>JAKFHU010001035.1:30000000-40000000 GCA_023783475.1 Daubentonia madagascariensis | reverse complement strand
TCGGCTGCATTTGGCAGGAACAAGGTGTTCATAAGCCATTGTGTCCTGGGGAGGAGAGTAAGGGCACAGGAACAGAGAAGAAATAGAAGAGGCATTTTACAACTTGTTAAGACATGAAAAAAGGCAGTTAAAAAAATAGTTGTCTTTCCAGAGGACACACTATGAAGTCCTAGACAGATTGGACGTCGGGAGCAAAGACCTGCAGGGGGGCTGCATAGGTCACTCCCCTCTCTGCCTACCATCTGCAAAGCAAAGGAACTATGCTCTAAGGTCCCTTTCAGTGCTAACCTCTCGTGACTCTCCGATTGATGAGACAGAGGATGATGTGATTGGTGTTGTGACGTGATTTTTCACGCCCCCTCTTCTCTCTCCCGGATTCTTCTCTCAGCCTGTGAAAATCCTCAGGTCCTTGCACCCTTTCCAGACAAACAACCAAACAAAATAGCACCCGCTGTGATTTTATTACCCACTCTTCAGCTGCTGTTCCATCCTGCTCCTTCTTTTTCTTCCCAAACCTGTAGAAGGAGTCGTGAGTGTGCACGTGGCATTCACACCCTCTTGGCTGGCGAGTCTCGGACCTTGAAAGGGAAGGGCTGGAGGGTTCACCCACAGGCAGGTGAGTAAGGTCTGTGCTGGTGTCTCCAGGGAATAGCCTTGTCAATGATCCTGCTGCCCAGGAGGCTAGGTTTTGAGCAATGCATTGGTTTTTTGAGGCCTGCTGTAACAAATTACCACTAACTTGGTGGCTTAAAACAACAGAAGTTAATAACAAAGAAAACAAACAACCTAATTCAAAAATGGCAAAGGACTTGAATAGACGTTTCTCCAAAGAAGATATACAAATGGCCGATAAGCACATGGAAAGAGGCTCAATATCATTAGTCATCAGGGAAACGAAAAAGAGGGGAGGGGAAGGAGGGGAGGGTAGAAACCCACCTAACAGGTACAGTGAACACTACTGGGGTGGTGGCACACTTATAGCCCTGACTTAAGCATTGTAAAAGCTATCCATGTAGCAAAAACATCTGTAACCCTGTAATCTTTTCAAATTAAAAAAAAAAGAAAACTCAAAACCACAATGATATACTACTTCACACCTCCTAAGATGGCTATAAATACAAAAATAAAGCAAAACAAAAAAATCTGAAAAATAACAAGGGTTGGCAAGAATGTGCAGAAATTGGATCCCTTGCACATAGCTGGTGGGAATGTAAAATGGTGCAGCTGCTGTGGAAAGCAGTTTGGCAGTTCCTCAAAATGTTAATCATACAATTATCATATGATCCAGCAGTTGGACTCCTAGGTATATATCCAAAAGAATTGCAAGCTGGGACTCAAAAAGATATCTGTACACCAATGTTCATAGCAGCATTATTCACAATAGCCAAAGGTAGAAACAACCCGAGTGTCGTCCATCACTAGATAAATGGATAAACAAAATGCAGTATATACACACAATGGAATTGTATTGATCCATAAAAAGGAGTGAAATTTTGACACATGCTACAACATGGATGGACCTTGGAAACATTATGCTCAGTGAAATAAACCAGACACAGAAGGACAAATATGGTATGACTCCACTTATATGAGGTAACTAGAGTAATCAAATTCATAGAGACACAAAGTAGAATAGAGGTGACCAGGGGCTGGAGGAAGGGAGAAGGGAGGGTATTGTTTCATGGGTACAGAGTTTATGTCGGGGATGATGAAAAAGTTTTGGGTACAGATAGTGAGGATGGGCACACAACATTGTGAATGTAATTAATGCTACTGAATTTTGCACTTACAAATGGTTAAATGATAAATATTATGTTATGTGTTTTTACCAGAAAAATATAAAGACAAAACAAAACAAGCAGAAATTTACTCTCACAGTTTGGGGCAGCTGAAAGCCTGACATCATAGCGTGGGCTGAGCTGTGCTCTCTCTGAACGCTCTCGGGGAGAGAATCCTTCCTTGTGCCTTCCAGCTTCGGGTGGCTCCGGTATTCTTTGGCTTGGGGCTGCATAATTCCAATCTCTGCTCACATGGCCTTCTTCTCTGTGTCTATCTTCTCCTCTGTGTGTCTCTTAGAAGGACACTTATTATTGGATTTAGGGACCACCCTAAAAATCCAGGATGATCTTATCTTGAGATCTTTATATCTGCAAAGTCCCTTTTCTCAATAAGGCCACAATCATAGGTTTTAGGGATTAGGATGTGAGCATGTCTTTGGCAGGTCACCATTCAACCTACTGCAGTACCCTCCACACACACCCCTACCCGAGTGACTAGATGGGATGTCCTGAGCTCAGGGCAGCCAGTCCATGGGCTGGCCAGCCAAATGCAATGTGGTCTAGACTGAACATACGAGCTGGGTTGATCAGGGCCATACTTTCTGGAACTGGAACCGGGGAACACGGAAAGCCCGAGCCAGTTAGCAGCAGGGCCAGAGGTGAAAGTGGCCTTCAGCTGGTGCCCAGTGCAAGCAGAAATTGTGAGGCAGCAGATGCTGTATGTAAATATTATAGAAGAAACCAATCAGGAGAGAGGAGAGTGAGCAGATGCGCAGAGAGGAAAGAGATGCCACGCAAGAGACCTTGCAACCCACCAGAGAGACAGATGGCTCCCAGGGACTGCTTTGGTTCCTAGAAGCCCTTCAGGTACATGGTAGGGCCATGTGTACCCTGAAAAAGTTCCCTAAGGCACTTACAAAGTCTTTTTCTTGAGGCCACAAGATCCTGACCAGAACAAGGCCAAACATTCCTTGTTCTATAGGTGCCTCAGCCTGAGGTCACTGTGGAAGACCCTTTGTGAAGATGACCTCAAAAATTCCTCCCATACAATGTGTCCCTTTGTAATATGACTTTGCTGCTCCTCTTACCGAGAAGTGAAGTTATTTCTTCTCTCCTTGAATATGGACTTGGCAGTGTAACTTACTTTGGCCAATGGGATGTTAGCAAAGGTGATGCAAATAGAGACTTGAAAGCACTTGTGCATGGGGTTTGCCCTCTCTTTGGCTGTGGTTAGAATGCGGAGAGCATGGTGTGAATGAGCCTGAGCCAGCCTGTTGGAGAGGCCATACGGAGACCTGAGGCCTTGAGCTTGTCAACTGCCAGACGTGTGAGTGAGGACATCTTAGACCACACAGCCCTAGGCAAACCACCAGATGACTGTAGCTGCGTGAGTGACCCAAGGTGAGACCAGCAGAACCACCAGCTGAGCCCAACCAAATTTCTGACCTACAAAATTGTGAGCCAGTAAAGTGGCTGTTGTTTTCTGCCACTAAATTTTGGGATGGTTTGCTATAGAGTGGTAGATACAAGCTGTAGTTCCCATCTAGCTGAGATGCCAGCACCCCAAGCGCAGAGTCAGGCCCTAGAGGCAGGCTCCTGGTAGCTAGCAGGGGTGTATGGCAGAAGCTGTGGTCTCCCGTGAGCCATCCTCCCCTTCTACTTTTTAGTAATGCCACAAGTCCACCCAGCTAGAGACTGTATTTTCTAGCCTTCCTTGCGGTACAACTACATTTTCCCCAGTTGAATAGAATGAAAGTGACGTGTGCAACTTCTGTGTTGCTTCTTTCAAAGGAACTTGTTTGCCCTAAACTTCCTGCATTTTCCTCTTCATGCAGGCTGGGATGCCAGCAAGAGTGGACAACGACCTGTACGGCAGGGCTACTTAGAGTGTGGTCCACAGATAGACTGGCTGCTTGATACAGTCCACGATGAGGTAAGCACAGAAATCGAGATTAAAGTGTTTACAAACTTTCATAACAAATTGACAAACCAATATTAGGCCTATTGACAATAACAGTAAAAATTTGGGGCTTTAAAAATGTGTTTGAGTTGGTTGGGTTTTTTTTTAGTTTTTTAATTGTATTTTATAGATGTATTGGTTTATAGCAGATTGGGAGAAAAAAATCTGGCCCTTCACCTCAAATAGCCTGAGAAGCGCTGCCCTAGGGGATAGCAATTAAGAAGTCACCCTGGAACTTCGAAGTGACTTGAGCCTTGTCAGGACCCTCTCCCTTAGCCTGTCATTTTCGTTTCTCTCTGTGGGTCACCTTTTCCCATGAGGAAGCGTATCTAGCAGCATGGAGCTCTAGAGTCTGTTCTTCCAGCCTCACAACCAGAGAGGAAAGAGGCCTTCCCTCCTTAGCTCTATTTGGAAAAATTTTGGGGAATATTGTGACTAGCTTGGCTCGGGTCAGATTGCCAACCTCCCAACCGATCTCTGTGGTGGGGGGAAGGATCAGAAAGATGGAGGCTTACTCAGCTCAGTGTGGGGAGCAGCTCCACCAAGGGGGGTGGTGACTGTCCCCAGGAGAAGGCAAGTGCTGGGCAGACAAGGAGTAAGTGTCCACCACACAGAGTTCCCAGATTTCTCTCAACTCCTTTCTCTTCTTCCCCAGACTCCTAAACTCTTTCCCACCAGGAGCAGCCCTCCAGAACCTATACCAGGAACAAAGCGGAAGGGGCTTGGTAGAAGAGAGGGGAGCAGAGGAAACCGCACGTGCACAGGTCCGGAGGGGAGAGAGGGCACACTGCATTTGGTGTGAAAGCAGCTCAAGCTGGCTGGTGTATCCTAAATCAAGGAGCAGGAAGATGTGAGGCTGGAGGCCAAATCCTGAAGGGGGTTGGCCGGGGTGGGGGAGGTCCCAGCTGGCTGTAACTTCAATAGATGACTCTGGCTGCTGCATGTAGGATTAAAAGGGGACCAGGCTGGAGGCAGGGAGGCCAGTTAGGAGGCTGTTGGAGCCATCCAAGCAACAGATAGTGGTGACCTGAAGAGTAAGTAGTGTGGAGGAACGAGACAAGCACCTTCAAGAAGCATCTGGGAGGAACAATGACAGGATTTGTAGATGAGTTTGCTGTGGGTGGAATGGGAGAGGGAAGGGTCCTGGATGACTTGTGGGGATGCTGATGCCACTCACGAGGACAGGGAACCCAGTCAGAGACAGAGGTGTGGGGAAGGTGAGGCTGGCTTCCACCTTGGACAAGTTGAATGGAAGGTGCCATCCAGATTATCTTTGGTTTTTGCATAGACCATTCCAGGAGCCTCTTAACTGGTTGCTCTCCATTTTTTTTCCCTTTTTGAATTAAATTAATCTAACTTTCAGTGGTTTCGTATTTTCTATGGACTGTCATCTAAGCTCTTCATCCCTGCATCTGATGCCCTCCTAGATCTGATCCTCACCTCCCTTTCCTACCACGTGGGCCATATTTCTCTTGCTGGGCCTGTGTTACGGCCACATTGAACCACTAACTTTTCCCCATTTATAGTTTGCTTTTTCCACACCTTTGGTCATGTGGTTCTCCCGGCTTAGAATGCCCTCCTTTCATGGATACACACACAAAATTCCTTCAAAGTCAAGTTTATATGCTACTTCCTCCCTGAGATGGTGCCTAACTCCCCATGTGGGAAGATAACCCTCATCCTCTGAATTTCCACAGTAATTTATCTAAACTGTTGCCATCTCTCTCATGTCCTATCTGTGTTACACATGTCAGGTAAGACCGGGATTGATGGGCTTGCTACCGAAGGGAGTGGGGACACGGGTTATTTTTTTTTGTTTACGTGGCTGCTGTTCTGCTTCTGGTAACAGCACCTCAGTTTTCCTTTAGGGAGTTACCTTTTTCCCTGTGCTTAGCTCCTTGTGTTTTGGACAGGGCTGACCCCCCCCCCACTCCCTTGGGTATAGGCCCCCACACTCCCCTACCACTGTTTCTCAAGGCTAGCTTTTAAGCCAAGAGAGCTCCAGGACAGGACTTCGGAGGAAGAGGCCAGCGGGAGGCTGTCGGCAGGGCCGTGCCCCCTCTGAAGGCCCCAGGGAAAATTCCTTCCCTGCCTTTTCCTAGCTTCTGTTGGCTGCTGCTGATTTTGGCCTTCCTTGGCTTGCCCTGTATCCCTCCAGTCTCTGCCTCCAGCATCACAGGGTCTTCTCCCCTATCTCTCTGTGTCCCTTTGTCTCTGTGTCTCCCTCTCCTTATAAGGACACCAGTCATCGGATACAGGTCCTACCCTATTCCAATATGACTTCATCTTAACTTGATTCCATCTGCAAAGACCCTGTTTCCAAATTAGGTCCCATCCACAGGTACCAGGGATTAGGACTTGAACATATTCTTTTTCAGGGACACAATTCAGCCCACAACAGACTCCCTCTGCCCTGTGGCTCTCATCTGTTCCATGGGACACATCCATGTATCTTCTCGCCCAGAAGACTCAGAAACTTTAGGCTAATCTCAGGATAGCTGCTTCTCTTTCAACTTGTCCCCCGGCAACTGGCCCACCACGCTGGCTCTGGCCCTGCAGATTTCTCAGGTGGAAGTCGGCACCAGTTCACTGGGACCCCATGGTACCCATCTCTCTGAGAAGTTCTAACAAAGCTCCCCTCATAGGCTCAGTGTAAGAGGCAGGCACCTTCCCCCCTTCTTCCTTGCAAGAAGAGGAACATGGCATTCAATAAATAAATCCTTTCCCCTAGTTTTCCCCCTTAATCTCCAACAACCTAATCCTCAACCACAAGAAGGGCTGTAAGAGTTGTAAAACCAGTCTTAAAATATTTCCTTATAAAATTTGCATTTTGGTCCCAGGGACTCTGGGAGGTGGTATCTGTCATCTTAACCCCTGAGCTGAAACTTCCATTTTAACATCACATTATGCCTTTTCCTCAGGCCTGAGGACCTGGGACCAAACAGCTCTTCACAGATGGCCCTCCCAACTGGTCAGTTGGACCTTCTCTGGAGGAGAGAGGCCTCTAGGCTGCGGCCAGATCCTGTGTGCTCTGGGGACCCCCCTACTGTGAATAGTATGCTGTGTGGCAGGGAAGGAAGCCCGACAGACCTAGTGTACTGCCACTTCCTCATCCTGTGATCATATACAAACTACATTGCTGAGCTTGATTTACTTAATCATAAAATTGAAATTTAAAAAAATACAGATCCAACTCCTAAAGTCATTGCCAGAATGAAGTGCACGAGTATGACCTAAGTGGATGCAATGAATTTATTCAGCTCCTGGACAACACATCTTAACTGAGGCCTCCTGGACAGCCCAGGGGAGGAAAAGCATGGGGGCGGATAACTCGCAGCACTGAAAACAGAAATAACATGGTGTAATAGCCACAGGGGAGAGTCACAGACTGGCCACGGATCCCGAGTCAAATCAGTGGCACAATATGACCTCCGCAGGGATTTGGAGGAAGTAGATAATCCTGGTTCCGAAGGCTTCTTAGAGGAGGCAGGACTTGGGCAGAGCCCTGAGGACAGTAACATTAGATTGGGGGGTCAGAAGCACCTGTGGAGCTTTAAGGAACACCAATGCCTGGGTGCTACCCCAGAGACTCCCATGTAGTTGGTTTGGGGTTTGGAAAAGCACTCCGGTAGATTCTAACATGCAGCCAGGGTTGAGGACTGTTGCTGGTCTGTCTAAACTCAGCTGGAGCAATATGGCTTCTGTTTAAAAAGAAAAATGCTAGCTGCTGCCCCCACATTCTCCCAGCTGCTCCAAAAAAAGCCAAGCTCCTGCTCAAAATGCTTCTTCCCCGCCCCCCCCACCCCCCGCCAAGGAAACGCCCTCCTGACTGTGGGAGCATTTCATTCTTAGTGCTTTGCCCTGCTTGTCAGAAGTGCTCTGATCTTCTAATACCATGCAGTTCTGTTCAGATGTCATCAGATCCCAAAGCACTTTCCAGAAGAGTTAGAGGGGGCCTTCCTTCCAAAGAGGCCACTGCAGCAGCAGAGGCCAAGTGGAAAGCATGCCAGACTGGGAGCCAGGATCCCCCAGCCTGAGTGCTGACACTGCCACTAACTGGCGCGCCACCCTGTACCTTCACCTCCACATCTGTGAAATGGGGGTGGTCTGGGGGCCCTCTGAGCTTCCTCCTCGCCCTGGCACTCTGAGCCTTCAGAAGCTGCTCCAAGCTGCACACAGCTGGGCCTGAGGTACAGCTCACCTCCCAGGCCCTGCTTCCTGGGGCCTCGGCCAAGCCCTGGCCTTCCTGCCTGGTGAGCCATGGCACAAGGGGCCTTCACAGAGCCTCCGCGTGGTGTCCTGGGGAGGCCGGGAGCCTCTCAGAGCCAACACAGAGGTTTTGTCTGTGTCCAAAGCTGAGGGAGGAGGGGACTGGCCAGCCCATGGGGATGCTACCTTGTCTCTGGATTTTTCTGTGGCTTTTTCAGAGCCTTTCATTTGACGATCGAGTAAGCCCTCAGCAGCAGAGACCAATAAGGACAGAGAACTCCATTTCACGTGGGAGGGGTTGAGGGGCTGGGGGGCAGGGAGACGGTGATGCCGGAGGAGGCAACACATCAGAGCAGCTCCAGTATCTGCCATTCTGCCATTTAGCCTCTCCCAGCCTCAGTTTTCTCACCTGAAAAAGCAGGCACTCTTGACTGCTCTGGTAGGCCCGACCCTGATCTGTGGAAAGGGGGCTCAGGGACACCTCTGGTCACAAGGTGGGACCCAGGGGCCAAGTCAATGCAGAGGCAGGGCCCTGAGAGACCCATGATGGGCCGTGTACTGTTCTAGAACATTCTGAACATCAGCTCATATCATCTGCACAACAGCCCTGCCAGTCAGGCATCCTTTGACCCATTTTGCAGAGGGAGCACTGGAGACAAAGTTCACACACTGCCAGGGGCCAAACTCAGGTTCTTCCCACCACTCTGTGCTGCCCTCCTCAGGTGTGGGTTTGGCTCTGAAGAATTAAGAGGCCAGCTCTGATTCTGCATCGTCCCCTCCCCGCAGACAGATGGCTAGCAGGATGGGGCAGCCCCGGGCCCGCAGTCACCGATGCAGGCCAGGAATCCAGGGAAGAGAACTCCAGAGTCTGAGAAACACTATGCTTTGAGATCATCCCCTTTCTTAGACCATTTTTTGCAGAGAAATTTTACATGGATTAAAGAGTTACATACTTTTAAAAAACCAAGGCAAACTGAAAGAGAGACTTGAACATTTATCAAATCTCTGGAGGGAGAATATCTTTTATGAAACTTAGAAATGATTCATGAAATCCAAAGAAAAGATTAGCAGGTTTGACTACAGAGAAATGGGAATTTTCTGTATCTGAAAAAAATGTCTGAAAAGGGGCAAGTGGGGGAAAATATTTGCAGCATTTAAGGTAGATAAAAAGGTAATTATCTGTTTTGATTTATTTATTCTCTGTCTCCTTCATAAAAAGTTTTGAGGAGAGAATATTACATAAAGAGTTCATACCAACTGATAATTACAAACAAAAAGCCTTATATTTATATAAATAGGCAAGGGGCACAATGAAGCAATTTGCATAAAACAGATTATAACTACTAAATGGACTTATGACAAAATGTGCAATCTTGCTAATCACCAAAGAAATGCAAAGTTAAATAGAAAAAAGCATTGCACTTGACACCCAGTGCTCATGAAATTGTGATCAAAGAGCCAGCCCCACACATTGCTGACCTGACTAAATTGTTACAACTTTCAAGGAAAATAATATGGTGAAATATACCAATAACTATCAAAATGTGTGTTCTCTTCAACAGAGTAATTTTACCACTGGGAATTTATACCAAAAATTCAAAACTGTGAGAAGAGTATGTGCACAAAAATCCTCATTGCAGCATTTAAAAAAAAAAGGTGAAAATTAAAAATGACCTAAATGTCCTAAACTAGGGAAATGATTAAAGTTTGCCTTATCCACTCAATGGAATACAAGGCAACCTTTTAAAAAGAGGTTTACAAAGACTGATGGCAAGTAAAAATGACTGTGACAAAATGTTGACTTTAAAAAGCAGGATATATAACTGCAGTATTCATAATATATAATTCATAGTATTAATATAGCTATGTGAAAAAAATTCATGCATACAAATATGAGAAAGGCAGGCCTGCCCCCAACATGTGTAGGACATGGGGCAGGGGTACAAATGGAAACCATGTGCCAAATCCTTAAATATTAAAAAGTAATAATTTAAACTAACAAACTGTCAAATAAAATGTTTTGAGCATAAAATGTTTAAAATGTGATAAGTTAAGATGCATATTGTAATTCCTAGAGCAACCATTAAGAAAATAACTCAACAAATATAGTTTAAAAATGAACAAAGAAATGAAAAGTTTTCTAGAAGAATATCTGTTTAACACAAAAGAAAGCAATTAAAGAGAAACAGGCCAGGTGCAGTGGCTCATGCCTGTAATCCTAGCACTTTGGGAGGCTGAGGTGGGAGGATGGCTTGAGTCCAGGAGTTTGAGACTAGCCTGAGCAACATAGTGAGGACACTGTCGCTACAAAAATATAGAAAAATTAGCCAGGCATGGTGGCACGCACCTGTAGTTCTAGCTACTCAGGAGGCTGAGGCAGGAGGATCACTTGAACCCAGGAGTTTGAGGTTGCAGTGAGCTATGGTGACACCACTGCACTCCAGCCTGGGGCAAAATGGTAGCTATAAATCCAATCATATCAATAATTACTATTATGGACTGAATGTATGTGTCCCCCAAATTTATATATTGAAGCCCTAACTCCCAATGTGATAATATTTGGAGGTGAAAACTTTGGGAGGTAATTAGGTTTAGATGAGGTAATGAAGGTGGGACCCCCATGATGGAATTAGTGTCCTTATAAGAGGAGGAAAAGAGACCAGAGGTCTCTCTCTCTCTACACCATTTGAAGACACAGCAAGAAGGCAGCCTTCTGCAAGTCAGGAAGAGAGCCCTCACCAGGAACTGAATTTTGTAGCACTTTGATCTTGGACTTCCCAGCCTCCAGAACTATGAGACATAAATGTCTGTTGTTTAAGCCACTGAGTCTATGATATTTTGTTACAGTACAATTACATTGAATCATAGCAGCTTTATTCATAATCGTTCCAAACTGGAAATAACTCAAATGCCCATCAACTGGATTAGATAAATTATGGAATACTAGGTAGCAATTAAAAAGGAATGGACTACTGATACTCGTTTCAGTGTGGACCAGCCTCAAAAACATTATGCTGAGCAAAAGAAGCTAGATGCAAAAGACCACATATTATGTGATTCCATTGATATGACATGTCCAAAACAGACAAATCTACAGTGATTGGTGGGGGCTGGCAGTGCAACAGGGATGGACTACAAATGGCCACAAGGGATTTTTGGGGGGTGATGGAAATGTCTTCTCTAAAACTGGATTGTGGTGATGGTTGTGGTGGTAGACAACTGTAAATTCACTAAAATTCATTGAATTGCACATTTAAAACGGGTGAAATTATGGTACATAAATTACATCTCAACAAAGCTCGTTTTTTAACAGATGCTAAAATTAAAAATTTTGTACTGCAAATGATACCGTCAAGAAAATGAAAAGATAACCCATTAACTGTTTGAAGTGTGTGTGTGTTTTGTCCCTGCCACATGGTTCAGCTGGGTGTAGTTTTCTGGCTTTACATAACACAGGGTTCCACAAACTTTTTTTTTTTAAGCCAGATAATAAATACTTGCAGCTTTGCAGAGCTATCAGGTATCTTTTGCAACAACTCAATCTTGCTGTCATCATGCCAAAGCACCCATAGACCAAACATGAATAAATAAGTGTTGCTGTATTCTAATGAATCCTTGTTTACAAAAATAGGCCATTGGCCAGAGGGCTGTGGTTTGCCAATCTGACAGAAAGTTTCTCATGGAGGAAATCACACAAGAGCAAATGTGAAATTTGCATTGTGTTCATATTGTTCCCTAATACACCAATTGTGTTGGAACAAGTTCTCATTTTCAAAACAAGCATTATAGCAGAACTGGCTGAATTTTATTGGCTGTTATGAGAGAGGGAAGTGGACTAGTGCCTGTAAAGTCCTAAGTCACTGATGGATCAGTGGTAAATAGATGTTAGTGATTATTATTAGCTATGTTTTATGGCTGTTGTAGGCATTATATTTGACTATTTACGTGATGCACTTAGAACAGTGCTTACAACTTAGTAATTTTGTAAAGACTATTTTTTAGAGCAGTTTTAGGTTCACAACAAAATTGTGAGGAGGTTATAGAGCTTTCCCGTATACCCCCTGCCCTCACACATGCACAGTATCCCCCACTATCAACATCTCCCACCAGAGTGGTACATTTGTTACAACGATGACATATCATAATCACCCAAAGTCCATATATTATATTAGAGTGTGTGCTGGACATTCTATGGGTTTGAGCAAATGTACAATGACATGTCTCCACCACTGTAGTATCATACAGAGTAGTTTCACTGCCCTAAAAATCCTCTATGCTCTACCTATTAATCCCTCCCACCCCCTCACCCCGGCAACCACTGATCTTTTTTCTGTTTACATAGTTTTGCCTTTTCCAGAAAGTCACATAGTTGGAATCATTCAGTTTGTAGACTTTCAGATTGGCTTCTTCCACTTGAAACTTAGTGATTTTTAATTAAAGCACTTGCCATTTTCATCAAATCTAAGAAAGACATATTTTTTTAAATTGTGGTAAAATACACATAACATACAATTTATGTGTAAAATGTGTAACCATTTTAAAGTGCACAATTCAGCAGCATTTAGTACATTCACAGTGTTGTGCAGCCATCACTGCTATATAGTTCCAGAACACTTTCATCATCCCCAAAGGAAACTCCATACTTACTAAGTAGTCATTCCCCACTCCTCCCTCTCCCAGCCTCTCTGGAAGATACTTTTTTAAAAAATGACTTCTTCACATCTCTGAATTCTTCACATTGAGCTGTGCTCACAATCAAAAGCATCTTATAATCACTGTTTCTCATGTGGCAGTCCCACATAGTTGTCATCACCTACGTGAGCATAAACTTGGTCACAGCTCTTTAGACTATGCATTCTCAAAAGAAGGCATAGTTTCGTGCATTCTTAGGCATGTTATGTGTTGCGTTGAACCGCCTCTAAATTGCCTTCAGGAAGGCCATGATTCAACAGAGAAATTGAAAGTTGTTGAGTATGAAGAAGGGCATAAAACAGACAGGCAGGATATAAACTTGATATTATTGAAGCAAATATTTGTCATCAGAGGAATAACCATAGTCTGTGCTTTTTCCAAAGTAACAACCAAGTGCTTTACGGGACAGGAAAGGAAGATATAAGTAGATGAAGCTGTGCTATGTTTTGTTACTGAGATATGTCTAAAAAGATAACCTGTCACATATCAAGCAAGGCAACTGAAGGCCAGAGAAATTGTGAAATCTCTTGGAATAGATAACAAAAAATTTCAAAGTAATGGGAGGTTAATGTGGCTGGTTCGTGTGTCACATGAGACTATTGTTAAAGCATTATGACTTTGTTTAATGGCACTATATTTTTTCTTGATAGCACATAAAATAACAGTGCATCTTATAATTGATAACAACTTAAAATGATGATACAGTATTATTATCATCATCACATTACATTGTTATTTCCATTTGCATGTCTGTTTCCCCCACTGGGCTGTCATTGTTTTGAAGAAAAGGAGTTTGTCATGTTTACTACTGTATCTTCAATGCCCTGCCCAGCATCTGGTATATAGTAGGAACCAACAAATGATGTGGAATGACCAAAACTCATTTGGGAGATGAAGCTCATAAATTAATTAGTATTAACACCAGGCTTCTTAGCATAACACAGCACAGGGTTGCTGTAAAAATTTAATGAAAAACAGCTTTAAAAAATCCTGCCTATTATAGTGCTTGGGACAAAGTAAATGCTCAGTATACTCTTCTTGGTTGTTATTTTTGTATCAGTTAGGATAGTGTTTGGCTAAAGTGACAGAAGACCCAATAATAATAATAATGGCTTAAACAACAGAAAAGTTGATCATCCCCTCAGGTGATCACAGTGTGAAAATAAACAGCCCAGGGTTGGTAGGGCAGCTCTATGACCATCAGGGTCTCAAGTCCCTTAGTCTTGTTGCTCTGCCATCCTCACACGTGCCATCCACCTTATGGCCCAAAATGGCTGCTTGAACTCCAGCCATCACATTCACATTTCAGCTGGTAGGAAGTAGGAAAGGACAGCAGAAGAAAAGTACCTTTCCTTTTATGAATACTTCCCAAAAGTCATAAATGACACTTTGTTTATATTCCATTGACCAGAACGTGACTACATCTAACACATAGAGTCTGGAAAATACAGGCTTTTGTCCAGGCAGCCGTGGGCCCTGCTAAAATTCAAGGGTTCCATTACTGAGTAAGAAGTATAGAACATGTGTTGAGGGACAAGTAGCAGGCTCTCCCACAATTATTAAACCTCATGGTGCTGATTACAAGTGCAATGTGGGCTCTAAGAAGGCTTGTTCCGTAATGGCAATGGAAAGCATTCAAGTGGAGGTGGGGCATGAGTTGGACTTTGAAAGATGAGTAAGATTTACACAAGCAAAAGGGGTAGTGAGGGCATTTCAGGCAGGAGAATGAACAAACAAAGGCCCCAAGGCAAGAAGGCAGAGATGTGCCTGAGAGATAATAGGGTTGTCTTGACCAAGCAGGGGCTTTGTGTTGGGGGAAAGGAACACTCAGACGGCTAGCTAGCTGGGTCTCGGTCCTGGGAGCAGGGGTCAACCCTGTGTCAACTGCGTTATCAGCGTGCAGTCAGCTAACCCGGGCTCCCACACATCCTTGGAGGCCAGTGTCCAAGCGAGGCCCTTGGCATGGGCTCTGAGCTGTCGCTGGGAACCGTGGAAGCTGCTGCAGCACTTCCCCAGAGCAGTCCCTTTAAGAAGGGGGAAGATGATGGTGCTGCTCTGCATTAGTGAAGAGCGTGGTAAGGGAGGCTGGAGCTGAAGGGCCATCCACGATTGGCTGGTCAGACCCTCACAGTGTACAGAGAGGGACAGGCACTTGCCCAAGGTCACACAGCCAGCCTCATCTTTTGAGGCCTTGTTCATCACCCTTCCTCCTCCTCACAGGCACACCTCCTCACCCCCTCCTCCTCCTCTCGCGTCACTTGCCTGTGTCTTTCTTGTCTCATCTCAGTGGCTCTCATGGCAGCCCTGACTGGAGGTAGGATTGTTCCCATTTTACCAGTAGGGAAACTGAGGCCCAGTGGGTGATTGGCCAAGGTCACAGGGCGGTCCAAGGCAGAGCTGGGGCCAGAACTGAGAGGGGTCTGGGCCCCCAGCTCAGAGCTCCCTGCTGTGCCCGGCAGCTCATCGCCCACGGAGTGGGTGGCCCGTGCTGGGCTGACCACAGGACTGTCCTCTCCACCTCCCCGCCCTGAGCAGGCCCTGCCTGTCGTGGTGGAGAAGGTGGTCACCTGTGAGTGGAGCCCCGCCTCTGTCTCTCTGACTGGGCCACCCCGTCCCTCTCTGAGAGATCCGTTCCGTTGGTGGAAGTCCTGCTGTCCACGTGCTGCTCTGTTTCCCCTACCCCTTCCTCACCATCTGCCCCGAGCCACCCTCGGTCCCCGACGCCTCAGTGTGGGCGAGTGTGTCAGCCACTGTTCTTCCGTGGCAGGAGGCTGCGGGGCAGCCACCGCACAGTGACGCATGGTGTGGCGTGGGACGAGAATATTTTAAATCTGAGTTATCCTTCAAAGACGGAACATGTGGCTGCCAGAGGCCAGAGGGCACTGGTTCCCCGAAGAGGGGAGGGGAAGGAAGGAGGAGTGTTGGAAGGCCGCAGAAGGTGGCAGGGTGGGGACAACTTCCTCAGGGCTGACTTTGGAAGGCCGCTGCCCGCCGACGCACATGGGTCAGTCCCTCCCAGCCCTGGAAGCTCCCACTTGCTCTCCTGGGACCCCTGCTCCCAGCATGTCTCTGCAGCATCAGCAACATGTTTCTGTTTCTCTCTCAATGCCCCGGGTAGCACATTCCATCCCACCAAAGAGGGCCTGTGTGCCATATGCTTCCCTCTTTGTCAGGAGAATCATGTGTGGCAGGGAGGGGCGGTCATGCTTCTCGTCCCCCATGCCCCAGGCAGGGAGTCTGGCAGATGGGACAGCAGAGTCTTGAACTCATCAACCAACTACCAACGTGTCCGTGTGGGTTTGGCACCCCAGACCCTGCTTGTGGCCAGCTGGGCCAGGCCCCTAGCACAGGGAGCACTGCCAAAGGGTGGCCAGTGAGCAGCCAGAGAGTGACAATGCGGATGGCCACCCTCCGCTGAAACGTGGGCTCTTTAGTTTGCCTGGAAGAGACAGACGGAGGGGCCCTCAGTTCTGAGGCATGGGGAGGCCAGTGGCTCTGTCTCCGAGGGCTTCCAGATGCAGCTTCCTTCCCAGAGGGCCTGAATGAAACTCAGCGGCCTCCAGGACAACTCTTCCCTCAATGACCCTCTTCCCAAGAAGCTGTCTGATGGGCCAGCTAGCCACCACCCAGAGAGAGTGCCCATATGGGGCAGACTTTCTGAGCAAGCCTTCAGAGAGGAGGCCGGCCTCCTGCCTGCCAGTTTGGTGTAGTTCCCTTCAGCTAGGGTCCCCATCCCTGGTCTAATCCCTTGCAACAGGTTGTGGAGGTGGTTTTGCTGATCAGGTGGCAGCAGCCATAACAACTTTATGCAGAAAGAACTATTTGGGGTCACTTTCCCACTGAGGGGCTCTGGGAGAGGCAGGTTACCTGGAGCTCCCCAGGGTGACACCTGGCTACCAGGACCTCATGGCAGGGTTCTGTCATTCATTCAGTAAACATTTACTGAGTGTCTACTGTGTACCAGGCTATGAGAATGCTGGGGTATAGAGTCCCACCCCTCATGGAGCAATAGAAGTAACCCATGATTACAATCAAATGTGTCATGTACTTTAATGGGGGAGAACATGGTGTTCCGGGAGTTCGGCGGGGGGGGGGGGACAGGCCCTGACTCAGTATTGAGGGTCAGAGAAGACACCTAAGATAATGCCTGAGGGACGTCATTAATAATCGAGAGGGGACCAGGGAAGAGCCTTCCAGATAGAGGGGGTAGCCTTGAGGCAAAAGTGATAATGGTACTTTCCAGAAATGACTCTTAGGGCAGGTGGTTGGAGAGGGAGGGCGCTGCAGACATAAGATAGAACCACTCACAAAGGGCCTGGCAAATCTGGTGTTTTTATACCTGTCTCGAGTCTTCAGCCAGAATTTTTCTGGGCCTTTGACTACAGCAGGAAACCCAGTGGGAAATAGCTATTTCCTGCCCTCAGGAGAAGAAAACAAAACCCCAGCAATTTCTGCCTAACCCCAGAATGTCAAAGTTGACTCATGCTGGTTGGGTGACATAGAGGATGGGAGATTTTTCTCTTTCAAAAACAGTGCTTACTGCATTTCTATTTATAAAGGTAATCATGCTCTATGGAGAAAAGCATAAAGAGGAAAATAAAATCACATATAATCTTCCCATGGAGATAAACGATAAAACATTTTGTTTTTCCTTCCAGTCTTTTTTTGTTAGCATGTATTTTTATTTTTGTTACATAGTTGAGGTAAAACTGTATATACAATTTTATTACCTGCCTTGTTCCCTTAACATAAGTATGTCCCCCATGTTATCAAAAATTCTTCATTTTTAAGGGCTGCATAATATGCCTCTGTATGGCTCTGCCATAGTTTACTTAGGTTCCCTCCTGGGTGCCCTTCCTATAGCGGCTTTCCCTGGGACTCTCTGGGGCTGCCCATCGGCCTGCAAGACCCCAGGCCTCAGCAGCCCCAGGAAGAGCAGTGCCCAAGCCAGATGACCTTTGGAATCACCCGGGGAGCTTGGGGAACTCTCAGGCTTCTGGAATCAGAATCTCAGATGTGGGGCTGGGGAATCTGCATTTTTATAAAGCTCCTCGGGATGACCTTACACCACCCATGGATCAGCATTTGGAAGGTGCTGTTTTAAAGCCCTCTAGGATACATAGAACCTGCATCGTCACAGAGAGTTGATATATTTCATTTTAAGTTAGACAAAATAATACCTATTTTGCAAAATTGTCAAGAAAAATAGAAATATGGCCTGTGGAGCTCAGGATTGGGCTTATTTTAGGTGTTCAAAAAAATTATAACTGCAATTGTTAGAATTCCAAGTGGAAGCCTTTACACTATATTCCACCGAGAGGGACACTGTTCCTACACCCACACCGGGAAAGGCTTTGTTGCCTCAGGACCTGGTTCTCCTCATCCTCCTTTACAACAAATACAGAATTTGTGCTCACCTCTTCAGGAACACATCAGAACATATTGCTCTGAGACCAAATACGTACAATCAGGATTGTCCCACGTGGCGTATGGCTCTAGATAACCAGGGAGGACCTCGGGTGGGGAGAGAGGTTCCAAACAGATTCTGAGGGCTATTGGAACCTTTCTTCCTATCCAGACAAGAAGGAGGTATAACTTCAGAAAGAGGGGAATTAGCTTTTATTGAGTGTCAGCTCCAAGCACAGTGTGGTTGTCGCTGGTACAAACTGTTACTGGTTGCTGATGAGATAAGCATAGAAATTCAGAGTAAACGCTTAGGAAATTTTATAACAATTTGACATTCCCACAGTATCCAAGTGTGTGATAATTTTTCTGGAAATTAATTTTCATTGTATTTTACAAAAGCATTGATCTGTGACTGATTGGATATTTAAAAAATTAATCCCTCACGGCAGAAAACTTGAGAGGCACTGGCCTGGAGACTGATAGGTGAGATCTTATTTAACCCTCACACCCCCTCTACAAGGTCTTGAATTAAGGTTCTGTTCTCGCCTGGGGCCTCCCACGCTTGCCCGCTAAGTGTCAACTAGAGGAAGGTGGCTCTGCTCCTCGGTCCCCTGTCCCGCACCAGCACCAGGCTGGGGTGGAGACTCTCCAGGAAGAACCAAGGCAGGGTATGGGATCTAGCTTTCCCCAGGAGGGGGGAGGGAGACCCTCAGCATAGACTGTTCCTGGGGTCTTACAGGAAGGAAATTTCCCAGATAACTTGTGCCCTTCACCTTGTAATCATCCTTCCTCATCAGGGAGCTTTCCCTGGTGTCTGATCTCCCTGCTGCTGCTGAAGCTGCCAATTAACTGATAGCCAAGCCCCTGCCATACACTGAGACTGTGCTAGCTGCTCTGGGGGCACATCGAATGGAGATATTTTTGTTAAGCACTTACTCTGATTAACTCATTTACTTTTCCCAACGATCTCAGGAGATAGGTCCTATTTTTATCTTCACTGCACAGGGGAATCTCAAGAAGGTTAAGGGATGGGTTTTAAATCACACGCTAATATGTGGCAGAAATGGAAGTCAGTTTCCAGCCTGCCCTACTTGAGGATCCAAGCTCTTAACCACAGCTTGTCACCGTGGACTTGCCTTCAAGGAGCCTTCTAGTTTAGGTCATGAGACCCTTGAAGAATCCTCCACTGAACCGCTGAATCGGGCAGTCTTGACTGTGCCGCCCAGGAACCTAGAGGAGGGAGGGATGGGGGGGGGGGAGGAGGCAGCCATTCTCAGCCCTGCCCCTCGCTCCTGGGGCTCCCCGGGGAGCAGGCTCATATCCTGTGTTTCTGCTCCCTCCCTCCCCAGACATGATCTCACTCCTCCTCTCCCTGGAGGCTGCACAGAAGAGGTTATTGTTTCCTGCCACGCAGAAGGCACGGACACCCATGAGACCCCTCTCACCCTGTCAGGTTCCCCACGGTGACAGGGACAGGAGTGCCCCTCAGCCCCTGACTCAGCACACACCACCTCCCCTATTTACCCCACAATCCCTCTGCCTCCGAACTGCCTGTTTTGCACGCGTTTTTCCTTTGAGAAGGGTATGCATTCGGGATCTGGAGGCAAGAGCCCTGCTGGAGTCCTTCTGTTCCTTCTCCTCAGTTTCCCTACCTGCACTTCTGGTATTCCCTGCTCTGTGGATGGGGCAGAACGGGGCCGAGTGGGACAGGGCACGTGTCATCAGAGATCTCAGCCAGTATCCTGCTGCCCTAATCTCTCAACATCCTCATCCTGTCCGTGGGGGCGCTTGTGAGGACTAAATGGGAAATGGCTGTGGAAGCACTTTGCCATCTCTAAGTGGCTCTGCCTGGTTCCGCTTCCCTCCCACTCCAGGCTTGAGTCTTGCCCTGCCTTCAAAGGTCAGCTCAAGCCCCCTGTCTCCAGGAAGACCTCCCTGATATACCAACCGGACCAGTCCTCAGCCTGGAGGTGTCCTCATCCGCACTTGGTGACACATGGCTGTGTTCTGTCAGCCCTAGAAAGCCTGGGGTAGGCCAGACATCCCTATCATGACCATGAGGTGGATCCTGCCATGCTGCTCCACAGCACCAGGCCTGGGACAGGCTCTGGCTTGCTCTACTCATAACATCCAAGCCTCAGGACTCGGTGGTTTTCCAATTGTTTAACATGGGGCGACCAGATTTGGGGTATCTCTTAACCACACAGGGAGAGGGTTTGAGAAGAGATTTTTGTTATTCCCACTGTACTGGTAAGGAAAATGAGGCTGAGAAAGGTCAAGAGACCTGGGCAAGGTCACAGAACTGGTCTGCTGATTGCAGAGCCAGGACTCGCCCTAGGTTCTGACACTCGCACACACCCGGGCTGCGCATTTGCTCAGGGCCCGAAGACAGCCAAGCCCCGCACCACAAGCGTGTGCATCTGGGGCTCGTTCGACCTCTTCAGGGGATTTTTGCCTTTTCTTTGTTTTGCCCACTTTTGCCTCCTGGCATCCCGACCCTGCCCTGTCTCAGGGAGCTGGGCAGAGACAGCGATGGCTAGAACAGACCCTACCTCCTACATATGTCGTGGGGATCCTGGGATGTGGCGGGTGGGGCTTTGCTCTTGGCAGGACAAACAGTCCCGGTTCCGAAGGGCCCCAGAGGCCAGGATAGAGTTTTAAATAGCCAGGGCCAGGCCGATTGTGAGGCCCAGTTTAAATTAGTTGTCAGTGCTTGATTGAATCAGGTTTAATTGTTGGTTGGTGCTGAAATGATGAATGAGACGTGGCTTTAAATAGGAACCATAAGTGTTTCAACCTCGCCCTGGGCGGGAACTGCAGGCTTGATCTGGCATCCTGCTTTTCAAAGGGTTCCCTGGAGCAGGAGAGGCTGGGAGGGTGGGGGGTGGACTGAGCCAGCCTGGGCTGCTTCACCTGTTTCCCAGTGGTCTAGTGTTCTGGGACAGATACGAGAAGTGCCTGCTGGGGACTCAGGGAGATGCGGTCTCAATGATTCAGTCAATCGATCCACCAACCAATCAGTCAATCATTTTCCTCACTGTCCTTTGACCAAGCTTGCTTATTCCCATCTGTGCCTTTGTAGGGGTCCCAGCCCAATCTTGCTGGAGTTGACAGAGGAAGAGGGGAGCAGGGCAGAACAGAAAAGTCCACTGTGCTTGGGCAGTCCTGCGGTCAGGCCTCACTCTGCCCCGCATCAACTGCATGGCTTTGGGGAGTCAATGAGCTCCTGAGCCTCAGTTGCCATATCT
This sequence comes from Daubentonia madagascariensis, assembly GCA_023783475.1. NCBI lineage: Eukaryota > Metazoa > Chordata > Mammalia > Primates > Daubentoniidae > Daubentonia > Daubentonia madagascariensis. Next base: position 39,978,707 of record JAKFHU010001035.1, on the reverse strand, counting down.
GCAAACTGAGATAAGGCTTCCCTACCTCCCTCCTCCAACTAGTTGCTGAGGGATCAAGAAGGCTAATGCCAGGGAAGGAGCTCTGGAAACTGTCATCACGCCCTTATGGGTGGCTGATCAGTGCCTCCCCTTGGCCCTGGGCCAGGCTGGGGTGAGTGGGGGTGGAGCGTGGGTGGGGAGAGGGAGCTCCCACTGTGCCTTCTGCAGCCCCAGGGCTCTCCCCACCCTCAGGTCACCACCTGCTCAGCAATGCTCTGGTGCCTTCCCCAGTGTTGCTGGACATTTCTGAGTCTCTGGGCCAGGGCTGGATTCCCCATCTACCCCTCTCACCTGGGCCTGCCTGGTGGGCGTCGCTGGCTGCACCTTTCACCTGCAGCTTCCTCGAACTCTCACCTGGAGCCAAGTGGGGCAGTCGGAAGAGAGGACAAGAGAAGCCCCACAGAGCCAGGGCTGTGACCACCATTCTCAGTGGGAGACGAAGCTGGAGGGCTGATTCTTGGGTTTTCTTCCCAAAGCCGGAAGAATGGCTGCAGATGGGAACCAAGCACCAGCCACTGGTGAGGGAAAGCTGGGCGCCTCAGAGACGCTTGCACATTAGTGTTCCTGGGGCTCAGAGCTCCAGGGGCTGCTGCTGGTAACACCCTCCTGAGAGGGCGGGAGAGTGACCCCCACACCCACATCAGCTGGCTCCTTCCCCCCTGGCCATGCTGCACCCTGCTGAGTTTGCTCCTTTAAGCATGCAACTGTCCTGAAATACCACATTCCCTCTTCATGTCCCTCCTGGAGCTGTTCCACCTGGAGCTGTTCCACGGTTCCCCACTGCCTACTGGGTGACACAAGAGCTCCCAAGCCAGCCTGTTGCAGCCTCATGGCCCCACCTGTGGCTCTCCCCTCTCCCCTTGTCCTTTCAGCAGCAGAGGGGTGGATGGAGAGGACACAGGCTTTCACACTGGCATCCGAGCTCGCCTGGCTTGGCCCTGCTCCCACACTGTCACCCAGCCTGGCCCCCCTCTGCCCAGAACAGGGCCGTGCGGAGCCGGGCGGCGGCCAGGGGAACACGGGCACACGGTGAGGTGCTCAGGAAAGGTGTGCTGAATTTCCTTTCCCATCCTGCAGTCTAGTTGGGATTGTTTAAGGAAAGACTCTACAGGGGGAAATGTGTCCTGAAAGCTTTTAAGAACTGTACAAGTCCTGGCTCCATAAGCCCCCTTCTACTGGGTTTCAAGCAAATCGTCCTGGGCACAGTTTGCTAAACAGGCCCCATGCATTCCAATAGGGCCTCCCGGCTGAGGCATATGCCATCTTCCTCCCCTGGAACACCCTCCTTCCTCTCCAATTCCCAACCATTTCTCTCTCACCCTCCAGGTCAGTGGACACCAGTGGTCCCTTCTGCATCCACACGCCTTGCTCTGCTGTCTGTCTTCGAGAGGCACGCCACCTCGTCTTCCCCCTCAGTTGTCTTTTGACTTTACCACCCCCAGGATGGGGGGTTTGAATCACTCTTGTTTTATTGTAAAGGGGCGGGAGGACTCCAGCTGACCCCAGGGCACATGCAGAGGCAAAAAAGAGACACAAGCCTTCCCCCCCCACATTTTTATGGTTTTTTTTTCTTTAGCTTAAACAGTTTGTGGGGGATGAGGTGCAGAGGAGATGCTTTTGAAAAGAAAAAACATAACCCTGAAAACCCTGGTGAAAGGACAGGAAGGTCAGGAGACAGAACCCCTGAGCAGGGTGACAGGGTACCAGAGCGTGCTAGCTGCTCTGTAAGTTTGCTAAGTCCTCTCCACCTGCGTTTACCACATGCTCCTCCCAAACACGTGAAGTTGGTATTAGCGGGAAGCCCACTTCTGTTGATTTGGGAAACTGAAGTAAGTACTATAATCCCCACTCTATAGAAGAGGCGCTGGGGTGTGGAGAGATTAAATACCGGTGCTAAAATAATGACAACAGCCTTCATTGACTGAGCTTATGTGCAGGCACTGGGCAAAGGGCCCTTTGTACGTCCTCTCATTGAATCCCTTAACCACCTGGCAAGGTGGATACAATCGCCCCCATTTGATGGAAGCTCAGAGATGTTAAGAAATGTGTCTACACCGGTTCTGGGGCAGGAACAAAGGAGACCATCTTCCTGTCTCTGAAGAACAGACATGGCCAAGGCCAGAGACCTGGATTTCCTCCCTTTGCCTGGAGTTAGTTTTAGGGCTTATTGGACCCATGGGTGAAAGTGACAGCGAGGCAGTTTTTAACTCAGCCTTAAAAAACGTTTTAGATGAGGCTTTCCTTAGAAATAAAAAACACGCAAGGCGCTCAGACAAAGTCTGATGAACCTTCTATCTGGAGTGTTGTAGAAGAGACTCCCCCTGCGTTTGGGGACACACAGAGCTCAGTCTCAGAGCCGGAAGACCATAGCCCGGCTCTACCACTGACCTATTTACAACATGACCTTGAGCCAACTGCTCGACCTCTCTGAGCCCATTTCCACATTTGTAAAAATGCGAAAGTAAGGCCTTTCTAAAAAGGTTGTTGTGGGGATTCTGAAATGTGAAATAACAGATACAGAAGCACTCCTGGTGGCCCAGGGTTGGCATCTGATAAATGCTGGCTGAATCTGAATCTAAGCCAGGTGGGGGCTTGGATCAGAGGACAGTGACAGTCGCTTGCAACCCTGAGTGTCTATGACTTTAGTCACCACACTTGCCACAGAGCCCTGCTCGTTGTGATATTTGCCACAGGTAGCCACATATCCACGTGAGGATGTGCCGCAGGGTTGAGAGAAGATCTGCTAAGAGCTTTCAGTTTAATTGCAGCATCCTGTCCTCAGTTCAACTTCTTTTTCGAGGGGGGAGCATGGAGAGAGCAGGGGCAAATCTCAGGATCTGCCTGAAGTGGAAAGAAGGCTCTTATCTCGTTTCCTTCTCAGGGCTACATGTGATGGTGACTGGGCTGTGGACGTGCTGGGGAGAATAATGGGAACTGACAGGGGCCCGGGCCACATTCTCTAGTCCTCTTCCCACAGAGGCGTCCAGAGGAAGGGAATCGGGCCCTCTTTGCAGTGCCAAAATAAACGTGCATTGTTTCCAGCTCCGAAAAAGGCCTTGAGTGCAGTAGCTTTTGCCAAACCTAATAGGAAGGAAGGCAGAGGGAGGGGAGGGGGGCCTGGATCAGGAGATGCATCCAGCCCCTCACTTTCTCCTGACTTTCAGAAAGCCCCATGTAGGCAAGCCCCAAAGCAAATCCCAGAGGGCACTGTGAAAATCTGGGCTTTTAGGGGGAGAAAGAAGGGACTGGAACTCCCATCTGCGGAGTGTCTGTTATGTGCTAGGTACTTTGCTTATCGAGAAAGTCGTGTTAGTGGGCTGGGGGTACACAAAGACCTGGGTTCAAATTCTGATCCTGTCCTTTGCTAACCTTGGGCCTGGGCAAGCAAATAACTTCTCTGAGCTTCTGTTTCCTTACAGGGAAGATGGGGCTGATAACAGCAGTACTTCGGAGGGTAATTTTGAAGGCTAAATCAGGTAACGCAGGTAAAATGCTTAGCATGGTGCATGGCACATAAATGCACTCAACATATGTTAGTTTATTACTACTATATATCTGCTAATACTAATATCATTTTTCAACTTTCATGACAATGCTGAGAAGTAGGTATTGTTACATAAATATTATAGGTATGGAAACTGAGGCTCAAGAGAGGCTGAGATACTTGTTTAGGCTCTGACAGGTAACACATGGTAGGCTCAGGATTCAAACTCAGGTCTGCCTGGCTTGCAGGCCCATACTTGTCACACCTGCATCTGAGATGGGTTTCCTGATACAGATGCCAAGGTGCTCTGAGGCTGGGAATCTGGAAAGCAGCAAAAACGGAGACTTCCGGGCATCATTTTCATGGCCCAACTGCTCCCTAGGCTTCACACGCTCAGCTGCTGACCACCAAAGCCTGGTGTTCCCCTTGCCAGGCCTGGGGCTCCTCTGTCTTTGGAGCATCTATCTGGAGTGAATGTCTGCAGTGTGAGCCCCACTCTGAGCTGCTTCTGCACACTTGGCCTCCTGTTCCTGCACGGACAGCTTATTGAATCAGAGCCAAAGCAGCCTGGGATTTAAATCCTGGCCCTGTCACCCACTAGCTGGGTGACTTTGGGCATGTTACTTGCTCTCTCTGAGCCTCAGTTTCCTCATCTGTAACACTGGAGCAATGGTACCTCACTTTCCATGTGAGAATGATATCTCACTTTCCATGTGAGAAAGATATGAGACAATGCATATGACAGTAAGTGCTTGGAAGGCGTTAGCTCTCCCCCCCGCCCCCCCTCCCCGCCTCTCCTGCTCACTCAAGACCATGGGGCCATGGATCCCCAGGCTGAGACCTATTTTTCATCCTGATACGTGCTCTCTGCATGTCATCCTTGATGACAAGTGAATAACTCATGTGTTCATTTCATTAAATGCTGCCCCCACAAAAGTGTGGGCTTGTGCAATTCTCCAAAGACTGTCAACTGGAAGATATCTCAGAATTCCTCGTAAATCAAAAGGTTTCATTTTGCTGCCAAGACAGTCAACTCTCTTCGCCTTGAGTAAGGCGGTGGGCGGTGCTGGGCTGGGCTGGAGCCGCAGACCTGCCTGCTAGGCCAGGCTCTGCCAATTACCCATGCAGGATGGGAGCAAACTGCTTCTTTCTCCAAGGCCTTGGTTTCCTCCTCTGAAAAATGGGTGGGGTGTGTGTTGGGTCCCACAGGGTGAGCTTCCTTCTCCTCCATCAGTTCTAACATTCTGGAGCTTGATCTTCCTTCTCCCTCTGCCTCTCCCAGCCCATTCCCACCCTACTCCCCTACCCCTGCCCCACAATCCCTGTCTCTCCTGTCAATCAGGTCGAATCAGCCCAGGGCAGAGTCTGCAGAGAAAAAACATCTATGCATTCCTGGTAGACACGATCTTCTAATGCCCCTTATTGCAAAAGCAGCCCTTCTGTGGGGTGAAAAGAAGGGCAGCCAAAATCTGTGTTTCTATCGTGGGGTCCAGGAAATGGAGGGCATTTGCTTATGGAGCTAAGGATGGATAAAGTCAGAAGTAAAAAGACGGTTCCTTCTCTGGTGGCAGCTTTGGAAAGGGATCCCGGGCCAGCCCAAGGGGCTCCATGGTCACCTGGTGCAGCAGGTTTCAGGCCACCCAGAGGGGTCTGCAGACTGTGGGTGGCAGTGGGGTGGAGCGTGCACGGGCAAAGGCCCCGGAGGGAACTCAGCCTCCTAAAAGCCACAGTCAGAGTTGGTCTCTTGAGGAGGGAGAAGAGGGGAGCGGAAATGGTTCACTTCCTTTACCACTGGGCCATCTGACTGCGGGTAGGAGATATAAATGGGGGACCAGAAGGATTGCTGCTGAGTGCAGGGGTCGGGAAGGAGAGGGACAAGGACAGGGACAGGGAGAGGCAGAGGGGACTGAGAGAGAAGCAAAGAGGGGCAAGAGGGGGAAAAGAGAGATGAAGGAAGAAAGGAGGGACGGAGAAAAGTAGGCAAGAAGAAAGGACAAGGGAAGGAAAGAGTGAGGAAGGAAAATTTTTCCCAAAATGGCATCATCTGAGTGCCACCTCCTGACAAGGGGGTGGGAGGGAGTCAGGGAACCAACCTGCAGGTGCAGTGGCTTCCTGACATCCGATGTCCTATGCCTGCTGCTCCATGGCCTGCCAGTAAAGTCTGGTTAAGAACCCACCCCACCCCCCTGGCCCCCAATCACACAACTCCGGGAACACTATTTACCTAAAACACAAAGAGAGTGAGTGCCCTGGAGCGCATTCAAAATACCAAATGCAGGGTCCCACTCACTAAGTCATTAAAGAGGCTGTAGTCTTTGTTTACACCACACTAGCTAGCACTTATGTTTATAAAGCCACTCCATTCACCATGGGTGGCTTAAAAAATCTCTTCGCTAGTTCTGAAAAGAAAATCCCCTATTAAAGACCTGCAACCACCATCAGATTGGTACTAACTGATCAATACTTATGTCACACATGGCAATAATATTCATCAGGGGGTGCGCAGGTGGGAGGGGGGTGGAGGGGGTGGGAAAACTCTCACTGAATGGACGCGGGGAGCACAGTTTGGGGGATGACCACGATTGTAGGTCTGACACGGGCAGTGCATGGGCAATATCCACAGCCAAAGTGTTGTACCCCCATAATATTCTGAAATAAAAACAAAACAAAACAAACAAAAAAACCCCTGCAACCATTAAGGTGTCTGTCCAACCATTTCTCCACCCATCCCTTCATCCAGAGTCTATCATTTCAGCGGATGGTTAATGGATTACCTACAGTGCGTCGAGCAGTCTGCTTTACTGGTACAAGCATGAAAACTTCTCAGTCCTCGCCGCCAAGGAGCTCACCCTCTACTGGGGAAACGCACTTAAATAATTTATTATATATAGCATTCTAAGTGGAATGACAAAAGTATTATGAGTTATCTGGAAAAAACAAGACCTGACAAGACAAGACAAAGCACCCGTGCTGAGTGACTGCTACGGGTCATCTGTGATGTGGGTCCCCTGGCTTCCAGCAGGGTGCGCCCTCCTCTCTCTACCTCCTAACCTGCATTGCTCTCTTTTGGCTAGTGTGCCCTGAATTGGCATTTACGTTTTTCTTATTTTCCTTTTTTTAAAAAAAATACCATTTTAAAATTCATAAAATATATGCACAAAGAAGAGCTATAAAGGAAATACCTTTGTAGCCAGCCGAGAGATCAAGAAATAGACTAGAACACCGCCAGTACCTGTGAAGTTCCGGCCCCATTCCCATCACGCGTCCTTCCCCAGTCAACTCTTCCTTCCTTCTCCGCAGAGGTAACACTATCCTGACTTTTCTGTTAATCAATACCTTGCTTTCCGTTATGGTTTTACCATCAATGTATGCACCCTAAACAGTATTAGGTTGAATGATAAGAAATCGCCATTTGTAAGACAAAAATAGTTGAATATCTGCAACTTCATATAGCTTCATATAGTTTAACTGACTACTAGTGTAGTCTATTTTTAAACTTGGAAATAAGCATCAACGTGTGCCTTCTTTCATAATCTGCTTCGTTTGCTCAACATAATAAGATTCATCCTGTATCAAGCTACAGTTTCATTGTATAGATTTTCATTGCTGAGATTTCATGTACCATGTAAACTTACAGTTTACGCATTTTACTGTTGATGGACATTTGAGTTGTTTCCAATGTTCAGCCCTTACTGACAATGTTGCTATAAGCTTTCTTGTCTCCTGGGGCACACATGCAAGGGTTGCTCTAGGGTATTTACCTAGGAATGAAATTGCTGGATGGCATGCTCTTCAGTATTACTAGGCTTAGTCCAGCTGTTTTCCAAATTGGCTGTACCAATGTACACTCCCACAAGCATCCACATCCTTGTCATCTCTTGATATTACAAACTTAATTTTTCCCATCAGGTGGGTATGTAATGGTGTCTTGTTGTGGTTTAAATTTTTATTTCCCTGATTATTGATGAAGTTGAGCATTTTTTTGTTTATTAGCCATTTGGATTTCCTCTTTTCAGATTTGTCTGTTCAAGTCTATTGCCTATGTAAAAAATTGAGTTGTCTTTTTTTTTCTTGATTTTTTTAGTTTTTTTTTATGTTCTGGATATTACTCCTTTGTTGGTTGTATGTGTTGTTCCAGTTTGTGGTTTGTTTTCATCTTTTCACGGTCCCTTCTCAATCTCTCTCTCTCTTTCTCAAAAATAATTTATGATGGAAATTCCAAACATATACAAAAATAGAATAATATAATGAATCTCCTTGTACCTATCACTCAGCTTCAACAATTACCATTTCATCACTAATCTTGTTTCATCTATATTCTTTCAACTTCTGCTCCTCCAGTATTATTTTGAAGCAAATCTTAAACACTATTATTTCATCATAACATTTTGAGAATTTATTTCTAAAAGATAGTCTATCTCTCTCTGTAACATAACCACAATACCAGTATGACATCTAAAATATTAAAATTTAACACTACCAACTTTTATAATAACTTTAGACAAACAGAAGTGCTTAATTTTAATGTCATTCTACTTCATGGACCTATTTATTTATTTTTATAGCTCATTTAAGAACTCCTTGCTCTGAGGCCATGAAGGTATTTGCCTCTCTCTCTCTTTTTTTTTTTTTTAAAGTTTGTAGTTTTACTTTTCACATTTAGGTCTTTATTCCAAATTAAAATTATTTTTGTATATGGTGTGAAGTAGATATTCAATTTTTTCCCCCACCCCACATCCCATATTTTTTAGCATAATTTTTTTTAAAAAATCTTTTTCCCACTGCTCTGTAATCTCACTCTCTCTCTCATATATCAAGTATCCAAAAATGTGTGGGTCTGTTCACGGGCCCATAAAATGCACAAACTGTAAATGCATAAACTTGGTCTATTTCTCTATGCTATGCCAGTGCTACACTATCTTAATTAATAAAACTTTATAATAAGCCATGATACCTGGTAGGACAATTCCTCCACTTTGTTCTTCCCACTATTATTGCGCTTTCATATGAATTTTACAAGAAGCTTATGAAATTCTACATGCAAAAATGTGTTGGGATTTTGACTGGGATACTTTGAATCCATATATAAATTTGGGAAAACTGACGTCTTTACAACATACACTCATCTATCCATGAATATAGTATACCTCTGCATTTGTTAGACCATCCTTTAATGTCTCTCCATAAAATTTAATATTTTTATGTAAGTCTAGCATACATTTTGTTAGGCTTATTCATTAATACTTCATTTTGTTGTAAATTTAAATGACCACATTTTCTCAATGCTCATTGTTTACATATTGAAATAAACTCATTTTTTGCATGTTAATTGTATACCCAGAAATCTTGGTACACTTTTTTACTTGGTCTAATAATATCTGTAGACTCTTGGATTTTCTATTCACACAATATTATCTGTATATATTTCAAGTTTCATCTCCTTTTTCTTAACCTGAACCCTTAAAAAAATTTTTTTTCTTTATTGAGATGGGGAGGACCTCCAATACAGTGTTGATAGAAGTGGTGATAGTGACCATCCTTGTTTTCTTCTCCATCTCAAAGGTAGTGGTTGGACAAGATGATCTCTTGAATCCCTTCCAATGCAAAGATGTTGATTTTCCTCATGATCGTATTCTTTCTGCTTAAGGCAGCTACTCAGAGCCTTCTAGAATCTTTATTCTGGTCTAGACTATGAATGATAATTTGTATCCAGATCTTTGATAGTTGCATATCTTCAGCCTGAATGTAGAAGATCCTGAAGTCTGATCTCTTCTCCAACGTGTTGAGTCATTTCCTCTCAACCTCAGTTCCTCCCCAAACTCCCAAGCCATTTCTGGTTCATATTTTGAATCATGACTAATCTCCAAAAAAAACTGTGATGGCTGAGAGGTTGGCTGTGCCCATATGTCCTCCCTTTTTTCTTGAAACTCTCCCTGACCTCCTCCTTTGCTCCCACATCCAATCACTGCCTGAAAGAAGTGATGCATGCTATGCTATATTTTCTCTGGGGTGTCTAAGCTGCATCCAGGTGTAAGAATACCAGATACAGCATACCTGGACTCACCAGGATTAGCCCCTTTTCACCAGAGTAATGCCTAATGTTCTTGACTACTTTTACTGCGGATTGATGTAACAAATAGCTATTGGAAGAAGGTTTGCCAAATAAGTATTGGAGATAGTGTTCATCATGTTGTTCAATGTTCCCTATTTAAGGACCCACAGAATACATTCCTTTCGGAATTTAATATCAGCATAGTTAGTCTCTCCTGTTGAGCTAACATGTTTCTGCAATGGGGTTAACATTTTTTCAGAATTATTTTTAGAAGAATTGTCATATACTGTAAATCTTGTTGTTCTAGAGCTTTTTGTTGACTGAAGAAATGTTTGAGTCTCAGATGGAAAGCTAGGCATTGTTAAAAGAGAAAAGGTTTTATAATTCCTTTGATTCTCATTTAGTATATAAAGAGCTAGGCCTGGCTGACTACATCTTAGAAGATGATGACAGGAAAGCCTGTCCCTTCTATCCTCATAGTCTGTGGGTAGGAGAAGGGGGATAGAGAGAACACAGGCAAATCAGGCCCCAGAGCTCTTCTCTGCCACTACCGTTATTACCTCCACCATCTTCCCCACCAATATTTCAGGGCACAACCTGGCAAGTTGGGAGTTTTTGAAGCATACAGAAGTTTGAAGGCAACAGGAAGTATCTGGGATACGGGCACCATTAGCCAGGCATGCTGGGTCCAGGAGAAGCACCCACAAGAAGGCATAGAAGTGGAGCAGAAAGTAGTAGGTAGGGAAGCCTGAGACAGCACCTAAGGGGGTGCTGAGAGATCCAGCAGAAAGGCAGAGGCCTGGTGACAGGAAGGCCCAAGTGGCCACCAGGGTGGCTGGCAGGGACTATGGGCTCCAGCAATGCGTCCTAGCACAGCACCCCAGAACGTGAGATGGGGCCATCCCATGGCAGCGGCCATGAGTTCAGGGAGCAGACTATTCCAGCTCCTTACAGCAAAGAGCAGTGAGGGTCCAGGGGATGCCATGGGAACATAAGGGCCTCCTCCCTGGGCAGTGGGAGGATCTGGTCAGAGTCATCAGCCACATTGGGGTTCAGCAGGAGGAGAAAGCAATCTCCAAAAGGTCAAGATTTACCTGAGTCACCCAAGCTACCTATGAAAGACAATTTTAATTGCTAAATCAAGCTAGAAATTTACCAAATTGGATGAAATTTAGGGTTTTTTCCCCTCCTGCTGCCCAGTGGAACTGATAAGAAAGAATAGTAATAAAGAAAAAAATTTAAAGCTACATTTTCCCCCACAATTGCATTGTAGAGTGAGTACATGTGTCCCCACTACACATCCTTTTTATGAAACTGAGAATTATTTATCTCATCATGGTCTCTTTTTAGCTGCAGAGCCAACTTGCATGTTATACTCAATGACAGTAAATACTCTTGCATAGGTGTGAAAAGGGCATGGGTTTTGAAGGTGGGCCGACTTGAGTTTGTGGCCTGGACTGCATTTCGACTTTCAGGGGCCCTAGGCTCTTTTACATTTGTGCGCTCCTTCCTCCATAAAAATAATTAAACATATTTTACGATTGCGGTGGTATAAACACAATATTAATATTATATATTTTCTTCAACCTAAATGTTCTTCCTTTTTCTTCTGATTTTAAAAGCAATTTTAAAACATTTTCATGGGCCCCTAAAAACATCACGGGTGGAGGTGCCGTTCCTCCTGTGCCTGAGGGAGGACTGGGCCCTGCTGGTCCCCTCCCTTGCCTGGGCACGCCTCTTTGCTCCTCTTCCTCATCTGTAAAGTGGGGTTGTTGGACTAAATGATGGAGTGCATTCAAGGACTTGGCGCCTGGTGAAAATAAATGTGGGCTTCTTTTCTTCATTTCCATGGATTTGATTTTCTATTTCTATTTTAGTGATCTTGCTGCATATGTGGTTTTCATTGTGAGTCACCTTCAAAATTCTCTTTGGAAGTAGGTGGGGTATAAATTATAAATAAAGATTCCTTTTTACTTCCTCAGCACTTAGCACAATGCGGTGCTTTATGTTCCCGATGCTTGTTTGTTGACTGTGCCGGTAAACGGCTCCCTCCCCTCCCAGCCTCCGCCCACCACCCCGTGCCACCCGGCGCCCTTCCTTTCTTCCTTGCCCCTCTTCCTGAGCCCTCAGAATTCTTCTTTCCTGAGTGGCCCTGCTCAGCTGGCTGTCAGAGTGAGGACGGCGCCCACTAAATGTCACAGGGTCGAGCAGGGGAGACCGGGAGGCGGGGCGCGCGCCCCCGCCGCCAGCGAGGAAGCCAGCGCTCAGGGCGCGCTGGGACCGGGGCTGGAGCGCGGCGCGTGTGACCGCGGCACGGCGTGGCGTGCTAAGCCTGCGTGATTTGCAGTTTACAGAGATCTGGGGGGATTTCTTGGCACGTTCAAATCGAACCCAACGGAAAAACATGGAAGTCCCCCTTGGTGTGCGCTCAGCCTGGGCGCGGTCACGCAGGCGCCGCAGTTCCCCGAGCTGGAAGTTAGAGCTCAAACCCCTTCCTGAACATGACAGGGGAGCGATGCCACGAGCAAGGGGGAGAGGAGCGAGCCACAGAGCTCCAGCTGGGGATTTAATGGTGTGTCCATCAAGAGGGTAGAAACCAAACGTGTTTCCTTCATTAGCCAGATATTTGAGTGCTTATTATCTGCCAGGCACCAGAGCATTCAATGGGGGGAGGGGGGCAGAGCGGGATAGAACGCACCGATTCACTCAGCACACCTTCTCACTTATTCAAGAGAAGACAAAACAAAAATTGCCCCGTGATGGGATAGAATCTGCAAGTAAAAAGGAGGAACCTGTGTGAGCATATGTATGTCCTATTACACTAGCTCCTCCACTCCCCCCACCCCCCAATCTGTGGCATGCAGGGATCCGGGGCCCTGAGCATTCGAATGAATTAAACAGGTTCAGTGACATGTCAGGGTTGGAAGGAGGAGAAAAGGAGACAGTGGAAGAACGAGATGGAGGGACAAGTTAAAAAGAGAGTGGATGTTGGAAGTCTATCCATGAATCTCCTGGAAAGGAGAAGAGGTCAGACAGACCTGGACTGTTCCAGTTGGAACAATCATATTATTAATAACCGTAATAATGACGCCCGATTATTGAGTGCTCTCAGTGCCAAGCACTATTCTAAGCCTTTACACTCATTAGCATATTTAACCCTCCCAATTGCCCAATGAGGTGGCTTCTATTATAAACCCCAAATTACTGATGAGAACCCACAGGCTCAGCAAGGGGCAGTGACTCAACCAAGGGTACTACCACCAAGAGACTGCCTCCCGCCTGGAGGCTGTCCTGAGCAGGTGCCCGGGATGCGGTGGGGCAGGCAGGTGAGGTCAGGGTGGGCTGTGCAATACTACTATGGCCTCGCTGGGGCTTAGAGCAGAACGCGTGCAGTCGGACTGGCAGGCTTTGGATCCTGGCTCACAAATACTAACTCTGTGACCTTGGCCAAGTCCTTTGCCCTTTCTGCATCTCAGTTTTCTTATATATTAAATGAGGATTGAGGGTGGCAATGATGACATCACCTACTAGAGTGGTGGGAAGGATTTAATCCAATTCTGCATGCACAGGTTTAGCACAGTGCCTGGCCAAACAAGCACTGGTACATGGCAGGCATCTGTGATCGTATGATTTGCTTCACAGGTGAGCTCCCTCTCTACCATCCAGGCTTTGGGGACGCCCTGTGGACTCAGTGCCGACTCAGCACTGGGCTTCCAGCCTTCAGAGCTCGCAAATGAGGCCAGCCTGTGACATGCAGTGGGAACCACAGAGAGGTGAAATGCTAATTAGAAGTGACCTCACCTGTCCCCAAACTATTGAGCATGTTGGGACACGTGCCCCAGTATGGCTGGGCCTGACCTGTGGAAACACCTCGGCCGTGGGCAGCCTGTGATTGGCCACAGGGATGCTGGAGGACATCGGCTGGCCTCTGCCTCCACGTGGGGCACAGCCCGGCTGGGGCCAGGAGACTCTCCTACATGAACCAACGAATGGACCAGGCAGGATCTCCCCAACGGCCACCTGGACCATGCAGTCCTGGCCATCGGAGAGCAGAGTGGCCCGTGAGCTGTGGGCCAGAAGCAGGTGTGAGCAGAGCAGATGGGAGAAGGCCATGGGGCTGTGGGAGGTGGCCTGTGAGTGGGACGCTGTGACTCAGCCACCCAAGGACCAGCTTCAGGTCTTCACGCTCTTGACCAGGAACGTAAGATTTTCTCTCCTTTTCCTCTGTTTGGTGAGGGGCAACCCTGTGGCCACAGGTGAGGCATGGCCAAGGCCAAGGCCCTCCTTTCCAGAGCTGCTCTGCGCTGGGCTGACTCTGCAGTTTGAATGTGCGGGGCTCACTCTGCGGTACGCTGGTAAGTGTGCCCATCAGAAAGAAGACCGTGAGAGACGTGTTCGTGCAGACGATTCCATCCCACCTGTCACAGAGGCAGACACGGCAACCATCTGCTAGATTCTCTAGTCCCACCTCTCCCCTTTCATTTTTAACCACAGATTTCACAGTTTGCCTTACTTATTTAAATCTGTTACTTAGAAAGACACGTGTATTTCTAAGTAAGGAAAGGGCAGCTTTTGCCCATCGAAGCCTGTTCTTTCTATTCCCTGTAGCTGGCTGTGGTCCCCTGAGACCCTCATGCTCAAGCCTGGGTATCCCTTGACTGGGCTGGATTTAGGACTGGGTCCGCCTGGACTACTGGGTGCTCTGTACTAGAGGGGGAGGAAAACTGTGACAGTCAATGTGACTTGTCTTTTTAAGAGTAAAAAGCACTCTGTGAAACACCAAAGAATGCAAATCTCTCCTTTGTAGCATTCACAATTACTCAGGGAAAAGGACCCAGAGAAACACAAGAAATGTTGAAAGGGAGTCAGTTCAAGGCACAGTTAGGTAAGTGAAGAAGCTCCTGGTGGAGCAGGGTTACACCAGAAAGGCCTTGGAGAGGACCCCAGGCAGCCATTCTCATGGGGAAGAGGAGTGAGCGCAGAAGGACAGACAGGTGCAGAGGACGAGGAGGAGGCCCGGCTGGCTGGGGCGGAGACTGGTGGGGCCACCTGTGGGAGTGCTGCCCTGAGGGCCAGAAAGGAGCTGGGCATGGGCCTCTTGGATGTCTGGTCCACAAGTAAAGCATTTCTCTTCCTCAGTTGCTGGAAGCAGTTTTGAGGAAAACAAACTCAATCTCTGCACAGAAAGGCTGCGTCTCCCGAGGGGATTCTAAGAGGGTAGGATCTGCCTTTCCAACTCCCAGGGGAGGCTCCAGCCCGTCCCTGGTGGACTTTAAGGTTGTAAGGAGGTTTCTGAAGGACTCAGCACATGGGGGCCTCATGAGAAAGTAGGTTTGGTGGGGGCCCTTCTCTATTCTTTCTTTCAGAGCCAGGCACCTGGCTGGTTCAGGGCCCCAGGTAGGGCTCTGCTTCTTTCCCCGTCCTTGGGCAGGGCTCATGCGTGTCAGCAGCGCTTTACCCTCTGAGACCTGGGGGATGGAGCAGAGCAGCTCACACACAGCATCTCTGGCTCAGCCCGCTGGCCTCATCGCAAGGCCCCTGGGCTGTTCAGCGGCCTGTGTAGTCCCATGTCCCTCCTCAGGGGTCAACACGGGAGCTAGCCCACACTCATGGGAACATTTACTGTATTCCAGCAGTTTCTGGGGAAAGGGGCCCCACCTCTTTTCATGACTCCTCTCAAAAGCTGACAGCCCTTCCTTAGCTCTGACCTGGGTCTAACCTCCTACCGCAACACAAGCCAGTTCTCTTTGGTCTGATCCTCAGGCCACGGAGTGAGGAGCCTCAGGCTGTACACCCTCATATTGGGAGTGGGAGGGTGGGGGAAAGAAGAGACAGCAGAAAGGGGGGCATCCCTATAGCCACTGTGAAACCAACAAGTAGACGTGTGGCAGATAACCATGACAGCCACCATTTAGCGGGCACCCATTCTGTGTTAGACACCCTTTGTGGACTTTATAAACGTCTCATCTCATCACATGTAGGTGTCACCATCTTTACTCTACGAACGAGGAAACTGGAGCTCAGAGATGAGGTTACTTGCCTGCTGTCACAGTAGTCAAGGGTAAAGCTCATATCTAAACAGAGGCTTATGATGTCAACCTTATAATATTAATCTATTTGAACAACAGCAGTTGTGGAGTATCTACTACGTGCCGGGCACCGTTCTTGGCATTGAGAACATGCATGAATATAAACACGTGGACAAATACCTCTGCCTCACTCATTTCAGAGTTATTCCCAGAATCACAGCTGCAGTGGAGACTGGAGCAACTATGCATAGATGAGTAAGAGAGGCCTGAAGATGCTGAGTGACATGCGCTTGGTCACTCAGGAAATCGAAAGGCAGAACCAGGTATCTCAACTCTTGGCCTCTGCATGCTATTTCTCCCATCTTTGGAAGTGAGCCTTTCTTAGGCAGTCAAAAGAATCTTTATTTTCTGGATTCCATAGGCAGGAAGTCCTCCTCACTGCTTTGGAGGGGTTTTCCTTGTTCACCCTGGTGGGTGAGCCCCTGACATTCAGAGTTGTCCAGGTGCCTGCCACCTGCAGAGGGGTAAGTTCCTGGTCCTGGACCTTCATCTTCTGGAAGTATGTAAATGCAGGGTATTTATGAAGTCTTTTTCCCATGGGGCTGCACCATGTTCTGAAATGTGAACACGGCAAGCATTTTTAGAGCAGTAAGTACAACCAGATGTGTGGATGGGGGCGAGGAAACACAGCAAGCTTTTGTGAGGGATGCAGAGCCCGGAGACCCAGGCTGTTTCTCTCCTCTCTGGGGAAATGAGTTTGTGACTGGCAAGAAATCACAGTCTGAGGTGTTCCCTGAACGCCAGTCCATGTACCCCCTGCCAGACTGGAGCCCTGGTCCTGCACCCTTTCACCCAGCTGTCAGTGACAGCTGATAGTAGCCAGGTGCTGACACAATTCTCTTTCATCTCCAACAGTCGTGCCCATGACACCGATGAGGGGGCTGGGGCTCAGTTTAGCTAAGTAACCTGGCCGGGGCCACACAGGTAGGCAGCAGACAGGGTTGGGACGCAAACCAGGACAGTTGGGCTGCAAAGCCTATTTTCCTTCAGGCCACCACATTGTCTCTCTAGACTGGCCTCTTTCCCTTGGGAACTCGCTGGCCAGGGGCAGGAGGTCTCCAGGGCTCCAGCAAAAATGGAAGGCTCTATCCTATGCAACAGACCATGAGAAAGACCTCTTGGCAATATTGTAGTGGTCAGTGGTGAGGTTTCAGAGGAGAAAAAATAGTACTAGTCCTTGAGCAGTTCAAAAGCAATGGTGAGGCAAAACACAGATGCATCAGACAAGTTGTGAATGACACATGTCCGTATACAATCATGCTGAATTCTGGAGAAACAAGCGGTGTATGCTTTAAGAGTTCTGGACTGTGACCTGGAGTAACCTGGAAAACATTCAGGCTAAAGGGATTTAAGCTGCACCTTGAAGGATGGGAGGGATTTGGAGAAGCCGAGCGGTATGAGAACCATACGAAGCTAAGAGTGTGTAAAAAAAGCAGAAGCACAGAGGGAAATTTAAGAGGTGGGTTCGGAGAGACGAGAAATAACATTTGCTAAGCACGTAATGTGTGAATAGTGCTGGGGGGCTTCTGCATATTATCTCATTTATTTAAACGAAGTATATTTAGCTTCAATTTACATTTTAAGTGCACAGTTCAATGAGTTTTGATAAATGTATATGCCTGTGTAATCATCACTACAACCAACGTACAGTCGGCTCACCGTATCTGCAGTTTTGCCTGTGTGAATACAACCAACCTCAGATTCGAAAACCTCTGGGAAAAAAAAACACAATAGAAAATAATAATACAATACAATAAAAAATACAGATTTAAAAACAATACAGCATAACAACTACTTACATAGCATTTCTATTGTAGTAGGTATTATAAGTCATCTAGAGATGATTTAAAGTATATGGGAGGATGTGCATAAGTTATATGCAAATACTATGCCATCTTATATAAGGGACTTGAGCATTCCCGTTTTTGGGTATACGCTGGGGTCCTGGAACCAATCTCCCCTCAGATACTGAGGGACAACTGTATACATTTCCATCATTCTCAGATTCCATGATTATCATCATTCTTGTGTTTTTTTGTAGTCACCCACTCTCTCCCTCCTTCCCACCCACCCAACCACTGATTTACCTTCTATCACTATAGATTAGGTTTGCCTTTTCTAGACTTCACATAAATAGAATCATACAGTAAGTCGGCTTTTATGTTTGGCAACTTCGGCTCAGCATGCTTCTGAAATGTTGCACGTATCAGCAGTTGTTCCCTCAAACACTGCTTAGCTGCATCTCACAAACTTTAACATGTTGTATTTTCATTTTCATGTGGTACAAATATATTTCAGTCTCCCTTGTGATTTCTTCTTTGACTCATGGGTCATTAGAAGTGAGTTTTTACATTTCTAAGCATTTGCATATTTTCCACGTCTTTCTGTTATTGATTTATAATTTAATTTCAAGTTAGTATGGTCATTCATATTAGTACTCCAGATTATTTAAATTGTTCTAAGTTGTTTGAGATTTATTCTCCATTTCTGCATAGGGTCTATTTTGGTAAATGTTCTATGTGCACTAGAAAAAGTTTGCATTCTGTTGTCAGGTGAAGACTATAAATGTCATTTCTGTCAAGTTAGTTGACAGTGTTGTTTAAGTCTTCTGTATCTTTACTTATTTTCTATTTGTACTATCAGTTACTGAAAGAGGAATTTTGAAATCTCCAACTACCATTGTGGATTTGTCTGTATCTCTTTTCAGGTCTGTCAGTTTTGCTTCATGTATTTGAAAGTTTTCTTATTGGGTACATATACATTTTCATCAATTGACTCTTTTATCATTATGAAAGGTTTCTCTTTATCCATGGTAATATTCTTTGTTCTGAAGTGTAGTTTGTCTGATATTATATGGCTACGTTGGCTCTTTTACGATTGGTGTTGTGCACAGTATTAGTGCGTGATACACCTTTTCCCATCTTTTTCTTTTAACCTAACTGTATCTTTATATTTCAGTTGTATTTCTTGTGAAGAGGGTACAGTTGGGTCTTGCTTTTATATCCAGTCTGACAATCCATGCTTGAGAATCAGAGTGGTTAGATAATTTACATTTAATGTAATTATTGATAAAGTCAGATTTGTATCTACCATCTTGCTACTTGCTTTCTATTTGTCCCATCTGTTCTTTGTCCCCTTCTTACTCTTTTTTGTCTTCTTTTGCATTAATTGAGCATTTTTTAGTGTTTTATCTTCATATTGACTTGTTAACTATATTACCTTGTTTTATTTTCTTCAGTAATTGCTCTAGGGTTTAAAATATGCATAATTAATGTATCATAGTCTACCTTCAAATAATCTTATACTAATTCACATATAAAAACCTTCCAACAATATACTTTCATTTTCCCCTCCTATATTTTGTGATATTGCTGTCATACATTTTACTGCTGCATATGTTATTAACACCCCTATACATTCTTTTGCTTTAAGTCATTATTTTTTAAAAGAATTTTAAACAAAGGGGAAAAAAGATATTTAATTTTTACCTACATATTTACCATTTCCTAATCTCTCCAGTTCTTTGTGTTGATCCAGGTTTCCAACTGGCATCATTTTCCTACTGCCTGAAGAACTTTAATATTTTTGAAGTCCAGGTCTTCTGGCAACAAATGCTCTCTCATCTTTTGTCTGTCTGTAAAAGTCATCATTTCACCTTCATTTTTAAATTGGGTTTGGGCCATAATCCAGAAAGACACAATCCGAATGCCACAATCCTGAAGGTTAAAATCCCAAAAGATCAAAATCCCTAAAGTCTAAAATCTTGAAAATCACAATCCTGAAAGATCAACATCCAAAAATATAATTTTGGAAAAAATAATTTTAAAAAATTCTTTAAATTCATTTACATTTTTAAAGGGGGATTTATTTGAGAAACATAAAAACATAACAAAACACTTCATAGGCCACTTTACACAATAAAATAGGCAATGATAACATACACATTTTTGCAAGCATAAACACTTAGGCATTCTAATGACAGTCACACAGATATAACAGTTTGAGCAGATTAACTATATTCATAAAGAAGTCAAAAAGCAAAATGTATAAATGCATATTACGATGGTTGGTAATTGTGTGCACCCAGCTTTATTTAACTGCTCTCATCTGAAATACTGTGACAGACAACCTAAGTCTTTTGACAAGATCAATCAAACACCATGACGGGTCTGCATATGCAGTCACCCAAAGAGCTGAGATCTCGAGAAATTTTATCTTGCACAAATGCAGATGTATAAAAAGAACATCTTCTAAGTTTCAATGTTTTAGGTACACAATGCTTACACACAAAGTCAATGTTGTGATAATGCATTTTCGTGGAGTCAAATCTGCAAAAAGTGCATGAAACAAATTAGAACCTTCCAAAAGTCTTTACACAGTTTATGCCTTCAGTACTGCAAATGATGCAAAGACGAAATACACAGCATAGCAAATTGGTGCTACGTGTGATGGGACAGAAGTCATCCATGATTGAATAATTTGGCAGGGGAGATTTCTTGTATTTTTTGCCTGTGTTTCCACTTCTTTGTTCTTTGAAACAACTTGCTGCACTTGTATTTGAAGAGTGGTTATAGTATACAAATTTTGTAAGTACGCACTGTCCATTTAAAATTCTGGTTGTTGCTCGGCTCTTGTAATTAAGCAATTTTCTGCTTTCACAGCATCAAGAATAATTCGTTTTTAAACTTGCATCTTTCATCAAGTAGCCTTGTACACTCATCACAGTCTTTTGTAGAGGGAACAATTTCACAGATCTCTTTCATTGTGTTGTGAGGAATACAGTTAGAAGGAATGATATTTGGTTTCCCCAGTACCAAATCTGTGTTAGGCAGGTTCTCCAGAAAGATGGAAACAATAGGAAATGTACATAGATATATGATAGGGATTTATTAGGGGAATTGGCTCATGTGATTATGGTGGCTGAGAAGTCCCACCGCAGGCTATCTGCAAGCTGGAGACCCTGGAATGTCAGTAGTGTGGTTCAGTCTAAGTCCAAAGGCCTCAGAACCAGGGAAGCCATTGATGGAACTCTCAGTCCAACACCAAAAGCCTCAGGACCCAGGGGTCTGCTAGCATAAGTCCTGGAGTCCAAAGGCCGGCAAGCCTGGAGTTCTGATGTCCAAGGCAGCAGCGGAAAGTCAGTGCCAGCTCTCGGAGACAGACTATTTTGCCTTCTGTATTTGTTCTCTCTGGGCCCCCAGTGGGTTGGATGGTGCCCTCCGTCACTGAGAGCAGGTCTTCCCCATCTAGTCCACTCAGACTCACACACTGATCTCTTCTGGAAACATCTTCACAGACATACCCAAAATAATACTATACCAGGTCTCTAGGTATCCCTTAATCCAGTTAAATTGACACCTAAAATTAAATCCACTAGTCTACCTGTTGTCAACTTTGCACCCACGTGCATCTCCTTCAACTATACTTAATCTTTAAATAAAGACAATAACAAGGTGATGGGTACCCCTAACATGATGCAACTATCTTACATATGACCAAAAATGCACTGAATCCTTCCCCAGCATTTGGCTTTCAGGATTTCAACATTCAAGATTTTAATCCTTTGGGATTGTGATTTTCAGGACTTTAGACTTCAGAAATTTTAGATTTTAGGGATTTTAATTTTTCAGGATTTCAACATTCGAGATTATGGCGTTCAGGATTGTCTTTTGGGTTTATGATTGCCACCAACCATTTTAAATTATATTTTTGCTAGATTTAGAATTCTGGGTTGTCTTTTTTCCTTTCAACACTTTAAAATGCATTTCATTGTCTTCTGGATTGTATTGATTCTGATGAGAAATCTGTAATAAGTTTTTAGTCTTTTTTTCTTTGTGCAAAATGTGTCTTTTGTCTCTCAATGTTTTAAAGATGTTCTTTGGAACTGTTTTTCAGAAATTTGATCATATTATTATATATCTTAGTGTAAGGTATTTAGATCTATAGATTTATAGTTCTCATCAAATTTGGGAGGAAAGTTGACCATAATTTTTTCAAGTATTTTTTTCTGCTTCTTCCTCTATCCTATCTTTCTGGAACTCCAGTTTCACGTGTACTAGACTGCTTGGTATTGTCCCACCGGTCACTGAGGCTACACTGTTTTTTTTCCCAGTTTTCTTTCTTTCTTTTCTTCAGTGTAGGTACTTTCTATCGCTATGTCCTCAAATTCACTGTTACTTTATTCTGTAGTGTCAAATCTGCTGTTAATGTCATCCAGTGAAATTTTCATTTTACATACCTTTTAATCTCTTGAAGTCCTTTTTGGTTCTTTTTTATATATTCTATTTCCTTCTCATTATGTTCATGTTTTTCTTTAAACTTATTTATAAAAGCTGTTTTAAAGTTCCTGGGTACTAATTTCATTATCTTTGTCATTTCTTCATTTATTTTTATCTACTAATTTTTCTCCTGGTTATGAGTCATATTTTCCTGCTTCTTTGTATGTCTGGTAATATTCTATTGGATGCTGGACCACTGCAGATTTTATTTTGTTCTGTGCTGGATTTTGTTATGTTTCTTTAAAGAATGCTGATCTTTTCTCTGGCAGGTAGTTAAGTTACTTGTAGATTAGCTTGATTTACCCTACTTGTGTTCAGCTTAGTGTTCAGAAACAGATTCAAGGGAATCCCTATGCAGATTCTGGAAGCTTTCTTGGCATAACCCCCTCCTCTTCCATACTTTGTCACACAAATTCCAGCTGCCCCAGCCTTCTTAAACTCCAATCTCTATCACCTCAACTCTTCTAGGATCCCACTCCCTGCAACATGGTCCCACAAATTGCCTACAGGCAGAAACATGGGGCAACCAGAGGGTTCACATCATTTACCTCTCTTCTCTCAGGTATCACAGACCTGTGCTACCTGTTGTCTAATATCTGAACACAGTTTTTGTATATAGTTTGCCCACTTTTGTTATTGGTTATGGTGGGAGTCTAGTTTGATCCCTGTTTCCCAAAAATAGCCTTTATCATTTTTAAGAAAACAAAATATTACAAGCACATAGAAAAGTATAGAGAAAATTCGACCAGTCAACATGTTAAAATTTGCCGTCTGTGCTTCATATTTTTTTTAAAGAAACAAAATATTCCAGATATAGCTTAAGTGCTCTAAGTCTTCTTTGTTCTTTATAACAACCTTGCCAGGTGGTGATAATTACTTGAATTATATTCAAGGAGGAAGAAACTTTCCAAGGATGACATAGCTGGCCATTGGCAGAGCTGGGCTTTGACCTGTTTAGGCCATCTTCAGGCTAAAGAAACAGACTCTGGGGTGACCTGTACATAGTGTGTGCAGGAACAATAAGGAGTCTGGGCTGACTGGGAGGCAGCAGAGGGGTCCATAAAGAGAGAGAAATGGGAGACATGACTTTGGGTTAGCTGGCTTTCTTTCTATGAATCAATGATAAGTGAACTTCTTTAACATGCATATGACTGGGCTTTTGAAATGAACTCCAAAGAAGTGTGACAGAGCCAGGGCCAGATGGCTGTGGGAGGACAAAAGTAGCCAATAGGTGTGGATGAACCCTTTTCAGCACAGGATTTTTACTCAGGTGCTGACATGAGTCAGGTGAAATAAGGCTCATGAAACACATCCCTACCATCACCGGAAGTGACCGATTCTGATAGGTCTCTGTGGCATCTCTGTAGAGGAGCTCCTTTTATTGTCTGTGATTTGGTGACTGCTTTCTTCCACATGGCTGCCTCACTGCTCATGTGATCAACCCATAGACTGCATGGCTCAGGTCCATGTTTGATTTCACAGACTGTTTCATTATCAAATTTGAGTAGTTGGAGAGGAGGTGAAAGTTTTCATGCAGGTGTGCAAAGTTCTAAGGATACAGGAGTGGGAAGTGTCACCTGGAGCTCTCCATGTATGGTAGAATGGTTCTTTTTAACCAGAGATACAGATTAAGCAAACACTAATAATCACAGATATCATGGAAACTTCTTGTTTTGTCTGATGGTCCCTGTCTGCTCTCTGGGAACCATCCCCTCCTCTCACTGTGCAGTTTCTGGGGTGGGAGGCAGTCATATTCTCATTTGACTTGGCTCCCAGCCACAGTGGTTCTCTGAAGCTGGGCCATGAATCCCTCTCCATGACCTCCGGATGTGGGACCTAGAGTAGCATTGGTGTCTCTCAGGGAAAAAGGAGCTGTGAGCTCTCAACTCAGTGGCTGCAGTCCCCATGTTTGCCACCCTGGAGAAGTAGAGGCTGTGGTCAGCAGAGATGAAAATGGAGCAGGTGCTTGAAGATGGAGAGAGCCCCATACCACAGCTGAGAGCCTGGTTATGTCCATGGATCCTATGACACATCCTGGGATGGTTTTTTAAAAAATCCTCCTTTTGTGTAAATTAGTTCAATGTGGGATTATTTAATAATAAAATCTGCATCGGGTCTTCCTTATGGTAAAGATTACATACCCAATCTCATCTAAGCCTCACAGCAACTCCAGTGTGGCTGCAGTAAGGGTGTTAAGAGCGTCACTGAGGTGGGTTAGGGGGTTTCCCTGGGGTGGGGTGGGGGCTTTAGAAGAAGGACTATTTTAGCTGGACTGGTTTAGGCTCAGCATGCCTGGAAGCAGGAGATTAGGTGTGTTGATTCCTTGATGCTTCAGTTTTAGTTTTGGAACTAATTAATGTGATTGCTAAAATATCTATAGTTGTTCTTCCCCAGGGTATTTCAGTATAAAGTAGGGCTGTGCAATAGAAATATAACATAAGCCACATATGTAATTATAAATTTTCTTGTAGCCACATTAACAATGTACAAAGAAACAGGTGAAATTAATTTTAATAATATATTTTATTTAACCTCATATATCCAAAATATTCTCATTTTAACATATAATCAATATAAAAAGAACTAATGAGGTATTTTACCTTCTTTCTTTGTCTTCAGTCTTCGGGATGCAGTGTGTATTTTACACTCACAGCACATCTCAATCTGGACCAGCCACACTACAAGGACTCGAGAGCCACATGTGGCTCATGGCTGCCATATTGGATGATGCAGGTTGCTGCCACTGTCCTCGACTAGCCAGTGGACCTGCCCTTGATGAGCAGATGAGGCTCAGAAACAGAGACTCTCCCTGGAGCTGGCTCAGGAAAGGGGGTTCTATGCAAGGATCTATGTGAAAGGGATGGTGACTTAGAACAGGAACCCTCGCCCAGCTGGCTGTCATGGGAGCTGGGGCTGAGAGGGGAAAGCCCTCCCAAGCTAGGGCCACACTCCCATCTTTCCAGGAAGCTGTGTCCTTGCTCTCTGAGTGTCTGCTCTCTCCTCTGGTCTCTGCCCCTGGCTGCTCCATGCCCTTGGCCTGCACCTGACCATCACGGAGATCACCTGCTTCGCTTTGCCTCTCCCCTTTCTGCACCACAACCCTTCAAATGTCAACAGCCTCTCAGTTTCCCAAACTTATACCCTGAAGGAGGAATCTTAGATGCCCAAATCATCTTTCTTACCAGGCCACAACTCAGTGGCCTTGGGAGAGGCTTCCCTTAAGTCACAGCCCACCCTGATCTAGCGGGTGGGAGCCAAGATGGGAGGAGGGGCGGATGCCACAGGGGTGGGTTATGGGAGGATGAAATAAGATTGGCCCCGCATCTGACACGTGAGAACGGAAACAGGGGAGACAAAAGCCACTTTTGAGGATTCAAAGACGGCCTTTGCACAATACTGTGTCCAAAGGGAAGAGAAATGTCATCTCTATGGGCCAGGTTAATTTAGTGGCAACTGGAATGTTAGGGAATTCATAGAGAAACAGTTTCCATGTGGCAACAGCTAATTTCAGACTTGAGGGTTTGAAAAGGAGCTCAGAGATATTAATTCCCATGTTACCTTTACCCTCTTGGGGACCTGGGCACAACAGCATAGCATTCATAATGGGCTCTTGTTAAAGATCTTCGTTTTTGTCTGATTCCAGCAGAAGAGCTTCATAATTTGTATTGTTGAATCCTCACTTTCCTGGGAGGAATATGAGAAGGTTAGAGTGAAATCCCGGTCAAGAAAATTCGTAACTTTCTGGAGGTGTTGGACATGACAAAGAAGCAGCTGTCCCAGTAGAAAGGCACTGATTCACCTCCCTCTGCCTCCCTCAACTGGGAGGCCTCGGTCCACTTCTGGATTCTGAGTTTTCCCCCCATGTGGGGACTGAGCAGGGGGGCCAGGCCCGGAAGGATGTGGAATCTGCCATGGATGGGGCAGGGCCCCTGCGTCTGGCTCCACAGCCTGCCTTGCCTGGACGGCTTGGAGCTGCTCCCTGGCCTGTGACCACCCCTGGGAAACAACAAGCTAAAGGCTCTGAGCCAGAGCATCGGCACTGCTAGAAGGGCCATAGAATACTGCCAGAGCCAAACCTGACACAGCCACAGAGCAGCCACCTCACCCAAGGTCGGGGAAAGCAGGAAGCCCAGCCCTGTTCACACAGCCGCAGAGAGACCACACTTTATTAGTATTGCTTTCATCATATTAACACAAGGAATAACAAGTGCTTTCAAGACCCTAAATCACACATCTGGGAGCTGCAGTAGGCTATAAAGATACAAACCCTGCAAAGAGCTGGTTACTTGTCCAGGCTTTAAGAGGTTCGGATGGACTTCAGACCTCTCTCACTCGATCCTGGGCTCAGCCCCACATCGCCAGGTCGCCCTGCCTCACGCAAGGCCAGACACCGTGGTCCTGACTGCTCAGGCACTTAGCCAAGTTCCAATGGTCTATCCAAACTCTGCCATCTCTAGAACCACTTGAAAGAACCAGGACTTGGAACTGTCCTTGGTAAAGACAGCTGTCCATTAGAAAGTCCAGCCAGCTGCAGTGGGGCAGAAAGGACAGCTTTGGGTGGAAAAGACCCTTGCATCTATGCGTGGGCTTTCTGCCCCCAGGGGGCCAGCCCAGACCCCCCTTGGAATAGTGCTGACTCTGCCAGCAGAGTGCCGGCACCCTCAGGGTCTGCTGAAGTCCCTGTGCTGTCACCACAGGAGTGAAGCCACACTGAACAGGCTCTGTGCGCTCCCTTGTCTTGTGCTTATACAGCAATGCCACTTACAGCTGGTTGCTGTGGGCACCTTAGGCAGCATTTCAGGTGGGAATCCCATCCCTTGCCTTGCTTACTGCACAGGGCTATTCTATCAGTACAAAATGGAAGAGCTACGTAAATGGCCTGGCACCGAAAAATGTAATGATGGCAATTGCTGAAATGCCATCTAACCTGGAGAACGTATTTTATTCCTCATAAAAATGTAGTCTCCTCTAAGGAGTAAGGACGATGGAAATTCCAGGGCAAAAATGTAAAACAAGAAATAATAGGCCAACAGCAAGGCAGTAAATGGCATTTCCAATTCCACTCCTTGAAAACCTTGGCTGAGCCGCTGGGGTGAACGTGGCCCACTGGCACAGTGCCCTTTGCTGAGAGAGGCGGGTTCCTCCCCACCACCCCTGACGTCTACTGTCCCCACACCCCACCCCCACCCCTGCCTCTCACACCTTCAGTGCTAGGCTCCTGCCAGCCCCCCCCCAAACGCCACCTGCCAGCCACACCCCGGGTGTCTCCCTGCTCCTCCCGCCCTGAGCCCCTGAGCCCCAGAGGGCTCCCCTGGCTTGGATGCCTGGCACCTTAGGTCAGGATTTCTGTCTGCCTCAGTGTGCCCCCAAAGCGGACCCTGAGCCAAGGATTCGGGTGCAAGTTGTTTATTTGGGAGATGATTCCTGGAAGCACGGAGGGGGAGCGAGGCAGAGAGCGGGGTTAGGGAGAACAGCCACAAAGGGCTGTGTTCACCGGCTCTGGGCAGTGGGTGGAGGCGGCTGAGAGGCCATCCTGCCAGGGGCCACCGCCGAATCATCCCACCTAGGGCAAGGCGGCTGGAGTGGCGAGGAAGCCAGGGTATTTCCACCCACCCTGGTCCCTTATTGTTAGAGGGGTGCCCCTGGAAGGCACTGACTCCCTCAAACTTTCAGTCTAAACTGCTGTGGACGATAGGGCCAGAGAAAGCCTCCAGGCAGAGAGTCACAGGAGCTGGGGTTGGAAGCCATCTGCATATACAGGAACTGTCCTGGAGCCTGCAGGTGAGCTCCACTGGCCAAAGGAATGTGCAGGCGACACAGACAATGCCACATAGCTCAAGGCCCGGGCAGGCGCTGAGGTCACGAGTGGCCAGGTGGAAGCTGCAGGATGGGGCGGGTCAAGAGACCTGAACAGGAATCCCAGCTCCGCCCCCAGAGCAAACCCTTCCTCGCTAAGCCTCACCTTCCTCTCTGGCTGAGCTGGGGTACTCACATCTGCCCTACAGGCTTGCTGTGAGCCCTGAAGGAGGAAATGGGAGAAATACAGGAGAGGATGCTAGAAACATAAGTGACCCTTGAGAGTAAGCACAACCCCAACACCTGAAATAAGCAGCAGGACGTCCGCCTCACCCCAGTGCCGCACTCTCCCCCAGCCCCAGACTGCACCGCCCGCACCAGAGGAATATTCTGCACCGCACTGCTGCGTGGGTTATGAGATAAATGACATGGGCCAAAATTTATATTATTTGGTGCATTTACCATACACCAGTTACAATCATGCTCTTGACCAACCATTATGGAAAATTCGACATTTTAATAAGCGCTGGCGTGGCTACACGGCGCATTGCCGCGGATCACCCACCCTGCCCCCACCTCACGTGCCTGCCTTCAGCTCCTTTTGTGTCTTCAATCTTGTCCCCCTTTCCTGCCTGTGCATCCTGTGCCCTCCCAACAGGGAGACTCGCTAAGACATGATTTCACTGTATCATTTGCTTGCTGAATATCAAGGGCATTTTCTTCTTTCTTTTCTTATTGTGTTAGACACCTATCAAGTTGCCTGCCCAGTCAGATTTTGTGGAAA
The DNA here is from genome assembly GCA_023783475.1 of Daubentonia madagascariensis. Lineage (NCBI taxonomy): Eukaryota > Metazoa > Chordata > Mammalia > Primates > Daubentoniidae > Daubentonia > Daubentonia madagascariensis. The sequence goes on along the minus strand of JAKFHU010001035.1, from coordinate 39,950,185 downwards.
CTGCCTTTCCCCAACTCATTTGGTAAAAGCAATTGGTCGTGGTAGCTATTCTGTGCGGTAGTGCGTGGTTACAGTTATGGTTAATTGTTTCAGGGGTGGGCCAATTAGGTAGAAATTTAGAATGTGGACTGAGCAAGAGAGAAGGTAGACGTGTCTAGGTGGCTGGATGTGTAACATAAACTCAAGAGCTGGAAAGCAGCCAAGAGTAAACATATTTACCCTGCTTCCCATTCCTAACTAGGACATTAGACCCCCAATGCAGGACTTGCAGAGTGGGTGGACCAAACTTGTTCCACCAGTATAAACAAACTAAGAACAAAAAAAGTGACTAAGCAACATTAGAACCTGCTTCCTCCTATTGGCCCAAACCCCTCCACTACCTTCAAAAGTCAGGGGCAAGACTGCCAGCCAGGTTTTTGCATAATCAATGTCTATCTGTTAAAACTTAATACCATTTACAATGACATAAAACCCACAAGAAAAACAGAAAACTACAAAACATTGTTTGGGGGAGAAAAGAGAAGACTTAAATAAATGCATGATATACAGTCCTGCACCAGATAACAACATTTCGTACAATGACAGAACACATATAGGACAGTGGTCCCATAAGATTATAATACCATATTTTTGCCATATCTTTTCTATATTTAGATATGTTTAGGTACACAAATGCTTAAAATTGTGTTGCACATACCTACAGTATTCAGTACAGTATATGCTGTAGAGGTTTGTAGCCTAGGAGCAACAGTATATACTGGATAGCCTAGGCATGTGGTAGGCTTCACCATCTAGGGTTGTGTAAGTACACTCTGTGATGTTTGCGCAACGAAAGCGCCTAATGATGCATTTCTCAGAACATATCCCTGTTGTTAAGTGACACATAACTATATTGTTTTCATTCATTTACTTTCAACCTGTAGTTGCCTTTATATTTAAAGTGTATCTCTTGAATATAGTTTATAGTTGGCTTTTGCTTTTTAAAAAATCCATTCTGACAATTCCTGCCTTTTAATTGCAGTGTTTACTCCATTTATATTAATTAAAGATTTGAGTTTATGTTTTATTATTTTCCACATGTTTCCTCTGGTTTTTCTTCCATAGTCTCTTTTTCCTACCTTTCTTTGAATTATCTGAATATCTTTTTTAGAATTCCATGTTAGTTTTCTTAATTGGCCTTTTAGCTAAACTTCTTTATAGTATTATTTTATTTTTAGTGGTTGCTCTAGGAATTATAATATACATCTTTAACTTTTCACAGTCTAAATTCAGTCAATAATATATCACCACATATAACTTGTATTTGTCAGGGTTTTCCAGAGAAATAGAACCGATAGGATATATATAGAGAGAGAAAGAGATTTATTATGAAGGATTGGCTCATGTGATTATGGGCCATGAAGTCCCACAATCTGCCATCTGCAAGCTGGAGGCCCGGGAAAGCCAGTGGTATATTTCCAGTCTGAACCCAATGGTCCGAGAACCAGGGGAGCCAATGGCGTAAGTCCTAGCATGAGTCCGAAGGCCTGAGAACTGGGGATGGTGTAAGTCCCCATCCAAGTTGGAAGGCCTGACGATTAGAAGCTCTGATGTCTGAGGTCAGGAGAAGATGGATGTCCCAGCTCAAGCAGAGAGAGCAAATTCGCCTTTTCTCTGTGCTTTTGTTCTATTCAGGCCCTTAACAGACTGGATGATGCCTGTTCACATTGGTGAGAGATCTTTTTTGCTCAGTCTACTGATTCAAATGCTAATCTCTTCAAGAAACACTCTCACAGACCCACCCAGAAATAATGTTTTACCAGCTATCTGGTCATCCCTTAGTCCAGTCAAGCTGACACACGAAATTAACCATCACAACATGTAAAAACCTTGCAACTGAGGTATAGGTCCCTATTCCCTACTCCTTTATGTTACAGTTGCTATATGTTTTATATCCACATACATTATAAACCCTGCAAGACAATGTTAATATTTTTACTTCAAACAGTCAAGTAAATTATAAAGAAATTAAGAGAAAAAATAAAAGAATGTTTCTAGTATTTATATTTCCAGTGGTCCTCATTCCTTTCTGATGATTTGAGTTTCATTCTGGTATCACTTTCCTTCTGTCTGAAAAACCGTCTTTAGCACTTCTTTGGGCAGGTCTGCTGGTGACAAATTCTCTTAGTTTTTTTTTTTTCTATTAACTGAAAACTTCTTTATTTTACCTTCATTCTTGAATATTTTTGGCAGATATAGAATTCTGGGTTAACATATTTCCTTTTAGCCCTTCAAAAATATTGTTCTACTCCCTCCTGGCCTTCATGGTTTCTGATGAGAAGATAGCCATTGTTGTTCCCCTGTAGGTAATATGTTGTTTGTTTTTTATTGCTACTTCTGCAAGGTTTGTCCTTTTATATTTGCCTTTCAATAGTTTGACTATAATGTGCTTTAGCACATCCTGCGTAGTGTTCTTTAAGTATTTTGAATCTATAGATTTAGATTGTTTGATATTACATAACAGACCTCTGAGGCTGTGTTTATTTTTTTTAATTTTTAAAAATCTCTGTTCTTCCTATTGGATGATTTCTATGAATCTGTCTTCAAGTTCACTTATCTTTTTCCTCTGTCATCTCCATTCTGTTGTTAAATTTACTCAGTAGTTTTTAAAAATTTCAGATATTATATTTTTTAGTTTTTGATTTTTTTTTCTACTCACCTGCTGAAATTTCCTATCTTGATTCATTGTGAGGATATTTTATCTTATTTCATTGAGGATAGTTACGATAACAGCTGCTTTAAAATTCCTGTGTGTTAATTCCGCATCCAATTCATCTCAAGTTTGTTCTCAGTGGATACTCTTTTCTCCTGAGAATGTGTTTCATTTTCTTGGTTTTATGTACGTCAGGTACTTTTGGATTGTACCTTGGACATTATGAATGTTAAGTCACCAAAACTCTGGATTACAAATTATGCTATTTTCCCCTGAAGAGCATTGTTTCTCTTTTTCTGTCTTTTTTTAAAAAAAACCTGTCTCCTTTTGTTTTAAAAAAGCAGGTAGTTATCTTTGTTGGACTCAAATCGCAAATTTTTGACTAGCACCTCCAGTCTTAATTCAGATATTTTGTCCTTAGCTGAGCTACCTGAAGTCTGCTTCACACATGTGTGATTTAGGGGTCAATAAAGACATGGAAAGGCAGGATTTGGGGATCCCCTCAAGCCCTTTTTCTTCTGGGATTCTCCCTCCAGCAGCTGTGTTCCCCTGTATTCAGTATTCTGGTTGCCCAGAAAGATGGAAGCTGCTCCCCCAGCACTTCCACTGCCCCCGCACCACCCTGACTCTGCCTGGCCAAGTCGAAAAGCTGTGGAAACATGACTTGTTTCATACAACTTCACGCCTCCAAGCACAGACTCCCTGCAGAAGCTGCCTGCTTCTCTTCACTCTTCAGCGCCTTCGGATAGCTGTGGTGTAGTTTAGTTTAGGTTAGTTTATTTATTTTTTTTGTTATTCTGTTCTGAGTTTACAGTTTTTATCTGCAGGAGGGTTGGTGTGGGAGAGCCTTTCTTAGGCAATACCAGAAGTGGAAGTTCTTGAGTTTAAATGTTAGCCTCACCAATTTCTAGTTTTGTGATGTCAGATAAACTGGTTAACTTCTCCAAGCTTCAGTTTATACATCTGTAAACTAGCCATAATAAGAGCTCCTATCATATAGGGTTGTTATGAGGATGCAAATAGATAATGTATATATCTGGTGTAGAGCAATAAAGGGCAGCTATTCTTGGACTCTCCGTGCTGCCACATGATAGCAACTCAGTTCAGCTTAGTTGAAATCTTCCAGGCTAATTAGATGCTTATCTATTGAGCAGCTCCTATGTGCCCAGCATGAGAGATGAAGATGATAGGAATGACCTTGTTCTCAGGGAGCGCACATCCTGAAACCCATGGTGCAGAGAGCAGCACAGGGCCTTAGGGAAATAAAATAGATAAATCCGAGAAGACGCAGGGAACTCACAAACAGGCACATACTTTTCCTTGAGAACTTCACAAAGCTCCTTTTTCTGCTTCAGCAGGCAATTTTACCATGATGTATTCAAGAACAGGCTCATGTAGTATGAATTTATCAATTTTATAGTCTGGCAGCAAATACGTGTGTGCTGGATGAACTTCTCAGACATATTTTCCCACACCTCTTCTGCTTCGTAGTCTTAGTGAAAGGCCTCCCCTTGGACCCACCTGTAGCTCCACTTGACAACAGTCGAACATCAGGCACACCTGTGAAACCTGAAGAAAGGGGAAACTCTACCAAATTCAGCTTCACACCTGTACTTAACCCCAGTCTACAGGGCTTACTAGTACCCTTCTTACCCTCAGAGCCCAGAACATACTTGGAATGAGCCAAAGTTATCCCTTTATTATCTCCTGAGAGTCATACTTAACCAGGGCAGGCCTTGAGCAGGTGGCCCCACGTATGCCATGATTTGAGAGGATCAGGAGGTCTACTTCCTCCCCCACATGTCTTCCCACTAGCCTGAGGGGTGTCACATTTGCTGCTTGTTGTTGTTCCACATAAAAATCTTTGCCTAAAATAGAATTTTAAAATCACCATTGAATGTACTTCTCAGGATCCAAAACACCCTGTGTGCTGGACACTGCACAGAACCTGGGATCTGGGATGTTAGAAGGGGAAGGGACCTTAGGGATCTTATAGCCCAACTCCTTATAGAAAGGAGTCTACAAGGTCTTTCAGAAAAAGCTTGACCCTGCTTGAGTTTCCTGCAAACAGATCCAGTGCAATCAGACCTCGGCCTTCTGCACAGGCACATGAAACGGGGCTAAAGAACTGAGCTGAATAGATGGTATCAAATTTAAGACATCAGGTACCACTGAGACAGTGGCTATCAATCTTTCAGACAGTGTATTTTTGAAGTTACAAATGGAATATTTTCTATTCTTACCAAGAATTATTCATATTTCTGATTAATACTGTTAAGGCCAAAACAATAATGCTGGGAACAGGGATGTGAAGTTGAGGCTCAGTCCTGGAGGTCATGTTTTAAATAAGCTTTATCCCATCCCCCAGTCAGCTTTTGAGAGCCTGGTACTAAAGCTCATAACTGTGTGATATGTAAGTTGCAGCCAGTGCCCACAATTATCAGTAAATTAGTTGAGTCTATCCGTTTATGTCTTACCCTACTGTTCTAAGCATATAATATGTTTCTTGAAATGGGTAAAAATTACATTGGGGTTAGTGGGAAAAATAAATAATTTTTCCATTATAAAAATTTTAGCAACAAAGATTTTCATTAGAGGAAAATAGCAATATGTAAAATAACTAAGCCAACAGGTTGAAAACACAAGTTGCTAATAATTGATGGACAGTGTGCCATTGAATATAGGAAAGTAACTAAGACACACACACACACACAGATATACATACACATAAATATAAATATACACATAAAGATATATATGTTTTCCAGCCCTGGATGCGAGAATGTCATAGGTTGGAGTCTCCAGAAGCAGACACTGAGGCAGAATCTGGGGTGTTAGATATTATTAGGGCTCAACACCTGTGAAGGGAAGAGGGAGAAAGCAGAACGGGGAACGAGGCCTCCGCCAGTCCAGCAGGGAGCTCTGGAGTGAATATTGTCCTGCAGGGTTGTGTGAAATGGCTGTGGTTTCACACGCCTGCCTCTCTGCGAGGATGCGAGCTGTCCAGGGAAGGGTGTGACCTTGAGCAAGGCAGCCCTTTGCAGGGAGGCTGGCCGCCGCCCACGCTTCCTGCAGGTGGGTGGCAAGTCCTTTTCGGGAAGGGGATCTAGGCTGTGCGTCTCCACGTCCACCACAGACACCAGTGCCCTAATACTCCTGCTCACTTCATTTCCGTAACGTCTTTTGGCAGACGGTGACTCACCCTGGAGCTTCCCTCCCGCCTCCGCCGCCCTGCCAATTTCTCTTGGTTTACTTGCGCTCCTCCTTGCTGAACTAAAGGCAATTTGAGGGTAGGAGAGTGAAGAAGAGAGAACCACTCCCATCCTTTCTTTCACCTCTCCAGCTCTGGATATGGCTGTCTGCCAATGTCACAGCCCCAGTGACCTCCATTCCCTCAAGCTTAGCTCCTTCTTCCAGCTTCAGAGCCTTCATCCCAACCATTGTCCTCCTGGAACAGCCCTTCCATTCTGCCACTATATATTCCTACTCATCCTTCAAGGCCTTTTTAAATCTCACCTTTTCTGTAAAAGCCGAAAATCCCTTCCTGTACCTTATACTCATTGCTCATAACCTACATTCAAGTATTTGATTACATTTGAGAAAATATTTAACTATATATTTTCTTAAATCCTTTGTTTTGTGCAATAAGTCCCTGCCAAATTAAGAATTGAGGAACAGGGATATGCATCTTTTGTATTCCCTGAAGTACAAAATAGTATTGGGTACATGATACATAGTCATGTATCTTTGTATTGAATCAAAGGAAATTTCTTTTAGAAGAAACGTTTAAAATGTAAAGTGATTAAATTCCAATCACATACAAACGCTTCTAGCTGCTACAGTTTCCTCTTTGAAGGAAAATAAGCAGGCATGAAGTGATCTGGAGGAGCAACGTGTGGGAATTTAAATTCATTCATTTAGCAAATGGCAAAATAGCTAACTAGCTTTTTAACAAGGACAGAATCAGGGCGTCCAGAGTCGTACTGTGAAGGTAGAGGGCGTAATGGACCCACGTTAAAATCTACGGGTTCTTGAACTCTTAACCTCTGGAGTCACTAATTCTCTTACTTCATTCAAAGCATCAGCAACTCCTGAAATCTAATTTTAGGTTCTACAAGGTGCATCAAATAAAGAAAATGTAATATACTCCTCTTTGGCATATTTTTTTTTCTCTTTGGCATATTTAAGATAATTTAAACTCATTTAAAACTGATGGTTCCCTAGACCAGTGATTCCTCAAGTGTAGCCTGGGGACTCCAGGGGGCTGAGATCTTTTCAGAAGGTCTGTGAGGTCAAAACTGTTTTATAATAACACTAAGGCATCATTTGCTTTTTACACTTTCATTGTTTCACAAGAATACAGTTGAATTTCCCAGAGGCTACATGACATAGGATGACATCATTGTTCTGACAACTAATGGAATGTGTGCTTTTTGTACTTGTGCTTTTTAGAATTTTCTAAGGTGGTAGATTTAGTACATAAATATGTGTATTTTCAGAGATTAACTCAGTTTGTTCTTACTACTTCGACTATACTCTTACAATCTTTCATTACACCTGCTATAATTTCTGTAACCTCATTATTGTCCAGTGTATTGTTGTTTTGAAATCCCAAAGTTTCCCTTGCATCTATTTGGAAACTCAGCAACAAATAAGTATACCTTGTTGTTGGCTTGGGGTTTTGGTTTTGTTTTTTTTTTTTTTTTTTTTCCAATATTTTAAAGTTTTTTCAAAAACTTTTTAAATGAAAAAAAATTCACCTAAAACTATTACTTTAGCGTTTGGTATTCTAAAGAAAGAAAAACGATAGGATATTTTTCTTCTCTTTCAGGATAGATCATTGGCTTAAAAACAAAAGATAAGAAGACTCACTTTCTCCATCCCCACATACCTAAGATGCTGAAGAAGAGGAACCTGAAGCATGAGTTCCTGACTCATGAAGGGGAGGATCAACTTCAAAGAAACTGGCTGAAGGAATGAAAGTCCAGTGAAATCTCTCTTCCTCTCACCTTCATGGATGCTAGGAAGGCTCCTTATTGCGTCTTATGCAACAAAACAATCTCCAGTTGTCATTTTGAGACTGATCAGAGTTCAAAGAAAAAGGAATATTTTAAATGTAGACATGATGAGTTCTTTAAAAGCTAAATATTGCTAGGTTTTCAAACTAGAAATGAAAAGGATACCAAAGCATCCCACGGAGTGACTTGCCATATGGCATTGGCTGGAGAAGTACACACACTCGCTGAGAGAATGATAAAGCCTCACACAATTGATACTGCTGAATGCTTGCTTGATGAAAAGTTAGTATAAGAAACCAGTGTCAGTTACCCAAAACATGGTAACTTGTCAAATATCAGATTTCACTGTAAATATGAAGACTGAGTTAATGTATCATTTACAGAATTGTACTTGTGCCTTAAAAATGGACAGATGTTGCTGGATTTGCTGTTTTGCTTACATATGTTCATATCAGCCCCAATTAATCATTAAAGATATTTTATTATATGAATGCTTGGCAACAAACACATGTGCTGAAATAGTCAAGGTGCTGAATAACTTTTTCGAATCTCATGGTTTATCCTGACACAACTGTGTTGAAATTTTGCATTGATTGTGCAAAAGCAATTGTGGGCAAAAATGGTACCTTAGCATCAATCAAAGCAGTATACTAGGAGTTAACATATTGTTTATTGCCATGCCCTGGCAAAAGCAAAAAGAAGCCAGCTTCACTTAAGAATGTCCTTGATAAAGCAGTAAAAATTATTAATTTTATTAAATTTCAACTCTTGAGTACATATCTTTTTAATATTCTGTGTAACAAAATGGGAAGCCCCCATAAAGCATTCTATTGCATCCTGAGGTACGGTGGTTGTCTCCCAGAAGAGCACTTGTGTGACTGAATTGCACACTGAACTAGCCACTGTGTAATGGAACACCATTTTTATCTGAAAGAATGACTGACAAACTACGGCTATTCAGACTTGAGTATCGACATTTTCTCGAAAATGCCACTTCAAGGGAAACAACTGAAAGTATTTGTTGCTAATGATAAAATTTGAGTTTTCAAGCAAAAATTAGAATTTGGGAAACCTTGTATCCAATATTATGAGCTTCCCAATACTTAAGGATGAGATCAGTGGTGCTATTACTAGATGGGATTTTTAAAATATTGTATACTGAAAAGAGTAAAGATTTGGAAGAACTGCATAATTCAGTGAACCAATATTTTCCAAATGACCAATGCCATGCATGATGCTACAAAATCCACTCAGAGTACAAGATAGACCAATGGATCTTACACTTGATCTTAGCCAAAAGGCCAAGAACCAATTAATGTAATACATTTTAAAAGTTCATTGATAGGGTTTCAGATTTTCCTTTGCAACCAGCCTTTAAGAAACTACCATTTGTCAAGCTTTGCTCTAGTATCACCGAAAAATATCCACAACTATTTGAAAAAGCTATCAAAATACTCCTCTCCTTTTTCAACTATATATCTATGTGAAGCCAGATTTTCTTCATATTCTTTAACCAAAGCAACATACTGGAATGGATTGAATGCAGAGGCAGATAAGAATATCCAGCTGTCTTCTATTAAGCCAGATATTAAAGAGATGTACACAGATTAAAACAATGCTGCTCTTCTCACTGAATTTTGTTTTACGAAATAGTTATATTTCAAAGAATGTTATTTACGTTAATGTATAATGGGTTTATTGTTATATTTAAAAGAATTAACAAATATGTACTTTTAAATTTGTGCTTTAATTTCTAATATGGTAAATACTGGTATATAAATTCACAAATAAAAGTTTTTTTGGGGTCATCAATAATTTTATGGAGTGTAATGGGGTCTTGACACCAAGAAGTTTGAGAATCACTGCCCTAAACAGATGGGAACCCAGGATGTCTTGAGAAATGGGCTGGAGTGACCTGAGGTATGGTATGCATCAGTTAGAAGAGGGAAGTGATTCTACCTAATTCTAGAAAGAGACAAGAGAAAACAGACACAGGTAAAAAGGCCACATAACTGCCACGCCTGAATGTCTCTTTCTTGTTACAACTTATGGGGACTAGGAAGAGCTTTTGTAAGGGTTGGGCCATGTCCCTTCCTGGAGGAGTCATTCATTGGACACAGACACTGTCTGGTAAGCATGGAGATATCCTTCTAAGATGTGGGGTTTAATTTTTAATTAAAAAATTCAAATTAAGTATATTTAAGGCCATTAGATTTTATCTTTTCTTTCAACAACAGAATAAAATAACCACAGGATAAAAAACCATATAAAGTTTTTAAACCTAGAAGAACTACAATCACCCAAAAAGTAGATCAGTGATAAAGAGATTGAGATTATTTACTTCTCTCCTAAAAATTTTTCTGATTTGATTATGTAAATCAGCATGTCATTAGCTTTCTTGAACTGAAAGATGAATCAAATGATTTAAGGTAGAATTGAGCTTTACTTCTAAGGATAGGGCCAAAGCCGTTTGGTTTGGAATTCCCTTTGTTCACCTTGACCTTCCTTCCCAAGCTGACAGGCCAGGGAGAAATGTGTGCCTCTGCATGAAATAGCACGCACCCTGTTACATGGCCAGGACCTAAGGACAACACGTGCACTAGAAGTCACAAACGATTAAAATCAAAATAATACTTTCTTACGTTTGATCTATATTTGGGTGTTCAGAGACATTCCTTACAAGTGTAATATGTTTTCAGAACATTCTGTTAGAAATTTCTCCAGCGTAGATCCCAAGGACAATACTCTAAACATTTTGCCTTAGAGAATGAAAGCACTACCCTGGTATCCATCTGGTGTAAACAGAAACATTCAGGAGTGATAGCTATGTGGCCTTTTACCTATGTCCCACTGTCTCATCTCTTTTTGGGGGAAAAAATCTGTTAATAGGTAGAAGTACTTTCCTCTGTTCCCTGATATACTACAGGTTCCCTGAGCCCCATTTCTCAGCAAATGGTAGGCACTTCAACTTCAGAGCAAAACCAACGTCTTCTAAACCTCTAGCAGTTCTAAAATCAGACGATGTGAATTCAATTTCTTTATGCTTTCGAAGGGGTATATAACTAACAGAATGAAGTAATAAGGCCAAAAAGGTTAAGCATCAATTCCAACACTAACAAGGTCAGAAGAGTCTTTTAACTATAAGGTAGTCAGGCAATTAAGTCATAAGGTTAGAATAAAGGAATAAAGTACAACTTATTAAAGTTTTTGACATAAAGCAAGGTAAAATGAACAGACAATGCTGTCTTGTTCTTTAATTCTTTCAAATGGGAGAGATTTAAGTTTTAGGGCAAAAGACCATGTTTTATGTTTTTTTAATATATGCACAGTAGGTGATCAAATATTTCTATTTTTAAAATTAATTCACTTTTTTCAACAAATATTTACTGTGGGTCTGCCATAAGCCAAGCACTGAGCGGGTCTCTAGGGATACAGCAAGGACCAGAACGATAAGGTCTCTGTCTTCATAGAGCTCACAGTAACAACTAGCAATGAATCAGTGTGTAAAATGGGGAAGTGACGAACAGAAATTAGATGAAAACGGACACTTGGGAATCTTTCCAGAAATCTCAATCATGAAAAAACCATACTTGTTTTCAAAGTCTTGGGCAGCAGTTGATGACAATGTGGATTTCCCATAGATGACCACACTTTGATGATTTGTATTGGTGGTACAAGATGGCTTCAACAGGTCTTATGGCTACAGTAGCCATGCCCTAGGCCATGTGTGTGTGTGTGTATGTGTGTGTTTCCTGGTCCTATACTCATATCCAAAGTTATAAAATAGAATGGTACATTTGAAGAAAAATAATTAATTAAAGTTTTCCTTTTATGTGTATTGCTACATTTCTACCAGGATATAAAAACATGAACTAAATTTTTAATAACTATACTTCTACTGATTCCAAAGATAAATTCTTCCACTTGATGGAAAACTAAAATATTTTATGAGCATTAAAATAAAAATTTGAATAGAATTATGGTTTGCTTTATCCTATCTGCTTCCCAGTAATTTTCCAAGCAAGAAGTTTTATAGATTTTTCCCCCATGAAGATTTAGAGATAATATTTCAACATTTTGACTGTGTCCTTCATTAAAACTCCACATGAAACCAACAGTATATAGAACTACCAGCTGAATTTTCATACTAGTCAAGCCTTTAGCATAAAAAAGAAAGACTACAATTTTGATCAGGACCTCTGGACTCCAGTACTGCATTTCCACTAATGGAATAACAGGCATAGGTGGACGTAAGGACAAAGAAAACAACAACAACATTTACCGAGCACTTACTACGTGCCAGGCTCCGTACTACGCACTTCTCAAAGAATATTCTATTTATATTTCCATACCATAATGAGGTAGGTAGATGAAGAAACCAAGCCTGGGAAAAGTTAAGAAACTCACTGATCAGTAGGTAGCTGGGCTGAGCACAACCCAGGCAGTCTGGCAACAGTTACACAGTTATGAAATAAATCTGAGTTCTTCAGAAGAAAAATGTTATAGAAAAACAGCTTCCTAGCTCAAAAATCATTTAAGTAAATCTGCTGTCATATATTAACTCATATACATAAGTTATAAAATGTCCATTTTTCCAAATGCCACAGAGTTCTAAAAATTAATGATTGGTGTTTTAACTGTCATTACTCAGATGATTTCCAAAATATAATTCTGTGGGATAGGCAGATATTATTTTCTTCATGAGAGGAAGAAACAAAGGCCAAGAGAAATTGATTTGACAAAGATGACAGGAGTGGCAGCCACCAACCCTGAGCCCACGCCACCTAATCTCACCACACCCAACTCCCTAGGATCTCACAAAACCTCGTACAATGTTTATTCAAGGGCGTTGCTTTTTATTAAAAAAAAAAAGACTTTTGGTACCATGTAACTCAGGGCCTATAGTTTCACACATATATTATAGTTACCTCCAACTACCTGAGGCTTAGCGTCTTCCAGCATTTATTTGTTCTGTGTATTACCCATTACCCATTCACCATGGGAAGGCCACCATGTTAGGCAGCTACTTGTCTCCTTTTTAAAGCCACCTGGATGGACAGCTTCGTGCCCACACTGCAGGAGAGGGGACAGCACCCACACCTACATTTCATCCAATCAAACACCAACATATGGGTTCCTTTGAGCCTCTTCACTCATTCATTAAGGATTGAAGAAAGAGTGAGCCTGCACCTGGCCACCAGAGATCAAATTCAATGAACAGAGACTATAATCACAATCCATTTGAAAACATCATACCATACTTTGCCCATTTCCAAAGCAGCATTCTTTCATTGTTTTACTTAAGTTCTAAACAGTTTTGAAGTGTTAGGATAAGAGCAATCACTTTGAATTTTTGTATTTATAACACACACACACATACACACACACACCCCTTCTTTGTGTTGGAATTCACGAGAAGCTACCCAAAGAACTTCAGAAAAAATATGCATACTTAATAAATCTCTTAACATATAAAGGAGGAAAATTATTTGGATACTAAGTACAAAAACAAGATTGGGGAAACATATGAAGGGGGAAAAGGCAGAGATGTGTCCATTTGATTTTATTACCCGCTGGGCCCTGCATCCTGGATATTCAGGTAGAAAACACAATCTATAGTTTTCATAAGAAATCTGTTGCTAAACAAGTTTCTAAAGTTACAGATATGGCACATTTCCAATTGTCTGATTTTAATGAAAAATTTTACTCTGCATTCTTTTAAATATCTAGTTGTGCTTTTGGCATCTACAACAGTGTATTTTATCTTAAAGTGCAGGCTTTTCAAGAGGAACTATTTAAGGTTATCTGTTTTTGCTAGACAGCTGTGGCATATTTAAAGAGGATGATCCAAATGCATAAATAAAGATATCTGATCTTACTACCAGGAAAGTATTTTCATTTAAAACACACACACTAACACACACACACACACACACAATCAGGAAAGTATTTTGATTTAAAACACACACATACACATACACACAGCTTTAGTTATGTTTGAGATAAGCAGACAATGAATAGAGAAATAGTAAATGATATAATGTTAATGGATGATGGGAAAGCTCAGCTATCCAATTCCTGTTATACTTCTACCTTTCCTGAAAAAGGCAGAACAAAACCTGGCAAGAAGGAACCAACGGTCTGAATGGGTGAGGAGATTCTAGAAAAAAACATAATTACTATAAATATCTTCAAATATCCTGGCCTGGGGCTCACACCTGTAATCCCAGCACTTTGGGAGGCCAAGGTGGGAGGATCACTTGAACCCAGGAGTTTGAGACCAGCTTGGGCAACATAGTTAGACCCCATCTCTAAAAAAAAAAAAAGAATTAGCCAGGTATGGTGGTGCACACCTGTAGTCCCAGCTACTCGGGAGACTGAGGCACGAGGATAGCTTGAGCCCAGGAGTTTGAGGTTGCAGTGAGCTATGATCACACTATTGCACTCCAGCCTGGGCAACAGAGCAAGACGCTGTCTCAAAACAAACAAACAAAAACCAAATATCCTGGCCTGGATTAGTTTCTTCCAGAGAATGAAGACAGTCTCCAAATAAGGTCTCTGAAGGTTGAGTCATCAGAGGTGTTGAGGAAAATGAAAGGCATGCTGGAAGACCAGAGAGAGGTGATTCTTATCTTTAAATAAGAGGAGTCAGGTGTTCCACAAATTGCAGACCAATGAGCTTGACATAATCCTGGGCGACATTCCAGGTTGGATTACTAAAGGTAGAGCCTGTGAGAGTTTGGGAAAAAGTGTAATCTCCGGGAACCAGCATGGGTTCACCAAGAACAATTCATGTCCGATAAATCTTATCTTTTTTCATAGAACAACTAAATGGGAGATTATAGAAATATGTAGAGCAATCTAGATTTTAGGCCAAGTGATAAGGTTTTCATGACTTTTGTGGGTAGAATGGAGAAATAAATACAAGTGGATTTGTCATTCATTCAACAAATATTAAATACCTACTCTGTATTAAGCACTATCCTAGGCACTGAGGATAAAATAGCAAACAAGATAAATATGGTCCCTGTTCTCAGAGCTTCTCAAGAGGGAGAGTCAAAATGCAAAAGCCCAAGTGAATAAATACTTGGAAGTCTAGTAATAAAGACTATGAGAAAAACAAAGCAGGCAGAGACAGAAATAGTGGGGAAGCTCCTTTAAAGGGTATGCAGGTGTCTCTCATGAGAGGTTGACCACAAGTTAGGTTTAAATGAAAGAATCTTGCTATGGAAAGTGGAAGATGACAATGTTCAAAAGGCCTGAAGTGGGAAGTCGAGACAGGCATTGAAAGGCGCATGTGACAGAGATGGGCAAGGAATTGTATGGGAATGGGGAACAGAGGCACCCATCAAACTGAGACTATTAAGGAATCCAGGCCGTCTCAACTTTCACGTTAATCTATTTACAGCTATTTAATCTATGTCTGATACAAGAGACAGGTTGAGAACTGATTTGACACAATAGGATCAACGTATACAGTATAGAGCTGGTTTGGCCTCAGATTGTGTTTGAAATCTAGCTCTGACATTCTCTTTCTCTATGACCTTGGACAAGTTACTTAACCCCTCTAAGCCAGGTATCAAAGAAAAGTAGAGGATTAGATGCAGGCAACTCAGGTAAATCTTACATATTACATAATAATCCGCCTGCTGCGTCAGGTTATATATGGTTTGTTCGCTGGTTTCCCCCAAGGATTATATTAGGTACATTGCCCAGCCTCTGACAGAATTATTTGTTTATATATAAAACATAGGCCCTTACATTTATTTTGTTTATATGGCCAATACACTATACTGTTTCTCCAATTATCTGACTGTTCGAAGGATTAAGAAATTTAGCAAAGCCAAATTCTAAAAATTAATTTTAGCCTTCCAGTTCTATTATCATTAGGAAAGAAACTGCTAAAAGTTAAGACAATATTTTAAAGATATAATTTAGAAATTTATATCATTCCCAGTGTTGGAACTACTATACCAAAATATTTCTCTATTCCTTTAATGCTATTAAAATTTAGTACTTTCTCAATCACAACCAAGGGCACCTAAAAATATTTTTTAAATTAGTTGACAAAGCTTTAAAATATTCCTGTTCAATTTTTAAAAATGATTTAAAGGGTTTCAGAAAAGTACAATAAATTTAAAATAATTCAACCTTTTATTATAGAACTAGAAGCAAATAAAAAGATAGGATTAAATGCACAATTGTTTGTATTTTAAGACAGATGAGAAAAAATTAAATCATTCAATGTAATGATACATTAGGTAAAAAGAAAAAAAAGCCCCTAAAATCTTGGGTTCCTATTTTGAAAGGGATATTCAGTAAATAACTTAGAGAAAGAAATGTTAGGCAGCAATACATTTCTAAACATACTTCTACTAAACAATAAAAATTCAAAGCAGTTTTCACACTAAGATTGAGAAATAAGAAAAACTACATCAATCATAACAGGATTTGGGGGGTTAAATTCAGTAACTCCTTTTTTTTTTTCTTTTTGAGACAGTCTCACTCTGTCACCCTGGGTAGAGTGCAGTGGCGTCATCGTAGCTCACTGCAACCTCCAACTCCTGGGCTCAAACGATCCTCCTGCCTCAGCTCCCAGTAGCTGGGGCTACAGGTGTGCGCCACGATGCCTGGCTAGCTGTTTTTCTATTTTTAGTAGAGATGAGTCTCACTCTTGCTCAGGCTGGTCTTGAACTCCTGAGCTCAAGTGATCCTCCCGCCTCGGCCTCCCAGAGGGCTAGGATTACAGGCGTGAGCCACTGCGCCCAGCCTAATAACTCCCTCTTAAATCTTATTTTGCCATCTTTTCTCAGCATTTTTGTCAAGTAAAATTTTTTTTTTGATGTTGCTTTCGATTTGACCTAATTTTCTCTATGTAAGTATGGCTAGTAGTGATGAAGTTTTCCTTATATGATCAAATTATATGATCAAATGATCTATTAATTTTTGCACTAAAATGTCTTTCAAAAATATATTATCCATATTTAGTTTTATTTAAAAACAGAATACATATTTGTATTAAATGGGAGACACAGCTTGGCTTTATGATTTGTTGAAATTTGGATAAACTTGACATATTTAACAAGAAATTTCCCAGGCAAGCAAACCGCTCGCTTCTCCTTACCCAAATTGTGCTAATTTGTCTTTTGCAACTTCTCTCTCTCACGTGTGCTCCTCAGTTTAACTCCAGTGCCAGAGATCCGATCTAGGCCATTCTCACAGGACTTCCCGACTCCAGGCCCTTCTGGTTATAGTCCATCCCACAGCAGCTGGCACAATTTCTAATTCTTCCTTGCTTTAGATGCTGGATAATTCCAGACTGTTAAGTCTAGCAGATTCAAACTTTACCGCCAACGGACTCTTCCACCTCCATCCCACCCCTCTACAGTAACCACTTGCTGCTGTACTTCTGCACCAGCCTCTCCACCGTCTTCTGCTAAATTAAGTTCTCAGACATTCTTGTGATGACATAAATCCAAGACTCCTTCCCAGATCAACCTGACTCCATTTGGGTCACTCTTCTGTTTTTCCTTATCACCAATAAATCCAGTTCTTACCTGGTCTATTCCCATCTATTCTCATCATTATACATTTATATATTTGCCAGTGTCCCCACCGGTTTATAAACTCAGTGAAATAAGGGGCCTACTGAAATTTTATTTCAAAAAATCCTCAGTAACTGACCCAAGGCCTATAACTCTTTCTCTAACTATATATTTTATAAAATGTGACTTAATTGTTAAAAATGCATGGAAAAATGGTGGAAGGGTATATAACAAATGTCAATAGCAGTTACCTCTCAAAAGATTACAAAATGAGAGTTGAGAGGGGCCGGGCAGAGTGGTGGTGGTAGAGAAAATGATAATATGGACTCCTTTTTGGTACTAGTTCTTTAAAATCTTTAGTCCTTTCTAAATAATCCATAATGAACTTGGATTTCTCATATAAAAATTCACACTAAAAAAGATACACAAGCAAATCTGACATGGAAAAAGCATGACACCCAAATTTGATGTGGATAAAGTTTTAAAACTCAGTGCAAAATTATGATTGCAGTATTTTAAAACTTTTAGAAATGCAAGTCCTTTATTCAAAGTATATGGCTTTTAAAAAAACTGTAATGAAATGGAATCTTGAATTGACAAACTAAGATAAATGTTGCCATAATTACTTCCTTCAAAGAAATACTTCATTCCATGCAAAATCCCTAGGTGTCGTATCCTGTCCTGTGGTTTTAAATACTATCCATAGTGATTCCTCATTTTTATTTTCTCCCTTAAATTCCACACTCATATATCCAACTGCCTATTCAATGTCTCTATTGGGATAATTAATAGGAATCTTAAAACTCAACATATGTTAGGAAGATTTGATTCATACCCTCCAATTTGTTCCTCCATTGGTTTTCTGAAATCTCAGCTAATCACCATCCTTGCTCATGCCAAAAATTGGTCATCTTTGCTTTTTCCTAATCCAACATCAAATCCTGTCAGCTTTACCACTAAAATACATCCTATACCTGACTTTTCCCAGTGACTACCACCCCAGTCCAAGCTCCCACCATCTCTCCACCTAGATGACTGTGATAGTCTCCCTTATCCTGCCTCATTAGTCTATTCTCCACCTACCAGAGGAATATGCAGCAAACCATTATCACTCCCTTGCTTAAAACCCTCCAATGGCTTTCCATCACAGAGTAACACCTACACCCCTTACTGTGGGCTTACAGCCCTAAACAATCAGGCCCTTGCCAACCCATAGAACCTCATCACCTACCACTGCCCACCACACTCACTGGACTCATCTTACTGGCATCCTTTCTCAGCATATGATCACATTCCTGCTTTGGGGACTGGTTTTACTGTTCCCTTCATCTAGAATGCTCTATTCTTTGATCTTGGTGTGATCTCCTCATCATTTAAGGCTACTATTCTCCTATGACCCTATAAAATTATGCACCCCATCCCTCTGTCACCATATTCTGCCTCATTTTATCCATAGCTCCTGAAATTATTTGGTATTTCACTGCTGTCTTATCTACTAGAATGTAATAAGCTCCTGAGGGCAGTAGCTTTGTCTTGAGTACCCATGTACACCCACTACCTAAAAAAGTGACTGGCACATGGGTCTTCAATGAAAACTCGTTGAATGAATGGCTGAAAAGAATCTAAATGTTCAATCAGGCTTCTAGGGTATGAAAACAGTTGCTCCAACTCATCCACACTTTGCAGTGACAACCACTCCCCACCCCCCAAAAAGCCCAACTACTTCTCACAAAAATTCCACCCCAAACCTCCTTAGAATATACTATTTTAAAAGTCTATGTCCTGGATCAGCTGTTGCAAAAATATAAAACCAACCCTGAGCCTCATATATATGTAGTTTTTATGCACGTGCTCCAAACATCATTGTCCTCTTTGGAAACTTTTCTCACCTTTGAGTCAACCCTTTGTGTGCATTTTCATGTAATTTTATCTAAGTAAAACAGTATGTGTTGGGGTACAGAATAAGCAAAGAACCTGGTGTCATTTGCCCTACGTTAACACACACTCAGAGAAGGATCTAGCTCTGTAACTTTCTTCCGAGGATCCTAACTCACCCATAAGCTCTTTGCTGCTACTAAAAAGCAATATTTGCTATTTGCTATAAAAATAAGAGATTTAAGACCAGTTTCAATAAAACTTAGCACATTTAGTGTTTAGTGCCAGGGAGAAAAGGAAGGTTTTGGATAAAAATGAACAGCAATGAATATCAAAATGTCAAATTAAAAAGTTCATACTTTGGATTTTGTCAAGATGAAGCTTAGAATTCCAGTATCAGTTTTTACGGTTCAAGCCATTATAAATCTTATGTAAACCTTCTAAAAGACCATAAAAATACAGATTGGTTTGTGATTATTTGGGCTCAATTTTTGTCTAAGAAATATAAATTTAATTATGACTCTTAATAACTGTACTTAAACCAAACTGTTTCTTCTTCAAATTCTTTACTGTGTTTAGCCAGAAAAGAAAATACTGATGAATTATTTCTCTTTGTAAGGTGACTGTATTACAAATAAGACTATAGTAGTAGAACAAGGCAATACTTTAGGTGCAGATAGTAAAATTTGAATGGTACAGGCATACTCCTCAGGTAGTAACTGTGGAATAAGGCCTCTAAAGGATTTTAAATCAGGTGGCAGTACTGTCTAATGTTAACACCATAAATGTGTGTGTGTGTGTGTGTGTGTATGAACGTATATGTGTGTGTGTATATATATATATATATAGAGAGAGAGAGAGAGAGAGAGAGGTGTGTGTGTGTGTGGAGAAGGGAAAAAATAAAAGAATGAAAATGGATATAAATCGAAGCAACCTTTCCTTGGGTTAATTATTTCATTATGAAGATGTGTCCCAACTTCTAAAAAAGTTTCCTGGTTTGTATTAAAACACACACTTCAAAAAGACCATAAAAACTTGAATTTAGTTGACAGGTTACAATGGGATTCAGAAAAGGACACAGTGAATATAGACTTAGGTGCAATTTCATGCTGGTGATTTTTCTTTTTTAAAACTTAAGCCACTAATATTTAAAGAAAAAAATTTAAACCAAAAGTTGCATATTGATATTATACACAAAGTGAAACATAAGTGACTTTTAGCACAGTGTATACATGCTTACATAAACTCAAATAGTTACACATTTAAAACAATTTCCATTTAACACATGAAAGTTCTGAAATACATAAAAAGCATTAATACTTCCTATAAAACTACAGTTAGATCATCAATTTGCTACAAGCATATAAAAACATCAAGTGCTTTCTTGGAGTTTCAAGTTTCCTCTCTAAAACTCAATCTTGCTCGTATATATAGACCTTCCCCAATAATCAGTATGGACTTTTTTTTCTCAAGAGGTTTATTTTCCAGGTACATTATAATAAGCTCAAGAAAACGGACCCAACAATTACGCAATATAATTATGTCATAACAACTTAATTGCACATAATGCTTTAAAGTAGGTTTGGATGAAGTTCTCAAACACTTTGGTATATGTTCTTTAGGGACTCCTATTAGAAATAACATAAATTGTTAAGTCCCTCCAATTCCCATTTTGCTTTAAAATGGACAAGTCTTTGGTTAAAGTTCTACATTTTGGGCATTAATTATCAATTAAAATGGTCCCCAAACCAATAAATGGTACTGATGCATTATTAGTTCATAAGATTTCATTTAACCTGTTTCTGATGCAGTGGGAGGCTATAGATATTAGTTTACTATAACATGTCTTTGACAGTTTCAATGTTTTGCTTATAAGCAGAGAAATCAATAGGTAATTATTATTTCTCTGTTAGTTTTCTGTTATAACCTAAACTGTACAGTAATTTGCAGTAACTATAGATACTGTTCCACAGTAATGTGATTATGATTGGAAAGATGTAGAGCATTAAATTTATTTAGAGTTAGCTTATTCTGCTAAGTCAACAGTAGACTGTACAGTAACTCTGCATTAACTATAGTAGATTGTCAGTTAATGCTTATTTAAAAACCCCAAACCATTCCATTTATAAGAGAAATTGTTGCAAATGTATAAAACAGCAGATATACAAGGAGAACACCAAACATACTTTATTAGCACAAAAAAGCAGCCATAACAAGGCACAGCAAGCAGAAACATACATTAGCAGTCAAAGGGTTAGTGTTGCATACAAATATAGCTTTTCTTTTTTGTAGCCTTGGCAACAGCCATAGGGATGTAAAATAACATTCTGTAGCAGCAGGTAAGGAAACTATGGAGCACTCACCAGTGGTACAGAGCACGTTAACAAAAGACACAAGAATGGATTTGGCTACCTTAGTGCAAAATGTCTAGGACAGAACTGTAAATTCAGTTCAATTACTAAGAAGCAAACACTAGAACTTGATATAACTTGATATAACTTCCAAAACAGCTTACTCAAGTAGTATTACATATTATTCTAAGTGACAAAAAGGTGCTAATTAAAGTTATTTACAGATATAATGGTTGTACAGTACCTTTAAAATCTGCAATTTAGGTTTCAGATTTTCCATTAAGAATTAACTGCACTGAAATTCTATAAATTATACTTAAGCAATTCAGCTATAAGAGTTTACAACAAAGAGCTAAATACTGCCATCCAAATTATTAATTACAGTTTAATAATAATCTCAGTATTAGCAACCACTGTAGTTACTACTATCTGACTTGTTTGGGCATCTAGTCTCATTTTCTTCATGGTTCACAAACTCATGATGGGCACAGGAAAAGATCCAATTTTTATGAAACAATTAGACTGCACATGTCAACTTAAAAAAAAAATCACACATAAGACACTATGTTGCAGCAGCTATTCAAATATGTTTTAAGTTAAAGCACTCATTAAAAAATTAATACCTAGGGCTTTTAAATAAAATTCTACTACTAACTTCCTAAATCTGAAATTTTAAGAACTATTTAGAAAACCTGGTTTACTTAACAGTACCTTTTGCAGAAGAGAAAAGGTCTGACTATAAACTACATCAACACTTAAGTGAACTGCACTATGCCCCTGTGGCCAGAAAATTGCATTTTTTTCCTAAAAGGAAGGCAGTCTTTTATTTTTTTGGACTTCCAAAGCTTGATTTATAGTAACAACAAACATCACTACTTTTGGAAGGTTATAGAAAAACTCTTAGAAAAAATAATTTCAAACATTAGTCACACTGTTGAAATACTCATCCAATATTAATAATTTGTTCTTCAGTAAGAAATAGAATTCTTCATAGCAAATGCCCCAGAGTTGCCTCACTCAGTTACTACAGCCATTAAAAACCAGTTAGCTAGATCAGCAAAATGTTTTTGTAGTCTTACTGAACACCTGTAGCTCTATCCTCTGTTGTTCCAATAGGCACCATGTTTATCTGAATAAGTAACAGCAGACTGCATCTGACAGACACTAACACTAAGCGTACATACTGTATGAAAAAACCTAGCACTGACATGTGTGCTTGCTATAGGTGTACTGTCTGATGCACATGAAAGCAGACCTAGTTACTACCCTTTGGGGACAGGAGCGTTTACTTTGCCTTGACCGGTTCTCTTTCTAACCAGCGGACCCTAACTTTTTGTTTATAATGATATTCTTTTAAAAAATCCTGTAACATTGATGGTAAAGGGAGCCCATCAATTCCATCATATGTAGTGCACCTGCAGATTACTGCACGGCAGATATACTGCAGGCTAAAAGGAAAAGTCCTATTGAGTGATATAGTAAGCAATGGTTCAAAAAACATGCAAGAACTGGGATCTTTATAATGTTCTAAAAGTCCTGTTACAGTGGAGGAGTGAAATACACATGGGTCATGTGCATCAAAACTAAAGTTGTGATTCCACTGTTCAATTCGGGCATGCAGGGATCTGTTGTAACGGCGGAAGCTCACAGAGAAGAGGTAGTCCTCCTGCGCAGAGTCCCTGAGCAAAAATGTGCCTTCAGGCTTCCCTTCGAGAAGGGCTTCTGCTTCATAACGGTCCATCACTCCCCAGTAACAGGGATTCCCTGTAATTTGAAGCAAATCCGGCACGAGGCAGTGTATGTAATCAATCTGCGTGTGGACTTTCCAAGCTCCCTGTCTGCTAACATGGGCATGGCTGTCTCCAGATACCTGACGCTGCTTCTGCCTCCGTGACTGCAAACACAGGGTGGTTGTATCCTCTTCCGAGTCACAATTAGCTTGTGGAATTGCAGAACTGTCCCCACTTATTTCAGTCATTCCAGGAGCTAATTTTGGTCCCAGTTTATATAATGGATTAACCTGTGCAGTAGCTTCAAATGTATGTATTTGTGCATTGGGAGGGGGATCAACCCCCTCTTCAATACTAAGCCGTCTTCTCTCTCTAAGCCTATCTTCTTCATCTTCTGTAGAAACCAAAGATGGATCAAATGTATCAAAAAATGTTGAATGTGGGCTCACAGGAGCTGTATGCTGTTTAATCAAATGCCATTTTTGGGCTAAATCTGAGCCAGCAGGAAAAGGGCATTTCTCAAGCATTAATTCAGAAAGATGTATTTTTCTTTTATTGGAAAAGAGAGGCTTTGACTGCTTGTTGTAAGTTCTCATGGGAAAACACAGGCCCACAGTATCCTGCAACCTCTGTCTCAGAGAGCGACTTCCTACGGTTCTGCTGGAAACACTGTCCATGTCGTGTACAGAGCTTACACCATAGCGCCTCTCTCTCCTTTGAAGTCCACTTCGAGTTCTACCAAACTTTTTATCAGCATCCAATGAACTTTGGGTCTTTGTAGAACAGGAATGTTTTTTCTTTCCACCCCATGGAGCATGTCGAGAGTAGGAATCTCTTCGTGCAAGTCTTGCTCCTGGGGTAACACAAGAATCATTATCCTTTTCAATGCTTATTTCAACAATTTGAGGGATTTCAGTGGCACAGTTTTGGTTTCTCCTTGAAGAATTCTTGGAAGGGCTTAATCCTAACTGTAAGGCAACACTTTCTCTTAAGGGACTGCTCTGCTGCTGAGGAGCTGAGTCTCCTATACTGATGTTTTTCTCTTTGACAGGCAAACATCTGTGGGAGTTCATGTCCACATTTTCACTACGGCTTCCTCCCTCATGACTGAAGAGATTCTGACACCTGTATTTGAAGTTATTCCACATTTTCCCCACTTTATCCATGGATTAGAAGATCTAAAGACAAAACAGGAAAAAGAGAAAAATCAATTAATCAAAGTGGCATGCGAAGACAGAAGAGGCAGTACCCACTCCCCTTTTCATTGGGAATCTCAGTGATCCTGGTCAACAATTTGCCTCACGTTGTCCTGCTCAAGTGACGAGGCAAACATCCCGTCTGGCAGGAGGAAGGCCACCAGGCCCTGCAGTGGCACTGACCTTGTTCAAGTCCTCACTTCCCATTTTCTTTCAGGTAGAATACTCTGAGCTCAGGTGAACAGAAATAAACCCTCTTAATTAAACCCTGGTTTCCTTTTCCTGTGCATTCAACCCAATTTCATTATCACATTGATTTCTGTCTCCTTAAAGATTAATTATATTAATATCCTTTGAATATTACAAAGACAAAATATGTTCTGTATTGTTGAAACATATCTATATTCAACTTTTTTTGAAAGTTACAACCAGGACCACATTTGTGCAACACATTGAAATTAGTTCAAAAACCTTTAAGTAGTAGCAATCTACACAATTTCACTTTCCTGCTATTCTAAAGTTTACAGGTTAATCACTTATAATAATCCCATATTTTCCCTCCCCATCCTACAATGTATCAAATTTTATCTATGATTTGAAGAGGCAGTTTGAATAGAAAAGAAAATAGGAATAAAGAGAATGTAGTATTTAAAAAGGTGTCTTAAGCTTCCCAATTCTTAATCCTGGAAGAATTTGGAAATAATAGAGTAACAGAAAAAAGCTATGATACTATAGTAACTAACAAAACAAAAAACATGTAATTTGGCATCTTTATTCTTGCTCTTTAAAAAAAAATCTAAAGCAGTTTATGGCACATTACAAATTCTTTTAAGACTATATCAACAGGTATACTGTCTAGTTCAGTAACCTGAAAGTCAACATTACAAGAGATGGGAAAACTTAAAATTCAACTGGTTTTGTCACACCATGATAACAAAAAACTTTTCTCAAAAGGCCTCTGTTTCTATTTTGCCATTTAATAAATATGGCAGTTTTAACTTTTTTCTTAATTTTTTGTTCATATTTATCATCTCATTATGTACTGTTCTTAAGTTTGGCATCAATTTTGAAAAACTAAGCATTTTTTCTTATAGTGGCAAAAATCATTAGAGCTGATTTTTCCATAACTTTGACAAATTCTCTTTGCCATAAAGACCTGCATTTTCAAGAAGTTGACCTGGGTCAAGAGAACAATACAGAATAAACTTTCTTCAATTGAATTATATATCTGCCCATTATTTTCTTACAGAAAGGGCTCCTGGACTAATGGTAACACCAACAGAGAGAATTAATGTCTATGATATCACAAAATGTACTTTCAGATGATCTAATTCTTTATTAAAAACATACTGTTTAGGCACATGGGAAGTTCACATGGTAGCTGGTATATGTTTTAATGAATATACTATTAGATGGAACTGTTAAATCTCATTAATGTCGATCTCAGAACATTTTGTTTCCTCCCTCTTGCAAAAAATCTTTTTTTTGTAAGCCCTTTTTGAGGCTTATACCATTTGAATTGCACATGCCTTGTTATCACTTCTTCTTCTTCTTAAATTAAGATATCAGTTCCTTACTCATAGTCCTGTTATTACAGCCTGATTCCTGCCACATTCTTGGTGACTCCATTATCTTTGTAGATGTACTCTTCCAACATTCTAGCCCCTTTGTATCCTAGTTTCTTCCTTCTCATTTCTCTTATTTTAAAGTTGCTTTTTATTTTTACCTAATTCATATATTTATGCTTTCAAGGTCAAATACTAATACAAGTCTTCTAACAAGAAACAGCACCCCGCCACACCCTTCCCACCCACGCTTTCCTTGATTCACTTTCAGGGAACCAAGGAAATTACTTTAAATTCCTCATCATTTCTAGATAACATGCTCATATTGCTATTTGTTGATTTTTCAGGTTTGACATTATCTACTGAATTCATACTATGGAAGATGGTTTTAGATTTTTTTTTTTAACCATAGTCTTAATATCCATTTCTCCTTACCCCTCCTCCCCAAAACAGTTAAAAGTACATTTTTTGGTTAAATGAATATTCAGTGTTTTCACTATGACCATGTGAATATTGTACGCAGTTAAGCTATTTTTCCTTTACTGTACAATCATTTGTTTTTCCTAGAATAACTGCCTCGTTTTTGTTTGCTTTGTTTTCTCTCTCTCTATTGCATTCTTTCACAAATTCTTTCACAGAATTGTACAACTCTCAGTGAGGTCAACACTGCTACACTGTGCTGTCCTGGCTTTCCTGCACTCCTATTCTAGGCTCTCCCATTACCTCTCTCATGAAAATGTTCTATTTTATCCTCACGTAAAAATTTCTTTTGGAATAAAATTCTAGGTTGGAAATAACTTACCCTTAGAATTTTGAGGGCATTGCCCCATTTTCTAGCTTCTAGTGTGTAGCTGTTGAAAAGGCCAATACAGCACCAATTCCCAGATTCTGTATGTGACCTGTTTTTATTTTCTGAAAAAATGTAGCTGCTTCTCTTTCTCCTTAGTGTGAGCTTTTTTTCATTCATTGTGCTGGGCCCTCTTAATGTCTTCCCCACTACCCTCTTCCCTTCCTTGTGAAAGTCCTTTTCATTAGACACCAGACCTTAGATAGACCTTTTGACTATCTTGCATTTTCTATTTTACATTTCTTTTCTTTTTCTACTTTATGGTAAATTTCTTCAGATTCACTTTCCAACACATCTACTGCAGTTATAATCTCCTATCACAACTTTGATTTCCAAGACCATTTTCTTGTTCTCTGAATGTTCCTTTTAATAACATCCTATTCCAGTTTCTCATGCAATATCTCATTTCTCTGAGGATACCAACTTTTAAAATGTTTCTTCCTTTTTTCTTAAATATATAAATAAACACCTTAAATATTTTTATCTGTTTCATCTCAGTACCTTTTTTCTCCTTGAATCTTTATCTGTTTTTCATTTTAGAGGCTTTCACAAGTACCTGAGATCCCTGGCTGCCCATTAACATTAACAAGCTGATTAGGAGAGGAGCTCTGTCTGCATGGGTAGGGCTTGTCAACTGGCTGGATTTACTACAGGGTGATGAAGCAATGAGTTGGTTTGTATATTAAGGGATCCCCACAAGTCAGTATGTAAGCCTTGTCTCCTGGCTGGTGAATTATCCCAGAGAGAAATGTTCCAACCTCCTATCTAGGACATATATATACACACCCGACCGCTGTGTTCTGAGAACAGGGAAAGGGGAATGGTGAGGTTTTAACCTCAATATTCAGACTTTCACTTAGCCCCTTCATTTAATCCCTGTTTTTCAAAAGGTGTCCTTATTTTCCAAAGATATCCCAACTTTATCTATGACTGAACCTCTTGGATTAAATTAAAGTTCTAAACCTCTAGTTTTACACAAGGTAAAGGAACAGTGGTCTCCTGGCTGCTCAGGGCAAAGGACATGTGGGAGTCTGACAAACACAGATTTTCAACCACTCCTGCCCTTATTTTCTGAAGGAACTAACTGGTTCTTCTAATTTCTGAGCCAGCAGTAAAAACTGGTATGCTTCTTTTCAACATCCTCCTTTGCAGGCACTTAAGATTAGCTTTTTCAGTTCTGTTACTTTCTTGATACCTGCTTCTACCAGAAATTCATTGATCAGTCTGGCCTACTTCTGTCTGCTCTCCTGCTTTTATGACTTATGTCTTTTAAAAATTAAATGCCAATGTTCAATTTGACATATTTAACTGGAAAGAGAACATATTTTTACTGTTAAAGAGAACGAGTGTTATCATACAGAAAGTCCCTTTCCTGGAATGAGGGATCCACATCATAACCCTGCCTGCATATTATAATCAGCTGTTTAAAATACATGATGCCCAGGCTCCCTCCCAGAGATTCTGATTTAATTGGTCTACAGTTGGGCCTGGACACTGCTATTTTTTAAAAGTTCTCAATGGGAGCTCTAAAAGAGACAAGTAAAGACAGGTGGGATGTACCACAGTCTCAACATATTTCTCTTCTTATTTTTTGCCATGTATACAAGAGGCCTGCAGAATCTCAGGAGAGACAGTCTAGAACAGTGCCTCTTAAACAATCGGCTATGAAGAGCCATTTGTTGTTGCTGCTTTTTTAATTTTGCAGAATAATTCTTTTGTAAAACGTAAGAATTACTAGAAAAATGAAATGTAAAAAAAAGACATGAAATATAAGTGCCAATTTTTATTAGATTAAACAAATAGCAAATAACTGTCAAATTGCTATAAAATGTTTTAAATGCTTATTTTCAATTTCTATATTTAACTTGCCACAGACTGGTAACAAACTGCAGACTGGCACCAGTTCACAGACCATACTTTGAGTAGCTCTGGTCTAGAGCTGCGCTGTCCAATCCATGTGGCTTTTGAGTCCTTGAATTGCAGCATGTACACATATAGAAATAATAGTTTGGATATAATTTGTTAAATATATTATTAAAATTAGTTTCACCTTTTTACTATTCAAATGCAGGTACCAGAAAATTTACAATTCCATATATGGTTCAGGTTATATTTCTACTGGATATTACTGATCTAGAGTAAGGGTCAGCAAACTATGGCCTGAGAGCTAAGTCTGGCCTGGGGCCTATTTTTTTAGGGACTCCAGCTAAGAATGGTTTTTACATTTTTGAAGGGATTTTTAAAAAACCCAAAAACCCTGCAAAGAACACTTGACAGAGACCACATGTAGTTGTAACACCTAAAATATTTTCTATCTGGCCCCTTTCAGAAAAAGTTTACTTACCCTAGTCTAGAGTATGTATTAATAAGATAAACAAACTGTACCACTCTACATGCTAGAAGAGCCATATTCAAGAGTCCAGAAGTCTAACTATCTTGTCCATGTGTATAAGATAAATTTTGTAGCTATCTAAAGATATTTCTCTGACAAACATATTATTCCTGAAAAATGACTTTTACAAAGTGACCAAACCTAAAACCACTCATCTCCTTATATAACTCTTTATAAGTTGTATGAACAAATACAGGCATACAACATGTAAATGAATAAGCACGGCTGTATGCCAATAAAACTTCATTGACTGGCTGGTGAAATTTGAATTTCATATAATTTTCACTTGTCACAAGATATTAGTCTTCTGATTTTTTTTAACCATTTAAAAATGTAAAATCCATACTTAGCTCATGGGCTGCAGAAAAATAAGTGGTGGGCCAGATTTGGCCTGTGGGCCATGGTTTGCTAACCGCTGATGTAATATATCACAAAACCTTTAATATTACATTTACCAAAACTAATAGTCATTCTATGGAACAGTCTGGGAATCAATAACTCTAAGAAGATAATCTTAAGCACATAAAGATAAAGGTATACGGATGATCACTAGAGAATAGTAGTGATAAAATTGGAAACTATTTCTTGTATTAATAAAAAGAAAACATACACATACAGAAGAATTACAATACCACATAAACATATTTTAAAAATCTCTCATCTGAAATCCTACCACTCAAAGATAATCACAGTTAATATTCGGTGCGTATCTTTCCATAAGCAAAAGCTGTACACAATCTTCTCTTATAATTAAAAAAAAAAAAACAACTCCATGTCTGTGTCTATATCCATTCTTATTCCATATAAAGTGTATTTTTCTTTTTTTAAGTTAACTATGTCAGAGATGGGATCAGACTGGTAAAAGAGTAAAATCTCTGGCAATTATATTTTTTTAAATGATAAATCCAAGAGTCTTTGAAGTGAGCAATAAAACAAACCTCTAGAAAGCTTAAACTTGACAAAAGAGAATAATGTTTATGGTGATGGCCGTGACGGCAACTTACATTACTGGGGGCTAACCATGTGCCAGACTCTGATACTAGCATTTTACTTTTCCCAACAACCCTACAAGTAATAATCTCAATTTTATAGATGCAGAAACCGATACATCTTGAGATTAATAACAACCGGAACTTCAGTTTCTTCCATTATTAGTCTATTCAGGTTTTCTACCTCTTCTTGAATCAATTTTAGAACTGTATATTAACAACTCTAAGTCCACGTACTACAGTGTCATTAATAAGTCCTTTAAAACTTCAGAGAATACATAATTTCTATATCTTTTCAACTATTGGAGTATAAAAAAGATGGAACGTGTCTTAAATTATTATACACACCCAGAATAACTCTAACATTAAAATTTGACAAAGGAAGCACATGCATACTCAAAAGAAAATTTCTGGCCTATTCCATTTTAATTGTAATGAAACAATACTCTGACCAAAAGAATCCAGAATAAAAAGTATATTCACAGGCCTACTGTGAACGTTTTGGTGTCTCTATGACTATCTACTATGAAACCCACAATCCTTTGTGTAGACCTATATACCACTCAGAAGTGTTCTGGCATTGTTGTAATTAATGGGTCTATATGACTAAGTTCTATTGCTTTTCTAGAATACTACTTTTAACCACATGGTCAGCTATGAATGTGTTTTGTAACCACATGCCTAATTTCAAGGGATGAAGTTTAAGAAGTTCTTATATTTCTCTCTGTGCATTAATATAGTGGTCCATTATTAAAAAGAAGAAAAAAGAAAGAAGACATAGAACCATATTAAGAGTCAAAGAGTCACATGTTATATAGACCCTGCAATAATACACTCCAAAAAAGACAATTTAAGGGCTATTTCTTTTTCTAATAAGAAAACAAGTATTTACTTTTGCATTTCCATCTCTTAAATTTTACCCAGACAATTCTAACTTCCAATATTATGTAGGAAGGCGCTCCAGGCCTAGTAGAAATCCTATTCTTAGGCCCAAACCCCATATGGAGACACTGCCTGAGCTTTGCTTAGGACACTGTAATGAAAGGGGCACAGGCAATGAAACAGTCAAACACTTGGGAGGCTGTGGGGGAGGGCTGAATTCCAGTCTTACCACTTCATGTTGTAAACTTGAATGCACTCCTCCATATTTCTGAACCTAAATTTGCCTCCTGGCACAATGAGGATAATATCTACCTTATGGGTTGGATGTGAGCATTAGAAATAATATATATAAAGCCTTTGGCTCATAGGAGACACTCAAGAGACAGAGGTTTTAAAAATGTTACCAGAGCTATCTAGCATCTTTAGCTTTTCTTTCTTTTTAAAAATAATTCTCCCTTTCAGTTCTTCTGGTTCATGCCACAAATGTCAATATCTTCCTATGTACAGTGTCTGTCAGACTGAAAGTTCTGTCAACCATCCCACCTCCTATATTATTTCCTAGGAAACAGTATGGAGATTTCAATGTTCCCCGGTAGTCGAAGGTATAGTTCACCTACAACATAAACTAAGGATAGCTAATTTGTATAGTAATGGACAAGGCCTAGGAATATAATTCATATTGATTTTGGGGGATTCAAATTCCTTTTTAGTCTCTAAAACACTGCCACAATTTAAATTTTACTCTATAGATACCATCCACTAGAGAAGCATAAAATCCTAATAAGTTATAGTTCATTTTCTATGGGGAAAATATCTTATGTAGTATACTAACAAACATACCATTCACTGAAACGTTCTTACCTGGCTAGCATTATTGGCAGACTGTGTTATAACACAAATAACATGTGCTTTAGATTTAGCAGGACCTAAAATCAAATTCAAGCCCTCACTAGCTGTGTGAGATCTAAGTCTAAGCCTTTCCATTTAAAAATAAGAACAATTAAGCCCTTTCTTACAAGGGTTTTTAGGAGGATAACATGACATAAATATAGCTGAGTACTTAACAGGGGCTCAAAAATGGTAGCTTCCTACATACAACCAATCTTCAAAGCAAGGGAAGGTACATGTTAGCGATAGCAAAAAGCAAGGTTGTTTTATGTCTAGAGAGAGATTATTGGTGAGTTAGTCCTGCCTTGATCTACCACCTCCAGGAAGGCTACTTCAGCTAGGCAAACCAAGTAACTTTACTAAGCATTATACTGTACATGATTAGTACTGACAGCACTCCAGATCATGCTTCCTAGAGCCCAAAGCTTCCCACAAATCTCCCCTAATACAAAGGGCAGTTAAAAACAAACAAACAAACAAACAAAAAGAACCAACAAAGTAAAATAACTCTCAGTTGAGGAACTTAGTAAATAGCTTAATCCAGAAAAGAGTTTGGGGAACTACTTAACAGTGAGCTCACTGTGACCCTGCTAATAATTTACAAAGAATATTCAGTTGCCAATGGTAAGTGAGCAAATGTAATCTGAACCATTTCCTTCTCTAAGAATGATAACCATTTTATAACTCCAGCAGTTTAAATAAAGCACCACAAGAAATACAAAGTCTCTGAGGACTACAATAAAATGATTTTTTGATAATAACACCTTCCTTTTACTTTTTAGCTAAAACTGTTTAAAATAAATTTATTATCCTTCTACAAACTTCAGGGTACTACTGTCTCCTATGCCAAATTTTAGGTCTGAAGAAAACTAATGGGCTTCAAATAATTTGACAGGTTGTCATGAATCCAAGAAAGAAAGAAAAAAAAATCAGAACAATTTCCCTTTTTTTAATCTAACTTCTCTACCACCATAAGAAAAAAGAAAATTTAAACACCTCAAAATTAGTTTATTCTTTAGAAAGATATTTCAGAGGGGTACCAGAAGTACAGGCAAATAAGGATACCTTTTCATCATGTAAGAAAACGAACATAAAGAGAGGCACGTAAACCAAAATTCAGACTAGAAACTCCAAGTAATACACCTCAGTTTTATGTATTACCATGAAACATACAAATCTATTTTTAAAAAGGACAATCAAAAAAACCTTTAGCTTATTAATAGGACTGAAATAAAACCTCACCTATCAAAAGCTGAGAAACAAGCTGAGAAGATTAAAAAATACTCATTTTAACATTTGCTGAGTACCACATGTGGATGACATTATAATAAAGTTCAAGCTCTCACATGTGAATACTTAAAGCTCTTGCTCTGTGCATATTTACTCTAAAAGGACCCACAATGTAAGCAAACTTTATTCTCTGAACACCAAAGGCATAGCAGTTTAGAAACTGCAAATTAGAAGGGATGAGGGTGTGGTTAGAGAGGAGTGCTAGGTGCAAGTACACTGACCAGAGCAAGAGAAGACCAAAGAAACCTTAAAAAGCATAATAGCCTGGGGCCACAAATTGTGGGGGTACATACTGTAAGACATAAAAAAGGGAACACAAGGGGACATAAAACAAAGATTTAAAAGATAAGAGACCATTATGAACTGTAAGCAAATAAATTTTAAAACTGAGAAGAAATGACTAGATTTCTAGAAAAAGAAAAATTACCAAAGCTGACTCAAGAATAAATAAAAAGAATCAATAGCCCATAACCTCTGAAGTCTCTGAATCAGTAATTAAAAATCTTTGCACAGGGGGCCAGATGTGGTGCCTCAAGCCTGAGAGGCCAAGGCAGGAGGATCGCTTTAGGCCAGGAGTTTGAGACCAGCCTGGGCAACACAGTGAGACCCCACTTCTACAAAAAATTTTTTAAATAGCCAGGTGTGGTGGTGTGCACCTGTAGTCCTTGCTACTTGGGAGGCTGAGGCAGGAGGATCCCTTAAGCCCAGGAGTTTGAGGATGCAGTGAGTTATGATTATACCACTGCACTCCAGCCCGGGCAACAGAGCAAGACCCTATCTCTCAAAAAGAAACAACAAAAAAAAAACATGCACAAGGAAAACACCAACCCAGGCAAGATGTTCTAGGCAGAAGAAGCCAATCCTGCCTAACAACTCTGATTTCTAATCACTGATGGCCACAGCAAGAGGTCAAAAGAGAGGCAATAGCCAGCTCGATAAGGCAAGAAAAAGAAAGGCATACAAATTGGAAAAGAGGAAATAAAACTGTCCATTTTCTGATGACATGATTGTCTACATAGAAAACCCAAAGGAATCTTTAAAAAAAAAAAAAACTCCCCAAAACCCTGAGCTAAAATTGAATTCAGCAGGGTCACAGGAAACAAGATCAACACACAAAAATCAATCACATAACTATATACTGTACTAACAATAAACATGTGGAAATCAAAATTAAAAGAGATGCAACAAAGAATATGACCTTAAGGGTAAGCAGACAGGCTGATAGGACATTTCTTTCAAATTATTTCCTTAGAAGGAGTTCTAACTTCTCTGTGCTCTGAAAGGATGAGATGTGAATGGCGGGGGAGAAAATATGCTAGATATCCTGGAGTTACCACTGCCTGTACACTGACCCTAGGGAGTGGTGACTGTGGGTCTACAGTCTGCTCCACAGCCCTGTCAGGTCCATCCCTCCTTTCTACCTCCACTGCCCTCCCAAGTTCAGTCTTCACCACCATTTGTACTGATTAATTGTAACAGCTGCCTAAATAGTCTACCTTCCTCCACTCTCACTTCCCTCATCTTCCATTCATATTGATCCCAGGACTTCAAGCATCAAAGAAAAAAAAAAAAAAATCAAAGGACTCTGTGCCTGGCTACTTCCTCTACCCTTCAAGAACTGGGAACAAAAGGAACAACCAAACAACAGTTAATAATATTATAATTTAGGAATATAAAGATAATACAGCTGAAATTATACAATCTGGAGAATGAAGATGACCAAATGGCTGTTTTAAGTATATAAAGAGCCTTTCTCTAAAAATGAGAATTCTGACTGGTCACTCTTCAATGCTTCTGAAGACCAAAACAAAGAAACTCTTAGGAAAAAATTATATTTCAAATGGTTAAGAAGGTAAATAAACAACCAAGAGTTTTGTGAGGAGTCTTTCATGGCAAATGTTAAAGGGGATAAGCATCCCTCTGTCTCTAGCCAGTCCAGGTAGTCCCTCCTCTACAAGCAACTCAATTAGCTAACCTCAAAGATCTGCAATTATTTTTTATATTAGAATTTAAAAAATAAGCATAGCATTCCACAAATAGACTCAAGTTATTTAAGGGATAGCACGGCACAGCAGTTACAACTCTAACTCTGATCATACTACTCTCCAATTAAATTAAAATGCTAATGTTCAACATACTGAGTTATCTAAATAGTATACTACAGGGCTAGTCATGTTTTTTGATCAGGTACAAATTCAATGTCCAATCTAAACACTGTAAGTTTAGTGCCAGCTGCAAAGATACCTAATGGAAGCAATACTGTTCCTTCAATGCAAACTTTCCCCTTCCTGTCTCCCCCTAAAAAAAATTTGCTACACAGTTTAAGGAATAGTCATTTTCCATAAACACAGCTTAAAAATCAGAGTTCTTTTATAGACAAAGAAAAGCAGTTTAAACAGTTTCAAAGATGGATTGAGTGGCTTTAAGTAAATTCTCAATATTCTGTGATAATGACAGAAGTGGTATTTCATGAAAATGCAAAAATTCTTAGACATTCTGTGAGATCTGAAATGAGGTAAGATTACTGTAACAGTTCACATTATAACTGTTTGAAGTGTAGCGGTAAAAATCCTCTGTTATTACTTGCAGGTAATCCTGGAAACCCTCTTAAATGGGATAATTCTACATCTTGTTAAACAGTAGACTCCCTAGGTTTCACAATAAAATGCACAACTTTCTAGTTAAACACTAATGAGGATAAGCCATTCCATGACTATTTTCCAGGTACTAACTAGAAATCGCAAACATACATAAAACAAAATCAGGTCAAAAAATCTTGATTATTATCTTAAAAGAGCTAGTTTAGGGAATATCTAACCATCCACAAAGATTTTCTATGTTCTATCCCTTATCAAATTACTTCAGCAGAAAGATACATATGTGGTTTGTATTATTGTGGCTCCCTACACAAATATAGAAGTACAACTTAATGTTATGCCCTCAACTTTTATTAAGAGTTTATAAAATAAGTGGTCTTGTATTATTTCACATCCTATAAAAATTGTATCAAAGACATCATCCCTCATATAAAGACCCATACAAAAAAATTCCTCTTTGACTTTACCGCCAAGGTTTCTCTCTTTTAAAAACTTATATGCTTCCTTTAAGTAGAAAATGAGAAAAATATAACTCATTGTATTCTTCCTTTTTTTCCCCCTGCTATTAACAACAGAAAATCCAAACAGAAGGCCTTTGTTAAATTTCTGATATATGTGGAGACTCCCCCCAGTCCCTTGTACAACTCTTAATTATCATTACAATAAATGTCCAGGTATAGCTCTGATAATCATCTTTTCTTTCTTTTTGGAAGTAGACGAAAATAAAAATAAATTTAACAGTTGAGTTTTCTGAAACTAAAAAACTCTATACTTCTAGGTCTAAAACTGAGTAATCTCAAATGTTCCCATAAGAGGAATGGGTGAGAATTTCAATGAATTGTAAAAACAGATAAACCTACCATTAAAAAAAAAAGTAGTAAATGTAACATTTACTCAAAGAGATGGGAAGACCTATTTAAACAAAATGCTGAAGAAACAAACCAAAAGGAAATGATCAAAAGAAGTAATGACATGAAATTTAAAACTTCTGCATGTCAAAAAATGTGTCATGAACAAAATTAAAAGGTAAATGATAAGCTGGATGAAACATTTTCAATATATGACAAAGTTTTAATATATTTAATTTATAAGAAAAAGATAAACCAGATGTGGTGGTGGTGCACACCTGTGGCTCCAGCTACTCAGGAGGCTGAGGCAGGAGGACTGCTTGAGCCCAGAAGTTCGAGTCCAGCCTGGGCAACATAGCAAGACCCTTGTCTAAAAAAAAAAAAAAAAGAAAGAAGAGAAAAGAAAAGAAAAGAAAGAAAAGAAAAAGATATAGCAAAGGACATCGCCAGAGAAATCACACATCAGATGTACACATGACTAATAAATATATGAAAAAAGATCATTCTTGGAATTTATCAACGATATCCACATTAAAATGTGATACAAAATTTTATCAACTTGACAGATTCTTTTTGCTTCTTTTTTTAATGGTACTATCTGACATTGGTTTTGAGAAGCTAGCATTTTCACATACTAATGTGAGAACATAAATTCATCTGACTTTTCAAGAAGAAAATTTTATATTATGTATCAAAGCTTAAAAACTATGATCTTTTTATTCAAAGTTACACAATTAGAAATTTATTCCAAGAAAATAATCAGATAAGGACACAAAGATTTATATACAGGAGATATTCATCATAGCATTAGCTATATTAGCAAAAAATAGCAATAACAATATTGTTCAGTTAATAGAGGACTGGTTAAGTAAACTGTGGTATTTTATATGCTGGAATAATAGAAAGACATTAAAAACCATGTTTCTGGAGCATTTAATATTCTGGAAATGTTCATGATATTAAATGAAAATGGTTATAACATCTAAATTAACCTCAAC
Source organism: Daubentonia madagascariensis (assembly GCA_023783475.1). Classification (NCBI taxonomy): domain Eukaryota; kingdom Metazoa; phylum Chordata; class Mammalia; order Primates; family Daubentoniidae; genus Daubentonia; species Daubentonia madagascariensis. The sequence goes on along the minus strand of JAKFHU010001035.1, from coordinate 39,912,482 downwards.
ATAGGTAAGGTACATACACATACACTTACAAACATATATTTTTTAAAGATTATGATTAGGAAACACTACTGAAATTATCTCTGGATAATTTTTGATTATTGTAATTTCATTTTTTCTTTTATTTTCCAAAACATTAGATTCAGTATGTATTAATTTCCTAGTTGGAAAAAAAAAGCTACTTAAAAAGGAAGTAGATCTTTAAAAAGACCAATCTAACTTCATATTATAAACCCAAAATTATGTATACAATGCAGAAGAAATAATAAGTATTTAAAAAAAACTTTTTAAAGAAAAGATGGGGCAACAGTGATGAAGGAAAAGAGACACACAAAGAAACAGGGGTTTGGGCTGGGCAGAAGAACACAACCAATGGAGAAAGGAATAGCAAATACAGGTCTCAAGCCACTCAAGCCAGCCTGACTTTCTCAAACAGTATTGGGGATTAGTGGTAAGTAATACTGGATTAAGAAGTAGGAAACACCCTATCCAAAACAGTGCCAATAATAAGTAACGTGCATTCCTTTGTATATGGAGATACTATTTATAGGCTAAATGACAGAAATAGATTATGCGATACCACATAATATTAACCAGTACAGCTGAGCTTTGAAGATTACAGTTTCCAAAATGTAACAAAAAGGAGAGAAGGGGAAAAGCAGTGGTAGGAATGATGAGTATTCAATTGTTTTAAAAATGCTTTCTACTTTTTAATCAAAACAGCAGCAGTCTGATATGAATTCAACTCTTTACTTATACGTCAGTCACTTATGAATGCAACTCTTAACTTTACTCATTTACCAGTCTCTTCTGGTTGCAAGGTTCTAAAGCTCAGGGTAGGCAAATGTAAGTGTGTACGGTGAGGAAGGATCCTGATAATAAGCACGGATTTGATGGTAAGGGAAATAGGAACTCTCACAGATACCAGTAACGCAAGTGGGCCTGGGCCTCAAGGATACTGGAACTGAGAACTTGGTCTGGTTCCAGGGCTGCCCTAGGGACTAGCAGCAGGAACAGCAGGAGTTGGTGGATCCTCCTAGAGCTCTAATCATTACTGGGACTCAGCGACTCCCTGGATATCAGCTTTTAGTATCTGATTTGCCTTCAGCCACTAGCTGGTGTCTTGGCTTCTAGACTTTGCATTTTTTTTTCTACCGTGTAGGTGCCACTTTCTTATACTTTTCCCTAATTCTTGGTCTATCACAGGCCCATCCTGCCTTTTTCTCTTGACTTTTCAAATCTGCTTCCACTGCTTAACTGTCAATCTCTATTCCTTTTTGAGTTTTACCATACACATCCTCATGTGTGTCCTTACAGCAACCACCACTCCACTTTGTCTATCCTGAGTACATCCAGACAGAAAATTAAAAGTGAGAGCTATACTTTTTTAACTGAATATAGCGAGTGATAAGGCCTATGAGAACCTGACCGGTTAACTCATTCCCAATTGGAAAAACCTTTTTGTGCTAGTCCACTTGGTTGACCGGTGCCAGCCTATGATTGGTGTCTTTCATTTGGGTTCCCACGCCAGTCCAATCACCTATGGCCAAGTAAGGTAAGGTCATTCATGATATAGAGCACAGCTGCCTTGGTTTACTCCCTCACCAAATGTTCCCCTTAGACATGGCTGTGGGACTAGCAGGAGCTGAAATTACTCAGTGATAACATGTAATAATATAAAGGAATGTTTAATACTTTAGGACTTATTCTAGTATTTCATAAATCATGTTCCCTGGAATTATAGTATACTACAAGATATTAAGAAGTATTCTACAAATAAAGGTTTCAGTTTGAATAAGTTAATGCCTTAGCTCTCTGAGAGAGGATATCCTCCTGGGCATTTCCAAAACTTGTTTGACACTGGCAACCTTATTAAGATTCACAGGACACTAAATATTCTGTGAACCAGCTTGGAAAATGCTGCCCTATAGTGTTGCAACTCTCCCCACAATCCAGAATCCGCTGTGATGTAAATTTCAAGAAAGCAGGAACTTTGTTTGTGCCATGCTTGTTACATATTAGATGCTCAATATATAGAATGCTTGTGAAAGTAACTCATTGACATGGAGGCTGAAAGGAAAATGGGAAATAGAAGGCTCAATGGAAAAATAAAATCAAAAGGACTACCATTTCCGGTAAGGACAGACCAGGATTTTCAAACCCACCCTCCTGCTGAAAACAACTAAAAATCCTAGATTAAAAAAAAAAACCCAGAAATCAAAAACACCTTAAAAGAAAAAGCTGACAAGAGGGTGGGAAACTGCCAGACCAAATTCTAAGGGCAAGTGGGAACCCAGAGAGGTAAGAGAAACCCCCTAAAGACCCTGGCCCTGAGGGCATTTGTAGATAGATCTCAACAAATTAGGGCCTTGGTTTCAGAAGCCTCAGAGGAAGAAGGGGGCGAATACCAAGGCACAGATTCCTCAAAAGATGGAGAGTCCAAAGAACTCTTCCCCACATTAAACTGGGATCCCGAAAGGCTATAACCTCAGGTAAAGGTGAAAAATAAAGCTTAATCTCAATGTCACCCCCTGGAGACTGCAGGGAAGGTTGTTTAAGCCCCAAGAGAAGCAAGAGAAAAAAAGAATGGTGGGGACAGCACCCAGGAAATAGGTCCCTAGGAAGTTTGACCAGCCTGGGCAAGGATCTGCAATCTGGATTTGCATGGGGTCGATACTCCAGGGAACTTCAAACTGTGAAATTCTTTAAAAATATTCCTGGGCTAGTGGTACTATCAGACATTTTAGCAGGTACAAACATAAACCTCTGAAGGAAGACACCTTCGATTTAGGCCTCAAATAATACCCACAAGTAATTTTAAGGATAATAAGCAGCACACACAGTCAAGACAAGCCATCGTGGGACAGAACAAGAGTCTACAGGAACAGATCCACAGAGATTCTGGATATCAGAATGACCAGACCTAGACTTTAACACTAATATGCTTACTATGCATACTCAATAAGTCAAACCTGAAAATATGTGCAAGGAACACAAAACTATAAAAAATGATGCAAAAGAACCAAATAAAAGTATCTGTACTCAAATTCTTTAAAAAAAAAAAAACAAAAGCCCTAAGCCTAGATGGAGTTATTGGTAAATTCTATCATTATTTGAGGAAAAAAAAACCAAATTCCAATCTTATGTAAGTACTTTCTAAACATTCCCCAACTTATTTTATTAGGTTAGCATAACCTGATACCAAAGCACACCAAGAGAAGAAAGAATACAGAATAACCTCACTCATGAATACAGATACAAGTCTTTTAAACATTATAAAACATTAGCTAGCTGAATCCAACAACACATAAAAATGATCCAAGTTAGATATAGCCTAGGAATGCAAAGCTGAATTAACATTAGAAAATCAATTAATATAATTTATCAAACTGATACCTAAAAATAAAAAACCAATCTCATTAGATGTAGAAAAAGCATTTCATAAGATTGAACATCCATTTGTAATGAAAACTTCTATCAAACTGAAAGTGAAAAATAAGCCTTACCTAACCCGATAGTGTTTTCAAAAAATGACCCCTAAAGATATATGTGTTTCTTAAGAAAATGATGCCCAGTATCATCACTTCCTTTCTACATTGTGATAAAGGTCCTAGCCAGCAGAATAAGGCAAATTAAGGAATAAAAGGTATTGCTTAACTTTATCCTGTAGATTTGAAAGGAAGAAAAATACTATCATTATTGCCAGATAATATTATTGTGTATTTCAACAATCCAAAGTGATCTACAAATAAATTGTAGGATTTAATAAGAATTTAGAAAAGTTAGTAGATACAAATCTATATATATATATAAAAAAATCTACTTTATTCCTATATGTCAGTGACAAACAAAATAAGATGTAAAAAGTATACACCATATACAACAGCATCCATTTTATGAAGTACCTAGGATAAATCTAAGATCTGCAAATATTTACAGGAAAAAAGCATAGTTTATAAATGAAAAAAATGATATATTACAGTAAAATTAAGAACTTCTGTTCATCAAAAACACTGAGTAGGAAACAATACTTTTAATACACAAAACTGATGAGACTAAAAGACTGGTGTCCAGAAAATATAAAGAACTCCTATAAAAATCAGTAAGAAAAGACAACCAAATAGAAAAATTGGTAAGTGACTTTAATAGACACTTCCCAAGAAGAAACCCAAATATGAAAAGAGGCTAAGTTTGTCAATATCATGTGATAGTGAGAATGTAGAACAACAGGAATGTTCACGTCCTGCTGGGGTGAGTATTAATTGGTTTAACTGCTTTGGAAAATAGTTTGGTATTTTCCAGGGAATTTGAAGATATGAATTTCCTATGACCCAGCAATTCTACTCCTAACTATAAACTCTTGAGATACTGGGGCCGTGTGCACCAAGAAAAATATAGAAGAATGGTCATAGTTGAGTTTTTCAATATTATGAAATAGAGCAGAATACATATATTATGGTATATTCATAGAATGGAATAGTATATGCAAAATGGATTAGAGAAATGAAAATATAAACACCAATATTGATATATATACATATATGTTTGCATACATGTGTACAAAAGAGGCAAAACTCATCTACGTCATTTAGAGATATACACATAGGTAGTTGGTAAAACTTTGAAGAGAAAGAAAAAATGATTTTCACCAAAGAATATGGTTACTTCTGGGAGATGGGATGGGGTGGGAACTAGTGGAGTTTGAGAACGGGCACAGCAGGATTCTGGTGTCCTGGCAACATTTTACTTCTTAATCTGCATGGCAAATATGCTTTATAATTACTGGTTAAACTGCAGTTTTATATTTTACTCACTGTTCTATGCATGTGTTACATTTTACCATAAAAAAGGAAAATAAAGAGCCAAAAAGAAGCATACACAAGAGATACAACAAAGAAAGCAGACAATCACCTCAAGTATCCTTCAATGAAATCCAAATTATAGTCCATCCTTACACTAGACTATTATTTCTCTAATTATATTACCTTTATCATTCTTGTAAGATATTATCTTACAACAATTTCTAATCCAATAATAATGGAAACAGTCTTTTGCCAAGTTTTCTTCTACTTGACTCCATATGGTTATGTTTTGCTATCCACAGAAAGGGCCATTCTGAGAAAGAAAGAAAGCCACAATTAATTGGCACAGATCTAACTGAATGTTCCAGTAGAGGAAAACATGAAGCATACAGGTAGATTACTTCAAATGTTATAAAATTAAACTACATGTTAAACACTTAATTAAGTAACTTAGTTTTCAATATTTAAAAATATAATTCTCTTGATATGACATTATTCTGTCACAATAACTATTTATTCTAAGATGTTATTCTTTAAAGAATCTGAGTTCTTGCTCCGGTTCTGCATCTTAATAGCCACATAAGGCAATCTGGATTCTGCTTTTTTATTTAATTGTATGTGAGATGAACTTCAGTCTCCTGGATGTGATTGGTAACTAACCTGGTTCCTTCAGGTGAAACGAAGCTAATGGGGGAAGTTTTTATTTAATTGTTTTTACATATACATAGAAGCTGCAAGAACATACGTTCTTGCCTTTACAGTTATAAACAAGTATTCTCTAGGACCAATTCTTACCTCCTCAAGTGGATGTTGGATGTTGGATGTGTATGGGAAACACATTTCTAGTCCACACATCCAACATACTCTTCAGTCCACTAATAACCTAAAAGTCTGCCCTAATTTAGCTATTCTTCACTGCACCTCAACATTACTACATCTGAAATTAACTTAATACTTCTCCCCAAACTGGGATGTCATTACCATGATTCTACTTAATTTCTTAGGAAAATCTTAGAGTATTTTACTCTTCCTCCACTTAATACCATATTTAATGTTACGTAGTTCCAAAGTTTCTTATTTCAAAAAGTCCCTCAAATGTACCTTTTCTCTCCACTTTCATTGCCAGTAACTTTGTCCAGATTTATTTTGCCACATTCCTAGATTTCTACAACACCTTAGTGTCTCCTATCTTCCCAGACTCACAATACTTGCCAGATTCATTTCCTTTTAGGAACATTCAACAGTTACAGCATCTTGCACCTGATGTTCACTCACTGCAACCCATAATTAGGCTCCACTTTATCCAAACTTAATTCTCCTTACTCTGAAACACCACCACCACATTGGCCTCCACCATTAAATTCTATTTCTAGCATCCATCAAGTTCTAATGTCTCCCTGTTGATTTCTCTAAAAGGGTTTATAGTTAATACCACAATTGGTTCTCATCTTTTCAAATCATTTCAGGCATATCAGTTTTATCTCTACAACTGTACTATAATATTCAGAAAACAAAGGACAGTATTATATTCCTTCTTAAAACCCAAAGCACATAGAAAATCGACAGAAATTTACATCCAGACTTTTTAGAAAAGACAGAAGGGTATCAGAGCCAAGGTACTCTATTCTATTCTGGTGCTTTGTCTTAGCACAGGTAACTGATGATATCAACAGCTGGTCTGTGAGTTGGCTAGTGAAGCATGACTCACCATTTTGCCAAACTGACCAAACAATCAGCTTCAATGGAAAACTTCTATAACATTCTGTTTAAACCACTGGATATGTATTCTACTTAAATATATAATTATTTGAAAGCTTCACCAGAGAATTTTAGCAAAAGAATTTGACTGCTAATTTGGACTATGTGCCACTGGTATGGAGGCCAAAACCCAGAATTTTCTAGGCAACAGGCAATTACCGGCAATCAAACATCCAATAATAATCACTGGCACCAAACTAACTCCCATCTGATAACAAAGGAGGTCAGGTGGTAGGAATGGGGTTAATTTTTCTTACTGTACCCATTCATAATAACACCTTTCTTTTTAATGCTACAGAAATTTTATAAAAGCAAAACCATCACGCTATAGCTATATTTCTCTCATTGTCCAGTCATGATAAAATCTCCACATTTCAAAAGAATAAGAACTCACAGATTGTATTGTCCTGTGTCTTTCACCATATAATCAAGAGACTCTTAAAACAAAATCCAGTCTTTTCTTGTGAAAAGCCACAGTATTTCCCTCTAATTCTACCCTTGTACCTACTTTTAAGATTTGACACCTGGATAATGTTCTTCAAAAAAGAACATTATTTATTTTGTTCTAAAAAAAATACATTATTTTGTAGGTTATACTTCAAATGTTGTGATTGGAAGAGTTGATGGATTACTTCCCAGAAAAATAAGTTAACATAGGTGACTGTACTTTTCTTAAATTTCCTTCTAAAAAGCTGTGTAAGGGCCAGGCATGGTAGCTGATGCCTGTAATCCCAGAACTTTGGGAGGCCAAGACGGGAGGATCAATTGAAGCCAGGAATCCCAGACCAGCCTGGGCAACATAGTGAGACCCTCGTCTCTACAAAAAAAAAAAAAAAAATTAGCCAGGCGTGGTGGCACGCACCTGTAGTCCCAGCTACTTGGGAGACTGAGGCAGAAGGATCACTTGAGCCCAGGAGTTTGAGGTTGCAGTGAGCTATGATGATGCCACTGCAGTCTAGTCCAGGTGACAGAGCAAGATCCTGTCTCTAAAAAAAAAAAAAAGCTATGTAAGTACAGGTTGAGTACCTCTGATCCAAAAATCTGAAATTCAAAATCCTCCAAAATCTGAAACTTTTTGAGTGCCTACATGATGCTGAAAGGAAATGCTCACTGGAGCATTTCAGATTTCAGATTTCTAGGTTAGGGATGTTCAACCAGTAAGTATAATGCAAATATTCCAAAATCAGAAAAAAGTCCAAAATCCAAAACACTTCTAGTCTTAAGCATTTTGGATAAGGGATATTCAACCTGCATGTGGTTTGTGTTTGGGAGTAGTGGTGGTAAAATTACAATAGAATAAGATGCTACCCTGTTGAGAATACTTATGGAAAATCAAGTCCTTACAAAAAACAGCGTAACACAGCAACTCAATTGTCTAATGACAGATGAATGGATAAACAAAATGTGGTACATATTTATAACAGAATTATTAATCAGCTTGAAAAAGGAAAGAAATTCCCACACATGCTACAACACAGACAAACCTTGAAGACAGCGTGCTAAGTGAAATAAGCCAGTCACAAAAGGGCCAATACTGCATGATTCCTTTCACATGGGGTTCCTAAAGTAGTCAAATTCACAGACACAGAAAGTAGATTGGTCGTTTCCAGGAGCTGGGGTGAGGAGGGAATAGGGAGTTAGTGTTTAATGGGTACAGAGTTTCAAGATGAAAAAGTTCTGGAGATGGATGGTGATGATGGTTGTACAACAATGTGAATATACTTTCTTCCACAGAACTGTATACTTAAAAATGATTAAGATGGTAAATTTTATGTTGCATATATTTCACCACAATAACAAAAGAATATAACACAAAGAAAAATTATATGACTTTAACCTTGCATTCTATCTGTGTGTCAATTTTGAGGCATTATTAAAAAGAAGTCATGCCCTCTGCTATTGGCAGTGTCTACTTATATTAATATAATGGAGAAGATAGAAAAAAATTTAAGTATGAGATATAGGTATCAATGTCTGTATAAGCAATTATCCTTGCTCACATGAGTATTTAAAAGTTGCCATCTGCTTATGTCTGATATTTTTGCTGTACTCTTCCAGAATATCTTTATTCATTCAACGCTTATGAGCATGGACGATGTGCTAAATTATGTAAGGTGCTGGAAATAAAAAGATGAAAAACATAGTCTCTGAGAAGTCCACAATACAACAGAGAAGTCAAAATACAATATAACCTAAGTGTGAACTAACTAATAAGAGGGCTCTGGAAACATAGAGCACAAAGCAACTACCTCCAGTTGGAGGAATGTAGCAGACTGCTCACCCTTTCTTCAGTAGAAATATAGCCTTCCTTGTGACCACGGACTAAATTCTGGCCTATGAGATGCAAGCAGATATGTAATGTGGCAGCTTTAGGAAAGCTTTCTTAAGAGACAGCTGGCATACATCCTTTGTCTCTATTATTTCTTTTTGTACATCTTGCTACTTAAAACAAAGATACCTCAAAGAAAAAAAAAATTTTTTTTTGAGACAGGATCTTACTCTGTGCCCTAGGATGGGACGCAGTGGTGCGATTATAGGTCGCTGCAATCTCGAACTCCCAGGCTCAAGCGATCCTCCCACCTCAGCTTCTGAAGTAGCTAAGGCTACAGGCTCATGCCATCATGCCCAGCTAATTTTTTTTTTTTTTGATACAGACAGGGCCTCCCTATGTTGCCCATGCTGGCCTCAAACTCCTGGCCTCAAGTAATCCTCCTGCCTCAGCCTCCCAAAGTGCTGAGATTACACATGTGAGCCACCACACCTGGCCAGATACCTCAGTTTTGAACCATGAAGACAAGGATCAAGTATGAGAGATACTGAAGCCATGAGCCGGAATCACTTCCCTAATAACTTCATGGATCAGAGCTGTCATTTCAGCCCTATACCACAAACTCTGAATTTTTACAGGAAAGAAAGAAATTCTCATTTTTAGGCCATCATTATTATGAAGTTTCTGTTACTTGCTACTGTACCCAACTAACCCTAACTAATGCAGGGGGTCAAAGGCTTCATAGAAAAGATGATCTTTCACTCAGGAGGCTGAGGCAAGAGGCTCACTTGAGGCCAGGAATAAATCAAATAAATACCAAAGAAATAAAATTAGCCGGGCATGGTAGCACGCGCCTGTAGTCGGAGCTACTCAGGAAGCTGAGCTATGATCGCACCACTGCACTCCAGACTGGGTGACAGAGCCAGACCCTGTAGAGAGGAAGGGAGGGAGGAGGGAGAGAGGGAGGGAGGGAGGGAGGGTTGATCTTGAGCTAGGTTTAAAAGACTGAATAGCTATTGCAAAGACACAGACTCAGGAAAGGGCCTGGCTTTCCAAAATATGGAGAGTGGTTCAGATGGCTGATATATGGGGCAGATGAAGTAAAGTAGAAGAAAAAGTAACCTAAAAAGTGAGGAAGAGACAGACTCTAAAAGTTCTTACATGCCATGCTAAAAAAATGGTGCTTTTATTCCTGACTTGGTCTTATTAAATGACTAAGACTTCATAGATGATTCTCCGCATATTCTAGAAGAGCCAAATGACTCAGTCAGAAAACAAAGCAGTATGGATTAAGGTATGGTGAGGAAGGGGTTAGGAAGAAAAAGAAAATCTTATTTCTGTAAGAGAAAGGTACACTATTATTTTAGTAAATGCTGAGGACTATTTAATGTATGTCCTATTATTGCATTTCCTGATTTCTGTGGTATACATGCCAGCATGGTTGCTTTCAAACTACCAACAGTTCAGCTCTGCTGGTCAGACCCGGCTCCAGCATACCACATCCACAGTACTTTGTACATATCTTTATTATAGTAATCATTTTTTTGCATAATTGTTTTCCTGTTTATTTCAATAGACGGTGAGCTCCTTGAGGGAAGGGTCCTTGTCTTAGTACACTCTGGCAGCTGTAACAAAAATACCATAAACTGGGTGGCCTATACCCAACAGAAATTTATTTCCCATACTGGAGGCTGGAAGTCCAAGATCATCAAAATGCTGGCAGATTTAGTGTCTGGTGAGGGCCTGCTTCCTGGTTCAGAGATGACCATCGATGTAGTTTGGATATCTGTCCCCTTGGAATCTCAAGTTGAAATTTGATCCCCAGTGTTGGAGGTGAAACCGACATGAATGGCTTGGTGCTCTCCCCTTGGTAATGACAGAGTTCTCACTCTATTACTTCACCTGAGAGCTGGTTGTTTTAAAGACAGTGGGCATTCATTCTCTCCTCTCCCCATGTGACATGTCTGCTCCCCCCTTGCCTCCTGCCTTGACTGGAAGCTCCCCGAAGCCCTCACCAGAAGCAGATGCTGACACCAAGCTGCTTCTACAGTCTGCAGAACCGTGAACCAAATAATCCTCTTTTCTTTACCCAGCCTCAGGCACTCCCTTTATAGCAACTCGAAACTGACTAAAATAGCCATCTTCTCACTGTAACCTCACATGGTGGAAGGGGAACTCTATCTCTTCAGCCCCTTACAAAGGCACTAATCCCATTCATTAGGGTTCCACCCTCATGACTTAATCACCTCCCAAGGGCTCTACTTCCTAAAACAATCACACTGGGGATTAAGTTTTAACCTATGAATTTCGAGGGGATACAAACATTCAGTCTATAGCAGTCCTTAATACTGCCTGAGCAAAAGCGAGACCCCATCTCTACAAAAAATAGAAAACTTAGCAGAGCATGCTGGCACACACCTATAGTCCCAGCTAGTTGGGAGGCTTGAGCCCAGGAAGATCACTCGAGCCCAGGAGTTTGAGGTTGCAGTGAGTTATGATGATGCCAACGCACTCTAGCCCAGGCAGCAACAGCAACAACAACAAAAAAGCTGCCCTGAAATCTAGGGCAAACAGTGATAATATCCTGAAATTTAAAATACAGGGCATTATATAACATAGTAGTTACCAGAGGCAAAGTGATTTACTGACCAAAAACCATGTCTAAGTTTGATTTCTTTACATATACAGTCATGTGCCGCATAACGTTCAGGTCAGTGACAGCATATAGGATGGTGGTCCCGTAAGATTATAACGGAGTTGAAAAATTCCAATCGCCTAGAGATGTCTTGATGATCCTCGACCCTGTGTATGCCTAGGCTAATGTGTGTGCTTTTGTCTTAGTCTTTAACAAAAAATTTTAAAAAGTTAAAAAAAAATTCTAAAACAGAAAAAAGCTTATATATAAGGATATAAAGAAAGAAAATATTTTTGTACAGCTGTACGATGTATTTGTGTTTTAAGCTAAGTAAACTAAGGTCAATTTATTATTGAAGAAAAAATTTTAAATAAACTTAGTATAGCCTAAGTGTACAGTGTTTATAAAGTCTACAGTAGTGTACAGTAATGTCCTAGGCCTTCACATTCACATACCACTTACTCACTGACTCACCCAGAGCAACTTCCACTCCTGTAATCCCCACTCATAGTAAGTGTCCTATACAGGTGGTACCGGTTTCTTTATCTTTTATACTATATTTTTACTGCACTTTTTCTATGTGTAGACATGTTTAGATACATAAATACTTAGCATTGTGTTACAATTGCCTACAGTATTCGGTATAGTATGTGCTATACAGGTTTGTAGCCCAGGAGCAACAGTCCATACCATATAGCCCAGGTGTGTAGTAGGCTATACCATCTAGGTTTGTGTAACTATACTCTATGCTGTTCAAACAATGAAATCGCCTAACGACACATATCTCAGAACATATATCCCTGTAGTTACGTGACTCATGGCTGTATTTTTGGAGCCCCTATAATGTGTATACATTTAAAATTTTAAAATCATAGTATTTATATTTTAACTACTGTTGTCTTGAGTAATACAGAAAAATGTGAATTTCAAGCTATGCTAGTGACCTCAGTAAAAAAATCAGATCTCAGCATACTAGCATATGTCTCAAACAATGGGGAAAAATTACTTGAGCTTCTTAATTAAAGTTTTGCTAAGAAACTAACCCATACCTAGTGCTTGTGAAGTCATATACCATGGAGAAGTGGTTCTCAAATTTAGCATGCACCAAGATAACAGAGGGCCTGTCAAAACAAATTACTGGGCCCCACACCCAGAATTTCTGATTTAGTAGATCCGAGGTGGGTCCAGAAATTTTGCATTTCTAACAAGTTCCCAGGTGATTCTGATGATGCTAGCCTGGGACCACACTTTGAGAACCACTAGCATAGAGGCAAAACTTTGGGGTTAGAAATACCTGTGTTCAAATCCCTGCTTGTCATTTAACATCTACGGGCATAGTTTAACTGTTTTACCCCTAAATTTCCTCATGTAAAATGAGAAAGGTTGTTGGAGAATTAAACAAATAATATATGTAAAGTGCCCAACACATAGTAAGCGTTGGGTACTTTACATATATGATAGCTACATATGTTGGTTGAATATATGAATGTCATACTTAACAGTACACACTGTTCCAATGCAAACCAAGATGTAGTAAAAACACTTCACCCTGTCTCTCTTACTGAATGCAGCTACAAAACCTGGACAGAATTCATGAAGCAGCTATTTAAAGACTCTGAAAAGGAAATGGTAGCAGGTAGATTGGAGAAGATCAGAATTCAATGGTAGCATGGGACCAGTTGTGGGTTTACTTTTTCCCCTCTTGTATCTCACCGCCTGCACTTGGGGGAAAACTGGAAGTGGGCATCAAAGAGCTCCAGGAGAAGCCTTCTAGTTAAGGCTTAAGCAGCAGAAAAAGGGATCTCCTGGCCCACAGGTAACTAAAACTCTGAGGGAGGGAAACCTTCATTGAAAATGCCCAGGATACAATCTAAAATTACTTGGCATATGAAGAACCAGGAAAATCTCAACCTGGATGGGATGATAAACAGATACTAACATTGAGATGACACAATATTAGAATTATCTGACAAAGACTTTTCTTATTATAAAGCAGCTATTATAACAATGCTCCAAGGGCAAACACTCTTAAAACGAATAGAAGGTATCAGCAAAGAAATAGAAGCCATGAAATAGAACTGAATGGAAATTTTAGAACTGAAAAATTACAGTAACTGAAATTAATCACTGGATGGGCTCAATATGCAAAACGAAGATGATATAGGAAAGTCAGTGAACTTGAAGACAGACTGGTAGAAATGATCTGGTATGAACAACAAGGAGAAAAAAATGAACAGAGCCTCAAGGACCTTTGGAATATCAAAAGATCTAACACTCATATCATTGGCATCCTGAAAAGAGAATGAATAAAAGCAATGGAGAAAAGTATTTGAAGAAATAATGGCTGAAAACTTAACAAACTTGGTAAAAGACACAATGTATATATATCAGATTCTAGAGGCTCAGAGAAACCAAATAGAGTAAACCCAAAGAAACCCATGCCCAGACATACCATAATCAAACTAGTGAAAACTAAAGACAAAAAATTTTGAAATAGCAAGAAAAAAAAGGTGATACATTACATATAGGGGAAGAGCAATTTGAATGACTATAAATTTCTCACCAGAAACCATGGAGTCCAAAAGGAAATGGCTCATTTTTAAAAAGGGCTGCAAGAAAATAATTGGCAACTCAGAATTTCTACATCCAATGGAAATATCCGTTAGGAATGAAGGCAAAACGAAGACACTCTCAGGTGAAGGTAAAACTAAGAGAACTGACTAGCAGCAGATCTGCTCTAAAAGAATTACTAAAGGCTAGAAGGGAAATGATACCAAGGGAAAAAATGAAACATCAGTAATGAAGAAAGAACAAAGAAATGGTAACGATCAGGGTAAATATGATAAACTATTCTCCTCTTGAATTCTTTAAAATGTTTGGCTATTGATAGCAAAACTATTAATATATCATCTGATGGGTTTTCTATGTATATAGTTGTAATATGTTTAAGACAATACAACAAAAAAGGGAGAGGGTAAAGGAACATATATGGTGTTAAGATTTCTACATCCCACGTAAGTAAGTGGATAAATACTTATTTTAAGTAGACTATAAAAATTTAAATATGGTAGCCGGTTGTGGTGGTGCAGACCTGTAGTCCCAGATACCAGGGGAGGATGAGGCAGGAAGATTGCCTGAGCCCAAAAGTTTGAGGTGATGTGGTGATGTTTGAGTTGAGTAGTGATGACACCACTGTATTCTAGCCCAGGCAACAGAGCAAGTCTCTGTCTCAAAAAAAAAAAAAGGGAAAAGAAAAAGAAAATTTAAATATGTATATTTTAATCTTAGAGCAACCTCAAAAAATTTAAATATGTATATTATAATCCTAGAGCAACTACAAACACATACACCATAACGAGATATAATTTTTAACAACCATAATAGGTAAAATTAAAATAGAACACTAAAAACCATTCAAGTAACCCAAAAGGCGGCACTAATGGGAAAAAGAGGAATAAACAAAGGGAACAAACAGAAAGCAAATAATAAAACAGTAGAGCTAAATCTAAACACAACAGTAATTATATTAAATGTAAATGACATAAAAACCAATTAAAAGACAAAAATTATTATTTTTTTTAAAAGGATAACCCAATCATAAGGTAACTATAAGAAATTTACTTCAAATATGATAAGATAGGTAGGTAGGTTAGAAGTAAAAGGATAAAAAAAGATACACCATGAAAATATTAGATCATTAAATATGAAATGTCCAATTTCTAATCAAAAGTGTAGTTTATTATATTTCAAACAAGAAGCAGTACAATTAATCAAAGTATGTGCCTAAACTATCGACACAGTTTTGCCATCTTAACAGTAGCTTGTTTATGCCAGCAGCGAAGAAGTCTGGAGAGTGAATGGCGATGAAATCGTGATAGACATTTTCTATAGCTTGTTGAGAACTGAATATTTTTCCTTCCAAGAAGTGGTCCAAAGCCTGGAAGAAGTGGTAGTCAGTTAGTGCAAGGTCTGGTGAATGTAGTGGATGACAGAGAGTTTCCAGGTCCAGCTTCTGTACTTTGAGCAGCATTGTTTTTTGTGACATGTGGTCTTGCAAGAGGACTGACCTGTCTCTATCGACCAATCTCAGTGGCTTAATCGCAAACATCCTCATCATTTTGTCCAGTTGGCTGCAGTAGACACCTGCTGTAATCAACCGACCAGGTGTCAGAAGCTGTAGTGGATAATACCAGCACTGGACCACCAAACATTAGCTTTTTTGAGAAATATTTGGTTTTGGACTGTGTTTCAGCACTTCATCTTTAGCCAATCATTGTGTCGAATGCTTGTCATTGTCCAAAAGAATCCATTTTTCATCACACATAACAATATGGTGTAGAAATGGCTCACCTTTATGTCGTGACAGCAAAGAAAGGCAAGCTTCGAGACGATTTCTCTTCTGATGCTCGTTTAATTCATATAGTACCCATCTATCCAGGTTCTTTACCTTGCCCATTGGTTTCAAATAGTCCAATATTGTTGGAATAGTAATGACAAACCTTGCTGCTAATTCAGGCATAGATTAAGATGGATTTGCTTCCACTACAGCTTTCAGCTCATCATTATCCACCTTGGTCTCAGGTCACCCACGTGGCTCATTTTCAACATTAAAATCACCAGAATGGAACTTCTCAAACCATCGAAGTACTGTGCATTCATTAGCCACATCCTTCCCAAACCCTTCATTGATATTTTGAGCTCTAAGTGCTGCACTGGTTCCATGATGGAACTCATATTCAAAAAGAACATGAACTTTTGACTTATCCAAAAATTTGCTCTAAAAAAAAATTTGAAAGATAATCACAAGCCAAAACGTGCATTTGAAAGAATGAGGATGTACCTTCACAATAAAAGAAAAAAAAAACAAGAAGTGTCAAAGTGAAATGTCAGAGATATCAACTGTCAAACTTAGTACTTAAGGAAATCAGACATTCCATACTCAATAACCTAACAGTTATCAAAAGAAAGCTGGAGTGGCTACATTATTATCAAATAAAGTAAATTTCAAAGCAAAAAAACTAGTAGGCATAAAAAGGGCCATTACATAATAATAAAAGGGTCAATTCACTAAGAAGACATAATCCTAAATGTGTGTGCACCTAACAACAGAACTTCAAAATATACAACGCAAAAACTGACAGAACTGGAAGGAGAAATAGACAATATAATCTACAATTTTAGTTGTAGGTATCAACACTCTCCCAGGAATCTATGTAACAAAAATACAGCAGACAAAAAAATCAACAAGAATATAGAATTTAACACCATCAACCAACTGGATCTAACCGATATCTATAGAACATTCCACCCAATGAGAGCAGGCAGAGTATACTTTCTTTGCAAGTACACACAGAATGTTCACCAAGATAGATCATATCTTGGACCATTAAATCTTAACAAATTGAAAAGAGTTGACATAGCACAAAATATGTTATCTGACCATGAAGAATTCAGAAATCAATAATAGAAATAATCTCTAAAAATCTGGAAATCAGGCCAGGTGCAGTGGCTCACACCTGTAATCCTAGCACTCTGGGAGGCAGATGCAGGAGGACTGCTTGAGGCCAGGAGTTTGAGACCAGCCTGAGCAAGAGCAAGACCCCATCTCTACAAAAAATAGAATAATTAGCTGGATGTGGTAGCTTGTGCCTGTAGTCCCTGCTACTAGGGAGGCTGAGGCAGGAGGATCGCTTGAGCCCAGGAGTTTGAGGTTGCAGTGAGCTATGATGATGCCACTGCACTCTAGCCCACGTGACAGAGAAGAGACCCTGTCACAGGAAAAAAAAAAAGGAAATTAAATGATGTACATATAAATAATCCACAGTTCAAAGAGGAAGGGCAATTAGAAAGTATTTTAAACTGAAAGAAAATAAAAACACATCAACATTCGTATGATGCAGTTAAGCAATGCTCAGAGGAAAATTTATAGCATTAAAGGCTTATATTAACAAAAAAGAAACTTCTCAAATCAATAACTTAAGTGTCCACCTTAAGAAGCCAGAAGAAATGTAGGGCAAAATGAACCCAAATCAAGTAGAAGGGCATAATGGTGAAAGACTGAATGCTTTCCCTCTATGGTTGAGAACAAGTCAATAATATTTACTCTCATCACTTCTATTCAACATTGTACTTGAAGTTCTAGTCAGTAAGAGAAAGGAAAAAAAAAAAGCATACAGATTAGAAAGAAATACAACTATTCATATTTGCAGACATGTTTGTCTACATAGAAATCTCAAGGAAACTATCAAAAAAACCTGCTAGAACTAATGAGCAAGATTACAAGGTCACAGGATACAGGTCAACACACAAAAATCAATCATATTTTTATGTACTAGCAATGAACAATTGGAAACTAAAAAGTTTAAATATCATTTATAGTAGCTCTGAAAAACTGAAATACTGAGATATCTAATATGTACAAGAGCTGTTTGCTGAAACTAAACTATAAATCAAAGAAGATATAAATAAGCAGAGAGCTGTATCACATCCATGGATTGGAAGACTCAATACAGTAAAGACATCAATTCTTCCCAGCTGACACAAAATTTAACACAATTTTGATCAATCCCTCCCCACGATATTTTTTTAGATGCAGACAAACCGATTCTAAAATCAAAAGCAAAGGAACTAGAACAGCCAAACAATTAGACAGTATAGTACTGGAGAAGGGACAGACACATGAAACAGAATAGAGTTGAGAAAGAGACCCACACAAATATGTCCAACTCATTTCTGACAATGGTGCAAAGACAACTTAATGGAGAAAGGACGGTCTTTGCAAAAAGATATGGGGTGTTGTAACAATTGGACACCCATATGCCAAAATATATGAACCTCGACCTAAACTTCACACCTTATACAAAAATTAACCCAAAATGGATCATAGATCTAAATGTAAAATGCAAATCTATAAAACTTTTAGAACATAAAAAATAAAATCACTGTGACATGGAGTTAGGCAAAGAACTTTTAGACATAACATCAAAAGCACAATCCATAAAAGAGAAAAAATTATAAACTGGACTTAATCAAATTAAAAACTTTTGTTCTATGAAAGACAGTGTCAAGAGAATAAAAAGCCAACTATAGACTGGGAGAAAATATGGCAAATGATGAATTCTACAAAGGATTTGTGTCCTGAATATGTAAGGAACTCTCAAAATCCAGCAGTAAGAAAACACACAACACCCAATTTAAAAATGGGCAAAACACTTGAACAGAGCATTCACCAAAGAGAACAGATGGAAGGCAATTAAGTACATAAAAAGATGTTCAACATTATTAGCTATTAGGGAAATCCACATTAAAGCCAAAATGATATAAAAACATAAAGTAAGGAGTAGTTACAACACCAAATGCTGGAGAAGATGCAGAGCAACTAGAACTGTCATATACTGCTAGTGGGGATGCAAAGACAGAGAGTCATTCTTGAAAACAGTTTGGCAATTTCTTATAAAGTTAAACACACACTTACCATATGACCCAGCAATCTCAACCCTTGGTATTTATCCTAGAGAAATGAAAACTGTGTTCATATAAAAACCCATACATTAATGCTTATAACAGTTCTATTCATAATTGCTCAAAACTAGAAATAACCCAAATGTCCTTCAACAGGTGAATGGATAAACAAACTGTAATGCAGCCATACAATGGAATACTATTGAGCAATAAAATGATACATGCAACAACCTGGATGCATTTCAAAGGCATTATGCTGAGTGAAAGCCAGTCTCGAAAGGTAACATACTGTATGACTCCATTTATAAGACATCAGTGGTTATCAGGGCTTAGGGCAGGATAACCACAGGTTAGGAATGTGGTACAAAGGGATAGCACCAGGAAGTTTTTCTGGGAATGGAACTGTTCTGTATCCCAATTGTGGCTGGCGGTGGTTACATGAATTTATGTATGAGTTAAAATTTACAGAACTATATACCAAATAACCAATTTTGCTGTATGTTAATTTTAAATATGCAAAAAGCCTTTTAAAGTACATAGTATAAATTATCTTAGAACTTTCTAATTCTTTACAAATTAAGGCTCAAAGTAAATCTTTTGAGTACAGGTACATCAGTAAAATGGGAGAATAAAGAGATAGCCGCAAGGAGACTTAAAAAATTACCTACAAAGATATAACATGGGTATAAATTCTGGACTTAGAAACAACTATACCCCTCAATCAACCATAGAGGGTATTAATACCTAGTATCAACTAAACACAAATATTTAGTATCACCATGTGAAAAAGATAATCTGAGACAAAGCAAACAGAGCACATACAAATGAAACAGAAGTCTGAATAAAGATTACACATTCATTCCACCGGTCCTTGGAACAGAAATGACAATATTGTCCTTTATTAGTATGGAATGTGCCTTGTTTTTTCTAATAGCAGTTACAGATTTACACTCATTTATCCATATTTTCCTCACCTGATTCCCCTGGACATCAAAAACATCCACTTTGAAGAATGCTGACTGGGATCAAATATTAAGACTGGTCATAGATACACCACTCTGTAAACCATCCTAAGAAGGCATGAAGTATTTCTTTTTCCTCCAAGAAAATAAACCCACAGCAAATCAGTACACCAAAACACACAGATGATTATAATTCAAAGAAGACAGCTATTCATTCTCTATACAAAATTCATATATTTTTAGATGGCTGCCATAAAAGTAAGTAGTAGTTCTAACCAGATGATTAAAAGCCATTTATTTAAATGAGTGACCTATCTCACTGTCCCTAACATTTCCTAATTCTTAACGCATTAAATATAAGTTTAATGTGGGAGCACTAGGTTCCTTTCAAATGACAACAGCACTAGTATAACTTCTCGATCTTAAATCTTCTGAGGCTATGAGCTGAGCTATAAGTAGCAAATCCAGCTCTTTCCATTTTTGTTTATGTTTTCTATTATGCTAAAACATAAAATGTGGTGCAATTAAAAAACTGACAACAAATATTTACCTACTAATCAAGTTAATTACCTAATGCTTAAAATATTCCAAGCCCTGGACGACACAATGGCTCACGTCTGTAATCACAGCACTTTGTGGGGCTGACATAGGAGATCACTGAACCTAGGAGTTTGAGGCCAGCCTGGGCAACATAGCAAGACCCTGTTTCTTTAAACAAAAAAAAAAGAAAAAGAAAAAAAGAAAAAATTGACCGGGCATGGTGGCGTGATCCTGTAGTCCTAGCTACTTGGGAGGCTGATACAGGAAGATCTACTTGAGTCCCAGAGTTCGAGGCTGCAGTAAGCTATGATCACACCACTGTGCACTCTAGTCTGGGTGGCAGAGCGAGACCCTGTCTCCACAAAAAAAAAATTCAAGCCCTAAGGGTCATACAAAAGAGAGATCATAATGATGCAGGTCCTCAGGGACTCGGCTAAGGAGACAATACAAACCTGTGAGATAATTAGACAACTAGACACCAGAACTATAAATAATAAAGCACTACATAGTACAATTGAGGAATAACATCTAAATAGATGTCAAAACATTTTTTAACAAGTCTCCTATATAAGTCTCTTCCACAGAAGAGAAAATAAATTCCTCTGAAGTAGAGAGGCACTGTGATACGCTATAGAGTCTAGAGACGGTCTCAGCTCCGCCATTAAAAAGCTCTTGGATAAGTCCCAACTGTCTACAGTGTCTAGTTAGTAGACACGACACCTGACACAAAAAGGACATTTGTTCATTCACCTCTGATTTGGATTTGGCTAAGCAAGAAAGGAGGGGCAGGCAGGGGCTCCTTCGAGAAGGGACTCTCTCAGATGTCTGCATCTCAGGACAGCAAGCTTGCTGCTTAAATTCAATGATGCCTTCTCACAACCATGTGAAAGAAAGGATGCTGACACCCAAAAGGAGGAGCTGGCTGCTCTCCTTGCCTCCTCCAGAGTACAAACGCTTATATCAAGGGCCTCACTGTCCTGGGCCCAGCTGCACTGGCACCTCACAGTCCCAGGGACCCGCTATGATGCATCAGCTGTCTGGCTTAGTTTCACTTTGGTTCTCCAGGTCCCTGTAAACTCATCTGAAAAACAGGGAACTGGACCAGATCCTGTACAACATCATAATCTACAAATATGACGAATTAGAAACACTAACAATAGAATAAAAATCTTACAAATTTGTCAGCTGTAAGTAAAAACAGCTTATTAAATTTGCTATCTGGACTTTATTTCTTTGTTTTAGAAGAAGCATCAAGCTGTTTTAGAAATGCCAAATTAGAAAAGCAAACACTACTGAATTCCTTAAAAGAAAGATTCCTACCTTAGTCTCAAAATATTAAAATGGCTAGATCTCACAGTAAAACATAATCCATGCAAAAATTCACCACAGTTCTTCACTAGATCGAGTCAAATCTTTACCATTCAGAACAATGTTCTTGTAAATCAAGTAATGTTAGTATCTCTACAACACCAAGAGCAAGCAGTAGAGTTCCTACCAATGTCTGCAAGGATCAAGAAAAGACCAAGCATACCTTCAAGTTCCAGACCTCATATCCAGAAGTAGATGAAAACAAGCTTAACAATTACTGAATAGTAACGATGTGCTAGGCACTATGCTAATCACTTTACATAGATTACCTTACTTAAGTTCTCACAACAATCCTATGAAGGTCTAGTTATTACTATTCTGATGATGAAAAAATTGAGGTTTAGGAGGTTAAATAACTTGCCTACAGCTACAGAATCATTTACAAAACCTAAAAATAAGGCAATAAAGAATGAACCAGTGTCTCTAGCCTTCAAGACAACAGACTCTGATCAGTGAACCCAATCACTCCCATCCTTTTGGCAGATACAGCCCTACAATGAAGACAGACACCGTCAGACTATCACGACTTGATATTTTTCAATATAAATTTTAAAATTTGCTTTGTTTTCTGTATTAGTCTTCATTAAGTTTGCCTAGAATGAAATCAGTTCACCTGACAAAACTGAGTTTCTGGATCTGCAATTGCTGAGGAATAGACTCTAGACATTTAACATTTTCTGAGGTCTTATATGAATGGTGCCTCCCCAGAGGACGTGTCTTATTTCTTTGTTCATTAACTGCAATATTCCTTTGTCTCTTGAATACTAACTTTCTGCTCTAGATTTCTAACATGTTCTATATATAGCAAAATATGTGAAGCTGAGTCACTACAGTGAGTTCCTGAAGAGCACCAGGTCCATATCCTTAGAAGCCAGGGATACAGGCAGCAAATGTAATATTTTATTAAGAAAACTAAAGACTATGACTTCCATTCTTTCTTTAACATTAGTACATCCACATCTGCAAAGAAATGGGCAGTAACACTGACCAAGAAAGCAAGACCAAAACTTCTTAAAAAACAGCTCTGAAAAAAAGAGAAAAGGAAAGAAAGTAATATTAAATCTATTCTAGCACATACAGAAGTGCTTGATAGAAACTCACAATTTTAAACTATGAAACAAGGCAGACTGACTTAGTTTGGAAAAAGTTTAAGATATATATTACAAATATAGTATTCTTATACTATAAGAATAAATGTCCCTTTCATCAAATCTATAAAGCTCAATAAAGCTCAAGCTAAAGTATCTGCAAAAATGGAAAAAAGTCATGATCAAGATAAGAAATGCTAAAAGTCACTTAAATCCTTCTACCCTCATCCCCCCAATCATTAATTTTTTCAGAATTTTAAAAACTGAAGTACGTTGCTCTTTGGATGATTGTGAATATAGTACATGCTTATTGTAGAATATGTGAAAAATATTAAATAGTATGAGATGATTGAAAAATTATCCATAATCTAACTACTCAAAGTTAGCATATTTTACTTTATATCCTTTTAAACAAATGTTTCCTTTTTAAGAAACTCAAAACTATCATCCCACTTTTTCCATTCACTATACTGTAAACATTTTCTTACGTCCTTAAACATCCTAAAGCTCATGAGTTCTTATTTCCTGCCCGTTATTTTTACTATAATCAGTACACTAAACAAAAATTTTAAAGACATGATTTGTAATGGATTTATGGTATCTGGTTACACAGCTATTGCATAATTTAATCATTTGAGACGCTTCTAATTCTTTTAAAATTATAAATACCACTGTAATGATGAATAAGTAACACATACATATTTGTGTGCATTGCTTATTTTCTTATGATAAATTCCTAAGAATGAAATTTTGGGGCAAAGGGTATGAACATTTTAAGGTTTGTAAATATTGCCAAATTGCCATTTAGGAAGCTGTACCAATATATGTTGCTACCAGCAGCAGATATTTGCCAACATTTGACTCTTTTTTATGGGAGAGAACTATTGGAGCATACAATTAATGACATAATAACTCTAACCTCTAAGACTTTTTCAGTAATCTTATTTCTTAAGCTTAGAGAAAAATCTTTTAGGAAGTAATATCTCTTGTAGTAAATAAATATTTATCTGTGGTTGAACAATTTTTCCTCTGTTGCTTTTATTTAACAAATTTACCTCTGTTAATTAAACTTAAATGCTTTAAATTGAAAATAGCGTGAAGTGCATACATCTATTTTTAAAATAAAATTATCCCTCCATATGTATATTTGCAATAAAAGATGTCTTAAATGATGTTCAGATAACTGGTAAACTCTGAGATACTGAGTTACTTTTCCTCTTTTTTAAAAATTTCTTCTCTGTAACTCTGTATTGCTTGAAAATTAAAATATAAGCTGGCATTATTTTTTAAAATAAACCTTTACTCTAAAAAGTATGATACACTAAAAACTATAAAGAGTTTTTTAAAAAAAGAAAAATTAAAATAAACATCTACACTTTCACTTTTAGTTATGATGGAGTAACTGGTACTGGGCTAGGCCTCCTGCTGTAAACAACTATAAAACTGGGCAATATATATGAAATATTATTTTCAGATGTTGGACAACAGGCAGTACAGGACTGTGGTTACTGAGAGAAGAGAAACAAAGACTCACAAATGCCCTGGCTTTCTGCTTATGCCACAGGGAAGGGAAACCCCCCTAAAAGCACAAAAATCACACTGAGAAAATAGAGTTCAAAGTTTTAGGAGACTCAGGTCACTGGAATTTGAGGGGCAAAGTACTAGAAGAAGGGAGCTGTGGAAAGAAAGTTTCAGAAATCTGTAGAGAGATCTCTTGATTCTTTGCCTGGAGACTAAGCTGCATATGCACAAGGCAATACTCCATGAGGTTAGCCAAAGAATAACATCTAGGGAAAAAACAACTACAGAGTGTGAGCTGAGCAACTACCTGAGCTTGCAAAGGGCTGGGAGACATTAAAATTCCTAGCAGCCAGTGAAGAGCCCTCATTGAACGCCTCATGTATTCAACAGAGACCCCAGAAAAGGTATCCCTCTGTATTAGAGGTAAGCTAATCCTAAAATTAATAAAATTGCTTAAAACCAAAGATAAAAAGAGAAATCTTTAAAGCACAGAGAGGAAAAAAAAGACACATTACATCAAATGAACAATGGTAAGACTTACCACTGACTTCTCATTAGAAACGATCTAAGCTAGAAGATAATAAAATGACGACTTTAAAGTACTAAAAGAAAAAAAACCTGTTAACTAAAAATTGTATATCCAGCATAAATATACTTCAAAAAAGAAGGCAGAAGACTATGACTTCTAGTTATGAGCTAGTAATAAGGTTCAGAACTGTCCTGCTATAAACAAGTAGAAAACTAGAGAAAGCATCAAGTAACGGTTTTCAGACATTGGATGACAGGCAGCTATGAAAACATGATGGCTGAAACACAGAGAATGAATGAGGCGAGCCCTGTGACTGTCCCCGCTTTGCGCCTGGGCCACACCACACAGGGAGAGGAGATCCAATAGAGGCAACAGTCTCACTGAGTTGAGGGGACAGAGCTCAACTCAGTTTGTGGAGTTTGAGGCAGGTAGAATTTGCAGGACATAGGACCACAAAGGAAGAAGCTACACAGAGAAAGTGCTCCAAAAATCTGCAAAAGGGATCTTCTTGGGTTTCTGGCTAACTACACTCTACGTATGTGTGGTGTGTAACCCCATAAGGCTTGACAGAAAAACATCTAAGAAAATAAGTACTGGGGAGTTATTGGCCAAACAACTTACAGAGTTCACACAGGGCCAGGATCACTCAGTTCCCACCAGCTGGAATGAATAAACTTTGATGAATACATGGGGGAATTAAGGGAGACACAAGGGGCATATGCCTCAGTAGTGGGCCCTAACAAGTCCTATATTCTAGAACTGCCCCAAAACAAACAAAAACCCCCAAACCAAAAACCCTGAAAACAAACTTAAAAGATCAACGTGATCCATAAATAAACTGCCTGCCAGAACAAGACTCAACACTCAAGAAACACCATCCCCCTAAAAAAACAAACAAACAAAAAATCAAACAAACAAACACAATCAAGACATTCAGCATCATAAAATCTATTAAAAATTACCAAACGTAAGAAAAAGCATGAACCTGCTTTGATTATAACCTATAATCAGGGCCCAGAAATGGCAGAGGTAAAGGGCATTCAAATATAAAGACCTTAAAAGACCTTAAAACAGATTATTAGAAAAGAGTTCAAAGACTTAAAGAAAAACATCAACATAATGAAGAAAAAGAAATATCTCAATAGAGAAGTGGAAACTATACAAACAAAAAAGGAATCTTGGCCAGGGACAGTGACTCATGCCTGTAATCCTAGCACTTTAGGCCGAGGTGGGAGGATAGGATAGCTTGACACCAGGAGTTCAAGACCATCCTAAGCAACAGTGAGACTCTGTCTCTACAAAAATAAAGAAATTAGCCAGGTGTGATGGTACATGCCTGTAGTCCCACCCACTTGGGAGGCTGAGGCAGGAGGACTGCTTGAGCCCAGGAGTTTGAGGTTGCAGTGAGCTGTGATGATGCCATTTCACATTCTAGCCCTGGCAACAGAGTGAGACCCTGTCTCCAAAAAAAGTTAAAAAAATGAAAGAACCTCATGGAAATTCTAGAACTGAAAAAAAAAAAAAAAGAGTATCTGATACAAAAAAAATTAACCAGACAAGCACAATAGCAAATTAGACAAAAGGGAAGGTTAAAAAAAAAAAAATCAGTTACCCTGAAGCCAGGGCAACAGAAACTTTCCAAACTGAAGGAAAAAGAAAGAAACTGGAAGAAAAATGGAGGCGCCTCAGTAACCTGTGAGTTAATGTTAAGTAGTTGAACGTATGTGGGATTAGAGTCTGAGGAGAAAAGAGATACTTGGGAAGAAAAAATATTTGAAGACATATGGCTAAAAATGTTACAAATTTGATGAATACAATGCATCAACAAATCCAAGAAGCTCAATAAACCTCCAAAAACCACACCAAGGGGCTTTAGCATAATAAAGTTACTGACAACCAGTGATATAGAGAAAATCCTAAAAGTAGCCAAAGGAAAAAAACATCACAAACAGGGAAACAAATACACGAATTACCACAGAGTTCCTGTCAGAAACTATGCAAGCGAGAAGATCGAGAACATCATCTTTAAGAAGGAAAAAAACCCCTGAAAACCTAGAATTCTATACCCACAACAATAACTTCCAAAATTGAAAACAAAATGAGAGGCATTTTGTACTGTAAGAAATGCAAAAGGAAGTTTTTCAAACAAAAGAAATTTGATACTAGACATAAACTTGGATCTATACAAAGAAATGAAGATCTAAAGAAATGGTTAAAATGAAAGTAAATATTAAAGATATTTTTCTCATTTTTAATTGCTCTAAAAGGTAACTAACTACCTGACAAAGCAAAAGAATACATAACTCAAAATGAATGTCAACAAAAGCACAAAAGATGGAAAAGATGAATTGGAAGTATACTATTATAATTATGATTCTTGTATTACACATTAAGAGGTATAATATTTGAAGGCAGATCATATTTAATTAATTAATTATTAGGACCACCACTAAAAAAAAATTTAAAGAGATATAAGATATAGACCAATAGAAAAGATAAAACGAAATCATAAAAAACCCATCCAAAAGGAGAGAAAAATCAAGGAAAAAAGAACAAACAAATAGAAAACAAATGGTAAGATGGCACATTTTAATCCAACTATATCAACAATTACATTAAGTGTAAATGGTCTAAACCACCGGTTGGCATGAACATGACTGTGTTCCAATAAAACCTTATTTACATAAACAGGTGGGCAGCTAGGCACAGTTTGCCAAACCCTGATCTAAACACACCAATTAAAACAGAGATTGACAGACTGGATAAAAAAGCAAGACCCAACTACATGTTCTCTACAGGAAACTCACTTTAAATATAATGATATAAATAGCTTAAAATTAAAAGGATAGAAAAAATATACCATGCAAATATTAATCAAAAGAAATGTTTGTATCAGACAGAGACTTCAGAACAAGGGAAATTACCTAGGATAGAAAGGAACATTTGATGATGACAGGAGGGAAATTTCAATAAGGCTTAATAATCCTAAATGTGCATGCATTTAACAGAGCTGTTAACCATACTTGAAACGTGAAACAAAATCTGATAGAACTGAAAGAAACAGACAAGTCCAAAATTGTAGTTGGAAACTTCAACCTTCCTCTCTTGATAGTTGACAGAACCAGTAGACAGAAAATCAATAAAGATATAAGACCAACCTAACTTAATTGGCATTTATAGAACACTCTACCCAACAACAGGAAAACATACATTCTTTTCAAGTACACACTGAATGAACAGTCACCAGGATATACCATAAAATCAAAAAGTTTATATGAATTGAAATTATGAAGTGTGTATATGTTCTCCGACCACAATGGCATTAAATGAAAATATAGTAATAAAGGATACCTGGAAAACAGCAAATATTTGAAAATTATTTGGAAACATTTGTTCAAACAACCCAAAGGTCAAAGAAGAAATTACAAGAAAAATTTAAAAGTATTTAAAATGGAATGATAATGAAAACACAACATATCATTATCTGTGGAATGCAGCTAGAGAAGGCTTATAGAGAAATTTATAGCTTTAAATGTTGATTATTGTTTCTAAAAAGGAATTTTAAAATCAACGATCTAAGCTTTCACCTTAAAAAGCTAGGGACAAAAGAGCAAATTAAACCCAACGTAAGGAGGAAGCAAGGAATTATGAAAAGAGCTCAAAACATGAAATAGAAAAACTGAGAAACTGTAGGGAAAAACCAAAAGTTGGTGTTTTTTTTGTTTTTAGTTTTAGAGATGAGGTCTCACTCTTTTGCCCAGTGGCATGATCATAGCTCACTGAAGCCTCGAACTCCTTTGGGTTCACATGATCTTCCTGCCTTAGCCTTCCCAGCAACAGCTGATACTACAGACATAAGCCACCACACCCAACTAATTTTTCTTACTTCTTTTTTTTTTTTTTAGAGATGGGGTCTCGCTATGTTGCCCAGGCTGGTCTTGAACTCCTGGCCTCAAGGGATCCTCCAGCCTCCTAATCGCTGGGATTACAGGCATGAACCACCATTCTTGGCTCAAAAAGTTTGTTATTTGAAATGATTAATAAAATTGATACCCACCCCCAAGTGAGATTAAATCAAGGGAGAAAAAGGAGAAAATACATCCAGTATCAAGAATGAGCAAGGGAACAGATCCTATTGACATTAAAAGGCAGTACTGTTTCATAAAATTTATAATTTATTTTCATGCTGATAAATTCAACACGTTAGATGAAATGGACAAATTCCCCAAAAGACAAATTACAAAAACAGAAGCAAAAAGAAATAGAAAGTCTGAATAGTCTTATATCTATTTTTTTAAAATTGAATCCTTAATTAAGAACCTTTCCACAAAGAAAACTCCAGGCCCAGATGGCTTCTTTGATAAATTCCAAAAAACATTTAAAGAAGAGCATCAATTTTACCGAAACTCTTCCATAAAAGAAAGGAAGAGGGAACACTTCCTAATTCATTTTATTAAATACTTAAGGAAATCGGACATTTCATGCTTAATAGCCTAATGTAAAGCCAGCATAACTCTTTTACCAAAACAAGATTAAATTCATTATTTTAAAAAAAAACCAACTATAGATCAACATCCCTCGTTGAATCTAGCAAAAACAAAACAAAACAAAAAGGATAACACACCTCACCAAGTGGCATTTATCTCAAGAATGCAAGGTTGGTTTAACAATCACACACATATCAAGCAATGTAATTCACCATCAATAGAATAAAGGAGAAATACCTTATAACCATCTCAATGGATGCAGAAATTTTTTTTTTGAAAGTTAAACATCCACCTGTGAAAAAAAGCCTAAGCAAACTAGAAATAGAAGAGAATTTCTTCAATCTGATAAAGGGATCTATGAAAAACCTACAGCTAACATCATATTCAATGGTGAAAGACTGAATTTTTCCTTTGTTAAAATCAGGATCAAAGGAAGTCTGTTCTTACCACTGCTATTCAATATTCTCCTGCAGATCATGGTCAATGCAACAAGCATGGAAAAAAGAGGCATTTCAACTCTTTCTTTTTTTACTTTCTTTCTTTTTTTTTTTTAAGAGGCAGGATCTTGCTGTGTCACCCAGGCTGGAGTTGCAGTGGTGTGATTATAGCTCACTGCAGCCTCGAACTCCTGGGCTCAAGCAATCCTCCTGCCTTAACTTCCCAACAGGTGGTACTACAGGCTCATGCCACCACATATGGTTAATTTTTTAATTTTTCACATAGACAGGGTTACACTGTTGCCCAAGCTGTCTCCAATTCCTGGTCTCACACGATCCTCCTGCCTCAGCCTCCCAAAAAGTGCTGGGATTACAGGCGTGAGGCCACCGCACCTGGCCAGCTTTCCAATTCTTAAAAAAAAAAAGTAAAGTAATTTTTATTCACAGACCACATGATCATGTATGTAGAAAATCCTCTGGTAGAAAAACTACAAAAAACAAAACAAACCTACTAGAGCTTATAAATAAACTTTGTAAGGCTACAGGATACAAAAATCAATGTACAAAAATTAACCATATTTCCATATACTAGCAAGACATCATTGAAAAATGAAAAATTTAAAATACCATGTATACTAGCCTAAAAATACTTAGGGATAAATTTTAATTAACTATGTAGAAAACCTTTACACTGAAATGTACAAAATACTGCTCAAGAAATTAAAGATCTAAATAGAGATATACCATGTTCATGGCTTGAAAAATCCCATTGTTAAGATGTCAATTCTTTCCAATTCATAGATTCAATGCAACCATAACCAAAATTCCAAAAGGCTTTTTTGTAGATGTTGGTAAGCTGATTATAAAATTTACATGAAAATGCACAGTACCTAGAAAAGTCTAAACAATGTGCAAAAAGAAGAACCAAATTGGAGAACTCATATTACCTCATTTCAAGACTTATTAAAGGTATGGTAATCAAGACTGTAATGTTGGCATAAAGACAGACAAACAGATGAAGAGAATAGAGTCTAAAAACAGACCCACCCTTATTCAGTCAACTGATCTTTGATCAAGGTGCCAAAGCAATTAATGGAGAAAGGAAAGTAAATTACACTGGAACAACTGGGGGAGAAGGGAGAGACTTGACCTCAACCAAGACCTCACCCCAATAAAAAAAATTAATCTGAGATAGTTCATAGACCTAAAAATAAAAGCTACCACCATAAAGCATCTGGAAGAAGACATAGGAGAATATCTTCACAACTGCGGGGTGACAAAGATTGCAGACAGGACCCAGAAAACACTAACAAAAAAGGAAATATTGATAAGATAAACTACAATAAATTCAAAACTTTTGTTCATTGAAAGAAAGATGCCATCCAGACAATGAACTGGCAAGTCACAGGCTGGGAGAAAAATCTGTAATACATATACCTAACAAAGAACTTGTATCCACCAATATATATACAAATCCTAAAACTTAACAGCAAAAGGACAAACACTTATTAAAACTGGCAATTGGCTGACTGTCTTGAACAGACATCTCACAAAGGAAGATATGCAAATGGCCTATAAACACATGATAAAGTGCTCAATATTAATAGTCACCAGGAAAATGCAAATTCAAACCACAATGAGATACCCCAGTAGGATGACTAAACCAAATATTGATAATGATATAGAGCAAACAGAATTCTTGTAGATTGCTTTGGTGGGAGTGTAAAATGGTAAAACCATCTTGGAAATTGTTCTGGAAGTTTCCCATAATGTTAAACATACACCTATCCTATAATTGAACAATTCCACTTCTAGGTATTCACCCAAGAGAAAAGAAAACGTGTGTCACAAAAAAACACTTATACAAGCATGCTCATAGCAGCTTTATTTATAACAGTTGAAAATTGGAAACAACCCTTTCTGCAATAATATTTATACAACGGAATACTAGTCTGCAACCAAAAGGAACAAACAACTATAACAGGTAATATGGATGAACCTCAAAAACATTACACTGATCAAAAGAAGCCAGACAAAAGAATACATACTGCATGATTCCACTTATATTATATTCTAGATCAAAGTTAATCTTACAATGAAAGAAATCACAACAGTGGTTGCAGGTATGGCAAGGGAGAGACAGTAAGGACTGAATAGGAAGAGGGTACAAGGGATCTTTCTGGGGTGATGGAAATCATGAATTACAAGGATGTATTAACTGTCAAGAATTATGGAACTGTACACTTAGTATCTGTGTAGTTCACTATATATAAATTATACCTCCACTTTTTTGGGGGGGAGAGAAAAAAAAGGGAAAACCACCAAAAAATAAAATTCTATCTTCTTATTCTCTGCCCACCCTCTAGAACAGTATTTCCCCAAGGTTTGGTCTGTGGACCACATATATCAGAATCACCTGGGCCCTTTTCCTAACCTACTGAACCATCATTTGGGAGTGGGGGTGGGAGGAGGGAAATCTGTATTTTAAACAAGAGCCCCATATAATTCCCACGTTCCGGAAAGTTTGAGAATCACTGTTATAGAAGCAAATAACAAGAAAACAAAAAGAAGATACAAGGGACTTAGTATATAAATTAAGCAATCAGTGTTAGAATCATCATAAACTATAACAGTTGTTATTGAAGTGCTAAATTGCTATTCAAATTATGTTACAATACTCTTCTGTTCACATTCAATTTTCTACTTACATGCTTGGAGGATTTCCAATTCCAAACTTTAGTCTTCGATCATCTAACTGCCATTAATTTTTCACTAATCCCAACTCGAAATGTACATTTTAGATATAGAATCCTGTCCACCAGTTCCTTTGCTTTTTCTTCCTTGACGTTCTACTTTCTTGGTACAGTTTTCCCCTCTTCTTAATAGTGTTATTCCTACTTTTTACTGCACAGCCTTGTCTTTCTACCTCCTTTAAAACTGAACCCAAAACTCATCTTTTCCACTAAGTGCTAAACCACCTAACTCAAGATTCTTTCCAAATTCCCTTCAGCACTTGAAGATCTTGCTCCTAATAGATGTATTTATTTTAGAGAAATTGGACATCTCATCTTAATGACTCACCAACTCCATCCCCTAGCTTAAAGAGTAGAACCCTTGAAGGAGAACTGAAAAGATTACAGCCTCTTCACAGTTCTTTCAAGCTGTTTTAACTTTTCCCTTAAGTTCTAAAGGGCTGGAGAGGTGGTAGGGAAAGAGGCAGAGATAACTGCTTAGGGATGCTCTGGACTAGATTTTACAGAAGGTGAAAAAAGACTCAGGCTTCAGCTGTTCAGACCGCCTCACCAGCCCAAGGAAGAAAACAGGGATTCTAAAAAGTAACTCCAGGTGAGGAATAAGGAAGTGTATTTGTCTAAGAATTCCTTGTGTTGTACTAAATGGCTAGACAGGATGCAGAAAGCAAGAAGGAAAACCTCAATTGGTACACTGTTTCAAACACACTAAAACATTTCTGGCTTTCTGGCAACAATTTTTCTATATTCTTTGTAAGGCCAGGTGGTGTTGTTTCAGGTGGTGGTGGGTAACAGGGAAATATTAAAAATGTCTACACTCTTGAACTAAGTACCAGTAATGGCAGTTACTTTTTGTTCTGAATGCATTCTCATTTAGAAATTATGGGCACTACTCATTTAATTTCATGATTTTCAGCTATAAACTACATGCCTTCCAAATTATATCTGACCACAAACCTGACCACACTCCTGATCCAGGCCCCTATTTCCAACTGATATCTTGGTGTCATTACTTATCTAAAAAGCATAATTACTTGTCTGAAACCAAACTCAGTATTCCCTTTCTCCTAAACTTGCACATATTATTCTATTGCCAAGCCAAAAACCTTGGACTCATCCTCAACTTCTCTCCATCACTTCCAAACACTAACCAAGTTTGAAGGACTTAAATTCCCAAATATCTCTGAAATCAGTGCTCTTGTTTTCCACCCCACTACAAGTTCCTTAACTCTGACCATCATATAATCTCTTTCCTGAACCAGGGCAGACCCTTTAATGGCATCTTTGACTGTGATCTACCTACTACAGGCCAGAGAGAACTGCCTCATTCACTCACCCTGCCATATGTGTTACAGACAGTCCCTGACTTACACTTTGGTTCAACTAAGGATTTTTCAACTTTACGACGGTGCAAAAGTGACAAGCATTCAGTAGAAACTGTACTTTGAGTACCCATTTGGTTTTTCACTTTCAACATAATATTCAATAAATTACATAAGATATTCAACACTTTGTTATAAAATAGGCTTTGTGTTTGATGATTTTGCCCAACTGTAAGCAAATGTAAGTGTTCTGAGCATGTTTAAGGTAGGCTAGGCTAAGTTATGATGTTCAGTAGGTTAGGTGTATTAAATGCATTTCTGACTTGTTATTTTCAACTTACAATGGGTTGGTTAATCAGGACATAACCCCATTTTAAGTCAAGGAGCAAGGAGCATCTGTATTTGTTCAATAATTATTTGGTGCATAAATGTCTCCAATCTTTTTTTCCTCCAGACTATTCTCTTTACTACTGCTATGATCAATTTTTTGAGATAAGGTCTCACTCTGCCACCCAGGCTAGAATGCAGTGGTGCAATCATAGCTCATTGCAGCTTCTTACTCCTGGGCTCAAGCAATCCTATCTCAGCCTCCCAGGTAGCTGGGACTACAGGAGCATGCCACCATGCCTGGCTAATTTATTTTTTGTAGAAACAGGGTCTGGCTACGTTGCCTAGGCTGGTCTTGAACTCCTGGCCTCAAGTGATCCTCCTGCCTCGTCCTCCCAAAGTGCTGGGATTACAGGCATAAGCCACCATGCCTGGCCTTATAATCAGTTTTCTAAAACACAAAACCGTGTCACTTCCCCACCTATAAAACTAAATAAAAATCCAAACTCCTAGTACGGCATACATACAAAACCCTTCACAATTTGTTTCCTTCTGCCTTGGTCTAGTATGATTTCCTAATTTTCTTTGACACACATTTAGAAAGATTAAACATCACCCTTCTCCTTAAACACTCTATGCCCTTTCATTTCTAATAATCTAGAATAAATAGTAACTTGGTCCAGCTTTTTTTATTTTTATGAGCATCCTTATACTATTTAAAGCCATTAGCTAAACCCGCACAGAAGTAATGAGTGAAGACACAGTCAGAATACAGCCAACTCTCAATTAGCTTACTTTCATAGCCTTATTAACATGGTCAGTGTAGACTAAGCGGAAAAGTGAAAAAAATGTTTCAACTACCTGCTCAGCTTCTTCCTTACTGTAAATTAATGTTAAAATTCTTCAGTTACAGATTTATTGCCTACCTTCTGACTGACGGGCACAAAGAGAACTATTAACAGAATCCAATTTTCTTCACGTTTATTCTTTTCTTCTCTTTCACCTTTAACAGCTCCCTTCCCCACTTCTCTTCTACCTTCTTTGCTCCTCTTGACACCTAAGTTTTCACTGCATCCTCTTTGCCCACCCTTCACAAGAACATCAGTAGTCCTCTAACGCTCTCATCTGCAGAGCATTTAAGATTTACAAAGCATTTTCACATACACTTACTCATTTGGTCCTTACAACCTCATTTTTGGGGATTCCAAAATCAAATGCTGCCCTTAGTACTTTCTTATATTTTATCTCAATTTTGAGGAAAATTGCAGTTCAAAAAAGTTCAGTAATTAATCTAATATACTGCTATTCCCTTTGCCTAGAATTCCGAAACCCTCTTCACCTGGCTCATCTCTCAAGACATATCTAAGCCTTCCTCTACTTCCACAGCAAGAAGAATGTTATTATGCCTGTTTCAGTACTATCCTGATGTTTTTCACATCACTATTTTACACCACACCAGAGACCTGGATTGTTCTAATTTGCCAAAGACCTGGATTGTTCTAATCCAGGTCTCTGGATTCCTACTCTGTTGACTTTTCTACCTAACAATATTTTCCTTGTTAATTAATGTTACCTTTATTAATGACCACTAATGATTCAGCATTTTACAAAGTCAAGAGGGGGAATGTCTTATGTGTAGCTAGAGGTGACTTACCAATCTTCTTGAAGGGTAAACCTGTACACCAAAATATTCCTAGCTTTCCTTAAAAATCAGGAATTTAAGGAACGTCTCTAAATCCTCTCAAAGTATTTAGATACCATCCCTGTAGTAAAATGATATCCAAAGCAGACCACAGCAAGGGGTAAAGAGCACTTCATAAGCCCTAAATTTAAACTATTTCAAGTTTTAAGTGATGCCACCTAATATCCTGGGATGTTCAGGATTACCAGTAAAAAGTCTAGAGCCTTAGTCCCAACTCCTCATCTTAATTGGCTTGGGAAAGTCTGTAAACCTTCCTGAGTCAAACTTCCTCTTCTATAAAATTGGATAATGCCACCTACCTTTCTGAATTAAGAGAATTAAACGAAAGAAGAGCTGTAAATCACTTAGCCTGGAACATAATAAACAGTCAAAATATGGTAACGCCTTTATTATTTTTATGTAACATCATTTTTGTTTTCAGAACCATACCCAACAATGCTCAATATATTCTTGGACTTTCTGGACCAACAGCAACTACAATAAATGCCTTCAAGGAAGTCATCTACATAACTTCTGGATCCCCTTCCTGGGTCACAACTCAGGTCCTATAAATACAATTTGGAATATCTTCTCCCAAATGCATTATCTTGTTCTGTGCCACATGAAAACTCATCAAAGGATATTCCTGTAGCTTCTCCTTGTTGGCTTGGCTTTTAACTACCTGGAATAGCACATGGAGTCAGCTGCAAATCTGGCAACTTTCACTGCCAGTCTGACTTTTAAATCATTTATAA
This sequence comes from Daubentonia madagascariensis, assembly GCA_023783475.1. Lineage (NCBI taxonomy): Eukaryota > Metazoa > Chordata > Mammalia > Primates > Daubentoniidae > Daubentonia > Daubentonia madagascariensis. Next base: position 39,875,793 of record JAKFHU010001035.1, on the reverse strand, counting down.
AAATGTTAAATAAAGCTGGTCCTAGTACTGATCACAGGAAGGGGAGGGGGTTAGACTGCTGTTCTCTTGTAAACAGCCAAAGTCAAAGACTAAATAAATAATTAGATAAACCAGCTCCCCTTTGGCCATGTGCATATTTTAACACTTAAGAAAGTACTTGGACTTCTCCTTACAGATAATATTTAATGTTTAGTGAGTTTATCCTTTAGTTACAGAATATTTTTCAGAAGTTTTCCTCTCTGGTAATATATAGGGGAAAAAAAAAAATCAAACTGAGTTTCTCCTATACTCTCACTCAACAATCAACACGGAAAACATATGTAACTTCAAAATGTGTGGGGATTTCTCCCCACCAGAAAGCAAGACATCAATTCTGCAGAGGATATTAGCAGGACATCCTCTAATTCAAACCAATTCTGACACCACCAACCTGGAGTGAGATCACACAGGTTGAGAATTCAGTCCCACAAGACTGAGCTCCACTTCCGATGCCAAACCCAAACTCCAGGTTATTTTACCTGTGCTTCTGACCAACTGGCTATAAATTGGAGTTCCCACAACCCCTTCCTTGGGTTTAATATGCTACAGCAGCTCACAGAGCTCAGGGAAACACTTTTAAAACACATAAAAGTATTTAAAAGGTAACTTACAAGTGTTTTTTAAAGTACTTAAATGTGTTTAAACACACTTTTACCAGTTTATTACAAAGGATATTTAAGGGATATGAATAAAACAGCCTGATAAAGAGATACATAGGGTGAGGCCTGGAAGGGTCCAGGGTGCAGGAGCTTCTGTCCCTATAGAGTGTGCTACCCTCCCAGCACGTGGATGTGCTCTTGTCCACCTTCCTGGAAGCCTCCACATGTTTGGCTATCCTCAAGCTCACCAAACCATGTCCCTTTTGGGTTTTTATAGAAGTTTCACTACATAGGCATGATTGATTAAACCACTGGCCATCAACTTAACCTTTAGCCCCTGTCTCTTCCTCAAAGGCTGGGGGATGGAGCTGAAAGTTCTAACCGCCAGAGCACAAGGCTGATTCCCCTGTAGACCAACCTCCCCCGCCACTCCCCATCCAGTGGTTATCCAGGGACTTTCAAAAAATTACCTAATTAACATATGTTCAGGTGTGTTTGAAAGGGCTTGCTGTAGATAACAAAAGACTATCATTCACCTTCACCTCTCTGAAGCTGTTCCTGAGCAGCTTTTGCCCCAAGGACAAAAGGCCAAACAGTTTAACAAGAAATACTCTTATTGCTCTAGTCACTTAGGAAATAACAAGGCTTACAGGATCTGTGAACCAGGAACCACGAACCAAAACCAAAATATATATAGTACGTCATAATATTACATCCTGAAACAAAGACATGCCAATCTGTGGGACTCAGGACCTACACTAAGGCTAAACTCCTACAAAATCCTGGTTTTCCTTAACACTTTTCTCTATCCAACTTCCAATTCTTATCCCAACTCCTCTCCCTCCAACTACTTACCATATACGCAGGTCTAAAGTTCAGTTCCCGTATCATTTCATTCCATCATTCTATTTCCCACTGTCCCATTTTCCGTACATCTACTATTTAAATAAGCATCTAGCCTTTTAAATTGCTTGAAATACAGTCTGTCAATACTTGACTATCACCTCTAACTCAAGAACCCTGCTCAGAAGAGGAAGAGTGGACAGAGTCCCTCTTTACAGTAGTCTTCAAATAAAATAAGGAAGGCATAATTTGAAGACAATCCCAGAGCAGATAAATCCATTTCAAATATAATTTTTTAAAAATTATCTTCATCACTGCTTCTTATTAGCTTTGATAAAAGATTACTGTATGGTATCAGAGTAAAGGTAAATTTAATTTTGGTGTTAAACAGCATATAAGACCCTGTGAATATATATTCTTGCTATATTGTATTTCATAATACAGTATGGTCTCTCTCAAATCATTCCTTAGAATTTTTCACCCATGTGTAAAGTTAAGGCAGGCAACTAATTTTCAGTTTACTCAGATGCAAATATAACCAACATTAACATGAATCAATAATCCTGCCCAATTACCCTTTCAAGATGACTTCTGCTCTAACCAGATTCAAAAACCCTTCTCTGTCCCCCCAACAAAAGTAGGATAGTTGGCTAACTCAGATGAAGAATTTATTAAGTTAGACAAGGCAAATAATTCATATTTTCCCTCTTTCATTCTCTAACAACTACATTGAAACTAAGAAAGTAATTTGCATGGTCTACATCTACTCCATCCATTTACCCACGAATTTTCAATGTAAGTAGCAACCCATACACAATGCCATACTCACTTTTAAATATCTAAAGAAAACTTAAACTTAATGAAAAAATGAGCAATGGTTGGTTATGTTTTAATATGACATGGTATTTCTGATGCCTTCTAAAACCATTTTTAACTAAATAATTTATTTACATAATTAGATTATATAATAGACCTAAAGAAAGGATCTATCTGCATGTCCAGGTACATGCAGGTACATCTGCATGTCCAGATACAAAATTCCTAAAAGCTTGTCATGAATCTGATAAATTGTGATAATTTCTTATCATAATGGTCAATCAAAAGAAGATTAGGAGTTAGTTACTTTTCAAACACTAAAATTATGTATCAGTGAAAGAAAAATATAACCCTGGAAACTTGTGATAGCTAGATGGAACTCTCTTAGCCCTGCTAGCACCACTTTGGACTAAAGACTTGACCCGGTATTTATCATTTACCCAACAACAACAGCATGCCTGCCTGAGATCTAAAACAATAGCAAGACTACTACCAGCATAATGAAGATGCTTTTGAGCTATAACTTGTTTCTGACTTTAATCTTTAACTAGTAAAATGGACTCACTTCAACAAAACTATAAAAATAAGAGCAATTAAAAGATACTATGTGAGATACATTTTTAAAATAATTTAATGTTAAAAAAAAAGAGTCATAAAAAAAGTAAGCTCTTGCCTGACAGATAAGAAGTTTCATGTTGTGATAGGAGGCAAAGATGTTATGAGATGAAAAGACCAGCCAGATGCATGAGAATCAAATTTAAGAGGACTATAAACGGAAGAGCTACTATAAAAGCAACAGAAGAACCTGAGAAGGCAGAACCATAGAATTCACCAAGAGAAATCCACCATTCTTTAGGTGACACATCATTAACAAGGACTCTGAGATAGCTAATGACTCAAACTGTCACCATCAAAAATATTTGCTAAACCACATGGTCATGACAATAGTTGGACCTGAGTTACAGCAAATTAAAAAGAATCATGTTATAAAATAGGAATTGCACAAATGTTATCACTAAAACCTAATAGCTTAATGCATGAAGTCATCAAAACATTCACTTAATAGAAAACAAGGTTCAATGACTTCCCACGGTTCCACTGGCAGAAAAGAATTGCAATCAATAAGAGACATCATAAATTCCTGACTTACCTCACCTAAGCTTACCCAGTAGGCCTATAGAACTAATTCACTGTACTTTCACTAGAATACTTGCAAACCAATTATTAACATTTTGGTTCTAGAATAATAAAACTGCAACAAGGATCTCCCAATGACATTCAGAAAAATGAACACATTCACTCTAATTTGATATGCAGACCTAATTAAAGGTCCAAGGTATGCAGAGGAAGGAGAGTACAAAACATGAGAGCATCACTTGTACTAAGTACTCTTTAAGGCAGACTGTTATTTGATCATGCATTTATCTAGGAATTTTTTATAGCCTGAAAGTGACTGCGTTAACAGCAAGGAAACAAATGGGCATACAAGTGCCTACTTATACCTAATGAACCATAAAGAATAATGTCTAATATTTGTTGTGCCCTTACTATGTGCTAGGCATAGTTAATCCTTACCACTATGCTGTGAGGTAAGTACTTTTAATACCCTCACTTTACAGATGAGTAAACCCAGGCCTGAGATCATGTTAAGTGGCTGAGATACAAATCCTATCTTTCTCTATTACAATTATTATAGAAATTATGTTTTCATCATTATCATGTAATTCTACCACTGCTCTTTTTAAAGGTACTAAATCTTTTAACATAATAAAACCCCCACACTAACTGAAAATAATAATTTTCAAATGATTTACTCTGAAAATATAAGAGCCTTTTGAATTCTGAAAATCTTTTAAGCAATTAATTTTTAGCATAAAAATTACAGAATGCTATCCTACTCTAAGACATTCATCTAATATTTTAATCTAGATGACAGTTTGTCTCTTTCGAATGACAGGGAACTAACTATCATTCCACTAACAATGCAGCATATTGTTTTAAACTTTTAAATGAAAGCTCACCCAGCTTCACATCATTTCACGCATAAAGTAGTCAACTCAAACTTCTCCATTCTTAGAAAGGAACAGTATCACAAATAATCCAAAAACCATTTATAGTTGGCATTAGAATGTTTTAGAAATAAACAATGTGAATGTGATAAAGCAGAAAAAACTCTGGACCTCCAGAGACCTGCCCACCCATCCTGGCTCCACCACTAACTAACAATGTAGCCCCTTCAACTGCACTTGGCCTTAGGTTTTCTGATCCACAAAATAATCATCTCTATGGTCTACTCTTCCAGCTCTAAAAGAAATGTGACTCAGACACATACATCTTTTTTCCAAGCTTCCCATTCTCATTCTTAGTTATTACCATTACTTCACAGCCAGTGTGTGTTGTTTTTCCTTAGTTCTACAAAAGGAGAAAACAGCCCAATTTAAACAAAGGTGAGAGGGGAAAGCTTTCCCAACCAACCGGCTTGCTACAGACATTCTCAAGGTGAATAAAGTAGAAGCCATTATAATGTTAAAAGGTGTTAGGTTTCAATATTTTAGGCTACTGTTTTGCAGGCCAGTACATTCTCCCTAAGGACAAATAGTAAAATTCAAGGACAATAGGGAGAAAAAATATATAATTATCCATAAGTTATTCAAACTAAGAAGGTACCAACTGAAAATATTAACAGCAAAATATGACCTACAAATTTTTCTAAAATATGTCTGAGTACTCCTTAATCAAACAACTTTCATTTTGTAAACTTTAAGTACTCTGCAAATGTAAAAAATCAGTAACATACATACGATTAAGAAAATATTAAAAAGATTAAAGATCTAGCTATGCAATTCTCAGCTTACTCTACTCAGTGAAATGAAGGAACCTCCATGGTGGTTCTGGGGACTCTGTGGATTGCTTCTGACTTTTCTATGTTCCCAACCTAAATGCAAGATTATTAAAATTAAACATCTGACATTAAGATTACCAACTGTTAGAAAACTCAACCTGATTTTAGTATTGCTTTTGAGAACTGCTAGCTTACCATCTCCTTCCCAACACAAATTTAAAGTAAACTATTTTAAAACTTCTATAGAATTTGTAGTTCAATTTTTCATGAAACAATTGAAAGCATGTGAATTACTAGTCAATCTTCTAGAACAAAAGTCAGTGGTAAATAACAGTCCAGTCCAGTCTAGATGTTAAATTGGGAAGAAGCAAGCCACCGCTATAGGTGGAAAGGTTGCTACAAGAATTTCAAGGTGTAGTTATGAGAATTCTCAGCAAAACTAATAAGTGATAAAATACCATCAAACATACACATACATTTTTAAGTAAAGAATAACTAACAAAATCCAACAGGCAGGCACCTTTTGGTTGGAATGCCAAAACTGTCAAAACCTCCTGTGACCCCAATAATCTCCCAAGCCTTTTCAAAGTTCAGAACCAAACCAAGATGTACTTACACTGCTTTTTAGCCTCCCTCTTTAAATACAACTCCCTCTCCAGAAAGTCACTCTGCTTCAGCTTCAGACCCCAGCACCAAAGAATCTTAGAAGCCCAAGCAGTTGCAGAGGGGTCTTCCTGCGCCCGCCTCCGCATCCCTTACCACCTGGGGTTAAACCTCCGAGGTGCTCCATTCACTTCCCCCATCCATGCTCCCCGGTTCCCTCCCTCATCCCCCATTGGACCTTTACTCGTCGACCTTGAGGACCCCCAGATCGGGCCCTTGGAACCCCAAATGATTTGGCCGGTGCCCCCTTCCCTGCAGCCTACTAACTGGTTCAGTCTCCAGTGGCCTCCCCCCGACCCACCATGACCTGGATCACGAATGCCCTCCTACTACCCGGATACGACCCTCTTCCTCTTAGGTACCCCACGTTCCTCCAACCAGAAAAGCAATCCCACGGAAACGCATCGAGAGCCTACTAAGAGCAAGCTCCCACTACGCGCGGCGCGGCTGCACCGGGCTCGGGGCCCGGGCTCGCCGTCCTCTTCCCGGCCGGCCCATCCCGGCCCGAGGGCCGGCGCTGCCTCAGCCGGGGTGCGGGGGCGATAGCCGGGGGCGGACTGCGCCCAGCGCCGGCACGGGGACACGGAGAGGCGGCCGCTAAAGGCGGCGCGGCGGCCAGGGAGCAGGCGGCGGGCCCGGCGCGACCGCGGGGACTCACCGGTCCAGGCGCGCAGGGCGGCCTCATCCAGGGCACCTGCGGCCAGGCAGGACGGGCCCGGACGGCGCAGCCACGGACTGGGCTAGTCCGCCCGCCCTCTGGTGCGTCCCGTCCCCTCCGACTGCCCAGCGAGCGCAGCGTCTCTTCCTCCGCACGGAGCCCGGAGACCCCAGCTCCGCCGGATGCCCCCGCCAGGCCCCCACCCCCTTCCCCGGCCGCCTCCCCCTCTTCACCCGCTTCCCCTCCCCCCTCCCCCAACCCCCACCGGAATGGAAAATACCTCCCGGGGCGGGGGACGGGGGGGCGGGCGGGGGCACGCCTCTCTGAAGAGCAGCCTACCGAGACCAATAGCAGGCGGGGCTTTGGAGGGGCGGGATTCCTAGCGGCCAATCCGGAGGCGTGTAGGTGAAGGTCTAAGGAGGGAGGTAGCGAGCAAGAGGAGGGCGGCCGGGGAGTCAGGGAGGTCGGACCGCTCGGGTGCGCGCTGTGCGCGGCTGCCATTTTGGAGTCGGGAAGCTGCGACGGCGGCCGGGTCCGGCCCGGGGAAAGGGAGGAGCCAGTCAGGTGGGAGAGAGGTGGTCACGTGGGCCTGAGGGGCGGGGTAAAGCGGGCTGCGCCCGAGAGGAGGGGGCGGCGGCGGCGAGGAACGGCGGCTGGGGCCGTCACGTGGTCGCAGAAGGGCCGGCGGTGTGTTTGGGGGTGGAAGGTCAGCCTGAGGTGGGAGAAGGGAGAAAGCTTTGTCCCTGGTTTCAAGTCTGTTAGGGAAAAGAGGGGGGAAATGTTGAATGGAGGGCGTGATTGCCGGGTAGGAAAATGTGAATGAGTCTCCCTGGCGCCCTTCAGCATAGAGCCACCCAGTTACCAAGTTCCAAGATCCACGGAAACCCGAGAACCTCGTTTAATTCAAGTATTCCCATCCCCACTCCTGGCTGCCACAAAAACGGCTCACCATTCGGAGGGAGGGTGTTTTGTCTCCCAGTTTTTGCCTGCGCTTTCTGTGGAAGGGCCCCCGCCCTAGAAATGGCTGCAAGGGTAGAGGAAGAGAAGCACAGTTGAAGGACGGTGACGCCTGCGGGGCTCTTTCCATCTGGCCTTTTAGAAACGTTGTCATTCACAAATTTACTGGTCATTTCGTAAATGTTGGACATCCCCATGATCGTGTTCCAGCACCTCAAAACTTAAAAAAAATAAAATAAACCAAGAACCTTGCCTTTGAGACCCTGTCTAGCTTTCATCCTTTATTTCAGTTTATGCCTCAAGTACAGGCTAAATTATTCTCCCTGCTAGTCCACTAATGCTCTTCTTAAAACTACCAGTGACATCCATATGACCGAGTTCAAGGGTCACTTTTTACTTGATCTCTTGTGGACTACGTCTTCAAGCTTTCCTCCTCCCAACGCACCCCTTACCCCACTTTCTCTGACACCATAAACCCTCAAATAGTCTTCTCTTCTGTTAACCTTTCTAAATCTGTTCTCTGTTGGCTCTTAATAGAGTCCTGGGATCTGATCCTCAGTCCTTTTCTTTATAGGCACACAGTCGTTCTGCTGCACACTAGGTAATCTAACCATTCTAATGGCTCAACAGCTAAATGTACATTTAATGATGTCTAGATCTGCATATATAAATGCCTTTTGGACATCTGCACTTCAATGCCAACATAAGTGTCCAGGTAGAAACTTATAAACCCTCTGAGGTCCACAAAACCTGCTCCTTCTCTGTTCCTTATCTTCCTTGACAATACTACCATCCACCCATTTGTCCAAGCCAGGAAACTTAGGAGTAATCGTCCATGCCACTTCCTCACTGCTCTGACATCTCCCTACCCCTTCTAACTTGATGTGTTGATTATATTTACTAAATGCCCTCACCTTTCCATTTCTACTGCCACTGCCTCACCTGCATCATTTATTTATTAGGCCAATATTTACTGGGCACCTTACTCTGCACCGGGCATTGTTTGAGATGCTCAGGATATAGTGGTGAACAAAACTGGCAAGGTTCCTGAGTGAGGTGAGACAAATGGTATATGAGTAAATTAGTAAATAAGATAATTCAAGGGGTGATAAGTGTTATGAAGGCAGTAAAATATGGAAACTTATAAGAACCTGCCGAAGTTGTTGCTCAGCTCTTCTCTGCAGTCCCCCACCTCTTCCTCCTTCTTCTTATTTCTTCTTATTCTCCAAGAGGAGACTGCCCTGATCTTTTCCCATGGAGTACAGGACTCTCCTCCATCTTATTATTTTTATATTATAGCTGCCAGACTACAAATCTCCCAACTAGATGATAAGCTATTTGAGGTCAGGGATCATATCTTATACATCTTTGTACCCCCATAGTGCCTTGGCACAGAGTAGGTGCTCACAAAATGAGTGTTAAATGAATTGGTGAGTCCACTGGTACCTAAAACAGGCTACCACAAAAGCATCTCCAGCCCAAATCAGAATGGAAAGGTCGGTGAACACACCTATTTGAGTGTGGTGGCAGTGGTGCCTCGAGGCAAGGGACAGAATTATGAATGAGATCACTTTTTTTTGGTCCCTGTCAGGCCTGGGATTCCATAATGCTATGCCCCACGTGTGGCAGTCGTTGCTTCATAAATACTACTTTACTTGACGATGCCAAGTACATGTGGGCAATTTAAAAGTACTCTTTGTTTCTGATGATGAGCTTCAAACCCAGAGAACTCTGGGTGAATTGCCAGGATAGGCCCTGCAGGAGAAGATTGCAGTTGCTACTTCACTTTGCATTTCCAGGCCTTTGGGTATTGCACCCCAACAAGGAGTGAGATGTTGCCAGTTCCGTCATAGTCATTGTAATTAAATCCAAGTTCTGGCAAAGGGCAGTACATAATTATGAAGTGTTATTATGGTTTTTATCATTATTAGGCACCAAGCTGCCCAGCCCAGGAAACCACAGTGGTAAAACACTAAGAAGCCAAGCTCCTCTCCCAGCTGGCATGAATCGATACCAGGTGTATTGGCACATCGTCTTGCAGCTCCACACTCATCAAGATGAGACCTTCTGTCCCCTCTTTTTGGCAAAATTAAATTGTAAATGAATGGAAAGAGAAAATATAAAGAAAGACCTTTGCCGCCACGTCTGAATCAAATTTCTTTTTTTCATCTCCTGAGAACATTCTTTTCTCATCTACCTATTTATTGCATAGATCTTTTTCAACTTTATGCTTGACCTGCTAGCTTCCTAAATACCGTTCCACAATGTCTTCTGAGGATATATGGCATTGTGTTGGTTAGGGTGAGAGTACAAAGCACAAGGAAGAGTGCTTTTACTTTCAAGAAACTTATAGACTAAATAATTCAGAAAGCATAGTCAGGTTTGAAGAGAAATCTGCCTTTTATTAAGCACTTACTCAGTGCCACACTTGGCATTTCCACATGTGCTCTCTGACTTAATTCCTACCACCCTGCAAGGTAGGTTTCATTATCCCCATTTTCTTCAAGGTCACAAAGACTTAGTAAATGACAGAGCTGAGATTCCAACATAAATATATAAATTTGGTAATTGTATATTCCCATAGTGGAATTGTATATTCCCATAGTATATTCCCAAATCCATAGTGGATTTGTCCATACTTGTAGTTGAATATAGGTATCAGATTTCATCTCTTTCTGTCAAATTAAAAATGGTTTCTTGTACAAAGTAGATTTTAGCTGAGCACTGAAAGGACAATTCAGAAGAGATGCTGAGGAAATTGTGCCAAAAGAGGGGGCCAAATTGGCCATAAGCCTAAAATCAATCAATAAGGAAAGATTTCTTGTTCAGCCATGAGTCATATTATATTCTTCAAGTACCTTTGTTGTCTCAGCTACTCCAAATGGGGAAGTAAGCCCATGTGGTACTGAGCTGGGAGGCATGGGCTGAGGAAGGGTGTGCTGAGGATGGAGGCAGGTGGTTTAAGGGGGGAATAAGTCTTTGAATGGAGAACTCCCCAAATGTCCAATAAACTGGTACATCTACCAGTGGCTTCTGAAACACCTGAAACCATGATAGCTTTTTCTGCCACCAATCACTTGTCTTTAACTGATGTGTGTATAACAATTTACCATTTTCTTCTGTTTTCTAAAACAAGCGATTAAAATTTTTTTAACTGTTTAGTACTTATGCTGTAGAAGGCAGTTCACTTCTATTATTTTTAGTGAAATTTTTAAGGGATTTAAGATTCAATAAAATATACTCATTTTAAGTGTACCAGTTTGATCTGTTTTGAGACATATATACCCTGTAACCACTACCATAATCAAGAAATAGAACAGTTCCATCACCCCAGAAAAGCTTCCTTGTGTCCCTTTCCAGTAGAAATTTTAATACAACTTGTATTTTGATGACTCTAAATCTAGATCTCCAGCTTCAACCTTGTGTTCCAAGTCTAGACCCATGTTTTTAGCTACCTGGTTGACGTATCTACCTGAATGTTACAAACAGGTATCTAAAACCAAACATGACTAATGGTAAATGCTTTATCTTAACTATAAGAAAACTCCCATCTCCCAGCTACCATTTCCTTCTCAAACCACTTTTTCTGTATTCTCTAATTTGGTCGAGGTAATCATCTACCGGTTTTCCAAAATAATCTTTTCTCCTCCCTCTCTTCCACCTCCCAAGGTCAATAAGTGATTCTAACTCACACATACGTTCTTTAATGGGTCTTTTCCATTTGTGCTATTCTCATTCAGACACTTACCTTGCTTTCATGATTGCGAAAAACTCCTAACTTGTTTCTTCATGCTCCAGTTCATCCACCAATCTGCTACACTAATTGTCTTTTGAAAGCCCAGGTCGGACTGTTTCAGTCTCATGCTTTCATGGACTGCCCAACTGCTTATGAAATGGCACTGAAAATCCTTCACAGGGTTGCCCCAACCTCCCCCTGTGGACTTCTCTGCTCCTTACTGCACAGAGTATGCTATTCGTTTTCATCTTTCTGTGACCTTCACCAAATCTTTGCCTGAAATGTGCCTCCTCCTGCACCTGAAAACGCCTCTTCATCTTTCACAGCATCATTTCAATGACTTTTCCTTGGTGAAGCTTTCCAGACCTCTCCAATAAGGGTAGTCCTTCTCTCTGTTACACCTAACCTCCAGTGGCATGTTGCACAGCCATTTATCACACTAAACAGACGGGGTGGTGAAACATAACAGGAGAGCCAAGTCAGAAGATCCGAGTGTAAACTTAAAATCTCATTCATCGTTCACTGTGTCATCCAAGGTAAATCACACAACCTCTCTCAGCCTGTTATTTCATGTATACAATTGTAATAAAAACAACCATAATAACACCCTACCTCAGAAGACTCTGGTGGTCAAATGAAGTAATTATAAATGTGAACGTGATTTGCACTGTGTAGATATTAGATATTGTTATCACAAATCTATATCTCCTGATGGACTTTGAGTGCCCTGAGTGAAAAACCAATGTCTGGCCATCTTTATGTGCCTTCTACCTAACATAGTGGCTGGGCCTGCCTGTCCCCTAGATTGGTTTATGACATAAGTTTCCATTTTTTGTTGAATCATATTATCCCAATTATTCCCTCAATTAACCCTCTTAACCTACTTTCTACAATGTTTCTTCAAAAGCCAATCATGACATCATTTCTTTTTATAATTGTTTATTGCCTTTATAATTAAATAGTCACATAAAAAAGTCTCTGAAGAAATGAAATAAATATTCTATCCATGTTTAATTTTAAAGGCCTTTATTTGCTCAACAAAAACTTTTTAGAGCCATTATGCACCCAGCCCTGTTGTAGGCACTGGCATACAGAGACAAACAAAAGACTTCATAAAACTTACACTGATGGTAGGGGACAATAAGCACAAACCAACAAATAAAGATTTTAATCTGTATAGTCAATGGTGCCGCAAATAGAATAGAACAGTGATGTAACTGGATTGGTCATGGAAGCCACACTGAGGTAGTGGGTTTGAGCATCGATGATTAGAAGGAGGCAACCATACAGAAATCAGGGAAAGAGCATTTCAGGCAAAGGGAAGTGCACGGAGACCCTGAGACAGGAGCAGAAAAAGTAGATGTGCATGGAAAGGAAGTCTGTGTGGTGTGGCGGAAGCAAGGAGTAGTGGCAGGAGTTGAAATCAAAGAAGCAGACGGGGTGGGAGGGTAGATCATGTGGGGCTTTGAAAGTCAGGGTAAAGAGTTTGAATTTTACTCTAATTGTAATAGGAAGCCATTGAAGCAAGGATGTGATACGATTTGATTTCACCCTAGCTGCATGTGGAGAATGCATTCTGGGGGCAGAGGATCAGAAGGCAGATGGCTCAGACTACAGATGTTAGTGGTCTGGATTAGGGTGGTAGCACTGAAGGTGGTGACAAGGAATGGGTTTTAAGGTATATTTTGCAGGTAGAACGGAAAGATCTTACTGATTGATTTTTTTTTTTTGAGACAGAGTGTCACTTTGTCGCCCTGGGTAGCGTGCAGTGGCATCACTGTAGCTCACTGCAAGCACCAACTCCTGGGCTCGAGTGATCCTCCTGCCTCAGCCTCCCGAGTAGCTGGGACTACAGGCGCACGCCACGACGCCTGGCTAATTTTTCTATTTTTAGTAGAGACGGGGTCTCACTCTTGCTTAGGGTGGTCTCCTGCGCTCAAGCAATCCTCCCGCCTCGGCCTCCCAGAGTGCTAGGATTACAGGCGTGAGCCACCTCACCTGGCCTGATTGATTTTTAATGGGGTGAATGAGGCAAAGACATTAAATACAACCCTTAGGATTTTGGCCTAAGCAATTAGGTGGATGAAAGTTCAGTTTATTGAGTGCCAATTCTGTGCCAGGCACTGTGCTAGGCTCTGAGAATACAAAACTCAGTGGATAAGACACATTCCTTGCCGTCAAAAAACTCACAGTCTAGAGGGAAAGACTGCCTAAGGCCCCGTAATTCCTGTGGAATGTTTTAAGCACAAAGAAAGCTATGCACTGGTTACAATGAGAGCATCCAGAAGGAACCCCTAGCCTAGTCCAGATAAGTTGCTCAGCAAATGAAAATAGGAATCAGCATGGTCTGGCTTCTGCTGTAGCCACTAACTTGAACCCTACCAACAGTATGCCCTTGGTTGAGGGTGTGTTCAGGTATTTTTTTTGTTTGTTTCAATAATAGCTAAACTTTTATGAAATTACCATATGACTCCAGAATGACTTCTCTTGAGCTTTTTTCTTTTTAGTATTTATTTATTTATATTTAACTAGCTGATATACTCATATGTTTCACAAATCAAAATGAAATACACTAGTTCCTCCTTATCCATGGTTTCAGTTACCTGTGGTCAACCAAGGTCTGAAAATATTCAATGGAAAATTCCAGAAATAATTTATAAGTTTTAAATTTTGAGACATTTTAAGTAGTGTGATGAAATCTCCTGCCATCCTGCTCCTTCCCACCCAGGACATGAATCATCCCCTTGTCCAGAATAGCCTACCAACCCATTAGTCACTTAGTAGCCCTCTGGGTTATTAGATTGATTGCCACCGTATCACATTACTTGTGTTTGAGGAACCCTTATTTTACTTAATAATGGCCCCAAAGGACAAAAGTAGTGATGCTGGCAATTCGGATATGCCAAAGAGAAGCCAGAAAGTGGTTCCTTTAAATGAAAGTGAGAGTTCTAAAGGAAAGAAAAATAATCATATATTGAGGTTGCTAAGAGCTATAGTACAATAAGATATTTTGACAGAGAGAGCACATTCACATAACTTTTACTATAGTATATTGTTATAATTGTTCCATTTTATTATTAGTTTTTGTTGCTAATCTCTTACTATGCCTAATTTATAAACTAAACCTTGTCATAGGTGTGTATGTATAGGAAAAAACACAGTCTATATAGGGTTCAGTACCACCTGCAGTTTCAGGCATCCACTGGGGGTCTTGGAACATATGCCTCAAGGATGGTGGGGGTGACTACTATAAAAAGTTGGAGTAAGAAGTCTCTCTCTCACTCCACCCCTTCCACCCAGGCCTCCCCGAAACCTCACCCTCATAGGTTGAGAGGGCTATTTATATTGGTTTCTCTATGTATCCTTCCAGTGTTTTTTCATCCAAGTACAAGAAATTCTTATATTTCTCTCTTCCCCCTCCTTACATAGAGGTAACATATTGTATCCCCTGATCTGCATCTTGCTTTTTCTTCTAACAACATACCTTGGAGATCTTTTATGTCAGTACTAAGAAAGCTTCCTCATTCTTTCAACAGCTGAATAGCGTTACACTGCACGACATGCCATAGTTTAACCATTCCTCTACTGATGGACACTTGGGTTGTTTCCAATCTTTGCTGTTTATTATGAACAATGCTGTATTGAATAACCTGGCATATATGTATGCAAGTATATCCTTACGATAAGTTCCCAGAAGTCTTCCAAACTTTGATGAACTTCAATAAAATCTTCCAATGGAATGTTCTAAAATGGTGTGACTCCAAATTACAGCCTCACTTTTCCAAGGATTAACTGGATTAACTTTCATATTCCATTAAGAGTAACTCATTCTGTGGCCTGTAAATTATATCTTTGTATTTCTTTCAATAAGGAATTAAAAAAAATAATCTACCTCTCCTACAACCAATAATCGTTGTCATGATGCTTAAAAAAAGAAGAAGAAAAACCCAGAGAGAATAAAATTCAGTTTGATTATGCTCCAGCTAATGAATTGCAAGCTCTAAAAATACTTGAGTTTTCTTAATTCAACATATTGAAGCATCTCTGGAATGAAGTCTCAAATAGGGATGATAGGTTTAGAGTTGAGAACTTGTAAGGTATTCCCTGCCCCAGACAGCTTTAGTGCTACCCTACACCCAGGGCCAGATGCCCTTTAACCATGTTTCATTAGCATCCCTTCTCATTTCCCTTAGTAATTCTTCATTTTCCCATAGTTGCTTTTGGAAAATAGGTTTTAGGGCTTGGTGAATTGGGTAGACTTTTGTAAATGTGCTTTATAACCAGGCCATGTAGAGTAAGTATTCTATCTGTTAACGTATGCCCCTGGCCAACAGACAAAATGGACTTGCCGTGGCTAACTGAGATCTCAACGTCAAAACAGATAAAGGCAGCCATGGCTGGGTGAAAGAAGGGTCATATACTCTGTGTTCTCAGAAAGATGTTGTAAAAGTATCACAGGACCTCCCTTTCTACAATCAAGGCAAACCAGTTCCTGTTGTTGGTAGCAAGGGAAACTGCTGCCCGAGCCCCTTCCCCCTATCTTTTTTCTTTGAGACAGGGTCTCACGCTGTTGCCCAGACTAGAGTGCAGTGGTGGGATCCTAGCTCACTACAACCTCAAACTCCTGGGCTCAAGCGATCCTCCTGCCTCAGCTTCTGGAGTACCTGGGACTACAGGCAGTGCACCACCATGCCCAGCTAATTTTTAAATTTTTTGTAGACACAAGGTCTGGCTCAAGTTATCCTCCAGCCCCAGCCTCTCAAAGTGCTGGGATTACAAATTTGAGCCAAGGCTCCTGACCCCCTTCTCTCCTTTTGAAGGAAACATCAGGCAGAAACTTCTGATTTGGGCCTTGGAAACCAACCAATCAGAGCTCACCTGCCCTAGCCAATCAGGGCTCAGTTGTGTCAACCAGTCACAACTAAGCAACTTTCAAGCCTTCATTTGTATAAACGGACCCGAATGGGAACCTGGGCGGGAAATTTTGCTATAACTTCCCTCCCAATCTTCCCTTTGTTCTCGGAAATGCACCTTCTTTTTACACCAAAGGCTGCCCCTCCCCCGTTTGCAAATTGTTCACTGGAAAAAAGCCTCTTTCTTCCAGATTCCTTTTCACAGAACTTTTGTACACATATCTTTACACTAGTTCCCCCTCTACACCCAAAAGACCTTTTGTTATTTATTAGACTCCAGATATGTGAGACCAGGATGGAAGAATCTTAGAATACTCAATTTACATGAGATCTTTGGGAGCATATATACAAATGCAGAAATCTGTACTTGTGATATGGCAGTGAGAGCTGCCATTTTTAAAAATACGTATGTCTTAAGAAGCTAGCCCAGCCACATTACTATCATTCTTAGAAAATATTACATACTACATAGAACCTCTCTTTAATTCCGTTTCATGTGTATGGAGGTTTTTTTGATTTCGTTTTTTTTTCTTGTTTAGTTATACCATAAGAGAGAGTGTTGAAAAATAGAACATGAGTTTAACCAGATACAGCAAATAACCATCCAGAAAGCTTATCTTAGCTCCAATGCTCTTCAGGAATCACAGAATCTACAATTGTAGAACTGTCCAAACTTTCTGAAGAGTATCTAGCCCCACTCTAGTTGAAACTATCTTCCTTTTTTTTTTTTAATCCCCTAAATGTTTTCTAGGATATCTTCCATTTTTAAAATGTCTCACTTAAAGATTCCACAGTCTCTCTTTTGGCCATTACCTATTTTTTTCTTTAGCGTGAGACTTGGACTCTAACTTAGGATATATTCAGAATTCTTTCTGATGTGAAAAATAACATTTGATGAAATTATTTGTGCACCTAGTCCCAGTATTTGTAGAAAACATCGGTTCTACTGACCACACTCTCATTTCTTCTGGGGACTATGGTCCTCCCTTACTCTTTGTCCATGGGCTTGAGGAGGGGAATTATGTACCGACTCCCAGCCCCTACCTCCCTACCTTAGGGGTGAAACATGTGACCTTGGTCCAAACTGTCAAGTATGTCCTATTCCCTTGGCCACAGTAGTCAATTCTGGACCTAGGAGAAAAAGTCAACTCTGGATTTGAGCCTAGGTGTAAGTAGTCCCTGGAGTAGCTTGCATCCATATTGGGCACACAAGAGGAAAGCTTGCCTAAGAATGGAACAAATATTGAAGATGCTGAATTGAGAAATGGAGAGAGAGAAATCAGGTCCTGGGTCACACTGTTTGAGTCCTGGATCAACCTTCTCCTGAACCATATACTCGAAATTATTCAGTTACATGAGCCAATAAAGTCACCTTTTTGATTAAGCTAGTTCTGATTATGTGTTGTTCTTTTTTTTACTCTGTGGCAATCAGACAATTTTTAGTTGATGTGATATCTTCAAACAAAATTGGACAAATTAAACTCATGATGTTCCCATGGTTTGACAAGTGATTTCTCCAGTTAATTCCCAGATTCTGCTATTCTTGGTAGGAGCAACGCTACCATTGCAGCATACCCATGGACTGAACGAACACCAATCCAGAATTCCCTTCCCTTCTCTTCCCCCAGTGACTCCTCTAGTTCTATGCTTAAACCCAGCCCCCTGGTAAAGTTAAAGAAGGAAGGGAACAGATGGCAACTTGAGGGAATTAAGCCAATTTACTTTGGGGGTCAGTTTCAGTTCACTTTCAGCAGTAAATGAAGTTGTTTGAATCCATTTCTGGTGCAGGCCTGTAATCATCTGGACTGATCCAAAGTTCTTTACGTGGGAAAAATATTTGGGGGTTTAAAGTTTTGTTCCAGTCTGAGAGAACTGTAAAACACGGAATCAAGTTGCACCTGTCTCACTAGGCCTTTTGTACTGAAAGAGGTAGCAAATGGGCAGGATAGGGGGCAATTAATAATATACTTAATAATTTAAAAAATCAGTCTAGACTACATCCAAAATGAGCAGTGTCATAAAGCCCACCTTTTGGATTTACTTTTAATGTTTCTAATTCACATAAGAGCACACTTTGAAATATATCATATAGTATCCATTAAGTTACTAAAATATAGGTTAAAACATCTTTTATAATTTTTGCCTCATTTACAGGACCACATTTTTTAAAAGGCAAAACATTTATAGTCTTTCTTTGAAAATTATTTGATGAAATAGAGTAATAGTTCATCAATGTTTTAAGGCCCTAAGACTTAGTGAGCAGTCGTAGGACAGAATTATTCTTTGGAAAATGTCATTAAAAATATAAGCTCAGAATACCAACTGGACCATTTTTAAGCTACTTCAGATATGCTCTGATATGAAGTATCTTTTGTTTCATTGCTTCCATAATTTAAAAAAAATTTCAAGACACTTATAAAATGCTCAGTTTGTTCCAGTGTATTTTGTGAGCGGGTTGTATGCAAACAAAAGATAGAATGACAGATGCAATCTATATATTTTACAAAAGCATCTCTTGCTTATGCATGTGTAAGCAGGAAGTTGAATTTGACAAGATGCAAAAAGATGTTTTCCAGATGGCACACATGAGCAGGACAGGTCTTCCCAAACTGATGGAGCCATAAAAGAAGTTGTCATTGAATATGTAGACATCTGTCATACCTGTTCTTCTGCAAAGAAATGCCCTCTTGGTACTATGACCAGATCTTCAGAATCAAAGCCCAAGGTTAGCCGAGCTTAGTTCAGTTTTCCATTAGTTCAAGAGAGATTATGGCTACCAAAATGGATCGTGCACATCTTTTTGTGGTTCTTCTGAGATTTTTACATTTCCCTTGGCTGTGTCATTTAAAGTTAAAGATTTAAATCCCTTTACTTGGCCCTCAGAAGAATAACCATAATTAATCTTATAGCATTAAATTCATTGGCAGTCTGCTTTGGAGGGAATAAACTCATGTTCTGCAAAAGGGCTTGGATATACAGAATTTCAATGCTTCAAATGATGTAATTTTCTATAATATTTAGCCTGCCATTTTTAGTTTGGTATTCGTATAATAGGAGATTTCGAAGAAAAAGCTAAAGAGAGGCTAATTTGCCGGGTAGTGCTTCTGTTCTTTTGTTCTTTTAGAATCTAAAATTAACCAACATCTGCAGTGTCAACAAGGACCCCATATGGCATTCAAGTTTGTACTTTTCCTAAATAATGCATTTGAAGCAATGTAATCTGGGAGGAATTCTGAGGTGATAATGAACAGGATGCTTTATACTATATATCATTTTATAGTTTCAAAGTGATTTAACAACCAGAACCTTATTTGATCCTCACAACATTAAGAGATGAAGAGATCGGGCATTTATTATTCCTGTTGAACAGATGAGAAAACAGAGGTCCAAAGTATTAGAGAGATATGACCATAGTCACAAACCTGGTAAGGAACACACTGAGAATAAAACTGAGGCCATCTGGTTTCTAATCCAATGCCTTTTCTACCATATTACTAGAATCAAGTTATTGGCAACCCATGTTAAAATAGAATGTTTTCAAAATAATAGATCCAACAAATAACTCTGTAGGAAAATAAAAAGAACTCAATACCAAAAACCAAATAATAAATATGCTGATTTTCTAAAGTTTAATGTATTTCATTTACACAATTAAGATAGTAGATTATTTCTATAGAAGTTCATCTAGTTACTCTTGTGCTTTCCTATTTTACCTTCCAAAAAAAGTTTTCACCAAAATACTTTTTCTTCTTGTGAAATTGTACCTCATAAATCCTTATTAGTCATATCTAAAAAATTCAAAAACTTTCCTGTAAGAGATGTTGCAACCAAGAGTATTTTCCTTGCAGTAACAAATATAATTTATGTCTACCTGAGTTTTGAAATATTTCATTTCAATTCAAACTTCTGTGAATTTCTGCATTGTAGCAATCAGAATTTCTGGGACAAAAAAGAAAGTTGCTTGAAGTTAAATAATGTATTTGAAGCATAGCTTGTGACTGGTACACAGGTATAAATTTAGAAAGACCCATTTTTTTAAAGTATAAATAATGCTATTGCCAATCCAGACTATAGAAATTTCTAGCTATGCAATATTACCTTTTCTATTTTAAAATGCAGTGGAATTCAATTGCCTTCATTTCTGAAAGTTTGAGGCTTAAAAATTATGAATGCGGTGTTCTTGAAGGGGAGCACTGCAAGTTTGTAATATCAAAAAGGTATTAGCATTCTCCAACATTGACAGGCAGATATATTTCCAACAAGTGGAAACACAGGACTACTGGCAAAAGGAGAAGACAGCAGGAATTTTAATCACAATTTGGCTCCATCTATGCTGGTTCTGAAGAGATTTCACAAAAGTGCATCTTTAGGAAGCATCTTCTACCAAGTGGAAAGCTGGCAAGAAGCAGCGTTAGAGGTTGCTGACACCAAAGCAACCAGAGCTTACTTAAAACTTAAAAAATTTTTTTTCCATTGGTTGTTTGGATATGTCTCAAAGAACCACAAACAGAGAAGCAATATTTAAATGTGATACTGTCCAAACATTCTTGCAACTCTAATATCCTATCTACTCTGTGTCTGGGATTAGTGGAAATAACACTAAACATTTTGAAAAGGTCATCTAACCTAAGTAGAATGTTCTTTCTCCATGCATGAGCATACCTAGACATCGGAGCAGTGAAAAAGAGACAGAGAGAAGGTGACAAAGAGAGCGATGTGGAATATACAAGGACGTGGGAGGAACTGGGGGGCGTTGGAGAGTTTGGGTAGGAAAGCCTTGTGAGAGGGGAGGTTTAAATCACTTGAGAAGACAGTATCTCTGGCAAGTCATGGAGTGTGTGAGGAGGGAGCCAAGGGTGAGAAGGGAGAGGCTGTGGTGGTAGCAGGCAGAGGTAATCTCGCAGAGAGATGGCAGATGCAGATGCGGGGCAGGAGGAACAGCATGAGGAAGGGAAGTAGCGAAGGCACCACAAGAACTCACACTGTGGTTGTTTTCTCTTCCCATATCCAGGCAGATCCAGTTTTTGCCCTCCTTCCTTACCATTGCTACATCTCTGCTCCCCACTGCAAAAAAAAACCCCTGTGTTCACAGGCCCAAGTTTGTTTAACTTAGTTCTATCCATCCAGAGAGTGATTTGTGAAGATGGGGACTGGTAATTATTTAGCAATAACTTCAGTGCTAATCAATCAGAGTTGGAATGATAGAACTTTGTTCCCAGTCAACCCACTCACAACCACAGACCTCTGTGCTACAGCAGAGTAACGTGGACCTTTGGCTATTCTGCTGCTGATTAACAGATTGACAGAAAAGGGTTGGAAAGGCCGATGCAACTCCCACAATAGTCCAACTCTTTTCAGCCACATTGGCTGAAAAAAAAAGCAGCTGATCATGTCAAATCAAGTTGGCCAATACCTGTATGCCTACCTGAATTATAAAGCATAACATAGAGCATCGTGTTCTCTTGCAGTTCATTATTAGAAGAAAGAGGAAGAGGAAGTATTGGAACGTGCCTATAATACACAAGATAACTAGACAACCGCACCATTGGAACATGTTGTTTGCACACTGATACAGTAATGATTACTCTCAAAATTAGACACAATACCACTCCCTCTTGCCCTCTTTGCTTAGACGCAGCTGAACAGTGCCTCTCAGAGGCAGTGGGAGAAGGACATAGCCTTGCCAGCTGATGCTGGCAAGACCAAAGACTTAACTACATACAAATAGCTCATTAACGTGCCTTTTCCAAAACACCCAGCCCATGTGCATCATCGCCACAGGAAGAATCAGGTTCCTAAAAATGATCCTGGAGGTGGCTGTGGATGGTGTCTGGACTCATGGGACTTTGCCATCCTCCTTTAGGATGGCCTTTTGGAGCCTGGGGACTCTCAGGAACCTGATTCCTATTTTATGAAAATATCGAGAGCAGAAGAATGGAACACGATGTGATTTCTCCCTGAATCCCTTATCCTGCAGGATATGCCTCAGGGTAGAGTAATTTTTGCTATCACAAATAATTCAGCTCTGATTGGATCAACATTTTTAAAGGCATTTCCAAATATGTCTAAAACTCTAGGTACAGAGACTTAAGTGCCAATTAACAAGGGCAGATTTAGAATAGAATAGAGGTTGGAAATTAGAAGAAGAATAAAGAGGTGCTATGATATAACGGAAAGTGCCAGCTATTATTGGCTGTCAATAACTGTCAGTAACTAGTTGTGTCACAGTCAGTAGAAGTTGTGTGCCTTTTGTCATTGTGCCCAGGTCTCAGTTGCCTCAACTCTAAAATGAACACTAAAGGGATTTCATTTTAGAGAAAACTTTTGAGAACAACTTTTGAGATATTGATTTATGTTCTTTCTCTGTGCCGTCTCCTTCCCCTTTCCCATTCCAGCTGGATCTGTGTGTCTTTGCCTCAGGAGAGGCTTGTGGCTGGACAAGGTTTTGGTTCTGCATAAACCTATTGAAGAGAATAGGGCTTGAGAAGAGATGTATTTTCCTAAACTAAAAGGCTCTGTGATTCCAGAAGCAGTGAGGATGTCACCCTGCTTCTTGGCAGTACCCCTTGCTATACATGCCTCAGGGAGACTGGGTTGCCAAAGAGTCCCTTTTTTTCTAGAAAATAGCAGAGGGGTAAACCCAAAGGGACCACGCAGATTGGGATGTGCTCATGTGGACTGATGATGGGTAGGGGCTCCAGATGGCCTAGTTGTTCTACAGATGCCTCATCCCTGCAGAGCCCTTAAAGAGCGTAAAGAAAGATGCTCCAGGAATGACCTGGACAGTTAAATTTCCTGTCAGCTCAGCAGGGTAGGGGCTCCAAGTTTCACTTGAATTATCATGTTCTAAACATCCTAAGGAGCCATTGGTGGCAATATGACCATCAGTTTGTTTAATTTGTGCCTCTTTATTACTTACTGAAACCAAACCTAAGCAAATCTTGCACACCGTAGACAATCTGCTTTCTTGGGGTTAAATTCAACAAGGGTGTACGTTGCCAGCCCTCCTTGTCACATGTTTCCCACACCAGCCCTTTCTGGCTTCCGTGTTTTCCCACTGGGGATGTTGTATTGAGAGAGGCTGGTTGGCACCTTGAAAAACATCATGCGCCCTCTCCTAAATCCTTGAATATTTTCTTCAAAGTTGGAAAGGAGTTTCTTTCATCCCCAAGGAATCTATCTGATGTCTGAGGAGCAACTTAAAGTAACACCACGCAACTAGAGGACCAGATCTTTGGTCCTCTCATTCTCTGGTGCCATGTGTGTTTTTGGAGTTGCTGATAAAACAAACAAAATAAAACAAAGTAAAAAAATTTTGAAATCTCTTACGCATTTTGTTTTGGTTGTTGCTGTTATTGTTTGATTGCAGAAGAGTCCTTTTGTAGTTTTGAGACTGTGCTGCAGTTGGAAAGGGGCAAAATATTCAGTACAATTGAAAACCTAGGATGGGGCTGCTGGCTTTTTTGATCTCTGAAAGCACTTATTTCTCATTACCTCTTGTATCTTTGTCTTATGTAGAAGACATAAATTGCCATGTTCTTCTAAGACCATTTTCCTGCTGTGGCTTACTTCCCTCTTTAAATATTTTTAGGAGGAAAAGTAATGGGTTTTTTGTTTGTTTTGTTATTCTTTTTTTGTTGTCATTTAGAGAGCCTATGTTGTTGGTGCAGTCAAAATAATCTTTGGATCACTTTGTATTTCATGCCAAATAGACTTTCTCAGGACTTGGAAAACAAAGTAAAATGGTACCCCAAATCTTCCCTTTCCCCTTATCCTTCTAAATTCTGCCACATAGGCAAGGAATTGTCACTCTGGAGAGGAAAAAAGCCTCCCTCTAACTTAAAGCTTTCTCAATCTAGATTATGTTTGTTGTTCAAAGAACAAAGTAATCTGAAATTTCTACAAAAAATAATGTAAATAGTCTTCTCCCAATAGAAACTACTTAAAATAGTCACATGGTATAACTCTTAAAGTAGAATTTATTTCTTCTTTCTTAATTAAATGGGAAATAAAAGAAAGTTTTGCACAAGCTTTCAGAGCAGCGATTATAATATAAAAAAATTGTAGTTCTAGCCAGAAAAAAAAGAAAAGAAAAAATGTTGAAAATGGAAACAATATGAGGTCTTACTCAAGTAGACCCTTATGCTCCAACTAAAAGCTGGAAGAATAAAGAAAAGCTCCAAAGACAGGTAGAAGAACGCAGACAAAGGAGAAAAGCAGAGGAGTACGGAAAATAATAAGTGCATAAAATAATATATCAGAGTCTGGGATGGTTCTTAAATAAATCATTTTCAAATTAAAGCTTTCAAATAAAATGAGATTGAAAAAACTCATTGCCGGAAAAGGTTTCAAAATAATTTTTTTTAAAAAGCCCATTTTGAACTAAGAGCCTTCAGACACAAGGTCAGCTCATCAGAAAAGAGTTGTAAAGTTAAGCAAAATAAAGTAAAAAAAAAATAAAGCAAAGTGGCACTGATGACCACATTTGCTAAAAACCATCAAGGCTCTGCTACATCCACCCCATGTGCCAGATAATGCTCCCAAAGGCAAATGCCTTGCCTTATGTGGTCTAGTTCCAAAAATGGTTTAGTCGAACATATTGGTTATATATTACTGTGTAACAAATACCCCAAAATTTAAAGCTTAAGACAACAACAATTATTGTTCTTTTTTTATGCCTGGAATCCAGGTGCAGTTAACTGGTTCCTCCTACTCAGGATTTCCCACAAAATTGTAATTAAGGCATTGGGGGGGGGTTGGGGGGGCGCAGGGGTGGCTGCAGTTATCTCAAGGGTTAATTGTGACAGATCCATCTCCCAGCTCACTCAGGCTTTCAATCTCCCATGGGCTGTTGGACTGAGGGTGCAACCCCCCATGGGCTGTTTGTCTAAGGGCATAGTTCCTCACTGGTCGTTGGCCAGAGGCTGCCTGAGTTCCACACCATGTGGGCCTCTCCACAACTCCCAACATATCGCAGTTGGTTTCCCTCAGAGCAAGTGAGCGAGAGAACATCAAGAGAGTGTGCAAAGAAGACGGAAGTCACAGTCTTCTGTACCTAATCTCAGAATTGACACCCATCACTTTAGTAGTGTTGTATTTATTAGAATCGTGTCACTAGGACCAGCTCACACACAAGGGGAGGGGATCATATAAGGGTGTGACTAACTGGAAACAGTATCATTGGCAGCTATATCAAAAACTGCCTACCACATCGACTTATTTTATTTTTCCTTTACTTTCACAGCATAGAAATAATGAATGGTTGTCTTCAAGACCAAAAATACTTTCTCTGGAGAAAAATGCTTCAAAAATCTGTATGTTTCATGTCTCTTGTATTCATCAGTAAATGGCTTTATTTGCTCTCATGATTCACATGCCACTGACTAGTCCAGATCATCTTAGCCAGTAGGCAAACTATTTGAGTCAATGAAGGATATAATCACTCACGCGTTCAGTTGGAACAAGAGCACTATGAGGGCTGGGACTTTGTCTGTCCTGTTCTCTTTGCATCTCCAGTGCCTATCACAGGGCTTAACATAGAGTAGATACTCAACAAATAGTTGTTAAATGAATGGCTTCAACTAAATTTATTGTGGCTCTATTATGAGATCACGTGTCCGGCACTTGCTGACACTCCTTTAGAAACTGAGCATCATAAATACTTGCATTTATTTCCAAGGGTGGAAAGAAGAAATTTTTAGGACTTGGGGTTTTCAAAGGCATTCCCAGTCAGTTACCAGTTTGGTAACAACTCAAGAGTTTCTAATAAAAGAAGGGCTAACAACATTTTCTCCTTTACCAAACCTTACCTTCTGTGGCCTGTCACTCACTGTTTGAGATGACTATAAAGGGCCACACATTTTTTAAAAATTAAACTAGGTTTTAAAAACTTATAAAAATAAAATGCACATATCCTTTAAAAAGCATAAAAGCATATAAAATGACAAGTAAATTCTCATCGTTTGATCCCATCCCCAGTCCCACTGTACCTCCATAGGCAGTGAGTTCAACAGTATCACAGGTAGCCTTCTAAATAGTATCAATGCAAATACAATGTATATTTTTTCTTTTTCACATATGAGATTATAATATTGTTCTATACCTTGCTTTTGTTTTCATTTAATGATACATTTAGGAACCCATATAGACCTATCTCAATTTTTTCTTGGCTGCAAAATATTCCAGTGTGTGGTTGTACCATGATTTGCTCAATAAATCCCCACCTTGTAGACATTTATTTTCACCACCACCCGTAATTTTTTAGCTATTACAAACAGTGCTGTGATGGACACACCTACTTTGCATATTAGGGTGAGCTTATCATATAGATGAATCCCTACCCAGCAGTGGAATTGCTAAGCCAAAAGATATGTGCATTTTTAATTTTAAAGCCTCTTTTTATTACAAAATAAAACACAAATACAGACAAGCAAACAAAACAAATACGTGGCTTAATGGATGGTTACAAGGCAGCACTGTTTTAACCATCACCCAGATCAAGAAACAGAACTTTTGTCAGCCACATTAGAAGCCCTCCATAGGCTCTGTTGGGATCACAACTGTCTCCTTTCCTCTGTAAATAACCACTATACTGACTTCTATAGAAATCACTTCCTTCTATTGTTTTGTGGTTTTGCCACCAATTGATATTCTTAAACACTATAGTTTAGTTTTGTCCATTTTTGAAAACTTTGGTATGTCCTTTAAATCTGTTAAACTTACAGTTTTCCCCTTCAAATTTTTCCACACAGTTTATCGGTTGAAGAACCCAGGGTATTTGGCCTATAGTTTCCTGCAGTTTGGGAATCCTGCAATCTGTAAGTTGCTGATTGCTCACTCCTGATGTGGTTCGGCATGTTCTTCTGTCCTCCTTATTTCCTGCAAACTGCCAGCTGGATTTGGAGGCTTTGTGAGACTCATGTTTGATCCCTTTGGTAAGACAATGATGGATGGTACGTCAAGAAGCGCATGACGTCTGGTTGTCTCTCTTTGTGACTTTACAGACATTGATGCTCAATGCCTAAGTCTGTTAATTTATTGTGAGCTGTAGAATATTCTGATTCTGTTATTCCTTTTTCACTTACTAGTTGGAATAGTTCTTTAAAAAGATACTTCCCCTCATGTAGTATTTGTTTAATCAGTGGTATAATTCAGGTGGGAAAGGCAAAGTAAATGCTTGATTCTTTCCTTTTATTTACCAGGTTTTAAAGTAACGAATGCTTCTATCATCCTACAAAGGTGGATTGTAGTTATCTGAACCCATGTATTCACACATGTATTAAACATATTTTATGGGTTTTGAGCCATTGCAGTCATTACCTTTATTACAGCTCAATTTGCTTCATATTTTTCTAGTGAGACCCTCTTCCATTGGCATTTGAATCCTTTTTTCATGACTCTAGTAGTCTTTGATAGTCTTCCTTGCTATCTGATAGGACCAGGTATTCTCAGCTTATCTTGCACATCTCATGCCCCAGACCTGGAATCTGCCATTTCTCCAACAAGCCTGGTTTCTTTTAATAGGAAATGGTATTTCAAAACCAAAATCCAGGCACCAAGTATGTTTATTACTACTGTATTGGTCATGGCTTCTAGGCCTCTTCAGAGGTATAAAATATCTATATTTTTAAAATGTGAAACACCTTATGAGTTCATTTTATATTCCAATTCGAATTTCATACTACAGGTTTTTACAAATGCAACAGACTCAGAACAACAATGCTCATTGTACCCAAACCAATATGATTACTAAGAGTTAGATTTTTTCATTTGCTCCCTGTATTTACCTCTATTTTCTAAAAGTAATTTTGACTGTATCTACATCATCAGAGTATAAACCATTACATACAACTCTTGCTCTCTTCTAATCCTCACTTAATCTTCATTCTATAAGTAGCTATATATTTAATGCTCACCACTGGTCTTTATGTTGATGTGTCTCTGGTCACTCTGAAGCTTGTTTTCCCGTAGTTACACAGGAAGGGTTCACAGAAACAATATTCCCTGAGTTCTTATGTTGATAACAATTTGTGTTCTTTGTACCTGAAAGCCAGTTTTTCTATATATAAAATCCTCAGCTCACATTTTCTTATGAATCTTAAATATGTTACTCCATTTTCTTCAGACATAAGTGTTCTTGTTGAAACATCTGATGCTAATCTAATTTCTTTCCCTTACAAGTCACTGCCTTTTAAAACTATATGCCCAAAGGACTTTTTTTTTCTTAATAGTCAGTAATTTTACTAAAATGTGTCTTGGTTCATCACTCTAAGTCAATGCTCTCAGGTACATGGTATGCTTTTTCTACATGTAGTTCTATATGCATATTTTTTTAATTTCAGGAAATTTTCTTGAATATTTTTTTAAAAAAATATTTGTGCTGTTCCTTTGCTTTGAGTTTCTTCTTCAGGGACTCCTATTATTGTATGTTGTATCTTCTTTGCTTACCATCCGTATTTGTCACTTTCTCTTGAATCTTTGAATTTATTTCTTCATTTTGTATAGATTTTAAATATTTTCCTCCTTTTTACCTTACATATATTTAAAAATATTATTTGTTGCATTTATTTGCTCTTGTGTTCCTTCTAATTTAGTTTTATTTCTGAACTAAATTTTTCTTTTATTTCTAATTCTTTCCTGAGTTCCGCCTCCTCCTTCCTGAGTTTTTCTAATTTTGTTTAATGTTATCCTTTCATGTGTTGTATAACTTTCCTGATGTCTTTCATTTCATTCTGAAGTGGTAGGCTACAGCTTTGATCTTGTTTGAGGACTTGACTTACTGAGCTCCTTATTCTCCTTTATCTAATATTGCGTGTGTGGCATTTGACTTTGATCCTTTTCTGTTGTTCTTTTCTATGTAAAATTAATTTTCCTAAACTTTTAGCAGAAGGCATGGTTTAGTTAAAAGGCATGGCTCAGAAGTTAGAAAATCTAACTCCACAGAGGTCCCTGTTTCTGTAGCTTTTGTGAAGTGTACAAAAACAAGGTGGCTGACTTTCTGAGATTTCCTGGCTCTGTTTCTTTTCCTCTTTTTTGTCTGAAATTTATCTTCCTTTGTTTCATTGTCCTAATCCAGCTCAATTTTGGTTCTACTCCCAGAAGTGTTTCCTCAGTGTGGGGCTCTGTTCTGGAAAGATGTCCTGGCTTTTCAGTCTCAAGAGTTCATAGGGGTTAGACTGCTTCAGCTTCCTCTCACCGTGGCTCCATGTGCCCATCCACTATGGAAAAAGTCAAAATCCCTCCAGCTTCAGTTGCTGTTATCACATTGGCCCACTACGCTTTCCAGTGAATACCTGTTGGTATTTTAGATACATTGTTCCTTCCCTTTGCTTCTTCCTGGGTGCACACTGTTAAGATGCAGGTCCTGTGGCTATCCCCTTCTGCTAGCGTTTTGAAGTTTATGGAGATACTTTGTCACTTAGCTTTATCATAAATATTTCCAAGAGTTTTGGGCTTTGCTATCTAGTTACTCTTTTTGTAAAAGGATCTGGGGAAATTTAAAATGATCCTTCCTCCTCTGTCATCTTCCCAGAATCCTCTCCTTACTTTAAAATTTGATAGATATCAAATTTCTTTGAGGATGATATGCTTACTGTGTACATTTTCTTTAAATTAAGATTTTCTGTTCCTAAACAGCAAAAGGAAAACTATGAACATTCCAGGAAGAGGCTATACATCCTATGCTTTCTCATTCAAAACCAAAAGTCTGCAAATAATACCAAAGAGCTTTGTAAAAAAGGGCTGGTGGGATTTTAAATTCTGAGAATCTTTGTAGAATCTTTATAGGCTGCTCTGAGATGATTCTTGCAGCTGGAGGACAGGGGAACATGCTGACTTTCAGAGTCCCAATCAGAGTGAAATGTATATGAACCCTTCCATAAGCCATAGCATCTTTGAAACAGAAATTGCAGATCTGTGTAGGGCCAAGTTTGGATCTAAATATGTTGGAGAAGTTTATTTGGGCCTCTCTCAAACCACAGGTCACATGTCTGTGTTTCTTCAGTTTTATTCAAAAATCAAGTCAGCTGGGGAGGACAGTTGGTTTTTATTATATTCTTCTATTTCAACAGGCTTTTCATTAACAACAAGCAACTTCTGACAGGGACTTTTAGTTGTGTTCTCAAAAACACTAGCTTTTTCGTACCTCATATTTAATTTATGCCTATACTGTAAAAATTAGTCCAAGACCTCTAAAATTAAGAAATGACAATGTTGTCTAGTCAAATATTTAAGGTAGAAAAAAGAAAACATTCTGTATTTGACTTATCTTTCCATAAAAGTGGATGTGTGGATGGGTTCTTAATTGTTGACTAATTATGTATTTTGGAATATTAGATTCGGTAGTGCTTGGGTCAACAAGCATTTGTCCCTGTAAATTTTGTGTTCAATCCCCATTCACTAAAATATAACACCACCAACTCAGTGGCCTGATCACATGAAGGTGAGGATCCCACCTACATATCCATGTAGGCCTGCAGGCATTGAACCTGCCACTAGAAAACCCAGGATGAAAACTCAGCACAGGCTTTCTTTGGGGTGTTCTAGGCCAATGATGGTTTTGTAGACTAGCATAAAAATACTTAGAGTGGACCAATTTAATAAAAGATTTAAAACCCTCCGGAGCACCCATTACTATCAATTTTTATCTGCTGTTTTAAAAAGCTTCTCCTGAGCGAATGGATACAATGCTGTCTTTTTTGAAGAGACAACAATGAAACACTAAAAAGCATCAGTTTCTAGAACTCATTAATTTATCTAAATGCATATTGCTCTCACATTTGTCTGAATTCTACAGAATACTGGCCCATAGACCACCTAGATAGCATCAAAGGACTATTACCTCCTAAAAACTCAAAACCCATATACTCCATCCCATTCCCCACCAGTTGACCACATGATTTCCAACCATTCATCAAAAACATTCACAGAGCTAACTAAAGGTCCACCAGACATCCGCATTAACAAGCACACCCTACGTGATAATGGGACGTTTCTCATGCAGTCATTAGAGTAAAGACCCACCAAGTATGTACTACATATTTCCTATACACAACCACGATAAATCATATCCAATGTTGTAGAGTCTAGTTTTAAAGTAGTTAATTATTACTGAAACACAAGTTTTGCAATTGGCATTTGTGAAGTATGAAATGTCAAAAGCTATATTTTTATGTTCTATGCACAGAAGATACTGTTCATTGTGAAAATTTATTTGGCTTAAGAGACCTATTTACTCCTCACTGCATTAGCTACACATTAGCTAGGGAATGGGAAGTCCTTTCTTTTAGTTATGTTTTTAGCATATATCATGTGAAAAAAAGATGAGAAAGAACTCCTACAGGCCAGAAGAGAAAATGGAGTTTAGTGAGGGAGAAGAAATAGGTTAAAGAGAAAACAGGGATATGTAGGGAATACAGAGAGGGTCTGTTGTTTGGTGTTTTGCAGGAGGAAAGGAGGGATATATTATGTTTTGTTTGTTTTGGGCACATAGATGAGTGTTTAAGTGTATATAGAAAACCAAAATCAGGGAAAAGAATGCAGGAGCAGACAAGGAGTTTTAAAGGAATGTGCTAGATAGATGTTTGTTGCAGTAGAGCTGTTTTGTTTGTTTTTGCAATAAGGAAGTTCATACAGCAAGGAAATGTCTGAATAAGAAACATGGACTAACGATAAATTGTTGTTGAAAGACTGACCTATTTATTACTAAAGAATCATGTAGACATCAACCTGGATATTTACAGAATCATGTAGTCCACATTCTCTGTGTTGTGGCCTACTCTTTTGGCAACCATACACATCAGTAAAAACATGAAGAGCCAGAAAAATTCCAAAAAGGCCTCAGAAATGACTTAGGGACTGATGACTTACTGCAGGGGATAAAGAACTTTGGAAGGAAGACTGAACAGGAATGTGACTAAATTTTATGAAAATATAAAGTTTATATACTGTTTAATCAGAAATGGTTCACAAGATTATCCAACACTAAAACTAAAGGGGAGAAGGAGCCCTTGAACTTTGGAGGAAGTAATTTTAGAACATGTAAAAGGAAATTCTACTGTACTCTTTGAGTTATAAGTTCATCATACCAAGAAGCGCTAGAGACATGAACAAAATAAATGCTGTTGGGATTTAGATAATTGCATAATCTCACAATAAGTTGTTAAAGGGAGTTAGAACTGTTTAGAATATTTCCATACTTTTGTAAAGATAATGTGCTGAAGATTATTTTTGTCCTTCCACAAAGATATTTCTCGGTTTGTCTCTCATAATAGGCTTCTGAATGAACCATATGAGGTCTCACCTACTGGAACACCCAGTACCTACGGCAGTGTGCCTGATAGGAAGTAGGCTATTGGTCTTTGTTTGATTCGTTGAATCCCTTTTGTACTTCAGAGAGGTATCACCTTCAGAAACTGATATTGTTGACCTAATATTCTAATATTTAATTTGGATAAGGAAGGTATTTGAACAATGCAGATAATTGTTATTAATAAATAAAGAAATGGAATAAATTGCTACTAGCAATGGTATGTTAATGCATAGGATGCAACACCGGGTTAAGACTCCTGGATTCTACTGTGGCTTCTGCTACTGCCTAAGGAATGGTTCATTCCCTTTGATAAGTAGATTAACACAGATAAATGAGGCTAGACCAAGACAGATAGCTATCTTAATAGGCCAATTTGGTATTGCTTCAAGCCCATATTCCTTAAATATGTGCTAATTATTTATTTAAAGACAGCCTGCAAAGCACAGAGGAAAGAGGATTGGATCACTCTCCTCTCTATTGGCTTGAACAATTTAGCTCTGATTCAAACTTGAACCTTCTGCTCAGCAGAACAAGACCTCTGCAGGTAACCAACATCCCCAGCCCTCTTTGAAGGCAGGTGAGTGAATGTCTGTTGTTACTTGAGAAGCCACTTGGGAGTCTCAGCCTTCCACTGCCACCCTAAGCAGCTTCCTGAGAGGCTGCCAGTAAGCATACTATCTCTATTTCATTACATTTCAGTATACAGATCATTTCAGTATACCATTTACATACTCAGTATACATTTCATTTACATGCCTGGAGTTTCACCCTCAATCCAGCTCTGCAGCTAAAACAAAAAGAAGAATGAGAACAATTACCCAGTAAATTTGAGATTTTTTACTTAAATTGTTTGCCGTGGCCATGGATGGTCACTGGACTGGCACTCCCCGAGGGTAGAGATTTTGTGTTATTTCTGTATCCACGTCATCTAGCCCACGGCAGAGCGTGCTTAGTCAACGCTTATGGAAATAGCGCATGGATGACGGAAGGAAGATACAGTGGGTCCCTCTTTCATTCTCTTCCTCATTTGGTCCATGAAGACACCCTAATGACCACTCTACTTTATTCTCACACTACTCATGGAGAGAAGCAATTCAAGTTTATGAAAGAAGGAGGCATCCTTGGGAGGGGCTGCTCATTTCATGCTAGCCAACAGCACGGGAGGTTCAGCTTTCAAGCCCAACCGTTTGAACTATTCTGTTCTGTCTGAACAGCTCAATATGTGTTGCATTAGATTGCACCATATGAAATAGCCTATTTTTAACCATGTTTGGCCTATAAAGGGGTAAATCATAGTAGAAACTGCACTGCTTTCAGCATGACTTAGTGGAAGAAACACGTGATCAGATTTTGGAGTTTTCAATGCAAGTCTCAACACTGTGAAACTTTGGAGAAGCCACTTACTCTCCCCATGTCTCCTTTACTCATTCAATAAATATTAAGCTTATATCATGTGCAAGACTCTGGGGAGCACTAAGATGTGTGAAACACAGTTTCTGCCTTCTTCAGGCCCACAGTTTACTTGGGGAGATAAAATTCACTTGCAAAACACTACAATCTAAGGCAGAGTATGATGGCACCCAAGTTGCCCCTTTTTTTTAATTAACTGCATTCCAAACAAGAGAAATTACTTCCTGCTGTAATAATCAGGAAGGTAATATAGAAGACAGGACAGTTGATCTTGGGATTAGAGGATGATTAAGTTTCATTAAGCAGAGACTTGGGGGAGGGCAGTTCAAGCAAGTGACAGGCAGGAGCAAAGGTGCAGAGGCTGGAAAACACAGTGCTGTTTTGGTATGGCTGGACAGATGGCTTGCGTGGGCAGAGAGTGAGAGATAAGACTAGTGAAACCTGTTTCTTCCATGTACTGGGCCCTTTTCCTTTTAGTTGCTGCATTGGATAAATGAAATAAGAAAGATTAGTAGGAAGAATCTCAGAATGGAAATCAGGAGACCAGAAGTCAGCTTTGTCACCAATTCTCAGAGCTCCCTCAGACAAGTCACTATGGGGCTGCATTATCCTCAGTTATCAAATGGAGGTAATTTGACTAGTCTCTACGTGGTCATAAGAGTTACAAGGACAAAATGGACAATCAAAAGGAAAACTCTCCAAAAACAAAAACTGTTGTGCCTTTCCCCCTAACATGAGTTGCTATGGATTAAAGTTAAGCTAGAAACTCTTAGCAACAACAAATGTGTGTACCTTCTTCCTAGGGTACTTATTGCATGGTCCTCTAATTTCTCAGTAACAGATTAAAAAAAAAAAAAGAGCAGATTGTGATCGCCTGGGTCAACCAAGAATACAACAAAATCTCTTAGATGGAGGTATGGACAGAGACAGTATGGGATTCAATATAAAATGAAAAGCCCATTGTGTCACCTGGAGAGAAGGTAGGGGAGGAAACCTCCTGGAAGTAGGAGTTTGGATGGAAGAATTCGTTGAGCCCAGGAATATCATCATACAGCAGAAGCCTCTTGATGTCCTTCTAGTTCTACCCTTGCTCTAGCAGCTCATGACCCAAGCACAGGTTGCTGATACAGAGCAGGAAGAAGTACTCTTTTCTTTGCCAGTGACTCACCTGGAGCCGATCTACTTTGGCAGCCGGCCACCAGGGCAGGATGGGTGTGCCTCCATCCCAGCTTCTTGGATGAGCCTTGCTTTTTTCAGCCAACTTTCCTTAGCTCTTAGGTTCCAGGATGGACTCTAACAGAACAGCCCCACACTTCCCAAATGATTTGTTTTGACAGATTCTCCTCTGCTGAGACATCCCCTTTGCAGATCCCAGGGGCCGTGGCTTCTTTTGGTATTTACACTCTGTGGATTTGAGAAGGCTACCAGCTGGACAGACCCCTCTATATGGCACTGCCACCAAAGCCTCAGGGAGGAGAAGCAATCTTCTGGGGTGCTTTCCTCAATGCTCCTGATCGGAGTTACTGCCATCTGTTAGATCAGTGACCAGATGAGCTTATGGCCCCCAGTGCAGTGAGTTGTCCTAGAAAATCCAGGCCACCCCTCTATGAGGCAGAGCCTCAAGGACTCCAGTTTCTGTCATGGTGTAGCTTTCCAGTCATCTATTTTCTAAGCAAACATTGGAGTCTCCATCTTAGGTAGAGCTCTTAGGCAGTTCCAGGAAAGGAAATGAAGACTGGGTGGCCATGGAACTTGGGTCTGGGCAGGGATGCCTGTGGGCATCTACCTTTTCTCTTCCCTAGGCAAGGTGATTTGGGGCCGATCTCAGGTGTCTCTGATTGGGAGAGAATCCTATACTCCCTCATCCGACCTGGGCCCCATCATGGAGAAGCAGGAGTCACAAGGGGAAAACTCCAACCTGGTGGGAAAGTACCTGACATCATGCAGAAGGGCAATGCTGCCATTTGCCAGGTATGGGCAAGACGAGGACAACCAATGTTGCTGCTTATAAAAACTTAGAGCAAAATAGCACTTGTCTGAACCACTCGAGAAAGTTTCTCTTAAAACTCAAGTGAGCAAGAAACATCCAGTCCAGGGAAATTCTCCACCATGTAAGTCTCCTGGTCTGGAAAACAATACTGAAAAACCCTCCTTTATATCTGGAAGTAAAAAATATCTGTCATTTCCTTGTGTGCCTGTCACTTACAACAATATTATTTCAGAAGGGTGGGCTGGTGCTCATGTGTTTCTTTACCACAAGGTGGATGAGTTTCAGAAAAGTATTGTTTATGGCATTTGAAAGTCTATTATAGTAAAAGAAGCTAAAGGTTAGGCCTGAGTTAAGACTGCAAGTCGACAAGCACACAGCCCTACGATGAGCTATTAACAGGACTGGCATTTCACAGCAGAGCTGCCATGAGTGGGATCAACATTAATTAATAATACCTTGGCTTACAGCAGGGAGTTGTTTGGCAGCTCAGAAAAGCCCTTGTCAAGATAGGCGAGGGTCTAAGTCTGGAGGTTGCAGATTTGCATGCTGAAGCATCCAGGAGGACCAGGGTCAAATTAGGTCTCTGAATGGTAGGGATAAGAATGCTCTTGTGACTCCTGAGGACATAGTGAGATTAAGTAGTTGGGAATGCGTGAATATACTGCATAGGGGCATATCACCACGTTTGCAGTATATAGATTTGTGTATTTGATTATTCATGGCTTGTTTTTGTATAATGATATATATTTACAGTAGACATTTGTGTATCGAATGTCACTATTTTCTACCAACGTGGACTAGGCTAAAAATTTTAGGAAACGTGTTTTACCATCATCGGTGGTTCATAGAGCTGGGAGATATATATATATATATATAAAAGACATTTCCACTCCTCAATCAAGGTGCCTTTGGAGAATTAATTGGATGTATAAGATTTTAATTTTCTGATACTTACCTTCTAGATATGTGTCCAAAATAGTTTCACTAAAGTACAGTTCTAAAAGCAACAGAATTGAAATTGGAATACTTGCGCAGGATCTGTACCTGGGCTTCCTTTGTGTGTGACTATTGGATTGGAAAGGGTTTTCTCTTTCAGCAACTGTTTTCCTTCCAAATAACTCCAACCTGTTCTGCTCACTCCTTCACTGTGTCCCCTCAATATTTATAGACTCCTTTCCCTTGGAATTGTTTAGTGCATGCTGCTCTGTGACTATTTTCTTGTACCAGAAGCTCACCAGCACCGGGATTTCCTAAGAGCAGGGACGGCTTTTCTCCCTTTCGACCATGGACACTCACGGGGCAGAGGTTCGTCCTACGTCCCCTCTACCCCTAGGTCCCTAGGGGAAGGGGCTGCTCTTGACTGACTGAACTCAGGTTACCATCCATCCATGTGGTTGCAACAGGACCCCAGGCCAATGGGCCTGTCTTCACAATAAAGAATTCTATCATGGCCAGAGCAGGTTCACAGACCA
The DNA here is from genome assembly GCA_023783475.1 of Daubentonia madagascariensis. Lineage (NCBI taxonomy): Eukaryota > Metazoa > Chordata > Mammalia > Primates > Daubentoniidae > Daubentonia > Daubentonia madagascariensis. The sequence goes on along the minus strand of JAKFHU010001035.1, from coordinate 39,838,546 downwards.
TGGGGTACACTGGGAATTTTCGAGTGGCTCAGTGGGTCTGTTCCTTCTCTTGGCTCTCTCACACGCTCTCCCTGTCCCTTCTGTCTGTCTTGCTTATTTTCTGTAACCTAGTCTGAAAGCCTTGAACATGGAAGAAAATCTTCCACATCTGCTTTGTAGATTTTGCACAAGCTAAAATAAAGCAAAACCAAAAAGTAAAATATATTGCAAATTCCTGGCATTGCCATGGAGTCCCTGCAGCTGGTGGTGTCATTGCTAGCTGGTGAAGTTGGAAGGTGGGGAGTGGGGTGGTGCTCAGTTGCCTAATAGAGAGTTTTGGAGCCCCTTTTCTGAGCTCCACCATATCACATAGCCTAAAATTATTTGGATTCATTTTGGAGCAACTGCTTGGCCTGGAATGTCCCCCGAGTGCTTTTTTTTTTTTTAAAAAAAATGAATTGGCTGTACTTAGTGGAGTAGAGTTAGTGTTTTTAATAGTCTGAAAAATGATATCCAGATGTTCAGCACAAAGGAGGGGGCCCTTCCCTCTAACTCCGAGTCTGCCACAGTGATCCTTGGCCTGGTCCCTCCCATCTGGACAGCTGCCCTATGCTCTCTGGGGGGCTACCTTGGGAGACCGCCCAGGAGCTCCAACTGGCCCCAAATCCTAAGAAGGAAGGCAAACCATCTGGAATGCATCGTCCAGATTGGCTCCGCGCTGCCCAGGCACCCTGACAGCTTTTTGGGACTGCGTGAAGCTTGGATTTGATCCATTAGGCTCTCTCCAGCCGGAGGCCTCCAGACTTCTCTTTGTCTCCTTCCAGAATCTGGACTCCACAGAGGCACAGTTAGACCTGTTAGTCACTTCCAAGTTCGGCTTTCTCAGGAAAGGACCAAGATGTACTCTGAGAGACACTTTCCAGCAGCTCTTGGACTAGGAACAAATAAAGGAAAGGGAATGGTTTCTGCAAGCACCTCTTCCCCACGTCCCTTTATTCCCACTGCGATGTCCTTGCCATCCTCCGGGTCTGAAGATTGGCACTTATTTGGAGAGGAGAAAGAAAATTTGTCCCATTCCAGGATGCTTTGGAGAACCTTTTAAAAAGATGGCAACCTGGCTTTGCATTGCATTTCCACACAATGCAAGGTCTGCTTGGGAGAAATAAAGGGATAAAAGCTATAGGGGAGGAAGGGGTGAGCAAGAGGTTTGAAACTGCCCTCAAACCAAATTGTAAAAAAGGATTGAGGGTTTAAAAAGTTTTTTTTTAAAACAAATCCCTGCAAACTATTGATGGGTTTATTGCAAATTATTTTTTTCTAGGGCAATAAACACTTTGTTAGTATGCAGAAAGTACTGATTTTTTCCTTCACAAAGTCTATGCATTCTTCCTACCACTTTGTTTCTACTTCTGATTTGTTTCTTCATAGACAAGAGAAAGGATAATTTTCCCCAAACCCCTGACCAAGGGAGCACAGATTTCAAGTTAATTGGATCCAAATGAAAGAGAATCTACTGTGTCTCATATCAGCCTAGTTCTCTCAAATGGCTAGAGTGCGGTGACAATGAATTGCAGAATTACCCGGCACCATAATCTGAGAGTTGCCTTTAAAGCGTCCAGTATATTTCATGCCCCTGCCCAAGTCGCTCACGTGGCAGTTGCATTAAGCATTCCTCACTGCTTCTTCCAGCCCCACTTTTAGCCACTGCTTACTCCTCAGGGTTCACCACCTGGAACTAGCAGTGTACCTCCTAGATCTGGGATACAGTGCTGCTAGCTAAATGTGTAGGTGGCCCTGCTCTCCCACCCCCATGCCACCACCACAAAAGCTATACAGGCATATCAAGATTTGGAGCAAGGAAAAGGTCATGTTATTCTACAGCAGATAAATTAAAATTGAGCAGCAAAACTCCTCTGGCCACTCCACATAGGAAATTTCTTATTGTCTACTTTCCTTATTTATGTTCTAGCTTCCTGTATCACTCAAACTACTCCAACAATCTCCAGGATCCTCTTTTGTATTTGCTCCGTCACTTCCAGTATCTACCAATTCTTTTCGCAGAACTATTTAGCCAAATCTTTGTCTCCTTCCAGAGCATCATCTTTCATATCATAAGAAGCCTGCAAGTTATAACTGTAGACAGGTTCAGTGTAATCTTTCCCCATGCTGGGGAAAAACCACCTGAAGCATTTGTCCTCTGTAGGATATCTTTGTGCTAGATCTCACTGGCAAATGAAGGAATGTGGCAAGGGTGAGATGGGGCTGCAGAACTGATCCAGTGCAGAAGCTGGCCCTGGAAGTGCCGGTGACGGGTAGACAAGCATCTCAAGCTTTGATTTCATACCAAGTTGAGCCTGAGCTTTCCAATCTGGCAGGCAGAACATAGCCCCAGGGAATTCTAAAAGCAGTCAGAGCTCAGAAAACCTCTGGGTGGGCAGATACCACATAGGAAGTTTGCCCATGGGCTGCAGGACTAGGTTTGCGTATAGGTCAACAGTCTAGCCCAGGAATGAGGACCAACAGAAACACAGTCCCCCACCATGGGATGGTCGTTCAGAGTGGAGCTCCAGCCTCAGAAGAAGACTTAGGTGATAGGCAGAATAGCAAAGTGAAATGTCAGACACCAAGGTCAAAGCCTCTGGATGTAGAAAGAATTATAACTCAGGGCCAATAAGAATGCTCAGAGGCCACCACAGAGGCCTCAGGTCCCTAGTTCATTTACCAGCAAGGACACTCGGAGAGTAAAGCAGACACCAGGTCCCTAGGAGTGGGCCCCTGGCTATGGGAACACGACCTGATTCTAAGCCACACTGGGTGGCAGGTGAGTGGGCTGGGCTTGGCTGGGCTATTTATGTACTGAGCCACCAGGGCCAGTTATGTTGGCCTGGGGAAGGCAAAGGAAGAAGAAACAACGTGAGGACTGGTACTCTTCAACCATTAAGGGCAGCGTGTTTATTATTAGAATAGCACCCTCCGGCCTGAAGTGGTGGGGAGAACTCCAGACCAGGAGTCCAGGAGTCTCTGTTCCAGTCTGGCTTTAGCCAGTAACCAGCTGTGGGCCCTTGGATGCATGTATTTTCATTAACTGTTGGGCTTCAATTTCCTCATTTGTGAAATCAAGAGTTTGAGCTAAATCACTGGCTTTCAAAGTATAGTCCTCAGACTGGCATCATCAGTGTCACCTGGTAGCTTATGAGAAATGCAGATTCTGAGGCCCGGCCCCACACCTACTGAATCGGAAACTCTGGGAGTGGAACCCAGAAATCTGTGCCTTAAGCCTCCAGGGGATTCTGATGTACAACAAAGTTTGAGAAGCAATGGGCTAAATAATTTTTAAGTCATCATCTGTTAGGAGAGATAAAATCAATCTTTCTCTCTGTCTCTGTCTCTGTCTCTGTCTCCGTCTCTCTCTCTCTCTCTCACACACACACCCCACGAGCCACATACAACTTGGCCAGTAAAACGACCCATCTTCTAATCTTGCAGTTAAAAGCCCCAGGAACAGGTCTTGGCTGCATTAACCAGGGACCCAGCCCGCAGCCTCTTTCTCCTCAGCCTGTCCCTATAACCAGAGCCTCTGCAAGCGATACATTAGTGTTCTAGCCAGCAGGAGGCAAATTGTACAATAAATTCTTGTCTCCTCTACCTCCTGCCCAATTAGCCAGAGGTAAGATAGGAAGATTTACTTTTTTCCATAAGCAAGGTCACAACCTGAAGTCATAATAGAAGCCAGTTTCCATCCTGGCTCTCCCGAGGCTGCTGCAGCGGATTGGCTAAAAGGCAGATGGCTCTGCCTGGTAGCAGGGATTTAATAGGCAAAGCGATGCAGGGAGGAGAACCAAAAGGGAAGAATAGCTGTGCTAAGGCTGTTGCCTTCTGGTTAAAAAAAATTTATAGATCTATTTATAACCTCTCTTGCTCCACAAAGGATTTGAGGCAGCTGCCTTCTTGTTGGAAAATCCTTGATGCCAATACTTGGCCTCTAGTACCATGGACTTCCTGGCCTGGAGCAAGGAGCCAAGTCTTCCTTGTTCACACAGCCTCTTTGGAGGATATAATGGCTACTCCCTACAGTCTGTTCTAGAATATCCATTTTCCTGCTCATCTCCTTCACAGCAAAAATGTGGTCACCATGATCCTGTTTTTGTTTTTAAATGACACAACCTGGATCCTGGCTTTACATTTTTCCATTCAGGTCCAATAAACAAGATCCACCAGGAAAATATTCAAAAGCCCAGTTTGAGAAGTGGTTGTCAAACGTCTATACATAAAGGGAATCCTTCAGCTTTGCTCAATGATTTATTCCTCATAGGAAACACGCCAATGGATCAATGATCTGTTGGATACTCACTGTGAGTTGGTTTGGGTTGGCAGGGGGCATTTAAATAAGTTAATACATGTTAAGTGCTTAGAAGAGAGCCAGGCCCATAGTGAATACTCAGTAAGTGTTACCTTAAACAAACAAACAAACAAAACTAAAATAAATTCCAGTAATGAACATGGACTTATACTAAAACAATCTAAATTCTGTTTGGGAGAAAAAAGCTGATGCTGTGGGTTCAGCTAGGTTTGTCTCCTTGTGGTGCTAATCGACCCCTAGGAGTCCGAACCCCCAGTTCTGGCCTCTTTCCCACTTTTATTTATCTCTATGGCCTAGAGCAGTATTCAACAATTATATCTTTCCTAGTTTTTTTTTCCTCTTTAAGAAAAAATAATTCTGGTTCCTTAATAAACCTGCTCAAAGGATGCTTATGATAAAGATTTAGTACCTTTGTGAAGTCCTTGGGCCCCTGGGCTAATAACAAGCAGAGACAGCCACACATCACGTTTTGACACTGGCCATGCTTGCCTAGACAGGGTGGTCTTGTTCTGGCTCCCAAAGACCTTGGCTCCTGGACTTCAGACATGCTGTGGTCTCTAACACCACCTTGCATGGTTTGTACCCTGCTCTGCCCCAACACTGCTACACCAGAATTACTACTCGGCATGCAGGTGCTTATCCCTGCCCTTGCTGTTTACCCATGACACTGCCCACTCAGGCTCTTTTTGGAATCTAACAAATCATTTAAAAAATTGTACAGGGAAGAGCCAAGAACAAAGAACAGACAAGGTATTTCCAAAGAAGAAAAAAGTCTTACCCTGCCAGATGTCAAGAATTATTATTAAGCTAGAGAAATTAGAGCTGTGTTATTGGTGCAGGAACATATTAATACTCCAACGGAACAGAAGAAAGAACCAGAACCATACCCACACATACATAAACCTGTGGCAGAGAGGGCAGGAAAGACAGGCAAGGGGGATGATAGTCAATGAGCAGCACTGGAAAATCTGTTGCCATGAAGATGGAAAAAAATAAAGTGGATCCATATACAAAGAAATGAAACTTAAAGGTAAAAGGCACAACATTATCTTTTAGGGGAAGCTACAGAATAACTTTATGAACTCAGGATAGGAAAGAATGTATCAGATAAGTCACAAAAGACAGAAACCAGAAAGGAAATGGTTAATACATTTTTCTATGTTAAAATTTTAAGTGTACATTCATCAGAATTCCTCAGAAAGAGACTGAATAGACATGCCACAATCTGGGAAAAAATATTTGCAACTTATATAACTGGCAAAGGGTTAGTGTCTAGAATATATGAAGGACACCGATGAAGCCATAAGAAAAAGTGAAACATCCCAATAGGAAAGTGGACAAAAAACATAAACAGGCATTCACAGAAAAGGAAACACAAATAGCTAATGAATAGGTGAAAAGATACTCAACCTATTGTTAATAAGCAAAATGAAAATCAAACCTACAATAAGATACATTTTTCACACTTACAAGATAGGCAAAAATTAAAAAGTGTAAAGTCTAGCAACAGCAAATGCTGGAAAGAATATGGAGCAACAAGAATTCTCAAACCTTATTGGTGTGAGTATAATTTGGTATAGTTACAGGAAAACAATTTGGCCTTTCCTGGTAAAGAGAAAAATAGGCACACCCTACACCCCAGAAATTCTACTCCCAGGTATATACCCTAGAGACTCTGTATATGTATATCTATATATATATCTTTATCTATATCTATACCAGGAGACATGTATAAGAATGTTTTGTGCCACATGTTCAGAATAACCAACCCAAATATCCATCACCACCACCAAATGAACTTGTAAGTTGTGGTGTTCATTCAATGCAAAAGTATGTTGCAGTGAAAATAAACAATATCTACACTCAGCAATATGGGTGAATCTCACAAATATTGAGAAAAGCAAGGAAAAGTAAAATACACTGTGTTGTTTCATTTACATAAAGATCAAAACCCAGAAAAACTAGAAATAAATTGTTTAGGGACACAATATATTGTTATAGTATTTAATATGTGTTTAATATTACTATAACAATATATTGTTCTATGCATTAACGAGTGTCTTGGCAAGAAAGAGATGGCACACTCAAATGGGGTGATGAGGAAAATCTATTGAAGGAGCTCTTTACAGAAATGTGAGTTGGGTTAGGGCATGCATTCTTAATGAGGGTAATATCATCCCCAAAGGGTGAAAACTGGTTCTTGGAGGACAAAAAATGGTATTATTTTCATGTATAAAGCACAGAGATATGTACGGTACATAAATAGATAAATAGTATACGTGTGGTTTTAAAATTTCATGGCAGGAAAAAAACATCTGAAAAGGCTACTTGGGGGTGATAACGAGGAAAAGATCGCAAAACACCAGGTTCTGAAGGCCAGCAAGGAATGGCCGGGACCCCCAGGGCTAGCAGAGCAGTCAGGAAGCTTTACCATCCCCAGGCCTGAAGGTGCCAGGCAGGGCTGGGAGAGCACAGTAGCTGTATGGAGAGGGCTGCCAGCCAGGAGCCAAGAGGGACCTTGGTAGACAAATGCAAGCAGTTCGTGACCGTCGGCAGAGAAGGAGCAGGGGAGCACACGTGCTGACCTCATTCTCCTCGGCCTCTGCTCTCTGCCAAGGCTTCACTGAGGCCAAACCCAACAGGAGGCCAGGGATCAAGGGAGCCCCTGGTGCAGTCCAGATAGGTCAGCCTCAGGGGCACGGGGCAGGATGAGAAGATTGGAGAAGGGATCTGGAGGGGCAAATGGAAACGACGCAGCAAATATACGTGGCAACGTTATAAAGGGCAAAGGAACCGCCAACAGGCATTTCAGCATGGCGGTCACCCCGGGGGGGCGGGCAGGGAGGGGCACTGGGGCCTTCAATAGCAGTGGTAACATTCTATGCCTGAAGGTGGGGGTGGGGTCGCAGGTGCTTGTTTTCTTCTTCTTCAACAATACATATATTATTTATATTTATTTGCAGATATAGAACAGTTTTAGAAAGTTAATATGGTAGTAAGTAGGAAGGTGAGGTAAAATGAAAAGAGCATTCACTGGACCTGGAGACAAAGGTGGATTGGCATCTAGGCCTCACCACTAACTAGCTCAGATTAAGCAAATCAATTGTCTTGTTTGATGAACCCTGTCAGAGGCTGGGGAACCACGGTCACCAGCCCCACCTCCGGTTAAGTGCGGTTGCATCGGCAGCCTTTTTGGGGTCTGGTCCTCATCTGAAAATCAAGATAATAATACCCTTCTCACATGGTTGTTATGATTAAATAAAATTATATCCCGTATGTGAAATCACATGCCTCACTAACTGGTGCCTAGTAAGTAATTTTTTCCTCTTCTCTGGTCTACCTAGCCAATTCTATGTCCTGCTGTTTATTCCTTTCTAAGTTCCAGTGCTCTGATCAACCTGATCTCCTTGGCCTCTGAGCCTACCCCACTTGGAGCTGCATCCAGACATGGGTCCGCACCCTTTGTCCCTCTCCAGACTGGTCCTCCCACATGTGAATCTGCCTGGCTCAAGCCCTGCCCCTCCAGGGTGCTGGGCACACAGTGTCTCCATAGTCCCTTACAAATAACAATAGGAATCAAGGTATTATCACAGAAGCTCTTGTCAAATGCAGTTGGGACTATTGTTGGTCATTTAATTGAAAAAGTTGATTAGAGCAGGATAATCACTAAGAAAATGAAACACACCAGCCTTCAACATCTTCTTTTAACTTAAAACTTACAGATGCATTTCTCTGCCAGTCTTTCCATGAAAAGCCCAGGCATTTTATTTGAGCTTGAGTTCCTCATTGTCTTTCCTGCATCGTTCCAGTTTCTGAAAGGTGGAGCAAGAACCCAGTCACTTGAGAAGCCCAAGGTCACGGAGCTTGCAACAGACCTGGTACCAGAACGACTTTGTATTCCTAAGCACGGCAACAAGCGGAATAACGTCCTATAAATTTAGTTGAATCGCACAGAGCTGTTTGGATGGGTGCCCAAAGAGGGCTGGGTGGGAACAAAGAGGAGAAGCTGTGGGGCTTGGCAGGGGCCAAAGGAAACTCAACTTAAATGATAGCTCTGCCTCTGGAGGTCATCCCTAGATCAAAAACCGGACACAGTTTCACAGACACCAAAGGCTTCAGCCAGCCTTCATTCTGGGACTGAATCTTCTTTTGGGGTGTGTGTGTAGTGGACTGGGGGTCTGGGAGGCTGGAGGGGAGAGAAGGACATGGATGGTGAGAGGGGCCGGCTTCAGCTTCCCTCCTAACTCCAGCTTCCCTGGCATCTTTGTGCCCTTCATCGTTCACCCTGAGCTCCGAGATCAGAATTCAGTCCACAGCTATTTAAAAGTCTTGACCTGGCCCTGGAATGCTGGCAAGCTCCAGTGGAATCACAGTGGTAAGTACAGTTTCCTAGGGCTGTTGAGGCTTCATGTGAGAGGCTTAGCAAATCCCAAGGAGACAGTCAGTATACACACATGCATACATATGTATATATGTGTGAACATGTATGTGTGTGTGTGTGTATGACTCTTCCCCTGACCCAGGCCAGGTGAGTACAAATTGCAAATTGCAGCAAGTAAGGGAATGCTTTTCGAGTTTATGGCTCCTAAAATTTCAAGATGTGCATATAGCTGCAGTAGATTTTATTGTGTCCCGTTAATATTATCTTATTTCCCCCACATGGACAAGGCTCTCCTGGGGTGGCCGGGAGGCCATGCAAGTCCAGCCTGCCTGTCTTAGCTGGGCCTGCCCAGGGCTAACTCATGACGGGAATAGGCCCTTCCCATGGTGCTTGGCAGCCAGCTGTGAGGGAGCACACTGGCTACACAGGGAACCGGCGGGGTGGAGGTACACTGACTACAGTGGCTGGGGTGTGTGGCGGGGAAGGTGATGTGGAAACCCAGGCCCCTTTACCACTGTGTTTTCTCCTCCTCCTGCCCACGCACAGGTCCTGATTTAGGAGAGCCGGAGCATGGCTGTAAAACTACTGCCTGGTGGGAAAAGGAGGGGAATTCCTGATATACTCCTGATAAGTACTCCAGGGGCACTCATCATTTACTTCCTGTTAGTATGATTTGGGTACTTGAGAGATTTGGACTGGACAAGGAGTCCTTTTTTGAGAGCAAAGGCAATTAAAGCCTGGGTAAGAAGCTTGTAGAAGGTAGAACCCTCTAGAACAGCCTCTTGATTTTAAAGATATTCAAACTATAGCCCAGAGAGCTTCACTGACTAGACCCAGGTCACACAGCTCATTTGATGGCATGCTTCATGAAGCTTTTTTTTTTTTTTAGGACTGAAACAGTCAGAAAATGTTCATTGATTTTTACACTAAATAAAGGGCAAATGAGCAACTGGCTTTTCTGTGCTGACTAGCTCTGGGACTTTGTGCAAGCTACTTAATCTCCATTTCCTCCTCCATAAAATGGGGTAAATAACACCTCCCAAGATCACTGTAAGGATGAATAAATTAAGGTGTGTGAGGCATCTACCTCAAGAACTTTGAGGGCTCAATAAATGTGAGTTCTCTTTTCCTTCCCTCAGTATTCATTTTCTCCTCCCTGCCCTTAAAAATCACAATAAACAAAAATAAAATTAGTTCACCCCTGATTTCATAGGCAGGCTCACCGCAGTCCACATTGCAATGCAAGGCGAATAGGAATGTGCTAGTCCACCCAGATCCGTCGGTGGCTTTGTGAAAGGGATGGTGAGCAGGATGCTGGGAACAAGGTGGGGTGGGGACTGACTGAAGAGAAAAGGGTCCCCAAAGAGACGCTGTTCCCGGTTATTATTAAAAATGAACAAAAGGAGGAAGGCCCAGAGAGAGAAAGGGGACTATCGGGACTGGACGAGAAGAGCAACCACTCGGGTGCTGTCGGTGGGAGTCCCGTCAGGCAAGGAGGGCTGTGACGACCGAGCAGCCCGCGGATCCCAGAAGGAAAACAAGCGGGCATCCAACTCCAGTCCCCCGGACAGTCAGGTCAGCTTCGAAAAGGTGTGTGGCTGCCTGGGGATGAAGTTCAAAGAGAGACACCTCCCTCCTCTGCAGCCACATGAGCTAAGGGAAGGACGTGCCCAACCTTCTGTGGCTTGGGCAGAGAGGGGCTTGCCAGCTTCATACACCAGCCACCACATCAGCGACTCTAAAACTGTTCCATGTTCATTATTCTTCTTATTACAGCTCTCGTGCCAAAGAGGCTTGGCAACGGAAAGCAGACTACTTGATTTGTGTAACAGATACTTTCACATACAGCGTACGTCACCAATAAAAACAAAAGTGTCACAAAAATTTTAATCTGGTCTTTTTGTAGCAGCAACGGGAAGCACAAAGTTTTCCTTATTATAACTTTCTCCTGTAGGATCTGTAGAACGAAATAGAACATTCGTGGAAGAGTGTGTTACTGTTGTGTGAAATTGGACTGGGCGATCACTGGAGCAGAAATGCAGACCTAGTGCACAGTGTGGGTGGCCCACCCCTGAAACCCGATGGAAGTCTGGTCTCTTCTTGGAAGCTTTCCTAGCAGAACCCTGGAGGCACATGATGACTGCCCAGGCCACATCAGCCCTGAGGGGTAATCCAGTTTGTGGCTTTGTCCGCCTGGGTTCCCACGTGCTCACTTGCTCACACAGAAACGTCTCCTCACCATTGCAGGTGAATATCCTTGTTGTGTTCCACTCTGCCACGTGGTGGCTCCATTCTGCAGTGCCCAGCTACACCCCCAAGACCCAAGAAACCAGGGTTGAAATGCAAGACACCAAGGCTGCTGCAGCCGTGATCCAAATCCTCCACACAGACGAGGGGCCGAGACACTGGCCCAAGGCAGGTATAGCATCCAGACCAGGGGGAGAAATGGAATTTGCCAGATACTGGATAGCAATGATTTGAGGAAGGCGGCAGCCAGGAGAGACATGGAAACGTAAAGCCATCTATCCGAAAGGGCTTAGGAGAGATGGAGATTCCACTGGCAGGCAAAGCAGCACAGTTGGGAAGAATTCCCTGAGCCCGCGAGCACAGCTCTCGTCCCCTTTTGAGAGGTGGAAGGGGAGGAAAGGGCTCATGGCTTGGCTGGACAATCACTGTCCACTCAGTGCTCCCTGCCCTTATCACTCGCCCTGGGGAAGGGTTCTTGTTCCCTCCCTGCTGCTAATTACAACTCTTACTAGGTTTCCAATGTGCAGCTAACACGCCCTCTGATAGGAGCGGGGTGAGCGCCTGGGCTCTGTCAGGAGCCTGGAGCTATGTGTGAGTAGCGTTGCCACATTGCTTACCAGAGACATTCATCTCACCTCACCAGAATCGCCCTTCCCTGGCCAATCCTCTTTGCCGACGAGGTCCCCAGCTTGGAGCTGATGGAGTGAATGGAAGGTCTCGCCAGGAATCAGGGGAGTGAGATAAAAAATAGAGCAGGTGAAGGGAGAAGGCCGAGGCCAGGGAGCCAAAGAGGGGTGTAAATGGATGAAGTCGGGAAGATCGTGTCAGCACCACAGTGGTTTCAAACTGGCAAGCAGGAGGGCAGGTCGTGGCAGAAATCTGGAACGTGGGCTGGAGCCGTGGCCCTGCCTGGGTTTCTGCGGCAGGGGGTAAGAATGGGCTGCATTTATGGCCTGCCCAGCGGCTTGGCCCTGGGCCCAGGTATGGGCCTTTCCAGACACCTCAGCTCTCCTATCCGGGCTGCTGAGGACTTGTTCCCAGAGGCGAGGGCTTACTTATGGTTCCTCTTAGTTCAGGAAGCAGAAGCCTGGAGTCTGGGGGCCAATCGTCAATCCTTAGGGTCCTCTCTACCACTTCTCCCCAGAGGCCTACAAGGTGTCTCACTCAAATAGGATTCTTTAGACCTGCCCTCCTGTTCCTCAATTCCCACGGTATTTTACGTACCCTGGCCCGCCCCAGACTTCTACTACATTGCTCATGTGGTCATTTTCTTAAATTGCCAGTTATATTTTCGATAATTATAGCTTATATGTCTTATCATGCCAACTACGTAGTCAGTTATGTTGGGTTTAAGTATGAGTGCTTATGTTTTAGACCCTTTGCTAGGTGCCTCATATAGATTATTGCATCTAATCTGTATAACAACCCCATGAGGTACATGTCATAATTTATTATCCCGGAAATGTCAACAAACTTGCCCAAGCTTCTGGCTCCTTGTGTGAGTTGAGCAAATTATAACCACTCTGTGCCTCAGTCTCCTCATCTGTAAAATGGGATTAATAACAGCACCTACTTCATAAGATTGCTACAAGAATTAAGTGAGCTACTATGCATAAAGTGCTCAGGACAGTGCCTGGCCTATAAGTGTTTGTTAAATAAACAAATAAATGAACAACTAAATGGCAGAGCCAGATGTAACCCAGGTAGTTTGGTTGCAGAACACAAGTTCCTAACTATTATTCATGACTTCTCTCCTTATTGATTGTGTCCTGTTCTGTTTCCTCTGAAAGGTTGGCAGGGATTGTGATTTCCATTTGCCAGATGAGCAAACTGAGCTGTAGAAGACATGATCCAGCCAGTGTCACACATATTTCTCTTCCTGAGAATTCCATGGTGATACTTGCTGTATTCCTCTGGGCCAGGCACTGCTCTGAGCACTTTACACATATTAACTAGCATAGTGCATATGCAGTCCTAGGAGATAGGTACTGTTATTCATCCCATTTTGCAGATGAGGAAGCTGAGGCACAGCCTGGCCTAACTCTGCTGTCATACCTATCCTCTACCTGAGTTCTCCCTCAGGCCTGGGGCCAAGAAATTCTGCCTGCAAGGCCCAGAACAAGGGACTGAGCACCAAGGAACTCTTACTAAGGGACCTGTACCAGCCTGTGTCCCACCTTCTCTGCCTTGGCTGTGACCAAGCCCTCAACGGGACCTCAGATTTCAAGAACTGTCCTGGCCTAAGTTCCATGAGTAAATCAGATCATCCTAATTTGGCCCATTGCTAGGGTGACCAACTGTCATGATTTGCCCAGGCATGTCCCAGTTTTAAAGCTTAAAATCCTGTGTTATGGGAAACCTTTCAGTCTGGCAGCTATTTTCTGATCCAGCGATGTTTTGCTCCTTGGTGATTAGTAATCTTTGCATCTTCCTGTAGACTTCCAGGGGATAACCTCTCTTCTCTAAATGATCCCCAAATCACTTTAATTTAGCAGCAGCTGCAACACATTTTAAACCACAACAGCATAAGGAACATTATTAGGGATACTTTCTTTCCTGGTGGAGGAGATCTCTCGGGTTTACTTTCCTAAAATCATGCCACAGAAGCATAACTAGCCAAGTCAGCAGTTTCCTTTCTGCCCTTTACACACGACCCACATTTTCATTCTCCCCAAACACTTCTAATGGTTTTCTTCCAGCTAAGACAAGCAGCATAATGCCGAAGAAAGAGATCTGGGCTTGGCATTAGGGAGACAGCTTGAGTAAAGGAAAGAGCATGGACTTCAAAGGCAGAAAGATCTGGGTGTGACTCTTGACTCTGACTTATCACTTTATGTCTCTGTGCAAGTTACTTAACCTCTCTGAACATTGCTCCTAAAAGGATAATATGAGATAATCAGCAATGACGTATGTAAAGTGACTTGCGCAGAGTGGGATGGGATAGACACTAGGCAGCTGATGAGAGGGGCTATGGCTCAAGATTGGAGCTCGCGATGGACTGGCAGGGCGCCGATCCTAAAAGGGGCTGACGCGTCCAGAGAGATGCCGCTCGGTGACTGGTATGTGCCTAATGTGGTCTCTTGGTCAAATTCCACTCTTCTTGCCTTCAATGCTACTTCCACAGGGAAGCCTCATTACAAACTCACAGGATCCTGTGCTCCTTCTTCATAGTGCTTTTCACAAGTTGAATTCCAATTTTATTTGGGTAATTACTTAATTTCTATCATCCCCACCTGACTACAAACTCCCTAAAGGCAGAGACCACGTCTGTCTCGTTCGCTGTTATAGCTTCAGCAGCCAAATCAGTGCCTGGCACACAGCAGACATTCAGTAAATGCTCGTTGAATGAAATGGAAGAATGAATCAAATGGCCATTCAAAGGTACTGGGGGGAAGACAGAATTCTGTAAGGCTATGTAGGCAGTGGTACGCCACTAGATGGAGCTAAGGCCCTGCCTGTAAGCCATCCAGCGCGCTTTCTCAAACCAGAGTGAGGCGTGGCGAAGACTCAATTTCTAATTTGACTTGGAAGCGATTCTGCTGAGATTACAACATTTATCTTTTGTCAAGCACCACGCTAGGCAATTTACAATGCGTTACTATAGTGCTTTCAACAATCACAGGAGAAAGTATCCCGTTTTACAGATAAGGAAATAAATTCCCAGTAATTTTAAGTAGTTTTTCTAAGGAGTCACACTTGTAGGTGATAGAATAAGACTCTGAACCCAGGTCCGTTGGCTTCCGAGCCTGTTTTCTCTTCAGTGTACTCCATTGCTTCCATTTTAGTGGTCTAATGCAACCAATAAACATGTTTCCTGCCGTGATAGGGCCTTTTCTTCCCCTCACAGCTGGTGTTATTTTATTACATATTCAATCTAATTGAGTTCTAAACTCTCCACACAGCCACTAATTTCTAAAAAGCCAAGTGGGGGGAAAGAAGAGGCAGGATAGACTCAACATCTCTTAAACCAGACATGTAAGTCTTGAGTTCATTGACAAGCTTAGTGTAGCATTCTGAGGAAGGAAGAAATAATCTTCAATGTATCAATCAATCATCAATAGTTCTTCATTCAGCATCTATGTTGCACAAGCAGGGCTGAGCAAACACAGATGGGCTTACAATCTGGTTGGGGATAGAAGACATGCACATATGGAACATGGAACATATCAATGCACAGCAGTACCTATGTGCCTTGCGGATGATACATACAATAAGAGGAATTCAGAGGCTGCAAAGATTCCTTTGACTGGGGCGGTCAGGGCTGACCTTCACAGAAAACATATTCAAGGTGACAGCAAGTAAACTAGTCCCTTCCTACTCAATGTGTAGACTAAGAACCAGCGGCACTGATACCACCTGAGAGCTTGCTAGAAATGCAGACGCCCAGTCTCATCCCAGACCTTCTGACTCAGAATCTGCATTTTAACTAGATCTCCAGGTGATTTTCACATGTTCAAAGACTGTTTTGGATCAAGTGTTTGTATTCATATGTCTCTCTAAAATGAACAAACTGTCTTTACTTTCACTGTCTAGTTTTAATTTTGGATTTTGCTTTGCTTTTAAAAGAATGGTACTAAATACTCTAAGCTTCTGCCAGTTTTCTCTACAAGAATCCACGGAAATTTCTGATAGCTAAATTTTCTGTGGCCTGGTGATTAATTAACTGGAGGGAAAGCTCTTATCCAAAGCACCTTTGTACATATTTACACAATGAGGATTGTTCAAGAAACTAGGCCTTTAAAAACCCAAAAGGATATTTTTTTGAATCACTAAAGACATTTACCTTATGTTTACTATAATTTGGGTATATTCTAATTCTTTGCAGATTGCTAATCTGTATGTGGTACATGATAGAACCATAATACTAGATCATTTCTCCTTGGGTCACTGCCTACCTCCTCACACTGTCCTCCCATCCATCGTTCTAGATCAGTGACATTTGTTTCATGTGGACTTTGTGATAACTCTGATGGAGAAAGTTAGATACTGAAGATACCAGCACATGGATAGGACTTGATTTAACATCTCTGGAAGAAGTGATGGTGGCCCTAGGTCTAACCATGATCCCATATCTCATGTCCACTCATGCAAGTTGGGTGAGTCCATTCAGAAGGGCAGTGTGGCATAAAGAAACTGCACAAGAAAACTGAGTGAGGAGAAACAGGCTCAGGGCAGACACATGTTAGCTGTGTCACGTCATTTCACTGAGTCTCAGTCCCCACCTATAAATGCAAGGAGGTGAAACTAGATGGTTGCTAAAGTCGCTTCCTGGTCTAGCATTACATGAGCCTAGTTAACTATGAGTTAGAGCATGGGTAGTTATTCATTAAATCCAGAATATATAGTCCCCCCAAATAGAAATGGCCACACAATCCTTACGTCCAGACATAAATGTTGAGAAGGCTGGTTACCATAGCAACTCACCTTCATGAAGTCATTTATAAATTCAATTCTGTAAAGTGACAATGTTATGTACTGGCACCTGCAAAACTCCATAATGTTTCCTTTGCTTTCATTCTTGCCCCGGGCTACGGTGCCAAGAATTGTCATATCTGGAGAAGCAATCAGAGTTCTCAAGCTGCCTTTCGGTCTGCTAGAACAGAAGGTGCTGACAGGGGTGGGAGGAAAGGAAGGCCTCCGTTCAGTTTACTCACTCTGCAGCCACCCTTCACAAACTCAAGCAAATATTTTGCGATGTTGCAAGGTGTTACGAGAAGTGAAAAGCAAGCTGTGATTCAGCTGTTATGAAGACTTTGCAAACAAAAAAGAGTGATCTGTTTTGCAGCAGACTATTATTTCTGCCAGAGCCCACAGACTGCAATACCAAAAGATGGATTTCTGCAAGACATTGCTGTCATACATATTTGATTTTCAAAACAAGACCAATTTTAAATTATTTGGCCTAGCAGGTCCCCACCTTGTGAACCTCAGACCCCTGGGAGCTGTGGAGTTGCTATAAGGCATGTGCATGTTCTGTCTGTAGACTGAGTGAAAAATGTGCTCATCCATATGGATTATTTTTCAAATATGCATAAATGTCATTGTGATGAATGAGCAACTGATATTAAAAGTAGGGTTAATACAATGCTTGGGTTTAAGAAAAAAGATAGGTATTTTTGATGTTGAAATGCAGTCTCCACAATTTTCAGATCATTTGTCTTGATTCTTGGGCCAGAGAATATGGACAACATAACTTTAGGAGAGGACAATTTCCTCAGTTACTCGTTCTACCTTCATGGCATATGTTGGATAGTATAGTCACCATTTGGTTTCTAGAACCTTAACACCTGTTAGGAAGACATTTAAGTGGCTGGTTAATACCGCTCCTCCATGAGATATGTCATCTCTGAATACATGTAAGCTGTGAGCTGTGGATACAATTCTTAGTCCACACAATTATATGAGAGATATAACCCAATTTTGATTTCAAGTCTCCATTTCTTTGCATCGTCAGAAACTTAATCTCAGTGAACTCATGGATTTCAACCTCCCTTTTCCCTGGGGTTGTGTCTAGATTCTGGGAGGGGCTCCTGAGATGCAAGGTGTGCAGCAAGGGGAGGGCAAGGAGAGGGAGTGAGGAACCTGTTCCTCAAGAGCATCCTTCCACACTGGTATTTATTGAGACAGGCTTCACTCTGTTGGCATGACCCCGTCACGTCCAGGAGCACCCTCCATTTCTCTGGCATCCTCTTGGGTGCAAGGAGACATGCTTCGGTCTCCCTGGGGTGTGGAAAACTTTGCATGTCTGCCTAAGGTCCCTTCAGTGGGGATCCACCATGTACCCATTTCTTCTCTGAGGTCTTGTCATTTTTCTGGGGCTCTACTGAGGATGAAAGGAGTGTGTCTTCTCTGCTCCCAAGTCCCACAAAAACATCTGGTATTGTGCCACCTTCCTAGGATGAGCCTGGGGAGAAGGGCACAGGACCCAGCAACATCTCAGCCCTATGTACCTTCCCATGAATTCACTTCCTCCCCACAAGAATAGGGAACTCTTTTCTACTCTCATTATCTTTTCTTTCAAATATTTTGTCTATGTCACATTCGTTTGTTTTTTCCCTTCCCCTAAGGGCAGCTTCTGAAACCAAAAGCCAGGAAGATAATTTATTTCTTTGCCTCTATTATCACATCTCTTCTGTGAGATAAGGAGCACTAACCAGGCCAGCTGCCTGAATGAGGGGAAGGAACAGGAGGGTGAAGGGATCGGCTAATATTCCTCTGCCGCATATAAACATTATTACAGATTTTATGAATCCAGGGCTTGCAAGAGAGGAGGTCAGCCCCAAATGAAATCAGACACTGAGCAAAAAGTGAATTTTTGTAGAATAATTAAAATAAGTCCCCAGCACTGGTGTAGTTTTTCTACTGGCTCTTGAGATTTTCTGCAGTGTGGCATCCAGAGCTAAATGCCTGGACTTTTGGACATAATGCTGAAATCAAGGGGTCTTTTCTAAGGGTGGGGTGAACAATTAAAGCTCCATCAGTCCTATGTGGAGGTGCTTCAGCCTGTGGGCCTGGGGTCCCGGGAGAGGAAGGGTGGGGAGGGAAGAAAGGGAAAGAAGCCGCACACTGCCATGGCTGCCACCTTGAGGCTCTCCTTCCGTTCAAACTCTCTCTGGAACTTCCCTGCCACCAGGGCTGTTGGAAAGGCAAGCTGCCTCTAACTCCACGGTTTCTGTCCCAGCCAGATCTGAAGTCCCTTCATTCATTCATTTATTCTTTCATTCAAAACCACTGAATTCCTGTGGTGGGCTATATTCTGGGGAAGAAGTAAACCTATTTTAGTCTTGGCAAACTCATCTAAGAGTCTCATTGAACAAAAAAGACATGGTCTCCGGATTTGAGGATCTTACAGTTTAGTTGGGGTAGGGAAGAGCCCACGGTAAGACAGGGGGAGGAGCGATTTCAATGCTGTGGTGGGGAAAATGCAGGTTGTAGGGAACACTGAGGTAGCACACCCAGCCAAGCCTTGAGGTGTCAGAGAAGGCTGCCTGCATAGGACAAAAAGGAACAAATAGAAACTTGCGAGAGGGAGGGCCAGGCCTCTGGGGGCAGGGCAAGCTGTGACAGGCCATGCCACAGGCTAGACCTCCTTTTAAGAAGGAGAAGGCCCAGGGAGCAGCTAGTCTGGCTCTGAACCAGCCGCAAATTTCCAGTGGCAGTGATGGCTATACGTTTCAAACTTGGTGATTACGAACACATTTTTCTCATTCAAAAGAGCTAACTGCTGCATGCCCAGGCAAAGAGATTCCATTTACCCGTTTCTTAACTTGTGCTGTTTGAATCAGGAGCCTGTGGGAGGAACACGGGGGTGGAGGGTCTCTCACAATGCAAAAGTCTCAAACTCTCTTCCCCTTCGTAACTTGGAGAGAGAGTGGCAGCTGCCATCGAAGATCCTATATTTCAGGCAAAGAAGAGTTTGTTGTCAAAACCACGGAAGAGGCACCAGAGTGTTAAACTAGAGCTTTTGCAAGCGATGTATTTTTATCATTAAACCTTGACTAAAGCTCATCGTTCCAAATGGGCTGCCTTAGCTAGAATGCCCACCTCAGTACGGGCTGAGCTCCTTGAAAATACAAGTTTGTTGCAAATGATCCACAAAGAAACCAAGTGAATATTTATTTTATAAAAGAAGGATAGTGTGAAAAGGTAGAAGGCTCTTTGGCCCACTAAATCATGAGATTAGATTATGTTTCTCCAGATGTGAAGAGTGAGAATTAGCATCCTATTTGAGGAACCTCAACCACGTCACCTAAAGGCCAACTCCGTGTCACAGAAACAAATCAGAGGACTGTATTTGAATAAAGGCGCCAACATTCTAGGTCACAGAAGAAATGACTGCATACTATTGTTCTTGAGTGAATGTAGCAAGAAAATATAATCCTTGAGTAAACAACCAGAACAGAGTAAATACATTTGTGTTAAACAATAATCTAGATCAAATTACTCAATATTTTAAACCATGAATGGAGAATAATATATGCTTTAGCTTATGCCAACAAGACAATCTTTAGAGATGTCTGAGTGACTTTTGGCTCTAAATTTAATCCACAAAGTGATTAAGGAATTAAGAAACAACAAAAATAGACTGGGAAAACATTTTACCACTTACTGTGTAGCCATTAACCTTTTATATCAACCCAAGGGTTTTTCAAACATGCTGATCATTTCTACAACTATCTAGAATGGGGTAAACAAACTTTTTCTTCAAGGGCCAAGTAGTAAATGTTTTGGGCTTTGCAACTCTGCCATTGTACACAAAAGCAGCCATATACAATATGTTAATGAATGGCCATGGCTATGTTCCAATAAAACTTTATATGCAAAAATGGACAAGTGGCCTGTGGGCCACCACTTGCTGACCCTTGATCTTGAACAATTGTGTAGATGTAAAAAATTATAAGTTCTTTTGGAAAAATTATGAGTTCCTTAGAGCTCCGAAGCAGACCAATTTCTGTGGAGCTGTGTGGTGAGGGTACATTAATCTACCAGCCAGCCAACTGTGTGCTTTATTTAAAAGCAATAATAAGGAAGCCTGCATGAGGATGTCTGGTCCTTCCAGAGAGACCAGATGACTCGGCAGACAGCAGACCTGTTGCTGGATTCAGGGAGATTTGTTAGTTTGAGGTGAAAACCACAGGGATAACCACCCTAAGCCGATCCCATAGTCTTCTCACACTATCACCTTGATAGAGGCTTTGTGAGGTAGCATGAGGATTCTGTACCCAACACCAACTTCAAAAGTTAAGGTTGTACACCAAAAAGTTCCAGCTTCCTCTCTAACTCAGCAAATGTTTCATTTGGGGCTGGATAGGTCCATTTTCCTGCTGTATTCATGGTCCCTGCTGAATGAATATTGCTGTGTAAGCCCCCTACCCCACCACTCCCCCCAACCTATTCCCTGCTGTAGATGGCTACTTGGTTATGTGTAACTTGTACTCTGTTTTGAAAGGTGGAGCTGGGCCCTAATTCTTTTTCAGTAATCTGAACTGAAAGACAAGAGGAAAGGTGCAGTTGGTGGTAGAGAGGTAGCCAGAAGGGTCATGTGGCCTCAGGGGCCGGAATAGCCAGTAGGAGGCCTTGTACAAGATGTGTTCCCTGAAAAATCAGAAATAAAATAAAGTGTTTTAGTTTCTTTCCAGTTCTGCAATCCAAGAAGGCCGGCTGTTCTTCAGGAATCCTTATATTCCAATGAGACCGTGGATGGTCTCATCCCCTTTTCTTGAGCTGTCCTGAGTAGGCCTCTTCTCAATAACTAATAACTGACTTCTCCATATGCACTCCAGAATCATGTGGTGCTCTGCTAGGCACAAATCTTGCCACATCTAACATTGGTTCGTTGCCACAACCAACATTTTATTTCATGTGTTTTAGATCTGCCACCCACGAACACAAGGTTCCGTGCATTTGACTGTGATCTGTTTAACTTCTCTGTTGGCTGGAGGTAACAAGTCCAACAAAAATGTACTTGTCAATGACGTTTTGATCTGTCCTTTCCATGCCAATCTCTTCCACAATAGCTTAGCACCTTGTCACTCCTCTCTGGATTTCACCCAGTCTCCTACTCCAGAGCCAAAGGAGTAGAGTTCCTTTGGCTCTACTCACTTCCTATTCTTGTCCATTTGTTGTTACAGCTGTTAGATTAAGTGATTTTCATCAAATCATTTCTCAGATGAGGAGTCCATCATGCTGTCCTATTGCCTCTGGGATCCAATATGTGTTTGCCAATCCAATATTTTTGGCCTCATTATCTGGTACCACCTTATCTACTTACTGTGTTCATATCTCCCATGACCCTTCAACATGAACTTCAATTGCAACCAGGTTAACTGCCATATCCCCTGTGAACATCTTGCTCTTCATTCCCACCTCCATGCCTTTGCTTATTTTTGTCCCCACCACTTCTACTAACTAGAGCGTCTCCTCTCTGTGTCAAAATCTAATTATAATATTGTCTACAGGTAAAGCATGAGAAAGGGTGGGAAGAAAACAAAGGCTATATCTGTCCCCTTCCACCTGACAACCCACATTCCAAAGTAAGTCAATGCCTGGCAACCACTGGAAACATGACAAAACTATCAAAAGCATATAAAATTGAAGCTTCTGGATAAAGATGGCAGAGTGAAACACATCTAATTTTGATCCTTCTCAACTGCCCTCTCTAAAACTCCATTAAATGTATCCTGGGGGTGAGGGGAGGTAGCACAAACCCTAAGGAAAAGGAAGTGAAAAAAGATACCAAATGAGCCACATTTTGGAGGGTGGAAAGCAAAGAGACAAGTGGTAATAGACTTGGCAGACTTGAAAAGCCAAATTGTAAACTGACATTAAGTAAATATAAGAACAAATTCAATATGTACTCCAGACTCCTCAAAATGCTCAAGACTTGCTGGCGCCATGGAAGTGGGGTGAATTGGGATGTTGAATTAAGGAAGACCGATTGAAGGAAAGTTGTTTGAGAGTCAGGAAAATTCCTGGATTTCTCCTTTCCCCTCACTCTATACCACTGGTTGACTGTGCCTCCATGTTCTGGCCAATGTCTGGAGGTTTGGGCTCCAGAGAAGGGAAAACAGATAGTTTCTGGATGAAGGAACACTAGGCACAGTTGAGGGTGCGCATGAAGTGCGTAAAACAAGAAGAATAAGTAAAGGTATGTATATTAAATACTAAGGCTCCCTGCTTTCTTCCTCCATTTTGTCCTTCAGGCAAGAGAAATTAGAGAGAACTATTCTGTGGAGAACATGATCATCCCAAAAGGAAAGACTTAAAAATACTGACTTCAAGAGTCTCCTCACAAACATCCCAGATAGATGCTCCTCCATCAGGAATTCTCAACTGGAGGCATATGGCCACATCTGGAAACATATTTGATCGCCACAAACCTGGGGGTGGTAGGTGGGGTATGCTACTGGCATCTGGTGAGTGGAGGCCAAGATGCTGCTAAACATCCTACAATGCACAATGAAAGCCTCCCTCAACAAAGAATTATCCAGTCCAAAATATCATTAGTGTCACTGTTGATAAACTCTGCCTTACATTAAACTCATGGTCAACTGACCCACAAATACAAGCAGAGTTTCCAAGCAACCCACAGTCTTCCCACTCTATCAAGAGTGAGAAGACAACAAAAAATAACCAGACATCTGAGGAAAACCTCTAACAAGAAAGACAGAGATCTAAAAACAGAAAAAAGCAACTTGGAGGAGACAGAGACCTTACAGGAAGAGGAAAAATTTTTTAAATTATAATTAACTTTCACTTATGACCAAGATAGACTACCAGGGACCAGATTTACCTTCCTGCCCTAGACAACTAGAAAATTGGGCAAAATTCAGAAAACTGTTTTCTGATATTGGACAACAGGCAGCACAGGACTGTGATTTCTGAAACAAGTGAGGCCTGAAGACAAAATCCATACCCAAGCAGATTCTATTAATTCTTACTGAGTCAAAAAGACCAGAGATTGAAATTAAGTCGATCTGAGGTAGTTAGAGGATGTTGGGCAGAGTTCTGGAAAGGATGCAACTACACAGAAAAAGAGTTCCAGAAATATTTTATATGGATCCTCCTATGTCTTTGCTGAATACCAGTATGCACATGTGTGGGGCAAAAGTCCACAAGATTGGGAAAGAACAAATGGTGAGCTGTGAGCTGAAGAGTTTTCAGATCTCACACAGGGCAGATAATTGTTTAAAATTCTAACACAGGAGGTGGAGGAGAGTCCTCAGTGATCATTCAGGGCATTCAGTAGAGATACTAGAAGGGTCATGTCTTAATAGTGGAGCTAAACTATCCTTGGAGTAAAAGCTACTCTACATCCTCCCTAACAAAGCTCAAAGACAAGCATCAAAAGAACAAACTTAACCAAACATAATTTCCTACAAGAACAAAGCCCAATACTTGAAAAAAATGACAAGAAAATAAAAGTACTCAACAACAAACTATTCACAATGTCTAGCATCCAATCAAGATTTGCTAGACATGGCAAGAAACAGGAAAATGTGACCTATAACCAGGAGAATAATCAGTCAATAGAAATGATAAATGTTATGGACTACTTCACACCCAGATATGATACAGGTTATGGAATAGGCAGATAAGGATGTTTAAGCAGTTTTTATAACCATGCGCAAGTATTTAAAGAAAAACATGCACATTAGTGAAGACTGGAAAACATAATAAAGAATAAAATGGAACTTTTACAGATGAAAAATACAATATCTGAAATAAAAAGTTCATTAGATGGGATTTAATAGCAGATTAGGCACTGCATGAGAAAAGACAGGAATTTGAAGACATAGCAATAGAAACTATCTAAAATGGAGCAGAAAAGGAAAAAACACGAATAAAAAGTTAACAAAGTCTCAGTGACGTGAGCAACAACATCAAGGATGTAACATACATTTAATTGGAGTTACAGAAGGTAGAGAGAGGGTGGAAGAGAAACAGTATTTAAAAAAAAAAATGGCCAAGATTTGATGAGAACAAAGGGCTGTCATCACCAACATGCTTGTTGCCATTATCCTTGTTTCCCCCCTAATCTGAACCTGACCAGGATTATCTGTATTTGGCTTGCCTAGATCACATGCTGGTTCAAGTTCATGTTTTCTCCTCCATGCCTTACTGCTTAGATCAGCTGATAGAAGTGTTTCATCCTACAGAAATGTTTTCTCTAACCTATTCCTGAGAATTGGAGGTAGTTAAGATTGAGTTTAGAAGCCAAATTCCTGCTGCACATGATCCAGAGTATGTGACCAGTGAATGGCCAGTGCATGGCCTACAGCACAGGCATGCCCAGACCATAGTGAGTACTGTGTTTCCCAATATTAGTTCATTACTTTGCCCACTGACTTCCCTGGAAGGTATTCTTGTATACTTTCCAAAATGCTGAGGGCAGGACTATGACTCTGTGTAGCTTATCTTCTCTTGGGTACTTTCATTTTGCTCTCTCCTTACATAGATAGGTTTGTGCTTACTCCTCAGATTTTATGTTAAAACTTTCATTCTAGTTTATATGTAAAAATTTCTGAAAAATATTAAATACTTGATAGATTTGGTGACATTAAAAAAAATAACATGAAGTAAGCTATGTCATTATCTCAGCAGAGTTGGGGGTCGGCAGTAAGAGAAGAATGGATGTGAAGAATGAAGGGGACCCAAGGGAGTTTTTAAGGTACACACACTTCACATCTCCCCAAGAAGACAAATTCCTTCCTTCCTCCCTCCCTCCCTCCCTCTTTTTGACAGAGTCTCGCTTTGTTGCCAGGCTGGAGTGCAGTGGTGTGATCATAGCTCACTGCAGCTTTGATCTCTTGGGCTCAAGGATCCTCCTGCCTCAGCCTCCTGAGTAGCTGGGACTACAGGCGCGAGCCACACCTGGCTAATTTTTTTATTTTTTGTAGAGACAGGGTCTTGCTATGTTGCCCAGGCTAGTCTCAAATAATCCTCATGCCTCAGCCTCCCAAAGGGCTGGGATTACAGGTGTGAACCACCATTCCCAGCCAAAGACAATTTTCACTCCGTCCTTATGAACACTCTTCCCTCAGATATTGAAATGTCCAATTCTGTCTGATCTTTTGCGTTTCAGCTGTAATGTCTCTGCTTTAGAGAGGCCTTCTCTGATCACACTCCTCACTCAGTTGTTCTCTGTCCCTTTTCACACTCTGTAAGCGTGTTGTTCACTTGGTTACTATGTACTTCTACATTATAACCACTACAGCGTAAGCTCCATGAGGGCAGAGAGCTTGTCTTGTTCACCACTGTATCCTTGGTGTCTGAAACAGTGTTTGACAAATATTAATCTCATAAACAATATTGTTGAGTGAATGTTAACTGAAGGCAGCAGGCATTTCACATGAATGATTTGGAAGCAAAAACAAAATTTAACCCCCCCCAAATTATGTAAATTTTGAAATATGTAACCTCATTCATATTTGCTCTTTAAAAGTTTTGCCTTTCACATCTAAGTCCTGGGTTTGATTATTTTGTGTATGGTTAAGAGATAGGAATCCAGTTAGAATTTACTGAAGAAGTTCCCCACTGATCTACAATGCTACCTGTGTCATATATCACCTTTCCGTATATGTACTCAGCCACTCCTGGTCTCCCTGTTTCTGTTTTTGTGTCAGTAGTACATTGCCTCAATACTTCAGCTTTAAAGCAAGCTTTGACACCTGGTAGAGCAAGTTCCTCCAACTCATTATTCTTTAAAAATGTCTTTTGGCCCTTTGCTCTTCCATATAAATTTTATGATTAGCTTGTTAAGTTTTATCTCATTCAATAAAATTTTGTAACTTTTTATATAAGTGACTTGGATACCTTCTGCTACATTTATTCTTCTATTTTTTGGTGCTATTGTATATGGTATCTTTTAAAACTACATTTTCTGTTTTTGCTGTGTGCAAAGACATTTTACTTTTGTGTATTGATCTCATTTACAACAAATTGGATACACTAAGTTACTCATACTAATAATTTGCTGTGGATTCTTTTGGGCTTTTTATGTAGACAATCATCTGCAAATAGTAACCATTTTGTTTCTTCCTTCTGATCACTATACCTCCCCCACCCCCTCTGTCTTGTTTTATTACCCAGGCTAGGATCTCCAGTACAATGTTGAATATAAGTGTTGATAAACATTCTTGTCTTGTTACTGATTTTAAAGAATGCATTTAACAGCCGATATGATATTTGCTATGGGCTTTTTCATGTTACTGTTTATTAGGGTAAGGAATTTCTTTCTATTCTAGTTTACTAAGAGTTTTCATTATGATTGGTTGTTGAATTTTATCAAATGCTTTTTCTTCACTTAATGAGATGGTCATGCAGGTTTTATTTGCTTTGTTAATGTGGGTAATTAATAGATTTTTTAAATGTTGGCTAATCTTGCATTTCTAGGATAAAACCACATTGGTCAATCACAAAGTAATATTATTGTTATGCATTGCTGGATTAGTTTTCTAATATTTTCCATCTTTGCTCACAAGTGATAATGGCCTGTAATTTGCCTTTCTTTACAGTACTTGTCTGGTTTGGGAAACAAGGTTATATTAGCCTTATAGGTGAGTTGAGGAGTATTCCCATTTTCCACTGCTTGAAAAAGTTGTGCAAGTTTGAAATTAGCTATTATTAGAATTTTGGTATAAGTTGCCTGTAAAACTATTTCATTCTGGTGTTTAACTCCTGATAAAACTTCTCTAATGATTATAAGATCTTTCAAATTTTTTACTTATTCTCAAGTCAGTTTCAATCATATTTTTAAAAGGAAAATATCCATTTCATCTATTTAAAAAATGACATTATATATAATATTCTCTTTGATCTTTGCTGAATCTATAACTATGTCCCATTGTTTATTACTAAAATTGACTCTTCCTGACTTTTTTATCAGTCTTGCTTTCTAGAATTTTATTAGTTTTTACAAAAAACCAATTTTTTCCCCATTGAACTCTATTTCATCTCTTGAATTTTTGTTTTGCATGTGATTCATTTATACTTTTATTTTTATTACTTTCCTCTTCCTACCTACTTTGGATTTTTTGTTTGTTTGTTTTACAGACAGGGTCTCACTCTGTTGCCCAGGCTCCAGTACAGTGGCTTGATCATAGCTCACTGTAGCCTTGAACTCCTGGGCTCAAGTGATCCTTCTCAGGCGCCCAAGTACCTAGGACTACAGGCGCCTGCAACCACAGCTGGCTAATTTTTAGAAATTTATTTGTATAGATGGGGTCTTGCTATGTTGCCCAGGCTGGTTTCAAACTCCCAGCCTCAAGTGATCCTCCCACCTCAGTCTCCCAAAAGGCTGGGATTACAAACATGAGCCACTGAGCCTGGCCTAGATTTCTTGTTTCTCTAACTTAAGTTCAATTCTTAGCTCATTAATTGTCAGCCTTTCTTCTTTTCCTATATAAGCATTTAAAACTGTATGTCTCCTCTCTAAATTCCACTTTAGCTATATCCCACATTTTTGATAAAATATTGATTATCATTTGATACTTGTATCTCTCTTCTAATTTCCACCATGACTTTCGACTCATTGGTTTAGAAGAGTGTTTTAAATTTCCAAATACATGGCTTTTAAAAATTATTTTTCCGCTATTGGTTTCTAACCTAAATGTGTCATGGTTAGAGACTGATTTTTCTGATAGCAAAGTTCTGAAAATTGTTGAGACCTGTCTTATAGCCTAGTACTTTTTGTAAATGTCCCCTGTATGCTTTAGAAGAATGTGTATCATTCACTTACTGGAGCAGTGTTTTACACATGTCCATTAGACCAAACTGGTTAACTGAATTGTTCAAGTCTTACTGCATTTTTTTCTTTTGGCTGCTTATTTTATCAATCACTGTAAGAAGTATATAGTATCTTCTTGAATACAATAATTGTGTCAATTTTTTCTTTATCCATTTTAAGACTACATTATTAGGAGTATATAATTTAAGAATCTTATCTTCTTGGAAACTTGAACTTTTATCAGTATGTAACAATCTTCTTTACCTCTGGTAACACTTTCTGCCTTAAGACTTATTTTGTCTATATTAATACAACCACAACAACTTTATTTTGGTTATGGTCTGTATATTTACATTTAGCATATGATGGCTGAAACTTTTTAAATCAGTGTGACAATATTTGTCTACTTTAAGTGGAAAATGTAGTATATTCATATTTGGATTTACTTCTCCTTACTTTGTTCCTTCTTGTTCTCCTTTTCTTTTTTCTTCCTCCTTTATTGATTTCTTTTGGATTTTCCCCCTTCATTCCACATACCTCTGGTTTGAAAGTTATGCACTCTATTATTATTTTTATTTAAGAAAATTTTAACATGTATTTTTTAACTTGACCAAGTTGAAAGTTTGTCAATCTTTCTCTTTTTCTTGAATACTTAATCTGATCAACTATATTATTTTCTAGTATATTAGTTCTCATCATCCATGCAGTAAATATTATCATCTTGTATAATCCAAGTTTGCCCACAGTTACCGACTTATTTACCATTTACCGGGTCTCAGCATTCCTTCTTGCGTTTCAGAGCTTCCTTGTGAATTCATTTCCTTCTTCCTGAAACATGCCTTTTAGAATGTCTTCTAGTGTGAATCTGTTGTTTGCCTAAAAATGTCTATTTCATTTTAAATAACTATTTGTTATGAAAAGTTTTATACATAAAAGTAGAGGGAATAGCTTCTTTTGGAACTTTGGATGTATGTCAGACCTTTTCCCTCTACGTTTCATGTCTCAATTTCTATTTCATATTTTCTATCACTGGATCTTCATGCTGAAATTTCTGGAGAGGTTTTCAATTTTTTTCTTACCTCCTCTTCCCAGGGCTAAGGGCACGATACAAAAGTATTCCCACTGTCTTTCTCTGTGTGTACATATTCTAGTATACATATTCTAGCAAACCACTAAAATTGTTGCTTTTCAGGGCTCCATGCTTTATGCACACATCTCTGACCTAACCTCTCCACCTTGCTCAAGTCCTGGGCTTTGTCTTCCATGGATGTGATGCCCTTTAAAATGTAGGCTTTGGACCAGGAGGGATTGGCAGATATTCCTAAGGCAAGCACTGGCTTTGGTGCTACTTTATCCTTTGAATTTGTACTCTTTTTTTCCCCCAGCCTCTGAAGAGCATTACTTCTTGCCAGTTTAATCACACTCTTTTAAAATCATATTTTTCTATATGTGTATGCATGTATATCTATTTTTCAAGGGTTGTTGTTGTTGTATGGTAAGTTTCTCTGGCAATCCTATTCACAATGCTTTTGGAAACTTAAGTCCGTCTAAGTTGATCTTTAAGTTGCTGTAAATGCAAATCTTTTAGCATCATGGCAAATTAAAAACTAAGAAAGAGCATCATTGCCATCTGGTGGAGAGACCTACAATTACCACGTCTAAATGAGACCCACTGTGACTCATGGCCTTTTCATTACCTCCACAGTTAGCTATTGGGTCCTGCTAAATCTTTAATCAGGTCTTTCAAATCTGTCCCTTTATTCATTCTCCCAGTCCTACCCCAGTCCAGTTTCTAACTAATTTTTTTTTTTTGCTAAAACATTGCTTTTGAACTGGTTTGTCCCTTTAGTTACTATTCTTTTATTA
Organism: Daubentonia madagascariensis; assembly: GCA_023783475.1. Taxonomy (NCBI): domain Eukaryota; kingdom Metazoa; phylum Chordata; class Mammalia; order Primates; family Daubentoniidae; genus Daubentonia; species Daubentonia madagascariensis. The sequence continues at coordinate 39,808,486 of JAKFHU010001035.1, read as the reverse complement.
TATTTTCCTTGTTCTTATTGTCGACCTTACTTTTACAATTCTACATTAATTTGATGGGTTGTGTATCAAGTTCTTGCTTATGAGCAAAAATTTTGGAAACAATAACAGCAGTCTGACTAGGGTTGAGAACAAAGTAGAAGTCCAATAAATGTTGGCTGAATTGGAAGTATTTAGCACCATTTGCTCATCTGCCTAATTCATCTGAGAGGCAGTATATGCACAGAAATTCCCATGTTGTTTTCCATAATAACATACAGATGAATGACATTCACATCTGTAACACTCCCGTGGGCGCACCCAGATTTTTTAAAAATTATTTTTAATTACCAAAGGTATGTATACATGTCCAATATAAAAAAATTTAGAGTTCCATAAATGAGTAATTATATTGATGATGCTGGGCACCAGGGTACCAGGGTTTTCACTGTGGAAGAAGATAAGAATGTGGAATGGGGAGAGGCAAGGAAGAACCCTGTGTGGTTGGATTGGAATTGGAGATGTCAGTAAAATTTGTGATTTCTAATGTATGTTTCCCAGCTCTTTCTGTCGAAGGGACCTAAAAACAATGACAACCTAGGAGGCTCTGATCTTAGTTTCTAAACACCATTATCCACTACAAGAAACTAAGGATCTCTGGAGACATGGCTGATTCCAGGGCTGAGGCAGGAGAAACAAACAAACAAGCCAAAAAACCCAAGGTAAACTTGGAACATCCTATGCTGGAAAGTAAAGAACTGCTCAAAGAATAATATGAACATGTCAAACAGACCCAGGAGCCAGCTTGAAAGTTCTCCCACTCGCCAAATTTGGGATAATTTGATATTAAAACAAATGATAGTAACAGACTGAATAATAGAGGAATCCACAAGTTTATACTAATATACTAATATGAATGAGTGAGAAAAAGAGCAAGATTTTCCTTACAGAAATGCCACCTAATAAACACAGAAGGAATGATATAATTGGAAAAATCACCAACAATTAATTCAACCATAAAATATCACTAAAATTAGTGTGAAAATTTATTGAGAAACAGAATATTTAAGAGTCTCAAAGAATTTTCCCATAAAATGCTTATTAGTTTACTAGAAAAAATTAAAAAATTTACAGTGGAGAAATCTAGTAGATATCACCTAAAACAAGTGATCAAAATTAACATCCTTGTACGGGACAACTGACACCATCATATGGTGCACTGAAAAGGACACAGTGTTACTTCTGTGGTACTCCTGCCAAAAATGTATAAATTCAGTCTAGTCATGAAGAAACAACAGAAAAACCCAAATTAAGGGACATTCTATAAAAAAGCTGACCCATGTATTTCACGACTTTGACATTTTTGAAAGACTGGTTGAAGAATTGTTCCAGATTAAAGGAGACTGGAGACATGACAACTAAACATAATGCATTATCCCTGATTGGATCCCAGATCAGACTTTTTTTCCTACAAAGGACATTACTGAAACAATTAGCAAAATACAAAAAAGATTTGATAATAACAATATATTGATGTAAATTTTCTGGTTTTGATAACTGTGCTATAGTTATGTAGGAAAACTCCCTTGTTCTTAAGTATTTGGGGTAAAGAGGCATCACATCTGTAATGAACACTCAAATGGTTCAGCAAAAAAGCACTTATTCTAAGCTGATGATAAAGGGAAACCTCTTCTTTACAGGAGAATGACAACTAATAAATACATTAAGACTAATGGAGTTAGAAAACACAATTTTGCAAAAATTCTAGTAAAAATGTATTCAGACAAGAATCATGAAAGGATGCTAGATCCAGAAGGGGCAGGTGTGATGCGGAATAGAATCATCAACATGGTCTCAAAGTTTCTCCTCAAAAATTACCCACTAATCACAAAAGGAAAAACATTATGCGGTGGAGAAATTGGACATCTTATCCAAGTCACTGAAATTAACATTACCAATAAAGGACAAAGGGACATTCTTTGTATCTGGGTAGGATATCTGGAGGACACATCGCTTACAGTATTTCAAGCCCCACTGCACAACCTGAATCTAATCATGAGGAAACATCAAACTGAGGCATATTCTATCCTTTAGCTGCCCCGTAATTTTCAAATATACCAATATTACAAAAGACAAAGAAAGTCTGAGGAACTGTTCCAGATTAAAGAGTCATAACAATAGAACATATGATCCTGGACATCTTGTGGCTAAAAAAATACTACCAATAAACAACAAATGAAATTAGAATATAGGCCATAGATTATAATATTGTATCAATGTTAAATTTCTGAATTTGATAACTGTACTTAGGTAAGATAGTATGCTTGTTCTTATGACATACACATACTAGTATTAAAGGGTAAAGTGTATGATGTCTACAACATACTCTCTAAACGGTCAAGGATAAAAATATATATCAAGAGATAGAGAGAAAATGATAATGCAAACATGGGAAACATTACAAAAGAAGTCAAAGCACAGAACAAAGTATATATTTTTCTTCTATTTAAAATTCCCCAAACAAATGTATGCATTTATGTGCATGTAAATACATATTTCTAAGATACTAAAATTGTTAATACTCCCTATGCTCATCCAGGTAAGGGAACTAGGAGCTAAAAGGTATTTGAAGGTTGGCATAAGGGTTGTAAAGGGTTACGTCTCTTCTCAACCCTTGGACCCACTCCAGAGAAAAACAGTCCTAGCTTCCAGTGTTTTTCCTATGGATACACTAACTTCTGCGAACATATGTAATTCTTCTATCATTTTGACAGCTATATATTCTAATGAATGAATGTATAAAACTTACCTAAGTGTTCCATTGGTATTTGTTTCTAGTATCATTTCAAATGCAATCTGAGATTTAAAAAAAATAGGTTCTTTCACCAACTTTTACATTTACTTTGATAAAAGCTACGTTTGGCCTTAATTCTGTCATCTTACTTTGCTATAGTGTCTGTTTTTATGCCTTCCATTTAAAAAATATTTTATAGGGATTCCTTCTCATCTAGTAAGTACTTCTGCTCAGTTTATGACAGTCATTATTATTTCGGCAATACGAAGATTTATAATACTAACAAAAATCTTCATAGGCGAATCCCAGTTTGGCCACTAGATCCATTTATGGAAGGAAGCGACTCAAGGTGTGAATATAAAAAGTGAGTTGGGCAAGTCTAGATTCCAGTTGATCCCTGAAAAGTGCACCTTTCTCTAAGTCAACCAACCCAATCTTCAATGGATCTGGGACATTCTCTGACCACGTCCTGTTATGAGTCCCTTGTGTTATGATTTAAAAACCTCAAATTGATCAAAGCATGAGGAAACTTACCGCTCTTAGAGATATTATTTATATTTTACATACTCTTGTAATATTTCTGGATATGAATAAATAACAATGTATCCTAGAAACAGCACTATTTGAAAAACCTTATAGATAAGTTAAACAGCTACAATTATAAATAACTTTCAGAGTAATTTAAAGACAAATAAAAATGCCATATATGTACCATGTATATTATCACACTATCTATTCTACATATTTAATGGTGGTATGTATTTATACACACTGCAACTGGAAATAGGGAATACTTATTTGGTCTCCCATAGTAAGCTGTAGGTTCTAAAAGCAGAAATCCTGAACCTCTGAGACCAGCATAAGAAAAATATTTACTCGAAACCTTGAAGTAGTCCTTTAGCAGTCTACATTATTAAAAAATAGAGTAAAGATGTTTGCTTTGTTCTATTTATTTCTTTTTGGAAGGCAAGGAAGGAGGTAAAAAAAAAAAGTTTGGTTTTTGTTTCAAAGAGCTTTTCTCAAAGAGTAGGGATTCATTTTCATTATACATCAACATGGACGAACACCGTTCTTCTGGTTTTCATGACAATTTGAATTCAAGGTAATATGTATAATATATGTTTTTCTGAAATCCAGTGTGTTCATTTGGACACATGGGTGTTCCCTGTGCTCTTTTTCATATATGGAAGGAACCAGCACTTTGGCTTCAAGAACAAATTTAAAAACTCACAAATCCAACTTGTCTTTGATTTGGGTCTGGGCTAATTACTAACAAACCATTCAGCAATAATGGCCTCAAACATTTAAATATCCTATGAAACTGCAATTAATTAAGAGACTGCTGATTCTAAGAACTACGCCACCAATAACAGAATGAGGGAAAAATTGTAAGTCTGGATGCCAAGTTCAGAGCAAAATATCTGTAATCTTCTTCTCACTTTTGCAATATTTATAAATAAAGTGGGAGGGGTAAGAATTATATGTATAATGTTAAATAAAAGTGCATATAGAACTGGGAAATCATTTTCATTAAATTTGCCACTTATTCTAATTCAATAAAATGCTTGTAAAGAAAATAACCACTTAAGGCAGAAGACTAGTTACATTGTTGCTGTTCAGAACTTATTGAGAGTAAAAGAATATCAATCAAATTACTTGGTTTAAACTTAATTATTTGTCTTAAAACATGTTATTGTGCAAGTTGAACATCTACATTATGCCTTAAAAATTCAAAGCAGAAAGTAAAAATCACATAGAAAGCCAGAAACTTCATCAATACATCTAGACAGATGTTTGCTTGTAGTTTTTGGTATCTAAAACCTTTTTTCCACACATCGCACAGATACCTGAAACAAAAGAAAACATGAGCAAGCAAATCATAATAACAACTGTTTGGCGGTTTATTTAAGTCAATCCTGAAGCTTAAAACATAATGTAACAGCATCAGAAAAGAAATAAATATATACTTTTAACTACTAACAAGTTTTAAGTTCTATTTTGGCTCAGAAAAAAATTTTTGATTGATAGAATTTAAGAAAGGCTACTCCTTTACTGTTATACAAATCAGCAGCAAATGAAACAGGTTTGATGTGAATAGAAAAATGATATTAAAAGAAACTTACCCTTTTTGTAGGCACAGCCCTGGCAATAATGAGAACCTGGTTGGTGCACAGAACTTTTACAAATTCTGCAAGTGGAGAACTTATTCTTTCCATATGGATCGAATCTAGAGAATTTTTAAAGATAGAAAAATATATACTACACTAGAAACATTCATTAATAACCTCACTTAAGCAACACCCAGGATTAATCGCTGCTCTCCATTCCCTCTATCCAACTCTACCATTGACAGGCATAGCCCTCTTCCAGCTGGCTACTGTCTAACATGCCCACATAGCTCTGCTTCATGTCATCTGTATGCTTATGAAGAGTCAGTTGTACAGTACTTATACCCAAACCTGTTCATACCAGTTGTATCTGTCATTCTATTTGCATGACATAAATATTATGGAAACTTATGAAATGTGAGTGCAAAAGAGTGACTGATTCCATAAAAACTATGTGACTGCTTTAGGATGACTAAATAAGTGTGAATTATTAAAACTGATATTGAATGAGGTATGGGTAAGACAACTGTTAAAAATGGGGGGAAAATCATAAGTAGAAGAATTCCAAACTTTAAGTGTCAGTTTTTGCTCCACTGCAAAGATAATGAAAATACATATTCTGGTTATGATTTATGTGAGGACAATGAAGTAGAACTCTCATCAGCAGATTCATCCTCAGAAGGCCTTGTCTCAGTATCAACGACTGATGAATGCACCTACTGTTACGTGCTTTAATTTAAAATAAAGTATGTGTATCTTTTAGTGATTGCCTATATTAACTGATGTTTTCAATTAACTGATCCAATCCCTTTGGACAAAGGAGGTTCCACTATACAAAAATGCCATCTTATAGTGACTGGATTGCAAAATAACTTTAGAATAAATACTTTCCTTTAAATTAGCAATAATATTCTCATTTAAAACTGCTTCTCTAACTACAAAGTGAGTTTTTGTAATGATCCTCATATACTGAATACCAACACTGTCCTGGACCTGGTGTCCTCTCTTAGGGTAACAGCACAACAGCCCATTTTCAAAGATTAATTTTTCCAAACCCAAGAGAGTATCACTTTCTCTCCTATCCATAAAAGAGAGACACTATCCTTCTTTTCAATAAGCTCAATTTGTTCGTACCTGTATGTCTGAAGATCACTTTTTTCTTAAAACCATATTTTATCATTCTAAGATATACATTTTAATCCCTGAAATCTTTCAATTAATTGGAAGAGCTTTTTCTTTCTTAAAGTAATGATGTCTTGTATAAATAATGGTATCACAGATGCAAAGCAATACGCTAGTAAGCTTTCTAAAGTGTGATATTTAGAGTACCCAAAAGTAATAGCTACCTTTTAATGATATCAAGGTAAGTTTGGGAGCATAAAGTAAGTATATAAAACCATACAATCTGTACAAATAACAACTTAGTCAATAAAAATTGAATGGTCTTAGAAGACATCAGTAAGTCAGTCAACAACATATAGACACCACATAGAAGATTAAATATGCCGTGCTGTTTTATATCCATTGTTTAATAAGCACCTACTATGTGCCAGGCACTGTATGTAGTAAAAGCTCTATTGCTGTTATTTCTAATCCTTGGAACAATGTCATAAAACAAGTATTTTACTCATTCAGCAAATATATACTGAATGCTTACTATGTGCCAGTTACTGCTCTAAATACCAAAGATAAACTTAATAGACAAGGTCCCTGTCCTCATCAAGCTGATATTCTGTGAGAAGAGATAAACAATAAATAAGGAAACAGACATTCTAATAAAAACAAGCAAGATTTTCAGATGGTGATAAGTGTTACAGAGAAAATTCCAACAGGATACTGTGGCAGAGATGAGGGGAAGGAGAGAAGAGATTAGTTTAGATGCTAGTTAGGGCACCCTCTCTGAGGAGGTGACACTTCCTCCTCGGCAGCTAAGACCTAAATAACAAGAAAGAGCCAGATATGTAAGGTCTGAGGGATGACCTCGAGGAGGGAGGAGTAAGTACAAATCTTTTTGGATGGGATTGGGCTTGGCATATCTGATGAGGGTGGTATATGATGAATGAGGGGTGTGGTACAATAGGTCAGAAAGGAGGGAGGGGTCATATCATGGAGGACCTTGTAAAAACAGGGTAGGGGGCTTAGATTTTATTCTATGTGAAAAAGAAAACCATTGGCGAGTATTAAGCAAAGGAATTACATGACCTTTTTAAATGACCACTCTGGTTACTATGAGACAACTGTAGCAAACCAGAGACAAAGCAGGGAGATAGTTAGAAAGTTATTACAGTATTCAAGTAAGAAATAACAGTAGTTTGGAACAAGGTAATAGCAGTGAGATAGACAGAAGCAGGCAGATTCAGGTTATATTCTGGAGGAAGGGCCAAAGAACTTGCTGATGGATATGGGAAGTGGGAGAAAGGGAGGACTCAGTGAGAAATTCCAGCTTTTAGGCTTGAACAACTGGATTAGACAGTGGTGCCACTTACTATGATGAGAAGACTAAAGGAAAAAGAGGTGGCTGTCAGACATCAAATTAGGTATGTCAAGCAAGCAGTCAGGTATATGCTTGGAGCTCAAAGAAGTTAGGACTAGAGGTATAAATTTGGGAGTCTTTAACATACAGTTTGAATTTAAAGCCAGTGGATTAAAGTCACTTTGGGAGAGTTTACAAATTTATAAATAGGAAAAAAAAAAGTCTAGGATTGAGTCCTGAGGTGCTTGATTAAGAACAGCCAGTGAGCTGAGAGGAAAACCAGGAGAATGTGGTATCCTGGAGGCCAGGAGAATAAAGAGTCGTCAAAAAGAGTTATTAAGAGACTAAGTAAGATAAGAATAGAGAAGTGGCTATCAGTCTTAAGGGTCACTTGTGATCCTGACAAAAGCAGTTTGAGGGCTGTGGTGGGGATGAAAGCATGACTAGAGTGGCTGAAGGAGAGAATGAGACTTAAGGAAATTGAGAAGGTGTCTAGATAAAGCTTTGAAAAATGTTTGCTGTGAAGGGAAGCAAGGAAATGGGGTGGCAGTTGGAAGGATTCATGGAGTTTAAAACTGGATATAATAAAGCAAGGTATCAAAAAATTGGTTTTAAGATAGGAGATATTTTTATACCCATTCTCAGATGAAAAAGTGCGGTGGGGATCCTGCAGTCTTGGGGCAACATGTGGCCTTCTGAATCCCTGAGTGTGGCCTTTTGGCTGAATCCAAATTTTACAGAGCAAATTCTTTTAATAAACCCTAGACTCTAGATTCAAATTTAGGTCTGACTTCAAAGCTTATGATCTTTCCACATCCCCCTGCTGCTTCTGATTTGCAGGACGATTAAGAAGTAGATAAAATAAAAGTCATGTTTTCTGGTGAAACTGTAAAAAGAGAGTAGCACTAATATCTTCATATACTGATACAGTGAGGAGGAACACGGTGAAACCAGCAGGTTATAATAGATAGTTTGGCTTTGTGTGCTAGGAACTACCTAACTCTATGTTTTATCACAATCGAATGGTACACACCAAATTCACTCAAGTAGGCTTAAAACTACAAAGAGTGGAAATTTATATGACCTCTTCTATGGATGCTCTTACCTACCTTGCTTTTTTTGAAGTCAAAGCTTTATTTTCATTCAGTTTTCTTCCACCACTTTCTGTATCAAAATAAAATGTATTTTAGTGGGTTATTTCTACACATTTAACATATAACATTTAACAATTACTTTACAAGTTCATTCTTTGACCTTCTCCCAATAAAATAGCCTATATCTAAATTTTTTAAATCCTCATTTAATAGCCAGGTTCTTAAGACTCTACTTAAAAAGAAAACATTTATTAGGGAAACAATAAAAATTTGTATAAAATACAATTCTTTGATTTCTCAGACTCAGAGTAGTACTTTAGGAATGGGTCTACATTTATTCTATGTATTGTAAAATCCAGAAGCCACTAAACTTTGATGGCATAGACTTGAATACAGTGGAAGTCTTTCTTTTCCTTCAAAAACGTAGTTTACTATTTGTATTTAATGATAATGAAGGTAAACATTTCACTTTAAGTCTTTAATGATAATGAAGGTGAAAACAGTTTAAATGATTTGTTCAAGAATATGAAAATCAGGTGAGGAGAGGGGCAATTAAATACAGACTCTAATTAAGCTGAATCAAATCAAATACTATGATATAGTATCACTTGAAAATCATTTAATACTTTTGCTCTCTCCTGCCTACCATATTAAGAACCTGTACATGTAACTGAGAGAACTAAATAGAAGATATTAAATCATTGGTGAACACAATAATCTTCAATGTTTAATAGATGACATACTCTGAACACATAGCGTTTCATTTTACAAATCACATAAAAGTGAAAACATTATTCACAGAAAGTCCTTGATTCAATTTCAATGTTCTAAAAGAAAAAATACCTGTGGTATTCCTAGCACCATCTTTCCATGTATCTGGAGTGATAACAGTACCAAGTTTCTTTTCACCTGTTATAACAAGACAGTAAAAGGGGAATTAAAATTTATTATCTAATAAATACTCTACATTGTGCCTAAGGTTCACAATGGTATCAAAAGTCATACTACAGTAGGAGCCCGTTAATGCTGGGATAGGGGCCAGTGAACTGAGCCTCAAGATATTAACTGTGGCCAATGAATAACTGTGGACAAGTAAAATTTGAAGATTAATAAGATGGCTTATAATAGGCTTTCACTGTTTATACTTTAAACAAATCTGATAAGTCTACTTATTCCATAAATATTTACTAAACATCTATATGTATCAACCACTATACAAAGTGCTGAGAAAAATAAAACAATTAATCAGACAAAGCTCTAGATTTCAAGGAGATTACAGTACACTAATTTCTCTAACAGCAGTCCTTAACCTGAGTTCCACAGGTGGACCTCAGGAGATACGTGAACGAGGGGGAGTTTTACACAAACCTTTTGTATATCCCCCCTTTTTTTTCTGGTAAGAGTCTATAGCTTTCATCAGATTCTCAAAGGGATCAGAGGCTTCCCCCCCAAAAAAAGTTAAGAACCATTCAACCAAAATACAAGCTAGAAAATAAAAGGCATAATAATTGAAAGCTACAATAAATTTAGAGTTAAAGTACTAGGAGAAATTCCAAGCAGAAAGAAATAACCCTGGCTAGGGAAATCCAAGAAAGTTTTGTGGAGAAGACAAGAGAGGATCTGAGTATGTGGCACAGGACTGTGAAGAAAGAGAAGGAAAAGAGGATGAGGGCAAACTAGATAAAGGAGACATCCTGAGGAAAGTCATGGGAAGATCAGAGTACACAAGGGCACAAAGTAGTTTGTTTTGGTCCAAGTGTGAAGAGGATAAGGGTCAGTGAAGATGAAGTTAGAAAGATAAGCTGGGGCCTTACTGTGGAGGATTTTGAATGCCAGGCTCCAAATATTCTCTGCACATTGAGACATTATTAAAGGTTTTAAATTAGAGAAATAATAAATTGCACTTATGTTGAGGTTCAATTCAAACATCTGCTAGGCTTACTCTAAGCCATATCCCAGCATAATGACGAATAAGAACGAGTAAGACAAGGTCCTTACCCTTTGGTTCTAGTGCCTAGCATTTGGCAAGGAGTATAATACTCGCTGCATTAACGAAAAGGAAAGGTTAGAAAATTCAAGAGGAAAAGGTGGAGTCAGTGTTTAATTGAGCATTTTTTATGGAAGGGGAGCTGATGAGTTCTGGGGGTGGGGGGAGGCAACGGAAACAGGCAAAAAGGTGCAGAACTGAGACCATTCTGAATACGAAATATATACAACTATAAGGTCGTTGGGGAGGAACAAGGATAGTTACAGGGCACGGTAGGAGGACAGAGGCTAGAATCAGAGACCTGTGGACTTAGAAAAAACAAACAAAAGGCAAAGTTCCTGGCAGAGTCCAGTTTGGCGCTCCCAGCCATCTCCTCCCGCAGAAGCGGCCCCTCAACTCACATTTTTCGCACACCATCCTCTCGCCGTGGCTCCCCTAGCCGCACAAGCAACAACAGCTTGAAAACATCAACAGTACAGCCTGCGAAGGATTCCCCTTCCGGGCTACGTTAATCTACTTCCGGCCTCGGAGTCCTCCGCTGCCGCCTATCCCTCACCTGGAAGGCCGCGGGCGGGATGAATGCGACGAGTGGGCGGGACCGGTTCAATAGCTCGCCCCTCCCCTTCTGCGATTGGCTTTGCGACCCTGGGTCTCCGCCCTACAGACCTGCGCCTGCGCGCGGGCCGGGGCAGCCCGTCGTGCCTGATGGTAGGAGGCAGTAGTCCCCCTTCCCTTCCGCGGGCGGGAGAGTTAGGTAAGCTCCGCTGGACGCCCCGGCACGCTCGCCTCCCGGGGGTGCAAGCCACCCCCGCCAACTGCCGAGGTGCCCGTGAGCCTCGGCGCCCCCGGCCCGCCCGCGCCCGCCGGCCTCTCGAGCGCCCCTCTTCCGGCGTGCGCCCGGGGCTGATCTGATGGCTAGATCCTCTTTCAGAGCCGAGTTTCAATCCCTGCCCTCAGTTTTCCCTTGTCTCCAACACCTGTGCTCTTTGGTTATGCCTCTCAGCGCGTTCCTGGCTGCCCACACTCCCGCCGGCTGAGGCTTGGGCAGAGTCCCCGGCGACCCAGTTTGGGGTGGGGCTGCAGATGGAGGTCTGGGCTTCCCGCGGGGGCTCCTCTGCGAGCGGCTCGGAAGCGCTTTCTCGGCGCTGCGGTGCCTGTCAGACCCACGGCGCGCGTGACAGGCGTCCTCGGGGGTACGCCAGGGTCTTACACTGTGCTGGTTTCTCAGGAGGGGCAAACACTTTACCTACTCTGGTTCCTTCATTCATTCACCAAACATTTGAGTTTGGGTACTGCCCACTGTATCAGATCCAAATCTGATGGCAGCTGGGATTCTGAGGGTGGTCCAGAAAAGTGTCCGTGTTGAGAGAATGGATTCCTGATCCCTTTGCTCGCCCGCAATCAGCTGGGGATAGAATCTGGGAAACTTTCTTTGTCCCTTCTTGCCAACCGCTGTCTGCCTGATCCCTGGTGTATATCTTCGTATCAAAGAGGCTAGGCTTTAAGATGGCTGTAAGGTTTGGGACCTTGGACGTGTCTCCTAACCTGTTTGTCCAGTTTCCTTATCAGTAAAATATTTGCCTTTGAGAATTATTGTGTGAATTAAATGAGAGCTATTAGGATAAAGCCCAGATCCACTCTTCTCCTTTTCACACTAGTGGGCGTCCCCACCTCTGTCCGCGTGTGTGTGTGTGTGTGTGTGTGTGTGTGTTTATAGTATATATTTTTTTCTGGGATGTTTCTATTTTCTGGAATATTCACCAGTGCAATATGTTGACTATTACTTTAATAAAGTTCTTACTTTAGTTAATACAATATACAAATTATGAGGTAATTTAAATACCTATATGTATTAAGAGACACTAATTTTTTTTTCCTTTTTCCATTCATGTTCTACTTTTGATCCGAATTTAGCACATATGTGTTGTCATTTTGGTATTTCTGGGGCATTGGGATCCCTTACTTTAGCGTGATGCTCTTTGAATTCTCTTGATTGCACTGGCCACCATTTAAGTATTCGAGTGTGCGCTTGGTGTCACTTGGCATTTCCTAGAAGATGTGAACTACTGTAATGTTAGACAAGGGTAAAAAACGATGCCAACAATTTAGCCAAAGTGTATTCATGGGGTTTCTAGAATGTGTAGATTATATTTCAAACAGGGGTAGATCATTTAATCCATGGAGTTGATTTCATGTCTGATTTTGGCAAAAAAAGTAAAATGAATCGTTTAATCGATCCTAGTAGATGACCCTTTTGCAGAAACCAGTTATAATATTTAAGAAATTAGTAAATTTGTCCTTTTTAGGCTCTGAGAGATGTTTGTACCATATTAAGAAAATCTAAGGTAGAACAGAATGTTAAATATACATGTGCATTTACACGTATGCATCTTCCTGTGTTTTGAAACAAACACATCACCCATAGAAAATTGACTTTAGTTCATGGCTTGTTTTTAGGGGGTTGAAGCATTTAGAACAATGGAAAAAGTCATTCTTACGTATACTCTTCTTAATTTGTTTTTCATTAGATACCCACACAAGAAAACGCCATGAAAGATACTGATATCAAGAGACTACTGTATACCCATCTTTTATGCATATTTTCAATTATCCTAAGTGTCTTCATTCCATCATTGTTCTTGGAGAATTTCTCAATATTGGAAACACACTTGACATGGTTGTGCATCTGTTCTGGTTTTGTGACTGCTGTCAATCTAGTATTATACTTAGTAGTGAAACCAAATGCATCCTCTAAAAGAAGTTCATTATCACACAAGGTAAGGTTTACTTCTTAATAACTGATTTTTAGATGGAGCTAGTGTTTCTTTTAATGAAAGGATAAAGTATTAGTCAAGTCCTCATTGGATTATTTGCAGTGAGTAAAGGGAACCTGGTATTTTTTTTCACTTCAGTAGCCTGTTATTATACTTGCAGGAAGGCTGCCCACAATGACTTGCCATGCATTAATTGTGGAATTATGACTTCTTCAGTGGTTATTATAGCATTGTGAGTCTGTATAATTATTGTTTTTTGTCACCATTGAAAATAAATACATGTAAGAAAATGAGCAATTTATATTGTCAAAAAAAGAGAAAATAAGTGCATGTGGCAGTCTGTCTTTAAATCTTATTCTATAAGACATTATAGTTTATTTTCATTTGTTTTTGTACTTCTGAAAGACACTTAATGGGTTTTTCAGAAATTGCAAAATAAGTCTCTGTGGTAACTGTCGTTTTGCACATGGCCTTCCTTGACTAAACAATTAAAGTTTTCAGATAATTAGAATCAATGGAATATTCACTGCATTTTAACACTTGGCTATTACTTTAATAAAGTCCTCACTTAACATTATTCCATACTATGTATAAGCTCTCTGTTAGGTAATTAAAACACACCTTTACTGCCTTATGATTTAAAAAACTCAATGTGTGTTTTATATCTTAAGCTCCAAATCAAGAAGGTCCCATGTGCTTATTTGTAGACATTCAGGTCTTTTTCCATATGAGTCTTATAGTAATATGAATGTGATTTGGGGAATTATTTAGTATTTTGCTTTTTTGGTGCAACTTTCCCAGGAGTTTTGTTTTAGAATGAAAAAAATTGTAGTCATCATTTTTTGCAGATATTTCTTGTGTCATTGCATAATAAGGACTATGTGTTATTTGTATCCTACCTAGCTCTCTGTTATCAACAAATATTTTGTAAATATTGATTAACAGCCTAGCTCAGTATACACTATAGAAACAGAAACTCTTTTTGATTCTAATGTTGGTTGGGTGGGTGGAATGGGGGGTAATATTTGCCTTTTAGGCTTTTTGCAGTCTGTATTAAGGGCTGTGTATGTGACTGGGCACAGGACATATGATCTGACTTGAGGATACTCAAATCCAAAGGACATTCAACTTTTTTTTTTTTTTTTTTTTTTGAGACAGTCTTGCTCTGTCACCCAGGCTGGAGTGCAGTGGCCTCATCACTGCTCACTGGAACCTAGAACTCCTGGGCTCAGGCGATCCTCCAGCCTCAGCCTCCTGAGTAGCTGGGACTACAGGTGCACACCACCATGCCCAGCTAATTTTTCTATTTTTTGTAGATATGGGATCTTGCTCTTGCTCAGGCTGGTCTCAAACTCCTGGCCTCAAGCGATCATTCTGCCTCAGCCTCCCAGAGTGCTAGGATTACAGGTGTGAGCCACTACACCTGCCGTCTATATTTTTACACATTATGGGAACAAGTTGTATTTGTAGATAAAATGGAAGAATTTATCTATCATCCTTTAGGCATTCTCTTGAGTCTTCCAATTATTCATTTCTCTTTTAGGTAACCAGATTTTTGAAATGCTGTATCTACTTTCTTATGTCTTGTTTCACCTTTCATGTAATTTTTGTTCTGTATGGAGCACCACTAATAGAGTAAGTTTGAAATTTTTACCTGAAATTTATATGTTAAAACACTCATTTACTAAACAGTGTGCTAACTCTTGGCAATTAGAGAAAAACCGTGGTGTGCTTAATTAATGGATCAAGTAAGGATACCAACATCATTGCCCTTCTTTAGCACTGTTGTTCTTTTAAAAAACAGTGGAATAACTTAATTCATTAAATGTTTTTATTATCTAGCCTTCTATTACTTAATTACATGTTGGGAGAAGGGAGGGTAGATAAGAAACTATGCTATATGAATAAATGTGTGGCTCAGAGCCTCTAAGAGAACTTACTATAATGATATGTATGTTAGTTATAATTAACATATCAGATCTTAGTAAATATGATTCTGAAGTACTTGAAAAGTTTGTTTTCTTAATGAAGGTCTATAGATTCCAGTATTCAAATACTTAATAAGCCAATGTTTACAGTTTAAAGGTAAAATTTAACTCAATTCTTTTTCAAAACTGACCAATTTTAAGTTATTTGAAACCAAATTCATGAATATTTCTTATATATTGTTCTTTATAGTTTGGGAAATGTCAGTTTAGCAATAATTAATGATCATGGTGAAATGAGTAATGAGACATATAAATGCACACACACACGCGTGGATATATATAAACATATATTGCTAAGTATACAGTTATATATTTATACATAGTTATGCACACACACTAAACTAACAGGTTATTATTTTCTAGACAGGGGAGGACAAGACCTTTGTAATGGGAAGTGGTGGTTTCTGTCTAATCCATTTTAGAGTAGAATGTATGTGTCTGGAGCAGTGGTTCTCAAAATGTGGTCTTTGAACAGTGTAAGCATTTTGTTGAAATGCAGATTTTCAGGCTTCAGTCAGAAATTCTAGGGATGAAGTTGAACCACTGGTTGGAAAGAAAGTTCCAGAGACTATTTAAAAGGACAGCTATTATAATTGTCTAGAAATGGGTTTTTTCTTGCAATGGAAGTCTCAGTGTGGATCTTAGGGTCTTTAACACTTCTGAAATCTATTATTAAAGCTAAATATTTGCTAGATTTTTATAAAGCTTGCATTTTGGTAATAAAATTATTTATAGTCATCATTTTGGTGGGACGCATGGTACCTCTCAAAGTAAAGTATAAGAAAATACTTGTATATTTATTTATGTAGCAAAGGTAATGTGTGTATATGTGCACCTTTAACATGTTTTTAAAAATTAATAAAGTTTTTTTTTTCTAGGTTGGTGTTGGAAACATTTTTATTTGCAGTTATCTTGTCTACTTTCACTACTGTACCTTGTTTATGTTTGTTAGGACCAAACCTCAAAGCATGGCTAAGAGTTTTCAGTAGAAATGGGTAAGTTTTAATTTATATTTTAGTGATGTTTGAAATTTTTAAAAATTAAAGAAGCATTTTTCTATTCATGGCAGTTTACTGATTATTCCATGCGTTTTTCAGCATTGTATGGTTCTGGGACATAGCTCCCTTAAGGGGCTACTGCTGCTGGGATCTGGGGGCAGGGCAGGCAGAACTACAAGCCCCTTCTTCCACTTCAGCAAGATCAGTTCTGCTTTTTTCTGTATGGTAGAATTCCACTTAACCATTTGTTTGGGAAAAAAAAAAAGTTTCTGCTACCAAAAGAAAGCTTTGAAAACCACTGCTCTGGGATAATTTGGCACTGTGATAAAATTGCTACAAATAAAATTGCTTACATGCATTTTATAATGTAGAAATGGGGTCCACAACCTAAAAATTTTTGGTGTGACAATGATAATTTCTTGTTTAGCCTTTTTCATGGTAAGATGTCAGAGTGCAGGTTTTTTAGAATTTAATTTTCTTAGCAGCCATATATATTGTCAGCATAGCTAAGTTAAAATTTTAGCTTCTTGAGAGGCATTGAAATGATATGTACCAGAAATAGTTGAGTTTGAACTAAGAAAACCAGAAGATTCTTTGCTACCCGTAATTTTGTCCTCTTTATCATTCAGCAGCAAAAACTTCTTAAGCACTTGCTCAGTGCTCTGTATGCTAAGCTCTATATGGACTCTGAAGTATTATTAGGAAGATTCTTTCCCTGAGGAACTTGCATGTTCAAGGGACAAAAATGAAATGAGCAAATAATACAAGACTAAAATTGTGTAAACCCAACAATAAGTTCTGTAGGAACTCCGAAGGGTAGGGGATCAATAAAGAATGCAGCTGGAGAGGGGAATGAGCTGTGACAGACTTGGGTCAGGGGTGTAAGACTTGGTGAGACCGAGAAGAAAGGGAAGGACACCTCGTGCAAAGGGAATGAATGAAAGTGTGGAAACTGAAATGAGCAGAGTATTTTTGTGTGATTTGGAAGGAAACAGCCCAAGGAGAGCAGAGAATACATGCTAGGTAGCTTGGCTTCCATAAATTACTGACTTTTTCCTTTTGAAGTTACTACTGTTTGTTTGCCTTTAGAACCACCTTCTAGTATTCATAAAGTCTCCTGAAAACAAATGTGTGACAACTGAAAACTTTTTCCACATTGTTACCATAGTATCCCAAATGGAATTAATTTCTTTTAGCATTTTGGTCTGAAATTTTTAAACAGTGAAAATTAATTAAAATCATGTTGGTTTGAATTGGTGATTTATGCAGTTTTAAATTCTGTGTCTTGTAATTAATGGTGTATTTGGGGGAGACATTATGTGATTTTACAATTAGTTCTGCCATACCTAAAAAATCACTGTGCTGTGCAAAATGGGCGATAAAAACCTCAGAGCTTATGGGAAAGTTGGGGTTAGGGAAATAACACTCAAAAAATTGGTCGGTGACACATAAAAAGAAGATGGGAACTTAAAAATGGTAGCACAGTTTTACATGTTACATGATTAAGAAATACAGGCATTCCTCGTTTTATTGCGCCTCACTTTATTGCACTTCACAGATACTATGTTTTTTAATGAAGGTTTGTGGCCACCCGGCATCAAGCAAGTCTGTGTCATTTTTCCAACAGCATGTGCTCACTTTGTGTCTCTGTTACAATTTGGTAATTCTTGCGATATTTCAAACTTTTTCATTATTATTATATTTGTTGTGGTGATCCGTGATCTTTGATGTTACCATTGTAATTGTTTTGGGGGTGACATGAACTACACCCATATATGATGATGAACTTAATAAATGTTGTGTGTGTTCTGACTGCTGCACCAACCTGCCATTCCCCCATCTCCCTCCCTGTCTTCGGGCCTCCCTATCCCCTGAGACACAACAATATTAAAATTAGGCCAATTAATAACCCTACAATGGCCTGTCAAGTTTTCACCTGAAAGGGAGAGTCACATATCTCTCACTTTAAATCAAAAGCTGGGAATGACTAAGCTTAATCTTAGTGAGGAAGACACGTGGAAAGCCGACATAGGCTGAAAGCTAGGCCTCTTGCGCCGAACAGTTAGCCAAGTTGTGAATACAAAGAAAAAGCTCTTGAATGAAATTAAAAGTGCTACTCTAGTGAGCACATGAATGATAAAAAAGCAAAACAGCCTTATTGCTGAGGGAGAAAGTTTTAGTGATCTGGATAGAAGATCAAACCAGGCACAACATTCTAAGCCAAAGCCTAATCCAGAGCAGGGCCCTAACTCTCTTCAATTCAATGAAGGCTGAAAAAAGCGAGAAAGCTGCAGATGAAAAATCTGATGCTAGCAGAGGTTGGTTCACAAGATTTAAGGAAAGAAACCATCTCCATAACATAAAAGTGCAAGGTGAAACAGCCAAGTGCTGATATAGAAACTGCAGCAAGTTATCCAGAAGAGCTAGCTAAGATCATTGATGAAGGTGGCTACACTAAACAACGGATTTTCAATGTAGATGAAACAGCCTTATAATGGAAGAAGATGCCATCTAGGACTTTTATAGCTAGAGAGAAGTCAATGCCTAGCGTCAAAGCTTCAAAGGACAGGCTGACTCTCTTGTTAGGAGCTAATGGAGCTGGTGACTTTAAGTTGAAATCAATGTTTATTTACCATTCAAAAATCCTAGTGCCCTTAAGAATTATGCTAAATCTACTCTCCCTGTGCTCTATAAGTGGAGCAACAAAGCCTGGATGACAACACATCTGTTTACAGCATGGTTTACTGAATATTTTAAGACCACTGTTAAGACTAACTGCTCAGAAAAAAAGATTTATTTTTAAAATATTACTGCTCACTGACAATGCACCTAGTCACCCAAAAGCCCTGATGGAGTTGTACAAGGAGATTAATATCATTTTTATGCCTGCTAACACAACATCCATTCTGCAGCCCATGGATCAAGGAGTAATTTTGACTTTCAAGTCTTATTACTTAAGAAATACATTTCATAAGGCTGTAGCTGACATAGATAGTGATTCCTTTGATGGTTCTGTGCAAAGTAAATTTAAAACCTGGAGAGGGTTCACCACTCTAGATGCCATTAAGAACATTTGTGATTCATGGGAAGAGGTCAAATATCAACATTAACAGGAGTTTGGAAGAAGTTGAGTCCAACCTTCGTGTATGATATATGGGGTTCAATACTTAAGAGGAAATAACTGCAGGTGTGGTGGAAATAGCAAGAGAACTAGAGTTAGAAGTGGAGCCTGAAGATGTGACTGAATTGCTGCAATTTCATGATAAAACTTTAACGGATGAGGAGTTCCTTTCAATGGATGAGAGAGAAAATAGTTTCTTGAGATGGAATCTGCTACTGGTGAAGATGCTGTGAACAATGTGGAAATGACAACATAGGATTTAGAATATTACATGAACTTAGTTGATAAAGCAGCAGCAGGGTTTGAGAAGATTGACTCCAATTTTGAAAGAAGTTCTATGGGTAAAATGCTATCAAACAACATTGAATGCTACAGAGAAATCTTTCATGAAAGGAAGTCAATCGATACAGCAAACTTCATTGTTGTCTTATTATGAAAATTTGCCACAGCCACCCCAACTTCAACACCCACCACCCTGATTAGTCAGCAGCCACTAACATCAAGGCAAGGCCCTCCACCGGCAAAAAGATTACAACTTGCTGAAGGCTCAGGTGATTGTTAGCATTTTTAGCAATAAAGTATTTTTTAATCAAGGTATGTACATTTTTTGGAGACATATTGCTATTAGACAGTTAACACACTACAGTATAGTGTAAACATAACTTTTATATGCACTGGGAAACCAAAAAATTTGTGTGACTTTGTTGCGCTGTTTGCTTTATTGCAGTGGGCTGGAACCTAACCCTCAATATCTGTGGGGTATTCCTATACATAAATATTACATTAAATATGGCTCTTTTCCTTGGAAAAGACTTGAAGTTTGCTTTTGAAAGTAGACGTGGGAAAGTATGCCTCTTGTGAGTTATTGTGAAGTGGTAAAGATGGTTGTTGGACATCTGAGGGAAAGTTGACACAGAGATGGATGGGTGTGGCTCATGACACATGCAGTAAACCGAGGTAGCTGGGAGATGGTCTTTTTAAAAACAGTATTGAGATATAGTACATATACCATACATGTCACCTATTTAAAGTATACAATTCAATGGTTTTTAGTATATTCACAGATATATCACCAGAGTCAATTTTAGAACATTTTCATTACCTCAAAAAGAAACCCTGTAACCCTGTATCTTTTAGCTATCACCTCCTTATCTTCCCACCCTGCCCCCCAAGTCCTGAGCAACCACTAATCTACTTACTGTCTCTATAGATTTGCCTATCATGAAAATTTCATATAAATCAAATCGTATAATATATGATCTTTTGTGATTACCTGCTTTCAGTTAGCACAATGTTTTCAAGGTTCATCCGTGTTATAGTATGTAACAGTACTTCATTCCTTTTTATGGCTGAATAGTATTCCATTGTATGGAGAGAGAGAGAGATACACACACACACACACATTTTGTTTACCCCTTTATCAGTTGTTGGACATCTGGGTTCTTTCCACATTTGGGCTATTATGAATAAGCTGCTGTAAACATTTGTATATAGGCCTTTCTGTGGACATGTTTTTATTTCCCTTGGGTATAGGCCTAGGAGTGGAGTTGCTGGGTTATATGGTAACTCCATGTTTAATCATTTGAAGAACTTCCAGACTGTTTTCCAAAGCAGCTACACCATTTTACATTCCCACAGCAGTATATGAAGGTTCCAATTCCTCTATATCCTGTGCAACACTTATTATCTGAATTTCTGATTATCACTATCCTAGTGGGTATGAAATGTTATCTAGTGTTTTTTATTTGCGTTCTCTGTTGAATAATGATGTCAAGCATCTTTTCATGTACTTACTGGCCATTATATATCTTCCTTGGAGAAATGTCTCTTCAGATCCTTTGCTCATTTTTAAATTGTGTTATTTGCCTTTTTATTATTGAGTTGTAAGAGTTCTTTATATATTCTATTAATAGATACAACTCCCTTATCAGATACATGGTTTGCAAATATTTTCTCCCATTCCGTGGGTTGTCTTTTCACTTTTTTTTTAAATTTCAGAATATTAGGGGGGTACAAACACTTCGGTTTCATACATTGCCTACGCACTGCCCAAGTCAGAGCTACAATCATGAACATCCCCCAGACAGTGCATCCTGCACCCATTAGGTGTGAGTTTTCCCATCCCCTCTACCCCCCTCTCACCTGCCTGACCTCTGATGAATATTATTTCCATATCTGCACGTAAGTATTGATGAGTTAGTACGAATTTGACGGTGAGTACCAGTGGTGCTTGTTTTTCCATTCTTGTGATACTTCGCTTCAAAGAATGGGCTCTAGCTCCATCCAGGATAATACCAGATGTGTTAATTCACTGTTGTTTTTTATTGCTGAATAGTACTCCATCATATACATATACCACATTTTCTTAATCCGCTTGTGTATTGATGGGCACTTGGGTTGTTTCCACATCTTTGCAATTATGAATTGTGCTGCTATAAACATTCGAGTGCAGATGTCTTTATTATAGAATGTCTTTTTTTCCTTTGGGTAAATACCCTTAGTGGGATTGTCTTTTCACTTTCTTGATAGTGTCCTTTGAAACACAAAATATTTTAATTTTGATGAAGTCCAATTCATTTTTTTTCTCTTGTGACTTGTGCTTTTAGTGTCATATCTAAGAATCCGTTGCCAAATTCAAGGTCATGAAGATTTACTCCTGTGTTGTTTTTTTTTTTAACAATTCTCAGTTAAATTTATTTTTTATTTTTTATTTATAAAACTAGATTTAAGGGGTACAAGTGCAGTTTTGGTACTTGGATATATTGCATAGCAGTGAAGTCTGGGCTTTTTGTGTAACCATCACCCGAATAGTGTACATTGTATCCATTAGGTAATTTTTCATCCCTCACCCCCCCCACTTTTCCGAGCCTCCAGTGTCTATTTTTCCACTCTCTATGTCCATGTGTACACATTGTTTAGCTCCCACTTGTGAGAACATGCAGTATTTGACTTTCTGTTTCTGAGTTATTTCACTTAAGATAATGACTTCCAGATCCATCAGTGTTGCTGCAAAAGATGCGATTTCAGTCTTTTTTATGGCTAACTCCTATGTTTTCTTCTAAGAGTTTTATAATTTTAGCTCTTACATTCAAGTCTTTGATTCATGTTAGTGTTTGTATAGTGTGAGGTAAGAGTCCACCTTCATTCTTCTACATGTGGATATCTGGTTGTTCCAACACCATTTGTGGCTGTTTTTCCCCTTTGAATGGTCTTGGCATCCTGGTCAAAAACCAATTGATCATAACATGGTTTTATTTGTGGACTCTCAATTCTATTCTATTGATCTATATCCCAGTACTACACTGTCTTATTAGCTGGTAGATGTTTGAGGGATATCGTTTTATGTATTCTTATGCCTCATGGTACAGATGGGGGCAGTTTTTTGTGTTTACATTTAGTGTTCCTCACAGGTGGAATCATTCATATTGTTCCCCAGTATAACAACCAAATTGGAACAAATTTGAATCCTCAGAACAAGCATTATAGCAGGCCTGACTGTGTATATAAATTCCTAGTGTTTTAAAATTGAAAAAAATTAAATGTTAAAACTCAAGGGAAACAAGGAGAGAAACTATTCCTAGTTTCTCAGAGTAACTTGTCATGGATTTAATATGTATATATTTTTCTGGGCCTGTTGTAATCCTGTTTCTCCTTTTAGGCTGAACTGTATCTTGCAGTACCACCTATTACCTTCTACTGAGTAAAAAATAAATTTTTTCATTTATTATAAATGAATTTATTATAATTTACCTTTTGAACCTTCTGAGATTTGATGAATAAATCTGTTGTCATACTTATGAGCACTTTATCCTTTCTCAGAAGGATCTATACCAAAAGTAAAACTAAAAATTACAGGAGGAGACATACCATTTTCTAGCTAGCAGATTAACAAAGAGCAATACATTTGATAGTACCCAGTGTTAAGGATTCAGGGAAGCAAATGCCAGTGTTCAAACTCTATGAAGTTTGGTAGTATCTATAAAAATTATAAATGCACATCTTTGACCTAGCATTTCTATTTCTAGGATTTTACTCAGTAGACATACTTGTATACCTACAAAATGTTGAATGCATAAGATTAGTCATTTCAGCATTGAAAATAACCTAAATATCCTTAGTAAGGGATATGGTTAAGTTAAATTTAGCCCACACCATAAAATACTATGCAACTATTAAAAAAACAGAAAAGCCCCCCAAACCAAACTCTTTATTTACTGATTTGTTGAGTGGAAAAGAGCAAGGTGAAAAAGTGTGTACAGGATGCTACCATTTATGTAAAAAGTTGGTGGGAGGTATGGATATACCTGTATATCTCTGGAAGGAAACATAAGAAACTGATAAAACTGGTTGTCTCTGAGGAGGGGCTATAAGAAGCTAGAAGACAAGATAAAGAGACTTTCTACTGAATATGCTTTGCTATCTTTTGAATTCAAACCATATTAGCATATAATACTACCTAGTCAAAGTGAAAGTTATGATGAGTTAGATTTAGCCAATACTCAATTTACTTCTTGTGTATGGAAAGTTAGGCCTGTATCAAGAAATTGCTAGATTTCTCTGATGCCACCTAAACTTCGGTAGACTGTAAAAGCTATCCTAAAATTTCCAACATACTGGAGAACAGTTTGGTTGCTAGAGGACTATGGCTAAAAAGTATCAATTTTTAATACAAAACATTTTATTTAATATCACACAGGACAGGACATGAAATAATAATAATGCAAAAATATTTTAATAACTTTTAAAGCATTTTCACGTATGTTACAGCATTTCTCAGAACAATCTAGTGAGATACTCCTGTTTTCACCATTTTCTAGATGAAGATCCTGGAAAGCTGACAGGTTAAGTGATTTGCCCAAGCTCTATAGCCAGGAGCTAGTAGAGCTGGGACTGGAATCTAGATCATTTCATGATATAGAAGTTAGAAGGATCCACTAATTGAGGGTTAGAAAACAGGTTCTTGCCCTGTCTTCACTACTTAGTGGCCAAGTGATCTTAGATGAGCTGCTTAACTTCACGGATTCTCATATGTAATATGATTAGAATAAAACTATTATAATATGTACTTTGCAGGGTTTATGTCAGACCTGAGTGAGATCAGTGAAATCAAATAGTAGGTGCTCAAAAAATGGTTGTCAAGTGGGTTAACAAATGTCAGTGGGCATTTTTATGTATCATACTTCCAATCCTGACTGCAGTTTGTCTCAGTACTCTTCCTAGTTTAGTAACAGACGAAGGAGGTCAGTACATAGACAACCATATAGAGGGAATACTGGTTTTTCAGTTAATTTAGTGTAAAGTTAATATGAACTTTGTCATGAGAGGGGAACTTAAGTCTTCATGTCTCCACAATACTTTAGTGATAGTTAATTTCTTCTTAGCACTTTTATCATATTTCAAAAATGTACTATATAGTAAGCATGTCAAGTTTTGAATGAGCTAGGAAATAATTAATTTGATAGATTAACTTGTTTAACATTGGAGTTGGCCTTCTTAAATGTTTACTTTTATGCAAAAATATTTAAAAATTCAAAGATCTGATGGTTCTACAATGATAATATGAAATTTAAAAAAAACAATTAGTCATGTTATATTGAAATTGTCCCAATATGCAGTTAGCATTATTCATATAGAATCACAACTTTAATTTCAAAGAATTCTGTTATTATTTAAGGAGGTTGTACAAAATATGTGAATAATACATACTTTTTCCTACTCAATAATAATTTAGAACAGAAATTAAAGTGTTAATTTGAAGTTCTTATACTGTAGTTCTAATTCATAAAATGTATTTAAAATACCTTAAAGTATTGATTGAAGATTTTAGAGCTTTAAATATTTTTATCGCTCATCCTGTTTTAATATATAAAACACCATAGAGTGTTGTGTATTTTTTTTAACTTAAAGGTGGCCCTTTTAATATTATTGCAATATGATTAATTCAGTTCTTCAGTGTGAACAGGCCAATTTTGAATTAGCATGACATCTTGCTCAGTGTTGAATCAATATAAATGTTTTATACTATTTTTAAGTGAAATAACTTTATATACTAATTTTTAATGTATTTGTTTGCATGTTTATAGAAAACTTGATATTGAGCAGATGATAATCATATGAAGACTGAGAACGTAAAGACTTTGAGCTTGAGAACTGTGTAGGAATTACATCCCAAGAGTAAAGGATCACTTCTGATACTATTGAGATGTAATACATAACTAAATGATACTATTTTAACAAGATTTTTCCTTAAAGTAAATGTAAAGATACTCTAGGAAAACAAAACAAAAGAATGTTATTATAAAGAAACTTGAAACTTCATTTGGTTTCTTAAAATATTCTGCCAACTTCTTATAGGTGTACTTATTACAGAATATATTAAATTTGTGCTAGTTTAATCCAGTTTGTTACCTTGGTGTTATAACTATTGCGGGTTTTGTTTATTTGCAGACTTTCTCATAAAGGAAAGTAATGATCTGACTACCATACGCTGGTATTTTTCACTGAAGCTTGCATTTTGATTTGACAGTTCTTTTATGCTGTTATTCAAATGTTTAAGTTAGACCCTGATCACTTTTGGTGGACTAAATAGTTTCCTGCATAGGACTAAACACAAATCTGTGGTGATCCTGCCAAGGAGAAAACACTCAATAAAACCTGTTTGTGTAGACAAACACAACAAGCCTCTTTTTGTAATCTTTGTATCAAAATCAATTTTATATTTTAAAAAAACCACTGTGGACATTAAGAGTGAAAAGACAGTGAATGACCAAAGATTTATTAATATAAAAAATAGGTAACTTAGCCTGAATGTGAACACAAAGATTTAGTGGCAAAGAGGCATTGTTTTTAACATTCATTCAATGGGTAAAGGAAAAGTTAGTATTAGAATTCTGTAAAATATCTTTAGCCAGTAGGAGGAGTTGTACAGTGTCTTGTTTTTAGATGAAGAGATCAACCATTTAAAAGATCAAATCTATTTCAACAAACACTTTTGATGACAGCCTATCTAAGCCACAAGCATTCACTTGTCAACTACCCTCAGGTGCCTGATATAGTGTCTGGCGCATAGTAAGCACTCAAATTGGTCTATTTATTTCAATTAATGTTTGATATAATGAATTCCAGTGGAGTCAAATAATTTGGACAGGTACTTGCAGCTCATTGTCATGAAGATTTTCTGTAACATTGCTTTAGTCACTTTTTAAGTTTGTTCACAGTGGAACAGTGAGCCATTTATTCTATTCTCAGCCCTACTGACTGTGCGTATATGTTCCTTAACTGTGAAAAAATTAGCCAATAGCCATAGAATTCATATGACTAAATTATGGAAACTTATAAAATGAGAATATATCAATATCAGTGATGCTATAAATTAGTTAATAGAAGGGAATTTACCTATTTCATTTCTTTTTATCTTAAGCATTTCTTTATTACAAAAGAATGTGTATATATATGTGTTTAGTAAAAATTCAAATAACAGAAAAAATACAGAAACAGATCCTAGTAATCCTGTCAAAGAGGCAATGAACGATTACTAACAGATTTTATATTCTTCTTCTAATTTTGTATGTACAGACAACATACATAAGTTGAAAACAAAATTATTAATAGTTAAGCTAGTCACTGCTTTATAACTTGCTTTTTTTCCCCACTAATAAGAATATCTTCATCTATGTGTGTAAACTTCCTCTTGCATAGTATCCTTAGTATATATTTATCAATAAATAACACAAAACTTCAGCTTATATTGGCTTGAACAATAAGACAACTGATTATGTCACTTAATAGAGTTTGGCTGGTTCTAGATACAGATAGTCAGGGTATGGCTAAGCTTCTTACTGATTCTCCTGGTTATTATCCTTAGGCTGTTAGTGAGATGGCAGCAGCTTCTCCTCCTTGAGTTTACCTAATCATTGGGAAAGAGAATGGAATCACCATGACTTAATTATTAATAATTAGGTTAATCATCAGGGTTCAGATGAATATTGAGCAGTTAATCATCATTACAAGTATTCCATGTACCATGATTTATTTAGTTTCCTATTGAGGTTTATTATCAAATTTTCATGATTATAAATAATGTTGTTAGGAATTTTGTACCACATAATTTTGTATGCTTGTGTAAGGGTTTCTGTAGACTAGATTCCTAGGGTAGAATTCCTAGATCAAAGGAAGTTGATAGATACTGTCAAACTAAAGTTCTAATTTGAAGAATATGTATATACCTACACATACATATTCCTACCAGCAGAGTGTAGGTTTCCCTGACTTCGTCTGATTTCTATAAGAAGGCATAAGCCCTGTCCACGAATTTTTAAAAGTTTGATTTATGGAGCCACCATTCATTAAATTTCAGCTGAATATTACTGATTGAATCACAGAGATAACATTTAACTTACCCTGCCTCATGCTATAGAAAACTGGATAAAAAATAATGGCCAGTCCTCAAAAGGCAGCTTTGAGACAGGGAAAAAAAATTGGTTCTAGGAAAGATAGGAAGACAGCTTCAAAGATAATCTACTCATTGTATCTGAGCAGATAGGTAGTCAAAGTAGCCTGCCCATGGGAAGT
Source organism: Daubentonia madagascariensis (assembly GCA_023783475.1). Classification (NCBI taxonomy): domain Eukaryota; kingdom Metazoa; phylum Chordata; class Mammalia; order Primates; family Daubentoniidae; genus Daubentonia; species Daubentonia madagascariensis. Next base: position 39,780,602 of record JAKFHU010001035.1, on the reverse strand, counting down.
GTCAGCAAGATGAAAAGAAATGGCACAGCAACCCTAAATACACCCTATAGAAGAAGAAGAAAAAAAGAGCATGCAAAAGACAAAGAATGTGGCCTGGAAGAAAACGTTACCCAAGGAACAAAAACAAACAAAAAAACCTCTATGGTTTACCATAGAAAAATATTATTAAACATGAATTCAATAAAATAAGGGCAAAGGTGAGATAATGAAACAATGAGGTGAAGAAGTTGATCGCAGAATTAATGAAATAAATTGAGACTCCAAACCACACCATTACAGATCATAACTTAGAAACAGCAAGAAACATAGACAAGTTAGGAAATCAAGTTTTAGCATGGAGTAAAGGTCTGAGCCAGTCAAAATGAATGAGGAGTAGTAGAGAGGGAGTTCAGAAGAATAAAGCAATTAAAGAAGAGGTGATAAATATAGAGAAGAGACAAAACAGATTCAAACATGAGACTAGTTAGTGCCCCTAAAATACAAAACAAAGGATAATTCAAAGATATGATAGAAGACACTTTCCCCAAGTGAAGGAGTTATTCAATTTGCACATTAAAGGGACTTACTATATTAAGAAAATAATTGAATTTAGGGTTGCAGAACAGAATGTACATACTATAAAAATAATATAAGCAATAGAAGTTGGATGGTGGGGCAAGGGGAGGTGGAGAAAACATAATTGTGCCCCCCATATCCCCGGGTATTCTTGCTATTTCCACATGCCGAGCCTATGTGGTACAACCTCTTCAGGGAATAAAGATTAAATGAAATTCTACATGCTGAATAATGATTCTCCACCTTATACCTTACCCCTTCTCCCTGCTTGGCCCAAGTACTGGCAGCCGGCTTATACCATCTAGGCAGAATATTGAAATATTTCTTTCTGGAGAAAGTGGTACAAAAGAAAAACTTATAGAAACTGACATTTGGGGGGTTTCTAAGAAAAAGTCAGGGTTCCTGTCTAATCCCCAGTACTGTGAAGCCCATTACTAGTTGAGCCATCTTACTCATGCACAGTGAGCATCCAATCAACTATTCAGTGTTTCACTTTGTTGCTGTTTTAAAATGGCCTTACTGAGATATAACTGCATTCCATAAAATTGCACCCATATAAAGTGTATAATTCCATAGTTTTTAGTATAGGCACAGTTGTACAACCATCACCACAATCTAATCTTAGAACATTTCATCGCGCCAAAAAGAAACTGTGCCTATTAGCTATGATCACTATTCCCACCCTTCTGTGCTACTCCACAGCCCAGGCAGCCACTGATATATTTTCTGTCTCTGTAGATTTGCCTAGCCTGGACATTTCATGTAAGATGTTTTAAGTAGAATGAGAAATGAAGAATCACCAGACATTTGAGGAGTACCTGAGATGAAATCTAGAAATGAAAACAAAAAGAAGAAACTCAGTGGAAACAAAGGCATTATAAAGTCCAGAAGATAACTCTTAAAAACTTGCATCTTTTTACATCCACAAAACATGAACAGGAGGCAATCGAAAGGAATATTCGGAGAACAAAAAAGCTCTTGAGAAATGAAAATACTGTAGAAAAAAAATTCAGCAGAAGTAGAGACAAAGTTGAAAAGTTCCCTCAGTCAAACAAAAAGGCAAAGCTATGGCAAATAAGTTAAAAGGTGAGAAAAGCAGAGACTAGTTCAAATAATAGTGTTCCCAGCAAAAGAAGAAGGAAAAAAAATTTCTTAAGAGATCTGGGCAGAAAAAGTCTTTAAATAAAAGAAAATTTCAAGAACCAAAAGACCTGAGATTCTAGATTAAGAAGGCCCATGTATTTCCAGCATAGTGAAGGAAAAGACACTTCAAGATACATTTCTGTGAAATTTTAGATAACCAGGAATAAAGAGATGATTCTGTGAGGAAAACGTTACCTACAGAGGATGGGGAATCAGGATGGCACTGAACTTCTCAGGATGGGAATCGGAAAACAAGGGAGCAGTGCCTTCAACATTCTGAGGCAGAATGATTTCCCATAAATACAGTAAAGTCATTTTCAGACTTAAAACATCTCAAAATCTATTTTCCACGCGCCCTTTCTCGGGAATCTATGGAAGGAGATGCTTTGAAAAAAAAGAAAAAGGAAGATAGAAGGAGGACGTCTCGGGATCCAGGAAGTGGGAGATCCAAAAGAACTGAGAGAGGCAACGGGGATTCACAGGATGCTGGTGCAGGAAGCTCACAGGACGGCAGCTGTGCAACAGGGCAAGAGACCAACCAGTCCAGCACGGAGCAGGATGAGGTGCCTCCAAAAAGAAAGAAAGAAAGAAAGGGAGGAGAGAGAGAGAGAGAGCAAACAAGCATTTAGAGGTGCTGTGTTAGCGTCTTTGGAATATTTGAAGACGATTCAGTGATAGGTACATAAGCAAAGTGGAGGGGGTGGAGAGGCAGTTCTTAACATCCAAGGAAAATAAAAAATTATATTTACTATGAGAAAAGAAATGTAATTGTGGTTTACTGTGTATGTAGTTCACTGTGATTAGTATTTTCATAATCATGACAATGTAGACACCGTGTTGTTGATCCAGCCAAAAGGGGGACATGTTACCATTGAAGAGGGGACAGTGAGTCAGGAAGAAATGTGTATGTGGAGGTGAGGCCTTGTGGGTAAAAGGTGTTAAATCCTCTTCTCCCATAGTAGAAAGCAGAAAGGAACTAAATCTTGAAAAATCTACACTTAATTTATGTTCTTTTAAATTTGAGGCAAATAGAAGACACAGCAAAGAGCTGAGAGTATCTGCCCCCAGAGCAGAAATCAGGAGTGGGGAGAGATGGAGGAAGAGGCTACTATTTTTATCATTTTTATTATAGTCTACTTGACTTTAAAGGTATTACCTATATTACTTTGGTAAATATAAAACTTTTATTTTGAAAAGAGAGGCTATAGAGTTTTTCTATTTTTAAAATTAGGTCTTGGTTCCATGTTTTCTATATTTATTATATGTAGGATCATAAGTACTCCTGGATACACCAAAAAACAAAACAGGACAACCTCTTGGATGTTTGTACTTTTTATTTTAATAAACATAAGATGGCCACAAGTGTGCTGGAACAATGAAAAATGTGAAGACATGGATCTTGTCCCTTAGCCCAAGGAACTTGGAGCTTAGAGGTTAGAAAGATATGTACATAAATCTTACTGAAACCTCTCTGATCATGTGTTGCTTGGTTTAAAATCCTCAGTCACTCCTTTAGTTTGACATTTAAGGCTTTTCTCAAATCCTAACCTAAATCTACTACAGTGAGATACCATTTCACACCCACTAGTATGACTGTAATTAAAAAAGATAATGACAAGTGTTAGGAGGCGGTGGGAAAATTGGAATTCTCGTACTGCTGGTGGGAATGTAAAATGGTTCAGCCACTTTAGAAAAGTCTGGCAATGAAAAGTCTCAAATGATTAAACATAGAGTTACCATATGACCCAGCAATTGCACGCCTAGGTTTAATCCCGAGAGAAATGAAAGCACGTGTCCACACAGAAACGTGTACATGAATGTTCATAGCAGTATTTTTCATAATAGCCAAAAAGCAGAAACAACCCAAATGCCCGTCACCTGCTGTGGACTATCCAGACAAGGGACTATCCATATGAGGGAACGTGATGGAGACGTAAAAAGGCATGAAGTACTGATACGTGCTACCCGCGGATGCACCTTGAAAACATGCTCAGTGAAAGAAGTCAGTCACAAAAGAGCACATGTTGTATGATTGCCTTTATATGAAATGTCCAGAACAGGCAAATCCATAGAGGCAGAAAGTAGCGTAGGGTTGCCTAGGGCTGGGAGGAAGGAGAAATGGGGAGTGACTGCTGATGGGTAAAGGGTTTCTCGTGGGGTGATGAAAATGTTCTAAAATTGACTGTGGTGGTGGTTGCACAACTCTGTGAATATACTAAAAACCATTGATTTGTATACTTTAAATGAGTGAATTGTATGGCTGGAAAAGGATTTTCTAGGGTAATTTTTTACTGTACTCAATAAAGTTGTTATTTTTAAAAATCCTAACTTTACTCTGCTTTTCCAGCCTTATTTCTCATTCCTCCATTCTGCCTCAACGAATTTCACTTATACTCTCTTGTCGGCAGTGCGGCTTTTCCTCCAGTTCTCCAGTTCAAAACCTAACGCTGCCTGTTCTTTCAAATCCGGCTGAACTTCCTCTTTTCCACAAGACAGAAGGAGTAAATTCTTCCCAGCAAAAAGTAGTCTCTGCTCTCAACCTCTACCACACTTTATGTCTCCAGGCACATCACTTAATGTATTGCAACATAGAGGAGTTGTGTGTTAAGTGGAGGCTTAGTCAATATTTGTCAGCCACATATAGTCAGAAATTACCCTAGAAAATCCTTTAAATTGCCTGAACAGTACAATTGTGTTTACATTCATCTTGGCTAGTTGGTGGTTTTTTTTTTTTTTTTTTGGTCTTCCAAGTTTGGAATAGATCGGTTCTACTGAATGCTAGTTGAAAAAACTGACTTACATTTATAGATGTTATGTAAAATGACAACAATAAAGCCCAGCGAATAATACAAATTTGGATATGCAGTGATTGGCTCCAGCCTCTTCTCAGCCTCAGTTCTTAAAGGGAACAAGCTAAGGCTCATATCTTGTATAGTTAACGGGAAGGGTGGGTATGAGATGGACAGGTGATAAAGAGATTGGTTTACGAACTGACTTGTCATCATTTGGGACTTCTTTAATTCAGTGTATATTTTGTGTGTAATAATTGGCCTGTTTTTAATGAAAGAAATCATCTAACAAAACAAATGTTTTCCCTTTTTTACCCACACTAGCCAGAAGATGCTGTTTTTCATTAACTTCACAGTAGCTCCACCCTGCATTTTAAGCAAATGAATATTTGGACCCCACTTATTGCATGGTGGTGGGCTTTTACTCTATCGTAACGAGACTCATGTTCCACAAGACTAAGAATTCACACTGTGAGGGACAGGTGGAAACCAACACCTACTAAAAGAATGGCAGAGTTATGTCTTTCTACCTTTGCACTCTAAGATGGGCACTTAGTAAATAGGAATGGCAGGCAAAATCCGTGGACCTTTTGAAATATTTTGTTCTTGTTCTCTACCCCTTTCCTGCCAGATAGAGTTGGTTTGTTTAAATAAAATGTGCTGTAGGAAAGACTAGTTGCATAGGTGATGCTCCATCTGTAGGATGGAGTACTATTTCAACTGTTACCAAGAAAAAACAAAAAACCAAAACTGGTTTATAACTTGATGTGTAAGAGTTTTGTTTTGAAGGATGTGGTGTGTGTGTGTGTTGTGTGTGTGTGTGTATATATGCATTTATGTAAATATGCATATGTTCTTCAAAACAAAATTATGTGTGTATTTGTGCACGTATAAAATATTTCTGGAAGAATCTGTAATAATTTGGTAATAGCATTTGCCTCTGGGGAAAGAACCAGGAGTTGATGATAGGGGTGTGAGGAAGACTTACCTGTCACTGCAAATGATCTCTGGTATTGTTTGACTCTTACTATGTGCGTATCTTACCTTTCCAATGGAAAAATATTTATATCTTCTTACCAATTAATTGTTAATAGTTCATGGTAAATATTTATATGTCATTTTGAGATGCTCATTTTAAATGAACAGAAAAATATGTATAGTTATAATTTGTGCTACTGCTTGTTTGATTCTCCAGCAGCTAGGATATATACCACCAGTGATTTACATATTTGTGTTTTACAGAGTTACATCCATTTGGGAGAATAGTCTCCAGATCACTACAATTTCTAGTTTTGTAGGAGCATGGCTTGGAGCACTTCCTATTCCACTGGATTGGGAAAGACCATGGCAGGTTGGTTTCAGTTACATAAAGCAAATGTTTATACAATGATGGTAAAACTCATGAAGCAAACTAGTATGTATATATATACTGCTTTGTTGTTCAATTAAGTAGGGATACCAATTCCCTCTGTCACTGTAATTTAAGCAACTTCTTATTAGGGCCTGTCCGAGTACCTCAGCCATCCAAGTTAGCCTGGTTCTATCTTCCAGTACTATTTTTTTGTACATGTATCAGTGAGTAAACAACCTTATTTTTGAATACATATAGGAGTGTTTAAAATCTTAGGCTAAAAGTTGCAGAAGTTCCCTATTTTCAACTTTGATATGCACTGCTCTTGTGGTCTTAGTTCATATTTCTTTTAACTTGATTGATGGCCAAATTTGATGTTGATCTTGAAATATTTTTTAAAAGCATATAGCAAAGTAATTTTTGAAATAGCAGTGTGTGATATCGGAGGAAGCTCACAAACATCAGATTTTTCATTTCCTATCACAATAAGATAAAGCTAATATGCTAGGTAAAGCACTATGAGATAAGTGCTCTTTTTGGCCCCATTTTACAGATGAAGAAACTGATACCTAGAGGATATGTAACATTCCCAAGGTCACTGAACTAGTAGGTGATGGTTATATCTTCATCTTAATGTTCATGTCTTTGTAGTATGCCATCATATGGTTACTTTATAATTTATTTAACAAATTCACTATTGATCGTTTAGATTATTGACAATATTTTACTATAATAAACACTGCTGTGATAAACATCTTTGAATCTATAGCTTCGTGAATTTTTCTGATTATTTTCTTAGGGCAATTACTCCCAAATAGAATTGTGGTATTAAAAAATAAACGTGTGCTTTCTTTTTCTAATATGAAGAGATTGTTTTTCTGATCACAAGAATAATATATATTTATTTAGAAATTTTAAGCAATATTAAAATTTATAAGAAGAAAGTAAAAATTACTTTTTTCCCCAGCCTCCCAGAGGAAACCTCCATTTGTATTTTGGTGATAATTTTTGCAGCTCTCTCTCCATGTGTATAACTATTCTGATACACATGTTATTTTTAATCTGCTTTTTTCTTCTCAACAGTATATTATGGAGCTCATTCCATATCAATGAAAACTTACATGTATATAATATTCCATTATTTGGGCATGCCAATTTTTTATGAAAGGACATTTAGAGTGTTTCCAGTTTTCTTTATTAGTATTTTATTATTATTAATTATAGTTATTATGCTTAAATACACATCTTTGTGTATTTTTCCAATTTTCTCTTTAGGGTAAATTCCTAGGTATTGAGTGGCTGAATTAAATCTTTGATACATACCTCACTTGCCAAATATGGGATCCAGATTGTGTCTTGCACCTAGCTGCCTACCTTTAGGTCCATTCTTTGTGCTTTCGATTAGATATGTGTCTCCCAGACAGTTATTCTTTCATATTTAATAAGTCTGGTGGGTTTGTCCTTCCCTGTTGTAATGCTTCGTCCACTATGTGAAATACCTGGGTGGCAGTTTGTGATTTATAAAGATGTTGAAAGATTTCTGGTGATACCCAAAATCTGTTGCCAATTTACTGTTCACACATCAGATGCTGGGAGCTATGCTATGTTATCAACACCACATGGCAAGAAAACTTAGTTAAAAAAAAAAAAGACCTTCCGAATTTTATCAGTGTATTGTCAGTTAATGATTATTAAAAAGAGACAGCGGAGCAGCTTTAGAGGTAGGTGAATGCATACATAGCAACCAAGGAAGAAGAGAGCTTTATGAAAAAGTGAGTGGTCAATAATGCTGAATGTTCAGTGATGCCTGAAGTCTAAACTGGAGGTTTGGGGTGCGTGGTGTCACAGATACCCTTCCCACAGATTTAGTGCTAGTAAAGGTTTCCTTTATATTTCCTTGGCCATCTCAGTGATCACTAGGAGATGGGAATTTATCTGTACTCAAGTTGGTATGTTATGGACATTATCTACACATACTTTGATTCAGCAGAGTGTCAATGATTTCTGAATTGGACAATCATAATCATTGAAAAGTATACATAGAAAATTATTTTAAACTGTAGTAGATTCATCACTTCAAGTAATGCAATTAAATCTAAATACAGAGTATTGATAAATCACCATGGGACATCAGTTTTAAGTTGGTAAGATAATATATCATAAACATATCAGTTTGTATATAGATGGAATATATTTGAGCATAAACGTTTGGTGTACATAATTTAAGTCTTTTCTATTTACACAACTATGCAGAAGTAGAAATTGAATTATGGGGAGTAGATGTGCTTTATAAGATCTGAGTTTAGGTTTGCTTAGAAAATATATATGTTAATTATTTATAATCCAATTATCCATTTTGGGGTTGTTAGGCTTTTAGCTATTGACTCATTTTTCTACCTCAGTACTTATTTACAATAAGAGGTAAGCTAGATCCAAATAAATGGTATCAAACTTTTAAAATTAATATAAAGTTTCCATTTGAATTATTGACTGTGTAAAAAGATCTTCTAACTGGCTAATTTAAATTAACAAGAGTTGGTCTTCATTATGAATGTTTCATTCAGCTGGAATATTACTGGCTTTTTAATTATCTTACTGTTGAGTTGTTTTTAGAATATTGCAAGTTAATGACCCACTTACTCACCATCATCCTTTAAAATTATGATACATACTGTTGGGGGACTGATAGAATTGATGTGTAATTAAAAATCTTTTATTCATGTAATACTTACCTGCCCCTGGCCCTGTTAGCAGTTGTTTACTAATAAGCTAAAGAAATGATGAGGTTTCGTTTTTCTTTCACTTTTTATTTCCAGCAAAGTTTTTTGTTTTTTATTATTGTTATTTTGTAATAAATTCTAACTACACATAACAGAATCTGCCAGAGAAGCAGCAACTCAGATAAGGGAATATGGCATTTCCTAAAAATGGACGTTTTGGTAGAGCAAAATTTTGTAAAATAATACTATATACACTTTATGATCTAAAATATAACATGTATTTAGAAGAGATTTTAGTTCTTTGTTCCTTATAGCCCAATTCAGATTTGATATGTTTGTGGTAAAGCAAGCTTTTCAGGATTGTGATGTGGTTTTATTTATATTCTAGTCAGAGAAACAAGAGTATCTGGTTAAGCAATTATACTTTCTTTAAACGTACACACGAGTACACATATACAAAACCCCACAAAAACTATTACATATTTTAATTCAGTTTCCTCAACTTTGAACTAAAATCTGACTTTGTATAACCTTCCTGAGGCCAAGTTTAGGATTATAATGATATGAGTTCTGTAATGAGCTGTTTCAAGCATATTTATATTTTTTAAATTACTTCTTCACTAAATGATTAGAAAGGCCTATCGAAAATATGTAATCTCAGTGAAAAAGCATTTTCACTTAATATAAATCTTAAGTGATTTTAAGTAATGACAAGTGATGGAAGATATTCAGCTTTATAGTTAGAGGAAGCTTTGCCTTTGTAGAAGGCAGCACAGGGATCTGGTTAAAGAGAATGTGGAAGGGTGGCTGCCCACTACATTGTTGGTCATCTTTGTTGTTGTTGTTTTTAATATTTGAAAATCATCTTGCTTCTCTTCCCTGCCTTAATTATTTGTCCTAAAATGTCAGCAAGAAAATAAACATTTGAATTTCTCATAACCCAGATAGCCTTCTTCACTCCAGAGAGAAAGCTTACAGTATAGTTACTGACAAAATAAGTATTGGAACTGCAGAAAATCTTTGTACATTATAATTTGATTCTTTATCTGCTGTAACTAAGTAGCTAATCAATAAGTACTTGTTGAGTTATTACTATGTGCAAAGCATGTATTCCAAGTAAGTATAACAGATATTTAAATATCACCCAGGCCTGGAATTTAATCACTTGATAACAGTAATTTAGATTCAGATTGTGATTTAGATTTAGATTCAGATTTAATATGTTTTGAACATTTTGTAGAATATGTTAGCTGTGAGCTGGAAAATGTCTTAATTTTTTCTTTTATCAAAACATGGGCTAATATTTCATGTTATAAAAATTAGTGGAAGGTTAAGAAATGTTGGTTTTTCTGAGCAAAGGAAAGTGACCATGAGGTTGTTCAACCCACATGTTTTATTAGTAGGTAGGCAGATAACATGAAGATTAGGAGCTGTGGCATCAGATTACTGGATTCCAATCCTGGCTCTGCCACTTGCTAGAGAGGATTAAGTAATAAAATCCTTCTAAAATACTTAGCTCAGCACCTGACACATAGTTTTTGCTTAATTAATGTTATAGACATTTGTGACCTATAAAGGGAGCAGTTTAATGACTATATTTTCAGCATTCCAAAAAATGCAAATTCCATTATTTATTTGAGTTCTCTGGTTAGAGAGTATGTTAATTGTCTCAGTGTGTTGTTTTATTCTTTCTGCCCAGAAGTCATTCAGTTGGCAGAGTGGGCTCTTAATTTGTCTATTTCTCTGGTATTTAGTTATACCAATTTAGGGTATTTGGATTTCACATAGTTTCCAATCCTGTCTGACATTTCATTCAGATAACAATAGAAGGAAAATGTAACATGTGTGGATCTCTCTATGTGCCGTGCACGGGGCCTGGCACTGCCACGCAAGTAATTTAATCCCGGCAACCACAGCGCAAGGTAGTTTCATTCCCATTTTTACACACTAGAAAGTCAAAGTGGGGGGGGAGGAGCACACGTCTTGCTCGGTTTTACTTGGCTGGTAACAAGAAGACAAGACAGCACCACACACCATGACTCTCTTCATTGCTGGAGACTGAAACACAGATTTTCTTTTTTAAAAATGGTCATAGTTTAGGTCTCTTTGGAATAGCTTGAGTAGTTATTATATTGCATTTCTTTCCCCACATTGTTTCCTTTAAATTCCATGACCAGTCTGGTGTCTGTATTTTAGGCCATAATTTAATACATTTGTAGGAGAGTATTTAAAGCTAATATGCAATGCTTTGGTGCCTAAAAAAAAACCTACCAATGCCTTTAAACTATGGGCTTCAATGCTACTATCTCTAAAAAGGAATTGAACTGGACAACCAATTCTTTTCTAGGATACTTATTTCTTATAAAGGTAAAAAGAAAATTGGATATTATAAAATATTTTAAACAACTTAATTTGAAATTTCTGAATTTTAGACACTTGAGATTATTTTTGAAACAACTGAAAATTGTTTAAAAATATTTATACTTATTCCCATCAGATAGTAGATAAATGAGGAATTGTTATATTTAAAAATCCTTTTTTTGTTTCCTTCAGTTTTATCAGGTTAAAAATTTAATATTTGTGAAATATATATTCATTTTCTAAAGTCACAGATGCCACAGATAATTCTTTCATAAATTGAAACTAGAGATCATAGGATTATAACTTAATGAATTATTGCAAAATGCTGGAAGGAGGGATAAAACTAAGATTATGGATTTGATTGATTGAAGCGTTGCATGTTTCTAGGCTAATTGGTACTTGTTACCAAAGGGATTATACTCTGTTTTAGACCAAAATAAAATATTAATTTATATTATGATTTATGTTTCAAGCATAGGAAAAATATTTAACACTTAACTGACATAAAATGGTTTTGGATTTAAAAGGTATGTTCATTATAGGGTAATCATGTTGATAATGCTCTGCTAGCAGACTTTCATGTAACAGAGAATAATGCTAGCCAAATTAACTCATTTGTATGAATTGTGGCCAGGACCATTTAGTGTCACTTGGACAAGAATTCCAGACCAGAGACTACAATTCCACAAATCCTAAATCAGTGTTCTTAGTCATAGGAGAGTGGTCAGAGTATACACAGATCAGTGCAGATTTATAACCAGAGAAATGTATCCAGATGAGCAGATTCATCTGTGCATGTATTTCTACATCAGACAATAGCATTTACCTTAGGAATATCTGGAAAAACACATTGCTGAAGACCAAATTCAGAGAATATAAGGGATCATTTAAAACCAATAGATCAGCAGGCTTTGAAAGATGAATTCTCAGTTATGCAAATGCAAATTTGTGACAAGCACAATCAACAAAATAAACATTGAAAAGTAGCTCATGAGAGATTTAGAACTAGCTGCCTGGGTTTTATCTTCCTTTTTATCTGAAGAGAGAGCCAGTAATCCTAATGGCTGTGAGTTGTTCTAAATGTTTCCAGGTGTTCTGATCTGCAGATAGGTCACTTTCTCCATGTTATCTGAAACTCCCCAAAATTATAAGTAATTTTAAAAATTACATTGGAACACATATTTTAAATTTTATACCAAAATTTATCCAGAATTAAATAATGTAATCTTAGTTTGCACGTTAACTGCTTGGTTTAAAGTAGGGGCTCAGTAAGTAGTTTGGGGTTTTTTTCCCAAAAGTTTCTTATGATTTCAACAATAAATAGTTTTGAATGAATGAATGGAGTCATTCATATGAGACTTTTAGAATTAACACAAATGTCTACCAATGATTTTTTTTTTTTTTGAGACAGAGTCTTGTTTGTTGCCCTGGGTAGAGTGCAGTGGCATCATCATAGCTCACTGCAACCTCCATCTCCTAGGCTCAAGTGATCCTCCTGCCTCAGCCTCCCGAGCAGCTGGGACTACAGGCATGCGCTACCACGCCCAGCTAATTTTTTCTATTTTTTTGTAGAGACGGGGGTCTCGCTCTTGCTCAGGCTGGCCTCGAACTTCTGAGCTCAAGCGATCCTTCCGCTTCAGCCTCCCAGAGTTGCAGGATTACAGGTGTGAGCCACCACACCCAGCGTGGTTTAAAAGCGATATTTATACTTATTTTGCTTCTTAAAATTTATGAAAAATGACAGCTAGGAGTAGGGAATTGCTCTTCTATTTCTGAGGTGAGGCTACATATGGTTAACATAAGGCCAGTATATTGTGTAGCTACCGAGAGTTTTCTCTTGCAAGCTTTATGCTCCCCAGACATTTCACGTGAAGAACAGCATGTATTAAAGATGATTGCATTCCAAGAGTAAGGGAATAGTTCCTACCACACAGTATAACATTACTCATGAACTGTTCATTCTAAACTGCTTGTTCTACTTATTACCTAGCAGTGTCAGTGACCTAAGAAATACTTAGTGTTCGTGTAAGTTGAATTTTTTCAAGTTAAAATATGTAATATACAGAATACTGGTACATGGTACTTTACAGCTTTCATGACAAAATTCAAAATATTACTTCATTTCATATAACAGCCCCCCATTTTAAGTACAGTAGATACTACTGTCCCTGTTTTGTAGATTGGGAAATTGAGGCTCAGATGTTAAGTGACCTGACCAAGGTTATATGGCCAGTTAGCTTCTGAATTGGCCCCAAAACTCAGATCATTCTTACTCCACTGCCCCATGCTGCTTCCAAGAAAAGCAAAATAAAGTTCCCAAATAAAATATGATATAGTTTAGAAAATAGCTTAATATCTTAGTATAATTATTTTTAAGATTTTGTTGCACATTGTCTACTTCCAAATAAATGGCCATCATTATGGGAAACCTGCAGCAGCTTGTAAACTGCCATAATCAGTAGTGATATGCCAAAATAGCTGGTATGTAGAATATCAAAAACTTGCGGGTATAATTTTAATGACATTACAAGTTTAAAAATCTATTTGTACTTACTATATATTAAAGAGACATAATAATGTGCATAATATAATCAAGTACAATGTATTTAAGCTGTTTACTCGAATCATGTAATTACAAACAAATGCCATCTACATCATTGAAACTGATCCTTAAAATTCGGAAACCAAAGTAAAGGGTCACTTAATAGAAATACCTATTATGGTAGAGTGACACACAGTGCAGGGATTCTTAACCAGAAGTCCACAGATGGGCTTCAGAAGTCTGTGAACCCCTGAAAATATATGCACATATATGTATACACATTTATATATATATACACATGAGGATCATGTTTGACAAGAAGGAAACATGAATTCTGTTAAAAAATATTTTTAAAGTACTTATAGAAAATTTGGGCAGTCTTTTTTTTTTAATTAGGAGCAGTTTTAGAGGTTTTGTATTTGGGGAATGATGCTGGTCTAGATTGTAATGGCAACTTATTTCATATGTGCTATTTATTATGAATATAAAGGATTATTATCAATAAAGTTAACATGTACTGGTCAGTTGTACTATGTGCCAGAAACTGTTAACAGGTATCGTTCTAGGTACTGCATAGTGCATTATCTCATTTAATCATTACAATCTCAAGAGGTCGAGAGGGAGTTTTATGACCATCCCCATTTTGCAGATGAGGAAACAAAGGCACAGAAAGGTTAGATGACTTGCCCAGGGTCACATGTTTAGTAAATGGCAGAGCCAACACTCAAATCCAGTCTGTTTAATACCAAAATCAGTGTTCTTAATCACTATTCTGTACTACTTAAAACATGCTTTGAAAAATATCAAACGCCACTTAGATATGTTAATACATTTTTCTTTCCTAAAATGTAAGCAGAGAGTACTATGGCATTGCCTGATCAGAAGAGAGAAGTATGGTCTTCAGGTGGAAATAAGCTTATATAATTTTGAAATGTCTTTCAACCAGCAATAATACTGATTTGTATAACAGAGAAAACATAAAGCTTACACCTGTATTTTTTATTATATAATCTGTATTATAAATTTAGCGTATTAAGGTGAAACTGTTTTATTTCTGAGAGAAAAATAACTCTTACTGGTACCATATACACCCAGGCCCTATGCTGTGTAATATAGGGACTTTGTTAATGTTCATTAATTATTTTAAGAAAACACTAGCCTTTTTCAGTTTAAGTGATGAAAAATACATAATAAGGAGCCCTCTGACTTACAGAAAGAACAATTATAGTGCTCTAAGCAGGATACATTTTTTCACATGATGTAGCCACTCGTTTTAAAATAGGTTTTTCTTTTTAGTGGTAATCTTAATAATTTTACCCATTTGAGTTGTATTATATTTTGTTATGCAACACAGGTTGTTTTTCCTTTTTAGTGATTATTTTTTAAAAACATTTAAATTTCTTTAAAATATGGATGAGAAGATTGTCATTTTGGTGGCAAACACTGTGAATGACTTTACCTTTAAATGAATGTCTTTGTTCTAAGTTTTCTATTTTACTTAAACAAAACAAGATAATTATATATAGCCATCTCAGATCACCATAATTTGGGGAAATGTTTATAGTGATGTAGCTGAATTGTCTATTTAATAGATGATACCATTTTTTAAAAAAAAATCCTATTTGTAGCATGAAGAATGTTAAATAGAAACATTTCTGTATGTGAGACAAATAAATAGTTTTAAATGGAAAACTTTAGGATCTAATTATGAAAACACATGATTAAGACAAGTCGATATGAATTCTCTAGTCATGGTGTAGTCTTTACAATTTTAAAGCAATTATAAGAAAGTAGGAAATTGCTTGAGGACTGGGTAATAGTGGGCAACCTCCCTCAATTCCCTTCTACTGTTCCTTTTGCCATTCCCTATCTTGTTATTCAAAAATCATGAAAATTGCCCTTGGATAAAGAAATTCTCTTTTAAAAATAACTGTGTTACAATTAAGGACTGCTTATTTCAGGAAAGTACAAAGCCTGATCCATCACTAGCAAACAGTCTTCAAAGTCAGCCCAACAATTTAATTTGCTGATGGCATGGATTTCTTGAGATTTATATAACACTGAATAGCAAGCGTTCCAAGATATAACCCCTCATTAGACAAAATTTTTTAACCATTTCATTTTTATTCTATTGGAGGTGAAATAGGGCAGTTTAAAGAATGTGTGAATGTTTATATATGTGTTTGAGAACAAAGATCCATACTGAAATTACAAAGTGATTAAAATACAGTTTAGTAACCCAAATGGGAATTTGGCTGGGATTCATGAAGGATTACTATTCCCTCTGCACTTTGAAAGTGAGCTTTTTAATGAAGTGTAGGTGCTCACACTTTGCCAGTGATGAATAGACTCACAGCATGAGGAAACGGAAGAATATTATCTCAAATGTTTACATAGGGTGTTAAATAAAAACTAAGGTAAAAAGTTCAATGCTTTACATAGACAGTAAACTAGGCATATTATTTTATTTGTAACCCCATTTGTTAAGAAGGGACACTGTTAAGGTAACAATCACTTAAAAAGCAACAACCAATAAACCAATATTTAGCTTGGTATTTTAAATTAATAATTAAAAATCAAATGAAACAGCATCTAAATTAACTAAGATAATAACAAAACCAATTAATTCAAGCTCTACGTATTGGAAATATGGTAATTCAATATGGACTAACCTAAAATGTACCTGTAGAGATAGAATAAGGGTATAAGTTAGCGAAGTATTACATAAGATTTCAGGGAGCCCCTAAACTTATTTTTAAGAACTTTAGAACTAATTCTCTGTATGCAAAAATTGATTAACTACAAATTTCTTTAAGTTCATTCACACATGACATTATTTGAAGCAATGTATTTGTACTTCACTAGCAAAATTCATGTCAATAAAATATTTTTGAAGCATTTTATTTCCCAGATATTTCATTAGTTTGAAATAGTCATTCCAGTGATTAGTCTGAATTTCTATTGAAACCTAAGCCTTTAATGAAGACACGCTTCTGAAAATAAGGCAATTTTTCTACAATCTGCTTATGAATAGAAAACAAATCTTTGGTTTTTAGTTAGAGTGGTAGGAAGGATTTTGCAAAAAGAAATACTAAAGAACCAAAGCAATGAAAAAGTTCTTAATAAGCAATGGGAAACTCCAAACCCTATCAAGGTCAGTAGAGTACCTAAGGCACCTCAGGTTCAGATAAGACAATCATCTTGCTTAGAGTTCTAGTAATCTATGTACATGATTTTTATCATCTTGAGAATGTGAAGCTGAAAAGGTAATGTCCAACAATGATTATTGTGAATAAGAGAGAATCATAAGAGTTGGTAAATAGGAGAGACACTGGAGATCATCTGTCCTACCTCCCACATTTATAGTAAGATGAGGAAACTAAGGCCCAGTCAAGAAACAGAGGTGATACCAGTTTGTGTTTCCAGATTCCTAATCCATTCCTCTTAGGACAGGACAAATTCTAGATTCTAACTTTCATTGGCTAGTAAACCAAATGCAAAGGGTTTCAGAGATGTGAATTTGAGGGGAAAAAAAAAAACCAAAACTCATCAAATCCCCATAGGCAAGTTGGAAATGTATAATAGTTCACTGTCTTAATTCCTTTTTACCATGTGTTGGACAACTTAGATCATATGTTAATTGATTTATATAATTCCTTTTAATTCTACCTAAAAATAACAGACCAAAATTAAGTAAGTTACATAAAATTCTATTTGAGCATACATAAGGCCATGATCCTTAATGTGAACCACCATTTCTTGGGATAAAGACATCCAATGTCCAATTCAGAGAGAAAGCTCCTGACTAGTTATCCACTAGACTCTCTCCACTCTTCAATGGGGAAGATGATGCTTATATTTTAAAAAAATCTCTACAAAGCTTACATACAACAAGACAGTACATCCTAGATTTGTGACTGATATGAGCATTTAAGGCTGTCATTTTCAAGTATAAAAGTTTAGTGTTCCATTACCCAGTCTGTGCAGTAGACATAGCTATAAGCTTAAGTCATGGAAATTAACAGAAGCCCACCAAAGACATAAAGAAATCATAATTTAGGCAACAGCAAGTTTAAACGGAGGAAAGGCTAGAAAAAAATTATGGATTAGGTTACGCTTCTCTCAACTGTGTTAGGTTGTTCACACTGAAGCTTTGTCTAACACTATTGTCTGTTACATGGCATTTGGAATATGCAGTTCAACAGCAGACCAAACAAAGAAGCTGAATTAGGTAATAGAACTAGTAATTAAGATGGTTCACCTGTAACACAGTTCTTTGGCCTATTCCCCCCAGAGAAAGATTAGAAATGGCTCTAGCATACCAGGTAAACTTCACAGATGAATGTGAGAATCTGTCTCCAACTTTTTTATTTTTTTTAAGCTGAGCCTTACGGCTAGGGACCAACACATACTACTTGTGGATGAAATAAATCAATATTACTTCTTGTTTGATGTAAAATTTTCAAATATAATATGGCTGGAGAAAATTGCTATCTGGAAGCCAGTATTTTGTTTAACTTACACTCTAGGTGTGTACATAAGTTGTAGTTCTAGAACTTCTGCTATATGGTTCCAACATCTATATCTGAAAGGTGGAAGCAGCTGCTCTGTTATAAATTCCACATAACATGCTTGGATTCTAGGTCTTTTTTACTTTAACACAATTTAAAGAAAGATTCTTGTGGTTTGGTCAGCATACACACTTCTAATTTCATTTGATGTACACAGCCAATGTGGGAATTAAGAAAAAATTACCAGCTAGTTCGGAGAGCTAAATTGAATCAGGATTATGGCAAAATCTGACCCAAAATTTTAATTTGTAATTTTAGCATGTATCTCATGCAGTCTAGGGAGCATCAAACTAAATCTACAATTGCCAGAAGCCTTGTTACAGTTTAATGCACATTAAAATGTGTACATTTTTTAGTGTTCATGATAAATGCAGTTATGACCTTATTACACTTTTGGCATTCTTTAAGAAAGCACATTAAGCTTTAATATAGAAATATTTAGGTTACACTTGTGCTCAAGTAATAATAAAACATTTGTTCTTTTTTGATCTCATACATTCTGTCCTCAGGTATGGCCCATCTCCTGTACGCTTGGAGCGACCTTTGGCTATGTGGCTGGCCTTGTTATTTCACCACTCTGGATATACTGGAATAGAAAGCAACTTACATACAAGAACAATTAATTGGAGCAAAGGGAGAAGATATTTCTTTGTGCAGATTCCATATGGGCTGTGCAGAAATGTATATGGTCAAAGGCAAGCAGTTCCATTTACAGCACTGTTTTTTATGTAGTTACGTGATGTGATTGTAGCTTTTTAAACTATGAAACCCCTGAGAGATTGTACCTTCTAGTTGAAATAAAGTATTTATAATAGATTGTGGCTTCAGATGCTGTTTACTGTTTCTTAGACCTTTAAGAAACATTCTGAATGAACTTTACAGAATTCTGAGGACAGGTTTGTTTTTTTTCTTTCAAGTTTTAAACTGCTTCATTATCTATAAGAGGTCTGGGTACAGCTGTAGCATTTCATATACTTTCTGAGAGAAACGGACAGTTTGCTTGGCCACTGAAGATGTTTCTCACGTAATCAAACAACAGTTTATACATCTTGATCCTATTCTTTTTTTTACTGTGTGTTTCTTTGGAGTTAAAATGGCTATGATAGCCTCATCAAAAACAGTCTTCAATCCCTTCTGGGTTAAAGCTGAACATTCCACATAGCAGCATGCTCCTATCTGGGAGGGAGAAAAAAATCACAAATATATAAAATCTTTTTTATACAATTAGTATGATACAAACATCATTATAAGGAAAATTATGAAATACAGCTATGTAAAAAGAATAAAGTCATCATCCATATTCATGATCCCCCAGAGATAGCCAACTATTAAAATACTAGTTATTTCCTTCCAGACTTTCCATGAAAAATTCTTTGATTCATCAGATGTTTATTGGGTATCTACTACATGTCAAGCACTGTTTAGGTGCTTAGGATACATCAACGAACTGAACAAAAGAGCCCAAGTCCCTGCTCTGTGGCACTTAGACTTGCTTACATTATACTGGGGCAGAGGCACAAGAGGAGGGAATATAGAGCAGATGGTGGCAAATGCTGTGGGGAAAAAACAGAGTGAGGGAGCTGGGGAGTGCTGAGGACAGTGGTGGTGGTTGGGGAAGGCTTCTCAGTGGAGAAGTTTGAGCAGTGAGGGATACCTAGGGAAAGAGCTCCAGGCAGACGGGGCGGCAGATGCAAAGACCCTGATGCAGAAGCATGCTTGGAGCATTCAAGAAACAGTATCACATTGAGATAGTGCTATCTGAGCTGAGACCTGGAAGGAGTGAAAAAATGAATAATGTCCACATAGGGAAGAACATTCCAGGCAGAGGGAGTAGCAAAAGTACAAAGGCCCTGAGGTAGAACTTTGGGGGAACGTCAAGAAGTGCTTGGAGTACGAGTGAGGCCATGATATGGCCTTTACTCTGAGTGAGCTGGGGACCCACTGGAGGATTTTGAGCAGAGCAGTGACTTGCTTGGGCTTACACTTTAAGACTTACTCTGGCTGCTGTGTTGAGAACAGATTATCATGGGGCATCGACAGAAGCAGAAAGGCGAGTTGGAAGCTGTTCCAGTAATCCAGGCCAGAGATTGAGGAGGCCTGAACCAGCTGGAAGGAGGAGACGGTGAGAAAGAAGTGCCTGGACTCTGGATGTGTTCTGAAAGTAGAGCGCTACGTTTTGCTGAAGGGTTGGATATATGGTGAGAGAAAGGGAGGACCAGCTTGGAGGGTAAAACTGGGAATTCTATTTTGAACATTGTTGATTTTGAGATGCTTGGCCACCCAGATGGACTTGTTGAGTGAACAATTGGGTAACCGAGTCTAGAGTTTAGGGAAGAAAGAGGTCCAGGCTAGAGATAGAAATCTGGGAATCTTCACTTGTAGACTGTTCAAGCCACAGGATGGAAAGAAGCTCACCTAAGCCTAGGGAGTGGGTGTGGCTATAGAAGTAAAGACATCCAGGAAGCTGAGTGCTGACTCCTGGGGCCTTCAACATTCAGAGACCAGGGAGATAAAGAGATGGAGGAGAAAGTTGGTTCAAGAAGGAAACAACTGTACCAAATGCTGCTGACAGGTCTAGAAATGGGATCATGTTGTTTTGCAACTACCCTTTTTTCTTAAACTACATAATAAATATGAACATCTCAATAGGTATTTTAGTATGAATTTTTAATAGATGCAGGATTTTTTTGCCATTATAAACAATGCAGCATCTTTGTAGCTATCTAAGCACATCCCTAATAATTTTCTTTTTTATTATAAATTGACAAATTATAATTGTAAATATTTATGGGGTACAAAGTGATTTTTTTATATATATACAATGTGGACTGATTAAACCAAGCTTATTAACATATCCATCACTTCAGATACTTATTTGTTTGTGGTGAGAACATTTGAAATTTACTCTCTTAGCAATTTTGAAATATGCAATCCACTATAATTAACTATAGTCACCATGTTGTACAATGTATCTCAAAAAACTTATTCCTCCTGTCTAACTGACACTTTGTACCCTTTGACCAACATCCTAATAATTTGCTGAAGATGATAAATTCCTACATATGGAATTGCTTGATCAAGTGTCCATGATTTTAAGGCTTTTGCATATTGCCAAGATTGCTTTGATTCAATGACCAATAGTACAATAGAGTGCCCATTCCCCTGAACCCTTGGAACATAAGGTATTATAATTAATTTCTCATTTTTTGCCAGTTTTATTGGTGGAAATTGAACTTACATTTGACTACTAATAAGTTTGAACATATTTCCTATCTTCAGCAGCAATCTGCACTTTTTTGGGTGAATTCTCCATTGATGTTCTTAGCCCATTTTTCTACTGTGATATATGTCTTCTTCTGTTCCTGTATATTAAGGATGTTAACTCATCTTTCTGCCATACATGTCAAGTTTGTTATGTAACTTTTTTACTTTATTTCTGGCATTTGATGTAGTATTAAATTTTTATGTAGTTAAATCATCAATATTTTCATTTATGACTTTTACCTTTATGACACTTAGAAGTTCCTTCTCTCCCCAAGATTACAAAACTGAATACATGGAATTTCTAAAGTGACTTGTTAGTAAAGCCATTTATCTTTTGCTTTAGGAAAAACTGTCCTCCAGAAAGTTTTCTTGCTTTCTTCAGCCTCCTGACAGTCCATTTTAAAAGTCCTTATTAGATTCTGTTTCTACAAAGTCCTATTAAAGTGACAATATTTAAAAAATAGAATCCAATAATATTAGGGCCAAATGGAGAAAAAAGTAAACCTAGCTTTGGGGTAAGGAAGAATATATGCTAAAAGGTATGATGTGCATCACTCTTACACGAATTTTTTAAATGCTAGTATTTTCTATCCTCTTTTCATAAAAAGATTGGAGGAAATTTCAACACGTTTCTTTTCAAACCTAGCCTAATTGTTTGGTTTTAACCACAAATTTAAACTGTCATCCTATGTTGCTCTACTACCTAACTCAGTGATTCTTAACTGAAGACAGAGCCTGATTTGGCACAGTATAAACGTTTAATTAAGAAGGGCTGAAAGTATCAGCACCTGTTTCTGATGCCTCTTTCTATATGTGACTTTTTTGGAAAATACCGTTGACAGTGAAGCACAGGTGTAAGAGCCTGGGCCCTGGAGTCGGGCTTTGGAATGAAACCCATCTCTGCCATTTACTGCCCGCAGGACCTTGGGAAAGTTACCTGACATCTCCAAGCCTCTGTTGTCTCTTCTGTATAATGGGGGAAACAGTCAGACCTACCTTAATGAGTCAGAGCAAGGATTAAACAAGCTAATGCATGAAAAGCATTCAGCACAGTGCCTGGCATACAGTAAATACACAATAAATGTTAGCTTCTATTATTATCTTAGCTTCTTTTACATTTATTTTTAAATTCTGTAAATGTTCCATTACCTCTTTTGCTAGTTTCTGTCCTTGTTCCACACATATAGGTTTTTCTTTCATATCATTCAGTCTTGCTAAAGTTTTGGGGTCATCTCGGAGATCAATCTAATTAAGAAAGGTCAATAATGTCCCATAACAGTACAAGTCTTTAAAGATAAATCAAAACATGAAATCCCATTTAATCCCCACATACAAAAAAAGATTAAACAAAAGAACTTAATTTTTAGGGCAATAACATTCATCTGAGGGCGGGCGGGCGGGAGGGGGGTGGAAGGGATGGGAAAAACTCTCACTGAATGGATGTGGGGAGCACAGTTTGGGAGACGACCACGATTGTGGCTCTGACACGGGCAGAACAGGGGCAATGTGTATGGCCAAAGTGTTGTACCCCCATGATATTCTGAAATTAAAAAAATAAACAAAAGAAAAAAAAAAGACAAAAAAAAGAAAAAGAACTTAATTTTTAAAAACTAGTAATATAATTGCTTTCTTTTGGCACTATTTTTTTCCAAAAATACGATAAAACTTACTAACTTGCAGCTGAGATTAAACACTTACAGCACGTGCTAAACCTTGGGACCATTTTTCTGAGAGCAACCCCCCATGACAGACCACAGAGTTTATTCTTAAATGGGGAAAATCAAACCAGACATACCTGAGTTCCTATTAATAAAAAGGGTACATTTGGTGCGTATTCCTTAAGTTCTGGTACCCACTCCTCTTTGACATTTTGAAATGAGGCTGGATTTACCACAGAGAAGCATATAAGGAAGACATCGGTCATTGGGTAAGATAAAGGCCTCAGACGGTCATAGTCTTCCTAAGGAATAAAGAAAAACCTCATAACATATTTACGTTTACATTTCTATAGTTTTAACAATATGTACATCAGATTACATGGTCAAAGATGCGAATTCAGGAGTACTCCACATAAAGCAAGATCATTCCATTTGTTTGTATTATTCTTCCTTTTGAAGTTCGGAACACCAGTGGGGTAAAAAATAGTATAGTACTGCTAGCAACCACAATGCAAACTTTGAGAAAATACGTTGTGATTAGTAACGTTGTCACTAGCAACATTTTAACTGAAAAGTCTGCACAAAGAATTGAGTATAGCTAGATGTGGTCTAAGAATTATAATTTATAGTAACTAATATATATTTTAGTTTGCTAATGTTTGCTGGTCTATATGCTCTTTCATGGATTACTTATTTAATCCTTGTAACAATTGTATGACAAAGTACCCTTATCCCTGTTTTCCATTTTAGTAAACTGAGGCACAAAAGTTAAGTGACCTGTGGAAGGATGACAGCCAGTAAGTAAAGGAGCTGGGATTCAAACCCTGGCAGTTTTTACTCCACAGCCTATGCTCTTAACCACTATACAGCTTCGCTGAGACCCTAAAGCTTTATTTTCCCTGTTTATACAGTTTTCTTTATTGTGTGTGTATGAAAATTTAAAGACAGAAATATATAGAGTAAAATCCACAAAAATTCCCCTTTTCTCCCCAACTTTCATTCCCTTTTCCAAATATTTTCATGTGTATCCTTCCAGTTCTTTTTCTATGCATATATATACCTACAACTGCACATATTTGTGCACATGTACATAAATGAAATCATGCAATACCTGTTGTTCTGCACTTTCCTTGTCTTGGAGATCTTTTGAAATCAGAATCTGTTAGACTTCCATATTATTTTAAACTGCTGCTTCATATTCCACAGAATAGCTATACTCTGATGGTTGTTTTAGTCTCTATCACAAAACGCGGTCAATGTCCTGTTTTGCACAGACCATTTTATGTGACACAAAATTCTGCTTATTTACATTCTAGAGAGTGAGCAGAGTCAGGATTCCATTTTTGGCATGGGTAGACTCTCATCTGGTTTCAAGGAAACTTTATTTTTAGCCTAGGCCACCTCCCCTCTTGAATGACCCACTTTACCACTAGAACTACATGGATGTGGAACTGAGGGAATATTAAAAACTTCTTCCACTTGGAGTTTCAGCAGTAGTATTTCCCTCGTGGAACAATTTTCCTTTCACATCATCTGACATTTTTCTTAATATAACTTTCAAGTCAAGCATGTTAATATCTGAAACTCTTGCCTTTGGTGGTTAATCCTTCTGTTTTTCTGTGGTGCTTTTGAAAGGCACACCTATAATCTGGAGCTGTGGGCAGTATAAGATCTCTCAGGTGTTGGCTATCACAGGACAAGAGGGGAAATGCCATCCCCAATCTTCTGCACCTTTTATTTTTAAAACTGGAGGCCTCTAAATGGTTTTGATGAAAGCAGTGCTTTGGTGTTAAGAAATCAGTAATGAAGAAATCAAGTAGAGAGGTATGAACCATGTTACAGCCCAGCTAGTTACTACAAGAAGACTGCCATCAAAAATATAAATGTTTTAAAAAATCAGTTTGTGTTAAATAGTATGATTGGATGCATTAAAGGTACTTTCTGTACTCTACTGCCTATTTCAAACTGCAAGTCTGTGAGAAAAAAAAGAGACCACATTTAATCTTTGCATCCTACCCACCAACTCTATGCTTCTGAGCAACCTGCTTGGCATGGTCTGGGAATGGAGTGTTCTCATTAAAAATCACTTCTCATCCATATTTAGATTTCCAATTTTCACAGAAATAGAAATGGGGATACTATCCCATAGGATTATGAGGAATAAATGAAATAATGCAACTAAAGCACTAAGCATAGCACCTGGCACATAAAAGAACTCTTCCAATGCTTCAACATAAAGGTTTATCCTATGGGAAATCGATTCTCCTATCCCTCTGCAAACCCACGCAAGGTCCCACATGTCCCACACTAGTCCTGGCTTTGCATCTCCCTCCAACCACAGAAAAGAAACTTCTTCAGTAAGAAATAAAATTTTCTACACTGGCATCAAAACAAATCAAACTAGTCTTTTGAGGGCAGTATAATTTTCAGATTAATAAAAGAGAATGATCTATTATTACTGTACTAATTAGTCATTTTGGAACTCCATATCCTTAAGACTATTTAAAATGTAACAAAGAAAGATTTATATTTTTTAAGAAAGCCAAAATAGATATTTTAATGAAAATTTCACTTTTCAAGCAAGTTTACCTCCTTAGGGAAATAGAACTGTGCACTTTCTCTAGGGGGAGATGACAAGAAATGAAAAGTAATTGAATGCTAGGTTCTCTAGAAATGCTTAATAATATTAATCCAAATATTCTACAGGACATAAATCTGTTGTAGAGATTCCTTTTCTAACCACAGTGAAGCCTGACTTTCTTCTGTGAGAGACATGTGGGTACAAAGAAAGGCAATTAGACCAATCATTTCTAGATATTTGTTAAATTACAGATTTTGTTAGAATAATTAAAATGTAAAGAACTGGGGTTATAAAAAACAAAACAAAACAAATCTAAGTATGTTTAGAACACCTTGGAAAGAAATGTTACTTTTTAAGTCTAAACTATCTAAATGAAGTCTTTCTGCCTGTCATCTCTGGCTAAATAATTGGCAATTATTAATAAGAATGAGACCTTTCTGCTTCCAGCCAGCCTGAGTAATTAGAAGTCTAATAATAGCAAATTTAAAAAATAAATTATCCCCTGTGCATACTGTACCCTGCATCATATAAAATGGTTTGCACCCATTGCACAGTATCTTGCGTCCATTTCATATAAAATGTTGGATGTAGGAATAAATAAGTGGAAGCATGCAGAATCTTTCATCTCTAGCCATACACTTTAAATTTGAGAACACGGAGAACATTAAATGTGGAGCAACTGCCCTTACTTTCAATTACCACTTATCAAAGTCAGAGCTTCTCACGGCCAACTCTCCAGTGTCCTCCTAATTAACAAACTGATTATATTTTAGTTCTAATAAAAAAAATGTAGGTATTTAAACATTTCAGCGTAGTAACTGGAACATTCTCAGGATTAGACAGAAGCATATTAAAGACAGCTGTCTGACATCAAGACCATGAAAAAAATGGTGAGTTCAGTCAACAGGATGGTTGGACTGCTTAGGAAACTCTTTAGCTTCTTACCAACTGGCTAGGTACAAAAGGTATCAATTTTTTAAAAGTATATTCTGGCAGCTTAGTGATTAGGCTCTTTATTTTTGAAGGGTCCTTGATATGTGATGGTAACTACCTTAACCCTTAAAAATATCACACACACAACCCCTGACAAGAATACGCAGACAACAAGAAAATGAAGAAATGTGCTCTGGGAGGAAACAAAAGATACTCCAATGCAACAGAGAGATGTAGCCAGTGACTGCCAGCTGCAGAGCCCACTTTCTGTACAGCTCAGCCAGTGGTGCACAAGAGCCTCTCTACGTCTGCACTATGCTTGTCCCCTTCGTGTGGACCTGGGTGTTCCCTCCTACTTTAGTGATCTTTGTTTAAAATACATGTTTTTAGGATGATTAGATCTATTTAAAATACATATCCAAAACATGTATTTTAAATAAAACCACTCACATTGGACAGTTTAGCCTCTACCAGGCTTTGTTGGCTGGTATGCTATCACACACTGACCATTTAAAAGCAATCAGCAAAGATTTATTGAGACTACACTGCATGGAAGATGTTTTAAGGAGGCATACACACAAATAAAAGACATAATTGTGCCCTCTGGAGCTTACAGTTTAGTTGGGAATTCAAGACATAACCATACAAAAAGATAGTCGTATACAACAATGGGAGAAAAAAAAGTATAAGCTGGAGCAGGTGAATATATAAATGCTTATTAATCTAAGAAATATTACTAAGCACCAACTATGTGCCCAGGAAAGTGCTAAGTGCAATCATCAAGGAAATGAAGGAAGGACAAGATTCAAATACTATCTAATTGTAAAACATCTTATAAACATTTACGAAGCTCTCATTAAATATCTGCATGTTAAAAACAAGGCAACGACCTCGAATGAGCAACAGCACCCACGATGTGCCTGTGCAGACCTCAAAGCCATAGCCTAGAAGAAAAGAAGACACTGCCGGCTGGTGTGGGAACATGCCTAAGGTTAGCACCCAAGAGGAAGAATTCTCACCAGTGGGGAGATACACACAAATGTGGAGCAGTCTCTGCTCTTAAGAAGTTCACAATAAGGGAGACAAGACGTATGTGAACACAATATTACAAATCAGAATGTGGTAAATATCAAAAGTAGTAATTAGGGGACACTAAAAAAAGACATCTCAGAAGAGGCATTTGAGTTGGTCCTTCCAGAATGGAGACAATTTGAACATATACAACGTACTAGCAATGTGGTCTTGGTCTTAGTCCCTTAATTCTTAGTTTCTCTGTCTGTAAAATGGGAGAATGTCAGTATGTCAGTGACAAATGCTTTGAAGACCATAAAGTACTACAGGGATCTATTACAACCCCAAACAATCCAGGATGTTACTTTGATTTATGAAATAGTCATTTATCAAAACCTACAAGAGCTTTCCTCTGTAATAACCCAGAATAAGAAAAAGTGATGATAGACAAGCCCAAGCCCTCCAAAATCTAAAACCGCTTCTGACTACTTTAAGAGATATATAAAATGTATGACAATTAAGTAAGAATGACCCTGACAACTGGTGGCTTTGTGGCACATGAAGTAGCAACTCTCTGTCACTTCCAAGGCATATGGTAGTAACCCCATCTGAAACATGTGTTTCTAGTGAGAAGCCCAAAATAGGCATGAGGCATGGCTCCCGAAACCCTCCACCCCTCAAAGGGGCTATATTAAGAGGACACACGGATTGAAGCTAGCTTCTGAAAATGAAAAGTGTTGTGTCATAAATCTAACATATACTATAAGCATTTCTACAGTAATTCTTGATCATAGTAGTCTATGCAACCTCATTTCCTTTGTTTAGTCATTTTGCCACTTTTGAGTTCAATTTATATTTAACTTCGTGAAATGGAAATATCACTTTTCACGTCCTTAAAAATAGTACTACTACCTCCCAGTACTGTTGGATTAAAGAAAATGTGGGGAGGAGAAAGCATTTTTTTAAAAGTGCTATAAATTCCTAAGAGGTAATTGTTTTTCAAAAACTTTTCAAACATTTGCTGTTTTCTGTTTTAATCTTCAGTTCAGTTGTGAAATGGTATTTGTATGTCACTGGCCTGATTAGCTCTTAATAAAAGAATTCTTGACATTGAAGGTTTAGCTTCTAACTTTCAGCAACTGTCATCCTCATATATTTTGAATTATAATAAGTCAGTCTCCTAATTAATTTACTAATTATTTAGGAGCTAGTGAACCAGATCTTGGGCTTCTTTTCCATTGCTACCTTCCTTTGGCCACCTGACTGATCATAACTCCTGTTTAGGTTAGCTGGAGGAAAAGGAGAGAAAATTTACATCTCGTGGAGCAGAAAGAAACCAGCTAGAGGACTGGCCTTGTCATTATCTAACTGTGTCATTATGAACCAGCACTTCCTCATCTCTAAAAGTAGGGGACTGAACTACAAGATCGTCCCGTCACATGGTGAAAAACGCTAAAACTAACACTTTTTACCCTTGTGAGAAGCCCTAGTAACAGATTTCATGTGGGAGGAGGTTCAAACTGCTGGATAAAAATCAAGTTTTAGGATTCCATTTTATCTAAGCTGACCCCACAAGGCAGAGGATCAAGACTTAGCTAAATATGGCCCTCAGGCAAGCTCCATTTCCCCATCTGTGAAGGGAGAATAAATATAGTATACACATGTTAAGATAAATGAGAGAGCTGGTCAAGTGTTTTGAGCTCTTCAGCAGACAAGCCTGACTTTCCAAAAAAAGACAAACCACAACTTCAGAGCCAGTGATATTTCTTTTGTGCATGGTGAGGTGACTTCCCTAGTTGTAAAGGATTTAGAGCTGAAATTCTACATTGTCTGGAACTATAATTACAAGTCTCTTTTACTAACACAGAAGTGAGCTAGCCCAAGGCATGCAGAAAGAAGGTAAACGTCAGGTCCCATTTTCATGTGGTGTACTCCTTTTCTAACTTTTTGGTAGATATTTCATGTTCCTGGAATATTCATTCATTCATTCCAATAAATATCTGGCAACTAGGTGCTGGGCACTGTGTATATATGAGTGAAAACAGACCAGAGTTGAGAGTATAATACAGAAGTAGGCACGTGGCTCTCAACCAGAGCAGTGCAACTCTATGTCTCGGGGACATTTTGGACATTTGGGAGGTGCTTTAGATTATCAAAATAAATGGGGGAACAGTACTGGCATTTACGGGTGGGAGCCAAGGGGTTATATAACCTGGATGGTGAAAAACAGCCCCAGGCCCCACAAGATTATTGAGTCTACCGCTAGACATTCATAAATTTGAAAAACGCTTTTGTAGGAAAACAGCCTGTGGTATGGCAAGAGTGATGCCATCTTGAAGGGAAACTGCTATGATGACCAATGTTTGACCCTGCATACCAAGGTGTTCCCCCAGCGTAGATAACCTCTCATAAAGAAACAATGCTTGTAGCATAGCTAACCATTCATAAAGATGCTTATCTAACTTTCCCAGTGGTCACAAGTTTCACGAGAAAGTCCGAGATGTGACTAGCTGTGCATGTCTTCACCCTGAGAGCTTGCTTTCAGAAAGGATACTTTCTGTAGGGCAGGTACAGGGGTCCACTGTCTGGTGGCCACCTGAGACATCACTTCTGTTTGTAAGTCCCTGTTAAATATTCCTTTCTGAGAGACTGGATTTCTCAGCCTCTTTCTTCTCAGCTCCCTCGGCCTTTGGAGTTAGGTTTGCATAGACCTGCTTACTGCAAATACCTTTTATAATTACATGAATCTAGGACCCAACTCTGTTGTATATACAAGAACAAAGGTTTTTGCATGGCTTTAATGAATTTTCTAGGAAGGTAATTTCAGTCCAAGTTGAAGGAGAAAGACTGTATTTTGTTTGAAATATCACAGCAGTTGCTTATCATTGTAGGAAATCACATACCACTGGCAATACTGCTCTTAGAATCCAAGTCACCAATAAAACACAACTAACGTCAGTCAACATTTACTGTTGCATACATGGTAATTCTACTTACAGGTGCAGGTACCTGTTTGTTTCATTATGGTTTCTGGAGTATTCAGCCCTGGGAATTAGGAATTTAATACTGAAATAAATGTTTTTATGATGAATTACTTTCCTTTTATTTCTCTTTGTTATTACTGCTAGGACATTACATTGATTTAAAATTACCTGTATAGGGAGGTTATATTACCTACAGATTTCATTTGAGGATAACTAAAGGAGAAACACTTGTTATAAAAAAAGGGTGATAGGTCCAATATAGTTGAGGTATTGAGTCGGGCATTTAACAAACTAGGACAAAATGACTATAAATGCAAATTGGGACACGTGCTATGAAAGAAAGAGCCAGATTCTAGAAGGGAGAATAAGCAGGAAGACCAGCTTCAGTCTGGGCAGTCAGAAAGACCTCTCTGAGGGGGCAACATCTAGCCTGAGACCTGAGCCAGATACAGGACAGTGTGTGCAAAAGCCCTGGGGCGGAAAAGCCCTGACATACTGAAGGCCCTGGGAAAAGGCCAGGGTGACAGGTGAGGCTGGAAAGGGAGCCGGCCAGGACCATCAGGGCCTGTCTGCAGTGGAAAGTCATTAAAAGGAGAGATGAGGGAATCACAAAATCTGATTTTTCAAAAAGACAATCTAGGCTGCTTTGAGGAGAATGGATTGGAGGCAGGCAGAAATACAAAGAGAGGTTACCACAGTAATTCAGCTGAGAGAAGACAGTGGCTTGGACTAAGAGGTAGCAGTTGACAGCTAGAGAAATGGTAGATTCTAGATATATTCTGGAATTAGACTCAGCCTTGGGTGATAAGCTGGATGTGGGACAAAGGAATAATCTGGATTCTGGCTTGGGCAGCTGGATGGATAGCAACTTTCACAGGGATGAGGAAGGCTAAGGATGAAGAAACACATTAGGGAGAAAACTCAAGAGGCCAGTTCTGGACATGTCAAGTTTGAGATCAAGTAGGTGGGCGGGAGAGCTCTCTGCCTCTAAGTTCCAGTCCCAGCTCTAACAGACACCCCCTTTTGGCTGAACCAGAAGCATCTCAAATTCGGAATTTCTGAACTAAACTCATTTCTTCCCCCTCAAATCTGCAACTCCTTCTGTGTTCACCATCTCAATAAAAGATATCACCACCTAATCAGGCTGCACCAGTCAGAAATCTGGAAATCCTCAGGATCAACACCAAATGCATGCAGAGCATCAACCCTTAACCTAAACACACATCAAACCAGTCACCTGCCCAGCTAGTCTTGCTGTCCCTTTTCCCTCTCCATACTTCTTCCCCTGGCCCGCTCCTACTCATCTTCCAGCTTTGGTCCAGAAATCACTTCGTCCAGAAGATCTTCTCTGAATCCTCAATTCAGCTCAGGCGTCCCCATGCTCCATAGTTCTGTAGCACAATGGGCTTCTCCTGTCACCCTGTTTTTTACACTGTAATATAACTGCCTCTTTTCTTATCTGTATCTTCCCCTGGGCTCCCTGAGCAGGGGACTATTGTTCAAAGCCTGGCTCATGGTACCTGCTTATTAAATTCTTGGATTAATGAGGGTGGCATGTGGGAAGGGAAAGTCAGAAAGGTTAGCTGCAGCCAGACGGCGGGTGGCTTGCACTGTGCTAGGCTGTACCTCCTTCGCCAGCTACAAAGCTGGAGACAGTGCATCAAACACCTGAATTCTCCAGTCACAGCTTCATTTCCCAGGCTGCTGTCCTCACTTTCACCCAGGAATCAAACTGCCTCCTGTGATCAGGGCTGTATTTCTGCGGCACACCAATGGGCCCAGCCCACCCGCCTGAATAATGTGAGCTCTACGTAGGAGAGCCTCAGCTTGAGCAATGCTTTCATTATTTTGGTTCCTGCTACTGTTTTTCACCACAGCCTTTTTTTCATCGTCTTGACATTAATTAAATATCTTACCTAGGCATGGAGGACATTGTCTGCCCAGCATCCTTCTCCTATTTCCTCCTGATTTAGTTCAAGACCCACCCCTCCTTACCCAGACACATGCCCCTGTGTACCTTGACCCCGTACTTGGCTGTCAAAAGAGTCCCTGGTTGGATTAAGCCAATCACTGGGTTTCATTCCCCAACCCTGCCCCTCCCACACAGTCATTGGTTCTTGGGTGGGCACATGACCTAGGTTGTCCAATCAGAACGAAGTATTCTCAGGCTTGTCCAAGGTAGCTCCCGCCCCGCCCCTTCTCCTCCTCTTTCCTCCCACCCCGGTATACAAGGCTTTGCCACCGCTGCTCCCCACCCGACCCCCAGTATATAACACTCACTGGCCCCATCTCTGCAGCTAGTGGAGACTGTTCAGGGCCCCTCTACATGGGCCAGTGCGGTGGTCTGTATCTCACCACCAGTGTATGTACATGCACAGCTCAGTCTCAGAACTGCACTTGTCCCTGGGACTGGCTGTTGGGAAGGAGGCATACAGAAGTACCAGGCCTGACACTTCCACCAGAGCAGGCCTCTCAGCCTTTACAACACTTGGCCTACAGAGGCTGACGTCTCTCGCTGACATACGCGCACACTGCCTTCTAATATATGAAGACCCCAGTAACTACATTCTGATTAAGACTGAAATGCTGCCTTTCTCCAGGTACGGAGGATGCAGCCAATCTGCGTGGAGGAGTTAAGCCAGCGGTGGGGAACCTGTGGCCTTCTAGATCCTTAAGTGTGGCCTTTTGACTGAATCCAAATTTTACAGGACAAATCCTTGTATTTTTATTAATACATTTTTGTTTGTCTTTTACATTTTTATTTTATTTTCAAAATGAAGTATTTAAAATACCAAAGAATAAAATAATTTTCGATGAAATAATCTTCCCAGATTGACCAGCACAATTAGAATATTAGTAAGCCAAAAGGGCTAAATTGAGGGCTGCTACACGTGATTTAGTTCTAACTGGTAGTGCAGGCACCACTACCACACCAGGCTGGTTGGCGAGAGTTTATGGAGGTCGAGTACACCAGTCTGTTACCAGCTTTTGACAGTGGTGCACTGTGTTTCTGTTTGAAGTGGAATTTGTGAATAGTTGCACAGCTCGACAGTATTTTTTTTCTTTCTTTCTTTTTTTCTTTCTTTCTTTTTTTCTTTTTTGAGACAGTCACGCTCTGTTGCCCCAGCTAGAGTGCAGTGGCGTCATCAAAGCTCACTGCAACCTCAAACGCCTGGGCTCAAATTATCCTCTTGCCTCAGCCTCCCAAGTAGCTGGGACTACAGTCACAAGCCACCATGCCTGGCTAATTTTTTCTATTTTTACTAGAGACAGGGTCTCACTCTTTATCAGGCTGGTCTCGAACTCCCGACCTCAAAGGATCCTCCTGTCTTGGCCTCCCAGAGTGCTAGGATTACAAGCGTGAGCCACTGCACCTGGCCTTGACAGTATTTTTAATTCTGTCTGCTTAACAGCCCATCATGTCATAGAAGACCAAGAGAACGCTGAAGGAAGAAAACAGATGTTTTAATGAGGATTGGGAATTGCAATATTATCTTGTTTCTGCTAAAGATAAGATGATTTGCTTGCTTTGTGATACTGCAATACTGACATTAAAGAAATTCAATGCTCATCAGCATTATAACACTCATAAGGACCACAAATATTTTAAATTAAAGAGAGAGGTGCAAAAGGTTGTATTGCAGAAATTAAAAGATGAAAAGCAAAGGCAAGGACAATTCTTTCAAGCAGCAATAAGACCTGGAAGTAATGCCACTGAAGCAACTTATAATATGTAATAGCTTATATACTCCAGAAAAAAGAGAAGCCATTCAGTGACGTAGAAATTGTGAAAGAATGCATTGTCGAAGCTGTGGGAAGCTTAGACCCCAATAACGTTTCAAAGTACAAACAACTGCCTCTTTCAAGAACCATAACTGATCGGCAGCATGAATTAGCCTTCAACTTAACAGAATTTCATGCAATACTTCAAAAGGAAAATATATATTATTCAATCACTTTGAATGAATCCACTGATACTACTGCCTCAGCCCAGGTTTTATACTTCATTCGGGTCATAACAGAAGATTTTCTTTGCTACAAAGAGTTACTCACTTTGGGCACTCTTGTGAACAAAACACGGGGAATAGATATCTTCAACTACTTTCAAGATAAATGTCGTGAAGTTGGACTGAATTTGGTAAATTTAGTGAGTGTATGTGCAGACTGTGCACCTTCCATGACAAGAAAACATGAAGGGTTTATTGCACAGATTAAAAAAAGTATTAACAGATCCAGATGCTCTCATTTCTTTTCATTGTACCTTGCATCAGCAAAATCTCTGTGCTAAAGCTACTATTTTAAGTGACACTTTGCAACAAGTTATAGGTATTGTTAACTATATTTGTGCAAATGCAACATGGCATCGTCAGTTTTGTAACATGCTAAAATTGAAAGATGAGGTATTCAGTGTGGATTTGTCATCATTCTAAAGTGCGTTGGCTATTGCAGGGACAGGTGATAGCCAAAATTTTATCTCTGCGAGAACAGATAGTTAAATTTTATGAAGAACAGAATCAGCAATGTGAATTATTGAAAGAAGATTTCTATAGGACTGCAGCATTACTGTGTGATATCATGTCAAATCAAAACGACTTGAATATTTCTTTGCAAGGTAAAACTAAGTCTATATAAGATATGTGGCAAAAAAAACCAAGCTATTTTTTTCAAAACACTTCTTCAAAAGGGCATTTCGGATGAACATTTTCCCCAGTTAGTAAAGGTCATTGATGAGCAGGATGATATATGCGAATCATTTGAAGAATATGCAGCTGGTATAGACCTCTTAATTGGAGAATACAATGAAGGGTTCACTGACTTTGAGAATCATGACATCACACTCAAATTAGCATTTCAGCCTCACCTAGTCGATATCACCAAGGCACCTAAAGAACTACAAATGGAATTGATTGAGCTCTCAGTAGATGACATTTTAAAGTCATTGTTTGATGCTAAGAAAGATCCAATTGGAATATGGAAAAATGCAGTAGAATACCCACGCCTTTGGCAACATGCCCAAAAAATGCTTTCTTGCTTCTCAACCACTTATTGCTGTGAATCTACATTCTCCTACCTAAGCCAAATCAAGATGCCCTTAAGGTCACAAATGACTGATACCCACCAAGGATCAACTGAAACTGCAGACTTCCATGCTGCAACCAAATATTCAAATGATTTCCAACAAAAAGCAGACACAACAAAGTCATTAAAAGGTTAGTTAACTTTAAAATTAACAAACAGTTTTCATTTTTTGAAATTATTAAGTACATAGTAGTTAGATTTTTACAAAATAATGTACATTTTTAAGTATATCTAATTGAAGTTTCTTGAATGCAGCCTTATTTGATAACAGCTAAATGAATGCAGCCTTCCAACACGGAAAGGTTCCCCACCCCTGAGTTAAGCCATGACTAACAAACCCATGTGGAATCTGAATACTTGAGCCCAACTCTGCTGGCCAAACACAGACAGCACAATCTGCCATCTGAGGATGAGGAAGGCTTCCCAGCAGGCAAAGTCAGGATGACCTCATAAACACACTTGCATAGAACAGAACCTTTAAAAAATACACACTATTTCTGTTTGGGTGATGAAAATGTTTTGGAAATAGATAGAGGTGGTGCTTGTGTAACATTTTGGATGTACTAAATGTCACTGGATTGTATACTTTAAAATGGTTAAATTTATGTTGCATGAATTTTACCTCAATTAAAAAATATATACACAGATCCACAAGTGTGCAAAGGTGTGACCTTGCAGGTACACACACACACACACACTCACATAGATTTTTCTGAAAATTCAGAGAGGTGCTGCACGCAGTAGAATTACCCTGTAGGAAGTCCCTTGAGCCCAACCCATCAACTCCTCACAACTTGCATTAATCACCATTGCTCACTTCCACACCGCTGAGCATGGCTTATCCTCCTTACGCATGTTTGACACTCTCTCCTTACCCTCCCTGTTCTGTATTACTTCTCTTCATCCTCTCTTCTCCAGCTCTGGCCTTTTTGTACTATAGAAGGTTCCCTGCGGGGGCTCTTCCAGGCCTGTAACAAGCAGCCTCATCGCATTACTACGGCCTATATAACTTCACAGCCATGAGTAGGGTGCCTGCCTCTGCTTTCACCAGGACCCTGACTACCCACTGGACCTTCACTGTTAGCCTAGGAGATAGGACAGCTCCCACTTCACTGATGAGGAAACTGGGGCTCAAAGAAGCTCACTCCTTGTCTAAAGTCACATGCAGAGTTGGGCAGAAGTAGAGCAGAAACACAGTTCTTGTAACAACCAGTTTAGGACCCCCTACCGCCCCCTTTGTTTTAATCAGGCAGTTATCAGAGGTCTCAGACACAGACCTTCTGAATCTTTGAGTTAGGCTTTCTAGCTATGTGACCTTAGGCAAGTTATTTACCTTCTATATTTCCTTTGTCTATAAAATGGACTACTAACAGATCCTCCTCTTAAGCTGCTGGGGAGATTAAATGAGCTAAGGTATGAGACGCACTTAGCACATACTGTGGCTGCTAATTTATAACCACACCTGCCTAGCCGTGTTCCCTCTCCATTCAGTTTCAGCAGAATTGGGGCAGAGTAATAAATAGGCAGAAAATGAGAAGTGAGGGTAAAGTCAACTTTAAGAAAAACATCCAGAGAAGTTTTGCTGGTTTAAATAAGTGCATATGTTTACACGGCAGGCAAGGACTGAAGTTAGAAATTTTATTTAAATACCTAGAAAATAGCTAAACCAATATACCTCAAATATGTTCCTTAAAAAAACACTGGTTAGTGAGACCTGGGAAGGAAAAAGAGTCAAGATGCACATGGGCTATGCTGTGGCCGTGGAGTCCTCCCAGCTTCTGTCACACACAGCTGCAGGCAGGGTTCAGTGGCTGACTATACAATACTGACGGGACACACGTTTGCACCCACATCCTCTGTGTCCCAAGAAGGTCAGCCAATCCAGCAGCTGGATTTCAAACTCTAAAAAGCCTGGCTATGGAGACACGTGCCATTCACCTAAGCAAACCAAGAGCTAGTGAAACAAAATCAAAGAAGAGCAACAGTACAGACCTGCAACAACAATAACAAAACATAATTAGTGAGACAAGCACCAGATAAGCTGTCATTCCAGTGCTTCAAGTGTCCATTCTCTTTTGTGTTTTCTCATAAAACCCTTGGAGGCAGTGATGGGACAGGTGCTGTCATCCCTCCCTCCCTCCAGGGCAGTGAGGGCAGCAGCTAAGCCCAGGTACCAGGTGACACGGTGGTGAAACAGCTGGGTCAGTAGGGGTGGTAGTGGGGTGGTTTCAGACATAGAGGTGTGGACCCTGTGACCTGGTCAAACTGTACAGCTCTTCGCCTCCCCCTGTGCTACCTACGGAGTGAGTCCTGTCAGAGTGTGCAGTCCATTGTCAAGATTATGGTATCTACTACCTGGAAAATCAAACAGTGTATGTTTCCCTTCAAAGAGCCACTGGCTTGGTTAAGCAAACTAGTGAGACACTGGCAGCAAGGGGAAGTCACGAGAACAGAATGCAGAGCTGGAGTCAGAGGGCCTGGGCTGAGGTCCAGGGTTGCCTCTCAGGGGCCATATGTGTAACTTGTGCAAGTTATTTCCCTGTCTCTGAGCCTATTTCCTCATCCATTAAAAAAAAAAATAAGGGTGGGGGAGGGGTAGACCATATGACTTTCCTCATAAGGTCATTGTTAGGATTAAATGTAGGCACGAGATTAATGATAAGAGCCACAGCTGCTAAGTCCCATGAGAATTCACAGTGGAGAGAACACGCCCACCCTTGAGGACTAGAAAAGGCTATGTGGACAAATCGATATTACCTGATGTTCTCTGTTAACCTCCCCATCAAGGCCCCAGTCTCCAGAAGACTTCACCAGCTCCTCACTGCACCCTTTAGAAGTCCCAACTCTTTAGCCCAGTGTTCCAAGGCTGGTCACACAAGGCATCAAGCACTTTTTCCCACCTTAGATTTGATGGCTTCCCTGATGAACACCTACTCTGCAACCAAAATGAACACAGGCTGCTCCCACGCTCTCCCCACCTACCCCAACCTCTCCTGTGTGACTCTTTCTGTGCTTTCTCTTGGCCTGGAATATCTTTTCCTACCTTTGCCCCCTCCCCACCCCAAACCCACACTCACATGCCACCTCCTCACCCAGAAAAACTGTCCAGACACTCCCCTACCATCCCCAGAGCTGGAAGAGCTCTTTCCCACCCCCCAATGTCATTGACACTTGAAGATACAGTTAATATAACAAGCGCTGTCCAGAAAGTATCCAGCCACGTAACCATTCTCATTATATTAACAATGGCAGGATACTTTCTGGACAGCCCTCATATATATTAACCATATATATTATATAGTCTAGAGTCTGGGGTCTAGAGTAGGACATCCCAGTCATTTGAGATAAGGCTACATTTTGAGAACAAAATTAATGAAAATCAAATCATAATAGTTATGGCAGCCTTTTGACTAAATCCAAATTTTAATAAAGAGATTTGTTCTGTGAAATTTGGATTTGGTCGAGGGGCCACACTTGGGGACCTGGAGGGCTGCATGTGGCCTTGAGGCTGCAGGTTCCCCAGCTCTGGCTGTGGGCACTCTAAGCCATCTAAGATGACTGAGGCACTTGAAAACACCCAAATCTAATCAAGGTGACTGAATGTAACCAAAGAAAGCTGTAATCGAACAGAGTACATTTTGGCTTGTCTGAAAAATATGTTAACTGAAAAGTCTTAGTCTATACAGACTCTACATTGAGTCTAGCAAAGTAGAAACTGCATAATTAAAATATTAGTGTCTACCCAGCTCTGTCCAACGGTAAAATGCTGGCCCTGGTAGACACACACAGATCCTGGTTACTAGAAAGCCACCCAGTTCCAGGACCCAGATGAAACAGAAATCTCCTACCAGACATCCAGTTCCTTTTGCTCTAAAGCCTGAATGCCAAGCAAGCTCCTTATGAATTCATTTTCCCAGGTACCTTGAGACAGGCACTGAAAAGACTATCCACCACTACAACTTTGCTCTTCATATTTATGTTTTCTAACCATAAAAGAAGGAGGAAGCCTTCTGTTAATTCCCCGCCAATTGGACACATACACTTATCTTTGATCTCTCCAAATCCTCTAACACATACAGTAATTTAAAAAAAAAAACAACCATAAAGCCACAAAGACAAAACAAACAGGAAAGGAGACAACAGAAAAAAAAAATTTAGAAGTTAGAAGGCAAAAGAACAGGTGGAACCAACTTAGCAGACCCAGGGAGCCAAATCCTGTGCCAGCAAGGAGGGGACTCCCTGGGGGTTGGAAGGTGTGGGAACCAGAGGAGAACCACGTTCTTCTGGAAGGGGATGGAAGGCAGAGCCACACACAAGAAGGTGGACTGAAAGTGTTCTTAGGATGCAGTTTGGTCCCAGATTCCTTCTCAATCATGGTAAACTCTCTTCTCAACCCTGGTGAAAGGCAGAGGATGTTTATTCTCTGGAAAGGGTAGAACAAGGGCTCCCTGGATGGGAGGACACAGGCCCAGGTGAACACACTAAACACACAGAGGCCCAGCCCGCTTCCTCCATTTGCCTCCCAGAACACTGGCCGCCCAGGATGAATTCCTCAGGCAGGAGAGTAGACCGTTTTCTGGGGACTATGACCAGCCCAAGAGGAAAGACCAACACATACGGACATTACAGGTTCCCAAATAAAAAGGCCCCAACAGATCATCCTACAGCAATGGTTCTCAATTGGGGGTAGGGCGAGTAAGGGGTAATGTTGCCCCAGGGGAACATCTGGCAATGTC
Source organism: Daubentonia madagascariensis (assembly GCA_023783475.1). Taxonomy (NCBI): domain Eukaryota; kingdom Metazoa; phylum Chordata; class Mammalia; order Primates; family Daubentoniidae; genus Daubentonia; species Daubentonia madagascariensis. The sequence goes on along the minus strand of JAKFHU010001035.1, from coordinate 39,740,324 downwards.
TGGAGTCATTTCATTTTTGATTGTCACAAGTGGAGAAGGTATGCTACTGGCATCTAGTGGAAAGAGGCCAGGGATGCTGCTAAACACCCTACAATGCACAACAAATAGCCCCCACAACAAATAGTCCAGCCCAAAATGTCAACAATGTTGAAGCTGAGAGACCCAGTCCTGTAGGGAGGACCAGAGTCAACCAGCCCCACTCACATGCGGTGTCTCACACTCGTGGTACCTCTCTCCAAAGTATGAGTAGACATTTGACAAAGATCAAAATGAGAGACTATGCAGGGAGCCAAAAACTTCAAAAGACTATCATTAATATCCTAAGAGAAACTGGAGAAGATATTCCATCAGAAAACAAACCAAACAAAACCTAGAAGATGCTAAGGGAAAAAAGGAACATCCAGAAAAGAGGAAAGGGCTCTTAAAAACTAAAAATAGAATCACATTTCAAAAAAAGAATAGAAGGGGTAGATCACAAACTTGAGGAAATTTCTCCAATATAGAGAAAAAAGACAGAGAGAGCACAAATATAAGAAAAGTGGAGCACCACTCCAGGAACTCCAAAATCTACACACTAGAAGTTCCAGGGTAACAGAAGAGATTGACTGGAACTGATGAAATCAAAAAAATAAACCAAGAAAATTTCTCAGTACTGAAAGACATGAGTTTCCAGATTGAAAGGCCTATAGTTGCCAGCTAGACCCTACCCCAAAGCCTGTGATTGTGAAATTTCAGGACAGTGAAATGGCAGATTCTAAGCTTCCAGAAAGGAAAAATAGGTTCTTGACAACGAATAAAGGATCAGGTTGGTATGGGACTTCTCAACAGCATAAATAGGAGCTGAAAGACAATGGAACAATGCCTTCAAAATTATGAAGGAAAAAAAACTTTCCAATCTATTTTGAAATTATCAATCAGGTATGAAGGAAATGAAGGGAACATTTTTCAAACATACTGGGTGCCAAAAAAGTTGCCTACCATCAATTTTTTCTCAGGAAACTAATAAAATATACTTTCCACCAAAGTGAGGATATAAATCAAGAAGACATGAGATCCTGAAAACGAGGATCTAATACAAGAGATAAAAAAGCAAAGAGAATCCTAACAAAGATGAAGGGAAATCCTACGATAACTGCTGTGCAGCAGGCAAGAGGCACCAGCCCAGATGGGAGCAGGTTAAAAGGCTCAGGAGAGAGGGTTCCAAAAGAAGAAACTGACAGAATATCAGTTGATGTGTCTGATTGCATAGAGGGCAAGTTTAGGCTGAAACAGTTAAGACATGCAGTGAAAACTAAGCAAGGGAAGAAAGAAGATAATTATTAACTCCAAAGAAACAAAAAGTGTTGTTGTATAAGAAGGAAAAAATAATCATAGTACACTATGTGGCTCAGCTATGACCACATAGTCATAAAAATATAAACACTCATCATTGGTCAAACTGAAATTACAGTATAGCTACTGAGAAAGGGTGGATGGGAAGTGGAAGTATGTGTGAAAGAGAGCTAAAGCCTCATCATTCATGGTGTGAAGTCTATAGGGAATATCTGTTACTAAAATAAACAGCTAAGAGTTGAAAGTGGTTATCTCAGGGGAGTGGGAAATGTCTTTTCTGTAGGGGAAGTGAAGAGGGGTCTTTTATTTCTTCATAACAGGACCTTCTAGAACTGCAGACTCTTTAAACCATCTGCATATATAATTTTGACAAAAAATAAAAAGACTTTTTTTTAATTGGGAAAAATAATAAAGTATAAAGAAGTAAACTTCTAAAATTATTCAATATCACCACCTAGAGCCAATCACTTCAACATTTTGATTGTTATGTTCCCATTTTTCCTCTGCATGCTATATACATGTACATTTTCTTTGAAGTTTTAATCATACTACATATATAGTTTTGATTGCTATTTTTTCACACTTAACACATCATTAGCCTTTTCACATTTCCTTAAATATTTGTTGAAAGCACAGTTTTTAATGGCTGCTATTATTCTAATATACATCATTCTATGATTTAACAAGTCCCTTTTTACTACGCATCAATGTGTTTATAATTTATCAGTATTATAAATGACACTGTGAAGAATATTGTTTTATGTAAATCTCTGTGAACTCTGAATGTTTTCCAGGCATAAATTCATAGAAACAGATCACTGCAAATTCAAGGGTCTTTGCCAAAATAACCTCCAACTAGTTGTGTCAGTTTTTATTCCCAAAAATAGCACATAGGGTGTCCACTTTCCTGTCTCCTGGGTATCAATTTTTCTCATCTTATCCAATTTGATAGGTGAAAAAAAGTTTTTGTTTGCATGCCTTTGCATAGTGTATTTCCATTAGCTATTTGCTTTTCTTCCTTTGCGAGCTATTTGTTTCTTTCTTTTGTCCATTTTTCCACCAGGGCCACATGGAAGATTAACTCTTTGGTAACTCTTTGGTATGATCATTTATACTCTGATCTCTTTGGAGTCAACATAAATCAGACCCATGGACCTGATGATCCAGAAACGCTCCAATAAAATCATTTCTGAGTCTAGGTGGCCCCACCAAGACCCTACCAATCTGGCAGGCTCTAGCCAAGTAGCCAGAGCACCTTTATGACACTCATCACACTTTACCATTTTTATGCACATCCAATTTTCTACTTGCATTTTAGTCAGCTGTATACATCGTCTCTTCCTACTGGACTCTAAACCCCTACAGGGAAAGAACCCTATCTGATGTATTTTTGTGTTCCTCACCTCACTTATGTTTAATGGATACTCACATATTTGATGAATAAAAATATTAGGGTATAGATGGCGGTGGGAGAAAATATGAACAGAGGCACTGAGAGAACAAGAATACTGGATAGAGGTATCCAGACTGCCCCCCTCTACCTGAGGCAGGGGCAAAGTCCGCACCGGAAGTGCATGATCAGAAGAACTTCATTTTCTGCCTTGAAACCTCAGAAATGGTTTCCAGAGCCAGGGAGGGGGGGAGAATGGCCACGTCAGCAAGACTGACAAAAAGGAGCAAAAAGGAAAGAGGATTATTCACCCATAAAAAGGAATAAAATATTGATACATTCTACAACATGGACGAACCTTGACAACATTATGCTAAGTGAAAAAAGCCAGACACAAAAGGACAAATATTACATGGTTCCATGTATATGAAATGTCCAGAATAGGCAAATCCACAGAAACAGGAAGTAGATTGATTAGTGGTCGCCAGAGGATGGGGGAGAGGGAAATGGGGAGTGACTGCTAGTGGGTCTGGGGTTTCTTTTGGGGGTGATAAAATTGTTCTGTGAATTATATCTCAGTTAAAGAAAGGAGAGAGAATGAAACTTACATGTCAAGCAGTTTGACCAACCAGGATTTTCTCTGGGTAATTACTTTCTTCACAACACCAGCTTGCTTAGACACTGCTACTTCCCTACTGCCCTATTCGGGCCACAGGAGGCAGGAGACATTCAGGTCTCCCTCCCTGTCCAGGCGGAACATACCTGACGTAAAGCACGGAGCAGGATTCCCCCAGGTCCAGCCGTGCTGGAGAACTGTACACACCCACAGCCAATATTTTATCCAGATAGACCTGGCAGCCTTTCTGCTAATGGCTCCTCGAGTTAAGAAATGAGTCCCATTGTGCTTAAATGGGCAATGCATTAAAACCACCACCTACAACCTGATTTGAAAGCCCCTCAATGATGTGTGGACAAGTCATAATCCCCTTTCAAACGAGCTGATAAGAAAGCCAATATGGAGGTGATGTGGAGTCCCGGGAAAGGTTCTTTCCATAATAATCCTGCCAATAGACTCCCCTAAATCTAACACACACCTAGTTCCTACTGGGGCCCCCAACCCTTGTGCCAAGTGCCATGTGCCACATGCAGTCCCTCCTGAAGGAAGCGGGGCTTACAATCTGCATGGGGAGTGAAGATGCACACATGAATAAAACCAAAGGCTGAGTTGCAGCCTAAAGGGGGGACTCAACCACCCAAGGTGCCTCGGCCTCAGAAGCACTTCTCACTTTCTGCAGCCTGGATGAAGAGAAGCTCCCGCCTACTGGAAAAAGCCCCTGAGTCCCTTCCCCATCTCCCCAGGGCCAAGGAGGCCACTAGAAACACCTGTGGGCAATAAGTGTGAACCCTGCATCAGCTCATGGGGGAAGACAGTCCTTTGAAAATTAAGCTGAAGCAAATGGAATATTAATGGAACTGGATGGTCAGAATTAAATGCTCTCTCAGCGGCAGCTCTTAGAGGGGGCACACTTTGAGCCAACTCATTTATAATCCCAACTATTATGCCATTTTTAAAAAGATGGTGTTTCTAGATTGCAACAAGTTTGAAAAAAAAAGAAAAAATGTGATGGGGGAGGAGGGGGAGGAGAATGGAGGCAGAGGAGTGCACGGGCACAGAAAGCTAAGGTCACCCAGAGAAGTAATCACTGCCCTTCCTCTCCCTCCAGCTGCGCCTCGTGACCTGCCTGGGGAGTGTTAATATGAAAAGGACGTCATCACCCCTTTGGAACTAATTGAGCTCAAACCAAGCTGCCATCCTTCTCAGGGGGCAGGCTGTGTCGTGCCTGGAGTGCTGGCCTTAGCCATGGTGAACAGAGCCTGGTCCAGGCCTCCTCTCTGTCTGGCTGCTTAATGTAAGCGAGAAGAAATGGCTTGGCATTTAGGCCTCATCAAGGAACACCCGAGGAACCTACTGGGTGCACAGCCCTAGGCCAGACAACACTCTACCGGAGCCAAGGATGCCTTATGAAGTTCTGCGTCCATTTTCTCGCAATAATGCCTTGGCCCGGCTCCACCAGGAGAGTTGGGTGGGCAGCACCAGTGGCTGAATGATTCAATTCATTCCAGTAACTATGGCGAGTCCCAACCATGTGTAAAGAACTAGGAGTGAGGGTGTATGGGGATGTGTTTGGTGGGGCAGGTGTTAAAAATGAATCAATCACGTTGATTGTGAGACAGCATGTGAGGTGGGAGTGCATGAGTGTGGTGGGGCGTGGGGTGAAGGTGGCTTGCTAAGAGAAGGTACACAAGGACACTAAGAGTCATTAACTCAGTGGCGCTGACATTTTAGCCTGCATCAGAATCACCTGAAGGGCTTTTTTAACAGAGATTTCTTAGAGTTTCTGATTCAGGAGATCTAGGGTAGAGCCTAAGAACTTGGATTTCTGACAAGTTCCCAGGAGATGCACGTTGGTTCAAAGACCACACTTTGAGAACCAGTGCAATTATTCAAACCCTTGTTGAGCATCGAGTATATGTAAGAATCCAATCTGAGCATTTTCTCCACCTAAAAAACAACCTGGAAAACCCCTTACTCAATTTAGCTCTTATTAGCACGTCATCTCCTTGGAAGGACAAACCTGGCCTCCTCTGTGTCCTCAGTAAGCAGGCCTTGGCTCCCCTCCCACCAATCATGGTGGACCAATCCTCCACTGCACTGTGGGCGCCTGGGGCAGGGCCTGTGCCTGACCTGTCTCGTAACCCCTGCCCTGGCACAGGCCTGGCCCAGATCTGATGCTCAGGGAGTGTTTACTTGCTGGCTGGATCAATGTCCTCATCGAGTCTTGACAGTCACCATGGGAAGAAGCCCAGGCAGTAGGATGTGGAAGCCCCCACAAGGGGATGGCCTGGGATGGCGAAGAAGGCAGACAAGTTTTGGGGTATATTCAGAGAACCTTCAGATGAAAGAGGAACAAACAGATTTGAAGTCAGTTTTCCCCTAAATAAGGAAACTCTTAAAAGGAGAAAAGCAAGGTCTGGGGTAGCCCCCATGGGACAGAAAAGACACCTGTCATTCACAGGCTGAAGCTGCCCTGCCCGGCAGCACCCCAAACAGTGAGCTGATGTCATGTCCAGACTGGCAGGCAGAACAGGGCAGAGAGAGCCCAAAGGGGCAGGGAGGGGACACTGCCTCCCTGGCTTGAGGAAAGTCTGCTTATGCCTCAATATGGGACATTTTCCCTTTCCTCCTTCCTGAGAAGAGGCCACAGCATTAGACAAATGGCATGAGCTTCCTCCATACACTCATCAGCAACGTGGCCACCAACGCCACCCCAAGCATGCGTGGTGATTTATGGACAAATTGACAAAACATCCTTAACTTCACAGAGGGGCAAAAGTTTTTACAGGACCCAGTTAGCAGCAGCCCCTACATGTTCCCTCTATGGACACTGCTCCACCAACTCCTCTATCTAGAAAAGCAATATGTTTAGAATATATTTTTATATGAAATATTCAACGATAGAACATATGCAATGTAAGGGAGGCATTTAACATGGTCAAGCTGATTAGCAAGAGTAATTTAACATCACGAACCAGGACTTGGAGTCAGACAGCCTGCCCAGTAATCTTGGCTTTGCCTCATACCAACTGTGTGGACTGGAGCAAGTCATTTAATCTCCCCAAATCTGCAAAATGAGGCAAACACCACTGAGGCAAACACCACTGACTTCCTTTACTCACAGAGCAGCTGAGAGGCCTCAAGGAGGTACCAGATGCAACATGCTTTGCACTCTGTGAAAATGCCATTTGATGATGAGTGTGTCACTCTTAAGCCCAAAGTCTACCCTGAGCCCAGGGAGAGCTGGTAAGTCCAGGAATCTGGCGAAGTGGCTGGTTCACTATTCCTACCCGTCCCTTAAAAAGAAACAGTAACAGCAGTAAAGGCCCCTTCCCCCACTTTCTTTTCTCTCTATTAAAATCAACAAGCAACACGGCACCAGATTAATATCTCTGTAATTACTAAATTGTCAGTCACTGAGTGAAAAACTCCATAATTTAGTTAGCAACCCTACTGCATAGGTTGACACTGATAGCAGGGATCTGGGGTCCATAAAAAGAAACATTTGGGCCATGCCCCATGCCTGCCCTCCCCACACTACTTCTCCCCACCCAGAATGAGCTCTCTGCACCCCTCTGCTAGCATGACCTCATTTAGTCCAACGCTTCCCAAACCTTCAGTTCATGGCACACAGAGAAAATGTGATGGTAGGGGTGGGGGAGCCATGGGTAAGTGATAGAGGTAGGACCACTCAAGTTATAAGGGACAACCTGAGCCCTGGGTTGTCCCAGCCCCACCCAGCTGCCCTGAGGACTGAGGAAATCCCTTATCTGGGAGCTGGGAAGTTTTGATTTGATCCACAACCCTACAAGAAGGTACTATCATAATCCCCATTTTACAGACAAGGAAACTGAGGTTTTAGGAGGTCAAGCCCCTTGCTGGGAAGTGGCAGAGCTGGGGTTGAACCCTGGCAGTCCAATGTGGGGACCCACACTGGCAGCCCATACCCTACTGCCTCCCATCTCTTCCTGCAAACCCAGATCTAAAAAGCTCCTCCCTGCCACCTCTTCCTGTTTGGAACCCTGCAGCACTCAATTTCGATGAACTTTCCCAGTTGTGTAGTGGACCTTTCTGTGGTCTGATCCCCCTTTCTTCTCCCACAGGTCTGAACACAGAGCAGGCACTGAATCAACACCAGCTAAATGGAGCCAGTGTGGAGTCCTCCAAAGGTGGCCTGGGCCACCACTCTCGCCTACCACTGATTGAGCACCAGGCCATACAGGGTAACTAGATACATAACCTCTAGTCCTTATGGCTACCCTTCAAGGTAGAAATATCTCCCCATTTTACACAGAAGGAAGAGAGACTCACAGGGGTGAGCTGGCTGTCTGGTGGTCTCACAGCTACAAAGAGGCAGAGCTGGGATTCAAAGTGCATCTGGAGAAGCCAAAACCCACACTCTTTCCACTGCCAAACTGCCTCCTCCTCAGGTCTGGGAGCAAGAGGTCTCAGGAACGATGCAAAGGCCTGAGCCTGAGAGACAGCATTGGGGGACAGGCCCACTGGTGGCCACTACCTGGCCCTGTACAGGGACAAAATTTGTGACCTGACCCATACCAGCATGCCTGTTACTCCTCTGAACCTTGGAGACTTCCACTGTATTAATGAAGCTTCTCTGGGAAAGGGTTATGCCTGAAGCTATTATTTAGCAGCTATAACCTTAGCCTTTGGTTAACCTTTTAGCAGAAATGAGCTGACAGCCAAATGAGAATCAATTCATTTGAAGACATATTTGTTGCATGCCTACCATGCACCAGGCACTGGGCTGAGCACCGGAAATGTGGTGGAGAAAGACAGACACAACCCTCATTCTTACAGAGAGCAAGAACTGGCCCAGGAGGTACTGCCAGGCAGTGGGTGTAAGACAACTCTACCTGGGAGCTGGGAGACCCCTGAGAACTCGGACAGCCCAGCCTCCCTGCACGAAACACAGCTGCGGCCAGAAACTAAAAAAGAAACAGCAAATTGCTGAGGGCAAAGAAAGTTGCTCTCTGCCCCAAGCGTGCCACATTAGGGCCCCTCTGGGTGAAAGGAAATTCAGGTGAGGGTCATGAATATTAATGGTTAAAGGCCAAAAGCCAGGTGTGGTCTTCTGTTTCGTCTCTTTGTAACTGCTTCCACTTCCTCCTCCTTGCAGTATTGCCACTCTGTGTCTGAGGGCTTTTGGTAGTACCCACTGCTGCCAACACATGCGCCCTTGCTGGAAACTGACACCCCCATGGAGAGCTGCTGTTTGTTTTGTTTTAAGACCATTAGATCTCATCTCTGGAAACCCCAAATTCCACAACAAAACCACAAAAGCCCAATTCGCCATAAGGCTTCTGGCCCATGAGGTTTAAAGCAATGCTTCCCACCTTTTTCATTCCACAGCACCCACAGCAACTGACAATATAGCCCTGGCCCCCTTGAGGCTGGCCACGCCCCCAGGCTCCCAGAGCTCAGAGGATGGCATCTTGGCACATTTATAACATTTGTGCCTGATCCACCTGTGGGGAAGCTTTGGTTCAAGAGTGGAAATGTCACCAAACCTCAGGAGAATCATGGCAGAAGAGGAGAAACCAAACGGATCACGGGCCAGGAGAGGGTAAGGTACAGGTGAGGCATGTATGGAGACCAGTCAGAGCTGCAGGGACTGCCCCTCCCCAAGCTCCCTGCCTGCCGGCCTGCAGTCTGAGCTAGCATAACCCAAACCCGCATCAGAGTCCAAAGCAGGGGAACACAGGGCATTCGGTGACAGCAAAGTCTGAAGTCAACAAAGGCTGTGCACCTTCCCAACACAGAGGAGGAAACCAGCATTCCCGTGTGATGCGATGCAGGCTGGAGATATAAATAGCTTCTAAAAAGGTTAGCAAAATGCACAGATGACAAATCTACAGTGGGTTACTAAGGGAAACCAGGATGCTTAGCGCCAGCATCTCACCTGTTGCAGCTGATGTCTGAAGGAACCCCGTGGCTCCTCCCAGACTCCGATCACTGGGCTCCTCAGGGACAGAGCATGGGGCTGCAAGGATGCAGAGCCTGGTGATGCCAGTGGGCATTTCCTAAGCCTACTGATATTCCCTGCAAGCCCTCTCCAAAGTAGGAAAACCTTTTTCCCAGTCACACGCCTGGTTCCCTTAAGCCTACTCACTCCCAATTTCCTCATCTGGGAAAAGCCCACCCAGAAGGATGTTGCTAGGATGCCCTGCCTGAAGGTAGAGAAGCCTGGTGAGTAGCAATACCCTCACCCTTTGTCCTTCCCCCTTCCCGTAATACTGGGACCTTGGGTGCTGCCCCATGAAAATCAGAAGGCGGGCCATGGCAGGGCATGCCGAGGCTGCCTTGGGTGGAGATTCCCTTTTGTAGGGGAAGTGCCTCCCCGAGCACCCAGAGGGCTTGCAGGGCAGCCACAGCTGCTGGGTTGTGTCAAGTGGGAAACTAATCTCACTTGTCATTGAAAAAGCAACCCCAGGGGACACCACAGTAAAGGATATTTGTAGCTCTCCAGGATGCATCCCTGAACTTGTACGTTTAAGTTAATGGACATAGCCACAGTACACTCAAAAGCATACACATGGACTTCCACACACGGAGACAGTGGCTAAATCTGGAACTCTAGGGATCCTAAACTCACCCCCAACACATATCCTCCTGCATGGATATTCTGGGACCTGGATAAACTGGGCTTCAGTCCTTCCCTCCTCAGGGTATCAAGTTCTACCTTCCTGCCAAGGATGAAGAGATCAGCCCGGAGCCCACAGTTAGAGCACAGCTTGCCGGGCACCTCCCCACCCGCTGGTCTGGACTGAGGGAGGGAAAATCTCATCTCCCCCGTCCCTCCCTGAGCAGACAATGGGGCTGCTGCAGAGCCTGCACTGAAGTCCTGAAAGCCGGGCTAGAAAGGAGAAGCTCCACACCGGCCCAGGCAGGAAGCCAGCCCTCTGCCAACAACAACAACACACACACACACACACACACACACACACACACACACACACACACGAGGAGGAAGGCACTGCTGTCAACTTCCACTCTGAAATGTTTGGCACTCAAAATGTCACACTGCTCCTGGACCACCCAGGGGCTTGGCCAACAGAGGGAGGGCTTCCCTCTGGCAGCGGTGCTGGTGCTGGTGAGTGTGCTGGGGATGTCGGGGGATGTCCCCAGGCAGAGCACATGATGGGGACTGATGTCCAACACTTGCTCACTGCCATCCTCTTTCTCTCTCTCTGCTAATAGCAGCAGAGGGCAAGTGGAAAGCAGCCTGCTCTAGAAGGCCAAAGGTCGTCTACAACAATCATCCTGTGGCTGGTAGATTCCCAAATATGTAAATTGGGCAAATGATGCCTGTGGCTTTGAACTTGACTGGGGTCAAAGAGGAAGCCAAGAGTGAGCAAGCAGACTAGAGGCTCCAACCTGAGGGAGGCACCATCGCTGTTATTCAAATACAGTGAGTACTCACATGCATGAGTGAATATTCTGGACAGAAGGCGACTGCTTTCCAGTGCTGTAAGCTTCCTCCTAATCCCATTTTACTTCTCTGAAAGGAGAACCAACTGAATCCTACACACCCTGTGTGTTTCTCAAATTCTGCACAGAACTCCGAGCTATTTCTCTTTCATCAGTGGGGATGTAGGCTCTGGTTAAGACAGAAAGCTGGCCAGGTGCAGTGGCTCACACCTGTAATCCTAGCACTCTGGGAGGCTGAGGCAGGAGGATTGCCTGAGCTCAGGAGTTTGAGACCAGCCTGAGCAAGAGTGAGACCCCGTCTCTACTAAAAATAGAAAAAATTAGCCAGGCATGGTAGCACACGCCTGTAGTCCCAGCTACTCGGGAGGCTGAGGCAGGAGGATCACTTGAGCCCAGGAGTTTGAGGTTGCTGTCAGCTAGGCTGAAGCCATGGCACTCTAGCCTGGGCAACAGAGCAAGACTCTGTCTCAAAAAAAAAAAAGACGGAAAATCATCTGACACAAGAGGGCATTGATGGCAGGAGCACTCGGCTTGGACCCATTGGTCCAGCGATGAGGACTGGGGGAATTATAAAGTGCAAGGCTGGCTCCACACCTCTGTTGAAAAGGTCCTAAGATCTAGCATTCTAGTGGAATTTCTATCGACACCAGTCATAATACACTGTCCTCTGCCACCTCTGACTCTTTTCCATAAAACCACCCATAGTGGAGTATAATAATTTCTTGTAATATTTTATTACAGAACTACTAGGCATAAAGAATTATCAGCTGCTTTTACATATGTTAAAGAGTTTAAGCCAGGCTGCAACCCTGCAGTGTAGATTCTAATTACCCACCTTTTTACTAGATCACAAAGAAGGTAGATAATTTAGCTAGAATCACATGATTAGTGCAGCAAGGTGGAGATCTAAGCCCAATCCTGTTTGGTTCCAAAGCCCGTGGGCTTTCCTCTGCCACCCATCAGGCTTAAGAATTTCTATGTATATGTATGTGTGTGTATGAGTATGTATTTATTTATCAGTATTTTAAGATGAATCTGATATGGATTCATAGAGGCATGGGGTCTTAAAGACCAAGTGCAACACAGGAATCTCCTACATAACACATGTGAACAGGCATCTGAGCTAGACAGTACTACCTATGCCGGCATCAGCCATGGTAGATCTCTATCTTAAATTGATTCTTTTGCACTCCAGGTGCTTAACATAGTACTAGGTATATGACGGGCACTTGTCATTTGTTCTTATTAGTAATAAACCCTCAAATGCTAAAAGATGAAATATCACTAACTCTGGCTAGGCATGGTGCTCACACCTGTAATTCCCAGCACTTTGGCAGGAGGATCACTTGAGGCCAGGAGTTCGAGACCAGCCTGGGCAACATACAATACCCCATCTCTATAAGAAATAAAAAATTAGCCAGGCATGATGGTGTGTGCCTGTAGTCCGCTACTGGGAGGCTGAGGCAGGAGGATCACTTGAGCCCAGGAGTTGGAAGCTGCAGTGAGCTATGATGGTGCCACTGCACTCCAGCCTGGGCAACAGAGCAAGACCCTGTCTCTAAAAGAGAGAGAAAGAGAGAGAAAGAGAGAGAGAGAGAGAGAGAGAGAGAGAGAATAAAGAAATATCACTAACTGTGATCCAAAACCAAAAGACTTAGACACCAGAAGAAACACCAAGGGGGCCTAACACACATCTTGGCCAACAGAGTAGGTGTCCCACCACTGGGAAAAACAGTGGTACTTGAGCCTTACTAATATGTTGATCCTGCTTGGTATATATATCTTATGATCCTCCACCAGAAAGAGTAATTATGAGGATACATGGAAAGCATTTTGTGAGTGGGTTCAACTTCCCGTGTTCTTTGGATCTAAGTTGTCTCCTCTGTAGAGGTGCCATACAACCCCCACTCAGAGAATGTCTGTGAAGGTTCCCGGTACGTCTATGGGCACGCAAACAATCCAGTCAACCCGGTGGCAGCTCAGCACTCCCATGCCTTCCTGTGTGTACAACCACCTCTAACTAGAGCAGATTCAGACTCTCATCCTAATCCCAGCAATACCTCCAAGTAGCTGTGTGACCTCAGGCAAATAACCTAGCTTCTCCGAGCCTGTTTCCTCACCTGCACAAATGGGACCTATCTCACATGGTTGTTTCGTGGAGTAAACAAGGTAATATTTGCATGTGGCTGCCCCGTGCCTGATATGTAGAAGGAACTCGATAAATATTAGTAGGGTTTGAATATGCTCAGAACAGCTCTGACTTATACACGTCCTGTTGAGTAGGAAATGTGGTCAAAAATGGTCACAGTGACAAGTAAAGGAGATAAGGGAAGGGGAGGTAGTGAGAGAAGTTAAAATTAGAGGCAATTTTTAAAAACCTCCCTCTTTTCAACCACTAATGTCAACCTCTTGTTTATCAACTGTACTACTTACAAGTTGGTCTTATTTGATTGAGTGAGTCTTTTGCTCTCCACACCCTCTGATGAAGGTTAAAGGAATAACAGCTACAGGACAGGTGACCAAAAGGGGCTCAAGAACTCTGAGAACCAACTGTACTGACCTGGGCCAGTTTGGAGAAAGGCGGTGGCCTCAGGCACCTTGAAGTGCCAGCAGTTCTCTACCCTCAGATGTTCTTCTAACTTAATAGTTTAGAAACCAGAGGCCACCATCAAGCCACCTCCCCCACAACGAGATATTTTTCAGAAACCAACCCAGACTGTAACCTAGTACGACAATTCGGAAATCCAACTGTAGACAAGCTATAAAAAACAGCATTCCCTTTACCGAGCACCTGGTATGTGTCAGGTTCAGTGTTAAGTATTTGGCATACAATATCTGCCCAGGAAGATGATCTTGGTTGGTTTTTTTGTTTTTATTTTGTTTTGTTTTTGAGACAGGGTCTTGCTCTGTTGCCCAGGCTAGAGTGCCGTGGTATCATCATAGCTCACTACAATCTTAAATTCCTGGGCTCAAGTGATCCCCCAGCCTCAGCCTCCCAAGTAGCTGGGACTACAGGTGTGCACCACCACACCCAGCTAATTTTTCTATTTTTGGAGAGACGGGGTCTTGCTCTTACTCATGCTGGTCTTGAACTCCTGAACTCAAGCGATCCTCCCACCTTGGCCTCCCAAAGTGCTAGGAGTACAGGTGTGAGCCACCGCGCCCAGCCCATTTCACAGATAATTCCTTACTCTACTACTGGACTTTTCTCAAAGACACTTTCTATCCTTTGAGCTCTTTGGGTCCTTCATGACTGGAGTCTGCATGACATGTGGAAACTTCTGCCTGAGTCCTCAAGTCTAATCATAGCTCAGTATTCTACAAAACTTCATCACACACAATCATCTTAGACCCAGAGCAAAAGTGGGTCTGGAAAGTGGTTGAAGCTGGGACAGTAAGACAAAGAGAAGACCTAATCCTTTAGGAGCACAGCCTGGTCACCTCTGATTTGTAAACACTGGCAAGAGGCCACAGGGAGAAGTACATTTTCTTTCTGCACAATAATCTCTCCCAAGGAAAACCCAGACTAAGTCACCTGGCCTTCCTAAGGGGGGGAAAAAAACCCTTTTCCTCCAAGATTCACACTGAACTGCTAACCCTTCCTCCCCCACACACACCCCAGGGAGTGGCTGGATGGTTGTTGTTTCTTTTCTTTTTTCCCTGTGGTCCTCTGGTAACACCACAAATTACGTTTTCAGGGACTGGAGTCCCAGAGTGCAATGATGTTGTAATAAACATAACCAGGACCAAATGCCTTCCCATCATATTAGATGATGCCATTTCCCACCAATCAGGCTCCTCGGGCAGGCAGACCACTCACCAATGAGGGACCAGACAGAGGCTGTGAGGGGGAGACCTGGTCATCTGCAACTAAAAATAAGGGCGCTTCATGATTGGTTGCTGCCACTTTGCAACAGGAGTTGGGACCCACACACAACGACCCACACAGGCAAAAACTTTCCCAGCCCAGGGGTTCACATAGGTGGGCTGATCTGGGGTGGCTGGTGGTTTGTTTTCCTAATTTGCTGACTTGATAAAAGAAATAAAGACCTAATCCACAGGGAGCCCCTTACAGACACACCCTCCCACCTAGACACCTCAGTTTTCCAAAGGCCCTTCGCAGCCACACAGAATTGGGGAAAGGGAGGAGGGTGCCAGCCAGAGGCCAAGACACTCACCTGTCCGGCCGTGTCATAGAGTCCCAGGAGGTACTGCTTGCCCCCCACGGTGACGCTGACTGCAAGGACAGAAGTGGGGGCGGGGAGAGAAGCTCACAATGACCTGGGCTCCGGGGCAATTTCGCTCCCCACCTGGACCCTCCTCTCCCGACCCAGCTGGAGGCGTGTGGGCGCTCCCCGGGATATGTCACCCATTTTTCCCTTGCGCCCAGCTCACTGTGAAGTGGCATGGGGCCGGGGTGTGATGTGGCCCCCAGCTGTCCACGCCAGGTCCCGTAGCCACGTCTTGCCCGGGCCGTCCAAATGTTTCCCCCAGGGGCTTGGGGCAATAGGGAAGGCGGCCGTGGGAAGGTCACGGAGGTCGGCCCAGGGCGCCAAGGGGGTTGGGGAGTGCGGGGAGCAGGGACGGGGGGTGGTGTAGGAGGAGGGGGTGGATCCGCAGGCGAAAGGGTGCCAGCAGCAAAGCCGCGGGGGTGGGGCCGGCCGCCTGGCAGAGGGCGCGGCGGGGGAAGGGTGGGGTGTGCGCTCAGGGGAGGCGGCGAGGGGGCTCCGCCAAAGTTGCTCCAAAGTTCCCGGCCCGGGAAGCGGCCCCTTAGTCAGCAGTTCCAAGGCTTACCTGCGTAGTGGTCGAAGACGGTGGGCACGTACTCCTCCGGGAAGGCGTCGTTGGCATAGCTCATGAGTAGGCACGTCTTGCCCACCGCCCCGTCGCCGACCACCACGCACTTGAGCATCAGCGCGCCGGGCCCGTGAGCCATGCTGCGGCCGGCCGGCCTCCGGGCATGGTACCCCCGGAGCCCCCGCCCCGGCCCCGGGCTCAGCCCCAGCCCGCCTGGGGGGTCCGCCGCCGTCGCCGCCGCTCCGCGCAGCAGGGCCGTGCCCCCGGCCCCATGCAGCGGCTCCCCTCGCCGGAGGGGAGGGGGCGGCGGGCCCGGGGCGCTGCCGCCGCCTCGGTCGCTGCCCGGATCTCCGCCCCGGCCCCGCTCGCCGCGCCCGCCCGGTGCCCCCGCCGCTCGGCGCCCGCGCCCTCTCCCCGGCCCGGCCTCCCCAGGAGGATCCGCCGGATCATAAGACTGTCCGGCCCCGGGGGAGACGGCAACTTTGGGGAGGGCAGCGGAGGGGAGGGGCCAGGCGGCTCTCCCCGCCCCGCGCCGGCCGGGCCCCCTCCCCGCTGGGCCCCGAGGAGGGCGGACCCAGGCACCTCCCCCGAGCGCGGCCGCCCGCCCCGCGCCCCCGCCCGGCGCCCCGCCAGCCGCCGCCGCCGCGCGGCTCTGCCCGCCCGCCCTAGCTCGGCTCCCCGCGAGGGCTGCGCGGAGGGGGCGAGAGGGAGGAGCCGAGGAGGAGGGAGGGGGAGGAAGGTGAGGCTGGGGGAGGGGGCCGAGAGGGAATCGCTCGGGAGGAGCCGAGGGCTCCTCGCGCAAGTGCCCGCAGCGCCCGGAAGCGTCCACAGGCCCAGATGATGGGAGAAGACGAAGAGGCCTCTTGGGGAACCACGACGACTTGAACGATGACGCAACAGTCATGCAAAATTATACATATATATTTAAACTCCACCCGGAAGGCAAGAGCCATCCTATTGGCCTCTAAGTGCACAACGGAACCAGAAATCAGGAAGAAAGATAGGCCAAGAGGGTTAAAAAAAATTTTTTTTAATTTAAAAG
The DNA here is from genome assembly GCA_023783475.1 of Daubentonia madagascariensis. Classification (NCBI taxonomy): domain Eukaryota; kingdom Metazoa; phylum Chordata; class Mammalia; order Primates; family Daubentoniidae; genus Daubentonia; species Daubentonia madagascariensis. The sequence goes on along the minus strand of JAKFHU010001035.1, from coordinate 39,723,698 downwards.
AAGCGCAGGGTGATGGGGGAAGGGTGATGGACGTCCCTGAGCTGGAAAGCAGGGACTCCTGGCTTATGGTTTGGTCCCCCGAACCACCACCCCACACCTTTCACAGCATGAGCTTGAATCATTTACTATGAAACTGGTGACTAAAGGAGAACAGCATGTTGAACCACTGAAGCACCCGCCCTCTCAACCAGCCAGAAAAGGGACACCTCGTCAGCTCTGGACCAGGCAAATGTACCTGTGCTCCCCCTGGAGGCGACATTCTCCGAGGCCCCCTTTCGGTCCCCAGTGTCCCTCGAAGGTATTCGGTTGTAATCCCGGAGAACTGATATACCCTGGCGCTCTAAAATTTGGCCTGTGATCGAGGTAGCAACCCCTGCCCCTGTGTCTGGCAAAGCTTGGAAACACCCATCTGGGCAGGTCCTGTTCACTGGCCAAGAGCGTAGCCTTGAGCATTGGGCACTGGGGCGGGGGTGCACTCCAAGCTGACACCGGCACCTCCCTCCCCCAACTTGCTGACTTGAGATAAATCGCTTCCTTTCATCGATTCATAGCGGTAGAAAAAAGCTGTGTTGAGAGGCAGCGCAGAGGTCACTGGACCGTTCCCTTAGGCTGCAGGTGAAGAAGCTGAGACCTCGGAGGTGAAGTGGTCATCCCAGAGGCTTCCAGCTGCTCACAGCGCTCAGGGACTTGGGGCACACTTTAGGAAATGCTCACTGTTACATCCCATTCTTCACTTTCCAGGCCTGAACTCAAACCCAGAATCTGATTTCCACTCTCCCAGGAAGACTTCAGGAATTATTTCAAGTCCCTCGAAGATTCTCATTGAGCATCTCCCCAGGCCCTGCCCTTTAGCCCTTTGTGTCTGAGTGTGGGTGTTTGCATTGTGGGCTGCTTTAGATGTAATGAATCTGGAAGATACTTTGTACATATTGAACGGCAGGTTAAGGAAGGCAGTACAATGCCTGAGCTCAAATCTTGGTTCAAAGCTGGTCTCCGCCGCTTCCTCAGAGGGAAGGAGAGGAGGGCTTGCCCCATTCTTTGCTGGCTGGACCATTTGTTCAGGCAGCATTTGCCAGGACCAGTATTCTGAAAGGAGAGTCTATCTGAAGAGGTTAAGGAGCTACAGGAGGACACTCAGCCAGGAGAGCTGAATTTGGTCCCCACTCTGACGCTGATAGCAGTATTGTCTTGAGCATGTCACTTCCCTTCTCTGGGCCTCAGTTTTCTTATGTATAAATACATATCTTGCAGGGCCCCTGGCTTCTGGATGCTCTGGGAGAAGCTCTGGGAATGTCAGAGCACTCCAAGTGGGGAACTGATGTCAGATGAATCATGCAGTGGTGACTTCATTGGTGACAGTGACCTCATTCTTTTGGCCTCATGGAGATGCCAAAACTGACTGCCAGGAATACTTAGAGCTCTGGGCTGATGCCATGTGGTGTGTATGTGTATGTGTGGGGGGTGGGGGGTGATCCGGGATGCCCCCATGTCAGCCCATGAATACTTCAGCTGGATGCACCAAACAGACTTGACAGAAACCTCACTTTCCCATGGGCAAAGAAGATAATGCCCCAAGTGGTAAAATAGTCTCAAATTTCAGGGATTTGAGAGACAGGAAGCAACTTTGTTTCTAGTGTTTCACAGGCTGTCTGCGTGCTCTTCTTTTATTCTAACTGCAAATGTTGAAAGAGATAGGTCTGTGTGAAAGTAGTGAAATGTCTACTTAGCCTTCTTCTTCTTCATCTGCCCTTTTTCCTCTACTCCCTCCTCCCCTTCATTGATTTCGTCCCGTATTTCAATAACAAGCATTTATTTTGGTCTATTAGATGCCAGGCTTTATCCCCAGGCAGAGGATGAAGAGCTGAAAAGCCACAGTCACTGGGAGGAGAGGCAGCGGGACCTGATGAGCAAACAGGTAAGTACTCTATGATATGTGCAACGCTGTGCTAGAGAACAAAGAATAGGCTTCTGGAAGTGCAGAGGAGGCGGCTAGTGCAGAGTTCTGGGTGTGCTGAGGAAGGATTTGCAGAAGTCATGTCATTGGCCTGGGGTTTAAGAGGCTAATAGGAGTAAGGTAAGAATGCCTGGGAAAAGTCAACAACCCCTCTCCAGGGCAAAAAGAAATAGCACACAACTTCCTGGGAATGGTGAGCCATCTAAGGTGGACAGAGTGCAGGATTAGTGGTGCAGGGGAACTGGTTTGTATTTAATTGGGAACAGTATAATGCAGCCAGTCTATGGCTTCTGAAAGCAAAGTGAAGAAGAACGCAGGGCCCCACCCTGGTTGGGCAGTCCATGCAATGTGCAAAGGCTAAGGGCCAGGGCTGAGGGGGCTGCTGAGGAAGTCTGGCTCACACACTATCCACAAAGGCATGGCCCCAGCTCGAGCCTGTGTTCATTGCAAGAAGGGGCATATTTTTTTTCTTGTCACACATGTGTTCTCTGTTTGTCAAACCCTGTGCCCGTAAGGCTGCATCCACCCAGAAGGGGGCATCTTTTTCTACTTAGCAAAAGATGAAAGCACTATCTGTCTAGGCAAGAAGAGGCCCTGGGTGTGAGGAAGTGATGAAGGGAACAAACAAGAACTTGTAGAGCATCTGCTGTATACTGTAGCTGTGTACTGTACCCAGGCACTGTCCCGGGTATTTGATGCTCATTGATAAAGGTCATCTTGTCTCATCCCCAAAGCAACCATGCAAGGTAAGATTTGTAGAGAAGATCTGTTGGTTTGTCCATCTAGAACAGCACCGTTTGCTTCTACTAAATGTTCTTTCTGATTTAATCTCTGTAATCATGTGGTTTAGGTGGAAGCTGCCATCTTATTACACATCCTGCCCCTAACCTCTGTTGATTAGCCCTAGGTGGGCACTTGATTCAAGATGCGACAATCCAAGTCCTGACAATTTGGAATTTGGGATTCACAGCAGGAGTTTCTCCTCTTTTACTAACTACACTGGGCAATGTGAGCCATTCATATTTCAGCCATTCATGAAATAGCCAATCCAAGAAAGTGAAGCTAAAATGCAAAGGGAAGCAAATATGGAGAGTAACACCCACTCACCCCCACACCCCTGCCAAAAGAGGCAGAGAGGAAACAGGCCATTTGTGAGTTCTTGATTCTAGTTATCGCTGAGACCCTCTTGTGCTACTGTTCTTCAATTGGTCACTAGAGTTAATAAATCTTCCTCCCTTTTTGCCTAGTGAGTAGGGGTTAGTTTTCCGTCACTGGTAACCAAATAGTCAGGTTTTCTGCCCTGACTATTACAATATTATCACTATCATTTAGGTAGGTGATGTGCAGAGAGATTAAGAAGCTTGCCCAAAGTCACATAGCTGGTAAGTGGCAGAGCTAGGTTTCAAAATGCTCTATCTTCAAAGCTCATGCTAGTTGCCGTGCTCCACATTGATGAGGTATCAAAAGTTTTTGAGTAGAAAAATGACAAGTTCAGATCTGTCATTTGAGAACGTCACTCTGGGACTGGTGTAGAAAACGGATTTGGAGAGGACAAGGGTTAAGGCAGAGAAAGTAAGGAGGGGACAGATCATGAAAGTCTGAACTGAACATGGCAGCAGGTTTCAGAAATATTTAGATGACAGAATGCACAGGACTTGGTAACACAGCGTGGGGAGGTTAGAGGGGGTGAGGGAGAGCAAGGATTCTAGGATAACAGTGAGGCTTCTGCATGATGACTCCATCTACCTTCTCTTTCTTTCTTTTCTTTTTTAATACCCTCTGTTGCTATCCTCTCACTTCTTCGGATTTCTTCTGCACTTCTTAAACCTTTCCCATCTCCTGTTGATTCCTAACCGTGCAACAACTGCCTAAATCAAGCTGAGAGTAGAACTCCAGAAGGACAGTAAGGTTCTAAAAGACATTCATTTGTGTCATTTTGTGTGTCCCTCACATCTACGTAAGAAATGGAAAAAAGGGACTCCAACAGATCCTTTGGTGTTGTGGCAAGAATACTTTAGGTTGCAAGTAACAGAAAAGTCAACCCAAACCAGCTTCAACAACAAAGGATGTGTATGGACTTCTGTAATGGAAAAAATCCAGAAGTAGCTCAAGCTTCAGGCCATGAATCGATCGGAACTGTCATTCTTTTTAATTCAGCACTTCTCTCAGGTTTTCTCTTCTTTATGGGTCCACTTCCTACTTAGATTGCCTTCTCTCCTGGAAGCAAAATGGCTGCACCAGGTCCAGGCATCACCACCCATATACCACACTGCCCAGGAGAGAGAGCTTCTCTTGATCCACTTATTGAACAAAACCTTGGACTTCCTCTGATTAGATTGTTTAGTTCATCCCTGAACTAATCATGGTGGCCAGCAAAACACTGGGTGGCAGTTGTCTGAGGCCTGTGACAGGGGTTGGGACTATCCTAATTGGGACTTTCAGTCCCACCCTACAGGGGCTGGGGTTTCACCTCCACCAAGATTCTTTGGTTTCTGCACGGGGGTGGCAGGTATGGGGAATGCATGCTGGGAAGGCAGCCAGCAATACCCATTACATCTGGGCTGTGGCTTACCAGTCAAAGTTCCTAGGCCTTCCCCAGGCTGTTCTGGAAATAAAGAATTTTAGGGGAAAAGCAAATGTCAAGGGGAGAGGAAGGTGAGAAGGATTCAAGTCAGATGTATGAGTTGTTCCAAATTTCAGTCAGTTGCTTTGTCAATACAGGAGCCCATGGTCACTCTGAATCCCTAATTCTTGGCCTGTACTTTTCTCCCTGGCTGAACCACCTTCTTAGAAAGTATTGGTAAGGAGGTAAAATGGCTATCATTCTTTTATCCTGGTGCTGCCTTACTCTTCTGTTATGCTTCTTTCTGCCACACATGCCCAGAACATTCAGAATGCAGCCTCTTCACCCTCATGGCTCTTCTGCCCTCCAGACCCCACCTGGCTGTCCAAACAGCATCATGCTGTATGCCAAACCTATCCCTCTTTTCCTCCCTGCCACTAAAACCTCCCATCTGCACCCTTTTCTCTCAGGGCTCAGGTGTAATGTACATTGCACAGTATTTTCAGCTAAGGGATTAATGGCTTAAACATTGCAGCAATTTCTTAAAGGTCACTTGTCCCTAAAGATCAGGATGATAAATAAATCCAATAAGATTGGCTCACTTGGTTTTCATTTCCAGTTAGAATATATCTAGATCCCTTTTTCCAGTTCATTACACACCACGAACTCAGAAGTATGCCCCAACCTCTGAGAATTTTGGCTCCAGCACCCTTAATAATGTTTTGCCATTTTCATTTCTAATATTTTCTGCTGCAACCTGAGGTCAGGAGACCAGTCATTGTGACTGATGGCATCGCCAACCATTGCTGAACTATAGGGAAGGACACTTCCTTAGAGTTGCTGGTATGGAAGATTCATGATCTGGGAGTGGTCCTCTCCCATGAGATCCAAAGGTTGCTGCATTACAGATTCCTCTTCCAATAAGGAAATTAGTGATTTTATTTTATGCTTCTAGTATCAACAGTGCCAGAAAACCTTCCAAGACTCACTTATAGTTGTTCCTCTATAGTGGATGTTTTGGCCACTAAACATCAGAACCACATTTTGAGCTTAGGGAATCTGCTACTTTGTGAGTCTCAATGGGAAGAAAAGAGTATCTCTTGTAGAAGCTGGAAATTACAGACTATGCTTTCTTTGTCAGACTTAAGAGCTAGTGAAACTAGAGTTAAATATAAGGCACACTCTCTCTGGGGGTTGCAACTTTAGTGGGGGGTACACAATTTAGTTCCTGGCACAGGAAGTGACACATCAGGGCAGGCAATGGTGGTGGTGTGGTATGATTGAGTTCCTGGTTCAGAAGTGACAGCTGTACACACGGGTTGTCTAAAGTTTGGTGACAGCAATGATACCAGAAGTGTTTTTCTTTTCTCATCGGAATAGTTCCTGAGCCATGTGTTGGGCACTCTTCCTGGCTTGAGCAGCTTCTATAGCTCCCCTCCACCAGTCCTGTGAGCCACCCATGATCCTTTTAACATTTCTTTTCTGTTTAATCAGCCATAGACAGTTCCTTTTGCTTGCAACCCAGCTTCTTGAGAAGGGATTGGAGAAGCAGATCACTATATTGAATGTGCTTCATGTAGGGAGCACTTCTACCATACTCAAGTAACTGGCACTAGATTTACCTTTCTAGTATGTAAGCAACTCGAAAATTGCACAAAATTTATGAGATCACTTTTTTTCAGCTATTGGACTGCACATAACACAGGACTGTGATTCTTGAAAGAAGGGAACCAATGGGGCAAACCCTACTATCACCCTAACTTTGTGCTGGAAGTACTTTCTGAATTGTAGCACAGTGAGGGTGAACCCAAGCAGGGCATAGTGGGCTTGCTGAGTTGAGGAGATAGGTGGGGAGACTTTTCAAGGCAGAGTATCAGAGAGGAGGGAGTATAGCAGCAAAAAAGGTTCCTGGGATCCTTTTCAGTCTACTGCTGAATACTATGTTGCACATGTATAGGGTGAAACTTCACAATGCTAGGCAAATAACTACTAAGGAGCTGTGAGCTGATTGGTTCCCAAGGTTCACACAGGGTTGGGAGATGTTTGAGTTTCAACCCACCAATGTGAAGAGACCTTGTTGAATTTCTAGAGAATTCGGTAGAAACCCCATAAGGGCTAACTTAGCCCCAGGGTAGAGGTTACTGTAGACATCCCCCAACAAGACTTAGAAACAAGCCTCAAAAAGAACAAGTTCATCCATTATTACCATACCTGCCAGAACAAGTTTCATCATTTTTTAAAGGACAACAATAAAATACAGACATTTAACAACATAAAATTTGCATGTTAAAAATTACTAGACACTCAAATAAGTAGGGAAATGTAACCCAAAATCAGGAGAAATATCAGTCAATAGAAACAAACCCAAACATGACAGAGATAATGAAATTAGCAGACAAGGACTTAAAAAGGAATTTAAAATACACACAAAGATTTAAAGGAAAACATGAACATGGTGAGGAGAGAAATAGAAGATATAAAAAAAGAACCAAATGGAACTTCTAGAGCTAAAAAATGTAACACCTGAAATGAATAACTCACTGGCTAGGCTTAAGAGTAGATTGGACATTGTAGTAGGAAATATCTGTGACATTGAAGACATAGCAATAGAAACTATCCAAACTAAAGCACAGAGAGAAAGAAAAAGAAAAAAGAAACAGAAACACAGAGCCTTAATCACCTGAAAGACAACATCAAATGATTTAACATACACACACAATTGGAGTCTCAGAAAAGAACTGAGGGTAATGATTTGAAGACATAATGGCCAAAAATGTTCCAAATTTAATGAAAACTATAGACATACAGATCCAAGAAGCTCAACAAACCCAAAGCAGGAGAAACACAAAGTAAAACCATATCAAACAGGGCACTTCATAATTAAATCACTCAAAACCAGTAATAAATATAAAAAATTAAAAGTGGAAAGAGAAAAAAGGACACTACACACAGGGGAACAAAGATAGAAATAATTACAGACTTCTCATCGGAAACAATGCAAACTAGAACTTGATGGAATAGTACATTGAAAGTGATGAAAGGAATAAAAAAAAGGAAAGCTTTGTCAACTTAGAATTCTACATTCAGCAAAAATCCATCACAATTGAAGGTAAAATAAATGTTTTCTCAGACAACAAAAGGCTTAAAGAATTTTTTTTTAACCAGAAGATCGGCACTACATGAAATATTAAAGGAAGTTCTTGAGGCAGAAAGAATGTGATCCCTGATGGAAACTTGGATCTGTAGAAATGAAGAGCACTGGAAATGGTAAATATATGGGTACATACGAGACATTTCTTTGTTTTAAAAAATTTCTTTAAAAGATAATGGACCATCTACAGCAAAAACAATAGCAACATATTGCATGGTCTCTAACATACGTAGAAATAAAATCTATAACAACAATAACACAAAGGAAAACCAGAAATATATAAAATCCTTATATATCTTATAAAATCCTTACATTATGCATTAAGTGTATAGTATTATTTGATATCTTAGTCCATTCCTGCTGCTAAAGCAAAATACCTTAGACTGGGTAATTTATAAATAAGAGAAATTTATTTCTTATAGTTCTAGAGGCTGGGAAGTCCAAGGTCAAGATGTTGGCAGATTCAGGGTCTGGTAAGGGCTTGCTTTCTGCTTCCAAGAATCATCTTGCCTTCTTGCTGCATCCTCCCGAGGGGAACAAACCAGTGTTATGTCCTCACATGGTGAAATGTGGAAAAAAAAAAAAAGGACAAACACACTCTCTTAAGCCCTTTAATAAGGGAACTAATCCCGTCCATGAGGGCTCTGCCCTCCCAAATCACTTCCCAAAGTTCCTACCTCTTAACACTATCACGTTGGGGTTTAAATTCCAACATGAATTTTGAAGGGAGACATGCACTCAAACTATAACAAAGGTAGGCTAGGAAAAATTAAAGATGCATAATGTAAAACCTAAAGCATTCACTACAAAAATGTAAATATATAAAACAAATTTATATCTAATAAGCCAATAGTAAAGATAAAATGAAATACAAAAAAGAAAAAAAAAAAGGTAGGAGAGAGCCAAGAACATTCAATGGGGAAAGAGTAGTCTCTCCAATAAATCATGCTGAGAACTGGATAACCACATGCAAAAGAATGAATGTGAGTTCTTACCTCACAACATACACAACAATTAACTCAAAATGAATCAACAACCTAAATATGAGAGCTAAAACCATAAACCCTTAGGAGAAAACATAGGGATAAATCTTCATGATCTTGGATTTTGCAATGGTTTCTTAGATATGACATCAAAAGCACAAGCAACAAAAGAAAAAACAAAAGTGGACTTCATCAAAATTTTTTAAAAAACCATTTCTGCATCAAAGGACATCATCAAGAAAGCAAAAAGGCAACATACAGAATGGGAGAAAATACTTACAAATCATATATCTGATAAGGGTCTAGCATCCAGAATATGTTAAAAATAAAGCTCTTACTACTCAATGATAAAAAGACAAATAATCCAATTTTTAAAATGGGCAAAAGAGTTGAATAGACATTTCTCCAAACTAGATATACAAATAACCAGCAAGCACATGAAGAGATGTTCAACATCATTAGTCATCAGGTAAACGAAAATACAAACCACAATAAGGTACCACTTTATACCCACTAGAATGGCTATAATTAGGGGTGGGGGAAGGAAAATAATGAGTGTTGGTGAAGATGTGGAGAAACTGGAACTTTGTACGTTGCTGGTGGGAATATGAGATGGTTCAGCCTCTGTGGACAACAGTTTGGAGGTTTCTGAAAAAGTTAATCATAGAATTACTATATGACCTAACAATTATACTGCTAGGTATGTAGTCAAAAGAATTGAAAACAGGTACTCAAACAAATACATGTGCATGCCATGTTCATAGAAACACTATTCACAGTAGCCAAAAGGCGACAGCCCAAATGTCCATCAATGGGTGAATGGATGAACAGATTGTGATGTTTCCATACAATGTAATGTTATTCAACCATAAAAAGTAATGAAGTACCAATATATGTGACAATGTGGATGAACCTCCAAAATCGTATGCTAAATGAAAGCAATCAGACAAAAAGGTCACATGTTATATGTTACCATTTATAGAAAATATCTAGAACAAGTAAATCCATAGAGATAGAGTACAGATTGGTGGCTGCCATGGGTTGGGGATGGCGGGGTGGGAGGGGAAAATGGGGAGCAACTGCTTAATGGGGTTTCCTTTTGGGGTGATAAAAATGTTTTGAAACTAGATAGAAGTGGTCATTATACAACATTGAAAGTACTAAATGCCACTGAATTATTCACTTTAAAATGGTTAATTTTATGTTATTGTGAAATTCACCTCAATTTCAAAAATGCACCCCACCAACCAAAAAAAAAAGTCAGGAAAAAAGGGATAAAGAACAGCTGGGACAAATAGAAAACAAATAGCAAGATGATAGACTTAAACCCAACCATATTGATAATGAGTGTGCTGGGCTACTGGCCCTACTCTCCAGGGCAAGGAGGGGAATGAGAACTTTTGTGTTCGAGGACTTAAAGGACAAGCTGTGTGACCTCTGAATGAGGGCTGGGGAAGGAAGGAAGATGGTGGTTCTGGGGTCCTAAGAGGTGGGTGCCTGACCTACCCTGAGATAGTGGCAGAGTCGGGGGGCATGACCACCCCACCCGCCACCACCATCCCATCCCTTTGCACAGTCCTGAACCTCCTCAGCTTCTGTTCAGCCCAGTGCTCCACTCCTGGAGCCACCGTGGTCTCTCACACACTCTAGGGAGCCAGGGGATTGTGGGCCGGGAAGGGGAGAGGGTTCTGAATGTAGGTGGTCGGAGACATCTCTGCGTGCTGGAGATGTGCGTGGCAGGGCAGCTGTGGCCTGAACTGAATGTTCCTGAGACCTTCAGTTAAAGGTGGGAATTTCAGGCAGATGCCAACCTTCAACCCCTTTGCAACAATGTAACCAAACAGGTTATGAAAATACTGAAAAAATTTTGTGCTGGTTGCTAAACACTCCCTGCTCTGAGCTTCTCGGGTGCCCCAATCACCCCAGGCCTTTCCCTGGCTCCCTCTGACCCCCTGATTCAGTATCTAAAGGGTTAACATCTGGCTGAGCAGAGGGCAGTCAGGACCCTGTACTGACTGAGGCAGGACCACTCTGGTTGGTCAGTCATTAATTACACTGAGAGTCATCCCTGATTAGGGTGTAGGTTAGGGATGTGGGAGCCTTCCTGGACCTGCAAGTCACCTCTCCGAGTAGAATGGATTTAACCAGAGGACCCCAGGCAAATTCATTTAAATAACTTACAGTTAACAGGTTCCTCCTGAGCTCTGTGTTGTAGCAATGTGGGCAGGACAGGAACAGGTGTCCCTCTGGGGCAGGACACTGTGTCACCTCCACATTCCTCTTTCCTGCCTAAGACTGTTGACAGTCTATAGGGGAGATCGTTTCCTCACCACCTGTCCATTCGTCCGTGGGCTCAACAAACCATTAATATTAAGCTACTGCTATGAACTGGACTCTGTGGGAAGGGTTCAGATGAGTGCAGAGGGGCTCAGAAATAGTCCTCTTCCCAAGAAGTCACCGTGGAAACCCCTAGGCATGGTGAGGGTACAGTCTCTTCCCTGCCAGCCAGAACCTTCCCTGCGGCAGGGTTTGAGCTGTGTCGCACAGCAGAGGTGAGGCCAGCCAGGACTTGTCTTGGTGAGAATTAAATCAGTATCGAAGCAGCATTTGGCATCTGAATGTGTCACTTGAGGCTGAGGACTAGTAGACATTGCTCCTGTGCATTCCTGAGCAAGCAGAGTATTTGCACCCACTCTTGCAGCTGTCCCTGTCCACGGCTTCCAGGTTGGAAGCTCGGGCAGCCAGCTCCCTCTGAAGGGCTATGTCCCAGGGCTCCTCTGTGACCTCAAACCTACCATTGGCCCTCACTGGAGACTTCCTGGGGCTCTGACTTCCAGCCTGGGCCAACCTCCTCACAGGTAGCTCAAGAAGCTGGGTTTAGGTAGGGCAAAATAAGGAGCCCCGGGAGCCCGTGGTCAGGGATGCTTTGCGAATGACAACATCTAATGTTCCACCTAGGATGTTATTTACCAAGCTTGTTTGTGCCTTCTGTTATTTGACCTCCTTAGCTCCACCTTGAGGGTGACAGAACTCCTCATTAACATTCTGATTTCACAGATGCAGTTTTGTGTCTTTATCCAGGTAAATTCAGGCAGATTATGAGCTAAGTTTATTCAGATCGCCTAGCCTCTGAGTGACATCAGGACTGGGGTCTGAACCTCTGATGCCAAGTCCAGTGTGCTTCTCGTGACACCAAGCTGCTGCCCATGGAGCATCCGAGGAGGCAGGGAGAGATCTATTTCAGGGAAGGCCTGGTCCCTACCCTCATGAAGGGGGAGAAGTGGGTCCTGCCCCAGAGGAGTTATATCCTATGACGTCCCATGTCTACTCAGCACATGGGTATGCTCACTAACTGTTAGCCATATAAACCACTTACACACCATGTAGCCAGGATCTCAGGCCACACCTACCCACCCCCAGCCACACCTCAAGAGAGGCCTGTTTAGGGGGTGAATACTTTGACAACCGGATTGAGTGGGTACATGAAACCTTCCAAGGATCTTCCTAAGTAACAATGGATGGTTGCTTTACTGCTTTGTAAGCAGGATGAATTCAGTTAACTTTTAGGGCAGGTTTTTCAAACATTTTATATTGCAAATCACAGTAACAAATACATTTTTCACTGTGAACCAGAAAACATACATATACATTTTTACGTTTGTGTGTGTACATATAACAAGTTTCATAAAGCAATACTTAACCTTACTACCTGTAATGAATTCTGGATTTTCTATTCCAGTTGGTTTTATTTCTTTTTATTCAGTGGTCTCACAGCCCACTAAAGGGTCACAGTCCATGCTTTGAGAAACCCTGGCACAGGGCTGTGTTTGCTGGGTGAGCAAACTGCCATGCAGCTGGGGCTAAGTATTCAGGACCTCAGAGGGATAAAGAACTCTTACAACTCAACAACAGCAAAAAACAAACAACCTGACTAAAAACTGGGCAAAGAACCTGAGTAGACATTTTCCAAAGAAGATATGCAAATGGCCAATAAGCACATGAAAAGATGCTTAGTATCACTAATCATTAGGGAAATGCAAATCAAAACCACAATGAGGTACCACTTCATGCCTATTAGCATGGCTATTATTAAAAAAAACAAACCAGAAAACAACAAGTATTGGCAAGGATGTGGAAATAATGGAACCCTTGTGCATTGCTGGTGGAATTGCAAAATAGTGCAGTTGCTGTGGAAAATGGTATGGAGGTTCCTCAAAACACTGAACATAGAACTACCATATGATCCAGCAATTCCACTTCTGACTGTATACCCCAAAAATTGAAAGCAGTGACTGGAACAGATACTTGTACATTTGTGTTCATAGCAACATTATTCACAATAGCCAAGTAGAAGCAACGCAAGTGTCTATGGATAGATGAATAGATAAACAAAGTGTGGTATATATACACAATGAAATATTATTTAGCCTGAAAAAGGAAGAAAATTCTGACACATGCTACAACACGGTGAACTTTGAAAACATCATGGTAAGTGAAATAAGCCAGTCAAAAAGGGATGAATATTCTATGACTCCACTTACAGGGTACCTAGAGTGGTCAAATTCGTAGAGACAGAAAGTAGCATGGTGGTTGCCAGCAGCTGGGAGAAGTTGTGGAGTTAGTATTTAAGGAGCACAGAGTTTTAGTTTGGGAAGATGAAAAAGTTCACAACCATGTGAATATACTTAAATGCCACAGACGTGTACACTTAAAAATGGTTAAATGGTAAAATTTGTTATGTACATTTTACCACAATAAAACAAACAAAAAAAGAGAAAGATTTTACTTTTATTTATTGTTTATTTATTTATTTATTTTTAAGACAGGATCTTGCTCTGTCTCCCGGACTGGAGTGCAGTGGTGTCATCATAGCTCACTGCAACCTCAAAGTCCTGGGCTCGAACGATCCTCCTTACTCAGTCTCCTGAGTAGCTCGGATTACAGGTGCGTGCCACCACACCTGGCTTATTTTCCTATTTTTTATAGACATGGGTTCTCGCTCTTGCTCAGGCTGGTCTTGAACTCCTGGCCTCAAGCGATCCTCCCACCTTGGCCTCGCAAAGTGCTAGGATCAGAGGCGTGAGACACTGCACATGGCCAGATTTTACTTTTAAAATGGGATTTCCAGCTTGTCTAAAAAAGCAGATCTTATAATCCCCAGTTCACGTTTTCTAATGCAGCAAGGCCTGGATCCAGGTAGTGTTTGCTTCTTTAGACAGGGATAGAACTGAAAGGCTTTTCTTTTTGGAGAAACTGCCACTGCAGACCTTTAGGTGTGTAACTTCCACGCAAATGGCTCTTGGGGAGAACTTGACTGCTTTGAAGTAACCTACCTGCCTGCAGATGTTTCAGAAGGAGAAAGCAAGTTGTGAATAGCGTAAATTACTTTGGGAGAAATGTTTCTTCCCTTGTTTGTAGGCATTAGCTTTCTCTAGACCTAACCAAAGCCTGCTTTGCCACTGGGGGTGGTGTCCTTGGAATAAAACAGTGTGTGACCCATTACTCATCTGCAACTGAAGCAGAGACAAAGCTTTTCAGGCACGTCTGATTTTCTCTCTAGGTGTCTCCTGTTACTTCCAGACCAAATGCACTCTCTGGCTCTTGTTGTCTCTCCCCAGTTTGCTTCCAAGGGAGCAGGATGCCTGTTCCTGCTTTCCCCTACCCTCACCCTAGCCCAAGCTGCTCTGTCCAGTGTGGGCCAGACGCTGAGCCCCCAAGCATGACACCTTGGGCCACATCTGCTTCCATTCTCGACACCTTGTCTCATGTCCGGGACCTCATCTGTGCAGTCTCCATGTGGCATTTGGTTTATAGCCAGACTCTCCTGCCGCCGTCACTGCCAGGCTGATCTTCCTGAACCCAGATTTGGCCAAGTTACAACCCTGCCTTTGATGGGCTCTTTTGCCTAATGCCCCAACTCCCAGGCTGACATTTCCAACCTTCCCCAAACTCACTGCAACGCAAACCCATCTGCCCTCTCCACCCAGACCTCCTACCTCTTCCCACCGTTGTCTCCTTGCCCGCAGCATTCTCCCTGTCTAGAGTCTTTCTTCTTTCTGCTATGCCAGTAGTCCACCATGCAATGCCCATCTTTACTGCTCCCCCCTGCCTGACCCCATGCCCACAGGACCACTCCCTCAGCTGAAGCCTCCACTCCACCTGCATCCTTTCCTGCCCCTTATCCCATCCCATTTTGAGTGGCATGTACCTTCCCACATTTCTAAATGGGCCTTTTCTGGAAACCCCAAGGCATTGCTTAGAGTTGGGTCTCCATGAAGACTTAATTGATTCTTGTCTATTTGAATAAATTCTCCTTAATGAACACTACCAACTTTCTACCTTTTCCAGGTAACTTGTCTCCAAGTTAAGGTACTATGTTGATGTGCCCTGAAACCTCATTTTCTTATCTGAGGCTTCCCAAATTGATTTATGTCCTTTTATTCATTTCCATCCGCCTCCCTCCACATTGGTGTTCTAGTGTCACTGATGGCAAGTCTCAGACCACCCACTGCCCAGTTTCACTGTCTGCAGGGCAATATGTTATAAAGGAGCCCATGAAAAGCTGGGGAGAGAGGCTTAGGGACGGGTTCCCTTGATTCTTAGCCTTCTTGAAATTGCCGATTCCTCACACACCACACTGCAATGCGATTACCTGCTTATGGGTTCCTCTCCCCGTTACATTGTGGGCTTGGTGGGCAGCCCTGGTATCTGCCTTGTTCTCTACTCTTTTTCTGGTGCCCTCACAGTGCCTGGCACATAGTAGGTTTTCAATAAATACTTCTTGAAAGACAGAAAAGGGGATGCCCTCTTCCCACATATTTAATATTTGGAATTCCCAAGGAGTCATTATTCCTCTGAATTTTCTCACCCATTTCCTGGGCCCTGCAAGTTGCCCTGTGCTCCAAGCTCTGGAAAACCCCTTCCCTTCCTCACTCTGCAATCTCTAAGCGTCTGGAAGCCCACGTTTGCTGCCGCTTCTCTTTTGGCTAGGGGTGGGCAGCCCACACCCAGACACGTCTGACCTCAGGCTTGCTTACAAATCCCAGCTGGAATGAAGAACAGCTGCTTCAGGGTCTGGGCAGGGCTCCAGGTTGACAGACACATTTTACCCACCAAGCACTCCTGCCTTTCCGTCCTCTCGCTGGGCTGTGGACTCTGTACTTCCCCAGGGAGCACACAGGCTCAGGTAGGCAAGGGCCCCAGAAGACAGATCTTCAAGTTCACGTTTCCTCTAAGGACTCTTCCTATGACCACGAATACAAAATCACCAGTTTGGAAATATCTCCTTCCCCAAGGCCATGTGGAAGGGCTTCTGGGATACTGGCAATGTTCTCTTTCATGACCGAGGTGGTAGTTACAGAATATTTGCTTCATAACAATTCATTAAGCTGTACGTTTACATTCTATGCACTTTTCTGAGTGTGTATTATATTTCACAATAAAAAAGGCAAAAAAAGGAAGTCCTCCCTCCCACCCCCAACCCACGTTTAAGGAGCACCTATCTGTATCCAGCCCCTGCTTGGGAAGGAGATCTTATTCTCGAGGTTTCCTGGAGAAAGCAAAAGTAACTGGAACAACAAAGGACACTGAATCCATCTCTGAGTTGGATCTGGAAAGCAGGCCATGCTGTCATTATTTTGAGGGGAGTCCAGAGGTCAAGGAGTTGGTTTAAGGTGGGGCTTCACCTAGGCCTGAGAATCTGAGTGGGATTTATTTTGTGAGTGGAAGGAAGCAGAGCAGTACATTTTAGCAGAGAGACCAGTATGAGCCAAAGCTGTTAAGTGGGACTGAGCCTGCTGTGTTTGGGGGGCAACAAAGAGGCCCTGGTACTGAAGAGTTTATGGGAGGTCAGTCTGGCTTGGAGAGGCCTACCTGCGGCCCCCAGCCCCACGCAAAGGTCGGGGGATGCCACTTGCAGGGCAAGCCCGCCTTGGGGAGTGGAGGGGTCTGAGCCTTCGTGCAAGAGCAGACATGTGCATTTCCCATTTCTTGGTTTGTTTTGTTGATTTGCTCAAGCCACAGGCCCATGTGGGCTTATAATTCCCATCCCAGACAGACTGGAAGTCACATCTGCCAGACATATTACACGGGCACGCGCATTCCTGCCGAGACACTTGCTCAATCCCTGACCACCCTGCCCCACCCTGTGGCTGCCTTCAAGCCCAGCATTAATAAGCTGTTTAGAAGTGGACGTGCAGGGAGGGGACATGAGAACTCAAGACTGCAGATTCAGGGACAGGGATGTGTGACAGGCTGTGAGGTGACTCCACCTCACCCCCAGCCCAGAGCCCCAAGGTTGGGGAACTTCCCCCACCATCACCACGGCTATGGTGGCCACCTGAGATTTGGGCAAAGGTGCCATGAAGTATTTGAAGGGGGGTGTCCCTAAGCTCTAGGCAGGACTACTAAATTTAATACAAGGAGGCAAGACTAGGATATATTTCTACTTAAGTGAGTGGAAATTGAATCATTCATAGGTTCTCTGACTATGATGAGAAATGAGGCCTAAATCAGAGGAGAAGGGAAAGCAATAATAATGTTCATAGTAGTGGTAATGCTAGCAATCACAACCACATGCACGAAAATTAACTACGTGCCCAGCATCGTGCCAAACGTCCTCTCATTTAATCCCCACAATAATCCTAGGGTGTGGGTGCTATTATTATTTCCATTAGACATATGAGGAAACTGAGGTTTCAAGGGGGGCGCTGCTTTGCCAAAGTCGTACAGATGGTAAGTGCAGAAGTAGGCTGTGAATTCCAGCAGTCTGACCATGCAGCCCACGCCGTGGAGGCTGGCGATGCCCACTGAGGCCCTATCTAGGCGTGGAGAGGCTGTCCCCCGTCATGGGCCTGAGCACGGCAGCCCCTGTGGTGAGTGTGGCTCTCTTAAAGACCATCTGGTGGATTTTGCTTGTGCTGGTTTCTTATTAAACAACCTTTGGATTCGGCCTCACGGGCGACTCACATACAGGGAAAGGAGGCCATAATCTGCCAACGTGACAGCTGTATTTTTCATTTGTAAATTAACAAATTGGCTGCCTGGGTCCACACACGGATCTGTTGAGATAAGCCCACCCCAGAGCTGAAGCCCACCATGAGCCAAATTAATTGAGATTCTGAGTGTGCCAGGACAGCCCCGGCCACGGCCCGGGTGCCAGGGAAATCCCTCTTGGCCTCCTCGTGGCAGACTTGGCCAGCCTTCCCCAGTGACAGCCTGGCTCTTTGGATTCAAGCTGCCTGGTCAGCCTGCAAGGGTCGTCTGTACACAGAGGGAAGCAACAGTGCCAGGTTCCAATGTGCGTTCCAAGTTCCACATTCTGTGTGCAGACTCCCGGCGCCGGAGCAGAGGCAGGCCCTTGGCAAGGCACTGGCAAGTGTTCATCTGGTATGTTTTTTTCCCCACATACACAACCTGGAGCTTCCTGCATCTTGCACGCTTTCTGCCTTCATTGACAGTGGCTCCCAAAGCTGGTGACCAGCATGGTCACCGGAGCCTTTTTTTTTTTTAATCATTAATTGACTTGTCTTATTTAGGAGCAGAGAATGTTTTGCTCTCTTTACAAAAATGCAGTTTTTAAAGGAGTACATCCTTAAATAATGGGGAGTAGATGAGCTAAATAATTTTCTTTTTAACTTCCAATGACAGTTGGTAAGGTTGAACCCAAGGGCTTGGCCTTTGTCACAAACATTGGGTTATTTTTCCACCAAGCTCATAGAATGGTCCATCTTCTAGGGACATCCTTTTGTGTGTGTGTGTATCTGCGTGTGCCCAAAAACACATAACGTGAAACCTACCCTCTTAAATTTGTAAGTGTATAGTACAGTATTGTTAACTCCATGCATATTATTGTACAACAGATCTCTAGAACTTTTTCCTCTCGTGCGACTAGAACTGTATACCCACCGCACAGCAACTCCCTGTTTCCCCTTCCCCCACAGCCCCAGCAACCATCATTGTACTTTCTCCTCCTCAGTTGCAGTACTTTAGATAACCCATACATGTGCAATCGTGCAATATTTATCATTCTGAGACTGGCTTATTTCACTTAGAATAGTGTCCTCAAGGTTCATCTATGATGCCACATGTGACAGGATTTTCCTCCTTTTTAAGGCTGAATAATATTCCATTGTGTGTATATATACATTTTCTTTACTATTCACCCATCAAGGAACATTAGCATGTTTCTACCACTTGGCTATTGCATATAAGGCTGCAATGAATGGTGTGAAAATATCCTTGCATATCATCGAAATCCTGCTTTCAATTCTTTCTGATCAATACCCAGAAGTGGGATTGCTGGATCATATGGTAATTCCGTTTTTAATTTTTTGAGGAACCTCTGCACTGTGTTCTCGAGTGGCTGCACCGTTTTACATTCCCACCAACAGTGCACAGGGGTTCCCGTTTCTGCACGTCTTTGCCAACACTTATTTTCTTGTTCTTTATAACAGCCATCCTAACAGGTGTGAGCTGATATCTCAGTGTGCTCTTGATTTGCATTTCCCTGATGATGAGTGATGCTCAGCATCTTTTCATATACCTCTTGGCCATTTGTATGACTTCTTTGGGAAATGTCCACTCGGGTCCTTTGCCCATTTCTTAATCAAGTAATTTGGGTTTTTTTTTTTAATATGGAGTTGTAGGTGTTCCTTATATATTTCAGATATGAATTCCTTATGAGATATATGGTTTGCAAATATTTTTTCCACTCCGTAGGTTGCCTTTTCACTCTGTTGATTATTTGCTTTGCTGCACATAAGCTTTTTAATTTGTTGTAATCTCATTTGTCTATTTTTGCTTTTGTTGTCTGTTCTTTTGGTGTCATGTCCAAGAAATCATCACCAAGGCCAATGTTATGAAACTTTTCCCCTATGTTTTCTTCCAAGAGTTTTATAGTTTCAGGCCTTACGTTTAAGTCTTTAATCCATTTTAAGTTGATTTTTGTGTATGTCTAAGATAAGGATCAAATTTCATTCTTTTGCATATGGATACCCAGGTTTCCCAATACCATTTATTGAAGAGATTATCCTTTCCCCATTGTGTTGTCTTGGCACCCTTGTTGAAGATCATTTGACTGCAAAGGTAGGGTTTATTTCTGGGTTCTTCATTCTGTTTCATTGGTCTACATGTCTGTCCTTATACCAGTCCCATACTGTTTTGATTACTTTAGCTTTGTAATATGTTTTGAGGTCAGGAAGTGTGAGACCTCTAGCTTTGTTATTCTTTCTCAAGATTGTTTTGGCTATTTGGAGTGCTTTGTGATTCCACATGAATATAAGGATTTCTTTTTTTCCTATTTCTGCAAAAATTACCATTGGAATTTTGGTAGGGATTACAGTGAATCTGTAGATCATTTTGGTTAGTATGGACATTTTAACAATATTAGATCTTCCAGTCTATGAAGGTGGGATGTCTTTCCATTTAACTGTGTTTTTAATTTCTCTCAGCAATGTTTTATAGTTTTCAGTGAACAAGTCTTTCATCTCCTGGTTAAGTTTATTTCTAAGTATTTTATTTTTTTGATACTAAGGTAGATGGGATTGTTTTCTTAGTTTCCTTTTCAGATTGTTCATTGTAAGTGTATAGAAATATAACTGATCTTTTTATGTTGATTTTGTATCCTGCAACCTTGCTGAACTTATTAGTTCTAACAGTTTTTTTGTGTGTGGAATCTTTAGGGTTTTCTGCATATAGGATCATGTCATCTGCAAACAGAGATAATTTTACTTCTTCCTTTCCAATTTGGATGACTTTTATTTATTTATTTTTTTCTTGCTTAATTGCTCTACCTAGGACATCTAAAACTATTTTGAATAGAAGTGTCCAGAGTGAGCATCCTTATCTTGCTCCTGATCTTAGAGGAAAAGCTTTCAGTTTTTCATCATTAAGTATGATGTTAGCTATGGACTGTTCATAAATGGTCTTTATTATAGTAAGATAATTTCCTTCTATTCTTAGTTTTTATCATGAAAAGGTATTGAATTTTGTCAAATGTTTTTTCCATATCTATTGAGATAATAACATGATTTTTATCCTTCGTTCTGTTAATGTGGCATATCACACTGATTTTCATATGTTGAACCATCCTTGCATCCCAGGGATAAATCCCACTTGGTCATGTGATCCTTTTAACAGACCATTGAATTCAGTTTGTTAGTATTTTATAGAGGATTTTTGTATCTATATTCATCAGTGATGTTGGCTTATAGTTTAAAAAATTTTTTTTCCTTGTAGTGTCTTTGTCTGGCTTTAGTGCCAAAGTCATGCTGGCATCATAAAATGAGTTTGGAAGTCCTTCCTCTTCTTCGATTTTTTTGGAAGAGCTTGAGAAGGATTGGCATTTTTCTTCAAATGTTTAGTAGAATTCACCAGTGAAGCTGCCTGGTCCTGGGCTTTTCTTCACTGGGGGACCTTTAATTCAATCTTATTAGTTATAGGCCTGGTCATATTTTCTATTTCTTCATGAGTCACTCTTGGTAGGTTGTATGCTTTTAGAAATGTATCCATTTCTTCTAGGTTATTCAATTTGTTGACATATAATTGTTCATGGTAGTCTCTTACAATCCTTTTTTATGGCATCAGTTGTAATGTCTGCTCTTTCATTTCAAGATTTTATTTATTTGAGTCTTCTTTTTTTCTTAGTCTACTAAAGGTCTGTCAACATTGTTTCTTTAAAAAAAACCCAACTCTTAGTTTTGTTGATTTTTTTCTATTTTTATATTCTCCATTTCATTTATTTCTGCTCTGATCTTTATCATTTTCTTCCTTGTGCAAATTTTAGGCTTAGTTATTTCTTTTATTTTTACTTTTTGAGTTGTAAAGTTAGGTAATTTATTTGAGATCTTCTTTTTTAATGTAGGCTATAAAAAAAGTTTACTGCTATGAACTTCCCTCTTAGAACTGCTTTTGCTGTATCCCATGAGTTCTGGTATTTGAAATACATTTCATTTGAAATGAAATGAAATACTTTGTATTTTCATTTTCATTTGTCTCAAGGTATTTCCTAATTTCCCTTTTGATTTATTCTTTAACTCTTGGTTGTTCAAGAGTGTGTGGTTTAATTTCCACATATTTGTGATTTTTCTAGTTTTCCTCCTGCTATTGATTTCTAGTTTCAATTCCATTATGGTTGGAAAAGATACCTCATATGATTTCAATCTTCTTAAATTTTTTAAGACTTGTTTTGTGACCTAACATGTGATGTATCCTAGAGAAGGTTACATGTGCACTTGAGAAGAATATGTATTCTGCTGCTGTTGGGTGGAATGTTCTGTATATGTCTGCTAGGTCCGTTTGGTCTATAGTATTGTTCAAGTTCTCTGTTTCCTTACTGATCTTCTGTCTGAATGTTCTATCCATTTTTGAAAGTGGGGTATTGAAATCTCCTATTATTGTGTTGCTATTTCTTCCTTCAAGTCTGTCAATGTTTGTTTCATATATTTGAGTGCTCTGATGTTGGGTACATATATATTTATAACTGTTCTATCATCTAGGTAAATTGACCCTTTATCATTATGTAATGTCTTTGTCTCTTGTGACAGTTCTTGACTTTAAGTTTATTTTGTTTCTGATATAAGTATGGCCACCCCTGCTCCCTCAGTTACTATTTGTATGGAATATCTTTTTCCACCCCTTTACTCTCAGCCTATGCATGTCCTTAACTCTAAAGGAGTCTCTTGTAGACAGGATATAGTGAGATCTTATCCATTCAGCCACTTTATGTCTTTTGACTGCAGCGTTTAATCTATTTACACCTAAAGTAATTACTGGTAGGAAAGGACTGACTTGCCATTTTGTTAATTGTTTTCTGTCTCATAGCTTTTTGTCTCTCTTTTCCTTTCTTACTGTATTCCTCTGTGTTTTTGCTTATTTTTTTGTAGCAACATGCTTCAATTAATTCTTTTCTTATTTTCTTTTGTGTATCTTCTATAGGTATTTTCTTTGTGGCAACCATGGGCTTACATAAAATATCTTCTAATGTTAGCAATTTATTTTAAGCTGATAACAACTCAACTTCAATCAGGTAAAAAACTCTTTGCCCCCACCACATTGTTATTGATGTAACAAATTACGTCTCTTTATATTATGTATCTACCAACTTATTTTTATAATTATAGTTACTTTTTATACTTTTGTCTTTTAATTTCTATACCAGAATTAAAATTGATTTATATACCACTGTTACAGTATTATAATATTCTGTATTTGCTAATATATTTATCTTTACCAGTGAGCTTTATACTTTCATATGGTTTCAAGTTGCTGTCTTGTGTTCTTTTGTTTCAAATTGAGGGATTCCCTTTAGTATTTCTTGTAAGGCAGATCTAGTAGTGATGAACTTCCTCAGCTTTTGTTTATTTAGGAAAGTCTTTGTTTTTCTTTCATTTTTGAAGGACAGTTTTTCCAAATATATTATTCTTGGTTAGCAGGTTTTTTTTTTTCTTTCAGCCCTTTGAATGTATGATCGATCACACTTCTTCCTGGACTGCAAGGTGACTGCTGAGAAATCCACTGGTAGTATTACGGAAGCTCTCTTAAACACGACAAAACTCTTTTCTCTTGCTGCTTTACAAATTCCTTGACTTTTGCTAATTTGATTATAATGTGTCTCAATGTATAGTTCTTTGGGTTTATCTTAGTTGGAGTCCATTAGACTTCCTGAATCTGGTTACCCATTTCCTTCCCTGGCTTTGGGAAAGTTTTTGGCCATTATTTATCTAAAAGCTTCCTGTCCTTTTCTCTCAACCTTCTCCTTTTGAGACTCCCGTAGTGTGTATGTTGGTCCTCTTGATGGTGTACCATAGGCCCTGTAGGCATGCTTCACTTTTTCTCATTCTTTTTCTCTTTTTATTCCTTTGACTGCATGATTTCAAATGACCTGTCTTCAAGTTCACTGATTCTTTCGTCTGCTTGATCAAGGCTGCTGCTGAATTCCTCTAGTGAAGTTTTTCAATTCAGCAACTGCATTCTTCAGCACCAAAATTTCTGTTTGCTTCTTTTTTATATTTCTATCACTTTATTGATATTCTCATTTTGTTCATACCTCATTGTCCTGAGTTTGTTGAACATCCTAGGGAGCCTTTTAAAGATACAGATTCCCAGACCCTATTGGTAGAGATTCTGATTCAGTAGGTGTGTGGGGGGCCTGGAAAGCTATATTTCTTAAAGGTCCCCCAGGTGATTCAGATACACATCCAGCTTTGCAAACAAACCCCAGTAAAAAGACCACACTCAACTCCTCCTACCTCCCAGCTCTTTTCCAGGTGCCATTATCTACCTAGTAGTACTCTACCTATTTGTATCATTGGAGGGCTCTTGAAACCCTTATCTCCAGGCACCTTCTGGATTGAATCCTGTCTGACCATGAGTTTCTTATGACTTTCCCCAGGCCTCTCCACCCAAAATGTGGACACACTTTCCATTTATGTATTAATTTTGTATTTCTATTCTGTTGGCTTGTTATCTGAATCTCAGGCCATCACTGCCTAGAGAGCTTCTGAATGGGTCTGCCCTAAGTGTCTTATTATTTGATGACAAAAAGATAGTGTGTGTAGCAGGGATGGAACTCTGGAGACCCAGGTTCAAGCCTCTGTTATTCTAGACTATAACCTTGGACAAATTGTTTTTCCTCTCTGGGCCTCAGTTTCTTCATCTGTGAAATGAAAAGTGTATATATGGTCTCCATGATCCTCCTCTTTGGGCTCTGACTTTCTCTCCCCCTGTCTTGTGCACTCTACAGGTGAGGGAGTAGAACTCTGAAGACACTCCTGAACCTCTTCTCTAAATCAAAGGAACCAGAGAGTCTACCAGCACTCCCTCCACCTCCCTTCTGAGAGCAGCCATGGCCCTGAGTGATGTTGATGTGCAGAAGCAGATTAAGCACATGATGGCTTTCATTGAGCAGGAAGCCAATGAAAAAGCAGAGGAAATAGATGCCAAGGCTGAGGAAGAATTTAACATTGAAAAAGGACGCCTTGTGCAAACCCAACGACTGAAGATTATGGAGTATTATGAGAAGAAGGAGAAGCAGATAGAGCAGCAGAAGAAAATCCAGATGTCCACCATGAGGAATCAGGCAAGGCTGCAAGTCCTGAGAGCCCGAGATGACCTCATCTCAGAATTGCTCAATGATGCAAAGCTGAGACTCAGCAAGATTGTGGAGGACCCAGACATCTACCAGGAGCTGCTGGATAAACTTGTGCTCCAGGCTCTGCTCCGACTGCTGGAGCCTGTGATGATCGTGCGCTGCAGACCACAGGACCTCCTCCTGGTACAGGCTGCAGTGCAAAAAGCCATCCCCGAATACATGATGGTTTCCCAAAAACATGTGGAGGTCCAGATTGATCAAGAAGCACCCCTGGCTGTGAATGCAGCTGGAGGCGTGGAGGTCTACAGCAGCAATCAGAGAATAAAGGTTTCCAATACCTTGGAAAGTCGACTGGATCTCTCAGCCCAGCAAAAGATGCCAGAAATACGAATGGCCTTGTTTGGAGCTAATGCTAACAGAAAGTTTTTTATATAAGCCTCTAGGAAGTGAAGCTTGTGTTGAACTGATAAGCCATAGAAGTCAAAGTTATTTGGGCAAAGGAAACTATTAATGTTTCCTCCTTTTTGATGCTGTGATATTGTTCTTTCTTTCATGAAATACCCTTTGAATAGCTGAAGGCATTATGAAGTGTTAACTTTGGCATAAAGCCCAAATTAATGCTCAGAAATTGAATTCCAGTTCATCCATACATACCACAGCTTCTGGTCCATTTTGTAGTCTGGGATAAGGGGTGTCAGACATCTGCTCTTTAGTTTGGCCTCGGGTGAGATGTGAGTGGTGTTCCTGGCCTGTGGATCTGGGAGCTCTAAGTTTCTTTAATGAGCATGTGAAGTGTGGTTTCCTTCTTTTGTTTCAGCTTCAGTACTTGAACTTATGTTATTTAATGAGGTTTAGAGGTCTTCCTCACGTGTGCAGGGGTAACTTCATGGGCATATGACCAGTACAGCCACACAGGGCCCTGTGTTCAGAAGGGCCAGGCACTTGGGCTTTAACGCTCTGTAGCCACTGCCCTGAAATTCCTAATTTTATCTTTGGATGTGTGTTTTGTAAGTGAGGCCTGATGGAACATTGGAGCCTGTGCCAGAGGTTTGGAGCCATGGCTCATGCATGGTGTTGACTCCCAAATCCTACCCATCTCCCTGGGGTGGGTTCATGGCCACCCACTTTCCAGCCCCCTGGTACCCTGACACAGCCTTTCCCTACCTCACCCAGTGAACATTGCTGCCTTCTGCTTCTGGCCAGGGCCTGCCCTGTGGAGTTTCAGGGCCAGGCATAATGGTGGCCATCTCTGCTCCAGGCTGGCAGCTTCATGACACATTCAGTAGGCAACTCAGGGAGGGTAAGTCTCTTGCCCACCAGATATTAAGCATATCTTGGTGTAGAGGTTTAAAAACCCCGAGAGTCACCTGTCTGCTGTGGGGCAGCCAGCTCACTGGAAGAGTTGCTGCCCAGCTCAACTTCCTCAATCCTGCCCCAGGCACAGTGCACAGGTCTGGTGGCTGGTAGGAAGGGGAACCCAACCATCGTCAAACTGGCTGGGCCTGAGTCTCAGGGCAGGATTCTTGGGAGCTTAGGAGGGTCTACACTTGGCCTGCAAAGCATCCCTGTGCTTGGTGGAGTGCTGTCTTGGACAGCTCAATGCCAAGGGGGACTTCAGCTCACCTCTTCTGCCAAGCTTAAGGCACCTTCTGGGAGGAGCCAAGAAGCACAGATCATGTAATTTTGGTGATTCTGCATATGGGCATTGCACAGTAGAAAAATGAATGGTAGAATTCATGAAAATAATTTAACATTTTCATTTTTCTTTACTTAGGAAGGCATTAAATAGAAAATAAACATTATGAAAAGTCGAGAGTCTACAGAAGAAAGGAAAACGCTTTATATTTTAGTGCCTTTAATGGTACTTCTTTTTGAACAAAGGATCTCCCATTTTCAATTTGCACTGGGCTCCGCAAATTATTAATATAAAGCTGGTTATGCATGTGTGTGTGCAATTTAAAGTCTAATCTATGCTGGAAGTATACTTCTTTATTAAAATAAAAGTTTTTTGAAGAAAAGAAACCCCAAGCAACTCTGCTGAGGGCAAAGGTTGGCCTGTGTGGTCAAGACTGTGTAAGGAACAGAAACCCCGTGAAACTCACACACAAAGTAGGGGACAGGTTACGAATAAACAGGGATGTCTCACAGGACCTAAGGGCAAGGATCCATCATGGCCTCAGGAGAGGGCCCGGATTGGGACTCAGAAAGCATCTGAAATCCTCTGTGTGGTCACGTCCCTTTCTTTCTTTAAGAAGTGACTTTCTCTGCTGTGCAGTTGCAATGGGGCAGTACTCACACCGCACAATTCCAAAGTTTACATGTTATATAGTTCCAGAAACAAACCTCCTTCTTTTGGAGTCAATTCCACTTTCCTAGAGGGAATCCATTTGGCCCAGCTTCAGTCAGATGTCCACCTATGGTCCAGTTGGTGTCTGGGGCAGTTCCCAGAAAAAGAAGGGTCTTTGTCAGCTGGACAGAAGGGTATCTTCTATGCCAGACATTTCAAGTTTCAAATTCAGTCATTCAGTGAACATTTTCTAAATGCCAGGGATGAGCCAGACCCTGTGCTGGGCATTGGGCTGCAAAGAAAAATACGATCTGATCCTGTCCTTTAACTAAGGTGGCAATGAGACAGTGTGGCAAGTGCCAGCCTAGTGCTGGTGTGAGATCCTGTGGGAAGACAATGACAGGAAGGGAGGGTCACAGGAGGCTTCCTGAGTGTTGGCAATCATCTGGGGAAAGCGCTCCAGGCAAAGGGGGAAAAGCATATGCAAAGGCCCCGGGGTGAGCACATGCAGGGTGTGCTAGGGGAACTGCGTGAGTTTCAGTGTGATGGGGTGTGAGGGGTGAGGAGGAAGGGACCACGGACAAGGCGAGAAAGATGGCCAGGGCCTTGTTGTGGGGTGCTCCATGCCCTGCTCTGGAGTTTTGGCTTAATTCGGGTGGATGGGTGATGAGGAGGTCAGTGAAGGACCTTATATAAGAGTGAATGAGACAATGGGAGGTGGACTTTTAAAAAGATTATTCTAGTGTTGATGTGTGTGGGGGGCACATCAGTGGAGGGGAGAGACTGGAGTCAGGACACTTGTCGGGGTAGAGGACGCATTTATCAGCCTCAGTGAGAGACGATAAGTAACCTACCCAGCTCCTTTGGGAAGCAGGTGAAATTCATGATACACAGGCCTGGAGAGATTGGAACCACTGACTTACATCCCACCCACGCCCTCCTCCCCACCCTTCTCCCTGAAACATTTTTTCACTTGTCCAGGGCTTGAGGCTTTATTACAGTTTCACGTTATCTTATAGTTTTTTTCTTCTAAGTGTCCCCCTATCCTCGGAGCCTTCCCCCTTCTCTCCTCACCATCATTCCAGGCCCAGCCAAGCCCCCACTTCCAGGGAGTCAGCCCCCACTTCCTGCTGTAACCCAGGAGAGTCTGCACTCCAGCTGTGGCCCTGTGAGCCAGCCTCATCTGCTAGGGGCCCTCCACGTGAATTCATCTCTAAAAAAATGGCCAGTCATGGAGATTTTATGAAAGGTTTTGTGGGAAGTTGAGGAGAACTTTGCATGGTACCCATGGGGCAAACTTTCCCCTATGTCCCATTTAAACATCTCTATTTACAACTAGTGGATCATTTTAAAACCAAAAAAAAGTTATGAACATCTCTGTGTTTTCCCAACTTTTCTATCTCTGGGAGCTGCCACACACTATCCTTCTCCCCAACCTTCTCCTCCTCAGCCTCAACCCTGTGGGTTCCAATCTTCTCCCTCACCATGTCTCCTCAGCAAAACAAAAACCCACTGGTTAATCAAGCCCTGACTTTCCGCAGTCCCTGGCCACAAGGACTGCATCTGTCATCAAGGACTTCTCATGCACTGCCTTTATCTACTGTTAGCTACTTTATCTCATCTTTTTAGACACAGCTCCTCATGGGCAGGGACTGTGTCTTTATTCTTCTTTGCATCCCCTGCTGCCTTGTTATTTTAGTGCCTGACATCGGGTGCGCACATAGTAGCTTCTGAATAAGCATTGATGCTGTTACATTCTTCAGGCCTGGCTCTGGTTTCTGGATGGAGGGCCCTGGAGTTTCTCTCCTCTTCTGGCCTGTAGATTAGGCCATAGCAAGGGGCAAGTGTGTGAGATGGTGGTCGGGGGAGGTGTTGCCATTGTATTCCAGGGATCCTTCTGGATAAGAAAATTCTTCTCTACTGCTCCTGGGGAAAGGCTGCAGGGTGGGAACAGCCTGAACTCCAGGCAGGATATGCCCCTGCCTCTCTTCAATCTAGCTGTTGGTTGCCTCCTTGGCGTGCCTGATGGTTTACTCCATCCCTTCCTCCCTGGGACACAAACAGAAAGGCTTTTGCTTGGGACCTGGGTACAAGGGCAGGGGCTGCGGAGGGGTTGGGCCTGGTCTATGTCCTCCACAGGGGCCTTGGCCATGGTAGAGGCACATCTTGACCTTTGAGTCTATGTGGCCTCCAAGGCTAGACTTGACCTCTGGGTTAGGCTGCTTGTCACCATCCTATTGAGCACAGACAGCTGCACCCCTCTAGGGGTCTTTGCTTTGGAAAGGCTTGCACTGGGCACTTTCTGTGAGTTGACTGGTACAAACTTACATGCATTATTTATTAGCATTAACATCCTCCCCTTGAGAAGCATGTTCCTTGTGTAAGCTCCTTGGTCCCGTGAGCCAAAAGGAGCAAACTGTTACAACCGCAGGCAGGCATAGCCCTTCCCCACACCTCTCTCCTCATTAACACTTCCTCCTGAGGTGCCAGGGAAGCTGTTTGCTGCTGCTGCAGCAGAGGCTTTGCCTATGGGATGTGGCTGCTGTAGACTCACTCTCTGCTGGGGAAGAGCTGGGAGAACCTGAACACACAGCAGGGAGGCCCTGCCTCACATGCAAGGAGGCAGTCAGGGGTAACAACTTGGTGGAGGAAGAGTGCAGATTTACTTCTGATCCTGAGCTGCCTGGAGAGTCAGAGATGGAGAGAATGCTTTGACCATGTGGCAGGACGTCAGAGAAGGCAAGGAGACCAGGCTAGCAGAACAGAAAATGCTGCAGGGCTTCCTTTCTGACCCGGGATCATAGGATCCCCAGAAGTGGGTCAGCAGATCTACTCTGGGGCCCAGACACCTCCCCTGCCACCT
This sequence comes from Daubentonia madagascariensis, assembly GCA_023783475.1. Taxonomy (NCBI): domain Eukaryota; kingdom Metazoa; phylum Chordata; class Mammalia; order Primates; family Daubentoniidae; genus Daubentonia; species Daubentonia madagascariensis. The sequence continues at coordinate 39,693,807 of JAKFHU010001035.1, read as the reverse complement.
CCCCCCCACACCTCTGGAGAGCAACTGCAGCCCCTCTGCAGGAGCAATCTCTGGAGACATTGCTCGAGTCTTTGCCCTCTTCCCGTGCTCTGGCCAGTGTATCCCTACACTTCTTCCAATTCATGATCTCATCTCTGCAATCCTACTTGTTGACAGCACTGGGAAAGGACCTTAGTCTCTCCTCCCACCCCTACCTCCCTATGCTCCGTCCTAAAGCGTGATAACCCCTCACCCTTTCACAGCACCCCAGGCTTTCCTGAACCATCTCCCAGCTCCCCCCGAACTCCTTTCACCGGGAGGCAGGTTACCCCACTTCCCTCTGCAGGTGCAGCAATAGGGGATCGTCCTGGCCGACCCTTGACCTGGCAGCTTACCACACCCATGTCCAGGGAGTGATGGGATTTAGCACATTGTCTGCACTGGGAGATGAGCCTGTGGAGGGTGATGTTTGACTCAGCCTGGCTGCTATCAAACCTGAGTGGACTCATGTCCTGGAAATTACAGAAGGTTTAGAATGTGAAGGGACCTTGAGAGCCCAATGTTTGTTTGAATCTGAAGCTCAGAGGAAGCAAGGAAACAGTCTAGGGTCGTAATCAGCTAAGTCTCCTGGCGCTGCAAACAAAAACCTGAAAAGGCTGGGTTGTCATCATTCATTTTATGAAAAACTTACTACATAAGTTTTTCAAGAACTTTGGCTTCCAGCAGGACAGATATGATAGGAAATGCATAGCCACAGCTGGGTCCTTGGAAAATCCTTCATTTCTTCTTCCCAGGGTGTTCTGACCTTGGGGCTCAGTCACAATGAAGGCCCACAGAGAAGGGGTGCCTGTGGGTGACTGCATGAGGGATGTGACTCAAGGGGGCTCAGGAAAAGACTAGGCCCCTGTACGAGGTCAGGGTACTGGGGGCAAGTTGAGAGCAGAGCGGGTGGGAAGCCGGGCGCAGCACGCAGCACCTAGCCCAAGACTGGGTCAGAGCAGGTGCTGGTGAACCTCTGTGAAAGGAGGAAGAAAAGGAAGGGAGGGGGGAAGGGATGGGGAAGGGGGGGTGAAGGGGAAACAAGGTGGATAGGGGCTCAACTGGTGGAAGGAGAACAACGGGGAGTGTTTGAAGATTCTTGTCTTTGCTCCTTTGGAAACTGAGCCCTGGATCTTCACTCAGGTAAATTCAGACCAGCAGGTTTTTATTCATTCTTCATTCCACAAATATTTATTGAGGGGTTACCAAGCGTCAGGCGCTCTGCCAGGCACTGCATCCCTCACAGTGAACGGGACAGTCAAGGCCTCAGCCTCCACGAAGGAACATTCTAATATGGATGGGGGTAGGGGGCACAGTAAAGGGGTCAGGTCTTATGAGGGGACCCTAAACAAGCAGACAATAGATGGTTTGTGGTTGACCTAAGCGCTAAGGAGAAGGGTTATGGGCAGCAAGGTCTTCCGTGACCCCTGCCCTGCCTCTTCCTAAGTCTCCCTACCCCTAAGGATGAGAAGGAGCCAAGTGCAAAACAGTAGAGCGGGGTGGGGAGCTGGGGAGATGGGAAGGGCATTCTAAGCAGAGGGAAGAGCAAGTGTGTAACATTTGTCTTGGTCTGTTCAGGCTGCTATAACAAAATACCCTAGATCGAGCAATTTATAAACAATAGAAATTTATTGCTCACAATTTGGAGGCTGGGAAGTCCAAGATCAAGGTGCCAGCAAATTTGATATCTGGTTAGGACCTGTTCCTCATAGATGGCACCTTCTGTGTCCTCACATGGCAGAAGGGGCGAACAAGCTCCCTCAGGCCGTCATTTACAAGGACACAAATCTCATGCATGAGGGCAGAGCCCTCATGCCTTAATCACCTTCCAAAGGCCTCACTTCTTAGTACTATCACATTGAGGATTAAGTTTGACATATGAATTTTGGGGATACACAAACATTCACTTGAACATGAAGGGCATCAAGGCAAAAACAGCAATGCTGGTTTGAGGAGCAAAAAGGAGACCAGTGGAACTTCACTAAGGGGGTGGAGGGGAGAGAGAAGGCCTAGGGCCAGATCTCACACTCAGGGGCTTGTGGGTGGCATTTAAGGAATTTGGATTTATCCTAAGTACAATGGGAAGCCACTGGGAGCTTGCAAGCATGGAAGGGACATGGCCTTATTTTACTGTGTGCCCATTTTTGTGAGGTACCCAACACAGCACTTGCCCCTTGCCTTCCTTGCTCAAAAAAAATCTCACCAATTCCACAGAAATAGGAGAGCCAATGCTCAGTCATCAGCCAGCTCACACCAATGTACAGGTCTTTATAGAGGTGACACTTAAAAAATTTTTTTCTATAAATAGCATTTGGGGCCAATGATATAACCTTTTTTCTTACAAGGAGTACCACTAATTTCACCCTTGTCTTCAGTAGCAAGAACTGCTAACAACATGGTATTCTATGGGTTCCACCCCAAGGTGGGAACAAACAAATGCACTATTTGCAGACATCCTTTAGGACGTTGCATCAACTTATCCACACGCTCCCGCTTCCCTTTCTCCTTACTAGGAACTCACACCTGCCAGCAGGATTGGTAAACCTAGACTTAGCCCCCCCTTTCAACTTTTTGTGCCATTACCACACTTTTGGAGTCTTTTGGAGTCTTTCAGTTTTCTCTTAGCTCTCTAAAGCATGCTTAAATTCTGGGACTGCTCAAGTCCCATTGCTTCCTGCCTCCTTCTGCCTTCTAGAACCTTTCCCCACTGTGCTCTGGAATCTTCAGTATTCTTAGCCCATTGGTTTGTTTCATGTGCTTTGGAGTCTGGGTCTGTATCCCAGGAGAGGTGGCCTCCCCTTTGCCTGTCACTTCCCAGGTTTTTCCCACCTTGAGCCATGGGCTTCACCTAACCCATGAAGGGACTGGGGGTTGGTGTGAGGGATGGGGTATTGGCTCTGGCCCCATAAGAATCAGAAAGATCTGGAAAGCAAGGATGGCACCCGGTACATCTTGAACGAAAGAATGGAGCCTGGCTCTGTGGAATCATGGCCTAGCCTTTGACTGATTCCTTTGGGCTTTGGACTGGGCTCAATTCTCTCTGGCTATTGTATGACCCTGGTAAGCCACATCTCTGTTAAGTGAGAGACCAGGGCCTGATGACCAAATTTCCTGGGGCTCTCCAGCTGCCACCCTCACTCCAACCCCCACTCCCCCCAACCCCAGTGCTGGCTTTACCAGCTGTCACTGACCCTTGACCTCTTGGCCTGTGGGGTCCCTGCCCCTCCTACTGGGGCAGTGTTGTAACTTAAAGGATGTGGGAGAGAATAAACTGCAAATCTACTGGCCTCTCTCTCCATGCAAGGGCAGGGCATGTTCCCAGGGAGACTGCTTTTGGGGACAAGAGTGGCTGTGTGTGTGGGGGAGATGGGTGGGTGGAGGAGTTTGGAGGGTGGGGGGAGAATGCTTTAGGCTTTAGGTGTTCCCACTCTGAAGACAAAGAGCATTAATAGGGCATGTTTCCTGCCTCCAGGCTCACCCATTGGACGGAATCCACACTTGGATCTCAGCATTTAGGGTCTTAATAATAGCAGTTTGTATTCTCCAGGCAGTGCCATGCAGCCCAGTATGTAAGAGAATCAGTGTGGTTTGTAGGGCAGAGCCCTGGGGTGGGAGAGTGCAGGCCTAAGGTCCAGGGTTGCCATTCATTTGCTAGTTTACTCCAAGTAACTCACTTTCTCTATGCCTTAACTTTCCTATTGGTAAAATGGGAGAGAAAATGCCTTTCATTGAGTTGTTTTGGCAGTGAAATGAGATAAAACAGAAAGCACTCTAGAAGGCAAGAGAAATTCCTATGTGTTCCATGCTACTTTTCATACTGAACTTCAACTCAATGAAACTAGTTTTTATTATTATACAAGAAATAGAAAACATTATAGAAGTTCAAAAATGTTTTTAAAATCACATATAATTTTACCATCCTGCTACAGTTATCATTTTCTCTTTCCTTACAGATTTCACGGTGATATCCTCAAACAATTATGCATAATATGCCTACTATTTTGTACCTTGATTTTCCACATAATGGTATCACTTGGTCTTTGTAATCTTCATCTTCGATATGTCTGCAAACTATTGCAACTAATATATATATCATAATTTATTTAACTAATGCAGTAGTAATTGACATTTGAGCTACTTTCAAGTTTTCATTACAACAAATAATATTGTAATCAGTGTATGGCTTTTTAGTAAAATCAATCTGTATATAACATGTCGTCTCATCATTAAGTCAATACACATACATTGTAGAAAATTTAAAAGAAAATTTAAATCACTGGTAATTGTACCACTGAAAGATACAGTAAAAATGTGAGAGTCTGTCTTCCCATTCTTCTCCTGTATATATGCCGTGTGTAAGGATACCTGGCTATATACACACACATACACATCACCGGCCTGATGGTGCATATACCCTGATTTCTTACTAGTTACTACAGTGACAGGCAGTTAAGAGCTTGGGGGCTAAGAGGCTGGACACTAGACTCAGATTAACCTAGTTCCGATCCAGCCTCTGCCACTTACTCAGACCTTTGGATAAACTCTTTAAGCCTCATTTTTCATACTTTATTAGCTAGTCAACTTTGGGCAATTTTCTTCTCTAGGCTAGTTTTTAGAAGAAGGATAATAATAGTATCTATCTTTTAAGGTTGGAAGAATCAATCCACGTAAAGCATTTCGCAGAACATCTGGCACATAGTAAGCGCTCAACAAATACCACCTATTGCTGCTTTTTCATGATGTTCCGTGTCATGAAAAATTCTTGAAAATCATCATTTTTAATGACTTGTCAATATTATATGGTTCTTTTATACCCTAATTTATTCAATCCCATTATATATTTTGTTAGGTCAATACTAAAGCAGTGAACTTTATGTACCTAAACCATTGCCACAGTTTGGATTATTTCCATAGGCAAGCACCCTAGAACTGAAATTAATGGGTTAAAGAGTATGACAATTTTAAAAGACTCTTAACACATCTGCCAAATTGCCTTGGCAGATTAGAGAACACGGCTTAAGCACGGCTTTCAGACTGCAGCCGCAAGAAGTGCAATCTTAGACTTTTTTCTCCCTCTCTCCCCTCATTTCTTAAATATAGCGTTGGGCGCCATACCCTTCAGATTCCTAGACTTTTGAGACGGTCCCTTGGTGTGAAAGGGGCCAGCACGCACGAAAGGGAGGAGAGGGCCGAGCAGGTCTGAAAGTCATCAGCGCCCTACTGTCTTCGCAATCGGATCACAGTTGACAGATGCGGCGGCGGTCACGTGACCTGAGCGTGACCTCACAGTTCCGGGGCGCGGGCGCTCAGAGCCGACCCAGCAGCGGCGGGAGGCGGGGAGGGCGTTTTCAGCACCCCAAGTTGACAAGTTACTTAAAGGAGACCTGGGGGTTTGGGAAGCCTCCTTGGCTTCCTGGGCGAGGAAGAAGGAAGACGCTGGGAAGCGAGACGCTTTACCGGCACGATTAGCGAGTATTTGCCAAAGGCCATTAGGTGCGCGGTTCTGGCTGCAGGCCGCGCTCCGTGCCAGGCGCTTTGCACGCTTCAGCTCACTTCATTCCGATCACCCACATCTTCCTGCTGAGGAAACAGACGAGAAAACTCTGGATTCAGCTGCGGAGTGAGGACCGGCCCAAAGTCACAGCCAACTGCAGGAAGCCGTGGGTGCCAGGCTGCGCAAAGCGCGTGGGACCGCGGCGAGGGCGGCCGGGGCCCGTGGGTGGGGAACTGCCGGCCGGGAGCGCTTCCCGGAGGAAAGGAAGGGTTTACGCACCATGTGTGAGGATACATGGGCATATGCACATACATACACATCACTGTGGCAGGATGGAAAAACGCAGACCAGAACTCCCCTGGTCCTGACAGGACGTCTGCGGTGAAGACAATGAGATTTCAGAGGAACGCTGAAAATAAAACAAGAAAACAAACAAAAGACCAGAGGAAAGTGTGGACAGGATGAAGGGGGGCCTCCTTGGCTCCTTTCCCATCCACCCAGCGCCAGTGAGAGTTTACCCCCTGACGTTGAGGGTGCCCTCAGGTCCCCAAAGCCCTTGATGTTGCATCAGGCACATTTTCCTTGCCAGCAAAGTGACCCTCCATGACCCTGGTGCTCTAAACATTTTTCCTGCAGACTCCTAAAAGAATTTTGAAAATCTATGTACCCCCTTGCATATTTTTAGCTGTAAACACTTAAAAATTTTTTATAAGTTTAGATGGGTACATAGAGTCTACTTTCTGGTGTATTGCAAATATTGATGTTTTAAAATACTCTGGAAAACGTTTCTAAATGCAGTATTATAGTGATTGGATACCACCATCATGCCTTTTAAAAATACATGAACAAGTTGGACAAATTTCATCTTTTTTTCCCCCTTGGACTTTATTTCCATTCTATTACGCTTCCCCTACCGCCCCTACCGAATTTTAGCCTAATATATTTTTATGATTGAAAGTCTTTTATATGTCACCCTACCATACTTCCATCCAACAAAACTGTGTATATAAAATGAATTCATTTAAAAACTTTTCTGTGACCATAGACTCTAAATGTTAAAGAACATTTTGTTTGGATTTGCACCATGATGATTAGTACAAAATTAATCAAAACAAATGCTTTACACGTTTTAACAGATAATAAGGAAGAATAAAAAATAAAGTTTAATTGGAAATGCATCTTTTAAGGAGATGAAGCTTTTTTCCCCCACCCTAATTAGTTCATATATCCCTGGATGAATATTACTAATTGCTAGAAAGGGTTAGAGTTCCAACATTAATTCCATTTCCGTTTTTTGGGTTTTTGTTATTATTATTATTATTTTTTGAGACAGGGTCTTGCTCTGTCGCCAGGGCTGGAGTACAGTGGCATCATCATAGCTCACTGAAACCTCAAACTCCTGGGTTCAAGTGATCCCCCCTGTAGCTGGGACTACAGGTGAACACCACTATGACCATCTAACGTTTTCCATTTTTTGTAGAGACAGGGTCTTGCTATGTCGCTTGGGCTGATTTTGAACTCCTGGCCTTAAGCAATCCTCCTGCCTCGTCCCCCAAAGTGCTAGGACTATAGGCATAAGCCACTGCGCCCAGCCATATTTCTGTTTTTTTTTTTTTTTTAATTGATGCAAGAGCTGAGCTCAGAAACTTTTTTCACGTAAGTACAAAGAACTGCAAGGACTTTTGTATAGCAATGCCACTCAATTGCATGAACTACTTCTTTTGATATATGCCCAAAATAATATGGGCAGATCATTAAAAGTCTATCAGCTGACAACTAGAATTGATTCTCCTTCACTTTGAATGAAAACAGAGAATTGAAAGCTAGTTGATTTGCCCAGTCATCAGAGCTGCTCCTTTTCTCCACATGGATACCAGGATTTCAATTGTCCCTCCGTTGCACCGGACATTTTCCCCTAAGTCGATGCACCATGGTGAGATTTGGGATGGGTAAGAGGCATGCCTTTCTTGTAGGAAAATGGGAGAAGGGCATCACGCAAGGGGGCAGGAGGGAGAGCCAGCATCATCGTCCATAAGCATGTATACAGACAGGTCACCTGGACAAGACAGCCCTTGCAGAAGTTGAGGACTTGGTCCTGTGAGTCACTTAAGAGACCCATGCCAAAATGTGGACCATTTGGAAAGTCTCCGTGTATTTTTAGCGCCTGCATCTTACTTTGTACTGGCTCATGGCTGGACTGGTGAGCACAGGCAGGAAAGGCAATGTACAAGGAGTTTCTGCAGGTTCTGCAGGTCTGTTTATAAGGTGGAAGGTGCTCTGGGCACAAGTGACCTCCCTGAAGGGTGACATTCTCTCTGTAGGGCCTTTTCTTGGAGGGGCCCCAAGCCCCAGACACGCTAGCTACTGCCTACCTCTCCACACCCAGACTCTTCGCTCAGAGCCTGCCTTCTCCTTTTGGTTCAACCCAATTTGAGGCCTTGAAAGAACTCACTTCTCTTTCATCTGTGAGGCGCCCCTGAAGGGCAGAGTGGGTCTGCACCAGACTAGTCAGAGTGGGGGTGGAGAGGAGTGGAGAGGGGTCAGCTCGGGCCGGGGAAAGCTAGAGTCCCGTCAGACCATGACAGAACGCTGGCCTCCTGGGCTGGCTTGCCTCTCCTTGCCAGCGTGGGCCATGCTCATTCCTGGGGCCGTTGCTGGCCTCTGTGGTGCCTTTGTGTCCTTAGTAAAAGGACCCCTTTGGGGCAGACGCGGCACCATGAGCCCATGGGGTGTGGAGCACAGGACACCTTTGTACTAAGAAAAAGGCTCCTCTTCTTCCAGACTGATGCAGCCCAGTGCCAAGGGGCACAGCTTGGCCAGGGGAAGGTGGGCTGGATTCCAGCTCCCATGTGTCCCCTCAGCTGGGCACCTTTGGCATTGCACAGCTGCACAACCATATGGGGCCTGCTGCTTGTTCCTGCCTCTCTGCCTCGGAGCACACTGTTCCTCCTATTTGGAGCTGCTGTCCTTCTAGCTAGACTAGCCAAATCCTCCCCAACCTTTGAGGCACATTTCAGGTGCCACCGCCACCTCCCTGCGAAGTTTCTCCAGCTTTCTGCAGTGCTTTGAGTCCATAGGTGTTAATTACACTGGAAATGATGGGGGTTAGGTTAGAACAGTGGTTCTCAACCCAGAGTGATTTTGACCCCCAGGGGACATTTGGCAGTGTCTGGAGACATTTTTGGTTGTCACAACTAAGGCAAGGAGTCTGCTACTGGCATCTAGTACACAGAGGCCAGGGGTGCTGCAAACATCCCTCTGCCCCTCCCCCCAACACACAGTAAAGAACTATCAGGCCACAAATGTTAATAGTGCTAAGTTTGAGAAACTCTGGACAGGATGGTCTCTAGTCTTGAGAACACTTTGTGTCATACCCTAAATTATATTATGGGTCTTTTTTTTTTTACATTGTGTTTAAATGACTTCAGAATCAGTATTACTCAACAAGATGTTGTCTTCTTGGAGGCCAGAGACCGTGTGCCTTGCAGTTTACCATCCCCAAGGGCGTTAGCACTGGATCCTCCAGGGTTTGGATACTCAGGATAGATGCAGAAGAAGAATGAATGGATACTCTCTGGCCTGCCCCTAGCCCTGCTGTCAGATGTTTCGCATGAGCTTCTGCTGGAATGCCCTGCCAAATGGACTCGATTACATTATATCTTTAAAAAAAAATTTAAAAATTCAAGAGGGCCAGACAGACATGGAATTCCTTGATATGGCTCATGGAATCACCCCAGTCTCCAGCCTCTGCCTCACTACATGCCCCGATCCTTGGGCTCAGCTGAGAAGACATTATTGAGAGAAATCATTAAACTTCAAGGCTGCAGGCAGCTATGTGTCAGCTTTCTCTCTAGCCTGGAGCAAGGAATCTATGCATTGTTTCCCAAATCCATAAATGCAACCTAGGAAAACCTCACACTGAGATTCACTAGAAAGAAAGCTCTGATAGATTTCTGTCTTATATGTAGCACCTCCCCGAAGGTCCAGGCCTAATATTTGTAGGGGCCCAGGACAAGAGGACAAAAGGAGGTCCACAAACCATGTGTTTAAATGTGTTACAGCTATAAAGTAAACTAATAAACTGTCATATGTTCTAGGCTCCTATCTTGACGAATAAGTCTTCGTAATGACCTGGAAGGTGAAGTTTGAATTTAGCATCTCATGCTCCTCAGATCGCCATGATGGAACCTGGTAGTTGTAGGGAGAGCTGGCTCCAGGCCTCCCCCCGCCCCCCACCCCCCAGCCCCTGTCCTTACTGCGCATGGCCTGCTCTCCTTTTCCTCTCACCCCAGCTCTGCCTCAACCTTTGAGGGGCCTGATATGGGCATCCCAGGTGCAGCCAAGTTCCAATCACACCTCTTATCTACTCACCTGCAATTCAGTCTGCCCTTGGGGGGATGGACCTGGTGAAGAGGCCTGCAAGTTCTAGAGACAGGTTTGGGGCCTTTTGGGCAAGGAATTCCAGGGCCCTGTGTACCCAGAGTATAGTCTAGGAAGAAGGAAGTGTGAATGTGGGTGGACACATCCACTGGGTCCTATAGACTCATTCCCACAGGGAATGGTGAGGCCGGAGGAGAGTCAGAGTGGAGACCTCTTAAAGTGCCCGCTGAGTGAGGTCCCTCTTGTCCGGGTCTGAGGGCAGTGCTGCTTCCCAGAATGGCAGCAGCTATATTAGCTTCTGGAGGCCAACCCCCTGCCCTCACCCCCACCACACACAGACTGGGCAGGAACCTCAAGAGCCTTGATTTTTTTTTTTTTTTGTTAACAACTCAATTGAGATATAATTCACATACCATATGATTCACTCATCTGAAGTGTACAATTCAATAGCTTTTAGTATATTCATAGAGTTGTACAACCAACCACTACACAATTTAAAAACCTTCATCACCCCCAAAGAAGCCCTGTACCCCTTTGCTGTCATCCCCCAATCCTTCTGTTCTCCCAGCCCTAGGCAACCATGAATCTACTTTCTGTCTATAGATTTGCCTATTCTAGACATTTCATATAAATGGAATCATACAACATGTGGTCCTCTGTGACTGGCATCTTTCACTTAGTGTAATATTTTCATGGTTCATGCATGTTGTAGCAGGAAGCAGTACTTCATTCCTTTTTATTGCCAAATATTTTATTGTATAGATATCACACATTTTATTTATCCACCCATTAGTTGCTGGATGTCTGGGTTGTTTCCAGGCCTTGCAAGGACGTCTTGTGAGCACAGTGCTCTGTGTGTTGGCAGTGCCCCAGCATATGCTTGTCTGCGGAGTTTCCCACCGGGCATCCCCTCTCAGCCGGGCCCTGCTGCCATGTCCTTTGGCACTGTCATCAATTCATTCCCTCATGGCACTAGAGAAGGCCTGTTTTCTCTCAAGAATGGGGAAATGGCTCCCTTCCCTGCAGACAGGCACACATTATTTCATGTGCCCCTAAGAGCTCTGCTTCTCCCCATATCTCTCAAACTCCCTTGTTTAGGTTCATGAACACATCTTTCTCCATGGAACAGGCTGGAGACAAAGGCTACAATATCTCCTGTATGAGTTGTTGCTGAGCCCAGGTGCCAACTCATATAATGGGAAAGCCCTTGCAGGATTCAGAAGTCTTGGTTGTAAGTGACAGAAACCCAATGCAAATCAAACTTGATAGCAAAAATGGAAGCTGAAAAGCTTAGGGATGTCTCATTTCAGGTGGATCCAGGGCCCCAAATCACGTCATCAAGGACTTGCTCTTTCTCTCCTCCTCCTCCTCCCTCCCTGTCTTCCCATTTCTCGGCTCTATTTTTCTCTCTGTTGGCTTTATCCTCAGGTAGGCTTTCCCCAGGTGGAATGAGATGGGCAACAGCAGCTCTGCACATATGTTCCACAGCTTAGTACCCAGTGGAAGGAGAGTTTATTTTTCCAAGATTTCCAGCAATGAGTTCTAACTCAGGTTTGAAACTCACTGGTCAGGCTTGGGTCATGTGTCTACACATGAGATCTCTGCTACAAATGATGAATTAATTCTTTCCAAGATTCTAGAAACTGATAGCCAAGATATTATCCCTCTTGATGAGGGTTTGTCATTGAACATGAACAAAGCCTTTGTCTAAGAAAGTATAGGTTTTATGGCAGGACAGTAGAGAAAATATTTTGAATCCAAGAGGCCTTCGGGAGACCCAGAGGCTCAGAAAATAGGTACTCATTCATCACATCCATGTTTAGGTTCTAAATGTCGTTGACTTAATTTTGTAGTAATTTATCCATGCCAGAGATGAGCAGAGTCAGGATGGGGGAGGTGTCAGAGGGGCCAGGGAATCTGAGACAAGGGTACCCTAGTAGAGAGGAGAGAGTTTGTTGTAGGCAGCAGCACAACACAGCTCTTCTCTGACACCCCCCCTCACTCTTTCTCCCCTTTCTTGTTCCTTTGTCACCATGGCAACTAATGATGCTCCCTCCTCCTCTGCCCTCTCCGGCTCACTCTGGTCCCCAGGCCCCACTTGCTCTTTGTCTGGCCAGCTTCACAGAGCCCTTGCCAGCCTTTCCCCACATCACTCAGCCTGGCACCCAGCCTCACCCTCTCCCACCTCGTTTCCCTGCCCCCAGGCCTCTGCCTTGCACCTTCCTTAATCTTGATCCAGGCTTTAGCTAAATTCCCATCTTCCTTCCAGAAGTTGTATGAAAATTAGATCTTTGCCGCTCTAACCTGATTTGAAATGCATTAAGAGATCTGTCTCTTGAAACACCTCAAGGTGAAGCAATTTGTGAAGGGAAGAGCATCCCTTACAGCTGCTTCTGTGCTTAAACATTGTTAGAGAGCGAATCACATTCTATTTTTGTACTAGGAGTGTCTTCTGTTTAAAAAAACCCCCCAGCGTGTCTCTGAGCGAAACAGAGACTCTATCATAAAGGAAATAGCATCTCAAGTTCAGAGATTGTGAGCTGGTGGCCCCACAGACTTTTGTTAGGTCCACAGAGTGGCTAAAGAAAATTGAGCCAACATTTAAAAATCAGCAGGTATCACATAAAAGTCAGAATTTCTGGCTGCCCTTGAATTGGACATGGGGCCTGCATCTCCACATGGTGGGATGGGAGGGGTGAGTAGAGGCGGCCTACTTTACTGGCTCTTCCTTCCCTGCCAGCTGTACCTGGTCAGCTTCCCTCTTTTACCTGACCCACTAGGGCCTTCCTGGCATCTGAGTGTCTGACCCCAGCCCTAACTTATCTGTTTGAGAATCAGAGGGGTGTGTGTGTGTGTGTGTGTGTGTATGTGTGTGTGTTGTACTTAGGGCAGTCATCTGGAGTTCCTTTGAAGTTCGCCTGATCCTCAAAAGCAGGAGAGCTTTCTACCATCCACTATGCTTCCAGAGTCTTCCAATGATCGTTTTCTAGGAACCCACTCAGGCCAGCTCATAAAGTAGGCACTTTGTGTATGTGATATAGAAATTGCCCAGAAGTGACAGTCAGCAAGAGTGAACTGTAAGATTTCCCTTTTTAGCCCAGTCACCTCTCTCTTCTTTCATATACCTGCTCCAGTCTCAGCTGGGCCATGCCATCCTGGTCTTCAGAAAAAGAGCCAGGCATGGCTGATTCAAGAGCAAAGACCCCCAGGCTGCCAGTTGCAGACTCACTCTCCTGACTGGGGGGGCCTAGGACCTAGGAGAGGACATGGGGTGGGGTCCAGGCCTTTGAGTACGGAGCTGCCGCCACTCATGAAAATGGTAGGTGTGTGGAACAGGTGGGCCAGCAAGTGAGGACTTGCATCTGTTCCCTCTCAAAGACACTTTCCTCCTCAGCCTTTGGTGAGGGGAACGTGAGAATGGTTAGAATAAAAGGGTAGGATAATAAGCAGAAAATCTGTGAAGCTGCTGCCCCCAGCTACACACATAGAGAGAGACATATAGTGGGACCACAGACTAGCATCTGAAATACAGTAACATGTTATCAAAGCAGCTCTCAATCTTCATCCACAAACCCAAATAAACAAGACACAGCATAGTTCTTTGTTTACTTTAAATCAACTTTCAGCTCCTTGCCACACTTGGTCTCTGCCACACTCTGGCTGAGTAAGCTCGGGCCATTCCTGAACCTCTCTGAGTCTGTTCTCTCACCTACAAAGTGGGTGTTTTGGGCTGAATTGTGTTCCCTCAAAATTCATATGTTGAAGTCCTAACCCCTAGTACCTTAGAATGTGACCTTATTTGAAGACAGGGCCTTTAAAGACGTGATTAAATTAAAAATGAGGTCTTAATCCAATCTGACTGATGTCATTATAAGAGGAGGAAATTTGGACACACAGAGGGGACACCAGGGAGGTGCACACTGAGGAAAGACCATATGAGGACACAGAGAGAGGCTGCAGAAGAAACCAAGTCTGCCTACACCTTGACCTTGGACTTCAGCCTCCAGAATAAGTATCTGTTAAGCCACCCAGTCTGTGGTATTTTGTTAAGGCAGCCAGAGCAGACTAATACAGTAGGGATGCTAAGTGCTCCTTCATAGAGGGCTGTGGGATGACATAAAATGCACTGAGCAGGGCATAGTGTACCTAGGTATTCAGTAAATGTGACTCCTTTTTCCCATTTTCAAGAACACATAAGCTCACAGAGCCTTTCTCAGATTGCCTATTGCACTCTGTCTTCTGTTCATTTGATGGATCATTCATTTTTCCTTTAGCACCTATTGAGCTCTGTGGCCTCACTGCTAACCCCAGCCATGGGGTGGTCCAAGCAGCCACACTATTAGCTGCTCTGGCATTTCCAGGGCCCAAAGCTAGAGCTGGTGCTCAGAGAAGAGCTGCCCCATGGCAGCAAGTGTCTGGCACTGGCCCTTGCTGGGGAGGAGGAAAGCTCTTGAAACCCCACCCCACCCTGCTGCTACCTCCTGTACCAAGGCTCCCCTTGCTCAGCACTTTCTGCACAGCTTCCTGGTGGCTGTGTTCCAAGGCCTGCTTTCTGCCCCAGGACCTTACAAAGGCTCCTTTGATGAAAAGTTTGAGCAAAGTGACTGTATCATTTGATACAAGAGGTTTAAGGGGGTAAAAAGTGTAGATTTCTTCTCCTATTTTTGGATTTTCTAGCCCAGAGAAAAATTATCAGCTGAATGGGGTTAGGGGAGGAAGCCAGGAGGAGGGGGAGGAAATGCTACCAAGCTGGGGGCTTCTGTCAGCCCTGCAGGCAGCAGCTGGAAGCCTGGAGTGCAACCTGCTCACAAAGAGGCGCCTCAGAGCCTGCTCCCTCCCTCCTGTTGGAGTCAAGGCCAAGGACAGAGCCTCTCTTGGGGTGGGATTTGAGAGGTACCACAGAAATCCCTTACCCTGGGTCTGCTGCATCCACCTCCAGGGCCAGCTTCACGGGCATGCTGCCAGGGCAGGGGCTCCCCACCCTGCACGCAGGGGACCCTGGGCATGATTTAATGCTCTGCTGTCACTGTCTTGGAATTCCTTATAGTTTTTGAACAAGGGACTGTGCATTGTCCTTTTGCACAAATTCTGGAGCCCATCCTCCCCACCTCTCACAGTTCTTGAAATTCAGGTCAGCGATCACTTCCCTTCACCAGGCTTATTCAGCTCACTACACACCGACTGTCACTACAACCCTGTGAGGGGCTGACATCTCCCACTCAGGCCCTTTGTGGGGATTTGCCCAATGAGCCCAGGCCTTTTGATGCCACCCCTTTGCTCTCTTTGAGGAACAAAAATGCCTACCCCCCCCATGCTATCTGTAGTCCCCTCCTACTTAAGTGTAAGAAATTTGCAAGTCCGAAGCCCATCCTCCACTGGCTCTTAAAAGCCTACAAAGCCCTCTGAGGGCGCTTAATAAATACTGACTAATGAACCTGCAGCTGCTGCTCCTTTTGCTAATTAAATCTAAATAAGTCACAGACTTTAAATTATGCAACAAGGCTTGGCCAAAACAGCTTAAAAATGTGGGAGCCCCGGCTTTTCTGCTGTGCCCTGTGGAAAAATCCCATCTTTTAATCATACTTAACCTTCATGAAGGAACAGTGGCAACTTTTAAATAATGAATGAATGTATATTAGCAAGATTTCCCCAAAGCTACCCACAGGAGCCAGATCAAAAAAGGGACAGAGGCAGACACAGGCCTGGGGGGATTCTGGAACTTTCTGGTGAATTCTGGAGTGCAGGGTGAAGTCATTTTGTTCCCCAGAAGCCCAGAGCAAGGACTGGTGAAAGAGCCCGGGGGAGGAGGGGCAGATGTGCTGCCTCCAGGCTCAGCTTCCTGATGTGACGCCACAAGCTCCCGCCACCCCAGCCACACCAGATATTGTTGGAGCTTCCCCTGCACTTCTAAGGGCGACACACTGAGTCATTCTCCCTCTCTCCTCTTTTTCTATCTTATCCCCTTACCCTCCCTGGAAGACCCTCCAGGCCAAGAGCAGCATCTTCCCCACAGAGGATAGGTTGAACTGAGTCTCATCACTTAAAGCAGGCTTCCCAGGCTCTGAGGTGCGTGTGAATCGCTAGGGGATGTTGTCAAAATGCATCTGATTTCCAGGTCTGGGGTGGGGCCTGGGATGCTGCTTTTCTAAGAGGCTTCCCAGGCAATGCCAATGCTGCTGGTCCACAGATCACATGCTGAGGAGCAAGGATCTAGGTTTTTCCACCCTGGCTGCACATTAGAATCGACTGGGGCACTTTTAAGGCTAGTAAATCACCTCTAGACACCATCTCAGATCAATTAAATCAGAATTTCTGAACTCAGATCCTAGACTTTGGGGTTTGTTTGCGTTTTTCTTTTCTGCACTGAGTTAGAGTCTAGATAATTTAGAGGTCACCCAAATGAAGCCTAGAAAGCTTAACCGACTTGCTTACAATCACCTGCTAAACTAGGATTACAAACAGACATGGCAGGGAAGTGGCCTTTGGAACCAAGCCTGCGCCCTTTCCCTCCTGTAGATTTTACCAGTCTCTGTGACTCCAGTCCTGTTCTTGGGCTCAGGGTTGCAACCTATGAGATTCCATTTGGGGAGCAGGAAAGATGCTTGCTAAGCCTACCTAAAACTTTACTCTTGGTGGTTCATTATTTGGGCTGAAACAGAGTGGACCTTTGTCATGAGCATGATCTGTTACACAGACTTTAGCAGCTTGGGGTCAGTGAGCTGATCAGATCCCCCTTGACTGGCACTGGGCTCTGTTCTATGGGATCTGGGATGAGGAAGGGGAGGGACTCTAGAGTCAAATTTGCCTCTTCTTGCAGCTTTGCTGAAGGCACCCAGCACAGAGAGGCGTGCCCTTCTAAGTCAGCTGCCCCGGTTGTGGAAGGTCATGGGGCTACAGGCAGAGGGCAGGAGGATGAAGGCAGAGCTGCTCCAGGCATGTGTCCAGGGAAAGTCATGACCTTCTCCTGTGGTATGTGGTAAGTGGCACTCTTACTTAAGGCAGAGTGCAGTAGGGCCAAGCCTGATTGGTTACAGTCATGCTACACCCGATGGCCCCAACCCCGCCGAGGCTCTCTGGCTCAGCAACTTGGGAAGGGAATGGGTGCCAGGCCTTAGAAAGTAGAGATGGTGGACACAGTTATTTGCTTATTCAATATCTCCCCTCCCCTCATAATATCAGAATCCTAATTTTGTTCCAGGCTGCAATAGTGCCCAAGCAAAAAACTTACCACCTCAGACACTCTGCAGCTAGAAGCAGCCACGGGACCTAGTCTGACCCATGAGATGTAAGCAGAAGTCTATGGGTGGGGCTTCCTGGAAAGCTTTTAAAAGTTAGCTCCTTTTCTTTTCCGCCTCATCCGACCTGGAGTTGGGGGCTTGGTCCCTGGGGCTGCGTCAGCCGTCAGCAGATCATGAGGCTGGAAGCCGTGGGATGAGGTAAGAGCTGTGTGCTAAAGATGGGCTGGGTCCTCTGTGACTTCTTAGAGCAGTTTCCAGAACTGACTACCTAGGACTCCTTGGTATGTGAGAAACATAAACCTCTACTTGGTTAGGCCGCTGCAGCTGGGTTTCTTTTACAGCTGAACACAATCCTCAAACTCAGGACCCCAGAAAGAATGTTCCTGGATTGGAAATGGGTAGGTCAAGGCAGAACATGGTCCCCAGAAGTTAGAAGGGAAAGGAATCTTTTATTCCTGTTTGTTTTTTGGTTACTATCTTACTCTGCAATCTTTAGCTAGTCCCTCTTTCCCAAGGGATTAAGTTTGTATTCTTCAGACCAAGACTCTATAAAACTTGGCCCCAAACAAATTTTCCAGGCCTGTTGCCCTTTACACCATTCACTGGAGCAGGAGTGACCCTTCTGTCCTGAATACAGATACTATGCTCCCACCTTGATCGTTGTTTGTGTGAGTCATCCCTCCTCATGTCCACCTGTTCCGGGCTTACCTACCCTTGTAGGCTGCTCATCAAGAAGGCTTCCCCTATCACCCTGGGCTCCAGAAAGTTCTTCTTCTTCCATCTGCTTTACAACTAAGGTTTATATGCTGATAGCTTCTTTACATTTTCAGGTGTGTTAAACTCATCTTGCCAGCAAAGTTGGGAGGTCCTCCCAGGCAGGATCTTGGGAGCAGGGGAACATGGAAAGAGTATGTGCTCCAGGATGATCTTGGGTAAGTCACTGACCTTCTTTGAACCTCAGTATCCTCATCTGTGAAATGGGGATAATATACATTTCTACCTGCCGGGGTTTCGGTGAAGATAGCCTCTGTAAACATTTAGTAGGGTGCCTGGCACCTTGGCATTGGTGCTCAAGAGGTGCTTGTATGTTAGCTTGTTGGCTTTTTGCCTCATTGGTAACTGCTTAGCTGTGCCTTTTTCCTATCCTTTGCATCTCTCTTGCTTCTGATTTTCTGTTTTGCATTTGAACCGGGAGACCTGTTCTAAGTTCGGGGAGTGACCACTGGGTTGCTCTTATTTTCCTAGAGGGCACATCTTAGGCTGCTGGCTTCAGTCTTCAAACAAAACGGGAGGGATAGAGGGGGAGATCTTATGACCATGGCTAAAGGTGTGAGATAAGATGCTAACTTAACTGCCCAAAGGAGTTAACTAAGTCTTTCTCAGAAGATTTTAAAGGAAAATGAATGTATTTAAGTCCCATTTTTTACCTGGCCATAGGAGATGGCTAATTGACCTTATAGCACTTGGTATTTTTTAATAAACCCCCAATTCTGTCTGCTATAAAAAGATATAATAAATGGTGGGCCTTAAACTTTTTGCTATCCTGATCTCCATCTCTTTCTCTTACCTTAATCCCGTGCCAGAAACCCAGATCAAATAAAATGATTGTGAGAAGTGACCATGAGAAGGGTCATAGAAGTGACCCATCGTTGAATGTTTAATGAGAAATGACAGTTTTATCACTTCCAAGTTAAGTACCTGCCACACACAGCTATAAGTGGGGATGGATGTATTGAATTGGGTGGAAAATGAGAAGTCACATGGACTTAAATGGCGTGATAATATGTACTGACATTGAAGTCCCAAGGCAGTTTTCTTTTTCATGTGGTTTCACTGAGTATCACTCAGAGAGTCCAGCGAGACAGAAACTCTCTCTTGTCCCTCTTAAGGCGGAGCCCTGTGCTGGGGAAGAGGAAGGGTCAATACAGCCTTGGCTGATTGCACAGCTGTGTTCAGCCTTATGCAGTTTGGCGCATTCTCACTGGAGAAAGTCTCCTATGGCATAGCCAGCCGTCATTGCTGGGCCGGGCTGTGGGGCCCAGAGTATCTGACAATCTGCAAGGAGTGTGTGTGTTGGAGAAGGGGTGGGGAGCCGGCGACTGGGGGAGTGGAGCTCCTTTCTTTGTTACGTACACACTTGGCAGCTTCATTTGTGCCGGCTGGTGAGCCCTCTAGTGTTCAAACTCGGTTCCTTTTGGTTGTTGCTGCATGCTTACTTGCTGGGTGGTGAACATCTCCATTGTGGACAACTGGTTATTTGCTTTGTATCTCTGTGCGTGTGCCAGTTGGCATATTTGTTTCTGGGTTAGCTTTTATGTATTTTTGTGAGTTTGTGTGCTTGGGATGGTGGGTGGGTGTGTGCTGATTTGTTTTCTCTTCCCACTTTTCTAGTAGGATAGTATTGATGACTTCCTCTGGGCCCAGTTAGGCATTTAATTCCTCCTTCCGTATGATCCTTAGGAGTATGTCCTTATTTTGCCACCTGCCTCACCCAAAGGATGCACTGCTTAGTGACTGCGGTGCCCTTTGTCCACTAGATTCCTGTACGCCTGTCCTGGGCTCCCTGGAGCTTCAGCATCTGTCCTTTTAAAGCACATATTATCTGAAGGCAAGACCCCAAGCCTGCACGACTGGCTGTGTTCAGTTCTGCTCAGGCCCAGTGCTAAACGGAACTTTGCCAGTGGCCCGGTGATGATACCGTAACATGTTGGCACAGCTGGAAAGAGCTCAGGAGTCTTGGCTCCTGTATTAGTTTCCTGTTGCTGCTGTAACAAATTACCACAAACTTAGTGGCTTAAAACAACACAGATTTATTCTCTTACAGTTCTGGAGGTCAGATGTCTACAGCGGGTTGGCAGGGCTAGGTACCTTCTGGGGGCTCTGGGAGAGAATCTATATTCCTGCCTTTTCTAGGTGCTGGAGACTGCCCACATGCCTTGACTTGTCTGCTTCCATGGTCACATCTCCTTTCACCTTCCTGCCTCTCTTTTACAAGAACCCTGTGATTACACTGGGCTCACCTGGAAAATCCAGGATCATCTCCCCACTCAGGGTTCTTAACTTAGTCACAGCTCAGTGTCTTTTGCCATCTAAGGTAATGTGTTTGTGATTCTGGGGATTAGAACATGGACATCTTTTTTTGATCGGGAGACTACTCATAAGCTTGCTGTAGGCTTCCTGCACCTCAGAGAAGATCTATGAATGTGCATAGACATGGTAGTCATGGCGTGATTCTGGAAAGGCTTTCCAAACTCCTCCTTCCCCATAGACACCTCCCTAATACACTAACTTCTGAAATCCTGCTCTCAGGAGATAAAATATGGTCATCCCCAGTGAGAACTTAGGCTCGTACAAGGGGCCTGAACATGTTTCTTCTCATTCAGGTGTGAATGGCTGACACCAGAGCCCTTCCTAAGAGTAGGTTCTGATTGAGGGAGGCACAATGTGAAGGAAGGCAGTGCCGGGGAGGCTGGGGGCCAACTTGGATCATGTTCTGATAATACTCTGGCGTGGTGGTATGGTGGGGGAGGCTCCCAGTGATGGAGAGAGCAAAGGCACTTGGAAGTATGACCAGAAAGT
Source organism: Daubentonia madagascariensis (assembly GCA_023783475.1). Classification (NCBI taxonomy): domain Eukaryota; kingdom Metazoa; phylum Chordata; class Mammalia; order Primates; family Daubentoniidae; genus Daubentonia; species Daubentonia madagascariensis. The sequence goes on along the minus strand of JAKFHU010001035.1, from coordinate 39,673,098 downwards.
TTTAATCAAACAGAGCAAAATGGCTGCAATGCAGAACAGGTAGTGCTTGGAGAAGAGAAAGAAGACCATCTCCTTGGTCACATAGATTATGTGAATGAAGATGAAGCAGTACAGGAACATGGCAAACTGGTTCTGGGGCAGCATGAGGTCCTGGAAGCCTCCTGAGAACTGTGGGGGAGAGAAGACAGTGGCGCTGGCGACACCAGGCTTGGCGCCAGGCAGATCTGGGCTCAGTCTTGCTCTGTCCCTGCCTGAATGTGACCTTGGGCAGGTCCTTGTCCTCACCTAAGGGTAATGGTGCCCACTTCACAAGCTCACAAGGAAGAATAATGAGACAAATACGAAAAATTCGTAGTAAGGTAACTGGCACATAGAGGGAACTCATTATTTTTAACTTTTTGAACCTGCTGCTCTTCCTCCTGACTGGGGCACCAGGCCAACACCTTTCATTCTCTTCATGTCCCATACTGCCCATTGGGGTTACACATGTGGGCAGTCTCTTTCTTGTTCCAAGCTCCCCGGATCTGGACGCTGGGTCTTGGGGGCGTTCTTTGGACAGTTTGCTCTGACACACAACCTGGTTTTCTAGACAATGGCACAACCAGAGGGTGTCCCTTGGGTACAAATGACTCCCTGGGTCATGGCATGTATCACCTGGGTCAGTCCATGGTCCTTCAGTCCAGGGTTTGGTCTCTCCTGGAGGCAGGTGCTGAGAGACTGGTGTTAGGGCCTCCCTAAACCCTCATAGTATTGGGCTGGGGAAAAGCAGCTTGAGTTGTCTGCCTGATTGTACCTGTGAGTTGCTCTTTTCTGGAATCTATATAATTGGGGTCTGACAGATCCCATTTTAACTGTAGAAAGCATCAATGTGTAAGTAAGGCAAAAGCTGATATAACTATTTTGATCCATAGTTAAGAAGTCATTACCCATGGGTTATTTTTTAAAAATCATGCCACCTTTTTTGAAAACAGCCAGTCGGCAGGGACTGAGGTGCCCTAAACTAGCTAGAAACACACTCAAAGTAGTATTTTCAATACAATGAAAATCTATCTGTCCATCCATCTATCCAACCACCCACCCAGAAAAAGAGAAGAGGGGAAGCTTCGAAATCAAGTCAAATCCTCACCTTTTAGTAAATGCACAAAAAGTGAAACACTTTTGTAAACTGTTACCAAAGGCCGGGGATTGGACACATCATTGTTGAAACAGCTACACACAATGTGAGGGCAATTAAATAAAACCTAGAGGGCAGAAAGTGACTCCAGTGATGCTGCCTTTAAAATGAATAGCAAGGCTGAAGACCAGAGGAAGCAACCCAGTGTTCTAATGGGAGTGGAGGGCTGGACCGACCGACAGTTCTCTGCAGGCTCAGTGTGGCTCTGGACTCATGGACTCTGCCACCTTTCTGCAGTCTGCTTGTGTTTTTAGTCTGAAAATGCTGGTGGGTGATCATTATGATTCTGATGACAAAACATACATTTGTGAACCCTTTAGACTTTTCAAAATACTTTCAATGGTCTATCTTTTGAGCAGAAGACAGAGATAGATAGGACTATACACCAAGGATTTCCATCTCATCCAGCAAGGAGAAAGATTTTTCAGTCTAAAAAGGGAAAATAAATATGGTTAGGAGGAGGCACAGACCAAAGGCAAAGTACAATACCATATCTGCTTTAAATAGTTTCAGGCTCCAACTTGTGATGAATTTTATCCTAGGATACTAAGAAAAACCACAAGTTTGGAAATGGAACTTACATGAATTCAAAAATATTAGGAAATGTGCCAGAATCTTAGGTACAGGCAAATATTTTCTAGATTTTCAAAAAGAAGGGGGAAAAGATTCTGATAATCAGTTCAATAAGCTTGACTTGGCTCAGTGAAATCATTTAGTGTATAATTAAGTAGGTATTTTGTGAGCAAGAAAAAAAACTGAAGCCAACATGTGTTCATTAAGAACAAATCATGCAGAACCCACCCTATTTTCTTTAAAAAAAAATTGACCAGTCAATTGGGCAAATGCTATAGGTAATAGGATATCTTAATTCTGGGAAACCATTTGATGGTGTGTCTCAGGATAGGTTTTTGGATAAGGTGGGGAAATGTGAGCTGGATAAAATGTAACTCAAGGGTACTGATTAATGGAACATTGCTAACCTGTAGGGAGATCTGTTAGTGGTTATTTATTTTAGGTCATATCCTCCTCAACAATTAAAACAATGACTTGGATAAAGACAAGAAGGCAAGCTTCTCAGAATTCAGGATGACTCAGAGCTGGGAAGCCTAGCTAATACATTACATCCTAATGAAACTGAAAAGTGATAAATGTAAGTTGCTGCATTTGGGTCAAAAAGTGAATTGCATGAGTACATAAAAATGGTAACAGCTGGCATTTATTGAGTGCTTACCTAATGTGCTGGGCTCGCTGCAAAGTGCCTTACATGCATTCTGTCATTTAATCCTTACAACAACCCTATGAGGTAGGTACTACCTCACGGATGAGCAAACCCCAGAGCTCAAAGAGTAAGAAAGTAATTGGCTTAACATCGCATAGCTTATAGATGGTAGAACCAGGATTTTCACCCAGGACTGTCTGACTTTAAAGTCTAGGCGACACTGCTTTAGCAATAACATCTTCCACTATTGAGTGCTTGTGATGGCCTAGCCACTGTGCTAAGTGCTTCACATCCCATTTAATCTCAAATAAGCATTCTTATCCCCATTTAGTATGGATTATGAGAGAATGGTACATTTCTTGGGAAAAGATGGCTCAGCTCTTACAGTTGACTACAAGGCAGTGTGACCCAACAGAGTAAATGGAGGCCTGATGGGGAAGGTGATGGTAATATCAAAATCCACTGCCAAAGCTGGGCGTGGTGGCAGGTACCTGTAGTCCCAGCTAGTCAGGAGGCTGAGGCAGGAGGATCACTTGAGGCCAGGAATGCAAGGCTGTAGTGTGCTGTGGAGCCGTGAATAGCCTCCGCAGTGGGGATTGGAGGTATAGTCTCCAGCATCACCTTTTGGGAGATGCAGAGCTGGGGGCGTGGCTCACGCCTGTAATCCCAGCAACTGGGGAGGCTGAGGCAGAAGGATCGCTTGAGCCCAGGAGTTGGAGACCACCCTGGGCAAGATAATGAGACCCCTTTTTCTACAGAGAAATAAAAAATAAGCCAGGCACGGTGTGAACACCTGCAGCCCTAGCTACTTGGGAGGGTGATGCGGGAGGATCCCTTGAGCCCAGGAGCTGGAGGCTGCATGGAACTGTGATCTCCCCACTGCACTCCAGCGTGGGTGACAGAGTGAGACCCTGTCTCTTTAGGAAAAAAAAAAAGGAGTTGAGAGTGGTGGAAATTGGGTCATAGAGGAGGTGTTGAAGACTTTTCCCTTAAGCTATGAAAAGGGTCACTGGGTGGGCGATGTGGTTCTGGGGCCCTCCTAGCCTCAGCTCTCCTGAGAGTGGGGTCTCAGCTCACCGTAGCTGTGGGAATCGGCCGTCCCGTGTGGGTGGCGGTGTCTAAGGCCCGGAGCAGCCGTCTCTGGGAGTGACCCGAGGCAGAGACGCCTGGCCTGTGCGGGCGCTCAGCCCCTTTGGGACCTGGGACGGGATCTGCGGGGCATCGCTGCGGTGCAGCAGGCAAGGGGGCTCCTGCCCGCCCGCGTCCCTCGCCTGCTCGTCCCGCCCGCCCCTCCCGTCACCCACCGGGTGCGGCGCCGGCGACGCCTGCTGCTGCAGCTGCTCCATCACCTCCTCGTGCTGCCGCTGCCGCTCGTTCTCCTCGTGCAGGTACTTGAGCCGAGTGAGCTCGAACTCCATGCGCATCTTCTCCAGCTCCATCTCCGCGTTGTGCTCGGTCCCTGGGGCCAGAAGCCACTCCGGGGGTTCGGGTCCATCGCCCGCCTGGCCCTTGGTGGTGGGGCCGGCTTTGGGGGACAGCGACTTAGGTGGCCCTGGGTAGCCTCCGTCCTCACAAGTTTCCATCTCCTCCAAGTAGTCATAGGAGGAGTCTGGCTTCGGGGACTGTGCCTCCTGGGCCTGGGGCAGGAAGGGGTGGGGTGGTGAACCCTGAGGCCTCAGGATAATCACCCCGTGGCACTCCCACAGCCCCAGGCCACAATGACTGGGGTGTTTGAAAGAGTGTCGTGCATTTAAAGATCTAGACTGAGGTGTCTTTTCTTTTTTTTTTTGAGTCACAGTCTTGCTCTGTCGCCTGGGCTAGCGTGCCAGTTCTTATTAGAAGCACACTTACTGGAGCTGTCAGGACCTGAGGGTTGAGAAGGAGATGGCAAACTAACATTAAGGGTGCCTGAAGGTCACAAGTGGAGGCATCAGGAGTTGAGATGGACGTCTGTCTTCCTAGAGATTTTCAAATCACCAGGGAGATAACTCCCCACCCCCCACCCCCAACTTTGAGACTAGTTAGACACCAGGTATTCTGAGGGCTACAGAGGAAGAAAGAATCCCCAGGCCTGCATTGAGAGAGCCTAAACGTATGGGGACCAGCAAGAGGGCTATAGGGGAGCCAGATCCCATCCATGGAGCAAAGAAGGGCCCCAAATGTGGTGGCAGATGGATGAGATCAAAGCCAGCTTCAAGTGACTTCACCATCTTATGAAAGGCTACTTGGTCCCTGGTGACAGCTGGGTGCCAGTTATGGGGATGGGGTATATGTCACCTCTTCCTGGCTGCTCTCTGGAACCTCAGCACTCAGCTCCAATCACATGTCCCTAGAGTACCACCCTTTCCCTCACTGGGGCAGTGAGATGGGACATCCCTCTTACCAAAGAAGCCCTTGGCTTCCCCTCAGACATGGAGTCACCAGGTACCATCTTGGGGAAGGTCAGGCAGCTTTCTCCTGCCCCCCGGGCTTCCATCATCTCCCTGTCCTCCGTTGCCATTCAGAAAACCACAATGCTGCTAATTGGGGCCAAAGGACATCTTTTGAGACCCTAACATTTGGCCTCACCAGATTCCACAGCCTGGCCACCATCACAATCCCCTGTCCTCACAATAACCCACATTCTACCAGTTGCTAGGGTCCCTTTGGTAGAGGATGTGACACCTTTGAGGTGCCATTAAGAACTGCAGAATGGGCCTTTCCAACCCCTAAAGACTGCTTTGAAAGCTAAAATTCCACCACTTGAAATCCAGAATTCCACCATCTGAAATCTGTTTCCTTCGGTTACTCTTTTAAATGCAGATTGTATTGGGATGAGCCACAGTTAGCTCCATAAACCCTGTTATGGGCTGAACCACATCCTTCCCCAAGTCCATATGTTGAAGTCCTTACCCCTGGTACCTCAGAATGTGACCTTATTTGGACATAAAGTCTTTATAATGGTGATTAAGTTAAAATGAGGTCATTATGATGGGTCCTAATCCAATATGAATGGTGTCTTTAGAAGAGGAAATTTGGACCCAGACATGTACAGAGGGAAGATGATATGGGAGAAAATGGCCAAGGGGAGCAGCTTTGGATTAGTCAGAATTCTCCAGAGAAGCAGAACCAATAAAAGATATATGAAATGATATTTATCATGAGAAGTTGACTCATGCAATTATGAAGGCTGAGAAGTTCCCGGATCTCCTGTCTGCAACCTGGGGACCCAGGAAAGCCAGTGGTGTAATTTCTGGTCTGAGTCTAAAGGCCTGAGACCCAGGAGCACGAGTGGTGTAAGTCCCAGTTCAAGTGCAGGAGAAGACTGATGGCTCACCTCAGTGTGGTCAGGCAGAGAACCAATTCAACCTTCCTCTGCCTTTTTGTTCTACTCAGGCCCTCTCCAGATTGAATGAGACCCATCCACATTGGGGAGGGGGGCGATCTACTTTACCTACTCCACTGATTCAAATGCTAATCTCTTCCAGAAACACCCTCACAAACAGACTCAGAAATAATGTTTAAGCAGATCTCTGGGCATCCAATGACCCATTTAAGTTGACACAGAAAACTAACTATCACAGACCTGGACTAGATCATTCCCTCTCAGCTCTCAGATGGAACCAACTCTGCTGACACCTTCGTCTCAGATGTTTAGCCTCCAGCACTGTGAGAAAATGAATTTCTGTTGTGTAAGCCACCCAGTCTGTGGCTTACAGTGGCTGATCAAATGAATGCAACCCCATCCTTCACACTCCCAGGTGGGCAGAATGGATTGGGGGAAGCAGCAAAGAGATCAGAGGGCTGGGGAATATATTTTGCCATCTTCTATTTTATGAAAACCACAACACAACATTTTGAAGGCAGGGTTGCATTATGGAAAAGGGAAGGCTGCATTTGAATTTTAGCTACTCTCCCCAGCTGTGTGACCAAGGGAGGGTTATTTTACCTAAGGCTTAGGGTACTCATTTGTAAACGGGGATAAAGATTTACCCACTTCCCTACACTGCAGCACTGATATGAAAATAAGAGTGTTTAGCCCACTCCCCGCCCATATAGGGACTAAGCAAACAATAACTATCATCATTATGATTATAAGGGGCGGGTTTGTCACTGGAGAGAAGAGAGTGCTCAAGGTTTACCTTCTGTCTTTCTTGCAAACCTTTTAGGGAACCGTGGCTTTCCTCTCCGGGTATTGTGGTGGGGACCATGTGATCTATCTCACAGCTGTTGTAAGTTGTCCCACACTAAGTTGTCTGTCATGCCTCAAGCACTAGGAGTAGGATTGCCAGATAAATATAGGATGCCCTGTTAAACTTGAATTTTAGATAAATCATTTTTGGCATAAATTGGTTCTAAAAATTGCATGGGACACATTTCTACTAAAAAATTGTTTGTTGTTTATCTGAAATTCAAATTTTGCTGGGCATCCTATATTTTCCTTTGCTACTCTGGCCATCTTAACTAGGAGAGACCTGCCCAAAGAAACAATTATATATGACCAAATAATTGAGGCAGCTTTGTTTCAGGTGTCTCTCATCTTCTTGGGAACAGTGGGCTGGCCTGGGCGTGCTCTTCTCATGGTGAGGGAAGAAGCACAGGAGCCCGGGGAACTGGCACACTGTCACTTCTGTCTTACGCTGTTGGTCATATGGCCAAACCCAGACAGTGAAAGGATTGGGGCATGTACTCAGCCCCTTCAGTGGGCGGAACTGCAAAGACATAGGATCAAAGGTGTGGGTACAGAGGATGAAGAATTGGAGCCAATTGGGCAGTGTCCCATGGGAGTCAAAACAGTGCTTTTGCGGGAAGGTTTGGCTGGCGGAAGAAGTGACATGAAGGGTGGGTGGGATTTGGGTGAGAGGGAAGATGAGCATGAGCCATCTTGATTGATCATTGTTTTCTGAATGCCTTTCCATTTCTGCCCTCTGCCCTTCTCCACTCCGCCCTTTCCCAAGGAGGCTGACCTCTGTGAAACTTCATTAATTCATTAAGCAGTATATTCCAAAGCAAAACAGAGTCTGGCATCCTCATTGCCCCTGTCCCTGGATAACATGATCACAAACCTGTCCTTTAGGGCTGGGAAGGTAGGTCTCTTGAGCCTTGGGTTGATTTGGCACTGGTGGCAGCATGCAAAGAGCCCCCCCCCCCACTGAGCTCAGAGAAAGGGAGTGTACGGTAAAGCCTCATGTGGGAACAGGGGAGACAGGGTTGCATGGGAGCCCAGCAACAGGGACGAAGGATGACTGTGCTGGATGCAGGGCAGTTCTAGGGAGCAGCAGTCAGAGCTGGAGTGCCTTCATATGTGCTTTCTCGTTGTTAGAACTCGGCTGATCCTGGTGTTTCCGCTTCTGTGTCCTCTCGCTTCTCATTAACATCCTTCCTAACTTTTTTCCCTGTATGCAAGGTTTCTGCTTCCTCCCGATTTCAGCTTATTCCTAACTTCAGCTTCTGATGGTCCTTCATGGCCTTGACCGCAGGGCCTCTCTGCCTTCTGTGTTGTGTTTTTCCTAGCCGTCGGGGTCACTCATTATTTCCTAGGAGACTTTCCAAGGGCAAGAATCAGAACGAGCTGGCTTATCTCTGCTAGGGCAGAGTTTTTCATTCTAGCCACTGGGCAGCCTGCAGATCGGGAAGGTGCCCAGCCCAGTTCATTCTGCGGCGAAGTGGAAGGATGGGGAGGGCAGGGTCATAGGGTACAGTGCACAGTAGCCTCGGGTTGTCCGTCAGGAGCTGTGGGGTGTCAGTTTCCCTTAGAAAGGGCAGTGGGCGTAGCAGGCACCATGTTGAAGATGGATGGGCACGTTCACAGAGTGATGTATCAATTACAGGCTTGGTAGATAACCAGATGAGAGGCTTGTATGTTAGTACAGTGCCCATAAGCTTTCACGTACATTATCTCATTTGATTCTCAGAATGCCCTTGTGAGGCAATTTAAAGCAGGTACAATTACTGTTACCCGATAAACACGGAACTTAAGTCACACAGAGAGATGAAGTGATGTGTGTCTGCATGCACAGGATGTTAGTGGTTGAGCCAGGACTGCAATGCAGGTTTCCCATCTCCTTTCCCTGTGTGTTTTTTGTTTGTTTTTTTTTGAGACAGCGTCTCACTCTGCACCGAGCTAGAGTGCGGTGGTGTCATCATAGCTCACTGCAACCTCAAACTGCTGGGCTCAACCAATCCTCCTGCCTCAGCCTCCCAAGTAGCTGGGACTACAGGCATGTGTCACCACACCTGGCTAATTTTTCTTTCTTCTTTTTTTTTTTTTTGGTAGAGGTGGGGTTTTTGTATGTTGCTCAGGCTGGTCTTGAACTCCTGACCTCAAGTGATCCTCCTGCCTCTGCCTTCCAAAGGGCTAGGATTATAGGCATGATCCACCATACCCGGCCTCCCTGTGTTTTTATACTAGACCATAAAGATGGTCTTTGGGGCTCCAACTCTAAGAGGTGAAATGATTTTCTGCCTCATAAAAAGAAAAAACTCAGTATGTACATAGAGGTTTATTATAACATTGTTTATAAGGGCAAAAAACTGGAAACAACTTACATTTCCACCAGAAGGGATCTGGTTAAACAATTGGTGCTGTATCTATATCAAAAATACTATGCAGATGTTGAAAAGAATAAGATTAAAGAAAAAAAGAATAAGGTAGCTGCATCAGTGCAAATAGCTTGTTCTCCAAGATGTATTATCTACTAGAAAAGCAGGAACAATGTTCCCACATGTATTAAAATATGAAAATATATTATACTCTTATATACATGGAATATGGCTGGAAAGACACATAAGAAACTGGCTCATGATGGCTGTGTCTGTGGTTGGGGAGCTGAGGGATCGGGGGTTTAGGGTGGGAGGGAGACTGATTCTTAACCGAATACCATTTTGTACTCTGACTTTTTAAAAACCATATGCATATATTCCATTTTTAATTAAAAATTTTAAAAGGTATCTGAAGGAGAGAGCTTTGCTTAGCATAGGTGAAGGAAGTTTAGAATGTATAACTTGTTCAAGTTGAGGACAGGCAGGTATCTTCAAGCCACCTGGTCATATCCTTGCCACCTTTTTATCCCCACTCTCCAATCTGGGGCAGTCTTACTTCAGCCAAAGACGGATGTCTTATTGCTAAAATGTCCTCTTCCTTTTCTGGCTGCCTCAGCTACAGTCTCTGTTGTGGCTTTGAGACACTTTACTCAGGCATGCTGGAGTGTTTAGAGGATTATAATAGTAACAGTTTATTGGGCACTAACCATGTACAAGGCACTGGGAATTTTTCATGGATTATTTTATTTAATTATCAGAGCAACCTATGAATTAGGTCCTATTATCATTTCTATCTTTATAGAAGTCAAAACTGAGTTAGAGAGAGGCTAAGTTACCTGCCCTCAGTTACACAGCTAAGAAGAGGTGAAGCCAGGGTTTAAGACCAAAGTCCCTGTATTTAATCCCTTTTTGCTTGAAATACTTAAAGTGGTTTCTGGCCCACACAGGGGATATCTAGGAGAAGGAGGTACTCAAGGTGATTCACTGGGGAAAGCAGACTGGGGAGGGAGCAAGGACTCCTCAACGAGGGCCCTTCCAAGGAATATGCAGGGATGTGTATGAGTGCATGGTAGGAGTGTAGTCAAGGCCCAGTCAGGAGACAGAAACCACACAGGGAAGGTAGAATAATTCCAACAGGGTAGGTAGGTAATTCCAACAGGGAAGGTAGAATAGAAAGAATTATTAACTAGTAATAGGGAATTGGCTACTACTTAGAGGGTAAAGAGAACTCTATTACATCTAGAATGGAGTAAATTTGGAAGAGGTGGCCCTCTGAGGCTGAGATTCAGACCTCATTGGAGAGGCTATGGCTGAGCCACCGAATAGTGTAAAAGTTTGCTGAGGTCAAGGTCAAACAGGTCAATGCTGGCAAGCAGGAAACTGCTTGCTGAGTGCCAAGAAAACTCACTGGGAAGCTACCTTTTTGTTGCCAGTTTCCTCAGCTTAGAACATCCTCTTCCCCTTGTTTCCACCTGTGAAAGTCCCCTCCAGCCTCCAGCTACTACCACCTGTAAAACTGTGTGCTTTGTACTTCTCTAGCTGCTTGGTGACAAAATGGTCTGGTCTTGTGTCATCTCTCCCACCAGGTTAGAGGTGGCTGAGGGAAGAGCACACTACCTTGCTCACAGTAGGTGCCAATAAAGGGTCGGTTTAGCCAATGCCCCCGCCAGGCAGCTGCCTCCCTCCTGGCTGGTGAGTGTGACAAAGGCAGGCAGATCAGAGGGTCAAGGAGCTATACCTTCTCCTTTTTGTGCTTACATACCCCAGGCAGAACCAGAGACCTCACTTCTTAACCACTTTCCTACTTTTACCTCTCCACCTTGATACGGGCGAATCAGGAGTAGATGAATTCCCACAAGTTGGATGTAAATCAAAGTCTTATAAGTTTAATTCTATTTTAAAGGCTTGGGTAGTAGGGTGACAGGTGTGGGAACTTTGCTGTTTAATAGGAACTTTGTGCATCATTTAACAAAGCCACTTTCCCCAAATGTATAGTTTATGGAGACCCAGTGACCACTCATATGCTGGGTTTGGTAAAGCAAAGCCCACTATGGTGACCTCAGAGAAACCTGAATCAAGATGCTCTTGGGCTTTAACTAGGTTGGAGCTCCCAAAGGGAGGAATGTTCCCAGGAAGAGCTTGTGTCAGGCTGAAATCCTGGGCTTTCATCATTCAGAGCTGGAAGGAGCCCTGGAGACCCTCCAGCCTGGGCACATAGTAGCTCTCAGTAATGACTTGTTGATTGATTCATCTGGGGTGAGAAGAAGGGACCAGTGGAGTGCCCTGGAAGATGTTCTGTACCAGTGACAGCAGTCCTGGATTTCTGGTCCCAGCTCTGCCATTTGCTAAGCCAAGACCTTGGAAAGTCATTGAAACCCTCTGGGGGTACAGCTTCTGCCCTGCTTTCTGGGGGTGCTACCATTGTTCCCACCTTACAACAAGTGGGCTTGGAGTGTAGTCCTGCACTTGCTGTTGGCGCTGCTCCCAACTGGCCTTTTGCTTATTTATTTTTTTTCTTTTAAATTTATTTTTAGCCCTATACCTTGAGGACAATATCACCTGGCCTTTTAGAATGTGCTTTATTGGCTCTCAGTGCTCAAACTGGCTCGGCTGAGCAAGGTAATGGACAGTCTCCCTTATGACATTGTTGGAATCTCCCTCAATAAAGCCTCCTTGACTGTTTCTTCTGACACCCTTTTTTCATTTTGTGTTAGTTAACACAAAATAAACTTATTCCTGTAAAGAACGCTCCCCTCTTTGTGCTACTCCAGCCTCCTCCTCCCCACCAACAATAGGAGGGTGACCGCAACTCTGTGAAGAGCGTGTTGGCCAACACTGCCCCCTTGTGGTTCCAGCTTGTCCTTTTGGGAGGTTTTCAGCCCAGTTTTTCCAGGGATTTCTGCTCCTGGCCCTTGGCAGAATTATCAGAAGGTCACCCCAGAAAAGCTGAACCCACAAGACCCTTGGAAGGGGCTTCAGCTCTAAAGAATGCCTGGTGACAAGCCGAATCTGCAGCACTGGCTTTGTGGAGGTCTGTGTTCCAGGGAGGAGATGAAGGCAGGGAGGAGTATGTGATAAGCAGGAATACCTGGGAGCTGGGCCAGAACCATGGGCATGAGATCAACCATGGAAGGAGCCATAAGGGGGGGCCTTCAGCCTTAGGGACATCTAGCAGCAAGCAGTCAGCAGCTGTCCCAGCAGGCAGGTACAGCATGGCCCCTGGAGGCTCCTTCTGGCAAGCAGGAGGCATTGGCAACTGTGACAGCAAGCAGCTGGGCTTGTCCTGCGGTTTGGGGTAGGACTTCAGACCCTTGAAGGGATGTAAGGCTAAGAGATGGGTTGCCTGAAGTGGAACGACAGATTACTGACGCAGGAGGAGGGGAGGGTCTGGCAGGGGATCAAGTTCAGGGCTGAAGAAATAAGGTGAGGGGCCAAGAGTAAGCGTCAGATCTGGAACTGGGGTAGCAGGTGTGGGGCTCAGCTTGCAGGATTGGGGAGTGGGTTGGAGTAGGCCCATCTTGAGGCTGACCTGTTCCCATAAGTGCTGTGTGATCTCACAGGTGAGTGAGAGGCCCCTGGACTGATGGGAGTCTCTAGGGTGAACCGAACCTTTGGGAGAGGAGTAAGTGCCTCCAGCTGTATGTGAGGGCAGTCACTCCAGGCCCGTGTTTAGATTTTTATAAGATTCCTTGTAAGACCTGAGCTGGGCAAATCATGAGTGCACTTAGCTTGGTAGCTAGTGTTTCTTCTCTGCCGGCCCCAGCGGGGCCCTTGCTTGCTGGAACAGATCGGGCCCCGCCCCTTCCCTAAGCGTGCACCACTAGACCCTGCTCTGAGCCCCAGTAACTTCCCTGCCGGGAAGACAAAGCTGCCACCCAAGAGGGATCCCATCTATGAATCACGCTGAGTCTTGGCGACTGACCTGACCGCACCACTATTCCCAGGCATATTCCCATTTGAAACAGTATTGAGACCTCTTAACCCTAAAGAGTAATCTTGGGTGCAGAAGCAGAATAATGGGAGAGATGGCTAGGAGTTAGGGGGAGGCTTCTCAGAACCCTTCCTTGTGCCACAAGATGATGAACTTCATCAGCTTAAAATACTTCATATGGGACCCTCCTTCAAAACCCAAACATGGTCCACGGCTATGTTGTCTGTTTGCTGGTTAAGAGGCTGCTTTAGTTGCTGGCATGTTAAAAAAATGGCTCCCTTTTCCAGGGACTGTATTGGCACCTGAATCTTGCCTACAGTTTATAGTTTTTGACATACCTTTGCTTTCTGATGTCAACCTTAAGGTGGCATTCCCCAGAGAGTATTTCTCGGGAAGCCAGTCCCAAGGGATGTACCATGAAGCTCAAGTTTGCATGACTAGATAGGTTTGGCAAGTATTGTATACCATACGCCCTGCTAGAAATTCACGATTCACATCAGCATATTGAAGGATCTGAGAAGTCTAGCATTGAAGCAGTCAGTGCGCTTTAGTTTAATGCAGATTTTCCCAAGTTTGTTTGACTCGAGACTCATTTTTCCCCTGTGTGCTCTGTGTTTCCCTCCCTCAGAATTACTTTCCCACAGAACTCCCAGGGAACCTACTTTAGTGACGCTGGGATCATTATTTGAGGGTGGATCAAAACAAAGCTTTGACCTGCATAAGCTGGCAGAAAGCCTCTGACCTTGGTGTGCATTCCCTGCAGCTTCAAGGGACTTCTGTGTCAGCCCCAATCCACTCCTGTGATCTGCCTTGACTACCTTGGGTCATATCCACAACATGGGATTGGAAGTAGGGTTGCCAGAGTTAGCAGCTAAAAATGAAGGAGGACCAGCTAAATTTGAATTTCAGATAAATAACAAATACCGTTTTAATATGAGTATGTCCCAGGCAGTATTTGGAAGATGCCTGAGAGGTGTGGGGATGCCTCTGGGAACGGGTGAACCCTGAGGGCTCTATGGAAGAACCATGCTGGGACCTTGGCATTTTTCCCTGCCACCACAACCACCAATCGTTTACGAGGGCGCGTATGTGTTGGGCCTTGGACTAGGGGTCCCCATGCATGACTTCGTTTCATTCCCTTCATGGGGGATTGTTGTTATTACCTCTATTTATGTGTGAAGAAACTGTGGCTCAGATAGATTAAGTGATTTGCTCAAGCCACACAGCTCTTAAGTAGCAAAGTTGAGATCCAAACACAGGTTTGTTTTACTCCAAAGTCTGGTTTTTGACTTCCTCTTGGCCTCGGCACTGTCCCACACCTGTGGACTGACTTCTAAATTGTCTTGGAAAAGATCTCATACCCCTCACCTCTCCCCCCTTACTAAGACACCCTCCAGGGTTCCCAGTGACCAGCATTCTACTAACAATGTTGCTGACCTACGGGGCATGAAGGAAGTGGTGGAAGTTTCCATTCGACAACACTTAATTGAACCTTCTCTGCCCTTGATTTTTGATTTCGCTGGCCAGTGTCGGTCAGATGTCACCTTCTCTTGGACCATTTTCCTTCTTTGCCCCAAGTAGACTTCCTCTTTCAGGGCCTTGTAGCATGTGGTACATCTCTCTTGTGCACTAACCACATTCAAGTGTTACTATTGGCTCACATTTCTGTACCTTTAGGCTTCAGGCTTTTTTGGGACAGGCCTGTCTGATTCATGTCTACCTAGCATGGCACCCAGCATGGCACCTAGCACAGCATCTGGCATATAGTAGGTGCTCAATTATATGCTTGTTGAATGATGAATGAAGCAAGACATGCTGGAAATGGCAAAGAAAAGAAGAAGTATATCGTGAAGTGCATCTTTGCTGTGGAAAATGAAACTTATTATTGATTTCTTGCCATTCAAGAGTAATTTTTTTTTAAGGCTGTCGCCTGGTTGATTTTCAAGTTTGCTCTAGAAACCTGGGCCCGAGGAGACCGTCTCTGTGGCAGCAGTACCGCCTTTGTCCAGGAGATGGCAGGCAAGGCCAGCAGGGAAGATCGCAATCAGTGGCCAAAGCCAGGCCTGCACTGGTTACCCCGTTTCATAAAAAATGCAGAAACCCGCCAAATAATTGCCAACCCTAAAGATGTGCATTGAGGATAAGAAGTAGGCTTTGAGGCAAGTTCTCTGGCTGACCCCTATGAAAATGGGCCTCTTGGAAAGGGTGTTTGAAGGGAAAACATAACAGCAAGTCATGAAGGGGCTGCTCTTCATAAGCTCCCTTTGAGTAGTGTCTCCTGAAACTCCATGGAAAAGGAACTTAATATAAACTCTCAAGCTCTAAATGACTCAGGATAACATCCTTCTTGCCTGGCGAAGCTCCAAGCTTGTTTGCTTTGGAAATCACTCCCAGCTCTGTGGCCCCTGGTGGCACCTCCTCCCCCTCCCCCGTTGATGGGAAGCTTCTGATGGAGTCACAGCCCCTTGTGCACAGGTCTGTGCTCTCCACAGGGGTCAGTAAAGACTTTCTGACCTGTGCTGACTGGAAAAAGGTGACAGCCTAACAAAATGGCCTGGGGAATTTCCAGTGGATGGAAATTTGCCAAACAGCTCTTTAGCAGGGCTAAGGAGGCCTACCAGTACTTTCTCCTCAAAGTCAGCTGTGACTACTAAGGTGGGGCCGCCAGGTCCCACCCCGGGCCTCAGGGTCATAGACATGGCCCTGGGAAGAGGTGAAACACCTCAAGCCTGTGCTAAAATAGATTTGAAGGCTGCAGGCACCCCCACCCCCATTTTTCTTCTGACCTAAATCCTCCCCTGGAACTGAGCTGGGCTCTGGGCCAGGGTGTCAGCCGTGGACAAAGGCGCCCTGTTTTGACGGCCAGGCTACTGTGTCTTCCTGCACCGTCTGACGAACGGTGTGAGACTCCCCAGGTCAGCGTGATTACACAGAAATATACAAAGGTGGCAGCTGCCTCAGTCCTATGTCCCAGAAAACCAAAAACATTGCCCCCTCAAGTGTCTACCTCGTGGCCAGGGGCTTGCGGAGGGGAAGCAGCCCACTCCCCGGCCTCAGGTCTGGCTGACCACGTGGATTCTGGGCTGGATTCCGCCTTAGCCAAGCTTGCCCTATTTTTTCTGGCTGACTGGGGAGCCAACCATTACTCACTGCTTCTCCTCAGGGTCTTTGGACCGTGAATGAGAGACGTCCTCCCGATGGCCCCTTCTCCCTCCCCTGCTGTCTCCTCCTCCTCTTCCCCAATGCCAGGGAGAATGGGAAAGGCCCGGCCGGCCGGAGACCAGAACTCGTTCTGCTGGGCTAGCCATTGCCGTACAACCGTGGGGGGCCAGATCCTGCAGCTCTTTAGGTGCAGTTTCCGCTTCTGTAAAAAGGGGTAGTAACGTGTGCCCTGCCCAACTTGCCGGCTATCTGGAGGCCATGCTCATGTAGATGGTGCACGTGACAAACGGCTGTGCATTCACGATGCACAGGGCTCTCTGGGCCTGGCAGGAGGAGAGGATGAGAGAGATTTGGACGTGTGCCTGTGATGAGGCAGGGTGAGACAGGTGGGGAAATGGTAGAAGCAACGGCACAATGACAGGAATCCATGGGACATTTCTAAGGGACAGAAGATACATCATTCTGGCTTAATGAAAACCCGTGTGTGTGTACACACAGGCGCAAGTGTACCCATCATGGGGACATGAGCCGGGAACTTGGTAGGAGGTCCAATTAAAGAGTGCCTTGAAGTCCTGGCTCATGACGCTGAGCAGTGTTGTGAGTTTATGAGGAGGGATCACATGTGAAGTAGTGTTAGGAGGGTTAATGCGCTGTTTGTGTATGAAGGAGGGTTAGAGAGACCAAAGAGAGGGGCCCATTTAAGAGCCGATTGTAAGTTCTGGGCCAGCAGGGAAGGTGTGTGAGACCGCAAGGGAGCCCGGGGGACAGATGTAAACCATTACGCCGGAAAAGTCAACAGGACTTGCCTGAGTTCAGGCCTCAGAGACTAGGAGGGGTGGGGCTGTGGAAGAAACAGCAAGGCCTGGCCTGGGCAGAGAGTTCAGCTTCTAAGGTATTGCACATGACGTAACTGTGTCCGTTTAGTCACGTGTAAGTAGTGACAGGTGGCAAGGAGAGCCCACAGTCGGATAGGACTCCCCCAGCAGATTCTCCTCACCACTCTGGTCTCCTCATCCTTCTAGAAGGCACCCTCCACCCTGACCCTATGTCTTGACTCAGCCTCTAGCTGCCAATCAGTCTTGTAAACGGGCCTGCTAGCCTGGCTCTCTGCTGAGTTCTGCCCCTGGCCGAGGTGGAAAGATCCCTGGCCAGAATGAGCTGTGCCCTTGGCTGGGCTTTGCTTCACCAGGGGCCAGTGCTCCTCTCCCTGCAAAGCCAGGGCTCAGCTGTTTTGAGAGTAGGTAGAGGACTTAGCCACACTTGGCAGGCTGTATCTGGGGGAGTAGAGACCAGGAGTTCTGCCCAAGAAGGAGAGGAGAGACAACAGAGATGGTAGGAAATTTTCTGGGAAGAACAGAAGGCAGCAAGAGGCATTTCTTTCCTCCAGCCCAGGCCTTTTCAGACAGCTGCTTGTATGATTGATGGAGACATTTATTTGCTGCAGTTTTCTTGGAATCACCAGTCTGCAGTCAATGCTCAGCAGTCCACAGGAGAACACTGGTAGCATTGTGAGGTGTGTATTTTAATTCTAAGGGAGTCGTAGGTGCAGGCAAGATGTGGATTAAATAGAGTACTGGCAAGAGAAGGTGGGCAGAAGAGTCTACAAAAAGGACTTGGGGGTGGGGGAGAGGTCCGAGTGCTGCGGTTCCAAGTTCCCTCCCCCTCCAGACCTCAGTCTTCTCATCTGTAAAATGAGATTACTGGGCCTGATGGTCTCCAAGCTCCTTTTGTACCTGACATTCTGTGATTTATTTTGTGCCATGGTCCCAGCCTGGAGCAGGGTTTTGTGGGCAACAGTGGAGAAAAAAAGCACAGACTTTACCATCTGGACAAGGCAACCACTGAGTTGGCTATGCCGAGCCTCTCAAATGCTTTTGAATCAGTCTTGATCAGCTGAACAGAATTCTGGCCGTGTAGGCCAGTGTAAATCCTCACACTGTGCTCTGTTTGGTTCCTACCAAAAGTCTGTTTTAAGAAATGACTTTTTTCTAACACCTGAGTCTGAAAAAAAAAAAATGACTTTTAATAGAGATGGTCAAAGACTAATTTTCAAATATTTTTAAAAGCAGTGAAACCCTTTTGTGAAGGAAATTTTATGTGGAATTAAGATAAGACAGATAAATCTTATCTGTCTGGCCGAAGGGACCTAGAGGCCAGCTCCGCAGCTGCCTCCTCACACCCACCGCCCCCCGCTTCCCTACAGCACCTGCAGTCTCGGAGCAGCGCAGTTTGTAAGTGGCCGCCCTAAGGGTCAGACAATCCAGTGACAGATGTGGGCACAAGTGAGCTCCCTGATTCCATGTCCGTGTTAAGCCTTCGCCTTATATCAAAAGTCGCTTGGAGAACCAGTACGTGAATTCTGTGTCTGCCATAGAACTTTCGTTGAAGACACACAATGTGTGTTCTGTTGAACATCACATGATATTCACTATGGAAGGCCCTCTCCACCCCCTTCTCATATGACGTTTCTTTCAGCAGTTCATATTAGGGAAAACGTTATCTTTTCCCCAGGAACTGAAATGTCTCTCAGCAATTTGTTCTAAAACAAACAAGCACACAAAACTTTTGTCTCCCCCTAGAGGAGCTTTGCTATAATAAGATGCACATCACTTAGTACGTTTTCCTCCTTGTGCTGTGTGGGTGGGGATGCTGTGGACCCAGACTTGGGATCCATTTCAAGCTCCTGTGTGTCTTCCTGTACCTGAGAGCCTGGAAAACTAACAGTGGCATTTCCCAGATTCCCTTGCTCCTGGGATTCTAGATTTAAATCAGTTTCCACCATTGGGTGCACCAGTGCAATCTCTAGAAGGTGGATGTGGGGCGGGAGCCGTCTACAGCTGTGCACATGCTGTGCTCTTGCTGGTGGCCAGCGTAGTTCTGGGGTGTGGAAATTTCTGCAGCACTGACTCACTGTCCAGCTGCTAGCTCCATGGGTGTCATGATACATCAGTGATGGGCAATGCCCCCCGATCCTGGGATTGGAGCTTTGGCAGCGTGTTCTTGTGTTCAACAATTCTAGTTGCTAAGATTTGATTCTCTGCCCTCCTGATTATGGCAAAGATGGCAGCTCCCCTGCTGGGTGAGTTAGATGGCAGGGTTCTGGTTGTCACTTCTGATGGCCCAGCCTAGAGCCCTCTTCTCCTGCCATGCCCATGATCCATTGTATAAGCACATAATTCCCTATGTTACGGTCTCTTTGCTTAAAAAATCAACAAACAACAAAAATTAGTTATTGGGTACAGTGTACACTATTCTGGTGACAGGTACACTAAAAGCCCTGACTTCACCACTATACAATTTAGCCGTGTAACAGAAAACCATCTGTACCCCCTAAATCTATTGAAATTTTTTTAAAAAGCCAATAAACAAGAGTGGGTTCTATTTCCTGACTGATATCCTCAGTCACCAGGGTGCTTAGGTCCAAGTCTTTCTGTTCCTTGCTCCTTATTGAAGCTACTTGGGGTCTCTGAGCCTCAGTTTCCACATGGATAGCTCCATGACAGTAACAACCCCATTGTAATGTAATTGTTTCCTTGTCTGTCTCCCCATTGGTTCCTGCCTTCCTCAATGACTCACATCTACTTGTGGTCTTACAGCTTACCAAGCCTTTTCCCTTGCCTATCACTTGACCCTCACATGCACCATGGAGGTCAATAGGGAAGGTCTATTATAGTTCCAAGGCCACAGGGTGATTGCCATGATGGGGTATGTACAGAATGTGGTGGGAGCCTAGGCAGAATGTTCAGGGTGGCTTGAAGAAGTCAGATGAGGCTCTAGGAGGACAGGGCACCTGAGCTTTAAAGAATGAGGTGTGGAAAGATGGGTGGGCAGTGGAAGGACTTGACCAGCAGAGGGAGAAGCACCCGCAAGGGCAGGAGGCATGAGCATGGCGCCTGCAGTAGAGATTGCATGTGGTCCCAGACCCTTGTTGGTGGGGGGGCGAGGTGCTGCAGATGGGGCCACCTGGAGGGCCTGTGTGAAAGGCCTCTTGTGCCTGCCCCAGGGGAGTTTAGATTCCCCCCCCCCCCCCCCCCCCGTAGATGACTGAGCAGCAGGGGAGCAGCTGTGCAGTCAGGCTGTGGAGGACAGGCCGGAGGAGACTGTGATGGCAGCTCAAATACAAGGTGAGTAGGAGATGGGGGGGTGTTATCTGAAGGTATGTATATTAGAGTTGTTCAGTGCTAAGGTGGCAGTTGACACCTTGGGTGTGGATGATGTATTTTTTTTTAAAAGGGAAAATGTGAAGACTAGGGAGGAGGGAGGATTTAAGATGGAGGAGGGAGGATTTAAGGTAGAGCTGGGAGGCACGTCAATACTTAAAGGAAGAGAGACCTACCATGGAGGCAGGGAGAAGTAGCAGGAGATATAGAAGGAAAATTAAAGGAGGGGAGAGTTTAAGGAAGATGCCATGGTCAGTGGTGTCAGGATTGCAGGGATATCCAGTAAGGGGAGGACTGGAAAGTTACCTTTGGATCTGGCAGGTCACTGGTGACCATGGAAATCCCACTCATTTTCCACAAATATGCATTGAGTGCCTACTACATGCCAGGCACTGTTCTTAGAGCTTGAGCTGTATCAGTGAATAGTCCCATTTCAGTGAGGGGAGACAGCTAGTGAAGAATCAACACCACAGATAAGTATATTTAGAGCATGTTAGAAGTACATTTATACCTTATCTATAGGTAAGAGCTGTAGATAAAAAATGTAAAGCATATAAAGGAGAAATCAGGAATGTTGGGCAGGGTTGTGGTTTTAAATATAGTACTCACAAAGTTGCATTTGAGCAAAGGCTTGAAAATGGCAGGGAGCTGGCCATGTGAATATATGGAAAAGTTTCAGGCAAAGAGCACAGCCGTTGAAAAGGTCCTATGCCTGGCATGTTCTAGAACACTAGCAAGGAAGCCAGGGTGGATGAGGTGGAGTGAGTGAGGGAGAGCGTAGCAGGAGAAAAAGTCAGGGGGGTCAGGTGTAGGGTGGAGGCAAGTCTTCCAGGACCTGGTGGGCTCCAGAAGGAATTTGGCTTTGGGGAACCACTAGGGAGTTTTGAGCCAAGGAATGACATGGTCTACCTAATGCTCTAAAACATCTCTCTGGCCACTGTGTTGATAACAGGCTGTAGGGAGGGCGATGTGCTATTATAGTGATCCAGGCATGTTGGGTCAGGGTGGTGGCAGTGGAGGTGGTCAGAAGTGGTCAGATTTTGTATATATTTTGAAGGTGAAGCCATAAGAATTCCTGATGGATTGGGATGTGGGATGCAAAAGAAAGAAGAAAAAGTTTACTTTGAATTTCTTAAAATGAGCAACTGGAAGCATGGCATTACCCTCACTGAGATGGTGAAGAAGATTTGGGTTCAAAGACAAGAAGTTTGGCTTTGGACATGTTGAGTTGGAGCTGTCTGTTAGGCATCTAAATGAGACGTGGACCCAGCACTTTCAGTAGTGTGGGACGGGTGGAAGCTGTGTTGGTGTCCCCGTGTTTGGAGGGAACTGGAGTGAGAAAGTGCAGCCCTGTGTCCTGTAAGCTTGGCTGCAGGAGAAGGGTGTACTGCATGGGGAAAGTGGGAGGGGAGGGATGGGTCGAAGGAGACTTTCAAAGAAAGAAGAGGCATGAGCTTGTTTACAGTGAACAAAGTGAACAACCTCCAGAGGCTGATGGTCACTGGAGAGAACTTGTTCCTGAGAGAGCCAGGGCCTTGGGGAAGTCAGTGATGATACATCTGCACGTCCAGAATGTCTGTTCCTCTGAGGAGGGGTAAGGCTGAGGATATATGCAGTTAGATTTCTAGGTGGTGGTGGTGGAGGGGCAGGAAGTTGAGAGATTTTTATTTATTCTGTAAAATAAGAATTAGAGACAACTAAGAGAGAAGGCAGTTGGGTTGGGGACTTGAGGAAGAACATAAATGTTTAGGAGAAATCTGTGGGGCATCATTCTTCACTGGGGTGAGATTTTCTCCAGCAGCCCTAGAAGTAACCCTGGTCTCGAAGGTGGATGTTTAGATTAATCCAGGATTAGGAGTTTATGGGGTAGATATTATGGAAAGACCAGAAGATGGTAGAGCTGAGGTGGTTGACAAGGGAGCAATTGAAGTGAAACCCTCTACATTGTCTGGACGGGGAAGTGAAGTCAGGAGGCACCTGTAGACATGGAGGACCAGGCAGAGTCAGGAGCTCCGACGTCAAGGTGAGGTCAGAGAGTAGGTGCAGTGGGAGGACCTGAGTGAGAGCTGAAGGGATGAGAGGCTGTGATCTGGAGGACATTGAGGCTAAGACTTGAATGATAGAAGGTGTGACCAGGGGGACGGACAGCCCAGAATGGAAAGGAGGCTGTCCCTGGAGTTGAGAATGTTAAGGACCTGGAGACTGGGATGTTAGATATCATTTACACAGATACAAAATTCTCCCACGATGGTGCCAGGAATTGGGTGAAAAGGAAGTCAGTAGGTCTGGATATAAACTTCTCAATCTAAGTTGTGGAGAGTCCAGGACGTCCCTAAAGGACAGTGATGAAAGGGAGTTGAGGACAATGTGATGCTTGGCTTAGCCGCCAAGGTTGGGGGGTGGTTTGCCCCAAAGCTGAAGAGGAGTGGCCTCGTAAGTTTGTTCCATTTCCTGAAGTCCCTCTGCATGTTTTCTGCACCTGTCTGACAGCCTGTGTTGCATGTGGCTCCCGCTATTACTGACCTTTTCCACGTCTCTTTCTTCCACAATATTGTTAGGTCCTTGAGGACAGGTATAAATGTTGGTTTAAGAGTGGAAGGTAGGCCAGACTGTGATTTATGTTATGTACACTGCCTGAAACAAACGGCGAGAGCTTTATTCTTCCTCCATCAACTTGCATTTTCAACAGGAACGCCCCACTACCAAAGTTGAAGGTCTGAGCATTTCTGGCGTCATGTGGCAAACAAGAGAAATGTTAGATTCCCAGATGTGTCACCTCCTGAGACTGGGAGCTCTAGAAGTGTCCATGAAACTGGAGCTTGCTCAGGCCCCTGGTGACCAGATAACTGATGGGGAAACACAAGGAACTGGAAAAGACGCCAAGCCCAGAAATGACTGCTAGAAACCAGACTCCTGTAGGAGATTACTTGTACAATGAACAGCAAACCATATACAAAGGCCAATATTTAATTTGAGGTGGAGCTTTATTTTCCTTATATTAGAATAACAGAAACTTGGATCAAAGCCTCTGGGACTAATGACAAAAAAATTAAATTAAGTGTAATTACATGCCACTCAAAGACTCCTGGGAAGCCATTCACATACGCAAGGGTCCTTTGTGAGAGGTGGGGTTAGTTCTTCCTGATGGAGAAAGGCTAACTGAGGAGGAGGTGGGTTGAGTGGAGGTAATTGTATCTGATAAACTCAATTACCACTTCTCAGCAACTGTGATGTGTTCTGCTTAAACAATGGAAAAATAATTATGTGTTCTACCCCTTTGATGATCCAAGTGAACAAAAGTAGAAATAACAAAGTTTTTAGAACCTGGCAACATCAGGGCAAGACCAGATCTGGAATTATGGAAGACACTTCAGGACTCATTAGTACATATTGGACTGACCTACTTAGCCTGCTGGTGGACAGCAGGTATTTGAATGCGAGGGACAGAGGGATGTCGGTTGGTAGCCCCCTGAAGGCCAGTACCAGGTGTAATACGCTCTGGTCTCTTCCTGCACTTAGCGTAGGCATTGCCCATAGCTGGTTTGGGGAATGCTCTGTTTTGCAACCCTGAGCAAGGAGGTCTTGCTGTTTTTGGATACAGCTGTATACACAGTAGTTGCCTACATCATTTTCCCTTTGGGGTGGTTGTAAAAGGCAGCTTTAGTTCACACATTGATTCCATGTTAGCCCTTAGAGTCCTAGATCAGTAAAAATTAGCAAACAAACCACAACAAAACTCTACCTTTAGCCAAAAACCAGTTGTGACTTGAATTGGATTAGCAACATTCTTTTCATAGCACTATGAGTGCCAATGTTTTGCCTCCCCAGTTTTTTAACCCCTATAGTTGTCCTAACTTTCAGACTCCCATGTCCAGCCGTGCACTGACTGCTTCTACAGGCACTCAGATTCTATCCTCTCTCTTAAACCTTCCCCTTCTCTCCAGCTGGTCTCCCACTTTCCTCCCAGGGGCCCCACCCACCTCTCGGGAGTAACCTAGACTCACCATTCTCTCTCAGCTAGTCCGATGGTCACCTCCCAAGTAGCCTTCTCCCAACTCTCCTCTCAGGTCTGTCCTCTTTCCCCAACTCCAGCAATAGTCATAGCGCATGCTCTTTTTACCATCACTCTGGTGGTAGCAGCCACTTCCCGGCCACTCTCCTCGACTCTATCTTCTCGTCAACCCATCCTCTGTGTTGTCCTGCACTACTCCTTGAAAGCAAAGTAAAACAAAACAAAATGTAAAGAGATCACACTGCACATGGCACAGTGGTTGAGAGCACAGACTCTGGATTTGGAGGCCTGCGTTTCAACCCCAGTTCTACCACATCCTGGCTGGGAACCTTAGTTGCTTCACTGGTAAAACTGGGACTAAAAATAATCCCCACATCAGAGGGTTTTTGTGACAGATCAGTGAGCAAATCTATAAAGGACAGTGCCTGGTACAGAGTTAGCATTCAATGAGTGTTAGCTATCATTAGGCTCATGAAAACCCTTCAGTGACTGAGCACAGCTTAGAGCAATTGTTTTCACATTGTGCCTTGGGAGGCCGGGGATTCCTTCTGTCAACGTGAGAGAAGTGGGAAGCATTGACATATAAAACATTATTCAGGGTCTACTTTTGTTTCCAATTTTATATTAATGTTTTTAATTGAAAACTAGTTCTCCCTTAAGCCTTTAAGTTTAACCTACAAATTTCATAATTCTATTTGTCAATCTAGCAAACGTTTAGAATCATGTTTGAAAGGCTTCTATAATTTCCCCTAAAATATTCAAACCACCTTTAAAATTCAGTATATTCTGTTTTTATTTAAGTGTTCCAGCTGTGTGATTTATGAACACTATCTTCTGAAGTATTACATAATTTTCAAAATATTTTAAATATATATGGTAACTCTGTTCTTTATAAACTTAAAGAATATTATAATTTTCAATTTAATATTAGAAAACTAAAAGTAATAGATACTCTAAATTGGCATCACAAGTCTAATTTGTTAGATATTCTAATATGCAAATTCTTTTAAATATAATGTGTATTCAAATATTAAATTTATATACATTATTCCTAAATTTAATATCCTTCAGGTAGATTTGATTTATTTAATCATTTCTATACTTAAATTTAAATCTCCTAGGACTAGAATGGCACTCATATAATAAGAAAACAATTATGTCACCTGTAGTCCCAGCTACTTGGGAGGCCAAAGTAAGAGGACCGCTTGAGCCCAGGAGTTCGAGGCTATAGCACACCGTGATTGTGCCTGTGAATAGCCACTGCACTCCAGCCTGGGCATAGTGAGACCCAGTCTCTAAAACAAATAAATAAATACAATTTTTTTTGAAAAAACAGAAAAGAAAACAATTGTGTCATCTCAAAATGAATGACTTGGGGCTTCTGACACAAGGATTCTAAGTTTACTGACCAGAGAGGACCCTGGCCAGGGCACAGGGCTTAACTCCTGCCCATGACACAGGAGTAGAGCTCAGGTCCCTGACCTCCAAATGTAACCTCGTTCCTCTACATTCAATATCAAGTTACGTGTTGCCTAATTTTTGGTATTCATCTATTACTTCACCAACATTACAACAAACTGCTACTCTTTTGGTTAAAGTTTCCATTTCTTTGGCTTTCTTAAGGTATCTACATGTATTTTGCTCCTGGCTCTTTACACCCTTGCAAACCAATTTTATCATCTCTTTGAATTTTATCATCTGATTAAAGAACAAATAAAGTCCTGCCCCCCTCCCCTGTATTTTTCTCTCTGGGATGGCTACCACTGTCACAGATATTAAAATGATATCCACAGTCCTGACTTCCATTTCTGCCCAATATGAAATAACAGGGACTAGATTGATCCTCCTGCCTGAAACAGCAACAAAAAACACCTGACAAAATATGTGAAACAATGGCTCTCAAGACTTTGGAAGTGAGGCAAAAAAAGAACAGTAATCCCTGAAAGACAAAAAAACAAAAACCAAAAAACAAATGAACTGAGTCCTACAATTTCCACAGCTTAGTGCTTGGAGAAAAATTTCAGGCTGTGCATTAGGAAGGGGGAAGCAGGAACTGCCCCCCAGTCTCCTGAGTTAAGCAGGTGGAGCGAGGAGTCAGAGGAAGCCAAGGTGGCTGGACTTTGCAGAATAGAGAAAGGGAGGGGAGACAGCTACACACACAATCCTAGATGTCTGTAGAGGGTCCTCCTCAAGTGTTCTATTGAGTTTTGGTCAGAGCATGCATGGGAGGAAACTACTTGAGGCACCTGAAAGGACTAGAGGGCACAGTGGTCAGAGATCACACTGAGATGAGAAAAGTGCTTAGTCCTGAAAACCAGACCAAAACCCTAAAAACGTACAGGGTGTTGGGTAGACGGACTAAGAAAGGTCTTCCCTTGGTAATAGGGAAAATGAACCATAGACCAAATGCTGCTCTTGTGCATAGAAGCAAGATCTGAAAGGATAAGTGTTTCCAAATAGCTGTATTCCAAAAACAAGCTTAAGAATAATTATATGAATACAAAAATATATAACACTCAACAAGATAACATTCACAATGTCCATTGAATGGCATCCAATCAAAAACACCCAGGCATGTAAAGAAAGAAACAAAAAATATAATCCATAATGAGGAGATAGATCAATCAACTGAAACTGACCAAGAAACGATAGAGATAGTAGAATTAGAAGACAAAACTTAAAACAATTATTGTAACTATATCCCATATGTTCAAAAAGCTAGAGAAAAGATTGAACATGTCAAGTAGAGAAATAAAAGATATTTTTAAAAGACCTAAATTGAACTTATAGAGGTGAAAACTATGTCTGAGATGAAAAAACACACTAGGTGAAACTAATGGCAAATTATAAATTGCAGCAGAAAAGATTAATGAACTTGAGGCAGAGTAGGAGAAACAATTTAAAACAAAACAGAAAAAAGACTGAAAAAAGTGAACAGATTATGAGTGAACTTTGAGACAACTTCAAGTGGTTAATTATACGTGCACTTGACATCCCAAAGGTGAGGAGAGAGGGAAGGACAGGAAAAATATTTAAAGAAATTATAACAAAAAAATTCCAAATTTGCCAAAAACTATAAATCGACAGAAACTCAATGAACCCAAGAGCAAGAAACATGAATAAGACTAAAGGCACTTTATAATTAAATTGCTTAACACCTATGATAAAATCAACTGGGCAAGAAGGGGAAAAAGACGAAGAGAAGAACAGAATTCTCACTGGCAGCAGGTAAGTGAGAAGAGAGTGGAGTAGCAACATCTTTAAAGTAATGAAATTTAAAAAAATGTTGACCTAGATAGAATTCTTTACCCAGTGACAATATTCTTCAAAAATGCTTATAAAATAAAGACTTTATCAGACATTAAAAAGATGAAAGAATTTATCATCAGCAGACCTGCACTATAAGAAATGTTAAAGGAAGTTCTTTAACCAGGAGGAAAATGATACCAGAGAGTAATCCTGGGTCTACACAAAGAAATTAAGAGCATCAGAAATAGTAACTACGTGGACAAACTTACAGAGTTTTTTCTTATTATTTAGATTTATTTTAAAGATAGTAGACTTTTAAAGCAAAAATAATAACAGTATAAGTTTTATAGCATCTGTAGAAGTAAAGTTTATGTCAATAATAGCACAAAGGGCAGGAGGGAAGAAATGAAAGTATACTATTGTAGGCTTCTTGGTATAATATTTGAAATAAAGATGCATTCTGTATAGGAAAAACAAAAGGTTGTCTTCTCTATACTCACAACTCTGACACCAGATATTTGTGTATCATTTTTCTCACACCAAGCAATTTTCCAATTCTCTGTGGACACCAAGTGGGTGTCCTACAATTTGATTAAATTCTGACAGTGTTTACCTGGAGTTAGCCCAGATCCCACAGGTTAAGGGCTCAGTCCCACCATACTGCCTGTGGCTTCAGATGCCTATCACAAGTGGTGGGTCCCCAGGTTACCTACAACTTCTGTCTGACCTGGCTACAGATCGGAGATTTCCATGAACCCCTCCTTAGGTGTTATCATTTACTAGAATGACCCACAGAACTCAGGAAACACCCATGTTTACCAGTTTATTACAAAGGATATTACAATGGCTACAGAAAAACAACAAATGAAGAGATACATGGTAAGATCTGGAAGTGTCCCAAGTGCAGGAGCTTCTGTCCCATGGAGTTGAGATGTGTCACCCTCCTAGCATGTGGATATGTTTATCAACCCAGAAGCTCTCTGAAGCCTGTACTTTAAGAATTTTTATGGAAACTTTATCACATAGGCATAATTTATTACTAAATAAGTCTACAACTCTTCTCTCTCCCCAAGGATGGGGGATGGGACTGAAAGTTTCAAGTTTCTGATCATGGCTTGGCCTTTCTGGTGACCAGCCCCCATCCAGGAGCCCATCAAAAGTTGCCTCTTAGAGTGAAAGATGCTTCTGTCACCCAGGAAATTCCAAGGGACTTAGGAGTTCTATGTTGGGAACCAGGGTCAAAGACCAAATATTAGAACCAGAGATGCTCCTAGCATTCCCATTGCTTAGGATATTAAAAGAGTTTTAGGAGCTCTATTAGGAACCAGGGTCAGAGACCAGATATGTTTCTTTTTATTTCACACATACTATAAACTCTAAAGTAACCATGATGGAGTCTAGCTAATAAGCCATCAAAGGAGATAACACGAAAACTCAATCCAAAAGAAGGTAGAAAAATAGGAAAATGGGAACAATACAGATGGGACAAATAGAAAACAAATATCAAGATGGTAGATTAAAACTCAACCATATCAATAATCACATTAAGTGGAAATAGTGTAAGCTTCCAAATAAAAAGGCAGATATTGTAAGATTGGATAAAAAAGCAAGACCCAACTACATGCTGCCTATAAGAAACTCATTTTAAATATGAAGATTTAATCTTCATATTTAAGGATTAATGTAAATATTTTAAATATAAAGACAAATAGCTTTAAAGTAAAAGGATGAAAAAGATATACCAACTCTAGTAGCTACATTATGGTCAAGCACAGCAGATTTCAGAACAGTGAATATTACCAGAGATAAAAACTCATTTCATAATGATAAAAGGGCCAATTCATCAAGAAGATAATAATCCTAAACATTTATGTACCTAATAACAGAGCTTCAAAATATATGAAGCAGAAATTGATAGAACTGCTAGGAGGAATAGAAAAATCTACAAAACAAATAGAAAACCATTAAGGATATAGAAGACTAGAACAACATTATCAACCAACTGACCTAACTGGTACTCCATAGATAATTTCACCTAACAACAGCAGAATGTACATTTTTGTCATGTACAAAGAGAAAATTTACCAAGATAGAACATATTCTGGGCCATAAAATAAGTCTCAATACATTTAAAAGAATTCAGGTCATAAAAAATATGTTCTCTGATCACAATGGAGTTAAATTAAAAACCAATAAAGGAAAGATGTCTGGAAAATCTTTAAAATTTGGAAACTACATAACACTTCTGAATAACACATGGGTCAAAGAAAAAATAAAAAGAGACATTAGAAAGTATTTTAAACGGGATGGAAATGATAATATGGGATTCCAATATTTGCGGTATGCAGCTAAAGCAGTACTTAGCTTTAACACTAAAATGCCTATATTAGAAAAAATGATCTCCAATCAGTGACTTCAGCTTTCACCTTAAGAAAGGTGAAAGCAGAATAATATGAGAAAATAAAACCCAAAAATGTAGGCAGAAGAAGGGAAATTATAAAGAGTAAAAATCAGTGGAAAAAAATACACAGACTCAATAAATAGAGAAAATCAAAAGTTGGTTCTGAGAGAAGATCAAGAAAAAATGATGAATCCCTTGCCAAAATTATCAGACAAAAAGAAAACACAAATGGCCAATATTGGCTATGAGACAGGTGATATTACCAGTAAGAGGATAATGAGGGATATCATGAACAACGTTATATCAGTAAATTAGGCAACTTAGAAGAAATGGAAAAATTCCTTGAAAGACACAGACTACCATTTTTTTCCACATGAAATGAATAACATGAATATTAAGTAAATTGAATTTTTATGTGCCTGAAGAAATTAGAATTACATTTTTAACACTATGCACATTTTCACTAGGCTGATATTTTTTTCCCAGTTTTTCAAGTGAATGTGCACAATTATGTGTATTCACATGCAAGAAATTTTGCACATGTTTTTCTTCAGTTAAAATAATTTTCAAGTTTCTGAACAGAATTTCTCCCAGGAATGCCAAGAGCTTGAGAGAAAGGTCTATACTTCCAAGCAGAGCTTCTGGCAGGAGGTTTCCAAGGACTGAATATCTATCTGGAGATATCAAAGCCTGAATCACTGGATTCCCCTTCTTGTTTAAAACTGCATGATTCCCAGGTATTTGCAAGGACTAAGGGAGTGTGCTGTTGTGAGTGTTCACATTGCGAGGGACCCTTCAGGGCACACATGAGGGGCTGAACCCCAGCCAGCCCAGTGACTTGGAGACCCCATGCTTCTCCGGTTTGCCATCTTGACTTCTGCATCTAGGAAGAGTTTCAAAGCTGAGGATGAGGCTCTAGTGTAATGTATGTGGGGCAGTTTCCCCAGAATCTTGAATGACTTGAATTTAGGACATTGTAGTCTGTCCCAATTTAATCAGTAGAGAATAAGTTTAAGGATCTCCTGAGCTCTAGACAGTCACTGGCTGGAAACTGGAGGGAGGCTGAAGAAGTTCTTACCACTAATTGCTCAGAAATGTGTAAACAGTAAAACAAGGCCATGGTTGGAGGAAGATGCCCAGAAGGAGACTCAAGGGGACACTGGCTGTTGGAGAAGCAGGACTGGAGACATTGGGGTGAGATGGGGAGACAGGAGAGTGGCCCTCAGGACGTTTGTGCCTTGGATTGGGTGGGCTCAGCCAGCAGTAGGTGTCCAGGAGTTGTGGGTGCCCACAAGGCAGGGAGGGCAGAGGCAGGGCCAACGATGCCTTCGTATTTTCTGAGACACGTGCTACATAGTATTTCCTGTTACTTGAACTTTCAACATTCTTCTGTGGTTAGAGGACTTCTGTGTTTCAGATATGCATAGAAGATCTGGCAAAGGGAAATATACCTACCAGCCACATTCTAGAAACTAATACCTGGAAGACTCTATATGACAAATTACTTGAATCAGGTATTAGAAATAAGCTCATGGATGACATTTGTATTGGATTATTACGGGCTACTCAGGATGTCTGGTAATGTCTCTGTTCCATGTAGTTCCATAAGTCCTTTGTGAGCACATGCTATGTACCCCCATGCAGCGCGATTCCCTGGGCCTTGACTCAGGCCCCCCCAAAAAGAGCTTTTATTCCATGAAGGGGAGACAGGGCTAATTGGAGAAAAGTCAGAGAGCAACATATGATTGCCCTTCAGAGTGTGCCCCTCAAGAAGCACTCCGACATGTGCAGAGGCAGGGCCAGTGTGGGCTGGAGTTTGGGAAAGGACCAATCTTAGAGTAGAGTTGGGACAGATATCAGAGGGCAAATATTAGTCTGGATGGTCTATTGGGCCAACACAGGGTGACTTTTCTGTGTTGTGAAATGTTCAACAACTCTAGTAAAATTGATATGATTTATAAACCCAGTTGAACGAAAGTTGTTTAGGATTTAAGGGACTAGAAAGGCCAGTGCTGCTCCATCCGGAAAGAGCCTTTGGGAACACAGTACAGAAGTGGCATTGGGCCCTGTGGGGAATGTGTGCAGCCTAGAGCCCCTGAACGTGTATTTTTAGCTCTGCTTTCTCCAGGGAGGTGGGGAGAGGCAGGTGTGCATGGCTTTCACCTACAATATTGAGGTTATCAGTAAAAGTTCTTCAGCTTTCCTCAAAGGTGGGAGGGATCCCTCCAACTATCAGATTGTGGGGCGAGTTAGGGTAACAACTCAGGAACATTGTGGGGGAGGTCCCATTTGGAAGGCCGCCTACGGCCATGTGCTTGTCTGTAGGAATTGTAAACACCGGAAGACAGGGATGGGGTCTGGGGAACTTGACACTCTAGCCAGAAGAACTCAGCTGAGCACGTGGCAGTTATGAGTCCCATTCTAGGGGCTGAACTGGCATACAGGGTCTGTTGGATGTTAGGCTTTGAATAAGAAACAGAGCACCAGCTACTTCCTGAAGAAGCCTAAGCTGAGGGCACTGAAAGGGGTGGAGTGCCAGCATTGTTTTTGGTGGATATTGATATTAGTACCCTGGTTGGCATGCCTCTTCCTGTTGTGAGGGGTTCTAAACCTTTCTTGGCTAAGAAAATGAAGCATTAGGCTCATTGCCATTTTCTTATGGGGTTTCTCCTATGCATGTAACCTTCAGAGAGAACACGCTGTGGCAACTTCAAAGAAAAATCAGATCAACCAAACCAGCACCAGTTTATATGTCTTGGGGGAAGGGAACTGGCCTCAAAAATGTAATGCTTGAAAAAAAAAAGGTAATGTTGAAATGATCAAATATTTGTTTAAATTATTTGCCTTGCAAACAATTTTAAGAAATTAATGGAAATTTTAAATATCAGTCTATGGGGAGGAAAGGGGAGAGGGAGAAACCTGTCTTTCAAATATCTCCCCCAATATCATTTCAACTATTTGTCTTTAAAAAAAATTTTTTTACATCAATGTACATAGCATATATATCTTATGGGGTTGTGACCCCACAATATGTACAGTTTTTTTCCTGTATTGCCTTGGCATTTTTACATAGTTGCTTCATGGAATTAATTTTTTAAATTGTAAATTGACAATTTATAATTGTAAATTTCTGGGGTACAAAGTGATGTTATGATTTATAAATACAATGTGGAATAATTAAGTTAGTTAACATATCCATCACCTCAAATACTTAACACTTTTTGTGGTGAGAACATTAGCGGCTTCACGGATTTTAAATGATTTTTGCTCATGGCTGCATAATATTGCGTTATGTATGAGCAGTTCAGAGTTTAAGGAAATATTCCTCTTAGGTTGAAGAGCTAGCTTGTTTCTGTTAATTTCCTATTAGAAACAGTATTGCCATGTCAAATTTAATGATTTCTTGAAAAGGAATGTTTTGGGTGCAAATTAAGGAAAAATTTAAGGAAGGAAAGCTAAGCCAAAGCCTCAAAGTAGGCAAAGGAACTTGAAACCACCACAACAGAGGGCCATTGTCAGTTGTCCCCCACCTCCCTGGATGTCACCTGAGGTTGTATGTGCTATAGATGCTTTGGAGTTTGTTCTGCATCCCCTCCACTGCCCTGTGTTAGGTCCACCAGATGCTGTGTAAAAGTGACTGTATTTTATGCTTGTCTGTATAACGAGAGAAGTATGGGTTCCTCTCTATAATACTCTGATCAGAAAAAATCCAAAGTTACAACATTTTTCACTTTGCAAAGAGGGTAAATGGCTTTACAAAACTTTTATTTTTTAAATTTATTTTATTTTTAAATTTTTATTTCAGAATATTACGGGGGTACAAATGTTTTGGTTACATATATTGCTTTTGTACAGTTTGAGTCAATGTTATAAGTGTGCCCATCACCCAAATAGTGTGCATCGTACCCGTTAGGTGTGAATTTACCCAACCCCTCCTCCCCCCTCCCACATGCTTGATTTCTGTTGAGTTTTACTTCCATATGTGCATATAAGTGTTGATTGATTAGTTCTAGTTTAATAGTGAGCACATGTGGTATTTGTTTTTCCATTCTTGTGATACTTCACTTAGAAGAATGGTCTCCAGTTCCATCCGGGTTGTTACAAAAGGTATTAGTTCCCCTTTTTTATGGCTGAGTAGTACTCCATGGTACACATATACCACATTTTATTTATCTACTCATGTATTGATGGGCACTTGAGTTGATTCCACATCTTTGCGATTGTGAATTGTGCTGCAATAAACATTCTAGTGCAAGTGTCTTTTTGACAAAATGACTTTTTTTCCTTTGGGTAAATGCCCAATAGTGGGATTGCTCAATCAAATGGTAGTTCTTCTTTTAGTTCTTTGAGGTATCTCCATACTGTTTTCCATAGAGATTGTACTAGTTTGCAGTCTCACCAATAGTGTATAAGTGTTCCTTTTTCTCCACATCCATGCCAGCATCTGTTGTTTTGGGACTTTTTGATAAAAGCCGTTCTCACTGGAGTTAGGTGATATCTCATTGTGGTTTTGATTTGCACTTTCCTGATGATTAGAGACATTGAGCATTTTTAAATATGTTTATTGGCCATTAGCCTTTCTTCTTTTGAAAAGCTTCTGTTCATGTGTTTTGCCCACTTTTTAATGGGGTTGTTTGATTTTTTTTTCTTGCTGTTTTGCTTGAGTTCTTTATAGATTCTGGTTATCAGCCCTTTATTGGATGTATAGAATGCAAAAATTTTCTCCCATTCTGTAGGTTGTCTGTTTGCTCTATTGATTGTTTCCTTGGCTGTGCAGAAGCTTTTTAATTTGATCAGGTCCCATTTATTTATTTTTGTTGTTGCTGTGATTGCCGTTGGGGTCTTCTTCATAAATTGTTTGCGTAGGCCAACATAACAATCCTAAATATTTATGCACCTAACACAGATGACCCCAGATTCATAAGGCAAACCCTATTTGATCTAAACAAATTGAGAAACAGCAGCATTGTAATAGCCAGGGACTTCAACACCCCACTGACAGAACGGGACAGATCCTTCAAGTAGAAAATAAGCAAAGAAACAATGGGCTTAAATGGAACTTTAGAACAAATGAGCCTAACAGACACTTAGAGAACATTTTACCCAAAAACTACTGAATATACATTCTTCTCATCAGCTCATGGAACATTCTCTAAGATTGATCACATCCTAGGACAGAAAATATGTCTCAACAAATTAAAAAAATAGAAATTATACCATGTATCTTCTCAGACCACAGTGGAATAAAATTAGAAATCAATTCCAACAGAAACACTCAAATCTACACAAGGACATAGAAATTAAACAACCTACTGATGAATGATTCATGGGTCAAGAAGGAAATTAAGATGGAAATCAAAAGATTCTTCAAACCAAATGACAAAGGGGACACAAGATATCAAAATCTGTGGGATTCTGCAAAAGCAGTCCTGAGAGGAAAATTTATAGCTGTAAATGCCTACATCCAAAAGACAGAAAGATCACAAATCAATAATCTAATGAATCATCTCAAGGAATTAGAAAAGGAAGAACAAACCAATCCCAAACCCAGCAGAAGAAAAGAAATAACTAAGGTCAGAGCAGAACTAAATGAAATCGACAACAAAAGAATTATACAGAAGATTAATGAAACAAAAAGTTGGTTCTTTGAAAAGATAAACAAAATCGACAGGCCTTTCACTAGATTAACCAGAAGCAGAAAAGAAAGGACTCTAATAAGCTCAATCAGAAATGAAAAAGGAGATATTACAGCTGATACCACAGAAATACAAAATATCATCTCTGAATACTATAAAAATCTCTATGCACATAAACTTGAAAATGTTGAGGAAATGGACAAATTCTTGGAAACACACAATCTCCCAAGGCTCAATCAGGAAGAACTAGAACTCCTGAACAGACCAATATCAAGTAACAAAATTGAAGCAGCAATAAAATACCTTCTAATAAAAAAAGTCCTGGATCAGATGGTTTCACACCCAAATTTTACCAGACCTACAAAGAAGAACTGGTGCCTATACTGCAGAAATTATTCACAAACATCCAGAAGGATGGAATCCTCCCCAACTAGTTCTACGAAGCCAATATCACCTTGATACCAAAGCCAGAAAAGGGCACAACAAAAAAAGAAAACTACAGACCAATATCCCTTATGAATATAGATGTAAAAATTCTCAATAAAATTCTAGAAAACTGAATTCAGCTGCACATCCAAAAAAAAAAAAAAATCCACCATGACCAGGTGGGCTTCATCCCAGAGATGCAAGGATGGTTAACATATGAAATCTATAAATTATTCACCACATAAATAAGGCAAAAACAAAGACCAGATGATC
The DNA here is from genome assembly GCA_023783475.1 of Daubentonia madagascariensis. NCBI lineage: Eukaryota > Metazoa > Chordata > Mammalia > Primates > Daubentoniidae > Daubentonia > Daubentonia madagascariensis. The sequence continues at coordinate 39,636,933 of JAKFHU010001035.1, read as the reverse complement.
CTCTCAATAGATACAGAAAGACATTTAACAAAATACAAAAACTTTAAATAATGATCTCTGTTGTATCTGAAATGTTTTATTCCTGATCACACGGGTGGGACTTCTGCTTAGGAGAGGAGACAGAAACCAGGGGAAATTTAAGCTGAAGGCTTGATTCCTGCACCTTGAAGATCTATGGAAAAGCCACAACATACAGTCACACATCACAGGATTCAGTTTGCAACAATTCAGACAAGTCAAAACAAAACAGCTAGAACGTTTTTGCCAAGCTTCAGAGTCTACTCTGCAGTAAAACATAGAAACTAAGCCTTGAAGGACTTTTTTGGCCAACTTTCTGATGAAGGTCTCCTGGCAAATGGGCATGGAGCCTATTGGGTTAGAACCTTTCCTGAGACAGGGAGGTCACTACTCCCATGAGCTACCCGTGGATGTGTTAATCATGGGCAAGTTTTTCTAGTGGCAATGTCATCTGCCTTCCTGGACCTTGCTCTGGTGGCCTTTGGTCCTGCCCTGTCGAGTAACACCAAACAAACCCATCTTCTCTGTTCATCCTTCAGCTGCTTCTGGCTGTCACTGGGCTTCTCTTGGCCTGCTGCTGTCTAGGCTGAACACTCATTCCTACTTGCTCCTCAACAGACGAGGTTCCCAGACCCTTGCCATTCTGGTCAGTCTCCTATGGGAAAAGGCCAGTTTGTCAATATGGCATAAAGTGTGATACCCACCAAGGCATTTCTGGAATTAGAACTTGATGAGAAGTCCCATTTAAAGCTTCAATGGGTAGAGGAAGCCCCCCTCCAGTGACTTTTTCTTCTTTATGGGAGAGTGAAAATAACAAACAGAAAAAATAGATCTACTGATTCAACCCAACTTTAGTTATCCATTGGCTCTGTAATGATGGGGCCAGTTACTTCCTGGGGTTATTAGGGAGTGGGAAGGGGGAGAATGGATAAAGGAGCACCATAGAAGAGGAGCTGGGCTTGACTTGCCTCTTCCCAGCACAGAAAATGGGATCTCTTTTATTTGCAGTCCTAGAATGCAAGATTCTTAGAGGTCACTTCCATCAACCTCCTGATGTACATATGACAATACTGATGAGAGGAGAGATTTAATGATAGGCCCTAAGCCAGAGCCCAAATCTCTAGGATTCTTTCCATCAATTTCTGCTGCCTCCCACCCCTCTCCTCTGCCTGCTGTCAGCCTCCACTTCTGCTTCCTCTCCCCTGAGACCCCTAATCCTTGGTCCCTCTGACCATTATTCTTACCTGAATGCTTTATTTTGAAAACACAAGCACCAAAGTCATAAGATACCTTGGCACCTTTTTTTTCCCATGAGAATCTTTTGCACTGTGGTTTGTGGAGGAAGCTGACTTTAGCAATCTAGGTGATATGGTGGTTACCAAGAGAGAATCGTGGCTGTTAAGATAATATATGTGTCTAAATATGTCAGCAGGTGCAAGAGCTATTTTGTCCCAGTGGGGCTACAGGAAATGTATTCACCCAAATGTGCAGTTCACAGACAGGTCAGAGAAATAGCACAGTACCAGGGATCAAACCAGCCACAGTGTGGTTTCTATAGACATTTGATTTTTCTAAAGCCAGGGGAACAGAAATGCCCATCTCTAGAAAATGCCTTAGTGTTCACATGGGCACTCATAGGGAGAAAACCCATTTTAAAAAAATTTCTGCAGTGTCAAGGGCTATCTTTAATTTTAGACTCTGGTCTACTCACTGCCTCTAGAGTATTTCTTGGACGTTCCGATTTGTTTTGTTTCTCCATGCTTTCATTCACTCATTCAACAACTATCTGTGAGTGCTTCCTTTATGCCAGTGACTCCCCCTTCCTGCCTGTCTGAATTCTTCTCTGAATCCTTTAGGATTCAACTGGAATGCCCTGTCTTTTGAGATGCCTTTGTTGTCCACTCCAGCCCACATATTTCTTCTTCTGCTCTTTATATTTCCTGTACCTCTCATCTGCTTTGGACACTTAATGCTGTTATGTGTAAGCTTTGCTAACTGGCCTTACCAATTGAATAGACAAACTGAACATTTGTTTAGCCATTTGCAGCCAACCAAGTTCATATGCACTGTCTCATTTCATCTTCATAGTATTCAGGTTGCATTATTACCATTCTCATTGCAAAAGTGATAAAGCTGAGGGCTTAGAGAGATAAGAAACTTGCTTGTCACACGACTGAAGGTAATGATGCAAGACTCAAAACTCAGGTTGGTTCATCTGACTCTAAATATGCTATTTCTCTTTCACCACACTACACTTGTCTAAACTTCCTTTTATTCTCTATTGGGTTTTACACATTGTTGACACTCAATTACATTCTCATTGATTGAATTGTTCTGAAATTTTCTGGTCTAGTTTGATAGCTATAGAAGGACATGTTCGCTTGGAAACCATCAAGGAAATATGGAAATGTTGGATTGTATTATGGCCATTTTTGTTTCTAGTGTTAACTTAGTTGCTTGGGCTGAGCCTGGCAGAAGATGAGGAAGAAGATGAAATAAATACATTGCCATTATAAAGTAGCTTATTAGTACACAGTTTCAGCTATCACATCATGCCCCTTCTGCCCCCAGAACAGAAATCAATGTTTGAGGTGAGTAAGGGGTGGAGAAAGTGCAATTGAATTGGCCTAAGCAGAACAGGAGGATTGAAACTTGACATCTAGTGGAATTCTGTACTTTCCATCTAAGTGCTGTAGCATTCATATCAACTCAGTTCAAGTTTGCTATTTAAATTGAGAGTTTGGTTTTGTTTGCTTGTTTGTGTGTTTTTTCTTTTGTTAATGTGGGCTCTGGCAGGTATTTACTCTAGCATGAGTTTAAGAAATTAATTCTACTCTCTTGACTCAAAATTATGCTACCAAATTAGTAAGGGTCCCTCCTACACTGTGTGCCAGGTTGATCTATTTACATAGGTAATCATGCCATCTGTGAATAAAGACAATTTCATTTTTTCCTTTCCTATTTGTATACCTTTTATGTTACTTTCTTGTCTTATTGCAGTAGCTAGGGCTTCCAGTATGGTGTTGAAAAGCAGTGCTGAGATTGAGCATCCTTGCCTTGTTCCTGATGTTAGGGGGAAAACATCCAGTTTTTCACCATTAAAAATGATGTTAGCTGTAGGGTTTTTGTAGATGTTCTTTATCAAGTTGAAGTTCCCCTCTCTTCCTAGTTTGCTGAGAGTTTTATCATGAATGGGTGCTAAATTTTGTCAATTGCTTTTTCTGAATTAATTGATATGATCATATGACTTTTTTCCTTTAACTTATTGATGTGGATTACATTGATTGATTTTCAAATGTTGAACCAGCCTTGCATACCTTGGTTAAATTCCACTTGGTCATGGTATATAATTCTTTTTATACATTGTTGGATTCTATTTGTTAATATTTTGCTGAGGATTCAGATTGATCTGTTTAAGCCACAGCCATGAACAAATCAGTCCCTTATTAAAAAGCCTCAATGATTTCCAAGTGTAATCAACTAAAATCCAGATCTTTCAGTCATTCAAAGCCCTCTGTAACCTGGCCTCAATTTACCTTTCAGTACTTTTCTTCTACTTCTTTCTGTGAAGTACCTCTATTTCCCTAAATTTTTTCTGTACTTTCTCACCCTCCTTTGTTTGAATACCCCATTCTCTTCATTTGATATTAGGCATAACAGTCAACTCTTTTCTACCTTCATTTTCAGAAATCTTATTTTTCTTCAATATCTAGCTCAAATAATAACCCTTCTTCTATATTGGTAATTGTGTCTTTTTTCATCTTTGTATCTTCTCAAATACAGTGTTTCATATATAAGGTGCTTAATGTGCACTTTCTGAAATGAAAGGAACCTGGAATTTAACTATGGCCTTGTTTCTCAGAGTATGACTCTCAGTCTTTGCTTTTGTATTTTAGATATGGAGATCATCTAGTCCAGTTTTTCAACCAGAGTAGCAATGGCCTTTATATTATCTCACACAGAAAATTGTTTCTGTGATGAAATGTTCACTACCTCATGATCTATATTATTGCTGGACTTTGTAACTGGGGGGTGGTTTATGTGGTAATTGAGCCAAATTTTGCCACCTATGATTTCTATCATAACCGTCACTGGAGGAACTTGCAGCTTTCATGAAGTGTCGGGAGATAGCCTAGTGGAGTAGAAAGAGTTTAGGCTTTAGCGTTGGGCAGTCTTGGGATCAAAGTTCAGTCTGCTACTTATTAGCTGTGTTGTCTTAGGTGAGTCAATACATTTGTCAGAGCCTCTGTTTCCCCATCTTAAAAATGAAGTTATAATACCTTTCTAGGAGAGTTGTTAGGGCTAATGACAAAATATGTGCATAAAGTAATTTATGTAAAACTTTAAGTCCTGGAATAAAGTGTTTCTCAAAGAGTAGCAATTATTATTAATCTCCTATAGTGTATGCTGTATTCTACTAGGTGTCATGGGAGAATCAAGAATGTATAAACTAATCCTTTCCACTTATGGCTAATTTGAATAGTGTCCCAAACTAGTTGCTTCAGATGAATAAGAGGAGAAACTTTGTTCCTTCCCTGGCCTACAGGAGGAGCACAGCTCGTCAGGTGAAGGTTGTGACTTCCAAAGGGGACAATGTCATAGTTTCCTGGGATCAGAGCTGGCCTCCTAGAATTAACTGATAATTGATCACTTCAGTTGAGGTTGCCAGTGGTGGTTTGGGAAGGCCAGACTGAGAGTGTGATGTTTGTGGGGGAAGGAAAAAGTGAAACAGACCCTTAGGGTTTATTGGGTGAGCTGCATGAGCTGTAGACAGTGGGGCAAGAAGGGAAAAAACAAATGAGATTTCCTTAGAACTTTCTTTTCATATCATCAGAAGACTTTGTGGGAACAAGTAATTATTTTCAATGACAACAATTCATGGTGATATCCAAACCTTTTTTTTTAAACATTGTTATACTCTTCCTTCTTCTTTCACATGCCAGTACTCTCATTTTATGTCTTGTGAAGATAACTGTGTGTAGCTCATTTTGGCTAGGCCATGCAATACTTTTCAGCTGTGAATTGCTATTAGGATCTAATGTTCTGGGTGCTTTATTAAATGTTTTGTGGTCTTAGTGGGCAATTCATAATAGCTGCTTTGAATATTTTCTAGGCTAACATGCTAGAGGCTGTCCTCTATGATATATAGGTTTTGAAACTTTGCCATGTGTAGACACAGAACTAATTCTTATGGGAAGCTTTGCTGCTCTAGTTGGCCCCTTCTGGGTGGAGGTTCAGTGGATTTTCTTGCTGGCTCCAATCCCGATTAGACTCCTTAACTTGGCAAAAGAGGACACTGGTCCCATCCTCAACTTGCCAAAGCATATCCAGTCTTCCTTTAATAGAAACAATAGATTATGTGAATCTCAAGGCTTTTGCCTGATAGTATAACTTCCAACTCTGCAGCTCTATTCTTATCCAGAAGCTCATTTTTAAGAAATAATATTCATGGAGGATTGCTTGAAAGATAAGCCATTCATCTCTCTCTCTACTATTATAAGTATTATCCTTGGGTAAAGGGAGACCATCGGATGGCTGCACATTTAGACTGAATCGTCTTGGTCTTTCAAAGAATTCATATGATGAATTGAAATTTGATTTGTGCCATTAGTCTACATTGAGGAATTGAAACCTGTTCTTGTATTTATTGTGGGTCGTTATTGAAGGTGGAATTCATTCCAAACCACTACATTGGGGTAGGGTAAAATTCTCCCTGGTTTCAGGACTAGGACAACCTGTGCTTCACCTGACACCTGTTGTCATCTTTTAGAAACCAGGAAATTTGTAACCAATATTACCCTCTGTGAATTTGCCGCAGGAAACACAGTGTGACGTTTGTTGTCCTCTCTTTACTTAGCAGTGTATCTTACTCCTTGCTTTATCTTTTTTTTTTTGCCTACTTTATTTTTCTTTCAGCCCAAATTTCTCATTGAGACAAAACTTTAATTGTACTGCGTGGATATCTCTAACTGCCACCAATCCCTTCATGAGCATGTTAGGGCAAGTCTAAATTTTTAAGAGCCTACTATCTCTTGGTGGAGGTCAGCAGGGTATGTGGGAAATTCCAGAGGAGAGAGCAAAGGGGGAGTGTTTGTCTTAGAGAACAAAGGTCAGCATCTGTTTGCATCTCAGTTCTGCAAAACCCTCTTCTAACCCTTGTTGGTTACGTGCAATCCGCTCAGACCATGCAGTTCTTCTTTCTCAGGAAAGCATGGAGGTGTTCCAGAAATGGAAAGTCCGGGCCCATTCACCAGAAATCCAGTCATACTTTATGAGTGGTCGGGGTCACAATCGAAGCCAAACACACCCTTTGTCAAGACCCCATAGCCCTGGTCAGCCTCACATCAGGGAGAATCAGCAGCTGCTCTGACCACACCTCCCCACGCGCTGCAGAGTCACACATCTCTGTGGCTCTGTTCCCAATTGCAGGTCTCCAACTGATTAATTTTATTTCACCCACCAAAGAGCGAGGTGGGCCTGGGAGCTCTATAGAATCCTGATGAAGAGGTAGAAGGTCTTGGGGATGACTCTCAGGAGAAGTCACGCAGTCTTCAAGTTGGCAATGTCTTCCTTGGCCGTGGCCTCTCCCCTTGGCCTCTCCCACCCCCATGCTCTGTGCCCTTTGCTCAGCCCAGAGTGGCCTTCCCTCTTCTTAAACTTAAATCCTTTGACACCAAACTGAAGTCCTTCAGGTTCTCTCCACACCTCTGACAGTTTTCCCTCCACAACTGGAACTCCTGCAGGGTTTGGTCAGGAGCATGCTTGGCCCTTAAATTCTGCCGTCCCTGTGACTAGGCCGTGTTATTTGTCTATGGCTCCACTCCAACTAGATTGTAATCTTCTAGCTCAGCGATCCCCAGCCTTTTTGGCACCAGGGACTGTTTTTATGGAAGACAATTTTTCCACAGACAGGGGTAGGGTGGGGGGGGATGGTTTTGGGATGATTCAAGTACATTACATTTATTGTGTACTTTATTTCTATTATTATTACATTGTAATATATAACGAAATAATTATACAACTCACCATAGGTTGGGGACCCCTGTTCTAGAGGGCAACACGTATATCCTAACCTTTTCATTTCTCACAGATACTAACGTGATTCTGAGCAACAATAGGTACTAAAAATAATTCCTCCTCCTCCTCCTCCTCTTCCTCCTGCTTTTCCTTGTTAGCTGTATATGGGACTCTGTATCAGTCAGCTTTGCTGTGATAACAAGTAGCCCCTACTTCAGTGGCTTATAGAACTTAGATTTATTTTTGTTTCATGAATACTCTGGGTTCACTGTGGCCCTGCTCCATGTGTCTCCTCATCTGAGACCCAGCTGGAGGAGAAGGCCTGACTTGAGACAAGCCATGGCCAAGGGGAAGTGCGAGAGAGCTGGAAGAAACCTTCATCGTCCCTAAGGCTTTTCACTGTCATTTCCATTCACATCCCATTGGCCCAACCAAGTCACATGGCTGGGCCCGCCTTGGGCAAGGAAGCATAACCCACCCACAGGAAAGCACTCGAGTCGCATGGCAATGAGTGGGATGTGTGATCATCTTTCAAGGAAGGGAGTCAAGAGTTGGGAACGAAGAAACATTTTGCCACAGACTCCTAGGTGCCTGGCTCTGCTTGGTACATTGTGTAAGACAATGAATGTTCAGCTCTAGGTACAGTAATTTTATGACATGTAACCATTTTAATGCTATTTTATAACAAGGAAATGGAAGCTCAGATAATTTGAGCAGGTTTTGAATGAATGTCTGCATTTCTTTCAGTTTCTTTTGCTGACTGCTAATGCCCAGGTCCCAACCACCAGCATTTTCCCTCTTGAGATGGTGACTCCAGTACCATCTTACAGTTTCCCACCATGGTTCTACAGACAGTGCCTTCAGTAGGTCCTCAGAGATTATTTGTTATCTCTCAGATTAAGATATTTACATATTAGAGAAACTTGTGGAGATACCTCAATCTCTGATGGTGAATCTGATCGTGGAAACTTCAAGCACCATGTATATGTAGGACTAAGAGAGCCTTGGGCACTCCCTTACTAAATGTTCCAAATCACTAGTCTCAAACCATTAGTGGGTTTGACGTGAAATCAATTTAATGGGCCCTGGAAATATATTTTAAAAAATGAAATAGAGTAAAAATTATCAGACTGTATCACATGTAAGGATAAGTATTGTTTCATCAAATTTATATCTTAGTTATGTGTGTATGTGTGGTATATGTGGTATGTATACTGAATTGCAATGTACAATGTGTTTCTTGTTGAGTTAGCATCAAAAAGGTTCTGAAAGCCATTGCTCTGAATAACACCTCCTTCAGCTTGTTTGCTGGGTCCATCCTTTCTCAGATCCAGTGCCATAAATAGTCTTGAAGGCCAAAATCCATCTTTGTGTCCCATCCTGCCATGGAGAGCTGACCTGGATGAGAGGGCCCTCTCCCTCTGCCAGGTAGCCAGGGAATAGCCTAGGACTAGGCATGTTGTAGGCTTCTAAACAAGATATGCTTGTTATGTTACCTTTTGTTTACAAAAACAAGATGGTTGATCAAGATATTCTTTGAGGCCACTTCCAGCTCTACAATTTAATGACTCTATCTCTTTTGTTGCAAGAAAAAAGCAGTCCATCAAAATATCATACTTTCTTGATAACACCAACCCTAAAACATTTTGCATATTTTGGGTTCTATCCTGCCTTACTTGTATGTCTGGGTCACTTGATGTTTTTAAATACTTGAATGTTTGCCGATACATGAGTATGGGGGACATCTGTTGTTTTGGTCTGCCTAGCCCTTTCCCCTGCTGGTTCTGCTCCTGTTTTCTACTAACAGTTTCAGCCATAGTGGTTGGACCAAGGGATAAGTGTGTGGCCTAAGCAGAGCCAATCAGAAGCTTTTCTTGAGGATCTTCTATAAGAAGCTGAGATGGAGTTTTCTCTTTCTCTGGACTCATAGCTGGATACTTAAAATGAAGTTAAGCCTGGAGTCATTGTGTCTTTCTGTTCCCTCTCTGCATGAGGAGGCTGTATGCAATGGAGGATGAGGGCCATATTCAGAGAATGAGTATGTGCTGGGTAGTTTGAAAGTGAAAGAGAGAAAAAGCACAGAGCATGATAAGGGACAGATAGCATTGTTTCAGCTCTTGGGTCTATCTGACTTGATGCTAGATCCATACCTTTTTTCCAAGTCACATGAACCAATATATGTCTTTTCTCATGTAAGCTAGTTCCAGTTTAATTTGTGTCCCTTGCATCAGAAGGAGTCTGATCAACACAATGGATATGACATTTGGATGGCTTTTTAAAAATACCACTTTTGATCCAGGTGTGTTCATATAACTTTCGTAAAAACAACAACAAACAAAGAAAACATTCCTTCTTTCCTTCCAGAAGTATTTATTGAGCACAAAAAATGTGCTATGTACGATGTTTGATTTGGACAATAACAACTCACATCTATAGCAAATTGTACTGCAATTTTTTCTAATATTTGTTTAGTGTAAAAAAGTAATATAACATTATTAAAGAAAACTTTTCAAAGACTAAAATTTAGCTCTTTTTCCATCAATGTATTTTTTTTCAGTTTTCCATGTTTTCATCTAGTGTTTCTCCATCTGCAAGATCTATTATAGTTTTCCATGGCTGTAATTATGGTGTTCCCCAGATTTGGAACTGTACTTTTCCTCTGCATCAAGTCATAAAATCTTCATATTAATCATATTTAATTTCTGTGTAACAGGGTTTCTCAACTTCAGCATGATTGACACTTTGGGAGGCTGTCCTATGCATTGTGGGATGTTTAGCAGCATCCCTGGCCACTCCCCATTAGATGCCAACAGAACTCACCCTTCCCCAGTTGGAACAAACAAAAATGTCTCTTGGGGGGCAAAGTCATCAACAGCTGAGAACCATTACTGTATACTATTCCTTTGATTTGACACCATAATTTTCATAACCAGTCCCCTATTGTTGGACATTTAGGTTACTTCTAATTCATTGCTGTTATAAATAATGCAGAAATGAATATTTTATGCATGTCTTTTTATATTATAAAATTGATTTCCTAAGAATAAATTCATTAAGGTCAAAGGGTAGGAGGACTTTTAGGGGTTTTTATACTCATTGCCAATTTGCTTTTCAAAAGAATCCCACCAGTCTCAGTACTAGGAACAATTAATGAATGTAATAGTTTCCTTGCCATTTTGCCAGTGTATCATCTAATATGTTGCAATTTCAATGTAATTTCAGTATCATGTGGTGAAAGGAGTCTAGAATTTGGAGTCAGGCTGGTCTAGATCAAAACCCCAAATAAGCACTGATAGCAGGTTGACCTCAGGTAGTTGTTAATACTTTATCTCTCAGCTCTGATGTCCTCATTTTTAAAATTGGTATAACAATTTATACCTTGCAGGGTTGTTGTGCTTAAAAACAGCTATTATTATCTGTCATTATCTGTTATTGCCTTGGATGCTCGAAATACCTGTGCCTATGAGGTAGGCAATAGAAAATATTATTTCTGTTTTATAAAGGCCAGAGAGAGGAAGGAATTTATCACGATCACACAGGAGACCTGTGTTCCCACAGAACTGGAGGTTTATTGCGCCAGAGAGCTTGCTTCATTCCAGCCATCTATGTGGGCTTCTACCAGGTGCCCATACTGCTGGGGGCTGCCAGAGAAAGGGGTGGCAGAGATGGCTGACACCTGAAATTACAGGAGCGCCATGCCTGGTACTGCTAAAGATTCCTGCACTCTAGGGATTCATTTCTGTCCTTCATTCCCAATACCTCCTCCATCAGCAAACTGGGGCAGGGGCAGCCGCACGCCCGGCATATATCCTGATTGCCTTTACTCTCTCCATAGGCTCCTAACTAGTGCCTTGCACCTGCTATCACCCCTCCACAGTCCACTCTCCACAAAGCCTCCGCCCTTAAGAGGTAAATCAGATCTCATCACACCTCTCCCTGGGTCCTAAGAGTGGCTTCCCATTGCACTTAGAATAAATGCCAACTGACTACTGGAGTCAGCAACTTACCACGGTGGCTGTCAACCCTAAGCTTTAGAATCACCTGGAATACTTTTTGAAAATACTGATACCTGGGCTTCCTACAGACCAATTAAACCAGAGTCTCAGGGGAGGGCGGAAGTTGGGCATGAGTATTTTCTAGAAGCTGTCCATCTGATTCTATAGTACGGCCAGGGTTGAGAGCGACTGCCTGCAGGTGGTAGCTGCCTGCCTCTCTGAACGCTCTTTACCTCCATCCTGCTCATTGCCCACATCCCTGCCCCATCCTTCTTTCTGCTCCTCAAGCCCAGACAAGCAGATCTGGACCCACAGCCTGTGCATAACCTGGAATGCCTCGTCTTGAGATCTTTACTTGACTGGCCCCTGCTCGCTTTTCACGTGGTGCTCAAATTTCACCTTCTCAGAGAGTCTTTCTGACTCTGACCATTTTATCTAAAATTGTTTCCACCCTTCTGTCTCCTGGTTCTTTCTATCAAGTTACCCTGTTTTCCCTTTTTCACAGCACTTGTCAACATCTGAAATAAACCTTAAAAATCTGTTTATGTCCTGTCTCTCATAGAAGAATGTCAATTCCACGAGAAAAGGGATCTTTTTTGCTTTACTCATATTTTCTTCCCAGAGTCTAGAACAGTGCCTGGCCTTTAAATACAACCGAAGCCTTGCATCCCAATTCCACATCATTGAGACCTGCGCTGTCCATGTGTAGCAATTGAGCACTTGATATAATGGCTGGTCTGAGTTGAGATGGGCTGTAAGTGTAAAATTCCCAACAAATTTCAAATAGTATAAAAAATGAATATAAAATACCTTGTTAATAGTTTTAAAATTTTTATTACATGTTAAAATGATAATATTTTTGGTATATACTTGACCCTTGAACAAGACAGGTTTGAACTGTGTATGTTCTCGCACACGTGGATTTTCTTCCACCTCTGCTACTCCTGACACAGCAAGACCAATCTCCTCTTCCTCCTCCTCCTCAGCCTACTCAACGTGAAGATGTAGAAGGATGAAGACCTTTATGATGATCCACTTCCACTTAATAAATAGTAAATATATTTTCTCTTCCTTATAATTTTCTTAATAACATTTTCTTTTCTCTAGCTTTATTGTAAGAATACAATATATAGTATAATAAATATAACATACAATATATGTGTCAATCAGCCATTGTTATTGGTGAGGCTTCTGGTCAACAGTTGGCTATTAGTAGTTAAGTTTTTGGGGAGTCAGATTATATGTGGATTTTTGCCTGCATGGTGGTCAGTGCCCCTAACTTCTGTGTTGTTCAAGGGTCAACTGTATTGCATTAACTAAAGCATATTATTAAAATTAACTTCATCTGTTTCTTTTCTGTATTTCATCATATGGTTGTTAGAAAAATTAAAATTACACATGTGGCTCATATTAAACTTCTATTGGACAGGTATGAGTTGAAAGGGCAGGTAGTTTAACAATTACCTTTCACATGTGCTTTGTGAGTGGTACAATTTCAAGCTCCTGCACTAGGAGTTTCCATTCCAGAAAGACCCTCACAGATTCCTTATTTCTGCAGATAATGCCCATAGAGCTGCTGGCTGAGGACCTTTATTACTTTGGTTTGAGCCCTCTCTCTGCTTCTGTTTTGCCCCCTTCCTCTCCATTATTTTGTCTTTGTTCTCTTCTTGAGTTTCTGCTCAAACCCGGAAAGTACTTACTTAATCTTTTCCATCAGAAATTAACACCATGCTGTTTGGCAACCATACATTTTATATTCCATTATATCTTCTTTAAGAGCCACAAAAACCATTCAAAAAGAATCAGAGAATTGCGAGAGCTGGCTGGGGCCTCAGGGAACATTTTATAAATTGGGGGGACTTGACCCTCAAGCTTTGCTTAAGGTCACCAGGGAGGTAATCATTGAATCAAAACTCAAATGCAGATGTTACCTATATAAAACATGAAGTGATGCACAAGCCCCAGTCCCTGTGCTCAAAAGAACAGTGATGTCGGTGGTTAGATGAAGCGCAAACAGATGAGGGTGTAACAAACGATATGTGTGCTGCAGGACACAAGAGGAGGGGGCTGGGGGCCGGGGCTGGTACAGAAGGTGGACTTACAAGAAGAAGGGGGCTTGCGTTTAAGGGACGGGGACATCTAGTTAAAGCAACTGATTTGACACCTTCTCAAGTCCCACTGTGACCCAGGCCCACAGTGGTTTTCCCAGACTTAGCTCTCAAAGGGAGTCACCTTTGCATGAGGCGTTCCTGAGGATATGAGCCAAAAGCTGGTGTTAAAATCCTTACTTTGTCAGGCTGAGTGTCTATTCTATCTCTATGACAAACCGGGGAATAAACCCATTTATTCATTCATTTGTATAGGAAATTCTCATCTATGTTCATGAGTAAGATTGGCCTGTAATTTTCCTTTCTTAAAATACACTAGTCAGGTTTTGGTATCAAGGTAATGCTGATCTCATAAAATCAATTTTGAAGCTTTCCCTGTCTTTGGACTCTGTGAAAGAGTTGGCATAAGACAGGTGAAATATATTCATTGAATGTTGGGTAGAATTTTCTTGGAAGCATCTGGGCCTAGAATTTCTTTGTGGTAAGGTTTATAGATTCAATTTCTATAGTAGTATATGACTAGCCTTTCTATTTTCTCTTTTGTCAATTTTGGTGCATTTTATTTTTCAAGGAATTTGTCCATTTCATCTACATTTTAAAATTTGTTCATTTTAAGGCATTCAGAATATCTCTTATGAGAGATATCAGTGTCCATTGGATCTGTAGTGATGTTCCTGTTTTTATTCATAACATTAGGTATTTGAGCTTACTCTTTTTAATTGAAAATCTCACCAAGATTTATCAATATTATTAGTATTTTCAAAGAATAAACTTTTGATTATATTTATCCTCTCTATCATAAAGGCTTGCCCAAAAATATGTGAAGTGGTCAAGGGCAGAGTATCAACGGAGGCATGTGTGTATGTATGTGTGTGTGTGTGTATATATATATAAATAAAATATATATAATATACTATATATTATATATATTTAAAGTTATAAATCAAATTAAGAAACTATTAAACAATATTTTCTATACCACTGTGACAAATAAAGCTATATAACAATGAAATTGAAAAATATGTAAAAGCTGTGGTTTTACATATAAAGTTGGCAAAACATCAGAGATAACTGACTTTTATTTTTATTGGGATGTGTGTTCTGTATATAGAACAATAGTGTTTCAATAAAAATTTTATTTTTCTTCTTTTAAATATTTAAAAATTATAACCAAGGTTTTCACAAAATTTGCATTTGATTGACAAATGCCGAATTAGACATCCTTTCCTGAGTCTTGTAGTTATTAATTTTTAAAATTAATTTTAATTAGAAAAAAATTATCTCTGCTGAGGCAGTAGCAGTTGAAATTGTCAACAAAATACTTAAAGCATTACTTTGATTTGGAAATAAACCAAACATTTTACATATAAGTACAAACATTGTAATAGGGTTGCATAATGTAAATTATTGTTACTGTAGAAATATAACAAAACATTTTGATTTCAACAAACCCTCAATTTAAAGCAATATCTAGATCCCTACAGTATTTCTTAAGTTCTTTTCTCACACTTTTCAATGCTTAGATATAATAAAACCTGAAAGCAGCATTTGTTGCTCAATTTTTTCAAAGCTCCTTCAATCATGACTGTATCTTGATCTATAATTGTCAAAAAATGGACTATACAAATTATTTGGGGGCTTACTTGTATGTAAATCCTCTCCTTCCTATTCATGTAAATATTTTTGTTTCCTTTGTCCAATTTTCTCATATCTTATTGGAATGTTACTTTTTTGCATATTTCTCATGCAGTTTCCTTTGACTTTGAAAAATCATTTTCTCTAAAATTTTTAAAAAGAGTTTTAAATTCTTTTAAAAGTACAATAGCCAAATTTAGACCACCTTGGATTTTTGGTAAGTTTTTCTATTTTATTAATAGCAAGCAAAAGTTCATACTAAATAACTGGATTTGCAAATTAAAAATTAATATCATCTTCCACCAAAGACTACAAGGTACTCTATATTTGAGGATCTTCTATTGTTTTGCTTAACTCACCTAGTGCATTTTATACCTTGTCTAAATCAAATCTACTTATCACAACAACATTTAGTCAGTGTTTCCATCATGTGTCCCAGAGTATCTGTGAGATAAATTTGATATGTGTTTCATCAAGACACTCCATATATAATCTTTGAATTGTTCCAAAGAATATCACTAGCCTTTGACACAGTTGGCCTCATGTCTCCTAGAAACAAATTCAAATTATGTGCTGTATACCACAAAGAAGCTTCTAGATTTTTGGCCAAAATTCTGGTTTAGAATGTCGTTTTATTTACCAACCATGCTAGTGCCATTTTCAAAGGCTTGCTCTTGACAATATATTAAATGAATTCCTTCACTGAAAGTAGTTTCTGTAGTTTTTCACTTAAGACCAAACCTGTAGTTTTCACAACAGTTGAAAATTTCATTAATTCCTGGCTGGGCATAGAGGCTCACACCCATAATCCCAGCAACTTGGGAGGCCAAGATGGGAGGATCCCTTGAGGCCAGGAGTTTGACATCAGTGTGGGAAACACAGAGAGACCCCATCTCTTAAAAAGAAAAAAAAAAATTAGCCAGACATGGTGGTACACACCTGTAGTCACAGTTACCCGGGAAGCTGAGGCAGGAGGATTGCTTGAGCCCAGGAGTTTGAGGTTGCAAGTGAGCTATGATGCTGCTGCTGCTGCTACTGCACTCTAACCAGAGTGACAGAGTGAGACCCTGTCTCAAAAAAAAAAAAAAAAAAAAAATTCATCAATTCCTGGTTTCCCTCTTCTACTAGCTCATCAATACAAATAAAGGATGTTGTTACATGTGACTTTTGTTCTTGTTGTTATCTAGTTAAATAAAGTAATATTCCCTTTTGTATGCATTTATTTTATGCATGATTTTTTCACTTTATTACCATTAACTTAATCATCATCTCATTTTGAATTCTCCATCTTAGATGGTGATTCCTTCTTTAAAAAAAAAATCCATCTTCTATATCTTGCCACTCTAGCACCAAGTTTCAAAATCATTTCTACTAAACCTACGCATTTTCTTTATTTTTCTGTAAATACTGTGCTATTAGTGCCCTAAAAAGCCTCAACTTGCTTGGCTAAAGTAATGAATGCATAATTTTATTCTTTTCAGAGCATCAATAAAATTTCTATATCAGTGTTCACTTACCTTGATTGAGTACTACCAATGGTTTGCTGTTATTTAGCCTTTTTTTACTCTTAGTAATTGCATGCATACTTTTTGTGTGCAAGTGATGTTTTGTTTCCTATTAACCAAGAACCTAAGTTTTTCTGGTAAAAAGTACTTTCGAAGTACTTCCATGGTCAAAGCTGATCTTGAATATTGATTATAATACATATATAACAGTAATCATAAAATTTATCTACAATTTTTCCATTTGAAATAATTTTGGTGTAAAATGAAGTGTTAAATTTTTTTCCATGTTTGCCCAGTGGAAAATTACAAATATCAGTTCATATCAGATTATGTTTTGTGAGAAGTATTCTCTTTCTGTGAGAAGCATGTGACCAAAGTTTCCTAGGGTCATTGTCCAATAAGCAGAGTAAAGCTATGGAGGTTTCTTTTTTCACATCCAATATGCCAATTTCGTGAATGTGGTTTTCTTTTTGTAATGGAAAGTCCAGAGTTTAATTATTTTACTTCTGAGTCATGAATTAGAGCAATTCTTTTTCGGTGTCATTGTTTTGAACAGCAATCAAATCTTTGTTTAGTATGAAGTTGTTAAGAGTTTCGTCTGTGTTCAAATTGTAGATTTGACAAGAATAATTTTCTTCCTCATTTTTATTGTTTTGATTAAAAATTAAAGCTTTGTTAAGATTTTCTGATGTCTTTTTCTTAAATTCTATTTTGGGTCATGCCACAGAAGTCTGTTTACTTTCTTTTTTTTGTTTTTTAAAGAGGGTCTTGCTCTGTGGCCCAGGCGGGAGTGCAGTGCCCCGATCATAGCTCACTGCAGCCTCCAACTCCTGGCCTCAAGCGATCCTCCTGCATGGGCCTCCCAAAGTGCTGAAATTACAGGGGTGAACCCCTGTGCCCAGCCAAAGTCTGTTTACTTTCATTGCTTCCAGTATTTAAAAACTCAACAGATCACCACTTTGAATATTTTTCTAATACTTTTTTCTTTTCAACTTTTTTCTTTCCTGAGTTCTACTTTGCTATTTTTTATTTCTAGTAACATCTCTACTTTTACACCTTCTCAAAGATTTAAAGCATTAAAAAAAGTACTCAAATGGAATAGATGTGTTCAAATACATGAAATTTGAATATATTTTCACTGAAAATCCTAGCTAATATAAAAAATTAAAAATTCTTTCATAAAAGTGTTTCAAAAAGATTTTTTTCTTCTAAACTATGCAAAATTATTTACTAAAATAAAAGGCAAAATACAAATTACAATTGAACTATTAAAATTCTAAAAAATTATTTAAGTAAACCTGAAACATTTGAATATTTTTCTTATTTATTTCATACATATTAAATATTTTTATAAAGACAGAACGATTCACAATTCTAGCATTCAGTGTTTACCTAGTTGCCAAGATGAAGAATCAGAATTACATTTCATGCATATTACAACTAGATCCATATATATACCAAGTTAAGACTAATATGAATGAATTATATTGCTAAATGCTCATCAGCCATCACGAGCAAGTATTGTGAAATTGACAGTAATTTGTGAGTACTCCAGAATCATTCACTGGAACATAAAAGGAGCAAGAAAATGGACACCTAACACTGCTGGGAAATAATTTTTTAGTGTAAGAATCTCTTGAATTCATGCTGAGACTTAGGATTTGGCAAGTTAATTAATTTGTCTTTTACCAAAGTGGTTTGCTATTTAAATCCTCCCTGCATTCTAAGAAAGTGTCCATCTCTTGATGTTGGCAGTAGCAAAACCCATAAATCTTCCTGGCCTTCTGATGGGTAGAAGAGATTCTCAGGGGGTGTGAATGGTGTTGGTCATGAGAATAGCTATGTAGATTATGAATTGTGTTGTGTCACAGCTGAGTGCCAGTAATGGAAAGAAGTTACCATGTGTTCTTTAATTCAGTGTGTGTTTGTATGCGTGTGTGTGGTGCAAGGTTTTGATGGAGACTCACTTTTTCTGCACATGGGTATCCAATTATTCCAGCACCGTTTGTTGAAAAGACTATCTTTTTTCCATTAATTACCTTTGCATTTTTGTAAAAAAATCAGTTGTGTTCATTTATAGACTCTATTTCGTTGATCTATTTTTCTATTCTTACACTGTATTTTTTATAATGTCATCATTACTGTATTTTAATAATGTCTTGAAATTGGGTTGTGTAAGTCCTCCAACTTTCTTTCCAATTCTCAAGGTCATGTGTGTTATCATTTGAATTTTAGGATTGCTTTACCAATTTCTACAAAAACAGCAAGCTAGAATATTAATTAGGATTGCATTGAATCTATGGATCAGTTTGGGAGAATTGACATCTAACCAATATCAAGTCTTCTGGTTTATGAACACAATATATCTCTTTATTTAAGTTTTCTTTATTTTTTTTTCAGCATGTCAACATGTTATCA
Source organism: Daubentonia madagascariensis (assembly GCA_023783475.1). NCBI lineage: Eukaryota > Metazoa > Chordata > Mammalia > Primates > Daubentoniidae > Daubentonia > Daubentonia madagascariensis. Next base: position 39,618,237 of record JAKFHU010001035.1, on the reverse strand, counting down.
GTTTTTAGTGTATAGGTCATAAACGTCTTTTGTCAGATTTCTTCCTATTTCATATTTTTGATGCTATTAAGAATGATATTTTTCAAAGTTTAATTTATATTCATGGTTAGTATATAAAAATACACGAGGCTTTTTTTGGTATATTGACCTTATATCTTACAATCTTGCTAAATTCACTTATTAGTACTAGTTTGCTTTTTTGTAGATGCTGTAGAATTTTTACAAAGGTAATCATGTCATCTGAGAATAAAGATAGTTTACTTCCTCCTTCCTTGTCTGGATACATTTTATTTCTTTTTGTTGCCTTTTTACAATAGCTAAGACCTCAAGCACCATGTTAACTAGAACTGGTAGGAACAGTCATCCTTGCATTATTCACAATCTTGAGGGAAAAGAGTATTCAGTCTTTTGTCATTAAGATGTTAGCTGTAGGGTTCTAACAGATGCTCTTTATCCATTTAAAGAAGTTCTCTTGTACTATCAGTTTGTTGAGTTTTTTAAAAATCTGGAATGGATGTTTAATTTTATCAAATGCTTTTTCTGTATCTATTGATATGATCATATGTTTTTTCCTTTTTAGTGTATTCAAATGAATCACATTGATTGATTTTCAAATGTTAAACCAACCTTGCATTCTTGGGATAAACACCACTTGGTCATCATCTACTATCCTTTGTATATAGCATTGAATTCAATTTGATGAAAGTTTTTTTGTTTTTTTTTTAAAATTTTTTAAATTTCAGAATATTATGGGGGTACAACACTTTGGCTATATTGCCCATGCACTGCCCATGTCAGAGCTACAATCGTGGTCATCTCCCAAACTGTGCCCCCTGCATCCATTCAGTGAGAGTTTTTCCCATCCCCTCCACCCCCCTCCTGCCTGCCCACCCCCTGATGAATATTATTGCCCTGTGTGATGTAAGTGTTGATCAGTTAGTACCAATTTGATGGTGAGTACCAGCGGTGCTTGTTTTCCCATTCCTGTGATACTTCGCTTCGAAGAATGGGTTCTAGCTCCAACCAGGATAACACCAGATGTGTTAATTCACTATTTTTTTTATTGCTGAATAATACCCCGTGGTATACATATACCACATTTTATTAATCCACTCATGTATTGATGGGCACCTGGGTTGTTTTCACATCTTTGCAATTGTGAATTGTGCTGCTATAAACATTCGCGAGCAGATGTCTTTATTATAAAATGCCTTTTTTTCCTTTGGGTAAATACCCAGTAGTGGGATTGCTGGGTCAAATGGTAATTCTACTTTTAATTCTTCGAGGTATCTCCATATTACTTTCCATAGAGGTTGTACTAATTTGCAGTCCCACCAGCAGTGTATGAGTATTCCTATCTGTCCACATCCCAGCCAACATTTGTTGTTTGGGGATTTTTTGATATGAGCCAATCTCACTGGAGTTAAGTGATATCTCATTGTGGTTTTGATTTGCATTTCCCTGATGATTAGAGAAGTTGAGCACTTTTTTATATGTTTGCTGGCCATCATTCTGTCTTCTTTGGAAAAGTTTCTGTTCATGTCCTTTGCCCATTTTTTAATAGGGTTGTTTGATTTTTTCTTGTTGATTTTCCTAAGTTCTGTATAGATTCTGGTGATCAGCCCTTTATCAGAGGTGTAGCATGCAAATATTTGCTCCCATTCTGTAGGTTGTCTGTTCACTCTAGTGATAGTTTCCTTGGCTGTGCAGAAGCTTTTCAATTTGATCAGGTCCCATGTATTTATTTTTGTTGCTGCTGTGATTGCTTTGGGGATCTTCTTCATAAATTCTTTGCCTAGGCCAATGTCCATAAGAGTTGTTCCAACGTTTTCTTCGAGAATTCTTATGGTTTCATGTCTTAGGTTTAGATCTGTTATCCATTGTGAATTGATTTTTGTGAGAGGTGAGAGGTGTGGGTCCAGTTTCAGTCTTCTACATATGGCCATCCAGTTTTCCCCGCACCATTTGTTGAATAGGGAATCTTTTCCCCAGTGTACGTTTTTCTGGAATTTGTCAAAGATCAGGTGACTGTATGAGGTTGGTTTTATATTTGGGTTCTCAGTCCTGTTCCATTGGTCTACATGTCTGTTCTTGTGCCAATACCATGCAGTTTTGGTTACTATAGCCTTGTAGTATAGTTTGAAGTCTGGTAGACAGATGCCTCCCAATTTGTTCTTTTTGCTTAAGATTGCTTCGGCTAGACGGGGTCTTCTCTGGTTCCACACGAAGCGTAGAATTATTTTTTCTAGATCGGCAAAAAATGATGTTGGTATTTTGATAGGGATTGCATTGATTCTGTAAATTAATTTAGGTAGCAAAGCCATTTTTACTATGTTGACTCTGCCTATCCAAGAGCATGGTAGGGCTTTCCATCTATTTACATCCTCTGCAATTTCTTTTCTCAGTGTTTCATAATTCTCTCAAAAAATATGGAACGCTTCACGAATTTGCGTGTCATCCTTGCGCAGGGGCCATGCTAATCTTCTCTGTATCGTTCCAATTTTAGTATATGTGCTGCCGAAGTGAGCACAATTTGATGAAAGTTTTTAAAAAGGATTTTTGTACCTATGTTTATGAGGAATATCGATCTATTTTTTTTTTTTTTAACTTGGATGTCTGTTTGGTTTTGGTGTGAGGAAAATGCTGGATTCCAGTAATGAATTGGGAAGATTACCCTTCCACAAATTTTGAGAAGAGTTTGTGTAAGACTAATGTAATGTGTTCCTTAAATATTTGGTAGAATTCATCCATGAAGCCATTGGAGTCTAGAGATATAAAGCCATTCAGGTTATTTATTTCTTCTTGAATGAGCTCTGGTATTTTCAGTCTTTCAAGGAATTTGTCCACTTTATGTAAGTTTTTAAACTTATTGGCATAAAATTGTCCATAATGTTCACCAATTATTCTCTTAATATCTAGACTATGTTATGATGTCACCTCTCTCATTCTTAATATTGGCAATTTGTGTCTTCTCTCTTTTATTCTTGGTTAGTCTGACTAAAGATTTATAAATTGTATTGATCTTTAAGAACTAACTTTGGTTTCATTGATTTTTCTCTATTGTTTTTCTTTTTTCATTGATTTCTTATTTCTTTTATTGTACCTACTTTGATTTAATTTTCTTTTTTGTGATATTTAAAAATTTTAAATTGAGAATTATATTTGTGGGGTTTAATGTGATGTTTTGATATATGTATACATTGTAGAGGGATTAAATAAAGCTAATTTCATATCTATCCCCTTACCTACTTACCTTTTTTCGGTGGTAAGAATGTTTAAAACTTACTTACTTTTTTTTTTTTTTTTTAGCAATTTTGAAATATACAATACATTGTTATTGATTATGGTCACCATGCTGTACAATACATCACTGAAACTTATTCCTCCTGTCTGACTCAAACTTTGTACCCTTGGACCAACATCTCCCCTTTCCCCATCCCTTCACCCCCCACTCTCTGGTAACCACCATTCCACTCTCTGCTTCTATGAATTTGACTTTTTTAGATTTCACATATAAGTGAGATCGTGCAGTATTTGTTTTTCTGGGCCTAGCTTATTTCACTTAGCATAACACTTTCAAGGTTCATTCATGTTGTCCCAAATGACAGAATCTTCTTTTTTTAGGTTATATAGTATTCCGTTGTGTATATATACCACATTTTCTTTATACATTCATCCATTGAATAGACACTTAGGTTGATTACGTATCTTGACTACTGTGAATAATGCTGAAATGAACATGGGAGTGAAGATATTTTTTTGACATACTGATTTCAATTACTTTGGATATATAGCAGGAATTTGGATTGTTGGATCATATGGTGGATCTATTTTTAGTTTTTTAAGGAACCTCTGTACCATTTTCCAAAATAGCTGTACTAATTTATATTCCCACCAACAGTGTACCAGGGTTCCTTTTTTTCCTACATGTTCACCAGCACTTGTTATCTTCATTTTTTTGATAATAGCCATTCTAACAGTGTGAGGCTCATTGTGGTTTTCATTTGCATTTTCCCAATGGTTAGAGATGTTGAGCATTTTTTCATATATCTATTGGCCATTTGTATGTCTTTTGAGAAATGCCTATTCAGGTATTTTGTCCATTTTTAAACTGGGTTGTTTTATTTCTATTGAGTTGTTTGAGTTCCTTATATATTGTTTCTTTTGCTGTATAGAAGCTATTTAGCTTGATATAATCCCATTTTTCTATTTTTGCCTGTGCTTTTGGGGTCTGAACCAAGAAATATGTTGTGTTTTCATTTCTCTTAAGTTAAACATACTTTCTAATTTTTAAATTTCTTCTTTGACTCATGTTTCTGAATATTTGGGGATTTTCTAAGTACTTTTCTGTTATTGCTTTCAAATATAATTCCATGTGGTCAGAGAACATATTTTATATGACTTGAAGTCAGACTGGTTTTATAGCACAGAATGTAGTCAATCTTGGTAAATATTCTATGCGCACATTATAATCATGCATATTCTGTTGTTGGGTAAGCTCTTCTATAAATATCAATTAGGTCAAGTTCATTGAAAGTGTTTTTCCAGTATTCTATGTTCTTACTGATAATCTGTCCACTTGTTCTATCAATTACTGAGGAAGGAGTATTGACATTTCTGAGTATAATCTGGATTTTGCAATTTCTTCTTATAATTTTATAAGTTTTTGCTTTATATATTTTGAGACTGTTATTGGGCTCATATAGATTTAGGATTATGTTCTCTTGATGAATTCACTCCTTTTTAATGAAATGTCCCTGTTTATCCCTGGTTTGATTTGGTTAGTGTTAAATGGTATATATGTTTTTTTACTTTTAACCTATTTTCGTCTTTATATATAAAGTACATTTCTTACAGGCTGCATATAGTTAGGTCTTTCTTCTTTATTCAATCTGACATTCTCTTTCATTTAAATGGAAGTATTAGACCATTTACATTAATATTATTCATAATACATTTTGTTTTAATCTGCCCTCTTGTGATTTATTTTCTATTTGTCTCATTTGTTCTTTTTTCCCCCTTTTCCTCTTTTTTTCTGCCTATTTTGGATTTATTGTCTGTTGTTTTTTATTCTGTTTTATTTCTTTTGTTAGATTATAGTTATAACTCTTTGTTTTATTTATTTAATGGTTGCTTTGGGGTTTATAATATACATATTTAACTTATCACAGTCTATTATCTTCAAGTAATACTGTATGCTTTATGTATAATTTAAAAAACATACAATAGTCTACTTGCATTTCCCTTCCTCTGGCCTTTGTGCTGTTGTTGAAATACATTTCAGCGCTGTGCATGTTATGAGCCTCACAACACATTGCTATTATTTTTGCTTTAAACAGTCAATTATCTTTTCAAGACTCTAAAAATTAGAAAATAAACTCTTTCATTTATTCACATAATAATCCTCTCCAGTACTCTTTATTTATGTATATGATATTTTCCTTCCACCTAAAAAGCTTCCTTTAACACTTTTTGTAATACAAATCTGCTGCTTATTAATTCTCTCAGCTTTTACATTTCTGAGAAAGTCTTTATTTTGTCTTTGGTTTTGAAAGATATTTTCATTGAGTCTAGATGGCTGGGTTGATAGGTGTTTTCTTTTTTTATTCAATATTTTAGAGATTTTACTGTACTGATTTCTAGCTGGTATTGTTTCCAATGAAAATTCTGATGTAATTCTTATCTTTGCAATATGTAGTGTATCTTTTTTCTCTGCCTGATTTTAAGATTTTCTCTTTATTACTGGTTTTAAGTGATTTAATTATGATCTGTGGCGTAGTATCCGTCATGTTTCTTTTGCTTGGGGTTTGTTGAACTTTTTGTATCTATAGAAACTTTTGGTCATTATTTCCTCAAATAGTATTTTTGGTATCCCCCTCTCTCCAATTACGTGTATTTTGTTCACTTAGTTCACTGATGTTCTGTCCCCTCTCACCCTCCAAGTCTTTTTTTTTTTTCCTGTTTCATTTTGAATGCTTTCTATTGCTATGTTGTCAAGTTTGCAAATCTTTTCTTTGACTGTGTCTAATTTCCTATTTATCCTATCCAGTGTTTATTTCAGACATTGAAATTTTTATTTTTTGAGTTGGATTTGAGGTTTTAAAATATTTTCCATGTATGTATTTAACATATTTAACTCTTCCTCTACCTTCTTGAACATATGGAATATAGTTATACTAATTATTTTATTGGTCTTTTCTACTAATTTTATCATGTGTGTCATTTTCATATATATTTCTATTGATTGATTTTACCCCCCTCATATGGGTCATATTTTCATGTTTCTTTTCATGCCTGGTATTTTTTTTTAATTGAATGACATTATGAATTTTACCTTTTTGGGTGCTGGATATTTTTGTATTCCTACAAATACTCTGGAGTTTTGTTCTGGGATGCAATTAAATTTTTGGAAGCAGTTTGATATTATTGAGTCGTGCTTTTAAGTTAGGTGGGAACATCATGACCTCTAGTCTAGGGCTAAATTTCTCTATACTACTGAGATAGTACCTTTCTGACTACTTTACCTGATATTCTGGCTGATAGGAATACGAACTACTCCTGTCCCTGTGTGAGCTCCAGTGAGTCATTTTCTCTTTTTCAGTGGTCCCTTCCTCAGGCTCAGGTAATGTCTTCATATGAATGCATTGATTTCTTCCCAGCTAAAAACTGACAGGAAGGCTCTGTGGATGTTTGGATCTCTATTCTATTGATAAACCAACTATGTAGTAGGCACTGTTATTATGCCCATTTTTCAGAGGAAAATTGAGGTACATTACATGCCTGGGGGAGCATATTAGTAGCGGACAGAGCTGAGATTCAAATCCCCACTGTCTGTTCCAGAGTCTGACCTAACCACTTTGCTATACTGCTTCTCTATATACGGTAATTCAGATGGTTTCTAGCACATTGACTGCCACACTAGAAAAAAAATTTTGTCCTTGGGGCCACAGTGTTTTATTATGAAAATAGAATAAAAACTTCGACAACAAAATGATCCCTTCTAATTTAATGAAAAATTTATTATTTTTTATTGTTTTCTGTGCATGAGTTATATGCAACTTGAAAAATAGTTCTCGCAGCTCCCAAGGTGAAGAGATGTGAGTTACATATGCTTCACGAGGCCCCAGGCTCAAAACTACCATGAGTTAAATACAACTCACAGGGCAGTTAATGTGCTAGAGTTGACTTACTTCAGGTGTGAGTTTTGTGGCTGAGCTCCTGAAAGCTCAGATCCTCATTAACACACTGCTTTACAAATCAAGGTAAACCAACTGCTCCAAATTATGCAGAACTCAGACCATCCTCTAATTGGTATCTATTTTCTTGCTAGTAAATACAATTTCACCTTGAGACAATGTCTTGCCCCCAGGCCATTTAAGAGCTGCTCAGAATGTTGGGATCCAGTTCCTCCTTTCCTTTATCTCCTCCACAGGTAGGATCCTATCTGGTGCAGCCTTGTCCCTTTTTGAAAGGCAGCTCTACACCTCCTCAAATATCAACAAGTTAGCTGACTGAACATCGCTTCTAAAATGGATGTCAGCTTTTGTGCAATGAATAGCAAGCTGGGGTCTCTCAGTCCAATCTTTATAAGAGGTGCAGGCAGCTGCCAGGCCCAGCTTCTCCCCTCAGATCACCACTGCCACACCTGTGGGGGAAGCCAGGGCAGGGGCACTGAAAACAGAATTCTTGGCATTTGATTCAGGATGGGAATCAGTTATGGTCTGAGCTGATGGAGCACAATGACCATGATTGAAGAAAGAGACCATCTGAATTACTTAGTTAACAACTATAAAACTGTGGGTCCTGTGCTGTATTAGCTTGTATTTTGCTTGGTCTGCTGGGATTCAGACCACAAGCTTCTTGGGAGATGAATCTAATCAGCATTCCGGAGAATTCCAGGAAAAGGTGCCTTATATATTGTCTGCTATATACGTGACTAAAACTATTCCATTCTTGTCTGTTTATACTGGCTGTTTAAAAATCCTAAATATAAATAAATATTTATTTATAATAATTATAAAGCATATAATTAGAAATCAATAAAAATAAAATAAATACTAAAAATAGTAAAACTATTTTGGACACTATTGTCAACATATTGTGGTGATGTGCTGATCTGATGATTTATTTTATGAAATGTCAAAATAACTTTTGGGCTCCTAAAGTCACTCTAAATCTGTAACTTTTGTTTGAAAATCATAATTTTAATAGCTGTATATGACTTAGAACCGCTTTTGGCCAATAACCACGAGTCTCTCCCTACCCAAGTATGAATATTTTAGTCAAAAATTTAAAGGAAAGATCAATATTTGGCTGGGGAGTAAGGGTTGGTCTATTTGTTATTTGCACAGTGGGCATATTTCTCTAATTTTTATGTTTTAAACCAGGAGCATGAGAACTCTTGGCTTTATTTCTTCCTGCCCTCTTTGGGCTGTTTATTTCTGTGCTTGGCAGAGAAAAGAACTTGGAGAAACCGGCTGCCCAAATGTGTGATTTCCTGGTCTACCAGGGCTGGGCATTAAGCAGGTGCTCCCAGGACATTTGTGGGTTATCCGGGTGCTTATAAGGGGATGGGAAAGTGCCCACCTTGTCCACATAGCACAGTAGCATCATTTCCCAGTGCCCTGCTGGCTCCAGTGACCTGGGCCAGTCTAGGTCTTTGCAGTTCCCTGTGACAGACATTAGCAGCTGGTGATATGTGGGACAGACTGTGGGACAGTTACCCCTAAACCTTGGAGATGAGGTAAGAAAGGACACAGGGAGTGACGTGCAGCCTGAAGAGCCCTGAGGAGGGGGCTGGGGTGTGTGCTTTGGGGTCTCTCCAGTAGCAGGTCCAGGGTTCTGCAGAGCTGAAATCAGCCCCAAATAATGGAACGGTCTTCCTGGAACAAAAGCAAGGAATCTTATATATAAGGAAAGGCCTGCACTCACTTGGGTGCCCCAAGGTGAGACAGGAAATGTTATTTAGGTCCAACTGTTAGAGCTCAGGAGTGTGTCATCTGTGTGGATGGGGGCACATGAGATGTAGGGGCGTGGGGGTCAGAGGAACAAATCTGGTGATGAGTACCCAACAGATCTACCCAGATCTCTCCAGGGTAAGGGGAGAATCAATTCTGGAGAATGGGGGGCATCCAGTTTTCCTTTCCAAGAGCACCCTGAATGTGTCTTTGGGTAACAGTCACCCACCCATAAGGACATGTCCATTGTCTGGCTTCTCAGATAAGGCCATACACTTGGTAAGGGCCCAGGCTGGTCTGGATCTCAGCTGGTTCTGCTGCTCAGCACCAGGTCTGGAGGGCCATGACCAGAGATGTGAGCTGTGCCCCGGGGGAGACTGCCTTAGCAGGAGGAGACCTACCCTTCCTATGCCCCGCTCCTGTGCCCCAATTTCATACCTGCCTTGCAGTCGCCAGAGCATCCTCCTGCCTCCCAGAGGCTGTGCCCCATTTCTGGGTTGGTGCCCCTGGGCAGGGGTGAACATTCTGGTCATTATTGAGTATACACCCACCCAAAGTAAATGAATGCATTTATATGGGTTTTATAAATCTCTTCTGCATTTGGTCAGTATCAGTTGGTTACTAATAAGTATTTTCATCTCTGCGTGAATGACACGATCTTCTTTGTGGTCAGTTAAGGTCAAACTCTGACCGTGGTAAATTTGTCAAGAAATGCCAAAGCAAATCATCCCATGAGACCTCTTGGTCTGACCACCCTATTGTCACCCCACTTGTGACCCCACTTGATTCAGTTCAAAGCTTAATGCCTCTGGAGGGAGCTGTGAAGCATGCAGGCCGAACATCTGGGCACCAGGGCCCTGCTGCCTGATTCAAGTTCTCGCTCACCATTTCCCAGCTATGTGACCTTTGCAAGTTAGGTAACCTCTCTGGGCTCAGTTTCCTCACAGGGATGACAACAGTTAACCAACTCAGCATGGGTAAGGGATTAAGTGAGTAAAGACATGTAAGGACTCCACACAGGGCCTGGCTCACAGGAAATGCTCAGCAAGTGTTTGCTGTGATTATTCCCGGCATTGCTGTCCCCTGAATTACTTTTCAATAGTCATCTGTTTTCAGCAAGGCCCTGGACCTCCCCTCTTCACTACGTCCGTCCATCCATCCATCCATCTCTCTGTCCATCTTCATCTAATAGGACCAACATGACTAGATCAGTACAGCTGCACTCATGTTTCTGGGACAGTAGGAAGGATTCTGAGCCCCACACGGGCAAGACCAGGCCCGTGTTCCTTCACGTCTGTATCCTCAGGGCCTAGCTCAGGGCTGGGCTGAAGAGTGCTCAGGAATCTTTGGTAAAGAAATATTCTCAGCATTTGTCATCCCAGCTGACCAGGAAGGTCCCACTTGATCTTGGGTGTCCCTTCTGGGCACAGCATGGGCTGTTGGCCAACACCTGCTCAGCTGTGCCAAAGGTAGAGGGTGGTGGGATACATGCCCTGGTCAGCTTTGGTAGCTGCATTAAGATTCCTTTGTTTGCTGGGGGAGTATTTGTAGGGGGAGCTGATCATGGCATTCACACCACCAGGGCTAGCTGGGAAGGCCTGGTTGCTGCCACCCCCGCACCCTGCTTCCTGGGTACCTGCTGGTGGGGGGAGGAGGTGGTGGGGGGGGGGAGAGAGAGAGAGAGAGAGAGAGAGAGAGAGAGAGAGATTCAGGTATGCCACAAGGGGAACTTAGCCTAAATACATGGTTTGTCAAGAACTCTTAGACAGCCAGAAAAATTCTAGTTAGGCTAGTGAAGTGACATATAAATTAGAAAAATAGATCAAAGCTTGTTTTAAATTTGTCATGGCTTCCCAAAAAGTGGATACCACATATCCATGTGGGAGAAACTGGATATATGGTATCCATTAGATTAGATTAACTCATGCATCATTTACTGAGAAGCTACTATGCTCCAGGCACTGGAGACAGCAGTGTACAAATCTGACCCATCAGGCCATACTGTGCTGCCGGAAGACCCCTGAAGGGGGGAGTTGGGGCACCTCCAGCAGCAGGTGTAGGGTCGTATATATTGTAGCCTCTTCCAGTCCTCCTTGTCTGGGGTCTATGCCATGCAGGGATAAAAGCACTGAGTGGACATTGAAGGCCCTGGATTCTGTCCCTAGTTTGTCATTTACTCACTGAGTATCCTTGGACAAATAGTTTCCTCATCTGTCAATGAGAGAGTCAGACTAATTAATGGTTTGCAAGGGCGCTGGAGGACGCACATCCTCTGTTCTATGACCCACACATCTCTCGCTCTTTCTTTTCTGTTACCACTTTGAGGCCCAACATCGGCCCTGTGTGTGACTGGATCCGGAGTGATGGAGTGATGAAGGGGACAGGTGGATGTTGGGGAGTTTCTCCCTCTGCCTCCTCCTCAGCCTCTCCTCTGCCCCAGGTGAAACTGCTGCAGGAATCTGAGCACTTGAGACTCTCCTCAAGAATGTCTGATGCTCTTTATGTGAATGACGGAACCAGTGAAGCCCCCTCCCACCGACAGCTCAGCACAGTGACCTGTTGCGCACTGAGAGAAATGCCAGGCACTTCGGGTGGGTTGGGCTGGGGCTGGGTGACTCAGGGAGTTGGCTCCTGAGTATGTGTACTCATGGGACCTCACCCGAGCCCATGACACACCCAAATGGGACCTGCGCCACTGGGTCTGAGGTAAACACCTGAGTCGCTTTTGTTCACAGAACCTGAGCCCTGTCCGCATGTGGACTGGGGACATGACTGGGCCTCACGGTAGCCCGGCGAGAGTTGGCGTTCTTCCACTTGGAGTGTGTTTTGCCTCCCAAAGCTGCGCCTAATCCTTTCAGGCCCCTCCTCCAGACACCTCCAGGGAGGAAGGCAATGCTGTCCTTGCCTCACCAGCTCCAGGGGTTATGCAACTGGCTCCAGGCACCAGGAGAGGGCCAGGCCCGCCTGGGTTCTCCCTGCGGGCTGTGGGTAGGGCAGGCAGGCAAGAGGCCCGGTCCTGGGGCCGGACCCTTCCCTGTGGGCTGGAGAGAGGGCAGAGGAAGGCGCCTGCAGGAGCCTGGGGGGGCAGGTTCCTGGCTAGCTGGACCTCTTACCCTCCCCTGCCCCCCACGTGACAGAGCCCCTCTTTCCACGTTCAGGCCTTGCCCTTCTCTCCCCGCTCTCGTGCACTCCCTGCCCGTCTCCTCCCTCCCACGGCTCTGACCACACCAAGCTTCCAGCCCCCGCCCTCGGGTGTCCCCAAGTCAACCTGTAGCAGGAGGATCAAGAACGCGGGCTCTGGAAACCACAGCAGGGCGCTCACGCCCACAAGCTTTTCGATCACCCTGTGTTTCACTTTTCTCATCTATGAATGGGGATAACAACTGTACCCTTCTCAAAGGGTCAACGTGAGATTTCAGTGACATCACATGAGGCTGCGAGATCTGTGCCTGGCTCCCGTTATTTATCATCTCTCTCCTCCCCGGCCCCAGACCTTTGCTGCCCCACGCTCCCCCGTCCTGATTGGTGGCTCCGTGGCTCGCCCGGGCCACCCTGCATCCTGCCTGTTCCTCATCCCCATGTCCAGTGGCCTCCAGGCCCTTGTCCTCACCCCCCTCCATTCCTGCCGCCGCGGCGCCAGTTTAGGGCCACTTTGTTTCTCTCTTTTCTATCTCAGCTCCTGGCTCCTCATCTCCAGCCTCACCTCCCCCAGTGCAGCCGCCTTGTGATGCAATCACTGCATCTGCTCGTGATGAAAAAGGCCACCAGCAGCTCCCTGTCAACTCCATGATCAAGTCCACAACCTTGAAGGTGTGCACAGCCTGGCAAGATCTGGCCTTTGTCCACCTTTCTGGCTTCATTTTTACCACATGCTTCCTGTAGCGGCCGTGGCAAACCACAGCCCGTGCTTCCACCTCCCTGCTTTTGTTCACGCTGTCCCTGCTTCCTGGAACTCCTTCCCTGTGTTCTTCTTCACCTGCCAAATGCCTGCCTTTTCTTCAAGACAATAATCTTAATAAATACATGTACAGACACCACACTAACAATGCTTTACATGTATTATTAATTCATGTAATTGTTTCAACAACCTCATGAAGTAGGTACCATATACACATGAGGAAACGGAGGCACAGAGCGGTTAGTAAGTTGACCAAACTCTTAGAACTAGTAACTCTAGTAACTGGCAGAGCCTGGGTGCAAACCCATGCAGCCAACTCTAGAACCTGCACTTGACCACTGCATGACGCCGCAAGCCCCTCCTGGGCCCCGCCCTCCACCAAACCCGCCTGGCCTCCCCGGGCACCATTTGATGCTTCCCCTTCAGTGCTGGTTGACTGTTCCTTTGTTACAGCGTTTGTTTGGCGCATTGTTCTTTCCTGTGAGCCTCTGGAGGGCAAAGACCATGTTCTGGTCATTTTCACATCTCGACTTCCCCTAGTGCTTGGCACATGGTGGGTGCCCAATACTGAGTTACTGAAACACAAAAGCCGCGAAGGCGAGTGTCGTCTGTAGGATTTGGCAGAACGTCTTCTTGCTTCCAACAATCTTTGGCCCTCCGTTTCCGAGACACACTGGGACTTGCCTCCCCCCGAAACCTCTCCCGCCTCCCTCTCTTCTTTTGCTGGAAGCATTCCTTTCTCGCGCACAAGATTCATGTGTATGGTCAGCTCGTGGGTAGGTTTGCTGGTGGCAGAGGAGCCACATGTTGCCAGCAGAGGAGGCGAGAGCTCTGGCTCTCTCTTTTGCTTGGGAGAAGCAGGCTTAGTGGACCTGGGTGCCGTGATGCTCTTGCCCAGCTGGGTGAGGGCAGGAGACACAGCCACAGTGGGGCCTGTTGGGGCATCCCTCTACCCCATAGCCCCTTTCTCCCCAATTCAGATGACACAAAGAGTAACAAGGAATCCGAGTGCAGAACGGGTGGCCATCCTGCCCCACATGACTGTCACCGAGGGATCCATACACAGAATGAAGGAAAGTGGATCCAGGCAGGGCATTTTGGGGCTGATGCAAAGTTCCCACGGCACCCAGACAGCTCCTGTCAGTCTAACAGCCTGGCTGTCAGGGGTGTTGGTGGGAGTGGCAGTGGAGCGGAGGGAGCCGCCACTGAGATATTCCTTCTAAGTGCCAGGTGCTGGGCTGGGCTAAGCACCCTGCACACCTGGTCCTGACACTCTAGGAGCTGGGGCATCATGTCCGTTGTGCAGAGGAGGAAACTGAGCCAGGAGTCACTTTGCCCACCAAGTGTTCATCCCCCAGGAAGTCTGGTAACTCTAACGCCAGTCACTGAAGATTCGGGATGCATCTGTTCAGTTTTTTTGTCCCACCAAGTGGTATGTGCCCCCAGCCTCTGTCCTTCAACTCCCTGAAGGAACCAAGACCTGTGACATGTTTTATTCCCAGATGCTTCCTGCAGCCTCTACCCCACACTTCCTGTGGAAGCTGAAGCTCAGAGAGGGCTTTGGAACATTCTCTCAGTTACCTACGTGTAGCCATTTTGGTGTGGATGTGCCAAAATGACCTTGCCCAGATGTAAAATCACTGGTTGTTTTTTTCTTTTTACGTTCCCAAGTAGCATGTCCCACAAATCTCTGTAGGTCACATCACCTTGCCTCATCTCTCCCTTACCCCCTTACTCAAGCCAACCCTGCCCCTGACGTGGCCTGCTTGTCCCCCAGATGAGGAGGGGGTCAGGGAAAGAGTAAATCATTTGCATGTTACTTGGTGACTTTTCAAAAGCTGCATGTAGGACATGTGTCCCTGTTGTTTTGGTTTTAGGTAGCATTAAAGTGTCCCCAACATTGGCGCTGTTCCAGAGTGATATAGCCTGGGGATTTCCCTGGGAGGTGCCCCTGTAGAGGCAGGGGCTTCCTGGTCTTGTCCTCAGATTGGGCTGGATTATGTGGGCGGGTGGGAAGTCAGTGTTCTTGGCTTGTGGGCCCTGCTGGCTCCCTTCTGGACAAGGGGAGGGTGCTAGGAATCCCATAGGACACAGAGCTGGGCACAGTGTGCACTGGGCAGGCCACCCTGGGGCCCAGGTAGCAACCTCTAGGACCTGGAGGGAAAGTGCTTAGCTGAGTGAGTGCAGGCTTTGGACCCAGACAGACTGAGCTCCAGCTTTGCCACTTAGTGTCTGTGCAATCTTGGGCCAGCTCCTTAACCTCTCTGAGGCTCGGTATCCTTGTTCATAAAAGGAAGATAATGATACCTTTCCCTTAAGTTTGCTCCCAAGGTTAAATACCTGTATGTTGCTAAAGCTGTTTGCCCTTTAATTCTAATCTGGCCACGGGCCTGTGATTTCTCCACACTTACCCTCATTTCCCGATATTTCTTTAGCCTCCCTCACCCCTGCCCTGCAAAGGATTGGCCTGAGAAGGCAGCAAAATAAGTCTTCCTTATTTCCAGAAAGGCTTTCCATAGGGCACTGGTTGCCTGGGGATGAGGATGGAAGGGAGGGATTGATTACAAAATGACATGAGGAAGCTTTTGGGAATGATGGAAACATTATCTTAATTGTGGTGATGGTTTTGTAGATGTAAACCTATGTCAAAAACGGTTTATTTGTATGCTTTAAGTGTGTGCAGTTTATTGAACTTCAGTTTTACACCACAATAAATTTGGAGAGAAAATCAAAAAGATATATTTCAAATGAGCAAAAAGGATGAAAATATGCTTTCATACTACATTCACATTTCATTAAACTACAACGGAACATTGAAAAAGGAGGGAGGAGCTTTGTCTGTATTCATCTCCATGGACTACCACAGTTTATCTGTGTGCTGGGCCAGTGTGTGCCATAACAGCTCATAGCTCTGCAAGGACTGTGCTTATGGTTACATTCTTCATGCCTAGCCCACATCCTAGTGCACAGTAGGCATGCAAAAAAAGCTGATGAATGAATGACTGATTGATTGAATGAGTAAATGGACACGGAACCTTAAGAGAAGGCACTGGACTTTGAAACCAGCTGTTCTATCCCAAGCTTACTTTAAGGCAGGAGAACTTTGTTGATAGTTTCCTCCTGTTTCCCCGTCCAGTCTGGCCTGTCCAGGATGCCACCAGGACCCTATGTGATTGCCTCCCTTACCCCGTGCTTGTCACTTACAACCCTACCCCCTACTCCTTCAGAAAACCTGCTTTTCCTGTGCATATTTCCTGGGGCCTTAGTTGCTATCTGTAGCTTCATCTGCACTCATGTGAGGGGTGATGGGGCCGGGGTGTGTTTACCTCCCAGGTAATGTGTGTTCCATTCTGAAGGAATGCAGGCCATGGGTGCCTCAGTCTCCTCATCTGATGGCCTCTGAAGCCCTGCCCTTCTCTGGCATCCTATGCTGCTGTCACTCCTGGACTCCACTGTAAGGCCAGGACTATGTTTCTGTTTTGATTGAGTTTATAGTCTGACGTGGTACAAAATTCATAGGGTACAATGGGATAATCCTTCTCCCACCCTGAGACCCTGTCCCTTAGTGCCTGCCACAGAGGTGACCACCACTGCTAGCTCCTTGTGTGCTCTTCCAGAGATGTTCTAGCATATGTAAACCTAGCATGTGACTTCATGGACTTGGGCTAGATTTGGTTGACATTTGTTTGCTTATTTTAAACACTAGTGTTCTATTGTTTAAATGCACCATGATTTACTCCAATAATCTCCCTGACGTTTAGGCTTAAAAATGATGCAGCCATGAATATCCTTGTACATGTATCTTTGTGTACATGTAGAAGTATAACTGTAAAAATCTTAGAAGTATAATTGCTGGTTCAAAGGATATATATGGCATTTCAATTTGTATAGATATGACCAAATTGCTTTTCAAAGATATTTACAATTTACACTTCCACCAAAAATATAGAGTGCCTGTCTCCCTATATAACTTGATCAATAATATTTTATTAAGGTTTTTTCCAGTTGATACTATTTTATTGAGGTATAAAATTCATATAGAAAAACACACAAATCTTAAGTGTTTGGTTAGACGAGTTTTTCCAAAGTGAAATATATCTGTCTAACTACCTTCTATCTAGGTCAGAAATAGAGTATTAACAGCATCCCAGAAGACCCCTGCCTGTCCCTCTTTGTCACCACACCTCCTGCCCCCATTTTGGCCAAAGGTAACCAATATCTGACTTTTAATACCATAGGTTAGTTTTGCCGGTATTAAACTTTTACATAGAATTACTATAATTTGTCATCTATTGTTTCTGGTTTTCGATACTTAGCATTTACGAAATTCATCCACATTCTTGCATGTAGCAGTAGCTCATTCATTTTCATTGCTATAGCATGTTCCATTTTATGAACATATCGCAACTTGTTTGTCCATTCTACTAGTAATGGACATTTGGGTTATTTTTAGTCTGGGGCCATTGGAAATAATGCTGCTATGTAGGTTCTTAACCCTATCTTTTGCAGGACAAGTACACTCTTTTCTATGTATGTAATGAGTATATGTAATGGGTATATGTAAGAGTTGAACAGCTGGGTAAGTGAGTATGCTTATGTTCAACTTCTCTAACTGGTTGTACCAATTTTCACTTCCACCAGTTGTATACCTGAGAGCTCCAGTTGCTTCATGTCCTCTCTAGAACTTGGTACTTGGGACAGCCCTTTTCAACTCTAGCTATTCTGGTGGGTATGTAAGTGGTTTCTCATTGGGGTTTTAGTTTTCATTCTCCTAATGATTACTGAGTTTGAGCACCATTTTATACTTTTATTGCCCATAAAAACTTTTGTGAAGTGTCTATTCAAGTCTTCTCATTTTTCTATTAGATTGTCTGTCTTTTTTTCTGGCTTTGTTTTTTGGATGGATTTGAGGAGTGCTTTATATATCCTGGATACAAGTCCTTTGTTAGATATTAATATTTCAGATATTATCTCCCATTCTGTGGATTGTCTTTTCGTATTCAAAAAGTCTTGCCTACTTTGAGATCATGAAGATATTCTCCTATGTTATATTCTAGAAGCCTTACTTATCTTTCACATTTAGATCTCTATTTGACCTGGAAAAATTTTATATTTAGTGTAAAGTAGGAGCCAAGAATAATTTGTTTCCAATATGTATCCTATTGAATTAGTACATTTATTGAAAAAAACTAGCCTTTCCTCTCATTGCTCTGCAGTATTATCTTTGTCATATAGAGAGTGTCTATACCAGCAAACATATAAAAAATTGCTCAACTTCTCTAATCATCAGGGAAATGCAAATCAAAACCACAATGAGATACCACTTAACTCCAGTGAGATTGGCTCATATCAACAAATCCCCAAACAACAAATGTTGGCAGGGATGTGGACAGATAGGAACACTCATACACTGCTGGTGGGACTGCAAATTAGTACAACCTCTATGGAAAGTAATATGGAGATACCTCCAAGAACTAAAAGTAGAACTACCATTTGACTCAGCAATCCCACTACTGGGCATTTACCCAAAGGAAAAAAAGACATTCTATAATAAAGACATCTGCATGCGAATGTTTATAGCAGCACAATTCACAATTGCAAAGATGTGGAAACAACCCAGGTGCCTATCAATACCCAAGTGGATTAATAAAATGTGGTACATGTATACCATGGAGTACTACTCAGCAATAAAAAACAACGGTGAATTAACACATCTGGTATTATCCTGGATGGAGATAGAGCCCATTCTTCGAAGCGAAGTGTCACAAGAATGGAAAAACAAGCACCATTGGTACTCACCATCAAATTGGTACTAACTGATCAATGCTTATGTCACACATGGCAATAATATTCATCAGGGGGCGGGCAGGTGGGAGGGGGGTGAGGGGATGGGAAAACTCTCACTGAATGGATGTGGGGCACACAGTTTGGGGGATGTCTACGATTGTAGCTCTGACATGGGCAGTGCATGGGCAATATATATAAACAAAGTGTTGTACCCCCATAATATTCTGAAATAAAAAAAATAGAGAGTGTCCATATATGAGTGGGTCAATTTCTAGACTTTTTTCTGTTCTATTGATCTACTGGTATATCCTTATACAATACTACTCTGTGAGAATTATTGTGATTTTAAAATAAATTTTGATATCTAGTAGTATAAATTCTCCAACTTGGTTCTTTTGAAATATGGTTTTGAATACTCTTGGCTCTTAGCATTTCCAAGTAAATTTTAAAATAAGTTTTTCAAACTACAAACCCACATATACATGTAAACTAAACTACTAGTATTCTGACTGGGATTGCGGTTAATATATATGACTAAATTTGAGGAGAACTGACATCTTAGACATACTGACTTTTCTATTCCATGACCATGGGATAGCCCTTCATTATTTTGGTATTTTATTTTTCTCAGTGTTTTGTGAAGTTCTATATTTAGCATTCTTGTACATCTTTTAGATCTTATTTTTTATTGATTTAGTACATGTTATTTAAAAATATAACCTTTTAATTGTTTCTTGTTGGTATATAAAAATACAGTTGATTTTTATATATTATCTTTGAATTCAGCAATTTTGCTAAATTCTCTAATAAACTATAATGGTTTATCTAAAGATTCTTTTGCATCTTCTATGTATACAATCATGTAGACTGTAAACGATGAAAGTTTTTTCCCCTTTCTAATCCTCATACCTTTATTTGTCTTATTTTATTGCAGTCACTGGTTAGTTTTTCTAGTATAATGTTTGTCATATTTGAAATATTAGGTAATTCAATATGAAATGTCTGATTTTGAATCAAAAGTGTAGTTTATTTTATCTGAAACAAGCAGCAGTACAATTAATCAAAGTATGCGCCTAAACTATCAACGCAGTTTTGCCATCTTAACGGTAGCTTGTTTAAGCCAGCAGCGAAGAAGCCTGGAGAGCGTGTGGCAATGAAATCACGAAAGGCATTTTCCACAGCTTGTTGAGAATTGAATATTTTTCCTTGCAAGAAGAGGTCCAAAGCCTGGAAGAAGAGGTAGTCAACTGGTGCAAGGTCTGGTGAATATGGTGGATGATGGAGAGTTTCCAAGTCCAGCTGCTGTAGTTTGAGCAGCATTGTTTGTGTGACATGTGGTCCAGCGTTGTCTTGCAAGAGAATTGGCCGGTCTCTATTGACCAATCTCGGCTGCTTAATCCCAAGCACCCTCATCATTTTGTCCAATTGGTTGCAGTAGACATCTGCTGTAATCGATTGACCAGGTTCCATGAAGCTGTAGTGGATAATACTAGTGCTGGACCACCAAATAGACACCAGTAGATTTTTTTGATGAATATTCAGTTTTGGACTGTGTTTCGGCATTTCACCTTTATCCAACCATTGTGCCGAATGTTGCAATTGTCATAAAGAATTCATTTTTCATCACACATAACAAACAATATGGTGTAGAAATGGTTCACTTTTATGTCGTGACAGCAAAGAAAGGCAAGTTCAAGACATTTCTCTTCTGACATTTAATCCATATGGAACCCAACTATCCAGCTTCTTTACCTTGCCAATTTGTTTCAAATGGTCCAGTATTGTTGGAATAGTAACATCAAACGTTGCTGCTAATTCATGCGTAGGTTGAGATGGATTCACTTCCACTACAGCTTTCAGCTCATCGTTATCCACGTTGGTCTCAGGTCACCCATGTGGCTCATTTTCAAGATTAAAATCACCAGGACGGAACTTCTGTGTCCACTCTCTTTTCCTGATAAATCTTGCTAAGTTTTAATCAATTTCATTAGTATTTTCAAAGAACTAACTTTGGTTTTGTTGGTTTTTCTCTATTTTGTATTTGTTTTCTATTTTATTAAGTTTTCCTCTTATATTTATTATTTATTTCTCTTTTCTATTATGTTTAATTGCTGTCTGCTGTCTAACTTCTTGATATAAGTACTTATATCACTGGTTTTAATCCTTTCTTCTTTTCTAATATGTCCATTTAAGGCTATAAATTTTCCCTTAAGCATGGCTTTAACTGAATCCCAGAAGCTTTGATACATTGTTTTCATCAATATTCAAAATATATTCTAATTTCCAATGTAACATTTTTTGATTCATGGGTTATTTAGAAGCATATTGCTTAAATTTAACACTTGGTGATTCTTAAACTACATTTGGTTATTTCTAGTTTAATTGCACTGTGGTCAGAGAATATACTCTGAGTCATTTTAAACCTTTGAAATATGTTATGGCTTGCTTAGTACTAGTACTATAGCCTAGTACATGGCCAATTTTAGTAAATTCCCCCAAGTGCCCTTAAAAGAATGTCTATTTGGCACAGAATCTGTCAATTAGGTCTTATTTCTTAATTGCGTATTTTAATATTTTATATCCTCATTTATTTTCTTTATTTTTAATAGAGGTATAATTCATCTGCCAAAATGTCCGTCCTTTTAGAACGTAAAATTCAGTGTTTTTTAGTATATTAACAAAATTATGCAATCATCATCACTATCTAATTCTAGAACATTTTTGCCACCCAAAGTGAAACCTTCCTCATTTCCCCTTCCTCTGGCCCTTAGCAACCAGTAATTTACTTTCTGTATCTATGGATTTACTTATCTGGACATTTCATATAAGTAGAATCATATAATATGTGGCCTTTTGTGTCTGGCGTTTTTCACTTAGCATAATATTTTCAAGGTTCATCCCTGTTGTTGCCTGTATCAGTACTTCGTTACTTTATATGGCTGAATAATATTCCATTGTATGGATATACCGCATCCTGTTTATTCTTTCGTTCACTGATGTTTGAGTTGTTTCCACTTTTTGCCTATTATGAATAAAACTGCTAGAAATATTTGCGTGTAAGTTTTTGTGTGAACATATGTCTTCAATTCCCTTGGGTATATAGCTAGGAGTAGAATTGCAGGGTCATGTGGTGATTCTATGCACAATTTTTTGAGGAACTGCCAGTTTTCCAAAGGGCTGCACCATTTTACATTATCACCAGCAATGTGTGAGGGTTTCAGTTTCTCCACATCTTTACCAACACTTGCTATTGCCCATCTTTTCGATTTTAGCCGTCATAGTGGTGTGTGAAGTGGTATCTCATTGTGGTTCTGATTTGCATTTCCCTAGTGGCTGATACATGGAGCATCTTTCTATATGTTTATTGGTCATTTGTATATCTTCTTTGGAGAAATGTCTGTTCAAATCTTTTCCCCATTTTTAATGGAGTTATGTTTCCTGTTAGTTGTTGATCTGTGTCTTTTATGCACTCTGGATATTAGTCCCTTACCAGATATATGATTTGTGAATATTTTCACCCATTTTATGGCTTGTCTTTTCAGTTTCTTCATCCTCATTTACTTTTTTCCTGTTTGTTCTATCAGTCACTGAGCAAAGTTTGTTAAAATCTTCTATTTTGATTATAGATTTTCTAGTTTTCCTTATAGTATCAATTTCTGAGGCTTATTAGGTACATACAAATATAGAGTTATAATACCTTCCTATTGTATTAGCCCTTTTATTAATATTATTAGAAATGTCACTCTACGTTAGTTCATGCTTCTTCCTTAAAGTCTACCTAATTGATACTATTATGCTACACCTGCTTTTTTGGGCTGGTGTTTGAAGTTATCTTTTTTTGTCCTTTCACTTTCTCCTGTCTGTATCCTTATTTAAAAGGCATATCTCCTGTAAGCAGCCTATATTTATTTTTTTAACCTGGTCTGGTAATATATATCACTTAATGGAAATATTTAACATATTTATATTTTATGTAATTACTGATATATTTAGATTTAAAGCTAGCATCTTATTATTTTGTTTCTATTTGTCCCACCTATTCTGAGTTCCTTTTTCTCTCCTTTCTTTCTGGAATAATCATGTATATTTTAAAGATTCCATTTTTCTGCTCTATTAGCTTCTTAGTTATATGTTATTTTACAGTTCTTCTAATGGTCACGCTTGTGGTTACAACATGCATCCTTGACTTATTAACATGTACTATACATGAGTACATTTACCACCTTCTAGGCAATGCAAAGACTGAAAGCCACTTAACTCCGTTCACCCCTTCCTACCTTTTGTACTATTGTTTTTGTGTGTATTAATTCCACATTTAAACCCCACAATTATTTTTAGTGTTTTAACAGCCAATGTTCACTTAGATTTATTCATTTCTCTTCCCTTTTCTTTGCTCTGCATTCCCTCCTGCATTTCTTTGTTTTCATCAGGCATCGTTTTTTTTTAGTATAGTTTTAGATTTACAGAAAAATTGCAAAAATATTACAGAGAATTACCATATACATCACACTCAGTTTTCCCTATTATTAACATCTTACATTAGTATAATATATTTCTTATAAGTAATGAACCAATATTGATACATCATTATTAACTAAAGCCCATACTTTATTCAGATTTCCTTAGTTTTTACCTAATGTCCTTTTTTCTGTTACAGGATCCCATCTAAGAAACCACACTATATTTGTCATATCTCTTTGGGCTCCTCTTGACTGAAATAGTTTCTCAAGTTGACTTATTTTTGATGACCTTGACAGTTTTGAGTTCTGACGAGGTTATTTTGTAGCATGTTCCTCAGTCGGGATTTGTCTGATGCTTTTCTCATGATTAGACTGGGGTTATAAGTTTTTGGGAAGAAGAACCACAGAGGTAACGTGTAATTTTTATCACATCGTGTCAAGAGTACTTACTATTAATAGGCCCTTCAAAATCCGGATCCCTCTCCCCGCCGCCCCCGAGTGTGGGTAACTCTGCTAACAGATCATTCCAGGAAATGACCACATGGCCCTGAGAGAGGATGAGAGAGGAATTGTAGATCAGATGTTTCCTTGGGGAATCTCAGTCACCACATCCCTCTCAAGATGTGAGCATCTTGCTGTGCTGAGTATAGTTGTGTTTAAAGACGTGTTTTCTTTACAACACGGTCTCTAGATATAAGCCAACTATTTCATGTGGTGCCTGTCCAGAGAAACCACAATTGTCCTGACACTGGAGGAAAAGCTGACTATGCTCAAGGGGTGGGGGTGGCAGTTTCCAGCATGGTCACACCTTTCTTAGGGGTTCTCAAGAGTTATCCTGGCTCAAGTGGTTGTTATGCTTTACTCCCTGGCTTTAGATGTAACTCCACAGTATCTCTCTAATTCTTAGAGACCATGTAGTCTAAATCCATATTAAGGAAGAAAAACATTTTAAAATCTAAATTCATCATAATTTGCACTATTTCTTCTGCCCACACTCGAGGGGCAGTGCTAGTTCTCCTCTGTTCATCCTGGGTTCCATGGGGACATCTATTTCTAATGGCCAGGCCTTATCTACACAAAGACCTGAGTGAAGTTTAGAAATTATAGTTTTTCTTTGCCTTTGCCAGATATCCTTAGACAGGGCATCATGCTCTAAATAGCTTTCTTTGGTGATCAGGGTAAAGATATTATTTCCCTGTTATACTGAGTGAGCAAACACTGAACCATCAGGGAAGGGTGAGGTTTGTTCTGGAGTACCCTTGCATTGAGCTGAACTCTACTTTCCTGCACCTATTGGCTGAATTCTATCCTATGGAGCCACCCAGAAAATTCTACACCCTATGCTTCTCTGGATATTTGAAGGTGGGCTTTTGAGCTCCACAAATCTCACTTTCTGCAGGACAAACTCCCTCAGCTTCTCCAGTCAATTTTTGTGACATAGTTGAGAGTCCCCTCCCTGTTTTAGTCACCCTTCTTCAAATAAATTCCTGTTCATCTGTCTCTTTATTAAAAACTGGTGCCCAGAGAGGGACATGATAAATTGGGGTGGCTGTCTATTATGGGATTGTCAGTTCCTTTTTTCTCAGTATTGTTCTTCTATTAATGTATTTTAGGGTCACATTCTTACTATCACTATTATTTTAGGACATAAATGAGTATCAGCCTATAAGATATTTTTCAGGAGCTCCAAAACTCTAAACATAGGCACTTCCTAAGCAAAGTGAATGTATTTCTCTCTGTCTTGGTTTCTTCATCTCCAAATGGGAGTAGTTTTGATCCTATAAACTCATAGGACTATTGCGATGCACAGATGAGATAATCTGGTAAAGCTTAGCACAGGAAATAACAAAGCTGGCTGTGACTGCCTCTGCCTCACAGCTGTGAGTACTGCTCAAGAGTCTTCCTCCTCCCACCTGCGCCACTCGGTGACGCGCAGCTACCTGGCAGAGAGCCAAAGGGCGGGTTTATGTCAGGGGACGGGTCTACCTGGCGTGATTTGAAGAAGGCCCCTTTCTCCTTCTCCTGCTTAGAAATATGCCCTCCCTGAGCCTGATGTAATGCCTGAGAGTCTACCCTTCGCCCACGGGAGTCATTACTGGACCACAGGAACTTCAAGATCAGTCTCATTCCCGACCCCGCGACGCTGCAGACACCGACCCACAACTGGCCACTGAGCCTTGAGCTGAGACCGGGTCTTTCTATCCCTTTCAGAAGTTCTCCCACGAGGGCATGAGTGACCAGGGAGGGGTCCTGAAAGGGGATGCTGGGCTTGGAGTAGCTCAAAGGGCAATTTCCCACCACTTTTGCAGTTTATTTCCGTCAAAAATTGCATGACTCATGACCAGTCTCAGGGCCTGAGCACAGGCCAGTGAGGCTCAGAGTTGGTCCTTGGCACACGCGGTCCTGGGAATGACCAACAGGCTCGCAGCAGAGCCCATCGACCCTGGCCAGCACAGCTAGTGCTCTGTGTTCTAAGAAGAGCAGCAGCAGGAGTGGACACCCTTGCTCCGGGCTTCCCAAACCCATGCAGGCCAACCTACCCTAGTCTGAGTCATCTTTCTCATCCAGATTTGAGTCTTCGTTGGGGCGCTGCAGTGGCCTTTTAGCGAGGCCCCCCAAACAATGTCAATGTTCACGCTCAGCTGCCCTCACCTCAACCAAGCTAATGAGGATGGGGAAAATGTTCTTTGTTTTAGGCCAAATGGATCTTCCAACTGTGGCTGTCTTCCTTTTTTGTTCCTACAAATGCTGAGCCCACCCACAGGGTTGAAAGCCAAGGTTGGAACAGAGAGAGAGGAAGGGAGCTGTCCCCAGGTTGCCCTCATACCTGCCGTTAGAAAGCAATGAGCAAACATAAACCCACTTGATGTTCAATAAGTACACACATGCATGATGGCCCCTAGGTGCTGTAGCAGAGGCCAGCCCCCCAGTCTTCTGGCTTGAGCCTCTACGAGCCCCTTGGGATAATATGCCATCTCTCAAACTCTCTTCACCCCAGCCACCAGCACAGACCAGGCCTTCCAGGTTATGGGTCACCAGTCACCACCTGGCCCGTGGCCCGGGACAGTGCTACACGTCCACCTACCCTCTCCCACCCTCCACCCCTCCCCGCCCTCCAGATCCTTCCACTGCACTCTCTGGAACTCCGTCTGATGTCGGCTGCCTCCTAGAGCCTCCCCTCTCCTCTGAATGTGCCCACACCTACTTTCACTGGAGCCTGGCCTTTCCCCAGGTCCCTGCTCCCTGCAGCCATGCAGGGTAAGGCTCGGTTCTCTCTCCTGAAGGAAGGTGCCAGGCAGGGCCTGAGGTGCAGGGGGGGCCTTTACTGCTGCTTCCAAATCGCTTCCCCTCCTTCCCCTCCCTGTCACGTCTCTCGGTCACCCTCCCTCCAGTGATTTCAGCCCCCAGCCCCGCTCTGCCCTCCACCTCTCCTCCCGCTGCCTCTGAGCTGACCTGGGCAGCCGTGCCAGCACCTGGCTCCCTCCCCTCCTCAAACTCCTCCTCCGTGGGGTTTCAGCCATCTCTGAAATCTCAACGTTGGCTCTCATTTTTAAAACGTTTTAAATTTACACACAGTAAAATTCTTTGTCTGATGTACAGGGCTATGACTTTTTTACGCGTGCATAGATTCTCACAGCCACCACCAGAGACGGCAAGTATATTGAGTAATTCTAATACTCCAAAGAACTCCCTCGTGCTCCTCCTTTGTATTCAAACCTCTTCCACCTCTACCCTCTGGGAAGCAATGATCTGTTCTCTGTTCCTCTATTTTTGTCTTTTCCAGAATATCACATAAATGGAATTATACAGAATGTACCCTTTTTGTACTGGCTTCTCTCACTGAGCACGACACTTTGAGATTCATCCAGCTGTTGCTTGAATCGAGCATGTTAACTTTTATTGCAGAGTAGTAGTCCCTCGTGTGACCATTCTATCTTTTTTTTCTATTCATACCCCTGTGGAAGGACATTTGGGTTGTCTTCAGTTCTTGGTGATGATGAATAATGATGCTATAAACATTTGTGTGCAGACTTTGTGTGAATGTAAAATTTTCACTTCTTTAGGATAAATACCTAGAAGTGGGATGGCTGGGTCCTCTGGTACATGTATGTGGGATCTCAATTTCAAGTTTCCTCTCCTCTGACAGCTGTGTCCTATCCACATGGGCCCCTTCTTTAACACGTCACGGTGACCGCTCTCTGACCTCACTAAGACCTCCCGTCCTGAGCCTACCAGTGACTGTCAACCTCTTCATTTCTTTTCTCTCTTTCTCACCCAACCTAGTATTTATGGCCCATGGTAATAGTCCTTCTCCTGAAAATGTCCCTAACTCCCTCAGACATACCCTCCTGGCTGAACCACAACCTGGTAAACTCAATTATCCACCCGTTCAGCCTCCGTTAGAGTAGAACAATTAGAGTAGAGTAGCCTCCAAAACACACCACTGTGCCGACGGGTTGACTCATGACAATACATCTACCTTGAGCTTCCAGTACTGACGATCAGTCTGCCCTTCTAAAGTGCCTATTTTATACTTGCATCTCTTCAAACCTCTGCCAGCCACATAGATCACTGAGGAAATAGAAGCAATTAGATGAGAGGTTGCTGGGCATCTTCCCACCACCAATTTCACCTTGTGCACCTGATGGTGTGTTGGATTCCATCCACACCGTCCTACTTTCTTAACAACTTTACTTTTGCAACTATCCCTTCTCGTTCCTCCTTCATCAATTTCTCCCTCTGCTATCGCCATATAAACACTTCCTAATACAGTTCTTCTTCAAAATAACATCCTGCCGGGCACAGTGGCTCATACCTGTAATCCTAACACTTTGGGAGGCCGAGGCATGAGGATCACTTTAGGCCAGGAGTTCAAGACTGGCCTAAGCAAGAGCGAGACCCCGTCTCTACAAAAAATAGGAAAAAATTAGCCGGGCGTGGTGGGCGTGCCTGTAGTCCCAGCTACTTGGGAGGCTGAGGCAGGAGGAGCTTGAGGTTGCAGGGAGCTATGATGATGCCACTGCACTTTAGCCCAGGTGACAGAGTGAGACTCTGTCTCAAAAAATAAAAAAAAAAAAGTAAAAAACAGTAACTTTACAGAAGAGAAACCTGACAAACACTACCTTGGCTAAGTG
This sequence comes from Daubentonia madagascariensis, assembly GCA_023783475.1. Lineage (NCBI taxonomy): Eukaryota > Metazoa > Chordata > Mammalia > Primates > Daubentoniidae > Daubentonia > Daubentonia madagascariensis. The sequence continues at coordinate 39,590,000 of JAKFHU010001035.1, read as the reverse complement.
ATGAAGGTTAAAATAAACAGCGATAAGTCATGTTGATAGCACATACCCTTGATGTGATGGGATGGGATAAGAATGGCACTTTGCCTCTGTGGTTTTCCTTTGCCAAACCCACAGCCCCGTCTGACCAGAAAAATATCAGACAAATCCAAACTGAAGGGTGTTCTACAAAGTACCTGATCAGCACTCCTCGAAACTGTCAAGGTCATCAAAAACAAGGTGACATGATGACTAAATGTAATGTGCTATCCTGGATAGGATCCTGGAACAGAAAAAAAGTAAAAACCAAGGAAATCTGAATCAAGTACAGACATTAGATAATAACGTACCAATATTGGTTATTAACTGTGACATGTGTACCATAGTAATGTTAACAATAGAGTAAACTGGGTGCAGGGAACTCTCTGTGATAGTCTTGCAACTTTTCTGTAAATCTAAAACTATTCTAAAATAAAAGTTTATTAAATATTAAGCCCCCCCCGCCACACCCATGCCTCCCTCCAGCTCCACTCCATTCCACTGCTTTCCCTCACAGAGAACCTTCTTGGAAGAGCTGTGTATTGCTATGGTCTCTATGCCCCCACCCCAGCCAGCTCATTCCTTAGTCCACTCCAACCAAGCTATTGTCCTTAACCCCCACCAAAACCGTCCTTGTTAAGATTGATGATGGCCCCCGTGTTGGCAAATCCCAGAGTCAATTTGTTCCCCTTATCACACCTTTCAGTCCAATGTGGGACCCAATTCTTTATTCCCTCCTTCCTGCAGCACCTTCTTCTCTCGGCTTTTGGGATACTGCACTCCTGGATTTTCTCCTACTCCTTGGCTGTTCCTCCTCTGCCTTCTACCAGGGGCCCAGGCTCTGCCTTAGGACCTTTGTTCTTCGTTGTCTATGCACTCATCTCATAGGTATATTTCTTCTCCTCTCATGGACTTAAGTACAGCTTACCTACTGTCGATTCCCACATTTGCACCTCCAGCCTTAACCCTATGAGGTAGGGACTTCTGTCATGCCCATGTGACAGAACAGCAGACACAGGCTCTCAGATGTTAAGGGGCTTCCTCAAGGTTACACAGTGGGAGGTAGCAGGGTTGGGATTCGAACCTGGGGCTGTCTGACTCTAGGCCTTTGCTGCGAGCTTCCAGGTGTCCCGACGCCCCCTCCCTCCATCCCAGCCCCTGTCCCGACCGCTCCTGGGGCCTCCTGCATTTGCTGCTCATTCCGGCTTCAGGCTTGTGTCCCATAGGTCTGCTCCTGGAATGACCTCTTTTCTCCCTGCCGCCCAGTCATCTTCCATCCTGCCTGTGGAGGGGTTCCTCTACTCCTGAGACCCAGGCTGGTCTTACCTGGCCTACTCTGAACTCTCACAGGAGCTAGAGTCTGTCCTAAAGCAACCGAGGACACATTTGCATCTACAGTAGTCATGCTTTCTGGCCCAAGTACAGCCGCACACTTGGGGACAGGGCAGCACATTAACACTGGGACCTGCTGTGAAAAGGTGGGCCAGGGGCTGCCCCCCTCGTACATCACCTCATACGGTGGTCTGAGTTATCCAGTGTGGCTTTTGTTTCCTCCACTAGCTGGTAAGTTTTTAGAGAGAGGGATCATGACTTCACTAAATAAGTATCATTTTTAAAAACTCTGTGTGTGTGTGTGTGTGTGTGTGTGTGTGTGTGTGTGTGTGTGTATTACATGGGGTTAAGGGAGTACTTCAAAACCCTTTTCTCCTGGGTCATGGGGGGCCAAGGAAGGTTCAGTCTAGGGAGGAAGGAATTGATTTAGACTTCACTGAGGTCACAGAGAAGCCAAGCAGTTCCCACAGAGGTTGCTGATTTCAAAGGAACATTTGGAAGAAATGGAGGTGACTCTCATCATGATCATTTTGGAAGAACTGAAAGGGCCCGAGGGGAGTGACAAGGAAGAGGCCAGAGACTTGGCAGGCCGTGGTGGGAAGGGTGGTGTGGCAGGCCTGTGTGCTGGCTGAGGAAGCGAGAAGGGACCTCAGGGCAGAGGACGCTGGTCCCTTTCACTTACGTGAGTTCAGTGTCAGTCCCTGTGATACTGGCCCGGGCTCTGTCCTCCGCCCTGCCCTCAACTCACTTTGTGACTGCAGGCAAGTCACTCTGTTTCCCTGGGCCTTGGTTTCCTCATCTCTAGAATGAGGAGATGGAAAATATAAGTGAGGGGTGTGGGTGACATCGCTTCTCGGCCCCTATCAGCATCCTGAGTCAATCTGAGATGACACTTCCTGGGCTGTCTCGCTGGCCCTGGGCCACCCCTGCCTCGGGAGAGGAAAGGCCAGGTTAACTTGACCACTCTTCCATAGGCCTCCTGGTAAAAGTTCTTTTTCACAAAAAGTAGGGGAAGGGCAGGGGTCCAGGAGAGGAAGGCTGTAGGTGGTTGGATCTTGCATGTTGTAAAGGAAATGAGTCTGCATTTCCTTGATCTCCAGAAAAAACCCAGTTTATCCCCCATCCCCAATTGAAATGTGCATCAGAGACCATGCTGCAGAATGGGATGAATTTTGCCCCGCATAGATCAGAGAGGACAGGCTTAGCCTCCACCAGGTGGGGCCTCCTGGTGCGCTCCTGGTGTCTGGGGTCTGAGTCCCCGTCCCAGAGAAATTTCTCATCTGGAGGCTGCCAACCAAGGCAAACGCTGAGATGCCACACCCCACTGGGGTTTGCTTGTCTAGAGGGAATATATCTATAGCCAGGAGGAGCCCCAATGGCTGAACGAGTGCCCGTTCTGTGCAGAAGTAGGTGTGTGCCTGCATGGCTCCTCTGCCCTTGCACACCCGGCCTTGTAGGCACATACCTACTCTGAAGCCACCTGCATTTTGAAAATAAAATATGAAATCAGGAGCATTTAGGTCAGCTTCACTGGATTCCTTAAGATAAAACAGGAAGCAGTGACAGCTTGTGTGGGTCCTGTGTCTTGTGCTTGAGTGCTTTAGGGAGGCTGAGACCCTCGAAGCCATCAGGAACCATGGTTTCATTGTGCTCCCTCTTGCTTGCTTGCTGGACTTGGAAGCAAAGGAGCTTGGAGCTGCCCTGCACCCCCAGGGGCAGGAGGGCACACTCACAGCCTTTGGTAAGGGTAAGTCCAGAGGTTTTGACCAGAGACAGCACTGTGGACCCCATGGACCCACTGAAGTTGGGGGCTGGGATGGTGCCCTTCCAGGCCTGAAGCCTGAACTGGCCAATGCTCAGAGGCAGCTCTGCTCCTGAAGGATGGGCTGAGATGTGTCATTCACAGAAGAACTTCAGAAAAGAACAGGGGGTGGGAGTCTGGCAGAGCCCAGAATCCCCAATCTGAAAATCTAGGCCCCAAGTTTGGGAAGAGACGAGTGAGCAAAAGAACCAGATGGAGGTCTAAAGGTTAAAGTAATAAAGACATGAATTTTCTATTTGAAAATGAAAACAGGGTCTTATCATAGAATCTATCTCCCAGCCAGCAGTGAGAAGAGGAGAGAAGTTAGCCAAGAACTTATTTTTCCCATCAACAAGCTGTGACTTGTGTAAGTCACTTAGTAAGATTCTCAGTTTCATCTGCAAAATGGGTGCTCACAGCATGGCTTAGATGGGATCAAGTGAGCTAACAAGGTAATGTGTGAGATACTGTGTGGACCAACATGCTAGGCAAGGTGCATGCTGCTGGAATGGCTGGTTCTAGGACTGACAATGTGAACAGAAGCTGCTCCTTGGTCTCTCCCCTGCTGCCCTCCATCCCCCATGCCCCCAAATCACACCATGGAGATAGCTACCTGCTCATAAGCAGGTCACAATTTGGCAAAATAGGCCAGGTGCGGTGGCTCACACCTGTAATCCTAGCACTCTGGGAGGCTGAGGCGGGAGTATAACTTGAGCTCAGGAGTTCAGGACCAGCCTAAGCAAAAGCGAGACCCCATCTCTACAAAAAATAGAAAAATTAGCCGGGCATCATGGGACGTGCCTGTACTCCCAGCTACTGGGGAGGCTGAGGCAGGAGGATTGCTTGAGCCCAGGAGTTTGAGGTAGCAGTGAGCCATGATGACGCCACTGCACTCTACCCAGGGTGACAGAGTGAGACTCTGTTTTTTTGTTTGTTTGTTTTGAGACAATCTGGCAAAATAAAATTTGAACTAGGGAACATGTCGTGCTCACGTCCAATTCTGGGCTTCCACTGTACTGTCTCTGGCTGAGGTTGTCTTTACTCTTTCCACCCACATTCTACCTGGGAAGGCCCATTCCACCTCAGCCACCTCCAAGTTGAAGGCCTTTCTGACCTCCAGAGCCCAGGCTGTCCCCTTCCCTTTGGAACCTCCATCTCAAAGTGCAGTATGTGAACACACATGTACCAGCATGGCTCTCAAACTGCTTCATGCCATTTTCTGAAAGCAGGGACCATGACTTCTTTCCTTGGGTTACCCAGAGGATACAAAAAAAAAAAAATGGCCCTGAGGCAGATGGAAAAATACTTGCAGAAATATGGAAAATACAATACGGCTTCTCAGTCAACTGCCAAGTATTAACAATAGCCTGTCCTCCCTTCACCAGCTTCCTGTAAGCTTGACTCAGTTGGCTCATATGTAAAGGTCAGTGCCAATGTTCATTTTCTATAAACTAATATATACCTGACATTGGTGTAGCCCATGATAAATCCACAGGAAATAAGAGCCACCAACAGTGGTAGGATCAGAATACTTTAATAAGATATCAGTGTCAAAATACATTTCTTTATAAAGTTAAGCTCCCATATAGTTATAATGTCAGTAGGAATTTGACAATATAATAATGTTCATGAAAATGTTACATTGACAGGTAAGGTTAATATGAAGCCTGGAATATTTTTCAGAGTGTTTTAGTAAACTGCAAGGATAAAATGCCCTTAACACCTGGGCAACACACACAGGAAATCAAACACCAGCGTTTACATGTCAGTAACCCTTCAAGTCCTGCTGCCATGTGTTGGGCGATGCTGTGCTGCTAAAATATGATTTAGGCAACATCGTGACTATTTTTTCTCATATAACTTAAATTTCTTTTGAAAGGTAATTTTTGTTTTTGGCAATAAGTCCATCTGGGCTTACCAAATTCTTAGCCTGATGTGCTTTGTGTGTGTTTAGAATCTTCATTGTACCCATGACAGAACAGTTCCACATAATTGGTATTTCAAAACCAAAGGTGTCATCCCTCTTACCCAGTGAGTTACAGAGTGCTCTGGGAACACTACCTTCAGTGCTTTCTGCCTATACATATCACCTCCTGTGACCCAGAGACCTCAGCCAGGGCCTGAGGCTGGGGGTCTGCGTGCTGCTCACCAACAGGCGAGCAGGGCCATCTGGCTGTAGGCTGAGTGGGGGCTGGTCAGGCCCAGCTGTCCTCCCACTGTGTGCCCTCCCTCAGTCCAGATCCGTGTGCTCCAAGGTTGTGAGCTAGGAGGATGTGGACTGGGTCACTACACCATTGCTGAATCCTTCACTTTCTGTCTTGAATTCCCATCTAAACCATTTCATGGTAGTCTGGAAATATTCAAATGTGCTGCGTGAAAGACCATCAGAGTCACATAGCTCAGTGCACTTGAAGGGCTAGCAACAAAGCCTTCCGAAAAGTTAAAGCACTTCCCCTCCCTTCGTATTCTCCCCACCCCCGCCCCCATGCTGTGCCATCAGATGCTCCCGGCAGCAGTAACAGCAATCATACGTACATACATAGTACACAGAGAACGTGAGGCGACAGCACACAATTCTCCCACTCAATGATTCCACGTCTTGGATTGTTTGTCACACCTATGGCATGTCACAAAAGCAAAAAGCCAACAGAGAGACCTTTAGCAGTGTTTGTTAGTAAAGGCCTGTGGGAGTACTGTACAATTCTGCAGTGTCAGCAACACCAAGAAAAATAAAATTAACAGCTTAAAAAAGATCTTAAAGTGATTTTGTGAGCAAGATTCCATTTCCGTTTCTAAGTTTTTAGATATTACAAAGTACCCATATATATGATAAACACTAAACCCAGATATAAATTTTCTTTTTAAAAAACTCAGTTATGGTTTTGAATAATAATAATAATAATAAATCCACTGGATGGGGGCGGGGAAAACACCAGACAGTTTAGGGAAAGCCACAGTGTGCGACTCTCACAGACAGCCACAGACGCTGGAGTTCACCCTTCACATTTCTGTTTCCCGAAAGTCATATCAAAATTAGAGCAAAGAGTCGGCTTTAAAAAAAAAAAAAAAAAAGAGAGAGATTGAAATTTACAATATGGTGATTAGTTTTAAAAAAGAAAGAAGGGCTATGACAGGGAGAAGCCACAAATCAAGTTTGGAAAGCAAAACCATTTTGTTTCTCTTTGGCAACAACAATAACAAAGGATCTTTTTGATTAAATGAAGCCAAAGCTTTCCCTACAGAGAACATACACCAAACTTGTTAGTATCAATATTTGTGTGTGTTGTGGGGGAGGAAGGGAAGGGGAGAGAGAGAGAAACCTATGGATAATATAAATTAGAAGTAATTGAAGGTCGGGAGAAAAAAATCTTATAAAATTTAAGAACATTTTCATTGACAGAGCAAAACAGAACAGGTAAAACAATTGTGTACTTTAAAAATATAGATAAAGTGAGCATCTCAGAAAAAGGCCACTGCTTGGTGACCTGGGCAAGTCTGCCAGGTTAAGTCCATCCTGTAAAAAGTGTGCTGGCGTTAGAAATACCTAGTTGCAAATACAGACGGAGAGAGTGAAGTTGGTGGGACGGCATTGGCAGGGGTACTGCCGGGCGGGAGGGCCTGGCTCAGGTGGCCTGGTCCAGGGCTCTGAGGAGGTCTCCTCCTTGCAGGAGTGTGGAGCTTCCTGGCACGGGCACGTTCACCTCACAGTCATATCTGGTCAGTTCGGGCAGCAGGTAGGGCTCAAACGAGGGCCCAAGCAGCCGGCTTGTTATGCCTGAAAGAATGGTTGGTATCGTATCATATTTTAAAAGGCCTAGATCAAACATTTGGAAGAGTGTCTGTTCCACAAGAGGCTAGTGGGGATGAGAAGGGCACGCGCAGAAAGTTTTCGTGACTGGTGGGGTACGGATGGGGCAGCCCGTGTTTCACTCTGCTCCCTCAATGTTGTCTTTCCTGTGACCTGATCCATGCTTGGGGATGGACCCAGCAGAGAACCCATCTGCCTCCAGACCCATCTCCCCAGGTAGGGTGCTGAGAAGCTCCAGGTGCAGACAGCAGCACAGGTGGCGGGGAGGCTGGGTGGCAGGAGCCCTCACAAAGTCTTCCTGGCCATGGAGGATGAGGCTTCAGGAAGGGCCTGGGCAAGGCCTGGGTTGCCCACCCCATGACTGCCGTGCACTGGCAGCGGGGAGGACAGGCTGGGCGGAGAGGGAATTCTGAACCATCTGGCACCTGCATGCACATGCATATATACACATGTGCACATGCATGCACGCATACACAGAACACACACACACACACGGGGCCTTCTCTGAGATTCAAGGACCTGAAAATCCAGCTTCCCATCACCACCCACCACCCTTGGTAGCACCTCCTTGTCACCCCTGGGCCATTCTCTGAGTAGGTGGACAGGGAAGGACAGAGGGGAAACTCCTGGCACTCAAACAGGCCCTACCCCAGGAAGGGAAGGCTTGGGTGACAGCAAACAGCCCCGGAAGCTGTGCCTTCGGCTCCTCCAATGTGAGGTGCCCATTTTCCCTTCCTGTCTTCATCCTGAACCTCCTAGCCCAGACCCTTCCTGGGGTCTACACCTGCCTCCCCAACAAAGGCTGGGACAGCAGCAATGGATATGTGCTCCTCATCCCTTGCTAACTTCCCCCCTTCTTTTGTTCATGGTCAAAAACAACCATAGTTGAAAAGAATATGATTTTCCCTTGATTTCAATATTCAAGGTAACTTGTGGGCTTCATAACAGGAATAATGAACACAAATGTACACCAGTCACCAAACTCAACACTTGACATGGAAATCTCTCATCTAAACTTACATGGTGTGCTAGTAAAGAGCAGAGCTAGAATTTGAGCTTTACAGCCTGAAGTCTGAAGCACAGAACTATAATCTGCCCCAAACTATACTGCTAAGGAAATTACCATCTTTTAGGACAGGGGTCTACTATGTTTTTACAAAACCACAAATTATGTTCATGCCAAACAGAAACCATTCTCGTGAAGAGATCTATGTTTTGCAAGATGCTATCAGACCAAAGGCAGCCCAGGGTGGAAGGCAGGCAGGCAGGCTGCAGCTGAACCTTCCCAGAAAACAAATCTAGTGAGGTGGGCCTACCGGAGCCCTCCAGCCACCCTCCCCACGGTGTGTTTTCTGGCATGCTCTCAGCTCCTGCCTGAATTCACTGAGGCCCCCGATGTGTTAATGGAGCTTCAGGCAATATAGCGACCTGAAGACCTGAATAAAGGATGCAGGCACTGGGAGCCCAGTGCAGAGAGAGCCCTGGAGGTCACCTGATCATAGGAGGGCTCCTTCTAAAGCACTGAGGACAGATGGCCTTCCAGCCTCTGCTGCAATACTTCGGGGCAAGAACAGCTTGCTCCCCTCGATGTAGCTGCCTTGTGCAGTCCACACCTGGCCCTCACCCCCACCCCTCCCTCTCCTCCAACAGTTCCTGGCCACCCCTTCTCTCTTCTACAAGCACTCCTGTCAGTCAATAACCTCCAGTTTGCAGAACAGACAATGTCCCAGCAGTGGCCAAACTGGTGTCCAGCCTTCTTGTCGGGATTCTCTCCTTCAGTTTCTCTAGCCTGAGTGTGTATTAGGTTTTTGCTGTTTTAGTCATGTCTTAGACCCACCCCCCGGGAGGCCTGTCACTGGTGTCAGAACGAACTTGTGAAGAGGTGCCCTAAATCTGAGGGGCCCTGAACCTGGGAATCTGGTGGCTCTTTTGGTAAGTCATTGCCAACCACCCCACTGCACACTCTGGAAGAAAGGCGAGGTGGGCTCGGCCCTAGGGAACCCAGCTCTGTGGCAGGCTGAGGAATCACGGTACTGAGAACGGCACCTAGCGTAGCAGGCACTCAGCAAAGGCAACTGTCTTAAGTCTCAGATGCTTTTCCGAATGCTGAACCCCTGTTCTGTGAGGGCACTGGCTTCTCATCTCCTTTCCCCCTCAGGCCTCTCACACACAGCAGACCCCAGGATAGTGCACCCACCTGACACCTTGTGAGCCGATGGCAGGCCATAGTCCTGGTACTGGGTGGCATAGCACTGCAGGGGGAACCCACTTTTGGCGTTCTCCCCAGGACTCATGGTAGATGGCGGCTGTGGTGGTGGCAGGTGTCTCAGGGGCTGGTCCAGGCCCCGCATGGGGTTTTGGGTGAACTCATCTGAAAGACCAAAGCCAGAGAATGAGGGTAGCACTGGCCCAAAGAGGATGGGAGAGGCCATGGAGCCCCCAGCGTCCACTTTCCTTTGCAGAAGGTGCTCAGAGTCACCAGAACTACAGCCAGCCCCCAGGGCCCCGGAGCCCACAGATTTCTGACAGCTTCATCCAAGCCAGAGCAGAAAGTGGGGAGCTGGGTGTGTGGAAGGTGGGGCAGAGAACGCCACCCTCAGAGAGGCAGGTAAGGCCAGGGGGAGTGAGCAGAGGAATCAGGATAGGCCCCTGAGCCCCGGCCCTTCCAGCAGAACCCCCGGAGGCCCTGGCCTGCTGCTGCTGCTCACCACTGGGGACGTTTGTATTCAGTGGCTTGTCAGGCATCAAAGGGCAGCTCCCACCCCTGAGGTTCTTCATCCGTTTCCACATCAAATGTGAAGCGCTGCTGCTTGGTGGATTCCTCTGGGTGTGGAAAGGGCAGATGTAGAGGGGAGAGGGCCAGAGAACCAGGCCCCAGGCGAATCAGGGTGGGGTGGGTGCAGAACAGCTCCACATCCCAGCCCTCCCTGCGGCCCTCACAGCCAGCCTCCCGCCCAGCCTGCCCTTGTGGCCAGTCACGGGATGGCTCACCCCACTCATGTCCTGGAAGGCTTGCTCCTCATACTCCAGCTGTCGCTTCAGCTTCAGCTTGTTGGAGAGGGCTACCATGGCTGGGCTCATCACATCTGGGCCCCGAGACCCATAGCCCTTTGCAGACCTGCCAAGCCCAAAAGAGCAGGCCGTGAGGGAGTCTGGAGCCCCATGCCACCCCGGGCCTTCACCTGGTCTCAAGGCCCTTCCAGACCCAATACTCATGATTGTGGTGACTTGAAGACCCCGAGGGCAGAGGCTATGGGCTGAGCACCTGCCCCACTTCTCTCCTCAGATGTGAGCGGCTCGAGCCACCTGTACCTCCTGCACGCATGCCCACCTCAGCCATGCCCAGGCAGTCCTGGCCTGGCGTGTGGTACCCACCTGGGCAACGTCCATCGTGAGGAGGGTTTCTTCTGCCCCGTCTCTCCCGTGCCATGCCCGAACCACTCCCCTCCCTTTTGCTCCCACTGAAGACCAATTAGGTACTCTGTGAAGGGGCAGGTACCCCAGAGAAGCATCCCCAGCTGACCCTGGGAGCTGCAGGTCACGGACCAACTGCTGTGGCTTGGCCCAGCGAGCTCTCAGCTGGGTGAAACGGGGCGCACCGGGGATATCTGAAGGAGTGGAGGGAAGGTAGGAAGGGGAAGGCAACACTAGCACCTAGGCGCGGCCCAGTGAGGCTGCAGCATGGGGGCCCCAGGCAGTTGGAAGCCAGGGAGGAGGCATCTTTTCACTTTTGTCAACCAGGGTTTTAGGAGAAAATTGAGCATATAGTCCCTCCAATAATTTTCTGTGTTCTGTGGCTCAGATGATGAACGCTGGATAAGAAAGGCACTCTCGGGTGGTCTCAAGAGAGACGTCCATCGGGATTCAGGGCTCTCAATAAGCCCCTTCTCTGTGCTTCCTGTCCTTAGCCCTGATAAGAACCTTTCCCACTCTGGGTCTCACTTACCTCGAGGTGATCTCCCCAAAGCCTGAGCTCTATTGTGCAGAGAAGGGCCAAATGGAGTGTCAGCTATCCCCCCAACCCAGCGGTGCCTCTCTGCCCCTCCCCGCTCAGCACAGCTGCACCGAGTGCCTCTGCCACTGACCTTGTCTTGAACACGGAGACGTGGGGTGAGGAGACAGGGGCCCCCAACGGCGATGATCCCAAGGACTCCGTGTGCTGATCCCCAACGGGCCACTTCGTGGGCCTGAAATGTAATGGTGGATCCGGGGGCCACTGTGTGTTGGATCTGCCCCCCATGGAAGAGAGAGGGGTGCTGGCCTGGCCACAGCACGGTGGCAGGGATGCTTTGCTTCCGGCATCAAAGAAGATGGAGGACATGGGTGGTGCCCCAGGCGTGTGCGTTCTTGCTTCCCAGCTGCTGCCTGATACTTGTCCAGGATGGAAGGGACGGTGCAAGGCTGCAGGGGCCAGGGGCTGGAAGATGTTTGTCATGGCACTGAAACAGGGCTGAGGGGTGGGCTGCGGGCTCTCTGGCAAGAGCTGCTCCTCTGGGCAGATGGGGCTCAGCTGGAAATCTTCCCCATCCATGGGGATGTAGGGTGCCAGTGTCTCCAAGTCCAGCTCATTGAAGTCCGTCTGGGGGAAGCAAAGCACAGGCCAAGAGGCTCAGAGGTTGGCACAGCCTCATGAACAATATTCCAGCTCAGCACCTCATCGTGCCCAGGCCCCTGCCAGAGCCATTTATCCCAAGCACAGCTTCACAGGGTCACTCCCCTGCTCAAACACTTTCACTGGCTCCCTACCAGGGGGGCCTACCAGGAAGGCCTCAGACTTGGCCATCCAGTGTGAAAGGCCTTCTATCTCGTGACACTAGCCTTTTGCCACATATGTCCCCACTTCACCCTGCACCATGAATCTCCACGTGCCACACTGGTGCCACCTCCCCAACTGACAGGAAACTCTCCTCTCTGGCAGCCAGGCCAGTCTATCTCTTCCACAAAGCTGCCCTGCCTACTCCAGCCTGCACTGGTTCCCCTTTTCCTGTTGTGCCATGACACTCAGGCCTGCAGGGCGTTGAGGATGGCTTGTCCTCATCTCCCTCCTATGCCCTGGCACAGACCTAAGCAAGCAGGAAGTGCCCAGGGTGCATCTGTGGACTCTTGCCAAGTAACAGCTAGGCCCAGGGGCAGAGGGACTTTTGTTCCAACCAGCAGATACTCAGAGAGCATCCCTCAGGTTCACAGTAGCATGACAGACACTACAGGGAATATGCAAAGTAGATGCAGAAGACAGTTTCTGCCTCCAAAGACTGATGCCCTCCCTGGGGAGATACTGCTTACTAGTGAGTACAACTCTATGAAGTGTTGAAGGAGCAGAAGCAGACAGCTGTGATTAAGTACAAAGTGATAAATCCTGCAGGGGTTCTGAGGCGAGAGAAGGTGACAGAAAGGCTGAAATGGGAAGTTTTGGTAAAGACACAAACTGAGGAGCAAGGTGGACATCTGGACAGACAGCCCAGACTAAGACAAACAGGGGATTCATGGTCTTCCCTGAAGTTTTGTGAACATGCACCCATCCACCCACTTCCTCCCTGGGTGCATAGTTTTACAAGAACATTAGGCCTTATGTAATAATGTGTTCCTGAAAAGTTGTACGTAAATGAAAATTTATCAAATGTCATTTTAAACTGCATTTATTGTCCCCTGTGTTTACAAATGTTTTATAAATCTGGATATGCTTTTTAAATGTAGAGCCTCCTTAAAGAAACGTTCAGTGTTGTAGTTTTGGTTTTCATGTGCACTGAGAAAGTTATCCAAGTTGGAGATAAATAAATTGTGAGTTAATGATTAAGGAACTAGATTTGACAGAGAGCAGGGGGTGGAAGGAGACAGGGGTGACCACAGGCTCCATTTCCCTGCACCCACACCCATTTAGGGGACCTGGGCCTTGGCCAAGCATCCCCACTGCTCTTTACAACAAAGGGATGAGGCTGCAAGAATGGATGTGAGCCTTTGCCCCACCAGGCAGTGGGCATGCACAACTGCCTGATCTTCTCCATGCCACCTACCTGGGTGCTGCACTGGTCCTTTGCTTCTGTATCCATGGCAAAGAGCTTCTCAATCACTTCCATCTTCAGGTTTTCATCCAGAGATGTGTAGTAGTCTCCAGGGCTGCTTGGCTGCGGGCCAGGAAGGAGGGGGATGGAGTCAAGGATATGGCACCAGCCTCCTCAGAAGTCCAGCACGGAAGGAGAACTACACCCTCGGACCCACAGATTCAACTCTATTCCACTAAACAAATATTTGTAGAGGGGCCACAACTAACGAGCCATGTGAATTGGGTCAATTCAGCAACCTCCCTGAACCTCAGTCTCCTCATCATAAAATGAAGCTAGTGTCACTTCACAGGTTGTCTTGAGAAGCAAACAGGATAAAGGCTGTGGCTGTCAGGGATCTGCAAACTGTGCAGCTCTACGCCCTGCACAGATGGTCACTGCCCTGCACTGGGGCTGACCTAAGGGCTCAAAGCCCTTCAAGGAACTTACCATTTCAGTATACCTTGCAGCTAAGTGTCCTGGCCACTCTAGGGGGCTCTGTGATAACTCGAGGAAGAGGAGGGCAGCACTTCTGTCCCGAATATTTCTTTAGCCATCTGGCAGGAGCCAGAGGAGAAGCCCACTTCCTCACCCAAAGGGCACGGGGGGAGGGGCAGCTCACCGTGGAACAGCTGCTGTTGCTAGTGGCACTGGGGGTGGTGCTGCCCGGGGCAGCTGCCTGGGGCACGGTGAAGGCAGGCAGGCTCCCAGCCTCGCTCTGGGTGCTGTGACTCCTCACCTCTGCCCCCCACGGCTGGCTTGGGGGCAGAATGGCCTTGCCATAGGCTGAGGACTCCTCGAAGTTCTGGCACCCTATGAAGACAAGGGCGTGGTGGTGACACCCACAATCTCTGGGCTCATCCCAAGGCAGAGGAAGCCCAAATGTTGCACAAAACATCCAAAAAGGGTCTGGAAGGGCTGAAAGCCCTGCTGGGGGCCACAGTGACTTGCATTCTGAGAGATAGGCAGGCATTTTAATGAGGTCGTGTGTTTGAGGGCTTAACACTGGGCCTCAATCTGTTCTCCGTCCATGTTTCTGGAATTATCCCTCTCAGCATCATTCCAATTCAACCCCTGCCTAAACAGGCAATCTGTCTTTTGAGACCCAGGAAGGGATCTGCCCTCTCTCCGATCCCCCTCCCTCTCCTCTTGGACCCCACCACCTGTGTCCTCAGGGGGTATCCTCTCTTAACCCCTCCTCGCTCACACTTCATGGGGTCAGATCTGGGAGGGTCTTGCTCAGTGGCAGGTGTATATACAGCTCTTTTGTGCCCAGGAGAGCCTGGCCTCTAACAGGTGATCAGCAAGACTCAGGGAAGGGGCAGGGCAGCTTATGTTAAGGAAAGGCTGTAGCCAGGCAGCCCTGTTATGGTAAGAACTTCGCCAAGAGAGCTCCATGGGCCCAGCTGAGCTAAGAAGCACCCACCGAAATCCAAAGAAATGATGGCATCTCCCGGGGTGGGGGCCAGCTGGGCCAGCTCCTCAGGCTCCTCCTTCAGCTTGGTGAACAGGAAGTTACTCTTCTCAGACGTGGCTACCTCGCTGCTGCTGTCAAAGATGCTGTTCATGGCCATCAGGTGGGGCTTGAACAGGGATTCCGTCTGGTCCATGGAGAACACCACGTCGTTCTTCTCAATCTCACTAGCGGGACAAGACAGCTGGTCAGGCCTCCCACATTTTCTAGCAAAATCCTTCTGCTCCCCCAGACACATGAAAACCCTGATAACTAAGCTCTCAAACAAAAAGATGGGTGGGGACCATGTGTGCTGGCATTTTGTAAAGAACTACACCATGGAAGTGTGACTTGTGGGGGTAGTGACCACGAGAGCAGCCCCTGAAAGTATGTCTGTCTTGATGCTGTTTTATCATCAGATTTGGGCTGGGTGGTGTGCAGGAGGCCGGAGCGCTTTGTTTTTTGTTTCTTTCACACTAGCAATGACTTCTTCGCTTTCTTCCCAGATGTTATGGAGTGGAGGCATTACATCTTTTTTCCCAGAAAGCAAGAGCAATTCCCTTCCCTTTTTCCCCATTCAGAAAATATTTAAGTGACTACTGTATGCCATCTGCCTCCCCCCCAGTCAGAGGCATGGCATAAATGGTGGGGGGGAGGGCAGAACACAATCTGCCCCACTGTTCCCGAGACGTCCAGGGGAGGCTGAGGCTCAGCACCGTGAGGCGCTAGGAGCTCCTGGATGTGGTGCCCTGGGTGGTCCCCCCACCCCATCCGGGAAGTGCAAGTGCCCACACCCCGCCGCGAGGCCCTGCCCTCTTGCGCTCACCTCAGGACGTAGTTGACGCACATGACGCACTGCGGCTGCAGGTTGCGAGGGTTGTAGATGACCGTCCCCTGGGTCTCCAGCCACACATAGCCCCCGTGCTTGGCAAGCATGCGGTACTGGCCACTCACCACCTGACCCTTGGTGCATACTAGGGGAGGAGAAAAGGAGCCTGAGCTCAGGGAGGTGGGGGAGCGGCGTGCACCACGGGCTCGGGTGACCCCATGGGAGGGCAGTCTGCAGTGGGGCGGACAGGACTAGGCGCCAGGACAGCAAGGACCAGGGAAAGTGACCTGGAAGGGAGCTTGGAGATCATCCCAGACAGCTCTCCATTTTAAATACAGGAAAAGGAGGTTAAGAGGGGTTAAGTGACTTGCCCAAGGCTGTCTAGCAAGAGAGGGGCCCATCACCCTCCCTTTGACAAGGTGGGCTCATAGACCAGCTCAGCAGTAGGCAGAACCAAGAACAGAACCTACTTTCCTTACGGGGTTCAAGGAGAGGAACCCCTCCACACCAGGTGAGGGAAAGCCTCGTCTGCCAAACTCTGCAGGTGGTGGGACTTGCAAGCAAGCAGTTTGGAGAAGGCCTGACCTTGCTGCAGACCCACCACCAATGCCCTGCTTGTGAATAGAAGCTGAGGTTTTTTTGTTTTTTTAAATTGATATACTTGATTTTTCCAGGTCATCTGTCAGGCCTGCCACCGTTTGGGCCACAGAAGGTTTGTGACCCACCGCAAGGCAGAGGCAAACCACCCCACCCTTTCTTGGCTGGGGTAGAGAAAAGGATGGGACCCCAGCAGCCTACAGAGTTTCTTCATAAGCTAAGTCCTTTACACTCCTCCCAACTGTCCAGCTAGGCTTCCAGCCTATGACTTCTTTCCTCTTCCAGACTGTTCTATATGATCATTTAAAAAGTGTTTTTACCATCTAAAAACATTGGGGAAGGAGTTCCACATCCCAGACTGTCTTCCTTCCCCATCCAGAGTGTTCTATCCACTCCCATTAAAAAGGAATCAATAAATCCCTTTACATTAAGGTCTACTAATGTTAGAATTTCTGGTATTTTTCTGGACTGCCCATTTACTTTCATTCTTTGGGAATTCATTCTTCAGGACTCTAGCTCAGAAGTCTGCAAATCACAGAGAATTGGGAAGAGGCGTGGTGGAAGGATCAGGAAATCCTGCTAGCATGGGGACTTTGGGAAAGGAACAATTCTTCCTGGTTTTGGTTTTCTCCTCTGCAAAATAGGACATTGATAATAATAATAGCAATGATACTAACTGTCACTATTAGCTACCCATTATACCACTGCTAGTTGGACTGAGGATCAAACGGACCTGGCTGGCTTACTGGGCACACAAATGTATAGGAAAAGCCACCTCTTTCCCAAAGCTACTAAATATGTATGGTGCCCAGGCTCTGTCACTGACAGTTTGTAACACATTTGCAGATGATGTCCTGAGGGGCCCCGTGGGAGAATCTAGGTTCTCTGTAAATACAGAGGTCTCAGTTCTTCCGTTAGGCTTGTGGGCCACCTCCCCATTCACAGCCCCATACGGCTGAGGAATGCAGCTTGGTTTGTACTAGCGCTGCTTGTAATCCTTCACACTTATGTTTTGCTTGGTGCATTTTACCCTCTTGGAAAGTTTAACAAGCACTTGTAAGGTGCAGCAATAACTGTAACTTAACATTTGCATAGTGCTTTGCAGTATCCAAAACTGTCTCATAAGATGAATTCATTTCTGCAGAGCACTTAGAACAGTGTCTGGCACATAAAGCACTCCAGAAGGACCAGTGTCACTGTCACCTCATTTTATAAGCAAGACCGTGAGACATCTATTATTATTCCCATTTTAAAGTGAAGAAACCGAGGCTTAAAATTATTGAGTGATTTGCTGAAAAGTCCCCTCAGTGGAAACAGCAGACAGAACCTGCAGTCCAAATTGAAGACTCTTTGTCTAAGCTTTTTTCATTTTCATTTTTAAAAATCAACTACTGAGGTTTAATTTACCTTCAATCAAAAATGCACCCATTTCAAGCATGCAGTTCAATGAGTTTTGACAAATGTATGCACCTATGTAACTATCACCACAGTGACGGTATAGAACTTTTCCATCATCCCCCAAAATTCCTTATGCTTCTTGGCAGCTAATCCTCATTCCCACCCCTGGTTCCAGGCAACCACTGACCTGCTTTTTGTCACTATATATTGGAATTGTCCTTTCTAGATTTTCATATAAGTGGAATCATACAGGAGTATTTACTCTTTTTGCCTGGATTCTTTATACTCAGCATGTTTCTGAGATTCATCACGCTGTTGTAGGTATTTGTGGTTCATTTCTTTTCATCGCTGAGTAGTATTCCATTGCATGGATGTACCATAATTAGTTTATCCAATTGCCTGTTGATGGATGTTTGAGTTGTTTTCAGTTTTTTGTTATTATGAACAAAGTTGCTACACACATTTGTGTACAAATCTTTGTATGGACATACGTTTTCATTTCTCGTGGGTGCAGCTAGGAGAGTAATTGCTAGGTTATATGCTAAATCTATGTTTACTTTATAAGAAGCTGCCAAATTATTTTCCAAAGTGGTTGTATCATCTTAGTCAAGTTTTTTTTTAACCAAATCCTGTGCTGTAGAGAGGATAGATATCTTCTTTTAACATGAAGAAATGGGCCAGAGGATTGTGACTTGCTTCACATCACACAGGACAAGAGTGACAGAGCCTAGGCTAGACAACAGGTCTTGTGGTTCCTAGTACAATGTTCTCTTACTACAATACCTTGAGCCCCAACTCACTGGGAAGACTAAATTTGCTGTTGCCACTGTCCTAAGCCATCATGGACTCCTCGACCAAGGAAATAACTTTTGTCCTCTCAGACCTCCCTTTATGTGTGCCAGTGAGGCTTCCCTGCTGCAGTAAAATGATTCTTGGACAATTTCAAGCGCCTGGAGTTAACTTATTTAGATGGTTCTTAATGCAAACCCAATTCAGACTCTTATGATTTTTGATTAAACAGTGCAGCAAGCAAAGGTTTTAACTGCATTTCTAGCAATTGCAGGCAAGGGCCTGCTCTGTCAGGAGAATATAATTAATGCCAGCTTTCTAATCATCTGCTCATTAATGCCAGCCATGGTGAGGGGCCTGCTACTTGGTAGATAGGCTTTTTATGGTCTTTAATCTTGTTTTCCTAAGAGCACATAATATCCTCAATACAACAAAGAGAAGCTGGTCCCCAACCCCCGCCCTCTGAGAATAACAATGTATAAATTATTAATCCATTTGGAAATTATGGCTTTCAATGATCTAAATCTGGTTTTGGACTGAGCTTCCCCAGTCATTTCAGCTGTCAACCTTTATAGGCTAAGACACACACATACATAAATTTGGGACCCCAGCGTGTAAACCTGGACCAGCCTAAAACCTGAGCCTCCACTTATTCCACAGCATGAACATGAGTCTGAAATGCAACTTTATTTGCAAAAACCCAAAGATAAATGGGAGAGAAAGAAAGAGAGGCTCCTGTCTTAACTGACATTAAACCAATTCCAACACATGCAGATTTCCCTTTGCCGGATGTGGGCTTGCTGGTTGGGTACAGGGCTTACAGCTCAGGGCAAATTTACTTGGCTCCATCAGGTGAAGACAAGAGCCTGTGATTTCTGTTTGGGCTGTGAATTACCTTTAAGTGTACCTAATGCTTAAATACATGGATTCAGTAAAAAGCACCATATTTTCCCTGGAGTCAGCAGAACACTGATATGAAAATTTTTTATCCCAGCCCTTTTTATGGATCAAGGATGTTCTAAGAAGGGGAAAACTCCTTTTTATATGCCTAGTGAGAAGTCATAATTCTTGTTCCCTTTGACAGTGGCTTCTTCTGCTTTCCCATCCCAGAAGATACAGTACAATAATGCTGTCCTCCAAGAATTCCCATAAACTTTTTACATTTCTCCCCTGCTTTGGCTTCACCCTTGGCTTGGAAGGAAGGCTAGTCTTTTCCCCAATTTTACATCTAAAAGCAGGAAGGCCCAGAC
Source organism: Daubentonia madagascariensis (assembly GCA_023783475.1). Classification (NCBI taxonomy): domain Eukaryota; kingdom Metazoa; phylum Chordata; class Mammalia; order Primates; family Daubentoniidae; genus Daubentonia; species Daubentonia madagascariensis. The sequence goes on along the minus strand of JAKFHU010001035.1, from coordinate 39,570,690 downwards.
AGCCAGGCCCTGGGGAATCAGTGAGTCAGCTGGGCCAGAGCAAGGGTGCCTATGTCCCAGTGCCTCGATGATTTTTGGGATGCCTTTGGGAGCAGGAACCCCTCAGGGACCAGAAAAGTATAGGGGAATCCTAAAGGGAAGGCTGGAACCAGATCCTATAATTTCAAAGTGGGGGCAGGCTAGGTAGGGCTGGGTCACATTCATGGGCATGCAAGAGTACCTCCACCTCCCTCTCCCAACCCCAGGTCCCTGAATGGGGCTGAATCTAGTTTATTTGGTTTTTGTTTTGTTTTGTTCTTGCTAGAGAGCACAGGGATAAATTTCTCTGAGATATCATAACAAGCCCTATTGTACTGTCAGATCAAACTCAAAAGCCATGGGGAAGAAGCAGAGGAACCAATCACAAGGGGATCTCACGCCTTAAGAAGGCATTAACTGTGCTCACAGACAGCTTATGGGATTGCCAATCTGTTAGCTGTTCTGAACTTCAGCTGTCCTAATGTTGGAATAGATGGATGGATTTAGGAACAGTGGAAAAATAGCTGCACATCCATTTTCTTCATTGCCAGCAGGGTCATTGGGAATCTTCTCGGACTTAATTTACCCACTTAATCCTTCTATAATCCCCTCAGCACCACCACTGTGGGCACTTGTTTTTAAGCATTCTTTTCCAAATATAAGTTTTGCCTGTGGGTTTATTATTCATTTAGTGCTTGTACTGTATCAGACACTATATGAGATATTGAGGTTAAAGATATGAAGATATGAGCCACCTTGTTCCCAAGGAGCCCACAGTCCTCTTTTTTCCTCCGAAATAAGATCCCTCAGGAGAGGTATCAATTCTACCAATTTCTATTGCCCCTAGTGGGCCAAGTATAGGGTTATAGGCCCAGAGTCCTCGCACATAGATGAGCTGTATGGATTCAAGGAAATTGTCCTGGATTACCTGCAAATGGGAAGCCTGAATTGGGAACATGGCCAAGTCAGCACTCTAGAACTGCTCTGTCCAGTATGGTAGCCACAAGCCAAGTGTGACTATTTAAATTTAAGTTAATCAAAATTACATTTAAAAAATTCAGTTCCTCAGTTGCACTAGCCATATTTCAAATACTGCAGAGGCCATAGGTAGATGATGTAGACATAGAACATTTCCAAAGCAGAAATTGGGCAACCCTGTTCTAGAATCCTTGCATAGCTCAAGTTTCTTACAAGCTGCAAAGAAGAGTTTCCATATGCCATCACTGGGTTGCTGGACGGCCTTTTCTTGACCCAGCAAGCAAGCTCTCAGAGACCTATGGGCTGCCTCCACACATGCAGTAAGTTGGTCCCATACTACCTTCCTCTGTTCAGCCCGATCCCTCCCTATCCTTAAAGTCCAAATCAAGGGCCCTTTCCTCTCCTTTCCATAACTCCCCCAGCCCTCCTCTTCTATGGATGTGCATACTTGCACCTGTGGTGCATACCCAAGTGGATTACATGCTGTCTGATAGTACACTCTACAGGCCTGTTCCATAGGGTGTACAAACTGTTGACCGCACAAGGGCACTCAGTGGAGGTGGTGTGTGGGACTGAAGTTCAGCCCGCCCTTCCCTCTGCAAGCTGTGTGCCTTGGCAAGAGTCTGTCCCCCTGGACAGGTCCTTTTTCTAAAGTGCATGAAGGTGTCATATAGGTAGCCTCGTTCCCTAACCATCTTAAGGGCATGAGTCTGGTCTGCCACACTGGACGGTGGCTCTATGAAGGATGTGACCTGGTCTTCTTCTCACCAATCACATCCCACTCCAGGCCAGATTCCACAGACACAAGGAAGCTGCAAGGGCACTCCTGGAACTTACGGTTCTGGTGACTTTTGGTCATGTGCTCCGAGTCTAGCGCATGGTAGAATTCGTAGGCCGAGCGGCCGAGCAGCTCCTCAGGATGGTAACCAATCAGTTCTGTGATTCTGAATTAAAACAAAAAAAATAGCATGTAGGGAAGGAAGACCACATGAACTTCGCACAGCATGTGGGCAGGGGCTCGAGGAGCTAAACCCAGAAGATAAATCAAATGCACACATTCAGATGAACACAATCCAGACTTTCTGGTTATGCCATTTATCCAAGCAAAACAACACTGTGCTCAACCTACGATTGCGGGTTTACCCAAACCCCGTTGTCCCTCCCCTTCCTGAAGTCATGTCTGGGAGGAAGGAAAAGCACCTATTCAGAAGACTCCCTTCCTGCCACCCCCCCACATACACAGGCCATTCTCCACGGACCACTGAAGGGCTCACACACCCTCACCCCCCAGTTTTTGCAGATGAGGGAGCAGAGATCCAGGAAAGGCAGACGATTTGCTAGATGTCCACACAGGTGTCTAAGGGCAGAGCAAGAATGAAAACCGGGGCCTCCAGCTGCTAGATCAAGCTCATTCTAGTAGAAGGTGATATAAATGAAAAGTGAAAATTATGTGGCCCCAGGTGGGGAAGCAGCATGGAGTCACCTTTGTCTCTGTGTTAACCACAGTGCGAGGAGCTCAGGCAAGGAGAAGCCGTCTGTGCCTAAACCTTCACTCCTCTGGCTGCCCTGCAGGTCCTGCCTGGGACCTCAGGTACCCTTGGACATCAGGTTTGCCTTCCATGGCTTCTTGTATCTGTTCCTCCCTATTTCAAGGAACGGAGGGAGGGTGAAGGTCCGGAGAGGAAGAAATATTAAGTCATAGACATAGACATGTGCCCCTCATTACACTCTCTGATAAATAGGCAGTGCTGAAATGACAGGGCTTGGCTGTCCCAATTGTCTATGTCTTCATTCTATCAGGTGTCTGGCTTTGATGGGAAGTGGGCAAAAAGTGATGAGAAAAGGCAAATGTGGAGAACCATGAAGGATCACTTAACACTCTTAGGACTCTTTGCTCTGTGCTGAAATCATTGAAATAAACAGAGCCCTGTCCAAGAACCACCAGATTGGCTGCTTTACCTAATATAATTTCCTGTCATTTAGCCCTGTTGGTCATTAATAACACAGAGAGGAAGGCAGAAAGCAGAAGCGATGGTTCCTTGGTTTCCCCTCTACTCTCAACATCCCCTCCAAACATGTTAGCTTGTGTACGTCTGTCAGACTAAATAGTCCTAAAATACTATGTCCTCCCTGCCACTCCCCTATTTAAGCATCTACTGCTTTCCCTTATTGCCAACCACATCAAGAGTAAACACTGCCTAACTTCCAAGTCGCCCGAGAATCTAGTCTCTGTCTTTTGAGCAATTTGATTTTCAAATCATCTGCAGCACGTCACACACCCTCTGCCCCGGCAGACCCCTCTCCTCACAGTTCTCCACACCTGGCAAAGTCATTCTTGCTACAGAACCTTTATGCCTTCTCTCCTCCTTTCCTCCCCAAGCCCTGACTCTTGCACGGCCAGCTCGAGGCCTCACCTTCTCCACAGAGCCTGCTCCAGTCCCTCCAGCCCTCACCGATGTCTCTCATGAAGTCCTCAGGGATGTGCACAACATCATAGAGAATTATACATTTGTCTCTTCACATTAGGCTGTCAACTCCCGAACTTGGAGACCACTTTCTCCTTTTGCCTCTCCTACACTGGCTCTTAGGAAATATCTGAGCAGCTGACCAGCAGAGCCCTGTCTATCCCAGCACTGCTAAGGAACCTGGGCACTGAGGATCTACTTATCTTCCTGCAACATGATTAACTGTCTCAGTGCACACTGGCGTGCTCAGTCATACACACACAGCCTTCAACAGAACCCCTCATGACATTCAATCCACCCTTCATTCTGTAAGGCATCTGGTTTTGAAGTGGGCAGAGAAGAGGCAAGTCCTCTGCCTGGGTGACTCTGGGGGTTAAAGCCTTTGTCAAACAAGGGTCAGCTCAGTGGGGCTGAGAGGCTTAGGGCTCAGCTGATTCAGCCCAGTGGAGATTTCTCCAGTGAGATCCCAGCAGCTCACTTGTGCCAGCCAGCTGGTCTCAGAGTAGAAGGAATTGTCCCCTCACGTGGCCCCGAGCAGAGAGGTCTCTGAACTCATTGGCAATGGACGTATTCTCTGGCACCCTGAACCTGCTACTGGCACCCAAGGGTGGATAGTGGGGGGAACAAGGAGACAGAATAGTGCTGGTCCTACAACTAGCCAGCTTTGCTGTTGGGTCAGATGCCTTTCAAGCTTAGCCTGGGAACCAGAACTGCACTGGGGAGCCCTGCTGGCAATGAGCGGGGCATTTACAGGCTCACTGCTTTGCCAGATAAACTGCTTCTCTTCCTGGGCAGGTCTACAGTTTTCTAGAGACCCTCCAAAATGAGTCTATGGGCATTCTGGGAAAGATATGATTCTAATCCTTGAAGAAATTAAATTTCCTTTCAAGATTAGAATCTTTAAAATGTTCAAAATAAATATTTATTATAATCAGCCTCATAATAACGTGGTTTTTTAAAATTATCTGATTAATGTGTCATCCATTCAAAGGCACACAATGAACATGTTTTGGAAGTGGAAAAACAAACCTAGATTTCAGAATTGCCAGATATCTTCCCAGTAGCAGCTTTCATTTATCTTGTCAACTAAAATAAATATTTAATGTCTCTTTCTTCATTCCTCCAGACTACTATAAAAACTGGGAAATACACATATCCCAAACACAATTGAAGAACATTTGAGTTGTCAAACTTCACAAAGCCAGGAAACCCCAACTTAAAGCTCATGGTCATTCGCCCCATGTGCAGGCACGTAGACGCCAGCGGGGAGGTTAATGAACTGGGCTTGTTTATAAGGTCACTCCCACAGCACAGAAGGGCCTTCCCCACTCATTTCCCCGCGCTCCTGACAAACCTCCAGAGCTGGGCTGTGATAACAGCTTCATCTGCTCTCTCCATCAGAGGCAGGGGAATTATTTTTTTCTTTCTTTCTCATTAAGGGCCCCTAACTCACTGGGAAAAAAAATCAGTTTGGTGTCACCAACAAATTTAAAAGTCAACTCAGTAGGGCTGTTCTAAGAGGGGAGAGAAAAGTAAAAGGACTTAATTCACCAGATTTCAAAAATGAGAAGAAGATCGTTTGCAATAATAAAGTGGAAAAAGAAGCAGACCAAGGATGAAGTGAGGAGAGAGATGCAGACACAAGGTAGCCACAAGGAGGCTTTTCTAGAGACCCTCTAGGAAAAAAAGAAAAAAAAAAAAAGAAGAAGAAAAGAGAAAATACAGAGGAAAAAGGGTTATTAACTTCTGAAGTTAGTGTTACCCCAAGTAAACACGTGGGTCAGATCTTTGGGCTTTGGACTTCAGAGTGGAATATGCCTTGAAAATGTAAAATGAATTATTCATTGCCCTTCAGTTGCTCTTTATCCTTAAAAAAGGTTCAGAAGCTCTGTTCAAAATGAAGACCCTGTAGCTGGGTGCTAGGAAGAAAATTATTCCCTTGGCTACAGGGTCAGTGCCGTCACCTCAAAAGGCAGAATAAATCCAGCCAGAGCCCTAAGATGGCTCACTCTTCTCGTCCACGAGGGGCACCACAGCCATGCTCCTTGACACTGCCACTGCCTGGAGTCACGCAAGGACTGGCCATGTTTCTTACCCCTGCTCCCTACATGGGTAAAGGATTTGCTAGGTAAATTAATCAACTAAACAAGATGGTTAGAGAGTATTTAAACTATTTAAGAGGATAAAAGTTTTAAGTATTTCATAACCCCCTGTTTGTTTTCCAAAGAATGTGTTTGCTAATAAATACCTATATTAAAGTCTGGTCTCTTTCCGTCCACCCTGCTGGCAATGGCCTCCCCAAGGCACCTCTTGATTCACCTCATTTTCTCTATATGTGGTTATAAACTTTGACACTGCATTTCCTTAATAATATCTAGACTATTCACTACCTCAGATTTCAATGCCTTCTGTTAGTTTTAATATATTTTCATCCAGAATTTCTTTGCTTTAAACAATAGTACTTAAGTCTTGTGTTTTCCTCAAATATGACACGATCATATGGAATCTATACAACTAGCCCTGTAATTAATGGGAAATCAATTTCCATCCTCTCTATGGAGTATTACAGGCTACCTAGGGGGTGAATTTATACATAGGAAGGTAGCATGTGTGTGTCGTACAACTCGTGGCTCTTTGTAATTTTCTTTATTGACATTCTCTTTATGATCCTCCATTTTTTCCTCACTTTTACCATCTTTACTATTCCCAACTCCTTTGTACAAAAACAATTCATCATAAGTTTATCCACAGAATTTTGAATGGAAGCATCTTAATTTATTAAACTGTCACTCCTGATATTATTATGTCCTATGTTGCCTTAATCCAATGACAAAACATGGTTGCCCTTCAATTCTTTATCTGTAAAGATTATATGACCCTCTTTGTTTACTTGAAATTTTTACTGTATTTTGAAACTTTTTTCCCCGTGTTACCACTCCCATCCACATAATTTGCTTTCATAATTTATTTCTAAGATACAGGAAGAATCGTAAAACTGACAAAATCACAGCGGGATTCCATGTGAATTAGAAAGACTTTGCCCCAGCCTCCTTGATGGCTTGGCTTCCGTCACAGTTACTCTCCTTTGCCACTAGATGGCACCTCCACATGAATTTAAGAACCATCCCATTTTAACGTTAAACTACTTGGGAACAACTTTTGTCTTCCTTTTGGGTGAATGGAATGTTCTACTTTGTACCATTCACTGTGGCTTCATTAAGTTGCTTATGTCTCAAGCTCTAAATTCTTGGAGATCAGGGATCGTCTTTTACTTTTTTGATATAATAGTCTTCAGCACAGGGTTAGACAGACACACAGCAGAGGCTCAATAAATTACAGTTCATTAACTGGTTGTTCAGTATTTTAGGAAACAGTACAATGCCTATGTTTGAGTCATAAATGGAGAAGACATCAGGAGTTACACTGATAATCAGGACATTGTTCTTCTTTAACCTTGCTACTCCCTCCCCTGCCTAGTGTAGTCGACCATACGACATATAAATTGTTACAGAATTCGCTTTTAAAGATATTTACTATGTTTCAAATAATTAATATAGGACACAATATGGTCCCCTGATCCTTTGTTAAGGGGAGGACAAATGCATTTTAAACCATCCGTGCTCCTTTACTCAATTTCAGATGTTTCAGAACAGGTTGTTTAGGTTCAATGGATTTTAGGAACCTGAGAGTTCAACACAAGATTAGAGTCATCTTTTTGCTCTTCTTTCTGTTTTATTTCTCTCCCCGCTTTCCTCTCTGTTCTCCCTTCTCCTTTTCTCTGTGACCCTTTTGTTTGATTGTGTCTGTGGTCTCCATACATCTAAGGAAAGTCTCAAACTGCTTCAAAAGTGATTTTGTGGATTCTAATTGCCTTACATTTTCTTCAGATTCTAACTTTCCTTATGGGAAAACAGTCCCCTTTGTGGGAAATCACAGCCCCTCATGTGTGTCACATGTCATTAAACCTAGTGAATTTCCTGATTAAAATGGAGAACCTCATCCCCCATTAGTTATCACATGTAGGTGTTGGTTTTTGAAGCATTTATCTCTGAAGGGTATTAAGGAGAGAGAGTGTGTGCACGTGTGTACATGTGTGCACTTCTCCCCATCCCAACACAAAGAGTGAAAACAAAACAAGCTACCAAAACCAAAAAAATCCCAGTCCTCATCAAAGCAATTGAGAAATAACGCTTAGGGATTAAGGACTTAAAATAGTCATTTCATAAACTGTCTAAGCCATGTCTGTGCCCTTGTTAACTAATCTGCTAATCGGTTAAACACAACTTCTGTGTGGCACAGCATTCTATGTCTTTAAATGCCTCTACATTCAGCTCTCCAGCACCACTGAATTCAGACTTGGGGCCACATAATTAGGTTTCTTAAAAGGCAAGATTCTGCTGAAAATGCAATGTGTCCTGCAGAACTTATAAGCAATATCACCCTCCACACTATGAGTCACAAAGCCCTAAATCACAGGTTCCTTTAAGCCAGTATCTACTCTGCCTACCAGTCCTGAACCAAACTAAGATGTCAGCACAGTATGTCTCCCCTTTCTGTGTATATTTCCTCTCCCACCACATTTAGGCACCCAATTCCTTGTGGTTTCTCCCCGCCTCTTCTTTTATCCAAAGGTTAGTACTTTCAGAAAATTACCTGAAATGCATTCAAACCAAGATAATAAATAAAAGATAATGTTGAATTACCCTTTCCAGGGGATTTTTTCCCCTCACTTTAACAAGGATCAAAGTCTTAAACTATTTTTAAAAATTCCTCTTTTCCATTATCTAGGGGTGGGAAGTTATTTTCTAGGACAGCAGGGTTTCCCAGGTGCTTATGGCGTCACATGATGGATGTGCTTCCCTCACCAAGGGCTGCATCCGACTCTCCCCGTCCATAGCACTATAGACACTCCCAGGCCCTGTGGCTGAGGCATCCTGAGCTACTTCACCTCAAGGCCAGTGACATGTGGGCTATGATTGGGATTTCCCATGTTATCTCAGATGACTACTGAGAGGTTCACGGAACAAGACTGTATCTTTTGCCCAAAATGTTTATTTGACTACAAAGACTGCATTGGATACATAACCTTACCTACAGCATGGATTCTCTGGTGTCTGCCTTGGGAGCAATCTTTCTGTCTAATCATCATCATCATCATCAACAAGCATACTCACAACTATAATAAATGCTGACTGTGTCTAAGTTCCAGGACAAAAGGCTTCACACATGCCATCTTCTCCCTATGAGGTTAGAGCACTTCTTTCTGCTGATATACCACCCACAACCTCCAAAATCCTTGAATCCAGACCCTACTGTGGTCAGAACTGGGGCACAGGAATGACCCAAGGATACTTTTACAAAAGTTCTGAAACTGTGCCCCATGTGGTGGTCAATTCTAACAAGGGGCCAACAACCAACACCAGGTCAATCTGGAGTCAGAGGGGAGAAACAGCCTAACCCAGAGAGCAGGGTCCCACCCAGGAAGAAACCAGATACCCGAGGGCTGCCCAGCTGGTGGGAGAAAGGTGAGTGGACCTGGGGGAGGCCGAGCAGGAGCTCTTTCCCTGGGATCTGGTGGTTTCCTGCTGCCGGGGGAAGACAAGGCAGATCCTAGCTAGTGGTGTCTCCTTCCTCTTTCAGGCCCCCAGCCACCACATGCCTTCAGAAGTGATCTTGGCTCCTTGAGTTTAGTGGGAGATCTTGCTTTGGGGGAGGACAAGGACAGGAAGTAAGATAACAAGAAGCCTCCATGTGTTATGGTGTTTGTACTTTTCAAAGTGCCTTCATACCCATCATCTCGTTCTACAATGACCCTAGAAGATGAGAGGGGAGTGGCAAAGAACTGCCACAGGAACTGCGACCCTGGCAAGAAAAAACGATGATTCTAGCTACCGCAGAAAGCTGAGGTTAGGCTGGGCGATTTCTGCCCTGAAGGCACATCCAGGACAAGGCAGCAGCCACAGTGCACTTACTCCAGCCAGGCCTCGCCCAGGCCCTGTCCCTTCCCCTGGCTGTCCTTCATTCCCTAGGGCATCTGTCTTCCCTACCTGCTTCCTGCCATCCCTGGTCATCAGGCCCTGCATTCCCAGAGGCAGGGCCTGTGGGGCAGTTAGGAGCTGCAGAGTGGTTTAAGCACACCCTCCCATGACACCCCAGTCTCTTCCCCACCTGCTTCAACCCTCACCTTGAGCTAAGAACTAGGGATGACACAGCTTACATGTACAGTCTTTAGATGCCCTTTCAACAACTTTAATAAAGATGAGAGTAAGAGCTAACACTGAATATTTATTGCTGGATTTGAACCTCGTCTGTCCGTGCTCTTAACCACTACCACCACTATGTCCCCTACGACTGAGATCCCCAACCCCTCGACTGCAACCAGGTACTGGTCTGTGGCCTGTTAGGAAATAGGCTGGCACATCACCACTTGAGCTCCACACCACCCCCCATCCAAGACACCCTACCCCCACCCTGTGGAAAAATTGTCTTCCATGAAACTGGTCCCTGGTGCCAAAAAGGTTGGGGACCGCTGCCCTAAGAGAACTTCCAGCTGGGCCTGGCATTGGGGGTTTGAATCTGGCTTATCTCCCTCTACCTAAAAGCCTTTAAGCCCAGGCTGGACAAAGGCCAGAATGGAGCTGCACACAGGAGGAGCAAAGGCAGAGGGAAAAGCTCAGTCAGTAATGGAAGCCATCCAGCCATGGGTCAGTTTCCAGGCCAGAAGCTGATGCTCCCACTGGCTTCCACACTGGGAGTACTGATGGAACTCTCCAGGCTCTTCTTTCCTGGGGCAGGATTCAGGAGCCCGATGCATATGTGGAGAAATATATACATATACACCACAACGATGACAACAGAGTCGAGTACCAGAACAGCTCTGCAGACAGACCCTGAAGCTGCATCAATTGCAGACCACCCAATACGATACTGGAAACCTCTGAGGTGCACTGGTGGACTGAAACAGTGACACAGGCCCACAAACATGCACCTGGCAATGCCATGTTTACGTCCCAGTCCCATACCTTTAACACAGGCACAAGCACACACATCTGCAGGTAAGACATAATCCTGTCTGCAGCACACACACTGTTGGACCCTCACCTGTCATCACAGTAGGTGAACTTCATGTCCATGCTGTGGCGGCTTAGGAAGGTCTTGCTGTCCAGGGGGATGTCCATGTGGGATGGGTGCTGGATTGGTTCACACATGATGATGAGGCAGGAGAGCAGGGGCTCCTTGTAGCCACAGAGGCTACTGTGAGGAGGGCAGTTGTCATAGACTTTCACCTGGCCAGTGCAGTGCAAGACCTGCAGACCAGCAGCAGGGGGTCACACGTGGGGCTGGGAGTGCTGGGGTGGGGGCAGGGCTTTAGGCATCTCCCCGCCCCACACCTGGAACCCCAGCCCAGGCCGAACGTCGCCCTACCTTCCAGGTGGCTGACTTGAGGTTGACAGTTCGGCCTCTGTTGGTGACTGTGCACTTCATCCTCATGAAGAAGTCCCTCTCTGTGGACATGTCTTTGCTTTTCTTCCCCAAACCAGAGCCTGGATAGGGAAGGGCGGAGGGGGATGGGAATCAGTTGAACTTAGCTTTGTATTTATATTCATGGGAGGGGCCCTGCTGCAATTTTTCTGGGAAGCTTATCGTTTGTTTCCCAAGCATCTGCTCTCTTAGTTCCTGTAGCCTGCCATGAGCACTGAGCCCCATCTTGGCCTGTGGACTGGTGGTTTCTCATGGCCAGCTTGTCTCCTCTACCAAAGCACAAACTCCTAAAAGGCAGGAGCTGTTCTGTCATCTGATTTCCCATTGCACCTGGCACACAGTCAGTGGTCACTGCACAGCAGCAAGGCCATGAGGGACTACCAGCCACCATCTCAGCAAACCTCTCCTGGGGCCGACCAAGGTCTCCACTGGGAATTTCAAGGGACAGTCTGGGTGAGGCCATAGTCACTCCAAAGGTATAACCTTACAGGTTAGAATATCCCTCAGACACTGCTGCCTTCTTTATAAACTGCCTCCCAGGAACTTAAACCCTCTGCCACCCTATTTGCCACCTGCAATAGCTGCATTTGGTTTAACATGCCATTAGCTTTCTCCCTAAAGTGACATATATATCAAGGCTCTAGAGAGACCTCTGGTCGAAATCTCCCGGGATTTGGTAAGCAAGTCCACTTTAAGGATTAACTCAACATGGATCATATCCTCCCTCAGCCAGAATTAAATAAATCACCAAGACTAAGAGTATAGCTTTCTTCCTTAGAGTCTTCAAACTGCCTACTCATTCAGAATATTTCCCACTTTTTGTAAAACAAAGCACTGAATGCAGTGTCATCTGAGTCCCTCTTGTCCATGTTTAAATTCTGCCTACACCACCATCCCTTTCATGGGCTTGCCAAGGTACACTCCTGCCCCCTCCCAGCATTACAGAATATCTACAACCTTGTTTCAAATAGTCACACTCCGCCCTCCAGGCAAAGCCACCAGCCTCTGCACTTAAACTTTCAGAGAACCTTGATTTATTTGACTGACATTTTTCTGAAAAGCTATGTGTCAAAGGAATTGTGGCATCTACACTGAATTTAAACATCCTTAGGGGAGCCCACTATAATAGACTGAATGGTGAATCTTTTTTTTTTTAAAAGAGTGACTATTCCTCCATCATGGTAATAAAACCATCTCTCCCATTCTCAATTATGTTTCTTGCAATTTTAATTTTCACAGGTGGGGTTTGCATATAATGAGATATGCCAGTATCTTGGGGCCTGGCCCCACGGCCAGGACCAGCCCAGGTATTGGGGACAAGGGTGCTAGAGGAATTTATTTGTGCTGTTTGGATTATTATTGATGCCTCCTAACTGGATTCTCCCCATTCTGACATTTGATCATTATCTCTAAGCATAGCTCCAAGCAGATCACCCCACCCCTGCTCAGAAACTTTCAATAGCTCCCCACTGTCTATGGGATAAAGTTCGAGGCCCTCCACCCGGCCTTCAAAGCCTCCCACAATCTGCTTCATGGCCTTATCTTCCTCTCAGAACTCACACTAACCCTTTACTTCCAGATCATGAGTCCAACCACAGGCCGGCACCTTCAAGGAGGATTTGCTGATTCACTAAGTTTGATCAATCCCAAGTCCCCGGTACACGGACCAAGAGATCTAAAGTTCTACTCAGATCAATAGAGGCCACTTGGCTGTGAATCATGGCACCTGAGAGAGGGAGGCTCCTAGACTTTGCCTAGTCCAATATCATTAAAATGAAAACAATGACTCTGAGGAACAAAGAAGTGAGGTTTAAGTCACAGAGTCAAACTGAGACTATGGTCAGTAGCTGAACTAAGAACCCAAAGGCCAAAGGGTTTCTGGAGTAGAGAAGAAATCAGAGACTTTTTGGTGTTCTCAGGCTTCAAGCACCTGCTCTAGAAAGTGATTCAGAAAGTCTGGTACAAATGTTCCATGCAGCACAGACTTTCTCAGCAGCATAGACGAGACAGTGAACAGCCTGTGGGTGCTTTCCAGCCTGTGCACTCTAGGAGCCAGCTGGCCCAAGGCCTTCAGGAGGGATAGGAGAGGGGATAGGTGGGAGGGCAGTGGCAGTGGGGGAAGGGGAGGTGGTTGTAACTCTGTGTTTTGCAGGTCTGAACGTGGATTGCAGGTTCTGTCTGCAACAAGGGTGGAGGTGAGCCAATGAAACATCTGCTTTTGCAGTGTGTGTACTAACAGGAGCAAAATCTTGTAGGCTTAGTACCACTGTCTCTGGTATTTAGCTTGGACAAGCACAAGCCCCATGGCAGTGACAGGTGAGAGAGGTTAAAGAGGACATCTAGATGTGGGCAGAATCTGCCCAGACCAGTGACAGAGTCTCAGGTTCGGAAGGGACCTTGACAGCCATTGAGCCCCACTGCTGCCCAAAGCTTTAGTCCTCTGGACAGTATCCCCATTCATGCCTTTGCCTGAATGGCCCCAGTTACAAGAGATGAAGCTCCACTGTCAGTGCAAAGTGCTTTCTGCCTGTGTAGATCCTTTCATCTGCTGGCACCTGCTGGGTACCTCCACAGGTAGGGTCCTGTATACTAGACCTTTTAAAATCTCTTCTCCATCAAAACCTACCTGTCCTATGTCTCCAAAGGTGGCCCCAGTGAGCCACACCTCCTGCCACTCACAGCCTTGTGTAGTTCCCTCCTACGCTGAATCAGGGCTGGCCTGTAATGTGCTCTAACCAATAAAATGGGGCAGAAGTGATGCTGTGCCAACTTCAGGACTAAGCCTTGGGAAGCCATGGCAGCTTCCACTTTTGTACTTTTGGGAGCCCTTAGCTGTCAGGTAACATATCTGGCAACCCTGGAGATACCATGTGGAGAGGGAGAGGCTCTGAGACTCCACAAAGTGAGAAAGCAGTCCACCTATCCCAACATTCCAGCTGAGACCAGGGTTCTAGCCACCTGCCACAAGGTCCCAGACATATGGGTGAGCCATCTTGATCACCCCAGCCAGTCCAGCCCCCAGATAACTGCAGCCCAGCCAGACATCACTTATAGCACAAGACCTACCCATAGAACCTATAAAATCCTGAGAGCTAATAAATGATTAAGTCCTGTGTTTTGGGTGGTTTGTTACACAGCAATAGACAACTACAGTAGTGCCTATGAGCACTTTGGCTCGCAGATGAGTTTATTGGTTTGAGTGGCATCATTTGGCAGAGATGCTTGACTCCCAGGTGATGAAACCTCCTGGAGACAGTGTCCTAACCCAAAGGAGTCCCCTAAGAAGTGTGGTATCAGCAGGAGATATTTCTGAATAATGCCTCCTTTCCATGCCCCCCAATCTCATTTCACAGTCTACATGCTTACACAGAGGGCCAGCCTAGCTGATTTTTTACGGATGTCAGCTTTTCCTGCATCATAAGGGTCTTGAGCCATCTCTCCTATACTGTAGGTAAGGGAAGGCAGATTCCCTCTCAGGTGGGGCAAGAAGGAAGTAAACATACAATTCAGGATACCATTTTTGAGACTCAGGTTTTCACGGATCTCCTCGTGGTCACAGGGATGAGTGAAGTCAAAGATACTGTGTCCTGTTAGCTCCACCTGTTTCAAAAACAAGGTTAGGCTTCATTATTCCTAACATTGAAGTAAAAGACTCCGAGAGGAAGCTAAGCCACCTTCTGGATTTAGAGACAGGGAGGAGATTGAATCAGGTCTTCTCATAATCCCAGTCCAGTGTTAGGTGCACAGACATAAGGACGTAATGGAGGACTACTGATAAGGACAGACTTGACTTACACGGGTTGGCCTGTTAAATCTAGTCAGCAGAGAGCTGTCCACTAGGACAGCCACAAGCAATGCCAAACCCAATGCCAGGGAGGGGGAATGTGTTACCGAGGCTGTGGCCTGAGGTCAGTGAGGGTCAGAGTGGGCATGGGCAGTCAAGGGGGATTGTTACCAGCACCTTCCACTAACTTCTACCCCCAAATGGAAACATTTCCCTTTTCTGAAAGACACAGAGGAGGGTGTCACCTGTGTGAGTCCCATGAACTTGCTGATGTTTTCTGACAGGAAGATCATGTCACCATCTTGGGTCACCACAGCAATGAACCCCTCCAAGGCTTTCAGGTACAAGTTATCCATCTGCTGGTCAGCTTCAGCTTCAGACTCATTTTCAGAGCAAACTGGAAAGAGGAGGGTTAGAAAGCTTGCATGCATGTGGTGTAAAAACAGATGTGACGGGCATGGGTACGTGTCTGCTAGGGATGGCTCAAAGGCAACAAGTGGGCTTATCTGGAAACACATACCACCACCCATCTACATGTCTGCCACATGCCCAAGCAACACAGATGAACACTGCTACACAGAGGACACCTGGCAGGGGCTTTGAGGACAGTGTGCTTGTAATGACAACAGTGCTTGTGGTACTAGTGCTCACAGTGGCAGTAGTACTCATAGACAGAACAGCAGTCATAGTAGTAGTAGGAACAAATGTTTTAGCTGCTAATGTGCATTGAATCAGTTACTACATGAAAGGTATTACACTAAGTATGCTATACAATCTTCACAATGACCTACAAGGTAGGTACTACTCTTAGACTCATTTTACAGATGGGGCTTAGAGAGGTTAAGCCATTTGCCCAAGGTTGGAAAGGTTGGAAAGCTGGCAAGCCCCAGCAGCTGAATCCAGAAGCCACACTCAACCATTTATAGGCTCTGGAGTTAAACACAAATTCTGTTCCTAGATCAGCCTCTTATTAGGCTATGACTTTGGGTAAGTAACAACCTCTATGAACATCAGTTTCCTCATCAGCTAAATGGAGGTAGTAATTTCCATCTCTTTGAATTGTAAGAATTAAATAAGTATGTAAAATGCCTAAAATGGTATCAACAATAGTGAATTCTTTCCCCCTCTGCTCCCTCTAAGACACTGTCATTACCCTCAAATTACTCAAAGCTTAGATGAGAAATATGTAGCACACACAG
The DNA here is from genome assembly GCA_023783475.1 of Daubentonia madagascariensis. Classification (NCBI taxonomy): domain Eukaryota; kingdom Metazoa; phylum Chordata; class Mammalia; order Primates; family Daubentoniidae; genus Daubentonia; species Daubentonia madagascariensis. The sequence goes on along the minus strand of JAKFHU010001035.1, from coordinate 39,554,764 downwards.
ATGCAAAGGTAAATAGAAGTTCAAGGGCGTCATAGCTGGGTGCCCAAGGAAGGTTATAGACAGTAAGTGCTCTAAGGATCAGAGGAGGAGGGGGTTGCTGTGGGGTGCTCAGAGACAACTGTACCAAAGAAGATTTCAGGAAATTAATGAAAAATAGAGATTTCACTCTGTAAAACAAAAGAAGGGCCTTCTGGGCTGGATAGGGTTAGGTGAACCCTGGAAAACATATGGAGCAAGCTCCCTGCTAGGACTGAGAAGAGGCCCACCTAGCTGAAGAGGAGGATGCAATTTCCTAGTCTCAGTGATTGGGTAGGTGAGGTAGGTCCAGTGTCCTGAAGGGGCCTCACATTTCAGGCAAAAGAGTAGAGAAGTGGCATCTCACAGCATTGCTTTGGGGAGATTAATCTGGCAATGGCATGGAGAAGAGTTTGGAGAGAGTGAAGCCCAGAGGTACCAGCCAGAGTTAGGAGGCAACTGCATCACTGGCAGGCTGGAGAGGTGCTAGAAGCAGCCTGAGAAAACATCACCCCAAACCACCCACTTTGAGTACCCTGGCCTGTCAAGTATACCTCTGCTATCTGCAGAATGTAGACTCAGCTCCGGTCCCCGGCAAAAAAACCTCTCAGGCCCCTGGCCCTTGGTTCTTACACTCAGACCACAGACTTTATTTTAGCCCCTCTTTTCTTAGTTCATTATTTAACTGCAAAGATACATTTACTTATGAAAATTTGTATTCATCCAGTGCAAACATCAATCCAAGTATGCCTCACTTGATTTACAGAACAAGGCAATTAGAGAGTAATTTGTCACTCTCTTAACTAAAAGGAGTCTTTCAAATGGAGACTATTCTAAGGAAAGTAAAATGCAATTCAGTTTATGGGCCACTTAGCAAGGGACACATCAAATGCTGTGAAATGTGATTCAAGGCCCTTGCTGCAAGGGCACTGGACTTATTTCTCTTTTTTCTTTTTCCTCGATTCCCTAAAATTTAACCTCTGGGCTACCTGCCATTATTCCTCAAGGAGAACAAATCCAAATTAGGAGATGTTCCTACCAAAGGGCTTCAGTGGCACCACTGGGGACCAGTCATTTTTCAGGACATAGGATCAGAGAACATGCTGGAGTCACAGATGCTGCTATTTCTGCAGAGGAACAGAATAGGGCCTATCCCTGCCTTCAGAGCCAAGAGTTGGGTTGTACAGAGTGGTGTCCTGCTGGCTTTCCCTCTGTTTTACTAAAATGGTGGAACAAAATGAGGGAAATTCTTTCCTCTTCACACTCTGGTTCAGGCAGCTAGCCTATGGAGGGGAGGACCATGGGCCATGGGAATCGCCTTATACCACACACAGACCCACACCTGATCCCTGCTAGGGTCTGCTGATATATCTCTTCTTTGCCAGCTAACCGGTCAGCTGAACTTGTGATGAACCAATGTCCCAGGTGCAGGTGCTGCTGCTGCTAAGGTTAGCTTTCCCAGTTAACATCTCCATTTAAACTGGGGCTTTAGGAGAGACAATGACTTAATACTTTCAACTGTGAGTGTGCATCAGAATCACCTGCAGGGCTGGCTAAAACAAAGACTACTGGGACCAGGATTGCTATATAATTTGCATGGCCCAGTGCAAAGTAAAAACACGAGGCCTCTTATTGAAAAATTAAACCCTGCCTGGGACCCTTTTAAGTGTGGAGCCCTCCAAGACCATACAGGTTGCACACCCATAAGCTGGCCCCACCCCCAGAGTTCCTGACTCAGTAGGTCTCGGGTGGGGACTGAGAATCCGCTTTTCTAACAAGTTCCCAGGTGATGTTGACAGCTGCTACTTGTAGGATCACATGCTGAGCACCACCGCTTCAACTCAAGGTCCTAGAGTGACCCTACTGCTGGGGAGATCAGCCTGTTTCGGCAGGTGGTGATTTATTTGGTGGATGGGCGAGAAGAGGTTTTCAGCACCATTTAAATCACACCAGATAGGTGACCACTTTCTACAGACAAGCACAGGCCGGCCCTGTGGTTTCTGGCCTATTGAGAAGATATTTTCTCTTCAATTTCTTTGATCTCAGTGGTAACACTGACTTCAAAATCTGGAGTGATCCCAAAACAACCCTATTTGGGTTAACTAGGCCCAGAGGAAATAGTCCTGCTTAAAATTTCCTGTTTTTAACAGTTCCAACACAGCCAAACTGGTTGCCACCCATGCCCAGCACATTTGCTTCCAGGAGGTGGCGAAATTGGCTACAGCAGCATCGGGTCAGCAGGCCTCTGGGAGGGAGGGATAAGGGTGCTCTAGGGCCATGAAGGGAAACAGAACATCTTGGAACTGAAGGCACAATGGCTGGAGGACCAGGAAGTCAGCAGGCAGCCCCCAGGGACCATGCGATAGAGGGCTGGGGAGGCCTTCTCTCTGCAGAACTCTTTGCTCTAGTAGCACCTGCCTATCCTTCTGGGAGCTTCCACAGGAGCCTGGCCAGGTCACTCGCACCTTGGGAGCTGAGAGTGAAAACTAGGTCCATGAGGCAGACCCTTACCCAGGGCACAAGGAGACTCATGTCATGAATCTGCTGAAGACTCCTCTGCCTTTTTTCCTGTGAACATCGTGTCTTCCCTCATGTATCATAATTAAGCAACTCAGTGTTAGGCATGTGGAAAAATGCACTCATGCCCTACACAGTTATTAGGTGTCTACTACGTACATGTCTGCCTTATGCTAGGTACAAAGTAATCTGTCCGCAAGTGTCACTTACTGTGTGCTCAGTCCTGTCCTAGGGAGACTCAGGGATTCTGAGAGGTGTAAGAGCAATCCTTTCCCTCAAGGAATCTACAGACTGGTGGGGAAGACAAAGATAAATTGCTGTAAGGCCACACAACAATCGAGCATAAACCCTTGGTGCAGAATAAAGTGAGGAGCCCACAGTAAGTACTCAATAAGCCACCAACAGGACCTTTAAATCACCTTGGGCACTAAGTCTCAGTTCCATGCTTCCCAGGACCCTTCAGGGTCTGACCCCAAAGAAGAGGGACAGGTCATTAAAACTAGAGGTGCTCTGCAGAGATGGCACATGCCTGTCCTGGGGAGCACGACAAGATTCTTTAATGCTAAAAATAACCCCAGTAAACAGGCTTTGATGACTCCCCACAGTCAGGATATGCGCGGGCTGAGGTTCTGGAGCACTTTTTCCGGCACACAGTCATTTCCTTCAGGCAGCACTGCCCATGGGGGGGCGGGGCCTCTGAAGCAGGAGCTATGCATCTGGGCTGAGTAGGCAAGACAGCAGAGCAGAAGCCTCTGGACAGGTCTCTAAGGCCAAGGCTGCCCTCATGGGGCTGCTGGTCAGAATGCTGGCTACATTTTATTCCTCCAAAGTTACTTTCTCTTTTTTTTTTTTTGCATTATTAAAACTTTAATGTCAAGTTTTAACTTAAGTGAATATATACTTTTTGAATTTATTTTATGTGCATGAAGAGCCACTGGAAGCATACACAAAAAAAACTAACAAAAGTATTACATGTAGTGCACTGGTGCTTACTACAGGCAAACCTAGGGTCAGGATGGGATAAGAATTCTCAATGTATTGTTTATATCATTTTGATTTTGTACCATGTTAATATATTACCTAGTATAGAAAAAAAATTTTTTAAGTAACAAAGTCACTTTCCTTCTTTGTTTCCTACTCTGAGAAGTTCCAGAACTGCTTTGACTGTTCTTAAAGCCATTCTGATGTGGTCTTCTCAGTTCAGATGTGCTTGGCAGTCACCACTTGGTTAACATCACAGAAGCTTTCCTTCTAAGGGCTTTGTCTAAACTGACTCATCCCCTCTACCCCTCCTAGGACCCCCACCAACCACCATCCTGGGCGCTGCCTGCAAGAGCAGAGCCAGTCGAGCCATGAGGAGTTATTTTTGGATCACTTACTGGATCATTAGCCACGACTTTAAACCCCACCATTATCAGGCTTGGGGTATTCTCACACCTTTGGAAGAAGACAATACCTGACCTTGCTGGGCTCCTAGAGAGCCCTGAAAATCCACCAGCAGAGCGGCATCCCTTTGTTCTTTACATATCTTATCCTCTCTTACACGCCTCTGCATTGCCCTTCATAAGATGTAGCACAGGGCTGGGTTCAGCAAACACCTATTGATTGAACAGACTTTTTAGTTTAAGCTAAGGGAATGATCTGAACAAAGTCAGTATCTCTAGAAGAGATCGTACATTAGCTGCTCTCAGCCAGTAACATCCTTGCGTGAATCAGTGTATTGGCTTCTTTCCAAACAGGATGAAAAAGGCCTTGATTTGGAGAGTGGGTAGGGAGGGGGATGGAGCAGTGAAAATGTGGGGGTGAAAGCCTGGGAAAAGAAGTCTGAAAGTGGAGTGTAAGAAGGCACCAGAAAACATATCTGCCTCCACAATTCTGCTTTCTTTGTCCCTCTTTTCCTGCATGGAAAGATTATGGTAAACTTTAAAATCATTTGTCCCACAGTTGAATGTCTTTCCCTTAGTAGTCTAGAGATCAGGAAATCATAATCTCTCATTAAAACTGATGTTTTCACTCAGCTAATGCCAATGAATCAATAATAAGCCTGACATTTCTCTTTAGAAACCTCACTTCACGTTGATCCCCAGCTCCATGTAAAATGAATTTGATTTCACCATTATGAGTTTGGGGAAGCCTGAAATCAAATTTTACAGTGAAAAGAAAAGCAAATTTTGTATATTTACTGTTGTTTAATGCCCTCAGAATGCAGAACTGACCCCCATTGGGTCACGGTTTGTGGGGCCCATCCTGAAAGAGGATTTGAGACAATCAAGTGGTATTTCCACTGATGTTCCTGTGAGTGTGTGTTCTGTCCTCGCCCAGCGTGGAAGCTCATATCATAAAGCTATTGTTTCAGTTTGCTTCCTGTGATATGAATCTCAATTTGGCAGCCCAGACCCATAGCCTGAATTTCTCAGCATTGAGGTTTCCTCTCCAACATTCCCAACACAGAACAGCCTACTGTGAAAATCAAAGGGAAACATGTTACTAAGTAAAGAAGAAATTTTCTAAAGCAAAACTTGGTATTTTTTAGCCTTTTGAACTCTGAGGTATGCAACCAGTTATTTCCTATTATAAAGTAAGCCAAAATTGGTACTCACCTTTGTTAGAAATGCTTAAATAATGAATTTGTGGTTTGTTTTGACTTGGAAGAGCATGGCAACTCTGCATTTTGATAGAAATTGCTAAAAGGTGGGTAAGAGGATAGTAAGGGCTTACATTGGGTTTTTGTTTACATCATTTTTCCAGAAGCCTATACTTACTACAAAGCAATATACTTGCTTGTAATGATTTTTATTTCTAAGCTATAACTTAAGAGCTTATTATGTGGCAGGCTAGAGGATAAGGCCTTTTATGTCTATTATCTTAATCCTAAAACAACATTGCAGAATGAATACCATTATCACCTTTGTGCAGGTGAGGAAACTAAAGCTCAAAGAGAAAGAAATTTGTGCAAGGTTGCAGAGAAGAAGGCAGCCAACTGAGATCGCAGTATAGGTCTGTCTGCTCACAAATCCTGCACTCCCCTTCATTATGTTACATGTGTGGAAAAAGTAAAACATGATTAAAAAAGAAAAAGATCCTGACTTACAATTTCTGAAAAAAATTCAACAATTGGTCTAGAGAATGTACAGCAGGACACTGGGAGAGAAGTCAGAGAAAAGGAGATGTTGAGAAGCCATCCCACCTCCCCCGGCTGTGCGTGTTTTATGAGAACTTCTCCTTCAAGGACACCAGGGCCAGAAGGCCAAAAGTGGAAACTTTTTATCCTTTTCCATCATTTCTTTCCTTGGGACAGAGAAGACTACAGCTGACATGCTGAGGGCTGTGGTCTATCTGGGGCCGAGCCAGAGGGCAGGCAGTCTGTGTCCACAACTTTCAACAGCTCCTGAGTTGGGTTGTGTGATGTCCTGCCGTGGCCACTCTGGTCCTCTCTCTGGGGGTGTGTCTGGCACACAGGGGTTCACACCAACACACATGCAGGCAGATGTACTCAGAGGGCCCAGCCCCTAAATCGCGGCTCTCTCTAGGCCAACCTCTGAACCACTTGCCCATGTGTGGGCAAGCATGGAAAACAAGGCCCTGCACCACTAGAAAGGATAAGAACAATGCTCTGAACATGCGAGGACTTCCTCCTCACCCCACAGCTCAGGGCTGGCCCTCAGGTGCCTCCGTTTGACTTTGGTTCCCTGCTTTCTCCCTACCCCCCAACCCCCCACCCCTTGTTAACATCTGTGCCTGACCAGGTTTGCAGAATGCTCCCATCATCCCATGTCTTTCTTTCCGATGGACCAAGATTCTAAAGGACTTGAATTCCACGTGCAGGTTCATGTGCTAAATGTGTGACTTTCAGCAACCTTAATTTTTTTGTGCCTCACTTATCTGTGAAATAAGGAGAAACACTCTGCAAGTCCAAATTCAGTCAGGGGGTGCCTTAGGATTAATATGCAGGTTGAGCATGCCTAATCTGAAAGTCCAAATCTGAAATGCTCCAAAGTCGTACATGACGCTCAAAGGAAATGCTCATTGGAGCATTTAGGAGTTTGGATTTTCAGATTAGGGATGCTCAAACAGTAAGTATAATGCAAATACTCCAAAAGCTGAAAAAATCCAAAATCTGAAACATTTTTGGTCCCATGCATTTTGGATAAGGGATACTCAACCCGTATCACCCCTTCTGGGGCTCTCTGTTGGTAGAGGAATGGGGGTGGTGATGAAGGGAGCAATAATTAACCCAAAGGAATTAATATCTAAGAGTAGAATTCCAAGTACCATAGCAGGGAAGTAGAGGAGACGGTTCTGGGTGTACGAAAGGGGTCTCCATCTAATCATTAAATCCTCCACTGTCTACTCTGCGCATATGTAAAGATGATCCCAACATTACCAGACATTGCCCTCAGCTGTCCAGGAGGACAAGCCTCTTTAAAAGAAAGGTACACAAGTGCGCTGTGATGAGTCTCCAAGCCTTTCTTACATCCAGCAATCCAAGCCTTGCCAGGGCTTCAGCCCATAGTTCTCTCTTTCTGTAGCATCTATGACTATGAATCTGCCATTGCCTTGCATTATTTCTTTGAAAGAATTTAGAGAGCATGTCTTTGCCCTTGGTTCTCCCCGTCCTGTCTGCACAATTGGCCTCATTAGGCTCATAGTACAGGCTTAGCCCTCTAACCCTTGGGCCCACTGAGCTGTCCTATTTTCCGAAAGTCTTTCCCCCATATCCTTCCTGTGCTGCACGGCCCAGAATAGCACATGCTGGTCTGGCCTCCCAGCCTCACGCTGGATTCCCTCTGCTCAGGGTTTCTTTCCCAGAATAGCCACTTCATAACAGGATGGCAGAATCAACCCGTCTCCAAGGCACCAGCTCACTCAGGAAAACCAACCACAAAAGAACCTTCCCTCCCTGACAGTCTCCCTTGCGCTCACCCTCTCAGACACTGCCCACCTGTAGCACCAGACCAGCATGGGGAGGGGCACTTCATGCTGCCCAGCTTCCTTACAGAACTGACACACTAGATGAGATTTCCACATAGGATCTGAAACTGGAAGGCTCCTCAGGCCACCTCTTTCTGGTCAGGACTAACAGGAAATGGCTTTTCGAAGTACGTAACTCTCAGAAAAAAAATGTTTTGTGAACTTGCCAGTTGCAGAGATACTAGAGAGGGTGAGAATTAGTTGGTTCCTGGAGAGGGTGATGCTTTAGGTTGTCATTTGTCAAGGACTCCACAGGGTGAATGAGTGCAGCTGGGCCGGGTGCTTTACAGACGTCACCTTAGTCAATTCTCACAAACACCCTGAGCAGTAAGTATTTTGACTCCACTTTACAGATGAGAAAACCAACACTCAAAGAAACCAAATGATTTGCCCGGCCTAATTGGCTAGTAACAGGGAAAAGATCGTATGGGCACACCTTCTTGCCATTCTGGAGAAGGTAGTTGGAAGATAAGGATTAAAATGTTCCTTATGGATTCAATGTAGTGTGGAGTATGGGTCTTATGGCCAAATGGCAACGAACTGTGGAGGCAACAACAGCTGTTCTTGGTTCTCCCAGACCCTGGGTTCTCCCCAGCCTCCAAGGGCCTATGCTCTTCCTTGGTCCTGCCTGCCCTTGCCCTTGGCCTGTGACTGGATTCATTGCAAAGGTCACTGCTGGAAAGAAGATATTTAGCATGAAGGAATAAGGCACTAATGATGGCACTTCTGAAAGTTCTGCAGAGTGGGCATTTTTGGGAAGGAAAACTTTCCAACTCTTGCACAACAGGGCCCCCTGTGTGTAGGAACATGCTGGTAAGGCTGCCGTCCGCCCAGCCTGGGGGGCTGCCAGCCTTACCTGAGGACAGGAGCTTTTGTGTTCGCAGGAAGCTGATAGCCAGCCGCATGATGGAGGCCTTGTCCAGGTGGGAGCTCACGCTGTGAGGCAGAGGCAGCTCATGGGCCAGCTCGTAGAACACCTCCGTCTCCTTGCTCCGCCGGCACCTTGCAGCATCGCGGGACTTCTCCTTTCTCCTCTCTGAGCTACTCCTAAATTGAGAGAGAGGGGGTTAGGCCCTAAAAGGTCACTGTCATCCTATCACATTCCTGGCCAAGATATCCCCATGCACTGATCTGGGGCCACACCAGTTGTCTGAGCCACATGTAATCCGCATGCAACCTATTTTATATCGTTAGCTCTGCTTTTGTGTGCACTGGTGTCTTCTCAACCATCTTCTTCTTGCATTCCCCATGGCGTCCAGAACAGGGCTTCACATGGGTGGGGACTGGGCAAAGAACTTGCTGATTAAATGAATTAACTAGCAATACCTTGGACCTGACCTAGTCCTGGGTTATCTGGGGACAGGGGTCAGTGTCCAGGGATGGAAAGAGAAGGGTGAGGAAGCTATGACCAGTGGCCCAAACGGTTCTGTCAAAGGCTCTGGAAAACAAGATAAAAAACTATTCTCTTTTTCTGCATAAGACACATTGAGAAAAAGTAAGCCTAGTACTGGACCTTAGATCCCATTTCACATCAGAAAGTGATTTCCATAGTAAAAATTGAAAATGCTGTTATAGACCAAGAAGAACACTGAGTCAGACATTCATCAGTCTGGAGTACCAAAAAGCATACCTGTCAAGGGTTAAAAAGGAGTAGGCACCACGTTTATCTCTAAACCCTGCCAGAACAGGCTCCTGGCCTGTCTCATGTTCATTTTCCTTTTTGTTGCAGGATGGAAAGAAAGATGACACACACCAAAGCATGCTTCTTTCAGGAAGTCCTAAAGAAGTCCTGGATCTTCTTATAAAACCCATGTCAAGTTCTAACACAGGCAAGTTTAAAAGCCAGAATGTCTGGGTTGGAATTCTAACTTTTCTGCTTGCTAGCTCTGTAAACAAATTATTTAAAATACTTAGCCTTAGTTTCCTAATTTGTAAAATGATAATAGTATTTACCCTTCAGAGTTATAGTGAGGACCAAATATGGGAATTTACATAAAATCTTTAGCACCCAGGCCTATCCCAACTATAAGCAATCAATGTTAGTTAATACTAATTTAAAAATCTGTCCATGACAAGATGATTATGAGAGGTAAGATGTTACAAAACAGTACAGGACAATCCTATTTTCATACAAATTTATGTATTATACACACTACTTCCTATAAACTATATAGGAAAAAACCTAGAATAAAATAATAATATTATTATAGGTATCACAGACATAGTACTTACTATAGTCCAGGTACTATTTTAAGCAGTATATTAGCATCGTTAACTCATGCAACTACCTTTGGAAGCAGGTATTATAATTCCTAATTTACAGATGAGGAAGCTGGCCCATAAAGGCTACGTAATCCACCCATAGCCTCTAAGCAGGTAAATGCCCACTGCCCAGGCTTTGCACTGGGCAGGCAGGTTCTAGAATCCAGGCACTTAATCACCAGCGACCGTCCTGTCTCTCTCTACTCAAAAATGTTAGCAGTTGAAGGGAAGTGAGATTAGGGGAAAGTGTTTTTGTTTTTGTTTTTTTGCTTTGTAGTGCTTATCAGTATTTTCTTATGTTTCTATAAATAACCTATATTGCTGTTTAATAAAGAAACAAGTTTGTTTTTTATTTAAAAATAAAAAAGTCCAATGCAATTGGTGGCTCTGAAGGCCTCAATCCAACCAGCTCCAACTGGCTCACTCTGTCCTGCCTTTCCAAAGCCAAGGGAAATAATTGTAACAATTTGTTTGGCTTTGCAGCCTGTTATCTGGACAGAAAATCAGTATTTTGGGATTCATGGAATGTTGACATGCCTCTCAAACCCCTCAAGATTTGGGGCAGAAGCACTGTTTTGACTTTATGACATGCTTCATTTAAAAAGACAGAACGTCCAGCTCCATAGATGGATGAAGCATCATATACTCAGACTACAGGAAGAATTGTCCAACAGCTGTTGATGGTCAGGAAGAACCTTCAGAAAAATTGTGAAATGAGTGAAACCGTTTTTCTTGTCCCATGTCCCTTTTCTGTTTCCTTTATCTAACCCCTGTTTCCTTCTCTCCCTGACTTCCAACTCTCAAGACTCCTATCCCTGCACCCCACCCTTCCCCATCCTCAGAACTTGCCCCCACTAAACCTTTACTGGCAGTTTGTGTATTAGTCCCCCCCATTTGCATTTTAATCCTGACCTCTGATTGTGGAAAAACAGCAGTTAAAGGTTTGCAGGCATTCTGGCAGAGGAGAGGAAGGTGGGAAGGGGACAGGACACTGAAACTGCACACATCATGCTTTAGGTCACCAGGGCCAGGTAAAAGGTGCTGAATTCCATTCTCCAGCATCAACCCCTGCACTGTCTGACAAAAGCATCATCAACATTTAACCCAGTCATTGGAGGCATCTAGAGAAGCCATTCTGGGGCAGAAGAGATCCCAGCACAGGCTGAGGCATTCGCACCAACATCTGCATGCGCAAGCTTCCCTTTGCCATTCATTGCTCCTTCTTAAGAGTAAAAGAGCTGACAAGGCAAAGAGGAAGAGCCAGGTAGGGAAAAGGCAATCAGAATTAGTGCTCTGACAACGGCATTTGAGTCCTGCCATGTTCTTCCAACCATGCAAACCTTTATTGACACCAACTTTTGTGCCTGGTGCTGCACCAAGAACTTTACATATCTTATTTCATTATAATCTTCCTAACAATACAATATGGTAGGTATTGTTTGCACAATTTACAGATGTGGAGAGGCTCAGATATAATATGTCATTTGCCCTAGGTCACAAAGCCAATGCCTACATAAGCCCTTGGAGGGTTTACAGTCAGTTAGCAGACACACTCAGAAGCCCTGAGACACATGGAGGCTCCCTATCTCATTCCATCCTTGCAACCAAGGTGGGCAAGATAGGCATTATCATTGTCCCCCGTTCACAAATCTGGAAACTGAGGCCAGACCAAGCTAAGTTATGTGCTTAGGACAATCCAGCTAATTAGTGGCAGAGCTAGTGCTAGAACCCTACTGTTCTTGGGCCAATACTCTTCACTGCTTAACTGTAGGAGATAGCAGCTTTAGCAAGAAATAAGGAACAGCAACATCTTAACTTTTAGAAAAAGAAAGACTGAGAATCTTAGGCAGGCAGTTTCTTGGTTTAAAAGCCAGGTAGGCAGAATTTCAGCTGAACCTAGAAGGACAAATAACAAAGTCCTTACAATGTTTTAGGGGTTCAGAAAGCACTTACCTTTTTTTTTTTTTTTACATGTGTTATCTCATTTGATTTTCACAACAACCCTGAGAGATAGGAAATATTATTCCCATTTAATAGATGAGGATATGGAGATTTAGAGAGATTAAATAATTTGCTAAAAAATATTGTCTCAGACCTAGTTCTTCTGGGTCCAAGATCAAAAGCTTTTCCATCGGCAGCAAGGAAACTTTTATTTATTGTACAATTTTGACATACCCAGTGCGTGTTAGATACTTTCCCACAAATTGGATGTTCATACATACTATGGGGAGCAGAGGAGGGCCAAGATTAGAAAAAGATACAGTGACAAAAATTCCGTGAGCAAAGACTCTGTCCTTAAACAAGTACCCTTTCACTTTAGGAAAAGACCTGGAACCTTAGGAGTAGAATTAAGAACCAGTTTCTGAGTTCAAATGAGGTGTGGCGGGGAGGAAGGGGAATCAGTGTTGTGGGCCTTAGCAGATGCAGGCTCCTTGCTGTAGGGCTGGGTATGTGGTGGGGTGTTATCAGATGTGACTCCACAGGTCCAACCCTATCCATGCTGCAGGTGGAGAACAAGCAGTTTCTGTTTTTTTTCTTTTTTGACATTTTAATATGCACAAACGTATACTCACTCTCCCCCAGTTGGAAACTCACATTCTGAGACACTTGATCCCAACCAAAGGAAGCAACCACGTAAGAACCCGGCAGCCAGTCAAAAGATAAAACGAAACCATCCAGAAAAACGTCAGTGGGTATGTGCTACAGCTCAACCAGGAAAAACCTCTTTGCCCAGAGCTTCATTATCTTAAAAACATCTTCTTAACTTTTGGGTCATTGCTCCAAGTGTGGCTTAGGGATCCCTACTTAAGTCATTAATCTAAAGATGATCTGCTTTTGGTCAAGATGATCCTGGCTTCTGACTTCAACATGAACACAGCCTCCAGCGAGGACCTAAGATGTCACAAGCTGCACCAAGGGGGTGGTTGCTTAATTAGCTATAGAGTCCTGACCTTTAGAGTTATTAGGACTCATGTGCCTAATGCCTGTGGCCACCTGGGTATCAAAACAATACGCCTATTACTCTATAAGGTTAAATAGTTTAGAAGCAGAATGGATTTCAGCACGTCACTGAAGCTAATTAAGCCAGCTTGGATCAGTCTATTGGTTGGTGGTGAAATTCTGAGCTGGTGCCAATTCACAGGAGGCTGTGAATGGAGGAGGTGAAGGTCAAATGCAATTGGGAGGGATCTAGTGACCCTTCAATAGGGCTGTGGGACTGCTGCACTGGGGCTGCCTGAGGGGAAACACACCCAGCTTCAGGTCCCAGAGGCCAGGGGTACTGGCCCCCACTTAGGCAGCTGATTGCTTCATAGATTAAATTAGAGCAGAACTAAAGCCAGTTGTTCTCAGTCTTGGCTGCTCACTGGAATCACTAGAGGACCCTTAAAAATCTGATGCCTGGGTCCTACCCCCCAGACATTGTGATTTAATAGGTCTGAGATGCAGGCTGGGCATTGGTGTTTAAAAGTTCCCCATGTGCAGCCAGGGCTGAGGACCACTGTTCAAAGCAGTCCATTTCAAAAGGGCTTTTTTGCAGTGTAGGGCGTGGAATTTGGAGTTAAATGTTTTTTGGAAATGCAAACAGCTGTGTCACCTTCTTTCTCAAAGAGTAGGAAGAAAAGGAAACTGGGGCTAGGTGCATTTCATAAACAATCTCATTTGATCCTCCCTTAAATTACTCAGTGTTATTTGGTTCCATGTGTGCAGAGCAGTGGTGCTCAACTTTAGTTTGCCTCAAAATCACCTGGAAGACTTATTAACAGAGATTCCTGGGCCTGTGATCACATATTTACAGAGGACTGAAAACCCACTTTACTTCTAAAACCTAACCATGGTCTCTCCCTTTGTCATGCACTGTACCACATTCACTGTGTCCAGCAAATTTGGAGTCACCATTATAAGCCAAACTATTATTTATCTAAGAGCTGGTGTGACCATCAGTGTACCAGACGTTATGGCTATAGAAAGAGGGAGGTGAAAATAATGAGACAGAGATTTGAAATAGATGCCACAAAAAAGGCAGCTACTCCCCAAAACAACCACTTTGGGAGAAGCCTATAACTTAGTACTGGTAGGTGGCCATTGCTCTAAGTATCTAGAGAAGTAGTTAGAATTAATTTCAGAGCCACATAAGAAAATCAGTCATGATACTTCATACGACACACGTCACTTGAAACTCCAAACAATATCATGCAGTGTACCCACCCCTTTAGTCACCAGACTTGGCTGTGGATGGATCACGGTTATTTGAAAGAATACAATGTGCCCTCAAAAGATAAGGTTTTGCCACAATTGAAGGTATTCAAAAGAATGGTCTTGGCTCTGAGAACAATTCCAAAGGAGTGGCAAAAATCTTTTAGATGAAGGCAATGTTCCAGTGGCCAACTTTCTGGGTACATTCTGATGTTCAAAGCCTGTAGTGGTTAGTAGGGGAATCTATTATATAAGGGAGGGAAAGGTATCAATGTTAGCCAGCCAAAACAGAAGATATTAAGCTAGCAAATTCAGGAGGAACTGGGCAGACCAGACAGACTGTGACAAGGGAAAAAAAGGCATCAATATGCTTTAATATACCCTCTTGTGAGGGGCATGGTCTCTGTCCTGACCACAACCCAGCTGGGAGATTAATAATACAGACTAGTATATCAAAAGTCCTACAGGAGGGGACAAAGAAGAGGGAAGACACGAGGGCTGGAGTGGCTAAAACAGGAACGGATGCTTTCACTCACCCCTTCCCTGAAGGAGGAATCTGGGAAAGTCTCCCATACCTCGACCTCCCCACCCCTCCTCTGGGGCTGAGCCACAGCTCCCTGACCTGCTCTGATGGTCTGTGTCCCTGAAGCAGAGGGCCTGGACTGCATTCAGAGCTGACAGTAATGTCTGGGGCCCACCCAACATGGCCCTCTAATGGTCAATTCTGCTTGGGGCTGACTGGAAATGCTTATCTGCTGGCCTTCTCTGCCCCAGGCAGCCTTGGAGAAGAGAGCAGCAGATTCAATTACCAAGTAGCCCATCTGGGCTCCAGATAACGCAGCCCAGCTGGGAAAGCTCTGCATGTACAGGAGAAGCCGTGATGAACCGTCCCTGTGCTTGGCTTCACCAAGCCTAAGCCTTAGCAGATGTTACAGTCTGAATGTTTGTATCCCCCCAAAATTCATATGTTGAAATCCTCACTCCCAACGTGATGGTATCTGAAGATGGGGCCTTTGGGAGGTGATTAGGTCATGATGCTAGAGCCCTTGTGTATGGGATTAGTGCCC
The DNA here is from genome assembly GCA_023783475.1 of Daubentonia madagascariensis. NCBI lineage: Eukaryota > Metazoa > Chordata > Mammalia > Primates > Daubentoniidae > Daubentonia > Daubentonia madagascariensis. Next base: position 39,539,738 of record JAKFHU010001035.1, on the reverse strand, counting down.
TTTTAAAAGGGGCCCAAGAAAGACCCGTTGCCCCTCCCACCATGTAGAAACACAGTGAGAAACCCACCATCTATGAACCAGAAAGTGGGCCCTCACTAGACCGTTGAATCTGCTGGCACCTTGATCTTGGACTTCCCAGGCTCCAGAACCATGAGAAATAAATCTCTGTTGGTTGTAAGCCACTCCATTTATGGTATTTTGTTGTAGCAGACCAAACAGACCAAGACAGTAGGGAACTCTTTATTCTACATATTAGTGAATAATATCACTTTGCATTTGTATCACACATTCCAGTTTATAAAACACTTAATAAGTGAATCTGTACATATGTAAGTAAATCTGTAAATTTTACACAGTAGGATAGAAACAGCAGCTACCATTATCCCCATTTTAGAGATGGAGAAAATTGAGGCTTAGAAAGATAATGAGAATAGGTGAAATTGGAACAAATCCCCTGAGTTCTGACTTTTCAAGGTGCCATGAACAGAAAGCATGCTGCCCAGCAGCACCAAACATATTGCACGATTAGAAACAGACCTTCATTATCCATCCATCTTGTAACTTAGCTTTTCCTAACACAGGATTCTCTTTTAAAAAGCGCTTTGGGGGAGATAAAGGTAATGCATATTTAGTGTAGGCAGCTTAAGAAATACAGAAAAGTATGAAGAAAACAAATTCAGATCTCAACGGATTTATGGATTTTTTACTTTTCTCTTTTTACTCAACATTACGTCACATTATGAAGAGTTCTTTCAAAATATTCCTAATAGCCAGCAATATCACACCGTGTGGATGGATCACAATGCATTTTACCATTCTTTTACTGTTGTTCAGTTATGGCTTCTAATTTTTAGCTGTTATAAATAACACTATGATGACTACCTTTGTACCAGGTATTGCTTTTTAAATTATTTTCTATAGTAAAAGATGATATGTATCCAGCTTGCTGCCAGCTCCCCGTAGCAACATCACAGTGACAACCCCCACCCCACCCCTCGTGAAAGCCGAGTAGACAGATTTGGCAGCATCAGCATCCTCAGGACCACAGCCAGCACTACTGAGCCCAGGAAGAGGTGCTTGATCAGAGGGAAGAAAAACAGAATGTGCAATAGTCTCAGCCTTGGACTGGGGCTCACCCTCCTTTCCCTATCTAGTCACCAGCTCTCTTGGGCTTCCTCTTTTTCTCATGGCATATGCAGGTTAGAACATCTGAAGAGAGATGACCTGCTATGCTGAACTGGAGTTTTCCTTTGACTCCATCCAGCTCCAGCTCTGAGAAGATGGGCACTCTTTTTGGTCAGCAGGATCTCTTCCCCTGATGTAAAAATAAAGTGTTCTTTCCATCTTCTCTGCCCCTCACCATATTCAGTGCAGTGATGTGTACAGAAGACTCGGTGGCGTCCTCACCCATGAGAAGGGGGAGGAAGCAAGCAGTCGCAGGGGTATGTGCCTGGCTCACCATTGCTCGCCTGACCTCTGACACTGTGCAGACCCCAGCTAAGGGACTAATTAATTTCAGCAAGCTGAGATACTGCTGCTGCTACTATACAACTAGGAAACAACCATGTGTAATACTCTCCAGTAATAAAGAACTCTCGTCATACTGCCTCAAGTTTAATCCTGGAACAATCTTGTGATGTCGCTACAGCATCATTCCCATGTCACACATGAGGAAACAGACCCCAAGGATGTGAGTGGCATGCCCTGCACCATCACCCAGTGATGGAGCCAGCACTCAGACCTGCATCATCTGACCCTAAGTCCCATACTCTTGATTGGAATTGGGCAACCTTCCCCCAAACGCCAATAAGCAGGTCCCTCTGACAGATTCCAAAGATTTAGCTGAGCTGGATATATCAGGGATGAAGCTCTCTAGGATAATTTGATGAACTTTTGGATACAAACACTCAGTCTGGGAAGCCACAAAGAGGGACATCCTAGCTGCCCTCTTGCCCTAGGTCAGCCTCTCCACTGGCAAACTAGCCCCTGTTGGATAGCTTTCCTTCCTTGGCTTGGAGATATCTGTCTTCAAAAAAAAAGCTCTTACTTTTATTCTGCTAGCAGAGCCTACAGATGTCACAGGTTGAGTGTTCATTCTCATTAGACTATTTTCTTTGGTGCCACTGCTCTGGGCTTGAGGGTATTTCCCCACACCCAAGCTGTTAACAGATCTGATTTAGATTTTTTTTCCTTAGGGCTTCTACCCATCAGCAGCCTTCTTCCTTTGGATCTTTCAGGCTTCCAACAGCATAATCTGTGGTTTGGCTCAAACCCTTCTGTGTGTGCAGCCATCCTATTCCTACAACACTGCCTTCAGCTAAGTAAGTTGACAAATCTCACAGCAGCAGGATAAAGAAAAAGGTAAAAGAAAAAGAGGTAAAACAGATTCCCCAGCACGAAGCAAACTCTCTGGTGCACATGGGAGCAGCTTCTGGCCCCCCTTCAGCCTCTAAGACAGCTCCTGCTGTTGCCCCTCCCCATGCACTCCCTGGAATACACTCTCTTCATCTCCTAGGCCTGTCTAAATTACGCTCGGACTTCAAGACCTCCCATATGTTCGTTTTCTCCAGGAAGGCCTCACTGGCACTGACTTCTCCTGCACATCCACTGCAGAGACTCCACGTTGCACCTTTCAGCCTGATTTCACTTCTATAGCTTTTGTCTCCCTAAATAGACCACACATTCTGCTGGGAAAGGACCCTGCCACCTGTTCTTCTGGTGACCTCTAAAGCAGCAGTCCCCAACCTTTTTGGCACCAGGGACCAGTTTCATGGAAGACAATTTTTCCACGGATTGGGAGGGGGTGGCGGGGGGCAGAGCTCAAATGGTGATGCACAGCCCGGTTCCTAACAGGCCACAGACTGGTACCTGGCCGTGGGCCAGGGGTTGGGGATCGCAGCTCTAAAGCATAAGTAGGGGCCCCCCTCTCTGGCTTCGCCTGTCAGGGCAGGTGTGGGTGGCCCGGCTCTGCCGGGCGCTGCTTGGCCCTGGTGACTTGGCCACCAGCTGTGTGCTTGGCCTGCAGGTAGCTTGCCCACTGGAAACTACACCTGTAAGGGATGCTGGGTCTTGGGTAGGAAAGCACCTGCTAACCTGTGAAGATCGGCTTACAGTATGAGTATTGGCCAGAACGACCAGGCCAGCACAGCCTCGGCCAGATCAAGATCTGGAGGCCAGGAAGGACGTTGGAATGGAGGTGCAGCTGTGGGCTTTGCCCCTCGGGGACCATGTGCACCCAGAGTGTTTGCAGCCTCACAGCCGGGCTTTCCACTGAGGGCTGCTGACCCCCAAGGCCATGCAGCTGCAGTTTGTGCTTTGTTTTTATTCCAATGATGGGCAGGCTGACATTGATCTGCCCACCTGCCTATGACCTCAACCTCTTCACCTAGATGGGGCTGTGTGCTCCAGCTGCCCGGCTGTACCGCTGCTGGCTGGGGGCACCTGCCAGGACCACCCCACACAGACTTCATATTACTTTAATCACCTTTTTTAAAATCCTACCTTAAGGATCACTCAAGGCCAGGAGTTTGAGACCAGCCTCAGCAACACAGCAAGACCCTGTCTCTACAGAAAATTCAAAAATTAGCCAGGCATGGTGGCATGTGCCTGTAGACCCAGCTACTGGGGAGGCTAAGGCAGGAGGGTCATTTGAGCCCAGGAGTTTTAGGTTATAGTGAGCTGTGATGATGCCACTGTACTCTAGCCTGGGCAAAAGAGCGAGACCCTGTCTCAAAAAATAATAATAAAATAAAATACAGGAAGAGGTTAAGAATTAGCATTAGGAATATGGGCATTACAGTTGAAATTTTAAGCAAGACGTGTTAAAGTGAATTGAAAGATTTAATGTGCTTGAAGGAAATTATTTCTGTGTTGGTGAAACTTGAGAATAAATTGGTCTTAAATTGCAAAAAAAAAGCACAAGTAGTACAAAGTGGTACAAATTGGAGACATTGGATAAAAACCACTTCAATGACTTATGTTCTGCAAATTCCTCAAAGCTGTCGCCGTTCTAGATGTTTCATAAGAATCCTAATCCAATTCTTAATTAGAATAAAAGGTTTCCATCAGCGAAGAGTCATGGTGCAGACACACTCAAAGGTGTGTGTGTGTGTATATGTGCGTGTATGTGTTGGTGTTTTGTCAACCCCGAATCAAATCTGGGGTCTGAACTAGCGCAGTGACAGCAGCCTGTGGAGTCACGCAGAGCAGCACTTCTCAACCTCTGCTGTGCACATGAATCACCCGGGGATCTTCTTATGAGGCAGTTTCTGATTCAGCAGGGTCTGGCTGGAGCCTGCGATTCTGCATTTCTAACCACCTCCCAGATGATGCTGATGCTACTGGTCTGTGATATCACTCTTTGAATAGAAAGAGACCCAGGGACATGTGAGATCTTGAGACCAAAGACACAACGAAGATGCCATATGGCAGGGTTAGTGCTACTTGATGCCATTTTTATCCATAGGCACCTAAAGTCTCACAAGTCAGGTCTTCTCTTCTGCCATGAAGAATCCTGTTCTCTTTGTACCTTTCTCTATGGGATTTTACTAAGCCCTAAGTTGATGTCCCTCCCCTCCTTCATGTCCTTCCCACCTCTACTACCTCATCTCTCCCTATTTCTTAAAAATCCATCCCTCAGGGCCAGCTCAAGTCCCACTTCATGCAGAAGTGTCCCTGGCCCCCTAGCAGCCTTCCCTGTGGCACTTCCTGCCCACATTACTCACTGGCCCTTATTTTTTTTTCTATTTTTTTTTTTCGGAGTATTACGGGGGTACAGACGTTTAGGTTACATGTGTTGCCTTCTCATCGTGCCCATCCCCCAGATGGTGCACACTGCACCCCTAAGGTGTGTATTACCCATCCCCTCACTGGCCCTTATTAAAGGCCCCCCCCCTCTCGCTGGCTTTTCTATGCAAACATCCTGCCCCTATAACTGGACTGTAAGTAGAAGACAAAACATCTTCTACTTTTGTGTATCCTTTACAGGACCTTGGGCCAGGACAGACAAACTAGGTAAATATTTGCTAATTGCTTGTAAGGACAATTCAAGTGTGCCCTTTACTCTTTTCCTTTCCCTCTCAGGAAAGAAAAAGTGATCCCAGCTGCCTTGGCCTCCATCCCTAGCCCAGGGCCTCGCTCCTCTCCCCAGAGCTGCAGCTGGGCCAGCTTAGATTTCATTTTGCTCTCTGCAGTTCCTCTTCTCTTCAGTGAAGAGTTAAAGCATTGGGAAGGCTTCTTCCCACTTGGAAATCTCCATTTCCTCCTGCAGCATGAACAAGAGAACTCTATGGACAGAGGCTGTGAGAGCCAACTGCGCAGGGAGTGAACTCATTCTGAATGGGGCTGTTCTAACAGCCGCCAAGTCAAGTCATTAAGATGCCAGCCCTGAGGTGCAGCCCCCAGCGTCACCTCTGGGTATCCATATCCTCAAGCCTGCCTACAAAAAGTATGAATGGTGAGCACAGATCTAGTGAAAGCAAGCTCTTTCATGAGCAGGGCGTGAGAGGACCCCCTCGTCCCGGCTATGATGGGGGTGGGGCACTGCAGAGGAGCAGAAGTAGAAGTCGGTCCTCCTCTCTCCCACCCCCCTTTTCCATGCTGAACTAAAATGAACCCTCTGATTTACATGAGGTTGCTAAACGATTGCTCCCCAAAAGGCAACCAAGGGTGGGCTAATAACATTAGAGAAAATATCTGCAATGCCAAAAATAACCCCTGTGTCATGAGAAAACAGAGCTGGGCTGCCTCAGAGGCCAGCGCTGGGTATATTCAGGAAGGAGGGGGCAGAAATTCCCCTGGCAGTGTCGTCAGACATTCTGGGTGGGAAAAAAAAAAAAAAAAAAGGCCATAACTGGAATAGACAGTTGTCACAGAGAACTCTTTTCAAGTACAGAATATGATTTTAAGGGGTCAGACACTTTAGTTTCAAAGAAAATAACATTTGTTTAGTCTTTTAATTTCTTTATTTCGGACACTTTAATTTCAAAGAAAATAACATTTGTAGTCTTTTAATCAGGACTGACGCTTGATCACATGCTAATAGTGAAATATCCTAGGATCTGCCTCACTAATCCCAATTTGATGCCAGAACTTCTGGTGCCTGGAATTTAAAGTATTTCAACACAGCAAGGGAGCGGGGGGGGGGGGGGGGGGGGGGGGGGGGAAGCACAGGATCCCTCACTCCCCGATTTGGGGCTCATTTACATGGTCACATGTCCCTCGCTTTCTCCCAACTCTGCCCCCTTCTACTCTGATGAGAAGCGAGACGTCTGTGCTCGTTTGGGAAGCTATACTCCATTCCTCTGCAAAGGAGTCATCAAAAGCCACAGGAAATGCTAAAAGTCTTTCCCAAATTACTATCATACTCTCAAATGATAACACTGAGCAATTTGGAAAGTAAGATTGTATATTTTTTCCCCAGCAATGGCTTATTCCTTCCACTCATTCAACAAATATTTATGATTCCCTCTTCACATGCTGGGGCTGTGAGCACTAGAATGAAACGTGGAACAACAACCATTCCTGACCTCAGGGAGTTTGCAGAGAAGAGAAGTGAAGAGTTAAGTCCTGAAGGACTGACTGGCTTAGTAGTCAGTCAATGCTATAGGAGTTTGAGAAAGTCTGCATGCCTGGAGCAGACAGGGAGAGCTCTGTGCTGGAGGTGGGATTTGAAGGAGGGAGGCAAACAGGAGGGCAGAGGGATGACAAAGACCAAGATACCATTGCGGGAATGAGCAGGGATGCCACGAGTCAGGAGACAGGCTACAGCAGGGTGCAAGGCGGTGGAAGTCAGGGTGGGGAGAATACGTTCATTAAACAAACCTTGTTGAGTATCCATGAGGTGCCAAGCACAGAGGAGGGATTTAAACAACAAAAGGACAGGTAAATAAAGTCAGATGATCAGATAACTGCCTACCCTGTTGAATAATTAGTGGCCGAGGTGTTAGGTGGTGGGCAGTGCAAGCATCCAGCCTCCATGCCCCTTCTGCTGGCCATACTTCTGCCATGCTGTATCAGAAACCCTCTTTTTTGGCACCAAAGCCAGGGAAAATGAATCCCTTTGTTAGAAGCTCTAAATATGGCAGCAACCCTTGGGCTGCCACAGACTGGAGCCTTGGCAGTCCACAGAGACCTCTGCAAGGCATTCCTGCTGAGCAGTAACTCATAAATGTTACCCCTGGGATGGAAAACAAACTGCATCCAGGGCACATGCTTCCTCTGGCTCCAGTGGTGTATCATTTATTTCCATACTTTAGCCCCCATCTTCCAGCTGTTTCCCCTTGCTCTCACTTTCTTTACTGCTGATCAAGAATAAGATTTGAATCAGACCTTGGAGAGAGCAATAGCTCACAAGCCCACCACCCTTTCCCCCAAACCACTTTCAGCATGTCATTCCCCCATTTAAAAATGGAAGTGGCTCCCTACTGCTCTCACGACAAAGTCCAAGCTCGACATGCTCCACGGGTCTCCCAGCCCCAACCTTGCTTTCCAAACTTAGCTCCCACTGGTCAGTGGCTGCATGCCTGCTCCAGCCAGACCAAACTGTGCACCAACACCCCCAAACTCAGCACCCCTTTCTGCTGCCCAGCCATGTCCCCGGTGGACTTGTTCCACCTGAAATGCTCTCCTTCCTGTCTGAGCTTCCAAACCCTATACTTTGACAGCCAACAGAAGCTTCCACCTCCACATCCCTGTTCTGAACACCTAGAGAATCACTCTGTGCTACTTAACTGCAAGGCACCATCACCTTGTTATTCCTTATCTTAAGGGTCTCCTCTGAGGGCACAGGCAGAATGTCAAACTTCTCAAGTATCACAGTAACAGTACCTTACCCCAACAATAACAGTGTCATGTAGCACCTTCAGACATGGTATGGTGAGCTGGAGTGAGGATTAAACCAGTCACCTAGTCCCCCAGCTGTAGGATCAGTACGGCAGAGTTTTAATGTTTTGGTGCTTTCCAGTAGAAAGTGAATGAATAAACAGGAGTGAGGGTGGCTGTATCCATCACTAGGTTACTTAAACCCCCATGACTCCTCACTGTCCCCAGTAAATAGATCCCCATCTCCTCAGGATTTTTTCACACAGAAGTGGCTGGCTGTGCCTGCTGTACACATCACAGGTATGTTCAGTGAGCCAGCTGCCAGTTAGCTCTCACTGACACAGGTGAACAAGCCCTGACAAGGGCAGGCCCCTCCCATCCCCAAGAGGCCAGGGAAGTTTCTGCCTCAGATCCCACCTCCTTAACACAACAGAGCAATCTGTTGCCCAACACCACCCACTGCCCAGAGCCTTCACCTCACATGTGTAGGTACCCGCTTGGAGTCAGATTTCTGGCAGAGAGGATTCCAGGGCTTGGCCAGGGTTTTACCTTTCTGGTGATACAACATGGAGGTGAGAAAATGGGCCAAGCCTCAGAAAAACAAACAAACAAAGCAAAACAAAAAACAAACAAACAAAAGCTACTGAACACAAAAATCCTAAGAAACAAAATAAAAACAAATTAAATACCCAATGACAACCCTAAAGATTAGCAAATGGGGTTAAAGAATGACCCACACTTTGGAATAAACACTCTCCATTAGCCCAAACTTCAATTTTTAAAATTCTACTCTCCCAACCTTCCACTGCTTCCTCCAGCACACACACCAGACCAGGAGGGGTTAACAGAACCCAGCTGCTCCTCTTATCTGGCTAACCTGCTAATGGCAAGTTTCTGCCACAGAGGTTCTGTCAGTGGTTTCTGCAAATCACTTTTATTAGAGATAATGTCATTTTGACTTCATTATCCAGCTCAGCAGTCAAAGAGAAAACAAATTGATATTTTTTCTGTGAAACACCAGTTCTGTCCATTAATACTGACAGGTGACAGAGAACTGAAAGTCCTGGGCCACGCTTCTGAAGAGCTTTTAGTTAAAAGACTTGGCACTTAGCACTCCGTTTCCTGGGCCGAGCAGAGCACACCTGGCAGCCTCTTTGCCAAAGCCAATGGTTGGTTTCCATGTCTGTGATGCTTGCTGCCCTGACTGCTCAAGAAGGGACTGCTGGCGACACCATGGCCAGCCCACCTGCATACTCAGCTCTGCCCCGGCAGATAAGACAGTTGTATAACATCCAGGCCCTGGAGTGCAGGAGCACTGTTAATTCTACTTTGTGGAAAGCAATAATTAACATGTGAGTCAGCAGCAGAGAAAGACTTTAAGCCTGGGGAAAAAACAACCCCAAAGTCCTGAAGCCTCAGAGGCAGCGCTGTGTTCTATTAAACAATTTAGAAGATTAGCCCGAGTGTGGGGAGACCAGAGTGGAGGTGGCTGTGTAACTCTGGTAGCTCTCCTAAGTTGCCTGTCAGCTGCATCTGGGATATCCCACATCCTGCTCCCAGTGGATAGAAAGAAAATAGGTTATTTCTCCAGAATCAACTAAAAAATGGTCTTTTCTGTTTTCCTGCTTAGTTTTTCCCCTTAATTATTTTAAAAATGTTAAATTTAGCTTTGGTTTCATTGGAGTGACTTCTGATGGCCATAAAGATTCTGACAAATGCATTTGTCCTTTCCCCATGGCAGTCTGCCATCCTATGCCACCTAGAAGAGAGTTCTGAAGCCACCCTCACTTAGCTTTAAAAAAAAAAAAAAAAGCAAGTACTCCTCTGCACTTTAACATTTTTGTAAAAACTGTGGCTCTTTGGAATTTAAATCCCATCTGGTATTTATGTTTGGTGAGCTTTAGCTTTCATTAATTTAACATTTAGTGAGTGCCTATTATGCACGAGGCACTGGGGATACAGAAGGGAAGACAGGTCCCTGCCCTCCAGGAGCTGACATTCTGGTGAGGGAGACAGTCCAAGGGTCACATGCCAGGTGGATGCAGCTGGACTGCCTGCCCTTGAGGGCTCAGATACTTACTCTGTGCCCTGGAGCAAGTGACTTAAGTTTCTCTAAACCTCAGTGTCCTGTAAAACAGTTACTCTACAAGTACCTGCCTCATAGAGCTCTTGTGAGAAATAAATAACATATACATCTAACATGCTTAGAATCATGCTTAACACATACCACACACTCATAACACACTCAACAGTGTGGAAGCTATTGCTACAGAAGTCAGCATCAAGTGCTTTGCAAGCAAAAAGGATGCCATGACCCAAAGTTGGGAGAAAAGAAGGCTCCTGGAGGGTTTTCTCAGCTGAGATGTTAAGGACAAAGGGGAGTTAGCCAAAACAAGGAGGTAGTGGAGGAGTCCCTGGAAGACGGGGCAGAAGCAGGCCTGGTGAGGCTCAGGTTGTAGGAGCACAGGCCTTACTGATCAGGGCTGACTTCCAGAATGATGACTGGGACCATCCCTCCTGAGGTGTCCCAAGGTGCCCTCAGCTGGAAGCAGAATCCTGGGTTAGCTGAACCATGGGGCAACCCTATTGTGGTATTTCTTCTTTTTTTTGCATTCCTTGTGCTTTGACAATGAGATGACTGTGTGGATATTACAAGAGGTGATTATCTCCATGGGCACTGAGCCTGTTTTAGCGCAAAGACCTTGCCTTGCCAGAGCCAAGACTTCTGAGGTCGCAGCTAAGTTGCCAACTGTAGAGAACCTCTGACAAACCTCAAGGCCACCAGGGAATCTGCTCTTTGCACGACGGCTGATTTTATTAATAAAAGATAAGCTACACTACACAGGTACCGGGCAGAAGATAGCCTGTGCATGGGTTAGCTTCAATTCAGGAACTATGCACTAGACGTCTATGTGTGCCTAGCTTTGCATGCAGGGATTTGAGGGAAGAGAAAAGGCAGCCTGTGCCGTGAAGTGATAACAGCTCAGAAAGGGAGCTGGATTCTGGATTCTGTAAAGCCTTTTATCCCAGAGATCTCTGTGGGAATGGGAGAGCCTGGTGAAGCCCATTCCCTCACAGGGGGTGGGGGCGGAGGGGTACAGAGCTTGTTTGCTTCTGTCATGATTAAAAGCATTAAGATAGAAACTTGGAGTAAAAGTTTCAAGAAAGGGGAAACAAAATATAACTGATACTTCTACATGTTACAACACATACAGGGCATCATAAATGTTCTAGGACCTCAATCAGAATATTTTCAGCAGTTATACATTGTTAGTTGTTTTTAAGTCATTCTGTGACTGATTCATCTCAATGCCTGCAGGTGAACCTCGTGGCTGTGGGGCAATAGCTAGGGAAATTAAAATGTGTAATATTCCATAGAAGCAGGCAGAGGCTATACAGTCGGTGGCATTTTTGCCTTTAAGAAAGATTTTTGGTTTTTTAAAAATAGAAAGCCTACAGAGATGAGTACAAGCTAAGGAACAGGCACGGTCTCCAGGAAAAAAAGCTTGTCTTGGAGAACTCGGTTCACTTGCCTTTTAGCTGCAATTTCGCTTGAGCATCTTCCTGTTCTTTCCCAGATCTCCCCGTACCTGACACTAGGATAGCCTACATGCTCCTCTCCTGCCTTGCCAGGACCATCAGAGTAGAGGCTGAGTCCTAGGAAAGGAAGAGCATTCTAGAAATGGTGACTCCTACCCTGTAGTTGCCTAGCACCCAGATGACAATCCCGGAACCAGAGTCACTAACCAACCCTAGCTCTCCACTTCCAGACATGGCCTAACCATCCAGGAAGGATTTCTGGAACTGCCCTTATTAAGGAAAAAAAATGTAATATGCAACTCCACTTAAAAAACCCAGGAAGCTCTAACACTCTGTCAAGTTCTTAAGACTTTTTCTTTTCTCCATAATCTTTGGCCAAGTTCAAAGGTGAGCACTTTCCCAGAGGCTCATTAGGAATAATGTTTATTTCATACATTTCGAGGTTGCAAAGTTTGATCCCATCTTGCTTATTTGGGAAAAAAAAATAACTTTTTTATGAACAAAAAGGAGGAGGGAACAGGGAATGAGACAAGGGTAAAATTTGGGAGAAAAGAAAAAGGTGCTTAGAAGACCAGCCTGGAAGGCAGACTTGTGTTCCGAGCATGTTCACCTCTGACTTGCTCTGAAGAGTTATAACGGGAAGTTACTGGGCCTTTCACCTTTCTGAACCTCCATGACCCCACCTGTCCTCCCTACTGTGGTAGGTGCTTGTGTGAAGGTATGTTTTGATGGCAAATATGATATGTACTTGTGCCTTCACAGAGGGTGCTATAAAAAGTAGTGACATGTTATCACCAGGATTTTTGGGTTCTGTACCAGGAAGGAAATTCAGCAGAGAGCTCCATGAGGGTTTGTGGTCTGATGCGAAGCCAGGAGGTCACACACTGGGCCATCAAGCCAGGCCATTGCTGCTGACTGCTTGGGTGATGGGCGGCAATTCTCAGCCCATCAGGGAGTTCATGCTTACACCTTATCTGTCATTCCCATCTCACTTCCTCCCCCAGAATAAAGCACCAGATCTAAATGGACTGCCATCTCCCATGTTTGGTTAGTGAGGAGTGGGATGGGGGTACAGGTGGGGGGACAGGAAGTACTTGATGCTTCCACCCCTCTTACCTGCCAACGTGGCTTTTACTCATTCAAGGTCCACTCAAGTCCCTAGCTCACCTCTTCCAGAAGGGGCCCCTATTCCCTGTAAGTGACCTCACTCACACCACTCTTGGCACTTAGCAGTCTCTGCCAAGTATTAAGTCTCTTGTCACCTGTGTAAGCCAGGGTCACTAACAGCCCAATCTGCAGATGGACCCTGAGGAACCAGGGCATAGTTAGACTGCAGGAGAAACTTGAGGCTGTTGCCAAGTTTTCTCAGAACCTAAGTTCAGACACTGCTGGGGAGGGAGTGTCTGTAGCTCCACCCCACTAAGGTGGGGAAACCTTAGGGAGCAGAATTCATCTTTGATAAAGAGGGCTGGCTCAGGAGGCATGAGGCAGGACTAAGCTCTTCACAGAGCCTCTGCAGGGCCTCCTCCACGCCTTGCCCTCTAGAGGTGGGGCTGACAACCACAAGAGTGCCCATAGCTGTTCAAAGCTGAACAGTGCAGAGCACTGGGTTTTTCCACAAGTCACTCAACAGACAAATTTGGTTTTTGTGCCTACTTTGTGCCAGGCACTATATTCTAATGGAATTATCATCCAAGAATATATGGAAAACCAGTTTAAACCTCTTTATAGTTTCCATCCATCCTATTGTTTTAGGCAAAGAGTTTTATAAACTTTGTCTCACCTTAAATCCCAAATAGGAAACTTTTATTTTCCTATAGTTCAGCTTTAGCTAAACATTAATGTCTATGTTCTAAGCCTCAGAATTCTGGGATTTGGTAAACAAGTCTGAGCTCCTGTCGAAAGTTTTTGTGGTTCTAAATATTGGATAGGTTCCTATCAAATCTCCTAACTACTCTGGTCCACTCTAAACTCTCTATTCCTATTTCCTTACTGTCCATGCCACCAAGTTTTTAATTTCTACTATTCTCTCATATTCTCCTGTATATTAATGTTCTCTCCACACTTAGATTATAGCTCCTGGAGGGCAGGAACCACATATTCTACTTGTTCTCTTTTCCATTATGCCTAGCACAGTGCTGGGCACACAGCAGGCACTTAATATATGCTCAACCATGGAATCATGGCATTTTAGAATAAACAAATATTAGCATTTGTCCAGTCTAATCCCTTTATTTTACAGATGAGGAAACAGACTTGGAGGTTGTAAGTCACTAACTCAAGGTCAGCACAGCCTCTCCTTTCTGATCTTGGAGCTAAGACCAACCTTTATGAGCATTAAGCCATTACTTTCTGATGTAGCGACTACAGTGACCCCCATTTTGCAGTTGAGGAAACAGAGGTACAGAGTGTTTAAGTAATTTATCCAAGATACCACAGTTAATAAGAGGTAGATGCAGCCCCATAATATTCTGAAATAAAAAAAAGAAAAATAAGAGGTAGATGCAGGACTTGAACTTAGGCAATCTGGCTCCAGAGCCTGCACGCTTAGTCCCCTCTCCTGTTTTTCCTCTTCAAAACCCCTAGAACCATTTCCATATCATGCTACGGTACTTACCATCTCCTGCCTTGACTGTGATCACCTGTATGCCTGTCCTACCCCTACCTGGCTCCCACTAGTCTGTAGCTCCTATGGGCAGGAACAAAGGTATGTCCTTTAATTCTCTGGTGTCTTCAGCCCAGTGCCCTCCCTACAGTGGGTGCTTAGTGAATAAACTCCAAGCAAGTACAAAGGAAGTATGCTAGGCTAGTAAGACAATCAATTTCTTCCTCCAAAATTCTATGCAGAACTTTAAATACTTGTTTTTCCCCATGGAGGAGATAGGCATCTATTAGGAGTGCAAATGCCTTTGCCAAGACCTCTCCACCCTGGCCAGATGTTGCCCAATTCTTGCACAACCGTGAAGTCACATGGGAGGCTCATCCCCCAGGCAGGTGATCCAGCCACTCCTTTCTACACCCATTCATGGTTTTTACCCCCATATTCTTTCACCCTGTACAGAGGACTTCATCCTGGACCCCATACTTAAGCCACTTCAGGAAGTCTTAGTTCCCTTGATATTAGGCAGCTGGGAGTGGAAGCTCAAAGGGAAAAGCAGATTCCCCACGCCGCCCCCAGCTTCTCCCAGGAGTACAAGTTGATCCCCTGTTGGGGGAAGAGTCAGCAACAGCTACACAATTTGAGTGTTTCCCAAATCCACACAGGAGGGGAAACTAGGCTATTCCCAGGGGCAACTGATGCCTGGAGGGAACTGCCCCAATCCCAGAAGCACAGAATCATTTCCGTTTCATGTTGAATGTCACTCTTTTCTCAAATATTCAAAATACCACCCATGCTATTCCAAGGCTGCCCCTTATGAAGAATAACCGGACCCCATAATTACAGTTTTCTTTGCAGGAAGTAATCACTACAGCTTAGCTATTTTCTCTTTTTAGGATTTAAATAGGGTGAAGGTGAGGGGCTTTCACTAACCTTGTGTATAACAGTTTTCTGTTTATTGTGTATTTTATGTCCTTGTATTAAAAACAAAAAGCCCTGGTCAGATGTGGTGGCTCACGCCACTTATCCTAGCACTTTGGAAGGTGGAGGTAGGAGTATCGCTTGAGTCCAGGAGTTTGAGACCAGCCTGAGCAACATAGTGAGACCCCCTGTCTCTTCCAGAAAAAAAAAAAAATCCAGGTGTGGTGGCACGGCCTGTATTCCCAGCTACTCAGGAGGCTGAGGCAGGAGGATTGTTTGAGCCCAGGAGTTCAAAGCTGCAGTGAGCTATGATCATGCCACTACACACCACCCTGGGTGACAGACTGAGACCCTGTCTCAACTTAAAAACAAAAAAAGAACAGAAAAGAAAGCCCTAACGTGAACTCTGAAAATCATTATAGTAGCAGAAATGTCAAGTTTTTCACCAAATTTATCTATGTAGGAGCTAGGGATGAATATAAAACACACCGGAAATGAGAGCATACATCTCAATGGAGTTTTTCTGTAACAATTGGCAGGAACAGAGAAAATGGTTATAGAATTCATCCTCTAACACCTGCCTGACACCACCAGCACAGAGGCCACGATTCTCCTGCTGAGCCATGGAAAGGCTGACTAGCCACCATACAATTACCCTCGACCGATCCTACCTGCCTGGGTTCTCAGCTGAACTCCTAGGAGGTCACCACCAGACTGAGTCATGCCATCCTCCACCTGCCTACAGGACATTCTTACACTGAGGTTATTAGGGCTTTTACCACAAATGAAGCACACCCTTGGTGCCTCTCCCAGTCCCTCAGCCCCAAGGAAACACCCACATCAGCAGAATTTTTCTTTATGCTGTCTGTCTTGCATGCTTTTGTTCCCATCTCCCATGGACGGGGCAAAACAGATTTCCCCCCAAAAGGAACTACCTAAAAAATTCCAAAGGACATTAATATTCTAATGTAATACAATAATGGTTTTTAAAATCCCTTATTATGTAAGGCTCTAATCTAGAACATCCAGAACACTGCCCACTGGAGAGCACTGGTTCAAACAGGTCTGAGGGAGCCTTCCTTGCAGTGCTTTTACATAGGAGAATGGGCTCCTCCCAGGGGCCTGTCCTTAGGGGATTTCCCTGCTCCATCTGGAAAGGTCAGCCACCCTAAAGATAATGTTAAAAGAGCTACAGAACATGCCTAAATATTAAACAACCTCTCTGTCAATGGGGAACTGCCCAATCCAACAGTATAGCAGAAAGCCTGTACCCGAGCTGAGTGGGACAGAAGACAGACTCAGGCAGGCTGTGAGACTGGCTCCAGCCCAATGTGTCTTCAGTACAGAGCAGAAACATCAACCAGTTTTGGATTTCTCTATCCTTGACATTTAACAAAACAGCTCCAAATGGAGGACTCTGCCTCTCCTGTTAAGCCTTTTATAAGGCGCAGTTAGTTTCCCACTTACGTAACTGCTTTTAATACATGCCTTTAAAACTTACTGTGGAAAAAGTTTGGCATGTGGGAGCTGCCCAAGGATGACCATTTTTCATTCTAACCAGCCCGCCCCAGTCTTGCCCACCATGGGGCATGTCACAGCCAAAGTGGGACATAAATGCTCCCTGTAATTGTGTCCTGGTTTGGCCAGAGACAGCCGTGGGCCAGTCTGTTCTCATGGTTACTTTTCTTTTCCCCACCTCCAACATACATCTATATGCTTTGTATTTTCATAAATAAGATTTGTATTTTCAGAGCACGAATATTTATTGGTCATCTACTGCACATAGGCCTTGCTAAGCACTGTAGGGAACTCGAGACATATAAAAACAATTCATTCTGCCCTTGCTTTTAAGCTGCTTACCAACCGCAAATGAGACAAGAGGTCACCCTGTATACACAATAGCCATAGACTAAATATTTGTTGTTGGTGGTGATGAAGGCTAGACATTGTGTGGGCTGACAGAAACATGTGAAAGATAGCAGTAGGTTATTTCAGAAAACAGGAGAATCACACCCAGTACAGTTTCGTTTGATCACTCACGTATATCTTTGCAAAATTCTGCTTTGGCTTCCCTTTGGAAAACATATAAGCAAGTGACTAGGGACATAACAGTGGCAATACCTCATACCATTCACAACTTTTAGAGGGGAAAAAAAGAATTACACACTTGATGAGTTTAGTCAGTTTTCTAACAAACTCCAATTTCATAAGAACAAAGAAAAGATGTAAATCTATGGATGACTTGGGACTCAGAGGTGTTATGTAAATTCAAGGTGTTATTCCCCTGTTCAATCTTGTTTATCCCTCCTACCCATTTGTTAGAAGACCTCACTGAGTGTGGACACAGCTGTCTCTGGCATCTACTTTATCTTTCTCACCAAGTATTTATTGAGTACTATTTTATATCCGTAACCAAACTTAGCCACAAATATGGAATAACTAATATTTAGAACAAAATGTAACATGTATGAATTAGACAAAGTATGGCAGCTTTAAAAAAATCTGTTTATTAACTTCATCTAGATTTTAAACTTCTTAACTCCAGATATGATCCAAGAGGTCCCAGCACAATTTGGGAATGCTGTGCTTCTCACAGCCCCCAATCCACCAGCCACTTCCCTCCTAAGCAGACTAGACTAGAGCTCAGGCAAGGTCCCTTTTTAGCTATTAACAGATTGATTTTCTGGTAACATCTCCATTTGAGAGAATAGGAAATGTATAGGTTGCTACAGGGATTGTATAGGTTGTATAGGTTGCTACAGGGATAACAAACTTCAGCTCCCACAGATGGGTATGTCTGGCTGTCAAGAACAGTATGTGAAGGATTCTAAGGCCAACTCTGGGCTCAGAGGTACTGCAATTGATTAATACTGCCTGTGCTGGTGGACCAGCTGAGGGAACCTCCAATGTCATTCCTGATTCAATGGAAACAGCAGAAGCTGTGAGGCCCCCCAGCTTCAAATCTGGGCTCTGGTACTCAGGGTCTATAAGACCTGAGGCAAGTCATTTGGCTTCTCTACATGTCAGCTCCTCATCTATAAATGGGAATAATACCTATTTCACAGGGTTGATGGAAAGCAGTGGTTCTCAGAGTGTGATCCAGGAACCAGCAACGTTAGCATCACTGGGAACTTGTTAGAAACACGAATTCTCAGGCCCCATCCCAGACCTACAGAATAAAAAACTCTGAGGATGATGTCCAGTAATCTGAGTTTTAATAAGCCCCCCAGGTGGTCCTGACGCATGCTAAAGTTTGGAACCTCTGTTGTAGAAAGTCACATATCAAACTATAAGTCCTGCAGTACTCATAAGGATAGAAGTCATGTGTTTCATCAGCTACACAATGACTAGCAAAGTGCCAGGCTTACAACAGGTGCTCAACAAATTCTAACTTCTTTTCCTTTCTTGTCAAAATACAAGCTGCCAACATAAGAACCTAGGGGGTAGGGAAGAGGAGGGGTTTGTATATTGCTTTTCAGGTGGAGAAATTAGCTAGTGGGGCAGGTCAAAGACCTAAGCAAACGCTTGACAAGATGTCTGAGTGATTTCCTCCCCAAGAAGAGGAAAGAAAATGGGCTCAGGCTTCTGCAGCAGATGACAACAATGATTTTTCTCAGGGAAGAATGTCAGGGAAAGGTACCTAAACATCACCCTAAATCAGGAAGGATTATACAGGGTACATCCAGCCCTCAGCAGGTTTGCCTTAATCTCATTCAGAGAGTTTTAAGTCCCAAAGGCTTCTATTTAAAATAGTTTCACCTGCTGCACAGTACAAACTTCAAAAACAAGTCTACCGACGTGACTATACTATACATAATAATAATATGGTGCCTTCCTCCCTCCCTGACACCTTTCATTCACAACAAATTTTATTACTTTGATATTCTCATGTGTCTCACAGGTATAAACAATGGGGCAATGATTTCCATTCCCACACAGGCCATCGTGTGTGTATGTGTGTGTGTGTGTGCACGCGTGTGCATGTGCACACGGGGGCAGGGTGGGGACAATATGTTTATAAAGACAAATAAATCACTAATTATTAGGAAAATGCAAATCAGAACCACAATGAGATACAACTTCACACCACTAGGATGGCTATTATGTAAAAAACAAAATAACAAGTTTTGGCAAGGAAGTGGAGAAACTGGAACCCTTGTACATTGCTGGTGGGATGTAAAATGGCATGGCTGCTGCGGAGAGCAGTACAGCAGTTCCTCAAATAATTAAACACAGAATTACCATATGACCTAGCAGTTTTCCCTCTAGGTATATATGCAAAATAACTGGAAGCAGGGGCTCAAACAGATATTTGTCCACCCATGTTCACCATTATTCATGACAGCCAAAGGTGGAAACAACCTAAATGTCCATTGACAGAAGAATGGATAAACAAAACGTGGTATATACATACAATGGAATATTATTCAGCCTTAAAAAAGAATGAAATTTTGATACACGTCACAACTTGGATAAACCTTGAAAACATTATGCTAAGCAAAATAAGACAGACACAAAAGGACAAATATTTTATATTTCCATATATATGAGCTACTTAGAAATCAAATTCACAGAGAAAGTAGAATGGTGGCTACCAGGGGATGGGGGTGGGGGAAGAAGAATGAGGACTTACTGTTTAATGAGCACAAAGTTTCAATTTCGGATGATGAAAAAGTTCTTGAGATGGGTGGTGGTGATGGAAACACAACCATGTGATGTACTTAATGCCACAGAACTGTACACTTAAAAATGGTTTAAACGGTAAATTTTATGTTATGTATATTTACCATAATAAAAAAAGAGTAACCACCTTAACCCTACCACCACCACCAAAGAAAAAAGAAAACACAATGCAAACCTATAGTACGCTTAAATTAAACTCCCACACAAAATCAATGTCTTGAATAGAAAGGGCTCTGAAACCTCTCCATGCTTGAAATCCAGGATGATAATGGTAGGTACATCCTTTCAAGGCAAGCAGTTTTCCTAATTTATTTTGGCTTGCCACACTCCAAGCATATCTGCTGTGAAAAAGAGCTGAAAATGGAGATCTGGCTGTGGCTCTCCGGTGTGCTCACCCAGTGGCTTCAAAATCCCATCCTCCTTTCCATTAATGAAGGTTTGCTTCGACCTTTCCATTAGCCCACAAACTACTATTAAAAAAGCCATTTATCACATTAACACTGGGTACTGCAAAAGTCATCTGCAAGCGGCGTGCACTTTTCCACGTAGGAGTTGCCATGCCAACAGCTGCTCCATGTTTATTGTACAGAAGTATCAATTTCAACAAAGTCTTGTTTCATAATTCTGAGGACCAATTCAGTCTTTTTGTCCCTCTCCACTCCCCAAATTGCACACACGCAAGGACCCCACCAAAATCAGGTAATGATCAAGTAAGGGAGCAATTACAAAATCGAAATTTCTACACAGTGAAAACTTTGAAAAGCAGACAAAGATTATTATTTTCTCTTTTTAACTCTTATTTCCATCCTCATTCTTTAGGAGTACAGAGTCATGGAATTTGATGTAATAACAGTCTGGCCAGTAATTCTAGAAAAAGGAGTCCGGGGTGAATAAACTGAAGGAGAGACTATAATTATGCAAATTGTTGAAACAGATCATTTGCCTGGAGAGCGGACAACCATAAACAAAACGAGGTAAAATCCTTGGATTCTACTGTTGCCAAATTTTGTTGCAAATTTTTGTTTAAGAGATGCCTGAGAGCTTTTAAATAAATGTGTTTAAACTGACTGGCAGTATCATGCTTTTTGATTTAGACAAAAAATCTGAAACAGAGAGCTTTAGGAAACAATTTGTCTTGACAAAAAGTAAACCTAACAAGCAATTCCCAACCGTAAGCAATTATCCCCAGCCTCATACTAAATTTCTGATTAAATCAAAGAAATATTCAATCCAGTTACAAAATGAATCAAAGAAAGCAAGCAAATGCTATAGACCGTTCATTTTGGAGACCTGGCTCCAAAATGAACAGGAATCATTATGTTGAAGTTTACTGTAAATCTCTACCACACTTCCAACTACGATAGCAATGGAGGAGAAAAAACTAATCATAACCCTTAAAAATATACAACTTTCAGGGATGAGATAGAAAAATTGTGTTGACAGCATCTTTTTCAGCTAAACTGTTGGGTTTTTAAAATAATCTCCCAACTGTAAGCAAATTGGAATGATACTATATATTATTTAAAGTTTTCAATATCATGAAGATACTACTGTATAAAGAAGAAAGGTACCTTTTTAGAGATGTGGATTGTGTCACAAAATTTCAGGAGGGCAACAACCAATTAGAATTTAAAATGGAGCTTATTTGAAATCCTGGTCACAGGAATACCACTTAAGAAAAACTTGTTCTACCAGGTAGTGGCTCCTTGCTCAAAGCACACACATGGGCCACGTTGGGAGATCATTTTTACCCAGAGTGACACCTAGCCCAGCCCTGGAAGCTGTCATCATTGCATCCTCTTCCTATGTAATCAAGTGAATTATTCTAAGCCTACAGAAAGGCCTACATGGCACATAACCTTTTATTTTGTAGTTATTTCTGGGACACCAGAGCTAACACATTGGTCAGAAATATAGGAGACACGCTGCTTTTCAGGTTTGAAAATAATCTTTGGGCTGGTTATAGCTTGTTTTCTGAGACTGGACATGTCAATGAATAGGGGTTTCATTACGATACTTCTGAAAGTGGAACTTTCATAAATACAGCTATTTATGAAATCTTTGTGTCTTAATAGCAAGAGTTCTGATATATTGCTATATAGAAAATGCATTTTCACAACAGCATATAACATAATATAGGCATACCTCATTTTATTGCACTTTGCTTTATTGTGCTTTGAAGATACTGCATTTTTTACATACTGAAGGTTTGTGGCAACCCTATATCAAGCAAGTCTACTGGCACCATTTTTCCAACAGCATGTGCTCCCTTCGTGTCTCTGTCACACATTGGTAATTCTTGTAATATTTCAAACTATTTCATTATTATTATATCTGTGATCAGTGATCTTTGATGTTACTATTGTAATTGTTTGGGGGCACCACAAACCATGCCCATGTAAGACAGTGAACTTAATCAATAAATGTTGTGTGGGTTCTGACTACTTCACTGATCAGCTATTCCCCCATCTCTCTCCCTCTCCTGGGGCCTCCCTATTCCCTGAGACACAACAATATTGAAATTAGAGCAATTAATAACCCTACAATGGCCTCTAAGTGTTCAAGTGAAAGAAAGAGTCTCAATGTCTCTCACTTTAAATCAAAAGCTAGAGATGGCGATGCTCAGTGAGGAAGGCATGCCGAAAGCTGAGATAAGCTGAAAGCCAGGCCTCTTGTGCCAAACAGTTAGCCAAGTTGTGAATGCAGAGGAAAAGTTCTTGAAGGATATTAAAAGTGCTACTCCAGTGAACACACGAATGATAAGAAAGCGAACTGGCCTTATTGTTGATAGGGAGAAAGTCTTAGTGGTCTGGGTAGAAGATCAAACCAGCTATAACATTCCTTTAAGTCAAAACGCAATCCAGAGCAAGGCCCTAACTCTCTCAAATTCTATGAAGGCTGAGAGGTGATGAAGCTGCAGAAGAAAAGTTTGAAGCTAGCAGAGGTTTGTTCATGAGGTTTAAGGAAAAAGCCATTTCCACAACATAAAAGTTCAAAGTGAAACAGCCAAGTGCTGATACAGAAGCTATGGCAAATTATCCAGATCTAACTAAGATCATTGATGAAGGTGGCTACACTGAACAACAGATTTCCAATGTAGAAGAAGCAGACTTCTATTGGAAGAAGATGCCATCTAGGACTTTCATAGCTAGAGAGAAGTCAATGCCTGGCTTCAAAGCTTCAAAGGACAAGGCTGACTCTCTTGTTAGGGGCTAACGTAGCTGGTGACTTTAAGTTGAAGCCAAGGCATATTTACCATTCTGAAAAATCCTAGGGCCCTTAAGAATTACACTAAATCTATTCTGTCTATGCTCTATCAATGGAACAACAAAGCCTGGATGACAGCACATCTGTTTACAACATAGTTTACTGAGTATTTTAAGCTCACTGTTGAGATCTACTGCTCAGAAAAAAAGATTCCTTTCAAAATATTACTGCTCATTGACAATGCACCTGGTCACCCAATAGCTCTGATGGAGGTGTTACAAGGAGATTAATGTTGTTTTCATGCCTGCTAACACAACATCCATTCTGGAACCCAAAGATCAAGGAGTCATTTTGACTTTCAAGACTCATTTAAGAAATAATATTTCATAAGGCTATATAGCTCCCATAAGTAGTGATTCCTCTGATCTGGGCAAAGTCAATTGAAAACCTTCTGGAAAGGATCCACCATTCTAGATGCTGTTAAGAACATTTGTGATTCATGGGAAAAGGTCAAAATATCAACATTAACTGGAGTTTGGAACTCCAAACCTCACGGATGACTTTGAGAGATTCAAGTCTTCAGTGGAGGAAGTAATTGCAGACATGGTAGAAACAGCAAGAGAACTCGAATTAGAAGTGGAGCCTGAAGATGAGACTGAATTGCTGCAATCTCACGGTAAAACTTGAATATGAGGAGTTGCTTCTTAGAGATGAGCAAAGAAAGTGCTTTCTTGAGATGGAATCTACTCCTGGTGAAGATACTGTGAACACTATGGAAATGACCACAAAGGATTTAGAATATGACATAACCTTAGTTGACACATCAGTGGCAGGGTTTGAGAGGACTGACTCCAATTTTGAAAGAAGTTCTACTGCAGATAAAATGCTATCAAACAGCACCTCAGGGTACAGAGAAATCTTTCATGAAAGGAAGAGTCAACCAATGCGGTAAACTTCACTGTTGTCTTATTTTAAGAAATTGCCACAACCACCTCAACCTTCAGCAACCACCACCCTGATCAGTCAGCAGCCATCAACCTCCAGGCAAGACCCTCTGCCAGCAAAAAGATCACAATTCACTGAAGGGTCAGATGAACATTAGCATTTTTTAGCAATAAAATATTTTTAAATTAATGTATGTACATTGTTTTCTAAAACATAATGCTATTGCATACTTAACAGACTACAGTATAGTGTGAATATAACTTTTATATGCACTGAGAAACCAAAAAACTCATGTGACTTGCTTTATTGTGCTATTTGCTTTATTAGGGTGGTCTGCAACCAAACCCACAATATCTCTGAGGTATACCTGCATTCTGTAATTGTATGTCAATATTTATTATATAGAAGAAATTATGTTTACCAAAGTGTTAACAGTGGTTATCTCTGGGTGGTGGAATTTTGGTGATTCTTATTTTTATCTCCATGCCTTCTTTTACTATGACTTTTTACAGGGAATATGTATATTTTTTATAATCAGAAGAAAACAACTTAGCTACTTTAACACATTAACTGCCGTGTGAATTGTATTTAACTCACGCTAGTTTTGAGCCCGGGGCCTCGTGAAGCATACGAAGACTCAATTCTCTGAAACAAATTCAATAAGTATGTCATGAGTTGTTACACTCAATTGGCATGCAGTGTAAAAATTGATTCTAGCGCTGCATGAGTTGCATATAACTCATGCACAGAAAACAATAAAAAATAACAAATTTTTCATTAAATTAGGAAGGTTTGTTTTGTTTTCAAAGTTTTTATTCTATTTTTATAATAAAACACTGTGGCCCCAGGGTAAAATTTTTTTTTCTAGTGTGGCAGTCAATGTGTGAAAAATAATTTTACAGGAGAAAACTCACGGAGATGGGTGTGTGTGTGTACAAACGCTCGCAGGGTCTTCCTAACTCTCTCTGTGCTAAAATCTTGCACCAAACAATTTGGGGAGCCCTGCCCCTCCTGTCTTCGACCCTCTGGGCCCAGAACACCTCTGGGTGATGTTCACACTCCCCATCCTCCCTCCACATCCTGCCCTCCCCATCCAGCAACGTCAGGGAGCTGCTCCTGCACCAGGGCCAGCCATTCAAGAAGCAAGGAAATATTATGCAAGAGCACAGGAAGTCAGAGGAGACAGGATTCTGGGCAGGCCTGGCAAGGAGTCTGTGTGAACTCCAGCGAACAAGCAGACTTTGCTCAGCGGGGCCGAGGCCAGCAGAAAGCCTTCCCAGGGCAGAGAAGGAGAGCCGTCTGCCTCTTGTTTCTGGACAGCAGGCGGCTATCCAGAACTTGATGTACCTGATGTAAGGCAGATAAACCCAAGTCCCAATATTTCTACTTTTTTGGCCCAAGTTCAAGGTGACTCCCCAACACTTATGTGCTGTGACTCACCTCTGTCCCACAGTACGTCTCCCCTCCCCCAGCACAATATGACTTCATTCAGTAATTTTCAAACCTGTTGCTCTCACGGCCACCAGCTCTCTAGATCAGTCCTCTCTCTCACTGCCTAAGACTGAAGGACACAGCACCTCCAGGCTGCTTGTGACAATTGTCTCACATCAGTTTCAACCCTGAGCACTCCAGATACGTTTGTGTGAATATGTATGTGATATATATGGTTTATATTTACATATATATGAATCATAATAATGACCCCTTATTTTGAAGTAATTTATATTTTCAAAGCCCCAATTCAATTGGCAGGGCAGAGCGCACAACAGCGGTCTGCCAGATGTGGAAACCGAGGCTCAGAGGGAGGCCGCGACAGCTGCAGCATGATGGTGTCAGAGTTGGGAGCCAAGTCTCCTAGTTCAGGGTGCTCCCACTCACCCCAGCATCTGCCTCCTTCTCCCCGGTATCAGGCGATGAAGACACTGTCCCTCCTGCTAACACAGCTGTCCCTTCTTGTAGAAACCCCTGTGGAGCCCACCATCTGTCACACCTCAGCCTGCTTCCTTCTTGAGGCTGGTGGTCCTGCTGCTGTCATGGAAGTGGGGTGGGCCACACCCAATAGCTACTTCCAAGTCTCTGCCCCTCCACTCTAACAGAATCTCCTCTTGGAGAAGGGGGAGTTCCTTCCTCCAAACCCCTGTTGGTCATCTTTAATTTCCCACCATTCCCGTAAGGGAGCACCTGGAAACAGGAGTCAGGACAGGCTCCACTTGAAATCTACCTGACAGTGGGGTTAGAACCCTGTAAGGGATCTTTGAGCCCATCTTGTCTGGTTCAACCTACTGTCCATTCTGAAGATGGAGAAACTGAGACCCAGAGAGGTCATCCAGCTGGTTAACACTCCTCTTTCCTGTCTAGCAGGCCACAGGAATTCTACTAGACACACAAACTGTACATTTTCCCAAGCAGAAAGCACCTAGATGTGAGTGGAGTGATAGCTAGGGCCAGGCAGAAACAGGGCTGTGGTCCTAGGACCCCCCGCACCACTCTGCTCTGCCTCTGTGGAGGAACAGGCAGTGGTGTTTCAAAACGCAGGACCGGGCACGTAGGGAGCAGCACCCACCCAATCGCTGCCCCTTTCCTGACAATTACTAATTGTGGTAAGAATGACAGTGGTGTTCTCCTGGGACTCTGTTGTGTATTTCCAGACACCACCAACACACAATGGCCTTTACTCCTCCGGTAAAAACATTGCCAAATAAGACAAACAATAACATCATCACGACAGAAAAATAAGGTGCCAAGAAAGGTAGCATGGGTCCGTGGAAAGAGTCTAGGGCTGGGAGCTGTTCATGCAGGCACTGCCACTCTCTGGTTCTGTGATCACATTGTTGTGCCTCGATTGTTTCATCTATATGACGAACACAACTGCTTTAATCTGTATCAAGAGCTTTGGGAAAAAATTAAGCACTGAACAAATACAAGAAATGATAACATTGAGGACAAAGACTCAGCAACCCTGGATTAATTATTTCACTTAACAAATATTTAAGAAGCAGCTCATATGTGCCAGGCACTACCCAAAACACTAAAAATATGGTGGCAAGTATGTAATGTGTGGTCCCCACCGTCCCCAATCCCACAAACGGGGTTGGGGTGGGGGTGACAGATAATAAGCAAACAAATAAATTACAACTTGTGGGAAGTGCTATTAAAGAAAAGAAAAAGAACAAGGATGGAGGTTAACTGAGGGAGGACAGAAAAGGCTTCTCTGAGGAGGTGATATTTAAGCTGGGACCCAAAGTCAACTGGGCAGCCTCATGCATGGGGCTGAGGGAGGAGCAAGCTTAGGCATAAGAGGTACGGAGATGTTACGAATGACGGATCTGAGGCAAGAGCTGAGTGACCCACCAAGTCTCACGGTCAGTACTCAGCAAAGCCAGGCTTCTGCACCCAAAGCCTCTTTCCCACTTCTAGTAACACCAGGAAGCCAAAGCATCTTCTAGGTGTCAGTATTCCCTCTGTTTCTAGATCTTCCAATAGGTCGTCTGACTTCTTAAAGACCTCAGGCAAGTTACTTACTCTCTTTGGGAGCCCACAATTAGGTCTTGCTCATAAGACGCAAAGGAATAGGTAGGACCTGAGAGGACACAGGGCAGATAGAGCCCTTTAGGTCCAGAGATTTGCGTGTGCTAAATGGAAGGCAAATTCCCATTCTTGGCAGGATCACAGCTGGCATGAACCCTCTCCATCTCCACAGGTGAGGGGGGAACTGACCACACATGGAAAGGGGCATATCTGAGGCCAGACCACTTATTTATCAGGAGTCCTTGAAGTTTCCTCGATCTCTTGGTGTTATCAGATTTTCTCACATCTCAGGATATGGGCAAAAATATAGCTCATACCCTAAAATCATTATTGGCAAAAACTAATAATCCTGAGAAGCCCAGCCAGGAGGGAAATTTAAGGGCCCAGAGACTCCAGGTGGCTCGGAATCACAGGCTTATGTTTGGTTTCAAATGTGCTCAAAGGGATGGCTCAGGAAAGAAGGAATCGATGCCTGCAGCCACCTAAGACTCCTTTCTGCCTGGGTTCTCTGGTCACTGGGCTTTCCCAAGGCCTTGGGCTGGCTGGCAGCCACAGTGACCACACCACCGTCAGGTGTGCCCAGGTCCCACCACCTCACTAACCAAGATGGGGGAAGGAGCTTGTGAAGAGTTCAGCGGAGGCAAAGTTGAAATTTTTCTAAAGGACTCTTTACTTTGGAAAGGAAGAGAAAAGAAAATGAACACAAAGGAATAGATATGGATACATTCACAGTCTTCACACCCTAACAGATATCTAGTCACAGATTAGCTTGGTTAGGATACCTTCCTTTTCCTTCCTGAGGCCCACCTGGAGCTGTGAGAAGGTAGGTGCTAGATTCAAATTTCTAGCCATGGAAAGATTTGGGTAAACACCACTTTCTGGCCTAGGGAGTTCCTTTGGGCATCCCTGAGGCAACTTCCCAAGGAATACCCAAGGTCCCAGACAGCCCTTTGGTCTGGGTTGGGCTGCACTGTGCTCCAAAGCTCTCTGGTGCCTGCAGTCTCTGGCTGGTCCCAACAGTCCGGGCTTCTTTCCACCTGGCTCCAGAGGACCCTTCCCTGGACTCAGGCCCGGCACTCAGCAGCCTGCACAGAGTAGGCACTATAGAGTGAATGGCTGCAGAGCCAACCACTGAACCAACCAATCCTGCCTGGATGGAGCTGCAGTTTCCCAGTTTAATGATTACCAAAGGGATAAGGAATAAGAGACCAGACATGTAGTTGTCATTATGAGGTTAAATTCCCAGCCAAGAGATTTTAGGAGCTATAGCCTCCCTCAAAGTATCGTTGGGCAGAGTGACTTGGATGAGACTCGCTGGCCTCAGCTGGTCCCTGGAGTGGGATCTTCTCCAGTGATTTGGGATCTCTGGCCAAGACCTGGCCCACAAGTGTTCAGCTGTGACCTTAAGTGCTTCTAAATTCTTCCAGGGGAAAGTTACACCTGCTGGGGGAGGGGAAACACCCCAGTTGCCCTACCCAGGTGACTCCAAAGAGACAGATCTTTTTTTTCCCCCTCTTCTGGCAGCATTGGCCCAAGAACATCAGGGCCAGGGCTTTAGGAAAATGGCGTGGTCAAATACAAGGAAAGGAGAAGGTCAAGGAACAACGTGGCCACAGTGCCCTGTACAGGGCATGCAATGAACAGTTATTGGTAGAGAATGACAAAAGGGGTGGTCTGACTTGGATCTGGCTACCTCATTCCCTACAAATAGTGGGGTATTGAAGGGACCGTCCTAACTTTCTATAATGATCAGACTCAAAAACCTAGAATCTGGATGAGAAAGGGCAAGAAGGGATAAAATGAAGGCCTTATCAATCATCGAGGGGACAAAGGCTTTACCATCAGAACGAGAACATAGGGATAAGTGTCACTGCTATTTCAGATGTGGCAAGCTGTCCTCTCCCAGCTCCCACTTTGCACAATGGGAGACTCATACATGGCATTTATTACCTCAAGGGGTGGTATAGTCCAAAAAGAAATACACACCAGAGTGATTCAGGCACATTCATAGATGACTGATAGTCCTAAGGGCTATGGAGGGGCTTTGAGGTCAACATTATGGAGGATGACCCATGGACCCTCCAACCACCCCTTGGTGCTCACACTAGAGCCAGGCTCCTGGGTAGAGAGAGAGTGGGGGGTTCCCTGACCAGCTCCTTATGTCCCAGAAGAGGCATGCACTGCTCCTGCGGCCCTAAGGCAGCCAAAGATTCCACCATGACATGACTCAGGGAGGCCTGTCCCTAAACTTCCCAGCACCAGTCCAGGCCTGGTCCTCATCTCCTGTCTGTTAACAGAGCTCCAGATTCAGTTCCGGAAGGAGCTGGCTCACCAGCCCTGGTCCGCATGCCCCGTTTGTTCCTGCCTCCTCATTTAATTCATGCTGTTCACTTCAACTGGAACGCCCCATACCCATCTGCCCACCCAAGTTCTACCTAATCTTCAAGACCTAGATTTTAACGCTCCTCCATTAAACCTCCCTCTAATCTATGCTAATCAATTCTCTTTCTAACTATTCCCAACATACAAGATCGATTTACCCTTATTTACTCTCACTTACTGTCAGTCTTCCACAGTGTGCTCAGTATTTTATCTGAGCTAGTTTTGACTTCCTAACAACATGGAAACATTATAAAGATGGGGCTAGGACAACCATTAACATAAAACACTTTACATTGTTTTGAACAAATCATTCCAGGAGACCCAGAGTGCAGGGTCCACCTAACGCCTCTTTGTAACCTCACGGTGTAGTACACCACCTGAATTTGGTGGGCAACCTATAAACATTTACACAGAGTGATGATGCCAGCATTCCCACAAACCTGACTACATGCATGGTGGATATCCAATAAAGATAGGTTATGTTGCTCTGAGCAAAACTGTCTGCCTGTGCTTCCAATCCTCCATACTAAGCTCCCAAAGTTCCTGACATAGATAGAATTACTCAGTCTACAAATAATTACTGAGTACCTAAACAGACCTCTGTTCTCAATGCTGTGGGAACAAAGAACAGAAAAGGATGACTGAGTCCCTGCTCTTAAAGGACTTACCATCTAAGTGGTGATCAAGGACAGATACACACACACACACACACACACTCAAAAGAAAGTTGTAAAAGCATCATACAAATAACAAAATACAGACTGAAGACTATATAAACACAGGGGTAACCAATATACAGCCAATCAGGGAAGGCTTCCTAGGGAAGATGATCTCTGAACTGAGAGCTGGTCCCCTCTTTTACAACTTCTCCACTTGGCTTTTTAAGTTTGGGATTAAGCTGGAGCATTTCTGTTTGGCTGGTATTTGTGCTAGTGTATAGGGCATTCTTAAAGAGAAACACTGACACAGTACTAGCCTGATGTTTGCACTGATGTAAAGTTATGTATCAACAAGACCTGCCTGTGGTCCTCCCAATTTTTTCTTTTTGTTTTTCTTTCTTTTTAAAGGGAAATGAGTAAAGGGCTCAAATCTACATGAACAGGGAAAATGGAGCCCAAGGGACAGACTTACCAAATAACCCAAGAGATATCAACAAAGCAATTCTATGATTTTTTTAAAAATTAAGCATGATTTCAGAGTCGCAAAAATGCAAGGTATTATAGGACACATCAAAAATTAGACATCCCTGCCCTTCAGCAACATGCAATATTGTTGGAAAGGCAAGAACAAATAAAATGTCATTAGATAACAAGGAAATATAATCAGGCTCTTTGGCAAACAAACCAAAAGCTCTAACGCATGGAGGTGGAGGTGCCAGTATGGGAATTATCATACTATGGAAGGTTCTGTGTAAGTTGTGCAGCTTGGGCTCCAACGAGAAAAGTGGGAGCTATTTGAGTAGGAAGAGAGAAACAGGTGGGAATGAATGCTGCAGCATTGCCTTTGGGGCAGAAGGAGGAGGTTTGTATATTAGGAACTCAGGAGCACACTGGAAGGTGGGGAATGGGGCAGAAAGCCGAGGTGAACCCCCACTGCCATGTAGGCTGCCCTTGGGAAGAAAGTTACACCCAGGACCCATGCTCATTCAGGCTCTGAGTGTCCGGCTAACCCCTGGACATTCTGAAGAGAAACACCCAAATCCACAAAAGAAACCCCTTTACCACTCTGAAGGCTCTCTGTGCTCCCAGGACAAGGAAATCTTGCCAAGGAGACCTAAAATAGGGGCAGGATCAGCACCACACAGACCTCTTCTGAGGGTCTGGGAAAGCCACCTTTGCAGCCTGGATACCTGTCTGTCAGACAGCAGGAAAATGCATGGGGGTACCAATTTCTACAGAACACCAGGACACTCGGGGAAGGGCGGTACACGGTGGCCTCGCCACACAGATCAGGATCGTCCCTGAATTCCTGACCACCACACAAGGTCTCACCAAAAGGGAGGGGCATGTCAGCTGAGGCAAGATAAGCAGGGTGGAGGCAAGAAAGCCAAAAAGCCAGAGAAGAGCCTCAGCTCCCATGCCCCACCCACCAGTAATACCCCTAAGTCCCGGGCATAGAATAAAAGACAGATTCCTGCTACACAGTGATATGGTTACATTTATAGAAGCTCCCTTGTCACCAGCAAAATGTGACCTTCATACTTTCCTTATCTTAATATCTGGGTAAACATTTGTTGTGCAAGCACACAAATAAAGGTTCTAAAGGTGAAATGTGGTGTGTCCGGTAACACCATGCTGCTCCAAACCCAGGCACCAGAAAGCCCTCTTGGCTCTGCAGATGCCTTCCCTCTGCCTTTACCCTGGGCACCAAAATTAGCTTCGCCAACCTCAGCCAGTGCTGGAGTAAATGCTGCCATTCCAAAATAGCATCTGAGAACTCTTGGAAACACAGGAGAAAAATACAAGGGTACAGTGGCTTATAGAAACTTACTGAGAAAGCAATTTCACTGGCATGCTTTTTTAACTAAATATATAGGAAATGAGCATTATGAGGATTTATTCTGGGAATCTTTTATAAGGTGAACGATATTCTTCTAGTTTACTGAATTCCCACACTTGGCATACGTTATATATCCTGATTTACTCTACTAAGCACAATTGTTTTCATTCAGAAAAATATTGTAGGGGTAGTATGTTCATAAAAGAGCATTTATCAAATGACCTGTGCTTTGACCCAAAATTTTACTTTCCTAACTTGCAGAGTCCTATTATTTCTAGAACCCTCTCTAAAAACATGGTTTGTCCCATTTCCCCAGACATTTGATAGTTCCTAAGTGATTTTTAAAATCTTGTTATGAAATTCAGAAGAAAGGATTCTCAAACAGCCCCTCCATAAGCATATTTTTATGTTGTTTCTATGTGGAATTCATAAACAAAGCCAAGTAACTGATTTTTTTTCTGTGTGCTTAAAGGCATTCTTTCCTGCAACTGTGTATGACGTATTTTTCCAGGACAATCTTTCTTGATACTCCAAAGTGCTTTGGCAACAGGAAGTCATAAAGGAGGCCTGTAAATATTTGCTGTAATTACTCATTAGTAATGAGAAGAATCGACACTGAAGTTTGAGTCACCCCTCTGTGCTCCTGGCTCATTACCTGCAGCAAGGGCCCGAGGTGGTAACAGGGGCCCAGCCTCACCACCACACCTGGGTCCACTGCAGACGGTGTGGTTTGCTTTTTTCAGCAGTTCCATTTCCCAAATATAAAATGAGGAAAATGTGTTGCTCTTCTTTCTCCCTGCCTCCTACTCACAGGCAATCAGGACAAATCTTACACAAAGTGATGACAGTATGAAAATTTATTATCAAGAGTAAAATATGTGTATTTGTTAACACCGTATTAATACCACATCGAGAGATAGATAAACACCATCTGGCTAGACACACAGAATGGTGATTTAAATGATTATTACCAAAAAATGACATGCTTTTTTTTTTTTTTTAAGAGACAGAGTCTCGCTCTGTCACCTTGGCTGGAGTGCAGTGGCATGATCACAGCTCACTGCAGCCTCAGACTCCTGGGCTCAAGTGATCCTCCTGCCTCAGCCTCCTGAATAGCTGGGACTACAAGCCTGAGCTATCACCTCAGCTAATTTTTCTTCTTCTTCTTTTTTTTTTTTACAGATGGGGTCTTGCTATGTTGTCCAGGTTTGTCTCGAACTCCTGGGCTCAAGCAATCCTCCCTCCCATATTACTGGTAATCATATACCTTAATTGATGTATTTAAGGGATTTATAAAATGCTTCTGAGCTTTCTCAGATCGAGCCCATGTGTCCTCTTATTCATAGCAAACAAGTGACTCCTCGTAGTCATAGGCCAACATCAGGGCACCGTGGACTAAAAATGAGACCAAAAAACTCAACTAAAGCTGTTACAGAGTTGATTAACTTCTAAGAATACTATTGGGTTGTACCCTCAGCATCTCGGGCAGTCAGCACGGCAGTGGAGGTTAACCTCCAGCATCACAACCATGGGTACAGCATAATGGATCCATTTTCCTGCCCATGTGTTTGACTGCACAGCCTAACCAAATAAAATCACTAATCTTTTATGATTCCTAGCACTTACCTCTTAGGTTTGATTTTTTTTTGTTGGAGGGCTCCATTGGAGAAGGGGTGTTCAGGAAGTCACTGAGAGTATATAAGAGACTTCTAACAATCCACTTCCATGGCTTTGTAGAATTGAGAAAATGCCAGATGGGTGCATGGCAAATAAATACATTTTTTAAATGAGGTCATTTACCTTTTTGACAAGCCACCTTTCTGAAATATTTTTCCACATGAGAAAAGGATCTGCTTTTCAGAGGCATCATCTGGCATAGAAATTACTTGTAACTTTAAAACTGAAGAATCTTTCCAAGTTAAGGGGGAGGGACAAGTGCCTCCTGGGAGCATGGGAAGCTTCTGGTGGTGACACCATATAATAAAAGTTTTGTTGAGGTACAAGAGGCCCCTGCAAACAGCCTAAGGCAGTTAAGCAAACCAGTATTTCTTGAGAAATTAGAAAAAACAAAGCCACTTAGAAATAGATAACATTCTTGTCCGTTCCACACCTGTCTCTTCGGCTCCAAGGATCTCAAAGGGCCTCTCTGCTCTTCTTGACTTTGTGCTTTCAGATCAGTTCTGTATATTCCAACAGTGAGACCAGACAACTGGCACCAAATCATGCCCAACCTCTACTTGAAAATCACAGATGCTGTTAGTGGCACATACCTATGGATGGCCACCACACAGACTATGACATGCAATTGCCAAAATGGCTTGCTTCTCTCTCTGTTATGGTATGTGTCAGTGTGATTCTGTTTCACAGCACTGGGAAAACTCAAGAAGCCCTCCAGATTCACAGTGCAGAGGCCAATGGTGTGATGGCTGAAGGCTCAGGGCTCATCAGAGAAAGGGCGCTATGAAAATGCAACATATTATTATTGCAACGATCATAGCTATTCTTTATCCCCCCATCCATTCTTTCCTTCCTGTGCTTGCAATTTCAAAGGATCAAAAGAGCTAGAGGAAGTCCTGTGCATCTTGATTTGTAGATGGTTCTTCAGAAGCCACAGAGGAAAAGCTTCTAACAGGTTCTCTTGCACAATGGAATCCGAAGGCTGAAGGAATTATTGAAGTCTTGCCACCAGTGAAAGGTGGGAGGTGGAAAGCTTTGAACTTCCTGGGGCAGTAGAGAACCACCTCCTGTCAGAGTTGAGGAAAACCCACAAAAAGTAAGAAATTCCAGGAGTTCTAAGTCCACCCTTCAGATCTTCAATTCCTATATGCTTGTGAGGTTTGATAAAAGTGATGAGTCATAAAAGAGAAAAGTAATTATGATAATTATAAATGCAACAAAAGCAGTTATCATTTATAGAGTACTTACACAAGTCAGTCATGGTATTAAATACTTTATAGCTATCTTAGGTAAGGTAAGGAGGTATGAACACTGGTTGGGAGTTTAGATTCTGGAGACACTATACCCAGGTCGAATCCCAGCTCTGCCCATGCTACCTGTATGACCTTGGGCAGTTAACCTTTCTATATCCTTCAGCTTTCCATCAGTGAAGTGGGGATAATAGCAAGGTTTATCTCACAAGGGTGTTATGAGGATTAAAAGCATTAATCCGTGTAAAGTTCTGAGAACAGTGCTGGCAAATAAGACTAAATGTTCAGTTCTTTGTGGTGTCCTACTGCATACAGAATTTCTATTAAGGACACATAAATTCTTAGTCCATGAAGGACCTCCAAATAACTGTTTGAGGGTAATGGAAAATGTGAGGATAAGTTTATTTTCACAGCCATTTTACGAAACATTAGCAAAATGAATCACATCAGTATTAACCCCGTGCAGGGCACGCAGCTCCCCCTCCTCCCAAGACTGAGGGCAGATGTTAGGTGGACAGACAGGCTGCCAGAGACAGAAAATGTTATGCTGCACCACAGAATCTTTACTAGATGCACACACCACCTTCCTCTGCCCTCTGTAAGACAGGTAAAGACATTGGCAGTGAAATGTACTGGGACCTGAACAGAAAGATCCCGAAACACATATAAGACAGTCACCAAATCAGACATCCAAGAGCAAGGGCTTGCCTTTTGCAGATCATAGAACCTTTGAAAGGCTACTGAGAGCTGAACAGATTTCCTTCAGAAAAAGATGCTTATATACATAATACCTTGCACACAATTTCAGAGATTTATACATCCCCTGAACCCCATTCACAAAGCTTGGTTAAGAAGCCCCCTCTCCCCATTCCTGGCCTTTCTGGAGTCACAGCTGTCTCCACTGTTATCCTCAGTGGAACAGAAACCTCTAGCCCTCTTGTACATGGAGCCCTACCAGATTCCCCCTCTAGTCCCCTCACCCAAAGCAAGTGTGTAGTAAAGAACAAACATTCAATTTTGGGGGCCTTTCTGTCTGTGGGGTCGAAGTACACAGTAGGAACCCTCTGTGTTTTCTTCACTCTCATTACACCCAAACACTGACTTCCCCCATCTGACCTTCCCTCAGAGACAGTCTGTACACTGCTGTTCAGCACCTACCCTGTGTGATTCCAGGGACACTATGAACCAACTTCTCCACCCCCAAATACACACAATACTCTTAAATAATTGTGTGTGCTTGAGTATGTGGTTACTACCTGAAATGTTCCTCAGAGCTGCTTGTCTTTAGCTTCAAAATACTTGATTCCTATAGAAAAGTCACATGCAAGCTGCCAGCTACATATATTTTTAGTTAACTTCCTGTGTCTCCCTTTTTTCCCCCAGTCTAAGTAACTTGATGACAAGGACTATATGCCCCATTTCTTTGTCTTCTCTTCAGCATTTTAGCTAGATTAGGAGATGTTCAGTACACATTGTTGTCTCATGGATTTTTATCTTGGTGTGAATATCAGAGCTGGTTTCCCCCGTGAGAATAGGCAGCCTGGTACTAGGGGTGAGGGGTGGGAGTAAAGAGTACTGGGCCCTGGGAGCAAAAATTGCTAACTTGACAATATTGGTAAAAGCTAGACCTGCTATGAACTACCAGCGATGGTCAGTACTGAAAGCTAAAGGGACGATTCATTTGGCTAAAATGAAAAGGGAAACTAGCATGTTGGTTTAGGACAGAACTAGGAAAAATACAAAAAGCAAATACTATGAGATAGAATAGACTTCCTGAAAAGTAGAAAAGTCTAAATCTTGAAATAATTAATGACAGCAAGTATTTTCAAATGTATTGGGCTAAAATCCTGGAGCACTGATAATTATCTAATTGGTTCCTTTTATTTCTAAAGACTTTAGACAATAAATTCCTAGAAAGTTGAGAATCACCCTACACACACACACACACACACCACAGATTTACATTCTAAGTAAATTAAACTGTTTTAGTCTCAGAGTTTCCACTCCTAGTAAAAATGCCAAATTATACAGTGCAAGAATAAATCTAGGACAGGGATGGTGAACCTTCGGCCTTAAGGTCACATATGGCCTTCTAGGTCCTTAAGAGCAGCCTTTTGACTGAATCCAAATTTTACAGAACAAATTCTTTTATTTTCATTAATACATTTTTGTTCACCTTTTATTTTTTAATTTTAGTTTTAAAATGATCATATTTAAAATCCCAAAGAATAAAATAAGTTCCAATGAAATAATCCTTTCAGATTGACCAGCACACTTAGAACATTAGTAAGCCATAGGGACTAAATTGATGGCTGCTACACTCATGATTTAGTTCTAACTTCCCCCGCCTGACTGGTGCCACTACCGCACTAGGCTGGTTGGTGAGAGTTTATGGGGGTGGAGTATGCCAGTCTGTTATCAGCTTTTGACAACAGTTCACTGTGTTTCTGTTTGAAGTGGAATTTGTGAATACTTGCACAGCTTACTATGTTTTAATTCTGTCTGCTTAACAGCCCATCATGTCGAAGAAGACCAAGAGAAAATGGAAGGAAGAAAACAGATTTTTAAATGAGGATTGGGAATTGCAATATTATCTTGTTTCTGCTAAAGATAAGATGATTTCCTTGCTTTGTGATACTGCAATATCAACATTAAAGAAATTCAATGCTCATCAGTATCATAGCACTCATAAAGACCACAAATATTTTAAATTAGAGGGAGAGGTATGAAAAGTTGTATTGCAGAAATTAAAACATGAAAAGCAAAAGCAAAGACAATTCTTTCCAGCAGCAATAAGACCTGGAAATAACACCACTGAAGCAACTTATAAAGTAGCTTATATACTCAGGAAAAAAGGGAAGCCATTCAGTGATGCAGAAATTGCGAAAGAATGCATTGTCGAAGTTGTAGGATGCTTAGATCCTGATAATGTTTCAAAGTACAAACAACTGCCTCTTTCAAGGAGAACCATAACTGATTGGCAGCATGAATTAGCCTTCAACCTAACAGAACAACTTCATGCAATACTTCAAAAGGAAAATATATATTATTCAATCGCTTTGGATGAATCAACTGATACTACTGACTCAGCGCAGGTTTTATACTTCATTTGGTCATAACAGAAGATTTTCTTTGCTACAAAGAGTTACTTGCTTTGGGCATTCTTGTAAACAGAACACAGGGAGTAGATATCTTCAACAACTTTCAAGATAAATGTCTTGAAGTTGAACTGAATTGGTACATTTAGTGAGTGTATGTACAGATGGTGCACCATCCATGACAGGAAAACATGAAGGCTTTATTGCACAGGTAAAAAAAAGGATTAACAGATCCAGATGCTCTCATTGCTTTTCATTGTATCTTGCATCAGCAAAATCTCCGTGCTAAAGCTACTATTTTAAGTGACACTTTGCAACAAGTTATAAGTATTGTTAACTATATTTGTGCAAATGCAACATGGCATTGTCAGTTTTATAACATGCTAAAGTTGAAAGATGAGGTAATCATTGTGAATTTGCCGTATCATTCTAAAGTGTGTTGGCTATCCCAGGGACAAGTATTAACCAAAATTTTATCTCTGCAAGAACAGATAGTTGAATTTTATGAAGAACAGAATCAGCAAAGTGAACTACTGAAAGAAAATTTCTGTAGGAATGTAGCATTTCTGATATCATGTCAAATCAAAACAACTTGAATATTTCTTTGCAAGGTAAAACTAAGTCTATACACAATATATGGCAAAAAATCCAAGCATTTTGAAAAAAGCTATTTTTTTCAAAACACTTTCTTCAAAAGGAAATTTTGGATGAACATTTTCCCAGTTAGCAAAGGTCACTGATGAGCAGGATGATATATGCTAATCATTTGAAGAATACACAGCTGTTATAGACCTATTAATTGGAGAATACAATGAAAGGTTCACTGACTTTGAGAATCATGACATCACACTCAAATTAGCATTTCAGCCTCACCTAATTGATATCACCAAGGCACCTAAAGAACTACAGATGGAATTGATTGAGCTCTCAGCAGATGACATTTTAAAGTAATTGTCTGATGCTAAGAAAGATCCAATTGAAATATGGAAAAATTCAGTAGAGTACCCACACCTTTGGCAATATGCCCAAAAAATGCTTTCTTGCTTTTCAACCACTTATTGCTGTGAATCTACATTCTCCTACCTAACCCAAATCAAGATGCCCTTAAAGTCACAAATGACTGATACCCATCCAGAGAATCAACTGAAACTGCAGACCTCCATGTTGCAACCAAATATTCAAATGCTTTCCAACAAAAAAAGACACAAGAAAGTAATTAAAAGATTAGTTAACTTTAAAATTAACATGCAGTTTTCAGTTTTTGAAATTATTAAGTACACAGTAGTTAGATTTTTACAAAATAATGTACATTTTTAAGTATATCTAATCGAAGTTTCTTGAATGGGGCCTTATTTGATTACAGCTAAATTAATGTGGCCTTCCAACATGAAAAGATTCCCCACCCCTGGTCTAGGAGCTGCTTGAATGTTCTCTACTTCACAAAGCAATCTGCACCACTGGGGAGCAATCCTTGGTTTTGTTTAATGAGGTCGACCTATGTAAGTAGATTTTTTTTTTCTAACTGAAATAAAGGGAGAGCACTACGACAAGTTCCCAAAGTTTACAGACATTGGGACCAGCACCAATTTTGCTTCCTTTCTGTGCAAAAAGCAAAGAGAATCACTCCTGATGCAGACTGAAGGCTTTTATAATTATCTAGAAAAGCAAATCTTCTTACTGTACGGTTCAGTGGTTTGGGGGCTGTGGTGAGGGAGGGTGCTGTAATCCTTTGGAAATCATCCTCACTGTCTAGAGGCATTTCAGGGCTGGGGATACTCTTTTGTGAATAGCAAAATACATATTTAATTGAAAGTAATAAACCAGGGTTCTGATTCTTACCAGCACTGGAGAAGTTATTTAATCTCTCTAGGCCTCAGTTTTCTTATCCAGAAAGAGAAAGATTTGACTAGATGGTTTCCATGATCTCTTACAAAATAATTCTAGGTTCCCCTTAAGCAACACTGAAAAAACCGGAAGGCACAGCATTCTTTTGAACTTCATGAAAGCTGTATGAATTAGTATTTAAATACCTGAATTAGTAATGTACTATATCAATTCTGTATCATCCTGTGTTTCTGGTAATGCAATGGAAACAGATATCAAATGTTGAACGAATATTTGTTAAAACTATGCTTAAATTGCGAAAACCCATCTAGAAATATTTTTCTCTTCAGAGTTGAAAAATGATGGAATTTGATTTAATTTCAGCAGAGGAACAACTAAGTCCAGCTGTCAGGGGAGGAGGAGGTAGTCTGAAACTTCTGATCCAGATGTCTCCAATTCCCCTTCCACAGCTTGCCCTACACCAAGCAATACATTCCTGGAAGGTGCTTGGACCTTGGTCTGGCTTTGGGACTGGACTTTGATCCCTGATTATCCAAGGATCTCATTTACATTTACCTGACCCACTCTCCAATCCCCATACATCTAAGAACTTCCACACTCTTTTCTCTCCCAGAGAAGGGACTCAGAAATTGTTTGATCAGGAGGTAAGTCACCTGGACACTTTCTAGCTCTTCCTAGAATCAGGAACCCTGTCTGGTTATTGAGCCTTCCACTTCACTCCTGATAGATGGGTGCAGAAAAAGATGAGGAAAAAGTGCAGTACCTTTACCAAGCTTCAGTTCTGACACCTTTGATGTCATTGCAAATGCCCACTGCCACCGAAAGTGGTACCTATTATCAAGACCAGCCAGCCAGCCAAAGTTTAGAAAGGAAACTCTTCATTATTAAACACTAACATATCCATCCACACACGAATGTTTTGGGACAAAATACTCTGCCCACTTCTTGAGGGGCTATTGTTAGAAGGAACACTGAAAATGTTCCATGCATTTTGAGTTTTGGGGAAGAAATGGCTCTGCTGAACCAAAGAAACACAAATTTTTAAGAACTAACTGGTAGGCAGAATCAAGGGAGAGCTCCCTCCGTGTCACATCGCTTTTGTGAGGCACTCAGGAAAGCTACAGACAGCCACTTACATGACAACATCAACTTTCAATGTATTAGTTCACATATTTTAATTACATCGTGGTCCCTCAGGAATCCCCCCACCCCCCCGACATAGCCAGGCATGAATAGTTAATGAGTCTCAAAACGACTAGTCCAACAGGAATTGGACAACCTCACCGGACTCTGGATGGTGAGGGCCACGCTGTTCGCCCTGCCATTCTGTTGCACAAAAATCCAGGCAGGTCGCAGAGGGCGGACACTCTGGCCGGGCCACCAGACAGGCGCCTCAGAGCACAGGGCGGCCTGCTAGGCATTTCGCAGGCAGTCCCCGGAGTGCTCCTTAAAGCGGCCACTCTGGCCGATAATTTGGAGTCTAATTATGCAACTTTCTTCCTGCGCCCATTCCCACTCCGTCTCTCTCTGTCAGCCCGCTCTCGAAGGAGGTACGGTGGCCAGGTGTGTCGAAACCATTTTTCCCCTGCGCTCAAGTTTCTCATGACGATTAATATATAGCCCAAAACTGCACAGAACTCGGCACGGGGACGCGCAGGAGAAGCTGACATTTCACACATTTGTCGATTACCATCAGGCCCCACCTCGGCGATTGCGACATTCGCTGATAGGCATCCTAGTTGTAAAATGTGCTGTTTAAGTTCCCTCACCATCTCCGGAGCCGAGAGCGCTAGCAGAGGGGCTGCCTATAAATTTGTTTTTTGATCGTTCCATCAATATTTTTGGCACTATGATTGGTTTCACAAAATGCACTGGAATCTTAAAGTCTTCCTTGCTTCGCTGCCCTCAAAAGACAGGACCCCAGGGCCGCTCCGAGGCCCGGGAACGCGCCAGCCGCAGTCTCAGGGCTCCTTCACTTGCCTCGGGCCTGGGGCGCGATCGCGAGATGGGGCCCTGCGGCCGGGAAGGGGGAGCGGGCCCAGATCCTCTCCCCTAGCGATCCCGCAGTGAAGGGCCTGGGCGCCGGGCCAGAACGGGCGCAATTCGCTCCCGTCTATCAAATCCTTATCGGTGCCCGGAGGTGGGAACCGCCGCTTTCGACCGGAGGATACACGGTTTCTGGCTCCGGTCCCGCAGTGGAAGTCAAAACAAGAGCAAAATCAACCCAGGCACCTAGCCCTCCGGGCCAGTTGCCCCCTCCCTTCGAGGGCTCGGTCCTCCTCATCCCCACACCACCTCACCGCGGCCCCGCCGCCGGTCTCTGGCCGCAAGTTCGAATCCAGCCCCCAGCAGGCTAGCCCTGCCAAGCCGCCGAGCGCAGGATGGAAGCTCCAGCCCACTGGGACAGCACGAATGGAGAGCTAGGAGGAGCGAGGGGCCAGGCGGCAAGCCGCACACATTTGCGGAAGGTGAGACCGAACCCACGTCTGGCGGCAGCGCGGTGCTCTCCCACCCTAGCTCGGAGAGAGCCCGGACTGGGAGCGGCCGGGAGGGGGCGGGAGGGCAGCGAGAGTTGGCCGGAATTGCCTCTCACCCAGTGCCGAGAGGCTGGCGAGCGCAGGCAGGCAGATGGTGGCTGCCCTTCTCTGTCCTCTTAGGAGACAGACACCCGGACCTGCCAGGGGCGCCCAGTGTCGCCATCCCCTCCCTGCACACCAAGACACCTGCCCCCGCAGGCCAATCCAGGCCACTACCCACTCTCCTGCGGACTCAAGGTGCAGGGTGAGGGAAGGGGGTTCTCCAAGCTTGGGCGGGGGGCTGGAGCCTGGGAGCGGGGGCCCATTGCCGCATCCCGGCTACTCGGCGGGGGCGCGTCCCTGCCCCGCGCTCCGCCTCGGGTCCTTTGCCAGTTTGGGGCTCAGCGCGAGCATAGGACAGCATTTGGAAAGACCCGGGAGATCCCGAGTTAAAGAGAGGTGTGGATGCTGCCCCAGCATGAGAGACCTGAGAAAGTCGAGGGCATCAACCCAGAAACGTCTCAGAGCGCT
The DNA here is from genome assembly GCA_023783475.1 of Daubentonia madagascariensis. Taxonomy (NCBI): domain Eukaryota; kingdom Metazoa; phylum Chordata; class Mammalia; order Primates; family Daubentoniidae; genus Daubentonia; species Daubentonia madagascariensis. Next base: position 39,496,696 of record JAKFHU010001035.1, on the reverse strand, counting down.
GGCCACAGTCGTCTGCTGCAGGGGCTGGGAGATTTGGGAAGGCACCGCGGGAGCACCCCCGACCTCCAGTGCCATCTCCCTCGGCCTCCTGGCCTTGTTGAGCGCGTGGATTCCCGACTTCTTCGGGCCACAGAACTCTCCACTGCGAAGCCTAAGCGCCGCGTCCCAAACCAGGCACCTGTTCTCCCCTCAAAACCCTCCAAACTGATCCTCGGGCCTCGAAGACCTCTCCGCACTGCTCTCCCAATCGCTCTCGGTTGCGCCGGCCCCGCGCAGCCCGGCCATTGCCACTGACCAGCTCCCTGGTTTGCTCGGACGCCCGCTTACCTTTTCTTCTCCTTGTCAGCTGTCATTGTCGCTGTGGCCCTTTGAGAAGCCGAGCTCCGGGGCTCCCCGGCAGGTGGTGGCTGCAGCCGCTGCCTTCGGTGTGGCCCTCGTCCGCTCCCCGCGGTCCGGGCGGGTGTTAAAGGTCCTAGTGCTCGCAGGTCCCGAGCGCCCCGCACAGTCAGGTGGAAGTCTGCGGGCGGCCGGCTAGGTGCGGGGGAGGGGGTGGGTGAAGAAAGGTGACTGGGAGGAACCTGCGCGCGGAGGCGGGGTCGGGGAAAGGAGTGGGTGGAGGTTGTCAGACGCGAAAAGAGGACAGCAAGGAGGGAACCGAAGTTCCTATTTCCCTCGAAAAGGAGTCACTTTTCTGGATTTTGAAAAAAAGAAGTGGTTCGAACGACCGGAGTTGGAAGGAGTCCGAGGCCGGGCGGGTGAGGCTGCTGAGATGACCATACAGTCTCAGGACACTGCCGAGGATTGTACGGCCGCCTCAGGATCGCTGGGGCGGGAGGGCGGCGGGCGCCGGAGCTGGGCGGCGGGCCGCTCGCGAAAGTAAGGCTCCCGCGGCTGCCGGCCCACTTTAAAAACTCCGGCGGCCGGCGCAGGGGAGGGCGCGAGGGGCGCGGGCGCAGGGGGCGGGCGCGGGCGCGGGGGCGGGGGCGGGCGCGCGCCGGCAGGCCCCGCCCGCCCCACGCGCCCGGGCAGCCCACTGCCTCCCGGCCAATGGGGAGGCGCGGCCGCAGCCTGTGCCCTGACCCCGGCCCGCCTCCCGCCTCCCGCCCTGCGCTGCGCTCCGCTCCGCTCCGCACCGGCCCGTCCGCCCCGCCTCCTGCCTCCGCAGTTCTAGGAGTTGTTTTTGAGGTCGCCGGGGTGGCGGGTAGCGGGGTGCGACTCCATGCTGGGGAGGCGCAGCTTGTGCGGGGCTAAGCCGCAGCAAGGAGGGGGTCTCCGGGAGTGCGCCACAGTGCCGGTGTCCTCCCCCCCACGCCATGCCCTTGGGACGAGGACAGAGCCCGAGCGTCCCGCGCCCGGCCGGGCCTCACAGAGACACTCACCATGCTGCGCTCCCGCGTTCCTTGCCCCGCGCGTGGCCCCTCGGGCGGGGTGGGGATAATTACAAGAACCCCAGCGGCCGCGTTGCCGGCCCAGGCGTTGCGCCCTTTTTGGCGGACTTTGCCGTCTCGGAGGAGAGGCAGGGAGACCTGGTGCGCGTCTGGCCTGGGAGAAACCGTGCAGTAATACTGAGCTAGGGCTGTGCCTGCTCTTCCCTTCCCTCAACCGGCGAGCACGCCGGTTGCTTGCGGGCTTGTGCTGGGCGGTTTGGTTTTGGCGGGGATTAGGGAGAGGAGGACCTTCGAGCCGTCTGGCCTGCCGCCCTCTGCTCGCAACACCCCGCCACCACCGCGCGGGTCCAGGCGAGTTCAGAGTTGGAAAAGTCAGCATGGCTCCCCAGTGTAATCTTGAGGTGACAGTTGGCAGCGTGTCCTCAAGTCACTGCGTCTCGGGGGTTCGATTGAAGTCCTAGAAACGTGAAGGCCATAGGTGTTGCGAGATTGTAGATTTAAGGGCTGACGCAGGCGGTTAGAGGGTAGGGATTTTCCAGCTGCGCTTTAAACGCTGCCTTCGACCCGCGCGGGGCCGTGGTGCGCCTCTGCCGGGCGCTGAGCTGCTCTCCCATACCCTACCTACGTTATAGTGATCCGGCAGAAACATCTCGGGAAGGGACTTGGGAGGCCCTTAATTTTTGAAGCCTGGGGAAGGGTCCTTGGGCTTCACAGGTGTGAGTTGAAAAGAAAGCAAGGGCCAGAGAACTGGTCCGCCCTGGGACGGGAAGCCGTGCTGTACCTCTCCCTTTAGCTTCTTGCTGCATTTCGTATTAGAATAATCTATTAATACATAAATCAATTTTCGGGGGAGGGTAGGTTTGTTTCAGTGCCATACAACAAAATAAACACGTATTTTTACGTGTTCCTTGTACGCAGGAAGAGGGGTGGGAATACTTTTCAGGAGCCTTGGGAAGGCAGAATGGGGAAAGGGGGAAAATCCACGGAGAACTGGGAATCAGACACATTTTCTCATTTTCCTAGCCTCTGAGCACTGTGTATACAGACTTCGAAATCAAACATCATGCCTGACAGTCAGTGAATTCAAACAAAGACTGCAAATCTCTCTCTAAGGAGCTATTTCTCAGGGCTGGTGGTTTCAGGAATGGGATGATTTTGTGCTGGGCTTCTCCAGCCAGCCAATCCTAGTCGACAGGTTTATTTATCTAGTGAGGAATTCAAACTGGTAGACAGTTCTCCCTTAATCTACCATAAACTTACTTGCCTCACTTGGGCCTGGAGTAGGGGGAAAAGGCACATTGGTGGCTTCCAGGTGCCCAAAGTCATTTGCCACAGAGCTTTTGAATCCTGGGCTGTGCTTGGCAGGTCACAAAGCAACACCTTCAACCCATAGAGAACATTTCAGCAGGATTAAGTTTATGAAATTAGCCTTTTAGATTTTTTTTTTTTTAAAGAGGAAAGATAAAAGGTCACTCAAGAGCACATCAAATGTATTAATATAGCTCCTTCCCCTGGACCAGCCTGCCCATCTTCCTAATTGGGATTTTGCCCTATAAGTGAAAGGTCCCCAAACTAAAATAAACAACTGGACCGATCTGGGATTTGGGCAGTGTTTGAGATCTACCAAACGCCCTATATAATTCCCAAAAGGATTGGACCCAGCCTTACTTAGAGCAGAGCTGGGTGGCCCAATGACCTCTTAAGATTTCTTGCAGGATTCAGTTCAACAACCTTTGCAGGAAGGAGCTAAGAGTATAAACCAAATGCAGGCTTGTGGCTAGAGTGCCTCCTATTTTACTTTTTAGAGCTCAGGGAGGACTAAAGGGGAAAAACTTTGAAAGGTGATGGCGGGAGCGGGAGTGAGGGAGCTGGGTCCCGGGGTTGAGAAGGGTGTCTCTAGAGACATTGAGGTTTTGGCCACAGAGGGCAGCAGAGGACACCTGTAAGCCAAGTTCCCCAGCTGCTTAAAATGGGAACAAACTGCCTACCTCCCAGCAAATCTCCCCACCTGTCTCCCAACTCTGGATTGGACAGCATGGGGATAAAGGCTATGGTACCAGGGGAACACCTACTTGTTTTCACAAGGGATGAGCCTGGGTCTCTTGCTTCCTCTCTTCTTTGTAGAGTGCACCCTTGGGACGATGAGATAGAGATAAGGAGTTAACTTACAAACTTGGTAGAGAGCAGGCATCTGGGATGCAGTGGGCTAGTGGAAGAAAGTGGCCTCAGGAGTCCCATCAAAGTAATAGTACGGCCCAGGATGTGGCTGGAAATCGGGTTGGAATGGATGGGATCTAACAGGAGAAGAGATTTTGCAAGGCTGGGCTCTCTCCTTAGCACTTTACAACTTCCAATGCATTGTCACCTCCTGGGGCTGGGACCAGGGGAGGCAAGAGAGGCCCCTAGGGTTCAAACTCTAGGGAGGCACTCTCAGGGTTGTGCCAGGACACCAGTCCCTGTCCCGCTACATGTGTTATCTCACGTAATACCCATCTGACCCTTGTCTGGCCATTTAGCTGGTTTAGGAGTGGGGGAGCTGGGAGGTAGAGAGGAAGGACAAGCTGGCAGAGGCCACAGTTCCTCCTCTATGAGAAGCCTCGGCTGAGTCACTTCTTCCCTCACACTTGCATGTTACTCCATCCAAACGAAACTGACCCCTTTTGTGACTTAAAAAAAATCTATCCTCACACTCCCGTCACTGAACTCCAGGGCCAGAAAACCATATTCCCTGTGTTTGGCTTCAGGCCAACGCCATGAGATATTTCACACAGACATATGCTATATCTATTGTTAAACGTTGTGACTTTTCACCCCGCAAATCCAGAATTTGTCATCTTTCAAAAAGAGTTCTGTGATTTTTTTTTTTTTTTTGGGAAAGGGTCAAACTTTTTTTCTACTTGAATTCCTAAGTGCTTACTGATAAGAAGGATGTAGTTTTAAAGAACCCCAGCTTCCTCATCCCTCACACCTGGGTTACAATGACTTAGAGAGTAATGTCTCCATTACTAGGTCTAGGGATGAGGTTTTGCCCATGAAAGGTCTTGTGTGTTTATCACACTGTCATCTAAGCAATCGTGAAGGAGTCATTGGTCCAGGGCCACCATGCGCTGCCTTGGGGAAAGCGTAAGGCTTCAGTCTAATGGTTTCCTTCACTCCAGGAGGACACAGTCCATTTGATCATATTCCATTTACAATGTGTATTCATAATCACTTCTGAAATCAACAAGCATCTGTTAATGTGGTAATGATTCTTTTTTCTCCTCCAAACTATTTTTAAATTAGCAAATATATACAACTGATAGACTCCTAAAATTTTTTAAATATGAAAACTGAGAGCAAAATCATATAGTCTAAACCTGCGATCCCCAACCCCCAGGGCCATGGCCTGGTACCGGTCCATGGCCTGTTAGAAATCGGCCTCTCATCACTGGGAGCTCTGCCTCTCCCCTTTTCCCCACCACCCATCTGTGAAAAAACTGCCTTCCGTGAAGCAAAGCTTCATCTGTATTCACAGCCACTCCAGCCACTCCTCATGGTTCACATCACTGCCTGAGCTCTGCCCCCACCCCACCTCCCATCTGTGGAAAAATCGTCTTCCATGAAACCCATCCCTGGTGCCAAAAAGTTTGGGGACCGCTGGTCTAAACAATAGGTGTGCTAAGAATTTGGTAGCGGTGGGCAGGAGGGTAGAGAGACTGAGTGAACAAGCAGAAAAATCTGGAGTCTTAGCCATGTCCATTGCTAGGACCCAGAGAAGCCTCGCCTGGACTGGCCCAGCAGCCAGGCTGATGGGTGTGATCTCTGAGGTGGCAAAATAACACGCATGTGGGAAGAATGGCCGATAAGAAGGACATGCCAGCCCCACCTTAGAGAGAAGAAGGCATGAGCAGAAATGAAGGTGCTCTGTCACTAAAAATGATGACGTTGGGCCGCAAGCATCCAAGCTGCCCTGGAGCCTGGATAACTAAGAGTGACACAGAGTGGGAGGTCAGAGACACCCTCCTCATCCTGTGCTGTGGCTTTGGCCTGTAGCAGGGTATTAAAATCGACTCTCTACCTCAAATTCAACTGAGATCCCAAGACAATAGGTGCCAACTACCCCCACTTCCAAAATGCAGAACATAAGAAAGAGCTCTTTGAAAATGGCTTCTTGTGCCTTCTCTAGCTGTTGTCCCTCAAGGGAGCTCGTGGATGGATGGATGTAGAAGAGGACTAGAAGCTGGAGTTGTAGGATACAGTTGTCAGCATTGTGGACAGTCCCCCTCCCCATACCAAGGAGAAAGGGAGGATTTTCCTTGCTCCTCTCTCTCTGTCCAGCGACTGGGGCTTACAGGAGGCCATGTGGAGAGTTTGATACCTGCCCCTGGGGCTTGAGGAACACAGGAGACTGCCCACCAGTGAGAGACTGGCTGAAGTGGCCCATTGTAGGGGGCTGCATCTGGAGGTTACTCCCTCTGACCTACATCATGGCAATGCAGCATGTGGCAGGTTGGGTTCCCCGGAAGATGAGGGAGGTTTATTAGGAAGTGCCCTTGGGATAGCAGCTGGGGGAGGAAAGGGGAAGAAACAGGATTGGAGAGTTAGGGGGACACCCCCCATCTGAAGCTGAGATGGTCTTTCAGAGTTTTCCCAAGGCAGAGTGAAGGGGCCTTTCTACCCCTGCACTGATCTGTCATTGGTGCTGGCTGGCCTTGGGGAAGGGCTGTGACCCTGGGCAACAGCACCTGGGGGAATATGTCCTTCATTCCTGAGGGGGGATCGGGGCAGTGATCATAGGGTCCAGTATGGTGCATGATATCCAGGGACCAAATGCAGAACCCACAGAGGAATAACCATGTGGGACTTTTAAGGGGATCCTGTTCATGTGAGCTTCTTCAAGAAGACCTTGGCAGAAAAAGTGGAGGTGCCACTGGAGGCAGAGGCTAAGGGAGGACCATAAGTGGCCAGCTGAAGGAGAGGCCCTTCTGGAGCCATGAGGGATGATGCAGTCACAGGGAACTAGGGTGGAGGGGCACCTGCAAAGAACCCACAAAGACACCAAAGAGGGAAAGACCTGCCATGGCCAGGGAAGATCAAAGAGAAATTGCACCCATGCAAGAAAGAAAGGAAAGGGAAAGAAGGAAGGAAAGAAAGCGGGAAGGAAGGGGGGAGGGGAAAGGAGAGAGGGAGGAAAGAAAGACCTTTCCTACTCCTTACTTTCCCTCCCTCCCAGGAGGGGCTAAGGCAGGCTAGTCAGGGGTTAGGGGTAGAGGTGGGGAAATGTCAGCATCCTCAATGCCTAGCAGGGAACCTGGCATAAAACAAACACTCAATAAATAATATACAAAGAATGAGGAAAATGTGTGCCCCTTTATGATTTCCAGTGGCTGTATAAGGGCTTTCTATATCTGCATCATTCTGGGGACTCACAGTGTTGGTGTTATAGGGGAGAGGTACAGGGGCAACATCTAAAGCACATACTGACATATCCCCAGATGCACATGCACATACACACTCATGTACCTCCCCAGGTGCCAAGGCAAGTAATAGGTTCCCACACAAACCTCACTGTAAGCTTTTCATTTCTCTTGAGTACATACCTCTGTCTTTGCCCTTTGAAGAAAACCAGGGATGCAATGCTGAGAATGTGCCTGTAAATACTTCAGATTTTAAACTCTGAGGATTTCCTCTTGGCCTACTCAGAGGGCTGTAGTGTGTGGTGCATGAATCCTGGGGTTGCATGGCCAGCTGTGCCCAGTGTCCCAGTGATCTGCCCCAGTAGAAGGAAGATGAGATGCACATGTTTCAAAATCTTTAGACAATGGGTCTGAGCATGCCCTATCTTAATTGTTAATTTTATATCATAGCAGATTAGCTCTTCTAATTATTTTTATCTTAGGCTAAATTAAAATGTATCCTGATCAGATAGTAATTTATGGTGGAGAGATGCCTTCTGGCCTAAAAACATGCCAGTGGTAAAGCTTTAAGTAGCTGACTCCAAGGCAGAGAGCTCAAAGTGAAGTTTATATGCCCAAGGTTTTAAAGAATAATTAAGGCCTTAATTACAAGAGTACTGGAAAGACCTATGGACAATTCCAAGCTATTATAACTTTACCTGTTAAAAGTAGGAAGCTCATTTTATAAGTAATAGAATGATGATGTTTACACAATGCAGAATTCCAATTCCCTCTTCCAATTCCATTGCACTTGAGACATCACCCCCTTTGACTACGTGCCTTCTAATCTTTGTTGAGTTAATTAATTCATCCATTCATTCTATTCTTCAGAATTTATTGAGTGTCTAGCCCATACTCATGGATGTGGTTGAAACTCAGCTGAGAAAGATGAATGACACATGGCTGTACCCTCTAAAGCTCACCCTCTACTGTTGGAAACAGACTTCTAAACTGATAAAATACCACACCTCCAAAGTGAAAACCCTGTTTTTGTGGGTGCTCAGAATGGGAAATAACTCTGCCTTGGGATGGGAATGGAAGGGAAGAGAACTTAGGGAAGCCTTCTAGAAAAGGTGACATTTTGGCTGGAGCTTGCAGGGGAAGAAGAGCATTCTGGGCTGAGAATAGGAACTGAGTCTTCTTTTAAAACTCTCAAAGCAAAAGACAGGCCATGCAGAAGCAAATCAAAAGACCCTTTGTGGAGGCTTAATTATTATTGTCCATCCTAGATTATCAGCTGTTACTGACTTTGTAGAGTACTTAGAACACCCAAGCTAGTGTCTGAAAGGGCATTTGGGGATGACGGGAACACTTGTGCTGGAGGTGAATGGGCTGTGACCCGCATCTTTTAGCCATGATATTCCAGCTTTCCCACCTTGAATTTGTTCCCAGTAATTAAGTGGCCATCACAGCAGTAATGACCAAAGCACAGCAGTGAGTACTTCTCTGCAAACTTTAGGAGCATCTATGGAACCGAGAGTAGATGTCCTTGACCTGTATGGCTCTTGGCTCAAGTTACCAGGTGCCTTCTTCAAGTTCTTCACAAGAAAAGTTTAGCTTTCTTGTTCAACCCAATTTTTACAAAATCTTAATGTTCTCTTTACGCTGAAATTTTGCACAATAGGCATTAGCATCAGAGCAACATTTCTGTGAGTTCTAGAATCTTCTAGAGGACCCCCCCCCCAAGCAAAGAGTCAATTATTGCAGCCCTGAAGTTGGAGGGGACACCAGTTGGTATGAGTGGCCCTGGAAGTATAGATGGGTGGCTGTGGAGACCACGGCATCTTGGGGATGTTAAATAGGGTCAAAGGCAAGTCAAACTGCCCTGCATAGCCCAACTTGGGAGTTATTCTTAGGTGTAAGCAACACAAGAGAGGCCCCTAGAGCTGGGAAGTGTGGCCCCAGGGGGAGTCCTTGGGGCTGCAAGTTTCCACTAAATTCCTCACCTGGTTACTGCCCGCACCTGCTCTCTGCACCCATCCCTTCTCTTCTTTCTCTCCCCTCTATTTCTTCCTCTCTCTTTCTGCATTCCTCTTGCCCAGTGAATATGTCTTTTTTATTTTTCCCCAGAAGTTTCTACTGAGTTCAAAGATTTCAATGACCAGACTTTTCACAACCGTGGCGACCACAGAGATAGGAAGGCCGTTTCCATTACTGTCTCTGGATGAGAGACAGCAGAATTAATGAGGTTCCTCTCTGCAGGCCTGGCCAGACTGTTTTGGACATGCTGGAGGGAAAGATGAGCGGCTTTAGGGCACTCAAGCCAGTACTAAGAACCCAACACTGTGCTTGGCCTTGGGGATGGTGCTGGGGCGGGCGTGGGGGCAAGAATGCTAGAGAGGTGTGGCAGACAGAGCTCTAGAGAAGACGTTAGGAACAATGAGATCCCATTTCCCATTTGTTCCGAAATTTCTTTTTCTGGCAAATTAAAGGATATCTATCTTCTTCATACAGTAGAGAAGTAAATGAGACATGGGATAAGAAAAGTCTAAAGCCCAATATAGATATAAGGGCTTGAACCCAAGGGCTTGAACCGAACCAGGTCAGAGTGAGCTGGGGTAGACCTGGAACAGGAGGCAGTTTAATGGTTGCTCTTTCCTCCTTTGGGTCTAGAAGTCCCTGCAAAGAGGCTGCTGCAGAGCCTACTGGGGGTGGGGGGGCAGAGTGTGTCTTGGAGTCTAAAGCCTGGAGCCCATTAACCTGACCAACATCTCTGAGTCCCAGCTTTCCCATTTGCAAGATGGGAATTCTAATATTTCCACCTCACAGACTTAGAGACAGAATCAAATGCAATACTGAGCCCCAAATCACCTTATAAAATATGATACAAATGTGGCTGTTAATATCCCATATTAATATCACGGTGTTTCTTATACCATAATGGATTTCTAAAGGGAAAGCGTTCACAAGATAAAATATTCTCAGAAGGAACTGAAAAAACTAAATCTTGCACTCTAAGGTAATACAAATCCAGTACATTTTGAAACTGAGTTTTTATTTAAATAATTTAAAATCAGTTTGTATTAACATTCAGAAGCATTTCTACGTGTTCAGAAAGACCCCCCCTCCCTGGCTTTTGCAGTTGTTGAGTTAGCCTACCTCTGGAGGCTTTCCCTCCCCGCCCCACCCCCAGTGGAGGCCGTTTGGGTAAACTCCCTCCCCTTCTCCCTGAGCAGATGGGTGGGAGCATGGTAAGCTTCTGGTTATATTTCTAAAACAGTGTTGAAAGAGAGAGCAAGAGGCAGGCAGGGAGGGCTCACCTGACAGGAAGGGCAGGTTTTCCTGCTCTCCTTCCCCACCTGCCCCACCCCAGTCACCTGGTCACCCCAGAGGAGCTGTCAGCCCAGCCCCACAAGTTAGAGGGTGCAGCACTGCCCTGGCCCCACAGTCTATCCATGAGACTCTGTCCTTCCCCCTGATTTCCCCTTTTCTCCACCATCCTCCCTGCACATAGAAAGAAAACGCTTCTCCTAGCCCACTTCTTGCATCCAGGCCCTGGGCAGGCTCAGGCATTCATCCCACCATCAACCAGGAGCTGGCAGTGCTCAGAGGGTGGCTCTAGAGGGGAGGATGGGTCCACCTGGACCAGCCTGAGGAGTGCATGCAGGCTGCACTTGGCCCCCAGTGGCACTGGCCTGGCCTTCTCCTAGGCTCCAAACGGACCCAGCATCCTGAGTCCCAGGCCCCAGGAAAGGAAGTGGTCAGGCTCTCTGGCTTCCCCCTCTTCTACCAGCCCCCCTGCATCCCTTGACTCTGCCTTACCCTTGGCTCCTGGTCACTGCTCCTCTATGGGGCGCAGACATGGCTATATGTTGCTCTTGAACTATTCTTCAGGATGCATACCTCCTGCCTGTTCCCCAAGCCTCTCACACGGCCCTTGGTGCATATTTGCTGGCTGACTGAGCATTTGTCTTCTGCTGGATTGAATGGCAAACCAGTCCCAAGAGGTCTGAGCTTGTCCTCAATCATCTCTGGCCAGAGGGGTTTCCAGGGTTTGGGGTGAAATAGACAGGTGCAACAAGTACTTTAGGACCATAAGCCTGAGGACTGTAAGAAGATCACAAGGTCTTGGAATCAGACTGACCTGGGCCGACTCACAGCTCTGTAGTTCACCTTATAGCCTCGGACAAATCCATTAACTTTTCTTAGTATCAGTTTCCTAACTTGTAAAATGGGGAGAAAGTTACTGACTTCAGAGGGTACCCTGAGGATTAAGTGATCTCTAATGCATATTCAGTGTTGAGGCACACAATTCACCCACAGCACCACCCAAGGTGTATGTGTGGATGGGGTCTGGCTTCTTGCTTTTTTTTGTTGTTGTTTGGTTGGTTGTTTTTTGCTTTGTGCACGTGTATGTTTAAGCAAAATGCTCTATCATTGAGATCTGGCCTGCAGGGCCAGGGCTGGACACAGGTAACATATTGCTGGAGGGACACTAAAACCTTCCTTGATGTGTCACAGGCTTTATTTCTCTTTATTTCTCACTGACGACAGCAGTGTGCCCTCAGCAACATGAACAACACCACAACTAACATGTGGAGCCCTCCCGGGGGTTTCTGATGACCCCACGTTCCCTGATTGCCTCCGAGATGTGAGCAACTCAGCCGTGGGGCTTGAAGCTGGTCTCTATGCCCAGATGTCACTCGCTGCCTTGCGCAGGGGGTGCCTCAGCAGAGGGGAGGCCATTGGGAATGACCCTCACTCTCTCAGTGGGGCTGATGGTGATCAGTGACACCCAGTTAAAAGATGTCTGATCAGGCCCTTGCAGCACTCCTGGCCTGGGAACGGTGAGGAAGGATCTGGCTGGCACTGGGGTTACACGATTGAGTTTGGCCTCATTAAACAAATGAGCTAAGCAGCCACTGTGCAAGAGACGTCTTAGAAGCCACAGTGCTCATGGAGGAAATTAACTCAAATTATTACTACATAGGTCCCGCTTAGTCAACTGCATTTAGCAAGCGTCCAGTATACTGAGGAGGAGGGAAGATAACCACAGCCTTTGCTTTTGTATAGCTCTTTGTTCTTTAAAAGTAACATTTTAAACAGTCTGTTAGGGATTCCCACCTTGTCTCTCTGACGTAAATAGCGTAGATGTTACTATGGGCGTTTTAGACAGATAACCCTGCAGATAGATTACGGAGAGAGACTAAGTGACTCTCCAAGATCACACGGCATGTTGAGGGATCCAGGGCTCCTATCTCTCAGTCCATTGTGTTTTTTGTTTGGTTTTCTCTTGTAACTGCCACAGGCTATTCTCTACACATCAGACGGTCATCTTTTAAACCTCAAATGAGACCATGTCACTCCTGCTCACACCCTCCAGTGGCCTCCCAGGAGAGACAGAGCACAATCTGGATGGCTGACCCGCCCCGCTGTGGCCCCTTCACGCTGCCCTTCTCTCCAGCAGGCGCTCCACAGCCTGCCTCCTCCTCCTCAGCCCCAGGGTCTTCCCAGTCCTCTGGGTCACTCTGTCCCACTGCCTGTTTTCTGCTCTCTGGAATCATTCATTTACATGTGTGTTTCCTGTCTCCCGCCAGCAGATCAACAGCTCCACGGGGTCAGGGACTTTGCTTTGTCCATGCTACAACCCTAGTATCTAGAATAGTACTGGCACATACAGAGAAATCAATAAAGGTTTTTTGAATGAATGGATATTGCACTGCACTGATAAATGGAAGCAGAAAAGTCTAGGAGAGAGAGTGAAGAGAAAGAGGATGGGGAACGAGCGACTGGCTGCTGTGAGAGACTGCGCCAGCTCTGCTGGATCGGCCCCTCTCCCCCAATCCGATGCTCCTGAGCCTTGGGGTCACTCCCACCCTACAGATCTGATCAGCAAACCAAACCTACAGTGATTCCAGAGCAGACTTTGACTCCAGGTGGGACCACATCCCTAGGCCTGACCACTAAAACTAACACCATCTCTAACTTTAACCCTGCCCGTAAGCACCACCCTTAACTTGGTACTCTAGTCTCTACGGCAAACCCAAACCCATAAGCACAGTCCCCTCTACTCGATGGGCTCGTCCTAGACCTAAGGAGCCTGCGCGCCCTGCTCTTATCCCAGTCCTGCCACAGGTAGCCTTAACTAACGCCACCTTAGTTCCCTTGGCGGAAAGCGATAGGGGGTGTGGACTAAAACCAGACACTCTGAAAGCTAGAAAAGACCTGAGAGATCATCTGTTTTCTTCCTTTTGGGATAATGTTACAATTAAATATATGCTATCATTTAGTTTTTATTTGTCCCATTGGTTCTTTGTTCCTTTCTCTTGCCCTCTTTTGGATCAATCAAGTGTTAGTATTCCATTTTATCTTTATTTGTTTTTTAGTTAAACCACTTTGTTTTATTTTCTAAGTGTTTGTTTGAGAGATTACAATATGCACCCTTAACTTATCATATAATCTACCTTGAATTCACATATAAGAACTTAAACCAGGATAATTCCCTTCATTCTACTCTCATCACGTACCTTAGTCCTGAGTATGTTATAAGCCCCACTATTATTGTTGTTGTTATTGCTTTAGATGATTGTCTTTTCAAGAAATTAAGATCTGCAAAGATTATTCTTTTAAAGTTATCCCTATACTTGCAATTTCTGATGCTGTTCGTTCTTTTCTGTAGATCAAGTTTCCATTTTGTACTATTTTCCTTCAACCTGCAGAACTTCATAATTCTCTTCCCCCTCCATGGACACTGCAGCCTCTCAACCCTTCCATCCCTGCTTCCACAAAGGCTCCAAAATCTGCAAGTTTCAATCCATTTGCATCCAACTGCATCCATAGTGCAGTTAACTGCCAAGATAAATTTTTAGTCATTTCCAAACTCCCTACGGACAGGCCCAGATTGAGCCATGAGAGAAGAGAGGGCAATTAACGTCACCTCCCCCAAAAGGGGACCTCTCTGACCCTGGAATACAAGATGAAACTACTGGATTTATCATCTTTTCACCTCCTTTCCTTCCTGGGGGAGAAAGGAGAGCATCACACCCTTTCAGCAGCAGTCTGATCCCCTTATCTGTCAAGCCCCTGTCAGCCCAGGCCCTCTGGTAGGTGAGGAGGATAGAAGTGGAGGTGGAGAGCCTGCAGGGAAGTCAAGGAGCTTGCAGACTAGTTGGGAGACCACACCCACCCATCCCAAGGAAATCAGCAATCCAGTCCTCCCCTTTTGCTGCTTCTCCTTCCTCTTCCCCCTTCTTTCCCTGCCAATTAGCAAAGATCAGCAGAACTGTGGGTTGGAATAAACCATAAGAAACCATGATCAAAAGAAGTTCTTAGTTTCTGGACTCTGCTGAGGATGTTGCCTCTGAAGCCCTTCCCATCCCTAAATATCAGTGCAAGAGATAAGAAAAGACCCCCTCAGAGCCTTGGGAATGCACAGGTGAGGGTGAATCAAAGGTTGTGCTGCTGTACACATGGCAGATTTGGTGAGGATATGGGTAAATGGCTGGAGGCAGTCCTCTGAGGGGTTATGAAGGGATGAGGGAGGCTAGGAGCATGTCCCTAAGCTTGGAGGCAATGATCAGAGAGATGCACAGCTGGCACCAGGCCAGGCCTCTTCCTGACTCCCAAGTCCCCAGCATTTTGTTCCTTCTCCTTCTCCATAAATGTCCCCAACCCCTCTAACAGCTGACCTCTAGTTGTCCTACAGAACATACTCAAGTTTCACTGTTAAGGCTTCCACAGCTACTGGTATTGTTTCTTTTCCTCTTCTTATTTTTTCTGATCAAGAGCTCTGGAGCCCCTTAGACCTGAGTTCAAATCCCAGCCAGACCACTTACCAGTTGGCTGACCTTGGATAATTCACTTCCCTCATTGAGGCTTGGCGTCCTCATCTGTAAAACTGGGGATATTTTCTTCTTTATTTGGAAAATTCTTCAAGAATGAATATAACAGACATTGAGTTAATATCCTTAAAATATAAAGAGTTCATCTAAAATGACAGGAAATACACTAAGACAAAAACAATAAGTGCACAAGGGTCATGAACAGATAATTCCAAAAGATTAACTACAAGTAGCTAATACATTTCAAAACATGTTTAACATTATTAATAATAAAAAAGTGAAAATTAAATAAATGAAGCTACTATAGTTTTGAATCTATAATAGTCAGTATTGGCAAGCATGTGGTAAGATGGACAATCCTCTAATTGATTATTAGGAATGTTTTTGGAACACAATTTGGCAATGTGTACCAAGAGCTTAACAATGCTTATAAACTTTGACCTAGAAATTTCACTTCTAGGAATCTGTTTGAAGGGTACAATTGGAGATGAGTTCAAAGATTAATATTCAAAGATGTTCAGATGTTCATCATAGAGTTACTAAAAGGAAATTTTTGGAAACAAAAATGTGAATGGTCATGAATAAAAAAAAGAATGCTCAGATTGGTTATAATGACTTCTTAAAGTGGAATCACACAGCTATTAAAAATAATATTTTTAATACGCTGATTATAATATAATGCTTGCTGATAAGCAGGATATAGTGTTGTATATAATGCATAATCCCAATTTTATGCAGCCATATTTATTTACACACATATGTATGCCATTAGGAAAAAAGACTGAGAAATAAATACCCCAAAATGTTAATAATAGTAATTTGAAAGGATATGGATGATATTTCCTTTTTTAAAATTTTTGTAGATTTAGAGGAGACAAGTACAGTTTTGTTATATGGCTATAGTGCATAGTGGTGAAGTGTATTTTCTAAATTTTTCACATTAAACAAGAGTTACTTGTAAAATTAGAAAATAAAACTGCTTTTTAAAATCACAATTACACTGTTTGACTCAGTAACTCCTCTTCTTCAAATCTATCCTTTAAAAAAATCAGAAATTTCGTGAAAGATGTTGGTACAAAGGTGTTATTGAATCATTATTTATAATTTCAAAAGATAGAAAAACAGATGTGTAGCAGTTGAAGAATGGTTAAGAAACTAGTTTTGTCTCCATATAATGGTATGCTGTGAAGGCACAAAAGATGCTTTTTTAGAATTTTTAAGGACATGAAAATATTTTTGTTATAAAAGTCATTTTAAAAAGAATATAAAATTGTATATACAATGTGCTATCACATATGTTTAAAATGATTTTAAAACCTGGAATATATACACTTAAATGCTAACAATGGTTTATCTTGGTTATGGGATTATACATGACTTTTATTTTCTTCCATATGTTTTTATTTTTATATAGCATGTCTATAACGAACACTAATTACTTTATGACCAGAACTTAAAAGAAAAGAAAAGAAAGAAGAACAATGGAGAAAGGGTGGGAGAGGAAATAAACTTCTGTGTTGGGTAATGGAGCTCATGACAATTATCAAGATTGTTGAGGAGATTAGATGCGGTACCGTGCATGAATGTGACCAGCACATAATAGGTGCTCAATAAATACAGGTTCATCCCCCCCCTTCTATTCCCACACTCTTCTTTCTCATTCTGAATGAACTCTATGTGCTTCACAGTCTGTCTGTCTCCTTCACTTGAGTGACATTTGTCTCCCCAGTGGGTCTGTTGGCCCAAAAGGACTGAGCTAGCTCCTTTCCACAGCTCTTTCTTCAGGGCAAGGTGCCAGCAGGAACTCCAGGCAGCCTTGCTGACTAGGGGCAGAGGACTAGGGACAACACCTGCTTCCCTCTACTCCGATAACCTATGCACGTGGTTTCTTCTCTGGGTGACATCTAGGGAGGTAAAATTTGCATGGAGTGTAGTGAGAGGTGAGCTTCCTTGTACATGGTTCCTTTGTCCTCTTCCTACCCTTCAGTCTAGAGCTGGCAGAACCACCAGGCAAAGAAGGCAGGGAGATGGTTCCAAGAAAGCTTCCTCTGCCAACCATTCCTCCCTCGCTGTTAGCTGGTATCCCACCATTAAAGCTTAATGATGGTTAAGTAATACTCTTTCCACGCACCTTTTCCAATGCAGATTCCCTTTGGTGGACAAACATATGAAGGCTCTGATCCTTTAATATGCACATATTTATCAGCTCCCCTTCAGAAGGCATGTATGTAAGATGCCCAGCATGTGGGAGCTGAACAGGGAACTACTGAGAATGAACATACCTGGGAATAGGGGTCTGGAATCTTTCTATTAGCAAATTTGTACTGAGTCTCCTACCATGTGCCAGACGCTATTATATCATAGAAGATGCAGACTGATACAAGGCAAGGTCTGGTTCTCATGTCTCTGACTCTGTAAACGGAGAACTAAGACAAACTTCTGAAAAATAACAGCAAAAACACATGGTAGAATAGAACTGCAGGATTGAAGGAACCTTAAAAGCTTTCCAGGTTGACTGTTTCATTGGTTGTCAAATGACTGTTGTAAGTAATAAGCATGGGGATACCGGACTCAGAGATGGCTTGAGCCCGGACTGGCTGGGAAAGCTTCGTGTGCAGAAGGATTGTTGGGACTGGGGAGGCACAGAGGATGGGGAAAGGCATTCAGCACAGGTAAAGCACAGAGCTGCGGGACAGGGTGTAGACTGCTGGAAGCAGGTTGGTGACGGGGAGGAGTAGGAAAAAGTACACTCAAGGGAGTTGAGTTGAGTTTTCAAAGGACCCAGCATGCCAGGTTTGGGTGTCTGGACTTTGTCCTTTGGACAAGGAGAGGTCCTGCAGGCTTCTGAGCAAAGAGGTGACTTGGAAAAGAGAAGTTTCTGAAGGCGATTCTAACATTGGCAGGAGAGGGTAAGAACTAACAGGAGTTAGAGACGAGGTGGTGAGTCAGAGACATTCCCCGACGTCCAGGTGACATGATGGGGGCATGGACTAGGACTGTGGAGGTGGGAATGGGGAGAAGAGGACAGTGGCAAGGGATTGTCCAGGGAGGACTGGGCAGGCCTTGGGGGCTGAGTGGGGGCCAACCTGGCAGCCCAACATACCCTGTGTGTACCCTGGCCTCAGCTGCTGAGGCGCTACTGCCCCAGGAGTCCTCAGAGTCCCTGGGGGAGGGAGAGGAAGCACATTTCTGACCAGAGTTTCCAGGAGTTGTGCACCAGCCCAGACTGGCACCCAGGGTAGGGGTGGAGTCAGGGAGAGGGGCGGCTTCTCCTATTCTCTTGGACAACAATGCCCCTTAGCCAGCCATTTTCTGAGGTTAAAATGAAGGCCTTTCTCCCCGCCAGTCCCTCACCCACAGGAAATCCGTGTCCCGGGAGTTCACAGCTGTGAATACAGTCTGTTAAATAGCTACAGACAGGCCTGGGGCTGCCTGGTGCAGGTCTCTGGAGCCCTCTCAGGGGCCCAAAGCAGCCAAGCACCTTTATTGAGTACCTGAGAACACAGAGGGAGACAAAGCCACAGCCCAGTGGGGCCGCAAACAAGTCAACTCATAACTGCAATGTGGCCAGGCACTTGTGGCCACACGAATGGCCAGTGGAGCTCTCTGCCAGGCATCATATAAGCAGATGATGGAGCTGAGACATTCAGGTGGAAGTGAAAACAGGCTTCACAGAGATGGTGATGTGGAACAGAATCTTGAAGAGAAGAGTAGGGGCTTGTCAGGTATACTGCATTCCAGAGATGCCCTGTGCTAGAGCCTGAAGCATCGTGGTACACATGGAGAACCACACGTCACAGGTCAAGCTGCAGGGTACAGTGCAAGTAGAAAGGGGGGTTGGAATGGAACTGGAGAGGTAAACAAGGTCCAGATAATGAGGACACCTGTGGCATCCCAAGGTGTATCAATCTTATCCTGCCAGATCTGGGGAGCCACTGGAGCTCAGACATGGCCACTCACTGCTGGCCCTGCCTCAGGGATATCTATTCCTCTAGCTGAGCTCTGGGAGTCCAGGTGAGACACAGGGAGCTGAAGGAGAAAACCCTCTCTGTATAACTTACGTTCTGCCAGGCAGGCTCCCACTTCAGGGCTTTGCATGATCTGTTTCCTCCCCCTGAATGCTCTTCCCCTAGATGTCTATTTGGCAACTCTCACCACCACCCCCTCTGTTATTAATTTCCCCTGCCCGCCTCTTTCTTTATTGTTTTGTTTCCATGGCACTTATTGTCTACTGTAGAATATACCCGCTTACTGTGTCTATTATATATTGTCTCTCTCTGCTAGAATGTGAGCTCCAGGTGAGCAAGGATCTTTACGCACTTTGTTCCCCAGCTGTATCTTCAACACCTAGAACAGTGCCTGGAACATACAGATGCTCAATAACTATTTGTGGAACTAATGAATGAATGAATGAATAAAGGCAGAAACCATCTTTGTCATCCCAGGGTCCAACCCAGAGGTGTAAGAAGTGTGTATGTATGTAAGAAGTGCTACTACCATTAGGGTGCCAACAAGTGTGTGCCCCCAGGTACCCCAGCAGACCCCAAGGCCTGGTTTGGGCTCCCCAACGTGGTGCGGGTTCCCCCCACCCTCCGCCGCCCAGCAGGGCACTTGGCATGGCCTGGGGCGAACGTGCCACTCGGAGAATAAAGTGCTTCCTCGGCGCGGAGGCTCTGCCAGTCTGCCCCTGCAGCGCCATGCGTCCCGGAAACACCTCCCCTGCAAGGCCGGGCCGGCGCTGTCCTCTCTGCGGGCGACAATGGGTCGGCTTGAAGGAAAAGCCAGCTGCCCAGGAAGCCTGGGCGGAGTTTTCTAGGAAGCGGCCTTTGCCTGCCTCGCCTTGTCCCACCTAGAGAACGAGAGAACTGGGGTCGTAGGGCGTGAGCCGGTGGCCGGTCACCTCTCCACTGCGCGATGGGTCTCTCTCGGACCCCTAAGTCCCTCTAAATAGGACCCCAATCACTGAAAATATCCCGGTATTCCAGTCCTCATTCATAATTTTAGAATTACAATATATTTATTTATATAAAAAGAAAACTACACAAACAGATATATAAGAATAGGATTGGGGCATGAATACAAGGGCACTTAGCTCTTTCTGAAATGTTTATTTCTTGCAAAATAAAATGACTGGAAACAAATGTGAAAAAGAAATCTTAGCTTAAATTTTAGGTGGTGAAAATATGGGTGCTAGTTATATTATTCTTTTCACTTTTCTGTGACTTTAAATTACCTCAATGTTAAAAATAAGATGATAAACATAAGGAAGAGCAACAAAGTTCATATTTTCTTTTCTGTGAAGACTACTTGGAGGTTTGCTGAGTTAATGAATATCCTGAGTTCCAGCCAGGTGTTGCTGTATAACCAGTTGGGAGACCAGGGTGCCATGACAGTGTGGTGGGGCAGAGGAGATTTGCTGGGTGCAGGGTCAGGATAGGATGGGACACAAAGGTACTTTCTAAGTGTCTCCTGAGTCTCACCATACAGAGAGCCACCTGCTCTTCCCACATAAAGGGCCAGGCTTACTTCCTTGGCTTCCTGCATGTTTTATTTTCTGTCTCTGTCCTAGACCTCACTTGTTGCCACGTGAGTTAGATAATGGAGGAATTGGATGAGCAGAAAACAAGAAAACTGTCTCTGGCAGTAAGGGACAGCCAATATCACTTCCTGGTAATTTAGGTCTGTGCCTATCACTGCAATCTCTAAGTGATAAGGCATTTACAAGGGTGTTCATGGACTCATGAGATCCAGTGAAACCCAGCATACCACCACTCCCAGGCCAATGCTAAATAGCATTCTCCAGATCCCAGGAAACACATGAAAATTTAGCAGATCCCTATTTATCCACAATACACTGCAAGTAAAAACCATAGGAGTTTTCTTCCTGATTTTGTGAGAAGACAAGGGAGTAAACTTTTTTTTTTTTTAAATAATGTTCAGGGCATCTCATAGGATCTCATAAGGTTGGTGTAGACTCAGCCCCATCTCTTTAACATCTATGCAATCAATGACTCTCAGGTGGTGTCTTAGTCACACTGATGTAACCACAGAGTGTGAAACATTTATTTCCCACAGTTCTGGAGGCTGAGAAGCTCTGGTGTCTCTTCCTCTTCTTATAAGGGCACTAGGCCCAATTTGAGGACTCTACCCTCATGACCTCATCTAACCCTAATTACCTCCCAAAGGCCCTGCCTCCTAACACCATGACATTGCGGTTTATGGCTTCAACATATGAATTTTGGGAGAACACAGTCAGTCCATAACAGATGGGAAGTGCCTTGGGAAACAACCCTCATGGGTGACATAAACATGCCCTCTGCATATCCTGAGTGATGCATATGCAGTCTTTCTTTGAACTTCCCCATGGCAGGAAGCTCCCCCCAGGGGCACAGTTCTGTGTTCAGGGGCACAGTTCTGTTCTCTGGGATGTACCAGATTTGTCTAGTCCTTCCTGTATTTGTAGACTGAGTCATCCTTTCTCTAGATAAATGCCCTGGTGCCTCCCATAAGCCTCCTACTTTCTTAGTGGACTGGTCTGTGCAATGGGAATGATAATCCCAAGGGTACTCTGAAATCCTAAGAGATCCTGAAATATCTCTGACACATCAGGGAAGGGTTGGTAAGGTTTGCTTGACAGAGCTGTTGTTTAAAGATTGGTAAATGATCAATCCACTAGCCATGGAAGTGAAGGCTTGGGGTTAACCAAGCTATGTAATCACCCAGAGCTACTTACTTCCTGGTCAGCTGGATCATAGAGTTGGTTGAGGATAGACTAGCCTCCTAAAATTGTTTAATTTGGGGCTCACATTGGGCTCAGAAATTTTAGGACTTCTTTTAGTAATATATTTTAAATCACTGCTCCATGAAAGTTGTCAAGTGTTAATTCCTCAGGAAAATGGAAAGCTAAGACTCCTCCACAATTGACTCAGAAAATACACACACTGACAGTTTAGCCTGATCTAAAATCCTTAAGATGCATGTTTTATTTAAGTTCAGATGGCCCTTCATATGTACCCATTTCAGGGGTTGGACACAGAATTCAGCTCTAGCAAATGTTTGTTCTGAACAGGAAGTATGGCCAGTATTCCTGATCTACAGAGAGATGGCTGGGTGGGGGCTCTAATTACAAAGGAAGAATGGGTGCAGAGGTATCCGGACTTTCTTCCTAAGACACCTCATCATCCTTCCTGCCTCACCTAGAATCTAGCCCAGCTTTCTGATGGCCCCTTGGTATCTCCCCCTCTGCCCAGAGATTTCCCTCAGGAGACTGCATACACAGGCAGGGAGGGCCTGAGTGTGGAGCCACAGTTTTTAATCTGGGCCACTTGCTGATTCATTTTGACCCTGAGTAATTACACTGGGCTGAGCACAGTGTCTAATTCAACACTCTGCAGCTCCCAGTACCCAGCCAAGCATCCATGTGTGTCAAGAGGCCCTTGGGAGAGAAAGCAGCAGGGAGCAGATTTAGAGACCCACACAGCTACTCTATAAAACAGGGCTCCAGGCTCTGGGCACCCGGCTTCCCATGTGCCTCTGGGCCATGTGACTGTTCATAAAAATGCGCCTAAGTTCTGAAATACAGAATCAGTAGATGGAGGTAAATATATGTCAGCTGTGCTGTGGACAGAGCTGCTAAGAACCAAGGACTTGCTGATGGGGTCCTTGAGAAGACCAGCCTCAGCAGACCCCCACCCAACTACCGGCCCCCCAGTCAGGGTAGGTCCTTCACTGCTGCCGAAGCCACAGCAGCTAGCGTGCAGGCTGCCTGCTGTGAGGCGCACCTGACTGGGCCCTGCTGTTCACTCAGTCAACTCGGGCAGTTCACCTGCATGTCACAGTGGGGTCATGGCAGAGTAAGCAGTCCATAATTCCCTCCTTGTGGAAACCAAAGAGTGGGGAAGAAGCCACCCCCATCTCTAGTAATTTATTTCTGAGCAAAGGAAGGTTGAGATGTGTGGTGAGGAATTTTGGTTAGGAATTGACTGAGGGAGGCCATCAAGTCTCTCCGGCGGGCAGGGAAGAATTCAATTCAATTCTGCGAACCTTTTGAGCACCCACTTTGTGCCAGGCACTGTGCTAGGGTCTAGAATACAACAAGAAATGCAAGACCCTTGCCTTTTACATGCTCAACTACAGTCAAGTCATATTGTGCTGCCTGGAACTGAGGTATGAGTAAGGGCAGGGAGAGGGGTGGAAGCAACATTCCTGCGGGAGACACTCTGAAGGTGACCAGACACGGTGTAGGCCTGATGAGAGAGAAAGCACGGCCACATTGAAGAAAACGCATAACTCAAATGACGTCCTGTCCAGAAGCAGGGGACTAGGCTAGGTAAATCACCTCTTAAAGTCTCAGACTGTCACTGCAGGGGTGTTTACGTTTAGAGCAATAATCCCTCAAGGAGAGAAACAACGGTCCCACACAAGTCAGACTGCTTTACCTAACACCCCTGCGCTCAGTGTGGCTGCCTCCTGCAGGGTTTCGGGAGACATTGGCACCCGCTCATGTGTGTGCACGCACGCTCTCTCATGGTTTTCTAAGATGATCTGCTCCCCAGGTGTTCTTGCAGAAGCTCTGGGAGCTTCAGATCAGCCCCCAAAGGAGCCCAGGTTGTCTTCCCAACCCTTTTGTAAAACTGTTCTGAAGGAGAGGCCTTGAATCCAAATGGCAGATCAAGTTTGGGGAAGTTTCTCAACTTATTAGTATTCTCCCCATTAATATTAGAATTATCTTCCCTTTGGGGCAACACGTGCTTTAACCCTAGAGAAGGGACCAACCTTGTCCAGCAGCCCTTCTCAGTCACAGTCACACCTCCTGACAGTGTGACTGACAAGATCTCCCAGGTCCTGACAAACCGCTCCAGGCTACTGCTGCTGCCACTACACCCAGGCGAACCAAGCTTCTGTACCCAGAACGCAGTCATGCCAGCTCTGCACAGCTATTGCCTTTACCAGCACTCACATGCCAATTCAGGTCTGCCCTGATTTAATAAGACGTTAATGTTGAACAATAACAAGGGATTAACATAAGCACATCAAGAAACCTGAGCTTGGACACTCCATGTGCAGAATCGATTTGTCTCATTTAGGGCCACAACCTGTTCTTTGGCAGGGCTGGGCTCTGGGAGGCCACGGGTTGGTGGAGAGTCATGTCATCCGAGGACACTCCAGGGGAAGTGGCGGGAAGCAAGGGTAGATTGTGGTAAGGCAAACACAGCCCCAGCAGCTTCCATCTGCTGAGGGTTTTGTCCAGAGGGGTAAGTGTGGAGCTGAATGCAAGGAGGTTTCAGCCAAGGGCTGTGTGGGCTGGGGCCAGAGGCCTAACCTCTCTGGGGCTCAGTTTCCTTTCTGGGTCTTTAGCCAGGAAGCTAGTTCTCCAGGGAGGATGTCATGCAAATGAAATGTGACCTTTCAGCCACATTATAAACTCCTAGCAGGGAGTAATGGGTGCTAATCATTCCTTGAATCTTCTAGGGTGCTTGGCACTTAGAAGCCACTCAGCCAAACAAATGTTTATTGAACAAATGAATGAATCTGTTTCCTCCCTGCCAGAAATCCCCCATCCCAAAAGGGAAGCAAGTTTTGGGTGAGTCACAAATATTCCAATTGTTGTATCCAAGGCCCTCCATTTCCATATTGTCTATAGTTCTAGGAATTTGCTGAGAAACATCAGCAAAGTAAGGCTTTGCTTTATGAAGGAACAATGCTTCCGAAAAGCTGGGTGTAAGTCAGATTTTTTATGAGACAATTTGGTATTTTAAATGCACAATGAGAACTGGCTATTTTAAGAATGCAGTGAATTTGTATTAAAAGTGAATAATTTGTTATATTAGCATAAGGTAAAATCCAGCTAAGTCACAGAAATTACGCACACACACGAATACACTCATTGCACCTTCCCACGTCTGTCTTTATCTGTTGCTAAGCGTCCAATTTCAAATAAAGATTACGTTACATTATAAAAAAGAAAAAAAATAACTAGTTCTGTTGCCTTTAAAAATGCAAATGATGGATAGGGATTCTCCTAATCTTCCAGGATTGCAGCTACTGATTCCCAGTAGGGCAAGAGGGGAAAATGGGCTGGAGACTCACTAATGACCACTTACTGATTAGCTTCTGGGAAGCCAATGAGTCACGGGGGGCTCTGTGGGCAGCCCACGTGTGCTCCTCACCAATGACCATGAGTCCTCCTTTCAGAAGGAGCGGGGGGGGGACCCTCACAGCCATCTGGGCAAACCCAGCGTGGAGTGTGCAAACAGAATAGGAAATGAGCAGACTCCCGGCACAGTCTCTAAACCCAAAACAAATTCTCCTAATTAGGCTTTGTGGTCTCAACTCGGGGAGGCAGAGGCATTGAGGGTCCTTTCCTGGGGCAGAGTGCCTGGGGGCTGGGAGTGGGGATGGCATTCTCTCCAGCCCCAAAACTTATTCGCCTTTATTCCCCCGGGGAGGGGAGGGAAGTGTTGACGGGGGGGGGGGGGGGGGGGGGGGGGGACCGGGACAGAGTGGTGGACTGTATTACTGTTCACCAGTAATACAGAGCGCTCTCCCTGCAGGAGGATTATAATTTCTTACCTATTTTAAGTCATGCTTGGCCATGTGACATGCTTTAGCCAGTGAAATGTAAACAGAAATGACCTGGGTCATTTCCAGGCAAAGGCTGCAAGAGCCAGCACCCACAGTCACCACGATGTTCCAGAAAGTGGCTGCAGCATCATCCTGGATGCAGAGGGATGATGGTATAGAAAAGAACCCCCAGCCAACCTGCAGTACACACGTTCAACAAGCAAGAAATAAACTCTGATATTTGAAACCACTGAGATTGGGGACTGTTTATTAGCATGACATAACCTTGCCTACATAGGTGGGTTCATGCATAAGTACAAATGTGTTAAGCATAAATCCTGTAGGAAGACCCCACAGAACCAAGGCACACATGTAACCTGGGCTGAGTCCCCTCAGGGAGGCGGGCAAGGAGGATGGAGAGCCAGCATGCATCTCCCAGGTAACTCCTGAGCACCGAGTGGCCAGGCCTTAGATATCTGAGGGAGAAGGCTTGTCTTGTCTCTGGGAGATTAAGATAATCTTCAATGAAACCTTGTTAATAGTTTCCCCCAAAGGAACAAATATGGAAAGCTTTCCTTTCTGCACTCTGACCTTTCCCATCTCCTGCCGATCCCTGTCTATGGACTGAGCATAAGCTGATACCCAGCCCTGTGGCTCTGCCTCACAGAACAAGGGGTGTTCCAAACACAGATCACATGAAGCCTTGTTGGGAAGAAAAATCTAACCTGCGAGAAATATATAGAAGCAAGGCATTGCAGAACTGAGTGAAAAACTCTAAAGTCCTTTTTTTTTAATCTTTTTAAAATAAGATATACATAACATAAAATTTACCATTTTAACCATTTACATGTATAATTGAGTGGCATTAAGAATATTTACATTGTTGTGCAACCATCACCACCATCTATCCACAGAATTCTTTTCATCTTGCAAAAGTGAAACTCTATGCCCATTAAACAATAACTCCCCATTCTCTCCTCCCCCCTACCCCTGGAACCACTATTCTAGTTTCTGTTTCTATGAGCTTGACTACTCTTAGGTATCTGTAGAACTTTTTGCTCATGCTAAAGGACATTGGTCTTCAAATATTTTTAACCATGAACTCCTACCAGTTAAATATCTTCACACACGCACCACCAATATATCTATAATTATTAATTTATAAATTAGAGGCTGGGTACAGTGGCTCAAGCCTGTAATCCCAGCAGTTTGGGAGACCGAGGCAGGAGGATTGTTTGAGGCCAGGAGTTTGAGACCAGCCTGGGCAACATAGCAAGACCCTGTCTCTACAAAAAGTAAAAAAAAGAAACTAGCCAGCATGGTGGTGCACACCTGTAGTCCCAGCTACTCAGGAGGCTGAGGTGGGAGGATCACTTGAGCCCAGGAGTTCGAGGCTGCAGTGAGCTATGATTGCACCACTGTACTCCAGCCTGGGTGACAGAGCGAGACCCTGTCTCTAAACATTAAAAAAAGTTAGTATATTTATACCGCTTTACTAATATTATGTACATTGGAAAACATAGAGGGCAGTGAAGTTTTTATTCCTTCTTTTTAAAAGTTTTACTTTGAAATAATTTTAGGCTTACAGAAAATTTGCAAAAATAGTACAGAGTTTTCATATACCTTTCTCTTAGTTTATCCTAATGTTAATATCTTACATAATTATAAGACACTTATTAAAACTAAGATGATAACATCAGTACAATACTATTTACCCACACTACAGACTTTATTTGGATTTCTACTAGTTTTCCCACTAATATCTTTTTTCTGTTCTGGGATCCAAGCCAGGATCCCACATTGCATTTAGTTGTCATGTCACTAGCCTCTTGGTTCAATCTTGGATAGTTTCTGTTTTCCTTGTTTTTTATGACCAGGACAGTTTGCAGAATGTCCCTCAATTTGGGTTTGTATAAGGTTTTCTGAGGTTTAGATTGTGGTTATACATTTTTGGCCAGAATACCACAGAGCCAATGTGCTCTTCTCCGTGTATCATGTCGGGGGCTAAGGGATTAATTTCTTCAATTATTTATCTATATCAGTATAAACTCATGGATATTTATATGGTTACAATCTAATATTATTATTACTATTATTATGTATTTTATTCCTCAAATTGTTCCACCTTTGGCTATTGGGAGCGCCTTCATGTTGGCTCCCATCTTTCTGGCACCACAAGATGCTTCAGGATCATCTTGCATTTTCCCCACCCCAGCCTTGGAATCATTCACTTCTCCAAAGATCCTTGACTCCTTTTTTTGGAGAATGGTATTTATAAACCAAGATGGGTGTTGGTGTGCTCACTGCTTCTGGCTCTTTCAGCAGACAGAGATAGGGAACTTATGTATGTGCACTGATACATGGATGCCCATGTATCTGTGTTTATTTCTGTAGCTTATCTTTTTGTATATGTATTAAAAGGCCATGAGTGTCCATAAAGAGATGAATGAATGAACAAAATGTGGTATATACATAGTGTAATGGAATATCATTCAGCCTTAGAAAGGAAGGAAATTCCGACGCGT
Source organism: Daubentonia madagascariensis (assembly GCA_023783475.1). Classification (NCBI taxonomy): domain Eukaryota; kingdom Metazoa; phylum Chordata; class Mammalia; order Primates; family Daubentoniidae; genus Daubentonia; species Daubentonia madagascariensis. Next base: position 39,469,004 of record JAKFHU010001035.1, on the reverse strand, counting down.
GCTACAACATGGATGAACCTCACAAGTAAGTAGACTAAGTGAAATAAACAAGACACAGAATGACAAATGTTGTACAATTCCACTTATCTGAGGCAGCTAGAATAGGCATATTCATAGAAACAGAAGGTAGAATGGAGATTACCAGGGCTGGGAAGGGTTGGGGGATGAGAAGTTATTGTTTCATGGTTACAGGGTTTGTGTTTGGAATGATGAAAAAGTTCTAGTCATGGATGGTGGTGATTGCTGGTTGCACAACATTGTGACTGTGCTTAATGTCACTGAATTGTATTACAATTAAAAAGGTTAAAATGGTAGCTCTTACGTTGCGTATATTTTAATGTGAGTTCATGCTAATACCTCTGAATCCAATCCAACAACGTGGAGTTCATTCTAGCCTTCCCCCTATTATTTGTAACTTCTTTTTCCAATACGAAGAAACTGGGCTCTCCTTATCTCTAATATATTTACTTATTTTTCTACCTAAGTATATCCATTTTCAGAATTGCTAATGCACATACCTGTGAGAAACAAATTTACTCACTACATTATTTGTGCACAGTTCATTTTTCTTTAACCTTACAATATCCTGTCAAAATACTGCTTTCTTACTAAGGTTAGTTCTTTCTTCACCACCCCCTTTAGTGTGGTGATGTTATTCATAGATAATATAACTAAGTTCATTTGTTATAGTATGTGTCCTATTTTGAGTTCATCCCATATCCTAACTGATTTCTAAAAATTTATATACTGTAAAATTCATTCTTTGTAATGTATAGTTCTATATGGGTTTTCACCAATGCATAGAGTAGTGTATCCACCACCAGACATGATGCAGAACAGTTCCATCACCCCCAAATTCATTCGTGCTGCCTTTGTCATCAACTTCTCCCAACTTCTGACAACCACTTATCTGTTCTCCACCCCTATAGTTTTGCTTTTTCCAGAATGTCATATAAATGGAATTATACAATACAGAGCCTCTTGGCTTTGGCTTCTTTCATTGACAAAATACATTTAAGATTCACCAGGTTGTTGTTTGAATCAATACTTTATTCCTTTTTATTGCTGAGTAGTAGCCCATCCATTGTATGGATGTGCCATAGTTGCTGGTCCATTCACTGATTGAAGGACATCTGGGTTGTTTCTTGTTTTTAGCAATTATAAATAAAGCTGCTATAGCCACCTACCCACAGGTTTTTATGTGAATGTAAGTTTTCATTTCTCTAAGGTAAATACTTAGGATCGGGATCATATGGTAGGTATACGCTTGCCTTTATATGAAACTGCCAGACTGTTTCCAAAGTGGCTTGCCATTTGCATTCCCACAAGAAATATATGAGAATTTCAATTGCTCCATATTCTTGCCAGCATTTGGTATTACTGGGGATTTTGTAGTTGTCTTTTGTATTATTTGTTAACTATTCTAATGGGTGTGTAGTGGTATCTCATTGTGGTTTTAATTTGATATCACTGATGACTAATGATGTTGAACAACTTTTCTTTATATTTTAAGATAAAAATAAATATGAGTAAGTGCCCTGGTATTTTCTAGCTTTACCCCAATATTATATAACTATTGATTCTTTGGAGGTCAAAGCTGTAGGGGGTGAGAGGATGGAAAACTCAGCCAGGGCTCAGGTGGTCCAGAAAAGCACCTGGGTGATGGGTGTGGGGTGGGATGATGCTGTTAAACTGGCCCTTTAGCAGTGGGGAGTGTAGGAGGAGATAACCTTGACTTGATCTTTTCTGCCAAAGTATCAGGAAGTAACATTCTGTGCCTGACTTGCCCGCCAGCTTTAAGCATTTACTACACTAGAAGCCCCCTGCCCACCCTCTTCCTTTCTGTCCTAGCAACACACCTTAGCCAATCGGGTAAGAACAAGACTGTGAGGTCAAAATCCTGGCCAGTGGGATGAGACACAGCCATAGGTCTGCGTTAGGGATAAAAAGGCGAAGAACTTCCCTGTAGCGCATGCTGGCTGGCTGCTCTTGCTGCCGCTACTTGCCTTTCTGATCAGAAGTAAAGATTTTGCCTTGCTGAGACAATTTGCAGTGTCTCACTATTTTCTTAATGGCACCACGGTTACTTCCAACAGGAGGATCTGGTCAGGCAGAGGCCAGCCCACTGCACCCTGAGTCCCAGCCACTGGGGTCCCTACAGGACTCAAAGTCCTTCAGATGAACAAAAAGACAGCAACAGGCCTGAGGAGCAGGATGCATGTCTTTACCAATCTCTGCCTCATTCTCCAAACTAATCACTACCATCCACGATGTGCTTGTTCATTTCACACTCACAGCCTCCTTCATTCTTCAAAACCACACTTTGAGGTACTTACTGAGGTTATTACCATTTTACAGATGAGGAAACTGGCTAGGAGAGGTTAAGTGACTTGCCCAGGCTTACCCAGTTATAAGCAGCAGAACCAGGACTCTTGTCTAGGTCAAGTCATTCTAGAGCTTGTGCTTTTGCCATTATCCATATGTGTGTGTGAGGGTGCCATTGTTTTCACACTCCATTATTAATAATTTTGACTTTATTTTCACAGATAGATATATTCACGTATTCTAGAAGTAGTACTGTCTACTATGGGTAAGCAAGCCACTCCTAGATCATGTGGGGGTTCAAAGATGAATAAGACATAGTTTTTCGCCCTCATGGATCTACCCATATACAAATAATATCAATTCGATGACTCTCAAATTTATGTCTCTGGCCTGGACCACTTCCCACAATTCCATGCTCAGATCCAGCTGCCCAGCTGACATCTCCACTTGGACGCCTAAGAGATTTCTCAAACTGAAACATCTAAAGCCAGACTCCTGCTTTTCCACAAGCCCCACCAGCCCCTTCCTGTCTTCCCCTCAGTTACTGGTCACCCCACCCTTCTAGTTGCCTAGCCCATAAGACTTGGAGTCACCGTCGACTTCACTCTTTCTTTTATATACACATCCAATTCATCAGCAGGACCTGTGCATTTTGCTTTGGAACATATCAGAAGCTGACCACATCCTACCTCCTACATACACCCCACCACTCACAGAGCAGGGGGCCGCTTCACCTTCCTTAACCTATTGTTTTCAAAGCTGAATCTAGTTAGTTGTGATTTTGTACTTAAGTAGAACACCGAAGACTTCCTATCCACATCTTTGCCACACCAAAGAAATGTAAAACAAACCCAAAGTGAAATTGGGCAGCTTTAAAGTAAGGGTTTTCTTCATTTCCCCTGGTGAATCCATGCACAGTGGCTTTGGAGGCCCTTCTGCTAGGTGGCAGGTGGGTGAGGTGTGGAGTTTCTCAACCCTGCCAACTATAGGCCATTATTAATGCATTTACATTGCCTGGCTGGTTCCCACATCACTGGGGTGTGAGAGAGGAAGGCTACCCAAACCATGGATTCCTCCTCGAAACAGAGCAGAAGGCCTCTCTCTCCTTCAGTCCAAACCCAGGCCCTTCCTCTCTGCTCCCTGCCCCATCCTACTGCGCAGAAGAACTTGGCTGCTGGTACCTGTGCTACCTCCTACCTTCCCCAGCTAAGCCCTCCTCAGGCAGAGACACACGCACATCCCTGAGTCACTAACTCATTTTCTCAACAAACACAAACTGAGCTCCTACTTAAAACCAGTTCCAGGGCAGATTGTCTGTGCAGGGCGAGGGAGACAGAGAGGGCCCATTCTTGCTCCTGTGGAAGTCCTGCAGCTCAAGTGTCCAGGCCTCAACTGTGCATGTTTTGAGGCCAGAGGAAGGCCAAGGAAAGCCATGCCTGACAGCTTTAAGAACTCCAGGATGGGGTAAGGGACAGTTTGAAGTAAGGAGAGATAATTGGGAAAAAAACCAGAACATAGACTAGATGACCTTGGAGTAGGGAAGATATCTCTAGGGGGCAAAAAATAACAGTATGTCCCCAAATAGTACATCAATATCATTTCAGTACTTCTTAATATTTTTCAAAACCTTCCTACATATTATCTTATTTTCTCATCACAACATCCATGTTAAAAAGGCATGGCAGGGACAATTATCTCCAATTGATCAATGAAGTATCTGGGCTCAGATAGGTTAAGCATCTCACCCAACCTTGTAGAAGGAGTCAGTGGCACAGCTGAGACCAGAATTGAAATTTTCTTTCTCCTCTACCAATGACAAGGACATTATTCTATTATGATGATGTCATATGAGGCATGTGTATGTGTCTCCTAATTAGATTCATCTTAGCCAATTAAGCATCATAATCTTCTGGGAGGACATGAGGTGTTGCTCTTGCCCCAGTCTGCTTTGATCTGTGATTGGTTGGCTAGGATGATGAGCACCACAGTGACAGGTTGGTCACCAATAGCCCACGGGCTTCTGAGTGAAGTATTTTGTTAGGAGTAGTCCTTGTGGATGTTGGTATGGCCAAGATTCCTAAAATATTATTTGGGTGCCTGCTGTCAATTATGTGTACCTTAGCAAATACCTTTCTTTAGAAATAATATAAGGGCAGAAGTCTACAATCTCTGCTCTCAGGAAGCCTCTCATCTGGTGAGAGTCCCCCTGTCCAAAGGAGGAGGCTCAGTCCCCATCCTAGCAAGCCACTTGTGTGGAAGGAGTCATGTGTCCATGCTGTTAGTTGATGCTGCTTTGGTTGGCCACACAACCTGCTCTGTAGGTTTCTGAGGGCTTTTGGTCCAGAACCCTCTCCTTCCACATGTAAAACTTGATGTGCAAATTCTCCTTCATCTAGGCTTTCCTGGTCAAATTCTGCTCCTATACCAGTGAGTGTAAGGAGTGGGGCGGGGGGCCTTGGAGTGGGGCGGGGGGCCTTTTAAAGCAGAAAGAAACCACTTAGCAGCACCAATTGCTGCCCTGCCAAAAACGTGGGTTTAGTGTGGCCAGATCTGATAATTTTCTAAAAATAGTTGGAAATTAGATTTTTAAAAATTTTTTTATTTTTTATTTTTGAGAGACAGGGTCTCACTCTGTTGCCCAGGCTAGAGTGCAGTGGCCATGATCATAGCTCACTGCAGCCTCAAACTCCAGGACTCAAGCAATCTTCCTGCCTTAGCCTCCTGAGTAGCTGGGACTACAGGCATGCACCACCACACCCAGCTAATTTTTCTTATTTTTTGTAGAGATGGGGTCTCACTATGTTGCCCAGGCTGGTCTTGAACTCCTGGCCTCAAGTGATCCTCCCACCTCAGCCTTCCAAAGTGTTAGGACTACAGGCATGAGCCACTGCACCCAGCTGGAAATCAGATTTTTAAGTGTAATCTCCCAATATTTAAATATTGGCCCACCAAATTTTAAACACTATAAAGCTCAAACAATACATTTCTATAGGCTAGATTTGATTTTTTTCCCCCAACTCTGTTATGTTGAAAATTTTCAAATCCAGTAAAATTGAAAGATGAGTAAGATGAATATCCATATTCCTTTCACCTACACTGGCCTATTGTTAGCATTTTATACTCTTATGCACTTGTTTTAATCCCTCTTTTTCTCTCTTTCTATATGCACACTTTCTTTTTGGGTAAATGATTTGAGAGTGAGTTACAAACATCATAATCCTTCACCCCTAAATACTTCAACATGTATCTCCTAATAACAAGAACATATTCCCACATAGCCATAATACAATTGTCACATTTGAGAAACTAACCATGATGCAATATTATCTAATACACAGTCCATATTCAAACTTCTGCAATTGTTATAATACTTTCCTTTTTCTTTTTTAAATCCACTATCTAACCCTAAATCACACATTGTACTTAGCTGTCAAGCCCCTGTAGTGTCCTTGAATCTTTCACAGTTCCCTTGCCTTCTTTGTCTTTCATGACATTGACAGTTTAAAAGAGCCAAGACCAGTTGTTTGAAGACTGAGTCTAGATTTATCTGTATCCTTGTGATAGAAGGTCACATATTTTTGGCAAGAATACTATACAGGTCATGTCGTGTCTTCCTCTGTGCATCACATCAAGAGGTAAATGATGTCAGTTTGTCCCACTATTGGTGATGCCAAGTGTGACCACATTGTTAAGGTGGTTTCCACTGACTTTCCCCATCGTAAAATAACCCTTCTCCCTTTGTAACTAATAAGTAATCTGTGGAGTGATATTTTGAGACTGTCACCTCCGGTTCATTTAGCACCTTTGCAGGTGTCTTAGGAACACAAAAAGAGACAATGATACAACAGTAACCAGATGCCTGGATTCCCAAACACTAATATGAGGCCAGCTACGTTGGAACCCCATTGCCTTCACAAGCTGGGGGCCCCGGGCCTCAGGGCTGTCTGTAAACATTGGAAGTGAGAATTGTATTTTTACAAAAAACAGAGCATTGTCAGTCCCAAACATACATAAAAACTAGTGTAGACATAAGCTCAAGTGCAACTATATTGGACTGTAGCTATATATATTGGGCACATTGGATTATAGTAACATACTTTGGACATGCATGCAGGGTAGTATAGATATAAGCTCAATTATAGCTACACTGGGAGGACCACGCCTACTTTCTCCTTCTGGGCCTCAGTTTCCTCATTTGTAGAATAGATCATATTATATTTTTTCCAAAAGTCCAGTTTAGCTGTAATATTTTTATTTTTTAAATTATTGAGCCTCTACTATGTGCAGTGAATTTTCCCATGTTATATCTCATTTAAGTTGCCAAGAGCTCAGTTTTTACACGTGAGGATTCTGAGCCTGAAGAAGGCTAACTTCCTGTATTCATAAGCATAGTCAGTAGGTGAATGAGGATTTGAATTCTGGTATTGCTGAGTACAAGAAGAGTGTGCTTTAATCCATAGAGGCAGAAATGGATTAGGGGTTGCAGGGGTTACATGGAGGGATATGTGGAGTGACCACTTAATGAGTACAGGTTCCTTTCTGGTGTGATGAAAATGTTCTGGAATTAGATAGTGGTGATGGTTGTACAACATTGTAAATGTACTAAAAGCCATACAAAGTACACTTTAAAATAGTTAAAATGATGAATTTTATGTTGAATAAATTTTGCCTCAACTGAAAAAAAAATAAGCAAAAATAAAAAGTGTGATTTTTCTCAATATCATGTTGACTTTCTGGTCAAAGATTAAATTAGAAATTAATCAGAAATATAACAGATTTGTGAATGGATGCCAGTTCCATTACTCTCAAAATTCATAAAAATGAAAACTTGGAAATAACCTAAATATCCAACAAATAGGAAACCAGTTAAATAAATTTTGAAACAGCAAATAAGGGAACATGATGGAGCCATTCCAAATCATGTTTTAAAAAAACTTTGAATGACATAGGAATGTGCTTGTGATATAATGTTCAAGAAAAAAGAAGAGGATGCAACACTATATATAGTTCTATACAGTGTATGTGTGTGCTTAAAAAAAAGCTCTGGATGGAAATCTTTGGGTTGTGGGATTATGGATGATTTGTTTTCTTCTCTACACTTTCTTGTATATTTCAAGTTTTCTCTAGTAAGCATTTGTTACTTTTATAATAATAATAAAAAAGTACAGTAAAAGTTATTAAAACAAATTTAGTGAAGTTTTCCTTGTCCTCTCTCTGGCCTGGGTACAGTTCCCAGGACCCCTCCTCTCCCCTGCACCCTGCCCAGATAAATAACAAGCAGATAAATATTTCAAAGGTCCTGATCTTAGATGCTGCCCAATTCCAGCAACAAATTAAAGGGACACTGCCCTGCTCATAGGCCCAGAGCTGGTTATGGCCCTGAAACACTCTATTTTTATGGCTGGAAGCCCTAAAGCTTCTTTCAGGAATCTGGACAGGGCTTACAGGAAGCAGCTGGTCACCCATAGGACGGGGAGGAAGGGGGCGTGGATGCTTCTCATGTTCAGGGCCAGGGATGTCCTGTTAAAAAGCTAACTGACATGAAGTGTTATCAGTCATTAACACCTCAGCGGAGGCTGAGCTTGTCAGCTTCCTGAGAATGGGTTGACAAGAAGAGAAGGAAATCACACCCACAAGAATAATGACAAAACCAAAGTTAAATTTCTTTAGCTCCTTGGACATTGACTCTGAGAAGTGACTTTTATAAATATACAAAATTAACAAGAATCGAGGTCATTTCAGGCCCTGGGGTTCTCTGCCCTAGCTGTACACTGGTGACAGCGGGAAGGTTTTTTTAAAAAATCTGATGCCCAGCACCAGCCTCAGAGATTCCAATATCACTGCTGTCATGTGGAACCCAATCACCAATATTGTCTTAGCCCCCCACCCCTAAGATTCCAGCCACGGTTGAGAAGCACTGGATTTACGTATCTTCTTCCAGCAGCTCTTTGCTATTAAAAATAAAGTACAGTTGACCCTTGAACAACATGGGTTTGAACTGTGTGGGTCCACTTATAAACGTTATATGCACATTTTCTTCTGTCCCTGAAACAGCAAGACCAAAGCTTTGTCCTCCTCCTCCTCCTTAGCTACTCAACGTGACGATGATCAGGATGAAGACCTTGAAGACGATCCACTTCCATTTAATGAATAGTAAATATATTTTTTCTTCCTTATGATTTTCTCAATAACATTTTCTTTTTTCTGGCTAACTTTATTGTAAGAATACAGTATATAATACATATAGCATACAAAATATGTAATTGACTATTTATGTTATCAGGAAGGCTTTCAGTCAATAGTAGGCCATTAGTAGTTAAATCTGGGGGGAGTCAAGAGTTATACAAGGATTTTCAAGTGTTGTTCAAGGGTGAACTATAATTTAAAAAGTGCTGCTAATAAAAGCATTTATAAGCACTTGACAATAAGGGATTTCCTCTTTTCTGAGGAAAAATTTACCATAAAAAAAAGAAAACCCTACCTTGCAGTTGGACGTAATCAGGATTCATAGGCTTAGACCCGGTCATTCTACTGTTAGAGAGCCAAAGGAAACGATCAGAGATGCAAACAAAGATTTATTTGGAAAGATGTTATTTATAACGTCAAAAATTTTGAGACAACATTATCATCTGTTGTTTTCGATTCCCCGAAACCTGGAACAAGTTCAAGTTGGTCAAGAAGAAACTAAGAGAACAAGCAGGTAAAAAGTTTTAAACTAATTCTAAATTTTTAGACTTGAGCATGAGGGTGGTTCTTGACCTCTCTGTAGGGATTGGGTCCTTTTGTTTGCAAATGAAGGAGCCCTGATGGTTAACTCAGCTAATGTGGGTTTTTTGAAAGAGTACAGCGAAGTAAAGAACAGGAAACAACCTCAAATGCACTACACAGCCAGATCTCAGGGAGGCTGGATCACTATTTAGAAAATGTTATTGTTTAGGAATAACACAGCTGGAGCGACATGGGTATTTGGTCATCCTCTTAGCAACAGATGCTGAAGTTCCTCCTGTCAAACTCCATCATTACAGCGACGGGGCCACTCTCGTCCTATGGCGGCCCTGAGCCTGCTGATACTGACTTTCTGAGCCTTTCCAGGGCAGACTCTCCAGAAGGACTCTAATTTGCTCTACTAGTTTTTTAATTCATTAAATCAAAAAATATTTGTTAAATATCTACTAGGCACCAGACTCTTCTTAGGAATCAAAGATGTAGCATTAAGCAAAACGCACAAAGTCCCTGTGCTCATGGTACTTACATTCTAGTGGAGGAATCAGAAAACGTCACACACACACGAGAAGGGAGCCTCGAGCAGAGCAAGGCGCAGAGGGCAGATGCAAAATTTCCCATTTTGATTGTGTGGACATCTCAACAGCAAAGCTGTCAATGTACCTGGAACCCACAGAACTTCCTGGAAGAAGTGTGGCAAGCATCAGCCTCACAGAGTGATCCAGTATAAGAAGGGCAAGGATTCCCTCTGTGCCCAGGGAAACAGGTGCTGTGACAGGAAGCAGAGCGGTTAAGGTGGGCAGACAAAGCCAGTTTTCCAGAAGACGGCTAAAACCACGAAGAGCTTTGTGCTGAGGCTTGAGTGTTGAGCCTAACTGAAGATCCAGGGGATGCTGGCCAAAAGAGAAGCAAGCACTTTGAATTGGGAGGACATAAGAGAGAAAGGGCCAAGTGAGCCAATTCTAAACTTTGGGAATTTTTTGCTCTTTTAATTTCGAGGAGAAAATGTTGCAGCTATAGAAAAATGACCTGTAGGAAAATACTGGGATAGTCTTACTAAAAACGAAAAAAATTTTGAGAAGTCAGGGGGTGCTACATGTATAGAAGAAAATAAAGCATCTTAAAGGGAGCGTGCGCGAGGAGGGCCGTGTCTCATGGAGCAGTAAGGGAGGACAGCTCTGACAAGCTGAACGTCAAGATGACAGTCTGAAGACAGCAAGCAGACATCTGGGGAGGAGCTGTCCAAGCAATGGGGAGGAGGGGGAGTAAACACTGAGTGCTGGGAGGGGGAGCAGGGAAGCGAGCTTGCTATATCCGAGGAAGAGCAAAGGGCCAGTACGGTGGGGCATGGTGAAGCCACAGGAGGCCACACCATATGAGGTCTTTGGGGCCATTGTAGGGGCTCTGTTCCCCTCCTCCCCAGGAGAGATGGAAGTCCCTGGAGGGTTTAGATCAGAGGAATGATGTGATATACTTTTTGTTTTAATTAATAGACTCAATTTTTTAAGAGCAGTTTTAGGTTTACAGAAAAATTTGTGGGAAAGTACTGAGTTCCTACATACCCCTTACCCCCAGTTTCCCCTATTATTTACCTCTTATATTAGTGTGGTGCATTTCTTATCACTGATGAACCAATACTGATACATTATTATTAACCAAAGTCCATAGTTCATAGTAGGGGTCGCTCTTTGTGTAGTATAGCCTCTGAGTTTTGGCAAATGCATGCTGTGATCTACTTTTATGCTATGAAGGATCACTCTGGCTGCTGTGATGAGAAGATGGGGACGAGGCTGGAGCAAGGAGAGGGCAGGAGGCTGTTGCAGGTCTCTGGGTGTGGCGCAGGTGATTTGGGACTGGGTGGTGGCCGTCCGAGAGAGCTGACAGGAATTGCTGATGGATTACATGAAGGGGGGGGTAAATATTGGAAAGGAGTGGTGGGGAATGTCAGGAGTCTGGTTTTGGACATATTTAGAGGTGCCATCCAAGCGGACATTTTGGGTGGGAATTGAATGCATGGGTGGTGTTCAGGGGAGAGGTCTGGACTGAAGTATACATTTGGGATTATCAGGATATCCATGGTTGAATATGGGACCAGATGACCTCAACCAGAGAGTGAGTACGGAGGGTGAAGAGAAAAAGCACTGAAGCCTGGGATCCGCCAACGTTCAAAGATCAAGAAAATAAGTGACCCTGCAAAGGAGACCAAGGAGGAGCAGCCAGTGATGTTGTAGGGGAACCAAGAAAGGGGGGTCTTGGACATCAAAAGAAGAAATGCCTCCAGGAAGAGAGAGTGATCAGAACCGCTGTGTCAAATGCTGTTGGGAGGTGGAGGAAGATGAGGACTGAGAAGTGACTACTGTGCATCATTTTGCAACGTGATGGCCAGTGGTGGCTCTGCCAGGAGTGGAAGGATGGAGGCAGAAGCCTAACTGGAATGAGTTTAAGAAATGATTGGAGAGGAGCTCCTCCTTGTACGAGACAGCGAATTTAGACAACTCTTTTGAGGAGTTTTGAAATAAAGTAGAGCAGAAGAATGAGGCTGTACTCATATGAGGTTTGGGGTACTGGGAAAGTTTTGGGGTTGGTGGATGGGGGATGGAACACCATGTGTCGTGGATCACCCAACCAGCATCTCACTAAGCACAGCCCTAGGGGGCAGAGAGCTCATAATCGCTACCTTGCCAGCCTAGGGTTGCCCACACCTATTCCTTGTCTTTTTGTCTGTGGCCAGATTGGGGGTGTCATGTGGCACCAAGCCTGATGACCCCCTAGATGGGAACCTCCCAGGGCAGGGCACTGCAGCCACCCAGGCTTCCGGACAGGGTGTTTCTGACCTATACCTTGGATGGCCAGTCTGGGATGATCCCTTTCTTTAAAGCAAATGACACACTTCTAAAATAAATCCAAGAAAGACACCTCTTTGTTCATAAAACTGAGCATCTATTCTTCTGAAATATTGCAGTCTCCTCTTCACAGGTGCATGGTCATGCCTGTGTTAATCATAATGCCTTGCTCTGTAGGAGAACTTTATATTCTTCTAAGCTCCTTCACAGTTGGGGTCTACTTAGATCTCTTAACCCCCATGGGGTAGGAAGGATAAGTATTAATTTTCTCATTTTACAGTTGAAGCCCAAAAAGTTTAGAGATTTGACCAAGGTCAAACAAGAAGCTGGTATTAGGGTCCAAGTGTCCTGATCTTGACTTTTTCAGGTTGCCTGGGTGGCCAGCCTGCCCTGAGCTCTGAGGTATGACAGAAAATGTCTTGTCTACCTTGAGGTTCAGGGCAGGGTCTGGGTCTCACACACCCTGTATGTGATCCACACATACAGCTTTGACCCTGGCAGAAGATCCGCCCTTGGGCTTGAAGGGCCTGAGAGAGCCGTCAGATCAACACCCGCATTTGACATCCAGGACTTTTGAGCGGAGTGACACCCAGCCTAGCATCTTGGATTCCAGCCCAGTTGCCTCGTCTTTTCACAAATTCTCCTGGATTTCTCAAAGTCCTGACAGCAGTGGCGATGAGACCTTGGCGGTGTTCCAGTTCTTTGGGCCCTGCCACTCTCTCAGGCCCTGAAGCCCGCCGGAGGAAGGTTTTCTCCCTCGCAGGGGCCCGGCCCCCTTGGCACTCTACCCTGGATGAAGTCTGGCCTTGGCTGTCACCTCCAACCTCCCTCTCCTTTCCAGCCTTTCCATCTTGCTTCCCAGGCCTCTGGGAACACAGGACCTGCCCTGAGGCACAGAGAAGCTGCTTTTCCGCCTGGGAGAAATCAGCACTTAAGAGCAAGGAGCTCAGAAGGGCATAATTTCTCACGAGGGCATTTTGGGTAGCTCCTGGGGCTCTCTGAGGGCAGAGGTCCTTCCCAGTAAGCTTTAAATACTCTCTGTGCCCCCATGCCATGTACACTGACCTCTCCCTGCCAGCCACCCAGGTAGCTGTTATTGGCTCTCTCTGTCTCTGTCTCTGTCCTCCCTCTCTCCGCACCCCCCCACCCCCCAGGCACAGCACCCATCACACCGACTGAGTCACCTGGAAAATGTGAGAAATCACTTAATAAAGAACTGCCCTGGGGAAATGGGCAGGTAAAAGGCTTTAAATAAATGATTTCATCTCATGCTTAATTTAATAAGAACTATGCCCACAGTACCTCCGCTAGTAAGGAAGATAGACAGCAGATAAGGGGAAGAGATGAACAAGCTGTCAGTGCTGGAGCATGTAATCTCCGTGAGCTGAATTTTCCTTCTCCGGATACAAATGGGGGCCATACCAGGGAAAGCAGTTCTTTGCCTTGTCCGTGGACAGGAGCAGAGACTGGGAATCAGGCCAGCCTGATGTCAAGTCCAGATCCCCCTCTTACTAGCTGTGTGACTTTGGGGAAATTACTTAGCTTCTCTGAGTTACATCCAGGAAATGCAGGTGGCAATACCTATCTAACTTGTCTGTTCCACATATATATGCCAAGTGCCAGGGACCATGATAAATGTCGGAGACACATAAAAAGGACCAGTATGTCAGTAACACCACAGGCTGAAGTGAAACAGCAAGAAGACTAGAATGACAGGGTAGGAGCTGTTTCACAGAGGAGCTGGAAAGCCTTTACCATCGCAGAGGAAGAGGTGCAGTTGGCATTTGGTGGCATATGGTGAGAAATTCTGGAAAGTCAGACTCCTGTCCTACTGATCTTTCTTCTGTCTTCCTCTTAGCTCTAGAAAGTTCCCACTGGAAGGAACAGGAACAAAATAGGAATCAAAATTGCACTTAATAGCTGCACAAGTGCAAGTCTTGGGCAAAAGGTGAATTGGAGCATGGGGCTTAAACTCTAAGCCAAATAAGACTTCTTATTTCCCCTTAGGCCCAGATCCAAAGTTTGTGAGCTCACCAACTTGTGGCTGGGGCTGCATGTCAGAAATCAAGGGTAGAGGAGAGTAATACAACCAGGTTTGTAGAGTAAGATCTGACTCAATTTACCAAGTCAACTTACCCATCAGCTGGATGCAGAAGAACACATGGATGCACGTGATCCGTTAATGCTCAGCTCTCCTCTTACCTCTCTATGGGACCAAATCAGCAGTTCTCAGTGCTGAGCATTCAGGTTAGCACTCCTCCTTGGGAGAGAGCCGGGAAGGAGTAGCAGAGAGGAACTTGGAATAGGCTGTAATGAATTCTCCTTTCTCCTTTCTTTAGCCCAATGGGAAAACACCAAAGGCTACTTAGCCAGGTGAGAAACAAAGTAAAATTTGCATCTTTAAGGAGCACAGCTGGTGGCTTTCTTCCCCCAAGATCAGCCCGGGGGGAACTGGGAGGACCCCCTGGCATGATAGCAGCTATTTGGCTTGTGGTGTGGGAAGCAGTGACTGGCCTGGGGCTAGAAGCATTCTAGCTTCCAACACTCCCTAGGAGGATGAAATGGGAAGGGAAATGTTAGCATTCTGCTCTTGCTTCTCCACCACCATTTCCCTGGGCCAAACAGGTGCTGCCCCATACCTCAGAAGTAAAATCAGGGCAGTGCAGGAGCGCTGGGCTCAAGAGCAGCTGACAAAAACAGGTGGGGACCAGCTGGCCTCTGTTCCTATCCCATCTCTTTCTAGCCCCAAGGGAAGGGTAATTACATTCTAAGGAGTGTCTCCTCCTAAGGCAATGCTTTCTCTAGGGCATAGAGGAAGGGTGAAGGCCAGACCTGACCTGACAGTTGTTTTGTAGAGTGGGCGATGACTGACAGTGTTTTATGGGGTAAGGTCGGAGCTGTGTTATGAATTTAGTGGGTCCTGGGCACCCTTTTTTCATAAAATGTATTAAAAATTATATTTTGCAGCTCCATTGATGTAAAGATGAATATAATCCAGGCTAGATTCAGTATTATATGTTCATTATTATTTTATACATTTCTTTCTTTTGATGTTAAGATAAATTAGAAATAAAACACTTCTGTGGATACTTAAAAATATTGTGGGCCCTGGGCACTGTGTGTGCTGTGGCTAATGGATAAGTTGGTCCTGGGTGGGGACTGTGGTTTTCAGGTGCCTGAGACTCTTTCCACCCTAAGGTGTATTCATTGCCATCTCTTGAGTCTTTTGGAATCTTCATGGACTACAGTCTACCCCCCCATCCCTGCCCCTGCCCCCTGTGGTTACTGCCTGCCACAGTAGCCAAACACCCCAGAGAAAATGGGCCCCCAGCCAGAATAGGCAGCCATTTGAAAAGCTCATAAAAAGGGGACCAAATAGAAATATTAACTATGAACATATACTTTTAAATTAAAGAACACAATAGATGGATAAGTAGCAGGATGGTTACAACTGAGATATGAATTCCCAAACCAGAAGATGAAATTAAAAAAAAAACCTCTCAAACAGAAAAAGGAAAGAAATAGAACATATGCAAGGAAAGTTAGGAGACATGAATTTTAGAGGTAGAAATGTGAATATCTGGAT
The DNA here is from genome assembly GCA_023783475.1 of Daubentonia madagascariensis. NCBI lineage: Eukaryota > Metazoa > Chordata > Mammalia > Primates > Daubentoniidae > Daubentonia > Daubentonia madagascariensis. Next base: position 39,453,527 of record JAKFHU010001035.1, on the reverse strand, counting down.
AATAGGAATTATCAGAATAAGAAGGGAGAGGAGAAAATATCTTATGAAATAATAGAGATGTATTTCCTGAAATTAAATAAAAGAACTGAGCGACCTCAGATTAAAACGACCTACGGAGTGCCAAAGAGGAGAAAAAAGGAAAGATGGGAACCTGTCTATGCTACAGTGAAATTTAAGACTATCTAGAACAAATATTCTAAAAGCCTAGAAAATCCATCAAGTTGCCTGGATATAAAATTAATATTTGAAAATCAGTTGCATTTGTAAATACTAGCAGCAAATAGTAGAAAATGCAATTGAAGAGAAGACATCATTTACAATAACATTAAAGAATATCAAATATGCAGGAATAAATCTAACAAAAGATGTTGAAGAACAGGGGAATGTTATTAAGAGATATGTAAAAAGCATAAACAGATAAAAAATGCTGTATTTATTGACAGGAAAACTGATTATCATAGATGTCAACTGTTTCCAATCTGATCTGTAAGTTAAATGCAGTTCCACTGAAACTTCATTAAGAGATTTTTTTTTTCATGGAACTTGAGAAAACAATTCTAAAATTTATTTGGAAAACTCTCAGGCCAAGAATAGCTAGGACATTTGGGAATAACATGAGCAGGGAATTGTCTTATTGGATATCAAGACTAATTTTGAAGCTATTGTGTTTAAAACAGTGTGGCACCCCTATGTGGTACAGGGATAGACAAATTGATCAGTGTGATAGAACAGAGAGCTCAAAAACAGATTCACGCAGCATGGGACTCTGTATATGACAGATGTTAAACATTCAATCAGTGGGGAAAAGAGGAATTAGTCAATAAATGAAACTGGGAAAAATTGATTACCTAAATAGAAATAGATTAAATCAGGTCCCTTTTTCATAGCTACGTGTGGGTTAGGACTTAAATGTCAAGAACAAACTTTAATATGCTTAGCAGGCAATATAGGTGAATATTGTGTATATTTTTTATGCCTAGAGGTAGAAAAGGGTTTCTTTCGTTCTTTTCTTTTCTTCTTTTTTTTTTTTAATAGAGATGGATTGTTGCCTAGGCTGTTCTTGAACTCCTGGCCTCAAGCGATTCTCCCACCTTGGCCTCCCAAAGTGCTGGGATTACAGGCATGAGCCACTGCGCCCAGCCAGAAAGTGTTTCTTAAAACACAAAAAGCATTGGCTAAAATATAAAGGGTGAATTAATTTGACTATATTAAAATTAAGAATTTTTTGTTTTTCAAGAGTTAATTTAAAGAGAGTAAAAAAGTCAAGTCTTACACTGGGAGAAGATATTTGCAACATGCACGACCGACAAGGATTAGTATCGAGAACATTTATATATATATATAACAACAACCTTTTCAAATAAGAAGATGGGTCCAATTAACGCAGCAGAAAGATGGACAAGAGATGTGAACAGGGATTTCACAAAGAGGAAGCCATATTGCCAATAAATGTGAAGAGATGTTCAACATCATTGGTTATCAGAAAAACAAATCAGATCATAATGAAACACTATTTTACACCCCTTCAACTGGTAAATTTTTAAAAAGTCTAACAATATCAAGTTTTTAGAGTGTGTGGATCCACATCCAAAGGGTCTCTTGTACATAGCTGGTGGGAACATAAATTGGTAGAACTATTTCTAAAAAACAGTTTTGTGTTATTTTCTAAAATTGAAAATGAACATAATCTATGCCCCAGGTTTTCACTCACTCACATGTACTCAGGAAACATGTGTAAGAGTATTCATAGCAGTATCATTCACAATAGAAAAATCTGGAAACAATCCAAATGCCCACCTGCAGACAGTGGAAGATTATACTGTGGTATATTCTCACGTAAGGGTTAAAATAAATAAACTGTTGATAATATGAATAAACCTCAGCAGTACAACATGACGTGAAAAAAGTAAGTGCCCCCAAATTACATGCAGGACATAATTTTTACAGAGTTAGAGATAGGTAAAATTAAAAAAAATTAACACTTTAGGAATTACATAGATACAATAAGACTATTAAAAAGGAGTACTAGGGAATGAAGGACGCAGGATTTAGGATTAGTATTATTACCTAATGTGGCGGGAAGGAAGGGAAAGTTAGCTGTGAGGAGTGACCACACCACTGGATGTAATTCATAGAGACAGAGTAGATTAGTGGCTGCCAAGGGCTGAGGGGAGGGGAGGGGAGGTGGGGAGTGACTGCTAATGTGTACTGGGTTTCTTTTCGGAGTGATGAAATGTTTTGGAATTAAGATAGTGGTAATGGTTGCACAACTTTGCCAATATGTAAGCCCCACCGAATTGTATACTTAAAAGATAAATATATGATAGAATTATACCTCAACTTTTAAGAACAGGAAAAAATTTTATAAAACTACAGCAATAAAAATAGTGTGTTTGGCTTAAAAATAGACAAATCAATGGAAAATTATAGAGAGTCCAGAAATAGATCCACAGATACATGGCTGAGTGATTTTCAACAAAGGTAGAGAAAGGATAGCCTTTTCAACAAATGATCCTGGAAAAACTGGATATATGTATGCAAAAAACAAAAAGAAAAGAATTTTGAAGCATATACAAAATTTAACTCAAAGTGGATCATAAACCTCAATGTAAAGTCTGAAATTATAAAAGTTCTAGAAGAAAACATAGGAGAAAATCTTTATGACCTAGGGTTTGGCAAAGAATTCTTAGAGACAACACCAAAAACATACTGCCTTTTATTTAAAAAGAGATTTAAAAAAGGGTGACGATAAATTGGACTTCATCAAAATGAAGAACCTCTCTTTAAAAGACATTTAAGAGTATGAAAAGACAAGTCATAGACTGGGAAGAAATATATGTGAATTTAGGACTTCATGCAGAATATATGAAGAACTCTTAAAACTCTATAAGAATCATAATAATATTATAGTAATAATAAAAATAAGTAAAGAGAGTGGTAGGAAACTTTTGGAGGTGATGGATATATTTATGCCATATATTGTGGTGATAGTTTCATGAGCATATACTTATCTCCAAACTCACCAAGCTGTAGACATTAAATATGTACAGCTTTTTGTATATCAATCAGATCTCAATAGAGTGCTTTAAAAAATAATTCTTGGTGTCACCTCAAAAAAAAAACAACTTGTGTAGAAAGTGAACAAACTATCCAATAAAAAATGAGCAAAAAATGTCAACAGACACTCCACCAGAGACAATATACAGATGGCAAATAAACACATGAAAAGAAGGTACACTTCACTAATTATTAGTGAAATGTAAAGTAAAGCCACAATGAAATGCCACCACTAATTTTAGTATGTCTAAAATTAAAAAGACTGATCATATCAAGCGTTGGTGAGGAGGTGGATCAACTAACTCTCCTGCACTGCTAGTGGGAATGTAAAATAGTACAAACACTTTTTAAAGTATACCCTACTCTATAAACCAGTCATTCCACTGCTAGATATTTGCTGCAGAGAAATAAAATTCTATACATACAGAAAGACTTGTACACAAATGTTCATAGTAGCTTTACATGTAATAGCCAAAAACCAGAAACAATGCAAATGACCGTCAATAGGTGAATGGATAAACAAATACTAATATATACCTACAATGGAATACTATTCAGCAATAAAAAGGAATAAACTATTGATAGACACAACATAGATAAATCCCAAAGTAATTGAGTAAAAGAATCTAATAAAAAAGAGTACATACTGTATGATTTTATTTCTATAATAGTCTAGAGGATATAAACTATTTTATAATGAGAGGAAGCATATCATTGGTTGCCTGGGGATGGAAGTGAGGTGGGAGGTAAGGAATAGATTATAAAGTGGCACAGGGGAACTTTTGGTGGCAATGGGTATGCTCATTATCTTGATTGTGGTGATGATTCCATGGGTGTAAACATATGTCAAAACTTAGTGAATTGTGTACTTAATTATCTGCAGTTTATTGTAGGTCAGATATACCTCCTTAAAGCTGATTAATCTCAACCTGTGTTCATAATTGAAAGCTGGATGACAGGTATATGGGAGTTCATTACCTTATTCTTTATGCTTCTACATGTTTGAAACTTTCTCTGTTTAAAAAAATCCGTAATTGTGATGGTTTTAAAATATGTTCACAAATTCTGTGATACTCCTCCCTTGCATAAGAGCAGTCTAATTCCCCTCTCCTTGAGTGTAGACTGTACTTAGTGACGGCTGCTAATGGAAAAGAAAGAGTGGAAGTGGTCGTGTGTGAGTTCAGAGACTAGGTCATAAATGGCAGTGTAGCGTCCTCCTTGCTCTGTCCTTGGATCATTCACTCTGAGGGAAGCCAACTATCATGTTCTGAGGACACTCAAGCAGCCCCTGTGCCAAGGAACTATGGCCTCAGGCTAACCGCCAGTGCAGAACTGAGTCTTCCTGCCAACAGTCGTGGGTGCAAACTTACAAGTGAATCCTCCATCCCAGTCAAGCCTTCAGATTACAGTGCAGCCCCTGCCCACATCTTGACTGCAGACTCATGACAGACCCTGAGCCAGAATCACCCAGCCAAGCCATTCCAGAATTCCCAAACCATAGGAACTATGAGATAGTAAATGCTTGTTGTTTCAAGCCACTGTGTTTTGGCATAATTTGTTAGGAAACAATAGATTACTAATACACTAACATAAAAACAATTCAGGCCAGGCGTAGTGGCTCACACTTATAATCCCAGCTCTTTGGGAGGCCACGGCAGGAAGATAGCTTGAGGCCAGGACTTAGAGACCAGCCTGAGCAATATAGCAGGGCCCCATCTCTACCAAGAAAAAGAAAATTAGCCAGGCGTGGTGGCATGTGCCTGTAGTCCAGCTACTCAGGAGGCTGAGGCTTGCGCCCGAGTTTGAGGCTGCAGTGAGCTACGATCAGGCCACTGCACTCCAACCTAGGCAACAGAGCAAGACCCCATCTCTAAAAAAAAAAAAAAATTCAAAGGATAGGCTGAAAAATCATCCATGTGAAACATGATTGGATATTTTAACAAAGTCAAAAATTCCATTCAAGCGCCAGCCTCTACAGCAAGTATCTCCTGGCTTCTCCAGCCCTTATTGGTACTCCCTTTTATGAGTTGCTGCAGTCCTTGCTGTCTGGCCCTTGCAGTTTGTCCGCACTGCCCTGGACTGTGCCAAGGCACAATCTTGTCTCCCCAGAGCCAGTCTTGTAACCAAGACCAACCTTGTCTCTCCAGAGAGGCTTGAAGATTACAAAGGCCATCCTCTACCTCCGTCATGACACATAACACAGGGCAAAATCATGGATGTAAGTCCTTTTTTCCCCAGGTTTTGGGTAAAATACACATAACATAAAATTTACCATATTAACCATTTTTAAGTGTACAGTTAAATGGTATTAAATACATTCATAATATGCAACCACCTCCAGTACTAGCTCTATAACTTTTCATATTGTAAAACAGAAACTCTGTACCAAAGGCCAGGAAACTGCAGGAAACATCCCTTGTGAGCACGTCACGTTTGACACTTTTCATAGCTCATTTTACATTTGAGAGAATGAGGCACAGAGGGAAAGTGACAAGCCCAAAGTCACCCAGCCAGGAAGTGGCAGTCTCTCCTGTCTGTGCCCAGCGAGAGTGGACAATTGTGCCGGGGACAACGCTGTGCGCCAGGCTGCAGAGGCTCTTGAGTGCCAGGCTAAGACATTTGCGTTGAGGAATGGTTTTGAAACCCTGTGGACACCCCACCCACACTCCAGAACACAGTCATTGTGCCTCCAGATGCTTAGAGATTAAGGCACCTCATTTCCATTTAACAGGCGCAATAAATCCTGGACTGCTTTATAAAAGACGCTCCAAGACATGGACACATACACAGACACAGATGCACACAAGCCCATGCAGTGGGATGTGCATGCACACAGCAGACACACAAAGATGCCCAGAGAGCTGTGTGGCTGAACAGAGCCTTCCTGCAATCACGGAGAGACCTCCACTTGCACCAGATAGCACAGACTTGTATACAGACACAGAGGCCCACAGGCTGACCCACACATGGCATGGGGGGGCCCTTCAGTTTGGTGGGTTGCTTGTCCTTCTGCCTCATGTTTTATCACAGTAGGTGTCCATGAGAAGCCTAGACCAGCGACCAGCAAGCCAGGCCCTTGGCCAGGAGCTCCCTTAGGTGAGTCAGAGACCTTCTCTGCACCATGGTGTTCTTCAAGCAATCCCTTGGGCTGAATTTCAGCTTCTGCTTTGCCAAGTCCTTCCCCAATTGTGGTATCATCTGAGCCTTTGAGCTCAGAGGTGCTCACACTAGGAGGCAGGAGACATTATCTCTATTGGCAGGGGAGGAAGATAGGCCCCGGCCCAACCAAGGTCAAGTGGTGAGCCAGTAGGCCCTCTCTCCCAAAGGCAAGGCATTTGTCCCGGCAGACTCTGCTAGACCTTCTGCTCTCCCTTCTCCTCACAGCCCCTCTTCCCTAAGCCTTGCAGAGATGCCACAAGGACACAGGAACTAAGTCTATGGTAGGTGGAGGATTCCCAGGAGACAGGAACCAGACACAGGGCCCCTGCAGGAGCTGAGAAGAACAAAAGATAAGGCAGCTCAGACACCCTCTCTGCACCCTCTTTTCCTGACTTGCTACTCCTTTGTGTCCAAAACATGACCCCATAGAAGTCCTAGGACTTATATGCTTGGGACTGAGAAGGGCACTGTGGAGACCTGCCCCCTCAGGCACTTCATAGTTTAGCACCCATGCACATCATCGTTGACATAAGGCCAGTGGTGAGCCTGGTGTTGGCTACACCACTGTAGATGAGACTGAAGGTAGATATGAAGAAGGACTTTCTGCCTCTGAAGCTGAAACGCAATACTCTGTGGGTCCAAGGAGAAGAGGCAGCAGCTATGATTCTGAAATTTATTAGGACAGACCAGCTCGGGGTGGGGCCTGTGAGTGTCATCCACTTCTCTGGCTCTCAAAACCTGTTGATGGGAAGAGTTACCAGCAGCATTTGCATAGCGCATCCTTGTTGGCAGACTGCTGTTAGCTATAGTTCACTTTTATTGATGAACATATTCATCTGGGGGGAAGAATGGTGTAATGGTCAGAAGTATGAGTCTAGGCTGGGCACGGTGGCTCGTGCCTCTAATCCCAATGCTTTTGGAGGCTGAAGCAGGAGGATCGCTTGAGGCCAGGAGTTAAGGATCAGCCTGGGCAACATAGTGAGACCCTGTCTCTAGAAAAAATTTTAAAAATTAGCTGGGTGTGGTGGTGCGCACCTGTAGTCCCAGCTACTCTGGAGGCTGAGGCAGGAGGATCGCTTGAGCCCAGGAGTTCGAGGCTGCAGTGAGCTGTGATGAGGCCACTGCACTCCAGCCTGGGTGACAGAACGAGACCCTGTCCAGGGGAAAAAAAAAGGAGGAAGAAGTGTAGGAAGGCTGAGCCTAGAGTAACGGCCTGTGGCGTAACACCACCTCCATTGTGTGCTGTTTGACCTGGGGCAAGTCTCTTAACTCCTCTGAGCCCCACTTTTCTCACTGGCAGAATGGGCATGAATAACAGTCCTCTCTCCCTTACTTGAGGGTTAAAGGAAGCTGGCAGCCTAGTGCCAGGCACCCAGAGAGCGTTCGGTGTGCATTAGCTATTTGTGTTCACTAATCAGTTGATGGATGCCCTGCCTCCACCTGCGAAGGATTAAAGTTAGCTGCAAAGTCAGCTTTAACCCTCCCAGCAGCCCAGGGGGTAACCGTCACCTCCCCCGTGTACAGTGAAGGGACCTGAGCCCCAATCCCACAGGGCAAACCCAGGACCCTCACCCAGACCCTCTGACTCCAAGTCCTGGGTTCTCTCCCTGGACTGTTTCTCGACGCTGCCGTCCCGTCATGTGGCCCTAGGTGCAGGTCTGGGGCGGGGATGCCCGGAAGGAGGGCAGGAGGAGGTCGGGACCCCTCAGCTTCAGGAGGACCGGGCGCTGCATAACAGTCTTTATACTCAAATAGCGCAGAGTCTGTGGTGCCTCCTCTGATGAAGATTTTTTTAAAAAAATTAAGCCTCAGTGCTAACCTATGGAGATATACATCAGATAGTGGTTGAAAGGGGAGGGGGTTGAGAGGAAAGGGGGGTAGGTGGAACTGTTCTATAACTTGGATGGTTATAGCTGCACCCAAATTGTCAAAAATTATCAAATTGATATGTAAATTTGAGTGTATGTCAACTTATCAAATGATATCAAGTTTTGACATAATTATATCAGTTATATAGAAAAAATAAGTTTAAGCCTGCCTTTGGGGGCACTTTGAGCTCAATAGAGGGCTGGACTCCTTCTGCGGGTCTGTTTGCGGCAGTCCTGGGGGGTGTAGGGACCCCGAGTGGAGGCTTCCTCTGCATCTGCTGTCAGGGGTATATGTGCCCTTGCACGCACCAGCACAGACACTCACGCGCACACTCATGTACATACCCACACCTAGGTAGAGGGCGAGAGAGGCAGGGCAGAGGAGCTGTGGGCCTCTAGCTGCTGAGCTCCCAGGTATATTCCGGTCTCCTGTTTGCCCACAGGACCGGGCTGTGGAGGCAGAATGCGGGGTGGGGGTAGGGGCAGAGGGGAACGTGCCCCGGGCTGCAGCTGGAGTGAACTGGCCGTCACCCCGACTTCACTGTCTGCAGGCCATGTTCCTGGCCTCCCCCTCCTGGGAGCCCTCCAGAACCCTGCCGGGCTGAATCGGCTCTCTGTCTGGGCCCGGGGCATTCATCCACAAACTGAGATGCTGGAGCTGAGTCAGAGGACCGGGGAGCTTCAAGGACGTGAGGGAGAGCACGGGGGAGCTGTCCACACCTCCCACCCCACCCAGGCCACCTCAGCCATCCAGCCACATCCCAGGCTGCCCTGGCAGGACCTCCTTGCAGAGCCCTGGCCATGCAGGTTCCTGGGCGGTGAACGCTGCCCCCACCACCAGGTATTCCCTGGGACAGAGGGTAGGACCCCAGATCTGACTGAGGAGGAGCTGGTGCAGGGGGGGAGGGGGGAGGGGGTGGTCTTTGAGTCCTCAGGGTTTGGGAATCTGTTGTTAGTGTTTAAAAGAAATTGTAAGATGCATCTAAGAGAAAAAAGAATTAATTTTGGGATCATCTGTTGTGCTGATTTATCCAGATCATTTATTCACTTATTTGAACAACAAAATATTGCCCTGACAGCTTATTATATGCAGTGCTCTGTGTTAGGCATTTGGACTATATACAAAGATGGATTAAATAGTCTCAGTGTCCACAGTGTTTACAGCCCAGTGAAGGAGACAGACTGGTAACAACTCACACTAATAAAAGAAAGAAGGAAATCAGTGCCAACAAAAAGTTATAAGCGACTAGCAGTAAAGGCCTAGAATGAGGGGTTCATGCTAGCCAGAGGGGTCAGGCAAGGCTTCTGGGAGGGGAAGGGGGAGAGAGGGGTAGCATTTATCTGAGCTTGAAAGCTGAGTGTCCCTGGTAAGGGGAACAGCAGGAGCAACATGCAGAGGGCTAGAAGAGTGCCATGTGTTCTCAGCAGCTGGACCCCTGGAGGTGGTGCATCGGGGCTTGCCCTTAGAACACTGGCCCATTCACCCTAGGACGAGAAGGCCAGCTCCATAAACTGTGTGACCCCACCTCCCTGCTCTTAGCTGATGGGGTCAGCCTGGACACCTAGTTGGGGCCTGGCGAGAACACTCTGCCCAAAGGAACACTGGGACTCATTGGATCAATAAATCCTTTTCCCAGGGGATTTTGAAGGTGTAAGATAGAAAAAGAAAGACAGTTGGCTGGTGGTGACAGCAGAAGGGAGAAGGCAAAGAGAAGCAGAGCAGCGTGTGTCCTTCTGTGAGCACAGAGCACAGAGCTGGGGAGCAGGCAGCCCCACCTCTGAGCCCCGCATCTGCACCCCAGTATCCACAAGCCCTGACCCTGCTGTCCACCTTGACCTTTCTTGATGGCTTATCCTGGTTTTTGCCAGAAGGTCTAGGCACAGGTTGATCCCCCTGTGCAGCCTCACCTGGTCCCCCCAACCCACTGCAGGAAGCAACCTGATCTTTACAATTAGCATCATAATGAGCAAGCCTTGAAGGACAGGCTAAGGGCTGGAGTTCTAGTTCAAGGACAGTGATGCACTTGGGAGGTTTTTGAGCTGTTTGGGAAGGTCCCTCTAGCAGCAGAATGGAGAGGGGTCAGGAGGTGCTCCCTGGCCCCAGAAGAGAGGATCTGAAGGGACCTGGCGCAGGGGCTGTGGGGGCACAGACTTAAGGAGGTAGAACAGATCAGACTTGGTGACAGGTGGATGGGAATTGGGGGAGAGAGGAAACAGTCAAAGCCTCCCAGATGCAGAAACCATAAGGAGGAACAGGTTTGGGGAGAGAGAACGGGTCGAGTTGGAGGACCTTATAAGACATTCAGGTGGGGAAGGCAGGGGCTCAGGAAGGAGGTCTGGGTCAGACATTTCAGCCCAGAGGTGACTGTGTGTGATGTGAGCAGAGAACTAGCCCAGGGAGTGGGTCAGGGCACAAGGAAAGAGAGAGAGAACATCTAGGCTTGGGGAGCCCAGGTCATGTCAGCAGGTAACGGAAGGTTTGCTGGAAGTCTGGAGCTAGAGCAAAGGCAGGTGGGAGAAGCAAGAGGTCTGTACCCATTCTCTTTCCTTGGCCTTCCCAGAAGATAGAGTGTGAAGGAAGGAGGCCATATTCATTTCCTAAGGCTGCCATAACAGTATCACAAAGTGAGAGACTTAACTCACAACAGAAATTCATTATCTCACAGTTCTGGAGGATAGAAGTCTGAAATTGAGGTGTCAGTAGACCACATCCCCTGTAGGAACTTGGCTTGCAGCTGCAACACACCAATATCTGTTATCACATGGTGTCTTAGTCTGTTTGTGTTGTTACAACAGAATACCAGAGACTGGGTAATTTATAAAAAACAGAAATTTATTTTCTCACAGTTCTGGAGGCTGGAAAGGCCAAGATCAAGGTGCAGGCAAATTTGTTGTCTGGCAAGGGTCAGGTCTCTGCTCCCAATAAGGCACCTTGAATGTTGCTACTTCCTTCAGAAGGAAGGAACATCGTCCTCACGTGGGAGAAGGCAGAAGGGCAAAAGAGGTGAACTTCCTCTGTCAAGCCCTTTTACAAGGGCACCTCATCCCATTCATCAGGACAGAGCCCTCATTACTCAAACACCTCTTAAAGGCCACACCTCCCAATACTGTTGCTTTGGGGATTAAGTTTCAACATGAATTTTTGGAGGAGACAAAACATTTAAACCATAGCACATGGCATTCCCCCTGTGCACCAAAATTTCTCTCTTCTTATAAGGACACCAGTCATGTTGAATTAGGGCCACCCTAATGACCCCATCTTAATTACATCTTCAAAGACCCTATTTTCAGATAAGGTCACATTCACAAGTACTGGGAGTTAAGACTTCAACAGATATTTTGGGGGCACAATTCAACCCATAACCAGGGCATTCTAACACAGCTAGGGGTTAGCAGGAAGAGGAGAGATGGATGGGCTCTTGATAAGAGGGGCCCAGTGAGGTTAGAGGGGGAAGGAAACAACTCTACCCATCCCAATTTGTGCCTAGGATTGACCCACAGACCCACTGATTTTCTCCACTAAGGGGTCATCCCTCCCCTCCTATCTTGTCCTTTTCCCAGGGCCTCTCGTTGTCTATGGGATCTTCCCTAAACTTAGTTCCGGGATATAGAAAAATGTCAGGGATGGGAAGGAAGGAGCTCCACCCAGACTTGAGAGCCCTGCCAATGTCCCCGTGGGACTGCAGTGGTGGCCTCCTAGCCGTCCAGGCCACAGCAAGGCCAAAGACTACCCTGGAGCAAGGCAGGAGCTGACTTTCAACCACAACTAAAGTCTCAGGTGGCCTGAGATGAAGCCACAATTGGGTGACTCTGGCTGGAACTCTGCTCCTCCTCTTGGGTCTAGATAAGGAGGCTCCAAAGGGTTGGGGCAAAAGACATCCAAAAGTGATGGAGATGACCCAACTAAAAAATGGGCAAGCGACTGGAACAGGAACTTCATGTAAGAGGACATCCAAATGGCCAATATATATGTGAAAATGTGCTCAACAGGCCCATTTCTAATATTTTTGGGGCCTAGAACCCCTAAGTCTAGCTATAGCCAATTAACATGTCTCAATATTTCAACGTGATTAATTGAGTTAACAAATTATTAAATAAAATATATTCTAGCCTCCTAACTTTGCAAATATACATTCACAGTGATCTGGAAGGCCAGGTTCAAATTCAGAACTTTCAGGTTCCTGGGAGTTCCATGCCCAAATGTGTTGTTCAGGAAGGAGGCCCCTGGCCTAGGCCTCTATCCCACTCCCCTGTATTCCTGCCCCCGGCGACATCCTGCCCTGCAGAAGACCTCATACTCATGTGAAGGGACACTCCAGCCTATGTGTCCAAGCTCCAACCTCACCCCAGCCAACTTTTGCCCCGTGTCTGCCCTGGAGACTACAGAGGATGAGGATGCATGGTTCTGTCCACCCCAGGAGGAAGGGCCTGGGAAGTAGTGCATGCAGGTCCTGGAACCTGGTTTGGGAACATCAGGGCAACGGGTCCCAAAGTCCTAAATACCAGCCCCATCCCAGACTAACTGGATAACTTAACCTCCATCAGCCTCAATTTGGTATAAAGACTCTTCTAGGTTATTATCAGGTAAAAACATTATGTAACTCTGAATGCCAATTCAAATGTTAGTCCAATAAGTTTAATGGTGCTGGGCTGGGTGCTAACCTGACAGCTTGGCCTGGGCAGCGAGGTGTCACTGGGCATGGGTGACAAGCTGAGGTGGGGACAGACACCAACCAAAGCCTTCCTGCAGCTCCACTGGAGAAGGGGAGGAGGCAGCTAGCTGAACAGCACCAGCCATGGCCCCAGGGCCCGGTGGGCAGGAGGCCAGGCTGTGCCCCTGGGGCCCCCTCTGGCCTCATAGTGACCTGTGGCCTTGTCTGGGAGGCCTGACTGGGCACTTAGGGCCCTGGCACCAGCCCCTGCAGCTGTGTCTGCCAACTGGGCTGGCTTGCAGCTTGCGTCGGGTGGTGTATGCTCCAGAAGCAGGAAGGCCTATTTTTGCTCCATCCACAGGTCCATGGCCAGAAAAAAAAATTAAATTAAGATGATTTTGTTTTTTCTTGGCATATAGAGTGCAACTCACCTACTTTTTAAGAGAAGAAGTGATTCGAGAATCTCTTCAATAGGAACAAATGCATGCAGGTCTACAATGAGGCTGGCAAAGCAGGGGACAAGAAGCGAGGAAAAGGGGAGGAGGAGGGACTGGGGGAGGGCTGGGTGGAGAGAGACAGATGGAGAGAGGCAGGGAAAACAGGAGGGAGGAAGAAAAACCAGCACCAATGCACATAGGTACCCCCAAGGGCAGACAAGAGAAAGAGAGATGGATACCAAGAAAGACAGCTGGACAGAGAGAGAACAGGGACTCTGGGCTTTGAGGAGTGCATCAGAGGACTGGTGAGGTGATGTGTGTTTGGATGGGACTTCATCCTGGTTAACCATTATAAGCTCTTCAATTATTCTACTCTGTGAACCCGCAGAGGGTCTGTTCTCAATGAACTGACCCAAGCAGTATATAGAAGAGGAAGTTATTCTCTGTTCCCAAGTCTGTCTCAAGCCAAATGGGCACATTCTCTATAACATCCCTGTTATGTCCTTGAACAACGGCAGGAGAAGGGTTAACCTGGAGCGGACAGACCCTGATAGACAGAGTCCATCCCACCTCGTGGTGAGGACAGTTGGAGAAGGAAGGGTATCTCCTTCCAAATAGCTTTTCAGAACAGCAGGGGCCCAGGCCTACCCAGGGCAGGCCGGACACCCAGGCCCGGTGAGCAGCTGCTTCACAAGATGAGATCTGAGAAGCACCAGGGAGAGAGTCCTACCCCAAAATATCTCCCCCACTGTCTGTCAGGGCTTTGACCTCCACCTCCAGGTAACAGCCTCAATTAGGGTAGAAGTCAGGAAATCTAGCTAGGGGTCTCCAGTAAAGCTTTCCAAGCCTGGATTCCCCATCTTAAATGTGGATAATGTTCCTTTCCTGTCCATTTCCCATGGTTGTTATGAGAAGCAACTTGCCAATGGATATGCAAGACCATGGCTTGAGTATGAATCCTGGCTCTGCCACTAACTGGCTAGGTGTTTCAGGCCCTCTGTCCCTCACATATAATATGAGAAAAAACAGTTGTTGTGACAATAAAGAAAAGCAGTGTTTGTAATGATCTGGTACCAGTTGATGGCCATAGAAAGTGATTAGGTACTTTCCCTAATGTAATCTGTAAATCTAAAAAATTCTTGATTCCCTTGTGTGTAGGGAACCAAATCACCCTCTGGACATAAATGCTTCTATTCCTGGGAGGTAAACACACCTAAGCTGTTGCTAACACCTTTTCACAAATATTTTCCAATAGGACAGGCTGAGGAGAGCAAGTGTCTGACGTCTACTACCTTACACAGCACAGGTAAGGTTTGACAAAGAAAGATGCGTAAGAAATTGGTCCAAAGTTGGGGCACTGCCTGGGTTTGACCAAGCAATCAGTCAATTCTCCACCTGGCAAATGTTTGCGTGTTCTTTAAGACTCAACATGAATGTCACTTTGTCAGTGACACCTTCCTTAACCAGAGAGAGTTACTCCTTTGAGTCTCACCACTATGTCTATGACTGCTCCACAGCGTCGCTCACATTCACTATAGTTATTGGTTGCCTCTGCCACCAAACTGTAAATCTTTGAGAGCAGGGACTGCATCATCTTCATTTCTGGATTACCAGCCTTTGGCAAATGCTTGGCTCAGAAAGGCGCTCAAGGTTTATTGCATAAATACCCAGGCTTGCCTCTCTACTGGGGAGACCAGAAAACAGAAATATTTAAACTCTGTGAGGATCCTCCTAGTTATTCAAATAAAAGCCCTTCATTTGCACAGCCTGTACAGATTATAAGTTTGTATACCTGTTACATCATTTGCTTCTCCTCACAATAGTCCCATGGGGTAGATAGGAAAGGTACCGTACCCCACATGACAGCCGAGAAGCAGAGCTAGGAGAGGCTGAGGGATTTGCTCAACGTCAGCCTGATAGTGAGTAGCTGAGTCAGGACTGGCACCCAGGTCTCCCAAGTTCTAGTCCAAGATAAATCTGCTGAGGCTTATTGGGTCAAGAAAGGACAGGCCAGCTGGGGAAGGAAATGGATAATATTATTTTCTAGGTTTTTTTGTTTGTTTGTTTTGCCAAAGAATTATATAACTTTTAAAGAAAGCTTGTTTAAAAAAGCCCAACAGGTAAAACATACAAATGATATAAAAGCAGAATGTTATATGAATTTATTTTATAAGTTCAAATTTATTACATTTAATCATGATTAAGTTGATCAATGAGAACAGAAAAGCTGTTGTAAATCACCAAAAATATAAAGTCCGAATTATACATGGTCTCTGCAGCCCAGTGACCTTAATTATCACATGTACTTTTATTTTGTTTTGAATAATAATCACTGTTTAGTTTTACAGCTTGCATTATGGATAGTAGCTAAGTACTTTCTATTGACTGTCAAGTAAGTGCCAGGTCATTACAAATATTATATTTCTCGATTTGTCACACAGACTCATAACTATAAATACTATAAATACTGTTTTTAAAAAATTCTTTTTCACTGAGTGCTCAATGCTAAAAAAGTTTTTTGTTTTTTTTTTTTTTTTTACTTAAGATATCTTGGTGTTTCTTCGATATGAACACATACAGAGCAGCGTCTCTTCTTAATGATGCATAGTATTCCACAGGAAGAAAGTATCATTTGTTTAGCAAGTTCTATACTAAGAGGCATTTGTATTATTTCCAAAGAATGCCTTTGAACATAGACTGCATGCTTGTTTGAGTAAACCTGTAGTATAAAATCCCAGAAGGGTTGCTCAAAGAGCAGGTGCGTTATACATTTTTATAGATATTCCAAGTTAGCCTTCAACGAAGTCTGCCCCAATTTACGCTTTCATATGCTGTGTATGAAGCTGCCCCCACCTTTGGCAATGATGAGTATATTATCTTTCTGTTTGGTGTCAATATGCTACAAAATATTGGTATGATATTGCTTTAATTTCCATTTCTTTAATTATGAATGAGATAAAACGTTATTTCATGTGTGTTTTGATGATATATTTCTTTTTCCTGTGATGTCTGTTCATATTCTTTGGCTATTTTTCTCCTGGTCTTATCTTTTCTCCCTTACTGATTTATTTATCTCTTTGAGTATTAAAGGGATTTCCACCCCCACTACTCCTCTGGCTGCCAATGACTTGCGTGGTGTCAACTCTAATGAACTATTTTCTGTTCTTATTTGTTCTGAGTACTCAGCAGCATTCAACACAATTGGCTACTCCCTGCTTTTTATTATTTTCTTGAGTTTAGTAGTTTTTATTTGGTTTATTTTGATGAAAATTTATATGGATATAGTTGAAAGAATAGACTAGTTATACAAGGCTTATTATGAAAATTAGCACCAATTTCTCCATACCCTTCACTAATTACTGCTCCCTAGAGGCAACCAGTTTCAACAACTTTAGTTGGTTCATTTGGTATTTACTTCCACATTTCTAAATAACATGCTTATATTGTTATTGATTGACTTTTCAGTTCTAGATATTATCTATTGATTTCCCGTTATGGATTTAGCTCTCTTTTAACCCCTGGCCTGCCCCATCACATACACGCATACTTTTTGTTCCCTATCCTCCCAATATAATTATATCAGAATTTAGTTAGATCAGTATTCTGTGTTTATGTTTTTATGACTATGTAAATGCCAGTTGCAGCTGAGATATATAGTAAACTTTGATTGTTTTACCTTTTCTGCACAGTGTATTGTTTTCTCTGGAATTAATATTTATTTTTCCCTTGTCTTCCTTTTTGAAGAACTCTTCACTAGTTCAAGTCAAACTCTCCCCTAGTTGCATAAATCACCTCACAATGTGTTCAAACACATTAGGTGTTCTATCAGTTTAATCTTGAAATAGTCCCCTGAATCTTCTGGCCTTTTAAAGTCTGTTCTATTTGCCCTCTTCACTTGGCACATGGCTGTTGCCTTGGGAAATCCTTTCTCCATCATTCTGGGAATTTCCTTCTCCTCTTCCTTGTATTGAATCCCTTGTTTCCTGGATCCTCTGTTTTCCCAAGATTTCTGAGAAAGGGTGTGTGGGGGATAATTTCTTTTAACTTGCATATCTAAAAGTGTCTTTATTCTACACTAAAACTTGATTGATGATTTGTCTTGGGTATTAAATTATAGGGTTAAAATAATTTTTTTCTCAGAATTTTAAAGACATTGCTTCATTATATTATGTCTTCATTGTCTTACATTGACTTTGAGAACTATGAAGTCATTCTGCATCTAAACATTTGTAGTGACATGTTTTTCCTTCCTTCTTAGGATCTTGTGAGATTTTCTCTTAGACTTTCAGTGTCCTGAAATTTCACAATGTTGTGCATTGGAGGAGGGTCTGCTTTGGTCCACTGTGCTAGAAACTTGAAGAGCCCTTTAATCTGGAATTTCATGATCTTCTCATATGGGAAATCTTCTTCTACTATTTCTTCGATTATTTTTGCCCCTTCCCAGTGATCCTTGCCTCCTACTATGCATGTGTTTGTATAGTCCCTTCCAACATTGAAAGGGATGACCTATGTGACCAGGAGGATATTGTTAATGTGACAACAGATGACATCAATGTTAGTCATAAAAGACATTTCATCCTTTTTCTTGGATCACTCACTCTGGGGAAAGCCAGCTGTCATGTCATGAAAACACTCAAGCCACCTTATGGAGAGACTCAAATGGTGAGGAACTGAGACCTTCCACCAACAAAGAACACAAAATTGCTAGTCATGTGAGTGTGCCACCTTGAAAGATTCTCCAGCTACAGTCAGTCTTAAGGAAACTGCAGTCCTGGCCAACATCCAATGGAACCCCATGAGAAACCCCAAGCCAGACCATTCAGCTAAGTCTTGAACTCATGGCCACAGAAACTGAGAGAGAGAGATATGTTTATTGTTTTTAGCCACTAAGTTTTGGGGTAATTTGTTAAGCAGCAATAGATTGTTAATATATACTCTCTTTCTGTAACCTCCAAGTTATTGGGTGTTCAATCTCCTGAACTAGTTCTATAATTTTCTAATTGTTATATTCATATTTATCATCTCAATGTCTCTTCCTTCTACTTTCCTGAAGTTTTTCTCATCTTTACCTTTAAATACTTCTGTTTAAGGTCATAATGAAGTAGTCAGCATCTACTAAAGAGACTAACCTGCTTGCCCCCCCAACTAAATATTGAAAAAATATAACCACCAATTTTTTTTTTTTTTTTAAGCACTGGATACCTAACAGTGCAAGGTTGCAAACCTTAATAAAAGGGAAACATGCAAAATGAACCCCCCCACTTACTCTGGCTTTCTTCCTGGAGGCATTTTCCTAACTATGATATAAGAAAGTAGAGCCCAAGCAGAGAGAGGAAGTCATGCCAGGTGGAGGAAACAGATATCAGAGTTTGCTAGGGTAATGGCTAGGATTTGGAGGGGCATGATGCTAAAGACAAAAAAGTCACGGAGAAGGAGTGTCAGAAATCTGTGTAGGGGTTTTCTTGAATCCTTAGCTTAATCCTCAGATGTGCATGCACAAACTGAGACTCTAGGAGGTCTAAAGTAAAGAGCCATGGGGTAGGGCCTAGGAACTGAACAGAGATTTTTGAGATTGTATAAAGTTGGGGAGACATTAGAGATTCTCCCTGGCCCAAGTGGAGAAACTTTGATGAACATCTTCAGCAATCAATAGAGCTACAGAAAAGCCATGTTCTAGAAGTAAGAGTTATGCTTTAAAATGGCAAAACTCAAATAGAGCCGACCTAACAAAGGTGAAAATCAAGCTTCAACTGGATCAAGGTGATTCACAGTAGAATAACTGCCTTTCCAAATAAAATTCAACACTCTTTTGACCAAAGGTTGACAAATATTTCTATAAAGGATCAGAGAGTAAAGATTTTGTGCTTTGTGGATTTCTATTACAGCTATTAAACTCTGCCTTTGTAACATGAAAGCAGTCACAGACAACATGCAAACAAATGGACATGGCTGTGTTCCAATATGACTTCATTTTAATAGCAGGTAGCAATTTTGGCTGTGGGCTATAGTTTGCTGACCCCTGCTTTAGATAAAGATAACATAATCCTGAGCTGCTAAATTGTGTCATCCACAATATCCAACTTGCATTAAAAACTTAGAAATCATGCAAAAAAGCCAGGAAGAGGGAGCATCAGTCAAGAGATAAAAGGGTCAATACAAGTAGATGCGGAGACGATACGGTCATTGGAGTTAGCAGACAAGGATTTCTAAATAACCATAGTTCACATAATAAAAAAAAATAGGAACAATGGATAAATGGATTAATAGTGAGGTATTTCAACAGAGAATTGGAATCACTAAAAAAATCAATGGACTTTCTAATAATGGCATAATGCATATCTGAAATTAAGAACTCATTGGATTAGGTTGTCAAAGGAAGATGCCATCACTTGCTGTGTGACAAAAAGCTGAATGCATTGTGCTGTTCTTATAAGACATATTATCTCTGAGTAAAGCATAAAGTTGTTCTTGTATAGGGTTGGAGAAGGGTAGAGTTCAGGATTGGCAGAGTTTTAAAAGTAGATATATTCAGGAAATGGTTGGCTTTTGGCTATGGAAGCATAGATTCTTAAGTGAGGCTGTTGCTGATTGGCATTCAGAAGCACAGTTATTAAACCAAGTTATAATCAGTCAATTAGGATAAATATAAAACCAGTTTTGGTGATTATTTATTGCTGGAGAGTACAGTCTCTTCATAAGAAAACAGGAATATTTTTATTCTCAAGCTGAACTATAGACTAGACGCAGAGAAGACAGATTTAAAGAATTCAAGAAGAAATTAAGAAAAAATATTTAAACTGAAGTACAGAAAGAAAAAAGGAATGAGGAAAAGTCCAGAAAATAGCATAAAAGAGATATGAGACACAGTAACAAAGATTCAACATATATATATATATATATGCGCATGTGTGTGTGTGTGTGTGTATATATATATATAATTGGAGTCCCAGAAAGAGAAGGGAGTTAGAATGGGAAAAAAAGCAACATTTGGAAAAATAATAGTCAAGAATTTCCAAGTCATTCTACTGCACTTCTTTTTTCCTGCCACCATTTTTCTAAGAGCCTTTTTTGGGGGTGGTTGTTCCATATCCTCACCCCCTTTAGAAATAATATACTATTTTTGTTTTAAAATTGCAAGCTTTCTTATCTCTCTGAGGATATTAAGGATAATACTTTTTGTTTTTGTGATGTTTTCTTCTCCTTCCAAAATACTTTTTGTTTCTGTTTGTTTTCTAAGACAATCTGATAAACATTTTAAAATATGTATTCTAGGATATTCAAAGAACCAAATTAAAAAATGACTTTTATGGATATAGAGCAAATGTAGGCAAAAATAAACCAGTTGCAGGTAGACATAACAAAAGAAATAAAGACCACCATCTTTATCCACATTCTGAAACTCCAAAACTCTGAACACCTGGAAAAGTATAACACAGACCTACAGACAACATCCAGACAGCTCAGGGGCAGCAGGTCTCAGAGAATTCTGTCAAAAATTTACCTGTAGGGATAAGAGTTCTACCTTGCAGTGATAAGCATGTATCCTTAAATACACGTTTCAAGATCTGAGAAGGACAGGGCAGAAACAAGACAGAAGTGACAGGCAGAGGTGGGGGGGGGGAAGTGTGTAAAGCCTGGGAAAAGTGCAAGAAACATGGAGAAAATAATAAAACAGCCCCGGGATAGCATAGTGCAGAAAATAGCAGCAAAAATAACTCCATGAAACTACCTCTTATAAATAGCTAGGCCAGGAAAATACAACTCATTTGGGAAAGGGAAGCAGCATTTACCAGATGCAGAACACTTATCAGAAAAATACTGCCAAGGGGGAGACAAAAATTCTGCAAAAACATTTTACTATAATTTAAAAATTAAAACCTAATAAAGCAATAGTTTCTATGGAAAAAAGGCCACAAAGAAAAAACATAAGAATTCAGGGAAGAGATAAGAAATCAAGAGTGGATGGTGAAATGATAGAGAAGATGAAACAAGAGCTGGCAGCACTCAGGAAAGAGAGAGAAACTATCACGGAAACAAAGATGAAATTAAAAGGGGAATAAGATAAAATAGGCATGGCAGAAAATAAGGGAGTAACATAGTTGTCAGAAATTTTAAAAATGTGACCAAAGGGAAACAGAAATAAAGGTTGTGAAAGGATTAGAGAGGTAAGTATACAGAAGATAGGCAAAGGGGATCAACATATGTGCAATTGTAGTCACTGATGATTCAATGAAAAAAATGGAGTGGAAGAGATATTTACATGATCTTAAGATAGAATATAGAATGCAGGAAAATGTTGTAATCTTGCAAGAAAAGGCAGCTTGAATCTACATAATGAAAGGACACACTGTATGCCACAGCAAAACATGTTTCTTCTTTTCCTACTCTTATAAATGCCATTTATTTTCTCTTATTTGTTTTGTCAGTTATTTTACCTTGCTGCACAAGCTAGGACATTCAGGTACAGTGCTAAATAAAGGAAACAATTATGTAGTGACAGCAGGTATCTTTGTCTTCTTCACAATTCTGAAGAGAAAATTTTAAGCATTTTACTTATCATATATAATATGTGCTGCCAAATTTAGGGAATTTCCTTTTTTTCTTAATTTGCTAAGAGGTTATTGTTGATGTTGTTCAATTGCTAGTGTCAGCCAAAGGGGAGCTTTATTGAGGCCCTGGTCCTATGGAGCCTTTGAGGCCACCTTTGTTAGGCAAATGAGGAGGGCCTCAACTTGACCTTCTTGGGCCATAACTGTTGGCTGACTGCTCGTCTTCTAGCTGTGTTGAAGCAAGGTATTCAGCTAGGTGTAATATTTTCGGTAGATCATTGTTGCAGTGGTATGTCTGAGTAGCCTGGGAGAGGAGGACCCAGTGATGCTGCACCAAAGACACAGCACTAAGTATATGGTAGATAAACTCTCTCTGGATATTGTACTGTGAGAGTGCAGAGTGGGGCCATCCCTGAGTAGCTTGCCAGCAAAAATCAGAGGCTCTTGGTTAGGAAGTTGCTGTCCTTCCTCATCTTGGATTTTGGCTTTGACATTCTTTATAGTGTAGCTGATCTTTGTGTGACAGGGCAGGAATGATGGCCTTGCCCACTAAGGTCATCAAGGAGATCTGTATCTCTGCGGTGCTGTGTGTGCCTCTTGTCTGCCTCACTTGTTAAGCATCTTTATCATCAATGGTTGTTTATTTTTAACAAACATTTTTCTGCATCTATTGAAATTATTATATGGGTTTTGGCTGGTAATTATTAATATGGTGAATTATATAAGGCAACAAGGAGTTCAGGTCTGCTTCACAGCTATTTACCCAGGTAAATTATCTCAGGACCATCATAGCTTGGAGTGAGAAGGCCTAACCTCCAGGTTCTCCTCTCCCAATAATTCCTCAGCCTCTGGCGGCTTCTAAGAAGGTTTTTAAAAATATTATGTGCTGCTTTAATTATTCTTAGCAGCAGAGTAGTTTGGAGTTCCTTAGTCCACTATTATCAGAAGGGAACTCTCACTATGTAACTTTTCATATCTTCTGATTTGTGAGCCTCCCCTATCTAAAAACTTTTTTAAAAAAATAGACAATGCTAAAAAATTTGAAAACTTGAATGAAATGAATACATCCTATTTAACAATATAAATGGTAAGGACTGATTCATGAATAAAATTTAAAAAACCAAACAAACCAATGAGACTGACAGAAGGTGAATCAGTAACCAAAAGCTGCCTTCTCCCAAAAGGTACCAGGCACAGGTGATTTTACATGGAAACTGTTCCAGAGAATAGAAAAATATATAAATTGTTTCAGAGAATAGAAAAAGAAGAAAAAATGCAACTTATTTTACAAAGTATATTAGTTAGGTTTTACTTTGTTCATGCCCTGTAACAAATAACACCCTGAATCTCAGTGATTTACAATACTTCTCACTCTGTTCTGTATGGATCACTATACACCATATAGTTATGTCAGTCAATATAGAAAATGTACTTAAAAAAATCCAACACTCACTCATGTTAAAGCAAACAAAACAGACTTCATAGCACACTGATTTTAGAAAGTAACATGAAAAGAGACATCTTTCCAAAACCCATAGTAATCGTTATACTTAATGTTGAAGCTATAGATTTCCCATTAAAACCAGGAGCAAATCAAGTATGTCTACTATAATGGCTTCTATTCAAATTGTCCTGGTTGTCCTTTCCATGTAGGAGGTAGGAAGATTAGGAATTCCTTGACTAATGGCTTTATTTTTCTCATGAAGCATGAGGCAAGGTCATCAACTAAAAATGGGTGAGAAGTTGTCAGAGGTTTGACGAGAGGAGAGGGGAAAGTATTGATGAATCATCTTCTAGAGTGGGAGAGCAAGCTTACTTGGGAACCACTGAAGGACTGCCAGGAAAAGTTAAATGTCCACTGTGTTTTGTGGTCATGAATGTAAGGAGAAACCCGTGAGCTACAGTTTGTGATATTCTCAACCAATACTTCGTTGCTCAGGGATAGGCACGGTGAAACTGTTGGGTTTAACCAAGTTTAGGATTTTGCCAGATAGGTAACACAGAGGCACAAGGAAGCTGAGAGTGTTTGAAAGGTGGTAATAATGGAATCTAAGCTGGGCAAAGAGGAACATGAAGACAAAAGAAGGATGGTTGTGAAAAAGCGATAGGATCAATGGATAGGAAAGTCTCAGTGAACTTGAAAACTCATCGAGAGGATACAGAAGTGGGTACACTGGGGGCTAGAAGGCTAGAAAGCTGTGGCAAGGGGGTAGGAGACTTGTGGTCGCGTTTCAGAGGTGCTGCGGTCTCAGTGGTGTTGAATAGGAAGAGGGCAACCCTGGGGGCAGGAAGGGTGGCCCAGTTAGGGTAGAAGAAAAGTTGGAGGCAAAGAGAGCAGGGAACTGGGGGATCAGGGTGTCAGATGGGGCGGCCAAGTGGATGTTAGGGCCTCATAGAGTGAAGTTAGGAGAGGGAAACAGTGAGCTAAGAGTCTTCAGTGACAGAGGGGAAGGGCTGAGGCCAGCCAGGGGCGGGCAACGGCAGATGATATGGTGAAGTAAATTGAGAGTCACAGGAGCTGGATCTTGAAGGAAGGAGGAAAAGGCTTGGGAATGTTAGTGGAGGGCAAGGAAAACACCTACCCCACTTCTAGACCCAGAGGAAACCCGCATCCACAGGAGAGGGCTGTGGATGACAAGGCGGTTTCTGTGAGGGTGTAAAGGAACAAAGGTGCTCAGGGCAGGTGGAGCTTGCTGAGGTGGTCTTGAGGTTGTAGAGGCCCAATGGAGGGGTTTCAGAAGCGGGGAATAGGCAGGGGATCAGAATGACCAGAGCAGCAAGACCCTGGAGGATGCTGGCCTTCTGGTGATGGCTGCAGTAAAGGGACATCAGTTAGTCTCTTAGGAGGGCTAGGAGAAGAGAAAACATTTTAAACTACCATCTTAAATCCTTGTCTTGGGGGTTTTGAGGCTTGGGGTGATGACAGCCTTATCAGTGCAGATGGAATTGATGGTGGAGGTTGAGCTGGTTTGGCAGAGATTCCCCTCAGGGGTCCTGAGAGAAGTTTCCAGACAGCAGCCAGTAGGGCAGGAAGGAGAACTCCCGGGAGGTGGGTGTGAATCAACAGGCTCAGGCCCAAATGCACCCCACCATGGCTTCACAGGGCAGCAGCTCCGGGCAAGGCTGTGTTTAAAGGTGCCGAGCAGAGATAAGGTCTAGAGGAGATGGTTTAACCAGCAAGTGGTGTCCTGTCCTCTTATCCCTGCTAATAAACAACGGATTCCAGGAATGCTACTTGCTTGAGCTGGGCCCCAGGAACTATCCCAGTCACATAAACACTAGTTGCAAGGAACCCCTCAGGGCTTGGGGGGGCAGGGGAGGGAAGCCCTAGGACATGGCTGCTGCCAGCCTTCCCCTAGTTCCTGAAGACAGGGCCTAGAGGTTTCTCCCCACACACCCTCACTGGGCACCGTGGGCGTCCTGTCCTGCGAGGTGCCACACTTTCCTTCCTCCAACGACTCTGTGAGGTAGGGGCGAGTGTCTCTACTTCGCCAATGCAAGGAACACGCCCAGTGTTTATAGAAAGGGGCAGATCCCTTAGACCCGGGCTCCACACACCCTGTTTCCTTGCCTCCCATTCGATTCTTCAAACATGGGTGGGCACCATGGCAGTCACTCAGAAACTGGGGACACCCTGTCCACAGGAGGACAAAGTTTTACAGCCCTAGTTGCACGTGAGTTCAGCTTTAAAACCCCCCACCCTCAAATTCCTACTTCATGAGTTAAGGGGTGGAGCCCAAGAGTTGCATTTTTACTTGAACGTATTTGGAAACAATGATTTCAATTTATGGAAGTTCCCATTTGTACAGGGGTGGGAGGCCCTCTTGGGCTACCAGCAGCTGAAGGAGACCATTTAAGCAGCAGCATGGCCTAGCTTTGGTCTCCAGCAGCTCAGTGGGGTGGAAGAGACAGCCCAAGGCCTGACGAAGCTCCCCTCCACCCTCCACCCTCCACCCCACCTTCTCCAGGGGCCTAAAATCCCACTGTCAGAGATTCATTCCTTGGGTTAAGGTTTGTCTCCAGCTAAAAAGCAAAGCCCTCTCAGCTGAGGAAAGTGGGTGGGGGGCTTAGGGAAAGGAATATCAGCCATTAACAGTTGAACTGGGTGAGCTTATCATATCGACACACTGCAGGGGATGGAACAACAAGAGTGACAAATGCTCACTTGGGATCCATGGTGCTAGGTCCCAGCCCGGGCAGGGGTCAGTAACTGTGAGAAAACCTGACAGGGGCCTGTGCTCTGAAAGCAACTAGAGGGAAGTCGGGAGAAGAACTCAGAATCTGAGCTCAGGAGGAGCAGGCCTGGGGAGGGCCTGCAGGGATCTCCTGCAGCTGGAGCACGCAGGGAATCTGGAGGGACAAGGACTGCTTAACCACAGGGGCAGACAGAGGGAGCAGTGCAGAGGAAGACTGGGTGGAGCCCTGGGGAGGAGGCCTGGGGAGAGGGCACTATGGACAAAGCACTCCCTCGGCCTTGGCTGGGGAGCACCAGAGAAGGCTTCCCAGAAGCCTTTTGATGGCAAGTAGAAAGAATAATATGATGAAGTGGAGGGTGTTTGGAAAATGAAGGGCATAGCAGAGGGCCAGCAAGGGCACAGGCACTGGACTTTGCAGAGGAACTGACATATCATGGGGGTCGGGGGGGCCTGGCCAGGGGATGAGGCTGGGGCCTTGGTTGGGCTGAGCTGAGGCTGGGCTCTGGCCCATGGCACTTCTGAATTCTTGGTGCTGCTCTCCATTTGGCAGCTTCAGAGGAAAAGGAGGGTGGAGGGGCACAATTGATGGGTCGCTGTGCCCTGCAAACCTCAGGGCAGGCCCTCCCTGACCCTGGAGAAACCCACCTGAGGCCCTGTTCCCTCCCACGACCACCCACACTGGTGCCCGGCTGGCAGAAGCACTTCAACATCTTCTACAAAATAAATTGGGGTTTTAAAAGACTTAGTTTATCTTGATGGAAACAGGAGTTCAATCCCTGTGCTCAATTCCTGGGAGCCGTTAATTCCAGCCAAGGATGTAGCCTGCTCTGGCAAGATTTTTTTCTCCCTCTTTCAGAGGTGCCTGGGGGCCACTCTGCTTCTCTGGGCAAAATAAAAAGGCAGATTAAAGAATTACAACCTTAAAAAAAAAACAAAAAAGAAAAGTCCAAGAACAACAGGAAGTTGGACAGGAAGTTCCCATAGAAGATGAAAATATTTGAGAGTCGTGCTGAGAGCTGAGGGCTGTGGACTGGGGGATTTCAGGGACACATAGCTGTGGAGATGGTGGTGTTCTGGGCCACCCAACCCTCTACCATCCCTTTTCTTCATGGGATGTCCCTGGATCTGCTGGCCAGGCCCTGTCTACTCCCAGGGGCTCCAGGCACACTGTGCTTAAACAGGCACATGTGTACACATGTGTGCACACATGACACCTTGACATGTGCTTGCTCAGATACACCCATGTGCACATGCATGCACACACTCATGCCAACAAATATGTGTGCAGAGTTAATCTATTTGCACACAAATGCAGAAACAACAAACATACTCAGAGACACCATGTATGCAAAACTGCAAAGAAAGTGAAAGTTGGAATCTAGGCCCTTCCTCTCCTTTGTGTCCTTGCCCACCTCTTTCCTGGGGATCTCAACCTCTGGTGACGTCTGGCTGCTGGAAGGCTTCTCATGGGTGTGTCCCCCTGCCCACCAGAGCAGCCCTCCCTGGGCAGTATCCCAACTCTATCTTTCTAGATCTGTGGTTCTCAAGCTTTTTCATCTCAGGACACTTTTACACTCTAGAAAATTATGAGGACCCCAGAGAGCTTTTATTTATTGAGCTATATCTATTAAAATAGTGGCATTGTTTCACATATTTATAAATTTCCTTAATGTGCAGGTGAATAGAAGGCAGCTGTGTTCTTATATCTGCTTCTGCATTAACTGTCTTAAGATATGTTTTAGTTGAAGTATATGAAGAAAATCCAGTAACACAGAGATACATAGTTGGAAAAGAGAAGAAATCATGGTTCCTATGTTAGGCAGTTGGTAAGATGTCCCTCAGTGAGCCCCGCACCCCCACTCCTGACATTCGCATTTTTGTGTAATCCCCTCCTCTCATTTGTGGGCAGGACCTAGTGATTTGCTTCTAAGGAATACGTATGGCAAAAGTGATGTGATATCACTTTTAAGACTAAGTTACAGAAAGACTGGCTTCTATCTTGAGCATGCCCTGTCTTGCTCTGAGGGAAGTCAGCTGCCACGTTGTAAGCTGTACTGTGAGGAGACCCACCTAACAAGCAGCTGAGGGAGGCCTCCGGCCAATATCCAGTGAGGAACTGCATCCTGGCAACAACCAGGGCAGTGACTGTGGAAGCAGATCTGCCCCACGTGGAGCCTTCAGATGAGACTGCAACCCCAGCTGACCCCTGAACTGCAGCCTGTGAGAGACCTAGAGGCATCCAGCTGGGCCATGCCTAGACCCTGACTTACTATGAGATGCTATGAGATAAGTGTTTGTTGTTCTAAGCTGCCACGTTTGGGGGTAATTTATATGAAATAATACACCTCATGAAAGGGTCTTGGGGACCCCCAGGAGTCCTCAGACCTCAATTTGAGAACTGCTACTCTAGATCTGCCTTCAACTCTTCTCAGTCAGCGTCTGTCTCCTCCTTCAGTGTCCTGCTTTCAGTTGATATGGAGAAGACTGGTAAAGGCGTGAAGTCCTCTGTAGGTGACCAGTGCCGGGTCATGGTGTGCATTTCCAGCACCAGGGTTGGGGCAGTGCCTGCACGTCACCTTGTTGCTCCCTGATGGTGGACTTTCAGGCAATGTGCAGCAGGTGTCCAGGTAGTGGCCCATTTCTTCCTCAGCCAGCCCATACTCTCTTCTCCCCTACCCTGGTGCTCTCTGGGGAATCCAACTGTGACCCTGCGACTCCTGTGCTAGGACTTACACGGCCATAATTGCACAATCATCCTATTTCTTCTACCTTCTGGGTCAACACATAGACAACACATCTGACTTTGTCCTCCAGTGGGTGAAAAGTCTTCTATCTGAATCTGCACATGTCCACGCAGGCCCATCCGTCCGGCCTCTAAGTGCCTGAACTGCTGGCGTCACAGCTCTTTTTACAGATGAAAAAGCTGAGGAAGGAAGAATCAATGGAATCCAGTCAGGATAGTGGTAGAACCAGGAAAACAACATTGAAATGGAGGGATTCCTTTAACCCCTGACCACCTTGCAGAAGCGGAAGTGCCTGATCTCTACATTCTTCTGCTCCCAAGAATAACGCCAACCCTGACGATTACACCTCATGTCCCAGGCCACTCCCTGCTTTCCCCCACTGGCATGTGCCATTGTGGGGATGGGAACTTAGATACTATTTGGGCACATTGTGCCACCGAAGAGGAACACATGGAGACCCTGACCCAGGAGCTGATGTGACCAACCCAAGGCCACTCAGCAGGGTAGAGACAGTGTTGGAGTCTCACACAAGACTTCTGTTCCTTGCCTTTTCCCCACAATCTGCCTCAGAGTACAGCTCCACAGTGGGGCCTTCCACCTGCCCCAGGCCATAGGGGCTGTGAGGCTGTGCTGGGCTCATGGCACCTGGTGCTCAGTAGCAGCTTGATAAATGATTGGGGATGGATAAAGGGGCTGGTAAGCATTCAAGTTTGGTCTGTGGCCAGGGTTAGGTTGCTGGGATTAAAGGTTAGTTTCTGACAGGGTCAGGGTTAGAGGGTTGGACTGTAGCCAGGATGAAGGAGCCAACCATAGGAAAGGGCTGGGAAGTCAGTCTTTGTTTCGGGGTCAGCCTATCTGTGATAGGGTTTAGAAGTCAATCTGGCTTGGGTGAGAGGTCAGCTGGGTGAGGTCTCAGTCCATGGTCAGCGCTTGCTCCTTGCAAAGCTAATCAACCTCTCTGGTGCTTCATGCAGTGTCCCTGGCATCCTGAATGTCCAGTTTCTTGAGCAGGGGATGAAAGAGTCAACTCCTTCTCCAGGGGTAGAGGGAGCTGACAGGCAGCGCCAAGGATCACACACTCAGGTTGGGGTGACCTCGCTTCTAGGGCTGTCCTCAGTAGCTGGCCTGGGACACAGACTCTGCATGAAGGGTGCAGCGATTAAAAAGACCTCAGGCCCTTGGAGGCATTTCCTGTTTTCCACTGAACTGAAAACTGGGCTTCCTGCTTAGAACAGTCCATAGGGATGGTTTCTTTTTTTGATGGTGGGCAGGGTGTCTGGGGGTGGAGGCTCTGTCGGACTTGAAGACAAACTTTCAGGGCGCTGCCAGGAAGTGGCATGGGACGAAGGGTGGGAAAGGAGAGAAAGAACCCCCAGATGCCTCAGACTGTTTTCTGGCTGTGCCTTTGTGTTCCCATCCAAGTTCTTAAGGGAGAGCAACTCAAGTCTAACTGCACATCAAACAGTCGTATATATTTCACGTGGAAGTGAAGTTTCTCTGGAGAGAGAAAGCAAAAAGTATGCAGGACCTGTGTTGGGGTAATGACCAGGAGCACGCCGGGAAGAGCTGGGTCCTTGGTGCCACCTGGACCCAGGTTCACTTCATAGGCTTGAGCACTGATCTGCCCCCAACCTCTCTGAGCCTCAGAGCCTTCATTTCTAAAGAGGGGGGTCCAAACAGCCACTGCCCATGAGGAATAGTGCCTGGCCTATGGCATGCACCATGAAAAGCAAGTCTCCTTCCATCCGGCTGAGCACAGAGAGGAGAGGGGCACAAAAGCACGTCTGTTCTCCAAACAATCCAAGCAGCTCTGCTTCCACCAAAGTGAGGGCTCCAGCCTGGTGCTGCTGACCCCTCCCCAGGCCTCCTTCCTACCTCTGCAGGCACTGCTCTGGTCCCCACTCCGCACTCAGCGTGGCTCTAACTCTCTTCTCTCGCCTCGTTGGGTGGTAAGTGGAAAGAGGAGCAGTGGGAGAACGGAATTTCCTGCTTGGCTCCACCTGCCTTGCCTTTGGCCACATTTATCCCGGCCAGCTGAGACTCTCAGTTCCTCTTCCCTTGCCAGGGATCACCCAGGAGCCTCCCTCACCTGCCCTCTGCAGTTCGCCTGGCCCTTGGCATGCTGCCTTTGTGTCACTACCCTTGTCTCTGGGTGGCCGGTATTCACTAGGATGGGTCCTCATTGGACCTTTGGAGAGGAGCCTCCTTAGAGCAGCTGGAGGCACCAAGCCTACTGACTAACTGCCCAGGGCAGTGCCCACTTTAGGCCCACAGCGCACCTGAGCAGTGAACAGCCTAACACCCCTCCTAGTCTCTTTCCTGCCTCATTCTTGCCTCCTCCTCACCCTCCTGCCTTTCTTTCTCAGGACAATAAAGCAGGAGTAAGGTAGGGTTAGCACATCTGGCAATAGTGTGAACATTGCTATTATAGATGCCTATGTGCGTAGATATCTTGGGTGGAGGCAGAGCCCAGCCCAGCCCTGGTGGCCCTGGAGTAACGTATTCCTAGATGGAAGTGCTCTCAGAAATCCAAGCCCTCCAGGCCCCCTGAGAACTCAGAGCTGAGAGTGGGCAATAATTACTTAATCACAATGTTGTTCTGCAACATGTTCTGCAACCCGCATGGGCTCAAAATCTCAAAGGAGGGTTTTTGGGAGGGTCCATTTGCTTTCTGCCCTCAGCAGAAAAATGAAGGTCCAGCAGGCTCTGGTGCACTGGGGAGTCTACCCATTTCTCATACCTCATGCTACCAGTCTGCCCTCTGGGACACCTCTGGGAGCACAGGTTCATTCATTCATTCTCTTAATGGCACATGACTATAGTTCAGCCTTAGGGAAAACCACAGCGACTCCATCCCTCCCTGTGATCCCCTTGGTGTTGCTTTATTTCTTCTCTCCATAGTACATGCCACCTCTCAGGACAGTCCTAGACCCATGCGGAGGGGTCTGCCCCAGGCCCTGCAATTGAAAGGGAGCCCTCCTCCAGCTGTGACCCTTTTCCAAGGGTCCAGGTGAATCCACCTGTTTGGCAGCTCCTAGTTCAGAAAACAAAACTTAACTAGCACCCCAGAAGCCCCTTTGTGTCCCCTTCTGGTCACAGCCTCTCCACAAGGGTAAACACTAGCCTGATTTCCAACAGCATACATTGTCTGTACTTTATATGAATAGAGTGATGCAGTGTGTACTCCTTTCTGCCTGGTTTCTTTCACTGAACATTATGTTGTGAGATTCACCTGTGTTGTTTCATGTAGTTGTAAATCATTCATTCTCATGGCTATATAGTGTTGCATTGTGTGAATATTTCACAATTCATTTACTCTTTTTACAGGGTGGAGAGTGCCAGGCTTTCTCTCCTAGAATATGGTTGAAGGTGGGAAGAGAGGTTCCAAACCAGGGACAGCAATTGACCTTTCTCATAGCTTCAATGTAATTTGTGGAGCAGAAAGATTTGAGAGGATGAGTCCTCTCCTCTCCAGGACTTTGAAGCTGTTCTGTTCCAGGGCACTAGGCAAGCAAAGACAAGACTGGTCATATCTCATTCAGTGAAATACTTGGAGATGTCTTCTGACCTTTCTGGAACAGCTTTTGTTTCTCCTGATTTTTTCCAGCTTCATTAAGTTATAATTGACAAAGAAAAATTATATATATTTATGGTGTACAAAGTGATGTCTTGATATGTATACACACACACATATTGTGAAATAATTAAGTCAAGCTAATTGATATGTCCATCACCTCACATACCTATTTTTTGTGGTGAGAACATTTAAGCTCTTCTCTCTTAGCAATTTTCAAACACAAAATGCATTATTAACCATAGTCACCATGCTGTACAATTGATCTCCAGAACTTATCCTAACTGGAACTGTGCATCCCATGACCAACTCTCCCCATCCCCAGCCAACCACCATTCTACTTTCTGCTTCTATAACTTTAATGTTTCTCCTAATTTTTGTTTAAATTCATGATAAGACAGACAAGCTGGTAGGAAGCTTGCTTCTTCTTGGGTAGTCACTTACCTAGAAACAGCTGCCTGAATTAGAGAGAAAAATATGTGATAAACACAGCTTTCTTGGGGTGGATCTGGAAATTCATGCTTACATGTCCAGGTAGGCAGTCGATGTTGCTGAGAGGGGGAACACTGTGGAGAGAGGCCTTTCTTGATGATATACCAAAGCATTGGAGGGCTTATGAAGAAGTGACTTTGTGGGCTGAAAGAGTGACAAGTTAGGCCATCCCCTTACCTTAGGATGACAAATAGTAAAGTTGCAATCATTTCCATAACTTTTAAGGAACGAGGAGTTTTGGCCAATTGAAAGTTCTGGTGTACCTGAGAGTGTAGTTTTGAGTTTCAAACATTCTTGAAAAATCCATATTAGAGAAAGAAAAGGAGCCACCTTGCAGAACCGGGGAAGCATGAGTGGAATGACAGAAAAGGAGCCCCAGAGTGAAAGAACCTGGAGAGCCTGGGAATCACCAGGATGGCCACAGACATCGGCTGAGCAGGGGAGGTGGGCATGAGCTAAGCATGGATCCCCACCAGCCAGCCTGCCTTCCAGGCCAGACTACAAGGGGCTCCCAGGCTAGGAGGAGTTTCCTGGCCTCTAGAGGCCTGAAGTTCTGAGCAGCAGGCCAGAAACTGAGTCCCAAAAAGGTTTGAATGGGTGTTGGTTGCAAGGAGGTCCAGCATTTGCTTCTCTGGAAAGATAAAAATACAAGTGCCCTCTGCTTTCTTGGCCATCCCCCAGCACCCCAAGGCAGATAGGCCATGGCAGCAGAGAGCCACGTCCAATCTGTACAAGTCCCTATTATCCCTTCTGGCAGCACCAGAAGCAGGGAGGCCAGGCAGGTGTAGGCAAGGGGAGTATGTAGATATGGTCATTGGCAGCCTTTGTGTATCTTCAGAGGAGAAAGCTAAAACCACATCCAGGTTCTGGAATTTTGGAATCTCTAATGTACAAAAGGCAAAAAGCTTCATTAATGCCACTTTGCCTCTCATAAAGCAGATAAGAATCCTTGCTGGGGCTGAGAAATAAGACTTAATGTCATTGTATTTATTAGGTTCTGAAACAATACACATTCACATCCTTTTGAATACAGTACATTTGGCACAATAATGTTTACAATGAAATAACACTAATGAATGGCAAGAGATTAAAATTACATCCAGAAAGAAAAAAAATTGTACAAATAAAGCATCACAATACAAAAAAAATCCCTAAAATTGAATACACTTTATAGCCAGAATTGTTTTGCACATAATTTAAAAAGAGGTAATTTTTTAGCCTTCTTTTTTTT
Organism: Daubentonia madagascariensis; assembly: GCA_023783475.1. Classification (NCBI taxonomy): domain Eukaryota; kingdom Metazoa; phylum Chordata; class Mammalia; order Primates; family Daubentoniidae; genus Daubentonia; species Daubentonia madagascariensis. Next base: position 39,419,568 of record JAKFHU010001035.1, on the reverse strand, counting down.
TTAAAGCAAGAATGCATTGTTTTTTCACCTTTGGAGGAAAAAAATGATGTTTCCACTTCACAAGGTCCATAATGAGAGAACACAGGAGAACAGCTATCCTTCATATATTTTTTGGCATTTTTTTTGCACTCATTTTTTTTAAGTGAGAGAAGGAGGGAGAGGGAGAGGGGGAGAGGGAGGGGGAGAGAGGGAGGGGGAGAGAGGGAGGGGGAAGAGAGGGAGGGGGAAGAGAGGGAGGGGGAAGAGAGGGAGGGGGAAGAGAGGGAGGGGGAGAGAGGGGAGGGAGGGGGAGAGAGGGGGTTGGAAAGTACTGGCGGAAGTGTTAACAGTGTGTCTGCTTCCAAACTCTTGCGGAAATGGAAACGAAACAGTGATTACTCAAGAAACACACTAGTCTTTTCCTACAGACCTACGCTGGATTTAAATCTGCCTGTGCGAGAACTTCATCAGCCAGAGGCACCCCAGCCAGCCTGGCTTTGGGCGTGGAAGGGGGGCCTCTCTGGATCAGGCTGAGTGCCTGCCGAGAGCTGCCAGGTGGAATGTATTATTTGACTTCCCAGCAAAATTGCCAGTTGTCCTGTAGGAAGGGCCCAACCCCCGCTGCCATGTGAATATCACCAAGCCCCGGGCCAAGGCCATTTGGCATCGCATTTAAAACTCGCTTGGTTGTCCAGAGTTCATAATGGTGATGGAAGCAGAAGAAAGAGAGAGCAGTAGTTACACATGAGTATGATGGGTAGTATTGTCATGTCTTCCTAAAAAATGAGATGATGCCACCATGAAGATGTTTCTGTGCTTGTACTCAACTCCAGAAGAAGTCTCTCCCCAGCATGTCAAGTTACTGACGATAAATTAAATTAATCTAATGTTCTTCATCACTTCACTGGTATGCCAAACACATGAATTGATGTAGCATAATATTTAATATTTGCAGTTATCATAAGAACAGATTTACACCTGAGTTTTTAAAAATAAAAACAAAAGAGAACTGAATGTCATCATTAGTAACAAAGGCTACGACCAGCCAGATGCAAATATGGACACAAACTCTCCATGGGCTCGAGATAGTCACTGTCCAAGCTTTGAAATTACCATAAAAAACATTCCTTTTTCTCCCCCATCTCTATCAGGGAATAATAGAGCACAGGAGAAGTATATGTGAGATTTAACACAGCTTAATATATGTTTACATCTTTTAAAATAAACCAAAATGAAATGAACAATACAAAGAACCCCCACCCCTCCCTTCCCCAAAAAAGGAACACACCTATCTCTCGGTAACTTGAACCAATACACTTACAGAGTATTGCACCTAGACATTATTATAATTATTCTTTCATAGACTAAAGTTTTATAATATGCCTGAACATGCAGCAGTTGATATCTCTATATTCAATGAATTAATTCCACAGGCCTTGCAGCAAACACTATATACAAAAATCTCAAATGTACAAAAGGCAAAAAGCTTCATTAGTGCCACTTTGCCACTCACAAGTATATATATTTAGGGGCAGCTGGGAAATCCACGTGCAATAGTTGGAATGGATTCCATTCCCTGCTAAATCAGTTCAGTAAAATGGGTAATCAAATGACCTCCGGGAAACATATACACAAAGCCACAGAGAACCCTTGGAAACGAAAGAACATAACACTGTTAGCATATCTACAGGAGGTAACATCACATCTGTTAAATAGTGTCCACATGAGTTGCCATTGCATGTCACACAGAAACAAAACTCTGAGTACATCTTGCCACATTGTCAGTTTTCAAACGAGTTGCTTTTCAGTCTCCTGATAACCTCTGCGTAACCCATGTTTAGCCTCATTCTGCTTATTCCAAAAGCAGATATTTCATACATAACTTTACATATTTAATCTTTAAAAACCACAACACAGTAGTACTACCATTTTGTAGAAGTGCTCAAAAAATAACACACTGCTGTGGAAAATAAATAGCGTTTATGCTAGGAACTTAGAGAATTTGGGAGCCAAGTTTGGCTTGGACCCCATGGTCTTGGACATTGTTGCGTGGCCTTTGTGTTCAGATAGAACTTTAATAACGGGGAGTACTACTTGTTTCCTTTCCTCTCAATTCATACAGTCCCCATGTGCCACTAAAGCACTGACAGCATAAACCTTGAACAACTGGTTTCTCATTGTATATTAGCCCTTTAATATCTACCTGCATTCAGATTGGAATTTATATCTTTTGGCCAATTAGAAAGCAAATTTGAGAATGTATTTTTCAACTGTTAATAGAGTTCAAAATCAAATTTCTTTTTCCACAAAGAGTGGTTTTTTCCCCCAAGATACAAACTTACATGACTTTGGCATGCTCAACAGCTAAAACCAAAGCAGGCAAGAGTCAGCCATTCCAGAACAAACCAACAGCCAGCCAACCACGCATCTCCGTCTCCCTCCCTCTTAGGGCGTGCCCGAGGGTGCCTACCCTCACAGAAGCAGCACCCATCTCTTCTGGACGGAAGGGTGGGTGGCAAGCCAGGTGCAAGGGATGACAAGCGAGTGGGGTCAGGATTCTATGTCCCATAGCAGAGCCGGAGTCTTCTTGTTTGCTTTCTTTTTTTTTGTCTTTGTGGTAAAAGAACTGAAGTTGCTTCACTGCCAGGAGCCCCTGAGGAGTGGAACCAGGCTTGCCAATGGTCCAAACACGGCAGTGTGTGCAGCTCCCTGCTGCGTTACTGGTGAGACAAGAACCAAGAGCGCCTTCTGGTCGCCAGGTGGGCAAGGGAGGAGGTGGCCTGGGTAAGGGAATGCAATAAATAGGGACTGGACGTGGGACTGGGCTCCAGGGAGGAGGAGGAGTTCAAGACTTTCTGAGCCTCTGGAACACAGGAATGTTCTCGGTGCCCCTTCTTGCAGCATCAGCAAACCCCACCTGGAGCGGCTTCAGGGCATCAGGTCTTCACCAAAGTAGGAGAAGCCTTTGAATTCCTCCTGGTTGATCTGCTTTACAATCGCTTCGTCCACAAGTGTAAGTACTGGCTCTTCCCGGGTAAAGTCTTGGTCAAAATTATTGACGTCTCTTTTGGTTTTCTGTGGGAAGAGAAGAGAAAGCGCTGAGCCGAGGCTGACCTCCCTCCCGAGGCCCCCGCGGGGAGTGGGCACTGCACTGACCAGCCTCTGGCCACAGCGGGCCTCTAGCTACTGACGGCAGACACGGGGCTGTTCCAATGAGGTCACGATGGATGGCCCCGGGACCAGGAGGTGACAGAAGAGGACAGGAAGAATGAGTCAAGGTGAGGAGGAGGAAGGGGTGACAGGGTATGATGGAAAAGCAGGGAAGTGGGATTCCCACAGACTGTGTATGTGCGTGTGCGCGTGCGGCGTGTGTGTCTGCACATGTGCATGTCTGGGGAGAGTGGGATGCAAAGCTCCCATCTCACACCCCGTTCCGGCAACTGCTGTATCCTTCTGGCTTCATCAAGACCTCCCTCCCTGTGACCCAGGGAACAAACCTGAATCCCACATAGTCTCCAGTGGTCTTTTTTCCCTAGAGGTAGACCCCCACAACCTTGCCATGTCTGCTCCATGTGAAATCCTCTCTACAAGCAGGAGGATGGGTAGCGGGGCAGGACCATCTTCTGGGAAGCCTGCCTCAACCCCCACCTGCTCTCACCATGAACCCTATTTTGTGCTCCCACATTTTTTCTATTATTACACTCAACACGCTGACTTGCCATGATATGTTTATGCTCTTGCCTACACCAAGAGCTCCTTAAAGGCAGGGACCTTGTCTTATTCAACCTTGGGTTCCCAGCAGTTGCCCTGCAATAAGTGTCTACTGAATGAAGTAAGCAAATTCACTACTGACTCCCCAGCTCAGAAGGGCCTATACCCAGTTGGAGGTTTAAGTTCCCAAGTTCAACTGTGTGGCTTATGGTTTCTGGGGGGTAGAAGACAGCAATCAATCAACCCACAAACAAATCCTGGTTTGGGGAGAAAACCAGAAAGTATAAATAATGTTCTCTGCCATTAGGGGCTTAGAGTTGAGTTGGGAGTCAGTATTCCTGTCTAGAACACATTGCATTAGTTAGAAAAACTTCCATGGAGAAGTCAGGGCTTGGACTAAGACTTGAAGAATGGCTTACAATTGTGTTGGTAGAGACAGGAGGAAGGCAGTTTGGCAGGGAGAAAGATGGAACAAAGGCAGGGGGCAGGAGCACAAAAGATGTAAAACATAGGACAACGGGTTGCCAAGCTGCTAGGCAGAGTCTAGCGTGGGGATTTTGGGAGGTAAGTCTGGAGTCCAGTGGCAGAGGCTTTCAACTGTGGGTCCTCTCCGCCCAGTACAAAGCACAATGCCAGGCAGATTGAAGACACTCCAGCAGTACTCTTTCAGATACTGATTAACTGGTATTACCCAGGATTACTGACCTGGATGGTGGAATAAATCTTGTGGGAACATTAGATTATTTGTAGGAGAAATAATATTAATATATGCTATACCCTATGGAAACCAGTAACCTAAAAGATGTTAATAAGTAGTCCACAAAAAAAGTGGTTTTGAGACAAAGCTATATTTTGTACTCTGCTGTTGGAGATTTGCCATGCACATTGGCAAATTAAAGTCTCTGAGATATTCTAGAGTAAGGCAACCTGGTTCTCTTTGCTTAAGCTAGCCTTCCTCCAAGTTGACACAAAACTTTTCTTTTTTTTTTTCCTGAATAGTTTATTAACATCTCTCCTGAGAGCACAGTTCTGTAGAACACAACTTGGGAAGTGTTGCTTTACAGTTTAGAAAGCATCTTCATATTCATTCACTCATTTGATCTTTGGAAAAGGCAGGTATTATCATCCTGACTTTACAGATGAGGAACCTGTGACTCAAAGAGGTTTGGTGACTTGCTCAGAGTCACACAACTAGGTAAGAGCAGAGCCAGAATGTAAATCAGGTCCCAGCACAGTGCCTCCCACAGTGTGGAAGGTCTGGAAATCTGGACAGTGGAGAAATGGTCAAGTTCAACCAGGAGACATTTAAGTAAAGCCTCTAGGCTAAAATAAAGCCAGCAAGACCTTCTAGTAGGCAAGTATGGTGGGAGAAGGCCGTGGGCTGGGGAGATAGTGGGTAAGATGGGCCAGGTGAGCTGCACAAGAGGTCTGTTTTCAAATGACCCCAGATTGAGATCAAAATCACAAATGGCACAGAACAGGGATGAATTAATTTTTACCATCTTTTAGCACCACCAGTCCTGCTTGGTGTCTTCTCTCTGAGCTTGAGCTGCATAGTTCAGTAGGTCTCAAAGACCTTGGAAGGGGGACTGGGGGAGACACATAAAACCCAAGAGATTTCCAGAAACAGAACCTACAGCTGAAGGATATCTGTGTTGCCCCTTGAGATGGGACATCTCAGGAGTGGTTTTGTCATCTCTGCCAGGAGGACTGCCCAGGGCAGGAGGACTCTGTTCCCCTTCTCCAGTGTGTACAGAGCAAGAGGAAAAGGAGGGTCCTGCTCGGAGAGGGACTCGAGAGAGGAACAAAGACCATCCCCACAGTGACGCACATTGGCACACTGGACGCTGGCGGGTGGTGCCTGGGGAAAGGGTGTGGTGGCGCCTCTTCTGAAGATCTCTATCGAAGGAGGGACAGATTCACTGAGGAGGGCCACCAAGTATGGGCCCTCTGTGCTGGTGAAACGAGTCCAGAGGGAGGAACTGGGGTGGGAAGGCACCTGTTCCCAGTATCGTCTCAGAAGGCAGCCATACCAGCGCTAGAGCTGCAGAGCGCTGTGGGGTAGCAGGGGTGGAAGCAGGGTGAGGAAGAGAGTCCAGGAAGAGAACAGGAGGAAAACCCCATCAGTGCTACCACTAAGGATGGGCCATGCCCAGGTCTATGGTATTCTCAGGGGCAGGGACACCTTCTTCCCAGCTCCCTCTCAACTAGTCACTAACAAGGGGAGAGTGTGTATAAAGAACCTCAGAAAACCCATGAACTCCCTGGCATTGGCTCCCTGTTTACCTAATTGTTTGTGTTTCACCTGTCGGTCATTAGTGTCTAATAGTCATAGAAACTGGTTTCATTTCCTGAGGTTAAGTTGGCATAGTAATGAGGCTAGATTCTATAGGATGTCTGAATTTCACAACTTGCTGATTGTGTACCAGGGACCCAGGCTTAGTCAATACAGCTAGGGATGTCACTTCCCAGAGGACCTCTAGCTCCACGGCAGGCTAACTTGGAGAGCCACTGAGCTCAGCTCCGGGACTCTCAGGGGTCCCAGAATCATCTGTGGCATTCGAGAGAATGTGCCATTCTTTGTGCTCTACAGACCTGGCTCACCCACGCTCCTACACAACTTGACCTCTACCCTGTCTTCCTTGGAGACATTTTAGATGCATGTCAGTTACCCATTTCCAATTCAAATAACCAACATCCCCACTATGTGCATTTCCTGACTATTAACATTAGAGGCTTGTGAGGTTTTCCAAAGCAAATATCTCTGGGAAAACCTATCCCCTATTAATGGCATGCAGGCAGCACAGCACCCTCAGATTTGGAAAGGACTGCAGATTATATTTTTTTACTCACTGACTTTATTCTTTGAAAAGCTGCTACCTCCCTCACAGAGCAGGTACAAGGCTCAACTCCAAGGTTCTAAGGGGCAAACTCTCAGAGACACTTGTTTATCCTGATCCCCCATCATCCATATGCCTCCCCTAATGCCTAAATACTAGACTCTTGGCCCACTCTGCACAGCCTGAGAGACGACACTGGGACACATGGAACAACATTCTAACTGCAGACCTTACCTCCTCCTTGAGGCCTTTCCCACAACCTTTGGCCCACACTTAGGGAAGGCTGCACAGAGTAAGAGGGAGATCGCTGGCTAACCTCTCATGCTGGTACTATCCTTTCCTGATTATATGACACTGGGAAGTTAACTGCTTTGAGCTTTGTTTTTTTCATCTGTAAAATGGGGGTGGCAATAGGCATCCTATAGGTTCCTTCGAGGACTGAGTGAGGTGTGATGTGCTGCAGACCCTGACACACAGCAGGCACCCAATAGATGTGAGTTCCTACCCTGCCGCTGAATCTCAGCACTCATGTGAGCGTGTACTCATGTACATGCATCACATACAGCTTGGTTGTTACTCAACACAGTCCATGTAATCTGCTGTTGATGAGCTTCTAGAAGGTTGGGACTGTCTTACCCTTCTCTGTACTCCTCTAGACCCTGAACTAGTGCTGCTCCAGGGCCTGCCTGAGCACCCTAGTTTCCTCCAGTAATTGAGATTCCTCTGACGCCCCTCACTGCTTTCAGGATAAAGTCCCAAGTTCTTACACACACCTTCTTCTAAGGCCCGGCCAGATCCTCTCCCTGCCTACTTCCCCAGCTTCATCTTACCGGTGCTGCTGAACCACGAGTTTCTCCAGACTCGCTGGCTTCTTCCATCAGGCCTTGCACAAATGCCCTTCTGCCTGGAACCCCCTTCTCCCCTCCTTGCCTTCTGCCCCATGTCTACTCAATTTTCCTACCTCGATGCAAATGCCCTTCCTTCAGGAAGCCCTCCTTGTCCCTTCCCAGACTCGCTTGATCATGCCCCCACCACCTCTTCTAACTTATCATAGCACTTACTACGCTGAGGAGCCTCCTCCTTTCAACTAAGCTGTGAGCTCCTTGCAGGCAGGGCCAGGGCTGAACTCCTCATTCTATCCCCAGGCTAGTGCAGTGCCTGGCACATACTGACTGCTCAATAGACATCTGCTAGAAAAAATTGATAAATGTACCTCTCTTGCTGCTACTTTATCTAGACCCAGTTAAGTGATCTGGGTTCAGGGCCAGGGGCAGCTATCCTGCCAGAGGGTTTTTTCATTTGGGGAAGTGGAGGCAGAGAGGGAGGGAGAAGGCTGAGATCTGATTCATGAAGGGCCTGGAGCAAGGCAGCCCAGATCATCACCATGCCCCATGGGGCCTCTTCTCCCAGCACTTGGGGCACAAGAGTTCTCTAATTGCTGACACGAGATAGAAATAGAAACAGGTTCAACAGGAGTTTGGGAAGATTCCATCAAGAGAGATGCATTTAAAGACTTGGTAGGTATGTCCCTGACCCTCGTGGTTGGTGTCAGGGGAAAACAGCATTCCTATGCCCTTTGGCATCTCTTCAGAAACAAGGTCTTAGATTTGAGAGATCTGGGGCTAATAATTAGGGTAAGTGCACATTTCTTGTGTCTGCAGTGGCAGAGAGAGGTGGAACTTAAGGAAACAGAGTTTCAGGCCACCCCAGATCCCTCTGAGAGTCCGCATCTGAGAAGCAAAGTCACTGGGCCTGCCTTATAAATCAGGTCTCCATTGAGGCCTAGAGGCTCAGCAGTTGTGGCAGTCTGTGCTCTGGCACAGAGATGGGCAGGCGGCCTGGATGTTTGTGTCCTGTCTGGCCGGCAGAATCTCTCACAGCCCTCACTGTGCTGAAGTCATAAACACAAGCTTCTGGAGGAGCCAGCGATTTCTGCTTCTGTCTTCATCTGATTACCGGATCAACAGATGACTTTGTTCTAAAGCACTGAGAAACCTCCCTCATCTTACAGGCCAGAGCCCGGGGCTGGCTTTCATGTGGCCGCCTTGCTGGCCCCTGCCTTCCTCAACTTTGCTTGGCGTGGCAGCAAGATCATAAGTAGCAGAGTGATCCCAGGTCAGGGGTCCTCTGCCTCATGGGTATGACCAGAACTGGGGGACATGCTGTCTCTATGTGGTCTCCAAAATGCCAGCTTCCCTCTGTGTCCCACGTGAGGCTCCGACTCCCTCTTCCATCTCCCCAGCACCAGCCTCATGCTACCTCACCTCCTCCCAGCTCCCGTGGCACCTCCTGGTTCAGGCATGTGGCCCCTTCTGATAGCGTATGTGTGGCATGTTCCCTTCTCATCGCCCTCTACCTACTGTAAGGCAGGAGACACAGCAGACACTTAATGTTCATTTGCTAGAAATAATTTTATTCACTGTAACAGTCAACCCCCAAATCCCTCCTCACTTGGAAGTATCAATATTCTTCGCTAAGCTCCACTTTTCTCTTTTAAATAATATTCTAAAAGAAAAAGAATTTAAATAGAGTGCTTTCTCAACATCAATTAACTAGACCTTTACATAAATACACATACTTGTTATACCCACACATTCTAATTAACAGAGCATATGTGTATGTGTTTGTACACACACTGATGTGTGAAGTTAAACGGAATAAGGAAAGTATCACTGCATAGTGCCCTGCCTGGCAAAAAGGAGGGTTGGAACAGAATTTAATTCTCAAGTTAAGAGTTTCTCTAAACATAATCCTTCATCCCTTCTTCCCCTTTATAATTTTGTTAACCAAGAATTGTTCATACTTTTGGGCTTTCTTCATAGAAAACAGGGCAAAACCTACAGAGAGCTCGCCTGGCACCAGGCTGCCTGTGGAGCTTTCTACACATCCATCTTGCCAGGCGCTCTTGGTAGTGCCCTATTGTTTTTTCGTCCATTTTCGTCTTAGAAGGCGGTAGCTGGAGGTGACTTCCATTCCTGACTCTGTGCTCTTAGCAATGCCACGTGTAGTGGCGTTACATTCTACTTGCTGAGAGCACTTAAACTGATGTTGTCTAAGATAGTATCAATGTTTTATCATTTCTTAAGTAGCTATTAATAAAATATTGATGCTATCTTACTTGTGTCAACCCAATTTAACCCTGTTATGGGTCGAATTGTGTCTCCCAAAAAAGATACATGAAGTTCTAACCCCCAGTACTTCAGAATGTGACCTTGCTTGGATATAAGGTCTTTGCAGATGTAATCAAATTAAGATGAGATCATTAGGTGGGCCCTAATCCAACATGACAGCTGTCCTTATAAGAAGGGGACATTGAACAGAGACAGACATACCCAGAGGGAAGACTAGGTGAGGAGAATGGCACTGTGCTGCCATAGGCCAATGAATGTCTGGGACTACCAAGCAGCTCAAAGAGGCAAGGAAGGACCCTCCCCTACAGGTTTCAGAGGGAGCACGGCCCTGCCTACATCTTGATTTCAGACTTCTAGCTTCCCAAACTGTGAGAAAATACATTTCTGTTTTCTAAGTCACCCAGGTTGTGGTACTTTGTTATAGCAGCTCTAGGATACCAATACAAACCCCAACCTTATTTTTCTGAAATTGATTTTTTCAATCTAAAAGTAATCCTTTATACTTAATCTTGATTTCTTCTTATTTTAGGACCCATTTCTAACTGTCAAGATCACCATAAATGATGATTCTGTAACTTACCTCTCTAAATCTAAGTGTATTCATCTAGGAAGTGGGGATAACAAGTATACCTAGCTTTCTGAGGGTTATAAGACCATATAAGTAAAGCTCAGGTAAACTCTAAAATACTACATAAATGTCATTTTAATTCTGACCTCCATTTTATCTGCTATATTCTTCAGCTTTGTCATCCTAAAATTTGATTGGCATGCCTCCAATTTCTCTATTAAGACATGTATAAAAATATTGTTTAGGACAGGGTCAGGCTGAGAGCCCTCTGACCTGCCTCTATAACACCCCTCTTGCAAAGGGGACACTGGGTCCCACCAGTACTCTTTGGGGCATATTATTACTGAGAATTAACCAGCCATGGTCACTTTTTTCATCTTGCTTTTGGGGATGGTATCAGAGATTCTTCCAACTGCTTTGCTGGAATAAAGATAGAAATGCCTGCAGCATTTCTCCATTGGAAATGAAGTTAATTGGCTCCAAGTGATTATCAGTTTTCCCCTGTATGTCCATAAATTATCATCTCATAAAACCTCCTGGAGACTTGCTTTAACAACATGCACCTCGAAGTATCCCAAATCCACATTTTCCCAGTTTCTAAATACTGGGAGACTATTTGCTTCTCTCCTATAGTTTGGTATCACCGCTCTATCCCCTCATATCCAAATTACCAAATAATAGGCACTGCAGATTTTTCAGTAACCTGAGAAGTAATTCATCTGGGCCTCCGCTAGAATCACCCGGGGGAGCTTTAGACAACTGCGATGCGTCCCACTCCAGAGACTGTTTAATTGCTTTGGGACCTGGCCTGGGCATAGGATATTGGGCTCCTTGGGTGGGCATCATTGTATGTAATTCTTAATTCGCCTCTCTCGGTTTCAGTTCCCTCTCAGTGGTTTTCGTCCTAATCTTTGTACTTCAAAGATATTTCTCTTTGGGGAAAAGTTGGAGGCAAAATAATAGCCTTGCTCTTTGCCATTCTTTAACACAGTAGTTCTCGATCCTGGCTGTGCATCAAAAACACACACAGCTACACAGACCCCTGAGCCTCTCTCCAGGCCTCACCAACGGGAACCTCCAGGCCCTGAATTTTTTTTAAAGCTTCGCCAGTGATTCTGATGCGCAGCCCGGTTGAGTCCCTCCGTTAAAGGAGCAGTGCATCTCTCTCTTTTTCTTAACAATTTCAAAAGGACTTTTTGTTGTCAAAAAGCCTGTTAAGGAGCCTAAGGTTGTTCTGGATTTAGTCTCCTCTCAAGTTCATATTATCTCTTGGCATTCCTTCTTAGTTTTGTGACTTTCTTATTTTATATTGGTCTTTATAAAATTGGGACATCTGAGAACTCACAGTGAATCCTACTGATTTCTTTAAATGCCACTCTCTGAGAGGTAGCTTAGTGGTTTGGCCTTCATGCTCTGGAGCCCAACTGCCTGGATCCTATTCCTAGTTGTCTAATTACTAACCTTTGTGGCCCTGAGCAAATTATGTAGTCTCTCTGTGCCCCCATTTTCTCATTCATAAAATTAGGACATTAGTAGAGCTCCCTATATTTGTTGTAAGGATTAAATGAATAAATTCCAGTGGTGAAAACAGTACACGGCAGTAAACGATTAGCACTGCTTCTTCCTCAATATATATATCACAACTGCGGCTGGGAACAAACAGAACCATCTGGGGTGATCCAGTCCACAGAGCCATCGTTTCACCTGGGTGACCCATGTGCTTTCATCCCCACACACATGAGATCTAGAACCAACCAGTCTTCACTCGAAGCAAAGAGCCAAACGTGTGACCCACCCAAGAGAATATTCCTGATCCTTTTTGCCTTCCTATGTTGTTTTTCGCTTTCCTCCTTTTCACTGACATTTATAGTATGTACTTCATATAAACTGGTGGGCCATCTTTAAACTTTCTGGAATAAGACAAGAAAAAAAAGGAAGAAAATGGATTTTACTTGTAGCACTGCTGGCTGTGACATCATATCTCCTTGTCTCTGTAATGAGTGTGGGGTGTCTGTCTCTACGTGTGTGTCCGGGTGCTTTGTGTTCCTGTGTGTTGTATGTCTGTGTCTGTGTTGTATGTTGTGTGTGTTGTGGGTAGGCACAAAGTCACACACTGCAGGGGAGTCTGGGGGCACTGGGAGCTGTGGGGCCTGCAAGCTGGAAACTGCATGCCTCACCAGCTGGTGTCACCTGTTAGGGACAGACCCAGGGGTCCCAGGTCTCCTGAACTCCTAAGACACATCCCAATCTACATTTTCACTTAAACCTCTTACTTACTTTTTAAATGTTGCCAACTAATTCAATTAAAGAAAACGGTCTCCTGGCTGGATGGGTCTCATAGTCCTCCAATTTATTTAAAAGGTATTTGCTTACACATTTTAGGAGAGACAAAAATGAAGATCCGTTTGCTTTTTAAGCACAAATGATTAGCTTCATGGCAGTTAAAAATGGAGAGCCACTCAGTTCTGGCCATTCCCTGGTCCAGAGGAGAGGGTCCTGGCGGTCTGGCAGCCTCTGTCACTGGTGTGCAGAGCAAGGAGATGCCCAGGCCTCAGGCAGGGGCCAGGTGCACCCCTTCCCCACAAAATGATTGGTCCCCTCTCTAAAGCACTCCTGAGGGAAAGACGCTTCACTCCTTCTGAGGAGGTCCTGTATGCACAAATCTATTTCTTAAAATGGACCAAATTCCCTCCAACCACCAGGCATTCTGCATTCTGTCAAGTCAGCTGTTTGGTAGAATTCAGCTATTAATATTTCCCCTCTCCCTCCCCTCTATTGTTTGCTAAACTATAAAAAATATATATTTTTACAAAATCCATTTGAAGAGTTACTTTAGAAAAAGGAAAAAAAAAAAAAACTCGACTTCAGTTATTAGCTAACACCACCCAGCAAACATTTCAGTGATCAAAGGAGTTTAGCTGGCTACAATTTGTCTATGAATTATCTGGGGTCTAAGCCACAGCCCTCAGGGGTCTCCATTATAGGGGGAGGTAGGTATCCTTGTTATAAAGAAGTTACTACCAAACTTCTAACGCTTATTAGGATGCTTTTAAAACTTCAGGGAAACTACTGGAAGGTTTATTTGGAAGGCAGGGCCAGTCTAGAAACCTACAGAAGGAAAGGAGGGCCCAAGACACAACTCCCTGGTGGCTCCTGCTCCCACAGAAGTGGGAAACATTGTTCCTCATCTGCCATCATAAAGGGAGGAGCTTTCCAAGGCAATTTTCAAAGGTGCTTCTACCTCTAAATTCTAAGGCCCCATCATCTTAAGCAAAAGTAAAGACTTTAAAGCAAATCTTCTCAACCAGGGTTCCCATCCCTAGAGTAAGAGTTGTCAAATTTTTCTGTGAAAGGTCAGGTAGTAAATACTCTAGGCTTTGTGAGCCACGTGGTCTCTGTCATAGCCACCCCACTCTGCCATTGTAGCACAACAGCAGTGTGGACAATATGTAAATGAGTGACCGTGGTTGGGTTCCAATAAAACTTTATTTGTGGACACTGATGTTAGAATTTCATATAATGTTCACGTATCATGAAATGGTATTCTTCAACTATTTAAAAAAAAAAACTAGAAATCATTCTCATTTTCGAGTTGCACAAAAACAGGTAGCAGGCCAGATTCAGCCCATGGGCTGTAGTTTGCCGACCCCCATCCTAAAGAAAGGCTTCAGGGCTTCTATGAACTATGCAAAATCCTACAGTGTGTTTCGTGTGTGGACACACTTGGATTTTCCTGGACAGTGTACCGTATCAGCTTCCCAAAGGGGGTAGCGACTCCACTGCTAAGTTAAGAACCACTAATTTAAACGTTTCCCTTATAAAAAGCCTGACTTTCTCAGTGGTACAATAACTGTCTCCGAGGAATCCACAAAGAGAAGAAATCCCTGAGAAGTATTTTCAGGATCTGAAATGTTCTCTTTGGCTTAAGTCTTTCAGACCACAGGGGTCCCCAGCACAGTTCATCCCCTCTGGCCTCAGCAACCACACAGTGCTCTGCGGGGAAGGCTGAAGTGTCCCATATGAAAATGGCTGAGAAAAGTCCCCCAGATGCAGATTATGCATCTAAGGCTCTTTCCAAAGGAGTCATGTAAGTGCAGGTGAAGACAATTATCTCAAAGCATTAGCCCCAGACACATTGTTTCTCGATTCTTTTTAGGGAGGGAGGCATTTCTGGGCAGTTCTGAAGGGTGGTGTTTATTCCTGTTCCTCAAACCCTCCTGGCCCACCAGGCCCACACAGCTTTGGCTGTGACACCAGTGGACTCTAAAATTTGGTAATGAAAACATAAAGCACGAATTCCAGCTAAGAGGTATTTGGGGCCACATGATGACAGTGAGTCTACATCGTCCACATGGGCCCTTGGTGAGATCCAGTCTGGGGTTTATAAATGGCCTGGAGGTATCTCTATGTCGCCCAAGAGTCTTGGCTCCCAGGGAGGCTGGCAGTGCCAAGGGGTGAGGAGGGCCTGGGGCTTTTCTTTCCAGCAGTGCCCAGCTCAGCCCAGCCTTGCAGGCTCCTGGCTAACTGATCAGACCCTGAAAGTCCCCAGAGGACAGCAGAGAGCAATGGCCTTTCTCTGTGCAGTGGAGCCCACTACCCCTCCAAGAACAGAAGTGAGAGGGCAGCAGAGCATGCTGCAAGCGGGCTCTGAAACTGTTCCTGAGGCTACCAAAGAAAAGGGTCTGGTGCTGCCATGTGGAAAAGGAAATGTCCCTTCTTCCTGGGGGAACTGCTCCCAAACTGGGCTAGTCCCCTCCTGCACCTTGACACCCCCAATGCTTCTCTTTCCTGGCACTCCTTGTAACCAGGGATACATGATGACTCAGGCAGGAGCTGGCTTCTCCACTAGACTGGAGCTCCTCATGGATGTCTGCCTTGTAGCTCTAGCACCAGTGCAGTGGCTGTGACAGCCTCAGGTGGAAAAAATAACATAGCTCATAGATGGAGACGTAGATGGAGACTTTGCCAGGTGCTGGCACTGCACAAAGTGCCTTAGATGCCTGACTCTTGTAACCTCACACCCACCCTACAGGGAGGCAAGTGCAGCCACATCCCCATCGTAAAGATGAGGAAACAGGCCCGGAGGCATCAAACAGCTTGCCCAAGGTATGTGCAGGCCCAGCAAGAGGTGGGGTGAGAACTTGAATTGAGCTTGCTCTGACCCCGAGGCCTGTGTCCCTGGCATGTGCCATCCTGCCTCCCACTATGAACTGCTGGGAGGCATCGATGCAGCCATCTGTGCAAAGGCACAAAGCACTGTGCCCAGCACAAGTTACCAGTTCAATGGTTTCTGTCAATAGTGGGGTTGCTGTGTTAAAAACAAACAAATGCCTCCTGCCATGTACCCCTCACAGTGCATGAGGCCACCATCCCCGCTAAGCTTTTTGGGGTCATTTCTCAGATACCAGGGGTGAAGAGGGGTATAGCCCTTTGAAATTGTGTATTATGACCAACAGTAAGAAATATATTTTATATATAACCTAGTGCACCACCCCCAGGAAAAGATGCAGCAAGCTATACTTTATCTCCATTATATGTGATGCATTCAGTGTTCTAGGTTTAATATTCTGTTCTATTGTTTCTATTCTATCCTATCCTATTCATCATCAACTTTTTTTTTTGCATCTGACTCACTAATGGGATTTTACAACCCACTAGGGGGTAAAGGAGCACCTGGCGGTGCCTGAGACCGAACATGATGCAGAAAATGCTGTGTGGATTTCCAGGAATCAAAAGCCTTAGGAGGAGACAGCACCCTACCTGCCATAGCTCGCCTGGGGCCCGAGCTTGCTGAGTGAAGCTCTAAAGTGAGTTGCCCCATGTAGCAGGGCGTGGCAGCAGGACCAAGCCCGGCGATGCATCCAGGGCCCGTGTCTCCAGCTGGGAGGGGCAAACAGTCGCCACCTGGACTCACTCTGCTTCTATCCGAGGCCCTTTGTCATTTATCATCTACTTTTCAAAGCAGTGTCATTGTCAACAGCTGTTATAGTTTAGCTATTCCAGGGATATTTTTGGTACCCAAAGAAGAAACTTTCCAATCTGGTCCCGGCAAAGTCCATATTCCCTCATGCACCAATCCTTCCCCCATTTATTTATGAAAACGTTCCAGATAGAGATCAGTTCTCTTGGCCCAGGATTTATTATTGCGCTGCCTGTTGGCTTTGAAACGGGAACTATTAACATACATATTCTAATACGTGCCTCTCAAGTCAAGATGAGGTCACCCTCCTCCTCTCACTGCTCAACGATAATTTCAGCCTTCCTACTGCAGGGCCTCATGACCTCAACTTCCCAGGCACTCACTGGAATTGATCTTGGGCCATAAAAAGTAAGAAAATAATTTAAATATGGAGCTGGAAAAACATTACAGATCTACAGAATTCACTCATTCATTGTACAAATATAGATTGAATACCTACTATGTGCTAGGAATTGTTCTAATTGCTGGGGATGCACCTGTGAAATAAACAGATATGCCTGCCTCCCCCGATAGATTAACTAGGCATTGCTAATTGTTGACCTTAGGTGACGGACACATGAGGATTCATTAAACGGTTCTCTACACTTTTGTACATGTATGAAATTTTCCATCATAAAAAGTTAAAAATATAAGTCCCAAATCTCAAAAACATGATGCTGAGTGAAAGAAGCCAGACACAAAAAAGTACATGCTATGTGGCTCCATTTATATGAAACTCTAGGAAAGACAAGTCTAATCTCCAGTGACAGAAACCAGAACTGGGTGGCCTGGGGCTAAGGGCACCAGGGGACTTTTTGGGAGGATGTAGATGTTGTATATATTCGTTGTGCTGGTGGTTACATTTTTAAATGTGTGCATACATTTTTAAAATGCATCAAAATGTGCACTTTAAATGGGTACATTTTATTCTATGTAAATTTTATTGGAATAAAAACTTGATTAAAATACCCTGCAAATCCCCACCCTCATGGAGCATGTTTACATGGCTGAGGATGGAAGAAATCTTAGGGATTACTTAATTCCCTCATTTTACAGGAAGGAGAGCCAGTGACTTGCTTAGGGTGTCACAGATTGTGACAGCAGGTATCAGCACCCAGCTCTGTCCAGTGTTTCCCCTTAGCTCACGGCCTGTGATACAGGGTGGGTGTTTAATTCTGGAATGCCATATTTTGGGGTGACTGTATTCTCAATTTGGTGGAACACCCACACAAGGTAGTCTGAATCTGCCATGTCTCCCCAGAAAGGCTGCAAATCCTGTTGCTGCCAAATACTAGCTTTGATGCCAGCTGCTGTGGGGAGGGGGAAGGAGTCTGGCTAAAGCCCCAAGTCAAGGTCTGGTTTATTTTCTAAGTCATCTCAGTTGATAAGCTCCACTCTGGAGGGCTTATCTTCCCATCTCCCTACTTAGGGCAAGTATATTTCATATTTCACTGGCCCAGCCATTCTGGTCTCTTTTCTGTGCCCAGCTGAGCTCACACACCTGAATAATGGAAAGTAAAGAGGGCACTAGTCCCCCCCAAATGCTAAACTGGATTCCCCAGAGCTTCTTTCCTCCATGACAGATGTGCCCTTGGAGATCTAAGGTCCTAAACTTGGAGGTCAGTGTGGGCAAGGGAACCCTGTCAGTTCGAAAAATGCCCCTTGGTGCCTGTACCCTTCCTACAGCAAATGCTGGCTCGAGGCTGAGCCCCTCTGGGGAAAGCTTTGAGGCTCTGTCTGCCCGTACTTTGACACACATGAACCAGCCTCTCACCACTGACCCTCCGGCTCCTGGCTGCTGGATTGCCCTTTAGCTCTCTCCATAGAAACGGGCAGGAGGGCACTGCACAGGGTGTTCTGCAAGACTTGGGGTGGGAAGTGGTCTGACACAGGTCTGGGTCCCAGAGGCCTCGCCTCTCCAGGCTGTTTGGAGGCGGGGAGGTTCTTCTTTATGCCAGTTCTCACCCTCTGTCCTCTAACCTCCAGAGGCAAAGCTCAAAACTCTCCCAAATGAGCACCCTGCTAGGAGCCAGGTCCTGGACTTCGCCCTATTGCCTATTATTCCTTTAGCATTTCGTATTACCGAGTCTTCTCCTGCCATCTAAGCTTCTCAAGGTGGAGACATTAGGGTGGTGGGGGATTCTTTGCCTGCTGTTGTTGACCTTCCCCTCCAGGGCTCCACAGAAGGCACAAAGTACATGCTTAATACCTGATGAGAACTGATCTGGATCCTGCTTTTCCCTTTCTCCCTTCCTAACCCTCTCTGCTTTCTCTGCCAAGGCCCAGCTCCTCTAGGAAACCTTCCCTGATTTCTCCTGCTCTCCTCTCCCTCCATCAGGCATGGCCTAGCAAGTCTTCCCACCCTCCTAGGTGGGCTGCATGTGTGTTACTCCAAGTGCTGCTTGGGCAGGGAGGAAATGAAGTTCAACAAACACTAGTTTGATGAACCCCCCAGGAAGGCATAACCCAACCTAACAGCCATAAAGTCACAAGGGAAAACTTAGGAGCTTATAGAAATACCCCACCAAGCCCAGGCAAGCCCACCCCAGGGCTCAAACTCTTCCCTGGGGTGGAGGTGGGGATAAGGCTCAATGCTCCCGCCCCAGGCCACAGGAATGCTCCTGCAGTTGGAATTCTCAGACAGCAAAATCTCCTGTGCAGGGTCATAGCTTCTCCGCCAAGGCTGTTTAGCTCAGAAATATTTGGGAACCTGCTGTGCTGGAATGGGGTCTCGTTGGTGACCACTACCATTTCAGGGCCGGGGCACTGACATCCCCGCAGCTGTGCCCAACAAAAACACTACTAAGGATGAAGGCAGGATATGTAAAGGTGGTGTACAAGTTCATAGAATAAAAGGGGGGACTGATGACTTGGTGAAACTTGGGGTGCTGTCCCAAGGGACAAAAAGGCTGGGGGATGCTAGCACCTGGGGTGAGTCATGCTCTTGCAGCACCTCCCCCCTCCTGTACTCCTCCAGCTCCGACCAGTGGCTGTGCTAGAATTACACCCCTGCAACCTCCCCAGCAGATTTCTGAACTGTGCTCACCAGTCTTCGGATGCCCCTCTGCCCTGTGACAGCTGGTGCCCTGCTGGATGATGCGTCCCCTCATCCGAACCCTCATCTGGACCCCTGGCCCCTCCACCCCTTTGGAACAGGAGTGTTATCTAGTCCGGCCTCCCTCAACCTCCACCCCCTGCCATTCTCTTCCTGTCAGTGTCCACACCACCCAAGTGCTCCCTGGATATCAGGCACTGTGCTAAACATTTCACATAATTATGTTTGTTCAGCAACCCTGGGTGGTAGATATTTATTCTCCCCATTCTATGGATCAGCAGACTGAGGCTCAGAGAAGAGAGGACTCTCCCAAGATCCCACGGCTCCAGTTAGAACCTGGTTGCATCTGATTCCAAAGCCCAGCCTCCAAATACCACACCACCTCCTGCAATCCTTAACTCTTGATTCTTGGAGTCTTGGAATGAGAGGAAGGGGCCTTTACCAGGCTGTGGTGGGAGGTGGTGAATGCAGAAGAGAGGAACTAAAATATATGGAGAGTCCACAGTGCACAAAGCAGCCTAGGTTCATGATCTAAACCTGCTGGAAGTCTACGAGGGAAGTAGTCTCATCCTATTCTACAGATAAGGAGCTTGGGGCTCAAGGAGGCCAGTGGGCTGGGGTGAGGTAGCTTCTCAGCATCACGATCCTGTGATAGCAATTTTATTCCCACCCAAGTTTCTCTGAAGTCAAAGCCAGTGTCTTGTTCGCCATACCATGCTGCTACCTGGGCCAACTACCAAAAACATATTTCTGGACCTTTCACATGTCCTCCATCCCTGGGCCAGAGCCCTGGCTGTGTGAAGGATCTTGTAGCCTCTTGGATGGTAGGGGCTTTCCGTATGGCACAGACACCATCCAGGGGGATGTCCTCATGAAGGGCTGCAGGACCTGGCCATGCTCCTGCCCCAGCTCTGCCAGGATGGAGGATGAGGATGGCATCTAATGGTCCTCTGGCCTGTGCTATCAGGTGGTCCCTGGGTAGGTGGGCTGGCTTTGGGGGAAGGGGCTGCCTGTTCAGCAGGGCTCCTCCTCAGGCTGCTAAATTGGTGAGGTGTGAGGGTCTCGAGCCCACTTCCCAGGTTTTCTGTCAGCACAGCCCAGTCATGCAGGAGCATGCAGGAGAGGCCTCCCTCAGGGTCCCGCCATGCTGCGCGGATGGCTGGATGGAAACGGATCATGAGGTTGGAAGGGGCCTCTATGTCACCGGGCCTGAGGACTCACCTACCTGGAAAGATTTCCCACTCTGGAGGCCTTACCTTAAAGAGGGACATTCACACTGAAGCAAACTTGAAAAGAGAGAACACGTACACAAAGAGAAGTTTACTCGGCCAGCATTTCCCTCATTGCCTCTGGCTTCCACTGAGGACAGCTAGGTTTCTAGGGAGGCAAATCTCTCCCTCCTATACTGGCTTCCCCCCATTCCAACGCTGAAGCCCTGGGAGCCATAATCTCAGAGCCTGAAGCGTTTAGGGGGAAGGGATGGGTACACAGGAGGGAAGCCAGGAGTGTGCAGAACATCCCCAAGATCTGCAAGGTCAGATGCTGCCCTTCAACCACACTAAACACATCACTCTGCCCGCTGTGGTCCCAAAAGAAGGCAAGCCCACTGTAACACAAAAGCTGAATGTGCTACTTTTATTGGCAATTAGATAATGCCACCATCTAGGGACAAAATCTCCAATGGGACAGACCAGTGAATTGTATGCTTGGAGATTTTCTCCAGTATGCTTTGGCTCCAGCCTTGCTGGCTTTCCTATTCCCCCCACCCCCCACTGCTGGGGTGCCTGACACCAAACATCCCTCCCACCATGTGCCCTTACCCTGAAGCAAGCCACCCCCAGAAAATTGATTTGAGTACATAATGGTGCAAAGTCTTTGGTTTGGTGCTGATGACATATCGCTGGCACAAAGTCAGCTCAGCATGTGGGTGGCTGGAGGGTAGACAGGAGCAACACCAAAAAGGAAGTGGTGGAGGGGGAATATCTAAGAGAGCTGAGAGGACAAAGGAGAGAAAACCCTCCATGCTGAAGCAGAGGCCACTGGAAACCGCTCTGAGTGGTGTTAGCACAAAGTGGTGTCGACTTGAAGTCAGGAAACACAGTTGGACTAATGACAGCTGCGGAGTGAGGGCAGGGGTTAGGCAGGCAGGCTTGGGAGCCAGGGGAGCAGAAATCTCAGCAAACATCTCAAGAAGGCAAAAGCCTGCGGGGGACGGCAGCCCGTTGAGGTATGTGATGGAACCTGACCAAAGGCCAAATTCCAGCTACAAATCTGGACAATCTCCTTGGTGATATCTCCAGGAGGGCGAGGCTCCTGTGGAGGGGATAGAAGTCAGGCCTGAGAGCTGTTCTGCTGCCGCATCCTCAGCCCCTGCTGTGGGGGTGATCAGGGACCCCCAGCCTGCAGCTGCACCAGTCCGGGCAGAGTGCAGCAGGCTCACTGTGCCTGGCAGGTTCTGCCGCAGAGGGGCTCTGGAAAAACATGCCACTGTGTCTTCGCTCTTCGTTAGTCCTAGCCTAGATGACATGACCTCTCCCAGCCTCACCTCCAGCACCTACCACCTGACCAAATCAATTCCTCCCTGAATCAGACAGGCAGGACACCCCCAGGTTATACAGATTCAGTGCAGCCAGCAGAGGACTGGGGCAATAGCCAGTCAGCAGGTTCCTGGGGATTGGTGGCACTCTGGTGTGACGCTTACAATGCATGGCTGGGAGCGAGTGGAGCCAGCCCAAGACACAGCAAACCTGCAGCTCCCTCACAGGTCCCAGGCACTTGACAGAATTGCCCTGGAGGTCTTCATTCTTACCAGATTAGGAGTGCCTGTCCATCTGGTTTCCTTGCTTATTTAAACACAAACCCAGTGTCTCCTTGAGGCCACCACCTAATTGTAAGGCTGATGATGTTTGCTCGTAGATTTGATCCCTTTCCTTCTTACAGTGTTTGTCCTTTGACTTGGAATCTGTCGCTAAGATGGAGGATCCAAGAACCTCACACCATCCTTGGCTGCTTGTGATCCACTGTCCTGGCTACTGCTTCTCAAATGTTGCGCTCTAAACCAGCTTTCCTTCCTCCCTCTGAGCCCTTCCTTTCCCAGCTGTCCTAGGAAGGCATCTGATATGTCCTCAAATTATATGATGCCTTAAGCCCAAGGAATATCTCGCCTGTCTTGTGATGGAGCCCTCTGCCCCATGAATAGAAGGACAAACTCTGCGGGGACATACCTAGCTTCCCAGTGTCCCTCCAATGACCTCTTGTGGGTGACAATCTATTTTGCCTATGGTCAAGCTGATTCGGCTTATGGAGCACAGAGCTGTCCTCACTGCTGTTATCTGAGCTAGGCAGGCACCCACACCCCTAGAGTTAACCCTGAGTTGGTTAAAGGGGCGTGAAAACTCACGTGAGTTTTCCCATTAGTGTTTTATTTTATTTTATTTTTAGAGACAGGGTCTTGCTTTGTCACTCAGGCTGGGGTGCACTGGTGTGATCATAGCTCACTGAAGCCTTGAACCCCTGGGCTTAAGTGATCTCCTGCCTCAGCCACCCAAGTAGCTGGGACTACAGGCGTATGCCATGATGCCCGGCTTATGTTTTTCATTTTTTCTTTTTTAAGAGAGGGTCTCACTATGTTGCCCAGATTGGTCTCAAACTCCTGGGCTCAAGCAATCCTCCTGCCTCAGCCTCCCAAGTAGCTGGGACTACAGGCATAAGCCACCATGCCTGGCTTCCCGTTAGTTTTGCAAGGCTGTCTGAGATGAGAAGTACAGTATATTCATCACTGCAGTGGGCTTTAATCCAACTTCAAATTTGCTTCTGCTACACACAAGCCCACAGATGACTCAGACTGGTGCCATTGACATTTTTCAGAGAAGAGCTTTCAACATAGGGACAGATTTGGGACAGTTTTCCAATCTGCTAACCACATGTGGAATATTCTTTTCTTTTCCAATTTTGATATTTCTCCTGAGAGAAATCTCTAGTCCCACAGATGTAAATGTAATTAGACATTTAAATAACTTGAATAAGTCTTTAAAGACCTGTAGCTGAGAATCTGCTAAGGATTAATATTACTCAGCTCAAAGTGTGACCAGAAACACCTCTTGCACAATGTCAGTTTTCCATTTTATTCCTCCTTTTCCCAGATGTTCTAATTTTCTCCTCTCAGCTGAATTCAAACTAACCTAATGTCCTCTCCCCTGACCCCTACAGCATTGAGGTTAACTCTGAAGGTCCGGGGAGGTGGGGACAGTAGGAACATGCACAGAAGATGATTTCCAAGGCAAGGATGAAGTCAGTCTCTAGGAAATCTGACTCGGACAGTTTTGAAATCAGTGGGAGCTCCTGGATGGCCCCTGTCCTCTCTCTTTGCCCCTGAAAGCCTACTTGAGCCCCCCAGCAAAGGAAGTGGGCTGGGTCCTGTCCTCTGGCCCTAGGTGGGGGGCTCTTGAGAGGCCCAAGGAAGGAAAGCACTGATGCCTTGTGTTTCAGGTGTGCAGGTGGCAGTAGAGTCCCACCTGACCCCCTGGTGGGACTGACCCCCGACCCAGGGAGGTACTTCCTCCTGCCGGTTCCCCGGGGCCACCTCACACCCCTGCCCACAGGAGCCCTTTCACTCCTGGCCAGGGACAGCTCTGCGGGGCTCTCTGCCCGTCTGGGCCAAGGCGAAGCCTGCATGTTAGCAGAGTTGGCCACTGCTGGCTGGCCTCCCTCCGGTTTGCTCTTCCCTCTTTTCCTCTCTCCTGTGTCCAAGTTCTTCCCCAACCCTCAGGGCCTCACCTGCTCGCCTCACACCTATTTTTTGTGGCCCTTCTTCATTCTCCCGACACTCTATGGGGAAGCCAGGTACTGCTCAAACTGTGACTCCTCTCAGAAGGTTTGTACTTTCATTTGGCTCAAGGTCTAAAACTAAAGGTTGGAAGCCCCAGTGAGGAATTCCTGGTACTGCCAGGACTTTGGGAAGGGCCTTTGACAAGCAATGTTCTGTAATCTATTATACCCCAGGGAGAGACTATTTGCCATGAAGCCATACTTAAAGTTCTTCCCTAATTCCTGCCTTCCACGTGGCCTCTCTGGCTGCCTCTGCCCACACCAGGCCCTCTGCCCTCATGCCCCTGCCCTGGCTGATGGTCTCCGCAGAGCTTCACTGGTCCTCCCTGCCCTGCCCCAAGCAGGAGGCTCTCCACCACCCCGGCCTAGGCCAGCTGGGGCCCAGCATTCCACAAGCCCAGTTTAAAGTGGTTTTGTTGACCTAGAGTCTCGTAATGATGACTTTAAGTCATTTTGTGGCCCTACGCTAATATCTAATCAGCCCCAAGTTCATCCTGAGTTTCTGTTGATTGGGCCTGGATTCTTTACTTAGATGTACTTCTCATTTTTTGTTTTGTTTGGGTTGATTAACTTAGATTAAGCTGAAATTAAAATTCACCCTCACATCTGAGCCTGTACTTCCTCTTCCTCCTCTCCTAGGCCTCTGGTGTCCTCTGTCTCCCATTTTGCCAGGGACACAGCTAATCCTGTCCTGAGAGGCCAGGGGCCCTCAGCCCCCAGGCATTGGGCAGGCTGGTATGTGCAGGGAGCTCTGTGGGCAGCAGGGGACGCATGGCCCCGGGAGCTTGGGCCCCAAACCCTCCCATCTACCAAACCCACAGCATGGGATCAGCATGGTGGCCTGGAGGTGGGTTGCAGTGGAGGTGATGCTGACAAAGAAAGAAGGTGAACCTAAACTAACCTGTCCCAAGCTGTGTGCTGCCCAGCGAAAACCATGAAGACCAAAGGAGGAAGCACATGAGGAATGGAGACAGGGTTGGGCGTCCAGGGACCATCAACCCTACCTGCTCAAGTGTGGCTGAGGCCTGGACCATGCCCACCGAGAGCTGCTCTCCCAACCCCCACCATGGAACATTTCTAAGAATCCCCGTGTTATTCATAATGGTTCCCCAGAAAACCTCCCCAAATAGAATGGAATTCCCTCTGATGGTTCACAAAGCACAGGAGGGTCTTTTCTGTAATTGGAGGTAGGGAGGGAGGGCTCATCTGACACAATGCCAGTGACCAACACCTGGCCAGAGGATCTCAGGTCTTCCCTGCCTGGCACCCCAGCCCCACAGCCCTGGGGCTCCTGCCCAGTCAACTCTTACATTATACACTCCCATCCCACTCCCGGTGAGCCTGCCAGCTGGCTGCCCTAGTTTTCAAGCTGAATGATTGATTGCCTCCTTGGGTTACAAAGCAACAGAATTAAGATAAATACATACATTCTAACTTTAAGGAGTGCACCATGACCCTCCCCCCATTCCAGCAGAAGGCCACTGCCAGGACATGGTCTTTGTTCTCTGTGTCAAGCCCAGACTGTAGTTCTATTCCTCTTTCCAACCTCTGAGCTTCAAATATCCTTTATATTAGTTTATTAAGTACGAAATGTCCGATTTCCTTAAGTACTAAGTTTGACAGTTGATGTCTCTGACATTTCACTTTGACACTTCTTGTTTTATTTTTATTGTGAAGGTGCATCCTCAGTCTTTCATACGCATGTTTTGGCTTGTGATTATCTTTCAAATTTTTTTTAGAGCAATTTCTGTGAAACCATGGATAAGTCAAAAATTCATATTATTTTTGAATGTGAGTTCCATCATGGAACCAATGCAGTTCAGACAGCTCAAAATATCAACGAAGTGTTTGGGAAGGATGTGGCTAATGAATGCCACAGTACGTCGATGGTTTGAGATGTTCCGTTCTGGTGATTTTAATCTTGAAAATGAGCCACGTGGGCAACCTGAGACCAAGGTGGATAATGATGAGCTCAAAGCTGTAGTGGAAGCAAATCCATCTCAACCTATGTGTGAATTAGCAGCAAAGTTTGATGTTACTATTCCAACAACATTGGACTATTTGAAACAAATTGGCAAGGTAAATAAGCTGGATAGATCGGTTCCCCATAAATTAAACAAGCGTCAGCAGAGAAATTGTCTCGAAGCTTGCCTTTCTTTGCTGTCACAACATAAAGGCGAACCATTTCTACACCGTATTGTTATATGTGACAAAAAATGGATTCTTTTTGACAATCACAAGCATTTGGTGCAATGGTTGGATAAAGATGAAGTGCCGACACATAGTCCACACCAAATATTCATCAAAAAAAGCTAATGGTGTCTGTTTGGTGGTCCAGTGCTGGTATTATCCACTACAGCTCCATGAAACCTGGTCAGTCGATCACAGCGGATGTCTACTGCAACCAACTAGAAGAAATTATGAGGATGCTTGCGATTAAGCAGCCGAGATTGGTCAATAGAGACAGGCCAATTCTCTTGCAAGACAATGCTCGACCACATGTCACACA
This sequence comes from Daubentonia madagascariensis, assembly GCA_023783475.1. Classification (NCBI taxonomy): domain Eukaryota; kingdom Metazoa; phylum Chordata; class Mammalia; order Primates; family Daubentoniidae; genus Daubentonia; species Daubentonia madagascariensis. The sequence goes on along the minus strand of JAKFHU010001035.1, from coordinate 39,392,989 downwards.
AACAACGCTGCTCAAACTACAAAGGCTGGACTTGGAAACTCTCCGTCATCCACCGTATTCACCAGACCTTGCACCAACTGACTAGCACTTCTTCCAGGCTTTGGACCACTTCTTGCAAGGAAAAATATTCAATTCTCAACAAGCTGTGGAAAATACCTTTCACAATTTCATCGCCACTTGCTCACCAGGCTTCTTCGCTGCTGGCATGAGCAAGCTACCGTTAAGATGACAAAACTGCATTGATAGTTTAGGCACATACTTGATTGTACTGCTTCTTGTTTGAGGTATAATAAACTACACTTTTGATTTGAAATTGGACATTTCATATTTAATGACCAAATAATATCCTCCCCTCCACCTGGCATCACAACAGGCCTAAGAACCTGGATGGGAAGAAGGGACAGTGGGGCATGGAAGTAGAGCATCTCACGGAAGCGAGATCTCACGGAGCAGACCTCCCACCAGACCAGGCTTTCCCAACTGCCAGTCACTGAGTCCCAACTTCGTGCTCTGTGCTAGTTCCACATAACGACCACAACTATTATTTCACTACTGTTTTCCTTTAAATTGACTCATTTAGAAAACAAACCCAGTTATTTATGAAGAAACCTACTGTCTCTACCATACATGGCAAACTTGTATCATTTGTAATTTTCTATCAAAATAAATAAATCTCTGTTAAAACAAAAGGTGTTCCTCTGTGGCCCATATAAATCATCATCTTGGTTACTGCTATAGGTTACACATTTTTTGGCTGTAAATGCTTAGGGCCTAAGAGACTCTCTCTTAGGGAGAATCTTGGACACCTTCTGCCTTTGTCATTTTGGCCGTAAAACATGCCCCTAGACCACTCTTCCTGGGCACACGCAGTCTGCCACACATGTACCCAGGCCCGACCCACGGTGTGGAATGCGTGTGGGGCCCGACTTACAATTCGTGGCTTGAAGGGTGGCTTGATCTTCTTCTGTTCCAGGAGCACCCAGTCAATCTCTTTGAAAAATGGGTGCTGCTTGATGGCGTCCTCACCACTCTGCGCTGCCACACAGCCCAGGCGCTTGTGAGGGTTCTTCGTCATGAACTGTAGGGATGAGGACATGAGTCAGAATTAGTGACAACAGCCTGGCTGGCACAGGCTCTGAGGGAAAGATGTAAGTTGGCCAAGGTAACATCTTCAGCATCACTTCCCAAGTCTGTTCTTTGCACGTTCAGGGGTTTTCTTTAACTCTTACATAGAATTTAGTATGTGCCAGTCACCATTCTAAATGTAACGTATATATTAACTCATCTTATCCTTATGCAACCCTGCCAGGTACTCTTATTACCTCTATTTTATAAGTGAGATACTTGAAGCACAGAAAGGTCAATGCCTTTGGCCAAGGCCACACAGCTAGCAAGGTACCCAGCTGGGATTAGAAACTCAGGCTCTTACTGACCTTCTGATCCCCTCAGCTTCTCTTCAGCTTCTCTTCTCATCAGGGAGACTGAGGTCTGATAAGCTCATTTACACTGAGAGGGAAACATTCCTTTTTGACAAGGTAAGGAAAGAGGGCCCGGAATTTACACTAAGAAGGTAAATTAGCAAACATACCTCCTGCTGCTTTCCTTTTCCTTAACTGGGCCCTTCTCCACTTTTCCTATATTTGAATTTGCAATCTCTATACAAAATGCTTGTGTCAGTCAAAAGATAAAAAAGAAAAAAGACTTATTGCTTTTCAATGCTTGTACGCAAAAAGCCCACATTGATGTGTTTGATACTTTCTTTGGTGGTGGTGATATTTTGGTTGGTGTCTTGTGATCCCCATACACCCAGGTGAATTTATTATTCCTATTAAATGAGTCAGACCTGATGGTAAACATTAATTTAATTGAGCAGATGTATACCAATATAGCCTTGAACAAAAGTGCCAGTAGGTGGAAATATTTCCAACAGCCGCCCAAAACAAAGGGGTGTGTATGTGTTAGATCCAAAGGGTCACGTTTCCCAGTGTGAAGGTTGAGTGTCTGTATATGGAAAAAGGAACTTGAGAGGACGAACTATAACCCAAAGGAATACATTTATAATGGTAGAATTTCATGCTTCGTCCACAACGGAGATTTTCTGGGACAGGGAGAGTCTCCTGCTATCTCTTGCCTGGTACCCTCGAAACCAAAGCACATGAACACAGGAAAAATGCTACTGGACAGGGACAGCCACAGATAAGAGAGTAGAATGGTGAGTAGATGGGAGTTAGGAATGGTACCACAGCATTTCACCTTTCTAATCCAATCTACAAGTCAGCAAGGGGACCCCTGCTTCAGCAGCTCCGGCGGCCCACACCACAAAGTCCATACTTCTTAGTTTGGCACACAGAAACTTCTCAGACTGAACCCTGTCTACCTTGCTGGCCTTTTGCATCCTTTATTCCCTCTGGTTGAATGCCCCTTCCCAGTCCCTAGGCATTCTGTAGGAATCAATCAAAACGCTGCCTCCTCTGTGAAACCTCCCCAGATTCCATCCTCTTTTGATACCTTGGACCCCATGTTTCTTATCTATTTAAATTGTCATTTGTCTAAACATCTCTTTCCTTTGGTGAGCTCTATGATTTAGGAGTCATTCCTATTTGCCCAGCACCTGGCTCCCACTGTACACTCAGTAAACTGCCATGACTGAGTAGGGGGCTGAAGGCTGGGCTTCAGGGCACACTGCTGAGGAGGGGAGGCAGCAGGATGACCACCTACTGTTGCATAGGCTGTACACTGCATAATTGCATAATTCTATGATGTAAATGGTCTTCTCTAGACTTCTGCACCACCTTCACATAGGCCATAGCCCTCAGAGACACAGCTCAGTGGCCAAAGTCATGGAAATCCTGGCCTGGCCCTAGAATCAAATGACAATGTAAGGAAATGAAGTGTTTCAAGGCCAAAGGAGTAGTAGGCCCGACCTAACTTCCTCAACTCCTCCTATCCTCCCTTTTCTGGGAGGGGAAGTCTCAGGGCCAGGGGTATACATAGAGGTCTGAACAGCTTAGGCAGCTACCCCTGAACCAGAGGCTCTTCTCGCTTTGCCCTCACTAGCTAGTTACCATAGGCATAACCTCTAACTTCTGAATCTTTGTAGGTCAAAGTTTTCACTTGGTGCTATTAACATTTGGACTGAACACTTCTTTGTCATGGGGGCTGTCTTGTGTGTTGTAGGCTGTTCAGCAACCCCCCTGGCCTCTACCCACTGTGTGCTAATAGCAACACTCCCCCATTTGTGACAACCAAAAATACCTCCAGACTTTGCTGAATGTCTGGTAGAGGGGGGAAAAATTGCCCCTAATTGAGAACTACCGCTCTAGGTCCTCCAAAACGGAAGGGCTTGGCTGGTGTGCTGGCAGGGAACTCACAGGGAGGTGTGCTGAACTGGTGTAGGGGCCCGGGACAGCGGCCAGCTCTGCTAGGCATGGTGTTCTGGCCGCCTCGGGTGCTGGAGGTTTCCCCTCAGCTGCTCAGCTGACTTGGGACAAGACAGAGCTCTGGGAATTAAAGAAGGCAAAGGTCCCCATGTCTACCCCAAGTGCATTACCCAAAAGTCCTCTGTGGTGGTTCAGAGTTGTAGCTCCAAAGTGCAAGCAGAAGTAGAACCAGTGAATAAACTTGTTGAGCTATATCACTGAGTGGAAAAGGGAGACACACTGTTGAGATGTGTACGGCATTCTAACATTTGTACGAAAAAGGTGAAGAAACAAGAATTTACCATTGTATTTGCTTGTATATACCTAAATAAATTCTGCAATGACATATAAAAAATCTAAAAACAGAGGTAGAGGGTATGGGAAACAGGCAGATGGGACCCACTGTGCTTTTTAGAAAAGTGTATGATTAAACAAGCAAATAATGAAATATATGAAGCCTTAATATACATAAACTGGACAAAAAAGCATTTAATTTGAAAAATTGGATAATCTAGTCCCCCTAAGCAAGATTCCTTCCCACTGGGTGACGCGGCCTTCCTAAAAAAGGCTCTGCTTCCCTGTAGGAAAGTAAAAATGGAAGGGGTTGGGAGAAGTCAGGCCGAAAGAGCAACTGTTGGGTACTGAGAGCCGGTCTTGCAGCTGCCCAGAGCTGGTCTATTAATATCCCTTTTCTCCTTCAGACATCCGTTAGTGTCCGCTCTGCACCAAGTGCTGTGATGAGTGACGGAAGACACGGTCCCTGCCCTCACGGGACACGCAGAAGAGGAAGGGAGGCTGAGAAGAAACACGTAATTAGGCAGAGAAGCAGTTCATTGAGATGGTGACGAAGGGCGGGGGAGAAGCGGAGCAGGCTCTGAGGGTGCAATGGGGAGACGTCCTCTGGGCAGGGAACTTGGCAGTTCCCTGGGGAAGCAACATACGGTCTGGCACCAAAGGAGGAGCAAGAAGTACCCAGGCAAAGGGGGAGGGCAGAGAGTGGTCAGGGCAAAGGAACACTACGGACGTGCCTTCTAGCACCCGGACACGGGCCAACGTGGCTGGAGCCCAGCACAGCAGTAGGGGGGGGATGCCTGAGGCCTGAGGGGTAGGCAGGGCCCCACACAGGCCCTTGGAGGCTACATGGGTCTTTATCTAAGCTCAATGTGCACTGCTCGGTGAGTTTTAAGTAGGATGAGGGCATAAGATGGTCAGATTGAGACCATTCTGATTCTCCCATTAGGAGGCCCTGCGGTTCACCAAGGGAGAGGTGGTGGTAGCTCCGAGTAGGCTAGATGTGGTGGGAGGCAGGGGATGGAGAGAGGTAACTAGGAGGGGAAATTCTAGGAGTGAGAATGGACTCAGTCACTGGCCAGCTGTGGTGGGGAGAGCGGGGTGGCACCACCATTTCCTGCCTGTGCAGGCAGAGGGCAGGTGCCATTTACTGAGCGAAGGAACTTGGGAGTGAGCAGATCTGGGGGGCCATTGAGCTCAGTTTGTGATATACTGAAGGGAGGGTCCTCTGACAGCCAGGTGGAGGTATTGAATAGTGAGGCTGGAAGACCGTTTGGCCAGGGATATACTTCCCTGAGCACAGCATAAGAGGGGGTGAGGGCAGGGCCCAGGACTAAGTCCTGGGGAACAGGGGAGGTATTGACCAGGATCTGTTCATGAAGCAATAGAACAGGGGCCAGTGAGTGACAGCAGCAAGGACGTGGGAAGAGCAGGGATCATCCTTGGGTGACCCATGAAGTGGTTTTCTTTGGCTGTCACAATTTTTTTTTTTTTTTTGAGACAGGGTCTTGCTCCGTCACCTGGGCTAGAGTACCATGGCATCATCCTAGCTCACTGCAACCTCCAACTCCTGGGCTCAAGCAATCCTCCCGCCTCAGCCTCCGGAGCAGCTAGGACTACAGGTGTGCACTGCCACACCCAGCTAATTTTTCTATTTTTTGTAGAGACGGGGGTCTTGCTCTTGCTTAGGCTGGTCTCCAACTCCTCGCCTCAAATAATCCTCGGCCTCAGCCTCCTGGAGTGCCAGGATTACAGGCATGAGCCACCCTGCCTGGCAGGCCTCCCACATTCTTTTAAACTGAACAAGTTACAATCATTTTATACCAAGAGATTTTGCATAAGAATCAGGACTTCAGGCTTCCTGTGGAGAGCCAGATCTGGTGAGGCCAGGGGTCATTGCTGCAGGGCAACAGTTAGCTTTAGCAGGAGCCCAGGAGGGGACAGCCCTGAGAAAGGTTTGGGCTCTCCTGTTTACTCTGCCCCACTAAGCCCAGTTCACTTTCCACATCACCCACTTGGCTCTTACAGGGATTTAATTTTGCAATCTGTGGTGAAAAGGAAGGATCAGAGAGCTCAGCGCTGCTGTTTCAGTTCCTCACCAAATGCTTCTGCAGCTCCTGCAAGGTGCCCGGGTACTGCTCTAGGCCCTCAGGATGCATCTGAGAAATAAACTGACAAAGGTTCCTGTCTCCATGGAGCCTACATTCTTGTGGAAGGAAATAGACAATAAACATAATATATAATCTGCATAGTATGTTAGAAAGTAGAAACTGCTACCAGGGATCAACTGAGCAGGATAAGGGGGGTGGAGGTGGCAAGTTTTAATTCTTAAATAAGGTGCTGGGGGGATAGAGTAAGCCTCCTTGAGAAAATGCTATTGAGCCAACACTTGAAAATATCCACATTTAGGGAGTAGCAGGAAAAGAGGCAGTCAAGGAGACGGAGAAGTAGCCACCCAGAAGAGACCAAGTCCCAGAGGGCAAGGACACAGAGGGCTTTAATACTGAGGGGCTTGGGTGAGCCAGTGAATGTGGCTGGGAGGCCCCAAGGCCGGGGTCCTGGAAGCTGCAGGAAGCCGAGGAGAAACGGGGATGAGGACATCAGGCAGAAAGTACAACAGAAGCCATTTCCACAAGTAGAAGGAGCCAAGCTCAGAGCAAAAGGCCCAGCCCAGAACACACGTTTAATTCGCCATGTTGGATTAACTAGTCCCCCTAAATAAGACTAGTACCCCCAAGACCACCTCACTGGTTTGGGGCAAGGGCAGAGGACACTGGGGGATGGCATGGGAGGCACCCTCTGAGCCATGTTCTCCCAGCAGCCAGAGCTACCCTCTAGGTGTGTGAGCCAGGTCACCCCCCCTACCTGAGTGTCTCCAGGGCCTCCCCTGCACTAGGAATTGAATGGAGCCTCTTACACAGCATAAGCAGCTCTGCACAACCAACTCTCGTGCCCTCAACCCCCTCCCACCCCGCTCTCCCCTGAGCTTCTTCCAGTTTCTCCACCTCGCCAAACTTGTCCTTGTCTCGGGGCCTTTGTACGTGCTGCTCCTCTGCCCAGATGCCCTTCCCCCAGGAGCCACCTGACTGAAGTCTCCTTTCTGGCTGGGTTTCTGCTGTAATGCCACCTTATGGGATAGGCCTCTCCAGACTCAATGGTACCCCGCACATCCTCACTCCTTGTCCCCTCATCTGCCATGTGAGTCTTTTTAGCACTTGTTACCACATACGTAGTGGAATGCACAGCCGTTTGTTCATTTAGTCACTAGACTGTAGGCAGGGACTGTCTTCACTATACCACCAGCACCTGGCATAGTGCCCACCAATCAACATTTGTTGAAGAAATGAATAATTTTTACTAAATGATCAGTAAGTATTTGTTGAATAAATGGATATGTGAACGAACATACTCTATTTGCTTCCTTCACTGCTCCTGTTCCAGTTGTGACTACGTATGGATGTGTTTTTATTTGTTGCCCAACTTTGCCCACCGGATTGGAAGCTCCACAAGGCAGCGCGATCGATGCTGTTCAGGCGCCGACACTCACTCCCATCTAGCACGTGCCCGGCACGTCAGAAGCACTCAGTAAGCAGCAGCTCACTGGATCGGTGAGTGGGAGAAGGGAGGGAGCGTGGGGGAGAAAGGGAAATAGATCAGCAAGGGAGAGAAGGAAGGAGGTGGGGAAAGAGGAAAGGAGGAAAAAAAACATCCACAGAAAAGAGTAACGTGTCCTGATTTGGCGTTTTAAAAAATATGGTACGCATGTCCCCAGACACCTACTAAATGGTTTTAGATATTTTAAAATTTTCCATATAATGATTTATGTTAATTAGCTATGGCAAGTCATACCGATTTTTCACCTGTAATTTCTTTGTAAAATACATATAATTAGGTAAATATTGGGAGTCAATTAAAAGAATAAGAAAAGCAAATAATGGTACAGAAAGCACTTGAATATGGCAAATTTTGTGAACGTGGCAAGCAAACTACTGAACTTTGGGGCAATCTGATGGGTGAAAGAAGCCAGGGCTGGAAGTCAAGGTTCCTAGGCCGTCACACTGGTCCTGCCTCAACCCAGTGGGTGACCTTGGGCACAATTGTTGCTTAAAGTCCCTGCACCTCAGCTTTTGCAGATTCCAAAAGGGGGCAGGTAACACCACTTACTTGACACAGTACAAGTTACAGTGCAGAAATGGCTGTGTTGAGAAAGTATGAAAGCATTTTCACACATGAGGGATCATCTGTAGGGACAGGGACAACCTATTACATGTCTAAGTCTTGTACCAGACCTATCCCGGATGGCTGTTCAGCCACAGTGATGCTGTCATGGACACAGGTGGGCATTCCCCGCTGCCCCTGTTCCTTATCACAGGCCCCCAGTGAAGGCAGGCCACAGGTGGCAGGCCAGGAAGGTATGGAAGAGGCAGAGGTGATGTCAGCACAGTTGGGTTGGTTCTGCTCCCTCTGAAACACTGGAAGACACAGATGTACATGGTGCCCTATCTCGGGAAGCGCAGGCATGCTGTGCTGTCCCTTTCCCACAAGCAGAGCAAGTCATCCCAGGGCCCATTCTCCGGGCAGCAGCCCTCTAAACTGTGCCTGAACACCCAGTGGTAACTGTGCTTAACTCCTCCCATTCAGTGGTGGGCAGAGGTGGGAGAGAGAAAGGGAGAAAGAGAGTGTGTGTGTAGGGCAGGGGATCCCACGGGAGCAGACCCACGGGAGGTGGGCAGTGACTCACAGCTTTCAAGATGCTGACGGCCTCCTTGCTGAGCCAGACGGGGTACAGCACGTCATCGTGGAGGATGGACTCAAACAGGTCGTCCTCGTTGTCAGCCTCAAAGGGGGGCTGCCCAGCCATCATCTCGTACATCAGCACCCCCAGAGCCCACCAGTCCACGGAGGGGCCGTACTCCAACTCCTGTAGGATCTGCTCATGAAAAACAGGCAACGTCAGGGACCACCAATGCTCCACCCCTGGCAACATCGGCACCACAGATTCCCGTGGGGAGGACGGCATCTTCATTTCCAACTTGCTCCTTTAAGAGCGGAGCCCCGAGCCACATACAGTGAGGTTCTAAATTAGCAAATTCAGTGAAAATTGAGTTTGGGAGGCACTATGTTGGGGCCATTTCTCCAAAGTCAACATTGACAGTCTACCCTCCAGTGGGAACAGATTGCTATTTGAGTGCAGCAAGGTCAGGTCCCCTATCCCACTTAGTCCAGGGCATGGCTGGATCTCAGTCTTCCTTAAATGGTGACAACATTGAATTTACACAAGCCCTGAGCTCCTGGAAAGGAAAGTTCAGTTAATTTGTCTCCCCACCCTTTGGCATTCCACCCACAAATGCAAGACCATTACTTTCCAGTATATTCCAAGAGAAGATCCATCTCTCCATCATTCCTTGTGATTCCCATAGACTTACTGATGAAGCCCTCCTTCGCCTGCCTCTCTAAGTCCCAGGCCCCCTTCCTCACCTTTGGGGCCAATCTCATTATGAATGTTCTCCCTACAGCCATAGCCAGAATCACACCATCTCCTTGACTGTCTGGTGCATTTTTTCTTTGCCAATGGTCACTTGTCTTGATCTATTGTTTCTTTGTCTCTCACTTTCTTCCCTGCGGCCAAATGTGTAGAATCAAATTCACTTAGATTAAATGCATGTATGACATGATGCTACCAAATGCTACACGCCGTCAGCTTCCTGTAGAGTGGTATGTAAGGACTAAAGTTTTATAAACTGAATCATCATTTCAATGCACGAGAAGAATTCTAATTAAAATTGAGAAGCTGCAGGGCCTTTTGAAAGCAAATAACTGCCCTGACCTAATTTTCCTGGAGCACTGGGTACGTGTTACAGTAGGAGATAGAAGACCAACTAGGATATTTACATTCCATCCCAAGTCTGATACTAAATTTTCTGGGTGATCTCAAACCAGTCACTCGACTTCCTCACTTACCAAATGAGGCTCAGATTTTCAGCTTCATCTCACAAGATTAATTCAGGTGGAAGATTTTAAAAGCATACTGTAAAATACAAAGCTCTATGCAAGTTTTTTCTTATATATCATGTGTGTGTAAATCAGATCCAATAGAAAAAACTTGGACTTAAACCACCTTTCAGTTGTATAGAGCTTTGTGCTCTGCAGTATGCTTTTAAATATTATATATATGTACGTAAATATGTAGCAGGTCAATGATGTGTGTTTGGCTCAGAGGAAAAATAAATGCTGAGCTGTCCCCACTGCCAGGGAAGGGATTGTGAATTGACGTCCCCATTCCACAACTATTTTCTTATCAGTCGGAGCAGGATTAGACACGGCCCTGCCCAGAAACAGGAGGGCAGGTGAGACGACCTCTCCAATTCTATAAAGAATTCCAAGAAGTGAAGAGCGTGGAGAGGCAAGGCTGGGATGAATGCATGTCCTGAAAGGGGAACACTTTGAGGACCCTGAAAAAACAGGCAAAGTCCACGCCTAATCATTCAGGCTCGCAGGACACCTCATGCAGGTAACTTCTCAGGCCCAGGACATGGCTCCAATTTAGTTCTCAGATTTCAAGGTGGTTGAGGAAGAGGAGGCTTAACCTGAGAATCCGATCTTCCTGTGGTCTACTCCAAACATTCTTCTAGAGGTTACAAATTGCGTGGGATTAAATAGAAAGACTCGGATAGAAGCGTTTGAAAAGAGTCAGAACGCTCACGGGTTAGGAATCTTCTGAATTTAGAACGAAAAGGAATGTGAATAATGCAGCCAACTCTAAATGACTTGGGGCTGACAATCCGTTTGGTTAGCCCTCGGTCTCCTAGCCCGGTGCTTAGTGCACAGTACCTGAAGGTCGGAGCTACAGGCTCCACTGTCCTGAGGAGCCAGGGATGCTGCTCTGTGCCACAGCCAAAGCCAGCTCCTCCTTCAACCTTGAAAGATCCAGCACCCAACCTAAGACCCCTGCCTGTTCCTGAGATTCGCAGGCACTTTCCACATACTACTGCTTTTTAGTTATTTTTTTACGGCCCACTGTCTCCCCGGTGCATCCATAAAGCACCAGAGCGAAGGGGTCTAGCATTCTCCTGAGCCCACCACTGTGATCAGCCTACTCTGTCACCCGGGAGACAGCTGACATTTTGTGACCGGCTGGCACGTGTGTCCACTCTGCGCATCTTACTGGGCATGCTCCCTTCTCTCCTGGGTTCAGTGTGCTCTGTGGTGCTTCTCTCCATGGGGTGGGGAGAAGGTGGCCTCTAGGTGGCCTGTGTGTGCTCAGACTGATGGCACTGTGGAAACCACAGAGTGGCCCTGCCCACTCTGCACCAGGCCCCCTTCAGAACCTTCTCGTTTTAGGTGGCATCTTTTGTAAAATTCCTTTTAGGCTTGGCCCTAATTATCTGCTTCATAATCACCTTGTCAACAGTGGAGCTGGTGAGAAGGGCAAGGCTTCACACGCCATGGGAAGGCACTTGGCATGGCAGCCAAGCGCTCCAGTGGGTAACAGCTAGAGTTGAGGAGAAGGGCTAATGCTGGGTCTGATGATGCCAGACGTTACCCAGGGCTGGCAGCCACCTGCTGGGGAGCAGGGACCAGACATGGAGAAAGGAGAGGGTGCCACAGGGGTTAGCCAAGGGCATGTGGTGGGAAGGGACACTTCAGGGCAGAGCCAATGCCTCAGAAGGTGTCTCTGGTTTCGGGGTTAGCCCGGCATCTCATAACCTCTCCTAATTGAATAGAGGTTTATGCTTTCTGATGCATTTCCATGCTCTAATCTCATTAGATTCTCAAAAGAGCTTGATGAGGTGGGTAGGGCAGGAGTTATGACTCCCATTTGAAAGATGAGGAACCCGAGGCTCACATTTAGTGACTTCATCAGGGTCACATGAGGGCATCAGTAGTCAAGTCTGGACTTGAATCTCAATTCTCAGGACTGGTTTTCCCACCCCATTACATAGCCCAGCAATGATGATACTGATCCAGCAGCACTTAGCGCAGACAGGCACTGTGCTAAGTGCTTCAGAGGCATAATTTTATTTAATCTTCCCAAGACCCCTTGATAAAGGCAGCAATACCTTTATCAGCTGTAATTTGCCTGCAGTAAGACCAGGCATTGTCTGTCACTTCCAGGACAGTGGCGACTCTGCATAGTGGGCAGAGGGTAGAGCGGGCAGAAAGCACGTCTGTGCCTCAGCATACACAGAGAGCGGAGTCGTTCACCGTGAGTCTCCCCGATGGATTGCTTTTCATGGAAATTGAGTGGGTGTTTTGTTCATCGTAAGTGAATGTCCTGGGCTGGGCTCGGGATGACGACACTAGGCTGTCAATCCTTTGACTCTGTCATCAGTTCACAGAGGACCTGGAACTGAGTATTCTGACGACAAAGAACAAGCCAGGAAGAGGAGAAAAGCAGGGCCCAGTTGAAAGCTGCCGCTTTCGTTTATTTCCCCTTGGAGGTTGAACTCCTCATCTTCTTGCTAAGGCAACACACTAGTGGAGAGACTGTAATCTCTACCCTTCAGATCTGTTAGACAATAAAGGTCCTAAAGAGAATTTACCTATTCCTCACCACCTTCACTTCTAGACCTTCCTAGGGTGGGGTTGCTCTCCGCCATCTGACCCACACTGCTGCTGCTGTCTTCTTCCTGGGACAGGTCTGATGAAGACCCTTTCTCCACTGGAACCTTTAGTGGGTCCACTGTTCCTACAGGATCAAGGCCACATTCTTTGGTCTTTTATTCTAATCTCGTTCATTCTATGAGCACTAAAATGTTCTAGCTACACTATTTAACTTTCCTGGTAAAGGTCAACATGTTTTCATCCCTTGGCCTTTGCTCTTGTTAGAATGTCACATGTTCTCATTTATTCATTCAACAAACCATTATTAAGAGCCTGATTTGTATGCTGGATCCTGGGAGTATCCAGATTAGAAACATAGACCCTGCCCTCAAAGAATTCAGAGCCTGGGGGGGCACTGGAACCTTCTCTCCTGCCCTGCCCCCATTCCAATCCTCCCTGCTGCTTTCAGGAAGCCCTCCCCACCCCCTCTGCTAAAGGAATACCTTATTTTTTAACAACTCCGTTCATCTACCAGGTACTCCAAGTAGGCTTCCCTGATCCCTGACAATGTTATCTTGTTTTATGTACCTATTTAATCTGCTTAATAGGCTGTTTACTTATCTGTTGCTCCCTTTAGACCAAAAGTTCCTTTAGAAGAGGGACCAGTGTCTTAGTCAATTCTTTATCCCCACATTGCTTTGTGTCTAGCAGGTGCTCAAGCAATGCCCACTGAAAGGGAATGAAGGCCGGATGCACTAACCGACACCTATCCACCACGGGCAATACTTAGTGGGGACTGGTACTTCCTTCCCATCTCACGTGTCTCAGAGCCATCAAGATCATTTTGATTAAGTATCTATGACAGGCCACATCCTCAGTCTGAATCCTATCACACTAGGTGTCTCTCAGTTTGGGCAAGATTGATCTGGAGGAACTCAATGCAAACACACACTTCACAACGAGCAAAACATCCAAACAACTTTAACGACAGGTAACCGCTGGTGAGGCTCACAATGACATCTGGTCTCTATGTATAATGAGGCCCAGTCACTCTCCTCTTCCTGCTCCAGATGCAGAACTGCCCCTACACTGGAAATGGCAAACGATTCCTAGTTTTACTGTAAGCAAATTACAGCTGATAAAGCTAAGCACTGCCTTTATCAAAGATGCTCCTTTAGTCTGATTTTTAAGACATGAAAACAATGACACAAGTCAACAAAATTCTCTCAGTCCGAGATTTATTGGTGGTTCTGGAATAGGATGGGAGGGTGATGTTCAGTGAGGACTTGCCCAGATTTGGGGAAGAGCCTGTTACTCTCAGTTCACTCACCACCTCCCGCGTCGCCGAGGCTTCCTTATAGAGAAATCAGCAAACCTTTTACTTTCCCTTTTCTTCCTCCTCCCTGGAATCCATCCTGGTTTTCCAGAGCCTTCTCCCAACACCACTAGATGACCCCGCTGTATGGGGCTGGACCCCTGCCACCAGGAGGAGGTGGCCTTTGCACATGGGCCTTACCTCGGGAGCTATGTAGTCAGGAGTCCCGCAGAACGTGGTGGTCGTCACGCCGTTTAGAATCCCTTCCTTGCACATTCCAAAGTCAGCCAGCTTGCAGTGACCTTCTGCATCTAGAAGGATGTTGTCCAGTTTCAAATCCCTGCAAGATAGGCCAGGACCACATGGTCAATGAATGCTTCAGTCACCCAATATGGTCGGTCTTCTCAAGTTGGAGAGACATGCATATCCTGGGGATATCTCCAGAAAGGAAAGCCCTGTAGGAAGCTTGACCTGCCTGAAGCCGATCTCAGTCCAGGGGCTCTCTCTCAAGTCGGTCAGTCCCCAGTGGTGCCTCCATTCTCCTTGGCAAGAGGCAGGAGCCTCTGTAACCCCAGGAATACGTCAAGACTGCTGAGATTTAATAGATTACAGTAACTACTTGTGGAAGCCCTACTATGCACTGAAATTCATATTCATCAGACCCTGCTGTGAGAGAAAGAAGTATCTATCCCCCTGTCCTTCATGAATTAACCACAGGATCAGCTGGGGGACCAGCCTGTCACACGTGAACATGAATCAATCAGATAAAACCACCTAAGAGTCAGGCGCTCCTTTCCAGGGCACTATGTGAGCTGATGCGTTTCAGAAGGGAAGACCACAGACAGCTAATGTAGGCAGTGAGGGTCCCCAGGAAACAGTGGCCCTCAAGAGCAGCTTAGATAGAGGGTAAGGTTTGGCCAGACCATGAGGAGAGAAGGTGGGAGGGGAGAGAGGCCAACACAGCAGATATAGAAGGCAGTGAAGAGACCAGAGGCCACAGTGAACAGGGAGGCAAAACAGGCACGTTGAGACCAACCTCAAAGAGCCCAGAATGCCAGGAAAAGGGGTTTGAAATTCACGTGGAGAGCAATGAGTATCTGGCCTGCATGAACACAATATGTTTGGAAAATCAGTCTTCTAGGGGCAAGCAGACCCGGGCAGGGGGCGAGGGCAGGAAGGCAGGCACGTGTGTCTCAATGACCTGGACCTACAGAGCCCACAAGGTCCTTCACAGTGAGTGAGGGCCATAGGGGCATGCTGGCCTCAACCAGTGTAGCAACCTTGGGGCCTGTTTTACACTTTGGGGTTCTGTGTAAAATATGGGGTGCTGGGTAAGAAGTCCCCTACCACCATGCCCTGTAGAAGAACCTGGACTGGATGGAGGTCCCCACCATGGGCCCCCTTAGGCAGCCACTCTGGGCTGGGGGGGTCTTGCAAAGGCAGCCCACCCCTCTGCACGCAGAGAGCGGGAGAGGCCTGCTGGCGTCGGGACTTGAACTCCAGCCATTGTCAGGGATCTAGGGGCCTGAGTGCAAAGGTGGGGCAGGAAGCACTTTAGGACCAGTCTGCATTGTACGCGTGACCCCGTTTCCGCTTACAGCTGGGACTGCTTGAGAAAAAAGAACACATAAAATGTGCTGCTCTAAGCAAACGCTCGAGAACTACAGCAACAACAGTGAGTGCAGCCAAGCTGAGCCACTGGGACCAGGGCCCCCCGCCCCCACCATGGCCGCCATGTGTGGTCAAAGCCCACCTCTAGCTGCAGGTGAGAGGGCACTGACATAAACACCAGGCTGGGCTGCAGGCGGCCAGTAGTGCCTTGGCCCTAGTAAAGTCACCTTGCTGGTCTGTGACCTCACCTGTCACATTGGGATGACCTGCTCCTGCTTGCAGGCTTGAAGGACTAGTGAAAAGTAGGTGGTCTTTAATACCATCACACCCACTCCCTTCATAAAGAAACTGAGCTGGAGAGAACTGGGTGTCCTGTCTGCCCACTTGCAAATGTCTGCATCCTTGGGAGGCAAACTGTCTGGGCCCCACTGAGTCACGCACCCCTGCATGCCCTAGCAACCAGCACAGCCGGCCCCATGGCACGCGTGACGCACACAATGGCGATGCTCATTGTGAAAGGAACGACAGTGCTTCTTCAGCACCTCAGTTTACAAACCACATTCAGGTGAGTTAGGAAGAGCACCCTTGGCTATTACGCTTGCAGGGATAAGTGAACGGAAGCCAGAAGGTGGTTAAGTGATTTAAGGTGGCGAGGGGCTTGGGGGGTCTCGGGCAACGAAAGCCGGTGTTCTCGCCTCTGCGTGCTGCACTGCTCTGCCTTCATGTTTTAATGTTGGGTGACTTCCTCCAGTGGCAGCCACCAAGCCCAACCTTATAAAATACCCCAAATGCCACCCCTCTAAGCACTCTCTTTTCAAGCCTTTATGTCAGAGGAAGGACTTGTGCTAATTTTGTATGAATGGGACGGATTCAGAACACTCCAAGCAGCCTGCGCCTCGCCCCCACCCTGACTCAGGTTGTGAGGCCCAGCCTCTCCTCCTGCTCGGGGCTCCTATTCTTCTCAGGGAGGGGCACGGGAAGGGGAATGTCTCACTTCTCCCCACCTCCCGCTCGCTGCCTGCCCCTGCACTGGCCCCAGATGCACTCCAACCCTTTGCCGCCTGCCCTCACCTCTCCCAGGGGAAGAAGCTCCCCCAGCCGAAGGCCCAGTGTGGCCACCACTGCCAAACATGTTCTGTAGCTGTTCTCCACCATGGCTGAGGGAGGCCCCGGCCAAAACGCTTCTTCCTACCGTCCTGCCACTGAGGCCTGAAAGCCTGTCTGTGGTCACTTCCTCCAACCCCCTCTCTGCTGTCTGCATTTCTTGAACACTGTAACTCTCCACATAACACCAAATCCAGGAAGAGTTAGTGACTTATGTTCCTTTCCTTTGTGACAGAAGAAAGTGTGGTTCAGAAGACCTCTGGGAGCCAGAAAGGCCATTGCTAAAACTTTATTCTGCTGGGGGTCTTCAGTTCCATTAAAAATCAAAGTGCTTATACCTCTGGGACCAAACTTGCCTGGCACTGGGCTCTCAGTGGGAAGCAGTTCCCAAATAGTGGGGTTTCAGCAGATGGGAGAGCTCAGGGCCATGATTGTGCGGAGGGTGGGGACAGGAGAAGGGGGAGGAGGAGACCAACCTTCCCTGCAAGATTCCCTCATGGTTTTCTTACCGGCCCTGTTACCCCCGGAACCCTGAATTTCTACTTCTTATTCTTGCCTCAGGATTCTTCTACCTGTGGGTTTTTAATTCCGCTTTCCCTGGGGAAGAGGGTTGGGAACAATTATTTCCCGGCCTTGCCTACCCAGAGGTCGGCTAACAGGCGGGATAGGTGGTCTCTTCTCCTTGAGGCTTCTGACTGGTGCTCGGGACAGTATCAGTTGGTTTTCCTCAAACTTGTTGACTGACAGCTTTGCAAAGAGGACAAGTGCCTAGATATTAGTCCCAAGCCACTTTTGAGGACGGAGACATTTTTAAAGGAGTGGGGTCATTTTCTTTAATAGACGGGGGAAAATCCAGCAAAATCCCTTTCCCTAAGTATGAGCCAATGTGACTAACTTTTACTTGCTCAATTTATCTATTAATAGCTCCAGTCCTTTTTTTTTTTTTAATAGGTAATGCATTCATGTGTTCAAAAAACCAAGAAGTATCCAAGGGCATATAGGAAAACTCTCCCTTGTGCATCCATTCCCTAGCTATCCCTTCTTCTCCCTATAGACACTGCATTTCATTCACTCCTTATGTATCCTCTTGGTCATATTTTATACATAAATAAGAAAGTGTGAATATATATTCATTTCCCCCCTTTTAACTAAATGGGAGCTTACTATATATACCCTTTGAAAATATACCTTTTTCACTTGATATATATTGTGGGTCTTTCTGTCTTGGCACTAAAGAGCCTCCTAATTCTTTATGGCCGCATACTACTCCACCATATTTATTGGGGAACACTTAGGATGCTTCCAATATATGCTATTATCAATCAGTGCTGCTGTGAATAACCTTGTACATATGACATTTTGCACGTGTGTGAAGGTAACCATACACATTTCCTAGAAAAGAAATTTCTGAATCAGATACCTCAAGAATATGAATTGTGATGGACATTGCCAAACTGCCCTCTGTAGGGGTTGAACAACTTATATACTTCCACCAGCAACATATGACAGTGTCTGCTTCCCACGTTCTTGCCAACGTGGTGTATTACCAAGTGTTGGTAGTCTGACAGTTGAAAACAGTATCTCGGTATAGTCTTAAGTTTGAGCATTTTTTCATATAGTTAAAAGAGATCTGTATTATTTTTTTTTCTGTGAACTGCCTGTTTCCCATTTTTCTTTTGTGGCATTTGTTTTTTATTGATTTTTAGGAGCTTTTTCTATATTAGGAACAAACTTTGTGTGCAACAGAAATCACAAATACTTTTCCCAGTTTATTGTTTGAATTTTGACATTGGTTATGGTGGGTTTGCCATGATGTTATTTTTAACGTATTAACGATGGATGTTTTATTTCATGGTGTTTAATTGATGTTTTATGTTTTATGAATTGATGTTTTTGGCTTTTATATCTTAATTTGAAAGACTTTACCCATTTCAAAGTTATAAAAATCATTTTCCCAAGGTTTCTTCTAGTACTTTCATGCTTTCATTTTATAAATGTAAGTCTTTCATGTATCTGGAATTTGTTCTGAGAAAAGGTGTGAGGTTTGTAGCCAACTTGACTTATTTCCAGACGTCTAGCAGGTGGTCTCAATACCAGATACTCAGTGGTGCATCTCTTCCTCACTGATTGAAGTACCACCTTCATCAAATACTAAATCTAAATGGTACTAAATCTAAATCTAAATATGGTACTAAATCTCCATATGCACTTGGATTTTTTCTGTGCCCTTTATTCTACATCACGTCTCTACACAACACAGTTTTAACTCTTGTAGGTTTGTAATATGTTTTAACTCCCCGTGGGGCTTGTCCCCTTATCATTCTTCTTTTTCAAAATTTCCTGGCTATTCTTGTTCGTTTATTTTTCCATATGAACTTTAGAATCATTTGTCTAGTTAAAAAACAATCCTGGTGATGTTTTTATTGGGAACATATTTAAAGTTATAAGTTAACTCAGGGAGAATTGATATTTTTATGATGTTGAGTCTTCCCATCCAATAATATTGTTTGTCTTTCCACTTGTTCAAGTCTTATCTGCATTTCTTAGGAGTATTTTAAAGTTCTCTCACATAGATCTTATACATTTCTTATGACATTTTATGGCAGATGGCTGATTGTCCCAATATCCATTCTCACTTTCTTCCTTTGTAAGAGAACACTGATTTCTTTTTTTTCTGTTTTAAGCCATGCACATAGCCATGCAGCTATGAACTAGAATTAAAAGCCACCCTTGGAGCTGGGTGTGGTTATGTGACTAGGTTCTGCCAGTCAGATGCATGAAAGTCTTCTTAAAAGGAAGAATCTTACTTTTTTTTCTTTCCTCCTCTGTCCTGTTGCCTGAGTGAGGATATAATGCCTGAAGTCCTACAGCAGCCACCTTCGACCATAAAGACAAGGACCAAGCCCCGGGAAAGGTCACTGGACTGTCCACCTCCATATAACTTTCATATGAAAAAGAAATAAAATTAAATCTTATTTAAAGCACTTTTGTTATGCTAATTGCAGTGGAATCCACTTCTAAATAATACAAGCTATTATTTTATATTTTAAATTCCTATCATAAGTGACATTCTATTTTATAGAATGAGATGTTGCTCAATACAAAAATATTTTTAAAAAATAACTTCTTATTGTAAATGGGGTTGTTTCTTTCATTATATCTAATATATATCCTATTGGCTTCTGGTTATCATTGTCTGCACTGCCACTATACTGAACTCTTTTTATTTTTGTAAAGGCATTTTCCACTTGATTCTCCAAGATTTTTCAAATTGTCTGCAATTAATGATCATTGTACCTCCTTTTCAGTATTTATATTTCTAATTCATTTCTCTTATCTGATTGTGTTGACTAAAACCTCAAGAACAAAGCTAAACAATAATGATGACAGCCATTCCCAGCATTTCCCAGTCAGGCAGAACGCACCCGGATTGATGGCCACCTCACTGTACTTTCCACTGGACTGAAGACTTGTGAGAATTTCCATGGGACCACACTTCCTCCCCCAGCTGCCAAGGGCCACACAGGATGTGGGCTGTGGGGAGGGGATAAGGAGCAGGCTCTTCAGCATCCCTTGAGTCCAGGGTTTCTCAACCTTGGCACACTGGGGCTGGATTGATATTTGGGGCTGGCTAATTCTTTGTGGGAGGGGGTGTCCTGTGGAGTGCAGGATGTTTAGTAGTATCCCTGTTCTCTATGCATTAGATGCTACTAGTACCCCCACCCCATTGTAGACAACCAATAACGTCTCTAGATATTGCCAAATGTCCCTCGTAGGGCCTCTCGTTGACAACACTGCTCTAATCTAAGTTTTAAGCACTGATCAAGGCTCCGAGATAGCCTGCCCCAGATCACTAAGCCAAACAGAGATTTGGGAGCAATGCTCTGGCTATAAGGAAACAGTGCATTTTCCTGCAGTGTCCTCTGCCATTTTATCCCTGGGAGATAGGAATCCTGACCATATCAACCCTGCTAACATTTGGCATCAACCACCCAGCCTTTAAATGCATGATGAAACTGAGGCTCAGAAAAGGTAACATGGTCACTTGTCCAAGGTCACATGGCTGGTAAGAGGCAACGTGGGGCTGACCCCACATGACTGCTTGTGACCACCTTTTAGATAAAATGCAAGATGCATGAGTTGGAAATCTCTACTTGATGCTTGGACTAAAATTCCTTTGGGCTGGGAAAAGGCGGCTTTGTGGTGAGAAGGAGAACACAGAGCCTGAGAGGTCACAGCCACTGACAGAGATGGCTTGATTTAGAGGCAGGATGGTATAATCAAGGCTCCCCTGGGGTAGGAACACAGATCTCTTCCAGAAAATCAAAAGACGTCAAGAAAAGGAAATTCCCTAACCAATGTACTTTAAAAAATCCTGCAAAACCTATCTGAGGGGAAAGAAAAAAACATTTTGTTTTCAGGGAAAAAACAAAAAGTTTGACTTCTAAGACCAACTGTACTTACTACTTTATTACGGTAGGAAAACGGAAAGGGACGATGAGTGAAAACAAGGGCCCCTCCAGTGAGTTCGCTGTGAGGTGGGGAAGAAATGGTCTAATGCTGAGGAGAACTGGCATGTAAACAAGGTCTTAATATCAGGGACGTCTGCCGGAGACGGGATGAGACCAGTGGTAGTCAAACCATACTTTTACTTTTAACGTGACGAGAAGTCCACTTGATGTGTCTAGCAATATGTCTAGAATAATTTGAAATACATGTTTTAGCTTCTAAGAATTGCCTCACAGGCGCGGCCATGTGTGCATCTAATTCTGTGTATGATGGTTTATGTATAAGAAGTATTGGTGCCTATATGTTGTAATCTAAGATGCTGAGTGGGTCCTTCGACCTCTCTCTTCCTGATATTCAGACAGGAAGTGAGGCAGTTCTGAATCTGTATCCTAACTCTGCTACTTACCAGCTGGATGATGTTGGGCTGGTCCAAAATATCTTTGAGACTCAGTTTCCTTATCTGTTAAGTGGGAGGTAATATTGCCATGACTGAGGCTATAACCTATGTAAAAGCTCTAGCACAGTGCCTGACACATGGTAATTACCCCCTGAAATTCTGCCTTCTCCGGGGGTCTCTCACACTCATTTCTTAAAATACACATCCTCCTCCAGGGCAAGTCACTAAATCCCTAAAAAATATATTTCTCAAAAAAAAAGAGAATTATTACCTCTCATTGCATATAAGCCACTGAGATAGACACTGAGGGATGAGAAATATGAAGCACACGCAACTGTAACATATGGGAGGAAGTGACAAACATTGGGAGAATATGAATTACAATAAAACTGAGACTTTCAGCCTAGTCCCAGGGGAAAATCATGGGATTCCTTTCCCCAGGACTGGGGAATGATGCAAAGTTCCCCAGGGAAGAAAGCAAAGGTGGTGGGTGGGTGTGTGTGTCACAGGTAGGTGTGAGGCCGCACAGGTGCTAATCAGGACACGTGACAGCTTCTCAGGACCAGCAGCCACTGGGTGCTGTCACATACAGTATCTCCTCACTCCCCATAGCAGCAGCCCTGGGCAGTGGGTATCATTACCCCCAATTTATAGAAAAAGGACTTGGGGCAGGAGTAAGGGTAAGTAAGGTCAATGGGGTGGCTGGGACTTGAATTCAGATATTTAGTGGAATCCTGTTGTCCTCACACTGCACCTCAGCTGTCTCATTGAATTCATCCTTCCCCATTCAGAAAATTATATATTCCCAATTTGAGGATGGATTCCCCAAGAATAAGCACCAGAAAACTCTCCTTCTGCAAAACACACAGCATTTAGCAAAGGGCCTTAACATGAGGGCCCTTAACATATCAGAAAGAATGAAAAAACTCGTGTGTGTGCTTGACTTGAAAATTTGCCATAAAACAACCCCATAACGCCACTGTATGCTTCGCCCATTTTATTTTCTAATGCCCCCACTCCCCTGGCATGCTAATTCCACAAAGCTGAGGCTTGAATGCTCCATACATGAGAGCAAATTCCTCCAGTTACTTGAAGATAAGAGATTAGAAAAATTACTTCACTTCAGAGAGTGGGCCCTCAAGGGAGATTATGAAGAAACCCTGCTTGTTTTTGGACAAATAGTGGAGACTTGTGAATGACTGTGGCTAATCAGATGGGAATAGAAGCCCTTCTGGCAGGTGTTACCAAACACCTTCATGAATTTAACGATATACTCAAGAGAAAGGCAATTTTTTCCCCTCGACATTGGGGCAAGTGTTGGTGATTGGTGGGCACCCTTCCAGCATCCTCTGCGTAGGTACTTTCCATCACTCTCAGGAACACAAGTCCCTCAAGGACCACCCTAGGCACGCCATGAAGGCAAGCAAAGTACTCTATTGCCTCACCATCAAAAAGAAAAGCATAATTTGTTTCAAAGCCCAAGATAAATGATTTATAAATTCTCCATTGCAGTGCTCATAACTAAGAGTCAATGCTATAATATTTCATTCTGGACCAATCTGCAGGGAAAACCTTCTCCAAGTCTTTTCATAGGAAAACTCAATCATTTAGGAACAATAGCTACCTTCCCTCCCACCCCCCAAATGCTTTTGTATCCCCATCTCAGTGTTAAGTCTTTTAGTGCACTTAATCCCACAAAATACTCTATGAATCTGGTCAGACTATTATTATCCCTATTTTCTAGATAAGGAAAAAGGGTTTGTGGGGTTACTAACTGGCTCAGGACACACAGGTGGTGAGTGAGTGAGTGAGTGACAGAGTCCATCCTGCCTGAAGCCACCACCATGCTCTTGACCACTTTGCTATGTCGGTTGAAGAGAAAAAAAGATATTGCATCCACACTCTCGTCCTTTCATGGATAAAGAACATAGTTGTTGCTGCTGGGGTGGTGCTTGTTTCTAACTCACGGAAACATGCTTATAAGATGTAACTGATAAGCTAGACAATGCTATTTTGACCAAACAGATGGTCCCTGGTCTGGAGAGAGCAGACTTTCAGCTACTACACCAACAGCTGGAAGCCTGAGGTGTCAAACAGCGTCCCAATGTACAGCCAAAATAAATAGCCTGCTTGCTACCTGGTTGATCCTGCCAGTAGAAAGAAAAAAAAATCGCCTGTGGCTATACCTGGGCATTAAGACTTGGAATCACTGCAGAATAGCTTATCTGATTGCATGATTGTCCAATTACTTTTTTTAAATCCATAATAACATAAGCATGTGCTTATCCTCAACATTCACAGATAAAATCCTGACCCTAGCTGATGGGAAATTGGCATCGCCTGTGTCCCCAGCACATGGATGAGCTGCCCTGGCCATCATGACACTCACACCTAGTCCCCTCAGCCCCCTCCGGGCCAACCAACTTGCTCATCAACACAGCCACTTGGGCTGAGCCCAGGACAGCGGTGGCCTTGAGCAAGTTACTTTTCTGAGCGTTACTGTCCTCCAATATGAGATAAGACGGCTGGATAGGTTAATCCCCAAGGACCCTTCCCGTCCGGGATCCTGGGACATGAAGGCAGCTGGAGCCCATGAAAGAACTTGCTTGAACTTGTAGTCCTGACTGTTGCACTCCAAATGTTTCCCTTTCCACTTTGGAACAAAACTCTGCCAGCAGGCATTTTTATATAACATGCAAATCAGATGATGCTCTCCTGCTGCTCGCATTCCTCAGTGGCACCCCAGGAACACGGCTCTTAACATGGCGTGAGTGGCCCTTTGTGGTCTCTACCAGTCTGGCCTTCTAGCCTCACCCCTTGCCACACGCCCTCACCAGTCCAAGATGGCGGCCTGGGGCCTTTGGGTGGTTCCTGTCTCCTGCCCTGATGTCCTTGCACTAGAAACACTCCCACCATGAGCATCTGTCTCCCACAGTGGACACTACACGAGGGCAGGGGCTTCGAGTCCCCACGGTGCCTGATGCAGCCTGGCGTCTCCACACCTGCTGGTCAGATGGAGGAAGGAACAAGTAAGTAGAGAGATGAAGTGACGGATCGCGGCCCCAGGCAGCCAGATGACCCGAACATGCATTTCCAGATAACGTAAGGAACTACTAAAACAGTTTTATTGAAAAATGTTAAAACTAAGGCCAAAACCATCGCAGGCAACTGAATCTGACATTCTGTTGCACCCTCCAATCCGTTCTCCCCACTCTACTCGGGAAGAGTCCAAACAACAGGCTCCTTGTCGTTCAGGTCTCTGCCTCCATTTCCTTTCCTCTCCCGGCCACTCTACAGCCTGTCACATCATCCCCGATCTCTCCTTGAATCTGAGTCATAGCACTTTGGTCAGTTCCTTCACAGCAATGATCACAATTTGTCATTATTTTGCTTATTTCCTTGAGTATTATTGGTTTCCCTCTCATGAACATGGGAATAGGGACTGTGCCTTTATGTTTACAGCTTGGTCCCCAGAGCCCTGCAAAAGTGCCTGGTACTTGACATTCATTGAACATCAGGATGAAATAATGAGCAGGGTCTCTAGGAAGTCCATTTTATTGACAGTCTAGTTAATGACATGATTACAACTACTAATACATCCATTGTCTACTTGGCTCTACTATGGAATAATTCCATAATATTTACTGAGTTTCTACTCAGAGTCTGTTTTCGTGCTAGGCCTTGAGGATACTGAGAGAAGATACACAAATCCCTGTCCTCAAAGAAGGGTCTGGGTCTGGAAGGAGAGATGGACACAAGGCCAGAGTACTCAGGATGGTAAGTCCTACACCAGAGGGACAAACAGGATGTCATCGCTGCCCTTAGAAGGCAAGGGCTGCTAGTCTCGCCTTTTTTGGACCCAGCGATTTGCAGCTCTAAGTCCAGCCAGAACTCTGTCATCACAGAAAGGGCCACTCCAGCTGAAAGACCAAGAGTAACCTTTCTGAGGGCGTGCCTGGAGCCTGGCAGAAGTGGACTGTGGAACCCAGAATTCCCGGACAGGAAGGCCAGAAAACCAACCTTTAAGCTCCTCTGTCAGGACAAGAAGCTGCCAAAACTAGTAAGCGTATGTCTTCCATATCCAGCCACATAAGGAGCCACGTGCTAGGAGATCGGTCAGCTCCCTGCAGGTCACTCCAGCCCAGATAAAGAGCTGAGGAAACACAAATATAACTCTGCACAAGTTGAGGGGAATGTAGGGAAGGCACGTCTTCCTGCAAAGTGGGGGTCACCCAAGTCTCTTGGAGGGTATCAGAGGCCTCATGAGAGGTCAGGGGGCCAAAAATGGACTGACTGCTGAAGGGACAAAAACCAGATTTTGTTATTCTTAAAAAAGAGGTCTTACATTTATATTTGTTTAATTTGGCCATAGAAGGTATTTACTTTAAGACCATGTGGGGATTTTCAGCTGATCACAAATGTGCGAGTGTGCGCTCACGTGTGTGCGTATGCATATATGCCAGTAAGGAAGGATACAGGACTACACTCATGCCCACATGCATCTACAGGCCTAGACCTATGGACTAAAGGGTGAGGTGAGTTAAGGAGATTCCTCCTCTTCATCAGGGAGGATACAATCTGGTAGAGTTTACAAAACAAAGATGATTAGAGCTAAAGGCAGCCTCTATAGGTCCATTTGACAGATATTTACTGAGCGTCTGCAATGTACCAGGGAGGTCCAGGTTTGGGAACGAGGGAGGGATACAGCGACTGTTCAGCTCACACACAGTGAGTCTGAGGCTCCTTAGAGACATCTAACTGGACATGCTGACTAGGTGTAACGTGTGAAGCTTTGGGCTAGAGGACACTATCAGTGTGGTGAGATCTTCTGATAGAGGGTACACACAGTGTGAGAGAAGAGGGCTAGAACCAACACTGTGAGCAAAGCCCAATGCTTGATGGCCAGGGCTTGCAATAGAGCAGCCAGAGAGGAAACTCAGGAGACCGGTGGCCAGGAAGCCCAGGAAGAGGGAGAATCACAACCAAAGAGTGTGGTCAGTTAGTGACAGGGGTCTCAAGTTCCGTGGTCCAGAGATCTTCTTATCCAACTGAGGTCTTTTATTTATTTTTCTTTTTATGCTTTGAGACTCCAATTTAGAAATAATAATAGGTAGTAGTAGTACTTCGTGAGAAATGATTTTCTAGACTGATAGAGTACCATGTACCAGGGTCTACCCAGTGAACAGCTTTAGTAAAGAAAAGAACTGTAAAGTCTCCAACCTGCCAATGGGAAAGGGGAAAGGGATTTGCAGAATTCCACCAGGAAAAAAAAAGAAAAGCAAGCAACAACTCTGCAAGTGATACTGGGAGACATGCCCTTGCGCAAGGCAGTAGCAGTCCCCGTGTGGGAAGAACCCCATTCAGAGAAAATCCACTGGTGCTCTGTGTTCTCCACGAGCCTTCCACAGTCCTCCAACCGAGAAGGGTCCAGGAGCTTCTCCTCCTCCTCTGCCCACCCCGGGCTGTCCCTGAGGAGCAGGTTAGTCAGTGCAATGGTGCCCTATCCCAACAAGTCCAAAGTTCAGCATT
Organism: Daubentonia madagascariensis; assembly: GCA_023783475.1. Classification (NCBI taxonomy): domain Eukaryota; kingdom Metazoa; phylum Chordata; class Mammalia; order Primates; family Daubentoniidae; genus Daubentonia; species Daubentonia madagascariensis. The sequence continues at coordinate 39,366,270 of JAKFHU010001035.1, read as the reverse complement.
CCTGAGCCCTGTCTTTCTTCTCTACTCCACTAGGCCCAATGCCTACTGGTCACCCCTGATGGCACTCCCTCCCTGACTGCCCCATCTGAGGGGTGCCTGCACCCTGGACATTTCTTTACTTCCTTCTCATTAGAAATCATCCTCCCCCCAACTATGAGCTCTTCTGAACAACTTGCAAATCTGTCCGATGTCATTGAGCTAAGGTGGACACTTAACGGCTTGAAATGTAACTTTCCCCAGGGAACCTGCATAGATCAGAAGACCTGGAGAGTCAGCGGAAGTGGGGCACAACTGCAGTGCCACTTCTGAAGTCCTGGCAGGAAGGGCTATTGATTTCCCTCTCTGGGGCTCTCCTAGCCACCACTGCCCTCACCCCTGCCTCTGAGTCCATCCTGAGTCAACTGCTTCCTTTTTTCTTTTTTTTACCTAGGACCATTCTTGGAGCAGGATTTGGATTTTCTTGATGTCATTCAGCTAAAATTCAGAGTGCTGCTCATTCCCTGACTTTGCTGGCAATTAACAGCTGAATTTATCCTCACTAGAGCAGGTTGTTTGGCCACAGATATGGATGAAATATTAGTAAGCTATATTCAATGAAAGGAGGTACTTTAAAAAGGTTAATCCATCTCTGCTTCGGGAAAAGTGACACCCAGTTTTTAAACAAGGTCTCTCATTAACAATTCAGGTCATAGATGTGTACTGAGGGCACAGGGTGCACACACAGACTATAGCAGACCCTTACATTTATCATTTATAGTTCTATTATTCCTGAGCTACCCTGAGGGTCCATGACAAGTAGCAGCTTCTACCTGTGTAGAGTACATATTTTAATTTGGGTTTTAATGAAGCTATGTGTGGGGTAAGTCAGCTGGCCAGCAACTGAGCCAGACCAAGTGGAGACACAGCAACAAGGTCTGTGAAAGGAATATTTCTCAGCCAGAAAGCAAGTGTTTTGACCTAATTAAACACAGTAGTATGGAATCTGTTGGTGATTTAGATCAATGAAAATAAGTCCTTTAAATATTCTATTCTGAAATAAAGACATAATGATTTGGGAATTTATTTTAGCAAGTGTTATAGCAAAAACTAAAAAACTTCAGTGAAAACTAAAAAGATGGTTAATGTGCTATGAGAATGTACCCAGGCAACATAACTCTCGACAGCTCCCTCTATGTATCTATATCTCTATGTCATATTAATCATATTATATACTTTATTATATACATATAAAGGATATATCTAATATATAATGAAGTAGTGTGTACTGAAGTATATAGTATGATTAATATAACAGATATATATTGAGAGATGTTGAGAGTTATGTGTTGCCTGTATTTATAAAATGAAGTATATATATGCAATATTGCAGTTATCCAGTGTAAGAATGAGTCCAAGCAACATGTAACTCTTATCTTGCTTTCTCTGTCTCATCTATTAATCACACTATAAACTTTATTATGTATATAATAAGGTATATATAAAATAAAGTACCTATATAACAAAGTATACAGTATAATATATACTATATAGAGAGAGATGTTAGGAGTTGTATGTTACCTTATATACATACACAATAAGATATATATGTAATAAAGTATATAGTATGATTAATATATGTAATATTTAACAATCATTTATATATACGTTTTATATAATATATAATACATGTACATACAGAATATATATTATATAAAATCAACAGAAGTCTAATTGTGACATATTAGATTATACTTGGTGTTGGTCTCTTCCCAATTTTGTATTATTTTTACCAACCCAATAGTTCATGCTAATAGAAATGAAAACAACAAAAACGACTCCTGAAACCTTAAGAATATACAAAAGCAAAATCTGTCATCTTATGAGGCTAAAAAAAAAAAAAAATCACTATTTTCATGTGCTAACAGTCGCTAATGGAGGTTAATTAAACAAATGCTAATTTCCTAATCTCTTGATGACTGTCAAACAGTTTTTATTGCCAGAGATTAGCTGTTATGATATACACCCACAACCATACCTGCTCTTTTTTGAAAACATAAATGTTCTGATTTAATGGAAAATCACTGCAGGGCATAAGTATAAACTATAAAACAATTAAAATAATAAATCCAAATGGCAGCAATTCCCAGTGAGTCTTACAACATCAAACTGAGCAGCTGCCATCTGCAAAGCTGTGCCCTGGGCCCTGCAGGTGCTGGGGCAAGAAACAGGCACAGGCAGCTTCCTGTGGGTCACCACCAGCCAGCAAGAACCCAAGGCTGGCTGGAGTCCCCGGTGAAGGAGTGAAATGGTCCAGGGCAGAGGCTGCCCACAAGTTCCCAGTCAGCTTGTTCCCTTCCCTAGAAATAAAATCATTCATTCATGCATCCAAATACTTATGGAGTAACTACTGTGTGACATGCACTGTTCTTGGCACTGTGGAAACAAGTTCCCTGTCCTCTTAGAGTTTATATTCTAGTATGGAAAGACAATCAACGAATATAGCAGTCAATGATACGATGTTTCTTTTCCATTACTCAGTGGATATGTATTGAGCACCTTCCAGGTGCCCCTGCCTTTGTGAGATGATTTTCAGGAGACAGAACTCTAAGACCTGGCTTCTGCCACCCACATGTGAATCAAGGAGAAAACCATAAAGACACCTTGCTCAGTGACAGCACTTGGTGAGTGAGCATTTATTAGGGTACGTCACATGGATGATCTCATTTAATTCTCCCCAAAACTCTCTGAAATGGGTACTATCATCTCATTTTAGAGGTGATAAATCTGAGACTTCAAGAGGGTGAATAACCTGTCAGAAGCCCACAGCTAGTATGGGGGTGAGGAACCAAGATTTGGACGCCACAGAGCAAACTTTTAACCACACCATCCCATGCATGTCTAGGCTGGGTGGTGGAGAAGGAAGTCCTGAGAAGCCATGAGCTCCTCAGAGAAGGACCCACACCTGCTACACCATCCATATTCTCCCCAAGTCCACAGTGCCTGCTCTGGTGCCAGGAGCAGGCTAGTAAATACTGACTCCCTGGTCACACCCTGGTGGTCTCACTTCAGGATCACCAGAATTTCCAGCTCAGAAGATCTTTAGGTATGTGGTTCTCCAGCCCTGACTTCTTCTCAATATCAGTTCATTGGTTTATCAATCTTATTTTTAATGGTCAACCAGAGATCTAGATTTGGAGCCCTCAGAAAAGTGGTTAAAAGCTCAGGGTCATAAGGATTAAGGAACATTTACCAAAACAGGGACCCTCCACAATGCCACATAGGGATTGGTAAGGCAGAGATGCCTGAGACTGAGCAGGAAAATGTGATGCCTCACACACCTGAGTCTGAAGAGTATTTGTACTATTAACAGCATGTGAATATGACTTAGTCTCACTGAGGCTCAGCTTCCTAACCTGTAAAATGGGGATAACAATGCTCATTTCAAAGGCTTAAATGAGAATAATACGGTAATCCTTAAATGAGATAATACAGAAAGGGTTTATAACAGTTCCTGGCACAGAGTGGGAGCTTGACAAATATTCGTTCCAATTCCCATTCATGAGCAATTTCTGAACTTGACCGTTCAAATCCCTAGTTTCTTATTCCTCTCTCAGTACAAAAAAAGTACTGTCTGTCACATGGTAGATTTGAACATCTGCTCCTTTTGACTGGCCACATTACAAGTGACATGTAACGGAACAGCACAACAGCAAACAACCACCACCAGAAGGGCAAACCAGAATAAGGAAATATAACTAGGATCTCATTAGAATGGATAGCCTAAGAATTGTAGAACGGTTGCTGTACTGGGTGGATTTTATCTTTATTTCCCACTGTTGCAGACTTTGTCACAGATAGGTCTGTACCTCGGTGTTAGTTGTATGGCATATGGGACACACCAAGTCTTGGTCATCTTGATACATCTTGTGACTTTTGAGGCTATAGCACCAAGGCTAAGGGCTACGAGCTGACCAGGGTGTGGTTTCCCACAGCCGTGCCTAAGAAGAATGGTGGTGTCCAGCCTCCTTGGTCCCTGCCCATTTTCCCATTGATTTTCCAGTTTGCCTGTTGTATCTGTGAGCTGCCCCACGTTTCTCTAGCAAATTCCTTATCTGTGCAAGTTAGCTGGAGCTATGGTTACCACTAAGCTCTCTGACCAAACCCCCCCCCCCCCGCCGAGTCCCAGACCAGTCTAAAACCCCTCGTTCCTCAATGGTAGCAGGTGTCCCATGATGACAGCCACTCACTGTCAGAGGCTTACAAACTTGGAACTATCTTAGGAGCCAGGACAGTGTATTTGAAGGTGGAGAGGCCCTACTGGCCATCATGTGTTCACCACAAGCGCATAGCACTGGTCGAAAGCAGAGATCAATGCTGTGAAAAGCAGTCCAAGGCAACATGGCCAGCATTACCACCTCCGCCAGGCCTCCACACCCTAAGAGAAGGCCGGGACAAATATCAGCCACTCCATGTGTGTTGACATGACCATGAACATTCAGAAGCTGGGAGGTTAGGATCACATGCTGGTTTAGGACACGCACGCTCTTATTAACAAAGAAAAAAAAAGTCTATACAGCTGTTTCTACTCCAGCTGAGAAATAAGAGAAAACATTAAGTGTATTATTAAAACCTGGAGGAATCACTGTGGGGGATACTGTTTTGGATCCTAAGAATCCAGAATTTTAGCGATATGTGAAGAAACTATCAATGACAAATTGTTCAAGGGCAAGGGTCAATGATTTTGAACTGAACGAACCTGGGAGCTAAATATAGAACAGACACTGATGCACTCAAGCTAACCGGGAAGGCCAAATCTGTAGGCTGTCTGGTCCTCGAGCCTTTCTCTTTCCATATTTGTCCCTTAACTCCTAGGCTCAAGGTCTGGAGGCTTAGAGCAGCACTAAATGACTTTATATCTTGAAGCTCAACACCCATATTTCAAAGGCGCTCACCTAGGATAAGTCTGTTCACGTTGGGTCTTCAGAAAACTGCACCACCGAGGGGTGTCTTTACTATCCGTAGCCTCTCGCTGTCTCGCCCTTGGTGGTGCCCCTGTCCCCGCCTACTGGCCTCCGTGCTCTTAGTAGCTGTCACCCTCCAGCTCCAGGAAAGACCGTGACAGCAGCTTTCATCCTCCGCTGTCCATGCTCGAGGGAAGAGGGGAGGGAATTCACAGTTGTCAAACCCTTACCATATACCAGGTTCTGTGCCAGGTCCTACGGGGGAGACACCAGAAAGCTAAGAAATAATTAACACTAGGAAAAGGCTTTTAATCTGGTATTAAAATGGGATATATATATTTAAGTACGAGTAAATATTAAATGAAAGGTATAAATATTAAGTGTCCACTTCTAGGCTTTTGCATAAACTTTTTCCTCTGCCTGTAACACTCCTCCCGTCTCTTTATTGGCCAACGCCCATCACTTCCTGCAGGAAAGTTTCACGGACTCCCCCAATTAGGATCAGCGCCCCTTCTAAAGGGTGCAAGGCACCTGGACCTCCCCTGCTGTAGCATTCATCACAAGGAAACGTGAACACCCTCACTAGGCAGTACAGTCCACAAAGAGGGGACAAAGGGACAGGGTCTGGCTCACCACTCTATCCCCACAGTGCCTTGCACAGTGCCTGGGATGTAGTAGGCACTTAATAAATATCTGATAGCTAAGAATGAACAAAGAGGCTAAGAGGAGACCCAGAGAGATCTCTGCAGGTTGAAGGGGGGGTCCACTTCCAAGACAGCAGGCACCTTGGAGTACTTACTAAAGAAATATCCATTAAGTAATTTTCTTCTAGAAACAGCGTTGCCTGTGCCACAGCTTGGATGGCAAGCTGGTAAAACAACACTGCCTGGGCCCACTCGACAAGAACCAACCTGTTGGGGCGTTAGAATCCTGGCTTGGCAGTCCAACCCTGCTGCTTACATCTGCCATGATGTTGGAGCAGATTAACATGTCTTAAATCATTTCTAATCATTTTAAACAGGTACTTCACTTAGATATGATGAAGACACGTACTAGATTTTGATTCACACTCCATTTTGCTATGGCAATAATCATGTATGGAATGGACTTTGATTTTCATGCTTATTTAATCCTAATGTGAATTAAGAATGACTCACTGTCATTGGCTGAACATTTGTTTTTCTCAGAGAGTCCTTACTTATGTACCTAAGTGTTTCTATACTGAAAATGTATTTTTATGCCTGTATTTATTGGCATGCGTATATTTAGAAGGAGGAAATTATTCAAAGATACTGAAAAATGGAAAAATTTCATCAGTTGGACTTTGCTAGATGAAAAGTCAATGACTAATTCATTTCCCTCCTGATGATAAATAGTTAACCATATCTAAGAAATCAATCCTCCTTCCCTAGCCCCCTTTTTAAGGCTTGCATGTAACATCCACCCCTCATCCGATATACCAACTCAGAAAAGATTCCTCTTTTCCAGATAAGCTGATTCCCATAAATTCAAACTTTTATTTTTAAATTCGGTCATTGTTACCCAAAACGTCCCCCCAAAAATCACTGCTACTAGCTGGTTATAAAGCACTTTCTAGAGGAGCAACCAAACAATCCTCTTTGTCAACCCATAATGCAGACAATGCCTATTTTTCTTTTCTATCAGATTTGGGCTACTGAGTTCTATAGACTAGATGAACTATAGTACTGATCAATTCATTTTCCCAAAGACACTTCTACTAATTATTGGATAAATGCAATTGAAAATAAATTAGATTCCAGTTTTCTAAAGTTCATATGCATATATAACTAAGCATGCCAGTGAACAACTTGAGAACTTGCTACAGGGAGGAAGTACTGGGCAATTAGCAGCTAAACCAGGCAAATAATTACCAAAGTGTCTATCTGTGCCACTTTGAGATAGGACAATTGAGACATCTTTTATTCCTGGTAATATTTAATTGTGTGTAAAAAGTTCCTCTTAAGACTCATCATATGCACCAATTAAGTGGAGGTTTCCAGTGGAGAAATATTTTTAATTGTTTAGGGCCACCTGGTATCTGTAACCGTACAACACTGCCATTTTTATCATTCTCCATGTTGACTACGTAAGGATCTTTGCTAGATTTAGTGAAAGATCAGAGAGAGAGAAGACTGGGAATGATCCCAGTCTTTAAAGAGTTTGTAATTTGTCAGAGGTAAGGGTACAAAGAATATGCTTTCTTCTACCCACCAGCATGAACATAAATGCAGAGCTGTGGATTTATATGGTCATTTTTAACTTAAGTAGGGGCCTCTAATTGGATAATGAACATAAAGTTATAGTGTCAAGGAAATTGATCAAATAAGGTTTCATAGAGGGGGCAGAACTTGCTTATATTAACATCAGTTGATAAAGTTGAACTATCCTGTAAAAGGACATTCTCTATAGTGAACTATTCATATTCCTTATTATGTCTCAGAAGGCACCACCACTGTTAAAATTAGAAATAAGAATAGTGTCAGCAACCTGATGCTTGTTTCTCTTTATCAACAAGTGAACATTTTAAAATCACTTTTCAAACTAGCATGGCTTGGCGAGATTGCTTGACAACTGCCAACTGCTCGAACCCAGCATTGCCCTGAGTTTGCTTCCCTTCAATCAGTGATGTGCCCACAAACATTTGGTTCTTCGTTCATCGTTGGTGACTTGATTTCTTTGCACTAGGAAAGGCAAAACTCCTTACCACCAAAAACATGCGAGAGGGTTGAAGAAGGAATAAGATACAATATGATATAAAGACCATTACATTTGCTTTTGATCTATGTGATATGGAATAGAATTCTTAAGGACTCTAAGAGCGAACGGGCCATGTCATTCATTCCCCCCGCAACAGTCATTCCCTGCTTTCGTGTGGGGCCCTTGGCTTCCCCCAAATTCTTTTATCCTCATTATCCCGCTGGTCCTCACTTCAGCCTCGCTACTTCCCAGTTACTGTCCCACAGTTGCAGGGAACAGTTTAAGACATGAAAGTGTATGGTTTGCTTATCTTTTTACTCTGAGTTTCCTTTAAGCAGTGTGTAGACCAAAAAAAAAAAAAAAAGCCCAGTGTTTTCCTTTGTAAAGCTTTTCCTTTCCTTGTATTTGCACATTTTTGCAGTGAACTTTAGTAAACTTTTCTTCTGAAAGTTTAAACACACCTTTCAGAGAGAGGTTTCAGAAAAACCGTGGCCATTGGCAGTGATATTGCCGCAATGAACAACAGCAAGGTAGTCTGATGAAGTTTTCTGGAATGTTTTCTCAAGTTTTACTAGGGAGAATGGAACTCAATTTTATATGAAAACTAATCTGGCTTTACTAGGACTCTCCTAGTGAGAACATAGGGAAATGCTTGTCGGCGCAGTGCTAGAGAAAACATGTGGGGCCAGGTTCCAGTGCTGCTCCTACACTTCCTGGCCATGGGACCTATTTGCTTCATGTTACAACCTGAGGCCTCAGTTTCTTTATCTGTAAAACGGGAACAATACCACATCTCACAGGCTATGTTCCTGAGGGTTAAATGAGAAAACGTACAGAAAATGCTTACTGCCAAGCCCATTTTAACCCCTCAGTAATTATTATTAATAGTTATCAAAGTCAGTAGCTTCATATATCAACTCAAACCTGGGCAAGGTCAGAGGGGTCCAGTGAGGACTCCTTAGGGTAATCACTCAGGTCAATTTGAAAGAAACCTAAACGTAAAACTTACCTATGGTCAGAAGGGTGGTTGCCCTCCTGGGGGTGGGGAAGGTATGGATCGGAAGGAGCGTGGGAGAGCCTACTGGATGCTGGAAATAGTCTATATCCTGATTTGGGTTATCTAGGTGTATATTTACGTGAGAATTCATTAACATCTAAGAACTGTGCACTTTACTGTAGGCCTACTGTAACTCAATAGGAAAAAAGAACGAGAAAGGAAGGAGGGAGGGAAGGCAGACAGGAGGGAGGAAGGAAGGGGGAGAAAAAAGAAAAGGAAGTGGTGGGGAGCCCAAATGAGCTTTCCCTTGGCCTGATTTGCTCCTTTTAAGTTCCCTGCAAACCTAATGCAGGACAGGCCCTCTTAATGTGTGAGCTGAATGGCAAGAAAGAATAGTGCTGTCTTTCCTCCACGATCACATCCTAAATTCCTGTCCAGAGGCATTCATGAGCATCACTTTGGTACATATGTAGATGCATGAAGCCCCGAGGGTGTGCATTCAGAGATGGCATGCCTGTCTGCTTTCAATCCAAATGTGCTCAATGACATGTGCTGAATGCCCAGTGCTATTTGATCCTTGCATTGCAATTGCTGAGCCTGACCGTGAACCCAGAACTCCTGTTCACCAACTAGTCAATGTTTATTAGCCAACCCGCACTAGCCCAGCACCATGCCAGGTCCTGTAAATTCCCTATGGGCACCTATAACATCTCAGAGCCCACTGTGTGGTGCTCTACAGACTAGGCAGGGATTCGTAGGTACCCACATGTCAAAGACAAGAATGAGTGCCCTGGGCACCCTGGTGTCTGACAGATAGAACCAGGAGACTTCTCTGGGTGTGCAGGCCTGTCTCAGATCATGAGGATGGTTCTTCCTTAGACTGATCTCATGCCATAAAATGTTCAGGGCAGTCTGGCCCCAAGAGGCCATAAACAATACAATGTCTACTTTACAATGGGTACAGGAAGGTAGAAATGAAAACTTTCACCTGTGTATTCTTAGTCCTTTTAACCACAACACATCAAACCATTATAGGCATAAACCTCCCCACAACAGATGCTGAAAGGGTGGGTGAAGATACTCTGGTTAGATCGAGCTGTGATGGTCAAGGACCTTTTAAAAAAATTGTTTTGTTTGAAACAAAATTTATCTGGAGAGAAATGGTTTTGGTTTGGGAATGAATCCAAGCAGTTCAAAAGGATATTATGCTTTCTTAGACAATAAATTTTACAGCTTTGACTAAGTTGGGTTGTTTAATCTTCTTCCTGATCATGTAGGGCAAGAACTACATGTTCATGTTGAACAGGCACAAGGGCCACAAGTGGTGGGAAATTGATATTAATAGCTTAAGAAGAGAAGATTATATTTAGACTACTCTAGTTTTTACAGTAGGGATAGATTAAATAGCTTTCTTGAATTAATATTTATAGGAAAAAAACCCCAACCCTCTGTTTTGTCAAACGTGGGCCGAATCCTTTGAAAGAAAGTTCAATGCAATCTGAGAGGTTAAGTTGTAAAAGTTGTTGAGCAGAGAAAGGGACTGAAGTGAGAAAGGGAATCTCTGCCTTGTGCCTTCTCCCGTCTTCAGGAGCATTCAAAAAGGCCTTCACCTTCTCAGTCTGATTTCCTCAGGGTCTAAAAACCTGAAAATCCGGCTGTATTCTACCCAGAGATCATGGCAAAATCTGCATAAACCTCACTAACCAAAACAAGGGATGTGTTAGCTCACAGCTACCCCAAACCTTTAGGGCCACATAATCATAGACCTTTGGATCCAGAGTAGGTTTCTCAGCCTTGGCACTACCGACATCTCAGGCTGCATAATCCTTTGTTGTGGGGCTGTCCCATGCATCGTAGGCTGTTCAGCAGCATCCCTGGCTTCTACCCGCCGGAGGCCAGCAACTCACTGCTGCCCCCCACCCATACCCCTAAGTTTTGACCACCAAAAATGTCCTCAGACATTGACAAATGCCCTTCAGGGAAAACTGCCACCAGTGGTTGAGAACCACTGTAGTAGAGGAACATCAAGAATCACCTGTTCTCATCAGGGACGTGAAGAGATTATGACTGATGAGTGAACTTGACCTTCAGCGTTTTTCCTCCTAAATGACGCTGCCACTGAAGAACCACATTCTGTTTTTGACTTGAGCTTCATACTGGGAAACTGAGTTTCCTAAGTCTACTGCCCAGAATAACAGCATCTTCTGGAGCCTTATGAACAAAAGAGCCTTGGGACTTAACAGATGGAGCACAGCATCTCCTAGGGGTGCCCAAGTAGTTTCCCAACTGCAAACTCCCAGGGTACCCACCAACTGAAAGGAGAATCCAACAAGCTCCAAGGGGACATTTTAAAAGACACATTATAATTATAAACTTCAACCATTCTATCTAAATTCCAGCAACAGGAATTGAGAATCCTGAAGCCAAATTTAAGATCTGCTAAATGAATGGCACTCAGAGTGGGTGGTGTGTTCCTTGCTAGCTCTGCTTTGGTGAGAATCTAGTGTACCTTCTTTGCTGCTGGAACAGTATGTGTTTATCTCTATTGGTTGAGAGAGTCTCTTTGCAAGTTTCTTTACTCGATAAGCAGTGGTAGTTTCTGAAAAAAAAATCGCTAGAAACAGTGTTACCTCTCCTAGCACTAATGCAAACCATACTATAAAAGGAGGCACAATGCCAGAAACTAAATTCATCCCGTTCAGCCTAGGGAGATTAGAAATTGGAAGAATTAAGAAAATATGAGTCCCCAGGGCCAATAAACCATACTTAGAACGATTTGTGTTTTATACTCACAAGAATTTTATTTATGATAAGAATTTGAATGTCTTCCCCCCACTTTATTTATAAAGATTAAGTGACATCATTTAGCTAGAGTAAAGAATGCCCTAAAAAGAATAGCCCAAGTTGTTTCTACCGTTTAGGAAAGGGGAGAAAAAAAAACCCCTAACTCACTCCGTTTTTTTTCTCTTTCACAAAAATAACAGAAGGAAAGCTGCTACTGTAATCAGCAGTGATTGCAGGCATTTCCTGTATTTTTATATCAAGCTGGTTGTTGTTTTTCCATTACATACCCAGTGAACTCCAGTTAGGTCAAGACTAGAGAAAAACAGGACCAATTATGCCTTCAACCCCACAAATCTGCCTACTTAGCTCTGCTAATTTTATCGTGTTGACTCCCTGATTCCAAGGAGCCAGAGATAGGAAACCTTCGGTGGGCCATTTACTCTCTTCCTCCAGGAGGCGCATCCCTGCACGTCCCCTCCACGCCCCATTTAATCTCCAGCGTCCCAAGATGAAACTTCTGTTCCACCTGTCGCAGAATGAGGTGCACAACCTGTCGCAGGTTGTTCAAATGAGAGGGTCTCGGGTCAAGGCTCTCTGCTTTCTGAGAGGCTCGCAGGGTCAACGTTCTTGCCATTGGACATGTCAGGGCTAAAACCTCCAGAGTCCACAGTTGTTCGTGTCCATCTCTCGGAATCCTCATTCTTATGCTGTATCTCTAAGAAGGGCAAAAAGTCCTCTTCTTTACACCTCACCTTCCACCTCTTTGGCTTTAATTTAAGTCCATCTCTTCTTGCTCTGTCTTCTGTGGTTACAGGAGGTTACATTAGGAGCCTCTTCACTGTAGTAAATTATTATGCAGTAATAATGAAATAATAGCCTCAGCTCCAGTCTTTTTTGTCTTTTTTGTTCAAGGCTTTCCATGAAAAGTGTACTCTGTATTTTTTTAAATAATATTTAACACCTTGTTTATAATACCAGATCACACCGGCTTTTACAGCCAACACAGTGTTTTCACAGCTGCCAGTAGCTAGTCTCTCTTTCAAACCTTCAGAAAAGCTGTGAAAACCTTCTTTATCAATTCGAGATTATAAAAAGGTGACAAGCTCTTTGGCCTACTTTGGGCAGTTTCTTTCTCCACCCTGTCCCACAGCTATCCAAGTGCCCACTCTCCGCTGAGTGTGGAACTTCAGGTAGGTTTCCTCCTGGTGACACCGCTCATACTCAAGTTAAACAATTACCTCATTGTTTTAAACAATGAGACCGCAGAGGAGTCAGTTGACAATTCCACAAAACTGTTCTCTAAGCTGTTCCTCTAGGGTTACTTGGCTCTGACAGTTTATTCTGCAATTATCCATGCTACTTATCAACATTTTTTTATTGTTTATATTAATTCCATTGTTTTATGTAATTCAGCATTACGATTTCATATTAGAGCTGGGGTAGACCTCAGAGGTAAACAAATGCCATTTTGAAGTAGTTTTACAGGACTGAGGATTAAAAATATTTTTCTAGTCCTTCTGCAGTTACCTCAGATGACCCTACTCTTCAAATAGAGGTGTACTTTCAAGTCAGAACCTGACACCCTTAGCAACAACCTTGCAACCAATTGACAAATACTTAGTGATTACCAACCATGTACCTGGCTTCATGTTGTGGTATTATAATGGAACAATAATAATAAACAATTACTAAGTCCTTCCTATGTGTTTTCCCAAGCATTACCTCATTTAATGTTCACAATAATCACAAGAGGTAAGTGTTATTACTATCCCAGTTTTAAAATGAGAAAATTGAGGGTCAGAAGGTAAAAAGAACTGGCCTAAGATCCACCTGTGGAGCCCGGATCCCATCCCAGGTGTGTCTGGCTCACAGGTGTGTACCATCCAGCCAGGCTGCAGGTCGCTTCCCCAGAGAGCACCAAATTCACTGCCCACGTGATTTCAGGGCCTCCTTTAGACTTTCTTTCAGAATCCATCATTTCAAAGCCACTCAGAAAAATCAGAGTTTTCCCTTTATAGGCACACATTATTTTTGACACAAAATCATTGTCAGAAATCAGATTTACCTCCAGAGTCAGAGAGGTGTTAGCCACAAAAGAGACTATGTATTCACATAAAACCCTAGAGAGGAATCTAAAAGTATTCAAAGTAAAAGCCGTATTTTTGCCCTGAGAATCAAGTCTCCCAAGAGGACACTTAAAGAAGAGGACAATAGTCATTTGGAGGTGTAAACTCTGGTATGTTTGCTTGAAAAAAATATCACTCTATTTCCTTATTGCAAAATTGAGAAACTCCCAGCCCCTGATGCCTTCACGTGCTTTCTGGAAGAGCGAATTCGGTAGACTCCACGGTACTGTCACAGTCAATTCCTTCCTTCAACTTACCTTCGAATATCAAATCGGGTTCTTAGCTATTAATGATAAAATCCTTTGTTTCATGTTCCTTCTTACATGAAATTTGACCTACAATTTTCTTTACTCCTGCCTTCCTTTTAGACAGAAGCAAGAAAAACCACCACAGGATTCTGCAGATTCTCCAAGAGAAATGTCTTCTGCTCCCCACCTGTTTCCCCCTCGCCAGACCTAAGCACTGAAGCGCATGCTCAGTTGCTCCTCCTCCTCCTCCTCCTCCCCCCAATTTCAGTACAGGATGTTCTCACTCCCCGGACTTCTCTAGCCGGCTTCTAAGGTGCTTTTTTCCTTTGTATAGGCATCCTTCTCAGAAACAGCATTATTTGTGATTACCGAGTTTGCATCTCTGCCACCCACAGTGGAGAGTAGGGACAAATGTATAGACCGTGAACTTGGCTAACAGGCAAATGCAGGCTGTGGGGTTAGTCTTGTTGCTAGCACAGACCAAATCCCACCAGTCGAAAGCCCCACTTGACTTCAGTCAAGGGCAGATAGCAGGGGCGGAGTGGGAAGGGGCGGGGAACACACACCGGGGATAACCCAGCCTTCATATTTCCCCATTGCTCCAAGGTGTCAACAGCTCCAGGGTGCCACAGCAATTCTCCAATCTCCTTTCACATTGCTCTTAATCATCTTATTTTATTTGAAACTAGGATAAAAGTAACCAGGTCACAGTTACCAAATTGCTTTTTACTCAGTCATGGGGATGTTTTAGACTAGAATCCTATGGATGGAAGTTGCAAGGCGGCTCATGCCCACCTGTGCACACTGTTTGCTGAGGAGTTCTAAAAAGCAACTCTCACCTGACGTTCTCCACCGTGGATGAAGGTGGCCACCTCCCGAAGCAGGCTCACCTCATACACAGCCCTAAGCTGGGTACCTGGGAGGACCAATACAAGGGGAGGCCATGATCTCTGACCTCCAAGGACTAACAACTTAGTTGGGGAGAAAAGACTAAAAAACCATTTTGAGACTGAGCAACTATTGTATCCCTACCCACACTCTGAAATCCCATCAGCCACAGGGCAAATGATCATTCATCTTTTGGGGGATTCTCATCCCAAACCCCCTGCCCCTGTAACATTGTAAAACAAGCTCTTTCCCTCTGTAACTTTGGTTAACTAGGAACCACACATTTCTAATAGTAAGGAATTTTGTCTTATATTGAAAAACACAGATGAAGAGTCATACACAGAGAGAATAGAAAAGAAAGGCAACGGTGGGAATAGCCTTTCTGAGCCGAGTTCCCCAGAGTACCCTCTGTGACGGGGTGCTAATTACAGGGGGGAAGCAGCCTGTGTCTGGTTCCAAGCAGGTTCCAATTTTAGTTCTGAATCTTGCTTCCATCTAAAACACTGACTTATAATTCAGACAAACACACTAAAAGAATGTGGTAGCTTTGAAGCCAGCACTGATGCACACAGAGATTATTTCCAAAATCTGGCCTCATGCAGGCAATGATGTGTCTCTCGCTAATGGCCAGATACTGTGTCATATACACATAAGCGTGGTTTTAGACAATGAAGGGGTCCCCCCTGGAGAATGCTGGGGGGGCTTGCAGGAAAATAGGACTTCTGAGTTCTTCATATTCCTCACTTGTTCTTCCAGCCATGTGCTTTCTCTCTAGACAAGACAGACTGGGTGGAAATTTTTCACTGGGGATTCAGGTTTTATGAGATATGCATTTTTTTGTGCAAAAAATAATTAAGGTTTTCAGACACTCACCAACAGCAATCACCTCCATTACCTCACAGGAACCTGGAAGGATTGGCAGCAGTGTACAGGAACAGGCCCTGAAGAAATGCAGAAGGCCAGGCGGCAAGAGTCCAAGGTGACAGCCCAAACTTAGAACTTTTATTCTGCTTTGGATAGTTGACAATTTGTGAAATGCTACCTACTTCCCTGCCACCTTATCAAACAGAACATGCCAGTGCCTAAGACTGAGGCTTGAGCTATGCTGTGGGACGTCAGATGGAACAATTCTCCAGTAGAATGGTTCATGTGGACGTCCACTCAGGACAGGCTGGAAGCTTTCATGGAACTGTTCCTGCATTTCCTCAGCAGCCCAGGACAATAAGACAAGATGTCCTGAGATCTTCTAGAATACATAATCTTGAGATGAGGGATCCCTAAAAATACATTATCAAGGACTCAAATCATTTTTCTCCAAATCCTGCCTTTTCTTGGTTTATATAATCCAGATAATTGCTCAAATTCATTATATGTACATATACATATATATATATATATATTTTTTTTTTTTTTTAACTCACATCACCATATTAGAATTCTGACCGAATCATAAGGCATAGCAAATGGGCTCTCTTGAGGGAAAAGGTTTTAGGTTCTCCTAGAAGTCTTAGACTCTGGGAGGGCAATACTGTTTCTAGCCCTGTTGGCCAAGTGATGCCCAACCTCTGGAGAGATTGCAGCCTTAACTCTGAAGGATCAGAACAAAGTCCTCTGACCACAGGAAACTAAGACAGACCCAGAATTTCCTCTTAGGGCAGGCCTAGCTCTGCACATATTTAGTCCTATGCCATTGAACATCCCCACCACCCCATGAGACAGCCAAGCATCGTGGGAGAGCCCTGCTCATCTGGGTCCAAAGGCCCAGGCTGGTAGTTGTTCTGATGTTATAAATGCGTCTGGGGAGTGGAGAAACAGGCAGTGATTCATTCCCATTAAACCCAAATTGCAGATTCAGGAAACAAAAATAGAAGAGAAAAATGAACAGGGAAATAAAGGAAAATGAATAACTAATAGTATCTAGGATATTCCTGAGGAGAAAACTGCAGAGACAAAGCACAGTCACCTGCCTGAGGTCCCTATGACAGCTGGGACTGGGGCAACTAAGTGGCTGAAACTCCTTCAGGATTCACTGCTACATGATGGGTGTGACAGGGGTGGTCACTGTCAGGTTGCCCCTGTTGTCCTCATCACTCAGGAATCTCTTTTTGTCCAAAAGCTAACCCTAGCCAGGGCTGAGGGAAGCCCCGACCCCCTACAGGAGGCATGCTAGGACACGGCACCATCCCCTTGTCCACTGCCAGATCAGTGGCTAAAACTCTTCCCATAGAGATTTATCCCTACGGCTCAAGACGTTTTCCCTGCAATGTTTAAATTCTTATGTATGCAGCCTCTACCTTCATCAGGTCCTAAGAACTCCTGCCCAGAGTTTCTAGCTCAAAGAGGGAGACTGAGCCACAGGGAAAACCTTGTTTAGAGAAAGAGATACAAAGACAACCGATAACAATAATAATATCTAAGAATTGGGCAACTGCTAGGTCCTGATCACATTCTGTGAAGAAGGTATTAGAATAAATGTTTTACAGGTAAGTAAACAGACTTAGATTAAGAAACCTCCCCAAGTTCAGCCATCTATAAGTGACAGTCTAGGATTCAAACATGGGGCTGTCTGACATCGGAGTTCTGCATTTAACTGTGGACTACAGAGCAAACATACAAAGAGAACATACTCAATAGTTGAACATACTCAACAGTATGAAAAAACAAATAATTCCATTAAGAAGTGGGCAAAGGGCATGCATAGACACTTCTCAAAAGACATACAAATAGCCTACAGCTATCTGAAAAAAATCCTCAACACAGCTAATCACCAGAGAAATACAAATCAAAACCACAATGAGATATCATCTTATCTCAGCCAGAATGGCTATTGTTAAAAAGACAAAAAATAACCGATGTTTGCGAGGATGCAGGGAAAAGGTAACTCTTATATGCTGTTGGTGGGAATGTGAACTAATATAGTCACCATGGAAAACTGTATGGAGATTTCTCAAAAAACCAAAAATAGGATTACCATTTGACCCAGCAATCCCACTACTAGGCATCTACCCAAAGGAAAAGAAATCAAAATATAAAAGGGATACCTGCACTTGCATGTTTATTGTGGCCTCTATTTTTTAAAAATAAAATCAGTAATTAATATACTTCCAAAAAAAAGTATAGGGCTCAGATAGTTTCACTGGTGAATTCTACCAAACACTTAAGGGAGAAATGACACCAATTCTCCGCAATCTGTTTCAGGATATAGAAGCAAAGGGAACACTTCTTAACTCATTCTATGAGGCCAGAATTACTCTAATCCTAAAATCAGACAAAGACATTACAAGAAAGTAAAACTACTGACCAGTATCTCTCATGAACGTAGATGCAAAAGTTCCTTAAAAATTAGCAAATTCCACAAAGTATAAAAAGAATTCTATACCACAACAAAGTGGGATTTATTCTAAGTATGTAAGCCTGGTTAAATATTTAAAAATCAATTTAATCTACCATATTAATAGCCTAAAGAAGAAAAATCATGATTATATGAATTGATGCAGAAAAAGTATCTGACAAAATCCAACATCCATTTATAATAAAAATTGTCAGCGAACTGGGAACAGTGGGAAATTTCCTGAACTTAGTAGAGAGCATCCACAAAAAATCTACAGCTAATATCATATTTAATGGTGACAAGCTGGATGCTTTCCCATGAAGATCTAGAATAAGGCAGGAAAGTCTTTTCCTCCAACTCCTCTTCAACATTGTACTGAAGTCCTAGTTAATATGTTAAAACAAGAAAAGGAAATAAAGGGTATACAGATTGGGAAGCAACTAATAAAACTGTCTTTGTTCACAGATGGCGTGATTATCTATGTAGAAAACCCAAAATAATTGACAAAAAGTTCCTGTAATTAGTAAGTACAGAAAGGTTGCAGGATACAAGATTGATATACAAAAATCAACTGATTTCCTATATAATAGCAATGAACAAATGAAACATGAAATTAAAATACAATACCATCTTAAATGGCACACAACAAATTAAATACATAGGTATAAATCTAACAAAATATGTGTAGGATTTGTATGTATTAATAGAAAACTACAAACCTCTGATGAAGAAATCAAGGAAGATCTAAATACATGGAGAATAATTTCATGTTCATGGACAGAAAGGCTCAATATTATTAAGATGTCAATTCTCCCCAACATAACCTATAGATTCAATATAATACAAATCTCAGGAAGCTAACTTACAGATATCAGCATACTTATTCTAAAGCTCACATGAAAAGGCAAAAGACAGAGGAGAGTGAGCACAATACTAAAGAAGAAGAACAAAGTTGGAAGACTCATACTACCCAATTTCAAGATTTACTATAAAACTACAATAATCAAGACAGAATGGTATTGGGGAAAGAACAGACACAAAGATCAATGGAACAGAATAGAGAGCCCAAAAGTAGACCCACACAGATGTAACTAACCAACCGATTTTTGACAACAGAGCAGAGGCAATGGAGAAAGAAAAAACTTGTCAACAAGTGGTGCTTGAACAAGCAGACATCCATATATGAAAGGAAAAAAAAAAAAAAGAAGAACCTAGACACAAACCTTACACCTCCCACGACAATAAATTCAAGATAGATCATATACCTAAATATCAAACACTAAATTACAAAACTTCTAGAATAAAACATAGGAGAAAATCTAGATGACCTTGGGTTCGGTGATGAGTTTTTAGATACAACACCAAAAGCACAATACATGAGAGAAAACAATTGATAACTCAGAATTTATTAAAATTAAGGACTTCCACTCTGCCAAAGACACTCTCGAAAAGGTAAGCCATGAAGTAGGAGAAAATATTGATAAAACACATATCTGATAAAGGACTTGTATGCAAAATACACAAAGAACTCTAAAAACTCAACAATAAGAAAACAAACTCACTCAATGAAAGAATGGGCAAAAGACCTAAAAGGACACCTCACTGAAGAAGATATATAGATGGCAAATAAGACATAAGATGCTTAACATCATTTATCATTAGGGAATTGCAAATTAAAAACAAATACCACTATACACCTATTAGAATGGCTAAAATCCAAAACACCACTAATTACCGGAGAAGGTATAGAACAATACACATTGTTGAAGGAAATGCAAAATGGTTCAGCCACTTTTGCAAGACAATTTCTTACAAAGCTAAGCATAGTCTATCACATGATTCAGTAATCACTTTTCCAGATATTTACCCAATTGATTTGAAAACGTATTTTTACACCAAAATCTGCATGTTAATGTTTATAGCAGCTTTATTCATAATCACCTAAACTGGAAGCAACCAAGACATCCTTCAATAGACGAATGGGTCAATAAACCGTGTACATCCACAAAATGGAACACTGTTCAGCAATAAGAAGAAATGAGTTGTCAAGCAACAAAAAGACATGGATGAATTTTAAATGCATATTGCCAGATGAAAGCAGCCAGTTGAAGAAATTAATACTGTATTGTTCCAACTATATGGCATTCTAAAAAAGGCAAAATTATAGAGTTGGTAAAAAGATAAGTGGTTACCAGGCGTTTCAGGGAGGGTTGAGTAAGTAACGCACAGGAAATTTTTTAGGCAGTGTAACTATTCTGTATGACAGTGTAATGGTAGAAATATGATATTATGCATTTTTCAAAAGCCATACAAGGCCAGGCATGGTGGCTCATGCCTGTAATCCCACCATTTTGGGAGGCTGAGGTGGGAGGACTGCTTAAGGCCAAGAGTTTGAGACCAGCCTGGGCAACATAGCAAGACTCTGTCTCTACAAAAAAAAAAAAAAAAAAAAGAAAAATTAACCAGGCATGGTGGCACACACCAGTAGTCCCAGCTACTCGGGAGGTTGAGGTAGGAGGATTGTTTGAGCCCAGGAATTAGAGGTTACAACAGTGAGCTATGATCAAGCCACTGCAGTGTAGCCTGGGCACCAGAGAGAGACCCCATCTCAAAAACAAAACAAAACAACACAACACAAACAACCACCAAAACGCCACAGTACTTCACAACACAAAGAGTGAACCTCAATATATGCAAATTTTAAAAAATCATTTAGGAAGTTGAGAAATCCCAGGATGGAATGCAAAATGTGACAAAATAATCTATCTGTATTACAAATATATGAAACAACTTCTTGAAGGGTATGGGGGGAAATGTGCTGACATAAGTAACTTTGGAAATCAGTGGGGTCTGTAAGACTTTATGCAAAAGAAACCATGCATAAGCACTGTACTTGCTAAAGCCCAAACCCAGTACCTCAGAATATGACTGTATTTGGAGATAGGGCCTTTAAAGAAGTCATTAAGTTAAAACAAGGCCATTAGGGTGGATCCTAATCCAACCTTACTGTATACTGTCCGTATACGAGGAGATTAGGACACATAGAGACACCAGGGATACAAGAGCACAAAGAAAGGACCATATGAGGAGGCACCAGGAGGGTAGCCACCTGCAAGCCAAGGAGAGAGGCTGGGAACAGATCATTCCCTTATGGCCTTCAGAGGAAATCAACCCTGCTGGCACCTCAGTCTTGGACATCTAGCCTCCAGAACTGTGAGAAAATAAATTTCTGTTGTTTAAGCCACTCAGTTTGTGGTATTTTGTTACGGCAGCCCTAGCAAACCAATACAGTACTACTCTAGTTGATAAAGTTGTTTCCCACAGCAGTATGGGTTAACAATTCTGATAACACTATACGTGTGTAGGGAATAAACAAATAAATAGATGGCAGATGGGGGGAGCCAGGTTTCTCACAGTGAGAACGGGAGTTTACAGATAAGCAATGGGAGGAAACTAGAATGATCCATGTGGTAACAGATTAGAATTAGAGATATCAGTATGTGCTCATGTTTAGCTTAATATAGACACAGATGGCTCCATATAGAAATATTTATAGACAAGTGTATATACACTAGTATACATATAATTTCTTGCTCTGTCATTTGAGAGGGACTAAAAGAAATGACACCCCAGTAGCAGTGAGCATACCTAGCACCCAGATCTTGGTTTCTATTACTATTCCCCAATAAAAGGAGCCAGGGATCCTTGGAAAAATGGCCTGTTCTAGGACTGGGGCAAGAAACATACAAGAGGAGCCTGAAGCATTTTGTAGTACCAAAAAGAAAGGAAGTACTCAAAAAGTAACCAACCATCAAGAAAATACCCCACAATGATGGGAGTACGTCAAAGAGACACAGGAGCCAACTGAAAGAGCTCCCAGTGAGCAGATCTGGAACAATTTGAGCAACAAAATGAAGTAGTATTGGATTATAACCCAAAGTAAAAAATAAATATCCATGAGTCCGTACTGGTATAAATAAATGAGCAAATAAATAATGAGGGAGGAGACAAATCTCCCATGTAGAAAAATTCTAAATAACTCCTCTGCCCTCAAGGAGATGGAATATAATCTCCACTTCCTAAGTGTGGGCTTCACATAGTGACTTTCTTCCACAGAATACAGTATGGAAAAGGGGGCGGGGAAGAGTAACCTTACAGTGGAGAAACCTGACAAACACTACCTCTACCATGTGATCAAGGTCAACACCAACATTGATAAGTCATGTTGAGGGTATGTACCCCTGATACGATGTGATGAAAATGGGAATTTACCCCCCCGTGTTCTTCCTCCCCAAAATCCACAATCACAGTCTAATCATGAGGAAAACATCAGACAAATCCCAACTGAGATATTCCACAAAATATCTGATAGTACTGCTCAAATTGTTAAGGTCATAAAACAAGGAAAGTCTGAGAAACTGTCACAGCCAAGAGGAGCCTAAAGAAACATGACTACTAAATGTAATGTGATATTCCAGTCGAGATCCTGGGCCAAAAAAATGGATATTAGGTAAAAACTTAGGAAATCTGAATAAAGTATGGGCTTAGTTAATAATAACACATCAATACTAGTTCATTAATTGTGACAAATATACCATCCAAATGTAAGATGTTAATAATAGGGAAATCTGGGTGTGGGGTACATGGGAACTCTCTGTGCTATCTTAGCAACTTTTCCGTAAATCTAAAACTGTTCTAAAATGAAAAGGTCATTTAAATAAAAACAATGGTGTATCTTAACATCAAAAGCATCTTAAATTTGTTGAACTCTGACATTATCCCCACTGTACAGATAAGGAAATCAAGACCAGAGGTGTGAAGTAACAGAGCGTAGAACAGTTAACCTACTGGAACACTTTGTCTTATCTTCATGAGGAAGTTTCTGACCACTGGTCAGTGAGGACTGTATACTCCAGTGGTATACTGGTAAATGTTTAACAATGGCTTTCCAATGGGGAAAAATCTTGATCTGTAGTGTTTGCCGATTTTCATGGTATAAATATCTCCCATCACAGCTGATTTGAAACTACCAACCTTGAACATAGAGTTGGGAAGAGATCGCACAATCAGCTTTTCCCACTGGGTGCTGCAGCTGGCTCACACCAGCTCACAAGCGCAGACTGTTAAACCTTCAGGAACTTTGTGAGCTGGGTGTTAAATGCCGGTAGCTTGAAACTGGCCCCAGGGGAAGTATTTACACCACAGAAATCCTCAAATGCTACAAATCAGGGTTTGGGGTATTTTTTGAAAGCCAGTTTACCAGCACACATCATCAAAACACCAGAACCCCAACTCAAGGTTCTGTCTGTGTCACTAAGAGACCAAGTGACCTTGGATAAGTCACACAGTGTGAGTTTCAGTTTATTCATCTATATAAGATGGAGTTAGGGTAGCTAACCTCTCAAACATCCTCCTACCTCTGATATTCTATTAAATAGTAGGCTTGTCTTTCACAGTTCCCACATGTTGTATCCAGATACAACCCAGGATTACAACTGCTTCCAGTGCTTTGACAGTCATTCAACAGCACCTCAGGCTGGGGGTTCCTGGCCTCATTGCTCAACAGGCCTCCCCGTTTTGTGCCTTGAGTTCTAAGCATGTACAAAATTCACCCACAGACCAATTTGGTGTTCCCCCTCCCCAAGACTTTGCACATCCTGTTCCCACTCCTTGGCCCACTCTTCCTTGTCCTCTTACTCTGGCCAACTCCTGCTTATCCTATTGAGCCTCTCTGGGAAAGGTCACTTCCCCCAGAAGGCCTTCCTGGACCTTCTCCAGATTAGCCGAGGTATCCCTGCTATGTGTTCCCTGGGCAGCACCTTACAATTTCCCTATCATAACTCTTACCAGCTTCTACCATTATTGCTTGTTTTAATGTCTGCCACCCCTGCCCAAATTCAAGTGCCAAGAGGGAAGATACTGTGCCTCTTTTCCTTACCATGGCATCCTGAAGGCCTACACCTGGCACATCCGCAATGACTTAATCATTGTTGACCGAATAAATGAACATCTGCTTAAATACACTGATCTCCAAACAACAGACTTTTTCTTGATTGCTCCTCGAGACAGATGTACAAACTCAGAGAGAAATCACCTTCTGATCAATGCTTTTGCATGAGCAGATTCACAACAAGGGTGGGGATTTCATCAGAGAGATGCACCGCTTCCGAGAAGGTGCTGACACATGGCTGTGATTCTCAATCCTGACAGGACCAGGGCTTTCTAAGCAAGCATCCTCTGCTCCTCGCCTGGAGTTCTGGCTCACACGGTCAGTTACAGCCCCTCAAGGGAGCTCTGCTCACCACAGGGATAAATACTTAACTTGGCAACATCAGAGCCTCAAAATGCCATTTGTTTTGATTAAGAAGGACTGTGGATAAATTGGGCGGGGGGGGGGGGGGGGGGGGAGACACACAAACGGTGATTTGATATGCAGACAGCAGAGCATGGGACCACCTGCCAACGAAATCTCACATTCCAAGGAATTGCAGGAATCGCGGGCCAGGATCTCTAAACTCTCCCTAAGGGGCACCTGGGCATTCTTGCTACTTAGGTTCAGTTACCCTCCTGAGCCTCACTGAGGTCATTTTGAGACAGCATTTTTAGAAATCCATTTCCAGATTCTGTTCAAGGTATTCCAAAACCAAACGATCTTAGAATCACAGAGCTAGATCATTCAGTCTGGTCCTCATATTTTGTGGGTAGGAAAACTGAGGCCCAGAGAGGAGAATTAATTTGCATAAGGCCACCCACCTACGGCAGAGTTCATCAGAGTTCTGGCCCCCAACTCCTAGCCTGGCATTCTTTCCACTGCAGCAATTCATCAACCAGGCATTGCAAAGACCAAAGGACATGTGGAATGGCACCATGCACACAGAAAGGAGGCCCAGGGAAAGGTTGGTCCAGCAACAAGTCCATTCGAATATGTCTCCTGTGGCCAAATATGTTTAGAAAATTCCCCCACTTCCCCAGAAATGTTTTCTTAATAAATTTGAATAGGTCGGTCAAGAAATTATGGGCCATTGGGTACAACCAAAAATTTATCATAACATGTGGAAGCCCTGTGGGACCATTCAACCAAGAAAGAGTTACAATGCAATGTAAAAAGTGCTGTAATATAATGTAGCAGATGCAATCTTAAAAGGAAGAAGAAATAACTAACTTTGCTGGAAAGGGCTAGGGGAAATGAGCTGAAGCTGAACCTTAAAAGAGGAGAAAGAGTTAACAAAAGGTATGTTATTCCAGGAAAGGGTACGATATTCCTAAGCGAAGGCATCGAGTGGTGGCAGCATGTTGTGTTGTGACTATTGATGTTCAGGATCTAGGTAATATATGCTCATTGTGTCAGAGGTCAGTAAATAAGCACCCATGTTAGGCTCGAGAAGTGACTCAGAGAGGAGCTTGGTGGGAGAAGCCCTTGGGGAAATAGGAAGGGCTTATCTTGCAGGGTAGAAAGAGACCTGTGTACGATCCCAGAGATGAAGCCAGTGACAGGGTCAGATTGTAGGTAGCTTTGAGTAAGAGGAAGAAGAGCCTGGACATTATCTGGAAGTAACATGGAGTCACTGTAGGCTTCTGAGCAAGAAAGTGCCCCAACTTCTTGCTTTATGAGAACTAATCGGCCAGCAATGGTAAGAGAAGAGACCCAGAAGGAGACAGAAGGTGGCAACAACCAGCAGTATTAATCCTTCAGCCAGTTGCCATATGACCAAAGAGAAAAGCTGGTTAAGTGTGGTCCCATAGCTCCACTCACTGTAGGACCCCCTACTGTTCCCCTCCAGCCTGAGTCCCCTGCAGCCAACTGGAGGGACCAGAGACCAGCTTCAGATCTTCATACGGGACTCTGCTTACCGTGGCACAGCTGCCCGATTGTTTGCTAAAACAATTCCCATTTTTAGTAGTTCAATCATTAGCCAAAGGCACTGAAGAAACAAAAATCAAATGACCAAACCTTGAAGAATTCAGTCTCTGCTGTTGAATACATTGTAGTAATACTTGTTCCAAGATTTCTGCTTTCTATAGAAGATGGCATAATCATAAAAGTCATACACAGATAACGAATTCCCCTTTATAGGACAGGTGTTGATGCCTCAAATTAGCCCTTGTTTGGAAGACTCTCACCAGGCAAAGTGTTTTCATCAGTTTGCCAACCGGCAAGATACACTCATGGTGAGATTTTTGAGATGGACAAAATGAATCTTATCAACTGTGCACTCGGCCACTAACAGCAGCTAATATTTAGCAGGTGCTTACTCTGTACCAGACACAGTTGTAACTGTTTTACTTTTATTGACTCATTTGATTCTCGCAATATCTCTGTGGGGGAGGTAATAACCCCATGTTACACACGAAGAAACTGAGGTTTAGAGAAGCTAAGTTTCTTGCCCAAGATCATACATCTAGTGAGTAGCAGAGGCAGAGTTCCAGCCCAGGGGTTCCAGAGCTGTTCCTTAACCATTGCACTGGGTTCATCAGTTGTATGCCAGGCACCATGAGACACACAAAAAGTAGGAGATGACAGGGTCCCTGATAATTTTTTCTTCGAACACACATTACTAGCTGAAACACTCAAACACATTTAATCAGGAATTTCCCTCTGGTTCCAAACTTCCTGTTTGCTCTGAACCTCTGATGTCAATGGCAGTCAGAATTCTACTTCTGGGCTGGTCAGCAATAAGGTGGCTTTCTCAGAAGAATGTAAACTTGGCTCTCATCCCAACCAGCTTGGTTTCTCCTCTCTCCTCCGTTCCCCTTTGTCATGTCACAATGATTTCAGCCCCCACTATTATCAGCAGGTAATGCCATATGACATCAGTTTGGGGTACAGATGATCTCACCCTGCAAGTAAATTTAGACCCATAAAAAAGTAACTATTCCTGAAAACTTCGTGCTAGTACTTAGTGTTCCTTTATTCAGGGGCCAAGCCCTTCAATGACACAATACGGTAGAGGGACAGAATGCGTCTCATTACTGAAATGCACATTTCCAAAGTCAGCTTCTTTGCCGAAGCAAGTCATACAGGGAGCGGGTGGTGGGGAGCTCATGAAGGTGGCTGGGTGCAAAGGGAGACGGACAGGGAGGTCAAGGCACCAAAATCAGATTCTACAGCTTTCCAATGCAAGCAGATCTGTTAGCTGTTCCAGGCCATTGGTTACTGTCATGCACATTTATTGAAATGGAATATTGCCTGGTGGTGAGATCAGGGCCCTGCCATTGACAGGCTCTTAACTTGTACAAGGGACACAGACTGGCACATCCACCAACCTGCTCCTCCCTACAGGGGTGTTACTGTACTGCCATCATCACAGGCATGTCTGCATCCCCTCAGCTGCTGGCTGAGGCCCCAGAAAACCTCTAGGAGCTTTTTTATGTCCAGTAGTTTATTTCACTCTTACAATTTCTGCCAAGTCCACAGGTCTTGCTGGCTTTTAAAATATTTGTTAGTAGCACCATTTAATAGAGGAAGAAACTGTGCTCAGAGAGATGAAGTCATTTGCCCAGGGCTACACAGTTAGTAAGCAGCAATACTGGGACTTGAACCCAGGTACTCTGTATTAGTTTGCTAGAATTGCCATAACACAAAACAACAGATTGGGTGACCTAAACAACAGGAATTTATTTTCTCACAGTTCTGGAGGCTGGAAGTCCAAGATCAAGGTGCTGGCAGGGTTGATTTCTTCTGAGGCCTCACCCCTTGGCTTGCAGATGGCCATCTTCTCCTGGTGTCTTCACATGGTCCTCCCTCTGCTTGTCTGTATCCTAATCTCTTCTTATAAGGACACCAGTCATATTGGATTAGAGCCCATCCATATAACCTAATTTTGCCTTAATTACCTCTCTAAAGGCTCTATCTTCAAATACAGTCACATTTTGAGGTACTGGAGGTTAGAGCTTCAACATATGAATTTGGGGAGGACACAGCTCAGCCTATAACACCCTCTGACTCCAAAACTCTATGCTCTCCATTCATCCAACCGATATTTTTTGGAGCCTACTAGGTACCAAAGATTGCACTCAGCATGTCTGCAAATGTCTTCTCATGTAATTTTCAAAACAGTCCAAGGAGGTTTGCATTATAATTCCCACAATACAATGAGGAAACTACATTTCAAACAGTTTAATTATTCTGCCCAAAACACAACAAAGATGAGGCAGACCTAGGATTCGGTCCTAGTCTTCTGACCCCACACTCTGTGCTGTCTCCAACATCCAACTTTGCTTCCCATACAAAACCATGGCTGGCAGCAACAGGGACAGGATGGCCCAACAGTGGCAGTGATGGTGGTGGGATATGGCAAGATCTCATTTTTGGAAAGACCATAAATCCTGGGTATAACAATGGTATCTACCCCATAGGGCTGGTGTGATGATTAAATGAGTTAATACGTGCAAAGTGCTCAGAATAGGGTCTGGCTCATAACAAAGGCTAAATAAAGTATTTTGCTATTATTTTTGTTACTGCTACTGCTGTTGTTATTATTGTTATTGAATTCTGCATAAAGAGGGTAGATTTTGAATCCCACAATTACTTTTCTCTCCTTTCTACAAAGATGGGGAGAACAAAAAAAGAAACAACAGCAACACAATTTTGGAAGCTGGGAAGCAAACGGATGAGTGGTAACTAACTTAGTAGACCTGAGAAAGCTGAGTCCTGAACCAGCAATGAGGAAAGAATAAAATTTATGCTGCAGAATTCCACCCTCCACCCCCAAATCAGGCATAATCGCTAACAGTTACCCATGCAGATGAGGGTGACATGGAAAAAGATAAAATAGAGAGATGTGGCTGAAAAGCTGTTATAAACTCAGGTTCTCTTTTTCACTCTGCCCCAAAGGTTTATGGTTTATTGTCTGGAGAAGAGAAACAGGGTCTCTGGACTGGGTAGGAGCAGGCGTGGGCACCAGCATGTAGTACTGAAAACAGGAGAATTAAATATCCCTGTGCTCTGGGTCCTCCAACCCTCTTCCTTCACTTGGCTCCTGAGCTGCTGGCTGCCAGGCCCTCTCTCTTCAGGCAGGACAGGACTCTGGAAGAGTCTTCCCAGGATAATCTAAGTACTCCAAGAGGAAAGGCCTAAACATTTTGATAGACATCCCCTAACTAAGTGGCCAGCCAGATTAGTCTATAATGAACCCCAAGTTGATGAGTCCAATATCTGAATGATAATTCCAGAAAGAGAAAACAGAAGAGAGGGAATCATTAAAGAAATAAATAAGACATTCTCTAGAACAGACAGGCTTGATTTTCCAAATTGAAAAGATCAAGCCCATCAGGGCCCAGTTCAATGAATGAAAATAGACCTACACCACGTCATTAGGTAATTTTAGAATAATGGTGACAGAAAGCTCTAACACGCTTCTGGAAAAAAGAAATAGATCCCTACCAAGGATCAAGAATCAAAACGGCTCCAGACTTCTTAATAGCAACACTGGGAGTTGGAAAACAATGGAACAATGCCTTAAAATTGAGTGAAAATGACTTTCAATCTAGAATTCTATGCCCAAACTCTTCATCGAGTCTGAGAATAAAATAAAATAAAGGGACTAAACTGATTTTTAGATATAAAGAGGTGGTCTTAAAATTTTACTTCCCATACATTCTTTCTCTGAAAACTCTCGGAGATGCTTCACAAAATTGAGGGAGCATACAAAGAGGCAGACGTGAGATACAAGAAAAGGAGCTTCAACTAGGATAGTGGGAAGAGGAACCTTAGGGTTAACAGTGAAGGGAGACCCCAGGGACAGCTCCGTGGCAGGCACAGACAGCATCATACAGACAACAGAATTTCAGAGGTCCCAGGAGAAATTTATCCAAGACCACAAAACTGATAGAACACTGATTGCATCTAAATATCCTAAGGGGAGACATGGACAATCTGTAGAGAGTTGGTGGTTGAATCAATAATATGTACATAGGCAAAGAGATAATTATTAACTCCAGGGAAAACAAATAAACAAAAATAGGAAAGAAAAAGTAATGATAACATACCACCTGACAATACAGTATTTCACAGTCATGATACTGTAGACTATATGTATTCATTTTACCCAAATTACAGTAAAATATTAATATTAATATATTGAAAGGACAGGAGGTTGGGAAGGGTGGGTAGTGGGTATGAAATAGAACTGAATCCTCATCTGCCATAGTGGAAAGTCACTAGATAATGCCTGAAATACATTTTTTAAAAAGTAACAACAGAATAATATTATTCAGAAATACAGAGGTCCATACCAAAAGAATGAGCTACCAGAGTTGAAGGTGGTTGCATTTTCAGAAGGGGAAATTGGGGAGAGGGAGGGCAGAAAACTATTAACACTTTTTATTTCCCTGAACACCTTGTAGAACTGTTTGACTCTTTATCTACATAAGTATCTTTGATTAAAATAACATCTAAGCTTTATACTATCTCATTGTGTAAACTTGGGCAAGTTACTGCCCAATTTTGATTTCCAAGTTCTGCATCTATAAAACAGAGGAGTTGGATTACAGCCCCCAAAGACCTCTTTGATTTAACATTCACTCATGATTTCTGCCAGAGTAGCTGATATCCTCCCATTAGAGACTCAGCCCTTAAAGTCTTAGGAGTTTTACATTAAAATGCCATTTTCTATCATGGGTGGGGGGGACACTGACAGCTGAGAACAATGCTCTGTGGGGAAAATGATCTTCAAGGACCCTCAGTGACTTTCTAAGGTCCGGGTCCTAGAAGGCCGGCAAGGTAAAAGGAGGGGATCACCTTCCTCCTTCTCCTCCCCTGCTTTGTATCAGCTTAAATAACTTGATAATGTATTGAAAGGAGGTGGGACTAAACATTAGACCATCCAGTTAGTAACGCAGGTGTAACCAGAGGCCTCCATCAAGTCTAGAAATCCCTAACTCTGCCGATGGCAGGAGAGGACTCCAGCAATCGAGGCACACACTTCCCCCTCTGACCAGCAGGACAGCAGGACAAACGTTTATATCACAACTCTGTATGTTTTTTTCAGGGAGGCCCGAGTTGGAAAGCACAGCCAGGGACCTTAGTATATCCCCCAGGCTCCTTCTAGGAAAACCCCTCCTAAGCCCTCCTTTTGAGCCTTGTCCCCAGCTCTGGAGAGAACAAGACACTTAAGACAGGCTTATAAGGTGCACTGAGGTTTTGACTAAATCTTCGTTCCTTGCTTCTAATTCTCATTTGACTTTTCATAAACATCACAGTCAACAAGGAAAGCCTTTTCCAAGCACCTCCTGTGGGCTCAGGCAGAGGCCATGGCAGAGGTGCCCTTTCCCTCCCCTTGTTTCCCTACTGCCCAATTCTGGTGCCAGGCACAGGACAGGCACTGAGGAGGACGGCTCTCAGGGAGTGATGGCAACGGCTCAGCAAGGGTCCAGAGGCTTGGAGAACGTAAGGACTAGGTGAGGTTTATAACTTACAACTTCCTCCTTTGGTGGATTAAAGACCAAATTTTAGTGCTCAAAATGATAAATGTTAATCATTCATGATACATCAGGTAAATAAAACACCTTGTTGCTTCCTACTTGTTTTCACATCCTCTACCATACTCTGACTTCCAGCAACCACTCTCAACTACCTTATGCAGGAGACAGGCAGGCATCATTTCAATTTTACAAGCAGAAACCAGTCACAAAGAACTTCTGGAACTCACTTAAGATTCCTCGAGGATTCCCTAGAGACTGTTAAACCGTGCCACCCTTGGGGAGCTGTGAGGATGGTGAAGGGAGACTGACTTTATACCTTGCTTTACTGCTTAAATTTTTATTTTTCCTAAGACTATTACTTGTATAATTAAAAAAAAAAAAAGT
The DNA here is from genome assembly GCA_023783475.1 of Daubentonia madagascariensis. Classification (NCBI taxonomy): domain Eukaryota; kingdom Metazoa; phylum Chordata; class Mammalia; order Primates; family Daubentoniidae; genus Daubentonia; species Daubentonia madagascariensis. The sequence goes on along the minus strand of JAKFHU010001035.1, from coordinate 39,334,432 downwards.
TTAAAAAGGCAAGAAGGATCAGGCATCCCTTTTGGAGCCCAGGCTAGATGAAAGATCTCCAGTGTTCTTTCAATGTATCTTAATAAAAATCAATTCCAAGTATAATAGACTAGCTAACATTTATTGAGGACTTACTGTGTGGCAGGCACTATTCAAAATTATTTAGAACTATTAACTCACAAAATCCCTACAACTTCGTGAGACAGGTACAACTACTATCCCACCCTACAGATGAGGACACAGGCATAAAGCCCTTGGCCAGGGCTGTGGAATCTACGTTCTCCACCACCCTCTGATGCACAGTGCTCCTGGCTTTTGGATTATAAACAGTAAGATGATACCTCCCTATCTGCCATGCCTTCAGCTCTCTTTCCAGGGCCCCCAGCTCCCCTTGCTGTCTAAGGCAGATCACAAAATCTCTCTTTCGTGACACATGGCCAGAGGAGCATTCTCTCTCTGAGAGTCATGGAGCCCACCCATATGACCTTATTTTGGAAGAGGAGAGATCCAAAATTTGAATAACATGCATAAGCACTAAACATTGAGTAGAGGAGGAGAAAATTCCCTGAGTCAACTTTTGAAGACTCGTCCTTCAAAACTTCCACCTCTGACAGTGTGTTTGTGTAAGTGTGTTAAAAAAAAAAAAGGGGGGGGGGTGCGTTTAAAAGTCATAGGTAGGAAGAGTGGAAACAGATGATCAAATGCATTCTTCCACCATAGCACACAGAGTTGGCATAGGGAACCCCAGCAAGGGACACGGGGACACAGAGACAGTGCCATATGTAGCCTGGGGTAGGCAGCCTGACCCCAAGAGGGACCAAAGGAAAAGGGGGCCATGCCTATCAGACTGGGCTCTCTTTCAAGTGTGAGCCACTGGCCAGAGAAATGACTTCTTCTCTTATTTCTTGGACACTAGCCAATTAACTAATTAGTTTGTGTATAAATTCCAACAGGAAGGCTGGAAAATTCAAGCTCAGCTTCAGCAATGAAGTTCATCCTCCAAAACCCGGCCTTGCCAGTCTCCCAAATATATCTTCTCTATCACACAGATATCACACAAAATGTGTGATTCAGAATATCCAGAAGCAAATGGCTTCAGAATATCCAGAAGCAAATGGGCAAGAACACATACAGCCTCTCTGTCCACCTCATACGGGCTACCCCAGAAAGCCCTTCTGCTAGCAGCTTGAAACAAAAGCAACATGGCAAATACAGACCACAGGGTCCTCATGAACCCATAAAATAAGAGGGAATGGGGTGTGTCCTTTAGGGTCAAGGACAAAAACTGTATTTTGTGTTAGGAATGCTTCAAACAGAGAATTTCAAGAAATACACACCTATGAGGCAGCAACCCACTGGATTGGAAAACTCTGGAGCAATACAGACTAGAAGAACAAATATTTATTGATCACCTACTACAAGCAGCACACGGTCTCAGGTCAACGAGGTAAGCACTCTTGTGTGGAGTTCTCAATCACAGAACAGGTGTCCTGAGTAAAAATACAAGGTTGGCAAAGGGAACCTGCTAAATGCACAGTACAGAGAGATGTTTTGTTGCTTAGGAAGGCGTGCTCCCACTGCAGGCAGGGTGGTCAGGGAGGGCCACGCAGAGCTGGACTGCTTGGCACCATCCTGAAGGCAGAATGGAATTTCTCTCGAGCTGTGATCCCCAATCACCTGGGGAACACTTTACAAAAATACAGATTCCTGAGCCCCATATATCAGATTTATTGAATCAAAAGCTTCAATTCTGGAGTGTTACCATGGAATCCATATTCCTTCATTATAATGATGATGATGATGATGATGATGGCAAAACATACACAAAAGTAGAGAGAATAGTGAACTCCATGTGCCCGTTGTCCAGTTTCAGCAGCCACTAACCCAGGGACACTCTTCTTTCACCCATACTCTTATCTACTTCCCCTCCCCCAGCGTTATAAAATCTATGTATTTTTTTAAACCAGGGACTCTGAGGCAGTCAGGCCACGGACATGAACTGGGACCATTGATCACAACACAGATTGAGAGTAAGGGAATCCCAGGAATAGTGGGGACAGAGGCTCACAGGAACGAAAGAGAACGGTGTTTGGGGGAGAATGGCAAGTTTGGAGTAAGTACCTAAATGGAAGGAATGGGGATAAGGGTCAAAAGACCGGGACTGCCAGGGCCCTGTTAACATGTATGGTGTCTTTCTGAGAAGCACAAAAAGGCAACTCCTCCGGGCAGAAAAAGCACCCCTTTTCTTGGGGCTGAAAGTGCCCACGCAAGGGGAGTGGGGCTGGATGCCTCCCCACCCACTGCCATGCCTTCGGCTTCCATATTGGGCCCAGACCTCAAAGCTGTGCGTGGCAGCTCCAGGGCCAGGCTGTGAGGGGGTCTGGGCCCCAAAGAGGTCCGGACTTGATCTGATAAGGGTTGAAGGGTGCTAAGAAGGGGAGCATGTGATAATCAGTCTGTGCTTTAAAAGAATACTGGGCAGCAATGGAGAGGGAGGGGGATAGACCAGAGGGCAGAAAACCAAGAGGCAGTGAGTGGGTCGAGTCAGTCAACTACTGCAAACCAGCCAGGGAAGGAGAGAGAAGGCCTTGAAGGTCAAACCTCAACAGGGAGAGGCTTGAGGGAGAGATCTTGTATGGGGGGCTGGGAATAACTGGGGGCTGGATAGAGAGAGATGCTGGGTAGAGAGAGAGATGCTGGATAGGGAGATATATGAGTCACTGGCATAGAGAAGTTATTTGAAGCCGTGGGAAGATTGAAATTGCCCAGGGAGAGTATTTAGGATAAGAATAAAGAGGGAGGAAGGCCCTGGGGAAAACCAGCCTTTAGAGGATGAAGGGCAGGGAGGGGAGGAGCCAGCCAGGGTGACACAGAGATTGAGGAGAAATGGTCAAGGGAAAGGGGGAGAGAGACAACTCATCGGAGCCAAAAGAGCGATTGGTATGGCAAGAGGAAAGCATTCATTTACGGAAGCAGGGATTTAAGGGAAGGCTGGGTTTTGGAGTACCTAGAATGAGAGGCTAAGGGTTTGGAGTTGGACTTGAAAGGCAGGGTGACAAGTGTTATGGAGTATAGCAGGAGTTGGTCAGTCAGTTACATTTCCTATGTCTGTCATTCACCAAGTATGGCCTTGGACAAATTACTTAAGGGGAGTCTCCGTATCCTGTTAGTAAAATGTAGATGGCTATACCCACCCTAATAGGGATGGTGTGGGGAAGACATCTCAAGGAATGGCAGTTTTTCTTCTTGTCATTGGCACCTAGCAGTGCACTGTCTTGTTGTATGATCTTTCCACATGTTCAACTCCTGCATCTCTACCTAGCTTGTAAGTTGCTTTGGGGATGGGGATTAGGGTTTGAAACTAACTAAAGTCAATGGTCATATGCTGATATTCACTATACACAAAACAAGAAGAACATGTAGAATAAGAATAAAAGAAGATGGAGGGTATTTTAAAAAGTGGCCCTTAAGAGAATTTGCAATTTAGTGAAGGATCCACATAGATGTCTAATCCTAACACAAGGTGAGCAGTGGCAGGTATAGCAATGAAAGTGTCAAATTGCAGTTCATTCACAAATGAAAGTATGAGGGATAGAAACTCACTCAGGATGACGGGCAGGCAGGCAGTGTTGCGGGAGGCTTCAGGGCTGGACAGAAGAGGTGTAGAGAGAGAAGTACAGCAAAGTTGGGAACTGGCAGGTGAGTTTGAGGAAAGTTAAGAAGCTTCATGGGTTCAAACCATGGTGTGTGGGAAATGAGGAGAGAAAGGTGTATTGAGCTGTAGCAGATACAACCTAAGGTGACCCCCAAGGAGTCACACCCTGGTACAATCCCATAATCCCCTTCTCTTGAATATGGTAGAACCTGTGACTTATCTCTAACCAATAGAATATGGAAAAGCTGATGTGATACCACTACTGCAATTATGTGACATTATATGGCAAAGGCAAAGGGATTTTGCAGACATAATTAAGGCTTCTAATCATTTGACTTTGAGTTAATCAAAAGGGACATTATCTTGGATGAGCCTGATTAAAGTCATTGAAAAGAGGGTCCAGGCCTTCCCTGAAGTAAGAGACTTAAAGCAGACAAGACTTGCTCTCCTGCTGGCCTTGAAGAAGCCAGCCACATGAGTTCTAAAGCCGCAAGGAAAAAACTTCTGCCAACAAGCACATGAGCTTGGAAGACAAGCCCAAACTTGAGACGAGAATGCAGCCTGCCTGACACCTCAATCGCAGCCTTGAGAGACCCTGAACAGAGGACCTAGATAAGCCATGCCTGGACTCTGGCCCCATGGAAGCTACGAGATAATAAGTAGGTGCTCTTTGAAGACTCTAAGTTCATGGTAATTGGTTATGCAGCAACAGGAAACAAATCCATGGACTAGCGTTGCATGGGACCACAAATAGTAAGCTAAAAAGTATGGGCTTTTAGGAAAGCACTGATTATTTTTTTCCCTTGCTTTGGGAAGCTAAGAGATGGCAGAAGGAAGAAAAGCCTGGGGTGGGTTGACCAGAACTCCTCTGAAGAACTTAGCCAGGGCATTGTTTCTAGGAGCAGGTTAGTAAAGTTTAGGTGGGTGACTAAGCTCTAGGTTAAATCAAGCCAGCTACTGTGCTACCCAATTAAAAAAAAAAAATTAAAAATGAGGAAAAGGAGGAAGAAGCAAAGACCAAGTAAAGAAATTGGTAGCTATTGAGAAGAACCTTAAGGAACTTCAGTGTCCTTGTTGCTAATTATAAATATTTACTCCTCCCAGAATTCCTGACCTCACGGAAGAGCCTGCGTAAATAGCCTCGCTCTCCTACTGGAAGATTAGCGTGCGCATGCACGTGAATGTGTGTGTGCATGCGTGGTGTGTTTCTTGGAAGGGGACTGAGCATAATAAAGGACTGGATGATCTTCAAAAAGTCACTTCCTGTTGGACATTGCCTAGTTCCCATTCTCCACCCCCGACCCCAGAACATAAACCCTCAGACCCCCTAGCAACTCCTCCTTCCCTGATTCTATCTGCTGGAGACAACTAAGCTAAACAAACTCAGGAAGCGGCAAGAGATTGGGAAGGGGAGGAAGCTCATGGCACAGAAGGAAAGAGTAAAGAGAATGCCCTGGTGTTCAAGGAAGAGGGTGGGGGGGGGAGAAACGAAGGTCAAGCCAAGGTCGCCTGGCGCCAAGCCTTTAAAATGTCCTGCTTGAGCTTTAAATCAAAACTGGCACAAACAGTGGGTCAAATCTCCCGGGGCCATTCAAATATTAACATCCACAGTGATAAACAGCCCCCAAAAAGTCCTCTGTACGCAAATTGGAACAAACAACTAATCTAAAGTGGGTTGCTAAGAGACCACTCGGGCAGGAGCCAAAGTCAGTTCAAGTGTCTAATGAAGTTTTTATTTTATTTTTTTTGCTTTCAGGCAAAAGAGGAGAGAGAAGAGGCTACCTGTAGATGACTCCATGTTGGTGGAGAAACATGAGGGCTGACGTGACCTCTGCAGCATAGAACCGCGAACGAGGCTCGTCGAATTTTCGGGAGCGCTGAATCTGAAACATGAGGTCTCCACCATTTACATACTCCATGACGAAAAACAGGCGGTCCTGAAAGGAGAGAAGAAAATGCCATTTGGATCATTTTATTGCAGCTGCTCACATAGGCCAGCATCGTGTGAGCCCAACGTAAGGTAACCAAGAGGAAGAGCCTGAAAGGTGGAGGAACCCTGGTAGCACACGAATTAGGGTATGAAATGTTGTTTTAAAATCTCTTCCTCTGTCTTCCTCTTGTGGGCATCAGCTTGATCTAGTGGCAGCAGCCTAACATCGACACAAAGGAGATTCAGGCCTTTGATTTCTGTCACCAACTTGAAGTGTGGCCTTGGACATGTCTCTGCCCTTATTGGAGGCTCCAGTTACCTTTATATGTGTGGTAGGTTGAATAAAGGTTCTCCAAAAGACACCCAGGTCCTCATCCTTGGAATGTGTGAATGTTACCATATATGGCAAAAAAAGGATTTTGCAGATGTGACTGAGTTAAGGATCTTGAGATGGGAGATGACCCTGCACTACATTTAAGGATGGGCCTTAAATGCACTCACAAGAGGGAGGTAGAGGGTGATTCGAGAAGGAAAGAGGTGGCCAAGTGACCACAGAGACAGGGATTGGAGTGATACAGTCACAAGACAAACAACGCAGGCAGCTACCAGCAGCTGGAAGAGGGAAGGAATGGAACCTCTGGAGTGACAACAGCCCAGCTGACACCTTGATTTTGGCCCAGCGATGCTAGACTTCTGGCCTCCAGAACTATGAGAGAAAAAATCTCTATTGTTTCAAGCCACCAAGTTTGTGGTAATTTGTTAAGGCAGTCCTAGGAAACCAATAAATTGTGGCATGGAATGATGACACTGTGAGAGCGCCATTCCCTGTGAGGGCCACTTGTTACTCTGGAGGATGTTCCTGCTAAGATTCCTATGGATTCTTCCCTCCCGGCGGCCTTCAGGACGGCCAAACCACAGTCACACTTCACTGGGGGTGGCCCCTTCTGATATGCAATCCCTGATAATGTGGAGAGGACGGACTAAAATTCACTTTGCACAGTTTCTTGACTATTCTAAGATCCTAGTGTGGGGGATGTTGTGCCAGGCAGCACTCAAAGAACTATAAGCCGCCACCACCCTGGGGGGAGGGGGCGCGGTGCAGGGGCTTACAGTCTAGGGGTGGAGATGGGAAATGCACAGAACAATAATGCATTAAAGACACCACGTGCTGAAGGATTCAGACAAAAGGGAGCTCTCTGACCTGGGGGCCATGGAGGATTCTAGATGGAGCTAGGCCTTGAGAGAAAGAGAAAGTCAGGGGAGGCAGGAACCAATGCCAGGATGTGGGAACAGAGTAAGCACAGTCAGGGGCCAGAAAACTGAGCAGCTCAGCGGGGGATGAAGGCTGACTAAGTAAACAGGCGTAAGAGGCCGGAGGGGCGGAGGGCATTCTTAACATACGTGGTCTTAAGTGCGGTTCCCAGGAGGATGGGAGCATATTATTTTTCATGAAGACTAAGTAAAAGTTACCAATGATACTTCTTTATTCATGAACCATATCTACTTTATTATTGACATCTCTTTGAAATTAAGTCCATAGTTAAGAATTGTTACTAAATCAAACTACCTTCTCCCCTCCCACGCTCTCCAGAATTACGCAAGCTTTACTGGTATTCACAAGGCCTAAGGTCCAGCTTCTCTTCTGTTTGTCTCCCCTTCTCTTTCAAGGCCTGCATTTCTCATTTTCTCCCCAGAGTATAATTTTGTACTCAGAAGTACACAGGCTGCCTTGCCTACTATTCACTCAATCACCCATTCTCCATGCAAATCCTCATTTCACAAGTCAGATGTTCAGGCCAACCCCAGCCCAGTGAAATCAGAATCTCTGAGGCGGGACCCAGGCCTCAGTAGCTGTTAAAGCTCCTCAGGTCACTCCAGTGTACAGCCGGGGTTGAGAACCACTGACTCCCGTCCATCTGGTTTCTCTCGAGGTGTTTTGCATCTGTGCCATATAAGGATTATAGATCATTCCAGTCTCCTTTTTGTCTTTTCAAAGATTTCTCCAAGAACAAGGGTTCTCAAACTTGTGTATCAGAATCACACAGGAGTCTCGTTAGAACATGGATTCTTGGGCCCCTCACTGGGAGTTTCTGATTCAGAAGATGAGGGGTAGACTCTGAAAATCCGCCTCTCCAACAAGTTCCCAGGTGATGGCTGATGTTGAGGCTGCTGGTCCAAGGACCACACTTTGAGAACCTCTACCCTAGAGAACTTGGGGCAAACCTTTCACATGGAAAGTACAGCTGTATCATTCATTTAACACTGCCCTAGTCTAGCTGAGCCACACCACCAGAAACAGCTGCTGACACACTCCTTCCATACTCACCGACCCTGGATTTGGGCTTTAGCAACAATGGAATATTTCCTTGGCTGTGTTTGAAAAAATCCAGATCTCTAAAGGGGAAAAATCTCCCCTTCCCACCCTCTTCCCCGGCTGATTTTTATTTTACCAACACTGGACACGCAGTTTTTAAGAACAGGGGCTGTGGAGTAACAAAGAAGAGCACCCACACTGACTTTACCACTTACTGGCTGCAAACGACTCAGGCACATGACTTCATCTCTCTGCGCTCGGTTTTCTGTAAAAATGAGGATGACATAGTAATAGGACCTGCCTTACAGACCTCTTATGAGGATTAAATTATATGTTAAAAGGCCTGGCTCAAAACTGGTGCTCCATAAAGACTGCCTATGACTACTGTTAGCAACAGTATTACGTTAATAGCTGTTATTATTTTTATCATTGTCAAGCCTTCGTTTATTCTGACCTCTCAAGCAGCTCTCTTCCCCAACCACCTCCTCTGCCAACAAACACCTGTGTCCTTTGGCTTTCAGGCTGGTTTTCTCCCGAAGTTTCTGGTAGGGTTTCTTCTGCTCTCCTGTGGACTTCTCTTCTTCCCAGCCAGTAAGTGTTGGGACCCCACAAGGCTGGGTGCTAGGCCCTCCTCTTCCTTGCTCAGCACCCACTGAGGGATCTCCTCTACGCCCAGTTTCTAAGGCGCCTCTACGCAGATGATTCACAAGCTTAGCCCTCCCGCCCAGATCTCTGCTCCACGCTCCAGACACGCTTACCCAACTGTGGTTCTGACATCTCCCTCCAGGTGCCTCAAAGGCACTCAAACCCAACATGTCCAAGACTGATTCCATCATCTTCCTTAACAAACTGGTCCTTGTCCACGGTTGCCTGTCTCAGGCAGGGCTTCCCCCCTTCAGTCAATTTTACAAGTCAGAAACCCAGAAGTCATTCTTAATACCTCCCTCTCCCTCACTGAGCCCTGTCTGTCGCTTTACTTGTTGTACCTTTGCATTTATTACCTTTGCACCTGTATACTTGGTCTATGTCTCTCCAGCTCCACTGTCAGGCCCACCATTCTGGCCCAAGCAACAACCATCTCTTGTCTAGATTCTTGCAAATGCCTTGTCACTAACACTTCCCACAAATGCTGGTCACGCTACAGGCAGCGAGACCCTGCCAAAATGGAAACCAAATTGTAACTCACTCCCTTCCCTCCTCTCGTTCTACTGCTTAATTCTTTTAAAGGCTTCCTGTTACTCTTAGAATACACAGCAAACTCCTTTAACATGCCTCAAAGCCTGTGTGATCTTCCGAGTCATCTCCCTTCCAGCTGTCCCTTGTTCTCTCTGCTCCAGGGCCTTTGCTCATGCTGTTCCCTCTGCTGGGAATGTTTTTCCCTCTGCCCTGCCCTGACTAGTCCCTTGTCGCCCTTCAGATTTTAGTGCAGCCATCTTTTCTTTGAGGAAGCCATCTCTGGCTTCTCAAATGAGGTCCAATCCCCCACAGTGTGCTACGCTTTGTTGCAGCATTCAGCACAGTGGAGGTTTTATTAATATTTATGACTTTCTCCCCCAGTAGTCTGTATGCTTCATGAGGGCAGGAACTGTTGGTAATTCTGGCCTGCTGTTTTTTAAGGGAATTAGACTAAAAGCTGCTATAATTCCCTTTAAAAACAAGCACTGGCTGAGCACTACGGCCTATGCCTATAGTCCCAGCTGCTTGGGAGGCTGAGGTGGGAGGATCACTTGAGCCTGGGAGTTCAAGACCAGCCTGGGCAACAACACAGTGAGGCCAAAAAAAAAAAACTGAAAAGACTAAAAACTAAAAGATAAAATTAGCCAGATGTGGTGGCATGCACCTGTAGTCCTGGCTACCCAGGAGGCTGAGGCAGGAGAATCGCTTGAGCCAGGAGTTGGAGGTTGCAGTGAGCTATGATTGCACCACTGAACCCCAGTCTGGGCGACAGAATAAGATCCCATCTCTAAAAAAGAGTAGACATAAAAATAATAAAAACAAACCCTATGTGGATAGAAGAACTAAAAAAAGATTAGGGGGCCATAAGAAGCAAAGAGTGTTCTAATATTTGTATTTGAAAATTTTTACTGCTAGTTAAAGGTAAGTCAGCCTGCTGCAGAGAGCCTGCTGTTTGTGGAACCTGGGGATAGGTCCCCACTCTGAACACTTCAGCCACAGAGGGTCTGACTGTATCAACAACCCAGTATTTGGTTAGTCTTGAACAGCTCTTTGCTCCATGGATAGATGTCTTCACTTCCCAGTGAGATGGTCAGCTCTTGAGGAACACATCTTATTCTTCCTAGCAGCCCCAGTTAACACTACCTTAAAACTCTGCACCTAAGGAGGCACCCAGTAAAAATCTGCTCATCCAACATTCTCTCCAGTGAGCATCATGAGTGGAGGAAGTGTTGTTGCTTTAGTTCCTGACTGTATTCCCAGCAACTAGAGCTGTGCCTGGCATAAAGTGGGTTCCTGGTGCAGAATGCCTGAATTCTTGAACACCCACCATGGACAAGGCTCAGGTTGCTAGAAATTCAAAAGTAACCCAGAGTTGGTTTCCCCATGTTACTTCTACTGTTAACCTCATTGAGAGCTATTCTAATTTTAGCCCATTTTGAACTTTAGTTTTAATCTGCTTTCTACTTAATACAGCTCAATGCACATGGCCCCCAAAGCGTAAGTAACCTTTTTTACACATGAGGGGTGTTTGAAAGCAAGATAAGTTTTTCACTTCCCCTCCCTCTATTCAGTGAGTTTGGATTGTTTCTGACCTCCAGATCTAACACATTCGAGAAGCATGTTTTGATGTAGAGTGAGAACCTCAAGTCATTCTGGGAACTGCTTAATTACATAAACTGAAATCAAAAGAAAGCTGGCAAACCCAGCGGCTGCTCATTAATCCTCTCTTGGCATCAGTAGAAAACAAAACAAAACAAAACACCAACTTCCTGGTAAAGTAAGCAAATATGTTTTCTGAAGTAATCAAAGATTTTAAAAGCCTTAGTCCACCACCTCCTCCCTTAATCTTACCTGAATGTCTGAAAAGTTATGGTCTTATGACAGCAGGTAAAACAATAAAATTAGGAAAGAGATTATGTGTCACGGCCATTCAGGGTAAGAGTAGTTAATAATGACCTACAAGCTGGAAGGGCCACACGTGTGTTTGAAATTCCCACTGGGCTCCACTTTCCCAGAGCACTAACCTCTCCTGCCTTTTAAGGGAAAACCAGGCCCACCCTGTTCATCTTTCAAGGTAAGATGGGCAGCCTGAGGCTGCCTCTCAGCAGCACTGAATGTCCTGCCAGCTGGGTTTATTTGGACACACATTCTCCATTTGTTAGCTGTTTTTTATGTGAAAAGATTCTATACCTTTTAAATCAATTTCACATGAGTGCCCAACAAAAGACTGAACTCGGAAGAGTCCACCATTGATGTGCCAGTGACCTCATGAACAATTTCTCCAGTGTACCATCTAAGGGAATCATGGGTCCTCAATTCCACACTCTGAAACATCTCCTCTTCCCCTACACGTCTACATCATCTAACCTACCCATTCAACAGGTCTTTCCTAGATCTCCAGCCCTCGGTTAGGCGGCTGGGGGATATAGAAGATGACATAAGCCATGGCTTTGGTTTCCAAGAGCTAGGAATTGAACCCAGGAAACCAGAGAAAGCAACACAAAATGCTGTATCATTATGTGCTAAACTCTCCTGTATCGAATCAGATTGTGAAACCTATGTATCTGGATATCTTCTTAGCCCCCCTAGAAAATAATCATCTATCATCCAGGCCTTACAACTTAGAGAAGATCATTGTAAAAAACAGTCATGTGGAAACTCCCTCTATATTTTCCATAATATAACTGGTATTGAGGGAACTGGCCATTGCTACAGGAATTTGGTTGAGATAAACCTGAACCGGGGCAAAGACTCACTTGAGTAAATTCTTGAACAATGTGAGGTGAGGTGGGAGGAGGGGAAGGCAAGTTAGAAGGACAGCCCCGAAGGGCAGAGGTAAGCAGAAATGAAAACTGCTTGTGGGAATGAGGGAAGTAGGAGTGAGCACAGTAAAAAACAGAACAGAAAAAACAAAAAGCAAAAACTTGCCATTTAGGAAACAGTACACAGACCCCGGGTATAGGTAGGAAGGAGACAGATGGGGTGGGGTGGGGGTGGGGTGGTTCTGAAAACACAGGTGGGAAGTAAATAACTCTAGAAATCTTTTGAGCCGTAAAACGGCATAATTAAAATTGATTTTAAGGAAAACTATTCTGGAAGCAGAGTTCAAGATGGATTAGAAGAAGGTAGCCTGAAGTTATTCTCTCTCTTCCCCGTTTCCACTGCCCTAAACGTTTTATCATCTTTGAAAAAGAAAAACAAACAAGCAACCCTCAATTCCTCACTATTACTCTTCCTTGGTAGAACCAAAGGAAAGATCAAAGCACTTTGGGAAACTTAACCAAATCAATTTCATTTCTCCATTTCTGAACGTTAAGCCACAAAGAAAGTACAGCCATCATTACAATAAATGAAAACGCAATAAATAACAAGCGGGACTTTCCAGCTCTCGAGCAGACGAACCATGTGTAGACTGTAGGCAGAGCCTTGTCTAATTGGCGTCACAAAACTGCCAAATGTGTATTGTCAGAAGGGTGGTGTGAGTAAAATGAAAGGATCTTTTTTTCTTACTGGGGACTTACCTGCCAATTCTCAGAGAATGACAGTCTCCTCTGTGTGATAATTATTTCTAGTGATCTCAGTTTTCCTATGCAATAACAAAAACTAATCCTTTTAATAACGTTTAAAAAGTCATTTTCACATTTCTTCTAATAGGCCTTCTCCCTGTTCCACCCCCCATGGTTCAAGGCCTTGCACAAGTGTAATGACCTTCTTGTGGTCTTTCCCCAAATTCAGAATTATCACAACCAAATTCCCATATTAATGCCAATAGTAGTATGGGAAATACAAAATGGGTTTTCACGTGGCTTTTTTCTTTTTCCTTTCTTTCTTAATGCAATGCTGTTACTTTTATTCATTTCTCTTTTTAAAACTACTTTTTGAGGCCGGCTGCAGTGGCTCATGCTTACAATCGTAGCATTTTGGGAGGCTGAAGTGGGAGGATTGCTTGAGGCCAGGACTTCCAGAGCAGCCTAAGCAAGAGCAAGACCCTGTCTCTACAAAAAATAGAAAAATTAGATAGGCACGGTGGTGCACACCTGTAGTCCCTGCTACTTGGGAGGCTGAGGCAGGAGGATCGCTTGAGCCCAGGAGTTTGAGGTGGCTGTGAGCTATGACGACGCCACTGCACTCTAGCCGGGGCAACAGAGCGAGACTCTGTCTCAGAAAAAAAAAAAACACAAACAGAACCCCCCAAAAAACAAAAAAGACTACTTTTTGAGACCTGATTGACATACAAAAAGCTGTACGTATGTATTTCATGTGTACAACTTGATGAGCTTGGAGATAAGTACACACCCATGAAACCATCACCAAATTTATAGCATAAATATATCCATCACCTCCCAAGAGTTTCTTCCCATTCTCTTTATTATATGTGTGTGTAAGAGGGAGAGAGAGAGAGATAAGAACACTTAACATAAGATCTACCCTCTTAGCAAATTTTTAAATACACAATGCAGTACCCGTGGAATACAGACACTGTGCTGCACAGTGGATCTCTAGAACTTACCATCTTGCATAACTGAAACTTTGTACCCTCTGACTAATACCTCCTGATTCCCCCTGCCCCAGCCTCTGGAAACCACCACTCTATTTTACTCTCTGTTCCTATGAGTTCAACTACTTTAGATTCATCGTATAGTGGTATTGCATAGTATTTATCTTTCTGTGTCTGGCTTATTTCACTTAGCATAATATCCTCCTGTTTCATACATGTTGTTGCAAATGGTAGGATTTCCTTCCTTTTTAAGGTTTATTCTATTGTCTGTAGATATGACTGTTCCTTGTAATCTTCTATAAGCCAGAGAGGGTAGAGTCCACCCTACTTTCGGTAAAAGAGGAGATGCCTTTTTTTATTGGGGGAAAACCTTAATTTAATTAGAATTAGCCAAATAGTAAAAATTCCACACTACTGTGCTGGTTGAGAAGGTATAAACTTCATTCATGCACATCTGATATTTGTTTCCAATTGCTCAAAAATATGATTATTTGACTTCAACTGGACATCCCAAGTTTAAAGTGACCTAAAGCTGCAGCAAACTGACTCACTCAATAAAACTCAAACATTTCCTGCCTCTAATTAGAGCTTCACTTAGCCCAGGGAACAACTCAAATGACTGTCACCCGGACCCACACACTTCCATCTGTGTGTGAAAGCCAGGGGAAAGGAGAAAAGTTTTGGTCCAATAGATCACAGAACACTTCCTTTTACCGGGGTCATTAGCACCTACGAAAAAAGTTTCACATGATACAACAGAACAAACGGAACAGCCCCAACTAGGCTGTGTTCGGTAACGCTCACCACCATAGCGATCTCCTGCCATGGATAACAGCAGCATCTGAAGTGAAGCAGGAATGGCGCGTCGTTAGTTTCCTCTTTGAAAATGACAGAATTGAGAGAGCTTAGACGGGGAACCCGGCCAATAAAAAGCACAGTGGTGTTACTTTTTGGAGGCATTTTCTTTTCTCCCATTGCATGACCAGCATCAATGCCCAGCCTGAATCATCACTTTCCAGTGTCCTTGCTTCCTCCTGGTCTCACCCCACTGGCTGCTTTCTCCGTAATTGCTGTTCGTGGGTCATGGCATCTGGCTACCGTCCTCTGCCCCTGGCTGTTCACCTGGACTTCAGAAAAGCAGTAGGACATCAGGAACCTTTCCCTCAGTCATCTGCCCAACTTTGTGGCCTGGGCATCTTGCAGAGGTTTCATGCTTTGCTGGGGACCTGTGGCCCAGCCAGAATCCAGTCTGCCTATTATGGGCAAGATGATGATATAGGCCAAATCTGTCTTTGATGCTACCAAGAGATAATTTAAACAGAAAGGAAAAAAAAAAATGAGTGGCTCATTAGGGCCCATTGGCACCAGGAGTCAGCTGTTTGAAGCCAAAGTTAATGACCTATGGAATGATCCTTGTAAGGCTTTTTAAGGTGGAAATAAACGTATTCATGTTCTAATACCATTTCCCCAGCCCAGCCAAGGCCTACATGATGGTTTGCTGCCTACCGATGCTCTTCCTGTGAGCTTAGGCGGTTCCCCACAATCCAGTGTGTGGACTGCAAACTCTGCTTGTTTCCCACATGTATGCCTTCCTGTGTCCCCAGCAGGACATAAGCGGCCAGCAGCCGGTGCTCACAACACCCCTTTCTTGTATATCCCCATCTTTCAGCTGAGCAAAGAACTAAGGAGTCTCTTCCTTGCCTCCCACCGATGTTGGAGCTAGGCCCCACACAGAACTGAAGCAGCCCATGTGGCCAACTACTCTGATTCCAGAAACTCAAAACTCACCTTATCATTTCCTGTACCAACAGAAAAAGCACCTACAGAGGTCATGCTAGAGTTTTGATTTCACGTACTGAATACTGTTGTAAATAAAGCCTGTAGTCCTGGGTTAGGTCAATCTTTGGACCATTTTATCGCTGCTATAGTTGTTGCTGCTGCTGTTTCTTCTACCTTTGTTTTATGTTTCTTTGCTTGCTTAACTCTATTTACAAAGAAATCGTGCTTACTGACCAGGGGACTAGAATGTGCCCACATAGATATTAAAATGACTGGTCAATTCCGTGAAGAACAATCAAGGAAAATTTTTTCAATCTTTTGTATATAAAACAACCAACCAGTTAACTGAATCCTTCACTTTACAACCAGCTGCCAAGATCATAATAGTTCCTTTCTTTCCTAAGAATATGCAAAGTTCTTGTGACAGTTTTAAAGATAAACACATGCCAGGAAGCTGACCCCAAATAAAGAAGGTACATCAATATTTCCCTTCAATTGTGGGAAGGAAACATAACCTGCTTAGATGGAAATATTTATGTTGCTCACATCACATAAAGAGGGGGAAAAAGCCGGCCCCTCCTCTTCCTTCTCCCCCCACCAACCCCGGTTGGGTGTAGTAGTCAGAACCAAACCTACCTTTAAGAGATGACACGTGAAAGCATCTGTTTAGCCTGCAGACCAGATAATACATGCACACTGTGGCCCGTTCAGCAATTATCCAGGTATCCAACAAAATGATATTTCTCCACCTCGAATACTGGAAGGACGGTATCTCTCTCCCATTCCAAAGTACACTCATTCACTAGGACATGACTCATGCCTGGTAAATTCAACCACACTGACCTTTTCCCTTCCTGATCTGCCACAGAGCTTTCTGCCTGCACCACTTCGGGCCCTTGATTATTCTCAGAACAGTCTTTGGTAGAAGCAGGACAGAGTCTGGAATGTAGGAAGCGACTGCTCCTGTTGGGTTCTGCTGGTCAGACCACACAGTCACCGCGATGTCTGACGCTGGGCACCGAATCTGACACTGACAAACTAGAGCTGATCCAGAGGAAGGCAAACAGGGCGGTGAGGAGCAGACAGGAGCTATGAGGAGCAGCTGAGGGAAGCGCAACGGTCAGCCTCAGTAAATCCAGTCCTAGCAGAGACTGACAGTCTGAACTGAATGGATGAACAAATGAAAGAACTATCCAACAAAGGAACACACTGAAGGGAAACTCTTGAAGGATTTCCATGTTGGAAGGAGAAATCTGTGTGTGTGTTGCTGCCGAGGGCCAAACTAAGACAAATGGGTAGAAGATACAGCAAGGACCCCCACCACCTTTTTTTTTTTTTTTTTTTTAAAACAGGAAAGACTTCTAGTAATTCCAACCCTCTGTCCAACTTTGGATCCTGCCACCTTGTTCTGCAGAGAGCTTCTTCCACACTGGGAGATGCCAGCCTTGGCTGGATGATTGCTTTTGCAAGGCTGTTAACAGAAATACTTGTTCACTGAGAGGCTGGACCAGATGAGCTGGCTGCCCACTAGAACCCGTTGGTAGCATTTTAAAGCATACAGATTTTCAGGCCCTTCTATCAGAGCTTCTAACTCTGGGGTGGGCCCTAGAAATGTACATTCATTTTTAAATTTCCCAGGTAGTTTCCTAATGATTAGTGAGGTTTGGAAGTCAGTGGACTAGGCAACTGCTGGGGTGCCTTCTAATATCAAAATTTGGTGATTTTATTGCATTTTTTGGTCTTTTTTTGGCCTGGCACGAGATTTAATTCTATTGCATTTGTTCTGCATCTCCCACTAACAATTTCATGTATTGGTAAATCCAACTACAGTATAAATTCTTGACCAGTGGTTTCTAGTCTTCTATCCCAGCACGCCGATGGACAAGGTACACTCCCACCAAAGGCTTTCTACAACAAGAGATATCTCGAGGAGTTACTAGGGCCAAGTCTCCTGTACCTGGCTGTGCCCCTATAGTGCTTAACACCAATGTGGGGCTCCTCTAAGCCATTCCAGGAATGCCACCATAAAGCACTTACTGTGTAGTTGATACTATGCTGTACTGTGTTTTTGTAATTGTGGGGTCATATGAAATGAAATCAAGGGTCTGAAGTTCCTACCCACGTCTAGATAGCTGTGGTTTCACTCCATAATTGTGTTTCTTGTCCCACTTGGCTGACTTTTAGTCTTATAGATGTGTTGTTGGATTCACACGCATGGCTGCCCAGAACCAAATAAACCATTTCATGATGGCAAGAAAGCATGGTTGATATCTCCACTTTGCTAAATCCCCTTTCATGTTCTGACTCCCCTAATAAAGCCGAAATTAAAATGTGCTAATTCAGGGGAAACTGGCAACTTGGAATAATACACTAACGTACACATACAACTCAATCCTGTGGATTCTGAACACTTGATCACATTGTTTTAAATCTTAAGTGGCATGGCTGGTGGTTGCAGGCATGCTGAAGAGGATTTCCATACCACTTCACTAAGACTTTCATTTGATGACAGATAGAGCGTGAAAGGGTTTTTTTTTTATTATTATTAAATTCTTTGATCTCCATGTTTCCATTCAGGTTTACTCTGAATGCTAAGCAGTGTGGAGAGATAAACTTATAAATATTTGGTATAATAGCACAGGGTCCTCTGCAAAGAATCGCTGAACCGTTGTTGTGCTATTGTAAGAAGGTGCTGAATTCCCATGTGTGTTTATTTAAAATACATGAGCATTGACTCCAGTCAACACCAGGTAGTCTGCCTTAAGCAGGCATAGGTAGTTGTAGAAGCAGAACAAAAACAGCCTGTGTTTAATCTGTTCACAAATCTTTTGTTCTGAACTACCTGGACAGGTGGTGACATAGACATAGCAAGGGAGAGTTTCAGGACTGGGTTGAAGCTCTGACCCAGACCGAGAGCTGACAATTCGGACAGAAGGCTGGTCTCTCTAACTATGGAAACCCATTATCTAAACACACTTGTTAATTCCTAGAGGCAAGATTTGACTGTAGTCACCGTTGGTGGTACGCTTTCCGAGGGTGTTTTAAAGTTTCTGTACAGCTTTCCTTATCCTCCTTCTCACCCACATGGCGCAGTGTCCATATTCAGCCTCCGGCCCCTGCCTGCCTGGGTTCAAATCCTAGCTCAGCTACTTACTGGCTGTGTGGACTTAGACAAACTGAGGGGTTGGTTTCCCCGTCTGTAAAATTGAAATTCAATAGTAGCTACTTCATGGAAAATCAAAATACGTTATGTTTATGGTAGGTGCCTGGCCCATAAAAACTATTCAGGAAAATATTTGTTCTAATTTTTCACTCATAGGCTTCCATTTAGTAGCTGCATATGGCTCGGTGAGGAAGAAATTTCAAATCAGTCGATTAGTTTGTATTTCTAGGGGGCTTCAAAAAGGCTATACACTGGGTTGGAGGAATGAGAAACTCCAATGAAATAAAGGTTAACGCCATAAGATGGTATTTTCTTATTTGGGAAGGAAGGCTCCATGGAAGAGCCGGGACTTACGGGGCGGGGACATCAAAACGAGTAGGGTTTGGGGTCAACTGGGTACAGAAAAACCAGGAAGGTGTAGAGATCTCCGTGCATTCGGTACACTTAAGGAACAGTGATGAGACTTAGCTGTTTGGAGCAAACCATCTCCGCCTTGGCCTTTTTTTCCCTTAGAAAATTATAATCTAAGGCAAATGTGAGTACACAATTAACAAGTAAAGATTAATGGTTAACATTTATTGAGCACCTGCTATATGTCAAGTACGAGCTTACTTTTCCATTGATGCAAGGATCTTGAAAGCAAATATTATCCACATTTTATGTGAAGAAACAGGCTCAGAGCAGCTGCATGACTTGCCCAAGGCCACAGAGCTCGTAAGTAGTATAGCCAGAATTTGAGCCCACATCGGTACCAAAGCCGAGGTTCTTTCCATTGTACCAGGAGTCACCTACAATAAGACTATCAAGAAAGCTCACATTCTATACCCACAAAAAAAATAAAGGTGCTTTAGGCTAAGGTTCGAGAATGTGCATCCGGGTCTGCACATGAAGCCTTTGTTTGGGTTGTATTATCAAGGTGGTCTTGAGTCTCTAGGTGACAAACTATGCTGCTTTTTGGAGAGTGACAGTTTTTCTCTCTGCAGCCACAGGACCCTTGGCCTTCTCTAGAGTCAACCTAGAGTTTAGGAGAAGGTAATATCATATGTTTTATACAGTGGTCTGCTTCCTAGCAAACTCCACCATCTGGACCACCACTGTAAAACTACAAGAGAGAAAGTCTTCTGAGTGGGAAGGAAAACCCTGGTGCCAAGACCCACGTGCTACACAACAGCAGAAGCAAATGCCGCTTTTGAGTCCGTTGGCTAAGTACCACTTTGTAGTTCTGTTGGCAAAATTCAGGTTAGGATTTTAGCCTTAAGAAAATTCTGCTCTTTCCAGCTTACCAGAGCAGAAAGATGGGAAGTGAGGGTATAGGTGATCACTAGAATTGCCCAAAAACTGCTAATCTGGGACTACTGAAAGTAGGAACAGCAGTCCTGACTTCTCATAGCCTGAAGGCATTATTATACCAAAGTTGCCAAGTAAAACTAAAATAATATTCAAAATTCTTTTTACCAAGAGTTAAAAACGTGTGCTAGTTTTAATATTACAACAGCAATACTATTGATCTGAATGTTTATGCAATGATTTAGTTTGGAAATTTATTTCCCATCAAAATGGTTTACTGGTTTGTAAGGGCCCATATTAACTTTGCAGTGTGGGAATCTGAATTTCCTGATAAATGCTAAGTAAATGAACACATTCAAAATAGTAGAAACATTTTTTTAAACGGTCAGAAAACATGAATGAGTTTTATGTTCTAAGCTGTAAGCACCATATAGGTGTTCTTATTGTTGATTTAAATATTTTTTGCAAAGTACACACTGTTTAAAAATCCCTACTTAAAGAAATATACCATAGATGTATATCACACCATTATCCAGCCAAGACCTAACTTCAAACTTCAGAAACCACTTCAGAGAACAGTTATATGAATTTCAACTTCAATAGTTATGTGACGGGCAGTTTGGAGAGATTTCCTCCCAGAGGTGGTGGTGAGTGGCAGGTGAGAATATGGAAGAGGCTACCATATAAAAGACAGTCTTTTAAATGCCCTGGTTTGTCTGCTCCCTAAAGAACATGCCACTTCTCTTCTTTAAAGATTTTTCAAAGAATCTCCATTTCCATTCGGAACAAAGCCTCAGTCCTCAGCAGTAGTGCCTTTGAAACTTTAGCATGCATAAGAATCAACCAGACACTTTCATAACTCAGATTCCTGGACTCCACATTCAAATATTCTGAGTCTGTAGATCTAGACTCAGGTTGGAACCTGAGATTCTGCATTTCTAATGAGCTCCCAGGTGACTAATGCAATGCTGCTAGTCTAGGGTCCCACCTGGAGTAGCAAGGGTTAGACCTCCCCCGGTCTGGTAGAAATCTAAATTTCAGTTTGATATCTCTCAACTCCCTATTTGAGTTGATTTCTTTGCACATCATGACCACCCCTTGCTCTTGATTACTTCTGAACATCTTCAAGTCCCACCTCTCTGTATGTCAAGCACTTCCTGTTCTCCTGCTCCTTGGTGGCACCTTTTCAAATGAAGACAGCCCTTAGAGAATTCGTTCTCTTCTGAATTCATGGCAATAATTAAACTACCCATCTAATGATTAATCCTATTCTGTAAATGACAACCTTATACCACTGCCTTATATTGTTAAATCAGAAAAGGTTTTTTTAACTTGGTGTTATTTTTCCATCCTACTTCTTCAGCTGGACTCTCTGTCTTCATGAGCAGGAATTATGCCTGAACATAACAGTGAACCAATAAATAATTACTGATTAATTAGACATATCAATCAGTATATATAATATAATTTTGGTTCTGCTCAGTTAAGATTGTCTGAATTACCAAGGTGGGTGAGTACCATTACTCTAGACAATCCAATTCAACATTGTTTTATGGTCTTGGTTCCCAGAGCAGCCCCTGAAGTCTCTCTCTGAGAGACTTTACTGGACTTAACAGAGTAGGCATGCTCATAAATTAGATGGCTGATTACTTAAGTGGCATGCCCAAATAGATTACTTCTCTTCATCCTGGATACAGACCAGCTAAGTTTTATACTCAGCCATGACCTTCCTTTTAAGAATCCTAAAGGGGGATTCTATTCACCAACGATATGAAAGCGCAAGCAAACTTCCAGAGTCTCTCATGAACAATGAAAACAAAAGGTTTTTTAAGTGCCTTCTGACTAATTCCTTACTTAGTGATATAATCAGTGAACCAATGAGGAAACCCTGCCTTCGACCACAGTATGATGTAAAAAGTGTTCATTCTCTTGCAACACTAACCTACAAACAATCCAATGCCAGGAAACTCTAAACAAATGCCTGGAAAACTGATAGTCCAGATTCACATGACTTTTACTGTACTCCTACCTTGCGTCATATTCTTGGTTTGTAGAGTTAGGAGAGTGGCCAAGTAATTGTTATCAAGTGAACTGGCTTCATAAGGATGGGCAATCCCTCTTACTTTGGACCTCCAGGCTCTGCTTTAAACTAATTGGAAGTTTCATGCATTAATTTCATGAATGCCAATCTTTAGCAGATATTTTGTGAACATCTACTAGATGTAAGCAGTGTGCCTCCAACACATTAACTGCTGATTCTTCTTCATCTCAGAACTCCAAGACGTGTCCACCCTTGACATTATACTTGGTGTTTCATTTTGTACCACATAGGCTGGGCCCAAATCTGAATATGCACTGAACATGCAGAAGGGACAAGCGAGACAGCCAGGCAGCAAAGGCCAGGCCACGGCACAAAGCTCACTGCCTGGCACTGACAGGTCCTCCCCTTCCCTCTGCCACTGCCTCTCCAATGCCACCACAGGCTGGTTCTGATGATTCTAGACCACTACTTTAAGTACCATTCTTTTCCCATTAATCCAAACCCTGTGAACCAAATTACTTTGATGGACAAGGACTTACTATATAGTACACATCATTCATCTGGTGCTTGTTCAAATATGATATGGTGACATCTTGTATAGGACCAGACTGAAAATTTATTTTTGTAAAGAAATACAGTGCTTAGGTCTATTAACAACCAATTCAAATACGTAAATTTTTTTAATAACTTAAGAACAGAAAGAACTTTCTGAGCACATCAATAACACCCATCTATTTAACAAATGTGCTAACTAAAACTATTCGTATTTTTTATCATGGTAGGCTCCTCAGAACCTCTACCTAGCAACAATTTGCCAGCAGTTCTAATCCCCGCTCATGTACAGAATACAATGTCGTCTCTTTGAACATATTCCATATAATTTAGATTAACTACCAGTTCTAATTTTCCAGATTAGTTTTCTTTGCCTTGTGTCTCTGATTAGATAAGATAAAACTCTGCCAACTTGGTTAAATCAAAAGCACTGACAAAAGAATAATTATTCTTTTGGTTTCCTACTACCCTAAAGACAGATCTCACTGAAGAACTAACTCTTCTCCTGTTTGTGGAGTCCAGGACATAGTTCCCACGTACTTATAACCAAGGGTCAGCCTGTGACAACAGTTGTCTGTAGTCTAACAGCACAGTGAGAAACTTCTGTCCTGTTCTGATCATCCAAATGGAAAACTTATGAGAGATACAGACAAATCAGTTCACAGACTATGCCTCAAGCACCAGGAACAACTTATTTTCACAATTTATTTGAACAAAATGTACTGGGTAATATAAAGTTGTTAAATGAATGTGTGTCTAAGATTCTTAAGTGGAGTAGATGGTTTCCTGTCCTCTTGCCCTGGAGACTGGAAAATCAAGATGCCAACATACAGCCTTAGCCAATTCAACTTCTGCATATCTATTTTCATTCATAAATTGGGGTGGGGGGGAAGGAATGGAAGGAAAGTGAGATCTAAAAAACTAAAGTGAGGTAGGTGGCTCCTATTACTTCAACATCTCCTTTGGGGTGAATTCAGCCAAGCCTGCATTCAATTGGGTATGTTGGCAAAAACAAAGAGGAAAACAGATATGACAAAACAAAGGACAGGACGTTTATAAATGCTCCCTCCAATATCGTATGGGA
This sequence comes from Daubentonia madagascariensis, assembly GCA_023783475.1. Classification (NCBI taxonomy): domain Eukaryota; kingdom Metazoa; phylum Chordata; class Mammalia; order Primates; family Daubentoniidae; genus Daubentonia; species Daubentonia madagascariensis. The sequence goes on along the minus strand of JAKFHU010001035.1, from coordinate 39,310,953 downwards.
CTATCTCATCACTCCACATCCCCTGAAGCCCCTGGCCGCTTCCGTGTCCTTCCTCTAGGATCTGTGGTCCCCAACCCCCAGGCTGAGGATTGGTACCAGTCGATGGCCTGTTAGGAACTAGGCCACACAGCAGGAGGTGAGTGAGTGAGTGAAGCTTCATCTGTATTTACAGCCGCTCCCATCACTGCATAAGCTCCACCTCCTGTCAGATCCGCAGCAGCATTAGCTTCTCATAGGAGCACAAACCCTACTGTAAACTGCGCATGTGAGGGATCTAGGTTGTGCTCCTTATGAGAATCTAATGCCTGATGATCTGAGGTGGAGCTGAGGCAGTGATGCTAGCACCAGGGAGCACCTACAAATACAGATTATCATTAGCAGAGAGGTTTGACTGCATAATAAATGTAATGTGCTTGAATCATCCCAAAACCATCCCTCCCCCTCCCACCTTGCCTCCCCATCCGTGGAAAAATTGTCTTCCATGAAACCCAAAATGGTTGGAGACTGCGCTGCTCTAGATCACAGCCTACTACTCCCACACTGTCTCAAGGGAAATGCCAACGTTAAAATGGTAGTTGGTCTATCAGCATCCAGCCCTTTGGAAAGTCTATGAAATAGTCTCTGGAGGGATGCTAGACCTTTGTAAATGAGAGGCTGGCCAATAGTCTCAGAAGAGATAGTTCAGACAAATTAAACAGCAGCACTCTACCAGCCCCATATGCACAAGTCAAGAGTAGGTTAGTGTCCCAAGAGACAATGCCATCAGCTACAGTGTGAATTAACTGTTCTATTTTCTAAACTTTCATAAATACTTTCCTGGAAGCAGTAACATGACTCAAAGCACCTGTGATCATTTATGGCTTGGAAACATAAGAAAGATATTTTAGGATAATTTTCCAATGGGAAAATATTTAAATTTTCTTCTTTACATATGTTTCTGACCTCTGATGACATCAGATCTTGATCATGAAGATAAAGTGAAAACCAGTCAGTATCTAATTTTAGAACAGGAAGGTAAAAGGGATTCTGCTAAAACCTGAAAAGTAATTTCCCTAAATCTAGTTACAACAGATCTTATCTGAACTGTGGTCCTCACACACAAATAACTTTTGGCTGTTCAGATGGGAACAATAAATCTTTTACCAAAATATCTGTGTTCTTTTTCTGACTCAAGCTTAACTGGACAGAAGAGAAGGTGGAAGATCTGTTGTTGGTGGAGTCAGAGAAAGTCTTTGCATGAAATGATGTCTGCTTTCACTTATTGGGAAATAGACTATTTCAAGAGAATGTTAGAAACTATGACAAACCCAAAACACTGTTTCTCATTTGGATTCTTGGAGGAATTGCTTAGTTCACCCACAATATACTCCCTAACCCTCAGTTACTAGACAAATAGCATTCTTTCAAGATATAGGTCTTGAAAAGTTATTTCCCCCCTTTCTTTCTCTTAAGAACAGGTTTTTAGGTTTAAATTACCCAGGAATTACATTACCACCCCCCCATTCCTTTACCTGTTTGAATAAAAGCAGCTTGGAGAATTAATATCATATAATCTATGATCCCAGCTCTGAAGTGTGCAAGAATTTAAATAAAATATTTTGAAGGGTCAAGAATGCACAAGGGTCAAATAACTTAAGAGCATGCTCTTGCAAGTTAGAAAGTCAACACTTTCTCCATATTCTGGTTAAAAATGAAGAGCAACATCTGTAGAAAGCTTAAGCTCACCACAGGCAACAACAGGGCCCCTCCCCAGCCACGCACAAAGGGAGATAAATTCCACAGGCCACGGATTTAGACAAGCAGCAAGACAAGTTAGCATCAAGTAGCAAAATTCTCTAACACCAAGAAGTGTGAAGTGAGAGCCCAAGAACCAAAAAAAAAAAAAAAAATTCTGTATATGTAACTTTGCCTCCTGTCCTAGTTTATCATGTTACTAGTTTTAGACCAATAGCTAAATATTCCAATTTCCATAATTTGTACAGTCACCAAAATCAGAGTATAACCATCCTTAGAACACGTTTTCTTGTATCTCCCTAATTTTTCTTCCTATCTAATCTGGAAAAGAGATAGTATTCAGTAAGACTTTGCTTGTGGTGCAGGCTGCTGCTGATAATCTAAATCCCTTGGGCTACGATATAAACATTTGTTGCTGGGACTGTCCTTTCCATTATCATCTGATACCATTTATTAAAGAAACCATTAGTGCAAAGAAATCTGATTAATTTGGAGTTACCAATTAGTCAGTAATGAGAAATGCATCATTAATTGAAATTTATGTGAACTTCCACTGTCAAAGGAATAAGACTATATTTTTAAGGCCAGTTAACCATTTTTATAGATGATAAAGCATTATTAGCAAAGGAAAGATCTGAGGACTAAAACCTTATGAGAGTTAACAACTCTTGGGACTCAGAGAAGACCTGGGATTCTATAAAGTCATTAGAAACAAATACCCTTTTCCTTGATGCAGAGGTCTCTGAAAAAAAAATTTTTTTTAATAGAAAAAAAAAAGAAATGAATATTCCACCTTCCTCTCAGGTTATTTAATAATTTGTACCTTAAATGAGTTTGATAGGAAAATGCTACTACAATTTAGGCAGAAAAGGAGTCACTAGTAAGGATTTTTACCCCCATAAGGAAGTGGAGATTAGGCTTTGTCTAGCAAAAAAATTTTTTCCTGTCCCTTTCAAGATGGTCACAATTACTGAACTCTCTGTCCTGGAAGCAGGCTTGACTTCCATTTTCAAATGCAAGGGAAAACAAACAAACTTGGGCTGCTCCACACAGCCTCAAATAGCTTTTTCCAAAGATGGGCTCTATCCCCCTCATCAGGTGGGTTTTTGAGGGCCCAAACCACAGACACCGTCTAGGAGTCTGTACTCAAAAGTCCAGAACAATTCAGAAATTATTTCAGCTGTTTTCATTTTATAAGTAAAACAAAAACATCAAGTAGGAACAAACACATACTTCAATGTATCTATTTTTAAAAGAAAAGACAGCTCTGCCCCTGAATTTTAATCTATTTTTTTCTGTTAAACTTCAGGATCTTGCACATAAAATAAAGTATAATACAATGCCAGAAACAAGGGAAGTTCCAAAATTTCTCCTCCTAGAACATCACAAATTTGCTCACCTAGATAAAGCATTTTAGGTCTTCAGTCTCCTCTTGCTGGCACTGGACCAACCAAACGTAACAACATCCCCAGGTTTGACACTGGCCTGCTCAGCGCTGCCTTTCCAAATCGACTGCCCTCTAGTGGCAAAAACAGTTAACTGCAAGCTAACCCACTCGCCCACTCAGCTTGCCCACTCTTGCTTTGTGATTTCCAAGAATGCACTTAGTAAAATGAGAGAACTTCTGGAAGATGTGTGTGTTATTGTTTTAAGTATAGGAAAACCTACATTAATAAGCTGAGCTTTTATCCTACATTTCTAGTTAAAAGCAGGGGCAGGAGGGATGGTCAATCCAACAATAAAGAGAAGACAGATTATTACTGCATTGCAAAGAGCCTCAGGCATCATCCTGCATAACTTTCCTATTTACTTCTTAGTCCCCATAGTTAGTGTCCAGGCCTGAATTCCCAGGGATGGGTTTAGAATCATAGCAGGGCATTCCTGGCATGCTGGGCTTCTCATGGCTTCCTAAGGGAAATGCTCTGCCTGAGGGGCTGGCTAGATTGAGCAGGACACATCTGACCAGAGAGCACCCACAGGGATGACCTGTCACCAGAACACACAAACTAGCCTATGCATGGGGACAGATTTTGTTCCTGAAAGGCTAAAACCCTATCCTCAGCAAGAGTGTAGGGGCCATGTCTGCCTGATTCATTTCCACGTCCCCAGCATCTGGTACAGTGCTTTATACTTAGTAGGAGAGCAAGATATATTTAGTTCATGCATGAATGACAGCAAGTTGCTGAAAGGGTACTCAGGAAAGCAAGCACAATGCTAACCTCCTGGAAACTCTGATTGCCAGTCCTCATTTCCTGCAAACACTAAAAGGGGGAATTTAAAACTCTACTCCAGGAATCCTTACAGATACAAGGAGGCACCTGGGGGGCCAGCCACCAGGCCGGCAACTCTCCCCGCTCACTTCAGTAAAAGGGGGATTCCCCTTTTATAATTGTATATAGTGAGCTTCTCTGCAGGATTCATTTAAAGGAAGGATTCTATTAGTAAACAGCCTGAAACTACTGCTCTAGGACATTGGCCTCAACACAACAACAATGAACCTGAGAGAACTGGTTCTTCTCTGAACCACAGAGAACAATTATAACTAAATTATAGGGGGGGAAAAAACCAGAATAGAAAATCATTAAAGAAAAAAATCTGGCTGTAAGATTTGCAGGATTAGAAAATTTCTTTGGGTCTCTGGGATGAACACACAGATGCAGATATCAATGGGGAAGGGTTGAGGGGTGTCTTAGAAGCACATGGAATTCTTCTGGGACCCTTTTCCCACTTGCCCACTGGAACTCAGTGGCACTGGAGGGAACGACTACTTTGTGCAGCTAATACGAGTGGGGACTGTTTGCCTTCTCTGCTCCTGCCCGTTTCCCTTTGGAGGCCGACTCTGTCTTGGTATGTGTGGCACCTCGGTGCAGGAAAGCTCTCAAACAACTTACTCAACCCTCCGCTGCTTGGCCTGCCCCAAGTCTTATTCACAACAGCTATCACGAAGACTTGGACAGAGTCTTCTCTCTTGTGGGACCGGTTCTTGGGCCGTCTGCCCTTGTGCATGGTGATTGTACATGAACTTGCTACCTCAGTCGTTCATTTTGTTAACTTCTATTTTCAGGGGCTGAAAATGCATTCCTAAATTGAAATACTACATTCTCTAGAGAAAAGATATGCAACAAAACTACTCTTTTCCCAACTTAACAGTATGCAATTCAAAGCCACAGATGTGCCCTGATGTTCTTTAATAAATTACAGAATAATTCACGTTCAATTCATTTACTATTTTTTCTTACGTCCTCTAACTTTTTAAATTTGGTTTTAATTTTTACCACAAATATGGTAATAATGCAAACACATGACCTTGAGCACAAAGCAATAAGGAAATTTGTAATAAGAAACACTGCTAATTTCTATAATGTCCAACATCTCTTGAATTTAAGTTTACTTCAAAAATAATTCAAATACTGAATTAAATGAACAAATTACAAGCGGCAAGCAAATGGCCCAAACCAAACATTTATCTTTTTTATTATTATTATTTTTAGAGATGAGATCTTGCTATGTTGCCTAGGCTGGAGTGCAGTGGCTATTCACAGGTACAATCATAGTACACTATAGCCTCAAACTCCTGGCCTCAAGAGATCCTCTCACTTTAGCTGCCCGAATAGCTGGAACTACAGGTGTGTCCCACCACACCTGGCTCTGGGCTTTGAGAATCTTGAAAAGCACAGGCATGGTAAGGAATAACCAAGATGATGAACTACCTTATATATCTGCTTGAGGGAAATATTAGCAAAGTCACTAATCTCTGCAAAAGTAAGATATTAATAAATGCTAATGGCCTTGAAGATGAGTTTTTCTGAATCAGATTCTGGAAACAGAATAGAGAAGATCTTACGCCGTAAGGACTGACCAATCACCTACATTGGCACTGGTTACTTAAAGGAGTTGAATGACAAGAATCATCCCTGGTTGATGCAATGACTTATGGGCTGAGGCCACTGTATCCAAGCACTTGCAGAAGAGAACTTTTCTGGTGAAAGGAAAACAAAGTACAGGTCAATGAACATTAATACTATTTTATTTAAAAGTGTCATTTTAAGTAACAGAATACAAGATCATTCAATGTGACCAAACCCACACCATTTGGGACATCTGGAAAACTGGAGGCATCTAGGCCTGTCCTGCTTTGGTGAGAAGTCCAACACTCCCACCACCGGGTGATACGCAGAACAAGTCTTGCATTAATATCTTTACCACACTTTTCTGATTTGAAACAACTCTCACCTCCTTCTTCCCCACTGCCTGTTCCCTCCAAGCCAGGTTTATGGGAGTTAAAATTCAGATCCTTTGGCTTCTTCAGATGAAGTTTGGTTTGATAAAATAAATATTTAGCATCTTAAACAATGAGCCAGTTCTCTTGGGAACATTTCATTCCATGTCCACACAATGAGCATCTGGATCCCAGCCAGTCCTGTTCCAGCCTTCCAGAGGCTGGATGGATGGCATGGCCAGCTGATCTCCTCTTGTCTTGCCCTACCATGGACCACTAAGCCCTGGACATTTGTGTCTCGCCGGGAGAGAAGGCTCAAGTCCACAGAAGCGGCAAACACTAGTCCTCCCTCCAGCCTTACCTGACATCTGTGTGAGCTTGTGCAGGCCACCTTACCTAACATTGAACTACATGATCCCTTAGGTTCCTCACAGCTTGAACTAAAAAGTGCTGAGGAAAGCACAAATTTGTCCATGATGTTGCTGTCACAAACTGAAAAGTGAGGGCAGAGGACAGGGGACTGAGTTAGGAGACAACTTGAGGTCTGAATCAAAGTTTTGCATCTTATTTGTCATCAGCTAGCAAATGGTCTTTTGCCTTTTCTGTGTTTTGGATAGCGTAAAAAAAGTCACTGTAAATCATCCTAACAGAGATATCTATACTCAGATCTTTTCACAAGTTGTTGCTCATTTGATCCTCACTCATCACAACAGCTTGGTGAGGGAAGCAGGGTAGCTATCGTCATCCCCATTTTCATGGATAAACAAATGGACTCCGGGATGCTTGAGTAAAACACACAAAATCAAATACAACAAAACCAGGTCGTATAGTCATTCAGCAAATTCAAAAAATTTGGAGAGAGAATCTTTGTTTTCTTCTTCTAATTCTTATTCTTTAATACTTTATACTAATACTTTAAACTTTGTATTGAAAATTCTAAATTGGGCAGATTGGGTGGGGAGAAGAATATATTTTCCAAAGATCACTACAGGAGTATTTCCCATTCTACATGCCCCTGGACACGGGGTGGGCTTTTGTGACAGAATTGATGCCATGTGACGTCTGGGCCTAAGTTACAGAAGGCAATGCAGCTTCCACATCGTTCACTGGAATATCCTCTCTTAAAGTCTTCACCTACCGTGTAAACAGTCTGACTGCCCTGCGGCCACCATGCTATGAGGAAGCCCAAGTCAGGCCATGCAGAGACCTCATGGAGAGGCTCTGAGACTCCACAAAGAGTGAGAGATGCCCAGCCAGTCCCCAGCTCCTACCATTCAAACTACCATCTGACTGAAACCACACAACAGGCCCTGCCTGAGCCAGAACCAACCAGCTGGGCCTCTAACTTTTGGGGTGATTTCTTTTGTAGCAATAATAATCAAAATGGCTCCAAATTCCCCCTTTTCAGTCAGAGCAGAAGTGCTCTCATCTGTTTATATACTTGGGCTTTCTCATCAATATTAGAACCATGAATTCCGCCACTCAAGAAAAAACCAGTTTTTGAAAGCAGTCTTTAAGAACAGGAGAAGGCAATTTCAGCCCTGCCACCTCCCCCCGGCAGGATGGCACGATGAAGACAAAATCTAACTCTGGGCTTGACTGCTATCCAATATATATTTTTAGATAAAGAAATAGTTACTCATAATGCAGAGTAAAGCTCTTAATGAAAAGAGATTCAAGAGGAAAAGTCTAAAATCTGGAAACACCTAAATTCACTAATTGCTGCCAATTTTTTTCTTAACACAATACCTTTTGAGAAAGGAAAGATGAAAGGATTTGGGGAAAGTGCCACACAACCCCTTCAAATAACACAGAGGGAAGGAACAGCTTATAGAAGAAGGACTCTATTAGGAAAACTTAATCTCATGTAAAAGTTACCATATGCTCAGTTTACAGCATGGGCAGACGGGTTGGGGGTACTGAGCTTGGATCTGGCTTCTGCCTTTTGGGACACATATTTGAAGACAAAGCACACCCAGAAGAGAGAGATCTAAAAGTGATAGGCCTGAAAGTCAAGAGATGTTGTAATGAAAAAGGTTCATGAGCCAGAAATATTGATAGTGAAAAAGATTAAGACAGAATGTAATTATTGTTTCCAAACATGGCAACAGCAAATAGCTGACTGAGTTCCTACTAACTTTGTGTATCTGATTCACTCCTGTAAACAGTTTGTTTCTATTTTACAGATGAGAAAACTAAGGCCTAAGGCTATAGACTGTGTTTATGGCAAAGACAACATTCAAGCTCAGGAAATTGAACTCCTATGTCTTGCGTTTTTAACAAAAATGGACTAGCATGTAAGAATTAGACTTACTGAGCATTGTTCCAAAGGGCAGAACCAGGACCAAGAGTGGAAGTCACAGCAAGGCCAATGCCATCCGTGGCTCAAAAAGTAAGAGAGTTGTCTATCTAGTAGGGGTAGAGAAGTATTGACAGTTGCAGGCAGTGAGGTTCCTATCACAGAAAACGCACAAGCAGAAGCTGGATGACTAGCTTTGATGAGAGATTAAACTAGAAGATTTCTAAGGGACGCCTTCAAACCCTGGGATTCTGTGCATGGTAGCAGTTATAGGGATTCTAAATTTATATACACATTGTCCTAGGAATTGAAGAGTTTTCATTCTCCTGTAATTCTTCTCTAACACTTTACACACTTGGATTTGTACTCCTATCAGGCAGAGGCTGGGGGAATAGATGACATAGAAAAACACTAGAGGAAGTGTCAGGAGACCCTGGCTCTGACACTTAACGTGCTGTGCCACCTGGAAGGAATCACTTAATGTCCCTGCACTTCAGTTCCCTCAATTATCAAACGCAAGTGATAAGAGGTGGTATGAGGCACGGTGAAGTCAGTCCCACAGCCAGACTGCCTTAATGTGCATCCCAGCTCTGCATCTTACTGGCTGCATGTCACAGAACCACCTTTTGCCTCCATTTCCTCATCTGTAAAACAGAAGTAGTGATGGCACCCACCTCCTAGGGCTGTTGTGAGAATGTAATGAGTTAGTAATTTCTAAAGTGTTTGAAACAGAGCCTGCTACATAATAAGCACAAAATAAGTGTTAGCCAAAATGAAGACAGTGGTAACTTTTCTCCTATCTCACCAGGAGGTTGAGAGAGATCAAGAGCTACACACAGCACTACTTTGAAACAAGAAGTTAACTGTTTTTGCTGGTAGGAATGTAAAATGGTAGTGCTTCTGTGGAAAACAGTATGGCAGCTCCTCAAAAAATTAAAAAGAAAATTACTATATGATCCAGAAATTTCACTTCTGGGTATATATTCCCAAAGAATTAAAAAGAGGGTCTTGAAGAGATATTTGTAAACCCATGTTCATAGTAGCATTATTCACAACAGCTAAAATGTAGAAGCAACCCGAGTGTCCATTACCAGGATGAATGGATAACCAACATGCAATATACACAGACAGTGGAACATTACTCAGCCTTAAAAAGGAAGGACATTCTGACACATGCTACAATGTGGGTGAACCTAGAGGACATTATGCTAAGTGAAATAAGCCAGTCACAAAAAGCCAAAACATTGTATGATTCCATTTATATGAGGTAATTAGAGTAGTCAAAATCAGAGAGACCAACAGGAGACTAGTGGTTGCCTGGGGTTGGGGGGAAGAGGGAATGGGGAGTTAGTGTTTAATGGGTATAACATTTCAGTTTTACAAGATGAAAAGAGTTATGGTGAAGGATGCATAATATTATGAATGTATTTAATACCACCAAACTATACACTTAAAAATGATTACGCTGGTAAATTTTATGTGTATTTTACCACAATAAAAAATAACTGGGAGGAAAAAGTAGCAAGTAGCTATTTTGTATTAAACAGCAAGCACACTTATAACAGGGTAAGGTCCCTTTTCTCAGGCTTTTCTAGGTCCAAATTTCTTAGCCTGCAAATGTCTAGTGGAATCCAAATAGCTCCATCCTCAAAGCAGAGATTCTCACCGTGTTTATACTGTTTTCTCTCTTCCATCCAGTTATTTCTTTAAAATCACTGAAGTCTTTGTCAAGAAGATAATCTCATCCTCCTGCCCATCTCTCTTTTGCCAATGCCCCCAGCCCTCGACCGTCTCATCCTTATGAGCCCACAGGCAGTGGTATGACAAGGTCTTATGTTAGGTTTGTAAACAACTTGGAGTGAATTTTTGTGTATGGTGTGAGAGCAAGAACTAAATGTCTCAGCACCATAATGGAGCAGAGAACCTGCAGACTTGGGGCCACATGTGGCCTTCTGGATCCTTGAGTGCAGCCTTTTGACTGAATCCAAATTGTACAGAACAAATTATTTTCATAAAGGGATTTGTTCTGTGAAGTTTGGATTCCATTGAGGGGCCACACTTGGGATCTGGAGGGCTACATGTGGCCTTGAGGCTGCAGGTTCCCCATTAAAAAGTTGACTATAAATGTAAGGATTTATTTCTGGACTCTCAACTCTGTTCTACTGATCTGTCTGATCCTTATTTGGACACCACACTGTTGTGATTACTGTAGCTTTATAGTAAGTTTTGGAACCAGGATACGTAAGTCGTCCAACTTTATTTTTCAAGATTGCTTTGGCTATTCTGAGTCATTTGATTTCCATATGAATTTTAAAAACAGCTTATCAATTTCCACAAAGAAGCCTGCTAGGATTTTGATAAGTATTGCATTCAATGTAGAGATCGACTTGGGGAGAATTGCCATTTTAGTAATACTGTGTCTCCTAATCCATAAACATGGACTGTTTCTCCATTTATTTAGATCTTCCTTAATTTCCCTCAGGAATGTCTTATATTTTTCAGTATACAAGTCTTTGGCTTCTTTCGTTAAACTTATTCCTGAGCATTTAATTCGTTTTGATGCCACTGTGAATGAAGCCGTCTTCCTAATTTTGCTTTTGGATTGTTTACTGCTAATACGTAGAAATTCAATTGATTTTTGTATCTTGATCTTGTATCCTGTGGCCTTGCTCTACTTTGTTAGTTCTAGTAGGTTCCTTGGTGTGTATTCATTAATATTTTCTACATATAAGATCGTGTTATCTGCACACACCACCTTTTAAAAGTGGCTCCAACCTTAGATACGTACTCGACTACTGGAAGGAAGAGGGGCTGTGCTGGCAGTGACGCAACTTTAGATTATATGGCTTTTCTCCTCCCTTTCCACGCACAGAAAAGCACCACCATTTGTTTCTCACTTTATTTCAGTAAAATACAAACAGGGAGAGAAAGTAGAGCAAACAATACCTGCAAGTAGAAAAGTCCCAAAGAAAATAGGAAATGGCCCATGAGCAACTGACATGCAGCATGCCTTCAGAGCGAGTGCTTGATCAGGTTCCCCCAAAAAGGTAAAAGCCACCTTCAGATCAGCAGCTTGTGAGAAGAATGGCAAGGGCACTGCCTTGCACTCAGGGCATCAGCTGTGCCACGGGCCATATAACTTCTCTTTCCTTATCTGTACAAGAGAGATGACGACATCTGCCCTGCCCACGGCTCCCTGACCTTATCAGTCACGGCTCAGAGAAAAAGTGACAGTGTGTGTATGGTGCACTGAGGTATGTGGACAGAGCCTTGCTACCAGGGACCACCAGCACAGGCCACCCCTGGGGTGTCCTCAGAGCTGAGAGGAGGAGACACATTGCCACCTGCCTGAAACCCACTCACAGTATCCTGGTTGGAAAGGTCAGATTTGAGCATCAAACAACATGAGCCGAAAGGTGAAGGCATTCTGACAATTGTAGTAGCAAAGAGGACTTGTTGTTGTCTTATTCTTGTGGGAGGACATGAGACCATCCCAATACTTAGCTGTGGTCTTGCCTAAGAGAGCAGCACCCATAGAGAAGGCTAATTTTTCCAACCTGACATGACACACAAATTGTCCTCCCTTCCCTTTCCCTCTGTCACTGGGTGTGGGAAGCAGAGAGAGACATGAAGTGACCAAAATGAGGGGAGGTAAGAAGCGGGGGTCACTGAGACTCAGGCCTCCGTGCAGCTGCTCAGAGGACGGCACAGGAGACATGTCCGCCCAGGGCGGGCATTGGGAAAGACTGTGATTTTTTTTTTCTTCCCAGAAAAGAGCAAGGCTTTGACACAAAAGAAGGAAATGGGAGAAGATGCGTCCAAAAATGTATCAGTATGCTCCTAAATTATTCCCATGGCTGGAAAGCAGAAAATCAAAGATCCACTAAGTCACGTTCTTTTCAGGCCATGGGTGGCAGCGTCCTGAAATTGTCCCCAGTTCCCTTTGGAACCTCACTCAGGGCCAATGCTGGGGGAGCACAGGGGGTGGGGGGTGGACAGAAACCTCTCTTCTTTCCCAACTCACAAGGTCACACCTAATATTTTATAATCCATTCAGTTCACAAGGGAGGGGCACGGAGAGAGAGGAGGTGAGGAAGGCAGGAAAGGAAGCCAAAAGACTAGAAATAATGTTTTTTTCTCCACCACAGCCTACATGGTTTAAATCCATTAAACTCCAAAGTGATTACAGAAATAAGACACCTTTTAACGAGCAGAACACTGGGGCCTAGGTGTGCCACAGCCCGGGCATGCAGGGACGGCTTGGCAAATAAACCCTCAGACAGCTTCTCACGGCTCAGGGATTAGGGGGAAGACTGTTTACTTAAATTTCACAAACTCTACAATCACAAAAGGCTCCTAGGAAATTGCCAGTGCTCAAGTCTCGGTGGCAGTGCCTCTGTCAAGCTTTCCTGCTTCGGCCATTTCCTTATGAAAGGTAAACGTGACTTAAGGGATATGACTTTAGAGACCTGGGCATGGGCATCACAGGCTGCTGATTTGAAGGTGGCTCTTGTTTTTTTGGGGGAACCTGGAAGATATTTCCTGGATCTAGCACCCGCTTTGAAGCTCACCTAAGCCACCTCCGTGGATCAGTCCACAGAGTGGGCAATGGGAGCCTGCGGAGGGAGAGCCACGCCTCCAATTCTGCAAGGGCTTTACCTTTCCCCAGTTGGTGGGGGGATTTCCACCCTCCATCCTTCCACCTTGGCCATGGTGACCTCGGTGCAGGCACCTCTCACAGGACTCACCTGGGCCGGCATCATCCTGGATTTGGTAGACAGAAGGACCTGCCCGGACTTTGTCCCAAGGGTCTTACAGTCATGACAGGAAAATACAGATAATATGAAATCAATTGCAGAACATAAAATGGCATGTTCTCAAGAGCTAAGCTGATGTGAAACACGAGTAATCAGGCAGAAGGAAGCCCATGATAACAGCCCGAGGTGGCTTTCTGGAACAGGTGGGACTTAGGAGATTTCAGAGCAAAAGGTGAAGGGAAGCCCCTCAATGCTTGGTGACCTCCATGAACTCGAGTGAGAATACTTTCCCATAGCTACAAGGAAACCAGAAGGTATTTCCTGCAGTGAGTATAAAATTTGCAGATGCTTCCCCAACCTGAGTAATTCTCTGGAACACTTCAGGCAGAAACTAGCTTGGCTGTCCAAGAGCTGGACTCTGGTCTAGGCTCACAGTTAATTGCAAAATATGTGTGTAAAGGGCTTTGTGCCAATCTGGAATATGTTGTCTCATCTCATGCTGCCCTATCTTGGGCCACTTTAAGTCAACAGAAGCTTAAAGGATCAGTAGGCCTGAGAGAGACAGAGAGAGCTGGGCTGTGTGCACTGCCAGGACTGGAAAGAAACCAGTGCAGCATGAATCCAGTGATGGGGGATCCATCACACTCCAAGCCCACTCCGTAAGTAGCGACTGGTCAGGAAGCTTCTAAGCAGAAACCCTGAGGCCCCTAGAGACCATCAAATAGGGTAAGGGTAAGGGTAAGTAAAAGTCCAGGAAGGATGGGCCTGGGCAGACAATCTTGTCCCAAGCTCAGTCCTGAAGGGGAAAGAAGGAGCTCCTCTTCCTCCTGTCCTTCTAACTCTGACTGTGAAGGTCAGAGTCACCTCCATCAGAGGACTCCAAGGCAGGCCCCGGGACTCTAGACTGCAGAGAAGAGCCCAGTGAAATGGTGTATAGAATCTTTCTGGAGCTCCTCCTGTGTAGGTGAGACAGAGGCATCACCAGAGGGCCACAGTGATCCAGGCCCAACTATCACCCCCTGTGATTTGTGCCATGTGGAGGGATGTGAAAGTGCAGTGCATTCTCTCTGGTCACAGTGAGCTGGGTCTTGCAGGATGAGCAGCATTTCCTCAAGTGGGGAAGGTTCTGAGCTCACTGACCATGCCCAGTGCATTTCCTATCCAAAGGAAAAGCTCATCTGTCAGCCATTGGGTCCTCCCTGACCAGAAAGAGAACTGGCCAAATGCCTCAGGCAGAGCAGATCACTTCCAGCTGTTATCTGCCTCATCCTGGAGAAAGACCAAGACAAAAGGGGATCAAGGGCAACTGGAAAGATCTCAACACTGGGCAAATCTGCCCCTCTGTGCTAAGACCTGAGGACTTTGCTCAGAAAGTCATATGTTTGGTGGGAGGCACTAGCAGAGGACTATTGGTGGGACATTGAGTCCAGGGAATCCCACGTGGGTCCCTATTAGAAGTGAAGAATCCCTGCAAGTGGGAAATTGGTGGGGGCTGAAATACAAAGGGAATACACAAGACGGGACATTTTCATTTCATTAATACTCTTGGGACTTTTCAAAATGCTGTCATTTAAGCCTCAGGACAGCCCTGTGAATGAAGCAGGGAAGGAGTATTGTCCCCTTTTCACAGATGAGGAAAATAAGGCTCAAAGATATCATGTAGCTGCCCTACAGCTAGTCAGAGAAAGAAGAGAAAATAGAACTTAATTCTCCCTTTTCCCTATGTGCCCATAAGCAAGTCACTAAACCTTACTGTGGAGGGCAGGTGGACACATCTGTGGAGTTCCTGACCACTGTGCATTAGACGGGTTAAATTAAAAGACAGTGACTTTATGACTATTGATGAAAAGTGTTGGCCTTCCAATTTTCAAAGCACTTTTTACATTTAATGAGCTACCCAGCTGGTCCTTGTGAAGCCAAGGGAAAACTGCATTTTAAAATCAAATTCAATTTTCTAGGATTTTTTTGGTACTTGACAGAAAACTTCCTGTATGCTGGTTAAAGGTCAGTGATCAGTGGAAATGCTTTGATGGGATTTATTTTGGGCCAAGACATCCACTCTATTGCAATTTTTTTTCCCCAAGTTTTTGCTTTTGAGTCATTTAGCATTCTTACTAAAAAATAAATGAGTTAATTAAGTAAGTAAATAAGGGGAAGGAACAGGGAACCACTTTGATTTGAAGCTTTGACCAAACAACATTGTCCAGAGTCTGTCCTGATCAAATTCAGGGTTTTGAAATGCACAGCTTCTCAAACATGCAACATTTAACATGGACTGATGGGCCTGAGTTTTGTCATGGTCTCTAACTCAGCAAGCTACACAGGGTGTGCCAACTAAACCCTCCTTCTGCTGACTACACAGCACTGTGAGCTCGCAGCTTGCGGTGGGGGTGTGTGTGTGTGTGTGTGTGTGTGCAGGTGCAGAAGGCACGATCACCTCCCTGAACAATGTCTTCCATGACATGTTTTTCCTCTCTCTTGTTCCAGCCACATGTCTTTATTGCTCTATAAAAGAACACCTGCGTCACCAGGTATCAGTTGTATTTATCAACCCCTAATGAGATCTTGTCAAGTTCAAATACCTGGGGTCCCCTGGGTCAACTGGAGTGAGATTTTCATATGCTTTTTCTAATGAGTGCTTAGAAAACGATTTATCAAGGAGGTATCAGACAAATGATACAGTCCAATGAGAGCCCTTGGCCATTGACTTGCCTGGACCAGCCTGTTCTTAATTCTGTGCCTTGAAACTTCTCTAACTGGGGATAAACGTGGCCAGGAAGGCTAGGTCTCCAGGAAAAAAAAAAAGCCACAGAATTCCTGCCACAAGTAGTTCTTGGATATCAGATATATCTCTTCTGACTTAAAAAGAACTCACTCCAGGAGAAGGGACAGTGAACAGGCTGAGAATGGCCCTTCTATGCTGAGTTGAGGACAAAGGCAGAAAGCTCAGTGTCTGGCACATGATGAGCTTTTAACAACTGATTGCTAACTGGTAGATGAAAATGTAAATAGGGCTATTCTAACAACGTTCACTCAATGACTGTGTTGGAAATGAACAGAGAATGTAGAACACTCTTGAATCCCATCCAAGGGGACCCTGGCTATTGAAGTGCTCCAAGTTCTTGTTTATAGGATGGTATTTTCAAAAGGATTCCTGAGGGTGTCTTGCCTGTGGTGTGGACCCTAAGGGCAGTGCTATAGTGCTGTTGTTGTAGGTAACACACTTGGTTTCCTCCACCCCTTTTAAAGTTTCAAACAACTGTGTAAATCTGACCAAGAAGAAGAACCCCAAATTAAGCCATCTTAATTTTCTCTTTAATTTAAAAAATGCCACATGCTTAAAATTTTCCATTTTTCAATGTGTTGTGTGTACCAAAGAAACCCTAAATCTGAGATTCTCAAACTTGAACAAGCAGAAGAATCCCCTGGAAGGCTTATTAAAATCACTTGGGCCTCATCCCAGAGATTCTGCTTCAGGAGGTGATTTTGATGAGAAGGGAGGGTTCTGAGGGCCATTCTTTGAGAAACACTGTGCTGTGGAGCTAGGTGTTACCATATACTGCTGGGAAAACTGACCTCTAGCCCCAGAGGTAGGGTGAGCCCAGAGCACACCTGACTGCCAGAGCATGCTGAGACAGGACGGAGACAGGAGACTGGCTGCTTGGCCAACCTCTGAGCAGCTGGTTTGCTCTCAGCAGAGGGTGGCAGCTGATCCCTTAGGAGTTGGGTCTGCCCTTATGGTTCTTGCCCAGTACTTCCACCGGGAATGAATTCCAGCCATAGCTTCAGGGGTGAGCTCAGCACTGGCCTCTCCAGAAGAAGGGGAAGCATTTTATTTACCACCAGACACCATCTTCCCATGACACTTGAGGATGTCCTCTGTGACTCAGGCCTCCTTCTAGGCATTGTCTTTGCCCCTCAGGGATGCTACTTTGGTCTCTCACCTGCTGACTGAGTTCCCTCTGCCAGGGCCCCATACTATATAGGTTAAGACTTACAGTGCAACCTGCTCTATTTTCTATAGCAGAGTGGACATCCCTTGATACTCCAGAGGAAGAAGAAAGAAAGAACAAAACAATGTGCAGATCCTACTCATCAGAGCCCGAGAGGTCCCACCAATATTATTATAGTAACCTAAACATCTCTGCCAACCAGTGAAGTCGACCACAGCCTGTCTTAGGCAGGAATGAGGGACAAGTGAGTCAGCATGAAGCAAAATCCTGTACATGTTAAAGAGGATGGTCAAAATTGCTTTGAACGTCTCTTAAATCAGTATTTTATCTTTAACCATAGCACACAGTACTGATGATCTAGTAGATATATATGTACAGACACACATATGGCCTACTTATTCACATATGAAGGCACGTGTGTGCATGTATGTGTGTGAGATATTGTATATTTGTACACACAAAGTAACTGAAATTAAAAGTTTCCCAGTATAATTCTTATTTTTACTGTATGTGGTGCATTTTCATATTTTCTATCCTATTCTATTTCATTAAAGTAAAAATGTTCATGGAGACACACTAAATGAATTTTGTGATCTACTAATAACACAACTTGTGAGTTTGCAAAAATGCTGCTTTAACTTGCCTGTAAAGGATATGTGGCTTAGCGTATACTGCTCGGAAAAATATGAGAATATATAATATGCACAGTGAAGTACAATATAGAATAATAAGGTACAAACACATGCTGTAACATGCACCAGGAATCACACTCAGCATGGAGTGATGTCTTCCACGGGAGGGAGGAGGTTCTCCTGCTTGGAGAGGTGGGGGGAGCTGAGCAGGTATCATGCTTTCTCCAGAGCTATGTGCCAACTACCTTTAATTAATTTAGCATAAATTAAAGCCTTGTGTGTGGTGACCTTACAGCATTCCTATTGCTATCAGGAGCTGTAGAGCATTCCAGATTTCCACAGGACTTTGCATTTAAAATGCTAAAAGATACAAACCATAAATTTAATAACAGCATGCTAAATTAAAATCCCCCTCAGCTCAAGAGCAAGAAGAGAAAATTCTGAGCACAGCGTAAAAACAGGACCATATCACAGCTAAATACAACCATATTATATGAATGTCTCCAGCTAAAAATTAAGTGATCATGCTTGAATCAAAGGCCCCACAGCACCAGATGAGCTCAACTTAAGGCCTCTGCTAGTCTTCTCTGACAAATACCAACAGTTTCAGGAAATAGCACATGCTGGGTAGAAGAACTAACAGAGCCACCTGCCTGAGTACTTTGTAAGGAAAGAGATTTGAATCACTATTATGAGCATGGCGAAGCTGTTACGTGTTGCCATACACCACCAGTAGACATGGCTGTGGGGCCACTACTCACTTCAGAGATGGAGATCTAGACCTGCCAATGGAGTGGCACTTGCTCCTCCAGTCAGAGGAATCAGGTGGACCAAATACCTTCCTGCTTTGCCCCATGTCATCCAGAGTGGAGACAGCCTTTTCTCACAGTGGGATCGACAGCCTTCTATCACCTGGTTTCAACCTACCAACCCAAACTCTTCTTCTTTCCTTCCACGCCCATTCTGGCCAGGTGGGTGTCCTCATTGTCTTCCCTAACTCTGAACCTCCTCCACCACATACACATTCTCTCACTCTCTATGCTCATACCTGTCCTCAGCATGTCACTCTGGCAGGCAGTGTTCCTCCACCAATCACCTCAGGGAATTCCAGGGCCACCATTCTGCCTCCTCGGTGAAGTCCTGCACTGACTATCCTCACATATATTCCATGGACATCTCCTTTCTCTAACAAATTGTATTACATAATTGGGACTGAAAGTTATCCTTTAATTATTTCACATAGCTAGACTTTCCTTACTAAGTAAGAATGCAAGGGCCAAGCCCAGACTTTCTCATGCATTCAACAAATACCATGTACCCACTAAGCACCAAGCCACCCTTCTCTTATAATCTCCTTAGTCTCTAAACCAGGGTTTTGCACAGCGTCCCCAGTCTATATGGATAGTATGGAATTGAATTGAATTCACGTAATTGGTGACCAGGATTAGAAAGGTACTTTGGCCCCCAATCCAAGGTGGCTGGCATGAGATCCTAGCAAGGACAGAGCCATGATGTCACACAAATACTGCTATGTTCGGGACACTACAGCTGGACACTCATGATCCTTCCTATGCAGAAAGGTCTTCCCCTTTCAGAATTCTGCATCTACATTGAGATGGTTGTCACAAGAATAAATGGGGGACTCCTACGTAACAAGCCACTGTATATATTTCAATCACAAAACACCCACATTTTCAGAACAAATTGAGAAGAGTTAAGATGATTCACGGACATAGAGCAATTTGTCTCTGATTCCTTTCATCTGGAGCTCCACAACGGAGACCCAGGGAACAGTCAGAAGTAATAGAACCCTCTGCTCACTTTACTTTCTCTGAGACACCATCTCAGTTACCTAAAACCCTGCCCCATGCCTCCATCTCCACCACATCCCCTCACAACCAAGAACTCTTCGTGTTTATGGATAATGAAGAAGCTCAGTATATGTTCCCGTTATTTACCATAATATAATACCTTATAGGCAACAATTGCCTTATCTCTTGGGATGTAGTTTGTAATTGCCCTCAAAGTTAAAAATTTTTAATGTACTATATATTAAAAAGATATCAACTAGGCATTTCTAATGTTACATAAAAAAAAAAACTGAAACAGTTACTGCATGTATGACTCTTACCCTCCACTATTGGACTGGAAGTTGTTTTTCTTGCCATATAGGCATGTCTATAAGAAGTCCAAACAAGCTGAGTTATATAACATATTTCACATTTTTAGGGGCTATAATTAGAGTGATAAGATTATGGCAATGATCCTAGAACAGATTAAGGACATAATTGTGATGAAAGAGGGCTTTGGGTCAGTAGAAGTACAGAGATCTGAAACTGTTTTATTTAACATGATTTTGGCACAAAGATCAATAATAATCCCGTATTTACAGAACACCGTTAAAACACTGTTTTTCTGAAGGCCCCACAAAGTTTTCCCACTTCAAATGTTTAATTTGGATGGGAACTTGCCTTGTGATGTAGAATGGAGTTATAAAACAAAGAGTCCCTCTCAGAAAACTACCATGATTCTAAAAGGGCTTGAAAAGACAGGAGCTACAGAGAGACAAATATGGTTTCCGAAACTTTCTCCTTCTATTAAAAATGCTACAGCAAACAACAGTGCTGACACAGTGATGACTGAAAATCAAAACGCTGACCAGGGCGGTGCCTCTGAATAAGGATGTCCGTGAAGAAGTCCAGAGTCAGGCTGGAGTCAGATTACTGGTCAACCAGGGAGAACTAGGCAAGGGTCTCTATGGCTGGGCTTTTGGGAGTGTGCCTGGTGTTTTACAACATGGATAGCAACCTCCCACGGAGAAGGCCTGGGGAGATTTCTTTTCCCATTAGTTACTTAATAGAATATAGTTCAGGGCTCATGCCATTAGTTGAAATTAAATAGAAGGACCAAGAGGGGCTTACAGGATGGGCCTTAAGTGGGGGCATTTGCCATGCTTCTTCAGAGGCAAAGGGAAGAACTGTATGCTCACGGAAGTAGCTCTGAAGCCTGGCTGGCCAATCTACCCTGTGGTTAGACCTGATTTAAATTTGGAACAGAATCTTGGGCTCTAACCTCTCCTGTTTACTTTTGTTTGTTTTCTCTTCTTACCAATGTTCCCTGTGAAAAAACTGCAGCTTGTTTACCAGGCAGTAAACAAACGCGAAAAATCTTTTTTTCTTCACCTCAATAAGAATAAAAAGCAGGAACATTATTCTTTTGGGACTAGGATGTCAGGGGCAAAGAGTGAACAGGAAGGGAGAACTCAGAAACAGAACGTGGGCCAGCTGTGAAAGCTACTGCCATTCCTAGCTGGGGGAATCAATGAACTCCACACACTATAGACACCAGCAAGTACCGGTCCTCCACAAACTGCTGTTTTAACAATTACGACTTTTCCTTTTCACATTAACCTACTATTTTCAATAATGTCAACATTAACTGGCTGGTATTTCCAGTAGTCAGCATTTGGAGTTTAGCTATAGTTCATATATTAAAAAATATGACCAAAAAGTAAAACGGGACTCCCTGAAAGGGGACTGCCACAAACTATATTACAACCTTTGGTATAGAAATTGCACATTTTGATAACTAAAAGTTAACCACTGAAAAGAAATGTTCAGGCTACATTTTCAGTGTAGAAAATAAGACTATTCAAGCTGGAATGTTAAAATGGAGCCTGGCTTTTTCAACGTCAAATTGTTGGCAGTGCAGTGCAGTTTTAGGGCAAATTTCTCCAGCTCAAAGATCTTTAATTAAACAATATAACGTAAGCTGATCTATACAGTACTTTGCCATGATGCACATGGAAAGGTATTCACAAGGAAACACTTCAATATTACGTTGTTCATTCCACATTAAGGAAAAAAGCTATTATTTGTGACTTGGCAGTTAACTTGGTAAACAAATCCAAAGTCACTGCCTTCATGGTTACTTGGGCCAATACTTGTGAAGTTTATCCACGACTATGTGCTGAGATTCCCATAGTTCCTTCAAATGCTGCAACTTTCCACACTGTAAATTCTTCTGCTTTCTTCTAGAAGCCAGCATGGATGTGATGTGAGTTAGGGTAGGGAGAAATATGCACGTGTGTTTTTCTCCCTTTAAAACCCAATGTGCTCCCAAAGTTGGAGTATGTGGCTCTATAAGTATACATGACTTAGGAAATCCAAGCATCAGGTAATGACCTATGGAAGGAAAAACCAATAAACCAATGTCTACATGAAAAGCATTTTATCTTAACACTGCTTTAAAATTCTGACTTGGGACATGGGTGCGCTCAATACTCGAAGATCAAGGGTAAATCCTACATCTTAACTACTGGTACCAACATGAGAAAAGCTCGAGACTGTGTCCTTGCTATAAACTTGAAGACCTGTGGGTCACAAACCTACTTATGAAATGAATGATGCCACTGACTCATGGACAGAAATGATTTTCGAAAAGTCAAAATATGACGGTTACACAGAATGATTTATTTTGAATACTGGAAATATAAACAGTACCCTAATTAACTTGCAAATTTCTCATTCCTGGTACATATGGCAGCTTTAGCTGTGACCTAGATAAAGAGTGAAGTCTGAACTACATTTAAGCTTGAGATTACTCTGTTTGCAAGCTTTCAGGAAATCAGCAACTTTCAGAGTGCAAAACTTACAAGCAGGGGAAAGGTAGGGGTAGTGAAGTCTTAGTCTTTAGCATGGCCTGCCCCAGTCTTAGTGGTCCTTACTGTTAATTTTGTGCATAAACAGATCTCTTTCCATGGTTTTTACCCAATTGCCTTCTAGGTTCACTCTAGCTTGGAAGACACAGAGGCAGATTCTGCCATTTCCTCGAGATTGTTAGCAACCTGCAGTAAAAGAGGCCTCCTGGTGTGGCACTCTCCCCACACTCTGTTAAGTGTCCCTAGAAGTCCTAGACAGTGGCCCTCAACCCTCCCCCAGAATACTCTCCCAGGCCCCACCGTGGGGATTCAGCTTCAATTCTGTGGTGAGCCAGTAGGTGCTGTGTTTTTAAAGTAGCCCAAGTGATTCTAACTGGAGCCAGGGCAGACAACACTGTCCTGAGGTATTCAAAACATTCTGCTATCTGTGGTCCTCCAGTCACCCTCCAGTACAACTAATTTGCAGTCTAGGCACCGTCACCTTCGCAATTCCTGTCCCCCTCCCGCCCGTCTCCTCTTGCACATGGGTCCTCTCCCCAGAATGCCCCCATCTCTCCAGTCCTACCAGCTAAAGTCCTACTCATCCTTCAAGGCCCAGTTCAGTTCAATTTAGTTAACATTCCCTTAGCTTCTACTGGAGCCAGACACTGTGCTTGGCTCTGGGAACACAGAGATGCACGAGAAGCAGGCCCTGCCTTCAGGGATCTTCCAGCCATGGTTAATGGACATGTTGACCAGCTTGAGAAATCAAAATTTTCTAAGATAGTTACTCAAATCGAATGTCCTCCCCTCAGTAGGTAAAAACGGCAACTCCAAAAACACCACAGGCCTGTAAGCACGGCAGCCCACAAGCACAACCATAATCAATTCAAGTAAAGGATAAATAAATCTAGGATGCTGTGAAGACCCACAAATAACCCTAGCAGGAGTAGACTTTGGTGTAAGCCCAAACATGAGCCACAGAGGGAACTAGATGCTGAGCCTTGTTTCTAATTGAGGGGCCTCATATATGCCTCAGCCTGAATGTCAATATTGTATCCTCAATGATTTTCTGGAATAAACAACAGGAAAAATAAGAGGAAAAATACTATAAAGGATACTAACCAGAGCAGGCTTCTGGAAGAAGACTGAGCCAAACCAAAGATCCAACTTAGACCCTGGAAGCTTTTTAGTTTTTTTTGTTTTTGTTTTTTTTTAAATAACATGAACCAATAATGCAGCTAGGAAAACATGGTCAGTAGAGACAGGACAAGCCCAGGTGGAGGTTTATTTAGCAATAATATTCTGAAACGTAAGTGTGGGGACCTGAAACTCTGAAGGGTCTAGCACAATTGTGAAAAGAAAATGACACAGACCTGACAGCTGGTTTCCAAGCTCCCTAGAACTACTGCTGTCCCAGAAGGAAGGAGAGACAGATGGAGAAACTGGGCAGGAAGCAGGTAGGCATGAGATGGTAAACTTGGAGAGAAAACTAATATTAATAAAAAGCATAGCAAATTATGGGTGTCACATACTTTTGTAAAGACTTCACCCTGTGCCTACTCACATAATCCTCAAAATTAGCCTCTTAGAGGTTATTATCTTTATTTTGCAGATGAAGAAACTGAAGCAGAGAAGTAGCTTGACCAAAATTGAATTTCAACCATGTTAACCACTTAATGCCATGTTCTTATTATGCACACTAAATTGCATTTTGGAAGCCTAAGGAAGTAGGAGGTGAATTGCACTTAAAAAACATGTTCCGAATGCACACTAAAACTCAGGAACCGTAATGGCACTTCAAATGTTAATTAGTAAGATCTGATTCCCAACCTGAAGATGCTCATAGTTGTCACCACAAAAAGTAGGAAAATTCAAAGTAAATTAGCATTTTTCAACCTGAAGATGTTCATTGTTGCTACTGTAAAAAGTATTTAAAAAATACATTTTAAAAAATCCTGCATTTAAAAAATGCATTTTAAAAAAATCTTAATAAATCATTACTTCTGTCATTCCCTTATTTGGAGTTGGTAAAGTAGCTCTGTTTTATCGTTATGAAGTATGGCTAAGCCTAGAAGCTTGATGCAACAGAACAAGACTGTCACAGGAAATATCTGGAAAAAGTGTATTTAAAGTTATCACCACCATGTCTTCATTCCATCTTTCTAGACATTTAACACCACATCACTAAGGACCATGGCAAGTACTGGGGAACATTTGGGAGACAGGAGCATTTGTGGGTCAAATCATTTCTCAAGCCTCTTCTGAAACCGGTTCATTTTAAGTTCATACTTCACTTGGGAGCTAACAGTAGTCTGAACTTTTGGCCTGTGAGATATCCTGCCCATTGGTAAGTAAACATGTGGTGGGGACAAATAGTTTTTATGTAACTCTTCACTGTAGAATGATAAGATCTGGGGAAACTTTTTCGCCCTGGTTTAAATTTCTTTATTCAAATGTCACACTCAGAAAATTCCCCATCCCACTTTGCCAAGACCCGACATCTGCTCTCGTCTTCCCAGACTTCAATAATTTGGCATTTGCTGCCAGCATGTTTTTAAAAAGAATTTTAAATGCTATATAGCCTCTTG
Source organism: Daubentonia madagascariensis (assembly GCA_023783475.1). NCBI lineage: Eukaryota > Metazoa > Chordata > Mammalia > Primates > Daubentoniidae > Daubentonia > Daubentonia madagascariensis. Next base: position 39,286,129 of record JAKFHU010001035.1, on the reverse strand, counting down.
ATTTTTCCCTCAAAATCATATCAACAGTATAAATGGCTTGTAAAGAAGATAAATATAGAGGAAGGGCCCCCAGCCAAGCAGTACTACACCCAACCACTCTCTTCCTCCGTCCCTCAGCTGATGCCAGACAGCACAGAGGAGACTGCTTCTAAGTCATCATGCAAGGCACTTGCACACACATCACTGTGGGCCAACCTTGAAGCCACCCTCTGAGATGGTGATTATCACCCTATCCCCACTTTTATCTTTTAAGATGAGGAAACTAAGGTTCAAGGAGTTTCAGTAATATACCAAAAGTCAACCAACACCAAAATGAAAGGCCACATGCTTATCTGGCTTTGGAGGCAGTGACCTTTCCCCCTTTGCCAGAGCTAAGCTTCCACCTTTAAGACTTTCTCCCTGGCTCCCAAAGGCCTCTGGATACTCCTGTGATCTGACTGTAGCTCAGACCACTTTCTGTAGGTTTGAAGGGAGGCCTGAGAGGGAACAATAGCCCCACAATGTCCTGCCCTTGGAAGAAAGGTTTGGGAATTGTGGTTGTTTCCTTCAAAAGTATTATTACTAGGCTGAATAATGGCTTGGGCATTTTTCTCCCTCTTGAAAAATGGCAAGTAAAACAATACTCAGCTATAGTGTTACCAACCTGGGGATGTAAGCATCAGCCTGGGGGATATTTGAACTCCTCCAGAGTAGTTTATGTAACAATGCATCACTAAGCCAAATGGCATTAGCGGGCAATCCCTCTTTGCCATGTCTTGGAGTAACAATGCCGCCCTGCTTTTCTCACACTTGGGCAGTGACTGATGGAAGGAGGGAAGCAGAAAGCAAGTCTCAGGGGTTGCTTTCAGATAAGCCTGACTTGGAGTTTGGGGTCCTTATCTCCAGCTCTAGCATGCCTTTTTAGTCCAGAAACCCAGAGCGATACTTTTCGTAATAGCTTCCCCCACCACCCCCTGCCTGTGGGATTCCAGCGGTTCCAGAAAGGCGGAAAGAGAATTCCTGCAGACCTCAGAGATTTACGTCTGGAGAGGGTGTCTGTGGCTGGGAGGGGAGCCTGGCAGAGTGATAGTCATCACTGGAAGGGGTACAGGAAAGTCTGAGTCAGCAAGTGGAAGGCCTGAACCCAAGTGTCGTGGACAGCAGCTGGGGGAGGCAGGCGGGGTGAAGGGCCTGGGCCTCCACAGCATGTGGAGACCTTCTGAGAGCTGGCATCTCAACCTGCCTGGGCCAAGATGCCTGCTTGGTGGGAGGGAACCTTGTATGGCCAGGCTTCCATTGGTTTTTTGTGACTTTCCCTGTAATCGGAGGCCCTCTAAACATAGCCCCCACCTCCTGTCAGTCCATCCTTTGCTTTATCATCCACTAGGCCCCTGTGCAAACTCGCCTCAGGGCTTCCTTTACTTTTCTCCGGCCAGGAACACCCTCACTGGTTCACCTGGCTTGCAGCATCCTTCTTGGCAGTTCCAGTCCTACCCCTTGCAGGAAGCCATCCTTGACCGCTCCAGCCCAGACAGGATGCTCCCTCCTGTTTTACAACTGCCCGCGCCCCTCAGCGTGTGCGTGCCACGTCCTGCCTCATGCAGTCACCCACACTTTTACGCAACTACATTCTTTTCTAAAATGGTCACGTGAGTCCCTGCTCTGCCTCCGACCCCACCTCATCCTACCCTCCCTCAGCTCATTCTGCCTCCAGACATGCTGCCTCCTCATGGCTCCTTTGAAATGCCAGGCACACTCCCACCACAGGGCCCTTGCACTGGCTGCTCCCCCTGCCAGGAGCCCCCGTCCCCCAGGTCTGTGAGTGGCTTGCCCCCTCACGGCCTTGCTCACACGTTACTATGATTTATCAGAGACCACCCCACACACCAAAACACACCTTTTCCCAGCGCTTCCACCCCCCCCCCCTTTGTTGGTCTCATTTCTTACTACCACCTGACATCACGGATTTCTTAATCTGTTTGTCTTTCTCCCCCTGCTTGAAGCTGTTTTGTTCACTGCCGGTGCTCCCACACTTAGGACAGTGCCTTGCGGGTAGCAGACACGTGATAACAGGTGTTGCATGAATATCTCCATTATTATAGCTCCTTTGCCTTCATAGTGTTAGGCTGTATGTATGTGTGGATATATATGTATTACATATATAATATGCCATGTATGTACACTGTACATAGAAATTCATATTTGCCTTACCATCATTTATATATGGCATGTACCATACATATGCGGTCAATGTTCAACAGATACTTGTTATGAACAATACTCTTCTCTCCTTGGGCTCAGACTTCTATTGGATTTTTGTTTCACACACTCCTTCCCCAAGGCTGGTAGGGCACCCCCTGGGCTGAAGAGGGGACATACGAGTTGGGGGCAGAGCAGGCAGGGACTGGGAAGGACAAAGTGTCCCGTTTCAAGTCAGCTGGCATCTGCCCGAGGGGAGACTGCATGTGGGCCACGGTCCAGTCCCACGTAGCCCTGGCCCTCTGTGCTGCTTGCCCATGCAGGAGCTCTGGATCTTGTTCTGTGAGAAAGGAGCTCAGGTCCTCAGGGCCACAGGAAAGGCTCTGGGCTCTCAGGCCAGCTTCAATTCTGATATCTCTAGAGAAGAATCAAATAAACCTTCAAGTGTGGTCTCGTGAGCTGTGGGCAGGCCCGCCGGTATGTAGGAACAGCTGGCTGATGGAGGCTGGGAATGTTCTCTGCTTGACAGCCCTGAGGTGAGGGGTCAGCCTGGTTTTGCCGAGCCAGGGTAAAGGAGACTCTGTCTGAGGGAAGAGGACAGGTGAGACCTTCAGCTCCAGAAGTACAACCCATGTGACCATAGGCTGCTTCTGAGCATGGACTCCGTGGGTCAAATCTAGATTTGTGGCTCCCTTCCCAGAACCAAGGTCTGCAGAGACTACACACATTAGAGCTATCTGAGTGGTCACCTTACCGCTGCGGTCCCCAACCCCCAGGCTGAGGACTGGTATCAGTCTGTGACCTGTTAAGAACCAGGCAGCACAGGCAGGAGGTGAGTGGCAGGTGAGTGAGCAAAGCTTCATCTGTATTTACAGCTGCTCCCCATCACCCACATCACTACCTGAGCTCCACCTCCTGTCATATCAACAGTGGCATTAGAGCCCCATGGGCGCACAAAACCTACCATAAAATGCACATACGAGGGATCTAGGTTGTGCACTCCTTATGAGAATCTAATGCCTGATGATCTGAGGTGGAGCTGAGGCGGTGATGCTGGTGCTGGGGAGCAGCTGCAAATACAGATTATTAGCAGAGAGGTTTGACTGCACAACAAATATAATGCACTTGAATCATCCTGAAACCATCCCCCTTCCCCCCCGCCATGTCCATGGAAAAATTGTCTTCCATGAAACCAGTCCCTGGTGCCATAAATGTTGGGGACAACTGCTCAGACAGAATGTGCCAACAAGCAAGCAGTCCCCAAAGTTGCAGACCTCGGAACATACCATCAGTTGTGAATCAGGCTACTGTTTGTTAGTCTCTGGTACATGTAAGCTAGAAATAATCTCTCTAATCTTCCCAACAAGTTTCTGAGGTATGGCAGAGCAGTTAATCTGCCAAAGGATTCCCTGCGGTTATGCAGCAGAGCCTAGACAGGAATCCTGACCCGGGTCCTGTCCAGCATGCCAGGCTGCCTCTCCTAAGCCACAGCCTGAGAGTGCTCCCAAGGCCAGGGAAGGGGAGGGTTACAGAGACTGAGTTACTGTGGAGCCCCTCCAGATGTGGGAGGGCGGGCTGTGGAAAGGAAGTGATTTTGGTATTAAGTTTTGACTGATCGGTGGCTAGAGAGCTACAGGCAATGTTTTCAAAATTAAGAATTGGAATGGAAGATACTCCGACCAGGGAAGAACATAATACCAAATATGCAAGCATGAGCACACAGCTCCCTCAGGAGAGTAGGGGGGGTAAAGCCCTAACAACTACCACCATTTACTGAATGCTTACTATGGACCCAGTGCTGTTGGGTAAGTGCTTTACCCAAGTTAGTTCATTTAATCCTCACTACAACGCTACGGAGTCGGGGATAGCCCCCATCTAAGGATCACACACAAGTGAGTGCTTCGAAAATCTGTAACATACAAGTACCATTAAGGTACAAGTACTGAGGTTCTGGACTCTCATGGACCACAGTCTTAGCTCTTGGGATGCCCCAAGACACCCTTTACTTCAGAGCAGAATTTCTAAAAGCCCAGAGTATTGTCATCTCCAGCATGGCTTGGGCTAAGCCCTCATCTGCTGATGGTAGGCTGGGCCACCTGCCTAGACTTGGTGCTTATTCCAGGTACTTTAATGCCAGATTTTAGGAAGCCTTGGCCAACGCTCTCTGAGCCTATGGCTTTCTTTAAACTGGAACATATGCCTTCAGGCTGGTGAAGTATCAAGCTCAAGGCTGCCCTCGCACTGGTGCCCCCACAGCTTATTCCTCTTATCAGAACTGTTCTCTTCCCCCTGAGTCACTAGTGCAAATCCCACAGTCCTCCAGTCTCACTCTGCTGAAATGTCACCTCCCATGCCAGTTGGCCCTGACTCTCCAGCTGCCCAGCATCTGATTCTATCAAAGCCTGTATTGCTTACTCCATTCCATACATAGCTTCTTGAGGATCTCAGAGCATATGGGTCTTTTCCAAATCCCACGAGGCCTAGGATAGTGCCTAGAGCATTCACTTGAGATGACTGATTTTTAAAGCCCAACAGTAGGTGGCTACGACATTATCAGGTAGTATTTCTCAAAGTCTGTTCAACAACCACCTTGCTTTAAAAAATGCAAATCCCTGAGCCCTACCGAATCAGTATCTCCAGGGGTGGGACCTATAATTTTCCATTTAACCAGCTCCCTGGGAGACCCAATGCACTAATGTTTGAGAACCCTGCCATAAGGGACAATGCAATAGTCAACTTAGCAAGACCCACATCCACGGGCCATCAGAAAACAGGGTGTGGAACTCTGCCATGGATACTGAGGAAGCCTCCCACTTTGGTGGGACTTCCCACCACCATGCCTAGTGGGGAAGATGAGGGATGATGGGTACCCAACCCCTCCCTTGCTGCCCAGATGATGATGTGGTGATGTGTTGTCAGTGTCAATGAAAATGACATGCCTAAGTCCATAACCAGCGTTTGGTTTACCTTTCCTTCTCTCTAATCCTCCCAGAAATGACTGATCTTTGTAAATACTACACGTTGACTTGTCATTTATCACGAGTGGAAGCCATCTGATCCAGGCTTCTATGCTTTTCATGCTGATCACAGATGAGAACGGGCCTTTCTCTTGCAACTGGATGGCTCCAGTTCTGCAAATGAAACCTCAACCTTTACAAGCAGCACTGACGATGGCTACTTCAATCCATACTTTGTTTCCAGGACATGAATTTTTGACAAAGAGCTCTTTTCTCACAGCCGAAAACACTGACAGGCCACAGATGTGGAAGTCTCAGCTGGGAAATACGAAATCTTGATATCCCAAAGAGCACACACCTTGGAAGAGAAACTTTACCCGTGACTAATTAGTCATCCTTAATGAGGAAATTATGGTGAGGATTAAAACGTTTCATCCCTTTCTCTCAGCTTCCCGATTAGAACCTTCTAGGGTTACGTAAATCACTCCTTGCTCTAGGCGATCTGACGCCAAGCATCAACACACCATCGTTGCCTGGGTATTTTTCAGCCTAGCCAAACTCCCAAGTCGTCCTGGAACTTTCTGAAATGACTGGGATGCAAGAAGAACACATGGTAGCTTCTAACAACCACACAACTGGAGGCAAGCGGGCGGACAGTTCCGGAAGGCTTGGGGGGAAGGGGTGGCCTGACCATAATTAAGGGCAAGTGCTGCCAGCAAACTCATGCCCATTTTGAGAGGGTTGGTGGTTTTCTCAGGCAGAAGCCGAGTGCTGGGGCTCATTCCATAGGCAAAGCTGCCTTTTCCCCCCTCTCCAAAATGAACATTGCCAGGAAGAGGAGGGTCACGGGAACAAGTCTGGAAAGATCCAGTCCCAGCGCCTCATGAATCATGGGCCCTTGGAGCAAGTCCCCTCACTGATTTGTGCCTCTTTCCTCATCTGTCAAAGAAAAATATCCCAGCACCCTGCCTATCTCAAAGGCACCATGAAGATAAAGTAAGAAGATAATGCACAAAGGACTCTGCAAAGCAGGTTACAAGTTGCATGCACGCCACATGCCAGGCACTGTGCTGAAGGCTACGCATGTTATCACTGAATTCTCAAGGCAGCCCTTGAGGGCAACATTATCTCCATTCTGAGGAGAGGACATCCAGGTTCACTGGCATTCTTAATATTTCCTGGAAGTTTTACAGACAAAACAGGTGTCTAAAAACTAAATTCTTGTTCAAAACGATACCCTAGTCCTAAGGAGCTGTCAGATGAGTTTGTGTGTTGGGGGCAGGGGGTTAAAAACAAGTCTGGGTTCTCTCCCATGCTAACTGCAACCAAGTAGCAGAGGCTGTGAGAAGCGCGTGACACATTCGGGACTCTATAGCCATGTGCTGAGGGGGGGTGAATGATGGATCAGCAGTGAGAGCAGATGTTAAGTCAGCTGATTTTAATTCTAGAGATGATTCCTGCCAAGTGTAATCACACTGGCTTTCCATACCACCACTGCCACAGGACACACTCACTGAGCGCTCACTCTGGGTAAGTGGGTTTTTCCTACACACAAGAAGGATGTAAAGGGCTAGAAAAGTCTGTGTCTTTAGATGCTTACAGTTGGTTTGGGGAGAGAAGACATTTCTGCATACAAATCTGAATAGCTGTCCATGCTGCACATGCTGAGTGTTGAGTGAGACAGGACATTAATCAATGCTAGAGGGGTTCATGAAAGAGGCAGGACGTGAGAGTGGCGGGGCTGGGTCATCCTAGGCAGAGGGAAGAGGCAGGAATTCACATGCCAGCGTTTCCAGAAAGCAGGAAGGGAGACTGAAGAGGGCAGGTTGAGATCCAAACAAACAGATGAGGAGAGATTGGCATTCTATAGGCCATGAGTGATGCCCAAAGTCTCAGCACAGGATGGCAAAAATGGGCAAGCTCTTTTGGTCTCTTTGTAAGACTCCCTGACACGAGGGATTTGTTTCAAATAAAAATCAAAATGGCTATCCCACTTTAATCAGGTGCTCCAGTTACTATCCAAAATAGCACTTAAGTATTCATTCCACTCACGTGGAGCTTGCTACATCACTCACGAGAAGTTGTTTAAAAAGAGGATGCCCTGCAGGGAATGAATGACACATATAGGACTGAGCAAGACACACTCCAGAGAAGTTCCCACCAAACACAAAAGGAAACAAAATGAAAACTATCTTTAGGGAGAAGAAATATACTTATTCTGTGGATGGCAAAGATGGCAAGCGTCCTAAAGTCTGTGGTGCAGGAAGACAAAACTACCGCACAAACACATAGGACTAGGAGGGACACACGGTGGTTTAGGAGGGGGAAATGGCAAAGTGTTTAAGAGAAGAATTCCTTTTTGTTGGGACATAATTACAATTTGCTGCAGGAAAGTGTTACTACAGCAGCAAGCCTAGGAGACACCAATTTCAGACATCCTAAAGACAGCAAACTTCACATCTTGTGCGTCCCCGATCAAACCTGAAAGATGCAATCACTTCTCAGAAGGAACAGCGATGGGCGGTCAGAGACAACACTTTGGGATCCCCAGGGTGGGGCCTGGTGGAACAGCCACATGATTCTGATCACTGCACCTTCTGGCCTGCCGGTTATCCCCCCCTCTCCAACCCCCTCTGCCAAATGTGGCATGTGGCACTGCCCCACTGCCCTCAGGTGTTCTGGGAGGACAGGAAAGACTTAAGCCCAGCTAGGGAGCCAGGAAAGCCCTCCAGAGTGTCCCATGGTAGGTTTAAAGGTCATGGGCATTAGAAGAGGTTATGTGTGCTGTACTGTCGAGAACTTGTTTTCTGACAAGTCTGCTGTCTTTGAGTGTATCTGGAAGGTTCTCCAATGCTGTCTTCTCCACGTGCAAGGCAGATACCTAGAATATTGTCCATGTTCTTAGACGATGGAGACAGTGAGGATACTGCATTCCCAGGAGAACCTCAGGGAGCAATCAGCTCAGTCACCCAGCAGTTTTTCAAGTGAGGGCTTTTCATCACTCCCTGATAGGAAGGAAGTAGCTTAACTTTCAGTGGGTTTACAGAACCTTCTAGCCATGTTTTGCTGGTGGATTTTGCTCCTCATGGGGCGTTCAGAAGTACAGTATAGGAAACATTTACTGAGATATACCGCTTGAAGGGTATCATTATTCATGGAGGCTTCTGTTACAAGAACTCCAGGAAATCCCCCTAAAAATTTCTTCCACTTACATTAAAAAAAAAAAAAAAAAAAAAAAAGAGCTGCAGGAGTTTGGTATTTTCTTAGTTTCCTTTTCCTGACTCTCTGAACAGGATGATGTAGTTGTTTACTTTAAGGCTCAGGAGTCAGCCAGCATTGTATGAACAGCTTTCCCACCAAAAAAAAAACCATAATAAGACAAACTCCTCTCCATGATGTTTAAGCAATTAGCAGTACATGAACAGGCTTGCTCGCACTCTGGGGCCAGGACCTGCTCCTTCTTCCTGTTGCAGGAGCCACTCACCCTGGCACTGGGGGAGGCAGGGAGGCCTTTTCATTTCATAGGTGGCGATGTCAGTGGGGGAAATGAACAAACAGGATCTTTGCTGGTCCCACCTCCAAACCACTTTTGTGGCTCTCACTGCTGTTCACCCCTGTATGACATGAAATTCTGAACCTCAGTATGCTTATCCATAAAGTGGGGGGAATAATAAAACCATCAGAAGTATGGAGAAGATGAAACCACAACTGTAAAGTTGTTCACATGTTAACTGAGGCAGCCCCATGGGATGCTGAACGCCGGGAAAGTGGAGCAGAGACTACGGGGGTCACATCACAGTGCTACAACTTACTAGCTGAGTGATTTTGGGGACGTCATTCTCCTTCTATGTCTCAGGATACTTACCTCCTAGGGGCATGGCAAGGATTAATCAACATACATAAAGAGCTTTAAAAATGACAGGTATGTAGTAAGTGCCATAAAAACGTCAACTGCTATTATTGGCTTATGGAAAACATTCTGTAAATATGAGCTACTAGTGATGGCAGCAAGGAAAGCTGTTACTTACAACTGGTGGTGGGGATGGGAGAGGGCAGCACAGCAAGGGCCATGTCCCCACAGAGAATATATGCCAGAATCCAGAAAGCACATGTACATCTACAGCTTAAAAGTAGATTTCATTTATAATTTTATAGATGAAAGTGGAAGATACGTATGGTTTTCATGATATAAATTGCCAAATGAAATGTTTGACTATATGTTAGCTATAAAACACGGCTTAAAAAAAAAAAAGAACACTGAGAAACACCAAAGTTGTGGCAACTAGGAAAGATTTCTCTCCTACTCAGAGCTGCTTGTTGAAAGAGGCTGGGCTGGGTTACTCTCTAAGAATCCTCAACCTTTAAGAGGGAGGCCGCCAGGTAGGTGGAAGGTGCGCCAGCATTTCTGTGGATAACCCCTGGTCTTCAGCCCCACCATGGCCCTGGTCTTGGAAAAAGGACAGGGACTGTGCTTCACCCTTCCAGTTAAAACCATGTGACCAGCTGCCACACTTCCTATCCTTGAGACAGACCTCACTGCCAAAGACAACAGGAAAATCAAAATCCTCAGGCGCAGTTTTTATGAAAGTTAGAATTTTTTTGAGGGCATGCCATTGTTTAAGATGTTAACATCTATGGTAGTTTAGATACGTTCATGTTCTTGTTCTCCCCCATTTTATTGTAAAACATACCTACAAATATATAAAATGTACATATGTATTTTAAAGATCAAATTAAGACAAATTCTGTTTTAGCCGTGACCCACCTTGACAAATAGAGCATGGTTGCTGGTCCTCAGAAGCCCCTTTAAACCTCTAACTGTATCGCCTCCCTGCCCTCCCCACCCAGAACTTTCCTGGTAATCATTGCCTTGTTTTTTATAGTTTCATCACCTACGTATTTACCTCTAAACGATATGTTGTTTAGTTTTGCCTGTTTGGGGACTTTATATAAATGGAATCATACTGCATGTATCTTTCCGGGACTTGCTTCTTTTGATCATTCATCTGTGTGTCTCTTTCTAAATTACCAGCTTTTACGGCTCACGTCTCTGTTCTGAAGGAGTCTCATTCTCTGCATTCTTTGCATTTAAAAAAATGCAAAAAAAAAATCTGAAATTAAAAAAATAAATAAATAAAAATAAAAAATAAAAGTGCCCTTAAAAAACATCCCTCAAACATGCTCCCTAAATATCGCAACACAGCGAGTAAACTGATTCACATTCTGTTCCCTTGCATTCAAATCGTCTGTTGCGTTTAGTAAAGCTGTGACCAGTTTCACACCTTTTCAATCCAAATGTTTCCTCGTATCAAAGTGACATTTTTGGTAGAGTTAAAGATCAAAGAAATGCATTCAAACCTTCCAAAGGACACTGCCTTCCAAAAAGGTAACTTTTTTCCAAGCACCATATTCCTAATAGTTTTGCAGTATTCCATGTTTCTTTCCGGTTTTGTCCAACTGCCCACACCACACTCCCTGTTCTTGTCTTTCCCTTACCTGTAAAGTCTCAGCGTCCCTTTTTATGGAATTGGGATTTCAGGTTTTACATCTTCACCTTTTGAACAATCTGCATAGCTTTTATAGCCCCTAACTTTGTACTGCTACTCCAATAAATGCCTATTTGTTTAGATGCAATGGGCTTTTTACTCCCCCATAATCCTGCAAACTGTTAGTACCACTTCCCACAGTGGAGGAGGGAACATTTAACTATCTGCAGTTTATGCTAAATGTAGTGTCTTCAAGATTTAGGAATTAACAGTTAGCTCAAGGAGCTAAACAGAGTCAATGTACAAGAATCAGTTTTGGAGCTGGAAGCATCTATCATTTTCAGTTTTTGGAAGGCCCCAGTGTGTTCCTGCCTATGGCATTTGCAAGGTTCTGACTTCATGTTTCCCCAGTGCCTAGGATGCAGACTCGCTTTGGTTCCCACAGCAATGGGCTGACAGCGCCGCCCCTCACCCCCAAATTAGTGTGGTTTAAAGCAGCAGAGATCAACTCTGGCCAGGCAGCTAGATGGGAGGATCTGAACTACACAAACATCCAGATCTGCCTTGGACAGGGTTTGCTCCTCTCAACACAATATCACAACCCAGACAGCCAAGCTCCTTGGTCCAGGTGGGATCTCAATCACTGTGCTCCTGAGGGGTAGGCAGCACCCAAGGTTCTTACTCCTGTGACAAAGTCCTTCATTCATGAGAGAGTGCCCCTGAGGGAGCACCTCAATGCTCATGCCTCAGAGATTTCTCCAATTTGTAGGAGTATACATAAAACTTCAGCCCACTCATCTCTCTCCTTTCTGACTTTCTAAGATTTCTGTAGCACATGTTTTCACACCAAATACTTCATTTTCTGGTTCACCTATTAGCCTTACCTCCCCCCTAGGTGGACCAGCAGTTTTTTGGACACTGGTACTCAGCTGAAGACATACCAGGTATTTAAAAAATACAGGTTGTCTAATATATGCTAAACCAGAACACTCCCTCCCTGGCTGGTGGCTTGTGTTCCAGACATCTCACCTTCTCTGCTACTGCTCCTGCTCCTGCATGGATATTGTCATTAATGCTCCAGGTTCCAGTTACTCGGCCACACCTCGACCACCCCATCCAACAGTACAAATGGGTCTTGCCAACCCAGGGACCTTTCTAGTGAATTCTTTCATAAACATTTTATAATAGGAGTTGGCTTTTATTAGGTGAACAATCAGACCCAAATTTGTTTTTTTCAAGTCAGATTTTCAAGTTTTCTTTCAGCAGAGCCTGCTTGTACTCCTTTGTGAAGTTTGTCTATCTCCAACTTGTATACATCAGAAAATACTTCCCAGATCTCTATTAAACTCTCCCAAAGGAATAAAACTTGGGGTGAGGTAGATAGTGGAAGTATTTCAACATTAACAGCAGTGTGTTTCATTTGGTTGTGTTGATATGTTTTTTGTGTTAACATTGGTGAATCTAGAAAGTCTTTGTAAATTGAGGTTTGATAAAAGAGGTTGGATTTAAACTATTACGTGACCGGGGGTGGTGGGGTGGGGAGGAAGAATGGCATGGGTTGGATAAATGATGGCAGAAACATCGAGAACAAAGATCATTTTCCCCAACTGCTCTCATCTTTGGACTCTTACTGTACCTTCCCCGCTTTGTCAGGACTAGGGAAGGCCACAAATTTCTCAGGCTCAAATCCAGCCAGCTTGACTCTAAGAGCCAAAGCCAGGTAGTAAGCTTAGTTCCCTAGCAACCTGAACACGAGTGTTCCCAATAAAATGGATTACCAAGTGCTGATGAATCCCAAACGAACACCATATTGACTCAACAAGGGAGTTGATGTGTACCTCCTGCCACATTGAGGGGTCCGACTGAGAGAATTCTCTTTGCCTGTGATGTGATCGTTCCTGGCATTCTCCCTGAAACATCGTGGTAAAAACAAAATGCTCCGGGTGAGGTCAGAAGTGGATGCTTCAACTTCCTATTGCCTCTGCAAAAAAAGTTCCCATAACAGGAAGCAGAGGGTCTGTTTTTCCCTCTATTGCTTTCCCAGTACAACTCAGATTGCCTAAAATACCACCCCCTAAAGAGTTATTCCATGGTGCCCTCGGCAACACACATAAGTAATCTGGTCACCCCACCACAAATCTACCAATTGCCATGTTATTTACACCTTGGTGTCTTGGGAGTTTGGTTTGTGTTCAATCCTCAGGAGCCTAATCTTCCCTGGGCATTTGGACAAATGAGGTTTCTGGGAACCAAATAACTGGGTTTGAATCTAGGCTCTGCCACGTCCAGCTGTGTGTCCTCTCTTTGGGATAACAGTCCTACCTCATAGGGTTGGTTTGAAGGTTGAGTTAATACACATAAAATACTTGAAATTGAACCTGAGACATAATGAGTACGTATAAGTTTTTGCCGCTGTTGTCACTGGAGCCAAGGATGATCCTGAAATAGAAAGCAATGGCTAGCCTCTCTCTTTTCAGGCTACACCAACAGCCTCCAAAGATAAACCACTGGGGCATCAGATTCATCCAAGAAGCTCCTCATTGGAACCAGTAACCTCCTTCTTCCCACATTGGAGAGCCAGCCCCAGTATGTGACCACCCTCAGTGACAGGCAGGAGACAAAGGGTTCAGCAGGAATTCACTGGAATCTTGTGGGTGAACAAAAGCATTTGGAGGAGGCATGAGAATCCACATTCTGGTGACCCACGTGTATTAGCCCCAGTTCAAGCTCTGGGTCAGGCAGTCAGAAGGAAGAGCTACCTAACTCCTAGGAACATGCAACCAAAGATGTGGCCCTCACATTAACCAGTTACAGCTCTAAATTTATAAACAGATTAAGAAACAAAAATGGTATAACAAAGCATTCATCTCATAGCTGGGCATAACTTGTGGGAAAAAGCATGCCCTCCTGATCAAGCCCTTGTGAGATGACTAGACAGGTTAAGGGGTTGGGCCATAGCTATGGTTAATGACAATACAGGCTCAGGCTGGCAGACAGGTGATACATATTTTCTCTTTATGAAACAAGTATGCCCAGGGGTCAGTTCTATCAACAATGGTTTCTCAATTCTGTTTCATGAATAGTCGGCAAACTGGCCAGAATAGGTCATTCATTATAGGCAAAGAGAAACATGGCAAAGCTCTCAGTCCAGCTTGGGGTCTATCTATATAAAGGATATCAAAACTGTAACTGGATAAGACAGTAGCTAAAATTTATTTTGCTCACTGCATGCTAGAAACTATGTTGTGCTTTAATGAGACAATGACTACTGGTAGATCTTCTGATGATGGAGCATTAGTCATTGGAAGAGTGAGTTTGGACTCCTAATGTAGACAGCCTTATGAACAGAAAGGCTTTGATCAAGGTAGAAGCATTTACTGAATTGAGCTTTGAAAAAGAACACTAAACAGAAGCACTGTTCATTGATTTTTATCATTATCCTTTTCTCACTCACGCATTAGCAACAGATCAATCTGTAGTGGTCCAATGTATGGTTCTCAGTGAGTTCCATTTTCGCAGATCTTTAGAATCAGAATCTGGAGACATCTTATAGATCATGTAGTCTGAACTCCCCTGTCTGTGTCTTCCTTGTATCTTTTATTATGAATGAGGAAATCAATGCCCAGAGAACTGTGTCAGGGCAAGCATCATGAGTGGCAGAAGCCAGGGTTAGAGTTAGAGTTTGACTCATGGTGCTCTCTCTATGGTATCTTGTGTTCCCTACAAATCAATAGGGCACACACAAACACAAATAGCCAAATGGGCTGTACCCACCACCTGGCAAGATCTTCAAAGTCAGAGCATTAAGGGCCAAGAGGGTTATCTAAAGTACCTGAAGCCACTGGAACAAAAAGTTCAGGTTTTATGAGGAAAGCCCATTGCTTCAGCTGAGTCATCTCAACAAGACTTGGTAGGAGCTTCTCTATAAAACATCCCATATGACTTTCGCTATAGAAAACATCAGACCACTATCAAAATTCAACATGAATCTAAAAACAGACATAAAAAAAGGTAAATCCTGAAATCCAATAGATGGCGGGTGTTGAGGAGACATGGGAGGTCTGACGTCAACCACGAGGAAACTGGCTTTGTCTGGTGAAAGGGTTGGATAACTTGGACCTCTAGTTTTAGATTTCAAGATGAAACTTTTTATTTAAATTGGATCATTATGTATCCAGTGAACTGTGGGTAAATGACACCTTAGAAGTGTGTAGATCACTTACTGCAATTGGCAGCATCCAAGTTCTCGTTTCTAATCAGTCCAGGGCTGTGCAATCAGTATGTTCTAGAGCACTAAATGGAATACTCCGCTTTCTTCCCAAGCAGGCTGGCCTTTCCAGATGCAGAGGGGAAATCCAACGGCCACGTCAATTCTTCCTTCAGAAGTTCGTCCCCACTGCATCTGGACTTTTGGGTTACTGAAACATCCTCCTCGGAGTTATTTCTGCCTTTCACTTCTCCCTTTAATCCAGGCTACACACAGCTGCCAGATTGTGCTTTCCAAGTCATCACTTCCTAGAATATCTTCAAGGAATCCTTCTTTACTTCCAGAGTAAGTCCAAACTCCTTGCCTAATAATGTAAGAACTCCGCAAGTTAGCTAGAGCCTCTTCACGAAGTTGTCTTCCTCACAACTTCCTAGCCTTAGCCTGCTGCTCCAGCAGGACATGTCATCACACTCCCTAAACCAGGGGTCCATTCCTGCAAACTCCTTCCTCCCCACCCCACCCCCAGCAACAACCCTGCAGAGTGCATTTCTCATTCACCCTGTGCCACAGTGGCCCTTCTCTCCCCTTAGGGGGCAAAGGTGGGGATTGTTGATCTGAATCCCAGCTCCATGACTTAACTCTGTGATCCTGACCAAGAGGCTAAGCCTCTCCGAGTCTCGGTTTCCTTATTCGCCAAGAGATCTGGCAACAATACCTATATCCCATAGACTTCGGTAAGATTGATGGAATTAGCTCTTGACCACCACGTACGAGGCTTGCCACATAATAGGTGCTTGATGAACAGAAGTCTCTCCTCTTTAGCACATACTGCCTTTATTCTAAGTTACTATTTGATGTATATTGTGTTATCTCTCGCCTTGAACACAGTGTCCCAGCCTCTGTCCTCAAAGGCACCTAAAAAGTTTCTGGCACAGAGCAGATTCCCATGATCCATGGAGGAGTATCATATCCCAGTCACACTGCCACAGGCCTCTACGCCTGTCAGCAGTGAGCCAGGAGGCTGAAACACATGCTTTTACGTAGCAGCAGACACTTCTGTGAGTGATCCAACCAAATTAAAGACAGCACTCACACAAAATGAGAAATGTACCTGCTTCCAAAATTCCATCACTACCCAAATCTCCAGAATGTGCCCACTTTAATAACGGAAGGACATTTGTAATGGAAACGTCCAGGCAATGATGCCTGCACATATACGTTAGATTATATATGGGTAAGTTAAAAAAAACAAAAACAAAAAAACAAGACTCACTCTAAACAGTCAGTGGAAGTTGTAGTGGTTTGAAACTCTCCCCCCCATCCCCCAAAATGAAATCCTTTCTTCAAATGTTATCTTCCTTGGAATACCAACATGTGAAGCAGTTGGAAGTGGGGCTGCTCTGCCGGAAGGAGGAGTACACAGGTCCTCCCACCACAGCACATACAGGGTCTGTGTGTCCACACATGCGCACATACTACAGCACCGAGGCATCTCCACAAAACCTAATTTGAAAACCAACAGCTTTAGAAGAGTAAGTAATTTAGGAGGATTGGTAAATATGCTCCTTAGTGGTTTAAAAAAAAAAAATTTGCTCACTAGCCAAATGTATACAGTAAGTCCTCATTTAACGTCACCAATAGGTTCTTGGAAACTTCAACTTTAAGCAAAATGATGAATAAGAAAACCAGCTTTACCACAGGCTAATTGATATGAACAGGAGTTAAGTTCCTATGGCATATTTCTGTTCACAAAAACATCAAACTTCTAAAAAGTTATTTAGAACACTTCTAATAGTAAAACTGAAATAACACATCTAATATTAAAAACTGAAGTAAATATGAGCTATACATTTAAGAAAGATTAATAAAAACAGATAAGAGCATTATTTACCCGTTTATTCCAGTTCAGGGGCATGGGTGGCAGGAGCCTATCCGGCAGCTCAGGATGCCCTCCCATCACAGGACACACTCTCACACGCTCAGACTGGGATCATCTAATGTGCACAGCTTTGGGATGTGGGAGAAAACCTATGAAGACATGGGGAGAAAGTGCAGACTCCACACAGACGGTAGCCCCATAAGGGAATCGAATTTTTTCCCTCAAAGTTCTAACAGACCAACATTATTCAAGGACCTGCTGTGTGTGTGTATACATATAATGTTAAAGAAATTTAAATCTTGGTTTATATTATGTCAGTGTCAAATAGCCTACTTAAAAGTTGTACTCAAGTTTATGTTACAGAAAGAGACACATGAACAGGAGGCGTTCTGCTGCACAGGTAAATGCCATCCCTGGGCAACACTGGGCCATGCATCTGCCTCGCTCACTGCTAGCACCAGCTCCACAGGAAGCCAAGCACTTATCAGCTACTTGTAACCCCCCAACACAGAACTTCTCTACAAGAGGCCCTCAGATATTGCAGAACCCTAGAAATCACTTGGTTGAAGAATATTTGGTGACAAGGACAATAGTTATACTATGTTACTAGGTGAAACAGTTTACCATAGAGTATGATACCAATTTTATAAATAGATATGAACAGATATGTATTTTTTAAAAACTGGAAATATACACAAAGTGTTAGTGTGGTCATTTGAATTGTTCTTATTTTCTTTTTTATCCTTTTCTGATTTTCCAAATTTTCTACAATTAACAAATATTCTTTGTGATTAAAAAAAATCAAAAATTTTTTGAAAAGGCCAACAGTTTCTAAAGGAGAGTTAAGCACTGAGTTTTGGGCACTAGATAGAGGCCAGCACTTTTCACACCGTGGTGCAATGAATATGCTCCCATGAGGCTTCAAGTTCATGAGAACAGGACACATGCCTACCTCATCCCCACCACATCCCTCGTGCTGCCCTGGCAGGGCAACAGTAGGTGCTCAAGAACTAACGGCTGAATGGACAAGCGTGAGGGCCTTGCCCTGCTCCAGCCCGTTTTGGATATAATTCCTGTGCCCACACCCCCTTTCGCCTTCCTTCTTTCTTATACTTTCAGAAAACAGAAATATTTCCAGAAACAGGCTGACAGACCCTGCTACTCTTGCCAGCTTCAGGGGTATTAATTTTTTTTTATTCCAATCTCATTGAGTCCAAGTAAAACAGAGCTGTCATCCTCAGACTCTTTCTCATGTGTGGCAGTAAGTGGGGACTGAAGGGAGGGGCTGTGGAGGGGAGAGAATCTGGACAGGAGGGAAGAGCTGGAGGCAGAAAAACAGTGTGAACAACAAAGGCTGTTGAGAAACCTTGATTCCAGTCTGGATTCTATTACAAACAAGTTACAAGTCCTCACGGGGCCTCAGTTTTCTCCTCTGTAAAAACAAGTTAGCACAAATCACTAGGGAAATGCAAATCTCAACTGCAATGAGATACTACCTCAAACCCATCAGAATGGCTACTATCAAAAGACCAGAAAATAACAAGTGTTGGCAAGATTGTGGAGAAATCGGAACACTTGTGCGCTGTTGGTGGGAATATAAAATGGTACAGTCATGATGGAAAATATTATGGAGGTTCCTCTAAAAATTAAAAATAGAACTGCCATATGCTCCAGGAATCCTACTTCTGGGTGTATAGCTAGAAAAATTGAAAGCAGGATCTTGAAGAGAGATTTATACACCCATGTTCATAGCAACATTATTCATAGTAGCTAAAACATGGAAGTCAAAGTGTCCATCCATGGATGAAGGGATAAACATGGTCTATACATGCAATGGAATATTATTCAGCCTTTAAAAGGAAGGAAATTCTGACATATGCTACAACATGTATGAACCTTGAGGATATCATGCTGAGTGAAATAAGCCAGTTCAAAAAGAATCACTGTATGATCCGACTTCTACAAGGTACTTAGTCAAAATCATAGTGACAGTAGAAGAGTTGCTGCCAGCGGCTGGGGGGAGGAGAATGGGGAGTTACTGTTTAATGGACATAGAGTTTCAATTTTACAAGACAGAGTTATGGAGATGGATGGTGGTGATGGATGCATAATATAAATGCATTTAATACTACTGAAGTATACACTTAAAAACTGTTAAGATGGCAAAGTTTGTGCTACGCATTTGACCACAATAAAAAAAATCTGAAAAGAAAAAAGAGGAGTAACCATACTTACCCCACAGAGACATAATCAGACAGATGTGAGCTAACTGATATAAGCGAAGACATTTTTAAAAGCAACTGCCCTATTCAAATACAAGTCTTCCTTGCGTGTGAAGAGGTTACATGATGCAGTAGCATCCAGATCTCAAGCGAACACACATCCCTCTCTGTCCCCAGGGCACATGAACAGTAATAAACTCTACCACTGTTCCTTTCATTACATGGAATGAATGCTCCTATGCCTGAAGACCCGGGTGAAGTGCTCCTGGCTCCACGAAGCATTGCCTGAGTGATCTTCCTTCTCTGACAGACTGGAGCATTCCCAGCCCACCATTCCTGCACCAGAGAATAGAGCATATCCCCCCACCCCCAATAGTTTGGCCAAAGGCCCTCCCATAAAAGTCTTGTTATGCCCTGCAAGGATTTGCACACCACAGGTACTCACTAAAGATGTGTTAATTGGCTGATCAGAAGAAATGGCATCCTTGTGCAGCCCACTCTCCGGGGAGGATCGTCTGCAGAGTAAGGAGATGGAGTCCCCAGAGGCTGCTTCTGTTGAGAACTGATTCTGTCAACACCAAGTTTGTGACCTCTACCAGGAATCTCATTTTACTGAAATCTGTTACAAACTACGGAGGCTATCTCCATTTGAAGTCTTTTATTGGCAAGCAGATTGATTCCCAGGTGGCTCCTGACCCACAAACCAACTTGTCATGTTGAGCATCTCAAGTCTACTCTTGCGGAGCGCCCACCAGATCCTGTCACAAACTCTCCAGCTCCTTCAAAGTCGAGCTGCCTAAGACAGACAGCCTGGTCTAGCAGGAAAGAGACCCACACTTCATTCAATTGCTTTCTCGGTTCTTTTAGATTTAATCTGACATAGCCATCTCTTTAAAAAAAAAAATGGCCTTTTTTTTTTTTACTTTGTTTTTCACTTTAGTGTTTGCTGTTCTTTGGAATTAACAGTGGAACTAAACATTAGAGTTCCTTGAAACTATACTTTTTCTTCTTGTTGTCAACACCCCTTCTCAGCGGTTCTCCCAACCCCTACCACAGATTATTAAAACGCATCTGAAAAAAGTCTCCAGTTGCTTTTTAAGGATTTTTCCATGCTGCGTTTTCCCCAGGGCAGCGAGGGAGGTTGGCCAAGGGAGATTCTCTAGGAGTTTGCCCTTTGTTTCCTTTGCTGCAAAACCCTCCAGGATTTGGCTTCCCAGGCCTGGCAGGAAATGCCAAAGAGTGGGGGATGGGTAGGACTGTGTGGAGATGAAAATTTTTAAAGAGGAAAAATCATGGGTAAAATTATTCAAGACAGGTTTTGTGGGATCCTGTTGGAGAGAGTGGTTTCAACAATGGGAGATCATAAATACGAATACACAGAATCTAATAATCCAGGAATTTTATTTCCTATAACTTCAAACACAAAAGCAAAACCAAACCTACCTCCTAGTGGCTCTCCTATTCCTAGCAGTCAATGCATGAATGGGAACCTGGAAGAGGGAATTCTGGAAATCACTTCTCCCCCTAAACCCTGACCAAGCCTGTAACTTTTCCAGTCTAGGAGCCCAGTGGGGAGGGCTCCCCGCATCACCTGCCCCTCTCCACCAACCGGCATCTGATCTCGCAGACACAGGAATCTCTCACCTTATTTTCCAAGTACCCTTTCCTTCTCCCTCTCCTTCCTTGCTGTGGTTCAGCCATTATCGTTTCCTTGGAAGAAGTAGGAGACAGAATGAGTTGGGAGTTCTAGCATTGGAAAAATAATAAAAACGAGATTTGAAAATAATTTCTAGGTTTCAGCTGTCATCCCTTTGCCCCTTTATCCTCTTCCAAATGTTATCCATGCTTCCAGGTCCAGGTTAGTTTCTACCTCCACCGGGAAGCCTTCCTGACTGCCTTCTGCTGAACTTTAGATGTATCACCTCTGTGGGTCCACTGGAAGAGCTGCCATGCTGTAGAATATCTCCTCTTGTATGTCTGTCTCTCCACTAGACAGTAATCTCCGTGAGTTCAGAGTTGGTATGTTTCTAGCTTTGTAGCCCCAGAATCTAGCATAGTGTTTGGCACACAGTAGATGCACAATAAAAACTTACACATTCACTGAAATAATTATAGGCCATAACTTTAAGCAAAAAACTATATATATGAGAAAATGTGTTCTTTCTCATATGAGAAAATATTAAACACTACTGACAATAACTAATGTCATCCATTTAAAAGTCATCTGGCAGTTTCAAATATAAAAATTGTAGTTTCTCATCCATAACAACAGATATAATTCTTTATAGCTATGCCAGTTTCAATAAGCATAATACCTGTATAAAATAAGAATCATGTCCAGGGTTTTTTAGTTGTAAGAGGGAGAACCTGGGACAAATGAGGCTACTCTCTCTTAGCTAGAATCAGAAGTCCCTTATCCCCTTTTCTGCACCTTATGTTTTGACAGCTAATTAAAAAGAATTTGTAAAATTCCCTCCTTGGCTCAGGTTACTCTAGCATCCCAAAAAGCACACAGCATAGTGGGAGCGCAAGTCAAACATAATGGTTTGAATTTGATTGAAATTAAAGTTACTGGCTTAATTTATTGGCTTGTCTGACTTTTCTCATCAGCCCAGGAAAGCTGGAGCCATTTCACTTGCTTTTTGTCTGTTCAGATCCCACGGAGAATGCCCAGAACACACGAGCCAAGCACAGGTAGGCTCGGCACAGAATAGTCCAAATCACTCTTCAAATGTAACTTAGTCTTTCAGTGGGCTGCGGTGAACAGACCTGACTATGCCATCATGACTGATGCCAACACATTTGCACGATCATCACCACTGGTCGCCACATAAGACAGGATACCCTCACTTCACACACTTCTAAGACCTGCCAGGCAACCTGTATGTAGTACACGGCCTGGAGGCGTGTGCAGTCTATCAGGAAGTTCTCAAAAGAATGTTTCCAAAAGGACTATTTCTTCCTACACACTGAAAAATAAAGGCTCACCTAAAAATAATTAAACCTGACTTAACATTATTACTGCTCTGTGTGTCATAATTAAACAAGAATGAAACAAATCCTAATAGGATTGCAATCAGGTCTTTGTGTTCCTGAATCATGTATGAGACTCTTAGTTGAAACCAGGTTGATGGTGGCTCAGAGGAACCATTCTTTTTAGGAAAAGTGAAACTCAAGCAAGACCGAATCCTGTGGTTACCAAATCCAGCTCCGATTCCCACCCAAATCCTGTCCAAATCCTCCTGACCCTTCAAATCCTGGCTTGAGCCCCCTTCCTCCAACTAGACCTGAAGAAACACCCCCTTCTCCTGAGTCCTCTTGGTTTGAATACCTCCACCCAGAATGTAACTACTCAATGCTGTGTGCTGTTCTCTGTGCTTGTGAAGTTAGAATAACCTCCCAACCCCTAGTCAGTAAACCTCTCCACGTGGGAAGCATCTTCCTTTTTGCTGATAACCCCACACCCAGCACCTACCCCAGAGTTAGGTGAATAATAGTTACTCTTTAAAACCATGACTATTGATTGTCATAGGAAAAGTCACTTTTTTTTTTCTAAAGTTGGGGGTTTATAAGATGATTCTTCATAAGATTCCTTTCATAAGTTAAGGTCCTTCAGTGAGGTTGAAATATGATTCACTTAAGAAAAATTAGATGACTATACATCTGTTGTGTAAAGCAAAGTATTCTACTAAGTGGTGTTGGTGCAAAGCTGCTCCTATAACTGTGCCTACAATCTCTGAACTGCAGAGAAAGTTCCTTCTCTCCTATCTTCACCCTCCAGCCATCCAGACCCCAACATCCATGTCAGTTTGATCACTGTTCTACTGTAAAGGAAATCCATGGTGTCACTCAACACCATTTTGTGCTCCACAAGCTGCCATACGATGAGGAACCTCACCCTCATTATTCTGCAATGCACAGAGGAGAACACTGCTGACATTGCAGATATCCATTCCCACCCCCTCATTCACTCACCAAGCTGACCTTCAGCTGCAGCTTCCCAAGTTCCACCATGTCCAGGGCTCCACAGGGTCCTCACAAGCAGACCAGGCCCCTCCTAAGATGTTGGACCTCTTGGCAACGTGTCCAAAGACTGAATGCCAGTGTGGCTCCCTGTCTGGGAAGCCACCTCCGACAGTAGGAAAGATGGCTACCTGCTGGGGACAGGGGGATAAGAGGGCTCCCCCCCAGAGGGAACAGTGTGCTGGGTCAGGCACAAGAAAGTAGCAATGTGACATCAGAATAGGGCCTCACTGGCTCGGGAGTCCCAGAGACCAGAGCAGATGCCAGGTCTGACTTTGCCAAAGGGATAGATTATTATTAAATGGGGTCTGACTTTGCCAAAGGGATAGATTATTATTAAATGGGGTCTCTGAGGAAAGTTTCATAGACAAAGAAATATAAACGTCTTTGAAGGATAGCAGAATTATTTCCAGATTTGCAGAAGATATTTCACATTCTACTGAGAAATCAGAGAGAGAGAAAAAATTCCATCAGGTCAGTGCTTCTCCGGTGTGGAATAGGTGTGGAGGGGGAAGGGGGCGAGGCGGGGGAGAGAGAGAGAGAAATGGGGAGCTCGGGATCAAATAAGTTGGGAAAAAGTAGATTAACTAAAGATAATTTTTTTTTTCCATTGCAGGTCTCCTCAAGGACTCCAATAAACAAGTATGTATTGAGACTCTGCAAGAGAGGTCAAAACTGCAGTGACCCCAATTATGGGCCAGAGAGTCCTTTTTTTCTTATGGCTTCTCAAGATTCCAGATTCTCAGGGTTCTGGCAAATACCCTTTGGAAAAAAGTGCACTGAAGAGACTGTCAACTCCCTGAGGTCAGGGACTGGGTCTTTTTCACTCTAGTACCTGGTGTGGCACATGGGAAAGATTCAGTGAAATATAATAAAATAAAAACTTGCTGAACGACTAGATGAGTAATCACTGACTTCTAAGTGAAAAGACCGGCACTCACAACGACACAGAGGCAAGTTATGCCCAGGAGCAAGAAATCACCCCTGACTTCACCCCCACTGTCTGGGCTCCAAATGGGCACAGGTAGGAGTTTCAGGTGAGGTTGTCTTAGCCTTCTCAAGAAACCAAATTCTACAAATCCATAATGATCCTCAAAGACTAACTCTCCCCTTCCCCAAAAAGGATAATAAAAGCTTCATGAAGAACGTTGACATTTCTTTTCTTTTCTAAGAATAAGGAACAAAGCAGTTATGATACTCATAGGCCAGGCTCCACAATGTAGTTACAGATTTTCTTTGTTTCTTTACTGCCACCCTCTGGTTCCCAGGCACCTACACGGTTAATTAAAAGTCCCACCTCTTATTTGTATTTCACTATGAAATTTTAAGCATATGCTCACATCCTTTACCTCATATGATATTACACAAGTTAGAAGTGATTAGGGTGGCCATTACTCTTTTCCATTTGACCTGAAAGTAATATAGAATTTAAATGATTTGATTACTGATAGAAAGTTAGGAGCAGAGCAAAGACTAACCATGCCTGTTGGTTTTTCCAATGAGCAAACACTGGGTTTTAGCCATTTGGCTTTGTCCAGCTATATTTGCAAAGAGTTCTACTGCTCTCATCCCTTCACAAGCACAACCTTGAATGGAAAATTCCATGCCCTTAAATAAAGAAGATGATGCTGTTCAAATATACCCTGATCTTTTCAAGGGTAAAATCCATTCTGCTTTACAAAGTCTTTGAGAGAACATAGACGGTCTAAAATTGATATTTTATCCAATAGTCAAGATACTATGATACCCCATACAATGCTACCCCCAAGATGGTTCATCAGCTGGGTTCTTCCTAAACATACCTTGGTCTGGAAGCAGCAATAGAGTTGGGTTAGGTATGGGTGTTTCCGTGCCAGAGCCAAAATCCTCTTCTCTGTCATCGTGCAGTCCACGTCATCATCTTGAAGGATGACATCCTTCTTTAAGACTTTCACAGCATACACTTCATCTTTGCCCTTGAGTTCCGCTAACATGACCTGCAGTCAGGCAAAATCACCCCCCATCAATCTATGCATGTATAAAACCAAAAGAAGAAACTCAAGTTTAATACCAAATACTTTGAGAACTATTTTTTTCCTTAATTTTAAATACCATAACAGCATTAAAAAATGTTTAGGAAAACTACCCATTCTAATATAGCTACTATAGCTTATTTATTTTTAATCTCTGGCACAGTGCCCAGGCATAGAAAAAAGTTCAGTGCACATCTGTCCAATGATTAGTCATACATTCATGTATGCTTGTCATACTTACAATGTGGTACAGCAAATATAGTAATTACTTTTAACTGAACATTACTTTGTAAGCATTTTCTACGTGCTCGCCATCATTATTATGGTTGCTTATACTCCATTCAAATAAATACACTACAATTTATTTAACCATTTCCCTCGAATTAGACACTTAAGTTATATCTACTTATTAAGTATCATAAATAAATAGCATTGAGTATTTTGCACATAAAGTTTTTCTATTTCTTTTGGATTACATCCTTAAGACAGAAATCCTCAGAAGTAGATTAAACATTCTGCACATTTCCCAACTTATTTTCAAAAAGGATGTGTAACACAATGTGCTGCTAGCAACACGGAAGTGTTTTAGTTTCATGGCGATTTACCAACATTGAGTGCTTTCACTTAAGTTTTTTTTTTTACTCATTTAATAGGTGTGAAATGTTACCTCAATGCTGTTTCAACTTGCAATGAACTCTTTAAAGAGATGAGGTCTCACCGCATCACCCAGACTGGAGCGCAGTGGCACCATCTCATCTCACTGCAGCCTCGAACTCCTGGGGGCTCAAGAACTCTTCCCGCCTCAGCCTCCTGAGTAGCTAGGATTACAGCACCCAGACACTGTGCCTGGCTCTGAAACTTTTTAAATATTTGTTTTCTAACTATTTCTTTTCATGTGAATTATTTGTGTCTAGTTATCTGCTGTGTTAACATTAGTTTCTTGCAAATTTATACACGTCTGATAAAGACACCAACCCTTTATTTTCCGCAAAGATTTCTCTAAGCCTGTTTTATGATTTTTTGTTATTTTTGCTATTGAAAAGAACCATTTCTCTTTATGTAAGTTGAATCTGTCCTTGTTTGTCTTATGGTTTCTCCTATAGCTTTTAAAGCTGGAAACATGATTCCTTTTCCAGAGAGTTAATTAATGGTTCTATTTTCTTAAAGTGTTCCTACATTTGGTATTTTTGCACTCATTCACCTACAAACGTCACAAGCCTTTCTCTTTTTAAAGAACTCCTTAGTATTCCAATGTAAGTTGTCAAAGTTTAAAAGCAGCCACTCAGCAACTCACCGAGGAAATTGGGGATAATGACACGAAGACTGTTCATCGCCCACATGTAAAACACTCTTTAAAAGTGGCTCCAACTTTGGCTGTGATTTTTCCTAAGACACAACCTAAATGCTCCAGAGTCCACGTTCTTATCCTGCCTGAACTATATGGAAACCTGGAAACTGAGTCTCACCCAAAATTAAATCGAAGCCTGTTCCATCCCAGAGTCATGCCCAGCAGAGGACGAGGGTCTGCTTCTTATTTAGCCAGTCTCCCAGGAACGTGAAAGCTTCAGCTCTTACCCCTGCAGTAAACTCCAGTTACCCTCCCACCAGTTATCTCAGGACGATACAGGGCAGGTGAGAGGGCTGGGGACCAGCTGGCACCGGCCTACAGGCTGCTGCCTTCAAGAGTGCAGCGCATGCGAGGCCATGCGATCCCCAGGCAGGGCCTCTCTGCTCCAGGAGGCCCCAGTAGGGTGACACCCACGCACAGCTTTGAGAAGAGCCCGGGGAGAACCAGGGATCTCGGGTGAAACGCTAACCAGCTTCCTGCGCTCTCCACCCTTCCTTTCCTTCTTTCTAAAATGAACAGGGATTATTTTTTTCATCTCACCCAGCCATCTGGATGGTAGCCGATCACCATCAAGGCTTTGCTGAGCACACGCGAAGCCACACCCCACACCACCGTGTTTGTCTCCTAGGGGAGCAGGCCTGGAGAACAGCCCCAAGGGCAGAGGACATGATCCAAGACATGATTACTCTCATTCTCTTGCCACATGTGCAGGATAAACAGAACATTTATTAAGTGTCAGAAAAATCGTTAAATAACATTTAACTTCCAAAATAATGCATGCTAAGATTTGCTTTGAACCCTAAGTTCACTGAGGGCAGAGATTCTTGAGCTCATTTTCAAAGTCTTCATAATAAAATAGAATGGAATTTCAGAAGGATCTCTGAAGGAGGAAAGAAATGAATTGATCCTATTATTGATGGGATGCTGAGCATATGTAAAGCACTTTAAACTTTCTGAAGTGCTTTCCCCTCCGCTATTTCACTTGATTCCTCTCCCCATTTGACAAATGAAAAAAACTTAATTCTAAAGAGGGTGAATCACTAAAGTCCCATAGCTGGTTGACAGCTGGGCCAGGGGTCCTATCTGCTTGGGCTCAGGCCATTTCCACTCAACAAGGAAGGAAGACATAACCAGGCCGAAAGGAGGTTCTTTAATCTTAGATCAAACAGACGAGGCATTGCCAAGGGGCAGAGGAGACCAGCGGTTCCACCCATGTGTGCCACAGACCTTGCCGAAGCTGCCTTTGCCCAACACCTTGATGAAGTTGAACTCGTCCAGGCCCAGGCGCTTGGCCTGACCTTGCCGGACTTCCCCGTTCTCGCCAGGGCTCACCAACTGCCCGTCAGCGGACGATGCTGCCCGGTGCTCCTCCCCTCGGTTGTCAAATGACAAGGCCTTCCGGATGTTGTTTTCAAGTTCTTTTATTTCTAGGGCCAAGGGCAACAAGATACCGTGTTAGTACACACATCATGAGCCAGACTCCATACTCAGAATTTCCACTGTGAGCTCTCAACCTTCTGTCCGGTTCTTCATAGCAACAGACCCAGGGTGGCATCCCATACGTGTCCCTTTCTTTGTTCAACACATGCTCATCGTCACCTAGTGTACAGCAGGGCCTAGCCGTGCAAAGAGGAGGATGACACAGTCGCGGCCCTTCCTCACAAGCTCCTGAAGGTCACACACTGGACCTGCGGCCCCCTCTATTCTTCTAAGTGGAGCACAGGAAACGGGGCCTTCACTGGGACTCTGCAGAGTCAGAGGCAGCAGGGACCTTTCAGGTTTCCTTTGAAGATTAGAACTAATCGACGTCACAGTAATCACTGGTGATATAATTATTTCAACAACTCAGACTAGGAAGACTTCACACCTTCTAAAGGTCTTTACCTGGCCTTGTTGCTGGGTTTATTCTAAAATACCCATCTCACACAAGATTATCTAACAAAATGAGCAATGGTTTATCATTAACCAAAGAATTGCTTCCCAGAGTGACATGAAGCAGACTTATCTCTGATGGGGAGGGAATTCCTCAGTACAATTTCACAACCATGAGACAGTCTTGTGCCTCCCTCCAGAGCATGTGACCTGAATTACCTGGGGGTGATAACGCTGGGCGATCCTCTGACCTTTTGTATTTGAAGAAGCTCTATGGTTAGCTATTCATTCACCAAGACACACACTCTTCTGTGTAGAAATGGGCGTCTTGCGCATAATCCCATTTTAAAAGGTGCTCGGGAATAACTGGGATCACAGAAAGGGGACATAGACTACTAACCCTTGGGACTTAGAATCAGGCATGATTGACCACACGCCACTTGACAGAGATCTTCAGCTTCTTTTCAGAAGGACAGAGGCCCCTGAGGGCTCACTCAAGGAATTCGGAGATCTTTCCTGGATCTGGAGTTTGGCTCCTCTGGGATGTGCTGGGGCCGTGGGGAGGGACACGGGGGAGGGACAGCTTCTGAGTCTGCAGATATTCCCCACACCAATTCAGCAGTTACCCGTCACTCTTAACTAAGTGTAATCTTTAATCTCACCATAACTAAACATCTCAGTTATTAAATGGATTTTGGAAGGCAGAACATAAGTGTTTGGGGACACTAAGCTGGAAGAAAATGTTTTTCTATGTGTTCTTGCAATGGAAGAAAGAGAAACTATGTCTTACTTCTGTCCTATAACACCATGTCTTGCTAAGAGGGCTTTTCCCAACTATCTGTGTGCACATCAAAGCTGGGAAATACTGGTGCCTGGATTGACCAGGCTGAGCGTCCCCAGAGGCACTGTGTTCTGCTAAGGCCAGACAGCACGCAGGGTAGAAGCCAGGCCTAGAAACCAGGGTCTCCTCACTATCAATCGGAGTCTCTTTACCACATGACCCTGTCTTTTTGAAGCTCCCAAAGCAGGTCTCAGCATCAAAAAGGGAGAGAAGAAAGTGCCCACACTGGTCTGGGATAATACCTGCAAGTTTGGAGGCCCCAGAGTGCTGTCAGGTTACTTACGAATGGGTCAAATCTCTTTTGGAATGAGGTAGAGTATAAAGACACAGAAAATTAATCAGAGCAGCACAAACAGGGACTGAGACCAATTATTTTGTGGACTGTCACATTGCCCCCAAAGCTGTTTTATTTATTCCTGGATAAGAAGGGCTGGGTCACATTGGTGACCTCCAGGGAGGGTTTGATGGCAGGACTTTTGATAGTGGGTCCCCTAAGCCGGGAGGACACAGTCTCATCCTTACCACTGACTTAGCTCATGACCTGGGGACAAATCTCTCCAACTCTCACACCTTCCACTTCCCACTCCGTAGCCTGGGGAGAATTATGGAGTCCCAACAAGGAGTGGGTGTGAGCATAACACGAGGATAAAGAATTCAAAAGGAGCTACAGAAAATCAAGGCACTTCTGTTATACCATGGTAATTATTCCTGTTCTGCAAATGCATACAGCCCTTCCCGGTGATGTTTGGTACTGGTCACCAGAGTAGAAGGTTTTAAATGTGTAAGCCCTCCTCAGCCCCAGCGTTCTTAGATGCCTGCAGAATTATTACTATGCATATTATGTCTGCAGAACTTACTACTACTTTAAGCATATTCTGACAGGAGACACCCTGAGCTGGGCTGTAGAGGGGCGTCAGGCCTAGAGCTGGCCTCCTCCCCGCTTCGCCCAATCTCCTCTCCAGCTTCATCTTTCTAGCCCACCCCCCCAAAGGCCAGGATGGGAGACATCCTCCCCCTCCCGTCCCCTGACTCAACCTGATCTCGGGTTTTGGGTACGATAATGGGAGGGGTTGTCAAACTCGACTCACGTGAGTGGGCTGACAGGTCTAGGGCCAGACAGTGGGCAGAGAGCTAAGAAAAGAAGCTGGAGCCCTGCCCCTCCCCTACACCTGGAACCAGGGAAAGAGGCCGTGGAAAATAACAAACCATGGCATCACATACTCTCTCTCTTCCTCTGGCCTGGAAGGAATTTAAGGCAGGCATGGCCATTTAGTGCCCCGCCCTCAAGAAAGCCTTGTGGAGGGAAAGAACAACGACTAAATCAACAGGGAAAGGGTGTCTGAGGACCTTCCAACGTGTCTAGCTATTTCTGCTAACAAGGTCACTCCTGGGTAAAGAGGCCTAAGTGCCTTGGTCTTTCCAGTGACAGAGCTCAGAGGTAAGGAAGCAAATCTGTGGGTCTCACCCTGGTCACAAGGGGAGGTGGGTGCCGACTTGGATCGATCTTCCTCAGATGGCGAGCTTCCAGAAGCAGGCTGCGGGGACTCAGCACCAGCAATGAGCTAGAGAGGAGAGAAGGAAGGAAAAGAGCCATCAGAAGAAAGGGTTCAAGATACTACAACAAGAGCTGTAAGACTCCCTGGTGCACAGTGGCACTTGCCAGATTGATATTTTCAAAGCACAGACTCCAGGTTTCAATTGCCAATTAAAGGGAAAAAAACATGAGACTTTATTTGTTCAATTTTTATTCTATCCAAATACAACTGACCTTTCAAAGCAAAGCTCAATCTAACCCCTTCCATAAAGCCTCCCTCTGCCTATCCAAACAATGCAAGTCATCTCATCCAAAGCAGTATGACACATTGTCTCTAGCACCTATTTGGTACTTATTATCTTATTCAGCTTTATATAGTTAATATCTTTATGTGTATATTATGGGGGGGTTCTTTCCCTCAACTATAAGTTCTGAAGGTAAGACTACCTACTACTTTTATTGCCCCTAATGACTTGCCCGGAGACATATAAGAGACGCTCAATATTTTCAGACGTATTGATAATTGTTGGCAAATTTTAATAGAACACCCTCGATGAAGTTTGTTTCTTGGCAGAGATAGTGGCATATCCACTTAAGTTGCTGTTCAAGTCAGCAGTTTGGACTGTCCCATCACAAACATGTCTGGGTCCCTTTCACTCTTTTTCTACCCACTGTGAGCACGTGTCCTTTCTGGATGACGGGCTACTTGCAAGGGCAACAAAAGAGGAACCAAAGCCCCAGCAAGGCTTTGCATTTTCTAGCCAAGGGCACTTCTCCCCCATCCGGTTATACTAACTTGAGCAATGACTTGGCTCTTTCCAGCTTTTGTATCAGAAGCATCACAGCAATAAAATTATTAGGACTACCATCCCTCAGCCTTTCACCCTGTCCCTTCCTGAATTTCTCCATGTGGCTTCTTACCACCAGGTTGCCCCAAATCCAAAGCAGGCAGGCCATGTCCCACTACTAACATTATATAGCCCATGTACATATAGGAGAGAGGGAAGGTACTGAGTTTTCTTTTAAATGTCTTATGACAAAGATCCTATCTTTACTTCTAGCCAGGAAAAAAGACCCATGTCTCCTGAAAAGGACCCTCTAGAGCTCATAAACATGTCTAACACTGCCACCAGAGTGTTTGCGTGACTTGCCTCTTCAGCGGGGCCCTTGCATTCTTGGGTACTGACATTCCACTTGCAATTCTGACACCTTGAGTCAACAACCAAAGTCCTGTTTTCACCAACAGGATTTACAGAGCCGAGAAGAGCCACCAAAACTACAAAATCTCAGAGTTAACCAGGGAGAAGAGAATTTTTTCTGAAACCCTTGTAAGGCCGCTTTGTTTATTGAGAACATAGAGAAGGAGAAGTTTAAGAAAAGGAAAACAATCCATCCCTTCCCATGTAAGAGAAAAGGCTCTTCTGGGAGGCACCAAGGAAGAGACATGGGCAGGTTCTAAAATGAGCAGATAACTAGGAAACTCAGGGCCCTTTAGGAGGTATTTCAGGGCAAAATTTAGGAGTCAAGATTATAGAGGAACCTCGAGTCAGACTTGCTTTTCTAGCAAAGAGCCTGAGGATCTTTGACGGTGAGCAATGAGGGCCACTACCCACTACACCCTTTCACTGGGATTTTTTGCCCAGTTAACATGTTTCTGATTTTCTCATAACTTACTTTTCAAAGACCCCTTAAATTTTCTAGGCTAGGAGCCAAGGCTAAAGAAGAGCCTGTAAACAAAGCTCTACAGATACCTTTAGCTCTATTTACATCTGTGGGCCTCGCTTGCCAAAATTACATTTTAGCAACTGGATCTCTTCCTACTGATATTCAGAATGTCACACAGAGAGGTCTCCAAAGAAAGGCCCAGATGTTTCATGTCATGGAACATTAACAATGTTTCTCGGGCAGCTCAGTGCTGGTACTATCACAAATCTCCTTGGCTTTCTCCCTAGAAAAGAATGTGCTTCCAACTCTGCCTCCATCTATCCTCATTATAATAATACCAGGGGCAAAGTTCAGACACTGACATTGCTTTCATGCCAGTTCTGGAGGCAGATAAGTCTTTTTTTTTTTTTTGTCTAGAGTTAACCTTTTTTCTAGAAGGAATTCCAAAGTCCTCATCTTAAAGCTTATGTTTCTCTGGCAAACATAACCCTTGAGGCTTGCTTTGTTTTTACCCCACTTTGGAGGCCGAAGGAGACTTTACTGTTACCCGCCTGGCCTCTTTTTTTTTCTTTAGGCACATACTGTTTTGAGTAAAATGCCTCAAACCCAGAAATCTTAAAACTTCACTTTAGAGCACTCTCAGGAAGCCAGCACAGAGATGCTAGCCCAGAAAGGGCTATCCAGCAAACAGCCAGTTACCTTTTTCCTCCTCTGGCCGCTGTTTGTGATTTTGTCTGGCGTGACACCCAGGTCGGCCAGCACTTTGGCGATTCCTCTGGCATCCACGCCACAGTTGGGAGCCACATTGGTCTCACATCGACGGTGAACGTTCATTTTGCAGACTGTTAGGAGACATGGAGAAGAGACATACAAATGTTCATGGCCTAAAATTACCTTTTTTCTGATTGTATGAGATGTTCAGGAAGCATTATACGTTCATCTGAGATTGAATTTGGAAAATACAAAAAAGAAAGATCTCCCATCATCCCATTGCACAGAACTAAAATCATCTAGCAAACCACCTTGTGGAGACAACCACTGTTTCTAGTTACTTCCTTCCAGCCATTCTTTCTACATATATTAAATATAGATAAATAAACATCACATTTATATTTCCTTCCAGGGAGAACAAAGATTCTAGAACTTCATTCCTTTCTCTGAAACAAAGTTAATTTGAATTCTGGACCCAAATGGGTCATATATATGCAGTCTACTCCATTACTCTGCTTAAAACGTTGGAATCTTACTGAGAGAGGAATGCCCACAGTTGGATTTCTGAAGCTCCTTTCAGATCTACAGTATGAATTCAATGAATGCTTTTGTTTTTCCCACGTCACTTAGTTGTCCCTCGCAGTGGACATCAAAGGTAAAAACATAAACTGCTCATTTCCAGTCAGCATGTAAGGAGCTTAGAAGTTAGCACTCCATTCTAACAAGTAAAAAGCTGGACAAATTATAAAATCAACAGCTCATCTTAGAAATATCCATGAAGCAAGGTCCCAGGGCAAACTGTTACCCCCAAATTGGACAGCCGGCCAGGCGAATACAGAGAATCACAACTTAACTGGAGCAGAAACCTCCGTAGGAACAGTGCCAGGGTAGAAAAACTTGAACTGTAACTGACGAACTGGTGGGGGCTCAGTGCAGACAAGTCAGAGTCAAAAACTCTAGGGGGACCTAGTCATGCGGGCCCCCCCAGGCTTTTGTGAGTTTCACCCCCAGGAATTCAACCAGATTCTTACAGTAAATATGAGAAAAATCCCCTCATGATTTCAGCAGGGGGAAGGAAAAAAAAGAACCATTTTTGAAATAGGCCAGAGCATTCTACTTTTCTTAACAAGGCTTTCCCTTACCAGAAACTATTTTACCAGAGCTTAAACTATCAGGGTTTTATCAGATCCAACTCCCAGCCCACTCTAGCCACCCGTCCCACCCAAGGGAAACTGAGAAGCACTTTTGAAGTTCACCGTTCAAATTTTTAGTGAGCACAGGCTCACTAAAAAGACCTAATCACAGGACTATGGACTGCTTTCTCTTCCCGCACACCTTACTATCACACTACTAAAGGCCTATTTACTACAGTTCCTTTTATCCAATATATAATGTCTGGCTATCAAGAAAAAATTGCAAGGCAAGGCGAAAAACACAGTTTGCAGAGACAGTGCAAGCATCAGAACTAGACTTAGATATGGCAGGGATTTTGGAATCATCAGACTGGGAATTTAAAATAACTATAATTAATATGCTAAGGACTCTAGATAAAGCACACAGCATATAAGAACAGATGGGCAATATAAACAGAAATGGAAATTCTAAGACAGACTCAAGAAAGAAGAATGCTAGAGATCAAAAACACTAACAGAAATGAAGAATGCTTTTGATGGGCTTATTAGTAGACTGAACATGGCTGAGGAAACAACCACTGAGCTTAAGGATATAGCAACAGAAACTTCAAAAGTGAAAAAAATAAAGAGAACAAAGACTCTTTGGGGAAAAAAGAACAAAATATTCAGAGACTGTGGGATAACTATAAAAGGTATAACATATGCATAAAGAGAATACCAGAAGGAGAAGAGAGAGAGAAAGGAAAAGAAATATTATTATATCATTATGATTGGGAGTTTCCTCAAATTAACATCTGACACTAAACCACAGATCCAGGAAGTTCGGAGAACACTACCAAGCAGGATAAATGCCAAAAACAAAACAAAACAAAAAAAACCAGCCAACCAACTAATCCCACATACAAAACCCCCATGAAACTATACCTGGGCATATCACTTCCAAACTACAAAAAAATCAAGATTTTTTTAAAAATCCTGAAAGAAGTCAGAGAAAAAAAAATCTTACCTATAGAGGAAAAAAAAAATAAGAATTACATTTGACTTCTCAGAAATCATGCTAGCCAGAAGAGAGTAGAGTGAAGTATTTAAAATGTTGAGATTAAAAACCCACCAACCTAGGATTCTCTACCCTACAAAAATATCATTCAAAAGTGAAGGGGATATAAAGACTTTCTTAGACACACAAAAACTGAGGGAATTTATGGGCAGTTGACCTGCTTTGAAAGAAATATTAAAAGACATTCTCCAGAAAGAAGACAAATGATATAGCTCAGAAACTTGGATCTACATAAAGGAAGAGCAGGTGAAGAAATACAAAGTAGTAAGTGAAGGTAAAATAAAGTTAATTTTTATTCTTAACTGATCTAACAGATAATAGTGTTAGAAATAACAATGTATGATTACATATGATTATGGTCCTATATGCTAGATATGTTTATGTGTAAGTGAAATAAACAACAGCGATAAGGGATGGGAGGAACTGGGATTATTTTGTTATTATAAGGTACTTGTACTACCATGAAGCAGTATAATATTCGCAAGTGGACTTGTATTACTTATAAATGCATATTACAAACGTTAGAGCAACCACTAAAATAAAAGAAGTATATCTGATATGCTAAGAAAGGAGAGAAAATGAAATCATAAAATGTTCAAGTAAAGCCACGAAAAGCAGAAGAAGAGTAGAAGACAAAAATAGGATAAAAAGCAAGGGTAACAAATAGAAAACAGTATCAAATATGGTAGATATTAATCCAACTGTATCAATAACCACTTCAAATGTCAATGGTCTAAATATACCAGTTGAGAGATTGT
Organism: Daubentonia madagascariensis; assembly: GCA_023783475.1. Lineage (NCBI taxonomy): Eukaryota > Metazoa > Chordata > Mammalia > Primates > Daubentoniidae > Daubentonia > Daubentonia madagascariensis. The sequence continues at coordinate 39,250,246 of JAKFHU010001035.1, read as the reverse complement.
CACAGTGGATTATAAAACAAGACCCAATCATACATTGTTGACAAGAAACCCACTTTAATATAAAAACTCATATAGATTATAAATTAAGGCATGAAGAAAGATACACCATGCTAACATTAATCAAAAGAAAGCAGGAGTAGCTATATCGATTTCAGACAAAGCAAGGCAAGTGCTCAGGGATAGAGAGGGACATTACATAATGATAAAGGAATCAATTCTCCAAGAAAACATAATCCTTAATGTGTAAGTACTTAACAACAGAGCATCAAAATAAGTGAGGCAAAAACTGGTAGAACTACAAGGAGAAATAGATGGCTCCATTATTATAGTTGGAGACTTCAACACTCTTTTATATGAAATGAACAGATCTAGCAGGCAGAAAATCAGTAAGGACATTGTTGAACTCAACAGCAAGATCAATCAACCAGATATAACTGACATCTATTGGCAACTTCATTAACAGCAGAATACATATACTTCTCAAGATCAAGTGGAACATTCATCAAGAGAGACCACATTCTGGGCCATAAAACACACCTTAACATACTTAATAGAAACCATACAATGGCTGCTGTCAGGCCACAAGGGAATTAAACTAGAAATTAGTAATGGAAAGATAGCTGAAAAATCCCAAAATATTTGGAGATTAAACCACACACTGCTAAATAACATATAGGTGAAAGAAGAAATCTCAAGAGAAATTTTAAAATATTTTGAATTGATTGAAACTAAAAGTACCACTTGTCAAAATTAGTGGGACACAGCAAAGGCAGTACTTAGAGGGAAATTTATAGCATTACATGCACACATTAGAAGAGAAAAAAGATCTAAAATCAATTATCTAAGCTTCTATCTTAGGAAACTAGAAAAAGAGCAAATTAAATCCATTTCAAGCAAAATAAGTAAAATAATAAAAATTAGAGCAGAAATTAATTGAATTGAAAACAGAAAATCAACCACCAAAAGATGACTCTTTGAAAATATCAGTAAAAATCAACAAGCCTCTAATCAGGCTAAATAAGGGAGAGGAAAAAAAGAGAGAGAAGATACAAATTATTATGAAATCTATGCCCACAAATTTGATAACCTAAATGAAATGGACCAGTTGCTTGAAAGACAATCTGCCAAAACTCATGCAAGAAGAAATAGACAATAAATAGGCCTATATCTAGTCAAGAAATTGAATCAATAATTGATAACTTCGAAAACAGAAAACACTAGGCCCAAAAGGTGAATTCTAACAAACATTTAAGGAAGAAGTTATACCAATTCTTTTAATCTCTTCCAGAAGATAGGAACAGAGGGAATACATCCTAACTCATTTTATGAGGCCACCATTACCCTAATAGCAAAACAAAACAAAGACATTACAAGAAAACTACAGACCAATTGCTCTCATGAACATAGATGCAAAAATCCTCAAGAACTTATCAGCAAATTGAATCCAACAATGTACAAAAAGAATTACATATCATGGCCAAGTGGGATTTATCCCAGGCATGCAAGGCTGGCTCAACATTTAAAAATCAATTAATGTAATCAATCATAACAGACTAAAGAAAAATCACATAATCCTATCAATAGATGCAGAAATAGCATTTGACAACACCTAGCACCCATTTATGATAAAATATCTCAGCAACCAAGGAATAAAAGGGCACTTCCACAACTTAGTAAAGAACATCTACAGAAACCCTACAGCTAACTTCACACTTAATGGTAAGAAACCAGAAGATTTCCTGCTGAGATCAGAAATATGACAAGGATATCCCTTCTCACTACTCCTTTTCAAGATTATACTGGAAGTTCTAACTAATGCAGTAAGATAAGAAAGGAAAATAAAAGGTATACTGATTGGAAAGTAAGAAATAAACCTATCTTTGTTTGTAGATGACATGATTATCTACGTAGATAATCCAAAAGAATCAACAAAAACCTCCTGGAATCAATAAGTGATTATGGCAAGGTTGCAGAATACAAAGCTGATATACAAAAATTAATTGTTTTCCTATACAACAGCAATGAACAAGTGAAATTTAAAATTAAAAACATACCATTTACATTAGCACCCTGCAAAACAAAATATTTAAGTATAAATCTAACAAAAATGTACAAGATCTATATAAGGGAAACTACCAAACTTTAATGAAAGAAATCAAGGAAGAACTAAATGAATGGAGAGCTATTCCATGTTCATGGACAGGAAGACTCAAAATTGTCAAGATGTCAGTTCTTCCAAACTTGGTCTATAAATTCAATGCAATCTCAATCAAAATCCCAGCAAGTTATTTTGTGGATATTGACAAACTAATTCTAAAATTTATATGAAGAGGCAAAAGACTTGGACTAGCCAACACAGTATCGAAGGAGAACAACAAAGTCAAAGAACAAAGATTGACACTACCCAATTTCAAGACTTACCATAAAGCTACAGCAATTGAGATAATGTGGAATTGGCAAAAGAATAGACAAATAGATAAATGGAACAGAATAGATAGCCCAGAAATAGGCTCACATAAAGATAGTCAACTGATCTTTGACAAAAGAGCAAAGGCAACATAATGGAGCAAAGGTAGTCTTTTCAACAAATAGTGCTGGATCGGGACATGCAAAACAATGAATCTAGACACAGACCTTACAGCCCTCACAAATATTAACCCAAAATGGATCATAGACCTCAACGTAAATTGCAAAACTATGAAAGTCCTAGAAGATAACATAGGAGAAACTCTAGGTGAGTTCAGGTATGGAGATGACTTTTTAGCTGCAACACCACCATGCATGGATGTGATCCATGAAAGAAATAACTGACAAGCTGAACTTCATTAAAATCAAAAACTTTTGCTCTGGAAAAAAAAACTATCAAAAGAATGATAAGACAGTAACAGACTGGGAGAAGATATTTGCAAAAGACATATCTGATAAAGAACTGTTACCCAAAATAGAGAACTCTAAAAACTCAACGACAAAATGAACCCAATTAAAAAATGGGCAAAAGCCCTGAGCATACGCCTCACCAAAAAAGATATTCAGATGGTAAATAAGCATTTAAGAAGATGCTCTACATCATATGTCACTAGGGAATTACAAATTAAAACAATGAAATATAATTATGTGCCTATTAAAATGGCCTATATCCAAAACACTGACAACATCAAATGCTGGTGAGGATATGGAGCAATAGGAATTTTTGATTCTTGCTGGTGGGAATGCAAAATGGTACAGCCACTTTGGGAGACAGTTTGGCAGTTTCTTCCAAAACTAAATATGCTCTTACCATATGATCTAGCAACTGTGCTACTGGTACTTGCCCAAATGAGTTGAAAACTTATGTCTGTACAAAAACTTCCACATAGATGTTTAAAGCAGTTTTATTTATAATTGCCCAAATTTGGAAGCAATCAAGGTGTCCTTCAGTAGGTGAACGTATAAACAGTGGTATATCCAGACAATGGAAAATTATGCAGCCTTAAAAAGAAATGAGCTATCAAATGATGAAAAGACATGGAACTTTAAATGCATATTACTAAGTGAAAGAAGCCAATCTGAAAAGGCAACACACTGTATGATTCCAACTATATGACACTCTGGAAAAGGCAAAACTATGGAAACAATAACAGGATCAGTAGTTAGAAGGAGTTAGGAGGAGGGAAGAAAAGGAAGAACATAGAGGATTTTTAGGGCAGTGGAACTCTTCTACATGACAGGATAATGGCGGATTCATGTCATTGTACATTTGTTCAAACTCATGGTATGTATAACACCAAGAGTAAACCTTAATGTAAACTACAAACTTTGATAATGTATTGATTAGGTTCACTGATTGTTCCACATTGATTGTTAACCAATATACCGCTCTGGAGTGGGATGTTGATAGTGAAGGAGGCCATGCATGTGCCGGGGCAAGGATATATGGGAAATCTCCGTACCTTCTGCTCAATTTTGCTGTTAACTTAAAACTCCTCTTTAAAAAAAAAAAAAAAAAGTCTATTGAAACAATTTTTAAAAAAACAAAACCGTCCCTGGAATGAAACCAGACAGGATGGGGCAGACCTCCTGCGTGCTCTGCATAACCTGGTCACTGACCTGGAGGGAGGGACAGCACAGTCCCCCTGCAACCAGGCTTGGAGAATTCAACTGGGCTACTGTGGGCTACTTTAGCCCACAGAGCTAAAGGCAGGGGTAGGTGTGGTGGCCGGAAGGCGGCTTACTTCGGCAGCGAAATCCAACAAGAAAGTGCCACCACAGCCAGGCCATGGCACGGACTCGACCAATTGAGTTATTGTGAATGGCCGCCTGAAAATCCTCAGGCTGACCGTATATAACCAGGCAGCAGCACTCTGCGTGGAATTCTCTGTCCCACTCCCCTTGGCAACAGCTGCCCTTGACACTCACTCACCTTACCTGCTCTGCCCACTCACCCCATGAAAGCCCTCCCTGCCTCTTTGTGAGGTGACATAAATGGCAAGAATAAAGGAGCCAAATTAAGAGAATTTCTTGGCAAGGGCAAATAACTATTCTGCATAACTTGACCACCAGCGCCCTCTGGTGTTGAAATACTAGACCTGCCTGTCCTGACAAAACAGCTTGGGCTGGCAGGTCAGCAAAGTAGAAATAGTTTTCGAGGACTCCACTTTTTATTTTTAAAAACTCTGCTATTTCCCTAGGAGAGCTACACATACTTAATATGTAAGAAAGGCCGGGCATGGTGGCTTGTGCCTGTAATCCTAGCACTCTGGAAAGCCAAGGTGGGAGGATCACTTGAGGTCAGGATTTCAAGACCAGCCTGAGCAACATCGAGAATGCGTCTGTACTACAAATAGAAAAATTAGCCAGGTGTGGTGGTACACGCCTGTAGTCCCAGCTTCTCGGGAGGCTGAGGCAGGAGCATCACTTGAGCCCAGGAGTTCGGGGTTGCAGTGAGCTATGATGACGCCACTGCACTCTAGCCAGGGCGACAGAGAGAGACTCTGTCTCCAAAAAAAAAAAAAAAAAAAGTAAGAAAAAAAATCTCAATCACACATCAGTAAGTGAACATGAGATAGTGACTCTGAAAGTGCTTTGAAAAATCTGCAATCAGGGGCACGGCAGGCTGAGGAAGGGGAGCCCCAGGCAACCACAATGGGAGCACAAGGGCCCGGGGCATCACTTGGAGGCTGCAGACCAGCAAAGGAAAGCAGATGTGCCAGCTGAAACCAACAGAAATCTGAGGCACGTTCACATTAATGTGGCCAAAAGAACACCATGGCCCCCACCCATCACTACTGGGGAGCACCAAGGTCAAGGCCTATAGTCCTGGGCTGCCAATCCACTCTCAGACCTGGGCTTCCCTTTAAGGCCTCTCTTTCCAGGATACTTCCTACTGCTCATTTTCACTGGCGTCACCTGGAGGAAGTTGTGCTGGGAAGAACCAGAGCAGCTTTGCCGGGGGCTCTTATAAAAGGAGAATCACTATTCTACTACTATACCCAGCTAGTCACCACATATTTGTTGAATACCTACTATGTTGCTGGGTGACACAGCAGCAGCAGCAGCATTCTCTTAGGACAGATTGGGTGGGGTTGGGCACACCGACCTTCATCTTCTATTACACATTCTACTGTCACTTGGAGAGACTTTGTTTCCACATTTCCACCCTCTTTATAGCTGAGATTAAAGCTAGGATTACCACAAGGTGGGTCAGGCTACTGGGAATCCTTCCAAAGCAAGCTGATGACCTGAGAACAATGACAAGGCCCGCCTAAGGAGATGCTTAGACCTATATGTGCTGCAGGAACTTCTTTACGTTAGGGTAATTTGGCCCTTCAGGGTAAGCCAGGGCAATGGTTTGATTTCATAACAGGTTCCAGTCAGTCATACCATGCTCAGAGACAGAGAGCAAACAATTGTAAATAGGCAATTGCACGCTTGCGTAATAGAAGTTGGCAGGGGCGTGGTGCAGAGTGACTGACTGCAGAGTTTCAGGCAAAAGAGAAGAAAGGAGGTTAGAGCCCTTGGATGCCTTGGAGTCGTGCTGGGCCAAATGTCACCAGAAAGAGATTTGGGAGTTCTGATCACACTGGAACTGTCAGTCGGAGCTTTCCAAGGACCGCAACTGGCCTATTGTCTGCTACTCAGCATTCCTCAGGCAAAAACTCAGACTGAATCTCCAGCCGACCTTCCATGTGTGAGGCGGGACATTCGTCATGGTCCCTAGGCATTGCCAGATGCCACTGCAAAGGACTCCGAGTCAACCGAGAGCACTCCCATGGCACGTGCTCCCCACTCCCCTCCTCCTGTTTCCTCCTCCCTCAAGGTGCAGCTTAGGCCCATCTGCCTTTCCCCACCACCCAGCCCTGCTGGCCCCTCTTGCCTGTGAACTGCTCACAATTATGTCTGATTCACTGCTTGAGTGATTGCCTATTATTTCACTTGTTATGTTTAATGCCCAAGCAGAGTACAAGTTTCTAAAAGGCTAAAGAAGTGCTGTATCTCTGAGTTCTCCATCACACCTTGAACAAACCAGGATGCTTTTCAGTGTATTCTAACTATGAAAAGTAGTAATACTTAGGCAGCATAAATGACAACTTTCAGACCAGACGGCAACAGAGAATAGGTAACCAAAACTCCCAACTCACTACACAGGCTTGAGTTGTCCATGTAAAATTCAACGTCAATGCAAAAGAAGGTAAAGCAGTCAGTTAACATGGCTTGATTTAAAAACCAACAAACAAAAGCACCCTTGTGTAATTCCCTCCTGGTATAATTCAACCACGAAAAGACAAGGGCTTAAAGTTACTGTTGGACTTCTAGGAATCTTTCTTCCACAACTATTTACACATTTACACAAAGATGCACATATGAGGATGTTTGCAGCAGCATCAGTTAAAATAGTGACAACACAGAAACAAGTAAATATCCATCAAGATGGCAATATTTAAGTCATCTATGGAGCATCCTTAATATGGACTTTTAAGCAGTGATTAAAAAGAATAAAATAGACTTCTACGCACTGCCTTGGAAACACTCCAAGATGTATTGTCAGAAAAGAAAATCATTGAACTATGCGTACAGGATTGGATTAAATATCTACTGAGTGCCAACGTGCAGGCTCTGTTCTAGGTGGTGGGGCAACAGCAGAGAACAAAACAGATAAAAAATCTGTGTGCCTGTGGAGCTTGTATTCTAATGGAGAGAGACAGAAATAAATACATAAGTAACTTAAAACATTAGAAGGTGGTAAGCACTATGATGGAAAAGAGCAGAGGAAGGTGATGGGAGGTAAGAGGTGAGAGTTTCAGTTTCTGAAAGGGTGGTCAGGGTAGACCCCACAGACAAGATGCTCACATTTGTGGGGTGGGGTTTGGGGGCACTGGTGTGGTGGGCAGCCCCTAAGGTGGTTCCCAGTAATCCTTGCCTCCTGGTATTCACATCCTGATGTAATTTCCTCCCATTGAGTGTGGGCTGGACCTAGTGATTTTCATCTAATGAACAGAGTATGTCAAAAGCAGTGAGATGTCATTTTTGAGATTAAGTTACAAAAAGACTAGTCTGTGTCTTGGGCATCCCCTCCCGCTTGCTCTGAGGGAAGGCAGCTGCCACGCTGTGAGTTGCCCTGTGGAGAGGCCCACATGACAAAGAACCGATGTCTCTGGTCAACAGCCACGTGAGCTTGGAAGTGGATCCTCTTCCAGTCAAGCTTTCAGATGAGACCACAGCCTTAACTACCAGCTTGACTTCTACCTCATGAGACCCTGAGTCATACACATCCAGCCAAGTTGTATCCAGATTTCTGACCCACACAAACTCTGAGAAAATAAATATGGGTTGTTTTATATCAATAAGTTTTAAGATAATCTGGTATGCAATAGACACTAATGCAGTGTGTGTATAAGTATCTGTGCAGCAAATGTATATGAAAAAGCCTGAAAGGACCCATAGCAAAATCGTAGTAGCAGTTAAATCTGAGGGTGGGAGTGGAAAGAATATAAAGTTTTTTTTTAATATATCTAACTTAAGTCTTGCTTGAATCTTTTACAGTGAGAACAGTGAGAATATATTTATGTATTGTGCTCTTTACAACTCTAAAAATAAAAGTTGAAGGTATGACAAGGGGCCTAGTTGTTAAAAATAAAAGGACTGATATTTTCAGAAATGCTGAAATTTAAAAATTATTTGTTATGTTTTTAGTGTTTTTAAAATATTGAAAATATCCTTTTTTTTTTTTAGAAGGAAAGAAAGGAGGGACGAAAGGAGGCAGACAGGCCTTTATCCTTATGGCTCTGCACAGCCACCATGAGGTATGTGGCTACGGTCACTCTGTTTTTATTATTTTCATTAGTGTCCTCAGAAGCCAACAGGGCTATAGGGGTTAAAAGCCAGGGGCTCCAAGCCAGGGTGACTCGCCTGTGAACCCCCAGCCAGAGAGTAAGCAAACCAAGACAGCTCCCTCAACTCCTACCCTGTGACCGCCACAGGCCACCACCACGCTAAGGGGCCTACCCATTCATTACTTCCTGGAGAGTAGGTGACACCCTGACCCTTGGCGAGCGACAACAGCCTGGGATCAGAGTGGTTGTTAAGATGGATCTCAGAGAGACGCAGGAGCTGCGAAAGTGATTCACTAGGAATGTCCAGGCCTTGCCAGAGTGCACCTTCCTCCCTGTGCTCTGCCCCCTATCCAGGTGGACAAGCAGGCACAGATGGCCCACCCCAGATGGGGATAAGAAAAAAACAGGGCTCCTGTAGGTCCCTGGCAGGGCAGACTGCAAGCTCCACAAGCAGGTTTGACTTTCCTGTGACACTTTCCCTCGGTGTCTGACGACTTCAGGGCGAGTGTGGGGGGCGGGCTATGGGGCAGGTGAGAACCCCAGATATTCCTCAGAGAAGGAAATAGCAATCATAAGGTATTAGGCATCTTTCCCTCCAGGGGAAACCGACTCCATGTGTCAATGGAAAACTAAAACACAGGTGGAAAAGGGCCCAGAGAGGCTCACTGTGCCAGTGAACACCAGGTTGGAGGCGGTAACACTGTTAAAGTGGAGAACGCAAAGGATCCAAATGCCCCAGAGACTAACAATGCTAACACTTGAACCCTGGAAGCTAATCTCTGGACTGTGTAACAACGGTTGAAGTGCTCAGGCAGATCCATAAATGAGTGTGAACAGAGAATCACATGGCAGGCACTTGAATCATAAAACAAAAGAAAGGAAATATTTTGCCTGTTTGCTTAGTACCAGTGTTTTTCTGCCCTTGGTTAAGGAGCTCAGCTACCCAACAATTGCGCAAGCATCCTCCAAGGGTCTGGCCCCCAGGGCCGGGGGCAGGGGCAGGACAGCCCCAAGGATGGAGGCAGCCCCCCCAGTTCCCTGTCATATGCCCTTGGGCACACCTACCCTCTCCAATAAAACAGAAGTAATTACAATCCCTCTACCTGGCTCATAAAGGGACAGTCCCCAGAAAAGTATACACACAATGCTTGAACCTGTCTGTGTAGCTTGGACAATTTTAGGCTGAAAGGAGAGTGACCAGGACAGTCGCATGGATTCCTTCCTTATAGACCCAAGCTCTTGAGACACCTGTTTTGCTGAAAATATTGGAACCTATTCCCAGGAGCAGGAACAGCAATAAAGCTGAAGCCACAGAATGGCAGGCCAAATGGCTGGTCTCCAACCAGGACCGGGAAACCAGGGCTCCAGTCCAGGAGGACCAGCCAGTGTGGTCTAGTAAGAGCACCCGTCAGAGCCAGGCACAGGACCAGGCTGCCTGGCTTTAAACTCCAGCTCCATCGGGCCTTGCTGAGGGACCTGTGCAGGTCACCAAGTCTTGATTTCTTTTTCTCAGTAATCATAGCCACAGAACCAGGCTCAGACCTGGGCATAGCAGCCCGTTGGGCCCATGCTGGACTGTTCTGGCCACAACCCCTCTCCAGATTTCTGACCCACAAAAACTCTGAGAAAATATTGGTTGTTTTATACCAATAAGTTTTAGGATAATCTGATAGGCACCAAAAGACACTAATACAGTGTGTGTATAAGTATCCATGCAGCAAATGTATATGACAAGGCCTGAAAGGACACATAGCAAAATTTTAGGGTAAGGAGTCTGCAGGGCCAAAAAGGCTTATGGGGAAAGGCTCTAAAGAGATACATAGAAACAGGACATTGTTCAGGACAAACTACTCTGTATGACACTGTAACGTTGGATATGTGTCATTGCATATTTGTCCAAACCCATAGAACATACAACACTGAGAGTGAACCCTAAGGTAAACCATGGACTTTGGGTGATAATGATGTGATGATGCAGGTTCATCAACCATGACCGATGTACCACTCTGGTGGGGATGTTGGTGGCAGGGAGGCTGTGAGTATGGGGGAGGGAGGTGGTATCCCTAAAATTACTCTAAGAAATTAAGTCCCTTAATTAAAAGAGAGAGAGAGAGAGAAGCCACAGGAGGATAGCAGCAAGGGGAAAATGGCCAAGTCACAACACCAGAGGAACAGAAGGGCGAAGGTCTGTGGACTTCTGCTGAGGACCTGCATGCTGAACAGGCTTTGCCTTCTAGCCTGTGTGTGGCCTGACTCCCCTCCTGGTTCCTGGGCTCCCGTGAACAGATATCCTTGCTCCGGGCATCCTCATTCTCCCCATTCTTTCCTTGAACAGGGGAAAGAGCATTTCCTGCCCAACGAGGGCTGAATACACTGTCCCTGGGCCCTGCCTTCTTCCAGGGTCGTCCAGGCACCCACAGCCCTAGCAGCAACGTCTGGGCTGCTTTCTTAAAATATCAATATTTACAAGATGATGGTATCTTCATTTAGATTCCCTAGATAGATCAATAATTAACATATTTACTAAAAACCAGACATTGCATCAGCAGAGTCCCATCCAGAGCAGGCTCTGCTTCCCAGTAACCACACTCATCTTTCCAAAAATGCATCACTCCTCTGCCAAAAACATTCAAGATTCCTGTTCCCTTTCTTTTGTCCTCTCCCATTGTTTTCCTCTCTCCTAAATGATTTCAGGCAGACCCTGTTTTGTTCAGGGTCATGTGCTAGAAAGAACTGAATGGCTTCCCTCCTGCCTCCAGAGAGGCTGAGAAGCTCACACAGGACACTGGGTGTGTCGACAGCCAGCCCGTCCTCACGTCCAGGGTCAGGATCGTCTTCACCTCCCACAACAGCAATTTCCAACCTTCACCACCCTCCTTGTGCTTTCTCCACCCACCCAACCCCACTTCAACTTCGAAAAGAACCTCCTATTTCAGAAAAAAAGGGAAATTGTCGTACAGTGCTCTCAATAGATCAGAAACTTAAGTGATCATTTTGCCCACTTCCCTGTCTTCCTGGATTACCATCCTTGACACCAGAAACCCATCTGCACCCAGGCCTGGGCTTCAGGCTCTCCCTCCGTCTGGGGGTGGGATAACATCCTTCTTCCCGAGGCCTGCCACCCCCCCGCGCTATGTCAGTGGTCCCTCCTCCCTCCTGGCTCGCTACGCGCTCCTTTCCACTGTCTTCCTCCTGACTGAGTACCACATTCTGCAAGTACTTCTCCCTCCGTTCTCATTTCAGCATGTGCACTTGGGCTTCCGTTCCCCTGTCCCACTAAGACGGCTCCTGCCGAGGTCACTAGCGACCTCCTCATTGTTAAATCCAACCCCCCACACTTCATGTCTTGTCTTAAACAACCTCTTGGGAGCATTCAGCACCACTCACCACTTCCTAAGTTTTAAGTCTCTGTACTCGTTTGGCTTCCATGGCGCCATTCTTTGCTACTCTTCCTCCTACCTGTGAAGTCTTTCCCTCTCACTGCCTTGGCAGGCTCGTCCTTGGATGCCGGTGACCTCCCCTCCCTACCCGCCCCTCCAGTGTTACCTTTGACTTTTCACTCCTCAAACTCAAGGTACTTAGCCCTGGAGAGTGACGTCTACTTTACAGCTTTAACTACTACTGAGATATTGACAAATCCCAAATCTAAATGCTCAGGCTAGACAGACCTCTCCCCCAAGTGTCAGTGAGAGTGTTCAACAGTTGGACAGCTCCGTGTACATTTGCCACAGTCACCTCAAGTGAACATGTCCCCAGCTCAACTCCACCACCTCTGCCACCAACCCTGTCCTCCCTGTTGTATTCCCATCTCAGGGAATAGTGTCACTACCCTCCCAGCTGGATCTGGTCACTTTGTCCAATAAATTACTCCCTCCTCACTCCCACTACAGCCATTACCTTATTTCCCATTCTCATAATTTCTCATTGGGATCCCTTCAATCACCAATTCTTTATGTCCTCAGTTTATTTTCTTATATATTACCTAATTTTCTAATTTTTCCACAATGGGAATTCATTAATAATACATTTGGTACAAATAAAACACTATTTTTAAATAATTCCCATGCAATATTCCTGCCCAATAGTTCATGGTTGCCCAAACCTCTGAGCAGGCTGAGTCAGCTTATAAAACTGGACACTCTCTCCAGACCCCCAAAATATATTCCCACCTCCCCATGTCACGTGCTCTTCCCATGCCACTTAGCATGCTTATCTGAGTGGACAGCTTATGAGCAGAACAGGAAACAGAGGAAGAAACTCAAGAGTCAACGTTCAAATCCTACTTGTGCTAATAAGCTGTGTGATGTGAGCAGTTACTTAGTCTCGGAGCCTCAGTTTGCTCACCAGAAACATGGGGATAATATCACCTATGCTCAAGCCTGTGAAGGATCAATAAGATACCTCATGTGACAGTGTTTTAGCATGGCTCCTTCCAAGGGGAAGCTCAGAGCCATAGATCCTGACAGAAAAGCCCCAATTCATATCTATTACTTGTTTCACAGCCTAACTCCAAAAATATTTCTTCTCTTCTGCTCCCAAGTATCTTTTCATAAATTATTTCTACACTTTTGTAGACTCATCTTGTCTCCCCAGCTTGTTAACTATCTTAAGAGGTGGTGGGGGGTGTCACACCTTCCTCCCCCTCCTTGGTGTTTCCCACCACACAGTATTGGACGGTCTCAGCCCAGAGATTGCCTAACAAATGTTCAGAGTCACTAATGAGGGCACAAGGGCTTGTGCTCAGTCCTCGTCCATATCTAGAACTTACTTCCTAGGCTACAAGAACAGACAAGGATTTTTTTTTTTACAAAAAGGAGAAAGGGGGGCTGTTGGGCCTGAGGGTGGGGCAGGGAACAACTTACCTTTACACTGCAAACCCTGCCGCAAGAGGCCCCAGAGCAAGGACCCACAGTGGTCGCAGAAGGTGGGGACCTTGTAGTTGTGGATACCGAACTTGTGGGGCATGTTGACGCTGAACCGCTGGGAGCCCACCTGCAGGAATGGCAAGACACAGGGTCACCGCCGAGCTCCTTTCTGCCCTGGAGTGCTTGTCATTGGACTCTTGCAGAACTTCTCTCCCAGAGTGCATGTGTCACTGTAGGTGGCAGGCCCTAGCTTGGCTCTGAAAGCTTCCCTAAGAAACAAGGCAAAGAGAGCCTCCATCCTGGCCCGGCCTTCACTCCTGGTGCCCCATCTGACCCTGCCAGCCCAGGCCTGCTTCCCCGTGCGGTCCCCCCACACTAGGACTTCAGGCCTCTAAATAATCAAGCACACAGCCCTCAACCTACACCTCACACGTCAGCCAGTCGCGAGATGTCACTGTGTGCCTGCAATGCTGCTTTGCCTATGGAAGTCCCACCTAGGCAAAGGGTCTTTTGGCAGCTCAGCAGTGGACACAGGATTGGGTACAGCAACATGTGAACTCAGCACAGTGTCGTGGAGATCGTGGGTCATCAGTTAGGACCAATAATAATTGGGATGAAGATAGCCAAATATAGAGTGGTGACATAAGGATGCTAACGTGTCAGCGCTGATCACGTGCCAGGCACCATTATCTCAGACCCACGGGGCAGGCCTGCAGTCACTCTGTGTTCACAGATGAGGAAATGAAGCACAGCGTGGTTGAGAAACATGCCTGTAAACTGAGGAGAGGCAAAGACAGCCCTCCATCACCACGAGCATGAGCTCAGACCCAGGCTTTTTACCCACTACACTGCCTCTTGCTGAGTGTTTAAAGGGGCAAACAGAAGGTGGCAAGACAGAAGGGGAAGGTGGTGGGAACAGGAGTCCAGGTGTAGGACCCATGGGCCTGGGGCTGCCACCAACCACCTGAGGTCTCAGGCAGGCTTCTTGACTTCTTAGGGCCTTGGATTTCTCATCTGGCAAATAAGGATGGCCCCTCAGCCCCAAGTCACAGGATCGTGGGGGTCAACGAGTCAGCAGGGGTGGAAGAGGTGGGAAACGTGAAGTGTTCCACAGAAGCAAGGGGTCTTCAGCATGGGCCACCTCCCTGGGTCATCCTTGCCCCTCCACAGCTACCTTCCGCCTGTGTCTCTAGTGGAACAGCCACACCGCCAGACCCCTCTCAGAGCAGGCAGGAGACCACCACCCAGGACACCTGTGGGCAGGGAAGGATATCCCTCTGGCTACTCTGGGAGTTAGGGAGTGGTCGGCATGCAACAAAGCAGCTGGGCCTTGGCTCCCTGGTGAGTGAAAGGCCCCTGTGGGGACGAAGGAGGGGAGAGGTGAAGGCTAGACAGGGCACGGGCTTGAAGCTAAGCACCAAGGCATGGCTGCCCACATTCACCTTGCATCACCTGACCTCATGCCACGTTTCCTATCGCCCAGCTCCAAGGAATGGCTGATGCTCCCACTGGACTAAGATTTTACTGATCCCTGCTGTAGATGCATGGGCTATCAATTAGGGTCTCGCCTGGGTACAGGACTCCCAGGATTTATTGAAAAAAAATTGTCCTCACTCCTGCTTAGATTCATAGCTTGGTTGTGCCCATTTGTGAATATAGACATGTCAACTTCGTAACTGCCTGCCTCACCACTAAGGATGTATGAGATTACTGTGCCCACTCTGTTTCTGCTAATCCCAAAGACGTAGCAGATCTCTGAGAATAGAGTCCTGGTCTCCCAGGAATAGCTTCATAAGAGAGAGGAAAATTCGACAGACTAAGGTAGGAAGGTGGGAAAGCTATCCCAGGTGACTGGGAGATTCAGTGTGGGGGTGGAAATTGCTGTGTGGCCCTCAGTTGATACCACTAAAAACCCTAAGATATCAGAATGGTGGGAGGAGATGAAGGAGCACACGCAAGAGCACGCCACAGAGTCAGACAGACTGAGAAGCAAATACAACGACTGAACGTGTGCCAGTCAGATGTACACATGCACTCCTGCTGGGGAAGACAGAAAAACAAAGGGGTGAGCGAGACTCAGAACACAGAGAGAATAAAAGATCAGAAAGACAGAACTGTGAGGTTAAAAAAAGAAAAAAAAGGAAGATGGCAAAGGGAGACAGAGCATGCCTTGGTTATCACAGCTGCAAGTGCAGGGAGCTGTAAGTCCTCGGCTGCCAAAGACACAGGACAGGGGCTGCTCACCGGCTGCATGTTCCTGGTGCAAAATATTTAAGGAGCCCGTCCTCAGAGCACCTTCGATAGGGAGGAAGGCATTAGAAGCATGGTGTTTAGGGCTACCTGTGTTTGTGGCACGTGTGTACATATGATGTGCGTGCACATGTACCACACTAAAGGTGGTTACACAAAAGAATGAACTCCAAGTTTGGCCTCCAGCAGAGGGCTTGCCCATGGCCCCAGTGAGCCAGATATGCTGCCACTGGAGGAGACTGGCCTCGGGAAGCATGAGACGGTGGTGGGGAGAAGCAGGACAGGTAATCAACCCTGCTAGGAAACCTAAAGCCTCCCTTCCCTCCATCCCTGGCAATTTGTCCCTTGGGATACATGCCACACTGGCGGACACACTTCACTGGAGACTTCTTTTCAGTGGTCAATATGCCAAGAAAGACAATCGGAAGAACTAGGTCACAGATGAAGCTGGGTTCTGGCATTTCAAATCTCAACCCTCTAACCTGAATGGCATGAACTCTTCTGGGACTTTTCCCTCCAGGGATGTGTGGCAGAGCTTTAGAAACCCGCAGAGGCTCACAGGGGATGAGAACTGTGAGATCCCTGAGGGCAGGACTCCTGTAGTCCTTTGTTTCCACGGGACGTGGCACAGTGCCTGCCACATAGGACACGCCTGATAAATGTTTACTGAAATGTCCACAGGAAGGCAGGCGGGCAGACAGCAAGCAGGACATCTCTCGTTCACTTGTGAAAGTAACAAGGGTAACAGTGTACTTGGGGCCACAGTCCTAGACCAGGAGTCAGGAAATGCAGGTGCTGGCTTGCAATTGTCAGCATGACAAGAGAACCCCTGTGAACAATTTTGGCACTCCAGGCTCAGTCTGCCCCTCAGGGACCTGGAAGGCTCAGTCTAAGCCTTGTCCCTTGCTGCTTTCCAAAGATGGTATGAAAGTAAAAGGAGACAAAAGATGGGAAATGCCTCAGACACCAAGATGCTATTTGGTGAATTATTAAGTCACTGCTGTTGGAAACCAAACTGTAGACCTTCCTCATCACAAACCAAGCTGATTATAAACCTACCCAGGGCCCCCTTCCTCTTGATCCCCGACTCTGACAGCCTATAATTATACTGTATTATTTCACCTACAATTGAAAGCATGCCTTTGAAATCAACTGTTCTGAACACACAGCACCTATACCCACGTTCACACTTGTCATCTCCCTCGAAAAGGTTTTCAGTCTACCAGTGGTACCATCGTTATCGCGATCACGCAATTAGGAGAAACCTGGCTTCATTGTTGAATTTTCTTGCTTCCTTATCCCACCAACTTCCTTAACAGCCCATCTGACAACAGTGCCTGAGATTAAGAGGCAACACAGTGCGGTGGTCAAGGGGTCAGATCCCAGGACAGACCTCCCAGGTTTGAATGTGGCTCTTAGCCACTTGATTTGGGGCAAGGTAATTAGACCTCTGTGCTTCTCTCTGTTTTAAAATGAGAATAACATTATCACCTTGCGGTTGCTATGGGATTAAATAATATATGTTAAAGTGCTTAGATCCGGGCATGCTAAGTGCCCAATGACCGCTGACATTACTGTGGTTATTTCCGCCTCCTAAGTATTCCTTGGACTTGCTCATTCCACTCCATTTCCCCATCAGCTCATTAAAGATAAGGTTCCTTCTTGTGTTTTGTTTCTATCACTGTTTATTACCTGCGTGGAGCCAGTGACACATCAGTTAGCCACTTCAGGGCTCTGATGAGACAATGAAATAAAATAATTCACATTTTCCTTGTGGGATTGAGCTCTGGGATCACACTGCACTTGGCACAACAATGTCCACAGAGACAAGACTGACTTGGAGCTGTGCTCATCCCACAGACTCTGCCTCATGCCAGAAGACCGTGGACAGCTCCCTTTGGTTTTGATCAACACAACGAAGAAAGTGGCGGGGTCTCAGAGGTGGTTTCCTCAGGGACCACAGAGCAGGCAGTGAAGAGAGGGGTTGGCAGTGAGGAAGCCCAGTGTTTCCACGTCACAAATACTTACCTGGTCGGGAGTCTCCTGTCTCTTTAATCCAGCACACTTGGTGATTATGAGCTCATGACACCGCTTGTGGACCACGCAGGTGCAGACTGCAAACAGCAAAGATGGGAAGGCTCAGTGACATGCAGGGAAGGGAGTGTCCATCCCAGGGTCTAAACAGGTCTTGGAAGAGAGACAAAGGGAGCCATGCCCCTTCTGTCACTGAGCCTTAATACCCTCCCCTAAAGCCCAGTATGCAGTTATTTCAAAACACTCTGCCACCAGAGCCATCAGGGTTTCCTAGATGCTCAGGAAAGCAATGACACATTTATAATCAAAGGGCATCGGCAGGTTTCTCCAGTTCAGGGAGTACTGATCAATTTTCTCACTTCCACATGCCAAGGTCAGGGAACAACTTCCTTCCCAGCCCTTCCATGGAACACTGTCTATTACAGGTGCAGTTGCCTTGTGCTCCACTCAGGATCACGCCAGGGTGGCCGATGCAATAGTGAGAACTACAGCAGGCGGCACAGAAGTTCTCAGGCTTTTTATCTGGTTGTGCCCTGACATGCCAAACTTCAAAGTTCCTGTTGCATTTAAAATGTCTACAAGGAGTGACCTATAACTCTGTCTCTAGTGTCATGGGGCAGTGTGGGCAATAGGTGGCCAAGAAGTAAGTATCTCTGTTTATACACACATTGTCAAAAAGACACAGCAATCTCCAAAAGAACCTGCCCAAGTTCCGCCGAGGGTAAGACCCAAGTTAAACAGTGCCGGGCAAAGGGACGGACTGACGTTCTCACTCTAACCGCAGAGAAACCTCAACATGACCACATCACATTTCTACCCTCCAATTCTGTAATCTTGCATTTGTAGTCAATTAACCGGAAAACAAAATAATCTTCAATACCTTCAAGGGAGCTTTAAGGTTTTAAGAGCTAATGATTCTACAGAAGAGACCAAAAAAAGCATTCAGCAAGGAGCATTCAGTGGTACTGAATTAAACAAGCAGGTAAGGGAGCTGCCAGGGTGCACAGCCTGGCTCAGGACAATGCAGGACTTTCAGGCAGCCTCTGATTGAAGCAGTATATCTCACTAGGAAAGATGAAAGTGCTAGGTGCTCCAACTGGTACTCAAAGGCTGGGTACACTGCGGGCTTGTTGAGACCACAGGGATACCTGGAGATAGGTAGCATCTGCAAGGTACCTCCCGTATACATACTCCCATATATGCATGTGGAAGTAATGGCCAGGCAGGGACAAAGAAAGCAGGGTCCTGCCACTCTGCGAGGAAGCATAAGCACACAAACTGTAGAGAGCATATAAATGTCATCAAACCCAGCACATGCCTCCTACGAGCATTAGTGATCTGGATCTAACCATAGGCCTCCAAAGATTTAGTTCATAAAATACCTCTTACCTTGACATTGGTATCCCTGCTTTCCTATGACACCCCTGAAAAGAAGAATACAATCTTTTAAAAATGTGAAATTTTACCAGGTCAAAAAACAAACACAAAAAGCCATGAAATTCTAGCCACTACCCACATCACACCAAGTGTCTGGAGTCCATGGAGCAGTATGATTTTACTTCTACTTGCAGGGTGCCTTAAAATGCCTCCTTCTAGAAGGCCACAAGAGGGCAGCCCTGGCACTTGCAGAGGGTGAAGGTTTGGCCAGTGTCAGAGCTTGGTTTCCTGTACAGATAGCCACTCCAGCGGGGTCAGCAGTGTTCTGGAAAGCCACAACGACCCTGCTCACTCTCAGCAGGCGTTGACCAGTCAAACATCCCTTCCTCGTGGATAGAGTGGACATTCCTTGTCTCCCAGCACCAGGACATGCTCTGCGGGCTCTCCAGCTCTCTAGCTGTGGAGGGGTGCTGCGGCTGGCTGGTGTACTCCCTGGGCATTCTAGAGACCACCATGGGATCTGGGCCAGTCTGTGGCCAGGACTCAGGGTCCAATCGACCCTTTGGGTAAAAGCCAACATTAGAAGTTCCTTCATAGCCAGAGTAGGGTCCCCAGGGCAAGGCTGAAAGACAGCATGGACACAGATCAAATCAGCCTGGCCGTACCCTGTCCTCGGTGTACCAACACCATCTTGTCAGGAAGCTCCCTGCAGTTCCCAGCCCAACAGGAGGAGCCAGAAGTCATTCAGGCTACACCCCAGGGAACCTAGAACTCGGCAGTGCTTGTCATGAGCTTAGAGGAGACCTGGATCTGTATGAAAGACCAATCACTCAATTCATGACCAAAATATGGAAAATGGAGGTCAGAAGGCTGAGTCCACCCTGGGAACGAGAAGCGTCTATGGCTGGAACAGGGCATTATTTCTGCTTCAGTTGGGCTGAGTTTGCCCTGAGCTGTGT
This sequence comes from Daubentonia madagascariensis, assembly GCA_023783475.1. Taxonomy (NCBI): domain Eukaryota; kingdom Metazoa; phylum Chordata; class Mammalia; order Primates; family Daubentoniidae; genus Daubentonia; species Daubentonia madagascariensis. The sequence continues at coordinate 39,230,452 of JAKFHU010001035.1, read as the reverse complement.
CACCTCAGATGTCCATGCCAACCTCGGTGACTTGTTCTATAACACCATGAGGGTAAGACGAGCAACTCCTAGATACCCCAGGAAGCCAGGGGGTACTCAGAGCCCAATTCAAACGTCCCCTGGCCATGTTCGTACTAAAACTTGGTCCCCCTCGCCCTCTCCTGTTGGATCCAAGTGTGTGGGCAACCTCTACATCAGCCCTAAAGTGCTCAGAGAGCTTGGCAGACAAGCTAGGGGGAAATAGGGAAAGTGTGAGCATTAGAGACAGGCTAACCAGGGGTGGAATCGGGGTGGAATCGTGCCTCTGACACTTCCTAACTAGAGGACATCAGGCTAGTCTCATTTTCATCTCTGAGATTTGGTGTTGTTAGTGGAATGGTTCATAGTTCATAGGATATCGGGAAGATTTCATTAGATACTTCCAGTGCCTAAGATAGAACCTGGCACGTGGTGGATGTTCATTAAAAATCCTCCTCTAACCCCAAGACTAGTGCTCCATATCCTCCTCTACCTCCCCAAAGGCCCACTATCTACCCTCTCTTTGCCTATCAAAATCCTAGTCATCATTAAAGGAGAAATGCCACCTCCTCCAGGAAGCCTTCCCTGACCTCTCCAGCCAACGCTGCTCTCTCTCTCCTGTGAAATTTCAACATCCTAGTGGAAGCACTGTTAGGACAGCTAAGGATTGCTTCGTAATACAGATACTGGCAATCAAGTATTTTTAAACTTCATTATGAAAAAATTCAAATGTATAAAAGTAGAGTGACAAATATAATAGATCCTCATGTGCCCATCACCCAACTCCAACAATTTTCAATACATGGCCAGTCTTATATCATCTATACCCCTAGCCCCACCTGCCAGAATTGGTTTTTTAAAATAAATCCCAGACATTACGTCATTTCATTTGTAAATAATTCAGCTTGTCTAAAAGATAAGGATTCTGATTCTTTTTACAAAACACAATCACAATATTATTGGTTATAAAATCTTAACTCCTTTGATATATGACTCTAGGTATAAAGTCACTAAGAACCATCATTTCTTTCCATTTATCCCCCCACCATGCACCAAACATACACTTAGGGCCCCCCCCAAAAAAATTCTTCTGTAATCAGATAAAGAAGAAATAAAGCACATCAAGCACTTGTTAAATGAAGTTCATAACCTCCCCTACCCCATCCCTGGCTTCTTGCCATAGAGAAGCCATAACTTGAGGTTCCCAGGAGAGAGGGGCTTACCAGATGAAATCCCTGCAGTGGGAGCAATAGGTGGGCTGCCGAAGATAGGTGGCCATGAACTTGTGGCCATTGACCTGGTGGACCCTGCGCCTGACGGCCCCCTGCCGCTTCCTCGGCCGCATGCGTTCCCGGAACACGCGCTCTTCATTGTCTTTAGGGGCTGGGGAAGGACAAGAGCAGAGAAGAGGACAGTCTAGGTTAGCGCACCTTCAAGATGACTTCCTGCTGGAGAGTGACTCCATCCTTGGGTGGGTGGTAGGCAGCCTTCCCTTGGGGAGGGATTCAGGGGTCCACGGAGTCTCACAGCTCAGGCGCGGTGCATGAGCACATACAGGGTGGGAAGACCCAGACCATGCATGTCCCTACTGCATCCAAGCTGCACCCTCGGAGCCCATCCCAGTCCGAATTCTGCTCCCAGGGTGGCCGCCCCATTCCCGTCCCTCTGCCCACCTGCTGCACATTTCAAGGGCCTGGGGTCAAAAGGCTCAAGGTTTAAATCTTAGTGCAATTTCTGAGCAGAACGGCCTTGCACAGATGGCGTTTCCTCGCCCTGAGCCCCCGAGGGCAGCCCCCTCTGTAGATGGGGATGGCAGTGCCAGCCACACGGGGAGGCTGAGAGGAGCCAGTGCCGCGAATCCCCACACCCCGAGCCACCTGGCTCAGAGAAACAGCTGCCTAATAAAACTGACTTCTGCCTTCTCCCTCTTACCCAGACCAGGACAACAAAAAACTTTTCTCCACAGGTCAAAAGGAGTGGAAACGTGACACTGTGAAAGCAGAGAGTTTCCCGAAGGCTCAAGAGCCACGACCGTGGGCTTTAGGATCCCACTGGAGCCTAAAGGACCTTCCTTATTTCTTCCTTCCCTCCACCTCTGGACACCTTGCGAGAGGACTAATAGAGGATAGCACGACTAATGATGATGATTGTTATGCACCGAATATTTGTGTCCCCCCAGAATTCATATGTTGAAGCTCTAACCCCCACTGTGGTGATATGTGGAGACGGGGCCTTTGGGAGATAATTAGCTTTAGATGAGGTCATGAGGGTGGGGCCCCCATGACGGGGTTAGCGTCCTTATAAGAAGAGGAAGGGACCTGAGTGAGCTAGCTCTCCACTCACAGCAAAAAGGTGGCTGTCTGCAAGCCAGGAAGAGGGCCTTTAGCAGAACTGAACCATGCCAGCACCCTAATCTTGGACGTCTAGCCTCCAGAACTGTGAGAAGTAAATGTCTGTTGTTTAAGCGCCCAGTCTTTGGAAATTTGTTACGGCAGCCTGAGCTGAGACGATGATAACGGCTAATGTTTATTGTGGGCTTACACTGAGCTTACAGGGGCCATGCTAGGTGTGTCACATGTAGTAACTCACTGAATCCCCACAAAAATGCTACTTGAAGGGTATTGGTTTTATCCCCATTTTACAGGTATGCAAAGCAAGTAATAGAGATGTTAGGTAACCTACTCCCGTTAACTCAGCTATTCAGTGGTGGAGCCCAGATTCTACCACAGAGAGTCGTGGAGAAGCCAATGTCCCACTGTGCACACACTGCTCCGAGGGACAGCCCACACTCCCTACAGCACGTCCCCAAAGCTCTCATCACCAAAGAGTCGAGCTGCCTGTGGCTTCTGAGGGCAGAGCGGGCAGGATCTGGGTCTCCTGCCAGGCTCCTAGAACCTTCATGCAGTCCATGGAAGGTCCCCCTCCCACAGCACAGCTTCACGTGCACTGGAAGGCTCTGTGTCCCCAAATGCCTCTGGGACCAGCCAGGGCCTGACCTCACGCTAACAGTGCCAGTCTTCAGAGGAAGCAGCTCTGCTCCCTCCTGGGCCTCTTTGGGTGTAAGTCTCCCTGCAGTGGCAATCGCATGTGTGACCCAAACAGCTGATCCATCCAAGGGCACCTTGTTATCTAGAAAGGGTAGGGCAGAGGGAAAGGGAGACTGGAGGAGGAAAAGGGCAAGGAGGGGACCAAATGCCCAGCATGTGCTTTTGGGAGACGCCTCTGAGCAAACAGGTAGCCGTCTGCTGGGCCAGGTGGCAGCCCCAACAGACTCCGCTGGCCCAGGTGGGGGTCTACTTCCTGTTGCCCAGCCTGCTGGGTTTCCTTTTGATCTGGTGCTTATTGTTTCAAAAAGCATCTGATTCTGACAACTTTCTGGGCATAGAAATCCTACCACCTCCTATCCTGCCACAACCTAGGGGCTCCAAGTGGCTGACCAGATTCTCACAGGAAGACCTCAAGTTTGTTTTAATATACAGACATCTATATACATACACACACACTCACCCCCACAGAAGCCTGGCGATTGTTATTCAGTTCTTCAACTACAGGTGATTTTTATTTCCACTTCATACTTTCACTGTATTTAGAATATTCTCCCATTTTTATAAGCAGAAAAAAATGCAATAACTAAAACCCCAAGTCTATTCAGTAGCCCTTACTTGCTACAAACCTATCTACAAAAGTCTAATCCAAAAACCTCAGTCCTGGGACTCTGTAGGCCAGGGGGATGCAAATTCTTTTCATAAAAGGCATCTTTAACTCCTTTCACAGAAGGATTCACCATGGAACACATTCAAGCAGTAAGCCAGTTGCCTAACGCATTAAAGATACAATTTGATTCACAAATCTCTCAAATTTACTAGTCGTTTTCACCCTGGAAAACTATTTTCAGTTAAAATGGTGATGAGTCCAATCCAATTTTCTCAGAGGAACACTGCCGTGATGCTGGTTAAAGTTCTCCCTCAGAGCCTTACTTCTCAACTTTTTACAGAAATAAACAATGAGAAACGTTCTAAACTGTGTTTACATTGATTTAACAGGGCAATATGGCAAACAATTCAACTGCATTTATTTTTAAAGCCCTCTCAGTGGGGGGCACTGACACCTGGAGGGAAGCTGTTTAAAGTTGAGGGGGGTGGTGGGGGGAGGGCCTCAGGTGCTGGGTAGGCAGACAGGCAAGGGTAACTCCCGGTAAGTCAGGGTCTGAGCTCAACTTCCCCAAAGGTTTCCATTACTCCTGTCCAAGAGCATGTCTGCACTGCCTTTGAAGTCAGATTTTATGTCAAAGATATAAGGGAAGAGAGGCTGACAGGAAGGGAAGAACAAGGTAAACTTCATGCTCCGAGTGAAGCCCTTGTGTGAAGCCATATAGCAGGCAACAGGAGAAAGGGGTCGGAGTCCACGGCTGGTGTGAACACCACAATTCCACGTTCCTCCAGACAGGGAAGCCAAGGGTCAGCCTAGAGTGTCCTCAGCCCTGCCACTCCCAAACAGAGAAAGAAGCGGCCTATACAACATGAAGAAGGAAGCCAGCCTTAGGGTTCCCCAGCCCCCCAGAACCTCCCCTGCCAGGGCCTGGAGTCCACCACCAGAAATGGAGCCCTTCAGCATTTCCCACTGCTGTGGAGGGGCTCTTCCAAAATGCAGTTCCCATATATGCATGGATTTATTTCTGGGCTAGTTCATTCCATTGTTCTACACACGTCTGTTCTTATGCCAGTATCACACTGTTTTGATTACTGAAGCTTTGTAATATATTTTGAAATCAGGAAGTGTGATGCCTCCTGCTTTGTTCTTCTTGCTCATAATTGCTTTGGCTAATCAGTCTTTTGTGGTTCCATAAGACTTTTAGGATTATTTTTTCTGTTTCTGTTAAAAAAAAAATGCCTTTGGGATTTTGATAGGAATTACGTTAAATTTGTAGAGCTCTTTGGGAAGTATGGACATTTTAACAACATTAATTCTTCCAAGATCATAAAGAGTCAATTGATCTTCAGCAAGTGTGCCAAGAATACACAATGGGGAAAGGACAGTCTCTTTAATAAATGGTGCTGGGAAAACTAGATATTCATGTGCAAAAGAATGAAATTAGATTCTTATACCATATACAAAAATCAACTCAGAATGGATTAAATACTTAAAGACCTGAAACCATAAAGCTTCTAGAGGAAAACGCAGGAGAAAAGCTTCTTGACATTGATCGTGGCAATGATTTCTTGGATATGATACCAGAAAGACAGGCAACAAAAGTAAAAAAATAAACAAGTTGAACTATAAACTAAAAAGCTTCTCCACAAAGGAAACAGTAAGTAGAATGAAAAGGCAACCTACAGAATGGAAGAAAATACTGGAAATATTTTATTAATGAAATAATGGAAGAAACCATATACCTGTTAAGGGTTAATATCCAAAATATATGAGGAACTTCCACAATTCAATAGCAAAAGACAAATAATCCAATTTAAAAACAGGCATAGGAACTGAATAGACATTTCTCTAAATACAACATACAAATGGCCAATAGGTATATGAAAAGATATCAACATCACTAGTCACCAGGGAAATGCAAGTCAAAACTACAATGAGATATCACTTCACACCTGTCAGGATGGCAAAAACAACAACCAAACACACCCAAAGACAACAAATATTGGCAAGGATGTGAATAATGCAAATAATTGGCAAGGATGTGGAGAAAAGGGAGCCCTTGTTCACTGTTGGTGGGAATGTGAACTTGTACAGCCACCGTGGAAAATAGCATGGAGGCTCAAGAAATTAAAAATAGAACCACCATATGATCCAGCAATCATGTACACCCATCCAAAGGAATTAAAATCAGGACCTCAAAGAGATATCTGTGCTCCCATGTTCACTGCAGCATTATTCACAAAAGCTAAGACATGAAGCAACTTAAATACCCACATAAGATGAATGAAAGAAAATATGGTATATATACACAATGGAATATTATTCAGCCATTAAAAAGAAGGAAATCCTGCCATTTGGGATAATATGCATGAACCTGGAAGATATTATGCTAAGCGAAATCGGCCAGTCAGAGGACAAATACTACATGATACCACTTATAAGAGGGAGCTAAAATAGCTGAATTCATAGAAGCAGAGTGTGGAATGGTGGTTGCTGGAGGTTAGAAGGGGGACTCAGGGAGGTGTTAGTCAAAGCGTACCAAGTTTCCGTTAAGCAAGATGAATAAGTCCTAGAGATCTACTGTGCAGCATGGTACCTAAAGTGAACAATACTATACCGTATACTTAAAATTCTGCTAAGAGGGTAGATCTTACATTAAATGTTATTACAAAAATAAAAATAAAACACAGTTCCCATGGTAGAGGGAATACATCATGTGTGTATGGTGAGAGAATATGTACATAAATGTGTACATGTGTGCATGTATGTATATTATAAATATGTATAATCTATATAACATGTTGATTTGTAATAGTATGTTAAATATACAAATAGTTTTGTTGAACCATTTCAAAATTGCAGACATAATAACACTTCACCCTTAAATATTTCAGCCTTTATCTCCTAAGAACAGACATTCCCCTACATGATCACACTATCAGAGTCAAGAAATTTAACATGCTATGCAGTTATGTAATATGCAGTTCATATTTAAATTTCCCCAATTGATCCCCAAATGTCCTTCATAGTTTTTTTTTAAATTTTAATCCAGAGCTAACCAGAGCTTATGAACTACATTTGGTTGCCATATCTCTTTAAGTCTCCTTCCTTTAGAACAGTTCCCTTTACTTTTTTCCTTTTCATGATACATTTATGGAGAGTTCAGGATGTCATCTTATGGAATGTTTCACCATCTGAATTTATTTGGATTGTTTCCTTCCAATTAGTTTCAGATTAAATGGCAAGACCACCATAAAGGTCTATGTATCTACAAATTCAAATATCTCCATCAAGATCCCTATAGATAACTGTTTAAATGACATTAACATAAAACTTATGGAAGAAATATAAAATATACACTATTAGGAATTTTAAAAATGCAAAGAAGAACAGTCTTGACATACTACCAGCATACCATTTAATACCTAACTAAAGCAACAATTTGTTTTAAAATGGTATTATGCATGATTGGCAAGGCTACTGTGAAACTGATTTATACAGTCACTGCTAGAGGTAATGCCAGTTGACACAATGTTCTCAAAGTAGAATTACAATACACAGCAACCACCACGAAGAGATTCACATCCTTTGATTTGGCAATTCCTTAGGAATTAACTTTAAGTCAATAATTAAACAGAAACTAAAAGCTATATGTATAACTTATAGATGTTCCCTTTGCATATCTACATTAGCCAAACAGAAATAACTTGATTGTCTAACATTAGGAGAATGGTCTAATGAATTATATCACATCTATAGCAATTTAAAAGTGGTGAGGAAAGACCATAGAAACATAGGGAAACGTGATATAATACTGTGAAAACAATGCACAATAACACAACCCTGTGTAAAAAGCGTAATTGCAGGTTGTAGGTAACATAAGATTTATGCTCCCCTAGGATGATGGGGTTATGTATTTTGGTATTTGAAAAAGTGTTCTCTAATGCTCTTTAATGACTTTTTAAAGCTTTTGCTCTGCCTAAAGCATTTGATAATGAGAGGCTCTCTCATGCTGCGGGAGTGGGGGGCTGGCTCCTTGGCATAAACAGGAAGAGAGGGAAGCAGGGCTGCCTGGGGAGCAAGAGAAACAAGACAAACTTCATCAGCTTGCCAATGGCCTGTGGTTCTGAACTGGTAACTCTGGCTGGGCCCACTGCGCAACCGAAGTTACCAGACCCATCCCACACCACCTCTGAATCGCTCTGAAGGATGCTCATTGCTGTCACTGGACACACTCAGCTGGCATGACTGTTTATTCACCATGACCTCTGAGGCAACACCAAGGCTGGCTTGACCTCCCTTATTTCATGGCTGCATCTGCCACACTGCAGAAGGGGTGACCCTGAGTCAGGGGAAGGCCAAGACAAAGCTGGATAACTTTTGTGAAACTTTCCATGGAAATGGAGATCTTGGCTGTTTAGATACAACAAGAATTCCCAAAGGCATAAAGCCAGGCAGAGACATCCTTTAGCTTCAAGATCCAGGGTAACCCCAACCTCCAACAACATTCCAGGCGTGTTTTCTACTTGATTCAATTAATCTATCAACTTAAACTCCTAGGAGCTTTCACATCAATGGATATCTTACAGCCCCCAACACACAGAAGAATCTATGACAGGCTGTAGGCAGGTGGCAAGAACAGCAAAAAGGAGTCCGCATCTTGCAGTGATTATTCTGTGTATCTAACCTCACCGGGCCCTTTTCCTTGGGGTGGGTGGAAGATTTCCCAGTCTAGACCAGAACACCACTCAGAGGCACAGGGAGAGGTGGCTCCTGACACCAAAGCACACACCTCCTCTTCTGGCCAGTGTGGTCACTGAAGGTTTCACTGCTCTGTCATCTCCCTCACTGGCCACCTCGCCTGCACAAGAAGGGAGTAGACAGAACTGAACACCACCCTCACATGAGATCATGGGCTCCCTCAACCTCAACGTTCTTGGGATGACTTTCAGTTTAGGAATATCCAGGAGGCAATTTCTGATAGACCCAGACTTACAAACTCCTAGACGCAGCACTTCCTTCCAGGGTATGTGCCGCAAGGACTGCCAAACTCAAGGCTCTACCTTGGGTGGAACAGACCCACCAATAGCCAATAGCATGACTGGCCACCACTGCCATTCCTCACCGCAGGACAGTCACCTATCCTTTGTGTTCAGGGAACACAGGGTCTGTCCGCAAGCAGGTATGCTGTGGGGTCTTCCTTTTTGCTGAGCCCCCTTTTTTGACCCCCTGTTTCTGCCGGTATGGTTGAATGAGGTGTCAGGAGCCTGGAAAAGTTTTGCCTTTGTCCCAAACTTGCTTTATGTCCTTGAACAAGTCACTAACTCTCTTTGGGCCTCATTTCCTTCTCTATCAAGGGGAGGGTAATACAATGGCTTAGCTCAAACCCCAGGCTGGTAGGAGCAGCGCAGAGCCATGTTGGAGTCTGAAGCAAAAGGAAAAAAGTCATCCTGATTTATCTTTATTTAAAATTTTGATGTTTCATTCAATAATTAGATTTTTTAAAACTACTGCATTAAAATATTTATCTTGATTACTGAAACTTTGGGTGGCCCCTAAGTTTTGCTTCCACCCTAGTCCTGACCCTGGGAATGATGGTTGACAAAGGCCTGTGTGAAGTTCTTTCCATGCACTCCGCGCTCAAGGGCAGAGAGGGAGGGCTGCTGAGTAACCCCCCCCTCGTCTGATCTGCTGTGGAATAGGGGGGAGCCTTCCAAGACCCACCTTCACCCTGGGACACTGCAGGATGGTCCACAGCACTTACAGTGTAAGAAGAAGTGACAGAAAAGTGACATTTTACTGCCAAAAAAGTGATAGGTTCAGACGGCGACTGTTGAATTTCCTCTGGCATACACCAAAGGAAAGGTTTTCCCCTGCCATGGCCACGGCAGTAGGGTATGGCGCACACTCTAGTGCCTGTAGTATGCATGATGTCTCCCCACATCTGGTGACTGCATGGGGGTAGCTTGAAATGGCTGCGGTGGGTATATTTACATGAAAACCCATAAATGCTACAAATCAGGGCTTTCTCAGGGAGTCTGTTGTTAAACATTTACCAGCACACCACTGCCCCTGAGATTAGACATACACAGTCATGGTTCAGGTTCTCGCTCCCCCCTTACCTTTCCAAAAACAGGCTGCATCCACTGATGCTATGGCTTCATCATCCAATACTGACTTCCAAAACCCCTGCCTGCTTCTTTCTTTCCTGACCTGAAGCCAACACAACACCTTACTGAGGAAAAGTGAAACAGCATCGTCCCTCTCCCTGCAAAACCTACACTGACACCCCCATTGCCCCCACCCTGCTGCAGTCCAGCTGCCTCCAGATGTGACATGCTTGCCACCCCATCCATCAGGGGCTTTAGGAAAGCAGACTCCAAGTTTAGACTTGGAAAACTGTCAGGAAGATCGGATTGTGCAAAGGAACACTGACTTAGCTCTAGAACAGAAGCAGTAAGAACTGTGACTAGTTTGAGAAAAGGCTGGGGGCCTCCTCAGAAGGCTTTTCTTAGAACCCAAGTGAAGGAGATTCTAGTCCTCAAGGTGATTTCACAAGACAAAGAAAACAATTCAACCATCCTGGTATTTTCATCTAAATAACTGGCAAACCCTGGATTCAGAGCCAAAAAAACAACAGCCGCCACGCACAGGGCCCTGCCGTGTGCCGAACGCCATTCTAAGCACCTTTTGGATACGGGGAGCTATGACACACACACGAGGTACTGTTACCTATACGTGAATTATTACAAATTTGAGGTATTGTCACATATCCACGGTATTAATACAAATGCATGAGATATCATTACACATCTATGCAACACGTAAGCACCTTACATACATCCTCTAATACCATGAGGTATTATTATTCTTGACTTACAATGAAACCAAGGCGCCGAGAGGTTAAATGTCTATTTTGTTTAAGATCATTGCAGCTAACAGTAAATGTCAGTTCAGGAATTCCCACCCTGGCCCATCCATCCATACCCTCCAAAGATGGTGGAATAGCCTGGGTCCCACTGTGTGTAGGGAAGTCTCCTCCCGAGTGCTGACCACCCTCCTCTGCACGCATCTGTCCCTGCTCTCACCTAGAGACTTAGAGAAGAAAGCTGAAGGGGGCTGATAAAATCATAGTGCACCCACATAATGGAATTTAATGCAGCAGTTTAGCAAAGCAGATACACTTAGTCCACCAAGAACCTAAATAATGTGTATTTGTTTGTATAAAATGAGGAAAAGAATACATATACTCAAACATACATAAGCAAAAATACACATGAAAATTTCTGAAAGGGTATATAATAAGCTATTCATCCTAAACAATGTTTACTATGTGGATACTGGATGCCAGGCAAGGTTCTGGACATAGACTACACTACTCTCGGCCACAGAGGGCTAACCCGTGGCCATTCCCTCAATTTTGGTTCTCAGAAACTCTGGATCTGGTCCTTAATAGACATGTCTCCACTAACAAAGCATGGAATTGCCACGATATTCCAGATAACAGTGGTTATGATTAGCAGGTGTTCCTGACAGAAGTGAGGATGGAACCTTCCCCACTCAACCTCGGGGGAGTTCACTTAATTTTCCCTTTCAATAACTCTCTGATTTGACTTTATGGACTTATTGGTTTAAAAAAAAAATTGCAAGGTCAATGGAAGGAAAACAAAAGTAGGTACTAAAAATCAAAGGAGCATTGCCTTTTATTTTCCATAGAAAAAATAGATATTATTTTAAAGTGAAATAAATGCTTCATGACAGTGAGTTTTAAATATTAAGTAAATATTTACATGACACCAAAGAATATGTTCTACATGTTGTCCCCTCACAATACGTTAAAGAAAACTTCTGTTCAAAACAGGAAAGAGGAAACAGCAATTAATGCCCTCAGAGAGATTATTCTGTGCTATCTGTGTCTTCCCAGAGAGCCACACAATGTGAATCAGAGACGTGTGAGGGGACAGGCTTGGGATTGTCTGCATGTTTTATTCTGTGTGTAATCTAATCGGCAGAGAACTGATAGCATGTCAAGATTAGCATCTCAAATTTAATATAAACCATTTTCTTCCTCTTTACTTTCTGAATGATCTTTGCTGTGTGCGTGGCAGAGCTTATGCTCTGTCCAGTTATGAAAACAAAACTGTAGCTAGTTTGTACTTTATAGGGAAAAAAAAAAAAGTGAAAGCCTCAGACATGGGCAGGGTAGGGAGACCAGCACTAGGGAAAAGGAGGCAAGACAGGGTGACTGTCGGGCAATGGGAGAAAAGGGGAGGGCAGCCTCCACCGCCCCACAGTTTCTGATGCCGAGCACACCCTATCGAACATGGAGAAGCACTGAGGAGTAGTGATTCCACTTAAGCAGGAAGTCCACTCGCCCCTGTCTGCGGTTATTCATTCACCCCTTCATTGTTCATTCTTTCGCCCATCCATTCAAAGTTACATGTCAGAATCATGGTAGACTTTTACTGCATGTGTCGGGTACCCAGGAAAAGTCACTACTTCCAGGAAGAAACTACAGAACAAAAACCCTGCAGGCAGACCTGCTGAAAGCTCAAAGAGCACTTCCAGCCTGGGAAACCAGCCAAGTGGGGCACCAGCCAAGGGTGCGGCCAGAGTCCCTGCTGGTGCCAGTGACGGCCCTGGACGAATTGCAGGAAACTGAGCTATTGCTGAATTCCTGGGTACCTGAGCACTATGGAGCTCATATTCCATGAGGTCGGGTTCTGTCCATTGTTCATGTTTCTAAAATGCTATAGTAACACATGCCTGTGGGACAGCAGTGCCAGAAGTCTTAGCAGGGTGTCTGTCTCTCCATCCCCAGGTGCTAGTTGGTGGATGTGGGGAACGGGCAGGGTCAGCGCAAGTCAAGTTTGACATCCCCCCTCAAATAAATAACAAGCCTTTTAGTGCCACAGACACTGCAGCCAAAAAGCTTATGGGGTTATTTATCGAAAAATCCACACCCTTCCAGTGCTGCTTGTAGCGGCCATTCCACATCACCAGTCAGCAGCAGGCCGAGTCAGTGAAAGGTGAAGCAGAGGGAGCTGAACATCACGCCCTCTCGATGCCTGGCCCCCAGCTACCTCACCCTGGGCTCCACACAGCGTCTCAAAAGTAAGTGCCTACACAATTTCCTGAAATACCACAATGAATTATAATAATTCTTTGTTTTACCCTAACTTCCTTCTTTCCTAAGGCAGTTTTCAGCTCTCACTGATTTTAAAGTTAAAATTTAAAAAGAAAAATCATGGCCTCTCCCAGAGAGATCTGAAGTCCTGGCAGGCTTCCCAGGAAGCTGACCTGGTGGGCACTTCTTATCAGACCACCTGGGGAAAAAGCAGAGTTGCGGGGAGTCAGAAGATAAAAAGCAGGAACAAAAAGGCAATGGAAGCATGGTAGACAAAGGAGATGGAGAGAAAGATAAACAGGATGTAAAGTGGTAAAGATCATTAAGCCACAAAGTCCGGGCTGGTAACTGACTAAATGAGCCTCACACCTTCCCAGAAACCAGAGGGATTTGCTTTACATAACACGACCTACTCTCCCTGGTCCTTTGGTTCCTACTGACCAAGAAGTGAGCTCGCCTTCCTCCCACCTCGCTGCTATTAACCTGGGCCTGTCTAGTCTCTAGCACAGGGCCCTGGGGAGATGGACATTCCTTAGGCAGCTTCACATAGGTGAACAGGCCCCAAGACTTTCTACAGAAACAGCTACAATGGCCACAGCGTTTGTGAAACTTACATCTTTTCCTTGGGCTTCAAAAACACGCTTCAGTTACACCACTTCTTACAAGTTTTATGTTCCACTGAGACTGACCAAAACTCTGCACATGGCGAGAGGGCTGAGAAGGTCAAAAGCAATAATACTTTTAGTAACTGAAAGCATCCCATCATCCAACCCACGCTCCTTTAGGGCTCATAGGCTCTCACACGCACGCGCGTGCACATGCACGTGGTGTCACCCCCCTCCCCCCTTAACCCTGCTGCTGGCACCTCTCCCCAGCCAGGGGACATTGTAGCCTAGGACACTCACCAGATTCCCAGGTATTCAGGCCTTAGGGCCTTGGCAACTCTCATCTCCTCCTGAGCTGTCTTCCATAGTGGTATGAGAATGTTGGGGAAAGAGTTACTGCATGGGGAGAAAAATCTATTTTTAATAGCTCTGCAGCCAACAGAGACATCAGCCAAACGTGGGGCTGCACACCTGTAAACTCCCCTGCAGAGAAAATGAAAACTACTGAGAGGACAAGGGGGGTGTTTTTCCCCAATTTAATGAACCTAAGAAAACATTCTGAGACCACAGATGCTTAGGAGAGGTCTAGTTAGCTCAGTCTTTGGTGCTAATGAAGAAAAAGTAGAGATCAAATTCCCCAAATGAGTTATCTTTATCCAGAAGAAAAATATTACTGGCCACAGGCCCTACCTTGAATCTCAGCCAGACTTCTCACAGATTCCTGGTCACCAGGGCTCTTGGGGAAAAATAGGAATGGTTCAACATTACCCAACTTCTTTTCTAAAGTACAGCTCCCATCCCACACCTTACTGACCTCAGGGTAGCCCAAGAGTTGTGTCTTTACTTACGGGAAGTGTCAATTTCCTAACCCCCAAATCTCAGACCTGCATGCATTACAGCCACCTGCCTGCCCTTTCAGTTGGTTTTGGTTTAAGCAGTAACTGGGAATAGGTAGCAACGCTAGGCGGGGGTTGAGGTCTACCATACAATGCACTGGCATGCCCCTGGCCAAGGTAGGCTGCTGCATCTCCCAAGTGCTAGCCTGTCTGGCTACCCACCTAAAGCTGCTCTTGAATTCTTGAATCAAAGAAACTGAGATATTTGTCACTGTCTTAAGCTGCTAAATTTGGGATAATTTGTTACATAGCAATAGATACTTAATTCGAGAGGTAATAGATAAGCCAGCAGGAGAAACGCAGGGTAAACATTGGAAGGAAACAATTTTTTTTTTTTTTTTAAACTGTGAGACTTGTTCATTCAACCAATATTTACTAAGTGTCTCCTAGGTGCTAGGTACTGTGCCTATACTTCCTGTTACACACTTATTCTGCCTATGGAGAGGAAGCGTAAATACTATGATAGGCTAGGCTACATTAGAATCACTGTCACTTGGAAACCAGTGCCTATGTAAAATTGACTTAGGCTGGCCTGGCTCCTAACTCCTGATAGCTGGGAATTCAGACACTGGCAAAGTGCTATTATCTTAAATAAAATGATCCCTACTGCTTCCAGCTCCTGTGTTAGCTTTATCCCCTAAGCTTGAAGCTTTCAACCCTGTCGAAACATAAATCCTCTGGGAAGGCCATTATGAGTTTAATGTAGATGAATTTCTGACCCTTTTTGGAGAGGTGTGCTGGGAAGGTAGGAAAACTGTGGGGCACAAAAGGTCACAGGAACTGCAGGGAAAGTGGTGACAGGAGCTAAATTTGGGGAATTTTATTTACAGTCCAAAGCTGAGGGGTGCTTGGCATATCTATAGCAAAAGATAAAAACCATTAAAAATCAGGTGTTAGAAATAATAAGTACCATTTATGGTATAGTAGGTGATTAAGATGTATTTTCTCTCTCTTGAAAGGATCCTACAAGATTAGTAGAGGTGATAATGCCAAACAAATGAGAAAACCGGGGCTAAGAAAATCTAAGTGACTCACCCAAGGGCACAGAGTGGTGAGAAAGCTTGGTTTTGTACCAAGTCTGATTTGAAAGTTCCTGTTTTCCCCACAATATCACACACATTAAAAAATGAAATGGACATCCCCGCCCCCTTTTATCTCATAGAGAAACTGGAAAAAACACTCAAGCATGCTGTTCATCTTTCTCTAACAGGTGGCTTAAAGTTTTTTTTTTTTTTTTAAATGGACTTTCCTTCTCATATGCTATAAATGAAAACGCTATGAGAAATGATTAGCAGATTGGAACGGCAGAGGCCAATTTCTTTTAAATGCATATTTGGTTTGACAAAAAGTTCTGAAAGTGTTTTTTTGGAAACCAGCCCGCTGGCAAAGTAACAGAAAATTGGAACTCAGAGACAATTCCCTGTCACACCACAACACACATGCCAGGGAGTACAAAGGGGTGACAAAGGACCAGAGGCCCTACTTTTAGCTCATTTGTACTGACTCCGGCTGTTTCATACAGGATTTTGAAAGGCAGGAGGGTGAGTTGGTACGGGAACAAATATAATCATCACACAGGTAACAACCTCCAGGAACAAGAAGTTTGTATCCACTTAAGTCAAGCAAGGAAAAAAGTTTCAGAGCAAACTCTTCCCTAACCCTGATCCAGGCGATCCTGTGTCCAGCAGGAACACCTGGCCATGAAGAAGACGTCTTCTGCAACCTCAATCCCGAGGCTATAAAGATTGAAGTTAATGCTTCTGGATTTTTTGGGGGTTTTTTTGTTTTTTGTTTTTTTTAATAAACATCATCCTTGTTCTGCAAACAGAACAGTTAGCAAAGGCCCAGATCAAATATATTACTGGAAAATTAGAAGTGAGAGGTTAAATTATCATGTATGTCTGTGTTTGTATATTTTAAGGCAGGAGAGCTAAAACGAAGACATAACATCATATCTTTTGTTCTTTCAAATCGCCTGTCTGTGGAAAAAAGACTGCAGTGTTCAAGAAGGCATCCATCCTTCATTCTAGAGCCACCCTGGCCTCTCTGGGAAGCAGCCCTGCCCAAATGACCTGTTGGAAGGAAAGTTCTTAAGCATCTACTGTCAAAAACAGCAAGAGGCACAGCAGCAACCTTCCTCCTGCCCTGGGGAAGCTTGGTGCTTTTTAAAAGCTCACACAATGTTCTTCCCCCTATTCGCAGATCAAGAGAACCCCAGTTGATTTCTGGGTGAGGACTACCTGAAACTTGAGAAATCATTAACCAAGAGCGCTTCAGAAGTTGATTCTCAACCTATCACCCCTGACATGTCTCTGCCTGAAGTTGACACCCAGCTTGAAAACTTTTCTAGACATCAAAAATGACCTCTCACTCCTTAAGAGCTCATTTCCCATTGGAGTATTGTGGCTAAAGGAGTCTAGAAAAATGTTTTAAAGGCCAGACAAGGGGAAAAACAGTTGTTCTTTCAAGTAGACAATGGCCACAATCTCTTGTCAAATCTGAATTAACACAGAAGAATCTAGATTAGGTCTATTAACAAAATTTCATCACCAGTTTCTTCCAAATGAACTAAATTGTGAAGTTCTCTCCTTCTTAAATTAACAGTGAATTTCAAACTTCAGTATGCATCACAATTACTTGGAGGGTTTGCTGAACCTCACCGCCAGAGATTCTAGTTCAGTGGGTCTGGGGAGGAGTTGAGAATCCATCTCTAACAAGTTCAACGGTCATATGACCAGGACCATATTTTAAGAACTATTTAGACCTCACTAGCCACCTTATCTAAGTTACCTCAAAGTGATCAACTTACTTATTCAAAGTAATTAGAGCCTGATTAAGATGTAAAAAGCTAGAAAAACCATCATTCCCATCGTTACAACAAAAAGTTAGACATACAGATCAATACAGTCCAGAAATTAATTCATACAGGCATGTTCAATTGATTTTCAAAGGTGCAAAGGCAATTCAATGGAGAAATGATAGTCTTTTCAACAACCGGTGCTGCAACAACTGGATGTCCGTATGCAAGAAATGGGCATAAACCCATACCTTGTGCAAAAAGTAAACTCAAAAGGGACCATAGACAGAAATGTAGAACTATAAAACATCTGCAGGAAAACAAAATATTTGTGACTTTGGGGTTAGGTAAAGATTAGTTATGACATTGAAAGCACAGTTCATAAAAGATGAAAAGGAATTCAACATTAGTTTTCAGAAAATGTAAATTAAAATAACAGTGAAATATGATACCACTACATACCCATTAGAATGGCTAACATTAGAAAAATAATAAAGTCAAACTTGAAAATATCAAGTGCTGGTGAGGATGCAATGCTATCATTACATCTTTCATACATTGATGGTTGGAATACAAAATGGCTCTGCCACTTTGATTTCATAAGAAACTGCAAAATATTTTCAAAACACGTGCCTACCATACATAATCTAGCCATCCCACTGCTAGGTATTTATTCCAATGGGCAACTTACATTCACACAAAAACCTATATGCAAATATTTATAGCAGTTTTATTTTAATCACCCAAAACTGGAAACAATCCAAACATTTCTCAACTGGGGAATGGATAACCAAACCAATTGGTGTACAGCTATATAGTGGTACTCTACTCGTAACAAAAAGGAATGGATTATGGATACGGGCAACATGGATCAATCTCAAATGCACCATGCTAAATGAAAGAGCCCAAAAGCTACACATGTACTATATGATTCCATTTAAGTGACATTCTGGAAAAAGCAGTATTACAGGCACTGACAAGATCAGTGGTTACCAGAGTCTGAGGGTGGACAAAGTGTTTGACTATGAAAGGGGAAATGTTTGTGGTAGTGGTTACACAAACACATGTATTTGCCAAAACCCAAAGAACTATATGCTGAAAAGGGTAAAGTTTTACTCTATGTAAAATTATTTTTTTTAAATGGGAGAAAGATTAGGGCAGACTTACTATATCCTCAGTCCTGTGTCAGGAGCTACTAAAGATACAAAAATGGCCCTGAGGACAATTTAGAACAAACATACTGAAGCATTAATTTTCGTTTTTTTTTTTTTAAATGGGATCTTGTTATGTTGTCCAGGCTGGACTCGAACTCCTAAGCTCCAATGACGATCCTCCTACCTCAGCCTCCCAAAGAGCTGGGACTACAGGCACACCACCAACATGCCAAATGCACTTAGACAGCCTACAACTGAGAACTCGACTGAGCAGAAGAGACTAGAAACACAGGCACTCAGAGGCAGCTGGGGTATCTGGTGTAAACCAGCTCCCCTCCACTGTCTGCCTCCACTTTCACTCCATGGGCTTTTCATTCTTCCTGTCATGCTCTTATCACCCCAACCAGGTTAGTCCTGCCCACCTCTCTCAGAAGGCACGCTCATTCCTCCCCCCGATGTCATCTGGCACTTCTTCCTTCCTGGCCCTCCTCCTAATCTAAACCCTTCCCATCCTTTAAGATTTAACTCTTCTGTGAAACTTTTCCTTATGTAAGCAGTACACAGAGATCTCTTCTTCTTTGAACTACCATAGTACTTGGGGTCTTTACTATTCAATTTGATATTTATCCATTAAACATTTAATTACACACTTTGAGTGCTTGATGTGGTGTTCACATTGTTTCCTCAGCTAGACTGCTAGTTACTTTAGGGGAAGAAGGAACCCTTAAGATTTCTTTTGTATCCTTTTCCCCAACCTCACCCCTAACACCCCCAATTGCCTCTCTCTAATCATTCTTAATTGAGTGAAATACAAAAGTATTGACAATAGCGGGTAAGAGAAGCAATATGGTATCAAACATTGTAATTCATCCACTTATAGCTCAAAGTCACCATATTTTTTTCCTCACATAAAATATGATTGAAATGTCTTTTCACAAAATAGAAGCCATCCTCCATTCGAAACAATTCAACAATCCCACAACAGCATGAAATACATGTATTTCTTGACATGTAATTGTTTCCATGTATAAAATTCCTTTCATGATAGCACACTGAAATGAAGGTTTTCTCCCCTACTTTATTTTAAACTATATTCAAATTCTAAGCATTTCTTTTCCAGAAGTCTGTGGCCAAGCATCTTGAGTTAATACGTGTCCTGTATGGATGTTTCCTGTTTCCATGAATGCTTATGTTTAAATTTGATAGGCCGATTTAATTAGTCTTTTAATCCTGCAGAACAGTGATGCAAGAAGATCATGCTGGATTAGTGTCATATTCAGAGTCTCATGTCACATTTCATTATATGTTCTTTAGCTACTTTACAGTAAAGGGTAAATGAACAATGCAATATTCATAAGGAACTACTTGATTACAAGGAAATTATCTTTTCTTTTCTGGCTTCTCAACTCTTTCAACTATTAAATTTTTAGTGACAAGGAAACCACCAGTCCTCATTTGGTTTGTATATACAAACTCCTTTCAATAATAGACAGATACACGTGTGAATGAGTTTAAGAACTGTTTTTCTCTCTGCCCAGAATTACTGGGGCCACCCAAGGACCCTGTGCACTTGAAGGCCCCTTCAAAGTGGGGGCAAAGAGATTTGTTTTATTTCAAGAGTCAGAGCTATAGAAAATGACATTTGAATGTCTTTTTAAAATGTTTAATAGGCAAAGGTACTAGTTCAGATTGCAGAGAAGGGGTAGAGCAGTTTATATGCCTTAGGAAAACAGCTTTTGTTTTACCTCTCTGAAAACTCGACCCCCTCCCTCTGCTTTGCCTATATCAACTGGTAAATTAGGTTCAGCAGGTACAGAAAAACAATAAGAATTTTACATGACACAGACTTTCAGCCCTGGCTGCACAGTACACTCACTTGGAGAGTACTGAAACAAGCCAGTGCCTGGGGTCCACCCCAGACAACTGAATCACCACCTCTGGGGTGGAGCCCAGGCACTGGTATTTTTTTTGTTTTTTTTTGAAGCTCACAAGAGGGTTGTAATGTGCGGCCAGTATTTAGGAGCATTGACAGGAAGAGTGGGCGGTGCTACAATTAAAAATCAGGGGAGGCATCGTGGGATGACAGCACTGATCCAACCAGTGGCTCTGACTAGGCAACTGCCAGTGACATTGACCGAGTGTTTTGGGTTCAACATCATTTTGGAGCACAACTCATAGCTGGTTATGCCAGGAGAGGTACTCCAGAGGAGGGGGAGAGGGAGTTTGGCGTTCGGGGAGAGGAAAGGGAACGGGGAAGAAGAAAGGGCGGGGGCTCACATTCTATCCAAATTGAAGAGTGTATGAAAAGCGCCCTGGACTGGGAGTCCAGTGATGGATCGTGTGGGCTCTGACCCGTATCACAGTCAGATATATGACTTCTGGGTGGGTCTCTTTCTTTAGCCTCCTCTTCCAAGATAAAATTACATGGGATAGTTCTGTGTTTTTCAAGTCCTTTCTGGTGCTGAGATTCCCCCAGGTGTGTTCCATCAAAATTACTGGGGCATTAAACCTGCATTTGCCTGGACTCCATAGCAATGGGGAAGAGGCTTCAGAACTGAGTACCTCCCCAGGTAATCTAATGCAAATGATAAAATGTGAGCATTATTCTAGGGTTATTTTAGAGCTATCGTTACTTAAGGATTTCATTATCTCAAATACTTCTCAGTAGTGTCAAGAAAGGCAACTGGCTTGACCTTCCTGTCCATGCAATTAGATTTCAGGGCAAACTTGGCCTACCGTGTAAAGCAAATTCTCATACTATCATCTATAGTTTTATTTGGCTGCTGTGTTTTGTCCTGTTAGGTTATAAGCTCCTTAAACAGACCCCAGTTGTCTAATAGAACCTTGGTGTTAGGTGGCACATTATGGTTTAAACAAAGCACTTTCGGTGTTCTTACTTTTTCTACAAAAGTTGTGTGCTCCTGGAAAGCTGTGCACCAATGGACTTTCCATCAATCAATCAAACCCAATTTTAAACGTTCAGTACATTACATGCTATATAAGGGAGCTCCTGTGGTGAGTGCTTTTGAAGAGCAACTAAATCTTTTGGTAATCCTAATAATTATACTTTAATTCAACTGTTTGGTAAATCTCAATTTTTATATAGTAATGTCAATGTAAAATAGGGGTTGCTTTATGCTCCTTTAATTTGAACCCTTAACAAGGGAACCTGGAGTAGTTTATGATAAGTTCTGCTTGTAGTTTATGCTCCTTTAAATGTATATTTTCAGCAAAAGGGTGTTTTATTGGTTTAACCTTCAGGGTGCTTCTGTGTGTTGAGCCAGTTAGAGAACAGCACAGCGACAACTTGCGTATGCTTGCAAGGCCTAGGAGCAGCATGGTGTAACTAAAGGAGCATAATCATTGAGCTGGGCGACTAGATTATTCTGCTAACCACCACCTAGTTCATGTGCCCTTGGCGTGAGTCCCTTTCCTTCTCTGGGCTTCAGTGTGTTTATCTGTGTGATGGAAATTCCAGACTAGGAGATTTCTAAGTCCTTTTCAGCTCTAATGGATTCCAGGATCAGGTGAGGTTGTCATGTTTTACAGTCCTAAAACCACTCTGTTGGTGCTTTGATTCATCTTGGTGCAAACTCAGAGGATGAAGTGTGGGAGAACCAAGTTCACCATGTGTAGTCTGTGTAGGTTGTGCACTGCACAAAAGAGTTCAGCTTCTGCTACATTTGCCTCCAACACAGGGCTGCCCTGGCTCGGTTGGGACCCTCATTTTGTTAGGTACTGATGGTCTAGCTTGGCACTAGGGAGAGCAGGACCTTTAGACCTAAGGACAGCAGAGCACAAGTCTTGTGGTTAACACCTAAGTGTGGCCCAATGCCCAAAGAGCCATCATTCCAGGCCCAAAGGAGCCTTGGCTCAGGTGTGGAGAGCATGGACACATAAATATTGCCTAGTTTCAGTGAGGAAGTCAGGGTTAAGGGGGAATTATGGAAGCCAAAAGACTTGCAAGACAAAGAGACATATCTGAGATGACTGTGACAGGAAACATGACTTCCTGGGAGGTCTACATGAAGCTCTTTCCTAGATGTCCTGGTTCCTCCCTGAAGCCTTAAGTTAAAGTTGTCTAGAGCAGTGTTTCCCAATCCTGGCCACTTACCGGAGTCACCTGGGAAGCTGGTGCAACCTCAAACTCCAGAGCCACTCCCCAATTCCATTGGGTGAGGCTTGAAAATCTGTAACTTTAATCAGCTCCCCAGGAAATCCGTTTCAGCCAGCACAGCACCAGAGCACATTTCAGTGTTTGAAGAACTCTGGTTTAGCGTGATCGTCTGGGCAGTAGGCATTAAGCCATGGAAAAGATTGGAGTGTAATTCACAATCATGACCAGGGATGGACAACAACAGGGGATGGGATGTGCAAGGACGCTATCTGGGGCCTTCCATCATGGTGGCCTAGTCAATATGGTCCCAGGTCAGGGAGCCACCAAGTGGGCAAAGATAGGCCAAAGAAATGAGCCTGGTAGTTCAAGGACTTGATTACAGGAGCCAGGTTCTCAGAGGTCCTCTAGGAACACCAGTCTTCCCACTTGTCCACCGCTGCTGCTCCCCATCCCCAAATACTTCTCACCTTGAGCCAACAGAAGTATGAACAGAGACTGGCTGGACACAGGGCTGATCTGCATCCCGCCCCAAGATAGCCATCCTTCTCTGCCCTCCTGTGCTTGAAGTAACCTTTTTCCACTCCATGGCTTATTAGACACTTGGCCTGGGACATCAAAGCAGGCATCTTGTAATCCCTGAGGAAACTGGGGCAGAATCCAGAATAAACTCTGCTAATGACCTTGAAAGCTATTTTCTCCTCACCCAGCCAGAGATCTTCATGCAAATGCGCTGTGACATCTTTATCAGCTATCGTCAAAATTAGAATGTGAGAAGCAGAAATAAATTAACTCTCAATGAGAGTAACTGAAATTCTACCAGCAAGTTTCAAGTTAAAGCTTTTCATAATAAAGAGAATCAAATGCATTCATCTAAAGACTAGAGATTGGCTGATATCCTTTATACAGTAATAAATTACCTGATCTATAAAGCAGTGATCTGTTTTTACTCCTAGTGTTAAAACTAAGCATTAGTTTTTGGTAAACAGATTTCATTAAAAGATAGGAAAAAAATCAAACCCAATTTAGCTGAAGACAGCTTCAGCCTTTGGTCAAAACTTCATTTTGCAGAAAACTCCTATGTTCCCCAGGATACCAATTAGGGACATATTCTCTAAGAATTCATTTTAGGCAAGTGTTCTGCTTCATAAAACTTAAAAAGAAATTAAAAACTTGAGTAGATCAATAACCATTCTAAAAAGTCAGTAGTTCGAAAGTCAATGTACTTCCAATTTAAATCCCAATAGGTTGTTCATGAAATAAGAACCTGATCCTAAAATTCATGGAAGAAAAGTGGCCAAAACAAGGTTGGCAAATTAAAAAAAGTTGATAAATAATGGTTGGACTGCAAGTTCCTTGGAAAAAAAAAAGAATGAAAGCCTACTCTATCAGATATCAAAATTTTACAGCTAAAGCAATTAAAACAATGTGTATTAGCTCAGGGGGACAGACACACCAAAGGAATAGAACAGAGATCAGAAACAGGAGGTTCAATGGGGAAAACACAGACTGATGGAAACACGATCCTAGGTCCACAGTTGTCAAATTGAAAAAAAACGAAGTAGAATTAGACCCAAGTGTAAAAAGCAAAACACCAAAACTTTTGTTTTAAATAGGAAAATATTTGTATCATTTAGAGAGGGAAGGATTTATTAGACAGAATGCAAAAAGCGCAAACCAAATATAATATTAAAACGTAAAATTTCTGCTCAGAAGACACCATAAGTTATGACAAACCACAGATATTGAGAGAAGATACCTACCAACAGATAACAGACTCAGATTTAGTTCAGTGTCTCTCAAAAACTCCTACCATCACAAAGAAAAAAAACCACCAAAAAGAAAAATAACCAAAACATATGAATAATTTCCTTTAAGAGGGACATAAAATTGGCCAATAATCCTAAAAGGATCTTCAACTTTAAAGGTAACCAGAGAAATGCAAATTAACACAATGGGATACCATATATCACATTTATTTATTGGCAAAAATTGAAATCTGATGTTACTAAGTGTTGGTGAGGATGTAAAACTATCGCACACTGCTGGTAGGGATATGAATATAACCATGTTGAAGAGCAATCTCACAACAGTTAACTAAGCCAGTGTGCTATTCTACAACCCAGCAGTTCCTTCCAAAGTATGTATCACAGAGAAAGTTGTGCACACATAACCCAAAGAGACACAAAGATGTTCACTGGAACACTGTTTGTGGTAGTAAAAGACTGAAAACTTAAATGTCCACCAATGAGTGAATGGATAAACAATGTGATACTGTATTGTCCTATAAGGAGTATCATAAGTTAAGACGAATGAACCAGATCTACTATATCAACACATAAATTGTTAAAACATTCTAATTAAAAAGTTACGAAGAATATGAAATCAAATTCATAAAACATTAACAGGCACAATTTTTTTTTTAAAAAAAAGCATACACATATGAATGGACTAAACACTAACAGCCTACTAGTTTCCCCTGGAGGGACAGGAAGAACAGAAATCCCCCCACAAGGGAGACTTCAACTATCTGATGTTTTATTTCTTCAACAAAGCAAATGAAAAAGATCCGAAGCAATTTTTTTTATATTTGCTAACTATGGGTAATGGGGTAATCAAACTCTCACTAGATTATTCTTGCTTTTTAATCTATGTATAAAATATTTCCAACATTTTTAAAGGTTCTGTATGTCTATGTGCCAATGAGCATTTGTTTTGAATTTGCCACATTATGGTGTAGCAGAGACTTAACTTCAGAACACTGAATTTGAAGAGGTGACACAAGAATGCTCGTAAGTGATTGTCCTGCATAGTACAACTTTAAAACAGATGTAATTCATAGATTAGTTGTTTCCCAGAACTTTAGTTACTAGCCAGTATCTAACACTTAGACAGAAGACATTTATGTAGGCAAGCAATGCCTGAACATAGTCTAGGACAGGGGAGGGGAGGGAGTTTTATTACCATACAAAGACAGCACTGCTTCGTTAACTTCCTCCTGCTTCTCAATCATTTTTATACCTACAAACTTTATTGGGTAAAATAGGTTACAAAAGGGATATAAGTTTTATAGCAACAGATTTTGACTTCAAAGAAAATCCTGAAGAAGTTTTTTTAGTTCTATAGAAACACTGTCTATAGTAATCACCACCACAATAACAAATCTGGAAACCTGATGCCTATCAATTAGAAGAGAAGCTAAATGTCAAACTGATAAAATGAGAATTTATAAAGACTATGACAAAATGGACAAATGTTTGCTAACAAGACAACTGAAAACAGCACACTGTGACCAACCACATAAAAATGTCTCCAAATAGCCAAAGATCAAATGATGGTAGGTAAACATTAAAATAGCTAGTTAGTATTGTATCATAAACATTATCTTAATGTCTTTAACACTGGCTGTTTTTTAGTGTGCATCATTTATATCTTAAGTATCTTTTTTTGGTAACAGTTTGAGACAATTCACATACAATTCACCCATTACAAGTGTACCATCAATGGTTTTTATTATGTTTACAGAGCTGTGCAACCATCCCCACAGGCGATTTTAAACATCTTCCTCACCCCAAAAGATAAGCCTCATATCCTTTACCAGGCATCTCTTATTCCCCCTGCCCCCTCCCCTGGCTCCTGGCTGTCACTGATTTACTTTCTGTCTCTATGGATTTGCTATTCTGGAAATTTCACATACATGGAATCATAACTGCTCTTCTGTGACTAGCACCTTTCAGTGAGCGCAGTGTTTAAGGCTCATCGTGTTGTAGCTTGTCTCAGTACTTCAGTTCCTTTTATTGCTGGATAATATTTGATTGCGTGGATACATCACTTTATGTGGTAAGGTTTTTATAATAATAAATACACTAGGTGATGGAGAGAGGTTCAGAGGGTTTTCTGTGTGCCCAGAGGGTGTTCAGTTCTGTGAGCTGAACATCTCAGAATCTAGGTCTTCTGGGTTTGCCGAGAACACACATCAGGCAGCAGTTCTTGGAGCTGCTACAAGCCAACAGGAGGCCACTTTACATATCCACAGCATGTAGGAGTTGAGACCCCTCTGTGGAGCAGCGACAGCCAAGGCTTGCACTGGCACAGCATTTGGAACCGTTCCAGAATGTTGTCATATGCATGTTTATCAGACTTCCCACAGAAACCCCACGGAGCAAGTAGGGGAGGTATTACCCCAGCAAACCACACTGGTACCTTTATCACAACCTGGTTCCACCGACCTTTAATTCATCTCCTCCTCTAAAACCTTTCAACTGGCTATCTCCCAGGGCTCCAGCACGGATCTCACCAAGATTAGGGGCAGTGAGCTGCCAGGGTGACTCTCATCATCGCTGAGCTTCTTTGAAAGAACTGCAGGGCTGACGTCTTTGGGATGAGGTGAGTTCTCCAGGCCCCACTCATCCCTCAGGCAGATGTTGTAGCTGTGCCCTGCTTTCCCTGCAAACCCCGGGAAGAGCTGAGCCAGCTTGTCCCAAGGTTCTGAGTTGGGTCATTTATAACCCATATCATTTCCATAAAACTTAAATGGAAAATAGATTCAAGTGAAGTGAGCCAGAAAACAAATGGGAAGGCAAACAGGCCAAATGGCCTTATTGCACGGTTAGTCGCAGTTGACTGAGCGTGACTCACGGCCACCATGGTCTTATCAAGGGTCCTGAGGTCTTAGAGCCCAGCAGTAGGCAGGGGTTGAAGAGATGCAGGACTCCTCCTGGTTCTTTGAGTGGTTCCGCAAGCTCTGGCCACCTTGGCTGGTATTCAGCCAATACCTTACACCCTGAGAGAGCCTGTGCCGTGTTCATAATCAATCCTGTCCTTGCAGGTGAGGATTAGCGACAGCACTTGACATTAATAAACACAAAATA
Organism: Daubentonia madagascariensis; assembly: GCA_023783475.1. NCBI lineage: Eukaryota > Metazoa > Chordata > Mammalia > Primates > Daubentoniidae > Daubentonia > Daubentonia madagascariensis. The sequence continues at coordinate 39,203,219 of JAKFHU010001035.1, read as the reverse complement.
ACTTACACATGCAGAGCACTGAATCCACTACATGTTTTGGTTTGTCACCACCACCATCCAATGATGGCTTCACACATGGGTCTCTCTTTAAAAAGATAGAGAAGCCCTTCACCACATGGTCTTCCCCCACCAGTGCCTGACATTCACCATCAGCAAGTCATTCTTTCCTCGTAAGAGGTTGTATAGACGAAGGGTTCTGGCTTTTGGGTCATATGCCTGGATTCTAATTCTGGCCCTCACAGATTTGCAGCCTCTCTTTAAGATCTAAGGAAGGAGCAATAAGAGTATCTGCTTCACAGGAGACCGTGAGGGTTGAACACAATAGCCCATGGAAAGCACCAAGCATGGTGCCTGGCACATAGTATGTGCTCAGTAAGTGACAGCTGAGGCTGTTTTGTAGTGTGGCCTTCCCTGGGTCTTCCCGCAAGACTGAAATCCTCCTGGAACACATCCTTCTCTTAGTGCACTGGTGTGTCTGTCATTCTCCTGTCTAATGAGATAAATCTGTGGAAGTTGAAGGCTCAGGGAAGTGGAAGAACCATTTTTGGAGAGAACAAGGGCACTGAAAGGGAAGGCTGGGGACATGAAGACAAGTGTTCCCCACTTTACTGAGGGCCACCTCTGTATCTATTTGCAAACAGGTTGAGGGGAATTCACCAACTTAAATGTCCAAGGATTTATAAATGAGATCACCTGAGGTTTTTGTGTTTTTGTTTTTAAACTGAGGATTAATTTACATAAAGAGGAATGCACAGATCTTAAATTCACAAGTCAATGAGTTTTGACAACTGTATGTACCAGTGTAGCCACCCTTGCAAACTGAGCTGTCTCTTATGTACTGTACTGGCTCAAAGGCATTTCATACAGAGCTCATGCCTGCTGGAGAGACACTGAAACTTTCCCTACGGTCCTGGTACCCTGGGGCAACCCACAATGTGAGGAACAAAATAGCATCAAAAAGTCCAAATGGAGTAAATGGACCTACAATAGTTAAGCAGAATGGAGACAGCTGAGTCACTAAGTGACTCAGTCCTAAAAGGTTTGGGGGTCAATGAATCCAGGCAAGAATATGCATAGAATGGCCCCATGGGGCTGCCAAGGTGGTTGAGCACTGGAATAGGCTCCCAACACCTACATTCTTTCCACACCTGACCCAGCCATCACCCCACCATCTCTATCTGCCTTTGAATAAGTCACATCACAGCTCGGTACCTCAGTTTCCAAACCTATAAAATGATGCAAGCGGACCAAACGCTTTTGTGTGTCTTTTCTAGCTCTAGCAACTTAAACAATCCTGTGTTGATTATCTAAACAGGGCAGCTTCACTCCATGGTGACTCCAATTTCTGCTTTGTTTACTTAATAGACACAGCCTTCCCTGAAGCTGTCTGGTACATTCTGCAAACTGGGAACTCTTCTGATAAAGAGGACACAGAAAGCAGGAGAGGGGAGGCTTGGTTTACTCTAAGATAGTGTAACTTAGCTGACACGTGAGAACTTTATATTCTTGTGTCCTCCTCAAAGGCATCTGGGACAGAAGGGGGGCAAAAAGGCTCTGGAAAGAAGAAATTATGGCCTGTGTAATCTCAACAATTTTGATTCTTTATAGGAAAGCTAGTTCTTATCTTGTATGACTGAATTGTAACTAACCTGCAAAGTCCAGTTCAAATGCTACCTTCCCTTGGAAGCCCTTCCTAAGGCCCTGACTAGAGGGGTCCACAGCGAGTTCCTTGGCCCTCTACGGCACATATGATCTGTACTATAGTATAACTCCGATCTCCTGGCTGAAATGCTATGTTTCTTTTAATCTTTCATAGGCTAGGCAAGTGCGTTGTACGTGGTAAGTGCAAAGTCGTTTTTTAAGTGGAGGAATAAAAGAATGCACGTTAGTCTGGTTTAGGGTGAATTTGTGTCCTTTAACAAAGAAATTTACCTTTATAAATTTATAATATTCAAAAGCAGAAAATTACCGAAAATGAGCTCGTGTAGCCTCCTGAATCTGCATCCTTGGGGCTACGATTCAGCAGTGAAATCATTCTCTTTGGCTAAAATGATTCATCAATTTATAAAATGCCACAGAAGTTGGAATATCATCCGAAATAAATGATAATTATAATCACATGTATTTGTGTAGCACTTTGAAGCATATTAAGAAAAGAACTGCAGCAGCAGCAGCAGCTAACTCCTGGGAAGTGGAAATAAAAGGTTAGGGAAGGGGGCAGCTTTTCTGTTATACCTCAAAGCATACTTTTAGGTACTGTTAAAATGTCTTGTTATAAGCATACATGGTTTCATTATTTGAGTAATGTTTAAAAGAAGTTTGAGAATGTTGATATATACATTCATTTAGTTACATATGTACTATACTATGTATAATGTATTTTATTGTTGAAAAACTGAATCAAGGAGATTAGGTGACTTTCCCAAGAGTTAATCACAGAACCAGAAAACAGTGTGCACTTACGCAACAAAGGACAGGAAAGAGGGGAATTTGTATTCCATTTGAATTCTAACCCCTCCTATGGGGACCTGGTCATTCGAGCAACAGTAAATCACTGAGTGCACACCCTACACCAGCTGTTCCCCTGAGAGCCACAGGGGCCTTTCACATCACAATGGCTATGTGTTCCTTGCATGCAACATGTCACACATGACATATTGATTATCCTGAAATTTACAAGAGGCTTGTTCTTTTATATCCTCTAAATGGATTCCAGGAAGGAATATGTTGTCTATATTGTGTTTTTCCCCCCCCTCACTCGCACAATTTGGAAGTCAACAACCAAGGTTATTATGTTATCCTAACCTACATGTAAATTTTTCAAGGCATCTCAGGGTACACCCAGATAAGCAATATGTTTGGCCAGAAATGTTTCTTTAATTGGTGTTTTTGGAACTTAACCAGCAAAACTCATTCTGTCAACGTGTAATAGGTTGAACTAGAATCAGAGTTTTAGAGGAACTGCATCAGGTAAACATGAGACAGAAAAAGGTTTTACTGCCTGGTCCCTATGTATCTCCAAGCAAGAGTGCTCACATTCCATGGACCATGCCAGAGGTGTCATGCCTCAAAAAACAAATTGAAAATCTCAATTAGTCTTTAGCTCCTAAGAGTTTGCTTTGACAGCTCTCTGGAAAGACAGAGCCAACCTGGACAAAACTTCAGCTACCTGCAGCAGCCTCTTGCCTGGTTCTCCTGTTTTAATCAGTATAGAAGAGTTAACTCTGTCCTGCAGCAAGTGTCTTTTTATTCCAGCGAACAACCCCCCCACACACACACCCATCTCCCAAAACCAGTGAATTTATCACCTTCTAGCAAGAACCAGCCAGGGAAGGCTGTCATGTGATCGTAAAATCCCAGGGCTCAAGTGGACCTGAAAGGTTATCTACATCAATAGCTTGAAGTTCCTCCAAGTCTTCTCCAGCGCATGCTTGATTTGCTCAGTGACCAAGACTCCACCCCAGAATAAGCAGGTCCTCAGTCCCTCAACAGAGGGAATCGTGCTGTCTGAATCTCCCCTTCCCCTTGTTTAATTCAACTGTCCATCCTTCAAGGTCCAGCTAAAGTCCTACATCCTCCTCAACTCCCTCCCCTCCATGGCCCTCCTTGCTCTGGGCTGCACTATCTGGCACTTTATAAATAGCGGTCAGTGCATAGTTTGATGTAGATCTGTATTACCTCCCAATCCAAATAGCATTAAGTCTCTTAAGGTTAGAGACCATGTCTTTTCCTCTCACCTGCCCTCAGATCACCTAATCTCATAGATGAATATACTAATGGTGTCCACTCAATACTTGAACGTGCAGAAAATGCCTAGGAGGTCACTGAGCTCTAGGCACTGTGCCCACGCCGAGTGCTGGCTTCTTGAGGCTCGCGGCTGATCTCAGCCAGTAGAATGGGTTAAGTCAGTCAGCAAGCGGCCACACAAGTGCTTCTCCAAGAGATTAACTATGCTGCTGTGTCCCTCTTTAGGTTAATATATAAGTCATTTGTTCAGCTAGGAATTGGTGTCTATTAAGTTTTCAATTACTATAGGTTATTAAGCAAAGGGTATATGTATGTGTGGGAGTGAGTTAATATGAGTGTGTGATGTGCGTGTGGTGTGTGAACACCCGTGTGGGTGTGCAAACGTGTGTTGTGTGTATAGTGTACACACACAAGTATATGTCCATGCCCCTAGATACAAGTCATCTCTGCTCTTGCTGCAATTGACGTTCTTTGCTTTTTCCATTTCTTTGACCTACTTGGGTCTACTAAGCCAGAAGTCTCCAAATATTTTTGACTGTAATTACCAGCAAAAGCTTATGTGTTTCTTGTTACAAATTATAAATATGTATTGCTAGCAACCCATACATGAACTATGAAAGCTAAATCATTTTGTTTCTTAGGTAAGAAAGTGAATATAGATGGAAGGTCTGTTGTTTGTTTCCCCAATCCCAGTAGCTCATCTTGCCTAGCGTGTGCTGCGTACAAATCTGGTCCCTCACCCAACTCCTGGATGTGCACACACACATCCTGCTGAGGGTTAGTGTTGGATTACTGGAAGCATCATCCGGTCAGGTGATGAACTGGAAACGAGGTCTGTGTTCCTTTGTACAGGAGGTAAGCCTCCAATTTGCATTGCTGATGCCAATTTCTAGGAGCCAGTAAGGGAGTGGGAAAAGAGGAGGCGGCAAGAAGATGCAGAGATGAGTACTAAAGCATCCAGTCAGTACGCAAGGAGACTCGTGGAGGTTGTATTGGAGGCAGGGGAGGGTATTACTGTTTTCTGAATGTGCTTGTGGCGGTACACTGCCAGCCCAGCATGATGCGCGGCTGGGTTACACCCACATCTCAGAAATGACAGCAGACTCCAATAATTCACAGCAAGCATGCCTTAAAAGTGCATTAGCTAACAGCTCTGGAATCACTTAAGTAAAACTTTAATCCATTGCATTTTCTCTTAATGACATGGAGTTGAAACTGTCTCTTTAAAAGTCTTAGTAACCTAGTCAAAGAGAGGTGCCCAGATGCTACCCTACTGGAGAATATGGCATAAAATGATGAAAGAGCAGCAAGTGGAGAAAGATCAGCTTGAAGGCCCAACCACCTGACAGCAAGGCTTATTAGAGAATGAAACGGTGAACCCAGAGGAAGGTGATGGTGCCGGTTTTATACAAGCCTGTCTCTTGTCTGTCATTATTGGCGTGCTACCAAAAGAAACTCTTCAGATCTTTAATATTAATATTTCACACTTGTACCAAATTTCTCTCCCCCAAAACACACCTATATGCATTACTTCATTGAAGCTTCCAAGTGACCCTGTGAGAGAGACTCAGAAGGGTATAATGTATAAAGGTCTCTTTTTGTGTTTTTATATTTTACAGAAGAAACAACAGGGAGTTGTAGTCCAGCACCTCCTCCACCCTGGCAGGGTGCTCTGGGCGGGATTTCAATGGGGACAGCGGGGTTGGATGAGGATGAGCCAGCGTGGAATTAGCCTACTGCACTGGATTCCTGAGTGTTGACTCAGCCATGAAACTCCACAAGGACAGAGCACTGAATGTGCTAGAATGAGTTAGGAATGAGATGCCCCCCACGCATAACTGGGTGAGAAGACCCAGCTTCTGCCCTCTGGGGCTTACAATCTAATACAGGGCCAACGCTTTATCAGGGAACTATAAATAAGTGAGAAAAAACTGGCACAACTTTGTAAGTATAAGCTTTCTCAATTTAAGCAAATTTGCACATTTGTTTACTTTGTTCTGAAAGTTGCTGAATAAGGCATGGTACGATGAGTTTATGGTCAAATAACCAGGAAAAGGCAACATTTAGGCAAAAGAGAAGGGATCCATAAGTTAGGAAAGAGTGTAATTTGGAGGCCAGAAAGTTTGCAAGCTGAATAAATGCCTGCTGCAAGGAAGGGTCAGAGCGTGAGGGGCAGGTACTAAAATGTCCGAAGAGCCCCAAAAGGTCAATCATGGGGGCAAAGTGGGAAATTCAGGGATATAGAGAGAGGGCAGGGAGTACGCAGGTTCTGATCCACCTCGGATAGTCCTAGATTTGCCTGTTTTCTTAAAGTAATTATGAATAGTGCCACGTTCCATTCTCAACTGTATCCTTTCTTAGGGGATAAATCATGTAGCCACTCTAGTTCTCACAAACCCACAAGATGCACTGAATTGCCAGATAGTGTGCCAGATAGCATTCTCTCCAGCCAAGCCTTCTATGCTGGCTTCTACATTTGCACAACCTCTAAGGAGCTAAATACCACCCCCCAACTAGCCCTGCCCTGAGGCAAAGAGCGCTCTTGTTTTCTCCCCAGCAGATGGTTATGTGAATGTGAATTGTCTTTCTTCCTTGCTGGGACAACACCAGCTCCAGAGAGAATGCAAGAGGCACAAGGGGAGGAGAAAAGGAGGTAGGAGAGGAGAGAGACAACTGAGATTTGAGGGTTGGGACCTTCTGATCAGCGGTAATAGCGAGTAACAAGCAGACTGCTCTCACTGTAGAGACGCCAGTGTGGTGGCAAGGAGGGTGAATGGACCTTGGGTCTAGTGAGATCTGTGTTCTTCTCCCAAATTTCTGGCCATTTGCTGAGCCTCAGTTTCCTCCTATCTTAAAAAAAAAAAAAAAAGAAGAAGGGGGGGCATAGTATCTACCTTCCAGAGTTTGTGTGGCATTTAGAATGTAATCATTACAGAGTACCTGGCACGTGGTAGGCACTCAATACTGGCAGCTGTTACTACAACAGTGATGTATATCTAAGAGGAATTTTAAAACCAAACCACCTGCAATGCGGGGCCTGTCAGTTTTGGCCTCCACCCCATAACGTTGTGGCTTAAGTCACCGACAGAGACACAGAAAGCCCTAGGTGACCTCTGCAGTAGGCCGAGGGACATAGCTATGGCTGGGACACCAACAGCTTCATAAAACAATAAAGAGAAAAGTTTTAAAGGAATAGATAAAACATGGATTGGAAGTTGAATTTTTCTTCATCCCAACCAAAGGGGATCACCTTGCTCGTGCCCTGGGAGCACTCCTCGTGATCACTGCCCGAGGAGTCCATAGAAGGAGGCCCATACATCCATAGAGTTCAAAATACAAGCACGGTGAGCCTTGTGTCTGCACCAGCCTCTGGTCTTGATGCTGGAGATTCAACATCATGGCCTAGACAGGTGTTTGGTAAATGCCTGGCTGATTATAGCCTGAAAGTATAAGAGGGACTGACAAAGCTATCACTTTTGTCCCTGCCCCTTTTAATAAGAACACATTCCTGCAAGAAGCTGTGGGCTGGAGGAAGTCTCCCAAAACTGGGAGGGGACATGCCCTACACCAACGGAAAGTCCGTGTGCTCCCAAAAGCCATGCTTCACAACTCAAGTTATGCTTAACTGTTAAGAAAATAGTAACAAAACTCAAAGATTATGCAAAAAAAGTGGTTGTAGGGGCTGCAGCCTGCCTTGGTGCCTGCTCTGGCCTCAGTGTTAGTAAGGTCTGGAAAACCTTGACTGCATTTTCTGAACCCTTCCACCAGGGCCACATGGGGGCACTCAAGTCAATGCCTTGGCTCTGGGCCTCCTGCTGGCTGCCTCTCCGAAAAGAAACACATTGGAGGAAAAGGAGGATCACGGTGAGGGCAGAGGCGCTACTGGATGATTCCTCGCTTGGCCCACTGCCACTGAGGCAGTGACTCAGGCGGATGGTCCTTGGATGTTTCAAAACCGCGTGGGTGCCGGCCCAAAGGTTTCCCCTCACTTTCCAAGCACATTCTCAGCACCGCCTGGGGCACAGGTTCCTTACTTATTACTCTGGGGGAGACAGGAGGGGAACTGTGTAAATAAATGCAATATCTGAACGAAATAATCTCCTAACCTGATACTAGGGGAGCAAATAAATAACCCCCAAGGAGGACCTCGGAGGACAGTGGGGTGGGCGTGGACAGAAGTGTAGCCTGTTCTCCAGTGGGTCACTGAAGTGTCCTTGACACGAATAGCATACTGGCCCTCAGCGCCCGCCCTCTTGGGGTAAAGAATCAGCCTGAGCTGCAGGGCAGCAAGCTGGCTCCTGACAGGTCTCCATACCCACAGGTCACTGCCTCCTCACCACCACATATGGCAGCCCCAGGGGACAGACCAGGGGCCCAGACCCCCAGCATCACCGGAGTGCAGGCACTGGAAGCTAGGGGCAAGTCCGCACTCCAGGGCTCCAGTGTGCCCTGCCTTCAACAAGTTGGATCCAAATGCACACTGACACAGTGACACACTAAGAGGTTATTTTAAGTTACCACCTTCTATTAAGAATTCAGCTAAGCTGCGATTTTATGTGAAGATTTTGGAGAAAAACATTTTTTCCCCTCACCATTAGAGGCTTTCACCGCTCTCCCTTCTGCACCAGAACTAGATGGAGTTTATCACAAGACACTTATTTTTGTTTATACACATGGAATAATATGTAAATTCTGAAGTATTAATATTTTTTTCAGATAAAACTGTACTTCAAAGAAGTTCTTAGCTTGAGGCCAGCTCTGGGGTGAGGGGGTTCATGCCCCTCTTATCTGTAGGGAACGGAACACTGTTTGGTTAATAAGTCGATTGAAGCAGAGAATCACTTGGAGAAAGGACATATGCACTTTAAATATTTTAAACTTAAAACACTTACCTAAAAACAAATATGCATACTCATTTCCCAACAGCAGAAGGCCAAGCTCTGGAAGGTATGGTCCCCGTTTTGAGTTCTGCATGGCCTTTCATAGATAATGGGTTATCTATGATTTTCAATTTTGGTTTCTTTCTAGTGGAGCAAAAACTTACAGATACTTTTGAAGTAATCTGAATTCAGAATCTTTTTAGAGATTATCTGTACTTCCAGCATTTTATTGTTCTCACACATAATTCAACAGTAATTTTATTAGCAATTCATCCTTATTGACACTTTCCATCATTCAATTTAGTTTTCATAGAAATTTCACTCTTATTGGTTTAAATAAAATTTAATCAAAACTATGTAATTACAATAAGAACACATACGTGACTTGATAAATATACAACTAACGGTGGGGCCAGATCTAGGAGGCAGGAGCAGAGAGTGGCCTGTTCTACCACGGCCAAGAGCTCTCAGGTGCACCCTGAGCCTCAGAGGGAACAGGAGGCAGAGTTAGTTTATGCAAGAGTTTATGTAAGAGTTAGTTTAGCAAGTCAATTAAAGTAGAGGTCGGTTGAGAGAACACCTCCTAACCTTGATGGAAATGTCTGAAAAGTTACAGACTCAGCAGTTATAATACGGTAAGTTCACTAGATTAATTTACGTGCAACTCTTCAGAAAAAACAAATGTGTACCTGCAGCCAGGAGCACCTGCACCATGCATGCCTCTACCAATCCCCTGACCCTGTTACCACCAGCCAAAGTTCACATGATTTCACTACAGTGCTGCCCAAATCCTATGTTTGTGCTGCAAGCAGCCTAGTTCCCCTAAGGTCAAAAAACTACTCCCAATTGAAAAAGCAACCACATAAGGTGAACGGTAAAGCAAAACCTTCGGAAGAAGTCATAAGTGAGTATCTTTATGACCTTTTGTTAGGAAGCACTTACTTAAATGGAACAGAGTGCAAACATAAAGGAAAAAAATTTGATAAATTGGACTATGTTAGTTGGGAACTTCTATTCATCAAAATATGCTCTTAAAGAATAAAAAAGCCAGCCACAGACTAGAAGGTATTTGCAATTCATATATTCAAAGACTTATCTGAAATCTATAAAGGCTTCCTATAAATCGATAAAAAAGGCAGACCATCCAATAGAAAAATGGGCAAAAGACTTGAGCAGATACTTCTAAAAGAGGATATCTAAATAGCCAATACACATATAAAAAGGTGCTCCAGAGAAATACAAAGTTGTCAGGGAAATGCAAATTAAAATCAGAATGAAACCCAAGGATGAATGGATAAATGCATACAATGGAATATTATTTAGTCTTAAAAATGAAATTCTGACACATGCTACAACATAGCATAATGTCCTCAGGGTTCATCTAAATGAAATAAGCCAGTCACAAAAATATAAATACTGTACCATTCTACTTAGGAGGTACCTAGAGATGTCAAATTCACGGAGACAAAGTAGAATGATGGTTGCTAGGGTCACCAGGGAGGGAGGAATGAGGAGTTAGTGTTTAATGGGTTTGGAATTTCAACTTGGGAAGATGACAAAAGTTCTGGAGATGGGTGGTGGTGATGGTTGCCCAATAACATAAATGTACTAAATGCCACAGAACTATACACTCAAAAATGGTTAAAATGGTAAAAACGTTTTGTATGTTTTACCACAAGAAAAAGAAAAGACACAATAAAACGTACCCACTCCAACAGCAAAAAATGAAATAGACATGAACAATACCAAGTTTTGCCCAGATTGTGGAACAACTGGAACTCTCTCAGCACTGTTGGGGTATAAATCCGTACAGTCATTTTGGAACACTGACAGTATCTACTAAAGCTGAGCAGCTACAACCTTTTGACTCAGCAATCCCCTTGCCTAGGTATGCATTCAATGCTAATGTATGCATCTCTTCACCAAAAGACATGAACTAGAATGTTCATAGTAGCATCATTTGTACCACCCCTAAACTGGAAATAACTGCATGCCCATCAGTTGCAGAATGGACAGATACATTCCCACAATGGACTACTCTACAGCAATGGAAAACAAATTACATACAACATGAATGAATCTCAGCAACAATGCTGAATGAAGGAAACCAGACAATATATACCCTATGAATTTATTTAAAATTCAAAACCAAGTAAAACTATTCCATGTTCTTGGAAGGCAAGAAGGCGGAGTGACGGGTAGTGATTGGAACGGAGAATTGAGGGGGCTGGTCAGGTTCATCTTCTTCATCTGGATGCTGATCACATAGTGTCTTCACTTTGTGAGCTGTACTTACTAGCTATGCATTTTTCTGTGTGTGTGTTACTTTAATAAAAAAGTTAGCAAAGTCAGTCATATGCAGCATCCCATATAAAGAATTATGGAATATTTAGAACACTAAGAGCGTGGGGAATTTAAGCCCCAGTGGAATGGTGAAGCAAAATAATGCATGTGGCTTCAACTAGAGTGTGATTTACCATCACGGGGTTGTTCAGGGGGTGAGGAAAACTTAGGTCAGTGAGAAGTTGCTGTTAGACCATTCCCACCTACATCATTCATCTTGAACCTTGTTTTGTTATTTAAATGTTTGAGGAGTATTCACCTTAACTGTAAGCTCCCTGAAAGCAGGGACTCTAGGGTGATTTCTCTAGCCTAAATCACAGCACCAGGCCAGGTGCAGTGAGCCATACATGTAATCCCAGCACTTCGGGAGGCTGAAGCAGAAGGATTGCTTGAGGCCAGGAGTTTGGGACCAGCCTGGGCAACATAGCAAGACTCCATCTCCACCAAGAATTCGAAAATTAGCCAGGCTTGGTGGCCCACGCCTGTAGTCCCAGCTACTCGGGAGGCTGAGGCGGGAAGAGGGCTTGAGCCCAGGAATTGGAGACTGCAGTGAGCTATGATAGTGCTACTGCACTCTAGTCTGGGTGACAGTGAGGCCTTCTCTCAAAAAAAAAAAAATCACAGCACCAAGCACAGAGCCAGGCATGTCCTAAATAACAAAACCACTTTAATATATCATTATACTAGAATTACGACAATAAGTTAGATGTGTTATCAGCAAATGCAAGGATTTAACAGATGTATTAGAAGTATCAATCCAGGGGCAATTTTATCTTAAGAGCTCAGGCTTTGTAGCATGACAGATCTTGGGTAAATTATATAATGTCCTGGCCTCTGCTTTGCAACCTCAGAGTGGGGATAAGTAGTGACCTCAGAGTTGGTGTGAAGATGAAATAAATTACGAGGTGCATCTGAGGAAATAGGGTATAAGAGACACAATTATGTGTCCAGCAGCACCCAGGCAAGTATGGCAAGTTACCTTCTCCTAAAGGCTGTGTACAATCTGACCCTGAGAAGAGGAGGGGGCAGAGGAGGAATCTGGATACCCCTCCACGCTTCATCTCCTCAAGCCTACCTAAAGCCAACTCTTAGGGGGATTGCATGTGAAGCCTTTATGATCTGTCACCTGAAATCCCTTTTGCAGCCACAAATTTGAGTCAGACAAAGCCGAAGAAACAACGCATGCCTTTAATGGATTCTAGGTGCAATAAATAATGCAATTGATAGTGATCTGTTCCCAAACATGAGGCAGCTGAGTTCATCATGAGTAACTGCAACTGCCATGCCCTCCGCAGATAAAATATAGGCATTCAAATTGGAAGGTGGGCAGCTAGAGCCTTCCTTGGAGCTGCCTGTCTGTGGGATGTTCCCTCCCTCACCAGTGAGAGGCAGGGTGGTGTCTGAAGACAAGTGGATTCTGGAGACATGCCCTATGTTTGTAAGATTTACTGAGCATCCAGCATGAGCCACCACACAGTCCTGGATCTGCCACTAACCAATCCTGTAACTTGGGCCAAATTTTCTGAACACCCTAGGCCTTCATTTCATCACTTTTAAACTGGTAAGAAGTACCAGGCCATCTTTGGATCTCTTATCAACCTATGATTCTCCAATCCATGTGCTTTCCACACACCAAAGTTAACCTTCCTCTAATTCACTCCCTGACATCTTGTTCTGCTATCTTTAGAGTCCTCGTGTCCTCATTTGTGCGGTTTCACACAGAACAGTAATCAGGTAACTGAGCTGCATAGGCATGTCATCTGACTGCCGAAGGAGACCAGCATCAGACCTGAATACAAGAGCAGAGTTCATCTCTCACACCATATTTTTCAGAACCATAACATGCCACCTTGGGCTGTTTGTCAGCCCTGAATCAGTGAATGACTCATATATCCAACAAGCCTGCATTCGGTGCCATCTCGGCCCAGGCACCACACTGAACCTTGGGAAAATACGACAGTGGGTTAAGACAAAGGCCCTACCCTCAATGTGTTCATGCCCTATAGAAAATACAGGCACTAAACACAAATCACCCACAACATGGGACTGTCAGGGAGGATTGAGCATGTTGTAGGTGGAGGAAGCAGCCAGGAGAAAGAGATGAAAGATGCAAGAGAGGGGGAGGAGGTAATGGAGTGAGGTCCTGGAGACAAGGGGGGAGGCAGCTGGGGACGGAGCTGGAAGAAGACAGTACTCCCTGCAAGTCTTAAAAAAAAAAAATCCCTACTGGTAACCAATTTCCAGGGCAGAAAGAAAATTCATTATCAAATTGTTCTAAGTGTTTGACTTTGAAAGAAGTCAGAAGTGAGCTTAATTTAGCATCTTAACACCTGGCCACCACCTAGATACTGCCTCCTTCTGCCCTCAAGGGGCAACAGCTCCCTGCATCTTCCTCTGATGCTCCCTTAGTCTTGGTTTCTGCTGTATCAACCCAGTTGGGGGAATGGGGTTGGGGGTGGGGAGGGTAATGACTGGGAATTGAACGTGGTTTTTCAAAGCCACAAAATGGAGAGTATGTGCAAGAGTAAAATCATTTATATATGGGCATCTTCCACTGGGAGGAATTGCTCCGCTATCACTCTTTGGTGTCTCAGACTAAGACTAAAGCACAACTCATTTTTTGCTTTTCCATTCCAATTAGCTGCATATTTTTAGCACGTGTTATATAAGGCTCATCTGACCAAATTCGTTGGCTTGGGGCCTTTCTTTCCTTTCATTTCACTGGCAGATTGACCCGCGTGGTAGGATGACGAGCAGATCATGACAAGTCTGTAAATAGCCTGCCCAAGGAGGGGTGGATGGGAAGAGAGCTCTCGAGATGAAGTGAGGGTTTGTATTTGGCATGCCAAGGCTAAATCCATCCCTTCTAAAAGGGGAAAGCAGAAAGAACTCGAGATTCCAAATCGAACTGCAGCGCAGTCGGTAGGAAAAGGCTGCTCCGTCTACAACAAGCACAACTCAGACAGGCAGAGCTCAGCACCAACAGAGGCCTCCAGACCCCCACTGAGGCGGCCAGCCTTGGGTACAAAATGCTTCAGGGGCTCCTTCAGCTGCAGGATAGTCTAATTCTGGTTGTCCACGTACTATATGCATGAGTTGCAAGCCTTTCTAGGAAAAAATGCCCATCTGCACTGCAATGGGAGGCAGGAAAAAGCATGAAGTAGAATAGGAAAACCTTGCCTTAGCCCCACCCTCTGCCTCAGTTCCTGCTGCCCTGGGAAAGACACTTCACCTCTCTCAGGATCAGCATCCTTGTGTTAAAAATATCTACCATCACTTCTATACACAGGGTTGTGGAAGGATTAAAGTGGAACAATGAATGTGTCCAGAGAAGTATAAAGTTATGCTCAAACACAAAGCATTATTGTTATGAGTCTGAACCATGCCCGTAATCAAATACCCCAAGTAAAATTTGCAGAGGTCACTGGGGCTAAGCCTCCTACTCCCATAGATCACAACATAGAATGAGTTCTTCTACAACTAGTTACTTGCAGAATTAGCGCCTAGGAAGGCTTGGACAAAGGAGAGAGGCAACTCCATAACTCAAGGAGTTTAGAGCTAGGAGTACTACCTTAGAGCCCAAAAGAACACACAAAAGCCAGACACCCTTTCTCAGCCCCAGGCTCGTCACTACGTAAACTGTCAGAACCACCCAGGCCCGCCCACCCTCTTCTGCCTCCCAGCCAGTAAAGGTCATGCAACAGCCAACATTCACCCAGAAGACACACATCTGCATGAAGCCTGGAGTATCTCAAAGACTATTTTAAGTCACTATGGAAAAGCTGTTCTAGAGCTAAAGAAAAATAAAGCTGTATTTTTTTCCCTCAGCATATATTAGCAGTTACCAATTATGTGTTTACCTATTTAAACAAATAGGTAACAAATAGGAAAACAAATACTCAAATCCACTGCAGGAGAGAATCTTAGCCTCTACGGGAGAGATGTGGCTTTCTGCTGGTTTACAATTGTGGAGACAAAATTCCCCCTCCAACACCTGTCAGCCTGGGCTGCAGAATCGAGCAACATATGCCAGGCCGCATAACCGCTGGACCCGCAGTTACAGACTGGTGCTCTGCGTGTTTGGTCGTAGTTAGGCACTGGGACATTGTCCACATTTATGACGCTTGGAGTCAGAAAGACCTGGATTCATGTGGCTTTCCTATGTGACCTTGAGGGAGGTATTTGTTTTGTTTATTCGGTTTTCAACCACGTAAAAATGGAGATGAGCATACCTGCTTCCCAGGGAGGATGTGAAGATTAAATTAGATGATGCAGGTAGAAGTGCTGAGCACAGAGCCGGGCATACTGAGGGAGGTCAATGAATACTATTTTCCTTTCCTTCTCTAGGTTCCAGTTCTAGAGAATCCAACTCAATTTGTTAATTCACAAATTATATCTTCACTTTTTCACGTCCCTTTTCTGTGACAACACGTCCCTTTTCTGTGACAACACCCCCCTACCATAACCCCCCCACATATATACATTCTATACTTCTCACTAGCTGGTGTCCTACTTTTCAGCCCAAACTTCTAAGCTCAAATTCTATTTCCAGAATCCTTTTTGGTGCTTCTGGCCCATAGGAACCCCTCTGTCTGAACGCTTCTAGCTATGGCTGTCCATGTCACACAATATGCATTGACAAGAGATAGTGTTTTAATAATATTTTTTTTAAAAAGCACTGGCTTACAAATCCTTCTTAGCTTCCATCTTTCAAGTAGAGATAATGCCTGCTCTGTCTACATCACAGCTTTACTTTAGGATCAAGTAAGATTACCTGTATGGAAGAACTATGTAACCTGCCAGTACTATATAAGTGCGACCTCTCTTCCTCTTCATCACCACCCCTATCATTGCTGCCACCATCCCTCCATAAGAAGTCGTCAAGGTGTGGCACTCACATAGCTCACTAATTTTACCAGCTCCTTCCTGACTTGCTATGTAATGGAAACTCCCTTGTGACAGGCTTTTCTTTGAAGAAAGTGGTTAAGTATGGCAGTTACCCTGAAATAAGTGTGGATTCCCCCTCCTCTGCCCACACCCCCCTGGCCAGGGCCCCAGAGAAAGGAGAATTCAAAGTTAGCCACGTTTCCACGCACATCACTGCAAGCCCCAGCAGTCAGCCGCTGAGCAGCAGACTGAAAATTCATGCCTGCCAACCCTGTCATTTCTCAAAATTTCAGTTATTTATACTTCACAAGTTTGTGAGATGCAAGTCCCAGTTTCCTGGGATGTCGAAAAAACTGGCCCAATATTCTTGTAGAAAACTCCCAAGCAAAAGTGGATGGTACTGAGATTTCTAATATTCTGCCCCACTGAACTCTCCCAGTGTGATTCGACCTGCCTAAATTAGCCTTGCCTCCCCACTGAACCCCACCCTCAGGGATCTGCACATCTGGGCCAGGAATGACTACCCCCATCATTCTGTTTACTGATGCAAAACCTTTAAGTCCTACCTCAAGTCCCACCTGTTATAGGAAGTCTGCCCAGGTTTCCCAAGCCCACAAGGACAGCAGCCTTCTCTTACCACCACCAACAGGCCTTCACACTCGTAAGAGCAACCTCAGTCTAAGTGACCCTTGCCCAGCCTGTGAGCCCCTCGAGCACATGCTCCAGAATTCTCCCTTAGGGTCATTACTCAGCTGGATGTACCTTAGGTATACAGTAACTACTTGCTGATAATAATTGATAAAAATGCAGGCTGCTTAGAGAGAACAGGTGAATTAAGTATCAGGACCTGTAAGAAAAGGGAAATCCCTGGATCCTTCAGTACAAGCCCTAAGACTTGGAAATGAGAAACCGGACACCTTAAAGAGTAGTCTTCAAGTCCACTTCAGGCCCCAGATCTCTCTCCCCCCACTTTGAGACCTTAGGAGGCCTACCCTTCAGGCAGGCTGGGTACCTTTAAAACACCCTGCCCAGCATCATCTGTCCTGGCCCTCTTCTGTTCCTCAGTTTCCCCTCACTGAGCATACCCAAGACCTGTGGTTGCTCAGCCCTGGCGGCCACAGGCCCTCAGGCTGGTCCCTTGTACTCAGAGCTGTCCACATCCCAGCTGGCTGAGCACTTAGGCACCCAGAACGCTGTTGGTGTCTGCATGCTCAGGCTTGGCTTTGGTAACCAGCCTATGCCCTTAGTCCAAGTTCTCAGCCAGCCAATTCCCCCATGCATCAATTTCTGTGGAACTCTTTGCTGCCACCAATATAGACCAGAACACTCAGTTTTTTCCAGCACCGTGCAGGCCAGTAATATGCCAGCAGCACCTCTGACTTTGACTGAGAGCATACTATTTGCCAGGCACTTTTCTACATACTTTATGTGTATTAACCCTATTAAACACCACAACAACCCGATGAGGAAGTGGGTCCTATCATTCTCCGCGTGAGTTCAAGAACTAGCCTAAGGTGCCACTGCTAGGAGGTGGCTGAGCCCAGATTCCGTCTGGCACGGGAGCCTGCATGCCCAGGCCTCTGCCGTCCTGCCTCCACAGAATGCCCACAGAGAAGAACGCTTCCTTTCAACCCATCCCAACAATCACTGTTTTCTTAATGTCTCCTCTGCCTTCAGCCCTTCAGCTTCCTATTCAAAAACAGCTGGCCTGGTAAAGGAAGGCTCAACTTTGGCATAAGGCTTTCTTTCTCTGGCAGTGGATATATTTGTTTTACCTCTCCTCAAACAAAAATATGCCTCGTTCCCTGTGTTATAAAGATCAAGAAACAAATTACTCAGCACAACTAAATAGCCAGGCCAGGAGTAAACAGCCGATTCCATTGCCCATTCGCCACCTGCGGGGAAAGGTTCTGAGGAGGAGGAGGGAGAATGCGGGGCCTCGCTGGGACAGGTCCATTTGTTTAGTGGGAATCACTGCCTGTGCAGGGAGTGCTTACTCCCTCTGTCTCTGTCAATATCTCCAAGGAGCCCGGGACACAGCAAACTCATGTTTAAATGATTTATTCACACCCCTCTTCTTGAAACTGCCCAGAACCACCTCTCTCCCCACTGCCTGCTGCACCCGAGAACATTCCACTCTGGTCAGTTTGGTCCCCTACATTCGTGTTACGAGCCAAGCTTGCTATAGCCACTTTACCTTTGCTTTTGAGGTTCTCCCTGGCTGGCATTTCCTCCTTCCTTCCCTCTGCTCACAGAAATCCATCCTCCCAAGCTAACCCAGCCCCACCTCCCCATGGAGCTTTCCCAGCCCCTTGAACTTGAGGGACAGTCCCGGCTCTGTCCCTACATCACAAAGCCTGTGATATACAAGTCAGTATGTAGTTAACACACCCTCATGTGCTGTTTCACCTGTGTCTTCTCAACTTGTCTGGAAGCAGAAGTTACATGTCTTATGCTTCTGAATCCACCACACCACCCTAGGACGGGGCTGAGCACACAGTAAAGGTGATAAACACACCTGGCTGGTTGACAGAAACTAGAAATGTCCCTGGGCTCTGCTCTACCTCCAAGGCTGGTTTTAAAACAGACAATTTACAGGCCAGAGCCACACATCCTATTGACCCACTTGGCATCTCTTCCTTGTAGGAGTAACTTCAGACCCCACTTTGAAAGCCTCAGGAGTCAAGCTCATGGCTTCCCCACGCAGGCACTGCTCTGGGCACACACACTTGCCAGCATATCATCCAGCACTCCTATCTCCTATCTGAAAGCTGTCAAGACCTCAAGAAGTAAATGTGTCACAATATCAGGCCAGGGGTCCAGGGACCTGTAATTCCTGTATTTTCCAGGAGACTTTTGGCGCCACACACTCTCCTACCAGAACTTTCCAAAATGCTCTCCATTCACAGTGAGGTCTATTTCTAGATATTTCTCCCCATACAAATCAACTCAGAAAGTCACTCAGAAAATTCAAAAGCACTGTTTACCTCCCCCTCCATTATATGCACAAAGTTCAACTTCTGTTTCTTTCCTTTATTCTGCTTTACAGAAGATGTGTGGTATTTTCTCCCCTTATATCTCAAGAATCATCAAGCCCTGTAAAATCAGGGATATTGGAACATGATCTTTTGTGCACTTACTATTTCCAATGACTGATACATGAAGGATGTACCCTCAAGTTACAGGGATTTAACATAAAATCAGAGCTGCGAGAGAAAGGTTTGGTGGTTCTTAAGCATTCAAGCACATCCCAGCGCTGGATGAGATACACACGTTTGCACTGTGTGGTCTCAACTCCATGATAATCTCCAGGCAACCAAAAGCCAGCTGCTTAGCAACACAAGCTGGAGAATCAGCTCACACGTCTCTATTAAAGAGCTGCTCTTGCCTCGTAGTGAGCACAGGCCTGGGCTGGAGGAGCCCCAGGCAGCCACTGCCAGGCAGAGACTGGGCCAACATGGGCTTGGAGTGAGGGCAGCCCAAGGGAAGCGTTTTAATGAAGACAGTGGGAAGGGAGTAGGCGGCAGGTTGTCCAGAAGTTAGAGGAGGAATTAAAAATGCAGCACAGGTTACGATTCTAGGGAGGGTAGTTAACCCCCTCCACAGAGGCTCTGAAGCACTTGCTTCTTCCTCTTCTGTCTCTGTTCTAGATGTTCCTCCCTTGGGGGTGGCAAGGGGGCTTGGCTTTACAATCCTAACACAGTTGGTTAGCAGCTCAGCCAGTACAAAGAATTTTGGAGCCTCTGGTCCAGCTCTTTCCCCCTGACCCATGCTAAATACAATAGGAAAGCTAATGGGAATTTGTGAAACTGCTACTTAATGGATTTTTATAGCACTCAAGCTTTCCCAGATACTATGGGGGATAGAAACAAGAATATAGGACCGGAGAGAAGCTGGCAATTTTGGACTTAGGCTACCTGGGCTGGAGACCAGACTCTACCACCACCCAGCTCTGAAGCCTTGAAAAAAGTGCTTCCCAAGCCTCACCCATAAAAGGAGGATAATAGTACTTACCTGTGAGTACCCCAGGATTGTTGGGGGGATCAAAAGAGAAGATGTGTGTCTGGAGGAAGTTTTGCCTTTCTGCGGAGCTATGGTATTAATATCATGATAAATCAAGGCGCCTTATCTAAGAAGGTGCCAAACTGGACGGAAAGAGACACCAAGGCACGAAACAATGTGGCATAGTAACAGCTGCGTGGCAAAGGCTGCTCGGACTGCAGGGACAGGGAATCAAGAGCCTGGAGTCTTTCTCCTGTTGCCTATTTACTAACCTCTTGCCTGAAAGCTGGGCAGAGGAAAGTATAGGAAAGGCAATTCACACTAATTTAGAGGGGTCTTTGGGGACAGCTTCTTTGCAGTAGGTGTTAGCTGGTCTCTGTCCTGAACCAATTCTATGGATTTTAATTATCCAGGCTATAGCAATCCCCCAGAGTCAGAGATAACCTCAAACTGATGTCAATGGAGAAATACTCATGCTATCTCCAGTCCAGATCTTTCAGCTTGACCTCCCAGGGGAACATCAGCTCATTAGCAACCACATTCACACCAAGGGGTACCCTTAAGAAAATACAGCCCCATGGAGGAAGAACTGCAGAAAGGGTTTGTTTTTGTGATTTCAAAGCACCTGCCCACCTATAATCTCATTTGCATCTTAGTTCAATTTCCCAAATGAGGGAGCATGTGGATGTACACATAATCTTATCCCTACTACTAGATATCTGAAACAACCTAGAAATTGGTTAACTGTCTCCATTTATTATACATTCAACTTAATTCAGTCCAAAGCAATAAATACGTATTGAGCCCTTTCTGTACACCAGCAGATATTACACCAGGAAGATATCAAAGTGAAGACAACACTGCCTCTTCTCAAAGGTCTCGCAGAAGGGCTGCAGCGCACACACAGTCTCCCCTATTACAAAATGGCATGTGGAAAATGAGACTGTTTGATCAGCATATTGGGGTAACTGGATGAAGCTCTCACAGCCAGAGATGAGTGACCCCAGGCTCTGACCAACAGGCCACCCTATCTCTGCCACCTACCAGCTGCATGACTTTTAGCAAGTGACCCAACTACTCTGTGACTAAGTTTCCTAATCTAGAAAATGAGAATAGTAGTAGTCAATAACTCATAAGGTTCTTGAGAGGAACAAGCAGGCTGATACATGCAAAACTTTCAAAACAGTACCTGGCACATAAGTGCTCAATTAAGGTCAATTATTGTTATTTTGGAGGGGCTCTTTACTCTTTTTATGCAACCATTTCTGTTTCCTATCATCTTTGACCAGGATCCTCTTCAGAGGCCCTAGGAATTTCACATACCTTTTCCCCTGGGCAAGTCTCCTCTTCCCAAGAACTTCAGGAATTCCATCAAGGGCTCTGCTGTGTAGAATACCCACCTCCCTGACACCTTTACCTGGCCTATATTCTTCAGTCTCCTTTGGTTCATTGAAGACCACAGCTCAACTATGTAGGGATGAATTGAGAGCCTGGCTGGTTATTGGAAACGCCTGAGCAACAGGCATGTGGCGGGGTGGGGAAGAGGAGGAGGAGGAGGAGGGAGGGGACAATTATTTGGTTGACTTCTACAAACAGCTTTATGCAGATATCACATGCCATAAGTTCACCTATTTAAAGTATGCAATTCAATGGTTTTTAGTACATTGAGAGATACGTGCAACCATCAACAGTCTTAAAACATTCATCACCTCAAACAGAAACCCCTTATCCTTTAGTTATCACCCCCCTATCCTCCAATTCTCCACCCCAGTCTACACCACCACTAGTCTACTTTCTGCGTCTATAGATTTCCCTATTCTGGACATTTCAAGTGAGTGGAATCATATGATATATGGTCTTTTCTGCCTGACATCAGTTACCAGCATAAGATCTTCAAGGTTCATCCATGTCAGTGCTTCATTCCCTTTTAATGGCTCAATCCTAATCCCTTGTACAGATAATTCTACATTTTATTTCTCCATTTGACAGTTGGTGGACATTTGGGTGGCTTCTGCTTTTTGGCTATTATGAGTGATGCTGCTATGAACATTCATGTGCATGTTTCTGTGCAGACATGTGCTTCCATTTCTCTTGGGATTACACCTAGGAGTGGAATTGCTGGGTCCTGTGGCAACTATGTTTAATCACTGAGGAACTGCAAGACTCCTTTCTGAAATAGTTGTGCCATTTTACACTCCCACAATTAAGTTGATTACTGAGGGGGCAGTTAGAAGGCCTCAACCTGCAGCCTTGGTGTACTCACCATCACCTTCCAGATTGTTACTCTCAGGCTGATGTCACTTTACTTTCTTCCCTGAGACCTCAAGGTACATTTTTCTCTTACCAAACAGAAGCTTGATTGAGAGATTGTTCAGATCCTGCCTGAAGGTTGGAGAGTGAAAGCCGTGTCCTTACCTACCGGTGGGGCTACTAGCTCTGGAGATTAGAGTGACCAGTGTGTCTGGACCAGCTGGGGCCACACATGCATGTGGGAGATCCGCAAGGTCACTCAACAGCCGGCCAGGATGAGAAAGGCCAGTTCTTGGGTCCTCAGCCCCTCCCTCCCTCACAGTACCCAGCATCTTCTCTCCACCCACCCACCCTTTTCCATACCTGATGGACACTGGTGCTAGTGTTTGCCTGAGCCACAAAGATGCCCTGCACTCATGTCTACCCCTCCTCCTCTTGGAGATGTTCTGACATTTATTTCCTTATTTCATTGGTCAGAAGGGACCCCATGCATGCCGTGGCACATGCTCTTGGATCGTTTCCTGTGCTTTTCTCCAGCCCCCTAGGGTCACAGAAGGCCTAGATTTCAAAAAAGAAAGGCATTTCACGAAAATGACCTGTGGTCTCTCCGCCACCTTCCTCAGTTTTTCTGTGGCCAGCTTTGTCTCCTGGTAGCCTCCTCAACTCTAGATTTCCTCAGTGTTTTCCAAAGTGTGAACCAAACAGCACTGAGCACCCCTCTGGTGCCAGCTCACCCTGGGGGAGAGGGGTAGAGGAGAAGGGTCCCCAAATTCAAGCTAAAAATGAGGCATAAGCACACACCTCAGCAGAAAGGCAGCAGATCAAGAGACTGGAGGGTAGAAGGCCAAGACCTTTATGTATACTGGCTTTCCCGCAGTCTCTCACCAAGTAATTTGGAGATCACACGCTCCGGAAAGCAGCTCTTAGATGCCAGGCCAGTGCTCCTGGGTCCAGCTCAGCCCACCCATACATGGTTCTCTAAGCTCTACACGGATGCTGACAACTGGCCTACCCCGTGTTCATTCCCTTGACAGGGTGTCTGTACCCCATCACCTCAGGAGCCCAGGTCGCCAGTTCTTTTCCCCTGTGCACCCCCGTTATCTCCCCCCCAACACGTTTTCAATTAAACTAAAGTGAAACCAGCTCATTCTATGTAACAGCCTTGATTTACATACACCTTATCAAGCCCATATGGGCTGGTCTCTGGCCTATCTGTTCTGACACCCTCTCTCCAGGTGGCTGTCCCCCCAAGCTGGGACACCCCAGCCACGTCAGCTCTGCCAGGGCACACACCTTGCCGCCCCTGAAGTAGCTTCTGCTTCAGTCCATGAGCACACTTCAGCCCAGCCCACACCTCTGATCCTCACAAGCCTTCCTGGCGCTGTGGCCCACAGTGACCCCTTTCACTTGCTCGTCAGTGCCACCCCTCTGGCATTGGTTTTCATCTGTCTGAAGGCCCGTGATGTCTCTCGACATCATGTGTTATTTGCATACTCTTAGTATTTTGACTTATTTCCTCTCAGGGGTGTGTGTGTTCATAACATAGATGCCACATTATTTGGCTTTTCAGTTGGGCCCCTCCTATGCTCTTATTTAGAAAGGAAGCTCCTGGAAGACTAGGGCTGGTTGACAGCAAAGGGGAACACAACTGAGACAGTGCAAGGAGCCGTGCGATTTCCAGGCTTGGCAACATTCTATACAACACAACCTGTCCTCTGGGCTTCTGCAAAACACAAATGAATGGGACAGGCTCTGAAGACCTGCACTGCTCCCCTCCCTCCCAACTCTCACTGCCAACCTCAGCCCCTCCCGAGCTCCCATGGCGCCTCGGCCCCAGCCTCTGCAGGCCCACCACGGAGGACTCCAGCCCAGGAGAACTAATTCCTGTGTGTGCCTTCGGTTTCCAGCTGGTGGACAGATTGGTTTACTATACACAACCATAAAAGCTTCAGGGATTTGGTTGAATTTAAATCATCTGGTCTTAAAGTAACTATAGAAACCCAAAAATGATTTATATGGTGATTTCTCTCTCTCTTCCGATTGCATTCATTGTCTGAACCCTTTTCTACTCTAGTCCTGTTCTCCACAGTCCTTGCAGCATGCTAACTGAATAGAGGCTTAATCTCAAATACATATTGTTGATAAAACAGTGTGGTAGGTACATGATGATCAGAGCTTAACTAAAAATACACGAGTTTCAATTTTGAAGAAAGCTAGAGTAAAGCCCCATTACTGACTAGGTAAGAGATAAAGCTAAAGCCCATGGCCCACACTACCCAATCACGGGAAAGGGAAGGTACCACCTATTGCTTCTACAGCCAGCATAGAGATTTCACCTACCATATCAAGTAGATTTGTGAATACGACACTCTAATGGGGGTTTACTGTGTTTGGATAGTGTGCTCTTTTAAAAATTCTATAGCCTAGAGAGATCAGAGCATCTCAGATTCTCAATTTGGCTAAAATACTCAATTTGAGAGGATGTGAAAATTGTCCAAATAAAACATTATTTGCAGACTTTGTCAAATAAGAAATTTCCCCAATGCATATAGAAGAACAGAACTGTTTCTTTCTCCTAAGAATACTACATCTTAGACAACTTTAAAGGAATAAGTAGAGATAGAAAAGACCAACAGGAAACCCACCAGACAGCACATCCAACTACCATGTTCTTTGTCTACGCAGTTCTTTCTCAACATGGCCATCTCTCACTAGAGCTCCAGAACCGTCCTAAACTCTCCAAGTTCTACCACCTTTTCACAGTAAATGGCAGACTCTCCCAGACAGATTTGTTAAATTGTCCTAATTTTTCTCCCTAATAATTCTGTTTTGAGAGGGTGTAGTTGCTGCAGAATTCACCATGGTGGCACAGACCTGCTGCTTTTTCCCTCAGGTCTCCTTAGTCCCCCCACATCCCTTGCCGTTCCTCCCCCCACCCCTCAGACCAAGTGCACACAGGACTGAACCAACACCAAAACAAGGCCATGACTGGGCTCCACCAGCACCACCCTCTGCTGAGCAAACCGACAAACGTGGAAGAGATTGTGTGTTTGGTAAGAACTTTGCAGAGACTTAAAATCATCTATGTCTAGGAGGCATCAGTGCCTTTCATTTGTCCTTTGTTTGCTCTTCAGGTAGAAAGGACTTGCTCCTGGAAAGGCCCTGAGGGAAACTAAATCTCTAACGAAGAGAGGCTGAGTTCTTTAGGGTTTACTGAGGCTTTGGTAAATTCTAAAATACTCTTTAAAAAAAAAAAAAAAAAACCCAGCCAATTCCCAATCTTAATATTTAAACCCTTTCTTCTTGCAAATTCATACCATAGATCTTAAAGATGTGCTTAGAAGCTAACAACAGATGTGCTGGCTGAACACTTAAGATCTATTCATTCCTAAAAAATGAAACAAAAAATACTCTCATTGGGCTGAAAGAACAGCGTGCCCTACTCCTCCATTGTATTATTTTGCACAAAATTTCAGGTGTTAAGGAAAGAACAAAAGTCTCTTTAGTCTAAGAGACACTATGGAAAATCCTAGCAAAAGGATACTTTTTTCAGTGGCTGATAGTAAGGGCCTTTTGAGGAGGGAAGACCAAGTGTTCCCATTGGGTGTGCATGGGTAATCCCCCACAGCTGGGCACTCCTGGATGGTTATGCATGGTATTCATCACTTCCTATGTATGCCAAGCCAATAAAATCAACACTTGGTTAATTTGCCATCAATGAAAGATGCTATGGACTCTAAAAATTCCTAATCTAATTATGGCTCGTTGACTTTAACATGAAAATGACAGTATTTGCTGTTAAGGGTCACATACCCACCTCCCAGTTAATAATCAAACCAGAGCTTTGTAGAGTGGGTCACTCAGCCAAGCAGCCTCACTTTACAAATGAGGAAATCCAGGCTCAGAGACCGAGTTAGCTTGCCCAGGGGTCACACATCACTAGTAGCGGAAGCAGAACTCCCTGCTCACAACACTGGTTACTCTGTACTTAGTGTATTGTGTTCTTTTTGACAAAAGAGTAGTTCAGAGATACTAACGTATGACAAGGAAGAGTGTTGCTACCATAACTGATGAAGGACTGTTTAGGACCCCAGCATTGCTTAACAGGAGAAAAGGACAGCCTTAGGAGAAAACGAAAGCTGCTTTTTATCATCTGAAGTGCTGTTGATAATGGATTTATAGAGCCCCAGGGAGATTGAGCAAAGCCTGCAATGGTGAAAGTTATGGGCAAGCCAGGTTTGGGGAAGGTCCCAGAAGTTTTTAATAAGATGCATCCCACAAAGACATGGGTTGCATTAAGCTCTGTGAGGAAAGGAGTTCGCCAATTAGTCTCTTCATTTTTATGTCTCCCTGGTGTGAACAGGGAGAGAATGTTAGCATCTAAAGGCTTGGTTATCACCTGCCGGAAATATTATACAAAAGGGAATCCTCTTTTGGGTGGGAGTTTGAGAAACAGACCAGATCTTAAATTTGGTTGATGGTTTGAATCTCTGGAAATAGTTTCAAATACAGATTACTGAAGCCAGTGGGTGAAAACTGGCCTGGAAATAGGTAAACTAAAAAAAAAAAAAATCTCTATATGATTCCAATGACTGGCTAAATAAGGAGTCACTAAAATAGATGAGTGGCTCTCATACTTTTTGGCCATGACCCACAGTATGAAAAACATATTTACGTGGAAACTCAGGATACACACATTTATATAACCAAAACAGAAGTTTCACAAAATATTTGCCTCTAATACATTATGTACTTAGATATTTTCCATTTTCAAGCTTTTTTAAATTTTATTTTTCTTTCTTTCTTTTTCTCCCAGGCTTATGAGAGAGAAAAGTTTTTTGTGTTTTTTTTTAAAGGTCTGTTGAGACTCACTAAATTCATTTCACAACCCACTAATGGGTCATTTCAGAAAACACTGAACTATATAACCTTAAAGAACCCAACAAAGTAAGGGTGAGAAAAAGAATGTGCCCACAGAAAAAAGGAACCATGAGTTTAGATCCACTTGGTGTTTTGCATGTGGTTTGGTTGTTTTAGGCACAGATGAGATAGGACCAACCAGGATCTTGAAGGGAATGTTCATTCAAAAAACAAGTATTTAAAGAGGTGGTTGCTGTAATTAAAAAACATCACTGGGTAGGCAGTTACTGAATCCTTTAGAAGCAAAACATCTGAGAAAACCTCCATGTATGTGAGTTCTCTTCCCTTAGAGAGCTTTGGAAAAGCAGCAAAGATCAGGCTAATCTATGCAGCTTAATTATGCTAGCGATTGAAAGGGTGTTTTCTTCCTTTGCATCTGATTATTTGAAGAAAATGGCTGTTAAATAAAAATGTAGCAAAACTTGCCCAGAGCTCAATGTGCTCCATCATCCTATGGTGAAGGAGGACGCTGCCTCCGGCTTTGGGGGCCAGTTGTTGCCATTTCTGGTGAAGGTGAGTTCTTCAGGGTCAGCTGAGGACACCAGACGTCTCAGCATCTCAGAGAAAGGAAGTTGCACGTCTCTCCCACAGGTCTGTTTTTGTCAGTCCTGTAATTCAGGTCTTCTACCTCTGTGGTCCCCCAATCCCAGGGCACGGACTGGCCGCAGAGCTCTTCAGACTCCTGCCTCCCACCCCCCCAAGAAACTGATAACTATGCCTTTGTTCTTAAAATGCTCCTTGTTTGGGGACCAGCCCCCACCCTCCAGGTTTCCCTCCTGTTCGTCTGGCCGATCCTCCCCCATCTGCTTTGTAGGTTCTTCTGCCCATCCCATGCATTTGGGGCTTCCTCAGACTCTGTCCTTGGCCTGGTTTTCCAGAAGATTCTTTCTAGACACACTTCCCAGACCATCATGGCTTTGGGATTATCTATATGCTGACAATTCCCAAATCTAGACCTACAGCACAGAACACCCCTGAGCTCTAGAGCTAGGGAGCCACCAGTCCTCTGGACAATGTGTCCAAGATATATCCAACTCCACATGTCCAAACAGAACTCTTCCCACTTCCTCTGGTGTTCCCATAATCAGTCACTGGACACCATATTAGCTCTTCTAGGTACTCTGGCATTTACCCTCAACCTGGCTTGTACTGTTATTTTTTAAATTCATAAATTCACATATGAATTTATTATCTCCCTAATTATACAGTAAACTCTTAATGCCCTCACAGCACCTAACATGATAGTGAATGCACATTTGTATTTAAGTTACCAGTAAATTATATCAGGACAAGCAAGTGAATTATACTTTGCTATACATGTAAAGAAAACTGTATACACTAACAGCTCTCAGCATTGTTAATGGTTTCTATCCAGGAAGAAAAGTATTAGGCTCCATTAAGTTTATGGGCCACAAGTAAAGTCTCAGTAAATTCTGCATCAAGGGAAAAAGGGGGGCAGGATGTCCTGGTTTTTCTAAGATTCAAGGAATAGACGCTTGAGTTTTAGCCAGCTGGCCTTATCAGGAAAGTCCTAGAATGACCCTGGATGGTGGGTAAACATTGTTGTACTTATGATGTGTCTGTCTGTGCACCTGGCTTCTCTCCTTGGCTGTACACTCCACATCTGGACGGCAGAGGCAATATCTGCAAGTTACATCTCCAGCAGCCTAGGATCGTGCTCAATATATTACTTGTTTGAGTGAGTGAGCGAGCAAGTGCATAGAAAAATTGGCTACTGATGCTGAAATAGGTCTTTCAGCAAGAAGTCCTGAAAACTGGAGCTGGCGAGATTAGGCCAGGCCACAAGATTTCCAGCAGCTCTCAAATGTACACGTGGCCCTTTCCCAGATACTGAAACTAAGTCAGCTACTCAGGAACACCAGAACCCAGAGCTCCGCTGAGCAGAGACTCTGTATCAGGAGCAAAAAGCTCTTGTCTAGCTGAATAAGAAGAAACACTTCTCAGGAGCATCTCCCCACTGTCTGACAGCCTGTTCTCCTTACATGAAGTATTCAAGACACCACCTTACTTCTCCACAAATCTGGAGGTTAGAGCAGACATACTTGATGATGGTACTTGTTTAGCTCCCTCATTAAGTGGCCCCCGACCATGAGTTCCAAATATTTCAACAACGCCACCATGTAAGCCCTGTGTTTCCAGAGTGGCCCAGTAAGGTGTGGGCTTAAACTTCATCAGGACATTCATTCTGGGCTCTGGTGTGGCTTGGTCAGTGGCCCACAGGAGGCTTCTAGGCAGCAGACTGCAAATGCACATGTGGCCCCTTTCTAGATCCTGGAGCTAAGTCAATTTTATCATCATTTCCAAACCCTCCATCTCAGACTTTTTTTGTCAAAGCTTTTTCTTTGAAGTCTCCTCTGTGTTAGAAGCCTCCAAGTTTTACCTGGCTGAAACCAAGGGCCAAGAATGGGTCCTGGCTGTTCCAGTGGAGATTTCTGGTGAGATGTATTTCTAAGGTGCACTCCTGAGGCCATTCCATGCCACCTGCAAAGCCTGTCTCTCATGGTCCCCAGGGAGGCTTCTTCCAGCCTCCTGAATTATCTCTACTGCCAGGAGCTATCAGACACCTTCTCCTCTGACAAAGCTTGAGCTGTGAGCCTCAACCCTCCACAATCAGGGCTGTGCAGCATGTCGCAGAACCCCAGCTCCGACCCACTTGGCAGGAAACGACACTCCCAAGGCAAAGCACCCCTCCTCCATGCAACTGAAGACAGCAGGCCCAGGGTGGTGGCCATGTGTGGTTTTGTTCTTATTTTTCCTTTTACCCTCTTTGCACCTGGAGCTTTCTCCCAGGACAGATCCCAGACCCCGCAAATGGAGAAATGTAGATCCCAAGGCCTCTATCTGTTACTGATTATCCATCTATCTCCAAGCAGGACATTTACCCCTCATCTCATTTCTGACGCAGGATAACCCTTTCCCTGCCTATCTTTCAGAGTGTTACGGATACCTCATGAGATAATGAAAGTACTTTGAAAAACACTTGCCATTATTCTTGATATTATTCTTACTGCTGAAACTGCTATGCCCCACTAGCAGAACTAGGGAGAAGAGAAAGCCCCTGAAACACATTTCCCTGCCCTAAACTCAGTTATCAAAATGTCTGGGAAACATTCTCCCTGCAACTTGGCAAACACAAATTCTTTATTTTCTTCTAGTTTGTCATCCTCTATAAAGACAACAACAATAATACAAGAAAATACCCACCACTATGCGGCAGCAGCTGACATACCAACATCTATTAAGACGTATCAGATACCAGTACACACACTATGGCAATTAATCCTCATGACAATCCTACCAGGTAGGTACATAAATGTTATTTTATTTATTAAATGAAAAAATTAAAACTTCGGGAAAGTAACAGAGCTCCCAAGCAGCAGTGTAGGACTGCACATAGGCCCCAGTTCAACTCCCCTGCCTATAACCACTGCCCCACCACGCCACCTTCCTAGCAGCCAGATAACATTAGCACAGTTAGTTATCCTGAAGCCTGGAGGGTTCCTAAAATAACAGGAAACAGACTGACAGAGACTATGGGGTCACCTCATCCATCCCTCCCTCTGCCTCCAGGTGGGCTAACAAAGAATATTCTTTAAAAGCAATCTCCCATCTGGTCTCCAGGGCTTAGAGGAGAGAGGACTAAGTACAGCCCAGGGGCGTGGCTTCCTAGAAATGAAGAGTCCCAGGCCCTTCATACCACACTGGGCATTTGTTGACCCACCATCCCAGGAGACTCTGCAAGGCTCTGCGTGCATAACGCTTCATCCAACAATGCCATCTGCTCCATGGCTTGTGTTCTCAGTGATTTGTTTTTTGAGAGGAATGGTGGAGAAGGCTGTGTAGGGGTGAGGCGGGGTGAGGCTGGGCAAGGTGTTTATGGGAAAAAGACAACCTCAAAAAACAAACAAACAAAACGACAACAAAAAAAACACCCTCATCTTTTCCTAATGCTGACTGATAAGCATTTTCCCTGGGTCGAAATCAGAGGAAGTTTGGAAAGAAAACCCTTTTATGCTGAGACGGACAAAGGTCAGTATCTCCTGGGTAAAGGCAGAATCCTCAAGCCTTTGCTCAGGTTTGAACAAAGTCCACAGATGGGAGCTGCCTGATGCACTCGGCCCTGCTTTCCAATGCTGAAAAATCCCATGAACACAATGACCCCAGTTTTTCACTGTGTGACCCTCATCACTTCTCACCCTATTTCCCGTTCCCCTCTCTTCCTACACATCCGTGACGCTCCAACCCGCCTCGGCACACTCTCCCTGCGGGGCCCTCATGCCGCATGGATTGCTGCACAGCGGAGTCAGCAGGGGACTCTGTCCAGCACATGCTGCACTGCTCACGGCCCCCTGCCCCAGCCTGCAGCGCCACCCCAAGCCTTGGCTATGCTCTTCCCACCCTTGGAACCTTCTTTTCTTCCCCTTCACCACTGGCCCACCCTCCTCCAACAGGTGGGAAAGAGATAAGGAACGGAACTAGTGTTTACTGAGCACCTACTGTGTGTAAGACACTGTGTCGGGCTTGCCAACAGACATTTAATGCTCACAACAAACTTATTCAGAAAGTATGAAGAAGCTGAGGCTCTGAGATATTCAGGAACCCACCCAAAGCCCCTGAGCTGTTTCAGATCCTAAGGATTTGAACCCTGGTCTGCCTCTGTGTATTGTGCTCCCAAGTTAACCTTCTACTGTACAACTTGTACCCCAATGTAGTGCTAGGATAGAGAAAGCATGTTTGTGTATACAAATGTCTCCCCACTGGATGGCAAATCCTTTCAGGGTAGGGTTCCTGTCCTAGCACTCTAGATTCCTCACCACCACCTCCTCCTCGTTTCCAAGTTACTCCAAGTCTAGAACTCTGCACACAGCCACTGGGACTCAAGAACTCAAGGACTCAAGAACTACCGGTTCATAGTGCCAATGGCCTTCAGACACTTACAGTGAGGCTCCAGTTGTGCATGACATTTTTTTCTTAATACAGCAGTATAGCAGTGGCATTCCTAGAATCATTAACTACAAATGGAACTGCAAGTCATTCCTAGGTGTCTTGTTTTGCTTTGCTTTTTAAGTATCCTGTAGCATGAGTTTAGGTGCCCTGCTCACACATTCCTGGGCACTCAGCTGGGGCTGAATTTACTGGAAAGGGCCATTTACAGAAATGCCACTCTGTCACTTATACCTTGCACATAAGCAGAAGTGTGATTCCGGTTCTATTTGAGGAAGAAGGCAGTAGACTGTCTCCATGGCAACCCCAAGCAGCATGTGGAACTAGAACCTAAATAAGGTTTGGGGAAAATTAAGCTGTGGTTGGCCACATGTCTGTCCCACCTTGTTACAGGCAGTGGCTTGGAATACCTGTCCAAAGGAAGGAGACAGGTATGGTGACCTGGAGGGGACGTTCCAGGAACAAGTCCAACAAGCACTGCCCCACTGATTCCTGTCTGGATGGCTTTTCTAGATGCCTCACTGTGGAATGTCAGCCTCACCAGGAAAATTAACCACAGAATCTGTGTGAAAGAGGTGGGAGGAGAGGGGTTGAATAATTTAAAACACTGTCTCGCTTATTTCCCCATGGGTTTTTGTTTTTGTTGATTTTTGTTAGCTTTGTTTGCTGTTTTGACATCTTTTAAGTTTTAGAGCATTTCCAGCTATGCCCTTTAGAAACAATATGACCAATATCATTCTAGGATCGGTCCTAACATAGCTGCAGGCTGGCTGAACCTTTAGAATTTCACTCGACATGGACTCATGATGTTTGGGACTGGGCAAATCATGACCTGAAATATCAGCACGTCTATTAGAATCATCAGTGTCAACTCCAATAAGAAAGCAGCATCCATCCGGCTCTGTTGTGCACCACCTTGTGATCTTTGGCACACTCAAACCAACCTGAGCTTCAGTTTCCTGGGGACAATAACCACCTTTCATCTCGTAATGGCATTTTGAGTACCAAATAAGATAATGACCGACTATGAAAGTGCTTTGTAAAATATAACATAATCCACAGATGGAAGGGAGTGGTACTATTATCATATCAATAAATGTGGGATTTAATGCAAAGATGTTGTGTTACTAATGATGTTATTTTAGCAAAATGTTTTGGTGTTTTCCTCCACCCACCTTTTTCTAAGTTCAAAAAATGATAACGAAAGGAAAGTCTCTGTGGCAGGCTGGCTTCAAGGTTAAGGCTCAGTCATGCATTTCCATGTGGCACAAACAGTGGCCAATCGATTAGACACAGAAATCAGAGTGCTAAGTAGGAAGCTGCCTGAACCGAGGACTGCAGGCTCAGAGCACAGAGGGGAGGTGTGAACGCGTCTGTTGCACAGCCTGCCTCCTTCCCTCTCTGTGGTTTTGCCCACCCTGGAGGATAATTCTTCCTACACAGAGAAGCCAGAGCAGCCTCTCCCAGAAAGGTCCTCCACTGGGGTCTGGTGCCTCAGTGGGACCTCATTAGCCTCACCCAGTCTGGTTCCCACCCGGCTGGTGTTGAGAAACCTGTGAGCGTGAGAAGGAAAACAGAAGTAGTTCACAGGACTGATGGGGTCCTGATGGGAAGGACACCCAGGCCACGCCAGTGTGTCCTCAGGACCCTCACTACTTCAGACAAGGGCCCTGAACAGCAGCATTGGCCAAACAGGGAGCTGATTAGCAACGCAGAATCCGTGGCTCACAGCTTCCCTGAGTCAGAATCTGCACTGTAACACGATCACCAGGTGAGTCACGTGCACATTAAAGTTGGAGAAGCAGCCCTGCTCTGGCCGCCCAGAGCTCGGGTGGTAGCCAGGGTGAGGACATCCTTGGGTGGGACATTTGTTGTACTCTCCCACCTGCCTTGATCCTAATGAATTGCTATGGCCCCTGCATCCAGATCACTTAGGGAAGAGGAGTGCCTCCCAGGGTGCAGCCGTTCTTAGCAGGAAGCCAACAGGCTGGCTCAGCCCCTGGGACTCCATCTTCTTCCTCTCTACCCAGGACAGCCTGCAGCCTTGACCCTTTGGTGCAATGGAGAACACACCTTTCCAGTTGCCTAGACCTTTATCTAGAGGGCGTGAGGGTGGAGCGGTCACTTCTGGTCACACTTCCTTAGCAGGTGGGGGCAGACTGTGCCTCCAAGTCTTGAAACCTCAGCACGCTCAGCTCCTGGTCCCTTCCAGGCTATGTGGTGCCCGGCCTGCAAAGCCATCCTTCCCCACATACCCAAGACTGGCTGCCTCTTCAGCACTTGCTTCTTCCCAGTACCTAGGTGCAATGTTATCTGTTTCCCTTCATCCTGGGCTTGGGAAGTGGGCCCACGGGACCAGTGATGAAACTGGGAAACCGAGGCCATGGCGGGAAATGAAGGCACCATGAGGGGCCGCAGGACCTAATAAACTCCTTCCCCTCCGTGTGGTACAGGCAAGCACCTGGGGGGCCCTGGCCCCACCCTTACGCATCCATTCGCCAGCCACCTGCATTCTGGAAGAGACCTCTAAGGTCTCCTCCTTGTGCTCCCCGCCTCAGAACTGGAGTGATACCCGTACTCCCCAACTCAGAGGCTTGAGGTGGAAAAATGTGACAGCATCTTCCTAAGTGAAAACTGGGAGGGACATGAGAGAATCTTCTAGACAAGGTGTTTAATATAAATACCAGGCACTGTTCTCAGCACTTTGCAAATACTAGCCCATTGAATGGGCACAAGGCTATGAAGTGGGTACAACTGTTATGCCCATTCCAGAATGGCCTTGGAGAGGCCACGGCAGATCTGGGCCTTGTGCTCCTTCTCCCCCAGACAGAACGGCCCACAGCTGGCTCTGGCTCACAAAGACCATGAACACTGGCCCTGGGGGAAACATGCACGTATAACAAGGGAGCTGGGCTCACCACACCCCCTCTGGCCGCCTCCACCGCTGGACAGTCTGACAGAGCATCTGACAGAGGCCTCAGAAGTATGCTCTGCCCGTCGTTACCTCCCTGTCAGGGACAGTCTTTTCCCCAGTTCCACAGGAGGGTCAGCCCCAGCTCTTCAGAGAGCACAGTAGAAGACCTCAGAGACGTTCTTGGCTCCTAAATCCAAACAATCTAATACATTCAAATGTTTCTGCAATATCCACTTTGCCTGCCTGATTCCTGAAAGTCACTCAATAGGGGGCTTACTTGTCTCTCCCTTCGCCAATGCCCAGTCCACTTAAAGCCTCTCGAGGTCAGATGCGCTGATATTTAAGGCTGGTTTTCTCTTCTCCCACTCTCTCCCCCACCGCTGACCTCGTCACGTTGACCATCCTAGCGTTTTACCTTCGCTGCTCAGCGATTTACCACACTGCGCGTCCCCTGACCTCCTCTCTTCCGCCATCACCACACTCAGACTGCCACTGACTTATTGTGAAGCCAGTCAGGAGTCCCACCCAGCATGGTCCCTCCAGGGCGTTGAGGGGAGACACTGCCCGGGCCCCCATATGCATTCAGTCCCACCCCCTGTGTTCTCTGGGACTGGCAGGTGGAAGCCCAGTGCAGCCCCTTAGAGAAGGGCAGAGACCCACAAGACACCATCCCAGCCAAGTGGGGGGTGTGACCCATCTCCAGAGATGTTCTGAGAACCAAACGGAAGTTCCAGTCAGCGCTGGCCCCTGCAAGGCAGGCACACGCAGCAGGCACCTCAGAAGCTGCTCGAACATCGATGCCCAGAGCTGCCGCCTGACAGTGTTTGGGCTGGCCGTGATAGATGGAGGCCACAGCACCTTCACACAGGGCACACGGACAGAGGCGTGCATCACCTTGTCGAGGCAGAGGCAGCTTCTCCCAACCTAAGCCGGCAGAAGTGAGATCAAGGGATGTTCCTACAATCACAACAGCCAGGCCTGTGTTCAAATCAGAGGAAAGATATTGAGAGAGAACACTGGAAACCCTTTACCCTCCTTCCCCACTGCTGAATTAAGCTAAGCCAGACATAGCACCACAGGTAGAAAGGGCTTGCTTTGGTTTAACTGTGGGAGTTTTGGTTTTGTTTCAATAAATGCACAATTTTAAGTTAGTATCTCAGAGCAATTCTGTAGCCAGAGATCCGTAGGAGTTTAATTAACCCAATTGCCTTCAACGTCCTGCCTCCAGAAACTTGTTCTCTGCACCTTGGCAGCGTCCTGCCCCACGCAGAGCTGCCTATGCCTCATGAGCAGTGCAGCCTCCCACGCTCCGCATCAGCCTGCCTGGCAGTGACCCGAATGACCAGGAGAGGCTCAGCAGTCCTGGTGGTTGGGACTTCACGTCAGCCTTAGTGATCAGTTAGTGGCTCTCCCTTCCCAGCTTTCACAGCATGTCACTTGAGAAGCAGCAAGAGAGCAACTGGCTTTGGGTCCAACTAATTAGGAGAACTCACACTGGATTCCAGTGTGCTATCAGAATACAAGTCATGCTCCGTGCCTGGATCACGGGGGTGGGGGAGGAGGATTGAAGTGCCACCCCTCATGCCCACCCCCAGCCCTACATGTGCACACACGAGCACACACACATCCTTCCTCCCACAGAGCCTCTTGGACTAAAGACCGTCAAGGAAATTATTTCCTGCTGTGGGAGCCACGTCTCATCCAGTCTGTGACCCTGAGCCCCGAGAATGGAGCTGGGTAAGCAGTTTGGGTCCATGTGTGGGTTCAGGGATGGAGGGCACGAGCCAGTCTCCGTCCACCCTTCAGTAGACACCTTGCCTTTGTCAGCAGCAGAGTTCCACCACCTTGCCCCCACCCATCTCCCTCTGTACCCTCCAGAACCAGCGGAGGTTTTAGCCGGGGCCCTGGCTAGCTCATTAGTCCCTCAGGAAGGACCTGCTGTAGGGCCAAGATGCAGACCCCAGTGAAAACCCTGCTTTGCCTGGCTTTCAGGAAAACACAGGGCTCCGATGTGCTTAAGCGGTGTTTTACTAGACAGAAGGGTGTTTTTAGCCAATTATTAGAGCCACAGTCTACTATGGTCCATCAACTACCAATTTGGACCCAGTAAAATAGATTCCAATTCCCTCAGCACTCGTTTCCTAGCAATCAGCTCATCGATATACATAATGTTTAGAAGCTAGATATTGATTGTGGAATCTAATGGACTCATTATTCAAGGTTCAGCTTGACCTCTGGAATAACATTTTACTGGAGCTTCCTTCTTCTTCCACTACCAGATTCCAAAACTGGGTTAGGGTGGGGCATGTTGGAGAGCAAGCCAAGATGTTCCTGGGGCTTGGCCACACATCAAGGATGCTCATGACCTGGGGTTTGTCCCAGCCAGTGTGAAGTGGCCTGTAATGCTGCCTGCCCCCGGCATTACTCCAGATTAACAAGGAGCTGCTGTTGCCCTAGGAGACAGCAAGCACCAGTTGTATGATTAGCATTGGTGGCAGCCAGCGAGTCCTGTGTGTCACCATGCCTGAAGTGACTTGGAAGCCACACTATGTCTGTGCAGGGGCCAATAGAAGCTACAGGCTCTCCACCTTCCATGCTCTGGCCCTCAAGCATGGCCCCCACTGCCCAACTCCCTGGGCTCCTCTCTCCAACTCATGCAGGGCTCACCCACACGTTCATAGCACAGGGGCTCCCCTGTGTCCCAGCACATTCCACACAGGCAGGGGGGAGGGACACAGCTGGGCCAGGCAGTCCAGGTACCTGGCAAGTTGTGGGGAGACCTTTTCCAGAAAGGGATTGGTTTGATTTTTTTTTTTTCCCCCTGCTGGGAGATCCCTGAGCAGAGCCCACTTACAGTAAGCCCTGGCCAGTTAGTAATCATCACTAAACATAAAGCTAAGACATTTCACTTCTTGGCAGGGGAAGGAATACCCAGAGCCCAAACCACCAAGCGCAACTCTCCCTTCTCAAAAGGCTCATCTTATCCAGAGTCAATACAAAGTGACATGGCTTTTTAAGCCATAATTTTGTTTTTACATGTGAGATAATTCAGTGTCCTTCATTACATTTTAGATTCCAAGAATGGAGGATGGCTGGTGTTAAGAAACCTTATCTTATCTCCCCCTCCCCCCACTGAGAGTTGCCCTGGGACATGGTGCCTACTGCTGTGGTGTTCACCATTGCAGGTAGGGAACTTATCCTTTTGGTTTTGAGACTCTTAGATTCACACACAATTGGCTTCTATGAAACTATAAGTCTTCTGCATTCAAGAGAATCTGAAAAGTTGAAAAGTTTTCTGGTAACATTTTGGATCTTACATTTGTCTTTAAGAGCGTGTGAGCCAAATAAAATACCTGCCAGGATACAACCTCTTGTATACAAATGCTCCCAAACTGAGTGGGACATGACAAAAGCCAATGGGGGTAGAAAGGGAGCTTGATGTATTAACCCATCTACCAAGAGGGAGAGCCTGGGC
This sequence comes from Daubentonia madagascariensis, assembly GCA_023783475.1. NCBI lineage: Eukaryota > Metazoa > Chordata > Mammalia > Primates > Daubentoniidae > Daubentonia > Daubentonia madagascariensis. The sequence continues at coordinate 39,164,836 of JAKFHU010001035.1, read as the reverse complement.
TCTCTAGAACTTGAAGTCAGTCTGTGCTACCTGCTACCTTGCCTTGCACATTTTACATCACTTTCTGGTCTATGTGTCCAGCTTCCCCCAAGCACCTTGCATGGGGTTGCCAGACTTAGAAAACTATAAGATGCCCTGTTTTGATTTCAAAAAAACAATGATTTTTGTATAAGTATGTCCCATACCATATTTGGGACATAGTTACACTGAAAAAATACGCAGCGTTGATCTGAAGTTCCAAGGTAACTGGGTGTCCTGTATTTTATCTGACAGTTCTTTGAGCTTTCCCTTCTGTCACAGCCCAGCTGCTGTGGCCCAGGGCTCTGTTGCAATGGGATGGTGAAGCCACACGTTGATGCAAAATCCTCCCCCACATGTCAAGAGAAGGAAAGAGATAACATAGCAAAAGTAGTATTTTTTTTCAAGCCTGTGTTATATGTCTATTAGCACATTGAAGATAAACCCCTGAACCGAGATGGTCCTAGGGCATTTCATTCCAGGCTGGGATCCCAAGGAGGGCCACTGAGTCACTGGTTTCTTTAAGTGAAGTCCCTCTACCTTCTCCCAATCAACTCCTTTGGGTGTTCAGACCTCTGAAAACATGACTTTTGATAGTGACTCACACTACAAAACACTCTGAAACAAGATCATTTAGGCTACACGGTCGGCGCACAGGCAATATGTAACCTCAACGCTTGTACCCCATAATATTCTGGAATAAAAAAAAAAAAAAAGATCATTTAGGCTAGCTTTCCTTGGATCCTCCTGATGGTAGGCAGGGTAATAAAACATGGTTCTATGAATAAGCAGGAAACTGCATGCTATATGTGAACATCTGGGAAAATCACTGAACATCAGCATGTAAAAGGCCTGGGAATCTTGCAGTATGAGAATTTAGCTGCTTAATCCAGCACTATCCAAACTGATTTGGCCAGAGTCTACTGACCCCTACTTCCCCTCTATTATTATACCTATCAATGCTATAGAGAACACTTCAGATATTAGAAACTTATAAACATTTTTCAAACATGACTAACCCTTGAGTTAATATTTCTTTCTAGCCCCTAGTTTAGGTCTGGGGATGTGGGTTCTTCAGCTGTCTTCCCAGCCAACCTCCCAGACCAATTCAGTCGTAGTCTTCCTTGAAAGCCTTAATCAAGTTCCACCTCCAAGAAACTTCCCCGACCTCCTGACCTCCCCAGCCCACTATGATCACTTCCTTATTTATTTTGACTTTTCATCTAGTAGTATTTCCCAGTACACCTTTCACCTCCAAATATCCTGGCTTAGCTCTTTTGCTTTTGTTTTCTGACTACTTCGTGTCTCTATGTTTTGGTTCCTCATGCAGACTTGAAGCTGCCTGAGGGCAAGACCCTCCCGCTGGACCAGCTCGTCATTCGAGATGTAGTGGGCATCCAGGAGGCCTCTGGTAAGTGCTGGTAGGCAGGATTATGTTTATTTATGCCTTTGTGTTCCAATCATTGTGGGTTTCAGAGACAGTGGATGGCTTTTCTAAAAGAGCCATAAGCTGGCTTCTCTCATGCACCATGAGACATGAAAGATTAATCCTGAAGTTGCCTTCTGAGCCCCACCTCACATCTGTCACTATGCCCCTGACAAACTCCCCACTCCAACCCAAGTCAGAGGAAGTGGGAAAGACCCGAGAGTCTCAGATTTTTGTGAGGGTGAGATGATTTCCCAGTTAGTTTGTAAATCAGAATTCCCAAGAATCATGGCATCTACAACCTAGAAATTCAAACGATTTCAGTTCTGTCCTGGGAGATACCAGTTTGCGATCCTAAGGCAAAGATGGCCACATACTCTTATAGAAAGAAGAGATTGCAAAATGACCTGTTCTTAAACTCTGATGTCACCATACTCTCATTTAATGTGCCTGGCTGGACTTCAGGGTTTTTACAGACATTGTGCTGTGAGCTTCACTGCAGACCAAGGCAGGTACAATCCAGACGTCTAACGATTCAACTGTGTTTCCATATTCTTCAGGGAGCTTTCATCTTTTATACCCCGAGACTTTGACTTAGAAAAATCTGAGCCACAACAGGGAAGTCTCTAAGATACACAATGGGAAATCTAAACACATTGTACAAATCAACTGTACATACACTTCATTGTTTCAGGAGCATATTTCTTTCTATCTCAAGTTAATTATAAAAAATTCTTCAGACTCTACACTCAGAGCTTTAAATAAATAGCATTAGTTTCCAAGGTGAAATAGACTATTTTCCTTCTAAATAACAAGTAACAAAAATCAGTAATAAGCCAGTTTTTAAATCAATTTTCTAAAAGGCATAAAAGTCTTTCCAAGAAGGCCTAGGGCAAACGTTATTGGATCTAGTTCCTAAAAATATTAAGTGAGAAATAGGGAACAGGCTAATATATTTCCTGGGTGAAGACATTACCATGTTTGAGCATTTGGTATTAAGAAACATTTTAACATTCTGAAACAATAATGCCTTGCTTGTCCCCATCTCAGTACTCGAGCAACCAATTAGAAATGTAACACAGACACTTGTTGTATTTCAATTGCAAGCACAATTTATGGTAAGTTCTGGATTTTGTAGCAATTTTTCTGTATCTCAGAAATCTCAATGATATTTCCAGTAAAATCGAATCTAAGTATGTACAGTAGGGTTTTCTGGATCAAGTAATTTCTAATCATTTGGGATTTGGCCCAAATGTCAATTCTTTAGAGTCCTTCCCCAGCCATCACAGCTAAAGCATCCCTAGCCCACACACACACCACATGGTTTTCTACCATGTCAATTACCCAATTTTATATTTTTCAAAGTTCTTGTAGTACCTATATTGCCTTACTCATTTGCTAAGTGTTCATGGTCATCTCTCCTCAGTGGGAAGCAATGTATTAGAAGATCTCCTTGCAGACAGACCATCTGTCTTATTCAATACCATATCCCAGGGCCTAGAGCAGGGCCTGGCAGCATAAGTTTGTGAATCAATTACATTTAGGAATTTTGTTTTATCATGGTAAAATATACATTATTTCCCACTTTAACCATTTAAGTATATAATTCATTGGCATTAAGTACATTCACATTGTTGTGCAACCATCACTACTATCCATCTCCAGAATTTCATCTTCCCAAACTGAAAATCTACACCTACTGAATAATAACTGTAATAACTATATTCTCCCCTCCCTCTAGGCCCTGGTAACCACCATTCTATTTTCTGCCTCTATGAATTTGCCTGTTCTAGAACTTCATCAGTGGAATCATAATGTCTTTTTGTGACTGGTTTACTTTACTTTGCTTAATGTCTTTGAGGTTCATCCATGTTGTAGCATATATCAGAATTTCCTTTCTAAGGCTGAATATTCTATTGTATGTGTAGACCACATTTTGTTAGTCTATTCATCTACTGACATTTGAGTTCTGTCCACCTTTTGGCTATTATGAATAATGCTGTTACAAACATTGGTGTACAAATACCCATTCGAGTCCCTGCTTTCAGTTCTTTGGGACATGCACTCAATAATTGAATTGCTAGATCATGTGGTAATTCAATTTTTTATTTGAGGAAACACCATACTGTTTTCCACAGCAGTTGCACCATTTTACATGCCCACTAGCAATGCACAAGGGTTTCCGTTTCTCCATATCTTTGTCAATGCTTATTATTTTCTGTTCTTTTTGTTTTGCCAATTGTGTTTTATCTGAAGCAACAGTTCCCACTTACCTGTTGTAGATTAGAAGATCTAATAAACTGAACTGACTTGGTTTACCATGTAACATATAGTCAGAGATAACAAACAGCTAAATAAAAATAATTTACCTGTCACAGTTCAGCCGAAGAGCACAAGGATTATTTTTGGATAGAGTTGCCTCACACTAGAAATATAACAACAAACCAATTTCGGTGCAGCTTTCTCCCGATGCTGGTGGTCAGCCTTTTCTGCAGATGGCCAGTCAACAGCAAGTGGAATCTCAGGCAGAGCTGCCCTATGCAGGACTAACTGCAGACCCCACCACTGCTGAGAGGGCGCAAAGGGCCTTTGGAAACTGTGTGGGGTTGGCCATGAAGACTTGGAAGGAAGGAGTGGAAGCTACAGTCATGTGAATGCAACCGCTCGGCTTCATCTTCACCCAACACTCTAAGAGCCTATGGAGCATCAGTGAGGGGGAAGAAAGCTTAATTTCCAAAGACAACATTTCCAGAGCTATGTGACCTCTGAGAGAATAAGGCCATCTGAGAAAACTATTTCCTGAAGCTCAAATCCAGGCTTAGGGAATGAGGCCGTCAGCTAAAGCTTAGTCTTTCGCCCAGAAAGACTGCAGTTAGCCTGTCCTGCTGGACTTAGATCCTGGGGAGAAGAGGCTGTGACCTACTGAACTGTCTCCTCAGCCCCTAGCACAGGGCCTGGCACAGATCTTGGAATGAACATATACATCCTGAAACAGTCAACGGATGGATGGCCTAGCTAAGATGGGGGGCTTGCTTTCTTCTTGGTACCTCTTGCCCTGACTGTTGCCTTTCCCGTGGACGCCACCTTAGTTCCGCTAGTCTCCACCCCGTCTCAGAGCCACCCCTAGGATATACTGATCTGGCTACGATAGTAGCCAACTCCTCCCCTACTCCTCCTCCATCTGTTTCTGTGTCCCACCCTTCCCCATAGCCCACACTGGTGCTCTTTTCCAACAGTAACAGTAATGGTAATGATAGTAACCGCCAGCTTCATTTATTGCACTACAGTTCACACGGCACTTTCAACTTTCATTTGTTTATTTGGTCCTTAGCATAACCTAATAGGAAAGACAAGGGGATGTCTGACTTACCCAGAGTAAGTGAGCAATATGCAGTAGAACCAGGCCTCTGGGCTCTAAAGACCAAGTCATCTTTGTATTAGTGGCTTCCTGGTTCTTAAATGTCACCCAAGCACATACTAATGTCAAAAGTCAAATTCCCCATCCTTTAGGACTACTCTCATTCACCAATGAGAAGACAGACAGCTCCCTGTAGATAGATCCTAGTCACACTAACATGCGAGGACTGAAAAGTGATTTCATGTTTGTGGTTGTTCTAAAATATGTCCACAAGTTATTTCATACTCCTCTCTTCAAGAAGTGGAGCTTAATTCCCCTCCCTTCTAGTGTGGGCTAGACTTAGTAACTTGCCTCTAATGAATAAGATAAAGTGATAATGTGTGACATCAGAGACCAGGTCATAAAAGCCATGTGGCTTCATTTTGTTAAAAAAAGAATTAGAGATTACTGGTAATAGCCTATCATTGATAAGCCTGCAATGCAGAATCATACACATGCCCTTTGGATGCTTGCCCACCCATATCCTTTAGCATAAATTGATAGAACTGGAACTGCTGGGTAAGAAAAGGTATATACTTCTGAAATGATTGTAATACATATCGCCAAATTATGTCAGATTGGGCAAATATATATCCTACCAGTTTATCCAGGTGTCCTCATTATACCCTGGCCAGCAGTAATTACTGTGAAAAGCCAGTTCTTAACTCAAAGAATTGAATCTCTTATGATAGAGTTTCAGACAGACCAACAAGAACATTTGAGTGGCTAAGGAAACATTTCTTTCAAATCATACGCCATATTGCAATGGTTCTTCTGCCTCAGTACCCCTCAAACTGACCTGGACCCCTTTTACTTCAGTCTGGCAATGACCAGGGGAGAAGACAGATAATCTTGGCCATGAAAGTCACTGAAATGCAGTCATAGAAAATGTGGCACCATGTCATGTGCCTCCAGACATTTGGCAATTATCATGGGCAACGCACCTTTTTTTTCCTAAAAGACACTCAATTATATTTTGTTATGTAACACTAGCTATTCATTCATCCCTTTGGCCTATATAAAACTTCCCAAATCTTAAAAATAAAAACAAAGATGACCCATTTCTATTAGCATGAAACATGATGGGCAACCTGACCAAAAAGGAGGACCTGAATTCAGAGTCGCTAATGACACTGCCTCCCACAGTGATTAGCAGGATGTGTCCTAAGATCATTGTCCACAGAGGTCTAAAGGTATTTTATCTCCCATGAGACGGGGTCTGGGGAATGCTGGGCCAGGGTTACATGGATGGATGGACAGATGAATAGAACAGATATCGATGCCTATACTTATTAAACTAAAAGTGGATAGTTTTCTAGATAACTTGAATGTATGTTTAATACAGTTAAATATTTCAAAAGATGTTATATTTAATAATACCAACATAGTTCTTAATGGTCATTTTCTCATACATCCTTGCTTTGAAGGCTGCACATGAAGTTCTGAAGCATACTTCTGTCACCTCCAGCTACTTACGAACATGTATAGATTTAATCTCAGTATTTGCCTACTGCATGTATTTTCTCTTCAGTCCAAAGTATTTGTGTACTTCACTACTTTGCTAAGGGTATTGTGACTCAATTCGCTGTTGTCTTGTAAGGAAAATATGTGCATTATGCTATTTATCCAAAAAAAGCCTGTTTCTTGATTCAAATATGTAAACATAGTATATAAAAAGCCAGGGAAGAGGAGTTCAGGAAAAAAGCTGAAGGTTTTGGGGTGGGAGGAGGCAACAAGCACAGAGGTGGTCACAACATCCTTTGGGAACGATACTTCCAAGAAAACAGGATAGAAAAAAATGGTTCTTAACTCCCTCCCAGCCACGGCCACTTAAAGTCCATGACCTTCAGCACACACCTGTAGTCCCAGCTATGCAGGAGGATTGCTTGAGTCCAGAAGTTTGAGGCTAGCCCGGACAAAATACCAAGACCCTATCTCTAAAACTAAAAAGAAAAAAATAAGTCCATGACTTTCAAATTTCTTCCCTTGGAGCCTGAGACATCACCTTTAGGGAGGGTAGGGATAACTATGAACATTTAACCAGCCTACAAAGAGCAATGTGCACATAAGATGAGGTTAAGTGACTTGGACGAGGCAACACAGCCAGGTTGTTGTCAGGAACTAGGACCCAGATGTCCTTGCACCACAAAGGGGCTATATCTAGGTTAGCCAACATTCATTCCTGGATGACTGCACCTTCTGCACGTCTAGGACAGCCATCGTAGAGTGCTGACTTCTACCTGAAGTGCCGTCCTCAGCCCTTGTGGACACATTCACACAGTGACCTTCAGCCACAGCCTAGACACCAGCTCCTCTGGGATCCCCTTGCCCGTGCCTCCCACCCTTCCATATCATAGCCCCACAGCGCCTCCTCTACCCCCACAAGGGTTTCACCTTACCAGGGCAACTCCTGCTTTCCTAACATACAGGGATGGGAACCATGTCCTCCTCCTCTGGGTTTCCCCAGCCCCTAGCAGAGCATGTGGGCTCAGTACAATTTGATCCAGCTGAGACGGAAAAGCTGACATCATGTACTCTGCATGCCATAAGAGTGACTTCTACCAGATGAATAAAACATGATCATTTTGTATAAACTCAGACAAGCATTTTTCTCTCCCTAACCAGACTGAAGAATTAATTGGGCCTTTCCTGGTGTCCTACAGTTATTCCTTTAAGTCACCACATGGCTGCCTTGCCTTGTGTTGCTATATCGTTTATCCCACCATCCAGGGACCAGCCAGATGACATCAGGGACAGACACAGCCAGGCCTCCCCTCACTATACAGTAGAGGCTTTCTTTGGTTTTTAAAGACAAAGTCATCTTTTTCCTCCCCCTGAAACTCCCTTAAAGTCAATATAACCAGCATCAGGCTCACCACAGCTGGGGAATTACTATTACCACACATGCATGTGTTCCAAAGAGGCACATCTACAACTGGTAGTGACCAGAAGTGAAAAAAAGAGACGGAAGTCAGCCTGTGAACATGTGTCTGATCTATACCATTTAGCCTGGGGGAAAAAAAAACTTAGTTTGTTTCTCAAGGGACACTGGTAAGCCTTTCCATTCTCCCTACCATGAGGCCAAACCCTCATAACTAATGCCCTCAACAAGCAACTCGGTCTTCCTGAGTTCTGGAGTTTACCCAGGTAGAGACATAAGCAGTGATGAGCTCACTTAAAAGAAAAAGAAGAAGAAAAAAAAACCAACACTTTTTTCTACTTTAGGGGAAGTGGAAGGAAACTATTGTGTGCTAGGCAACAGTGAGTGTTTCACACACACCGACAGAACTCCTCCTCGCATGGACTCCATGAAACGGCATCACTCGCCCCCATCCTAGAGGGAAGGAAACCACAGCTCAGGCAAGTAACTTGCCCAAGTCCTCCTTCCTTGACACCCTGCCGCACCTTGACACATCCTTCAGTGTTAACGTAACACACGAAATCCCAGAGCATTCCACCTATTTTCCCCCATCTTAAGTTATCCTATTAATTTTTATTGGATTCTTTATTGGACTGTTAATTTCCTCTCCCCAAAGATGTCTCTCCCTGGCATTAACCAGGTATTCACTGTTCAAAGTAATCAGTTTCCTTAATCTTCAACCAACCTATTTCCTCAATCACTCTGAGATAAGCTGCAGGCTTCCCCTCAGTGATTCTGGTACTGACTACTTGCCGGCTAAAACCAGGGCTCTAAAAGAGATCTTTAAAACTGACATCATGACAACTCATCACCATCAGTCAACAGACATGCATTTATTGAACACCTATAACGCACAACCCTGGGTGACAATGTGTGTGGGCGGATCAGGACAGTGTTTGAATGCCTACTATGTCCAGGGGCATTCTACATGTTACCTTTTTAATCTGGGGCATATTTACATCCATTTTACAAATGAACATACCAAGACTTAGGTTAGCGGTCCCTTGCCTAGAAGCAGAGAGGCTGGGACTGTGGCCGTGGAGCCCCACCCTCTCCCGGGGCCTCCCACATGCTGCTTGGCACAGGGCTGAGAGTCCTTGGGCATACTAAGAACAGACCAGCCCTGCTCCTCAGGAGCTCACGGCCTGGTTAGGAAGCCTGGCAGTTCATTAGAAAAGGAACCTGCAATTCAAGGATTTGCAGCAGGATCAAGGTGTGTCCAAACAAGAGTGGTGCCTGAGGTGGGAGAAGGGGGCGCTCGGCAGGCTCCAGGCTCAAGGATGTGAGCCAGGCTGTGCTGAGGGGTAGACAGGATGATCCTGGGGGACAACCTCCCCCTCAGAGCCCCTGTCATACTACCCTCTGTTGCCAAATTTCCACCAGTTCTGAAGGAACAGGCCACTTCTTTCTTTCCACCAAACTGCTCAACTGAATGCTCTGTACACACCCTGACCCTTCACAACCCTCCCTTCTCGTCCTTCTGTACTTGAACTCTTCTGTGAATGTGGCCTTCAGGGTCCTGTGAGGGACACAAACAGCCCAACTCGGGGGCTCCTTTCAACACTTCTCTGAATGGCAGAAGGAGCCGATGGGAAGACGGGCAGGAGGCCCAAGCTGACTTCCATGGTGAATTCCCCAAGAGCCCCGGAGATGCTGCCCTTGAGAAGTCAGCAATCAACAGCAACCCCGCGGGGCCCGTTACTGACTGCTGTGTGTTCCTAGTAGCTCTTCCTGCAAAGAACACAACGACACATGTCGGAGCTCCACGTCAGGGCAAGCTGTGAGGACAATCCATTTGCTACCAGTGTGTGTGGGTAAATCCAGATCCCATTAAGCAGCCAATTTTGTTCAAGCACGTGCCACTTCTACTTCTGTTTCTATAGACACATGCTTGAGTCTCTGGAAAACCATGCTACTTGATTCTGGGCTACTGCCAGAGCATCCTTTAAACCAGGTGGGCACTCACAGTACACCTGGGAAGCTTACAACCTAAATCTCCATTTGGTTTGTAAAACAAACAGAACAAAAACTTAACCACCCCGCCTTTCCAGACTTACTCATCACCCCCCCAACTCCTCCACTCCAGCTCACATGAGTCCTCAACTCATCTATACTCAAATTATGACCTATGTATTTCTCATTTTACTTTCCCTATTCCTAATTTTTTTTCTCTTGTTTTATTCTATGAAAAAAAGTAAGCATCAAATATCTAACAAGCCCCCATGCATCCAGCACTGTGCTGGCCAGTAAAAGAAACACAAAGGACAGTATTTTTCCATAGCATGCTGCCCAATGATTTTATCCATCTAAATAGACAGATATGAGACATGAAAGGGCTTGGTGAGCGATGCACACCTGTGTCATAGAAGCTCAAAGAAATTGCTCATCTCTGTGCAGAGGTCAGCAGAACCGGAGTGGAACAGAGAACAGATTTTGTTAGGTAGAGAACAGGGCCATCTGGACAACAGAACCATCAAAGAACAGTCATGAGGTACCAAGGTACAAGGTGTGTCTGGGGACCTGCTTAGCTGGAGAGAAGGGCTTCTAGAATTATAGATAAAGGCTGAAAATGGAGACCAGATGTCAGCTGTGGAAGTCAGGGCCAAGGTAAGGAGGTAGGATTTATCTTCCTGTTGGAAGATACCAGGGATTTGAGCCACCATGCAGTTTTGGTTAATACTCATGCAGCGGCAGCATTGTGTAGGAAGGAATGGAGATAGGAGCAACTAGAAGAAGTCTGTACAGGAGATCTGAGGCACCTGACTGCACCTGGGCTCTTGCAGTTGCCATGGGAATAGAAAAGCAGGAGCAACAGATGAAAACGGCATTTTCAAGGAAAGTGAAGACTTTGTGACTGCTGAGAACAAGGGAGAGGAAGCAGTCCAAGGTAATAGTGATATTCATAGTGGACACTTATCTTTTATGGGTGCTTAGCATCAACACCCCCTCTACCTAAGGGATCCCCATTGCATAATTCTGGATGGGAGACAGAGCCCCAGGTCTTCTACAGGAGCTGGAGGAGTCCAACACTCCTCTCCTCCTCCTGCTGGAAGCCACTGTTCCGGTGTGTGACCTACCTCCAAATCAGACAGTCCCACCTGGGACTTGGAAACTTGAGGGGGTGATGAGGACACAGGGATGGGTTAGGATTCAACCCCAGAGACAGCACCCAGCTGTGATGGCATCAGGAGTGGCAGCTTTAGTGGCTCAGCTTGCACTGAGCTTCCTGTGGCATGGCAGAGTGTGGTTCTCCAGTAATACTCCAGCCTGGCCATTCTTTAGTTACTCAATGGGCTTCCAATAAGCTCCTTTAGTCAGAATCACTGTCCATTGCTTGCTGACAACTTACTAATATCTGTGCCTCTCCTCAAAGCCCTCATCCCCAAATACCCAGACCACACACAACCTCTAACTCTGAGCAGCTATAGCACACATGGACAGAAGCAGTCATTGAGCACCTAATTTGTACTCACTTCTGCCAGCCACCCTTCCAAGGCCCAGTTGGACCGTAAGTGCTTTCAGGACAGGGGCTGGTGTCTTCTCCTAAGCTCACTTCTGTTGCCTCATCCCACCCTATCCAACAAAACCTGATTTTACCCCATCCCCTCAGCTAGCATAGTGCCTTGTGCAGGATAAGCATTCTATATACCTGCAGGGTGACCTGAATTTATTCTAAGCAAAATGTGAAGAGCCCTTCATAAGAGTTAATAGTCCTTATTGCTAGGATGTTTAGAAAGTTTTATAAAAATATTAAGACAAGGAACAGGGATAGCATACAAATATATCTTTATGATAATTTGTTTCCAAATAATCCAAGAGGAAGAAGAAACAGGTACAAGTATAGGTGAAGCAAGACAGGCCATGAGTAGATAACTTGTAGGAAGTTATCACAGCTAGGAACAGGAACACGGGAATTATTTTATTTTTGATATTGAGATTTTCTATGATAAAAAATTTTTAAAGATTAAATCATAACTATCAAAATTAAATGACTATCCTTAAAAGTCTAAGCGTGAACAGAAAGGGAACTCAAATCTCCAGTGACTGTGGTAAGTAATTGGTCCAGGACAGATAGTAAGTACTAAGCTCAATGTTATTAGGAAAAGCTGGGATTTAGCAATAACACTAAACCTCCATTTATTAAAGTGCTTACAGGGGAAAAAGGCACTTCAATAAGAATCAGCAGAGGGATTTAAGCCCAAGAGCACAGAAGGGGGAAGGGGTAGTGATCTATCCACTGCCCAGCTCATGCCATTCCAGCCCACATTTTGATCTTTATGGGGACTGGAGGAGGAGGGGTTGACCTTTGTGTACATATGAAGCTGGTATCAATCCCATAACTTCAAGCTCAGTAAATCAGGACACAAAAATTTAGGATGCCAGAAACATGTCTTCAGAGTCATGAGCATAATTTCTACCTTTTAGCAAACTAATTCTGTAGCTGCCATTTTCCTATTCCTAGGAAGGCTACGTATAAACCTATTTAAGGCATGTCTGACTTCCTATGGGAACCCGCCCAGTGTTAAGCAGAGGTGTACACTCACACTCAAGTCTGAATACTTTTCCCCCCCAGCCAGTACCCTGTGTAAATGCTTAAACTGAGACCTCAAGAAGGACTAGAGAATGACACGTACGTGCTACAGACAAATTCTTTGTTAAATAGTCAAGGTAGAAAATCAAAAATCAATGAAAGATTTATTGTAAGACATGAGCTTATCTTTGAGGGCATCTTCTCTTACCTTCTTCTGCATCATCTGGTTTTTGGAAGGGGCCTACCAGCTACATTTACTCCTGGTCCAATTCTCACTACTGTCCCTGGAGCTTTGCTGCCCTGGCTACAAGTCTTTATAAGGTGGGGTCTGCCTCCTCCAGCCATCAGGTCCCTGCACTCATATCCCCAGTGTTCCCCGTTCCACCCAGGACACCCTCAGGGTCTACGCTCCCTGCTCTGCTGCCCTTATTCCCCTTGAGCTAAATGTAGTTCCTTTTCTGTAACACTGTCTGCTTTTATAACAGATCGACACAAATGAGATGTGGTCTACAATTGATTAACATTTTATTGTTGTAATTTCTAATCGTGATCACAGGCTGCCTCCTTGGAGGCCTCTAAGGATGACTCTCAGGCCAGCTGGATTCCTAAGAGACCCCATCTGTCCACACAGGCTGGTTTCACGGGTCTGGGTCACCTCCCTTTTGGTTCTCATTGAGGGACAGAGCACCACCTGCGCTTCAGGAAGGCCTGTCGTGTTGATGGTAAACATACCCTGATTGGAGGCTACTGAAAAGGTCAACTCCCTAGAAATAAAACCCTTTCTCCATGGTACTCTCTGGCTTCCTCTTTGAAATACTATTTCCCACATTTATTGGGAAACACTGCTTCTGCTTTTTAAAGTGGAGCTTTCCTGTGGTCAAATAAGTTTGGGAAACCCTTGTGTGCTGTGTCCATACCCAGATATTAACATTAGCATAGTGAAGGCCCTGTAATTAAGGCAACTTAACATTGTTTCCCCAAATAACATACAGTGAAATTAGAGTTCCCTAAAACTCCCTCTGAAATGTTGCAACTACGACTTAACAGTCCCACAGAAGCTAAGCAGAAGCCAGAGGACAAACCGGTGGCATTTTGCTACTTTTAATTCTTTACTGCCTATTATATCAGGGGTCATCCATACATACACACTTCCCAAAAAGATTCCATGTTCTGGCTTATAACTTCAGTTCTGTCCTCTTCAGCTGACTCTGAATCGAGGCCTGTTTCTACTCATCACAGAGCACATATGATACGGGGGACTGATTTTCAACATACATTCTATCTTCCTTCTAGTGTACCCACCTGTCCTGCAGAGGGAAGCTAAAACCCCAATTCTCAGATCCCTCGCAGCTAAAGTTCCAGGTGTGATTTAGGTTTGGTCAATTAAATGTGTTTTTGTGGGATTTAGAAAGTCACATGAGGCAGAGACCACACCTTGGTGGCAGCTACTATGTGTTCAGCAAGCACAGTCCAGGAGGCACCTAGCTCTTCTATGACAATTTTAGCCAAAATTTCAGCATCCAGGTACTGGCCTGGATGGTGCCAGGAGGCAGGGCCAGACCATCATTTGCAGGTGCCAATCACAGTAGATGTGGCATGGTTCTAGAATTGTCAACGTCATGGCTCTTGATCATGGGACCCTCTCAATCGTGACATTGCAATGTGGGTCTGGAGAAGCAGCTTCATGATCATAGGAGGAGCAGCAGCTTCCTAGGTGGTCTCGTTCTTTAGCATGGTTTGGGGGCACTTATTCCTAAACTCACCTAGAGACCTGTGTCTTCAGAACTCTTAATAGTTCTATAAGCCATTTAAATTCCCTATTGTAAATCCCTTCCTTCAGTTTGCTACAGTAGATTGTTTTCTGCAACTGAACCTTGACCCACACCCAAATTAAGCTGTATTCCAGCAAGGATGATCTAACTTCTCAGTCTCACCTTTATGGCCATGGAATTTCAGACATATCACTATGTTCCTTGTAGGTAGGAAGCTTCCTGCATGGCGGATTGTAGCCAAAATGCTGAAAGCATAACCTGCAAACTGGCATTCTGCAACCAAGCATGTATCCTGGGGCAGGTCAACACAGATGTCTGCCTCCCAAGCAGTAATGAGACTAACTTCTGCAGTAGCAACCTTGTTATAAACCACCATAGCTAGAAACCCAGGCAGCAGAGTTTACAAGGAGGAGCAATACATCTTGGTTCTAACTCCAGCCCATGTTACTTAAACTGAGTTTTAGACCCCTGTTCTGTCACATGACAGTGACAGCACCCACCTCATAGAAGACAGGAAGGAAGAGAACAGACCCAAAAGGTCTTTGAAGACAATTAAAGAATGACATTTATTACTATTAATACTATTATTACTAGCATCCAGAAATCACAACCAAGAGGACTTTTTTCCACACTTTGAAAGACACTAAGTCTGTAATACTCATAACTTTTCAGCACATTGACATTTAGAGACAAAGGTTTATGAGCTTCCTATAAAAAGTCAGGACTCAAAGTGCTGTGCTTCCTTTACATCATAGCCAAGCACTGGAAAGATCTTAAAGAAATTCATTTCACTTCAACTGTATTGCCGAGACTCATCGCAGGGCTATGGTTTCCACGTCAGGCATCTTTTCGTGCTATCCTACAAGATGGCTGGAAGATCTCCTTTATCCATATAGTTGTGGAGTTCTGGGTCTCTATTGTTGCTGTTTGTTTTTAAGCAAGTCTGTTTCTTTGGTTTTGAGAAGACAAATAAGTATGGCAGGTTTGTTTCCCTGGTAGCCTTAAAATGCCAACTCCCCTCTAAGTAAATCCTCTTCATAAGATGTCCAGGTATGCTCTAAGATAGCAGACAGGCACAAGGCAGGGGTTCTCAGGAAGGAATAGTCAGGACAGGTGGGAAAGCAGGCAGAAACCAGACAGAGGCTAAGGAGCTTGAGCTCTCAGCGTGTAGAGGGACAGTGGGTTAGGAATTGGGACAACTGACAGATGGGAAATGAGTCACCTGCAGCCGGAGCTCCTTGGGCTGAGGGCAGTTCTGCAGTCAATTTACCAAGCACTCTAGGGCCAAGAACAGAAGTGGTCCAGCACGTAGAACCCAGAGCCCATGGCCAGGACAGGTAAGGGTAACACCTGCCAGCAAGAACTGGGTCAGTGGGAAAAGACCCAGGCAGGCCACTTGAAGAGAAAGGAGAAGAGGGAGGCTGCTGACCAGGGAGTCTTCCGGTGGGAAGCCTCCAAGTTCTGTAGAAGAGTGGGCCCAACCTTCCTGCCACACCTGACTTTGACGTTACCGGAACAGCCTTCATTAAAAACAAAAGACACAACCCCACAGGATTCCTTGGAGACTCCCTAATGCATTTAAAAATAAGACAGCTTTTTAAGTTGTTTTATGTATAACATTTTGGGAAAATAGACATAATAAAAGCAGCAAAAACCCACAGGTTTGTGGATTTTTTTTTAAACCACGAGAGAAACCCTTTTACACTACAACATGAAATCATAGGCGTTGTGCTAATTCCAAGATATTCACTTTAGGATGTTTGAAATGTTTGCTTTAGCTAGAGAATTAAGTCCCATTTGTTGTCAATGACAGGCAAAGGAATTTGGTTGGCCTATGATTAGGTACTCCCCAAACAGCCAGCCAAGCCAGACGTAGTCAAACAGGTATATGAATTCATGTAGGTTAACTGTAAGTGAAGTTGACCAGGCTTGTTTTGTGTGTAGGAAGACATTTTAAGATATACATAGCCACCCTCTACAACCCAATTAACAGCAGCTTCCTCCAAGGACACTGGAGAATGAGTTACACATATAAACGTCCCAGGCAGAAAGGCTCTGAAAGCAAGGCCTTCTGAAGTGAGCTTTGCTGTATTTTCTAGGGTCTAAAAAAAAAAAAGGAAGCTTTGTCAGGTCCCTTCCCTGCAGACACACACATCATTTTATTTGGAAGTCACATGGCATGATTAAATTTAACTGGGTGGAGCAGTGGAAAACCACAGTATTAACAACATAATTCTTTCTGAGGAGAGATTCATTCTACCAAGTGCAAGAGATAATTCTGAAAGCTTTGAGCCACTAGCTGCTTTGAGCATTTGTTTTAAATCCAGGGGGACCAAGATGTAAGTCAGTATACCTCTGTTCACTGTAACTCTGTTTCTAATAACCAAAATACTGGAAATTACCTGGGGAGCCTCTCAAAAAAAAAAACAAAAACCTGGGCTCTTGGTCAAAAAAAAAAAAAAAAATTACGGCCCATGTAATAGATCAATGCAGCTCATATAATTTGTGTGTGTGCCCACGTGTATGTGCACAGGCACACACAATTTCTGGAAGGATGGAGACAAACAGAAGTCACCTCTGGGGAGTAGAACTGGTTAGGGGAGGGGTATCTCTCATCCTTCACTTTTCTATGCATATTTTTACCATGAGGGTTACTTTTATAATTAGAAAACCTAGCCACAAAAATATTTTTTAAGAAGTCATTTCAAGAGCCCACAGGCAAAGAACTCTGAAGAGTTCATTGTTAGCCTGCTCAGTCACTAACAAGCTGTAAAGGTGGAAACATTTTGCAGCTGTAAAATTTCTTACAGTTTACAAGACATATGCTACCTCCCTTTATTCCTATAACATTGTCATGGGCATCAACACGAGACACTTCCTGTAGTTACTGTTCCCACTTTACCTCCATAGAAACAGAGGTTCTGGAGGCTAGATGACCTGCTTGGGACCACAGGGGTTATAGCAAGGGGACCTGGACTTGAACCCAGGCCTCCTTCCTCACCACCATCCCATCTTCATACTGTAAACCCTAGGCAGGTCACTTTTGGTTTACCCAGCAGTAAAATGGAGATATTATCATAGCCATCCTTTCAACAAGGGAGTCAATAGTAGCAGCTCTATTTTCCAAAGAGGAAACTGAACTCAGAGATTAAGTAACTCATCCAGCAACAGAACTTGAACTCAGAACCTTCTCACCCCAACCTCCTGGCTACAATTCCAGGCTTCCCCAGACTTTCCCCTCTACCTGAAACAGTGGTTTCAGGAACCCTATGTGCACAATAGTCCTGGTTTGTAAATATCTGCAAAAAACAAGTATTCTAGAAACTATGGCAGGGAGGGGCCAGATGGCAGTTCACAAAGCCACCTACTTTCAAGGCATTTGCCAAAAGACAGCTCTGCACCCCAGAAGACCTCAAGCAGCCTTATGGTTTCCAGGCTTTCTGCAGAATAGGAAAAATCCTCAGCTCTGCAAAGCATTGATGATGAGAGAAGCAAGCTCTAAGGAAAGATTCCTAGGACCTGTCCCCTGGCTAGAGAGCAGGGACTGTCTCCCACCTACTCTCCTGCCGGTGCAGTAACCCTGTACCCTGTTCCCACAGTGGCTGTGCAGAAGTGGACGTGCCAGCCCAGCCTGCCCTTCCTTCCAGTAGGATAGGGAGGGAGGGCAACTCCTTCGTAAGGAAGGGGCTAGCATCATGTAGGGAGTGTAGACTGGCATTGCAGTTGTGGGGACTCACGGTTTTTCTTGTATGTGCTGAAAGTATGTAAGAACTACAGTGTACACTTTAACTTCTCCCACCTCCCAAAGGCAAAATCCCACACAGACGAACAAGGGGAAGGGCCAGTCAGGATGGCACATGCAGAGAGGGGCAGCTCTTTTCCGCTTTGTCCCCGGCACGATGGTGGGGCTTACCTCTAGGAGCCTTCCAGACTCCATGCCTGACTCCTCCAGACCACCAGACACTGGTCACAGCTGAGTCAGCAGCAGTAGTGGCTGTAATGGTCTTTCCTCGGGCACTCACCCACACCAGGGGGGCCAGCCAAGAGTCATCCCTGCAGGGGCACCTCTGAGTTCTCTCTCATTGTACTGCAATGCCACTGCTGTCCATCAATGCAAACTCAATGACCAGTTAATCTCTACAAAAAATCAAAATCCATACTTGGCTCTATTCATGAGCAATCTGTTTAGAGCAGTCCCCAAATGGCAAGGCTGAAATGTAGCGCACACACGGAAGGATGCACAGAATGGCTGGCTAGAGGAGTGACTCAGTACCCAAAAGAGTATTACAGTGTGAATGGGAATATATGAAAACTCCCCCCACCTTTTTTTTTTTAATCCGACTAAGATTTAAGTCCAGAGCACCAAATATTTGAGCAGTAACTGGCCGTCACCACACATCACTGTGGAGTGTGGTTTCAGTCAGCTTTGCCAAATGAACACGTGTGAAAACCATGCATTTCCTAAGTAGTGGCCAGCTTTATTAACTTCCAAGTCCTTCTGAATGGAGCCCGCCTGCTTCCACAAAGGTTTGTCCTGGCAGAGGCGATGACAGAAGCCAGAGCTGCCCTGCAGTCGGCAGACTCAGAGGTGCCACATGAAATCTGAAAAGTTCAGTTCAGCGCAGGGCCAGAGGGGCAAGCAGAGTCATGGTTTCCAGCTCTTAAGGAAGCCTCTTCCCATTCGCTTTCTTCTCCACCCTTCTCCTGACCCTGGACAGGTCTCCAGGGTCAGGGAGTCCTTGAGAATTAAGCCAGTTTTCTGGATAGTTCAAGAAAAAAAAGCCTACCAAATATCAAGGTAAGGAAGAGCATCTAGGAGAAAGCCAACCAATGACTTTATTCTGCAGTGACGATTTTCCAAACATCGTTTTTCTCCAGAGTAGTTGAACTCAAGTCCTCAACACATCTCTGTATTCTTCAATCCCATCAGCTGTAGGAGGACTCAGTATTACAGAGTAACTCACCCAATGAGGCAAAAACCAAGGCCCCTGCCTCAGACTACTATGTGATTGAGGGCATCGGAGCAAGGATGTTGCATTAACCCACACATGATGCTTGCTTGCAAACGGCAACAACATACACCTAGCACTGCATGGACATAGGAAATATTCCAGCCATCTGGTAGGACAGCACAAAAAGACAACTGGGGTGAAAACAAAAATCCTGTAACTTCACAGCTTCTGCATAGAGGTACAGCAGCATGACATCTTCAACCTGAGATCCAGAACCTGGTCTTCACGTTTGTTATATGATGAAGTAGGAAGTAAAAACACAGGTGAGACAAGTCAAAGCAGGAGAGACATCTCTCAACTTTAAATATTAACTCATGCTTTGTTTATACCTTTCTACAGAAATGCCTTTCCCCTTCAGCCACTCAGACCTGACATATCAGCTTTTTTGATACAGCTCATTAACCCAAAGGTAGGCAAGGAAATGTCTCTACCCAGGCA
Source organism: Daubentonia madagascariensis (assembly GCA_023783475.1). Lineage (NCBI taxonomy): Eukaryota > Metazoa > Chordata > Mammalia > Primates > Daubentoniidae > Daubentonia > Daubentonia madagascariensis. The sequence continues at coordinate 39,145,322 of JAKFHU010001035.1, read as the reverse complement.
CCTGTTATATCAACACGCAGAGCTCCATGCGTACCAGAGGTCCTCAAGCTACCACTGAGCTTCTAGTTTCTACTTAGCCTACACAACTGCACATAGCCCTGGGTAGCCTTGGAAACCAATTATAATTCAATCTTGTTCCTTCACTAGTGGAGCATAAGATTAAGAACACAGAAAGAGCCAGAAGGACTGAGTTTGAGACTTGGCTCTGCTTCTTACTGTGTAATTTAAGGCAAGTTACGCCATTGCACTGGGCCTCAGTTTCTTCATCTGTACAAAGAAGGGAATGATAATAGCACCTACCACATAATGATGTCGTGGTAATTAAATGAGTTAATACTCATCACATATAGTTAAGATAGTTCTTGGAGCACAGTAAGCACTAAGAGTTGGCTATTCTTAATTATACTTACAGCACATTTACTGAGAACCTAACTAAGCACTATGAATACGAAGACTTAGTTGTGATAGTAACTATATTCATAAACTTCTGACTTGGGTACTTAAGTGTTACCTGTATTATATATCAAAAAATAGTGATGAGGCCGGGAATTTCCATTTAAAATGTATCCACCTAAATATTTTAAGATGTGTCCACCTGGATTCCAATATTTGTCTTTTCCTTTGTTTTTCAGTATGTACACAACTAAAACACAGCATGCTCTATATATAGATTGCCTTAATTCTGTCATTCTGCTTTTCCCAACAGATACTACACAGAACAGGGGAAGGTGGTCACATTAAGATGCCAACTGCAGTGCCTGAGGCCAAATGCCCACTGAAATCTTGGAGGAGCTGTTCTGAGTCCTTAATATCTAGGTCTGTCTTACTGATCTATGAAAATGAAAGTGACAAATAATGCTTAATAGGACTGTATTCAAACCAGTCTTTTGCATCTAGCTAGTACGTACACAAAAACTCTGCTGCATTCATCTTTCTAGAGACCAATTATTGTGGACCTACTAGGAACTAGTTGCTGTGCTAGGTGCTGATATACAAATACTCCATGCCTTTACAGAGCCATCTAGGGAGTAGATTTTGTTTTAATCAAAAATATAAAGTTATAAATTGAGGTAAGTGTCATGAAAAAAACAGGGTTTTGAACGTATATAACAAAGACCTAATTAAGATTGGGCCCAGCAAAGTCTCTACTAAAGAGGTGACAGTCAAAGTGAGACCTCCATTCTTCAAAAAAACTACAAATAGAACTACCATATGATCCAGCAATCCCATTACTGGGCATTTATTAATCCAAAGGATAGGAGATCAGATCAAAGAGACATCTGCACTCCCGTGCTTACTGCAGCACTATACACGATAGCCAAGATATAAAAGTCAACCTAAGTGTCCAAAAACAAATGAATGGATAAAAAAATATGGTGTATATACACAATGTAATACTATTCAGTCATAAAAGAGAATGAAATCCTGTCATTCAAGGCAACATGGTTGGAACTGGAAGACATCATGTTAAGTGAAATAAGCCAAGAATAGAAAGTTAAACATTGCATGTTCTTGTATGTGGAAACTAAAAAAAGTTGACCTCAGAAGTGAGAAGTATTACAGAACAGAGTATACCAGAGGCTGAGAAGGAGAGAAGTAAGAGGGGAGATAGGGAGAGATTTGTTAAAGGATACAAAATTACAGCTAGATAGGAAGAATAAGTTGTAGTCTTTTATGCCACTGTGGGATGACTATAGTTAACATTATAGTTTCAAATAGCTAGGAGGAAGACACTGAATGCTTCCAACACAAAGAAACGCTAACTGTTTGAGATGGATATGCTAATTACCCTGATTTGATCACTATATATTATGTATCAAAACATCTCTTTGTACCTTATAAATATGTACAATTATGTGTCAATTTAAAAACTTAAAGTGTCCTCAACAGGCAAATCCATAAAGAGTTGATATTATAGGAAAGACAAAGTTTGCTTTTAAATTGCCAGCATGAGGGAAAACTGGAGCAACTCCTAATACAGTAAGTTGAGGAAAGTACCTCTTTTAAAAGCTAAAGATATAAGAGATTGTTCTTTACATGTCTTTCATATTAAAGATTTTTAATTCTGTTATCAAATAACAAAGTGAGACCTCCAGTTTCTGGTAATGGCAGACTAGGTTATTTGAGCCAACTATACCACTAAAAATGACAACTCCCCAAAACGCTAGATAAAAATTGTTAGAATTTTTAAAGCAAAGTATAGGCATAAAAGTAGTGGAAAGAACGAGGGAAATTGAAGAAATGGGAACCCAGGGAGTCAATTTTTCCCTGAGGGCATTTGCCAATCCCAGTAAACTAAAATTTAGTTTGGAAGATTTTAATATTAAGAGGACAGATATAAAAGATCAGGGCCTGCTCAAAGACGACGTCCAAACAAGAGACCCTCCCCTCAATATACTAGGACCCAAAGGGCCCAAACCTCAGGATAAGGGAGTACTACAAGTAAACCCTTATTTAGGTTTGTAACTTGGGAGATTTAAGCCTTGAACTTGGCTTAAGGTGTCTCTGGACTACCAGGCACTTGGCCAAAACAAACACTGGAGGAAGATGCCTTCATAACAGGCCACAAATAAGATTTAAGCACAATGAACAGTCCAAAGATAACCAAGACTACAAGGAAACAAAGCACCATGAGCAAGAACCAGCTGAAAACCATGATAGAACCCAATACTTCTGGTATTGGCATTATTAGACTGTAAAACTATGCTTATATTAAAAGACAAAGTTTGAAAATGTGTCAGGAACAGAAAACCTAGTGAACTAGGATGTTTTAAAAAGAACCAAATAGAACTTCTACAAATTAAAAATACCATAATTTGGCCAGGCATGGTGGCTCATGCCTATAATCCTAGTAGTTTGGGAGGCTGAGGCAGGAGGATCAATTGAGCCCAGGAGTATGAGGTCGCAGTGAACTATGATGATGCCACCATACTCTAGCCCGGGTGACAGAGCCAGACACTGTCTCAAAAACAAAAATAGAAAAACAAAACAAAAAAAACACCACAAAACACATACTCACCATAATTTAAAGACTCAATAGAAGAGTTTAATAACAAGTCAGGTACAGCTAGAGAGAGACTTAGAAGTTATCCAGAGTGAACCACAGAAAGACAAAAAGATGGAAAATACAGGGAAGAGGACGGAAGATGTAGAAGAGCAAGAGGATGGAGTATATTTAATCAGGATTCCAGAAAGAGGAAGAAAGGATGGACTAGAGGTAATATCTAAAGAGATAATGAACTTTTTAAAGGTAATATATAAATTTAGAAGCCCACTAAATTACCATGTAAATACACACCAAAGACAATAAAAATCTTAGACCCTGAAGAAAAGAAAATTTTATTTTCATAGGGGGAGATTTAAGAGATACAAGATCACCACTAGATAGAAAGATTGAGTTCTAGTGTTCTGCACCTGCAGTCTCCAACCCCCGGGCCATGGACTGGTACTGGCCCATGGCCCATTGGGGACCAGGCCACAAAGCTCCACCACCACCCCCTAACCCCTGTCCATGGAAAAATTATCTCCCATGAAACTTAGGAACAGGGCATCAGGGGGAGAGCAGGGCACACCAGGGAAGCTTCGTCTGTATTTACAGCTGCTCCCTATCACTCGCATCACTGCCTGAGCTCTGCCTCCCCTGTGGAAATTATAGTGTGTAGTGTTTTTGTGGGGTTTTTTTCTTTTTGAGACAGAGACAGAATCTGGCTCTGTCACCTGGGCTAGACTGCAGTGGCATCATCATAGCTCACTGCTACCTCAAACTCCTGGGCTCAAGTGATCCTCCCCCATGGAAAAATTATCTTCTGTGAAACCAGTCTCTGGTACCAAAAAAGTTGGGGACCGCTCTTCTTTGACTATAGTTAACAACATATAGTTTCAAATAGCTAGGAGGAGGAATTGAATGTCCCCAACACAAAGAAATAAGTGTTCACCATAACTGGCATATCATCTTGACCTGATCATTATATATCATATGTATCAAAATATCACTATGCACCCCATAAATATGTACATGTCAATTAAGAAAAAGGATGACAACTTGACAGCTGACTTCTCAATGACAACCATACAAAATAGTGGAATGATATTAATATGCTAGAGAAAAAAAAAAAAACCTCCCTACCTAGAGTTCAATACCAGCAGAAATTCTACATGAATAAAAACCATTAAAAATATTTTTAAACAAACAGCAGTTTGCCATCAGCACATTTCACTAAGGGAACTTCTAAAGGATGTACTTTAAGAAGAAAATGATCCCAAGTGGAAGGTCTGAAGTATAAGGAAGAGCAAAGGAAGTAGTAAACATGTGGATGTATTTACTATATAAACATTGGTTGTGTAAGAATTGTGATGTTTTATAGGGTTTCCTTTATAAGGAAACTTTTCAGCAATAGCATGTAAGATGAGCGTGGGGAAAGTAAACGTAATTAAGTTATTTAAGGTCCTTGTATTATCAAGAAAGGTTAAGATCTTGATTAACTTAAAAATTTATGCCTACATATCAAATTTTAAAGTGGTAACTTCCAAGGTAACTACTAAGAAAAAAAGAATGCCCATTTTCCAAACTAGTAAATGGAGAAAATTTTAATTCTGTCCAAAGGAAGAAAGGAAAAAACAAACAGATCAGGGCACACATAATGAGGTTATATTTAAACCTAAATATCTAATTATATTAGATGTAAATAGCCTAGGTATTCTAGTTAAAAGGCAAAGATTGTCAGACTAGATTTTTTTAAATCCAACATTATGCGGTTTATAAGAAATAAGGTAAAATATAAAGAATGAGAAGCTGTCAAACTGGCCAAGACAGCTATCTAGTCAGAAGGGACAGCATCTGCAAAGGCTCAACAGTAAAAAAGCAGAACTGATAGGTCAGTGTGGTAAGGGGTGGAGATTATAGGGCAATATGGTCTGACTCCTACCTGGAGGAGTTGGCTGGGCCAGTCCAGACAGGGGTAGACCAAACAACAGAGAACTGTAGAACCTACCCCAGATGGTTAAGAGTATTGGAAGGGGCAGAGGAGACACCATCTCAGACCTCAAGTTGCAACACAATAGATTTAAGCACAAATACAGGGAGCCAATGCTTTTAAGAATGATAAAGATCAATTTAGATCATTTGGAAAATATAGCTGGAGTAGGAATTTTGAGGTAAGGATAAGCTGGAGATGATCTGGAAAGAACCAGAGGGGCCAGATAACAGAGGGTTTGTATTCTGATAAAGGACATTGGGTTTATGTCTTGCAGGTGATGGGGAGATGCTGAAGGATTTCAAACCGGGAAGTGATTTGATGAGATGTACATTTAAAACCACTCAGGCAAGATCATGGGAGATAAAATAAGGGGAGAGGGGAAGCAGACCACTGTTGATTTCAGAGCCACTGTAATGTTTTGTTACCCCATATACAGGTACTCAGTGCTGTACAAGGAGATGAGGATTCTTACTCCTCAATTGCCAGATGGAGACCAAAATATGGGAAGTAGATGTGGATGTTCCTCACCCATGGAAGGTTATTCCCACTGCAGTTAAACTCTTCAAAAGTCAGCTTGAGTTTCAAATTCCAAAACCTGTCCACATTGTACTATTAAAGTTATTTAGCATTTTCTGAGGACTGGGCATCTGCCTAGCGCTGTAGGAAATACAAAAGACGAAGGAGCTTAAGCTAGGAGGAGATATGTCATTCATTGTCTAAAGTGTCTGTGATGAGTTTCCAAATTCATTTAGTTCAACCTCCCAAAAGGGAGCCCCTTTTGGGTGGGAGGTCAGCTGACATCTGTATGAACACCTCCAGGGATGGGAGCTCGGCACCCCCTCAAAGCAGCCATTTTAGTATGGGAAAGTCTGTACCTTGAGCTTACATTTTTACCCCACTGGTCTGTTTTCCTGATGGAGACAGAACAAAATTAATCCCTCTTCTATATGAGCCCCCTTTCCACACATACTGATCACTGCCCTGAGGGCTTGATACACACCAGGTATCTCTACCGCAACCTCTCCTCCATCTAAGCCTCCAGACCCCTCTCCCTCCTGGTCCCCCAGAACTGGACTTTGGTGTTTCAAGATCCTTAACATGTGAAACCAGAACTGGTCCCCAACTTGAAGAGTCTTCAGCATGGTTGTGGACATTGAATTAGCAGGCTTTAAATCATGACAACTTGAGGCCATAGGTGAAGATGCAAAGACAGATTAGATATGCTATGGGAGTTTTACCATAGATGTTGCTGGCTGAACCTCAGGCTCAGACCTATAACTTTCTCTACTAATGCACAAGGCAGTTGGGGCATTTGGCTCTTTCCTCCCAGGTGCCGCCGAACCATTTCCACTCCAGGTCTCACCCTGAAGTGAGTCCCTCATGCCCATACCAGCCACATGCTCGATCCTGCAGCACCTGAGGGGGCCCATGGAGACCAGAGCACCTGTGTGGGGTTCTGTATGTATGTGTATGTATATATACACATAGATATTGCTATATTATGAAAAGCATATCTATTTCTCCTTACTGAAATAAGAAAAACAGGACATTCTTACCTGCTTGAAACATAGGTCAGATAGATATAAGCTATATCCCCAGCACCAGACAAATAGAATGAGGCACTTAATTCCCCAAATATCTCCAGGTGCCATCTGCTTAGTGGCATATTCTGAAATCTGAGCTCTAGTGCCAGCAGTGAGCAGTAAGCAAGAATCCTCTCTGTAAACAGTGGAATGCAGCTTGTTGGACCGATAAGCCACCAGCTGTGTGCCACTCACCAGAAATTCAGAACCTGAAGGCAACAGTTACTTAAGATGGCATTCATGACACAGGTGGTGCTCCTGAGCTGGACATTTGGCACACATCATGGCCACATCCTCCCCATGGGACTCTTCTAGAGACCCAAGCCAAAGAGTGAGGAGGAGGAGGGGCGCCTGAGAACAGTGGCAACTGGCTCAGAGGCAAGGGACAGGCTGGGAGAACAGCTCTGGGAGGCATTGCCCAGATGTGGCAAGACCTACTTGGGAGCTGGAGCTCACTCCAGACTGAGCAGTCTCCTCCATCACTCGGACCTGAGGATGGCAGGGTGGGAGGAGGGGGACAGGCATAAGGGCAGACCAATGTCATCATAAGAACCCCTGCAGCCACCTCCTTTTATCTCCAGCAGCTGGTTCAGCAACTTGGGGTCCAGTGTGTTGACCAAATAACCCTGCAGACAGAAAAGGCAGGAAACAGGAGGGGAGGAACAGGAGAAAAGGGACTACAACAAAGGTCTCAGGACGAGGAGTTTGACATGGAAGATTGGGACAAGTCTGGGTTCATAAGTGGGAAGTTACCCACATGGTGTGACTTGATAGGACTTTCCGTTGACAATCTCTTCAGCACCAGTTCCTCCACCAGGCACCTTACACCACCACACCATCTAACCCTCCCAACATCACTAGAAGGTGGGGAACAGCACCCCATCTTAGAGAGAAGGAAGGGTTGAGACCGAAAGAGGTTGCCAGTAGCGTTTATCCAAGGTCTCTCTCCCTCAAATTCCTTTCTACAACAGCTCAGTGCCTAAGTGAAACCAAAACAAATTTCCTCCCTGACCTGAAACGCCAAGCCGAGAGACTCAGTTCCGGGGGTTCTAGGCATCCCCTGGTAAACACTGCTGTGCTCACTTTAAGACAGGTTGGGGTCGTTAGGAGACCTGCTCTCAGGGGAGACACTGAGTGACACTGAACCAAGAGACACGTAGTCTCCGAGGAGATGCGCACTGGAGCCGCAGGCTTCCGGGAGGGGGAAGGCAGCTGAGATGCCCGAAGGGGCAAAGGTAAACTGCTGACTTTATTTGGCAAATGGAGGGGCCCGAGTCTTAGACAACAGAAAAAGAAACAAGACTGTACACTTACATCTAACAAGTACTTACTGAGGGTTTACCTCCGTAGCCACCATGCTGGGCGTGCCTCTCGTGCTATCTGTGGCGACCAACTCGTGTTTTTTCATTCATTTAGTTTACGATCTACTACATGATCTTGCTCCATATGACTCACATGCAGCTTGTACCACAAACAAGCCACCACATGAGATCAACACACCCCAAACTCATCCATACCCCGCTCAACAAGACAAGTCCACTGATGTTGCCCTGGGATGTTATGGCAATGTCAAGTTGTCATGGGAATTTCTAAATGCTCCCTCTCCGTTTCAGATCTTATCTCTTCACTGAGCAGCAGCAGACAGTTCACAGGCTGTACCATCTTTGCGTGCGCTCTGGGGATTAGGCTGGAGGACTAAAGAGTGTCTGGCCCATATTAAGGTGGTTGGGTGTGTATGTGCAAGGGCCACCTCCGATTGTCCTATTAGCAAACCCAGCTAGTTTTATAGCTCCAGTAAAAACATGGTAAAGAAGTATCTGGCTTGGCCTTAGACCTGGGTTTTAATTCAGACTTTCCAAAGGACTCAAGGTATAACCCTTCACTTCCACTTGATTGACTTTCCCCTTTAGAAGATGACAGGTTTGCACCAGGCAGCCACTAAGGCCCAGGTCCCTTCCAGCTCCCAGGGGCCACACTCCTCTCTAGACCACCCACATGCCCATGACTCAAGTCACATCTCTAACCTGACCTCTCCCAGCAGTGCCAGAGCCATGCATCCAGCTGCCCCGACCATCTCCCAGACATCTCCAGTCTACCCTGGCTGAACTGGAGCTCCAGAGCAGGCCCCCACCCCTCGTCCTCTTCCCCATATAAGTTAATAGCAACTCCATCCTCCCAGTTGATCAGACCAAACATCTTGGAGCCATTCTAGATTTCTCCCTGTATCTCAAAATCTACTTCCGGCTTGTCAATAAAATTCAACTCTATCTATTCAAATATATCCCAAATGTAACTACTTCTTATCCCCAACACCCTGACCAAGGCTGCTGCCATTGCTGGTTCTGCCTTTGCCCCTTGCTGTCCATTCTTACTCAGCAGGTGGAATGATCCTGTTCAATCTCAGGTCAGGTTGCTCCTCTGCTCAGAGCACTCCAGTAGCCCCCACCTTATTCCAGAGCCAAGGCCAGAGCCCTAACTGACCTGAAGAGCCCTGCACGCTGGCTCCCTGCTGCCTCTCCCACCTTGCTTTCTACCCTTTGCCTCCTTGTGTTCTGTGCTCCAGTCACCCTGGCTCCCTTGCACGCAGGGCCTTTGCACTTGCTTTCTCTGTCCATGCTTTTTCATTCCCACGTGATCAGCTTCCTCATTTCCTTTGGGAAGTTACCCAAGGGTCTCCCTGTTCCCCTAACATCTCAGGCTCCCTACACCATACAGTCCATCTCCCCCTTTCCTGTGTTTTTTTCATCCTTAGTTAAGATTATATAACAACTATGACTTATCTTGTCTACGGTCTGTCTCCCTGACCAGAATGTAAGCTGCACAAGGGCAGATCTTTGTGCTGTTCACTTTCTATCCCCAGCGCCCACTGTAGTGCCTGGCACAAGGTAGGTGCTCGACATGCTTGTGAAAGGGGGGAAGGAGTTCTATGAGTCCCTGGTCTGGCTGGTCCAAGGTCCTCAGGCTGCCCCTTCTCCACTTGGTCACCAGACCCAGACAGCAAACCTCAGTGTCTAAGGGTGAGATTCTGGCAGGTGGCAAACAGGGCTGTCACCTGCCTCTGGAGCACTATCTCAGAAGAGCGGGGTTGTGGAGAAGTTTACTCCTTATCCCTTAAATCCTCACCACGGACCTGGCTTCCAAAGCCGCTGCTCTGCACCCTCATCTCTGCAAAGGAAAACACCCCCTAGGATGGGGTTTTTCAAACTTAATCCCATGTAAACCCTTCAGCTGTTTACCTGAATCCCATTTAATCTCCTAGAGAGATAGCTCTAAGTCATCAGTTCTCAAAGAGTCAAAAAATAAAGACCGTTCCTTTTCCGAAGATGTTTTTATTGCTCTTGCTGCTGAGAAAACAAGCTTTAATTTCTATCAAGAGCAGTGCAAAGCAACAGAGCGTTTATAGTCACCCCTCGCCTATTATCTAACCACGTGTTCCCCAGAGCATTTGATCTCCAACAGGCAAGGGTTTTATCCGTTTAAATGCCCCTCTGGACAAAGATCCTGGGCCCCAGCTGCAGCTGCATGTGAGAACCTGCTCGACCTGCCACTTGCCCCACCAGGGAGGGCATGAAATGCCCTCAAAGCCAGAGCCAAACACAAATGGGATTTTCCTTGAGAGGAGAGTGAGGCCAATAGGCCAGGCCAGCTGCTGAGGGAGGGGGTTTTCAACTCTGCAGTTAACTGAGGTGTCTGTTTTCTCTGTCCACATGCAGCCACAGTCTCTCTGGAAGGAACAGGACACCCTGGCACCTCTGAAGACAAGAAGCATTTGTAGGCCCCTGGAGCATTCTTCACTCTGAGAGATCTCTTCTACAACATCCCTGACAATTAGTCCCCACTGTTTGCCCAGAGCTTCTGGGGACAGGCGGGCACCGGGAACCCACTCACCATCTTGTGGGAAGTCTATTCCTCCTGAGTGCTGTTGGTCCCACAAGGGTTTATTCCCTTCAAACATCTAGGGTCTCTGTTGTCACTGAGCGCTCACATGTGCCCAGCATTTTTCAGCTCACCTCATTCAATCACCACAAACCAAGGAGAGAAAATTAACATCCCCATTTACAGATGAGGAAGTCCACGTTTAGAACAGTTATAGAAGCCTGCCCAAGGTTCCATGGCTCAGGTAACCAATAGAAACTGGATTTGAGCAAAGTGTGTCTGGCTCCAGAAGCTGCACACTTGACCACAGGGCTCTTCCCCCTTGCCTCCCACCCCCCCCCCCCTTATTTTCAAAACTGATTCCAGGATGCTAAAAAGAGGCAGGCTGGAATTTGGCTCTGCATGTCTGATAAAAGACAAACAAAAATACCAACAGTGATAAACTTGAATGTGAATTTTTATTAAGAGTATAATTTAAATGCCCAAATAAACAGTTGATGTTAAAATATGTAAATAATGACTGAGGAAGGAGAAGCTTTTCCCCAGTTATACTTTTAAAATAGCTCAGCATCTCAAGAACAGACAGACATACTGGAGCACACTGCTAATAGCTGAGTCTGCATAGGACCTTTCTTAAGAAAAACGATCAGACCCCTTTCATGGGATCCCCTTCCCCCTAAGCACATCCCAAAGCGTGCTGTCTTTGCATTTCTAGCCTGATCCCTGACTTTCTCCCCAGAGTAATACTTAAGAGCTCTTCAAAAGAAAAGACTTCAGGATGTGAGGAGTCTTTGAAGAGGCAGCTGCAATGGGCTTGAAGGGAACAGCTAATCCAAATGCTTCACCTTACAGGTGAGGACTCTGAAGGCTGGAAAGGAGAGCGCCTCATCCTAGGTCACAGAGCTCCTGCACAGAGTAACACAATGAACCACGGAGACAGAGTGCCCAAGTTAGGATCCCAAGCAAGCTTACTGGGTGTGCCCTTTAGGTGACTCAACCTGTCTACTCTCAGGACAATGGGAAGAATAGTTGGCCTGACCTCACATAGGGCTGTTATGGGGGCAGGGAGAAGCAGGAAGCGTGTGTAAAAGGCTCAGCACCGTGCCTGGCACATAATAGGTGCTAAATAAGTGGTAGGTTTGTGTTTGTCATCATTAGCAGTATTTTGTGGTTTTCACTGTTAATATTAGCAGTTACCAGCAGTATAACAGTAGTTCTAAATAGGACAGAGAACTTATTCTCTCCTCTAATCCTCTTTTCCCTAAGGGCATGGCTGGAATGCAACTAACATTTGGTACAAGAATGATCTGAAGCTATTAGTAAATCTCAGTCACTAATAATACTGAGTTACTCATCTTTACATTTGAAGTATTTAGCTAAACATTCTACAAATTGTTTCTGAAATATTTCTACCATCTCCTAAATCCAGCTGAAAAGCTGACCACCTATCACAAGGAACCTACAAGGACAAGAAAACCCATGTACCAGAGGAACTTTTCTTCTGACCACACAGCTGAAAATTCTACCACTTATTTAAAATGCAAAAGTTCAGGAGGGGGAAAAAGCAACAGGAGAGCTGGGCTAGCAACAACTTACACCTTGCTGTAAATTCGTTTGATCAGCTTTCCTTCCTGACTTCATCACCCAAGATAGACTACTGCCTGAAAAAGGGAGTTTTGTTTGACAGGAAAGGGAATTCTGGTGTTCTGAGGTTTTAGGATGGATGTTCTTAAGCCAAGCTGGGCCTTAGAATCACCTGGAGAGCTTTAAAAATAATAATGCATATCTCTCACACTCACACACTCTCTCTCTCTCTCTCTCTCTCTCTCTCACTCACACACACACACACACACACACACACACACACACACACACACACACACGGCATGGGTGATTTCTTTTGTTTTTTTAAAGCTTTGCAGATAATTTCAGTCTGAAGCCAGGACTGAGAACCACCACTATAGGGAGAACAGGGCAGTCAAGGCACAGTTCAACAGCTGTGACCATGAAGGTCTATAGGAAGACCTGGCTCGAAGGAGTCATAGAAATTTTTTTAAAACTTAAGTGGACTTCCTGTGGCTGACTGGGGAGATGTTTAGGAGCCCCAGAAACAAGTAGCCTCGGGGCTCCCAGGGGCTGTTTGGCAGAAGTGATGAGTTAGGGGGGAAGACCCCACACTAACAGCCCAGAGTGCTGGCCCTTCAGCCCTTCCCCTCCCTCTTCCACAAGGACAACACACGAGTCAATTGCTTGCTTATATGACAGCAATGAACAATTGGAATTTGAAATTAAAAACACATTCGCACCAATGGGAGAAAAAAAACAAAGACAAAAACCCTCAGATAGAATTCTAACAAAAGATGTGTAAGATTTATATGAGGAAAACTATAAAGCTATAAAGCTCTGATGAATAAAGTCAAAGACCTCAATCAATAGAGAGATTCCTCCACTGGATTTTTAAAAAGCAAACTCTCCAGTTCTCTGTCTTGTCCTGATCTCCTTCACAATGACAGTTAACAGAAAAATTTCCCAAACAAAGCCCCATGGATCTGCAGCTACAAATAAGCATCTTCGGGCCTCCACCCCTGTGGACTACAGCAGGAAAGGAAGCTCCAAGGTAGGATTGCCAAATAAAACACAAGGAACTTTATAGTAATGTCCTAAGTATTACATGGAACATATCTATACTAAAAAAGTTAGATTATTCATTGTTTGTCTGAAGTTTTAATTTAACTGGGCCTCCCGGATTTTTGCTATATCTGGCAACCCTACTCCAAGGCCTCACTGTAGCAAGACTTGGAACAAGGAGAAGCAACAAACCTCTGAGGTGTATACTCAGTGCTTGACATTTTCCAAAGCCTTTTTTTTTTTTCCTACTCTTTCTCTCTCTGGATTTTACTACATGACTGAGAGGAAAGCAGGACAAGTATCCCCATCCTCATTAACCAGAGGAGAAAAAACCAAGCACCAGGCAACACAGTGAAGGTTACACGGGTCAGGAACACAGCTGGGTTTAATCATTCTTAAGTACACCTATTCAATTAGCCCAGTGAGGCTCGCCCCTGGCTGCACATTAGAGATACCTGGGGAGCTGCCAAAACAACAGATTCTGATTTAGTTTGTCTGGAGTGAGGCCTGGGCATCTATTTTAAAAAACAGTCTACCATGGAAAAAACTTAAAGATACATAAAAGTACATATGGATAGTGAACCCCAGGGACACAATCGCCCAGGTTCAATAATTACAAACTCATGGCCAATCTTGTTTCACATGCCAGTGCTGTCCAGTAGAATTTTCTGCAATGACGGAGATGTATAGCTGTGCTGTCTAATATGGTAGCTCCCCTGCCATATGTGACTACAGAACATTTGAAATGTGGCTGGTGTCACGGAGAAACTGAATTTAACCTTTTTAAAGTTAATTTGAATAGCCACAGGTAGACAGTGGCTACATATTAGATAGCACAGACCAACACTCTCACTGGCTTCTCCTCCCACCGTCTTATTTGGAAGCAAACCCCAGACATACCATCTCATTTGTATCTTTCAAAGCTCTCCAGACGACTCAAACATGAAACCACGGCTGGAAAGCAATGACTAGTGGCCTTAGTCCTCTTGCGCTGCTGTAACAAGATACCTGGGACTGAGTACTTTCTAAAGAAAAAATAAAACTTATTTTCTTACAGTTCTGGAGGCTGGAAAGCCCAAAACCAGGGTACTGGCAGGTTCAGTTGTCTGACAAGGGCTGCTCTCTGCTTGCAAGATGGCACCTCATTGCTGCAGCCTCCGGAGGGAAGGATGCGGCACCTTCACCTGGCAGAAAGGCAAGTCTGCTGAACACTGCTGAGAAGCCTCTTTTGTAAGGGCCTTAATTCCATTCACAAGGGAGGAACCTTCATGGATTAATCACCTCTTAAAGGCCCCACCCCTTAATACCATCACATTAGCAACACCTGAATTTTGGAAGGGACACATTCAAACCACAGCACTAGGGGATCAAATATTCAATACTGTAACAATCCATTTATTTAAAGGACAGACTTTCAGCAACCTTATAACCTTGAGAACAAGATTTTCAACCTTGAGTACACATTCCAATCACCTAGGCCTACATCCAGGCTCCATCTCCGGAGATTCTGATTTATCCATTTGTGGTATATGATGCTTATTTCTTCTCCTCCTTCTCTTTTTTCCACAAGCCTCTCATGTGATTCAAGCGTGTAGCCAGGGTGGGCAATCACTGATTTAAAGTCTTTCTACATAAAGCATGTTCCCCAGACCGGCAGAATTGACATCACCTGGTAGCTGGTAGAAACCCAGAATTCAGGGCCCACCCCAGATTTTCTGATTCAGAATTTGCATTTTAACAAGGTCCCCTGGGTGATTTATATGCACATTAAAGTTTGAGATGTACTACTCTAAAAACAGAGGTTCTCAAAGTGGTCCGCCGACCACAGGTCTCAGATTACCTGGGAACTTGCTAGAAATGCAAATTCCTGGCCTCACCCAGGTCTCCAGAATCAGGAACTCTGGGGGTGGGGACCAGCAAGCTGTATTTTAACAGCTTGATGCCCTCAAATAAAGTGATGCTGATGAACACTCAAGTTTGAGACCCACTGCTCTGGAGCCTAAAACATAGCTCCATATTACTATAGATCTATAGCTCCAAGCAGCAAGAGATGATTATGAAAACAAATACTTTACTTCAACAGAGAAGCTGAAGTCATCCTCTGGCTCCCACGCCAACAATTATATAGAAAATATCTCTTTATAATCCATATGAATGGTGGGGAGGAATTAAAGAAGAAAGCAAGCAACCTGGGGTCCTTTGGTGTAGGGACAGACCCTACACCCCTCACACTTCTTTGAAGAGCACAAGGCAACAACTGATGTTCATAAAAATGTCCAAAACATTAAACACTTCAGTTATGTTCTGTACATTCTCCTTAAAAAGGCAACTAAGTTTACATTTAATAAATATTTCTATTACAACGCTTTACATTTCCTGCAAGTGAAAAATAATTGCTTAGAACAGTCTATTGTTCCTAAAAACGTGGACGAACAAGAAGAAAGGTTATGCCAGGATGGTATGGTAGGTAGAACCCGTAAGACAATTCTCCAGAGAAGTTATTGTTAGGCTTTTTGAGGTCTTGAATTCTTCTGAGAACTGGAGCAAAATTATGAACCTTCTTCCCTTAAAATGCATATCCAGAACATAAAGAAAATTTTGCATGAAATATCAGAGGATTTCAGGGCCCTAAGGCCAATGGGTCTCATGTTGAGGGCACCCATTCTGCTGTGGAAAGCAGGCAGAGAGAACAGAATGGGGCTCTTTGAGGGGTAGAGCCATTCAGACCCAGGCTAAATCCCAGCTTTCTCTCTAACCAGCTAAATCAGAGCCTCAGATTTCTCCTCTACAAAAAAAGTAGCTGTAGGAAGGGCAGTTTTATTGTTGCCATTCCACAAGTAAAGAAATTGAAATCTGGAAAAATGGGGGGCCAGTTGATGTAAGCCAGTGACAGGGTCAGACTTTCAACTTCAATGGCCTTTCAACTGGCCAGTCTATTGCCCGGCAGGATGCAACACTGCCTTTCAGACATCTCCGGTGCAGCCAGGTACACTGTTCCCATCTCTGCTGTCTAGCTCAGCCTCGCCCATCTTTAGAGCCTGTCTCCTACAGGTCCAGATGAAGTCTGCCATCCGTGACCACCTGTCCTTTCCCCTGCAAGAAAGACCCATCTCTGCTTGCAAGCCTTATCCCAAGCCAAAAAGAGTTGGCCAGTCCATCCGTTAAGCCCCAATGAATCCCGAACAGAATGAGCTCCTAAATCCGTGTCCCTGTATTGCACTTACTCTGTTTAAACACCCATTCCTACTTCTAAAGCATGAACTCCTGGAGAGTAGGGACTGCCTGTGACACATCTCTGCATCCCCAGAGTTAGCCTGTGAGCACCTAACAAATGAGAGAGGGAGAGCAGGAGGAAGGGAGGGAGGGCAGACAGGCACCACTCCCGCCCTCGCAGATAGCACCCCTGTCTGAGGCCCTGATTCACAGCGGAGCAGCCTTTGGGCCTTTGCCATGTGATTTTACCCTGGTATTGTTGAGTTCACAGGCAAGCCTGTCTCTAGGACTAAACTTTAAGCCCTTTGAGGATGCAAACAAGTTTTCCTACCTTTACGTAGGAGGTATCAAGGGCCACATTATACAGGCAACACAGTGGGTGGCCCTGTGACCCTCCATTTTCCTGAAAATCAAGTTCTTCCACAAAGTAACCTACATCCTAGACAGGAGGGTCCAGGATGAATGCTAATGACAATGTCAGGAAATGGGGGCCTAGTTCTGCATACCCAACTTCTAGAACCTTAAACACATTAACTGGGCAAACTTCAGGTCCAGCTGCCCTCTCCCACAAACCCCCAGTCCCTCCAACCACACATATTGTCCCCAACTGCTCCCTTCTGTAGCAGCAGGACCCCATCCAGCAGAGGTGGTGGAGCCTGCAGACACCAGGGAGTAGAAGAGAGAACAAGTAAGGCTGTATTTCAAAATGGTTCTCAGCCAGAATGCTCTGCTCTGGGGCAGGAACGTACCTAAGTGTGAATGTAGCCCCTGCCAAGCTTTGAGCCCAGAAGCACACTGCACAGTGATCATGAGTGCATGTCTGTACACATTCACATGCACGTGTGCACATGCATACCACATACACAGGCACACAGCCTCGGGGGGCAGCACAGAGCTGACTTTTGGTAATAAGCTGCCTGCACTGAGTCCTAGCAGTCCCCAAAGCCCTGAGCATTGCAACCTTGTTCCCATCCTCTGTAAGGTAACCTGGCAATAGGTTTCCTAGCACTGCAGAGGTCAATGACTCAGAGTCCAGCTCCAGGGACACAGGAAGCCAAAGAGGCAGCCAAAAAGACCTCTACCCCTCAGACTGCACAGGTAGATAATGCCTGATGCCTTCTTGCACCCAGTACCACATTCATTTCTGACAGTCTGGTTTGGAGGAGCTGACACGGAGAAACAAGGCACAACAACCTCAGAGAGGCCCCATGCACCACTAAGTGCTTTGTTACCAGGAAGTTCTGTGGCTCTTCAAAGAAGGCCAAGCTGCACTGCAGAGGGGTCCAGGAGGGTGACGTGGAGGTGGTGAGACCTGGGAGGAGGAGGAGGAGGCAGATTGTTGGGGCAAAGAGGAATAGTCATGGTATACTAGGAGGCAGTGCAATGAGGAACTCAGAGTAAAAGATCTTGAATACTATACATGTATATTACATATAAGCTCGTGGCAAAAACATCAATGAGTTAAAAGGATGGGGGTAGGGGAGCAAAAGTCCCTGGCTCCTTCTTGACACTTCTCAAGGGTAAAATTCTTTGTGTGTGCATACAACTCTAGTGTGTGTGTTTCTTTCTTTCCTTTTATACAAATGGGATCATAGTATACCTACTATTCCAACTTACCTTTTTCACTTAACCATTTATTTTTAACATCTTTCCTCATTAATATATTAAAATAAGCCTAAAACCTTATAATGGTTGATTATTATTCCATTATAAGAGGCACAAAATGCCCCTTAGCTGGACACATTTAGCTTGTTTCCAACATTCTGCTGTTTCAAACCTGGCATTTTGTCTTTGCATTACCTGGGCAGGTTCACCAGTGGAATAAACCTGCAGCAGAATTTCTGGGTCAAGGAAAACTCCAATTTCATTCTCAACAACAGTTCAAATGGCATTTACTGAGTACCTACAACATGCAAGAAAGAGGTAAGAATAAAAGAGCATTTATTTTGGTAACACTGAAAATAAGCTAGTCTTGTGGACATGACCCCAGTGTGAAGAGGCCATTAATTGAGAGATGGGTTAAGGGCATGCCTACTCTATATTTTTTCTCGTGTGTGTGTACATACATATATATGCACATGCATACGTACCCATATGTATACATACAGACATATGTATATGTATGCATATATATTTATGATAAATATTAAATTGTGTAACTTAATACATGGGTTATAAAACATTACTGCAGAACACGTAATTATATGGCATATTTACCCCCAGTTTTTACATATCGTAAGTTCTTTTCACTGTCTTCAGCACAACCCAATGTATTATAAATTATGTGCATAAAAAATCACCACACGCAGTTTCAGAATTATCTCCCAGGAGTTGCAAGGATTGCCTGTGGAGGTTAGAACCAAATTAGTCTCTTGCATCAAGCCCACCCCCACCACTAAGACCAGCCCCAGTGTGAAGGAGCATTCACATCGGGCAGTAGCTCAGCTTGCTGCTTTCCCAGCCAGAAAGCCAGTGAGTAGGAAGCAGGGCTCCCCACTTGAGTTCTGATTTCCTGAAAAGCCACATTCTCATTGCGCTCCCTACCCAGGCCCTTTCTCTGCCCTCACACTTTCATGAAAAGTGAAAGTGTTACTGCAACAGCACACAAGCCCTGGCGTCAAGGATCTGCATTATTCACTGGTTCCCAGAAAAACACTTGTCTGGGACACGGGTTAAGGAGTAGCCAAGAAGAGGTCATTGATCTCTGTCTCCAGGGCTCAGCGGCTTTGGCACGGGGAGGGGCCCAGGCTTTCCAGATGTTCCACTGAAGGGCTGGACTGGCGCCCGGAGATCCCTGCAGATCTACAAAGGGATGCCTGTTCCCAAGCGTGCACCATGCGAAATCACAAACTCTGAAGAGAGAGCCCTTCAAAGTGTGCAGGGCCTTCAGAGAGACTTGTGTGGTGACCACCTCTGTCTGCCCTCACTCCCTTCACATCCACGGCCAGCCCCTCCACTGCAGCCCCTCCCCCAGTGCTCACATGCACACACATGTCCCCCACACTACCAGCTCTGGTTTCTATAGCAACAAAGCAAAAGCCAACAGGGTTTGAAAAAGCAGCAAACTTACCAGCAACCACCCAGAAGGGCAAGGAAAATAGCCTGGGAAATTCTGGTCTCACCCTAGAAATGTGTCCTTAGAGGAGTGCCAGCCCTTCAGGGGGCCCAGCTACAAGGCTAAAAACTGAGCTCTCAGCTCCCGAGGGCATAATTCCCTTCCTCTTGCTCCACTCACCCTTTCTGGAAAGGAAAAGGCCAGAGATACACAGAATAATACACTATGTAAGTTTGCAAATAATCTGAACAGGAGCAACCCCTAAATACAGCATTTGAGTGATTACGTAGCAATGATAATACGACTACTAACACCACTGATTTAGTCATTCATTGAACAGATATTTATTGAGCACCTACTATGTGCCAGGCACTATTCCAGGTTGCCAGGAATACAGTGATCAACAAGTCAGATAAAACTCTTGCCCTTGGGAGCTCACATTCTAAACGGGCACAACGATAATAAGCAAACAAACAAATAATAGTGTCATAAGGCACTAAATGCAATTTAAAAAAAGCAGCTCCAATAACAAAAAATATTCCTAGATAGTATATTATGTATAAAAATGGAGGCAGTATGATGATGTAGAAAGAAAACCAGACTTTCTATATAATAGATATGTGGTGCTTTACTTTCAAAATGAGCTTTCACCCACATAACTCATTTTGCTAACTATTGAGTAGGGTGGGAATGCATCATCAGTATGTTCATTTACCCAAGCAGAAACATGTCTGGAAGCTGGCACACGTGCAATGATTTGTTCAAGATCCACCAAGTTCCATTTTATGAATGTCTGTGAATCAGATAACCATAGAGAGAATGTAAAGATTAGCCACAAATTAGGGAAAGCTATTGCAACACATATGACTGCCTCTGAAGCAATAAGAAATAGACAAAAACATAGAAAAATGTGTGAAAAGAGTGAACAGACATTTTGGAAGAAAGGTCAAAAACCTGTAGACATATGAAAAGATTATCAATATCAATAATCAGAGAAATAAAAATTAAAACTATGATGGTATATCACTCACTACATGGTAGAAATTTAAAAGTCTGATAATACCAAGTATTCACGAAGATATAATGCAATTGGATATTGCAATCATGTCTGGTGATAGCATCAAAGGGCACAATGACTTTGGAAAACAATTTATCATTACCTCGTAAAGTTGAACATACACATACCTATTGAACCATCAATTCCATGCCTAGGTAAATTACCTAAAGAAACTATAGGTAGATACAAGCATGCCCCAAAATATAGTATTGTCCCTAATAGCAAAAAATTGAAAGTAACCCGATGTATATGAATAGGAGAACAGATAAGTGAATTTTGATATATACAATAGAATAATATACAGCAATAAAAATGAATGAACTGCAGCTACACACACATCAATATGGATGAACCTCAAAAGTATAATGTTGAGTGAATCATGAATTTATATAGGATGACACTATTTAAATAAAGCTCAAAAGCAGGTAAAACAAGATATAGGTGGTACACATACATATAGATGGTAAAAGCATAAAGAAATGTAAGGAAATAATCAATACAAAATTCAGGATACTAGTTACCTTTGGGAAAGAAAGGGCAAAGACAAGTTCAATAAAGGGTGCCCAGGGGGCTGCAAAGGCACTGGAAATGTACTTCTTCTTAACCTGGATCATAGGTACACATGACCCATGATATATAAGTTTAGAATAAAAATAGTGGGATGCAGGGAGAGAAGGAGGGCAAGCCTCATTTAAATTAAACTCAAAGGACAGACTGATTCAAGGGAAACAAATCACAAGGGGTATTTTTTCCTTAAGTCAAACAAAGAAATCATCATTTGTTTGTTTTCTAAGACAAAGAAGCCTGGTGAAAATCTCATGCAGTATGGAACATGTTAAATCCAAAGGACCCTGGTTTGATTTATGTTTTAAAATAAAACCTTTTACATTTTATTTTCATTTATGTTTGATTTATGTTTTAAAAATAAAAGCAAAATAGGTTCCTTGCCAGGCATAGCCAGGTGTTTCTAGTTGGCCTGGCAGTGTAGTGGTCACAAGGGCCATAATTACAGGCAGGGAGAGGTCGAAAAGCAGGAGGGACATCTGTAATTAAGCAGGTGAAGTCTGTCTTCCAAGCTCCAGCCGCTCTGCCAAGGGCCCTGGTGACCCCAAACCCACCTATTACAGGCAGTTCTTGACTTTCATCCCTTTAGCCTTCAAACAACACACAGGCCAAACATGGACACTCAGCTGTCAGCTGGCAGTCACATTTCACGGGGGTGCTTTCTGCCTGCCAAGCAAATGAGCCACCTCCAGAGCTTCTCTATTTTTACCTGGTGCCATTTACAGCAGACATTCCTTAATTCATTTAACAAATATTCCCTAAAGACCACTGTATCCTGTCACTGTGTTAGGCCATGAAGTTACAGCAGAGACTAAAATAAACAGAGTCCCTGCCTTGATAGAGCTTAGATTCTACAGAAAGTGTGTGTGCAATTATTTGAATATTTTATTGCCTCATACCCTTTCTTTAAAAATACCAAAATGATAGGTAAGAAAAAAATGAAAATGTTGACCCTTGTGGTGAGAAAGATGGATCTTTTCTACTTCAGAGAACAGAGACTAGTAGAGCAATTTGTCAAATCTTTAGCCTCAGATGGACCCTTCCAGCACTTAAGCAGGTTGACAGGCTGCCCAGATGATTAAATGAAAATGTTTTTAAAAAAAATTTTTAAGGAAAAAAATGATGGAAATATCACCAAAGATTGTGTCTAAACAATGAGACATAATGAGAGGATTTTATAATGCATTTTCCTTCTCTGGTAATAGAATCCTCCACATCATGTTTAACTAAATTATCCAACTTTCTCTCCTTTGACTTTCAGATGCACTTTTAGAAAAGCATCAAGTGCAAAATTAGGGAACTAACTGCCTACAAACCTGGCTGTTGGTCCTTTATTAGCACAGCTACTATGGATAACAGTATGGAGGTTCCTCAAACAAGTAAAAATAGAACTACCATATGATCTAGTAATCCCATTAGTGGGTATATATCCAAAGGAAATGAAATCAGTATGTCAAAGAGACATCTGCACCTCCATATTTATTGGAGCACTATTCACAATAGCCAGGACATAAAATCAACCTAAATTCCCATCTAATGATGAGTGGAGGAAATGTGGTATATATACATCATGGAATATTATTCAGTCGTAAAACAGAATGAAATCCTGTCATCTGTGGCAACATGTATGAACCTGGAGGACATTATATTAAGTAAAATAAGCCAGGTACAGAAAGACAAACACCATATGATCTCACTCATATGTGCACTCTAAAAAAGTTGATTCATTTATTTCATGCAGAGATAGAGTCTTGGTATGTTGCCCAGGCTGGTCTCAAACTCCTGGCCTTAAGCAATCATCCCACATCCACCTCCCAAAGTGCTGGGATGACAGGCCTGAGCCACCATGCCTGGCCTAGTTCATATACTCTTTTTCTCTATCTTTTCATGGTGTAGGCCTTAGATTTTTTTTTAAAATAAAATAAACAGTTGCCTTATTATCCTCCATTTGTATATATTTATGGAAGTTATTTGTTAAAAAATTCAAATCTTACAAAAGACCATTAGAAGAATGGCCTTCTAATGGAACAAATGGAAACATTTGTTCACTAAAATCAGAAAAAGAACTGCAATTACCCATTCTAGCCCTCCAGCTAATACATGCATCTTTTCTACAATATTTTAAAACATTCATTCGGTCTCTACTTGAATACTTCCAGAGACAGAGAGCTCCCTACTTACTGTTCATGTATATTTAACTGCTGGCAAGCTCTGCCTATTAAAGGCTTTTTCCACATACTAAACTAAGCTCAAATCTGCCTCCTTGTAACTCCTTATAACCCATCTGGTCTTAGAGCTGCCTAAGGAGCCACAGAATAAATCATCCCCCTCTTCCACTTGGCCACACTTTAAGTTCTTAAAGATACCCACCAGGTCTCACCCACTACTACTAAGGCTCTTGTTCTTTGGCCAAGAATAATTGGGCCTGGCTCCCAGGTGGTAACTGTAAGGAGAGATTAGGAAACTTTCTCATTGACTCACACCTGTATTCAGAAAGTCTGCAATCTGAGAATCCAAAATCCTGAGCATCTGCTGACTCACAGCATATTAATGCTATCATTGCAATCCAGTTGAGGGTCAGAAGAACCCAATGATTTGCTCACCTTCAGTGGGCTGATTAGTAGCAGGGCCAGGAACAGAATCCAAGCTTCTGATTTCAATAAAGGGATTACTCTCACTACACCTCACCATGAATCTGCTTAAGGCTAAATTCAGTGTAACCAATTGGGGGCCTTATGCCCAGCACCATTGAGGCCCTGCACTAACGAAGGCTCCCACAGACTTCCATGCCTCTAGGGCAACCTGCTTCACACTGGGTTTTAGTGGTCTGTCTCCATGTCTGGTTCCCCACTGGACTGACAGGCCCCAAGTACAGAGGTGGTACTTGTTCCTAAACTGGTTCTGTGCAGTCAGAATGGTAGGATGGTGCTCCAGGCTGGGCATTACCTATTGTGAAGGCAGCGGGAAGCCACTGCACTGGGCCAGCCCTGAGCTCTGGGCACATATTACAGAAACCTCTGCCCTTGAATGAGGCAGGCAGGGCACAACCTGGACTGTAGTTATAGACACACTATAAATATGTGAGTATGCGGTTGCATAGAAAGACAAAGAGGAGCATGGGGGCAAATCCAATGTCATGAACCAGATCAACCGGTGGGGTGGGCCAGTGTGGGAAGGCTCCCAGGAGGAGGCAAACTTGAAATCAAATTTTAAAAGAATAGAGAAGTAGCTGAATAAACAGGGAGGGGACAGGGTATTATAATTGGGGACTTGGTGTTCGTAGAGGCCCGGAGGTGGCTTCAGAAAGCCCGTAATAAGTATCTGGTATAGAAAGCTTAAACGTTTAGGCCCACACCACTCATGAAATTGATTGTACAGTAGAATATGAAACAACTGATTATCCAAAGCAAAGTCAGTCCAAACACCTTGTTTATCTCAATAGTTTGTTTTAAAAGTGACACTTTTTCCTGTTATTTTCATTTAGTCACACATTCATTTATCCAACAAGTAAAAATTATGCCCCTACTGTGTACCCAGCATCTAATCCAGAATTCTGTCTCTGCATTTCCCCTTCCATAAAAAGCAGGTGCAACCAACCTGCCTATCTCAGAGAAGGATCACACAGAGGTAAGTTCTAGCAAGGTCCCTGGGTGAGTTATTTTAATTAAAGCCCCAGGAACCAGGAGAAAATTAGCACAGTGGGATCAAATTCAAGCACCACTCAATACTTCAGGGTATTTATAGAGAAACAAACATAAAAACGGAAAATTCAATATCCTGACTGGTTGCTTTTAGAAAGGTTACTTAATGCTTTGTTTTCCTGGTATAAATTGTTTCTTGTTCTCATCTCTGAAGAACACTGATGCTGTCCATTTTGACCTTGTGCAGAATATTAAAGCCAGAACAGAAAAACCGAGGCCTGGGCATTGCCCAGCCTCCCTGACAATACTGAGTGCCTTCTCAACCCCTTTCCCCAGAAGAAAGTAGAATGAGGAGGGGGCTGATTACGTACAGAAAAGGAGTCAAAGGTATTGACTTTGAGAGGGACCAAATGATTGGGAGCTAGGGAAGACAGAACTCTGGGTACATTTCCATCTTAATTTTCAATCAAATAAAAACTGGTGTCTGCTCAGCATGGTTCAGAGGGGAAAATCTCAGGTCTTACAGTCTTTTGCTACTCAAAGTGTGGATGGAGGAGCAGCAGCACAGGCATCTCCTGGTAGCTGGTTAGCAATGTGGAATCTCAGGCCCATCCCAGGCCCACTGAATTAGAATCTGCATTTTCCTAGGAACCCCAAGTGATTCACAGTCACACTCTTTAAGCCCCATTTTTCCCAAATGCAAAATAGGGCTGATAAAACCTACCTGGCAGCTCTGTTTAGGCTTAAATAAAATAATCTCTGTACAGTGATCTGGCTTGAAAAAGTTTGTTCCCTCCCACTTCCCCCTTCCAGGCACCCAGCTGTTGCAAATTTCTCTTGGCTTTGACCCAGAACTACAGAGCTAGATGGAGCCCTTAGTGCCAGCCCACTCTGTGCACAGCAGGCCACCCAGGCCTGAACAGAGTAAATGACTTGCTGCTGGATGTGCCCTAGCTTGGGAGCTCCTAGAAGGCAGGGCCTATGTCTTTTTCATCTTTGTTTCTTCAGCCTTTAGCATGGTGCCTGGCAGGCAAGAGACTCTCAGTGTACATTTGTTGAATGAATCGGTCAATCAAGTAATTAACTAATTGTGCAGCAGGAATTAAAATGCAGGTCCTGATAACTCACAGATACACCTGAAAGTGAATTTAATTTCCCCTGAGTTCATGCTTCCTGATATGTTCACAAGAATTCACATTTGGCTAATAGTAGAGATCATGAGTTCCTGTTGCAGAGAACATCTCTCCCTTTCAGCTAAATGTCACTATTCTTTTCTTTTTTTTTTTTTGAGACAGAGTTTTGCTCTGTCCCCTGCTAAAGTGCATAGCTCACTTCAACCTCAAACTCCTGGGCTCAAGTGATCCTCCTGCCTCAGCCTCCCAAGTAGCTGGGACTACAGGTGCACACCACCATGCCTGGCTAATTTTTCTATTTTTGTAGAGATGAGGTCTCACTCTTGCTCAGGCTGGTCTCAAACTCCTGGCCTCAATCAATCCTCCCACCTCGGCCTCCCAGTGTGCTAGGATTACAGGCATGAGCCACAGCGCCCAGCCACCATTATTTTCATTGTCAGGACACAGACAAACTTGAGTGCCTGGAAAGTATGTATGGCCCACTGGCAGCTGGCTTGCCCTACCTAGCTGGGCAGAAGGTACCAAAGCTAGTGAAGCCACTCAGTCTGTGGAGACTGACAAGCCTGGGGCAAGTACCAGTAGATGCTAAATGCTGAATAATGTTGCCACCGAAAACACCACAGGGGGATCATCCTTCAGCCAGGCGTAAGCAGGGCTGGCAGGCAGAGGCAAGCAGCTCCCTGCAGTTAATGCTGAGAGGGTGTTGCATCACCCACTCCATAGGAGTCCAGACCACCTGCCACCTGCCACCTGCCTCTACACGGCAGGAACACTCAGTCCTCAGTGACAGGTACAGTATGAGGGAATCCCTCATTTCAACAAATCCATTCACATATTAGAGGTGTCTGTCAAGCAATAAGTGAGTGGAGAGGATTATTCCTGGAGTTCCCTGTCCTTAGACATGTTGTTCTTCGGATTCAATGAGTCACTCCTCTCTGACAGGGTTTTCCGGAGCCTATTGTAGCCTCTGGCCATGGGCAAGTCACTGTCTCTGTGTGTATGGGAATGGTCACATTTCCATCTAATTCTTTTTTCTTTTTCAAGATTTCTAAGTAACTTTTTAAAATAGCTAAGACACATACATGGGGAAGAAAAGTAAAATGATAACCTTAGCAAGAAATATTCCCTCCTTTTTAGATTCCCCCTTTCCCCTCCCAGAGACAACTACTGTTCTCAGTGTGTTATATATCCTTGCAGAGACAGCCTGTACACACACACACAAACACACACACTCACGCACGCACACTTGAATGTAAGCCCCATCAGGGCAGGGTGGATTTCTGTTTATATTGTTCACTTCTGTGCCCCCAGCACTGAGGAGAGAACTAGCATACAGAAGGTGCCCAATAGGTGTATATTGAATGAATGAATATATAACTCATATGTATTCCAGAAAAGTTCAAATTTTGGTCAATCAAGTCCCAGTTCACCCCATTATTTTATCTCCTGTTTGGATGAATCTTCAGTAGGCAGTGGCTCTATTTCCTCAACCGAGGAAAGAGGATAACTGTTGCTACCTGTCTTTTAGGGTTGCCGTGTGGCTCTAATGAGATCCTATGGAAGTATTAGTGGCTGCCATTTATTGACTGCCTACTCAAGGGAGAGCCCTCACATGGAAGGGAGGCTCCACGGTGGGCCCCCTA
This sequence comes from Daubentonia madagascariensis, assembly GCA_023783475.1. Lineage (NCBI taxonomy): Eukaryota > Metazoa > Chordata > Mammalia > Primates > Daubentoniidae > Daubentonia > Daubentonia madagascariensis. The sequence goes on along the minus strand of JAKFHU010001035.1, from coordinate 39,117,953 downwards.
CCCCCTGTCCTACCAACAGCTACCCAACAGCTAAAACACACTATACCAGGGCTTGGTATATATTAGATTTTAGAAAAAATGATGCTTCCAACACAAGAAACTGAGGATGAGAGGGAGACAGAGTAGCTGGTTCAGAGATATCCATTCTCACCTGTGTGCACATGGGCACATGTTCACCCCTTCATGGCCCCCCCACAAGCTCACACCAAAGGTTTATGATAAAGGAGGAAGATAAAAGCCCCAGTGTTAACAGCCTGATTAAAGACGGTAAATGCACTGGATTATGAAAATGTGAATGTTTCAACAAAGCTAGGTAATAAGGAAAATCAATAAAACTGTTAGCACTGGCCAATTGCAACTGGATAAAAGAATAAAGTAATTGGTCCCGAAAGATAACTCTCTAAATTAGGCTAGATGCATAGAAATACGCTTTTCTTTTAAGCCAAATCATGAGGACATTAACAACAATATATGATTAAATTATAGGCTGCTTTGACCCAGTATGATCTTAACTGTAAACAGGAGTTTCCTGAAACAATCTTTATAGGACACAGAAATGATATATAGCAGGAGAACAGAGACAGAATTGGAGACCATGTGAACAAACATGGGACCCATTTCTTGACTAAGGATCTATTATAAACCCACCCTTTCTGTAAGCTTATTTCTTCAACATGACTATTCCTTCTTCAATTACTCCATTAGTAAGACAGGCACACAAGTCAACAGGAAATATACATCTATGCTCCCATAATGGCAAAGGGGAAGGAGGCTCTGCTCTCCAAACACTCAGGATTCAATTCTGTTTTTCATCTGCTAATGGCTGGCATTTGGTGTTGTTAACCGTGGATGATTCATTTCAGAGGAACTGCTGTGCATCTAGAGGCTATTTGGAAGGAAATGAGGGTTTCTTGGCTTATTTCTCATCAAGCATTTTAGCAATGTCTCTTTGTGACATTATAAACTCCTTAACGGGGGCCTGGTGCTCAATGTTTTCAAGCTGATCCCCCTTGTCTCATCTGGTGCATATGGTCACTTCTAGGAACAAGCAATTATTCCATCAGGACAATGCCAGAAATCTGGAGACTAACAGGCCTGCTCCCCAGGTCTGAGTATCAGCGCAGCAAGTAGTTATGCTGGGGGTGAGGGGTAATGTGGGTGCATATTGTAGGATCAATGTTCTTGAACATTTGAATTTTGTTATTTTGTTGTTTTCTGGACTCCACGTACTACTAGGGCACCTGACATGTCCGCGCATGTCTGGAGAACCTGTGGGATGAGCAGGACCGGCATCTCATTGCCTAAAGGACATCACAGGAGAGAGACATCAGCACCGCAGAGTTGGTGCCCAGCTTTAAAGGCCCTTGTTTGGGAAGCTGAGGCTCTCCTTCACCTCTCAAACAATGTTTCTTATTAGAGACTGAACAGAACTTGAAGAGAGAAAGCATGGGAGGGTCTGGGCTTGATTTGGGGACACCTTACAAAGGCTGGGGAGGAGGAGAATGCTGAGGATGGCCAAGTGATTACCATGGGACTCTATGAGATTGCTAAGTGAGAAAAGAGAGACTGCAAAAGAGACCACAAAGCTGTACCTGGGCTGGACTTTCTAAATGCCTCAGTGCCATAATTGTAAAATGTGCTCTGCCCAATGTCTCCAACTTGACCAAACTGGACCTAGAACACTCCTCCTCTGATATAGTTTGGAAATTTGTCCCCTCCAAATCTCATGTTGAAATTTGATCCCACCCAGTGTTGGAGGTGGAGACTAAAGGGAGGTATTTGGGTCAGGGGGGCAGATCCTTGGTGACATCCTCACAGTAATGATGACTGAGTTCTCCCTCTATTAGTTCCCAGGAGAACTGATGTTAAAAAGAGCCTAGTACCTCCCTCCTCCCTCTCCCTCTTTCCCTCTCTCCCTCTCTCCTTCCTTCTCTCTCTCTCCCCTCCTTATCATGTGATCTGCACACACCAGTTCCCCTTTGCCTTCTGCCATGAGTGGAAGCTTCCTGAGGCTGTCACCAGAAGCTGAGCAGATGCCAGCATCATGCTTCTTGTAAAACCTGCAGAACCATGAGCCAAATAAAACCTGTTTTCTTTATAAATTATGCAGTCTCAGGCATTCCTTTATAGCAACACAAATGGACTAAGACATCCTCCTTGGGAATAGGGTGGGAGAGAGACTTTGACCATGAAAGTCACACCCAGAAAGAACTGCCTTTGGCCTTCAAACACAGCTTAATCATTTAAGGCATTTCATTTTCTTGTTTTCAGGGCATGAAAATTTCTGCCTGCAACACGGATGACTGTCTTTGTTTGAATGCTCTTACAGAGTACAAACTGCATCCATTCAATTTGTCCTGCCTGTCCAGTCATACCCAAAAATAAGAGCTTCAAAGCTATGTTGATGATGATTCCCTCTGCTCACAATGGCCTTTCCACTTCTTCCTTGCCAATTCAGGCTACCTATCCTTTCCTTTCCAGCCTAAGCCCTGCCTCTTCCTTGAAGTTTTCCTGGGTTATTCCCATTTAAAGAACTCTTGGTAACACCAGATTAAGCACTCAATGTTATAGTGCCTTGCATTGTTTGCTAATGCTTTCATCTTGTAGGTCTTGGCTTCTTAATTGAATTGCAAGCTCCTTGAAGGCAAGGGCCCTGTTTTATGCTTGTGAATGTCATCTCTCCTTTTCCACTTCCCTCCCCACTTTCCAATCCTCAGACACAGCAGAGACACCAGGCCAGGCACATTTGTTGAAATGTGTTGGCAACTACTAGTCATTTGAATGAATGGTTCTTTTTAACTCTCTGATAACCAGAAGGCATTGGATTAAATAGTGTAGAATTTAGAAGAAAAGATATAGAATTCTTATGAAGTGAGTCTTAGAGACTTTGGAATCTAAGAGAGCCTATCTAGATATATCTTGCCAACTGGCTGAGGCACAGTTTCAAAAGAAAGCCCCCCTCCACCTCTATTTCTACCCTGGAGGCACTGCTCTAATGCCTGCCATGGACACAGAGTCTTTGGGTATGAAACCAATGACTTTAACGAGAAGGGCAGGTCAGTAGGAAAGATCACTAATGTGCTGGGATTTGAGTCAGGTATAGTTTTGGACCAGGACTTAGTTACGGATCCATATTCCAGGGAGCCTGAGAAAGATCCAACCATTCCTGAACTGGGATCAAGGGAGCTTTCATGTCTAAGAGAGTGGAAAAGAGATCTGCTTATTTATGAAAGGGACTCTCTGGGTCACCTTTGGATTCAAAGCTAAGAACTTTAGCTTTATATATCTATAAAAAGCTTTCTGAAGAAAAAACTATAATAAAAAGATTAGTGGGGAGGTCACCACCATGTGGCCAACTCATTAGTGGGGCCATGATTGGAAGCAGGGCCTGGACCACCGTGTCGGGCATGGGCCCTGGGTCCCGGGCCAAGTAAGGCCTCCTACTCAACCCTTTGGCCCAGGGCACATCACCTGACTTCTTAATTTCACCACCTCCCACATGGAAGTAATACTGTCTGGTACTTGGTAAAGTTAAAATCTCTACACACAGACATTATTATTTCAGAACCAAGCAAAGCTGGTTTGATCACGTCTGTCTGTTGCCCTTGAAAAAAGTCCAGAAGAGAGCTGCAAAGATGACTTAAGATTTCTAAAATATCTCTTCTGAAAGGTGAAGGGATTTGATTGATTCAGCCTGAAGAAGACAGGTTTAATAACGGTCTTCAAGTATATGAAGGGCTTTTACTCAGGGGCCAGTGAGAGTATGGGGACCACATGTTCTCAGTCTGCACTGAGCAGAGATGGGACAAGCCCAGGCTCTGACAAGGAGAAGTTTCTGACATTAAGGGCCACAGGACACAAAGGAGTGGCTCAGGGATGCCAGAGAATGTCTTTCTGGGAATTACTTCATTCAGGGAAGGGTGAGGAAGAAAGAGAGAGATGATGGGGAAAACTGTGGCAAGGTCTGAACTCTACACAAAGCAATCTCCTAGCCCCTACCTGACATACTATTCTATCAGTCACCTCTTTGTTTCCTTGCTCCACTCTTGGCCCTTGTGAACATGCCATGGCCCAGAGTCGGAAAGCTGCCCTCAAACCGTTTCCCTGAACACCCTGACTACTGCTCCTTCATGGGCACTGGGTAGACCTATGCCCACCTCCTGCCCTCAGGTGTCAGAGCTTCAGGGTATTTGTTGAGCATCTCTTATATGCAAGGGCCCTGTACCAAGGCACTGTTCTCATAACAATGCTATCATAACACCTGTTCTAGGTACTATCATCCCCATTTTGTGGGTGAGAAATCTGAAGCTCGAAGCTAGTAAGCACTAGAGCCAGGATTTCAATCCAGGTCTGATGGGCTCCTAAGGCTATGCTCTTTCTTTTCTATCCGTTTGGTCCCAGAGAAGAGAGTGACTGATTTCTGCAGCATGTATCTGCAAAAATAAGGGGAAGGAGGGTGCATCCTGTTCCTCATCTTCTGCTTCCATAATATGTAATACCTCCAGAACTTGATTTAACTGCATTATTTGTGACGTATGTGTTGCAAAAAGCATCCAAATCCTTTCATATCCCTATATTTCACTGGAGAAACAGGTGCTCCAAACATACCAGCGAGGCCTACTTCTTGGTATTAATATTTCTATTGTTGGGTTAGACTCTGAAGAACTCTCCCAGATGAGCACAACACCAGAATGGAAGGCAGGGAAAAAAGAGCCTATAAGTACTCAGGTCAGGCCCTGACCATCTCTCATCTGGAAGTCTGCGAATAATGGTGCATTGCCATATTATTATAAAGAATAAGAAATACTATGCAAATTATGTCATATCAAAGGAAGAAATACTAACGAATGTGCACAGCAGGAAGCAGTCATTTGAACACTTGAGAATTACATTGCTGTTTATGCTTCTGTGACCTGGGCTAATTATGCCTTGATTTAAGTATCTGGTGAGCCTGGAGTGCCATGCTTACCAGGAAGCACTGTGATTATTACTTAGGATATAAGTAAAACACTAAGCAGTACCTGAGACTGGAGGCTCACACAAGAGCATTCTGAGAAGGTTTGCAACTCAGGATAATGTAGGTAAAGTGCCAGCACCATACCTGTCAAAAAGAGTCCATTTCTTGCAACTCCTACTTGCTATAGATATTAGCCGCCCTGAACCATGAGCTCTGACAGATGTCTATTCAAATTGTACCAAAGGATAAAAATCACATGACCGGAAATGACCTTAACTGTTATCCAGCCTCACCCCTTACATCTGGGGTTAGGTTGTCTGGTTCAGCTGCAGCACACATCGGTCAAATCCTATTAGGTAAACTGCACAGGACATGCAAGCAGTGGAATTTTATTAGATAGTTAGAATCACATTAGCTCCAGCTCTAGCAGACATAAATGCCCAGGCTTTCTAACAGTATGTTAGCAAGAAAAAGAATCCTTTGGCACATCCTAGAAGAAGGGGGTGAATTCACACCATCTCACCCCCACACCTTTCTCCAAGCTCTTCAGAATTTGCATGTGTTGTAAAGTGTGTGCAATTCCTATGAATATATTTTTTTCCATTGATGGGGCTGGAGCGTTTGAGATGGGGGAGCTGAAGGGATGCTTGATGGCAGAATAATGGAGTAGTGAAACTTCAGCTGTGCCTCGTTTCAACCGTCTTTTCCCCTTTCACAGAATGCAGAGTTAGGTATTTTCACTAAAGAAAGAGACTTAGAAAAGAATCTGTGAATGTCGACAGTCCGTAAATCCAAGAGGATAGCCATGACAAACATGCTTCACCCCGGACCCATCTCATGCGGTCTCGGTAACAAATGTCGTGGTTTCTCATTCTCTAGGTCCTCCCCTCCCAACCCTTCCAGAACCAAACCGCCCCCAGACTAGGAGTTCCAGCGACAGGACTGGGAGAGCAGATGTGCACAACACAAACAGCAAGATCAGCTTCTGAGGAGGGATGACTGAAAGTCCTACCCACCATCTGAAGAAAGGATCCCAAGTCCAGGAAAAGCAAGAAAAAAAAGAGTAGAAAAATTTGTTTTCTTCAGAGCAACACATGCTAGCACTTTTCAGATTCTGGCATGTGTCAGCGTTGCTGAAGCAAACTCTATTTTCTTTAGATGAAAGAGATAAAAAAAAAAAAAAAGACTCAGAATTTAGCCCAGTGAAAATTACTTTGGCTATTCACATGCAATAAGCTGTAGAAGCAAAAAGAAAAAAATCAGTTGCTTCTGATTTATTTATTCATTCATTTGTCCCTTTCCCTTTCCCTCTAATATAAAAAAGGATGTCTTCTATAATTGTGTAAGTAGTTAATTTTTTCAAAGAAAAAAAAATAGTCCAAGCCTTGGTTGCCCAGCATCTTAGCACAGGAAATATATATTTAATTAATTATCATAGTGCATATAGATTATATAAGGAAAAAAGGGGATTGATTTTGCCCATCAAATGCTTGGCCAGTGTCTATAACCAGACTTAAGTCTGGTGAATTCGGATCATTTGCTGTGTTGAAAGCAACTACAAGGCTTCACTTCATTGGTTGCTTTATTACTTAATCTGGGTGGTGGATATACTGGTACTATTTTATTTTTCTTTAAGTCCTTTTGTAAGTCTTCAATATTTCGTACTAAATATTGTTAAATCCTCAAATCTTCCACAACAGATTCTATTCTGGGCTGTTCGTTCGGAGCTGAGAGCAGGAGAAGGGAAGTTGGAAATGCCAAAATGTAATTGCACTAAAGAGCAGAAAATGTAAGCAACCAATTTTGGAAGGATGTTTAAAGTTTTAAACCTATGCCAAATAATTGAAAGCTATTAAAAGAGAGCTGAATTCTATTATAATCGCCACATACACACAATTATTGAATTATTCTGAATACCTGTTGAGACTGGGTGATACATGAGCTGAATGGAAACCACCAGGCACCACTGTTGAGGGCACCATTTCACCAGCTCCTTTGAACTTGCTCACACAATCTCTCCTCCCACCCGTGGACCTTAACTTGAGACTGTGCATGGGGCTGTGACTTTGTGCTTGTGATCCCCAGTATTCTGTAGAGATATTGTGAAAGGCCCAAGTTTTCCAGCCAGGACAGCAGAGGGAGATGAGTGTCTGTCTTTCCCCTCGGGACACAGCTCTCAAACACCATTGTTTCTCACTACCAAGAGGAACTACCCATGGTCTTGCAATCTCTCTGCCATGTCATTAAAGACAACTGTTCTGTCCCCCTGACAACAGGGCAAGGAGGAGGAGAGGGAAGACGGTCCCAACAATTAAATTTCAGTCCTCATCCCCAACCTTCCTTGGAGCTTAAGCTGCCACCATCTCCTTGTTCCCGTTTGAACAAGGTTTTGTTTTCTAGCCTTTTTTTCTACCCTGACTGCTCAGTCCTCACCACCCAGAAAACCCTTAAAATGTATGAAGTGTATTAAGTGAGCAAAGAAAGGATCGAAAGATGAGGTATAAGAGGAAGGGAAAATCTATATGCTGTCTCATCAGCTAGTGGGGAGCAGATGTTCCCTCACCCCATTACTTCTCTTTAAGAGCAGAGCTTTTGCCTGCGCAAAGAACTGATCAAAGAAGTAGCACTTCTGTAAAAGCTCTAAAGAAGTAAGATTCTGAAGTTTGACACCTTATTTGTTTCATTTCTGAATACCGTTAGGCCAACTGGTTTTACTTCCTTCCCGCTACACACACACAAGCCCCACAAGAGCCTCCCGGCAGAGGCTGCCGCCCCAATGAGGCATGCAGCACACAAAAACGCCTGTTTTATTGGCCTCACTTGGTAAGTCAAAAATCTTCCCTCTGCTTCACCAAAGTTAACAGATGGCTGGTCCCTTTTGGTACACAGGCATCAAGCATCTTCAAAATAACCTTTTCCTTTCAAGTATGCCAATTAATTAAATGTCACTGTAATATGTCCCAGCCAAGGAGGGAAGGGAGAGACCCAGAAGACAACGGGTCAATGGAAGAGAACAAGAATAAGAGGTCACTCTCTCCTACCTTCACCGGACGACCCCGAGAGATCGATGATCACATATACTCTTCCTTCTGGCTCCAGATCAATCTGCAATTAAGAAAATGACAGTGACTCTGTTAGTGCATCATGTGGGCAACCTGAGAGTTCCACAACATTTCCACCCCAAACTGCTAAAGCCTAGAGTCACCGCTCCATGTAATTCATCAATCTACAATGTGTCAAGTGCTAGGTGAATTAGGACTGAAAGAGAATCAACATTCACTGGATGGCTACTGTGTTCTGGATGCAGTCCTAGGAGGTCTGATGCATACCCAATAGGAAGCATCATGCCAGTGGTTCTCAACCAGGAGCGATTTTGCTCCTCAGGGAACACTTCACAAATGCCTGGAGACAGTTTTGAGTGTCGTGACTGGAGAGAGTGCTGCTACTGGCATCTAGTGGGTAGAGGCCAGCCAGGCTGCTAAACATCCTACAGTGCACAGGACAGCCCCCCACAGCAAAGAATCGTCCAGCCCAAAACGTCAGTCATGTTGAGGTTGAGAAACCCTGTGTTATCCTGTTTTACAGATAAGGAAGCTGTGCTCAAAGTTCCAAGGTAAGTAGCAATGCCGAGATCCAATGCCAAGACTGCCTAAAGAAACCCATGTTCTTTATACTATACAAACTGCTCCCTGGAGAACTAAGAGAAGTACAAGACATTAACTATTCCTCCTTCCACGATATTTACAATCTCATTGGGGAGTTAAAAAACAGAGAACAACACTGAACTCAGCTTAATGATGAGGGACAGAGAACAACTGGTAAAGTGTCTGAGCAGCCTGAAATCAGTGTAGAAGAGCAGTCTGGGAAGTCTTCATGGAGGCAAGAAAGAGAAGGCAAGCAAGGTGGAGGAAATGACATAGCAAGACGCGGAATGGGCATGGCGCTCATGTGAGATGGCTCAGGTCATGTTGACGGCACATGTGTTCTGCAAACCCCAGATTCTACCAGGGCTGTAAAGGGAGAGTCCATACTGCTAACTGCTTACCACTGACCACCTCCACCCACCCTAACTTCCTCCCTTCCCATCTCAAATCCAGCTGACCACTGTGCTACACAGAACCAGCCTGATGAAATCACATGGAGGGAGAAAAGCCAGAGGGCTGGGCCCCATGTAGTTAAAGACATCTTTGCAAGGTCTGAACTATCCTTACAGAAACTGTGTTCTCCGTAAGAGAGAGTAGTCACTCCGGAAGCCCTGGATCACCAAGTACCCCTGGCTAGCCTCTCCCGCCTCCAGGATCCCATCTGTCTACGCAGAGCTTTCACTGGCTCCCGAGTGCCAGGCCCTCTCCCAAGCAAGCTGTGAATTTCTTGAGGGCAGGAACCGCGCTGTCCCCTCACTTTCTTTTTCCGTTGTCCCCAGCAAAGAGCAGGTACACATTTAGCAAGTAATGCTTGGGAAGAGTCAGTCTAGCGGATACCATCTCCTCCTCCTTCAAGGTCAAGGTGAATTATCACCTCCTCTCTGAAGCCTTTCCAGATAGGCCCAGTCAGAATTAATCACCCCCTCCTCTGTGTTCCCACAGTACACCAGACACATCCTACTCATGGCTCCCATTAAACTGTAATACATTGTCCGTGTATCCATCTCCCCTGCTAGACAAAGTATGACAACCATATTAGCATCTCAGCCTTTAGCTCACTGTCTCTTAGGAAACACCCAGTACACATTTGTGGAGGTGGGAAAAGGCTCTATGTTCAGAACTTCCACAGTCTATTCTGGGATCATTCACTTCCACCCTCCACCTCCCACAACCCCCTCCCCGCCCCGCCAAGCCTCTGTCCTCGAGAAGGAAGGCAGGCATGTGATCTGTACTAAAAGGACATTTGCACGAGGGAGAGGGAAAGCCGAGGAGGCTATTCCATGAGCCCACGTACTCCCTATGAGGCAAAGAAACCCAGCCTGAACTAATGCTCCCCAGGCCACCCAACATGTCACTCCACACACAATCCAGGTTCCCACAGCCACTCACGAGCCCCACTTTATTTCCTGCCTCAGCCTGTAATGTTTAGGAGCACTTAAGGTTTCCCTCAAAATTTCATTTTCATCAACAAGGGTCTTCAATGCCTCGTAGGTGAGGCCACTGGTGATAGCTCAGGTGCTCTGTCAGGACGGGGAGTGAGGGAGAACAGTGAGCACACGTGCACTGCCCCTCAGGTACCCCCAGAAGGTGCTCACCTGAGTTTGGGATCTTGAGTTTGAGATCCAGATGGAAACCAAATAACAAACTGGTAGTTCCAGGAGATGAATTTTTTCATCCCTTCCATGCCAAGAGCCCTTGATTTTAAGATTCTGGGTAAAGAAAATGTTCTCCAGAGTTCTCAGCACTAGTATTGGCCCTCACCATGAGGATAACCCAGCCCCTACACTGAATGACAAACAGGAAAACCAACAGTCAGCTCTATTGAACAGAGCCAAACCAGAATCTTGTCCCCACCAAAGTTCAAAAATATCAGGGGCCCTCTTGCCCAAAAGCATGGAATTTAAATAATGTATGCCTTTTAGAGATTAGATCATCCCTATTAAACCCTGCCGGCAAAATGAAACAGTTTCTCACATCCTCCAAGTCAAAGATTTCCCACAACAGTGGTCTTTATTGGCAAAGTACAAATGCTGTGTGTGTAAAGCCGGGAGGGAGACAGCAAAGGAATGAGGTGGGCTCTGCGGCCCGTCCACAGGCAGGCAGCGTGCCTATCTTTGCAAAAGGGGAGCGAGAACTCGTGGCAGGGAGGACAGGTCATGGACGATAAAATGTATTCGGATATTAACATTCAAGATAGCAATCAGAAACCATTTTAGCACCCACTGCAGCCTCCATGCTGGCGAACTGCATTTCCAAACAGAAAAATAGGAATTAAGCTATTAAACATGCCAAAAGCAACAAAGAGCTTTGCAGCTTGAGCAGATGGCCACAGAGCGCTGGCCAAGCCCCAGCCAGCCAAGTGAGGAGGCTCTGAGATTCCATCTAGGGTGGTAAGACTTCAGTGCCCATGACTGGAGGGGTCCCCAGAGTATAAAAGGTGGGGAGTGTGGCGCAATTTCATGGGCAAGTTGGTTTCATCACAAATTTTGCTCATGATTACATGGCTGGATAATGAAGCAAGGTAGGTAGGTGCCCAGCCCTGTGCAACCCTGCAAGCTGTCAGTCGGCCTCAGAACCAAGGAGCCTCATGGCACAAATGCGGGCCTGCTACCTCCCCCACCCATTCCCAGAGTTCACTCTGAACCCCTTCTCCCGCATGCCAGGTTCCTCCCAGTGCTTCCTATTTATCAAATCTCCTTGGATGTCATACCTGTACTTGACATATCTTCCTAGCTACTATCTCTGTTTTCTTTGACCCATTCTCTTTCATGCTACAGTGCCTTTGGCTACCCCTCTAGCTGGGGCCAAAAGCCAGGCAGTGGAACACTGGGGGAGATAAACACAGCCTTTGGCATCAGACCAGGGCTGAATCTCAGTTTTGTCCCTTATTACCTGAGTGACCTCAGGCAATTATTCATTCTCCCTGAGCCTCAACCTCTTCATCTGTGAAATGGGTTGTCATGAAATCCCATGAGACATGTGCTCTTGGCACTCAGGAAATACTCAGTATGTGGTGGTTAAGAGTAACTTAGTGGCTCTGTGGCCTGAAGCACGCAACTACCTCAGAGAGCTTGCCAGTGAAAAGGAGCTAATAACAGGTCCAGTGTCATCTGGGCTGTTGTGAAGTTAAACAAGATAATCCATGTAAAGTGCTTAGCATGGCACCTGGCACAAAACAGTCGTCATTGGTGCTGTTACTAAAAAGCCAAGCCTTCAAGTCTTCTGTTTCTTAGCCCAGTGTTCTTTGTACTATAACAAGCTTTCCTCCAACAGAAAATGTATTTTCTTGCCCAAAGTTGATATTATTATTCCAGGACATCTTATGACTTTGCAGTGCTGTTGTGAATATCAAATAAAGAACTAAGGTAAGAGTATTGTACCCAGCTTGAGGGAAAGCCAGGGACAGGGAAGGCTATACCCTTGGACCTCAGAAAGTCCTGAGGTGCTCATGAGAGAAGGGCAAGTGGCAGGTGACCACGTATTTTCTGAGCCCCTACTGTGCCTCAGACATCGTGTTGGGTGCTTTCCCTGCATTAGTTCATTTAGTCTCCTGTGAGATTGCAATATTCCCTACTTTCCAGGTGACAAAGCTGGGGCTCAGAGAGCTTTCAGCCAGGATTCCCACCCAGGTCTGCCTGGGACATACAGGAGGGGCTGAAGGAGCTCCCAAGTCACACTCACATCCCCAGCCCCGCCCAGCCCACGGAGGCTTCTCTGACAACCTAGGCGCATCCTCCTTCCTCCAGCCCACCTGTGTCCAGTGTGGGCTCATGCTCCTGTGCAGGTGTAACTGGCTTCTCCAGCCAGACCTCTAAGGCACAGCAATGCCCCAAACACCTGGACCACCCCACAAGCCCTGAGGGAAGATCTGGACATAAACAAGAGCTCCGCTCATGTGAATTGGGAACAAAGTGTGGGGAAGAGCCAAAACCATAGGAACCCCCCAAAAAGGCAATCTTTGAAAAGCAAAAATACAGGGACTTTTTTGGAGTAGTGCTCAACCATTGAAATACAAAGCCCTTCACACACATTATTTCATTTATTCCTTATGATTAATTTGTAAGGTGACAAGTGTCATTAGTGCCATTTCATGTCTAAAACAGCTGGGGTTAAGGAAGATAAGTGGCCAGTCTATGACACGGTGTGCTAGTGAGAGCACACCGGAGGCATGACTCCAGGGGTACCATGCACACCTGCGTCCACGAATGAGTCCCCAGGAGCTGGACTGGCAGAGTCCACACTCACACCCTCAACTCCCACCACCCCACACCTGCCCAGCAGGAACTCTGACAACCGGGACAGTGCAATCGGAAGGACCCCACCCACGCAGTCTCCAGGCTGCCCACTTGTGTGCTACTGAGGGTGCCCCTGTGATCTGGGGGTCTGCTTCTGTGTTTTGGGGGTGATTGGGTTCAAGTGAGGGCAGTCAGAAATCCAACATCAAGCTTCCCCCTAACCACAGGTTCAACTTTCACCTGAGACCTCTAAGCAAACCATTCCTCAGGACAGCCCGCAAAGGTCATGCAAGCCCGATTTGAGTTTCACTTCCCTTTCCATATGCTGTCAGGCACGAAGGCTTGGAGAGAGGCAAAAGGTAGCAAGGGGACCATAAAAAGATGAATCCAGAAAGGATGAGAAGGAGGAAGAGAGGCTTGTGTGTCCTTGTTCCACCAATAAGGTCCTAGATAATCAACTGCTTCTTGTTTTTCTTTTTTACTTGGAGGAGGTGGGGAGTGAAGGAAGAGAAGGAGGTGCAAGGGGAACCACCAAGAGAGAAGCCTCAGGGATTCATTCCCAAAGTAGAGGACCCACTGCTCAAGTCCTGCCCCTCCTTCACAGATGGCCTTTCTCCCCTGGAGGCACCACGGGCATGCTCCAGTCCCCAGAGCTGTGTGGCATGGAAGAGGTAGCAGGACACAGCAGGGGACATTCGAGCAGTAGGCATCCTCCAGCTTCTGCTTTGAGAAAGCACAAAACCCTGAGGCACCACAATGCGAAACTCTTAAGTGGCTGCTGGGTGCCAACTTTGAAGTTAGCAGCTAATTAAATTAAAGACTCTTTATTTGGGGTGGAATTTGCTACTAGCTTTATTGGTAGAGTGTACTGACTGGTCAAAAAGCAGAGGGTACACATGTTATCAAATATTTTCAGGGGTCCACTCTGTTAACAGGCTTATAATACACTTACTTTCACAAAATAAGGGGGAGGGGGAGCATTGTTTTCTTCCTCAAACACCTTCCATAGCAGTGCAAAGATATGCAGGCTTTAGTGCTCATCCCTGCAGCGCAGGACCCCGTCTGTCCAGCACATGGAAGGGATTGAATACATATTTGTACATGTTGGTGCAATAAATGAATGCCTTAAACTACTTCAATATGTTAATAAAAGTGGATGTGCACAGCTGAATTATGGAGGTGATTTACTTGGGAAGCATCTACCTGTATATAAATGTTCATAGTAGCTTCATTCCTAACAGCCAAAACTGGAAACAACCCAAATGTCCAACAACAGGTAAATGAATAAGCAAACCATGCCACATCCATATAATGGAAGTTTATTCAACAACAAAACAGAACGAACTGATACATGCAACATGGATGCTATGCGAAAGAAGCCAAACACAAAAGAGTATGTACTGTGGGATTCCACTTCTATAATGTTCTAGAACAGACAAAATGAATTTATAGTGACAAAAAGCACCATCAGTGATCTCCTGGAGGTGGAGGTGGCCAGTGAAAGCTAAAAGGCACAGAGAAACTTTTGGGGTGATGGGAGTATTCTGTATCTTGATTGTGGTGGTTACGTAAATGTATACATTTGGCAGAACACATCAAGCCCTACAGTTAAAATGAATGCACTTAATTGTATGTAAATTATACCTCAATGAAGTAGTTTTTTAAAAAGAAAAAGAACTTATTTCACATAAGGATTCCTCCACAAGTTTCCTTTAAATAACAAATCATCTTCCCACCCTCAGAGCATTTAAAATTTCGTCTTCCATTTTTAAAAATAAAAGGACTCATTCAGAGTTTTTCAAGAGCACATCTGTCACACAACATAATGTACACCTACCCGTGTAGGCGCACACATTCACACACCCACCCACATGTGCAAACACACGCACAGGCACACAGCTGAGCCACCTTCTTCTGTCTTCTGTGATCAAAATACGATAATAGCAAGAAAAACACAACCAAAATGTAGGTTCAAGAGTCTGCTGAATTATTTAAATCTGTCTGTGTGTTTGTGGATCTGAATTTCCTCATATATAAAACAAGATAATTAGACCAAATGCTCTAAAAGGTCTTTTAATGACCTTAATGACCTAAATATCCATGAATAGGAGACTGCTTTAAAAAATTATGGTACATTGTATGGTAGATTACTATGCAAGCCCTCGAAAGGAATGAAAAAGATCTAAATATACTGATTGATATGGAACTATCTCTGCAATATATTAAGTGGGGAAGAAAGCAAGACACAACGTGTTTATTAAGCTGTGCTGCTGTGTGACTAAAATGGGTGAGTGCATGGGTGTACCCCATACACACACACTTGTTCTCATAGATTATCGCTAGAACAAGTCTTAACCAACAGAAAACAAGAGCTGCCTCAAGAGATGGACACCAGGATGAGGGGACCAGCAATCAGGAAAAGGAGGCTTATTCTTCACCCTATGCACTTTTGAACCATTTGATTTTTAAAATTGTGTTCCGAGCTAACTTGTTAAAAATTTAAGTCAATACCTTTTTTAAAAAATAAAATGTCCCTTCTACTTAACTGGCTATTTCTAACCTCCAATCCCCCAGAGTACAGCTTGTTTCATTTACCAGACACACCTTAAATAAACACCCCTCAAAATGGGCTGAAACATTGCGTTTCCCATTACCTGTAGCCAGGTCACGGGAACCAACTTAGGAGCAGCCAGCGTCTCCTTGTGAAACTCCTGTTGGCTGGACTGGAGGTCGGCATTACAGATCCTAGCTCTCAGTATACCATAAACGGAGTAAACTAAGGTTAGCACCTGCTTCCTCTTTTCAGCAGGCTCAGAAATGGCCCTGGAGAACTGGCTCCCTTTGATGACAGAGGTGGCTAAAAACAAATAACTCTATGTGTACTCAAATGCTTTCCTGAGCTGAGAAAACATCTAAAGGTGCCAAACCTAATAAGCATTGTCTGGACACAGCATAGTTTGTCTATTTTCTTTGCGGGAAATGGCAGTGTATGACTGTATACCCTAAGAGGAGGTAGTGAGTACAAATAGCAGGAAATGTAGCCCCTTATCCCGAGCATTCTGAAGCAGATACCCTACTACCCATCTGCACTTTGCATTTTTGCATTTTGTTTTGCCATGGTCTCTATCACTGGCTGTATTTGAGTGTTACGTGTTTTATTTTACATTCCCTATTTCTCACAGCAAGCCAATATATTGCAATGATTGAGAGTAAAAGCTTTGAAGCTAGCCTAGCTGGGTTCCCATTCCAGCTCTGCCCGTTACAAGTTCCCTGGCTCTTGTTCTGATTTCCTCATCTTACAGGTTGAGAATGTCAGTAGAACCTGCTTCAGGGTATTGGGAGGATGAAATGGGATGGTGAAGCACTTGGAACTGTGCCTGGCACACAGCTAGCTGCCTAGAAATGTTAGCTGTCAGGTCATCATTCTTGTTACTTCCCACCTAGACTGTGAGCACCAGTCTAGCAGAGCTGTGTCCTTCTTTTGATGGTTCCACAGTTCTTGATCCAGGGCTGGGCATAAAATAGGTAATCAATAAAGAGTCCAAGTGGAACTGAACGAATCCATCTGAAACAGAGGCAAGCTTGGTCAGGAGCTCAGGACTTTGCAACCAGAAAAATTATCTCTGTACCAGGAACTTTTCAATCTCTGTAATATCACAACCTAGTAGAATCTTTCACCAACGGCTACTCACAAAGATTTTCAGCTCTTGGCTCCCTTCAAAATCCAGGACATTATCATTGTTTTCTTTCCTTCTGAGCTCAAGAAGAGAGACTATTTTATTAATAATAATCACAACTCTAATAAACACCCTTTATGGGGCACTCTGCATGTGTTACCTATGTGAAGAAGGCAGTATCTTTATTCTTAACCATTTCATGAGTGATAAAACTGAGGCTTAGGGATTTAAGTAACTTGCCCACGTTCTCGCAACTTGAAGAAGAGAAGCATAGGTTAAAGCAAGGCTGTGCACCTCCAGGCCCAATGCTTCCAACTGTTACTCTGGGGCATGGCAAGCAGCCCCGAAGGTGGCATGAGCACCAGGAGGTTCTGTGGAAAGAACACACCGGGAGCTGTTCATGGAGGCCACACTGTGTGAACAATAATGAAGTTGCTTCTTGGACACAAGAGCAATGAAAGTAAACCTCCTTCATTGTCCTCCTGGAGCTCACAGTTGTAAGGTACACTAAACCCACAGCAAAACAGCTGGGAGGCTCAGACCATGAAACTCAAATATGATGCAGGATGCCCAACTTCAGGGAATAAATGCCCTCCAGGGAATATTCCTGTATGACAATATTCTGTGTAGCAAGTCCTATTCGCCATTACTTTTCATCACATAGTTGGAACCATGTCCTGTGAGAAAAAGAACAGTTTTACAAAAATCATAGAAGCATGAAATTTAAGAGTCAGAAGCAACTTAGAAATCACTTGGTTCAAGTATGCAAAGAAACTAAAACAAAGGATAATATATTTTTTTCTTTTCTTTTGCCTGTCAAATAAGCCAAAGTTTCTTTTGGGTTATGTACTTCTGTGTTATTTTCTTATTAAAATATAGCTCAAACTAACTATTGTGATGTGTTCAGTTTTAAGAAACCAAATACTGTATGTCTGCTTATTATGAGAAGCAATAGTCCTTTGCCCCATCATTCCCCAGAGGGAACCAATTTTAAGGATTTTATTTGGGTTTTTCTGGTGGTTGCTGCCACATCCCTAAATAAAATGTTTGTACCTCAATTTCCTGATTTCTTATTTTAGACATTCTCTCTTGCCTTGCCACTGTGATAGATGAAGATTTAGTTCACTTACACCTCCCTCCTCTTTCCCCCTCCACAAAATAATTATATATCACAAAGTCTCAGTTCCTTCTCTGTTCTCTACAACTATAAAAATTTTTTAAAAATCTAAAATGACAATATATCCCCTGACCCTCTACATTGTAACCAGAGGACATTAGTGTTTCCACCATTCCCCATCCCCTGCCACCTCCACCTCTGTCATTTGTCATTTTACCACTGGACTATCAAGAGTGACAACACTGACATGGTTCTCTAACCACAGTTAAGTTCCAGGTTTTGTATATATATTGGTTGTAAAATCTGAAAACTAACTAATAGTATTTACTTATGATTTTGTAAATGATATTACATATACTTTCTTTTCCATGGGCCCAATATGACAACCTGTCTGCCACTCAATGGAGAATACACCTAACACCAAATTCAAATGGATTCTTCTTTTCTAGTTCTATCAGTTGTCCTTCTCAGATGTTGGGGTCTTCCCAGGGTCCTTTTCTCTCAGGGTATGCCCATCTCAAGACCCCACTGCCCTCTTTCCCCTGATCTGGGCTGACAGTCTCTGGTCTGCTGCACAACTGTCATAATGCACATTTCTTCACTGCTCTGCTAGGTGCAGCCACTGTCGTTGGAATCCATTATCTTCCTTGTTCTGAGCTATTCCCTTGTTTTTGCTAGTAAAGTATATTCTGACTAAAATATTGATTAAGAGTGAGGAGAAAGCCAGCTTTCTAGGATCTTGCCTACCTGTCCTCACACATAATTTATAGTTTGCCTGGATATAGAATTCTAAGTTTAAAAAAAATCATAATCTATCAAAAGTTTCTTCTAATATCAATATTACTAATGGACTCTGATATCAGCCCTGATTATCATTGTTTAGTAGATGACTTTGTTTTTATTCTCTGGCAGTTTTAGAATCTTTTTTATCTTTGATGTTCTGAAATTTCACAATGATATGTGTGTGTCAGGGTGAGTTTTTGGATTCATTGTGCTCAACGAAATGGAATTTGTGGGAGATACTCTTCTAATTGTTCTTTGTTATTGGCCTCTTCTCCATTTTCTTTCTTTTCTTTCTGAAACTCCTATTATTCAGATGTTGGACCAGTAGCATTGGTCCTTATGTCTCTTACCATGTGTTACATTTATTTCCATTTCTTTTATCTTTTTATTCCATATTCTAGGAGATTTCCTTGACCTTATCTTATAACCCTTCCTCTGAAATTTTATTTCTGACAATATGTGGAGTTTCCAGAAGTGCCTTCCTATTTTCTTATGGTTCTCTCTTCTGTTTTTGGTTTATAAATGCAACATATTTCTAAGGATACCAGCCCCATTTTCCATAGGGTTAGATGGTGGGAGCTGGCCATGAGAGTAGGGGACCTCTCAATGAGAAACAGTTTCTACTGGAGAGCTAACACCCACACTGCTTTGCTAGTTCTCCCCAAACCAGTATACTATTTCCTTTTCAAAGAACTCCCAGCTTTTTACCCGGGAGGGATTCACAGTCTGCCTCTAAGTCCTTCTGTAGGGAGAGTGGGAAGTATATGGTTCCACATACAGACCTTCCAATCATCTCCTGTTTTCAGCTGCACATGTCACTCCTACCGTCTAGGGTAAGTGCAGTCTCCAAGCCTGGAGGCTGGTAGGGCCCTGCAGAGAAGCTGGCTCCATGCCAGGTTCCTGTGCCCTCTGCATATGTTCTGGGCTGTGGCTCCTCAGTGCCTCTAATCTCCATTAGTTGCCACCATGCCCTCTACTTTCATCTCCTAGAAATTAACTGAAACAGTTTGATGATGGCCTCTTTCTGCTCACTTGGTTATTATAGACTCCCCTCCACCCTTTTCCCATTTTCTATTATTTAGTTGGGGTCTTGAGAAGGCAAAAAAATAAACACATTTGCTCCAAAACCACCTTGAATAGAAACTTCAAAAATGTGCCATCTGAAATACTATTATGCAGTGCTGGTGAGAGTGGGGGAGAAATAAACACTATTACACACTGCTGATGAAGTGTAAATTGGCACAAAATTTGTGTAGAGTGTTTTGGCACTATATAATAAAAATTCTTTGACCTTACAACTCCACTTCTGGGAATTTATCCCAAATCACACATGTGCAACAAGATTTAACTACAAGAATGATCATTACAGCATTTTTTAAGAGTGTAATATTAGAAACTATTGTTCAATAATAGCAAATTAGTTAAATAAATTGAAGCATATCCAAACCATTAGATACCATTCCATTATGAAAAAAAAATCTTATTGAATTGTATTTAATAGCATGGAAATAGATTCACAATATGGTATTAAGTGGTAGCAAATGAGATTATAAAGGAATGTATACTTTATAATCCAATTTTGTAAAAATGAAATGTGTGTGGGGTAGGTACATACACAAAGGAAAAAAGTTTGTCTAGGGAAGAGTGGAATAATGTATGATTTTTTTCTTTGTGCATATTTATAGGTTCTAAATTTTCTACTTTTCTTCTATTTTCTATTATAACTTTTGTGTAAATAAATTTGTTGTTGCTTTAAGAATATTATGTAGCTCAATCCCCTCGATTATAGGTAGGGAAACTGAAGCACAAAGAGGTTAACCAATCTATTCAGGCACCTGAACAAACTGCCCACAACTGTGAAAGGAAGGAAGGAAGGAAGAAACTGACTTTCAGTTCTTTAAGGTACAAATTAAAAATGACACAAATTTTTTTAAATTTACATATTATAATATTTCTTAAAAAGTATAATTTGCCAGTCAAATGGTAATAGCACTACTCAATCCTAGTCACCAATTACGAGCGGTAAGTAGCCAGGTATATTCCTTAGTTGGACACAGTTTGAACATGTTAAACAAAAGCTACAGTAGCTCAATAGATTTTTTAACACATTGACTGCCACACTAGGAAAAAAAATTTTTTGCCTGGGGCCACGGTGTTTTATTAAAATAAAACGATCCTTTCTAATTTGTTATTTTTTATTGTTTTCTGCGTGTGAGTTATATGCAACGCAGTCCACGTTTTTAGAATTAAATTGTCAATATTAATTGTAACCATAAGAACATCAACAAGTAAGATGTTCATGAACCAACTGCAGGGTTTTGCTTCAGGAGGCCCCGGGCTCAAAACTAGCCTGAGCTAAATACAACTCACATGGCAGTTAATGTGTTAATAGATTTTTAATCTAGTTTTAAAATCCTTAGCCTAGATCAAATCTCCTTCTCTATATGATATTGTTTCTCCACTTTTGTGGGGTGATGCAGCCTACATTTTTATGTTTTATACAATGTTGCCGTCAAACTACATTTCATACAACAAACTACCATAACAACATAGACCTCATTGATCAGGTGATTAGCAAACATTTCTGGTATGACATGACCATACGGTGCCTATCACCTAGTTATCCAGAGTAACCATCCTTGTTCCTGTAGGAATCTTTTGAAATATATTCTCCTATTTGTCTTAAATATTCTACAAAACAGGAAAAAAAAAAAAAAGAATAATGCTGGTTCTCTAAGAAAACCAAGCATAGGTCTCAAAATTATTTAGTGTACAGTAAAACAGAATTTATTAGGCATGTCTAAATCAATGACATTTTACCCTCAATCCAATATTAATCAGTTGACTCTGTTTCGAATTTTGAAGGAAAACATCAAATTTTTAAAACTTAGATTTCGTATCAAAATGATGAAGAAGATATAAATAAGAAGTATGGCATAATTTTCCCTTTTCTGGGACAGCGCCTGTCCTAACATGTAATCTAAGGAGTGCGTTTGAATGTCCAACTGGGTTTTCTTCCATAACTAAGTGAATATATGAGTTTTTAGGTACAAATTATATATGAAAGGAGGGACTATCTATTTTCTGAAAATGGGCAACTCTCCTTTTACATTCTTTGCTTGTTTTCCACATCAATATGAAGTCCAGGCCTTTAAAAATGAACAGGCTAATACAGCTTGACCACAAACTAGTGTTACATGTGCTGAAGCCCACACCAACATCTGACCTAGAAGGGAAGATATTTCCTGAAGTACATGGCAAAGGGGGTCTGAAAACTATTCAAACTCTGAATATCAGAATAATTCCTTTATTTGTGGATTTCTATCTTGGATATTAGATTGTCATGTGATATTTTGGGCAAGCACAGATAGGAGAAATATCACATGTATGATGTGTTACACACCACAGGAGAGGGATTCTATGAACTTACATCCAGTTTGTGAGGACAGTTTAGAGCCATTTATAATTATTAATTAATTAAGGGAAGCAGGGCTTGAAATAAATAGAAGAAATAAACCACTCCTCAAGCACAAAGTTCTCAGCCTTTCAAAGACACCAAAAGAAAATAAAGTTTAAAACTTTTGAGTATTTCCTTATAATAGCCAATGCTTTGTTTATTGCCCAGAGTAGATATAACTGGAACCTAGTTTTCATCAATAGATCTTTTCTAATGTGTTGAACCTTCTGTTGGTTTTCATTTAAAGTATTTCCTGCCTTATTTGAAAAAAGGGAGATTTCGAAGTTTGGGTTTGGAGACTGTGTTCAGTAATCTAAGGTCATCTAGCAAAGCCTTCCTGATCTCCGAGGAACCAGCCCTGTGGATATCTGGGGGCAGAGAGGGAAGCACATGCCAAGGCTCAGGATGGGAGAGGACTCGGCACTTGCCAAGAGTTGAAGGAGATGGGTATGATGGGAGCAGAGTGAGGGGAGCAGTTGGGGATGAGGGCAGAGAGGTGGGGCATGGCACGTACTTTGGCTTTGGCTCTGGGTGAGAAGTGGAGCCAGTGTCAAGTGTGAGCAAAGCAGGGACACACTGTGAGTCACACGTCAAAGGATCCCTCTGGCTGCCGTGTGTAGAATAAAACTTAGGCATCAATGAGGATGCAGGGGGCCACTTAGGAGGCTATGGCAATAATTCAGGCAAGAGATGGTGGTGGCTAGGAAGGAGTGGTAGTAGTGGAGGTGATGGGAATTGGTCAGATTCTGGATATCATTTGAAGATACAGCCCAAAGCATTTGCTGAGGGACTGCATATGGTATGTGAGACAAAGAGAGGAGTCAAGGATAGCTCAGTGACTTCTGGCCTGAGCAAAACATGGAGCTGCCCTTGGCCAAGCAGAAGACTCT
This sequence comes from Daubentonia madagascariensis, assembly GCA_023783475.1. Taxonomy (NCBI): domain Eukaryota; kingdom Metazoa; phylum Chordata; class Mammalia; order Primates; family Daubentoniidae; genus Daubentonia; species Daubentonia madagascariensis. Next base: position 39,095,193 of record JAKFHU010001035.1, on the reverse strand, counting down.
GAGCAGAGCAGGGTGGGAGTGGGGCACAGGGGCAGGGTTTACACAGGCCATGTTGGAGTCACCTGTGAAACAGCCCAGGGCAACTGCATCTACGAATCTGAAGTTCAGGGGAGAGGTCCATGCTTAAATCTGAATTTGGTAGTCACCATCAGATAGATTGCACAGATTCATAATTCCTGACCCACAATCCTGACAGCCACAAAGCTCTAAAGACTAAAAGTTTTTTGAAGTTTGGGTCAAAATCATTTGGCAACCAAATCTGACCCAAACTAACATCAGGCTATTTATTGTCTACATTTATTCCACTTAAGGTGAATGTTTATGTATTTGTGATAGAGAAATATTAAACTTGTTCCATCATGAAGGGCTGCCCCAGAACCTACTGGGGGATGGTATATAATATACAGAATATACATTATCACTTCTAAAATTAAAAAGAAGTCTGAATTTCTAAACAAATCTGACCCTAAGTGTTTTAGATAAGGGATGTGGACCTATAGTTTGAGCCATGAAACTGGAGGAAAGAGATCCAACCACACAGATCAGGAGGCTGAGGAGAGACTCGCCCAGGTGTCTGAAAAGACGTGGACACAGAGGCCTGGCCTCTACCGCCCTGGGTGGAGTCTGCTTTGACTTCCCTCCTTCCCAACCACCACCACCAAACACACACTCGTCACAGACACACGGCTCACAAAAGCCTGGCTTCTTTTAACTTTCCCTCTGTCTTCAAAAGACATGGAGGGACAAAAAATCTCTATCCCCCCCACACACACAAACACACACTGTAATTTTCATTAAACCAGTCGTAACACTGATTTCACGTACCGCTGAAACAAATGCACTTTTGCAAGATGGGGTTTGTGTGGTGAGGAAAAAAATGTAGAAAAACTGAATTAATGTAGCGGTCCCCAACCTTTTTGGCACCAGGGACAGGTTTCACGGAAGACAATTTTTCCACGGCAGGGACGGTGAGGGGTGTCGTCGGGGGTTGGGGGGAGGGGCGAGGTCAGGCAGCGATGCGTGGCCCGTTTCCTAACAGGCCAGGGACTGGTAATGGGCTGCGGCCCAGGGATTGAGGACCACAGCATTAATGCTTGAAGTTAGCATAAAGGCATTTCCTGTTGCTGAGAAGCCTGTCTGCCCACTACTGTTGCTCTAACACATTTCAGTGTCCCATCCCCACACCACTAAACACCCCAAACCCCCACATTCTGTCAGCATACAGTGGGAAGGTTGCAGGAGGGCACACCAAGTCCCAGGCCTGTTGCAGGAAAATACCGGCTAGTGCCTGAACCCCCTGCCCAAGGTTCCCATTAAGTACAGCCTCATGTTTCAATGCAAGACACAAAGAAGCAGTAAGAAGACTGAGAACCACGGCCAGGCAAAGATGATGCTGACAGGGCTGCCGTTATGGAAGCTACTGTTCCCACATTCATCCCTGGGGAATAAAAGTGCTCCGGAGTTGGCAGGTTTGCTGAAGATAAGTAGACTTGTAAGCAGTGAAAAATACAAATAAACAAACAGACACACGTCCTACTGCCTCTCCCAGCACCGGCCACCCAACCAACTACTCCTGCCCTGGCTACGGCTGGCTTCCGAGGCTCGGCAAACCCCCACAGTGACCCAAATTGTGGCCCATTCAACTCCTAAGGAAGAAGAGAAAGATGAGGCAAGAAATCACTTCAGAATTTCCAGGAGCCCCTTCATTCATAAACAGATGGACAACACATGACAAATAAGAAAAACCACACAGAGAGAGGGGGTGGTGACAATTAAATACCAACGGGAAAAGTGGTCATTGGTCACGGTAACTGTTGGAACTGGGTGGTAGAGACACGGGGGTCCATTATTCTGCTCTTCTGTAAACGCTGGAAAGTTTTCATGATAAAACATAAAGAAAAGAAGGAGAAAGAGAAAGAAAGGGAGGGAGGAAATGATTAACTTAAATACTCCAACCGCACTGTCGGCCAAAGACTAATTCTAGGTTTTCACCAAGATCTCAATCTGGGAACAGAGTCCTTCCCACCAATCCAACCCAAAGCCCCTCCGGGGACACAGGGATGAAAAGGCCAAGCCACAGCTATGCATTCTGGCCTCATCGCACCCCTCCGAAGAGACTCCCCAAGCCCTCTCGCTGGTCCTCTCCCGCAGATACAGTAGGTGGCATTTGTTTTCAATGCTTTGTTCAAGATCCACCACGATAAATGCTTTGGAGAAAAAGGGGTTGATCCTATCATCTTTCCCTTTCTTCAGAAAGACGTTTTCTCTGACTTCAAAGCCTGTCTGTCTACCTGAGATGACCTGGGAGGATTAATGGAAGTAATTGTGTTAACAACAGGGCTGTCCTGCTGAAGCCTGCAAATTATCCCTGACTCCCTTTGTCTGCCTCAAGATTACCTCACCACCGCCAAACCTGGCGGACTTGCAGGCTGCCACGCCAGGTGTGCAGAGTCAGCGCTACACAGGACGGAGGCCGTGGCAGCCTCGAGGGTGTGAAATAAGCCTGCCAACCTCCCAGGAGTGCCAAGGAAAAGCCAGTGATCCAATGAGCACATCCTGCAAATGCAGTGCTCGGTCCACCTCAGCCAAGCCAGACCCATGTCCTCACTCCTCGCAGGAGCTGCGAGCCTCTGGGCAGGCACCTGCTGTGCCAGAACTCCAGCGGCATGGGGACAGAACCAGCTGCCCAGAGCACACATAGCTTGGCTGCCTCTGTGGCTGCCAGCAGCAGAGCTGGGCACACCCTCCGAGGTAGAAGTGGGCCCAGGGAACAACCTGGGAAATCAACAAAATGCAGCCAAAGAAACAGTATGGAACACCTGAAGCTCTCTGTCACAGGCAGATAGAAGCTGCTCTGTGAGGAAGCCTGCAGGTGGCATTTAAACCACACAGCTGGGGGTGCCTGCCACCATGGCCTACTCATGGCTTCCTTTCTGCCTCCCCTCCAACTTTATTGCTGTGGGGTGATTATCCTGCAGTGTGACACATAGGCTGGTACCCAATTAGTCAAATATGAGAAAATCCATCACTTACTTCTCCTCGAAAGTCAAGTTACTCTCTGATTCTTTAATTTATTAACCTCTCGGTGAACGGCAGGTTTCCTGATTTAATGGGATCCAAAGATTTCAATAGCCTGTCTGAGAAAGTAAATTCAACAGCTCAGCCATTTGATGTGAAATATTTTCCAACCAATTCCAATTCCTTTTCATCTGTTCATCCTATTGATAAACCTCATGGCCCCAGGTGTGTTGTTTGAAGCAGTGGAAAGGATGTGGTTGTTCAGGCCAAACTTCTCAAGCCTTAAGGATCACAGACCTGGGAATCTACCCCAATATTCAGAGCCCAAGTGGAGCCCACTTCATTCCCCGCCAAGTCACCTAGGGCACAGGGCTTGTCAGCAAAGAACAACCTCAGTAGGAAACTGGGCTCTTTGGGGACAGGGTCCCGCTCATCTTTGTCTCCCCTGAACCTCGCTGGGTACATGGTTGTATGGAGTGGGGGTGTAACAGGTGTTAGTTACACGGAAGTGACTGACAGAACCCCATCAGAAGACTACATAGATACTCATTTATCTGTAATTATGATTTATTTTGGCCATTACATATCAATTATAGACCCTTTAGTGGAAGCTAAGAGTAATTATTAATATGAGTTTTGCATAAGGGAATCATTACCAAAATTAAAAGTTAAGAAGCAACTCTCCTTACAGAGACAGAAGGTTAAAAAGCAAACACTCCTAACTAAAGCAGAAAAGAGAAGTCAGTCTTACGGGAAAGATTTAGCCCATTTAGTGAGTGACACAGATTCCGCATCCCCAAATGCACCCCCCACCACCTAAATTGCCAGGTCGTCTTAGCTAACTAAATCGAAAGTGCAAATTCCACAGCACAAAGCTCTCTCCTGCCCAGAGTCATTACAGGGCATCCAAACCAGGCAAAGGGAAGCAAGCAACCATGCAGAGCTGGGGATTGCTGGCAGTCACCCTCACGTCCTTGTCCAAGAATAGACACATCCGCAGACAACCCTGACCCTGAAGGCAGGAAGTGGGCAGCTCCAGAGGGCTTGCACCCTGGGCCCAACCTTACCTGCTGGGGCCACCTGTGGGTGTACAATTCAGGCTGCTTTCTAATTTTACCCAAGAGCCCACAGCACTTCTCTCCAGGGTTGGCTATAGTTTCATTCTCTGTAAACCAGTGGTTAAAATGCCATGGGCCTTCCCCAAACTACAAAATTACTTTCCTTCCTCTGGAGGTGACAGGAACACTTAGCTTCCCTGTCTCCATGTGCCTTTGTACACACACAAATTTGATATATACAATAACTGATATATGCTGACTTTACACAATAATTTCTGAAAAGATATATACAAAGGTCTCAGAGAGAGTGCACTGGACAAGTGCCAGAACATTCTGCAACCTGTTCTCCCAGGCTCTTCATCTGGAGCCAATTCTGGGTCCTCCCACGCCTGCCCCTCATATCTAATCAGTCCCTAAGCCCCCTCAAGCCTTTTGTCACAAGGTGCTGTGCCTACCCTTTGGTTCCATTCCCACCCCTGGTGCCAGTCCTCACAGCCTCCGGCCTGACGGCTCCTAGATCTTCCCCTACTCTCCTCAGTGCGAATCCAGCAGCGGGTAGAAACTCAACTGAATAATCTGCAATACAGCTGTCATCATGACGCCTCTTGCCCCAACCCTCCCTCTGTCCACAGGCTGACATTCAGCTCCTCAACATGGTGGCCCACATCCTCTGCACTGTGCCTGTGTTCCTCTCGTACCTTATTTACCACGGCCAATGCCCTGTGCTCCAGCCAGGCTCACCTGTCTACCTTCCTGCCCACACCCTCCCGCACATGCCAGTCTCCAAATCAGCCTTATGCCGGGCTCCAAATACATTCCTTGCTGGACCCATCCTGACTCCTCAATTCCCTCCTCCAGCACTGAGCATCAACCAGGTTGTCAGGAACTCCCTTCTACATGTATTAATAGGCCCCAGGTAGGCTCCACAGGGGCACGAGGGACTCGAAGGGGTGAATTATCCCAAACCAGCCTTGGAAGTTCTGAACACTGAGCCTCCCCCACCTCCAGACCCCAAGCTTAGCGCCCCCACCCTTGAGGCTCAGAGGTGCTATGCGATCTCCTGTTTAAGATGATTTGTCACCGGACCTAAACAAGCTTTCTAGGGGTAGGGAGTGAAAGGTAGGACCTCATAAGATTTCAGCTTCTTGTCACGGGGAAAAGAGACAGAAGGCCGGTTTCTTGCCTTGCTTCTGCCACTAAAGTCCACACAACCCAGGACAATCTCTCAGAGCCTCAAACACCTCAACTGTAAACTCTTGCAGGGGCAGTGTAGAAATCTGCAACAATCACGCATCAAACAGTAAGTTTAGAATGATCGAGAACTCAACAAACGAAGAGAGAGAAGGTTTGAAAACTTCAATGGCATTTGTGTCCTGAAACAAGACTCAAGGACAGAAGGCCTCTAAAATCTTCAGCTTTGTAATTCCTACTGTCACAAGTCATTTCTCTTGCTGGCATTTAACATCCTTCAAAACTCAGCCCCATCTGAAATCCCTAGCTCTCCCCCGCCCGCCACCCTTCTGCTGCAGCCATACTGCTCTCCTACTCCCAGGCCTGTCCCCCTCTGCCCTCCCTTAGCACAGTTTGTTCCTCCCAAACTTCCCCCTCTAAGGAGTCCAAATGACATCTACCTAAAGTTTCAGGCCCACTTTCACCTGGAATCTGCTTCCCTCTCAATGGTGGAGTCCTTCACAGGCAGGTCTGCACTGATATCCTTCTTGCTGGTCCCTGGAGGTTCCCCCTCCCCACCAGGAGCACATGGAACATTGCTGGGCACTTAAAACATGCTCAGTAAACTCTTGTTGGTTCAATGATGCAATACCAAGAAGAACTGAAGCGCCGTGAAGTTTCCATCACGTTCAGCTGGAAAACCCCATTGAGGACTCACCCCTTTGGTCCAATCCACTCAAAACATCCTCCTTTATTTTTCTCTGGGCTCATCTCAGTCCTGTAAAAGTTCTGCATCCAGGCTCCATCTGCAATCCCCAGACCAGTGATCACCCCCAGCCCCACTAAACTCACTATTCCTTTTCAGAGAGACAGCCACCCCAGGATCCATTATGAAGGCAGTGGCTGCGCAGGGACACAGCCCAGAGCCATCTTGATGCAATTATTTCCTCGTGTTGCTGCTTCCCCATAGTCGTACCATTGTTCTTCATTTGCCCAGAGAGCTACATCTGAAGCTTTACGGGAAAAATGAGCACGGCTCACTATACATTCCACATTTCCCAGTGTACCACCATGGGTTTCAAAGCCTTAGTGGGTGGCTCTCAAGGCTTGGAGTTGAACAATTTCACAAACTAGCTTGCTACACAGTGCCATCCAGATCTGGCCTCAGTCCTTTAACCTCCCACATCCCATCTGTACTAGGTGTGTGCTTCCTTCCAATCACCAGAACTCTCATCCCTGGCCCAGGAACATGAAAAAGCACATGCTAATAACCAGTCAGCTTGGCAGAGCACAAGCTGGAGGAAGAGAACCATCCCAGAAACCATAGTCTTGCAGGAACAGAATGGCCACTCAGCTCTGTGACTAAAGCAGTTGAGGACAATGTGTCTTCTTGGATCCACACTACAGACCTGGACTCACAAAGGTTGTGTTCTCCCTGACAGCCCCCAAGGAAAGGCAGCGTGCTGAGCCAGGTGAGTGCTCAAGACAAGAGGAAAGGGGTACCACACAGGACTTGGGAGCCAGACTCCTTCCGTGCCTCACTCTCCAGCTGCAAACTAGGAACAACAGTACCTACCTCCTAGGGTTGTCAGGAGGGTCTGATGAGTTTATTTAGATAAACATGCATTGAAACGACACCGGATAGAGTAAATATTTACCATCATCATCACCATCATCCTGGTTATTATTATTACTATTATTATTACCTACTCCCCTTTGCTTTGTGTAGGCAGGAGAGCAAAAGCCTCCCTCTCAATACAGCGCTTCCTGTCTCAGAAAGCTCCACATAAAAAAATCCTTTTTCCTCCCTACCTCCTTTTGGTGCTTTTAACATTTCAAACACCAAATATCCATTCAAGCATTCAAGCCATCTCTTACTTGCTTTCTCTCGTCAGCAAACACCCCAGATTCTTGCAAGCTACTGAATACACTTGATAGCAAATTCAAGAATGTTTACACAGGTTTTTATCATTACACATGTTTTGGGAACATGCATGGCAAGTGCTGAAGCGGGGCAAAGGAGAAAACAATGCATTAAAAGGATCAGAAACAGGTCTCCACCTCCTCGTATGAAAACTGCTGTGGTCATTCTCTGCTGAAGCCAGAGGATCCTTTGAGTTTTCTGTTCTGAATTCAAACCCCCAGCTCAAAGAGCTGGCCTGAGACAGAGATAAGGCAGATGGGAAAAACTGAGAATGAAAGGAGGGTAGAAGGATTGAACCTCAGAGTGCAAGATGAACCCTTTAGATGTTCTCATTTCATACCACAGTTTCTGAGAGACTTGGCCACCAGAGTCCCATCCATCCTAAGCACACATCTGTTATGATGACTGAGACCCAGGATAGTTTATTCTTTCTCTGCTAAAACTTCCGGTGGGCTATTGATCTCATAAATGTTATCCTTACGGCTCAGATGAAAGTCAACTTTCAAATCCAGAAGGGGATGTGGGGCAGCCAGTTCATCCATCTTCTGAAGCCAAAAAGATAGAAATCTACAAGTCACAAGATTGATTTTTGTTTACGCCTTCAACCCCAAATATTTGGAACGAACGCTTTGATGTAACAAAAACATGTCCTGTGAATGCCAAAAAAACAAAAAACAAAAAAAACCCAGAACTTAAATTCCTATGTGGCAGATAAAAAATTTTACCTTATGGACCAATTGATTATACAAAATGATTATGAAATTCCTATTGTGCTCAAACGGAAGAAGTCACAGAATTATAAATGTGTCACCCTCTTTTCTCCTGTCATACTCTAAAGACCAAACTGATTTAAACTCTGCCCAGTCCTGGGACTGAAAAGGACAAGTTCCAGGGAGACTGAGCCTTGTGTGATTGCTGCCACAGCTGGATGAAATCCTGCCTCTAGCGTGCCAGACACCTTGAGAGCAGGCAGTGAGCTGCCCACCTCACTCCTCCTGCTGTCTGAGGGCAGGTGTAGAGAGAACCAGACTTACCTAATACGGCAGGATGCCATTCCCAGCTTCTCCCTAGCTAACAGGGTGACTTCAGGCAGGCCACTCAACCTAGCTAAGCCTTGCAGTTGGCAGACTTTCAGGGTTATGTGAGGATTTTAAAAAAATAAGATATTTGATTCATGATAAGACATACCTTGACTGAAACTGATGATGAGTTTGTATAATTAAATAGGATTACTCTGAGATTTAAAAAAAATAAAAAATTTTTTAAATAAAAAAAAATTAGGTATTTGAAAGTTGGCATCTGGCAAACTGTAAAGCCCTATTCCACGTCAACTGCAAAGCCCAATAAGAAATTAGCTACTGCTATCATTGCAAAGTCTAGGGGTGCAGCTTGGAGTGCAAAGAGCTGCCAGAAAGAGGTCCCTCCCCTGGGGCATGTCCCTCCCAAATCTCACACACACACACACACACACTCTGTCTACAGAAAGTATGTAATTCCAGTCTGTTTTTTTCACACTTTTTATGCCTCTATAGATTTTTAGTAACACTGTTATTATAAAAGTTCAAAGTAGTAATTGTAGGAAACATGTTTCTAATCATTTAATCCTTGCAACAACCCCTGAGTAGGTACTCTATTTAAAAGTGCTACACCTCTGAAAGGAATTAAACCTACCCCCTCATCCATACCTCGGGCCAGCACAGCTTCCAACAATGAGGGGAAGGGAGGATTGACAGGAAAACCGAGGAGGTCAGGGGGCGATTAGAAGGCAGGAAAGGGGCCATCCACACATGGGGGGTGCTGGGGGCGAGCAGGGCACAGGAGTAGGGCTGTGCAAGACAGCGCAGAAAGGGGAGGAAGAGTGTTCCAGAGACAAAGGCCTGGCACTTGACAAATAATTATAATAAAAATATGGCAAGGATCTAAGGCTAAGGAAAGAAAACAAAACAAACAAAAGCCAGGAGTTTCACAAGAAGTCTGGAGTCTGGCCAGTGCTGGGTTGCTCTGTCTCCCTAGTTGACAGAGAAAGGCAAGCACATCTCTGGTGTTAGGATCGATGAGATGCCCAGTTATCTACCTATGTGCTACATCCTGGGTAAAGTCCACATGGTCTCATCCCCACGAAAAATCACTATTCAATTGCCCAGCTCCAGAACATTGGGACACCCAAAAAACTTTTTTTTTTGAGACAGGATCTCACTCTGTTGCTGGGGCTAGAATGCAGTGGTGTCATTATAGATCACTGCAACCTCAAACTCCTGGACTCAAGCAATCTTCCTGCCTCAGCTTTCCAAGAAGCTGGCACTTCGGGCACGTGCCACCACAACCGGTTAATTTTTCTGTTTTTTGTAGAGGTGGGGTCTCGCTATGTTGCTCAGGACAGTCTGAAACTCCTGGCCTCAAGTGATCCTCCCGCCTTGGCCTCCCAAAGTCTAGGATTACAGGCCTAAGCCATGGCACCCAGCCTACCCTGAAAACTTTAAACCTCCCTACAATCCAGCGGGTGGTGAACAAATACCATTCTGCTTGTTCATTTAGGACAAACGGTCCTTCCACATTCATAGTTGGTCTGGGGCTCAGAGAAGAACTAAACAGAGCCTCCAAAGCAGATCCTGAAATCACGCTGTCACTGGGAAAGGCCAAACATCAAACTTCTATATCATGCAGTACCAGGCCAAGATCATAGTAGGAATTTTAGTAGTTGTGATAATACGTGAACAGAAAAATAAGTACAAACATACTTAAAGATGTGTCTTCCCAGTAGTCCTCACAGACCAAGAGAAAATGGGTAAATGAGAGCCCCATCTATACTTGAGATGTGTCTTGTTTTAACTGCCAGATTCATAAAGGCGCCATTAACACTCAGCATCTCATCTGTACCTCTTGGCACTTATATCCTTCAGCCCAGGGCTGGCACGGGCTTGGTGGAGTGTATACTAGTGCTTTCATTTTTCAGATGAGAAATGGAGACTCAAGGATGTTCTACCCAAGGTCACCTAGCCAGAAGGTGGCAGAGGCAGAGCTAGAATCTACTAGTTCTAATAGTAGCAGTTGCTAGTTGTGGTGATTTTCTGCTCTAGTTCCACGTCATTCCTCAACAACATCCCCAGTTCTTCCTTACAGATAAGATATAGAAAGTAGTATATTTGCTGGAATGTTCTATCAATAAAACATTGATGTCTCCCTGCATGGAGACTCTGGCTGCAAACATCTGGTTGTTTGCAATTGCATCAGGGATTTTTGCTCAGGCCGTCTCTACCCTGAATTCACTGGTCAGGAAATGTTCCTTGGGTGCTGCTTTGTTGAGGTCTAATGGAGGGGACTTAGGAAGGAAAAGACAAAGCACCTGTGATTGGAACCTGAAAGGAGACAACAAAATACAAAGAACAGGGGAATGAAGGACACAGGGCAGAGAATGGCAGGGCTGGGGCAGTCTGGGAAGGCAACACCTGAGCTTTGGAGGAGAACAAAGGACTCAGAACACCCTGGAATCACAGCCTGCCTGCTACGGTCACAGCTCAAAGAACACACTGCTTGCTTTTGGCTCTAGAACCAACACTTTGCCAAATGCATTTCTGGATAAACACTGTAAAAAAAGAAAAATCATATTCTTGACCCTGAACCACCAAAGAAAGACCAAAGAAGAGAGGGTGAAGCTGGTGTATCAAATTTCCTGTATAATCCTCTTATAAGATTAGTGCCTTCTTAAATGGTAATGAGGTTCTGGCTTGGGGACTAAATGATACCACAGGGTAATTCTCCTAGGGGCAGAATACTTAATTATTTGAAACAGGGTGGGAACAGAAGCCTCTGCTCTCCTGCTCTAAGCAAGTACAGCTGGAGCCACCTCCAACCAGGAGAATGGAGCTTTATAGCCAAACGGAACTTAGAGAACACCGAAACCAACACTTTGTTGGTTCGCTTTTGGAAAAGTCACATTGCCACAGCCTCCACGCCTGGGACCCTTCTTGGGTCTTTTCCCTTCATAAGGGCCCATCAGGACAACTGCAGCCTGTGGTTAAAGTGCTACAAAAGACTCCCCTCCCTCCTCCCTCCGGACAGGATGAAGTGTTCTGCAGAACATTGTCCAGGGCTAGGATATTTCAGCAACTCTGTTGTCCCAAATATTCTTGGCACCTAAGCCACCTCCTGAATGTGCCTGAGGTATAAAGAATCAAGATGACTGGCTCACACTCCCAAGCAGCTCCAATCCCAGGAGAATTGGGGCTCCTCATTTCCTTCCAAACCGGTGGTGATGAGGGATTATCTATCCCTCCTTTTCCACATACAACATATTTTGTCCATGAGTTTTATTTGCCTTCCTGATTTTCAGCATAGAAGATTCCTAAAATCCCATTGGAGGAGGAGTGAACTCAGACCCCAGCAGTGGTGCCAGGAATGAGACCAGAGATCTGGACAGAGACAGGGCTCTGACCACCAGCTGCAGTCAGCAAACTGCCACCTTCCACGAAAGGAGCACTTCTGCAGAGTCCCCCAACAACCCTCGACTGCAAGACAAGGGTACAGGGCCATTCGATTACTAGGGTCTGTGGTTCTATAGGAAAATGGCTCCACATCATTCTTGGTGGGCTGAATTTGACCAAATCCATTTGATCATTTCCAATCTCCAGCTCTGGCTTCAAGACTCTTCTTAACCTGGCACCAAAGTCGTGCTTGGGTTCCAGGCACAGCAAGCTACATCATGGTGGCAGGGGATTGGTCACCCTCCACACCACTCCAAACTGAAATCCACCTACCCAAAGCCCTCCTTTCTCAGAGCCAGTCCCCTCTGGGGGGGGCTGTGATTATCCTGCCCACCTTGGGGGCTCTGTTCCCTGATAAGATCAATTTATGGGATTCGTGTTGGACATGCGCTGATGACACTCAGTTTTGAATTTACTGCATATGTTCTTGGAGGATTAGATTTCACAAATACTCAGCTAATCTCAGCTGTATTTATGCCCTAACAGAAGAGAACTGATGCAGACATTCTGGAACACGTGCTCCGTGGGCTGTGCTGGGTACCTCACATGATCTCAATGATTCCTGACAAACACCCCACAGGATCATTTCCATTTCACAGAGGAGGATTCATGGCAGGCCACAATTTAGACCCTGTTCTGTCTGCCTGCTTTGTTCCCTCTTGCTGTAGTATGTGGCCTCCAGAACCAGGCCTCTGAAATCGTGAGTGCTGGGCCTGACTTGGTTGAAGTCTCTGGGTGACCTTCTTGCTGCTCCCTGGACCTCAATTTTCTCTTTTATGAAAGGGGAGGTTGGCTCCTGAGGTTCTTTGCAGCTCTAAACTCCCATCTCGCAGGAGCTGGGCACATGGTTGGAAGGAAACGGGAAGACAAAACTGCGGCCTCCTTCTATGTCCTGTCTCCTCTCTGCTCAGTAATAAGCGCCTACATTAGCACCTGAATCTGCTTCACACCAAGGGTCACAGAGTAAGAGCGATGGGCATCCAGCCATTAACCCTGGCGTGCCCTTTCCTGCTAATGCAGTCAGGGAGTCACTTTAAGGCCTTTCCATTTTAAAATGACCCGTGGCGAGCAAGGCCCACAGAGTGAAGCCAGCAAGCCCATCCCAGGCTCTGGGAGGCAGCTGTGCTTCTGAATCCAGTTAGACAAGTGCCTCAGGAAGGTGTAATGCCTTCCTGGCTGGTGATTAGCACACTGCATGAGATAATGCAGAATTCCCTGAAGTTTTGCATCCTGGAACCAGATGCCAAAAGCTTATTAACTCTATCCCAAACAAGGCTCATTCCTGAGCTTCTAGTGGGGCCAGGAAACCCCAGAAAAGGAATTTTCAATAGCCATTTCTTCCAATTCTTGTCCTTTGTGTTTTTTGTAATCAAGCTAAAAACTTTCCTTAAGGTACTCATTAACCTGCCAAGGCTTAATAATGCTAATATGTCCACTCAATATTTAAATATTTGCCCGGTGGACTATTATTTTTGCTGGTGTGTGTTGTTTCACATGAGTCTTTCCAAAACTAGATTATAAGTTACACAAGTGCAGAGATCAATGCTATTAACAATTTACTGCTACTTCTACCACCACTACCACTACCGTGATACCACCTCCATGGGCTCCCGTCCCTGCACTGGGCACTTTCAAATCAATAGCACATTTAACTATCATAAGCTACTGAAGTCGATATTCTTGTTATCATTTCACAGCATGTACCATGTGCCAGGTGCTGATATGATATGTGTTTTACATCTATTAGCTCATTTAATCCTAATAACAAGCCTATGAGGTGGGTACTAACATTACCCCCATTGTACAAAAAAGGACACTGAGGCCCAGAGAGGCTAAGTCACCTGCCCAAGGTCACCCAGGAGGTGGGAGGGGAGCCAGCACTTGTGGAGTCTGTGCTCTTGACCATCACAGTCTGCTGCCTCCTGTGTGGTCCCCAGCACAGGGCGCAGCACATAGCAATGCTCCGTAAGTACTTGTTTTACTGGCTGACAGTTCAACAGTTCCCTCTTTAGGCTTCATGTTTCAAACAGCCATTCTGCTGCCAAGAATAGAATTTCCTATATGAGATCTGTGGCTTCTCTCTCAGTGGGTAATAATAACCCCTTACATTTGAACAATGCTTTACATTTTTCACAAGCGCTGACAAATTTCCTCCCCTCCAAACACAAATCTGGAAGATGTCCCCGTAAGGTCAGCAGAACACGTGTCGCTAAGCTAACTGTTTTACAGATGCAGAATCTTTACTCAGAGAGGGGCAGTGACTCACCCGAAGCCACACCACTCATCAGGGTTGAGGCTGAGGCTAAAACCCAGGCTTGTCAACTCTTGGTTCGCTCTTCTTCCCACTTTAAGAACAGATGACTACAAATAGTGCAAGAGGTCTCCCCTGTAGTGGAATCCCCTAGACAAGAATGAATGCATAAATAAATGCAAGGGGGGTGTGTGTGCAGCGGTGTAAACATCTGTGATAGCTACCATATTTTAAATTTTTTCTTTAATATTTTAAAATATTCTTAAGGTTTTAAAAACAACATTAAATCCAAGAAGTTCGAAATTCAAGAATCACAGAAGGATAGGCAGTCAAAAGACCCTCTATCTTGTGTTTTTATTTTAGGGTTCCATCTTCTTCTCTAAGCCTCCCACTCTCCCCATAATTGGGCAACCTGTTCTAACAATTTAGAAACCTCATCCCCTTCCCAGATCAGACCAACTTCAGGGTTTTTTTTAGAGCTACACATAGACAGTGACTTTTATTTTATTTTATTGACAATAGATAACACATGAACAAGGTATAATTCAAAAAGAACCAAAAACAAGTATAATGCAAAGTTAGCCTCCCTCTTTTCTCTGGCCCCCAGTACCCAGAGACCATTAGTCCTTTCTATTTTTCCTTTCTGTGAGGCTCTATGTATTCTCAAGCATATTCATATATTTTTTCCAGCTCAAACAGGAGACTATCATACGTGCTCTTCTGCATGTGTTTTTTCACTGAACATTGTATCTTGGAGATCTTTATATCAGTACTTATACAGCTGCCTCCTTCTTTGAGTGGCTACATAATGTTCCATTGTATGGATGTACCATAAATTATCTGACAGACCTTCAGTTGCTGCTCATTGCTTGCTATCAAGAGCAATGCTGCAATAGCCAGAAAGGACAGCTGAGGCAGAAGATGCTGGTTCCCCCCTTCCCATACCTGTGTTCCCTTTATCCCATACAACAGAATTTTATAAAGACCATATTTCCCAACCTCCCTTGTAACTAGCTGTGGCCATGTGACTAAAATTCTGGCCATAGGATGTAAGCAAATGCATACATATGCGGCCATTTCTAGGAATTGCCTTAAGAGAAAGCAGATGTACTCTCTTAACTCTTCATCTTGTCAGGAAAAACCATGAAAGACTTTGAAATGGACAAAAATGATGACTGGGTGTCCCATCTAGAGTACAATTCTGTGTTATCTCAGACTTTCATTATCTTTGAGCTATTTTACAACTCTGTGAGTAAAAGAATCCTGATGATAACGCAAATGTGCCCTATCATAAAATTGCAAGTTCTGTCCAATGGGGATGAAGTTGATATTGCAGTGGATATTGATCAATTTTGCATCTAACTGTAGGTTCATTTCAGCATTCCTGATGGTCTATATGTGTATGTGTGTTTAGTTTACCTTTGAACCGGCTATAACATCTTACTGGTTCCCTCATTAATTAACAAGTTAAATCTTTGCCATGTATTTATTTTGTATTTGTTTGACAGTCATGATTTTACCTTTTTTAAAAAAAGTAACCTTTAATAATCCTCTCCTCCATCCTACTGCCTGGAGAAGAGATGCAACCATCTTGGATAATAAGATTGAGACCCGTAGATGAAGAAGACCATGTCCCTGTGACCTCAGAGCACCATGCCCACCTTGGGCTTCCACCCTGACTTTTATGTGTGAGAAAAATACACACCCATCTTCTTTCAGTCACTGTTATTTGGAGTTTTCCGTTACAGTCAAACCTAGCAATGAAATGACTTCCAAGAGAAATTTTTACTAATAGAATATGTAGCGATTTCATCTTTGTGCAGCTGCAAATTCTCCTTTATACTGTTCTTGGCAGACATCATTAATCAATCACGGTACTTTTCTCCCCCCAGAGCCCTTACTCAAAATGCTTCTCAAGGTCATGTTCTAGGTGGCCATTAGTATCAAAAAGAATTATGAATGACATTTAATTACCATTCCTGCTACAGGATAACAAATCGGTACAAGTTTCTCAATTGTCCAGGTTCCAATACAAACTTATTGATTAATATGCCTCTCATTCCTGAGAGGATTTAGGGCAGCAAACTATAGGGACCTGTACGAATGCCTACAGAGTTTCAGGACAAGGAAGCGTCTCTGCGTTCCCATCAGCCTAGGATGTGCCCAGCCCCAGGTCCTTCCCTGCGGTAAGCTTCCTCACAGACTCTCACCCACACAAATCACAGAGGGAATGTACCACCAGCATAGCTGGGGACTACTGGGTGCTACATTCTGTGCAGACTGGGGCAAGATATATGAAGAGACTCCCAAACTCTTCATTATACAGTTCTACCCAAGCCAGTCCCAGGCACTGTTGGAGAACGAGCACCAAGCTAGGAGTCAGCTCAGATTGGCGGTATGACTACACAGGCATTTCCCTCACTTGGCCTCAGATTCTCCGTTGGACACTGGACTAGACGCTTCCCGGCCCTAAAATTATATACTTCTTTCTACCTAGAACAAAACAGTCTCAGCAGCCTCAAGAGCATCTTCAGCTCAGCGAGGCTGGGGGCAGAGACAGCCCTCCCACTTACCCCCAGCTCCACGCCATGGGAGGCCCCAATCCTTGCAGCTCCTGGGCAGCCAGCTCCACGGCAGAGGGAAGGGCTGGCACCCGGCACCCGCAGTGACTTTCGAGTTTTTCAGACCCTACACAAACAGGAAGCCAGGGAGGGGTGATAATTGTTTAATCAGCTCTCCAGCAACACCTGTTGAGTTTCCGCTAATGATGTGAAAAGTCGGGCATCTAGGGAATAACAGTTTCTTATGGTTGTTAGTGTTGATTGTGATGTACCATCAAAGATGACAGGAATAGTATTCTCTGGACAATTTTCTACAGTTCTTTTTCTCTAACCTCCAAGCCTACAAATGTGAATTCATCAACTAGGTGTATTTTGAGTGTCTACCATGTGCCCTTCACTGGTGCTTGTAATGGTAGGATACACATTGAATGTTAAAGGGGAAACAAACAACTGGGTGGCCAACCAGGCATTTGCAACTCTGGCTTGGGATATAAGACTAGTTAACTGGCAATAAACATGGCCGTGAGGGGGTCAGAATGTAAGGGTTCAGATGATCAGAGAAGGGTGGACCACTGTGGGCTGCTACGACCAGGAGCAGTCTGGGTACAGTGAGATCGGAGGGCAGCGTTGGAGGATGAGTGGGCATCCAAGAACAGCCCAGGTGCAGGGCGTGGCCACTGAGCAGTACACTTAAAAATAGGTAAGATGGTAGATTTTACATTATGTGTATTTTACCACAATTTTATTTAATTAAGCAAACTAATTAAATGAATGAATCAAGTGAAAGAAGAGCACTAACTGCTGGGGGAAGGGCCTGGTTAAGGGCCACGCTGCTGACATGCAAATCATGGAATAATAACGCTGTAGATTACATCTTCAGCTCACAGCCTTTCTCATTTACATGGGCTTGTCTGGTTGATGAACCAGCCAGGATTCCCAGAGCAAAATTCTTCTATCATCTTCATTCTCCATGATGTACAAGTGGATTGAAAACTTTCCCCTGGAAGGCTGGGATGAGGACCCCAGTCTCACCTCCTCCAATATCCCGAGCAGCTAAAAGCCTGCATCACAACTGCTAGCACCGAGCCCATTTCAGCAAACATTTACTGACTTAGAGAGCGGGGAGCTCAGGAGCATGGAGCATAGCCACACTAGATGTCTGTGTAACCTTGGGCAAGTTCCTTGAACTCTCTAAAGGTCATTTCTTTCTGTGTAAACCAGGAGAGTTGTGATAGGACAAACAAGATAATGCATGCAAGTGCTCAGCGTAAGCTCCAGTAAGTGAATATTCTTTGAGGACCTTCAACTGCCAAGGTCTGTGCCGTAGGACCCACTCCTGTCCCTCAGGAGTCCCGGCCTAGGGAGGCAAATGAGGAAAGAACAGACACAAGTAAACAACACCACGGTGCCCTTTGTGTGTGGGCATGAACTCTGAGAAGGGATACCGAACCCAGCCAAGACAGGAGGACTCATCTCTAATTGTGTAACAATCCCCCACCAGGCACTAAACTTCTTAAGGGGACTTATGTATAGTGGCTATGAGCACAAAATCATGTTGTCAGACTGGGTTTGAATCCAGCTGTGTGATCTTGGGCAAATTATTTACCCTCTCTGTGACTCTGTGTTCTCATCTATAAAATAGGGATCATAATAATAGTGTCTAACTCATAGGGTTCCTCTAAAGATTAGATAAATGAGTGCTCAGAACAGTATCTGAAAAAGAGAAAAAGATATTTATGGCTTAGCTATTCCGACGCTTAGTCAGGGTTAAGACCCACGCCATTATTTTTTCTAACAGCTCTTGGCTTTGGCTATACTGCCCTGAGTTTGCTCCTACTGGCTGTTCCATCTTCATAAAGCACTCACCAGAATCATGCATTGAGCACCGATGGCATGCAAGACATTGGGCTGGGTGCTGTGGGGGTGGTAATGAATCAGCCACAGACAGCCCAGGCCACTCAGGACCCCCTGCCAAGTAAGGGAGAAACAAGTGCCTGCAAGATAGTATAAGATCTGAGGCTTGGCTCAAACGTGTGGCTAAAGGTCCCTCTCCCAGATGGGGTAAGGATGAGGACCTGGAAATCCTGACTTCTAGCTTTGCCCATTAAACAACATTCTCTCTGCAGAATCTCTGCAAGTTTAGACAGACTATTTTATGGGACCCTTCCCCAGAAATGCATACTACATTGTGTAAAATTAACTAAATTTACAGTGTATACAATATTGGGGGGGTGGGAAGCACTCTGTTTCCAAAACATTTCAAAAACAATTTACTGAACATTTATTCCATTGACCTAAATAGAGCATAACCCACAGTGACCGAGCCAGCACTCATTACTGCTTAGGATGGTAACAAACCCACGACTGCCCAAATCCAAGCCATCAATAAATATTAAAGGCCAATTTACAGTTGGGAACCAGAAAAGAATTAAATTTAAAAGCATCCCTGTGACCACTCTCTTAAATATGACAGGCAGAGCCAGAGGGATTCTAGCAAACCCTTCCCACTATCTCTGAAAACAACAGTGGGAAAAGCACAGTCTCAAGCTACCTTCCAACGGTCACCCACGCCTAAGGCAGCGGAAACTGTCCATGTGGCAAAAATTCCAGTGGGAAACAAAAACTGGAAATTTGACTGTGTTTGGGGTTGGTCCCAGCTCCTGTAATGCCAAACTCCAAAGCACTTACCCAACATTCTTATCCTGGGATTTAATTTCAGTGTATTATTTTGTGGTGCAAAATGGTCACAGCTAAACGACCAGATCATCTTGTACAATTCAAACTCTTGGGTATGGACCAAATCTTGCTCTCCTAGTCTAAGCATTCTCCTTTTTCTTCAAGGCTCACGGTGTTTGTTAATGATTTCTCTAAGATCCACCACTGTCTGAGACATGTTAAATTACGAATTTCTCCTTAAAATTGGTTGGAAATACTGTTTAGAAATCAAGTGCCACCTTTCAAGCCATATTTTCCTTTTACTTAAAAAAGTAGGCACCTATGTCCACAAAGCTACATTTTTTAATACCTTTCATACGATTAGCCAACTTGTTGCAGTCTAGGTTGCTTGTAGATCACATAACACTTGAGCCTTCCTCAGTAAACAGGTGATGATAACAGCGACATTATATTGTATCCAGACCTGAGCTGTGCTCTCCGGTGACTAAAAATGTTGAATAGTCAAGAAAATCCTAAAAAACCTTAAAAATCGCCCATACAATATAGTATACATGTGTATGTGTTCATAGTTCTATGTCCACTGATCTTAATTCACACCAATGTTTGAGGATCACTGAACTGGATCCCTATGGAAACAACAAAAGGGAAACCTATATGCGTTCAAAGCTCTCTGCCTTTAGAGATCCATCAAATCTCTAAAGCTCTGTGAAGGGGGCAAAATGGAGCATTCTAAAGTGGTCTGACTTCCCCAGAGGGTTTACTCCATTTGCTTTTAGAATTGTGCTTTAATCTCATCTGATCTCGGAAGCTAAGCAGGGTCGGGCCTGGTTAGTACTCGGATGGCAGAATTGTGCTTTAATACATTTTAATCTGTTTGTTGTTGTGAAGATTAAGCCAGAAGACAGAGCCTCATCTTCAGTGGGAGGGAGGCTGTCAAAGGCTTTATACTAGTCTACTCTGTTGAGATGTTCAAAACACATTCACATTAATTACAGTAGTTCATCTGATCTAAGACACCATCGCTTCAATGTGGATCATTATTTTATGCGTCATTAAGAAAGAAAAAAAATGGGGCCAATTAAAGTATAACAAGCTACCTTTGCAAGATGTATCTGGAATTCACAGATGTTAAAGGGTGAAAAAATGTCTTAGACTCAATGAAATACAGTGTTGCTTTTAAACCTCAGCCTAGATGGTAAGTATTGTTATCACCATTTTGCAGAAAAGGAAGGAGAGCTGCCAGATTGACCCCAGCCACGGGACTAGTGCAAGCAGCAACACTGACACTCTGGCTTGAGTCTCGGGACCAGTTCTGGGCACCATCCTCAGGCCCACAGCAGCCTCCCTCGGGCGACAGCCAGGAGACGTCAGGGAAGGATGCCCTCCGTGGGACTTCGCTTCCTTTCCCACAAACTCTCCCACTCTGGCGGTGCCTCACAGGCCCTCCACAGCCTCCTGGCCACCTGGCTTCCCAACTGCACTCCCCACCTTCCCTCCCAGCACCTCCACCCAAATGCCCACCATCTCGAACCTCACCAAGCTGGAAACCTGGGAAGCAGTCCTGCGGCTCCCTCACCCTCAACACTCACCAGTCCTGTGGGTTCCACCCCCTGCCCCAGTTCTCCCCTGCCCTGTTCCAGTGAGCACGGCCCCAGGTCCTGTTCTTGCCACCTTTCACCTGGATTCTAGAACAGCCATCTACCTGGACTCCTTCCTCTGGACCTCTCCTCCTCAAATCAACCCTGAAAAACTCAGTCCAATGTCTAATGAGGAACATTAATGGTCTTCCTAAAACCCAAAATTTTCCTGGCCACTTTTCAGCTTAAAACTCTTCCATCGTGGCCTATGAGATCAAGGTGAGATCTCCTGAGCCCAGAAAACCAGTCCCCAGGTGTAGCCAACTCTTCTTCTTCACATCTCTCACCACACCCGTCAAAACTTGGCACATACAACCCAGAACACCCCAGCGCTGCCACCCACCTCTCTGCTTTTGCCCATGCTGTTCCCCCTGCCTGGAATGCCCATCTCCAGGCTAACTCTTCTGAAACTTGCTGAGGAATCTATCCTGACCCAGGCAACTAGCGTATGTCCTTATGACTGCACTAGTCTCAACGTAGTGTCATGATTTGCTCTTCTGTCTATCTCATCTAGTAGATTTTAATCACCCGGTTTGGGAGGAGCTGGAACCACAGCTCATGCATACTTGTCCCAGCACAGTGCATGGTGCACAGGAGACAATTAATGTAGATTTGTAGAGGGAAGGAAGCCATACTAGTTCTACCCCAAATCTTTTCTCCAATTTTAATAGTGGGAGTTTTATTTTGTTCTTCTGCCTTGAACCACATAGGTCGAAACTCTTCATGGAGCATAAGGCCTGGACTTGACCCCCTGCCCAACAGCCCAGTTCTGCCAAGATTGTTGCTCTCCTTTGTCCTTCTCTCCAGCCCTTAGTCCTTCTAGGGAATGGAGGCTGCCCTTGAACTCCAGTCCAGACAGGGTTCTCATTGCCTGTTCACAGAGCCTGTAGCCAATTGCCTATTATAACCTCCCTTGGCACGTGCCAGGTGTCACAGGTCTGCCTGGGCTCCAGCCACTCCAGGCCTGGCCCAGGACCACGGCTGATGACACAGGCAACCTGACTACTCTCTAGTGTCAGAGCCCCTAGCGTGGGGCTTTAAGAAAAGACTGCTGCCTGGGCAGTATCATTCCCTGTGCTCTCAGGGGTCACCTCCCGTACTGCTCATCCTGGCTTGTTCAGTTCTTTCTTGTCTTGTGAAAACACCTTCATCCCCACTTTACCCAGCAACGTGGCCTGACTGCCGAGTTTAGAGCACGGCTGTAATGCTGTTGCTTTAACACACCATCCAGGCTCAGGCAGCTGAGCGCTCCCACACCACCACTACCCCTCCCCACCTCCCCCTGCCCCTGCAACTATATTTTCATCTACTCAACATCATACAACCTAGAGAACTAGGGGGGAAATGCTTCCCTGTTTGGTCAGCCTGGAGGAGACTACCCACATACCAGTCCTCCCCCTCCCCAGGGCCCACCACGGGAACAGCCTCCAGTCTGGGTTTTCCTTTCCTTGTGGACAAGAAGTCCAGATATTCAGATGCTAGGGGCTTAACTCACACCTCACTAAGCCACAGCCTGGTGACACGACTCCAACTCCTGATTCTGCCTCTGCTGGAAAACTCTGGCCCTTGACTGGGCCCTGATTTTGATAACTACTCCCTATACCACCTCAGCAAGAAGAACTTGAGTCTGTCCCTTAGACAAACTAAATGTGTGAGCAGTGCCACCAGTAGATCAGGCACAAGGAGACCTGCCCTGGGTCCCATGGTTTAGAGAATATTATTTTTAATATTCATTAATTATATCAACGTGTACCTTTTAATTTTGCATGTTTTGGAAGAAAAATAACTTTTTTGGAAACCATCAAAATAATTTTAATTTTTAATTTTTTTTTAAAAGGCAGGGTCCCACTGTGTTGTCCAGGCTGGAGTGCAGTGGCTATTCATAGGTACGATCATAGCACACTATAGCCTCTAATTCCTAGGTGCAAGTGATCCTTCTGCCGCAGCTGGGACTATAGGCACGTGCCACTGCACAGGCCAAATTTTTTAATTTTTATATTTACTACAATTTATGTATTTGCTAAAAATATACTTGATTTTTTGTATATTTTGAATATAGTTACATTTCATTGTGTAATTTTTTTAGATTATTCGACATGAGTGTAAGTTGAGATCACGAAGAAAGTGGAGCTCAGAAAAAAAAGGAAGGAAAAGGAAAAAGAAATAGCAAATCAATAATGACTGCAAATGCTTACATTTTTAAAAATTGAAAACAATGAAAGAAAAAAGACTCTGTTGAACATGGCCCACATATGATTTGAAACAATATTACAAAATCTTGATTTAATAAAGACTCAAGATTTAATTACTGATCAAAACAATGAAAATTAGCAAGAAAACTATTCCCATCAAATGTGCAACTTGAACTTGATAGTTTGCTGACTTTCAATCATATAAAACTCTGCCTTTAGACATTTTTTTATTTTGTTATTCTGAAGGTATATTTGTTAAGCTAGGAGGCTAGAACATATTTTAACAGTCTGTTTGACTTATAACGTTTCAATATTTAGACACATGGTACGTGGCTCTCCATTAGCACCTACACTACGTCCCACAGGAGTGGGGGACAGGCATGTGTGTGAGGCAAAGCGGGAAGCAGTGTGTTTCAGCGGAAAGCGCTTGGGCTTCCAAGTTCAAGCCACAGCCCTGCTACTTACTAGCTGGATAACTTAACTTTTGGGAGCTTCAGTTTCCACATCCGTAAAAAGACATAGTAAAACCTAGTTCATATTATATGCTCCATAAATGTAAATTCTTCTTTTTTATTTTATAACTATTTATCTTTTATTTTTCCCATCTGCCTTTTATAATCTCATCTAGACTAATCCAATGGAACAGCAGTTTCCACTGTGCACTTTGTTTGCACATATGACTTTGCTGTGCTCCTTGAGATCAAGGTGGGAGAAAGTACACTCATTAAGCCTGGCCTCTCTATCCACTACACCAAGGAGCGTGCTCCCTGGTTTATAAAATGAGGAAGTGGGAACAAGCCTATATTCCTGGATTTTGGTGAATCGAGGAACTCAGTAAGCCCAGCATCCAGTTTTGCTGTGTTGGCAATTTGCATTCTCCTTCCAGCTAAAATCCATCTAAATAGCAGAGTTCCATGAGGAGACCTGTGTCCCCTCAACACTTACTGAAGTAGAGCACATATGAGAATAGCAGCACTTATGCCGAAAGCACCAAAGTTGCCAAGGTGGTCCCTGAACAAAAGATGGGAATCTGAACAGAACAAAGCTGTGAAGTGCAACACAGTCCTTCCTGAGCATGTGGACTCCAGCCATCCATCCCAAAGTATCACCGCCCAGCAGGGGAGATCTTCTGAGACAAGCCTGTTTAAATATTCTGAGCAGCTCTGCCTTCTCCCAGAGCTTCAGCAGGCTTGGCTAGTTTGCAGGGAGAATAATTAATAATTGAGGGAAACAATGGCTTCCGCCTGGTGCCTGCAAGAAGCCTGCTGGCAGGTTACAAAATAAGGCTTAAGCTATGGCCCCTGGGCTCTGGAAGGGACACTTCTGAGAATGAACAGGTATGCGATGCACCATTTAGCTGGGTCCACAGGTGTGAACTGGGACTGTCCTGGACAAACCAGGATGTGTGGTCACTTCAGTCATGAACAGCTGAGTAACCCTAGTAAGGATTCAGAGATCTCTGGCTCCTTCTCCCCTACTCCCACCCCCTAGCTGTCTCTGGTAGAGGTTCCACTCAGTAAAGGCGAAGCAATATGGCAGTAAGGTGGCCTGGCCAGCCGTGTGATGTCACCAAAACAGGTCTGGGTGCAGTCTCCCCACCTGGACAACAAGGCATATGACACCAGCCCAACCTGTTACACACAGGTAGTCACAGGCAGTCTGTGAAAACATCAAACACTACCCAGCAAACATTATTCTCTGCCTCCCATCAAGGCTGCCTTGTCTGAAACATTACATACTCTCTTATATAGTTATATCACAAATAAATAGTAAACAGAACTACACAACCTTCAGTGATAACTATTCTGAGATCTTTATCTGTAAAGTTTAAAAATCCCATGACCTGTGAAGTGCTTTCTAGCTCTGTAAGTTTTGGCCTGAGCCCTGGAGGAAATGCACAGTAGCTAATAATGACGGCTCACCCTTGTTGAGCACAGCGACATGCCTGGATTTACTCGTTTTATCCTCCCAGCTACCCAATGAGGTAGACAGCACGTCAACCCCATTTTGCAGATGGAGAAGGTGATGCCAGAGAGGTTAAGTTAACTTGCCTGGAATGAGTCTACTCAAGTCAAGATAGGACAGTGCCTCCTCTCAAGAAGTTCAAGCTTAGTAATAATTGCAGTTTGGTAATACTAAATGTTATTGTAAGAGGTTTAACAGTAGCCAGTGCTTACATATGTGGCACTTACTATATACCAAGCATTGTTCTCATAACACATATTAATTCACTTAATGTTCATTACATCTGTAAGAAGTATTATCATCATCTGTTTACACACGAGGAAATTGAGGCATAGAAAGTTCAGTAACTGCCCAAGGTCTCACAGCTAGTAAGAGAGCTAGGATTTGAATCCAGGCAGCCTGGCTCTGGAGTCTGCTATCAACCACTATGTTATACAAATGACACCTGAACATTTTGTTAGCCTAGAAGGGGACAACAAACCTGAGCCAGGCTTTAGAGTAGGGATCCTGGAGATGATGTCACAGAATTAGCTGGAGTTAGTTAAGCAGGAGAGTCACGAAAGGCCTATTTCCCTAAAGGAACAGCATGAGCACAGGCACAGAGATGTGAAAAATAACTGCTTTCAGAGAGATGCAAGTAAGCCCAGAGTGAAGGGATGGGGGATGGGAGAATTACTTAGATAATGAGCTGTGTTTACTTTTCTATTCTTTTCAACTTTTGTGGATGATTGAAATTTTAAGGCTCAGTGGGGGTCATGCTAAAAGCAGCACAAATCTGGTGTGGACAAATGCACAGGGTCCTGTGGCATCGCCCAGCTCTGCTCTGCCCCTGGCCACCTGGGCAAGACTGGTGGACAGTGACATGAGAAGGGGCAAGGCACATATCAGCTGATGCTCAGGAAGCCCCGTGCTGAGGGAGTCAGAGCCCAGGGAGCCAGTTTGTGTGGTTTGAAGTAGCAGACTATGACATTTGGGCCAAGCAGGGAATCCGGCATGGGCAGGTAGCAGATAATAGACTGGGGAAATTAAAAATATTTTGGCATTTAAGGTTTGAGGGATAGCAGAGTATGGGGGCCCGGTGGCAGGCGGGGGGCGGGGGCGGTGATCAGCAAGGATGCTGCAGTCTCTGGAAACCCCAGTGGGGTCCCTTGAGAAGAGGAAGTGGTGCTGGCCTCACTTCCTCAGGAAGGTGACCCAGCAGCCACAACAGTGTACCTCCAAACAGGCAGGACTGGGGGGCATAGAGATTAAAGGAAAGAGTTTAGAAACCAACACAACAAACAACAAAAAACATGGGGCCTGAATCACTCTGCTCTCATTAACTCTGTGATCTTGAAATTTCTACTTCTTTGAGGTTCAATTTCTTCTCCTACCAAAAAAAGAAACAGGTGAGGGGCAGTAATAGCCCCTCCCCCATAGGGTCCTATAGGTGATCAATAAATGACTGCTAATATTATGGTTAATATTTCAAATAATTAGAAATGGAGAAGGCTAGTATTTTCACACTCCAAAGTCGTCACTGGGAGAGGAAGACAGGAAGTCAGAGACCCTCACAAGCAAAAGGAAAAAGCAGTGAATGGTCAGAGACTGTCACACATCTCCCTCCAGGGACGGGGTTGTCAGGCAATATTCACACTCTTCCTGAGATTTCAAGCAACAGCAATGCCCAGGTTCGTCCCCAGGCACTTCAAACCACAGAACAGGCTTGTGCGGGGTCTGTGCTAGAATACCACACAAGTAGGAACAAATAAAGCACTTTGCTTCATCCAGGCAGGTTAGCCCTCCCTAAAAGATAAGAAGATACCCAACCCGGAGTGTAATTCCTTCCTGTCTGTCCTGGCAATGCATTTACCATTTTCAAAAACAAGAAACTCTCCCTGAATAATTCATTATTCAAAGGAAACGCCAGGCCAGAGTGCTCCACTCCATTTATTCTGACATAAGAGCTCATCTTGGGCTGTGTGTATGTGTTTCTGAAAAGGATCCACATGAGAAATCGCTTTTTAAAATGTCGATATCTGAGAAGGCAAGCAGAGAGTTTAAAAGGGCCATAATTCATAAATCAATGACGCCACACTCCTGAGGAAGAGTCCTGCATCAACTGGTCAACAATTCCACTTGCAGCAAGCTGAAACATCTGCGTCTCCCTGTGTCTCTAGCCAGGGTCCCAGGGCTGCTGCCCCACGATAATGAGGCAAGGTCTTAGGGACAATCAGAATCCTATTCTTTGGGATTCAGGCATGGGGATGTGGGGTTGCTGCAGATTTTATCTAAACCTATCAGTTTCTGTTAGTGTCCCGATAACCAGAACCAATATGAAACAAGCAAGACAACAGCCATCTGGACACACATGATGCAGAGTCCTTTTTGCCCAGCTATTTAACAAGACTGTTCACAAGTTAGTGTGAGACCTTATCTTTGTCCTTGACAAGCGCCAGGTTTTGGTGAAGCCCAGATCTTGGTTCCAAACCTACCTGGGAGGAAATTTAAACAATTATTGCTGTTGTTAATGGTTCCTGATGGCCTCAGTCAAAGCACGGTGGTTGGCCTTGATCATGGCTGTGGAAACAGAGCTCCACACCTGGAATTGTCTAACTGCTCGACATACGCTTATATAGAACTCAAAGCGAGAGCATCAGAGAGAAAAATCAGGAAGCCGAGGCTGCCATTTAGAATTACTTTTTTACACAAACCTCACCACAGCTAGAGGAAAACAACCTGAAGCTTGGATTCATCAGTAACTCTTATTGCAGAAAAACGAGACAGAATACCTGTCAGCTCTCGGGCTTTCCAAACAGTGGGGTTCAGGGAAGTCTAGGTATATAATAATTTCTTCTTCCTTCTTCCTCTCGCAGTTTTCTTCCCTCCCCCTGAACTGTCTAACCAAACACAGAACACACAAGGGCAGGAGAAGAAAGAGAACAAGGCAGAAAGCAGAGCAGCAGCCCAGGAAACAGATGGAGAACAGGGGCATTCAGAGCTGTACGTTTTTACCATTCACCCAAAGTCAACCAAATTCAACAAATAGGAAGGCTCCTCCGCAGCTCTCTCATGGTCAGCAAAGAGCTTTCCAGACATTTTGTTTATTCAACACCTCTTCTGTGCCCTGCTTAAACCTATTCTGAAACAAGGAAAGGTAAATAAATTAATTATACCACCTACCATTTATGGGTGCTTATGACAAGATGGGTGTATTTATAATAAGCACTATCTCATTTAATCCTAAAAACAATCCTTGGAGAAAGAAACTATTCTTAACCCCATTTTTCAAGGGAAGAAACACAGGCACAGAAAAGGTTAAGTAAATTGCCCAAAGTCACATGGTTAGTGAGTAGTAAAAGCAGGACATGGGACATGAACTTGGGTGGCCAGGTGCCAGACACCACCCTCAGCCAACATGTTCTCCTGTGTGTTAGAGCCAGCAGGACAGGCTGATGGAGGTGAAGGGCTGGGAGGAGCATTTTCTCTGGCTTTGTGCTTGGGATAGTGATGGGAAATGGCTGGTGACAATAACTTAACTTTTACTGCACTTACCATGCGCTATGGTTTGAGTTTGTCCTCACCAAAATTCATGTTGAAATTTGATCCTCAGTGTGGCAGTATTGGGAGGTGGGGCCTGGTGGGAGGTGTTTGGGTCCTTGGGGCAGATCCCTCATGAATAGATTAATGCCTTCCCTCTGGGGTGAGGAGTTCTTGTTCTGGTGATACTGGATCAGTTCCCACAAGAGTGGGTTTTGCCTCTCTGCTGGTGTCCACTTCCTCTTTGACCTTCTGCCATGTTGTGCTGCAGCACGAAAGCCCTCACCTGAAACCAAGCAGATGCTGGTGCCATGCTTCTTGAACTTCCCAGCCTGCAGAACCATGAGCTAAAAACCCTCTTTTACTTATATTAATAAATTACCCAGCCTCGAGTATTCTGTTATACCA
This sequence comes from Daubentonia madagascariensis, assembly GCA_023783475.1. NCBI lineage: Eukaryota > Metazoa > Chordata > Mammalia > Primates > Daubentoniidae > Daubentonia > Daubentonia madagascariensis. Next base: position 39,066,333 of record JAKFHU010001035.1, on the reverse strand, counting down.
ACACATAATAGACAAAGACACCGTGTGTCCATTAAGCACCTATAGGCATGTGGTCATTTGCAATACCCTGTGGAATAGGGGCCATTATGCTCATCTTATGGATAAGAAAACTGAGGCGCAGAGTGGTCCTGTGGCTCGAACACACGCCAGGATTCCTATCCAGACAGCCGAGGTCAAAGCCTGTGCTTTAAGCATCATGCTCTACTGGAGTTGCAGCTGGCGGCGAGCATCTGAGCCTCAGTACTCCTGTAGCATCAGCAACGATGACACGAGCACACTCACCTCACAGCAAGAAAAGGCTGTCTTAAAGGAAAGTACAACCACTTTGCCCAGCTGTCCACAAAGATTCTAGGGTAAAATAAGATATCAGGATTTCATTCAGTGGGTATTTAGTCAGGCTTCTACTTGGTTACTCAAGATAAATTGATCCCATTCTTCAAGAAAGAAAGGAAAAGAAAGGATATGGAAGGAAAGAAAATAAGGAATTATAGCAATACAGTGTAATGCTGTTCTACCCGCCCAAAGGGAGCCTGAAACTAGAAGGAAGCAAGGCCCGCTGGGCGCAGGACTGGGCCAGGGCCTGCTCTCTGCACTCCGTGGGGGAAAGGCCCTGGGCTGGGACCTCCACCTACTTGCCATGGCCTTTCCCCACCAGAAGCCAGAGAGCCAGACTTACAACTCCTAGGGGCTTTTCCATCTCTAGTGTACTGTTATTCTTAGTGGATTTCAATCTTTGGGCAGCAGGACTCTTTTTGCCAGAAAGCCCAGTATCTAAAAAGGTCATAAGGGAGCTGATCAGGAGGGAATGAGGGGTGTCAGCAGACTGTAGGTCACTCTCTTTGCCCACAAGCCCTGTGACCAGCCAGAGGCACCTCTACAAGCCAGTTCAGAAGCCTCCGCACTAAACCTTCCCTTTGTCGCCTTTGCCGTAGACTGCAAAGGTGTATGTGTGGGGGTTGGAGGGGCTGGGACATACGCCTGCGCTGTCTCCTTTTCAAAGGTCTGGAGATGCTGGCCTGGCCTCTGTGGGAGGAACAGATGCCTTTCTAGAGGTCTTCAATCAGGTATAGGTCTCTGGTCTCTGAGAGCTGTGCTGCCACGTTCCCCACCCCCTGCACCACCATCACCATCAGGACCACAAAATTATACTGTCGGCTGCTTAGTTAGAGAATCAATAGCCTTGAAAACTTCTAAGGATGGTGCAGAGATACAAAGTATATTCACAAGTCCATTTCCCAGAGCATAGGACATCCCTCCTCAAGCTCAACAGCCTTCAAAAGTACAGAAGATGAAAAAAGAGCCAAAAAAAGTGAAGGGTTACCCAAGGTTGCAAGTACAATGGCCAGAACGTGTGTGAATACTGGACTGGCCCTGTGCTGCTTTGGATTCCCTGATATAACGGCCATTTCCTGTAGCCTCATTTCCTCTCATTGTATTTCAGTGGAACAAAAATGTTATAGTGAGCAGCCACTCAGTCACATAGGTTATTTTAATAGATACATCGTACAAGCCTTGAAAACCTGCTCTATGCTCTCTGATAACAAGGCTAAAAATATCACAGGCCCTATTAGTAAATTTGAGACTCCAAATCAGTGAGACTGGAACACACATGTGTGTGTTTTTCTCAGCACATCCTGCAAGTATTCACACGTGCTGCCCCCCCAACACATATTTGCATTAGCTCTCCCCCGAATCTCAGCACAGACCACTGCTTTCATGCAACACTGGAGAATCTTGTGGTATTGATTTATCTCCTCAGTATCCCTCATTCACCTGCACATTTTATCTGAAGGCTGAAGGATACTCTCATTTATGTATATGTGCATTTTTACAAATACAAATATGCATGATAGATAATACTGAAGAGCTAGTTACACAAGGACGGTATGTCCAGATGCAGCCATCACGAAAGAGCTGATCTTCCACAAACCACTCGTGAGCTCCCGCCAGATCTGTGATTGAGGGCTGCTCTTGAGATTTCCATTCTCAGGACCAAGAGATAAATCTCTGGCGTCCCAGGTGTTTGATCAAAGCTCTTCTTTCCTTCATTATCACACCAACATGAACAAATACTACCCTTTGGGTGTTAGATTTGTAAAGCTAATCTAAAGAGAAAGGTTGTCATTATCTTCAGAAAGATACCAATACATTAAAAAAGAAATTTCCAAGCCACTCAGAAAATGTCAATAGGACAGGAAAGTATCTTAAAGGAGTGATTCTCAGCCCTGACTGCTCATTAGAAATGTCTGGCAGGGGTATTTTCCAACCATCCCTAGCCCCTTCAGGTAGGTATTTCTCATGGGCAGCCCACATTTAGAACCACTGTCTTTAAGGAACAGAGGTCTTCAGGGTGGTGATATTGCAAGGGTCTAAATCAGTGGTTCTCAACCTTGCTAGTATATTCAAGTCCCAAGGAGATTTTTTAAAATATCAATGCCTGGAACTCATCCTCAAAGATTCTGACTTACTCTGTTCAGTGAGGGCCAGTTCCTGGTATATGAATATTATGCAAATATTCAGCCAGGGTTGAGGGCCACTGGTCCAAGTCAATGCCCTTCTCTGATTGACTTATTCTTAAATATACAAGGATGATGAATCAGGAAATTTATCTTCATATATTTCTTCAGATCTAAAAATCCTAAGGACAGCACTACTTTGCCTACCTCAAGTAGGAAGTAATAAAGGCATTTGAATAGACAATTAAGTTTGATGTCATGATGTCCACATACATCCATTCCAGACTGAGTGTCCCTCAGGTCCTCATGAAGAGCTTGTTTTATTTCATTTTATACAATGTTGAAACAAGATCATTTATCTGGTTTCTAAACCAATAGACAGCCAATCAGAATCGAGTAAATTAGAAGTGATGGAGGGGCCAGGTAGAAAAAAGGAGACAGACTATTAGAAGCAGGTCCCCGGATTGCAGTGAGAAGTGAGTGCTAATAGGGAAGAGACAGAAAAACTGAAATAAGTAGACACCGCACAGAAAAGCATTGAACTTAGGGTTCTTTAATGAAGGGACAATTACCTTGAGGCACCCCAAATGACTCTGTGGACATCAAGCTGCTGCTGCATGGCAACATCACCAATACTCCTAAGAAAAGCCCAGGGTCACTAAGGACAAGTTAAATTACGTTCATTATAACCTGTTTATGCAAGCTGAAATAACTTCCATCAACTACAGGAATAATAACAAGCAAGTGCAATTCAAGGGGTGGACGTTTAGCTATTTGGAAATTGCAGCCACTCAGAATGACTCATTCCCTGAGGATAGCAGGTACCCACAGACTTCTGTTGGAAACATTTTAGCAGGAAAAGTTTCAGCTTGACCAGGAAACCAGGAAGAAATCCTCGTCCCTCTCAGAGTCAGTACACAGTGAGGCCTGAGTGGGGGAGGATAACATGGAATAATCCTGACCCTCAGGGTTCCCAGGCACATGCAGGGTACTCTGAGCTTTCACGGAAAACTTAAGATCAGACACAGCTGAGGAAGGCACAGGGACAGTAGTGAGAAGCCTCCTTGGCTGGTAGGATTGGAATACTGTGGGTGGGCCTCTGATCAAATATATGTCCCTTGAACAGGGTCTCCAGGCCTGCAATTCCTTGAAGAGAACTTCATCCCTTAAGGCCATACACCCCACTATCCAGACACTTCTTCTAGATGCAAAAACCCATGGGATGGGTAAAACCTGAATTGCCAGCACTTAGCCAATTGGTCAGGTCTCCTTTGTTCATACTATGAGGCCATTGTTTTTTAATATTTTTCCCCTCTCTAGACAAAATCTTATACTGAACCCCAAATATACTACAAAGATAAAATGTGACACCCCTGGTTGAAGGGCTCCCAGCAGCAGGAGCCTTGTCACTCTTCCCTCCCATCAAAGTCCCATGAAATACCTGATTAGGAAACCATCTGGAAAGGACCTGCCTGGCTCCGCTGCCCACAGCTGGACTACCCCTTCCCACACCCCACTGCAGGCTCAGTCCCGCTCTGTGGCCAGTGTTGCCCAGGGTTGGTGACTGGTCTGGAGCCCCCGAGCTGCTATTCTGGCCAGGATATCTGTGTGTCTGTCAGTCTGTCTGTCTGACACTCAACTCTCTCTCTTTCTCTCTCTCTCTCTCTCTCTCTCTCTCTGTGTTTGTAGGTGTATGTGTGTCTGTCTCTCTCATTACACTTTATTCTACTAGGCTTTCTATTTGTTCTCCAAATCCATGCCCAAACCTAGCCAGGTCTGATAATTGAGTTATTTTGCCTAGAACCCCGTTTTGGTCAAGCTCCTAAGTCTGAGCTCAGCTATCACAAAATCAAATTGAGAAGCTCCATGCTCCCAGCAGGGCCTCCAGCTACGGCCAGGCTCCTCCCAGCTTGGGCGATGGCACCTCACTTCCCAATGACCACCAGTAGGTAAGATTCACTTAAGGGTGTCTATTCAATGTGCAGATTCCCAAACTCACAGGATCATAGTTTCCCATGGAAACACCTGGAGAATCCCAACTTTAACCAAAGTCTTGGGTGATTCAGCTGGCGAATTGAGAAACACGAGCTTCATGGTTAACAGTGAGGTTCTGGAACCAGGCTGCCTGGGTTTGAATCCAGGCTCTATTACCATGTGATTTTGTGGAAGTTACTTAAGCTTTCTAGCCCTCAGCTTCCACACCTGTAAAAGAGGGGTAATTTAGTGGCTACCTCCCAAGTTGTCAGAGGACTAGGTAGCCTAGGCCCTATAAAGCACTTAGAGCCCACTCAGCAGGTGGTGAACCCCTGGAAAGGTTTGCTGCTGTTAGTTGATAATGAACTTAGACATTTGCCACCTTACTTCTCACACAAAATACTCTGCCTTCCCAATTGAACCTCCAGCACCAAGGCCTGGAGGGCCCTAAGGCCTGTCCTGACCCTGGGAGTGGGGCCTGGCTGCCTCAGGTCTTGTTGAAGTGAATTAGGTAGTATGCAGATGGAAACTAAAGATAAAATGGCTGAAAGCAGATACTAGGAGCAGCCAGAAAGGGATGGAGTGGGTGGGTACAGAAACGGAAGCTGGGGTGGGGAATACCAACTCCACTGATGTCGCAGTTTTCTTGGAACCCCACAGATGAGGCGGTTAAACAGCAATCGTCACTTAAACTGTCTCTTCACCGTAACTCCTCCTGGAGGCGTGGGATGAATTCTACTGTGAGGCCAGGCCGGGGATACACAGAGACACTGGACGGGCAACCTGGAAAGCCCAGTACTGCCTGGAAACCAGAAGACAAGGAGCAGCCCGTGGCATAAATAAGTCACTGGGGCATTGCAATTAATGCTCCTGCTACATTATTCATTTCAAACAAAGATCCCCAGCAGGTGTCTATGGAAGGCCACAAGTGCCTGGAGAGAAGGGGATATCTATCCACCCCCACGATGACCCAACAGAGCAGTGAGACTACGGCCCTCAGGCAGTGCCAAGGCAGCTTGGCCATAACCTGTTAATGGTAGCAGAGCCCTAGAAGATGTTGGGTCTCAGCGACAGGTGAGTAAGGGAGTAGGTTCACAGCAACTCCCTGACCCAACTTTCTCCATCTCTCTCCAACAGACAGCGTAGTCTGCCTCCCAGCTGCCCTGCGCTGCACGAGAGGCACAGGTCAGAGTTTTGCTTCCTGGTGGAAATGCTCACATCTGCTGTATTTCCTAGGCCTGGATTGACCGGTCTCCAGTTCACCACAGATACCCTAACCTGACAGCCATGTCTCAATGCCACTGGCTCTGAGGAGAATTGTCACCATGTGTTTGAAAAACAAAACCAAATGCTACAAATAATGCCCAAGTGATTCCAAGTAAGAAGAAGAGAACATTTTTCAGCGAGAGGCTCTCGTCTGTCCCACAGGGGCACCCTGAAGGGGCAGCCCCCCGTGCCACCAGCGTTTCTCAAGCCTCTGCCAGTCATGCACCACCTCAGTTTTCACTGTATATTCTTACCACTTACATCTCTTTTTTCTTAAAAAATTTTATTTTTAAGGAAAAAATATTATACTACTACTTAGGAAAACTGGTATCACTGGCCATAAATATTTTTTTATGCAATGAAAACAAAAAAATATTATTCTGAGGTCTTCTGCCTTTGTTTAAAAAGGAGAGAGATATTAATGACACTCTTGCCCCACGTTGAGAGTTTCTCCTTGATATGATGAGAAGGACTGAAAGAAAATTGGAAGAAAAGGAGGAAGAATAACTTTATCTTTTGAGATATAGTTCTATGCTGTAAATACCCAGATCTTAAGTATATACTTCACTGACTTTGACAAATGCATACACTTGTGCAACCAACACTCCAATAAATACAAGGAACATTATTATTATCCCAGAAAGTTCTCTCCTGCCTCTTCCCAGTCAAGTACCCTCCATCAGAGATAACTACCATTTTTATTTCTGTCCCTATAGATTAGATTTTTCCATCTCAAAATTCTTACTATTGGCCCACGTGGATGGCTTTGTCATTGCTAAATCAAAGTTCTGCTCATGTTAAACTTTTTGCAAGTGTTTGAAAATTTTAATAAAAGGTTTAAAAAAAAAGTTAGGGGGTACCCTGTCCACGCTTAGGTGACCCGAAAGCTTCTCCAGATCCTCTAACAGGATGAGACCTACAATTTGGGACACCTTGAACTAATGAAATGGGAAGACATCAAATTAAGGAAATTGGACTCTGACTTTGCAAATCCCAACATGAAGCTGGTTATAGCACTAATTTGCCAAATTTTATTTCTCAATTCTCAATTCACCTGATTAGCTTTTAAGCTCCCCAAAAGGAAGTCTTCTCCTAGATTAACAGCCCTTCACAAGTCGCCCTATTCTTCCTTCTTCTTTGGTAGGTTCGGGTCCACACCTCACCTGCATGTGGCCCTCGTGCCCCAGGGCCTTGTCCACACTGCTCCCTGTGCAGGGACTGCCCTCAGCACCCTGCCCACGTCCAGCACCTCTCCTCTCCCTCAAAATCGAGTTCACAACACACTTGCACTTGGCCTCTTCGCCTTGCATTGCCGCTTTTCTTTTAATATGGGCACACCTTATCTCTTCAACTAGATTCTGAGCTCCTTGAGGGGAGCCGCAGAATCATCTTGACATCAGTGCAAAGATATTGGAGATACAGCGATACTAGTGGGTGGGCATATATGTGACTGCACTGAAACAAAGGCTGCCTGCAGGTTGGATCCTAATAAGGTTCAAAGTCTTGAAGATGAAGAGAAAAATGAACAGAGGCAAAAGCAGTCTCTTCGGTGATGGCATTTTATATACAGATGTCTGCTGTTTCTGCGACTTTCTGACCACAGACGCCTGACCCCAGTGCTAGAAATTCAGATTGATCAAGTCCAGAGTAGCACTCAGGAGCTTTTGTACATTCCCCAGCTCCTAGAAGATGCTAATGCTGGTGGTTCATGGGCCACACCCAAGAGGATGCAGCCTTGTGACCGGAGAACAGGGCAGGATACTGAACATCCCCTCATCTGGACACCAAGGAAAAGCAGGTTTCTGGCTAGTGCGAAGCCTAGCTTATATTCTAGTTAATTCTACCTCTGTCACTGGAGGTGAGATGAAACAATAAGAAAACCACCTCCATACAACCAAAGGTGAATATGAAATTTAAAAATGCAGACAGAAGTAGATCCCCAATGAGGGAAAAGCTGAAACCCCGCAAATGAGACCACAGTTCCTGACCTAGGACCTTGTCCTAATTTCCTCATAACATTACCTAGTGTACTGATGTTTTTCTGTTCCTGGAAGGAAAACCAGCAGTAAGGTAAACTTCAGGGTGCAGCCTCGCGAGGATAGAGGGATATGTGTGCACAAATGTACATAGTGATTTAAAAAATGTTTTAATAAAAAGCCTAACCACAGGACAGCAACCAGTGGATGATGCCAAGAGAAACGGCATTCTTACCACAACTAATGAAAACCCTGAGTATTTGGCCTCTGCAACCAGGGAACAAAGGGGGTTTTGAGATGGCTGTGTGTAAAGGAGGTGGAAGTCATTCCAGCACTTAGAACTTCCATTGAAAATAAACAAACAGCCCAAGCCTTCCCAAGGACCCGGGCTGCCAAGCACCAGCCTGGGGGCACACACGGGCCGCTGGGGCCAGCACACAGCTATTCATATTTGTAATCCAATTTGGATGGGGGAGGGGCAGGAAAATAAACTGATTATCTTGAGACTGTAAGAGCAAAATTTGTCGGGACAAAAAGTAATGAAATAATAAAGAGGAAGTACCTGAGTAGGTCATCTGAGGGGATGTTTCTCATGAACCGTTTCCAACCCAGTGTGCTTTCTGGACTCAGACACGAGGAAACTGTGGCTGACGATGTGCCAGAACCTGTGGGTATGCCAACCTGTGGGCAGAGGTTTGCTAAGTTTCTTCCCCTTTTCTGTGCATGTTTGCGCGCATGTGTGTGTGTGTGTGTGTGTGCGTGTGCACGTATATAATCAACCAAAAAAACACTTGAGAGATTATATGACAGAGAGTTGGTTATCTCAACTCAGTGTATAGCTTATGAGGGAAAAAAGTGGATAGTTCATGAAAAACAAGCATCTTTCCCAAATCTAAGGGTCAGATACAAGCATACATTATCCCGAAAACACTGGCCTTCTATCTTAGGTCTCGCTCACCCTCTTTCCCCAGAGGCTGTATTCAACTCTGCCTTTCCACAGCAACAATAGCAGCCATTTATTAAGCAAGTGGTATACATTGCAGGCTGGAGATGTACAGTCTGGAGTTGGCATGACAGCCCTGGGACAGGGATTGTCACCCTGTTTTAAAAATGAAGAAACTCAGGATCATAATCTAAGTGATTTGCCCAGCAACCACCTCGCTTCCAAATGGGGAGTCAGGATTTGAACCTAAGTCCATCGGGGGTTTGTTTCATTACGCCACACTGCTTCTGAAAGAACCTAAACATAGTCTCTAGAATCAAACAGACTCTCAAGAAGTGGGCAGCTGGGCCCGTAAGCACTTGGCTGGGCCGAAGTCAGAAGAAGGGTGTGAATGCTGGTATCTTAGTCAAGAAAGTATTCCTGCCTTAGCTCAGCTCAGAGGAGTGTAGAAGGCAGATGTAAGGAGCAATACTCCCCATTTCACAGACTGTATACATGAAGCCTGCCCCTTAACACGGGCTTTATTTCTGTGGGTAAATCATAAAAAGTACAAGAATTTTGATAAAGCCCAACCAGACATAATCAAAGACTAGGCTCAAATGTCACCTCCATTTATTACCTATTGATTCTGAGAAAGGTTATAAGCTGTTTAGGATTCAGATAACAATTTTTTTTTTTTAAGTGAAGGGACTGGGGAGGAGTAGATGAGGCAGGACCCTGGGCCAGCCTGGCTTCTGTGGTCCTCTCCAGTGATGAGATTGATGATTCTAATAGCTAGGAAAAGTGACCTCACCCTGTGGTACCCCAGATGTTTAGGAGCTCAGAAAAGTGATGATGTGGACTGGGCACATGCCTGTAGTCCCTGCCACTCAGGAGGCTGAAGCAGAAGGATTGCTTGAGCCCAGGAATTGGAGACCAGGCTGGGCAACATAGCAAGACCCCATCTCAAAAAAAAAAAAGAAAATGATGATGAAGAGCTATTTTTAATATCTCTGAAAGCCTAAAGGAAAGCATTTATTTCATTGAAATACTGAGATAGGACTACACAGCAAACTAAGTTATCAGGTTCAGGTGCTTTAATATCATGGCTGGTGAAGAGCATCTCTGGTTTAAGTCTTTGATTAATAGAAAAGAGCAAACAAATTATCATTAAGAAATGTAATTTATTCCCACGGTGGGGGGAAGGGAGGTTAATCAAAGGTATTGAAGAACTGGGTATGATCGTTTAAGAAAAATGTGATTAAGGATGGGCTCTCTGGGACAGGGGAAGCAGGATTCAGGGACAGTCATTTGATTTCTAAATTAAGTGGTTCTTCAGGTTCGTGATATGATGTATAAAGCGTTTCAAGAGCACTGGTAAGTCCAGATTTTTCCTGGCTCGGAGCTGAGATATGAGATAGTTAAGCTGTCCTCAGTGGCTCAGCAGTGTCAACTGGATGAACTGGCTGAGAATTGGAAAGAAGAGCATTTTTATGTTTTTTTATTTTAAATAGAGACATTATTTATGGGAAGATGGGAAGAACACAAGTGCAAAACCACAAGGAGAGGAGGAAGCTATGACTTCCACTTGTCCTGAGAACGAGTTGCTGGGTCAGCCCCAGCTGACCAGATCATGGGATCAGATGGCCCCAGAGGCCACCCATGGAAGGCTCTGATGATATGTGATCCCCCAGCAACTGCACACCCCTGAAGCCAACCCTACATAAGTTTGGGGGTGCCCCCCTTTGTCTCCCACCTGTGCCTAGGGAGAACAAAGGAAAGGGATTGTTTGGGGAGGCCTGTGAACTGTCCCCTCCTTTCCTAAAGCCACCACTCTGGCTCTTGGTCTCCTCATTCTCCTGCCTAAGAAGCTCCAATACCTTTCTGCCAAGAAACCAAATCTGATTCTGCTCAAGCCCCTAGAACTGACTACCAGTTTACAAGAAATACAGGGACAGAGGAACAGGTTAAAAGACACCATGGAGATACAATGAGTAAAATCCAAAATGTGGGAAACTTTACAGGACAAATGACTAGTTTCTTCAACAAAAGAAAATTAGCAAAAACAGGAAAAAAAAAGGAGTAGAAACCTATGAATGAAGTAAATCTCAAAAAGCAATGCAATATAATGCAATATATCAAATGCAATATATGGACTTTATTTGAATCATCATTCAAATACATCAGCTGTTAAAAATGTTTATAATACAATTGAAAAAACTTGAATATTGATAAGATATTTGATGATATGAAGAAATTAATGCTTCTTTTTATGTGATAATGGCATTGTGGTGATATATTTTGTAAAAGTGTCCTTATCTTTTGAGATAGACACAGACATATTTCCAGATGCTATGTATGATGTCTGGAGCTTTATTTAAAATAATCCAGTTTGGGGAACCTATGGAGAGGGGTAGAGATGAAGCAAGACTGGCCATGTGTTGATAAATGTCAAAGCTGGGGGAGTAGATTTATTACACTGTTCTATTTTTGCATATGTTTAAATTTTTCCATAGTAAAATTTTTTAAAGTTAACAGATGACTGTGATATATTTTTGAATTTTTATGACAAGGAAATTATAAAATAGTAGTAGTTAAAATATAATCCTATTTACAATAAATCAAAGTACATATGCATGTATTAATTGATAGATATATGAATGGACACAAATATCTATATAGTTTTATAGGCATAGGAAATCTTCTGCAAGCATATACACCAAGCTTTTAACTATTAATCCTGTTTTCTGGGGGAGAATGGGCCTGGAGAGAGATTTTTTTTCTTTCTTTTTTTTTTTTTTTTCCTTTAGATACTTCCACATTATTTACATTTATTCTATCAAGCATATCTTACTTCTTAATTCACAAATGTAGCAAGGGAGTAGTCCCAGTGACTTCCTGGAGCCCTCGACCTAGCTCTCAAGGGCTCTATGTCCTGCATGCCCCCCCAAAGACACCTGGCACAGCCCAGGACCACAGGGCTCTCCTGCCCATAGACATTCCCGTCACTAGTGTCTCCTGAGCCTTCACCCGCCAAACTTTCTGCTCCCATGCCACATTCCAAATCCCAGCTCCAGACCCACCCCTTCCAGTCTTGCTGGACTTCTTCAGTGAATAGGGGTCTCCCCTCCTCTGTAAGTTGGCCAGGATCTGACCACACTTTGCCATTGTGTCTGGATAGTACATTCTTAGAGGAAAACAGGCCACAACCCCCATACTACCTAGGTAGCGTAGGACATGGTTGGACACACGTTAGGTGCTCAATGAAGTTCCAAGTTCCTTAACCTTTCTGAGCCTTGGTTTTCTCACTTGTGAAATGGGAATACAGGTACCCACCTCACTGGACTGCTGTGAGGAATGGTCAAGGGAAATTATTAATAGGTAAGGCTCCTGCACGTGTTCCAAAGTTTCCATCTGGTGTACACCAAACAGCCCCTCTGAGACTCGCAACTGCAAGTTTTAAGAGAACAGGAAAGGAACCTGAAAATCCACACACTGGGAAGAATGCTGTGCTCAGAACGGCCCATTAGTTTAAATATTAATATATAATAGAAATAATGGGCTGGGGTCAGGGGGCGGCGCTCTGAAGGTCACACTGTGAACTCCCACTAGGTGGCAGTATTGTTTTCTTGCTGTTATGCAAATAGAGGAAAGGGCCATCCCAGAGGAGAACAAATACCTTTCTGAAATTGATGATATAAAGGAGGAAAATTCTCTATTACTTTCTCCAGGACAGTGGAACAGAAGTTAGCTGGAAGAAATGCACTGACTTAGAAGGACGTCCACTAGCCCCAGTGGTGAAATACCATTGAGGAGCGCTTGGTCTCTGTGCGGGGGTGGGCAGGAATGTTGGGGTAAATGTGGGGGTTGTGGGGGGAGTTAAAGTAGAGGTGCCATCTCAAGAAGGAACACCAGCCAGAAGCGAGAACCTGCTAGAAGTTCAAACCATGACTCAACTTTCCACATCTGAAAACGAGTATTAACGTGACCAGTGGAAACGAAGATGTCCCTGTCAGGGACTCCAGTAGCACAAACTCCATGAACCTAAGTGGCCAGGCATGTCCTCTGGGGAGGTCAGGCTCCAGAGAAACATGATTGGAAGGTAAAGCCCTCACCGATTCCACCTTCCCAAAGTAATACTCTCTTTTTTACTTGCAGCTGCTCAAAAGCTCTCACTGGCCCCCGCACTGCCTCGGGACAAAGTCTGAACTTTTCTACCTGGTGGCAAAGTCAGCAGCAACTGGTCTAAACTCCACCCACCAGCCAGTGGACTTCAGAGAACATTATATAGCCCACCCCTTCCCACCATCACTCTTCCTCGATGTTGGTGATGAAGAAAATGAAGCCCGACAGATAAAGTGACTTGCTGTTCCCAAAGCCCACCCTCAGTCCTGCTAGGTTCTCTCTGCACAGTGACCTCCCTGCTCATCCTGTGATGGGGACTCAGTGTGTCTACCAAGCTGTTCCCCTGCTGGAAAATGCCTGCCCACACTTGAGTTCCTGAAGCTTATATTCTGTCCCATCTCAAACACCTTTGGCTTGGTATCTGTTGAATTGTTGCTATCTTTTCTCTCCAAAAAGCCCAGAGCTCCCTGAGGACAGGGAAGTGTCATGGTTCAGCGGAAATACCACAAACCAAGGTTCTGGCATGGGGAAGGGCAGCGTTTTGATGAGGAGTGTGGGGACTCTGCAGCCAGACTGGGTTCAAATCCTGTCTACCCTGAGCTGTATGAGGTCCCCTTGAGTACCTAACCCCTCTGGGCCTCAGTTTCCATAAACAAGGAATAATAATAGTACGTAGTCCATTAAATAACATGCATGTAGGGCTTTAGAAGTATTTCTGGCACACTTAATGGCTATGTGGCTATGTGTTCTAGTCCCAGTTCTATTGCTCATCAGCTGAGGGGCCTGGGCAAGTCACATTAGCTCTTGGGCTTCATTTCCTCATTGGCAACACTGAGGAAAAGTGAGGGTAGAGGGTGGATTATACAAGGCACTCTGAAGTCCACTGTGGCTCTAAAATTCCATGCTTCTCCAGAACTCTTCTCTCACATTTCCCTACAAGACCTAGCTGGTCCATGAGTATAAGGCGAGAGGAATCCAGGTGCTGACCCTGCGTACGTAAAGCCAGCCATCTACCAATACCCAACTCAAAGTCTACCTTCTCGAGGAAGTCTTCCCTGACAACCCTCACTCTCGCCCCACCTCCTTCAACTAGGTTAGGTCTCGCTGCTTATGCTCTCATAACACCCTGTGCCTTCCTTTGTAGGATATATCCCAAATGTCAACTGAATTATTAACTGTGGATTGCAATCCCCATTTTGCAGATAGGCAAACGGAGGTTCTGGGAGCTTATGTTATTCACCCAAGACCCACAGAGCCAGTAAGTGGCAGGGCAAGATTCAAACCCTGGTCTGTTTGACCACAGATCCTGCAGGTTCTGTTTTCTACACCCTCACATAGCTTATTATTTCATATTTGATACATGCAAAAGGATATTTGTCATATCTATGGGAGTTATGAAGCATAACAAGAATTCCAAGGAGCTCAACATCCAACCTAAAAACTAGACTGGAGTAGTGAACCTCCCAGTGTGCTTCTCTCCAATGCCACCCTCCTGCCCGCCCCCACCCCCGGGTGGGCACCTCCGGGACTTTGCGTCTATTAGGCTCTTGCTTATTTTCTCTTCTTCGCTTTGGATTGAAGTGGAATATATCACAGAAAACTACACCAAGTGACAATACCTGTGTAGCCAGCGCTACCACCAAGAAATAGAGTTTGCAGTATCCCGAAGTCCCTGGTACGCCTTCTCTTTCTCTCAGACAAGATATGCAGAGCAGAAAGAAGGCTGGCCTTCTGGGCTCTTTGGAGGAGTTTGCTTGGAGAGTTCTGGTCAGAAAAGAACTAGAATCATATACAAGAGGCTATGAGGCTGGTCCCTCCAGTAGTTTCCTCCAAGGCCCTGGAACTACACTGGGCTTCTTTAAACAGAATCAGAGTAGGATGGGGGACGCAGGGGGAGCAGGGCAGAGTAGCATCATTAAAGCCTCATGTATGGTTTTGATTAGATCATCTGAATTAATATTTCTCACAGGCAGGTCTTCATTAAAAGCAAGTAAGTTTGCAAGCAGACCACCTACTGGAAACTATTGAGCTTAAGATTAAAGTCCCTTGAGCGAAAGCCTGCAAGATTATGTGGGTGAGATTCTGGGTTCGGTCAGTTTATTAGGACAACCTGAAAAAGCCACCCTTCATCCTTTAATCTGCAAGTTCCTGGTTATTTTGTTCTCTTTGGTAGGCAATGGCAGTTTTAGTTCCTCTCAAGTCAACCAGCACCTACTGAGTGTGTACAAGTTCTAAAACTCGTAGGGGATTCAAATAATGATGTCTGATCCCAACCTCAAGGAAAATGCCAAAGGAATGGCTCAGAGTTTAAGTAGGGTTTCCATCAGATTGTCTCTTCTCAGAAGCTTCGCTATTCAGGCCCATGTTATGTACGGAATTCATTGTCTAATTAATTATACTGGAAGGCAGAATTATAAAACTCCAGCAGTACATAAAATCCAAGCACTGCAGGAGGGAGAAGTAGCCCAGTCCTGCTGGGCTCTCTTCTAATCCTTTTACGTACATCAACTCTTTTTTTTTTTTTTTTTTTTTGACACAGAGTCTCGCTCTGCTGTCCCAGCTAGAGTGCAGTGGCATCATCACAGCTCACTGCAACCTCCAACTCCTGGGCTCAAGCAAACCTCCTACCTCAGCCTCCCGAGTAGCTAGGACTACAGGTGCACACCATCCTGCCCAGCTAATTTTTCTATTTTTTTCTGTAGAGACGGGGGTCTAGCTCTTGCTCAGGCTGGTCGCAAACCTCCCAGAGTGCTAGGATTACAGGCGTGAGCCACCAGCGCCGGACCACACATTGACTCTTAACTTTCTCCAGAGCCTGAGGCTGAGGGAAGTGAGGAGCTCTGGTACCCCAGAGCAACCAGGGATGAGAAATGTCTCTGAATTGCCACATGAAGCTTAAGGGAAGCCTTCCTGTCTCCATGGAAACTTCCAAAGCCTTCACTTAATTGGAACCCAATGTTCTCAAAGGTGTGTGCAACGCTCCTAATTAACCCCCTTACTAACCACCAGGAGGGTTTCTCCTGGCCTCACTAGGCACAATAGACATCTACTTCCAAAGAGTGTGAGCTATTACAACTCAGGGCTTAGCTTGGGGTATCCTTGCCCTTCAAATTCAAAGATGATGCCAACTCTGTCAAAACCTATAGTCAGGTATGTGGCCCTCAACCTACATGGACACTGACCCTCTACTAGCCTCACTGTCCTTACTTCTCTCTCTCAATTTTTAACACACTGACTGACACACTAGAAAGAAAAATGTTTTTCCTTGGGGCCACGGTGTTTTATTATGAAAATAGAATAAAAACTTCAAAAACAAAATGATCCTTCCTAATTTAATGAAAAATTTAATGGAAAACTAAATTTATTGACTTCTATTCATTTAATCCACATTTTTAGAATTAATTTGTCAATATTAATTGTAACAATAAGAACATCAACAAGTAAGATTTTCACGAACTAACTGCAGGGTTTTGCCCAGGTTTTGCTTCACGAGGCCCTGGGCTCAAAACTAGCATGAGTTAAACACAACTCACATGGCAGTTAATGTGTTAAGAACGTCATATATTTATATAGTGCTTTTCACTTCCAAGCTACCAATTGAGGAAGCATACATAGCACACAGCTCATAGATTATAATTATGTCCCTGATTTGTGGATTTGTAACATTAGTAATTTTATATAGTATTTCTAACCTCCATGAGTAGAACAGAAACAAATTCCTTGCATCAAAGGAAGGAATTCACTCTTCACTGTATCTTTCTTGGCCCCCAACAGGATCTAGACAGTGAGTTTTTCTAAAATGTAGGGGTGTGTGCTCGTCCAGAGAGGAGCTTAAGGAGGACAGTAACAGCAAGTCAGCCTGGACAACACCCCCCTGCAGGCTCCCTTCGCGGAACCAACAACTAAGCTTGGCTGCAGAGGGGAGGGCCACCATGGTGCCTGGGCCCTGGAACTCAGCAGCTGACGTGCCCCTCGATGACCAGCCAAACGCTGCAGTTGCTTTTACACATCCTTCTGGCTGGCTTTGGCTCGAGAGCCTGGGCAAACCCTAGAACCTGCCCACACAGAGGCAGTCACGGCCACCCAAGACCTCAGAGGAAAGGAAGAGCAAGACAGGGGGCCAGCCCCATGGCATTTAAGGAGAGGAACAGGACCCAGAAGACATGGGCTCAACTTCGTCTTGTGTTCCATGCAGCTGGCAGGAACATGAGTGCTGCTTTCCTCAGGGAGGTCTTGTAAGGGGGCTTTGAGGCCAGACAGACCTGGACCCAAACCCAGCTCCACCCCTGAGTACCTGGGGCCATGGGCACATCATTTCTCTTCTCTGAATCTCACCTTCCCCCAGGAAGGATGGGAAGACTGTATGAGATAATATATACACTGTGCCTGGCACAAACTTCACGCATGTACGTGTTAGCACCCTTCTGCTTCCTATGTGCATGTTAACTTTTTGATTTCGCTCAAAAAATATAATTGTTTTCTTCTAACATGAAACACTTGGGGGAAAATCTCTCTCTTGGGGGTAAGACACCGGGGTTCTAGTCGTGACTCCCCCAAGACCGGACATACGATACCACTCATTCAGCCATTCGCCCCACTGTGTGCCAGGCGCTGCCCCAGGCACTTAGGATCTACCCATGAACAAGATAGAGAAAAATAATCACTATCCTTGTAGAGCCTACATGCCAGCAGTAAATGAGTAAGTCATATGACATCTTAGAATGTGTTTAGTACATACTCTGGACTAAAGAATAAATAGCACAGGGTAAGGAGGGCCAGGGTAGGGTAGGGGGTTGCAGTTTTAAGTAGAGCATTCAGGGCAGGCCTCATGATAGGGACACTGGGACAAAGACTTGAAAGGAGGGGTTCAGCTATCAGAAGTGTTCCAGGCAGAGGGAATGGGCAACAGGGGAGTGCCTAGCGTCTCTGGAACAGCCAGAACGCCAGCGGAATGAGTTGGGAGAGAAAAATACAAAATGAGATTGGAGAGGTGAGGGAGGGCATAGACCATGGGGCCCTTGTAGGCTGTTATAAAGATTTTGGTTTTCACCCATGATGAGGGCCCATGTGGGATTCCGAGCAGAGGAGTAACATAACCTGAAGATCACGTTGGCTGGGACAGCAGGGAGAGCTTCAGGCGGAAGCAGAAAGATCAAATAGGAGGCAACTGCAATTACCCTAGCAGATGGCGGAGGCTCAGACTGGACTAGTGGAAACGGAGAGAAGGTGCTGGATTCTGGACCTGTTCCCTCCTTTGCCCTTCAGTTTTCCAGTAATAGTTTTGGTACCCGCTTTCCAGGAAGGTATGAAAATACATGGAAAACAACAACTACACAGAAATGTTTGGGGCCTGTTTGATTTTAAATGGCCCCAGAAATGCACGGCAGTATGAATAAACTCTTTCTCGTAGGGGAATTTCATAAGCCTCAAATGCCGTGAGCACTGCAGGAAGCAAGAGGATGGGCAGCGCACGTGGAGTCCACCTTTCTACGTGTCTGCCCCACAAACGCACGTGCACACACACACACAGAGCACACTCACAAAGCAGGAAGACAGTAACCCCTGGGGGGAGAGAGGCTGTCCACAGCCTGGCTAGGACACTTTTTAACCAAGTGACCATGAACAACTTATTTAAAGCCAAGAGCTCTTAGTTCCTTAGAGCCAAGAGTGGATAAAAACATGGACAGCAGGGCTGGGGGGCCAATTTCGTGGACAAATGTGAATAAAGTGCCTGCCACAATGCCTGATGCATAGTACAGTCTCAATAAATCTTTGTTCCTTCCTCAAGGCTGACCCCCCTTGGGAACCAATCCCATCTTGGGGAGGAGAAAGCCATAGATCATCCAGAATGCAGAGGAATCCACTTGTAAATAACTGAGAAGTGTCTACGTTGCTATTGTTGTTTTACTATCCTGTTTACCATTAAGAAAAACAACCTCCTTTACCACACCCTTTTGGGCCCCTGTCCCTGTGCTTCCTCAGGTCAGCGTGATACCCTGGACTTGGAGGCAGCCTCGGGAACAAGAGGCTCAGAGGCACTGGAAAAGGGTGCGCTGGCCCTGGGATGTGCAGCCTGGGCGGGTCCCTCCGGGAGGGAATCCAAGTCAGGGTTACCAGGCGCCCCAGCTTGACTCATCTATGAGGAGGCAGGATTGGAGGTCAGGTGGCCCCAGAGACCACGGCCTGTCTGTCTCCCTGGGCCTGTGGCTTCAGAAGGCCACCCTCGGTGCAACACCACTCCTCACGTTGCCTGCTCTGTAGGTTCACACAAAAAGCCACACCTGACTCCCAATAGCCAGCTTTCCCCAAGGCAGATAAGCATGTGGGTGGAGAAGGGGGCATGGGGTGCTTTGGCACAATGGAAAGACAGAAAAGATAGGAGGGAAGGGAATTCAGTAAAAAGACAGAAAAAGCAGGCACTCGAGCCCTGGAGCTGTGCCAAGTTTGCCTTTACGGGCCCTGATGGGATTCTTCCTGGTCTTGAGTTCACAACTTGATTCAACACGTATTCAGGGGGCATCTCCACAGTGGAGGGCTGGAAGCTACAGAAGGTATGAGGAGGCCACCCCGCCAGGCCAGCGTCAGGTCATCTTCTAAGAGGCTGTGAAGCAGCTGCTGTGAGAAGGGAGGCCTTGGAGCCTGGGAGTCAATTGCAGACCCTGACCACAGGAGTGGGCAGCCCAACGTGCCCCAGCCAAGGCCAGCCCCGGAACTGCCAGGCTGACAAGTCCCTGACTTCCTCTAGCGCCCTGTCCCTTTGAGAAAGGCCCCACCACCTAAGACAGCACAGGCAGGTCCCCCAGATGAGCAGCAGCAGAGCAGAGGGGGGGACTCTGGGGCCTGGAAGGGAATTTCTATTTCTAACCTGATGTGGCAGTCAGCAGCAGCTGCGGGATGACAACAGCAGACAGCTCTGACGTGCCTGCGAGCAGCGTGCTGCAGGGACGCGTGCTAGGGGCCCAGGCAGCCCGCCCCAGCACACCTTCCCCCAAGGGCTGGCAGCGGCGGGTTCAAGGGCTGCAGGGTTTACCCGGAGCACTCCCAGAGGGGCAGGCTGCTCTGGGTGGCCAGGGCAGAAGTGAGTTGAGAAATAGTCCCCGGCTACTGTGGGGCGAACAGGGACTCAGCAACTTGGGTCTCCTCCTCCCCATCATTTCTGAAGCTCCATCATTCCCAAGGCCTTTGCCCACTTGGGGACACCGCATCTCTGGAATTCTAGAATAACGGTGCCAAGAGGGACCCAAGCAGTCAGTTCGAGTCCTGATCTTACAGTGAGGAAAGAAAGGCCAGGGGTAATCAGTGGGGAGGTAATGAGGCCTAGTCATTAGCCCAAGGTCTTTAGAGTGAGGAAGGCAGGTTCGAATCTCACCCCTGCCTCTTGGTGCCCATGAGCTCCGAGCGCGTCTGACAGCCCCTCCCTCGCAGAACTGCTGTGAAGAGCAGATGTGTTGCCCTCTGTAGAGTGCTGAGCACAGCAGGCCCAGGCACAGTGCGTGGTGACTATGGCCACCTTCGTCATCATCTCCACACAACGTCACATGGCTGGCCAGGATCTCCTCTGCCACCACTCCCACGATGCCTCACCCTCCCACAGCCTGGGTGGCCCTTCTCCTGGGGACAGTGACATGGCCTCTTTGGCTGGCCCAGCCTCCAGAGGGCAGAGTTGGAGGGCTGCGGGTCCCAGGAGCCAAGGCAGATCTTCTTGGGCTCACAGGCTTCAAAGACCCACCCTGAGGGGGTTCCTGCTGAAAAAACCCCACACAGGGCCCTGAGCCAGCGCCTAAGGAATCCTAAAGGGGAAGAGGCAGAGGAGCCAGAAAGACGTTATCAGGCAGGGCTCTTGCCTTGCAGGGAGGGACGGTGCACCACTGCCAGAAAGCCTTCCGAGTTCACGCCCCGCCCCGCCACCCTCACTGCTCCATTCAGGAGAACTAGATCCTAAACACCCGACAGACTGAGCGTGCTAGCATGTCCCAGGTACAGAACACAGTCCCGGGCTCACTTTACATTTCTCTAGTGCCTTTCCACGCCGCGGA
Source organism: Daubentonia madagascariensis (assembly GCA_023783475.1). Classification (NCBI taxonomy): domain Eukaryota; kingdom Metazoa; phylum Chordata; class Mammalia; order Primates; family Daubentoniidae; genus Daubentonia; species Daubentonia madagascariensis. Next base: position 39,045,578 of record JAKFHU010001035.1, on the reverse strand, counting down.
TGGGAAGAGACACCTGGTCCTCTTCAGCGCCTGCCTCTCTTCCCCGAGACGCCTTCCAACTGCCTTCCCCACGCAGAGCCTGCTCCCCGGAACCCACGACTTAGCCCTAAATGGTGCCGAGCACACGGCAGATGTTCAGATCACGTTTCTGCGATAAACAACCGCTTGCTGCTGTAACTTAACTCTTCCAAGCACGGATGTCCAGCGTAGGCTGCAAGCTCACTGCGGGAAGAACCCGTCTCTCCTGAGTCTCAGGTGTCCCCAAAAAGCCCAGGATCAGGCAGAGTACCCAGAAGATGATTACTGACTAGTGACAGTGATCGGGAAATATCAGAGCAAGTTGACGAAATCTGCATTTCCCAGAAGATATACAGTAGTTACTGGGTTTTTTTCAGCACGCCCCTTGGAGGCAGATATGAGAACACCCCTCCCCAGCTCCACCACCTCCCTTTTCTCTTTCCCATCACTCTGCACTTCTCTTTCTCCTTGGGTTACTTTTACTCCCTACCTTTTCCTTTATTATCCAGCTTTAGGAAGAAGAGACACTGAATTGAGTATCAACATGTCTGGGTACTAATTCTGATTCTGCTACTCAAACTACCTGCCAAAGCCGGTTGAACAAGCCACTCAGTCTCTCTGGGCCTCGGTTTCCCCTGCTGTCAAATGGAGACAATCACATCTCCAAGAGCCATTAGATGTAGGAACTGGTATGAAGAGGGGTTGCCCTTCCCTTCCACAGTCCAGAGATGCTTTCAGAGAGTTGGGGGCTGTGGTTTGGCCCTCAAGGCAATGACTGGGCAGGCCTCCCAGGAAGCTGCAGCTACACACATGCCTCTGGCCCCACTGACCCTGACCCAAGCAGCCTGTGCAAGACTCAGGCCCCTAGGGAAAGGTTTCTTGCAGGGGCAGAAATGGGCTGGGGGCCGCTGGAGAGGAAGGGGCATAGCCTGCCTGTCACTGGTAGCAAGCAGCCCCCTGATACACACATGTACACACACACAATCACACTATAGACTCATTCCACGCCCCTTGTGTCTTAGACAAGTATGAAACCGGAACAAAAGTTCTAAGAAAAGACAAAGGAGGAGGAAGAGGAAGATGGCCAGGATTTAGTCCACGTCACAGTGGGCGGCTCTCAAAAGGAGGAAAGCCTGGGCCGTGCAGCATGTGCTGCGTTGTGCCTGCATCTCAGAGGAGATGGGGCCAGTGCAGGGGACCGTGGGCAGAGAGGTCAACCTGAGGCCGACAGGTTCCCCATCTCCACCCACTGGGGAGGGCAGGCGGCAGCGCCAGGGAGAAGGAACCTCTCATTAGCTGTCTGAGAGGCTCTTCCTCAGCAGACTGCTAGCAGCATCTGCCAGAAAAAGGATCTGCTTAATGCAAGCTCTCAGAGCCCTACATAAACAGATCTTGCTTGCGCCTTCTCTCTTTGCCTTCTTCCTGAGCCCCTCCCTGTGTTTTCCCTTCAGCTTCCAAATCCTCTAGGTCATCGCCATCTTTGCCAACAGAGGGCAAGAGAATCTCAGCCTGGGAGGGGAAGTCTGAACTGACCAGCCTCTTCCTACCCCCACACTCCCTATTCACCGAAGGCCCCTTGTCATCACTGAACACAGGGGTCACCTGATCTCAGCACCCCAGAGCAGAGAGGATGCTTGCCGACAGCATTACAGCAGCTTCTTAAAGTCAATTGCTAATGCAATCAAACTGGCCAGCCTAAACAATGACCAAACTTAAATATTTTCCACCCACATTAATCAGCTCAATAATTCCTTAATGACTTCCTAAGAAAAGTGTTAAAAAAAAAAAAGTCCTTGTTTGTTTTGATTTGGTTGGTCTTTTTCACCCTTGGTTAAGGATCTCATTGTCTCTGAGTGGCAAGAAGCAGCCTGGATTTTTAGGAAGGAAGAAATAATCTGCTGAGGACGGGGCCGGTACTGGTGACCTGCGGGTCAAGAGAGAGGGTGCGGTTAGAGAGCTGGCGTCACAGCCCCCGGCTTCTCGCTGTCTCAAGTTCATCATCCACCTATGAAGTAAAGATAACCATAACTGCCACTGGCCTAAATCACGGGGTGTTTTTGTGGTTTTCGGGGGTGGTACCATGGCTGTGCCATGCCTGGTCCTCCTGTGAAGGTACAAATCTCAAGCAATACTCAGCCTGCTGTGAAAACAGTAAACCATCCTTCTGCAAGCCCCAGCAACACAGCAGAAGGGACACCATATATCTGATGTCTCAGAACCTATCTCAAAAACTACAATCTAGGTGAATGTGAAAACCTTGGGCAATATTCATACTTTTGAAACAGAAGAGCAACATCATGTCCCTGAAATTAAAAAGCCACAGCCAATGTTGTGTTTCCAGACAGAGGAAGCATGATTTTCACCTTCCTGATACATCTGTATAGTAATTCCAGATTGTCCCTGACTACTCAGCGCTTGACCCCAGAGCAGAGGAGCAACTCCACGGAGGGGGTGTGCAGTGGAACATGGCCCACCAGGATTGCAGTCTCTGAATGAGGACTGGAGCTCATGCTACTCCAACAGCATCTGCTACTACAGGAACCTCCCAAGATAGAAGTGAACATAAGGGTGTTCACTTCTGGGCACAAGGGAAGGACAGCGTTTCATAGCCCTACCTCTTGCACAAGTCCTTTGTGATGGATGTGCATGAGTGTTCACCTAGGCATCCGGCCACGTGTATGTGAGTGACTGAGTATGGGGTATACAGGTGCATACCCCACAGGACCATGGGAGATTGGGGCCATGAACATGTTTCTGCCTATCTGTCCTCAGAAAAGTCCCTCCCCACACCTCCTACTATTTTACCCAGGGAGCTGGAATTTGAAGATTTGGAGGCAAGTGTGCACTTAGCAAGGCTAAACATCCACAGGTTAGTCTACATCTGACTGATCCTACACCCTAAGTATGACTCCAGGAAGGAAAGCATGTCAAAACACATGAACACTGAATAAAAGTTTCACATTAAAGGCAAACCAGCTAAAGCCCAAAAGCCCACAGAAGAGAAAATAACTTACAAACTTATGAAATAGAATCTCTCTACAATTCTGTATCACAGGTTAAACAAACTTAATGTCAGTGAGAAATAAACTAGTCTCTGGGTGAAAAATGATTAGTTTTTTACCTTGCTGGGGCCCAAGATCCTAGCCAGATGCCATGTTTCTCAGAGACTGCTCACCAGCAACTGTGCATGAACACATGCATGCACAGCAGCCATCAGATATGCGCACAGACACATACACACACACACAAACCAGGGTGTATATATACACATGTATGTACCCATATATACCTGTGCACAGGCACACACACAAACACACAGATGCAGATGTACACACACATGCACACACCCCTCCCAGTCCTGCCAAAGGGAGGCAGCATGACTGTGAAGCCCTAACACCTAACAAAAGGGGTGGAAGAAAAAATGACAACTAAGATGTATGCATGGGGAGAAAGGAGAAAAAAAGCTCGTAGGAATGCAGCTTGACTCACAGTTTTTAAGGCATGAGGTGGGCGAGTATGAAAAGACCTTCATCAAGAGTACACAAAGGAAGTCAATGAACAGTTGGGCCTTGCTGGCTTCCACAAAGAACAAACCCAGCCAGACTCCAGATGATTAAAAATGAGCTAATCTGATTAGAGAATTTTAAATTTGGATTGATTGCCCAGTTCACCAATAAATCGGAACAAATAACTTAAATCTCGCCCCATAGCTCTGCTGCCAAAATTGCCCAGAATCTGCCAAGAATTGAAACCAGGTTTTGACGAGACGAATGTGTCAGCAACAGAACAATGAGACGATCAATAAATATCGGTGGCTAAGCCCTGTCCTGGCAACGTGGAGATATCAAGATATCCAACCAGTTCCAGGCCTCTAGCAGGTGGAGACACAACAATCAGATATGAGAAGTAGTAGCCAGTAACAAAAAAATTTGTACCTCCTTAATATTTTGAAATTAAAAAAAGAATAAGAAATAAAATCTGATGATGGCAGAAAGTAAAAAAAAAAAAAAGTAATAGCCAATAAATAGGAGTAAAATTGTGTTAAACTGAGTGACAAAGACTATAATTGCTGTATATATTCAGAGAAGGGACAGATAATTAGAGGTGGAGATGGATTTTCCTTCATCTGGCACATGAAGGACATGGAGGATGTGGATAAACAGAGAGGGAAAACAGAATTATTGGTCAACCCCCACTCTCTGGCCCCAGGTGAGAAGGAAGAGAACAACCTGGCAGCATCTCCCAGCCCTGACTCTCCCCTCCTATCTCTCCCCTACCTTCTAATCCCCTAGCCAACTAGAGGCTTTTGTGGAAGGAAAAGAGAGAAGGAAAAGCTAAAATGTCTTTCATTTCTCAACCAAATTGGACAGTGCCATAAAAGAAGGGACCCAACTAACAAAATACGATACGGTTCTGAACTGTTCCTTCCAAAACCCATCCCCATGGACTCACACATTGACCATGTCATTTGGAGTTAATCAGATGTCTCTGCAGATAATTAGAGCCAGGCCAGGATAGGGCCGAGGAAAAAAGCATTCCTATAATGAACATTTAGCAATGCCACAGCTTTTGGAGGCTCTTTAATTGTTTTGATTTTTTTTCCACTACCAAAATTGTCAAATTTCCTGAGAGGGCACGTCTAGCCATTGGAAAACATCTGGATGAGAGAGGTGTGAAAAGTTCGGCCATGTCAGGGTTATCCTTCACCATGATCTCAGACATCTGGGTTTGGGTAACCATCTACAAGGCCTGGCCAATGTTTCCGCTTGTCCCCAGGGCACTGGCACCACTGCCAAGGAATAGCTCCTGTCTAGAAAGCTTCTGGAGTCTCAGCACTTGGAGTTTTAGCTTTTCTGCTTGATATCAGGCCAAGTTGTGCTCTGTGGGATATTTTTGCATGGATCCACTATTCCCACAAATGTTTTCTATCCCTTGGTGTTTCTTGTTTACCATGCTCTGGGAGGCACACATCAGTGACACCGTGAAGAGTGGGATAAGAGATGTCCTAAAACTCCTAAAATAAAGCTCTAAGTTTTCCTCTTGAAAAACTACCCAATAAGGAATCCAACACATGGATCCTTCCCAGTGGACACGCGTGCCAGAGTAGATAGTCCACAGAAGTTCTGCTGAGAGTGAAGGCATGTTCTTTGCCAGGATGTTCCTTTGATCCTTAATAAAACTTGAGGGCAATGATTGGAGAAAAAGTATGGCCCAGGAGTTTGAGTGTTCTGGATTATAAAATTCTTCTATATGCATAGCCTTTAGTACTAGAAAGGCTATACCAGTGTCTTCCTGTATAAACTCTCTCTGCAGTGTGAACTTGGTTGATTACACACTCTCTTTCTACATAAATTCCCTTAGAATGAGAAAAGGCAGGAAAATCAAGACTTTCAGGTAAGTAGAACCAAGATGCTGAGATGGTACATATATCTGACATGAACACTCTTCCAGATCTGAAAGTGCTTGAAATTGCCCATTGAGAGGTTGGTTAAAAGGGGACATTGCTGTGTAGACTTTTTATTTTCTTGTTCCTTTTTCTAAACAGTTACAAAGAACATCAATGTATTAAGTTATGGGGTTGGGTATTATAATTCCTCTCCACCCTCCTTCCAGAAAAAAAAAATTAGAAAACTCTTGCCCGCATCTTATTTTTGTGACAATTATTTGCCTAGATCCCTTCAAAATAAAAAGTACATTTCCTGGGGAAGCAAATACAAAGACCCAAGTGGAACATGGCTGTGCCGTTTTCCCAAATTTACCCACAGGAAGTCAGACTTCTTCTTTTGTCCCACAGTTAAGAACTTGAATGTTAGTGGAAGAGGCACCTATGAAGTATGATTCCAGAGGCCCAAGATACGCTATTCACCCTACCTTAAAAATATCCCATCCATTAGGCTGTCCTAGAGTCTGAATTCCACTGTGAAGATGTCTCACCATGGGTCAAGTAGTGACACCTGGGCTCTTCCTTTGTGTTACTGTGATTTGTTTATCACACTCTCTCTCACTACCTCTCTCTGCCTCTCTCTGCATCTCCATTAATTCTCTAGGACAGGGGTCCCCAAACTATGCTGAGTTGTATAATTATTTCATTATATATTACAATGTAATAATAATAGAAATAAAGTGCACAATAAATGTAATGCACTTGAATCATCCCGAAACCATCTCCTACCTCCCTGGTCCAAAGAAAAATTGTCTTTCATGAAAACAGTCCCTGGTGCCAAAAAGGTTGGGGACCACTGCTCTAGGAATTTCCCTGGTCTCATCCAAAGTAAAAGAAAAGGTCTGCAGGCTGGAGAAAAAGAAGAGAGTGGAACCAACCTGCAAGTGGCCACAGGGCATTCTCTCTTACTCAAGTGAGAGAGCACTAGATTCTCTTCACTCAAGTCTTCCTTCAGAATTGACAGAGGTCTGCACAGCACCCATCTGTCAAAAGGGTAATAGAACATTTGTGCATGTCCTTCGGATGAATAAACAACCTCCTCTTTTTCTTTCCTCAGTTGATTATCTTGGCCTGAAATTTTGGGATGAGCAGGACACTTAATTGACTATGGAGTCTAAGACCTGCACGCTTCCATCTACCACAGCTCAACATGGCAAAGCCCCATAAACACAGATAAACTTGGGTACCTGCCAGCAACGCAAGGGAACTGCTATGCTCACCAACGTCCTGAAATAATCTCTTCCACCTCCAGCGCCTCTTTTAACTTTCCTAGTTGCTGCCTGGAGGTGGGGGAGGGAGGGTCAGGTTGGAACCAACTTCTGAACTTGCAGGTTCGTCGCAGTAAGGTTCTTAGTTCTTTCTGCTGCCCACAGTTATCCAATGTCATTCCCTTTCCTAAACTGGGACAGGCGCTTCTGGGTGGAAGTGGGAGGAGGGTGGGCGGCAGGAAGAAGGAGAAATCCCCTTCCGGGCAGTAATGCTCTGTGTTCTAAAAGGAAAACTCTGCCAAGAGCCCAGTCCTGGGAAGCAGCTCTAGGAGCAGCCCAAGATCCTTGTGGGTGGTCTCACCTTTGGGCCCGGGGTGTGGGAGTCAATAGTCCAGAGTTCTATTTCCAGCACCATTAGAACTTCAGCCAAGATACTTGACCTCTTTTCACAAACCCTTTCCCCTACATGAAAGGGAAAAAGGGAAAGCGCAAGAAAGAAGCGGAAGAGAATGACAGCACCGTGGAGGGAAGAGGTGGTCGTGAATGAAGACCACAGAAGGTGCTGACACACAATCGCTACACACAGCACACCAGCCCCACAGCGAGGAGCAGAACTCAAGAACGAGGCCGGTTTGGAGATGGTTACCCTGCAGCTTTTATGCACCAGGGGGTCCAAATGAAGCATCTCCTCAGAGCCCTACCCACAGTTCACACCTTACAACCCAACCTGGAATTAGGGGGAGAAAAAAAAATTTTATATATATATATATTCTAATTCATTTCCAACAGAATGGATGGCAATTTCTTTCCACTCCAAAGATAATAGTAACCCCTACCTTTAGCCTCTGGCATGGAATTAATAGTTTGAATTTACTTCTAAATGGACTTACTAAATGAACAGATAAATTTTTCTAAACTTTACAGTATGTAAGAAATGGATAAAGAGAAATTTAGAAAGTTGAAACCTACTGTCACCTCTTTCACTCAGCATCAGATCTGAATGTCCCTTGTTGGGTTTTGGGGCCATTCCTGTCACACTACACACATTTGAGCTGAAGATGTTAACTTTCATATGCACATGTACACATGGGTCATGCCTAAAGACTGAACCCTAGTTGCAACAGAAACCAGTTAGCACATTAATTAGTTAATTATTTAATCAATTAATCTTTATTTAGGGTCTCATTTTAGCTTTTATTTTTGGTGATAATCATTTCTTTCTTTGAACTAAAATCTTCTACCTTCATTTGTAGGCTCTTAGTAAAACACGTGTTTGAATTTCCACAAGTGGGTTAGAATTTCACCCCTCTTGTAGTGCACAAGTATAACCTAAATGGTCCATTATTTTCACCTATTGACATTCATACAGGTGGGCTTTGCTTTAAGACACTTAAAACAAGAAAATTGGCATTTTAAAAACAGATAAATTAAAGACAACTCTTCTATTGTGGAAGGACTCTGGTTCCTCCAAAGATCCACCAATAACAAGAACTCCTGGCGATTGTAATTGAAGCACTTGCTTCAACCCCACAGTGCGTGCCCATAAGCCTTTCTTGATAATGATGACAATAATTCAAATGATAATCTAAAGCAAATCTAACTTTGCTCTGAAGGGACTGCACTTCAGGACATCAAAGTTTCCTTCTAGTTCTGAGATCCTGTGGTTTGACACTAAAAATCAGAACCAGCCTAAAACATAAGCAAGATGGCAGGCGTGGGGAGGGAATTTAATTAAGTAAAAGAATTTCAGATCTAAGTGGAGAAATCCCAGGCATGCTGGGAAGAGTCCACCAAAAACAAACTATAAACAAAGCTCCCTAATCTGTTCCATTCGGCTTGGGATTCTTTTAACAAGGTGTGTATAACTTTTCCCTCCACCATGAAGGAGACCCTAGAGCTGGCCTTCTCTCTCCCCCACTGACAAAATGAGTAGGTTAAACTACATGATCCCTTAGGTCCTTCCTAACTGCAGGGCTCACCGAGTCTGGGCAGCCGGGCAGCAAAAGAGAGCAGAGGCACCCTGGGACCAGAAGTAGCATGAGGTGGTGCTGCCAAGGGAGACTGGAGAATCAAGCCCTGGACTGGATGTTACAGAGTTTAAATGCTGAGAACTGTCAGAGAAGAGGGGAGATCAACGAGGGCTGATGGTTGTTTGAAGGGAACTTCAGGGGAGAGAGATGGGATGTGACTGAAGCCTTACCATTTCCTGCACTTGGCTGTACAGCACTAGGTCTGGGTTCGGATGGTGAGGATGAGGAATTTATGAAATCGTTTCAGCCCCTGCCCTTTAGCATGACCTTGGGCTCAATCACCCACCAGACAGGTCTCTGCTGTTTTTTGCTGAACGGGTTTCTTAACTGAGGGGGAAATGCCTCTTCCATTCATAGACCCAAGGGAAAGCATACCCAAAATCTACATTGGCCAAAGAAAGAAGTGCCCCAAGGGGGCACAGCTTTCTCCCAGCACCTGTAGCTTGTTCTTTGATCACTCTGGGTGTTACAGCTTGAGGGCCTCCAACAGCCCAGGGGGTTTCCTTCCTGGTCTTGCCACTTTCTCATCTGTAAAGTGGACTAATAGGTGTCCATTAGGTTGCTGGGTAGATTAAATAAGCAAATGCACTTAATGCACTTAGCACTGTACTTGGCACAAAGTGAGCACTCAATAAATGGTAGCTATTATATTGATGGGAGAAACGAAGCTATCCATGCAACTTCAGGTGTGCTGGCCCAGGGGGAATTTCTCACAATGTGTCTTTTAGGCAACCACCTTCCTTGCCTTCCCAGGCTAGCCCTTCCAGATAGAGCCAGGCATAAGAGGATATGTTGAACCATTGAAAATATTATTCTTTAAAAGCTTTAAAGAATAAAAAAGAGCTTGGTGTGCCAAAAGGGACTCTCCTATGAGCCTCTGAGAATGTGAGTTAGAAGCCACCCAGCTCATCCCATCGTGTTCCCAAGTGACAAAAGGTTCCCAGGTCAGGGAGCAAAAGAGAAGGTCTGAACAGGGACAAAGGCAGGAATTTTGGCATAAATCTGAGTATTACTGAGTTGGTAACCAGCTTTCCCAACATAGTTGGACCCACTGGGCAACATCACCAGATACATGATGTCTTCCAATAGAAATAAATGCATATACTGATCCTGGTGGCCAAAGGTAGCAAAAGTCCCAAATCCTTCAGAAGTAAGAGAGCTTGACAAATGCCATCCTCCTCTTCCTCCATGGATGAGAGTGAAAGTTTTAGTGTATTCTAAAAACACTTTTAATATGATCAAATGGCAATGGTGAATGGCAGCTACTCCCATGGCGAGTGGCCTAGTGGAGCACACCAACCAAGGGAACCCGGGTGAGAGGGTGGGATGGAAACCCAGGCTGGGCAGGACCCCTCATCAATGCCAGATCTGCAGTAGCTCCTGGGTGGGAAGCAGGAACTTGCTGGGTGGTCTTCAAGAGAATGCAGGCTTTAAAAACAAGGAGACATGGAATCTGCCTTTATGATTCTTGGAAGGGACTGATGGGATGCAGACAGCACTGGCTCAAGCAGAAAGGGTGAGAAGGGACGTGGCTCTGGGGACAGAACATGGCAGTGTGGGGCCCAGTAGAAAACATTTGAAACCAGACAGGAAAGTGCTTATCTCCCACAAGAGCCTAGGGACTTGTAGGAGGCCCAGGACAAGCCTAGAACAGAAGACCTTGGCCAGAGAGGAGCATGAGAGGCAGGGGGGCGGGGGGGAGAGAGAAAGACAGAAATCCATTGCCAGAGATTAGACTGGGAGCCACGTCTGGGTCCAACAGACTCAAAAGTGAGGACAGCTGGAGTCTTCTTCAGACTGGGAGCTTGAGAGTGTATCTAAATCTCCACAAGCTCCAGGCTTTCTGATAAAACGGAGACAATACAGCACATACTTCTGGAAGTTGTTGTGAGGATGACATAAATATCGTGTAGGTAAAGTGCTTGGGACAAAGTAAATAACCAACAAACGGCAGCTACTGATAGTACAAATTGTTGCAGAGCCAACCTACCAGCACATACTCCTTTCTGTACTTTGATTTTTTTTTTTCTAAGTAAAATCACCCTTTCTAGACTTCAAACTTCTTGAGAACGTGTCAGGGTCAAGAGCAGGTGCTTCAGTGCCTCAATTAACAGAGACCAGGGAATAGTGTACTAAGGGTTTTGCTGAAAGAGACAAGGCCAGCTCTGCACTCTGGAATCAGACGTGTGTTTCCTTCTATGCCCCTGGATGCCAGGACACTCGGCACCAAATCCGATACCCAGACAGGGTAATTATATGATGGACAGTGGGAGCCTAGGGGGAGAGGAGCGTCCTCATCCTTCCATGGGGTATAATCTCACTGAGGCCAGTGAGGTTCCCCTCTGAATTTCCACTACAAAGCCTCCTTCCAGAACTTGTCCTCAGTCTACTTTTCTAATGAATGATTCTAAGGTCCTTTTACATCAAGTCACAGCCCCCAAAAGCCACATAACCGGGCCTTGCCAGCTTAGCCACTGGCCGGATTACCTTCTTTGTGTCCTCCCTTGGTGTTCAACCCTCCACATTTATAAAGGCTTTTGTTGTCAATGGACCTGTGTTTATTATGCCATTGTGTCCTTTATGTAAACTCCCACATGAGAAAATGATTCTAGAAAAATGTGCCAGGAAGAATCCTGCCTCCCCTAAGGAGCTGGCAGACTTTCCCCTTTCTTATCAAAAGAACTGTGCAATTAACCCGGTTTCCATTATGTCCTGGCTGCCAAGAAGCACAAAGCCAAATCCAGTGCTCCATCAGAGCAACTACATTAGCCAATTTCTTTCTTTTTGCAGCCTCAATTTTCCATTTGTGTGTTAACTTTAGTATACAAGGTGGTTTGCGGTAAAATACCTCCATTCTTGATAGGCAGGTCAAGAACCAGGTAGAAGAAAAACATTCTACCCCTAATATATCTTTACCTCTTCACAGACTGCCTCCCCCAGGAAGCCTTCCCTGATTGCCCCCATCCAGAGCTCTCTCCCTCCTCTCATTCCAGAAGTTGCTGCAGCCCTTTTGTGCAGCACTTTCAAAGGCATCCTCCTATTGGTGCACAGTACTGCACCTCCTAACTGCCGCTTAAGCCAAGGCTCAAGGGCTGCCCCTGCGCCTTTTAGTACCTCACATAAAATCTACCCACACATTAGGGACTAAAAGAACATCATGGGCTTGGTAGATCACCTGGAACAGGTGATCAATGAGGAAACAGCCCAGGATTCCCCTAAGAAATTCCGCCACTCCTCCCTGCATCTCTAAATGCCGGACTCCTGAGCATTTACTCAAATTTTAAACCGCACATAATGCCACGGCAAGGATGCTCCTTGTAAATGCTTTCAGAAGATTACTCACCAGCACTGACTAGCTATTTCTGTCTTACTCCTGAGATCATAACCGAGGCACTTCTATACTTAAATCAAGAGTGTAATAACTGACATTTCAGATTACAGCTCAGCGGAGGTCTGTCCTTACAGAGATGGTGCTAATTGCTGAATTCCAGGAACAACAAGCATCTCCCAGCCACTGCCGCCCTTGCTTCCTGCAGGAGCTCAGGTGTGAGGGGAGAGGCCCAGTCTCCTGAGGGCTGAGCAGCACAGGAAGCCTCGCGGCAGCGTCCCAGATCCCCGGCCCTGCACTGACACGGATAAATCAGAGCCATCTGGCTGGCTCCGCTGCTCCGCGCACGTGTGTCAGCTCCGCTGCAGCCTCCACGCCCCCTCAGCCTAACACGCTCCTCGTGCAGAGAACCCACAGTCGCTGCCTTTCAATGTGGAGCAGCTCGTGACATACTAAAATGATGACCCCATATACTGTTCATTTGTCATTTATGGGCTCTGGCCTGTTCTTTTCCTGCTTGTGTCTAGAGCAGGCATTCTCAACGCAGGGTAGGGGTAAACATCAGTGCTCCAATGGGGAGAGGGGAGAGTTTAGAAAGTCACATTTGAAAGTACCTTTGAATAACTGAACTCACTTTGCAATTCCAAACACTACATGGGAGGCAGGACATGGAAGCTCCCTTGCTCTTCCCCCCCTTTTCTTGTGAGCTCTAATCCTCTCCCATGGTCGCTTCATCAGATCACTGCCTTGCTCGAGAAATCACCTGACTCCCCACAAAACCACAGCACCTGCTGGAAGGAGCCAGCAGGTGCTCAGCCTCCACAATTAACACATGAGGAGACCAAGGCCTGAAGATGTGAGGTGACTCACCCCAAGACACAGCTTAATGTGTCTTTCAGTCAACAAATACTTATTGAGCATCCACTGCATTCCAGGAAGCGTTCTAGGCTCAGGGGATATAGCTGTAGATAAAACAAAGTCCCTGTCCTTATGGAGCTTACAGAGCTTACATTCTGGTGGGGGGAAGGAAAAATAAGCAAATAAACAGATACATATCTATGTTAGGTGGAGCAGATGAGGGGACTGCAATTTTCAATATGATGGTCAGCAAAGGACTCTCTGATGGGGTCCCATTTGAGCAGAGACCTGAAATATGTGAGGGAGTGAGCCAGGTGGACATCTCAAGGAAAAGTGTTCCAGGCAGAGTTGTCCCAACAAGTGCAAAGGCCCTGGGGTAGGGGCAAGCTAGAAGCAGTTCCTCAAACTTTTGATCAGGGGCTCTCACTGCTATACCCATTGCTTGTTTCCTAATGATCTTGTCATTCAAAGTCCTGCCCAATAGCAGATACTAATCATAACAATAATAATAGTAGCAATAACATTTACTCAGCATTTATTATATGCCAGGCATGGTTCCAAATACTTTTCATACATTATTTCATTTTATGTTCACTGTAACCCTGTGAGGTATGGACTATTATTATTCCCATTTTACAGATGAAAAAACTGAGGCACAGAGAAGTTAGGTCACTTGCCCCAAGGTTGCCCAGTTGCCAAGTGGCACAGCTAGGACATGCAGCCAGCAGTCTGGCTCCAGCTCCCATTTCCTTGACCACCAGCCCATCTAGCCTTAGTGCTTGATGTTATCTTTGTCAATATCCACCCTCGGCCTTCTCTGCACCGGCCTTGCCTGGTTCTTCAACACAGCTTGTTGATTCTTTTAGGCCTTGCTTGTTTGGCACCTCACTGCTTTCAGCATTCTCGCCACCATCCAAGTCATCCGACGTGCACGTGGCCTCTCAGCGCTTTTCCTAACTACTCCTCAAAGGCAGTTCCTTCTGTCTTCAGCAGCATGAGCCTCCATCAAGACCTGCCTTGTGTTGGTAGAACAGCGAGCCTTCCCTGCCATCCTAAGCTCCTACAGGCTGTCTGCATTTCTCCTGTTATTTCCACTGAAACGAATGAATTCCAGCTTAGGGATGGGAATGTCATACGTTCACAATAGTGGTCTGTTTAACTGAACTGCACCGAATCTCTCAACCACCACTTTTGTTTATGTTTAACAGCTTTATTGAGGTATAATAACTCACAGCAGTTGAATACGCTTACAGAGTAAACTTCAGTTTTGACACACTTACACAACTGTGAAACCATCGCCATCATCCAGATTACGAACACATCCTTCAGCCCCCACAGTTTCCTCACACACCTTATAATCTCTCACTCCCGCCCCCCACACAACCTCCATCCCAAGGCAACCGCTCTTTCACTTTCTGTCGCTATAGACTAGTTTGCATTTTCTAGAATTGCATATGAATGGAATCACACAGTATGCATCCTTTTTTGTCTGGCTTCTTTTTCACTCAGCATAATCATTTTGAGATTCATCCATCCATTCCTTTTTACTGCTAAATAGTGTCCCATTGTATAGATACACCACCATTTATTTATCCGTTCTCCCTCAATGGACAATTGGGATGTTTCCAGTTTGGGGCTATTATAAGTAAAGCTGCTATGAACATGTACAAGACATTGGATGGACAAACGCTCTCATTTATACATTGGGTAAATACCTGAGTGTGGAATGGCTGGATCACAGGGTAGGTTTATGTTTAACTTTTTTTAAAACTGCCAAAATATTTTCCAGAGAGGTTGTACAATCACCACTTTCCTAAGTCTGAAACTTTGCACTTTCTCATCCTCTCCAATCCACCCCAGTATTTCTATTCCAGCTGAATCCCCTAGAGCCCAGCAGCGGGATACCCTTAATCCTCTTCTTCCTCTCTGCTCCATCATCTGGTGTTTGGAGACACGCTTTTTTGAAGTTCAGGATCCTAGAAAACAGGGTGGATCTCCATCTGATAAGCAAATGTTTATCTCTGTCTTAACCTGACTCATCTCCATCAGTCTCACCAAGAACTGGAGTCAGCATCATGTTTTAAGAATTCTGTTGCCACCCTTCCCTGCGGTCAGTCTGTATAGTCTTTGGCAGTTCATTGTGTGTCTAGTAAACGCCCAGAAGCGTGTGGTTCCAAACCAATTAGCTGCACCTCCTTATTATGCCCAGCCGTGGGGATCTAAAGTCTCCTCTGATCTTCCCAACATGGGATCTGCTCTCCATCCTCCTCCCTGCCCCACCTTCCCCAATTCTCCGAGTGCCACCCAGTTCTAACTGCCTCTAAAGAAGTTTCTCCTGATGACTGCAGCACCACGGAGCTCTCCCCACTCTGAACTCAGCCCCTGCCTGAGCCAATTCTTTAGCACTCACTAAGCACAGTGGCCTTGCATTTCATTGGGCAACTAGTTTTGAGTCCCTGATGGCTTGCATAAACCCCAGCGTCAGGGCTAAGGAGGCTGGAAAGCAAAGCCCTGTGTAAATGCTGCCTTCATACAACATGAAGCCCAGGTCAGGAATAAAACATGGCTACAAATGAAATAATTCTAAGTGACCTGGTAGTTGCCATAAGAAATTTGAGCTAAATAGAGGGGGAGAGGGGTTGGCATTGCCAAGCAGGAAAAGGTGAGGAGCGGGAAGTGGATAAGCATTTCTCAGCAAAACAGCAGCCATTAGTGGTCACTGCAGAACGAAGTGCCGTAGCTTGGGCAGGTTAGATGTACCATGGACCCAGGACCATCTCTGATTTGCTTTTGTACTATGTCCTTAACCTAATTCACCACAAAAACACTTCCCTTCCCTCTCTTTCCTGGGTTGCAGTAATGTATTTGTTGCACATTTATTGAGTACCACTATATACCAAATAGCAAAAGGTCAACATCACTGCCCCTGAGGATCTTCCCATCCAGAGGAGGACAAGGACAAGGCAACAGCCATTACAATACAATGTGGTCAGTGCCCTGACTGAGGATGCCCAGTGGCCACAAAAGAGGTGCAAAGGGGACTGTTACCACCATCCCTAGGGGGGCAGACGACAGTTTGTCCTGACATGAGGCCATCGGCTCACGCACTCCCTTTACCCCAAGCCCTCATTGCCAAGGCCCGGACACATTACTTGCAGCATCCACATGCATAGTGTTGCTGCTCCCCCACCTTGAGCCAGCGGTAGAAAGCCCCTTGAAGCCCCCGACAATCAGGTCCCAGAAAAGTCCTCTCCTCCTGGCAGCCTCAAACCCCAACCACCTTGATGCTGGCAGCCTCTCCTAGCACCGCACTGTGGGCCATATGGCGGTGCAGCTGATGCTGTGTGACGCAGGACAGCTTTGCTTTCCAATACACGTCAGCCCTGGTCACGGGTACACCATGGCATTTAAATTGCAGTGAGGGACCTTTGGTTTGGATGGGGAAGCTAAATTAGAAGCCTGTAACATGTTCAAAACACCTACGTGAGGGATGAGCACAGAGGCAGGGCTGCGAGGGGGCCGGGCGCAGCACATCAACATTTATTTATCATACTTCTGGCAAGAAACCAGGCCACCCAAGTGGACTAGGTGTGTGTGGGAGCTCTTGGAGCCTGGAGCTCGAAGGAATATTTTCCCTCCAAAGAGCCTCAATGAAAGCTGGATTATTAACAGGGAGAAAGAGAACCCGTGGAGAACGAATAAAGTATATGCCCCAAACACTGTAGACGACAGCTATATCCAAGAGTCCTCGGGACCAAGAACTCCTTTTCCTACCCTGGGCAACTTACTTGCTCTGTAAACATATTCTAACAGATACATACTCATACATGAAAGCAACTCACTGATCTAGAAGTCACATGTCTGGCCTCCTTGCCTCTCCAGATCAAAGAAAATAGAATAAAGTAAAAGCATCTGAGCAGGCAACCAGAATTGCAAGCTACTCACAGATCAGAAACCAAAACCTGCTTTCCCTACCTCAGATACATTTCATCAGCTCGGGGGCACCAGCACCAATGATCCCCAACTCACTGCAGTTCGCCTCAACCCCAAAAGATCAAATTAGAAGGGAGAGGTACCTAACAATCAAAGGCAATGTGAATAGGCCTTGTCCATCTCCTTGTTTGACTGGGAAGATTTTTTTGAACAACTGGGGAAATCCGAATATGGTTCGAGTATTAGATGATACTTAGGAACTATTGTTGGATTTATTAGTTGTGATCATGGTTTTGTGGTTATGCAAGAAAATGTCTTTATTAGACATCCAGTCAGAAATATTTGGGAGGGGAATGTTAGGATGTCTAGGATTGGCTTTAGAATACTTCTGTAAGAAAAAGATGAAGCAAATATGTTAGAAATTTAGATGATGGGGATATGGGAGTTCATCATTCTACTCTCCATGTTTTTATAGGTGTGAACCTTTTAATAAGAAAGTTTTTTTTAAAGTTTCAGGCAGGGAAGGACGCTACAGGCACACCAGCCAGGGTGAGGGTAGCAGCCTGACTACAAAGGAAGGATCTGAAAATACAAAATACAAACCAACATCTCAAGCAGCCTGGATCTGGTCTTGGTCTCAGAACATCCTGAATCACAGCCAACTACGATAATAAATGGTCATAATTATGACTATGGATCAAAAAGATATCAAATTATTTTTCAATATATTGGAATACAAGTGAATAATTTCTACTTAAAAACATGGCCAGAAATGTTTGAGTTTAGTTTCAGTTTAGTACTTAAGGGGATATAAAGTTCTCTGTAAAAATTCCCTGGTACAGTGGTTGTCAAAGGTATGGTCCCTGTACCAGCACGTTCAGCATCACCTGAGAACTTGTTAGAAATGCAAAGTATCAGGCCCAGGCGCTGCCCCAGAACTCCTCAATCAGAAACTGGGTGGTGGGGGAGCAGTCTGTTTTAACCAGCCTTCAGGTGCTCATTGTCCTGGAGTGCTAGGTGACCCAGACATTACTCTGAGCCTGTCATACGCACAGCAGAGATGTATGCATACGTACGCCATGCTCAGATAAACTCTGCCCTGAGCAGGGAAGCTGGTGGGGAGAAGAAACAAAACAACACAGCCCCTGTTAAATGTGTGTGCCACAGAGAAGCCCCCATAAACCCTAAAGAGCCTCCTCCTAAGTCTATGCTCCAGGAAGCCCCATAAACAGCTGCTGCCCCATCTGCAGTTCAAAGGATGCAAACTGTATTAAAATGGATCGTAAAAGGCTTATATAACCCATTAAGTCCTAACTACTCAAAACCCCACTGACTGTTCTCGCTGGAGCTGGCTGGCAGCTTCTCCAGGCACAGTGAGGTAGGGGGAGGCACCTGGGTCAGGGTGACCCGACTGCCTGCCTGCATGGCACAAGAGATAATATGCCTGCAGGTGCAGGACATGAGGAGAGGAGGGAAGGACATGGCAGAAAAGCAGGTCCCTGGTTCAATGTTTAATTCATGAAATTACAGAACGTTCTAGCTTAATAACAGAGATCACTGAGACCAGCTCCCAGATTTAGAGAGGAGAAAACAGGCTCAGAGAGGTGAAGTGATTGTCCTAATGTCACACAGTCAGTGAGTGCACAGGGGAAAGAAAATCCCACCTCCCTGAGTCCCAGTGCTAAGTTTGTTCCATTAAACATGGGGGTAGGAGAGGGAGGGAGGTTCTTAGGTGGGTGTGGAAGGGAGAGAGGAAGGCAGCATAGCACAGAGTTAAAGATATAGACCCTGAAGCCACACTGCTTGGGTTTGAAACTCACCTCCTCTATTTACAAGCCTTGTGGCTTCGGATAAATTAACTTCTTTGTGCCTCAGTTTCCTACTCTGTAAAATGGGGATAATAACAACATCTGCCTCACAGTGGGAATAAAATTAAATATGAGTGAAACCAGGTGAATATTTAGCACATAACAAGTATTCAATAAATGTTAGTTATTACATGGGATATTCACTTGTTTTCATGTTAATAGTGGTTAGCCTTGGAGAATAGAGTTAGAATGGACTGGGGTGGAATTACAGAAAATTTTGGGTTTTTTTTCTGTACTTTCAAAAATGTGTTTTCAAAAATTTGCTCTGGTAATTTTTTAAGTCAGTTACATTCCCTGGGTGTGTATTATTCATATTCTGTCTGCATAACCTGGTGCTAAAAGCTGTGGAAGATCTGAGAAAAGGAGAAGCCACAGGCCCTCCTTTACAGGCCTGACTTCTTTGACCTGATTAGAGAAATAAGAGTTATGCAGAGGAACTGTTTAGAAACCAAATTAGTGCCAGATGCCAAATGGTGATTTTATATATATATACACATGTATACACACACACACGTATGTAATATGTAATTTACATACACAAACACACACACATATGCATGCTTAGCACTCCAAGTCAATGGTAGATAACATTTTAATTCAATTCAATAAATAACACGGAAACTTTCTCTAGGCAGGGCCCTATGCTAGGCGATAAGAGGGGATACAGAGATTAATAAGACGTGGTCCTGTTCTCAAGAAATTTGCAGTCTAGTTGGGAAAGCATGTGTGTACGAAGAGTCCTGATATAATGATATGATATGATATGATATGATATGATGACAACATGCGGAACAATCACCAGATGTCATTCACATACACGTGCTTTATTACTTCAATTGGTATCATTATGTGTGATGAATACGTCGTACACAATAATAATGTATACATTATAATAATATAATATACGTAACATTACAATATTCACCTCAGTCATATATTATATCAGTTAATCCTCAAAACAACCCCATACCATTGCGACAGATGACAGAACTGAGCGAAAGAAATGAGCGTCGCTTTGCCAGTGGTGATACGTAGCAGGTCATTCCCAACAGAGGGAAGAGTATGAGCAAAGGCACAGAGGCTGGAAGGCCCAGGGGGCCTGGGGAACCCCAGGCGGTCGGGAGCAGTGGCAGGGAATGGGTGCATGGGGAATAGGATGGGAAGAGAAAGAAGAAAGCAAAGCAGGTGAGACGCAGAGGGCCTTACGTGCAACGCTGAGGAATCGCTGCTCTCTCCTCTCGGGAGTGGGGAGACTCAGAAGGGTCCTGTGATGAGGGGTGATGATCAGTGCTGCTCTAGTGACAATATTCAGGCTGTCTTCGAGAGTCGACAGGAGAGAGAAAGACCACTGAGGGGCCTCCATTATTGTTCCAGTGAATGGTGCTGGGCCTGGTCTAAATCATGGCACCAAACACATGCACATGCTACTAGTACATGCTCAGCAACTCCCACATGCAGGCACCATCGTATGTACTTCCATACTTCAGTAAATCCTCAGAAGGACCCCACGATGTAGATACTACTCCCATCTTACAAAGGATGAAAACTGCGGCATGGAAGTGTTAAATAACTTGCCAAGGCCAAAAACAAGGAACTTAACACCCATTTCCCTTAATCCTCCCAACATTCACAGGCTCAGAGAAGTCACATAACTTGTCCAAGCACTTTTCTGGCTCGGTTTCTGTGATCACAAAGCTGCACCCACCTTGGGATTCTGCTCCTAGTGCTGTGGCCCAGCTCTCCACTAGGGCCATGGACTGCAAATTTTGGTATGGGAGGAAGGAACTATAAGCAGTAAAAATTAACAGGACACACACAAGGCCACACAGTATATGATTCCATCTATATGAAATACCCAGAGCCAGCAAATCCCTAGAGACAGAAGGCAGAATAATGTTTCCAGGGGGCTGGAGGAGGGATGAACGAGTAGTTACAGCTTAGTAAGTACAGGGTTTCCTTTTGAGGGCATGAAAATATCCTGGAACTAGACAGTAGTGATGTTTGCACAACACTGTGAATGTACTAAATATCACTAAAGGTATATTTTATATGCATTTTTACCACAATCTTTTTAAAAAAACCCTAACAGGACAGAACAACCCTTTGGGTGTATGGATAAAGGATTTGTTGGACATGATACATTATTCACCACTTGTACTTAAGAGCCTAGGAAACTCAACCATGCTGAAAGAACTCAGGAGACAAACAAACAAGGCCTGCTTTAGTATGAAATATATGTTCTTCTCAGAAAAGGCCTCATCCTTTTATACAGTTCTTGACCCCTACAAATTTCCCTGGGAAAATGCCAAGTGTGGGCAAAGGTAAGAGGCACTTATCTTGGCTTCCTTTTGTCAACCTATGTCCTATCTTCCTGTAGCACCTGTGATGAAGAGGTGGTTTAATGCAGCATTTGAGAGAAAAGACTTCAGCAACAAAGCAGACTCATGTTCAAGTCTGAGCTCCATCATCTACCAGTTGTGAGACCCTGGAGAATTCACTTTGCCTCACTAATTATAGTACCTGCACTTGATGGTATTCTTACAAAAATTAAATGAGATGGTGTTCATAAAATGTTTATTAAATATTCATTATGTGTGCTATAACTTTAAAAAATATGCAACCACATTCTATGAATGCCATTTCATATCTAGTACTGTGCAATCCCTCCTTGACACTGATGAAGCCCTGTTGTAACGACTTCCCTTAGTTTATGTCAGGCATTCATCTGGGTGGTTGGGCTGTGTCCTGTAGCAGAACAGCATCCTATTAGCTACAAGCCACATGCCAACGATGCCCATTCAATTCCCAAGTAAACTGAGCCCTAGGGGCTAGAAGAATGCAACATTCAAAGATCACATCTCTTGGCTATGGGCTGTGCTATACAATGTGTTTGTAGCATATATCCTTCCTAAATGTGTTTTGCTCAGCCTAACATTAAATAGGTTGGCATTTCTGAGCATACACCCACAGTGGGTCAGGGAAGATGGTTCAAGAACACATTAAAATCCTGTTCCCTCTCTGTTTTCAGAGTTCTAATAGCCTCCACTACACCATTTAGTTGGTTTCCAAAAGCACAACATCTCTCGTTGCCCTTCTGTTGCATTTGCCACCCAGTCCAGCACCCACAGAGTCTACTCCTTCAGGGCGGGGACAGTGTCTTCCCTTCCCCCCAAAGCCAGCACAGAGCCTTGCCTGCCCAGTGTGAACTTCCTGTTGAATGGAATTGATTAATGTGGGTGAGCAGCTCTGAGAAGACCCAAGCTAGAAATAGGAGAGATGATAGATTCAAAAAGCCAGAGCATCTGCCCTCCCGGTGAAGGCTGGGCAAAGGAACCCCAGGTATGTGAGTCATGCCAAGATTCAAATGTGGAGGAAGACCACGTTTTGCAGAGTCAGGGATGCCGGCAGCGGCCTGCTTGCCAGGCACAGGGGTTTCTTTAATGAAATCCAGAGAAGAAGATTGATGAGCAACACATGTGTGAAGCTTGCTGGCGCTCTCTCACGCAGCCGGAAGGTGCAGGAGGCAATGCAGGGTGTCAGATAGGCTTGGCTTCACATCCTGCTTCTGCCCCGTACTAGGCTGGGGAAACCCAAGTAAATTATTTGACTTCTCTGAGCCTCAGTTTCCTCATCTGCAAAATGGAAGTGATACCGCATACCTCACAGGGTTGTTGTGAGTTTTACATGAGATCAGGTATGGCATATATCCATAAATTTTAAAAATTCCTTCAAATTGCCTGCCAGCTAGCATTTCAGGACCTTGACTCAGGTGCAGGCTCCTACAATACCTGGTCAAAGGTTACCAATGCATTCCCTATCAAAAGTACCTAGTTGTTGCAAATCATATATCTGATAAGGGGTTAATATCCAGAAAAAAAATATATAGAACTCCTACGACTCAATAACAACAAAACCTGATTTAAAAATGGGCAACGGACTTGAATAGACATTTTTCCAAAGAAGAAATACAACTGGCCAGTAAGCACATGAAAAGCTGTTCAATATCACTAATCATTAGAGAAAAGCAAATTGTGGCTACTATTAAAAAAAAAAGTGTTGGCGAGAATGTGGAGAAATTGGAACCCTTGTGCACTGGCGGTGGGAATGTAAAATGGTGCTGCCACTATGAAAAATAGTATGGCAGTTCCTCAAAAAATTAAAAATAGAATTACCATATGATCCAGCAATTCCACTTCTGGATATATACCCAAGAGAACTGAAAGCACAGTCTCAAAGAGATAACTTGCATACCCATGTTCACAGCAACATGATTCACAACAGCCAAAAGGTGGAGGCAACCCAAGCATCCATCAACAGAAAAACAAAATGTGGTCTATACATACAATGGAATATTATTCAACCTTAAAAACAAAGGAAATTCTGACATACGCTACCACATGGATGAACCCCGTGGATCTTATGCTAAGTGAAATAAGCCAGTCACAAAAAGACAAATACTGTATGATTCCAATTACGTGAGATATCTAGAGTAGTAAACTTCAAACAGACAGAAAATAGCAGAGTGGTTTCCAGGGGTGAATGAAGGGGAAACAGAAGCTCGTGCTTAATGGGTACAGAGTTTCAGATTTGCAAGGAAAGGCATTCTGGAGATTGGATGCACAACAACGCAAACATACTTAATACCACTGAACTATACACTTGACAATGGTTATAATAGTAAATTTCATGTTATGTGTATTCTACCATAATTTTTTTTTAATTTGCAAAAAAACAAAAGGACCCAGTTGTTTCATATTATGTACTATGGGGATGCAAGAGAATGAGCAACAAATGTCTTAGCCACAAGAGGTTACAATCTCTAAGGAGACCAGATGAGCACGTGCAAAATGAAGCGGGGTAAAATCCAGTGTGGGTCAGTACAGGGGAAAGCAGAGAAGCATGTAATCAGTGCAGCTGCACAGTTGGGGACTCTGCAGGGGGCTGCAGAGATCGAGGCCTTGAAAGGTAGGAAGAGTCTGTAAGGGCTTGGGCCATAGAGGAGGGCATTCCAGGAGAGGAGACTTAAGGGCAGGAAGGTGATGGCATGTTCCTGAGACAATGAGGAAGTCTGTCTCCTCAGAGAGAAGCAGCACACTGGGAAATCACTTGGGTAGACAAGATACAGATGTGTCAAGCAGTCTTGAACAGAATCTGGGTAAAATGTCCATGTGATGCTGCAGGAAAAGGGGGGCACTGAACACTGTGGAGAAGGTGCATGATGTAACGCCTTGCATTTGTATAGCACAATTCTCTCCTTGTGTCCTGGCGCAAACCACAAAAGAGTAAGCAGTGCTACCCACATTTTATCCAGCTAGAGAATGGTGAGCAACTCATCTGATGATAAACACCTTATTAGCTACAGAGCTGGGAATGGATCCACTCCTGACTCCAAGCATTAAGGTATAAACTTTTCATATTCTTATTCTTCCTTCACACATATTTACTGAGCACCCACTGTGTGCCAGTTGCCTTCCTTGACAGTGAGAATGAGGACTGTAGAAGGAGCAGATTTGGGGAGGAAAACCAGGAGCTCAGTTTTGCGTACCTGAAGTGTTGAAGCCTGTTGGATACCCAGACTGTTGGATATACATCTGAAGTTTAGAGGGGAGGTTTGGACAGGAGTGAAAATTTGAGAATCATCATTATATCGGAGATATTTAAAGCTATAGGTCTGGAGATAGCTGATAGCTTTCTCCACAAATACAAATAAAAACCAAAAGAAAGAAAAAGAAGGGAAGGGGAGGGGAGAAGCAGGGAGGGAACATCTCAGAAAGCAGAGGTGGCATACTTAGGGTTGCTACCCAATTCCCTTCAGTTCCACTGTCTGATTTCTTTTAGCTATCACTTGTGGGCACGTGATAATCGACACACTAATTTATGAAAAAGAAAAAACATCCTAGCACAGTAAAAGCCCACAGGCTTGTGACTCCACCTATCATGACCTCTCAGGCCATCCATTTAAGTCAGCGCAGTGACCCAGGGCTACAGAGAATTGAAATATACTAGAAAAGAAATTAGATGCTGAACAAATTGAAATACAGAAATTGGAACTCTGATTCTGAGAGAGAACCCTGATACTGTTCTGATTTCCCCAACTCACCACTGTTCCAATATTGGGGACATTCTCGGGGCTGGTCCACACGTGTTACCTGTGTCTGTGGGTTCCCTGGGAGACAAATTTAGAAAGCTGGTCAGGGCCCACCTCTCTCCTGTTAACCACTAGAAACAGAATTAACTGGGATTATAAGTAAGATTGGAATTTTCTTTAACACCATACCCAGCTCTATTTGGGGGCTGTCTCATTTCAACAAGAAAGCTTCCCCAAATCACAGCCAGGTAGAAATCAGGTCCCCACAGGACAGAGTGAGTGATGTGGGTAGGGTTGAGAAAGGGAAACACAACAGAACAGATGGGGTAAGAAAGCTCTCCAAGGCAGGGATTCCAGGCAAAGTTGTGGAAGTGCTGCAGGGAAAGGTGGGGTGGGCCTGTCAGAGCACAGTGAGACCAGGGCATCTGTGTCCCTGGCCTCATCCCCGGTACTCACTACCCACCACCATCTGCCTCAAACGCTAAGGGAAGGAGAAGAATACACAGAATGGAGTGGTTTTCAGGGCCCCCATAACAGACAGGGATAATTATAAGATGTGATTGATCTCAGAGTCCCCAGAAAACAGCCCTCCCTGCCCTGAAAATCTCCCCTCCCCACCGCACAACCCAGCATCCCACACCACTGCCTGAAATTCCACTCAGGGCAATTCATTCCTTTGGGTTAAACCAGAGCACACATCACCAGGAGCACTTTGAAAAATACAGATTCCAGAGCACCACACGAGACATACAAATCAGAATCGCCAGGATTGAAAAACCAGGCAAATGTATTTTTAAAATCACTTCATGTGATTCTGATGTGTGGCCAGAATTGAGAGAAAAACATTGCCTTCTCTAGGAAATTTCTGGAAAGCAACACTTGCAGACTCTCCCCTCAATACAGTCCTAATAACAATCACTACCATCGATCGAGAGCTTCCCGGGTTCCTATTCCTGAGCTACAAACTTCACGCACATTGTCTCTATTATTTCTCATGACAAACAATATGGCTGGTGTTATTAAAGTCCCATTTTACAGACAAGGAAACTAATCTCAGAAACATAAAGCAAGTAACCCAAGGTTACTCAGCTTGTGATGGTTCAGGATTTGAACCCAGGCCTATCTTCCTCTTTCCCACACGTCATTTTTATTAGATGCATTATCTAAAAAAATACAACAGCCAAATCCACAATCCACTTAGCTCCCAGGAGTCATGCTCCTTCCTGTACATTTAGGTCTCTGCGCCCTTCACCAGGCCCAGTGATGAGTTCATTCTGGCACGCGGGCCAACTCTGACCAGGCCAGCTTCCTATTTCTAGGGCCCAAGAGCCAACAGAACATCTGTAGGGACCAGAGCCGGAATCAAGCTCTCTGTGGCGTCTGCTAATGTGGCTGTGTTGGCAAACTCTTTGGACTAAAGACAGTCGTAAAAGCCTCCTGCTTGGGGCAAGGTTTTGAAAGAATCAGTCGGGGAGAAAAATACCCACGCCCACAATACGGATGTGAGGAATAAGTAAATGTACACAGATGTGGCCAGGCAGGGCGGGATCTGAAAGATAAACCAGAGTTGGCTCAGTGGGAAGGGATGAGCTAACTTCCTACATCAGCTCCTCCTGGTTCCTTTCTCCTGAGCAACTTCAAAGGCAAAAAAGCATCAGTCTAGCCTCAGAGGCTCCTGGGCCTCTGTCTGTGATGGGTGGGAAGGAGCAAGAGAGGAGAAAGACTTTATCAAGTTGCCCTTGGCTATTTTTTTCAACTTTATTGAGGTATAAAATTGACAAATAAAAAAATTGTTTATATTTAAGCTATATACCATAATGTTCTGATACATGTATACATTGTAGAATGATTACTACAATCAAGCTAATTTAACATATCCACCTCACGTAGTTACTTTTTTGTGTAGTGAGAATACTTAAGATCTACTCTCTTAGCAAATTTCAAGCATACAATACATAATTATTAA
This sequence comes from Daubentonia madagascariensis, assembly GCA_023783475.1. Classification (NCBI taxonomy): domain Eukaryota; kingdom Metazoa; phylum Chordata; class Mammalia; order Primates; family Daubentoniidae; genus Daubentonia; species Daubentonia madagascariensis. Next base: position 39,018,838 of record JAKFHU010001035.1, on the reverse strand, counting down.
CTATAGTCACCATGCTGTACGTGAGGTCTCCAGAACTTACTCATCTTACAAATGCAAGTTTGTACCCTTTGACCAACACCTCCCCATTACCCCCTCTCCTCAGCCCCTGGTAACCATCTTCTACTCTCTGTTTATATGAGTTTGACCTTTTAAGATTCTGCATACAAGTAAGATCACGCAGTATTTGATTTTCTGTGATTGGCTTATTTTACTTAGCATAATGACCTTCTGGTTCATCTGTTGTTGCAAATGGCAGGATTTATTTCTTCTTTAAGACTGAATAATATTCCTCTGTGTGTGTGTGTGTGTGTGTGCATGTGTGAACACGTTCTTTATCCATTCATCTGTCAACACTTAGGTTGTTTCCATATCTTGACTGTTGTGAATAATGCTGCAGTGAACATGGGTGTGCATATATCTCTTTGAGGCAGTGATTTTATTTACTTTGGATGCATATACAGAAGTGGGATTGCTGGAACATGGAGTAGTTCTATTTTTAATTTTTTAAGGAACCTCTATACTATTTTCCATAATGGCTGTACCAATTTATACTCCCACCAACAGCATGTAAGGGTTCCCTTTTCTCCACATCCTCACCAACACAGTATCTTTTGACTTTTTGATAATAGTCATTCTAACAGGTATGAGGTGGTATCTCCTTGTGGTTTTGATTTGCATTTCCCTGATGATTAGTGATGTTGAGCACCTTTTCATATACCTTTTGGCCATTTGTATGTCCTCTTCAGAAAAATGTCTATTCAAGTCCTTTGCCCATTTTTTAATCATGTATTTATGTTTTGGATATTTAGTTGTATGAGTTCCATATATATTTTTGGTATTCACCTCTTATTGGAAATATGGTTTGCAAATATTTTCTCCCTTTCCATGGGTTGCCCTTTCATTTTGTTGATTGTTTCCTTTGCTGTGCAGAAGCTTTTCAGTTTGATGTCGTCACACTTGCCTATTTTTGCTTTTGTTGCCTGTGCTTTTGTTGTGATGGCCAAGAAATTCCTGAGAAGGAGATGGAGAACACCTGAAACCAAGAACACAGACAGTCCTCCACAATCTAACCACAGGCTGCCTGCCTTTCTAACATCCCCTCCTGTACAGGATACACACTAGAGTACCCTCAGAGGCTGAGCAGATAACAAGCATTACAGAGGACCTCAGTCTTCTTTAAAGGTGAGACCTGCAGCATCCCATTGCTTTCTGGTAGCTCTCTACAAGCTCCCTGTTGAGCTTTTCTGCTCGCTGTGGTGGTCATGCTGGTGGCCTTCCGGAGTAATCTAGCACAGGCTGTATCAGCACTGAGCCATCCCCTGAACCTGCCCTTCCAAGACCACAGTTGCAGCCTGTCAGCAATGCCATCCAGCCTGGGCAAGGGCCCAGAACATGCACATGCCCACCTGCTGGGCTGAGCTGGCAAGGTCTCCGATCTGATTGGTGGAGTCTGGCTGGGGACAATGTCAGAGCTGGAGAACCGGCCCTGTTCAACTGGGGCATCACTAGCTTTACTCAGAGGAGCCTTTGCCCTCTGTCTGCCATAGCCAGGCCCCATTCTTCTGGTGCTATTGGCCCCAGGAAGACCCTAATACTTGTCCCCAGGCAGCTCAAGACTCTGTCTCACTCCCTACAACTGGTAGGGATTTTTGTGTAACTTTAAGGCCAGAAAGTGTCAGATCTGTGTACACTGGAAGCAAACTATAAACAACCGTGAGGAAGTGTTTCTCAGAAGCTTTATTACAGCTAGATGTCAGCTCCAGCCACACTTCCAGGGTATGCTGTTCAGCCTGAGTTCCCAACTCATCAAAAATATCCCCTTGTTGCTGAACACACAAAGGTCTACCCTGGCTCTGGGTCTTCCCTGCTTCCATAATCAATGGCTCCTTCACAGGCACAGATAGAAGCAATCGCATTGGAGATCACTAAGACCACTTCCTAACACCTCACTTCCACCACCAGAGCTTTCTCCATGTAATTTTAGTAATTGGTAAGCAACATTTTTTTTGCCAAAACACCATTTCAGAAAATATAAAAATGTTTGCAGCTTATACATATATTTTAATCAGATGTTTTAAATCAGAAAATGTGATATCTATAACTCAAAGTATTATTTTATTATTCCCCTGTCAGTAAAGACTTTCAGTGAGCAGAAAGCTACTAAATCTTCAGAAACCACTGTGTAATTTGTATTATATATTATATAGTATCTCCTTGTGAAGCTGCACTTTTTTGTTTTCTTTTTTAAGGCAGGGTCTCACTCTGTTGCCCAAGCTAGAATGTAGTGGTGTCATCACAGCTCACTGCAACCTCAAACTACTGGGCTCCACTGATCCTCCTGCCCCAGCCTCCCAAGTAGGTGGGACTACAGGCACGCACCACCACACCTGGCTAATTTTTTTATTTTTTGTAGAAACTGGGTCCACACTATAGCCCAGGCTAATCTTGAACTCCTGGCCTCAAGAAATCCTCCTGCCTCGGCCTCCCAGAGTGCTAGGATTACAGGCGTGAGCCACCACACCCGGCCTTTGAAGCTGCACTTTTAAACAATTGTGATCTGAGATGAACCCAGGTAGAATTAGAGTAGAACAGGGAGAGATGGAAACATTTGGGAGTGCAGTGTTTTGAAGTGAATAATGAGACAGAAATGAAAAAGCAAAATGCCCAGACTGTAATGAGCTGAGCTAGAACTGACTGGGGAGGAGTTTGAGAGAATGGGGAACCCAGACACTGGCACAGAAAAGACTGAAAAGACAGGCCCTGGGGAGACCCCTGGAGCTGAGGGTGGGCTGTAAGAGGAGGCCTTGCAGTGGGTTGGGGGAAGGGCACATCTGAGTGGGTCCTGAAGAATGTGTCGGGGGCAGTAGGGGAGGAGTAAGGGGGAAGGACCATCAGGGAGTGGTGATGCTAAACACTGTGAATGCTGGACTTTCCAACTCCTCTCCCAACCTATCATCTGCCGAGGAAGGATCGTGCTTGCAGCAGTATTGGGGTAGAGATGATAATGCTTCTTCCTGAATCTTTATTCCTCTTAGCTCTGACACCCCATGCTGTGCCCTAAGCCTCTGCCTCAATCCCAGATCCCACATTCCCTAGGGGGCCTCCCCTCCTGACTCAGCCCTAGGGAGGAAAGTTGGGGGCACAGCTTCACTGCCCCAGACAGATGGCAGCAGCAGCAGAAGGGCTGCTGATTTACTCAGCTCAGGGACAACTTGTCCACTTTCCAGTCAATGAGTCAATTATTGGTTTTTTTCTCCTTAAGTTTTTAGAGATGGGGTCTTGCTATGTTGCCCAGGCTGGCCTTGAACTCCTGGGCTCAAGAGATCCACCCACCTCCGCCTCCAGAGTAGCTAGAACTACAGGCATGAGCCACCGTGCCAGACTGAGAGTCAATTATTCTTGAATGACTCTAATATTTTGTGGTTTCTTGTTCTTGGTATTAGATTATGCTGGTATCTCAAAGCTACTTAGTTCATCACAGCCTACAGTTTTGATACTCATTAAGATGCAAATCCCATTGTCACTCAGGCCTGAATAGGATCTAAGGTTTTTTGTTATTTTTATTAAAGTATAATTTACATACTGTAAAAGTTACCGTTTTTAGTACACAGTTCTATGGATTTTGACAAATATATACAGTCTTGTAACCACCACCATAATCAAGATATAAAACAGTCTATTACCTCAAAAAATTCTCCATGCCCCTTGGTACTCAATCCCCTACCCCCATCCCACCCCTGATCTGTTTTCCAACCCTAGAGTTTTGCATTTTTCAGAATATCATATAAATGGGATAATGCAGTATATAGCCTTTGAGTCTGGCTTCTTTCACTTAACATAATGATTTTGAGATCAATGTCAGGTTTTTAAAGAGAATGGGAAGAAACAGAATTTGAAGGGACTTGGCATTAGCTGAGTCCTTGGATAGGCTGTAAAAGGGTACAGAAGAAGGAAAGTAGAAACCCCCAAAATACAATCTGCTACCTTTGCACCCGGGCCAAGGGCTACCCCTACACTCTAAAAATGGCTCTCACATAGACACAAAAAGGTCTTGGTTATCCAAGCACGATGTAGGGTAATTCAAAGAACTTGAACTTTGGTCAGAAGACAGGCACTTCAGTCTGCTGTGTGATCTTGAATAAGTTACTTACCCTTTCTGAGGCTCATAATTTTCTCGTCTGTCCAGTGAAGTCCAGACCAGCTAATCAGAGCACCATGTCTCCCTGGCCATAGCAATGGACTCAAAGATGGACCCTCCCAGTGACTTCTACTGGAGCTATCAGAAAAGACACCCTCTCTTGTCATTCTGTGGGTCCCTAAAATACGAATAGTTGAATTTACACCTGGAGTTGCCAGTGGCCATTTCTGCCACCACTTGGAAAGATTTTGTCTGAGAATATAGCCAACCAGAAGACAGCAGCTTTGAGGGACAAAGACAGCAACGTGATGACGTCATATGAGCACCCTGATCCAACTTTGCTTCCATCTATCCCTAGTCTGGTACATGAACCAATACAGTCCCTTAATTTGCTTAATAAAAGTGGTGTATGAACAACTTATTACCTAGAGATGTGAAAAGGAATATAAAATAACACCTGTGATAGAGCTGGTGTAAACCACACAAATTTATGATGTTAAAATGCATCTATTTTAGTCTTTAGAAACATAATTCCCAATCCTGTACCTTTACGAGCTATCATATCTTAACTTGCAATAACTCTAAGGCCAACGACAAAGCACTTATGCCACATATGACAAACAAATATCCAAGACTTACTAGTATCAATTAGGCTTTTGTAGAAACTCCCACTGACTCTCCCCGAGAGGCTCAAATTCAGTACAATTCGGCCAATACTGAGAACAAGGTACAAGGCTAGGATCTGTGGTTACACAGAGATTAAGATATCGTCTCTGTCATAAAGGCAATCCGAAAGAAAGAGAAAACACATCTCATTGGGAAAATCAGAAAAAGATCTTTGAAGACAGGTTTTTTGTTTGTTTTTTTTTTTTTACAGTGAATATACTTTATTTAGTCATTTTTGTTTACAACTGAAACTCTGGGAATTCCAAATTAACATCCTTGCCCATAAACTTCTTATAGACACCAGAAAAAGTTTCAACCTTGTATTCCACATTATTCTGCTGCGCTTTGTCCAAACGAACTTTTATGAGCCAGCTGCCATCTAGTTTCACACGGATTCTCTTGCCCCAAATCTCACTTGGGAAGACCAAGTCCTCAAGGATCGCATTGTGCACGGGTGGCTACTGGAATACTTTTGCTTATTTTTTGTACAGCTTTTTCGACTTGGCTTAGGTAGAATTCTCCTCTGAGCGATAAAGACAACATGCTTCCCACTGAACTTTTTTTCCAATTCACAGACTAGCCAGACTTGAATTTTCGGGAAAGATTTCAGTTGAGGAACGGGAAACAAAGATTATGACAGCCTTCTGACCACCACCAACTTCAGTTTCCTTGGCTGCTGTTATAGTCAGCTCCCTGAGCTGAGCCTTGAGGTCTGAGTTCATCTCCACCTCCAGAAGAGCTTGGGAAGTACGGGACTCAAACTCGTCCAGCTTCTCACTGTTGGCTTCATGATCCTGGCACTTGAACTGAATATGGCCTTCTCCTTGCTGAGCACCGCCTTGGGAAGAGGCCCAGATCTCACAAGAGCTCATCAAATTCCAAAGGCAGGCTATTTGAGAATGGTGGGGTTTCAAGAAGTGGAGGAGAGAAGGAAGGGTATTTAGGGGAAGATGAGGCACAAGCAAAGACAGACAGGAAGGAAATACACAGCTTACTCAGAAAACAGCAAATAAGCTCTTTTGGCTTAAGTGTACTTTATCTACAAGTGTAAAGAAATTAAGTCAGAAAGACTGAGTAAATACTATGAAAGACTCTAGTTGCTAGGCAAGAAGTCATTATTTAATTCTAAAGCAAAGCAAAGAGAAAACCCTGAAAGATTTGAGCACAAAAATAACATAATTAAAACTGTATTAATTAATGACTTTAATTAACATAATTAAATCTATAAATCTGGTAATAGTTGTAGGATGAAGCTAGAGGCAGGAGAGATTGGCAGCAGGGAGGCCAGTTAGGAGGAAACTACAGAACCCAGACAAAAAGTTAGAGGCACCTGCAGCAGGATAGTGGGGAGAAGGACACTTGTACAGGAGGCTGTCAAGAAATAGTAGGTAGGACCTGCAAGGAGGTCTCGCCAACAAGGGGTAAAGGAATGACACAAAGGGTTCAAGCCAGGGATACTGAAAACCGGAAATGCTGCTATAATCAGGTAGGGATGTATGAGGGGAGGGATGTAAGTTCATTCCTGGATTTGCTGAATTTGGGATGCTTGGGTGATGTCTAGTTTGGGATGCCCAAGAAGCACTAGGGAATGCACATAACTCAGCAGATGGTGTAGGTCTTGGGCCCCAGATGGAGGCAAGGAAGAGCCATGGGCAAGATGGGATTTGTGGACAGAGCAAGGAGAGCATGCAAGAGGGTGGCGGGGAGAAGTGGAGGGCATGTGGTTGGACTCGACTCTTCCCACCCTGAAGAGGTGTCTTTTGGCTGCACCAGGGAAGAAAGGACCCCAGTAATGGCAGATGCTTGGGGAGCACCTACATGTCAGGGGCAAGAGGAAGAGGCAGAAGAGGAGCCTAGCCGTCCTCTGCCAGGCAGCTGTGAGGAGGAGCCCACGTTCTGGGTCTGCCACCATGCAAACGGGGATGCTGGCTCCTGCTCTGTCTCCATGGCCCGCCCGCGTGAAGGTTGGACAGGTAATGATGTCTGAGTGCTCTGAAGAAGAGCACAGAGTGTTCCAGGACTTGGCAGGCCTGATTCCACCAGGCTTCAGGCAGGGGGGTGGGGGATGATTTCACGAGGAGTGTTTGGGAGTTCCTGATTTATCAAAAAGATGAGAGAAAGCTCAGGCAACCAGGCAGCCTATAAGCGAGCCAAGACGTGGGCCAGGGGTAATTCATGCTCGCTCGCTCGCTCACCCACCTCCTCATCAGGATTTCATTTTGAAGACAGCTGCGTGGGAGGAACATTTGGTCTCAAGTTGGCAAGACTGGCATAACCACACTCCCATGGGGGAACCGTCCACCCCACCCCATGCCCTGGTAGCACATAGGAGGAGAGGTACGCAAGGACTGACACCTGTCCCTCCCCCCAAAGATGGCTGTGCCCCTCTTCCACCTGTTTGACCAGGCCCCCAATTGCCCCCACTCTCCAGGATCAGGGTGCAGATGTCACCTCCTCAGTGAAGTCTCCCCTGATCACCCTGCACCAAAATGCTCCTCATCTCCATCAGATTTCTGCAGTTCCTACAGCTGTAGAACGTACAATCACTTCTCATCACTGTCTAGTGTTCCTACTTGCTCATTCTTTCTACAAAACTTCCTTCATACCTCCTGGAGAATACCTAGGGAAGAGCACCATGCAGTACAATGAGAGGAAGCAGGTTTGGCTTTTTCTGTTCTCCAGAAACTTGACTATGTAACAGCAAGGAGGATGGCCCCACAGGTAACCACAGCATCTGGTAGAAAGTGAGAGGACCCTTAATGTTGGTGGAGATGCAGGCAGCGTCAGAGAAGCCAGAGCAAGGAGAGATTCCAGGGCAGGAAAACTTAGGAAAGGCTTCCTGGAGGAGGTGGCTTATTTGTGTCTGATTTGCCTAACAGATTGATTTATCCGTAAGCAATTGATATCTTCCCATGCCCCTCAAGCCCTGGCACAGAACAGCACTAAAGAACAATGCCTTAGGCAGTGTGACCTAGGACAGGAACATGGGCTCCGTTGTCACCCAGACCTGCCTTCCAACCTCATCTATCATGCAATAGCTCTCTGACCTTGGGCAAGTGACTTAATCTCTCACAGTCTTGGTTTCCCATCTATGAAACAGGAATGAAAGCGTGTATGTCAAATGGGTATGACAAGAAATAAATGGGACAATATATGGAAAGACTTGGCACGGTGCCTAGGACACAGCAGTCATCTATTTAGTGTTAATTCCCTACCTCCCCAGCCCCCCACAGCTATAAAATCAAAGCCTTGTTCTTTTATAGTAGCATCTCCTGTCCTTACCTCCTGGCTGGTATCTATGCTCCCCAGAATAAGGCTCTGATCTGCCTTCCTCATTCATTCCCTTGTGCATCTTCAGACAAAATGCATGAAATGTTCTTGTTCTAAGAGTTATTTTCTTTTTGGTACCCTACAACATTTTGCTTTCCTGCTACTTCCCATCTACCCTGTGTGCCTTTCCCTTCCTGCAAATCTAATAAGAGCCAACACTTAAGCAGGTGTGTCCAGGCACCCGGCACTACTTCACTTAATCTGCAAAACAACCCTGTGAGGTAGGTGCTGTTATTAGTGCTGCTTTTCAGATGATGAAGCTGGGGTACAGAGAGGTCAAATGACTTGCCCATGGTGACCAAAGCTAATGCACAGAGGAGTTAAAATTCAGACCCAAAGTCTACAGCCTTACCCCCAAACTGTACTGCCTCACGTGTCTTACAGCTGCTTTGATTGCTCTTTTTTGCAACTAAATCTTTCTGAGATATTTGTTCATATGGAAGTGACAGTCTCTGAGGACTCTCTGAGCCAAAGGAGAGGCTACCTCAAGTCAGACAATGTTTAACTCAAAGATGTAAACCTCTAGTGGTGGAGGTATGGCAGGACAACCTTGCCATAGACACCAAACCATCCCCCAGGAGTGATGGACCACAAACAGGGTTGCAATCACATCACATGCCTGGGGCTTCAGGAGGTCTGCCCACATCGTAGGCCATTGTTTCCACCAGATGCTGGCCTGGCCTAGTGACTTGGAGATGGAGATTTGCATTGGGGACTGTCCTCAGGATCAACCCCATGGAAGGAGTGATGGAAGTAGGGTTGGGCAGAGGGAGAAGTTGGGCTGTGATGCAGCTGCAACAAAGGTCCCAGCCAATCCCAAGGGGAGCTCTGCAGCTAGGATGGACTTGCAGAATTGTCTCAAATTGGGGCAAACTGGGCCTTTCCCCATAAACCAGTCATTCAATGTGGGCTGCCCTCAGGAAGGCACAGGACCCTGGGCCCCCTTCAGTCTTGGGGAGCCAGGGCTCAGCTGCAGGCTGTCAGCAGTCAACAGTCCTGTAGGGGGGATCTGTGCATCACAAAATCCACCCCAACACTCAGGCTCAGGGATTATCTCAACACACACCAGAGGCCCAGGGCAAAAGTCCTGCTGCTCCAGGAAGGTGGAGCACACAGACCTCAGTACCTCATCTCCCCTTGGGCTTTCCTGGCGCATCATAAAATCACCTCTTCTCCTGCTGACATTTGCTAATTTCCAATGCTGAAGCTACTACACACAGGCAACCCCACATTTACACAGAAGAATACACTGCCTTTCTGGCTTGCGATCATTATGTACAATGAGGTTCAACCACAGACATGGAACTGAATCTCAGAGTGTAATGTTTTTCACTGGATTGCGCTTCCCAGCCATCCAACCCGAACAACCTAAACTAAGCACTTTGTATCCACTTCATAATTACCCAGCTTGAACCACCCATCCCACGGCATACATAAAAAGTATGGGATGGCCCCTGCCTTCAAGGACGTTTTCCCGCATGAAACTGTAACACACTGAATGCATGTGGCACAGGCTCGAAGTGAAATCATTATTCTGAGAAGGCAGGAGTGAGCAGGCCCAGAACGGCCTCAGGACTCTGCAGGGCAGAAAGAGACCACAGGGGTCACCAGCAGAGTCACATCTGGAATCCAGGTTTCTAGAAGCTCCGAGCTCTTCCTCCAACACTACTTTGGGGAAGAGAGACTCCTGTCTGAGTAGAAAGAAGGCCGAGGCGTGGAGACGGTGAGGAGAGGAGGAAAGGCATTTCCAGCCAGCTACTTGGCTGACTCCATGACCTCCTTCAAGTCTTTGCTCAAATCTCACCCTTCCAACAAGCCCAACACTGACCAGCCTATGTAATACCGCAGCCTGCCCACCCCACACCTCCCCAGGGAATTCCAATGCCCCTTAACCTTGCTTGGTATTTCTGTCTTTTCCCGTGGCCTGTATCATCTTATTACATACTACGTCATTTATTGTTTATTATACGACCTCCTTTGCTAAAATGTGAGCTCCATGAGGACAGGGATCGTGTATGTTTTCTGTACTGATGTATCCCAAGCTCTTCAAATGATGCCTAGAACATAGCAGGCACTCCATAAATACTTGTTGAATGAATGAGTGGACACGAGCTAATATTTGTTGAGCACTTACTATGGACCAGGACAGGGCCACCCACCAGGGAAAAGGTGGTGAGCAAGTTGGAATCTCTGTCCACATCAAGCTCACAGTCAGTCAGCCTAGCACCTCCTTAACCAGAGGGGAGTAAGCCCTGACGCCCTATAGAGGTCAGGGAACCACAGGGCCAAATCCCAGCCACTGTCTGTGTTTATAAATAAATACATTTATTTGTATTGTCTATGGTTGCTTTTGTGCTACAATGGTGGAGCTGAGTTATTCTGACAGAGACCGTATAGCCCACAAAGCCAAAAATATTTATTCTCTGGCTCTTTAGAGGAGAAAGTTGCCAACCCCTGATCTAGGGCACCCATTAATTATAATGATTTAACTTCTCTCCTGTTCATCTAAAATTGTACATTATGTACCATCCTTAGGAGAATTGAGAAAACAGTCACTCATGTAATTTTTTGTTTTGTGGTCCAGATGAGAAATCCTATTTGGGAAAGATAGTGAAAGAGACAGGCAAACAAACAGGAAAATACCAAATAGTGTCTAAGGTGCTGACTGAGGAACAGGCAGGCAAGAGACTACAGAAGCACATAGAAAGCTGCATGTGGCCTGACTTGGAGGATCCAGGAAGGCTTCCTGGAGCGAAGTGGCATCTAAGATATTATAATTATTATTGTTATCACCACTACTACTGCCCCAAATCAGCTAGTCATAAAACATGTAGCAATATAGACTGACCTGAAACTTTTTTCAAAGAGGTGGATATCAATGACTAAATAAACCTATTTAACATGAGCAATGACCAATAATATTATATTTCTTTATTTAGTAATCTCATGGTTATATGATAGGTATTGTGAAACATAAATCTGCCTTGAGAGTTGATACCAATATATCCAAATATTTTAATATTATCAGCCTGGGTAGACTGTACTTACAGTGGTATTCAGGGCTCACCTATAGAAAAACCCAAGCCCCTAAGATATGTCTGTCCTCAGGCCCCCCACTTGGAGCCCTTTGCCTGCCCTGGGATATCCAGGGCCCCTATATTCTCTCCTCCCCTCCAGTGACAGTCTGTCCCAAATAAAGTTCTCATAAATTTCATTTATACTGATGTTTTACAAGACTAATAAGATGGTGTGGTCCTTCTCTAGGACTCCTGTATTTTAACCTAGTCATAACAAGGTTTAAGTTTCAGGAAAGACCTTCTAAGGGTAGAATTTCAAGGTCTGCGGCAGACTGCAGGAAAGGTGTTCTGTGGAGTGGGAGGTCATTCCCAAAGCCTAACTTACATCACAGATGGCAGCCTGCAGTAGTAAAAAGGTCCAGGAGTTCAGAAGACCCTCCCTTGATTTTTAGACTTAGGTCTCCCACTTGATAACTACATAATCATGACCAAGACACTTAATGTCTCTGAGTCTCTCTCATCCCTAAAATGAATGTCAGAACTAAGGAAGGAAACTTAACTTCTCCTAGTTTCCTGAAGACACTCAGTAAACGAAAAATCTCCAGACAAATGTTTATTAGTCTTACGTTACTACATCTTTCCACCCCTTTGGGCATCTCTCCCAGGCCACACATTTATGCATCAAACCCGCATAGGCCACACAACTGATGGTCCTAAAATACTGACCAAAAACCACAGGGAATGGAGCTGTTCTAAGTAAATGCTCTGGGCCCAAGAGGCTGAGCTGTGAAAGGTAGGCAATCTCTACAGCGAGCAGCCCCAACCTTACACCACAAGCCAAGAGCAGGCAAAGACCATGCATCCCCCACATAAGCCACACCTCGCTCTCCTGACACTAGCTGTAATAACCATCCTCCTCTTTAAAAACAAAGGCAAGTGCTAACTAGTCATGGAAATCAACTGGCCCTAAAACTCTCCAGTCCCCAAACCGTCCACAGCAGCTGCCTTCTGCCTGAGAGTTCTCCCTGGTTCGAAAGCACCCAAGCTCCCACCATTTCCACATTCCTGTTTCCTTCACCTCAAAGTGTTCATCAACAGACTCTGCCTGTTCTGTCACACCAGTGGGATTTGGTTTCCTTTTAGGTAAAGCCAAGGAATATCATTGTCATGTTCCACAAATGTAAAAATTTATTTTTAAAAAGTTTTACAAGTAACAGCCCTCTGTCACCCACCATCTGCTGGGTAGACATGCAAAGTTAATTTTTCTTTAATGGAAACTTTCTTGGGAGAAGTGTCTCTTCAGAGACAGAAAAGAAACTGGTAGCTCTTGACAGTTGAAAATGTCATGCTCTGTCAAGCCCCAAACAGCTCTTTAGGCTCGGTGTCCTCGGCAACACGACCGCACCCCCAGGGCTGCTCTTTTGATGTGTGGTTCTCACTTTTCTTCCTCTTTTCTAACCCAGAGTGAACCAAGAGACTCAAATGCATCCATTTTTGTCAGTGGTGTTGAACTATAAAATTATAACCCTACTTAAAAAAAAAATGCAAACTATGCCCATGACCCAAAGATCTCCTCCATCTTGACGTGTTCCTCTCGTAAGACCCCAGATGGACTCCTGCACCTCTGGCCCCCTGGACTCCAGGTTGGTGGGTTCCTAGGCCATTGCCAAATCTGCTCCCCTCCAGGCAAGGCAAAAGTACCATTTATTCCTCCTGCAAATGATGGCCAGAGAAGCCACCAGCACCAGCTCTGGCCTAATCAGAGTCAACATGCAGGCTGATTAATCAGCCTACCAATGTGCCTTGGAATATTTTCTGCTCAAACTTGTAAAATAAGCTCCCATGGAGGATGAAGCCTCCAGCATAGCCCAGAATCTCATGCACAGATTCAAAAGCAGGTGCATTCCTGAGTACGCAGATCCCCTCAGTACTGTGTAAAAATTCACATAAGCCAGGGGTCAGTGATCATAGCTTCACAGGGTATGAGTAATATCCTTCAGGCCACAGCTGTAGGAAGAGGAGAAGGAAAACAGAAAAAAAGCATGAAAGGGCAACACACAAATGCATATGGCAGAGCCTGCAGGTAGGAGCCCCTCAGCTGCCTTGGTACCATATCTGCACTGGCTGTCTCATGAGAGTACTGGGCTCATACTCTTTGATGATGAAGATGACACAACTGACCCCTGCTATGAAGACATGCACTTGAATTGAGGATGGATTTCATGCAGGCTTCCATCCACTCTCTCCCTACTCTATCTTGCTCAGTCTCCCATAGCCAATGTAAGAACAGACTGCATTGTGCCCTCCTATCTGAATTAACCAGCCAAGGATTCCTGATGTATAAATGATGTGGTATCAGGATAAGGACTCTGAACCATTAAACAAAGCTCTGGGGCTCCTTCCTTTGGAGCCCAGGCTTCTAAGCCATCATGGTAGCCATGGTCAGAATCCTATACTTGGCCAGTAGAGAGCGAGGTCCCTGGTGGGGCACTGGAAAAGAAAGAGGGAGGGAAGCAGGGGAAGAAATAGGAACAGAGAGATCCTCACTTGGAAAGCACAGTGCAGCACAGCCTACTGGTTAGAAGCTCGTGCTCCAGAGCCACTGCATACTGAGTTCAAATCTCTGCATGATTACATATGAACACCAACTCTAAACACATTTCTCAACCTCTCTAACCTTGAAGGAGGGATGATAATAATACCTTCCTCATACAGTTGTTATGAAAAATAAATGACATGATGCGTGAAAAGCACATAGTATGGAGTCTCAATAAGCAGTAGCTGTTATTTCTCAGATACTGGGGGAAAAAAAACCAAACATGAACTGATGAAGAGAGACCCGGACTTACAGTCAGACAACCTGAGTTTTCAGTTCCCCATTTGTAAAACAAGGAGCTTTTAATTAAGGCTCCTTCCAGCTCAGACATTCTAGAAGTCTGTGACTAAGATGTAAAGATTAAAATGTCATGTGGGCATTACAAGTGTAATACAAAAACAATACCCAATGGCACATTCACCACCATGAAAGGAAGCAACATGCCCAAGAGGACAATGCAAGGAGTGAGTGAGTGTGTTTGGGTGTGGGGGTGTTGGGGAGGGGTGCTGGTGGGGTTAGCCACACTGTCATTGCTTATATTGTTATTCTTTGGTTTGCTAGACCAGCCTCCAGGAAAGTTTCTGGCCATCTAGGTGTCAGGCAGGCAATTAGGGTCTTATAAAAAAAATTTCCCCTCAAATCAAGAGGGAGAGATCTCTCCTTGCCCTAACCTTCATCCTTTGCCCTTTGAAGCTGAAACTGCTAGTCCCGTTAATTTATATAGCGTAAGGAGCTTCTCATCCATCATCTTAATCCCTTGATGGGATAGAAAAGGCTTTCTGAAAGGATGTGAAGTTACACTTTAAAAAATACACTTAAACAGAGTGAGATATGCTGTTTACACAAGACAACACCTCCCTCAGCCTAGTTTAAACCAGTGAGAGCTTTAGCTTCCTTCTTGGCTTCCCAGAGTTCTGGTATACTATCAAAATACATGCCCTAAATGTGAAGCCAAGAAGCAGAGACCAATGCAATGGCAAGAAACCAGAATCATCAGGGCTCAAATGATAGCCAGCACATCTGGGTGGAATGACAGATGTTGTACAAAAGCTTGCTCAAATCCTCTAAGCTACCTGGAATTCCCTCCCTCCTAGTCCTAATCCTCTTATCCTTTAAAGCAGAGTTCAAACTCCCCTCCTCCTGGAAGCCTCTACAGATACGATGGCAACCCACTGATCTCTCCCATTAGAGACACCCACTCGCACCCATGTGCACTGGTTGGACATACAGAACATTCTGCCACTGCTTGTTTTCTACTGTCAATATACATCTCATTCACATGAAAGGATTTCCAAAGGGTTTTAATGTTTCTCCCATATCACTGTTCACTTGGCTCATGCTGAATAAATAACTGTGGCCTTAACAGGTAAGTAAGCCATTCTTATATACACATAATTTTCTACTCCAGAGAAGACTGCACCATTTGTCTAATAAAGATTAACTATGTCCAGTCATATAAAATTAATTTCACCTTGGGCAGATAAGGGACCGTACTATCATGCGCATCCAGGCATACATCTTTACTTAGAAAATTTGCTCAGCAAAAGGCAGGTCCATTAATAAGAATTCTAAGGCCAAGTCTTAAACCAAATAGAGCTTGACAACACTAAGCCTTCCCATACATTCTTAATCTTATTTCCCATGAGGAAATTGAGGCCCAGAAAGGGTAAGTGGCTTGCCCAAGGTCACCCAGCTACCAAACAGCAAAATTAGTCCTGGAATCCAGTTCTAATTCCCTTTTTACCACCCTACAGCCACCCTACAAGCCTTCTATGTCATCTAGGAAAATACAAGGGCTAATGAACAGCAATAGTGTCAGAAGCTAAAGGCCCCCAGGACATATCTGACAACTTAAGTCAGCAATATTTTTTATAAAAGAATATATCTTGAGAATCAAAACTACAGGCATAGGGCCGGGAGCAGTGGCTCACACCTGTAATCCTAGCACTCTGACAGGAGGCAGGAGGATCACTTGAGCTCTGGAGTTCAAGACCAGCCTGAGCAAGAGTGAGACCCCATGTCTTTACTAAAAATAGAAAAATTAGCCAGGCGCTGTAGCATGTGCCTGTAGTCCCAGCTACTCAGGAGGCTGAGGCAGGAGGATTGCTTGAGCCCAGGAGTTGGAGCTTCCAGTGAGCTACTATGATGCCACTGCACTCTACCCAGTGTGACAGAGTGAGACTTTGTCTCACAAAAAAAAAAAAAAAAAAAAAACTACAGGCAGACCTCACAGATACTGCAGGTTTAACATCTTCCAAAGTCCTGTTAACGTTGGTATTTTGAACTCCTCCCACGAATCGTGAATGTTCTTAATGGCATCTGGGATGGTGAATACTTTCCAGAAGATTTCCAATTTACTTTCCCCACATCTATCAGAAGAATCACTATCTATGGCAGCTATAGCCTTATGAAATGTATTTCTTAAATAAAATAATAAGACTTGAAAGTCAAAATTACTCCTTGACACAGGCATGGGCTACAGAATGGATGTTGTGTTAGCAGGCATGGAAACTATATTAATCTCCTGTACCTCTCCATCAGAGCTCTTTGGGTGACCAGGTGCTTTGTCCATGAGCAATAACATTCTGAAAGGAATCTTTTTTTTTTCCTGAGCAGTAGGTCTCAACAGTGAGCTTAAAATATTCAATAAACCATGCTGTAAAGAGAGGCGCTGTCATCCAGGCTTTGTTATTCCTTGATAGAGCACAAGCAGGGTAGACTCAGCATAATTCTTAAGGGCCCTAGGATTTGGGGAATGGTAAATAAGCCTTGGCTTCAGCTTAAAGTCACCAGCTGCATTAGCTCCTAACAAGAGAGTCAGCATGTCCTCCACTGACTTCTCCTCTCTAGCTATGAAAGCCCTAGATGGCATTTTCTGCTAACAGAAGGCTGCTTTGTCTACCTTGAAAATCCGTTGTTTAGTGTAGCCACCTTCATCAATGATCTGAGCTAGATCTTCTGGATAACTTGCTGAAGCATCTACACCAGGATTTGCGGCTTCTCCTTGTACTTTTATGTTATGGAGACAGCTTCTTTGCTTAAACCTCATGAACCAACATCTGCTAGTTTCAAACTTTTCTTCTGCAGCTTCCTCACTTCCCTCAGCCTTCATAGAATTGACAAGTTATAGGGCCTTGCTCTGGATTAGACTTTCACTTAAGGTAATGTTGTAGCTGGTTTGATCTTCTAACCACTAAAACATTCTCTACATCAGCAA
This sequence comes from Daubentonia madagascariensis, assembly GCA_023783475.1. Lineage (NCBI taxonomy): Eukaryota > Metazoa > Chordata > Mammalia > Primates > Daubentoniidae > Daubentonia > Daubentonia madagascariensis. The sequence goes on along the minus strand of JAKFHU010001035.1, from coordinate 39,001,874 downwards.
TGAAGCTGTTTCACTTTCTTATTCTTGTGTTCACTGGTGCAGCACTTTTCCTTCAAGAACTTTTCCTTTGCATTCACAACTTGGCTAACTGTCTGGTGCAAAAGGCCTAGCTTTTGGTTCATCTCAGCTTTCAACATGCCTTCCTCACAAAGCGTAAACATTTCTAGCTTTTGATTTTAAGTGAAAGATTGTGACTCTTCCTTTCACTTGAACACTTAAAAGCCCTTATAGGGTTATTATTTGACCTAATTTCAATATTGTTGTGTCTCAGGGAATAGGGAGGCCCGAGGAGAGGGAGCGAGATGGGGGAATGGCTGGTCAGTGGAGCAGTCAGAACACATACATCATTTATCGATTAAGTTCACCATCTTATATGGGCACGGTTCAGGATGCCCCAAAACAGTTACGATAGTAACATCAAAGATCACCAATCACAGATCACCATAACAGATATATTCAAAATGAAAAAGTTTGAAATATTGCAAGAATTACCAAAATGTGACACAAGACATGAAGCGAGCACATGCTGTTGGAAAAATGGCGCCAACAGACTTGCTTGACTCAGGATTGCCACAAACCTTCAATTTGTAAAAATTGCAATATCTGGGAAGCACAATAAAGCAAACCGCAATAAAATGAGGTGTGCCTGTATATAGCTAAGATGCCAGCACACTGTCCAGAATCTGTAGCCAGGCAGTAGTAATTGGAGATTCCAAACTGTTTACGCTGCTCCAAAACAAGAAGTAAAAGCAGGGTCTCCTAAAAGAAGCCCATGTCATCACAGCATGAAGAAATTAAGAGAACATGTGTTGCAATGTCAAACTCAAAACCAGTGAGCGGTCCTGAGTAGCAAAAAATCCGTAGTGGGCAGAAGGGAATGATGAATCATGACCATCAACAGGGCAAACTGGTTAGGAAAAAGGACAGTACCTTCCCAACCAACGGCTCCAAGCAGGCCACATTTAACCTAATGCCCAGAAGCACATCTGCGTTGAAAATTAACACTTAAACCTCAGACCCTGGAAGACTCCTGAGGCTAAATACAGACACCCTCTAATTACTACCCTGGGAACACCTATGAACTAGATTGTGGCACTCACAGGGGCCTCTCTTCCCCCCTTGCATATTTTAACAGGGAAGATCCACAGCTTTTCCTACCAAGAATTGCTAGGGGTGGAATAACCAACCACGTGTGTAAACCATGTGGACCAAAAGCTCCAAGAGAGCAGAAGTGGCCTTTCACACTCTACTTGTTTCCTGCCACCTGCAAACAGAGCATAAATGCTGCTAACTTATCTTCTAACCTACTACAATGCATTCCTGGGTTTCTAGGAAGAGAACCACGAGGTGCTTTTGTTATGCACACAAGGTGAGATTAGAACTCCAAATGAAAATAGGCCAAATCTGTCACCACCACTGCATCCCTCCTGGCTAGTACACCCAGAGCCGGAGAGAGGACCTCCGATGGTTCCAGGAAGTGAAACGATAGTGACCCACCTGCCTTCCCTCATCTTCCCATTTCCCAAGAGAGACCCACCAAGACCCAAGTTCCCACCCCAGTTCAGCACCCTCTTCTGCCTAGGCTTAAGTATAAGCAGTAGTTCCCAAAGTGTGGTCTAGGGACCCCTGGGGGTCTTTGAGAGCTTTTCAGTTGGTCTGCAAGGTCATAATTATTCTCTTCATACAACACACTTTTTGTCTCTTTCACTGTCATACTCTCAGGAGTGTACAGAGGCTACATGATATGTGATATGACAACAGACTGAATGCAAAGGCAGATAAAAGAATCCAACTGCCTTCTTTTAAGCCAGACATTACAGAGATTTACAAAAATACAAAACAGTGCCATGCCTCCAAGACTTTTGTTTTGGAAAATGTAGTTGATTTCATTAAAATATGCCCTTCCTGTTAAAATGCAATGGGCTTATTTTTTAATTAAGTAATTTAAAAATCTATTAGCTTTAATTTTAATGTGGTAAATATTGATCAATATAGTCCACAAAACAAAAACTCTCTGGAGTCTTCAATAATTTTAAAATATTTAAATTTAAATAATTTAAATTTTTGTGTTGAGGCCCAAAAGTTTAAGAACCACTAGTTCATAAAAAAGAAAGATAAAAGGTGCTCATATCCCATCTGTGTTTCTTGAGCAACTAAATCAGAACCACCCTGTTGCTTTTTGTACATCAGATTCTACGCATCTTAAGGGTCTGGGTCAAGGGCCACATCCTCCACCAAATCCTGATGACCCAGACCCAGCCCCTCTAAGAATTCCACCTTCTGAGCTCCCCTGACAACTAGTTTTTCTATGCCACCTAGCATTTCATCATTCACTGCCTGTTGACAGCCACTGCACTATTGTCCTGGGTTATGTAACTCCTGTTGTTATTTAACTTTCCCTGTGGGTGTGTCTTGCTTCCCCAAGGCAGTGCAGAACTATGAAAATGGGTCTAAATCCCAGCTCTGCCTCTTAACTAGCCAACTGACCTTGGGCAAGTTACATCCCCTCACTTTCCTTGTTTCTAAAAAGCAAGAGTAGGCAGACTTCCTGTGAAATTACCTGTACCTAGCTCAGGACTTTTTCGAGAATTAACTGATAACAATCTTGGACAGTGCTGGCATATAGGAGACAGACCAATCTTCTTCCCACATGCACAGCCATGACAAGCAGAAGTGACCTTAACTATCACCTGCATGAATAATTAGGTGAATGAATGAATGAGGCATGAATCAGAGTCAGGGTCTCACTAGAGGACAGCCCTGCCCTTCTAGGGGAACATTTGGAGATGAGTGTGGGCAAGAGGGCTATTGGTTTTTAGTGAACAAGAATTATTGGCATTTAGTGGGCAGGGACACATCGAAGACCCCATCTACCCAAAAGCCACAGATTTCTAGCTCAGACATGAACTCGATGATCTCAGTATTCTGATGCCTCATATTGTGCTTCTCACTCACTCATAGAAGAAGGTCCCCAGTGTTGCTCCCCAAGCCATCCCTGGTCCGGGGTGGGTATGGGGAATATTCAAATCCCTAGGAGGAATGCCTCTTCCTCCAACCTCCCAGGCAGTTCTCTTACGACCAAGAGGTTGCAAGAATAGTGCATCTGCTTCCTGTTATTCCCTTCTACTTAACTCCCCAGAGGGGTGGGGAAGTGGCCCAGCTTTGGGGGCTTATTTCCCTCCCCTAGAGCACCTTGCTACAGCTCTTCTCACTCCCTCCTCCAGCCCCCCTCCCTCCCTCTCTCTGTCTCTGGCAAGCAGCCCACAGCTCCATCAGAGGAGACAGGACATAGCCAGGGAATGGTGTTTCTGCGTCAATTCAGACCCACTGCCTTGGACTGTGATCACTGGGAAGGGGCTCCAGCAAACAAGCCTTGTGTGAACTCACTACAGACAACCTGGGTATTTTAATTGTTTGGGGTGGTGAGAGGGCAGGTCATGATTTTGTTTGATCTAGATTACGAAGGAAGGAGAGAAAATTTCTTCCAAGCTGTATCTATATGCCGTGTGTATTTAACAGCTACATAGTATGCATTACGCACATATGTTTCAGATATCCACACCTTGAAATATTTGTTAGATAAAACCCTGGTCCTGTCTTTCCAATGTGACCCACCATCCATCCATTCATTCATTAGCACATATTTCCCAAGTGCCAAATGCCCACCATTGCTTTTCCTAGAGAGGGAATGAGCCCAAAACAGTCCTTCTCATGGTCTGCAGGACACCCTGGGAATACAGACTAAAGGGCTGTCAGCATTTGGGCCTCTACTAATATTCTTATAAAAAAAAAAAGAACTTCAAAATAAGAAGCAAAGTTTGCCCTCTGAGAATAAAATTGCAAGATCAACACAATAATGAATCAGTACAGAAATAAGCAAAATCAATCACTTAGACTAGATCTCAATCAGATTAAACACTTTAACATAATCTCCAAAAAGTCAGAGTCTGGGGTGGGGCTGGGGAAGAGGGGGGCCAGTCAAAAAAGCCAAGGAAGAGGGAAGTCCCCAAGCATGAAATGACAGTGCCCATCCTAGCACCCCCGATAGGTGAGGGCATCCTATGGTGAGGACGGATGCCTCAAGCCTTCTCAACCTGTTGCTAATAAGCCATTTTTCCAAACTTTAGATTGTGAAGAACAGTCTCAAGAGATGCTCCAAGAGGTTTAATAAATTTGGCCAACACTAAGTATCAACTCTTTAAGAGACTTATAACTCATATTAGCATATCAAAGCCTCTGATAAGTTCTGAAATAAAGAAATCTGTTTAATTTTTAATTCAATGTGTCTCAAACTCATTGACCATAGAACCCTTTCTTTACAGAACAACCATTAACAACCCCAGAACTAGTGTTCCTTGTAACTCCAGATTAACCCATGGAATTGCTGAACTTATTTTCCTGACTGATTCCAGCATTAGAGTTGGGTTTTCTGCAGAGCTTGCCTCTAGAGCTGTAACAGGTTAACCAATTGATCCTAGAATCCCAGCGGGCATAACATACAATTCTCCTTGTAACTTGAACTGGCATACTGACTTTATATAACAATTGCAAGCACTTGGTTACTATTAGCTCTGCCCAAATGGCTGGACACTCTCTCACGTGCTAACCTGGTGGTTCTCAACTGGGGGCAATTTTGCCCTGTAGGGAACATTTGATAATGTCTGGAGATATTTGTGGTTGTCACAACTGGGAGGAAAGTGCTATTGGCATCTAGTGGGCAGAGGCCAGGGATATGACTAAACATCCCACATTGCATAAGACAGCTACCCACAACAAAAGAGTTATCTGGCCCAAATATCAATAGTGCTAGGGTTGGGAGCCCTATAAACCCATGGTCTTGGTCTGCAAGCCTGAGAATCTTGGTAAATTCACCAAAACAATGAGTGCCACCCTAAAAGAATTCTTAGCAACCAGCCATCAGCTTCTTCAGGGGACCCACCTCTGCTCACATGCAAAAGGAGCCTTTCTTTTAATGTCCACAAGAGATACTTTCTGGGGCTGGGGCACAAATGCCAGTCATGCACAGAGGGAATCCATGATACTGGAGCATCCTCTGCCCAGTCTTCTACCCATAGTTAATAGCCACATGAGGCCATTTACACACTTGGACTCTCTTTTGCTCAGAAATTAATGACTAGCTTATGGAAGTAGCCAGACCAGTGGGTACTGAGACTCTCAGCTTTCTCCTTACCCTCAGAAGCCTTCAACCCAGGGGCAGAAGAAAGAGTGTGGATGTCCCTAGCAGACTACTCCAGTGGGCTAAATATATCATCATCACCAATAAAAACACAAGCTATTAGGAAAGAAGCCTCAGGATCCTCTTCTTACAGTCCAAAGAGATTACAGAACTTAGAGAGAAGAGATACATAATGCCCCATGGCACCTGTAGATATGCACAAAGCATGCATTAGGCTCTAGGAGGAGCCCAGTGGAGGTTTCCTTATGCAAGCAAAACTCTCCAAAATATGCATGTATCTGTGTTTATGTACGGGGACCCGTGTGCAGATAGGTAGAAAAAGATGGATGACGAATAGGGAGACAGAGGACTGCGAGACAGATTACAAAGCACTTGGTATCTAAGTGCCGCTCCTTAACCCGCAGGGCTAAACACACATGACAGACACACAAACAACCTGGAAGCAGAGAAGCTGCACAGTGGGAGGCGAAGGAGAGGATTAGCCGAGGCCTTCCTCACGGAGTCACATCCTCCTCGTCTGGGAGGCAAGCGCGGCGGCACCCCCACCCTCTCAGTCAAGGACCTTGGATGGTTCAGGACAGCAGGGCTATTACACGGCGCCAGCCTTGACCTTTGCAAGCTGGAGGAACAACCTTTCCCAAGAATTCTAGTTCTGCCTGGGCCCTATTCAACTGAAGGTGAATAAGAGACAAGTGCAGAAAGACAGGGGAGGGAATGGAAGGGCTTGCAGATTTCAAAAGGCACTTTTGAAGTTAAAAACTGCAACAGAATTTTAACAGGTAGGACTCAGCTGAGAACGTGGGCCCAGCACCGGGAGCAGAGACTTTGGGGCCCCCATCCAGGAGGGCAGGTTCAGGGGTGCTGTGAGAGGAGAGGCACTGGAGGGGGAGGTGCAGAAAGGGGAGGAAGAGCCAGAAAGACAGGCTTTGTGGACTTCAGTTTGCCTTCAGCGAACACTGCTCCACCTGTCACAAGCCATCAAACCCCATGCTGACCCAGAAATAGAAGAAAGAAGTATTAACTGAGTCACCAAAGAAAGCCAGTTTATGAGGTGAGGACAGCTGGCAAGAAGCAAGAAAAATTGAACTAGTGGCCAAGAGACAGAAGTGGGGAAGAAACAAGATGACACGGGCTACATTGAGAAAAAAAGAACAAATCTCCCTCAAAGCCATGACACACCAGGAACCCATGAGAGGACTTAGCTCAGCACAGACAAGGAGATACTGCGGTACAGTAGTGCACGTACAGGCTCAGGGGTGCAAAAGCCTCAGACTCAAACCTTGGTTCCACCATTGAGAAGCTGAGTGACCTTGAGCAAGGTGGTTTACATCCTGAGGCTCAGCTTCCGGCTCTGCAAGATGGCGACAACATCACCTGTCTCCTCAAGCAAGGCAGAGGGCTCTCAGAATCCACCCCTAGTTAGGTCTCCCCATCCCCACTCACTTCTTCTTCATCCCTTCACCATACAGATTTTATTTATGAAAGGGATTCAACTCCTTAAAGCATACTAGCTTGGGCCAGGTGTGGTGGCTCATGCCTGTAATTCTAGCACTTTGGGAGGCCAAGGCTGGAGGATTGCTTGAGGCCAAGAGTTCGAGACCAGCCTGACTGAGCGCAAGACCCCACCTCTACCAAAAATAGAAAAAATTGGCCAAGCATGGTGGCGTACACTGTAGTCCCAGCTACTTGGGAGGCTGAGGCAGGAGTCTGAGGTTGTGGTGAGCTATGATGACACCACTGCACTCTAGCCCGGATGACACAGAGAGATCCTGTCTGAAAAAACAAAACAAAACAAAAAAATATACTAGCCTGTAGACTGACACATGGAGAAAATTCCAGAAGAAGCCAAGTCTTTGGGAGAGAGAGGCAGGAGTCCCTTGCTTCCCAGGAGCCCCATGACAATGAAGGACACTGGATAGAGGAAAGCAAGAGAGGAGGGATTTCCTCCAAGAAGAGAAGCCAAAATTGGTCAGAGAGAAAAACCAACCATATCTCTAAGGACTCTGAGTTCCCTGAGGCTCCAAAAGTTGGTGACATAATTCAAGATTCACTAGCATCTACCAGGGTGTCAAGGGGTCAGAACAGAAGGAGATGAGAAGCTTCCTCCCACCAGAAGCTTAAGCATGGCAGAGGTGACAAGGCCAATACACATGGGGACAGCCTGAGCCAAAAGATGCGTATGTGCAGACAGGGGGCATCTTATGGCGGGCACTCCTCTACGCCCCACGGCGCCCTGCACAGCGCCACGCACACAGTTGCACACAGTTGACACTCAAGAAATACTGTTAAGTGAGTGAATGAGTTATTCATTCAACTCACAGCTCTGGGTTGCTTGCCTACAGAGAAGCTCTGAGAAGCCCAGTCTCATTTTCTGCCAGGGAACAATTCCAGCCTGTTTCAGGGAAAACAACAAAGCCTAGGGAGGAACCTGCAGATGCTGGAAACCCACAGGCCAAGAGGTGAGACGCCTTGTGGTTGTCCGCTGGCCCAAACACTCAAACCGCGAGGCTGCGACCAGCTTATTCACATACATGAAAGTTATTAATACTCCCAGGCCAGTGGCCAATGCCTCAGGTCTACCTCGGTTCTGAGGGACACAGAAATAGAGTCCAAGATTAGAGTCCAAGAGCACCAGAAGGATTCCAGGACAGGCGCGACGGGCTCAAGGCCCATCATCCCCTGCGTGAGGGAAGACATCCACTAAGTCGAAGCTTGAGCCCCCTGTTGTCCTCGCCACGCGTAAAGGACAGCACCTCTTTAACACAATTAGTGGTTCTGAGCCAAGAAAACCTTTCACTAGACCACAACAAAATAAGTAAAGGGGGAGGGAGGGAGGAAGAAAGACAGAAAGGAAGACAGAAAGACGGACGTTGTTGTGAGTTTTCCTAAAACTAAATGTCTTTCATTTAAAGAGCCATTCTTTATTCTGAGATGTGATTGTCCTACTTTTTCTGCTTTTTGACGTTAAGTACACCAAGTTCTTTCCCACCTCAGGGCCTTTGCACATGCAGTTTCCTCTTCCTGGAACACTTATTTCCCTTTCTATATCCAGCTCCTTCTCTCCCTCTGGGTCTCAGTTTAAATGTCCCTTCCACAGACAGTCTTTCCCTGACCATGCCACCAAAAGGCGAGCCTCCTCTTCTCACCTGCATCTCCATGTCTTGTCTTTCCCCAGAGCCCTTTTTACACATGCACTTGTGTTGTCTTGCTTGGTATCCATCCTCCGTCCGACTCTAAGTCCCATCAGAGCAGGGGCCATGCCTGTCTTGTCTGCCATGAAACAGCCACTACTCAGCACAGTGTTGGGGGCATACCGGCTCTCAGCAAATGCTTATTTGATTAATGAATTAAAATGCTCTGGTTTGTTCATGAAATAATTATGATAGTAAATTTATTGTTCAAATTCTTACTTGGTAAAATTAAAAGAACATAACTCTAGGTCAATCCCTCTCCTTTTTGGAAATGGGGATGGGGGGAGAGGGGGAGGAAGCATTTTACTGTTGCAAGAAATGCAAAAGTTTGCAAACCAATGCTTTATAGAACTAAAGTCCTTTTGTGTAAAGAAGACTGTTATGGGAGTCCCTCTGCTAAAACCACAGACCTACTTCTGAAACAGGTGCCCATAAATGGAACGTCTGCAGATCCAGATCTGTTTCCAGAGAGACTCGCTTTTTCAGAGGCATTTTATCTTCATTTCCCATTCACCCTCAGTGGACACCAATACCACAGCTCTAGGCTTTTCTGCTTTTCTCTTTTCTGGCCCGCCACATTCATTAGGTTTTATTTTTTCAACCTATAAACAGTCATGGGTTCCTATTTAAAGAAATGCCGTCCAGGCACGATGGCTCAGTGCCTGTAATCCTAGTACTTTGGGAGGCCGAGGCAGGAGGATCAGTTGAGCCCAGCAGTTCGAGACCAGTCTGGGCAACATAGTGAGACCCTGTCTACACAGAATAAAAATAAATAAAAATTAGGCAGGTGCAGTGGCTCTCAACTGTAATCCCAGCTACTCAAGAGGCTGGGGCAGGAAGATCGCTTGAGCCCAGGGGTTCCAGCCTGTACAACAGAGTGTGACCGTGTCTCTATAAAAAAATCAAAAATCAGAAATAAAAATAAAGAAATGCCAATGGATCCTTTCTTCAAATGAAGAACCATTTTTGATTGCATTAGCACCCCTCCATTGTTCTGTTGGTTTGCATGTTCATATACTGAGTTTTCTTACAGCAGTGTACATTAGATGGCTCTCTGTGGGCTCTGCCTCCTGATCAGTAACACAGGAGGAGGATGCATAGCCCTGCACATACAGGACATAATGAGTCTTTACAGCTATCCATTACCACCAGGCATTGTACAACTATGTAGGGCACAGAGAAATACACATTATTAGCCACCCTCAGGCTTGTGCTCCCCTGTGGCTGTTTCCATCTGGCAAGGTGATCGGCTGTGGAGTCCAAGGGCAAGATGTGCAAAAACAATGACACCCTCTGTATGTCTAGAGCTTGATTCCAAACACATTCCTAAATAAGCACCCACTTTACCTTTACAAGAGCCTTGAGGTGAAGGCAACTACAGGTCACTTACAGGTAGAGAAACTGAGGCCCAGGGAGATGAGCCAGCTTACAGAAAATAGCACTGCAAGTCAGCATCAGACCAGGACCAGGATGAAAACACAAAGGTGTGAAAGCTGTCAAATCATGATGTGCATTACAGATGCAAGGCGACAGTGCTGCAATTATCATATTATTCATCTATTCAAAATCTCTGAGCATCTACCATATGCCAGATGTACTTCTAGGCTCAAAGAGATAGAAGTATGGTGTGAATACAAAGATAAGTGACACATGGCCCCTGCCCACCAAGGACAGGGTGTGCTGGAGGATTTGAATGTCTCCTAAACAAACAAGGACCACACAATGGAAGACTAGCACCAACCAGATGCAAGCCCAGAGCAGGGCAGCCCGAATCTGTCTGTATGCACGAGGAGGAGCTGGCATTCGAGCTGGATGGAGAAGAAGCAAAAGACCATTCCAGGCCGAGGAAACTGCATGTCCAGGCCCCGGAGGCGTGACAGATCATAAAAGGAACACAAATGTTGGTGATCGGCCAGGGCCAATTGGCCAAGAGCCTTGTAGACCTTGCTGAAGAGAGGAGATGCTCCCGGAGGCCACCAACAGGACGGGCCTCTATCAGGGGCGTTAAAAAGGAAGAATGGCTTGATCAGATTTGAGTGTCAGAAGACAGGACAGGAAATTGGGTGGGGAGAGGTTAACAGGAGCCCCTGGGGGCACAGAGACCAGTCAGGAGGAGATGTAATTATTCACTCAAGGGACAGTGGGGCTAAACTGAGGGTCTGCCCCCTGTCACTTAAGTTCTCATCTGCAGAGTAAAATAACAGTATTTGTCCTGCCTCCTTTATGGGACTATTATAAAGTTATTAATAATAATAGAAAGATAATAAAAATAATAGCCAACATGTATTGAGCACCTTTGTATTTTATTTAACAAATACTTAGCCTATGCTAGACACCAGGCATTCTAAGCACTTTACAAATACTAATTCATTTAATCCTTACAATAATCTTGTGAAATAAGGACTTTCATTAGCCCCATTTTACAGATGAGGCAATTGTGACACAGAGACATTAAATAACTTATACCAGGCCACACAGGTAGTAAGCAGTGGAGCTGTGATTTTGCAGCCAAGCAGTCTTCCCCTGCTCTTGGTCACAACATCTGGGGCCTCTTGTTTATTCCTGTTATATGCCCGGCACTATAGTAAGTACCTTACAGCTGTTGTCTATTACTTTGATGCTTAATAATTCTATGAGGTAGGTACTCTTTTTTATCCCTGTTTCATAGATAAGGAAACTAAGACACAGACAGGATAGGTACCTGGCCCAAGGTTGCACATCTAGCAAGTGGTTGAGTTGCAAATTGGTCTGTGGGACTGCAAAATATGTGCTCTCAACTCTCCCCCTGCCCCTTTATTTTGAAAGTACAAAAACCAGGCAGAGGGGAGATGGAGGGAACAGAAACCTGAAACAAAGGCCGAAGACTTAGAATAGTGGGCGGTCGATGGAATATGTTTTCGCCTGGCCAGATTTTCCCACCCGATGTTAAGCAGAGCGGAGAGAAGGCAAGTTCCCCTCTATCCCAGCACCCCTGGTTCAGCCTCCTGACAAGTCAGGCTGTGTCAGCGGGCAATAAAACACCCCAATCCTATGGGGTGAGGGTACGCAGGCCTCAGTGCTGGGAACAGGGGTGGCAAACAATGGTGTCTCAGTCAGGCCCCCAGGATCCACTGATTGGCCCTGGCAAAAACAAGATGTCAGTTAGTAACAGCTGTAAATTCCTGTGACAGCAACTCCCCAGGCCCCGGGCACACTCTGGGCCAGGCTGGAGCCACAATGTCCAGAGCCTTCTCCTGCCACTTCTTGGGACTAGGAGTCCTGGCCTGGAGCCTGGCAATGGAATCATTAATCTATGGACAGGCTTCATAAGGTGAAAAACATGCAGGAAATTTTACAGAAGAAAACAGAGCTAAAAAATAAATTCACCAGAGTTCAGCTGAGACCAGACCATCTAGGGCTGTGATTCTGAAACAGAGAGCAAAACCCCCAGGAGGACATGTTATAGGCTCTGGAGAATGCATGGACTTGACAGAGCACTTATGAGAGGCTGTGTATCCCAGTGGTCAAGGGCACGGGTTTTGAAGCCAGACTGTCGGGGTTCAAATCCCAATGTGGCCTCTTAACTAGCTGAAAGATTTGGGGCATGTTCCTTAATCTCTCTGGGCCTCAGTTTTCTTACCTGTCATAGGAGGATAATGACAGCACCTCCATCATCAGGTTGTTAAAGGAATTGAGTTAATATATAGAAAGTTCTAAGAACAGGGCCCAGAAGCTAGGGGCAGTGCTATGTATGTGTTTATTAAATAAGATAAACGAGTATGGGGGAAACATGAGACATGTCTCCCCAGTGAAGGAATCATAATAATCCAGGTTAAAGGAGATGGAATCTGGGCGTGAGATATTTCCTATTTCTTCTGAAAGAGTTTGAAAGAGTTTGGATTTGGAAGTCACTGATTTAGGGTCACAGGAAAAGCTGAAGTGCTATCCAACAACATGCTGCAGCAGCTATAATAGGCAGAGCCACAGCCTTGGAACCCGGGATGGGGGTGGTAGCCCAGGAACTCCAGGAACTCCTAGGGTGTAGTCAGTACTAGTCTGTACTACAGCTCTCAAAATTTACACTCATAGATCTCCAAGATCATCTAGTCCATACCTGGCCACTGCAAAGGAAAGGAATCACACTGAGGGCCAGAGATGGGCCTTGTCCAGGGTCACATGGAGGGCTGGTATGGGGAGTGGAACAGGAGCCAAGACCTGCTAAAACTGGGGCATCTTTCTCCACATCAGCCTTCTGGCCTTGACCCGGAAAAGCTGAGAGCCTGGCACATGGGTCTTGGCCTGGCTGGAGTAGCTGCCACCTGGCCTGGCAGGGCCTGCGGGTATGCTGGTCCCTGCCCAGGGTACTCCTGACCAGCACCTGCCACCCAGCTCTGGCAGTCCCCAGGGGGCTTAGGCCCAATTTCCTCTTCCAGAAGTGAGGACTAGGGGGTCCTCACCTCCTACTCTTTCACACCCAGGAGTGGCTCCAGGCCAGGGCACTAATCCAGAAGAAGCAGCCCTAATGCATTTCACAAACCTCACTTGTCTTGTCTAGACAGACTCAAGCCAGTGTCTCTGTCCCTGACACTGGCATATTAGGGTAAAAGATAAATCCCCAAATATTAATGGCTCAATGCAATTGAAGTCCAAACTGTATGCTCCTATCCACATAGGGGTGGCTCTCCTCCAAGCAGGGATGTGGAGACTCAGGTACCATCCCCCTTCTGACTCCGCCACCTTCAACCTATACTCCCCAAGACCACTGCAACTGGCTGCTTCAAGCCGACAGTGGGGGAAGGCACCTGGGCCATTGGCCTAGAAGAAGCACTTACTCCTTTCACCACTGGGCAGAATTTAGCCACCTGGCCACACCTGGTCACAAGGGAATGAGAGGTGTAGTCTAGCTGTTTGCTCAGGACGTAGGCTTTAGTGGACACATGGGCCATCTCTGCTACAAATGACCTCACAGCTTTGCTCTGTGGCACTTGACAGTCCTGGACTGGAGCCCAGCCCCAGCTTAAGTCAGCAACTTTCTCCACCCAGGAAGACAGTGAAGGGAATCTCATGGCCCTTGATGTCTAGTCTGTGATGTGCAGGGAGGAGTGACAGAGACAGGCTTTGCTGGTAGGCTGGGAGCTCACTGAGGGAATATGTGCTCAGCTCCCTGAGGCCTCCCGGCATCCCTCACACACTGCCTGCCACCGAGGAGGCCCCCAGTACGCGTTTGCCTTATGGGGGGATGCAGCACGAATGCAGCCTGCAGGGGTAGCAGGCACAAGTCGGGCTGCAGGAATACTGCGGCCTGGCTAACTGCAGCTTCATGCCTGGGACTCCCAGGTCCACTTCCTGGCTTGGCAGCTGGGAGGCAAGGAGAAGGGGACAGCCAGAGCCACCCGCCCCCCAAAGCCGGCTCTCACGTCAGAGGCAGACTCAGCTCGTCTGTGTGGGAGGGAACAGGAGCTGTTTCCATTTTATTTTATATTCGTCACGAACCGTGTCCCACAGACATGAGAAGCCACAGAAGAAACGTTCTCCCTCCCCTACTGCAGCTCCTCAAAAGCAGGGGCTGGGGGAAAACATTTGAAGGGAACACCCTTGACTTCCATGAACAGACAAAGCTTCCCCCAAAAGGGGCCAGCACAGGGGAAAAAGCCAACGCAAGAACAGCCACGAGTTTGCGTTGTGACCTTGAGCAGGTGACAGATCCTCTGTGTCTCCATTTTTCCCCATCTGTCAAATGGAGATCATAAAGGCTGCTCTGCAAGTAGAATAAGATGGTCCATGTTTCAATGGCTCTGGAAAGTATAAACCTTTACATGGCAATATAAAGTGTTATTGCCCACTCGCCCTTCCTACCTCTACAGTGAATGCAGATGTTTGCTAACAATTACAATCTTGGCTAGAACTCAGTCTTGATGAATAGAAGAAATAAAGGCAGCACCCTCCATATTTAAGAGATGGGGACCGAGACACAGGCCTGTGGGACACACAGACCCGGTAAGTTCTGGGACACACGCTCTAACCAAGAAATATCTGCCTGTGAAGTAATGATCTGTGATCCCTGAGGAACTTCCACTGCATTTGGCAAAAGCCAGCTCTTGCAGACTCCGATGTGGTATCCGCTGCACTGTGAGGAATACAACAGTCATAAAATCGCAGCATTCCAGACTTGGCCAGAAACCCCGTCCTAGGGGACATGAGCGAGTTCCCAAGTGAAAGTGGAAAACCGACTCCATTTCCATGACCTGTGAAAGGCAAAACAGGTTTATGTCTATCATCACTTATTCGGTTTGGGATCTTGAGCAAAATCACTTAACCACCCACCCTCTGCCCCAGTTTCTTGCTCACAGGACTAAGGAATGGGAAAGTACTTTGGTAACTAAAAGACACAGTTCAAATGGAAGGTATTTCTCGCTATCGATGATCAAATCTCTTCCCTGTGAGTCACCTGCAGTGTTCTCAGATTCTCTCACACACGCAAGACGGGGGTTCCCATTTTCCTTCTTCTGGAATTTCATTCGTTGTGATGGGGCCAACCTGTCATGTAGCCAGAACAAAATTCTACCTCAGGAGAATGGGAGAGAAGATGCTGCCGGGATGAGCCACCAGAGGTTGTGACACGTGCAAACTGTTAATTAATTCAAAGCGGAAACAAGAGCAAAGATCATTGCGAATCCAGTGTGACTCCTGCGAGGGTGGAGCCCAGGCTTCCCAGCCGGACACCCCTCGGTCAAGACTGGGTGACAGGCGCTGCTTCAGGTTCCTCTGATGTAGCAGAACCACAGAATGAGGCCTGAAAACAAGGGCCAGGAGGATTCAGGGAAAAGAAGGGACAGATGAAAGAAAAACAGGGCACTTTCGGAGCCTCATTTTCTCATTACCATTAGTGTGCATTTATTTCCTCTGTTGGAAAGAGGGAAGAAGTTTTCCATTGAGAGTCCAGGGCAGCCCTGTGTAATATTTCATTTCACAGCCTCTTTCTCTGGCCAATGATGACAGCAGCTGTTAAGCTGTTCTCCTGGCCAGTCCTGTGGCAATTCTACTGCAAAATCAACTCAGAATCCTTTCCCCCCAGAACGTCTCTTCCTTCTCACCCTATCCCACCCCCCAGGCTTTCAGCTGGCCATGTTTCTGCTCAGGTGAAACCCCTGGTAGAAATGGTTTCTAGTCCTCAAACAATAGAAAATTCAAAGGCCAACTGCAGGGGACCAGAGATCCCTTTATCTGCTACTGTGACCTGTGGAACTGAGTGAACAGAGGCTAGAAAGCCAGACAGAGCTCCAGAGCATGCATGCAACTTGAAGCATCTGACAAAAAGCCCCGCTTAGCACCCAGCCTCAGAACCATCTTCAAAAAGCCCCTGGGTCCCACCAGCCACAGCACTGGACAAACTCATTATCCTCAGCTCCAAGGCAAGACAGGCTTAATCAGGTCAGCAGCATTTGATCTGAAAATAAGCACCTTCTTGACACTCTGTGGATTACAGGAATTATGCCTAGTAAAGCTACCTATACCACCATCATGTCAAAGGATATTCAGGGATATTCAGCTGAAAGGAATAATTACACAGTCAAATGCTATCAAACCCACAAAATGAAAGTGAGCCCACCCATCACTCCAGAACCCAAAGGCTGGAGGTTTATCTGACAGTGGAAAAAAACAGACAATCCCTAAGATTTTTCATGCCTCTTTCCTTCCACTGAGCCTGTAACCTATATGCAGGGACTGCTGGGATGGTATGGCTGGGGTATGCCGGGCCGGGTATGGTATGGTTGGGGTTACACCCAGCCATCTCTGGGGTTCATATACCCCAGTTTGCAGTCATTCCTGTTTTCTGACAAGGCATCATTTTCAGCTAAAATTTTCCACTCTTGGACTCAGCCCAAAGGTGAGTTTATTTTGGAAAGTCTGAGCCAAATTTCTCTGCAACTAGAGTTTTAAGCAGGTGAAATAAAGGTTGCTGCTTCTCACCACATAAAATTGTGTCCTAAGAGTGCACAATAGTTCAGGCCCCTAGTGTTCATGGAGTCAAGTTCCACAGACCCAGGGACAAGTATGCATTAAACATGGTGTTAAAAGATATGCCCACAAAAATGATACTGAATAAGGAACTTAATTTAATTTTGACACATCCAAATAGTGATGAAAGTAAGTCTCTGGCATTTATAAGCTTTAGACTTCTCGAAATACTCCACTCCCATTATCTCATCTGTGCCTCACAGCTGCCCTGGGAAGAAGTGGGGCCTGCCCAGGGTCTCATGTGGCAGATGGCAAAACAGGAGGGAAAGAGGGGCCAAGAATTACTTAAGGCCACACTATCTGTTAGTTGGCAACGTCAAGACCACCCTCTTGACCCCTGGTGTTCCTCAGCCAAATTTGATAGCCCTTTAATAAGTATAGGAGTTAAACAGAATATGGCACTAAACTGTGTTATCAAAGTTTCTTAGGAATAACATTTTGGTGAAACCTGTTGCCTGTCGTCTTGAAAAGTTAGAGGGAAGGAAGAGATGGACATTTACTGAGCATCCGCACATGCCCGACACTGTACCAGACATTTCATCCTCAAAAGAATTCTACAAGACTGGTATTGTGCTGCCCCTTTCTTCGGCGAGGTAGAGGAGAGACCCAGACAGTAACTGGCAGAGTGAGTATTAGGAATCAGTGATCTGCTGACAAGTCCATGTCACTATACCATAATGCCAGTGAGGAAACCTCAAATACCCCCATGTCACATCTTATACAGGAAAGTCCCTTTAGGATTTGAGTTCTAAACTAGTCTTTACCCAAACTAGCTAAGAAAAAGCAAAACTAAAGGCTCATGCCTCCTCTCCTGTCCCTCTGCAACTGCCCAGTCTCTGATGAGGGAGGGACATAGAAGGTACAGAATATTCAGGGCAGGAGAGAAAGAATGAAAAGTGAACCATCTACAAACCAGAAAAACCAACCCCTACATATTAAACCAATAGTTTCCTTGAGATATACTACACTGTAGAGGCAATACAGATTTTTTTCCTATATTTAATCCTAAAAACAATGAATAAGAGTAAGTGGAGGTAAAATGCTGATAATCCCGCATACTATATGCTACTCTCTGCTGTGAGTTTCTTGACCTTTTTCTACTGAGTTATGTATCACCCGTGTGTTTCTGAGCCTTGCACTAAATAAATGCTCAATGAAAGTTTGATTAATGGATGGATAGATGGATGAAATAATAATGTTGTCAGAAATAATGCCTCCTAACCCAGGTAGAATTTAAATCTGCATTACTCTACCCATTTGATATCTGAAGACATATTTGTCATTTTAATATCAGAAATATAAAACAAGCTATTTCAGCTTTATCTTCTGTGAGCATATGGATGAAAGAATATGAATTTTTTTTGTTACGCATGAACAGGCTGCATAGTTGAAGATAGTTTTCCAAAGAATGTGACAGAAGCCCAATTATTGTCTTTTAAAAACCAAAGCAAAATAAATGTTCTAGGAAAGAATCTTTACAAGAACAAGAAAAGATTTCCATTTGGGAAAATCAAAGAAAATCCAAAGAAGAATCAGTTCCACTCACAGAGGGCCCATGTCTGTACCTCAAGTGGAAGGTTCTCTGGAAACTCCAAATGATGTGCCTCTACCTTCAAGGAGCTTCTAATCAAGTTGTTTATTTACGGGCTAAAGAATAAAACATAGGAGGAAAGCAAATGGCATTGTGGCCTCTAAATCAGGTGGAGAGACATAATAGTCGTCAGAAATACAAAAATAATTGAACAGAAGCTGAGGTCCAACATGTTCCACCTTTACTAAAGGCAGCTAAATTGTACGACTTTTAGTTAGGAATAAGGACTGACTTCCTGGAAAAAAAAAAAATGCTTTCTCCAGAAAACTTTTATAACAGGAGAGGCTCTTATCTGCTGAGGCTGTTAGCTGTAACCTTACCAGCCGATCTCAGGAACCCTAAGGCCCAGAAATCTTTCTGTGAAACAATCCTCTTCTTTCAAACTCCAGTTCCAGTAAAGTTTTTAGTCCTACTCCCAGCATAAGGTGTTCAAATGGCTCCTCCTTGGGGTGTTGTCTGAAGGAAAGGAGTGGGGACAGAGAGGTGGTCCTTGCCCTGCTTTCAACAACAGAAGCTCCTCTTAGATTTACTTTATATGCTGGGATAACCCTAGAGCTTTATTTTGCAAAAAAATGAGGGGGGAGGCATACTGCTAAAAGAAATAATGGTTATTTGGATACCACCATTGTAAAACATTCACTAAATCTCATTCAATAGTCATTCAACAGATATTTATGGAACCAGGCACAGAACTAGATGCTTTAATTAATCCCAGAAACCAGCCTTCAGTAGGCATAAAGCCCTCAGCTCAGGATAAACACACTCAACTAAAACTGCTTATATTGACTAATCTCCTACTATGGGCCAGACAACTGCATAGGCAGTTTATAGATGCCATCTCATCTGATCATCACTACAAGAATTGCTTGTAGAGGGCAGGTATTATCATCCCCATTTTACAGATGAGGAAATTGACACTGAGGAAAAGCAAATAACTTGCCCAAACGCTGGGACTAGTACCCCAGGGCTGCCCAACATCAAAGACTTCTCATCAGCTACCAAAAGCAGATTGGTCTCTATGTCCATCCCTCAGCAGGTTGGACCATTTCAAGTTAATGACTCATCTTTGTATTTGCTTTGTGATGGTGACTCCTAAATTTCAGATACTAAGGGAAGAAGGAAGGAAAATCTAGACTTACCGATATCTCTAAGAATCCAGGTGTTTCTAAAACACCCACGTAAAAAGTGAGGCTTTATCACTCGAGAACTTACATGGGAATAGGAAGCAGCCTGGACCAATAGAAAAGTTCTGCCTCCATCTGAGGCCATGCCTGGGTGAACCTAAGAGGTGGGCAAAGCTTTCTTCACTACGTTATCCCTTCTGGGATATCCTCTGTATTTCAGGCCTGTATTGCCCCGGTAAGATCTGTGCTCTCCCCTCTTGGTATCAAAACTGCCCCCCAGAAAGGATCTGGGGATCAGTCATTTACCTGTTAGTATGTCTTCAGGTCAATGTGACCCACCTGCATTTTAAAGTTCTGTCTTCTGATGAAAGGGCTGTAGACCTTATCAGAGGGAGACTGATGGGGGCATCTTGGAGGGCACAGGTAAACAAAGGATTCTCTAGGGTGACTATCAATTATATCTTATATATATGTGTGTGTGTATATATATGGCAGCCCAATTTAACCTTTAAGTACTTCCGGTTTTTCCAAAATAGACCAAAAACCAAAAAAACAAAAAACAACTCACCTCCCACATACACATAAAAAAATAAAATCTGCCCCTGTTTTTTACCTAATGAGATAACAATAGTTACTGTTCATTGAGCACCTATTATGCTCCAGGCCTTGCTCTAGGTATAAATACGTTCTATTTAATCCTCAACGCAACCTTTCATCTTCCTTCCTTCCTCTACTGTCTTAGTTTCTTAGGGCTGCCATAACAAAGAACCACT
This sequence comes from Daubentonia madagascariensis, assembly GCA_023783475.1. Taxonomy (NCBI): domain Eukaryota; kingdom Metazoa; phylum Chordata; class Mammalia; order Primates; family Daubentoniidae; genus Daubentonia; species Daubentonia madagascariensis. The sequence goes on along the minus strand of JAKFHU010001035.1, from coordinate 38,982,000 downwards.
ACCTAGATGGCCTAAGACAATAGAAATGCATTCTCTCAAAGTTCATGAAGCCAGAAGTCCAAAATCAAGGTGTTAGCAGGGCCATGTTCCCTCAGAATCCTCTAAAGGAAGATCCTTCCTTGCATCTTCCAGCTTCTGGGAGCTGCAGGTGTTCCTTGGCTTGTGGCAGCAGGAAATCCCTGCCTCCATCCTCATCTTCTCCCTGCATCTGCCTCTGTGTCCAAATTTCCCCTTCTTATAAGGACACCAATCATATTGGATTAGAGCCCACCCTAATGACCTCATCTTAACTTGACTACATCTGTAAAGACCCTACTTCCAAATAAGGTCACATTCTGAGGCACTGGGGGTTAGAACATCAATATGTCTTTTTTGCTGGGAAGCAATTCAACTCACGGCACCCACCTGTAAGAGAGTGATGACCTCAAGGTCATACAAGGTCTCAGTCGGAAGCAAAGTTCCGTTTCATTTCCTAGACTATCCTCAATCAGGCAGAAGCACAGACTTGAATATCTGGAAGAAATCTATCATATCAAAGAAGGGCAATGCTACGCTTCTTCCTGCTATTCCCTCTGCTTCTGGTTTCTTCTCTCTCTTCTTCACCTAACTACTCCTGCTCCTCCTGTGCATCTCAGCTCAAGCACCCTGACCCCAAGGAGACTTCCCTCACCCCCCAGACCAGGTCAAAACCCCTTCCCAGCATCTCCGCACACCACCTCTCTCTCCCTCCTTGCTCCCATCGCCACCCTTGAATTTGCAGGTTTCCATTTCTTTAGGGATTATTTGATAGATGTCTCTCTTTGCCATCAGACTTCAAGCCCCACAAGGACAGAGCCCTCTTTGTTTTGCTTGCAATTGTATCCTTACCTCTCAGCAGAGCCCCTGGCTCCCAGGAGGGGCTCAGAGGTTAGTCCTTGGCTACTTGGAAGGAAAACTTCGGTACCCATTTCATCCTCAGCCCCAAGCAGCCTAGTTAGTTAACTGCAGCTATTCATCTTGTGGCCCACACCTTCCACCTTCCACAGGTGGGCTGGTACCCACAGCTACTGCCTCCCCTCTTATGCCTGGCAACCAAGAGAACCAGAAAACTATCACCCCACGCTGCCCCTGGACTCCTCAGCCTCCCACCCTGACTCCATCTTTCATCAGTGTGAGAAATGAGTGTCTTCACTCCCACTAGACACAAGGGGCACATCCATACTGGTGCCTTCCAGGATGGCCAGCAGCAATGGCACAGTCTCCTCTAGGCGCCTCCTCTCTGAGGACCCAATTTCATGTCCCTAACACCCTACCCTGCACCACACATACCCCCAAATCTGCTTCTGAAATCCTCTAGGACCATAAAAAGCACCAATGTCTTCCTTGGGATCAGCTTTAAAACAGTTGCCACAGCTAAAACAAGCTTGGCCTATGTACATGTGGGAACAGCAGAGCCATGTCTACAGTGACCCACTCAGCACGGGGGCTGGTCTGAAAACCCACTGGGCCCTCAGCCCCACCAGCAGCCCCTCAACCAAACAGAGGGGCTCAGTGCAGGGTCACAGAGCAAGGCCACCTGGCCACTCCTCCACCCCTTCACTTCGTAACGCATTGTCAACTCATCCACGCCTGCTCGGCCAACCTTTCCTGACTTCTGATAGTGTCGGTGGAACAATCTGGGACACCAGGGTGGATGGAGAAAATAAGAGGCCCATTTTGCTGCTATATTCCCAGCATCCTCACTCTGAGGAGCCACAGACAAGGCAGCAGATAACAAGAAAGCAATGGGGTAAGAGCCCCAGCAGAGGTGATCACACAGGGCAAAGTTCCGTTTCAGAGGGGTGACACCTCTGGGGATTAGGAGAAGCCCCTCCTATGCCTTCCAAGGATGGACAGCCTAAGGGGAGGAGGGGAGGAGAAAAGGAGGGGGTAGGCAGGCGAGACGCAGGGCTTCCAAGCAGAGAGAAAGAAAGACACGTTATGCGAATGGCAAGCCCCACCACCACTCTTCTGTGTAGGGTGTCTATTAAAAATAGAAATAGACGAAGCTAAAAAAGATAAAACTGGGGTCAGTTTATAAAGGGTCTTATAATTAGCTCACAAGACATAATTAATTTCTTACCACTTCCTTGCAATACATAAATTTTAATCTACTACTGGTGGTGAATTTTTAAGTTCATGGATGTTACTTCTCTCAAAAGGGAGGGTAACCACATATACTTTCTATATCGAATGCCTGTTCTGCTCACATCTACAGACACACCAGACCCTAAGAAACCCAGACAACTCCCTCCACATGGCTATCCTTGGCCACCCTCAGGGCGTTCTCAGATTGGCTGTTTTTCCAGATGGCTTCCTAGGACACATGGCATTTGCAACCAGGCCCAGATACGAGAGTTTGGATTTGAAAAACTGGATCTCATCCCTGTTGTTTCCTACTTACACCGCTGACCGCCCTCCCCCCTTCCTCTCTTTCCTCTTCCTTTATGATATTTTTTTCTGTGCTCACTGCTGTTTGCAACAGCTGTTGAATTTCACATATCTGGGAAGTCCATTAACTTGCTGTTTACTTGAGCTCCACATCATCAACAGAGATGTGGGGCAAAATCGAGTCCCCCACTCCCAGCCCCACCCCCGGGAGCCACATCCCACCTGCTGGGGCATGCCCCCCAAACAGTGCCTTCCCTTCACTTACTCCTACAACTGGAGGTTTATGTTTTATATCAAGCCAGATTATATTAATTTTGCTTTAAAAATCCATTTTAAATATGATTTGGGATGCTGGTAGAAAAAAATTCCACCAAATTCACCTACCACTAATCTGAGTGCTTTTATATAAATCTATAAAGTCCATCATTATGCACAAAACCCTATTTTAACCACTTTTCCAGAAGCTTGCCCACAAAATGAGTGTGTGCTTCCTGACCTGCAGCCAACCGTTACATTTGCATGTGGCACCCAATGGAGCATTTGTGAAAAATAAAGCCAGCACAGACTGATGTCCACTGGAGTCATAGCTGCCTGGAAATTGAAAATAAATCTACAAGGAGATGACACACGCTTGGCAGCTCATTAGAAATTGGTCTCTCTCCCTTCTGTCAAAGGCTGCTTTCCATGCTTTCCATTCACTCTGGCTAGGAATGATGTATGTAAGAGTTTTAATGTTCTCAATTTCTTCCAATGTAAAAAACAAATACACACAATTAAAGAATTGAGGGACAAATTTCACCTACCTGCAGGAATATCAGGCTGCTGATTCACCAAAAAAAATGCTGGCTGGGATTTGGTATGGTCAGTGGAGTTCATCTGACCATTTATGCTGGAAATGGGAACTCGAGGGAAGGGTGGGGCTCTGAAACAGGGAGCAACTTCCAAGCAGTCCCTGGGGCTAGTGGCAGGGGAGGGCCAAGGGCCTCCAGGCAAAAATGGCAGCTGCAGAGAGGCCATCTAAGGAGTGAGGCAATCGGGGCTGGAGTGAAGGAAGAGCTGGAGATGCCCCCCATGTGATGCCAACCAGTCTACACTGAGGAAAGAGCAGAAGCCTGTCCTCAGCCCCCCTACTTCTTTGCTTTTGTTGAGGAGGTTTGGGTTGCCATTCGTTCCGGTTTTGTTTCGTTTGTTAGTCCTTATCTGTCCTGGCTAAATGAAGAATAAAATGGATTTTCACCCATATTTTGGCCAAGAACAATAGAGGGTCAGAGAACCATTAGGAGGCAAAGAGGGCAATGGTGTTAGCTAGACCAGAACTCTCTAGAGCCCCCAGAAAACCTCAGGAGCAGAGCCAAGCAGAATGTGGGCAGCCAGGAAAGCAGGGTCAGCCAGCGGCGGGAGCTCCCCTCCCCACCTACATGCACCCTTGCAGGGTAGAGCACCGGCTCTTTGAAAGGAAAATCACTGTCAGCTACATCAGAGCATTTCATTTTGTTTGGAGGCATCTTCCTGGGTATTAGAATAACATCTATCTTTGATCTCAGGGGATAATTCTCATCTCAGGGGATAATCTTCAATATTATCATGGACATTAATGGAAGAGTGGTCATAAAAGGATTTGCTTTCAGCCCTGCACCAAATGTGGGCCTTGTTGGCAGGTACAAAAGCCAAGGGGGAAAGGAGGTCCAAAATGAAAAGCAAATGGGGCATGGACCCCAGGAGGGGAGCAGGAGCTCTGTGACCAGGGTGCTGTGGTCACAGGAACAGTCAGGTAATCAACAGAGTCCCCAGTGAGCACATCTGGGTCCTCACCTATCCATCCAAGGGCATCAGAGCTTCTTTGAGCTCCACAAAGAGTCTAAAAGTCTAATGAAAGGCCTGGTTCTGGGACAAGAGGCCACACAGTGGCCAGAGTTCACTGTGTGGAACAACCTTACAATCAGCACCCTCAAGTTCCCATTAGAAGATTCCAGCTGGGTGGAAAAACTGAGACTCAGGTTCTCAGGCCTCTGCTCACCCCCACCAGCTCCGAAGCTCCCCATCATGCCTTTTGCTTATTCGGAAAGGCCTAAATGTTTCAAAGCAAATGAAAAGATGACAAATGGCACCTTCACCCACCATGCAGCCCTGTGGGGAGGACAACACCAAACCCAAGATGTGAAATGGAGAGATCAGAGCAAAGACACACAAAGCACCTCAACAGAAACTCTAAATGCAAGGGCAAGGAGAGAGGGGGTATGCTCCACTGTCTCCTGCCAGAACTTCCAGGGGGATCTGGAAAAGCAAGGTGTCTCATTTGGGGCCCCAGCAATTGCAAGGAACTGCGGCTGGTATTTAACAGAGCCCCAAAAAGCTTTTTTGATAATTTTAAAAAGTAATTATTTTAACCACCGATGTGTATAATAAACTCTTGTCAGCCTGACATTAAAATCTGTTTCTTTTCTCTGCTCCCCACCCCGCATCCCACAAGCGTGGCACATGTTCTATTGTTGTTATTTTAGGATTTCTTCAAGGAGCTCTGTGATGGGCAGTTATTTCGTGAAGTGGCAGCACATTTGTCTAACACATACACCATGTCCCTGCAGGAAAGGAAAGGGAGATGGCATTGCCGACGACCTCTCAACCTCCAGCGTGACTCTGGGCTCTTTTTCTGTGGGTGGTGACAGTTTCATCGAAATCACTGTGGGAACAGGGAAAATCCAAAGTGGAACGTTGCCAAGATCCTTAGAGGGTGTGAGGGCAAGAGACCAAACTCAAGGGGAAAAGAAAGAAGAGAAAAACTGAAAAACAAGTTTTTCTCCTCAAGCTTTACAATAACCTGCATTCTGCTTGGTTTGAAGGAACGAGTCCAAGCTCCTGGGGGAAAGTTTCCTGACTCAGAGAGGAAAAACAGGAAGGAAGAACTGCCCTTCTAGTATGTGAGTTCCACGAGGGCACGGAACACAGCAGATGCATCTCGCGCAAGGCGATTAGCTCTTCCCAGCCAAACTGAAGTAGAAGGGACTGACTTCCTCACGCGACCCTGTTCCCAGCCACTCTCAGGAAAAGTCCGCTCTATGCAGCCTGATATTCAAAGCCCTCCACAATCCAGTTCATCCTACCTGATCACAGTTCACTCCCAGATACACTCCCCTCTAATCTGCTGGGTCCTATTGCCTCTCGGACCCACCACATGGTTTCCAGCATGTTGGCCATCCCCCGAGGGGCTATTCCATTTCTTACCCATTTATCCAAACTGCCCACCATGCGCAGTCTCACTCATGGCTTCCATGAACCTTTCTCAGCCACCCTAACCAACCCTGACTGTGCCTCTCCTTTGCAACTAGTACATATGCGCTTCCCAGGGAGCTCTCGTCTCCCCACTAGCATAGGACAGGCTGTAAGTCCCATGAAGACAGGAAACCCATTCCTCTTGTATCTGTTAGTACTTAGCATGGGGCTGGACTGACTTGGGTACCCAATACGCATGGCGTGGGATTGAGGTCACGCACTCCGGGCTTCCTGACCTCATCCTCACTCTCTTGCCCCATCCCCCAGATGCAGAAATTCAGATCTATAGAGAGGGAGGGGTGAGGGGAAAGCATCGTTGTTCCCCTGGATGGTGACGGAGGGAAAATAGTTACTATTTTCCAGGTCAGGCTCCTACAGTACTTTTGTTTCCTAGATGAGACTCTTTACTTGGCTTTAGTACTTGGGCTAGAGAGAGCCAATCTGGGATGCCAGAGCTGCCCCTTAGTTCTGGAAACAGCCATATGTCCAGCTGGGTGTGAGCCTCCAGTCCCCAGGTCAGTAGGGTACAGTAGAGATCAATAACCACAAATCAACCAGTCATTCCCCAGTCTCCAGGGAGGGCTGTGGAGCCCACCTGCAAGAGCAACCCTCATGGATTAAAAATCTCCACCGTAGCCAGTCTTCTTCCACACAGAAACTCCCTGTACTCTCCCCAGCTTCCCCTGAGAGTCCCAATCTTCTCTCCCTGCTATCTATGCCACCACCTGCCATCTTTTCTAGAACTCACCTTATCAATTAATTATCCCCCCTTTTCTAGCTTCCTGTCTAACTAAAAATTCCTTCCTTTTACCCCACTTCCTCCCTGCCAAACTTCTCAAGGGTGACAGCCCACCCCTACTGCCTTACTTCCACACCTCCTTAGCCTCTTGCAATTTGGATTCTGCCCCAATCACTTCACTGACAGACTGTTCTTGAGATCAGTCTCTTGGACAGAATATCAGCCATCAGGTCTGACAGCTTTCTCATTTTGCATTCTCCTCAGCTAGCTCAAGATAGGACCCAGCCCACTGGGTACACCGCCTGCTCTTGACATGCTCCTCCCTGCCCCTCAGGCCTGCACTGTCTCCTGCCCCTGTCTGTCCTGTGGGCATTCCCCAAGGTCCAGGCCTTTCCATGCTTCTCCTCGGCCTCTGTCCACTCTCTCTCTAGGTCACCCCAGCCATTCCCATGGTCTTGACTGTCCCATTGGCATTCCTGCCTCCAGTCCGGACCTCTTCTCCAGAAAGCCAATGTCAAGTTTCTAACTTGGTGCTGGGCACCTACACTGGAGCTACAATTATCTCAAACTCAACATATTTACAAGCAAACTTATTTTCTTCCTTTTCAAATTTGCTCCCCATCCTGCCTGAGGCTTCCCCATCCTCCCAGTCAACTCTACCAGAAGTCCGAGGGTCAGCTCCCCTCTGACCGTCTCCTACCTGCCCGTCCATTGCCACCACCCACCAACTTCACTCCCCTCAGCCCACACTCCTCCTGACCTGTCCCTGACTTCTCATCCCACCACCACTTCCAAGTTCAGACCTCCTGTGCTGCCTTGGCCTCCTGCAGAATCTGTCAGCCCGCCTCCAGTCCCCAGCCCTGCAATCCTTCCCTCACATTTTTACTAGAAGCCTCTTCCTCCCCAGGCCCGACCAAGTGTGCTTCCATGACTTTGCTCACACTCAGCTTGAAATGCCCTTCACTGCTCACTTCTCTGTAACTGAACTCCACCCACCCTTCAAGGCCACATGCCAGGGCAAACTCCTCCACAGAGCCTTTAGAACTAATCAATTCTGCATCACACTGCAGATGTGTGTGTGCTGTTGGCTGGGGTGTTGGGTGTGTGCATGTGCATGTGTCCTGCCTCGGACCCTTCAGCACAGTGCCTGGGCACCTTGTAGCACTGATTCCACTGATGTTTCCTTCAGTTTGCCCCACTGAATTGGAAGCTTTCTGATGACAGGTGATACCTATGAATATGACCTAATTTGGAAATAGGGCCTTTGCAGATGTCATCAAGTTAAGATGAGGTCATTAGGATGGGCCCTAATCCAACAACTGTCCTTATGGGAAGAGGAGAAGACAGAGGGAGGGAGGGAGGACAGCCACGTGAAGACAGAGCCAGAGAGTGGAGCTGGGCTAGCACAAGCCAAGGAGTGCCAGCAGAAGCTGGAATTGACAAGGAAGGATTCCCCCACGGGTTTCAGAGGGAGCGTGGCCCTGCCAACACCTTGATTTTAGACTTCTAGCCTCCAGAACTAAAAGAGAATAAACGTCTGTTGTCGTAAGCCACCCAGTTTGCAGGACTTAGTTACAGCAGCCCTAGACAACTAAGACAGGTGAGGACTGTATCTCATTTACCCTTTGTGGACCCCTCAGTGTCCACAGAGTCTATATAACTCATTAACTCTTTGCTGAATTCATGAACAAAAATGAACCACACACACCAAAGAACTTTTGCTACAAATGAAGACTTTTTAAAAATTAATCCCTGAGACTTGAATGTTATATTCATACTTACACCATCATTTCCTAAGATAGAACTACTGAAACACAATCAGCAGAACCTCAGATTTGTGTTTTGTGTCCAGAGAAAGACAGAGATGGGCTGAGTTTTAAGCCTCCTGTACCCTCTTCACCTGGCTTTCCCATCCATACTTCATGGAAACATTGGCAAAGCAGTTGGCTGGGCCTGCAGGTGTCTGCTACAGGAAAGCGAGTCTCTCCACCGTGCAAAGCTGTGACCTTGTACTCATTAGCACAGGGCTCTATTCTGCTGAGCTAATGACCTCAAATACCGGCAAGCAGAAATTAGGTTCACTAAAAGGGGTGTGGGGAGGGAAAGCTCATAAAGACTGTGTCTCTCCTCACACACACAGTGAGGCAGAACATAATGATCAAGATGTCGGTACTGACAATGATGCGCTTTCAATTCAACCAAGTGGACACTTGAACCAAAAGCCTTTTAGGAATGAACGGGCTGGGGAAAAGGCTGCTGAATGTGCCAGATAGTGAGTTCTTCTCTTTTCTCTTTCTTGAACAAACATTAAAAACCAACATGTTGGGGGCATTCCAGAAAAACCTCTGATAGACAGAGGGGAAATACTCTCTAAGCCTGCGTCACTCAGTCCGTCTGTCGGTGTCCACCAGCTTGGTGGCCATAAATAATACTCATGAGTCACAGTGAAAACTCACAGTCTCTCTGGAGACGCAGCAGACCAGCAACAGGTGCACTCAGCCTGTTCCTCTGAGGAAATCAAATCTGGGGGTGGCAAGGAGACTATTCCTGCCGCGGAAATGCAAATGGTTCATTCTTCCCTGCGCGGGTTATAACGGAGAACTGCCCAGCTTGGCCACTGATGGGCACAGCTCACTGGTTTCCAAAGGCCCCCAACTCGGGCCTGGTTACAGGCTTTAGATCCTTAGTCCTGAAACTTGATGCTTCCCAGGTATGTAATTTTAAATAAAATACTAAGCCATAAGAGAAGGAAGTCCAACACAGTTCAGGCTTTTCCCATGATGACTGCTTTGAAGCTTTTTGGCAAATATTAAACATAAAATTCTTTCCAAAATAAATTTGCAGTGCCCTTACTTTGCAGGCACCCTAAGGTATATGCTCTATCTGGCCCAGGGTAACTCAGCAGGGCCCGTGCCAAGTTGTTCCTGAACTCTGGGAACACCTGGATGCTCTATGACTGCTTTCCACTGTCTCCCAGTCCAACCACTCAAAAGTCATACACAGAAGGAAAATCACTTGTCCCCTCTACCCTCCTAATTTTACAACTCCCTTACTTCTAGCTCCCACAATATATACTTAACCCTCTTTTTAAGGGGTTCATTTGTAACCCCAGATGACTGTTTTTAACTTTTAAAAATGAAAAACCTCTTACAGGTATATACTGTTTTAAAAGACAGTGAAGTTTTTGTGTCCAATCTGATTTAATCTTTTATCAGTAACCCAGTCATCAACAGGAACAGCAGTTCTTATATTGGTAAAATTGACAATGCAAGAGCCCTGTCCCCACTGTGGATAAGTGTGCTTCCTCCATCTCTTGCCTCTGCTGACATACGGACCAATGTTTCATCCCTTGCCTTACTCCATAAACGTCCGTGGTCAAGCACTGATAACAGATGGGCCTTAATCTCCCAAGAGAGGTGGCACATGTGATTTGTAACAACTATTTTTTTTCTTATTGAGACATCTATGTTAAAGTCATAGACATTTAGAGCCACAGGGAACTGAAGATCTACGAAAATAAATGAAATATTCACCAAGACACTAGTTAAACTAATTATTGAACTACGGATTACTATACTATAGAGCCCTTCACAAGAAGCAAGTAGATCACCATGAGCCTATCATAACAATTTCCAGAGATGTTTAGCAAAAAAAAGCAAGAAGCAGGACAGTGTGTATGATCATCATTTGTTTTCAAAAGATATATACACAATATGCTTACAGAATGCATAGAATATTTCTAGAAGGATATCCAAGGAACTAGCTTCTGGAAAGGGATAAGGGAAAGATGAACTTTCAACCATTTGCCTTTTCAATGTTTGAATTCTTTACTATGTATATTTATTAAATCTTTTTTTAATATTAAAAATATGTAAATCTATAAAATATACAAAAACAAATAAAGCATAGATTATGTTATCAATTTTTAACAAGGAGAGAGACCTTGAACTCTAATTTCACCAATGAGGAAACCAAGGTCAGGAGAATGGCCTGGGGGGGTCACTGGAGGCTGGATCCAGGCTCTTCGGTTCAGTTCTTTCTCCTCCTGCACAGCATTTTCTTATGATCACATTCTGGTTGCCCACGGTTACCTGAAATCATCTCCCCAGTTAAATGAGGCATCACTGTTCTTTATTTCATTTATATGACATGCTTTAACAAGGAATCTGTGATCTAGACTTTTTTATAAATCAAATTCTATTCCCAATGTGCTATAAGAGTTGTGCTTAAATCATTCCCTTCTTGTAAAGCAAAAAAATGATCCCTAACTTACTTGGTTTATTTAACCCTGCTTTTCTTTAATGAGATTTGCTTTAAACAAAGCACCCACTATGGCTCATTCATACCTGCAACGTTTTGTTCATTTTTCCTTTTGTTTTTATGTTCTGGCCACTTCAGCGCTATCTGCTCTGAAACGTGAGCTCCCAAAAGGCCAGCACCAAGTCTCTTATGTCACTGATGTGCAGCCAGTGAATTATGCCTCAAACAGGCAATGCAGAAGCCTTTTGATAAGACAGTCTTTAGCTAATGCACACCAACCCAAGGACCAAGGTGCATTCACTGTAGGTGCAATTTATAAAATTATCACAACAAATAATTAGAAAGTGTATTCTTCCAATCCAGATAGGAAGCTTTATTTCAAATCCTGTTCTCTGTTCCTTATTTTTCTTGATTTACCAGTGCAATAGCTGAAATGTTAGATAAGTCAGGGAGCATCTAAACACTTAGTCTCTTTCAAGAAACCCACAAAATCAACACAGTCATTTGGTGGTTTAGGCATTTGCCATTAACAAAACCAGAGTGATGCTCAATTTCTCATGCATAATATATCCACACAAGTTAAATTCTTTTCATTTTGCTAAATTCTAGGCTGTGCTGTTTATAAACTCCGAGAATGGTTATTTTATTAGAACTTATTTCTTAAGGGGGAAAAAAGAAGAAAACCTAAAATAATACTTTAAAGAAAAGAGCTTATAACCAAACTTTGAATGTCCATGAATCTCAGTTTAGCTTCTTCTAATATATGCCCTTTTCTGGACAGATACCATCTATGAAATCTTACTCTAGGGCATTCTTTTTTCTTAATGTTAAAAAATTTTTTACCTGCCCACCCATTAATTAATTGAAAATATTTCCTTCTGGCCTCCAACTGCTCAGGGACTCTCTTAGCAATTTCCTCACCTATAATTATGCTGATGGCTGTGTAACAGGTTGCATCATTATCTGAGTCAAATTAATGTTGGTGTGAAGATAATGTTGTCCAATATGAGGGCTTCCCACTTGGTAGAACCCAACACCCTGGTCCTAGAGGAGCTACCCTCTTGAGGCACTGCCAGAGGGCCAGAGCTGGATTACAAGTGGGGAGGTGCACATCTTCTGGGTGCTGCTGCTCCATCTCTGAGGGCCCAGTGCCATTAAGGCCAATAGCCACCCCCATCATGCTGGTCTCCAAAGTGCTTCCAAACAGGGCACTTGATGCCAGGGTACAGGAGCAAGCAGAAACCTAGCGTGACCGGGCTGCCTCCGCCCTGGCATTTCAAAGCATGGGACAATTACCTTATAATTAGGACTCTTTCCTTTTTCTGAAATACCAGAATAATGTCCTAAATTTAGAGAATACCTTTCTTCTTCTTTCTGGCAGCCTAGCTTGTTCTGAGATGCTCTTTCCAGCCATTTCAAGTGTCACAAAACTAGAATCATTATTCCCACCTCACAGATGAGCAAAATGAAACATGGCATAACGAAAGACATTTAGATGCTGCAAGGAATATTCTCGTACATGTCTTTGCACATAAATATTTCTGTAGGATAACATTTCTGAAAGTGGAATTACTGGGTTAACGGGTATGTGCATTTTTCATTTTGATAAAGATTATCAAAACACTCACTATAGAAGTTATTCCAATTTATGCTCCTATTATCCATGGATGTCTGGTCCCCTCCATCCTCAATGATAATTTTTTTTTATCTTTATCATTCTGATAGTTTAAAAAAAAGATAACTTATTGTAAGTTGAATATCTTTTTGTATATTTAAGTCATTTTATTTCTTTTTCCTGCCAATTATCTACTTATGTCTTTCCCCTATTTTTCCATTATGTTATTGATCTTGTCTTACTAATTTATTAGAGCTCTCTATAAATTAAGGATATTAGTCCTTTGGTTTTTACATGTGATTCTCAATTCACTCTTTGTCTTTTGACTTGCCTATGTTGGTCCGGGAAGCTTTCAGGGACTCAGGCTCCATGCAACCTGGGTTTTTTTAGTTTTTTGAAATTTAATACATTAATCTTTCTCTTTATGATTGCCAGGGTTTGTGTTATACCTAGAGAGACCATGCTACCAAAAGATTTTTAAAATTCCTCTATATAATAAACTTAAAGCCGTGAAAAAAAATCTTTAAATAAAAAATCTGTTTTCTTCCACTACTTTTAATATGTAAATTTTTGATCCATCTGGCATTTATGTTGGCGTAAGAGGTGAGGTATAGATCGAGAAGGCTACCCAGTTGTCCCAAAGTATTTACTGAATAATCTATCATTCCTCACTGATACAAATGCCACTAAAGACAAGTTTTCTGCATATACTGGTGTCTAGTTCTGGATTCTACTATGTACTATTGATCTCTCTATCTATTCAAGTATCAAAACTATACTACTTAAATATACATAATATTATTTAAAATATGTAATTTGTGGCAGAGCTAGTTCATCTTTATTATTCTCACTTATCCTTACTATAAATGGGACCTTTGCTTCCACTCAATTTGCTACCTGGTTGTTTTTCTTTCAGGCAATTTTTGTATATTAATTCCATGTCAGACCACCTCACTGTATTTTCTTATTATCTGTCATAAATAGCATATCATATACACATAATGATATCCCCATCTCCAAGTGCATCAAGTGGTACCTATGGAACAATGTTTAATAAATGCAGTAGTAGATATCCTTATCACGTTGGCAGCATGACGCCTTATCCATGTAATCCTGCTGCCTCTGTATTCTTCAAACTCTTAGAGGAGGAGAGAGAGGGAGAAAATTAAATAGCTGATTTCAGCTTTGGGATCTAGGTGACACAGAACAAAAGCAGGAAGATTATGAAAAAGGAAAAGTTTTTCTCTAGGCCCCCTCCAACTGCATTTCCCCTTCTAAGGCCCTCTGGGTTTCTGCCTTCCCCTCCCCTTTAAAACTTGCCATGCTTTATAGAGCCAGCTGTGTGTTTTATGGAGTACAAACACAAGATAAGGGACTAAGGTCCCATTCTAAGAACTTCCATATGTAATTCTCTATATTATTCCTGCAAAATCTCCTGTACTTAAATTTCAAAATAGTAATAATAGCCAAAACCTGCTAAGCTGTAACTTGTCTCGTGGAACTACTGGGGGGTCAGGGTTCTATCACTGGGTAGGTAGTGACCAAGCTGCTAGAACAGAATCTTTGCAAGCTCTATGTAGGTATATTTGTCACAGCAAGGGGGTCTTGTTTGTGGTGTACAGAGAGTCTGCCAGTCTCATCCAAGTGCTTTTCAGTCCATGAAAGTCTGAGTCACATCCCACCCCCTTACAAAGATTCCCCATACCACTGCACCCCATACTGCTAGTTGCCTACCTCAGTATTCATTCTCCCTTTTTCCCTTAAGAATATTTCTCCCAATTTTTAGCTGTACACATGACTACCTGGAATAAAAACTATATTTCCCAACCCTCCTTAAAAGGAAGAAAGCATACCCTTCTTCTCCCCTTTCTCCTGGAATACATGATAGCTGGAGCGCTGGCAGCCACCTTGGACCATGTGAATGAAGGCCACAGTCTAGGGATGATGGAGTAGAAAGCTGGATCCCTAATAGCTTCATGGAACATCATATGAGCCCTGATCAAAACTTGTTATTCTTGAGAAAATAAAATCTTGTGTCTTTAAGCCACTATTAATTTGGATTTTCTGTCATATGCAGATATGCTTAATCCTGATTGGTTTATACTGAGTGGAACCCTACTGATCACCATAGAAGCAGGTCTCAGGCCCCTTTCTGGTGCTTGCATGTGAGTAAGCCCTAGCTTGTCCTCAACTCTGTTCCTCAAGGGCAGGGACTTGTCAGTCCTGCCTCACCCCCAGTGCCTACTCAGTGTGGGGGGACATGATGGACACACAATGAATATTCGTTGAATGACAGACTCTGAGTGACACAAAATAAATGCTTTTACATGCATGTAAAGGAGCACTACATGGTGCTATCAAGAGCACAAGGGGAAAAGAAAATTATTTTCCTTAACCTGGGAAACCTGGCAACTATTTTACTAATGTTTATTAACTCCCTGGCACTCCCTCCTGGCACAATGGTCATTATTTGAATAATAGCAGTGAGTCTTCTGCTTTCAGGAAATGTAACTTAGTGAGTAGCTGGAGGTGAAGAAAAATCAAAGAATTCAAACAAGGGCATTCATGCAAATGGGCAAACCTCATCTTTTATAAAAATAAATTATTATAATGCACAATGACCATAAGAAGCTATTTAAACAATATAGTATCTTGTTCAGTCCCAGGTACAGAGAAAGCTTTCAACAAATTTTTGGTTGACTTAATAACAATATTTTCCATTTTCAACAGATTACTGATCTTTCTTTATTTTTCCAGGTACCTACATTTCAGCTCTTCTCTTTAGCCAAATCTTGGTTATCCAGGAGTCACTGGCCAGTGTTTAGGCCCTTTCCTTCCCATCTCAGTTCAGCACCTTCCTAATATTTTGACCAATTTCCAGACCACAAAGTAAAGGGGAAAGGGATGTGAGGAAAAAGCCAGGAACAGACACTCTGACCAGTGCCATAGCCAAGGCGGGTGTCCCTTCTTCCTCTGGATCTAGCCTTTCCTCACCTGTGACATTCCACCTTCTGTTTCCTCTGTATGGTGCATACTGACAGCATGCTGCCGGCCACACAGATCCTATGTGTAAATTACAAATGGGGGTGGGTTGGGCACACAAGTCCCATGCATTCCTTTCTCGGACACATGCACCACCCCTTATGCACATTACAGAAAGCACCCCTACCCCTGGCAGACCCATCCCTGAGTCTGGGTGCCCATTTGGCAAGAGAAATGAGAGCCCAGTTGCAGCTCCAATTGCCCCCTGACTAAGCATCCACACACAGAAAACCCAAACAGCCACTTGGCCCTGTAGGTCATGTGCCAGCAGTGGGTTGTAAAATCAATTTAGTAGGTCCAACAAATATTTTTTTTAAAGTGAAATAATAGGTTATTAAAATAGATCAAATACCTCTCAGGTAGTAAGAGTACCATCTTCTGCCATTCCTTATATGTGCACACTGTGCCGCAAGGCAGAATGTATTTCCTGCTGCAGGTGTCGGTCAGATATTTGAAAACCCAGCCTTAAGCTTGCCCGTGGTGCTGTGTGAGCACAAATAAAGTGGGCCTTATCCTCCCCAGTGCAATCACAGAATCATGCCTGCTGATTCCCTCATCTTGTGTTCCTTCACCAGGAGCCAAGGCCTTCCAGTTCGTCAAGGGGGCCCAGATTTAAAAGGCAAATTTCCTGAAAAAGAGAACCCACTGACTTGCGTTCACACTGGGCTCTAAATGGCTGATTGCAGAAGTTCCTGAGAGCACGTTTCAATGAGGTGAAGAGAAATCATCACATCATCAGATGGAAAAAAGGGGAATAAAGAAATTCCCCCTAAAATTTATAATTTTGTCCAGCTCTGGCATAATTTCTCACTCCCTCCCACCCCCCAACACCAAGCCAGTTGCATTCTGAAGCTGTTTATGGTGTTCAGTGTCAAGGAAGATTGAAATTTCTGACTAATAAGGCCTTGGGTTGATCATGGATTTATTTTATTTTATTTTTTGGACAGGAAGTAGGATTTACTGGTGGGCACGAATGAAGAGGCAGCATAGTGGAAAACCTCATGAGTGCAGGGCCCACCACTTGTCCAGGGGGCCATGATTGGGGATGTACTTGACCCCCCAGCCACCTGGGATGAGCCACTTCTCAGCCACCATGTCTTCAAACTCATCCGCATTAAACTTGGTAAAGCCCCACTTCTTTGAGATGTGGATCTTCTGGCGGCCAGTGAACTTGAACTTGGCCCTGCACAGGGCCTCAATCACGAGCTCCTTTTTCTGCAGTTTGGTGAGATGGACATGACAACTCGGCCAATGTGAACCCTGGCCACAGTGCCCTGGGGCTTTCTAAAGGCACCTCGTATAACTGTCTGGAGCCTAGACTGGGGACAGCACAAGGTCTGACACATGAACATATATCGGAAGAGACTGTCTCCAGGGTCTCTTAGAGCAACCCATACAAGCAACAGGCTGTATACACTACCAAGGAGGATGCTCTTTGCAGCCATTGCACACCGGGCCTGATCATGGATTTAGCTTCCCACATTATTTCTGTCCCCCACCACCACAAATGATTGATAATTGTCTACAAATTTAACTGTCCATCAATAGAAAACATATGTGTAGCCAAGGGATGGGGAAAAAGGAGCATCCACTACTCAAGGCAGACGCTGAATCCCAGTGGAGTATGGCAGAGGGGAGGGAGTGCTCGAGACTGCCTGTGGACTGTTTGTTTTGTTAGATTTTATTCTTTTGGCATCAGCATGCAGTTCCAGCTCCAATGACTTGTTCCAGGTAAGAAGATGCCTTCTGAAATGGCCACAAATTTGCTCCCAAGAAACATTTCCCCAGCAACCACGAAGCAGTCAGACTTGATTACATCCTGTATCTCATCCTTTCCAACTAGAGTCAAAGGTATTAGACAACAGAGACCTTCAGCATCTTTCTCTGCCGTACTGAGCCCACAGTTGGGACTAGAATGACACCACCCAGCACCTTACTTCTTGGGCATTCTTTTCCTCATCTCACATCCTCTCTATTTCTGAGAAAGGCAGGACCTGCAGAGACTGAGCCTAAAATAGTTGTGCCCCTTTGATGATTCCAAAGAAAAATGTCTCTCTCACATTTCCTAATGCCACTTGGCTGACTGCTTGGGGGGAAAAATTGTCACAGTCTATGGGGGTGCTAATTAGAATCAATTAAAACTCAGCTGGCCTGCCTGGGCGCTGAATTACCTTGCAGGACTTGCTCAGCTCTTGTGAAAATGAAAGAGGGACCCAGAGAGAAAGAGTTTTTGCAGCAAGAGGAATATCAACTTACTTTCCCAACTGAACCTTTCAACCAGGCCTTGGCCAAGTAGCATCCCTTCACTCAGGAAGTAAAAATCTTTGTTGGATTTATCAAGAGGATAAAATGCACTAAGTTGCTGAGGCCATTATATACTATCTCCCATTTAAAAATGAACAAACAAAAGACAAAATATTCTTTCTTGCAAAGGGCACAGAGATGAAGACTACAACTATGTACACATGACCTTCAATGAGCAGGATTTATTGCATGCCTACTGTAGGCCAGGAGCACCTCAACTCATCATGGCAGAAAACTAGAGTCTGAAAACCATCTGGGAACTAAATTACCCCCTTTTTTTGAATTTATTTTTTTCCTTTTATTTCAGAATATTATGTGGGTACAACACTTTGGTTATATATATTGCCCATGCACTGCCCATGTCAGAGCTACAATAGTGGACATCCCCCAAACTGTGCTCCCCGCACCCATTCAGTGAGAGTTTTCCCATACCCTCCATCCCCCTCCCGCCTGCCTGCCCCCTGATGAATATTATTGCCATGTGTGACATAAGTATTGATCAGTTAGTAGCAATCTGATGGTGAGTACCAGCAGATTACCCCCTTACCAACAGCACAAGTATCATTTCAAAATTCCTACCCTCATACTCTCAGATAGTCAACTTACATAAAATCAGTGCTCACTGAACATTATTTTGAAAAAAAAATGAATAAGAAATCATGTTATCTGAAAAAAAAGAACAATAAATCATGGCATCAAGTTCGAACTTATCAAATTGTACACTATAAATATGTGCGTTTATTGTATGTCAATGATGTCTCAAAGCTGTTTGTAAAGAGTTCAATAAGTCAATTTATAACTGTTTGAATAAACAATACTTATATTTTATTATAATAAGCCAAATATCACCATTTCATAATTATAACAAAAGTTAAGTTTGCTCCCCATAAAGAGCACTGGTGAAGAATTTGAATAGAGGAAAACCTGTGTCCGCACCGCTGGGGAGGCACAGCTGGGAAGAAGAAACAAATGCATGCAAAGGTTACTAATAACCCAAGACAGGATGTGATAAGGGCCAAATGAGTGACTCAGACAATACACGTTACAGGAGTAGTGACTGCTGACCATGCACTTAGGGAAAACCAAACCCTTCTGCTGTTTTCAATACAGAGCACACATTCCCTTCACAGTCCTCAGTGTTTGGATTCCCGCAGGCATTGCCCATTTGTGTCCACTCATGAGGGCATGGCAGCTGTGTCACCAAAAAATGAACCCAGCTCTGGTCTCTCTGGTCTCACCCATAGGCCAAGGAAGGGATAACCAGCAGAGCCAGATGAATTTGGAATATAATTCTAGATGAAATGGCTCAAGGAGTCAAATGGGCCATTAATCACGGCTATAAACACCAAAACCAAAACAGATCTGACTGGCCTCTACTTAGGTGCATTGTAAATTCCTACCTGGACACTCTGAAAATTTCTTTCATGACTCAGTTTATAGACAGATATAATGGGATCATTTTCCAAATGTCAATTTAAAAACTACCTGGTTAAAGCTTATGAAAACTACATTGCCTTAGACACTCAATCACAATTACTTTTTACCAGGAGGCAAATGAAGAGTGGGCTATAGTGATTATATGAAGAAATGCAATGTCTTTAAATGACCTTTATATATTATAATGCCTAAGTTACTAGAGTCTTAAAATTTCTAACCTCTAATACAGGGCCTGGAGCACAGTAGGCAGTCAGTAAACACCTGCTGAATGAAGAATATGCTCCAGAGTACCTAAGACAACTTTCTCATTGTTTCATGTGTGTTAGTCTGGTTTTTGTTATAAGCACCTTGGGACAAACCGTATCTTCTTATTTATCTTCACAAGTTGAAAGATATAAGGCTATTGGAAAGTCTCTATAATATGCACATTTGTTAAAAGGTTTTTCAACAGCAAGATATCTTGGGCACATATGTATGTATATACCTGAGAGGGTGTGAGTTTTGGCCTAATGGCAGAAGTCAGCTGTGCTTTATCAGCCTGTCTTTATCTTACTTTCCCAGTTTAGCTCTCCGTGTCCTGAGCACGTAAACAGTCCAACTTTCATGTTTAACCCTGGGCACCATAAAACTATCAGAGGAACAGATTTGAGCCTAGAGGGCCGGGATAGGCATCCCCACCACAGGTGCCCGCACACTGGGGCCATCACGTGTGTGCTCCTCATTTCCCATCTCATTCCCGGCGGCGGGGAGGGGCATACAGAGCAGGAGTGTGCTTATTCCCTTCTATCAGCCCTAACAAGCCAGGATCTCCTAATTTGGAAAGAACTAGTCTCGTTGCTAGACCTCCTAACATTGCTGGCACTCACCATTCAAATCCAACAAAGTTGATAACTTCTGGAAGCTTGTAGCATCAATACCAAACCACCCTTTCAGGATTTGTCTAATGACTTTTATTGTTTCTAAAACAGCCAGCACTCAGTCTGTGAATGCTAGCCTCAAACCTGCGCCCTCACCCTTCATCCCAACACACCCCTGTTAATCTCTGCTTCTTTTTCTTTGCCTCTCTCTCAACAATTACTATAATCTCTCTCAAATACTCTACTAATACAGAGAGATGCTAAATCTCTTCCCAGATCTAACTGCATGTAGTAAAAGTATGGAGACAGGCAGAGCCTAGGTTCTAAAGTAGAAAAAAAACTTCTCATGCCCTTTGCTTTACAAGGACTTCACCTTCCTGTTGCATAGTCCTTTGGTCAGACCTGGAAGAGCTGAGCTGAGCCAGTCCTTTTTGCCCTAGCTGGAAGGAACCCAGATGAAGGAAGGTCGAGGTGCTTACAGAGATCAAGCAATACCCCCACAGCAGAGCCCCACATACACCCGCAAACTCCAGGCTCCCTGCTCCTGGAGGCCCCCAGCTCGCACACCCCCTCTTCATGTAAGTATTCCACGTGCACCCACTTCCGTGCATTATCCCAATTCACCCCATATTTCAACCTATCATTCAAGTTCTACTGCTCCCAGGAGGACTTCCTGACTCTTACAGCCCACATACCCGTGAGCTTGACCTCCTTAGAGCCACAGTGCTTCCTGTCTGTCTCATCTACTTGGCATTTATTACAAATAGACTTAGATTTTAATAGATGTGCACTTTATTTTCCCTATTGGATTGCAAACTGAGGGCAGAATTTTCCCTAGCAACACCACCTTTCACGTAATAGGCACGCTGAAAAATTTGTGAATTAATGTGGAGTAGAGGTGAAGTTAGAGACCTTGCTTTCCCTAGTGTAGATCTTAGAAGAAAAAATTCTCAATCCTAATGGAAATAAATGATTAGACTTCCAATACTGTGTTTTCCTTTTGGATCTAATATGTGTGCCTGTAGTCCAGTGTTTACAGCAAGGTATTATGCATGGAAGTCCAGAGGCAGATTCTATTGTAGCCACATTGCCATTTGCTGCTTGCATATTTATGAAAAATTATCCTTTCAGGATGAAATTTTCCATGACTGGCTTCAGATCCAAAATAAGGGTGTTTCTCTCTCTTTTTTTTTTCTTTTGGAAAATTTGAACAATATCCAGTCAGCCATGTAGAAGTTGGGCATTAGTGAAAAAAACAATGACATGTTTTGTCTCTCAAAATCAATGTAAGCCTTTCTTTTGTATGACCAATTAAAAAACAACTAACTTCAAAATGAGAAACTTTCCACTTGTCTAGGTCTCACCAAGGATGAACTTTGTTGATAATAAAATAGAATGGGAACAGAACACAAACAAAAGGAATATGTATCTCTTCATTGTACTTGCTTTAAGTTTCATAAATTCCTAAAGTTACATTCCTCTTCCCATGACTTCTGAAATTGAAAAATACATTGTATTGTGAAATCTCAGAGTCCACTGAAGCTGTGCTAAAACTCAGAGAAATGAAAAAAAGTTTCCAGATAATTACAGGATAAATTCTGGACAGTAATAACTTAGTTATCATGAAAGAAGGATTCCCTCAAAATTTCCCTTATTATAGACTCCTATGTCTTCTAACCTTTCATCTATACAATTTCCTCACATAGTATTTATTTTAACACTCTGGATCACTCATGTTCATTCTATGCCTTACAACTGGAAAAATGTTTAGAAATGCCTGATCACCTTAACTAGCAAATGCATTTCAATTTGGCAATAGCAGTTGCAAAACATCTACAATCTGCCAAATGCAACAACATTGGAGAAAATTTTTAAACCTGATCCCTCACTAATGTTACCAAAATTATATATCACAACCAGTAACAAATGCCAAAATAAAATAAAAAATCTTAACTTTGGTTTCTTTTATTCTTTTAATTTATAAAAAAGATATTTTAAGAATATTTTACATTATATAATTCAAAAAAACTATATTGTAATTTCTGAACACACTTGAACATATGCAGCATATTAAAGATTTAAAACAGAAAATGCACAATTTCAATATACAGTACATATTCACATACACATACAACCAGTTCTGAAGAAAACCAAAAAGAAATAGGAGAGGAAGGCAGAGAAGCCAAGTGAGTAGAAATTCCCTTTTTACAACAAAGAAACAAAGCTTTGACCCGGGTCGGTGGATGAACCACCAACTTGTCTGATGGGATTCTAAAAGATTCCTCAGCTCCATATAAAATAAAGCTGACATTTACATTTTAGGGGCAGAGCAAAGGGCAGGGAACACTACTGATGTGCTCCTGCCAGGTCCCAGGGCCTCTTCAGACCTTCCATCGTATAAGGCACCCTTCGACTATCCTCATCACTGCCTGTCTTAAATAGCCACATCTCCAAAACAGAATTTCCCAGAGCGGGTCCAAAGCAGTTGCCAAAGAAGGCAGTACCCACCTCAGTAAACAGCACCAAACTTCAGTATGTTTACCCGGCTACCTAACCACAACAGTCTGCTAATTTGTTTTATCTATCCCTAGTCCATTCTCCAGGGTGATAAAATTCAAATCTGATCAGGTTCTTTCCCTGCTTAAAGATCCTTCACTGGCTCTCCCATTACCCTCAGAATCAAGCCCAAATCCCAGAATCGCCATTCACCTAAAGTGATCCCTCGTGATTCCAGGGTTAAATCAGAGAGAAGGAAGGAGTCAAAGAGGACGGGAGGGAGGGAGGGAGGGAGGGAGAGAGATGGCAGCTGACAAATCTTACTTGTCCCATCCTGCCAACCTACTCCCACCCCTCAACACACTTCACAATGCAGTCACACCAAACTATTTCCAGTTTCTCCAGGTCTATTTCCAGGTCTCTGCTTAAATATCACCTCCTCCCAAAAGCCTTTCCCAGGTCCATGTGTCAAAGTCAGAGCCCCTTTCGAGTGCTCTGGTGGCATACATCACAGGGCTTTGCATAGCCTCTAATAATTGCCAATTTGCTCATGTCTCCCAATTTGAGTGTGAACCCTCTGAGATCAGGGTCCCTATCTATCACGATCCTGGTTATATCCCCAGGGCCTAGCTTGATGCCTGGCACATGGCAGGGGCTTCCCAATGATTTGTTGAATGAATGAATGAATGATCTAGAAACTATGAAGAAAAGAGGAAAGTGTGGAGATGTGTGACACCCCCTCCTTCCCCAACTAGCCGTGACTGAACACAGAAGGATGGGCATGTGCTGCCTTTACCCGCCTTCTCCTTAGAACCTGGGCTGAGCTTTTTAGTGTCCTCTTCATTATAACAACCTTTCGTCACAATGGGACAATGGGTGTGGCCAGCCAAGAATGCAATAGGCAATGGCATTTGTACCAACTGGTGCCACTTCCATGTATGGATCACAATTTGACAGTAGAACCATTCTCCTCTCTATCCACACTCTGGTCTTGAACTTAGTTTTCCTCCTAATGTAAAAATATAATTCTTATTGATGTCATTTGAACTGCATGTATTAAGAGAGGAAAAGGTTCTGTATCCTTCAAGAAATTATTAAAATGTTTTCTATTGTTTTGTTGCACTTGTTTTGGTTTTAAAAATCTCTTTGATAGAGCAACACTTCAATCACTGTCATACTTGCATGGTGAAGCAAACAGTTACAAGAAACAGGCTGCCAGGGCAATCTGCACAGGTGAGCTACAGAACACCAACAGAGCCGAACATTCAGCAGAGAGGCATCAGGGGTTCCATCTCAAGACTAGAAAACTCACTACCGATAATGACAAGGTAATGACACCTGCAGTGAAGCCATCCTGGGGCTCCCTGAACTTCCCAGGGCCAAGAAGATCTCCCCACCCCAGTGTTAAACAGCTTCTCAAAACAAACAAACAAAAAAACCAAGTCAACAATTGGTGCCCATTAACCACTATGCCACCATGATTGCAGAGCCACGGCAGAAAATCAACATAGGGCTGCTGCTGGGGGCTGAAGCTTCTCATGTCAGAGCCTGGAGTGGAGGCAGAAACTCTGAGGAAGGGGAGCAGAATCTGGCGATACTTTCATAACCAGAGCCTAACCCTCCCCACCCTACCCATCCTGCCAGCTGGGAGCTTCCTGGTGGAGGGCTGCCTCCCACTCAGGTCCAGGTCCAACTGTGAGCTGAAGGCCAGCTCCCCAGAGACCCCTGGGAATTCTGCCTGGTGCCAGCAGACAAGCAGAGGCCTGAACGCTTCTGGCACAACCCTGGGCCCAGCCCCTCCCAATCTCCCCTCCTCCCGCCAAGCCAAGCACACAGGCACGCTGAAAAGGTGCAAGGTTGAGGGAAATAAGGAAGTCCAAGCCGGGAAATGCACCACTGAATTTCCTCAAACTGCATGGACCTTAAAACTCGTCAGACCGGTTTAAAATTAGCCGATAGCCAAGAGAATAATTTATTAAATGCAACTGTTATGATTCATTTAGAGTCACTCCAATTCTGAAATGATAAATGACAGTGTATTTATCTTCCTAAAACCAGTCACAAGTGCCCTTACTGCTCCTGAGTAAAAGATGGGATAAAAGCACGAAAGCAAGGACTTAAGAACAGCATCATTTTTACCACAGGAAAAGGTGAGCTGACACGAGCTGGCAGTTTGGGCACAGGTGCCAAGGGGCACGCTGGGTTTTCCTAGCCTAAGAAAGCATTTTCTAGAAAGGAGACTGCTTAATGTATGTCTACAAAGTGCTTTCTCAGGCTGGTCTTATTTTGTTTTGCAACTAACAAGCTCTGGATTGTTCTGTTTGTTTGTGCTTGATGATGAAGTCCAGTCCCAGGATCTGCCTGCTTTCTCCCTGGTCAGCCAGTCCCAGAATCTCCTACCTCACCCCTTCCTTTCCATCTCCGACGTTTAACCAGCATCAAATTGGAATCAGGTGTATATGGATGACCTGCGGCAAATGAAAATTAAGATCCTGGATTTACAACAGGCATAATCATGTCTCTCCTCCATTTCCCAAACAGTTCAACTGCCTGCTTCACTTTGCCTTCAAGTTCATCAGGACGAAGCCCAGAATTCTCAGAAACTCCTCAAGGACGCCAGAAAGGCATTTCTGTAGACGCACTCAAAGTGTCCTTTTCCTCCTCTCCCACAGCAGTGCCTGCCTCTTTTCAGGAAGCAATCTCTCCTTTCCGTTTGCCTTTCCATAAAGAAGCTGGAGTTTTATTTTTCCTTGGCCTCTAATCTGAGCTTTGGACTGTGCCATAAAATTCCTCAGTGATTTATGGCCTGTTTTTCCTTTAAAGTGGAAAAGCACTAATCCCTCACAGAGTGGGAAGACAAGTATTTCAAATGTGAGGTAATCTAGAAATATATCCATCCACCATAAGCGAGTCAGGCCCTGACTCGCCATCAGAGGTTTATATAAAGACCCTACCCCTTGACATAGAGGATGGTCTCAGTAAGAGCCTGCTCTCAAGTGAGTTCCTGGTTTGAAAGAGTCCTCTTGACCAAAAAAATTGATCTTCACCTGTCACTGATATCTGAAAATTCCAGAGGCTTCAGCGTCGCCTTCTGAGTGAAAGACGTCCTCCACAGCACTCTTTTAAAAACGCCAGTCTTGTAAAACTCATTATGTCCACCCACCTCACTGTAAATGCGTTTATACTCAGCCAAGAGGAACTGGGGAATCCTGAATGGGACCCAGGCTTGGAGGAGCTTGGAAATGGAAGGTCAGGGCATGAAAACCCGAAATCAGTGTTTGCCTCCTTCATGTTTTTGCTGCAAGTCAACCCCAATGATCACACTCACATCTTTGCAAGCAGCTTTTTAAAAATCTTTTCCAATAAATGCAATAAAATGAAATATTGAAGTACACCTTTACAACACAGTTAACTGGTAGCAAACAATCTGGGCCCAACCAAGTAACAATTGATTTTTGAACAGAAGGAGCAAGAGTTAAATTGCACTTGAACAATAGTCACCCTGACCTGATTCAGGAAAGAGGAGGACAGTGGGCCTCTGGCCTCAGCCCCTGTATGAACGGTCTCTGGAACCATAACACTGGCTTTGCTGCTGCTTTATAAATGTCAATAGCTAGAGGCAGAAAAAGGATAAACCCCATAATATCATTTAGAAAATCCTGCTAATAGGAGCTCTGTTTGCACTCCTATTTTCATATACTGTACAAACATTTGTTCAACCTAAGTTTTTCTCTCTTCTTTAGAGTCAAATGCCTATAAGCAACACTTGGTATCCTACTTTAAAAAAACAAAGTTTTAGTCTGTATAATAAAAACATTAACATAAACGAATAATGATCCTTTCTTGCTCACCACATTAGTCTTCCAACTATGGGAGAGAGCCCCAACTATGTAGTCTTCACTTTAAATATCAGAGGCCAGATTCTAAGACAGTGCTTCCCAAATGACATCAAGAGATATAAGTACTGTCCCCAAAACAGTGTTGTATGATCAAATGAGTTTGGAAACACTGCTCACTCAATTGCCATCCAGGAAACTGATGGAAATTAGCTATTGAAGGCTGTGAAAAATCCTGCCATAAATGTTTAGTTTTATTTAATCCACTATTTTCCAAGTTTACTTAATTATGGCATTTGTTTTTGACTTATTAACCTCTTTTATTGTGTGGACCACATTTTGGAAAACCCTGCTCCAAGGGAAGAGTTACAAATCAAAAGGAAAAATCTTGCCATTGCCGTCAACTGACTAAATTAAAAAGTAAATGTATCCTGATGTTCTAGAAAGTTCTGGAGTATGAAAAATAAAAAGGATATAACCAAAAGAAAAGGGGAATTTTTTTAGAAAAATTCCTCTCCGCAGTTTTTACCATCCTCTGGCCATGTAAAGACCAACTGCTGAGGGAAAGGCAAATGGTTATCTCAACCAAACAGACAAGTTTCAACTTTTGTTAGCCCAGAGGATGGTCTGATCAAATGCCTCAGTCTCAATCGCCTTTAATTTTCTGAAGAACAAATTTTAAAATAATAATAATAATAAATAAGCTTCCCTTACTAAAAATTCTAGACACATGGTATTGGCATTGACTATATGACCAATAAACTGACAAGCTATCTGATGTATGGATAGAGATGGTGGATTGGATAGGATGGATTGATGTGATTGAATGATGGATGAATGCATGGATGAGGATATGGATTCGATATGATAGATGGAGGATGATGGATGTGAGTGGATGGATGGATGGATGATGGATGGATGGATGGATGGATGGATGGTTGGTTGATGGATGGATGGATGGATGGATGGAGGATGGATGGATGGATGGATGGAATGGATGGATGGATGGATGGATGGATGGAGGATGGATGGATGGATGGAGGATGGATGGATGGATGATGGATGGATGATGGATGGACGATGGATGGATGAAGGTTGGATGCAGCGTGGCAGAGCAACACAAGCAACTTTCTAGGAATTAGGAAACCCGTTTCCTCAAATTTCATCTATAAATGAAGATTTCATGAATATCTGTTATTAGACAGCAATTTTTACATTTTGTCAATTGGAGGGAAAATATTCCACGGAAGATATTCTGATCTTCCCTAAGAGAAAGTAAGAGAGAGACAGAGAGAAAAGGAAGGAAAGGGAAACAGGAAGGTAGGAAGGAAAGAATGAAAGAAGGAATTTCCATTCATTTGATTGCCTTTTTAATAGAGCTTAAATGCATAAATGTACAATGGTATTACATGTATAATGATATTAATATCAATACCTTCTGGACCAGACCCTGGGCCTCCTGGACCTAGTGTATTTGGGAGACTAAACACCTGTGCATGTGCAGTAAATAGCCCTGTCCTAAAAACCAAGAGACCCAGGTGCTCATTCATCTGCCTCAGCCATCAATTCATCATTTAATTTCCCTGGGTCTTGTCCTTAAATGACAAATTAAGAGAAAAAACATATATTCACTACCCTACAAGTCTGATAGGAGAATCAAGAGAAAAAGTACAAACTGTTGAATAAATGTATTAACATTGTGCAGTCCCATGAGGGGTGAGGCCAAAACATCTTATCTTCCAAAGCATTCCTAATCAGAAGGCACAAAACTCTCCTGTGCTGGCTAAAGTGTAGCCAGTGCTAGGGAAACCCACCACGTGTCGTAGAGCATGAAGCTCTCTAACCTTGATTTTCCAATGTTTCAACCCAGGAACCCTGATGCACCACTATCTGATGTTGAATGCCACTTGCAGGGGTTTCAAGAGATGGGGGCTCTTGGGGAACATAAGGTATTTCAGTTCATCAGGGCACCTCTGCATTCTTCATTGTTAGGGACTTGTTTACCGAGGAGTAGTCAGGCAGGTTTTTCAGAACCAGTCTATCCTATCCATCCTTCAAGGCCCAGGTCAAAAGCCACCTCCTCCACAAAGCCTTTATCAGTACTTCCCTGGACAATCATAATATATCAGCTTTTATGGAATTGTTTGGGTTAGCAAATTATAAGCTTATTGAGTGCAGGGAACCCTATCTTTACTTTCTTATCTCCATTTTACTGGTACTCATTAAGAGTATGTTGAATGAGAAACTATGTTCTAGGGCAATGTTTCTAATTTTTTTTCTTTACTGGAACTCCCAGTAAGAATCAAGATCATACATACTCACATAAACAAAACTGAGAGAAATGTTTTATAAAATAATATTTACCCTTTTGCATGCAAGACATTCTGATAATTTCTATATTGTTCAATTTCCATATTTAAAATTGCTGTTTGCGATTCACTTAATTGATTTCATGACCTTAATTTAGGGGTCCTGACCCATAGTTTGAAAAACAAGGCTATAGTCAAGCCACGCCTTTATTCTCTTTTTCTTATGTCTTCCCCTCTCAAAAATAAAAATAAAGCCTTACAAAAAGCACATAAAACCCTAAAAGTTATTAACCAATTTAAATTTGGGAAGGGTCAAATGACTTCTCACTTACCTAAAATTCAAATCCCATTAGGGAAGGCACATGGTAGCCTTACTGTGTGGGGTTGTCCACAGGGCCACCTCTGCAGCTAACAGAGACAAGCTATGGTCTGGATCTTAAATAGCATTAGTGTATTACACATATATATGACTGATAACTAAAAATGGAATTGATTGTCTTGATTATATACGTTTGAATGTTTACAGATATACCTACCAGGCTGCTTTTCAAAAAAAGGTGCCGCTAATTTATACTTCTAACCGGTGTCCTCTCTGCCTGAAACTGATCTGATCAGTCTTTTCAAGTGGGCATTTCTCACTTTTCTATTCCTGGGGGTCAAACACCAAGACCTCTCCTCTGGACCTAGCACAGTCCCAGACACAGAGCAGAGGCCCCGGCCACGCTCGAAGGCAGGCAGGAGAGCGCAGCACAGTACAAATGAGGCCCTGCACATGTGAAGGACTGCTCCATCTGGGCTTTAAAACACATTCCTGATGGGCCTAATTTACTCTCCAGGCGCTATGGAGGCTTTCTCAGTCTAAAAAAACTGCTGTAAATCCCATCCATAAAGGGGACGACCACATGACTCCATTTTCCTGCTGTTTCTGAATCGCTGTCTTATCTCTCTTCCTCTCCTTTTCCCCTTAAAATAGTTGGCTTTACGGTTGTCTGTGCACAGTCATATGATAAGCAGTGATAAAGAAAAATTTTTAAAGAGCCAAGTAGGGATAAGGAAGCAAAGAGAAAGAGACATGTTGTCTTGTGTGAGGGGGTGGGCTTCTAAGACACCAGTTTCCTAGAAACAAAGCCCACAGATCAATTTTAAATCTTCAGCCCCAACAATGTGAAAGAGTCAGGCAGACTGTTTGGCTAAGAAACCTAAATGCTGCTCAGTGTGATCAGGGACTCGGAGAGAAAAGGTCTGAGTCCCACTCTACTCCCTGCCAATAGGCACCCTCTATCTTCAATGTCCCCATTTGTAAACTTCAGATGCTCATGCTGTTCCTTTCCCCAAATCCCAAAGTGGTTCCTCATTATTACTACATGCACATGACATGGTTCACTTTTCAGAGGTATATTAAACGAGTCTCACAACCCAATGAGGTAAGCAGAGCCAATATGACTATTCCCATTTTACAGTTGAGGAAACTGAAGCTCAGAAAGGTTTCATTTCATCCTCAAGGTCACATAGCTCATTAGTGGTGGAGCCAAGTTGGTGAGCAAACTGTGAATGCAGCACTTTGTGAATATATACTAGCCTATAAATGCTTGAAAGCGGGCTGCAAATACAAACTTAGCAAACCACAGCCATTTCCTATGTAACTCATTATAATGAGAACTACCATCTGTCTAAGACATATCCTTCAGATGAAAAGCAACCCCTAACCCCAAGCAACCCTCAGTCACATAAAATTAAATCAAATTGATTCTTTGACAACATAACCAGTCCCAAACCACATAATCTACAATTTATTTTTTACAATAGAATTATAATAACAATAGCCAACATTTTTGTGTGCTTATCATGTAACAAGCACTTTTCTAAGCGTTCTATATGCATTAGGTTATTTATTTCAAACAACACCATCAGATAGATATTACCGACTGTGTTTTACAGATGAAGAAAGAAAGGCCCAGAGAGGTTACACAATTTGTCAAAAGGTCGCACAGCTGGTTCAGTGGTGGAATCAGGATTAGAACCCACCTCCTTCTCATGCAAAGCCCTTCCACTTAACCACAGTGCTCCTGTTTCAATATCTGCTAGCTGTGCCGCATCCTTTTTTCACTTTTATAAAAAGTTAAAATAACAGGGGAAACTATGTGTGGAGGGGAGGGGGTATACGGGAACTCTCTGTACTTTGTGCTCAATTTTTCTATAAACCTAAAACTGCTCCAAAAAATAAAGTTAATTAATTTTAAGAAATAATGCTGAAGTAAAAGATAAAAATCCTCCCCATGTATCAGCATCTCCCTTGCCTTTTCCTTTTATAAAGTACATACAGGTGTGTGTATGCACACGCATGTGTGTGCACATGTGTAATTTTTTTAATACTACATTCTACTAAGTCATGGAAGGAAGGAGAACATCCCAGTGCAAATATTGAAAGAACATCTATTATTTAGATAAATATCATTATAATTTCATGTTAAAATTTTACTTAACCAATCAAGTATCTATTATATACAAGGCAATATGCAAAGTGTTAGCACAAAAAGGCAGGAGTTTTATTCTCAGGAACAAACCCTTTCTGTCTCTGCTAGAGAATGGATGGAAAGCATCCAGTCGTCAACACTAGATATTTTTTAATGGAAGACACAAATAGTGTTACCACAATACCAAGGGCCAAAAGAGCAGTAGCCTGGAGAGTTGTGGGAATGATCACCCAAAGAAGAGGGAGATTTGGGTGAGCGGTTAGAGTTCTCCAGGGATGGGGATATTGGGGCACAGAGCACAAAGAAGGGAAAGAAAGAAGCTGGGTATGGAAGACAGAAACAAGCCCTCATGCAGGAGGCTCCTGCCCTGGAGGATGAGGGAGCCACTTGGCAGGAAATGGAAGAGGGGTGGGGCCTGAACATCTGGTGAGAATGCCTACTCCATTCTGTAGGCAAGTGGGGCTGGGCGGGAGATGATCTTTGCTTCTGAGCACCTCGAAAAGGTATGTAGTGTCATCTGGCACAACTCTTACCCACATCCCCTGGATTCTAGGGAACCAGACTAATAAAGATACAAAAACCAATCCTCAAGCTGTCTCCATGAATTAGTACTCAGGCACCTAGAGCTTAAACAAGATATTCTTTTCTAAAATGAAGAAAATATTTTTTAAGCCAGCTAGGCAGTCATGACCAAAGATTGTGCGCCTTCCATGAGCAGAGCCCTGATATTCACCATGGGGGGAGGACAGATGTGGGGTCCTGCAGCTGGCTAATGGGGGAATGAACTTCAAACATTGAGGCAGGAGTCCTCCTCTGTCATTCTAGGGACTCTAGAAAGGGGTCCCTGATCAAAAATACATTCTCTAATTTTTGACTAAGGCTGGAATTATTTTAACATGAAGCTAAATTTCCCTCCTCTGCCCTCAGAGTGACAAGAAGACAAGCAGATCCATTCCCGGGCATGTTTCATTATTGGGCTTGTGGGGAACAGAGGCCCAGGTTGCCAGCTTTAGCAAATAAAAATAGAAGGCCCAGTTACGTTTGAATTTCGGATAAACAATGCATATTTTTTTAGTATAAATATGTCCTGTGTAATACTTAGGACATATCTACAGCTAAGGAAAAAAAAGTATTCATTGTTTATCTGAAATTCAAATGTAACTGGGCATCCTGAATTTCATCTGGCAACTCTGGGCTCAGGGCACCTGCAAGAGATAAAGGATGGGTGTCACAGAGGAGCAAAGGAGACAAAGGAGCTTAGGCACCAAATACAAACTTTTTTATCTACTTCAAGATATGGTGACTTTGCAGAAGCTCACAGTTGCTCATCAATGGGGCACAGAGTTGATGCTTCAATGCCCAAGCACTTTGACCTACATTTATGTTACTTAATCCTCACAGCAACTTGACCAGCAATTTCTGAGAAATGGTCTTCAATGAAGGTCAAATGAGCTATTTGCTACATTTGTTTTTGTTACTTAAATGTAAATTATCTAAAATGAAATTTGAGCTTAAGATAAACTGTCTCAACAGACAATTAACAAATAAATGCATAGTTCCTTATGAAAGTAATCTTTTCAAAAGGCTGACTGTTCTTCAACTCCTTAGCCATTCCGACGTCATGGTCAAAAGCAGAATCTTGCTGTCTAAATGGAGCACCTTTGTGCACTGCCCCAATTTAGGCCAGGACAACAGAACAATTGGTGTGCACTGCATCAGAGGTTGGGCTTATATAAGAGACACATGGTAAGAAAATGAAGTCAGATGCTTTGGCCCAGAGAAATGGAATGTACACCTGATCCACAGAAAAATGGGCTATAAAAAAAGCCTCAAACTTCAGTTACCACACTAGGCCCACAAGCTAATGCGGATGATATTTAGGTCAAAATACAACACTGTTTCAGCTTTTCAAAAATGCAAGAGGGAGCAATGTATCAGGTACGCCCATCCACTGAGATGGAAGCCATGCCAAGGGCAGGTAATCCCTTTTCTCTTCACCTCCCACCCCAGGAGCTGCTTAAGAAGGGCAAAGTGTGGAATTCTAGTTCTGCATACTTGTAATTTAGCAAACCCAATTTCTGTTGCTAGCTCATTTCAGAGAGGGAGGCAAGTAGAGACTGGAAAAGGTTTTGCTGGCAACCCCTCAGTTGGTTATTACTAACAAAATCTTCAGACAAAAGCACAATTTTACCTATATCTAATAATAAATAGTAGTCACAGATAATTACCAATATTACAGTTACCACTTGTGGGGAACTTGCTATAAGCCAGGCACTTTTACATGTTTTATCTAATATTACAATAACGCTACAAGATAGCTATTACTCCCATTTTGCAGATGAGGAAGACTGGTACAGATAGGTCAAATAATTTGCCCAATATCATGCAGCCAAAACCGATAAAACTAGAATTCAAACCCAGGACTGACTGACTCCAAAGCCCATACTACTTTTTTAGATCCATGAACTTGGACAAATCACCATCCAATTACATGAAGGATACTGCAGAGTTATTCTCCATCCCAATCAGGCCTAACAAGAAATAAACAAAAGAAAGTTAACTGGAAATGCAGCACGGGAGATTGAGTTTAGCCCTCAGCATAGATTTCCTTGATAACCAAGAGTTCAATATATCATGAGTGATTTTGTTCAACACTTTGCTCCGAGCAATGTTCCTAGAATGTGGAAAGTATTCAATATGTATTTGTTGACTGTCTGGCTAGCTAGATGGATGGATAGATTAATGAATGAATATCCATTCTATCCACTGTTCCCTTTCTTTGGATACCTTGTTTTTTGGTTTTTTAATGAATCAATTATTTTTGGA
The DNA here is from genome assembly GCA_023783475.1 of Daubentonia madagascariensis. Lineage (NCBI taxonomy): Eukaryota > Metazoa > Chordata > Mammalia > Primates > Daubentoniidae > Daubentonia > Daubentonia madagascariensis. The sequence continues at coordinate 38,948,126 of JAKFHU010001035.1, read as the reverse complement.
TTGTATTCCTACTCTAATCTTACTGGTCTCCTGACTTTCCTCATAAGTCAAAGTGCTAAAACCACTTGTCCAACATTTTCTATGCTCTTCTTCCAATTTAGAGGGGCTCCCTTCCTTGTCTATTTAGATCCCATTTTCTTCAAGACCTGGCTCAAAGTCTTACCAAGAAGCCTCTGCCAACTGTTAGAACCCACATTAATCCCCCTCTCCTTTGAATTTCCATAGTTCTTCAAATTCATTTTCATAAAAGGGTGTTAATCTTGATTTTCCAAATGGCCCACTTGAGGAAAGTCCATTTCTGCTTTTATCTAATTATAATGTTTCCAAAATATGTCTATAAAACACTAGCTGTTAATGTTTCCCAAATAATAGCATTCTATGATGAAATACTTTGGGAAAATATCTAAACAGAGGCATACAACTCCTTTTGCTATAGACCATCTTGAAATCTTTAATACACTAATGTGCATTTGACTCTGTAACATTTCCCAACCTCTTTGATCACAGAGACCTAAAAATATTGTAGGGCTCCTGGAAAGACAGCTTAGCAAACCCTGGTCAATTATATGCTCCATCCTTGATGGCTAATTGATGCTTCTTTCACCTACCTAAAATAGTTGAGATAATCATCAGTGCAGAAGCTAGAGAGAGAGAGAGACATTCATAGACCTTACATTCTAGAAATCCTGCTTGCCTGCTTGTTTTTAGAATACTCTTTGAGTGGCTCAATGAGACAGAGAGAGGGCTCCATTTAAAAAATAAATTTATTTTTGGTGGACCTTGAACAGTAGGTAAGAAGCAAGCTATCAAATATGGCTTTGTGATTTCAATTGCAATGATGAAGAAGGATGAGGAGGGGAAAAAGCAGAAGCTGGCAGTTTTGCAGGGGAGACAGGACTTAGCTTCATGGAGAACAGTAAAGATAAAATATTACCAAGTGCTGGGTTGACCATAGTCAAGGCCCAAAATGTAGGGTGCAGAAAGCTGAGTCAGAGTCATTGTTAATAGGTGGCTTACAGAGCATCTAGACTATCCTAACTCCTCATCATTTCACAGATGTGGAATCTAAGGTTCAACACCACTGATCAATGAGAGTCACCTGACTCCCCATTCAATAAATTTCCCTGGGAAGAAGAATAGTATTAGCTAATCCAATCCTGAAGAGGAGAGGTCTAGATGTCCCTAGGCTCTGAAAGAATTGTGATAAGCTCTCCTTCTCAGTTGTCATTTTATATACCAGTATATTTATGTTATTCGTTGATTAATATTGTGTTTGCTACTAGACTATATGTTCCATGAGAGTAAGGACCAGCTCTTGGCATGGTGCCTGGCATATAAGGTATTCAACAAATATTTGCCAAATGAATGCAAGGATGGCCAGAAAAAGGCATTAATACACCACTCTGTCCACTGCTTAGAATCTTTTGTGAATTCTACCATCTTTCTTTTTCAGCACTATACCAGATGATGAATTTCTAAGAACACAATCTAAGTCAGCCTGATTAAAGAATGCTTCCTATTTGAACTTCTATAAGACAGACACCAGAGAGGAAGCCTTTTTCATTCAACCAACAAATGAATGAATAGGTTCCATGGACTTCCTGAGTGGCTCATACTTTGATTGCAGGGGGATACTTCCTGCTCACAAGATGCTTACATCTGCCTGGGGAAAGAAGACTGGCACCAAGATGCTACAGTCTTAAAAAACAAATTTATTCAAGAAGGGTACAAGCAAAATCAGAGGCTATTTTTCTCTTCAATAATTAATTATAGATTAGCCCACCTTTTTCTAAACCTTTCTTGAGCCTGATTTTCAGTCTTTTCTATCTCTCAGGCTCAGGAGCTCAGTGGGTCTACTTGCTGGCAAATAAAGGTGACTTTTCACTAGCTTAAAACTACCTCTCTGAGACTTCAAACTGAGGTAGAGGGGACAGGGCATGCATGGGGAGAGGGGAGGTCCTCATTTCAGCACTTGGGTCTGGTAACAGGCTCCTGTTTTTCCTCTTCCTCCCTGGCATAGTGTTATGGATTTCAATTCTATTCCCTCTGAAGTTTCAATTTTGTTTAGATGTCAGTGAGTTACAATGACAACAGTATGTTCCTGTCCTCTCGGTTCTCCCAGCAAAGTACAGACTTTTGGCCACTTCACATGTTTCTGCCAGAAAACTAAATTTCAAACAGGTGCAGCCCTGCTGATTAGCATTATAATAGATTGTAATTACTTAACAAGCCCATATATACCCAGAGGAGCTTGGAGAGAAATACAATGTTTTGCCAAGTGTAGCTTTTATTTATGTAAAATACCGCAGGCCTGCTCTGGAGTTCTTTTAGCCTAAATGAAACTCCTGGAAGCTTTGTCTGCACATGCTTCAGTGAACTCTGTGAGTTCTGGAGCTGGAATTTGAAATTTCTTGTTGCTACCAATCACAGAGGGTTTTGTATCTAAGTCCTGATGAAAATCTAAACTTGATTTAAACTCTGCAAATGGAGGAAAAGTGGGCCCTTTTCTTCTTCCCTCACTACAGCACCTTGCACAGGCCCTGGGCACCCAGAGAGTACACAATTCCTACTTTAAGGAACTCTAGACTTGACAGAGATTCTTCAGCTTGATGTGAATTCCCACATGGAAATAATCTAGCATTCTCTCATAAGGACATCTTCAGGGATCTCATAGATTTTTATAAAATAAAATATCCTTTTCTTCTTCCTCCTCCTCCTTACTTCTTTCAACTATACAGAAGGATTGTTTAAAGAATTCACTCAGCTGCTTACCATCCGGGTCTTCCCAACTATATTCCATGTTCCTCAGAGGCGGGAACTATATATACACAACTTTGTTTTACCAAACCCCAATATCTACCATAGTGCCAGACCACAGTAGGGGCTAGGGGAATACATATTTGTTTAATTAAATTCATTCATTTATTCAACAATGGGCCAGGTACGGTTTTGGGTGCCAAGAATACAGCAGTGAACTAAAAACTCTGCATTTATAGAACTTCTGTTCAGGTGTTAGAGATAAACAATAAAGATAAATAAGAAAAATGTATAGTGTATAAGATAGAGATAAGAACTAAGGAGCAAAAATAAAGCAGGAATGGAGCATATAGTGTAAAGAAAAAGGGTGAAATTTTAGATAGGATTGCCAGAAAAGGCCTCACCGAGAATGTAACATTTGAGTAAAGACGTGAGCCATGAGGCTATCTGAGAAAGGAGCATTCTAGAAAGATAGAATAGCAAGTGTAAACACTGAGGCAGGAGCATGGTAAGTACATTTAAGAGGTGTCAAATGGGCCAATATGGCTGGAGAGGAATGAACAAGGTGAAGAGTAGTAGGAGTTGGGGTCAGAGAGGTCTTAACAGGAGGCCTGACTTTGTTGGTTTTGCAGATTAGGGTAAGGACTTAAGTTTTTACCCTGAGGGATTTGTGAGCAAAATGACAGAATCTGAGAAGTTGAGGCAAGGTGGAAACAATTAGGAGGCTGTTGAAATAACCCAGGTATGAGATGACAGTGACTTGGGCCTGAGTGGCGTCAGCAGAGGTACAGAAAATGATCCTGATATGGGATATATTCTGAAGGTAGGAACTAGATGTTGCTGATGGATTGAATATGAGGCATACAAGAATGAGAGGCATTAAGGATTGCTCTTCAAGGTTTTTGTCCTGGGCAATTGGAAGAATGAAATTGTCATTTCTTGAACAGGGAAAGATGAGCTTAGACCGGGGAGGAAGGAAATTCGGTATACAATATTACATATTTTGAGTTGAAGATGCCCTTTACACAATCAAATGGCAATGGCAAGAAGGCAGTCCCATATATGAGTTCTAGAGTTCAAAAGCAGGTATGGGCTGGAATTAGGAACTTAGAGTCAATAGCATTGAAAATGTATTTAAATCCATGAAACTACATGGAGTTTATACAATAAAACCAAAACACCAGCGTTAAGTCTTCTAATTCGAGCAGAACTTGGCCAACCAGGGACCCTGCTAGGTGACGACCAAAAGACCCCCATTTCCAATTACTCATATGCTTCAATAAGTAATTAACCTTTGCCTACAATAGCCCTAATTCCTTAACTTTCCAAAACAGTCTCATTTCAAGTAATTCTATTATTTTCAAAAGGGCAATTTGTTAAGTATAGCTAAACTAAATTTATTTTTAGACTATGTGAGACTTTTCCTATAAATACATTCACAGATCAAGGAGAAAAATATCTTTCACTGAACCATATGTTCTGATTTAAGATTCTAAAACTATGAACACACATAATTCTTCAAATATTAATAAAATTGCTGCAATGTATTGTATCCAGACATCTTGCTAAAAGCTTTACAGCTCTTTAATTCTCACAACAACCCTAAAAGGTAAGAACTATGACATTCCCATTTTACTGATGAAGAAACCAGTTTTAAAGAGCCTAAGTCACATGCCCAAAGTCACACAGTAGTGGGTGGCAGAGACATACTATAGTTAGAACTCACTGATTCCGGGGAAGGGTTCCACTGAAGAGCTAGGAAACTGACAGTCTCAAATATTCACTAAATCTGCTGCTGGTCAAAGACACCGAGAAGGAGAAACAGGACAGAGAAATAACTCTTGACTGCCCATGAAGCTGGAGCTGACTGTTTCAGAGCCTCAACTCTAGGGACCCAATGCCAAGAGGCTGTCTGTGACAGCACTGGGCCAAGAACTAATGCTTCAGGTAGTTGTTAAACAACCAACTATGTACCAAGGGGAGCAATATTGAATTAGATGGTATTATAGGAGTAGGGAAAAGGGAGAGATCAGTGGATCCTCAGCTGCTAGGGGATGAGTTCAGGGGGTAGGAGCACACCAAGGGTGCATGGACCATTCCCAGCCCTCCACATTTCCTTAGCAGTCCCTTCCCACCTCACTCCTTTAAATGATAATGGAGACTATCAGAGAGTTTTTAAGAAAATTCCCCTACAAATTTCCTAGAGATAAAGATATGCCCTAAGACAATATATCAAAGTATGGTTAGGCCACCAACCAGAGGAGACTCAGCAGGGGGCCTGTCTAACCCAGCCTCCACCCTGGGCATCAGAATCAGAATCAGAACAGCTCGGGGCTGTGCCCTGGCATTTGTGTTGTAAGCCTCTCCCCCCAGCAACTCTGGTGGACCAAAGGGGAAGCAGCCCCAGAGCCTAAACTCTCCAAACCAGGTATAAGCCTATCTCCCAAAGTCAGCAGGCATATGATAATTTGGAGAAGCCCTGCGAATGGGCTACTTTGGAAAAACAAAACACAAACATTTCTAGTGTCCCATTCACTGCCAAATGAAACCGCCACACTGAAGTGAACTATTTTGGAGCACATGAAAAACTGGCTTCTTCCGGGCCTGTATAATAATCAGCTCAGTAAAAAACCCTCTCCAGGGCCAACCCCATGCTAGGTTTAGGGGATATGATAATAATAATTGTAGTAGTTAAACATTCACTGAGCAGTTAACTAAGGGCCAGGCATTAGTCTATGCACTCTATGTGTATTAACACATTTAATCCCCACAACAACCCCATTTCATTATAGGCAGGTACATTTACTATCACCCACTTTTTACAGGAGAAGAAACAGAAAGGTTAAGTTGCTCACTAAAGGTCATGAAAGTGGTAGCAGTGGGATTCAAGCCCAAGCAGCCTGGCCCCAGAGATATGCCCTTAACTGCTCTGGGGAAGTGCCTCTCAAAAGATGACTTTCTATCATTACCATTGTATTATGAGTGCCTCTTCTACGGGACAAAGCAAGGGAGTGACACAAACCAAAGATGTCTTCAGAGGTAGGGCAGTGGAACAAAGGGGGAACTGAGCTCAGTATATAGACTACTGGGGCAATGATAGAGCAAAATCCAGAGTGTGAAGGGACTGCCAGCTGTTACCTGCAGGCAGCCCTCAAAGCCCCGCCTCTCTACCCCTGTCCTAAATCAATGCCACTCCATCCAGCCTTCATTCGGTCTCTGGTTCTAATGTGAATCCCAAGACTTCTAGCTCACACAGCTATCCTTATAAATCTTGCTTTAAGAATTATAAAGTTCTACAATAAAATTTCAGGACATACCTATGTATGAAAGCTTGATCCATTAATTATCTGGAGCCCTCTCCTGCCTGCAATTTCTATTCTAGCCTGATGTTTCTCAAAGCAAGCCTGAATCTCCAGGACAGCTTGTTAAAAATGTGGATTCCCAACACTTAGCTTATCCCAAACCACAGCATCAAAAGCTCTGAAGGTGGGGCCAGAGGATCTATATCTTTAACACCCTCCCTTAGTGATTCTTGTGCACACCAGAGCCTGAGTAATGTTGTTATCTAGTTCTTGGAGACCCTAGCTATAGCAATAGTGTTATAATGGATTCTGCTTCAAGTACAGCAAAATCTTTGCTTCTCTTTATATTGAGCTTTCTCTAAAGCAACCCCCTTTGTCATCATAACTGAAATGTCTCTCATTATCTAAAGAATAATTATCTCAGCCGGGCTTTTACACATTCTAAAATCCACCTCAGTTTTCTAAACTTTCTCCGGCTCCAGTGTTTCAAAAGTGTGGGTCCACATAACTAATGATGTTAAGAGCCACCTGGAATGAACTTTTTATTTTAGAACCATGTTTATTTTAATGTGAACAAAGAAAAATTATAACTATAATATCCAAATCTGTGATTTCATGCATAGAGAGGCTTAAGAAAAGACTAAGTGGAAAATAAATGAATCAATTTTTTAAAACATTAAGTAAATAATCACACAGGCAGTACTTAGATAAAAGTTTTAAATCTGGGAAACCTTATCCTGCCTGGTCCTTCCTAACAGGTACCCCTGGGTTCAGCCCTATCTATCCATTCTCCAGCCCTGACCACAGGCATTCTCTGTCTTTATTCTAGCAGTGTCCATGCCCAGAACACTGTCCTCTCTTGTAGATACTTCCTTAAATGTTACCTACTGTTTCACACCCAGTTAATGCCTCCTCCCAGGAGCCCTCCTGGATTCTTCCAGCTCTCCTAGCACATTCCCTTTCTGAACTCTTAACATACTTATGGCACCACTCATTTGGAACCTAATTGCTACTTAGATGTCTACATGAATCTGCTTAGTGTCATTTCCCAAGTGAAATGGAAGCCCTTTGAGAGTAACCCACGGCCTCTTCTACCTCTGGATTGCCTAAAGTGCTAAGCTTCTCTGGTTGGATCTGAGCACAAAACAGGAACTCCATGAATACATATGAATTCTAACTGCAGTTGAATTCAGTGTTCTGCTTCATGCTCTCCACATCCCCTTACTTCAGGCCAGATTTCTCAGCTACACCTGAGAAAGGGTGTGTCTCTTCATTGCTGCCATGTAAGGAAGCAGAGGGCTGAGCCCAGGAAATTCTACCAAAAGGTGTGAATCTGTGGGTGTACCCTGGATTATGGGAATGGGAAAGGTGAACTTAGTCAGCCCAGTTGTAACTTGTCTTTGTTTCCAAGGGCCAGTCACCTCTGCTGATGCATCCCCATGTTCAGTCTCAGGGAACCAGAGTGACCACAGCATCCCCTAGTGAAAACCCTACCTAGATGAGCAGTCAGAACCAGCTCTACAACTTGATTCCTCCTATGACTTTGGGCTTCTCTGTGTCTCAAGTTTTTTAATCTGTCCAATAGCTGCCATACCTAATTCACACTTGCTATAAGGCAAAAGAGATAATGATTTTGAAAGCACTGTAAGTTATCACACACAATAAAAATGTCAGGACACAGCACATGAATCTGGTGGCTCTGTTCACCCCCAAGACAAGTGGTAGGCAATAGGAGGTGAGGTCCTACTTCCAACTCACCTTTGCTGGTCGTGTGACCTTGGGTGCCCACATAGCTTCTCTGGAACTCACTGTCCTCGTCTGTAAAACTTGCCCATGCACTAGATGATCTGGTCTAGGGCCAAGTCCAACATGAATTTGAGAACCTTAGAAAATGATAACCAAGCAAGCAGTTCCCACTGCAGGCTTCACCGGAAGTGCCGAAGTGCCCAGAGTCTGGGGTGGACCCCAGCAAAACATCACGAGAGACACACAGGCACTCTCCCTCCAGCCAACGCGTGTTCTGTGGAAACATGCAGTCCTGCTGTTCATCTTTTCTGCCCTGCCCCACTGTCCAAGCCCCTCATCTGCACACACCGCAGAAGACCCCCATACCCTAGCTACCTTAGTCAAGTTGTTTTCTTCCTCTTTCTGTTCAAAAACAACAACCTCAAAATCACAGGTTTCAGCCAGCTGCGGTGGCCAAAACCGCAACAGGCTCACGCCTGTAATCCTAGCACTTTGGGAGGGTGAGGAGGCAGGAGGATCGCTTGAGGCCAGGAGTTCAAGAGCATCCTGGATTATAGTGTGGACCCCATCTCTACAAAACATAAAAAAATTAACTGGGCATCGTGGTGCACACCTGTAGTCTCAGCTACTTGGGAGGTTGAGGCAGGAGGATCGCTTGAGTCCAGGAGCTGGAGGTTGCAGTGAGCTATGATGATGCCACCACACTCTACTCTAGGCAACAGAGTGAGACCCTGTCTCAAAGCAAACAAACAAACAAAAAACCCACAGGTTTTTAGTGTTGAGGTCTGGCTCTGAAATTAGTTATCCCTTCTGCTCTCCCCACCCCAGACATGCACTGCTTCCACGAGTAAAAGACCTGAAGGCCATGTGTGGAAAGGAAACAGGGAATGAGTAGGAACTCTGGTGGGAGGAGAGAGGCAGAGGTGAGGGGCATCTGTGAAATGGAACGGAATGGCATTGAGTTCTTTGGGACTCCATACAGGTTTGCTTGCTTCCCAAAGTGCAAGCCACAAATCTTCTAGAGTTGTACTCCTGTGGCTTGCTGGAGCTTCCCTGTGAAACCTGTAACCATGGTTTCAGGCAGACTACATCACAGCCATGAGCGTAAAAAGAACAGGCTTTTTCCTATTTTTCCCTAAACCTTCATGTCCTTGAAAAAATATGTAGGGTGATATGCCAAGGTGATTCATACACCACCCCTGACCCCTAGAACACTCATGAAGTTATCTGTTTTTCAATAGAAAGCGGTCCCTCTACATCGCTTCATGAGACTCAGCTATCTAGCTACTCTTTCTGTGTATACCAAAGAACCCTGAAAATATATACATCCGGAGCAACACTTGCTCTTGGTGGAAACATGTAACAAACCTGAAAATACAGAAGTCCATTTCCTAATTTAACACTTTCCCTCCAAGAACAGCTAAAACACAAGCTTGCTTTTCTCTGTTTGTCCAAGTGCCAAGGTTGAATGCACTTGGTTTATAGCACATCTCAACAAGGCCTGTTTCCAAGTCCCTAATATTTTTACAATGTAATCACTTAATAATTAACCCAATCTCAGGTTTAGAAATAGTATTTCATTGCATAGTATCTTGACAATCAAAACAGAGAAACAATATAAATTTAAAATTCTAAGCACTGACTTCCAATTACCCACAAGCAAAACCGTTTTTAAAATAGATTCATTCTGGATGGATGGGCAATGAATTAGGCAAAACAAGCTCAACTGATGTTTCTGGGACCCTAGAGGGGACATTCCGGAGGAGAACACATTTTTTCTCCTTGTATGTGTGAAGATGAGCTAACCACCATGGAGTAGACTAGAAACAAGCAAGCTTCCTCCAGAAGTGAAAAATAAAGCAACTCCTCACTGGGCTACGCAGGACAAAGCCAGGACGTGCAAGAAGCCTTCGGTCTAAGGCTCCACGTGCCTCTCCAAGGACGGAGGGACCCACCCACACACAATCACACACAGCCAGCCCACCACGAGCCTGCGGAAGACGAAGACGCCAGGTCCTCGGCCAACCTTCAGCACCAGCGGCCCGGGCTCTCCTCGCTTGCCAGCCCCCTGCAGCACCCGCCGTCTGGAGGGCACAGAGGGGGCACAGGGCCATAACCTCTAAGACTCATCTTCCTCGCCCCAATGCCTATTTCTCCCCAACTACGAAGTGAAGTGTGTCTTCCCAAGGAAACTGAGACTGACACACACACACCCAGTCAGCAATAAGTCTCCGATCCCCACGACCAAGGCCAGCGAGTCTTTCCCAGGGACCCCCCAACCGGGTTCCCGGAAAGACGGGGACGCGCTGAACTCACCCAGTCCTCGAAGTGGCGGCTCCCGTTCTGCAGCAGCTCCTCGAACTGGATGGTGCAGTTGGCCACGAAGTCGTCGTAGCCGATGGGGGCATCGTGAAAGACGGCCAGCTCGATCTTGCGCCCGTTGCACACATCAGTGACGAACTCGTCGTGCCAGGCCGGGCTATTGGTCTTCTGCTTGGTGGCCGTTTGGCCAATGCGCGAGTCGTCCACGTTGAGGGCAATGTAGGGGTCGAGAAGGAAAGTCTGCGGCCGGGGTCCCACCGCATGGCGCAGCGACCAGGCTGTGGGCTTCAAACTCACGGCCTCGCAGATTTTGATCTTAAGAAGGCCATTGAACACTACCATGGTCGGGGCGGGGACTGGGGGCCGGGGTCACTCTGTCCGCCCCGAGGGCAGGAATGAAGAACCGATGGCCCCGCGCTCCGAGCCACGGGGACTCCTGGGTCCCCTTTCGCCCCACCCCAAACACTCCCTACACCTTGTGGCGTTGCGCCCTGGAGCGGGCGATTCTCAGCGAGTGCATGTATTTCCTCGCCCGGTTCCTAACGGAAAACAGGGAGGGGGGGAGAGCTGGGGGACGTCCGTGTTTGGAGCAAGTCTCTCCCCCCCTACCACCAGCGGCACCCCTAGAAGAGAAGACGAGCTGTCGGCTCCGCTGCGAGCCGGGGGGCTGCCTCTCCGCCTCGCTGGCTCTCCGGCTCCCGGCTGCGGGGAAGCGGGCGCCGCGCCCGGCGCTTACCTACCTTTCCGACACATAATCCCGGGAAATTTCGATTCCGGGAGCGGGAGGGGGCGGTGGGACGGGGCGGGGACGAGAACCGGGGGCGCAGATTTCAACCCGGATCCTCTTCGCACACCCAGCGCCTGCCTCTGACCGCGCGGGGCGGGGGGTGGACCGAAGGATGTTCAGTCTATCCGGAGGGATGCATGTCGAGAGGAAATGGTCCTCCTCGGAGCCAAATTTTTAAAAATCCACAAGCCACACAGCCAGCCCGGGCCGCCGCCTCCCGGGCGAAGCAGCGCCGCGCCGGAGCCGGCGATCGGGAGGCGCCAGGAGCCCGGAATCTCACATCCGCGCGGGCTCGGGAGTCGGGGTGGCCGCCGCTCGGGCTCCGGGCAGGCCGGCACCGGGCGGTGCGCAGCGCGGCGGCGGGGCCGGGACTACGACTCGGCGCGGCCCCACCTCCTGGACGCCGGCGCCCGCCCGCCGCGTTCCCCGCGTCCCAGCTCTCGGCTGCCGCTCGCTCGCCGCCCGCCAGCCCGCTCTCCCCCGCGGTCTCCTCTCCCTCCGTCGGTGTGCGAGCGAGTCTCCCTCCCTCTAATGCAGGAAATGCGCAAAAGACGTCAGTGTGTGTGTGTGTGTGTGTGTGTGTGTGTGTGTGTGCACGCGCGCGCGCGCGCCAGGGTTTAGGGAAATAGAAAGTTTTGCCGGTTGGGGGAGCAATACGGAAAAAGTGAGCCGAGGAGAGAACGGAGGGGAGCGGGCGAGGCTGCCCGAGTCGCGGCCGCGGGCGGGCGAGCCGGGCAGGGACCCCGCCCGGGACCCCGGGGAGTGGCGGTGTTGGGCGGGGGTGCGAGTGCAGCGGGCTGTGGATAAGTCGTCTTTGGTCTCCACCGGGAGCCCGGCGAGCTGCGCTTCTCTCGGGGACTCTGCGGCCAACATTGTCTTTTAAAGCCCGGGGTGGAGGTGTGGCGGGGGGGACGTGGGACCCTCCCCCAGCCCAGCCCCACCCGGGCAGTGGCCCGCAAGAGCAGTCTGCGGAGTATTGGCCTGTCATTCTGTCCGGGGACGCTCTGCTCCGCGGCGGTGGGGGAAGGGGAAGAGGGAGAGTCCAGCAAGGCTCGGTGTGAGTTTTTAAACATGATTATTCTCTCTTCCCTTTCTTTAGGGACATTCTCCCCTTTGGGATCTGCCCTGGGCTTCTCAGGCTTGGAGAACTTGTTGACAAGTGAAAGCTTGGTAGAACTCCGGCTTGGTTTGTGTGTTTATTTTTTACAAAGTAACTCTTCCTATTTAAACTGGACCTGTCTGCGCCCCTTTGGGGGACATCGGCTCTGATCAGCGCGTTGACAGCGGCCGTCCCGGCTGCTGAAAAAAGGGGCGCGCCCTCCGAGGGGCCGGTGGTTGTGCCCATGCTAATTTCCTCCGTAACCTTTAAACTCTTGCTGGAAGCCGCGGCGGCTGGTCACGTGAGGCGAGCCCTGGGCTGCTGGGGAAGAATTTCCTCCGCGGGGAGCGGGGACTGGGAAGGCGGCCGGGAGAGGGACTGCCCAGCGCCGGGGGCCTGGGAACCTGGGAGGGCGGGGCCGCGGCACAGCTGGGACACCGGTAAGGGTTGCGCGGGGGAGAGGTCGTCTCTGCAACCTGGAAGCTGAAGGGTTGTGCAAGTGCAAAGAAAACCTCTGCCGTCACCCGTATGCCAAGTCAAGTCAGGGAATTTGTAGGTATTGTGGCAAGCTGAGTGTTTATCTGGCAGGTCTGGCTAGCGTAGACTAAAATTTAAAATCCGCCTCCTGATCCCTTTTTCCTCAATAGGAAAGGGTTATCATTGCCTGTGGCTTAAAGGCTTAAAAGGCTTAAAGGCAAGGAAAGAGGCAGTCCCCTGGAACAACACAATATCAAGTGCAGCACATGGGTCCCAAAAATGATCAGAAAATTCCCAAGGCCATTGTGGCAGGTCCTCTCATCTCAAAAGAGCAGGCAAAGTTGGAGCCTGCGGTCAGTCTAGAACTTACTAGCACGGTCATTTCTCCTAGCCTGCCCTGTTGAATAGAGCAGCTGAATAGAGGTGGCTCTGAGATGCAGTCCCAGGGGCAGCTGAGTTAATTCACATGTAAACAGTCAGGAGTTTAAAAGTTGTGTCTTACATGGCCACTCCCACTAGCTGGAGGTATATGTTAAAATATGTCGGTTTGACAGTATAAGCAGGGATATCTCATTGCTGTTTAATTTTTTTTCTTTGATCATAGAATTTTTCTCTCCTTCTTCCACTATTCTATTCTTAAGAAGCCTTTTTCCGCCTTCAGGGGGGTGTGATGGAAGGCAATGGCAAATAGGACTTGATCTTCTGAAATGCATTTGCAAAGTAGGACTAGCACTGAAGTGAGGTGACTGAGATACTTTTCAAAGAGGCAAAAATTAAAGGGTATCAATAAACTCACTAATCGAGATAGTACTTAAATGCTTTTTTTTTTTTTAGACAGGGTCTCACTCTGTTGCCCTGGCTAGAGTGCAGTGACATCATCATAACTCACTGCAGCCTCACACTACTGGGCTCAAGTGATACGTCTGCCTCAGCCTCCCAAGTACCTGGGACTATAGGCGTGGCCACCACGCCCTGCTAATTTTTCTATTTTTTTGTAGAGATGGGGTCTCCCTATTGCCCAGGATGGTCTCGAACTCCTGGCCTCAAGTGATCTTCCTACCTCCTCATCCTCCCAAAGTGCTAGGATTATAGGCTGAGCCACCACTCTGGGTCTAAATGCAATATTTTCAAAAATAAAAATTAATGTGAAAATCCAGGATGAACATAATATCCAAATTTTAAATAATCTTAAATATTGCACTAAAATGTTATTTATATTACTGAGTTTATTGGCATCCCTTAAATTTTGTACTGAAACTGAGCACTTCATTTGCCTCACCTTAGTCCTGGCCCTGTTGGGAAGTCTAGAAAGTCAAGTATTTCATGAAGTTAGAGATCTTGACTAATTGGTATTTCACACCTTCTCACTGCGTGCTTTGGGTAGGTCCTATCTTACATGCAAACAGAAGTACATGGGATTGAAAAACATTGACCTCAATCTTTCCTCTGTAGTGTGTTAATCAGGAAATGAGTTTAGAATTAAGAACACACTGAACTTGAACTTTTTGCATATCATATTCTCATTCCCCTCTCCCCAGGCAAGACCCCCAAATATATTAAATAGAATCTGTTACCATGTCTGTGACTGTCTTAAAACCAATAACCTACAAACTTCCAACACCATTTCTTTGTGTCCTGGGTAAGGTTATAGGAAGGCAGCCTCTGCCTCTTAGTAGACCATTACCCCATGTGAATAATCAGACTGCAGTTCTCAGAGGGGATTAATACTAGTCTCCTTTCCATACAACAACTCATTTGGGGTGGGGGTACTAAAGGACTTTGCCAAACAAAATGCTTCTTTTGTATCTGGATGAATTGAATATTTCCATAAAAAGGGAGAATGCTGGTACTCTGCATGCAAACATTGCTAGTCTCCTGTCCTTATTACATCCTTATTGCTAAATAAACCTCTCACCCTCCCACTCTCAAACTTGGCCAAATGAAAATATGTATTCTCCAGGGACATCAAGGAGATACCAGATGTGAACTTGTTTAGCAGAAAATCTTTAAATTTACCTGAGGGAGAGGTGGCTCTAAAATAACCCCCTGCTCCAGATTTCATGTGAAAAGAAAAGCAAACCCTTGCAGGGGGAGGGCTTAGAATGTAAAATTCCAATCACTAATTATCACCTGCTTCAAACTTCTCCTGTCCCCTGTAGACAATCCTGAAGGAAAAGACAGTGACTGGCATATACATTGAGTAAAATGTCCTCTGGATTTCAACTTTGGCCAAATTATTTTGTAATTTTTGTGAGAGGGAAGAGAAGAAACGAGGAAGAAAAATGATATAAGAACTCAACAAATATTATCAAGTTGGAGCCCTCTGCTTTCAAAATTAAGGCTTACGGGAAAAGAACTGTTAGAACAGCATCATGCCCAGGGCAGTGTGATCAATGTTGCAATAGATCCAGGGGTGGGAGTGGCACAGAGGAAGGCTCAATCCTTTGCCTGAGGCATCCTAGCAGGGTCCTTTGAACCGAGTGTAGGCTTCCAAAGGAGTTGCTCCCGCAGCAAAGAAGACGGGGAAGAGCATTGGAGGCAAAGGGAACAGAATGTGCAGAGTAGGGACAGGAAAGTCAGTGGCCATCTGGGACGAGTAAGCAACCAGGTGTGCCTGGCTCGTGAAGGTAGTAACAGGAGTTGACACCTGCTAGTTAAGGCCTCATAGGGTTTGAACTTTTTCTTGAAGAGATACTGAATATTCCAGTAGGCAAGCAGCATAACTGGAGTTGATACTTTAAAAAAGCCATTTTGTAGCAGATGGATATTTTTCTCTTCTGTAATTTTTCTCCAGAGGACTCACCTCAAAACAGAGTGTTCTTCTTACCACTGAGTTTAAGAAAAATAAAATTTAAAACAAAGAATGTTAGAGAGATAGAAATCCAAGTCTGAAGATGATTTACACTCTGTATGGTCAAAAATGAAACTGTCTGTGGATATTGTTTAGATCAGCTAAAGGAAGCAGGGAAGGGAGAGCCAGAACCTTAGACTACCATGTTAATATTCATTTCCTTGCTGTTGTGCTAGTTGTTGCCATTTATAGAATGTTAATGAGCTTCTACAAAGGTCCGCTTGGTCAGGGTCTATCACACATTCCACACATGCTCCCTTGAACAGAGTCCTGCCACCTGGACTGTGGGGAGGAATGTGCAGTAGCACAATGACGCAAAACCTGCCAGGGCTCTGCTGCCTGCCCCAGCCTAGCAGCCACCCAAACTTTGCCCCAGGCCCACCCTCCTTGCTGCCTCTTGTCTGGCCTGCCATGTCTGCTTATTTTGTCCCCATCTCTGTTCTGAACTCTGTTGCAGTGACTCAGAGGCCAAGCTTCCCTTACACCTGCCAAGAGGTGGAGGGATCAGAGGTAGCCCCATAGAGCTTAAGGATGGATGCAGGAGGAGATGGCCTAGTGCCCCTCCCTCCTCAGTGTCTTGACTGTGAGCCCCTCTCTCTAGGGCACTATATGGAAAATAACATCACATATCTCCTCTTCTTCAATTCAGATGTTGGGCTGTCTCTTGAGACTTTTAAGTACGTGTATCAATCCAAGGAGCTTTATGAAGTACCTGCTATGTACAGGACACTAGAGCAGGTGCTCTGGGGAGGACAAATGGATACATGGATGATTCCTGCTCCAATTGGGGAAAGAGGTAGGTCAATTCAATCAGCCCTTTATTTAGCAGTCAGTAGTAAGTGTCATGTCATTTTGGAACACTGGGGAAACAAAACTGATAACACGCAATGACCCTTTATTAGTCAGTATTGGCTAGGTCATGCTGCTATAATAAGCAATCCCAAGGTCTTGAAGGTTTCTTCTCGTGCATGCTATAAGTTCATGACAGGTTGGCTGGGAGCTCTGCTCTGCATCAGCGTGCTTCTCACTCCTGGATCCAGGCTAACTGAAGAGGTACTATCTGGAACATAGCTGGTCATAGGTGGAGAGCAAAAGGATGTCTGGAGGGTCTTACACAGGCAATAAAATAGTCCATCTGGAAGTGTTAAATATCATTTCTGCTCACTGGTTGTTATCTACAACCAGTCTCATGAACCCCTCCCCCAACCACAGAGGGCTGGGAAGTTTTACCATCTTCACAGGCAAGGAGCCTGGAATATTTGGTGAATAGCACTGAAAACTGCCATAGACACCATTCTCAAAGAACTGGTGCAGAAAGGTAATTCAAGGTAGCACACAGGAAATGGCAGATAAATGGCCCAGTCAGAAAGCTCTGTAGAAATTTAGCGGTAGTAATGATCACAATAAGAGTGGGACTGTTTGACACTCCCTCCCCCAATGGCCACTGCATACAGAAGAGCTCAGATGATGTGGAGCCTCCTGCCTAATATCGGAAGCAGCAGCCACCAAAGCTCCTTCCCCCCCCCAACTCATATGCCCAACCTCACAGGACCTGCAGGTCTTTAAAGCCACTTCATAACCAAGACAGCACTGAGGAGGCATTTGGACCCAACAGAACTAAGCAGTCTTGCTTGTTATACTTTGCAGAACTTGAGAGATCTCCTGGTCTGTATTCTTTATTGTTACTAAATTCCTCTATTAAATGAGGAAACTGAGACTTAAAAATGTCAACTGACTTGCAAAAATAGAAAAAAAAAAAGCCAAAATACGGATTAGAGGTCTAGACTCAAGTCTTATACCTTCTAACTTTACTTCTTTTTCTACATCGTCATGCTGAAACCAATGCAACACCGTTTAATGACAATAACTTCAATTACATTTTAACTCCTTGGAAACAAAATTTCTGTAAATGCAAGGTCTAGGTTTGTTTTATTGGTTCCAAATTAAACCAGCCTTAGCACAGTATAATATAATTCTTTTAATAATATAAACTATGATAATAGTATAATAATTTTCAGGGGGATTATAATCATTGAAGAGTTCTTCCTTAAGTTGTTTTGATGAAATGAGTCTTTAAAACAAAAAGACTTTATTGTTTCTCAACTTCAATATTTTTGCATCTTCTCTCCTAATATCAATAGATGTATGGATGTATTTTCAGCATATGGTTTTATGATACCTGTACCAAGTGTAACAGCTGTTTCCACAGGCTCCCCTGTGGATAGTTTATCAATTAGCAGAATGACTGATCTGACTGCTCAGACTATGTTATATATCTCTAGCACATTCTGGACATCTGGTTAATCCATTTCAACTTCTGATTTACCTTTCAGGATCAACGAGCTGGGGCTGGAGGGCAGTGAATATTGCCTTTTGTCACTGATAATCATTTAGGTAACAGAATGTGTAACCAGAACGGGTTATATTCAGGGTTCTGTTGCAACACATGTGATGCAGAGTGCCGAATCTGTCTCTTCTTCAAGGCCCAAATCATATGGACTGGGCCTTATTCCCCTAGCTGGAGCTATAGTGCCTCCCCGAACTCTCCCTACTTCATCCTGACTTCTTTTTAAAGCTCCTGCCTCTTCCTACTATACTGTGGTATAATTATTTGGTCCTATCTTAATTCTGACACTTCCCTAAAAGTCTTTTAGGGTTGGAGACGCAGAATGACTTATCTGGGTACTCCGGTATCTTGGACATGCGAAATGCAACTTCGCACTCTATGAACATTTGAAATAAGAAGAGAGTCACAAACAGTCCTCTTGTCGGTCTCTCCCCTCCTTGCCCAAATGAGTGCCTCGGGGATGGTTGGGTCTCTCCACGCCGCCGCACCCCGAGCCCGCAGAAGCGAAGCTCCGCTGGGCCCCGGGCCGCCCGCGCCCGACTCCGCGGGCCGACAGCGCCCTCTGGGGGACGCGGGCGCGCCCGGCCTAGACGCTCCCGAGCTCTGAGCGGCTCCGCGACCTGCACTCCCCGCGGTGCCATGCTCAGCCCGGGAGAAATGACCCTTCTGCGTCTTGCTGTGGCTTGTTTCTCTGTCGTCGGCTCCCTAGTCTTCGGGTTGCCCCAACCCTGGCCGGGGCAGGCGGCAGTCCCCGGAGCTCTTCTCCGCTTGAGGAAGCTTCAAGGCCAAGGGGGAAGAGTAGGCAACTGGGAGACAGGGAAGTGGGGGGGGGGGGGCCACAGTCCCAGGAGGATACTGAAGGCCCCCGGAGTGGATAAATGCAGCAGCCCGGAGAGAGAAGGGGACAGGCCCAGAGAGGGGCTGGTCGTGAGGCCGTTTGGCACGACATGACCACGGGGTCAGAGCTGTCCCGTCTAATTCAAGCTTTGTGACTTAGGTTACATACACTCTGGAAGCTTCTTTCCTCTTAAGAAGAGATAATAATACCACATAGGACTGTTCTGAGGATTAGTGGACTAATGCTAACAGTCTGTTGAAGTGTCGGGCACATAAGAGTAGGGCCACTAGGATAACTTAGCGAGCTAGGGGGATAAGTCAAAGGGACGATCCCAGGGCGTGGGATCATTGACTCTATCCCCACATGCCCATCATGGGCAACGGACAAGTACAGTCACTTGCTGTATGCAAAAGCTACTTTTTTTTTTTTTTTTTAACAACTAGGCTTCTCAAAGTGAAGAATTCTGTTCTTCTCACTACATTAGAGGAACAGGCGATCTATTTGGCAGTTAAATCCATGCTGGGTTCAGGAAAAATAGAGATAAAGGAGTTGTGGTCCAGGTTTTCAAGAAGCTAGAATTTGAAGCTAAGGGAATTCTAAGAGCTTCCAGGCAGACCAGAGTCCAACCCTGCATTTTTCTTAATTTGGGACATAGGTCAGCTCCTGAAGCCGAGGGGAGGGTTGTGAGAAATGGCCACAGAACCCACTGGAGATGTCACCCCGATGGGACGTATCGGGGATGGGAGTGGTTCGGTGCCTGCTCAGAGGTTGCTTCTCTTCACTCCAGCAGGTAACTTGGCTTCCTTTTCTGAAAAACACAGAAGCCACCAACTGGGGGCTCACCCCCAAATCCAACAACCAACTTAGGAAGGAAGAAAGGATGAGCATCGTTCCTCCATCCCACAACGGAAGCAGGTGCCTTGGCTCAGGCCTCCACCTACCCCTGGATCCGCCACCCAGCCCTGCCTCCCAGGGGCTCTGCTCTACTGATGGCCCCCCACTTCTCTTTCCTCTTCTTCAGCTCTTCACCTCTACCAGTGCTTTCCTTTCAGTAAGTCTGACCCCTCCTAAAAATTTTTTGTAACCCTTTGTCACCTCACGTTTCTCTCCAGCTACCACTCAGCCCTCCCCAAACTTCTTAAGTATCATTTATTCTCACCGTCTCCATTTTCTTACCACCCACTCCCTCCTCAGGCCGCACCATCGGGCTCGTGGAAACGTCGCTCATTTCCACCCTGCTAGGACTAATTTCTGTGGTCTCTACCTCATTCAGCCGCTCTCTTTGCAGCAGATGATGCTGTTTCCCCTCGCCCCTGGAAATGCTCTCTTTCCCCAGTTCCATGACATCTGAGCTCTCCAAGTTTTCTTCCTACTCCCTTGGCTTCTCCTTTTCAGTTGCTTTTGTTCTACTCTTCCCCTGCCCACCTCTTACATGCATCGTTATTTTATAGTTACACTGCAGAATGCTAACACAATAATGTAAAAGTTGTCCCAATGGATTGTGAGGTGAGTGACCATAAGTTTCCGTGACTTTGATGGCAAGAGAGATAGATCACTGTGGCCTAGGATGGTAAGGAGAGGCCCTATGAAGGAAGAGAGGTGGAAATTGGGAATGGCCAAGGGGGTAAAAGTTCAGAGGTAGAGAGAAAGAGAATGGGCATCCTTCTGGTGGAGGAACTTCCCACTGAATGCACAGAGAGGTGAATATAAGATTTATTCCAGTGACTATTAAGCATCTCTTTGGGGCCAGCACTTTGCTGGGTATAGCATAAAATAGGAAAGAAAAATGTGAGCCTGTGGTTTAATTTCAGTTAAAATTCCCACAAAATGATTAAATAGCAACATAAGGTAGCATTTGATAATGGCAAAGGTGGTAGAAGGGAGGGAGGGATCACCATGGGCTTCCTAGAGGTGGCAGGACCCATGGGCTATACTGATCTGTATGAATTAGGGTGGGATAACTGCTCTAACATATAGATCCCCAAATGTATAAAAGCTCAAACACAATAGACATTTATTTCTTGCTCACTTAACAGTATTGGGTGGGTGAGCAGGTCAGAGGGGTAACCCTGTCCCTCTGTCGCAGGGACACCCTGGGGGTTGTTGCAAATGGAGCCATCCAGAAAGAGAAAAGATTACAAAGGAACAAGCCTGGGAGGTTTTTATGGGTCAGGTTACTCGCATCCTGCTGGCTAGGAGTTAGTCACATGGCCACATATACTGGCAAGGGAGGCTGGGAAGCGTAGTACAGTTGTGTGCCCAGGAGGAAGAGGAGTGCCTGGCTTTTTGGTGAGCAGGAAGCAGTGTCTCCCGCTAGTTCCCTTTCCCCTTTGCTAGAGATTAGGATGATCTGTTTGGGTTAACTCTCAGTGAAAATTCAAACCACTCCCCATTTTACTTTCCCTTTTCCCGTCTTATATATAGTTTAAAAAGGACTGCAAGGACTCAATGGTGCAGGTGAAAAAAGACACAGGTGCAGGTGGGGTCCAGGGTAAGGATGATGAAGCATGATGAAGAGCAGAGTGTGTGCCAGGATAAGGGTGTCTAGAGAGGACGTTCTCTTCCAGCTCCTCTCCCTCTCTGCCCATTAAAATGCCAAGTTGCCCTCATCTCTTGTGTGAGTTGCATCACGGTGGGAGCCATCACCTGCTGTTTCATGGGGGGAAGGATCCATTCTCCATCCATAAGTGAGACTTAGTCAAGGTCCTCCCTGCAGATGACCTCAGAGTAGCTGCAGTGCAGTATCAGGTGATGAGTGAGTCACCCAGCCTGAGTGTAATGTAATAATGACATTATTACAGAATGTAATAATATTCTGTACTTTGAACTTTTTGAGGAGCTTTTACATCCATCCTTCCTTTATTACTCCCTTCTCAACCACAAGTGTAGGGCAAGTATAATATTATTCCCATTTTACAGATGGGGTTACTAGAACTCAGAGAAGGTAAAGGACTCAGGTGCATCAGAGCCCAGAGGAGAGCCTGGTTCCTGGACCCCTAGACGGGGCTTCCCCTCCCCCGTGACCAACATTGCCCACTTTGTGTAATGAGCAAGGCACCAGTGGATTGTTCTATAACTTCCCTGGAATCTGAGTCTCCAAGAAGGCCCCATTGCCCTGCAAGGCAAAGGGTGCTGCTCCAGGTGGCAGGCTGCTCAAAGGGTATGTCATCCACTCTCAGCTGCCTGGCCTGGGGACTGTGGGAGCTAAAGAGGAGTGCTGGCCAGGGTCCGATCACATCACCGTTCAATGGCAAGGCAGTGTGCTACACACAGGGGGGATAAAGGTGTTCAGAACACCACCATACCCCCTGAGGAACTTAGACCCACTAGGGCACCCTGCTGAATGCTTTCTTCCTAAGGGGCACTAACTTTATCCCACCTCTAGGTTAGGGTAGATGTTTCTCAAGTTCTTCCCTCTCTGAAGGATTTTCTGTTTAAAGTTAGTCTTTTCCCTACTTCTCCCTCTTCCTCTCCACTATCTTTTCTTGCTGTAAGCCCACTGCACTTCAGGGTAATTTCTGACAAAGGAAGCTTTCCTGGATTGCTTTTTTCTCGCAAATGAAAATATAAGCTAATCAGGACAGTAAGGCCATGCACAAATGATGCAGGTTGCTGTTCTTGGAGTGTGGGAACCAAGCATGGGAGCCTTCCCTGGGACCTGAGATTTCCCAGGGAGCTTGGAGAAAAGGTGACAGGCCTGCCTAGGACAGGGTCCTGTTAACCTCTAGGATGTGGCACTCCAGGGCCTGCACTTTGGGACAGTCCCTGGTTTAGTGAAGGAAGGAGAAAAGGATGCTGTCCTTCTCACCCCCAGAAAGCCTTGCCAATCGCTTTGCCTTACCTGGGTCCTGCACCCATCATTCCCTCTGCCAGGACTCCCAGCCCCACCCTATGTGTCTCAGCTTCGATGGCATTTCTTTCAAGAGCCTCTCCTGATCCCCCATTAGCCCTGAATATGTTTTATTGTGATCTCTGGTCTACTCATTTGTTTTCCCCAAAAGCAGAATTATATTGGTGCTAAAAAAGGTTAAGTTTTAGGGCCCCTCATTTGCTTGTGCTTCCTCCAAGGCCCTGTTCCTAATTTTGTGTTCTTTTACATAAAGAGGGCTCTTCAAATTGTTCAAACTTCAGGCCCCATGAAACCTGGGTCCACCTGTGGCCTTTCCCACTACTCTGCGAACTCCCTGAATCAGATACCATGTGTCAGATTCCTTGGGGATTACTAGTGTCTAAAGCACATGCCAGGCTCCCAATCAACTTTTGTTAGATGAAAGAATAAAAGGAAGAAAGGATCCTTGGCTGACCAGGGGTTCTCGGGAAGAATCCTCAGCACTGTCACCTGGACAATCTGGATGGCTGGCATGAGGCATCTGTCCCAGCAGCACAGCTTAGCGTGCGGGAGAAATCCAACTTGGAAGCTCAGGGACTTAACTGTAGGATCTTGGGTAAATTCCCTGCCTCTCAGTGGGCCTCGGTTTATTCAAATGTAATAGGGGGTTGTTGTAACATCAACCTTATATTGTAACAATGGGCATTGATTTACAGGTAGGTACAGTATCTGGCATAAGTATTTCTCAGGAAATGCTGGTTTCCTTTTCTTTATATACACCTTCCCTATGGAACAGTCCATTCTTAATTCCTTTATCTCTTAGCATTGACAGCTCCCTCCTTCCCCCAAGGTGGCTCCTGGATAATGGGGTTTTGGTGTGAAGGGTGAGGGCACACAGAGGGATTTGTCCTGGGCCCAACACCCCAGTAAGAATGGCCCTGAGACCAGCACTGGGCATCCCCTTATTCACTGCTCCTTCCTACAATAAGATATAGAACTGCATGGAAAAATTCAAAGAATTTGAATAACAATATAAATAAAAATATTTGAAAACAAATAACGTGGCTAACTAGCTTCCCCTTGCAGGTGGGGTTGACTTTTCTAGCCATTTAACCCAACTGGAACCCTAATTTGTATATCTCCCTCTCAGGGCTGTAAAGCAGTAATTATCTATCTCTGCCTCACAGAGAAATGACCTTGAGGCACGTGCCTAAAGTGCCATGGTTGGCAAGCGACAGACTCAGAACTACAACCCAGGTCCATATTTTTGCCATCCTGGACAGGCTGCCTGTTCCCAGTCCTTCAGGGCAGGATTGATACAAACAGTGCTCAATTAAAGTTCCCGCCCTGTCTCACTCATCTCGTGAGAACCAGCATGCATGCTGATGCAAGATCTGACCCTGCCATGACGGCATTTAGTGTGTCATCGTGGGTGCTCTCTAACAAGAATTGAGCAGTGGTAAGTATTTCTCTCCTTGTCCTCTGGTGACATCCACACATTCTGTGTTTGCATGTGCCAGAGCTTGAAAATTCAACAGCAAAGTGGGTAGGGCATGCAGAAAGAGGGTGGGGTGGGATACATTTCACAATTAATAATATTCCAATACAAGTTCCACTATTCATTTCTTAAAATAGCAATAGTAGTAGTAGTAATAATAACAATAATAGTAATAGCTAACAACTTTTGGTTGAGAACTATGTGCCAGGCATTAACATTTAACAACTATTTTAGACATCAAAATAGCCCAATGAAATAGGTATTACCATATTTCTACAATTCTAAGACACATTTTTAAAATCACGTGTTAGCATCTTATAATCCGTGATAAGAAATTACTGTCCTAGTATAACTTCTGGTGAGTTTTTTTTAAAATCTCTTAGTAGTACACAAAATTAGGGTACATTTTACAAATGAAGCAACTAAGGTGGAGAAAAACTAAGCAATATCCCCAGGGGTCCACAGCGAGTAGCAGAGCTTGGCCTCATAGACAAGTGGTCCAGCTCCAGAGCCCACCCATTTGTTTGCTTGTTTGTTTGTTTGTTTTGCGATCTCAGGCTTCCTGCAAACATCTCCCCTCATAGTCAGCCATAGGTCTGTCCATCAGGAGCTGGGCTTATGGCGACCCACATTCTGTAAAATAGGGGAAATATATATAGTGTATATACAGTCATTTATCCTGCTTTTGTTTTAACTTGCACATGTAACTATGACTCTATTCTGTCTTTTAGAGAAAACTCTGAATTTAGATATTCATTAAAGAAAAACACAGGCCAAGTTAAACCTGCCTGGATGGGTCTGGGGTAGGGGACAAGTATCAGAAACCTTTCCAGAGAGAAAACCTACTCCTGTGGTTGCTTCATACTTGTTTTGGCCTTGATTAAGTCACTTTCAATCTTTGGCTGAAGTTTCTCCAACTGTAAAATGAGGAGCCTGCCCCAGTTCCAAACTTTTTTTTTCTTTTCTTTTTCTTTTTGTTACCAAAGGCATAAAAACACCAAACTTTTTTGATGGTGTATCTCTAACAACACTTGAGTACACATCCTCAATATATGTATCCTCTTTTTCTTTTATTTACAAAGAGTAAAATTTATTTGTGTGTGTGTGTGTGTACGGTTCTCTGAGCTTTAACACATGTACAGATTTGTGCAAGCACCACCCCAATTAGAACACAATCAGAATACGGAACAGTTCCCTCACCCCCACCAAATTCTCTCATATTACCATTTGTAATAACACCTAACCTCTGGCAACCACTGATTAGTTCTTCATCTCTGTAGTGTTACCTTTTCCAGAATGTCTTATAAATGGAATCGTGCAGTACATAACCTTTCGAGACTGGTTTCTTTCTTTCACTCAGCAAAATGTCTTTGAGCTTCATCCATGTTGTTCAGCATATCAATAATTTATTCCTTTCTTTTGCCAAGTATGATTCATTGAATGAATGCACTACAGTTTACTTAGCTGTTCACTCATTGAGCACATTTAAGGTGTTTCCAGTTTTTGGTGATTATGAATAAAGCTGCTATAAACATCCACGTACAAGTTTTTGTGTGAGCATCAAGTTTTCATTTTTCTAGGGTAAATATCAAGGAGTGAGGTTGCTGGGTTGTATTGTAAGTATATGTAAAACCTTATAAGAAACTGACAGATTGTTTTCAGAGTGTCTACCATGTTGCATTCCCACCAGCAATGTGTGAGAGTTATACAGTTGCACTACATCCTCACCAGCTCTTGACATTTCCATTTGGTGGTGGTGGTGGTGTTTTAATTTTAGTCATTCTAACAGGTGTGTAGTAGTATCTTATTGTGGTTTTAATTTTCATTTCCCTGATGGCTAAAGATTTTGAGCATCTTTTCATGTGTTTACCTACCACCTGTATGACTTCTTTGTTGAAATGTTCATTCAAATATTTTGTCTATTTTTTAAATTGGTATGTTGTTTTCTTACTGTTGAGTTTTGAAAGTTATCTACATATTCTGGATATAAGTCCTTTGTTGGATATGTGATTTGGTAATATTTGATCCCAGTTTATAGCTCATCTTTTAATTCTCTTAACAGTGTTTTCTGCAGAAAAAGTTATAATTTTAAGTCTAATTTATCTTTTTTTTTTTTACAAATTGGCTTTTCATGTCATATCTAAGACTTTTTGTCTAACTGAAGGTGACAGTAACTTTCTCCTGTGTTTTTAAATAAACATGGTATAGTTTTTGGTTTTACATTAAGATCTGTCATCCATTTGAGGTTAATTTTTTTATAAACTATACTCTAATGTATAGGTCAAGGTTCTTTTCTTTTTTTGCATATGAATGTCCAGGTGTTCCATTTGTTGAAAAGACTATCCTTTGTCCATTGAATTGCCTTAATACCGTTGTCAAAAATTGTTCATGAATTTTATACTTAAAAATGGTTAAAATGATGTATTTTTATGTTATGTTATTTTTATCTCAATAAAAGAATCTATCTACAAAAACTAATTGATCATATTTGTGTGAATCTATTTCTTGAAACTCTATTTTGTTCCACTGATCTATGTGGTATATAGTTTCACTTATACCACACTGTCTTGATTACTTAGCTTTAGATTAAAGTTTTAAAGTCAGTTAGTGTGAGTCCTCTAACCCTGTTCTTCTTTTTCAAATTGTTTTGGTTATTCTAGGTCTTTTGGCTTTTTATATGTTTTGGAATCAGGTTGCCTATATCTTAAAAAAAAATCCTGCTAGGATTTTGATTGTTATTGAATTAAGTTTATAAAATCAATTTGGGTCTTGTAGGATTGCCAAATAATATATAGGCCATCCAGTTAAACTTGAATTTCAGGTAAACAACAAATAATTTTTAGCATAATTATGCCCCAAATATTATATGGTACATAATTACACTAAAAAATTATCTGTCATGAGCCAGGCATGGTGGCTCATGTCTGTAATCCTAGCACTTTGGAAGTCCAG
Source organism: Daubentonia madagascariensis (assembly GCA_023783475.1). Classification (NCBI taxonomy): domain Eukaryota; kingdom Metazoa; phylum Chordata; class Mammalia; order Primates; family Daubentoniidae; genus Daubentonia; species Daubentonia madagascariensis. The sequence goes on along the minus strand of JAKFHU010001035.1, from coordinate 38,921,321 downwards.
GAGGAGTCGGGGAATAGCCTGAGGCCAGGAGTTTGAGACCAGCCTGAGCAACATAGCAAGACCTCATCTCGACAAAAAATAGAAAAATTAGCCAGGCATGTCGGCATGCACCTGTAGTCCCAGCTACTCAGGAGGCTGAGGCAAGAGGGTTGCTTGAGCCCAGGAGTTTGAGGCTGCAGTGAGCTATGACAATACCACTGCACTGTAGCCTGGGCAACAGAGTGAGAATTTTGTCTCAAAAAAAAAAAAAAAAGCTTAAAAAAATTATTTGTCATGAATGGATATTAAAATTTGTCAAACGCTTTTTCTGTATCAATTGATAAAATCATTTTATTCTTTAGTCTGTTAATATGGTAGATTACACTGATTGATTTTTAAATTGTTGAACCAGCCTTGTCTTTCCAGAATAAATACCACTTGATCATGATGTATTATTATTTTTATATATTGCTATACTTGATTTACTAATTTTTTGAGAATTTTTGCATCTATATTCATGAGGGATATCAGTGTGTAGTTTTCTTTTTATTCTTCTCTAATTTAAGCATTTCAAGCTAAAACTTCCTTCTAACCATTGCTTTAGCCATATCATTTTCATTTAGTTCAAAATACTTTCTAATTTCTCTTGACATTTCCTCTTTGATCCATGGATTATGTATAAGTATTATTTGGATTTCCAAGTGTTGGGGGATTTTCCAGATAGCTTTCGGTTATTGAGTTCTAGTTTAATTCCATTATGGTCATAAAATATACTTAGTATTTTTTTCAATTATTTTAAATATAAATAAAAAGGGCCCCTTCTGGGCCTTCTGACTAGAAATCCAGGGCTTTAGACTCCTTGCTCTGCCATTTATTTCCTGCAAGTGAGTCTACCTCTAGGGACAAGTGGCAGGAGGATATATAGAGAAAAAAAGCAATAGGGATTCTCTCTATATTTTTAGGATCACAGTTCCAGTGATTAGAGAGAAGCATTCCCCTCCCTCTGGGTTTTGGGTGTTTACTGGCAGCCACTGCCATCACTGCCCAGCTGCCATCCAGCTATCTCAGGATCATAGTTTTATTTCTGGGGCTTGCCTGGGGCTGGAATGGGAGAGAAAATTAAAAAGAGGGAGGGGATTTTTCCTAAATCTCAGCATCCCACAGGGCAACCTCCCCCCACCTTCCTGCTCCTCAGACCAGAAAGAAGAGACTTTCCTTGGGACATGTCTGGTGCACAGTTCTTGGATTTGGTCTTTGTTTGAGTTCAGACTGGGAGATATGGAAGAGAAAAAAATTAAGAAAACTCACCACCAGGCCATGAGCAGTTCTAGTTTTGGTTTCCTTCCCACATATGTCTGCTACCATTTACTTTCCAGATACTTCAGATCTTCTCCAAGAACTCTGTTTAGGCTTTTAGTTGCTTACTCCATCTTTCCAGAACTGGATGCCTCAACCTATGCAGATGTAACTCTTAATACATTTTAAACATGTAGTATTTTATTATGTGAAGTAAAAATAAAAATGACATTTACAAAGAACAAGAAAAACTTCCACTTCCAAATAAGACGGAATAACAGAGACAGGATTTACTCTCTCATCTGAAACAACCATAAAAAAGGCAAAATATGTGAAGCAATGATTTTTCAAAGATGCTGATGTCAAGCAACAATGAAGAGTGATTATTCTTCATCATTGATGAAAATGAGATGGAAGACAAGTAAGGTGAGCCCTGCAATTGACCCAGCTTAACACATTGAGAGTTTCCAGGCTGTAGTGCAGTGAGGGGGAATGTAGGCAGAGCTTCGTAGACTGCTGACCTGAGGAGTCAGAGCTGACAGTCTGGGAGACCACTGGGCTATAGCTTGCATGACACAATACTGCAGAGGCAAGAACTTCACAGAGGGGCTTCTCTGGATCTGTGAAGAGGGTTCCCTCAAGTATTCATCTGTGTCCTGATCAGTGCATGCGTGGAGGGAAACCACCTGAAGCCTGGGAAAGAACCACCTGAAAGGATTATAGGGAATAGTGCCTGGTGCTCCCACAGGATCAAGAATAGTGCCTATTCCCTCCCATCAGCCAGAACTGTGCCTCACAATAAGGCTTAAGAATATTTAAGGGAATATAAAAATGCCCATTGTCCAACAAGTTAAAATTCACCATGTCTGGCTTCCAGTCAAAAATTACAGCCGGACATGGTGGCTCAAGCCTATAATCCCAGCAATTTGGGAGGCCAAGGTGGGAGGATCGCTTAAGGCCAAGGGTTCAAGACCAGCCCGGGCAACACAGTGAGACCCCATCTCTAAAAAAAAAAAAAATAGCTGGGCATGGTGGCACATGCCTATAGTCCCAGCTACTCAGGAGGCTGAGGCAGAAGGATTGCCTGAGCCCAGGAGTTTGACGTTGTAGTGAGCTGTGATGACGCCACTGCACTCCAGCCTGGGCAACAGAGCAAGACTCTGTCTCAAAAAAAAAAGAAAGAAAGAAAAAGAAAAAGAAAAAAAGAAAGTATCCAAAATGAAACACAGAGAGAGAAAAAAAGATTTTAATGAAAGGGCACCACTGAGCTGGAAAAGAACTCTAAGCAGCCTAATATACATGGAATTGGAATACTGGAAGGCGATAAAAGAATGGGAAAGACAGAACAAATATGCAAGTCCAAACCTTCCTTCTTTTATTTTAAAAATGTAAATGGTTAAAATGCAACTAATTTAAAAGTTAACAAGTTAACCTGTGGGTTGCCAGTTGTAGGTCTCTGGTATAACGGTGTGAGTGTGATCATATACATCTGATGGCAGCACAACTGCAGAGTGGAGTAATGGTTTTTCTCCCAGTGCTCCAGTGCCTGAACCTGGATTTTTATCAGTGCTGCTCTGTGGGTAAGATGCCCAGAGCCTACTTTGTGCTTCGATGGAACTTGAGGTAGACTTGAAAGGCAAGAGTAATAAGATAAGAACAATCCAAGGCAGAGTGTATCTCATAGGGCATAACTTACACAGTATTAAATGCACATATAAGCCCCATGAATGTGGAGCTAGTGAGTTGTCTTCCTGGCTAACCCAAGGGTGTGGGCTGCCCCATGAAAACTGCTGCTTTGACATTTCCACCAGAGGGAAGTTTACCCTTTCCCTGTATGTAGGTCACAGGTTCAGAATCAGACTGAGTCAGATACGGCTAATTTCCCTATAGTCACCAGGCTGATCTAAATGCAGATATCTTGATTCATCTTCTGCTAAATTCTTGCCAACCCATTTTCAGGCAATATAGGCAATCATTTTTGTAAGGAGACATTTTGAGTTTTGAAAAGAACTTTTTTCCTGGTGCTTTGAAACCTCAGTATTTTTAAAATACTAAGTGGACATGCTTGGCTATTTGTCTAATGACAAGGTAGGTATTTTTGAAAGAATATTGAAAAATAATTCAGTTGTGATTCATTCAAATGCCTTCTTCCATAGCCTCTTGCATTTCAGGATAGCACATGCAAAAATGTTAAATACTTTTTTATGTCTTTTAGCCAAGTGCTCCCAGTTAGGTAAGTTCTATGTAGTAGGGCAGAGTTCGTGGCAAGATCAGCCCTATGGCTGGTGGGAAAGGAGGTAGCTCACATGGAATGTAGATGCTGGTGGTTGCCTTCCAACAACCATTCACCAACCTCTACTTTCTTCTTTGGGATAGTTTTGTTCTGCTATTGAAGGAAGGTTATATGTTTCCCAGAGGCTGGGTCCTCCCCACTTGCCCAGCCCCTGGAGTGAATTCCTGATCAGTCTAAGCCAATCATAGGAAGTATAGTGCATCCCTCTTCCCTGTGAATTAGTATAGGAATGAACATACAATACAAAGCTACACAGTGAAAAGTGGAAGTGGGGACTCTTAGAGCTTTCCAGGAAAAGCCTTCTCACTGATGAGAAGAAAATTACAAACAGAAACAGTTTCTTGCTAGTACCTAAAATATCACTATTGGTAATTATTTTTCCTTTTGAATTTGTCATTGTCCTTTTCTTTTAGGTTAATACGATATTTATAATGCAAATGCCCCCAGAAGGGGTAATACATGGACTCACATTGCTTGAATTAGTTGGTCACCTCTCTAAAAGGGTTTAGGTGGTATAGCTGATTGCATGGTGGCCTCCCAAAAGATATGTCCATGTCATAATCTATGGGACATAATCCTTGGAACTGTGACCATCACCTTATTGGAAAAAAGACCTTTGCAAATGTAATTAAGTTACAGATCTTCAGATGAGGAAATCATCTTGAATTACCCAAGTGGGCCCTAAATTTGGACCCTTATCTTTATAAGAGTAAAGTAAGTATCCTCATAAGACAAGTATCCTTATAAGAGTAAAGCTGTGAGAGATTAATACAGACACAGAGAAGAAAGTGATGTTAAGATGGAGGCAGAGATTGGAGTGATGAGGTCACAAGCCAAGCAATCCAAAGAACATCAACAGCTACCAGAAGCTGGAAAAGGCAAAGAAGTATTCTCCTCTAGAGCCTCTGGAGGGAGGAAGGCCCTACTAACATCTTAATTTTGGACCTCTGGATTCCAGAACTGTGACAGAATAAATTTCTGTTGCTTTAAACCTCCCATTTTGTGGTAATTCATTGCAACAACCACCGGAAACTAATCCAGGTGGCATTGGCTTGCTGATTGTGTAAAAGAAATAAAGATTCAAAAAGGGAAGCCTGGGAGTCAGGAAGAGGAGCTCGTGACTCTGCATGTTTGCTGATGATCAGCCTTTCCTCAGTGTCCCAGTTTTGACCCTAAGTGGGCCAGGTAGCCTGTGCCTTGCTCCATAGTCAAAGACCAACTCATAAGTCCTCCTGGTCACAAATTTCATCCTGATCCTAGCTAGTGCCATTGCTCCTCACCTTGGTCATTTGTCTTTCAGATGCATGCCCTTAGACACAGGGAAGCCAGATATAAGATTATGGTAGATTGTTCAGTACAAACATTTCTCATTCCTAGGGGTAAAGCTCAGGAATGTCTATGAACCTGTAGGTTTCTATAAGAAGAAGGGCACATTTGGTAGATTCACTCCCCCAGGTGAATCTGTTCAGGTAACTGACATAGTTGGAGACTCTGGCATAGCTAGGAATAGAAGTTGGGGGCAAAGGAACTAATATTTGTTGTGCAAGTATTGTGAGCCTGGATCCATGTTAGGTATTTGACATACACAATCTCATTCAATCCTCACAAGAATCCCATGAAGTAAGTAGCAGTACTATTCTATTCTATATAAAATACTATTCTATTTTATATATGTGGAAACTGAGGTTCGGAGGCCACATAACGTACCTGTAATCAAACAGCTTGTAAGTTATGGAAATAGTATTCAAGGTGGTCTATTCGGCTCCAAAGTCCATGTTTTTTCTACGCAAGGAATTGCTACCTCCCTGTGGAAGTTAGAAAAGGCTCATGGTGGAGGGCAAAGGATGAATGAGGGAAGCCTCAGGTTCATACTTTTCTGTTGCTCTTTCCCCACAGAGAGCAGAAGAATGTCCTTAGAGTCCCTGGAAAGGAGCAATCAACTCTCTGATGAAATAGGTCGGGCTGATTGTTTAAGGAAGAGATACCACTCTGAGTATGAAATGACACAGCGCTTTAATGTCTCACTGGAGACCTAGCTGCTCAGTTACCGTGGGACCACTGATCACTCAGAGATGAAAAGATAATAAGAGTATTTGCCTACCTTGGCCTTTGGGGCCTGCTTCTATCCACATCTGGCTACCAGTGCAGATGTAAGCCAAAAGTTTATTTGAAAAAGAGGCCGTGCTATTGACTTTTCCTATTCCACCTCTCCTGTGCCCCCAATCTGCCCTCCCTCAGCCTGCAGAACACGCTATCCTTAGAACAGTATACTCACCCTGTTTAAGCTGGGCCATTAGCTTTCAGGAGTGGCATAACTAGGAAGGAAGCTGGAGTCTTCCTTTCTCATCAATACTTATAAGAAATTTCCCCGTGAGCAGCAGCTAAGCTTTTAAAAGAAAAAGGTTCGGCTTACTACAAGGAATATAAGGTTTTACATCCCCAATTTCCTGGTTATTATCATCAATTTCTCTCCTGCACCCCAGAGTTTGGGAAGATCATTCTTCCTTCTCATTGCCTTCTATTGTCCTTAGGAGATAACTGTCTTTTTCCAGGAAAGGAAACTGTGCAAGTGTCTGATTTTCAAATCAAGCAACCATGCACTAGTTCCTTCAGTTAATAAGATTGGTTTAGAAAAGGCAGGCAGAAGGCTGTCTCTGGAAAAGTGTTCTGGGAATATGGGTTAAGGCTGGTCTCTCCTTCACTGGTTTGTTCACTCTTATTAGCTTTGGAGTTTACCAAACACTTCTCTTGTCACTCCCTGAGGCCCTGCCCCCACCAGCCAGCAGGATCTATTACCTGCAGTTCAGCTTTCATGTGACATTTCTCTCAGAACATGGACAGAATCCAGCTTCCAAATCCCTGCCTGACTAGTTAGTTACCAGCTGTGTGATTCCTCATGAATCACTTAATGGCTCTGAGTCTCAGTGTACTCATCCATACAAAAGAGGCAAGTCATCCCTGCCACCCACTTACAGTGTTGGTCGCAAACCAGAGAAGGTAGGTGAAAGCACATTGAAAACTCTAGAGGCTAGTACAGATGTAAATAACATCATTGTGAAAATGCTTGCCCCACCAAGATGTTACTTGTCTGCCACATTGTTCAGCAGTCACCACTAGGCGGAGATCTTGAACTCTAATAGCTTGTAGTTTAATATAGAGAGCGCATCTCTCTATATCCATTTAAGTTAAGAGCTTAGCTGTGGTCCACTCTGAGTTGCACATCGAGTGTCGTAAAACAGGATCCCAAACCATAGGATCTCTAAGAAGACATCCTCTCTTCCCATGTAGGAATCTCCACAGCAACATTTCTGACAGAGCCAGCAAGCCTCAGCAAGAGACCCTTCTGCTAACTCTCTTTAAGGGTTACCTTCTCATGTGGGTCAGTCTCATATTTCTAAATGAGAATCCAAAGCTACTTCCAACATTATTTTGCCTACTGGAATCATATAGAGAAGATTTTCCCACTCCTTCATAGGCTGGAAGATACTTGCACACAGCTGCCAGGTCCTCATTAGAAACAAATTATTCTAAAACCTAGTGGCTTAAAGATGTGAGCGTACATTATCTTACACCGATTCTCAGAGTCGCAAATCCAGGAATGGCTTAGCTGAGTGGTTCTGCTCTGGATCTCTCGTGAGGTCCCAAATGTCAGCCTGATTGGAATTATGTGGGAACTTAACCCACAGTTCTTCATTATTTCCACCAACATATATGTCATGAAAAACATCAGACATTTTGCTTATGTCAACTAACTCTAGGTCTTCCAGATTCTCCTGACCTATCAGATTATAGTCAAAATGTAATTAATATTGTAGAAAGAAACTTAGGAAGCAATAAATGTAATCTTCTTAGTTCAGAGAAGGAAAAATAAAATGAAGTGATTTGCCCAAGGTCACTAATTATCATCAGAAATAGGACTTGAATCCAATTCCAATTTTTACCGTTAGGCCTGTTGTTCTCCGTAGTGTGACACTCAGAGCATTGGTAAGGGGAGGTTCCACATAGAGCACAATCATTTAATTATCTGCCAAAGCCAGTGTCTCCCTAAGTCTGTCCTCACACCACAACTGCAACCAGGCTGTGGCATAATATTTCTGGAAAATCTATTCTGGTTCCTTCTAATCACCTCCTTTTCTTCAAGTTAAAAAAAAATGCATGACATTTTTACTCTTTAAATGCTAATAAATCATCTGTTTAATAATGTACTCTAAACCTTGTTGTGGATGGGAAATTTTAATAGCTTGTGGTTCCTGTAATCTGCATTTTTCCATGTTTGTAAAAATCTTTTACCCCATCTTCAGTCCCCTCTTCTTTTCTTCGTTATTTCACAAAAATATGAATCCCAACAATGATTCTGTCACACTTGTGTGTTTTAGTGCTGTGCTTTGTATTTGTTCAAACTCAGAGACTCTAACTCCGATTAACTGTCCGGATATTATCTTACTATTTTTTTTCTTTTATGTCAGATTTGAATCCCTCTTCATGGTATTTGTTTTATACTTTCCAATTTGAAGATCTTTATCCTTGGAGAAAAAAGATGCAAAATAAGGGCCATTGTGATTTTGCTTTCAATCACCTGCTGTTTATTTCCCTGTCTTTTCCAAGGAATGTCCTATTCCTTTCTTCTTCATTTTCTGACTCAGAACATACTTGTTATTGTCCTCTTTTCACTGCTCTGCCATAAAAGGAAGGAGGAAATGCCTGAGGTGATGATTTGGAATAAGTTTCAAGATGTACTGTTGAGTGAGGCAAGCATGGTGCAGAATTATAAACATAGGCTATACTATTTTTTGTGTAAAATTGGAAGAAAAGAATATAGACCATATTACACTGATTCTAAGATGCACATATTTTCACATTTTTGTTGTCTCTGAAATTAGAATGCATTGTATAATAAATGTCATATCATCGTTTAATTGGCAGGACTTTTTTAAAATTTTCTTTTGTAGTAGTATGTATAATATTGGCACATTTTACAATTGATGGCATCTTAGGTTTGATAAAATATGTTATTTGCATTCATTTGCATATGCATAGAATTTTTTCTGGAAGGATTCTCAAGAAACTGGTAAAATAGATTGCTTATAGGGAGGAGAATTAGGTGGCTGAGGAACAGAAGTGACAAAATTTCTATTGCATTTCCTTTTGTATCTTTCACATTTTGAATCACATCACTATGTTAACAAATAAAACATTTCAACAATAGATTCACATTTACAAAGTAAAAGTGGACATGAGTCCTTCTGACACCACTACTTTATATAAATTTGCACACAGTTCTGTATTTGTTTCTAGTAATGGCTGATGAACACTGTGAAGGCAAGGCTGTGCCATTGTGTGCACTGCTTTCAATGTGAAGTCCAGCGTGGTGCCTGGTCAGGAACTAACTCTAACTAGTATCATCCATTTCTCCCAAGGTTTTTGTCTCTTGTTGAGACAAAAGATCTTTGTTGATTAAAATTAAGTTTAATATAGCTATTTCCCTCATTGCTTCCTTTACTTTCCTGTTGAAATTTTTCCATAAGGCAAAGCATAAATATATCAGATGCTTTGCTTTTATTAGGTTTTGACTTCCTGTGGAATCACTGAACAGCATCTAGGGAGATGAGGAGAGAAACATCTTGAAAGGAAAAGGAAAACATTTTAATTGGCGCCAATGCACTTGACAACAATTGAGTTACTATGATAGTGCATATGCAGTGCTTACTAAATGAACCAGGAGGCTACCACCAGGAATGACCGTAAGATGTTGGCAATTGTGCATGTCACTAAAACACTACTGCTAATTCATTCTTGTTGATGAAGATATTTAGAAATGCAAATATCCACTTCCCAGACCACTCTGAATCTTGTATACATACAAAAAGTCATATTCAATCTCAAGAAAGCAAAATAAACTGTAGCAATTCTGGGTGGCAAAGAATAATTGATAAGCAGTGCAGAGCTAAGATACCAGGTCTATCCCAAAAAGAAGTCAAACATTTAATACAGAATAGAAGTAGAATTTTCAGGGCCAGAGGTTTCAAGCTTGACAGAGATGGGATCCAAACCAATGTTAGTTGGGTGTGAAAAAGGACAGGTTCTAGGGTGATTACTATCAATTTCTTTTGGCATTTGTGGTTTACTCTTATTGGCAGGCTGGCACAGCTTGAAGCAAGCCTAAGACCCAGCAGTAAAATGAACAAATTGTTTGTGGTTTGCATGTCAGAGTATAGACGCAATAACAAAACTTCCTAGAATTAGGACAGACTGAACTTTATATAAATTTACTATTCAATAAGACTGATGATTTAATGTGTAACTAACATAAAACATTTCATGTAATAACTTCTCAAATTAAAGAACAGACAATTGGTTCTATTACAGAGGGAATGGCCTGAAAGAAATGGCAAAAATATTTTCTGTCTCTTTAAAACATCTTCCACTCCTTTTTGAAAACTAAAACCTGAATCCCTGCCTCAGGCCAGTGGGTGGGAGGGGCAGGGTGATGTCTTTTCTTCTTTGGGCTACAGGAGATGGCTCAGCTAAACTGCCTGCCCAACCCTGACTGGGCGGGTAGGGGTCCTGGAGGTCCTGGGAGGACCTCCCAGCCGGGAGGAGGTCACTGGATTGTCTTAGGCAGAGATGGGTCAGAAATGGGACCATCAGAATCATCAACTGTAGTTGAACAACAATTGCCTAAAACTGAGAACCCACCCACCCTTTAAAAGCTCTGTATTTCTGCTTATGATTAGGATGATGGCAGTTTAGACAGTAGTCCCCATCCTGCTCATTTGCCGACAAATTAATAAACTCCTCTTTCCTTCTCCTTAAACCACTTGTCCTCATTCTTCTGATGCAGCCTCAAAGACAAGTGCTGAGCTTTCGGTAACAGTTCCTATCTATGGTACAGAAAATATGGTTTTCTTATTTAAATACCAGATCATTTAAATATTGCTCCCAATATTCTTTCCTGTAATTTCCCTCCAAGAATCACTGGGTTGCCTGTTCCACTATGGCTTTTCTTTCTCTGTCACACGTTTTATACTCCATTGTCCAATTCTTCCATAGGTTCTGTGCTGGATATCCTCTGTCCCTCCAGATGCACTTGCCACTTTTTTCATCATACTCACTGTCCCAGGAAGCTGATCTCGAGGGGCAACCTCAAAGGCTTCCACACCCACCAGCTTCCAGCTGAGTTTGGCTCTTGGGGATATCTGGCAGGAAATCCAGAAGGGAATGAAGTCAGGGTATTTACTATCCACTTTTGCCAACTCAGATTGGCTATATCCCTTGATCAAAGATCACTGCTCCTCTAAAGGAGGCCAACTATACAGGACTTTCTCTGGCTACAGTAACCATTCATTCCCTCCCCTCATCGCTCCAGGCCCAGGGGTTGTAGCACCATTTGCTTACTTTCCCCTGTGTCTCCTTCACCCATGCCCACATCCTTGCAAATAGTTTATCGTAATTTGAATGTAACATTTGTCTCCTGTTGGGACCCTGACTGATATGCTTCCCCACAGGAGACCTAGCCTAAATTTGACCAAATGGAAAGAAATGGCCCTTCCGCCAAAACCAAATGGAAAGAAATGGCCCTTCCCCCAAAACCAGGGTTTTAAAAGTGCAACTGGTAGACAATCCACATCACGATCATCTGGAACTTGATTAAAAAGGCAGATTCCCAGGCCCCACCTAATTCTGTCTCTGGAAGTCAGGCTGCAGAATGAGTATTTCAAACAAGCTTTCCAGGTGATATCTAGACACAGCAAAATGGGAGAAATTATCACAGAAGTAGAGGATTTTTAAAATATGCTGATGATGAAACTAAAATTTTTTCAAATCTTAGCAAGGCATTAGAGCATTATCCCAGTCTCCCACTAGGACTCTAGATTGCCTTCCAAATCACATCAAGAAGCCAAAAATAAAATTAAGAAAACTAATGCAAGATAATGACTAGTGTGAATTGGCTTTCAGTGACTAAGAGACCTTCTCTCAGGATGAGAAAATTCTTTATAAATATGACATAAATCCAAGAAGTAAACCATATAAACACGAAAAATTTCTGATGGAAAAGTCATTATAAGCAAAATTATTAATAAGAGATAAATGATAAACTGAGAAATAAAATGTTGGCAATATATATCAAAGAGCTTTGAAATGGTTCTGTTTGACAATTTTTTTCCAGTTTTCCAGTTTTTTGGATTGGGAGGGAGGATTTGCTGACTTCTTCACTCCACCATAGCTGGAAGTCCTACTTCATTCTTAAAAAGCAATCAAACAAACAAAATCTCAACTGTCTTCCCACAATGCACCTAACAAGTAGTATATTTAATATGCTTGAGTTTTCCCTGCCCATCCCCTGGTGAAGATATAAGCAATGAAATAGGGTCCCATGACTAGGAAGGTGGAGGGGCAACAGCGTGGGTGCGAGAAGTAGTCAAAGAGTTCAACATGAAGAGTGAGGGGGCAAATCAGCTTCTCAGCACTTCGGGTTAAATTTTAAATGACATTTTAAAAATATAATTCCATTAACCTCAACCTTACTATCTTAAACACCTTAAAAAAGAATCACAGGATATTTCCTTGGTGACCTAAATTATGTCAAAACCTCTTTTACTTTTCAGACATTTACTCCATGGCCCCACTTGTATTGACACCTGCTGAATCAACCCCAGAATCCCTTTGAATCTACTCTCAAGGACATGTGCACCGAGGCAGGTTTGATAGAATTAGAATGGCAGCCTACGGCCAGAACAATTTCATCCCCCACCAGCCCCACAGACTGCTATTGTGAACCCACGAGGATTTCTGTTTTCTGTCAGAGATATCTGTGACATATGGTCATAGAGAACAAGTAGAATATGCCCGGGTTCTAAATCTGTGTGACTTCTTAAAACCACCAAAGAGGAATAAATTTGAATTATGTTTCTTCTCTTCCTCCTCCTTTTACCCCCTTTCTTCTCTCCCTTCCTTTCTTCCCTCTTTTCCCTCCTCCTTCAATTCCTCCTCCTCTTCCTCCTCCTCCGCTTCCTCCTTCTCTGTCTCTTGCTTCTTCCTCTTCTTCTGTTGAATTCAGACTTGTTCTGGTGTTCCTTTGGACTGTGCGCTATTCAGGGATAGCACTTTTTTTGCCTTTCCCTTGCATTGATGCTGTCAGTGTAGTATGACTTTCTTGTATATTATTAGTAAAGCCTTTAATAGTATTATTCTTCTACTGAATGAAGTATACTTCTCTTAAATTAAAAAAAAATTAAAACAACCAAAATTCTTTTTACTACATTATGAAATAGTCTGGGGATTTTGTTTTTAGTATATTTTTGAATATGCACACATTCTCATCCAGACTCTGGCTCTCTGGACTACAGTTCATGCAGTTTGTTTGCCAAGAGAGCCAGTGGGTTATTTAAAATATTTACAACATTAAAAAAATATTTTGGGGTAATGTGTTTGCAGCAATAGATAACTAATACATACAGCTTTAGTTGAAGTAGGTATTGCATATAACTAGTTTATTTTTTAGCTCTTAAGGTTTTTGATAGATTATTTAATTATGCTCTATATCTTTGAGTTAATTACTTAAACTTCCTAAATTTCAGTTTCATCATCTTAAAATGGGGATAAATATATCACCTATCTGCCTCAAAGGGTTATTTTAAAAACTGAAAAACAAAACAAAACAAACAACTTTAAAAAACTAAAAAAACTATATATAAAGTTCTTATTACAGTATATTGGAAATATTAAATAATCTGTAAGTGTTAGCTATTTTCATTATTTTCAATTAATAATGTATACCATAGTAGTTGGTGTAGCCAGCGGGAACTATGAATATCTGGTCTACCTTTTGGAAGGGCATGTTTAGGGTTAAGCCCTATCAAATGCTATATAGTTTTCAGAGACCAGACTGCTACAGCTCAGTCCTCTAAGCTTTCAAAATCAAGTTCACACTAAGAATCATGCCAGTCTTTCTGTAGTGCATAGAACACCCTTTCAGAATCACCACCTGGTGTCCTCATACATATGTAGATACAACCTTAGACTCATTAATTTGGGATCTTGGGGGCTGGGTGCTGAGAGTTGGCATTTAAAAGAAGCTTTCCTGGTGATTCTTTTGTGCATTAAAATTTGAGAAGGACTAGCTAATGATTTCTAGAACGAGGCCTGAAAGTTACAGGAATTGCAGACCTGGGATCTCCTAACTGACAAAACTTATGATAGAAAGTCCTGAAAGGCCTTTGTATATGCAATACCTACCTCTGCTAAGCTTTCTGTCTTGCAAGATCCAACGGGAGTTTCTTGGTAAACTATTTGGATTTTCCTATATTCAGATCATGATCCAGTCTCAACAAAATATCCAGTTATACTGTATAAACACTATGGCTTAGCTAACTTTCCACATTATTTGCTAAAGCTTATGAATGCCACTTTCTCAGTTTTAAAGCATTCATTCAGAATGATAAATTCATGTATTTTAAGCTCATACTTTTATCATCTTTCACTGTGAAACTAGGTCACTTTTCTACAAAGAATGTTTTCTATCTGTGTTGATGTTGGTGTCAGGAAAGTTCATGTGTATAAAAATGTTGGTGGTTTTAATTCCACCTGTCAGCTTTTTGAAGGACACTTGGCTGTGGCCAAGTTTTCTTTGTGGTCAGTGAAGGAATCATTTTTCTGTATGCTACTAAAATATGTTGGCAGCTGCCTGTGATACCTTACTACTCTTAAAGCCAGGTGTCATATTTATTCACAATATATAAAGAACTCTCATAATTCAATAATCAAAAAATCCAACTAAAAATTGACAAAAGAGTCAAGACACTTTACCAAAGAAGATATATGGATGGCAAGTAAACACATTACTAATAAACATCATTAGTTATTAGGGAAATGTGAATTAAGACCTTAATGAGATACCCCTATACACCTATTAGAATGGCAAAAATAAATTAAAAGATGTTGATAATATCAAATTCTGGAAAGGATGTACAACTGAAACTCTCATGCATTGCTGGTGGGAATGCAAAATGGTACAGCTACTTTGAAAAACAATTTAGTGGTTTCTCATAAAATTAAATACACGCTTACCATATGACTCAGCAATCCTGTTCCTAGGTATTAATTTACCCAAGAGAAATGAAAGCATATGTCCATGCAAAAACTTGTACATGGATGTTCATAGCAGCATTATTCCTAGTAGCCAAAAAGTGGAAACAACCAAAGTGTCCATGAACTGATGAATAGATAAACAAACTGTGGTATATCCACACAATGGAATGTTAATAGGCAATAAAAAGAAACAAACTACTGATGCATGCAGTGACATGGATTAATCTCAAATGTATTATATTAAGGGGAAGAAACAAACTCAAATGGTTACATGTTGTGTGATTCCATTTATATGACATTAGAAAAAAGGTTTCCCAGCTCCAGAAGAGAGAGAATTTGCCTTTCCTTTGCTATTTTGTTCTAACTGGGTCCTTAATGGATTAAATGTTGCCTGCCCACATTGGGTGAGGGCAGATCTACCCCACTCAGTCCACTGATTCAACTGCCAGTCTCTTCTGGAAACACCTTTACAGACATGCCCAGAAATAATGCTTTACCAGCTATTTGGATATCCCTTAATCCAGTCAAGCTGACACCTAAAATCAAGCATGACATGAAGTGATTGACTCTAAGGGACAAAATGTTTGAATTTTCAAATGTACACTTGAGTTTTAAAATGGTAACCCACCTTTTTAAGCTTACTTTTCTAGTATAAGGAAGGATTTTTCTTTACTCAGGCACATTCTTGGGTCCAGGAGTTAGTCTGCTATTTTATTGAGCACCTATTATTTGTCAAGCATATTTAGGCACTGTGTGAATGGAGGGAGAAGTTGGAGAGAGAAAGATAAAAAATGACTTAGTTTCTAGAGCCAAATATCTCACAATTTAGTGAGTGAAACAGTTGCATCTATATTAAGAATTTTTGTTCCCATGGAACTTCAATTAGTTTGAAGCCAATAGAAAGCATGGCTTTGCTATGTTTCAGGTAGTTAGATAGTACAGGCCTACCTTGCTTTATTGCACTTTGCAATAAATAAATATTGTGTTTTATTACAAATTGAAGGTTTGTGGCAATCCCGAGTCGAGCAAGTCTATTGGTACCATTTTTCCAACAGCATGTTCTCATTTCATGTCTCTGTGTGACATCTTGGTAATCCTTGCAACATTTAAAACTTTTTCATTATTATGATATCTGTTATGGTGATCTGTAGTTAGTGATCTTTGATGTTACTATTGTTTTGGGCCACTACAAACAGTGCCCATATATGACAGCAAACTTAATTGATAAATATTGTCTGTGTTCTGACTGCTCCATCAGCCAGCTGTTCCCCCATCTCTCTCCCTCTCCTTGGGAAGATCCATGATGACTCCCTGAGATACAACAATATTAAATTAGGCCAATTAATAACTCAATAATGACCTCTAAGTGTTCAAGCAAAAGGAAGACTTACATGTCCTTCATTTTAAATCAAAAGCTAGAAATAATCAAGCTTAGTGAGGAAGCCATGTAGAAAGTCAAGATAGGCTGAAAGCCAGGCCTCTTGTGTCAGTTAGCCAACTAGTGAATGAAAGGGAAAAGTTCTTGAAGAAAATTAAAAGTACTACTCCAGTGAACATAGAAATGATAAGAAAGCGAATCAACCTTATTGCTGATTGGGAGAGTCTTAGTGGTCTGGATAGAAGATCAAACCAGCCACAACATTCCCTTAAGAAAAAGCCTAATCCAGAGCTAGGGCCTAACTCTCTTTAATTCTACAAATGCTGACAGAGGTGAAGAAGCTGCAGAAGAAAAGTCTGAAATGAGCAGAGGTTGATTCATGAGGTTCAAGGAAGGAGCCAACTTCATAACATAAAAGTGCAAGGTGAAGCAGCAAGTGCTGATGGAGAAGCTGCATCAAGGCATCCAGAAGATCTAGCTAAAGTCTTTGATGAAGGTGGCTACACTAAACAACAGATTTCCAATGTAGATGAAACAACCTTCTGTTGGAAGAAGATGCCATTTAGGACTTTCATAGCTGGAGAGGAGAAGTTAATGGCTTGATTCAAAGCTTCAAAAGACAGGCTGATGCTCTTGTTAGGGTCTACTGCAGCTGGTGACTTTAGGTTGAAACCAAGGCTTACTTACCATTCCCAAAATCCTAGTACCCTTAAGAATTATGCTAAATCTACTCTGTCTGTGCTCTATCAGTGGAACAACGAAGCCTGGATGACAGTACATCTGTTTATAGCATGGTTTACTGAATATTTTTAGCTCACTGTTAAGACCTACTGCTCAGAAAAAAAAGATTATTTTTTAAATGCTACTGCTCATTGACAATGCACCTGGTCATTCAAGAGTTCTGATGGAGATGTATAAGGAGATTGATGTCATTTTCATGCCTACTAACACATCCATTCTACAGCCCATGTATTAAGGAATAATTTCACTTTTCAAGTCTTTTTATTTAAGAAATATATTTCATGAGGCTATAGCTGCCATAGATAGTGATTTATCTAGTGTATCTGGGCAAAATACATTGGAGCCTTCTGGAAAGGATCCACTATCCCAGATGCCATTAAGAACATTTGCAATTCATGGAAGAAGGTCAAAGGAGCAACATTAACAGGAGTTTGGAAGAAGTTGATTCCAATCCTTATGGATAACTTTGAGAGGTTCAACACTTCAGTGGAGGAGGTAACTGTAGATGTGGTGAAAATAGCAAGAGAACCAGAATTAGAAGTGGAGCCTGAAGATGTGACTGAATTGCTACAATCTCATGATCAAACTTGAATGGATTAGGAGTTGCTTATTAGGGAAGAGCAAAGAAAGTGGTTTCTTGAGATGGAATCTACTCCTGGTAAAAATGCTATGAACATTGTTGAAATGAAAACCAAGGATTTAGAATATTACATAAACTTGGTTGATACAGCAGAGGCAGGATTGGAGAAGATTGTCTCCAATTTTTCTTTTAAATTTATTTTAACAGGGGGTCTTGCTATGTTGCCCAGGTTGGACTCAAACTCCTGGGCTCAAGCAATCGTCCCACCTCAGCCTCCCGAGTAGCTGAGATTTAACTCTAATTTTGAAAGATGTGCTACTGTGAGTAAAATGCTATCAAACAGCATCATATGGTACAGAGACATGTTTTGTGAAAGGAAGAGTCCATTGATGTGGCAAATTTTGTTGTCTTATTTTAAGAAATCGCCACAGCCACCCCATCCTTCAGCAACCACTATTCTGATTCAGCTGCCATCAACATCAAGGCAAGACCCTCCACCAGCAAAAAGATCAGGACCTGCTGAAAGCTCAGATGATTGTTAGCATTTTTTAGCGATAAAATATTTTAAAAATAAGGTCTGTACGTTGTTTTTAAAAATAACGTTATTGCACACTTAAACTACAGTATAAACTTTTATATGCACTGGGAAACCAAAAAATTTGTGCGACTCGCTCTATTGTGATATTGTCTTTATTGTGGTAATCTGGAACTGAACCTGCAGTATTTCTAAGGTATGCCAGTACTTTATTTAGTGCATTTAGAGATTCACCAGTTCCTAAACATCTCAAGAATTCAGAGTCTTGCACTGGGCACCATAATGGAGAAAGAAAAGATACTTGCTTTGAGTTGGTGGTACGGTTGACCCTCCATATCTGCATTTGTGGATGTGGAACCTTCGGATAGAGAGGGACAACTTTTTCTATTCACAATTGGTTGAATCTAAGTGACTTGTGTTAGGCAGATTTTGGTGTCTGAGGGGGTCCTGGAACCAATCCCCCAAAGTCCAGGAGGGCTTAATATATTTGGATATCTTTAAGAGTACTGGCTTAGGAGTAAGGCAGATGAATGAGTTTGAATCCCAGCTCTGCAATGTACTAGCTGATGTGACCTTGGATGAATTATGTAACTTCTTCATGCCTAAGTTTCCTCATTTATAAAAAGGGGATAACTGCATCACCTTATTGGGCTGATAGGTGAATTAAATACACAAATAAACGTAAAAGCATTAACTTAGTTCCTGACACATGGCAGGTGATAAATAAAGGTAAGTTATTACTATTATTATTACATTCTTCCTGGTGAGATAGACCCCATAGGGAAAGAACTTGAAAATATAGATGATAACATACAATGAATATCATGGGAAAAGCTATATACATTGGAGTGATAAAACAACCTCCAAGCTAATGCAAAACATGTTTTTATTACTCCCAAACCCTATTGCTTAATCTCAGGTGGGTGTCCAGATTATTCCAGACTGTGAATCTAAATCCATAAATTTCTTGGAATTCAGCACTTGAGATCCAAATAAAATAGAGTGGACAAAGTCCTAGAAAGAAATGCCAGTTTTTGTGATGGGACCTGGTTTATACTTAAGTGATGACAAATTTTCCTTGACAGCTTGTAGTGAGAGTGACTCTTTGCAAAATTCCAAGGGAAATGTTTTCCAGACAGTCTAACTACTTGCCTTTGGAGTAGGCCACCACCTACATATTTTAATTTTAGAGGATTCTGCTTCAGGTTTTATTTTTCCCAGATGTCTGATGTCTAAAGCCTTACCAGGTTATTTACTTTCCCTTAGTAAACTTTTTTCTTCCCAAGTTGAAAGGCAACATAAGACTGTGCAGATTAAGAATGAAGAAAAGTCTCTAAACAATCTCAGAAACTGATCTTTAGTGACCAATGACCTCATACATAGAAGATAAAACTTCCTAAGTTTAAAAAGAGTCCAGCTTTTCTTCCTATCACAAAAATTATCCAGTAAAATTGTTACCAAAGGTTCAGCACTTGTCCTGGAGGCTGCACCAGAAGAATAAGAACAAGTGGTATGAAGAGAAGGGAAGAGAAATTTATTAATTTGCCAGCAAAGAGGAGGTTGGGTGACTCCCGTCTCAGAGTACTGATGTTCCCCTTCTGAGCAGAAATACAGAGCTTTTAAAGGTTCTGATCAATCCCATCTTTGGCCAAAACAATCTCATGACCTCCTCTGTGACCTCCGCCCGGGATTCATCCCATCTTTGGCTAAGACGGTCTTGTGACCTCCACCCAAACAATTCCTTTGAGCCACCTCCTTTGGCACAAAGAACAAAAGACATTCCCCTGCCCCTCCCAACCACTGGCCTGAGGCAGGGATGCAGGTCCTAGTTCTCCAAAAGGAGTGGGGGATGTTTTAAAGAGACACAAAACATTTTTGCCATTTTTTCAAGCCATTTCTTCTGTTACATATTACCCCCTGCCGATATTACCCTTCCATATCTATGGGAAGAGGGGCAACTACTCTGTTACAAAATCTATACTCACTTTGGGATGGAACTGTAGCAAAGCACACTCATGAATCATTTCAATACCTTGCTAGGATCTTTAGTACTCAAGAGTTCCTGGAAATGAGTCATTAGCAGTGGAAAGCTGCTTTTTAGAATCTTCTAAAACAAATCCAAGGGGTTTTGATCTTCAGTTCTAATACAGACTAACAACAGCCTTATTTTTCTAGTTTTAAAACAGTCCGATTTATTTGGCTGTATCTGTGAGTTCAGAGTTTAGTGTGCTTCGTAGTAAACACAACACTAAAAAAAAAACCAAGTCGTTTTTCACTTCTACGAAGATCAGGTCCCACCCCAGAGCTCCTCGGGACCCTTGCCCCAGCCCGCCTCCGTCCAGCTCGGCTCCGCCCCGTACCCATAGCACAGCGCCTTGGCGGTCTGTTGCTAACTTGGTCCGGGAGAAGCGAGGCGGGACTTCCGTTGGTTGAAAAACTTCCGGCGGGAACCGGAAGGTGCTGTGACACACAGACTCCCGGGTGTTCTGACGAGCCCGGCGGGAAGGTGAGCTGTTCGTACGCCTTGGCGGTCTTTCTGAGGGCTCGCACGAGCCCGGCGTCCGGGCTCCGGTATTTTTGGGATCATTTAAAGAGTTCTGAGCGCTCATGTGGGAAATAACACTCTTTTTTTTTAAAAGTGAGAAGTATCATTACATTTTACTCTAAGCAGTGTCTCACAACCTGCACCCGGAAAAACCGTCCTAGCTGCCGCGTGTCACCTGGCGCGTCTTCTCAAATTGCAGCAGCTACATGGGAAAGCCCAGGCAAAGCTAGATTGCTTTTATACCTCAAATATTTGGATATGGGGAAGGAAGCACCCTTTTCACTGTCGGGTGGCGGCCCTGTCTGAATCAACTGCATCTGCAGCAGTGTGCCTGGCCTTTAGGAGGCGCTCAATAACTATTGAGGAAAGGAGTGAATGGGAGCTCTCTCGACAACTTTCCGCGAACCTCCCACTTGGCAGCGTGTCATTAACATAATGTGTAAGGAATGGGAAACAAGGCTAGTCCTGGTGTTCGGGCGCTGGACTGTAGTCGTTTGCCGCGTATCTCTTCCCTTTGAGTAAACCATTTCTCCTCCTTGGATCTCAGGCTTCTGAATATAGCAGGATTGTATGATCTCGGAGGCTCTTTCCAGTTCTAATATTTTGTTTTTATGACTTAGGGATCTGTGCTAACATTCCAAGCACTTCTGTTGGTCCTTCAGGGAAACTTTAGGTGCCTCTTAAGAAGATGTTCCCCTCTGCTCTCCTTCTTGAATTTTTAGATTGTTGTTTTTCCAGTTTGAATTTAATATTTATGTGTGTACAGGTCCTTCTGCCCCTTTCTCCTGTTTTTCCACTTGCCCTAGTTTAGAACCTCCTTTCTTAGTAACATCACAGAAACCTCAGGATTATGGATTTGGGTTATGTTCATGTGCCCACAGTGATAAGAAAATTTCAAAGGAGGGAAAATCCCAAGTCACTAAAGAATAAGAATGTTGTTATGTGCCATCACTTTTTCAAGAAAGCAGTGAGTGCGATGTGTGGCATTGCCTAATAGTGATGGAAAATAAATGTATATTCCTCTATAGACATAATATTGGTATATATTCTGAGGTTCATTTAATAAATAGTTATGCTAGGCTCCGTGATATGTAAGTGAAGAAAGTAAATGTGTTTCCTACATGGTGTTTACTGCCTTGAGGGTGATGCAGACAATTAAGTAAAACAAAAGAATAATTATAGGTTATGTTACATACTACTGTATAAAGGAAGTAAATAGAGTTCTTTTAAAATACGGTGTAACTGAGAAACCTATTTTAGGCCTAAAATGTTAAGATCTAAGGGCTGAGAAGGGTCAGCCAATTGACAAGCAGGGGTAGAGGGCTCCAGGCAGAATGAACCTGACGTGCTTGTTTCAGGGCCTGAAGGAATGTTGGGAGGAGAGCTGAGGAGCTGCATATGGCAAGTGGTGAATGTGGTTAGAAAAGGAGGTAGAGTTGAGTCCTATGGGGCATTTTATATGGTTTGATTCTAAGTGAAGGATGGGGTGGGAAGTCATTTAATGTTTTTAAAGCATTTTATAAATGATCTTTTGGGTTGATATGTGGAGAATGGGTTGTAGGGGCAAGAGTAGAAACAGGGTGGACAGTTCAGAGGCTATTGCAGTAGTCCAGGTGAGAGATGTTGAGGACTAAAGACCTACTGGAGACTGTAGAGATTTAAGATATATTTTGGAGGAAGAATATATGTGACTTACTTATGTGGATGTGGGAGATGAAGGAAAGAAAGATTTGCAATGTTTTGTCTTAGAAATTGGAATTTTGGAAGATGATGGATATGTTCATTATCTTGGTGGTGATGTGTATACATGTGTCAAAACTTATCAAATTTGTACAGTTTAAACATGTGCAGTGTGTTGCATGTCAACTATATTTCAATGAAGCTGTTAAAAAATTTCCAGTGTTCCAGCTTAGCAAATAGGTGGATGGTGGTGCCATTTACTGAGATGGGAAAGGCTGGAGTAGGAACGGGTTTTAGGGCAAGGAATAGCCATCTAGAGTTGCATTGTGGATGTGTTATGTTTTTGATAACTGTCAGGCATCTAAATAGTTTCAGAGGCAGGCAGTTTATTATGTAAATCTGAATCTTAAAGGCAAGGTTTTCATAGGTAGATGATATAGGTATTTAAACCCATGGAAATGGGTGAGATTTGGGTTAATCTAACAAATTTTATGATACAAAGTAAGAGGACATAGGAGGAGTAAAGATGGAGAAACAGGACCCAAGAACATTGGTCTTTAAATTGAAGTATACATAGCCCTGGGAGTATACGTGGCATAGTTCTTAAAAATAATTTCTAGGTTTTCAGCTTCTGTATACACACTTTCAAACTCTGATCTGCTTGAAATTCGCCTATGTGTTCATGCAGATTCTGCTTTCCCACCCCATCCCCTTTACACTATTTTTTTTTTTAGCTTATAAATAACAGAAATTTAAATTTATTTCTCACAGTTATTTGAGGCTAGGAAGTCTAAGATAAGGCACCAGCAGATTTGGTGTCTTGTGAGGGCCTGCACCTGGTTCGTAGATGGCATTTTCTTGCTGTGTCCTCACATGGCGGTAGGGGTACACTAATTTTTTTTTTTTACTTGTGAAAAGAAATGCTTACATCTTACTCATCTTTCCTTGGTATGTTGCCTTCAGGGTGCCTAATAAAGGGGCAGTTGGAAATATTTGTTTCAGGGAGGCCTTTTTTAAGGCTAATGGTTAATTAAAATAAGCCTGCTAAGGGTTTGCCTATTCCTATTTTAAACATTTCTCTTAAGGCTGAAGTGTAGAGACAGAATTGATGTACGGTGGTCTGTATGGGAATGTTCTGAATTCAGGTATATTGTAGAATGGGGTGGTGGGAGTGGTTGTAAGGTGATCTGGGTGGGTTGTTTGATGGGGAGCTTAGCTCCTTCAGGTTTTTACTCCTGGGCTGGTCAGATTCTCCAGAGAAAAGCTTTCCCATTCTCCTCTCTAGTGGGTAAGGATCTGACTGGCAGCATTTTGGGAATTTAGTGGGAGAAGCAGACTCGGGGTTTCTTGCATTTAGCGTTCAGTCTGTATGGTTCCCATGCCCACAATATACTTGGTGACCTCTAGTCTAGAGACTGTTTTACCTTCTCCAGAGAATATACTTCTAGATTTTCTCCTAGGGACAGTTGCCTAATGTTACAGCATGAAGTGGAATAGGGCACTGGTTTCCCCAGCTGTGTAGATGCCAATTAAAAGAACAGCTAACAGCCTTCCAATGGTATAAAAACCTTAAGAGTGTGGGCTATATTTTCAAAAATATAAGCTCCTACACGATGACAAGTCTTAGTTTTTTTTAAAATTGTGTGCTTGAGTATTCTGCAAGTGTTATTTGATGATGATACTATCAAGCAGTAAATTATAAAGTCCTTTATTAAACTATATCTCAAAGACAGCTTTGTGTCAGACAGCTTACACTGAGCCTTAAACCCTTCACCTTTAGTTCCAAAGGTAACAGCTACTGCTTCCTGTGAGTTTTTTGAGGATACTGCAGGGTAAATTGGTTTGGTTAGCAAATGCTCCCGCTACTGGTTTGGGATTTCAATTTTTATGTAATGAAATCTGTTAATCTTTTTTGGTTTGGAATTTTGAGTCATGTCCAGGAAAACTTCCATTTCCCCACCCCTACTCAAGATTGTGCAAAGAGTCACTGTTAATTTTTGTAGTACTTTTGTAGTTTTATTTTGTACATTTTAAATCATTGGTCATTGGGGAATATATTTTTGTTCATGGTGTGGAGTTAGGGATTAAACACTTATTTTCCTCCAGAAAAATAGCTTGTTATCTCAATACCATTTATTGAATATCCATTTTTGCCCTGCCCTGGTTTGAAATGCCACATCTGTCATGCACTGACTTCCTCTGTTTTTTATTGTGATAAGATATACATAACACAGAAATCAAAATTACCTGTTCCTTTATGATCAGTATCTAGAAGTACTCATTTGAGGAAGGATGGCCTGTATGACTATAAAATCTCAAAAAGAGTGAAGGAAAAGACAGAAGCTTATTCTGTCTACTTCTGGGAGACTACTTACTTTTGTTCTCCTGGTTCCCTCTGAGCACTATTCTGCCCAGTCATTTTGCACTTACTGGACTGTGTTGAGCCATAGCTGCTGGGAAAACATGTTTCATTTTTTGGCAACCCCTTTAGTATTTCTATGAGGGATTACTTCCTCCTCTAACTGGATGTTAGAACCAGAGGCATTGTAACATATGATTGGTTTGGGAACTTGAAGTATTCCAAACTGTCAGAGTCTAATGCCGTTTTTAAGGTTTGATACACTTTCTGTGGGTAATGAATCTTATCAGCTAAAGTAAATTTATTTACTTCCTGTATTATATGATATCTCTGGCTATTTGTCTTAATTTTTTTTTCAGAGCTGGACCTTTGAATTTAGTAAATATTTTTTAGTGGCATGGTGGCTAATTATTTTATTTAATTATTATGAACTTTTATTACAAGAGAATGGTTATCTTGTTTTAGGAATAACCTGGCTGCTTATTCAGCCAATCAGCATTGTTTATTTCATTGCCAGCTTTGTAGAGAGGCCTCTACTTTATACTGTAATAAGATACAGAAGAGGGAAAAATGTTTCTGTCTTTGAGATATAGTTTAATAAATCACTTTATAATTTACTGCTTGATAGTATCATCATCAAATAACACTTGCAGAATACTCAAGCACACAATTCTAAAAAAACTAAGACTTGTCATCGTGTAGGAGCTTATATTTTTGAAAATATAGCCCACACTCTTAAGGTTTTTATACCATTGGAAGGCTGTTAGCTGTTCTTTTAAATTGGCATCTACATAGCTGGGGAAACCAGTGTTTGGGCTTATGAATAAACCTTTTTTTTTTTTCCTATGAAGTGTTAGTTTTGAATGACACATCATTTTGTAGCCAAATAAGTGATCAGACTATTCAAGTCATGCTGATTTCATGTTCTGTTTCTTCCAGATGTCATCATTGCCAAGAAGAGCAAAAGCACAGGTTCAGACTGTGGTATTGAAAAATGAGTTTTCTTCCTTCTCTGAGTTGTAAGCATATTGGCTTAATATGGGGGTGGGTAAATGATGATTATTTTAAGGAGTTATACATTCTGTCACTAACTCCTTACGTGATTTGGGTGGAAGAAAGCTGTGTCTTTTTCATTCATTCATGCAGCGAATATTTGTTGAACTCATGCTATGTTCCAGACCTGTCTAAATAAAGATAAAGTGTTGAATAAGGAGAAAGTAACCAACTTAATATATATTAATAACATAATATTTACATTAGAATGTAAATTCCATGAGAACAGAGAGTTTTATATATTGCTTTAGAGCAGGTTACTCAACCTCTGCAATATTGACATTGTGTGCAGGATAATTTGTTGTTGTGAGGGTTATCCTTTGCTTTGTAGGATGTTTAGCAGTGTCCCTGGCATCTACCCATTACATGTCAATAGCGTCCCTCCCCGTCCCCCACCCTCCGCAGTTGTGACAATCAGAAATGTCTCCAGACATTGCCACATGTCCCCAGTTGAGAATCTCTGGTTTAGAGTACCATGTTAGGTGCTCCAAAGATATTTGTTAAATAAATGACTGATTAATGTTAGGTAGTAATAAGTACTGTAAAGAAAAATAAAGCAGGGTAAAGGATAAAGAGCATGTTGAGTAGTTGTAGTGGGGGGACATTTTGGATAGAATAGTTGAGGAGTTCTTTTAGAGGATGTGGCAAGAGATCTAAATGAGATTGTGGAGTGCAACTTGCAAAGATCTTGGGGATGGGTGTTCCAAGTAGAGAGAGCACCAAGTGCAAAGTCCCTGAGGCAGGCATGAGTTTGGTGTGTTCAGGGAATAGCAAGAAGATCAGTGTGGCCAGTCTAGAGTCATCAAGGCCGAGAGTGATGAGAAATGAGATTGGAATGGGTTGGTTCTGATAGGCTGTGTCAGGGTATTAGGATTTTATTTGAAGTGGGTTGGGAAGCCACTGGAGGGTTTTGGGCTGGGATGTGACATGATCTGGTTTGCGTCTGTAAAATATCATTCTGGTTTCTTGGTGGAGAACAGACTATAGAGGGGCAAGAGTGGAAGCAGGGGGGTGAGTTAAGGAGATCATTGTAGAAGCCTAGGGTTCTAAAAGTGAAAGTGATGAGAAATGGTCTAATTTGGGATATATTTTGAAGGTAGAGTAGACAAGACATGCTATTAGATTGGATTTGGGATATGAAGGAAAGATAGGCATTTTGGGAAGACTGGAAGAGGAATAGGTGTGAGGGGTGATGGAATCAGGGGTTCTATTTTGGATCTGGTAAGTTTGAGGTGATCACCAGACATCCAAATGAAAGTGGATATACAAGTCTTGAACTCAGGGGAAATGTCAAGTTGGAGATACTGTATAAAACTGAGATCCCTGTATTGAGCCATAGGACAAGATAAGATCAGCTAGCAGGAGAGCATAGGGAGAGGGGAGGAGAGGGCTGAGGATAAGCCTTGGGGGATTTCAACATTTAGAGGTTGGGGAGAGAAGGAGGAGTCAAAGGGACTAAGGAGAAGCTTCCAGAAGTAGGACGAAAACTAGGGGAGTAGGGGTTCCTGGAAGGCATATAAAGGCCTTGCTCTAAGGGGTGCCAGATGCTGCTGAGAGCTTGTGTGGTTGAGAACGAGAGTTGACTAGCTGCCTTAGAACTGCTTCATGTATAACAAAATGAACCTGTGCCTGTGTTTTCTTCATAAGTAAAAGCCCTTTAATCTTGGCGGTATTCCTATGTGATACAGGGTTAGTCAGTAATCCTACTTGACAGGTGATGAGACTGAGGTGGGAAGAAGCCATCCTGCTCAGTTTGATGATAGTGTGAGTGGAATCCTGGTTTTCTGATTTCTTAGTTTTCTAATTCTAGTTCCTTTCAATTCCACTGCTATTGTGTTATGTTATTCTAATGATTCCTGTTTTTTTTTTTTGTTTTTTTTTTTTTGGCTTACTCTTGGACTTGGTAGCATCCACCTCTGAAAAGAACTCACTTTGAAAACACCAGTGGTTTGACCTATCATAATTATGCTCTCCTAGAGTATAATTTAGGAAGAAGTCAATCAGGTTTTTGCCTCCAGGCAGAACTTAACATTTAAAAACCCAGACATCCCTATTCACGAGTTTCAGTGAAGGAAGTGGTCATCCTTCCCACTAATATTTACCCTCTTACATTAGGGTAGAAATAGAATTAACTGGGTTGGCAGGAGAATTATGTTCCTTTAACAGAGTTCACAAGGCTGCTTTTTCTATGCTCTTGCTGTGAGTTTAATTCTTTGTTGTTAGAAAAGTACTGTAGGTGCACCTGATCCAATCTAATCAGGAAACAAATCCATTCTTTGAAAGGAAAAAAAGGGTTAATTAAAGCAGTTGGAAGAGTCTTGATGCTGGCTTTTTATGTAATTTAGGGTGTTTCCTAGAGCCATTTCTCACTCCTTTCATTGATTTGAATAACTTAATATAATTTAAATGAATTTGATTAGCAATTAGGAACTTATTTAAGTGCTTTTCACTGTTGAAATTGAAAAGATAGTATTGACTATGGTGTGACATGACCCAGTAAATTACTTAAGGTAATAAATGATTTTTTATGTCTTGAATGTATGTGTATATGTGTTTGTCTGTTAGGTGAGAAGAGAATGGAGATGCCTATGATTTATAGCATATTGGGATATTTTTACGTTGGTCCCTGATCAAGTCTGTTGGTTCAGTTCTTAGCAGTGATGGTTCACAGCCTGTGCTCATATCACTCCATTTTATATTAAACACCTCTTACTTTATCATTTTTTCAAAAAGTATATGTCTTTTTTTTTTTACCTTTGACATTTGTTTTTATTTTTCCTGAAAATTCTTCTGTCAATTTACTCCTAGGTCATCTGCTTCTGAAGATGACAAGGAAGATAGTGCCTGGGAGCCCCAAAAGAAAGTTCCTAAAAGCCATAAGCAGCTCGCTCCCAAGGAATCCAAACCAAAGAGGGTACCTCGGGTGAAGAAGAATACCCCACAGATCAGTGATGGTGCAGAAGGCATTTCTGTTAAGGAGGAGCTGGTAGGTGCTATATAGCTAGATAGAAGTTTCTAGTGTTCTAGTGTTACTTTCTCCTTATACAGAGGACAAAACACATAAATGGCAAAAACTGCCTGCAGTGGTGTCCCCTGCCATGGGTCTTAATAACATTTATCCACTGTGTTTCTTTGTTTATTTCCTTTTCCTTCTCCTAGGAGGTGGTCTAGGTATGGTAGTGGTGGTAATGATGGTAGCCTTAGCAAATATTTGAGTGCTTACCATGAGCCAGGCAACTTGCTCAACATTTCATTTGAATGATTTTACTTAATATTCATAACAACCATTGAGGCAGGTGCTGTTATTATCCTGATTTTATAGATAAGAAAGCTGAGGCAAGAGATGTTCAGTGACTTGCTCATGGTATACAGATAGAAAGTGATGGAACTGGGTTTCTAAGTCAGGAACATGATTTTGTTGGCATTTTGGGAACTGATATATGTCTCACAGGTGTTTTTACATTAGCCATGCTCACAAGAGTGATGTATACAATCAGAGTGCTGGCTTAATAATTAATAGTTTGAAATAATCATCTCAAGGACTTGAAATTCTTATGGCCAGCACTTTTTCTCTTTGGAGGGTGAGCTAAATAGGGAATTAAATAATAATCAGAAAGTTGCTTGATGAGTATGGACTCAGAATAGGAGGATTAGATACATTCATTCATTTGAGTTTATTGAATATCTGTGTTCTAGGCATTGTGCTTGTCACAATGACAATTGAATGTTTTAATTGCATGAAGCTAAGGTAGTCTGAAGTATCCATCTTACAGTAAGCCTCTCTTATCATTGGAACAAAAATACCTCAGAATCTGTTGGCTAAGCTTTCCTCTCTTTCGTACATTACTTAGAAGAATGCTGATCATATTTGCTTTCTGTAGTTCTCCTTTTTCTGCTTCTCTGTAGCTCACAACCCTCTTTATGATTGACACTTCCTTTAGTTCTGCCAGTTCATCTGATTAGGTTATTATGAACTCTTACAGGCCTGGGAGTCATTTTATTTTTGTTATCTCTGCTGTGATCCATTATGTTTTGAGCAAAAAATTTAATACCCACAGGGCTATCTAATATTCATCATTTTAAAGTTCAGATGGTCGTGGTGGTATGTGGGCATTGGAGTAGGGGTACTCTTTATTGTAATTCCCAATATTTTTAATAGTCAGTAATTCTGGAAAATATATTTGATAGGAGAGAAGATTGAATTTTGACTGAAATTTAGTTTGGCAATTGTTCGTGTTTGTGTTATCTGCATCACTTAGGTAATGGGGAACAGGCTAGCTTGGAAACTGTAAGCTCCTTAGGGGCAGCGTCTTTACCTTATTTACAGTGGTAAATAAGTGTAAATAAGGTATCCCCTGTGTCAAGATGAGTGCCAGGTCTCATTCCTTCACACCTGAGCTGTCACTTGGATGGGGAGTGGAGAAGCAGTGCTGGTGCAGAGAGTGGTCCTAGACACTTGTGTGGACTCCTATTAAAGAAAAATGCCTGACATTACCCTGCTGTCATTCTTTTTCTGTCCTCCAGCCTGCTGCATAAATTGGTAGCAGGTGTAGGTTGTTGAGTTTTATGAGCGTGTGAGATTCTTCTCCCCTCTAAATGGTTGACTTTGATTGCAAGTTTTAATTTTGGTTTTCTGGCATATGTAGACCTATGCTTTACTCATTTTTAAAAACTAAACTTCCTATTTCTAAATAATTCACATGCAATGGTAAGAAATAATAGAGGGATTCCATGTACCCTTTATCTAGTTTCCTCCAGTGGTAACATCTTGCAAAGCTAGTAAATACCACAACCAATATATTGACATTGATAAAATCAACTGATCTTATTTAGATTTCTCCAGTTTTACTTGTGTTCATTTATGTATATATATGTGTGTGTGTGTATGTGTTTATTATTTCTATGCAATTTTATCACATGTGTAGGTTTATGTATCCACCACCACAGAATAGGCCCATCACCACAAGGATCCCTAGTGTTGTCCTTTTATAGCCATACCCACCTCCCTTTTATCCCCCTCCCTCTGTCATCTCTGACCCCTTGCAACTACTAATCTGTTCAGGAATGATAAATAAAATCATGCTGTATGTAATTTTGCGATTGGCTTTTTTTCCTACTCAACATAATTTCCTTGAGATTCTTCCAAGTTATTGTGTGTATCAATAATTTGTTCATTTTTATTCCTGAGTAATATTTCAGGGCAATTGGTTTTTATCTTTAATTCTCATGTATTCTCTTTGTGGTTTGATAGAATAGCTCTGTGGCTATTGCTGATGTTGATTTGGAAGACAGAAAAAATAAATTGGATGCTATACAGACACTGAAAACAGCAAAGACAAAACGGAAAAATTCAGCTCAGTCACTTTCAGCTCAAAGGACCAAAAAGATGAAAGTTGATGAAGAAACCAGCAAAGCCAGCAACTTAGAGGGTGGGAGTAACAGTACAGAGACACCGTCCACAAGCACCATGTGGGAAGGTACCTACAAGAAGGAAGAGAATGAAGATGACTTTACATTTGGTCAGTCCCCTTTAAAGAAAATGAAGACTGAAATGTGTCCTCAGGGGCAGCCTGTCAAGTTTCCAGCAAATGCCAACAATATTAAAGAGGAGGTAGAAATGAACTGGGATATAGTACAGGTATGTGCAGCCTTTTTCTGTCACTTTAGGTGGTTTGATTCCTTTCTTTTTGATGAACATAAGGGTTGTACTGGCCAATAAAGGGCTGGGAGTTTTCAATTCTCTTCTCAGTTTTGTCAGTAATTTCAGGAGACTTTGGCTGCTGGTTCCTTTCTTGGGTACACTGTTTTGTGTTATGGCTTCTCATCATTAGTTCTTTGGCTGAGAGCTCTGACCTCAGTCAAGGTAGGTCTTTGCCGTGGTGTTTTAGTGAACATACATTACGTAGACAGATTGCACCAACAGATTGGGCCCTCAAAGGTTTGTTTTAAGTTTTTGATTTGAACTTGGACTGTATTTCCCCATAAAAGCAGTACAGGTGATTAGGTCATTGGCTGTTCATACGTCTATTTAACCTTTAGTGTAATGTTGTAATATACTACAAACAAGGCCTAGCGATTTTTTAAAGGAAAATTCTACAAGAATTCCAACTTGAGGTGCCAGAATTATATCTCTTACCACAAGGGAAATCGGATTGCTCCCAGCTTTTTTTTTTTGCTGGCTCTGGGGACCTGAAAATGTGGAAGAGTCATTTACATTTCCTTCATTTTGTGTGCTATTTTTTATGGCCCCTGGCCACCATGATACCTTGGTCCTCTATTTTTTCTCTTTGAGGTGTGTTTCACAATTCTGAAAACTCTACTGTTTTTTATAAGAATGTCACTGTCTTGTTCGGGGAGTGAAAACTATATAGCCACACTTGATTTATTTTTAGGCTTGTCAAAAGGACAAAATTACAACAAATTTAAATATTTCAGTTGGCTTTATTTGTGATCCTAGAACCAGGCAACAATTCATTTCATAGAGTAAGTGTTTCAATGAGTTGAGCAGAGAGTGTTGGTTTAGTAGACAGAAAGGGCCAAAGAAATGAGAAACAAAGAACAAAAAGTGGATTACTTTTCTTGTAATGTAGGGTCAGGGAGACAGAAAAATAGAAAAATAACTGATTAGTTAACATCAGGTTACTTCAGGCTACTTTTTTTTGTGTGAAGATAAAAGCATGAGGAACTTCATTACCATGCTGATTGAAGATTAAAACTGGCCTGTTTGGGAAATTGGCTGTTATTCCTCCTGATTTCTCAGGAGGTTAGATAACAATTTAGTTTTAGTTTGGTAACTGGAACTTTAGCCTGGGTGACTCCATTTTGATTTTTAGTGTGGTCTGTTGGAGCCTAGTGCAGGAGCTTCTTCCGAAACAATGGCCTCCTATAATTTTTAACAAGCTTTACATATGAACATATTTTGTGTCTATTTCCTGATCAGGGATTGGGGATCACCAGATCTCTTGAGCAAAAGCAACCTACTCCTTTTCAGCCCTTTCTCTCAAATTGCAAATGTGTGGTTGCCACCAGAAACCAGTTTTTGTTGAAGTCATTATGCAAATATGTTATGAATACCATAAGCTTTAGAAGAATTTGAAGAAGTGACTAGCTACAAGCAATTTTTGTGAAAATTAAACTACTCCAAAGATGTGACTGCTATTGTACAGTTTCTTTATTCTGAGGGTGGTGGGTGTGGAGGAGTGGAGCACCCATGTATAATATCTTAGTAAAATTTGCTATATTAGGGAGAAAAAACAAACAAAAACCCCTCTATTAGCCATTTTCCCCTTTGTTGCAAGAGATTACATGGGATTATGTGGGTGAAGAAAGCCGTAGTATAACAATATTGAGGAAACAAGTGAGACAAAAAGGTGGCCAGTATCTCTGAGTTGGGTATCTCACTGCAATTCTGGATAAAATGCAGGGCCTCTTATTAAGTTTAACCTATTTGTCCCAGGAGAGATTAAATAAAATATATTGGTACTTTTTGGTAATATAATTTAGCTAGTAGTATTTGTTATAGGGTTTTTTGGAAAAAAAAAACTTATTTTGAAGTATAATTTACAGAAAATTGTATTTAAGTATACAGCTCAGGAATGTTCAAAAGTATAACCACGTAACCAGCTTCCAGATCAAGAATCAGAATATTGCGAACACCTCAGAATCCCCCTTCATACCCTTTTCTAATTCCCCCTTCCCTTTCCTGTAACCACTCTTTTGATTTTTAACATCATAGATGAGTTTTTCTTTTTCTAGTCTTTAAGGAAACTTTCTGGTGTGATAAAATATGATACCATAAAATAACTAGGTAAGGGCAAAGAGAACAGCAGGAATCAGCAGCTTTTCAAAAGGGAGGTGTCCAATGGCTGGTTTGGGAGTTATTTTGAATTGAAAATTCTCTCAATTTTACTCATTAGAGAGTCATTTAATTTAGATGTTCTTTTAAAATGCAGATGCTGCCTGGGTTATTAAGGCTATAGTTTATTTGCTTGATACCCAGATGTTTTCTTTTTAACTGAGGGAATGGGAATTTCCCTTTGAAGTCATCCTGTCTCACTTATCGGCAAAAAGAGAAGCGACACATTTGATTTATTTGTATTTTTGGCCCCCAAAATCATCTTGCTTTGCATATAAATCAGATTTTTAAAGCGGTACTGTAGCTTGTGGGACTTTGAACTTTGGACGATTTATTTAACTTCTTTGGGCCTCAGTTTTTGCATCTATAAAATGGGAATAATAATAATACCTATCTCATGTAGTTTAAATGAGTTAATATTAAATGTGTACAAGTGTTTGGAACATAATAAACTTTATATAGGTATTAGCTTAAAACAATAGTCAAAAAAAGTGCCTCTTTAATTCTTAGAGGTAAAAACATTCTCAAGACTGCCTTTTCCCCCCTGACTTTCATTCCTATCCACCAGGTAATTAAAAAAAATTAAAGTAATAAATATGAATAGTTTAAAAGTATAAATATAGTAGTTCCCTGCCCTACTCCTTCCCATCCCTACAGCTTGCTCTCTACTTTTAACTCTTCTAGTTATTTTTTTGTTGTTTGCCTCATTTTTCTGAAACACACATTATTGGGCCTTGCCCTAGAGTTTTTGATTGAGTGGCTTTTGGGGGGACCCAATAATTTGCATTTTTGATAAGTTCTCAGATGATGCTTATGCCACTGGTTTAAGGACTACATGTTGTGAACCATTGCTGTAGTCTACAGATCTCATGGACTCAAAGGTGGTTGACTCAATAGCTGAAACCAAGCAATGAGCAGATCAGTTGTTGAATGACTTCATACTGACTATAGGATAAAGTTCAAACTCTTTATAGAATTCACTGTCTAGCTTCATCCGCCTTTCCATTTCTCACCTGATCTCTACAGCCCTTGTACAATTCAGCATTACTGAACTAGCAGTTTTTAAAATGTGCAGTGCCTTTTGATATGCTATTCTCTCTTCCTGGAATTCCTACCCCCCATTTAACTGCCTGGAGATACCTTCATTCTCTTGTTGCTTTTCCATTGTGGCAGTTTAGTGTTTCCACTTCTCCTGTGCTCTTCAAACAAATTGGTAAAGAGCAGAAATTATATTGTATTTCAACTATTTACTTGTCTGTCTGTCTTCTTTTATTGTATTGTATTTCAACTATTTACTTGTCTGTCTGTCTTCTTTAGCTTGTTAGCTCCTTGGGAAGAGGGACTTGGTTTTTTACATCTTGATTATCACTGGCTTAGTATGGTTATTGACATATATATGACATATTATATGACCTAAAATAAATGTTTGACTAAATCAGTATAGAAGAAATTTGGTGATTTGGAGGCCCAAAAGTGATGACCGCTTGTATGTAGTTTTGTTTAGCCTAAATTTCAAGGAGCAAATTTGTATAAGTAGCAGCATACACAACCTTAACTTATGATACTATCTGGATTTGTTACAACCTAGTACTGTGCAGATGTGGGTCTGGAGTATTAGCTGTTTTAGATTTCTTTTACTTAATATCTGAGCTATTGGGTAGTGGGAGCTCTTGGGTTGCTCTAACAATCACACAGTTCCAAAATGATGAGCATTTTGGTTGTTTCCACCTGTTATCTCTGTCTTTCAGAATCTTGCCTATTTTTCAAGGGCCAACTGAAATGCTACCCCTGTAGCAATCCTCCCTTGATTACCCCAGGGAGATCTTTCTCTTCTCTGAAAACATAGTACCACTTATTGCCTGGTACATGATGTTTTATTTCTACTTATTTGCATTAATGTTTTATCTTCCCTTCTAGATTGCTAAGTCCTTCATGAGCAGCCTTATGAAGACCTCTTAGGAGGGAAGAGGTTGGATTTTTACCAGTAGGTAGATAAGAGTCATTGGAGCTTAAGTTCAAAAAAAGAAGAGAAAAAATAAAGGGCTTGATTATATCTGTATTTTAGAAATATAATCAGTAGTAATGCAGACAGGATGGGTGGGAGGCATAGAGAACAAAATAAACCTGCTATATGGTTCAAATAGAAGATGCTATTAGTAGAAAGAATTGAGGAGAAGGAACAGACATTTTAGAAGTTCTCTTTGGTGACAGAGTAGATGGGTGTGATAGAGAACACACAGTGATGCTGAGGCCATTGATTAGAATGCTTTTGGTTACAATAAGAGAAAACAAACTAGTTTACGAAATAAGGGAGATTTATTGACCTACATAATAGAAAAGTTTCAGTCAGTGCACTGAAACAGTCTCTTTACTATTCTCTTAGTACTACCATCCTCATGATAGCAAAATAGCTACAGCTTCGAGTTTCTACCTCTACAAACTGTATTCCTCCAGAGGAAGAAATTGTACCTGGGTTCTGAGTTCAGTCTAGATCTTGAGCTTCACGCTGATTGGGCTAATCTCTCTGGCCAGGGCAATGCAACACTCTGGCTGTTGTTAATTTTTAAAACAACTGGTTACTTGAGCCAAGTGCTGTGGAGCTGGATTTGGGTCAAATGCTGTCAAGCCACATAGCTGCCATATAATGGGGGGGTAACCACAATATCCCCTAAGGTTTCTGTGGTAAACAATGATGATGTTGACTGAAATAAGAAACAGGAAAATGTACAGGTTGAGGGAAAAAATACTAAATAAGTTTGATTTTGTAGGGGTCAGGGAAGATAACAAGCAACAGGAGCATTTCTGAATGAGGGAGCATCCTCAGGAAGGCCTCTTAAGCGGGAAGCAACTGGGCTTGACCTAGGAACTGAGAGAAGGCCATTGGACTGGCTTCAAATGATCTAGGGGAAAACTGGATAAGATGAGGCTGGAGAAGGAGGCTGATGTCTTTGGGTCATGGTAAGGAGTTTGGATTCCAAATGCAATGGGAAATCAGTGACAGGTTGACATGATCCAATATACATTTTGAAAGGAACATTCTTGTTGCTTTATGGAAATTGGAATAGATGGGACTTGGAGCGGGTGTAGGGAGAACAGTTAAAGGCTATTGCAGGAGTCCAGGCTAGAACTAGGCTGGGGTGTGGGGCAGAAGAAATGAGGAGCAGTGATAGACTAAGGAAATATTTTGCAGTTTGAGTTGACTGGTTCTTAAGATGGATTGGATTTAAGAGTTGAAGGAGATGGACGAGTTAGACTCTTAGTTTTCTGGCTTGAACTGCTCTTCAAATAGACATCATTTGGGGAAAACTAGAGGAGAAATAAGTTTGAGAGGAAGATCAATTTGCAAATGCAAGGTTTGAGATGCCCATTAGATATCCAAGAGAATATGTCAAATAGTTGTCTAAGTGAGTCTGAAAATCATGTAGAAGAGAGTCGGGGCTGGAGGTGTGAAATTAGTGTCCTTACCAGAAATTTGGGTGATTGATCTTAAATCTCAGGATTTAAGATGCCGAGAGAATGAGGTATCCTCTCTAAGTCTCTGGAGTTCAGCCATTTATTTCATGTAGTTTTGAAATTCAGTTTGTTATATATCTTGACTTGATTTTGTTGATTATGGTAATTCTTTAATAATGTTTCCCTGTTTATTTCCCCCCAATTTTTGGCAGGTCTTAGACATCAAGGTTGAAATAATAATAAAACTTAATTCCTTTTGTTCCTTACTTTGAAAAAATTGCTTAGGTTTTTGAGAACAGTTACTGAAATTGCATTTTGTTCTTTCTCTTCTCCAGGGTAACTTTTCTGCTTACATGTACATTTTCCTGAGACCTATAGACTTATTTAAAAAAAAAAATTATTTTGAATATGTAACTTATGAGGATGATACAAAATTCAAAAGATACAGAAAAGTCTTCCTACTGTGATGTTCAGCCAACCAGTTACCTTTCTGTTCCCAGTTCTTATGAATCATTCCATATCAGTTCATATACAGCTGCCTCATATTCTTAAATGTTTGCATAGTATTCTACTGTATAGGCATATTATAATTTATATATCAGTTCCCCATTGTAAACTTAGGTATTTGATGACCTTTACTGTGCCAGAAACAGTTCTTCAAAAAAAAAGAAATCATTATAAATAATATCATAATTTTTCAGAGGTATGTATATATATACATCAGGATAAATTCCCAGAAGTGGAATTACTGGGTCAAAGAGTTTATGCATTGCAAATTTTGATAGGTATCGCCAAATTACTCTTCCTCCAGCGGTTATTCCATTGTACCTTCTCATTAGTAGTGATTAAAAATGCCTTTCCCCTACTCAATGCTGACATGGTGAGTTACCAGCTCTTTGATCTTTGCTGTCAATCTGAGAGACAAACAGTGCATCATTGAGTAATTAAAAAGTGCTCTTATTGAACACTGTGAAATTTGAATGATGCAGTGGTTTTGATTGGATTTTACTGAGTTAGTGAAATGACTACTTTACCATTATGATTGTCAGTACATGTATGTATTTTATATAGTTTTAAAATAAAACCACAGCAAGTAGTTTCTAAGTGACTAGAGAACATTGTTTGATACTACATTTTAAATTATGTTTTATAATATAGATGTTTAATTTTTAGTATTTTAAATCACTGAGTGTCTTTGATTTGCAGGTTTTATCTGAGAGAACTAATATTGAACTTTGGGTTTGTGCCAATATCATTCGTCTCTTTAATGATGATAACACAATTCCCTTCATCATACGTTATCGAAAAGAGCTCATTAATAATCTTGATGCTGATTCTTTGAGAGAAGTTCGACAAACACTAGAAGAGCTACGGTAAGAAACCTGGGAAGAGGTGAGCCTAGCGTAAGGGGAAAAAGGGTATGTAAACCAGTGAGGAGAAACAATGAGGAAGTAAACGGCTGTATGTTTTACAGTTCCAGTGTTTTGCTTCCTTGAATTATTGTAATCTGGATATAGTCCTCTTCTGATGGAGAGTCACTTTTGTTTTACTTATTTAGGGGTGTATGGAGTCCCTCTGCTGGTGTGTTTATGCATAGCTTGGGCATATATTAGCAAAAAGGTGGTTTGTGGTGAAAGTGTATGCCTCAGAGTTTGACAGTCATCTTCTCTCATAGGAATGATTGGTTATGATGGCAAAATTAGTACTGCCAGCAGGAAACTCAGAAAAGTACATTTTAGTCTAAATCTTTTAACAGCTTGCATAAAATTGTCCTCTTAATTCTATAAAGTTCCTAAATGGAGAGTTCTTTGGCAGTATAGAGTTTGGTAGAAAATGTGTATATTTCCTTTTTCCATTCTTTTAATGGTTATGGTAATTTAATATTTGTGACTTATAAGTTTTATATACTTATAGAATGGAAAGTACCTTTTTTTAAAGAAAATTATGCCTCTGAACTTAATAACTCAGAAATATGTGTACAAAGACCATAAGACTGACCATATGATTCAATAGTGCTTATTAAAACACTGTTCACCACTCATGCATTTATTGCATG
The DNA here is from genome assembly GCA_023783475.1 of Daubentonia madagascariensis. Classification (NCBI taxonomy): domain Eukaryota; kingdom Metazoa; phylum Chordata; class Mammalia; order Primates; family Daubentoniidae; genus Daubentonia; species Daubentonia madagascariensis. The sequence goes on along the minus strand of JAKFHU010001035.1, from coordinate 38,882,430 downwards.
TCTCCTACAGGTGCTATGTTAATGTGTATATTCTTCAGGTCTACAACAAGGATCTGATTAGAATTGGGTATAATCTTACCATCAAGCCATTCTAAAAGTACTTAGGGTTATTTTTACTTGCTAATCAAATGGTCTCAGATGCATATCTTCCAGGGCCAGGCTAGTATAATAAGAATGGGGGATAAGAAATACAGATTATAAGTCCCGTCAAAGAGGGGCAACCCTAATCATCTCCTACAGATTATTGTCCTGCAGTGTTGTCTTTCCAGTTACTGGATCTTCCTATTTCAAGAAAAGAAGCTGGTAATCTGGGTTTTTGTGTCAGAAATTTCTGGGCCAAACAAAACCAACTATATGCCACATCTGGAAGGCCAGCCGTTTGTAAATTCTGACATAAGCTTTCTGTTTTGGTTGAAGGCAAGGTAATGAAGAAAGTCTGAGGGCTTTGGGACCTGAAATTGAGGAAAGTGTCACAAACAAACAAGAATAGTTTGCTTAAAATTAAAGGTATTCTAACAATATTTGGTTGTTTGGAAGACAAATAGAAGCTTTATATCAAGATTATTGGTACTGTTTTTCATGGTGCCTTGGAGGCAATCATCTGCTTCAAGATGAAGCTATATATCTCCTTCCCAGCCACTGGCTGGCAGAAACTCATTGAAGTGGACCATTAATGCAAACCTTATACTTTTTATGAGAAGCATATGGCTACAGAAGTTGTTGCTGATGCTCTGGGTGAAGAAAGGAAGGGTTATGTGGTCTGAATCAGTGGTGGGAACGACAAGCAAGGTTTCTCCGTGAAGCAGGGTGTCTTGACCCATGGCCGTGTCCGCCTGCTACTTAGTAAAGAGCATTCCTGTTATAGACCAAGGCGAACTGGAGAAAGAAAGCACAAATCTTTTCGGGGTTGTATTGTGGCTGCCAATCTGAGTGTTCTCAACTTGGTTATTGTGAAAAAAGGAGAGAAATATATTCCTGGACTGACTGATACTATGGTGTCTCGTCGTCTGGGGCCAACAAGAGCTAGCAGAGTCTGCAAACTTTTCAGTCTCTCTAAAGAAGATGATGTCCACCAATATGTTGTAAGAAAGGCCTTAAACAAAGAAGGTAAGAAACCTAGGACCAAAGCACCCAAGATTCAGCGTTTTGTTACTCTACATGTCCTGCAACGCAAACGTCAGTGTATTGCTCTGAAGAAACAGTGTACCAAGAAAAATAAGGAAGAGGCCACAGAATATGCCAAACTTTTGGCCAAAAGAAGAAGGAGGCCAAAGAGAAACACCAGGAACAGATTGCCAAGAGACGCAGGCTGTCCTCTCTGAGAGCTTTTATTTCTGAGTCCAATAAAAAAATAAGATTTTTTGAGTGACAGATAAATAAGATCAGATTCCAAAAAAAAAAGATCATTATCACTATTTTCTTTTTCTATAAAAAACACTTCTACTGCAAAAAAGTTCCATTCCCTGGGTTTTCAATAACTAGAGGAATATGTTGAATATTAATAGAGGGATATTCCTTGAATTAGGTGAGGGTGTTGACTGGGGCTTAGAAGACCTTTTTCTATAATACCGAGATTTTTTTGGTAATGCGATATGGTCTCTATATTTTTCTTCAGCATTTTCTATAACTAGATCATTGGTTTTCATTCTGTTAATTGCTACCCATACATGAGAAGTGAAACCAATTTAATAAGTCATGCCACTTAAAAAAATGAAATAGAGAATAGAAAATATGAGTTGTTTCATGAAACGTTGTTTCAATTATGTAGTATATGTGTATATGTATACTGGATTGTAAGATAAAATATATTTCTTAATATGGGTCACGATTAAAAGTGAATTAAAGAGTGTGATTCTGGATAGTAAGAAAAGTACCCCTGTATTTTTCTCTAAAAGTGCTTCTCTTCTTCCTTATATGCAGGCCAACAGGAATTAGTCTTTAGTCAAAATGACCCTGGTAGGCTTTAGCCCTTGCAAACAGTCTTGGGCTACCAGGACTATAAAAGACATAATCTAAGGGTTGTAATCTAAGGACTGCATTCTGCCTTTAGTTTTTTTTTTATTATTATTATATAAGTAGATTTAATTTTCTTTTCTGTCAGTGATTTCTCATAGTTCTCTAACTTTTGGGCGTCATTCTAGCAATACCATTATTAGGCAGATCCCATAAATAGGAACAAGTAATGAAATAGGACGAGAAGCATTAAATGTAACAATAGGATTGTATATTCACAGTGAAAAACTTTTGTAAAGTGGGGGAACTACTGTGCCTGCCCCTCTTTTTGTCCCTACTTGTATATTGATCCCTGTACGTTGATTCCTAGAATCAGCTTTTTTACATGTAATCTGGGTTCTTTTTTGTAGGAAATGGTATTTAGAAACCAATTATGGGTGCTAGGTGTGCACTTCTTGAGCAGTGATACTGCAGTAGCAGTGAGCATGTCTAGTACCCATAACTTGGTTTCTAAGTACCATTCTCCTGATTTCGGGGCTGGGGCAGGTAAAGTAGAAGATGAGCCTGGAATATCTTGTGCCAGAGAATAAGGAAGTGCTCACAGAATGACAGGGATATGTCAAAAGAACACAGAAGCTAGCTTAAAGGGGCTACTTCTGGCCAAACCTGGAACAATTTGAACATTATAATGTGATAGCAATGGATTATAACCACTGAACAAAATAAGAAATAATGAGTCTATAGTGATATAAATAAATCAGTGAATAAATTGAAAGTTTAATGAGGAATGGGATAATTATGTAGTCTCAAAGTACCTTGCCACAAAATACTTATAATTACAACGGAAGTAAAGAGTACCTGTATCGTGGCGAAACCCACAGACACTACCTTAATCATCATGATCAAAGTTAATTAGTAATGGGACAAATCAAAATCTTTTGCCACCTAATAGGATTATTGAGAAGAACACAGTGTCACTTCTATGATATTCCTGCCAAAGATGCACCATCCAAGTTTAATTGTAAGGACACATCAGAGAAACCCAAACTGCGGGACATTCTACAAAATAACCATCCTATAGTATTCAGAAATATTAAGGCCTTGAAAATCAAGGAGAGACTGAAATACTGCTTTAGTTTGAAGAAGACTATAGACACATGGCAACTACATGCAGTACATAATTCTGATCTGAATCCTTTATAAAGGACATTATTGGGACAATTGGTGAAACTTGAATGAGGTCTGAGGATTAGATGGTACTAATACATCAGTATTAATTACCTGATATTGGTGGTTATATTGTGGTTATGTAGGAGAAGATTCATGTTCATAGGAAATGCACCCTAAAGTGTTTAGGAGTGATGTTAACTTATTCTCAAATGGATCAACTTTTTTGTAAGTTTGAGATTGCTTCAAAAAGAAAGTTTTGACATATAAGTCTTGCATATTACAAAAGTTTTTATTTTCAGGGCTGTTGCAAAGAAGGTTCATAGTACAATCCAGAAAATTAAGAAGGAGGGGAAGATGTCTGAGTGCTTATTAAAAGCCTTGCTAAGCTGTAAAACTTTTGAAGAACTAGAACATGTGGTAAGTTACCCTTTTTATCTTTTAATGTAATACCTGAATGTTATGATTTGGGTCTTTTTGTAGTTAAAGATGACCGAGAAATAAAAAGCTTAATTTATTAGCCACCGTTATTTAATTCAACAAAATATTTATTCTTTATTCAATAGATATTTATAGAATTTTTTTTTGTGCTAGACACTTGAGTTTATAAAGATGAATAAATACATGATCATTATCCTCAAGGAATTCCCAGTCAACTGGGGAAGGAGAGTAGATAATACAAATGTGAAGCTTAAGGGAGAGGGCTGAATTGGAGACCTAGATGTGAGCGTGTTCAGCCTGTAGTTGGTATTTGAAGCCATAAGAATAGAAGAATTCACTCAAGGAGAGTTTGTGGGGTGAGCAGGTCAAGATCGATCACTGGGGAACATCAGCTTTTAAAGTGTGGGTGGAGTAGGGGAGAGTCTAAGCAGACATGGAAAAAATGGTCAGAGAAGTATGAGGAGAATCAGGAGATGATGGTACCTTGGAACAGAAGGGAAGAGAGATTGAGAAGAAGGTAATGATCAATAAGTAAATGTAATGGAGATTTGGCAAAATAAGGACTGAAAAAAATGTATGTTTGGTAATTAGGGGATCATTGTGGATCTTTGTGGTACTACTTTTAGCAAGGTGTGTGGGAGGAGAAGCCAGGTGGTGGCAGGTTGAGTGAATGTGGATTAAGAAGTAGAAGCACTGTGTGTAGGCAATTTTTAGAGGAGCTTGCTGGAGTTGAGGAGAGGACCTTGACATCCAGGCAATGAGTTTCTAAGATGAGTGAAACCAAACAAATAACTAATACAGCATATAGAAAGGCACGAAGAATAAGGTAAGGCACACACCATCATCACACAGTATTATCTAGTTAGTATTACTTCATCTCTGAAGGAGGAGGAAGGGGTTGAGAAAAGGATATTTTTAGCATTCTCAGCATGTCCTCTAATTTTGTGTCCTAGTTGTGACTTCTGCTTTTTAAAACTGAACCATGTGATATATTTTCTGCCTTTTTTTCTTAGTCTGCTCCATATAAAACTGGGAGCAAAGGCACCAAAGCCCAGAGAGCAAAACAGCTGGGATTAGAAGGAGCAGCCAGGACACTGCTTGAGAATCCAGGGGAGCTCAATCTGTTATCTTACATTAGACCCGATGTTAAAGGTACCAGCTTTACTTACAGAGATCGTCTTTGTTTTCTATTTTTTTATTTGAAAGCTAATATTAAAAAGTTGTTTCATTAAGTAATGACTATATAAAAGAATATTGTAGCATATAAATAATAAATAATTCTAATAAAATAAATCTTGATATACGTATTGCTTAGCCACTCAGCTTTCCTCTTTTGATGAAGTGCCTATTCTAGTCTTTTGCCCATTTTTCTATTGTGTTGTTTCTCTTTTTCTTACTCATTTATAAGTATTTTTTAGATAGTCTTTGTCACTTACATGTATTGCAAATCTTTTCTCCCAGTTCATAACTTGTCTTTTCATTTTCTTTATGCCATCTCTTAGTATATGAGGAGTGAATGTGGATTAAGAAGTAGAAGCGTTGTGTGTAGACAATTTTTAGAGGACCTTGCTGGAGTTGAAGAGCGGACCATGGTGTCCAGGCAATGAGTTTCTAAGATGAGTGAAACCAAGGAGGAAAATGAAAGAAGGTTTTAGTTTTATTATAGTTAATTTATTAATCTTTTCTTTTAAGATAATTGCTTTTTTTTCTTTTTAAAGAAATCCCTTCATATCCCAAGGTTATAAAGATTCTTCTATATTGTCTTTTAAAGCTTTTATTTCTAAAAATTCATTTAATTATAAAAGTCATATCTACTCTTTAAATAGAATTTTAGCAATTCTGACATGCACGAAGTGTAAAGTGAAGCCCTACTCCCGCGCTTCTCTCTAAGAGTAAAGTGTCTTTTTCTGAAATTTACTTCCAAGTGTATCTTTCTATTCTTTTGTGTGTGTGCATGCGCAAGAGAGAATGAGAGTGAGGGAGGAAGGGAGAGATTTCTAAGAAAAACCCAAGGAAAATGACAATTGATACATGCCAAGATGCATTGGTTTTATTGTCAAAATGAACCTTTGAGTAAGAACTTTCTGGGTAAGAATGGCTTTTTTCAGGAGTTCTGTGTTAGCACTGAGTGGGGGATTGATGCTCTGGTGATCCCTACTCTTTTAAAAAATTATTTTAAAAATATTTTAGAAAATTGTGTATATTTAACATATCCAACATGATGTTTTGATATACACATACATAGTGAAATGAGTACTATAGTCATGCAATACCGTACATGATAATCAAGCAAATTAACATGTCCATCATCTCACATAGTTACCTTTTTTTTTTGTGTGGTATGAGTACCTGAAATCTACTCTTGGTAAATTTCCAGTATACAGTACAATATTATTAACTGTAGGCCTCGTGCTGTATGTTAGATCTCTAGCCTTATTCAGCCTAAATAACTACAACTTTGTACCCTATCTCCCCATTCCCCCTCTCCCTTCTGTTCTAGTCTCTTTTGTGCTTCTGTTGATTCTTTAGGCTGGGAGATGTAAATGTCTGTAGGGGGCAGTCTCTGATAACAAAATCCACAGTATGTACTAAGGCTGTAGAAAATTGTAGCACACCATAGCCTGTTTTTGTTTTAAGTAATCCAGCAAATGTGAATTTGTGATATAAAAAATTGAGTAGGTGTGCCTTTAAAATGCAAATATCTGTTCATACTCAAACACACACATCTTAATATGTTTGGAAAAGGGTGGTAATGAAAAGAAAAAGCAAAATAGGATTATTTGAATTTAGAGATGGGTTGAAATGAGTAAAACTCAAATTTAATTTTTTAATGTGTATTTATATTTCCAAATGGTTGCAACATTTAATATTTTAATAATAGCTGAGACTGTATAGCCAAGCATTAAGGTTAACCATGGTGAGAACTATCTGTGCCCAGTCATGGTATATTTTATTAGAATTTTCAGAATGTTAGATGCACAAAGGTTTATTGGCTGTTTTTATTTTTATTTTTCTCGTTATGTTTGCTTTCCTTTCCTTCTACTTCCCACAACCTTTGGTACAAAGGTCTCCTGAGTTCCCACATATACTGAGTTCCTACTGGGTAGGTTTTTGATAACCATATCTCTTTGGATTGTCATAAATGGGATACATGATCATGGACACTTCTGATAATGTGGATAGTTCAGGGTTCAGCACAGTTACGTTAGTACTATGCTAGCAGATATATCAGGACTTTGTTTCCTTTACTTTCTTTTATCCTGATCAAAAGTGTAGAAGAATTATAATTAATTTCAGATAAGCTAGGTACTGCTTTTTAAAGTTTGTTTGGAATGTTTTTCCCTTCTCTCTTTCCCCTTCTTTATGCTACACACATAACTCATGATCACCCTCAATTCTATTACTGTTTTTCTAAAGAAGTTTCATCATTCCTCAAAGAAATACTTAAGAAACCAGATATTATAGTTTTTTTTCCCCCCAGTAGAAGACACTTCCTGCTTACCATAGACCAACAGGAATTTGGTCTGAACTAAAATCTATACTGTGTCACAAATGGAATATGTCCTAGGAGATCCCTATGTTGTATACAAGGGGGAGTAGCTGATTATTCTGTTGTATGTGAGAAGAGGTACCCAAAGTGCAGATAAAGTGAAAAGAAATGTTGGCCTTTCAATTTTTGTTACAGGTGTGGAAGTTTGGAGATTCTTTAGCTGGAAAGATTTCATTATAAGGCAAGGGATATGATTTTCTGGTTCTGTGGCCCTTATTTCCTCCTGATTTCACTAAAGGGCTAAAGTTTTGGAATTCCTATTATCCTTGGCTATATTAATCCCAAAAGATCAATTCTCTTTGATTGGGGAAGGAGCATTTTCAAAATACACAAGACTTTCTTTTTCAATCTTTTTTCTCTCTGGTTGGACTGAGAGAGAGTATGTAATTTGAAAGGGTTTCCCAAATGACTCTAAAAATTTCTACCTTCCACTGCTCTAGAGGTAGCTCGAGGCACCTCCCTAGCAGCGGTGTTTTAAAGTTTTATTTCTGAAAATTCCCTCATAGGGAAATTTTCTTAAAATGTAAATAGATTTCCTATTAGTTTCAATGACCAAATTTTTTTCTTTAAGTTGATTTCTTTAAAATATAATTGACCTTTGCATAATGCAGGGGTTAAGGGCACCAACCTCTCACACAGTCTAAAACCCGAGTATAACTTTTTAACTACCAGTAGCCTACTTTTGACTGGAAGCCTTACGGGTAACATAAACAATCAATTAACACATATTTTTTATGTTATATGTACTCTATACTGTATTCTTACAATAAAGTAAGCTAGAGAAAAGAAAATGTTAGTAAGAAAATGATAACAAAGAGAAAATATGTTTACTGTTCTTTAAGTGGAAGTGGGTCATCATAAAGGTCTTCATCCTCATTGTCTTCATGTTGAGTAGGCTGAGGAAGAGGAAGAAGAGGAGGGGTTGGTCTTGTTGTCTTAGGGGTGGCAGAGGTGGAAGAGGTGGAGGAGGTGGAAAGGGAGACAGGGGCAGGCACACTCAGTGTAACTTTTATTGAAAAAAACTGTGTACAAGTGGACCTGTGTTGTTCAAGGCTTAACTGTAAATACAGTACCACAGTAGTTAACATTAGCTATCATAACACAACCAAACTTTGGCACTTTCTCTTTATTAATTATGCCATAATAAATCTGTTCTCTTGTTCTCTTTGGCTTTAGTACCCATTACTCATTAAAACTATACTCACAGAAAAACATACATATGACATACAATGCGTGTGTAATTCAAGCTTTAATGCAAAAAATGAAAAGCTTTAATGCAAACAGAACAGTGAGGATGATAGAAATGAAAACAACCAAGGCAAATGATCTCTCTAGATGTAAAAGTTGGTATCACAGGGGCTATGATGTACAAGACTCACTGCTGTAAATTAGCAAGCCAAAAGCACTTAGAACTTAATGCCCCATTTGTAGACAAATCTTAATTGTGAAGATGAACAACTGCATGATAGCTCTTGTTTTGTGTTTATGAGATTTGTGAAATTCAAATGGGTCATTGAAAATGTGGATAATTGCCCCATAATCCAAAATAAGTTAATAAAATTGCTTGTAAAGGAGAATTTTTATAACAAATGGAATAGTGTACCTTGGGATATGACTGTATTAAGACATATTTCCCATAACACCTTTAATTTTTGTGAAAACTTCATTAAGGAAGTACTATTATTATTATTATTCCATTTTTATAGGAAAGTAACTTTAAAAGAAGGTACAGAGAAGTCAAATAACTTGCCCAGGGTCTCATAGTTGGTAAGTGGCAGAAACAGATTAGACCAGGCAGCTCACTCCAGAGCTACGTATTTAGCCACTAGGCAAGATAGTATGTAAAGGGCCTGTGTTATTGCTTTTGGAGACTTGCTTTTGTTGCAGAGGGAAGCTAGTCACTGCTACTGTACCTTTCTGTCTTAAAATTGTCAATTTAAGATTTTATTTTGACCAGATTAATTTACTGTGATTTAATTATAGAATTTAAAGCCAATCTTACACTTTTTGTTTTTGTTTTCCCTCTTACCCTTCTCCTAAAGGGCTTTCAACACTCCAGGATATTGAAATAGGAGTGCAGCATATTTTAGCAGACATGATTGCTAAAGACAAAGACACGCTTGATTTCATTCGGAAATTGTGAGTAACTCTTACGGAGTTTTCTGCTTTGTGGACTCATGCTGTTAATGGTTACATGGTTAGTGCTAACACCAGTGTTCATTAAAAGCTTTGTTTTCCAGGTTTTTTTTAAGTAGCAGAATTCTTTGTTCAAACAACAGAATCTTAATATATAAAACAGATAAAAGTAAAGTTTTAATTGAATTCTGGGCAGGGAGCCTGGAACTCTGCCTACTCATGCTCCTTACACTGAGGCACCTCAGTAGAGGGCTCTGATGAACACAGTTTAAAAATCAGTGCATTACACGATATATACTAGAGAGAGAGTCATGTTTATTTAGAGTGGGTGGCATTGCTTTTTAAACATGTTGATTGTGATTTATGCTTAGTTTTATAATATCTCATTTCTGGTGTTTAACAGTAATTGGGTTGACTTGAGGATGTGTAATATCAGGTATGGATAAGAGTGCTGACCTCAAAAGGAATTTTGGCTTTTGAGGAGAGCAGCTTATCCATGGAATCACACGTCCAATTTATGAGAGATTAAAGCTCTTTGACCTAGAGCCTACTTGGGCTTATGGATTTTATGCCTCATTAAAAAAAGACGTTAATTTAAAACCCTATTTTTATGTTCTCTGTTCTTTTTCTGCTGTGTATCAGGAGAGAAGACAGGTTTCTGGCAGAGGTCTGCTCTTCCTCTCTCTCTCTCTCCACATCTCTAGGTGTGTGAGCTGTACAGAGGAGAGGGAAGGTGGAGATGACCCAACCCTGTTGCTTGTCAGGGTTTTTGTTAATACAAGAGAGAGAACTTTTCTGTTTTCTCAGTGGTCCCAGCAGGAATGAGTTAAAATAGGAGAAGTGCTCAGGTTTTAAAATGTGTTTTTATAAGTAATTATGCTGCTGAAATTTGGTTCAGTTTTAAAAATTGTTACTGGAAGCTGTCCTAACATCCTTTTGTTTGCATTCTTTTTAGTTTTTAATTGACTATGACTGCCTTAGTGGTTAGAAAAGGATGATATTTAGACTAGAGTTATTGGTCTGATTTTTGTAGATAGTTTTGGTCTCTTGCATAACTACAGATGGTATCTGAATTCATTTGGGCATTTAATGGGGGGATTGGATTTATATTTAAATAGATCTGTAGGACCTATGCTAGCATGAATAGGCAAAGAGTCCTTTTTTGATGGGTCAGTAACATCATTTTCATAGTTGGGCATCATTAAAAAAAGCTTCTTGGGTAATGGCTTAATTTTTTTGCTATCCTTATTTCCATATGATGTGTTTCTTTACTACAGCACATATTAACAACTGCCTGTTTTTTGAACATTTGTGTGTCTGAATAGGTGCCGAAATAGATACATTTGTATCCAGTCATCTCTGGCAAAAGTGTCCTCAAAAAAGGTAAATGAGAAAGATGTTGATAAGTTTCTTCTCTACCAGAATTTTTCATGCAACATAAGAAACATCCAACATCATCAGGTAAATACGGATACTGCCTGTGCATGCTGACAGTAGTAATAATGGTAATACTTTGCATTTGCCTGCTACTTTACTTACTAAGGATTTAAAGAATTTTATGTCAACTATTATATATATATTTTTTCTTTATATAAATTGTCATGTGCTTCCCATTTCACAAATGGGGAACTAAAGACCTGGAAAAGTTAGTAAGTGACACTGAGACTTATTAGCAGAGCTGACAGTATAACAACTCTGATATCTTGACTTTCTGGCTGGTGATCTTTCTTGTTAGACCTTACTTCCCAGTATGCTTGGATTTGAGATCAATTCTGGATCTCTACCAGGTGAAATACAAATGAGAGATATCTGATTTAGGATAAAGTGTGACAGAGCTTATTTGATTGTATAAACCATACTCATTGTATCTCAGTCTTTTTATTCATTTTTCACTTCACTAATTTTTTTCTTAAATGTAGTCATAGGCTGTATCTACATTGTGGAATGTGACTTTTAAATCATAGGGAAAAAAAAAAGAGGTGTTACAAACCAAAAATACATTAATATTGGCTTTTATATTTACGTATGTAGCTACCTTTACCAGTGTTCTTTATTTCTTTGTGTGTCCTTGAGTTACTGTCTAGTGTCCTTTCATTCCAGCCTGAAGGGACTTCCTATAATATTCCATGTAAGTCAGGTCTACTAATGACAATCTCCCTGGGTTTTGTTTTTCTGGGAAGTCTTAATTTCTCGTTTGTTTAAAAACAATATTTTTAATTACAAAATGCACATAACATAAAGTATATAGTCTTAGGCATTTTTAAATGTACATTTCAGTAATATTAAGTATAGATAGTCACATTGTTGTACAACCAGTCTCCAGAACTTTTTCATTTTGTAAAACTGAATCTCTGTACCCATTAAACATTTCCTTCATTTTTGAAGGATAATTTTTCTGGATATAGAATTCTTGGTTGACAGTTGTATTTTTTTTTCTCTTTTAACACTTTGATTTTGTCATCCACTGCCTTATGGTATGGCCTCTGTGGTTTTTGATGACTTGTCAGCTGTTAACCTTACTGAACCCTTGTTCATGACAAGTCACTTCTCTTTTGCTGCATTCAAGATTGTTTATCTTTATCTTTTGACAGTTTGATTATAATGTGTCTTGCTGTGGATCTCTGGGTTTATCCTACTTGAAGTTCATTGTGATTCTTAGATTAATGTTTTTCATCAAAATTGGGAAATTCATGGTTATACTTTCTTCACATATTCTTTCTGCTGCTTTCTCTCCTTTCCTGGGATTTCCATTATATGTAATGGGTGTGCTTGATAGTGTCCCACAGGTCTCTCAGGCTCTGCTCGTTTCTTTTTCTCTCTTCTCAGACTGTATAATCTCAATGACCTGTCTTCAAGTTTGTTGATTTGTTCTTCTGCTTGCTCAAGTTTGAGCACATTTAAGACAGTTGATTTAAAATTTTCGTTTGGTAAGGCCAATCAATGTCTAAGCTTGCTCAGGGACAGTTTCCATTAATTTCTTTTTTTCCTGTGAATGGAAACTTTGCATACCTTGTCATTTTTTTGGTAAAAACTGGATATTTTGAGTATTATAACTTGGCAACTCTGGAAATCAGATTCTTTCTTCTCAGTGTTAGTTGTTGCTTGTTGTGGGTTGTTAACTTTCTAAACTATTTTTGTAAATCTATATTCTTTGTCATGTGTGGCCATTGAGGTCTGTCTTCTTAGCTTAGTAACCAGCTAATTATTTGACAGAGATTTCCTCAAATACCTGGAGCCAAAAACAAACAAACAAACCCCAAACTCTCTCAGGCTTTGCAGGTTGGCTCTGTGTTGGGGCACTCCTTCAACACTTAGTGAGGCTATTAACAATTCTGCCTTAGCCTTTTCTTCCTGTTTGCATGGAGTCCAAAGGTCATTCAGAGGTGAAACTTGAGGTCTTCTCAGGTCTTTTCAGAGCATATGTCTAGCTCTGAGCATGCAGGTAGACTACTGGAGTTCCTGGTGTACACAGGAATTTTAAAAAACCCTTTTCCTCTCAAATATCTCATTTTCCAGCTTCTTCCTTCACAGGTTTTTGGTCTGTTAGTTGCCTCACTGTTTTTCCTTGCCCCTCATGGCTGTGGCTAGTACATTTGCCTTTAAATACTTTTGACAAAGTCCCCCTGGCAAGCTGTTTCTGTCCTGAGTGAGCTCTAAAGCAGGTGAAACAAAAGCAAGCCCTTTAGTCAATCCCTCAGAGACCCACCAGTCAGATCAAAACACACAACCACAATTATTTGAGAATAAAGTCCATATTTTGTCCACAAGGCTGAATCAGGGGGAAAAAAAAAAAGAATGTCCATATTGCTCCTTCTAGTGGGAGCAACCTGCCCTAGGAATGTGGGCTATCATCTTCATAGCCACTGCTGATCTGGAGAGTGGAGGATGGTAAACAGATATGTTAGAAGTGTTTATGGAATTTCTTATGGAAATTCTGTAGCTTCTTTCTTCTTTAAGTGTTCCTCTGTTGTTGTAAATTTTTAATTAGATTCCAGAGTTCTGAAAAAGTTGATTCTGACGGTTTTTGCTGCCTTATTTGTTACTTTTGTGGAAGGATTGAGTTTTGGAGTTCTTCCTCCACCAGTTTTGGTGTTATCACTCTTAGCAACATCTTTAAAGTGCAATATCTATGCCCCTTGTTCTATTCCAAAACAGGATGTGGCTTTTAACATTATAAAATTTCCTTCTTTATCTTGTTTAATGCTTTTTATCTTGAAGTCTACTTTAGTATCAGGATTGCAACCTGTGCTTTCTTAATGGAAATTGACCCCACTCTTGTTTTAATCTCAGCCCTACAATTATGTGAAATACTTGCCCTTAGTCCTTTTGCCAAAGCTTTCCAGTCTTTTGGGTGAATGAAGCTTATTCTCTAGTCTAGTATGGAATTGGTAAACTTTTTCTGTAAAGGCCCAGTGAATAAATATTTTAGGCTTTGTGAGCCAGATGGCTTTTTTTTTTTTGCAACTACACAACTGCCATGTAGCATAAAGGCAGTCATGGACAACACATAAATGAATGAGCATGGTTTTGTTTTTATAAAATTTTATTTACAAAAACAGATGGCAGGTTGGATTTGGCCCATGGGGCACAGTTTGCTGACCTCTGTTCTAGTATATGTCTTAAGAAGGGCATATGTGGGCAGGTGTGGTGGCTCATACCTGTAATCCCAGCACTTTGGGAGGCCGAGGTGGGAGGATCCCTTTAGGACAGGAGTTCGAGACCATCCTGAGCAACATAATGAGACCCTGTCTCTACAAAAAATAGAAAAATTAGCTGGACATGGTGGTGTGTGCCTGTAATCCTAGCTACTCAGGAGGCTGAGGCAGGAGGATCACTTGAGCTTAGGAGTTCAAGACTAACATGGGCAACATAGTGAGACTTTTATATGTTTCTGGATTTGGCTTGCCAGTATTTTATTGAAGATTTTTACATCTATATTCATAAGAGATATTGGTCTCTAGTTTTCTTGTGAAGTCTTGTCTGGTTTTTGTATCAGGATAATACTGGCCTCATAGAAAGGGTTGGGAAGTTTTCCCTTCTTTTATATTTTTTGGAAAAGCTTGTGAAGAGTTGGTATTAATTCTTTTTTAAATGTTTGGTGGAATTTGATGGTGGAGCCATCTGGGTCTGGACATTTCTTTGTGGGAAAATTTAAAATTACTAATTCAATGTCTTTACATGTCACAGGTCTATTCAGATTTTCTATTTCTTTTGGATTTGATTTTGGTAGTTTGGTTAGGAATTTGTCCATTTTATCGGTGTTATAATTTGGCATATAGTTGTTCATAGTATTCTCTTATGATTCTCTTTATTTCTGTAAGGTCCATAGAATGGCCTCTCTTTTGTTCCTGATTTTGGTAATTTGAGTGTTTTCTCTTTTTTCTTGGTTAGTCTAGCAAAAGATCTGTCAATTTTGTTGATATTTTCAAAGAACCAACTTTTGATTTTGTTGATATTCTCTATTTTATTAACTTTCACCCTATTATTTATTATTTCCTTTCTTCTGCTTGCTTGGTTTTGTTTGCACTTCTTTAAGGAGTGTTTTTAATGTGTTTTAAGACAGTTGCTCTTTTAATATAATATTAATTAACAGCATGGATGGGTTCATCTGAGTTTAATTTCCTCCTTTGCTACTTGCTACCTTTGTGATTTGGCACAAGTTACTCTCAGAAAAATTATTATATAAAATGAAGATGATAATACACACATCACTGGTGGCTGTAGGATTACTTGAGATAATGTACTTAACGTGCTTAGATGGACCCTTACAATTAGTAAGTGCTCAATAAATGGTAACAATTAGTAGCTATTAAATATTCCACTTAGGATTTGCATGTTTGTATTTATCTTAGCACAAGTTATCTTTTCACGTTTATAAAAAGTATACCTTTTTAATTCCAGATGGTCAAAAATTTTCAATTAGTAGAATCTGAAATGAGATTTTAGATCACCAAAGTCTATTCTTGTGAATGTGATAGATAGGCTTTGTACCTATATTTTATTTTCAAAAAGCATGTTATGGTTTTTATTATGAGAGAGGTAGGTTACTTGAAAAAAATATGAACAAATTGTTATTTTGGATACATTCTTGGTAAGGAAATGATGAAAAATTGGGATAGCTCTTGGCTAGATAGCTAAGTGATTTGCTTCAAAAATGTTGACTGGTTAAATTTATCATTTATATATTTTGTGGATTGTCAGTCTTTGCCATATATGTTTGCACTCAGATTCTGGCAATTAACCGTGGAGAAAACTTGAAGATTCTGACGGTTAAGGTCAATATTTCTGATGGAGTGAAGAATGAATTCTGTAGGTGGTGCATCCAAAACAGGTCCGTTTATAGATTTTTACGGAATTTCCTTTCCTTTCTAAAATACCATGCTGATGTCTATATGTACTGATATGGGAAGATGTTATTGTGTTAAATAAAAGAAAGTGACAGGAAATGGATGTAGTGTTCCTTTTGCATTTTTAGAAATAAATATTTGTGTTATGTATGTTTAAATAGAAAATATCTGGGAGAGTGCATAAGAAATCATTGATAGTGATTATCTGTAGAGAGAGGGCCTTTTACGTCAATACTTTTCTATACCATTTGAATCTTTTACAAAGAGCATCTCTTCCCTTGTAAAAAAATAAATAAACAGCAACATTATACTTTATATAGCCTGTCTGAAATGTTTAGCTCATTAAAGATGATTGAAACAAAAATTTAACTTATAGGATATTGCAACATAAATCTCTAAACATACTGTATATGGTTTACCTAAAATATTTTGCACATTAAGGATGATTGAAATAAACATTAAATTTATTAGATATTTTAAAGAAACTTCTAAACTTAGGTAATTTATTATCCTTTTCATTTGTTAAGAGAACCTTTTTAAATGGTACTACTTGTTTGTATAACCTTTTAACTTTTAGTTTTAACTTTTCAGAGTGTATTTGATCCTCACAATAATCTTTTTGGTTGGTAGAGCAGATTTTGTAGCCACTATTTAACCAATGAGACAACTGATGCAAAAAGGTAAAGTGGCTTAACTTGGCAGTTAGGAGATGTAAATTTTGGATATGCTTATCACCAGCTGGCTCTGTGTGACTTCATGTTACAGAGATTGCTAGGAATGCTACTTGAAAAGTTAGATGAAATGTTCTTTGACAAGGATAAGTACTGTGTATTTTGGGAATTAGCTCTCTTATCTGACATAGCTCTGTGTCAGTTCATTGGAAGCCAATTTGTCAAAAGCCAGTTCCATGAAGGATCAACTTGCTGAATGACCAAATAATAGTAATCAAGCAACCATCAAGTAAAACAACAATCTAAATGTTAATCAGTAAGTAAATTGTTTAAGCCAACTATGTTATATCCATACAATGGAATTTTGTGCAGCCATTTTGAAAAAATTGTGATAGAGCTACAGTTGAGATATAAGCATATCTTGTTAGGTTAAAAAGATAATTTATAATTAGTATTTTTAGCATGATCTCATTTGTGGCAAGTAATATGTCTATGTATGTATAGGAAAATGACTGAAAAAGTAATAAATGGCTTATTCCTTAGCTCTGAAAAGAGATTCTAATTTTCTATTTTATGCTTTTCTGTATAGTTGTCATTTTTAAAGAATGCTTATTTCCACTGTAAATAAGCAAATAAATTCCACTGAAAACAAAAAGGATATAAATACCTGAAAGAAATCCTAGATTTAAAAAATTATATTAAGAAATTAGATAATTTTAATTTAAGATATAATGAAACTCTGAGATAGTTTCATGGAAAGAGCAAAATCCTAAGAATTGGATATATTTGAGTTTGTATTCCTAACTGGAATAATTTATTACTTCCTACCCATGTAACTATGGGTATGTTACTTAATTTCTTTCTCAGTTTCATCATCCTTAAAATGGTGGGTAATATTTTCCTCATAGATTTAAGAGGATTAAGTGATTTTTCTTTTTTCTTTTTTTTTTTTTTTTTGAGTCAGGGTGTCACTGTTGCCTGGGCTAGAGTGCAGTGGCGTCATCATAGCTCACTGCAAGTTCAAACTCTTGGGCTCAAGCGATCCTCCTGCCTCAGCCTTCCAAGTAGCTGGGACTACAGGCATGTGCCACCACGCCCAGCTAGTTTTCTAATTTTTTGTAGAGACGGGGTCTTGCTCTTGCTCAGGCTGGTCTCAAACTCCTGGCCCCAAGTGATCCTCCCACCTCGGCCTCCCAAAGTGCTAGGATTATAGGCATGAGCCACCGCGCCCAGCCCAAGTGAGATTTCGTGTAATTGTGTAGCACGATACCTGGTAAAGAACAGGCCTTTGGTATCTGTTATTACAAAGTGGTGAGATTATTGTGCTAATTCTCTTTTTAGATAAGTTATAATAAATAGATCACAGTAAATTGAAGACAACTTCTAGCTTATTTTCCTATAAATGTTCATAATACCCAGCGTCAGAGTCAGTCCTCAATAGTTAAAGAAGTATTAGTTATGCTTTTAACCTATCATTGTTATACCAAGTAAATGTCAGGAATGGTTTTCTTTACAGTGATTTTCTTGGCTTATCTATATTTTGTTCAGTTCTACTTTAATTGAGTAATTGGTGATATTATTTAATGTACAATATAACATATTACATCACTATGCTATAGTAATACAATTTTTAGTCAGGTTTAGAAGTTTTTCTTCATATAGATAATTCCAAGAACTATAACACTTTTAGGGGAACTAAAGGACTATTCTCAGTTTTTTTCTTTAAACATATTTGAATGACTGGAGATGATTACTCAGTGAGTCTTTTCTTCTTTTTTCACTCTCTTGGTTCCTATTTCTTCTACCCTCCTCCCCCATGTACTCATCCATTCAGGTTATGTGCTAGATGTTGGAGATTTGCTTATAAAGTAGACAAATATACTGCCTGTCCTTGGTGATAATGTACTTTAATTAAAGAACAATGTTGAGAAAATAGTTAAGAGCGTGTTGAGTTATGAAGGAGAAGTGCGGTGTACTTGTAAGTGCGTGTACCAGAGAACTCTAGCATGGGCTTGACACGCAGGTAGGTCAGAATCTGAACAAGAGGGAAGATAAGTGACATGAAGTGAGGATTGAGATATTGGCATGGGCCAGATCATACCTAGCTTTCCAGGTATGCTAAGGATTTTGTTTTTTATTTTAAGGGTGGTGGGGGCCAATAAAGGTTTTAAACAGAGGAGTGTCATGATCAGATTGCATTTTAAGAAGATCACTCTGGCTACAGTATAGAAAATTATTTGGAAGGAACCAAGAGTAGATGTGGGGCAAGAGATGATGGTAGCTTGGACTAGGGTGGTAGCAATAAGAAATAAGTAGATAGATTTGAGCAATATTTAGGAAGTAGAATCTGCAGGGGTAGGACAAAGTATCTGATTGAATGGTGGGTGGATTGGTCAGGGAGAAATGAAGCAAAGCATGACATTTGTATGGCTTGAACAAGAAGATAGACGATGGTACTATTTATTGTCATACTGTTTAAGTGTATAAAGTACTGTATAATTAGGACAAAGAATGATTTAAATGGAAATCTTATTACCTAAGTTAATTAGCATTAACAAGGAAGAATTTAATACTGATGTATTAATATTAAAAGTAATATTTAGATTCAAATTCAGCAACTGAACAATTCATCATTTGGAATTTTATGATGCTAGTACAAGAGGGTAAGTATGAGAGGATTTCTAAGCTTGTCAGATACTGAAATAGTTGTTATGTTTATGAGAACCCCAATATTCCAAGTTTCTGCATTTGTTCTTTAAATAAAAACATATGTGAGGAAATGGTCTCAATAGTTCTGTGTGCATGAGTTGGATTGTATAGTGACCAGAACTTGTCTTTTTGAGCTTACAGATTTTTGTGTCTTTGACTTGATAAGTAAATTTCTATTCTCTAAAATTGTGCTGCTGTTTTTCATGTGGTAGATTTAAGGGGAACTATTTCCTGTATCTAGTTCTCTTTAAATGTGGCAAAATGAAAGCTATGTGGAGAGAGCCTATCTTTATCTTACACGTAAGAAATGGAGAGAGCATATTTCTTTGCCAAAGTGGAGAATATTTCTTGTATTTTTTGTGTATAATGGGTGAACAAACATGTCTCTGTCAAAAATGTACAGTTTAGTACTTGGGTATTTTTAGTTGTTTACGGTACTATCGTGGTCCTTGTAGGTGTTTTGAGTTTGTGACCTCCACCGTAATTTTGTGCGTTATTGTGTACATCTTACATAGTTTGTATTTTGTATTGTGGAATTTGGTTTAAGAGGAGTCCTTCTTAGTTTTATTAAGAGCTATTTAACTGTTGAATTAGAGGAAGAATCAAGTTTTGAGATGATATCCTGTAAGGCAAACCCATTATATTTACTTTAAGTTTGTAGATACAATAAGTAGTAATGTCTGTGAATTCACTATACTATTTCAGGTTCCTTAGTGTGGTAATCTTGTGAATAGATCCCAGGAAGCCAGTGAAAGGGCAGAAATTGTTGGGTAAGGAACAAAAAGGAGTTTCTGTAATATAGGAAGTGGATATAGCTGTTATCTTTCAGGGTTGGGTCTGATTGAATGTATAATTAAGACATCCTCAGAAATAAAATAGAACCACAGCACTCTGTTCTAGGGAGGAGAGCAGAGTAGTCCAAACCAAGGGAGGATCTTGAGGTTTAAAGAAGACTGTTGGGGCTTTGAGAGGTTATGGTCAGGTAATATTAAGGATTTCTGGCTTTTTCCTGCAAGCAATGGGGAAACTTTGGTTGGGGCTTAAAGGGAGTGACCCTGGCTTTGCAAGCAGACATCAGATGTATACATTAAAAAAAAAAATTTCACTCCATTAGGGTCTTCCTGCCTTTAAGGACTAGCTTCCTAGTGTATTGTTCTGGGATGCAAGACTATGTTCTCTCTCGTACCTGGCCAAGCTCTATAATATTGTGTATAAGACCCTTTATGATCCAGCCACTGCCATATTTTCTAGCCTCATTCCTCCCCCCACCACACTTGATTCTGCCTCTGAGCTTTTACATATACTATGGTTTTTTCCCAGAGTGCCTTTATTGCATTGTCTTGCTTGGTAAACCACAATTCATTTTTAAAACCCATCTCAGATGTTTTGTATAGGACATCTTTCTTGACATTGGATTCCCCAAATTAATAATAATAGCAGCATGTGTCAGACACCGTTACAAGTCACTCACATATATTAACTCACAACAACTTAATGCTATTATTACTTTCATTTTACAGATGAGGAAATAGTAGCACAGACATGGTTAAATAAATCTGCTAAGAAAGTAGTAGAGCAGAATTTCAACCAAGGCAATCTGGGTCAGTCTTACTTTTAACTAGTGTATTATACTGCTATTACCCCTCCTTTTGAGCTCTCTATATCTTTGTCTTTTACATGTTTCTATTTTTACAATTGTTGTGCTATACATTTGTTCAAATATTTGTTTCATTGAAATAGGACTTGTGTGTGTAATTTATTTTCTATTTCTTTGTACCCCTCATTCCTTAAAGTAAAGGTGACAGTAGGGAGTAGCAGGGATTTGGGTGGAAGGAAGGATGTATGTCCTGCCTAAAAACACCTTCATTCAAATTTAAAAACAAAACCATATGTTGCTCAAATAACACCCTTCTAAGGAATGGATTTAGTTATTTGCTATAATGCAACCTTTGGGATATCACATTATAAATGCTTAAATATTTGTTCGCTGAAATTTAGTTCATTTCCTAGGCTGAGATAAGTAAGGGAGATGAGAGTAACCTTAAGATATGTTAATGGTTTAGTAGAAACTGTTAATATTTTGTTAACGGTTTCTATTCAAGAGCTGTTAAAGGGCAAGGGCAGAGGTGCTGTAAATGGATACAAACACAGAATGGGTAGGGCTAAATTTGTCCCTTTAGCTTGGGCTTTTCTATTCTTTCTCCAGTGTCCACTAACAGTTAGTTCTGTGGCACTCATACCCCTCAGTATGTATGTGGATGCTGCCTGGTAGAGCGGTATGGCTTCAGCAATAGAGTTCTACTCAATAAAGGCAAGAAGCAAGGCTTAAAACAGAGTTTCTCCTTTCCTTAGTCAACTTTAACTCTCAGGAAGAGACAAAGAAATGGGAAAAGAAGAATACGGTGCTCATCTTAGCTTGGACTGCCGTAACAAAATACCAGTTCCTAGGTGGCTTAAACAACAGAAGTTTATTTTCTCACAGTTCTGGAGGCTGGGTAGTCCAAGATCAAAATGCGATCCCATTTAGTTCCTGGTGAGGGCTCTCATCCTGGCTTGCAGAGGGCTGCCTTCTTCCTATGTTCTCACATGCTAGAGAGGGAGAGAAGGAGCAAGCTCTGTAGTATCTTTTTTTATAATGGCACTAAACCTAATTATATCCCAAAGGACTCATCTCCAAATACCATCCCATTGGGGATTAGGGCTTTGATGTATGAATTTGAGGAGGGACACAATTCAGTCCATAGCAGTGCTATAGTAATTTTTTTGATGACTTTCTTATATCTTAAGATTTTGGCCATTATTAATAATACTTTGGAGACACGTCCCAGAAGAGAAAATTTTTTTCCCTTAAGTTTTATGTCTGATCATAGTTACCAGGTTTTTAGAGATAAAAACTCCAGATGTCACAGTAATAATTTCCAGACATCACAGCCTCTCCTCACAGATTGTGTTACGATGGCTTCAGTAAAGGTTTCTTCCCCTTCTCTATTCCACTCCCATTCTTCTAGGAGCCCTTTCACAGTCTCATTATTGTTACATCAGTTTTAATACGAACTTTTCTTTTTTGCAGGTGGAGACCATGTGGCTTTGCAAGGCCAGAGTTAATGAAGATCTTACATAATTCACTGGATGATTCCTTTAAACGCCTTATTTATCCTCTTCTCTGTAGAGAGTTCAGGTATGCATCTTGTCTTATTTAATTTTGTGTACTGTTTATTATGTATGGTAGTAGTCCTATTATAACATGTAGTAAATATTTGTTGATAGATTAATCAATCCAAAGAATTTAGTCAGAAACACAGAGTCAAATTTAAGCTTTGATTTCAATCTATAGATGCATTCATATGCATAGATCATAAAACATAGTTCTTAATTACAATATACTTTTTAAATCTTGATCACTTAATGTATACTCCTTCAAATTCTGCAGTACTGGTCTTGCAAGTTCACAACCAAGCCAGACAAATGGTTTTATTGATTAGAGATTTTACTTAGAAGAAGCAAACTGAGAAGTTAATGGAGAAGTTAGTTGGAGGCAGCTTTCAGGGGTAAGAGACCCAAAGAAAGCGTAAGGAAATCGGTGAAGGACATGATCAATTTATTACTATGAAGAGAGAAAACTAATATGTGTTTTTAACTCCAAATGGGAGTTGTTTGGATGGAAAATTATCAGCAATGATGCATATTAGGAGATTATTGAAATGACCATGTAAATGGACTAGTTACTAGATGGACTAAGAGTAATAAAGACGAAAACTGCAAAAGAGTGAGGTGCAGAATTGTTTTTAGGGGAGAAGATGGAAAGAGAAGAAGTGTAGGAATGCAAAACCTCTTTTTCTCACTTGTCTCTGGCCTTTGTCTTTGTATCCGTTCTTTAGGAACTAGCCGTTCCCTCATGCATTCCTTTCTATGTGTTATAGATTCTCTCATTCTCACTTACAGGTTTCAGCAAGGGCTACCCAGGCAATGGAGATTTCTAGCATCTCATCGGCCTCACTAGAATTTCTAGCAGTCTGTGTAATGTTTGTTTCTCTTTTGCTGGACTTGACCATTGAGTTCAGAGGTGTTCAGAGCAGGGAGTGAGTAGGTGCTATTAAACAGGACACATAGCTCCGTTGTTCAATTTCTTTTTACCAAAGTCATTCAATCTCTTGTTTTATCCTTTTTAAGCCTAGATGTGTGCTAAAAATATTGTTACTGTTGGAATTCTATTTCATTTCAAGTTTATTTGAAGTAACATTGCTTGCTTTTGAGTGGTAGGGCATGAACTTTAAAAATAAGGAATTCTGATCTTAATGAAGGAAAAAAATTATCTTATTTAAAATTTTAATTCATTTTTGTATATTTTTAAAAATTTTATTTTCTCATGTTGCATATAATGTCCAGTGGTGCTTTTGACATTTTTGCATATATTTGATTTGAGTAGTTTCATTGCATGTGGAATAATTTCATTGTGATTTAATATAAACAGTTTGGTATGGGATTGCTTAATGTATAATCCTTTTCTGATTTCCATTAGCAGTGAGCAAGCAAGAGTATTTTCCTTCTCTCTTTCTAAAATGCCTGTGTTAAAAAAAATATCTTATTTCAGTTAATAAGTTAGTTTGCAGATTTTGTCTACAGATGTGTCTCTTAATAGAAATGCTTACCTTAATGGCAATTGAGGGTGGGGGGAAGGAACTCCTAGTTGGTTTTTCTTTTAAGGAAACATATTTTATTTATCTAATTAAAAAGGAATTTTTCATAATTTTAGACAAATTGAAAGAATCAGTAAAGTACAAAGGAAAAAAAAACACATAATTTTACTACCTGGAGATAACCATTGTTAACTATACTTTTCCCCATTCATGTGTGTGTATTAAAAGAGATTGTATAGACTGTATTATTTTGCAGTCGTTTTATTTATTTATTATACTTTTAAATTTATTTTTTAAAATTTATTATATTGTGTATAGCCTACTTCTGCATTTCTTATTCCTGTGACCGTCATGGTCATTTATCCATGTGTCATTCTTCACTGCTACCTCATCAGTCCTATATTGTTAGTTACCAAGTGTTATCTATTTTGCCATATTTTATTATATCTTGAATTTTTTCTCCTCTTTACCTCCATGATTACTATCTTAATTCAGGACATCACTATTTTTTGTTTGGATTACTGAACTAGGCTCATAGATGATCTTGGTTTTCTGTTTTGTCTTTTCCCAAACATATTCCACATTGCTATTTTAAAATTCTCATCTTATTATTTCATGACTAAAATCCTTTAGTTGGTCTTTTTTTCCTCCTGGATAAAATCCATGCTCTTTAGAAGAACATACATGACTCTTTGTGATCTGTTTTTTTCTTGCCCCTACAGCTTTATGTCTTGCCATTTCTTTTTACTTTAGCGTATGAAATTATTTGCTTTTTCTGTAATGAGCCGTGAGCCCTGACTTTTGCTGCTTCCATTATCTGGGATATCTTCTCCCTGCCTTCTGTTTACTGTCCTTACCTTTGTTTACATAACTCTATTACTTTTTCTTCTTGGTTTACCTGAGAAGAGGTCTCTTCTAGAAAGTTTTCCTAGTTTAGCTATCCCTCCTGCAAGTTCCTGTTAGTATAGCACTTATCATTGTTTGAGACTTGTCTGTTTATTTTTCTGTTTTTTCCACCTGATAGTGGTCTTCAGGGCAAGGATCTTGTGTTTTCAGCTTTGTATCTCTCACACCAATCGTGGTACTTTGTGTAAAAGACTGACAACATATGTTTGCCCAATAAATAAAGTTAAAAGTGAAGATTTAAAAGTACCTGTAATGATACTTTTCATCTTGTTTGACTGAGTAATTTTGTGTTTATACTTTAATCAGTTGATAAACTTTAATTTGACATCCCATGTGACATCCAAATCTGTATACTCTTGTCTTTCTCACATACACGTGTGGGTTTTGTATACAACGAAGAGCAGATAGAGAGGGAATACGGTTATTACAAACTCACAAGGTTTGTTTCAGAATTGTTTGTGGTATCATGTATTACTGGGATTAGTGAAAACAGACTGAATATAATTTTTGTATATAATGTTTTTTCTCTTAAGTTATTTTGTTATAATAAATGCTCCTGTGAGGAATAACTGTACGAAATGAATTCTGCTCCATTTCTGGACAGAAAATTTTGGTGAATGAAAAACTAAGTACTTTTGCTTTTTTTCTGTTTCTTTTCTTTTATTTCTAAAGAGCCAAACTAACCTCAGATGCAGAAAAGGAATCAGTAATGATGTTTGGACGGAACCTTCGTCAGCTCCTTTTAACAAGCCCTGTTCCAGGACGCACCTTAATGGGAGTGGATCCTGGTTATAAACACGGTTGCAAATTAGCTATAATTTCTCCTACCAGTAAGTTGTCTTTCAGCTTTTCCTGTAAAAGTTGTTTGGTTGGTCATAAGTTTCACTTCATACATTTCATGAGGATTTGGAAATAATGTTAATTTTCAAGGCTTAGAAAATGACTTTCTCACATACAGGAATATTGGAAACCAGAGAATCAAAATTCATGTTTCTGTTATTTGTTGGTCAAAACCCTCAACATTTGGAGACGATTTATATCCTTCCTTGTGTCTCAGTGGAGATATTGAGGATTAATTAGGCTCAGACTTGAACTCTATTAACCCCCCATCAACTTCTATTTATTGTGATGCGTTTACATATGATGCATTTTAATTCTGTATATACCAAATACCAAAAGACATTTTTATTCTTTTTTCTCATCAATATTTTTTTCCTATTTACTCATATATTTACCTTATCTATTACTCTTTGTTTTTTTCTGCTTTTCTGTTTCTCTTTGAGGATCATTTTCTTTCTGCCTGAAGAACTCTATGCTATTATTATTATTATTATTATTATTTTTTTTTTTTTTGGAAACAGGGTCTCACTCTGTCGCCCAGGCTAGAGTGGAGTGCCATCATCATAGCTCACTGCAACCTCAAACTCCTGGGCTCAAATGATCCTCCTGCGTCAGCCTCCCAAGTAGCTGGGACTACAGGCGTGTGCCACCACGCCCAGCTGAGTTTTCTGTTTTTTTGTAGAGACAGG
The DNA here is from genome assembly GCA_023783475.1 of Daubentonia madagascariensis. Lineage (NCBI taxonomy): Eukaryota > Metazoa > Chordata > Mammalia > Primates > Daubentoniidae > Daubentonia > Daubentonia madagascariensis. The sequence continues at coordinate 38,856,384 of JAKFHU010001035.1, read as the reverse complement.
GTCTCACTATGTTGCTCAGGCTGGTCTCGAACTGATCTCAAGCAATCCTCCTGCCTCGGCATCCCCGGTGCTGGGATTATAGGCATGAGCTGCTGCACCTGGCCTTCTATGCTATTATTATTATTTTTTTTTCTTTTTTTTTGTGATAGAGTCAGAAGAACTATGCTATTATTTTTAATATGAGTCAACTGGTGACAAATTGTCTCAGTTTTATTTTGTCTGAAAAAGTCTCTGTTTTGCCTTCATTTTTGAAGAATATTTTTCCTGAGTGTAGAATTTAAGATTGGCAGTTACTTTCAGTACTTTAAATATGTCATTCCATTTTTATGGCTACTACAGTTTCTGTTGAGTCAGCCAAAAATATTATTGTTTTTTTGAAGGTAATATGTCTTTTTTCCTCTGGCTGCTAAGATTTTCTCTTTGTGGTTTTCAGAAGTTTTCTTATGTGCTGAAGTATGTAAGTATGTGTGTGTATGTGTGGGTTTTCTTTTCATTTCTCTTCTTTTCTTCTCTTTTCTGTATTTCCTTTCTCTCTTTTTGGTTTTTTTTTTTTGGCCTGAATTCTACTTAGGGTTTGTGGAGCTTCTAGTGTCTCTTTCTGTGTCTCCAATTACATGCATATTAGACCTTTCTATTTCTTCTGTTTTGCATTTTGTTTTATTTTCTATTGATTGTCTAAGTTAGTTAGTCCTCTATTCTGCTATGTCTAATTTGCTGTGAAGTCCATCTACTGAGTTTTTCATTTAAATTATTGGTTTTCTGTTTTGGTACTTAAACAGATTACAGTTCCTTGGTGAACTTCTTCACTTTTGAATTTTTTTCTTTTACCTTTTAAATTTTCTTCTTTTTATTTTCTATTTCTCTTAAGGCATTTGCTATTATTTTTGTTTTTGTGGGGTTTTTTAGTTTAAGTTTTTATTTCTGAAATAATTTTTTTACATATCTAATTCATTCACAAGTCATCTCATTTCTGAGGTTTTCTAATTATGACTTCTGTTATTTTTATTTTCTATAATGTTCCTTTTTTAAAAGCTTGTTCTCATACATTAGGTTCTGTTTTGTGGGTACACTTTTCTGTGAAGATATTACATTAGTTCTTTTTTATTTCCTGTTTAAAAAATAATCATTATGTATAGAATTTGACTATCATCCCTTTTTGTTACTTACTTTTACTTATTTATTTATTTTTTGAGATAGGGTCTTACTCTGTTGCCCAGGCTAGAGGGCAGTGGTGTCATGATAGCTCACTGCAACCTCAAACTCTTGGGCTCAAGCAATCATCCTGTCACAGCCTCCTAAGTAGCTGGGACTACAGGCATGTGCCACCACACCCGGCTAATTTTTCTATTTTTTGTAGAAACGGGGTCTCACTGTGTTGCTTGGGCTTGTCTTGAACTCCTGGCCTCAAGCAATCCTCCTGCCTTGGCCTCCCAAAGTACTAGGATTACAGGAGTGAGGCACGGCATGTGGCCCATTGCTTAGTTTTACCTAAAATTAGTTTTCCAGAGTTGTAGAAGGAGAGGCTAGATCAGGAAAGGTTTTCTAGTTGTTTATCTTTAGAACTTCTCCTTATATTTTTTCCAAATTATTGAAACAAAAAACTGTGTGGCTGGAGAGATAGTCTCATATTTACTAGAATCTGCTTCTCTGTTGCTTTTCTGTCTTCTATCTGGGCTTTTTCCTTTGCTCTTACTATCCTTACTTAGCTCAGTTTGGATGTGATTCCCAGATGTTTCTCCTCAGTGTGGGATTTTTGTCTTGAAAGGGATCTTCTACTAATTAGTTTCAAGAGTTTATAGAGATCAGAGTTTTCTAATTCTTTCTAATTTTTAGTGGGCAATTTTTGTGCAGTATCTCTCCCAGTTTCGTTCAGCTCCTGTTCTCAAACTGACTGTTGTGATTTCCAGGGAGGTACCTTTTGACATTTTTGGGATTCTCCCGTTGTCAGGTCCATGAGATACTCCATTGCTTCTCTCTGCTTCCTCCCACACAGATGCTGATACATGGAAGTCTTTTCTGTGCATTGTTTCCATCTGCTCTGTTTGGGTTTTGTGGGGAATATTTTGTTATCATTGTTATATATATAGTCATAGTCATGGGTTTTTGGTTTTGTTATTTTAATTGTCTTTGTATCCTATTCATTTTTACAATAAATGGGAAGTGTATTTTATCAATGTTTTTTCCTCCATCTAATGAGATAGCATATGGCTTTTATCCTTCAGTGTGTTACTGTGATGACTTAGATTATTAGATTTTTTAAGAATGTCAAATCACACTTACTTTCCTTAGGTGAACTTCATCATCAAACTTTCTGCTGGATATGTTGATGGGTCAGTTTTCAGTCATTGTATTGCTTATAGGATAAATTCTTTTTAAAATTTTATACATACACACACATATGTACATACATACACATTTATATCCTCAGTCTGTTTTGGTAAGATTTTTTTCTAGGAATTTATCCATCTTATCATTTAATCTCAATTAAGATAAAGTTGTTTATAATGGTCTTTCTGTATCTTTTTAATCTGTGCTCAATCTCTAGTTATATCTTCTTTTCATTTCTAATATTAGTGTATTTGTGTCTTCTGTCTTTTCTTTTTCTTAATTGGTATGGCTGAAAGTATGTATTTTTCTTATAAGTGCTGTTTAACTTTAAACTTTGTCAATCCTTTCTGTTGTACTTTTTTTCTTATTTCATTAATTTCTGCTTTTATCATTTCCTACTTTCTGCTTTCTTTGGAATTATTCTGTTCTTTTCCTAACTTCCTAAGTTGGTCTCTTAGCTCATTATTTTTATTCTTTAGTGATTACCTTCACATTTTAAAAAATATTTTTAATTAAAAATAAAATATTTTCCGTGTAATGCAATACAGAAAAGCTCATAATTCTTAAATATGCAGCTCAAATAATTACACAAGGTAAATAAATTTAAACCAAAAAGAAGAAATAGAATAGTAAGACAATAGTGTCTGATGTATAGAAAGAATTCAGTAAATGTATGCTTTTACTATTATTAATGTTAGGTGTTAACTGAAAACCATTTCTCTTTTAGGTATCATGGCATATTATCCAGTTAATAATGGTTTTGTGTAGCAAAATAGAATCCTTGAGACTTTGTAACTAACAATATTTCAGTGTGCACAGGGAGAATCTGATCTAGTGAATATGAACGATTTGGACTGCATTTTAAAAGACAAGCCAGTCCCCTTTTCTGTTACAACTCGCTTAATGAAATTATTGGTGTGTTATGTTTTGTAACTTTTTATAAAATGACTTATTCTTTTCATTCTTTAAAGGTCAGATACTTCATACTGATGTGGTTTACTTGCATTGTGGACAAGGCTTCCGAGAGGCAGAGAAAATAAAGAGGCTTTTGCTGAATTTCAAGTATGAAAATAAGTAGTCTTTTGAGTATTTCAGTGGCTCAGCCAGAGATACCTTTGAAGCCCCTAATTTGGAGGGAGGGATTAAGGGAAGTGCCTTGGTGAGAGAGAAGGAACTATGTAAAACAATACCAGGGCAAATTGCTGGAGAACTCTGCGTGTGGAGATTCTGGAGGAATGCTACTCTCTTCCTCTGCCACCTTTGCAAATAAAGGTGGTAATATGGGCAAATGTGAACATTTCATTCTTCTGTTTGGCTTTCCTCCTTCCCTTCCTCCCTCCTTTCTCCCTTCCACCTGCCCTCTTTTCCTCCCTTTCCTTCCTTCGTCTTTTCCCTATGGATCTGAGGAATGGATGTAGTAGTAGTTAAAAGCTTCAGAAATTGACAACATATCATATAATTCAGTCGTAATGTCTTTATTATGGCTTAGAAAGCTCCAGAGTTTACTTACTCATGTCTAATTTTGGTTCCTTCTAGATGGGAAGAAAACTGACTGTTCTTGAGACTGTATGACAGTAAAATATTTCTCCATTGCCTCCTATACCTGATGCAGGGACAATATCTTTTATTCTACCTAATTCTGTGTTTCCCTTTTCAAACAATGGACAGGTTTCTTGGATATATGAGAGAATAAGAACATCGTATAATAGTATTTGTGCATGCTGTACATTTTCTCTGGTTGATTTCAAAGCATGCCTTGAAATTCAGTTTCTCATTCTTTTTCTCTCTTGAAGCTGCAGCACAGTGGTGATTGGAAATGGAACTGCTTGCCGGGAAACAGAAGCTTACTTTGCTGACCTGATAATGAAAAATTACTTTACACCACTGGATGTTGTTTACTGGTAAGGGTGTTAGGTATGTTTGTGTTTTTTTTGGAGAAGCGTGGGAACTTCTAAAGTTACTTTTGTGATGAATTCTCCCTTCTCTTTTTAAGGCCTACATCTTGTTTGCCCTCCAAACTACCTCTTGCTGTTCATAAGAGCTTTGCATGATAATGTAAAGTGTCTGTCTCTTGGAGAAATTTGAGACAGGAATAATTAGAGCAGGACAGTGTCCTGAAACCTCTTTCAAAAGCAGCTCATTAGGGCTCACTTAGTTTCGTGAGATCTTACAGGCTATACGTTGTGTGAGAGCTCTAGTTAACTATTCAATAATAAGTAAGATGATGTTCCAGGCTAGCTACTGTAGACTGTAGATAACTTAGCCTTCTTCTCCCAAAGTTTTGAAGCCTATGAATCATTTCCCTTCAAACTGAGAGCCAAAGTAGGTATTATGAATTAGAAAGTATTTCTGATGTTCCTTTCTGATTTGTCCCTTGGTCATAAGCTTTCTTTTCATATAGGCATACATGTAACTTCTGAATAGATCGCTTTGGATTAGAATGACCCAGTTTCTCTAGTCTTCTCCCTGCATCTGTAGTAGTTGTACTTTCATTCACCATTGTCTCCCCACTCTCCCTTTGTCCCTCAAATAGCCATGTCTACCCTTTCTAAACTACTGTAGAATATTAAGTCCTAAAAAGTTTAATTCTAGGAGAGAGGCTAGTGTGAAAACTAAGGAAGCATAGCCAACTGATGAAATAGGTGACTGATAGCATCAACAGAACAAAACAAACAGTAAAACTTAACCAGGAAGAATTCTAGGGTTTGCTTAGGTAGGCCAAAAGGGAAGGACTGGTATTTAGTGTAGTATTCTGTGTGCCAAGAGTGTAATCAAAATAAGTCAGGAAAACAAACCCAGGGTAACCAAAGGGGACTAGGAAAAGGTCAGGGACAAACCACAGATGCCATGAGATCATGGTTCGGGAAAGGACCAGACTGAAAAGTTTGCTTCAGCTTTTTTCCCCTCTCCTTCTTCTTGTTATTCAAGTTGACCTGGGAAATACTGTGGGTCTTCCCTATTCTGTGAACTGCAAACGTGCACCCAGTCCTTTTGAGAACGTGATACAAGTACCTGATGTAGCTGATTTAGTTTATTTCAGACAACTTCTCTGATTTCTTTTTAACTTGTGCACATTAATTGATGTAAATATCTTGGGTATGTTTGTAGTGATTATAAGTACAGCTTTCAAATCATAAAAAATATGAAGTAGTGAAGACATCTTGGATTTCATCTGAATTTGCTTAAGGAATATCCCTTTATTCAAATTTCAGGAGTGTATAGTATTAAAAAGGATGAACTACGGACTCGGACAAATCTGGGTCCATCTTTTGTTTTCATCATTTACTAGTTATGCAAGTTTAGAAGACTGACTTAATCTGTCTTAGCTTCACTTTCCTTCATCTTTAAAATGGGGAAAAGAATACTTACCTCAGGATTTTTAGGAATTTTGAAAATGAGATGACATGTTAAGACATAACACTAAAAAAGCTCTAATAAATGGTATGGTGTTTGTGTTTATGAATGTTTGTGTTTGTTTATATACATATTTTATTATAAATATAATTTATATTATTTAAATTTGTTATTATGAAATTAGAGGCAGTGTTTTCTTAGACAAATTAATAAACCTACATAAAGTTCATTTTTTACCTCTGTGTAATAGGGATAATAATAATACCTATCACTCTGGGGTAATAAAAATATCTCATTAGTGTAAAATAATAGAATCTATGTATATCATGTGGTACCATGAGATGTTCAGTCTTATTACTGGATATGAATAAGGTGCCATTTTTGTTAAGCCTCATGATAGATGCTGTGGTATAATGAAAGTTGGTGAGCTCTGGAGACAGACCTGGGTTCAAAGCGTGGTACCTACTACCTCTGTGATTAGACGTAAATTTTTTACCGTCATTTGGCTTTAGCTTTTTCATCTGTGGTAATAATACTCACCTGTGTTGGCATCATTGATCACTGTGAAGATTTGAAAGAGAATGTGTTATGTATCTTCTATTTTTAAGGCTATTTGTAATACATATTTTAAGTATGGGCTAATCTTTGAGATGATGTAACTCTTAACTGGAGCTCCTATTAGACATAACTTAGTGCTTGGGGGAGGGAGTCTGGTTATTTTGTCTTAGTTGTGATGTTGATAATAAATACTTTCAAAATAAGTTGCAGTTGTCCAAGAAAACACTATTGCTTTTTAATTTTTCTACTCCAACTTTTCCTCTTCCAAGTGTTTTTTCACTTCTGAGATGAAGCATTGGCAGAATCATTCATAAATAAGATGACTGTCACCCGTGCTTTCTGATTATGTTGCCAGAACACGGGCAGATAAGTTTTGTTTTTGTTTTTGAGAGCATGTGGGTTCTTCGCTCAGTACACAATGCCTGGCTTTATCATATGCCCTGCAGCATTGCAACATAGTACCAGAGTTAATCTTTCCTTCTGGGTTTTATTCCCTGGTGCCTCCTTTGCACTATTATGTATGTAGTTTCTGTTGGGCACCTTCTTCCAGAAGAGCCTGGTTTCATTGCAGTTAAAGACTTGCTTTGGATAGTATCTTTTCTGCTGTAATGTGCTTCCTCCTTTCTGCTGTAATCACGTGGGGTTTTTGATCTGTCTGTATGGTGAATTATAGTAGTCATTTCCTACAATTGAACCACCTTTGCAGTTCTGTTTTGAACTCACTTTGTCAGAGTTTTAGTCTTTTAATGTACTTTTAGAATCTGTTTGCTAATATTTTGTGCTTTTGAAGTCCTTAAATAGTGCAGATATCTAATCAGAATTTATAGTGGGTACTTTAGGAAAATCAGCTGTTTGATTTTGTTTTGTTATCATTTTACCAGTTCAAAGTACCTGTTTGAGGAAACCATGTTTTCTCATCTAACGCTTTGAAGTTACATTGGAGTTGAAATCTTCTGGCTTTCTCTAGCAGTCATTTTTAGTACCTTCTGAATCTGATATGCATTTCTATAATTTTTTCAGCCACTCATCCTGAGAAACCTTTCCAAGACATATCCACCAGCACATTCCCTCTTATCTGTTCCTTCTAATACTTTTTGCTTTGACATGCTGCTGTAGGTTAACACATGCCATGATTTATATCCTAATTCATAAACCCCATGCAACCTGACCCATTCATCTCCCTTGTCTCTCATCCATTTTTCCCCCTACCCTTAAAATACCTTACAAACTCTGCTACCTGTACATATTATGGGGGAAGTCATCTAAAGCTTCAAATCCTAATTACCAAAGGTGAAAAAAAACTGGAATTAAGTTGCAGAATGTAACTATGCTAAGGCTCAGTTAGCCACATACATTTAAAGTTGAAAGTGTTTGTGAAAAATTCTACATTATTATATAGGTCATTTGTTTAAAGTGTATGCTAGAATGATTTGCAATTTTTAATCTTCTGGCACATAGTAGACACTCGTTTTATTTTTTGAATATCTGAATGTTTGTTCCCATTCATGTTAAATTGCCACACTTGATTGTTTCTAATTGTTTACTCCCCCTTTTTTGGTAAAAAATAGTGTTTTCTTTTGTGTAGCAATGGTAAAATTTATTGAAATGTAGAAATGGATTAGTTCTGTAAGAGACATTTATGTCTATATGTAATGTATCCAATTTCTCCTTCATTGAAACCTTAAACCAGGAGATCATGTTTTGTTTATCTCTACCCCCTTCACATTGAAAGTATTACTTACAGTTCTAGCTTTATAAATATTTATTAATTTGAATTCTTAAATATTAAGTATAAAAGTACTTTTAATCAGATAAGTCCTTCAAGACTATTGACCAGAATTACTATATGCAAAAATTATGGAAATTTTCCCCTCTGCTTAATGTTTTAGTAAATCTATGACTTACTATTTTCTCTATTTTTTTATTGACACAGAAATTTGCAATTGCAAATTATAGACTTTTGCCAAAAATAAATGATGATTTTGGAAATTAAAAAATTACATGGTTAGAGTTGTATATTTAATGAACTATGAAAGAACTAAAAGTAGTCTTTGAGTATTTGTTGTCTTATATTTCAAATTCTGATTGACAAGATTTATGTTAAACATTGCTAAAAATGACAGCATTGTGTGTATTTTGGAGCATCACAGGTACATGAGGCCACTTAAAACCTGGGAGTATAAAATGGAAAAGAACATTTTGTACTGTTATTTCAGATCTTGTGCTTAATATTTCTGCTCTGAAAGCTGCAATATACAAATGAATTTGAGCAGGCAAATATAGAAAATGAGAAAAGAAATTAATCTTGCTTCTTAATGACCTCTTTCATTGGGACAGTGAAAGAATTAGAAAATAAAATGAACTGAGAGGGTTTGGGATGTGATGAAAGAATGAGAAAAGGGAAGGAGTGCTGGAGTGGAGAACTCGGGACGTAGTTTTAGAGGTTAGATGTGTACAAGGGGTCTGATCAAATGGCTAGATCATATTAGGAAAAGAGGCCTGGTGCTGGACATCTGTGAAATATACACTGAAACTCATTCTTCCTCTTTCTTTCTTTCTTTTTTTTTTCTTAATGTAATATAATCATTTTATTTATTTCTCTTGAACTGTAGCCCTTTGGAAAGAAAATAACATAAATAGATTCTTACCTTACTTTATTACAATACAGCCCAATTGGATTAAATATTTATTTATTTATTTATTTATTTATTTTTTCTTTTAATTTATTTTTTTAATTTCAGAATATCATGGGGGTACAACACTTTGGCCATACACATTGCCCCTGTTCTGCCCGTGTCAGAGCCACAATCGTGGTCATCCCCCAAACTGTGCTCCCCACATCCATTCAGTGAGAGTTTTTCCCATCCCTTCCACCCCCCTCCTGCCTGCCCACCCTCAGATGAATGTTATTGCCCTGTGTGATGTACGTGTTCATCAGTTATTACCAGTTTGATGGTGAGTACCGGTGGTGCTTGTTTTTCCAATCCTGTGACACTTCGCTTCGAAGAATGGGTTCTAGCTCCAACCAGGATAATACCAGATGTGTTAATTCACTATTGTTCCTTATTGCTGAGTAATACTCCATGGTATACATATACCACATTTTATTGATCCACTCGTGTATTGATGGGCACCTGGGTTGTTTCCACAACTTTGCAATTGTGAATTGTGCTGCTATGAACATTCGAGAGCAGATGTCTTTATTATAAAATGTCTTTTTTTCTTTTGGATAAATACCCAGTAGTAGGATTGCTGGGTCAAATGGTAATTCTACTTTTAATTCTTTGAGGTATCTCCATATTCTTTTCCATAGAGGTTGTACTAATTTGCAGTCCCACCAGCAGTGTATGAGTGTTCCTATCTGTCCACATCCCCGCCAACATTTGTTATTTGGGGATTTTTTGATATGAGCCAATCTCACTGGCGTTAAGTGATATCTCATTGTGGTTTTGATTTGCATTTCCCTGATGATTAGAGAAGTTGAGCACTTTTTTATATGTTTGCTGGCCATTATTCTGTCTTCTTTGGAAAAGTTTCTGTTCATGTCCTTTGCCCATTTTTTAACAGGGTTGTTTGATTTTTTCTTGTTGATTTTCCTAAGTTCTGTATAGATTCTGGTTATTAGCCCTTTATCAGAGGTGTAGCATGCAAATATTTTCTCCCATTCTGTAGGTTGTCTGTTCACTCTAGTGATAGTTTCCTTGGCTGTGCAGAAGCTTTTCAATTTGATCAGGTCCCATGTATTTATTTTGGTTGCTCCTGTGATTGCTTTGGGGGTCTTCTTCATAAATTCTTTGCCTAGGCCAATGTCCATCAGAGTTTTTCCAACATTTTCTTCGAGAATTCTTATGGTTTCATGTCTTAGGTTTAGATCTGTTATCCATTGTGAATTGATTTTTGTGAGAGGCGAGAGGTGTGGGTCCACTTTCAGTCTTCTACATATGGCCATCCAGTTTTCCCAGCACCATTTGTTGAATAGGGAATCTTTTCCCCAGTGTACGTTTTTCTGGAATTTGTCAAAGATCAGGTGACTGTATGAGGTTGGTTTTATATTTGGGTTCTCAGTCCTGTTCCATTGGTCTACGTCTCTGTTCTTGTGCCAATACCATGCAGTTTTGGTTACTATAGCCTTGTAGTATAGTTTGAAGTCTGGTAGACAGATACCTCCCAATTTGTTCTTTTTGCTTAAGATTGCTTTGGCTAGACGGGGTCTTCTCTGGTTCCACACGAAGCGTAGAATTATTTTTTCTAGATCGGCAAAAAATGATGTTGGTATTTTGATAGGGATTGCATTGATTCTGTAAATTAATTTAGGTAGCAAAGCCATTTTTACTATGTTGACTCTGCCTATCCAAGAGCATGGTAGGGCTTTCCATCTATTTACATCCTCTGCAATTTCTTTTCTCAGTGTTTCATAATTCTCTCTATATAGGTCTTTGACCTCCTTAGTTAGATATGTTCCTAAATATTTAATTTTCTTTGTTGCTATTGCAAAAGGTATTGCATCTTTAATTTGTTTCTCGGCTTGATTGTTATTAGCATATATGAAGGCTATGGATTTGTGTGTATTAATTTTGTATCCTGAGACTTTGCTGAATTCATTTATCATTCCAGTAATCTCTTGGTTGAATCTTTGGGGTTTTCTATGTATAATATCATATCGTCTGCGAATAGTGAAAGTTTGACCTCTTCTGCCCCCATCTGGACGCCCCTAATTCCCCTGTCTTGTCTAATTGCTGTGGCCAGGACTTCCAGCACTATGTTGAAAAGAAGTGGAGATAGTGGGCACCCTTGTCTGGTGCCAGTTTTAAGGGGGAATGCCTTCAATTTTTCCCCATTCAGTATGATGTTGGCTGTGGGTTTATCGTATATGGCTTTAATAGTTTCTAGGAATGAGCCATCTATGCCTATATTGTTAAGAGTTCTTATCATAAAAGGATGCTGGATTTTGTCAAAAGTCTTTTCTGCATCTATTGAAAGGATCATATAATCTTTGTTCTTGCTTTTATTTATACGGTGAATTACATTTATAGATTTGCATATGTTGAACCATCCCTGCATCTCGGGAATAAAGCCCACCTGATCATGATGGATTATTTTTTTGATGAACATTTGAATTCGGTTTGCAAGGATTTTATTGAGAATTTTTGCATCTATATTCATAAGGGATATTGGTCTGTAGTTTTCTTCTTTTGTTGTGTCCTTTCCTGGCTTTGGTATCAAGGTGATATTGGCTTCGTAGAATGAGTTTGGGAGGATTCCATCCTTCTGGATATTTTCAAATAATTTCTGCAGTATAGGCACCAGTTCTTCTTTGTAGGCTTGGTAGAATTCAGGTGTGAACCCATCTGGTCCGGGACTTTTTTTTGTGGGTAGATTTTTGATTACTGCTTCAATTTCGGTGCTTGATATTGGTCTGTTTAGAAATTCTGTTTCTTCCTGGTTGAGCCTAGGGAGGTAGCGTGTTTCTAAGAATTTGTCCATTTCCTCCACGTTTTCGTGTTTGTGGGCATAGAGATTTTTGTAGTATTCAAAGATGATGTTTTGTATTTCCACGGTATCAGTTGTGACTTCTCCTTTTTCATTTCTAATTGAGCTTATTAGAGTCCTTTCCTTTCTGCTTCTGGTCAACCTGGCAAGTGGCCTCTCTATTTTGTTTATGTTTTCGAAGAACCAACTTTTCGTTTCATTGATCTTCTGTATTGTTCTTTTGTTCTCGATTTCATTTAATTCTGCTCTGATTTTGGTTATTTCTTTTCTTCTGCTGGCTTTAGGATTGCTTTGCTCTTCCTTTTCCATTTCCTTAAGATGATTCGTTAGTTTACTGATTTGTGACTTTTCTGTCTTTTGGATGTGGGAATTTATGGCGATAAGTTTTCCTCTCAGGACTGCTTTTGCTGTATCCCACAGATTTTGATAACTTGTGTCCCCATTATCGTTTCGTTCAAAGAATCTTTTGATTTCAATTTGAATCTCCTCCTTGACCCAATAATCTTTCAGCAATAGACTGTTTAGTTTCCACATTTTTGGAGGACGATGTGAGTTTCTGTTGGAATTGATTTCTAATTTTATTCCACTGTGGTCTGAAAAGATACATGGTATGATTTCTATTTTTTTGAATTTGTTTAGATCTGTTTTGTGGCCTAGGATGTGGTCAATTTTAGAGAAAGTTCCATGAGCTGATGAGAAGAATGTATATTCAGTGTTATTTGGGTGGAGTGTTCTGTAGGTATCTGTTAGGCCGAAATGTTCTATAGTCCTGTTTATGTCTTTTATTTCTCTATTTGTTTTTTGTTTGGAGGATCTGTCCAGTTCTGTCAGTGGGGTGTTGAAGTCCCCTGCTATTATGGCGTTGCTGCTCATTATGTTGTCTAGATCTAGCAGTATTTGCTTTATGTACCTGGGTGCTCCTGTGTTGGGTGCATAAATGTTTAGGATTGTTAAATCCTCTTGTGAGATTTTTCCCTTCACCACTATATAGTGTCCATTTTTGTCCTTCTTTACTTGTGTTGCTTTAAAGTTTATATCATCTGAAATAAGGATAGCTACTCCAGATTTCTTTTGGTTTCCATTGGCCTGGAAAATTGTATTCCATCCTTTCACCTTGAGTCTGAATGCGTCTTTGTGTGTAAGGTGTGCTTCCTGAAGATAACAGATACTTGGCTTGTATTTTTTAATCCATTCAGCCAGCCTATGTCTCTTCAATGGCCAGTTCAAGCCATTTACATTTATTGAGAGAATTGATATTTGGGGTAAATTTCTGATTATTCTGTTGGGTGGTATCTTTTGTTTTACCTCTTGCGTCATTGTGGAATCTGGTTTCTGGGGTTTTAACTTTTGCGTAGTTTTATATAGGTGGGTGTCTGTTGCTCTGTTTAGTGTATAATGCAGGTCTAAGCATTTCTTGCAAGGCCGGTCTGGATTTCGCAAATTCTATCAGTGATTGCTTATCTGGAAAGGTCTTTATTTCTCCCTCATATAAGAAGCTTAGTTTGGCAGGATACAGAATTCTGGGTTGACCTTTGTTTTGTTTTAGGAGATTGATGATGTCTCCCCATTCCTTTCTGGCTTGTAAGGTTTCAGCTGAGAAATCTGCAGTTAATCTGATCGGTTTCCCTTTGTAGGTTACGTGTTCTTTTCGTCTTACAGCTCTGAGGAGTGCCTCTTTTGTGTTTACTTTGGTCAGTCTAATAATTATGTGGCGTGGTGAATGCCTTTTCACATTGACTCTCCCAGGAGTCCTGTGTGCTTCTTGTACTTGGATATCGAGATTTCTGGCTAAGCCATGGAAATTTTCCTCTATTATTCCTTCAAATAATTTTTCCAGCCCATGCAAATTTTCCTCCTCTCCCTCAGGGATACCTATGATCCTTATGTTTGGCCTCTTTACATAATCCCACATTTCTTGTATGCTTTTTTCCTGCCTCTTGTTTTTGTGTTCTTTCTCTTCGGCTGATTTATTTAGCGCATAGGAGCTGTCTTCTAGCTCTGAAATTCTTTCCTCTGTATGGTCCAACCTATTCTTAAGGCTTTCCACTGTGTTTTGTAGATCCTTGAATGCTTCTTTCATTTCTAGGATTTCTATTTGATTTTTCCGTAATATTTCTATTTCTTTGGAGAATTTTTCGTTCATTTCTTGCATTTTTCTTATGGTTTCTTTGTGCTGGGATTCAATTTTCTCTTGAATTTCATTGAGCTTTCTTATAATCCATAAACGAAATTCCTCTTCTGTTATTCTACCCATTTCATTTGGGTTGGTATCCATTGCTGAGGAACTGATAATTTCTTTTGGGGGTGACTTTTCACTCTGATTTTTCATGTTCCCTGAGTTCTTTCGCTGGTTTTTTCTCATCTGGCCTCTTGGTCGAGAGCTGGGGGTGTTAAAGCTAGTTTATGGCCCTGTCACCAGGCTCACAATTATTGTTCCTTGGCAAAGCCAGGGAGAGAAGTAGTGGCCTGTATTGCCTTAGGTGTATTTTAGCAAGTTTGGTGGATCTTGAGTTAACTCTGACCTGTGGTCTTCTCCTCTTCCCAGTGGAGTGTGGTGAGAATGACCTCCCAGCTTGGGCTCTAAGCTAATGAATTGTACTTGAGGATATGAGTCCTCTGCTCCCTATTAGCTAGGTATTCTCTTATGTCCGTGGCAGACTCTGATCCCCCAGTTGGGGTATGCGAAAGCCCCGTGCTTTGGGAGGGGCCCTGTAGCTCTTAGGGGTTACTTTCACCCTGCTCCTCCTGAGGTGCAGGTAGAAACACAATTTCTTTTGGCTACAGTGTGAGAGCTGAGTTGGGAAAATTCTACACAGCTCAGAGATTGCTCATCTAGCCACGTGTGTCTGCCCTTCTGATGTGCGTCTCCGCGTGATACTGGTTGATGGGGGATCTCCAGTTGTGCACCCCTTTTCCACCAGTAGACCCCAAGGCGAGGCGGGTGGCTGTCTCTATCCCCAGCAGTCTCCACCGGGGGGATGTTCCCACGGGGAGGGGGGAGTAGTGGCCTGCTGGAAGCGCTCTTGGGTGGCGCGAAATTCCCTATTGAAGTGGGCAGGATTATGGGTAGGTGCTCCGGTTCAGCCTGTGGCTCTTGAGGTATTTGGTTGTCATGGGAACCAGCAGTTATACCAAGTGAGGCACTATAGCCAGTTACCTTCAAAATGAGCGATCTCTGGGGTACAGGAGGGCTGGGACCTGAAGGGGCAGGCACTAGGACCAGCACGTAGCAGACTTGTGGGAGGCCAGAGCCGGGGTAGCAGAACCAGATGGACGAGCTGCCAACTGTTTCCAATACCCAAAGGTCCCGCCGCTACAGTTCCGGGATCTGGTCCCACCTGGAACCCACGGATGCAGCTGACCCTGGCCACCACAGGCAAGGCCTGTCTCGCCACAGCAGAAGAGCCCTGGGCCGGGGCAGGGCGGAGCTAGAGACGCGGCTCACAGCTCCCCCGGGCGGCTGTAAAGATGGCGGCCGCCGCCAGCCTGGCGCACAGCCGGGCTCCGATCGCGCCGGGAGCGCAGTTTTTCTCCGCTGGCCGCAGCGGCACTTGCTAGCAGCCTCTAAGGGCGTGTCCCGCTCCCCGTTAAACTCCTGGGGGCCCAGTCCCACTGACTTCTAGTGGCGCAGTGCCGGCCTGCGGGTTCCCGCGCACTGTCCCGGGAAGCTTAATCTCCGCCCAGCGTGATCCCCAGCCCTGCGCGGTCTCTGTACTCTGTAGCTGAGGGTTGTGTTTGGCTTTCGTGATTACTCCAACTCCACAGCGTCTGTTGTCTTGTGCAACCGCCCTACCCCAACTCTGAGCTTGTCCCTGACTGCTTGTATGGGGAGGCGCGTAACCACTTGGGGGGCAGGTCGCGCTGCGCCGACCTGGCGAGCGCGTCCTTCCCGCGCTCCGGGCTCTATTGTGCTCCGTGTGCTCTCCGATCTTTGTGAAAATTTTCTCCCTGTTTTCTTGGGCTGGTCGTTCGGCGTTGTTTCTCTGTAATTCGCAATGCTGTTTTCGGAGTGAGCGGTCCGTGCTCGCAGGCAGCCGCTGGCGTTCTTCACCTCCTTCCCTGGGAGCGCGCGGTGTTAGGACGCTATCAGATCGCCATTTTTCGACAAGTCTCATTCTTCCTCTTTCATTCTAGTGAAGTACCAACCACTTAATAGAAGGAAAATATAATTTAAGGAATCATAGCTTTGTTGCTTGACATAAGTTGATGTACCTTCCACAGTTTCTGACTGAATTGCAGGGAATAGCTGCAGCCTTATTAATGAAAAATACCTGATAGTGAAGCTGATGAAAATCTTTTGCTTTAAAATTTAAAAATAAACTTTTTAAAAAGATATTAATATGTTATTATAGATTAATTAGAAAATACAGATGTGTGATAGGATTTTCTATTACCTAAATTATTTATATCTTTGAGTATATTGCCAGATTTTTGTTATCTGTGTATATTATAAAAAGGAGTTCACACTGTACGTTTACATCCTTTTGCTCACTCATCATTTTCTCATGCCAATAAACATACTTCACAACATCATTTAAAAATTACTACAGATATACTATTATATGATTATATCCTATTTTAGTTATTCCTTGTTTGACAGCTGGGTTTTTCTAATCATCACTATTATAAACAGAGCTAAAGTGAACATCCTTGTGTTTAGATCTTTGTAGATACCTTTCTTCAGAATACATTCTGCAAAGTGGAATACAGGTTTAAAGAGGCACCTTACCGCTGCTCCCAAACTGAAAACTGCTGGAATACCAAACCCAATGTATTACTTAGATTATTTCCATACTACATTTCTGGCTCTTCTTAGTGTGTTGGCTAATTTGGGATTCTGTTATTTAAAAACATTTATATCACTAATATAAAAGTCTAGATGGAAAGGGAAGAAAATAAAGCATTTTTATTATGAATATTTCAAAATATAACAAACTGTATATAACCTGTATACATTTCAAAGAAGAATAAAATGAACATCCTCGTTCCCAGCTCTTAGGCTCCCTAGGATCTTTTTCCTTGGATTGACTCTTTCTCCGCATCCCCTCCCTCCACCCTGCATAACCACTATCTTGAATTTTGTGTGAATTATTGCTTGTTTAAGGAAATTAAATTGAAAGCTGCACAATTTTAGGGTTTTGGAAATACAATGCCATGTTGTCTTCCAGAGCACTGTGCCAGTTTATACTCCTACATACAGTGTCTCTACTTCTATTGCTCTGTGACCTTGGGTATTAACACTGTGCCTGTTTGGTCTACCATTTTTGTTTTAATTTGCATAGACTGAGTTGAAATCCCAGAAGTACCACTTATTAACTAATAATTATGTGACCTTGGACAAGTTACTTAACATCTCTATATTATAGTTTCTTCATCCACAAAATGGAATAATAATAGTACCCATCTTATAGGATTGTTGTGAAGGTTAAATAAGTTAATATATGTAAAGGACTTAGACTAGCACTTGGCACATACTTGCAATTATTATTAATGAGGTCAAATATATTTTTATATGTTCATTGACCATTTGTGGTTTTTTTGGGTGAGTGGGTGGCTTGTTCATGTTCTTTGTTCATGTTTTAATTGGGGATTTGCATCTCATTTATAATTATTTACAATCATTTATAAAAGTCTTTCTATATTAATCTGTCGTAAATTTTGTATTGACCTGTATGTCATAATTTTTTCCAGTTTTGGAAATCATTTCCCCCATTTTGTATTTATAATTAAGCTTTATTTTACACAGAATTTTAAATTGTATTTTCTTAGATTTACGTCTTTTTCCTTATGGCTTTTGAGTTTTGTATTTTGCTTGTTTGAGTCTAGGATATAAAAAAAGTATTATATTAGTTTTTGGAGAAAATATGAACCTCTCATATGTCTGGTAATACCAAGTTTTGTTTTTTTTAAATCCAAGCCTCTCTCAAGTTTTTATTTCCCTAACTTTTCTTTACTTCTTCTGACTTTTCTTTGTGAAGCCACAAAACCTCATTATGCTCTCAGTTACTTTATGTGGTTGCTTTGAAGTTTTATTCTTTAAGAAACCAAAAATTAACTAGAGAATCTGAATTAGCTTAGATAACAGAAATAGAGACTAGAAGGCTGTTAAATATACCTGAGAGTAGTTTTGAAAAAAAGAATGAATGCTGATTTTTTTCCCCTTCTTTCTTAAGGTGTTTATTCACCCAACTGTGGTATTTTGTAAACAGCAGAGCCACCTGATTTCTTGCCTTCCTTTTCCTCCTGTCCTCTCCTCCCCCTTCCCTTCCTCTTCCTCTTTCTGCTCCTTCCTCTCTTCCTCCATATTCTAGTCATCTGCTGTTGTTTGACAATTGGGTTATTCCCAATCTCTGATGCATCTTTAGTTCTAAAACTAGTGGTACAGATGTGTGGACCGTAATTTCAATATTTATTTTCAGACATTTAGTATGGTATTTGTAATGAGCTGAGGAGAAAGGGTATTTCTGTTTTTAAATTTACCACTAATGATTCAATTTTAAGAGTATTATTTAATAATATGTTGATAAGAAAATGAAATACTGTATCAAGCTGTCCTTTTTACCATTAAGTAGCATTTTATACTGCTTTATTCCACTCATAATTTATTGGAATTGTTAAATCTATAGGGTGATATCTTTTAGTTCTGCAGAATTTTAGCCATTACTCTTTAAATATTGCCTCTGTTAAATTCTCTATTCTCCCTCTGAGGTTCTAACTATATGTGTATTCAGTCTTCTCACTCTATCCTCCATGCCTTTTAACCTCCCTCTTTTCATTTTCCATCTCTTGTCTGTCTGGGCTGCTTTGTGATTGATTTCTTCAGGTCTTTTCTTCAGTTCATTAGCTTTTTCTCTAGCTGTCAAACCCATCCATTGAATTTTTAATTTCAGTTATTATGTCTTTCACTTCTAGAAGTTCTATTTGTTAGTTTTTTAGCTTTATTGAGAGATAATTGACATATAATAAACTGCATATATTTAAAGTCTACAATTTCGTGAGTTTTGACATATCTATACTACCATGAAACTATCACCGCAATCAAGATAATGAACATATCCGTTACCCCCCCAATTTCCTCATGTTCCTTTTTAATATACCTTTCCCTCTCTGCCTCCTTCCTGTAGGCAACCTCTGATTTGCTTTTCATAGTTACAGATTAGTTTGCATTTTCTAGATTTGTATATAATGGAATCATACAGCATGTAATCTTTTCTTAGCTTCTTTCATTCAGCATAATTATCTTCAGATTCATCCATGTTACAGAAACCAGTAGTTTTTTTTTTGTTTTTTTTTGTTAACTATTGAGTGGTAGTCCATTGTATGGCTATATGACAATTAGTTTATTCATTCACCTGTTGATGGACATTTGAGTTGTTGCCAGTTTTTGGCAATTACAAATAAAGCAGCATGAGCATTCTTGTACAAGTCTTTGTCAGGACATACGCTTTTTGTATCTCTTAGGTAAATAACTAGCTGTGGAAAGGTTGTGTTGTATGGTAAGTATATGTTTAACTTAAGAAACTGCCAAACTGTTTTCCAAGGTGATTGTATCGTTTTACATTGCTGCCAGCAGTGTATTAGAGTTCCAGTTTGTCTATATCTTCAATGGAATTGTGAAATTATGGCAAATGATTGTTATGGTCAGTCTTTTTAATTTAGCTATTCTAGTAGATGCATAGTGATATCTCATTGTGGTTTTAATCTGCATTTTCTTAGTGATTAATAATGTTGAGCATCTTCATTTGCTTATTTGACATCCATATATCTTCTTTAGTGAAGTATCTGTTTAAATCTTCCCATTTAAAAAATTGGATTGTTTCCCTTCCTGTTATTGAATAAAAGTATTTTTTTATTTATTCTAAATTCAAGTCCTTTTTCAGATATATGTTTTATAAACATTTTCTCCCAGTCTGTGGCTTTCTACTTTTTTAAAAAAACAGGATCTTTTGAATAGCAAAAATTTTACTTTTGAGGAAGTCCGATTTACCAATTTTTTGGGTATAGTTTTTGGTTTTTGTTTCGTATTTAGGAAGTGTTTGGCAAAACCAAGGTCACTATGATTTTCTTCTGTTTTGTTCTAGAAGTTTTACAGTTTTAACTCTTTCATTAAGTTTATACTTTAATTTTTGTAGAATTGACATCCATCCATTTAATTTTTAATTTCTGTTATATTTTTCATTTCTAGAAGTTATATTTTTTATATCTACTTGATTATTGTTATAGTTTTTTTTGTTCCTGAATATATTTTCAAGCCTGTCTTTTATTTCCTTTACCATATTAAACATTGTATTTTAGTCTGTGTGATAATTCTAGTATCTCAAATCCTTGCAAATCTATTTCTGCTATCTGTTGTAACTGCTGTTTTTGCTTTGTGGTGCTTTGTTTCCTTTTTTGTTCAGTTTTTATTGTAAACTTTTTATTTTCATGTAACTTTATCTGCGGGAATTCATTGAGGTTTGGATTGATTGTGAGTCTCTTCAAAGAGGATTTGCATTTGCTTCTGCCAGGCTCCCTTAGATACTACCAGTTTGGGATCACTTAAATTAAATTCTTGGCTTGAATTTTCTTCTGACCACCCAGGTAGTGTGAATTTAGGCCATAAACTAGAGAGATGAATTATGGTTTCGTTTTCTCATCAGCAATTCCCCCACCATCAGCCTATGACAAGGTGTCAGATAGTCCATTTTCATTTTGATTTCCTGGGGGTAGAATATAGTGAGTTTATTTCTCTTTTAACCTTATACTAAGAGTTTAAACGAACTTTGGGGTCCCAGCTTTATATGTGTGAGGATAGGTGGGGGAATTCCTTGTTAATGCCTATCTTAGGTGGACCCTGGGTCCTCTAGTTCTTTGAAGCTCTGTGAGGCCTTGAAGCTAGAAAGTAAAATCCACTTAGTTCAGCAAATGCCCTCAGCTGAAAGGCAGCTTCAGAAATCAAGCTTCCCACATGTACTTCATTTTTTTTTAGCTTGGGTATTTCTTTCTTGCCAACTCACTGATGCATTTAAGATGTATTACATCTATGATTTTTAGTTGTTTTCAGGAAAAGGTCAATCCAGGTAGCTAATCTGTCATATTAGTTTTCTATTTTAAATTTCCTTTAAATTTAAAATTTGGTGTTTTCAGACACCAAAGACACAGACCATAAGGTAAAAATAGAAGATCATTTTTAATCATCTCAGTTTACACTTTTGATTTAAGAATTACTTTTTTCTTTCACTTGTTTCTTCAGGATATGAATGCCTGTTGAAACATACATAACATAGCCTTCATTCTCTTGCAATTTAATATCTACTTTTAAAAGTATGCTCAAAGGAGAGATTTTGAAAAATCCATAAAAATACGGAGAAAAATAAAAATCATTTGTAATCTCACTACTCAGAATAGTCTTAATAGTTTTATATATTTTCATCCAGTTATTTTACTTATGCATTCATTCATTCAACAAGTATTTATCACATATGAATGTCGAATTGAATGAGATAGATCTAATAAGGTGAAAGAAGAGACCAACTTTTTCTTTACTACCTCCCCTCTTTATTCAACTTATGTTTGGATGAACTCATGTTCATCCCTGGCTGATATAATGGACAGGTCTTATAGCCTTTTCAGTCTCTCTTAGTCATCAGAATAGTCTCATTTCAGCAATGGAAATATCTTCTCTAGAGCAATAATCAAAGCTCCAAACTTGATACAAGTTCAATTCAATGTCAGGTCTGTTTCACTCTGGGAAACGCTACTTCACTATAGGGGTTTGCAGGTAGCATGGTTGCCGTCCTCTCTCTTTTTTTCCTAGTTATTCTTCTTCTTTCCCCCAACTTGTTAGCTGAATTTTCTGATCCCTCCAATGTTAGTCCTCAGAGTTGAATAGAACAGGGAAAAGGAGCATAGTCTTAGGAAGTGGGAACAGTTGCAATCTGAGGATAAGGCCCTCTGAGTGGCCCAAATACAATTGCTGATTCTTTTTTTCATGGAGTGTTTTGAAGAATTTTTCTGCTTGTTTTTGTTTTCTGAGATTTCCCCCACTAGAAAGGTGTGATGTGGCAGATATCTTCTCTTGTTGACCGGCGTGGCTTTCCTTCTTCAGCCCTGGGCTTCAGACAGGCTGCTCTTGTTGGGGTCACTTTGTTACTCGGTCCTCTTGGATATAATCTCTTGAAAGCCTACTGTACACTTCCTCCTGCAGGCCCATTTGGCTCATGCCTCCTTGCCTACTCTCAAAGGAGGATCAACAACTTATCCTCAGCCAGCTCGCTTTCCCCTTTCTAATTCTCTCTTTCTCATATGCTTGTGCTTGCATCTACTCTCTTTCCTATCTATCCCATCCTTCCCCCTTGTGCTTTCTTTTCTGTGCCCTCAGAGGTGGCTCCTGCTTTTCGTTTTTCTAAGGGATGTTTAGCTCCCCATCCTCTGGGGAGTATTTGTGAAGCTCTCTTAGTAGTTCTAGTGAAACCCCTCTCATTTGGCATATGATAAATGGGATACTCTTCTCCATGAAATGTTGGGACAACAGGAGAAATGCCACAGCATTTTAACCGTCTTCCTAAAGAAATTTTCTCTCTCAGCTCTTTAACTCCCTCCTCTTCCTCGCCACAAAGTATACCCATTTTGTAGGACGGAGTTGGGTGATTGCTAATGTTGGGAAAACAGGCGTTTGGTGCTTTATCTAGAACAAAAACATCCCATTACATATGCTTTCATACAATCAGCAAAGTGTCGCTCAGCACCCAAACTATGTGGCAGTGCTGTGCACTGGGAATAAGAGCAGTGAATAAGGCAAAGTACCTGCCCTCTTGAAGCTTGCATGCCAGTGGGGAAAACAGACAAAAAGGTGAATGTGTGTGTATTTATATATACTGTACTATGTCAGTGATAAATTCTATATAGAGAATTAAAAGCAAGATAAGGAGATACAGAGTGGCCAGAAGTATAATTTTAGATAGATTAGGTATAACAGATGTTCTTATCTCTTAGTGAAAGGAATTCTGTTTGTGTGGTGTGGTATATGAGATTCATTTTAAGAAAGCCACCCATGCTGAAGTGAAGTGTGATGAATCTATGTCCTCCTTTATCCATGTCACCCAGATTCATATTCTCATTACCCTCATTTTTCCATGTCATATGAGCGCTCTAGAGCCATGTTTTTCAAATTGTAGGTTGCAGTCCATTGATGAAAGGTGGAATCAATTTAGTGGGTCCCAAGCAGCATTTAAAACAATTAAATAGAAAATAATAGAAAGTAGAATGTATCTCATGTAGGAGGCTAAGTATTGCCTCATGAATATTTGTTTTGGTAACATATATGTATTGTGTACTGGGTTGTGATGTAAAGTGTATTTCTTATTGTCAGTGATCAGAAAAATTGGAGAAACATTGCTGTATGAAGTTCCATTTTCAACCTTTAAAAATGCAAAGTTAAGAGAGAAGATTACCCTGCAAAAGTCTTTAATGAGAAGTTGGAAAACTCTTAGAAATAAAATTCAGACTATCTTATAAAATTCAGAAGATCCTCTAAAGGAAAGAAAACAGGCAATGGTTGTTAGAACACATTGGGATATGTGAGTTGGGCTGATGTGCTGTACCAATAAAATCATGAACCATGATTTTTTCCAAATTCTCTGGAAAAAGTTAAATTAATGGATAGAATTTTCTCAATTAAAATTCCTTGTGTCAAAACTTCACAAACACTTTGGTTATTAATGCATGTTAAGGTTTTATTATAATCTTATTGCAAGGGAAGAGGCTTCTAGTAGGCCAATTCAGAGATGCACTCTTGGTAACAAAATGTTATGGAGAAGAGAATGTAAAATAATTACAGTAGAAAAAAACACAAAAGGGTTTGGGTGATTGGTTTGCTAGACAAGTCTTATACTCATTAAAGTATATCAGAAAATTGTTTAAATATTCTATCAAGAATGCTTTCTTTTCCCTTGAAGAAAGTTGTGGATTATATTATACAAGAAAGGTTCTTTACCAAACCAAATTTGGAACAATTTTTATTTTATACTTACACATTGTCTTAATTTTTGATGTCTACTATTATCTGATTTAGTTTTTATATATTTGATCATATTGTTTAATATGCAAATATTCTATCGTGTTCTGAATAGAGCACATTGACTTCCAGGGGCTTTGCCACCAGAAAAAGATTGGGAACTAAAAGTAAATCAATTCGAGTGTATTGACTGCAGACTTCCTGCCAAGTGTGGATTTTACAAGGACATATACAAACCTGAAAAAAGTGTAAGTAACCAAGGATGTGTGTAAGAGGGGAGCTACTGATCTGTTAAAAGTAGTTCTAGAAGGCTAAATCCTAAGGCCTGAATCCCTTCATTACCTGTCTCCCCTCAAGCATAGCATGATAGTCTTTTAATGATTATCTTTGGGAAAAGAGAGTTAGAAAAGAGTATCTCATTGCTTGTAGTTTATATCTAATCCTAATCAGTGGGTAAGAGTGGAATTATTTAACTACTCTTTTGATGTGTGAGATAGACTGATTTTTGGGCTGAAAAGATAGAATAAGTATCAATAAAATAAAACTAGAATGTAGTTAAAATAAGATGATATTAAGAGAACATCTATTTCTCATTTTATCTTCTGGCCCAGATGAAAGATTTTCTGGAGGGCTGGGTGGACTTGTGCGTAACATTTTGATACCACTGTTGGTAATTGTTGAGAAATTGTGGAAGCTTGGAGATGGACAGATGTTACTTTGATGTTTCAAAGGGGAAATAAAGTAGGTTATGCAAATGACTGAATGTGATCTTGGTCAGGCAAGATTATTATGAAATTATAAAGAATGGTTTATGAGCAGTTGAGAAGGGACAATAGAACAACAACCACTGGAAGTCAGCATGCGTTTCTTATAAATAGAGCATTTTGGTCTTATCCTATTTCATTTTCTAGGAAAACTGGGCTGGTAGACACATCTGGATCTCAGCACAGCTTTTGATAGTTTCATGATACCCTTATGGACAAACTAGAGATTTGCGTATTTATATGTAGCTCCTCAAAAGATGTTGATTAGCTAATAGATTGATGTCTGGTGTGAAGTATGAGGTCTCTAGTGGCATGCCACAGATACTGTATTAGTAACATTTCAGTCAATAATTTGGTCAAGGTTTGGAGACATGCTTTTCAAATTTGTGGACATTGAGGTGTGTTAGAATCAGGATCAGAAAAGTTTTTTGAAAGACTTGGAGTTTTTGGACCTAACCTAACAATATGAACTTTAGTAGGGATGGGACTTTTGAGATGCTAGGGGGAATTTTTGGTAGAGATTTGACAAGATGATTACTAAGGTTTTTTTGAACTCTGACTGTGGATGCTTCTATCTGAATAACATGTAGCAGATCTCTCCTGCCCTGAACCACCTGGACCTTTTTCTTTTGCTTTGGTTTAAAGAAACTTACTTTCCAACTAATCAGTAAGCTTAACTATACAACTTAAGATCTATCTAGCTATGTAAAGCTCATAATGTTATGAAGTTAATATTGTTTTATATGGAGGATAAGTTGTTGCGGCTGCTGTTACTTGCTTCTCACTAGTGCAGTAGAATGTCAAACCGGGTTTTTTATATTTAAATATCCTGTCTCCCCCATCTGCAATTTCCTAGTAATGACAAAGTCCATAAATTAGCCTTGGAACTTGGGACAGCCTAAATTGTTTCTGTATATTAAAACTAATATCCAAATTATTATGACAAGGTGATATGGTATTTAAATTCGTCACTTCTTTCTACAGTGTTGGCTTGAGAAGACATACTGTTGCATTCTATAATTTTGTTGCCTTTCACCTGTTGATATTTGTCTTTCTGTTTTGTGGCTACTATAAGCACTGGACTCTTGTTTATAAGGTTTCCTTTCTAGAATGTTTGTGACGTTAAGTAAATTTAAGAATAAAATTGTCTTTTACAATCGATATAATTTATGTTCATTTTGTTGAAATGTGGCATGTTTTGAAAAAATATGTATTTAAATAGACCGTTTTAGTGAAGTATGTTGGGAAAGGAGGCATAAGGAGTGAATAATTGGGGGGAGAGAGAAAGAGAGACAGTGGGACTGTATTTGGCTTTAAAATACTGTTTGGATTTGAATTCAGTTTGACAGTTTTTGATCAAAATAAAATATGTTTTACCAGTTTTATAACCCACGTGTTTTTGTGTCCCTAAGTCCAATTTAAATATCTGCAGGAGTTACCCCACCCTTAGCTGTAGCCCCTCTTGCAGATCTTTGTTTATTGACTTAGATTAGAACTGGCCGAGAGCCCAGTGATGGTCATTTTGTGTCTTAAGGTTTTTGGTTACAAATCTGCTTTTGTTGCCAGATCCAATAAAGATTCTTGATTGTTTTTGTTAGTTTTATTGTAAGCTCTTGCCAAAGATACAATGTATTGTAACTAAAACAGATGTTCTGTTTAGACAAGTATATTTGCTAATACAGAACCTAAAATGTAAATCACACAACAATATGTTCAGCACTAATGTAAGAATTGATGAACTTTGGGATTTTATGAGTGTTTTTGATAACCTTTAGAAATGGAAGAAACAACTCCTTATTTTGACCAATGGTTTTACATTTTTTCTCTGTCTAATCTCAGTTTGTGTATGTACAGTGTTACACTCCTACATACTCCTCCAAACTGACATTTTACTGTGATTGTGAAAATAGATGGTTCACTAATTTCATATATACACAGTTCTGTTACTTCTTAAAGCACATACCTCAGATAAACAGTATTTTCTGTCATAGGGTTATCAGCTTAGTAGAAAAGAATAGTTTTTAAGACTTGAATGCTTGCAAATAGATGGGTGAAATAACTATACATAGACCTTTCCATTAACAGTGTTCTTGGTGAAGTTAGGAACCATATTACAGGGTTGTGGTGTCCACTTTTTGGGACTTTCAGTAACCATCTCTGTGAATGGGGTCCAGTGCATTCTTGATTTATGCTGAATTCTAGGTTGTGGTGAACACAGACGTGTAGTGAATACAAAACAAATGTATGTATTTATATTAAGTAATTTTAGCTCTTTTTTTCATCAGTTTCTAGAGTAAATTAGATGTGTAAGGGATAAGACTGCATTATCAATGGTTACTAATGGAACCATTTTTACTTTGAGTTTGTTGACTCTTTGGCCTATTCTTATTCATATTTTCCTTTTCTTTGGCATTAAACAGCCTACTGTTTTCCCTCACGTTTGGCCAATACATTTTAAAAAATGTATTCAATTGAATAATTGATTATTGAAGGAACATTTAAGTGTCTTCTTATTGCAACTGTTTGGATTGTACATAATCACTATGGTTCTCTCTCATTTCACTTGCATTAGAAGAATTCAAAATTGCTGGAATCCTTTATTGAGATCCTTTTCATTTGGTTGTATAGTACTTGGAGATTCAGGGGCCAGAAATTGATATTTGAAAACAGTAGTTCTTGAATCCACCTTATTTGTGTTTTATATATGTTTTTGGCTGGAGGGAAGGAAGGACACCTTTTGATTCTAATGTATTTTATGTGGCTAAATCTTTGTATTATGTTGTCCTAACTTATTGAAATATCACTTTTAAGTTCCCCACATCCGTACATTTCTAAGGTTACTCCCAGCTTAATTCCCATTACTTTTCTGCTTCATAGCACTTGTGTTTTGAAGGCACCCTACATTTGGGTTCACATTATGATAATTAGGTTTCAGGGGCATGGAGGATTAGAGATGTCTCAGGTCTAGTTGCAGAATAAAGTTCAGAAGCACTTTTAAAACTTGCCTGATTGGTGGGTAGAGGTGCTTTTATTTATTCACTACTCATTCAGCATTAATCCCTATTTCATCGGGTACCTACAGTGCTGTAATTCTAGACATGACCTTGGGTCTTGATTTACTTCAGCTCCGTTTTCTTTATTAATGTGCCATGAAAGAGGTACATGAAAGATAGCCAACATCAAAGCACCTCTTAAAGTAAAATGGTTGATAGGAATTCCCTGGTGTTTAACACTGTCTGTCAAATGTTTCAGCTGGTTTGCATCCTTTTACAAGCTATTGCTTGCTGCACTAAAAGAAATTTAAAGCAGTTGTTTTAAGTCCCGAGGGAGGGGTGGGGTGGTGGTGATGGTGATGGTCATGGCCGGGTGGCAATAGTTAGCCAGAGAAGAGGGTGAATGAGAAGTTAAGAGCGTACTCTTTTTCAACCTCCCAAGATTGCTTGTTTCTGTGTTTTTCTCTGCGTTGGGGATTCTTTAATGTAATACAGTGCTTATGATTGGAAGGAGGAGGCACTCATCTTGGCTATCAGAAGATTGAAGAGGATGGCCAAAGACAGTTCAAACCTTTGTGAAGGAAGGAATAAAAGGCAATGTCAGTATCTTATTCAGAGATTGTTTAACTAGTTTAACTTCACAGCCTATTTATTCTTTACTGAGCCATAGGAGAAAAAGCTGTTTAACACAGTAATGTGGGAAACTGAGTCTGAAGAAAGGACAAAGGAAACAGGACTCAGAGAAGCTTTGCCGTATGTATTGTGGAATATTTATTTTCCTGTAAACACATGTTTTAGAGGCTGTTGTTTCTGTTCTACGCTGAATATATTGGGGTAGAACTTCTTGTAGCTAAGTTTCAAAACTCTGATTCCTTCTTTGTTTCACAAATATTAGTTGGCTGTTTCTCCCTACTTAAGAAAAATATTTAAAAGCATTTTGCTTTTTAGATTCCCACCAGGAGTCTCTGGATCTATTCCTATCATCTTTACCATAGAACTTTCTTAATCTGAATAGTGAAAAATAGAAATTATGGAATGTTTTAGAAAATGAAATTTATTTGCCTTTAAATTTATTTTTATTTTTAACTTACTGACATAACCTTGACTTGCAGAGGTCTTTAAAATCTATCGTAATAAAAACTTTATTGCAAATAGTATTTGTTTATGTATATTTATATAGTATTAAAATGCTTTAACACTATATTTTCTTGATATTGTGTAATTTTGTTTGCACTTACCTGCTTAACTAACTTTTTATTCATATATGGTGGATGTGAAAATAAATTTCAATCTAGATCTGGGACTTGGTGATTTATTGAACTAAAGACTTTGGCCTGTAAAGTATCAGAAGCCAATAGTACAATAGATGCAGATGAGTTTGGTAATGACCATTTCAAGGAAAGCAGATATTTGAGACAGACTGTCACTGTCAATGTAGAATGAGCTACAGAGGTCTCTTTTGGGATTTTATAAAGGGAAATAGCTTAGTATGTATGGGGAGTGAGCAGCACTCAAATTTGGGATTTGAGTCTGTGATTAAGGAATGAGGGTAGGAGAGGTACGCCTTGCCCATTTTGTCACCGAAAGTTTGGTACTTGTCTCTGAGGCCAAATCAGTGAGAATGAAAAATGAGGACAAGTGGTTTGAGGAAAAGGAAAGAGAAGCTTATTAATTTGCTGGCAAATAAGGAAGGCAGCAGACTAGCATCTCGAAAGACCACCGTCCCACCTATAAGCAGAAATAAAGGGCTTTTTAAAGGGGGGTTTTCAGTGGTTGGGTTCAGGTATGTGACCAATGTCAGATGTCATGTCTTTGGGCTATTGGTGTTTAACTGTAGTTGGTGGTTGTGGTTGACCTTATCTCTGATGAAGATGATCTGTGACCTCCAGACAATTCTGTTGAGCCATCTATGGTTTAAGATACTAGAAAACAAAGAACAAAGAACATTTTTCTGCCCCTTTGGTACTGGCATTGGGTTTTAATTCCCAAAAAGGGTGGGGTTTTAAAGAGACAACTTGTAATACATTTTGCCCTTTTTCAGACCTTTACCTCTGTTACATATTCCCCACTGTCAATTTTATCCTTCTATATCTATGGGAGAAGGGACGATGTAGTCATAGAGCTACTTCCTGCTGAATTGGGGAGATGTTTTAGATGGAAGGTTTGTGCTTATTTATGCCATTGCTCTTTCTGGTTTGTCAAAGCTTTGGCAGTAGATTTACAAAAAAATAAAGAATGCAACAGATTACTGGGCAAAAAAGGGCATAAGCAACAACTACAACCATGAGGATTGAGAAGGTGAAATTGAGGATACCTGATAAGAGAGATTTTACCCCACTTGGTATCTAAGACACTGGTAGGACTGTGGGTCCTGCCTGTAGCCTTGTACGTAATGTCTGAAATGGGGCTGGATATGAAAGAAACATGGGACCTTTGAGTACGGAGCTATTAGTCATAATAACAAACTCAGCAGTGAGACAGATCAGCAAAAGAGGCGATGGTTTGGGAAATTCTCACTAAGGAGTTGTCTCTCTATACTACAGACAGAACAAATAACTAAAGAAAGGCTAGCAAAAATATCAATGTTTTCATTTTCCCTTCTTCTTAAAGGGATACTTTAGATCACCTAATGGCTGCCCCATCTACCGGGGGCTGTGTTCTCTTCTTTCATGGGACACCTCTTTACTCTGGTATGATTGACCCAAGGTTTTATTCCTGACAATTTTAATGAGGTGTAAGTTGTTAAAAGCACTTCATAGGGTCCCTCCATTTCTGTGCCAGTTGTTGTTCGGGTCCTTGTTCTTTCCAGGCTTTAAGCAACATCTGGTCTCCTGGTTTAAAGGAGTGGAGGGGTGCTGTCAGCTGGGGTGGGGACAAATTGGGGTGGCAAACTCATGGATAGTGGTTAGTATTTATTTGTTTGACATATTGCTTTATTCTGTTTTCTTCACTTATGTTTATATTATCATACTTAACTCGGGGTGCTAGGAAGGGTCTCCCATAAATGATTTCATAGGGCCTTAATTTAAGCCTGCTTCTAGGGGCTACCCTTATCCAGAGGAGGGCAAGGGGGAACATCTTATCCCATTTTAGATGGGTTTCCTTCATCAGTTTTACTATAGTTTTCTTTAAAGTGTGATTCATTTTCTCCATTTTTCCTGTAGATTGGCATCTCCAGGATGCATGCAATTTCCATTCTAGATGCAGAGCTTTACTTACTGGTTGAGTTACCTCTGGTATAAAGGAGGGTCCGTTATCACTCTGTGTGGAGG
Source organism: Daubentonia madagascariensis (assembly GCA_023783475.1). Lineage (NCBI taxonomy): Eukaryota > Metazoa > Chordata > Mammalia > Primates > Daubentoniidae > Daubentonia > Daubentonia madagascariensis. The sequence continues at coordinate 38,825,630 of JAKFHU010001035.1, read as the reverse complement.
AAGGGAGTCCATACCTCGGAATGAGTTCCTTTAGAAGGATTCAGGTAACTTCAGACTCTCTCTTCGTTTGGGTAGGATAAGAATCTACCCAACATGAAAAGGTATCTACTCATACAAGCAAGTATTTGAAGTTTCCAGTCGTTTTAGGCATCGGAGTGAAATCGATTTGCCAATCATCAAAAGGGTGGGCCCCCACATATTGTGTTCCCTGTGCAGTAGGTTGCTTTTCTGTTTTTGGATTATTTTGAGCACATGAAGGGCAGGTCTGAGTTATTTGTTGGATAGTTGCAAACAGGGTCCCACCAAATCCATTAAGGCATCACACCCATGATGTGTGCATTCATGTAGGTGCCTCATACAGGGCCAAACCAAGGCTTCCAGTAGAAGAATGAGTCCATGCGAATTCTGCCTCCACTTAGCTGTGTCATCGCAAGTGTCAAAGCCCCAGTTTTTAATTCTCGTTTCATTCTCATCAGTGTAGTGGGGTTTATATCAATCTCAATCTAGCTGGGGTATCAAGGCCCCAAGAAACATTTGATTACCTTTAGCGGCCTTCTTGGCAGCCTCATCAGGGGCCTGATTTCTTTTTGCAACATAAGTGTCTCCTTTTTGGTGACCAGGACAGTGCATGATCGCTAGCTGCTTGGGCTCAGCCATGGCCTGTATCAGGACCATTATTTCAGTCGCATACTTAATATCCTTATTTCTTGCCATCAGGAGCCCCCTGTCCTTCCAGGTGGCACCATGAGCATGCATGACCATAAAAGCATATTTAGAGTCTGTATAAATGTTTATCTTTTCCCCTCTGGATAACTGAAGAGCCCTGGTTAAAGCAATCAGCTCAGCCTTCTGGGTTGAATTCCCAGGCGGCAGGGCCATTGATTCTAGTACCTATTGTTATGTCACCACTGCATATCCAGCCCTTTATTGTCCATTGTCCATAAAGCTGCTCCCATTGGTAAAAAGATCCCAATGTGGCTCTGGCATCGACTGATCTGACAGATCCATCCTGCTAGAATAGACAGCCTCCAGAATCTCTGAACAATCATGCTGTGAAGGCTCATTCTCTTCAGCTGGTAAGAGGGTGGCAGGATTGAGAGTAGATAGTCTTTAACGTTTGGATTATCCAAAAGGATAGCCTGGTATTTTGCTAGCCTTCCTGCGGTCAGCTGATAACCCTCCTTCTGTCCTAATAAAGTCAGAACCTGGTGGGAGGCATATACTGCAACAGGTTGCCTTAAGGTAAGACAACCTCTTGTGAGAAGTCACAAGTAGCTACTACTGCCTGGAGGCAAGGAGGCCATCTTCTCACAGTATTGTCCAATTGCTTTGACAAGTATGCCACTGGCTGTGGGATGTCTCCTGGCAACTGTAATAAGACTCCAAGGCTCATTCCTTGTTCTTCATGAACATATAATTTAAATTTTTTCTGCAAGTCAGGCAAATGACTTGCCCCCAAAGTGGGGCAATCATAAGACTCTGCTTTAGTTTTTCAAAGGCATTTTGACAGTCTGTGCTACAGATCAGGGGCTCCACATCTGTCCCTCTAAGGGCCTTGTAACAGGGCTTTGCTATTAGTCCAAAGTTTGGGATCCAGGTGCGACAGAACCCTGCCATTCCTAGGAACCTGAGCAGTTGTCTTTTATTTTTGGGCACCTTAAGATTCAAGATGACTTGCTTTCAGTCTGACATTAGGCTGTGGGTTCCCTTGCTAATTTGGAACACCAAGTAAATAACCTGCTGTTTGTAAATCTGTGCCTTTTTGGGTGATAATTTATAGCTATACAAAGCTAGATGATTTAGCACAGCCACTGTATTTGCTAGACAATAATCATAATTGGGGCTGGATATAAGTAAATCATCCACATATTGTAATGGAATCCCTTGGTCCCATTAAAAGTTCTGGAAGTCTCTTGCTAAGCTCTCACTAAACAGGGTAGGAGAGTTTTTAAACCCCTGAGGCAACACAGTCCAGCAGTACTGTGAGGTCATCCTAGTCTCAGGATCCTGCTATTCAAATGCAAAAAGGAGCTGGGTCTCTTTTTCCAAAGGAATGCAAAAGAAAGGGTCTTTTAAATCCAGTACTGAGTACCATTCATTGTCACCTGGTACTGCTGTCAAAAGTGTATATGGGTTTGGCACCATAGGGTGTATATCTTGTACAGTATCATTAATGGCACATAGATGCTGGATGAATCTATACTCATTGGTATGGGGCTTCTTGACAGGTAAAATTGGCATACTATAAGGGGACTGACAGGGATGAATTAGTCCATGCTCTAGAAATCTGTTCAATTTAGGTGGAATTCCTTCCAGTGCTTCCTTTCTAAGGGGGTATTGTTTCTTATGAGGGTGTGAGGCCCCTTCTTTTAACAGAATGGTACTTGGTGTGGCTGTTACAGCACATCTCGGGGTCCTGTCAGCCCATATGGCCTTACTCACTTTTTGGTAGACCTTGGGAGGAATTGAATTTGCTTCTTCTTGTTTGTCAGTGAGTAGAAATTGAAACCAGAGAGCATTTTCAGGCAAGACCTACAGGTGGAGTTGCTGCTTCTCTGGAGAAAAAGTTATTTGGGCATTCATCTTGCATAACAAATCATGGCCTAGGAGAGGTATTGGATGGTCTGGTATATATAAGAAACTATGTCCCAACATTTATTCTCCCAGTTGACACTCAAGAGGTGGGAGCATGGGTTGTTGTTGGGTCTGACCAGTTATCTGGACCACTGCCACTGTGTCCTCACTGAGGGAGGTTAGTTTAGAGTTTAGGACAGAAAAAGTAGCTCCTATGTCAATTAAAAAGTCCACTAATCGAGTTCCCACTGTCAATTGTACTGGGGCTCCTGTGGGGATGTTTGGATTGGAGTCAATAGTGAGTCATGGAGCCCCGGGCCCCTCATTCGTCATCTGAGTCCTGGACTCAAGAAACCATTTTGTCTCTTGGGGGTTTCTTGTTAACTGGAGCCTTTGCAATTTTGGGCAGTGTTCTTTCCAATGTCCTTCTCTTTACAAAAAGCACACTGATTGTACACCAACCTAGGGCAGCTTTTTCACCCTTTCCTTTTGACTGCCTCAAAGGACCTTTGGTTGGGGCAGCTGCCAGAACACACATAGGTTTCAGTTTCTGTTCTTCTCTAGCGTCGTATACTTTAAAGGCAACATCAACCAACTGTGAGGGATTCATGCCAATTGCCCCTTCTATATGCTGTAGTTCCCTCTTTATATCTGGAGTACTCCGCCCTATAAAAGTCACGTTAACCGTGTGCATATTTTCAGGGGCCTCTGGATCCACATCTGTATATTTCCAATATGCCTGATAGATGCGTTCCTGAAATTCAGAGGGATCTTCATTAGCTTTTTGTTGTAATTATTGGACCTTGTTTAAACTTAGATGTCTAGGCACTCCCCTCCAGAGGCCTGCCAGAATACACTTTCGATGATTTCTTCTCACACTGTCTACATCTGCATCAGGATCCCAGTTTGGTTCTGCCATCGGAATGGCAGCATTGGGGTCTGGAGTCTGATTAGGATCCTCACCATGGAGACACTTTGCCTCTGCCTTGGCCATGTCCACAACCAGTCTACGCTCATCTGCAGTAACTAATATATTCAGTCGGGTCTGTACATCTGCTCAAGTGGGGTGGTGCATCGTAAGGAGGGTTCTCTCTATAGGTTGGGTTTGAGTTTTTCTAATTCAATAAGTCAGAGATGGAAAATGGGGTGTAAGTCCAATAATACCCTATCGGTTGTCCTTGCTCATTCAAGCCTCCTATTGGATATTGCTGTCATGGAAAGTGCCCTGCCCTGGCTATGGGTGCCTTCTGGACAAATTAAGTTCCCTGCCAGGTCTTGGAATGAGAGACCATTCCCACTCCCAAGTCATAACCTGGTGGGTATGGGACGGAAGAGTCAGATCCAGTTGTGCTTTCCCCAACTGTGGGCCCCTCTACCGGCAGTGGTGGGTATAGGGGAGCTGGCAGTGGGGGAGCGGGTTCTTTGAGGTTTGGAGTGAAAGGGTTCATGAGGATCCAACATTGTTAATTCCTCCTCAATTTTATCATCCAAGGTCTGACTATCTTCACACACTGATGGTGGAGGGTCCTTTGTACTATTAACTTGGTCCCAGGCCTTTTAGCCTCTTTATTATGCAATTGCATGAAAGGTTGTACATATCAGATCTCATCCCATTTTACCTGACCTTTGACAAAATAATTCCAGTTGTAAGATAGTATAATAATTTAAGGTTCCATTCAATGGCCACTTCTCCTCACACTCCAGCACATGCATTGGCCAAGCAGTATTACAATAAAACACCATTCTTTTTAGACATAGACTTACAGCTACGAGTTGATCATTCAGCCAAGATTCTCCCCAAGGGACTTTCAGATGGAATAGAAATGGAGCCTCCCATGTTAAAACAAAACTCACAAACAACAACAAACACAGTTGACAAGTAGACAATACAGGGAATTTCCAATGCAAACAATCCCAATCTCAATGCCAAGGCCTACCAAACAAATGGGACCTGTACAAAAAAGAACCGAATTCTCCTAACCCAAAAGGGGATGAATCCCTCAGGTTTACTGGTTCCACTCAACTGTGATTTCCACACTTACGGTGCCATACCAAAAGGGCTGAGGCATCTCGATTCTTCCCAAATCTGTTTCTTTTTCCTTAACAAGGTTCTGGTTGGGAGGAGTTGTGTCTAATTCGGGGAGAGAGAGACGGGAGTTCCCTGGAGCTAAATAGGCTCTGGCAGCTGTTGGGGCAATCCCTCACTCTCTCACCAAGAAAAGAGGATGCTTCTGGCGAAGACCCACAGTTTGACCTGGGGCTGCTCCCTGCCTCTTCCAGCCACGGTAGCAGTTGCAGGGTGCTGTTCCACTGGGGCACTGATGGGCCCACCCAGGGATGCCAGATTTTGTTACTGAAAGTTTGGTACTTGTCTCCAAGGCTGAATCAGTGGGAACGAAGAATAAGGACAAGTGGTTTGACGAAAAGAAAAGAAGTTTATTAATTTGCTGGCAAATGAGGAGGGTGGCTGACTAGTGTCTTGAAAGACCGCCATCCTACCTTTAAGCAGAAATACAGGGCTTTTTAAAGGGGGTTTTCAGAGGTAGGGTTTGGGTCTATGTGACCAGTGTTGCATGTTGTGGCTTTGGGCTATTGTTAACTGTAGTTGGTGGTTTTTGTCGTATCTCTGGTGAAGATGGTCTCATGACCTCTGGACAATTCTTTTGAGCCATCTCTTGTGGTTTAAGATAATAGAAAACAAAGAACATTTTTCTGCTCCTTTGATTATTGGCCTTGGGCAGGAATGCAGGTTTTAATTCCCAAAAAGGGTGGGGGGGTTTAAAGAGACAACTTGTAATACATTTTGCCCTTTTTCAGACCTTTACCTCTGTTACAATTTGTTGATAAAGGCAAAATGGAACTTCTTGCTACTGTTGCCATATACTATACGTGGCTTACCCCTTCTATTTGGAAGAGTGACCTCTGGGGTTAAGAGAAATGGATGTTAGGAGATAGGTGGTAGAATAAAGGTTGGAAGACATGTATCTTTTTATTCATGCCATAGTTCCCTTCAACCTCTATACCCCCCTTCACAGTTAACAGCATCTTCTTTCATAATAAAGGATATGTTTCTTTAATAATTTGATATGTCCCATGATAGCCATAGAGAATTGGGAGGCAATGAAGCATGATCCTTCTTAGGAAGTCATGAAGATCTTATTTTGTAAGCATTTTAACTCCTGAGGCAGAGAATAGTGGAGTCCTTTGGTTGACTTGCGACTCATGCTTTTTTTTTTTTTTTTAAAAAAGATTCTGAGGTTTTGTGTACCTGACCTGATTTAGAGTCAGCATACTTATAGCACATGAATTGGCCCTAGTATTGTGTATGTTGTCATTCAAACATATTAACTACAAGTTAGTCTAAAGCTTTTTTGATAAGAGTCAACATAGCCAAGGATCATAAGTGATATTTATTACTTACTGATATAAGCAAGTATCACTTGTAAATGAATCACCATGTTAGCACTTGGTGGGTATATGTTTGACTGATTCTTATGTTACCCAATTATTTCACTTACCTAAAATTCCTACTATTCTTCAACACATTTTTATTTTTCCTTCCAATACAATGATTTTCATGAATCTGGAACTATAAGGGATCAGAAGAAGTTTGATAGACCACCCTCCTATTCCCAACAGGTTTGAATTTAGGTTCCATTGTTTAAGCCATGCTGCTGCTGTCATTGGCATTGGCTTATTCTACTTCCTATTTTAAGTTAAGCTTGGTGGTATATTTGGGATATTTCTGGCTCAGAATTCAGATGTTGGTATTACAGAACTTTGAAGGATATAGATATGAAGAAGTCTCTGTAATGTCTTCATTAACAATAAATGCTTTAAGAATGTCTGTTTGTATTCAAACTGTATGCTCTAATTTCTAGGATTCAACGATTTCCTTCTTTTCAAAGCCCTAGGCTTATTTTGAATTAAAATTCACTGATTATACAAGAGGAACCCAGATAACTATTTTCTTTATCTCCTTTCCTATTGTGGGGGCTCTCTACCTCTCAACCCCTTTGGGAGACTCAACATCTTATTCTAAATAGGAAATGCTACTTTCAGACAGTTTAGACTTTGATGGGAAAAGTAGTAATTAAAATTTCCACCATGAAATAAGTCTTTTTGATTTTAATGAGTTTTTATTGGGTACAGAAAGACTGGCAGGATGGTAGAGATCTCAGCTCAAATTTTCAGATTTGGGGCTTTACATTTTTCTCATTCAAGGTCTTTGGCAGGGAGGTATGGGAAGTGGATAAAAAAGCAGACTTGAGAATACCCCGGAAACACGGTGGACTTTTGAAATATCTTGGGTTTTTCAGATTTGATTTGCTTCTACTCTTCCTTTTTACTGTTTTTTTCCCATCTTCCTTATGACTACTTTTCCTTAGTGACAGGTAAGTGACAGGTTTGTGCTTAGTGGAAAAATATAAAGTATATCTGTCTTGTTGAATTTAATATCTTGGGGGAAATTTGTCTCCAAAATCTAGTGTATGTACAGCATCCTTTTTTGACATTACATAGAAGTGAAATATTTTTTAAAATTTCCCCTGTGCAGTTAAGCCTGAGATCTTAACTATTGTATCAAAATTATTGTCATCTTCATTAACATATTCAGGAATCTTTTTTGGTTATATTGGGTACTGTGCAGGAGTGGGGAACCTGCGGCCTCAAGGCCACATGTGGCCCTCCAGATCCCTGAGTGTGGCCCCTCAAATGAGTCCAAACGTCACAGAACAAATCCCTTTCAGAGGATTTGTTCTGTAAAATTTGGATTCTGTCAAAAGGCTGCATTCAAGGATCCAGAAGGCCACATGTGGCCCCAGGTTCGCAGATTCCCAACCCCTGTGAAGGATTCAACAAATATTTATTGAGTACCATGGTCTATGCTAGGCACTGTGGAATCAAAGATTCATAAACCATATCCAATGACCATTTTTAATTCAATCCAGCAGCCTGTTCTAAACTCTAGCTTATCTGGACTTCTTTTCAGCCTCATACTGATGTTTCTCCGACCCCCTTTTGATAGTCTTACTTCTAACTCTGTTAAATTTTTCTATGCATTCTTGTACCTCTTGTTTGATATTAAATTTAGACAACACTCCAGATATTTTCCTCATCCCCTTTGTCTTCTGTATATATCCCTTTTCCTTGATAATCTTTTCATCTGCTTCTGGGGCTTCATCTTTTGCATCTATGTGGATTCTAAATGTACATTGTTAGCTTCAAGTTCTCGCCAGAGACCTGGACTCAAATTGAATCATTTGTGCTAGTCTCTAGAGTATCCCTCTGGTACCTCAGTTTCAACCAAATTTAATTCCTTACTCTGGCTCCAAAAATACTGTTTTTTTAATGTGTTTTTTGTTCTTTTATAAGCTCCTCTTTTGTTGATGGGCTAACAAGTCTCTTGGGCACAAAATTTGTAATCTTTGATTTTTTTTATTCTGTGTATATCCCATTCGAACTACGATGAAGTCTTGTATCTGAAATGTTTCTCCCTTTTCTTTCTTTCCTTCTGTGTCTCCTGTTTGCCACTCTTCTTCCTTTGAGATGTTAAGGCTTTCATGAGCTGGGCTCACCCTACTTTTTCAGTATAATCTCTTGATACTCACTTCTTAACCCAAGACATGGTGTTATCATTCAAGCATTCATAATCTGAGTCTCTGTAGTTATCTTTACATTATGGTTTTGATGCTGTTCATTAAGGAATCATACAGTTAAAAAATTATAATATAATCAACAGTTTATTTATTATAAGAATTAGCAGAGTTACAGTTACATCCTATATTTTATTAAATATAAGCTAAAATAAATCCATTTCAATATTTTTTTTTAGCTTTCAAGGTAGCCTAATTTAAATCCTCTCCTGATCTGCTCCTGTTATTTACAATGAAATTTTGGTTCCTGTTTTCAGGGCCTTCCATTTAAATGCCCTTTCCCTTTATACCAAGTATTCTCAGGTATCAATAATTCCTATATGCCAAGTAAATCAGAATATTTGTTCTTTGAACATGTGTGGGGTTTTTTCCCTACCTCTTTTGCAGCTAAGAGCATGGGCTATGGAACCAGGTTCAAATTACAGCTTCATCCTTTACTACCATGGTGACTGTGCTTAAGTTACTTAATCTCTCTGTGTCTTTTCATCTCTAAAGTGGGGATAATTATAGTATATACTTTATAGGGTTTTTTTTTAGATTAAATTGAGTAATACACTAAAAAATACTTAGACTAGTGCTTGGCACATAGTATGGAATCAATGAATGTTAGTCGCTACTATTTTGATTGTAACTACTAAATGTATAATAATAATTATTATTGCTCATACTGTTTTCTTACCTTGGAATACCCCTTCCTCATTCTTTGCCTATTAAAATCTTACTTGTCCTTCAAGGCCTGTCTCAGATATTGCATCCTCCATGAAGTTCTCTTAGTTGTCTTGGGTTGGAATTAACCTTGCCCTCATCTGTGTTCCCTAAAACTTTCTGTATACTTCTGTAACACTTAATATATAGCCTTCTTTGTACTGTACCTATTTGTGTAACTGTTATTTGGAAAATCATTTATGACCGTGGGGGTCATTTTTGTTTATCCCCTTAGAAGGGTACTTAGTTCACTGTTTTGCCCACATTGGCCCTCAGAAATTTGAATTGATTTAAAACTACCCCCCCCACCTGCACATAATGCATGTGGAGAGTATGTGTATATATTTATATGTATATACAAGACCCTTCTTTGCATAATGCACTCCCAGAAGAGCTATGGGGGATACAAAAAATAAGAGATATGCTTTTTATATTAAAGCTAAGTATTTAAAAGTATTTTAAAAAAACCTATAGAAACAACTTAAACAAAAATGATGAAATGAATTAAAAAATTAGCTGGGCACGGTGGCTCATGCCTATAATCTTAGCTACTCGGGAGGCTGAGGTGGGAGGATAACTTGAGCCCAGGAGTTCAAGGTTGCAGTGAACTATGATTATACTACTGCACTCCAGCCTGGGTGACAGAGTAAAACCCTGTCTCCAAAAATAAAAAATAAAAAAAAAATAAAAAAATTTTAAAAATGATGACATGAACTGTGTTCTCACCACTCCACTTAAGACATACAACATTATCAGTATATTTGAAGTCATACAACATTATCAGTACTTTTGAAGCCCCCTGTCTATTCCTCCTCCTTTACATATCCCATCTCCCCCTCTGGCGATATTTACTCTCCTGAGTTTTGTGTTAATAATTCCTTTGTTATTTTGCATGATGTCTCCTTTGCATAAGTAGAATCCTACTGCATGTACTCTTCTGTGAGTTGCTTTTTTCTCAAGGTTATTTTATAGATCTGTTCATTTTGATGCATATAACTGTGATTCATTCATTTTTAATATGGCATTACATAATTACACAATATTTTTCTGTTTTAGAGTTGGTGGACATTTGGGTTGTTTTTGGTTTTGTTTATTGTTTTTTAAAGTCTCTATTCATTTATTTTGTTTAAATAACAGTTTTATTGAGATATAATTCACACACCATATAATTCACCCAAAGTTCAGTGATTTTTAGTATGTTCACAGATATGCGCCACTATCACCACTGTCAATTTTAAAACATTTTCATTATCTCAAAAAGAAACCTGTTCCTTTTAGCTACTGTTCCCTACTCCCCCATCCTTCCCCTCCCTGCCAGCCCTGAGCAACCACTAATCTACTTTCTGTCTCTATAGATTTCCCTCTTCTGGACATTTCATATGAATGGAATTATATCATGTGGTCCTTTTGACTGGCTTCTTTCACTTAGCATAATGTTTTCAAGGTTCATCCATGTTGTAGCAAGTATCAGAACTTCATTCCTTTCTGTTGCTGAATAATATTCCATTGTATGGATATACCACATTTTGCTTATCCATTCCTTAGCTGATGGGCATTGGGTTATTTCCACTCTTTGGCTATTATGAATAATGCTGCTATAAACACTCATGTACAAGTTTTTGTATAGACATATGTACTCATTTCTCTTAGATATATACTCAGGAGTGGAATTTCTGTGGTAAATCTATGTTTAATTGTTTGAGGAACTGTAGACTGTTTTCCAAAGTGGTAGCACCATTTTACATTCCCACCAGCAGTATCTGAGGATTCTGATTTATCCACATCCTGTCACAGTTATTATCTGACTTTTTGATTTTAGATATCTTAGTGGGTGTGAAGTGGTATCTCATTGTGGTTTTGATTTGTATTTCCCTAATGACTAATGATTTTGAGCATTTTTTTCATATGCTTATTGGCCATTTGTATATATTCTTTGGATAAATGTTATGATCCTTTGCTCATTTTTTAAAGAACTTAGTAAAATACATAATAGTGTGTTTTATTGGTGGTTTTAATTCTTTTAAATAATTTTTTAAATTGGCAGGTAAAATTATATGTACATGTTGTGTATAACATAATGTTTTACAGTATATATACATGGTGGAATGACTAAATATAGCTAATGAACATATGCATTACTCCACATAGTTATGATTTTTGTGGTAAGAATACTTTATATGCATACTCTTAGCATTTTTCAAGAATATAACATATTGTTAACTGTAGCCACCATGTTGTATAATAGATCTCTTGAATTTATTCCTCCTAACTGAATCCTTTGCTCATTTTTTATTTGTATCATTTGTTTTTTTATTATTGAGTTGTAACAGTTCTGGACACAAGTCTCTTATCCAGATGTATGATTTGCAAATATTTTCTCCCATTCTGTAGGCTTATGTTTTACATTTTTGATGATTTCATTTGAAACACAAAAGTTTTAAATTTTGATGAAGTCCAATTTATCTATTTTTTCTTTTGTTGTTCAGGCTTTTGGTGTCATATTTAAGAACACTTTGTCAAATCCAAGATCTTGAAGATTTGCTACCATGTTTTCTTCTAAGAGCTTAATTGTTTTAGCTCTTATACTCAGTTCTTTGACTGATTTTGAGTTAATTTTTGTATATGGTATAAAGTAAGGGTTCAGCTTTTTTTTTTAATTGCATGTGGCTACTCCAGTTGTCCTGGCAACATTTGTTGAAAAGACTATTCTTTGCCCATTGGATGATCTTAGCACCCTGTTGAAATCAGTTGACCATAGAAGTGTATGTTTGTTGACTCTCAGTCCTATTCCATCGATCTGTAAGGCTATCCATGTGCCAGCACGACACTGTTTTGATTGCTGTTGCTTTATAGTGAGTTTTGAAATTGGGAGGTTTGAGTCTTCTACTTAGTTTTCTTCAAGATTGTGTTGGCTATTCAGGGTCCGTTCAAGTCCATATGAATTTCAGAATCAGCTTTTCAATTTCTACAAAGAAATCAACCGGAATTCTGATAGAGATAGCACTGAATGAGTAGATCAGTTTGAGGATTGTTGCCATTTTAACAATGTTAATCTTCCAATCCAAAGCATGTGATACCTTTTCATTTATTTCAATTTTTCTTTAATTTCTTTCAACAATGTTTTGTAGTTTTACACTTCTTCTGTTAAACTTATTCCCTAAATATTTTATTCTTCTTGATACTATTGTAAGTGGGATTTTCTTATTTCATTTTGGGATTGTTCATTGCTAGTGTGTAGAAATACAATTGTTTTTTATAATTGATCTTGTGTCTTCCAACCTTGTTGAATAATAGTTCTAACAGTTTTTTAGTGGATTTCTCAGGATTTTCTCTCTACAAGATCATGTAATCAGTGAATAGAAATAGTTTTGCTTCTTCCTTTCTCATCTAGATATCTTTTATTTCTTTTTCTTGCCTAATTGCCTTGGCTAGAACCTCCAATGCAATGTTGAATAGAAGTGGCAAGAGTGGACATTCTCATCTTGTTCCTATCTTGGGGGAAAGCATCCAGTCTTTCATCATTAACTATGATGTTATCTGTGGGTTTTTCCAAAATGCTTTTTGTCTGATTGAGGAAGTTCCCTTCTAATTCTAGTTTGTTGAGTGTTATGCAGATTGTCTGCTTCTTTTTGAGTCATTCTTGGTAGTTGGGTCTTTCCAGGAATTTGTCCATTTTATCTAAGATATGTAATTTGTTGGCACACAGTTCTTACATTCCTTTATAATCATTTTTAATTCTAGAAGGTTGGTAGTGGTGTCCCCTTTTCACTTCTTTTCTTTTTCTTTTTCTTTTTAAATATGGAACACTTCATGAATTTGTGTGTCATCCTTGCACAGGGGCCATGCTAATCTTCTCTGCATCGTTCCAATTTTAGTATATGTGCTGCCGAAGTGAGCACCCCTTTTCATTTCTGATTTTAGTAATTTAAATCTTCTCCCTTTTTGTGGTCACTCTTTTATGGTCACTCCATGTAGCTAATGGTTTGTCAATTTGGTTGATATGTTCTAAAGACCAGTTTTTGGTTTCATTGAATTTCTCTATTTTTTTCTCTTATTTTATTAATTTCTACTCGAATCTTTATTATTTCTTTCCTTCTGCCTGCTTTAGGTTTAGTTTGCTTTTCTTTTTTTCAGTGTCTTAGGTGGAAGTTTGAGTTATTGATTCAAGATAGTTCTTTTTTTAATGTAGACATTTATAGCTATAATTTTTCATATAAGTTCTTCTTTAGCTATATCTCATAAGTTTTGGTATGTTGTGTCTTCATTTTTATTCATCTCAAAGTATTTTCTAATTTCCTTTTTGACTTCTTTTTTTGATCCATCAGTTACTTAGGAATGTGTTGTTTAGTGTCTGTATATTTGTGAATTTCTCAAATTTCTCTCTGATTTCTAAGTTCATTCCATTGTGGTCATAGAACATACTTTGCATTGTTTGTATCCTTTTAAATTTTATATATTTACTTATTTTTTGGTTTACCACCCCCCTGCTCTTAAAATTTTTTTATTGTGGTAATATATATATACCATATTATTTATTATTTTAAAAATTCATAAGCATACAATTCATTGGCATTAAATATATTCACAATGTTGTATAACCATCATTACTGTCTATATCCAAAACATTTTCATCATCCCCAGAAAAAACTCTATAGCCATTAAATAATAATTCCTCCTATCACCTTCTCTCCCACCTCTAGTAACCTCTATTCTACTTTCTGCCTTTTTGAATTTGCCTATTTTAGGTGCCTCATGTAAGTGGAATTGTCCAAATTTGTCCTTCTCTGTTTGGCTTCTTTTAATTCATAAAATGTTTTCGAAGTCTATCCATGTTGTGTTGTGTGTCAAACTTTCATATTTTTTATTGCTGAATAATATTCTATTTTTTATATACACACATAGGTTGAGTATCCCATATCCAAAATACTCAGGACCAGAAGTGTTTTGGATTTTGGATTTCTTTGGATTTTAGAATACAGTTGACCCTTGAACGGTGTGGGGGTTGGAGTGCTGACCACCCTCCCACGCCCATGCAGTCAAAAATTTGTGTATAACTTTTGACTACTAATAGCCTACTGTTGACCATGAGCCTTACTGATAATATAAACAGTTGAATTAACACATATTCTGTATATTATATGTATTATATACTGTATTCTTACAATAAAGTAAGCTGGAGAAGAGAAAATGTTCAGAAAATCGTAAGGAAGAGAAAATATATTTACTGTTCATTAAATGGAAGTGGATTATCATAAAGGTTTTATCCTCATTGTCTTCACATTGAGTAGGCTGAAGAGAAAGAGGAAGAGGAAGGGTTGGTTTTCCTGTTTCAGGGGTGGCAAAGGCAGAAGAAAATTCAAGTGTAAGTGGACTCGTGCAGTTCAAACCCATGTTGCTCAAGGGTCGACTGTATTTGCATTATATACTTTCCGGCTGAGCAGTCCTAATCCAAAATGCTTCAGTGAGCATTTCCTTTGAGCATTATATCAGCACTGAAAAAGTTTCAGATTTGGGGGCATTTTGTGTTTTAGATTTCTGGATTTAGGATGTTCAGCCTGTGCCACATTTTGTTTATTCGTTCATCTGTTCATAGACACTTGGGTTGTTTGTACCTTTTGGCTATTGTATATAATGCTGCTATGAACATTGGTATACAAATATCTGTTTGAATCCCTGCTTTCAGTTCTTTTGGATTTATACCTAGGAATGGAATTGGTGGGTCATATGGTAGTTCTATATTTTGGTTTCTGAGAAACTGCCAAACTGGTTTCCATAGTGGCTGCACCATTTTATATTCCTACCAACAATGCACAAGGGTTCCACTTTCTTCTTTCTTCATGTCCCTGTCAACACTTACTATTTTCTCTTTTTAAAATTATAGACATCTAGTAGGGGTGAAGTGGTATCTCGTTGTGGTTTTGATTTGCATTTCCCTAATGACTAATGAAGTTGAGCTGCAGTCCCCAACCCCCTGGTCTGTAGCTTGTTCGGAACTTTGGCCACGCATCACTGCCTGAGCTGTGCCTCCTGCCCCCCACCCCATCCATGGAAAAAAATTGTCTTCCATGAAACTTAGGAAATGGCCGCATAGCAGGAGGCAGGTGAAGCTTCACCTGTATTTATAGCTGCTCTACTCCCCATCACTCGCATCCCCGCCTGAACTCCAGCTCCCCCACCCTCACCCCAGTCCGTGGAAAATTTATCTTCCATGAAACTGGTCCCTGGTGCCAAAAAGGTTGAGGACTGCTGAAGTTGAGCATCTTTTCATGTGCTTATTGGCTGTTTCTGTCTCTTCATTGAAGAAATGTTTATTCAAATCTTTTGCCTATTTTTGAATTGGGTTTTTTGCCTTTTTGTTGTTGAATTGTAAGTGTTCTTATATATTGTGGAACTGGCACTTTCTTCCTCTGCTTTTTTAGTTCCCTGCTGTCTATAGGCTGCATCTGGGTAGTGAATTCAGGGATCTTACAGCTGTTATCAAAGATGCCAAAGCAAACTGCCCTGTGGCATCGTGGACAGGTGCTAATCTATGTTCTCACAGGGTTGCCTGGGCTGGCTATGGAGCTTTGGAGGAGGATCTCTTCTGGATGCTCTTCAGTAAAACCAGATTCATAGCTTGAGCAGATGTACTTCTGCAGACACGAGCCTGACTTGACCCAGCAACAGCACAGAAGTACCATTGAAGTCAGGTAGCCTGCCACTGCCGTCTCTGTGCTGCCCACACTGACAGCTTGTTGGTCTCTACTTGACTGATGTCTGCAACATCTATCTTTTGAGTAATAATTGCCTGGGATGTAATTTTCTGCCTTTTTACTTTTGTCCTTTTGGTGTCTCATGTCTTTTAAGCATGAAGAGCTTGTACAGGGGAGTAGTTAAGAGCATCATTTTCCTGTCTGGTCTGCCTGAGTCTGAATACTAATTCCAGCACTTACTAGCTTTTTGGTCTTGGTCAGGTTACTTTACCCTTCTGTGCCTTGTTTTCTTCATATGTAAAATGGGGATAATAATAGATAGAAACTTTGTAAGGTTGTTGCAGGAATTAAATAAGTTAATGTGTAAAGTCGTTAGACGAGTGCTCCATTGTATAGCAGAGGCAAAGTCCATCCTCTCTGAAGGTCAGCACATTAAACCTAGGCATCAAAGATTTTCTAAAGTTAAAATTCCAGGAAAAATGAATTAACAGTTTTTTTTAAAAATCACATAATATATATGCCCAATTCAGCAGAAGTAACAAAATTTTCTTTTGAACCATCAAACACTGCAGTTGTTGGCTTATCAAATAAAGAATATAATGTAAGTATGTTGAATATATTTAAGGAATTAAAAGAGTTTGAATGGATTAGTCAATCTTTGGGGGTGAGAGACATGATGAAAATCATGCTTAATCAAAGATACCCATGTAAATTCCTTAAAATGGATAGCACCGGGGACCTTGCAAGTATAACAGGCCAAATGAACTTTTTGTTTCTTGTTGTGCTTTGGTAAAGGTCTTCCTTTCTCTGGGCTGCTGGAAGCCAGGGTTTAGTTTGAAAGGTGTGGAGTGTGAGGTGAGGTGGTAGTGAGGCCAGAGTGGTCCCATGTTGTATAGTTGAGGACCTGGGAATATGGTGAGGGATATAAAGTTGTTCCCTTTGTCTTTCTGGGAAAAACTGATATTTTTACTTATTCAAATTTGAGGAAATAACATTATTTTTTCTTTTTTGGTACCGTCTTTTAACTAGGATCTATCTAGTTTAACTTTTTTAGAGCTATAAGTGTGATTTGATTAAAAAATTATAGCTTACAGTCGTTTCTAGAATATCTTTAATTTTTTGTTACAGCCTTTTGTCTTATTTCTCAATTTTCTAGGCCTTCTCAATATACTTTGCTAGAAACTCCACTAGACAGAAATGGTGAGATTCCTATCTTTTTTTTTTTTTTTTTCCAACCTTATTCATTTTCAGGAGCTCATCTTGAGAAAGCCATAGGGAAAGCCCAAGTCTGCTGTTTCTCTCTGGGGAAAATGAGATTTAAATAACTTTTTTAATAGTATAAACTAAAAAAGTACATGCTTTGGCAGTTTGCAAATTGTTGACTCAATGATGTAAACAAAATAAGTCAAATTAGATATTTGTGTTTGAAGAGATTTAATTGCTTGAATATAGCTGTATCCTTTGTATAGAAAATTCTCAGGTCATTATTCTATGATCTGTCCTTTTCCAGGCTATCTATCTCCTTTACAATCTGTCCAAAACATAAAGATGTTTCCAGGCTATCTATCTCCTTTTTCAGGCTCTATCTCCTTTACAATCTGTCTAAAACATAAAGAAGATGTTTCCTTGGTTGATTCTTAAGAAAGCCCCAGGCATGTTGTAAAAATGTAAAGTGGAAGATTACTACCAACTTGTCCTTAGCTGTGGTTTCCAAACTAGGTGCTATGGGTTAAGGTAATGAGACGCGTGACCTGGGGCTTTCTTTCAGCCCCAGACAGCCCTCTGCCAGTCTCTCAGTTCTTTGTCTCCCTCCTGCTCTACTCTGCATATAACCAGATTGATGCGTGCTGCCAACTTAGTTTGGCAATTACTGTACAATACTGTTCTGTCATTCATTCTGCGCAAAATAATCTCATATAGCAGTGCTCAAGTGAATTGGGAGTTTGTTGTGGTGGATAATTACTTAAGTATTCAGAGACTCTTTGAGGAGGCAATATTGTGTAGCAGAGCTAGATTTCTGGATTCCAGATCAACTTTGATATTTTGCTGGTTTTATGCTCTTGGGTGAATTACCTTTCAGTAAAAATGATAATGATAGTAGGATTATTGTGGGGCTAAAGATATTGTATTTCCATGAGTCTAAGATATTATGAATTTTAAGACACACTATTTTTTAGGTATCTTTAAGGAAAAAAACCGTGCATGTTAAATTACGACATTATGCTTTCTCATTACATAGAGCTTTTTGAATTATCTAGATATAAATTTTTACCGTAAGTTACTCTTGTACATACAAAAAAAGTAAAATATAAACTAAATAAAATCAACTAAGTTATTTCTGAAACTCTGTATTCAAAGAATGACTTGAGAGTTAACTTTTACTTAAAGTTAGCAGGAAATTTCTGACAAATTAGTGCTAAATGACTTAGCTATATGTAGACTTGTTCAAAGCTCGTCATACCTCTCAGTGTTGTGAAATAGCTTTCACCTATTCCGAGGGATTTAGCAGTTTTTCCTGCTTTTAGTTGCCTTGCTGTAACCTGCTTGTTTTTTAGACTTGTTTGTTACCACAAAATATTATAAAGAAAACTCTCACTAATATAAAGGTTGAATTCTAATTGAAATTAAACATATTACAAAGCAGTATGACACTCACAAAAATAGGAACAGAGATCAATAAATATAATAGAAAAGGCCAAACAGAGCTAACTATTTAAAAGATAAAAATACACATAACAAAACAATAGGAAGAAAGTATGGTTTAGTAATATTTGAACTGATTTTTAAAAAATGTTTAAATAATATTTAATGCTGATGAGTGTGTGATGGGTTAGATACCTTCATATACTGTGCATGAATTAATACAATGCTTCTGGAGAGCTAATTTTTTTGCTGTGTAGTTTTATTGCTATATCAGTATATATGTTTTTAGCTATTGAGTATTATACTTTCTTAAATTTAAGGATTAGTAAATATTTGCTAACATGTAAGCTCCATGAGTGCAGGGCATGTTTTGGTATTTATTTTCTGATATATCCACAGACATAAGAGCAGTGCCTAGCACATGGTACTCATATATTCGGTGACTAAATTAATATATTCTGAATACCCATAACTTATGGATTCTAGTATACTTTATTTTATATTTACATTAACAAAATGCCTTTTCCTACAGAACGACTTTAAAATTCTCTACAGCACATACATGGCGAAAGCACTTGGCTTTTTTTTTTTTTTTGAAAACCTTTTTTTGTGAAATTGGAATGTATCTTCTTATATTTTTATACTTTATGTACTGACCAATTCAGAATATTTTTATTGTTTTTGTGGAAATATATGATTCTGTAAGCAGTTTAAATAGTATAGTCCAAAGAGCATTGTAGAAAATTATCTGTACTCCACTATCCAGGGGTAACAATCGTTATTATATTGGTGAATGTGATTCTAGATGTATCTCTGTGTGTGTGTGTGTGTGTGTGTGTTATACAACTTAACATTAATGGATACCTGTTTTTTCCTCCCCTCATTAATACGTTACAGATAAATACCGTTTTCAAGGACTCTCATCATTTTTAAGGACTGCTGAATGGTATTTTATTGCATGTGTATATTTTATGGTACCTTTTCGGAATATGGATTATTTTTTTGGCAGGGGTACTATTAAGCACTAAGATCCTGCCTTTCAAAACAACTCCAACTGCTACTTATCCTTAATATTTATTTTTGAAAAAGAATAGTGTACTGTCATATATTTTTGTGAATGATCTTTCATGTCTTTCTTGGCTGCTGGTTTTCCTTCATCACATAATTTATTTTGGTTTTCATGCCTACCCTATCATGGCAGTAATCCAGTGAGACAGAGGAGGAGAAATAAGTATCACAGTGATTGGGATTGTGATGGTGGTGGTAGAGTCACTTCCTCCTTAGGAGGTGATACAGTGCTAAGTCTAAGAGCATGGGCTTCAAAGTCATACAGTCCTGAGTTTGAGCCTCAGCTCTGCTCCTTGCTAGCTGGCTGACTTTGGGCAAGTTTCTTAATTTCTTTGAGCTTCAGTTTTCTAATTAGTAAGTGACAATAATAATACTTGCTTCTCAGGAATATGTTGATTAAATGAGATAATCTGTACTGTGCTAAATATAGTATATAGCTCAAAATAATTGTTAAGAATATGGGCTCTTGAGTCAGACTATGGGTTCAGATCCCAACTCTGCCTTTTACTAGTTATATAAGCTTCAGCAAGTTACCTAACTTCTGTTTACCTTAGTTTCCTCAGCTGCTATATGAGATAATATTAAGTTTGTTGTGACAGTTAAAGAAATTAATACACATGAAGGACCAGTGTCTGACCCTGTAAGCTGTTAAGTGCTAACACTCAGTAGCTAATAATAATAAGTCTCCTTTAATCCTGAAGTGGTTCCACACTGTATGTCTAGTAGGATATAATTTCATCTATTCTCTCTTGTTCCCCTATTCTCATGCAATTTGCCCTTCTTGATCTTGAAGCACTATTAATTTCCAAGTATCTCAGTCATATTGCTCAGTGATATGTTTTCTTATGAGATACAGAAATTCCTTTTAAAATTAAAGAGTGACATCCAGTGATTACAGCACTCAATAAAGATATTTGATAAAGAATATGGTCTGTCATAGCTGTTCATAATCTAAGAGAGACTTGGGGTTTTTGGTTGAAAATGCTTTGAAAATTGTTAGTGCTATAAAATTTGTAAGGTATAAGGAAGTTGTTAATAATTTTAAAAGCGGTTTAAATGAGAATTGGAGCACTTTGAAAAGTATTTATGCTAGAGACACTGTGATGAAAATAGATATTTCCTCTGGAAACCCTGACTCAGAGTATTCATTGCATCCCATGATGATGGAGACAGAAGATCTCAGACAGTTCCAACATCCCCTGTTTCATTTTATTTTTGCTGAAAAGGGTCCAAAAGTGTCGCGTGTGTTTGTCTTCATTCTAGCCATGTATTTATTATGTAGGCATGTAAGAAAATTATTTTTCTGCCTAATTTTAGTTAAAAGTTATCTAAATTATCTGTGTTGTAATGTGTTTTTGAATAGTTTTTTTTCACTTTTGGAGATAAAGTGTAGTAGTAAAGTAATCTTTTTTCCTTTTTTTCCATAGCTGAATTGTGAGACAAATTTTCTTTCTCACATTTGTTTTTTGTTGAGATTCATACCCATTTACTTGTGAAGTTATATTTGAATTATTTACGACTGCTGGTTATCCTGGATGCTACTTCACCACGACAAATTATCCGTGCTTTTTTGTTTTGTCACTGGGTCACCAATTCATAGGATATGATTTCATAAACTGGGAATTTATAAAGAATTAAGTTATAGGAATTAATATTCTTAATTAGTAAGTTTCAAATGTATTTTTCTTAGAGGTGAATAAGAGTAGATTTTAGTAAATTCTTTAATTCAGATTTTATTGTAATAATGCTTCATGGGTGCACTGCTCCTTATCAAGTACCTTTACACCTATTCTTACTTCTTTCTCACAGTAACCCTCTGGTTGTGTTAGTCACATTTTTTTATTTTTTTATTTTTTATTTTTTTAGTGACGGGGTCTCGCTCTTGCTCAGGCTGGTCTTGAACTCTTGAGCTTAAGCTGTCCTCCCGCCTCGGCCTCCCAGAGTGCTAGGATTACAGGCGTGAGCCACCGCGCCCAGCCTTGTTAGTCACATTTTACTTGTGAGGAAACTGAACTGCAAACTGATGAGGATTAAAGAGTTTGCAGAAGGGGAACTTAGGTCCAAGTCATCTGATTTTAAATCTCATGCTGTTTCTAGCACACCATGCTGACTTTCTACTTCTCTGTTGTTTAAATATGGTAGCTGTTACTAGAAAGTATGAGTCGAAGGAATAAACTTGTCTTTGGTACTCTTAATTTTACCTTTTACCTTTGATTTGAGGAGACAATAGCAATAAACAAAAACAAGAACTTCTGATCAAGACTGAATTTACATTCAGATTAATGAGTTTTCATCTGTTTTTCAGCATTAAGGAATTTTCCTAAATCATACATGATATAGTATTGGAGTAAGAATACCCTCAAAGATCTAGTCCAACTCCTCATTTTCTAGAAGGGACCTGAGAGCTCAGTCATCAAACCAGCCAGAGTTTGTTCTTTATGGTTCCTAAAACTCTGTGTCAAATAGTTTATTAATGTAGTGGAATGTAATATCTCTTGAATTTTTCATCTTCTTCAGCTTTTAAACATTTGAGAATTCAAGCATGAACTAAATTTGTCTCAGTGCTAGGATGAAACTTATTAACTATTTTATTAACTGGTAAATTTTTTTTAAGGTAGCATTCTGGAGGAGGGGAACTTTTGGGGGGTAATCTAGCCCTTGTTATGTAACTAGACTACATGCTATATGTTTTTATTGTACCTGAACATTTCTTGAGCCGGAAATCTCAACAGATGGCAAGAAATAGCCACTGAGGGATTACCTTTGGTCTAACACAGTTTTATAAGATGAAGGATGTGGGGGAAGAAGATCTCTCAACCACTTCTGGCATGCTGTCCTGTCAATATGACCTTGCTGGAGCAATGGAGTAAATGTTACGGAAGAATAGTGGCATGGCCAGGAAGGAAAGACTTTGAAAGTAGAGCTTGATTTCTTGCTTTCTGTTAGCTGAGGGGCGTGTGTTCCAGGGGTAATTTGTGAGTGGTTTTTTTTTTTTTTCCCCCAAAATATTATGGGGGTACAAACGTTGCGGTTACATATATTGCCTGTGAGTGTTTATTGTTTGCTTGCCTGGTCCTTCTCAGCATGAGGTTTGTTTCTCTTCCTACTTCCCTTAATGTAAGCTAGATGTAGGTTAAGGGGGACAGACCCTTCTTTTCTCTAGCAGAACTTGGAGGTCCACATTTCCATGGTTAGCATAGGAATGATATAGGCATAAAGAAAAATATTATTCACTTATGTACATTCTAAATACTTAATCATAAGTTAAAAGCTCATAAAAGAAGGAATGATCAGTGCTTTCCCAGTGAATTCTCTGTACTGTAAAAATTTCACTTTGTAGTTCCTTTAGCAAGTGAGCTCCCTTTTTGCATTTAAAATGGAATTCGACTTATAAAAATTTTGTCTAAGAGCAGATTTTCTTGAATCTGCCTACACATAATGCAGAATTATTGTCTTTGTGTTTAAAGCCTCAGTTGGTTTTCACATGGAAATAGTAGAGTTCAATATATTAATATGTTCTTGGTATAAATGCCTGAATTTGTTGTGCCAGAAAATTATGTTATTCTTTGATATTTAAAAATATCTTTCTTTAACAGATAAGTATAATTTAGTATGTTGATGGGGTTATCCTTTATAGATTCAGGTTTTCTTTTTACTGGGTGAGTGATGAGTATTCTCCCCAAACTAAACTAGACTGAAAGTTTCTAAGTCCAGAATTGTGGTTACCAGTAGGGCTCTGAAATTAAATATACAGTACTCAGGTCTAGCAAATGTATGGAAACTAAGAAAGTATGGTATATAGGTAGAAAACTTGGAGAAATGAGAGTCAATTACATAAAGATTTTCTTTCCCTGTCTTTAAACAGCCTTCAGGTTTAGAAGCATACTTAGAAAAACAGTGTTTTAACTATGAAAATCCCTTTGTCCACACTCACATCTTGACAAAAGTAAGTTGGTCTGCATACTGCTTTGCATAAGAGATAGGTATGGCAGTTAACTATGGGGGAGGAGAGAGGATTCCAATGTATTTTGGCCTCTTTGCAGGATAAGGCAAAGCAAAGAAAATAGCCATGCTGTGTGTCTCAAAGGCTCTTGTGTGGGTATTTCAACTTGAAAGGAGATTAGCATTGGAAGTCTGTGATCATGTCACACATTTGTAATTGAAGGTGGCTGTTGAAAATAATTCTTTACATAACTGGATTCTAGCAGTCTTGTTGATGATGAGGTAAGTGGAGTGAATAGGATATGACTCGTTTGTCATTGCTTAGCCGCAAAGCAGAAACTTGGTATCTGGGAATGGAGACATTAAAAAGCATCAAGATTGGAAAGTATATGATAATTCAAGTCTAAGAGACTTTTTACAAAAAGTGCAGAAGGAATATAGGCATGGGAATATATACCACTGAATTTTTGCCATTAACGTCTTTCACACAGTTAAAATTGAACCTTTTGATTACTCTAGAAGCCACAGGTCATATAATGATTTTTGCCAAACTACAAGCCTAGGCAACTTAAGTCTGTGCTTCATGTAAACGGTCTTATACTGTGAGGTTGTTTGTCCTGTTGCTTGTATTTCTATTCCTTGAAATCAAGTTTTAGAACTTTTTTGGAGAAGTTCATGTACAGTCATAGCTCTCATAGGTCTTTCTAGTAGATGAACATGATTTTCACTTCTGTGGGTGAATTATAAATGTATTATAAAAATTCATATGAGGCCTGGTACGGTGGCTCACACCTGTAATCCCAGCACTTTGGGAGGCGAAGGTGGGAGGATCGCTTGAAGCCAGGAGTTCAAGACCAACCTGAGCAACATAGCGAGGCCCTGTCTCTACAAAAAAATTAAAAAGTTAGTCTAGTGTCCTGGTGTGCATCTGTCTAGCTACTTGGGAGGCTGAGGCAGGAGGATCACTTGAGCCCATGAATTTGAGGCTGCAGTGAGCTATGATTTTGCCACTGCACTCTAGCCTAGGCGACAGAGTGAGATCCTGTCTCTTTAAAAAAAAAAAATTTGGACTTGCAGGTGAAAAAGATATAGTATGATTGGCTGCCAAAGAACATCTATTACATCTGCATATTTATGCTGCTGCTAATGAATGAACACTTCTACAAGGCAATTTCTGAGTGATATGCAGCTTTTGGAAAACAACAAAGTGAATGGGAAATGTTTTTCTTAGAGGAAATTAATTGCTCATCCAAGGCAATAGAGAAACATTAAATGATTTGTGGTGGATTTCATTTTCCTGGAGCACCTTCTACAACCTGCAGTTCAGTCAGTTATTATGCTAAGGGGTGGGTGCACTGACCTTGTCAAAAGAGTGACCAAGAATTTCATTTGACTTTGGTTTGTTAGTTCACGATACTCATGGATATCTGGATCTCTAACCTTGGCTTTTTATAACTCTGTAATCCTAGGCAGTCATTCACTGTGAAAATACTTGTGTTTCTCTTTCTTCTTTGTATTTGTTCATTTGAAAAGCCTTTCAAAAGGAATTGCAGCCTGCATGTGATTATAGCTATCAGTAGCACTTAAACTAACTGCTGAGATGAGACTTTTCTTTTTGGATCCTGCTAATTTCACATATCAATAGAAAAAGAAATTTTTTTTCCTGTTAAAAGGCCCGACTTTACTAATTGGTAGTTGCTCTTTGGATTGAGCCACAATCCTTAGGGACAGCATTTGATAGAACAATTTTTGACATTTTAATTTGACAAGAAACAATTCAGCGAAACGACTTAGACTTGTGCCTGAAGTGGAGTCTTCTCTTTCTATGATTGTGATACTCAGTGTAGGGAATGCCTTTGAAAGTCTGCAACACTTTATAAACCCTGTCATCCATTTAATATGATAGTTCATAGGAGCTTCACCTACAATACTCTTATACAATTGAAACACTTTTCTATAGATGTTAGGATTTTGGGGGCCATGCAGTAAATTCTAATTGTTGTGACAAAAACACAGCTTTCCAGAAGGACAATACATTTAGGTATAAAATGTGTAAATTTTGTGCCCCTTTATTCTTTGTTTATGTTATCATCTACATCTGTCTAACTCAGAAGTATTATTTGTTTTAAAAATTTCCCCCCAAGTTACCACTTGAAAATGGTAGAATAGAGTAGTTTCAGTTACGACGTGTTTGTATGTGTGTGTGTGCGCTCTTATATATCTCCTTGGAAAACTTACATTTTTAAATAATGAAGTTAAAGTTGAAGCAAATACAGAATGTATACATACACACATGCATACTCACTTATTTCTGAAAAATTATCTTAGAGATCTGCATTTGTCCCTGTATTTTGGGGAATATTTAAATGGCCAAATTGGAAATGAAATAGGTGTTTGAAAAATATCTGGGAACAGAAGCCTGATATCTAAGCATGGGAAATAGGTTGAAAGAAAAGGAAAAAGTGACTTTTAGTTTCTTCTTGGTGTGTGTGTGTGTTTGTAATATGTGAAATTTTATTTTTTAACTGCGAGATAAGGTTAGAAATTGATAGTCGCAAAAAGTGCTCATGACGATAGTGATTTATTCCAGGTGAGAAAAAGGCATTCATTTTACTACCAGTATTTCCTCCCTGAGCTTGGGATGGATAGATGATTTGGAGAGGTAGACTGCTTAGTGTCATTTGGTTATATTCTGTTACTTCTTACAAGCCATTATTAGTTGGTATCCTATGTATTTTAGTGAAAGAAAAGGTTTTAATGGATTTGCTCGTCACATAAGTGTATGTGCTAGCACCTGTTCTCTCCCTCCCTTCCCCGCAAACATTTACCTGTCTGCTTTTCTTCCTCCCTCCCTCTCTTCCTTTTTTCTATTCTCCCATTTAAATATGGGGAAAAGATTAACATCTTTCATATCATTGTATAAGAATGCCTATGAGTATAATTTATTTTGTTTCATGAAGATTTATGTTTTAAATCATTTTTACATTTATTTTTAGTAAAAGCATTTATTACATTTAGGAATGCACTGGGTAAAATTGCTCATAAAGAAGAAACATCACTAGTCAGTTTTCCTCTAAGAAAAATAGTCCTAAGGATAAAAAAGTCAAAGTTAACATAGTGTATCACACACTTGAGTTTGTAGTCTAACATCATTTTATTTTTGTTTAACTTTCAAATGAAAATGGTGTTTGCATATGACTCCAATTGTGTGATACGCTACATTAATATTACTTTAGAGATTATAATTTTACTTGTAATTGTCCTAAGTATGAGTTAGAAAACTTAAAATTAACAGGAAAAATTCACCAGAGCCTTTTCATATAAAATATCATGTTTTTGAAACAACATCAAATCCTTTGAGATTTACTTTGGAATGGAGATTTCATACTTAAACTTAGGGGAAATAAACTAGTATTGAAAAGTTTCTTCAGCCATTGTGTATAGTTACTGTTAGAGGTGTTTCCCACACTGGGGAATCAGGAAGTCTGTAGTTTAAATTCTTCAGGATCAGATTATATTGCCCGTTTTCTTTGCACATGGTGTTAAGTACATATTAAGTGACAGCTATAACTTTTCTTTTCCTCTCTTACCTTTGGGAATTTTGAGAACACGGCTTTAGTTTTCTTCTAATTTGTGTTATTTTTGTATTTGTTTTTAATTTTCAAGAAGGTATACCTTTAAATTACAGTATGGTAAATATCTGAACAATTTTCTAAATTTCTTTAGTATATTGTGTATTTGTTCATTTATGCTTTTGAGACAGGGTTTCACTCTGTCACCTGGGCTAGAGTGCAGTGGCATCATCATAGCTCACTGCAACCTCAAACTCCTGGGCTCAAGCCATCCTTTTGCCTCAGCCTCTGGAGTAGCTAGGACTACAGGCAGGCACAATAACACCTAGCTAATTTTTTCTATTTTTGGTAGAGATGGGGTTTCACTCTTGCTCAGGCTGGTCTCAAACCTCTTGCCCCAAGCAGTCCTCCCGCCTCAGCCTTCCAAAGTGCTGGGATTACAGGTGTGAGCCACTGTGCCCAGCCTGTGTTTTAAAAATAATATAAATACCCATGGGCCAGGTTTTAAGAACTTGGAGCAGGAAACTTTAAGAAGGAAAGGGGGAGATATCATTGCTTTTACATAAGATTAGACCAGAAGGTTGTGCTTACTTATTTGTTGGTTTTAGGTTCTTTTTTCTGCCACTTATGATTTCATCTTGGCATTGAGAATTGTTGAGATAAAATCTATTTGCCAAAAATTAGGCCCAGCAATTAAGGTTTTAAATTGCCAGGGATATCAAAAGGGGTTTTAAGAGGTTTTGATGGTTTGAAGGGAGAATTGACTGAATATTCAGAGAACATAAGCACAGTTTATAAGCACAGTTTTCTGTGATTTGGCTTAATCAAAGAGGTTCACTAAGTGTCATTGTCCAAGTAATATTTAAGTGTCCTAGTTTGTGCACTTGCTTTTTTGTGTACTGAAAAAAACTGATGAATGTTAGTATGACTCTACAGTGACATTGGAAATTATGAGATATTTGTGTCTGGCTTGACTTAGTCCTGCTTATATTTCAGTTGAAATACATACTAAGTCTGATTTCAGTGCAAAGCTTGTCCATTTCATGTATCTGTTTACCATTTGCATGATTTTGAGTAATGAACATTTCTTGACAACAGCATCACACCTTGTTTTAAACAAGACTCATCTTTACTATACTCCAAACACAAGCACAAATTGGTTTATATCCATGTTAATGAAGAAACAAATGTATCTATTTCAATGTATAAAACAGAAAAACATGAGATAAATAACTTGTTTTACAGAAATGGAAACCTGCAGACTTAATGAACAAGAAATTAAGTTAATTTAGAAAATAATACTTTTATTTGATATGTATTTTTATTTATTTAATACATTTGATTTTCAAACTGTACAATATGTATGTGTGAGAGTTCTCTTAGTCCTCAGACGAATGTAGGTCTGTGTTAATTGGTATTTTTATCCTTTCCATGCTATATATTTTAATCGTCCTCAGGAGAAGATCTGAAAATATGAAGATGAGCAGTTACATGAGCAACTGCACAGAGTTGAAGAATAGTACTTGCTAGTTGATGACAAAACAAAATAATGTAGGCTGTCCTGGGTTGTTTTACTGTGAAAATAGGCACAAGTGTTTGGCAAATAAATAAGTGTCAATGGTGTAGTCATAGAGAGTAAAAATGTTGTAGAGGAAAAACCCCAATTTCTTTGTGAGAGAATTAGAAGACCATGCTTGTTTTGTATCCTTCCAAAGGCCCTCATGTTGACATTATTTTATGTTAAAGAATTACTAACTTGAATTTAAGTGAAGTCCTGGCTTTTGTTTGTACTTTGTTTTGTGAGGTATGGGAGGAAATCAGGTGGTTTTAAAGTATCAATCTTTGGCCCAGTGATCCCTTTATGTATGTCAACAGAGTATAAAAACCTAAATGATATTGAACTTGCTATTTCCATGGATGGATTGTATTGTTAACTATGTACTGCTCTTCTGGGTGAATCCTAGCTTGTTTAGTTTCTGATGAATCTAACCAGATGGCTTGATAGTGAGTGAATGCTCCTCCCTGAACAAATCACTTAGTTTTATGATTCTCCAGCATCTCCTGATTTGAATATCCCTCACACATCATTACATTTTCTTAGACTCAGGTCTGAGGAGAAACAAAGTATACCATCATGCCAATTATGTTAACCTCTGGAAGCAAAAACGCTAATTGGCTAACCTCCCCAAACAACTTTTAAAAGCCTCCAAAGCTTGCTTATTATTGGGAAAACCAGTGAAAAGATGATTGGTAGGAGAGGTATGGGCAGAGATATATCTAAACAGAAAGTAGTATGGCCTAACAGTCCAAAAACCATGTTATTCTTTTTAAATCTTGGTTTTAATACTTGGCTTCAGATTATTTTGATCTGCTTATTTAACTCTTTGGGTCTCTCTTACTGCAAATATGCAGAGATTACTTATGATCCTGACTTGCTTATAGGGCTATACATATTAAAATGAGTTAGTAGATATTAAAGCACTTTCAGAGAGTTATAAGTATTATTCAAATGCAGGAGATTCATATTATTTACTTTAGAATAACTGAAAATGACCTTGAGAAAATAATACCCACTTTTAGACTAAGCAAAGAATTCTGTGGCCATTTTCTTCTCTGCATAGAAGGAGCTAGTTTGACCAAATTATTATACAGAGAGGACATGGACAGGTGCCATTGTGCTCAGCTATTTTCCCTTTTGTGAGAGCCTTGAGTTGAATGTTTCTCTGGGCAGCTAATCCTTGGCACCACAGCTTTGTTCTGATAGTGGCATCTGGCACTAGATTGATTTAACTGAGTCTGAGGTTTGCTCTTTTCAGAATGTGCTCTCTAGGCAGCTTCTGTGTGGCTCTGACATGACCACATGCTGCTGCTGCTTTTTCTGCCTTTTAGCACCACACATGAGGCTAAGACATTATGACACCTGCCATTTGGAACCTTTATTTGCTGAAAAATGTCAAGATTTTCAGACAAGTTGAAGAGATATAACTGATCATTCTTCCCTTTCTCAGGAATAGGCTGAGGGCATTTGTTCATAGATGGATGAATTGCTGAACTGGTATAGTTCAGTTATTTTTGAGAGAGCACATCAGTTTTGTGTAGAAGATTCAGATGTGTTTATATGTTCTTATGCTCCTTTGCACCTATTTGGTGTGATAGTAATTTGCTGTTTGTATAAGCAAAGATTTTAGTGATTATGTTCTGGATTTCACTGGATATTGATGAGTGTTGAGGGGAATGTTCTCATCCTTACTCCTCATTTTTATTAAAAACCTCACTAGGAAATTGTAGGTTTTTGAGGATGGGCTATTGTTATGAGAATATGCCATACAGATGCACACACTGGTTGACTGTCAAATCTGAAATTGAGAGGGGTAAGACCTCCTTGAGGTCCTTGCTGCTTCCTCTTCCCTTTTCCCCCTTGATCCATCTTAGTGTTCTAAGTCGAGAGGATTGATTGGTAGATAAAGGACAGAAGAAGTGCTTGTTTGATAACTTTTCCTCCTAGTAACTAATTGAGGAATCTACCTGATTGAGGAAGGAAGTTGAACTCTGGTATAAAATGAAGGCTTAAGAAACTATCATCATTATTTTGCTTATTCTTACCTTTCAATCTTATGGGTAAATTATAATTGGCTGCATGCTATTGAGTAAACTATTTCCTCTCATTCTCATATTTTGATCTTTGTCTTGAATTTCAAGTCTGACAACATCACAGAGCTGGTGATAGCCTAATTTGGTGTAATTTGGGAAAGAAGTTCCAATGACTTTAGTCTTTTTGAATTGCAAAAAATGTAAAGAGGTTGTATGAGAAGATGCCCTAAAAGTTACTTTATTGAGAGTGAGACCATGTTGATCAGATCAGATTTGGAACTATGTCCTCTGGCATCTCTTCGGAAAGCTTATTCTCAAGTGGCACAGTGGAAAAGGGAGAATGAATATTGGCCAACAGTCTTGTTCTTTGAATTGTAATTTGTGAAGACTAGTAGAAATATAAAATCTATCTTTACCAATTGGAAAGCAATGAGGACTAATGGCTTTAATGTTATCAACAGGATCCGTGAATTGGAACATAAATATTTGAAAATATTTTACAATAGAAACTTGGTAGTTCTTCAGTAAACAAAGCTTCTCGCTTAGGGTGCTAGATTGACTTGAATTACGTAAAGAAGAATTCTTGTTGCAAATTTAAACTTTCTTCAGCTTTTATCTGGATTCTTCCTATTGTAAGAGTTTTTTCATAGATTCGCAGAATATGTATCTCAGTTTATTGTTATAGAAATAGCATTCATATAAGCATCTCCATCTTAGGACTTGCATTTTGGACATGGATAATCACCAAGGAATAGACGTGTTATTTTGGGTTTCACCTTGGAAATGAACTGTCTTAATATTTCTTTTACCTGAATCAAACATATTTTATATTTCTTGAAGTACGTTTTATTCAGTTGCAAGTTATGGTATTAGACAAAAATTGAACTTCAGCTGCCATCTTTGGTTCCTCTTAATTTAAGGTACAATAGATACTCAACAAAGAAAGGGCTATATTGGTGTGTGAATTATTTTAAAAGGCCCTGAGGTGAAGATGACGAATAAAATTAGACAAAAATGCCAAGATAAATCAAGTATATCTTTTATATAATATGCTGTTTCTCTGTAATCTTTACCATGGTGTACCATTCATCTTTCTTTCTATTAATGTGAGGAGTGGACACATATTTCTAATATCTTTAATAAACATGGTGTCAAAAGACATAGGATTAACCAATGATTCTGAAAACACTGGCTTAGAAGTCCGTATTCTTTAGTGCCAACACTGCATCCAGTGTTCCCAGGTAATAGCTCAGACCCATCTACAGTTGAAATAAAGGAAAATAAATTTATTCATTTCATAACATATTAAAGTCCTGACGGGTACGATGCACACTATCTGGGTGATGGAAACACTTGAAACTTTGACTCAAAACTGTACAAAAGTAATTCATGTAAACAAAACATCTGTACCTCCATAATATTCTGAAGTAAAAACAAAAAAATAGAATCAGGGGAAAAAAAATCTGCCATCTTGTTCTTTTCTGTTTAAAAAAAATAGTAAAGTCAATTGCAAGTTCTATTTCCCTTCTTCATAAAAATGATAAATATTTTTAAGATAATAGTTATGATGGGCTTTGCTAAAACAAAACAGAAGTGCAGATGTTATGAATGACATTTAGGTACTGCTTATGCAGATGGGGAACTACTAAGCTTTCCTATTTTCAAGGGCTTGGTATTTCTTTTGAGTTGTTAAGGCTTTAGAATAGTAGTTCCCAAAGTATAGTCCCAGACTTCATCAAAATTAGAAACTTATTGTGTTTCAAGTGGGATTCATCCCAAGGATGCAAAGATGGTTCAACATAAGCAAGTCAATAAACATGATATATCACATCAACAGAATCAAGGACAAAAACCATATGATCATTTCAAGAGATGCTGAAAAGGCATTTGGTAAAATTCAACATCCCTTCATGATAAAAACTCTCAACAAATTGGGTATGGAAGTAACATATCTCAACAAGGTAAAGGCCATATTTGACAAACTCACATCTAATATCATATTGAGTGTGAAAAAATTGAAAGCCTTTCCACTAAGATCTGGAACACGACAAGGATGCTTTCTATCACCACTTTTATTGAACGTAGTACTGGAAGTTCTAGCCAGAGCAATTAGATGAGAGAAAGAAATAAAGAACATTGAAATTGGAAAGGAAGAAGTCAAATTGTCCTTGTTTGCAGATGATATAATCTTTTTTTTTTTTTTTTAAAGAGACAGGGTCTAGCTCTGTCCCCTAATCTGGAGTAGAGTACAGTGACACCATCATAGCCACTGTAACCTTGGACTCCTGGCCTCCAGCGATCCTCCCACCTCGGCCTCCCAAAGTGCTAGGATTATAGACATGAGCCACCGCGTCCAGCCGACGTGATCTTATATTTAGAAAAACCTAAAGCTCTATCAAAAAACTCTTGGAACAGATAAAAAAAAAATTCAGAAAAGTTGCAGGATACAAAATCAACATACAAAAATCAGTAGTGTTTATGTAAGCTAATAACAATCAATCTGGAAAAGAAATCAAGAAAGCAATCCCACTTATAATAGCTACAAAAAAATAAAATACTTAGGAATAAATTTAACCAAAGTGAAAGATCTCTACAAGGAAAACCATAAAACGCTGGTGTAGGAAATTGAAGAGGACACAAAAATGTGGAAAGATATCCCATGCTTATGGTATAGAAAAATTAATATTGTTAAAATGTCTATACGACCCAAAGTGATCTATGGATTCAATGCAATCCCTATCAATACACCAATGACATTCTTCACAGAAATGAAAAAGCAATCTTAAAATTTGTATAGACCAACAAAAGACGCCAAATAGCTAAAATAATCCTAAGCAAAAAGAACAAAGCTGGAGGCATCATACCACCTGATTTCAAATTACATTACAGAGCTATAGTAACTAAAACAGCATGGTACTGGCATAAACAGACAGATAGACCAATGGAACAGA
The DNA here is from genome assembly GCA_023783475.1 of Daubentonia madagascariensis. Classification (NCBI taxonomy): domain Eukaryota; kingdom Metazoa; phylum Chordata; class Mammalia; order Primates; family Daubentoniidae; genus Daubentonia; species Daubentonia madagascariensis. The sequence goes on along the minus strand of JAKFHU010001035.1, from coordinate 38,792,238 downwards.
ATAGAGAACCCAGAAGCAAATCCATGCACTTAACAGCCAACTCATTTTTGACTAAGTTGTCAAGAACATACACTGGGGGGAAAGGACAGTCTCTTTAATAAATGGTGCTGGGAAAATTGGATATCTATATGCAGAAGAATGAAATTACATCCCTATCTTTCACCATATGCAAAAATCAACTCAAAGTGGATTGAAGACTTAAATGTGAGACCTGAAACTATGCAACTACTAAAAGAAAACATTGGGGAAATGCTACAGGACATTGGTCTGGAAAAAGGTTTTTTGGGGGTAAAACCTTAAAAGCACAGGAAACGAAAGCAAAAATAGACAAGTGGGATTATGTCAGCTAAAAATCTTCTGCACAGCAAGGGAAAAAAATCAGCAGAGTGAAGAGACAGCCTACGGAATAGAAGAAAATATTTGCAAACTCTCCGTCCAACAAGGGATTAATAACCAGAATATATAAGGAACTCAAACAACTCAATAGCAAAAAAAAACCCCCAAATAATCTGATGAAAAAATGGGCCAAAGACTTGAATAGACTCTTTTTTTTTCCAGAAGAAGACATACAAATGGCCAAAAAGTATATGAAAAAATGTTCAGCATCACTAATCATTGGGGAAATGCAAATCAAAACCACAATGAGATATAATCTCACCCCAGTTAGAAGGCTGTTTTCAAAAAGACAAAAAATAACAAATGCTGGCAAGGATGTGGAGAAAGAGGAATGCTCGTACATTGTTGGTGGGAATGTAAAGTAGTATAGCCATTATGGAAAACAGTATGGAAGTTTCTCAGAAAACTACAATTAGAACTACCATTTGATCCAGTAATCCTGCTGCTGGGTATATGTCGAAAAGAAAGGAAATCAGTATATCAAAGAGAAATCTGCACTCCCATGTTTATTGGAATACTATTCACAGTATCAAAGATATGGAATCGACCTAAGTGTCCATCAACCAAAGAATAGATAAAGAAAATGTGGTGTGTGTGGACACACACACACAGGAATATTATTCATCCATTATAATGATTGTCATTTGCAGCAACATGGATGGAACTGGAGATCAGTTTGTTAAGTGAAATAAGTCAGGCACAGAAAATCAAATATCACATGTTCTCATTCATGTGTGGGAGCTAAAAAAGTGGATCTCATAGAGATAGAGTAGAATGTTGGTTATCAGAGGCTGGGAAGGGAAGGAGAGTTGGGGGAAGGATGAAGAGAAGTTTGTTAAAGGGTACAAAAATACAGTTAGAAGGAATAAGTTCTAGTATTTGATAGTATAGTCAGGAAATTATATTTAATAGTTAACAGTAATTTATTGTATACTTCAAAATAGCTAGAAGAGAAGAATTGTAATGTTCCCCACACAAAAGATAAATGTTCAGGGTGATGGTTATCCCAATTACCCTGATTTGGTCGTTACACATTGTACAGAGGTATTAAAATATCACAGGTACCCCAAAAATATGTACAACAATTATATGTGAATAAATTAAAATAAAATGAGCAAACACAACCTTTTGTATTTCAAAAGCCCATTAAGAGAATGAAAAGGTAAGCCAAAAATTGGCACAAAATAATTGCAAATCATGTATCTGATAAAGGACTTGTGTTTAAAATACATTAAGGACACTTATAACTCACAAACCAATTAAAAGTGAGCAAAAGATTAGAATAGATATTTCACTAAAGAAATCTGTATTCTAGGAAAGGCCAATAAGTACATTGAATAAGTGCTCAGCATCATTAGTGATTAAAGAAATGTAAATTTAATTACAAGTAGGTACTAATTCATAACCACTAGAATAGCTATAGTAAAAAGGACAGACAGATAACAAGTATTGTCAAGGATATGAACAAACTGGAGCCCTCATTCATTGCACTTAAAAAATTGCTTTAAAAAATTAAACATAAATTTACAACCCACAATTTTCACTGCTGAGAATCTGTCCAAGAGAAATATCATATATGTCGACACAAAGACTTGTACGTGAATGTTTATGCAACATCATTCATAATACCATAAGACTGGAACAACCCAAAAGGCCATCAGCTGGTAAATGGATAAACAAAATATGGTATATCCATAACAATGGATACTATCCAGCAATAAAAAGGAAGTGTTCAAAAACATTATGCTAAGTGAAGAAGCCAGACACAAAGGGTCATATAGTTCCTTTTATATGAAATGTTTGGAAAAGGTGAATATAGACAGAAAGTAGATTAGTGGATACCTGGGGCTGAAGGTGGGAATGAGGAGTGAGAGCAAATGGGTATAAAGGATCTTTTTGACATGGAAATATTGTGAAATTTAATTTTGATGGTTATACAACATTTGCTAAATGTCATTGAATTAGACACTTAAGGTGGATGAATTTTATGAAATGTAAATTATACCTCAACAAAACCTCAAAGCTGAAAGTGTGGTCCCAGGACCAGTAGTATCAGCATCACCAAAGAACTTGTTAGAAATGCAAATAATCAGCCTCAATGAAGCAGAAACTCTGGCGGTAGGGCCCAGCAATCTGTGTTTTAACAAACACGCCAGCTGATTCTGATGCAGGCTCAAGTTTGAGAATTACTGCTCTAGAATCAAGGATAGTTAAATGGAGATGTGGGTAGTTTTTGGTACAGTTTGTGTACATTCAATCTACTCTGTTCCTGTAAATGCAGGAAAGGTTTGAATTAAGGACTGATCTAGTAGAGTTAAAGGAAATTACAGGGTAATGGGAATAAAAATAAACTGGCCTTTCATGTTCTTGATATGTCCCCATGAGAAGCTTTATGATTGTGGTGTTTGTGTACCACATATGTTAGTAAATTCCTGTGTTCTTTTAGGCTTGCTGTTTTTTAACGAACATAGCATAAACAGGTTCATTTGCCATAACAACGGTGGAAGTTTAGATCCTTGAAAGGAATTATTTCTCCTAAATATTTACACAGTATAATATAGCAGAGCCAGAAATGTGCAGTGATCCCAAAAAGGTAAAGATCTGACTATAAAGAAGTAAATGGAGCAGCCGGCTGAACTGAGCAACTCGTTCTCTTCCTCCATCTGTTCAGTATTCTTTAAAAGCCATGATTAGCAAATGGGTTGATCTACGATAGTGGTCTTACACATAGCATGTGCTTTCAGGATTTTTTTCGGCATTAGCTGGGAGGCCAAAAGAAATTCTAAAGGTTGAGGCTGGTCCAGAATAGGGCTTGGAGATCCAAACTGGAGGCTACTGGTTGGTGAGTATTTTAGATGAAGTTTGTAGATAGGGTCTCCTTTGTGCTGGGGGTGGGGGTGGGGTTGATGACTTCTGCTGAGGTATAAGTTCACTTCAGAGGGAAGTAGAGGTTGTGGGAGAAGGGATAAAACAAATGTAAGAGAGGGAAGAAAAGGAGAAGTGAGAAATGGTATGCAAACCGATGAATATATGTCATTTATTAGTGAAGCTCACTGAGGTCATTAATAGTACAATTTAGAAGAATATCAGGGAATGTAGCATAAACCATTCTTACTTCCAAAACTTCATTCAGCTGTAGGTAAAAAGAACTGGGTTATTTGTTGCTGGCAAAGTACATCTCTGCTTCTCTTTCTTTTTAATTATTATTATTTTACTTCTCAATGTGTCTTTGCCTTTGCTTCTCTTCTTTTTGTTTGGGGTTTTCTTTTTGTTATTGTTGTTCTTTTAAAAATCTTTTAATACTCAGTATTATATTATTGGGCACTTACTAGCAAAATATTAGAATATTATGTCCTCTAAGTTGGTCATTTCAATTCTTCCTTCTGTTATTGGATGGATAATAAAGGAGTAGAATAAGTTGCAATAAGTTTTATTCTAAAAAAAAAAAATCTATGCCATAGCAGTCCAAATTTCTTATATTTATTTGTGGACAAACTCCCGTAGATGTATTTAAGCTAAAAAATACAGGAGTGGTAGAAAAGAAGAGTAAATGAAGCTAACTTCTATTTTTGTAAGAAAACTTTATTGCTTACAATTCTCTATGCAACTCTCAGATTTATATCTGAACAGAATTGCAGTTGAACAAGAATAAACAAATATAGATAATCTATTATATGAGTTAATACAAATTGAGTACATAAAAATTGATAGTTTTGGAGTTAACTGCAAAAATCAGGAGAAACCTACTTTTGGATGTGTTGAGGGGATGGTAGATAGGTTGACATACCATGTTTTTTTAAGTCAGTACATTTCAAAATGTTGACCAAAGAACATTTTACTTATAAAATCAGAACAGCGTTTGTTCCTGGCCTTCTTAGGTTTTGTATCTTGTTAGTAGGGAACATGGAATGTTTATATTGCTGCTGGAAACAACAGTTTCTTCCACAGTTAGTGTTCCTGTCTTTTAGCCTGCTTTTCCTGTCCCAGAATCAATGGGATCCTTGCCCTTTGTCTAGCCTAACGCCACTTATGCACCAGCCCTTGTGGTTGGTCCTGTGGCTGTTTTATTCTTGAGTTCCATGAGTGATATGCAGTACTTGTAACAACTTTGTGATGCTCTCAGATATAGGTAAGGAAAAAAGAAATAAAGGAGGGATTTTTAAAAAGGAAAGCAGAAGAAGGTGAAGGGAAGGGAGGGAATAAAAGATTTTTACTGTGGAAGGTAGTGGAGAATGACAGTTTCTGCTCATGCTAGTCTCAGAAATTGCTTTTACTCCAGTAGAGGGACTTAACCTACAAATTGAAGACAAGCTCTCCATCTTCTTAGTCCTTCAGTTTGTTGATTTGCTTTCCCTATGATGGCATTTGAAGGTACCATTGATTTTGTCATCTCTATCATTAAATGGCCCACTGACAGCAATAAAAATAATTCGGATGTAGTGTTTTTATACATTGTGGCACATTGTAGCAGCTCAGCATCATTGTGAACATAAACCAGTGATGCTGAATAGCAGAATCAGATTCTTGGGTTAAATATTATTTTTTATGGCATAAAAAGATAGGTAGCTGGTGCTTTGAGCAACCCCAAACTCCAGATTAAAGTTCTGCTTGGTAGTTGCTAATTCAGGTCTGGTTTTTTTTAGGTTTCCTTTATGGCTGGAAAGCATTCTTTTCATCCAGTATAGTGTGGGGCACTGAAGGAAAAGTAGCCAAGGGAATTCTGTTCTGTTGAAATACTGCTCTGTAGATAAGATGTGTTAGGATGTTTGGGAGTACACTTAGATCCTCTGGTTGATAGACTTGTCTCCCAGGCTTGTAATGGATTTTCTGTGTGATAACTGTACCATTGCAAGAGTTGTTCTCTTTGGAAAATGCTTGTCTTTTTTGACGATAACTTAGGCTTTTTTTTTTTTTAAACTGGTAATTGAAGAATTGCTTCTACTTAGTCTTCCACCAGATGGTGCTAGTATTACATACCTAAAGGTAAACTCCTTTGGTGCTACTGAAATAATGAGGTTGTGTATTTTCTGTCTTTCTCCTTTTGTGCTTCACCATATTTTGCCGTTAGTGTTTTTTTCCTACACACTACTTTCCTGGTATACTTTTGCATCACCTCACATCTTTTATGTTGTGGATAGTGAGCTGATTGTGCCTTGGTGATCATGAACGGTAACATGGGAGATGGATTCAGGACTTTACGTACAAGGACTAAGTAAAATTTAAAGATATATAATATATACTTTCTTGTAAAATTTTTCATCATTCATTTGCTTATCTGGCCTGTGTATAAAAATTGAGAACTTATTCTGTACTTTTTTGCTTAGCTGTGATTCTTTTACATTATCCTAACAATATCATAAAATATTGTTGTTTGAGATCTTCTACCAACAAATGATATGTTTACCCAGATTTAAGTTCAAAATAACTTTAATAACTTTGAAAGAAAGTTTGGTAAAATTAAAAAAAAAAGTTTGCCATTATCTGATATCAGATTTCCTGATCAGTTAGTAATTGTGCTTAAATTTTAAACTTTTTCTGATTAGAAATAAATATTACATGATTATTGCAGAAAAATTTAAAGAAACAAGAATGCAATTAAAGGAATAATTCTTGTTTAAGTACTATTAACATTATATTACATAAAGCTGGTTTTCTTTTTGTGTATATAATATTTTAAAAATATCAAAATTGGTCTCAGTTTCATAACGAGTTTTTTCACTTAATAATTTGTCATAAATATTTTACGTTAGGTCAAGATTTGGTTTTTAGTTTCTTTCAGTCACATACAAGTGTGCTATGATGAATAGTGCTATTTAATTTTTTGTGTATTTTTAGATTTCTTTCACATAAATTCTTAAAAATATAATAGCTAGTTCAGAGAGAATGTACGTTTTTGTGACTTTTGATCTGATTTTCAAATTACCATCCAAGAGTTCTACAGTTTAAACATCTTAACAGTATATGATTTTGCTTATTTCCCTATATCCTCTTCATCACTAGATTAGTTTTTAATAGTGACCAGATATTGCTCATTTAAGACTCTCTGAAATAACTCGTTGTTAAAGAAATTTAAAATTGCTTTGGTATTTTCTTAGAAATAAGCTGTATCCTTTAAGCATTAAATTGTAGAGCCCCTTCTACTTGTGGTGATTTGGTTTTTGGCTTTGTCTCCTATCCCTAAAATACAAACAACTATTCTTTCATGCTTCAAAACTGGTTATCTCATATGCAAAGAATTAAGATTTTCTTAAAAGGGATATTGGTTAATATTTTTAGTGCTTTCTATTACTTATCGAGAAACTTAGGCCAAGTCATTTAACCTCTCTCAATATGAATCTTTCTCAGTTTAGAAAGTTGGAAGAATAGTTTGTAGATAAACTATCTTTAAAACTTTAATGAAATGGGCTAGGCATTTAGCATAGTAGCTATTTAATACATATTTTTTGGTAGGCAGAAGAAAAGAAAAGAGGAAGGTGCTAGATATTAATAGAGTCTGAGGAATTTTAGTATACTTTTGTAAAGAGTTAAAAACATCAGTCTGTATTATAATAGTTTAGCGAATGCATCCTGGTTGATTTTTGATATCTTACTAAATAACTACATTTTCATTTAAGTAACTTAACTTTGAATTAAATTCTCCTGTTAACACAAAGAAGCATGTAATTTATTTTAAAATCAGAAAAAACAATACAGCTATTTTGGTATTTGGGAAATGGATAGAGGGCAGGAGATTTATACGGAGACTTCACATAACCTTGTAAATGAATGTGAAAGCTATTAGCCCAAGAACTTTTAAAAAAACAAACAGACAAGCTAGTTTTCCTTTCTTATGAAGAGAATCCTACTCTCCCATCGCAATTTGGTAAAGAACAAATTATCATTTTCTTACTGTCAGAATAAATAGTTACTATAAGAAAAGTTCTTGCAAACTTGGTTTTAAAAAGTTAATCAACATACAATCTGTCATGGTAGAAGAGGCTTATAAACTGTGGAGATATCAATTCTGTAACTTAAACATACATCTTTTTAAAAGAAAGCAAATTGTATTGATTCATGATCAGTTTTATATAAGTAACATCACTGAGTTTTACTTTAGATAACAAAATTTAGCGTTTTTAACTTACGGAGTTTTTATAAAAAATTTTTAAATGAATTTAAAAGTGAATGCATCTATATTATAGGCATTTTACTTGTTTTTAGATCATGAATGTGTGGTTTGTTGTCTTAAAAAGATCCTAAAATAGTGATTAATTAGATAAAATGTTTTAAAAATTACCAATTTAATTCTATAGAATTAGCATGTTAACATATAGATCTGGTAAAATATAAGTCCGATGGTAGCTTCTGAAATTTACTTTCATATGTTTAAAGCTTGAGATGCTATATGTATTTGTTTAGGTGTTGGTCTAAATTGTAGCAATTTGAAGGGCCGTCAGAGTACTGTAATAATCTTGGAACATTAGTTCAGTTACAACTGTGTCAGTTAAAATCCCTCCAAATAATAAATTCTGCTGAGAGTCTTGTCTGCATAATGGCAAAATACATAAAATAGTCAAATTGCTAAGATTTTGAGCCTAATTTGTTTATACCAGAGAGAAATTTGTTTTGTGAAATATAATAACTTACTAAATCATTAGACATATGAATTTTGTACAAAGTTCATTTTTGCTTTCTTCAAAATATATTAGAGATAATTGGAATAATTTCCGAATAGTTTATTGGGAAACTTTCCATTAAACAGAAAGTTCCTTATAAATCTAGCATAATTTCTGCTGAATGTCTATTCTTGAACTCTAAATAGGAATAAAGAAGGAGAGGGAGGCATTATAGCTTTTCTACTTAGCAGCTTCTCCTGGAAAAAATCATCACCACTCCCAGTTTGATTTGTTTCATTTAATTCTTACCACATATACTTCTTAGGTCCTTATATGTTTTATATTGAAGTAATCAGTGTTGAGGTTTTTCTGTTCATTTAGATTATTTAAGCTTTCTGATCTGTGCTTAGTACTGAACTGTTTATTGGACCCATTATGTTCAATAACTAAAGCATATGAAATTTACTACATTTTATATTGATTTAATATTAATGTTAATATAAAATCTTTGGGTGCAACGTGTCACATCTGTTTTGTATTCCTCTGTTTAAAAGAAGTGGCAGTATGGTATTTGGAGGAATATTTATTATCTGAGTGTTTTTCTTTGCAATAGTTTCCCTCAGTCTGTTGAGAATTATAACCTCCAAGAGACAGTGAAATGCCCAGCAAATTCTTAGGTACCCAACTACTAAAAGACCACAGTTAATTGGAATTTTTATTTCCATTTAAGTTCCCTTAATAGTTGTAACTTAAATAGCTGTAACTTTGGAGGCTTCTGGAAATGATAGAAAGCAAATTTGTGGTGAGATTTTAAAATATATTTTTTTCTCTTAATAATAGGTACAGCTTGCACTTCATGTATACTCTGGTTTTTTAGAAAAGACTTTGTTAGACTGAGTGTTGATTTGTATTTGAAACTGAATTTTCTATAGTTGGTTACTAAATATTCTTATCCTGTCGTGGTATTTATTAACCTTCTTGGTGGTCATGGATTTCTTTAAGTAATTGATGAAAACTATAACCCCTTTTCTTTTTTTTTTTTCTTTTTTTTAATTTCAGAATATTATGGGGGTACAACACTTTGGCTATATATATTGCCCATGCACTGCCCGTGTCAGAGATACAATCGTGGTCATCCCCCAAACTGTGCTCCCCGCATCCATTCAGTGAGAGTTTTTCCCATCCCCTCCACCCCCCTCCCACCTGCCCGCCCCCTGATGAATATTATTGCCCTGTGTGATGTAAGTGTTGATCAGTTAGTACCAATTTGATGATGAGTACCAGTGGTGCTTGTTTTTCCATTCCTGTGACACTTTGCTTCGAAGAATGGGTTCTAGCTCCAACCAGGATAATACCAGATGTGTTAATTCACTGTTGTTTTTTATTGCTGAGTAATACTCCATGGTATACATATACCACATTTTATTAATCCACTCGTGTATTGATGGGCACCTAGGTTGTTTCCACATCTTTGCAATTGTGGATTGTGCTGCTATAAACATTCGCGAGCAGATGTCTTTATTATAAAATGTCTTTTTTTCCTTTGGGTAAATACCCAGTAGTGGGATTGCTGAGTCAAATGGTAATTCTACTTTTAATTCTTTGAGGTATCTCCATATTACTTTCCATAGAGGTTGTACTAATTTGCAGTCCCACCAGCAGTGTATGAGTGTTCCTATCTGTCCACATCCCTGCCAACATTTGTTGTTTGGGGATTTTTTGATATGAGCCTGTCTCACTGGAGTTAAGTGATATCTCATTGTGGTTTTGATTTGCATTTCCCTGATGATTAGAGAAGTTGAACAACTTTTTATATGTTTGCTGGCCATTATTCTGTCTTCTTTTGAAAAGTTTCTGTTCATGTCCTTTGCCCATTTTTTAATAGAGTTGTTTGATTTTTTCTTGTTGATTTTCCTAAGTTCTGTATAGATTCTTGTTATCAGCCCTTTATCAGAGGTGTAGCATGCAAATATTTTCTCCCATTCTGTAGGTTGTCTGTTCACTCTAGTGATAGTTTCCTTGGCTGTGCAGAAGCTTTTTAATTTGATCAGGTCCCATGTATTTATTTTGGTTGCTGCTGTGATTGCTTTGGGGGTCTTCTTCATGAATTCTTTGCCTAGGCCAATGTCCATAAGAGTTTTTCCAACGTTTTCTTTGAGAATTCTTATGGTTTCATGTCTTAGGTTTAGATCTGTTATCCATTGTGAGTTGATTTTTGTGAGAGGTGAGAGGTGTGGGTCCAGTTTCAGTCTTCTACATATAGCCATCCAGTTTTCCCAGTACCATTTGTTGAATAGGGAATCTTTTCCCCAGTGTACATTTTTCTGGAATTTGTCAAAGATCAGGTGACTGTATGAGGTTGGTTTTATATTTGGGTTCTCAGTCCTGTTCCATTGGTCTACGTGTCTGTTCTTGTGCCAATACCATGCAGTTTTGGTTACTATAGCCTTGTAGTATAGTTTGAAGTCTGGTAGATAGATGCCTCCCAATTTGTTCTTTTTGCTTAAGATTGCTTTGGCTAGACGGGGTCTTCTCTGGTTCCACACGAAGCGTAGAATTATTTTTTCTAGATCGGCAAAATATGATGTTGGTATTTTGATAGGGACTGCATTGATTCTGTAAATCAATTTAGGTAGCAAAGCCATTTTTACTATGTTGACTCTGCCTATCCAAGAGCATGGTAGGGCTTTCCATCTACTTACATCCTCTGCAATTTCTTTTCTCAGTGTTTCATAATTCTCTCTATATAGGTCTTTCACCTCCTTAGTCAGATGTGTTCCTAAATATTTAATTTTCTTTGGTGCTATTGCGAAAGGTATTGCATCTTTAATTTGTTTCTTGGCTTGATTGTTATTAGCATATATGAAGGCTATGGACTTGTGTGTATTAATTTTGTATCCTGAAACTTTGCTGAATTCATTTATCAATTCTAGTAATCTCTTGGTTGAATCTTTGGGGTTTTCTATTTATAATATCATATCGTCTGCGAATAGTGAAAGTTTGACCTTTTCTGCCCCTATCTGGACACCCCTGATTCCTCTGTCTTGTCTAATTGCTCTGGCCAGGACTTCCAGCACTATGTTGAAAAGAAGTGGAGATAGTGGGCAACCTTGTCTAGTTCCAGTTTTAAGGGGGAATGCTTTCAATTTTTCCCCATTCAGTATGATATTGGCTGTGGGTTTATCCCATATTATTAACTATTAATATGGCTTTAATAGTTTCGAGGTATGAGCCATCTATGCCTATATTGTTAAGAGTTCTTATCATAAAAGGATGCTGGATTTTGTCAAAAGTCTTTTCTGCATCTATTGAAAGGATCATATAATCTTTGTTCTTGCTTTTATTTATATGGTGAATTACATTTATAGATTTGCGTATGTTGAACCATCCCTGCATCTCGGGAATGAATCACACCTGATCGTGATGAATTATTTTTTTGATGAACATTTGAATTCGGTTTGCAAGGATTTTATTGAGAATTTTTGCATCTATATTCATAAGGGATATTGGTCTGTAGTTTTCTTTTCTTGTTGTGTCCTTTCCTGGCTTTGGAATCAAGGTGATATTGGCTTCGTAGAATGAGTTTGGGAGGATTCCATCCTTCTGGATATTTTCAAATAATTTCTGCAGTATAGGCACCAGTTCTTCTTTGTAGGCTTGGTAGAATTCAGGTGTGAACCCATCTGGTCCAGGACTTTTTTTTGTGGGAAGATTTTTTATTACTGCTTTGATTTTGGTGCTTGATATTGGTCTGTTTAGAAATTCTGTTTCTTCCTGGTTGAGCCTAGGGAGGTAGTATGTTTCTAAGAATTTGTCTGTTTCCTCCACGTTTTCGTGTTTGTGGGCATAGAGATTTTTGTAGTATTTGAAGATGATGTTTTGTATTTCCATGGTATCAGTTGTGACCTCTCCTTTTTCATTTCTAATTGAGCTTATTAGAGTCCTTTCCTTTCTGCTTCTGGTCAACCTGGCAAGTGGCCTGTCTATTTTGTTTATCTTTTCAAAGAACCAACTTTTTGTTTTATTAATCTTCTGTATTGTTCTTTTGTTCTCAATTTCATTTAATTCTGCTCTGATCTTGGTTATTTCTTTTCTTCTGCTGGCTTTAGGATTGCTTTGCTCTTCCTTTTCCATTTCCTTAAGATGATTCATTAGTTTACTGATTTGTGACCTTTCTGTCTTTTGGATGTGGGCATTTAAGGTGATAAGTTTTCCTCTCAGGACTGCTTTTGCTGTATCCCACAGATTTTGATAACTTGTGTCCCCATTATCGTTTAGTTCGAAGAATCTTTTGATTTCCATTTGAATCTCCTCCTTCACCCAACAGATTGTTTAGTTTCCAAGTTTTTGGATGAACATGTGTGTTTCTGTTGGAATTGATTTCTAATTTTATTCTGCTGTGGTCTGAAAAGATACATGGTATGATTTCTATTTTTTTGAATTTGTTTAGATCTGTTTTGTGGCCTAGGATGTGGTCAATTTTAGAGAAAGTTCCATGAGCTGATGAGAAGAATGTATATTCAGTGTTATTTGGGTGGAGTGTTCTGTAGATATCTGTTAGGCCTAAATGTTCTAGAGTCCTGTTTAGGTCTTTTATTTCTCTATTTGTTTTTTGTTTGGAGGATCTGTCCAGTTCCGTCAGTGGGGTGTTGAAGTCCCCTGCTATTATGGCATTGCTGTTTATTATGTTGTCTAGATCTAGCAGTATTTGCTTTATGTACCTGGGCGCTACTGTGTTGGGTGCATAAATGTTTAGGATTGTTAAATCCTCTTGTAAAATTTTTCCCTTCACCACTATATAGTGTCCATTTTTGTCCTTCTTTACTTGTGTTGCTTTAAAGTTTATATCATCTGAAATAAGGATGGCTACTGCGGATTTCTTTTGGTTTCCATTAGCCTGGAAAATTGTATTCCATCTTTTCACCTTGAGTCTGAATGCGTCTTTGTGTGTAAGGTGTGTTTCCTGAAGACAACAGATACTTGGCTTGTATTTTTTAATCCATTCAGCCAGCCTATGTCTCTTCAAAGGGCAATTCAAGCCATTTACATTTATTGAGAGAATTGATATTTGGGGTAAATTTCTGATTATTCTATTGGGTGGCGTCTTTTGTTTTACCTCTTGCGTCATTGTGGAATCTGGTTTCTGGGGTTTTAGCTTTTGCACAGTTTTACATAGGTGGGTGTCTGTTGTGTTGATTAGTGTACAATGCAGGTCTAAGCACTTCTTGCAAGGCTGGTCTGGATTTCGCAAATTCTATCAGTGATTGTTTATCTGGAAAAGTCTTTATTTCTCCCTCATATAAGAAGCTTAGTTTGGCAGGGTACAGAATTTTGGGTTGGCCTTTGTTTTGTTTTAGGAGACTGATGATGGCTCCCCATTCCCTTCTGGCTTGTAAGGTTTCAGCTGAGAAATCTGCAGTTAATCTGATCGGTTTCCCTTTATAGGTTACCTGCTCTTTTCATCTTACAGCTCTGAGGAGTGCCTCTTTTGTGTTTACTTTGGTCAGTCTAAAAATTATGTGGCGTGGTGAATGCCTTTTCATGTTGAGTCTCCCAGGAGTCCTGTGTGCTTCTTGTACTTGGATATGGAGATTTCTGGCTAAGCCATGGAAATTTTCCTCTATTATTCCTTTAAATAGATTTTCCAGCCCATGGGAATTTTCTTCCTCTCCCTCAGGGATGCCTATGATCCTTATGTTTGGCCTCTTTACATAATTCCACATTTCTTGTATGCTTTTTTTCATGCCTCTTGTTTTTGTGTTCTTTCTCTTTGACTGATTTATTTAGCGCATAGGAGTTGTCTTCTAGCTCTGAAATTCTTTCCTCTGCATGGTCCAACCTATTCTTAAGGCTTTCCACTGTGTTTTGTAGATCCTTGAATGCTTCTTTCATTTCTAGGATTTCTATTTGATTTTTCCGTAATATTTCTATTTCTTTGGAGAATTTTTCATTCATTTCTTGCATTTTTCTTGTGGTTTCTTTGTGCTGGGATTCAATTTTCTCTTGAATTTCATTGAGCTTTCTTATAATCCATAAACGAAATTCCTCTTCTGTCATTCTACCCATTTAATTTGAGTTGGTATCCATTGCTGAGGAACTGATGGTTTCTTCTGGGGGTGACTTTTTACTCTGATTTTTCATGTTCCCTGAGTTCTTTCGCTGGTTTTTTCTCATCTGGCCTCTTGGTCGAGAGCTGGGGGTGTTAGGGCTAGTTTATGGCCGTGTCTCCAGGCCCACGATTTTCGTTCCTTAGCAGAGCCAGGGAGAGAAGTAGTGGCCTATATTGCCTTAGGTGTATTTTAGCAAGTTTGGAGGATCTTGAGTTATCTCTGGCCTGTTGTCTTCTCCTCTTCCCGGTTGTGTGTGGTGAGAATGACCTCCCAGCTTGGGCTCTAAGCTAATGAATTGTACTTGAGGATATGAGTCCACAGCTCCCTATTAGCTAGGTATTCTGTTATGTCCGTGGCAGATTCTGATCCCCCAGCTGGGGTATGTGAAAGCTCCGCTCTTTGGGAGGGGCCTTGTAGCTCCTAGGAGTTACTTTCACCCTGCTCCTCCTGAGGTGCAGGTAGAAACACAATTTCTTTTGGCTGCAGTGTGAGAGCTGAATTGGGAAAATTCTACACAGCTCAGAGGTTGCTTATCTAGCCACGTGTGTCTGCCCTTCTGATGTGCGTCTCCACGTGATACTGCCTGATAGGGGGATCTCCAATTGTGCACCCCTTTTCCACCAGTAGACCCCAAGGCGAGGCGGGTGGCCGTCTCTATCCCCAGCAGTCTCCACCGGGGGGATGTTCCCACGGGGAGGGGGAAATAGTGGCCACAGGAAGCGCTCTTGGATGGCACGAAATTCCCTAATGAAGTGGGCAGGGTTATGGGGAACTGCTCCGGTTCAGCCTGTGGCTCTTGAGGTATTTGGTTGTCATGGGAACCAGCAGTTACACCAAATGGGTCACTATAGCCAGCAACCTTCAAAATGAGCGATCTCTGGGGTACAGGAGGGCTGGGACCTGAAGGGCGGGCACTAGGACCAGCACGGAGCGGACTTGTAGGAGGCCAGAGCCGGGTGGTGGAACCACATGGACAAGCTGCAAACTGTTTCCAATACACAAAGGTCCTGCCGCTACAGTTCCGGGATCTCGTCCCACCTGGAACCCACGGATGCAGCTGTCTCTGGCCACCAAAGGCAAAGCCTGTCTCGCCCCAGCGGAAGAGCCCGTGGGCCGGGGCGGGGCGGAGCTAGATACGCGGCTCACAGCGCCGGGTGGACGGCTTTAGAGATGGCTGCCGCCGCCAGCCTGGTGCACAGCAGGGGTCCGATCGCGCCGGGAAAGCAGCTTTTCTCCGCTGGCTGAGGCGGCGGCAGTTGTTAGTAACCTCTAAGGGCGTGTCCCGCTCTCCGTTAAACTCCTGGGCCCAGTCCTGCTGACTTCTCGTGGCGCAGTGCCGGCCTGCGGGTTCCCGCGCAGTGTCTCGGGAAGCTGTATCTTTTCTCCGTCCCCGCCCAGTTCCTCCCCAGCCCTCAGCAGTCTCTGTATATTGCAGCTGAGAGTTGTGTTTGGTTCTCGCAATTGCCTCCTCTCCACAGGTTCTGCTTCCTCGCGCAACCGCTTTACCCCAACTCTGGGCTTGTCCCTGACTGAGTGGATGGGGAGGTGCGTAACCGCTTGGGGGTCAGGTCGCACCGCGCCGACCTGGCGAGCGCGTCCTTCCCGCGCTCTGGGCTCTATTGTGCTCCGTGCGCTCTCCGATCTTTGTGAAAATTCTGTATCTGGTTTCTTGGACTGGGCGTTTGCGTTGTTTCTCTGTAGTTCACAGTGCTGTTTTCAGAGTGAGCGGTCCGTGCTCGCAGGTAGCCGCTGGTGTTTTTCACCTCCTTCCCTGGTTGCGGTGCGGTGGGAGGACTCCATCAGACTGCCATTTTTTCCCCCTCCTTTATAACCCCTTTCTTAGGGGAAAAAAATATATATATGTATAAACACAAACATATTGCTTATAGTTCTAATTAATCCTGCTTCTCCCTGCCCGGTATTCTAAGGGCACAAGATTAGGAAGTGCTGCTATAAATAGAACTGAAAAATGACTTCTCATATTTATTAATACTTTTAACATCATATTATTATGCCATACTAATAATTTTCTTCACTTCCACTTTATTTAACATTATATTTTCTCCTTGATCATTATATATTAGAAGATAAGCATAATCTAAATCTTATTTTGGAGAAAAAGCACAATTACCTTTTAATTTTGAAGTTGGTCTCTGAAGTTATAGAACATATTTGACCTTCTATATGCTTTACGTTCTACCTTAGATACTCCAGAAAACAAAACTCACTTTACCTTTTGATCCAAGGTGAAGGCAATGGAAGAGAGATATGAGTTCTTGTGGATCTGTTGTTTAAGAAAGTAGATCTTCCTTAGAGAAGGTGTTATATTTGTTGTTTGTCACAAAAATATGGGTTCTCATTTTAATGAGAGGCTGCAAAAATATTTAGGAGTTACCTGGTTGTGCTGGTTAAGAGCTCAGACTTGGGAATCAAGCAGGTTAGGGTCCAAATCTAGCTCAGTTGCTTACCAGCTATATGACCTTGGGCCTATTACTTATCTGTAAAATAGAACCTACCCTATTAAATGAGTTAATGTCTCTGAAGTGTTTGGTTTTGTGCTTTGTATATAATATGTACTCAGTTACCTCTTACTGTATCATGACAATGTTGATGAGAAACAAGATGAGCAACCTTGCTGTTCATTTGTAGTGTTTATTTTTCCTATTGTAAAATTTAGGATAGTAGATCTTGGTTACAGAAAGATAAGTCTTGATGTTCCCCAGAGTAATCTTCTCAAGGTTTGGTGGCTTACATTTGTCATCAAAATTCATTCAAGAATTCTCCAAAGATGGTGGTGGCAAACTAACTTTTCCACATTTTACTTCTCAGTGTTCAGTTGTTACAACGGGGTAATACGTTAAAAGTTATCCACTAAACTTGTGTCATATAACTGAAGTAAATACTGAGGAGCAGAGAAAGGGAGAGATTGCTAAGAGTGAATTAAAAATTGAGCCCTAACATGTCTTTGCTTTTGAATCTTGACACCTAGATGGTCACATGGTATAGCACCATAAGTATTGTGTATGTTTAGGGTAGATGATGTTTCTTTGTATATTATGTCAGAAAAGAGAACTCTAATTTAAAAAGATTTGATAAAACTGTACAAAAGTCAACCACCATACAAATGTGAGCTTTAAGACGGTGTTCCCATTGTGGTTTGTAAAGTATTTGGAGCCAAAAAAGTAAAGAAGAGAATGATTTGTGTCATGCTTTGATGAAATAAATGATGAAATGACACAGTTTAACACCTGCCTGAAGTGAATGGCTTCACGTTCGCTGAAAGGATGATTTCAGACCCTCCTGAAAAGAAGTGAGATGACATCCTATCTGCTTCTTTTCTTCTTCACCTTGTGGTTGCTAATTATTACTAGGTCATAATAATAGCAGTGTTTATGACAGTGGTTTTTTTGTATGTCTGCATGTGCATGTATCCACACATATGTCTGTATGCTTTCCAATGCAGTGCTTTTGAATGATTAATTCAGATGGGAGTTATAAATGTCAGTCAATAATGGATTATAAACATAGGAGAAGCTAAGTGTGTTCTGAAAATTTTGAAGTTGGCATGATGGGAAAGTATTCATTGTGTTCATCGATAAACCTTCTCTTGTTACCAGTATCAGAGAAAACAACTGAATGAATTCATCATGGATTTAAGCCTGTGTATTTCCTGTGGGAAGAAAACAAACATTGCTTAATCACTTTATATTAATGAAATATTAGATGCTGTAGATATCATTGAACTATGAAGAGAGTACTTTGTCCTGCTGGTTTTTCTCTTGTAATGACTAGTTTTATTCATTTATTTTCTTTGGCCAGGCAGAAAGTTTAGAAAATGATATTTCCCCTTTACTTTCTTCTCAGTATCGTCAGTGAAGCAGGAGCATCCATCTACAGTGTCAGCCCTGAAGCTAACAAAGAGATGCCAGGGCTGGACCCTAATTTGAGAAGTGCAGGTAAGAAACTATGGGCCATTAGAAAAGCATATGATTTTGATATTTTGGACATGCGTGTGTGGCAAGCTAAATATTTTAAATATCCAAGAAAATTTAAAAGATATACTACATGCATGAGAATTGGCAATTAGAAAGAAAGTGGTTGATTGCACTAATAATTAGAATTATGAAAAAGAAGAGGAAGAATATTGTATTGTTTTTAAAGAACACTGCATAGTATTGGAGTACAGTGGAAAATTAACCCAAAAAATCTCTAGTAAAATTAAATGCCAGAGAGTTCAATAATAAAGGTAATAAAATACTCTAAGATCTTTTGTTATTGTTACAAAATATTAATTTTAAAGTCTTCTGCTGGCAAAAAGTAATATATTAACAAAAATATTTGTAGCAGAAGTGTATGAACATACACAGGCTTTCAGTTTCTTTCTAAATATTTGTCAAATGATTAGTCTTTCTTGTCTTGCTAATAGAAGTTGTCATTTGATGGGGTGTATTCCTTAAAACAGCCTGCTTTGGTTTTAGTTGTATTTGATTGCTTTGATTTCTGTGATGTGGGATAGTCAAAATCTTGTGTGTAAAGAAATTGAGATACTTTGATACATTTAGTGAAAGCAGTTGGTATCATAAGCAAAATATTAGATCTGGTCAGAGAATTTTTCAGTATAATAGGTGGATATTTAGACCACTTTGTTAGTAATGGACTTTTTATTTAAAATTTTTCTTTAAATATTCTATTTCATTGGCTGTCCTTAAAATCTATACCTGGAGATATAAATTTGAAAATTTTTATGTTAATCTAAAGCTAAAAACTTTCTGACATCCAAGAGAGCTTGAAGTTTCCCTTCAAGTGTTTGTTCCATGACAGAATCTCCTGTCAAAAAAGATCTTCTCAAACTCAAATCCCAACTCCAAATCTTGCTTCTCTTGTGAAGTTTTTTCTTATCACTTCAGTTCAGTGTAGTCTCTCCCTCCTTACCAGGTACTCTTTTGGTGCTTGCCTTGTAATAACAATAGTAATAATAATGGTAGAAGGAATAGAAATAGTAGTTATAGTGGGAGCTGCTACTATTAATTTTTTAAAGCACTTAGTGTATGTGAAACATTGTGATAAATACATTACCAGGATTACTTTATTTTATCCTAACAATTGCCCTATAAGACATTTATTATTATTCCCACTTTATAGATGAGGAAACTAAGGCTTAAAGAGGCTACACAGCCAGTAAGTGTGTACATAATATTTGTGTACCTAAATTCTGTAATAAAATTGTACTTTTCTTTATTAAAAAAAATCAAATCCAGGATGTCTCAAGTTGGCACTGAAAGGATATCTTCCAACAGAGTGTTGGAAAAAAATATTTGGACCATATTTTCTGAGAGGTAGCAATCGCTCAGGGCTCCCATCGCTAAACCGACTGCTGTTTCTTCTTAACCACTGGCCCGTGTGGGTGCATAATTGTCACAGTATTATAGGTGAGACAAGATTACAACATTCCAACTAGACTGTATGAAAATAGAAGATAATAAAGTAGAGAATCATTATATGGTTCTAATTACTTTGATTTCAAAGTCTAGCTATGTGTCTTCGTTTGTGATTGATTCACAGTAGGTATGCCTTCCTTTGGTGTCTCAGCTTGCTTTTATGTGTCAATGACCATGTTTAATTCATATCGACTCAAAACATCTACCTAGACACTTTGAGTCTCTAAAATCTGGTCCAGGAGGCAAATATTCAAAGAAGCTTGGAGTCTCTACCCTTGGTTTTCTAGGGTCCACTTTTTTTTCAATTCCTGTGTCTGACTGGGAATCTTTCTCTTAGTGATTGATGTCAGGGATGACTTTATACTTTATTTGAGACCTGAGCTACCTACAGGTGTGGATTTTACCTTTAAACCCTCTATAAGTATACTATATCATAATATAACAGAACCTCAGCATTCATACATGTGTTAAACATATGTAAGAAAATGACCCTCATATTACTACATCTCCTTAGCCAGTTTATCAGCTTATTGAAAACAGAAGGTGTCTTTGTATATGCTTATATCCCCTACAATAAATACATTGTACGTGGCATTTAAATTGGGTGGACAGACTACTAGATAGATAATATTAAAATGTTCATCATGGATTTCAGATTTAAAATGGGAGTTTGAGTATACCTTTTATTCCTTCATTCCCTTCTGAAATTTCACTAAAATGATAGAATGAAGGTGTTAACACTAGGACAAAAGAATGGAAGAAGAGAAAACAGCAACAAGTTTTGAAGCTGGAAAACAGATACGTGAGTAATAAGTGACCTCTCCAACTTGAGGAAGTTGAATCCTAAGACAGCATTGTAGAAAACAGATAACTAACCTGATATGGGTCATGGAACCCCTAATATTTTAGGAAATGTTACTAAGTACCTTTGGAAGTATGTTGGGAGGGCTGAGGATAGGCCCAAAGTAAGAGGATTGGTTGAAAGTCTGTTTAAAAAACAATGGACCACGTTAAACATAGAACTATCATATGACCCAGCAATTCCATGCGTAGGTATATACAGAAAAGAATTGAAAACAGGTGGTCAAACAAATACTCGTACACAAATACTCATAGCAGCACTCTTCCCAATAGCTGAAAGCTGGAAACAACTCAGATGTCCATCAGCAGATGAATGGATAAAGAAAATGTGATATATCCATACAATGGAATATTATTCAGCTATATAAAATAATGAAGTACTGATACGTGCTACAACATCATCTGCACCTCTAAAACATTATGCTAAGTAAAAGAAGCCAATCACAAAAGACCACATATTGTGTGATTACATTCATATGAAATGTGCAGAACAGACAAATCTGTAGAGATAGGAAGCTGACTGGTGATTGTCAGGTACTGGAGAGAGATGGGAATGGACAGTGACTGCTTAATAGGTACAGGGTTTTCTTTTGGTATAATGAAAATGTCTTGGAACTTGATAGAAGTGGTGGTGGCACAACATTTTAAGTACACTAAGTAGCACTGATTTCTACACCTTAAAATAGTTAATTATATGCTATGTAAATTTCACCTCAATAAAATAACAACAACAACAATAACAATGAGCCCTCCCCTTCCACACAGTTGAGTAACTGTCCTTTTTCTACCTTTGCAGAAGACTGGAGATTTGTTCTTTGAAAAGGGTTAAATGAAGGTTTCTACAATGGAGGACACAGCTGACAAATGAGGGTGGAGACACCTACTGAAATAAAAGGGGATTAAGTAAACATATACATGCTGTTGTAGAGACCTTAGAGAGGAATAAACCTTCCATGCAGATTAGGGACTCTGACCAACACAAGAGACAACACCTAAAGAAACTGAGATCAGAGGTTCCACAAAAAAATGGCTGGAGCATCCACAGAGATGCCCACAGTTGACAACCCTTACCATTGGGCAAACAAAGCACTTACAATCAGCTTTTTAGTACCTTGCCCCTGGTGGACAGTCAAAGGACACCTAACACATAGTGAAAACTTACACCATTAAAGACAGATGCTAAAATACACTGGGGGTAAAAAAGCTACTTGGGGGAAGTAGAGACTATGCAGACAGGAGAAAAATAAAAGTTCAGCATTCTCAGAGAAATAAAAAATATTTCATTTATTTAGAGATATATTTATGTAAGTAAAATTCAACCTTTTTAAATACACCATCTGGATTTTGAAAAACTTATTGTAGTTGGGTCATCTCAACCACCTCTACCGCAGTCAAGACACAAAATATTTTTTATCAGGTTGACGTGTTTCTCAGCTTCTTGTTCAAAAATCTAATTATTAATTAGCAGGTCAAGATTATAATAGATTTAGCAGGTCAAGATTATAATAGATATATAATAGATATATAATAGATATATAATAGATTAGCAGGTCAAGATTATAATAGATTTGCATCAAGACTATTAAAACTATGTTTTAATAAGTTTTAATAATAATTAAAACTATGTTTTAATAAGCTTTATAGTGAAAAAAATTCTAATTTGAAATTGTTGAATGAAAAAGACAGAATGGGGGAAATTTTACTTATTTCCCTCTGTTCCTGTCTGATGGCAAGGTTAGAAGGATAAAATGAGATGAGTATTGGACTTTAAAAATAAAAATCTCTACTTTGATATTGTTAGATAACAGAATAAGAGAAATTTTAAAGAGAGCACCATTTAGTGTAGTCTTTTAAGCAATAAATTGATTTACTCTACAAGCTTTAGGATTCTAGATGTTTCATAGAACTTAAAGGCCAAAACCCGTGAACCCTTTTTATCCTTTGGATATAAGACATGTTATGGTTAAGTGTTGCTTTCAAGGCTACTGCACATGGGCATGCAGTGGTGCACTGTACAACTTAACCATATGAAGTAGCTCTGCTTGCTTGCCTTTTAGGGTGATAATTTTCACTCAGTCTGGGCTCGCCTCCTCACTTTTGGTGTATCTAACACAATTTTTTTCTGTAATGCTTACCTTTTTATTTTAATATCCCATATTAATTGTTTTCCCTTACATATTGAGTTATATTACCAATTAATACATTACCATTTATTAAAAATTAAAATCTCTCTATATACACTTTCTTCCCTTTTCATTGGTCTGTCTAGTCTACCACAATGCAAGACTCTCTGAATTTCTGTGGCTTATGATATGACTTGCTTTAATCTTTTTTAAATTGCATTTTTCGTATGTGTTTTTTTCCAAATAAACTTTAGAACCATTACAGTTAACCCTTTGTATCCTCAGTTTCCACATCCACGGATTCAACCAGCTGCAGATCAAAAGTATTCGGACAAAAAAACCAATAAAAAATAATACAAATTAAAAATACAGTAAAACAACTATTTACATGGCATTGACATTGTGTTAGGTATTATAAGGAATCTAGAGATGATTTAAAGTATGTGGGAGGATGAGTATAGGTTCTGTGCAAATACTACTCCATTTTATATAAGGGACTTGAGCATCCACAAATTTTGGTGTCCGTGGGGGTCCTATAACAAATCCCTGGCTGATACTGAGGCATGGCTGTACTTTTAAAGGTCTGTAATATATAGAGTGAAATTCTATTAAATTTATACTTCTATCCCAATTCTGTACATTTTATTTTTATTATTCATGGGTTGTTTATGTATATATATTTATGTTGTGAATGGATTTTCCTGAATGATTTTTAAATTTTTTACATTTTAATTTCACCATATTGTACATTAGGTCTCAAGAATTTATTAGTCTTATAACTGCAAGTTTGTACTTTCACCAACATCTCCCCATTTCCTATACTACCCCATCTGTATGTTATTGGTTGTTGATGGCATATGATAGAACATCAATTCTTACCTGTGTGTCTTGAAACCAGCAAACTAATTGGAATCTTATTAGTTCTGGTATTTTTTTATGTGACTTGTTTGGGTTTTCCAGATAGCCAATCATCATCTGCAAATAATAACAATAATAATCTAGTGTGTGTCATTTCAATATTTGTATCTTTTTTATCTAATTGCATTGACTAGAGTTTTCTGAACAATGGTGAATAGTGGCAGTGGTACAATAAGGTATTGATGTCATATGTTGGCAAAATAGTATTTGGCATACATTTGGACATAGTGCATTTAAAAAATATATAACAGCTTCATTGAGATATAATATATAATATGATTTACATAGCGTAAAATTTACCCCTTTAATATGTACAAGTCAGTGTGTTTTAGTATAGTCAGGGTTCTATAACGGTCACCACAATCTAATTTTAGAACATCTTAATCACTGCCAAAAGAAACCCCATACTCACTAGCAATCATTTCCAGTATTCTCCTCACTCACCACCCCAACCTCTGACAAACACTAATCTACTTTTATCTATATGGATTTGTCTGTTCTGGACGTTTCATAGAAATGGAATCATAAAATATGTGGTCTTTTATGACTGGATTCTTTCACTTAGAATAATGTTTTCCAGGTTCATCCATGCTGTAGCATGTATCAGCACTACATTTCTTTTTATTGCCAAATAATATTCTACTGTGTAGATATACCACATCTTGTTTATTTCCATTCTTCGGTCGATGGATATTTTGGTCGTTTTTAAATTTCTAGCTATTATGAATAATGCTCCTATGAAAATTCATGTATAAGATTTTATGTGGATGTATGTTTCCATTTCTCTCGAGTATATATCTAGGAGTAAAAAATTGGGGGCAAGTGTTAACTATATTTAACATTTCTAGAACTCTTTTTGGCTTCTATTGCTATGCTCTCCTCATCATTCATTCTCTGCCTCTTTCACTGTTTCCTCCTTGTTTTCTCTGTCTCAAAATGTTCTCCATGTTTTGGGCCACAACTCTTCCTGTCTCTTAATTCTCTTCATCAGCAATATATTAGATTGTCTGTTCCTGAGCTACCTCTCTATTTCTTACTTTCAAGAAACTGTTGAAAGTAACTTTCAAGAAACTGTTGTCAGCCTGATCATTCTCAACCTAGAGCTCTGCATTATTACTGTCTACTAAATAACTCATTCTTGATTGTCCTGCCAGCAGTAAAATATAGCACCATCTTTTTCCAAAGCCTGAACATACTATTCTTTGAACTCTGCCTTTTTTTTTTTTTTTGAGACAAGATCCTGCTCTATTGCCCAGGCTAGAACGCAGTGGTGTCATCACAGCTTGCTGCAACCTTATACTCCTGGGCTCAAGCGATCCTCCTGCCTCAGCCTCCCAAGTATCTGGGACTACAGGCATGCACCACAACACCCAGCTAATTTTTTCTATTTTTTATAGAGATGGAGTTTCACTATGTTGCCCAGTCTGGTCTCGAATTCCTAGTCTCAAGCGATCCTTCTGCCTTGGCCTTACAAAGTGCTAGGACTACAGGCGTGAGCAACCATGTCCGCGCCTGAATTCTACTTTAAACAATGTTCATCTCTCTTTATTCAAGTGCTCTAACCAATTTCTAAGTTTAGATTTTTATAATGTGGGTTTTTCTGTAGGGGTAAATTTGAGAGATTTACCCATTACTGATATCGTTTTATTGAATTTCTAATACTGCCTTCCTATACAGAAAACATTCTGATACCTATGCCAGCATACCTCAGAGATACTGTGGGTTTGATTCTAGACCACTGCAGTAAAGTGAATATTGCAATAAAGTGAGTCATGTGGGTTTTTTAGTTTCTCAGTGCATATAAAAGTTATGTGTACACTATACTGTGGTGGTTAGTGTCTAATGGCATTATGTCTCAAAAAAATGTGTATACCTTAATTAGAAAATGCTTTATTGATAAAAATTGCCAGTGATCATCTGAGCCTTCAGTGGGTCATTATCTTTTTGTTGGTGGAGGGTCTTGCCTCAATGTTGATGGCTGCTGACTGATCAGGGTGGTAGTTGTTGACAGCCGGAGTTTCTGTGGCAATTTCTTAAAATAAGACAACAATGAAGTTTGCTGTATTGATGGACTCTTCCTTTCACAGAAGATTTCTCTGTAGCATGGGATGCTATTTGATAGCGTTTTACCCGTAGTAGAACTTCTTTCAAAATTGGAGTTGATCTTTTCCAATCCTGCCACTGCTTTATCAACTAAGTTTACGAAATATTCAATAACCTTTCTTGTCATTTCAGCAATGTTCACAGCGTCTTTACCAGGAGTAGATTCCATCTCAAGAAACTACTTTCTTTGCACATCCCTAAGAAGCAACTCCTCATCTGTTCAAGTTTGATCATGAGATTACAGCAATTCAGTTACATCTGCAGGCTCTACTTCTAATTCTAGTTTTCTTGCTGTTTTCACCACATCTGCAGTTAGTTCCTCCACTGAAGTCTTGAACCCCTCAAAGTCATCCATGAGAGTTGGAATAAATTTCTTCCAAGTTCTGTTAATGTTGATATTTTGACCTCTTCTCATGAATCACAAATGTTCTTAATGGCATCTAAAATGGTGAATCCTTTTCAGAAGGTTTTCTATTGACTTTGCCCAGATCCACCAGAGAAATCACGATCTATGGCAGCTACAGCTTTACAACATGTGTTTCTTAAACAACATGGCTTGAAAGTCAAAATTACTCCTTGACCCACGGGCTACAGAATGGATTTGTGTTAGCAGGCATAAAAACAGCATTAATCTCCTTATACATCTCCATCAAAGCTCTTGGGTTATGAGGTGCATTTTTAGTGAGCAGTAATATTTCAAAAGGGATTTTTTTCCTGAGCAGTAGGTCTCAACAGTGAGCTTAAAATATTCAGTAAACCATGCTGTAAACAGATGCACTGTCATCTAGGCTTTGTTGTTCCATTGATAGAACATACGTAGAGTAGATTTAGCATAATTCTTAAGGGCCCTAGCATTTCGGGAATGGCCTTGATTTCAACTTAAAGTCACCAGCTGCATTAGCTCCTAGTGAGAGAGTCAGCCTGTCCTTTGAAGCTTTGAAGCCAGCCATTGACTTCTCTTCTCTAGCCATGAAAGTCCTAGATGGCATCTTCTTCTTAAGAAGGCTGCTTTGTCTACATTGAAAATCTGTTGTTTAGTGTAGCCACCTTCATCATCTTAGCTAGATCTTCTGGATAACTTGCTGAAGCATCTATATCAGGATTTGCTGCATCACCTTGCACTTTTATGTTGTGGAGACAGCTTCTTTGCTTAAACCTCATGAACCAACATCTGTTAGCTTCAGACTCTTTTTCTGTGGCTTCCTCATCTCTCTCAGCCTTCAGAGAATTGAAGAGAGTTAGGGCCTTCCTCTGGATTAGGCTTTTGCTTAAGGGAATGTTGTGGCTGGTTTGATCTTCTATCCAGACTAGTAAGACTCTCCCAGTCAGCAATAAAGCTGATTGGCTTTCTTATCATTCACGTGTTCACTGGTGTAGCAATTTTAATTTCCTGTAAGAACTTTTCCTTTGCATTCACATCTTGGCTTACATTTTGGCACAAGAGGCCTAGCTCTCGGCCTATCTTGGCTTTCAACATGCCTTCCCCACTAAGCGTCATCATTTCTAGCTTTTAATTTAAAGTGAGAGACTTGTGACTTCCTTTCACTTGAACACTTAGAAGCCCTTGTAGGGTTATTAACTGGCCTAATTTCAATATTGTTGTCTCAAAGAATAGGGAGTCCCAAGGAGAGGGAGAGAGACAGAACAGCCCATCAGTGGAGCAGTCAGAACACACACAACAATAATCAGTTAAGTTCACTATCTTATATAGGCACGGTTTGTGGCACCCCAAAACACTTACAATAGTAATATCAAATATGACTGATCACAGATCACCATAATAGATATAATAATAAAGTTTGAAATAATATGAGAGTCACCAAACTGTGATACATAGACCAGAAGTGAGCACATGCTGTTGGAAAAATGGTGCCAGTAGACTTGTTTGATATAGAGTTGCCACAAACCTTCAATTTGTAAAAAAGGTAGTATCTGCAAAGCACAATAAAGCTCAGTACAATAAAATGAAGTATGCCTATATTTTAAAATTCTTAACTTGGTTTATACTCTGAACTCTGAAAGTATTTTGGCAATGTATATAAGTGTTGGTGATCATTCTTATTGCATTATAGAGCTAGGCTAAAATAATAATATTTGCTTTAGAATAATTCAAACATATCTCTAGTGGCACTATATTTTCAATCTGTAATTATAAATGTGGTTATTAGAGAAAAGCATTCCTCCTATAACCTGCAGTGCTTGCACAAATTAACCCGTTGTGATTTTTGATAATAAAGGTGTATGTGAAGGCCTTGGAATCCCCATCTCTTTTTTGAGAGAAATAGGCAGATTGTATGAAACCAGCATAATATTTTCTAAGCTTGCTTTGCAAGCTGCCATTGTCACTGTATGTTAGATGTGGTAGTAAAGGATATGAAAAAGACTTCAACGACTGTGCAGTGAACTTGATGTTCACAGTAGATTAGTAGATCTTATCTCTGATGAGAGAGTTGGTACAAATCAGTGACTGGAGAATCTGATAGTCACTTGCGAGAGGTGGCTTCTGTTGGCAGACTTTGAATAGTTTAACATGGAAACAGACATGGGGTTTCCTTTGATTGCCTTAATATGTTCACTTTATGAATTTACATTCCATCCAACCTATGTGAGTAGGTGACACTGATTAGCTTTCATGTGTTTAGAAAATGGAAGCTGTTCATATGTGAGGATTCAGTGTAACTATGCTACTGGATAGCAGGGGGCTGCCTTTAGAAATATTCTTAGGAGTCATAATAAATACCTTTTCTCTAGCTAAATCTATCTTATAAACAAAATTAGATGTGACGTTTTATTGATATTTGGTAAAAAACTTGATGACAATAAATGATGACTAAATAAAATCATGGCACAAGTAAAGGAATATTTGAAGTTAACTCTCAAGTTTCTTGAGGATGGATTGTGATGGTCAAGAAAGAGATGTGATTAGAACTGTATGGTGTATTAAGAGACAAGCAGTTGGGATTCAAGGAGATCAATTCTCAAGGCAATCTTGCAATCATATTCAATGCCAGATAAGTGTATTCCTTAGCCAAATGACTTGGTCTCTGTTTGCATTAAGATATGATTCCATCATTTATTCATTATTTTCAGAATCTAGTCCAATAAGCATATTTGATGCATAAATATAAGTCATATTTATAATAACACAGAATTATTTAAAAGTGGAACAAATATTTATTTGCTTTTTAAAGCACAAGATATCCTATTTTGCTTTATTTAAAGAATGAACAGATAATCATGTAAGTATAGGAACTAAACATTTTGTCTTTTCAAATCTATAATCCTTTCAATCTATTTGTGGTCAAGAATGCCTAGGAGTTCTGATGACATAATTAATTCTGAAATTTTGCATTCACTTTTTGGTTGGAAAAAAAGGGAACTTTGAAACTTAGTTAAATTGTTCTTTTGGGGGGGTGGTGAGGAGGGACAGGATTAAGTACTTAGATTATGAGGAACTAACATAAGTAATTATCTGGGTACTGCTTTTCACATTAAGTCATACTTGTTTTCTGATTCTGTTTTTTCAGTTTCCATAGCAAGGCGTGTACAAGATCCATTAGCTGAGCTAGTGAAAATTGAGCCGAAGCACATTGGAGTTGGAATGTATCAGGTAAAGCAATGTGGATTATTTAATTTATGAAATCCATCAACACAAAGAGCAGTACTCAAACCTGGCATAATAATTGTCAGTGGGAGTAGATTCCCATTTTCAGGGTTATACAGTTTGTGGGAAAATAGTTAGGAGTTATTAAGAAGGAGGGAAGTCTTTTTTCTTTTTTTTTTTTCCGGTGTTAATGATTTTGATCAAGAGTTAGAATTGACTATAGTCAGATTTAAAGACTATTAAAACATTAAATGAAACTAGTAACTTAATTTGGAGAGCCTCTTCTTTTACCATTATTATAAAAATGAAGGCAGTATGGAGCAAGGGGGATATGTTAGCTCTTTGTGTAAACCAGTATGAATAATTGATGTTTATCAACCTTTCAGGAAGAAGCCTTTGGTACCTACTGTGCCTTACTTTCTTCTATGTTTTACATTCCTATTTGATTATTATAGTTAGTTTTTAGTCATTACCCAAAATAGTCTAAAACCTTCCAGTTGTTGTTACTGTGTAGTAGTAATGGTAATAGTAGTACTTGTTTTTGTTTTTACTGTATGTTTAATTCTTGAGGTTATATGTGTTCATTGGGCAATTAAAGACAGCACTAGATCTTGGCAGAGTGAATTTATGGTGATAGTGGAATGGTATGTGGTGCTTAAATTGTCTCCAGAAGGCTCTGGTCAAATCTTTTTCCTCTTTGATAAAAATCCTTCTTAAACCTGAAATAGAATATTACCCTGTGTATAATTTTTGTGAGATTTGAGTGATAGGCACCACACTATACTTTTTCTAAAGAAAGATTATTTTAGGTCATGGAATCTGACTACTAGAGATAAAAAAGACCTTAGAAATCTTACAACCACACCTCCTCATTTGACAGAAAAAGAGGTTGTATCCTAGAGAAGTTAGGATTTTTACCCAGGATTACATGGTGGCAAAGATTAACCTGTCATATATCGAGACTCAACTGGGCATATTCCCATTTTATAGCAAGTTCGGCTGAGGCATTCAGACTTTTAACTGGACTTGTTCATTTGACAAAGATAATTCCTAAAGAGACTGATCTAGCTACAAGTAGATAGAAATGCCTGGTATCTCAAGAGTACAACTAAAATAGTTTTGTGGTACAGGCATTATAGTGAGGAGGAATTTTAGTTATATTAATTCAAGATGAAGTTATGGGGCATCTCAGTAAGGTAGTAGAATAAAGAAAAGAGAAATATCTCAAATTTATGGAACCCAAGCAGGCTAATAAGCTATTGGCATCCAAAGAGGTAGTTAAGTAAATCACAGAGAAATAACCTCCATATTGGGATTCAGAGATAGCATTTAATGTGAAAGAGTTTGGAATTTATTCCAAGAACAGTGAGAATTAATAGAAGAGTTTTAAGCAAGGAGATGACATGATCTGATTTATATTTTTAAACGTTAACTCTGGCTACGCTGGGAAGAATCAATTAGTGGGGAAGAAGAGCAGCATTAAGACCATTTAGGAGGCTCTTAACACTAGCCCAGGTGAGAGATGACGGTTGGACAAAGTTAATGGCAGTAAAGATGGAAAGAGGTTAAGCACTTATCACTGCTTGGTGATAAGTGAGGGAAAAAGAATTGGGAAGAATTTGCTCCAAGTGTTCTAATATGTGGATGATTCCTGAGTAGAGCAGATTTGGTGGGATAAGACCAGTAATTCAGTTTTGGACTGAATTAAGTTTGAGATACCTGTAAGAAATTCAAGGAAAGATGTCAAATAGGAGTTGGATATATAATACAAGTCTGAGCTTAAAGGAAATATGTTAGCCATATTAACATTGGAGTACATACTGTTTAGCAAATAATGAAATTGAAAAAGTGATCAAAATGGTAGGCTGAGCTCATGATATTCTTTAAATACAATACCACCACCACTGGCATATCCACAAATCCAAATTCCATGAGATGACAGAAAAGGTGTACATGTGTATCTGTACCTATATAAATACATATTTATATGAATAAATTGATAATAGACTGGGGGAACAAGAAAGGGTACCATTGGTGGATGGAAATTTCAGGAATTCCTAAAAGATATTAAGCATGAGGAATCACATCCATGGAGAAATAAAACCTGGTGGAGTTAGGGCTCAAAACATATACAGATCAGTGTGCATCAGTGGGTTCTTGAGGTACGTGAACTTCCAGGTAGATCAGATTCAAATAGTGAGGAGGGGGCCTGCAGTATTAGATAAGGAGATGCGTATAGAATAGCTAGGCCTATAGTAACCACCTCCCTCAATATACTCTGAATTCAAGCTGAAGCACTGAGCTTAACACAGGTCAGAGAAGCTGGGAGATACATCAAGAAGCCTTTGATTGCATTGTCAGGAAGTTCAGGGAGCCTTATCCTGAGAAAAACTCTTATAATATACATGATACCTGGCATGTCCCACATTTCTTACATTATCACTGGAGGCAGATAGTAGTAAAAAGAAACAGCATACACAGGCAGACAA
Source organism: Daubentonia madagascariensis (assembly GCA_023783475.1). NCBI lineage: Eukaryota > Metazoa > Chordata > Mammalia > Primates > Daubentoniidae > Daubentonia > Daubentonia madagascariensis. Next base: position 38,760,601 of record JAKFHU010001035.1, on the reverse strand, counting down.
AAAGGGACTCTGAAATGATCTTACTACCAAGAATCATTGAACATTTGAGGAAAACCTGTGATAGAAAAATGCGGTATCAAATTTAAGAAACAAAAAATAACACCCAATCAAACAATGAATCGGCAACAGAGACTTTGAAATAACTAAAAGTAATATTCACACAGGGATAAGAAAGGTTATTGCATTTAAAGCAAACGTGAGGAATGAAATCAAACCAATCAAATATCTTAGAATTTAAAATATGATTGTCAAGATAAAAAATGCATAAATGGGCTAAATAAGAATGGACACAGTTAAAAGCAAATTAATGAATTGGAAAATTGAGCTAAGAGATTCTTCAGAATACAGTTTTAAACTGAAAAAGGTAGAAAGTATGAACAAAAAGTAATGTGATGTAGAAGACATTCTAGAGCTTCAGTGTTCATCTAATATAAAATTGAAATAGAATGGAGGAGAGTGATAATCACAGAAATAATAGAAGGACATTTTCCCAAACTGAAGACAGAGAAGTCTTCTAAAAACATCTAATGAGTGCTGAATAAAAGAATAACAAAAAGCCTACACTCAAAAGCCTACTTAAGAAATTTCAGAATACCAGTGATAAAGAGTAACTGACCAAAAGCGTCCAGAGAACAAACATAGTTTATCTCCACAAAGGAAAGAATCAGATTTTCATCAGTCCTATTATTGGTCAAAAATAAATGATAGAAGATAGAAATGCAGTAGTTTCAAAGTTATGGGAAAAAAACATTTTGAACAGAGACTTTAAAATAAGTAAAAGTAATATTGACAGAGAGATAAGAGAGATTGTTGCATTTATGAAGCAAAATGGGGTAGAGTGAAAGCAAATATACAGTGTAATTCTGTATTCAGGCAAACCATCAATTTAATGTGAGAGGAAAATAAAAACATTTTTGAACCAATGATTTACCTTCTTTGATTGTTCCAGACCTTCTTTGAAAGAATTTATAGAAGTACTCCTTTCCAAAAAGGGTGGGGAAGTGTCCAAAAAAGGGGAAGACATGACATGGGGAAACAGCAGTGAACTTTAAAATATACATACACAATAAAATGTACAGTGGAGTCTAATAGTTTTTTAAAAAAAATCTATAGTGTTAATCTTTAAATATTTAAGTTTGGATCAAATTGACTCAACATGGGAGAGTAGAAGAAAAATAAATGATAAAGTATTAGAATTCTTTTTCAGGAAAAAGATACAGATTAACTCTGGAATTGATTTTAAAATGTGATCTGAAATACATGAAGAATAACCACAAGTAAGATATTAAATATAAATCAGGAGAGTAAAATATAAAAATTTCAAAATCATTTCAACCAAAGGAAGAGAAAAGAAAATAAGAAAGTATTAGTAAATAAACAACAAACTATAAGGAAATAGGAATAGGTAATAGGTAAAAGTGAATGTGTTAAATTCCCCTATTGATACAACCTCAGACTTTTAAGACAAAAATACAGCTCTAAGCTGTATATGTACAAGAGATACTTCTAAAGAAAAAAAGCAACCTCAATATTAACAATTTGGAGAAAAATATTCCATAGAAATGAAAAAGACAGTCATAGCAATGTTAATATTAGACAAAATAGAATATAAGGCAAAATGCATTACATAGGTCAAAGGAGGATATTTCATGTTAATAACAGATAGTCTCCCAAGAAAATATAATTGCCGTGAGCAATCTGTTATCTAACAACATAGCTTCAAGAAATATTCAGTATTATAAGCTTTTCTTAAAAATTAGAAAATGAGACAAATTCATTGTTTTTGCAGGAGTCTTAATAGACCATTGTATATTAATATATACATTTTAAAAATAGCCTTAAATTTGTGGTGGTGCACACCTATAGTCCCAGCTACTTGGAAGGCTGAGGCAGGAGGATCTTTTGAGCCCAGGAGTTCGAGGCTGTAGTGCACAATGATTGTGCCTGTGAATAGCTGCTGCACTCCAGTCTGGGCAACATAGCAAGACCCTGTATCTTAAAACAAAACAAAACAAAACAACTTTGTTGAGATATAACTATATATCATATAATCCACCCATTTATAATGTACAAGTCAATGATTTTTAGTATATTCATAGAGTTGTGAAAATCAAACATTTTTACCACCCCAGAAAGAAATCCTGCATTCATTGGCAGTTACTCCCCATTGCCCCTTCTTGCCTAACCCTAGGTAGCCATTAATCTACTTTCCTCTGGACATTTCACATACGTGGAATCTTATAGTATGTGACTTTTTGTGATTGGCTTCTTTAACTTATAGTGTTATCAAGGTTGTTCCATGTTGCAGTATTTCTCAGTACTTCTTTCTTTTTTATGGTCAAGTAGTATGTGTGTGTGTGTGTGTGTGAGAGACATTTTATTTGATGGGCATTTGGGTTATTTCCACTTTTCAGCTGCTATGAACATTTGCATACAAGTTTTTATGATGTATGTTTTCATTTCTCTTGGATATATGCCTCAGAGTGGATTTGCTGGGTCATTTGTTAACACATAAATTTAAAGCCATATGATTTGGGAAAATTATTTGCCACAAATGTATATGTATTTGTAATCACATATTTTATTGTTAAGGTTTTATTTTTTCCTTGTTGATTTGTACACATTTGTATGTTGGTTTATATAAAACACTTACATAAAATATACAGATAGCCTCTACATACCATTTACCATAGAAGAAATAAAAATTTCTCTTTTTTTAAAGTAACCCACATTTTAAAAGGTGATATTATTTCAACCTAACAATTAAGTAAAGTTGTAATAAAATAATAAAAATCTGTGCAGATCAGAAGGATACAGTGAAATGAGAACTTATATACACTGCTGGTAGAAGTGGAAATTGCTATTTCTAGCAAATATTCAATACCTATCAAGATATACTTTTTAAAAATGCATCCCTTTTAGTTCTCCCTTTAGCTAGTTCCAAGGCAGTAATAAGAACTGGTGTTAAGATTTATACAAATATGCTGTGATAGCAAAATGTTGGGAACAACTACAATAGGACAATAGTTTTAAAAAAAATATGGTATCAGTTGAAATATTGAATAACCATTAAAAACTCAGGCTTTCAGGGAGGACTCAATAACATGAGAAATTGTTCTTGACATAATATTTTTAAATTTCAACAAAGTTATTGATATAGAATAAAACTAATTTGTGCTTTTAAAATATAGATAATGCACTTACATGGAAGAAAAAAACCCCTGGCAGGAGACTGATATTTGTATCTTTGATTGATATGATTAGGGTTTTTTTTTTCACATTTTGTTTTCAAGCTGTTTTTAGTAAATATGTATTAGGAAAATTTATTATAAAATATATATCCATTTCCATATCCTATCCTATGGTACACTTAATTTTAAGCCTTGATAGAATAGATTTCCCTTGCAACCAGAGTGAGACTGAATTTCTTTTTAGTTGGGACCTCTAAGTGCTTTTAGTATAAACTTAATACTTATATTCTTTTTGATTTAAGATATGAGTAGATGGATAAACATTGTTGATTTAAAAAATGAAAGCTGTTCAAAGGAAAAATATTAAATAGAGGAAATAATAGAAGTTATAACATTATTATTTCAATAGAAACTAAAATACTTTGGATTTAATAACAGCTAAAATGCTAAAGGCAGCACTCCAATCCTTGTCTTAGAAAATGGGGAGAGCTGATTTTAAAAACACATGCCTGTCATTATTTCTGGAGAGAGAGGCAGCCAGTGTGGTTGGATGACAACATATCCCTAACTGACCCCTAAAGATTTTGCTGGAAAGTGGCTTGGTGTTACTCCCAAGAAAACACTCCAGGGTGAGAGCAGGATGATGCAGTGTTGGCTCTGTTGAGTTCTCTGGGACATGGGGAATGGTGGTTTAGCTTGGCCATGTCATATCCTGAAAGCACAACTTAAATATGTTGGATTTACTTACTATTTATTTCTTCTTTGGATTATGTTTTATATACTTTCATGCTCATTAACACCTTCATTTGGTAATGAACATGCACAGTAAAGTAGGAAAGACTCAGTACAGCCCTCTTTCGTCCTTTTGTGCCTCTCTGTTATATCATTTGATGATGTTACAGAATGAAATGGTTGTCCAAAATTAGTTTTTGGAACCCTTAGTGGATTCTATATCCAGGCCATCTTTATTCTTCGTTATTGTGGATAATGAGTAGTACTGTTGAAGGAAAATCGTCTTCCCAGCTGAAATTTTATATTGTAAAATCTCAGAGGTGGGAATTTGCATTTATTTCACCACCCCCTCTGTGGGATCAATTTTGGGTAAAACAAACAAACAAAAAAAACCCCCAAAACAACTTACCAGGAGTGACATTACTCTGTTAAAAACTGTTTTATAGTTAACATATGGGGATTATGAAATGTAGTTTTAGTTTAGGTCTGGAAAAGGTAAGGTTTCTCATCTTGTTCTATAGTGTTGCTCAAATCTTTTAAAACATTTTAATTCCTTAATTATTTGTCATTGTATAGTGGGATACAGAAAAGAGTCTGCCTGTGGGCAGTCACTTAGGTGACTTTTTCCTGGATTTTTGCCCCCCACACAAAACCAATATTTTGAAATAGAGAAAACAAAGGTGAAACAGAGAAAACTCTTCCAAAACTGAGGCATTATTTACTCAGGTGAATTCCCTGCCAAAATGGTTTTGTAATCTTTTCCCTTGATTCTAAGTCCCAGGGTATGGGCTGTACCCAGATCTCTGCTTTGCAGGGTATTATGAGTGAAATTCAAACTGAGACTTACAGTTCAAATATTTCATTCATTTGTGACAATGCAAAGACTTAATTGAATGAAAACAAGTAATTGACCTAGGAATATGAACAAACTCATGTATTAGAATTTGCTAATTATTCCTTAAACTTCAAGTTTTAAAATTTCTGTTCTGGGTATTTTTCCCTTCAGGATGAATTATGCTTCCTATTTTGAAATATTAGCTTTAGTTTTCTGAGGTTCCTAGAAATCACCAATAATGTAATAAGCCATATATACACACACACACACCCTAGTGTAACACTATTACTTATCTTTAAAAGAAATGTGAAATGTTAGCATGGTTTGGGGAATTTTTTACCGATAATGCCTTAAATGATTAACAGTGATATATCTAATTTCCTTTATCTTTTGTTTGCTTACTCTTTGCATGTCATTGACCTTGGCAGTGAAACTAGATCCATTTTAGTTTCTACTCAAGTTCACCTTCTAGTTTTCATACATCAGTACAAAAATCACTATTACAATTTCTAAAACTTTAAAGTATTTTCACAGTGTTTAAAACTAATAATTATCATGATCATTGAAAAAAATTACATATAGCATTAAAAAATACTACCATAAAGTAAAAGATTAATAAATTCTACCTTAAAATCTAAAATGTCTCTGAATCAGAAAACAATCCACGGACAGGGAGAAGGTATTTGCAACACAAGCTGTAAATGATCCAGAATATATAAGTCCCTTACAAATCAAGAAAAAAAAAGACAAACAATTCAACAAAAAATAGGCAAAGGATATGAACAGTCAGTTCACAGAAGAGGAAACACAAAAAAACAATAAACATATGAAGAAAATTATCACTCTCACTAGGAGTGGAGGAAATGCAAATTAAAGCCATGATGGGAAACCCTTCAGGTTGTCAAAAATTAGTATGACAATTCGTATGTTAGCAATCATTTGGAACATTGGGAATCTTGTACATTATTTGCAGGAGTATAAAATGGTGCAACCACTTTGGAGAGCAGTTAGAAATTAGTAAAGTTGGAGATAGGGATTCTCTTCAGCTCCACAATTCTGTTGCTAAATATACATAGCCTAGAAAAGTTCTCTCACATGGGCATAAGAAGACATGTACAAGAAGTTCATTGAAGCACTATTTATAGTACTGAAAAATTTGAAATGGTATGTCCATCATCTGAAAAATGGAAAAATAAACTAGTATACTCAGGCTGTGGAATATTATATGAATAGCAGTGAAAATGGCCCAATTAGAGCTACCTATATTGATATAGATGAACCTCATAAGATATAATGTTGACAGAAGGTAAGTTGTAGAATATGTGTAGTATTTATAGAATTGATATAAAATTTTAAACTATGAAAAATAATACTATAGAGCAGCAGTCTCCAAACTTTTTGGCACCAGGGACCGGTTTCATGGAAGACAATTTTTCCACGGACTGTGGGGGTCGGGGTGGTGGGTAGGCAGTGGGGGCAGCGGAGCTCTGCGGCCCTGGTCCCTAATAGGCTGTGAAACTGTACAGGTCTGTAACCTGGGGGTTGGGGACCACAGCTATACAGTATTTATGAATACCTATGTGTAGTAAGAATATAAAAATAAGCACAGAATTTAAGATTATAGTTACTTTGGGTGGGGCATGGAATGAGAGAAAAATGGGAATTGGGAGTTTCAATTGTATTTATAATATTTTCTTTCTTAAGCTGGCTGGTGGGTACATGGTATCTCTTCTGCTCTTATAACTTTTGTTAAATATTTTATAATTTTTAAAAAAGATTCAGGAAAGCTTGGTCAAATGATGAAGGTGCTTTAACTCAGGAACTTTGGCTTTCAGTTGGTTTTAGTTTCTTCCTTATACATTTGTGTGTGTGTGCATGTATGTTTTACAATGAGGATTTATTTATATAACCAGAAAAAATTTAAGCTATTTTCATTTTTTAGTGAAAATGAAATAAAATACATTTAATATTATAGATTACATTTCCCTTCATAATATTCTCATAGATTTTCTTCAGGACCCTAATGTTGCATCAGGTCAAATACTCTTTAATGCCCAGTTTTGACACTATCTTTATAAATATTCTCACAAATGTGGATTTTTCTTCTGTGAATTTTAAGAATTAAATGTCATTTGTTTTGCCTCTATGGTCATTTTAGAGATATGGCCTAGGACTGTTAAATTTCTTATTTACAGGGCAGAGTTGGATAGAGCAGATGTTTAAGGAATTATAGTATAATGTATTATAATAACGGACTGTCATTTAACTAGCATTCATCCTATACTATTTTCTTTTCACCACTACCTCCTTCCCTCCTAAATTATCTAAATTAGAAACCTTAAGATTAAGCAAGGGAACTTTTAAAAATACCTAGCCTAGGCTACATCCCCAGAGATTTTAGTTTTAATTGGTCTGGGGGTGGACCCCACATACCAATAAATTCCACAGATGATTCTAGTGTATGGCCAAGGCTGAGGACCACTGGTTCTCAAAATATGGTCTCCAGACCAGCAACATCAGTATCATCTGACAATTTGTTAGAAATGCAGATTTTTGCACCCTCTTCCCAGACCTATATGGGATTAGAAATTCTGAGAGTTGGGCCCTGTAATCTGTGTTTTCTTGGCTTAGGTTTGAGACCACTGGTCTCTAATGCTTCTCAAGCTTGAATATGCATATAGAACCCCTTTGAGGTCTTGTCAAAATGCAGATTCTGATTCTTTTGATCTGGGGTGGGCAGTGAGATTCCGTGTTCCTAGTAAGCTCCTGGGTGATAACTGTGCTGCTGGCCTGCTTTGAGTAACCAGAGACCCTACTCAAAGCCTCTTGGGACCCACCGCAGGCCTGATGAATCAGAATCTGATTTTAATAAGATTTCCAGGTGCTTTGAATGCACGTTACAGTGTATGTTATATAGGAGGAAAATCAGGTCATCCAGTATCTAAGGGTGAGAGTTTGAAGAAGCAAAAATCAATATTGTAAAACGCTGCAAAGATAAAGTAGGATCAGAACTGAAAATGTGTCTGTCATATTCAATAAAAAAAAATGATGGTGACCATAACAAAAATAATTTCCCTGGAGTGGTTGAGGCAGAAGTCAGATAGAAGTATATCCAGGACTGAAGAGACAAGTGTATGCAAATCTTTAAGGAGAAGAGTTGTTTAAGGAGGTCAGGATTTGAATGTATTTGATGTCACTAGAAGGAGGTAGAAGTAGAGAGTGAGAAGTTGAAGATGCTAGAGAAGGAGGCAGCTGGTTGCCTAAGGAGATAGCATCTACAGGATGCCTACAGGAATAGTCTAAGGAAGGAAATGGATAAGAAAAATTCCAATGAGAGAAGATCGTGGGGTAGTGGGTAGCTGGGAAAAAGTGGAAGACAGCAGGATGGTGAGGGGTTATTCCTCTACCTGATAGTTTTTATTTTCTCTGTGAAGCAGAATCCTACTGTTTTAAACCACCTGCCAACCCCAGCCAAAAATGAAAAAAAATAAACAAAAAAAACCCAGCTAGTGTTTAAATTTCTGACATACATAGTATTGATTAGCTTACTGCCTGTTCCTTCTAATGCAATGCAAACGCTTTTATGCGGGCAGGGTGTTTCTACCTCTGTATCTACAGGTCCCATAACCTGGCACATGGTAGGTATTCAGTAAATATTTCTGAATGAATGAATGGTAGAATATTGGAATAGTTGATCATTTATTGTATTCTTAAACTCCATTTATTATAAATACACCATAAAATTTTGTAGCCTCTCACTTAAAAGTTTTGTTGGGTTAAACCTATACTGTTAGTTACTAGTATTTTTTTTAAAGAAACTTTTTTCAGAAAAATGTCTTAAAAATCCTCATTTTCCTTTCCAGTTTTCCTTCAGTCTTATATTTTGACCCTTTAAGGTTTTAAGTCCTTTACATTCAAGGTAAGAATTTGTTCATTTCTTTGGCTGGACAAGAACCATTGTCTACTCCTGCAGTCTGCATCATTTTATATCAGAATTTTGACTGTCACATTAGGTACATATAGTCAGCTCTCCCTATCTGGGGGTTCCACATCTATGGATTCAACTAACCACAGATTGAAAATATTCAGGAAATAAAAAAAAGAATAGTTGTGCCTGTACTAAACACGTACAAACATTTTTCCTTGTCATTATTCCCTACACAATATAGTATAACAACTATTTACATAGCCTTTACATTGTATTAGGTATGTAAAGATGATTTAAAGTATATGGGAGGATCTGCGTAGGTTAAATACAAATACTACACTATTTTATATCAGGGACTTAAGCATCTATGGATTTTGATATCTGTAGAGGGTCCTGGAACCAATCCCCTATGGATACTGAGGGATGACTGGGGGGTATGTGTGTGTGTTTGTGTTTATAATATCTCAAACACGACAGTTTCTTTTTAACACAAAGTATTGGTACTCAATTTATTAAGAACAGTTCCAATAAATGTTTAAAGATGACGGTGAAATCACTTTGTTATTTCGTAAATAGCTTTTTTTTCTTGTTTTAAGTTGTACTTGGCATGTGCAGGCTATTAAGTATGAAATGTCCGATTTCCTTAAGGTACTAAGTTTGACAGGTGATATCTCTGACATTTCACTTTAACACCTTTTTTTTTTATTGTGAAGGTACATCCTCATTCTTTCAAATGCATGTTTTGGCTTATGATTGTCTTTCAAAAAAAATTTTTAAAGCAATTTTTGTGAAACCATGGATAAGTCAAAAATTCGTGTTATTTTTGAGTGTGAGTTCTATCATGGAACCAATGCAGCACAGACAGCTCAAAATATCAGTGAAGTGTTTGGGAAGGATATGGCTAATGAACGCACAGTACGTCAATGGTTTGAGAAGTTCCATTCTGGTTATTTTAATCTTGAAAATGAGCCATGTGGGTGACTTGAGACCAAGGTGGATGATGATGAGCTGAAAGCTGTAGTGGAAGTGAAGCCATCTCAACCTACGTATGAATTAGTGGGAGGGTTTGACATTACTATTCCAACAATATTGGACCATATGAAACAAATGGGCAAGGTAAAGAAGCTGGATAGATGGGTACTGCATGAATTAAACAAGCATCAGAAGAGAAATCATCTCGAAGCTTGCCTTTCTTTGCTGTCACAACATAAAAGGGAACCATTTCTACACCGTATTCATACATGTGATGAAAAATGGATTCTTTCTGACAATCACAGCGTTTGGCACAATGGTTGGTTAAAGATGAAGTGCCGAAACAAAGTCCAAAACCAAATATTCATCAAAAAAAGCTAGAGGTTTCTGTTTGGTGGTCCAGTGCTGGTATTATCCACTACAGCTTCGTGAAACCTGGTCAATTGATTACAGTGGATGTCTACTGCAACCAATGGACAAAATGATGAGGAAGCTTGCAGTTAAACAGCTGAGATTGGTCAATAGATTGGACCAATCCTCTTGCAAGACCACATGTCACACAAACAACGCTGCTCAAACTACAGAAGCTGGACTTGGAAACTCTCTGTCATCCATTGTATTCACCAGACCTTGCACCACCTGACTACCACTTCTTCAGGGCTTTGGACCACTTCTTGCAAGGAAAAATATTCAATTCTCAAAAAGCAGTGGAAAACGCCTTTCGCCATTTCATTGCCACTCGCTCTCCAGGCTCCTTCACTGCTGGCATAAGCAAGCTACCTACCGTTAAGATGGCAAAACTGTGTCGATAGTTTAGGCACATACTTTCATTAATTGTACTGCTTTTTGTTTGAAATATAAACTAAACTTTTGATTCGAAATCGGACATTTCATATTTAATGAGCTAATACTTTTTTTAAGAGCCTTAATGTTAAGACCTCAGTTACTACCTGAAAACATTCTGTCTCATTTACACATTCTGTGATCTGGAACATTGATCATATCTCCAATTTTGTGCCTCTGTTTTTTCCCAGTGTAAATTTCAAGCTCTTGGATTTAGTTTATATGAGTGGCTGGCCTTGTGAAGTGCTTGTTTCATATTCAAAATATAATCTGTCTCAAAGGTGAGGTAGTAACCAGAATAACCAATGCCACATTATTTCCATTCTTTGTGATAGAAAGCTTTGTGTATTCCAGTGTACGGAGGTGACGCTTGACAGCTCTTTACTAATTGACCGTTTAAGAAGACTATTATTTCTTTATTATATGTGCCATTTAACCAATGACCTGAGGATATGAAATGTCTTTTTCAAAAAATGCCTTTGAACATTGTTTTTCTGTACTGAATTTTAATTAAAATTAGGAGTTGAAAAGTAAACAGAGTCGATGTTAATTATCTCTATAGTGAAATAGCAAGTAAAAGGTTCCTGAAACCTAGTAGGGTAGGGGAGAGCTGTCTTGCACACCTCATCTCCTTTCTGTTCTCCTTTGACCTGGATCTTTCTGTGGGAGCACTGTGTGTGAGCTGCTGCACTGAAAGGTGTTTGAGAATTTAGGGCCAGAGAGCACTAGAATAGCCGTGTAGTTGAAGTGAGAATGACTGAGGAAAGTGAGGAAGGATTGCTGTTGATGAAAGGACTAGAGTTCTTTGATTTAGCACACGTGTCTCGTTCCTTTTCCCCTCTACAATACATATGCTCTATGGAAATAATTCATACCAGGACAGATCAGAGGCAGCATTTATAAAGGAATGTTCTTTGATTATGACTAAATCAGTAATAAGGACCCATAACTGATACAATGTAGTATCTTTATCAAAGAAAAATCCTTGTTGCAATGGGATTCATTGGAATAGCATTTTTTCTTTTAAGTGAAATTGTCTATTAAAATATGAGTTTATGGAAGTTCTTAGTAATTTTGTCTTTGTTTGATAAAAAGCCCTAAGGAAGTTTTTAATATACTGTCAGGTCTGTTATTGGTCATGTGTGGGTGGATAGTTTATAGACTAAAAGTTAACGGAATAAGATTATTCCAAGAAATGTTTAATTCTAGTATTCATATAGGTATTACTTTCAGTTTTGCTGAATATTTAGATATAATTATGTGTGGATAACTGTTTGGCATACTAAGAGAGAATCTTGGATGTAATTTTTGACATAGGGCAAAAAAACTATCTGTTTAATATGATAATGTTCACATTAGGAAAAAATTGAAAACCCAAATATAGGATTGGTAGGTAGGTAGGTAACTATAGCAATAGAGAAAAGAAATAAAATATATAAATATTAAGAGAGCTACTTCTGAGAATTTAAAAACTGTATTCTGAATATCAGTTATCTGCTATTTTTTCCAGGAATATTGATAAACTCGTTTCTTTATATTAATATATGGGTGTTGGGGGTGGGTGTTGATCATGGTCTTTAAGAATAGCACAGGTAAATTTAATTACTTGTAAGATTATATTACATTTTAAATTCAAGGGGAAGGCATCGTTGTCATAGTGACAGTATGCATTAAATGCATGATTCTGCAGAAGGGACTGTGAGGTTTTATAGAGTTGAGGTGAGAAATGAACCCTGCCTGCAAAGTGATTGTAATGTGGTGCAAAGACAGGAAAACTGGCCTCATTGAATTACAGTGTGAGTTCACTCATGGCATGTTTCCCTACCAAATTTGTCTTATGTTATGGACAGTTGTATTATAGTGTCTTTCTTTCTGGTGATCATGGAAAGAAATTCTAAGGGTAAAAGTCTGTATTGAGGGAAAATTATATTGACGAGAGATTCTCCCCCCTACACACACACATTATTTTACTCTGTATTTGTATAGAATGAAGATTGTTTTTCAGTCCACAGAAAGAAATACATATGTTGTTTGTCATTTTGAACAACGAATCTTAGAAACTATCTTTGTTTTGAGTGAGATAGTAGGCTAGTTGGCTGCCTTCTTAGTGTACTGTTAACTCTGGTGATATATATTTTTTTTAATAATCCCGATCAGGGTACCCAAGCTGTTTATTGTGCAGTATTACTAAAAAGTTCTTTTCGAGTGCATAATTGAAAGGGATAATTTTCTTCTGACATATACAAGGCTTTTGTTTCATTATTTATTTGGAATAAGTGGGGCCAGAGGGTATGAGTGCAGTTAGGTTTTGTTGGATGGGGGCTTGCAAAGACTTTTTGAGGCATGATGTGCAAGTGAGTGTTTTTAAATCTCAGAGGTGTGATTATGTCATAACAGTCATAACCTCTGGGCTTGCTTTATTACTTTTATTAAAACAAATCTGTATGGGGGTGCTATGTATATTTTGGTGATGAAGGAAATGAGGTGGTTAATTTATTATGTGAACAGCACTTTGAACTAACCACAGCGTGATTCGCTGAGAGTGCAGTGGAAAACCCTAGCTCTGTAGGAATGACTGCTTTTTGATTTGTGGACCTTAACTTTCAACACCATAGCATGAAGTTTATCTACAAAATGGTTCTTTTTTTTTTTTTTTTTACCTGTAATGTTTTTGTCTAATTTTCAATTCAATTTTTTTCCCTTCATTTTATTGTGGGCATTTACTGAATATGAATGATCTAAACAGTCCTTGCCAGCACACTGAGGAGGGGAAAGTAGGGGAGAAGATCCACATGTTAGGGCATTAGGGGAGTGAGCAGCATCTTTACAGTTCCCAAGTAGGTCCCACATGTATCTCAGAGGAGGATTCCACAGAATAAATCAATATTCTCAATCGTCAGTGAATGAGGATAACTATCTGGAGTCAAATAGGGGTTAAAGAAAGGTGAGGCACCTGTTATTCTTCCCTTTTTTAGGATAAATTTTTAAGCAGCTACATAGTGGAAAAGAAAGTCAGTCTCTTGTAAAAGAGTCTCTGAGAAATGTTTGCTTGGAAGTAGGGGCCGGTTATGGGAGGAGGTGTACCACACAGAAGTACACGCACTACATAGTGGAATCGAAAGACCAGTCCATCTAACGAGTTCGCAGTGTGTATAAAGCACTTGTTGTGTACTCATAAACAGCCATTGAAAGACCAAGAAAAGGTTGTTTTCCTTGGAGTAGAGCCATATCCAGCATCATCTGGTGATGTGAACCTGCCTAGAGAGAGAGTGAAAATAGGTCATCTTCCCAGTAATATTTTTGAAAGACCCCTTCATTTTCCAGATGTGCAAAGTACAATCATTTACAAACAGAAAGACTTGGAAATCAGTAAGACATTTAAATAATAATTAATTAAGGCATTCTATGTCTGTAACATTACAAGGCTCCATGAAAGTAAGAATAACAATCAGTTTTATATTCTATATCTGCTGCTTTGGAGTTGCACACCAAATTTCTTTTTAGAGCCCTAAATTTACTCTAAAAATTACGTCGTTCCTTCATAGCACTTCCCCAGGAGAGTTGGTAAAGGCTGGGAGAAATATTATTTGTGCAATTTAAAGGCGAAGTATAGAGGAGGGAGATCCAGGTCTATGGTTTCTGTAAACAGGGTAGACGAGGAGGGAACACTGGCACCTGGTTAGGTCGTCCCTCAGCCATTATGACCAGTCAGTTCTGGTGACAGTGTGTCCACTTTGAAACTATTTCAATCATGGTGATCAGTAATGATCATCCACAGTCCCAGATTGTGGTAGAAATTTACTTTTAAAAGAAACTGGATTGCAGGTAAAACTTCATTTTAATGATATAGGTTGGACCTCTCAAACTTCCAGGTATTTCCACTAGTAGAATAAAATTGTATTTTGGACATTCCATGAGGCGTTATGTTTTACATTATGTAAGCTAGCATTTAATTTGTTAAAAGATTTGTGTTCATAATGGTTTTGCTACTTTTTAAAATATTGAGATTTAAAAATTATTCTTGGGAGTTGGCATTAAAAAGTCTTACTCTTCCTTCCTCCCTTCTAAATACCCACCACAAACCAATGTAGAACATAACAGTTATTTTTAAAACGTAGATAATAGAGAAGCAGTAATTCCAAGTGTGTCGTCCTGTCTTCCCTGCCTTCCTTAGCATTTCCTTCTGCTATGTCCACTTGCTTATGTACCTCTTTCTTTGATTCCCTTGCAACCTCCTATCTCCTGTCTTATTTGGTGTATTTTGTGTTTGTTTGAGACAGGGTCTCGCTCTGTCACCTGGGCTAGAGTGCAGTGGTGGCATCATAGCACACTGCAACCTCAAACTCCTGGGCTCAAGTGATCCTCCTGCCTCAGCCTCCCAAGGTAGTTCGTTCCCCAGTTCCTCACTCAGGCCCCCCTTCGTATGGTGTGAAATACAACCAGGCTTTAAAAAAAGTGATTCAATCCTCGTTTATGATTTGAAACCTACTCGGATATGTGTTGACAAATTTAAGTAACTTTTTGAGGTTTTTCAAAATGCAAGTTTATGGGCTTGCTACCAATGTTAGCGTTAACTGAACACAGACCCAGTGATGGCAGCAGAATACATAAGATACCCAGCCCTGTTGGCTAGATGGTTATGGGCACGATTGTAAATAAAATGGAACATTGCAGTTGATAGCAAGCCAGAAGGTGCCTTCCTGTGGAGAAACTCCATGTTCATCATTTAGTTTGTAAAATGAAATTTGGATTCTACATTAAAATCCTTGGTTAGTCACACCTGGAGCACATAATTATGCTCATTGACCTATGCCCATCCTTGTAGTCCATAGTTATAATTCAGGGTGTGTTTAATGAAAATTTCCCTGAAAAGTAAAATCCCAATATAGACAGGAAGACTGCCTTAAACTAAAATTGTATACACAGTCTCACTGGCACCATCCTTATTTGGTGTGGTTCGGTGGAAAGAATAGAGCCTGGGACACCAAAGAGAGCTGTGGCTTTACCTTGCTTTTGCTACTTTTGCTATGTCACCTTGGAAAAGTAATTTTACTTCTTCTTGCCTCATTGGAAAATAAGATAAGGGTACCTATATACTGTATGAAGGAGTGTTAAAAAGAAAAAGAAAAAAATAGACATGAAAGTGCCTGAAGGTGCCGATGTGAAAGTGATTTTATTTCATGATGGGACCATCAACCAACCAGATTCTATTTACTTAAGTGGGTTTTTTTTAAACTTTTGATGTTAAGGTCCTATTTATTCCTATTATTTATTCATATGCTAAGCTTATCAAATATTCATTTAATTTCAAGTTACAAGGGACCTTCAAGGTCATTCAGTTCTCACCTGGCTGGTATAAGCATGTTCATTACCTTCTGTTGAAAGGGAGGGCAGAAGAAGCCAATGGGGAAAGCTTCTAGAACAAAGGATCAGAGTAGTGGCATTGCTGTGGTCATAATCCAGGAATGAGGAAGGGGAGGCCCATTGCCTGCATCTTATAAATAGTAATGACAGGACGTGTTGCATAGGGAAAGGCATTTGAAATTGAATTGGAAAGTATGCTTTAAACTTGTGTTAGTATTACCTACAGAATTTTTTTTGTAAGTCTATAGTGCTTTACTTGTTATTCTTATGTATCTGTTTCTTCTGTTGTGGTTCACATCTAATATTTAAATTGACTCAGTATTTTGGAGGTGGAAATAGATGAGGGTAGAATGCTTAAAAACAAACACAACAGCAACAACAGAAACAAACTCAGTTTGTTGGGATGCACGTTTGTTGGGCTAGTTATGGGTTGGCAATAAGAAACAGCTGTTTGTTTGTTGACAGCCTGCCTTTCCTCTCCCATAATCAAGCTGTTTCTTATCATGTAATTACCAACTCTTTAGTATTTGAGACTTGTGGATTTATAGCTGGTTTTATAATGTTTGCCAAAATGTCAGAGTTTAGATAAAAAATTAGTGATCCCCCTGTAGTCATTCTACTGAAATAAAAGAATGCAGGTTGTAATAAAAGAAAAATGCCTGAAGAGACTTCTGAAATTCATTTCAAACTTAAGGGAACGTAGAGGGTGTTTTGTGTGTTTTCTAAGGAGGGAATATTGGTGTAAATCTTCCCTCTCTTGTAGACTCTATTGCCAATCTGAAAAGCATTCTGTGTTCCGTTTTCACACATGTAGTAAGGCAGCACTGATGTGGACAGCAGGATAGATTTTCTGATCCAGAAGGACATGGTTGCTTACTTGCTTTCTGTGTGTCTGTTTTCCCCCCACCCCCAAAAACACTGTTCTGATGTTGAAGCAGGAATGAAAGGAAATAAAGTTAAGTTAAAGTTCTCTGAGAGTCCAAGGTGATGCTTCAGCCTCCTGGGTAGCTTTACTAGCTGAATGTGCCTCCTACTCTAAATAGACTTATCTAGGCCATTTTATAAACAGACCGCTTTTCAATCTGGATTATGCTGAGTGAGGCCCATTTTGAAATAAGGGTAAACTTGTGTTTTAGAAAAACAAGCCAGAAAGATGAGGTTTCTGTTGCTTTATTTAGTTTTATTCTTCAAAATAAAGCAAAAACGTTTTTTAATCATGCTTAAGTCACAGGAGTGGAAAAGTTTCTCTCCTTAATCTTTTCACATTGCACAATTACTTCAGAAAAATCCCCTTAAAGACTACAGTGCCACAAATTTTTATTTTCATAAACTCCAAAGAAACATCACAATTTTTCTTGGTTTGATAGGTTTAAAATTATAATGGATTTTAGAATATTTTTTGTAATTTTCTCTTTGATCTCTAAGGCATTACATAAATTAATAAATTTTCTCTGTATAAATATGTATTTTAAAAGAGAATGTGTGTATAGTAAGTGCTTTTTTGTCATAGGAGGTGTGAGTAGGAAAGAGAATAATTTAGTTTAAAATTTGTAAAAGCCAAATTTTGAGGAGAGCAGTATATTTTGTATGAATATAGATTTTATTCCCATTATTTGCATTGTGTTCATACTGTATTTTTCGTCTGAAATCCACATGTACTTTTTTCTAAAAGTATAAGTCACAGATATATTTTACTTTATTTTAAAAGTGTGTGTCAAAAATTCTTGCTCTCTTGAAGCCAAATGATCCCAAATGTTAGAGGGAATTAGTCTGTCAGTGATTTCACCAGGTGGCTAGTGACAGTTAATACTTAGGGTCATTGCCAGAATATGAAATGTTTTGTGGGGTTTTATAAAATACACCATGAGAATGACATTTCTTATAGCTACTTTATACTATTTAATTGTGGTTGGTATCAAGGCAAGATTTATTTCTTTATCTTAAAATATTAGCTATACCATGAAGTTAGGACTCAAAATTAAAAGATTATGTCTGGCTTAAATGGAGCAGGTAGGAAGTGATGGAGTATAAAGGTGAATATTTTCATATGCACAGCTATTCATATATTCTTAGGGCTCTATTAGCCAAAACCTGTTGTCTTAGTAGTGCTCAGGTGCATAATTCAGTCAAATGAATCACAGATGATCCATTTTAAAAGCACTTTACTGTTTGGGTGTCAGGGAAAGAATATTTAACTGTAAATTTAAGAACTTCATCCCCAAATCATTTGATGTTATATTTAATTTTAGCAGCCCCCAATCTATGTGGACAAAAATTATTCAGTTATAAATAAAAGATGTGTAAATCCTTACTCCAGTGGCCTTTTTTAGGGGGCAGGGGAGTATTAGGAGATATTACAGGATATCATTACAATTTTCTATTTTGTTTCTCTGTTAACCTTTTCTATTTGGTAATGCTTTCTCAGAAATGACGCTAAAAATCCATTATTATGGAACCATTAAAAAATACAGGTTTATTATCCAGTGATTAATATCCATGACCTTTATTTTTGGATCAGCTTCATAAATATATACATTTTTCTATGTCAGTCATTGTTTAGAATTTCATTTTTGTTCTGCTTTCCATTACATACCATGAATTAAATGAAATTAATTTAATCGCTACTCCAAACAGAAATTAAATGTGCCCTAATCCAGAGTTACGTTGTTTGCTTTTACAACTGTAAGTCATAAGTAATTAATTTTCCTTGGAAAATTAATTCACTTACCATTCCCAGTAGCATCATATGTTGACACAGGGTTATAGATAGTTTAATATTTTTCTTCAGCATGCTGGCCTCAACTTTAGAAGACCTTAAATGAAAACAAATTAAAATTTACTCAACTGTATATGATTTGGGGTTATTTAAAATAAGTGTTGTTGTTATTGATATCATCCAGGTGATGACTTGAAAATTATATTTAAACTTTAAAAAATGTCCATTAGTATATTAGCAAGTCTGAAACAATATATTTTTAAAAATTTAATCATATGACAGTAGCCATTAATATTTTCTATCCCTCAATTCTGAATAAACATTTTACTTGACAGCCATCTGACAGGAGTAGCATGGAGAGTTTTACCATCACTTAATTGATAGGAAAACAAAAGTAGTAAATTACTTGCTGGACATTTTGACCACCTAGGATAGCAGGCCATCATATCTGATTCTTACGGAGCTTATTTTCAATTTCTAGCCTCAATCAGTAGAAAGATTTGCATCAAGGTCACCTTATAACATAGAATATAAAAGACTTCTTTAAATCTGCCCAAATATTTTTTATTATATTGATTGCCCTTCTCTAATTCTTTCATTTGTTTCTGTTTAATGCTTTTTTCCCCTTACTTTCCAGAAAGGCCAATGTGGAAAATAAGCAAAAGTCTTTCAGTTAAATAACTTGGGCTTCCACCACTGCTTCTTATATTCTGAGGACTCAAAATATGAGCAAACCAAATTTAGCTTTTCTTTTGCATTTGCCAGGAGGTTATTTAGTAAGGTGACTTTTTTTTTCCTGGTTCATAGAACTCTATAAAACATATAGTGTTTATTACTTTATGTATATTTATTTAAGTCACTAAGGTGAAACTCTAGTGATGGTGGCAATGTTACAGCTTTAACAAGTGGGGGCTTATTTTATAAATGTGCCTTTGTGGCAATAGCTTTAAAAAATGCACGGGGTTAGCAGTGACATATTCTTTATGCCTTTTGGAAAGAAAATTTGCTGTTCAATCCCAGTGTAAAAGTACTACTAGAATACAAAATCACCACTGTTTTTTTTTTATTACTATTCATTGTTATATTCAACTTTTTTGACATGTACTCAGAGGATTTAACTTCATATATTCCAAAGTTGTGTCAGGGAGAAAATGTTTACATGCTATTTCTATCATAAGGAGGATGATAGAGGAATCCCCTTCCCTGTGCTTCAGAGGGTTTTCCTGTCAGAGTGGCCTTCAGAATTAGGATAATAGCTTTCTTGTTTATCATCATCAGACAAAATGAAAAAACCACATGTGTCAAGTGATGCATATTTATGTTTATGCTCTGACTCAAATAAAGATTGTTATACAGCCAGGTTTAAGGCAAAGCAGTCTTTCAAAAATAATTTATCTAGGCATCCCAGGAAATGATTATTCTAAAAATTTCTTCCCTAAATCTGCTAGCATGTACCTACAATGTGATTACACATAAATATGTGTGGTAACACTGCATACATTCTTACAGTTTTAAAATATGCCTCTGCCTTCTTTCTGAAATGAACAGATTTACTTTATCTTGGTTTTGAAGTCGAAAAGTGAATGTGTCCTTATAGAAATCTACTAGTATTAATCTGCATTTAATTTCACAGTATATTCTCTAAAAAAATTAAATTTAAATGAAAGGAGTTTCCCACATTATTAACTTTTATTTTATGTCAAAATGAATATCTTTTAGAAAAATGTTTAACTTTATAAACTAAGAAGTGTAGAGGGGTTATGTGTTACAAGAGGAGGTTGTAAGAGTGTGGAGAAAAGAGGTGGTGAATTTGAGCTACGTGGTATTTACCCCAAACTGGCAAATGAAAACTTTATATTAAGATATATAAAAATTAGAGATTCAAGAGACAAAGTTCGGAGAAGTAAAATTTTTTACTTTTTACTTTTACTTTCCATGGCTATTTTGTTGATTCAGATTAGAATAGAAACAGTAAGACTTTGTGGTATGAATGTTCTTTTTAAAAATTGTATAATGTTAAGATAGTATAAAGTTGATAATTTTCTGAATAATGGTGGTGACACACATGAAAAACTATTTGTGCTATTTGTGAGAAATAGACAAATGTTTGTGTGTCATAAGAACTTTGAGGAACTTGGAGCAAAATCTGGCATGAGTTTGATCAATATGACTTTATTTTCAACTTGCAGAGTGTAAATAATCATAACTATTCCTAAATTGTTCCCTAAAGTCTGGTGAAAGTGGGATTTGCAGCCTGCCAGTACCTTTTAGAGAATGAGATTGATGTTTTATAACGTGTTACTATTCGATAGAGTCCTTCGCAGTGCCACTGCATGGAAAAATAAATTTGTACATAAAGAAATGTGCAACTATTAATTTGCATTCTGTTCGACACTGTTCTTTCAAAAGACTAAATTTAAATGAGTTTGCACTTCTACTCACAAAGGTAATAATTAAATTAAGATGATATATAGAAAGGTAAAACGGCAATTTGCCACCACCTGAGATTGACCAAACTCTCCCAGGTCCTTCAAAGTGAATCATGCTCCCGATCATTATCCCATACGACCTGATCTTACACATTGACAATGGGATATATTGGGTTATATTTTTGCTTTTGCTAGAAACTTAAATCAAATCATAGGCAAGGTAGGGAATAACACATTGGAATATCCTGCCTTCATGCTTCTGTAAGGGCCGTACATTAACCTTTGGCTGTAGAAACTAGCTTACCCAGCTATTGTTCTTTCCTTTTGTAACACCATTCGTACACAGTTTGGGGCCATCTTCAATCTGATATGTAAGAACTCTGCTTCAAAAGACTGTGTGTATATATATAAGAATATGAAATAATTTAATAGGTACCTTTTGATGGGTTTAAAATGAACTATAGATTTGTGTTAACTGCAGTGGATGAATTGCCACGTTTGTCCTACTAAAGCTGCTTATCAGAAGATGAAAAGGAACAGAAGCTTTAAATAATGTTTTATCTCCAAATTGTTGTTTCATATTTGCATATTAACCCAGAACGTTTTTTCTGGGTATATACATATACCATATATACATATATATGAGGAATAATTTCTGAATTGTGTTTTTTCAAATTTCCAGTGAAGATTAAAAACAAAAACAGAAAGAACCTCTTCCCAATAAACATCGCTACTACATTTAAGTTTGTAATTTTTAGAAGACAGGAACACTAGTTAGAAGATATTTAATTTTTTTGAGCCTTAATATTTGCCAAATTTGTAGGAACCCTCAACATGTTACTGTTTTACCTTTTTTCCCTCCATATATGTAAACAGAATGAAGTTAAATTTAACTGGTGATTTCTCCCCTAGAGTGATTTTAAAAAAGTATTGTTTGTTAATAACAAACTTGAACTTATTTTGACATTACTGTACCTTCCATACTATAATGCTATAATATATTATATTATATTACGTATTATAATATATTATAATGCTATAATGTGGAAAAAATACTTAAGGAATATGGAGAGAAATAGACTGTTCTAGCTAATAAGAGTGCTTAACTCTGGAGGGGCCACCAAGGAGTCTGTCATGATTGACAAGCATTCTAGTGGAGTCTTTCTTTTCTTTTTCTTTTTCTTTTTTTTTTCCTATAGCAGTGTTGAAGTCAGTCAAAGTATATATACAAAGCTGAGTGAATACCAGTTTCCCCAGTACAGGGGCTATTTTTTCAGGAAGTCTAACTCAAACCAGATGTTTTGCCTAGACCTAGAGTTTGTTGCTGCCAAGCATCTCATCAGAGGTCAGAGTTCTGGGCTCCAGGCCCTGCTAGAATTCTTTCACAAATTGCTATTCGGTGAGGTTTTAATCCTAATGGAAAGAATAATGTGCTTGTAAAATCTGCAGTTATTACAAACACAGTATACATATTGTGGACTTCAAATGACTACATATTTCATTCCCATAAACAGGGAATGCAGATGAATGCCTTGTGTGATAGTTTTAGACACTCTAACTAAAACCTAGTATACAGTTCATACCACATTAACCATTTGCATTTGTAATACCCCAATAAAAGCAACTGTTACTTTTGGGTGACAACTGGTAACCAACTCATGCCCCCCACCACAACCAATTTTTTTTTTAACAAGCTCTACAACCTCATACAGCTGTTGGAATATAAGAATTAAAAACATTCAGAACTAAATATTGGATATTCTCATAGGAAGATCTATGAATGCTACAGTACTAGATGAAACGTTCTTAAAGCAAGACACCATTGTGCCAAGACTTAACTATACTATATTTGGAAACGTATATTAAAACCAAATTCATTTACTCAAATTAGGATGAAGAGTATTTTTCTTTGTAATGGAGAATGTGATTGGTATATAGCTAAA
Organism: Daubentonia madagascariensis; assembly: GCA_023783475.1. Taxonomy (NCBI): domain Eukaryota; kingdom Metazoa; phylum Chordata; class Mammalia; order Primates; family Daubentoniidae; genus Daubentonia; species Daubentonia madagascariensis. The sequence continues at coordinate 38,737,648 of JAKFHU010001035.1, read as the reverse complement.
GATGAGTTATGGCCCTTTGGGAAAGATTAGGGAAGATTGCTGAGATTTATTATATCACTGCTTAATTAATTTTATATATAAATATTACAAATATTACTAGATGGTTACTTGGGGGCTCTGCTATTGCCGATTATGAGCCCAAGAGAAATTCCCAAGTAGATAAAGGTGTCTGAAACCAGAGTCACAATTTGGCTAAGAGTTAAGGATGTTATTAAACTATACCTACTAAAATTAAATAATGCAGTTGAGTTAGATGTGGCAAATTTTTGTATGAACAATGCAGTGAAAGTCCAAATTTCTGAAAATGAGAAATTGAACTTCAAAAAGAATTTTTTAAAGGACAGGTTCTAATGTCCTCAAATTATTCCATAGCATATGAAAGTACTTTTTGGTTCAAACAGTTTGTAGCATTTGTTTGGGGGTGGGAGTCTAATTTCTAAATACTTTTTTGTTTTCATATGTAAGTAACAACAATATAGGGTAAAATAAATATATAAACAAAACTCAGGTCTCTAAGTCTTCTAAACAAATAAAAAATGAGTAACTGTGGGAGCCCCCAAAATTTTAATAAAACCTTTATAGTGTGGATAGTGACTTTTAAACTACTGTTTTGATTTTACCTTTCATTTCTATAAAAGAAAATCAACATTGATATCTCTACTGCACAGAGAGACAATTGGTGTTGAGAGGAGTCATCATTTCTATGAACTTAAATTCTCCTAATTGCTGCCAGCAAATGACAAAAAGATTTGTTGACGAGTGTGATGTAAAAAGAAAATGTTTGGAGGGTATTTGTGCTGTACTGCTTTCTTAAAGTTGTGGTACAGTTTTAAAAGTCTATTTTCTGATTAATCTTTCTGCTGTGGGGTGCTGCTGAAGATACAGCACAGTGGCAGATCTTCTGCAGAGTCTTATTTTCTGATGTGCATCTCACTAAGTACTCTCTCCCCCACGAAAACTCTCATAGTATGTCATACTTAGCACTCTATCATTTAGTCTCACTTTATTACATAATGGCCTGCAAGGGAGTTTTTCTTAAAAGAAAGGCACAAAATTGATACACAGTATTTTTATCTTCTTTGATATTCTGGAAAGTGAAATAACATTTCTTTTTCATGTGTTCATAAACCATAATCAGTGAATTTTTTCCATAAAGTCAGGGGATACCATCATCAATTTCTGTAAAGAAGTTGAAATAAATGTCAAAACTTGAGGCTACATTTCATTCTATATGGCATAATCATTCAAATACAATTAAAAAAATAGTCTGAGACTATGATCACTTAATGAGAAACAAACAATTTCATATTAATGAGTTCCCATTTGCCAATAATTCTGTCATTTATAACTTGAATCAGTCATCACCCTGCAAATAGCCCTTTCAAGACATTATTTGCAATTTTGTCTTCTGTTTTCTGTCCTTGATGTTTTGAAAATGGCCATCTACTGTTACAGGAATGAAAAGAGATCCCGTTCAAACATCTTTTGTGTTTCCACTTTCAGTGAAAAAAATGTTTTTCAAACCTGCAGCTGGTTATTTCTGCAGGAGTTCCCACTTATGCTCAGATTTGATTGACATTTTGAAATGGCAGCTTTTCATGAAAAGCTGTTAACTTGTAGAATTCAGTTATGGTACTAAGACAGACTGACTTTGTTCTGTGGCTGGGACCTGTCCAAACTAAATAGAACCCTGCATCTGAATTTAATAGTGGTACTCAGCCCAGATAGGGCACTTTTGCCTTTTTTTCTTCAAAACTCTGATGCTTCTTATGTATTCTAAAACTAACTTGATGGATGTTCATCCCAACATCCTTCTGTTCTGTAATTGCTTTAATTGACATATATAGTCATTCTCTTGTTCCCTTCCCTGAACATCTAATGGACTAGGACAAGTGCTTCATTTTAAGATATAATGCTAATTGAGAAGAACTTCTTAATTTGCAACTAATGTTACAGAGCCCTCAAAATTTAAGAATATTGTAACTTTTTTTCTACTATAGAGGATCTAAAATTTTTGTTGCTACTATAGCTATTGATTCATTCATTATGTGGAAAATATTTTGCATACGGTACTATACAAATATAGTTTGTTAACATTATTTATTCATTGACTCAACAAATAATTATACCTGCAACTTCAAGGCAAATGTGCTGTAAACTATAGGAACCATGAAGTACATGATCCCTGCCCTTAAGGAACTTTGAACTCAGTATCTTCTTGTTATACTTAACTGATAATTAATGCTTCAAAATGTGCCAATTTGTAACATTATTTAGTGATAATGACCTTTAATTTTTCAAGTGCCCAGTTGTTCTTGTGTTTGATTTCCATATAACACTCTCAGGAGATTAATAGAAAAATTTAGTATCCTAGCCTGTTGGGCTTTTTTTGGTGGTCTCATGCCATCTGTTGCGAAATGTAAAAATATGGTTTCACTTCCAAGTGTTTGGGTATTATTTGTTGTGTTACATGGGGCCATTAACCCTGAATATCTATGTGTGATACCTGGTTTCACTTTTAAGACAGAGCTGCGGCAGATAATCACTATAGATCCTGATCACAGTTATGAAGCCCTGATCTTCGCCATCTCAGTTCACACAGCTGAAGTCCAATTGAAATAGCTGACTCAGGATGATTACCTAGTTTGTGTTGACTGTAGCCGGCTTATTGCTGCTGCTTTACTCTTAGGTAGCTAGACTACTTTCCATAGCATATCCACAAGAGTGTAAGCTAGTGCTGTACATTATGCTCTCTGAGAATGTTGATGTAAGATACAATGTTTTAAGTTTTATTCTTACAGCTCTGAGAGAGAGAAATTTAGGGTTGAAATGGGTTGAAAATATTGGACAAAATGATAGTCTAAATATTATCCCTGGATTTTAATATTTCACCTTTGTTTTGTTCCCCAACAACTTAGATAATTGAAATAAAATCGTATATATTCATTTGTATTAATTACAGGATTTCAGAGGATCAATACAACTTTGCAATGCATTGTTAGTAAAAGTAATATAACCTTTTTTTTTTTTTTTTTTTTAAAGAGATGGGGCCTAATTCTTGTCGCCCAGGCTGGAGTACAGTGGCATGATCATAGCTCACTGTAACCTTAAACTCCTGGGCTCAAGTGATCCTTCCACCTCAGCCTCCTGAGTAGCTGGGACAATAGGCAGATGCCACTGTGCTTAGCTAATTTTTAAGTTTTTTTTGTAGAGACGAGGTCTCTCTGTGTTGCCCAGGCTGGTCTTGAACTCCTGGCCTCAAGCATTCCTCCCATGTTGGGTAAAAATAATGCAACTTTGCAGTCATAGTGGCATTGATTTCAGAATCAAAATTACTTTTTAAATAACAGTTTGAATTCATTTTTCCTATTTTGATGATGTATAAGGAGCAATTTTGGAATCTTAATTTGACATTTTTGTTAAGAATCCCCATAGATCCATAGCTGGTGAACAGGTAGCCAAAAAGGCATTCCTCTGTCCTTGTGGGGGAGTGTAAACTGATTTAATTATTTCAAGTGTGCAGATTGACAAGTGTGTATCAAGGTCATTAAAATGTCCTTTTTTTGTTTTGACCACTGAATTCTCATTTGGACATTATGTCCTAAGGAAGCAAGTTAATTTTTAAATGTTATGCATAAATATGTTCTTAGAGTGTTACCTGTAATAATTGAAAACTGGAAAAGCAAAGAAAATATTCAACTAAAAAAACCGTTAATGCAAGTGTATCCATATAATTGAATAATCTGCAATTATTTAAAATTAAGTTTCCAAAGAATCTTTAATAAAATGTGAAAATAAAATGTTCATATATTTAAAAGCTGGATTCATATTTGTATTACAGAGCAAAATATATGCCTAGGAAAAACTGAAGGAAAAATCCCTAAAAGTTAAGATGTGTTCCCTCTGGGTGATAGGATTGTGTATATTATTTTCTTCTTGTCGTTATGCATTTGTGTACTTTCCTAATTTGCTGTAATTAAAACCTGTAACTTTTTTCCTTTGGAAGAAGAAAGGATTTATTAAATGAGAAATCTAGGAAAAAAATGGTAGTGACACATTGGAATATAGGAATCTTATTTTATGATTTCTTTCAGGGTAGCTTGAGAGATTGGATAATGGTCCTAGTTCAGGAGATGAAAAATGTTACCTGCAGGCCTTATTCTACTGGCAGAGGATTTTACTTGGCTAGCGCTTAAAATTTTTAAATAACTTAAATTTGAATGCCATTAGGAGAGGACCCAAGCCTCTCCAGTTTACCAGAAGCTCCTACCCATCTCTCTTATACCTGCCTGTTTCATATATTTGTGTAACCTCCCAGGCTTCTGAGATGCAAATGTTTTATTTTTCCAGCTGCTGTGCCTAATGCTGAATACTTTTGTCATAATAGTAGAATGGTCCACTCCAGGTTTTGTTTTTGTTTTTGTTTTTTCTCACTCAGCATATGATAATGGTAGTGGTGGTGGTGTTGATCATAACATTAGCATTTGTTGAGCCCTTATTAATAGTTGGTTTATAATAAAACTTAAATTAATTGTTCTATCTAATTCTTGCAACTCTGTATAGGTGCTGTTATTTCCCCCATTTTAAAGATAAAACAACTGAAGTTCAAAGAGGCTAAGAATCTGTTAATAGTATAACTAAGATTGGAAGCTAAGTCTGCCTGGATTACAAAATTTGTGTTCTTAATATTAATAGCTAAGTTATATGCATAATGATTATATTTTAGCATCACTAGAAGTCTTTAACCAATAGTAACATATTGAAGAGAAGACTCAGTAACAATTGTTTTTCTTGTTTTTGCATTCACAAATGGAGATAAAGTTTCTGGTATTATTCTTTAATATTCTTATAAATGATAAATTATTAAAAATTAAAGTATCCTTTAATGCTCTTATTAAACAATAAACCGTGTTATTTTATTTTTAATTTATAATTATACGTGGTGTGTTAAGGTATGGAAAGGAAATACTAGTGTTTACCATGGAACCTTGATATAAATATCATTTTCTGTTCCAAGGAATAATATACCTATTTCTTATATAAAATTATATTATCTTCAAACATGTAATTCTGATATATTCAGCTCCTGTTACATAGAATATTCAATATACCCCTACAATAAATATCTAAGTGTATAAAAACAAAGCTCTCTGTTAAAGAGTTTAATATACAACTTTCCTAGTTTTATATGCCTAATGCCTATTTTCTCAAATATATGTTTTGTTTTGCCTTTTGGTTTTCTTTTGGCAAGAGAAACCAATTTTGGGGACTCCGATTAAAGGGAGAAAATTGGCTTCTATGTGGAATAAAAAGTATATGTGTTCTAAATCTACATGTGTTCTAAAATTTGTAATACTCTTATGAAGTTTAAGTCACTTAACTCTTTGTATGAGTCTCATTTAAGAAATGTAATATGCCATTTTAAAAGTATTTCTTTACAAGTGATGAGAAAAGGAAGAAAGTCACATTGATCTCTGCTTTAAACTCTTTAATAAGGATATTCATTAAGCAAATACAAAACATTTATTACACTAGTAGAACATGGAAAGCTAGAAAAGAACAGTAAGCAAGTAAAACCCTACCACTGATGGGTAACTTTGGGGGTGTATAGGAAGTAAATGTTCTCAGTTCGTGCATGTTGAAAAGGTATTTTGTTCTCATGCTTGAGTAATAGTTTTACTGGATGTAGAATTTTAGATTGAAAATAATTTTTCCTTAGCAATTTTATTGCTTCCATTCTATTATCTTCTACCACCCAGTGGTATTGATGGTGATCTGATTCTCATTCCTTTGAGGGTGACCTGTTTTTTGAATTTCTGAAAGGTTTTTTTTTTCCTTCTATCTTCCTTTATATGTCTAGATACTTGTCTTTTTCCACTCATTGATTACATTTCTTGTACCCTTGTAATCTAAAGATGTTCTTCACTTCTGGGATATCATCTTTTGCTATATATTTGATTTCTTGCCCTCTGCTTTCTCTTTCTCTAACTCCACTAAGTTAGATATTGGACCTGTTAGGTGGAACATCTTTGTCTCTTATCTTTTTCCTAAATTTTTCAGTTCTTGATTTGTGTTATTATTGTTGTTATTCTGGGAGAGCTCATCCACTTTATCTTCTGATGATTTTATTTTGAATATTTCACTTTGGTAGTCATATTTTTAATTTCTAAAAAATACTCTCTTGATTTCTAATCCCACTTTTATGGTAGTATGTTCTTATGTTTTTGTTCATTTTTTTAGCTGCAATATTTTATTTAATTTTTTTAAGAATACAAACCAGAGGGATTTCTCCTCTATCTCTGTTTCTTCTGGTTGTTTTTTATTTTTGTTTTCTATTTGTTATCTTGATATCTCTCAGGATGGAGACTTTTTCAGCTTCCTGCGAGAGCCTTGACCATCTCTCTCTATTTAAGAATATGGCCATACAGTGCTGAATGGAACTTTGCTGTATGTAGGTATGGTTTGTTTCGTTAGTAGGCTTTAATCTGTTAGGATCTCAAGATCCTATTCTTAAAATAGGAAATGGGAAATTGGGAAATGTCTACATGGCTGATTTCAGAGGACTTTTTCCCCGGGCTCTTTCCAGTCTTCTTAGTGAAGAACCCTATAATTTTTTTCTCCTTTGGTGGGGGAAGATGGAATAAATATTTAACTGTATAGGTGGAATAAATATATTAGATATTTCTTATAGTGAGTTTGGGGGGTGTACTGGTTAAATAGTATCCCCGCAAAATTCACGTCTACCCAGAACCTCAAAATGTCACCTTATGTGGAAATGTCTTTGCTGATATAATTAGCTAAGATGAAGCCATAATGGATTAGGGTGGGCCCTAATCCAGTGACTAGTATCCTTATAAGGAGAGAAAACAGACACAGAGGGAGAGAATACCATGTGAAGATAGAGACAGAGATGAGAGTGATACAACTGCAAGCCAAGATATACCAAGGATTGCCAGCAACACCAGAAGCTAGGAGAGAGGCATAGAACAGATCATCTCAGAGCCTTAGAAGGAAATGACTGCTGACATCTTGATTTTGGACTTCTAGGCCCCACAAGTCTGAGAGAATAAATCTCTGTTGTTTGAAGACACCCACTTTGTGGTAATTTGTTATAACAACCCTAGGAAACTAAGAGAGGGGTAAGCAGCAAATAAGAATTAATGGCCTGACTAGCATACTTACCAGACCTTTTGAACAGCATCTCTTGCTCTTTTTTAGCTTGTGGTCCCCAACTCCCGAGCCACGGCCTGGTACCAGTCTGTGGCCTGTTAGGAAACAGGCTGCGCATCACCGCCTGAGTTCCGCACCCCAACACCACCACCACACCCCAGCCCCCTAGTCCGTGGAGAAATTGTCTTCCATGAAACCGGTCCCAGGTGCCAAAAAGGTTGGGGACCTCTGCTTTTAGCCCTTTATTGAGGGACTGTATGCAAGAAGTTTCAATGACCAGACTTCACACTTGAAAACTCAGACTTGGGAAAAGTATTCCCAATCCTTAGGCCATGAGAATTTTAGGCTTAATGATTAGGGAAGAATTGGGAAGATTCAATCATGGTAGGGTATGGCAGAAGTTTTGCCTTAGTATGCAAACTAAGGGACAGCCCCCCCGCCCCAGCTCTTCCCCAATCATGATAATAGGGACTGGAGTCTTAAGACTTGCAATTCGAGGATTGGAGACATTATGAAACAGGGACCTCACTGACTACCTCAGCTTTCTGTCAGGATTGATCATCTTAAGCTACTGTTCCCATGGCATACTGTGTGAAGCCAGCCTGCTGTGAATCAGTCATTGGCATGTTAACTCTTACCTCTCTTAGGAGGCAACTGTTTTATATTCTGACTTTGAATTAATGCCTCAGATCTTATCCAATATGGTCTCATACATATCCCAAGCCAGACCTCTTAGAGGTTCTGCCTGACTTAGGAGCTCCTTCTTCAGCTGTGTCCCTATCAGGAATGTGTCAGCCTGTAACTTCTTCCTTCTGACTTTTCTTCTTCAAGACACCTAATACTGAGGCCTTGAGGCAAATATCTGCTCCTAGCCATTGGGCTTTCTCTAGTAGCAGGTACATCATATAGGATTTGGCAAGGGGAAAAAAAACCCTGGCCTTTTTTTGTTTTAAAGCATCTTTCCATTTTTGTTAAACTGTACTGTAGAAAAGTTAAAGAATTCAGTCCCTACTGGAGATAAAAAAAAGTTTCATAGGTGAGTTATCAGTAGTTGAAAAGCGTGTCCACTCTTAGTAATAGCCATTATTAAAACAACTATGGACCCTGGCATGGTTTAAGTCACTGACAACATGTGGTTTTCTAGGTTGTCTATACATTGGTTTCTTTAATGTGTTTCTTTGTTCCACGGCTGGACTAGCACTAATTCCTTTTCTACTTTTTCTTTACTCTGTGAAGGTATTGCTTCAGTAGATTTCACATTGTAGAGAAAAACCTGCCTCATTGTGACCCCTAACCTATGTAGTAAATCAGCTAAAATTAATTTTGGTTCTTTCTGATCTGTGCCCCATGTGACTCCCCCCAAGATTTCATTATTAGATTTTGACAGCCTTTTAAATTTGTAAGTGCCACAAATTTGTCACTAGAGATGAATGGGTAAAAAGAAAATTCCTTGCAGTAGAGGATATGGGCAAAATATTTCAAGTGACAGATCTGCATCAATAATGTTAATGTTTATGGGGTGATGAAAACCATATAAGTCTTAAGCCAGAATCTTGTTTCAGCTGAGTCCCAGAAATTTTGACCACAGAAGCCAAGGCACATTCCATTGATCCCAACAAATGTTTCTTCAATTCCTTTCAACTGTCTGGAAGACAGTTGTCACTCTTGAATGCATAAACCTTAAATGCTTTTTCTACTATATTAGTTAAAAGCAATGGAAACATTGTCTACTATTCCCAAGATGTCTTTTGACTTGTCTTGAGTTCCTAAAATGGAGGGCAGATTTGGCAATGTTATTCTGCCCTCTACTTTTCGTGTTCATCTTCTGGCATGGTTTTCGAGAAACTTAGCATCATTCTTTCTGACTGACTTCTGGCTTTGCTTTCATGCTATAAGGCTGCCTTTACTGAATCCTGGGCAGTCACGGGGCCAGGGGCTTTCTTTGTCTCTTACTGATATGAAAGGAGTTCCCCCACTTGAGTGGCTTCTGATTCTGGTGCAGAAATGGATTAGTATTTGAGGGATTGAGAAGTACATTCAGAAGAAATCTAGAAAAAAGATAACTGAAATTATCCCAAATATGATGCCAGCTAGCATAGGTATGTTATGATTATTATTTTTAAATAAAAGAGAGGGATGAAGAATTTTAAACCATTACAGTATGGTCTTTTGTCTATTTATTTGCACTAAGCTATTTTAAAGTTTCCCCGGGAAGTTAAAAGTGGTTCTTAGGAGAAAGAAGAAAGAAAGAAGAAAACAAGATAAATTAACCACCCCCCCATCTTCACCCACGTATGTATAGAAGGTTTCCATGACTATAGATATTAATTTCTTTATATTATTTCTTTACCAAATTATATCATTTCTTTACCAAAGTTATCTGAAAGTGATACCATAACAATATAGTAAGCATAATGATTTTACAATGAAAATTTTACTTCACATAAAACATTATTATATTATAAGCTGATATGAAGACAGGTGTCTCAAAATGGGCCATTACAATGAAGGAATGCCCTAAATAAATAATAGTAAAGAAAACAGTTAATTAGTATTTGTGAAGTGCTTAATAGGCATAGGATTGTTCTCTCCATTTTACAGTTGCTGACAGTAAGGCAGCAAGGTGTTATTTGACTGACTTAGTCTTCCCTACTACCTCTCATTTTCAGTTATTTCCCAAGGTTAAGATAGTATGGGCTCTGCAGTCTAGCTGTGTGAGTTCAGATTTCAGCTCTACCATTTAGAGACTTTGGGCAACTTATCAAGTTGTCAGGTTGTTGTCGTCATCATCATCATCATCATCATTCCTAGTGTAGAATTGTAGCATGTTAGCACTGAAAGGTATCTAAAAGACTAGCAAGCCCAACCCCCTTATTTTCTATAGAAACTGAGCCTAGAAAATTAAGTGACTTATTCACCATTTATTAGTATTTTAGTTATAACTAGAACAATATTCTTTTAACTTTTTATTTTTATGTCCTTCCTACTACGACAGTGGTTTCCAGAGTTTTGATTTCATGGACGACTAAAATAGTTTTTTAAAAAAATTGTGGTAGCCAGCCTTCAAGATGGTCCTCAACAATCCCTGCCTCCTGGTGTTCACACCCTGGTGTAGTCCCTACATTGTACTGATCTTTGTGAGCAGTAGAATATGGCAGAAGTGATGGCATGTCACTTTTGAGATTTAAGTTGTAAAAGACGTTGTGGCTTCTGCCGTGGCTGCTTTCCTTCTCTTGGATCACTCACTGTGGGGGAAGCCAACTTCTATGTCTTGAGCAGCCCTATGGAGAGACCAATATGGTCTCCATAAAAAGCCTCTAGCCAACAGGATGTGAGGAACTCAGGCCTTTTGCCAACAGTTACAGGAGCGAGCCGTCTTGGAAACAGATCCTTCAACCTGCTCAGGCCTTCAGATGACAGTAGCCCCAGACAACATCTGGAATAACCTCATGGGAGACCCTCAGGAGAGCCAGAACTACCCTGATAAGCTGCTCCTGGATTCTTGCCCTTCAGAAACTGCATGAGATAATAAATGTTTGTCTTAAGTGGCTAGGCTTTGGGGTAATTTGTTGCACAGCAGTAGATTACTATTGCAGTGGGGTTATGGAGTACTGACATATTTCTAGAGTTTTTCTTTGTCCTAGGCAAGGAGAAGAGAAAGGACTATTTTAGCACCAACGTAGTAGTAATGTCATAATTATACAGTAAAGGACAGTTGTTTAAATGGAATACATTTATCTTGTTAAAAAACTTATCACATTGTTCTTTTCCTCATTTTGCTATTGACCACTGAAAACTTTGTCATGAACTGGCATTTGGGAATCATTGTACTTCATGCTGTATTTCAGCTAGTAATTTTTCAACTTTGCCTTCTTTTGTGTCCTCAGGTGTTTGCTGAATAAAGGAAATTTTGTTGTCTTTTGAATTGCAACTATAGAAAAACCAAACTGAGGAAACTCAAGTTGTATTTTTTACTTGTGGTGGCAAGTATAATAACACAGAAAGACACTTTAAACATGTGATCCAGTTTCTCTCTGCTTAGATTTTCTCATCTGTGAATTGAAGGCTTGTATATACTATATGATCTCTCATCAGCCTTTCTAGTCCTAAAATTTTGAGATTCTAAAAGAAGAACTTTGGACATCATTCTTTCCTCCTATACTGTTTACCAACAAAAAGGATGTGGTAATCATAAAATCTTTGCTTTTTCCATTTTAAAAAATGCAGTTGTTTAAAATCAAAATTGGAATCTTATCAAAACAAATACAATTACCCAGAAGGGGAAAGAGAGAAAACTGCCAGTTAAAGGGACATATTCCTTTTCCTCTGACTCTGCCATGTGCATACTTATGTCCTAACCTCCATACTTAATATTATACCACTTAAAAAATAAAATGATTAAAGTCAATGGGTTTTCTTTGCAACCTAAGCAAGCAAGCTAGAATTTTCATTGCTAGATTAAGTGATATCAAAGTTTGTACTCAACTTTGGGTCTATCAAGAGATAGACACTATGTGCTCAGCTATACTCTGGCAGTATGACTTTTTTGCTAGGAAATTAACCTATCTGTGCCTCAGTTTTCTTTTCTGTAAAATTGAGATAATAATAATTTTCACTCTACAGGGTTGTGAAGATGAATTAAGTTAGCATTGTAAAATTCCAAACATCTATCAACCAGTACAATGTAAATATTTTCTGGGATTCTTACTTGTAAAATGGATCTTCTTATGTAGAGATATTGAAGAACTTTGACAATTTAGTTAATATAGATTCTCTGTAACATTTTGTATTTTGCCCTTTCGTGTGAAAAACAACTGCACCAGATTATGACTTCTGACCTAGAAATTTAGCCCTGTCACAAACATTTACTTAAGGAGTACCTGTTGTTAAAGATTAAGCATCTCATCTAGTGAAAATTACTAGATTTACGTAAGAAGGATTCTGGAGGCCACTCTTTTTAAAACAAGTGGATAATTATCACAACCCCGCCTCCTTTTCAGATGACTTTCAGAATTATTTGTGTATAGCAACTGCAAAAGGGCTGTATTCAGTTTTTTGTTTACTTAGCTGCTTACAATATGCACATTTGCACTTCTATCCTTTGACGTTGCTGGATCCCCTCCTGAGGTTTTAGATGTTTATAATGTTCCTCCCACCTAAATGCTAGACAGTTTGTACTATAAATGCTTTACCATAGATCTCTCTCCTGAATGCCAAACTCCATACATCCACCTGCCAACTTGACTTTTCAATTTGGAAGTCGAATAGGCTTCTCAAATTTAACATGTCTAAAAAAGAACTCTTGACCTTTCTCTGCTAACCTCCCCTCCCCTGCCAAAATTTAAAGTCAAAACCAAAACACTTTCTGTCCCGTCCTTCCCCATTTCTATTATTGGCATCGTCATTCACTAAGTAAAGCTACAAACTTATTAAAAACTTCTTTTTATTAAAATTCTTGATTCTTCCTTTTGCTTCATCATCCCCTAATATTAACACCATCTACTTCTGTCCACTCTAGCCACCTGACTCTAGACAACCATCATCTCCCTTCTGGAGAAAGTCTCCCTCCAGGACTCCTTGTTTCCACTTTTGTCTTTTTTTTAATTCATTTTCTACAGCATAATATTTTTAAAATGTATGTCAGATCCCATCTGTCCTATTGTAGTTGGAATAAAATTCAAGCGACTTATAAGAGCCCTATCTACTCTACAGCCTTATTTCTTAGCACTTTTACCCCTTTTCCATTATGTCCCAGCTGCATTGCCCTCCTTTCAGTTTCGTGGGCACTGTAGCTTGTTTCTATCTCTGACCATTCAAAACAGGAGATATTTATTATAAACCTACTTTTATGAACCAAAGACACTACTGCCTCAGGAGAAGGAATGAAGTTTTGTTAGAATGTTATAAAAGGGAGGCACATAAAGAAGGTAGCTAAACTGCCTTTTCCCTATTTCTTTTTGATGTCAGAAAAAAGCTTTCAAACTAAAATGAAAATAAGTTGCTGATTCACTTTAAAACCCAAACTTGTTTAAAATAAACTGTCAGTTCTAAACTGAGATTTACTGTAACAGAATATTCCCCTTGGTGGGTTGAGAATGAATGAAATGAAGAATTATTAATATTTGAGTCCCTATCTTGCTTGTATAGCTGTTTGTTTAAGGACCAGTCTTTGGTTCCTATACCCTAGGATTCTTTCCTTGGTGAAGAGGAGTTAGTAACATCTGTATCCCTTTTCCACAGTCTAGAATTCTTCTTTAATTTTCTTTAACTCTAATGATATAGCCCATGTCCATGACCCACTCACTCTGTGGATCCAATGGGTATGATTTTGCCTAATCCTGTCCTAACCCACAGAGATATTTCAGGAAGATGAGTCCTACTACATTGAGCTTTAAAGAAATGATTGTGTCTAAATAAAACATTTTCATACAAAGAAAAATTTTTTCCAAACTTATTAATTGTATCAAGGTATGTACCTATACCCCAAGTTATGCTATTTTACCTTTCCGGTAGAGGTGCTTAATCAGTTTCTAATGATGTCAGTCATGAGAGAGCCTGTCTGTGGTAAATGGTGCCCCATAAATGAGTTTCACAAGGCTTGACCTGGGAGCTGGCAAGTCAGGACAATTTATTCCTAGTATTTCTTTGCATTCTTGTCCCAAATCTCCCAGCTTCTTTGGTGTCTTTTTATTGTGTGACAAGATGGGACATTTTAGCTCATGTTCAGAATGACAGAAGCTTAAGTTTTGAGTTCCCAGAAAAAGAAAGACTTAATTAAGCATTTCTAATTAAAAACATCAGAGATTAGTCTGACTAGGGTGTGAGTTAACAGGAACTCATTATTGGCCTAGAAACCTACCCAGAAACTATTTGCATGAGAATTTGGCAGCTTGAAGTGGGAGGGCCTATGGCCAAGGTCAGTCTTAACATGTTATGTTAGGGCATCTTAGATTTCACTTTAAAATTTCTTCTGGCCAGGCGTGGTGACTCATGCCTGTAATCCCAGCACTTTGGGAGGCTGAGGCAGGAGGATTGCTTGATGCCACGAATTTGAGACCAGCCTGGGCAACATAGTGAGACCTTGTCTCTACCAAAAAAAAAAAATTAAATTATAAAAATATTAGCCAGGTATGGTGGCATGCACCTGTAGTCCCAGCCACTCAGGAGGCTAAGACAGGAGGATCGCATGAGCTCAGGAGTTCCAGGCTACAGTGAGCTGTGATCATGTGCCTGCACTCCAGCCTGGGCAATAGCGTGAGACCCTGCTTTAATCAATCAATCAATCAATCAATCAATTCTTTTTTAAAAAGGTACATAAAATTTCTTCTTTTGACTTGCTGTTGATTGATACCTGCTAAAAAAAAAGTATTTCTATAATATGAATTTAGATTGTGCTGCTGAAATAACCTCAAGCAATGCCATGTCACCAATATCTCCTTTTATTTTAGGGCAACTCTTTTTCTTAAACCAAATTCCCAACTTCAGCAAGAAAAATCCAAAAGCTAAACTGCTAGAAATTTGCCCCTGGCTGCTCCTTCCTTTATCTAGTTTATTCAGTAGCTACCATGTACTAAGAAGCATGGTATTAGGAAATGGGTATACAAAGAAAAGTCTAAATGGACAGTAAATGCACAGAGATCCTCAGCAAAACCAATACTCAAGGAGCAGATTACAACAACAGTAGGATTGAGCACCTACTGTGTAGCAGGATATTGCAATGAACAAAACATATTCATTTACTTACACACATATACACCTGTATCAGATGATAATAAATACTATGGATAAAAATAAAATAGGAAATGGGGATAGTAGTGGTATGGGAGGCAGAGTTTTGGAGCCCAGTCTTCACTCCCACCAGTGCAGGAAGCTAGGTATGGAATGATTGTTGCACATCACATGGTGCACCTGGGTGATCTGTTGCCATGGTCATGTGGAGAGAGGGGACACGCAAACAAGAGGGGACACGCAAACAAAAGGGAACCTTGCCTTTCCATATTAATGTTCGGACTCTGTAGAAACACATTAATGTGGATCCTGTGCCGGCAGTGTCAGCCTCAGGTTTAATTGGGAAAAGTTTGCTGTCTATACTAATGGGCCGGAAGCCAATTCATATCTGACTGAATGTGTGGCCACAAGCATGTCTGTGTATTTGGGGAAAGAAAATGTATCTTAAGAACTTACTACTGGAAATATTGTTTCTACATTTGGGGAAGAAAAACCTTTTTTATTACTTTGCATTAGTACCCGCTTCTGTCTCCACACTCTGCCCCCTCAAACAAATAGTTTAAACACTGGGCTGTCAAATTTTCTGTGCATGAGGAGGGTGCCTGCCTTCCCCCGCTACCCTCTTTCTCTCTCTCTCACACACACACACACACAAACACCCCACCCCCCATAGTTTCAGATCAGATTTCTACACACTGTTTTACTTTTAATTTATTAGAAGGGAAAATTCTTTCTTGTGGCTGAATCTTTGCACCCTAAATTTTTCTAAAGTCCACTTTTATGACTAAGCTATAAATCTCTAAAAACAGAGATTTACAGTGGAAATGTTGACTCCTTTGTGTTATGTGAGGTCAAAATGTATAGCTAATTGGTGTACATTTGTTCATGCATATGTCATGAGCCAGGATTATATTTTAGCCCAGTGGCCACACATGGGGCAGATAGGTGTGGTCCAGTTCAGATACATTAATGTTTTCTTTGTTTTTGGTAAATTAGAATAGTGCAAGGTATTGGTTTGGAAAAGTATGTGGGTAGGGTAGGCATTTAGGATTTATAGGCCTTTACTTAGCCAGTGTTGCCGCTATCTTTCATCCACCATATCGACCTGTATCCACTAGGGGACATAAGAGCACCTACTGAAGATAGAATGAAAGCCTGACTAAATTAAAATTTAAACACGATAGTCTCGTGTTTATGATAACATATGAAAAGACTCATTTTTTAGTTTCATGATTCATAAGGAAGTTATACATTTTGTTTAAACTTTAATCAATCATCACCAGAAACTTTTTAAGGCAGGATCAGTATCTTATGTTGATAATTATGGAATGAGAACCAAACAAGCAGCTAACTAGCAAGCTTGTGTTATCTAACTGCATGATCTTTTTCATTAACTGAGTTCCCATGTGGTCTACTGAAGCTATGCTGAGAATAATTCTGGCTTTGCAAATTACTTTATATAGAAAAGAATTACCTTTTAGAGTCTGGAGGTAAGACATCTGAGGAGGATATCTACTATCAGATTCCGATAGACAGAAATCAGAGTGTTCTATATTTTGTACCCCAGCCACCTGCTCTAGAGTTATGAAACCCAAGAGAGAGATGTAGTTAAGGGCATCGCTGTTCCCTTCTAAACTAATTATCTAGCCTACCAGTTTAGAAACTTAGGTTGTATTTTTGTTTAGTTACAGTTCTTTTTTTAAGGTATAATCTACATATGGAAAAATGCAAAGATTTTAATTGATACGGTCTTTATTGACAATTTTTGCCTCTTAGTTGGAGCATGTACTTCTTTAACATTTAATGTAAGTATTGATATAGTTGAATTAAGGTCTACAATTCCATTTGCTTTCTATTTGTTCCTTCTGCTTTTTGGTCCTCTGTTTTCTTTTTCTGCCTTATTTTGGCAGAAAATCAAATAATTTTTAGTTTTCCATTTTAATTCTATTGACTTTTCAGCTACACTTCTTTTCATTTTTTTTTTCATTGGTTACTCTAGGAATTACAATATATATTCTTACCTTTTCACAGTCTATAGTGTCTAATATTATACCACCTCACCACCTTTCTTCTTTGTGCCATTGTTTTCATATATATATGTAAAAATCCCAAAATACCATGTTATAAATTTTGCTTTAAGTGGACATAGATCTTCTAGGTAAAATTAGAATACATACACACATACACACACACAAAATTTTATATTTATCCACATATTTTCCATCTGGTGTCAATTTTCTTTAGCCTGAAAAATTCCCTTTAACATTTTTTGTAGTGTAGGTCTGCTGGCAATGAGTTCCTATTTATCTAAAAATGCCTTTATTTTTTCTTCATCTTTGAAAGATACAGAATTTGAGGTTGACAGGGGTTTTCTGTGTGTGTGTTCTAGTCAGCACTTTAATGATATCATTTCATTGTCTCCTGGCCTCTGTTTCTGATAAAATGTTAGCCATTATGTTGTTCTTCCATGTATAATGTGTCCTTTCACTCTAGCTGCTTTCATGATTTTCCCTTTATCTTTGTTTTCTAGCAGTTTAACCATAATATTTCTGGGTATAGTTTTCTTTGTTTTTATCCTTCTTGGAGTTCACTGAGCTTCTTGGATCTATACATTATGTTTTTGAAAAAAATTGGGAAAGTTTTGATACTACTTCTTCAAATATTTATCTGCCCTATTCTCTCTTCTCCTCTCAGGACTCTGATTACACATATTTACACATTTTGATCTTGTCCCACAGGTCACTAAGATGCTTTTGTTCCCCTCTCCCCTTCTTTTTTATCTCTTTTCTTCAGATGGGATAATTTCTGCTTATCTCTCTTCATGTTCACTGATTTTTTTCTTCTTCTCCAATCTGCTATTAAGCCCATCCAATAAATTTTTCATTTCAGATACTGTATTTCTTGATTCTCTGGTTATTTATTATAGTTTTCATTTCTGTACTGCTATTTACCATCTATTCATTTGTGGCCATATTTTCCTTTGAGTCCTGGAGCTACTTTGAAGTTCTTGTGTGCTATTTGCAACATCTGGGTCATCCTAGGTTGGTTTCTGTTGAACGAGTAGCCTGCACCCCCATTATTCTGTATGGGTCACATATGCGTGCTTCTTTGTATGTCTCTTTTTTATTGTGTGGGGGACATTGTGGATGTTATATAGGTTGTTGATAATGCAAATTTTATTGCCTTTCTTTAGAGAGCTGAATTTTGTTCTGACAGTCGGATAATTAACTATCAGATCAGACTGAATCATACAGGGATTTTTTTTAACACTTATTTTTAAAGCATTTTTAGGTTCACAACAAAATTGAGCAGAAGGTACAGAGAACTGCCATATACCTCTTTCCCCTACATATACACAGCCTCCCCCACTGTCTGCATCTTGCACCAGTGGTACGTTTGTTACAATTGATGAATGTATATTGTTACATCATTATCAGCCAAAGTCCATAGTTTACATTAGGGTGTAATGTTATATATTCTATGAGTTTGGACAAATGGATAATAACCTGTATCCACTATTATAATATCACATAGAATAGTTTACCACCCTAAAAAATCTTCTGTGCTATGCCTATTCATCCCTCCCTCACCTCTGACCTTTAGTAACCACTGCTTTTTTCCTCTCTCCATAGTTTGCCTTTTCCAGAATGTGATAATGTTGGAATCAAACAATATGTAGCCTTTTCAGATTGGCTTCTTTTACTTAGTAATATGCATTGAGTGTTCATTCATGTCTTTTCATGGTTTGATAGCTCATTTTGTTTTAGTGCTGAATAATATTTCATTATCTGGATGTACCACAATTTATTTATCCATTTGTCTACTGAAGGGCATCTTGGTTGCTTCTAAATTTTGGAAACTATGAATAAAACTGTGTAAAGGTTTCTTTGTAGAAATAAGTTTTCAACTCATTTGGGTAAATATCAAGGAGCACTATTAGTGAATGGTGTTTTAAGAGTATATTTAGTTTTTTAAGAAACTACCAAATTGTCTTCCCAAATGATTGTATCATTTTGTATTTCAGCCAACAATGAATTAGAATTCCTGTTGCTGTACATCCTCACCAACATTTGGTGGTGTCAGTGTTTTGGATTTTCACTGTTCTAATAGATATGCAGTGGTATCTCATTGATGTTTAATTTGTAATTCCCTAATGACATATGATGTCATTACTTGCCATCTGCTTATTTGCTATATGCTTGTTTGCCATCTGTATATCTTCTTTGGTGAGGTGTCTTTTGCCCATTTTTTAATTGAGTTGTTTGTTTTCTTAAGAGCTTTAAGAGTTCTTTGTATGTTTTGGATAACAGTCCTTTATCAGATATATCTTTTGCAAATGCTTTCTCCCAGTCTGTGGCTTGCCATCTCATTCTCTTGACAGTGTCCTTTGTAGAGAAGAAGTTTTTAATTTTAACAAAGACCAATTCATCAATTATTTCTGTCATGGATTGTGCCTTTAGTTTTGTATCTAAAATGTCATTACCATACCCAAAGTCGTTTCTTTCCTATGTTATTGTCTAGGAGTTTTATGGCTTCATGTTTTATATTTAAGTCTGTGATTCATTTTGAGTTAATTTTATGAAGAGGGTAAGATCAGTGTCTAGATTCTTTTTTTTGTTTGTTTGTTTGCATATTGATGTCCAATTGTTCTAGCAGCTTCTATTGAAAAGACTATCTTTTCTCCATTGTATTGCCTTCTCTCCTTTGTCAAAGAGCTGTTGACTATATTTATATGAGCCATTTGGGGCTCTCTGTTCTATTCTCTTGATCTACTTATCTTTTTTTTTCCCCCCCACCAATACTGCCCTATCTTGATTACTGTTGCTTTATAGTGTGTTTTAAAGTCAGGGTAGTATTCATGTTCCAACTTTATTCTTCTCCTTCAATATTGTGTTGGCTATTCTGGGACTTTACCTCTCTATATAAACTGTAGAATCAATTTATCAATGTCCCCAAAATAACTAGCTGCAATTTTGATTGGGATTGTGTTGAATATGTAACTCAAGATGGAAAGGACTGACATTTTGGCAATATTGAGTCCTCCTATCCATAAACATGGAACATCTCGCCACTTACATAGTTCTTTGATTTCTTTTGCCTGAGTTTTAAGTTTTCTTCATATAGATCTTATACATACTTTATTAGATTTATACCTAAGTTTTTTTTTTTATTTTTGGAGGTGCTAATGTAAATAGTAATGTGTTTTTAATTTCAAATACCATTTGTTCATTGCTGGTATACAAGAAAGCAATTGACTTTTGTCTATTAACCTTGTATCCTGCAACCTTGCTATAATTACTTATTAATTCCAGGAGTTTGTTGGCTGATCTTTTGAATTTTCTACATAGATGATCATATCATCTATGAAAAAGATAGTTTTATTTCTTCCTTCCCAATCTGATGACTTTTATTTCCTTTTCTTGTCTTACTGTATCAGCTGGTACTTCCAGTATGATGTTGAGTGGTGATGAGAAGGGACATCTTTGCATTGTTCCTGATCTTAGTGGGAAATCTTCTAGATTCTTACCATTAAATATTGTGTTAGCTGTAGGTTTTTAGTAGATGTTCTTAATCAAGTTGAGGATGTTTCCTTCTATTCTTAGTTTGCTGAGAGTTTTTATCATGAATGGATGTTGGATTTTATCAAATGCTTTTTCTGCAGCTACTGATAGGGTTATGTGATTTTTTTCTTTCTTTAGCTTATTGATGTGATGGATTCCACTAATTGATTTTTGAATGTTGAACCAGACTTGCATACCTGGAATAAATTACAGTTGTCCATGGCATATAATTCTTTTTATAGGTTGTTAGATTTGATTTGCTGGTATTTTGTTGAGGATTTTACATCTGTGTTCGTAAGAGATATTGGTCTGTCATTTTCTTGTAATGTCTTTGTGTGGTTTTGGTATTAGAGTAATGTTGGCTTCATAGAATGAGTTAGGAAGCATTTCCTCTGCTTCTATTTTTGGAAGAGATTATAGAGAATTGGTATAATTTCTTCCTTAAATGTTTGGTAGAATTCACCAGTGAACCCATCTGGTTAAAGACTGTTTTTTAAACTTTTATTTTAAAGGGTAGCTATAGAGTAGCCCTTACTGTAGGACTAGAATAGCCTATTTCTATCCTATTCTGGACATTAACAGAGTATCTGGAGTGTTCAGTGAGGTCTCCTCACTATTGCTGGAAGAATATCCTATGTCTCCCAGCTCTGTGCAATCTCAGGAATCTCTGTGTAGCCAACAACTCCCAGACAGCTGTTTTTTCCCTGACCTTGTAGAATCTTGTCTTCGTGCCCTGGGTATGTGCAGCTTAATATTTAGCTAAATACTTAATGTGTCTCCTATACAAATTTTTGGCCCTCTGCTCTTCAAAGCTCCATTCACTCTGATATCATGCTCTTAAAATTCCAGTTGCCTCCGCAATCCTGACCAGTCTCTGCTTCCCCAGCTCAGTAAGATTACTGTGCTTTGCCTTGTGTTACCTCTTTGTGCCACAATCTAGAAACTGTTCTCAGACAGAAAGTTGGGCAATTGTGGGGCTCATCCCATGTAATTCACCTCTCTCTAGGGTCATTATTCTGCATTGCCTGTTGTCTAATGTCTAAAATCAGGTGCCAAATATTAAGGTGCACATATGTAGGCCAAGACTCCATGAGGCCTGGCACAGAAAAGCTGCTAGAGATTTATGAACTGAATGGACATTCCAGAGGTTACACAGTGCCCTGGCAAAATAGGAATTCTGGCCACCCAGAGTGGGGAGACCTCACTGAACAACTGTGGCCACTCATTTGATACCCTAGAAGGTCCATGCTTTAAGAGTAGGGCTATTTAAGACCTAGAAGGTTGAGTTTTTAAAATTAGTTTCCATTTGTCATGTGCAGAACAGATAAGGCAATCATTATCCCAAGGATCTTTCTGTCAAGTTGGCTTGAATAATTGATTTATATTAAATAGTATAAGTGCAGAGAGACTTGATGCTTAAATACTAAGTTAGCAATTAATGAGACTTCAGCATATCTTCCTTATGTTTATCAGAGGAGGAGGATTTGCAATGAGAATGTCTTCCTGTGTTTTATTCCCTCTTATGACCACTGGCCATACTTCAATTTATGTTTCCAGATCTGGAAAATCCTTCCAGTGCTAATGTCCTTTGCCATCTTAACCTCAGAGGCTTAGAGGCACAGTGAGTTGTTCATTGTACAGTTTATTCATTTAGAAAATAAAAATGTTCTGCTAGTGTTCAAAGTATGTGTTTTAAAAAGAATGTGTCTATGAAGAAGTCTTTTTCACGTCTTTTTTCCCCAGATTATTTGTCCTATCATATGTAATTACCTGTGATCAGTAGAACTAGAATACATAGGTTTTTAAAAGGTTAAATATAGTATTTCTATGCTGCTGAATATTGTCTTAGTCTTTAAAGGAAGCATATAAAGATCCCTTTGAAGAATTGGAGGAGGAACTTCTCTTAAGCACACACTATTCTGTTTTCTCAAATGTTTCCCATTCTCCTGTCAGTTTTGTCTTTCATGGGTCATTCAACATATACACTCCTCTGGATGACTTTTTTAAACTGTCACATGTCAATCAAAGAAAAGTAGCTATGAGATGAGAAAGTAAACTTGCTTTATTTGAAATTGTGTAGACTGTCCCTACAAAGCTTTTTTTTTTCAGAGTTTAAGCTTAAATATATTTTTTGTTTGACCTGACAGATAATATTGTATGCATTTATCATGTGTAACATGATGTTTTGAGGTGCATATACATCGTGGAATGGTTAAATCTAGCTAATGCATTACCTCACAGTTACCATTTTTGTGGTGGGAGGCTTCGACATCTACTCTCTTTGCATTTTTCAAGAATACAATATATCCTCATTAACTCTAATCACCCTGCACCCATAAAGCTTTTTGTTTGTTTGTTTGTTTGCATCCTTCATTTTCTAGCTGCATTTTGTATTTTGGCAATATAAAGGGGCAGGAAGGGTTATGAGTGATGGTCACTAAATAAAATAAAGACTTGAGTAAAAATATTACACTAGAAAACCACTTGGGAATAAACATAAAGTTTAATATGGGATATGTAAAGTGAAATTTTATTGCTCTAGAAGCTGTAGTCCACAGTGTTTTATCTGGAAGGACTTTTTAAAAAAATAATTCTGAGATAATTTTAGTGCTTCAGAGTAAAATAAAACACAGCAGTTTGATGAGCAATCCTTAAGAAGTTTGTGGTAGAGTAATAATAAAAATGTGGATTCTGACCTCAAAAAAGCTGACTAGCATAAATGATCACTTATATTCCTTTTTAAAAATCTCATAAATTTTAATAAAAATATAATGGCCCAAACAGTATTTCCTTGAATTCATAAGAGACTGTTTATACAATTCAAGTAACTTGCCCAAAAATTCAGAGTTGGGAAACAACTTGTATTTAAAAATGGACTGATCCATTTTTCCTGGCATCAAGTCCTTGGGGATTATTAGCACAGTCATTCTAGGGGGCCTCTCACCTCTTGTACCAGTGACTGCTAGTAGGGTGTTGTATCACACCTCAGCTTTCAGCAAATCTAAATGGAACTACTTGAAGACATGGAATACATACAATTTTTTTCTATGCTTTCAACACCTAGCACAACGTGCACAGTGTGTGGTACATAATAGTTGCTTAGAAAATGTTTTTAGAATGGCAAAATGAATGCCTCTGCTTTAATGTCAAAGACATTATTGTGGAGGCAATATGGAATTTTGTTCGGTATTCACTCCCCCAAATATATTTTACAGAAATTTCTCTTACATAAGTAGCTGCTAGAGGAATTTAAAAAGTATATTTTAACTCTCCATTATCTTGGACCTTTTTCCTTGTGGAGTATTTTGGTGAAATAGTTGGTCTGCGGTGCGTTTTTTAATGGCCTCATAATAGTTCACTGTGTGGCTGTTCCATAATTTATTGGTATGAGTCCCCTTTGGGTGGATTTTTAGATTGTATACATACACACACACACCCCTTTGCACATGTGTCTTGCTATTTCCTTAGAATGAATTATTATATATGAAGGTGCTGCATAAAATCATATATACGTTTCTTAGGACTATTGTGAGGATTCAATTAGATGCCATTATAAAGCCTTACAACAGCACCTGACAGTAAATCTCATGTTTTTGTTAATGTGGTTATTGTTGTGTCATTGCCTCAATCTTCCGACTTGACTTTAAGCCCCTAAATACAGTGACTGCATCAATTAGGAAAACATCACAGATCCCAACTCAAAGTAGCTTGAACAATAAGGAAATTTATTATTCTGTATTAAGCAATAAATACATTTTGTTACAAGAAGCCCAGAGGCATGTGAGTCCAGAACTAGTTAATTCAGAAGCTCAGGAGTATCCCGAAGAACCAGTCTTTCAACGTATGCCACCTGCCATCCTCAGTGAGTCAGCTTTTCCTCAGGCTAGTCCCGTCGCATGATATAGTGCTTATTAGTCTAGTTCCAGGAGTCATACTTGAATCAAAGGAAGAAAAGACCAGCTCTTTATAAATAAGGGTCTCTGTTTAAGAGCACTGAATTCTTTTTTCTGAAGTGCCTGGCATATTTACCCTCATATTTCATTTGCCATAATTGAATAAATGGAATGGAACTACCATGATTGGCTTAGACTGTTGTTTTTCATACCTTTTGATCATGACACACTAGAAAATACATTTTACAGCATGACCAGGGCACCCATTACACATATCTGAGTATATGTATATATCTCTTTTTATAATTAAACATAATTCAAAATAAAAGTTTCCGGAACAATACTTTACAACCAATCATGAAATTAAATGCTATTTTATTTATATTTAAATGTAAGTTTTTAAAATACCCAAACACAAAAATTAGAAAAGATTTAATTTAATGTATATATATAGGATGTTCATGATATTTTTCCAGTCCAGAATACACAAGGACAGTGCTGTGAGCATACATGGTACAGTGTCAAGCTTGTTTTTTAAATTTTTATTTGAGTCAAGATTGAAAATACTTTTCCACACAAATAGGTCATTGTGAGTGGTAAAATAATCTCAATAATAATTGATTCAAACAAGATTCATCAATGAATTCTACACGCAATAGGAGAGGATTACACAAGCACATGAATACCAGGATTTGAGGATCATGGGTAACTATCTTGGGAGCTGCCTAGCATAGAGTGTGAAAAGATAAAACAACTAAATGCAATGTGTGATCCTGGATTGAATTCTGGATTGGAAAGAAAATGCTGTAAAGTAGAATTGGGACAGTTGATGAAATTTGAGTATGGGCTGTATGTTAGATAGCATTATTACATCAATAAGTTTCCTAATTTTAATAATCGTATTATGGGTAAGACAATGTTTTTGTTATTTAGAAATACACACTGAAATATTTATGTGAGGGAAGGCAATAAGGCAGCTTTTAGTAATACTCTTGCATGTTTTCCCTAAATTTGACATTATTTCAAAATAAAAAGTTAAAAATATCAAGAGGGATTATTTTCAACTAAAAAAATGTGAGTCTGGTTCTTAAGTTCATACGTACTGAATACATTATATGTATGTCATGGTGTATAATCCTTTTATTATGCTGTTGGATTTGGTTTCCTAGTATTTTGTTGAGGGTTTTTGCACCAATATTCATAAGAGATTAGTCTATAGAGTTTTTTTCCTTGGAGTATCTTTGTCTAGCTGGCCTCATAGAATGAATTAGGAAGTGTTGCCACCTTTTCTCTTTTTTGCAAGAATTTGAAAAGGATTGGTGTTAATTCTTCTTGACATGTTTGGTAGAATTCACCAAGGAAACTCTCTGGTTCTGAACTTTTCTTTGTTGGGAGATTTTTGATTACTGATTGAATCTCTTTACTTGTAATGGGTCTGTTTGTATTTTCTATTTCTTCTTGAGTCAGTTTTGGCAAGTTTGGTGTTCCTAGAAATTTGTCCATTTTTTATTCCTTTACAGTTTATCTAGTTTAACTTATATTGAACAATAATGCATTTTTGCATTGTGTAAACATCTGATTTAGTTTTGTGTGAAGTTACATTTAAATCATATAAAACATATCCTCGATAAAACTGCCTTGCCTTGCGTATCTGACCTAAAATGTACTTATCGTGATAATGTTTTGAGCATTCCAGTTGCTCCACATCCATATCAATATTTGCTATTTTCTATCTCTTTCATTTTAGCCATTCTGGTAGAGGAGTTCAAGTGGGTTTTGTTTGTTTTTTAATTTTGAAGTTTTTTTCGTTTGTTTTGTTTTTTAAGAGACAGGGTCTCACTCTGTTGCCCATGCTGGAGTGCAGGACCCAGTCATAGCTCACTGTAGTCTTGAACTCCTGGGCTCGAGCCATCCTCTCACCTCAGCCTCCCGAGTAGCTGGGACTACAGGCACGCATCACCACATCTGGCTACTTTTTAAAAAATTTTTTGTACAGACAAGCCTTACTATGTTGCCCAGCCTGGTCCCAAACTGCTGGCCTCAAACAATCCTCCTGCCTCGGCCTCCCAAAGTGCTGGGATTACAGGTGTAAGTCACCACCCCCAGCCCTAATTTTGAAGTTTTTAAGCTGTTAACTACAAGAACTTACAACAATACATCTGGGGTCTGTCATTTTTATTGTTTTGCATAGTTACAAGATCATTTATTAAATCAAGTTTATTTTAATGTCTTATAATCATTCTTTTCTATTTAAAATGTGGCTGGAGTCAAGTCTAAGATTATTGATTGGAGTCAACATTGTCTGTCAATTTTGTCACTATTAAAACTTCCAAATCTGGTAATTGAGCTTGCCTCTATAGGTTTTACTTCACTGTCATTTTTTTCTTCTAAGTATAAAAGGACTCATTTTAAGGGCAGCTTGTACTAACTCTTTTAAAATATTACAATTGCTATAAATTTGAAAAATGTTATACTCAACATACTTTCTGAAAAATACACTGAAAGTTTGTAACTAAACTTGATTGAAAGAATAGCACTTTGTCAATAAATGATTAACTTGTCACATACTTTGCTTCCTAACTGTGAAGTTACTCTTTAACCTCTCTATCAATCAGTGGTCAAATTGACCATGATGTGTCAGAAGATCAAATGAGATATTAGTGAACCAAATACCTATTCCTGGCCAATTAACTTATATTCTTCTCACATGATAGTCTCAATTGGGTGCTTTGTTTTTTGTATTGTTCATTCCATGTTAAGGATATGTGCAATATGCTCTATGCTACTCTATGCTACTTTATTCTTGATTTTTTTTAAATGCTTGTAGCAAGCCATCAGATTAATTTTATGACCCAGTACTTGGTCACAACCCACAGTATGAAAAACGTGGGTTTTAACCAGTCAGTATTGTCTGCTGGAGATGGGGCCACCTCCCCCAAAGCATATGGCCTTACAGAAGTGGGGTAAATGCATGAAACACAGTCAGGCTTCTGTTTGAAAGGAGGAAAAAGGGATTGGAGGCTAAAGGTAGAATAGGCAACCAAGGTTGTCTGCTACAGAGACCATAGTGTATCCATTTAGCTATCCTAACCGTCTGGTGTGCTTTGAAGTGCTATATAGACTTGTTTGCCCTTATTTTTATGGCTCCCAACTATTCTTCCTTTTTCCAATTTGTTTGTAGTTTCATCTTTTTCCTCTGATATTTTTTCTTGTTTGTATCATTGTGCTTGTTTTACATTGTCATCCTATCTCTTACCCTGTCATTTTTAAAAGTCCCCTTTTCATTTTGCTGCTTCTTATCTACTTAGACGAAGAAAAGGTCATGTAGCTTCTTAAAAGTTGTGGCTCAAGAATAATCAGGCTCACAGTAAGATCTCATGTTTCACTTTATGATCTTTTTCATGGTTGTGTTTGTTCATTAGATTTTTTTAAATTAGATCCAAAATTTTTAGCTGTGGCCTGGGTAGTTACCAACTAAACTATCTTTGAAATACATAAGTACTCTCAGAACAAAAATTTCTGCTGTTTTTAAATAATAATATAATCACAATACTTGGGGACTCTACAATATTGTCTTCTTGTTTCCTTGAGATATTTTGGAAAAGAGAAGTATGCTGACCCACAGTTTCATAACTGGGAACTAGAGGATCATTAATTTTAGAATTATGAAATAACATCAAGTATATTCATTGTTTTAACCTGGCTTCAATTAGTCAACAAATATTTACTTGCAAATCCTTCATTTCATCAATTGTAAGATGAACATTTTCTTATACTTTAACATCTCTGAAATCAGGATGCAGCTTACAATTACAAGTGTCCTATACTCGCTGTTGGCCCTATGGTAAATCATGATATATTAATAGTTTCTATGTGCACTTGGTTGTTAATCCTGGAGACATGACTGAACTGCAAACCCTTCACTGTTTTAGTTAACAAACCATTGAACAATAAATCATCTAAGGACCCTTCAGAAAGGAATAGGAGTTTTGTTACTGTCCAAAATCTCTTCTGTTGATACCTTCTGTGAAGATTAATATAGGGCTACTATCATCAAACCTTGTAAGAATGAGCATCTGAAGCTTGAAAGAAAATCTCAGAGACAATAGAGGACTGCTGTTTTAAGAAATGGTACATTACCAAGGGTCCTGATAGCATAAAGATAATACTGTAAAGAAAACCTCGACACCTATGACTTTGAGTATATAAGTGATTCATAAGAGTTGAACACTGAATGTGAAGAAATTTTAGGAACACCTTAGCCAGTTTAGATTGCTTATATTTTTGTCTTTATTTATACATGATATGTTATTTTTAGAATTTCTAAATGAGTCTGAAGAGCTCTTTCAATATTTAAAAACTAAATAATTTTAAGCAATAAGAAAGCATGTCTCATGGTTTAGTTGACAGTGTATTTTCTTTCTTAGTGGTATATAAAATAATGGTGCCTCATATAAACAATACTATCTTCAATTTGATGAAACATAAGAGTTTGATTTACAAACTTATTGAGTATTACTATACTGCTTCCTATAACTTATGTTTTCTTCTCTTAAGAACTAAAGAACAGAATACATATGCAAATGAAGATAACACTTTAAGGCAATGCATGAATGATAGACAGAGGTATGTCTCAAATTGTGGTCCAGCAGCCACAATATTACCTGGAAACCTGTTAAAATGCAAATTCTCAGGCCCCACCCAGACCTACTGAATCAGAAATCTGGATGTGGGGCCCATCAGCCTGTGGTTTAACAAGCCCTACAGGTGATTTTAATGGAAGCTGAAGTTTGAGAACCACTGCTCTAGGCAGAATTTCAGACAAGGGAAAATAACTGGTGCTGTTATATTCAAGTCAGGTGTATGAGTAGCTTAAAGAGTAAGAAAACACAGGTTCCTTGAGTTTGGCTCAATTACATCTGCTAACAGTGTCTTTAAAAGGAATGAAGAAATTTGCCATGGTGTATGTTACCCAACTACCAGGAATATAGGCAGAGTAATGGAATAGTCCAAGAAGAACTGTATCTCCTTCATTTTTGATTGATATTTGATCTTTGTCTTTTCAGCATGATGTATCCCAGACTTTACTCAAGGCAACACTGGACAGTGTTGTAGAAGAATGTGTCAGCTTTGTGGGAGTGGATATTAACATCTGTTCAGAAGTTTTGTTAAGGTGAGTCAAGAAGTCTGTGGCTGAAGATCACAGAATCTTCAGTTTAACTGTCTATCTAGTCCCAACTCAGCTAAAACAAGGGGACACGTGTATGAAGTTGTCAACTATAAAAAAATCTGTGGGTTTATACATTGCTGTAGGTAATCAGTCAGAGGGGAAGACATCATTTAAGAAAAGAATTGTAACAATTCACATTATCATTTTTAATATTGCAAGTCTAAAGTGAAGAGCATATGGTAACCATTGAGTGCATTAGTGTCGCTAATAGAATTTAAATAAGGCTAACATGGAAAATAGCTGTTTCCCACCACATGAGAGTAGATATTTTTCACTAGTTCAGTCTTTTGCCTGCATCTGTCAAAGCTGGCAGTAACCAAAAAATAAATTCTGAGGGTTCAAGGTATGGTTACCATATTTTTACACTAATTCCACAAGTCACCCGTCAAAATTTCCATCATACACATCTTATATACACTGTCTTTTTTTTCCTGTGGTTATAGAAGAGTTGCTTTTTTGTTCATAGCTTTGCATTTATTATACAGGGTGTCCCAAAAGTCGCCATACATAGGGAACATGGGAAATTGTAGCTAAATGTACCTTTATTTACAAAATATTCATTACAAAATTTTTCAAAATTTTGTAGTCTCATTTGTAGTCTCCATACAAAGAAAAAATTTTGTAAAATTTTGTAATGAATATTTTGTAAATAAAGGTACATTTAGCTACAATTTCCCATGTTCCCTATGTATGGCGACTTTTGGGACACCCTGTACAAGTCTGCTGATGCAGCATGAAATTCCCTGATCTGGACCTTTTTCATTGAAACAGGTATCCTGGAAAATATCCCTTATATTTTAAGGTGTTGCTTTTTTTACCATAGCTGCAAACCTTTCATAATTCCAAATATGGAATGTGATAGTAAAATTAAGGTTCTCTGAATCTTTTAATTAACACCAGGCAAACTACTTAATTATGTAGATTTCATATTGTTATACTAATCATGACATTCAAGGATAAGTATCTTTATATAGTTCAACTCCTATCGAACAGGCTGACTAAAAAAAATGGGGGGTAGTATGACACAATTGTAGCTCTTATAACTTCTGCTGCTAATTCACTTTGTAAGCTAACCAGAAATAGGCAGAATTATTACTTGATTCAGAAATACAAGGAATGTGAATAGTGTAGAAATACTGTGGGGAACAGTTCTTTTTCTTGCATCAGCACTAACCAGTTTACCAATGTCTTTATGATAGCTACTGTTTTGTCATTATTTTTTATTCCGATGTCCATCTTTCCTCTTGGACAGCTCTTTCCTCTTCGTCCTTTCTATTTAATTCCCTTTTGGATTAACTTAGGCATATGACAATTTGTCATTGCAATTGTTTTTATGATCCAAATGTTTTATATCATTGTCTTTTCAGATGAGATCTTTATTCATTTTATTTTTTTTTAAGGCATATTGCAGGACTTAATGCCAACAGGGCCAAAAATATTATTGAATGGCGAGAGAAAAATGGGCCCTTCATCAACCGAGAACAGCTGAAGAAAGTGAAAGGTCTGGGTCCAAAATCCTTCCAACAGTGTGCTGGCTTTATCAGAATCAACCAGGATTATATCCGAACATTTTGCAGGTGATTCTTAAAGTGTACGCTTTTGATTTTGTTGTCAACCTCCTCTCTTGTTATTGCTACCCAGCCTTCTGTTGACTGGCATAAATTCTAGGTGTCTGTTATTCATGGCTTCATTCAATAAGTGTTGAGTGTCTGTTCTTTGCCAGGCACTGGGAATATAGCAGTGAACAAGTCAGCAAGTTCCCCATTCTCATGGAGTTATATTTTAATGTGTGAAATAGACAATTAACAAACTAGTAAAATAAGTAGTTTCAGATGGTAATAAGTGCTATAAAAATTAAAACAGGGATACATGACACTGTCTTGGGGAGCAGTACAACTTCTTTAGATGACTTATTTATTGAAGAGTTATTTGCACAGAGTTTTGAATGAAATGAAGGAGCTAGCCACACAGGGATCGGAAGGAAAGCATTCCAGGCAAAGCAGACACTAAGTGAGCAAAGTCCTAAAGCAGGGCCAACTTTGGTGTGTTAAAGAAATGAGGTGAAGGCCAGCACAGTTGGAGTACAGCAAGTGGGAAGGAGTGGTATGAGATGAGGTGACGAAGGTGACTTCACAACAACCACTTCATACTGACATAGCTGTTCCCTAAGCATAGATGGGCTTCCCTAGTCCCTCTTCATTGAAAATTGACCAAAGCATTAATTATCAGTAGTATAGATTAAAAGCTAAATTTTTACTTTCTAATCCTGGTAGCACAAATGCAAACAAATTAAATAAACTTCTTAGCATTTTATAATTGTGGAAGAATAGCTTTTGTATATCTGCTGCTTTGAAACTACCTGGTTCATTCATATGTATTTTTTTCTTTTGACAAAATTATAATAAAGATCATATGGAAAAATCTTTATTCTGGAAAAAACTAAGAAAGCCAGACCCACAGGGTAGTAGAATACATTATAAAGCTATAGTAATTAAATAGTTTGGTTTTGATGTAGAAATAGATAGAACAGAATAGAGTCTGAAATCCACCAAGACATAGTTGGAATTTAGTTTATGGTAAAGGTGACATTTCAAATAGTGGGGAAAAATTTATTAATTGTCTAAAGGTATTATGACAACTTGGCAGGAATTTGATGTGTGTGAAGGAGACTGTGTTCCCACCTCACTCCTTATGCCCATATAAATTCCAGATATATCATAGACTTAACTGTAAAAAAAAAAAAGTAAAACTATGAAAGTACGAGAAGAAAACATGGGGAAATTTTACACTGGAGTGGTAGAAATTCTTTCTAAGTAGATTACAAAACCCAGAAGCCAGAAATAAAAAAACAATTGAGGATAAAATAATCTTATATCTGTTACTTTATATGCTTTTTGAACACTTGGTTAGAACATTCAAACAGTATAAAAAAAGAATAAAATAAAAAGTAAAAGGTGCCTCAATCTCTCACTTCAAAATAGTTTCATATATATTGCTTCCAGAAAGTAAATTGTGTCTATGTCATCTTGTGTGTATGTGTTTATTATTTTTAAAATGCGTGCAGAAGGCATCATGCTATACAAATATGTGAAACTTGGTTTATTTGTTTCTCTGATTTGGATCTCTTTCCAAATGATTACGTATAGATTTATATTTTTTATTATTCTTTATAATGCCTGCATAATATTTAATTGTATGAATGGGCCATAATTTAATCAGTGCCTTATTGATGAACATTCAAGTTGTTTTAAAACCTTGTATTTTTTCAACTAATGATTAGGTACTTGAAGATTCCTGACTGTTATATCTCCTTGATAGTTTGTACCTTTATTCAGAACGGAATATTGCTGTCTCATTTAATGTTTTTTACTTTGAAATTTATTTTGTTTCTAGCAATGTTAGTATATTTGCCTTTTCAGAATATACTGGTATTTTTTTATTTTCATACTTTCTATGGCATTTAAATTTTGATATGGCTCTTATAAACATATAGCTGGATCTCGTAGTTTTGCTAAATTTGATATTAATACATTCACATTTATTGTATTTATTGATATGTTTGGACTTCATATTTCATCTTATTTTCCTCTCCATCATGCTTTCTGATTCTTCTTTTCTTTTTATGCTGTTTGGTAGATTTGTCAATTAACAAGTTTTCTCCTTATTTCTCTCCTTATTTTCCCATCTCATCTTTCTCTCTCCTTAGTAATTTTAAAGTTCCACATCTTCCGTTCTTCTGATGATTATCCTTTAATTTGTTTTGAACTGACTCCTGGAGTTAATATGTGTCTCTGTTCTCCCAGAGAAGGCTAGAAACTTAGGACTCTTCCCCATCTTCCTCTCTTCAATTCTGTTTACCTCCCATGATGAGCTGACCTGAGATTTTAATTTCAGACTGTTCTTTTTATATATTTTTTTACATTATTCATGAGCAGTTATTTAACTTAATAAGTTTTTATGATTTCTGTGTTCGTCACTGTTTATTGTAGCCCATGCTATCATTTTTCTTGAATTCATCATTTTTGCTGGAGTTTATCCTTATTAAATTCTTTTTAGAGAGGATGTATGAGTTATACTGAAGTTCTTCAGCATGTCTGGAAATGATTTAATTTGCCCTCCTACTTGAGTGCTAGTTTGGCTAGGTATATGATTTTAAATTCAAAATCATTTTCTCTCAGAACTTTTGAGACATTATTACACTATGTTCTGACATCTGATGTTTGCCAATGAGAAATCTGATGCTAGTCTGATTCCAGATCCCTTTCAAAGTAATGTTTTATTTTTCTCTCTTGAAAGCCTTTTGGGATTTTAAAAAAATTATTTATTTTCTAAAGTTTCCCCATAATATGTCAAGTATGAGTCTTTTTCTATTCATCCTATTCTACACTCAGTAGGTTCTTTTCAGAACTTGTGTTTTTCTTTACTCTGAGAAATCTTATTATTTCAGTTCCCTTCATTTGTTTCAGTTCTCCATTGAATCCCAATTATACAGACTGAATCAGTTAAGGATGTTTTTGGCATTAAGTAACAGAAAACCCTGTTAGCAGTGGTTTAAACAAATAGGTAGTGATCTCTTTGAAGGGAAAAGTCAAAATCTGGTTGCTGTTTTTATGTATTTGTATAGCAGAGAAATAAGTACATTTTAAATTAAAGATGCTTTTCTGCCCAACCTCCCTTTTTAAAAAAACTTTTTCCCCCCTCTGGTTTTAAATGGCTACAGTAGTCAGCAAACTGAGTCTTCAGGCCAAATTCAAGGAGTTGCTGTGACATGTTCAGCAGGTGTTGAGGTCACAAATGAGAAGCAGGGCAAAAAGAAGAGCAAAACTACAGCGAATGTTTTACTGAAGCCAAATCCTTTGGACCAAACTTGTATTCATCCAGAATCATATGACATAGCAATGAGGTAAGTCTGAGGCCCATGTGGGAATTCTCCATATCCAGAGTGAGTTCTTTATGGCAAATGGCCTTTGTTTTGACATAGTGGAAACTGAAAAATATGACCGTGTTTAACGTGACAACATTTTTCAGAAGTTCCGCATTGCTGAGTTATGTGGCACATTATTTTATTTCAGTGAGGAATGAAACCATTATTCCTGGAGCAGTGTCAAGCTAATAAACCCTGGTACTAATGGTGAAGTGTGTGTAATGGAAATTGCATGGCACTCTCCTCTGTTTGTTTTGGAAATTAACAAGACACAATTGACTAGCACCTGGCATAAAACTTGTGCTTTTCTAAAGATAAAGCTCTTTTGAAAGTAAACAGCCAACTCAGTTTTCCTAAGAAATGTTGTCCTGTTGATTATTACAGAGTCTAAGAAATGATGTACTTTTAGTGAGCACACATTAACACAGAATGATATGGGAGAGGTTTTTGAGTATGAGGGAAGTTTAATGTAAGGCATTAAAAGAAAAAACTTTTTAATAGCACTTTTAATTAGTTTTAAAATTTTTTAATTAGTTCAAAAACAGTGACTTGCTATATAACCAGATTTTCTGAAGGTTCTTATTGAATTTTATGACAGTGGATTAAAAACAGTGAATATGTTAACTTTCACTGAACCTAAAATGAGATTTTTAACCTGTTTTGAAATCATTTATATTTGATTTTAGTAAATGTCATTGGTTTGCTTTCTTTTAAGAATGTTTAAAATAAAAAAGACTGTTGCACATTATAGAGAACTTAGAAAATAGAAAAAAGAAGTAAACAAATAATAACATCAGTTCCTGGTTTTTCCAAAGGATTTTATTGTGAAGAAAATTTAACCATACAGAAAAATTGAAAAAAGTTATGGTGAATTCCTATATACCACATCTAGATTTTATCATTAACATTTTATTATATGTTTTCCACATATCTATCCATCTATTTCTCCATCAATCCATCTTATCTTCTTGATGCGTTTCAAAGAAGTCTGCAAACATCAACGCACTTTACACTAAATACTCCAGCACGCATATAATTTAACTACAATTTGATCATTCTTTATAGTTTTTTTTTTACTTTTGAGGTAAAATTTACATATAATTAAATTTTAAGTGTACTTTAGCTGAATTTTGACAAATATCTACACCTGTGTAACCTAAATGCCCATCAAGATAAAGAACATTGCTATCATCCACAAGCATTCCCTTATACCTCTCCCACCAATCCCTGCCTCAACCTTCCACAAGTCACTGCTTGTTCTAATATTTTTCTACCACAGATTAGTTTGCTGCTTCTAGAACTTCATATAAATGATACCATACAGTTGTACTCTTTTGTGTAAGGCCTCTTTCAGTATCATATTTAGAGATTTATCCATGTTATAACAAGTA
Source organism: Daubentonia madagascariensis (assembly GCA_023783475.1). Lineage (NCBI taxonomy): Eukaryota > Metazoa > Chordata > Mammalia > Primates > Daubentoniidae > Daubentonia > Daubentonia madagascariensis. Next base: position 38,701,751 of record JAKFHU010001035.1, on the reverse strand, counting down.
CCAGTAGCTTGTACCTTTTTAATGCTGAGTAATATTCCACTGTATGAATATACCACAGTTATCTATTCTCCTGTTAATGAAATCCAAGAGATATAGGAAAAACCTAACTATTTTTCATATTCTCTACCTTCAATACAACATAGAACACTTCTGTGCCCTCTGGTCACCAAAATATTTGGGGATTTCTCCCCAGCAACAACCAGTCACTTCTGTAGCTGATTCCCCAGCAGACACCACCTGAGTGTCCTTTAATTCAATTTAATTCTGACACTATCAACTGGAGATAACATTAGATCCCACAGGTTGAGGGCCCAGTCCCACAAGACTGCCCCCTCCCACCCCAGATGCCAGTTGCAAGCACAGGTTGTGACCTGTGACAAACCTGCTATAAATCGGGGTTCCCAAGATGCCCTCCTTGGTTACATTAATTTGCCAGCTTACAGAAGTTAGGAAAGCACTTTACTTACGTTTACCTGTTTGTTATAAAAGATATTAGCAAGGATACAGATGAATAGCCAGATGAAAAAGATGTACTCTCTGGGTGTGCCACCCTTTAGGAACCTCCAAATGTTCAGCTGTCTGGAAGCTCATCAGAACCCAGTCATTTTGAGTTTTTATGGAGGCTTTATTACATAAACATGATTGATTGCATCATTGGCCATTAGTGATCAACTCAACCTTCAGCCCCACTTTCCTCTCCCATCTAATCACACAGTTGGTGTTTTGGGTGATCAGCCCCCCTCCTGAAGCTATCTAGGGACCCCCAGCTTCCAGTCATCTCATTAGCAAACAAAAGACACTCATTACTCTGGAGATTACAAGGGTTTTAGAAGCTTTTTGGAAGCCTAAATATACATTTCCCACTATCACATGAACCTTGACTATTTCTAGTTTTTGGCTATTCTGAGTAAAACCGCTATGAACATTCTTGTACATATCTTTGTTGCCATTGACATTTGTTTTCATTTGTCAGTACAGTGATGAATAGGAGTGGCAAGAGTAGGCATCCTTGTTTTCTACTCAACCCTGGGACGTGATTCCCATTTTTTTCATATCAAAAGATACTGTGTCCTCACAGTGATTCTATTTTTAGTGTTTGTTGTTTCAGAAGATGTATATGTACACATGGATTCACAGACTTCTTGCAATAACTCTGATGTCTCCATGGGAACTAAATTATCATTTTGTTCTGTAGAACCCAATATCTTTTTTAATGTACATTTTTGTTAGTTTCCATAATATAGTTGTAATATGGTTTACAAGCTTTTCAATTCTTTTCAATTTGCTTTCTATTATCAAGCACATTTTTTTTATTTTTACGTATCCTTCTTATTAAAAGGCTAGATAATATTTCATCAAGTGATTGAACTGTAATTTAGTAATAGTAGTACTAGTAGTGGTTCCTTATAATGGATTCATAGAAGCAGAATTACTCTGCCAAAAGGTTTGAAATTTTTTGTGGTTCTTGACATACATCACCAAGTAACATACTGATTTATAATGCCATCAGCAGTGCTAAAGCCTGAAAAATCTTGAATTTCTCCTGTTAGACAGGACTTTTCTGCCAGTTTTCATATGGGCCAGTTTCTGCATGTGAAACATAAATGCCCTCCTAGTGACTTCACTTCTCTCTATGCTTCCTTTGGGAGTAGCCTTGACCCTCACAAGCAAGGTACTTGTAGACTATTTCATAGGAAATTTCTTCTACATGCAGTTCGACTTCTGACCTTTAAAACCTGAAGATAAAATTGGTAATTTATCTAAGTAAGCTTGCCATCCCCATTATCCAGTTTGGAACTATGATAGTCATTTCTGGCTTACAAATATACTTATTCTAGATATCAGTCTATATAGCGTATAGTGTCACACAAGTATTTTCCTAGGGAAGAAAAAAAGCCCATTAAGGATGTGATTAGGTCACCATTGGTTTGACTTCAGTTCTGTAAAATTAAGTTCCATTGCAGTACATTTCATTTTTCGTTACATCAGAAAACTAGTAGGGAAGTATTGATAAATGGCTTTAATATCACCCTACCATATTATTACTTACAGAAATACACCAGAATGTTAGGTGATTAAGTCTTTTTACTTTTGTATTTTTGGTACTCTCTCTCTCATATTTGTATTTTGGAAAAATGAGATCATGACATTTTGTAGCCTGAGTTGGTTATTTAGTAGTTTAGAGACAGCCAATTTTTATTTTTATTTTTTTTACTATTTTTATTATTTATACTATTTTTTTAAAGTCTCATTTATATAGGGGTTCTCCATATATTAAAGTTCTTTGTTGTATGGACTGAAATTTTTTTCTAGTTTGTTTACCTTTTATATCTGCTTATAATGTTACGTTTTTGAAATATGAATGTTTAATTTTTATGAAGTGAAACCTATTATTCTTTTTATTGCTTTTATGCAAGATGTATCTATGCTTAAGATTACTGATCTCTTAAGATCAATTCAATGCTCCTCATATTTTTTCTAATCTTTGTGGTTCCAATGTTTATGAATTTTGTTGGTGATGATTTTATTTATCACTTAGAATTTACAGAGCACTGTGGTATGGTCTGAAGAACATACAGATGAGTAGAGGTGATTTATGCTGTCAAGGAGACAACCAGAGTAGTAAGGATAAAACTTATATTCCCAGATATCATAGTAGTGGTCAATAATTAGTAAGTACCCTTTGTGAAGCACAAAGTTTGCTCCCAGTAGAAAGAGCTAATTTCCAGACGGGGATCTTGTAAGGTTTCATACAGGAGGTTACATTTGGGCTAGGTTTTTAAGGATTTCAGTCAGTAGAAAGAGGTGTTTTAAAGGTTAGAGACAGAAAAATATAGGTCAGGCCAGTTTGAGGAATAGTTAATAGTTCAGTAAAAACAATAAATATTCATTGAATACTTCCTCATTATCAAGCATGTTAGAAGGATCATTTGTGTAATCCTTACAGCAACCCTATGAGATTGCTACTATTATTATTCACACTTCTTTAGGTATACAGGGTCTCAGGATAAGTAAATTACCTGAGATGACCCACCTGGTAGAACCAAGATTTGAACCTGATCTATGTCACCTCAAAGCCTGAACTCTGAGCTAGGTTACAATTAAAAAGCTAGCTTGAAACCAGATTTGAATGAAGTCATATGGTCTTTCCGATTAAGGGTATTTTACCCTTAAAGACAATATGTATTGTTCCACACAGAAAATAATAGGACTTGTGTTACATGTGCTTCTTAAGGGAAAAAAACCCTGAGTATCTGGAATATGCTGGCTTTAAGTATTATTCTCTATCATCACATGGCTGAAATTAGACTCTGCCTTTCCTCTTAAGAATATATTACCTCCTCCAATAAATGAAATTTTGCCTATTTATTTTATTAGGGGATCTGTAGGAAACGGATTTTTCACTAAAGTGTGTAGAATTTTATGCTGTTCTACTGCAAATATGGTGTTTCCTGAATATTGCGCTAAAAAGAATTCCCTTCCATTATGTTTTTTAGAATGGTGCACATGCATTTCAAAGCAAGCAGCTTAAGAGTGACCACATTTGCTATCTTCTCATCTTAGGAGAGGAACAGGGGTATAGAGCAGGAGTAGCATGTTCATCCTAGAGCCAGACAGGTTTTTAAGTGAAGGGGTGGGGATAGAATGCCAATTAATAGAGATATGGTAAGAGAACATATAGAAGATATAAGGAGAAGCTGAGATTAAGAATATTGCTCTACAGTATTGCTACAGATAGATTTCACTTCAATAGTCGTTTGAAGCCATTCTATTCTAAATCCCTTTTACTTGTTTCAGGGTCTATCACACTCACCTGGTGACCTTCACTTCCTACCTCACTGAAAAAATTCATTATAATCCCCTTCCTCAGATTGTCTCCATAGTTTTACTCTTGCTGGCCCATCCTCCCTAAGCTGCTTCTCCATTTCTTGATTCTGTTTCCCTCCCCACCCTTACTTCTCCCAGGTTGCTGATGAGGACTCTTGACCTTGACCATTGTCTTGACCTCTGTGTTGTAATTGCCTTACCTCTAAAAGTAAGGGGGAAAGTGGCAGCTAAATGAATAAGGTCTTTTGGCTTTATAAAGTTTTGTGACTGTCTCATGTATCTTTAATGTCTTCTTCACTTTTTTTTATCGTTTTAGCCCACAGACTTACGATTGCTAGGGTCTCCCCATTCCGCACTTCCTAAAAGCTAACAGCAGCGACCACCTTTTATCTTACTTTCCTCTAGAACATCTAATCTAACCCATTGACCCTCCTTTTCATTGCCAGACTTCTCAGGAGAATTATCTGCCTCTAATTCTTTCTGCCTACCTTCTCTCAGTCCCTTACAGGTTGGCTTCCATCCTTACCCTCTTCTGAAATTATCCTCTCAACTAATGGCATCCTCATTGTCAAAACCAGTGGCCCCTTTTCATCCTTAAATCTTTTACCCATTCTGCACATTTGACATCAACTTACTGACCTTCCTTATGACTTTTGCTTTCATATTCTATCTTCTCTTGTTTCTCTTTCTCCTCAGGTCTTCTAGATATTCTTCAAGTTTTTGAGCTTCACCTTCTTTTCTTCTTGTTCTACATGTTCCTTGGATGATTGCATCCATTCACATGACTTTTTTTAAATCACCTACTTCACATAATTCCAATCCTACACCTTAACATCTCTAGTCCAGGCCTTTCTCCGAAGCTCTAGTTCAACCTTCCCATTTGTCTTCAAGAGATTTTCTCATGAGTATCTTAGCAACTCAAACTCAATATATCTAAAACTGAAACCTATACCCCCATTTCTCCCCACCTTTACAACTCTATCTTCTCTTCTGATCAATCTTCCTCACTAGCCCCACACAAAAAGAAGACAAACAAATAAACAAAATAATGAATGGCTAATGGCATTACTGTCTTTCTATTAACCTAGTCCAGAACTGACAGAATCATTCATTTATTCATTAAACAAGTGTCTTGAGTGCCTGCTGTATTCCAAGTACTGTTATACAATCCTGAAATACAAAGATCCCTGCTCTCAAAGAGACAGACAGTATACAACCAGCATAATAAATGAATTACACAGTATGATGAAGTGCTGTGAGAAACAGGGAAAGAGCAGAGTAATGGGACTAGAATTGCCAGAGTTGTGGGTAGGGCTTGCAAATTTAAGTAGAGTAGTCATTGTAGTCCTCATTGACATAGTGACATTTGAGAAAAGTCTTGACAGAGGTAAAGGAGTTAGATGTGCAGGTATCTGGAGAAAGAGTTCCAGGAAGAGGAACAGGACAGTGTGAAGCCCCTAATGTGGGAGCAGGCCTGCCATATTCAAGGAATAGCAAAGTCGCCAGTGTGGCCAGAGTAGAGTGAACAGAGAGAGAAAAATAGGAGATTAGGTCAAAAGGGCATTTGGAGGCTATTATAGGGATACAGCCTTAATTCTGAGTGAAATCAGGAGCCATTGCTGGGTTTTGAGGTGAAGAGTGACATGATCTGATCTACACGTGAAAAGGATTTCCTTGTAATAGATGAGAAAGGGCAGTGGTAGGAGCAGGGAGGCCAGTTAGACTAATTATAGTAATTCAAGGGAAAGGGATGATGATAGCAGAAATGGTGAGAAGTGTTCAGATTCTGGGTATATTTTGAAAGTAGAGCCAATAGGATTTTCTGACAGATTGTATGATGGGTATGAAAGACAGTAAGTATGGTTATGAATGGAAGAAATAATATGAATACTGGAGACACTGTGGAGAAGGAAGTAGAAACTCACTGTACTGGAAGGGGAGTAGAAAAGGGAGAAGTTAGTGAACAATGATCACTCCCCTGGTGATCTCTTGCAGTCTCCTGGCTTTAAGGACTATCATAAGCACATGACTCCTCAGTTTATATCCTTAGCCCAAACCACTCTTCCAAACTTCAGACTCATGTATCTAACTGCCTACTCAACATTTCAAACATAACATGCCTAAAACTGAACCCCAGGTCTTTCCCCCAAATCTTACTCCAACTATGGTGGTTCTCATTTTAGATGATTTCAATCATCCTTTCAGTTTCTTAGTCCAAAGCCATAAAGTCATCTTTGATCTTATGAGATATCCCTATCTGGAAATGACCTCTTTTTCCTTGAACAACCTTTGTGCTTCACAAAGGGCACTTACTAATTATTGACCTCTATTATGGTGAGTACAAGTTTTATCCTCCCTACTTTAGTAGGCTCCTTGACAGCGTAAGTCACCTCTATTCATTTTTATATTTTTCAGGCCCTACCACAGTGCTCTGCACATTCTAGGGATGAATAAAGTCGTCACCAACAAAATTCCTAGAGTAAATATCAAAATCCTAAAGAACATAAAAAATTAGAGGGAATATTGAACTGATCTTAGAGATCAGGGATCTTAAGAGTAGACCCATCTTGCATAAAAGCAAGAAAAACAATAAGTTAAAACATTTTTTAAATTAAAAGGCTTCTTTTGATGTGGCCCTCAGTACTCCACTTTACCCCACTTATTCATAATAGGCTTAGTTCTGTGGTTCCCAACCCCTGGGCTGCAGACCAGTGCCAGTACTGGTCAGTGGCCTATTAGGAATTGGGCCACACAGCAGAAGGTGAGTGGTGGGCAAGGAGTGAAGCTTCAGCTATATTTACAGCCGCTCCCCATTGCTTGCACCACCGCGTACGCTCTGCCTCCTGACAGATCAGGGGAGGCATTAGATTCTCAGAGGAGCACGAACCCTGCTGTAAACTGCACATGCGAGGGATCTAGGTTGCCTGCTCCTTGTGAGTATCTAATGCCTGATGATCCGAGGTGGAGCTGAGGTAGTGATGCTAGTGCTGGGGAGTGGCTGCAAATACAGATTATCATTAGCAGAGAGGTTTGACTGCACAATAAATGTAATGTGCCTGAATCATCCCGAAACCAGACCCCCCCAGGTCTGTGGAAAAATTATCTTCCATGAAACCAGTCCTTGGTGCCAAAAAGGTTGGGGAGCGCTGGCTTAGATGGTCAAAAAGAGGTATGATGCAGTAGCATGTCATAGTTAAAGTAAAGCTGTGAGCCTCTCCAATTGTCCTTATCCCTGTAAAATAAATATTGCATCTAAAAATTGGCACCCAATCTGCTAGGCTAGTGGCAATTAAATTTAAGATTAATTTATAATTATGGGCTGTAAGCTCCAGTAGGGTGGGGACCATAAGAATCTGATTTACCTCTCTGTCCCCAGCACCTAACAAAGACTGATGGTAATATATGTTTAATGAAAGAATAAATGATAGAAATAAAGAATGAAATATGACTACATAGCAGAACATTGAGGAAAAGGAACTACTCAGGAATTGCTAACTTTAATAGAACAAAATGAAATGTTTAGCTTTAGTTTCATTCACATATTTTTTCTATAGTCTAAACTGGCTGAGGTCCATGCAATTCTGTAAACAAAACTGTTGGTAGAAAATCTAGATCATCCTTTCCTAGCACTGCCTTTCCTACATGTTGAGTAAGTACTTCTTTCAGAATCCCTTGTGGATTGAAAGGATTTTAGGACCTTGCCAAACTGAATCCCATTTGCCTTCACAGAGCATTGTATCCAGGACCCTGGCTGTCCTAGATTTTATAGACTGAAAAAGCAGAGACAGACCATGAAAGAGGATTTCTTATCATTTTCTGTCATCATCCAGAAATTGTCACGACATCTCTGCATATGATTTCATCGTGTTGGGTACTGTAAGCCATGAGTAAAATTGCTGCTATACTATGAGTCAAATGAGGCCCAGAAACAGCCTATTTAGGGGTTATTATCCACTCCCTCTCATGCCTTCTGTTTCTGTCCTACCATTTTGGTTGATCCAGAGAACCAAGGCAAGTATCTAATTTCCCCTTTTTCTTGAATAAGGTGCCAGGAGGTAGTGCTTTGTGCTGCAGATTATGCTGATTTGTGCCTGTCACAGTGAGACTTGGCACTCTCCCAAAGAATTTGCTACATTAAGAATTTGATTCACTCCAGATAGTTAAGCTTGAAAGTTGTTGTGCTCTTGATTTAACTTGAAAAATGCCAGGAAATTTAATGTCAAGACTGTCACTCGGCACTCATTTTGGTAAAGCATTAGGTAGTATTTGTTATTTCCATTTTGATCATTACGGAGAAATTTTAAAAGACTAGTCTCTAGAAATAGTTAGCAGCCTGGGTAGCAGGAATGTGACATGCAGCGCCATCTGAAGGAACCAGGTAAATGTATTATCAAGGGCTGATTTGTATCTATGGCTGTGCTGTAATATTAGTGCTGTGCTATTCCCTGTATTTCTGCTAATACGCCTATTTCTGGCCCTGACAATCAATGTCGAAAAGTGTGTTTCAGAGAGTACACAGCCATGAATTTAAAATTCAGGTCTGGGACAGGAATAATCACATAACCTGGCAATATATTTACTTGGGGAGGGGAGAAACTTCTGTACAAAAACCAGGCAATGTTTATCTTTAATTTACTAAAAACATGTCAGGTTTTAAAACTTTTAAAGACCAAAAGTATAGAATTAACCCAACAGATACAGAAAGATACCCTGATGAGATAAATGGATCCTAACTAGTGCCCTTGGGCCAAAAGTAGTTGGAGTAGGGTGAGGCCCTTTAGAGGTTCTCCCTTGCTCCCCGCCATAGAGCTAGAACAAGTCGAGCCAGATAATGAAGAATGGCTGACACTGAAGACCCTTAGTGAGTGGGCGCAGCTCAGTCTCTCTTTGCCATTCCTGTTCAGGGATTTACCATCTTTGAGAATTGCCTTCAGAGGTTTTATCACCTTCTCTCAAACCTTAGCTTGCTGCTCGGCAAAGAAGTCTTCTAGCTAATAAGCAGCTGTAATGCAGGGGGTTGAAATTGCTTTTGTTTTAAAAAACAGCAACAGTAGACCCATGACATTCGCAGATTTGATATTCATAGTTTTGACTGGGAGCAAACAGAAGACCCATGACTTGTGATTTGTAATTAGTGTGAGGGGTGAGTCTCTTAGCCTACTGAATACGTCTAGCACCCCTCCCAACATCTAAAATCCACCACAGCTTTGTTCTGCATTGGCATGCCAACTAACTCCTGCAATGATAAAAACATGTTTCTTTGTGGGAAACTTGCCTGAAAAGAAATCCAACTGCAAATGCTATGCAGTAAAGGCAATTAGGTAAACAGACCTAAGAGAATATTTGCAAATTTGAAAGAGCTCAAATTTTTCTGGACTTGCCTTGTAAGAATTGGCAGCATTTGGACATGAAGATTAAGGCAGAATCATTTCTGGACTTTGATAAGTGATAACTCAGATGTGTACCGATTAGTTATCCCATGCTCATGTCTAACGGCCTATGGTTATACAATATTATGTTGCCTTTTCATAAAGAGATACTGCATCATAAAAGAGAGGCCAAGCCTAAAATATAAAAATGTTAAATGGATGGATCACTATGTTGCCCAGGCTGGACTCAAACTCCTGGGCTCAAGCGATCCTCCCGCCTCAGCCTCCTGAGTAGCTGGGCCTACAGCCAGGCACCACCACACATGGCTTTGTTTTTTTCTTGTTAGTCATTAAAACCTAAACATCTTAACCATAGTTCCCAGGAAGTAACATCATATTTTCAAAAGTGCCCTCACAAAACAGAAAAATGATGAAAGAGAATTCAGCTGTTTGAGAATTACATGATCAGACTATGAGGTTCCTAGAATTTGATTGTTATATCTAATGTAATGTTCCAAGACACCGCCCACATGATGTCTCTGGCAAAGCTGGTAGAGGGAACTAGGAAGTTCAAGAACCTGAGACTGTATATAATTTTCCTGTCATTCATTCTGGAGGTAGTGCAGTGTCAGACTACCTGGGTTCAAATCATGGGTACTTGACCTGGGAATGTTCCTTAACTTCCCTGTACCTCAGTTTTCTTGTCTGGTGAGTGAGCATAATCATATTACCTTTCTTATAGGATTACATGAGTTAATATATGTAGAATACTTAGCACCTGGACAGAGTAAGCTAGTGTTGCTATAATTATTAATGCTGTTGTTTTTGTTGTAATAGAGAAGGGGCTGTCAAGCTGAGCCATAAAAAAGGGGGGATTACAAGGAAAAAATTTGTTGTTTTACTATGTGATCTGGATGTAACTTGGGCATTTAACATTGTTAATGAATGTGAATACTGGGTCTTAAACCTCTGGTTTCTCTGCTGCATATCTGGAGCAACCTGTCAGTACCCAGTGGAGGAGGAATGAGAGAGAGTTGCTAGCCAGCCATGAAGCAGTGCTTGCTTCAGTCTCTTCCATCTCCAAAGTATTTGTCTGCCCTTCTCCTTTTCTCAGTCTGGAGCCTGAACTCAGTAGGATATTGATTTAGTCTCTCGTTATCTCCCTCCTCCCCTTCCTGCCCTCAGGCTAGCTATGGATTTTAACCTTAGCCTGTCTTCTGATTCTCGATGTCACCAGAAGCAAGTTGCTTTGACCTCAGTTGCAGATTCGTTAAATGGAATAACCATGACTCTGCCCATTAAGAGGACAACCAGGGATTTATTGAAATGGCAGATGTTAAGCATTTTCAAATTTTTTGAAAGGAAGATTCCTTGACAGGACAGCATTTGTAGTAATGAATTATTCCTGTTTCCCAAGGAAGAAAGTCCTTTACCTCTAATACATGGGCTTCATCCTGTAGTGGTGCCAAAGCTGTTTAATTTCAGCTCTTTCATTACAAGCCTGTACGTTTTTGAATACTACTTTTTTATTTGCCCTCCTTTTTCAAATATTCACAGGCACTAAACCACGTTATGGCTTTACAGGCAGTAAATTAAATTATATTAATTCTAAACACAGTGTTTTTGAGCTGTAGAGAGTTTGCAGCCTTTGAAACCACTAACTTAATTTTGTGCAACTCTTATTCAGTAACTCAGAAAGAGCCAAAGTTTTTTTCTTTTGAATTTGGTTTGAAAAGTAATAAATTGCTCCCAGGCAGTGGTCCTGGTTGCCAAATTTTATCAGAGATCTCAATCTTCTGTCTGCATTGAAAATGCTCCAAAGTAAAGGGGCGGAAGTGCTAATGAAGATGTGATCTATTATAACTTTTACCTGAGCTCCTACAACCTTGTGGTCTCGATTGTGTGACTTTGGGCAGGTCACTTAATTTCTTTGAGGTTTGATTCCCTTATCTGCAAAATCTACATCCATAGTAAATTTTTGAGAGAATTAAATGAAATCATTTACTAGGCACTTTCAAAATATCTATTTATCTGCACATAACATCCTGCTCCTAAAAGAGTAGATATAAATGGAAGACTATTTCAATTATGCTGTCATTACTTAAAATTAGACTGTAAGCTTATTCAAGGCAAAGGCTCTGTTTCATAGTCTTCCTCCGCAGTAAATAAATGTTTATTGAATAAAGCTGAGTATACTTTTCTAAACTAATTTTAATTGGCTTCAGCATTTTGTCACATTCCTTTGAAAAGCATTGATTTTAGCAAATCTGTATCATTTGGGGGGGTATGTGTTTAAAACAGTTAGACTTACCGGAAAGAGCATGATCAAACTGGGTAATACTGGGTTGTTGATTTTTTTTTCCTGGTTCTCTTTCTGGGGGCGTAGAGGTTTGTTATTTTTTTAAAATGTGAGAAAACTGATTTTTTATGTCACTTGTAAATTTATTTCTAAGACAATTCCTAAAACAGTTTAGACATCTTTAGGGCAATAATTGCAACATTTCGATATATGATATCTTTCTATTTTTATATACTCATACTCATTTGGATGTATATGTATATATATTTGTTTAATTATAGTTTAAATTATATAATAATTACACAGTATATAATACAAAGCAAGTCGTTCTGAAATAGGAAAAGCTACATAAAAATAATCAGTGCTACTTATTGGTTATTATTTCACTGATCTTAGATACTTTGATGTAACTATATGAGCATTGTCTTCAACTATTTCTAAAAAGATCATTCTAAATCTTAAACTTTTAGAAAATTTCCATGTAAGGACATTTTAACTGGCACTTTTTTTTTACAAAGTTTATTCCCTGTACTAAATTGCTAAAGAATATAAATTTTAAAATAAAACAGCTTTCTAAGGATACGTTCTCCTATACACAATGACTGCAACATGCAACAAGTATCCACTTTCTGTGCATGTATAACAGATCTTTGAAAAAGAAGGAAACATTCAGGAAGTTCTTCAGAAGTTAGAAGCAGGTAACAGTCTGATGATTATAAACCAAGTCTTTTGGAAGACAAACTACATTCCTTAATCTATGACAGGAAATCTTTCTCTTTCTTAGTTCTTGTTGGTTATTTTCTGCTACTCATAAATGCAGGAGATGTTCTAAAGACACTTCAAATGGTACCAAGCAATAACATTAAAAATGCCCCAAACCCTGCCCAGATACCTGCATACAATTTAAAACTATACCCTGAGATAGGGACTCTCTAAGAGCTTTCAGAACAATCCCATTACCCTTTCTGAAAGGGTTACATTTTTAAAATGTTTACCTGTAGTATGTTAATTTTAAAAGCCAGTGAGCTGTAAGTTCTAGTGAATTACTATTTGCACCAACTTTCTGTGGCTGATTATATGTTAAGGAAAGCCATTTAAATCTTAATTTCACTGAATATCTACTAGCTTCTGAGGCACATAGGTAGTTCTATGGGCCTCTGTATAAATGCACTCTACTTGAATTTACAGTTACTTGTACATTTTGTACCAACAAAGATTTGTAAGGATTTTGGCCCAGTTCAGTGTCTTGGTTTAACAAGGAGGTTAGAAGTTTGAAAAGATACCTTGATGACCATTAAAGTGCAATTCACATTGCTATGCCTTTGATTTGACTGCTGGAACAGCAGCTGCGGTAGACTCACCTGTGTAAATTCAGCTCCTCCGTAGATAGCGTAAAAGGAGCAGCAGTTTTCCCTCGTTTGCCGCCTTTGAATTTATATTCAGTCTTTAATATTAAGAGCAGTAGGTCTGAAAATATTCATACATATAGTACCTGTGTTTTTTAGAATAACAAATTATTACTGAACTTTCATTTGTGTGCCACTGCTTAAGCTACAATCACAGTTTACAAGGCCAGATTTTCTCTTAGAGTAAGTATAAACTCTCTTTTTAAATCATTATGTTTACCTGTATTACAAATTATGACCTGCTCTATCTCTACCTATTCATTTCTAAAATGATGTGCTCTTCCATTTAGCTTTGTGCTTATTGATGTAATTACTTTACAACTGAGTAAAACTAATGGATAAAAATAAACAAGTAGGAAAGTCTCTTAAAAGTGTTGAGAGTATATAGACAACTAGAAGTCCTTTGCCCTTATAGCATGGTTCTTGGAGTTATAAATCATATATGTTTTGCCCACAAAGTACATGCTAATATTAAAATATTGTTTTTAAAGTGATTGTGTTGCATCACCATGGTTCTTCTGTGCTCTGTAGGGTATCATGTTGCTTTAATGTAATGAACCGAGTCTTCTGCTTCTAATCTCCATGCTGGAAATGATTACATAAAAGTAAACGGCTATGTCTGAAGTCTTATGTTGAGAATTTCTTATTCTTTGAGAAAAGTCTTACAGAGACTTTTCTTATTCTTAGAGGGGAAAACCTCTGCATTTATAACAAGTGTCTGTTGAAAATATCAGTGATTTTAGCTTATATAATGTTATGTTTGAAAAATAAGCATCATCTCTGCTGCAAGGTCTGTATTTTAACTTTGTACAGATGTGTGCTAAAAGAACATGATGTGCTTATTTGTTGCATTTATGCTACTTTCTTACTTTAAGTAAGATGGATGAAATTACATATTAAATAAAAACAGCAGCTCAAACAGCAGTCCTTAGCAAACTGAAAAAGCCTCCCAGAGACAGTGGAGAAAATGAGAATATAACTTTAATAACTCATTGACTTTTGAGAGAATTGTCTTTATAAAAGCATGTGTATAATAATTTCTTTATGGGATTTACTCAGTGTTAACCGTTTAATGTTTAAAAGTAATCTGACATGGCCGGGTGCAGTGGCTCACGCCTGTAATGCTAGCACTCTGGGAGGCTGAAGCGGGAGGATTGCTTGAGCTCAGGAGTTCGAGACCAGCCTGAGCAAGAGCGAGATTCCAGCTCTACTAAAAATCGAAAAATTAGCCGGGCATTGTGGCACGCGCCCATAGTCCCAGCTACTTGGGAGGCTGAGGCAGGAGGATCACTCGAGTCCAGGAGTTTGAGGTTGCAGTGAGCTATGATGATGCCACTGCACTTTACTCGAGGCAACTGAGCGAGACTCTGTCTCAAAAAAATAAATAAAATAAAAATAAAATCTGACATTAAAATTGTATTGGTAAAATATTACCAAAAGTATTGTGTTTTCTATCTTAACCAAATACAGCACTTTAATTTTTACATACCTTCAGTTATGCACAGACACATACATTGTGCATAGCATGAAACTGCAGTTACTGAGAATAGCTGCATGGCCTCGGGCAAGTTATTTAACCTCCTTGAACCTCAGTTTTCCTTTTCTGTATGATACACCTACCTGTTAGGATTATTGTCATGATTAAATGAGAATATCTATCTAGCATAATGTCTGACACATATTTATCAGTATATGTTCACTTACCTTCTGTGTTCCAAGCTTCATAAAGTAGTGTATTTTTATTTGGTACTTTCGAGATAGAAAATACTGTGTATTGAGTATTAATTATCACACTGAATTCTAAAGTGAAAATTTAGAATATGTAGAATAAATTTTTCTTAGGATATTTAAGGAAAATATGTTTTTTGAATGGTTACTGAGCATAAAGCATTGCTTTCTATAATATACAGTTAAATATATTTGAAATTCAGTAAGGGAGAGGTCAATCTGAATGCTATTCCAAGTTTATTTTATAGTCCCTCTCCCTTTGCTCTTTCTTTTTTTTGACCTTGTTAACTTTTAGAAAGTTTTCAAAATAAAAAAGCACTTGACTTTGTCCTGTAGTCATTTAAAAATAGGGTTGATCAATATGAAGCATTAGCTAGGAGCACAACTTAGTGCTTTTTCATTGATTTCAGTTACCAATGCCCTCAGGCTTACGTGTGTGGGAATGAAAATGATATATGAAATACGCACCCAGGTTAAACAGAGCAGTTTTCTTCTTACATCTGCAACCACTATAAGCAGAATTCTTTATATGGAAGTGACTTTGATAGCAGTTAGTGTTCTCTCTCTCTTTCATACACACACACACACACAAACACACACCCCCTTAAGACTCCAAGTGGCCTGCTGAGCCGATGTTTTTGTTATTGAAGCCAAGACTTGTACAGTTTTTTTGGAAGTTTCTGCCGTTTAGTTACTTTTATTAATAATAAAATGCTATTCAAGGTTATAGATTTACAGCCCATGGATACACTTTTTGGCATTTTAACAGATGGTTATAAGCCAGAATCTTGAGGATTTGAAAGATGTTCTGCTAAGTAGCCAGTTGCAGACCAATAAAGCCAAGAGGGTGAATACTAGGGAAGCCTGCTCAGCAGGGCATGAATTATTTAGAAAGTTGTGTAAGGAAGTTGGCTGTGGGCAGAGGTTGTCATGTGTCATCTGCCTCATCAGTGAGAGCTCCAGCAGCTGTTCCCTGTCACCAGGGCCCTTGTGTGCTACTGCCTATCCATCAGTGCTAACAGATACCAGCTGCCTCTCCACCGTGCTGGGGAAGCCACGAACACACAGACTCACAGTGTGTATTTCTCACTAGGCACCAGTTTGGGTGGAGGTTCATTTCCAAAGAGGGAGACCAAGCACTACCTCCTTGGTCTTTTATAAGATCATTAACCAAAATATATTATCAAGAGAATTAGTTGGATGCTGGAAAATCTATTTTTGACCAAAAATATGGCTATAGTAGTATAAGAGGGTTGCACGTATGAACCCAAATAGATGCTCAATGAGAAATGGGAGACCTTTCTCCACCAGATACCAGATTATCAGTATCAGAGTATTGCTGAAGAAGCCTTTTCTGGTTGAACACAACAATGCAGGAAAGATTGGAATCACAAGCATTGCTTTTGTGATAATGCAGCAACCTGCCAAATGGGATACATCCCAATTCTGATTATAGACAAACTTCCAACAGTTCCTTTTTCTTTTCTTGTATTCCAGAGATACCCTTAGAGGAAAGGATTTGAGAGCATTAGTATCACTATCTGTCTGATTACCGTGTTGACATTTTTAAAGTGCCATTAATCATAGGAAATGGAACTTAATGGTGTAGAAAAATACCCAGCCAAGGAATGTCAAGAAAGTAAGCTACAGCCTGATATTCACATGAAATTGAAGGGAAATGCATCTTAACCCTTTGTTTTTTGCTCATCAACTTATGACTGAACTAAAAAGCTAAGTATTAATAACTGAGAGGCAGCTGTGCAAGCAAAGGTAATGATAAACATAGTAAAAGGAAATTTTAAAAGGCAGATATTTTTACATTGCAAATATTGCAGCTATATAATATAAAAAATAAATAAAGATAATATTCATCTTTAGATTATATAATTGAGGTCGTACTTGCTTCCATTTTGGAAGAAAGTTACTTTTTCTTTTTGATTCCCCCCTCATATTTTTTCTGTTGACTCTGAATACTCAATGTATTTGACGTAATTTAGTTTATGTGAGGCTTGACTGTTGATGGAATTTAAGAGTTATAAGGCTGATAGTATGCTACACAGGTAACACTCCTATCATGGGCACACAGAAGTAAAAACCAATGATATGGCTTATGAATAGAGTAATTCATTTGTCAAAAGCTGGGACTGGGCACAGTGGCTCACACCTGTAATCCCAGGGCTTTGGAGGCTAAGGCTGCTTGAGGCCAGGAGTTTGAGACCAGCCTGGACAACATAGTGAGACCCAATCTCTACAACAAAATTGAAAAATTAGCCAGGTGTGGTGGCATACACCTGAAGTCCTAGCTACTAGGGAAGCTGGAGCAGGAGGATAGCTTGAGGCCAGGAATTTGAGACTAGCCTGGGCAACATAGTGAGACCCCATTTCTACCGAAAAAAAGAAAATTAGCTGGGCATGGTGTCTCATGCCTATAGTTCCAACTATTTGGGAGACTGAGGTGGGAGGATTACTTGAGCCCAGGAGTTCAAGGCTGCAGTGTGCTATGATTGAGCCACTGCACTCCAGCCTGGGTGGCAGAGTGAGATCCTGTCTCTAAAAACAAAAAAAAAAGTTGGCAATACCTGATGCATACTTTGTCGGATTTTGGTGTCATCAAATAATTGTTTGCCCGTTAGCTAATTTAAATTCAAATAAGTTTTCCTAACTGAAATTTTAGGAAATAAGGTAAATATAGATAACCTTATTTAGAAAATATATATGACACTAAGCAATAATGAACATTACACTGTAAAATGTTTTTGGTGCTGACTCTGAGCAGGTGCTTTATTTGAAAAATAGCGCAAGAACCTAGATCAACCTCCTCCTCATCCCTCTGCCTTTTTTTCCCCAAGACAGATCACTTATTCATTATAGCATGGGATACACAGTAGATTTTCAGTAAAGACTGATTGGTTGATGTATGGATCTGAGATGAATGAATTTTAGGGTGACCTGAATAAGGAGATTAGAAAAGAAGTAATATTGTTGATAAGTGTTGGACTTTTTTCCCCCCCTACTGCAGGTTTTTATCATCCATTGGAGGGACAGTGTGTGAGATTGGAAAGCCTGAAATGCAACAAAAAATAAATTCATTCCTTGAAAAGGAAGGAATAGAGAAAATTGCAAAAAGATTACAAACAACAGTACACACCTTACAGGTGATCATAGATGGTCTCACCCAGCCTGAAAGCTTTGACTTTCGAACAGGTAAACAATTGAACTTGCATTTGCATAGCTTGTGTTATCTCCTTTGATCCTCATGAAAATCCTATGCCGTAGGCAAAACAAATACTATTCTCCCATTCTATACATACAGTGTCCTTCCTTCAAAGTCATTATAGTTAGTTAATATCCAGAGCTAAAGCTAGAAGCCAGATGGTCTCCAGACTCCTTATCCACGTGTATTCGCCATTATACTACACTACATGCATCATACATGTACTACTATGTGCATGGAGGCACATATTTTCATGATTTTTTTAAGCTGTTTTTTTTCTTCTGGGAGCCAGAAGTCCAAGGTAAAGCATTCAGTTCACAAGATAAAAAGTGAATCTTCTTCCTAGATTACAGCCTTCCAAGTTCTTGGATTCTCTGTCACTGAATCCATTGAACAAATAAGATAGTATCTCTCTGTTGATTTTCCTTCTAATTAGAAGTGCTCTCTGCTTTCAGCACAGGTATAGATGGTGAGGGAAGTATAACAGCTATAGTTGTTGAGAGTAATGACCTGGTGAAAAAGAATTACGGTATCAAATGACCTACTTCCCAAGGGAAGTTTGAACAGGAACCTCTGAGATTTAAATGAATCTGCACACTCGTCTCATATCCAGTTTTGATAATACCGTATTTAGGGCTTGGCTCTTTTTATTCTGATTTAGGGTATGTTGAGGTGGTTAGACATGCTTCTTTGAAAAGGTTTAAGAGAATTTAAAAACACACCCAGAAAGTTCATTGTGCTGTTCCCTTAACTGTTCTGTAGATTTGAAGTTTTTTTAAAAAAGTTAAAGAAAAATCAAATAACAACTAGTAAGACCTATGCCAAAAATGTGGGAGCAGAAGCCTCCAGATGGTCCTCCACACAAAGTGGATGTTTCAGCAGACAAATCCATCTCAGTTTGGAGGCCTGGTATCCTTTTATGAGAATTCCATGGGTGTTGTCTAGCAGGATACTAAGTAGAGCAATGGTTCTCAAAAAGGGGGTGGGATGTGCAGATGGTATGCCTACACCCACTGCATTACAGGGTTAGCAAATATACTCTAACTGCAAGTATCCTGTACTGGATTTTTCTGTCCATCTCATTTTTCTGTCATGGTGTTGATTGTTCCATTATCCCAATAATACTGTAGATGCAGAGCAAAGATCAACACTTACATTGTATGGTCCAATGAAACAACCAACCAAGTTGAGCAGAAACACAGATGCACCGGGGCTCTAGACTGAGCTTTCCAGTTACTGCAGTGCTTATCAGTGTGAAAAGTGAAATTTCAAGTAGTTCTCTTTAAGCAAACTTTGGAACTGACCTTTGCCCTAATGTAAGTCACAATTTTCAAGATGTCTGAGAACATTTGCTTTACTACTACACACATCCCTAAGGAGGAAGGCAGATGAACCATCCTTTTGAGGGGGCAGATAGTGTTTTGGGTGTTTCCACATTACAGTATTTATGTTACATCTCTTCTCCATTGTCTCAAGAGTGTTTCCTTTCTTAATGCCTCATTCTTTCCTCATACTCGTCTTCTGTTTTCTCAGTGACATAATCAATTCTATTTTTATTAACACTCTGGTTGCTGGGTGGTTTCCATAATTGGGTTCATCAGAGCAGCCTGGTGACAGTGGACTGAATATGCAGCCTTGGCTATGAAAGTGTTAAAGTTTACATGGTACACAGAGGATTTTCTGATTTCTCAGTGTCCCAGACTGTCTTCAGGAACAAGTTAAGTAGTTCCTGACTCTAATTTTCCATGCAAAATTAAACTGAGCAGCTGATCAGGAACCCTTTGGGAATCTGCAGCAGCTGGACTTCTGCAAGAAAAGAGGGGGAAAAAGAGTTTCCAAGCATAAAAACAATGCCTCTGGTGCCTCAGAGACCATCCTACCCTGGCTGTGATCAACGACTTAGTTTCGCTTTGCTTTGACACAGTCCTAGCCCAGTGTAATATTACATTGCATTGTAGTCGTTTTCTTGCTTTTGGAATTCACTGCTGTAGCATCAGGTGAAATTCTACAGAATCAATTCCAATTTTTGCATATTCTTATTTTTTGAGGAAAATAAGATTTGGGGTTTAAAGAGGGTTTTTGTTTTGTTTTATAGGAAAAACCTTAATTTTTAAAACATCTTGGTTTCAGTGTGGTTGGACTGAGGGGAAGAAAGAGGTGACCAGTTGTTAATAGAAATGTAAAGGATAGCTTTAACAAGTAATCAGGATAAAGCCAACAGCTGTGGAGGAAAAGGAAATGGAATGGGTGGAGGGGTAAATGAGGTCTTAGTAAATGGAGATCCAAGCATAGAATGTGTTCTTTGTTATTAGAGTCAACACTCAGTAATCCTAGAAAAGGGGGCCTTCACAAAGAGCATGGATAAATGAAGCCCACAGATCATCAAGCCCCATTTCAACTGTTAGTTCTGTCTCCCTCATAAAACCTTTGTTGTTGTTTTTGTTTTAACTAGAGCCATAATGCTTCCTTGGCATGCTTTATACCCACGTTTTGGGGGATAGTGTTAATGAACAGAGAAATGTACACTGGAGTAAGCAAGAAAAGAGGGCCATAAGAAACTTGAGAACAGAGCTCTAACTGTCCTCATCTCTGTATCTCTGGCACCCAGCAGAGTGCCTGGCTGGGAGGTAATAATAGGACTAAATAAATGTTTGATGAATTGAACTGAAAGAAGAGAGAGACGGTTAGTTACGAGCTAGTCTGGGTTTCTGAGAAATAGATGATCAAGAATCCATGAATTTTGAGTGGACGAATGTATTGGAAATGGATAGGAATTGATTTTCTGAGTTCCAAATTTATAGGAAGAAATGAGGAGAGAGAACATCTGAATTTCATCCACGTTCGTCCAAAAGGTGATGTACTTTCTACCACCTTTAAACAAGAATCCAAGGACTGGGGATGTGGGGGTGAGGGGCTCCCTATCTCCTGTCTTCAAGGGTCTTACTTTCTCAGTGTTTGTGATTTAGCCTTGTATATTCATTGAGCAAAGATATATTCTCATCATCTCCTCACAGAAAGAAAAATAAGGCTCTTTACTCTTCTCAATCCTCATGTATAGTTCTAATGCATATCTGCTAGTGAGATAGAGTTTTGGGAGAAGAAAGTATTTGAGTAAATTTGTAAAAATTGTTTCTAGTGTGCAAATGCTGTTTCTCCACCTAGGATACATTTTCTCTGAAGGCAAGCCTGTGTCTTCAGCTCCTTTTATGTCCCCCCAAATGTGCCTAGGAAGTACGATGCCTTATTAGTTACCACTAACTTTTTTTCCCTTTCCTTATAGATTTTGATAAACCTGATTTCAAGAGAAGCATAGTGTGCCTGGAAGATCTGCAGGTTGGAACAGTTCTTACAGGCAAAGTCGAAAATGCCACTCTGTTTGGAATTTTTGTGGATATAGGAGTGGGGAGATCAGGGCTGATTCCCATACGAAATGTAACAGAAGCAAAACTTTCTAAAACAAAGAAGAGAAGGAGCCTTGGACTGGGCCCTGGAGAAAGAGTGGAAGTCCAAGTACTCAACATTGATGTTCCCCGATCTAGGATTACTCTGGACCTCATTCGGGTGTTGTGAGTGTCCCACTGAAGGCTAAACACTGATTTTATTTCCTCCTTTCTAAAGGTTGACAAAGATAAGTCAGATGTTTATGAATTCTAGATAGCAGATAAGGAAGTATTCACTTAATATCAGAAATACTTTCCAAACACTTTCTTTATTTTTCCTTCTGAATAAATAGAAAACTAATAGTTTGATTTCTTTACCCCTTAAAGATAACAACTAATAGACATCTTATATGGCTTTATGTAGTAATGGTTTTCTGACCAAAATTTTATATTTTATTTTTTATTTTTTGTTATTTGTCTTTAACCCTATTTGCATTTTGTATAACAGATTGCTTCAGTTCTACTTGCCACCGTCTGCCTTGTTAGACTTGTATGGAATTGTCATCTTGATCTGAATTGTACAATGTTTGTCGACACAGTAGGGCTGGCAGTGTTTAATCCTCCCATTTTTAAGATCTTTTTATCAGGACTTTTGGACTCGATTCATAATTTTGCAATAATCTTTATTTTCCCTTGCCAAGCAAACCAAAAATATACTAGTAAAACAGATTCTGATGTGTTTATAACCATCAAGTGAATGGCTCAAAACATTTCTCAGAAGGATATATGTATTGATCCCAACAATAAAATTTTGTGGCTAGTGACTTGTTTTTGCTGTGCTTATTCAGTGAATGACCTAGAAGTCAATCTTGATTAAAGTAAGATGTGGTTCATGTAATGGCACCTTTGAGGAGAGGGAAGCCTCTGGAAATTTGAAGAATGGTTTTGTTTGACTTAGCACAGAAGAGTATATTGTTTCTTAAATCAGGATTAAACTTCAAATAGGGATAGAAATGGCCTTTTTAATGATTGAATATAGATCACGTGTGAATGAGCAATAAAAATAAGTAGAGGCCCGGCACAGTGGCTCATAACTGTAATCCTGATACTTTGGGAGGCCCATGTGAGAGGATCGCTTGAGGCCAGGAGTTTGAGATTAGCCTGGGCAACATAGCGAGACCCAGTCTCTACAAAAAATTTAAAAATTATCCAGGTGTGGTGGTGTGAGCCTGTAGTCCCATCTACTCAGGAGGCTGAGGCAGGAGGAATGCTTAAGACCAGGAGTTCAAGGTTATACTAAAAAACAAAAACAAGAAGATAAAGGATGTGACTCTTATTGTATTTTTATTCAGTGGAGATGGTAAGTATTAGCATGACCATTCAGGGTCAAAATGATTTAAATAGAGCCCACACTGGACTGATATCCTGTCCATTCTGACTACTGCTGCTGTTGTTGGTTTGCCTAATGAAGATATTTGTATGACTGAATGAATATCTGGTTTTCTCCAGGCATAATGAGTGGAGGATGGTTACTAAGAGGTGACCAGTCCTGTTTGTTTGCCTGGGACAGCCCTAGTAAACACCCATTGTCCTGGCATGGTTTTGTTTTTTTTTTTTTTAATTTATTTTTTTAATTTCAGAATATCATGGGGGTACAACACTTTGGCCAAACACATTGCCCCTGTTCTGCCCGTGTCAGACTGGCGTGGTTTTTAATGTTGCCTCTTTTTATTCTTGAAGTGCCCCATTTTGGATAATAAATCACATGATCACCTGTGATCACTTTTGTCGTCACTTACAAAAGAGTAAACACGACTGTTTCATGACAGTTCTGCCTGGTGGTTTGCTATGCTCAGAATAGATAGCCTTCCAGCTGGTATACATAGATCTTTTTAATGCAGTAGATTCCTTAAAAGTTGTATATCTCAAGTCCTATTTGCCTAGCAATTTCATTTCTGAAATGCTTTTTCTGTGTTTCTTACTGGTCTTCAACTGGCAATGGATCTTAATGTTATAACTTTAAGTTGATCTTCCTACTCACTCCTCCCAGTATTCTTCCTGGTTCATAATTTGTAGATCAGTGATGAGTGATAGGCATGTGAAGAGTCTTATTCTGAAGCCTGAGAAGTAATTTCAAACGAATGTTTTTGGGAAGAGGCCTTCTTCCTGGGCACTTTGGATGCAGAAACAAGAGCAGTTGACAATGTGAAGCTGCTCTGTTGACCTGGCAGCTAAGCCTTTATGGACATAATGAGGACTTGACATTGCACTGGATTGTGTGGTTTGTCCTGTCCAGCCCAAACATGGTAGAGGCTCTATTAGGCCTAAACTGGAGAAGAGGGGCCACGTCTCATTTTTCATTACAACTCCAAAATGTAGCATAGTGATCCATTATGTTCTACTGTTCCTAGTCCCTAATCTACCAGTAATCCACATTGTTCCTTTGAGCTGGTATCTTTATTTTTATGGGCCTCCTTTTCCCAAGTTTAAAATGGGGATGATGATGATAAAGCATTTATTCACCTAAACATTTATTGGTGGCCTCCTATGTGCCAGGCATTGTACTGAACGCTGACCATACAGTTGTGATAGAAAAATAGACATTATCCTTACCCTTACGGAATTTAGAGTCTATTGAGGAAGAATCATTAATCGAAGAATTATATAAAAGTATAAGATTACAATCATTATAAGTGATATAGTGGTGACACCATATAATAGATGAATTGACTTAGAAAAGTCAGAAAATGTTTATTGGGGTTTGACTGAGTTGTGAAATATGACCAGATGTTAACTAGGACAAATGTTTTGTTGACCTTAATAAGAGTTGTTTTCAATCAGTGGTGAGGATGAAGCTTATTGGATGAAGCTTAGAGAGAGTAGGAGGAGTTAGATTGGAGACAGTAAATACAGACAGTTTTTTCAGGGAGTAGCTGTAAAAGAAGAAGAGAAATAGCATAGTGGCTAGAAGAGGGAAATGGAGTCAAGCAAGGGTTTTTGTATTTTTATAAGACAAAAGAAATAATGTATACAAATGGAAATGATCCAGTAAAATAGGAAAATATGATATAGAAGACAGGGGAGAATTACTGGAAAGGTATCCTTAACTATATGAGCTCAGATGGGATCTAGTGCACAAGGGATTGGTCTAAGATAGGAATACAAAGAGTTCATTCATATTAACGGAGAAAAGATGGAATATATGGGCATAGATGCAGGTAGATAAATGGGGGAGCTTGTGGGAGGTCTCTTTGGATTTCTTCTATTTCTTTCATTGGAATATGAAACAATGACATCATATGAGACTGAACATCAGAAGGAAAAGGAGTTGGAGGTTTGAGAAGAAAGGAAAAAGTAAGAAATGGATGAGAATGAGAGTAAAAAGCACAGTGTTATTTCCAGGCAGTGTTAAATGTTCCACTTGAGGTTAGTGATCATGAACTGAATGCAGGATCAGTCAGCTTCATGATGTACTTTTCTCCAGCCACATCAGCTGTGTGGGTACAGGCCCAGGTTAGGTGGAGAGGTGATTTTATCAGGTTTGGGAGTTTGCCAAATGAGTACAGTAGAGAGAAGGGCAAGGAAGTTGAGGGCATGTGGATAAAGAAATTATTGAGCATGGAATTTAAGGTCAGTAAGAAGGATGGTGAAAGTATAAGGGGAAAGTGAGGGGCAGTGGGGACGTGTAGGGTTAAAGGATTATAGACCCCGAGGCCATTGGAGGGATGTTGGAATGGGAATAATAGAGGACATAATGGGTAGATAAGAGTGGTTGGCAGAAATGGGGCACATAATCTTGAGATTCTAGAGGGGTTGCAGTTTTTGGTAATAACAGTATAGGAAAATGATGGTGGGATAAGTAGCAGAAATAGAGGATGAAGAGATGATCATTAGAGAAAAAGAGGTCAAGAACTGAGAATTCAGGAAGGATTATCTATGTGGACAGTGATTTTAGGAGGCTGTTGCAGTAATACAGGCATAAAATAATGGTGGCTTGCATCAGAACGTTAGTGGTAGAAATGGTGAGAAACGGTGGGGTTCTGGACACAGTTAGAAGGTGGAGGTAGAGCCAAATAGGATTTCCTGGTATAAGATGTGAGAGACAGGAGTCTAGGATGGCCTAAGCAACTGTGAGTAGAGGATTATGTACTGAGGTGGGGAAGACCATGGGAGGAACAGTTTTGGTGAAGTAATTCATTTTGGAGAGGTTAAATTTGAGATACTCATTAGACATCCAAGTGCAGATCTGAAGTTCAGAGGACAGGGCTGGACTAGAAATGTAAACTTGGAAGTCACTAGGGTGTAATTGCACTTGTAGCCATGAGACTGAATGAGATCACCAATGGAGTGAGTGGAGACAAAGTAGAGGAAGGGTCCAAGGACTGAGTTGTTGAAAATCATCCAAGATCCTCAGCTGTAAAATTTTTGAACCTCTCCATAAGAACAAGAATTCTGTCTTGTTGTGGCAGGGCCTGCCAGATGCTTATTCAGATTTCTCCTATTCTCCCTTACTAAGAGAATCCTGATTTGAGGGGAGCCATAAAGTAGCTAGTGGAAATGGATGTGGCCAGTTGAGTGTAGGTAAAAGTCATGGGGTGGGATTCCAGGAAAGTTAGAAAGAGTGGGGAGATCAAGCTCAGCTGTCATGCTTTTCTTATCCTTTGCCCTTGCCCTCCTTCCTGCTTGGAATGCAGATAGAATGCTGAAAATGTTGGAGGTCAAGCAGTGACTAACACTCAGTAGGGAGTGCTAGAACATTCCTGAATCCATCTTGGCATTGTGGAGTAACAAAAGCAGCCCTGAACTGCCTACTTAGGATTTCACATTATGTGAGAAAAACAAAACTCATTCATTTAAGCTGGGGGAGGTGGGGGTGGGGTGTACAGCAATGTATATTCCCTAATATACATTTGTGTTGTTCCCTACTGTATCTCCGTATGTAGAAAAATGCCTAGCATGTGATAGGGGCTCAATAAATGTTGATCAATTGGATGAATAAATGAACAAACATCTAATAATTCAATAAAATGGTGGAATGTAAAATAAATGCCCCAAAATCATATTAGACAATATGATAGAAAAAAGATTCCTATTTATTATGACACTATAAAATATCTCGAAATGTTATAACAAGCAATGTAAAAGATGAATATGAAGAAAAATTATAAAATGTTACTAATGAATATAAAATAAGAGGAGAATACATTAAGGTATACCATGTTCCTGGGTGGGAAGATATGGTATTAGAGAAAGACCAGTCCTCCAAAAATTTTTATATATATATATCTCTACTTTTGCCAAAATTTTAATCATCATTCCAATTGGCTTTGCTTTTGTTTGTATGGTTGTTTGTTTAAACTTAAAAATAAAACTTATATGTGAAAAAAATCAAATCAATACTTTAATAGAATAATTGAATTGGATGGTATGGGGGAATTTGCCCTACTGGATGCTAAAGTATACTCTAAAGCTGCCATCATTTAAATAATATGTTACTAGCACAAGAATAGACAAACAGAAGAATGGAATAAAACAATTCAAAATCAATGGGGATTTAATGTATGTTAAAAAGTGGCATTTCAGATTGGGGCAAAATTATATTGTCATACTGCACACATAAATTCAAAATGGATTATACATAAATTATTTTTTGAAATTATACACAAACATATAAGGACTTTGAGAAGTGATTGAATAGCAACAGTTGTGGAATGTGAGAAAAAATTGGGGAAACGGAGGCTTATAGACCTAAAAGTTCCATTCAGAAGACATTTACTGGATGCCTGTAAGACCCTGTGCCGGGTACTAGGGACAAAAGATAAATAACATACGATTTGAGGATGTCTTGGTCCTAGAGGAATTGGAATTTAAGCTGCACTGAAGAGTATTTTAAGTTCAATATCATGGACATTTTGGAGTTCAACCTGGCTGTTGTCTACTTCACAATATGTTAGCATCGCATCTCATTTGAAGCCAGAGGACCCACTAGAAAGCTTAGCTTTGGATTAATGGAGTGCTCACATTGGGGTGTCTATATATCTAACCTTGATCTCAGAGTTAGCGCTTATGTTCAAATTGGAGATGGCAAGAAAGGACAGGATGGAAAAACCAAAAATATATTTAGTCAACCTTTTCATTTTGGCTTCCTGCCTGAAATCAGTCATGAGTTGGATTTAAATAACAGATCATGGAGAACTCCTGAATGACTGGGCTCATTGCCAAAGCAGTCTGTTCCACAGGAAGAAAGATTAGATTTCTTCTCACTCACTCACTTTATATGGCGAGGATGATTCTGTGCATGAAGGCTGCATTTCTTATTTAGGAAGAGAGTGGGATAAGCAGACTCTGGTCCTGTCAGCACTAAAAATTACCTTTTTAGAAATTAATTTAAAAACCACCCCCAGAAAGATTTGCTGTTCTCTTGCCTCATATCAAGTATCTAAATGGGTTATAATACCCACCCCTCAAATATTTTCAAGGAGAAAACTCTCCTACTGAAGAAAGGAAATAAATTATTAATCTAAATGCCACAGGGAAACCTCTCAGATACCACAGAGTTTATCCCGCCTGTATGGCCCATCTAATATGACAGGCCTTAAATGTTATGTAGCCCTGTCCTAGCAGAAAAATCTAAAGTTAAAGACACAGTGGTGAAGGGAGAGATGGGGGGAGAGAGGGAGGGACAGAGAGCAATGTAAAAGCCCCGTGTTGTTGGGGTACCAAGTTTTGAGAGTCCAGTTTTATCCAAGCAATTAGGCCAAATATAAGTCTCCAGATTTATTGCAGTACTTTGCAAAAGCAATCAAGGAACAGATGGATGAAAGCTTGCTACTGAAAGCTTTTCACTTCTGACAAAACTTTCCACCCTTCTTATAGCTAGGGAAATTTCCCCCAAGGGAGCATGCCTTTGGATGTCTTTCTCCAGTCCCACTGATTGGTTCTTTGATCATTTGGCATTTGCCCTCCTACTTCCCAGGTTTAAGTCTCTTGGCAATGAAGGAGAAGGTAGCACCAGTGAAAGTCAAACCTAAGACTTTCTCAAATTCTTTGTTTCACAGGGTTAAAGTGATTCCATGAAGCTAAAACTCAAGATGCCAGTTTAGTCAAATTTGGTATAATTTGCTACTTCAATATCCAAAATAACTGAATTTCTAGTAAGGTATACTGTCACTTTACCTGTATTAGGTAGAAACATCTGAAGCTACTTTTGGCCCCTTTGTCATAACTTTATTTTTATGACTTTTTTCCTGATTGAAAAAGTAATACATGTAGTGCAAAAAGTACAAATAATAAAATATAAGCATTGGAAACAAAAATCTCCCGTAATTTCAGAAAAACACCTTCTATAGTTTGTGTATATCCCCAGCCCTTTCTCTATACATATACTTCTCCATATATAAAGATTTTTAACAAATTGGGATCATATTATATTTACTGTTCTACTCTTTCTCTTCACAATAGAGCATGTACAGCTTCTCATATCAGTACCTACATATCTACCTTAATTTGTTTCACTCAGTGTGTGAACAACTGCAAATGATGCTACAGTTAACACCACAGTACGCTGTCCTAGTGGTATTGCTCTGTCAAGGCATATGCACATTTAAATGTCAATAGCCATATGAACCCCCTCCTTATAATAATAAGGATAAATCTTGTTTCATGAACTTTTGTTTCAGTTATATGTATCCATATATGTGTGTTTGTACTAGGTTAAGATGTAAAATACATTGTGGGTTGAGATTTTTTTTAAAAGGTGAAAGTCAAGGCTGGGGGATACCTTTCTCTATGGAAGGAGTTCTTTCTGTTCCCCAGCTCAGTATGTTGCCTCTCACTAGAGAGCCTTTGTATGTGTCATTCCTTTTGCCTGGATGAGTCTCCCCTCACTCTTACCTCCACCCCTTTACCAGGTCCCATGACTGGATCTCACTGCAGATGGCATTTTCTCAGAAAAATCTTACTGACTTCCCAGACTAAATCAAGTTCCCTGTTATAGGCTCTCCTTGCACCACATAACTTTCCTTCACTTCCTGCACATATACATTTACATGCATGATAACAGCATTTAGTCATTGTCCTCCTCTGCAAATTCTATCAGGACAGCAACCTTGAATATCTACCACTATTTGTGGTGATCAGGAACCCCATCCCTCTTTTATTCATTCCTTACCTCCTCTTTGACCCCATCTTCACCAGCTCTTCTGAGCCTTTCATCTTTCTTCTTTGATTCCTCCAGATACGATGTTTGGCCTTGATCTCTGTCTTAGCTCACTTTTTCTAGAGAACAGAGCATGAAAAAAGCTTATATACCCATGCTTTATTGAGGATTACAATCCCAAGGCAGGAGGAAGGGAAAAAGGAAAGTGAGCCCAGGAAGCAGAGAAAGCACAAAGTACTGCATTAGTGAGCTGGTCACAGCCTCATAAGGAAACACTCCAGTTTCTTAGTCACCAGGTTGTCTTGGAAGAAGTTATGTGGAAGGATGGAAGGAAGGTAGGAAAGAGAGTTCATTTGCTGTCTCTTGATTCTTTCTTACTAGTCAGTGTTCATCTTACCAGGTATTGATTCCCCCATACTTCCAGGTTTTATTACTTGGCTTCTACGGACAGCTGCTGAGGAAGTGGATCCAGTTGGGTCAGACCCTTGTGCTGGAGCTACTTTAGATCCCATGACATCAGGCATGATGGAGGCCATGCTAAAGTCTAGTCCTCACCCCGTGCTCCCAGCCAAGGTGAGAGAGCACGCAGCATGACTGCAGTAGCAACCAGGCTTCCTATGGAGCAATTGGCTGAGGATGGGAGTGGGGTGATGCAGGTGAGTGAGGCTCCCCAGCTGAGTGAATCTGGGGAGCCTCAGAAACAGGTTCAGTGTAGCCTCTGGAGCATTAGAATTGAGGTTCTTCCAGGCAGCTTGCATGAACTGCCCCCCACCACTCCAATTTTTCCTCCAGTCATCCCTTACTCCTGTTTCGTACTTGTGGAATTCAGCTCTAACCCAGGCTACCCAACCAGCTCCTAGGCAAGCCAGCCCCAGAACCTGCTCATCCCTGGCCTCACAATTTGTAGCAGTACCAGGTGACCAAGGTGCCAAAACATCTCTATTTCTTCATTATTTACAAGATTCCCTTGGATCACTTCTGTCCCACGTAGACTTCTGAGAGCACTGAGCAGCAGCTGCATATCCATTAAAGAAATAAAATTAGAAATTCAGAGCAGTGAGGAGATCTGTCTGGCTCATGGAGAGTTTGGCTCCTGTGTGCAGTTGTGGTTGAAAATGGACGTGAGTCAGGGGCCAAGAAAACTCAAACTGACAATTGGCCCTTAACCCAGCACATCATGCAAAGAGGAAAATATATCCTCCATGCCCCTCCTCATCCCCAAGATAAAAACATCAAAAACCCTAGGAGAGGATATGCAAAACTAGACTGTGTGTGTCTAATTTGACAAAAGGTTATTTAAAAATAAATTGCTCAGGGCAAAGCACGGATCAAGAGAGTTCCTTTGGGTTTTGGCCAACTCTTCACTAATGCAGTCTGCTGGCCCCTGTGAGTAGGGCCAGGACCAAAGAAAATAGTCTGCAATAAAAAAAATTTGCCTCCAGAAACTTTACCTTGCTCTCTTTTTTTAAAACAGCTTTATTTAGATACAATTCACATGCCATACAAGTCACCCATATAAAGGGTACAAATCAATGGTTTTTAATATAGTCACAGAGTTCTACAATCATTACCACAATATATTTTAGAGCATTTTCATCACCCCAGCAAAAGACCCTGTACCCATTAGCAGTTGTTCCACATCCCACTGCCCACCCTAGCCCTGGGCAACCACTAATCTACTTTCTGTCTCTGTGGATTTACGTATTCTGGACATTTCATATAAATGGAATCATACAATATGTGGTTTTCTGCAACTTGTTTCTTTCGCTTAGCATAATGTATCCAAGATTCATCTGTTGTAGCATGTATCAGTAGTTCATTTCTTATTATTGCTAAATAGTATTATGTATGAATATACAACATCTTATCTATTCAGTAGTTGACAGATATTGAGCTGTTTCCACTTTTTGGCTATTATAAATTATTCTGCCATGAATATTCATGTACAAGTTTTTGTGTAGAGACATATTTTTACTTCTGTTGGGTATGTACCTACAAGTGGAATTACTGGGTCAAATGTAACTCTATGTTTAACCTTTTGAGGAACTGCCAAATTGTTTTCTAAATTGGCTGCACCATTGTACATTCTCACCAGCAATATATGAGGATTACAATTTTTGCACACCCTCATCAACACTTGTTATTGTCTGTATTTTTTTATTACAGCCATACTAGTGAGTATGAGGTGGCTTTACATTGATTTTAATTTGCATTTTCCTTGTGGATAAAATTGTTGAACATCTTTTCATGTTCTTATTGGCCATTTGTATATCTTATTTGAAGAAATGTCTATTCAGGCTCTGTCTACTTTTTAATTAGGTTATTTTTTCTACATCGTAGGAGTTCTTTGTATATTGTAGATACAAGTTTCTTATTAGATATATGATTTGTAAAAACTTTATCCTATTCTGTGGGTTTTCTTTTCACTTTGTTAAAAGTGTCCTTTGTAGCACAAAGTTTTTAATTGTTATCATGTTCAAGTTATTTTTTCTTTTGTGCTTAAGCTTTTGGGGTCATATTTAAGAAACTTTGCCTAATCCAAGGTCAGAAAATTTATGCCTGTATTTTCTTTTAATGGTTTAATAATTTTAGCTCTTACATTTAGGTCTTTGATCCTTAGTGTATAGAATGAAGTAGGGTTCCAAATTGATTCTTTTGCATGTGGATATCCAGCTGTCCAGTTTTCCCAGAGCTATTTGATGAAAAGATAATTCTTTCCCCATTTAATTGTCTTGGTACCCTTGTCAATAATCAACTGACCATAGATGTGTGGGTTCTATTCCATAGACATCTTAATTTAGCAGAACTTACTTCAGATTTATATTAACTTATTCCCAGTGAGATATAGAAATATTCCTCCTGTATTACTCTATTTCTTCTCCCCTTTTTTGTATTATTATTGTAATGCTATATTATATCATATTGTATTGTATTTTGTTACATCTATATATGTTATAAACCCAACAATACATTGGTATAATTATTAGTTTATATAATTTTATATCTATTAAAGAAGTTGTGAAAAGAAAACAAGTACAGTTGTCCCTCAATATCTGTGGGGGATTGGTTCCAGGACCTTCCTAGGATACCAAAATCTACAGATGCTCAACTCCCTGATATAAAAGGGTGTAGTATTTGCATATAACCTACACACATCCTCCCATATACTTTAAATCATCTCTAGATTTCTTATAATACCTAATACAATGTAAATGCCATGTAAATAGTTGTTATACTGTATTGTTTAGAGAATAATGACAAGAATTTAAAAGGTCTGTACATCTTCAGTACAGACCCAATTTTTTTTCCGGAATATTTTTGATCTGCGGTTGGTTGAATCCACAGATGTGGAACCCACAGATACGGAGGGCCACCTATATATTTATATAATTGCTTATATTAACCTTTTTATCTACCAGTTCTGGTTCTCTTCATTTATACCTTATTTTCTAAACAAAGAGGATGCACTGAAGATTTTTGGTGGGGGAAAGGGAAGAGGGACATTTAAATATACAAGTGATATTTGAGGACAATGCTCTGGCATGTGTCAATGCATTGAAGACAGTGGGAGGAATAGGAATCAGGGAGCTAAGTTAGGAGGCAGTTGCTAAAGTCAAGGTACCAGTTAATGGGAGCCTGGATTTGGCTTGTTTTGGGCTCTGTTGCCTTGTGTTTTGCCTTCTGGAGCTGGGAAAGTCTAAGTCTGTGTGAACAGGCACTGAGGAGAGTCAGGCATGGATAGGTGCGCTAATCAGGACCTGTGGATGAACTGAGGTCAATTCAAGAATGGGCCCAAGAGGGTAATAATGCCAGGTCTGGTGATTTGAGGGGCTCAGAAGGAGAAGCTTTGCCATGGCAAGCCTCTGTGGAGAGTTCGAAGCCTAGCAAGTAAAGCCTGTCCCAGGACATGGAGATGAAAGTAATTTGCCAAGCAGTTACGTGTGAATAGCAAGGAGGGTGGGGGAAGTGAGGAGAGGGAGAGATTCTGCACCCCGCACGTGTCCCTGCAGCTGTCAGGGATGAGGTTACAGACCATGGAAGAGAATGCAGAATTGCCCTTCCCTTTCCTAAGGCAGATGACCTTTCAGAAATTAAACAAATCCATTCTGTGTCCTCAGAGGAAGCATGTTTGACTGCCCTGATTCAATGGGCTCTATTGTTTCAAGTGATTCCAGGTGATTCGATTCATCATTGATATCCTCTCCAGGAGGTTTTGTCTGTGAATTTTTCTCTGGAATAATTTTGTAAGATCAGAATTAGACATTCCATTATATACAGTTAAAACAACAACAGCAACAAAAATAAAGGACAAAGAGCATTCTCCCCTAAGTGTAAAGGCAACATTGGTGCTATAGATAGTGTGTAGTGGTTATTCTAGTATAAGCAAGAGGTAGCCAAGGCCTGAATAAGGCAGTAGTGATAAAGGTTCACTTGTAGAATGCTCGTAGAGGTAATCAAGGGTAGCAAAAAACAGCAATAACGAAGGTTTGGAAGTTTAAAAATACTTCCAAATTCAATTGAAGAAGATATCAAAGTGAAAATTAGAAAATACTTAGAACTTTAAAAAAAGAAGAAAAATATGACCTATCAAAATTAACACAAATGCTGCCTCACACTGCTAATTTCATACTACCTGAGTGATCCCCAGTTCCTCAACCCAAGAATATCATTTAAAATGACTGTGCTCCTTAGCAACTGCTGAAGTGAATGCAAATTTCCAAAGGAGAATTCCCTCAGATAAGTTCCAAGGAATATGACAGAACAGTCAAGAATCTAAAAACAAAAAAAACCAAAAACAAAACAAGAAACAAGCTACTGTGAGTAAGAGCCAGCAGGAAAAAAAACAGAGCAAAGTGAGGCCACAAAGCCTTCACATGTTGGAATTATTAGACAAGAATTATAAAATGGGTATGTTTAATATGTTTAAATGAAAGAAGGGATTGAACACACAGATCATTTATGTAAGGAGGAAAAGAATTATTTTTTAAATGACCAAGGAGGTCTGATAGAAGAGGCTAAGTTAATGTTTGGAAATGAAATATATAATTGGAATTTTTTGCCATAAAGAAAATCAAAATTTTTATAAAGTCAAATATATAATTTCTGTTACTTTATGTAATTTTTTCCATTTAAATAATCTATCTAGAATTTATTTTGGTGTGAGGAGTGAAACACAATTCAATTTTATATTTTCCAGATGGCTACCCTCTTATCCTAATACCATTTATTAAATATATAATTTTACTGATTTGAAATGCCAACTTTATCAGAAATGAAATCCCAATACATATTCCCATGTATTTCTGGGATATCTATTCTATTCCATAGATCTTCCTATTCATGTGCTAGTACCAAACTGTTTTAATTACTATTAATATAATGTTTATAATACTTTTTAGTACCTGGTAGGGCTGGTCTTCCCTCATTACTTTTTCCTTGCTTTAGTCCCAAAGTAATGGTATTAGTATTTTTATTGAGAAAGTTCAATTTATAGATTTATTTAGAGAGGATTGCCATCATTACCATCATCTCTTTATCTAAAAATATGGTATGTCTTATTATTTATTCAAGTCTTTTTTAATGGCTTTAAGTAATGTTTCCAAGTTTTCTTCATGTGCATCACGTACATTTCTTAGGTTTATTCCTAAGAATTCTATCATATTTCTTGTAATTATAAATTGGATATTTGCTTCTATTGTATGTTCTTGATGATTGTTGTTTATAAAGAAAACTGTTGATTTTTGTGTTTTAATTTTGTTCTCAGCCACCTTGCTAAATTATCTTACTCTTGGTGATAGGTATTTTTTACTTGATTTTTCTGGCCTTTCTGGCATAGTATCATCTCATCTGCAAATAATAATGTTGCTTTTCCTTTCTGATCTTACATATTTTCCTTTCTCTTCTCTAATGACATTGGCTAGTATTACCCAAAGTTTAAGTAATAGTGGTGATAATGTGCACCCTTGTTTTGTTTCTGATTTTAATGGGACTCAGTGTTTCACTATATAGTTTCTGGCCTTTGAAATGAAATATGTATATTTTTCATGTTAAGAAACTACTCATCTGTTAGTATTTCATTGATAGTTTTTTTTAATTCAAAAGGGATATCGTGTTATTAGGTGACTTTTCAGCATTGACAAGAATGTTTATGCAGTATTTCTCCTTTGATCTATGTGTAAGTTTTATTATAATAATAGATTTATTAATATTGAACCATCTTTGCATTCTTGGTATGAGCCTTGCTTGGTCATGATATATGTTTGATTAGTATATATTTGATTAATAATAGACTAGAGTCCACCAGCTAATATTTTATTTACAGTGTTTAGTGATTGGACTGTGTCAATGTTGAGTTGATAAAATTCTGGAAATTTTCCTTTATATACTCTGGAACCATTAAATAATATGAAAGTTATATGTTCCTTAAAGATTTGATAGAATTCACTTGTAAAAGTTTTTAGAAATTGATTTATTTGTATTTTCTTCCTTTTTGGAGATCAGTTTTGATAATTTATATTTCCCTAGCTAATTATCTATTACATATATTTGCATAAGGCTGAGCAATGTATCTTCTTATAATTTAATTTCCTCAGTATTTGTGTTTATTTCTCCATACTCGTTTTTAATATTTATTTATGTATGTCTTCCCTTTTTATTTATATTGTTTGATAGGCGTAGCTAAATGTTTACCCTGTTATTTTTCCTTAAGAATGTTCTCTAGGTGATACTTATTTGTCCTATGGTTCTCCGCTTTTCTAATTCTTTAATTGTTGCTTTTATCTTTACTAGTATCTCCCTTCTTTTGCCCTTAAGATTATTGTGCTGTTCTTCTTTCTAACTTATTGAATTGGACACTTAATTATTTTCATTCTCTATTTGTCCTTCAATGGACAGAGCTATTTTTTAGTTGTTTCAAGGAAGATTCCAAGGAACTGTGTTATTTGAATATTTGTATGTTTGAAATCATCTGCATGTTGCCTTTATGCTTGAACTGGAAATATTATAAAATTCTTTGGCTGGAAATATTATAAAATTCTTCAGTTACAGTCTCCTTAAGGTTTTTAAAGACAGTGATTTTCTGCAATGTTGAATGTTGCTTTAATGAAGTATGAAGCCAACCTGATTTCTATCCCTTACCCTTGAAGCAATTTGATTTTCTGTCTTAATGATCTTATCTGTGAAGTCCAGTAACTTTATTAGAGTATGTTCTAGTGCTGATTAATCTTTTTGTAATTTTTGGAATCACTAGTATTCTTATTTTACCAAAAAGTTAATGAAGTTGTTTGTGCTGTTAATTTTCTCGTAAAATTGACTTAATCGTTTCTTCCCCCTGATGTTTGGTTCAACCCTATCTACGTTTTATTTTTCTAATTGACAGATAATAATTGTACATATTTATGGTGTACATAATGATGTTTTGATTTGTTACATCTTCCTGGAAGATGGTATACCTGTTTAAATCTGTAGATTCAAGTCTTTTATATCAGAAGAATTTTCTTGGATTATACTTTGAAAATTTTCTGTAGGCTTGACTGTTCTGTTGTCTTCTGAAGAATAGCATAATTGAATATTAACTCTTCCTTATCTATCTCCTATGTATGTGATTTTTTTCTATAATTCTTTAAAACTTTTTTCTTTTACTTTGCTCAATTTTCTTAAGCGTGTCCTCTATTTCTTTAGCTTATTTTCAACAGTATCTATTGTTTTTTCTGTGATTTCCATTTCTATGATGTTACCATTTTTATCTTATCTTTCCTAAGCTCACTTTTAACTGGTTTCAATTTTATCTTCTTATGTTGTCTTATCATTTTCAGTCCTTTTATCTGTACTTTGAACTCCTCATTCATAAGTTTTTTGAGTCTCTATGAAGTTATTTGGCCACAATTTTCACTAAGTTCTTTGAATCCCTATGAAGTTATTTGATCACAATTTTCAACTATTCTATAATAAATTCTTTCTCTGACGTATGCTGGATTTGTTTTCTTATTTCTTTTTTCCTGCAATGTGTTTGTCTTCTGGTTCCTTTTCTTTCTTTCTTTCAGTTTTATTGAGCTATAACTCACATACAATATATTCCACCTACTTAAAGTTTCACGGAGTTGTGAAACAATTCCTGGTTCCTTTTTTTAGGTATTCTCATGTTTGGGCACAAAGTCCTTCCCTGTAGAAGGACTTCCCTTAGGGAAAGAAAATGTGAGAGAGCTATCAGAGGTTTTGAACAAACTCTGGGCCAACGAAAGGTCATCCTAACTCACAATGAGGCCCTTCATATATAGGGTTGGGTGAAGTGTATTATGAGGGTGATTCCTGACTTTACAAAATTTTAATTTACTAGACTTGGTAGCTTCAGGGCCACCTATTATCCTTAGTTTCTCTACTGTCTCAAAATTCTTTGTTGCAGAAATGTCATATGTATGTTGTTTCAAAAGGGAGTCATAGAGAATTTTACAGCCAAATTGCAGACCTTAGCCTTTTTCACACAAGGATCTGTTGCTTTTGCTCCTCAGGGTATATCACAAACTGCGAACATTGTGCTGTGTTGACACTGTTCGAGAACTGCACTTCAAAGCCCTTCTTTATAAATATTAAAATTCAGGTCATAGTTGTTTCCTGATTTCCTTCTAGGTTGAGTTTTTAAATCAATTTTTATTGTTGTTTCTGATTAGTTTTAGAAAGCAAGATGGGGTCAGAAATTTCTTTATTCCTCCATCTTAAAATGACAGACTGATAATTTTATTAACAGTTTAGTTCTTCTCTTGGTTGTTTCCAAATTTTACCTAATATATTTAAATCTCTATTTCTTTCCCATCAACTATAGAATACATATATATAAATATATAAATAGATATATATGTGTCACTTCATCAAGTAAGAAAATAAACATATCCATAGGTCTTTCTGCCTTCTTTCTCTAATTTTGCCCTACAACATCTGGTAGTATTTCATTATTTTTACAACATTGAGATTTAAGTTATTTATATTCTTCTTTGTAATTATAACTTGAAAAAATAGCATTTGGTTAAATTATTATAGACTGTGCAAATATGGTGAACTGTGATGTCAAATAGTGTCATTGGAACCTCAGAGTAGGAAACATCATTTTGACACTAACTCTTGAAGGAGAATGTTTCAGGTATCATGTTAAATAAATTATCCTTCTTACACTCTGAAAAAACTGTGCTATATTTTAGTTACTTCACATTTCTTATACAGTGCCCCTCCCCGGCTTTTAATTACCTTTCTTTTTTTTTCAATATATACATTATACACATTATTTACAATATATACAACATATACATTCACTGTAACATTAAAACATCCACCTTCTTCACCATACTACCTTTTGATAAAATCTGCTTTTTTCTGGAAGACAGCATTTCTGTGGTCCAGTTAGAACTAGTTGCTTTCTAAGCCTACTGCTTATCTGTCATAATGGGATTTCTTTTTGTCATACTTTTAGTGAGTGTCACTATTTCTTAAAGCATTAGTCTTCTTTCT
Source organism: Daubentonia madagascariensis (assembly GCA_023783475.1). Lineage (NCBI taxonomy): Eukaryota > Metazoa > Chordata > Mammalia > Primates > Daubentoniidae > Daubentonia > Daubentonia madagascariensis. The sequence goes on along the minus strand of JAKFHU010001035.1, from coordinate 38,662,871 downwards.
TGTAGTTTGTTTTTTGTTTAATTCTAATACAGTCTCATGTTTTATCTCATGTGCATGGGATGTAAATACTTTCAGACTTGCATGTTTGAAAATAGCACTAATCTGTCTTCTGACTTGATTGCTAGTTTAGCTGAACATAGAATTCTAGAATAAAGGTAGTATTTTTTGAGAACTTTCAAAGTATTGCTCTATTGTGTCCCGGAAAATGATTTTACAGAAAAGAAACATGATGCGCTTTTATTCTTGTCCCATTATGGGTGATATACATTTATTGAGGAATAATCGACATACAATATATTGCACATGTTTAAAATGTGCAATTTGGTAAGTTTGAACATTTGTACACACCCATGAAACCATCCTTTTTTCCACTTTGCTTCACTCTGGATATCTTCTAATGACCCATCTTTTAGTTAATCTTCTTTTCTTCTGTGTCTATTCAGTTCTTAATTTTAACAAAATTTTAATTTCAGTAATTTATACTTTTCAGTTCAAGAATTTACATTTAATTATCTCTTTTCATTATTACTCATTCTAGTTCTCTAGTGAAAGTTATTTTAAAGTCATGCCTGATAACTCCAATATCTGTTATCATCTGTGAGTCTGTTCTAAAGTCTGTTTTATTCCTTCGTTTTGGTCAACTGGTCCTAACTCTTGGCATGTCTGGTAATTCCTTGGTTGAATGCCAGACATTATATATGAAAATCATAGATATATTTGAGGCTCTGGTTGATGTTTTTGTTTTCCAAAGAAGATTTACTGCTATTTGGTGGGCAATTAGAGTAGGGATAGATCACTTTAATCCAATCTGGAATGAGCTCATTTGAAGCTGAGTTTCAGTCTTTTGTGCATGCTGTTCTATTTCCAACTTACCCATGTATCTGTGGTTTTACTTTCCCAGTGTTTTAACCGCAAGTCTGGAATGTATACCAGAGCCCCTCCTCATTGATAGGAACTGATCTCTAATTTCTGTCACCCAGCCTGAGAGATTGCTGAAAGGTCCAACTGGATTCCCAGGTTCTAAGATGCTGCTTTTTGCATTGTTTCTTCAACTCTTGTACCTAAGCCATTTAAGATTGGCAGGTTCATTGAAAGGAAAAGTTGCACAGAATGTACTGCCCTTCTCTTTGGGATTCTTGCCCCTTAAGCCCTGTCAATGATCTCCGTTTCCACTTTAAGAAACTAGAACAAGAAGAGCAAATGAAACCAAAATAAGCAGAAAAAGGAAAATAATACACAAGAGCAAAAATCAATGAAATAGAAAACAGAAAAACGATAGAGAAAATCAATGAAACCAAAAACTGATTCCTTGAGGAGGAAAAAAAAGGTAAACTTCTACCTAATCAGAGAAAAAAAGAAAAAGAAAGCACAAATTTCCATTTTCAGGAATTAGAGAGGTAACGTAAATACAGAGTATTCATATTAAAAAGATAGAAAAAGAATAAAAGAACAACTTTATAGCAATCAATTCAACACTTAGATGAAATGGACAAATTCCTTCAAAGCACAAAGTACCAAAGCTCACTTAAGAAGAAATAAATAACTTTAATTGTGCTATATCTATTAAATAGATTGAATTTATAGTTTAAAACCTTCTTACAAAGAAAACTTCAGGTCCAGATGGCTTCACTGGGAAATTTTACCAAACATTTAAGGAAAAAAAATACTAATTTTACACAAACAATTCCAGAATATTGAAGAGGAGAATACTTCCCAACTCATTCTCTGAGGCCAGCATTACCCTGACGCCAAAAAAAGAAAAATATATGGATACATATAAGGAATATTGACTGTATAAAAACACTTATAATATTATCTTGAGGTGTTTAAAATAAATAGAAATGAAATTCATGAAAATAATAGCACAAAAAGCAGGAAAAGAATAAAGGAATCTGAAGTATTCTACATGCCTTGCACTGGTGAAAATACAAATTTCTGTCTTATTCTAGCAAATTAAGATGCATGTTGTAATCTCTAGGGGAACCACAAAAAGAGTAGTGAAATAATATATAACAAGCTAATCAAAAGGGAAATATACAATGATTTTTAAAAAGCTGATTAATTTTCTTTTAAAGTACAAGAAAGAACAGTGAAACAAGCACAGAACAGATGGGACAAATAAAAAACAAATAGTAACATTTAAGCCCTACTACATCAGTAATTACTTTAAATATAAATACTTTGATTAAAAGGGGGAGATTATTTAGTCTGGGTAAAAACAAAAACAAAAGTTGTGGAGCTCAAGCAGGAGAGCATGCAGAGAGCAGCAGAGAGGATCATTCTGTAGATACCATAGCAGCCTAGCAAGTGTTTCTCAGAGTTAAAGGACACCTCCTGAAGTGTAAGACCTAAGTCCTTTGTGCACAATGGCCAGCAGAAAATACATAGGCTAGTAGCAGAAGTTTCCCGAGACTGAATTTGGTTTTGAGAAACAGGAGATGGACTAAACAAGGAATCACATGTTGAAGTCCAGTAGTGTATACTGCTGATAAATGTTTAGCAACTAGCTCTCCAAGTGTAGCTCTGACATGACTGTTGTTTACATTAACAACTAAGGTGACAAGTGAGACGATGAAGACATATGTTGGAACTTCACTTGTTCATCACTTGTCAATAGTATGCATGCTTCTTTCCTGAATTGGATAATAGTCATTGAATACTGGAATAAATCTTTTTTTTTTCCTTATTCACAACATAATGACTACAGACATGACACACTTTTAATTTTCATCTGCATTATTAACATTTTTTTCTATCACTTTCTTAGGTCTAGAGCAGGGATCAGCAAACTACAAACCAAGAGCCACATTAAACTGTTTGCGTAGCTCTTTTAAATTATCTGCTCAGATCTAAATATCACAATGGTTTGATATGTACCAAAATATGTGAATGAGCTCTTTAGTAGTCAAATATTGTACATCATTTCTTTTTTCCTTCAACTCCTGTTTCCTTTCCACTTCTTCCATAAAATAAAGTATAATATATTTATGTTTAAGAGATGTTTATTGGTTACCTAATCATTTTTCCCTGCAGTTTTTAGCAGTATACAATTAAGCAAAATAAATGTTATAAACTTTGACAAATAATGATTAAATTTAAAAAGTAAAAGCTTATTAGAAAATTATCACTTAATGATATTGGATGAGGCATTTTTCAATTAGTTCACATATCCATAGGCAAATATATAAATATCACTTATTTTCATAATGAGATATGCTTAGCATCAATGCTGTTCCTCTTTTTAGTTTTTATAGATGTAAGAGCTGAGAACCCTTGTTCACATAAATAACTAGATGGAGGTAAAAGGAGTTTTATTTTTTTTAAATGTCACTAAAGGCTCGGAAATCCTTTCAAGTTATATGCCAAAATCATATAGTGATCATCCAAGATTATTTTTAATGCTCTATAGCTGATAACTTGATTAGATCCTCTCTCAATTTTGTTGGAACCCAGGAGTTAGAACCCACTCAAGTTGCAAAAGATTTGTTTCCTAGTCTTTAGAGCTGTTCAGTTTTGCAATTTCTGGTAATTTTGCCAAAAAAGTCTTTTTATGACTTATAAAATTACTATGAATTGTTGTTATTTTTAGAGAAACCTCATTTTTATAGCTTTAGTTAAACAGATTTTTAAAAGACCATGAAATTTGAAATTATACATCCTTTGTAAACAAAGCATAATTATACTGAATTTCAGTTTCCTACGACATCTTAAAATGTCTTAAAAAGGCAGACAGGTGGACAGGGTTGGATACTTGACAGTTGTTGTATAGAGATAAGTTAGCAATTCACTTAATGGTTGAAAAGGAGCATGTTTATAATTATGTGTTTGGTATTATTAGAAAAGCACATCAACATCTGAGAGGGAGGCATTATCCCTAATTAAATAAAGTTGGTTTTGTAAAGTTCAGGATATTATGTTCTAGTATATGTTTTGGGAACATTTTATCCTACACCTGTATAGAGGTAGATGTTCTAGTTTGAAGAATGAATTTAAACTACTTTATGGAAAGTAACACCAAAAGGAAAGTATTGGGCCATCAGTAATTGGAAGACTTACAGAAACTTAGTAAGTTTTGCTATTTGTATTATTTGCAGTGGAATCTATATCATTCCTGTTATAATAACATAAATCTAATAACTTCATGGCAAAAAAAGAAGAATTGAGCAGCAAGTGGTTGACTAGCAGCAGTGAGAAGGAGATGTATGCTCAAATAACAAATAAATAGGAGTTTATAGCATCCCATAATCTGTTGGCAAAAGTTAATGAAAATGTGTCCCCCACCAGTCTGAATAAATGTTTAAGAAAATACAAAACTCTAACTTGGATACATGTTCCATTTCCAGATGTAACACTTATCTACTGGCAGCATTAGAAGTTAGTGTGGAACTGTTCACTTCCTCCTCCTCAAAGTCAGTACACGTGCACCTGAGATGCAGCAAGGCGTGGGTGAATGGGGGTGTTCTCTAAGCTCCATCGCCCAGCATCGCGCAAATTCAGAAAGAACGATTTGTGGTAGATTGATCTATCATTTAAAAATAAATGTTAATACTCAAATTCTTGGGTTAATGGATATGTAGATAAGATAGATAAGAGCCAGGGCTTGTCATAAATTTGCCCCCTGCAGGCTCTCATAAGACTCTCCCTTGGAAGCAATGCATTCTTTGACAATAGTTATGTATAGGAAGAGGTGAGACTAGTGAACAAAGTTTGTCATCTCTCTCACTGCCCCGCTTTACAATGAATTAAGAACAGGCAAAATTCTGAGTTTCTAATGCCTTGCTTTAAGCTTAACATAAATGTGTATGAAAGAAGGAAAGACATGAAGCCCTACCAAGGGTTTATGGTGCCTTGATTAAAAGAGGCTTTACCGACACCAGTGATAAGTGATTGTGAAGGGGGAGATGAGAAAAAAACCCACAAAACATCCCAACCTCAGGTGTACTTTCTGGCAGATCAATTTTTGGGAAGAATACGTATGGAAATTGATGCTCTTAAAACTATCTATGCTTACATACCTCTTAGAAAGTCTTTGCGAAGGGGTATGCATTCCTCACTTAGCACTACTAGCATAGAGAATAGAAATGAGAAAAAATAACAAAATGAAATGAAAGCAAATGAATGAGTAGAAAGTCTTAGAAGAGAAACGATATTATGGAAGACAAACCAAGGAGTTCAATGTAGCGTCTTCAAAGAAGGCAGCAGAAATAATGAACAGAACAAATATTTAAAGATATAATTCAAAAAATTTCTCATGAAATAAAAGAAAGGTATGAATCTTCATATGGAAGGGGCACAGCCAGAAAAAATTGAGCTAGATGGTCAACTTAGGGATATAGCCTCATCAAATTACTGAACTTCAAAGAATTCTTTGGGAAAGGAGGCAAAAAAAATTGAGTTACTTATGGAAGGGTAACTTACGGGGCTTATTAGACAAGGTTCAGAGTGACTAAAAGACGATAGAACATACTTTCTTGAGAAAGTGAGACTCAAGAATTTTATTCCCAGCCTATCGCTCTAATACTGTATTAAAGCAGTCAACAAACTGTTTTGAATATGCAAGAACATAGTGGAGGGGATATTGTTTCATTGAACCTTTTTGATGAACAAGAGCATGCATTTTAATTACTTAAGAAAATTCTTGACTGGGAAAACTACCATAAAATAATCTGACAGTGAGCACTGAATCTATTTAACTGCAGAACTAAAACCAAAACAAATCTGTGGTTTACAAGAGATTATAAATATAAACCAAGATAAACTAAGATATTGTGAAAATGGAATAAAGTAACAAAAGTTGAGAGGAGAAGGGCTAAAGACATGAATGTTACAAGTACAATAAAATCTTTAAAAGCTGAGAGGTCAAAAGATATTTAATATAGAGGTATAAATATCTTTTTTATAATGATATGTTTTTAAAACTTTTTTAATGGAAATAAAACGGACATATAGAAAAATACAGAAATTATAAGTGTGCATATTGTTAAATTTTCGCAAAGTGAATATATGAATGTACCCATATAAAAGGACCCAGATCAAGAAATAGAACATTCCCAGCACACAGAAGGCTCCCTCGTGTCTCCTTGTTGTCATTATATCTCCTTCAAGGGCATCCACCGTACCAATTTCTAGCTGAATATATTAGTTTTGTTGTTTTTGTATGTTGTATAGTAGGATTAATGTACTATGATGTGTCATGTTGTTACATATGACAATAGTCCATTCATTATCACATATATAGAATACTCAATTATATGAGTATATCACAATTTATACACTCGACTATTGATGTACGTTTGGGTTGGTTTTAGTAGGTGGCTATTGTGAATGATTCTGCCATGAACATTCTTGTATTTGCCTTCTTGGTGAACATATGCATGCTTTTCTGTTGGGAATAATTATTTGAGGGGAAAAATAAAATGCATTAATTTAATATTTGCAAAAATATTATCCCTGTCATATAAAATATAAACTCTGACTATTGATTTAACCAAAAAATAATAACATAACTAAAAAGAAAATGGAAGAGAGGTAGCGGATAGGTTTAAGAGAGCTGTAACTTTACTGAAATAAGAAATCTATAGATAATATGTAATATTAATAAAGAGTATTACAAAATATTGTATTTAATATTTATAATATTCAGGCCAGGCACGGTGGCTCATTCCTGTAATCCTAGCACTCTGGGAGGCTGAGGCAAGAGGATCGCTCGAGCCTGGGAGTTTGAGGTTGCGGTGAGCTATGATGATGCCACTGCACTCCAGTCCAGGGTGACGGAGTGAGACTCTGTCTCAAAAAAAAGAAAAAAATGATAATATTCAAAACCAAGTTTAAATATTTTCCTATATAAAAACCAGATTACTTTAAAATAATTTATATAAGGAAAGTTTTACACATCCACAAATTTTTTGACTTAAAAAGTGAAGTATTAAGACATTGTTTAAAAATATGGAGATAAATGTCAAAAGAAATTGCCAAAATAGTTGAAAGTAATGATCTCAAAGGAATGGGGAGGACTGCTTTTGGTTACAAGTCTTGTATAATAGTATAGGTTGAACATTCCTTACTGGAAATGCTTGGCACCAGAAGTGTTTCTGATTTCTGATATTTTTGGATTTGGGAATATTTGCATATACATAATGAGATATCTTGGGGAGGGGACCCAAGTCTAAATACAAAATTAATTTATGTTTCATATATACCTTATACACGTAGCCTGAAGGTAATTTTATACAATATTTTTTAATAAACTTTGTTCATGAAACAAAATTTGTATATACTAGACCATCAAAAAGCAAAGGTCTCACTATCTCAGCCACCCATGTGGAATTTATATGCTACCATTAAGCAATCATTTTCTTACACTTATTCATATGTAAGTACTTAACAGTAAAAAATATGACATACCATTAATATAGTGAAAAAATGATGTGTTCAGGGTAACTAAAGAGTACAGTAGCATCACCAGAATACCTGGGGACGCTGAATACACTGTGTGTTGTGCACCTGTGTTTTGACTGCTGTCTGTTACATGAGGTCAGGTAAGGAATTTTCCACCTGTAATATCATGTCAGCACTCAAAAAGTTTTGGATTTTGGAGCATTTCAGATTTTAGATTTGTGGATTAGGGATGCTCAACCTGTACTGTCCAACTTTTCTCTAAGCTCCCTATACTATTTGACTTGTTACCAGATATATATGTTATTTGAGTAAAATTAAGGGTTTTGATTGCTTTGTTTTTGCAGAAAGACAGCAATAACTTTACATTGAAGTGACTGGGAATCATATAAACATATCTCACCAAACTCCAACTAAATGTACCCCCACCTCAACTTTCTTTTAGCCAGATCCTAAAAATGCCCTCAGCCACTTGAAGGCCACCCAACAGGAGGGGAGGAAGTCAGAGAGGAAAATTGGAATGAAAAGACACAGTGGTTTTAACTACTATTCAATATCTTCCATCTGCACATTTTACAAAAACACATGACCATATAAACACAATGCTAGGGCCCCTCCCAGGGTCTTGGAAGTTGTGGTACAAGTGTGCACCTGAAGCTTATGCATCCAGATTGATTCACTTCTGGGAGCAAAGGGAAGAGAATAGAACAAGAAGCCCAGATTCAAGCTCATCTCTGCTCTTTAGGAATTATGGGATGTCAAATGCTTACTCAATTTCTTTGCACTTCAGTTTCCCAATTTGTAAAATGTCGATAATAAAACCTCACAATGTTGTGCTGGGATGCTGATAAGATAATGATGACATCTTAATGAAATGCAAGCTAGCTTCAAAATCAACAGCAGTTGTTCCAAATTTCATAGAGAAGCCTGGGATCCTCATATCTGTGGTGCAGTATGAGTTTAGAAACTTCTATTTATCAGTGGGGTATGTCCTTAAGTAGCTCTGATCTAAAGTATTTTAAAGAGAAAAAGATGAAAGTCCAGCTTACATTTTATATATTTATTTTTTTTTTTATTAATATCTTGAACCAGTCAATTTACTAGAAAATCGTGTCCCAAAATCAGGCCTGCCTGTGATGATGTACTAGATATCTCCCAAAAATTACAGTGACAGGAACAAGTTCTGACGAGGATCTTTTTCTTCCCACTTTTGTTATGTCTAGGAGTAAGAAGCCAAAGCCAACCTATCCATTGTTGGTATCTTGGAACAATATCTTAATTAGCAAAGTTATATAAAATTCAGATGTTAGGAAAAAGGATAAAAATCAAAGCCCTAACACCCTCCATTTGGAATTCCTGCTGCAGTTTTACCAGGTCTATCCCATTTTGCTTATCACTTTATAATAGACCATTTTGTTTTCTTGTCTGTTTGATGTTTATGGCTCTATCAAGGTATAGATTGTATCTTTTTCATTATTCCTTGTCAATAAGTATTTATTAAGCCCATAGTATATATTGGCTGTGCTAGGTAAGGGGGCAAGAAAGATGATGAAAACATTTTCCTATTCTGAAGGAGATTAAAATCTAGTTGTGGAGCATTTCCAGTCACCAAACTTCACCAAGTTATGTTATGAGGACATTCATTGCAGCATTGTTTGTAATAGGAAAATAAAAGAGATGAGGGGACAGCCTAAATGTCCAACAACACAGGACTGGTTAAATGATAGTTCACCATACTCCACTAGCCTTCCTTAACCCAGGTCCTCATCCAAACCCCAGGAAACAGAAAGTGATTTGAGTGACTGTTTTCTTAATTTTACAAAGGATCGTTCATGACTAGTGCCATTCTGAATGCACAGGAGAGAAGTTAATTCAAGACATTCATTGTTGCTTTAGAGCATTCAGGCTTAATTCTTTCATGGGGCCAAAGTTAATATGAAAGTATTTGTAAGATACAGTGTAAAGTGAGAAAAGATATAAAATGAAAAGAGCAAGATAGACAACAAAGTGTATAATTGATCCCTTCTGTGTGAATAAAAAATGTGCAGAGAGTTAGGTGAGCTAAGGCTGGCTGCTGGGCCCAGAGTCTTGAGCGCTGAGATAGGAGACAGGAATGGCCACAGTTAACGGGGAGTCCAGTTCTTGCAGATATAGGCCAGGGAGGCAGGTCCTCTGTCCTTGGCACAAGCCAGCTCTGGCCTTTCTTTCTTGCCGCAGGCCCTTTTCCACCTCTTAGATGGGGCCCCACTAATTTGTCAGTTTGAGGATGGATTTAGTGTGTGTTCCACAGGAATGAAATCAGTAGGAAAATAAATCTGAGGGAATGTCCATTTGGTCCTGACACCGACTCCACACGGTCCCTGCCCCGTCAGCCTTGCTCTGGGATTGTGTTTCAAGCCTTTCCTGTGCATTTACAAATAAAACCAGGCTGCCCTGGGCATACTTGTGAGGTGATGCCTGGAGCCTCACAGGGTTGGGCCAGAGATTGATACGGTGTATGTAAGCCTGGGCCAATACAACCCTTTTGATCTATTTCCGAAGGCAGCTTTTTGCTTCCTGCCTCAAGTGATTGATTACGTTAGGATCTCTTTTAGGAATTCTCTCCACTCATGCCTCCTCACTGGCTTACAGTGAGCCCTGCCAAATTGTACTCTCCTTTATGCTACAGATTGTTCTGTTCCAAGTGGGTAAATGGAAACTCTTTTCCTAATATGCAATCAGTTACCTTGGAATTCATGTTTTGCATTCCATATGGTATGGGCACCCTCTTATCACATCATCAGTCATGTTTGTAGCAAAGTTTTGGCCTTATGGTTAAGGAGTAGCTTTGCTCCAGAGCTCTCCTTCCCCTCTGGTCTCCCCGACTCCCATTTCAGTGTGAGAACCATGGGGAATCCGGGATGATCCCATTTGTTTTAAAACAAGCCAGTGCACATGTTTGTAGACTTTTAAAGACTATGGAACATAAGTGGACTCCTATGGTGTTCCTTAGGCCCCAGCTAGAGAAGTGGACCTTGGTTCCATGGGTCCTTGTGGGATGGAGATCCGAGGTGATTCTAAAAGCACCAGCTTTGCAGTCTTGCAGACCTGTTGCAACTTCTGCCTCCAAGCACAGTGTTTCCTCGTAAAAATTGGAGTCAGAGTTTCCATTTCGTGTGAGTGGTGAGGAAGATTGATGTGGTCAAGTGAAAATATAAGCACGTTGCCATCTCCATTTCTAAGTCCTCCTTCTACCTCCCAAACCTTCCTTGTCTTTTCCACAGTGGCCATCCTGTAACATAGGTAAGACTGGCCCTCAGTGAAGGACATCTTCTCAGCTCTGTCCTCCTGGTCTGTGCCTCTCTCACAGCATCTGGTACCTGGCTGGCTATATACCGAGCCTTTCCTTAAGTTTCCCTGGGCCTCTGGTGCCTTGTTGAAACATTCCAATGTGGTCTCAGCTCTGCTGGGAGGAATTGTTGCTGGGGTGCAAGCAGTAATGGTCCAAAGCTCTTATGGGGGGAGGACCTTCAGGACAACAGCTGGTCAGGGAAGTCCAGCCACACCCGCCGTGATGCACTTTTCCAACCTTGCAAGACTTGAGTTTTGCTTTATTAAGGTAACTAGGCATTCTCTTTATCATCTCTGTGCTGTCTCGTCAGCAACCCTAGTGTTATCCTTTCTTTTTAGGACAATTTTTTTGCCCACAAAGAAATCCAGTGTTTTTTTTTAAATTACTCCATGAGAGTTACTGTATACATGACAACGAGAAATGAGGCCACGTCAGGTGGGGCATTATCCACCACAGTAGGGCTTTTGGATCTTATTCTAGGCATAAGTGGAAGCCATTAGAGGATTTTGAGAAGGGGACTGACATGGTTTGATGTATGATTTTAAAACGTCATTCTGACTGCTGTGTGGAGAACAGACTAGCAGGGAGCAGGACAGAGGCGGGACGACCAGCCAGACAGTGGCAGCAACTCAGACAAGAGCTGCTGGCTGGCTCTGCGCACTGCTGCGGTGGTCAAGGTAAGGGGAAGTTGTCGAACTCAGCGTGCCTTTTGAAGATGGAGCTGACAGAACTTGCTGAAGAATTGCATATGGGGTGTGAGGCAAAGTGAGAACTCAGAAACGACTCCTAGGATTTGGGCTTGAGCAGTGGAACAGGGAAGCTATTTACTGAGAAAGGGAAAGGTGGAGATGGAGCCTGTTTGGAACAGGAATCAAGAAGTGTGTTTTGGATGCATTTACTTTGGGATATTTATTTGGAGCTTAGGAGGAGACGAAGTAGTCCTCATCTGCACGTTGGTAATGTCAGGGCCGTGGGACTCGGGGAGTTACTCGGGGAGTGAGTGTAGATGGAGAAGAGGACAGGCCCAAGGACTGAGCCATGGGCATTCAAACATTTACAAATTTGGAAGAGAAGAGCCACCCTAAGCTCACCCCTCCTTGTCTAGCAGTTTTACAAGAGTCTCCACCTGGTTTCCTGGCCTCCCCTTCCAGAAGCAAGTCTTATATATTGGTGGCTTAAGGCTCCCACCCACAGGGACCTTGGGGATTTCATGAATCTAGTCCCGGCAAAGGTTCTGGTGGCCTCCTCATCCTCTAGGCAGGAGCCCTGGGTCCTTCTGCATGAGAAGGAGGGTCCACCTCTGGACCCAGAACCAGCAAACAGATGGCTTCAGCCCCACTTAGAGTCTTTCCATTTTGTCTGAACCAGACTTGATCATTTTGTTTTGGAGAGAGGATATGAATTTTGGTGACACTTGATTTTTATCTACCAGGCTGTGTTTGGGAATATGGGGCAGACCACCTAGGAGGCAAGGGGCATTTCTGTCCTGACAGGGGCACTGACATTTTTATTTTCCAGAGCTTGTTTTCTCTATGGTTCAACCTCAGCCCTTGAATCTCCCCAGCAGCTGGTTATCACTGAATCACTCACTCACTTAGTTGACAGACACTATGACTATTTGCAAAATATAGAATAAGATGTGGTTCCTGCCCTCCAGGAGCTTAAAACCAAGTCAGGCAGTTGAAACCTGGAAACACAAAATGAAGACTGACACAGTGTTTGTTCTCATGTGGAAGTGCCCTGGCACTGGGTGTGGCACGTAGGAGAGTCTCAGCAAATGTGAAAGGAACAGCCCATAGGGTTTGTCCCTGTCCAGGGACATCTCTCTAAGAGGAGGAGATGAGTAAGGGATAGTGGAGCTGGAGAGAGTGGAGGGAGATACGGATGGGAGCCATGAGGCCAGGGTTGGGTGTTAAAGAAGGGCAGGCTTGGGCCAGCGGAGGGGCAAAGGACGCATGCAGGCCAGGGAAGAAAGTGAACATGTGGGAGATCTAGCCTGACTTGGGCAATGAGATCAACCTCGGAGGAAGGGTGGGGACATTTGGAGTAGTAGCAGGCACACACTGTGGAGGTCCTGAAGGCCAATTTAGGACATGGTGAGAAGGACTTTGCCTGCTCTTCTGGAGGAAAAGGAAAAGAAATTGTGATTTCCTTCAAGTTGGAGCGAGGAGCGGTCCAATGTCTGAGGGGTCTTGGGGGACAGCAGATGGGAAGCGAGAAACAGGCAGGGAAGACTTCCACCCTGGGGCCGCAAGCCCAGCACCTGGGAAGGTCACTGCTGTGCGCACAAGCCCCATGTACCTGTGGCCTGTGCTGGCAGCATCTCTCCTGAAGCAAAGCAGGCAGCCAAGGCAGCTGCCTTGATGCCACTAACATGAAGTAATGAAAAGGTTTGCTAGTACTAGTAATAACAAAATACTCTTTTCCTTTGACAGAATGCTCTAGACTAGAGCTTAAAATGTGTTTCCACCTACCTTTTATCTCTTAATTTTTACAACAACTCTGTGACATAAGTAACTGCATTCCCACCTGACAGAAGGAGATGGACATTTTTAGACGGGCCCCGAGCCTGCCGATGGTGATGTTGGCAGTTTGAGCACCAGCAGCCTGTGGCCCCTGCTCTTGTCAGTCATTTGGGGTGGAAGATACACAGTGAGGGGGATGTGACAAACTCCAAGGCTAGGACTCAAATGGAAAGTAGAGGGAAGGGGGATGGATGGGTTTCTAGGGTTTCTCAGAGTGAGCGTGGACGTGGGTGTTCAGTGTACCAGGAGCCGGTTTTCCTAACACTCAGGCCTGAATCTCGTCCAGCTCTGTCCTTTAGGCTAGACCCAGGCTCCGTGCCTGTGCCGAGGAAAAGAAATTGTCTTTCAATAGCTAAAAAACCCACCCTGGTACTATAGGGATCTTGGCTCCAGATCATTCTATTTCCTACCTCACAAGAACAAAAATCCCAACTTAAAATAAACGCTCAGTTTATCAAACAGAAAACAGCAGATGATAAGAAAACAAAACAAAAAGAGAGCATGCTCTGAGCCATCTTTGTGCTATTATCATCATATTTTGTCTTCCAAAGGAAGCATCTTTACATGCAAATCCATTTTTGTGTATTTTGACTGATTGCTGGCAAGACAGAGAGACACAAATATTTCTGGAAATGGAAATGGCATAAACATATCATTAGCAGGACTGCAACTTGTATGTGTGTATGTGAGTGTGTGTCTGTGTGTGTGGTTTGAAAAGCTGTTTATGGTGAGTTCAGTCGACAGACCCTCCTCTCTTTAAGGACCTGGGAGCGTCAGGCCTGGAAAGGATAGATGGGAAATGTTCTCAGAGCTTGAGGAACATTCCAGATCTTAGGCATTAATTAAGTTAGAAACCCACCATCTGTGCACTTGCTTGTAACCCTTCTGCTCATATTTCTTAATTTTTAAGTGTACGAAGCATGTTTAGGTGTACCCTACGACGCTGATGTTGCTTTAAAAATTCCAGCTGTTGCAGAGCTTGTCCCAACAACTACGACGTTACAAGGCAACTGAGCCACTCCAGCAGATCTCAGGCCTGTAAAAAACATGTAGACAGGCATTTGCGACTTTTTCCTTTCCTTTTTAAAAATCAAACCTAGTCACAATGAGGCCCTGCTCCAAGGCAGGAGGATTGAGTGTAAAGACGTTAGCAGCCGAGTTGAGATGGGAGCATTTTCACGTCTGGGATATATTGCTTTGTCTAACAAGGCACCCCAGCAGGCTTCCAATTGTGGTCTCTCCAGACCCTCCCAGCTGCACGGGCTGATTGACAGACTGTGGGCAGATGCGGTGCCAGACTCCAATAAAGAGAGGGCCTTGGGAAAATATAAGGCAATTATTGATGGGCAGCAATCCACTAATCAGACAATTTCAAAATTAATCCCATATTCCCTTACTGTATTAGCTTTCTTTCTTGTTTGTATTTATATAGCAAATTCATGACTTCAGTGAAAATTCTTCCCTCCAGCCCAATTATATCTCTCCGAGGGCATTAAATTAAAAAACAAGAGATATTGAAAGTGGCTTGCAATTAGTTTCTTTAGTTAAAGGTGCTGCATGCACTTAGCAGCAGTGGCGTTCATAACATGATGCATAATAATAAAAGTAAACACTCGTATTTTTTCTCATCTTGACAGGGGGAGGGGCCGGTAAGAATAATATGCCTGGCATTACTCTTGGACCAGTGATAATGGGTTAAATAATTGTGATTTGATTTTGGAGCTGATTAGATTTGCATAAAATCCTACTCAGATGTCTTGACAGGCTCCAAACGTCTCGGGATACTCTGCCCTCCTCCATGCAATGGTCCTTCCTGGTGGCCTCCTTCGACTTCCCCATGCCTCATTAAGAATGTGGGGTTTTTACAATAAAGTTATTCAGAGAAAACCCAGCCAGTTCCTATTACAGGTTTCCCGTGCAGGATAACCCTCCAAGTAGTGATATGAGACTTTTAAATATACATGAAGAAATGTCAAATATTTTGCCAGTTACAAGTCAATCTCTCTATTACCATTTCCACCCTCATTTCATCTCTCTTCCCTGTCCCCCTGGTTTTTGTGGGAGTTTTTTGACCTGAAACTGATGGAATTCTTTCTTTTGTTCGCTGTAAAATTTGCTTCTGCAGAGTGCTTCCTGATTGCATAACTTCACCACCTGAACTGAGCAAAGTCAAGTATCAGCACAATTTGGGGAAGTTATAAACGGCCGGAGGCTCACTATGGCCTCCAGCCTTGCAGTCCCGTCCTCCTCATACCCCCTACAGGCTCACCGCATTGCAGTCTGCCCCGTCAGTCCTGTCCTTCAGCAGGAGGGACTGACGCAGCTCTGGTCCAACGTTGGGACTCAGCAGCTTCGAGCACCATTGGATGTTCTTCCCTTTCTGACCCTGGCCCCAGTTCCGGTGATAAACCTTGTTGCTGATCTAGAAATACGTACCATTCCTGCCAACTCTTTTCCCTCCTATGTCTGCTGTAACATTGGTGATCAGCCATAATGCTCCTTCTGGAAGCCATCTCAGAATCTTTCCTTAGACGCCGATGAATCAGGTGTTGGGGGCATCCAGTCAGCTGGGCCACGAATAAAAGACCAGATGTAAAGAAGCTGAGAGGAGAGAGGAGGCCCCTCCTGGAGTCCATTCCAGATTGTTGGGATGGGGAGTGAGAGAAACGGAGGAAGAGGGGAACCAAGGAATGGAGTGGAGAATATGCAGAGTGTGTGGAGGGAACCACGAGAAGCCCAGCCTGCCTGGAGCAAAAAGGGCAGAAATGAGGCTGCAAGAGCAGGCGGAACCAGATTTAAAAGGCCATGGACACCAGGCTAAGGAGGGAGGCCCACTCTAGCAGGCAGTGGGAAGCCATTGGAACTTCTTGAGTAGGAAACCAATATGAGAGTTTGTATAAATCTCTGAGATATAAGTTGTCCATGTGGAAAATCCATTAAAAAGAAAAACACCTGCTCATGGGTGTCAGATGTAGTTCCAGTGGTGGCCAAGAAAGGCTTTAATAACCAACCAAGTTGGAGTTGCCTCATGAGGAGTGGAACCAGTGGAGGATATATAGAAGTGTATACAAAAACTTTTAACTATGAGATGCTGGGGAAAGGTCCTAAAATCCCAACGTTCCTTCTTCATTTGACCCCCAGTACCTCATCAGAATAAAGCTGACCCCTTCAGAACCGGTCAGCTTCAACAGACACAAAGATAATGGCCTCTCCATTTTTTTTCTGTGGTCATAACAAATCATTTTTTCTTAAGGCTGAATGTGACCTTAAAGTCATTGACATCTCCATGTGAAGCCCAAGTTCTGAAGTAACATCCTTGCCAAACTGTTGTCCAGCCTCTGCCTGAATACCTGCAGTGACAGGTTGTCACTATCTATTGAGACAATGCTCTCTATCTTTAGAAATGTGTGGCTTTTAGACAGTATTTCCTGAGATAAGGTCAAAGCCTGTCTTCCTGTGACCTCCATTCATTGACCTCATTCCACCTCTTAGGGCTGTTCAGAAGAATCACATTTGCTCATTCTTCTACATGACATGTCTTCAATATTTTAAGCCTTCAATTGTATCCTTAACACCTACTCATCTTAACAGCTGGAATAGAAAGCCCTCCTCACTCTTCTTTGCTTCTTTACATCTGGCCTTTTCTTATTAACCCAGTTGGATGCCCCCAACACCTGATTCATCTTGATACATAAAAGCCTCTGAACTTCATGAGAAGCTTTCTTCCAAATGGAGTAGGACTTACATGGGGCAGGACAGAGACAGAAACGAGTGAAAACAAGGACTTCCTTACTCCTCTTTCTTTGGTTGAGGTGTTTAGTCAAAGTCAAAATCAGTGAGACATTGAAAGGAGCACCTGGCAACTGGATAATGACTTGTGCTGCAGGTAAATTCCTTGCCTGGGTGAAATGGGAATTGGGTGATCTGTTTTGCAGGTCCTGAGTGTGAAACTCTGTCTCTCTGACCCACAGGACATGCGCTCTGGAGCCCTGGAGCTTATGAGGTCAGGAGTGCTACACAGGTGGCTTTCAGCTGAGGGCTGAAATAAGAGGTAAGTCAAGACTCTGTTGGAAGTGGCTCACTGTTGTGATGATTTGGAAGCACTGTTGATCAAATTGTGTGTAGGGAAAATAGAGGGTATTGGAGTTTGAAGGCTTGAGTTTTAGTTCCAACTCTTCCACTTGTTAGCTGGGTGATCTTTGCCAAGTTGCTTCATATTTCTGAATTTCAGTTTCCACATCTGTAGAATAGCGATAGTACTACTTGCCTTCATGGCTGTTGTAAGGATCAAATTGGAAGGTGATTTGCAAATTGTAAAGTGTTAGAAAAAGTCTCATACTGTATGGGCTTTACCTTGACAACAGTTGTTGGTTCTGATTCCACACAGCAACCTGATCAAGGAGACCTCCCACAGCGGGTGAGCATATGAGTGCATGGGAGTGAATGTTGGGTACCAACCATTGGGAGTCCAATATACCCTTTAAAAAAAAAATTGAGATACAATTCACATAATATAAAATTCACTGCTTTAAAGTGTACAATTCAGTGGTTTTTAGTATATTCACTATGATGTGTGACCATCACCACTATTTAATTCCAGAACATTTCTGTCACCCCAAAAAGAAACCCCATACCCATTAGCAGTCTCTCCCTATACTGCCCCCCGCCAGCTGTAGGGGGAGTGGGTAGCCATAGTAACCACTAATCTACTTTCTGTCTCCATGTATTTGTTCTGGACATTTCATAGAAATTAAACCATACAATATGTGGCCTTTTGTGTCTGGCTCTTTTTACTTAGCATAATGTTTTTCAGGTTCATTCATGTTATAGCATGTATTAGAATTTCATTCCTTTTAATGGCTGAATAATAATCCATTGTATGGATATACTTCATTTTGTTTTCCAATTCATCACTGGCAGATACTTGGGTTGTTTTTGCTTTTTGACTATTGTGAATAATAGTCAAAAAGCAAACATGAACATTGGTATACAAGTATCTGTTTGAATCCCTGTTTTTTATTCTTTGGGGTATGTACTGCTGAGGTCTGAATGTTTGTGTTCCTCCAAAATTCATATTGAAACCTGACCCCCATTGTGGTGATGGTGGTATTAGGAAGTGAAACCTTTAGGAGGTAATTAGGTCATGAGGGCTCTGCCCTCATGAATGGGATTGGTGCCCTTATAATAGAGGTATGAGGGAGCCCCCTTGCTCTTTCCACCATGTGAGGATACATAGAAGGATCCATCTATGAAGAACAGTCCCTCACCAGATACCAAATCTGCTGATGTCTTGATCTTGGACTTCCCAGCCTCTAGAAATGTGAGCAATAAATTTCTATTGTTTATAAATTACCTAGTCTAAAGTATTTTTGTTGTAGCAGCATAAACAGACTAAGACATATATTAAGGCGTGTAATTGCTGTATATATGGTAATTCTATGTTTAACTTTTCAAGGAACCACCAAACTGTTTTCCACAGTGGCTGTACCATTGAACATACCCACTAGCAATGTATGAGTGTTCCAATTTCTTAACATCCTCTCCAACATTGTTATTTTACAGTTTTCTTTATTATAGCTGGCGTAGTGGGTATGAAATGGTATCTCATTGTGGTTTTGATTTTTATTTCCCAAATGAGGAAGCCTAATATATTCTTAACAGAACTGAGCGGTCTATGAAACAAGATAGCCTAAAAGCTGCTCAGAAGACCTTCCTATAGAATTAGAGGCTCTGAGGTTTAGTTGTCACATCCACTTCTACTGCTACCATTTCTGCTCCTATTATCCAATGCTAAAGATGATTCCGTGTGCCAAAGACTGTGCTACAGACATTAAGGGTAATAGTTCTATAAAATAGGTTTTATTATTATCCCATTTTGCAGCCTCGGAAACTGAGGCTTAGAGATGTTAAACAACTTGCCCACAGTCATACAGCTGAGTGGTATGGCTGCTAGGAGTTAATTCCAGTTCTGTCTGATTCTCAAGCCAAGCTCTTAACCACAATGCCATAGTGATTTCTGCTAGAGAAGAAAAACATCAAACAGATGCTCCACTCTTTCAAAATTCAACAAATGCTTCCTGAGTGCCCACTGTGTGCCAAAATCTGTGCTGGGCTCCATGGCCGTGAATGAAGCTGCTTTATGGGGCAGCTTATCGTCTGGAGAGTTCTGTCTGAGTTTGCCAGTGATTTTTGTAGAGTGAAGAAATGAGTTTTATAATTTTTATTTGATTTAGCCCTCAAGTTGTTAACACCTCCAGTGCAGGGGCTGGGGAGAGGGTTGTCTATAAATATTAGCTCCCAAAGTAAAAATGACTCTTTCATCTCCGCAGACCTAATTAAGCTGTTGATTAGAGAAGGATCAACACCTCCATCTGTAACAAAAGACACTGTCTGTCAGCAGGAGGTTCTGTCAGGGCAATTTCTTCTGCAATTTAGAACGTTTGGGAGGACAGAACCCAGGCAACCCAGAGTGTCAAAAGGGACAGGTCTTACTTCACATAGCACCCCCCCCACACACACACATACACACACAGCTCCAGGGAGATTGGAAACCTTGCGGCCCGGTCGCCTGGAAGGCATTTAAAGTTTCTGTAATAGAAATAGAAGCTTTAAGCAACAGACAAATTTACTGACAGAATCAGTACCAATTATGGGGCACAAATGGAGCCTGGCAGCTGTGGAATATCTGCCTCTGTTCAGAGGACTCCAGCCAGGAGCGGAGCAGCAGGCCTGGCTCTGATCTTCCTCTTGAGGTGACCAGAGAAGCCAGCCACAGGCTGCCCCCGCCCCTTCTCTGCAGGGGCACTGGTTGCCCCATGGGGCATGCAGATGTGGCAACCTTTCATGAGAGCAGTTCTAAGACACTGACTTCCCTTAAGCCCCTATTGCAAAGCATAGGCTTTCTCTGTGGAGATCCGGGGAGTCTACCTTCGCATGGCAGGACATGTGAGAAGCACCTTCTTGTAAGAAAGCCTGTCTCCCTCCATGGAAGATTGACCTGGTGAGCTGGCAGCAAAGATTCACCCACCCTCCACTCCACCCCTATCCCAGGCCATTTGCAGCAACTGCAGGGAAGTGAGGGAGTCACAGCTTCATTAAGTGCCCCTCCCTGGGCTCAACAGTGAGTGACAACCATCCCCTCCCCCCCCCCCACCCCGAGGCTCTGGGAGCAGTGCTATAAGTGTGGATGTGTGGGGGTGGGTGAACTTTCTCTGTGGGAAATGAAGAAGGCGGTTCTAAACTATTTCTTAATAATAGCTGGCATTGATGGAGTACTTACTATGTGCCAGGCACTGTTCTAAGCACTTTACATGCATTAATTCATTTAATCCTCAAAATGACCCTATAAAATAGGTATTACTAACCCCATGTTACAGATGCACAGCTGATGAGTGAGCACAGTCTGCCTCCAGAGCCCACATCCCTGACCACTGTGCTATGCAGTCTGGACTGTGGACACTAGTCTGGGCATTTTCCAGCAACGTGAATGGTCCATATGAGTCTGATTCTCTTTATCTCTATACTCAAGGTGATGTGAGAGGGTAGGTTGCTGAGTGTGGGGGAGTTCTCATAAGGGAAAAGGAACAAGGAAGTGGATAAGTTCATTCATTCAGTCAACCCATTTTTATTGAACAACTACTATGCACCAGTGACAGTCTCTGAGTTCGTGGAGCAAAACAAATCAACAAAGAAGTTAAAAAATTACAAGTTGTATTCAGTCCCATGCAGGTAGCAAAGGAGTCCACGATAATGACCTGGCTGGAAGGAAAAACTGATGTCAGAGAGGGTGTCGGGGGAGGTCTCTCTTAGGTGACATTGCTGCAGAGACTAGCATCGGCCGTGTGAGGAAGGAAGGGCATTCTGGGGAGGCTGGCCCTGTGAAGGCGTTGAGGGGAAAGGTTTGGTGGATGGAGAACCTGAAAGGCCACGGAAGGCTGTGTGGCGAGGCCAGACAGTGGAGGCACAGAGAGCAACGGGGCCGGGAGGACTTTGGATTTGGTTCTGAGAGCAATAGTAATCCACCAAAGGGGTTTAAGCAGGAGAGTGACATAAAAACCGTGGCCTCTGTGAGGAGAAGGACTGAAGGTGCAGAGGGGGCAGGCGAGGCCAGGCAGGGGGCCACTGCGGCATGGCTGAGGGCCACAGGGCACCGAGGAGGGTCCTGCCCGAGCAGCAAAGAGGAGAGTGAGCATGGGTGCCAAGAGCTGCTGCAGATGCGGCCACATGCTCAAGGCAGCGTTTCCTCTAAAAGGGCCACCTTCCCGGGGGTTGTTGCCAAGATGAACAGTGGGCAGAAGTCCTGGAGCTGCCCTGCAGCTACCAGCAGGTATGGCCTGAGGCAGGGAGAAGGGAGAGTGGTGGGGGCTTCAGGAAAGGCCAGAACTCTGGCTCGGCGGGGGGGAGAAGAGGGCATCGGAATGTGGGTGGGAAGGAACCAGAAGGGCCAGGAGGTGACATTCATTCCACAGACTCACTCAGAGCCCCAATCATGACGCAGGCTCGTGGGGAGCAGGGGAGGGCTTCATGGCAGAGGTGACCTTGGAGGCGAGTCTGGAAGGCAGAGTATGGATTCTGCAGGTGGAGGACAGGGTGGAGGCTTTCCACACTGAGCCCTGCAGAATAGAATGCTGCCTTCCAGAGCCCAGGAGAGAGTTCACTGTGGCCGCAGCCCAGGAGTGGGAGGAAGGAGGCAAGGCTGGGGGCCAGGTTGTCAAGGACTAGAGGAAGGAATTTTCTGCCAACAGAGCCCTGAGCCACACCACCTACCCTGAACAGGTCACTCAATTGGGAGGGGTCTCAGCCTGGCCTGTTGGCGTGTCAGCTCCATGCCTCCCCTGACCACGTGCCCAGGGCAGAGAACTCCACGACCCGCTCCCCACAGCCTGCCCGTGTGGCCACTTCATGCACTATGCATCTAGGAAGAGAATCAGTCACCACGGATCTAAATGTTAATAAAAACGAAATCCCTGAGCAGTCACTGAAATTAGTCTGGGTATGATTGAAATGCCAAGGCAGGTCTTGTTATTTTTATGAAGCCGTGAATAATATAAGTATCCAATTGATAAAATGTTATTAAAGCTGACAGCCCTTAAGTGATCTAAGTGGTAAATATTGAAATGAGGTCTCTGAAACACTGTGCCTGGGGGCCCATGGCGGTAATAAGCATTGAACAATGATTCCGAGGGCTCTGGGGAGCTGCAGAGCTTGGGGGGAGCAAAAGCACTCTTCCTCCTAAATAATTAAACCGGGATTCCACGAACTGATCGCAGGTCCTTGTAGTGGTTTGTTAACGTCCACAGGAGCTGGCTTCAGGCAAGGCCTCTCTTGGGCCATCCCTCCCTGGTTTGGGGTGGGCAGGCAGCAGGGAGGGGGTGGCTCTGCTCCTTCCAGCCCCCAAGGATCTCCCACTGAGCAAGCTGCATATTTCAGCCTTTATTTATAATATAAACAGACTGGTGCAGCCTGAGGGCAGCTAATAGTTGATGAGCAGGGGGGCTCCACGTGGGTTAGAGATTTTATTAGCACTGCCTAAGAAAAAAACCACCATGGAAAGAAATTTAAAACGTGGTATCTTCCTGATAATCAGATCGTTGAAGATGCAGCAGGGAGGGTCTTTCTTTGCTCTTAGAAAAAGAAGTCAGAGGCTCTCTGAAAGCCATCCTCTATCCCATCCTTACCTAAAGGCTGGCTGTGCTGGGGTGACCAGGCCCCCTGGAGTTTGGCCGGGCAAAGAGTGAGATCATGCTCAGTTCCTTCTAGGGCTCGGGGATTGGATGCTCCTTTGGTGGCCAAATAAGTTACACTGTAAGCTGGTCTGTGGAAGACACAGAGGTGGGAATTGTGACCCCTACCATGACATAAGGGCCAGCAGAGGTGAGTGAGTCCTAGACTTTGGTCCCTGCCAGTGGTGTCAAGCACCTGACAGGGCCTGCCTGGATGGGGTATGGAGAAAGTGCATGAGGTCCCTCTGGTCCTGGAAGCCCTGCTAGGGGTGGTGGCAGTACCTGGGTGTCAGGGTTTGGGGCCAGATGGGGAGATTTTGCTTTAATCCATCCCTTATAAGTCCAGGACATTCATACTGAGAGCCTGGGGCCTTTAAGTTGAAACATGTGTCCACTTGGCCCAATGAGCTAGCGTTGAAGAGACTGACTCAGGCTGCCCTTCCTTGAACATCCCTGCTGAGGACAAGAGTGAGGACAGATGAACCCATTCATTCACTGAGTCCTCCAGGCTCCTAGGTGAAAAGTGATGGAAATCGTCATGGTACAAGTATTTACATAATGATTTTCACTTATAAAAGTTATTTACTTTTTTCAGAATCTATTCTATAGGTAAGAAAACTGAGGCTCAGAGATGTTAAGTGATGCATCCAAAGTAATGTGTCCAAAGTCTCCTGGTGCCAAGTGACACAGCAACATAGAGTCCTGGCTCTGGTCGTCCAACTCCAGACAATGAAATGCCCTTGTACGTATTAATCAGCACTTAAGAACACTTCCTTGCATCGGCTCAGGTCTTTCATACCCATCCTCACACTTAGGTGCACTACAACCCTGTGAGTGGGTGGGGCAGGCTCCCCCACGTTGCAGTTGGGGAAACTGAGGGTTAGAGCAACAGGTGTGACCTTGTTCACCAAAGTCTCCTGGTGCCAAAATGGTCTCTCTACTCACTCATGGCTGATGCTGCTGGGGGTAAAAGGTAGCCTGGAGGTCTTAAAGAGTAGGCAGCAGACCTCAGAAAACAAGATTCTGTCTGGGGGTTGAGCATTCTGTTGTGGATAACCTAAAGGAGTGGGACTTGCCTTACCAGCCATTTTTGATATCTGAAAGGAAAGATTATGGGACATTTTTAAGGAACAGATGTAAGAGCTCTTGGGGTTAGGCAGTGGCTTTTAGTCTAGCTCAGGAAGAGGAAGCAGTTGGCAAATGCACTAAAGAATATTTAAACTTCCAAAAGCTTCAAGTAGTCCACTTGTGTGTCTCAGCGCCTCTTTGGGCCTCTGTAAACAGCAAATCAATTGAGCGTCAGACTTGTTTTCATAGCTGTCCTGCACACTGGGAGTATTAGATGAAGCAAACCTTTTATTTAGTTCCTGACAGGTAATTAAATTTGCCTCTGCACTGGTTTGTGATCCAGCCGAGGAGCCAGGAGTAGCATTCGGAATGGCTGTAGCTATTTGCTGGAATATTACAACTTAATTTTGCGTCTCAAGTTGCAAGTAGAGATCTTGCTTCAGTGGAAAGTTTGACTCAGGCTTGGGGCTCCAGGTTGGAGACTTCATTTTTTCCAGCAGGAATTTGCTCTCCGTCTCAAACATGTGAGAGCCTCGTTTCCACATTTTTTCCAGAGTGACAAACTGTGGGAAAAACTGAAAGTTACAAAGAAAAGGAAAACAGTGATTGGCAATAGCAAGGGAAGGAATCCAATGCCTTCCAAAAGACCTGTTTCCTTGGGAGTCAGGGCTTATTTCAGTGACAGATGAAGTTCTGGATTCTATGTTCATTGCAAATGCCAGAAAGAGCTACCATGGCTCTGAGAGCTTGTGGGATTGGGGCGTGCAGGAGGGGCCTGGTGGACTCGGCCTTCCCAGTGCCACAGGTGTGCACTTCTCTGTGCACCATGCCCAGACTCCAGGGATGGCGGCAGCAGGCCCTCAGCCCTGCCCCTTCCTGGTGCTGGGGGCCGATCTTGCTCCTTGCTCAGCGAGTGCTCGGTTCCAAGGGTGGAAGAAAAGGAGGCAGGAGGCTGAAACGCAGAATCATAGAAACCTCATCGTTGAAGGGGGCGTTAAAGATCTTCAAGTCTTACACTCTGCTCCTCTGTTCCTTAGCTCTGCCTGTAACGTCACAGCAAGGGCCTGTCCACACTACGTCTGAACAACTCCGGAGATGAGAACCCACTACCTACCAAAGCAGCCTTTGTATCTCCGCACAGCTTTGTTCTTCCCTTTACATTCTGAAATCCGTCCCTCTTTAGCTTCTGCCCTGTGGTCCTGCCTTGGAACCATACGGAAAAGTTCAGTCGCTCTTCCACCTGGCACACGTAAATGCTCAATAACTGAGCTCTGCAATTATTATTTCTGAACCCCATTAACCCAGCCAAGCTCACTGTGCACTGCTTGCCCCCTCGTTTCTCAGCTCACCCCCAGGCGCGATGTGGTTTGGCAGTCTGGTCGTGCTGCCTGGAGTTTTCTGACGCTGTAGTAATACCACTATTAATTTTTCAGAACAGGAGTGGGGCCCACTGCAGCACTCCCTCCCTCCCCCTGCTATGGCATGTGCTCCCTGCTCACACAGGGAAAGGCTCCGAAAGCCATGGGCAGAGGTAGCTCAGCCTTTCTTCCCCAAAACCAGTACAGGAGGGGGCTCCTGGGACTTCAGGGAACATCCCTCACGGGCAGACAAAGCAGCAGTTCTGGGCTGGGTGGGCAGGGGTGCAAGGATGTAATGGTGCCCCAGGACCTGAGTTCCAGCCTCAGGGCTGAGTGGGTTGACTTGGCTCCAAGTCATTCCAAGGACTGAGTTTGGACTCCAGGCTGGGCCATTCTGGGGTTTTCCTGGTCCAGCCTTCTGCTCCAGAAAAGAATCCTGAGCTCCAGGTCATCAGCCAACCAGGAACGCTTATATGACTTAAAGAACTAAGCTGCTAACACACTTTGATTCACAAAACTGTCCTTGGAAAGTTTTAAGGATTTGGAGTCAGAAGTCCCAGGTTTAAATCCTTAGTTCACCCCATCACTTACCGTGTGATCTTGGTATGTCTTACAATTCCTCTGATTCTTTTTCCTTTTTGAGTCTTAATTCCTTATCTGTAAAATGGGTCTAATAATATATACATGCTACAATCTTAAGGGGTGTCCTAAAGAATGAACGAACTCACATTTGAAAAGCTGTTAGCACGTGCCTGGCACATCATCAATAGACACTTACTAAATATTTTTTCCCTTAGCTCCCTTTCAGTTTTCTCATATTTTTTGGTGATAATAATGCTTATTTCATGGGATTTTCAGGCTCAAATGAAATAATCTATAAATCACAAAGCAGTACACAATGCTCATCATCTGAATTTACTATTCGGAGAGGAACATATTAAGCGGTCTTGGTAGGGACCAGGGATATTGGCTGGGTTATCTCTCCACCCTAGTGCTGGGCCAAAGCCCAGTGACTGTCCACATTACTCCAGAGGCTAGTGAGAGAGACAACACCAGACAGTATCAGGGTGTCCTAGAGGGAACAGAGGCAGCTATGGCTCTTCTCCAAGTGGACAGACTTGGACATAAGGTCTTTTGTTCATATATTTATTCAGAGTGTATTTACTGAGGGCCTCTGAAATACTGTGTGAAGTGATATTTTCTGTGGGCTTTGCCACAAAGTCTTTTGGATACTGAGAAAGTAATTTGCCCCAGAAATCAGTTCACACTTAGGTGAATATTTAAGTCCCAAAAGTTAGGTCTTCACCTGAGCATGATCTAGGGAAAAGACATTTCTCCTTTAGTGTTTGAATTTTAGAAGGAAGCAAAGAAGGAAGGGAGAGACAGGGGAAGGAGGAAGAAAGAAGAAAGGAAGGAATTTTAGAAAGTCTCAAAGAAATCCTTCAAACACTGGTGGGTTCTCACAGAGCTATAGCATGACTGCCTTCAGGGCCAACAGAAATCTCAAAGCCAGCCACGAGTGTGGGTACTAGGGGGACTCAGGTTCCCTGTGGATGGCGGAGGCTTTAAGGGCCAGTGGGGTGGAGCCAGGGGTCTTCTCAGGCTCTTGCAGTGGGGGCGCTTCATTTGGGGGTGCCAGTCTGCAACTCTGCCAGAAAAAGTGGCCAGTGCTGCTGTTTCTCCAGGGCTGGAGGTGCTGGGGCTGCTCATTGCATTTGCAGATTTGCACGCAAACGTATGTGTTTCACAAACGCAGCGAACGCCTTATGTTTCTGATTGATGGGCCATCAATCGCACAGTTGTTGGGCAGTGATTGATTTTCCAACCCAACTGCTCCAGCTGTGCTGCAGATGCTCCTTGTCTGAACTCGGAGGGCTGGTGTTGTAAGCCGTGGAGACGATCCTAATCGGAGTGATCCCTGAGAAATCAGCCATTGTGATGGCTGACAGCCATTGATTTGGGGCTTTGCTTGGGGTGCTAAACCACAAGCCCTCCCCTGGTAATTGCCATTGCCAACTGGATCGGCACCATTTTTGAAACTCACAATAATGCAGGTGGGGCTGAGCTGGAGCTTACTCTTGCATAGTCTGCTGAACCAAAACTCAACTTTCAAAATAGCTTGTTGTAAAATTCAGAATAAACACATGCTCATTTTAAAGGTCTTAAAATATATCAAAAGGGAAAATAAAGACAGCGAGAGTCAATCACATTCTCACCATCCATAGATAACCATGGTCAATATTTTGATGTATTTTATTTTGGTTATTTTATTGTGTGTGAGTTTGACATACACACACTTTCTAAAAGTTGGGATCATACTTTAAACATAATTTTTATCATGTTTTTTCATCTCTATGTTATAATTGGAAACACACCATATGGCTTTAAATTAAAAGTAAGATTGCTGAGCAAGCAAACGCTGTAAGCTTGATTGCAGCTGGCGAGAGAATGAGGAGCAGCACAGAGTGGGGATAGGACCGTGGCAGGTACTCAGGAGACCTGACTTCCAGGACAGTTTCTCCCTGGCATTAACTAATCCTAGCTGCCCAGTCTGAAAAACGGTGACATTAATACGTGCCTCGCTTATCTCAAGGGGTTGTGATGTGCCATACTGTGCAACACATTGGAATCAAGCACACAATAAAGGGAAAATATTACCATTATTACTTAAGAAAGGAAAACATCCCCAGCATGTCAGTCACACCCATCTGTATAGAGTCTGGCTTGTTAGAAATGGCCGTATTTCATCAGAGTAGACCAGGTGGGCAGCACTGGTCAGCCCTGCCTCTGGGTTTTACTGCAGAGGTAACATGGGGATAAAAGTACCTTTCCTGCCTGCAGGGAGGCCTTGGGCCAGGCCTCTTCAAGCTCCAACGTCTGCCATTTGGTATCTTTGAAGGGTTAACATGGGATTTCTTTTAAACCCTCTGATGGAGAACTTTTTGCTGCTCTTCAAGGTCCTTCCCCACTCTGGTCCAGAAGAGTGATTTTCTGGCAGCGTTCTCCCACATGCCTGTTCAGAACACTGACTTTGCACTGTGGGCAGGGCAATGCAGCCCTGAGGCTTAGAAGGATGGTTGGCCACACACACAGGTGGTACCTCCTGTCAGGGATACCGCCTGGGTGGCGTGGAGCTCATAGGCCCCTTCAACTTGGGGGTCTGAGTCAGGCAGCAGAGCAGCCTCTCTGGCTGCTGATTCCTCCTGCACATGAGGACCCCTGAGATTAATTCAATTTGGTATTTCTGTGGCCAAAGAACTTACCCAATACCCAGGCCAGGACTGGGACCACTTCTGACTTCTCTATGACTACTGGTGGCCTAACTTTAGTGCCATAATTTGAAAAGAGACCAAAAAAATTTTTTTTCCAGGAAAGGAAATTAAACTCTTGAATTTCCAGGTTCTGGCCCATGGGCCACTCCATGTGGGTGTGATGTTTACTTAATAAAATCCTCACAGCAACTAGTGTAGGGGTTCCCAAGCTTGCCTACACATTAGAATCACCTGAGGCTCCATCCCAGCCAATTAGATAGGAACCACTGGGGCTGAAGCCTAGGCAATGGTATTTTTAGAAAGCTCCTTAGATAATTCAAATGTGCTGCCAAGGTTAAGAACCATTGAAGGGACTGGGATGACTTCAGAGAGTGCAGCCCAACGCCCTCATTTCCAAAGTGACAAGACTGAAGCCAGGGGAGGCAAAGTAAAGTGTTCATTGCAGGCTATGGCTAGACGGAGAAAGAGTCAGCCCTGAGACCCAGACCTCCGGAGTCCTAGTCCCTGAGATGGATCATCTTTGGAAGTGTTCTGTTTGCCCTGAGTAGGGGCTGGATTAATGACTCTTATCCACATAGTAACAGCTTTAAGAACAAAGGGCAAACATGCTATAGGGAGTCTTTTAGTTCTACAAAGACCATTTTGGTGTTTACTCTCTGGTGCTGTGGCCGAGTAAGGTGTCACCAGTGACCCTGGGAAGGACCATGACTTGGCGGAAACACTTAGAGGAGACATAGGGGAGGAGCCCTGATGACCTGCAGGATGGCGGGGCTGGACTGCACAGAGCTGGGACTGAGAGCACCTTCTCCCAGCTCTTTCTCCTCCTTCTGCTGTGGCTTTGCCATGTTCCCACCCTCCTCCAGGCTCCCTTTTGCCAACTGTAATAAGACCTCATTTGTATAATCTTAGAGTTAAAACGTGCTTTCAGAAGATTTTCCCTCTGGCCATGAGGTACAGGGAGCAGGAGGCTCTATTTCCATCTTACAGATATAGCACAAATGTGAAGAAGCTTCATAGGCCTCACCACGGCCTGAGAACCTCTCAGAGCCCACCCCTGTCCCATCCTCTAGTATTTTTCTGGAAATTTCCAAGGCCTCATGCAAATTCATAAAGCAGTCTGTTGGTTTCAGACTCCAAGAGCTCTGGAGTAACTAGTCCTCTGGGCAGCTAGTCCTCACCCCTGACCCTAAGCCCCAGGGAGACTCTGGCACACCCTCCCACCTCCCCTGCAGTGTCACTGCTAAGTGAGGGTCATTCTCTGGATGGTCCTGGGATGCTGAACCCCTCAGGCCCCCAAAATCAGTGCTGCTCTTGGCCAACCCCACCTTGAGAGGTCGGCTTGGCCTCAAGTCTCGGTGAGTGCCTTGTGAAAGGTTCCCCCAGCTTCTGCCACGGACCCCTTCTAGCCCCCCAGGTCTCAGCAGTTTGGCCGTTCCTCCCCACTCCAGTCTTCTCTCCCCTCGGTGCCCACTTTGACGGTTAGAATTTCCAGGACTTGGAACGGAGTCAGTCGGGTCCTGCAGGTAAGTCTGCGGGGCGGGGCTGCGTGGGGGCAGAATGTGGCTGGGGACGGGCACCGCCGGCGCGAACAGCTGCCGCCACTAATGTCCTGCTACACAGGTGAGGACACCAAGGCTCCAAGTTAGGGGGCCAGTAAGCAACCAGGTGAGAAAGGAAACTTCAACCTTCTCAACGCCGGCCGGGGCACATGGCGACACCTGCCCGAGTCCCGAGTGTGCGGAGGGAGAGGAAAGGGAAAGCAGGCGACCGAAATCTCAAAGCGCTGTGAGCGCCAGGGGCTGACTATGAAGGCCACCCTCTCCCCAGCCCGGCCGTCAGGCCCAGGCTGCTGCCGGCGTCCCTGCTGCTAACAAAGGCCCGCGCCCTGGCGGCCTCCTGAGGCCAGCGGCCTTTGAAGCGCACAGCCTGGATTATTTAATATAATGGAACGGTGCAACCCGACCCATCAGAGACATAAATTTCCAGGTGTTTTAAATTTGTTTTCCTCGTCAGAATGGTAAATGGCAGATAGTAAAATTCGGCACCAGGTCGTAGCTGTCCGCAGAGACCCGGCCACAGGCCGTGCTCCCTCGTCTCTGGGGTGGGACTGGTGGCCCAGGGTTCACCAGAGGCGGGTCCCGGGTCCATGGACCGCACTAGACACGAGTCTCCGAAGCCCAGAGAGGGATTCTGAGCCCAGACTGGGCAGGGGTCCCAGGCCTTTAGTTTCCAGAGGGGTCTCAGGGCACCTAAGCCTCCTGCCCAGGAGGGTGTTGTACCCCCAGACAGCTGTGCGGAGAAGCTGGCAGTCCCTGCACCCCTAGGTTAATTGAGGTGTGGGTGTCTGTAACACCCATAACGAGGTTTCTATTGCCCTTGCCAAGTTCAATTATGGGCGCATCTGCTTTCTGATTTTTCCAAGATGGTTTGATTTTTTTAAAAAGACCCCAGACTACAAAGGAACAGACTGCACAGTAGCTTTTTGCAGAAGGTAAGAGATTCTGACTGCTTTTTCCAGACTCCTTGCTGTTTTGAGGTGTGTCAGAATCCACAGGCGGCTGCTGTTACTCTGATATTACTCCAATAGATATTACTCAGTGATTCTGGAGAAATCCGATCCCTGGTCCCACTCCCCACAAGGCCCTTCACCACTTTCCCTTCAAAGTAATAAAGGATGTCTACTTTTTACAAGGCAGGTTCACCTGCCTGCTACTCAGAAACCTACTGTGATCCGTCACTTTGAATGAAGAAATCATTTCATATTTATTTCCCAAACAGGAAGCACTGGCTCAGCGAAGGCGGAAACCCCAGCAATTAGTGCAATTTAGGAGATGAAAGTGAAGAAGGCCATTGCTCCTTATCAAGGTGATTATCATTCCCTAGTTATGCACAGGGCCTTAAGCAGGGATACTTTAGTGTCTGGGAGGAGGCAAATCGCTAACAAAATTGTTACATCTGCACTGAGTAAAGTACTCTCTATTGGCTCAGCATTGCGTGTGTGAGTGTGCACATGTATGTGTGTTGGCGGGGGAGTGGGGCCAAGAAGATACGATGCAGAGCTGTGAGACGTTTGAGGTCGGCTGGCCCTCAAAGAACTTACACACTGTTACCAGCTGAAGTGCGTAGCTCACAGAGCTGTGCACGGAAGGTGCCAACGGAGCAGAGACAGTGGTTGGGACTGAGGAGTTCAGAAGCCAGAGGTAGGGCGGATGCTTTCTGGCTCACGTGGTCAGGGGAAGGCTTTCGGGAAGCGCCTGGCATTTGGGCCGAGGGAAGAGGAAGCCCGTGTACAGGTGGGACTGGAAACACGGTGAGGGGCAGTGTTGAGAAGACCAGTACCTCGTGGGGCGGGACCTCGGGTGTCCTCAGAAAGCTGCAGCCCCCCATTTGCCTTGCTGTTGTGTTTTCAGCCTGGAGTTTCCTCCTGGTGACATCCCCCAAGAGCAGGAGAGGGCTTCAAAGGTTAACTTCCAGGGCTTGTTTCTGGAAACAGGAAACGGTGATCAGCAAATCAATTAATTAAGGGCCAGTAAGCCACTGGGTTATAGAGAGCGGTTATTTGCTAACTGAACACAGACCTTGGCTGCCGCTGAGAGGTCGGACTCTGAGAAGGCTGACCACGACAGCACTCCGGAGGCATGTGCAGGCCCTGCCTATGTGTGAAATTCCAGCAGCCTAGCTCTGCTGATGACAGAAATGACCATAATAAACCAAGGAGGCCACAAGTCAAACAAATAATTTGGTGACAAATAGGAATATAAACAAGACCTTGATTAATGAATTTCCTAATAGTTCTCTGTTTATTGACGTTAGCTCAGCCTGGTCATTAGGCCTGACATTGCCCATACATATTGTACAGCATAACATCTTCCACTCATTCTAACGCTGCTTCGTAGTGTTTTTCCTGGATGTTTTATGCTCTAAGTCTTGTCTCCCTGACTGGACCATGAACCCCTAGTTCTGAGAACCCTTTATATGCTTATTGAATAAAGAGTAAGGTCACAAACCTTCCTATGAGTTGTAAATAGAAAAATGAGGGAAGGGAGAAAAGCCTCTAGCTTCGGCATCTTAAACCAGGCATTGAGTTAAGAATCAGGGTCTAGCTCCTTCTCACTGTAACGTTTGTTGCCTTTTTAGACTAGTCTTGTCAACTCTGCTCCACTGTTGCTCCACCTTTTGGGGAAAGGAATCATTCCAGCCGGGCTTTCTTTCTCCCGGTGTTACAGACACTGAAAAGAGAGCACACTAGAGTGGAGGTATCCCAGAAGAGTAAGAGCTTCCCTGGGGCTCATCTTAGCCATGACTTAGACTGCCTCTAGCTGAGCTTACCATACCAAAGTGCCTTGGGGGAACTCAGCCACTGCCCCTAATGGCCAGAGACCAAGATGGGATTGTCCTGGGAAGGTGCCAGCATGCCTACAGTTGATCACTAATCCCTGGCCAGTGGACACCAGGAGCCACTGTCCTTGTTCAAGGAACGGGAATGGGCCTTGTGGTCCTGGGCCAAGACTCCAGCCTGGGGCAGCTTTGTGTGCAGCTTTAGCAACGTGGTGGAAAGCAAAGGCAGGAGGAGTTGAAGTTGTAAATGCCAGCTGGATTTTTATTGGTCGTCTGCAACTTCAAAGGGCTCCCTGCTTTAAGGAGGCCCATGCAGGTATCCAGTCCGCTCTCCGAGCTCCCGGCCTTGATGCCTTATTGATTTTCAATGTGGCTTGACTCCCAGGTGGGCAGACTTCAAAACAGTCTGTATTTTTCTGCTGTCATGTTTCCATCCTTGTTAGTTTCCATCTCCAGCAAGATCCCGGGTATGTTTAAGGGCAGCTTTTCCTTCTTTGGCTTTCTCTCAATTTTCTTCTGGACAGGATTTCAGGCAGCCAGGGCCACTTCTGCTGGGGTTGTGTCTTGCCTGATTGGTGCCCAGCTGTACTAGATGCTGGCAAGTGCAAGAGAGAAGATGCAGTCCTTGCTCTCAAGGAGTTTACACCCTTCGGCCCATCTAAGTGTATTCTGAGTGTGGCCACTACGGAAGGTGTGGCAAGTGGTGGAGGGTGGGGCCGGTGACTTCATGCCACAGCCTGGTTTAACACATGCCCTTCAGAACTGACCTCAAGCCACTAAGTGCTAACTGAGCTACTGTGTGCCCAGCCCTGGGGAGAACATTCATGAAATGCCTTCTACAGGCCAGGCACTGAGCTTTGCTGATGTTTACTGGTAGTTTTACTTGAATTTCATGTAAATTCTGCTCTGTGAAGCAGGTTATTCTTAGCTCCCCTTTATAAGTGAGTAAACTGGGTTATGGGGGTTTAATAACTTGCCCAAGCTCACTTAATAAGCAAAAGGCATAGCAGCATCTGAGCTGCTCTTGCCACCACACCACACCAGGCTGGGCTGGGTGTCTGCGTGTGTCGTGGAGGAAAGAAGGAAAGAACACTGGAACTTGTCATCTTGTTGGTAGACAAAACCTATTCATGTGGAATAAACAAGCAAGATGAGGTATATGTGTGGCAACTAGAACAATAGCAAACATTTCGGTGGTACCTACCAGGTGCCAGGGTCTGTTGAAGTGTTTCACCAATATTAGCTAATCTCTGTGAGGAAATGGAGGCACAGAGGGGTTAGATAACTCTTCCAAAGGAACACAGCTGGGAACTATCAGAGTTGAGGTTCAAACACTGAGTGTGTCTTAAATGCTTCCTTGAGTGTCAGGATGGCCAGAGAGGGATACCAGCAGTGTGGGCTGGGCAGTGCCTTCCATTTGAGAGCTTTTCTGCCTGCTCTGCCAGACTTGACCTCTTCTGACCTCCAAAGAGCTGTGAGGCAGAGGCCAGGCCTTGGTGTCACCCTCCTTGATAGATGCAACAGAGAGATATCAAGTGGGTGCCCAGGTTACCCAGACCACACCCAGCCTCCTGTCTTTCCACTGCAGGGGCTTTCTATAGAAAAAAAAGTATCTTATCCTGTTGGTACATTGAACAGATGTTTGGTCAGAAGAGTCTTGCCTACAAACCCGGGACATATGGACCCATGAAAGCAGTCTCCCAAACAGACAGTTCCTCTCCTGCAGTTCCATCTGCTACAAGGAGCTGGGAAAGTGATTTTTGTGACTATAAAAGAAAGAGGCAGGGTAGGCTGCAGAGGAGGCTGGGTCCAGGTCCGGGGGGAATTCCCGGGTGCCCTGGGCATGGGCCTTCTGCTCTGCAGCCTGCCTGGCCCAGCCATGCAGGAGGAGAGGCCTTTGAAGTCACAGACCACCAATAAAATTGCAGCTGGCACCAGGAGCTTACAGGGCTCCAGGCGTGAGATTTTACACCACTAAGGGGCTAAGCCAGCGCTGA
This sequence comes from Daubentonia madagascariensis, assembly GCA_023783475.1. Lineage (NCBI taxonomy): Eukaryota > Metazoa > Chordata > Mammalia > Primates > Daubentoniidae > Daubentonia > Daubentonia madagascariensis. The sequence continues at coordinate 38,627,865 of JAKFHU010001035.1, read as the reverse complement.
CAGGGCTTGGAATGTGCCCTGGACTCCCCTTTCTTCTGCAAAGAGCCACTAGGGTGCCTCAGACCCTGGCCACCCTGTCACCCAATCAATCAAGGCTGCAGCAAGCGCCCATTAGTCACCACAGGGAAGTGGGAGGAGCAGCTTGCAGTTTAGACCCAGGGCTGGTGTGCATGCAGCAAATAGCCACAGTGCAACAGGCTGTGAGTCCAGGCTGTGTTGTGACGGTGGCCAGACGTGAGGCCAGCGGGGGGGGGGGGGAGAGCAGTGAGGGTTGGAACGGTTGTGGGGAAGAGTTCCTATGTGGCAGCCTCGTTAGGTTTCTGCATGAACAAAGGCATGGAGGCTGGAATAAAAGAGACGCTCTTGTTCTTCTTCTTTCCCCTTTTCTTCTTCCCTCTTCCCTTGTCCTCCACCTCCTCCTCCTCTGTAGCCTTTAAACTGCTATTTATGTCTGGGCCTGTGCTGGGGGTGGCCCCATTTCTCCTCTTAAGGGAGCTCATGGTCTGTACAAGCAGCATCCTTGAGGTTGGGATTAGGACCTGAAGGAAGAAGGTCAGTGCCAAGGGGACCTGGCCAAGCGCCATCACAGCCCTGGGGCTGTGAGCACAGTGGGGAGCGGAGCTAACCTTCTGCACCATCCTCACCCATGCCTAGAGTTTTCTCTGGGCCCCTGTGCTGGTGGGAAGCAACTGTTGATTCAGCTCTTCTGAGGCATTTGGTGATGGATGGGTTCACTCCCCTAAAGGATGGTGAGCAGGAGGGGCCCCCAGAAGTGAGCTCAGTGGGGAGAGCCATTAGCTAGAAGTTAGCCAGGAAAAGGAGCTGAAATAGAGACCAAACACATGCAAGGAATGGGCAAAAGGATGAGCAGGAAGGAGGCTGGAGGAAGAATGAGGAGGTGCTAGGGATGGGTCCCGGCTGGGGTCTTCACTGCAGCATACCCCCAGACCACAACCAGCCGTCCCACTTGGGCAGGAGCACTTACACGAGCAACCTGACTAAAGGTTTCTGATTAAGGAACAGGAAGCTTAATGGGGGACTGTGGCATCTGCAGGGGGCAAAAGAGACCTGTGAGCAGGGAGCTTTTGCGGTGTTCCTGCACCCACAGGTCACACTGTGAGCCCCTCCTGCTCACTCACCCCACCTCCTTGGTCTTTTAGGGGGCATTGTCCTGACCAGGGAGATGACAGTGCTTATTGGGGTTGGCTCCTCCAACCTTGTCACTATTGTCATTTGTCTTAGAAAAAGCAGACTCTTCCCTACAACTGTGCCAGTGAGAGGAAGGCAGAGGGAAGAAGGACTGGTGGACACAGGCAGACACGCAGATGCAGCTGCTGCTGCGTCACCCACTAGGGTTGGTGGGCCTGACACACCACATCTTGTCTAGGACCATGGGGAAAACACCATTATTCTGGTCAGACACTGGGGAATGGGCGGTTAGCAGACATTCTTCTACTTTATCCTGAATGCTGAGCTTCTATATTCATCATCAGATCAGCCTTAGACATTTCACTGGAATCTAATGAGGAATTGATGGACCTACCTGCTGTGTGTAGACACCTTAATACATGATATGATTAATCAAGCTAAGCCCATGTCCACTTTTCGCTAATTGTTGAGAAAGGCATTTAAATGTGGAGAAAGTCTCCGTACAGGGACATTGAGCAGGAAATGATTAAATGTGACTAATATGATAATGAGGCTAGCATTTTAAAAACTCAGTTTACAGCCAGATGAAACTTGTCACCCTCAAAGTAGTCATCTAGCAAGGCCAGCATTCACTGGGATATGCACGTTTTGTTACTTACTCTGCCTTGTTCCAAAAAGAATTTGAGGTGTCAGCGGGTAAGGACTCAGAAGGGACCCTTGTTGTATGTGGCAAAACATTTGCTCAAACTGTGCCTGATTTTAGAAGAGAGACCATACGTGGCCTAAGGCTGTGGCAATACGGGACATGGTAGAGAAGATAAAAATTGTTAGTGTGTGTTGCGTCATGTCTTATTGCTTTTACGAAATCCTCTAAGACTGAGGTGAAGTCAGGCCAACATTAGTTAGTCAGCAAGAACAGATGGACAAGAATAGGACTTTGCCCTGCTCTCTTGCATGCAGCCTGAAATCTAAATCGACTGAGAGTTCAGTAATTTGGAGCCTTGCTGGGCTGAAAATGCCAATTGTTTCTGTCCCGAAACTGAAGCAGAGAGTAAGTGGTATTTGAGAAGCCATAGACTTAGCAGAGGATAAAATTAGCATTCTGTCTTAGAGCGGTGGTAAGCCTGCTGGTCTAGGTGGGCTTAAGGGGGTGGCCTATGGCTTCAGATGGCCTCAACACAGTTGCTGGTAAACGGATAGCACTGGCAGAGTCCAGCAGGCGGTATGTGAAAGAACAGTCTGTAGGTTAAAGACTTGTGACCAGGAAAGAACTTTAGTGGTAGTTTTTTACACATGGAATGACCAGAAACGAAAGTATTTCAAAAGTATTTGAAGAAATTATTTTACCAAAGAGGCTTGAAAAAGCCTGTTCCATCCTTAAAACCATCCCTGGGCACCCAGTCCTGCAACAGCAGGAAGGAGCCTGCAAAAGCCTGTAGTCCTCTGAAAGTCCATATTCTCCAGTGACCATTCAGATGTGGCCCAGGAGGACGGTGGACGTGAGGGCGTTCCTGCTAGGGAGCAGAACAGGTGTTCTAACAGCACAAGCAACTTTAGGATGATGGTTTTGGAAGCAAAAGCCCTATGTTAACATTAATACCCATTCCATGCAGAAAACTTGGAGAACCCAGATAAATACCTCCCCGTGCCTACCTCCCCCCAAACCCTGAAAATTACTTGTTATTGTATCACATTTGATGATTTTAGTGTAAGCAGGCTTTGTGCTAGGAACATCTATGTATTAGTCCATTTTGCACTGTTATAAAGAAAATAGCCAAGGCTGGGTAATTTATAAAGAGGTTTGTTTGGCTCATGGTGCTGCAGGCAGATCAAGAAGCATGGTGCCAGTGTCTGTTTCTGGTAAGGGATTTAGGGAGCTTCCAGTCAAAGTGGAAGGCAAAAGGGGAACAAGCATGTCACATGGTAGGAGAAGGAGCAAAGAGAGAGTGGAGGTGGTGCCAGGCTCTTTTAAACGACCAGCTTTTGCATGAACTAATAAAGTGAGAACTCACTCATTATTGTGAGGAAGGCACCAAGCCATTCATGAAGAATCCGCCCCCATGACCCAAATACTCCCACCAGGCCCCACATTCAACACTGGGGATCAAATTTCAACATGAGATTTGGAGGGGCCGATCATCCAAATCATATCAATCTATTTATATATTTATTTGCTATGAAATTTTATTATGCTGTATTTACTATTTTATATTCTACTTTTTAAATGTAGTAATATATTATGAATATCATCTCTTTTTCTTAAATATTCTTCTCAAATATGATTTTTTTTATTTGTACAAACGTATGGGGTATGTGTACAATTTTGTTACATGCATAGATTGTGTCATGGTCAAGTCAGAGCTTTTAGGGTGTCTATCACCTGAATAATGTACATTGTACCCATTAACTAATCTCTCATCATCCACCCCTACCGCTCTCTCACCCTTCCAAGTCTCCATTTTCTTATCATTCCATGTTCTACATCCGTGTGTACACATTTTTTAGCACTCACAAGTGAGAACATGTGATATTTGACTTTCTGTGCTGGCTTGTTTCAGTTAAGATAATGACCTCCAGTTCCATTCATGTTGCTTCAAAAGACATGATTTCATTCTTTTTTATGGCTGAATAGTATTCCATTGTATACATATACCACATTTTCTACATCCATTCATCCATTGATGGACACCTAGGTTGATTCCATATCTTTGCTATTGTGAATAGTGTTGTGATAAACATACATGTACAGGTCTCTTTTTGATATATTGATTTATTTTACTTTGGGTAGATACCTAACAGTGGGATTACTGGATCAAATGGTAGCTCTATTTTCACTTCTTAGAGAAATCTCCATAATGTTTTCCATAGAGGCTGTATTAATTTACATTTCCACCAACAGTGTATAAGAGCTCCATTTTCTCTGCATCCTTGCCAACATATGTTATTTTTTGTCTTTTAAATAATAGCCATTCTGACTGGAGTAAGATAATGTCTCATTGTGGTTTTGATTTGTATTTCTCTGATGCTTAGTGATGTTCAACATTTTTTCATATACCTGTTGGTCACTTGTATGTATTCATTTGAAAAATGTCTATTCATGTCTTTTGCCCACTTTTTAATGGGATTATTTGTTGTTGTTTTGTTGTTGAGTTGTTTGAGTTCTTTATATATTCTGGATATTAGTCCCCTGTCAGATGAATAGTTTGCAAGTATTTTCTCCCACGAGGTTGTCTCTTCACTCTGTTTTTTATTTATTTTGCTGTACAGAAGCTTTTTAGTTTAATTAAGTTCTATTTGTCTGGTTTTTTTGTTTTGGGGTTTTTTTTGGCCTGTGATTTTGAGTTCTTAGTCATAAATTCTTTGCCTAGACCAATGTTCACAAGAGTTTTCCCTAGGTTTTCTTCCATTGTCTTTATAGTTTCAGGTCTTTAATCCACCTTGAGTTGATTTTTGTACATGGTGAGAGATAGCAGTCCAGTTTCATCCTCAGCATATGGCATTCCAATTTCCCAGCACCGTTTATTGAACAGGTGTCCTTTTCCCAATGTGTGTTCTTGTTGGCTTTGTCAAAGATCAGATAGCTGTAAACATATGGCTTCATTTCTGGGTTCTCTATTCTGTTCCACTGACCTTCGTGTCTATTTTTATATAGTACCATGCTATTTTGGTTACTATAGCCTTATTATATAATTTGAAGTCAGGTAATGTGATGCCTCCAGCTATATTCTTTTTGCTCAGGATTGCTTTGGCTATTTGGGCTCTTTTTGAATTTTAGGATTTTTTTTCCTACTTCTGTGAAAAATGAAGTTGGTATTTTGCTAGCGATTGCATTGAATCTGTGGATGGCATCTGTAGACTGTTTTGGGGAACAGGGCTATTTTAATAATATTAATTCTTCCAATCCATGAGCATGGATGTATTTCCATTTGTTTGTGCCTTCTACAATTTCTTTCATGAGCGTCTTGTAGTTTTCCTTGTAGAGATCTTTCACCTCCTTGGTTAAATTTATTCCTAGGTATTTAATTTTGTTGTAGCTATTGTAAATGAGATTGCCTTCTTGATTTCCTTCTCAGCTATATTGTTATTGGTGTATAGAAACACTGCTGACTTTTGTATGTTGCTTTTGTATCTTGCAACATTTTCTGAATTCATTTATCAAATCTAAGAGTTTTTTGGTGCAGTCTTTAGGTTTTTCTAGATATAAGATCATATCATCAGCAAACAGGGGTAATTTGACTTCCTCTTTTCCAACTTGGATGTCCTTTATTTCTTTCTCTTGCCTGATTTCTCTGGCTAGGACTTCCAGTAATATATTGAGTAGGAAGTGGTGAAAGTGGGCATCTTTGTCCTGTTCCAGTTCTTGGAGGAAATGCTTTCAATTTTTCCTCATTCAGTATGATCTTAGCTGTGGGTTTGTTGTATATAGCCTTTTTTATTTTGAAGTATGTTCCTTCTGTGCCTAGTTTGTTGAGGGTTTTTTTATTATGAAGGGATGTTAAATTTTATCAAATGCTTTTCTTTGTCTATTGAGATGATCATATGGTTTTGTCCTTGATTCTTTTATGTGATATATTACATTTATTGATTTGTATAAGTTGTGTACCTTGCATTCCTGGTATAAAACCCACTTGATCATGGTGTATTATCTTTTTTGATGTGCTATTGGATTTGGTTTGGTAGTATTTTTTGAGAATTTTTACATCTGTGTTCATCAGCCATGAAGTTTATGGTACTTTTGTTATAGCATCAATAGAAAATTAATGCAGTCACCAATCTATTATAGAAACTAAAATGTCACCAAAATAAATGAAAAATCTGGTAGGGGTCACACCTCTATACACAATCTTCAAATATGAGTTTTAGCACACAAGGTTTACTTTTCACTCACATCAGTCCTGGCAACTTTGCAAAACAAGTGTCCTCTGTATAACAACTCAGGGATACACAAGGGCTGTATTTATGAAACATATGGCCTCCTTAATCAACCAGGCAGAGAAAAAGAGAGGGAAAACCTGCACAGGCTTGTCACTGCCTCAGTCTAGGAATCACTTGTTCTCCCAACCCATGGCTGGAGCCCAGCATATGGCTCTGCTCTGCTCTAAGGGGCTTGAGAAGTGTAGACTTCCTGTGCCAGCAAGGGGTGAGAACTAATGATTAGTGCAGCAGTCCCCAACATTTTTGGCACCAGGGACTGGTTTTATGGAAGACAATTTTTCCGCAGACTGGGGACAGGAGTTGGGGGCAGGGAAGGCAGGGATGGTTTTTGGGATGATTCAAGCACATTACGTTTATTGTGCACTTTATTTCTATTATTATTACATGGTAATATATAATGAAATAATTATACAACTCACCATAATGCAGAATCAGTGGGAGCCCTGAGCTTGTTTTCCTGCAAATAGATGGTCCCATCTGGGGGTGATGGGAGACAGTGACTGATGTGGCAGGAGGCGGAGCTCAGGTGGTGATGCGAGCAATAGGGAGCGGCTATAAATACAGATGAAACTTTGCTTGTTTGCCCACCACTCACCTCCTGCTGTGCAGCCTGAAGCGTGTTGCTTATGTCCAGTCTACTCAGTAATCTTGTTTTGGCTGCTGTCACGGCAGAAAACCCTGCTTCACAAAGATAGGATGTTGGAAATGGAAGCAGGCTTTTCAGTGCTTTTGTGGCAATCTCAGGATATTCCACCTTGACTTTAATCCAGAAGATATGGAGATTTGAAGTTGTCTCAAACATACCTTCAAGGCCACTGTCATTTGCAATCTCAAGTAGTTGATCCTCTTCTAGCACAGACAAAGTCGATTCACCTGGCTTATTCACAAATGGGTTGCAGATCCATTTGTGGTTGCAGATCCATTCCTTCCCAGTTCAGGGGTCTTTTGTGGTTGGGAAGTAATGCACAAGCTCTTTTGAAAGCTGAGATAGGTGATCATGCACCAGCTGGGAGAAAGAAGGCCCTGGCTCAGTCTCTTTCAAAATCTCTGCTAATGTTTGAAAGGTGTCAAAAATCCTAATGTTCACTCATCACCCCCATAATTCCAGTTTGGCTTTGAATGCAGCCACTTTATCTGCCGACTTGAACACATTTGTCATTCTCCCCTGAAGTGACAGACTGAGTTCATTGAGCAGGTTGAATATGTCACACAAGTAAGCAAGTTTTGCAACCTATTCTGGGTCACTGAAATGTGCTGCCAGTGGTGACTGTTTTTCAAAAGAAATCTCTGGAGCGGCTCTCATAACTCAAAAACTCTGGCCAGTGATCTACCTTTAGAAACCATCTCACTTCTGTGTATAAAAGAAGACGTGTGTGCTCTGCGTCCATCTCCTCACAGAGCTGCATGAACAGATGTGAGTTAAGGGCATGTACTTTAATGTGGTTGATAATTTTTAATCACATCCTGCAAAACATTGTTTAGTTCAGGTGACATTTTTTGGCTAGCCAGAATTTCTCTATGGATGACACAGTGCACAGATTCACATTCAGAAGCGACCTCCTTGACCCGAGTAGTGAAACCAGAAAGCTGTCCAGTCATGGCAGCCACTCCATCAGTGCATATACTGACATAAAATGATCAATTCAGTTTTCCTGATACGTAATCATTCAAAGACTTGAATAGTTCTGCAGCTGTTGTGTTGGTTGGCAACAAAAGTGCACGTAACATATCCTCATCCACATCCTCCTGAAAAATATATTGCACAAAAACAAGCATTGTTGCCTTGTTGTCAACATCATTAGACTCGTCAACCTGGATTGCGTACCACGATGACTCATTAATCCTCTCTAACAATTGTGCCTCAATATCCTCTGCCCTTTCATCAATTCTTCTAGTTATGGTGCTAGCTGAAAGAAGAACACATGCCACCTTTTGAACTGTAGCCTCTCCTAAAAGTTCGTGGCAAATGTTCTTAGCAGCAGGCACGATCAACTCTTCACCAATAGTAAAGGACTTCTTAGCAGTTCTTAGCAGTTAGCCACTAAGAATGATGCTTTCAGTGCAGACACATTTTATGACGTGGTGGCCTTCAATAATTGCTTCTGTTCTTTGTGTTCACATTTTTTTCTTTTGAAAAACTCCAAAGCCTTGTCTTTTAATGCAGGGTGCTTGGTCTCCATGCGGTGAAGCAGTTTTGAAGATTTCATGGCTTCGTTGGATAGCCGGTCACCACATATTATACAAAGTGAATCACCTGTTGTAATGAACCCATAATTTAAGTAGGACTCTTGGTATTTTCTTTCAAATGCAGCTTTCGTTTTGTTGGCAGTCTTAGAGTCTTCTGCTGTCTCATCATTGGGTCTTCCCCCTTTTCACAGAAGCTCTCCAGTGATGTTTGTTTTTTATTCATTTTTTTGCTACGGTTAGCTTGTGGGCTACCAAAACTGTGACTGAGACAAGTGTACAGGGAGGGAAAGAGGCACGGACAGGAGTGGTAAATAAAACAATGGGCAGGCCACATGCGGACTTAAATAAATGTTGGATTCTGACTTAAAGCCTGCCACCAGATGCAGCTTAATTGTCACTTGCCACTCACTGATAGGATTTTGATATGAGTCTGAAAGCAATTGATTTATTATGGCCTCTGTGCAGTCAAACCTCTCTGCTAATGATAACCTGTATTTGCAGCCACTCCCCAGTGCTAGCATCACCACCTCAGCTCCACCTCAGATCATCAGGCATTAGATACTCATAAGGAGCAGGCAACCTAGATCCCTTGCATGTGCCGTTTACAGTAGGGTTTGTGTTCCTATGAGGATCTAATGTCTCCCCTGATCTGACAGGAAGAGGAGCTCAGGTGGTGATGAGAGTGATGGGGAGCGGCTGTAAATACAGATGAAACTTTGCTTGCTCACCCGCTGCTCACCTACTGTGTGGCCCTGTTCCTAACAGGCCACAGGCTGGTACTGGTCCACGGCCCGGGGGTTGGGGACCACAGGATGAGTGGATATTAGTAAAGTCTACTATGTCCTTACAGGCAAAAAGGCATGGAAAACAGTCTCTACTGCACTGACCCACATCCAGCCAGTGCTTTGGTAACGCACATTTGCAAGTTGCATGGCATGAATTGTGGTGTCCCCACCAGTCCTGGGACTAGCCAGCTGACTGTTGCCCAAAGCTGGCAGGCACAGTCAGCTGAAATTCTGAAACTGAATCATGTATGGAGTAATGCTGTTCTCAGGAAATGAGTGATTTATTTTATCTAAAATTTAAATGTTTTAATATACCTCCCAAGAAGTTACCTGGTTTAGAAAACTGCAGAGGAACTGTGGAGCTCAGCAGAAGGCCAGCTCCCTCTTTGGGGGGCCAGGCCGCCTGCAGGAAACCGACCATCCACCCACCTGATTCCAAAGGAATTATGGAAAAAAAATCATAAATTATATTTCCAGTATGACTTTGTAACTCTATCTATGGAGGTTACCTCAGACTTCAGTGAGCATGAGGGACTGATGCTGTCCATTTATGAATGATGGAAAAACTGGACACGAGAGACTGTTCCAAGTGCACTGAAGTGTTAATGGCATATTCAGTGTCTGGAATTCTATTTTATATTAATTAGAATAATTCTTGTTAATGAAAATATGTTGAATATTTGTTATTGTTGAAAAATAAGTTTCTTCTTTATTTCTCTAAATAAGTGTTAACTATTTTAAAAATATTGGGCTGGGTGTGGTGGCTCATGCCTGTAATCCTAGCACTCTGGGAGGCCGAGGTGGGAGGATGGCTTGAGCCCAGGGTTTTGTGGTTGCAGTGAGCTATGATGACACCACTGTACTCTGGGCCAGGTGACAGAGTGAGACTCTGTCTCAAAAAAAAAAAATTTTTTTTTAAGAACATTGTCTTTGAAAGCTCAGGATCATTTTTCCCCCTAAAGTGCCTTAAGGAACCCACTTGTTTCTCTTTGACCCAGCCGCCCACCAGGTGGCATTTACTTGGCAAATTCGCTGGTGTCGGGTCTAGCGCTCGGCCTTCCTTGCCATGAATGGACTTTCCTCACAGGCAGAGCTCACGTTAACCGAACTTACGGGGGCTGCTGTGTAAACTGGAAGGCCAGCCTGAATCTCTGGGGGTAGAATCCAGGCAGCAGGAATATGTATGTACGTGTGTCTGTGCACTTAGGTGTGAGAACCTGTGCGGCGACGGGGGTAGGTCTTCCAAGGAAATGGAAATGCTCCTGCCTCTGCATCCCTAGACAGTGCTTGGATGGGCAAGGCCAGTCGTGCCTTGTGCTTCTCCCTTTCCCATGTCTGCAGGGGCGGTTCAGCCGCTTTGCTACTGTCTGCTGGCCCTGAAGCCATTCTGTCTTTTTCAAAGACCTCCAGTCTGCTCTTTGGTGGGTTGGTTTTAACACTCAGGGAACAATTTTGGTTTTCTAATCTCTAAGGAGAGAGACAGACCAGCTGTACTTTCCCTATCTCTACTTCTGAGATATTTAAAAATGTATTTTGTAACAGTAATAAGAATACAAATCATCATCATGCTGTACATGTACAGTGTACGTCCCAAAGTACCTTCAGTTTCATCATCTCCTTTGATTTTCCCAGTAGCCCTGTGGCCAGGCTGGGAAGTTTTAATCCACATTCTAGTTTTAAGACCTGTATTTTCCATGGCCTGCAAGTGTTTTCACCTGGTGGCTTCATCAGGGCCTCATGGTGAGCGTGTCTGAAATGTGCTCTGTGATCCCCACCCACTTCTCTTACTCCGGTGGCCTCTGTTTTTTGTTCATTACTGCATCATGTTCCTGATGGTCCAAGCCTGCAACCCTGACATCCTTGCTGGGCTTCACTCTTCACTCTCTCTCTTTACATCCTTCAGCTCCTCAGTCCTCCTGCCTCTACCTTTGACAGGTCCCTGATCTCAGCCTTCTCCTCTTGCCACCTTGCTCCCCACCATCCATCTTTCCATTCTCCCATGAATAATTGCAGCTGCCTCCCAACTGATCATCCCTCCTGTTCTGGCAGCGAGCTTAACCATTCTGAAGCATAGCTCTCATCGGTCACTCTCCTGCTCATAGCCCTCTGGTAGCTCCCTGTGGCATAATGACATTTATTCCAGACTCCTAAGTGGCATTTCAGAATCTCCTGATGTGTCTCCAATCTACCTTTCCAGTTTCATTTCCTCTTCCGTATCCTACATGGCAGCTAAGCTGGGTCCTAGACGCTCCTCAAGCATGTCAGGCTTCCCCATCTCTGTGCCTTTAATGTCATTGCCTTACTGAGAGGATTCCCTCTCATTCCCCCCACACTTTGGCCTGTTGAAGTCCTACCTGCTGTAAGCTTTGCCCGTATGTCCCTTCCTCCCTAAAGCCTTCTCAGTCTGTCACTTGAAGTGGGTTCTTGCTTCCATGCAGTCCCTACTTCTTTCACATTATCTTGGAGCATTTTCAAATTTGCCTTGTATTATAGCAATTTATCTTGAAGTCTTATTTTACGCATTAAACTACAAGCCTCTTGAGGGCAAGGACTGTGTTTTTCATCTCTGCAGGCACCAAGAGAGCCTAGCAGAGTTCATATACACTGTGCCAGCCCAATAAACATCTGCTGAATTGAACCAGTTCCCCATCTGGCATGCAGACAGGCTGAGAGTCAGAGAAATTAAACAGTTTGCACCAGGTGGGAAACTACCCGGCAGCCCCCAACTCACAATGCAATCTTCCTTTCCACTGCTCTGAGATTAACTGGATAGCCGGCGGTCCCCTTGGCCATTCAAAAAACATTCATTAGGTGCTAACTATGTGTCGGGCACTGGGTGCTGAGGATACAATGGTGAACAAGACTGCCTTAGACCCTGCCCTCCTTGGACATTTAGCCCAGTGGAGGAAAGCAAACCTAAATAAATGGTCATTAAGTGCTACAAGGGGAGAAGCAAAAAGTGTTAGGATAGCATAGAAAAGAAAAGGGGGTGACAACCTGGGCTCGAGGATGTTGTAGGGTAGTCAGGAAAAGCTTTCCTGAGGCACTGGTGTTTAAAACAGCCAGTTGAAGAGAACCAAGAAAGGAATGGCGGTCATGAATGGGAACAGCATAATTAAATGCCCCGGAGCAGGAAGTAGCCAAGGACTAAGAGAGGGCCAGGGTGGCTGGAGCATAGAGAGGGAAGGAGACTTTGGCAAGAAATAAGGCTGGTTAGGGAGGGTGTCCGATGGCAGAGAAACTTATAGGCCATCTCAAGGCCACTTATAAGAGGAGCTGTGGCTGGAAGGGGGGTCGGGAGAAGTGGGTGGACACAGAGGCTGAAGGAGATTGGTGGGGCGATTACTGGAGTCATCGGACAGGAGAGGACGGAGGCCCAGCGTAGAGAGGTCACAGTGGGACAGAGGAGAGCCGATGGACAACCACTCCCAAACAGCCCTCTCCACAATTGCAAATGGCGAGCCCACACTTGGAAGACTGCGGCAGTGTTTAATGCCTTTTCCAGCTACTGGTTTGGGCAGACTGGGTAGAGAAGACAAGTAGACAGAGGCCTGGGTAGCGCCTGGAGGCCTGGCTCTACACCCAGTTCCTCCATACCCTTCCGTGTGGCCTGCGCAGGATGCAGAGCCTCTTTGGTTTTCATTTTCTGAACCATATAGTGAAATTGGTAAAGCCTCACAGTTGATGTCATGAATACCTTTAACTTTCCTAACAGAACAGGGCTCTAGACATCCTGTAAAGCATGACTGTTATTTACACTCTCCTAGTTATTATTTTCCCCTGAGTTATTATTTTCTGTGTATGAAAGAAAATTCTAAGAAAAAAAAACAAAGAGCAATTGGCAGGATGTCATTGCAGACTGGCCTTTGCAAGGTGGACAAACCCTTATGATTAGAAAAAAATGCAGCCAGCACTCATTGGATTAAGAGTGTAGAAAAGCAAATGTGTTCGAATCTTAAACACATCATAATTTTAAGCATCCACAAGTGTTTAAAAAGTGTTAGCTGCCATGAGCACATACATCCATTCACTAGTTAAACATCATAACCTGTTTCTTTTCTAAACACATGGGCAGGAGAACAGAGCACGGTTAACATGTTAAACACACTGACATGTTTACAATGTGTTGCAAGAAGGTGTTTAACTTTTTGTGCTCCAAAGCTAAACACTTTGGAATTACAGGGTTGGCTAATTCCACCTACGTTTAGTATGGCTATTGCCTACTGGTCCCTTTGGCTTTGGACAGAGCACCTCTGGGAAAGCAGACCGTCACAGTGATAACCTGGATTTCATAAAGAACACACTGGGCTACTCACTGCAGGATCTTGGCTGCACATGAAATGTGTTTCTGAAAACAAATCATAAAAGGAATTAGTGCTGAATCCATGAATCTCTGGACCCAGCCCATGCTCTGGATTAGCATGACCACTGTTTCATCTCTCTGGTGTGCATTCTGTCCTGCTGGTGGGGGCTTTCGAGGAGGCCCCAGACTTAGGCCAACTGGGGCCTTGGTCTCTCCTCTACACTGGCTCAGACTTTCATAGAGAAGAAATGGATCCCTAGATGCTGAATTAGAAAGAGGGATTGAGGAAAGAAGAAGGGAAAAGGGAGAAGGGGGATGAATGTTCTTTTTCCACAGCTTCTGTAACAAATTCTCACACATTTGGTGCTTAAAACAACATAAATTTATTATCTTACAGTCCTGAAGATCAGAAGTCCAAAGTGGGTCTCATTGGGCTAAAATCAGGGTGTCGGTAGGGCTACGTTCCTCCTGAAGGCTCTAGGGGAGAATATGTTTCCTTGCCTTTTCCACCTTTTAGAGGCTGCCCACATTCCTTGGCTTGTGGCTGCCTTCTGACTTCAAGACCAGCAATGGCCAGCTGAGTCTTTCACATACTACATCAGTTTGATTCTGCCTCTCTTGCCTCCCTCTTTCATTTATAAGGATCTTTGTGATTATACTGAGCTCACCTGGATAATCTAAGATAAACTCCTTAGTTTGTCAGCTAATTAGCAACCTTAATTTCATCTGCAACCTTAATTCCCCCTTGCTAGGTAACATAACACATTTCCAGGTTCCAGAGATTAGGAAATAGATATCTTTTGGGGTGGGGGGCATTATTCTATTATAGAAAGAAAGGGCAAGAGAGAAAGAGAATAGGAAAAAAGGAATTACACTAAATTATACTGAATTGAAATCCTATTTAGCCTGGGGTTAGAGACCATCTCAGATAAGCAGCAGGTGATGATCTGGGAGTGTGGGACAAAGGGCAGCAATTGGTGCTTGACAATGTTGGAAGCCATTTCAGGGAGTCCAGGCCACTGCCCTCTTAAAATCCATTGTATCAGGGTATGGGCTAAGCTGCTGTAACAAAAGGACCGCCAAATACAATGGCTTAAACAACAGAAGATTATTTCTCTTTCATGGTAATAGTAGAAGTGGGTAGTCTAGGGCAGTTATGGTGGCCCTGCCATCCTCAAGCATGTAATTTCTAAGTCCAAGGAAATTGCTGCAATTTTCCTCAATTTATATCCTGGAGGAGAAGAGCAAGGGCCCCAGGGAGGTCATGGGCATTCCTTTTAGGGGCACATTATAGAATAGAATTTCTCAGCCTTGACGTTGTTGACATTTTGTGCCAGATAATTCTCTTTCATGGGGCTCTGTTTCGTATACCATAGAATGTTTAGTAGCATCTCTGGCTTTTATCCACTAGATACCAGGAGTACCCCCAGTTGTGACAATGAGAAATGTTTCCAGACATTGTCGAATATCTCCTGGGGGGAAGAATCAGCCCCAGTTAAGAACCACTGATCTAGAAAAAGCACACGTTACTTCTGGTGTCATCCTATTGCCCAGAACTTACCTATCTAAAACTTGGGAGTTCTATTATTAAAGAAAGAGTTTTTTGGGACAACTAGTAGTCTTTGCCTCTGTTTCTGGTATTCGGACTGCCAAATTACTGAAGTCCCACCTCATATCTGAGACATCTGTCTAGAATGCACAGTGGGGTGGCTGTGGAGGGGAGGGACTGAAGGTGGTCACCAGTGGGAGGAATTTCTAGAGTCCTTGGCCAGAGCTGTGGATGGTCTGCTGACACTCCCTGGCTACAGCTGTCTGAGGGGGCTGGACAATCATGCATTGGAGCTGGTGGGGAACCAAAGACATTTCTGGGAGCCAGAAGCTTGCCATTCCTATACAACTCACCATGAGATGTAGCTTGACTGGTGAGGGCTCTAGCCTGGGTGCTCTGATTTGTAATCTCTTGTTCTGGCCCAGAGTGGTGGCATGCAACTGTAGTTCCAGCTACTCAGGAGACTGAGGTGGTAAGATTGCTTGAGGCCAGGAGTTTGATGTAGTATGCTATGATTGCACCTGTGAATAGTCGCTGAACTCCAGCCTGGGCAACACAGCAAGACCTTGTCTCTAAAAAGAAAGAAAGAAAGAAACTGTAACGTCTTGTTCTACCCTTGATGGGACCACAGTGACCTTGGGGACTTGCTGGACTAGATTTATATAGGGTAGTGGGTTTAAAAGACAGAACTGGTTTTTATTTATTAGCTGTGTGATTCCTTAGCCTCTCCATAATATTAGGACAGTATCATCTCTTGCAGAGGGTTGTTGGAAGGATTAAATTAGGTAATGTGTGAACAAGACTTAGACCATCCCTGGGATTTAATAAACACTTGATAGGTGGTACTCATCTGTTCCTTTATTTCTCAGATATTTGCTGAATACCTACGATGCGTAAGGCTCTGTCCTGGATTCTGGAAACATGAACATAGCAGTGAGCAAAGTGGATCAGATTCTTATCTTCTCAGTGATTATCTTGTGATAATTACCACTGTTATTACCATCAAGATTCTGGACACAGGCCTAGTGGGTAGGTGAGGCTGAGCCAGTGCTAGGATTGAATATATAGGAATGAGGCTGGCTGGCAAGGTCCAGCCTGGATGTTGGGTGGGGGCTGGTTGGTGGGGAAGAGAGGAGGGTTCACAAGGGCAGAACAGCCAAGGACTAGGTCCTATGAGCCAGGGGCAGAGATTCAGAAATCGCTGGGAATCAGAGGACATGAATTGAGATGGAGCTGCCATCCCAAGACTAATAAGTGGGTGGGGAAATGTCAACTGTATGAAGGGAGGCAGGAGGATAGGGGTGGGCTGCTGCCTGGCAGAGCTCTGTCAGCCCAAATTGGAGGAGCCGAGAGGTCAAGCTGAGGGGCCTTGCTGAGGGCACAGGTCCTGCTAGAGCTACTCCTGGTGAGGCCAGGCTTGCTGATGAGGCAGGGGAATGAATGGGGGTATGTTGTTGGGGGTGAATGGGGTACCCCATGGGCAGTCCAACAGCAAGTTTAGTAAAAGAGGATAGCCTTTCGCCTCCCCGTTCCACTGCCAACTCCTGCACGACATCACGTCTCTTGGCGAGCCGGTCATGAGAGTGAGTTGAGAAGGCAGGTCGCCTCCATTAAACCATCAGGGAGTCACCGAGTCAATGATGGCTCTAGGCAGTTAGTCTCAGACTTTTTCCATGCACAGTAAAAGTAAAAGACCTCACATGTTCCCACTTACTAAAATGGAAACCGTCTTTCTAGAGTGCAACTTATACTCCACGGTCAATCGTTATAAACACTCCCTTGCATATCCCTTTGATGCCCTTGTCCCTCTCATTTCGTCGTACTGTCTGGGCGAAACCACAACCATGGTTAAATCCAACTCCCCATCTACTCTACTCCTACAACCATGCTGACTGATCTCATTTTAAATTCATGCCCATGATTTTCAAGGAGGCCTTTTGTTGCTGCCAGGAAATCATACACTACACCCCAAGTCTATTCATTGTCCCGCTCTCCTAGAAGACAACTTTGCATGATCTCTTCTCTCTTCAGACCCCTAACACCTTTGTCTCATATCACTCCTGGCTGATGACCTTGCTTCCCTCTTTACAACAAACCGCGTCTCCCTGCCTGCCCGCATCTGCCCTCATGTCCTCTGCTTCCTGAACTTCAGCAGGGATGAACTTTCACTGCCCCTCTCTGGAGCCAGTGTCCCCACTAGCACACTGGAGTCCACCCTCCCACCTACCCAAGGAGATTGCTCCAGCAATATTGCCTGCTTCTCTCCTGCAGCTTCCTTGTTCATTCTCTCCAGACTCATTCCCACCAGCATACAAGCATGTGATTATTTTTACTATTTTTAAAAAACCTTCTCTTTAACCCACTTCTCCTGCAACTTTTTATTTGCTCCCCATTTGCATGAAACTTCTCCAGAAGTTGGCTGTGCTCTCTGTTCCCATTTGCTTCCTCCCTTTCTCTCTTGAATTAACTCTAATCAGCCTTTTGCCCCCAACACTCAACAGACTGCTCTTGTCAAACTTCACACTGCTGGTTCCAGTGGTTAAGTCTTAGTCCTCAACTTAGTTCATCTATCAGCTGCATTTAACACAGTAGATCATGATAAGTATTCTTCACCTGACTTCCAGAACAGCATGCTCTCTTTGTTTTCCTCCTGTCTCACAAGTTGCTCCTTCCTGGTCTCCTTTGCTGGTTTCTCCTCATTTCCCTGATTGTTGAGAGTTGACATGCCCCAGGGCTCAGTCCTTGGTCCTTTTGTCTTCTTTATCTACATTAATTCTTTTGGTGATTTCACTTAATCTCGTGGCTTTGCATGTCATATATCACTGCTGTCCAAATGTAAATTGATATCTCTGGCCTTTAGATCTCTACTGGATGCCTACTTGGATATCTTCAGCTCAGCTTGTTCTCCTGATCTGCCCTATGCCCACCCCTACCTAGTGAACCTGCTTCATCCACAGCCATCTCCATCTTACCTGATGGCAACTCCATCCTTCCAGTGGTTTAGGCTCCCCGCCCCCATGGCTACCATCCTGGCTGGAACCTGGATTACTGTAATAGCCTCATAACAGCTTCTACCTTTGTCCCTCTGCAGTCTATTCTCAAAACAGCAGCTAGAGGGAGTCTTTTACAATTTAAATCAGATCAAGTCATTCCTCTTCTCAAAACCCTTCCATGGCTCCCAATTTCCCCGAGGCCCTGAAGGATCTTCCAGTCTATCCCAACTCTACCTCTCTGAACTCATTGCCTACTCTTCCGCCATGTTTACGCACTCCAGCCTACTGACCTAACACAGTTCCTCAAACACACCAGGCATGCTCCATTTTACAAACTTGGCATTGCCTGTTCCCTCTCCTGGAATACTCCTTCCCCAAATATCCACACGATCAACTCCCTCATTTCCCTCAAATCTTTGCTCGGATGTTACTATCACAATGAGACCGACTCTGACTCCTCCATAAACTACAACCTGCCTCTACCCAAATCCCAAACCTCCCAACTGCTACTTTATTTTTGTTTCCATAGTAGTTATCCCTTTCTGACATCCGACACAATGTACTTATATTTAAATGTTTATTGTGTATAGGTTTCCCTCAATGGAATATTAGTTCCACAAAGGCAGGGATTTTTGTTGTTGTTGTTCACTAATGAATCCCAAGGACCTATAACAGTAGCTGGTGCATAGTAAGTAAATATTTGTTGGACAGAAAAACTATTCCTGCTATGGGAAGACCTCAGAGAAGAGTGTCTGCCATCCATTCATCCATCTGTCCATTCGTCTGTCCATTCGTCTGTCCATCCATCCACCCAGACTTGTCATTCAACAAGTCTAGTTTGGGCACCTGGTCATTTTTCAACCTATGTTTTAGCCTGTGGGAAAATAGTGTCTACCCTAAAAAAACTTTCAATCAAGTTAAGGGGGAAAGCCTAGACAGAGGAATCATTAAATAGAACTTAACCATTATTAATCTAAATCAGAATTAAAAGCATAGACATTGTCATACTGGAGGGCTAGGGACAGGGGTGGAAGCATGATATTTATGGCCTGGTACTCCAGTAGATTTGAGATCAAAGAGCCTTTGATGACCCCACTTACTGCATGTCCTGGGGATGCTGAGAATCTGCTGGAAGGTGGAGGGAAATGGCCTTTGACAGTGCTGGGGGAGGGGCAACCTAACCAGGAAGCCCTGGGGCTGAGAGGGAAGCTGCTCTTCTGCCTGTTTCCTCTGTGTTTTACCAAGGCTGCCACTCCTGGGGAAAGCCCCAGGAGCAAGAGATGTTTTTAGCTCCTGGGGCAGGGGGGACATCCAGCTACCTGTGTCCAGGGAAGTGCCCTGCCCTGAAAAGCAGCATTCATAGCATTTCTTGGGGGAGCTGGAATTCTAAGCAGCAGCTGTGAGAGGTGAGAGGCTGCTTCCTGGGCATCCCCAACCTGGGATCCTTTCTCCGTGCCCACTCCACCTGCTCAGAGACAAAAACAGCCCTAATTCCGTAGCCCCAAATTAAACAGCTCAAGCTGGCCAGCTCACCCAAAGAAATAACTGGGAACCCTTCAAAGAGCTGATCAGAAGAAAAAAGACTCAGACCCTGTTGTTTCTTCTCATTATTTTGTTCCCCAGTGAAAGTTTGTGAGGAGGTGGGTGAGCGACACATGAAAACATCTGGAGATGTTGCTGCCTCTCGGGGCAAGGTGAACTGCGGGGCCTCAGGGGTCAGGGACTGAGGGGACTCTGGGAAGGAGGCTCTAATGGGACTTCAGGACGTATGGTCTTAGGGTACTTGGGGACGGAGGCACGTTGGAAATCCACCCCCATACCCGTCCATGTGGCACTTAGTGGTGGTGTCCAGAGCGCGCACTCAGGCAGATGGTTCCTGGTGGAGGGGCCCTGGTGTAGCCAGTTGCTCGCCTGGGTCTTGACATCTGCACCCACGGGTCTGAGTGGGCCTCTTGCACTCTGTGGCTATTTGCAGGTCGACAAGAATAGCTAAATGCTCAGGGCCTGCACTGGCTGTGAATCACTCAGGAAGTCTTTGTTTTGCTCAGAGGGCCAGTTTCGCTGCCCTTGCTTTTAGCTGCCTCCTTTTTAGAATCTCTCATCATCTCAGCCTCTAAAGGAATCCTAGCTTTGTTACCAGATACTTCCTTTAAACTCGAAATTCTTTGATACAAGTGATTTATATTTATTGTAGAAGCACAGATTAATTAAAAGAAGCAAATTGCAGTCCCCCATAATCTCCCCCTGCCCCGTCAGAAGTAACTACGTTTGGGCACACACCCCGTGCACACACAGACACGTCTGCCGGTAATTTCCCATGCTGGTAATCAGTGTGGGTCTCCCTGGCTCCTTCCTTCCTCCTGTTCTCTGCCTGTGTGTTCCTTACCTGGGGAGCTTTTGATAGAGGAAGAAGCAGGAGCTGTCCCTCATTCTTCCTCTTAGGAAAATCCAGGTTCCCAAAGCCACACGTTATGGCATATGTGCATGGGGGAGTGACTGTGCACGGGGAGAGTGGACAGGACTGTGCCCCAGCCTTGGTCGGGGATGGAAGCTGGTGGGCCCAAGTTACAAGCAACCAGGACTTGTCCTGGAAGCACCTGAAAAAGGGGAAAGGACACTGAGGGGAATGACTACACCCAGGGGACAGGCCGTGGACACCTGAGCACCCATCTTGTGAACAGCCTGACACCCATACGGGGCCTGTGGGTTCAACCATGAGGATGTCCGTGCAGCCACGAGGGAGGGAGGCTAGGCCACCCCTAGGCATGCTGGGGTCTTGAGTGATGCTGGGGAGGGAAGAAACCCCAGCAGTGCCCAAGAGTGAATTTCCTATCAGCCCAGCAGGGTGAAACTTGGAGTCCAGTTTGAGTTGATTTAAATAAAATAACAACATGTGATGCTTCTTGCATATCTGAGTATGTGGAGTATGATTCCTACATGCTGAAAGTATATACTTTTAACAAAGTGGGGCCATCCTGTTCTCTTACATGTTTATTTGTCTCACTATGATGTCACACATTTCCTTCCACGTGTATTCATATGTATTCACCATTATTTTTAATAAGCATATCACATTTCATAATATGAATGTATCACAATTTACTCAACCAGCCCCATCCAAATACTTCTTAACCCAATCTCTTTCTAAGACCCAAATCTCCAATGGTCTGGGAGAGGGGAGAGTCTTCATTTTGCTGTTGCCAGAAGGGGCCCTGGGACAGCCCCTTAAATATTGATTTTTCAGGGCTTGGTGCCTAAGAATGACTGCAAGTAGTTGTGAGAACTTCACACAAAGTAATAACAATAGTTAATATTT
This sequence comes from Daubentonia madagascariensis, assembly GCA_023783475.1. Taxonomy (NCBI): domain Eukaryota; kingdom Metazoa; phylum Chordata; class Mammalia; order Primates; family Daubentoniidae; genus Daubentonia; species Daubentonia madagascariensis. The sequence goes on along the minus strand of JAKFHU010001035.1, from coordinate 38,606,648 downwards.
ACACAGCACTTTGGGCCAGGCCCTCCTGTAAGCACTTTATGCATATTATCAGACTGACTCTTCACAACAACCTTATGAGATAGGTGCTATTTTTATTCCTTTTTTGTAGATGGGGAAACTGAGGCTCAGAGAGGGTGATTAACTTGTGCAAGATCACACAGTAAATGCTTGTGCTGGGATTTGAACCCAGGCAGTCTGACACCAGCATCCACACTTTTAATCACCAACTAGCCTACTTGGCTGGAGAGTTTTGGCTGGTTATTGGTAATAAGCAGTATGTTTGTTTTCTTGATCTTTCCCCATAAATTTTGGTAGGTTATATTTTGAGGCTTGCAGTTTAAAAACAAACAAATAAAAAAAAAAAGCACAAGAAAATCTTCTGGTTTTCCTTTAAAGAGTTCAAAAGCCTCAGAGTCTCTGGGCCAATCAATCCCGGGCAGGACACTGCTGACTGATTGATGTGCCACAGGCCAATATTTTGAGCTGTTCCTGGGTGGTGTGGCCTGACCATCCCCCCAATCCTCCTTACGTGCCCCTCACCACCTCCAGATAGAAATGACAATGAGTATTCCCCCTGCTACTAAAGGGTCATCATGCCAGCCTTATTCATCCTGTGCAAACACATTTCTGCATAGAAGCTACCTGCCTTGCTGGGTCAAAACCAGTGGTTCTAATTAGAGGGGCCAATGGGGCTCTCAGGTACTGTTTGGTTGTATATGGTGACCATGGGCACCCACCAGAATCACTGAGACACTTCTATAAAACACAGATGCCTTGGGTCCAGACGTATCAAAAGGAACTTCTGGGAGTGGCGCCTTTTGAGAATGGTTCCTGTGGATCATGTCCCATCTTCGCCAAGGACTCCTGGGATTCTGGCCAGTTTCAGCCCTAGGTCATCTTCCCCTCTGCTGCCAGCTCACAGGCATCTTCCCACTCATTGCAGGGATGTTTGATGCAAAGTTTGATGCAGTGCGGGTGCAGGCTCCCTGGAGCATGTTGTCTGAGACCTGCGGTGATTGCAAGTTGAGGCCCATCCTGCTGGGAGCCAGGGACTGGAGCTGATTAACGTCAAGTGTCCCATGATGGGGACAATCCCAGAAATGCTATTAGTTGTCACCAACACCATAAATAGATGGAGAGAAGCTGCTTCTTATCTTCTCAAGGGAACCACCCAGACAGAAACAGTTTGTAAACTTGCAAAGTCAAAGGCTTTGGCCACTCCTGAGCTTCAGAGAACATTGGGGTTTTGTTTGTTTGTTTGTTTTTTGTTTTCTCCTTTTTTTTTTCCATTTTCTTTGAAGGAGGATCAGAAAACACATACCATGCATTTTCTTGATCTAAAAGAGAGTTGTTGAGTCACTCCGTGTGTTGTCCTGATTTTAGTTCGGCATGCCCTGCCAAATCTCACCCGCGTAATAGATGCCTGTGGCCCTGCTGTGGTACCCAGTGCCTCTGAGTTTTAGCCTCTTCTTCCCAGTAGCCAACCTCCTTCCCCACCACCATCATTTGAACCCATGAGGGTAAACTGGTGAGCACCATTCATTCAAACACACTGTGGGCAGAGATCCCGACTAAGTACTATGGGGAGGTGCAGAGAGGAATGAAACAGTGCATGGGAGATGTTGACACAAGCTCCCAATACGTGCCTGTTCTTCTCATTAACCGTGGAGTCAGTGTGGCCCAGGGTGACATAATAAAAATATATATATTTGGGTTCAGGGGTGATGGCTTGTGACTATAATCCCAGCAATCTGGGAGGCTGAGGCAGCAGGATTGCTTGAGGCCAGGAGTTGAAGACCAGCCTGGGCAGCATAGCGAGACGCCTGTCTCTACAAAAAAAAAAAAAAAAAAAAGCCAGGTGTGGTGGCACATGACTATAGTCCTAGCTAGTCAGACTGCCTTCCCCAGGAGGATTGCTTGAGCCCAGAGGTTCAAGGTTACAGTGAGCTATGATCATGCTGCTGCACTCCAGCTGGGGCAACAGAGTGAGACCCCCATCTCTTAAAAAAATATATATATATATGTATATATGTGTGTGTGTGTGTGTGTGTGTGTGTGTGTGTGTGTATAGTCTCTGCCCCCAGTTCCTGGTACAGAGCTTCTAAAACCCTTGTAATTTCCTAAGTAATAGTGGTGCTAGGAACATCTTTTGTTCTGATATTTTGTCTTTGACCTTGGTCCCTACACAGAGCTCCTAAATCCCTTGGAATTTCCTGCATGATAGCATTTTTTGCTCTAATAAGGCAGCTCTTGGTGGGCTCCTGGTTGGGGGTTGGTCACCAGAAGGACAGAGCCATGATTAGAAGCTTGGAACTTTCAACTCCACCCCCATCCTCTGGGGAGGGGAGAGGAGTTGGAGATTGAATTAGTAATCGATCCTCCCTACATGATGAAGCCTCCATAAAAATCCCTACAGTACAGTTTGGAGAGCTTCCATGTTGGTAAACACATGCACGTACCAGGAGGGTAGCACACCCCACCTCCACAGGGACAGAAGCTTCTGTGCTTGGGACCCTTCCAGACCTCACCCTGTGTATCTCTTCATCTGGTGCTCATCTGTGTATTTTATCATATCCTTTATGGTGTAATAAATTTGTAAATGTGTTTCCCTGAGTTCTGTGAGTTGTTCTAGCAAATTATCGAACTTGAGGAGGGGGTTGTGGAAACCCCAATTTATAGCCGGTTGGTCAGAAATATGGGTGAAAACCTAGGACTTGCGACTGGTGTCTAAAGTGGGGGCAGTCTTGTGGGACTGAGCCCTTAACTTGTGGGGTCCCTCACTAACTCCAGGTAGTGTCAGAACTAAACTAAATTGTAAGATACCCATTTGGTGTCTGCAGAGAATTGGAAATTTGTTTGGTGTGGAAAACCCCTCACACATTTGGTGTCGGAAGTGTTGAGAGTATAGAGAAAAAGTTTGTTTTTCCTATAAACCCAGAAAGCCCCAAACCTTATAACTTAGGGAAAAAAATTCAGAGAAATGCAGTAGGAGATTGGGCTATATGTACTGTGTTTCATAAAAGAACAAAAAAACCATTAGAACTCACAGAATCTTATAAGTATTATCTTTCAAAGCAGACCCTTGGACGGTCTTATGCTTATTCCAAGGATGCTGCCACTGACTGCTCTTTTCCTGCGGAGCTCCAGGCACCCAACTCTGGAGTCAAGAGAAGAGGGGCTCCCCTACACCAAAGCCTCCTGCCGTGCATGGGTTCACAGTACAGTGCAGTCCCGTCTTCTTTGTTCATTCTGGAGGTAGAATTTTGGGCTGTGCATCCTTTGTGTTGTTTCTGCCCCTTGAGCCCTAACACTCACACCCAGGGAACGTTGCAGAAGCTCATTGGAGATGCCTTCCACAGTAGCTGCACCTGGGCTCTGCCCCCCAACACTCCATCCCCTGTCTAGGCCTAGGGGAACATCCTCCCCACCAGGCAGATGGCAGTCGGCCCTGTGTGTTTAGCTATCCCCCACCCCAGCCACTTTCCTTCCCAGGCTCACAGAAAAGCCAGCCCATGGCTGTTGGTGGCCTTGGGTATAACCTGGGGAAGGACTTGGGGAAAGAGGGATGGCAAAGCCATACTGGCTGCAGGTGGCTAAGTATCTTTAAATCACCTAAATGGTCGAATTATTCTCATGCTTCCTGCCTCTGAACTTGGCCTCTGGGGCTAGACCTCTGGTGTGTGTGGGGTCTAGGGGATGAGATTTGAAGAAGTGACCTTCTGGTGTCCATGGGGTGGCTCAGGCAATGTCTATTCTTATTCCTTGTCTGTCTGATTCCAGGACATTCTGCATAGCAAGCAGTAGGCAGTTAGCAGGTGGGATCCTGGAGACCACCCAGACCACCCCCTTGTCATGCAGGCAAGGACACTGATGAGCAGAGAAAGGCATTGCAATTGCTAAGGTCCCTTATCTGGAGAGGGACACTGACAGGAGAAGGACACAGATCTTCAGGTTCTGCAATGCTGTGTGTGCCTAGGAATTCAGGGACCTGTCTGGGCTACTCCTCCACCCACTCTGCCACCCACTGCCAGCCTCCCTGGGGAAGTCACAGACTCTTGTCATGCTGTGTCACAAATACAGCTGCTTGTGATCTTTAAATTTCTGCCAGTAATGGATAATGGAATCCTCTTGCTTGATGGCACATTCATGGCGTCACCCATCCTAGAAGTGTGGTATGTTAGAGGCTTCTTAAGATCAAAAAGTCTTTGCTTTCCAAAGGCATGATTATTTAATGGTGGTTTTCAACACCTACTATACTCCATACAAACTTGTTGAATTACTAAAACCATTTATTTGCCAAATTGGATCCTGGAATAGAAAAAATGACCTTAGTGGAAAAACCATTAGTGAAATCCAAGTAAAGTATAAAGTTTAATTAATAGTAATGTACCAATGTTAATTTCTTAGTTTTGACAAATGTACCCTGGTTCTGTAAGATGTTAGCCTTAGGGGAAATGAAGTGAAGGGTCTATAGAACTCTCTTCACTCTCTTTGCGACTTCTATAAACCTAAAATTAATCAAAAGTGAAAAGTTTTGAAAAAAAAATTGGTAGGACTTCCTCTGCCTAAATCTGTCTGCCTAAATCTGGCCCTCCTTTTGTCTCCCCATTTTCTTTCCCCAGAAAAGAAGGGGTGACAGAATTCTATTCTCCTGCACTGGCATTTCTCCTGAGGACTTGCTCCAGCAAAGAAAGTGGTGTAGACCCCCCCCAGAGAGAGAGCAAGAGCCTACACTCATCACGAGAGTGAGGTGAGTCCACGGGGGGTGCTGTGGGTGGAAGACCACGGCGGCCTAATGTTTGGGGTGTAGGATGGAGCCACATTTCAAAGGAAGACTTGGGAGTCTTCTTTCCATGTTGGGGCAGGTGCAGTGTGGGAGGAGCTACCTCCTCCGAGGGTCTGTGGAACCTTTACCTCCAGCAGAGAGGAACCCCTAAAGCTCATCACTGGCCTTGGGAGGGTACCTTGTCAGGCTTAAAGAGATTTTAGAAGATAAAAATGAAAAAAACTGGAAACCAAGAAAAAGGATAAAAGAGGAGGAGGAGGAGGAGGAGGAAGATGAAGAAAAAGGAAAGGAGAGGAAGAAAGACAAGAGGCCAAAAGAGGTTGGTGAGTTACTGGGAGGCAGAGCATGGCTGTCTCTGGGGTCAGACTGCCCGCTGTCCCCAACCACTCCACCTGTCTTTCCCCTCTGGCTCCTTCCTGTCTTGGGGCCAGTTAATAATGTCGGAGATGCCAGGGGTTCACAGTGACAGACAGCAGCACAGAGCTGGTGTTGGGTGTGGCAGTGTTGGAAGCTGCACATGGGCCAGGTGTGAGCTGCCCTCCAGCTCCGTGTGATGCATGTTGAAGCAGTTCAGGGGCAGAGTGGTTTCCCCAGAGGCTGGGATAGGTCACATCACATGCTTCTCAAACTAGGGCGTGACTCCCTGGAACCAGGAGGCAGTGTGCTGGCCTATCGCAGAATAAGCAAGGTGCACACAAAGCATCAGCAAGTGGTTATTGAGCACCTACTTTGTGCCAGGCACTGTGCTGGGTGCTGGGGATACAGCCTGACATAGTGGAAGAGTTCCTGCCTGCATCATCCTACAGCAGTGGTTCTCAAAGTGTGGTCCCTGGGCCAGCAGCATCAGCATCACCTGGGAACCTGTGAGGAGTACAGATTTAATCAGAAACCCTCTGGGTGTGGCCCAGTGTTCTGTGCTTTAGCAAAATCTCCAGGAGAGTCTTAGTTATGCTAAAGTTTGAGAAATCCTGTGTAGACGATGTCCCTGGCACAGAGGGTATTACATTCAGTGTACAGGACTCAGCGGCAGTGGTTCCAGTCACAGGACATAGGGCTCTGTGCAGTCCCAGCTCCCTCCCCTCCCCACTGGCTCCAGGCCCATAAGGGCCCTTGAGTGCACATAAACGGTAACTGACAATGGAAGACCCCAGCTCTCCCAGGCAGGAGTATAATGATGATGATGATGATGATACTGTCCACACGGCTGATGTTCAGGGAGCACTTGCTGTGTCAGCCACCAATCTGGGTGCACTGCATGGACTAGCTCACTTCATTTAACGCTCACAACTGTCCTAAAGTAGGCACCACTGTTATCATCTTGATTTCAGGGATGAGGAAACAGAGGCATAGAAAGATTTCAGATCTCAGGAAGTATGCAGCACATGAGTGGTGTAGACAGGGTTGCGTGTGTGAACTGAAGCAAGAACCATCCGGGTGGGGTGGGAAGGGTTGAGCTGGGCATGATGGCAGCAGGAGGGCAGTCCTGGGGAGTGTGCAGATAGCCTTAGCTGATAGAAAACCCATTGGAGCTTTTCCTGCTTTCCCTCGGTTTCCCTGATGCCCCTGGGTGTCAGGTTGCCCAAAGGCTTCTACCATTAAGCCCCTCTTCCCGAATACTAGGGACATGAACTCTCCACAGGAGCTTGGAGGGAAAGCTCCAGCTCAGGAATCCACAGCTAAATGAGAGGCCTTAACACTCGGGGTGTCATTTCCCTTGACTCTCCGCTTGGTCACATGTTCATGAGAGCCTTGGAGCTGGAGTTCTGAGGAACAGCCAGTTGTCCAGGGTGGAAGGTGGGGATGTCTTAGCCCCAGGCTGACCTCCTGCTCCTCTGTAACCAGGGGCTGCTGTGTTCTGCCAAGCCTCTGCCTGGCTAGCCTGCGTGCAGGTGGGCTGTGTCCCCTGAGGGCCCTCAGCTGTTCCCCACCTGCCTCCGCCCTGGAGGGATTAAAGACAGGCCTGGCCCTGTGGTCTCCTGTGGGTAGCTGAATTCTGGTTGGAGTCTTGCCCCTGGTTAAGCACTGAGACTGCTTGTACCCCTAATCCCTCCGTAAGCCTCCGAGAGAGTTCTCCAGCTGTAGGAGATGTGACAGCACCGGATGTGGCTGGGCAAGCAGAGAAGAGGGAGAGGAACACAGACACCCCGGGTGCCCTCCGTCAGGCTCGTGGACCTCACGGCTTTGCTGAGCTGACTGCTCCCTTGTGGGTCTCCATTGGGAGACAGAGTGGGGTGTGTCATTAGTAAGAGTTTGCTTGAAGGTTTCAGAATTGAGCACTCTTGGAAGGAAGGGAGTAGTAGCTGGAAGGTAGACAACAGTAGAGGTAGAAGGTACGTGCAATGGCCTGTCTTGCTCACCGGTGGATCTCCAGCATGTAGCTGCTAAGAGCCCGGTAAAATATTTTCTTGAATGAGCAGAGTGTGCCCCTCCGTGGCGCTAGGGAATGCCCCCGGTGCCCAAGTACTCGAGACCCACTAAGATGGTGAGCCCGGTGCAGACGAGGAGTGGAGAAGGTAAGGCAGTCTCTGGGGTGAAAGAGGGCCCCACCTGAGGCTAGGAAGGTTGGCAGGGATTCCAGCAGATGAAAGCACAGGAGGAGATGCTTTCCATGCGGGCGCGAGCTTGGAAAACGTGTGCAGGTAAGAATGGACACAGAGAATGAGCGAGCCACCCCGCGACCCCCCAGCCCCCTGAGTGCTGGGCACCGGGGGCTCCCATGGGGTCGTTAACTGCAGCAGGGGAAGCACCTGCCTCTGGCTGGAGCCGGGTTTGTTCTGTTGTCTTCATTGCTTCGTGTTTATCTCATTTATGGTTGTAGAAGAGACTCCTGGCAGCTGTCATCAAATCCTAACGGCGCCTTTAATGCCCCTCGTATATCCTGCATGTGTCAGTAATTCCACGCTGCACGTTTATGCATTTCTTTCACCTGCAATAAAATTTTAGAAAAATGTAACTTCGATAGAAATGCCTGTGAGGACAATCAAGAACATAAACACATACCTTCTAATGCTTGAGGTAGGTGAGTGCACACGCAAGCAGCGAGGACTGAAGTGGTCCAGGCATTCGAGAAACCAGGGGCTTGAGGGGGATCAGGCTGTGGGAGCACAGAGATTCTGCACACGTCAGACAATAAGCCCATGAGTGGGATGGCTGGCCTGGGCTGGGCTTTCTCATGGTTATTGACAAAGCCACATCGTAAGTGATGTGTTTACTTTCTTGCCTCTTTTAGGGTTAGGCATTGTCCTGTGGCTTCTACTGACTGTTGAAATGATATGCTGAGGCCCTGACACCATGTCCCTGTCATCTTCCTGTTGGGACCATGAACAGTGCCTTGAGCTCAGTCCTGCCTGGAGTCTTAGATTCACCTGCTGCAACTCAGGGGCTCTGGACAAGCTCTTGGGCATCAGGTCATCTCTTCTGAGGTTCTGTTCAAGACTTGGGTTTGGAATGTCCCCTGAGCTTCAATCTCTGCCCTGCTCCCCTCCCGGAGGGCGCAGTTCGTCTGGGCTTGAAACCTTGCCTTGGGCTCCCTACTTAGGCCTCAGGGGTCAAAGTGCTACTCCTGGGCCAGTCGACACGTGTGCATGTTTTGTCTGACAGGCCACTCTGATCCTGGATCCATGGTTGCCTGGATCTGCTCCCCGGCTCGCCAGCCTTCTGGGTCATGATGGATGCCTGTACCTGGACCTCCCAACAGCCCTCATTCTTGTTCTCCCAACACATGCACGGTGGGCCTTGTTGCCCACACTGCTCTACTGGCTTGGTGTGTTCTCTGAGCCCCTGGGGGCTCCAGTGCAGCTCATCACATGGCTGACAGAGGCCTGTTTGTGGATGCCCTTGTACTAAGGCAAGCCATAATAAGTTCATTTAGAGGCTGATGTAATCAGCAGGTCTTTGTTGAGCACTTACAGTATACCTGGCCCTAGAAGGATTGTGGACATGCAGACACATCCTGCTCTCAAAGCATTAAGTGCAGTCAAGCCCAGTGATCCTCAGCTTTTATACGGGGTAGATGATGTTCACAGGGGATACATGTGCCCACTACTTATGTGCCATTCCCAGGGCCTAAGAGCCTCACTTTAGCCCCAAGAGGGAGTAAAGCATTGAGTCCTTGGTAAGAAATTCTGAAGCTCTGTACCACCTGCACATTGGGCAAAGGCTTGTGCAAGGTCAAGTGAAATCAGAAAGTTTCCATGTGTCATTCAAGTTTTCAGGACATGCTGATAATTACTCAACCTCAGCAGAACCCCTGAAGCCATTCAGAAGTCTATTCAGAGTCTTGCCAAACATGGAAGTGGGCAGTCCCTTTGAACAGCGGCCGTGAGCTCAAACCTGCCTTTGCCACTACAGCTTACACATCGTGTACCCAGCACACCCACGGGTGTTGCCACAAAGCCAGATGGGGCATCTGGAAGCAGGGACTCTACAGAGGGGACGGATACCTTCCTGTGTGCTGCGAAGAGGATAACAACTATATGTCAGCAAGCAGTGTGCCTGGGGCTCGGGAGCCGGCGGTCAGTCTCTCCCTTTCCTCCGCTTAGCTCCTGGGGATGGGGCTCAGGTCAAGGTGAAAACCACCAGGTTCCTTTCTCTCCTGAGGGCAGGGCCCTCTCCCATTCATTAGGGCTTTATGAAACCCTGGCAACCATGAGGAAGTGTGGCCCCTAGGAAGGGCCAAGGACAGGACTGGGAGATCCCAATGTCCTAGCAGCTTTAGGACCTTGGCCTTCCTGGGGGAACCTCAAGGACCCAGATCCCTCACAGCAGGGAGGGGAGGGGATTGAGGTGGTGAGTGGTCTGTCAGGCAGGAGGCCGCAGTTGCGGGTACCTGGCTGCTACCCTGTGTGGTAGGACAGACAGAACACCACCCCCACATGCCGGCCGCAGCCCTCAAGTTCCCAATGGGTAGAAACTTGGTACCTATGTTGTAAAGTCATCTAGGGGCCTGGGCAAAATTAAAAATGAGTCAGGGATGAGCCCTCAAAGGCTCCATTGTAGAGAACTCTTAGAAATAGATAGCTGCTAAGGCTCATCCCTGTGACGTTTGGAGAAACTGGTAAAAATTCTGGCTAGAAGAGACTACTTGGGCCAAGAGAGAGGTGTCCCAGAGGCAAGGGGTGTCTAACTTGGATTAACGACTGCTCCCTGGGGCCCTTGGGGTTCAGGCCAGGCTTTGTAGGATCTGTGACACTGGGCAAGGGACCTAATGCTCCCTTAAGGAAGGTCAGAGAATCCTAGGCCTGATTTGGGGGCTATGGCTGGTTTTGCTGAGCGGTTCCCAACAATGGTTTACTGCAGGTCCAGGGGGTACCTGTGGGCCAAATCCTGGGTCTCTATCCTATTTCAAATATATTCTTTTGTCGATGCCTGGGGCTGTCACACGGTGGGCAAGGCACTTACAGCCCCATGAACATTCAAGAGGGTCAAGATATCAGGCAAAGAAGGAAAGAAGTCAGCCAAACACAACTATAAAAGTAAACACCCCTCCTCCCCTTCCAACCAGCCCACAACCAGTGTCTTAGCTGTTGCCTGCAACTGCGGCTCTCCAAATAAAAGAGACTTCTCCAGGAAGCCGGAGGGCAGGGCCCAGGGTTATCCTCTAGACCACAGGAGGTGGAGTCTTCCAAGGTTATGCCTTGGGCTGCTGGCTTGGTGGGCATGAGGGACCAAATCTTTGGTGATAATAGGCTCTTTCTAATGGAGCTCTGTGTAGGTAGGAAGAGAATTGTTCTGCAGTCCCCTGTCCTCCCTGGGAGCTTGCCAGGCCCTCTCACAGTCATTCTATTAGTATAAGAGCTGATGTAGATTAGGGAGGTCTAAATCAGCACCTTCTTTTGCTGAGATTCCTGGCTGGAGCCTTCTTCCTGAAGCCCCAGACTAAATGGCCTCACTGTGCTTGGTTACTCTGCAGACCAATTGACTCATTCTTGGGGAGAAATTCATTGACAGGCAGTGCATGGAGTCCCAGCAGGTCACCCTTTGAAGTTATTTTTATTTGGCTGATTTTTATTTTTAATGAGACATAGTTGAATGCTAGGGGCAGAGAGAAGGAGTAAGAAATCCAGACACCAAAATTCCAAAAAATGTCTTTTGAAGACCCTTATGGGTAGATCCCTCCATCCTCCACACATCCAATCAGCAAGCCTTTATTGAACAATTACTGTGTGCTAGGCCTCCGTCTAGAGCTTTAAGAGAAGATAGTTTCAGGCTTCAAAGAAGTTTATAGTCCACTGGGGATGTGTGGAGGGAGGGTCAAAGGGAGTGCAGGATTCACACCCATGAAACAGTTCAAGACATACTTGTCATACAATGCAGGACAGGCAGGCAGTGGGAATCAGGAGAAAGAGCCCTGTGGGACGAGGTGATGGAGACTTGATGAAGGAAGTGAGACTCTGGCTTGACCTTGAAAAAAAGAGAATTAATCAGCCAACAAGAATGTATTGAGTATTTGACATAAAAACCATGTGGCTAAGGCTTAACTGAAGTCATAAGGCAGAAGTCTTATAGCTGGTTAAATGCACCAGACATGTATATATGAAAAAGAAAGACACAAAATAGGCAAACAAGACCGTGTGTGTGTGTGTGTATCTACATTATATACTCTGTATTCATTCATTTACCCCTTTTTTCCAACCATGAGTTCATGTCATTGTTGACTGTCTCCTATGGCAGGCCACTTTGTGCTGTGGCTAATAAGGCAGCAATTATGCTTGGTTACTCTGCAGACCAATGGACTCATTCCTGGGGAGAAATTCATTGACAGGCAGTGCATGGAGTCCCAGCAGGTCACCCTTTGAAATTATTTTTATTTGGCTGATTTTTATTTTTAATGAGACATAGTTGAATGCTAGGGGCAGAGAGAAGGAGTAAGAAATCCAGACACCAAACTTCCCAAAAATGTCTTTTGAAGACCCTTATGGGTAGAGGGAGCAATAAGCAGAAATGGGAATCAGAGAGGCAGATGGGAGTGAAGGGTGCCTTGGAGTTGTAGCGTGAAACGCGTGGGCTTGGATTGGTTGGAGGAGGGGAGATCTAGTTTGTTATTGGGTTGGACAGATGAAGGGAGCCAATGTGGAGAAAATGGAGAAAGTAATTAAGACACAAAACCAAGGCTTAGAGGGAGACACCAGCCCTGACACTCCAGGTCCCACCTAAATGGGCTGTTGTTCTCCTGTCTGTCCCCTTTCCCGGTTAGACCCCTCTACAGGTCAGCACTGAACAACAGAAATATAGTGTGAGTCACATGTGTATCTTAACATTTGCTAGTAGCCACATTAACAAAGGTAAAAAAGAAAAAGGCAAAATTAATTTTAATAATATTTTTAACACTGTATAGCTAAAACTTTATCATTTCAAATGCATTCAGTTTTAACCAGCTATTTTACTTATTTTACATTTTTTTTCTGTAGTAAGTCTTTGAAATCCAATGTGTATTTTACCTTTACAGCACATTTCAATTCAGACTATGCACTTTTCAAGTGCTTAATAGCCACCTGTGGCTTAATGGACATAGTGAAATTCTATGTGTCCCCTTTGCAACACACCGCACATTCTAGACACACACAAACACACACATCTTCTTGGTGCCCAAGATACAGATGTTAAGTGGGTTGGTTGGTGTTTATGCACCAGCCTGAAAGCAAAATATCAGGGAGGAATTAAAGAGATATGTGTAGGCAGGTAGGAAGATGTTTGTAGGCAGGTGAGGGGCATGAAGCTAGGAGACAATGACAGGAGCTGGTCCTGTTTTCTAAAGCCCTCCAAAGAAACTGTCTATGAATCGAGGTAGTGACAGTGATATTTGAAATCGTTTTCTAGCATATCCTTTCCCTTTTGTTACCACCTCTGCACTGGGTCTATCCATCAGTGAATCCATGAGTCTACTGAGCACCAACTGTGTACCCACCAGTACTGTTCTAGGTGTTGTGAGAGGTAAAAGAAGCACCTTGGGAGATAAGATAAAGACCTTCAGAAAACAGCCGTGGGCGAAGGCCATACACACAAAGTGCCCCATGAGTGGTACTTGGCAGTCACTGAGTTTCCACTGAGACAAGGGAGGACGAGAAAAGCCGTGGAACTCTGCAGTTCCCGGCTGCTGAACTGTATGGGAGGGAAAGAGCAGAGGTGGAGGGGCCAGAAACCCTCGGTGATGCCTGGGTGCTGCCTCTTCTTAGTGCTGTGTGACGCCAGTCATGATGGGCACAAACCTCCCCAAGTTTCACTTTCCTGACCTGGAGAAATAGTGGCATCTGCCCTGCCTATCTCCGCGTGCTGGTGAGGGCCAGGTGAGATCGGGGACGGGAACGAAGCGTCACAGGAAGGTCGGGCTAATTCATAGTCATAGGAGTTACTGTTGATGCCGAAAAGGCGCGGCTCTGGGAAACCTTGCAGAGCGCCAGAGAGGAGTGCCAACCCAGTGTCACACATCCGTAAAGACTGGCATTCCCTAGATCTCTGCTCTCTCTGCCTGGAAGTCCTATCCCTCCTTTCTCTGCCTACGATGTCCTCCTCATCCTCTAAGGCCTTGGTCAGACCCCACTTCCCCAGGAAGCCCACCTGGATGCAAGGCTCCTTATTCTGGGTCCCCATAGTGTGGCACCCTTGTCCTTCTGCCTCGTAGTCTAACTCACTGCTTGTGGGAATCTCCTCTATTGGAACAGGAATGACTAGGAGGTGAGACTTATTTTATTCATCTCTGAATCCCGGGGCACCCAGCGAGCAACCATTTCTGGATTTGAGCTGACTTGTGTCTTTTGCCTCTGGGGGTTCCATGGGAGACGAGGTTCTAGGCTCTCATGCCCTAAACAGGCTCAGCCCTTCCTATGTGTCTTGCTCTTTGCCGAATGAGGATTTGGAGGCTGTTTCTGATTTGGAAATTGCCGCCGGAGTGTCTTTGTTGCTGTTTTCCAAAGTCAACATTCCCAAGCAGAACTGGGGTGGAGAGGAAACAGTGCACCCAGACCTTGGAATAAAGGATCAGTGTGGTTCCATTATTTAATTAGGCTGAAGAATGCTCATGGGGGTGTCCTGAGCAAGAGGTGGTGGGGGCCCAGGGAAGGGGGATGCTACATGTTATTGGAACCTCCTCTGGATCTGGAGAGGAAGCCTGGGGTGGGAGGGAGAGCGTGGGTGAAAGGTCAGGGCTCTGGCCTCAATGAGGCAACTAATTGTGTGTATTTAGTCATTTGGGGCCTCAGTTTTCTCATCTGTCAAGCGTGAATATGGTTGTTATTTCTTGGAATTATACTGAGACCTGATTTAAGCAATCTTTATAAAAAAAGCTTTGAAAAGCTCTAAAAACCCCTTTGTGGGCTAATGGAAAATACATTGGGTCATTCAGGGGCTGTGTGATCTTGGTGAAGTCCCAACCCTCTCTGGACCTGTGATTCTTCATTTGAAAAAAATGAGGCATTGGATTGGATTATCCTGAAGGTCGGTTAGTGTTCAAAATGTTTTATGTTTGCTCTTCTGATCAGTGGAGGCCCAAAGAGACACAGATATAGTTTTCATTTCAAGGTACACTGAATGGCTAGCATTTGTGTACCAATAAATTATTACCATTGTCAGCCAATAATTGAACATTGACAGTGTTAAGAGCCCCTCTTGACCTTGTGCTTCTTGACATTTTATTGTTTGGTTCTTACATTATCATTGACTTCATGTGTGACCATGTCTTGTGGTCCATCTAGACCAACACCCACCAGTAGAAATATGATATGAGCCACATATGCAGTTTAAAATTTTCTAGTAGCCACATTAAAAGAAGTAAAAAGAAACAGGAGAAATTTTAGCAGTACTTTTTATTTAACCCAATGTATCAAAATATTATTATTTCAACATGTGTTCATATAAAACATATTAACAAGATATTTTTACATTTTTTACATTAAAATACACACACTCCCTAGTGTGTATTTTATACTTATAGCATGTGCCAATTTGTATTAGCCATATTTCAAACACTTGATGGCCACATGTGGCTGGTGGCTACCATGTTGGACAGTGCAGGTCTAGACTGTAAGATGCTTAAAGATAGGGATTGCATTTTGTGATATCTAATACTTGGAAATGGCTTTAGAGTTTAGGGCAGAAGCCCTTTCTGCTGTCATGTCATTCAGTCCTTACTGTTGTCTGGTGAAGTTGATACAGTTATGAACACCATTTTATAGACAAGGCAACTGAGGCTTTGGGGTGATCAAATGCTTGCTCAAGGGCATAGCATAAATAGCACAGTTGGGATTTGAACCTAGATATTCTGGTCCCAAGTATAGAGGGAGTTCTAACAGTGCAGCTGCCTTCATTTACTTGTCCATTTACTGGGTGATTCGCTCATTACTTAATTCTGGGTAGAAGCTCTGTGCCTGGTGCTGATATTAATGAGACATTATCCTCCTCCGTTTTAAGAAGAGGCAAATGGAGAGGGTTACTTAGTATGTTTCCTTTTCTTTTCTTTTTTCTTGTTTGTTTTTAGGTTTGAGGGAAAGACGAGGTTGGAGGATGACTGTAGCATTATTGTCAGAGTCCTTATCTTTTTATCTGCAAGCCTGTTTCAACATGTCCATGAACCAGGGCTGGGAAACATTCTTGCATCTCAGACTGTATTTCCCCTCGTCATTTATCTCCTGATTCACTGAATCCCCTGCTGAGGCTCCTCCTTCCTCCTTGGTCTGTATCCCTCACTGAGCTTGGAGATGGTTATCATATACATTCTCTGTTAGAGCAAACTTTGGCCAAACTAAACAGTTCTTTCTCTCCTGTGGCGATTTTGGCTCATTGTTTTTAGGAAGGAGCACCCTCAGTTACTTTCCTGACACGGATTCTCGTTCTGGGAGCCTGAGGCACAAGCACAGGGTTGGTTTGTGCTGCTCCAAGGGGAACCTGATGTCCTAGAAAAGCCTTGGCTATACTCTACTCACCAGAGGTGATGGTTCTAGAAAACTAGTGAGGGGGCTGCAGACTTGAAGGCAGGTCATGGAGATGCTGGAGGCAGAGCCCACCATCTAGTATTGGTAGTCACTTGGAAGTGCTGGCTAGGAGGCAGTGCTGGGGCTGAGGAAGAAGCAAGCCTCAGGGTTTGAGGCTCCTGAGCTGAAGTAGCCAATGCCACAATCAGGGCCATTGGCAGGGGCCGAGTCACGAGCCGGGGTTCAAGGAGGGGTCCCCTCTGCAGGCAGGTACCATGACCCCACCTGTGTTCCATGCCCACCCCCTTGGTGCACTGGTACCTAAGAAATCACAGAATCCTTGAGATGCAGGAATCTGAGAAGTCAGCTACTCTGATCCTCTTCCTGATACCAACATTGCCCGCAATAATACATTCAATCAGTGCTGCTCTGTAGAGTCCTAGTGTTCCTGGGGGTGTCTCAAAAATAGGGGTGTCTCATGCAATATTTGGGACATAATTACTGTTACTAAAAAACTATTCATTGTTTATCTGAAATTCACATTTAACTGGGTATCCTGTATTTTTATTTGCAAAATTTGACAACCCTATTCAGGGGCTCTGCCAGGAAAGGAACAGAGGCCTCTGGAGGCAGGGATTTCCACCACCTCCCCACCCACCATTTGAATAAGAACAGCTCAGCTTTTACCTGTCAGTAGTAGTTAAAACAAAACCAACAAACAAAACAAATCCCTCCCCTTTCATGGTCTATGATCAAGGAAGAATCCTAGGTGTTATGGGGAAGAGATTTGGGCATGGTACCATTCACGACCAGAGTTATTAATTCCCCCCAAATAGGTCAAAGCCATGTTAAGGGAGGATCACAAATCTCTCCTGATGACCAGCCAAGATATTTTGTTGTTGTTGTTGTTTTAAGGAATTGGTCCTTATGATGGTGATTTATGGTTGAGAAAAAGACAACTGTACTCAGAAAAGGACACTTCCTCTGTCCCTCCCTGCCCCCAATTTGTCCAAAGACCTTGAGGCCAGAGTGCACCCTCTCTCACTTTGTGTAGCAGTAGACACCTGGCTGGGAAGAGGTGCCAGACATTCACAGGAGGCTTCTGGAATCCATCAGGTGTGCAAGGTATGGGGAGGGACCTTAGGAATTGATACTTCAATGGGAGGGGCGGGGCCACCAGAGGAAAGGGTGGAGATGGTTAGGGTCCCCACCCCCCAGGGGAGAAAGGGGTAAAGGGAAGTGAGGGGAAGAGGGGAGAGTTAGGGAATGAGGAAGCATTCTTATCACTCCCATTCTGGAGGGTTGGCAGGAGGGGTAGTCCCCGTGCAATGCAGAGAAGCAAAGTATGAAACATGGGGCTCAAAATTATACACATTGCCCACCCTCACCCCCATTGCATTGCCCATTTTTTAATAACTTTAGAACAATCACCTGATTTCATCAGTAAGGAACAGCTTTAAACCTTCAGAAGAGTCAGTGGGGATTCATCCAGGGTAAGACAGGCGAGGGGGTGTCTAGCCTAGGTTAGCAGTAGCTCACTCTTCCATGGTCACTGATGGGCGTGGAAGACCCCCTCTCTGGTCTAGCAGTCATGTGGAGTGTCTGTTTGCAGAAACAGTAAGGCAGAGCTCCCAACTTCCATTCTGAAACAGGCCTCTAAGGGATAGAAAAGGAAGAGGCCTAGCCTGTGGGCCTTGGGTTTTAAATATTGGGTTTCCACATGAGATTTCAATCTGAAGAAAAGGTCCCATGGCGACAATAGTTTGAAAAAAAGTTCCCCACAATATCCCCAGTAAGTGGTCTTCTACCTTTGATGAAGCACCCAACTAAAAACAAAAGTGTGTGTCAAATTACTTATAAAATAGAAATTTCTAAGGTACAACAGACCCTGGGATCATAGGGTACTAAGTCCTCAGGTGGAACATATCAAGCTTTGGCTATTTTATTAGTTGTTGGAAAACATTTTGATGCTGTGCTCACTGATCTGTTTACATAAACAGTACCTTGATAACTAGTTGCTGGTGTACTGTGAGCATATCATGGTGCCTGAGTCATGCTTGGTGATGATTTAATAGGGGACCATTCTTAAATTTTCATTCTTGGCAATGGATATACAGGTTGCTGCAGCCCTGGAAAGCCTCTCTTTTCTGCAGGGCAGCAGTCAGGAAGCTGCTCTGTGGATACCCAAATCTGAAGAGTTCTTTTTTAATTGTGGTAAAATGTACATAACATAAATTTTACCATCTTAGCCATTTTTAAGTGCATAGTCCAATAGTGTTAAGTCCATTCACATTGTTGTGCATTTAATCTCCAGAACTCTTTTCATCTTGCAAAACTGAAACTCTGTAGCCATTAAACAGCAACTCCCTCTCCACCTTCCTCCCAGCCCCTGGAAACCACCATTCTACTTTCTATCTCTATGAATTTTACTACTCTAGGTACCTCATATAAGTGGAATCGTACTATATTTGTCCTTTTGTGACTGGCTTATTTCACTTGGCATAATGTCCTCAAGGTTCGTTCATGTTGTAGTACTTGTCAGGATTTCCTTCCTTTTTAAAGCTGAATAATATTTCATGGTATGTATATGTATATTTTGGTCTTAGTCCATTCAGGCTGCTATAACAAAATACCATAAACTAGGTGGCTTATAAACAACAGAAATGTATTTCTCATAGTTCTGGAGGCTGGAAAGTCCAAGATCAAGGTGCCAGCCAATTTGGTGTCCGGTGGGGGCCAACTTTCTGTTTCATAGACGGTGCCTTCTCACTGTTTCCTCACATGGTGGAAGGCATGAACAAGCTCCCTTGGGCCTTTCTGTAAGGGCACTAATCTCATGCATGAGGTCTCTACCCTAATGACCTTATCACGTCTCAAAGGCCCCACCTTCTAATACCATCACCTGGGGGGTGGGGTTAGGATTTCAACATATGAATTTTGGGGAGACATAAACATTCTGATAGCAATACCACATTCCCATTTTGCTCATCCATTCACCCATCAGTGGGCACTGGGGTTGCTTCCGTGTTTTAGCTTTTGTGAATAATGCTCCTATGAACATGGATGTACAAATACTCTTCGAGATCCTGCTTTCAATTCTTTTATGTATATACCCAAAAGTGGAATTGCTGGATCATATGGTAATTCTATTTTTAATTTTTTTGTGGAACCCCCATACTGTTTTCCATAGCAGGTGCACCGTTTAACATTCCCACCATCAGTGCACAAGGGCTCCAATTTCTCCACATCCTCATCAACACTTGTCATATTTGTTTTTGTTTTTTGATAGCCACCATGCTAATGGACGTGAAGTGGTATCTCATTGTGAGTTTGTTTTGCATTTTTCTAATGATTAGTGACGTTGAGCATCTTTTCATGTGCTTCTTGACCACTTATATATCTTCTTTGGGGAAGTGTCTATTCAAGTCGTTGCCCATTTTTTAATGGGGTTGTTTGTTTTCCTGTTGTTGAGTTATAGGAGTTCTTTATATGTTCTGGATATTAACCACTTACCAGATATATGATTTGCAAATATATTCTCCCATTCTGTGGGTTACCTTTTCACTCTGTTGATTGTGTCTTTTGATGCACAGAACTTTTTAATTTTAATGTAGTCCAATGGATTGTACTTTTTTACATGACCATGAACTGGTGAGGAATGTTGGTAGGAGGCAGGCCTTGGTGATGAGTCAGTGTCTAGGGGCAGGAAACATGAGACCCAGGATTAAGGCACCAAACCAGGTAGGGAGCTGCTTCCTGCTAAACATGCAGGCTCCTGGGGAGCAGCAGGGCCAGGTCATGATTCATTCTCCTTGGGGTCCAGGCCTGTAGACTGGGCACTGGGCACAGGACATGCAGCCATGCTTAAAGGGGCAGCACCTGTCATTCTACCAATTGCAATAGCTGCTTCTTGGAGGAACCTAAAGGACGTATTCCTTAGAGCAACCCATTTCCCTATTCAGGTGGGGAGGCAAAAAGTACAAACTTCAATTCTGTGTTTCTGGATTGACTGTCCCTGGAGTTGGATCTACCACCTTAGGCTGAGCTCAATGGTAGGTCCCTCTGTGGAGGTCCTCGCAGGGGTCAGAGACCCCTTCTCCTCTATAGTTGGGAGGAACCCTGGAAAGGCCAACAGCTGGTACCCAGGCTGGGACTGGAAGTTTGGGCTTCAAGGGGCAAGTGTGTGAACTGGTCATTGTAAGCTGACAGCAGCAAGAGGGAATCTTACCAAAGGTGCCCCGGGACTGAGTTCCCTGGCCCAGCCGATGAGCATTTTGAAAGGCCTGAGCGACTGCTCTTCTACTGAGTGGTGTGCTTCAGGGGAGAACTCTCCAACCCAGCTGTGGACAGCAGGTCCTTGTCTCTCACCATGAGTAGAAGCGAGTGGCCTGGCTGGGTGTGCCCAGCAAGGTGTTGGGAGAGAGAGGAACAGAGGCCCCCCTTCTCTGTCAGCAGGGCCACAGTGAGAGACGGGAGGTACCCTGGGCCTGCTGATAAAATTGACACTATTTCCAATGGATTCTCTTTAAATATGTGTTCCTTTCTTATCTGGAGGACAGGTGGAGTGCTGTGCAGGGAGGGGCACAGAAGGAGAACCTTGCATGGTAGCTGCAGGCTCTCCTCTGGTCTTGAGCAATTAATTCTGCTCTGACTCCAATTTATGTTCTCTTCTCAGTGAGACCGGAGCCCTGGAGTTAATGGGGCCCTTAAGTGCAGTTTAGAGACCAGCTATTGTTGCTTGAGAATGGCCCTTCAAGGGCCCCTTCCTTCCTCCCTCCAGCTATCAAAGTGTTTGTTCTAACCACAGAGCCCAGAGGGGAGTTCTGGGAAGTACAATTTTTTCCATCTCGATACATTATTGCTCAGTCTATCAATCGTTACAGATTGGGGCACCAAGTTGCCTGGCTGGACACCCCAAAATATGATGCTGCCTATGAGGAAAGGCGTCTGACCCCCAAGCACTGGAGGATGAACCCTGAGGAGCTCTTGAGTAGGAGACTTCCAGCTGTTAGAAGTTAAGCCAGCGGGAAGTAGGCTGGAGAAGATCCGATAACGGAGTTCTTCCACAGTGGTGCTGGTGAGGGGCCTCCCCTGCTACAGTGGGGAGGAAGTTGCTTTGCAATGGGCTTTGAGGGCTGGGGTTTTGGATCAGTGAAGAAAGGGGAGATAGTTGTTTCTTTGTGGACTGGGAGTAGGTTTGGGGGGTGGAGGGGAGAGAAGGTAGAGGGAAAAGGAGCTGGCAAGGCCCAGATTTTAGGGAGGCTTGAACGCCATGCTGAGCTTGAACTTGAAGCTGAGGTTTTAAACAGTTGCTTACTACTGATGGTCCTGTACTGATTCACCTTGTCGTGCAAAAAGCAACATTCAGCACTTCCCCATCCTGCAGCCTTTCTTATGCAAAGCTCCTCAGCAACCTGTAAAACCTGTCTTCTGTCTTGGGCTGGAAGGGAGGCTCTGGCATTGCCCATAGCCCCTGGGAATCCAGATGTTCACACTGCTGGGAAGGAGCTCATTTTAAAAATCCAATAGTTTGTAATGAGATGCAATTTTCTCCTGAAAGCAATTAGTATCTGCTAATGTCTTTGCACACAATTGCTTTCAAGAATAAATTCCAGGTTCCATATGGTATCCCATAAATCATATCAAAAGATTTCTTTCTTCTTATGCATTCTATTTTTAAACAGGTTCAGACTTTAGCCTTTAGGTAGTGAAGGATACCGAAGTACAAACTCCCTCCTCACCGTAGATGTGTGAGCTATATCTGAAATTCCAGATGTGATTAGAACCTGGTTTTATATAGTTGATGCATTAGTCAGGGCTGCTGCCATTTTCAGGTGAGAGAGAGGTGCTTCTAGACAATCCATGGCTTTCTAAGTGAATGATGAGAAGTAGTTATAAGGAAACAAACTGGGGACAGCTGAAGGAAGCCCACCGGGTAGGTCTGGCCTATCTAGGCAGTGAGGAGAGCAGAAGCGGAGAGGGGGCTGGGAGGGACAGGAGAAGTAATGCCAGGGCATGGAGCGCTTTGATGGTGGGGGAGGAGGGATGGGACTCATTCCAAAATGGGGATGCCTCGGTCCCAAAAAAGAGCCCCAGAAATGCTAAAATATAAGAGAGGTTATTTCAAAATTCTGCTTAAAATCAATCCTGCATCAGGACAGAGGGCTACTGTGCCCTGAGGACCCAGAACTCATAGGCTGTCCTTTGCCTGTGTCATGAGGTACATAAGTTAGCCTGAGACAACACCAGCAAGCACGGGTGGACTTTGCTGGGGAGATTTGTTCTCATGAACTGACCGATGGGATGCAGAAGACGTGCCACTGGGGTTCCCTGCACCTGGTATGTCCCTACTGAGGCAGGCCTTTCTTGAAACATAATATCAGCATAAGAAGGTCATTTCCTCAGGGGATAAGTTTGAACATCCAAAATGATTCTCCTTAGTACATCTGTTGAACAAGGAGATCCCCACATGCGCTCAAAGGTTTGTCTTCAAACCACTTGGCACCTGCCCAGCAGTGAGGGTCTCTTTGCCAGAGGAACAGAGGACCTAGCAGCATGGTCTGTGCCTACCGGAGATTCTTCAGAGGTAAGGATGGAGCAATTCTTAAATGAGAGGCAACAGAAAAATTAGATTCCCCTTATGAAAATGCCACCTTGAAAAAAGCTTTCAGGTCTGTGCTATGCCTTTTGTAAGAAGTGAAGTCTACGTAAGCAGATATTCTCTAGAGGACTGGAGATTTTGCAACTTTCCTCAAAATGGTGACAGTGACTGTGGGGAAGTTAGCATTTCTCAGGGGAGTTTTCTCTGTCATCACACTCCACATGCCAGCGTCTTGTAGGGGAAAACAGGTAATTCATAAGCGTGGGGTCCAAATCCTTGCTCTGTAACTTTTGGATTAAGGATTCTTAGAGAAATGATTTAAGCTTTCTGAGCTCAGTCTCCTCATCTATGACAAGGGATATATCAGGTAGCTTTTACTAAATGACAAATTTCTGAAAACACAGCAGCTTAAGACACCAAGCACTGAATGTGTCTTTTGATTCTGCAGGTTGTCTGGGCAGTTCCTCAGGTCTGGGCGGCCTCACTCCTGTGCCTGTGGGATAGGATGGCTGGAGCAGCTGGGGCCTTGCTCCATGTGGTCCCTCATCCTCCAGAGAGCCACCCTGTGCTTATTCACATGGTAGCAAAAGGGTTCAAAGCAACAAGAGAGGTCAAACCCTGATGTGAAAGCACTTTTCAATGCTTGTATTGTGTTTGCCAACGCCCCATTGGCCAAAGCGAGATGTTCAATACCAGATTTAAAGGATGGAAAAACAGATTTCACTTCTTGATGGGATGAGGTCTAAAATATTATGGCTATTTTTTGCAATCTACCACAAAGGATAGTAATAAACCCTACCGCAATGGGTTATTCTGAGCCTCATATGACACAATACATGGAAATAAAGCTCTTGGCTTGCCTGGCACATACTAGGTCTTCCATGAATGTGAATTTCCTTGTCTCCTCTTTCTTGTTCCTGAGTAAGAACACATCTTTATAAAAGACACGATGGATCTGTTGACTCTAATTCCATTCTCTTTCAGAGCATATGGAAATTGAAGCCATGTGGGACTTAACAAGAGATCAAATAGTGCCTTAAACATCCCAGGGCAGCAGCCCTGTCCCCAGAGCCTGGGGCAGCCTCTGTGATTGGGGCCTGTCTTTCTTGTGCTCTGGGGCCCTCCCGTCCCAGTCCGCTGCAGGTCGGTCTTTTTCTTGTTACAAATTGCTCATAAGCACACACATCCCCAGATGCCTGCATAAAAGCTGGTATTAAAGTTGTGTAATGGTGGTGTGAGCCTTGTTATGATTAGGGCAGCAGTGAGCTGTTCCCAGAGCTTGGGCGCTAGTAGGAAAAGCCCCGGGAAGTTGAAGCTGCACACACTTCCAAAGACAATCCGACGGCCCCCTCCCCAGGGAGACTGGAGACAGGACGATACTGGGCTGTGCAACCTGATGGTGAGTCAGTTATCAGGAAATAAGAATAAGGGGCTGGGAATGGGACAGAGTCCTCTGAGGAGATAAACCCCAAGGGACAGGAGAGATGCATTTGAAACCTTCCAAGGACTCTGCTGAGGAGTTTCCTCAGAGACAGGTACCACAGGACCTGGCACCTATCAGAGAATACTACTCTGTACTTGATGGTGCATCACGGGGGACCAGGCTTCCTGTTCTTGCCAGGTCCTATCCACAGCCCAGTGAGCGTGGCAGGAGCACTAGCACCGTTTTACAAATGTGGACGCTGAGGTTTCAGAACCCAGAGTCTTCAGTCCTTTCCCAGCATGCTCTTTCCTCTGTGCTTGGTGGCCCCCCTACTCCTTGATCTTGAATCGGCTTTTTCACTGATGATGATGGTGCCGATGAAACATTGACTAATGACCTCTGGAATATGCACTCTTTAACAAGTATTAAGGGTGTGTTGTGTGTTTGATTATATATTACAGGATAAATCATTCTTGGCCTCTTGCCATCATGGCATCCAGAGTTCTTACAATAGCTGATGCAAATCTCATGATGAACACTGGGCTACTGGGCTTAATGGAAACAAGAAACCACAAAACCCCAGCCTGGAGGGTAAAAGAAATTGCAAGCTGGGAAATGACAACTGCTTCTTAGAAAACTAGTCAGAAGCAGAATGGGAGAGAAGTCAAAAGATTAACATTTATTAAACATTTTCTATATGGCAGACTGTGCTAAAGGTTTGCAGAGATTACTTCCTTTCCTTATCACCTGCAGCCCATTAAACATTATCCCCCGTGTACAGTGCTCACTCATATCTGTGTATTTTCTAGACACCAGGATGATTACCCTTTCGCACACCCTTACTGGAGGCAGGACCATACCATATGACTAGTTTTGACCGATGATTTGTGAATGGAAGTGATGTGCCTCAGTTGTAGGCTAAAGCATTTATTAGTCTTTGTGAGGCCCTCCAGAATCCTATCCCAGTTGCAGAAGCATATGGTAGACAGGGGTGACACATGGTTGAAACAGCCAGGATTGCTGAGCTTCCCTGTGGAGGACAATTGCCTTGGGAGGTCTCCAGACCTATAGCCCACTTTGCTTGAATAAGAAATAAAACGTTGTTGTTTTAACCCACTGAAATGTTGGGGTTGTTTATTAGTGCAGCACAACCTAGCATATTCTGCCTAGTGAACGCCCTCATTTTACAGATGAGGAAACTAGGGCTCTGAATAGTTCAAGAACTTGCCAAGGGCACACAGATCCTAAGTGGGAACACCAGGGTTTGAACCCATATAATGTCTCCAGAGCCCAAGCTCTTAACCATGATATGATTCAACAAAAAAGTCGTGACCAATGGGAAGTTATTAAAGGACTTTTCTAACTGGAGGTAACCTGATGACCATGGCATTTGTGGGACCCTGCACTGGCTTCTGCGTGAGGGGTGGGCTGAACCAGGGAGACAGAGCAGTGTCCACGCAAGTCAGCTCACCCGAGGGGCTGTGCTTCTCCCACTGCTGCCACACACAGGGGCAGCCTTGTAGCCCACCCTGCCTGGTGTTGTTGCCACTGGTATTTGCATGTCTCTGAGGTGAGAATATCAAGAGCCATTTCACCTGGGGGCAGGGAAGGCAGAGGGAAAGGGGTAGCTTATGCGGAAGTGGGGGAGGTGCTGCCAGGGATGGGGAAGGGGATTCTGTCTCCTAAACCCAGATCACTGTAGCCCACGGCCCTGAGAGCTTACTCAGTGTCACCTCACCTGACAGTTTCTCCTGGCAGAGACCTCCTCAGGAGCCCCGCCTTACAGTGAATGCCACACACCCAGGATGGGGTTTGCCATTCCAATGGGTTTTTGCCATCTAGTTCAGTCAGATGATTGAGGTGTTGGACTGTGGTGCAGTTTCCAAAGCTTGTCTGGACATAAGATCACCTGGGTCCACAGACTGCACCCCAGTCCCCCTCCCAGAGGCTCTGATGAAGTCTGTTTGCTGTGGGGCCTTGGGCCCCCTGTGCTCAACAAGCCCTCCAGGGCACTCGTACCTTCCAGCAAGGTTTGGAAACAGTGACTCAGGTGACGCAAGCCAGTCTGACTGAGCTGCTTTTGGAGTGAGGTTATGGGATACTTTGGCATCCTGAACACAGCACGGAGCCCTTGTCCCCTTCAGCCACAGCAATTCTTTTGTCTATTTCATTTCTTTCCATTTTTCATAAACTTCAGTTTGAAGATGATTTATTCAGTTTTTTGAGGTTTTTGTTTTTCAAGATGAAAACCACTGGCTTACCACATACCTCAATATTCCCTTTGCAAGCCCATGTGAGAGATTGCTTCTGAGTAATGGTTTGGTTTTTACCTTAGTGACACTGTGACTCTTGTAAGTGACAGTATTAGCCTCTTTGCTCTAGCATCTGGGAAGCCCGGAGCCAAATTTACAATTCTCCTCGGCAAAAATTGTATGTAGCAATTGCAATTAATCTGATTTTTTTCTCTACTTGTCTTTCAGTCATTTGCTATAATGTCATCTTTTTTTTTCCATCTGATGTGTACTTCTGTAAGCTTCACAAATCCTATTTGGAATGAGGTGGGGTGGATATGAATAAAGATAATTCTAGGGAAATAATTGCACAGAATCGTTGGCTCTAAGTCGCAGCTTGGAGGAACTACAGGACTTAGAGAACCGGATCCAGCCCTCCTCAAGTGACCCGGAGGTGCCGAGAGCGCAAGTGATGCTCCTGGGATGCTGGAACAGAGAAGAGCAGGCTGAGAGGGACCTGGCATCCCGAAACAGGGCATGTTCTGTGACACTGCCCTCGGGGCTGGGCAGTGTGGGTGGTCCGGGGCCACCTCCAACATGGCAGAGTCCCCTCCTGCCCAGAAACGGCTTTCTTAGCAGCTGACACAGTCAACGGTAGGGAATTCATTCCTTTGGGTCTTGATAACTCTTAATTTTTCAGGGTCTCAATGAAAGTGCCCATATCGCTGGGCAGGAGGCAAGCCTCGGGTGTCTTGGCTAGTTCTAGGGAAATCCTCAGAAGGGATGGAGAGCAGAATTTGTGGGGAAATGAGAGAGCTAGGCTGTCCCAGTGCCCGAGGCATAAAGCTGGCGAAGGTGTGTGTGTGCCTGGGGTAGGGGAAGCAAAAACCGTGGCTTTTCCTAAGGCCCTGGGCCCTGTGCGGGCCTCCCTTCAGTCTCGGGCTGTGATGCAGAAAGAGCAGGAGAGGAGGGGAGGAGGCCTCCTTACAGCTTTGCCGACGGCTGGCCCGGCAGTCGCCAGGCGCTTCCGTGTGCCCGGACACAGACTGAGCCCCCTTGGGTTTAAGCTCTGCCCTTATCCCCCGCGAGGCAGAGACAGCCAGCTGCTCAGATGAGCCTCGCACCCCGCTGCTGCGTGAGGACACCCCAGAGAACGAAGATAATGAACTGCGGACTCAGGAGTTATTGTTCCAGGTCGCGTTACCTCTCTTGCTGGCAGTGCCTGTGCGTTTCCTCTGGCCTCCTGGCTTGGATGTCTCTTGGCTGCAGGGACTCGAGTCCTGTGGCCTTGTGGCCGTTCAGCTTCAGTGCTCCCGCAGGGCCAGACCTGCCCTGGCCGCTCATGAGACACACGTGTGTGTGCGTGTGTCTGAGTGTGACTGAGGCCTGGTGGGCACACACAGAGGGCCGCTGATGTCTATTACATGCAGAAACATCTGTTTTCTGCAGAACATCCACAGTATCAGATGTTTTACGGCAAGGAACCCATTTTTTTAATAAAATGAAAATGAGACATGGAAATCAAGGTAACCACATTTAAAATGTTTATGGAAGATAAAGGTTCAACCACAAGTCTTTCGTCAAATGGAGGACAGTAGAAAGAAGTTTAGGGACTGCCCTTTGGCTGTCCTTGCCTGAGCAGCGAAGCCTTGCAGAGTCTCACCTCATATAGTATGTGGGCCCTCTGGGCAGCTGGAAATATTTAGCAACGTGTCTAAATGTTGTTGCACAGCAGCCCCACCATCGGCCTGTCCAGCATGACTGCTGGGGGGAGAGATTTACTCAAATGAAAAGCCCAGACTTAAGTGCGATCCTTGAATGGCACCCCAGGGTATGGAGCACTTGAGGCGGGAGGCCTCTGCCAGGAGAACGGGCCTCCGTCTGATTCACAGCCCTGCGGGTGTGAGCAGATGGAGACAGGAGGCCCGGGGCCCTGGGTCAGAGCAGGACGGCCCCTCCAAACCCTTCTGAGAAGAGGACTTTGTCTTCTTAGATACCCACCACATGTACCTTTGGTGAAAAGTCCTCAGGTGCCACCATCATTCCCACTCAACATTGTCACCACTAAGGAACAAAATGAAGCATTTTCTCTGTAGTTACATGGTCACCAGGATGGATAACCTTCTTGCACATGTCAAGGGTAGTTCCTCCCAAGGACTGATGTGCACTGATAGTTTATCTCATTTTCTCACCAGAAAGCTATTCCCGTGTCACAGATGAGAAAATCGCCGGGGGACTCCAGAACCTCCAGAGACAGTTCTGAGGAGGTTGCCTGGAGCACAGGGAAAGAGGAGGGCCGGGCCTTCCTCACGGGGTTCAGAGAGGGAAATAGAAATGCAGGATGGGGTCCCCCAGGTGGCACCCCATCCCCTCTCCTCCGAGCTCTTGAACTAGTCACTCTTCTTTGGGCCTGAAGTAACTTTTCCATTTTAGAACAATCCCTCATCTCACAGCTCCGTGGCAGGGACTTATCTCTCTCACCATCAGCTGCATGTCCCCCCGAAGCACATAAAGTATGAAATGGAGTGAGGGATCAAGTTGAATTGTGTGACCTGCTATTTACGGCGGGGGCCCTCCGGACATCCGATCCAGTGTCTGAGCTCAGATACCACAGCTCCGGCGCAGCTGATTAGACTTTCCTGAAAGGGGAGCAGCTCTCTAGGGAGAGGGTGCCGCGGAGGAGGGAGGGCAGCGGGAGAACCATGGCCCGCGTGCAGCTGGTCCTGGGCAGGCCTTGGGTCTCGGGGCCTCACCGCTGTGCAGACCCCTGCACAGTTCCCGCGATGGGGGGCTTACTGGAGGAATGAAGGGAGACGGAGCCCCTTGGGGGCTTCTTTGGCTTGCCAGTGAACTGGGTTTAGGGACAAGCGGTATCTTCCTCCCCACCAGCCCTAACCAGGCCGTGTTCATATTGCTGAGTTAGCAGGAACTGAAACGTAAAGGGGTTTTCAACTGGAGCAGTGAAACCAAAGGTAGTTCCTCAACTCACAAATTTCTTGTGCTATCAAATAAACCGGAAGATTCTTCTTGGCCCACAAGCTTGGTCTTTATTAGAGCTGCCATAGTCCGGCTGTTTGGCAAAGAGTTGCCCACAGAACAATGTTCTGTTTCCTTAGGCATACGATACAGGAACATTTGTAAAACCCTGAGATGTGCCATCTGGCAAGGGTCCTTTCGAAGGGTCCTTCCAGCCTGAGACTCTGATTCTGGTACTCCCAGGGTGCATTAGGCCAACATGGAAAGGCTTAAGGAACTCCGAAAGCATCTGTAACCAGGAGTTAGAACAAACCGACCTTGTAGAGCCAGGCACGGATAGGGCCTCAGTGAATATTTGTTGAATGAATAACTTTGAATAGGAATCAGGATACACAGATCTACTAACTAAACTGGGAACTTCTGAGCCTCAGTTTCCCTTTCTTTGAAATGGCCTGGAAAAATCTGTCCTGGACACCTCTGAGGGCTGCTTTGCAGATCAAGTGAGAGGGTTGATGTAAAAGTATGTTGTGTTCTCCCAGGTCTTCAAACAGGCACTCACATTACCATATTCCTTTTGTTCTCAGAGGCCCCGCTTAGTAAGCAATCATGACCCTTGTTCACACAAACGTATCTGACCCTTCTTGGACTGGCTTCTATTCCAGCCGGAACCGACTCTTTAGGTCAGCTGTTCTCTTAAGTTTTCTCCAACAGCGTGATGGAGACGTGTGGGATGGTCTTTCACCTGAGCCTTTCTATTGCTGTGTCAAGCGCAACAGGGAGAGAGCTGTGGACGCAGATGGGATGCAGTCTCGTTCAAGGACAGCCCTTCACTTTCAAGGTCTTGGTTCCTCTCAGCATTTGTCTCACACCCGAGGACTCCTGGTCTCTAGCGCCAGCCCTAGCCACCCATGTCTGTGTCCACGCCACCCTCTGCTTCCAGCCAGCTCTAATCAGTTTCAGTTCTCCAAGAAAGTAGAGCTCCCCTTCTGTAGGTCTGGCCTTGTTCCTGTTGATAATAATAAAACAATGATAGCTCCTTTTCTGTATAGAACTTTCCCACTTACAAACCATTTCTCAATAATAAAATTGGTGCCAATGTGTTAGTGACCAAGCTATGCACTTTATAAACAAATGACAAACTAAGAAAAAAGTAAGGCATTCATAAGGATTAAAGTTTATAACATATAAAGAGTGCTTACAAATCAATAAAAGATGTCTCCCAAAAGAAAAATGGGCATAGGACAAGAATTAACAGTTTGCAAAAGAAGAAATATTAATACACATTGCTTCTCTCTAGAAGCCAATCCCATTTTATGGATGTGGAAATTGAGATCACAAGAAGTTAAGTACCTAAGGTTATACAACTAGTAATCTTAGCAAGAATATGAACACAGATGGGTCCAGAACCCAGGCAGGGGTAATTATTACTTTCATTTTATAGATGAGAAATTTGAAGTTCTGTCCATCTACATTTGATCCCACACTGCTTAAAGATGTGATTGTCAGCTTTTGACACGAGCTTTGCCAGCTTGCTTGCACCAGCCCTCCCCATCACTTCACTTCTTGGCTGACAGAGTGGTGAGTATAGGAATGGGGAACTGGAATATGGGTTTGGAGAAGGTGAGGGCTCCGATGCTCAGGCAGACTGGAGTAAGAAGAGGTCAAATGTGGGTTCTGAATCTCCCATAGTCACCCGGCTGGTGAGTGGCTGGGCCAGGCCTCCAACCCAAGCCCTCCGAATGTAGAGCTGATACTCTCTGTGCTATGCTTTGTAACGCAGCCCTCAGCTGACTTTGGCTTCCTGCTTGCTGCTGCACCCGACATGGACACAGAGGATCCAGTGAAGTGTAAATACAGCTTGATTTTTGCAGCCTGCCGAGCTGTGGTAGATACCTAATCTGGGGAGATCTCTGATTCCTTGACTCAGAAATTAGCATGTAAGTGCAGAAACCTAATAGCTAACCAGAGACAAAGTCTATAATAAGGTTTAATTGTTTCTATTTGTAATCTGAAATGACCTGGCTGGATTGCTGGGGCTTGGACTGGGGCCAGGTCCCTTTCTTTATTTAATATATGTTTGCTACCAGCTGCCGAGGGAGCCTTCCTGTCTGTATTATTAATATGATATAGGCCTTTGGTTTCCAGTATCATCTCTTTGGAATTTCTGTCTCAGATCCTGTGCAAATGAACATAATCCCCTGGCAGGAAAGGCGTTTCAGAGTCTTGGCATCAGGCTTGGAGCCTCTGGGTTTTGTGTGAGGAATGCCAGATGCTGTCAGCCTTGGCCTTCCTGGTCAGCATCTCTGCACTGGAGGAATCACCCACCTGCCCACCCCCCCCACCACTAGGGTCTGAGTTTAAATCTGGACACAGGTGAAGGAAGCCTTGGGGTGCTCTAGCTGGAAGGGAACAGGCTGCTGGCTCACGAAGATGCATCCAGCCACTCTCCCAAGACAGGGGATACAGAACAATTTTCTGAAGATCTCAGAATAGCTTTTGGATAACAAAAAAAGGTTGGGATGGGGGTAGAGCTTACCTCCCAAGTTTTTGATTAGCAGGCCAAATCTCTATGCTATAAATGAGACTGTGCTGTATGACCCACTTTCCTTAATTATAAAACACACAAAATATAATAAATTGTTGGACATCCTGGGGAAAGTAGACAAGGCTGCTCACAGCTGGAGGAGTCTACTAGTCTAAGGGCTCTGGG
This sequence comes from Daubentonia madagascariensis, assembly GCA_023783475.1. NCBI lineage: Eukaryota > Metazoa > Chordata > Mammalia > Primates > Daubentoniidae > Daubentonia > Daubentonia madagascariensis. Next base: position 38,575,017 of record JAKFHU010001035.1, on the reverse strand, counting down.
GGCTCAGCAGCTGAGAGGATGTGTGGCTCAATCCACCTGTAACCCCTCAGGGTTTGCAAAGGTGCTACAGTTGGCTGGTTGGGAAGCTCTGATAGGGATACATGGAGTGGCCCAGCTTAAAGACCATCAGGCCACTATTTGTTTACTTAACGATCACCCCACAAACATTACCGAGCAACTCTCCTATGTCAGGCGTCATGCTTAGTGCTGAGGATACTGGGATGGACAAAAGCAGGTACATATCGTCGCTGAACTTGTGGAACCAAAGGTCCAATTGAAGGAGACAGACATACAAATAAGTGGTTTTGTCACTAACTAAGCAACCTTAGGTAAGTCATTTAACTTCTCTAAGCTTCACTTTCTTTGTCTGCCAAATGCAAATAAAAAGCATGTACCTTATGGGGTTATTGTGAGGATGGAATGAGGTAATATTCATTAAACAGCCTAGTACAATGACCAGTACTAGGTCATTGTAGGAAATACTTAATAAGCAGGAAAGCACTTGACACACCATGAAAGGCTTGGACAAGATCATCAGATTATTATTCCCCATCTCACTCTGCATCGCCTGATGATATTTTGGAAAACAGTGGGTTTTCCAAAAAGTGGTCTTCAAACAGTTACATAGAATACTTTGGGTAGGGTAGGAGGAAGTAGGGATGGAAGAGGGGGAGGAGGCTTTTGCTAAATGTACTGATTGTCCTGTCCTATTCCTAGAAAATTCCAGGGAAAGTGAACAAGATTGCTTGCAGCTGGAGGCTACTAGTCCAAAGTCTCTGTGCTAACGTAGGCTTAGGGAATCTATTTTTCCCCCAAGATTTCCAGGTGATTCTAATGCAGAGCCAGGTTTGAGAAACACTTATGTGCTTGGCAATTTTGGGGTGACTTTCCCGTCTCCATTCTATAGCCATGGGCCACAAGGGTAGGCCTCTGCCAGCCATGTGGGTGGTACTGATGCCAGCCCTGCCACGGCTGAGTGGACAAGAGTGGACATCTGGCTTAAACTTTGACCATCAGAATTCCTTACCCTAAAATCTGAAATAAGAACCAAGAGATTCCATTCATAACTAGGCTTTTGAACAAAGGAGAAGTATAAATTTAGGACTAGTGAGTAGGCTTTTTTCTGCTATGTGGACTGAGTTAACAGAGAGACAAGCATGAAGTCATTGGGAGAGGAAGAAAGAGCGTCCCCTGCATTCCCAGCAGCCTTTGATTTTCTGGTTCCAGCCCCTTTGCCAGCCTCAGCTGCTCTGGCCCCCAGGTGCTGTGAGACTTGCACGTGTGCGTGTCACTTGGCTTGAGTTGGTTTCTGTTTCTTGCAACCGAAGCAGTTATCCTTAATAAAGAAGGATGACCTGTTTATTTTAGATGAAGAAATGAGAGAGTTTGGAGGGTAAGGTAATTGAACCAGGGGTTCAGTTAAGTTCAGGGTCTTAAGTCTCATATCATCTCACTTAAACTAAATTTTAGCATGGAGTAGGCTCAGCCTTGGACTTGGAGCTTTTGTGATCTGCTTCTTATACCTGAGAACATGTGTATTCTCTCGACTTCACTCAGTCCTGCAACCTGGAACAATAATGATGATGATTTCTTACCTTCTATAGAATGCTTTATGGTTGACAAAGCCCAGGTCACATTTGTAGGATACCACTAACACAATTGTTTAATTTGTCTATTCTGTGCACCTGCTGTGTTCTAAGCATCATGCTATGTGCTTTTTAAAATTGCCATTTAGTTCATGGAAGGCTCCTGCCAGAAACTTTACGACCAGGCATATTTCCCCGTGTGGATGATAGCACCAAAGAAAATGGGTTCAGATTGGGAGAGTAGGTAGATCCAGTCAGCAATGGGGAAGAAGCAGTGGTGGGAGGTGGGGTATGTGCCCTAGAAATCTTCAAGAACAGAAGTGGAATGAGCAAGACACAAGCTTGTCTGACACGAGGGGCTAAAGCCCTGACCTCGTGGGTTCTTTCCCAGCCCTAGCCTTTTACATTTCTAAATGATAATGGTAGTGTGAACGTGCCCCAGTGCACTGATTCTGAGCGACCAGTTTATGCCACAGTCTCCCAATGTTAATTCCTGTTCTCACTAAACCCTTTTCCTCATCCCTAAAATAGGGCTGATAACACTGCCAGTATATTATTCAGAGTTGTCCAGAGAAATAGAACCAACAGGATGTGTGTGTGTATGTGTGTGTGTATATCGTATATATAGGTAGACAGAACATGAGAGAGGGAAGACAAAGATTTAAAGAATTGGCTTATGTGATTGTGGAGGTATAAGTCCAAAATCTGCACGGTAGGCCAGCAGGCTGAAGACTCAGGGAGGAGTGATGGTCTAAGTCCAAAGGTAGTCAATCTGCTGCCAGAACTCTTTTTTGCTCTGGGAAGGTGAGTCTTTGCTGTATTAAGGCCTTCAACTGATTAGATGAAGCCCACCATATTATGGAGAGTAATCTGCATTACTCAAAGCCCATTTAACTTGATTTAAATGTTAATTTCACCTAAAAAATACTTTCACAGAAACATTCAGAATAATGTTTGATCAAACATCTGGGCACTATAGCCCAGCCAAGTTGACATATAACATTAACCATCACAGCTGGTCTCATAGGACAGGTCTGAAGATTTAATTAGTTAGAAAATACAAGAAGTGTTTTGTAAACTGTGAACAGTTCTATACTGCTAAGGCTGGTGGGGGGAGTTGCATGGAGTGTCCGGGCCCCCAGGGAGTTAAGGAGCCCCTGCCCCCACTGCCCTTCCACCTGCTGTCTGAGCTACCCCCTCTCATGCACCCCAGCCCTTCAGGTGGGGGGCATTGGAGAGTTCCTGAAGTTGCCTGACACCAGATACTTCCTTCCTGCCTGGATTAGAGGCATACTGTCAATATCATGTCTGTGTTTACCAAATTAACAAATGGACTTCAAGTTAAACACTGGGCGATTTGTGAGACGGATTTTTAAAAAATGTGCCCGGGCTCAGGGGATCACTCACAGGTGATAGGCTGTTTGCCTTTCTTGGACTTCTGGCCTTTAACATCATGTCACTTTAAATTGCTTTTCATGGAAAGCTGCCTCCCTGCCATTCTTCAGCCTCCAGGCAGGCATTTCTGTGCACAGCTGGAGCCCTGCCTCACTGTGGGGCAAAATTCTTTCTTCTGGGCCCAACAGAGACAAATATCCTCTGGTCAGTGGCTCCAGAATGGAAGATAAGGTGTTGAAACAGTTCACTCCCTACCAGGGATTTCTCCCAATGGGCAGAGTGGGGCTTCCAGCCAGTTGTTTCCAGCCTGCTAGGTTTCTCTGGTAGGCAGGCAGGACGCTAGTGTCTGGTCTCAGTGTCCCTTTTGCATCTCGACATTGGTATCATGTCCACACCAATATGCCCATTGAATTGACTGAATCTTTGCCTTTACATCTGGAGAGTTGGCAGTTGAGAGGATGCCTATGTGGGTCAAGGCTGCTCTGCTCCAAGGATACACTGACTTAAATGCCTCTCAGTGACGGGAGACACCTTGAACCCAAGAAGACAGGCTGCCTGAGAAGCCGGCCTTCACATAGACAAAGTGATGAATATCTTTTGTAGATTTTCATATTGAACTTCATTACGTAGCCTATTGATTTTTAGTGCTGTTTATTTGGGAAAGTCCTTACAAGGAAAGGACAGAGTGGGGTTTCAACACCTTCACCATGTGCTGTTCTGCAGTGGTTTCTGTTAGGCAGCAAAGCCGCCATTTGGAGAGTGAAAGACTGAGGTCAGCTATTTTTCTTTCCTTGCCTTACCGGGCAGCAAAGAGCTGGTTTAACTGAATTGACCAGTTGTTTGATGAATCAATCAATCAGCAAATATTTGTTTTGTGAGCCCTGTGAGCAAGGCACTCACTGTTTGATTAAATTGTGTGATGAAACAGAACAAATAGACCTGTCTTCTGGGCCCCTTGTAGACAGTCTAGCTGTGTGCAGCTAATTACCCTACCACCTCTAATTACAGATACACGCTCAAACTGAGCGCTTTTCTTGAACCAAAAGTTAATCCTGGAAATCTGGTAATGCAATTACTGTGCTTGTTCCAACAAGTGAGGGGTGGCGGGGGGGAGAGAAAGAGAGAGAGAATATAAATATGCTCCATTTATGCTCCATTTATGTAGCCCCACAATGAGGGAAGGTTACAAAAAGACTTTTATACCCAAGGAATAATGGGGGTCTGTAATTGAGCATGGTTTGGTGTCTAAGATTTGGCTTTGAAAAGGAGCCGGAACCAACTTTCCTAAGTGGCCTTTAATGTGTTCCCAAGGGTTTAGCTTTTTCATTAGCTTAGTTTTTAATTGATGTCACAACTCAACGTCAGGACCATATTTTAAGAAGGAGAAAAGAAAGAAAACACTCAGGAAACACACAAAACAACCAAAAAACCCTAAACCACAACAGTGAAAAAACATGTCTTTCTTTTAAACATCATCTTAGTATGAGGCAAACTGATCTGTCAGATATGCTTGTCATATCCACATATTTTATAATCCAATATGTTCAGGCAAGAATTTTAGCACGACCTGCCAACAGCAATCCTGAACTTTCCTTGACACTTTAAAGAGCACGTAGGGGGGAGTTGGGTTTTGAGGGGGCCTTAACCCTTTAGTTCAGCATCTAAGAGTCCTTTGGAGATACGGATCACCTAAGAACAGGGCCCAGGGGAGGACCTGCCACAGGCATAGGTGATGACCAGGACTGAGCTCTGACAGTGACTATTGTCACAGTCCCTACCTGTGATCTTTCCCCCACCTGTGAGTCAGGATGAGCTTTAAACTGAGCCCTCTTAGGAATGACCTCACTTGGAACACCATCCACCTCAGTTCAGTTCATGGAATCACAGAGTTGTACGAGACTGTTTGATGATCTAATCCAGCGGTTCTCAGTCTCGGCTGGATATCGGAATCACCTGCAATGCTTAAAGAAAGGATAAAAACTGATGTCCAGTCCTACCCAGCGCTATTCAGACAGAATCCCTGGAATAGGCCCTGGCTAGTGAGACTTTTTCTAAGTTCCCAGGTGATTCTAATGTGATGCCAGGGTTGAGAACCACAGTCCCACCTCTAATTTTAAAGATGGAGTTGACTGCCAGTGTCAGGGCCAGGACTCGTATCCAGGCACAAGTCAACTTGGTTTGCTTCATGGTTGTTGAGCATCTGCAGAGTGGCCAGTCCTGCCCTGGGCATGATGGGGATACAAGAAGAACCTGAAGCCTGCCCCCCTGCCCTCAAGGAGTGTACAGCCTTGGTGGGGTGGCAGAACTAATGGATGCAGCAGTCAGAACACTGTAGGGCAGCATCCAGTCAAGAGCTGAGCTTCATAATAACAAATGCCAAATCCAGACTAAAGTCTGGAAGAGATGCAAACAACAGTGGTTGGAGTAGGGGGAAGCATTATTGGCGTTGGGGCATCAACATCAGAGCTCAGGATGGGGAGGTGTGGCCAGTAAAGAAGAGGAGAGGGCACTTTTGAGGAAAAAGGCTGAGTGACAACTGGAGGTTGGAATGAGTGGTGTCCATGTCAAATGCTTTCGTGGCCTTTTCAGGGGAGAGCATAGGAGTCGGGGGATCCAGGGCAGAAGGCTGATGCTGCCAACAGAGAAAATCCTGAGCAGATATGCCCAAGGGTGACTGCCTGCCTCATATAGGGGGACATCCCTGAAGGTTAAAATTAAAAAGCAGAGGAGATTCAACATGAAGGTGTCTTTGGTGAGAACCCTGTTCTGATTGGTTGGTGCCCAATTCATACCTATAGTTAAATATTTGAGATCTCCCCTGTATCACATCCTTGGACAAGGGGTGCCATGTACTTTGGGGGCATTATCTTGAGCCCCATGCTTTGGGGAGTCCTGTGCTGCTGCAGGGAGAAGGCAACTGAAGCTCAGTGACTGCTGGTGGAGGTGATGGGGGTATGGGTATTCAGAGACAGGTGGGTAAAAAAAGGCTTCAAGTCAATGATTAAAACAAAAAGCTCCATGTTCTCAGATATTCAGCCTGTGGCTCCCACTCCCCTCCTGCCGCTATCTACAGCAGTGGGAGGATCGTGGGATTTGTGGGGTTTCTCCTCCCTTATACACATCTTACCGAGGCCACATGGTCTTGTGTTATGACCCCTTCCCTTGTCTTCTCTTCCCCTGGACCTCTTATGTGGTTGTCTTCTCCCTCCCTTGATTCTGTGGCTCAAACCTGCCTTCACTGTGCTTTCTATAAAAACAGGCCCAGAGGGCAGGGTCTTGGGCCAGCATCCTAGACCAAGAAGTAGCTTTTGGAAGTGGGAGGAGGGTCGGGCTTGGGTGCCAGATGTCCTGTCCTTCAGAGTCATTTGGTCAGAGCCCCTCAGGAGCCAACAGGAAGACAGGTATTCCTCTTGGGTCCACTCTTTGGCTATGCTATCTCCTTTCAAATCACATTTGTCACTTTATTGTCATCTTCTCCTGTCACTTTCTAGGTTGATGTGGCTGCTAAGAAGCCACTCCCATGCCAAAGAAGTAGGTCCTACCACAGCACTGTGTGAGCTTTGGAAAGCCCATGAGATCCATGTCCTCTAAGTCTGCTCCAAGGGTTTTCCTCCAGGAATCTGTCCTGGATTCCGTTTTGCCCAAATTGACTCTAGTCAGAAACCCAGCTCAAAATTCCCACCTTCCCAAGACTGGAGGCGAATAAACTTAGAATGACCTAACCATCTCAGATTTGTCTTTATGAGAAAGAGTTTCTCTTTGTTTGATTACACTCCTTGTGCTTCAGCCCTGGGAGTGCATAGCTGAAGAGACCTTTGAAATTATTTGATCCACACCCTTCATTTTATAATCAGTGCAGATGAATGGCTGAGAAAGAAGGGTCTGCTGTCATATTTACTGGGTTGACATCTTAGTGCCACCACTTTGAAGCTGCATGGCCTTGGACATGTCACTTAAATTCTTTGAGCAATAGTAATAATAATACCACCCAGTTTCACTGGTGGTAGCCATGTTTAAAGAAGATAATCCATATATACTGGTTAGAATGGAGCAGGCCATACAAATGCTATCTTTTTATTGTTATAAATGAAGAACTTGAGACACAGGCCTATTCCTCTGGGAGTTATTTTGTAACTGGTCATATTAGTAAAGTCATTCTTAAACTTTTTGCCAAAGTATTCCTAGTATCACAGAAAAGTAGAAACATAACCCTAGGAATCTAGGAGCTTAGCTCCATTCCATAAGAGTTAAACACCTTGGACTTATGTGTTATCCTTAAAATGCATGGAAATTTTGCATTCTATTTTTAATATATGTTTGTTCTAATATAGAAATAGTGGTTTCCCCTGAAGCCCTTTATCTTTATAAAATCAACTCTTCTGGACATGAATGATGTTTATTCATTGTATAGTGTGCACATCTGTGAGCAACTCCAGTTTGAGGGACATGAAGTTAGTACGTGGAGCATCTTAAATAGCCAGGCCAGTGACTGTTTCCACGAAGGATGGGACTTCAGCTCTCTTACAGGAAGCAGGAGAGAGAAAGTTACACATAAGCAGCACCTCCTCCTGGGAATGAGGCAAGCCCAGCAATCCGAGATGATGATAACTTCATCCCTGAAAGCTGGCAGCTTTTTGTTCTTGGCAGACCCAGCGGCCCCTCTGTGTGACTCTCTGGGCTCCAGACTGGGGGCTGTGGTCCCGCCATGCCTCAGGGAGGCCACAGATCTGAAAGACGTAGCGTGACTTGGTGCCTCAAGGCTGGCTGTGTGCTGAAACGGAGTCGAGACAGACTGTCAGTGTGGAAACCACGTGGTGACAGCTTCCTTCACCCTCCAGACCTGTCAGCTCACGGGGAATTGACAGGCCTCGACTAATAAGGTAAACAAAGGCTTTAGAGCATGGAGGAGGAATGCCGGAATTCTTTCTTTAATGTCTCCCTTTTCATAGCATGTCACAGAGCTAACTCCTGGCCCGATGGAGGTAGCAATTCCTGGCTTTTAAGATCTCCCAAGGGTGGTGAGGAGAGAGGCCTGGAGCGCCAGAGGCTGAGCTCAGAGTCCGAGCTACTGTCTCATCACGGGCAAGGCATCCGGCTGCTTCCTTGGAGGCCATGGCTCACAGGTTGCAGCTTTGAGGATAAAGTCCAGACTGTCTAGTCTGGTGGTGGAGACCCGTCATGGCTACCGTCCAGCTCTCCCTGTCTGCTCTCCCAGCACTCCAGTGCTCCTTATCCTTGCTCCTCTTTTCCATTCTGGAAGCTCTGCTCCAGTTCTCTTCGTTGGTATAGACGGCTTCTGGGAAGAGCCACCTCAGCCTTGCCTTCTCAGAGCAGCCAGTGCTCCCATTTGGCTCCAGAAAGGCTGCCGACTTTTCTGGATCAAATCCTGGGTGTTTCTGCCCCTACCTTGGAATTTCTCCCTCCTGGGCCTCTTTTCTTTCCCACCTTGCCACATTCCCCCTTGCAAGGCAGACCCCCTTTGCAGGGCGAGGATGGCAGTAATGCAGTGTTTCTGTGCCATTACTTACAAAGACAAATGGCCTGTTAGCCTCCTAGGGTGTAATTTAAAAGCCATTTGTCTGGTGGTAATAACTGGAAATGGACTTCCGCTGTAGGCCAGTGTGACTTCCTCCAGGAGCAGGGGATCTGCTAATGGTGTATGGCTGCCCTGAGGACCACTTGGCAGTGGCTGCTTCAGACTTACACACTGTTTCCACTGAAAGGCTCAGAAACAGAGAAAATGGCACCAAGGGGATGGGGGGTGAGCTGACGGAAAGCAGACAGCTTTCTCTCAAGCCAGGCAGCTGTTCTTATTTGTCTTAGGTACTAAGAGGACCAAGAACAGAAATAGGTTCAGAGGGGATCACAGCAACCTCACCAATCTGACCCCTTGAAATCTGGAAAGGTTGAGCTTTATTTGTGTCCTCTCTTTTGAGAGTCTGTAGGCAAATTCAAGTTATCTGGCTTTAAAGTACCTCAGAAGTAAAATTTCTCAGACAACTGAGGCTTTTTCCTTTAGGCAACAAAGCTTTTATTTTATCCATTCGGGATAGACAGTTTTAAAAAATATATCACTTGTGCCTTTTCTTCAACGGAATTGTTGCAGAGATGTTAAATGTTCATTGTCGACACTGGGCCATTATTTTGAATGTCAGTTTTAAAGACTTTGTCTTCTCCTTTTGCTATTCTTTTGTTCATTATATGCTATTTTATAATTACCTCACCTCGTCTATGTTGGTATTTATATGTATTTACTCCTTATTTGGCTGGAAAAAAATTGATGGAAACCTCCCAAATAGTGAAATCAATGATGGTATGTTTACTCAGTGGGCTACTCCGTGGCCTTTGGAAAGGATGTAGAAGACTATTGATATGGAAGTTGGAATATTGGAAAGAAGCTTGTGTTATACCACTAAGTGATACAAGTAGGTTGGTAAGTGGTATGTACATCAGGGTGGCCCCTATACCTGGGAAATGCTGGTGAGCTCTGATTCCAGACTGTTCAAATCTATGAATGAAGATGCCAAAGTATCTAGCCTTAGTTGAAGGTTTTGTGCTCGCAAAGGATTCCAGATAGAAAAAGTAACAGTCACTGACCACCTACCATGTGCCATACACTATTTTAGGAGCTTTTATACTTTATCTCTGTTGATCTTGATAATCATGCTCTGAGGTTACTTCATCTGAAGAAACTAAAGCTAAGAGAAGTTGCATAACTTGCTCAGGAACACACAGTTGACAGACAGCGGAGCTAGGGTTTGAGTATAAGATAACTGACTCCAAAGCCCATCTTCTTTCTCCTACACTATAGCTGTGATCTATTGCCTCAGTAATGCTGCATGATGCACAACAAGTGACCATAAAGCCTCAGTGGCATGCAACAGTAAGTGCTCTTTGCTCACCCCTCTGGGGTCGGCTGGAAGTTGGCCAGGCACTTCTGCTGTTCTTGGCTGGGCCAACTCATGGGTCTGGTGGCGACTAGCCATCAGCTGATGTAGGCTGGCCCTGTCTGGGGTAATGGGGTGACTCAGTTCTGCTCCACACATCTCTCATCCTTCAGCAGACCAACCTGGCATGTTCTCACGGCAGTGGCACAGGTCGGGGAGAGCAAGAGGAATCACACAGGCCCCTTGAGGCCCAGGCTGGAAACTGGCAAACTGTCATTTCTATTGGCCAGACCAAGTCACATGACTAGACTCAGCCTCGGGGGGTTAAGGAAAGGAACTGCAAAATTACGTGGCAAAGGTTGTGGATACAGGAAAAAGTGAAGAATTTGGGCCATTAAAGGAATCAGCCACATACAACGAGCTACCTTATTCAAGCAGGTATTCTGAGGGTTTCATCAGGGCATGTACCTTAACTTTATGTGTGTGGGTCAGATGGGGACAGGAAAGTCAGGTGACAGGGGAGGCAGATATGTGTTTAACCAAAATAACATCATTCTACAGTATGTTCTTGGCTGTGCTAAAGGGGAAGTTATTTCATACTTAAATTTGTTAGGTGCTGAATAAATCAAAGTTAATGTTTATATACTGCAGTACTTCTCAGTGCCTTCAATATGTCATTGTGCATTGTGGTATTACATATTTCCCAAACTACTTTGACCATGAGATTCTTTTATACAGCCTACCTATTAACATCTCTTAGAGAAAATGTTCTGGGAAGGCCCAGTTTGGGAAGCACTGGATTAGATGACTTTTAAGGTGACATTTTGTAACACAAGAGGCACTCAGGGACTGTTAAGGGAAGGAGAGGGTTTTTGTTGTTGTGTTGTTGTTGTTTTCCACCCCTACAATAAATGGACCCAGATTCATGATCCAGAAAGAAAACAGACAGCAGAACTGTTTCCACAGTGCTTGCTCAGCCGTCGCTGGTGATGTATTACTGTCATCAGTCCTTCTCACTGCCATGCTCTGCCTCTTAGATGCCACATCTGGGCAAGAGACTGAAGGACTTACATCTTCTGAAGATTACAATGCATGAACTTTGTGCATATAATCGTCTCTTGGTATCCATGGGGGATTGGTTCCAGGACCCTCTGCAGATATCAAAATCCATGGATGCTCAAGACCCTGATAGAAAATGATACAGTATTTGCATAAAATACTATACACATCCTCCCATATACTTTAAATCATCTCTAGATTACTTATAATACCTACTACAATGTACGTGCTATATAAATAGTTGTTATACTGTATTGTTTAGGGAATACTGACAAGAAAAAAAGTCTGTATGTGTTCAATATAGATGCAACCACCCTTTTTTCCCACAAGTATTTTCGATCTGCGGTTGGTCGAATCCACAGAAGTGGAATCCACGGACACAGAGGGTCAACTGTGTTTGTCCTCAGGTATTCTTGTCACTGTCCAATGGCTATTATTATGGTTCTGTGTGCTTGAGATTCCTGCAAGTCTTTCTTTCAGATAACTGCCATGATACTCATAAAATTGCAGGAGGAAAGGTAGCTCAATTAAAAGAAAAATTGTCAGACACTTTAGGAATATGTGCTGGAATGCAATCAACCATGTGAATGATAAGCAATGATTTTTCTGTATTTGGTAAGTGGAACCACAAGATTTCTATGTCAGTCTTTGTTAACCTCATTCAAAGCCCTGTATGTATATGAAAATATTAACATGAGAAAGCAAGCAAGCTATAACTCAGACTTTTCACAGAGATGGTTTGACTGATCTAAGAGGGGTTTCATTACTTTTGCTGATTCACTCTCAGCTGAATGATGAATGAGCGTCACTGTCCCATACTCTGCCTTGTGCACCTTCTGACTCACCCTGCCCACTCGTCTGGGACCCCTATCCAGCCAGGCCTGAGAGGTGATGACACCACTTTGGCACATCTCTGCTTCCCACCTGGGAGACTGGAGGACCGGACCCTTGGCCTTGTTCTGCCCACCCCCCTTCCTTTGGAATGCATCCCTTGATCTCTGACTTGGACTCTGCTGTCTAGATATACCAGCCACCCAACCTGCCAGGAGTCTAGCAGAGACTGGGGTGGGGCCTTGTAACAAACAACATCAGACACTGACTCTTACTTTCCTCTGGAGGCTCAAAAAATCTGACTGTAGCTGTTTTAGCAGGGCTGGAAAGAACCTCACAGTACCTCTCAGTGATCTTTGTGTCTTTGGTGGGTGCAGCACTGGGACTCACAATCACTGCATGCATGAGGGTGTGTGAACTAGTGCTCATTGGAAGTTTGTGTTCATTTCCATAACACATTTCTCAGGTGCATGTGAGTTGTGCATGAGCCTGTGTTGTTAAGGGTTTGAAATTTAATTTGAACATGACGATTTTTTTCCTACTCCTCAATTTTTCCCTCTATCTCCCTGTCTAGTTCATGTGACCCTTCAGAAGCAATTTGGCCTCTTTTCTTGACACTGGGCTCCTGAGTTTTACTTTAAGAGGGGCGGGGAGCACCGAGCAGCCCAGGTGGAGTGGGACACCTTGCCCAGGTAACTTAATGAGCCAGTAGAGGATCTGTGAGTAAACCCAGGATTCCCTGCCCCAGAGGCCCTTCCTCCCCGCTTCCTCCTCCTCGTGTCTCTGCTAGCAAAGCTCATTGACCAGGTGCACTGGGCATCCCTACCTTTGCTCAGTACTCAGGCTTCTGAGAGCCTCTCCCAGAATTCCACGCAGGAAGGGCTCCGCATTGATGAATTTGCCAATTCGGATTCTCCAAAGCTGAGAGGGATTCTCTTGTGCTCACTGGAAGGTGTGAGGTGAAGAAGTGCAGTTGAAGAACTACCAAGCACAGAACTCTCATGAGTTCTCATCAGGGTGTGCCCCCAGGGATTCCGTTCTTTCCTTCCTCTGCTGCATCCTGTTCCCCCTGTGTCGTGACCTGAGCAAAAGGCAAGTTCAGTTCCCACAGGTGCACGGGCGCTCTCCTAAATGAAGGGGGAGAAGTGATGAGAACCAATCTTCCCGCTCCTGCTCCCCAAAACAGGAAGCAGGCGGGATAGATTGACTTGATACGGAGCTATCAGACTGCTCTGCTCTCTGCTGGGACTCTTATCACTGCCAGTCACCAGCGCTCTGGCAAGCTCATGAATAATGCATTTCCCAGTGATTTCCTTCCTTATTTGCTAGCCCAAGGCAATGTTGATAGAAAGGAGTCTGCATAGCTGAGCTGTGTTATGGTAACATTTATTTAAAGTTATTTGGAGAGAGAACACACATAGGTTTATCTCTACATATATATGTTGGTGCCCATTGTCTGGATAATGACATTTGTTTAAGAGGTCATGACAGTTATGCAGCAGTGTTTTTCAAATCAAAGGCTGCTTCACATTGGAGCCTCCGGTTAGGGAGAAACAGCTGTGTGGTATAGGAAATCAGAAAGATGGGGCAGATGGGAGGTGCACTGGGAGGAGGAGGACTGGAAGCTGGTGACAGGAACAAATCCAGCAGAGTCAGTGAGGACCCAGAAAGGGACCTGGACAATAGTGGTCACCTTAAAGAAGGCATCTGCACTCGATGTAGAAGGACAGCACAAGTCACGAAATGGAGGCAGTGTGTATGGAACTTGCTTTCTTCGCAGTTCGGGGTTGAAGATTGGGTGAGAGAGCTACGACTGTTGCTAGATGAGACAACTGAACGCAGACTCTTTGGGAGACCTTAGACTTCTCGAGGAGTTCCGAGGATGTGCCATGTGTGAAAGCACCTCCAGTAGGGAGCCGTATGGATGGAAGAGTTTTGGGTCCTGGGTAAGTGACAGGAATTTGCAGTCAGTGGACAGGAGAGACAGAGGCCTCGCCCAGCCAGCTGCTGGGTGCCCTGTGCCTCTCTGAGCTGCCACCAAATCTCGGGCTCTCTCTAGGACTTCCGCAATGGTGGCTTCTCCATCTCCACCTTTGACCAGGCCGCGGGAACTAGAGGCTTGGGACTTGCAGGACGGGAGAGAAGTTGCGGGGGTGTGGCTGAAGGAGTCCCTCCTCTCCTGTTACCCCCTTCAGTACCAAGCAGGCATCTGGCACTTGCTGCAGTTTCTCTTGAGCTTTTAGAGGAAAACACCAGAGTGGTGAGGGGAGGGCTAAGTGGAGCCATTGCATGCTTTGGAACAATTAAGTTTTCCTGAAAAGGGCTCTCCTCTTGGAATCCCTGAAAGCTCGTGTGACAATATAATTAAATGGGAGGTCAGGACAGCCTGTCACCTTGTGAGAGTGCTTCTGGCTCGCCTGAGGTGGTGGGTGGGTGAGTAGGGGTGGGGCATCAGGCCTGCCGTGGGCACAGTAATTCCAGGTGTGCGCTTCTCTCTGTCAGTCATAAGTGAAGTCAGTAGAGGCTCGCCGCCAGGCGCCTTCAGCAGATGAGGATGCCAGCCAATCACCAGTGCAGGCCGGTCCTGGCAGCTTCAGGGGCACAGAGCCACCCATGGGAACTTCTGACACCTCAGCCCCACCTGGCCTCTTCTCGCTCCAGCCTTAGCCTCATGGTCACCAACACTGGTCAGCACTTGTGTTGTTTTACTGTTTCAGCCCCTTTGCAGGAGCATTGCCCACGTGTCAGTGTCATATTTGCCCCTTGGATATGGAGACTGGTGCAGCCAGGAGGGGCTTGTGCATCCAGAGGAGGGATATGAAACAGGCGATCTTGCCTTCTTTCTCTTACCTCTGCACTTTTGGTATTACTTCCTGCCAGCAGCCCGTCAACACTGCCCCGTCCCCACCCCAGCCCCTGCTTCAATGTTTTGGGGTGCTCACCGCACGGGCCACGGGGCTTTGCCTGTGTTGTTCTCTGTGAGGAGTGCCTTTCCTCCCGTGTTCATCCTTCAGGAGTCAGCTAGAGTGTCACCTCTACAGGACGAGGCAGCTTTCCTGGCCCCCACCAGGGGCTCAGTCTCCTCTTTGACCCATCACGTGATAGTTTCCTGTTCTTTAGGTGATTGTGTGATTGTCTTCCCAAGTAGACTGTAGGCTCATGGAGGCAAAGGCTGCGTCTGCTTTTGTTCACCATTGTTTCCTTAAGTGCATTTAGCAGAGTGCCTGCCACTAAGTAGATGCTCAATTTTCGTTCAACAAATGAGGAATGAATGAAGAAACGTCAGGGTTCTTCTGGTCCTGTTTAGAAATGGATTTGATGAGCTTATTTACAATGAGAAATTAGGGAACCAAATGTGTTTTCCCACTTAGAGCATTTGCTCAAGAAACAGAAATCTAAATAAGATAATGGCTAACCCAGAGAAATGCATCTCCAAGGGTGTCATTCCAGGTAACAGGTGCAGGCGATATTTTGGGTCGGGCAACAGTGCTAGTGGTTCTCTCATCTTTCTATTTGGACAACCTCCTACTTGGCCTCCACACAGAGGTTGCTCTTGGTCCCTATTGCTAGTGACACTAGGGAGTCACCAGCAGTGAGGCTCACCCGCTTCCCTCAAGATCTCAGGGCCCTGTGCTTTGGACCTCCAGCTCTCGCCATCTGCTGCGTAGGGAATGGAACTAAGAGATTGCACCTTCCTGCCCCCGCCTCACTGGGTAGAAACCTTGAAGCTAGAACTCCGCTCAGGGCTTGGGTCTTTGGTCTTGCTCACCTAAAAGGAAGAGGCTGCAAGGGAAGCCTTATTTCCTCTGCAGGGCGCGGAGAGCTGGAGCCTGCACCAGCCGCCTCTCGTTTATTTGGAGTTGCTCCGTGGTGGAAGGCGTTCTAATCGATCATTCGTCTGCAAACGTCAATTGGAGAAATGTGAGTTCCGTATTTACAGAGCCAGAAAAATGGGGGCTTGTCCCCCACCTCCCAGGTGTGCATTTATGCACTGATGAATGACCCCAAAGTGGGTTTGTTATAGAAAAAGTCCGTGCCAAAGGCAGAAAGCTTGCATCTGGAAACACAGTCTGACAATTAGCCTCTGAGCCTGGCGGCCCAGCACTCAGGCTCCACTGTTTCCTGGCTTTGACTATCACGTCCTTAATCCTGGGGTGAAACCAGGAGTTGTGGAGTTTGGGTTCTCGTTGTTTCCACAGTACTGTCTCCTGAGGCTGCTTTGTTTTATTTTGTTTTTGTTTGTTTTGGGTGCTGGGGGTGGAATTTTATAAATCTTGGAAGCCCATAAAAATCAGTGCAGAAGAACAAAATTCTTACCCCAGTCTTGGCCCTAGAGGGGAGTGGTGAGGAATAAGGAGTTAATGTTCAAAAGACCTTTTGAAGTATTTAGATGGGAGTTCCCCCTGCAGTCTTGGGGTGTCCTGCTTGAGTGGGAATTTCCCAGGATCCCCAGCATCCCTTAGCTTCTCCTTGGGGAACACATGCGCCTGCACCAAGAGGTGACCCTTCACCCTGGTCCCTGCCCACTTTCTCCCCTTCCAACCAGCCTCTCTTTTCCTGCCCTCTAAACAATGGCATCCTTTGTTTTAAAAAGGTGAAACAATCATACTTCCAAAGTGACATTTACAAAAAAGAACAGGAGTGAAAAATTAGGACAGGCTAAGCCAAAAATGGTATATCCTTCTTAGGCTCCTGCAGGTCTCTCTCCTTCCAAAGGGTGTCCCTATGTGAGGTCTGAGTGAAGTCATGTCTGACAAATCAGTGCCTTGTGTTTTATGCTCTGCAGAAAAAATAGCTGTTGGGAAAGGGTTAAAAATGAGCTCTCTTGGTCAAGAGCCCCAAGCGACAGACAGGCACGTTCAGTTTCGGTTGGAAAGGAAGACAAGTGTTTTGCTAGTAACTGGATATGGCTCAAGCTGGTTTTTGGCCTCCGGTTCCTTCGCAGGTTGAGGAGTTGGGGATGGTCCAGTTCTTGTGGTTATTTGGAGGTGGAATCGAGGCAGGAGGCCCTGGGGAGGCGCTACCCACCCCCCTCCTTTACACAGGAGGAAACTGGGGCCCAGGGAGGGCTGACGACTTGAACCAGGTCATCCTACTCAGTGGTGTAGCAAAGACAAGAGTGGGGACAGCTCACTTCCAGTCCCAGTGTCCTTTCTAGAAAGCACAGGGTTGTATTAGAACATGGATTCAGGCAGACATAGACTCAGTGCTGTTTTAGCTACTTCTTGGCTGAGTTACCTCCTGTAAATCATTTTACCTCTCCATCCAGCTCTCTTGCGTGCAAAATGGGATTCGAAAATACCTCTTTGGCTGGGTTTTTGTATTAAATGAGACAGTACGTATAAAAACTGGAGATTTAGGTACTCAAAAAATGCTCATTCTTGGGCTAACAGGAATTCTTCCAGCCTTGGGATCAGTCGTGTAGATGGAACAGTCTCTTCCGAAGCAGTAAGGATGTAATAAAGCCTCCAAAAACCAAATATAGCATCCCCACTGAAGTCCTACATTACTCTCAGTACAGCACCTTAGTCAAAGAACTCCCCGTCAAAGGGAAAGGCAAACAGAATGGGGAGAATAAAAGAGCCTCTTCTGAGCAAAGGGAAACTCACCCCAGAGAAGCACTGAGTTAACAATGCCCAAAGCAAGCCTGTGAAGTTAGCAGAGGCCTGAAGATTAGAAGGCTGGGAGGAAATAATGCTTTTCTTGTCTTGGCCTGCAGTGACAAAAGAGAGCAACAGCTGGCGGGCATATGCAGCCTGTTAGGGGCATGCTCCATCAAACAGAAGGAAATCCTGCCCGGTGCAGGCAGGGCCAGGCAGCCGCTGGGGAGCGGACTGTCCAGGGGTCTCTGGGAATCAGAGCTGCTGCTGCCAAGGCTCTGGGCCCTGGGTCTGGGCCTTGAGCAAGGGCCTCCCTCCCCAGCCCTGGCCCCTAAGGCCCTTCCCCTTTCCAGGAGGTGTCAGATCCAGTGATGCTATCGACAGAATCTCTGAGGAAGTTGGGGTTTACTTTGTATTGACTTCAAAACGCCTATGAATATCCCCCCTCTGGCTGGGTCCGGATGAGAGGCTTTGGCCCGCTCTGCAGCCCGGAATCCATTTCCCCAGCCAGGCTGGACACTGAGAGGCCTTCTCCTTCCCCCTCCATTTTTTCCGTGGTTTTCCTTTACCAGCCAGGAGGATCAAACTCCTGAGAAAGGTACCAGGGCTGCCTGCCTGTCCCCTCTTGTACCCTCCGCCTTTGAGCTGTTGGACCATGTGACAAGATGCCCAGCATTAGCCTCTGCTAATTAATCCAAAAGCTGGCTCCCTGTTGGCCCATAGATTTTTACAAACCTGAATTAAACGAAGTGTTTATGTGACAGATATGTGGGAGGGATTTCAGATATAATCACCATCAATCTGGCTGCAGCCAAAATAAATTCTGTGAAAAGTAAAACAAACTATTGCACAGACAAAGTAGGCCTTAGGGGTCTCCAGCAATAATCTGTGTTTTCTTATTTAGCCACGTCTAATATTTCTGCTCTTTTCAGTGTAGATAGGATCTCAGCACACAGGGCACTCTTGCTGCAGCTGACAGGGGTGGACACACGCTCCCTCCGGCTGAGTGGAGGGTGAGGGGAAGGGATGTTGCAAATTTACATTTAAATTCTTAGTTCAAATAAACTGGCTCTGGCTGAGCACTGGCGAGGGGAGGGAGCGGAGCCCAGCTGTACGGCCCAGGCCTGCTGCAGTCTCCTTCCCTCCAACCTGCCTGATTCAGCTACAGTTGGGGCAGGCAGGAAGAAGTCAGAGCACTGATCGTTCCAGAGAGGCTGTGGAAGGAGCCCCATGGAGCTACTGCTCAGTGTGCATGGGAGGCAGCCCTCCTTTCGTTGTTTCAGCACTCCTGTGAGGAGAGAGAGAGAGGAAATTAAAGCTCTGACATAGTAGAGCTCTGGGCCGAGGTCTCTAGACTGGTCCTCCTCGGCTGTCTGCCTGACACCTGAGCATGGCACTAGCCTGGCTCCTGAACTCCAGCTCTTCTCCCTGCTGCATCCTGCCCGGGTGACCAGCCTAGGACCTCAGCCCCTCAAAGGCCAAGACTCCAGCTGGCTGCACACAGATGTACAAGTGCTGGATGCCAGCCTCCAGCTTACCTGTACCTGGGCTTGGCACCGTTGCTAAGATTCCACAATTTCTGGGAAACCCTCTCTTCCCCTGACCCTCCCCCGCTACTCAGAGCTTGTTGGGCCTGGGTCTAGAAGAAGCCACGCCATTGAACTCAATGCCTGCTGCATCAGGCTGCTCCTGAGTCCGTGAGCTGGCTCTTGTGCTGCTAAATTCATGGATCTGGTGCCACACCATGTTCCTTCCTCAATATCGAGAATTGCTATGTATAGCATGCTCAGTGCTGGTCCTTACTGATCCTGAGATGTGAAAGCCCCTCTGAACACCTAACACAGGAGATGAGTCTTTCTGTTTTTTGCATCTGCCCCTCTATTTCTGTTTGCAAGAACCTCATCCAGAGTCAAAGGGCCCACGCCCAGTGGGAGAACATACTAGATCAGTGACTCAGGCCACAGCTGTTCCTTCTCCCTGGAACAAAGGCAACAGCTCCCTGACAACCCTACAGCGCCAAGAAGAGAGTCAATTATATCACAGCTTATACACATTTGGGTAGATCAGAAAGAAAACCTCTCTATGAAATGGAAGTATGGTATAACTTTGCAAACCTATTCATTCATTTATTCAATAATAGTTGAATATTGAGAGTCTACTATGTGTGTGCCAGACTGTTCTAGGCCCTTGGGGTACATCAATGAATTAAAAATTCCTGCCCTCATAGAGCCAATATTCTAATAGGTATAGACAGATGATGAATAACAATCATAAAAAATAAGAAATGTATACAAAAGGCAAAAATGCCATTGAATAAACCAGAGCAGGGTAAGAATGATTGGAAATACTGGAGTTGGGGTGGTTACATATTCAAGGAGGGTATTAGGGGCAGGCCTTACACAGAAGGTGATATTTGCACAGAGACTTGAGGGAGAAGGGAAGGTTAGCCATGATGATGTCCAGGGAGG
This sequence comes from Daubentonia madagascariensis, assembly GCA_023783475.1. Lineage (NCBI taxonomy): Eukaryota > Metazoa > Chordata > Mammalia > Primates > Daubentoniidae > Daubentonia > Daubentonia madagascariensis. The sequence continues at coordinate 38,555,191 of JAKFHU010001035.1, read as the reverse complement.
GGTGTTCCAGGTAGAGAGAAGAGCCACTGCAAAGGCCCCGAGGCAGGAGTATGTCTGGCATGTTTAAGGAACAGCAAGAAAGCCAGAATGGCCAGAGTGAAGTAGGCAATGGGGAAGTAGAAGGAGGTGAGGTCAGAGAGCTAACAGGGGCCAGATCACATGTGGCTTTGTAGGCACTGTAAGGACTCTGATTTTTTTCTATGCCTATCCGAGTAAATGAATAAAAGCCAGCATCTCTCATTAATCAAGTGAGACGTCAAGAAATTCCACAATGTTCCTTGAGTTTGTATGGCAAGCCCTGAAGGCACATTAATGAGTAGAGCAGTCTCTGCCCTCATGAAGTTCAAGTTTGAATCCAAGTGTTTGCAGCAGTGTATGCAGAAGAGCACTGAACTAGGGGTTAGGAGACCTGAATTCTAGTCCTGCCTTTCCACATTACCTTGGCCATTCACCAAAGCTCAGCTTCCTGTCACTGGAGATAATTACCTACGTCCTGGTCACCTCCCAGGTGCTATGGTGACTGACTGAAACAAGGGATGTAAAGCCTTTGAAAACTGAAGGCCCTGTATAAACATAGGAGTGGATTAGGGAATCCAGTTAACATGGTCGTTGTTCTATGTCCCTTTCTTTGGGCCAGGTAGACTCTATCTGTGTTGTCATCTTTGCAATGTCCACTGCTCTTCCTGTGACCTCCTTGGCACCCACTTTGCCTGGTGAGAACCAGTGGGTGACATTCATTCAAATCTCCAGCATCCAGGGGTGTCTGCTTTGCAAAGGAAAGTTACCCATTCCTTCTATTTCTTGCTTTCCTGATCAGATAAACTACATTTGGTGCTAACGTTTAAGTCAAGTATGCAAGGCTCCCACCAACAATAACAAAGACAGGCCTACAGGTTGCCGAGCACTGTGAGCTTTTAAAATGCATTCAGACGGTGTGAGGATATTAATGGGGAGACACGTATCTCATTTCAGGCTACAAAACAGATCCCTCAGTGGGGCATGGAAATGCTGGGTGCTCCAAGGTTAGCTTAAACTGAAGAGAAGAACTCTGTTAGAATACCAGAAGTGCCTGGGGCTGAGTCCCAGTTGCTGAACTTCCACTTCTAATGGCATAATCTGTCAACTCAGCTCTGTTTTGAGTAGAACTGCATACTCAGTGATGGCCAAAACCAGCAGTTGACTAAAATAATTAAGCTACATGTAGACAGTGATGGAGGTAGAGAAAGATACAGCTGGATGGGCCCTCTGGAAATCATCTTGAACACTCTTCCTTTATTTTACAGGTGAGGACTCCCAGGCCTGCAGGTCACATTGTGATTTTGTGATGATGATGAAACTTAAGTTGAAAATTCCTGACACCCACTCCAATGTCTTTTTCACCATGGGTCCATTTGCCTCCTCTGTGTCTCAGTGTTCTAAATGTCCTGTTTGTGATAATGGCCCTCTGGACCCAGGACTAGCAGAAGGGACACTTGGAGATTTTTTGGGTCCAGTGATGGGGATGGACTATGTTGTCATAATGGGAAGGACATTGGATAAGGAATCTAGAGACCTGGGTCTGAGGCCTGGCTCTGCACTTATTTACTGGGCAATACTTATCTTTCCAACTGTTTTCTCAACTGCAAAACATGAAGCATAGCTAAGAAAATGTGTGCTAAAGGCCTCTGCAAACTAAAATTACGCATGTAGATTTTATGACTGTTATTTTCCATCTTTTTTCCCGAGATCCCAACATGTCATCTGTGAGGATGTGGCTCTGAATTAGGGATGAGGTCTCGGAACAGGGGAGGTGGGGAAGTTGGCTGTCCCCAAATGGACCCAACGTGGAAGCTTGGTCCTCATGGTCATAGTACACGGGGCTTTTTCCCCCATCACACCCCCAGCTCGACAGCCTCTCCAGACTTCTCATCAGCCCTCAAGTACTTCTGAATTGAGTTTGTCCTCAAGTTTGCAAATTTCCCTTCTTCCCTTGGGGAACTCTCCTACCCTTTAAAATGGTAGCATCCTCACCTCATTAGGACCATTTCTGAGTCACCCAGACAAATTAGTTGCCATCTCCTCTGTGTGATGGTGAAGAGAATGAACCCTAGAGCCAGATCATGTTGGTTTAAGTCCCCGCTCTGCCACTTACCAGGGGTTCACCTTGGGTAGGTCATTTAGCCTCTCTGTGTCTCAGCATCCTCATTTATAAAATGGGGATAACAAAAGAATTTATATAATAAGGTTATTCTGAGGAGTCAGATAGTAGAAGTTAAAGCATTTAGAACAATACCTGGTTCATGATAAGTACTACATAGATATTTTCTGTTATTATTATTATGAGTATTTAATATATTATATATAACATAATTGGCTACAGTATCTGTCTCCCCTACTCAGACTACTAGAACCAGAGTGGAGTCCTATTTTTCTATTTTCTCAGTTCTTAATTGTATGTTGGGAACACATTAGGTGCTCAATAAATACTTGTTGGATAAATGATTGGGGATAGTCTACGTGGTCACATCTATGACATTCATGTTATTTTCCCCCAGTAAATTTAATAGGACAAGCAGTCTGTCAATTGTATCTCTGTGGTCTTAATAAGTTGTCTTGTGGTTTTAAAAATGCCTGAGGTCTCCTTTTTGTTTAAATGATAAAAGAAAGTTGTCCTGGAATTTTAAACAGTAGAACTACAATGTAAAAACAAGTGAAACTCAATTGGTAATAAATCTTTCTCCTTGGAGTTTTGGTCTCAGTCACACTGTTCTTGACGTGGTTTCAAGAACAGAGTTGGGGCTGAGTTCTATTTGAAGAGTAACCAAAAAAAAAAAAAGAAGAAGATCCCCCACTACTACCACCCCAAGTCATTGGGATCATATGGTGTGGTTGAGTACAAAGGACGCAGACAAGTGAGCACAGCCCCCAGAAGGAAACAGGCAAGCTTAGGAGATGCGCCATGAGGCGGAAGTCAGAATGGGGCTGGCGTTGTGATTTCCTGGAAGTGGATTTTAAGCCTCTGTTTCCACTTCCTGCTCTCACCTTGTTGCTATGTACAGTATCCTGAAACTGACACCTAGGAGATTGTCCGTCTGCCAGTTTGGGTTTAGAATGAGTAGGCGGGAAACTGCTACTTTACTATTATATTCTTAATTTCCTATTTCCAATTATGTTCTTAAATACAACAAAATACAATCCCCTCTGAGGGATTATAGGGTTAAAATTCAACCACATTATCTCTTACCGATCATCATTGGTAAAGATAACAATCTAACAAATGATCACAAATGACAATATTTAGATATTAGCTAAGGCAGTGATGTAAAGATATGTGTTTGTGAATATAATATGCATGTGTGTGTGGTTATATGAATATTTAAACAGTTTAAGTTAGGGATAGATAGCCAGGAATATCAGCATACTCCCTTCACCTGTTTTCAGGCCAATAGACACACAACAGGATCTTTTGGATGGGCTGAGTAAGGGGTATGTAAATTGTCTGAGAAGATGGCTGCCAACAATTCCTTCCCTCCCTGGATGTGCATGTTGGGTTTTCCTTCCAGAAGTGGAGTCTATTTCTACTCCCCTTGAACTTGGCTGGTCCTGTGACTTGCTTTGGCCAAGAGAATTCTGCTTGTAAGAGGCCTGACAGCTTCCACTTTCACCTTCTTAGAGCCTTGAGCCACCGTGTAAGGAAGTCTGACTACCTTGCTGGAGAGGGGGCCCAGCCAACCCCATGCCATTCCAGCCTCCCCAGCCAAGGCGCCAGACATGGGAGTGTGAAGCTGTCTTGGATCCTCCAGTCCCAGTCATGATCCCCCACTTAACACCACTCGGAAAAGAGATGAGCTGCGTTCACCCTGTCTAACTTGCACCATCCTGAGCAACTGGTTGTAGTTTTGAGCCACTAGGACTTGGAACGTTTTGTTACATGGCAATGCATACCTAAAACCAGGGACAGTACTGATCTACATCAGTGTCTGAAATCACTTCTTGTGTGTTCTCCTCTTTGGATTGGGACAGGCTGGGGAAAATCCTGAGGGCCTGTCTCTCCCCATTGCTCATGGCAGTCACTGCTAGTTGATCACAGCTGTCTTTCCCATTCAGCCCGATACTGCCTTAAACCTCACCACAGAGCTCTAGACAACCATTGCTAAGCCACTGAAGTAAGTGCTTACCATTCTGGGGTTAGCCATCATGTTTCTAGGGTTAGCTATCATAGGGTTAGGTGTCTGTCAATGAAAGGAAAAGGAGGGGTGGTATACCCCAGTAATTCATTAGCACCCCCTAGAATCATGGAATGTAAAAGATGATATAACATCAGAGATCATCCCACTCAGTGGTCTGAACCCTGGCTGCAGATTAAAATTACCCAGCTGCTTTAAAAATTGGACTGATGTCTAGGCCTCACCCCCAGAGATTCAGATTCAACTGGGTCTCAGTATTTTTAATTATACATATTCCTTAGTATTGAAGACATTTGACTTCACTAGTTGGGGCCTGAAGGTATGGATCACAGCTTGTTGAGCCCTGCTGGGGAGACCAGTTTGGTTGAGAAATGACTTTGAAGGTTATCGGGATGTTAGAGGCAGATCGTCCAAAGACTCTGGGCACCAGAAGGGAGAGTGGATTTCTTAAGGGAAAATGAGGATTCAGGTAAGGGATAGAAGAGAACAGGCCCCCAGGAAAGCAAGCTCCCAGGTCAGGAGGTAGACATCCTTTCCTTTCTGTCAGGGAAAGCCAGCAGCTGCTCTGCAAGAGCAGTTCTTTAAATATGGCTCCAGATGTGAGTGGCAGGTATGCTCCATGTTTTGAGGTTTTTTCCTGTGGAGAATTTCTTAAACCTCAGACCTGACTGTCAAAAAGAACTGCAATGAAGTACAAAGCGTGCGAGAGATGTGTTTGACACAACAGGGTCAGCGAAGTTCAAGGCGCCTTCTCTCTGGGCAAGTTTGGCAGGAATGCTAAAACACAGCGAGGGGACTGGAAACCGTATGACAGTAAAATTTTAAGGCTTCAATTTTTGGTAAAATATGACTTGCTGTCAGGTATATGAGTTGGTAGCTTTGATGCAAATATATAATAAATCTCACCTCTTTACTGAAATCCGAAGAGATTTTGTGCATATAAATAAAACCATGAGTGTGTAAAATTGCTTTTGATCACCTCACATGAAAGGTGTTAGGAATTTTCAAACTGTTACCATAATTAAAGTACTGTGGTATGAAAAAAAAAATATTACTTGAATCTCTCTCCTCCCACCCCTTTTTAAAAGGCATTTCTGGAGAAAAACACATACACCCACTTTGGTATTGTTTTGACCTTAACTTTGTAGTTTAAAGAAAAGTTACAGCTTTTAGTGACAGCGGGAAAATAGTCTTGCAGTTGAAAACACTACAAACCATGAATGACATTGGAATTTGCAAAAATGAAGCAAGTTTCTCCTCACAGCATCAGCAGAAACAGATGACTTATAAAGAGCTCATTCTTGTTGCTCAAGGAATTGCCTAGGGACCTTCCTTCCTTCTTTTCCTGGTCTTGATCTCCTGTCTGTAGGGTCAGGGTGGGAAATACTCTTTGCCTGACTTGTTCTTTCTATAGGTCTTTTTAAAATTATCTTTTGTATTTGCTTTTTATACTAATCACAGTTTTTATTCCACTATCACAGGCTAAAAATGGTAGAAGTACTCAAGTGAATACTCCCATCTCCTCATACACACGTTGGAGTATCATGATGGCTGTCTCTTTGGTCTCTGTGCTCCATCCCACCTTCTCCCGTTCATACTGTGCTGGCTCAAGATTTAATAGTCAGTTGCTCGAATCTGCATATGCAACTGCTCCACTCAAAATCATTAAGGGACTCCTTTTTCTTGCTGAATAAAGCTCTAACCCTTAGGCTGGCCTTCAAGACCCTCTACAAACTGATTTAACTTTATCTCTTGCACTCACCTAACTTGAAACCTTGGATTCAGTCTTACCGCTATATTCCCTTTGTTCCCATTTCTGGCACCTTGACTTTCACCCTGCTAAAAATATCCTCCTCCCTCTGGTACAATTCCTGAAAGGTCCAGCTTACTCCTACTTCCTCTGGGAAATTTTCTCCAGTTATTTCGTCTGACTCTCCTGAGCTTTAGTGGGAATTATTTGATACTTAGCACATATTGAATTATATCCGTATTTCTATTTTACGTGTATACCTTATTTTTCTTTCTAGATGGTAAGATTTCATTCATTTATTCAGCAAATATTTATTGTAGACTAACTACATGTGAGCCTTTGGGCTCCATGTGGGAACACTGCAAGGAACGAGACAGATGTGGTCCCTGCCCTGCAGAGTTTACAGTCTAGTGAGGGGCAGTAACCATTCAGTGTGACAAGTGCTATTTAGGGGACAGTACTGGGTGCTATGGGAGAACATAAGAGGGCTACTTAACTGTGCTTAGGGGGCCAGAGAGGCCTCCTAGAAAAAGCAATTCCCTAAGTGAGATTTAAATAATAGGTAGGAATTAGCTAGACAAAGATGTTGGAGAAGACTGTTTCTGGCAGAGTGAGCAGAGTGTATATGTTGTGGAGCACTGGAAGAAGTCAAAGATCAGGATGGCTGGGGCATAGAGGAGGTGGGAAGAAGTGGTAAGAACATTGTTGGAGGCAAGCAGAGGCCTAGCTCTGAGCCTTGTGTTCATTCTGTCAATGGATGCTTTTTATGCATTATATTCTTTGGGATAGCTTCCCCTGTAAGAAAGAAGACCAGCAACCCTGGAATCACCTATCTCTGGATTTCATACCAGAGACAGGTGATTCACGTATGAAATCCAGAGATAGGCGTTTCCAGGGTTGATTAATGTCAGGGCTTTGGGTCAACTTCTCCAGAGTGTCTTTGTGTTTTCCTTCATCATCACAGTTGGCTTCCACAGCTTCAAACAGCATATCCTCACTTGGCAGGAAGGTAGAGAGGGTGGAAGGGGGTGACGATCTCTTCCACAAACCTCTTTCTATCATGTTGGAGAATCTTTCTCAGACTCATTTCTCCAATCTTCATTCTGAATATCATTGGTGTGAACTCAGTCACAGGCCTACTTTTAAACCAAACACTGGCAAAGGGGAATCAGATTTCCATGATTAGCTTGAATCAGACATGATTCATCTTCTAAGACTGGAGGAAGGCCCTATCTTCCCTAAAGGCATCATCACCCCATAATTGAACAATTGGTTTTTTAGCAAGAAAGAAGAGATTTCTGCTGGGAAGACAACCACAAGACATCTCCTGAACAGACTGACTCAAACCCCCATACCAAAGGCTTAGCAGAGGGAAAAGCATGTTCATTTCCAGGCATAAAAACTATTTGATTTAATTTCTATTATCATATATAAGATGTCTAGCTTTCAACAAAAAATGATGAAAAATACAAAAAAAAAGCAAAAAAAAAAAATACTGTCAAGAGACAAAGCAATCAACAGAATCAGACTCAGATATGACATAGATGTTGGAATGATCAGAGAATTTAAAATAACTGTGGTTTATATGGTTTAAAGGCTCTAATGGAAAAGGTGGACAATGTTCAATAGCAGATGGAATATTAGCATAGAAAGATGAAATGATAAGAAAGAATCAAGGAGAAATGCTAGAAATGAAGGACACAGTTGCAGAGATGAAGAATGCTTTCAATAGGCTCATTAGTAGACTGGATACAGCCAAGGAAAGGATCAGTGAACATGAAGATAGATCAGTAGAAATTACCCAAACTGAAGCACAAAAAGAAGAGAGTGTGGAAGAGAAAGAAAAACAGAACAGAGCATGCAAAATCTGTGGAACAATATCAAACAGTCTAATATACATGTGAATTATGATCCCAGTAGAAGAGAGAGAAAAGGGCAGAAGAAATATTTAAAGAAATAAGGGTTGAGAATTTTCCAAAGTTAATTCCAAACACTATACTATGGATCTAAGAAGCTTAGAGAACACCAAGTAAAATATATACAGAAACAAAACAAAAAAAAAATAACCTAGGCATATTGTATTCAAACTGTTGAAAACCAAGGATGAAGAGAAGAGCTTGAAGGCAGTGGGGAAAAGAAATGACATTATATACAGAGAAACAAAGATGAAAATTACAGCGGACACTATGTCAGAAACTATGTAATCCAGAAGATGATGGAGTGGCATCTTTAAAGTGCTGAGGGGAAAAACCTTGTCAAACTAGAATTTTATACCCCATGAAAATAATTGTCAGAAATGAAGGAAAAAATAAAGGCTTTCTGAGACAAACAAAAGGATCATTGACCACAAGTAAAAAATGGTATCTCACTGTCTTTTAATCTATTACTAGTAAGCAGTGAGGCTAACCTTTTTTTTTTTAGGGACAGGATCTCATTCTATCACCCGGGCTGGAGTGCAGTCCAGTGATCATAGCTCACTGTAACCTCAAACTCCTGGGCTTAAGAAATCCTCTTGCCTCAGCCTCCCAAGTAGCTAGGACTATAGTTGTGAGCCACCATGCCCAGCTAACTTTTTAATTTTTTTGGAGAGATGGGGGTCTCACTATGTTGCCCAGGCTGGTCTTGAACTCCTGGCCTCAAGTGATCCTCCCACCTTGACCTCCCAAAGTGCTGGGATTAAAGGTGTGAGCCACCATGCCTGGCCTGTCCATTTTTTTGTGTGTTTAATACATATTTTGTCTTATATGAATTACCAGTTCATATCTTTCACCCATTTTTCTGTTGGGCTATTTGTCTTTTTTTTGAAGGAGTTCCTTATATATTTTGAATACCAATCCTTTGTTTACATATGCAGCAAATATTTTTTTCCTAATCTGTTACTTTTCTTTTAGTATATTTGTAGTGACTTCTGCTGACAGAATTTTACAATTTGACAAATTGAAATTTTACCACTTTCTCCTCTAGAGTTTTTGCATAGGCTTTCCCTATTTCACATTCTCTAATATTTTCTTTAATGTCTTATAGTTTTGCATTTTGTTTAGGTTTTTAATCATTCTGGAACTTATATTTTTGAATAGTTAAAAGTAGTGAAGTAAATTAATTTTTCACAAATGGACAGTGAATTGCTCCAATACCATTCTTTGTACAGTCAGTCTGTCCTTTTCCCCATTATTTGAAATGTCACATTTATCATATAATACTTTCCCATATGTCTGTGGTATGGCTCTGCTTCTAGATTCCCTTTTATGTTATATTGAACTATTTTTTTATACCTACACCAATATCACAATGTTTTATTTCTCATAGCTTTATATTATGTTTTGATATTGTGATAGGCAATGGCCAGGCTTGTCCTGCTCACCTCCTCCCAGTAGATAAATGACATACCTGCCAAAAATTTTGAAAAAGAGAGTTCTAAATGAGAAAGTATGCTCCCTATACTTCTAAAGTGGTCCAGCAGAGGATGGGCTGGGGGCCAAGTAGTGATGATAACCAGGCAGCAGTAGTGATGATAACGGGTGGCCTGTTGTTGTCTTAGAGTAACCCGGCATGTGTGATGCCTGGTTTTTATCATTTAATGTGTGTTTAGTGCAGCAATGTGGCATTATAGCAGTATAGCAAGAAATTGAACCTGATACTAGGTCTGAAAGATGTGGCTTGCCAAAAGTGGTTTTGTAAAACCATTCTGGAGTTTTAAGATGTTATGGCTAAGGATCACTGTGCTCCAGAAAACACTGTTTAGGACTTCCCATCAACTGGCGGTTTCTGCTGGCAGGCAGACCAGGGCCAGCACTTGCGCCTGTCTCTCATGGTGCAATTAGGGGAAACCCACGAAGCTGTGCTCACCAAGCTCTCTTGCTTGATGCAGTCTCACATCCTTTAAGGTCGTGGCGATGACATGCAGTGCGTATACTCTGTGTGTCTGAGTGTTCCTCCTTACTCATCCTCAAGCCAGCCTCTGCTGGGCTACTCCAGAAATTTAGAACAGCATGTTCTCTCTTTTAGAATTTGTCTTTCAAAATTTCCTTGGATATTCTTTCACATTTTCTCTTCTAGAAGAATTTTAGAATCAGTCTGTAAGTTCTTTGAAAAATCCCTGGGAATTTGATCGCGATTTCACTGAATTTGTAGAATGACTTGGGGAGAAATGAGCACCTTTACAACGCCAGGTCTTCTCAACCAAATACATGAACATTTTCTCCATTTATTTGGGTTTTCTTTTATGTCCTTTGTGAAATTTTATCATTTTTCTCCATTTAGATCTTACACATTTTTAGTTTATTCTTAGGTATTTTGTAGTTTTGTGGCTTTTGTGAATAGGATCTTTTTCATGACTTTTGTAACAGTTACTGTAGCAAGAGGAAAGCTATGATTTCCATATGTTAACATTGTGCTCAGTCCCCTAACTGAACGAACTCTGTGAATTCTGATAGTTCAGGTGGTCCTCTTAGATTTTCTAGGTACACAATTATGTTGTCTGCAAATATTGACAGTTCTGTTTCTTCCTTTCAAATCTTTATATCTTATTTCTTTTCCTTGTCATTTAATTGTCTAGGACTTTCAGGTCAATGTGAAATAATAGTGGTGGGCATTCTTATTTTATTCCTAACGTCAATACGAATAATTCTTTTATTTCATTTGTAAGTATGATATTTGCTCAAGTTTCTAGCTGACATTCTTTATCAAGAAAATAAAATTTTCGTCTATGTCCAGCTTGGTAAAAGTTTATTGGGAATGGGTGTTAAATTTCATGAAATAATTTTTCTGCTTCTGTTAAAGATGATTGTATAAACTTTCTCTTTTAGTCTATTAATTTAATACTATTTTGAAATGTTGAACCAACATTGCATTTTAGAGAATAAACTCTATTTGATTTTTCCCATTTGTGGTAATAATACTTTTAATTTGCTTATAAATACTTAAATAGCCCAGGCAATCTCTGGTTTGCTTGAAAACTGACTACTTGAGGACCTTCCTGACTCTGTTGTCCTGTTATTTTTACTTCTGGGGATTGAGTCTATGGTCATTCTCTTCACAGGTTTTATTGCAGATTATTTAAGGGAAACTAAGGATATTTGGAACATATCCTTAACTTTTTAAAATTAATTAATTTTTAAATTTATAATTGACACATAATCATTGTACATAGTTATGGGGTACAATGTGATGTTTCAATGCATGTATATATTGTATAATGATCAAATCAGGGAAATTACCATACCCATCACTTTAAACATTTATTATTTCTTTGTAGTGATGACATTTAAAATCTTTTCTTCTAGCCATCTTGAAATATATACTACATTGTTACTTGCTACAGTCACCCTACTGTGTAACAGAACACCAGAACTTAGTCTTCCTATCTAACTGTAATTCTGTACCTATTGACCAACTTCTCCTGGTCCTCCTTCCCATATTCTTAACTTTTAAAAGGACATAATAGAAGAAAACCAAGGCATAACAACTGGTAATTGGTACCTGTCAGAAACACTATCCTGAATATTTGAGGTGGACTGAAGTATTGGTATGACCCGTGACCCATGATAGTATTATATAGTTCATCTTCATATGAGGAAACAGGGAAAAGTACAAATAATTACATGAGAGTAGAGGGGATGTTCAGCCACGGAGTCAGTCAATCCAGCATCCAGGACACAGACAAGAAGCTAATGATCTTTTGGTTTCCATAACAAGCAGAGGGGGCTTTACCATGATGCTAATGAAACTTAAGCTTCCAGGCCCCTCATTTGCACAGTCTCCTTCCAAGGCTCTGCTCCTAATTTTGTATTTGTAATGTTATATTCTTTTCCCTAAAAAGAGACCAAGTTGTAGAAACCTTAGACCCTACAAAACCTGCACCTCTAATGACAGCCCCAGGCATGGTTTGCATACCAGCCACCAAGCCTGGGCCCAGTGCTCTGAAAGCCCTTTTCTGGCAACCCTGATAATTCTCTCAGTTTAGTAATTAGAGTGGGTGGCAGATTAAATTACCCTGTTGCTTCCCAGCTGGGCTGGGGGAACTGTGGCCTGACATAGAAGCTGGCGGGTGTCACATGGAACGAGTGCTCAGCTATCTCACACACTTCTCTTCATGGGGGCACGTGACCAAATTCATTATTAACGCTGAGCTGATCTGGTTACCTTGACTGACACTAAGTGATTTCAGCCTGGGCTATATTTGTCTTTGTAGGGAAAATGACTGCTGTGGAGCTGAAAGGCTATTTCCCTCTTCAAATACATTTGGGGCTGTCACTGCAGAGTTACGCACCCTGACATCAAAATCGGACCCACGGGCTTTGGAAGACAGAAAATGACATCATGGGAAAAAAATGGTGTCAGCTTAGTTTTGTTTTTTTGTTCTCTTTCTGAACTCTGACAGAGGAGTAGTTTGTCTAGAATTTGCAAGTCTTTCAGGCAAGGGAAAGGAAGAATTAGTGGTAGCTATACTTGTTTGCACACACACAAAAAAGTTTCCAGGACATATTTCTCTGTCTTCATGGTCCCACTCTGTTACTATTAAGCTTAATTAATTTTTTTCTATTGAATCATTTAAACCTGCTATTGGATAAAATTTTGAGCTCTTAGTAGAATAAAATATTACTTAATACAACACTTATTTTTGTCTATAGTGCCAAAAAGAAAAATATTACCTACAAGAAACTTTACCCTTAACTCTGAATACCCTTTCCCATGGTTGCTAAGCACATAAGACAGGTCTATGAATGACCTAATGTTATCTTTATAATGCTATGCCATATGAATTCTGAATGTGTATAAGAAATATATCAAACCTCGTAACACAGACAAAATCAGATACTGCTAATTCATAAACTTCAATTAGGAATTTAAAATTAGACCAAAGGGGAAATTTTAGCCTAAACATATCAAATAGAGCCATAGTGGCTTACAGTGAACTATTGCTCTACCTCATAGGATTTAATTATTTTGGATGAAGTAAAAGTTTAATTTAGCAAGGAGTTGTTTTGATGGAGGGTTCCTCTGGACTTGGGTATCACAAAAGGAATGTCAAAAAACAAAAAAGGAAACACCCCTCTTTTTTGTGATGCATGTTCTGGTTCTCTCTATACTGCTGTGTAGAGAGGTGGAACCCTCTTGCAGGGTCCACAACCTAGTGGGTTTTGGTGCAGACATGCAATAAATCTCATTCCAACAACTACCTGCCTGGAGAAGTAGTTCTTCTACCAGACTGAGTTAGGGAGTAAGGAGGCAGAACTACTCTTTAGCTTCAAATCACAAAATCATAAGTACCAAATCTGCTCCTCCCCTCTTAAATGTCTGCCTTCTCTCTGGGGCAGATGACGAGGAGATGGGCTGGTTTTAGGTTAGAGAAATGGGAGGGAGTGTCCACTGACCTAAGGAAAATGTCTCATCTCATGAAAACATGGTTGCTTTTATATAGAGGCATATAAAATGCATGTAAACAAGCATTTTTATTTGAACATTAAATTTTATTGGTACAGAGCATGTGTTTTGTTATACTGGTGACTAATGCCTTTTAAAAACAAGATTTTGAAATGCCATTCTGGTTATATAACTGAGATAAAGAGCTTTTGGAACATTGTTCTGCTGTGAACCCCTATAATAATAGCTGATTAGCAGCAAGACAACTTGAGGTGCCAAAAACATTTTCTGCAGAACCTTCTATTAAGTGGAAAGTGTTTTTTTTTTTTTAAAAAAAGCTTATCCAAATAGTTTTGTCTGGAAAACCTCTCTAGTTAGACTTCAAAAGTCATCAGTTTGCATATATTGACGTGCAAAAATATTTATTTGCATGTAGATGCCCTGGTTGATCCCTATTTCCCTGTCGAATGGGGTCAGTAGGAGAGTGAGTTATTCAAAAACATCTGGTTAAAAATAAATTTATCTATGAGAGAAAGAGGAGGGGAAAAAAAAGAGGAAAATCCAGAAATGAGAGTTAATGAACATACCAAAAGTTGCTTATTTCAAAAGAAAAAAAATTATCTTTACCTCAACACCAACTCTCTTACAAAGCCTTGATCATGGCCCATAAATGTGATTTGTCTTTTGTAGGAAAGTACTTTTTAGACTGCAGATGAATTTCTGGATGTTAGCTGTTATGATGACAATGATGATGTCATTCGTGGGGGTACACTTGTTCAAGGAAATAACAGGAAAAGCAAAAGAGGCAAAGTAAATAAAAATGCTTTTCAGACAAAATTATTAAAATAATGGATGTGTTGGAAATGAATATTTTTCCAGGTTGGTGATTTTCTTGTCACTTAAAGTGTATGGACAGTTGAGTCCCTACTGACAGTCACCTAGAGTCACAGGGGTCAGCCTTCTTGAGCTCCTCTGGGCTCCCAAATCTAGCATCCTTGTGGAGGTGTGTGTCCTAGCATCATTCCTGGCCCCTGGAAGATTTGGACCTAGGCCATTAAGGAATATCTTTCCCTTTTCAGATTTCACAAGGGTCCTGTGGTCTGTGGGGTATGTATGTCAAAAAAGAAAAATGTTTAGTTCTCCATATCATGATACAAACCCATGGGAAATAAGTTTTTGTTCATCCCCAAATTTTTGAAGTTGGTATCATTCATGGCAACCTTGGTCTCCCCATATTGCCCCTGATTCTGAGCTGAAGTGACTACAGGTCTGACTTGTGTTTTGCCGAAAACAAAACAAATGAAACACCCTCAATTTATAGTACAGTAAGAAAGCTCATGGGCTTTGAAAACTGACAACCTTTGAGTTTGAAGTTCTGCAACTAACCAGCTGTGTAACGTTGGGCGTATTTGCCTCAGTTTCCTGTTTGTAAATGGGGAATATGATGCTTTCTTTTCCTGACATTGTGAGGATTAAGTAAGATAATACATAGAAATCATCTGGAACGTATAAGAAACCCCATAAATGTGCATCCTCATCCCTCCACACCCTTTTTGGGAAACCCTTTCTTGCTTGGATAAATCCACACTTTCTGGAGGCTCTTGGCAGTTCTCATTAACTTACAAAAGATTTTTCAGGATAGTTTTGTGCTTCTGGATTGTCAAATCATAAGTGAGTGTTTTGATTTGAAATAGCTCTCAAGGTCTCTGCAGTTCCTCACAGTCTGAATATCATCATCAGGGGAAGCAGAGCCCAGATTGGGAAGTCTCTGTGGTATCATGTTCATAGCTTCATTTGCTGAGACCTTTCCTCTTCTCTACACATCTGTACTGAATCCCTGGGCTCCTTCTGGAAGGAGAAAAGGGGTTCCATAAACTCTGAGCTCTTGCTTCAAGGGGATGTTGTGTTAATGGCTATGTTAACGGTACAGTTTCAGGCATGATGAGAGCGAAGGAAGATTGTTGGAGGAAGATGCTTTTGAGAAGTAGGACTTTCCCTGAACTCCACAAATGCCACCATGCAGTGGGCTGCTTATTCTACCTGAATACTGGGTGGGCTCTGGCAAAGAGCTTGTATAGGCTCTAGCAGAATGTACAAAAAATAGCCATCAGTGAACACAACTAGGGATCTTGGCCTGGTCAAATTCAAGGTCATTCATTAGTCTAACATTTACTGAGCACCTTTTCCCTCAGAGTACATATGTTTTGCCCATTGTTTTATAGCATGCACATTAAAGGACCCATTGTTTAGATCAAGGTACTGGGGTAGGGCTCCATGGATGGCTTCTAAAAGTAAGCTATCCCCTGAAACTGTGTGTGAAACAGTATGTGCATGTGTTTTTGTGCACTTCTGGGGATAATATCCAGAACTTTCATTAGCTTCTCAGAAATTTAGGAACCCCCTGCTGGTTGTGAACTGAATGTTCTCCCTGTATTCCACTGGGGCCAGTAGGAATCTTGAGTCCCAGAGTCCCTCTTGGGCCTCTAGATAGATAGAATATTATGACAGAGGGTATATTCACCATTCCCTGGAAGCCCATGCCCAGTGACTGAGCGCAGAGCAGTATTTGCTGTATCTTCTTCCATCCCCTGCTTCCTGGACCATTACCTGGTCACAGGCTGGTCTGCATTCAGCCAAAGGTAAATCATCTGGTGCTAAGCCACATTCTGGGCTAAAGTTGTAGAAAGAGCATTGAGTTTGGCCATGGAGGGTGGTGCTCTGGACTGTGTTCGGCCACCTTGGGCAGGCTGTTCAAGCCTTGGCTCTCCTACTGGGATGTGAACTCCTGGCTGCAGGGCCACATCTCCCTCCCTCATTAAAGCACCCTGCACAGGGCCTGGTACCCTGAAGGTGCTCAGCTCGTGTTCATGGAGTTGAAGTGAAGAGGGGCTGATAATCCTTGCCCCAGGCTAGGAGGGGAAATCAGATGATATATTAATAAATAACCATGAGAGACTCACAGGCCAAGAGCTCAGAGCCTGCTGCTCAGAGGATAGTGGACTTTGGCTCAAGGACTGGGTGGGTTGATGGGTAATCAGAGAAGCCTTTATGGAGGAAGGGCCTTAGAGATAGGCTTGACAGAATGGTCGAAAGTAGACCTAGGGGCATGCCAACAAAGGGCATTTCCAGGAGGGAAGTGGCTTGAGCAGGAGAACACGGGCAGGGAGGTTCTGGGCTAGAGCAAGCCGCACGGTTAGACTAGAAACAAGAGTGTCTAGAAGAGAATGGCCTAATTGGGTTGGAAGTGAATGGCTGCCCACTGCTGTGTCAACTCACCCAAGGAGAAAAGAACTGAGGGCCTGAGCGATGGTCCTGGCTGTCCCCCTTGGCTGTGCCACTGAGCCAAGGGACCTGCTGGGCCCAAGTCCTGTGGGTTCATTGTCCAGGGCCCCAAGACAGGGCTACCCAACAAGTCCCAGTGCTGTGCCAGGTTACGCTTTGGTCTCAGTGGAAAGTGCTCCTGCCTGTCAGTTCTTGGTGCTCACGTAGATCACTACCGAAGGCAGGCAGGAAGCGGATCTATGATTAGGCAGTTGATGCGCTTTTCCCAGGGGATTGTGTTCCAGCTTCTAATGTCATCATTTATAAGCCCTGTTCACCTCTGGTAATGAAATGAGGCTGGGCAGTGCTATCAGACTCGAGAAGGCGTTTTTTCCTCTCTTCTCATCTCTCTCCACCCCTCTCCCCTCCCCAGATTTCAGTTTATCTGTCTCTAGCTGATCTCTGGCACTTCCAATGTCACATCTGCTCACCGCAGAGGGACTATTCTGGGAGACAATAAAACTTGGAACTGTTGTTTAGTAGCCCCCATGAGACTCAAATCTCCTTTAAAAACGAGTTTAAATTTTTCTCTTCTTCCAGGTAGCCTTGTTGGATTGTCTTTCCCTAAGATTTTGCTTCCTTTATCATGGCCTTGTTCTCTTCTGCTACAGCTGGTCCTAAAGGACTGTTGTGACTATTTCAGGCTCTGGACCCTCTGAACATCAATTCTCTAAGGACAAATATTCTGTTCCTCTTTTAGACAGGGGACAAAGCGGGTTGGGGGCTGATGCCTCTTCTCAGCATGTGGGGGTTGTCTTCTCCATCAGCCTGTGTGCTGCGGTCCCTGCTCTCTTCCTCTCCAGAGTGCTTACCCAGGGCTTGCTAGGGGAAGGGTAAACCGTAGAGTGGGTGGTGTGTGTGTGTATGCACGTGCATGCACATGCACTCTTGCCTGCCCACAGCCCAGGCGCCTCAGCCCACTTTCCTGTAGGAATCCAAGCATCACTGATTAAGGCACTGAAGGGGTCTGAAGCCTGAAAGTCCTGGGGACTCTTGTCTGTGTGGGCACCACCTGTTGATGTCCTCAGCTCAGACAGAAGGCATATTCCCTGAGGGAAGGTGTGGGTCATCCATCATTAAAAAGTATTTTTAATGGTCTATTACCTGATAATTTAATTAGGTACTCCATCAACTTAGTGGAATTTGAAGAATGGGGAATCAGCTAACTGGGAAAACTTATTCTTAGTAATTGTGCTCATTCATATTCTCAATTTCTAGAAAGTATAGCAAAAAGGCTCTACCATGACTATGGAATGACTGTTAATTATATTGTGTCACTTTTTCACATGAAAGTGTTTTGTTTAATCTGATATACTCTTAAAGGGTTAGAATAATCAAAATATTGTCAATTTTAATATATCACTAATACAAAGATTTTTTTAAAAAATAAGTTTATACACACACACACACACACACACACACACACTTGGAGCTGCAGATTTGGCTCATTGAACTTACGGATTTTGTCCACCATTTAACTTAATTAGTAAAGCCAAAACTGAAATGTCAAACCAAACAGCCAGATCATACTGACTCTCAGTCAGAAAAAGTCAGACTTCATTTTTTAATTCAAATAAACATGTCAACATGCCCCCTAGAGACAGTCTCACTTATGAATTCTACTTCTGGTAGAGTGAAAGATAAGGAACAGGGCTTGCCACTAGTTTGTCCCCTGTAGTAAAGAAGGTGCCGCCACCTTTAGTATTTCTCCCAGCTCTCTCTTTGCTCTGCTCTCAGGGCACTCGGCCATAGGAAGAATCATTCTTGACGATAATAGTCAGGGATGGAAGACAGCGAGTTTGTTAAATGGAATATAGCTTAACTTGTTTCTTTGTTTGATACCCTGGAGGTTTGATCTCCTGGGAACACCGCATTAGTAATTAAAGCCCAGGATAGCTTAGGGGGATCCCTTTCTTTTGCAAAGTGGAATTGGGAAAGGAAAGTAAGAAAGCAGAACCCACAGGAGCCTTGACCATGACACATTCTCAGGATGATGTTTTAGGAAAAATTGTCATAGAAGTTGAAAATCTAGACTTAGATGTCCTTAAAACTACCTGGGTCCATATATCTTTTGCGAAGTCTTGGGTTATCCCTGGCCATGCGTCATGCCTTGGTTCGAAGACCACTGGCCTAACCCAAAGAGTGGCAGTGTGGCTGGATGGGCAGGAAGGTCACTTTGGTACATCTGATCTCAGTCACCAAGCATTGACAGGAGCCAGGCACAGGGCTAGATCCTACAGGGAAAAACATACTCCACTCCTGCCTACAAGGAGTTGAAGGAGTTCAGGGAATAGGCCCAAAATATGCCACTTTGGTATGTTGATTATTTTGAGCTGAAGGCACTTGAAAAACAACAAAAGCAGAGACAGGCTTTCTCTGAACTCCTTTGATCTGCCAGAAGACAGATGCTCCAAAAGGAACTCAATTGTCATAAATCTCCTCTGCAGGAGTTTCATCAACCAGGGAAGGTTGACTCTCATCACAGGAGAAGAGACCGGAAGTCAACACCACACTCGGACACATTTTGCCATAAACCACCATGTCTCGCATCCGCTATTCTCAGGGTCCATTCATCTTTCCTAAAAATCACTTACTCTTTCCTAAGTGCCCTGCATAGTCCCTCCCCTTCCCCTGTTAAGGTGGTATATAAGCTCTCAAATCTCACCACTCTTTGGGGTGTTCACTTGTTTTTCCTGTGATGATCCCCTGCATGTAATATTAAAAGTTAATAAATTCATATACCTTTTGTCCTGTCAATCTGCCAGTTGCCAATTTATTACATAGACTCAGCGATGGAACCTAGGAGAATAGAGGGAAAGTCTTTCCCCCTGCTATGGTCTGAATGTTTGTGTCCCCTCAAAATTTGTATGTTGAAAACCTAATGACAAATGTGATAATATTAGGAGGTGGAGCCTTTGGGAGATGATTAGATCATGAGGGCTCGCCCCTATGAGTGGGAATAGTGCCTTTCCAAAAAAGCCCCCAGAGAGGGGCCTTGCAAGGGTGCAGGAAGATGGTGCCCTCGCTGAGCCAGGAAGCCACCCTCACCAGACAGGAAATCTGCTGGCACCTTAACCTTGGACTTCCCAGCCTCCAGAACAGTGAATAATAAATTTCTGTTGTTTATAAACTACCCAGTTTATGATATTTTTTTATAGCAGCCCGAACAGGCTAAAATACTTCCCTATAGTTAGAAGGAAGTTGCTAGGTCCAGGTCACACTTAAAGGGAAGAGATTACACAAAGGCATGAAAGCCAAGCAGCAGAGACCCCTGGGAGACATCTCAAAAGCTGCCTGCCAGAATACCTGATGCTTCTTTGGTCTCAGTTTTGAGTCCTGGTTGCTCTGTGGGTTAAGCGGAAAAGTCTCACTTCATATACTGTGACCGAAATTATAAAAGTTTTGAAGAACATACATGTATAAAGATATTCACTACTATGTTATTAATAATAACAAAAAATTAGAAACATCACAGATTGCCTTCAAAAATCTGGGAAGTATCCAGGTAGTATGTACCTCCCCCCCGCCACAACCACCCCTGCTCAGCCCCATCAGTTTCGGCTCTGAGATGGGAGGGGACAAAGCTTATTGAGAAGAGCCGTACATCTATGACACTCCTGTCCTCCTACACTTCTCCCCCTTTCCTTTTGCCCACAAGAAATGACCTCCTATCAAGTGAAGCGGAAGGTAACTAGCTGCTCTCTCGCGTGAGCGCGTGCACACTCTCTTTCTAACACACACACAAACACACACAGTTCATTTTATTATCATTTATAAAAACTAAAAGTAGACATACTTGAATCCATATTTCTTCTAAATGCCAGCACTAAGAATAAAAAGAAAAAATACTGAATAGCCATGTGTAAAAGGAAGAAATGTGCATTCGTTTACAATCCCCCTTGGTATCCCTGGGGGATTGGTTCCAGGACGTCCTCTACCTGACAAATACCAAAATCTGTGGATGCTCAAGTCCCTGATATAAAATGGCATAGTATTTGCATATAATCTACACACATCCTCCCATATACTTTAAATCATCTCTAGATTACTTATAACACCTAATACAAGGTAGATGCTATCTAAATAGTTGTTATGTACTCTATTGTTTTTTATCTGTATAATTTTTTATTGTATTGTTATTTCTATTTTTTTTTTTTAATATTTTTGATCCATGGTTGGTTGAATCTGAGGATGCAGAACCCACGGATATGGAGGGAAGGGGAGGCCCCTTCCTTTATCCCTTCCCATCTATTTATTCTGCGTGTGTGTGTTGTGTGTGGTCTGGGATATGGGGAACCAATGTATTACTAGTAAATTATGCATATTTTACATTATTTATAGTCTCTTTCAGAAATTAATTGCTATTTACAGTTTTGAAACTATATTTACAATTTATTTATTTAAACTTAGTGCTATGCATAAATAACTTCAATGCCACCAGTACTCTTCTACATCATGACTTGCCTGTCCTTTAGCTTGTTTCTTTTCCCCTCTCCATTGGCTGGATTGGATCTTAAAGCAGTTTTCTCAGGAAAGGTATACCTGAGAATATCTGAGAATTTTTTTTTTAAAACATTCATTCATACATGAATGATAACATCACAGTTTGGTTAAGTTAAAAATGTCTTTTCCTTAAAACACTGGAGATGTGTCATTGGTTTTTGTCATATTGTGAGATGTTTAAAGCCCCTCTGATTTTTCTTCATTTGACTATAACTACCTTTTACTGCTTGTAGAATTTTTTTCTTTATCCCAAGATATGTCTGCCTATGGTCTCTTAATTTATTTGGTCTGTGCCGTAGTTTGAATAATGTCCCCCCAAAATTCTTGTCCACCGGAATCTCAGAATGTGAGCTTATTCGGAAATAAGTTCTTTGCAGATCTAAGTAGTTAGAAGATCTTGAGATGAAATCACACTGTATTTAAGGTGGGCCCTAAATCCAATGACTGGTGTTCTTGTAAGAGGAGAAGAGAATGCAGAGAGAGACACACAGAGGAGGCCACATGAAGATGGAGGCAGAGATTGGAGTTATCCTGCCACAAACCGAGGATTGCCCAGCCCCCAGAAGCTGGATGGGGCAAGGAAGCATTCTTCCCCAGAGCCTTTGGAGGGAGCTCAGCCCTGCTGACATGTTGATTTTGGACTTTCGGCCTCCAGAAATAGGAGAGAATAAATCTCTGTTGTTTCAAGCCACCCAGTTTGTGGTATTTTGTTACAGCAGCACTAGGAAACTAATACAGTGTAGAACGCAGGAGTCCTTCCAATTTACAAACTTTTTTAGGTCAGTACTTTGATTATTGTTCTAGTTTCTTCTTCAAATCACCTAGAATTCAAAAGTATGATTTCTACTTTCTGTCTTTCGTATATTTATATTCTCTCTCGCTGTTTTAATCTCTTTGCTCTTTCCCTCTGCATTCTGAAAGAGCTTCTCAAATGTCAGGAAAAACTGTGAAAGACTAAAATAGGCAAAAGATTACTGAGTGTTCTTTCAATGGAATGTTGGGTGTTGTATAGAGGCCTCTTCAGGGTTATCTGATCCTATAAGGTCCTGAACCTTTTATTATTTATTTTTTCTAGGTTATATTATAACTCTGCAATATGTAGAAACCTGGTAGTAATGAAAATGATTCTTGTCCTTGAGAATAGGGAAAGGTAGGAGGGAACCCATGAGGCCAGAGGGAGGCCTGAGCACCTGCAGGGATGAAGGTTTCTCAAAAAGAGTGCTCACAGAATCATACCTTTTCCCAAACAACTGCTTTTTTTGAGGATTGGCCCCATGCCTAGTGGAATCCTTAATTTCCCTCCAGCATCCTGATTGTCATTCTTAAGTGATTCACTTTTTCTTAGTGAAGCTTAAGCATTTGCCAAGTTGTACAAGGAGTAAAAAATGGTTCCTGGAATTTTGGTTTTTTAATCGCTGCTCCAGACTGGTTCCGGGAACCGAGAGGCACCATCTGTAAAAGGCTTTTGGAGGAAATGGGGTGGGAACAGGGGTGGGTGGAGTTGTCAGGGAGAAGAATATGTCCCCAGATCCATTAGAACAGTCTAGTCTGCCATCCCCCTAAACTGAGCAGCGACTTTGAAGAGAAAAACATTTTATGGTGTCTTCACCAAGCCTAGATCTTTTAACTTCATTTCCAGGCCCATCCTTGCCCCTTCTTCCTTGATTTATTTTCTGTTTTTTTGGCTGTTGTAACAGGAAATCTGTTCCCTTTTCACACAAAGAACACTGGGAAAGATAGGACAGGACAAAGTTCTCACTTAGAGCCTCACCTCTGAGCTTCCAGAAGAGAAGCTGCTTCTTCCACTCCCAGGCCTTTGGCTTGGTCCTCTCATGCCTGGGGCAGGCCGGGAGGAAGGGGCCTCACTCTCACAGGTGCATAGGGGTGTGACTTTCCACCCTCTCTAGAAAGTCCTTCCTGGCTATCCAGCCCGCTGTCCTCTCTCTATCCCGTCTGAACTCCTACTTCATTCACTATTCCATCCATTTTTATATTTAATTCTAGATTTCAGTCAATTGTATGAGTCATACAATTTTCCGATATGAAATTATTATTTTTCCAGCTGTAAACTCCTTAACAGCAAGACCCTACTCTGGCTTCTTTTCTGTTTACCACAGCCCTTCGCATGAACCTGGATTCATGGTAGGAGGTTGGCAATTACTTTAGTTGGCCTAAATTCAAGCCATCACCTGGCCACTAGCAATACTATAGCATGATTTACAGTTCCAAAGTTAGGTGAAGAATGCTGGGGGGTGGTCAGACCCTGAGCTCCCCAGCTGCCCTGCAATGATGTCATAGGGAATTATACCAGTCCCCAGAATGTTACCTCCAAAACTCCCATGCAGGGTCCTCATATTGGGGAATGGTCCCACCCGTTGTAGGAAGAGTTGTTCAGCCTACTTTATGTCAGTGCATTTGCAGAGCCTTGCATCATGCTTGGCCATTGTGGACTAGTATTTCTCTTTCATTCCCTTGGTCCCTCCCTCTCTTCAAGTGAAGGTTAAATTCCTATTTGCTCTCTGGTCATACCCTCATCTGTCTCTCTTGTGCCTTCTCTGGATTTTGGAAAAAGCGCATCCTAGGAAACTTTGCCAAGCATCTTCTCTTTCCTTTGAGGAATTCTTTCAAATCTTCCCTTCCCCAGAAAGTCCTTCCTGACTGGGTAGAGGAAATAAGAGAAGGTTTTCCTTTTCTTCTTGTGCAAATTATTCTGCTCTGTTCAAAGCAGCAAATACTAAGCTCAGTCGATAATGGACTTGTTCTTTCATAAATAAAGATATTGATTCATTTAATTTCACTTTAGTCTAGATATAGGTCTTGAACTGTTATCTGGGTTATCTGCTTGAGTATATGTTTTCTTTATCAGGCTACAAGGGGATGATCCTCTCAGAATGGACTCTGGGGCTAAGATGTCTGCAGTGTTTGTTTTCTGTCTCCATTTCCTCTTTTCTTTGCCCTGGATGGCTCACCCTTCTTCTGTGGGGTCTCTGTCCCCCCCGCTTCTTCTCCCCTCTCTTATTCAGATTGGCTTCTAAGAAAGGATCTGAGAGGAACTCCACCAAGACACAAATTCATTGCTTGCTTCTTCAGTGGGCAGGTAATAGAGAGAGAAGCCAGGTCAAACCAACTAAACCCCATGGAGCAATGCCAGAGACAGAACAGCTAAGACTGCTTTTTGGTGAAGGGCTTCCCTGGTACCCCAGAAGCTCACCAACATAGACAAATACTCTTTTAGGTGCCTTGCCAAGCTGAGCCTTGCTGGACTTGTTTAAAGTGGACATGGTGCCAACCAAGTCTGGAGTATTGGAACTAACAATCTTAGAATCAATCAGAAAATTCTAGAATTGAAAGGAAGTTCAGACATCCTGTAGCCTGGGTGCCTTACTTTGCTGATGAGGAAACTGAAGCCCCAACAGAAATGATGAATGCTCCTTCAATTTGTTAGGGTAGAGCTGGACGCAGAAGCCTGGTTTCCTGATTCTCACTCAAAGCTTGCTCATTACTCTTCTGTCTCCAGTTATCATGGCTATACTTGCTTGTTTATTTTTTTATATGAACTTTAGAATCAATTGATCTTGTTCCACAAAAAAGGTCCTATAGATATCTTTACTGAGATAGATTTATAAAATAACTGAGTGCAGAATTGATGTTTTCATGATGATGAATCTCCCTACCTAAGAATATGGGATACCTTTCCCTTTTTTGTAAGTCCCCTTTGTGTCCTTAGGAGTATTTTAAAGTTTTATTCATATACTTCCTGTAAATTTTAAGGATTATATCCAGCTATTTTATACTAGAGTTGTTATTGAAAATAGGGTCATCTTCTACTATACCTTCTAGCAGGTTTATATTTATATGTATAAAGGCTGTTGTTTACTATATACTAATTTTATAACTGGCTTCATGACTGAATTATCTTGTTTTCAACAGTTTTTCAGTATGTTCTCTTGGGTTTTCAAGATATACAATCATGTCATCTACAAATCATGATAATTTTGCCTCTGCTTTGCATACCATATACAAAAGTTACTCATATGGCATCAAAATTAAAAACTTTTATACTTCAAAGTATACCATTAAGAAAGTGAAAAGAAGCTGGGTGTGGTTGCTCATGCCAATAAACCTAGCAACGTGGGAGGCTGAGGTTGGAGGATTGCTTGAGGCCAGGAGTTTGAGACCAGACTGGGCAACATAGCAAGACTCTGTGTCACAAACATTTTTTAAATTAGCCAGGCATGGTGGTGTGTGCCCATAGTCCTAGCTATTCAGGAGGCCAAGGTGGGAGGATTGCTTGAGCCCAGGAGTTCGATGTTATAGTGAGCTATGATGGTACCACTGAAGTCCAGCTTGGGTGGCAGAGCAAGACCCCATCTCTTAAAAAAAAATGAAAAGATACATACAGAATGGAAGAGAATTTTTGCAGATTATATATCTAATAAGGGGGGACTTGTATCTAAAATATCTAAAGAACTCTTACAACTCAGTAATAAAAAGACAAATAACCCAATCAAAAAATGAGAAAAGGATCTGAATAGATGTTTCTCCAGTGAGGATAGACAAATGGCCAATAAACACATGAAAAGATGCTGAACATCATTAGCTGTCAGGAAAATGCAAATCAAAACCACAGTGAAATACCATTCCATACCTACTGGGATAGACGTAATCAAAAACACAGATAATAACAAGTGTTAGCAAGGATGTGGAGAAATCAAACCCTCATACACTGCTGGTGGAATTTCAAATGGTACAGCTGGTTGGGAAAACACTCTGGCAGTTCCTCAAATGGCTAAACATAGAGTTACTATTTGATCCAACAATTCCACCCCTAGGTACCTACCCAAGAGAAATGAAAACATATGTCCATAGAAAAACTTCTACATGAATGTTCATAGCATTCATTATTTATAATAGTCAAAAAGTGGAAACAATCCAAATGTCCATCAACTGATGAACTGATAAATAAAATGTGCTGTATTCATACAATGGAATATCATTCAGCAATAAAAAGAAACAAAGTACTGATGCATGCTACAATACAGACGGACCTCAAAAACATAATGCTAAGTGAAATAAGCCAGTCACAAAGGACCACGTATTATATGATTCCATTTAAATGAAATACCGAGAATAGACCAATCTATAGAGACAGAAAGCAGCTGTTGTTTGCTGAAGGCCAGGGGTGGGGGAATGGGGAGATTGGAGGGTGATGTCTAAGAGGTATTAGGTTTTTCCAGAGGGCAGGTAATAAGAATATTCCAAAACTGATTATGGTGATGGAAGCACAGCTCTGAATATATTATACTAAAAGCCATTGAATTTTATACTTTAAGTAGATGAATTGTATAGTATGTGAATTGTATCTCAATAAAGCTGTTTAAAATTGTACATGGGGAAACCAGGGACCAATTTTGAATCTAAAGCGCACGCACGTGCGTGTGTGTGTGTTTGTGTGTGTGTGTGTTCCTAGCATTAGCGTGATAGGAGATAAGGGTGGAGACGTGGAGGGGTCCCAACTCAGGGAGAGGGAAAGGGCACTAAATGCCACGTTGGGGGAAAATAGCACAATGGTTGCAAATCAGTTTTGTCTTAGCTGCTGTCCCTGACTGGGGCTACCTGCCAGGCCTGTTTTGAGGAAGAATCTGAGGCTGTGTCTTGTTCAGAGGGAGATGCTACAACTGACCAACAATGCCTGTCTGCCATGTAATGATAGCTAATATTTATTAAACAGACCCTTCATGCCAGGCACTATTCTACATAGTTTATGTGTTTCATCCCAATTAATTCTCTTAAACATAGTGAGGTGGGTATTATCATTGTCTCTAGTTTATAAATGAAGAAAATTCAGCCACAACTTGCTCAAGATGCCCCAGCTGGTTAGTGGCAGAGTCAGAAATCAGATCCTAGAAGTTTGACACCAGAGTCTTCTTCGTTCAACAATAGTATCTCTCCTAAGAGCATGGGAGCCTATGCTCTAAATCTGCCATCTGGTAGCAGTCACCCTTCCTGGACATGATTAAAGGGCTGTTTGCTTAAAAATCTTTCCCCTACACCAGCGGTCTCCAACCTTTTGGCACCAGGGACCATTTTCATGGAAGACAATTTTTCCATGGACCAGGGATGAGGGGGATGGTTTTGGGATGATTCAAGTGCATTACATTTATTGTGTACTTTATTTCTATTATTATTACATTATAATATATAATGAAATAATTATAGAACTCACCATAGGTTGGGGACTCCTGCCATACTCTATGCCTGTGCCCTGGAATCCCCATGGGCTGGTTTCCTGGGCCCAGCTGCTCAGGATTCCCTGAGAGGAGTCACAGCTCACCCATGGACCCATGGTCACTGGCCAGGTGCAGGCCCTGGGGGAACAGAATGCTGGAGAATGCCTGGGGGATGTTGGGTAGGGAGAGCAAGTCATGGGCACACACAAAATTCCACCCACCAACCCCTATAATAACAACCTTTGGCATCTGGCAACTTTGCCTGAGCTCTTCCATGTGAGGGGTTTCTAAGGACCTCTGGGGCTAGGCTAATGCCTCGGGTGGCTACAGCTGGACATGAGTGAGGTGGTGTGGATGTAGGTGTGCTTGGCTTTCCTGGGTGACCTGAATACTAAATGCTGTGTGCCTCAGTAGGAAGGGGCACTCTTAGTTATTTAAGGGGCAAAAGAGGCTCATTGTCCTGGCACATAGGAGGTTAGGAGACTGGGATAAATCAGTAACCCACCAGGCCTGGCACCCATGAAGTCACCTGCGCAGCCTCCCTGAGGTTCTTCTGGGGGCAGTCAATCACCAGTCAGCTGCCCCTGGCCCTGGCAGGATCCCCAGTGGGGGTGTGCGGGAGCTGCTTGCTCTGGGTCTCCTTTAGGCACAGCCTGAGCCTCCGCAGGCTCTGAGCCCCTACAATGCCAGAGTGAGATGGGATGGGGAGGTGTCCTGAGCAGACATAAGAGATAGCAGACATAAGCAGAGATAGCGATGTCAGTGGAGGAGTCAGGCATGAAGGTGTTGGTTAGATATAAAACAGGGGAAAAACACATGACAAATACAGGGAGAAATGTGAGAAAGGACAAATGTGGAATTTGTGGAACCTGGCAGGCACAGGTAAGGGTGTGGGTGGCCCCACACCTTGGTGCATCTCTGCTTATTCCTAGCCTTCTCAGATTGCCTTCTTCTCTGAGTTTGCTCTCAGCATTACCTGGGTTTATGTGTCAGCTCTGCCATTACTACTCGTGGGTCCTTAGGGAAATTTTTCTCTGAGTCCTGGTCTTCTTGCCTGTGAAGTAGGTAGAATGGCAGGGTAGCCTTCCTCACAGGGTGGCTGTGAAGGTTAAATGAGGTGGAGTGTAAAGCACTTAGTGCAGTAGGATCTTACTAACTGCTCAATAAATGAGATCTATTCTACTACAGGTATTTCTAAAGTTTATTTTTAACAACACAAAATTTACCATTTCAACCATTTCTAATGATTATGATATTAAATACATTCATAGTATTGTGCTACCATCACCACTACCCATTTCTAGAACTTTTTCGTCATCCCAAACAAAGTTTGTTCCCATTAAGCAACAAGTCCCCCATTCTCCCCTTCCCCAGCACCTGGTAAGCTCTATTCTCGGTCTCTGCGAATTGGTCTATTTTAGGTATGTCATGTAAATGAAATCATGCAATATTTGTCCTTTCGTCTCTGGCATGTTTCACTTAGCATAATGTTTTCCAGATTCGTCCGTGTTGTGGCATGTATCAGAATTCTATTCCTTTTAAGGCTGAATAATATCCCATTGAATGTATCGACTGCATTTTGTTTATCCAATTATCTGTTGACGGGCACGTGGGTTACCTCCCCCTTTCGGCTGCTGTGTCTATTAGAGACACTATAGTCACTCGTCCGTGAAGAAGTGTTTGCCTGGGACATGCAGGCACAGACTGGAGCCACACTGCCCGAGGCCCCATGCTCCCGGACGGCCCTGGGGTGTTGGTAGTGTCTTACTCTCTTTGTGCTTCAGTCTCTCATCTGTGAAATGGGGGTATGAGGCATAGGGCTCTCATTTACCAACGCGGGTAAAGCAGCCACTGTAGTTTCTGCAGCATTCAGCAAGGGTAGCTGTTATCATTGTGCCTTTACTGAGGTACCACGTGCCAGACCTATCTGGGCGGACTGGATTTTCTAACCTCCGGTTGAAGGTAGAGAATTCAAAACTGCAAAATGTTGGAGGTGAAGGAGCCTACGGAGATCACCTACCTAAACTTTCTCCTTTTACCAATGGGGAAACTTGAGGCCCAAAGAAGAGGGGGCCAGAGTGACAGAGGCAGAGCTAGAGCCAGGCACCTGTAGCCAACCTCTGGACCTCAGCCTAAGCACCAAGCCCGGCCTCACCACCCCTGTCCCCTGCCTAGATTCCCCTCTCCAAAGCCACTTCACCCAGCAGGAACTGCTGCTCCCATTAGGGGACTTAGGGACCCACCTCCCCTTTGACCTTGGTTCAGACATAAGGCCAGCTGTTTGCTGCGCTCTGAATACCACCTGCCCTTTCCCTGACCCACTTCTGCCTGGCTGGGAGATGCAGGGGTGGGGGTGGGGTGTCAAAAAGCTCTACTTTGGGAGAGCCTTTTCTGGCAGGGACAGGGAGTGGGCAAGGAGGAACCCAGACCTGGCCAGCCCACTGGTGGCGAGACTTTGGTTGTTTTAGGATTAGGTACCTGTACTCAGTAAGAATTATCTGTTGTTCAGCTGTTTGTGTTCTCTTTGTTCATTTCATTGATTTTCTGTGAGGTTGTTTTTGGAGAATTCCAGCCTGTCTGAGCTCTGCAAAGGGGGATAGAGGGGGTGCAGGACACACCTGGGCAGGAAGACAAGGCAGACAAGGTGACTTGGTGGCAATGAGAACACGAGGGCGGGTCTAGTGGAGACAAAAACCTGGGGGAGGGAATGGGACCAGCTGCCAAGCTGTCCCAGCCCCTGGAATGACTTTTCTTTGGAGCTCTCTGATGAAAGAATTGTTTGTTTGTTTATTCTAAGATGAAATTTCCCCCACACCCCCTCTAAAGAATTAATCTAACACAGGAAGGTTTTAGGAACCTGGGTAGGGTGTGAGGAGAGTTCCCAGGTCATGCGCACAGTCCGGGTGGGGCGGGGGAGGCAGAGCGCATGCGCGGGTGAAGGAGTGGCGGGTGGCGCATCTGCTAAATCTAGTGTTTATAACTGTAGCGTAAATCTTCACTTTTTCCTTCTCTGTCATTTTCTTGTCCTCTTTTATCCTTCCTGGTGTGTTAGTCATCGCCATGGGAAAGCAGTTTTTCTTCAGAGACCTTCAACCGCCGGTGGCATGGGCTTGACGGTTGTGACCAAGCCCCTTCCTCGCCTCCCAACCCTCACTCAGGACAGATTCATCTGGGGTTGGGACCGGGAGGCGAGGGTTGGGTTCCCACTCAGGAGATGTGGGACAGTGTCTGGGCTGGATGCGAGCAGGGTCTTCCGCAGGACAGGACACTGCTCACCCCCGCAGTCCAGGCCGCCGAGGGAGGCAGGGAGGGGCCTGCGCCGAGGCGCTGATGGCCGTGGGAAGGCCTGAAAGGCACCCGCGTAACAGAGCCGCGCCCGGCGCCAGCCCCAGGGAAGGGAGGCCACATGCCGCCTGCAGGGCCACACCGTGCACACCGCGCTCACTGGTCAGTGCAAACAGCACGTTCCCAGCCGTCCCCTGGAGCCAGTGGGTGGGGAGGGAGGCCACAGGACCAATTCTCACCTTCCAGAGTAAAGGAGAGAACAGCCAAGGCCACCTCTTCCCCCACCCAGGTCTGTGGGAGGCTCAACTTTCCCCAGGTGAAGTCCTTGGGAGCCGCACCCTGGGCTTTTTGTTAGTGCAGATGGTGGTTTGGGGAGCTCTGTGGGCTCCTGAACACTGAGGGAAATAACAGCCCGCCCTTCTCATGCGCTTACCGGGTGCTGGGCACTGTTCTGAGAGTTTTTATAAACTCATCTCATTGGATCCTCATAACCACCCTGTGAGATAGGAATTGTCTCCCTTTTACAGATGGGGAGACTGAGGCAGAGAAAGGAGGCAGAGCTGGGATTCAGATATAGCAGTCTGGCTGCAGAGTGGTGGTGCCCCCTCACTGCTGGGTGGCACTGCCCTGCTGCTCCATAGCACAGGCCAGTGTGGGGACTTGGCCCGAATCATCCACTGAGGAATCCAGATGTCCTGGAGTGTGGCCTGTAGGTGTTTCACTGGCACAGATGATAGCATGTCATCAGAACTGACCATCACCTAACAGCAGGGAAGGATCTAGTCCAACCTGATACCCTCCTAAGGTCAGGGCAGCCAGGCCTGGACAGGTTACCTGGGGTCACACAGCTGGAAAACGGCAAAACAAGGATCAGATCCACGGTCTCCTGACAGTACCCTTTAAACTGTTCTATATTTTCCTTCTTTCTCCAGGAAAATAAGACTGTGCCTGCACTACTTTCTGCACCCACCCCCAAGCCCAAGGCTCCACAGTGGAAGGCGGGGGAGGGGGGTGGCGGCAGGTGTCTGCTGGAGATTTCCTGTGAGGGAGAGGGCCATGTTGACCTGATCGCTAGCCCCAGCCCTGGCTCTGGCTCTTAGGTCCCCCCCCATCTGAGAAAGAAGAGTGAGGGGAACTGGAGAGACTTTGTGGTCCCCTCCCCCAGCGTCCCTGGGCTGAGGGCTGTTCAGTGTCAGTGGGGGCCCTTTGGCCTGGGAACCAGTTTACACAGAGCTCACCTTGGGCCTCGCCCATAGCTCAGCCTGGATTGGACTGGGACCAAGCGCCTGGCCAGGTCCCAAAGAGGAGTCTTGGGCCTGGGACAGAGTTATCTCTGGCTGTAAGTGAGCTTTGCTGGGCGGTCATTGAAGGTAATGGCAAAAGGTTTGGATGAAGTGTCCAAACTGGTTTAACACCCTTTTGGTATGTCTCTTATTTTGTGGATTTATTTCATTCACCTGTTAAGGACCCACCCTGCCTTAATCTCTGTTCCCCGAAGAATGAAAGGCTAGGTAGGTTTTTCATTTCTTTGTTTTGTTTGTTTCAGGGCTGTACTCCTGTCTCCTGCACTAGGCTCAGCTGGTCTGCCCTCCAGCCCCCAGCCTACAGGCCCCCCGGCCGACAGAGTCGAGCTCTAGCGGTGCTCGCACCCAGAGGCAAAGTGCATTTCAGCTGTTAGAATATGAGGCCCACGCTTTAGTCTATGTGTGATTGGAGGAGGATGGGGACAATCCTTGACCAAAAATATTCCTGACTCCCACATGCCTGAGGACCCTAAATGGCACCAGGAGATACAAGGCAGTGTCCCTTGTTCAATCAACTTTTTGAAAAACACATTAGTAACTTATTTTTTGTGTGTGTGGTAAAGAACATATAACATGAAATCTACCTTCTTTTTTATTTCAAAATATTAATTAAGGGAGTACAAGTGTTTTTATTACGTGGATATCTTGTATAATGCTTAAGTCAGGGCTTTTGGTGTGCCCATCACCAG
The DNA here is from genome assembly GCA_023783475.1 of Daubentonia madagascariensis. NCBI lineage: Eukaryota > Metazoa > Chordata > Mammalia > Primates > Daubentoniidae > Daubentonia > Daubentonia madagascariensis. The sequence continues at coordinate 38,522,581 of JAKFHU010001035.1, read as the reverse complement.
AATAGTGTCCATTGTACCCAACAGGTAAGTTTTTATCCAACACCCACCCTCCCGCTCCCCCCTCCTTGGTTTCTCATGTCCTTTATATCGCTTTGTGCCCGTGTGTACCCATCTACTAGCTCCCAATTATTAGTGAGAACATGTGGTGTTTGTTTTTCCATTCCTGAGATACTTCACTTAGGATAATGGTCTCCAGTTCCTTCCATGTTGCTGCAAATGACATTATTTCATTCCTTTTCATGGCTGAGTAGTACTCCACAGTGTATACACACCACATTTTCTTTATCCACTCATGAATTAAAGGGCACTTAGGTTGATTCCACATCTTTGCAATTGTGAATTGTGCTGCGATAAACATTCAAGTGCAGGTGTCTTTAATAAGATGACTTCATTTCCTTTGGGTAGATACCCAGCAGTGGGATTGTTGGATCAAATGGTAAGTCCACATTTATTTCTTTGAGGAATCGCCATACTGTTTTCCATAGAGGTTGTGCTAATTTGCAGTCCCACCAACAATGTGTAAGTTTTCCTTTCTACATCCATGCCAGCATCTATTGTTTTTTGATTTTTTAATAATGGCCATTCTGATAGGGATGAGGTGGTATCTCATTGTAGTTGTAATTTGCAATTCCCTGATGATTACTGATGTTGAGCATTTTTTCATATGTTTATTGTCCATTTGTCTATCTTCTTTCAAAAAACTTCTGTTCATGTCACTTGTCTATTTTTTGATGGGGTTGGGTTTTTTTTGACAATTTGTTTGAGTTCTTTGTAGATTCTGGATATTAGCCTTTGTTGGATTTATAGTTTGCAAATATTTTCTCCCATTCTTTAGGTTGTCTATTCACTCTGTTGATTATTTCCTTTGCTGTGCAGAATCTTTTTAATATAATTCTTAACAAATTTTCAAGTGTACAGTACAGTATTATTGACCAAATGCACGTTGTTGCACAGCAGATCTCTACTTTTTCATCTTGTATGACTGAAACTTTGTACCCATTAAACTCCCTATTTTCCCCTCCTCCAAGCCCCTGGCAACCACTTTCTGTTTCTAAGAGTGCTTAGATACTCTCTTACAAGTGGAGTCACGTAGTATTTGTCCTCCTGTGAGTAGCTTATTTCACTTAGCATAATGTCCTCCATGTTCATCCATTTTGTAGCATAAGCCAGGATTTCATTCTTTGTTCAAGACTAAATAGTATTCCATTGCACATTTTCTTTATCCATTCATCTGTCGATGGACATTTAAGTGGTTTCTACCTCTTAGCTATTGTGAATAATCCTGCAACAAACATGGCAGTGCAGATATCTCTCTGAGATCCTGATTTCAATTCTTTTGGATAAGTACCCAAAGGGGCATTGCCAGATCACTGCTGATAATTCTATTTTTAATTTTTTAAAGGAAGCTCTATACTGTTTTCTACAGCCACTGCACCATTTTACATTTTCCACCAACAGTGCACAAGGGTTCCAATTTCTCCATATTCTCACCAGCACTGGTTATTTTCTGGTTTTTTTGATAATGACATTCCTAACAGGTACAATATCTCACTGTGGTTTTGACTTGCATTTCCCTGATGATTGGTGATGTTGACATCTTTTCATATACCTGTTGGCCATTTGTGTATCTTTGGAGAACTCTTTCTTAATCAGGTTATTCTTATTATTTTGTTGTTGTTATTGAGTTATAGGAGATTTAAAAATATATTTTGGTTATCATCCCTTTATCAGATTTATGGTTTGAAAATATTTTCTCCCATTTCATAAGTTGCCTTTTCACTCTCTTGATGTTTCCTTTGCCACACAGAAACTTTTTTGTTTGATGTAGTCCCATCTACTTTTGCTTTTGTTGCCTGTGTGTTTAGTGTCATATCCAAGAAATCACTGCCAAATCGAACGTGTGAAATAAAACTGTAAAATAAGACCCCAAACACTCCAGATGAGTTGGACCCCCTGTGGCTGGTAGAGATGCTCTAAAGTTGAAAACAGAGCCAGGCAGCTATGGGTGGGAGGGACTAGTCACACGCTGTGGGTTCTTGGGGACAGCAGCTCTTGACAAACATCCTGCCTTGCACCTGTGAGCCAGAGCAGTTCTTGTGGCCAGGATAGACTGTGGCTGGAACCCCCCCACACACACACAAACCACCAGCTAGTGAAAGAAATATCTGACAGAGACTTCTGGTTTGGGGCTTGGAAACCACCCAGTCAGGGCTCAACTATTTCAACCAATCAGAAGTGAACCAGTTTAAATTCTTCATTTGCATAAATGGATCAGAGTGAGAACCTGTACCAGAACTTTCCCTATGTAAGCCATTTAAGCCAGACTCTCTCTTTGTTCTTCAGAGCACACTTTTGTTTTACTGGGAAGGCTGCATCTCCCCAGTCTGCAGGGTTTTTTCTCTTTATAGAAAATAAAGTTTTCCTTTTACCTCCACAGATCTCATTAGTCTTTTGTTAACAAATGTCATGAAGATTTTCCCTTATGTTTTCTTCTAGGAGTTTTATAGTTTCAGGTCTTATATTTAAGTCTTTAATCCATTTTAAGTTGGTTTTCATGTATGATGTAAGATAAGGGTCCAATTTCATTCTTTTGCATGTGGCTATCCAGTTTTCCCAACACCATTTGTTGAGAGGACTATACTTTTCCCAATTGTGTAGTCTTGGCACCTTTGCTGAAGATCATTTGACTATGCATGGGTATATTTGGGGGCTCTCTATTCTGTTCTATTGGTCTCTATGTGTTTGACCTTATGCCAGTACCATATGGTTTTAATTATTGTAGCTTTGTAGTATGTTTTGAAGTCAGGACGTGTGAAGCTTCCAGCTTTGTTCTTAAAATTGTTTTGACTATTCAGGGTCCTTTTTGGTTCCCTATCAATTTTAGGATTGTTTTTTCTAATTCTGCAAAAAATACCATTGGAATTTTAATAATGATTGCATTAAATCTTTAGATTGCTTAGGGTTATATGGACATTTCAACAATATTAAGTCTCCTAATCCATGAAAGATGTCTTCGCATTTGTGTCTTTTTAAATTTCTTTTAGCAACATTTTGTACTTTTCATTATATAAGTCTTTAAGCTCATTCCTAAGTAATTTATTCTTTTTGATGCTATTGTAAGTGGGATTGCTTTCTTTATGTACTTTTGGTTTGTTTCTTGCTAGTGTATTAAAGTGCAACTGACTTTTATAATTGATTTTGTATACTACAACTTTGCTGAATTTGCTTGTTAGTCCTCACAGGTTTTTCTGGCATGGAATCTTTACAGTTCTCTGCAGATAAGATCATGCCATCTGTGAACAGAGATAATTTTATATCTTCTTTTCCAATTTGGATGCTTTTTATTTCTTTTTCTTGCCTAGTGCTCTGGCTAGGATTTCAAATACTATGTTGAATAGAAGTGGCAGGACTAGGCATCCTTGCTTTGTTCCTGCTCCTACAGAGAAGTTCAGTGGAAAAGTTGATTGACTGATTGAATTGTCAATCAGTCAATCAACAAATACAAAGGTCCAAAGGATTTTGACTTTTATTCTCTCTAACTTGCTTGTATAATCACTTCATTACTCTGGGCCTCTGTTTTAACCCCTATAAAAGAGGAAGCTGTATTGGGTTATAAGAGCCTGTCCAAACTCAATACTCCTTCTAAATTTTATGATTCCCAGGATGTTATTTAGTACCTACTAGACATTCAACCAATGGAAGGTATAAGAGAATAAATGTTCAATTCTTGATCAGTCAACAACATATAACAAGCATTTATTATATGCAAAGTGCTAGGCAAGAAATATCCTTGTTTCCTGCCCAGGAGGAGTTTACAATCTATAAGAAAGATAAGACATACATATATGGGAATTTTAATATCAGTAAAAGAGATATAACAGTGCCATACAAGAAGGCAGTGCATGATGATTCATTGCCAAATGAAGGATATAGGAACAGTTTTTACATGAAAGTGGTTCACAGAGTAGGTGATATAGTGAGACTTATTCCCGAGAAAAGGATACAAAAGACAGATGAGTGGCATCATGAAGAATTAGGTTAGGAGTCCAGAGAGGAGAATTGGCTGGAATTGTTGGGGATGGGTATTGGAAAAGATATGTGTATGGTGAACATTTGCTGGGATTTGGCTCCCTTGTGTCTACTCTCCCTTACTTTGGAAACTACACTGATTTCTTTCTTGGAAGCATCCCTTTCCCTTTCAGAAATCCATGAACTACAGGTGGGGCTGCAGTTGGAAGCACCACCTTCCTCCCCCATCCCCCAACCAAAAGATTGGTCCAGGGCTGGGCTTGATCCAATCACAGCCAAGGAGCACATGCAATGTCTGCTGGGGCTATTAGGAAAGAGACAAATTATCCTTCTCACTGGGCTTGATCCTTGAACATTTTGCTTGCAAACCTTGCCACCAGGAGTGTAGAGTTTGTCTAAGAGTGGAGCCAACGTGGAGATGAAACCAGGTCCTAGTGGCTTCACATATGACCCTGAATCAAGCCATGCCTGAAGCCAGACCTATCCCTGGACTTCTCAACCATGCAGTCAATACATTTCCTTTCTTCTTATGTAAACTTGGCTTGGTTTTCTTAAAACGGAAAGCATTCTGTTGCGCTGTGGGCCTTGAGCTGGGTTGGTGGATGGGAGTGAATAGGAGGACAGTCCAGGCGGACGGTGCCATGGGAACGAGGCTGTGTTGAGGAGGGTGAGGATGCGATATCCTCGGAGCTGTGCGGAAACGGCCTAGGGGAGAGGGTCTGGTGGACAGCATGCAAAATACCCTGCAAGAGAACACATATTTTCATTTCTCTGGGTGAATTTATCTATTTGGACAAATCCAGTGGTATTGCTGAGGAGCAGCATGAGGAGGGACAAAGGCAGAGAGAGGAAAAGAGAGAGAGAGCGGGCTCTAAAAATAACAGAATAACAGCAAATGTTTGTTAAACACTTACTACATGCTAGGCATGGTGCTAAGCTTTTTTTCCCATTGAATCCTTTCAGCAGCCCATGAGGTGTTATCATTTCTCCATTTTACAGGTGAGAAAACTGAAACACAAAGAATTCACCCAAGAGGTCCCAGTTAATAAGTGCCAGAGCTGAGATTTCAACCCGAAAGCCCAGGCTGGCTGACTACAGCCTGCATTCTTAACCTACCCTCTTCTGCCTCTACAGATGTGGCCTCTGCCCTGGGGCAGCCGAGGGCCAGCTTGGTGGCTGGGGAGGGGGAAGGAACAGCTGTTGCCAAACAGGCCATGGGAGAACTCAGAAGTCAAATCGTTTTTCCCATGGTGGCCCTGATTTGACTATTTGTTCATTTTCACTCAGGTTTTCAAAAACAAAGTTTGCTGTTGGACAAATAATAAACTCTGAAACTCTGGCTTGCCTGCCCTCGATGAGCAACAGTCGTTGGGTCAGCGGAAGACTCCAGCCGCCTGCTTCTGGTCAAGTCTGCCGACCTCCTGGTCTGGCTGAGGACACCGAGACAGGGAGCCAGTTCCTGGGGACAAGCCCTCTTGCTGGCCCCAGCTCCCTCCCTCCTTCCTCCCTGTGTCTTTCCACCTCTGTATCCCCTTGCCTTGGGTTACCTTAGGAAAAGAAAAGAAGAAATGTTTTTTAAAAAGGAGTTTAATGAAACCAAACACTTATATTTCCATCTATTGACATTGGATTTGTGCTTCTCAAGCCCTGCCATTTGGGACAAGTCTTTCTCCGCCTCTCTTTGCCCAACGGTGTAATGCAAACAGACCATAAAAAAAAATCAAAATCAACTTTCCCCCCAAATATTATCTTAGGCTTCATTTTATCATGCTTCCTTGAGCTGTCTCTGTAAAACAGAAGAAAAAAGAATGTGGGTTTTAGTTTGCACCGGGCTGGCCAGAGAGGGCCCTGTGGCTGGTTCTTCCCCGTGTAGACTCTCTGCTTCGGCCTTGTGGTGTCCTTCCCAGAGCACTCAATGTCTGTCCCATATCCACTTGTGCCTCACGTAGGCCCCTCAGATCAATTCTCTAGTTCTTGTTCATCCACCTGTAAAATGGGCTAATGACACCTACTTACAAGGTTGATGTAACACAAAGGTGGCAAATGCCACGGGGACCCAGAGCACAGGGCAGGTATAATACGAGAGGGGGTGGTGGGCTCTGATCTACCTGGAGAGAATACGCTGCGTACCTAAATGCAGTTTCATTCTGCTTACAAGCAGAACAAACCAACAAGCAGAAACACTCTGTGCTGGCCGAAACAAAACACCACCGCAGGTTGGATTGGGCTTGAGGCTACCTGTTTTCAACCCCACAAGAATTAAGTGAGAAAACATTTGAGAGAGAGGGGCCTTAAAATGCACAACCCCTAGGATGGATGATATCCACAACTTACTTTCTAAGGTGGGAGAAAATGAGGACTGTCCCTTCTCGAAGGTGAGCTATGATGGGGTGGGAGGTGGGGAGAGAACCTGAGGATTCACAGGGCCTGGGGTGACCTCTCAGGGGGTCAAAGGACCTGGTGAGAGACGGCTGGGCTGATGGTTGGCCTTTACAACAGTTTTGCCAAATTCACACCTCAGCAACTTACCTGGATGTGACAGAGCTTTGAGATGCGGGGACGGGGGGGAACAATCAAGCATTTACCCTGATTTTCCTGCTTGAATTGTACCACTGGTAACCAAAGCAGAACAGGGGACACTTTGAATTGGAATCTTACCATTCTGAAACCCCAGATAAATTAATGGATCTAGGCTGAATCTTGGAATTGAACATCTATGGCTGTTCATAATACCAAAAAAATTATTTTGTGGATGATTACCTACCTTCTGGTGAACAAATGTACCACTACCTATGATGTTGTATTGCCAAAAATAATCAAACCCAAATTGGATCAAGCCTGTAGATCCAACTAGCAATTTGCAGGAAATATAGGAACACATCAGCAGCACCACAGGGATGCAAGTGGGAAACTCTACAGACAACCCAGTTCCTTCAACAAATAAATTCACAAGGGGAAAGGGGGAAGTCTGTACATTAAAAAAGACTTTAAAATATTTAAAAAGTAAAACTAAACCACCATGTTGAGGGATGCACATGTGAACTGATGATGCTGTAAAGAAAGGAAGGAAGATGTTATCATAAAAGGCAGGTAAGTGGTAACCTCTAGAGGGCAGAGAGGTGGGGGGCTGTGGTGGGACAGTTTCTTAGTCCATTTTCTGTTGCTTGTAACAGAATACCTGAAATTGGGTAATTTATAAAGAAAAGGAATTTATTTCTTACAGTTATGAAGGCTGAGGAGTCCAAGGTCAATAGGCCGCATCCAATGAGGGACTTGTTGCTAGTGGAGACTCTCTGCAGAGTCTTGAGGTAGCACAGGACATCACATGGTGAGGGGCCTGAGCAAGCTAGCTCAGGTCTCTCTTCTCTTCTTATAAAGCCACCAGTTCAATTAACCACCCATTAATCCATTAATGCGTGAGTGGATTAACCCATTCATGAGGGCAGAGGCCCACCTCTCAATACTGCCACATTGGGTATTAAATTTCAACATGAGTTTTGGAGGGGACAAATGTTCAAACCATAGCACACAGCATAGGTGGGAGTTTCTGGGGTGCTGAGTTCTGTTTCTTGACTTGGAGAGAGTTTACGAGAGTGTTCACTTTTTAATAATTTATTAAGCTATATATCTATTTTCTGTATTTGTGCTATTGTTTTTTACCATATAAAGATTTTTTGTTTGTTTTAAGTACAAACCCCTGAATCTTTCTCCCCCGCCTCACTAATTTGGAGCCCTTTTGACTATCAGCTGCCAATTTCTAGGTTCTGAATTCTGCCCAGCTCTCTATCCTCCTTTTCCTAGATTTTCTCCTGATTATGTACATATTAATCAGAATGAGCTGTTATGCTGCACGAACAAACAGCCCCAAGATCTCAGTGGCCTAAAACAAAGGTTTACTTCTTGCTTCTGCTACATGACTCTCGTATCTCCACAGGGGGCCTCTGCTCATCTTTCTTGCTCAGGGACTGAGGCTGACAGAGCAACCACCTCCTCAAATATCCTCAGGGGCTGTGCCAGCACTGGGTGGCCATAAAATGCTTTGGCATGGGACTGACACACGTAACTTCTGCTCACAAGCCACTAGCCAGACTGGTCACATGGAACCCCCCAACCACAAGAGGCATGAAGTGCAGTGCTATAAATGTGCCCAGAAGTATTTGATAAACATTAATAAGGCAGTCCTTGCTTTACATGGCACTGATATGCAAGCATTTCAGTTTAGTTACATAAGACCAGTCCCCAACAAGCAGTTCAAATTTCAGTCACCACAGTATATTGACTATAATTGTGTAAAGTAAAAATTTCACTGCCTGCTCTCCAGTCCACAAATCACAACATAAGCAACAGGTGCACATGATGATGAACCAATCACATCACTTCTTTTGAAGTCTTTCTGTGATTAGTCTCTGCACAACTGTTACTCAGTCCATGCCTAGACAGCAAAGCATGGAGTTGTGTTGCCTCCTTGTCTCCCATTGATAACCCATGGGACATTTTACAAAAGTGGATAATTGATACAGGGTAAGCTAACAAAAATAAAAGTGCAACAAACAAAAAGTGATAATACTGGAAGTGAAATTGGATGTGATTAGAAGATTTGAAAATGGCAACAGCAGAGCAAAGATAGGCTGCAACGTGGCCTGCATGAAGCTATGGTACAAACTGTACTGGAAAAGTCCAGTGAGTATAAAAAACAAGGTAAAGTCATTTCATCATCTTTTAGTTTAAATTGCACTAGGAACAGAAAGCCGCTTATGGTTGAAATGGAAAGTTTTCTTCTACTTTGAAGACTGTAATATTTCAAAATGCTAGCATTCTGGCCAAAGCATTGAAGTTAGTTCCCACATTGAAAGAAAATGGTAATTATAAGGATACTGAAGAAGTGCCTTTTACTGCCAGTAAAGGCTGGTTTGCTCATTTCGGAATTTAGTGTGAGTTGATTGATGTCAATCTACTGGTGAAGCTGCTAGCATAGGTAAGGATGCTGCTGTGAAATTTGCATCCAGATTCCAAAAAATTGAAGATGTCCTAACGGAAGTGATGCTGGCAAAAAACTTCACCTTAAAGGAATTCTCACAGATATTTTATGATATTGCAAGAGCAAAAGATGAAATATCAGAAGCTGATCCAGACTTAGAACAAAGTATGGCAATTCACCAAGGCATAGAAAAGATGCTCCCTCTCATATTGTAAGTTATACAATGAGAGGAAGAGGCAAGAACTGCCCTAACTACTTTTGATAAGTTTTTTACAAAAAAAGAAGACACTTTAAATCTCAGTATTTCTAATGTTTTAAATTACAGTGCAATAAATAAATAAATATTAGTTTTACTAATTTTTCATTTCCCTAGGCTTTTATAACCAACAGTAAGAGAGTTTTTAACGTTTTGACAAAGATGTTTAAAGGTCACAGAATGATTGTAATTTTGCCCATTGGTGATTAAGATTGCTTTGCAGGGTTTCAGCCTACACAGTCATTTTTATGGCCCTGCACTACTATGCAAAATACAGACTGCCTGTGTACAGACCTGGTTTATGTGGAGTTACATTGCAATTTCCCCACATCTGTGTGTGCCAACTCACTTGCATGGGGTATGAGGAAACTTCTGGAAAATGAACTTGAACCGTTAGGATTAAGTAGGAATAGGGATTCCAGGTATAGTTTATAGGCTGTTTTTCAAGCCCAATCTGATCCAGCCACCTTGATGGCCGGTGTGTGGCCCTGAGTGGGAAAGAGCTTTGTGGGTAGAATGAGACTCCCTGCATACATATAGGGCCCACCATTCTGCTGTGGGATCCAGCTGAAAGAACGTAGACTAGGCAGAAGGTATATGCTTCTTTACTTACTTTCACAGGGGAGAGGGAGTTGGGAGTGTCAATTTATCAAGCTATAACCAAAGTGGAGACTCAAGCTTTCTTTCTGAAGCATTGAAAGCTTCATGGATCTTGAAGACAGTAGGATTAAGAAAGGGGAGAGATGAGGAAAGGGTGTGCCTGGATGGAGGAACTGAGAACACTGGCTTTGCTGAAGCACGTGGTATGTGCAAGGGAGCAACTAGGTTGGGCAGATGGATTGGGCCATATTTTAAAGGCCTTGAATTCCTGGTCATTATAGGTTTGTAATATGTCCCATAAGCAATGGAAATCTATGGGAGGCTACTGCAATTTTTCCCTGCCACTGTCTCTCCTTTCCTAAATCTGAATGCCCAGGTAGCCACATGGTCTTGAGCAGAGCCCCAAGCAGTGGGGGGCTGGGATCCTGGCCACCCAGAGGCAGCTTGCCTGTGCTGTGGCTCTGCCTCCACAGTTGCCGTAAACCCTGTGTCTTCCTCATCGCCCATTGCCCTTCCAAGGAGACCTTACCAGCTAGAGGTTCTGGGCAGCTGCCCGGAGTTGGGGGCTAACCCTAGGGAGTCCTAGGCCTCCCTCTGCCCCGCTGCCCAACATTCTCCTCTGCTCTGGCGAAGAGCATCCCACCAGGTACAAGCGCTCCAGCCGTCTAGCTTTCATCTGTCCTATCATCCTCTGTCAAGCTGCTAAGACATTTTATTCCACAAACAAGTTGGATCTCGCAACCGCTCTGACCTGAAGCTTGCCTGCAGGAGAGTGGCAGGTGTGCACTGGGCTCAGGGCTGCCGTGGGTATAGTCAAAGAGGAGGCCCAGGGCTTGGCTGCGGAATCAGGTGCTGGAGGCAGACCCAGGTCCTTAAAGACCCCAGGCAGCAGGACCGTGTTTCGGGCTCTCTTTATCCCAGGAACAGCAGGATCGTAATCACAGTTCTGGGAAGGTGCCTCACAGACTTTTCGCCTCCGTCAAGTAGATGCAGCTGCTGTCCTACATTGCTGCCCCATTCAGAATTTCCAGATTATTGGTGGTTGCTTTTTTTTTTTTTCTTCTGAAGAAAAACTTCAAACATTGTTTTTCCACCTTCGTTTTATACATTCAGGTCAAAGCCTCTGGCTCCTCTCTTTGGTAGAATGAAATATCCCAACCTGGCTGAATTCAGGATGGAAATGTTTGTGGAACTTTTAGCCAGGCCCTGGTAAGAGGAGCATGCGGCTAGCGAGGCTCTGAAAACCGGACGAGCTGGCGGCCGACCACCGGCAGGCTTGGACATGTGTGCGTCTGTCCAGACAGCGATTTTTCCTCCCTGGCTGTGGTTCATGGTTTCTGGTTTCACATTATGTTCCTGTCCCTCAGGCCTGGCACAGCCCTTTCCATAAAGGCTTCCACAGTTCCTCCAGGCCACAGTGGCTTGTCCCTGCTCACACGACAGTCATACTGTGTCCGGTGTGACGCAGGCCTGAGCTGCGCACTCTTGCTGCTTAGCTGTGAGTCTTCTTTCCGTACGAAGGTGGAAAGCCGGCTAAAGGCAAAGAGTGTTCCAGCATTGGGCTTATATAGTTGGGGGAATAAAATATAATTGTGCTGATGAGAAGATGGGCCAGCCAAGGGCTCTCCCCAGGATATTTATCTGGATATCAAGATGGAAAACATATTTACTGGATTCTTCTCAGAGATTGTGAAGAGGAAGCAGCAAACTTTGATCTGTCTCATGGGAGGCACAGTGTGACTGGGAGATACCCTCGAGGACTTTTGATAGATAGTTGTGAAACATTTTTTTCCTAAGGGGTTTGCAAGTTTGGCCCAGAGCTAGGCTGGTCAGGAAGACACAAGGGAGACTGGGCTACTCTTCCCCTTCACCAGGCAAAGCTCGGCATGGCCTTTATATGCATGTGCCCAAATTTGGTTGAAGAGCACTGTCTTAGTCTGGGCCGCTATGACAAAATACCATAAACTGGGTAGCTTATAAATAAAAGAAATTTATTCCTCACAGTTCTGGAGACTGGGAATTCCCAAGTGAAGGCACCAGCATATTTGATGTCTGGTCAGGGCCTGTTTTCTGGTTTATAGATGGCAGCTTCTGGCTATGTCCTCCCGTGGAGGAAGAGGTGAGGGATCTTCCTCAGGGGCTCTTTTATAAAGGCACTAATCCTTTTCATAAGGGTTCTGCCCTCATGACTCAACTACCCCCCAAATGCCCCGCCTCCTAATGCCACCGCCTTGGGGGCCCGGATTTCAATTTGTGAATCTGGTGGAGGGGACACAAACCTTCAGACCATATCAGGCACCAAATGATGAGCCTGTCCTGGAACTCAGAGTTCTCCACCTGGCCTAGTAGCTGTACTATGAACATAGTATATTCTTAATTGCGTGCTTGCTTTATTTATTTATTTATTTTCTCCTTTGCATTTAAAAAAATTTTTATTGATACAGAATATTTGTACATATTTATGGGGTACATGTGCGGGTGTGTGCCAGCAGTCATAGTGGTAGTAGTGGCAGGCCCCTGGGAGGAGTGTGTGGATCCCAGTGGTGGTGGATGGGGCAGGGCAATGCCCAGGACCCTGGGAAGTGTGCGTGAGTGGTAGCAGCAACGGTGGTGGTGGCCAGGGAAAGCCTGTCCTCAATGCACATGCAAGTGTGCTGCAGCCCTGCTGCTGGGGTTCAAGGTTGCCATCAGTGACAGATGCCTGAGACAGGCAGCTCTCAGGCTCTGGGGAACATGTGGTTAGGCTCCCTTTGTCCCAGGGGAAGCCTTCCCAGTGCACTGCACCACCCATTCCCTGGAGTGCAGGACACTGTGTGTTTTAGAGTGTTGGGGACCCTGCCATATGGCTGGGTCCAGCTGGCATCACACCACTGCAGTCCTCTGGGTGGATATAGGGGGATGTCAGTGTGACTCTAGGGGTATGGAGATGCAAGGGCAGTTGGGCCCCAGGGCAGATTGCAACCTGGTGTGGGTTCTCAAAATGGTGCTGTGCTGCAGCTGCTTGTGTCTCGGGGGTGTGTGGGACCCAGTGTGAGCTCCCTCCCTGGAGCAATGCCATCACACAAACCCCAGGTAGCTTCGTATACTAGTCTCAGGGCCTGTGAGGGTCAGCGGGTTCTCCCATAGCTAGGACTGCAGGAGTCCATGATGGGAATGTGGACCACTGGGGATCTCTCACTTACCCTTTCCCAGCACTGGGGATCCTCTCCGAGCTCCCCGCTGATCCCAGACAGGCTGGCTGCCTGAGTCCCTCTCCTCCGTGCCTCAGGTATTTCCTATCACTTTGCTGCTGAATTCCACCGTTCTCTCTTAGATGCTCTATTCAAAGTGTGATCATCTACTTGCTATTTTGGTTCTTTATGGAGGGGGCAATTACCAGATTTCTCCAGTCAGCCATCTTGAACCCTATTCCCCTTAACCACTCTACTTAAAATAAATGAATGTACAAAGGAAATTAAAATGAACTAGTCAAGCTTTTCCTCCCAGGAGAAAAATGATCTAAAAGCATTGTTCTTATTGAACGCTTTCTTGGTTGAAGGGAAGAGAGAAACTGCTTCTGCGAGTTTATGTTCTCTAGCCTTGCTAGTCACAGTGTGGTCTGTGGACAGCATCATCATTACTTGGATGCTTGTTAACAATGTGGAATCTCAGCCCCCACCCTAGACCTACTGAAGCAGAGTCTGAATTTTAAAGAGATTGGTATGTGCCGCTCTATAGAACACAGAGAAAATAATCTAATAGTCTATGGTCTGGAGTTTGGAACTACAAATAAACCCCTAATGTGAATAACAACATCTTCAAGCCATCTCTCAAGCAATGAGTATTTATTGAAACCTACTATATGCCTAGTCCTGAGCTAGGCACTGTAGGGAAGAAAAAATCAGAGGCAAGTAGGGTGAGAAAGGGCCCACACTGTGAGGTTTCACCCCCATCCCTCCCTTCACAAGCTCTAATTGAGGGGTGAGCTCTTGCCTAACTACATACACTGCAGCACAGCCCCTGGGGTGACACCAGTCACATGGACAGCCCTTGTTTTCAGCAATAACAAGTCATCAAGATTGAGCTAGCAAATCTTCAGGGAAGACAGCCCAGTCCTAAACTCTGTCATAACATTTTTCTTTGGCGATGAAGCATTGCTGAGTTTGTTGAAAGCTCATTCAGGCTAAAGCGCAAGCACTGAAGGCCTCCCCCAGGTCCAGGCAGAGTATTAGGGTGGGCAATAGGTGGGAAGTTCTTAGCCAATTAGCCTGGAGGCACAGCTGTGCTGTTGAAGTCTAAGCTCCCTGCACTGTATCTTGCAAATGGAGTTGTTTTAAAACACTGTGCATAAAACTGTAAATTCTGGAGTTAGACTGCCCTTAGTTCATTTCTAGGCTCTGCCATTTGCTGGCTATATAACCTTGGGTAAGCCTCAATTTTCAAGCTATTAATAAAGTGGCACTTTGCTTCCTGCTTAATTTGGATGAAGTTCAATTTATCTTTTTTTCTCTTTTATAGATTGTGCTTTTGGTGTTGTGTCTAAGAAATCTTACCCAAGGTATCTTAGTTCACTTGTGCTGCTGTAACAGAATACCTGAGACTGGGTAATTTATAAAGAACAGAAATTTATTTCTTATAGTCTGGAGGCTGGGAAGTACAAGATCAAGGTGCCAGCAGGTTTGCTGTCTCATAAGGGCACGGTCTCTTTTTCCGTGATGGTGCCTTGAATACTGCACACTCCAGGTGGGAGGAATATTGTTCCTCAAATGGCAGAAGAGCAAAAGAGCAAAGAGAGAGAGCCCGGTCCTGAAAGCCCTTTTTAAAAGGCTTTAAACACTCCCATGAGGGTGGAGCCCTTGTGGCCTAATCACCTCTTAAAAGTCCCACCTCCCAAAACCATTACGTTGGCAATTAAATTTCAACATGAGCTTTGGAGGTGACAAACACTCAAACCATAGCACAAGGTCACAAAATTTTTCTCCTATGTTTCCTTCTGAACATTGTGTAGGTCTAAGGTCTAAGGTTTTATGTTTAGGTCTATGACCCATTTTCAGTTTTCAATATGCTACAAGATAAGTTGGGTAGAGGGAGGTTCTTTTTCTCTCTCTTTTTTTCTACTTCCTTCCTTCCTCCTTTCCTTCGTTCATTCCTTCCTTCTTTCTCTCTCTCTCTCTCTCTCTCTCTTTTTTTTGGCATATAAATCTATAATTGTTCCAGTACCATTTATTGAAAAGACCATCCATTCTGCATTGAATTGCCCCTGCACCTTTGTCAAAAATCAATCAACAGTACACTTGTGGATCTATTTCTGGACCCTCTATTCTGTTCTATTGATCTATACTTCTGTCCTTTGAACAATACTACATTGTCTTGATTATAGTAGCTTTATGGCAGGCTGTGAAACTGGGTAGAAGATGGCTATCAACTTTGTTTTTCTTTATTAAAAAATTGGCAATTGTAGGTCACTTGTATTTCTTTATAAATTATATAATTGACTTATTAATTGCTACAAAGAGAACCCACTGAAATTTTATGTTGAATCTATAGATAAATTTGGAGAGAACTGACGTCGTGACAACACGGAATCTTGTAATCCATGAATATAGTGTATTTCTCCATATATTTGTCTTCTTTAATTTATCTCATCAATATTATATAGTTTTCAGTGTGTAGGTCTTGCATATCTTTTGTTAAAATTATTCCCAAGTATTTTTGTCATTCTTGTAAATTAATTTTTTTCAATTTCATTTTCTAATTGTTTGCCGCAAGTTGGTAAAATATAAAATTGATTTTTGTGTAGTCACCTTGTAACATGTGATCTTGCTAAATTCATTTATTAGTTCTATAGTAGTTTTGTAGATTCTTTAGAATTTCTTACATAAAAAATAATCATCCACAAATACTTCTGTCTTTCTGATCTTTAAAGCTTTATTTCTATTTCTTGCCTTAGTCTAAATGGCTAGGGCCACCAATACAATGTTGCATAGAAGTGGTAAGAATGGGCTTCCTTTCCTTGTTTCCAATTTGCAGGGAAAGTGTTCAATATTTCATCAGTAAAGATGACCTTTATCAGATTGAGGAAGTTCTTTTTTTTTTTTTTTGGCTAGATTGCTAAGAGTTTTTTAAAATCATGAATGCATATTAAATGTTTTCAAATACTTTTTCTGCATATATTGAAATGATTGTATGGCTTTTCTCCTTTATTCTGTTAATGTAGTGAATTATATTGATTGATTTTTTGAATATTAAACCAACCTTGCATTTCTGGGATACACCTTCCTTTGTTGTGATGTTTTATTCTTTTTTATATATTGTTGGATTTAATCTGCCAATATTTTTTATGGATTTTTCTATCTATGGTCATGAGGAATATTGGCCTATAATGTTCCTTTTTTATAATGTCTCTGTCATGTTTTGGTATTAGAGTTTTGCTGGTACCATAAACCAAATTGAGAAGTGTACCCTGTCCTCTATTTTTTAGAAGACTTTGTGTAAGTTTGATGTTATTTCTTCTTTAAATATTGGATAAAATTACCAGTGAAATTAAATGGGCCTAGAATTCAGATTTTCTATTTCATCTTGTGTGCATACTGATGATTTATATTTTTATGCATTTGCCCACTTTATCTATTTTGTAGAAATTATTGGTATAAAGTTATTTACAATATTCTTATGTTCTTTTATCATTTTAATGTCTGTAATATCTGTGGTGATAACTCCTCTTTCATTCCTGATATTGGTAATTTGTTGTTCTCTGTTTTTCTTGAGATGTCTAACAAAATTTATCAATTTTTTGGATTCTTTACAAAAAACCAACTTTGGAGTTTGCTAATTTTCTTTATTTCTTATCTGTTTCTTATTACATTGATTTCTGCTTTTATATTTATTATTGTCTTTGTTCTTCTTACTTTGGTTTACTTTGGATTTGAGGTGGAATTTTAAGTCATTAACTTTAGACCTTACTTCTTTTCTAATATAAGAATTCAAAGCCATAAAACTCCCTCTAAGCACTGATTTAGCTTGTGTTGTATTTTCACTACCATTAAATTTTAAATATTTTATAATTTCTCTGTGATTTCTTCTTTCACCCTGGGTTTTTAGAAATGTACTTTATTTTCTCCTATTTTGATTTTTCCTAGATATTTTTATTGATTCTTAATTTAATTACATTGCGATCAGAGGATATATACTACTATTATTTCAATTCTTTGGTTGATTTTAGGATTTGTTTTGTAGCCTGGGATATGGTCTTTCTTGGTGACTATGTGAAGTTGGAAAAAATGAGTATCCTTCAGTTATTGGGTATAGTGTTCTATAAATACTAATTAGGTTAGGGTGTTAATAAAGTTGTTTGGATCCTCTATGACTTTACTGAATTTTTTGTCCTGTGTTTTATCAATTGCAGAGAGAGGGTGTTCAAATATCTTACTATAATTGCAAATTTTTCTATTTCTTCTTTTGTTCTATCAGTTTTTGCTTTATGTATCTTGAGGCTCTAAGGCACATATGCATTTATGATTATCATGTCTTCCTTATTAATTGACCCTTTTTTTAAAAAAGTTCATCTCTTCTAGTCAGGATATAGTTGGGTCTTGCTTTTTTTTAAAGAAGACTATTCTGGTTATCTCTGCCTTTTAACTGAAATATTTTGTTCATTAATATTTAATGTAATTGTTGATATGATTGTATTATAATTGCATTTCTTTTTTGTTTTCCACTCTATTTTTAGCTCCTTTGTTCCCCCTTTCTTGTCTTTTTTTGAATTGTTTGAATATATTTTACAATTTCATTTTAACTTATTTATTAGATTTTTAGCTATACCACTTTGCATTACTTTTTAAATGGTTGATCTGATGATTACAATAAATATCCTTAGAGTTTTACAGTATATTTAATTACCATTGTACTTCTTTACATAAAGTGTAGAAACCTTGAAACAGTATAAGTCCATTTACCACTTCCTCACCACTACTGATAGTCCATAATCATTAGAATCATTGTCCTCCTGTATGTAATAGATCATTTTTCTCTGGGTACTTGCAAGATTTTCTTTTTATCATTGGTTTTCAGCAGTTTAATTATGATGTGTCTAGATGAGGTTTTATTCATAATTATCCTGTTTGGGGTTCACTGTGCTTTTGAATCTGTAATTAATGTCTTTCAACAAATTTGGGAGTTTTTCAGCCAGTATTTTCTCAAATATATTTTCTGCCCCATTATCTTTGTCCTCCATCTGGGACTCTAATTAACTGCATATTGACCATTTGGATATTGTCCCACAGGTTCCTGAAGCTTGTTCATTTTTTTAATCTTTTTTTTTCCCCTTGTCTTCAGTTTGGATAAGTTCTATTGATTAATCTTCCAGTTTACTCAGTCAGCCATTCATTAGGAAAGTGGATTTATATTCTACCATGCCTGTTTTCTGTTTAAACTTGAGGTCACAGTTCAGGTTTTAAAGTACAATAGAAGTTCACAATGATATGATTTATTAGTACTAACCATGTAATATCATGATTTCAAATACACCATGATTGAAAACCTATCTTCAACTTGACTGCTCTTTAAAGAAAAGGCTGAGATTTTGAAATGAGTTCATAAATTGATGAGGAGCTAGGAATCTGGTAAGGAGATAGACACTCAAGCAGAGAGTTTACAACACAGTGTGACCAGATGCTAAAATCCATGTGTGAACAAAGTGCCAAGGGAGCACAGAGGTACACATAACTGCCACTAGCTCAGGGAGTCAGGAAAAGCCTTCGGAGAGTTGGTATTTAGGCAATTTAGTTAGCAAGAAGAGTCAGGCTTTGCCAAAAAGCAAGAACATTCTAGGTAGAAGGGCTCTGGGAAAGGGCTGCCATGGTTTGGGAGGAGGGGGAAAGAGGAAATAGAGTGTAGTGACCCCCAAAAGGGCAGTGGTAGCAGAGGGGGCCAGAAGAGTAGTCTGTGCCAGGCAGTCCTGAAAGTCAAGCGGAGGAGCAGTATGTTCTTGTTGCGTCACATAAAGTTAAGGCTAGCAAGGAGTAGGGCTCCTCCTTTAGCCTATGAAGAATAAAGCAAGCTCTCTGCCCTCAAGGAGCTCTCAGACTGGCTGTAAAACCAAATGAACCTATGTGAAAAAAGAAGAGGCAAAATCCTCCCGGCCATCATTCTACTCCTGGCCACCATCTTGTCTCACCTAGACCGCAAGACCCTCTGAATGGGTCTCCCTGGTATTGTTACATTTGCTTATTTCCAGTCCCTTTTCACATTTGCAGCTAATCATCTTGTTAAGACATAAATTAGAATATGTCCATCCATTGTTTAAACCCATTCCAGGGGAATGTTCTAAGTCCACACCACTGCCCATGCCTCGTGCCCAACCTCACTCTCCTCCCTCACCATGCTCCGTCACTATGGTCTTCTGGCGGATCCTAATCAGGCCACAGTGTCACGGGCACCAGGGCTTTGGGTTCCTGTTGCCTCGTCACTGTTGCCACTTTCCCCCCACTCTTCATGTGGCTGGCTCCTTCTCTGCCTTTAGATCTAGCATAGCTCCCACCTCCTCGGACAGACTTTCTCTAGCTGAGTATCTCCCTGTCACAATGCCCAATCTACTTCATTCAAAGCATTAACAATTTGTAGCCTTTTAATTTATTTGTTTACTTGATTCATGTCTTCTTCCCCGACTGGGATTTAAACCACAACGGCAAGAACCTATCTGTCTCATTCTTCACTAAATCCCCAATGCCTAGTATAGTGCCCAGAATATAGTAGTATTCAACAAACATGTGTGAATAAATGATATTTATTATCAACTCTGTATATCACAGAGGGGGAAGGGGGTGGGGATGAAGGGTCAGAGGAGGGGAGAAAAAGCCCTATTTGAAGGGGGCAGCCCTAGTTGCCACTAGCCTACCTGAAAGGAGGGCCCCTCTTCATCTTGCTATGCGTTCTGCAGCTCCTTAGGGACAAGGAGAAGCTTTGCTTGTGAAAATGGGGCTTTGGGTAAGACAGCCAGCACTCCTCTTTCCCAGGCACACCTTGCCAAGCACAATTCAGGACTGGGGCTCCCACACTCCCTAGAAGGCCACTGTGGATACAAACTCATTCCACCTTCCCCTCTTCTTGCTGCTAAGCCACAGGATGATCTCTAAGAGCTTGCCTTTTCCATCCACTTCGCCAACCCAACTCCTAGGAGAGGAAACCTATTCTGTTTCCTGGAGCAAGTTTACTTCTTATTCTTGAAGACAACAAGAATATGAAAAAAGCAATCATTCTTGAATAATCCATTGAGTTGCTTTATTTTAAAAATCATTGCTGTTTCTAAAACTAGGATACATTTTTTGAACTCTCCTATCTGAAATTCAGGCCAGAAAACACCACATAATTAGAAAATGCACACTTAACAAGAGTTGGAAGGCTGGGAGAGCGCCTTCATCCATCCCACACACGGGCTGGGGGAGACGTAAGCAGAAGCACGTGATGTTGGTGTGCACTTTTATTGAGTGAGATGTGATGCTCAGAAAGTCTACAGTACGTACGTCCCCAAGTGGAAATTCTTTCAGTAACAGTGCATTAAACAGCCTGGCCCTCTCTTCCCACCGTCCCTCTTCCCGTACTTTGCTCTTTCTTATACATAGTCATGGAATAAGAGCATCTGTCCAGGACTGGGTCAGAATGGGGTGTCACCTTCTTGACCCTCTCAGGGAATGTTTGTAGTGTTTTGCTATTTTCTCTGCTGGGTGCACTTGTGATAACAGGATGGAGGCCCATTCTAGTCTGGGGCTTCCTTGGTTTGCAGGGCTCAAGTTAGATGCCAATTCTGTTAGAATATTAAAATATGACCAACTTCCCCATCCCGTTTCCTTCTGCTCTCCATTCTCCTCTCCGAGCAAGTGATTATCTGAAATCTATTGGTAAAGGGTTACTACCCGGAGTGGTGACTTTCTCTATTTCTGAATATGTTCTCCCTGCCTCAGAATCCCTGGGTCTTTGGCATAAAGAGCACATGTCAAGGACAGAACAGGACAGCTGGGTCAGAGGCAGCTGTACCCATCCAGGCAATTTCCAAGCTGCCTGGCTCTGTTTCTGGTGGGTCTCAGCGCAGTTTAGATGGTGATTCAGGTGCCCCCCAGACAGCATGGGCAGTGGTTCTGCAAGGAGCAACAGAAGTCTGGAGACTCTCCTGAAACAAGCCAGGAAGCCCTCCTCAGGTCTCATCCTGGCAAGTGACGACACGGGCAAAATCATCACTGTGTCAATGTCACAAAGGTCTGCTACTGCACCTAGGTTTAGTTACACAAGCTAAAAATGAACTTTCAGTAGAAGAGCCCCCTCCATGCCTATCTGCTTCCTGCTCCCCACCTCCCTCCAGGCAAATGATCAAATGATGCCTCCTGAAATTTTAGAGATTCGTATTCTCGCTAGGGAAATTGTTTAAAAAATTAAGATCTTCCCTTTCCAGATTCCTCCTCTGAGTGCACTGCATGAGGAGATGTCTGTAAGAAATTGTGGGTAGATATCTCAGACAGAAAAAAAAAATGCACTTTAAATTGACAAATCAGTCCAAACCACTAAGGTTATAACTTTTTTTTTTTTTTCCCTTTCCAGCAGAACAGTAAAACAGACTCGTTATTGGCAGCCCATTAGTGCTAAGGAGAGGCGGTCTCCAGCATGCAGTCAGCCCACCGCTTAACCCAAATCTAGTATTTCACCAGAGAGCCTTACGCTGCCGGCTTTCCAACTGCGTGGAGGACGGGCATGGGGGAGAGGGAAGAAGGCATAAATAAGATACAGATTGGAGACTTTTTGATGTGTTTAGCACATTTTCGTGACTTCCTTTAATACCGCAGCCCTTGCATTCTTCCACCATTAGGAGAACAAAAGACAAGCCTGAGATGGGGTAGAGGGTGGGTAGGGAGGGAGACCCATTCAATAAAAAGTTCTGTTTACCTAATTAGCATTTTATTCCAAATGCTTAAAAGGGGAGGCAAAAATGGGAAGAGAAGAATGAATCCTACAGCCGAGTAACTTCAGATATAAAAAGTCCCTTCATTAAATCAGTTGTTTTTTAATTCATAATCGAACTTAAATAAAGAACGACCTATAGGCAGCTGTTTCTAATATGGAGTCCCCAGCGCACATGAAAGACGCATTTATTCCTGCAGCAGCCTCCCTAGCCCTGGGTGTTATCAGCTGAACATGTTCTGAACCTACCTAATGCATTTGAGGTAGCTTGGGTTTATTTTTCTTTCAATAAAATAAATGGTTTTGTAATTAAATTTCTGCACTGCCTGTGCTTAATGGTTACATTGACAAGTGCTAATGTATGGCAAGAGAATGAGTTTGAAATGAAACATGCTGTTTTCGAATCTGCAAGCAATTTTGCAGTGGGGCAATCAAACCCCTCACGCCAGCGAAACATTTTCATTAATCTGCTCACTACGCCCCTGCCCACTCCTGTGGCCGCGCGAGGACACTTTTTAGCTCCCCTTTGTGCACCCCCACCCTTGCCTTTTTCTAAACACACACACACACACACACACACAAATATCATGAAGTGAGCTGTTGTTTGAAACCATTTTGTGGTCTCTGGCAGGCAGGCTTGTGGAAATTCGCTGACTTTACACCGTGAAATGTTGCAGCTGTCTCTCTCCTCCAAAGGGACTGGCTGCCTCAATGTTTCAATTCCTGGCAGCCGGTCAACAAGAAAATCTGTCCCTCTGTTTCCTTTTTTTTTTTCTTAACTTTCCCCCTTAGCTAAATTTATTTTTGAATAAATCTTCTCATAGAAAATAGAGAACGGCTATTACATATCTGAACTCGGTGTGTGCAAACCACTTCAAGCCATGGCAAAGGAGGCGGACTTCCAGCCTTGCGCCTGTGGAAGGTTCGTGAATGGAAACCTGGATTGGCAGGATGTGGTCTTCGCTGGCTCCTCTGCAGCCCGCAGCCCAGGCAGGGGGCCCGGCGGCTCCTGCTCAGGCCTGCACAGGTACAGGCAGTGGACAGGACGTTTGGCTCTGCTTCTTCCCCGAGGGCCTGGGCTTCATCTGGCCACTAGAGGGATGGAGCCTGCATGGGCCCTTCATCGAAGGTCAAGAAGGGGGTCTGAGGCCCACAGGCAGACGGGGGCGTGGGGAGATGGAGAGCAACCGGGGAGCCTCTGGTTCCGTGGCTGCCCACAAGGTGTGCAACTCAGCACTTTCTCCCCAGCCTGGGGGAGAGGAGCCAGAGGGCTGACCGCATGAATGCTGACTCACCCCATCAGGCGGGCCAGGATCACAAGCTGTCCTCCCCCAGCACGGCTCTCTCTTGCTGGTCCTAGGATGGTGTTTAGGGGAAGGGCTTCTGTGTGGTCTCAGCCTCCCTGAATTTACTGCAGTAGAAGGTAGAGGAGACGGCTGCTTATGAGATTTCAGGAGCACCAGGCAGGATCTCAGCCCCTCAGAATGCCCCTGCCCATTTCCTAAGTCTTGAATTGCCTTTAATAGGGGACAGAGCCTTTCATTTCTTAATTAGAGAAGAGGCTTGGACACAAAAGTCGTTGGGAGGGAGGCATAGGGACTGAGAACTGCACTCAGTCATAAATGAAGTGCAAGGCAACTCCATCAAGAGAGGGAGAAAGAGAAAGAACCTGGGTTAACTGGCATGCGAACAGCAGGAGGGGAAATCTTGGAAGGGGCAGAGGGCAAAGAAGTGGGGGACAAGTGCCGAAGCCAACAGACACCTTCACAGCGGCCCTGTGAAGGAGCAGAGACTCCTGGATGTAGACGACCACCATAGAAGTCGAGACTTGGTCTTATCTGGGGCGAAGGGCAGAGAGGTCCATGCCCCAGAGCAAGAACGGAAAGGCGGCGAGGAAGTGAGGCTGGGGGCTGCGGCCCTAGTGGAACTCCTAGTGGAACTAGGATATATTAAATAAATATGTGAAACCACTCGGTCTACCACGAAAGCTATGACAGTTATTAACCCCATAAAACGGGGGGACACTTCATTCATTCATTCTGCAGATAACGAGTTCTCACTATGTGCCAGCCCTGCTGCTGTGCTCCTTCGGGATACAGGCAGGATAAAGACACAGCCTGCGCTCTGAAGGACGAAACAGGTGCTCTGATGGAGATGCAAACAAAATGCTGTGGGACTTGAGAGGAGGAGGAGGAAGCGCGCCGTGCCGGGAGGAATAGGCGAAGGCTTCCTGGAAAAGGTGAGCCTTAAAGCTGAGTAGAATTTCAAAAGGGGAGAATGATGTTCGGAGGTAAGGAAACAGCCTAACACGGAGGTATGACAGTAAAAGTTGTATCTGGAGAATGATGAGTGGTCCCAAATGAATGGAGAATAAGGTTAAGTGCCTGTGGGGCGGGTGTGTGTGTGGGGGTGGTGGGAAATGGAATTAAGAGTTAAGATGGGGCCATATTGAGAGCCCCGATCAGCAGGCTGCAGAGGCCATGCTTTATTCGGCAACCACAGACACCCCTTAAAACTGCAGGAGACTTGAGGACGGAGTGAGTGGTGATGTGAGGCCACCTGTGTATTCATAATAGATGCTGTGAGCTGTAAAAAAAAGGCAGGCTGAGAAGAGAAGACACTGGAGGCAGGTAGACCAGAGGCTATGTCACTAGCCCAGGTCAGAGCGGAGGAGGACTGGCGAGGCGGAGGCAGTGCTCCTGCAGAGAAAGGATGGATGCCGGGGACCTGCAAATGTCAGCTTCACCCAGTCATATATGGGAGGAGGGGAAGTGACACTGAGGTGGTCTGCTATCATCAGGGTGCCTAGGAAGATGACAGTGGCCACGGCAGAGACGGGGAACTCCAAGAGAGAAGTGGGTTTGAGGGAGAGAGAACAGAAAACCCTAGTTCCAATTGGATACATTGAGATGGAGTTCCCGGAAGTGACTGTCATGAAGGAATATCCAGGGAACAGCAGAGGGATAAATAGACCCAAACACACGGGGAGCAGCCAACGCAACACACGCACGGAACAGCAGGTGAGCAGGAGACGAGTGGAGAGGAACGGGGAGGGGAGCTGAGAGGAAGGGCTGGAACGCACTTCCCACGCTTCCAGGAGACCAAGAGGGGAGAGGGTGAGGCGGTCGGGTGGGGCAATGAAGGGGACAGTGGTGATCACTGGGGGGATGGTCTCAGTGAAGGGGAGGCTGAGTGGGGTGTGAGAAATGGACTAAGGTGGAAAGAGGAGCTGTTGGACAAGGTTTGAAAGAAGTTTCACAGGGACGAGCGCAAGGGCAATTTTCTTGGGTGATGGGTCCTTGAACATCATTCAAGGAGGAATCAGTGCGGGGGAGAGATTGAAAAGGCACAGAGGGGGACTCTGATGGAGCAAGACTGTGGAAGAGGCAGGAGGGGTGGAAGGGTTGGCCTTGGAAAGCAGCTGGGAGAAGGGGTGGGGGGCCAGAGAGCTGTGGAGGTAAAGGCAAGGGGAGGTGGGAAGTTGGCAGCCGCTTGGGGACAGAAACAGTGAGCACATGTGCTGAGTGGGGGCGGGGATGAGGGTGATGGGAAGAGCAGGGTGGCTTGGACATCTGAGGCAGGTAGGAAAGGGGCTGGAAGGTCCAGCAGGGATGGATAACAGGGTGCTGAGATGCACTCCGCAACAGCCCGGGCTGCGTGGTCAGGACACTTGCCGCAGCCTTTCCTGGCAGTCTGGAAGCAGAGACAGAAGCAGGGAACATGGTGGCAGCGTTACTCTGGCTATGGCTGGCACCTTGACCTCAATGGCAAGCCAGAGGCAAAGCACCTTAGGGGCCAACCAGGGAGAATTTTATGGCAGGAAGCCTTTTTGTTGATATGGGTGACCTTTCTCTCCTTGTCTTAAGCTGACAAATTTGAAAAAGTTTTAAATAAAAAATATGTAATTCTGCCAGAAGGAATTTCTAACTAGGAGTTAGAAAACAAATTCCTGTTGTGCCTTCTCCTTCTCCCCTTGGGCTTTTCTGTGCTATGTGACCCAGGCAGATCACTTACGCTTTTTACATCATTGCTTCTATCTGCTGACCTCCGGGACACATTCTGTTGATTTACTAATTTCTTGGAAAGAAGGTGCTATTTAAATAAAGGCAACCTCACTAAGAAAGAAGCTTGAGTCTACAAAATTCTGTAGTTCTTGCCTTCTCATTACAGTGGCAAAACAAAACAAAAACAAACAAATCCAGTTTAGTTGAAACCTCATTGGTCTTTTGACTTGTTCTTGATGTTCAATGGAGTTGTCGAAGTTAAACAGATATTAAACAAATTTTACCCAGTTTAGTTTTGGAAATTATACACTTTCAGAACTGTGGTCAGGTCTGCACATGAGGGTGGAGAATCCTGGCGTGGGTCACAATTGCCTCAAGGGCTTATTCTTTTGTCAGAGGCAGCACCTTAGCCTCTGCCAGAGTGGGCAAAGGATTGCATTGTGGGGCATCCACTATGACCCACCTTACTGACAAGGGGCAGTCATTCCATGGGGTCTGTTCTTCCTGAGCCCCCTCCAAGCACCTCCAAGATCCTCCCCAAAGCCCTAAGGAGACTTTTGAAGCTATTCTTGGTCTCCTTTTAACTTCAGGCTCGAGCGCTGTGCCATTAGCCAGCCAGAGCGGGACAAAGGAGCCCAAGAAAGGCCTCCACGGTGTCAGCAGCACCAGCGTCTGTCCAGCCTAGAATCTCATGACTGCTGAGACACTCAGGCATGACTTGGGAAGGGAACAATCAGGAGCCTCCACCACAATCTCGGAAGGCAGAGCATGGACTGAACAGCCAGAGAAACAGCTATCACGATGTATCCAAATACACCTGTGAGCTCTTTGTATTTGCCTTCAGGGCCACATCTAGGAAGAGTGAATTCCATAATTTGACATCCCACTGTCTTAAGTGGACACACCTTTCTTTCCCAAGCTTTCAAAGAAGCCACTTTACTGTTACCAACTTGAATTTGATGACAATCTGAAGAGAGAAAAAAGTAAATAATTACGATTAGAAATCTATGATGTGCTAAACCCTTTACTACGGGTTCATCTTTGCTAAATTGTTTCATAGCATATCTATTATTTAAGTAGCATTATCTCCATTTTACAGATGAGTAGTTAGGCTTTAATATCTAGATTATTAAATATCTAGATAGATATCTAGATTATCCCTGTTTCATTTTGCCTAGTCTGTAATACCATCACATGCTGCCCTGTAGCAACCTCTGCCTTTCCAAGTTAAAGAATTGATGCTCCTATTCTGATGCTCCATGTTGGTGTCTATGGAGAAGAGGGCTAGACATCTAAACATGTTGGCTGGAAGCCAATAAATCTTTCATCAAGTATTATTGGGATCTACAATATGCTCATCACTGTAGGAAGCAAGCAGAAAGAGAGATCCCATCTGCAAGGACACAGCTACCTGCTTTGGAATACACAGAAAAACACGTTCACTTGCCTTCCACTTGTCTTCCTTGCAGCCAAGCCCAAGAGGCACAAGTTGTCATTTCAAGGTGCAGAGCAAACATCAGAAAATAACTCTAAGGACCCGGTGAGCTCCAGGGGGTCCCTTTCTTAGCACCATCCTGTCCCAGCGAGTCCCAAAGCAGCCTTCTTCAGTGGTGGGAATGTGACAGGGGAGGAAGGCATTGTTAGGTGCCCCAACTCACTGTCCCTCGCTTTGTTTCCTGGATGTCTCTGCTTGAGCCTGAAGGAAGATGGCTAAAATCAGAAGAGGAAAATGGGAGCAGTCTGTGATCAGAAGCAAAGTAGCTCAGCACGCCGAGGCAGGTCATGCTTTCTGCAGCAGAACTCATAGGGCCTCATAATTCATCCTCCCCTTGGCTCTGAGCCCTCGTTAAGACTTCCAGGGAGGAAGCTTCCCAGAGGAAGGAGGGGAGGACGGAGGGAAACTTGGACAATTCCCACAGTGAGAAGGTGCTGGCCTGGGAGGGGGAGGCCGGAGCCTGAAGGTTGGCTGTGGAGACGGGCGGGGAAGCCTGGGTGCTTGGGGGCCAAAGTGCTCATTTTGAGAAATGTCTTCATGACTGTAAGTCCTGAGGGAGGCATGTGAGCACTGCCTGGTGCCAGCCGAGCTTGCACAGGGGCTCCTGTCCAGGTGGAAAATGTGTCAGTGGTGAGTAAAGAGAGGGAGAAGGGACTGTGTGGCTGCTGAAGGTGACCGATGGCCTTGGAACAGCAAACCTGGCTCCTGTGGGATGGGGTTTTACTGGAATGAGACATGAAGATTAGTGACTTTCAGGTGAGAAAGAACCTTGGTTCCTGGTTTCCTGAACAAGGCTTCTTCACGGCTCTTGGAGAGTTTTATTTGTATCCTTCACCTCCAGACCTTTGCTCGTGACATTTCTTCCTTCTTTCCATGTGTCCCGATCCCACTAGGCCAGCTCAGGCCTTGCCATCTCCATGGAGTCATTCCTGACAGTCTCCCCTGAAGTCCCCCATCTCTAACCTGCTGACCTGCCATAGGCAGAGGTGACGTTAGTCTGAGATTTTCCAACAGGGATGTGTGTTCAGGAGGAACATTTGTCCTCTCAGAGCCTTGAAGTTACTCAATTCTAGGAGAAAAAATTGATAAGATTTACTACATTAAAACATTTTATAGAGTAAAATGCAAAATTGGCAAGAATGTTTAAATTAAACCTGAGAATTCAAAGAAATTTCATGAGAGCAGAGGGCCACTTAGGGCCATACCCAGCTGGGTACCTGCTTGCTCTCCTCTCCACGGGGGAACTTTAGCAGACAAGTTTGGGGAGTAGGCAATGTGAGGTCAGGAGACATGGAGGGCTCCCTTCTCTTCCTGGAGCTGGGCAATGGGGAGTTGAAGGCTTACTAATTAAGAGCAAATGGAAATGATTTTATTAAACTGCAGTTTAAAAATAACAACAGCAAATACTATTTATCACACATTTCCTACGTGACAGGCACTGCACTACTGCATTACACATGTCATTTCAATCAACCCTTACAAAAAGTCAATGAGGCCAATGTTGCTCCCTCTCTACAGCTAATGAGATCAAACCATGGTGAGGTAATGTAACTTCCCCAAGATCAAGGTCCAGGATATGATCCCAGGTCTAGCGGACTCTTAGCTACTCTGCCATGCTGCTGTGGGTATACTAAGGAAGAAACATGCAGCACAACTCATCATAGGCTCCCGAAAGTTTTGATTCTTATGTTGAACCCCAATGTTGACTTCCATGGTTGCAGGTCCAGCTCAGAAGGAGAGCTCAGTTAGTCCTAGTGTTTCCTCCCCAGCTGGGGCACCTGGGCCAGGTGTGTGGGGACCTCACCCCATACCAGCATCTGGAAGGTCTCACAGGGCCCCAGTCTGACACTTATCTAACCAGAAAAAAAGTGGTAGATTTGGTCCATCCATGTACCAGTTTGGGAATCACCAAGTCAAATTTAAATGTCCATAAGCAAGAGATGGGGATCAGATTAGTGGGCAGCCAGAGGGATGGCTGGTTGTTAATCTTGCTCCACACAAGGAAAACCCAGGGTGAGAAATTAAGGCTGCTGCCCCTTTACTGGGACAGTTTATCTCCGAGAACTTTTCCATCCGGTGAGCATCTTGGTAGATAGTTCTCATTGTGGTTGCAGTGAGGAACCCCGGTTATTTTTAGTAGCACATACCTATCCATTGTATTCATTCAGTCCTATAGCATTTGATGATGTGTTTGACCCAGAAAAATGTGTGGCCAGTTTAGGGGAGGGGATGTGTCTTCATTTCCTGTCCTCTTTTAGCCTTCCCTTTCCTTGACACTTTCCTGCAGAGGAAGTGAGTTTTGACATCCCATGCATACTTTCCACTGTCTGTTCAGATTTACCCAATCTCCCAAAAGGCCCTTCTAACTTTACACTGCACAAATTTATGTTTCAGGGATTTGCCAAATCTTGTCAAGTCCTAAAATTTTCTTTGGCAGGGACTGCACCACTCCACTGAAATGGATCAGGTGAGCCCACTGGGTCTGCCTTGGTGCTGCTTCTCTGGGTGCCATGTGCAGCTGCTGGGTCTTTCCTGACTCCTTCCCAGGCTCCGCGGGCACTGGCATACCCTGTGCCCTGCCTCTTCCAAGCCCTGGCTTCCTGGAGCATCAGCAGACTTCAGAGCCTCCCAGGCCTAAGGCCTGCAGGAACATCATTAAGTGGTTGTGTTATCTTCATCACCTCTGCCCGCTCACCCAGTATCACCACCTTGCTGGTGGCTCCAGTCTTTCAGTTTAGAGAGGAGAGTCATTCACCCATTCAACCAATATTTATACAGTACTTATGCAACTCTGTTTATTGTCCTAGGAACTTAATGAGCTTAACAGGGAACAAAACAGACAAAAAGCTGAGCCCTTATGGCTCTGCCATTCTAACTTATCCCAATAAACTTTTAAAATGAAGTTGTTAGGAATTTAATATGCTCCTCCTCCCAGGATGCCTGCTTCTTAAAAGAAGAGTCTAGAGAAGTATAGCTTAACCCAAAGGCATAGGGGTACCTAAGTTCTCTTTGGGGGCAATATTTGGGACTGAGAAACCTCTTTGGTCTTTTAGAACAGGAGTCGGCAAACTACACCCCGTGGGCCAAACTTGGCCCAACACCTGTTTTATTAAGATCCATGAGCTAAGAATGGTGTTTACATTTTTAAATGGTTGGAAAAAACTCAATGGAAGAATAATATTTTGTGACATTGAGAATTATATGAAATACACATTTCAGTGTTCATAAAGTTTTATTAGAACACAGCCATGCTCATTCATTTACACATTGCCCATGGCTGCTTTTACGCCTCAATGGCAGAATTAAGTATTTGTAACAAAGATTACATGTGGCCTGAAAAGCCTAAAACATTTACTATCTGGACCTTTATAGAAAGTCTGCTGACCCCAGCTCTAGAATTATGTGGTGGAGACAGCTATTCATATTCCATGTGCATAAAACCAGCCCAGTCAGGCAAGGAGGAATCCTTCTTTCCCGTTCTGCCTATGGAAGAGAATCATAAAGTGGACTGAATGCCAGAGGCTGAGAACCAGTCCCTGACATCTGTTTTCTCTTCAGCACACCGAGACAGCCCTTCTGGGAAGTGTTCCGACAAATGCAAGATTCTTTCCCAGCAGAATCTTCAAGTTATTTGCCAAGTTCAGGAGCAGATCTTCACCTTGGGAGGTTCTGGGCTTCTTGGTGGGGAGCTCATGTGTGCTCTTGGCTCCGCAAATTTAAGTAGTAATGTTCATGCCTGTGGAAAGAACACAGGGCTAACAGTCACAGGAAATGGGCTCAAGTCCTTCCTCTGCCACTTAAGTTGTGCGGTAAGGGGCAAATTCTTTAACCTGGGGAAAGAAGCCTCAGTTCTCTCACCTGTGAAATTGCATGTTTTGCCTACTTCAAAGATAAGTAAGAGAAACATATGTGATCATACATGTGAAGGTGTCTGTAAACTGGACAGCAGCTGCAAACACATCATCTTTTCTCTTTCCATGGGTGGGGAGTGATATTAGTGGAATTCTCGTCCTTTGTTCTTTGTCCACGGAGACCCAGTCAGAGGGTCAGGATGAGAGATACCGGGAACCATGTTCTCCTTGCTTTCAGTCAGGCTCCCTGCCTGACCTGAGGCCCCACCTCCCACCCCCTCACCCCAGACTCCACCTACTCTCTGGGGTCAGCTTTGGGGATTCTCAACCATGTGGGGGGCACAGGCCTCACACAACCAAATGAGAACACCCCTGCAGTTCTTCCAGGGTCATGTCTCTTAGTTTGGAGGAGGCCACAGCTGCCTTCCTTCAAACAGCCCCCAAGCCCCTTACAGCGCATGGTGGGACCAACAGCAGCAGCCTCCTCGGCCTATGTGCTTATTTCACCCTGCGCATCTGTAACCCTCTCAAAGTGCAGTGAGTTTAGATCCCATTGTGTATACCTGATCATCCTAAGCTTGGTCATTATCTTTCTTGGGTAGTTTAGGTTTGGGGAAGGGTGAAACATGAGAGAAGAGTGATTTTTAAACATCAAAATCTTCCTCCCTCACTGGACCACAAGAATTTTAGGGGCAGAGACTTTCTGTTCTGCTGCTCTCTGTTGTGTCACCAACAGCCACATGACGCCAGACACATGGTAGAGGCCCAGTAAATACTCTGTGAATTGATGGTATCTTGGGATTTGGTGACAAGACCTTGGTCATTCTATTGATACCTTTTATGAGTTTATACACATCCCTTCTATGATAAACACAGCATTCTACACACAGTAGGTGCCCAATACATGTCAGTGGAGGATGATAACAATATACATGAGGTTGAAAAGTCAGTCTCCCAAATCTCAAAGCCAAAGGAACAGAACGAGGCATGTGAATAGTGTCTAAGTTTAATACGAGTTTTTTTTTTTTAAACTTTTGTCTGTGGAGACCCAGTCAGAGGGTCAAGGTGAGAGATTCTGGGAACAACATTCTCCTTGGGGCTAGTATCTCGTACTTCATGTTTTGTTCAAGGACTGAGCTGCCATACTGGGAACTTCGACGTGTGACCTGGAAAGTCTGGGGTGGCTGTTTCATTGGTTGTATCTCCTGAGAAAATTCCCAAACCAGGAAAAAATGCTCTGACAGTGACCCACAAAGGCTGGCACTTACAACCACCATCCTCAGTGTTTAGTGGGAAGAAGTTTTCATTATGGGGCGTGGAACAGATGTCAAATCCCCAGCCATCCTTCCACTGTTTGCTGTTTGTTATGAGTCACCCTGGAGCCTGTCCATTCCAGCACCAATTTTCATGGGAAGCATCAGTGTGTGGCCAGAAGTATGTGCTGGTGGCTCG
This sequence comes from Daubentonia madagascariensis, assembly GCA_023783475.1. NCBI lineage: Eukaryota > Metazoa > Chordata > Mammalia > Primates > Daubentoniidae > Daubentonia > Daubentonia madagascariensis. The sequence continues at coordinate 38,489,991 of JAKFHU010001035.1, read as the reverse complement.
CGTGAGGAGGGCTGGAAGGCTGGGCCTCATGCTTCTGTGGGCTCAGGTCTTCTTTGTTTCTTTGGCCACTTTGTCCCCCTTTCCCCACGTCCCTCCTCCATCACCGTCATCCTCCCCTTCTGAGCTGGATTCTCAACATTCTTGCTGGGCTCCCGTGTCAGCTCCTGCAGCACTGGCTCATCAAACACAGAAATGCGCGCTGCAGAAACACTTCTGCTCAGGGAACACCTTTTGTCCATGCCACCCACGGGCAGCCGGAGCTCCGAGGCGGGAGAGGCCATTTCCTGGACGATGGTGGGAGAAGGTGAGTGGCTTTGTCACTCTTCACCTGCGGCCCCATTAGAGAACCGTTTATCTGGACCTTCCCGCTCACCCAGAGCTTCCCAGTGGTCTTCCCAGGTTTTCTGGCTGGTGTGGCCATTTCCACCAAGGGACTTAATCTCTCATCTCCTTTACTGTTCTGAACTAAGCACAGACGATTCCCCTTCTCTTTAATTAAACCAAGATAATGCTTAGATTATGCATAAAGGACTTTGCCAGAAATCTAAGGAAAAAATTCAAAGACTTGGAACAGAATTTCCCAAGCCTGGCAGACTTCATTAGACAAGACCCCTGATCCTTCTTTCTGTTCTTATGTAACTGGGTTCCCAGACCAGTAATGCAGAGCCCTAACCTGATAGGCACATGTTTAGCATTAGTAGACACAGCTGGTTTCCAAAATAACGATGCCATTTTGCATTCCCATCAGCAGAGCAGGAAAGTTCCGTTGCTCAGGACGCTTGCCCAACCTTGGTATTGCCAGTCTGTTTAACTTCAGCCATTTCATGGGTGTGCATTAGTATCACGTTGTGGATTTAATTTGCATTTCCCCGAAGAATAAAGACATCGAGCAACTTTCCCTACATGTACTGGCCCATCCTCTTTTATAAAGTGCATTTTGAGTCTTTTGCACATTTTTTAAGTGGATCCAAGCCCTTTGCCAGATACACCTATTGTAAAAATCTTCTGCCAGTCTATAACATGCCCTTGCATTCTTTGTGCTCATATGGCCCAAGTGAAATCTTTTTGTAACATAAAACCACACAGTTAGAAGGAGTGAATCTATAGTATGGCAGGCTGCTTTTCCTTGACTGCATTTCCAAATCACTTTTCAGAAAGTCAATAATATTTATAATTTAGCACCACAGAAGGTGCCCTTGTGCCCCAGTCCAATCAATACACCCTCTGCAAAGGTAAATTCTATCCTGACCTCTATCACCATGGGTTTGTTTTGCCTGTTCTCGTCATTCTCCTAAATGGAATTACACAGTGTATATACTCTCGTGTCTGGCTCCTTTTGCTCTACATTATGTCCGTGAGACTCGTCCACTTTGTGTATAGCAATAGTTTGTTCTTTTTCATTGCTATATAATATTCCATTGTGTAAATATACTGCAATGTGGGTTGTTTCCGGGTTGAATAATGTTGACAAAGATTTATATAAATGCATATAATATTTATATTTACATGTGTTTTAATGGACAAATGCAACCTTATGCCTATAGTTAAGAATGGAGCTGCTGGGTCTTAGGGTATAAATGTGTGTTGTGTTTTAGTAGATACTGAAAACTTTCCAAAGTGGTTGTACTAGTACAGTGTGTGAGAGTTTTAGGGGTTCACTTCCTCTCCAGTGCTTGATATTGTCAGTTTTTGTTTTTTAAATTTTAGTCCTTCTGCAACGTGTGTATTTCAGTGAAGTTTTAATTTGTATTTTCCTGATGGCTAATGATATTGAGCACCTTTTCATATGCTTTTTGGCCATTAGATATCCTCCTTGTAAAGTGTCTGCTGAGTCTTTTATACATTTATAAATTTCAGATTGTTTGTATTTATCTTTTTATGGATAAGAGTTCTTTATATTTTGTGAATATGAAGCCTCTGTCAGACATGTGTCTTGAATATTTTTCTCCCAGTCTGTGGTTTTGCCTTTTCGTTTTCTTAATAATATCTATTGGTGAATGAAAGTTCTTAATTTGAATGAAGTTCAAATTATCAATCATTTCTTTGCCTACTGTTCAGAAAGACACTCAGGAAGTTCAAATTATCAATTGTTTCTTTGCCCTGCTCTTCAGGAAGACATTCCTGCTTGGGGCTCTCTCTCTGCTCTCTGTTCCCAGGCTGCTCTGCCCTGACCTGCAGGTGCCTCCCCTCCCCTTCCTGCAGATGCCTTCTGCCCTGGGGATCTGCTCCATTTACTTGCTGTACATTCCCTGGATGGAGGCTGAAGCTGTTACTCCTCTTTGGATAAGCGGAGTCTTTTTCTTTTTCTGACTCATGCCTGGACTTAATTCCTCCGTGACCCCAGGTCTTGATGGATGGAGCTGTGTCATCCTCCTAGGGATCTCCCTGCCTGCCATCAGCAGACAGTACTTCTTCCCTATCACCCTCTGCATTTCAGGTTCTAGTCTGAGCCCTGCCCTGGGCTCATCCAGCAAGCAGAGGAGATTCATTCATCCTTATCAAGTTCTTCCTGGCTCTGGTTACCACTCCCCTACTCTGACAGGTGATCTTGACACTTCCTTCATTGTCCTCTCATCATGGGAGTGCTTCTCAAGATCTCAACTCTACAGGATTACAATATAAAGTTACTTTTCACCTTAGGAACAAGATCTTGTATCACAGGTTCAAAGTTTACACTCCATAGTTGGGCCCAGTGTAATCCAATCAAAATCTAGTCAAATGGCTATGACCATCTCACCACATATCTCTAGAGAATCACCCCTCTTCCTCCTTCCAAGGTTCTTCACTAGGAGGTGAAGTGATCTGGAAGTGCAGTAGAGTAAAAGCAGAAGTCCATGAACTTAGATATGAAAAATTTACATCTTCATTTCTGCCAACCACTATTTGAAAATTAGCATTTCTTTTAATTATGAATGTAGACAACAAACTACAGTTACATTAGCAATACCTGTGACTTTGTCACCAATAGAAATCACAGATACCTTCATATCACATTATAGTTATTGAGAATATTTTGAATTATGATTCACACTTATCATTATATCAGTATTATAGAAGTTATTAGACCCACCACTTGATCTTGCATTTACTGTGCTAAGAAGCAAATATGATATCACAAATTTGTTTCTTAAAAATATCTTGATAACTTTATTTCAATATAATCTATGCATTTAAAAACATTCTGATTAGCAGTCCATAAGTTTTACAAAACTGCCAGAGTGTCCCAGGCACAAAAAAAACATTTAAAAACTCCTGTCAACTAAGAGATCCTCTCCAACCCACAGCAATTAAAACCATTCAGTGACCTATGCTGATGAGTTAGCAGCTATGCTTCTGGGTTGGGTGGTGCCGAAAGTTGGCTCCATCTTTGTTCCTTCAGCATGGGATGGAGGTGGGGGATCTCAGTGGGCCCAGGCATGTGGCTCCAGTTTTCCTTGAATTCTGGCATTCCAGGGATTCTGTAAGAATAGGGCATCTCTTTTGCAGGTCAGAGGAAATGGGTAGCTATCCAGCTAAATAGATTTCATGCTTGACTTCAGGGGAATAGCCCAAATGATGATCTGTTTGGGAGAGTAAATTAAAGAGGAAAGTGGGCATGCTGGTTTTATTTGGTTTAACTTCTGCTGGTTTAGTTGCTCCCCTAAGCATTTCAAAAGAAGAATATAGGTTGCAGACCTCTTCTCACAGCATCGCCCTCCCCCAGATTCTGGCCAGATCCTGCTTCTCGGGGACCACTGACCTTGAATTAGCTTGAAGGGAAGGCCTTACCAGGATCTCCTGTTTCTCCAGGAAAATCAAAACATGGCTATTCTTTTCTTATAACTCCAAATACAGTCATCCCTTGGTATCAGTGGGGAATTAGCTTCAGAACCTCCCAAGGACACCAAAATCCATAGATGCTGGAGTCCCTTATATAGAACAGTGTAATATTTACATATAACCTACATAAATCTCCCTGTATACTTCAAATCATCTCTAGATTACTTATAATACCTAATACAATGTAAATGCTATGCAAATAGTTGTTATACTGTATTGTTTAGGGAATAACAAGAAAAAATCTATACACGTTCAGTACAGATGCAACCATCCATTTCTTTTTCCAAATATTTTTGACCCATGGTTGGTTGAATCCATGGATGAGGAATCCCCGGATACTGAGGACCAACTGTACCAAGTCCTGACTTCACCTGCTCCTCCCACCCCCATCTCTCCTAATTGTTAACCTTCCTTGCACTTCTTGGACCAGAATACTCATGAAGAAGTGAAGAGTTGTCTTCCCTTCCTGGAGGCAACGCTTCTGTGTTCTCCTTTGATGGTGAATAAAATATTAAGAGGAAGAGACCTAATAACATCACGCATTTCCTTGGTTTGTGCCAGAAAGAACTAAGTGAGACCACCAGGTCCTTAAAATTGGGGACATAATACTTTATATTCCTATCTAAATATCCTCAAACAGGGTATTTCTCTCTGCCACTTCCACCCCCATCCTTCACTCTCCACCTTCTGTTTCACCACGCAAGCTCCTGGGGTAGAGAGTTGAGATGGTTCTGAGCTGGGAGAAGGGCCATTGACATCTACGTCTTCTGTGAGGAATGGTGTAGGCTTGGCTACAACCACTTGTCCTCCCTTCTCCCTGTTAAAGTCACTTATTTTGAATGTTTGTGTTATTTTCAAAGAAGAGACTGTAGCAGATTCTGCAATGACGTCCTTCCAAGGTGCTGTAAGTTCTCTTTAAAAAACTGGGCTCTCACTTGTTATCAGGACCTCTAGCCAAATTGTTGAAGTTGACAGACTTTTATTAGCTCTGTTTTTGCAATAGTCTGTCTAATTCTGGAGACCAATGGGGAAACTCTGCTTTCACGCTGCCTGTGTTTTATGGTGCTTAGATGTGTAATGCAAATGAATGGTTTTGAGCTATTTCCAACCTGTAGTGATGCATGTCAGTTTCTTGGACATTACTAGGAATCCTGTAAGGGCTGATTCAAGGGCAAGCGTCCTGGGAAGAGAGTGGGACTCTGTGAGTCATAACTGGAACTCAGTGATTCCAGCTCTGACCCTTCCTCTAACTCGGCGGTCGCCAACCTTTTTGGCACCAGGGACTGGTTTCATGGAACACAATTTTTCCATGGACCATGGGGGTGGAGGGGCGGTGAGGTGGAGCTCAGGCAATGATGCCAGCGATGGGGAGCAGCCCTAAATACAGATAAGGCTTTGCTTGCTCACGGCCGCTCACCTCCTGCTGTGTGGCCCCCACTCCACCCCCCTCTTCCTAAGTTTCATGGAAGACAATTTTTCCACAGACTAGGGGTCGGGTGGTGGTGGCCCAGTCCCTAACACACCACGGACTGGGGATTGGGAACTACAGTTCTAACATGTGGTCCCAGACAGGTCCTTTCATGGTTTGGGTCCCCACTTTGCTCATCTAGAAAAGGTCAGAGGAGGCCTGGGTGAGCACTAAGTCCCTTCCAGCATTGTCATTTTATTCTAAAAAATGAATCCGAAAAAAAGGCATGAAAATATTCAATCAAGAAAAATAACTGTGATTCTGTTTTATATGGTGTTAAAGATTCCCACTTGACTTTTGAGTCTCTTAACTACTCAATATGTGTACTTCTGAAATTCTACTAGATTCTCTTAAACTATTTTTTAAAATTGATTTTGGGCCAGTATAAAATCCTGTGTCTTATTATCCAAGGCTCAGATGCTGAGTTGTGAGAAGGTCTATTTAAAATGGTATGTTTTTCTTGCAGCAATTGTTAAGGGGTCAGGTTTTATGATGTTTTAACATTCATCGCCATTCATTATCTAAACACGGTTCTCTAACCCAGGGAGTGTGAGGTTAATAAGTAGAATGGAATTCATTCTGGGTTTGATTTCATCTGCAGATTCTAGTGGAAGTTTCTTTTATATTGATTCCTTCTTTCTCAACGTGATTCCTTCTTCTCAAGGAGAAGCAGCTCTGACTCTGCTCATGACCTTAAGTCCCTGTGACTTTGGGGAAGGAAAAAACATTGTTCTGTTTAACAACTGTAAAATGTGGTGACATTTCATATGAAGAGAAATCTAGTCATCATCACTGTATTTTTTGAGTGATTTAAATATTCACCATAGCACTTTCTTCTTTTCAAACAGGAATCCCACCTGTGTAATGCTTGTGAGCCCTAACCATGTTTTAATGTTATATTACATTCATCTGTTCGATTTTATAATCCTCCAAGAAGGAATAGCAGGGAAAGAGAGCTTCAGGGTGCACGATGACATCTCACAGTCCAGCTGCATCTCAGGCAAAGAGCAGCCATGTCCAAGCTGCTGCTAAATGCTACACTTCGCCTATTTAAGATTATGGGATGCCACAGATGAATTTTTGGAAGGCTGTGGCCTTTTAGCTAAGTCATTCTCTCATTGAAAAAGGCTCTCTCTCTCTCTCTCTCACCCTCCCATGTCTGGCTCCCCCACCACCATTCCCTCCTAAGTATGCACTAATACTTGTAGTTGGACTACATTTACCAAAACATATACTTAGAGTTTCATTTACTGGTTGCTTAGCTGCACTCCAAATGGGCCTAGCATTTTGTAGCTGGAAGAGCGTAAATCATGCCTTACTTGGGATACGGTAGGATGTGATGTTTAGAGAAAGGAAAATATGCTTCCTTATAGAAGCACCAGGCACTAAACCATCTGGATTGTGGAGAAAAAAATTTCAGTCATTCATCCTGATGTTTTGTCTACGTAGTACCAAACATCTGGAAGCTGGGTGACAGACCAAACTTTTCACTTCTCATCCAGATGTTTCTGCATTATGCTGAAGCAACGTAAGGAAGTCAGCTATATTTTCAATAATTTAATTAGTAAAAGCACAAAAGTTGTCCTAATTTCATTTAAGTTTTGAGGCAGAAAAGATAAATGAAAGCAAAGCAAAATTTCGGCTGGTTCTTTATGCAATATGCTAGTTTTACTTTTTAAAAGTCACACTTTCTACAACTAAACTATAAGAATTAAAAGAACTATGAAGAAATATCTCCAGAAATACTGTCACTGAAAATATACTTTAGACTGTTACCGGTTTAAATGCTCAGATTCTGAAAATTCAGGTACCACTTGGACATTTAAAAGCAATCATTCTGAACAATAGTTGCTTGCCAGTTTGAGAGTTTCCTTCCAAGTGACGTTGCGAATGCATTTATTCCTTGCACACAAATAATATATGATCGCATGATCAATAGGTTATCAAGGTTCAACAGGACTTGCAAGGAGACTTTTCAGACCTTTCAAAGAGGCATTTTTAAGAAATGTTTCTAATGACGCAAAATGAAAAATAAGATTCCATCCACCTTGAACACTTGCCACAAGAACACAGGCGGAAAGCAATGCTTACATAGTCTGCAACATAGCCATGTGAAAGATTAAAATATTTTGTGTTGTTTTGAGAATTGTCTTTTTATTTTTCTCTTTCACATTAAGTGGCCTTGGGTCTAACACTTGTTAGAAGATATGTTCAGGACATAGTTCCTTGTATTAGAAGACAGAACTTACTCAATATGGCTCTCAATTGCCAACAGGCTTTGTGGGCACTTCTATGCCATGAAAATTCCAATATATTTTTCATTATTTCCACAAAGGCATATAGAGTGTGTACATTACACATAGCAGTATTATTGAACTGGCCTGGTGCAGCGTTTTTGCTGACTCAGCACATGGTTTCTCTTTCCCATGTTACTAAAACAACTTTTCTCTGAGATAAAAAAGCTTTGCAGAAAAGCAAAACGAATAGAAGTACAGAGGGGGCCTTATTTTCACCTTTAATTATACCAAGTCCAAAGGCAAATGCGAAATCAGACCAGACTTTTTGAGGCTTATAGAATAAGAAAGCCACCCCCTTTCTCCTGCCCTTTGCCTGTGGGAGGCACAGTAATTTGGAACACAGCTTCTTGTTCCCCCATGAATTTGCACTTGTCCACTTGGGGTGACGGTGGACAACCTCTGGTGCAGGTTGTCCCTGCCTTTTTAATGCTTTGTGTACAGTATGTTGAGGCAGGCCAATCTCATTTTTTACGGACCTGACACCAGCAAACATTTACGTTTCACCCTGAGGAAGCTGCATATCCCAGACACTGTGTACAAACTTTTAGGACCTGGGGGTGACCTGGGGTCACGGCACTTGTTCACTTTCTTTGCCTGATTCCGCGCTGGAGTCTGCAGAGGTTTAGTTGTGCGTGCACACTGGACCACAACGTACGTATTAAGTGCAATGGCCGGTTCTCTTACATATCGAGCATTCTCAAAGTTCGGTTCTCTGTTCCCTAATATTCTCTCAGCAATCTGGTGCAATGGGAATCTCTGGGCTCTGGCTAGCTCGCGGGACCGGGGCTGGCAGAATATTGTGAACCTCCGGGCTCCTCTTTGCCCCCCACCTTCCCCACGACCCGCTGGCTAATCAATGCAAATGTCGTAGGAGGCCGGGCTCACCACTGGCATTCCAGAGAGCGCAGACCACCAGCCGAGCTTTAAATAAATGCAGATGTGACAGGAGGGGGAGACCCTGGGAGGGCCGCTCTCAACCCCGCACCTCCCTCCAGGCGCAGGCCGACGCGCCCCGGGCCTTGTTGGTGCACGCAGGGCGCCCGCGGGCCGTGATGTCGCCGAGAAATGGGGCGCGCACTAAGTCACAGCACAAGGAACTCAGGCCCCGGAGCTTGAGGGCAGCGCGGGAATGGTGTGCGCTCAGTCACCCATAACTTCCTTGGCCCGGCTGCTGCTTCCCTAAAGAGGCTGGGGGGTGGTTAACCACCTACGCTCGCCGCCAGCTCCGGCCTCCATCCGTCCGACCGCAGTCGGGATCTGCTCTGGAAATCCGAACCCGGCTGGCCGGAAAGCTGGGGAGGCTTCGCTCTTGCGCCCCAGGGCCTAAACCCCGCCACCAGTAGCCCAGAGTCACCCCCACCGCACGCGGAAATACACCTTCCCGGGCCCTGTCCCCTCCCGGAGCTGGGCGCCGGGCCGAGAGCGCGATGTCGGAGACGTCCCGGCCCGCGGGCCGCAGTGCGCGGTCCTGAGCCTGCGGCCGAGGCGCAGGGAGAGGTCAAGTCCGGGTCGGGCCCCAAGCCAGGCTGGAGGGGAGCGGTGCTGCCTGGGGCGAGAGAGGCCGGCGGAATCCGCGACCCTCTGCCTGCGCTCTAGCCCCGACTGCGGGCTCGGCGTCTACAGGGTTTGAGGGAAGAGGACGAGAGGAAGAAAACGCAGCCTTGCGCGCCCCGGGGGTTTTTTCTGCCCTGGGCCCGATTCCGACTTTATTCACAACCACCATCCTCCCAACTCCCCTGTCTCGGGCGGCTCCCCTCGCCCAACGCCGGCCCCGAGGCTCCCAGCCCGCGCGTCCACCCTCGCCTACACGGTCCCGCCATCCGACCCGGGCCCTTCGGTCCGAGCAAACCCCCTTTCGCCTGTCCCCGCCCGTCTCCCGAGTGCCACTCCATTCGCCCAGAGGGTGGCGGAGGTCCGAGCTGCGGACCACTTGGCGGCGGCCCGCCTCCGCCGCGCGACCAGACGCCAGGCTGGGCCCCCGCGCCATCCCACCCCGGGGACTCCCTGGCCCGGGCATTCCCATCGCTCCAGGCCCCAAGCGCGCCAGCCCACGCGCCTGTCCGCCGCGGGAGCGGCTCCCTCGTTAACTTGCAGGCCGCGAGGGGCCGACCGCCGCGCCGCGTGCACGGCCTTCTCCACCCAGCCGCCCGCCGCGCAGCCCGGGCCTTCCCGTCCGCCTCCAGGGCGTCGGAGACACCCGTTTCGGCGCCTGCTCTCCACCCCGCGTCCCGGCGCCTCCAGACACCCCCTCGGCCGCGGGGGAGGCCCCCAGGAAGCTCGGCAGGGCCCCGCACGGAGCCCGCCCGCCGGAGCCGCGGGGCTGCGAGCGTTACCCCGCCACCGGCCGACCTCAGGCGTCCCTCCCTCCTGGCCGGGCGCGGCGCGAAGGGCTTCAGGCAGAAGCCGTGGGCACCGGCGGACGCTCCGACCCGCCTCCCTCCGGGCCCGCAGCGCCGAGGGCCACGTGCGCCTAGAAGGCGCCGCACCGGCCCGGGGCCGCCCGGTACGCGGCGCCGGAAGGAGCCTCCGCGCCGCCAGCCCGCCGCGCTCGGCGCAGCCGCCTGTCCCTCACCTGCACCTTCCCCTCCCACTTGCCTTTCCGTCTGCGCGCGGAAACGCCACGGGCTGAAAACAAAAAAATTTTTCAGAGACATGCACGAAATAGATGAGGGGGATAAGACAACCCGAGCGCCGAGGCGCAGAAGCGCGAGGTGCCTGCAGCGACCTGGCTTGGCGCAGAGGCTCCTTCACCGAGCCCGAGAGGCGGCGACAATGGCTGTGTGGAGAGGGGAGCGGTTCTCAAAAGACAAAGTGATAAACAGCTTCAAATTATACCGAAAACCTATCCAAACCCTTAATTCCTTTCTGTGGACCTGGCCAGACCTGGAAATACCGGTTGTAAGCAAGAACAAAAACTTGAATTTATTGGTGGAAGTTCCTGTTAAAAGAGGTCGACGCGGGAGTACGTACTAGACACATGGCAATTAAATTGCAAGGTGATGAGACAGACTACTATGCTATGCATTACGGAGACGTTCTAATGAATTTTTGGTTTTTTTAAAGTGCAAAATTTAGGAAAACAAGTTCCCTACAGCAAACAATTCCAGATAACATGCATACTTTCCTAATGTAAGAATTCTTGGTGATGCCTCACCTAAAACAGTATTCACACAGTTTCTGATGGTGTAACATAAACAGCAGGACAAAACCAAACTAAAGAACTGTTTAGTCCCCTTGTGTAAATACTTAATTCTGTCATTCAAAAATAGTTGTTGGTTTGTATAGTAAATATAAATCACACAGGTCCAAACATAGCTGCCCGTTGGTGAATAATATCTCAACTCTCCTCTGACCCCGAAGAAGACAAACTCCGTGTCAGTATTTTGTCCTTTAGGGGGAATGAATTGTCGTTTTCAGCCACCTGAGGTGCTCAGGAATGAGATGTGCTAAGCATTCATATCAGGATAGTTTGGACCTATGGTGCAGGTGTGGGCTGATTTAAATTACTTGCTTTTGTGTTTTTCCAAAGGGTCAAATGTAGGATCTGGTTTTAGAGAAGGCGGAGAAAATAAGACTTCCTGAGTTAAAATGCCTATGTGCCCCAGCCAGGCGGAGGAGATAATACAAACCTGATAAGGCATTAGCTAATGTGTCCTGAAAAATGATGTGCCTGTTGGCGTGCATGTCATCAGTCAAAAATTATTTAATATTTGCATTCAAAGAATCAAATGACTCCACCATTTTGAGAATTTTCGCAAGTAAGCAATTAGTGAAATAATCAGTAAAATCTTCTACCCATTGTCACTCATTAAATGGTGTACTATTCAGCAGTACTATCCTTATTTAACTTGTAGGGGTATTTATAGGGAATTAGTGCGGTTAAAAATGGAGTGCAATAATTTCACAGTTAATTTTTCTAGACTAGTAGAAAATACAAACAGAATTACTCAAGGATTTTTTTTTTTAAATCATTTTGGAACAAAGGACTAACTTGAGGAAACAAAATCAGAACAGCCCTAACATCTGAAGACATTAGTGAGTCAAGTAAACGGTTTCTTGAATGATTTTCTGCATAAAAACTTAGTGGCCTTTTTAAATCCCTCCTGTAAGACATGTATTAAGATAGTTATTTTATCTTATAACTAGAATTCCTTGTATACCAACATAGGAAATTAACAGCTATGTTGGTTTTATTCCCCAAGTATCAGTAATTTAAATTCCCTGAATATAATTGACCTCATTAAGTTGAATCATAGTACATAAAAGCTACTGGGGAAACTCTATATACAATTATGCAGATCAGTAGTAGTTTTTAAGTCACTAGTAACTAGACATATAAATTTTCTGGGTTGAAGGAGAGACTGTAAATCTATCTTGTGCAATTTTCTAGCCATCTTTTAATATGAGATAAATTATAGCATATAAACATCTTTGGGATCTGTTTTATTATAAGGAAATAATTTTCTTTGCTGACAGAGATGCCCATGAGGGCAAATTTTTATTATATTTTTGAGATCTGTTAAATTTGATGATTAAACAAATAACTTCAAACCATTTCTCAGAAAAGTTCTCAGACTATTAATAATATTTTACTTCTGTGAAATATATTTAAAAATACAAAATTAGTGACATTAATATTGAACTTTCATAACCATGAATCTGTACATAGAACAGGAAATATGTGCAAATTAAAACTAAATACCAAGGTCCAGGTGGGGAAGGACATTAAAAATTATGCTTGGCAGAAAAATAATCCATTTTACCAACAATTCTTAAGGTCTGCCCTTTATGATGATGAAGCTGCTCAGGGACCCCTCTCACCAACCTTGCACAATTGCAGCTGTGTGTGTGTGTTGTGTGGGTTTTGGGTTTTTCTTTTTAAATTTCAATCTCCATTTAGCCCTTGCAGGGTAAAGAAATAAAGGAGGAATGAAAATCTTGAGCTACTCTGACACACATAAGGACTTGCAGTTTATTAATCGGAGAATTTACCTTATCCCCTCTCAATTCATCTGAAATTAATTAAGTGTGTAGAATTACAAGGTGGGTGTATCCTAGACAGCAGGCCCTGCTCGGACTAATCAAAAGGGCACATGTTGAATGAGCACAATTTAGTTAAGGTTAATCCGGTGAAGATGATACCTCCCTGGTCTTAATTACTCTAGGTGATAGATTGTGGAATGGCAAAGTAGGCAGGAAGGGAAATTCAGTCCTACTGCATACCAGGATTTTCTAATTTAATCTATCTATCTTTGTTTTCACAGAAACAAACAGTCTCCATTCAGAGAGCAGGACCACACTCTCTGGGTTCTTGTTTAAGGTAGGTAAAAGAAAAAAACAACTGCATGTGTATTTTTAAGAAAAATACATGGGAACCAAGTATGTAGGTTTCAGAGGTGTTAATGATAATGTGCCTTTCATCACGGACATGTCAGTTTGAGAATTTTGTGCCAGCTCAGTGGGTTCTTTGTGATTTCTGCTGGTGGTTGGTTACTTTTTTGAACTCTCTTCTGAGTGCCGAGACCGGTCAATATGCTGAAATACATAGAGACATTTCTGTACCTATAAGACTGCATTAATGAAATGAATACCTCTATTAAAAACAATACCACTTAAATATTAATAAGCACAGAACTAACCACTGTGGATGAATCACACAAACATAATATTGAATAAAGGAAGCCAGACATAAGAATACATACTTTATGATTCCATTTATATAAAGCTCAAAAACAGACAACAGTAATCTATAATGTTACAAGTTAGGATAGTGGCTACCCTCAGAGGAAGAGTCGACGAGTTTCTGTCGCGCTGATAATGTTCTGTTTCTTAAGCTGGGCACTGGTTACACAGATGTGTTCACTGAGCTTTGGAATTCATTGTGCTTACAATTTTGTGAACTTTTGACTTCCATGTTTTTCAGTATATATGTTTTATTTTAGTAAAACATTTACTTTACAAAATGAAAATGAATAAGAGAAAAAATACTAAGAAGTAAGGGAATGGAATTATGGGACAATACATTTTTAAGAGGCAGAGGGGTTAGCGCTGAGGGCTGAGGATATAGTTCTAAAAGAGAGCAAATGCATGAAAACATCTAGCAAAATATTATTAGCAAGGTTTGAATGTGTTCACTTTGCCATTTTAATATCTGCACACCCACAAACACTTAAATTACTCCTCAGCATCCATTCTTCACCAAATACCTGGATGTTTCTTGTTTCTTTTGCATATGTTAAAGGGAAGTCTAAAGTGTTTAAGAATCTTATTCTTTGTCCCTGTTTAAGGTGGAGTGCAGCCCCCTAAACAAGCTACTTTTCTCTATGCCTATGCATTAAAAAATCATCAGATGATTTCCTCATTTTCAGTTTTATGATATATTTTCTGCTCAAGAGGGGGTATCTGTTTCTGATTTATTAGCATCTGATCCCCTAGTTTCCTGCCGTTGATCAAGTCTAATACTTAGCTCAGCTGATGAGTTTTATATGAAATCTGATATTTCAGGAAGACGGAAGGTTGAACCCATTTTTAATATTTGTTTGCCCTTCATCTCTTTCAGAGTTTGACGTGCACATGAGACACCTAGAAAACCCTGAAACTAAATTTATTTTTCACTACATCTCCCTGGTATAAAACTTTTGGAAGTAAAACATATATTTATCAATAAAACAGATGTTTGCCCAGTGTCATCCACATCCTGTCTACTGTATATACATTTATACTCTCCCTCCAAAACATGCCTTCACCCCACTACTGACCAGCTGTCTGCCATTCAATCTCTAGTGAAGTCTTGGTCAATAAGGTCAACTCCCTGGAAACATCTGTATTTGATCAGTTTGCACAAAACGGGGGCCCTCCTAACACTGGACTTGCCTGAAGTCAGCTATGACAATAGTTGATTCACCACCACTGCCCGAGCCTCCCTCAGGAAACCTTTTTTTCCCTCTGAGACTGTGCGATGCCCAGGCCAACTCCTGCTCTAATGAACTGCGGGGCATTTGCAGTTCTGCATTTTCCAAGCTGGCATCACACTGGGTGAAGAATTTCCCATCAACTAGGAAGATGTTCTAGTTATTGCTAAAGCTAGGACGATTCGCTGTCTTTTATCCATTTCGCTATTGGGAAAGAGTAACAGATGCAATCTGATCAGAAAGTTGTCAACGTGTTGTCAGTATTTCAACCATTGCAGCCCCGGTAGGGTCAGTTCTGTGCTCCCAGGTGCACATCAGCGGAGGATTAGCATTATCCTCTGTGTGTGTTTGTGTATGTGTGTGTTCTTTTCTTTTCTCTTTCTTTTTTTTGGGGGCCATATTTTCAGCATTGTATCATCAACATGTTATTCCGAAAGAAAATCTAAAGGATACCCTAGAGCCCCTTTTTCTTTAAAGCAAAACATAACTTTTAGGATAGTATGATAGCTCGAGGTGGTATTTTGATAGGCAGAATATACATTTTAATCACTTCAGTAGAATGACAGAAAAAAAAAAATTAACCAAAAGTCTAATGTAAACTTTTAAATTAAACATCGAGTTATTTAAGACAGTCTGAAGGAAGTTTCATTAAAATTTGGAGCGTCATTAAATTCATTCTACTGGTAGGGCATTTAGAAAATCCCCAATCAAGTGTTTACAAAATTTGTTTACCACATTTTAGTAATGTTGGAGGTCTGACTGTCCTTCATTCGCAGAGAGGGTGAAGCAAGAGGCTAAAAAGATTAATCAGTTAGGTTTTCACTGAAGGGCTTTTGTGCATAATGGGGACAAAGCAGGAGGCAAGAAACCCACAAGGCAGTCCTGGTCTTCAGGAGCTGTTGGTCTAGTTGAGGGGACAAGACATATACCTGAAAATGTAATTATTAGAAAAGCAAGAAGTCTCAGCACTGCCACTAATGTGCAGGCTGTCCATCCTTTCCCCATGTTAAGCACATCAAAACTGGTTCTTGGTTTAAGCTGCCTCTGTATGTGGTCCCCTCTCAGATCTCAATGCTGCCTGCCACTGCTGCATCCCCATCACCGTTTCCTTGGCTGTGAGCTGGGGTCAGACAGACCTACATTACAACCCTGGCACCACTGGGATCTAGGACAAGTTACTGCACTGCTCTGTGCCTGAGGTTCCTCACTTGTGAGTAATAGTACTGTCTCACAAGACAGACTGTGAGGAGGATGAAATGACACGATGTATGCAAATGCTTAAAGCAACGCCTGGCCTGTACACGGTGCTCCGTGCAGTCAGCTGTTACCGGTATTCATTTTTCTGCCATTGCCCACCCCTCCCACGTCAGCCAGTCCTGCTGTGGTTAATATCTACTGATTCAGTTTGGGTGAAAACTAATTTGTTTTGAAATACTTCAGTAAGCTTCTTTTAAAATGCGCACGGTTTTCAAGCATGCTGGCTCTCCCAAACATAACCTGATTCACCAGAGGTGGAAGTTACAAGGTGATCCGTATCACTGTGTTTTCCCGAAGTGCAAAATAACGGACTGTACAAATAAAGGGACAGCTTTTTCGATCACCAAAGGATTAACTTTTAAAGGTCTTGCAATGGGTGTAGAAACCTTTCTTGACACCAAGGCCAATGTTTGGTCCCAAACGTCAATATTCTGGAAAATTGACCTTTTTGCAGTTTGCACTGGCTTTATGCATGTGTTTCAAATGCTTTTTTTCACCTCAGGTTTTCACCTCGGTCTGGTCCCATAGTCTCTCAGCCATCTGTGCTTCTGAACTGCCTGATGGCCAAGGGACCCCTTTGCCTTCTTCCTCTAGTGGTCTCCCTAGGTGGGGTCTTCTCCTAGGGCTCTTCTTTCCCACATCTTCCGGGTCTGCCTTTTGCTGTTCAAGATAATGTGCATCTCCCCAACTGACTCAGCAGCTTTCTTCTCATGTGGTCCAAGCTATGCCTCTCTCCTTCTCTCTTGACCATATGGGCCTCGCTGCATCATTAGCCTCAGCTCCAACTGGCTTTTGAATAAAATCGGAGTTGTCACCTCTGGGGTTGTAAGCATTAGTCATCCTGGGAGCCCTTCATTCACAATCAGCCATTCCCAAGTGTCTCCCTTTGCTTTACTCCCCAAACCAAGCTCACTGTACCCTTGACCCTTGGTCTGTCTCCCTTTTCAGGCTTTCCTCATACATGACACTTGTCTGTCACTGAGTGAAGGAATGGGGGCTGGAGCCATGACCCCTAGTCTCCCTTGGTTCATCGTGTCTTCCTCCTACTGATCCATGAAGGTAGGTCTGGGGCCTGCCATGACCACCTCCTTTACTTAGGGGAAACCTGCCCCCTTTCCCCTGTACCATCCAAAAGCACCATACATTCTAGGTGAATGTGTCAACCATCTCCCTTGTCTGGCTAGGGAAACACCTTCTCTTTTGTGTCATGTGCTCGGGGATGTTTCTTGACAAGAGCTGTGAGTAATTTAGTTCTTTACCGAACCTAGCCTGTTGCTGTCAGTAGATTAAAAGTCCCATTCAATTCTGTTAAATACAATTAATTTAAAATGTAAAGATAACCTGGGGTTGCTCTGAGCACGGAAGGAAAAAGAAGAGAGGATGCTGCATCTCCACTGCCATGATGGAAAATGAACACTCATGAAAGAAACAGAGCAATGCAAGATCTGGGTGATCGAGGGAGGTGCTGGGGTGACCAGCCTTGGAGTTAGGAACTCCCCTAGGAGAAGACAATGCTCTTCATGTCCCAGTAACTTTTGGGGTTGGGAACAAGTATTCACAATGATTCCTACTTAGTTTGATGTCTAATTTACTAATTTTTAAGCAATTAACATTTTTAAAATATTCACACATTACTGAACAACTAATAACTCAAAAACATCAATTTAACTAATTAGATTCCCCCTAACAAGTAAACATTTCATGCACACTTAAGCAATTAAAATCTTCACAATTCTGACATATCAGATTTCCCTAATTGCTTTAAATGCTTTAACAGATAAATTGACAATAATTTGATATTAGAAAACTCATCAGTTTATTTACACTACAATCTATTACCAAAGGGCTAACACCACACATTTAGATGTGATTCTTCTTTTTCTTTGTTTTTATTTTAACCATAAATTTCTCAATTCTTTGTTCCTTGAGTTGGGTATGATTTTTGCTCAGCTACCCTAATGAGTCAGATTTACCTTCTCAGCCGAGCTAAGGTTGCAAATACAGATGGATGGTCTTGATCCAGAACAGAGGACAAGGGGCTGGAGTATGCTTTCCAAGACAGTGTCTGGAGGTGCTGTGCGATACAGAGACTTTGTTCATTACAGCAGAACTGTCCAAAGTATAGGCTCTGACCAAACAGATACATTTTTATGGTTTTGATCTTAATCTTTTCCCCCACATGATGCTTGTTCTGAGTATCTTGCCTTGTCAATAGTACAGTCTGATAGAAGTCGACTTTGTAACTGCCTCCTTTGAGTGTCTTCTCTTCCTTTTACAGCAGGTATAAGTCTATTTTGCAGTTGCTCATTCTCAGTGGGTCCTGGCTTGTTCCATTTTAACTGAGGTATTTGGTAAATTTGGGTTACCAAAGCTATGGACTTGCAGTATGGATGCTCTATGCTCTGCTAACTAACTACAAGTCCCTGGGCAAGTCACTTTCCCTGTGCTCCAGTTTCCTCAAGTGGATTCCACCTCTGAAGTCCAGTTAGACCTAACCGTCTGTGATATTTGGATTCTAAGTGGCAAAATGTATGTTACATACAACACATGCTGAGGATGTGGGCCTTCAGGGGAGAATGTGATCAGTGCCCTGGAGTTAGAAGAGCCCTGCATTGGAGTCCATGGGCCAAGTGGGATCTTGAAAGATGGTAGGGTTAGATTGAAAGAGAAAAAAGGAAAAGGACAGTCTTGAGGGGAAAAAATGTGAGCATTTTTCCTGCCTGGCAGCAGGAATTAGTTGGTCCCAATGGATGTGACATGCAAAGTAAAAATATTCGAGAGGAACCATAGTGGTGGCAATTACCACCAGGAGGGATATGCTCATTTGTTGATGGTAAGCTTGGGCATGTCTATCTTGGCAGCTCTGTTATCTGTTACCTAAACATTTTTCCTACTTGACAATTGTTTATGAGATTTCCTTTAAGGACATAAGTTTAAATTTGAACATACCTTAGCAAAGGGGTGTTGAGTCTTTCTCTATCTGCTCTGTGCCAAAGGTTGGAGGGAAAGGCTGCCATCTACCAGACCCTGAGGTATATGTGTGTCGTGGCTCTGCATCTTTCCCTCTTCTTACCCAGCCCCTGCCCTCCTGTTTCAGTTTTCTGTTGCTGCATAAGCAATGCCCCCAACACATAATGACTTAAGGCAAGGCAAAAATTTGTTATCCCTCACAATTCTGTGGCTTGGCAGGGTTCATCCAGGCAGTTCTGCTCCACATAGTATCAGCAGGGTCGCTCCTTGGCTGCATTCTGCCACTAGCAGGGCTGTGCTGGAAGGTCAAGGAAGGCTTCATGCACATGTCTGGTGCCTTGGTGCTTCTCCTGTGGCCCTTCCGCCTTTGGGCTTCCTCCCTGAGTGGTGGTTTTAGGGTGGTCAAACTTCTTACATGGCTGCTGGCTTCCAAGAGAGAGGAAGCAGAAACTGCCTTAAGAAGACCTGAATGTGAGAGTTCCAGGATGTCATTTCCATGGTGTTCTGTTGTTCACAGCACGTCACAAGGCCAGCCCAGATGAAATAGACCTCTTCATGGTGGGAGGAGGAACACACGTGGAAGAGGAGTTGATGACAGCCACATTTGAGGACCGTCGACTCCGTCTCCTCCTGCTGCAGGGTTGTACATGCAAGTTGCTGGAGGAATTAAAACAGCAGCAGACAAACAGACCTCAGAACCCACCCATCCCCACACCAGGTGTTAGAATTTCCCATCTGTGAGCAATGGCAATAGATGCCGGAGGCTCTGCTCATTTCAGCTCTTCACCACACCCCTTTGGTTACTGTCCTGTTTCTTAAGTGTGAGTCTGTCTTCCCCCTAATTAGTCCAAAAGCTCCCACGGGCAGGGACCACCTGTTCTCTCATATGCCTAACTGTACCTCAAATCAGGCTAATAGGTCTGAAGGAAGTCGAATTTGTATAAAAATCCATGCATTCATACTTCTAGAGCACTAACTAGAGGTGTGGAGGTATAGTGGTGAAAGCCCCCACATTCATGAAGTTTACATTATTATCAAATAATAATAGTGATGATGGCAATTATATCTACTGTGCATTAAGCCCATATTCTTTCTCTATCATTGCACCCGTTGCTTGACATACAGTGGATTCTCATCCTCCCAACAATGCTACGAAGAGAAATTATTATTTTTCCCATTTTATAGAAGAAGAAAACAAGGCTTTAAAGAGATTATGTAATATTCTCCAGGCCACAGAGTTTATTAATGACAGAGCCAGGATCCAAATCTAGGACTATGAGGCTCTAAAGTGAGACCTACAACCTCTTTTCTGTCCCTAGCTAGCAGTACAGAATGCCCTTCCTCAGTTGTCAGTTATCCCAATAACATTATGACATTCTCAAAACAAAAATACTAGACAAGCACAATGCCAGTGTGCACATGTGTGTGTGTGTTCATGCACATGTGAAGCAGTTGGTATTGGGAAACCTAACAACTCTAATACTATAAAGCAGTGGTTCCCAATGTGGTCCATGAGTCAAAACTATTTTTATAACAATACTAAGAAATTATTTGCCTTTTTCATTCTTACTCTCTCATGAGTGTACACTGGAATTTTCCACAGGCCATATGATGTGTGACAGCACAACACACTGGATGCAGAAGCATATATAAGAATCAAGCTGACTTCCAATAAATCAGACATTAAAAAGATTTTCAAAAATAAAAAACGCCAGCCTTCTCACTAGGTTTCTGAATACGTAGTTATTTTTCACGAAAGTGTTATTTGTGTTAACATATAATGGATTTATTGTTATTTTTAATGAAGTAATCAAATATGTTAAAATTTTCTCAGTTTTAATTGCTAATGTGGAAATCATGGATAGATATAATTTACACAAACAAAAGCTTATCAGAATCCTCAATAATTGTTAAGAGTATGAAGAGGAAATCCGGACACCAAAGAGTTAGAGAACTGCTGCTGTAATGCGTTGCAACTGGGGGGGAAAAATTAGAAACTAAAGGTTTAAGTCTTTTTCCTCAGTTTTGGTAAGCATTTTCAAAGATCTAAAGGAGGTAAAATGAGATTTTTGGGGGACTAAGAGGAGAGCGCCTCTTGGAACCATGCAGCGTGCACTGCAGGTTAGAGTCAAGCAGCATGTTCCGTTCTCTCCCCAACCCTGCCACCCAGAATCCCTGGCAGAAGTTCACAGGGCAGGGACACGTTGCCCACTGTGGTCTGTGGCAGCAGCCGTTTGCTATGGAGACTGAAACTCTTTTGTACTCGAGAGTCAACGCTTTAGAAAACACTGCCCCAGCAGACAAATGCGTGGCCCTGGCATCTGACGGTGTGGGTCGGGGCTGATCTTCAAATACCCAATATCTATGAACAGATTTGGTTCAGAAAAGAACACAGGCAAGGCAACACCTCATCAGCCTGGTTCTCCAGAGCACCTAATCCAGGGCCTGGCCCAGACCTCTGAATGAGAACTAGGGGAACAGAGGCTTGGGAGGTAGGTGCTACGAATGAGGAAGTACGTTGCTTTATCACTGCTGAACAAACTCCTTGTCTTTAACTCCAGCTCCTGTGTTTAGGGTAGACAATCCCACTGAGCAATTTGATTAGATCCAAGCCACACATTTAGTTTTTCCTAAAACTTCTTCGTCATGATTGTGAAGATGTGAACAAAACATCTACACAAGTGGCCCCTTGTACACAGCCCAGCCTCGGTGTCTGACCTGCAATCAGAGGACAGAAGATTCCTGCAGACCAGCAACCACATGGAACCAGCCCCAGGCTGAACAGCCTTGAAAGGCTTTTAAGTCTAGGAAGCTTGTCCCTAAAGGTGGGATTCCAGGCCCTGGGACATATTGGAATAAGGTGAGACCAGGGGAAAAGGATTTAGACCCCACGCCTGTGAGGGACGAACAATTGCTTCCCTGTAGAAAATGGGCACCATAGTTCTCTGTGCTGTCTTCACTGCCAGCATCTCCTTTACCTCTCTCCTTCCCTACTCTTTGCTTGCTTCCTCTGTTTCCCACTCTTTCTGACTTCAACACCATTTCTTCATCATACACCCTCCCTTCCTTTCCTAGGCTTTGGGCCTGGAATCCATGGACTTGACTTTGTCCTGCTGGAGACGCAGAGAGTAGGAAGTGCTGCTGAGTTATGTCCTAGTATAAAGGACAATACAGGATGGAGGAGGAGAAGGAGGAGGGAGAATCAGAATTGGCAATATGCCTTCAGTTTCAGAAAATAAGCAGCATGTGAATCTCATCTTGGGTAGATTTAATTTGATTAAGATAATAATACTATCTACACAACCCCAATCACAGAGATGAATGTATCTGAGCATTTAGTGTCATACCAACCACATGTTGAGTAGTTGACAATGCTTATCTAAAAGGCTCTTAAGACTACAAAGTAATGCACCTCGCATGGTGACATCCCAGGCACTGAGACAGACTGGTGTGAGTGATATTCAGAGCAGAGGAGATATTCCAGCCCCTGTCCAGTTACACCAAATGGGCAACCATCTTCTCCCATTATATAAAAGGCAGCTGCATCAATTTTCATCTGAATGCAGGATTTGCTTGCAAACTAAAATGACTTCTGGTAAGTTATCAAGAAATATAGGGGCCTTAAGTTTCACATCAGTAATCTATTTTTTAAAAATTCAGCATTGCTCCAACGAAAAGTAACCTCTTAAGCTCCTAAGGCCCCATCTGTAAGAATGAGTTGCCTGGGCGACTTGGCTCCATGAGCAGAGAGGTAGAGCTGAGTTCACTCATTCATTCATGCAACAAATACTTGCTGAGGGAGGGGTTGGGAATTAGGGCTGTCCAGGGGAATGTGGGGAGGTGTAATACAGCTTCATTCACACTTGGGATTAGGCCTCCTGACCGGCAGGACCTGCTTTGCAACCTTAGCCTGAGTCTCTGAGAGAGGCCACTCTGCCTCACAGAGAAGAATTAACTTCCAGAAAGGGAATGAAGAGGAGGAGAAGGAGAAGAGCCCGTGGGCCCCACAATGTCAGCTTCCCACTCAGAGTGGCACAATGAGCAGTGTCCGCCCTCACTGGCTCCGCCTTCTTCCATGGGGAAGCCCTTTTCATGAGCACAACTCATTTCTCTCTTAAACAGGTCAAATGGGAGCCGTCTCCTCTGAGGTTGCTTAGAAGGGAGTGGCAAAGGCCCACCCAGGCTCTCCCACCAGCCTCTCTCTGATGCCCGCTTACTCGTCTGGTCCAAGCACTGGGTCCTAAAATACAACCCCCCTGGGACGAGTACCAGCTTAAGTCCTGAGCAGCCATTAACCTCAGCAGGGCACTAGTGAGAAAGCAGCAGCTGGTAAAGGAAAGGGTACCAGGTATTTGGAATTGGAAGACTTGGATTTAAATGCTAATACTTCTTAGTTGCATGATCTGGGGCAGGTCATTTAACTACTTTGAGAGATAGGTGTTTATTTCCTTCATCACTGGTGAAACAAGCAGAATAATATTACAGGCCAATGTGAGAGTTCAAAGAGAATGTTTGTTAAATACATTTTTCGGTTATAGAACACAGTAATGGCAGTCATTATTAATTGATTTTATCAGGTCTTTTTGTGAGTGCCAGCTAGCTGTGAGGAAATTTGGCAAGAGGCCTGGGGAGGAGGGATAGAGGATGGGAGGGTAAGACCTCCGAGTGGGAATGTGGTCCAAGGCAGGCTGGCCTGGAAGGGCTGCCAGGCACCTACAAGGCACACCAGGAGGTCACAGAGAAATAGAGGAGGGGTCTGAAGGGGAGAAAGGGGGGTAGAAGAGAAGTGAGAAAGATGCTCAAACCAAATAGCCCATCTGGTGATCCACCTGAGACTCGTGGGCTTGGCTTCCATTGCTGAAACACAGACCATGGCAGATGCAGGCGAAGTGATGTGTAGCGGCTGGGGCCTGCCCTGTGGGGCCAGGGGCAGCTCAGGAATGGGAAAAAGAAGTCACAGGACTCTCAGGCTTCCAGTCTAGGGGGACTTGTGGAGAAAATCTTGGGGTTCTCCATTCTCCAGGCTGGGTGAAGGTCTGCCTTGTGCCTTGCAGTGGAGCGGAGAACTCTCCCAGCCTTGCTTTGGGGCGAGAGGAGCAGCGGGTAGTCATTCCATCAGTAGTCAGCCTGAGACGGTGGGAGCAGGTGCTTTGCCCACTCAATAGGAACCTAGACACTAGGGTGGGGCGGATTCACAACTGATTTAAAAAAACACTTCTGATAGAGATGTCTTCTGATTCTGAAACCTTGGGCATCCCAGCTTGTCTGGACTTCTGAGGCATTCAAGGTTTTACCCAGGGAAGCACATCCAGCTGCATGGGGAGGAGGGAAAACTCATGAAAACCCCTTTAACTGTAGGCTGATTCGGCTAGCAGGAGAGCTCCATAGGCCCCTGCTATGCTAATGCAGCCTTGAGGGTTGAGCAGATCTCCCCAGATAGAGCAACCAGCAATGCCACAGTAAACTCTCTGAGTTCACTCAAACTCCTGGGCCACAAGGCTCTTACCACATTGTAAACTATACATTTGCAAATCTCACAGCTAATCCACAGTACAGCCTGTGTGCAATCTAATATGGGTCTGAGAGCCTGGAGGCACCCTCGTGGCACAGGCAGACCCTGTCTTAAGCCTTACACTGAAAAGCACAACCAGTTAGCCAGACTGCAAAACATGTAACTTGAAGTCCCCTTGCCATGAGAACCACGTCTCTGGAATTTCCTGGCTTCGGGAGGGGTGGCATTCAATTTCTAACCTTTGCTTTATGTTGGTCGAGCTCTTGCATTTTATTCCTGGGGTCGTTTCTGTATTCACTGGGGAGGAGAGGGGGCAGGGAGAAAGGAATGAAAGAATCTGGATAGAAAAACGAGGAGCCTGAGGCTGCCAAGCACAGCCATCCGGCCTCTCAGGGTGAGTGGTGCAGACTTAAGCTGCTCAAGTGCCCCCTCTGCCCTCCCCACATTGCTACAGGTTTTCCCACAGCCCAGTAATTGTGGCAGAGTGAGAACAGCTGTCATAGCAGGACAAGAATGACAGATTTGCCACTTGCTGTCTGAGGGATCTTTGGCAAATCCCTTTACCTCTCTGCCTTTCAGCTTCCTCCTTGGTAAAGGGGCTGATGGCACCTCACGGTGAATTGTGGGGATTGAATGAGTTAAATGGGAAGAGAGGACACCCAGAAGCCGGTCTAGGGAGCTCTTTGGAATATCTGGATTCAGAAATTCTTCCTCTGCAGTTTAGTGCAGAAACAAAATATCTCTTGAGCAGCCACTGTGTGCTGGATACCTTGCTGGGCCATGAGAGTGACCCGAGGAGAATAAGAAAGGCCACCATGAGTGCACAAGTGAGTACCAAGGAGATGATTCACATGACAAAGCATCTTTTGCTAAGGATCAATAAATGTGAAAAAGAGCTCAGAGGAGAGAAGAATAAAGAATAAATAATGGATAATGGATTCTTTCAGAGGGAAAAGAAACCTTGACACTGCTTCATCTTGTTCTCTTTGGCATCCTGGGAATATTTCTTGCCCCCCCCCCCAAATCTAGCAAAATGTGCCCAAATTAGAACAGTCACAGGATGCTTACTCCAACTCTGCCTAAACAATTTGAGTAAACATTTCCAGGTTAAGTGGACTTTAGAGAGAGCTAGCATCTTTAGCCTATCAATTTTGTCTCTCATGCTCCAAGTCAATAGGTTCTGACACTATGCAGAGTGGGGGAAAGTTACTGCCTGGTGATGCACAGTTCCTAGAATTTTATTGTTCTGTGTGTGTTTCATTTTTTAAAAAATTATTGGATGTCATCATGTGATTCAATTTCTTGGCTCCTGCCTAAAACAACCTGGGATCTCCTCTGAGGGAATTTCTTATTGATCGCTGAGGTCTTCAGACGGAGACCAAAGCCACATGTCCCGTCTCCTTTGCAGCCCTGGGGTACACGCTGTAGTCATCAGGGAGGATTTGAGTTACGACTTAAGGAGCACAGATGACATCTTTAAAACATTCAAGCATTACCACCATTGCCGGAAAAACTTCTCCAGGCATTTTCCTGTGTGAACATTATGTGACTAGGACCACTTCCTGCAGAGTTACTTCCAACCTGAGCAATTTCTGAAGGTCCCAGCCAGGCTGGAGGTTTTGATGAAGCCACATTAAAAGTGAGGGAGCACAGTATGCCTACAAGCTGGGAGGGGCATCTCTATGGTGAGCTAGGTTTTTAGATATTAAAGCAAAACCAGGGATACATAGCAAGAGAGACAGACCAACCGAGGCAAAAGACTAGAAGGAAATACAGCAATAGGTTTACAATGGCTATCTTTGTGAAAAGTGTACAATGGGTGATTTTTATTTTTTTCTTTATTCTTTTTTGCAGTGAAAATTGATAATTAGAAAAATTCCCAATAACTGTTCATTTAAAAATAAAACAAATATAAATCTTCTTTTGAATCTAAACCAGGGAGATTAGTTCCATGTGATCTTGGGCAAGTTACTTAACCTTTTTACGTTTCGGTTTCCTTATCTGTAAATTGAAAACAATAATAACACCGCCAAGCTCAAAGGGTTGTTGTGAGGATTAAATAAAGTAAACCAGGTGAAGCACTTAGAGGAACACCTGGTGCTTGAGAAATCTCGATCAATCTTAGTTACTATTAGCATGATCATGATCATGCCTTCATTTCTTGGAATTGAAAAAAAAAAAATGGAACAAGAGGTTGGTGTCCTGCCTCCTGGCTGGCAAAGGGAGAGTGATGCAAGCAGGCTGGGGTGGGACGAGAAAGAGACCAACACTCTTTAGCAGGAAGAACAAGGTCTGTTGTTCCCACACAGGCACAGCCAAAGCTACTAATGTGAGGAACAGTCTTCCCACCACATGAGAGTGTACTGACTTGCCTTTCCATTTTTAAAGAGTTGCCTTGATTAGGTGGGTTTGGTTCTTCTGGTAAGGAAAATAGCCATGTCTGTCTTTCTAGGAGGGAGACTGAACTGGAATTGGAGAATCTACATTCACCTAATAAGAGCAGAGCGCAATCTGCCCCTTTGGGGTATGTGTGACAAGCAGAAGAAAGCCTCCACCTGCCTCTGGCCTAAGTTGTACAAGGAACAAGGTGCTAAGGGGCAGAATCTCCTCCCTTTGCTGGGAGGGGGAGCTGCTGAAGGGAGAATGGAGGCTCCTGACTCAGGAACTTTAAGAAGATGGTGGCAGAGATCACTAGTTGTCGCTCAATATCCACCTCTTTTCTTGCTTTAGTAACAGATCCCTGAATTTTAGCTGGGCACTTGAGTGCCCAGAATAAAGGCTACATTTCCCAGCTCCCTTGTACACCAGTATTGCCACGTGACTAGGCTTTGGCCAATTGGGTGGGAGCAGAAGTGATTTGTGCAACTTCCAGGTCATGTCCCTGGACAGAGGAGTGTGGTCTCACCTTCCCCCTTTATCTGCCTTCCCCTGCTAGACTGTGGACGTGGTAATGGGAGAGCTGGAGTGGCTCCTCCATCTCAGAAGGGAAGCTGTGTGTTGAGGACGTCAGAGCAACAAGACAGGAGTCAGGACTTACAATGCTATCAGGTTGTCTAGTAGCCACGGACTGTTCATGCTCAGACTGTTAGAAACAAGCAAACTCCTACCTTGTTTAAGCCATTCTTAATTTGGTCTTTGTTACAGGAGCCAGACCTGTATTCTATTTAATACAGAGAACAGATGAATTAAAGACAAGAAACTAGATTTGGAAGAGAGGAGTTGGGAGGGCAAGAATGTCCATGGGGACCCTCCTTGCAAAAGTTTAAGCCTGGAAGGGCTATTGGTTGAGAACAAGGAACTGATTGAAACATTTGGAGATTCAACCTCTGTCCCTCTCATACTCTGTACTACTCACTGAAAGCTGCCCAACCTCAGGGAGGAACTTCACATAGCTGAGCCTGTTTGGTCTGGTGGGATTTCATAGGACAAGTTGGCCCAGGGAATTAAAGTCTTTTCTGCCCTTCAGGTACAGGAGTACTTCTCAAAATATGGACCGTAGACTAGTGCCAGCCCCAAACTCTCTGTAGCCAGGAGGTAAGTATAAAAATTCAGAGTAAATGTTTAGCAACTTTTGTAACAATTTGACATTGCTGCAATGTTTGAGCACATGGTTATTTTCTAGTAATTCACTTTTATTATATTTGACAAAAATATTGTTCTGCAGTGGGATCTATGGAAGGTTCTGGAATGTTGTACAGTTGTGTTGCCTCCTGGGCTGTGTGCCAGCAGCCATAAAGCCCCTCCTGTTACTCTCACCTCCTCCTCCCCTGGACAGGGGTCCAGTCAAGTTCTGATGCTCTGGAAGGTAGAGCTGCCCTCCAGCTACTGGACCCCCTGTAACTCCTCTAGGGGAATTTAGGTCATGGTATCTTTTCATGATATTTCAGGGAAGATGATATGAAGGCCAAATGAGGCCTTCACATTCCACCAAACATTAAAAGTTTGAGTCAAAGCTGCCCCCATAATTACTGCTGTGTAACACAAGCCTACAAGTATACTCTGTTACCATCTTCACAGCACCCCTAATAGAAGTGGCCTCCAGGATAACCGAGAGCTACAAAATTATTATTTTTGACCATCAAATCGGCAATTGTGCTCACAGTGGCTAACTGGTTAGCCACAGATTGAGTTTAAAAAAACGTGAAGGTGCCTATGATGTACTTTCTAAATGTCAGGTGAAGATCATGAACCTGATGGCAATAAATTCTTAAATAAATAAATTGCTCACGTATTCCAAATCAGACATAAGTGACAGTATGTGTGTTCAGCAGCCTTTGTGGGCGAATTTCTATCTCTGAGAACTATTTATGTCCTAGCACTTTCTGAAACATCAGAAGTATGTGACTTTCAATGATATCAGTGTTAACTTTCAAGCAGATTCATGAACGAAAGGGGAGCTTCATTTTGTATTTATTTTTTCTTTGGTGCTCTCTTAACAGTGTGAAAACATATTGATGAAAACAGATAAGCTGAGTAAATATTGCAGAGATTTCTGCCATTGCTATTTAGCTTACACTGTAGCACTTCACACATGAACATGTAGTGCTGGGCAGTCATTCTTACCTTGCACTTGTAGGTACATTTTATTTCCCTCAACTATATTATAGTCGCACTGAAAGAGATAAATGTTTTCTGTTTCTTTTGAATCCCCCCACTAGTACCTGATACAAGGTCCCTCATCTGCTCTGTGTATTGTTAATTAGTGGATGCTTTTATTTGGGAGGGATGCTCCCAAAACAAAATGCAAAACCAAAAGTGTCTTGAGCCAGGCGCAGTGGCTCACACCTGTAATCCCAGCACTTTGGGAGGCTGAGGCGGGAGGATCACCTGACACCAGGAGTTCAAGACTAGCCTGGGCAACAGATTGAAACCCTGTCTCAAAACAAAAACAAAAAACAAACAAAAACAACAACAAAAACCATACTGAACAACCTAGGCATTTAGGAGCTCATATGACGAGAAGGTGAGAGGCAAGGCAGGAGCAGGAATGGGCGATGCAGAGACTTGGTGGCAACATTAAGAGCAGACTCTTCCATCTCTCTGCTCTATCACCCTACAGCAGGTGGATTTTCTTAGTTACCATGCTCCACATCCAAATGCAGGCGTTGCCATGTCCCCTTGCTCTTCTTTTGAGGAGGAAAACCTTTCCCAAGGGACCCAAGCCTACTTCCCCTCAGGTCCCATTGGCCAGACCTAGGTCACATGCCCAGGCCCAAGCTGCCATTTTGAACCTCAATGATGGGAGGTAGGTGCTGTTAACCAGGAAGTGATGGAGGGGGTTGATATTGGAGAAGCCACCAAGAGTCTGCCCCTTTTCCTGTGTGTAGAGGATGTCTCTAATGCGAAGCGAGTGATCACAGTGGAAAAAACAAGTTTCAGAAGTGGTGGGGTGGGGGAATGGGTTGGGAATTATGAATGCTGAGTGCCTAGTTTGAAGAAAATCCTCCAACCCCTCCAAGCCTGAAAATGTGTAAGTAAAGTCACTACAGAAAGCAGTAGAGTATCAAGTTGGTCCTATAGCAAGTTCTGTTTACTATTCAGATCTGTACATTGGCTAAAACAATCGGAGAAGGCGGCCATCATCACACAGCGTGAGATACTGGCTACTGTCCATGTGTGTTCTGTTACCTGCCCCATCCATAGAGACATGAAGTAGTTTGCAGCCATCTTGCTTAAAAATGAGTAATAGTAAGTTATTTGCAAAGAAGGGAGCAAATGATAATTTGTTGACTATGCTCTTATATAATTAGGTCACATTAAAAGGGGACAGAATGGCTAGTGACCTGATGAAGCCACCAGCTAAAAGACTAAATCTTCTTCGGTGGATGCATGTGACAACATCAAATATCTAGACCAATTAGGACAGAAGGTATTCGGAAGTATTAAAAAAGGAAACCCGAATTACCTCTAAGTAACTGAAATCAATGGAATGTTGTTATATATATTAATATGTTTGGCATATATGTTATATATAGAGATATAACATATATATTATATAAGATATATAGCTTTTACATATATAACACATGACATAATATATATAACATAATATATAACACATATATATTACATAGAATAAAATAGTATTTCAATTTATAACAAATTACTTTCCTTTTATGGCTCCTTAATGTTGGTTGGCTATATCAGTTTAAGTTACTGTGTAAAAATTTCAATAATGCAGGATGACGGGTTAGACATAGAGAAATTATGCCACAGGAAATGTAGTGGCACAATGTAAAGAGAACAGAAGAAGTATCTATGTGAAGCAAAAGGACATTATATTTACTGGGCTCCTGCAGACAGGAGATTCATCTCCCTGTATTATCTGGCTTTTCTGGGATATCACTCTCAAAAGCAGAGTTTTCTTAGGTGTGGCACACTCACGACAGGCTAAATCCTTAGGAAAACCTTGATGTCTCTGTGAGGAACTTCACAAAGCTGTTAAGTGTTTGATCCTCTTAAAGTATTTGGCAAAAGTCAACACCTGAATTCCAGCCGGCCGGGTCTGCCTTGAGTTGCTGGGATGAATGGGTCTCAGAAGCAAAGTCCCCTCAGCCCTCTATCCCTCACCACCCTCCAGCCCAACTTGTGACACCCAACACGCTTAGCACAGGAGAGCTACCTCCCTGACTCCCTACCTCCTCTGTTCTGTAAACTGAGCACCTTCACATGGCCCAGGTATCAGGGGCAGAGATGAAAGACAAGGTATGGACCCTGCTGTCCTTCTCAAAGAGCTCAGAGGCGGCACACAAAACACACATGAGCTCGGTGCTGGTGGGCAAATGGAACCGGGTGCACATATCCCCTTCCCCTCCCTGTTCTGGGCCACAGTAAAAGTCTGGAGGTCTTGGGTCTGTCTGGGTTTTCTCCCAGCGCACCCCACTCTCAATTCAAACCAGAACTCTCTCAGGGAGCAAAAGAAGCAGCTCGTGAGGGTAAAGACCTAGAAAAAAAGCCCCTGCCATTCTGGGGACGTAGAGCTCCCCAGGGCAACAGTGAAGTAAATATTGTCACGGGGAGACTGTGATTCCCCCTCTGCACGCCCAGTGTGGAGTTGCAGGCAGGCCTTAGTCACGCTCCGTGATGACGGGTGAGATAAACACAGCCTCTGTGTTGAGCGTTTCCATCCATGGGGCTTCTGGGGCTTTTTCAGAGGGCACAGCACGCCTTTTTTCCCCATGCCTGCTGTCTGTTGGGGAGAAAGGAGCCTGAGACTCCCCTTCTTCCCTTACCCCAGAATCCCCAGCACACGTGGGGTGTGGAGGTGCAGGTGTTGGGATAAGGTGCCACGCCCGAGCTGGGCAGAGCTCCTGGATTTGCTGCAGGGCCAGCTTCATGGACACAAGGCCTGTGCAGTACAGGGCCCCACTCTTAGCTGGGCCCCACATTTAAATGGGCCCACCCTTGGTTTAATGTTCTGCAGTCACCATCTTAAAATCCTTAACATTTTTTGGTCAAGGAGCTCCGTATTTTCATTTTGCACTGGGCCCCACAGATTACGCAGCCAGCCTGATTTGCTGTGTGGTTCTTAAAGAGATTGGGCTCTCTCTTCCCATCCACTATCTGGAGAAAGTACAACTCCCCCATTCCAACTCCCATTTTCACAGAACTAGGAAGTCACCTGAGACACACCCCCAGGTGGACCCTATGGAAGGTGGAAAGTTCTGTCCAGACTGCCAGTTACAGGGAGAAAGACGAGACAGATACAGGCTCTGGGTGTGCAAGGTGCACACTCCTCACCTCTGGGCTTTTCCCAGCCCAAAAGCTTCAATCCTACTTCCCTGAGAGGTCCCTCCCCTCAATCAAGCAGCAGTACTTTCTGCTTACAGCTATGGAGAGCCCATTCTGTGTGTGGTAAGACAGGGAAGGACAAGGACAGCACCCTGCCCTCACAGAATGGAACATCTGCCTGGGTGGGCAATGGTTGGCAGACAAAGTCATGTTACATACTGAGTGCCAAGGAGGACTAGCAGTAGGTGATAAAGAGACCAAAGAGGAGCTCAGCATGGACTGAGGTGGCCAGAACTTCACGGACAAGGTCATGCTCTCCATCTCTTCCCACAGACCATCCCTTAACCCCGGCCAGCCCTCTCACTAAAGCAGGCCACCAACAAGAAAAAGGAGGGGTGAGTGGGGTTGGGAGAGGACCTGAATGCCCCCACCTCTAGCAATAAAACAACGGCCAGTGTAGCCCCTGTTGGTGAAGATAGATAAAAGGAAGCTGCTGCTTATTGCAAATAATTACCTCAGAAGCAACTCGTTCAGGGGAGAACAGTCAATTCTGGTGAGGAGGAAGTGGGAGCCCATTGGATGGGGGGCACAGAGGTCTGCTTGCCAATAATTAGTTTGATGTTCACTTCTTTGCACCGGCAACACCAGTTATCCACATTGCATGATTTAAGATTGAATTCATTTATTTGAATAGTGGTGAAAATCTAATGCTCTGGAACTTTCTGCATGAATGTGAATACTTCCCCTCCCCTCTTTTTAGCTAATTGCTTTCTAATAAACAAACATTTATAGAGTCCACACTACATGTATGCCAGGGACTTGCAAAGGGCTTTATATAGATTATCACTGTGGAACTCACAACTGTGTATGTAGATACTATTATCTTTAATTTACAAATGAGGCGTGAGGGGGTAGTAACTTGCCCCAAGTGCCTTAGATATAAGGCAGCAGTTTGGCACAGAGCTCGCCTTGTGAGTTGTTGGCAGCCCTAACCCCTACATTTCAACTCACACACCTTCTTTTGCCGGGAGCTGAGCATAAAGTAAGTGCTTCACATTGATTGATTCACTAGAGAAATGAGGGGCAGTTGGAAATTCAGAGTGAGTCTGTGCTCTGGGCCCTTGAACACCCTCTGCAGACTCTTGAAATAGGGTGAGGGTAAGGTTCTCTTCGGGATCTTGAACCCCCCAGAAACTTTCTGTCTCTTCTACTGTAAGTCAAGTTAGTTAAATATGGGATTTGAAAGATTCTACCAAATGCCAAGCATTCGAAGATGCTGGGAAAGCATGTGCAAATTTCCACCAGCCAC
Source organism: Daubentonia madagascariensis (assembly GCA_023783475.1). Taxonomy (NCBI): domain Eukaryota; kingdom Metazoa; phylum Chordata; class Mammalia; order Primates; family Daubentoniidae; genus Daubentonia; species Daubentonia madagascariensis. The sequence goes on along the minus strand of JAKFHU010001035.1, from coordinate 38,456,717 downwards.
CTTGCCTGTGGTTTGCAGATTTACTCGTTCCAGGTAGAATGTTCTCTGGTTAAGGTTTCCTGCCAGCTCAGGACCCTTCCTCCTCTTGATTATTACAACTTCTTACTGTCTCAGACTTTCTTCAGCGAGTGTTCTCACCCGATGGGTGAGTAGAAAGAGTGATGAAAGAGTCAATACAACCAGCTCCTCTGGACCCCCTGGGCTAACTTAATCATGAGGGCAGCCACCCCTTATCAGCATCTGTCTGCAGGCAGTCTTTGATCTGCACCGTAGTGTAGGGCTGTAAAAAATGATTGCATAACCTGAAATCCCACAAGACAATCTTAATAATCATGGGGGGAAATTATAACTGTTCTGTGCCCTTTAAAAATTTTTTCAAAAATTAAAAACTTTCTTACTGTCAGTTATATAAATGCATAGTGAAATAAAAAAAATAGTAAAACTAGTATTTACTTAATACACTATAATTTAAAACAGCAGTCCCCAACCTTTTTGGCACCAGGGACTGGTTTCATGGAAGACAATTTTTCCACGGATCAGGGTTGGGGGGGAAGAGATGGTTTCGGGATCATTCAAGCACATTACATTTATTGTGCAGTCAAACCTCTCTGCTAATGATAATCTGTATTTGCAGCCGCTCCCCAGCACTAGCATCACCGCCTCAGCTCCACGTCAGATCATCAGGCATTAGATTCTCATAAGGAGCACAACCTAGATCCCTCACATGCGCAGTTTATAGTAGGGTTCACGCTCCTGTGAGAATCTAATGCCCCACTGATCTGACAGGAGGCAGAGCTTATGTGGTGATGCGAGCAGTGGGGAGCAGCTGTAAACACAGATGAAACTTCGCTTGCTGGCCTGGCTCTCACTCCTGCCGTGCAGCCCAGTTCCTAACAGGCCACTGATGGTGCCAGTACCAGTCCGTGGCCCAGGGGTTGGGGACTGCAGATTTAAAACATTAAGAACAATAGAATTAAAATGTTTTATTTCTTTGTAAAAAAAAAAAACCTGTCAGGCATAGTTTGAACGGCGCTTGCTGGCTCCTCATTGTAGAACTTACGATATAGAGCAACATCTTTTATACGCCTCGCAAATTGTCATGTCCTTTCTAAGTTTGGATCAACTTCCAACATTTTATTCTTTGCACTTTCAATGTTGTGAAGTATCTGTGAGATTTCCTTTCATGGGAAAATTTTTGTTGTCATCACTTCTTTTGAGATGTCATCATCCTTTTTGTCACAACTGCTCTCCTTGTTTACGTCACTACATTCTCCTTCACTAAGTTTCCCCAGGTGCTTACACAGAGTCTCTCAAAGAATGGCAGAGTCAATAGTGCCATGGCTAATTATTTCTTCTATAAACTCCTATGTTGGATTTGAATTTAACTTCCATTATTATCACTTTTTTTTCTTTGCTGCGCTTGCCTCTTTCTTGTCCGATTCCCTCTTTTGAATATCTTCTTTTGGAAAATATCACGTGGGCTTGTCACTGGGAAACAAGGAGGCAGCACAGCTGCATGCTTTCCTGTCAGCGCGTGAACTGGATAACAGATGCGCAGTGGCCAATCACTGACAGGCTTTCAAAGAAGTGATGTGACTGGTCGCTGGTTGTGACGTGCCTCTGTCGTCTACGTAGAGATTGAGGATTGAAGAGCTAGCAGAGAAGTTTGTACTTTGTGCACTTACTCACAGTTAGTACACATGGCGACTGAAATTTGAGCCATGTTGTTGCGGACTGGGGTTATTGCACTAAAGCCTGAGAGCTGAAATGCATGATGATTTGAACTATGCACGGTGGGGACTGCCTATTCATTATCTCGCTTAATCCTCATGGTAACTTTACAGAGGATCAAGGTGTTGCCATTATTGTACCCATTTATAGATGGTGAGGCTCAGGGAGGCCCACTAACTGGCACCCAGGGGCACACAGCAAGGCAGTGATGGAGCAGGGCTTCAAACCAGCCAGCCGGGGGGCCTGCACTCCTAACCACCACTCCGTAGGGCCTTGATTTGCAAGGAGGAAGGTAGCTGTGCCTTGCCCTGGAAGGCACATCTTATCATGCGAAGGGACTTTTGCAGCCTCATCATACTCCTTGTCCTCAGGTTACACGAGATCTTCAAATTAGGTCAAATTTTGACTTCCTTCTCCCTCTCCCCGATGATTTAGGCATCCCTCCTACACTACTGATGGATGGGTTGGTTTATCAGCCACTAAGGCAGGAAAGATAAGGACTACCGTGTCCATTTGAAACAGGAACAAATTGAGTCCCGGGGAAAGGAAGAGCCTATTCCAAGGCAACTCAGCAACTTGGTGTCTGCATTCAGCACCCAGAGTACTTTTTGTGGTACCATACTGCCTGATGGAGCTACAGCTAGAAACCTGAACAGGGGCTGCCCCCGAGACCTGGCTGCTGCTGTGCTTTGCGCAGCCCTTGCCTCCCCAGCCCTCACTGGCTCTGCGACTGGCTGGCGATCCTCCAGCCCCTCCCAACAGTGGGAAAGCCTGCTCTCACTCACTTGGCCCAGCACAGGCAGGAAGGGTGTTTCTCATTAATAGGATCAGAAAAGGCATCTGTCTAAGAGTGAAAGAAAATGTGGCTTTGTCTGCCAAGGTCGCTCCCCTCGAAAGCCCTCCAAAAAGCATACAAAATTGTTAAATTATCAAAACATTAATTAGATTGTTAAATAAGACCGATGCTAATCCTCAAAGCATGCGGGGCAGGCCTTCTGGATGGATCTGGCCTAATGGCTTTAGGGTCCTGCTGGGACTTCCTTTCTAGAAAGTTGCAGTCTTGGAATGAACAGCTGAAAAAAAAGTAGGTGACTGTGTAGAGATACCATCTGCCCCAGCAGCGCCAGACTTGGTGAGACAGGCTCAGGGCTCCTCTACCACTGCAGCCAGGATAGGGGCCTGCCCACCTTCAGCTTCGCCTGACCCAGTGTCACCATCTTCCATTCTGACATTTGAAACACTGGATTATATCCTGTGAGTCTAGCTCAGACTCAGGTTTAATATGTTGCAGGCGTCTTAAGGCAGGGACCAATTGTTATATGTTCTATTCTCAACAGTATAGATTTAAAATTGAATTTAAAAGAAACCTTTTTTTCCATGTTATTTTCTCTCTACTCCCTGTCCATCCCAGCTGAAACAGAGGGTAACGTGACCTGGAAACTGCCTCATCTGCCAGTCCATATCCTGGGACAGTATTCCCAGATTAGGCCCCAGAATCCAATATATGGTCTGCTGCAAGGAGTTTCTGCATTGATTATACTGGTGAGAAGATATTGTGAGTCTGGCTGCACAGCTTTGATTTAAATGAGGCTGGGGGAAATTAATCTTTCTGCTTCCCTGCTCCCAAAATGTGTTCTTTTATTTTTTTACATTAAAACTATAGAGATTGTTTGGACCTGTTGGAATAGGGCTGGTGAAAGGAAAAACTTCAAAGAAACCTACATGGGGCAATTTGTATCAACGAATTTTTAAAAATCATCATTTATTGGATGGATGCCTATTAAGTGTCAGACATCGTGATAGTTTTCTCAGGTCTGAAGAGTAATCCCCATTCTGTAAATGAGAAAACAGGTTCAGAGAGATTACGTAATTTCCCCAAGTTAACTAGTAAAGAGGATTTGAATCCGTTCTGACTCACCCCACTGCCTGCCAACCGTTAACCTCATAGCTGCTCCCTTTTAACCTCTTTGCCTAGCATGCGTGCAGTTCTTATTATGGAGAAGCCCTTTTCTCTTCTTCCTTATTGTAATTCCTACTCAGCCTTCAGACTCAACTCAACCCACCCCATTCTGATTTAAACCCCTCACCTCGCTTCCCAAGGTACCCTCTGCTTAATTCTGTGACAGCACTTAGAACATTGGGTACTGACATTATAGTTCCCTTGTCCATCTTCCCTTCTGGTCTATAAACTCCTTTAACTCAGAACTATTTCTTATTCATCTTTGTGTCCTCAGTGCTTAATGTAGTACCTGCCCCTTAGTAGGGCTTGGTTAGAAAAGGCAATACAGCTTCTCTTTCTCTGTCTCTGTCTCTGTCTCTGTCTCTCTCTCTCTCAACACTTGCCCTTAGACCCAGCCACAAAGGCACAATGTCGTGAGGAAGCTCAGGCTACTAAGGAGAGGCTTACATGTTGGTGTTCTGGTCATAGCCCCAGCTGCAGTCCCCAATTGAGGATGCTATAATAAACCAGGTGAGACGTAATGGTGACTTGGACCTTGTGGTGGTAGTGGAGATGGTAAAAAGTGGCTGGATTCTGGATCAACTTTAAAGGCAAAACTGACAGATTTTGCTGGTAATTTGTAAGTGAAGAGAGAGAGATCAAAGACTCTAGGGCTTGTGGCCTAGACACTGGAAGGATGGAGTTGCCATTTACTGAGTTGGGGAAGGATGGAGGATGTGTAGGTTGGGATGGATGGTGGAATCAGGAGTTCTTCTTTGGACATGTGAAGTCTGAGTCCCACATCCAAGTGGAAATACTGTGTTTGCAGCTGGAAATGTGAGTCTGGAGTTCAGGGAGCTAGAGATATAAATTTGGGAGTCATTAGCACATACATGATGATTAAAGCCATGAGAGAGGAGATCACTAAGTGAGTGTGGATACAGAAGAGAAGAGAAGAAGGCTAAGGACTGTCTGGGGCTGTGCCAATGTTCACAGCTTGAGGAGACAGAGAGGAACCAGCAAAGGAGTCTGAGAACACGTGGCCAAGACGGAAATGGGAGACACAACAAAGTGGAGTCCTGGAAGCTAAGGAAAGAAGGATGGAGCAATTGGCCATGTCAAAGGCTGCTGTAGGTCAAGGAAGATGAGGGCTGAAATTGACCAGTGGATTTAGCAACATGACTGTCACTGGTAACCTTGGCAAGAAAAAGCTCTGGTGGAATGATGATGACAATAGCCTGCCTGGAGTGAGGTCAGGAGGGAACAGGGGATCAGGCAGCAGGTATAGCCCATTCTTAAGAGAAGTTTTGCTGTAAAGGGGAGCAGAGAAATAGTGTAGTAGCTGGAGGGATCATAGGGTCAAGAAGGAGTTTTTTAAAATAAAGGAGATATTACAACTTGATGTGTTGATATAAATGACGCAGTAGAAAGAGATAAAAAGTGGTGTTGATGCAGGAGAGAGGAGGAATCATTGTTACAGCAAAGCCCTTGTATAAGCAAGAGGTATGGTATCTGATGTATAAGTGGAGGGGTTGGTTTGGGATGAGAGCAGGGACAGTTCATCCATGATAACAGGAGTGGGGCAGAGTATGGGACACTGAGGCAGATAGTTGGGTGAATGTGGTGGTGGGAGCATGTGGGAGTTCTCTTCCAATTGCTTGTATTCTCTCTGAGAAATAGGACGTGGGCTCTCACTGGGTGTACTCAACAGACTGGTGTCTGGGAGGCAGAGAGAGTGGCTAGACTAGGATCACCAAGCAGAACTAGGGGTCCCTGTGAAGTTAGTGGTCAGGAATGTGAATGTGAAATGTGTATGTTTTTCTCCAGCTGTATTTGGCTGCATGGGTTCAGGCATGAAATGGATGGAAAGTTACATTTTAAAAAGGACTGGAATTTTGCCAAGTGATACAATAAAGGGAGTTATAAGTGTATGTAAAGGAGGGATTGTAATCATAGAACACTGACTCTCAAGCAGGGAAAGGAGGAAAGGGCATGAGGGTGATGAAGGCGATTGGAAAGGTAGTGAGAGCAAGGCATCGTAGGTCCCAGTGGTGCTAAACCAGAGCTGGCGCTAGTCCACAGAGTGTCTTGAGTGAATTAGATAAACACTTCTCCTCTAGGTGATAACAGTCCTGCAATTGTGCAAAGAAAAAGCTGCCTCTTCTCTTAGGTGGGTGAAGCCCTGAGCCAGGCAGGGTATACAGTATCATTCCTGGAACTTGGGTTGTATTTCAGGGCCCATTTGTCCCTTGGCCAAGGACTTTTGTGTAGTACACAAAATGCGCAACTATACATGGCAGCCTGGGTCAAAGGATTATTGGGGCCAGGTACTAGAGGGATGAGCAACAAGACAGGAGGGGTGATTCTAGAGTGGGAAGATGAAATTGAGACTGTAGAAGGGGTTGCAGTCATTGGTCATGGATGGTTGTAAGATGTGAGTGGGTCTGTGATAGTTTGGAGGACAAGGTCATTGGAGAAGAGATGGTCGAGGAACTGAGAAGTCTGGATGTTGGAAGAATTATGGTCATGGACACTGAAGTTACCAGGAAATATAACAGGGGAGTGTGGGCAGCAGTGCAGGAAGCCAGGGCTCAGAAGATAACTTCAAGGAGAGTCTATGGCAGGATCTCTAGGCTGAGGGCACATGCTTCAAAGCAGGCATTTTACAGATGGGAGAAGGACAATGGTCCCCAAGCAGCACTGAAGATCAGTGAAGAGCCCGGGGCAAGGGTGGTGGAGGAGAGGAAACAGCTCCCACTTGAGACGGCTGTAGGGGAAGCTACGTCCTTGGTGGAAACCCAACATTGAGTTAGACAAGAAGGCGGAGGGAATATTCAGGGGGAGGCAGTGGATGGAGGGGATTCCACCTCCACTGGGCTAGGAGATGAAGATTAGGGGGTGAGAGTTGGGGGTAAAGAATGATCTGGGAGCCCTGGGCTTCTTGGGGTGATAGATGTAATAGGACTAAAGGGTATGATGGAACAAGCCCTGATGGCTTACAAGGCAGAGTGTGGTGATGACGCTGGGCATGTTGGGTGGGAGTGTCTTGCAAGAACACCCAGGACACTGGGGCTCCTCTAAACTCCAGCTGATGGAGGTGAGGAGGCCAGGAGAGAGCCTGTATTGCCCTTGGTATCTGACAGATTACCTTATCAGAAAAATGAATGCCTTCCAATGATTCCAATTTTGGTGTCCCTTCAACTCAAGGTTTCTGTCTGTCTTAGTGACAAGGTTTATTCACTCTCAAGGCCTGAGCATGACAAGTCAGCGATGCCCCCAGAAAGCCAGGCCTACACTGGACTAAGTATCTGGAATCCCCATCCATGCAGCTGCTCCCAGCGGGAAAGTGTTATTAAATGATTTGCAGGCCTGTCCCCAGGATCCCACAAATGGACTCCCCTCTATTATAAACAGCCCTGGAAGCACCAGTACGTTGGACGGGTATACATCCTTGTAGTACATCATCTCTTTTGGAGGGTTTACATCAACGCCCTGCTGTTAGATTCTCACAACCCAGTGGTTTATGGTTTTAACACCAATTTTGAGGGTCTCTGTGTATATCATCATGCAGGGTACGTGGCTAAACACAGGTGGAGCTGACTTTCCTAGCCTCATGGAAGTGAGTGACTTGCATAGAACTACTGCTGGACCAAGGCTGTGTTTGCAAACTGGAGGTGATTATAGGAAGTGAGAAGGAATGAGCCATTTAGACAACCAGGATTCTCCTGGCAGGAAGGAGGCAGAATGGGCCAGGTAAGGAAGACCCTCTGTGATGCACAGGTATGCCAAGTGCAGCCCTGGCCCTCAGGAAGTAGGCATTTGGCATTTAGCATTTGCTAAATGGATGGAAAGGGAAGAAAGGGAAGGTGGGAAAGAGTATTCCTCCACTTTGTGAATGCAAATTATTTAACATTAGAATAGTGCTTTCATGTGTTCAGGCTCTCCTTAGATATTAATTCTTATGTTTAAATAGTCCTATGGAGGAGGGCAAGGAATATTATTCTCACTTTATAGGTAGGGAATCTGAAGCCCACCTACAGAGTGGCTTGCTCATGTGTTACCTATCGTGTGTTAACTGTCATGTCTCACCATTGCTGTGGAATCAGGGCAAAGTCCCAGTTTTCAGATTCCCAGCTCAGGAATCATTCCACTTAAATCTTGAGTGTGTCCCTATTCCATGCCAGCTCTGTGGGGTGTACAACTTTCCTCCCTTTCTTGGCTCAACAAGGAGGATCAATGTCTGTTAATGAAGCAATAGGAGATATGCAAAATGCTGTGGAGTTCTGTTTAGACAAAATTTGTTTAGGTGCTAAGAGGGAAAATGTGGGCCAAGGGGTAAATTAGGTTGTCCCTGAGAATATGAGGCTGGTTTCCCCACAATAGCACTGTCCTATAGTAATATAATGTGAGCTACATATGCCATTTTACATTTTCTAGTAACCATACCAAAAAAGTAAAAGAGAAATAGGTGAAATTAATTTTAACAATAAAATTTAACACAAAACATTCAAACTGTTATCATTTTAACAAGTAATCAATGTATAGATTATTAATGAGATATTTTAAATCCTTTAGTTTGGCATTAAAGCTTTGAGATACCATTGTGTATTTAAAATCTCTATTCAAATGCTGAATTTTCATCAGAGATATTTGATCTGTATTTAGATTTCATAAAATATCCTGTTGAAAAAGTAGATTCACATATGTAGTTTGTTCCAAACAGACTTAAACATGTTCTAATAATTTCACCAAGTATCAGGTTTTTAAATTTAAATAAACTAAAATTAAATAAATTTAAATTTTACTTCTTCAGTTGCACTAGCCACATTTCATGTGCCCAGTAGCTACACAGGGCTTGTGGCTACCATATTGGACAGCTCAGCCCTAGACCAATGGTGCAGCCAGGGTGGCAGAAAGTTGGCTTTATATAGCATCTCAGGCTCTGGGAAGTGGGCCAGGCTTTCTCTTTCCCAACGTGCACTTGCCCTGGCATCTTCTTTTCACATGTTTTCCCATTCAGTTTGACTGCTTACGGAGAGGATGAGGTTTCAGTCTACAACACCCATTAAGGCATGAATGACTTCAGGAGGTGGTGGGTGTGGGTTTGGCACTCCGCACTGTCTCCTCTGACAAAGAATCCATGGAGGCTGATTGTGATGTTGTCATGGAACACCAGTGCCTTCTCAGGCCCATGGCGGGGATAATGATCCTTCCCCATGGCTGTCAACCCACATACATACATACCCCACACATCTATTTTTCCAAGGTCTATGACATTGAGTGAGAAACAGGAGCTATCCATTTCACATTGTTGACCCTCAAAAATTAATTTTTGAATGGTAAGTCTTAAGCTCTGAACAAGGAGTTAGGAGACCTATGATCTAACCTGGTTCGGCTGGTATAACCTTGACCAAGTCAATTAACTCCAGTTTCCTCTAAGATGAAAGGCTAGATCCTTCCCAGCTTTGATAGCCCCATCCAGGGGTTGGTGAACTACTGCCCTTGGGCCAAATCTGGCCATGCCCCTTTGTTTATATATCATCTGTGGCTGTTTTTACCTATAAGTGCAGAGTTAAAGAGTTAGACCACAAAACTGAAAATATTTGCTCTCTAGTCCTTTACAGAAAAAGTTTACTGAGCCTGTTCTCATCTGCAGTTCCAGATCATTTGAATCATCTCTACAAATTGATTATGTTCCTTATTCACTCAAAAATATTTGTTGGTCACCATTATTGTGCAAAGTATCATGAAAATCTCTCAAATACAATGGGGACAGACTGGCAAATACCAACTCTTCACCTAAGTATTTGTCACTCAAGTATTCCTAAAAATGACAAAGAGAAGAAGAGAAAGGGCAACTTTCTGGAAGGGCAGATATAAAACTTGAAGGAACAAAATCCACCATCTTGCTGCTTGGAGAGGGCTCTTTAGGAGACATTTGTTATGCTCTGGGCTTCTTCAGAGTTAGGGTTGTCTCTGATGGTAACCACAGGAAAGAGATGAGGACACAAGGAGTTACCTTCCACTGAAGTTAACCTTAAAAGACAGGGATCATGCTTTGAACACCCCAACTTCTCCATCTCCCTTTGGTTGAATAAGACCAAACTTTTTTGGTTGGTCAGAGCTAAACAAGGCAATGGCCTCTGTGGCCTTCTCTTCAATGATCCTTGTCACCAATGCCATCTCAGGACTGAAAGACCGATAAATGTAGGTCTCTGTGTAGAAACTGGTTCTGGGGTCTCTCATTGAAAACCAACTCCCAGCCCAGCCACGCAGCATGAGCTCATTCTCCCCCAACTGGGAGAATGAGAAAATGGTCTGCGAATTTCTCTTCCACCCTGTCAAAATAAGAACAGGAAAAAAACATGCCTCTGCAAAAGTGTTTTCTTTCAGCTTTTATTTGCACACATTCTGTATAATTATGGTCAGCAAGAGGGCATTTTCCATGGCCACACTGGCAGTATTTTCCACACAAAGGTTTATGCTGGCGGACAGCCTGCCCTTAAGCTATTTACTTGTGTGGTGGATAGAAAACCATTGGACCTATGGCCAGTTAGACCCAAGCAAAATGTTTTCCTTTGGACCTCTCCTGTAACAGGGCATATTATTTTAATCTTCTCTCCATCCCTTGCCCTTCTTCCCTAGGTAAAGTGATTCAATATGGTGCAACCACCTTTATGCAACAAACTCTAGGGTATAACTTCCATTTAACTGCTAATGTTCACATTTTAAAATGTTTCTTCCTAGCTTTCAAGATCTTGGAAGTTTCTTATCCAATGTTACTCCTCATGACTCCCTCTCATTCTCTGTCTATCCAGTCAAGCCTGTTGCCTTGCTGGGCCATCACATGCTAAGCCCATTTCTTCTTCCAGGCCATTTTTCACGTTGTGGCCCACCATCCCAGTCCTGAATGCCTGGCTCCCTCCTTTGGCTTCTCTGACTCCTGCCCACCATTCAACACCCAGTTCTGGTCCCCTTCTCAGTGAGGCCCTCACTGACTACTGAAGTTGTCTCATCTCTTCCTTCCTTCAGTGAGCCGTTGGCTTGTTACTAGCTGCCCATTTTGTAATTAATGAGTCTCTAGACAAGTTCATCAAAATGTTGACATTGGTTTGTGCATAGAACCATAAAATATTGTAACCATAGAGCCTAGTCAAAAAAAGAACCATAACATAAATCAAGTAATTCATTTAGCAAGTATTTACTGAGCACCTAGCTAATGGTCAACCCTGTGGGGAACATTCCCGGTCAGAAAATGTAGGAATTCGTGAGTGATTTAGACCTGTTTCTGTCCTAGAAGAATTTGAAGAGACTGCTTGAGAAAACAAGCTACGCATAAGAAAGATGGTCCTAGTGCTGGGGCCCAGAGAATGATGGTTCTTCAAGGCAACATGAGGTAGACAGAAGGGGAAAAGTGACTGACACAATCCACTGGAGTGGGGCAGGGGTTGACAGACAGTTTTGTCTGACAGAAAAGTCAACTTTTTGCTGCTTAGTGGATGCACAGATGGAGAATGCATGCATGGATGGATACACGTGTGCACGTAAGTATGTGTGAGCCAAAAAAAATTATGTGTGGTCTAAAAGGTGTCCGTCCATCCATTCAAGAAACATTTATTGAACATAGAATTCAGTCATAAAGGCTGGGCATGGTGGCTCACGTCTGTAATCCTAGCTCTTTGGGAGGCCGAGGCTGGAGAATTGCTTGAGGTCAGGAGTTTGAGACCAGCCTCAACAAGAGTGAGACCCCGTCTCTACAAAAAATAGAAAATTAGCGAGGCATGGTGGTGCACACCTATAGTCCCAGCTACTCAGGAGGCTGAGGCAGGAGGATTGCTTGAGCCCAGGAGTTGGAGGTTGCAGTGAGCTATGATGACGCCACTGCACTCTAGCCAGGGCAACAGAGTGAGACCTTGTCTCAAAAAAAAAAAAAAAAAAAAAGGAATTCAGTCATAAAGCAACCAGCAATGACTTTGCAAGTTCAAAGAAAAGTAATAATAGCTGCCAATTTTTTAAACACCTATAATATGTTAGGTGCTTTTTCAAACATTGCTATAGTTCCCACTCCAGGGTGCCAAAGCAAACTCATAAGGTGACTGTGGATTATTTTAAATTTTTGAAGGAGACATCATGATACTTGACATCTGTTAGACACTGTGCAAACTACTAGCTCAAGGTAGTTCACAGTTTTAACATTAGATCGTAGCACATTCCTTTTGATGATGTCATGTCTTTATGGAGCTAGATCTTTGGTGGTGGCTACAATAAATAAAAAGAACCATATGAAAGTCAACCTGGAACAGGAGATGAGGGAAGCAATGTCCAATTAGATTCCAAGGTTTGAGAAGTTGTACAGTGTCCAGTAGGTGCCCACATCCCATTAATACGTAATTGTTGCTGCTTAAGAATAAAATCAAACTATTACTTTTTTTTTCAATTTATATGTAATTACTCTGTTAGGACAATAAATTCTTATTAAGTTGTTTGGTCCTAATTTCTTGATAAATGGAAACACTCTTACGTGTTTCTTAAGGCCTAGAGACACTGTGAAAAATTACTGAGGTACTAAGAACACCAGGAACTGAGAAGGTTTAGGAGCGTCTGAGCTATTGCCAATCCTCCCAGGCTTATAACTCGCTAAAGATCACACAGGTAGTAAATTCTAGAGTCATGCTTTGAACCCAAATCTGTTCTAATGGTCTCTAAAACTACATCATTTTGCTTATAACAATGATGGGAGCTGAGTGGGAGCACGGGGTGTGGTGGGCAGAAGGTGGGGAAATGGGGTGGGACAGACAGACTCATGGAAGTGTCTGGATCAAGAGGACTTGATCTGACCTTGAAGGCCACACTGCATATTTGCTCTGCCCTTTGCCACCTTCTTTGTGCTGAGTTTCCATGGGGCCCTGGTCTGGTGGGAGGAAGAAGGAATAACTCCTAAGAGGTGTGCAGCAAACAGACCTGATGTTTTCTTTCAGCGCTGGGTCACAAGGAGAGGAGGACAGGGTAGGGGTGTAGAGGCTATGTCAAGGTGTGAGAAATAGGGGCTGGGTCTATATTTGGGGGGCTGTCAAATAACTCATCGCAGCCTACTGATTTTTGAAAGCTTGAGTGGCTGCTGTCATGATAATATCCCCGTGTGACCAGACTTCTGTCATTTCAGGTGACAGAGTTCTGTCAAAATTATGGGAAGGGTGGAGGTAAGTTTCCCTGAGGGAAAAAACCCTCTGGAACTGGGAAAAATTTAGGTCAACATCATTTGAACCTTGACCTCTGGCTCTTTTGTCTCTAGGTGGACATTTCCTTGACCTCCAGAAATTCCTCTGCCTCAAGGGAAGACTTCTCATCCCCCTCACTTCCAGAGGCCTGGAAAGCAGGCTGGGAACAGATTCAAAGCAGGAGCCCAGGGAAGCATGAAGGGCCTTTGGAGCTTCCCTGCAATGCAAAGCTCTTCAAAGGCCAAGCCCAAGGCCCAAGGTGCTGTGACCCCCAGGAGGGCCCTCTCCAAAGGGGAGCAGTGCAGAGAGAGCCTGCATGCCAAGGGGCCTGGCAGCGAGACCCCCTACTGTGGCAGGCAGCCAGCTTGTAGGAGTCCTGAGAAGCCTAATTCAATTACTCTTATCAGAATGCCTCTGAACTTAACAAAGCAGATAATCAGTTCCAGAGACAGATACTGCTTGGGGGGCCAAAATTATTTTGCTTCCCCAAATTGGAGGCTGAAATTGGAGATGTTTGTGTAATAGAAAACATTATCCTTCTCTAGGCCCAACCCCACTCCCAGTACCCACACCTGAGACACTCCTACCCTTTCAGCCAAGGAGGCTGGGACTCGACATCCACACCTGTCTTCTCCTGAAGACACCTGGGCACAAACTTGACCTCTTTCCCCACCATCTTTGTGCCGTAGCCAGGAAAAAGTTGTGTAGAGGCTGGAAGCAGGAGGGGAAAGGTATTAACATTTATGGAGCCCTCCCCTGTATGTATCAGGTATACAACACACATCAATATTTAAACCGCAGGACATGCCTTTGAGGAAAAATATTAGTACCACCATGTTACAGAAGTCAACAGAGAATTGGAAAGGTTAACTTATTGCCTGAGAACCCATCCCTATCTCACCAGCAGCACAGGTGAGATTCAAACACAGGTATCAGACTTTGCAACACACTGTGCCTCCCAGCCTCTCTGTTCAACATCAGAAATCAGGTAGAAACTCACTTATTTAAGGATCCATAGCAACCCTCCAAGGACGGGTTGTCTCCTCTATGGGCGAGGATGTGAGGCCAAGTCAGGCTGAAGCTATTGTAAAACCAGTGCTCTGGGTGCTGCCTCAGAGCTGCAATCCAAACGGTTTCCAGGAGACTTCCCATAGCCCTCAGGGCAGGGAGCCTTTCTTCCCTTGTCTGCTGGGCCTCGGGGGCATAACCAGCTCAGCCCGGGAGCTGGGTGGCCAGGATTACTGCTGAGTATTCACACTAACGCAATGTTAGTCCTGGAAAGAAACTCTCATACAGTTGGATCACCCCTTCTTTATTTATTTAAACTTACTGATTGAATTATGTAACATTTGATATGTACAGAATAATATGTATGTAAATTACAAAGCATAATAATAATAAAACCTGTGAATCTGCCCCTGGACCTTAGAACCAGACCACTGCAATTGATGTTCCTCCCCATCCTCCTACCTATGCCCCGGAAATTATCACTATCCTGAATTTTGTGTTTACAGCTCCCTTGATTATTTTTATAGTTGTGCCAAATATGTTGGCATGGTCAATTGCATTATTGCTCCAAGTTCTTTAAATACCCTTTGACCTATGACTTTGCAGTTTCTTCTCTTAGAGGTGGAATAAATTTCCCTGCCCAAAGATGTCAGATTTGGTTTGGCCAGTAGAATGTCGTAGGCAATATCGGGTGAAAATTCTGAGTCCAGGCCTTAGCAGGAGTCACATGCTTTCACTTCCTCCTCTCATATTTCTGCCTGTGCTATAAAAAAACATGCTCTAGGTCACTGCTGCTCCAAGGAGGATGACAGACATGTTGAGCAGACCTGGACCCAATCTGAAGTTAGAACTAAACCCAAATGAACCCAGCCTAGATTAGCCAGCTCCCAGCCACTCCACAGACACCTGAGTAAGAATACATGAGTGTTGTCAGCCACTGAGTTTTGGAGTCATTTGTTATGCAGCACTATTGTGGCAATAGCTGACTGATATACCATATATCCCGGAACAGTACATTATTATTATTTATTTTTGCTTTTTTTGAGCTTTGAAAAATAATTATTATAATATAGCATGTTATCCTCTACTATTTACTTTTCTTTCCCACTCAGTATTATATTTCTGAGATGTATCCAATGAAATATAATACAGCAGAGTAAACAAACTACAGCAGTAGCTCCCTCAGTTTAGAGATGAGGAAAGGAGAAAGATCCAGAGAGTTCATGAATTGCTGCACTGGCTTTGGAGCCCAAGTGTCATTTCTCCAGCAAACATTTATTGAATATAAGCCAAGCACTTTCCTTGGTTCAGGGAATATAAAGGTGAACTGGACACATAAGGTCCTTGTCCTCCTATGTTACAGAGACCACTTCATGGAAAGAGGGCAAGGCCACATCTGTGCCTCCTATCATAGCATTGCCAACGTTTCCTCATTGCCTCTGCCCTGCCAGCTATTTCCCCTCATTCCATTCACCAACTCCTGTCCCTGGGGGCAGATAATGTAATTAAGGCAGTATGTGAGGAGAGCAGGCAGAGACTGTAGAGTGGATAACTCTTCTTGGGAGATCTACTGGCAAACTGCGTCCCCGGGAAAAAGGCCAAAGTACTTGGAAAATTCGGACCCAAGGATTGATCCCTTTTGGATGGCAGGTTTATGTTTCTGCAAGATGACATGTGTCTGCAGGGAATTGGCAGTTTTCTGGCTAGAGTGGGCCCTGCAGTGAGCTCAGCAGCTCCGTGGACTTAGCTCCTGGGGTGACCACCGTCAGCAGCGGAGCATGTTTGGGAGACAGAGAAAGGATGAGGGATGTTCTGCACCCTTGAGGCATTTGCAATCAAATAGCAAAGCAGGATAAACAAAAAAATGCAAGTCCTCAAACGCCAGATAATAAACACTAAACATCATAGATATAACCAAACAGAGCTAAGGCAGATACACATGGATTAACACAGATGTGCAGATGCCCAGAAGTGGCTGAAATGACCGGGCCCTACTGTCATTCCACAGACAGGAGTCTTGTTTCTCCAGAACATGTGGGTAGTTCCCACCAGTTGCCATTTATTCCATGCTTTGAAAAAACACAGTAAGAATCACTTCACATTGAAACTAGACTGGACACAATCACATACCCCCTCAGTGATCCAGAAGGCATTCCAGTGTTGCAGGGCCTTGGGGACATCATTAGGAAAATCAGTTACCATATAGGATTGGAAGAAACAGCATCCTGATGGCATGAGGTTTCACGGTGACTGGGTCCTGGATAAAGAAGTTATTTTTGGTAATAAAGGATTAGAAACTCCTGCCAGATATGGAAAAGGGAAACCAAGAAGGATGTCCCCAGCTCCAGTGCTCAGCTCCGGGGGAGGCTGACAGCCACTGCCCTCTGCCTGGACTCCCCCCACCACAGCCGCAGCACCTGAAGCTACGTCCTTACTGCTGCAACTGCTCCAACAGCCCCACCCTCCTCACCTGACCAGCCCACAGGTCAGAATCAGGAATTTTTGAAACTCTCTCCTGGATCTTACGGTCTGTTCTCTTCCGGTCAGAGATGGCTCTGACAGCGGCAGCAGCTATGGGTGACCACTCCTTGAGATGAAGGCTGCGAGGACCTGGAAGGCCAAAGGTCGGGTGGAGTGTATTCTATTGGGGGAGAGGCGCTGAGGGATTGCTTACCTGTCTCTCCACCTGTTTCCTATTTGAAAATCCCCTTTGTTCTGTTTTTTGTGTGCATGCGTGTGTGTGTTTTCACTCCAAAATCAATGGCTATAAAGACTGCAATTTCTGCCTCTTATGGTTATGTGTGCAGGACCGCCCAGGGAAGGAAAGCAAAGAGTGGCCTGCAATGAAGTGCGGAGGAGGCAGGGGTCCCCCATCCGTTACCCAGACCTCACATGTTGTGGATGACTGCAGCACGGACTGGAAAGTGCTGAGGCTCTTTCAAGCCCCAGTCCTATCACCTGCTAATGGCACCATCTTTGCAGTGTAAGACTGCTTGCCTCCTTGGGCCGTGGTTGCCCCATCTGCAAACAGGCCCTGGGAGGACAGTGGCTTCTGACCGTCTCGCAGCTACAGACACTTTCCACCTTCAGGAGCCTATGGAGAAACCAAATGCTTCCAGAGAGGTGGCAATAAGAAAGGAAGAAAATGATGTCAAAGTTGAGAAAATACCAATGGCTCTTATGCTCTATTTCACACAACTTGGGATATTTTCTCTGTGGTATTCATTGCTGTCATACATGTGTGTTAGTTTTATTCCTCAGTCAGATTACATGTTTCTTAGGAGGAAGAAAAATTTTCACTGAATTTCAGAACTGGGATGATTTTATTATTAAAAATAAATATTATAAAATTGTCAATTACATTAATCTCCATATATTAGATTAGAATAAATGTCTTTCAGTTTGCAAGATATCATTATAGATGACCTCATTTATTTCTCACATCAACTTTGTCAGATTATGTTTCTGTGCCCATTTTACTGATAAGGAAACTAAGGACAAGACAGGTTCAAAGACTTGCTAGAGTCCACGTAACTAGTAAATGGCAGACTGGGACTTGAACCAAAGCCCTCCAACTCAAAACTCCTGCACTCTTTAGAAGTCGTTTGAATCTCTTCTGTGTCTCATGCAGTACTCAACACAATGTAGAGTACATAGTAGATGATCAATAAGCAATTACAGGGTGATTGATACCACATAATTATAAATTGCCCATCTTAAAGGCTGAGGCTGAATCACATGGCCTGGCATGATTTCTTCTCTCCCAGAAATAGCCTTGGGCCCCTGTGTGTGCCCTATGCTGTAGGAGCCAAGGCTCCAGAGGGACCCACCTCGACCTGTTGGCACCAGCACCCCAATCACATAGCTGGCCAGGCACTGCGGATCCCCTTTCTCGTATAAGAAGCCAGTGGGCACAGGCCAGGACAGGAAGTCCTCTTTATAAATACATTCAAGTACGCATTTACCCCTGGCCAACAAACAGGGCCCTACAAACTGCCCAGCAAAACCAGCCAGAACAAAAAGACCTCAGTTCTGGCCACAGGAACTTCACCAACATGCCAGTGTGAGCCTGAGGCATCAGCTCTGTCCACAGGACACTCAGAGGTGGTAACCCTGGCCATGCCAGGTCCCATGGACTCACTGAATTTAATGTGCCTATCACCGGACTGGAACAAAAGTGAAAAGCAAACACCTGGTATAGTTAAGGTGGTCATCATAACCACCAAAAAAAACTGGACATACACCCACCCCATCTACTTCAACAGCTTAATTTGGCAACACATTCGTGTGCAGCTCACTCAGTGCTTGGCTCTTCTGGAGACCTCAGATCTAGATTTGGTCACTTTGCCAGCTTAGCCTCTTCCATCGACTGTGTGTAAGCACTCTTCCCTCCCTGCCCACTCACTCATCATCCTCACGGTAGCCCTGGTCCGGTTCTTCATCCACTAGCTCAGATCGCAGCTCTGGGCCCTTTGGTCCACCAACATGGCACTCCCTGGTGCAGCTTCTCAGTCACCACCTCCCACTGTCATCCTCTATTCACAAGCTCCCAAGACTTCCTAGTTCATACGGTAACAGATTTGAAGCTGGTCTAAATGCCTCCTCGCCACCCCCCAACTACCCCCGCCCCGGCCCCTACCATTTCCTGTTTCTCCCACACATACCTTCTGTCTTACCAGGCTGGGCTCCCCGTTGTCCCAACACACAGCAGCCCCAGTGTGACCTCATGGCCTTTGTTCACGTAGCTTTCTTCACCTGGAACTCCCTCTCTACATCCTGGGCCTATCTGATCCCCTCATCCTCCAAGGCCCCCTTTCCTGCTGGCAGCAAGCCCTCTCTTCTCTAAAACTTCCACAACATTAATCATATCCTGTCTTGCATCGTGTTAGACTGTTTCACAGCAATCACTGTGTGAATAAACACACTATTTAGTAAATAAATACCTCTTTTAGACCTGGCAACAAGGGTCCCTGCACATTAGAAGGCTCTGCTCCTGCCCTCATCTGGCCTAGCCCTTCCTCAAGAGTTGACAATTCTGTGGACCCAAGTGGACATGCCCATCTTGAGCCTGCATTCTTTCTATTCCCACTTTTGCTTCATGCTCCTGAGACCCAGGGCCCTGGCACTTATTCCCAAATAACCTGAGCCTATTCCAGAGCCTATGGCAGCCTCTTCCCACGTCTGTCTTTCTGAGAGCAAGGGGTGGCCAAGGGGAGAATGTTTTCTGGGAGGTGGGTTTGCGGATGGAGCTTGGACACACAGGCTGGAGTGTCCACGTGCATATACACAGGCCTTTTAGTAGGAAGAGAAGAGGGTGAGCCTCTATAGGCTGGGGTCCTTCAGTCGTCCTTTTGTCCACCTGCTGGAGGATGAAGCCAAGACAGGAAAAAGCAGAGTGAGATTTGGAGAGAGATTGGGCACAGATGATATCGCTGAACCTCAGGATCAAGCCTGTGCCTGGCCATTTCAGTTAACCAAGCCCAACTATTTTCTTTCTTTGCCTAAATTCATTTGAGTTGGGCTTCTGTCACTTGCAACTAAAATTTCCTGATGAATATGATGATGATGATGATGATGATGACAATGATGATGAGAGCTGACAGCTACAGGACAACATGCATGTTCCAGGTACTCTGCTTTACCTATTTTGGCTCATTTATTCCTCCAACGACCTCATGAGGAAGTTGGTATTATTATCCCAGTTTTCCAGGTGAGGAAATAGAGCTTCAGAAAAGCTGAGTGACTCACCCAAGATCACAAAGTATTCAAACCCAAGTCTGTCTGACTCCAAAGCCTGTGCTCTTACCTGCTAAGCTCTTTTTTATTGGTCAACAGTGTGTGTTGGACCACACAAAAGGCACAAGGTTCAGGCAGCATGCAGGTGGCCACTGTGGGACAACTGAGGCTCTGAAAGAGGAGGAAAGGGCAAGGGTCAAGGTCAGGATGCACAGGATGCAACACGCTCAACCAGACATCCATCAATCCTCATCAAAGGAGGAGGAGAGGAGAAAATGATCCTTCTCTAAAATGCGTTTCTCTCTACCTTTCCCTCGCCAGCCCCGGTCAAAGGCTTCTCCAGGAAAGCTTTGGGAAGGACAAAATGGTGAGTTCTGGCAGCATACTTTTTAATATCTGTGCAGGGCTCAGTAGGTTATGCTTTTCAACAAATATTCAGAGTAACTTACACTGTCATTAAGTTGAGTGCTAATAATGAGAAGAGACATATTAAGCACAGATGGTCTTGAGGTGCAAAGTCCAAATTTCCATTACCACCCAATATTGAATGCATACAGGAAGTTCCAGACATGTCCATGCAGGAGCCTAGCGCACACCCAGTGTGTGACTACAATCACTCAACTTCAATCTGGACTTTACAAGTGAAGGAGAAAAACTGCAAACAGCAAGAGGACTTTGGCTCATCAATTTCTTATGTCCACATGCCTAGTTGTGAGAGCCATCACTGTGTCCCTCCCTGAGGGAGAGTTGAATACGACCAAAAGGGTGTCCAGATTAGCACAAGAAGGTTTATGTGGTGTGCAAGATAAAGGCAATCATAAAGGGTACATTGCTGCAAGCATGGGAGAGCAGCGCAAGACAGACTCTGCTCTGCCACGTGTGAGAAATGCTCTCATCCCATTGTCACTGCCATAAAATCTTTATGAAAGACAGCCCAGACCTCCCCACTGTCAAATACTCAGTGTCACTCACCAAACACTCACGAAGCATGAAAGGCCTTCCCATTTGCAGGTGTGGGTTTTCAAAATCTTCCAGGAAGGTCAACGGTCATGGCAAAATAATCTCCATGGTGCCTCCTGAAAGGAAAACTTGCTCAAGTTCAGGCTTCAAGTCCAACTATATTTTATTCTCTATCTTTCTTTAGTAGAAAATATATATCACGGCCAGGCCGGTGGCTTACGCCTGTACTAGCACTTCGGGAGGCCAAGGTAGAAGGATTGCTTGAGGCTAGGAGTTTGAGACCCGCCTCAGTAAGAGCAAGACACCGCCTTTATAAAAAATAAAAAAGTTAGCTGGATATGGTGGTATGGACCTGTAGTCCCATCTACTCGGGAGGCTGAGGCAGGAGGATCACTGGAGCCTAGGAGTTGCAGGTTATAGTGAGCTACAATGATGCCACTGCACTCTAGCCTGGGCCACAGAGCAAGACCCTGTCTCAAAAAAAAAAAAAAGAAAAGAAAAGAAAAAAGAAAATATGCATCATAATAGGCAAATACCCTTTCTACTGAGAGCCACTATTTCCAAAAGTAACACCCACACATGAGCTTGAAACTTATCCCTTACTACAGGGATACTACTCTTAACAATGGTTCCTTCATTTGTTCATATGTTCAACAATGTTTTTGAGCAAAAGGTTAGAGAGGTGAATAGACTGCCATGGAAGTAACAGTGAACATGAAATGATACCCATGCATTTAGTTGCATTTCAATTAATAAATTATATTTGTATTAACCACATTTCAGCCAACAAAACTGGGATAAGTGTTATGTAGAAAACTTTCAGAGGCCATGAGAGCATGTAAAGGGAGAAAGAGACTAACCCAGGCCTGGTGGTCAGAGAGGGGGGGAGCTTTCCCTGAAGGAAAGCCATTTAGATGGAGTCTGGATACCTGAGTCATAATTAAGCAGATAAGAAGGTGGGGATGAACATTACAGCAGAGAACAATGTATGTGAAGGCCCTGCACCAATAGGTGCTGACATCTCTCTCCTTCTAGAACTGCAGTCAGTCCCCAACCCCAGGCCACGGACTGGTTCCAGTCCAGGGCATGTTAGGGACTGGGCTGCAGAGCTCCACCCCCTCTCTCCATCTTCCCCCCATCTGTGGAAAAATTGTCTTCCATGAAACTTAGGAAAGGGCCCCCCACCCCTGCACAGCAGGAGGTGAGCAGCAGTGAGCAAGTGAAGCTTCATCTGTATTTACAGCCGCTCCCCATTGCTCGCATCACTGCCTGAGCTTCCCCCCACCTCCACCCCCGATCCCTATCCATGGAAAATTTGTCTTCCTTGAAACCGGTCCCTGGTGCCAAAAAGGTTGTGGACCGCTGTTCTAGAAGCCCTCTCTTCCACTGACTTCCACAACACCACAGTTACTTTGCTCCTATGTCTGGCTGCTCTGCATTTCCCTCTACACAGCCTTTAAAAGCTGATCAGCCTCAAGCTTTCTCTATAATCTCCCCAGGCAATCTCCTACTCCTATGGCTCAACTACAATTTCGGTACCCGTGAACCCCAAGCTTATATCTCTATCCCAGATCCCTCCTCTGAGCTCCTCTCCGCTGAAAATATGCATCCTTGTCTGCTCCTCTTTGCCCTAAGTTTTGCAGAAACAGGGCCCATTTGTGGAGGCCACAGTTATTGGTTCTGCTTATGAACGAGTGTTCCATCTGCCTGCATCTGAGGCTCAGTGTTGGGAAATTGGCTGGTACTATGCAATTAAGCCACATTTTCCAGTATTGGCTTTATCAGTAATACAGCTGACAATAAGATCTTCGTCCATATCAACCTGACATCTGACATCACTGAATATCAACTTGAGCAGAGGAAAGAGATGGTTATTTACTGGACTTCTTCAACACCAACAAGGCATGAGAACAAAGAAGTACCATTTCCAGTTCCAGCTCTGGCAGATCAGGGGATGGTGGTGCCATTTGCCAGATAGACAATCTTAAAGGAAGACCAGGCATTGGTGGAGAAAGGAAAGCAAAACTTTAGCCTCGGTCATGTTAAATTAGAGGTGCTTTTGAAGCCTACAAGTAGGAAATTCAGAGGAACTCAGAGGAGAGATCTGTGACAGATATAAAAACTTGAGGTTGACAGGTACCTCAATTACAGTTGAAGCCATAGGAGTTGCAGAGATTGCCGAGGGAGAAGACAGAAAAAGAATAGGATTTGGGACCAAGACCTGAGGCCCATCAACTGTTTTTTTTTTTTAATATGTACAAGCTTTCTGGACATATAATTCACATACCAAAAATTCAATTTTTAAAGCATACAATTCAGTATTTTAATATATTCACAGAACTGTACAGCCATCACCACTATCTAATTCTAGAATATTTTTGTCACCCCAAAAAGGAACCACATGCCCATTAGCATTCATTTTCCATTCCACCCTCCTCCTAGCCTCTGACAACCACTAATTCACTTTGTGTATCTATGGATTTGCCTATCTGGGATATTTCATGCAAATAGAATCATATGATACGAGATTTTTTATGTCTGGCTTCTTTCACTTAGCCTAATGGTTTTGAGGTTCATCCATGTTGTAGCATGTGGTAGTACTTCATTCCTCTTTATGGCTGAATAATATTCCATTGTGTAGATATACCACATTTTGTTTATTTATTCATCTATTGATGGACATATGGGTTGTTTCCATTTTATGGCTTTTATGAATAAGACTACTATGAACAATCATGTGTAATACAAGTTTTTGTGTGGACATATGTTTTCAATTCTTATATTTAAAAGTGGAATTGCTGGGTCATGTGGTAACTCTATGTTTGACTTTTTGAGGAGCTGCCAAACTGTTTTTACAAAGCAACTGCATCAATTTTACGTTCCCACCAGCAATGTATGAGGTTTAACTTCTTCATATCCTCATCAACACTTGCTATTGTCTGTCTTTTTTGTTATAGTCATCTTGGTAGATATGAAGTGACATCTCATTGTGGTTTTGACTTACATTTCCCTAATGATGCTGAACATTCTTTCATGTGTCTATTGACCATTTTTATATCTTCTTGGAGAAATGTCTATTCAAATCTTTTGCCTATTTTTAAATAGGGTTTTTTGTCTTTTTATTGTTGCACTGTGTACAAGTTTTTTATTCTAGATACAAGTCCCTTATCAGATGCATGATTTATAAAAATTTTCTCTCATTCTGCAGGTTATCTTTTCACTTTATTGATAATGTTCTTTGAAGCACATAGTGTTTTAATTTGATAAAGTGCAAGTTATCTTTTTTTTTTTTTTTTGTATCTTGTGCTTTTGGTGTCATATCTAAGAAGCCATTGCCTAAACGGAGGCCATGGAGATTTACATCTATATTTTCTTCTGAAAGTTTTATAGTTTTAGCTCTTACATTATGGTCACTGGTTCTTTTTAGTTAATTTTTGTACATGGAGTGAGGTGGGGGTAGAAGTTCATCCTTTTGTATGTGGATATCAGTTGTCTTGGCAACATTTGTTGAAAAGACTGTTATTTTCTCCATTGAATTGTCTTAGCACCCTTGTCAAAAATCAATTGACCAAAAATGTAAGGGTTTATTTCTGGACTGTCCATCCTATTCCATCGATCTCTATGTCTATTCTTATGCCGCTACTACACAGTCTTGATTACTGTAGATTTGTAGTATGTTTTTAAATTGGACAGTGTGAGTCCTCCAAGTGTGTTCTTATTTTTCAAGATTATTTTGGGTTTTCTGGGTCCCTTCAATTTCCACATGAATTTTATAATGAGCTTACTAATATCCACAAAGAAGCTATCTGAGGTTTTGGTAGGGATTGTATTAAATCTGTAGTTTAATTTGGGGAGTATTAACATCTTAACAATATTAAATTTTTCAATCCATGATAATGGGATGCCTTTCCATTTATTTAAGTCTTTTTTAATTTCTTTCAGTGATGTTTTGTAGTTTTCAGTGTACATGTCTTGAACTTATTTTAAATTTATTTCTAAGTATTTCATTCTTTTTGATGCTATTATAGATGGAATCATTGTCTTAATTTTATTTTCTGATTGTTCTTTCCAATGTTATAAAAATATAATTGATTTTGGCATATTGATCTTGTATCCTGCAATCACGCTGAAAATATTTATTAGTTCTAATAGTTTTTTGATGGATTTCTTAGGACTTACTATATGCAAAATGATGTCATGTGCAAATAGAGCTAGTTTTACTTTTTCCATTCCAATGTAGATGTCTTTTATTTCTTTTTCTTGCCCAATTACCCTGAATTAGGTACAATTTTGAATAGAAGTGGTGAGAGTGGACATCCTTGTCTTCTTCCTGATCCCTGATCTGCAAGGGAAAGCATCCAGTGTTTCACCATTAAGTTGATGCCAGCTGTGGGTTTTTCATAGATGGCTGTATTAAATTTCTATAGCTGCTGTAACTACTTATGACAAACTTGGTGGCTTAAAACAACACAAATTTATTATCTCCTAGTTCTGTAGGTTAGAAGTCCAACAAGGGCTTCCCTGGCCTAAATCAGAGAGTTGGCAGGGATGTGTTCCTTTCTGGAGACTCTAGGGGAGGTTCCATTTCCTTGCTTTTGTTAGGTTAAGGAAGTCTCTTTCTGTTCCTAATTTATTGAGTGTTTTTAACGTGAAACGATGTTGGATTTTGTCAAATGCTTTTTCTGCGCCTCTTGAGATGATCATGTGGTTTTTAGTCTGTCAGCATTTAAAGACCATGTTAGAGAGAAATGAGCCTGCAAGGGAGACAGGAGCACCCAGACACAGGAAGGAAACCAGCTGAGTGTGGTGTCATTGAAACCGAGAGAAAAGAGGGTTTCAAGAAAGAAAAAGTGGTCAAGGGTGTCAATGCTGTTGAGAGGCAAGCTAAGCTGGGAACTGAAGAAGGTTCACTTGGTTTGGTTTTATGGAGGTTGTTTGTGACCTTAGTGGTAGCTCCTGAGTGGGGTGACACGAGGTGAAAGAGCACTGGGAGCGGAATGACATTCCCCACATTTCAGGGAGTCTAGTGTAAAAGCTGGAGGACAGTGATTACAGTGGAGTGGTTAACGTCAGGAGAACTTAATGGGCCTTTATGTGGTGGATTTTGGGTACATCTCGGTTGAAGCAGAGTGAGCAAGAAACATGTCTTCAGTGTCTGAGATGCTAGAATAAGATTCTCAGCTTTTTCTAGAATAAAGAAAGGACATCTCCATGCCTCAACTTCAGGAATCAGCTCCTGAGCTTTGTGAAGGCCTTGGGGACTCCCACCTACCTCATCCCCTGAGTGAGACCGAGTGGGGGGTAGGAGGTTGGCCCATCTTGGTATCAGTTGATGATAGGATGAAATACACATGTGATATCTAGTTTTTTGATGATTCTTTAAAATGCGAAGTTCTTTGGGGGCCAAGAGGGCAGAGGTTCCTGACTTAGGGACAGACATTTCCTGTCGGCAGCAGGGTCATCTCCCACACTGAGTAGAAGCCAGCTCCGCCTGGTTTACTGGGCTCCGTCTCCTTACTACATGCCTGGACGAGGCCTCCCATGTGACAGGACCCAGGCGACCCCTGCGCCCTGCTGCAATGCTCATTCCCTTCTGCCCGGCAGCCTCGTTCAATTGAACGCTTCCCTGGGTTATTTATGTGGAAGCCAGAGAAAATACTCCAGGGTCATTTTTAACAAGTACCAATCCTTCCTAGGCTATCTGCAGCCATAAACACTTAGGTCTAATATCTCAAAGTAAACGCTGATGTAGTCTGATGTGGGGGCCACGGCACACAGATTAGTCTAAACAAAAACATGAGGGTGACAGTTAGCTTTTTTCTGCATGAAGCTGCATTCACTCATTTTTGACATAAAAGTGCAATTTGCATATTCTTTCAAGTCTGTTTAGCTACAAACACATGTGTGTTTGGGGCACAGAAATTTAAAATTTGTAAATTATTCAGAAACTACTGCCAAATTGTAATCAAGTGGTAGGAAAAACATTCTCCACTGAATAGTTGTAAGTACAGAGGGGAGCCTTTTCAGGTTCGGAAAACATTTTTAAATATACTAGTGCTTAATCAACTCAGAGAAAACAGGGGGAGAAATGTTTACTTTCTTAGCAACAATTTAATATAGATGTTGGGAGGTTTTTTTCCTGTTTATTGAACATTGCAGAATTAAATGATTTTAATATTGTGACATTAAATAAATAAGGTGCTTTCCGAGAAAAAACTAAACATTGTGATTAAACCAAAGTAGGAATTTCTAATGCCTCTCTCAAGACCGTTACAAGCCCAGAACCGTAATTACTGGAAAGCAATCCCACGTACTTTAATGTATGTAGACTATACCTTATGAATTGTAACATTCACTATGTATTGGTTACATCCCATCTTTGATATCTACCTGTCTGCCCATTTCCTCGTTTATTTTGTGCATCTAGCAAGTATGATTCTGAGGTCGTAGTGTTTGTAAAGCACTGTGCTGGTGACCTTTGGGGTCTAGGTCCGATGGAGGTGGACATGTACTTGGCTGAGTGAGTAGACGGGTCTTGTGGGGGGTGAGGGCTGCTGGACATTGTCAGGGGTGTTGAGTGTGGACAGAGAGTAGGAGCACCTGCCCCAGAATAAATGGAGGGGCAAGGAGTAGAAGGGCCAGAGCTGATAGATGGTGGATTGAAGCTCATTGAAGCTGCTTGATAATTATAACATATCTTCCCTGATCATAACTATACAATGTAAGCACAAAGATTGATATAACCAAGTTTAGTTTTAAAAAAAAGTCAAAGTCTGTCCAACATCCACTTTTTCTAATTCACTGATTGACTGTGGCCAGTGGCCACCTCTGAGAAGTGGGATTGAAGTGGTGGAGAGAGACTTTGCAGCCATCCTTGAAAACAGCCTACTACAGGTGGGAATATTCCTTTAATGGAACCAGGTTGTAAGTGGGAAACCAGATTATCTCAACATCGAGCAGAAAATGGCAAATAAATTCAAAGTTCAATTGGGTGAGTTGTCAAAGATAACAGAATATTGGGGCTGGGCTCTCACATTTGTAAGTCCACTCATTCACTCCTTTCGTTAATTCATACATTCACTCATTCGAGGAACATCCATAGAATGAACACCTGACTAGCAAGGTACAGCTCAGGAATAGAAGATAGAGATCTTGCCCTTACCTTGTGTGTGTTTATGTGGATAATTACAGGGAAATTCCTTCCTAAAACATTCCAAGACATCAACAGGCAAAGTTTGATATAAGCAAAGTTTGTTTTGAGATCTCTGTATTCAACCTCTTGAGCATTTTGTGGTGACTCAACAAAAATTTCCCTTCAGGCAAGATGGGTTTTTTTCTTTTCGCATTTTCTATGAAGCTGATTCACCATGCAGTTGCTGATAGGCATATTTATTATAGATGTGTGTTATGTACATTTTGTGCATGTAAACATATTATATCAACAGGGGCATTCAGTGAGAAATCATATTCAGATCATTGCTTCAATTAAATTATCCAATATTTTTTCCAAAGAAGCCTTCCTTATCCTGGCACTCATTATAGCTTGTTTTACATATGACTTCAATTAGGATCATCAGTCTACAGAGAGAATATTTGGAAGTCCTTTTGAAAGGAAAAATAAATAAAGGGCCATAAAAAGTGGAAAGGGAGAAGTAAAACTGTCTTTATTTGCAGATGCCATAATTGTGTATGTAAAAATTCCAAAAGAATCTATAACAAACTATTAGAACTGCTAGGTGAGTTAATATGAAGTCAATATATAAAATTTTACTTCTATAAAACAGCCACAAATAATTGGAAAATAAAAATTTTAAAGCCCTGTACCATTAAAATAGCATCAAAAATAATGAAATACTTGGTAATAAAGTTAACAAAATATGTACAAGACTTGTATACTGAAAACACAACAAAATTACTGGGAGTAATTAGAGTTAAATAAATGAGAGACATACATGCTCACGGATTGGATGACTCAGTATTGTTAAGACATTAATTCTCCCTGAAGTGATATATAAATTCAGTGAAATCCCAACCAAAATCTCTGAAAGTTTATGGTTGTTGAAATTGACAAGTTGATTCTAATTTTTACAAGGAAATGCAAAGGACCTATAATAGTTAAGATCATCTTGAAGAACAAAGTTGGAGAATTTAACACTACTAGATGTCATGTTTTACAAAGATGACAAAGCCATAGTAATTAAGACATCATGGTATTGGTGAAAGGGTAGATAAGTAGACCAACATTATAAAATAGAGCAGAAACAGACCCACATGTATGCTCACCTGATTCACAAGGAAAGCACCAATGCGATTCAGTGGGGGAGAGAATGATCTTTTCATCAACTGGCGCTGAAACCTGTGATACCCACATAGGGAAAAAAAATTAAGTGTGAACCCTTACCTCACACGATGCACAGAAATTAATGTGACATGGACTGTAAGTTTAAGTATGAAAACAATGAAGTTTCTAGAAGCAAACATAACAGGCTATCTTCATGACCTTGGAATAAGCAAAGATTTCTTAGGACACAAGAAAGCAGTAGTCATAAATAAAAAAATAACTGATTAATCGAACTTCACTAAAATTGAACACTTCTGTTCATCAATGGAAATCACTAAGAGAATAAAAAGGCAAGCCCCAGACAAATATCTTTGTACAAATAAGATACAGGACTAATATTTGAAATATTTGAAGAACTCCTACAAATCAAATAAGAAGTCAAACAACCCAATTTAAAAATGTGTAAACATATTGAACTGGCATTTTTTAAAAAAGAGGATATCCAAATGGCCAACAAGCATGTGAAAAGGTGCTGAAAATTACTACTTGTCAAGTCAGTGCAAATTAGAGCCATGTGAGTTGCTGCTACACACCCACCAGAATGACTAAAATTAAAAAGGCTGACAATACCAAATGCTAGTGAGGATAAGAAGCAACTGGACCTCTCAAACATTGATGGTGGGAATGTAAAATGGCATAACTACTTTTGAATATCAGTTGGTAAGATCTATTAAAGTCAATATGTGCATAACCTATGACCCAGCAAATCCACATGCAGGTGTAAACCCAACAGAAAACTGTACATAGGTACACAAAAAGACATGTACAAAAATGTTCACAGTAGCCAACTGATCTTTGGCAAAGCAGGCAATATACACTGGGGAAAAGAATCCCTATTCAATAATATGGTGCTGGGAAAATTGAGTAGCCACATGCAGAAGAATGAAACAGGGTCCTTATCTCCCACCACTCACAAAAATTAATTCAGGATGGATAAAGGACTTAAATGTAAAGCATGAAACCATAAGAATTCTAAAAGAAAATGTTGGAAAAACTCTTTTAGATATTGGCCTAGGCAAAGAATTTATGAAGAAGACCCCAATGGCAATCACAACAACAACAAAAATAAATAAATGGGACTTGATTAAATTAAAAGGCTTCTGCACAGCCACGGAAATAATCAACAGAGCAAATAGAGAGCCAGCCTACAGAATGAGAGAAAATACACACAAGCTACGCATCCAGTAAAGGACTAATAACCAGATTCTACAAAGAACTCAAGCAAATCAGCAAGAAAAAAAATCAAACAACCCCATTAAAAAGTGGGCAAAAGACATGAACAGAAGCTTTTCAAAAGAAGACAGACAAATGGCCAATAAACATATGAAAAAATGCTCAATGTCACTAATCATCAGGGAAATGCAAATTAAAACCACAATGAGATATCACCTTACCCCAGTCAGAATGGCTTTTATTAAAAAGTCCCAAACAATAGATGCTGGTGTGGATGCAGAGATAAAGGAATGCTTATACACTGTTGGTGGGACTGCAAATTAGTACACCCTCTATGGAAAACAGTATGGAGATTACTCAGAGAACTAAAAGTAGACCTACAATTTGATCCAGAAATCCCACTACTGGGGATTTACCCAAAGGAAAAGAAGTCATTTTATCAAAAAGACACCTGCACTCAAAAATTTATTGCAGCACAATTCACAGTTGCAAAGATGTGGAATCAACCCAAACGCCCATCAATTCATGAGTGGATTAACAAAATGTGGTATATGTATACCATGGAATACTACTCAGCCATGAAGAAGGATGACTTAATGCCTTGTGCAACAATTTGGATGAAACTAGAGACCATTACCCTAAGTGAAGTATCTGAAGAATGGAAAAACAAACACCACACTTACTATTAAACTGGAACTAACTCATGGGCACACATGTGCATAGAGGGAAGTAAAACTCAGTGGAAATCAACTGGGGGGAGGGGGGAGGAGGGGATGGGCGTTAACCTACCTATTGGGTACAGTGAACACTATTTGGGTGACGGGCACACTTTTAACCCTGACTCAAGCATTACAAAAGCAATCCATGTAACCAAAAACATTTGTAACCCCATAATACTTTGAAATTTAAAAAAAATGTTCATAGTAGCTTTATTCATTACAGCCCAAAACTTGAAACAGCCCAAAGACCCATCAACAGGAGAATGGATACACAAATTGTGGTATATGGGTGCATGTACATAAATATTTGTGCATATGTGCACACACACAAATTTATACATATACACATATGCATACACACATATAATGGAATACTACAAAACAATAAAAAAGTACAAAGTACTGATTAGTGCAACAGAGTGGAGGAACCTCAAGGTATTATGCTGAGTGGCAGAATCCAGACACTAATGTGCATACTGCATGATTTGATTTATATTAAACTCACAAGCAGGCTAAACTATTCCCTGTTGGTAGAAATACACACAGTAATTACTTCAAAGTTTGGTGTGGATGTAAATGGAGCATGAGGGAGTGTTTTCGAGTACTGGAAAGGTTCCATATCTTGACCCAATTATACATATGTAAAAATTCATCAAGATGAACATTTAAGATGAGTACACTTACACATCTTATGTATGTTATACCTCAATAAGCATAGTTAACTATGAACTAGAAAGAAACTAGAAAGAAAAAAAGAAAACGTATTTAAATACATTACCACATTAGTGAACCTTTAAAAAGAAAACCTTTCCCATTAATACTCTATTTATTTAAACATAAGGTCAGGATAAGAAAAATGATATATGTGTATAAGTATATATGATAAAAAGATCTTATTCACTACAGCAAAACAAGTTACTGAAGAGGGATAGAAGAATACTCTAAGATGGAATATACAGAACCTATGCAAAGAAAATTGCACAACTTTACTGAGAGATGTTTATGTCTTGAATAAATAAAAAAGCATGCCATGTTTCTGGGTGGGAAAATCTAAGACCCCTTAGATACCAATTCTTCCTCCAAATTATACTACATCTGTAACATTATCCCAAATAAAATCCAAACAGAAAATGTTTAAGCTTGACAAAATTATCCCATACTTCATCCAAATAGAATAGCCAAGATGTTTTGAAATAGGGGTAATGATAGGGGCCTTTACTTGCCAGACACTAAGACTAAAATAATGTAAAACTGAAATAATTTTAAGACTGCACTACTGGTGCAGAAACAGACAACCATGGTAACAGAACAGAAATTCAGCAATACAACCAAATGTTTGTGATCAGTGAAGGAAGGCTAGGTTATTTAACAAAATGAATGCAATTAGCTAATCATTTATAAAATAAAGTTAGAAACTTACCTGTTAGCTTTACAGAAAATAAATTCAGGAGGGATTCATTATTTACATTTTAAAAATAAAGCTGCCAGTATGATAGACGGAACTGCTGCAGGAACCCCCAGATTCCCCACCCTACCTCCAAACACATGGAAGTTCTGCTTTAAATGTATGTTTTAAAACAATTCATATCCAGCCTATCTCAAAAGTAAGAAAAGGAAATCCACAAGTACTCGAAAATGGGAAAAGAAAGTTAAAATTAGAGCAGTGACAGCATTGTTAAAACATCTATACTACCTAAAGTGATTTTCAGAATCAATGCAGTCCCTATCAAAATACCAACATCATTTTTCGCTGATCTAGAAAAAATAATTCTACACTTCGTGTGGAACCAAAGAAAACCCCGTCTAGCCAAAGCAATCTTAAGCAAAAAGAACAAATTGGGAGGCATCAATCTACCAGACTTCAAACTATACTACAAGGCTATAGTAACCAAAACAGCATGGTACTGTCACAAGAACAGAGACATAGACCAATGGAACAGGACTGAGAACCCAGATATAAAACCATCCTCATGCTGTTATCTGATCTTTGACAAAGTAAACAAAAACATACACTGGGGAAAAGAATCCCTATTCAATAAATGGTGCTGGGAAAATTGGATAGCCACATGTAGAAGACTGAAACTAGATCCATACCTCTCACCTCTCACCTCTCACCAAAATCAACTCCTGATGGATAACAGACTTAAACCTAAGACGTGAAACCATAAGAATTCTAGAAGAAAACTGTGGAAAAACTCTTATAGACATTGGCCTAGGCAAAGAGTTTATGAAGAAGACCCCCCAAACAATCACAGCAGCAACAAAAATAAATAAATGGGACCTGATCAAATTAAAAAGCTTCTGCACAGCCAAGGAAACTATCACTAGAGTGAACAGACAACCTACAGAATGGGAGAAAATATTTGCATGCTACACAACTGATAAAGGGCTGATAACCAGAATCTATACAGAACTTAGGAAAATCAAGAAGAAAAAATCAAACAACGCCATTAAAAGGTAGGCAAAGGACATGAACAGAAACTTTTCAAAAGAAGACAGAATAATGGCCAAAAAACATACAAAAAATTGCTCAACTTCTCTAATCATCAGGGAAATGCAAATCAAAACCACAGTGAGATATCACTTAACTCCAGTGAGATTGGCTTATATCAAAAAGTCCCAAAACAACAAATGTTGGCAGGGATGCGGAGAGATAGGAACACTCATACACTGCTGGTGGGACTGCAAATTAGTACAACCTCTATGGAAAGTAATATGGAGATACCTCAAAGAACTAAAAGTAGAACTACCATTTGATCCAGCAATCCCACTACTGGACGTTTACCCAAAGGAAAAAAAGACATTCTATAATAAAGACATCTGCACTTGAATGTTTATAGCAGCACAATACACAATTGCAAAGATGTGGAAACAACCCAGGTGCCCATCAATATATGAGCGGATTAATAAAATGTGGTATATGTATACCATGGAGTATTACTCAGCCATAAAAAACAATGGTGAATTAACACATCTGGTATTATCCTGGATGGAGCTAGAGCCCATTCTTTGAAATGAAATATCACAAGAATGGGAAAACAAGCACCACTGGTACTCACCATCAAATTGGTACTAACTGATCAACACTTATGTCACACATGGCAATAATATTCATCAGGGGGTAGGCAGGTGGGAGGGGGTTGGAGGGGATGGGAAAACTCACACCTAATGGGTGTGGGGCGCACTGTCTGGGGGATATTCACAATTGTAGCTCCAACTTGGGCAGTGCATAGGCAATATATGTAACCAAAGTGTTTGTACCCCCATAATATTCTGAAGTTTAAAAAAAATGAAAAAATAAATAAATAAATAAATAAATAAAATTAGAGCAGTGAAAGGCAATTAGAAACCAAATGGCCCATGAATTTATTAGAACCAGATATATGCTGAAGGCACTAAGGTTTTAATTGAGGTGTTTAGCTTATTTGCATGTATCTTATTATTGATAAATAATTATTTTACATTAGATGACATCTACTATCTTGCTCTTTGTTTTCTATTTCTCAGCTGTTTTTGTTCTTTTCCCTCTTTTCCTGACTTTTTTTGGATAGTTTCTTAGTATTTCATTTTATCTTCCTCATTGGATTTTTAGTTACGTCTCTTGGTTTTATTTTTAGTTCTTACTCTAGGGATTGCAATATGCAACTTTAGCTTTGTACAGACCACAATTTATTATTATGTTATGCTACTTAACATGTAGTGAAAAGCTATACAACAGTATACTTCCATTTAGTGCCTTCTGTACTTTGTACTATTGTGATCATATATTTTACTTTTGCATGTGTTATAAACTGTAAATGGTATTATACTTTAAAGAAATTAAGGAAAGAAAAAGTCTTTTATATTTACCCACATGCCTGCCATTTCTGGAACTCTTTCTTTCTTTCTGCTCATGTGTTTCTATCTGGTACTGCTTCTTTTCAGTTTGAAGAACTTCCTTTGGCACTTGTAGTGAAGGTCTAACAGCTATAAATTCTCTCAACTTCTGCTTATCTGAAAATGTCTTTATTTCACCTCAATTTTTGAGGATATATCATTTCACTGGCTGTAAGTTTCGAGAATGAAGGATCTTTTCTTTCAGCACTTTAAAGATGTTGTTCCATTGTCATCTGGCTTGTGTTGTTTCTAATTTTAAAAATCAACTGTAATACATATCCTTGTTACCTGGTATATAATTTTTCTTTCTTCCTCTGACTTCTTTTAATATTTTCTCCATATTTTTTTTTAGCAATTTGACCATGATGTGTTTAAGTGTCTGTATTTATCCTACTTGGGGTTTGTTAAACTTCTTAAATCTGTATTTTGATGTTTTTCATCAAATTTGAGAAATATTTGGCCATTGTTTCTTTAATTTTTTTCTGTCATATTCTCTCTTCTGTGACTTCAATTACATATATGTTAGACTACCTGATATTATTCCACATGTTACTGCAGTTCGTTCATTTTTTAAAATATTTTTGTTCTCACTCTGCTTCAGTTTGAGTAATTTATATTGCCCCATCTCCAAGTTCACTGATCCTCCATTCTGTAACACCCCAATGTCCCATCTGTTATTAACCCCATCCAATGAAATGGTTTCAGATGTTGCATTTTTCGGTTCTAGAATTTTCATTGGGCTCTATAGTAGAGTTTCCATTTCTTTTCTGAAAGACCCCTGTATAATTCTTTACTCATTGTGTCCATCTTTTATAAATTCTTTAACATATTTATAATAGCTATTCCTCAATTCCAAGTTGAGAAGCATTCTACAAATTGCTAGATAGTACTCTTCAAAACTGTCAAGATCATGGGGAAAAAAAAAAAAAGACTGAAGAACTGTCCCAGACTGGAGGAGACTGGGGAGACAGGACAACTGAATACAATGTAGGATTCTGGACCCTGTTTGGTCTTTACTGCGTATAAGCACCGCCTCAGCCAGGACCATGCTTGCCCTGACCCCACAACCTGAGGCCTGTAGAGGGACTGGCCCCACCTGCTTATCTGCGGCTGGCGTGGTTACTTCCACTAACAAGGCTAGGCGTGGGCTTGGACCACTGCTCCAAATCTAGTAAACTGCCTTTCACCCCGGCAGAGAAGCTGCCAGGATTCCTGGCCTGCCCGGCCCTGGCAAACCTCACACCAACTGAGCTGGGGAGGGGAGCAGCGCCAGGTTAGGGTGCCACAGATTTTCATTGTCCTTACCCTAAATCCAGCAGTTTTTCAAGCGTAAAAGCTTCTCAGATTGTCATAGGTCTTTGATCAGTTTCCAGAATACTGAAATGGTTATTTTTATCAGTTTTGTCTGGCTTCATAGTTGTGTTTTGGGAAGGTAGTTTGCCAAGCTCGTTAGACCATAGCCAGGAGTCCTGCCTGAATATCTTTTAAAGAATAACTGGAGAGATTTTTAAAATAAAGTTAATATATTAGCAATCTCGTGATAGATAAATGAAGGATAGTTAATTTGAAATTTATGCATTTTAAGATGCTAATCTTGCTTGGGAAGAAGATAGAATTTGTTAAGTTAAATAAGCATATTAAAAATTTAAGAACTGCTAAAAAAGCAGAAAGAGAATACATAATTTCAAACTAATCAAGAAAACCAAGGGAGGAATAAGGAAAACTCAACCAATCTTTTAAAGGAGTAAAAAGATGGCAAGGGAAAGAAGAAAAGAAAGAAGTATGGTAAATAAAAAATGCAAAATAATATGTCAGAAAAAAAGTCTCACTATATTAGAAATCACAGTAAAAGTAAATGAATTGAACTTTCCTATTCTGGCACGTAGAATGTACCATAGATTAATTAGAATGGATAAAAAACCAAAATCTAGATACATACTGCTTACAAGAGGCAAACCTACAATATAGGAACACAGAAGGATGAAAATTAAGGAATGGGGCTAGGCGCGGTGGCTCACGCTTGTCAGCACCTTGGGAGGCCAAGGAGGGCGGATTGCTTGAGGCCAAGAGTTTGAGAACAGCCTGAGCACGAGCGAGACTCCCATCTCTACAAAAAATAGAAAAATTAGCCGAGTATGGTGGCGTGTGCCTGTAGTCCCAGCTACTCAGGAGGCTGAGGCAGGAGGATCACTTGAACCCAGGAGTTTGAGGTTGCTGTGAGCTATGATTGCACCACTGCACTCTAGTCCAGGAGACAGAGCAAGACACTGTGTCAAAGAAAACAAAATTAAGGAATGGAAGAAATATATACTATGCAAATACTAACCTAAACAAAACTGGTATAGCAATATTGATAAGAATTACTTAACTGTAAAGAAAGTAATCCAGCAAGAAAGCATATCTATTATAATTTTCATGGGAGTATAAATTGCTACAAATACTCTGGAAAGTCCTTTGTTAACATATATCAAAGGCCTTAAAAATAATTTTTTTAATAATGAAATTCCATTTCTTGGAATTTATCTCAAAGGAATAATTGTACAGATGAGAAAAATACATATAAAATGATGTGCCATAGACAGTAGTTGTAAAAACCAGGGGCCCTAGAGTCTAGATTCAAATCTGCTCTGTTCCTCTGTTTTCTGGTCTGTAACACTGGCATAATAATAATACCTACTTCATAGGGATGTTATAAATATTAATTGAGGAAATATACATAATGTGCTTAAAAGAGTAGCTGGCACATAATGATAAAGGCAAATGCTTACATAGTGGTTTAGTATGTTCTAAGTTCTAAGGTATTGTTCTAAGTGATCTAGACCTTAGTACTCATTTGATTGTTACAGAATCTCTTCTGAGATCGGTGCTATTAGGCGCTATGATTATCTTCATTTTCAAGGTGAGGAAACAGGCACAGAGAAGTTATTAGGTGCTATTATCTTTATTTTAGAGGTGAGGAAACTGAGGCACAGAGAGGTTAGTTAACTTGCCCAATGTTATATTATATTATATTAATACATTTGGTAAGTGGTTGGGTCAGGATTTGAACCCAGGGAGGTGAGCTCCTGAGTCTGAGCTCTTAACTAGTATGCTATTATTAATATTACTAAGCTGCAGCATTGGGAAAAATCCAAATGGAGATTTGGATAAATAATTTATTCATAAAATGGAATACTGTCCATCCATTTTAAATGCCATTGTAGACATAGGTGATAACAATTACGTAGCTCTCGTCTATAGTGTGCCTGTCCCTCTGGTCTGGAAATCAGTTTGGGGCAGCGTTGTTATGTCCAGTGCCTAACAGAACACTTAGCCCCCTAGAGGCTCAGTGTACGTTTTCCGAAATGACTGACTTTGCAAAATTATACATAAAAATGTTAGCATGACTAACCCTGAAGAAGGAGGATTATAGGTGTTCTAAAATGAAAGTCTAATTCATCAAAGTTACAAATGCTTGTATCTTTGACCCTAAACTTCCATTTTTAGAAATTTATCCTAAGGATATATGAGTATATGTGAGAAATTATGCATATACAAGGTACTTCTTTGCAGTCTTTTTGTAATAGCAACAGATTGGCAACAACCCAAATAGCTATCAGTAGGGGACTTACTAAACAAATTGCAATGAAATACTATACAGCTGAAAAGAAGTCTTTATCTAATGAGAAGGAATTATCTCCAGGATATATTGCTAAATGGAAAAAAAAACCCAATAGGTAGAACAGGTGTGTAGTATGCTACTCAAGAAGAAAACATAATAGGCAAGTGTGTGTGTGTGTGTGTATGTGTGTGTGTGTGTGTATATAAGTAACATACCTCTGGAAGGGTATGTAAGAAACTGGTGACTCTATCTCTGGGGAGGAGAAATGTGTAGCTGTGGAGGGGGGTGGGAGGGAGAGGTTTTTGCTGATTATCATTTTGTCTTTTTAAACTTTTAATCATATTAATATGTTTCCTAT
Organism: Daubentonia madagascariensis; assembly: GCA_023783475.1. Classification (NCBI taxonomy): domain Eukaryota; kingdom Metazoa; phylum Chordata; class Mammalia; order Primates; family Daubentoniidae; genus Daubentonia; species Daubentonia madagascariensis. Next base: position 38,418,057 of record JAKFHU010001035.1, on the reverse strand, counting down.
TTAAAAGAATAATTAGATATATAAATAAAATAATTGTTTCCTTTTTGCTTCTTTGGTTTTTAAAAAATTTTCTCATACATGAAAGAGACTACTTGCTTTTTTTTAATTTTTAAAAAAGAAAAAGAGGTAACAAGGGAACCCCCCTGACATACAGTAAGGTCTAATTGAAAAGGGAAAAAGGTCTACCTCGTTTTTCACCTGGAAATGTGTTTTGAGGTGCCCCTTTGCATTAAGGATGTTAAACCAAACGGGGTTGGGCCAATTCATCGAGGAAATTAGTAATAGGAATCATGTAGGAGGCTATATTTTTTAAAAACATGTCCTGTGGATTCCTCTAAGTAGAAGTGATTTGAAAATCTAGTTATATTGCAGTCTTCCCTGCAGACTTTATTGTCATCAACATCTGTTTTTTAAAAGAAAACAGCTTCCACCCTGGGAATACCGCTGAGCTCTGTCAAAGCTACTTACAGGAACTGAAAGTGTCTAAGTCTGGGGGTCTGAACTGCAGCCACGTGCACAGCAGAGGCTGGGCTGGGGCTGGGCAACAGAGTCCACAGGAAAGAAAATCAGAGTGTTGGCAGTGAGTGGAAACCAGGCGCTTTTGGAGCTCAGTGTTTTTAAGATGTCTTTAGTTGACCAACCAAACAAATGAACACCCCAGATTGATTATAAGAGCCCAACCGTCCTCAAAATCCACCTCCCTGTAATTTTCTTAAGCCACCTGCCCACTAGGGTTTCCAGAATTCAGAACATCCTAACTGTCTCCACTGTAGTTGGTCTGTACACTGCATTATATGTTGCCCTCATTTGATAACGAACAGGTAATGCCTTCTTTAATTAAGTCCCCACCACGGAATGTTTTTGAGGTGGAAGGGAATTTAGGGGCTATCTCCATTTTCTCCATTTTGCAAAAAATGAAACGGAGACCTAGGGAGTGTAGGTGGTTTGCCCATCAAGTTAGTGGCAAGCCCTTGCTCCTGACACAGCACCTCCTTCTGTTGGTTATTTTTGTTGTTGTTATTGTATGGACTGCATTTTTTAAGAAGAAGAAAATCAAGGTTGGGGAAGCTCTTTTCAAATCTTTGTGGCGCTGCTAATTAGCTGGGGGACGGTGGACAAGCTCTTTAAACTCTCTGAGTCTCAGTTTCCTCATCCAAAAATTAAAATTAAAAAAGTTCAACCTCGCAGTTTGATACAATGGCCTGAAAAATGCCTGGAAAATTGAAGACATTTGGCAAATAGGAGTTTCCCATCTCTGCTCTTGGTCCCTTCACAGATGCTCTGTTTCATTTGCAAAGCGGAGAAAATGGAGATGGCCCCTAAGTTTCCTTCCAGTTCAAACAAGCTGCGAAAGGCCTTTGTACACAGAAGGTGCTAGAAAATGTTTATTGATTTTGATTGATTGGTTGACTGATTAATACTATTTACCCAAATTGGTTTCCAGGCTTTTTGTTAGCTCAGAAATACAGAGCTGCTTCCAGCTTTACCCCTAAGATTTCACTGGGCCTTTTGGGCGGTCTCAGCTCGCACTTCTCCTTCCCTGCAGGCCAGGGTGTGGGCCTGGATTCAGCTCATGGACTGGGAGCAGTCAGGGGTTTTCATTTGCCAGAGGAAGGTCGTGGGCAGGCGGCTAGGACCCTCCTCCACCTGAAGGAGGCCAAAGGCATTTTCAATTCAGGGCTGGAGCTTGCAGGTGGCAACCAGGGAAGAAGACCCCCTTCTCCCGCTCCTCCCCAGCCCCCTGGCTTTGCTGGTCAGTCCGTAGTTGGTGAACCAGAAAGTGGGAGGCACCAAAAACCCATCAGTCCCTTCCCCATTCTGGCCCTCAGCTCTCCGGCCTATTCTGCATCCTTCTGGCCCTTGACTTGAAGGCAACAGTAAGTTCCCCACATATTGGCCCAGCTGACAGCCCCTCCTAGGCCCTGCTCTGCCCTGCCCAGGAGATGAATTCATTTCGTAGATTTATTTGGAAGATTAAGTGAGATAACTGGTTGCGAACTGACCAGTACTGTGCCTGAAGCAAAGATGAATAAATGCACATTTATTGTAGTGTAATATAGTGATTACAAGCAAGGATTTGGGGGTCAGATGGGGTTCAAATCTTAGGGTATCACTAACTCCATGACTTTGTGCAAGCTCTTAATTACTCTGTAATTCCATTTCTTCATCTATAAAATGGGGGAACTGATAATAATAGTTAAAATATTTTGAAAACATAGTGTGTACATTTTCAAGCACCATGAATCATCATCTCTCCCATTCTTGCAAGAATCCTGTGACACAAACACATCTATCCTCCCCATTTTATAGCATTTTTAAGACACTCATCCAAAGTCATGCAGCTGGCAATTGGTGAGCCCAGGCTGCCCAGTACCAGAGCATGAGCACTAACACCTCCCCTCGCCCAAGCCTTTCCAGTGGTGTCTACCTCAGTGGGTGGTTGTGGGAGTTAAATGAGAAGGTATATGTGAAGCACCGGGTGCCGTGCCCACACGTGGTGAGTGATGCATAAACGTTCACGGTGCTCACTGCTATTATTGCCATTCAATCGCTTGGCAGCAAATAGTTCCACCGATGAATAAAGATTTAATTGAGGGAGTAAAGCCCTTTGTTTTGTCCAATCAGATCAGAAGAAAGAGCAGCCCAGTATCAGACAGCTCAGTCAAGGCTGCGTCCAAGGCAATCATATTTCCACACATGTTTCACAGTGGCCTGTGTTGTGCAAGGCACACCAGTGGACACAGCAGAGCCTTGGTGGATACTTTATTGCCTGGGCAGAATGGGATCCATCCCAAGCTTGACAACACAGGCTGACCTCCTACACAGGTCATCAGTGCACCTGCAGGTGTTTCCTGAGCCCTTCTATGTGCCCAGGTGCTGGAGGGAGGCAGGGAGAGGCAGGTGGCAGGGGACCCAGTGTGGGCCTCAGAAGCATGAGTGACATGTAGGTAAGCTCTCAGTGGCACTGCGAGACAATGCACAGGTATACGATGTTAAGTGAGGCTGCCTGATGTGCATGCATCTCCAAACTAGCCACCAACACCAGAGCCTCGCTGACAGGCCCGTTTTATCCTTGTTCCCTCTACTCAACCCCACCCTCCATCATGGCCCGGATCCCTCCAGACACGGTGGGGAGTGGGGGTGGATGATGTTCAGTGTGGCCTCAATCCCATGACCTTGGGAGAATGGGCTGTGTTTCTGCATTGTTCTCCCCGGAGTCTAACTATCTAGAAAGAGCTTTTGTCTGATGTGGCTGAACTTTGGCAGAACTCCCTCCTCTGGTCTCCTTCTTCACCCACTGGTCTTTGCCACTCCCCAAGTCTCACCCAGAAGTGGACAAGGCCAGCAGGCAGGCTCAGACAGATTTGGAGTGTCCTGGGCATTCCTTGAAACCGGTATCCCTTAAACACTCATTAAACAAACGGAAGAAACAGTACGAGCAGGATGAGGAGAGGAAAAGGCCGCTGAGCCTCACCCCCTGTTCAGCAAAGCATCAGTTCTGTGGTGAGCGGATGCTACCATGGTTGTTCACAGCCCCTGTCACCACAGGAGACAGGTTAGCTGCTGTCACCTAACTGGAGCACACACCTTTTGTGGCTTATCACACTATTGCTTCCAACTGTTTGCAGAGCTCTCCTTCAGAGCACTTACTTCATCCCACAAATATTTATTGAGTACCTACCAGGGGCTGGGGATACTGCAGTGAATCCAATGGCCAGTAGGCCCTTAGAAAAATTGTATTTATTTAACAAACATATATGCCAGGCACCATCCTAAGTGCTCTGCAAGGCTCACTTGTTTTATCCTCATTAACAGCCCTTTGAGGCAGGAACCATTACTACCCCCAGACGGGAAAACTGAGGAACAAAGTTAAATTACTTAAGAGGCAAAGCGGGATTTAGGCCTGGGCAATTTCTCTCCTTAGTCTTCATGCTTAACCTCCAACAGGCAGAGGCAGTTTTCTCCAGCCTGTCCCATTGTGTTGCCTCATGCGGTTTGGCACCTCTTAACCCAGAAATGTCCTCAGAGCAGGGCAAAGCTCTCAGCTCTCCTCTACATGAGCAGACAAAAGGGCTGGAGCTCCCTCCCCGACCCGCTCCATGGCAGTAGGGCAAAGATGGAGCAAGGCTTCACTTCAAAACCTATGGGCTCAGTTCCTTCTGGGGAAGCCGAATTTGCCACTAGCATGATGTGGCATCTGAAATTCTGGGTACCCACCTGAGACACGCTCCATTCCTACATATCTGATGTGACTGTGTCCCTGGTCCATACCCTGCAGGCTTCAGACCTCCTCAGGTGCAGAGGAAGGGGCTTCCTCCGCAACGTGGTCTTGAGGGCAGTTTCTCCTTCCCTCTCCCTTCTCTGTCTCTCCTTCCGGGTCACCACAGACCTTGGTGAGCTAGTCAGAGCTGGGTTTGAGGGAGCCTGACCATGGGGCCTTTCCTTGGGGTTTGGACCTTTGCTTCATCTCCTTGAACTGCTCAGAGACTGTCCCCAGATCTCTACCTGAAATGTTTCCATGCTGCAGCTCAGCCCCAGCTCCTCCCCACTCCGCTGCCACTCAGATCCTGATGCCCACAAGAGTAGCCAATCCCGTTCTCTGCATGATATCCCTTCACACATTCTAGACAGTTCTCATGTGTCCTTCTTCCAGAACACTCTGTTCCTGGACAGAAGACACCTTTCTAGCTTCCCCAAATTCCATCTTTGGTTTATTCTATAAAATTTGTCATTCTTTTTTTTTCCTTAGTAACAAATCCCTCAAGAGCATCAAACAAAATAACAAAGATGGTTGAATTTATTAATAAGGTATTAAACTAATACCACATTGTGCTCGAGTAACACATTTGCCCACTTTGAAAACAATCTGGCAGAGCAGATGTGTGTTTACTAATAAAATATTAAAATAATACCTCATTGTGTGTGCATAACATTTTTTATGGTGCTTTCTGTATCTTATTTGACCCTCACAACAGCCCTTAGAAATGTCTGACACAAATAGCATCATCCCCTTTTGACAGATAAATAAACTGAGGCCGAGAAATGTACGTGAACTTGCCTAGAATCACACAGTCTCTGGGATCCAACTGGGTACAAACCCAGGTCTCCCAACTCCCAGCCTTGCTGTGTTCACAAATCCGCATATGGGTCCTGTGGCCTCTTCTTGAGTTAACTCCCAAATCAGAGAGAGAGTAAGGGCTTTGTTGTCCAAACTTGTTTAGGAAGAAAGGACAGACCTGACATGAGAGGGAAACTAGAGCCAGACATCTTGACAGCAGAGGGATGGTGGTCTTGCCTGGCTTGGAGACCCCTGCCCAGCCAGTGGGATGTGTGGAAGGTCAGTGATTATAGAAACCCTGGGGCAGTTAGAGAATTCGAGTGATCTGCTTAGGATTGTTACAGAACGTGGGGTGATCCCTCTGCTTCTTTCATCCCTTTATTCCACAAATACTTACCATGTGCTGTGCTGGCGAGGTGCTGTGGTAGGGGCGGGATTACAGACCCCCAGCACAACACTGAGTAGCAAAGGCTGCTCCCTAAACAGCCATGCCCAGAAGGTGCAGCTGTCCCGAGTATACAGGAGACAGGAGGGAGGGAAAGGGAGAATGGGGGAGGGAGAGACCAGGAGCGCTTCTGCAGGGGCACCTGGAGGAGCCCCACTTGTCCCTTTTTCCTTCGGTTTTTATTCTCTGTGTCTCCAGTTAGGAGTCTTTCACCATAGGAACAAATTGAGGCACCCCCAAATTGCCCTAGATGAAGGTGACATCACAGATGGGGAGTGTCTAACGTGCCCTCTATCCAGAGTGAAAGGAACAAGTCACAGCACCTACACCTGGGCTCAGAGCCCTGCATTTTGCCCCTGCTGTGCCCCACACAGGCTGGTAGCTGTGAGCAAGTCACTGAGCCCTCCCTAAGTCTCAGCTTCTATGAAGACTCAAAAGAGAAGGTGGCCAGGACAGCTTATCATCGTAGACAAATGCTGAGGGCTAGGATTATTGTCCTTTGGTCAGTATCTCAATAGCCAGGCTTAAAGGGCTAATTTTGATGAAAAGAATCCCAGTCAACACTGGATTTTTCTGGACTCTCCCTTCCCTACTAACTCACACTGCATCCCTGGCACCTAAAGTAGCAGCTGGTAGATGGTGAGCACTAGCATGCATTTGTTCTTGAAGGAACCAGCAGTTCTCAGTACACACCTGTCCCCATACCACCCTACCTGCCTCCCACCACCACTAGGAGAACAAGCCCAGGGTGTTGCCAGAGTCTCTGTTCTGGTAAGTTCCTTGTGCCTGAGATTCCTATAGCCAGATGCCATTTCTTTATGCTAAGTCCCCCACAGCAACTTCCAGACCTGAGCTGTCCCGTCCAGTAGTCACATGGGCCTCCTGAGCACTTGAAATGTGGCTAGAACATCTGAAGAACTCAATTTGCATTTAATTTTAACTAATTTTAATATAAAAACTGCTACTGGCTTCAGTTCCTGGGAAGTTGTTTGGAACAACTTGGGTATGTAGATCTATTAATACTTTTTCAACTGTTGTGATGAAATCTAAATATGATCAAATATTTTTGATGACACTCTAGTGCCTGAATTCAGATGTGCTTTAAGTATAAAATACATACCAATTTCAAAGATTAGTATGCAAAAAAAAGTAAAATGTCTTTTTCACAACTTTCTGTATTGATTACATGTTGAAAGGATAATATTCTGGATATATATAAAGTAATGAAATATATTATTAAAATTAACTTTACTTGTTTCTTTTTTTAATGTGGCTTCTAAAAATTTTTACATTTCATAGATGCCTTGCATTAGATTTCTACTGGACAGTGCTGGTCTAGACCTTCTATCTCAGCCCACTCAGGTCCCTATAATAAATTACCATAGGCTAAGTGGCTTCAGCAACAAACATTCATCTCTCACAGTTCTGGAGGCTGCACCTTCAAGATCAGGGTGCCAGCATGGCTGGGTTCTGATGAGGTCCTCTTCCGGGTTGCAGACTGCCAACTTCTCTGTAGACCCTCAGTGGCAGAAAGAGAGCTCGAGAGCTCTCTGGGGTTCCTTTGATAAGGGCACTAATTCCATTCACGAGGGTTCTACCCTCATGACCTAATCACCTCCCAAAGGCCTCACCTCCTATACCATCATGTTGGGGGGTAGGATTTCAAAATGTGAATTTTGAGGGGACACAAACTTTCAGTCCATTGTACCCTCTTTTCCTCCAAAACAAATAAAAGCGGGGGAAGGTGGATTTGGAAAGCAGTGAAAGTAACTCTAGGTGAAAGATCCCTACAGATCTAAGACAGGATCTTTTTTCAAATATAACAGCAGCTAGTATTATATTGTTGGAATAGTAACGTCAAACCTTGCTGGTAACTCACGCGTAGGTTGAGATGGATTCGTTCCACTACAGCTTTCAGCTCATCATTATCCACCTTGGTCTCAGGCCACCCAGGTGACTTATTTTCAAGATTAAAATCACCAGAACGGAACTTCTCAAACCATCGATGTACTGTGTGTTCATTAGCCACATTCTTCCCAAATACTTTGTTGATGTTTCGAGCTGTCTGCGCTGCATTGGTTCCACAACAACACTCACACTCGAAAATGACACGAATTTTTGACTTATCTGTGGTTTCACAAAAATTGCTCTAAAAAAAATCTGAAAGATAATCACAAGCCAAAACGTGCGTTTGAAAGACTGAGGATGTACCTTCACAATAAAAATAAAACAAGAAGTGTCAAAGTGAAATGTCAGAGATATTAACTGTCAAACTTAGTACTTAAGGAAATTGGACATTTCATACTTAATAACCTCTTATATACTTACTATGTGCCAAGCACTATTGAATGAACTCACCTGATCCTCACTACAATCCCGGAGAGCAAGGACATTATCCTCCCCACTTTACATGTGAGGAAGCTGGGGCCCAGAGAGGTTAAGGAACTTGCCCAAGGTCACTGGGCTGGTAAGTGGCAAATTCAATTTTTCACCCCATCTGTCTCTAGAGCCGGGGTCTAAACTCCCGCAATAGACTACTTCTAATTTTAGGCTATTGCTATCAATCCAATCCTGCGCATCAGTGTCAGATTGCATTCCACTCTCCCCCTGCCTAAATATGCGTGGCTTCACTTCCCTCTCCCAGTGTCTCCTGTGAGTCTCACCTTACTCCCCTCAGTTCCCCAGGCTCAACTGCCAGGCCCCCCGGGCAGAGTGCTTGAGCATCCTGGGAAGAGACTTCTGGACCGAAGCAATGGGACTTTTCTGAACCCTTCAAAATAAAATGCAGTTTGAGAAAACAGACAACCAGTCACATTTGGGGCAGGGTGGGGGGAAGGGGGAGATGAAGAGGGACAGGGGAGAGAGATCACTTACCACTTACAAGGTGCTGCCGAGGACTGCGACCTTGTCAGTTTAACAGATGAGGAGGCAAAGGCAGAACCGTGAGTGAGGAGCGTTCGCTGAGCTCTGTGCCACTGCACAGGCGGGGGGGGCCTCTGGATGAGGAGGTTGGGTGGGCTCTGTAATTTGGTGAAATGGAGACTATGCTGGGGGTGTAACTACCCCAGGTTTGCCAAGAGAGAGAGTCGCCCTGTGCTAACATGCTCTGCCCTTCCACTCTGCTCACCCAAATGTCTGTGCCTAGGTACCTGGACACCATTCCCTCCCCACCAGGGCCCCACACCCAAGTTTTGCCACCTGTGTCTTTAGGGAACAAAACAGGCACATGTGATATCCCCCTCCATGGGGGAGTTAGACAAGGCCAAGGGATTGCTCACCAGCATGTAGTTTGTGAAAACGTCTAACTAAATGGGCTAGAGACTGGCCAAAGCCTGTTCTTACTCAGGTTCTCCTTCCCCTGCCAAGGGCAGAGGAAGGGCCCTGCATGACAAGTGCAGCCCAGCTAGCTGCTGTCAGCACTGCCATGCCGCCACGGAGGGCCCCGGATGGGAGGCTGGGCTGAGCCAGACCCTCCAAACAGCACTCAGCTCTACCTGGGACTACTCAGGCCTTCAACAGGGAAGGTTTCAATTTGGAGAAACTGCAGAAATGGACCAGATGAGCTCCACCTTGGTAGGAAGAGGTGCTTAGAGCTGAGCTGGAGCAGTTACTGGTCGCTTTCCCAGAAGCACGCCTAAGTCTTTTCAGAGCCTGGAGGTCCTGAGCCTTTGCTTATCCAGGCACAGCCAGCAGTGACCATTAGAGGGCCAACAGACAGGGTGCCCAGATAAATCTCCCAGCTAGGAGTAAGGTTGGAAAAAGAAATTCAAGTTAACAAACATGGATCAAGCACACACTGTGCCAAGCTCTGTGGCTGAGCACAAGATTCCCACCACGTGAGGCAGAGCAGGGACACACCATTTATTATAAAAAGCACCATGCTGGGGAAGAGACCCTGTGCTTGAGGCACTAGGATGCCCATTATGTAGATGGCATATGAGCCGGGACTTGGAGAACAGCAGATTACTCAGGTGGATGGGGAAGGCATTGCGGACGGAGGGAACAGCAAGGGCAAAGACAGAGAACTGAAAAGTCAGGGAAGCAGGTCAGAGAACGAACGGTCAGTCGGCAGAGACGAGCAGGAGACAGAGCTAGGACAGAAGGTGGACAGAACCTGGGAGATTCCTGCACATGTCTTATGAAAGTCTGGGATTTCTTCTGTGAGGAACATGGACCACCACAGATTCACGTACAAGGGGACTGTGTGTTGAAGGAGGTAGCCAGTGACCAAATGAAGAAAGTTAGGTGGGCAGTAGGGAAAAATGAAAGCACGGAATGACGCCCCCCATGAATGTCCACAGTCATCATCCCTCAGTCAACAGCACGTTGAACTAGGCCTCAGATTTTAAAATAGACAAGTATGTCCTTTGGTGGTCCCCATGTGAGACCTTGTAAAACGTTCAGGATTTCATGGAGCTGGGGCACCTGGGCAGGGTTTGGAGCTCTGACGGGAAAGCTAGGGTGGGCTCCATCCAGAAACAGGACCCAACTGTCCTGCCAGGTGGCCAGCAGCAGGTGACCATGGGCGCCAACCCCTCACACCTATTGCTTCTTCCTCAGGAGCACCTAATTTCCCCCAAGTTCCACTCAGCTGGCCTCTCTGCCAGTTCTGCCAGCAAAATTTCGCTGTGGAAAGCCCAAATGCAGCCTATTTTAAAGAAAAAAGAAAAACAAATAAACCTGCATAGGACTAGAAAGTAAACAGGTAATGTGGGGTACTCAGCTGTTTTCATAATGTTCATAATGGGCAAAGCCACTCATTCTAAAGAAGGAATGAAAGATTTCGTGGTTTTGTTTTATTTACTTTATCGACGTGTTTGTCGTGGGAAACCAAATGAGAGTTAGTGCTGTCTTCCTCAATTCTTCCACCATTTCCTTTAGGAATACTTAAGAGTTTTTGAATTCTTCGGGAGAATAAAATAATCCCGCAGTTTGGTTGAGTTAAAAGTTCCCTAGGAAGGCCATTTTCTTCCCCTCAGCCCGCTCCGACTGCTGAGCCCACAGCAGCAGGCCTGGGGGAGGTGGTCGAGGCGTTTGGGGCATCCTCCCTTCCCGACCAGCGGCCAGGGTCCCCCAGTACCCTCCTTTCCGTTCTGTTCCCCATGAGTGGCAGATTCCTCTGTGCGGGTCAGGTTTCCAATCACCATAGAAACAAACTCGAGCAGTTTCATTAATCATTTAGAGCTCGAGAAGTCTAGGTCAGTCTGATTGCAGCATATAGGGTATCATCTCCAGGCCACATGGGACTCAGTCGATTTGAATTAAAAAAGATTAAGCTGCCCTGGGCTGCCTGGCCCCATCAGTTTAAGTTCTCATGTAACAGTGGTCTCTGGAGCCATATGGATTAGTGAGTGAAGCTATGCATTTATGTGGCAGGATTCAGTGAAACATTAGATGGCTGCAGGTGTCTGAGGGGAAGAGGACAGGGATCACATACAGTTTTTTTTATACTTGTTGCTGTTCTTTTGAAACTGGAAACAATAACTCAGTTTTATTTCTCCAGTGACAGTTACCGCTCTTGCTGACCATGAAATGGTACATTTGTTACCCGGGCAGGGTTTACGGTTCACAACGAAATGGTCCGTGAGGAGCCCGGCAATGGCGGTGTTCCATATCTGCTCCAGGGTGGCAGGTGAGAATGCTGACATTTTATTTTTCCCTTTCCTAGGGAGTGATAAGAAATGCATCAAATAAATATTGATGACATTTTAGTTTTGCTCGAATCAAGATTTATGAGCCCCAGGAAATTGACTTAGAGGCAGCTACAAATCAATGTGGCTCTGAAAGAGTCGTGTAGGGACCCTTCAAAATGAGTCCCCCCGCCCCCCGCTTCCAAAGTACCTACCTTATTTATGGGCCTCTCTAGGACTTCAAAGAACTTCAGTAACTTAGGCCAGACTGTTTTATTGCTTCATGGAGCTAAGATGTTTCGGGGGAAGATGCAGGCTATAGTGTATTAGGAAGCCTCTCTTGGGCAGTGGGCAAAAGCTTTCTGCATATTGAACTGCTGGGCTAAAGCTTATTGCACTCGGGCTTCCTGAAGAATCATTCCTAAATCTTCTCAGCCCATCGGCGTTGTCTGAAGTCCCAGGTGTTAAGCCCAAAATAGAAAGAACTTTTGTACTCTTCTCCCCCCAGCCACCTTTCTTGGGGCAACTGCCTTGGACTCATGAGGAGCCAGCTGGCCTGGTGGGAGTCAGTTACCAAGCTCTGCAGGGTGTTTCCATGGGCTGTCTAGTCCCGATCTTGTGTTTTGTTTCTTTCCTCGTGACAATGATAATCCTGAGTGCTTTGCTGCGAATGCCAGAAAGCAGGGACCAGCCTGGAGTCTGTGTCCAGCCCTTCTGAATGCTCCTCATTCACCAGGGGCAGCTCAGTGGGAAGGGCAAGCCTGGAGCTGGGAAACCCATGTTCTCAAGCCAGCCATGCTACTGCCACCTGGCTGTGTCACCCTGAGCAAGTCATGCGGCTTTCTGGGCCTCTGTTTTCTCATCTCCCAGATGAGAAACTTGACTGTCTTCCCCCAGTTGTAAGGTTCTAAATCCATTCCCACTTACTGAGCACTTGATGGGTTCTGAAAGAGGAGAAAATACGGTCCCAGCTCCCAGGAGCTTGTGATGGGTGAGGAAGAGGAGGTATGAGCACAGGTCGTCTGACCCAGCCCTGGGTGACTGCTCCTTCTCTGAACTCTATGGCACAAGCAGATGGGACTCACAGGGCAGCACCCAGTGCCCTTCTGTCCTGCTGCAATGGCCAGCGTCTCCATGAGTGGTAGCCTTGGCTCTCCAAGTGGCCTGCAACCCTGCTGGGACAGGACCATGCCCTCAGAATCCCACTACACCAGGTAGCGGGCTAAGCTCTTAGGAGACCAAAGTACTATTAACTGCCAGACATCGTTTAGAGAGAAGAAAGAACATGAACATAGGAAACAGATAAAGTTCACACACGAAAGCACCAACAGAGACCCCCCAGGAGGCAATATAGCAAACTGATTTAGAATACAGATGAATGTGCTAGAACTGTGGACTGACTTGCTAGCTATGACTTTGAACAAGCCATTTAACTGCTGTAAGTCTTGGTGCAGCAGGAAAAGCCCAATTGCTAGAGTCAGATGTCCAGTTACTAGCCCTGTCTCTGTTACTGCTACTTAGTGCAAGCTTAGTCAAATGACTTCATGTGGGGGACTCTCTGGTCCCTCCAGGATCCTGCTTCAAGAAGAAAGTCTTACATGTGTAGCCACTGGGACAGCTGCCTGCAGAAAGTCCTCAGCTGTCAGCCTCCTGGAAGGATTGCCTCAGCCAAAAAGAGTGATTTCCCCAAGGTCAGGCTCCAAGGAGTGACCAGCACAGGGAGCTCCCTAGTGCTAATGTGAAACGACTCTGCAAGGCTATCCTAGCTCCAGAGGTCCCTGGGAGTCAGCTGAGACCTTCATTGGAACTGCATCGCAGCTCAACTTTTCCCTCTGACCAATCCTGCTTCCATCCCCTCCCTTTTACAGGTATTAATCCCCCAAAGCACTCTCTAATACCCATCCTGCCTGCTCATTGCTAATCTCCATTTCAGAGTTTGCTTCCCAGGAAACCTGAACTATGACATTTCACGGCTCTGAGCCACATTTCCTCATCTATAGCCCTGAGACAATGATAGTGCCTAGCCCATAGGGCTGGGATGCAGGTTAAATGAGATAATCCATGTAAAGTATTTAGCTCATTTCCTGGCATAAAGAAAGCATACTATGGACTAGCTATGTATCTGCCTAATACAAACTCCTTATTTTGCTGATAAACTTGATCTTGAAGAATGAATATGAATCCATGGAGAGGAAATGAAGGGAATGATAGAAATGCAAGTTTTCCCCAAACATTCTTCTTGCCTTCTTCGTTGATAACAGAACCCTGATTTTTAGCCGTGCACATGACCACCCAGAATAAAAAAGACATTCACCAGTTTCTGCAGAAGGTAGACGTGTCCATATGATTAAGTTCTGACCGATGGTATGTATAAAAAGGTGTCATATGCAACTCCCAGAGAGTGTCCTTAAAGACAGGAAACCTGCCCTCTCTCTTTCCTTTCTCCTTGCTGAAATGTGGATATAATGACTGGAGCTCTAGCAGCTCTCTTGGGCCATAAGATGACCTTGGAAATGGCAACCAGGCACAGCAGAGCAACAAGATAAAAGGATCCTGGGCACCTATACCAGCCCTGGAGTGCTTCCAGACTAGCACATGAGAGAGAAACACACCACTGTCATTTTGGGTCTTCTGTTACTTATATCCAAACCTAATCCTAACTTTACACAGAGGGACTTCCAAGTGGGTAAAGACACCATGAGTAAGACTCAAAGGCTCAAATGGTTAGGGGGCATTCACAGAACAGTGAAGAGACTGGCCAGTCAGTAATAATAATACTTTATGTTCAATTGTGCTTTGCAATTTGTGTTTATACTAGGCTTTCTACTTTCAAATTCTTTGCCATCCCATCTTTACAATTCTATAAAATGAGAGACATTTATTATCTCCATTTTATAAATGAGTAAAGTGAGGTTCAGAGAGATAAAAGGACTTGCCCAAGCTCACACAAATAGGAATCAGCAGATTTCTGAGGCCAGAGAGTGGGTTCCCCGCCTTCCATTGCTGCCGATGTGTGTCTTTGACAGTTCACTCAAACCAATTTAATTAGCAGTGCTCCTTCCTAAAACTTGTATCCAGCAAGTGTTCAGTAGTTTGTATGCAAAAGGATGGTTTCAACTGCCTTCAAGTCATCTACACTCTTTAGCATTCCATTACTGACATTACTTTGAGCACCTACAATGTGTCAGGCACCATGCCTTAGCTTTGACATGCACTGCTCTCGCTTCCCCCTCCAATTAGTTCTTTATCCTGCATTTCCATTTCTGTTCTCTATCACATTTCTGCCTCCATAAGTTTCTTCAGGTGGCCTCAAGAAGAACAAGTTGTTTCTTCACCTGCTGTTCCCTATCACCTCATGAGGCTGTTCCCAGACAGGCTCATATGATAACCTCTTAACCAGATCCAGGTTGGCCCCAGACAGAAGGAACCAGTGGGTTCTGAAGGAGTCCCTGACTTTAGGCCAGAAAAAAGAAACACTCTTCTTAAGACAGAGTAAGATATAGGAAACTATTATTTTCCAACAAACTGGATCACTTACAACAATGAAAATTTATTCTCTCACAGTTCTGGAAACTAGAAGTCCAAAATCAAGCTGTTGGCAGGGTCGGTTCCATCTAGGTGCTCTGAAGGAGTATCTGTTCTATGCTTCTCCCCCAATATCTGGTGGTTACTAGCAATCCTTGGAGAATTTCTTGGCATCACTCCAGTCTCTGCCTCCCTCTGCACATGGCCTTCTCCTCATGGCTCCATCTCTGTGTCCAAATTTTCTCTTCTTAAAAGGACAGCAGTGATTGGATTAGGGCCTACCCTAATCCAGCATGACCTCATTTTAACTTGATTACATCTGCAAAGACTCTATTTCCTAATAAGGTCGCTGTCATATGTAAATACAGGTTGAGTATTCCTTATCTGAAATGCTTGGAACCAGAAGTGTTTTGGATTTCAGATTTTTTTGAATTTTGAAATATTTGCATTATACTTACTTACCAGTGGATCATCTCAAATCCAAAAATCTGAAATCCAAAATATTCCAATGAGTATTTCCTTTGTTCATCATGTTTCAAAAAGTTTCAGATTTGGGAGCATTTCAGATTTTGGATTTCTGAATTTAGGATGTTCAACCACTACCAGTGTTAAGACTTCAACATTTCTTTTTGGGAGACACAGTTAAACCCATAACAAAAACTAAGCAGGGACTCTGAAGCCAGAGGGACTAGTTTCTAAGCCTGCTTGGCCTCACCACCTTAAGACCTTGGGCAACTGAGATAACATGTCTAAGCCTCAGATTCCTTCTCTATATGAAAAAGCACAACACCATATAGGAGAGGTGTTGAGCTTAAATGAGGAAAAAAAATTGTAGAACACCCAGTTCATTGTCTAATATGTAGATAGGTACTTTTCCTCCCTTCTTAAGGTGGATACCAAGAGAGAGCTGGGAGAGGGAGGGAAAAGGAGTTAAGACTTTGTATGATGGGGAAGCTGCCATCTTGGTCAGCAAGATTAGAGTCATGGCCAAGAATTAGAAGCAGCCCAATACGGCGATGTAAGAAGGACCACTTAAAAGAGGGGGGCTGAGCTGCTGGAGAAGAGTGTGGAATCTGGAAGTGACTGGTTACCTGAAGCTGAAACAAGCTGGTGAATTCAGAGGAGGCATTGGCAAGGTCCATGGGGCCTATGCCAGAAGTTAACTCCTCCTGGGCCCAGACTCCTGAGGAAAGGAGGAAGGCATGTCAGGACAAGGTGAGAAGAGTTGGGATCCAGGAAGGACAGGCCAGGTCAGAGGACATGAGGAAGTTGATGCTGCTCAGCACCAGGCCACGGGGAATGGCCAGAGAGGCCACCAAAATCAGACCCAGTTAAGCTAGGCCATTCCAGATTCATCCTCCTCACATCTAAGGGGAAACTTCTCAGTGGGGAAAGGGCAAGGACCACTGCCAGGTCAGGCCATGAAGCCTCCTTCTGCTTTCAGCACAGCCTGGGTAGGCATCCTTGAGCTGCTTCCCATGGAGGCCAGTGGTGAAGAACCAGAGAAGTCCAGGGGAGGTCGTCAGAGTTCTAGGAAGGATGGGGCAGGGAGAGCAGGGAATGAGTTAGATGCCAGGCTGTATGCCCACCTGGCCAGACTGTTCTAGGATTTGTGAGAAAAGTCAAACAACCCAGGGGCTTGGACAGAGGTTTTTATTGCCATCTTGCTCTGTCTGATAACCAGGGGTGATGCTTGCCCACCCTCATAAGTCAGCCTGGGCAAGCCCTGATACACATTCCTCCCCAAATCATCCCCCATCCCTCAAACTCCCTACCTCTGCTCACAGCACCCACAGTCCCCAGGTACCATCTGTGAGTTCCCCCCACACCCTATACTTGATCGCCTTAAGTCCTGTGGCTCCTCGTTGAGCTCTACTCATGTGCTCCATGAGGACAGAGACTATGTCTCACTTGTCTCTGTCCCCCACAGAAGTGCCCAGCACCAAGGCCCACCCATAGTAGGTGTCCAATACCAGCAGATGCCACCCCACTTCCCCTAGACCCTCCCTAAGCCCTCCCCCCAAAAAGAAAAACAATGCTGTGTACAGGGCAGAATAAGAGGAGTGTTTCTCCATACATTTAAATTGAGGGCAGTGGGGAGGAAAAAGGAGGGAGGAGGACAGGAGGGGTGAGGAAAGCAGCTCAGCTGGAGGAGTTGGCCAGTCTGCCAGAGTTCAAGCTGACCTCAGAGCTTTCCCGTCAAGTCCTTCCATGTCTGAGGGCACTTGTCTTAGTCTGCTATGTGCTGCTCTGACAGCATATCTGAGACTGGGTAAGTGACGATGAACAGAAATGTGTTGGCTTACAGTTCTGGAGGCTGGCAAGTCCAAGATCAAGGCACCATCTGGTTTGGAGATTCTGAGTCCAAGGTGGTGCCTTGAATGCTGTGTCCTCACATGGTGGAAGGGAAAGAACAAAGAGGTAAAGGAGGTCCTAACGCACCCTTTTAGAATGGCCTCACCACCTCTCAAAGGTCCCATCTCTCACTACTGTTACAACAGCAATTACATCTCAACGTGAGTTTTGGAGGGGACATACATTAGCGGCACTCAATGACCTCTTTTAAAACACAGAGTAAAAGGATATTTCATTATGTGTAAAAGTCATAGGGTTCAACTCTTCCTGGCAGACAAGCAATTCCTGTCTCCCCTGCTTGTAACAAAGTGGAGCATTCAGCCTTTTGGCTCTACTGTGAACAGCTCCCTCCTAGGTCAGCCTTACTCCCAAGGCAGGGCCACCACACCTTCTCTTCATGCCTTGCCCCCTCAAACACACACCCACAAACATGAGCCCGTGCACAGGCACACGTGCACACACACACACACACACGCAAGGCTGGATACTCAATTATTAGGCAATAAAGACAGGTTGATTGATATACAGTCATCCCTTGGTGTATGTGGGGAATTGGTTCCAGGACCCCTGCATATATCAAAATCCACCCATACTCAGGTCCCACAGTCGGCCCTGTGGAATCCAAGTATACAAATATCATCTCTCCATATACGTAGGTTTTGCATCCTATGAATACTGTATTTTCAATTCATGTTTGGTTGAAAAAATTCACATATATGTAGACCCACACAGTTCAAACCCATGTTGTTGCAGGATCAACTATACTTCCAAACACCACCATCAGCATCAGTGGGCCCTGTGAGTAAAAGGATAATGTCAGCTTGAATTTGTCATCCCAAGTTCCTTTTTCAAGGTCAGGGTGCTGCATGGAAAACTGTAAGTAGACTCCCTGAAGATTTGAGTCAGGGGACACCTCCCACCCCCACTCCCACACGCATATCCCCCCAGACCTCCCAGTCCCATGTTGGCCAGATTCATGCAACATCTCAGAGACCACAGAAGGCAAGATCAGACTCAGTCTCCCTTTGCCCAGTCATTCTCTACAGGACAACACTGTTTGGGGGTTGGCATGACATTTCTCTAGAAGGTCGTTTCACTGTTCAAGCTCACCTTGGTAGCCCTTTGTAGGAAGTGTTGAAAAACTTGATCTTGGGCTCCAGGGTCTTCAGCATACACGTGTGCTTGAGAGATGAGGGGGTTGGGAGGAGAGTTCCTAAGGAAATCTGGAGGGGTGGCTGGAGGATGGAGCACCCTGCTGAGGGGATGGACCAGCAGTTCCTGAGCCCCTGGATGCTCTGCCCAGCATCTGCCACAGAGAACCCTTGATCTCATCCCCAGGCTGGCATTCCTCCCAGACTGTGAGAACGGAAAGTCCTCAGAGGTCATCCCCTGTAAAGTGGTCCCTCAGCTCATTCTCGCTCACTTGCAGGGACGCAGGCTCCCTCCCTGCCCAGCACTCGGAGGAGGCTGTTCTTCCTCTTATTCAGCCACTGCCTGCCTCCCTGTACCCCACCTCCCTTCTCTTCTGGAGACACCACGCATGGCTGATCTGTCTTCCACATAACACGCCTCCAACTATTCTCCCTACAACGTGATTTTCACAGTTTTGACCTGATTCCCCTGTTGAGAACCTCTAGGCAGCATAAGAAATTCAGAGCTCGAAAGACTTCAAGCTATTCACCTGTCCAGCCATCAGCACTGAGGGGCCAGATTACGCTGCATGATCTTGGGAAAATTACTTCATTTCTGGGCCTCAGTCTCCACATACATAAAATGGGGATTGAAATGAAGCTTGGATGAGCTAACACACGATGCAGGGCATGCAGTAAGGGCTCAATAAATGTCAACTCCTATGTTTCTACATGTGTGTTTTAACAACACTTTTGAATGGGATCATATTGTACATAACCTTTCATAACTTGGGGTTTTTTCACTCATTTAGTGGGATCATTTCCCTATATCCTTAAATATTCATCAAAGAATTTTTAATGGCTGTAATATTTCATCTGAGGAGTTATGGCAATTTATTTAATCACACTCAGAGGATTACTTCTGTAAACTACTTTTTTTTAACCCAGACTCCCAGGTCGGAGCCACAGGGCAGGATGAGGGGGGGGGGCCCCCGGAGCACCTAACCTGCTGCACCCACTGCCAGCCAGCCATTACCCTCAGCTGCAATCAATCTTGCTCCCTTCCTGCGCTTCCCTCCTGCCCACAACATCGATCAACCGACAGCAACCACTGTGTGCTCAGCCCAGTGCCAGCAACACCAGGGGCCCCCGAAAGGAGAGAAGGTGCCCTGCCTTCAAAGACCCTGTTCTCTGTCTGGAGCAGCAAACTGTACACATATCAGAGAACAGAACACGGAGATGGCCAGCGAGGGAGGGGTGCTTAGGAAGGCAGGGCAGAAGGGTTGGTGGGAACTGGTATTCCTGGGAGCACTGAGAACAGGGACTAGAGGGCACTCCAGCAGGAGTGCCATTGGGAGCAAGGTGCACCACGACTGGCTGGGCACGGAGAGGTGGGGGAGAGAGAGAAGGGTGGGGGAGAGAGCGGAGTGGGCTGGGTGGGGGCTACAGTTAGGCAGGAGCACAGCTGGGAGCCCTCATGAGGTCACAGTCCTGCTGGGGTCTGAGCTGATGGAGCCTGCTGGATTGGGGGGCCCGGGTCGGAACTAATGCCCCTGGTGGCTAGGGGCAATCATTTCGAAATGAAGGTAATGATCCAATTAGTGGTTATCCATCAAGTTCAGTTATCTTTCCTTGGGCTGGGGAGCAGAGAAGCTGAGTAAACACGTGCCTTGGACTGTGACATAAAACCAGACTCCCTTGTGCTGGAAAATGAGTTCAAGATGTGAGCTGAGCCACCTCTGGGGCCTGCAGGTTAGAGTCTCTGTGGCCGAAAGAGGCAGGGAAGCCGTCAACACTTAGAGGGGTAGGGTCTCTGAGACCAGAGCTCCCTCCCCAACTCCCCCACCTCCCACCTGGGCCCCCTGCCCTGCTGTGGGAGTGAGGGGAGGCTGTGGGCAGCCGTAGGCCTGGGAAGAGCTCAAAAGCACAACCAGAGTGTGACCAGGGTCCCAGTCAGGGGGCTTCCATGCAGTTCAGACCTTACCCCAAACCCCCGGCTCAGAACTTCCAGAAGCCTTAGCTGGCCTCCCCAGCTCACCCCTCCTCCCCGCACTCACTGTCTGTGCCGCACATTTTCACTCTGCTGTGTTCCATCGTGAGCCTTTTATTTCGACTCACAGTTCCCTGAAGACAAGGGCTTTCTGTGTCTTCTCATGAAAGAACAGAATTTTTAGTTAGAAGGAACATAAATGAGTCATCTATTCCAAGTGCCCATTTTAAAATGAAGAGACTGAGGCTCAGGGATGGGAACTGATTGGCCCAATACCACGTTGTTGGTTAATGCCTTATTCTGGATCCGAACTGAGGTCTGGCTCAAGAAATAGCTGTTGAATGCAACCATGTGCCAGGCACTGTTACAGAGAACAAAATCAGACAATAATCCCTGCCCTCACATAGTTTACATCTAGTGGCACGAGGCAGGCAATCAGCAAATTACATAAGCAAAAGTATACAGCATGTCATATGATGAAAAGTGCTAAGGAGCAGACTGAAGCAGGGAAGCAGGTGTTGGAGGAGTAAGCGATGTGGCTTTCCAAAGCCAAGGAGCTGGAGGTGCAAAGGCCTTAGGCAGGGAGTGCCTAGCCAGTTGCAGAAGCAGCAAGGAGGCCAGAGTGGCCTGGGCAGAGTGAGAAGTGATGTCTTGGAAAAGTCAGGGAGGTGACGCAGGGCAGGGGGCAGGGCGTCAGAGGCTGCAAAGCCTTGCAGGCTGTCGTAAAGACTGTGACTTTTGCTCTGAGTGAGATGGGGAGCCATTGCAAGTTTGTAAGCCAAGAATGACTTGATCTGATGTAGGTTTTAAAGCAATGTCTCTGGCTGTTCTTCCCCCTGTATCACACTCCGGTGCCTATACAACATGTATGCCTAACAGGACATAGAGGACATGCTTGACAAATGCCGCATGAATGAGCAGAGAGACAGGAGCACGGGAATTCTATGGCAGAGTGAACACTAAGGCAACCCTCAGAGTGGCTACACCTGCAGGCAGGTCCACCGGGGCAGGGCTGGCCTGGGCTCAGGGCTCGCAGGAAGAGCACGTGTGGGTGGGGCAGGGGAGAGAAATGCACCCATGGTCCACCACACTCTCCAGCTAGAGGGACTTGGGGCTGAGGTTCTTCAAGAGGCCTGAAATCCACCTGGCAAAAGTCCACACGTGTGTTCTCCTCAAGGGACAGGGGTATGCAGCCCCTCAGGAATTCAAGCCAGTTGGGAGACACTCAGTGAATGAGGGTTCTCACACTTGGCGTGCCTCTCAAGTGTCCTTCACTGAAAGGTAAGCCCGCCTATCCTCACCTTCCCCAGAGAAGGGGAGCAGCCAGCGCTTCGGACAACCACTGCAAACTGGCGAGCCGTTTGTGAGCCTTCCCCTCACTCGGCCCCTTATCCAGAAGGCCCTGAAACTCCTTTAGCATCATGTTTGGAACTGGCTTCCAATTTCTCTCCTCCCCACCGCTGCCCACTCAGGCTGCTGGAAGAGGACACTATGGGGCTGTCCCGCTCGGTCATTTCCCACTCGAATCCGATGCTGCCGTTCATCCCTCACCCCCTCCCACAATGGTCCTAGCTGCCTTGGGAAATTACCCTGCAGGACACAGCCCCTGCCTGCCACTGACTTGGCTCAGCCTGGCCTGGTCGCCTCAACTCACTTCTTGTAGCTGGACTTTACACGGGCCATTGAGTGAGACACCCCTCTCCACTCCTGATCTGGAGAGACCAGAGAATGACAGAGAATGACTAAAGCTAGAACATCCCTGGTTCCTCCAGGACAGCACCAACCCCTCTGGACTCTGTTCCCGTGGTATTCTATACCATGAAGTGGCAGTACCTTTCTTCCCATCCTGGAACCTGCCCATTTGGACACTGCTGATCCTCAAAGCTCTCTTGTGGAGACGGCCCTGAGCCCAGCATTGAGGCCTGTCTCTCTCTGCAGCAAGACTGCAGAAGTGGAGGCACAGGGCTCCCAGTCTACAGAAGTTTCCTAGTGGATTCATGGCTGTTTCCTCGTGGCCTGGGTGAGCACCCGATGTGCTCTGGGATGCATAGGTCTGCTTTCAGATGGGCCAGGTTCCCTGTGTGCTCCTCTCACACTCACGTCGTTATGCAATGCATGGACCAACTGCATATTAATTGCGATATGTTCTAAACAGTTACCCAATTTCCTTTTGCTGAGGCTTCTTCTGCCTCCTCCCTTCTATTTCTACCTACGAAAATCCACCGTGGGCTTCAAAGATGAACCCCAATTCTGCCATTCACCAGCTGTGTGACCTGGAGCAGGTGACTTAACTCATCTGAGCCTTAGCTTCTTTATCTGTAAGATGGGAAAATAACAAGTATGTTGTTAGGACTGGCAAGTTCAAGGGCAGACTTGATGCCTGGCGTGGAGCATGCCCTCTGATAAATGGTAGCAGTTATCAGTGTTATTGTTTTAATAACCATATTTCAAGAGCCACCTTTTCCATGATGCTGCTCCTCATTGCTTCATCCAAAAATCCTTTTATCCATTGCATTTCGTATTTTTCTTCTAGAACTTCCCTCAGGGTAACAGTCAGTGTGGGAGCTAAGGAAATAGGGGAGGTAAAAAAATAAAATTTTTTAAAGTAGAAAGAAATGAAGTTTATTAAACAATAGCTTGATGATTGAATGAGTAAACCCGGGTGGCAAACGGGCTCGTCTCATGTGGTGACATGATTGGGAAGGGATTGTTTGAAGCCCAGGAGAATAGTGCTGTGGTTAATTAATGGTGTCTGCTATGGGTGGTGGACCCGATATAATGTATTTGCCTATGATTGAACAAACTACAGATCTGTAGGATATTGTCCAGTTAGGACATGACCATCAGAGTCATTTAGTCAAAACTCCTCATTTGTAGGTGAAGAAATTGCAGTGTATGCTAAGGTGTACAGTTGTATAATCTTTATTTACTTATTTATTTTTCATTTGAGTATTTCTTTAAATATATAGAATTGTGTCCCAAAGGAATTTGGATGTAGTAAGTTATATAATTCTCAACTGTACAGTTCTTTCCTCAAAGTGAGGCCCCAGAACAGTCTACAAACTCAGAACCTAAAAAGAAGAAGTATGTTGCTCCAGGACACAATGAATGTTTACAGTGCACTCAAGAAAGACACATTAAGGTGAAAAAAAAATGAAATAAACAAACCATGTGTATTACTCCTACAGAAGGGGAGTGGGAGGAAAGGTTTACAGGAGAAGGGGACCCCTGGCCCATAGAATCTCAGGGCCCCCAACATTGAGGTCCAATGTCAAGACTCAGTCAGTACCCATGATGACTATGGGTCAAAGGGTCAGGAAAGCAAGATACCAGTCAGGGACTTCATTGTCTTGAGATTTGGTTCCCTTGGGAGTTCAAGAGCTTCCAGAGGAGAGATTTTGCTACAAGGAAGTCATCCGTACTTGCTTCCCTAGGTTGAAGCTACCATCTATGCAACACTCAGAGATTACCAAGCACTTTACCTGCATCGCCACCTGGATATCCCAACAACCTTTTGAGGTAGATAATATTATTTCCATTTTACCTGCAAGGGCTGAGGTTTAGTTAAGTAAATTGCACAGGACAACACAGACAGCAGCAGAGCCAAGATTTGCACCCAGGACTTCTGATTCCAAATCCTTACACTACTCCATGCCACTGGGTGCTCTGGGGTCCTCCGCACAAGGTGTGGAGTAGTTTGAACAAAGTCCTGCTTCAACTCCGAGCTTGGAGTAGTTAGTTGTCCTCTTGAAGTCTGACCTTCTTTGATCCTGCTGGGGGTTTGTTGCTTTGGCCAGGTCTCTGAGAAGAATACCCCCACTCTGACCGCTCCTCATTATCACACAAGAGAGGTCCCTGCTTCCTGAGGGAGGCAAGATTTCTGGAAGATCTGCCATGGCCCTGGGCAGCTGGCTGTCCACGAGGAGGGAGCGCTGTGGTGTCTCCAGCAAGCCAGCTCTCACTTGTTGAGTTTCTGTCGGTATGCATCCTCTGCGGGACCCAACCATATTAAATTGCTTCAAGCAGCCTATAAAATAAAGACAATTGCAATGCCGTAAGGAATAGCATATCCCCAACCATAAATAAATTAGGGCTCTAATTCCATCAAGGCATGTGGGTGACATCACACACCGTGAGAGCTGAGCTTGGAAGGGCTATTCACAGAACCACAAATCTGAGACGGAATTACCACCTTAATTTATTTACCTCTTCTGGTGGCTGGGTTGCCGTGACAGATGATTTCT
This sequence comes from Daubentonia madagascariensis, assembly GCA_023783475.1. NCBI lineage: Eukaryota > Metazoa > Chordata > Mammalia > Primates > Daubentoniidae > Daubentonia > Daubentonia madagascariensis. The sequence goes on along the minus strand of JAKFHU010001035.1, from coordinate 38,393,679 downwards.
GAAAAGTCTGGTCCCTCCAGATTATGACCTCATGTTCCACTCTTCTCCCCTCCCCCCCCTTCCCTTCCCCTCCTCTCCCCTCCTCTCCCCTCTTCTGCCTCCCCCTCCCTTTTCTTTTCTTTTCTCTCACACCCCTAGGCCTACATTTCCCTCATCACATTTTATTTTCTGTGTGGTCCTGGTAAAGCATGCAAGGAGGGAAGGCCTAGCACTGAGAAGAGATGGCAAATTCCAGACACAGAGGACAGGCCTAAGAGAGGTGGGGGAGGCAGAGGAAGAATGAACCTCTCCTACGCTATGATTTGTTGCGTTGCCCCAGGGCCATTCATCCAGGGCCTCTCTGGAGACATATAGCCTTTCCTTGCTTAAAATTTCAATTTAATTAAATCCACTAGGTGTGTTCTTGAATGTCAACCATGTCCTGGGCAACCTGGGGCAGTCAGAACCATATGGAACCAAGGAATCTCAGAGGCAGATGGGCCTTCAGTGGTCTGAAGTTAGTTCAACTCCTCATTTTACAAATGAAGGACCCAAGGCCCAGAGAAGTGAAGTAATTTTTCTAAGATCATGTGGCAAATTAATGTCAGAGCCAAGTCTAGACTGCAGAAAAAGTAGGAAATGTTAACAATGTCTGCCAGGGCCTTACAGCTTAGCAAGAGACGTAAGACAGACATCTTCAAAAGAGTTATCTAAAAACATGACAGAGTATATCATCAGAGCTAAAGTGAAGGTTAAAAAACTGAATTCAGGGAAGGACAGAAGCGACATTGGCTGGCAAGTTTGGGGCAGATTGCAGAGGAATCAGTGGTTGAGCTGGGTACTGAAGGGTGGGGGGGATCTCGCCGGGCAGAGATTGGGAGGGAGGGCATTCCTCACAGGCAGAGACACGGCCAGAGCAAAGGCCTGAGACCTGGAGTGAGCGTGCTGACCGCAGAAGGTCAGTGGGACCCCAGTGGGAGAGCGAGGTCAGTACCTAAGTATCATTATCTGATGGGGCCGGAGGATTCTGCACTTGACCCTGAGGCCAGCTGAGGGTTTTGGAAGTTCTTGAATAAAAGCAATGAACGAAAGCATGTTTTTGAGCTTGGCCACACAGACTGGGGTCTGGGGGACTACCAGCGTCAGCCTGACCTCACCTGAGGCTCCCTGAATCAGAATCCGCATTTTAACTTGACCCCCCGTTGGCGCACAGGCACGGGGACATTTGAGAAGCCAGCCCTGCTTTAAGAAACCTGGCATAGTGCGAATGTCACTTCTTGACTATGCCAGCGTTGTTTCCTGGTGCCGCTTTTTTTTTTTTCCTGACCAAGAATGACTTCTTAGCAAGCATTACTATGCTCAGAAACTCTTGCAAAATGAGATGAACAGGCAAATTGTTTTCAAAAAGAATGAAGTGTTCAGGAATATTAAAATTAACAATTAATGAAGAGGACAATATTCGATCCGTGAACACTATTAAACATATATTCATTTCCATTTTGTAGTTCTTTTTTTAAATTTTAGAGCCCATGGACTTTCTTCCAATGATCGGACATTTTCTAAGCCCTTGAAAGGCTCTTGGGATTTAGTATTTAATGGATAAAACAGGTCATGGTGTGTCTTGTGAAAGCAGGGGCTCCCAAATAGCTCTGGGCAGCTTCCTAGGGAGGTGGTAAGACCTCAGCAGGGAAAACTGAGAGAGTCCCTGCCCTGTCCAAGATCCCTTCCCCATGTTGGGGGACTTCAGGGAAATACCCAAGCCTGGAGTTTGATTCACTAAGTGTGGAGTCACTTTCCCCTCTCCAAGTACCACATAAACCTCCTGGATCCGGGTGCTACCCAAGGCCAAGTGGTAGGTGGAACCAGTAATGAACAAATTTCCCATTAGCCCACTGGATGGGAGTTTAGAGCTGGAATTAAGTTGATTTAAAAAAAAATACATAAAGTGATTTGTGTGTGTATATACCTGAGTTTATAGGCCAAGATGAAAACTTGCTATATTTTCTTAAAAACAAAAACAAAAACAAAAATTCTCCTCCCAAGACCTCCACTAATGGGGGAGAGGGTGTGCATGTGCTGGAGGTGGGGCACAAGCAAAGCTGCGAGGAGTTACAGAAGTGCTTCCACTCTTCAACTCCAGACTGAGATGGATGTGGAGCACAGCGCACCTCCTCCCTCCAAACCACAAAACATGCTCCAAGTCTGGGTCATGGCCTCCTCTCCCAGTGACCATCTTGAAGAGCTTGGGGCGGACCTTCAAATGCATAAATTCCACCCTCTGCTGTAGCTGACATGGCTTTGGTCTTCTAGAGATTGTCACCCAGGGAGGACGGGACCTAGGCCATCTGTGCTGGAGGCCTGCCTGGGAACCCCCCTCAGACGTGCCCAGTCATGCCCCTCAAAGGGCCACCTTCTTTGAAGCTCTGGTTCCCGACAGTGTCCCCTCTACTCAGAGGGACTTCCACAATGAGGAACTCTCCCACAGCAATGGGAACCTTGCTGGGAGCCTCCTCTCTTCATTTTAACTTTCTAAAAATTGTGATTTAATTCACATACCACAAAGTTCATCCTTTTAAAGTATATAATTCAATAGTTCTTAGAATATTCACAAAGTTTGTGCAACCTTCACCACAATCTAATTCCAGAACATTTTCATCATTCCAGAAAGAAACCCCAAGCCCATTAGCAGTCACTCCCCATCCCCCTCTTCCCCCAGCCCCTGGCAACCACAAATCTGTTTTCTGTCTCTATGGATTCTGGACATTTCATGTAAATGGGATTACATAATGTGTAGTCCTTTGTGACTGGCTTCTCTTCTCTTGTACCTTGCCACTGGCAGGCTTGCCTCACTAGTTTCTTATGAAGGTCTAGAAGTTGCTAGTCTGGGAAAGATGGTAATGGTCCTGGAGCCGGTTCTCCTAAGGAAGGCCACTGGCTTTCCTCTTCCTGAGTGTTCCTCCAGCGGCTGCTCCAGACACCACGTCCTTGTTGGGACTCAGCTTTCCTGAAGGCACCAGGTCAACACAAGTGAATGCATTTTGGTTGGGGGCTGTGGGTCCAGCACTATGCTTACAGTGTAGACTGAGGTCTGGCCGCTGCCACAGAAGTTAGTTTTGCTCAAATCATGTCTCATCTGGCCATGGCCTTTTCATATGAAATATTTGAATGGCCCTTCATAGATAGAAGATGCCACCTCAACTGATCTACACAACTGTGGAAAGAGGAGGTAAAAAGGCTTGCTCAATGTCACGCATGTGGGAAGTAGTAAAAAGGCAGGGTTCAAGTTCAGGGCTTCCGCCTCCAATGCTTCTGCAACAGCTTAGTGGCCTGTGCTTGTGGTAGACTACTCTCCTGGTCTTCTCTCCCTCAAACTCCTCCCTCCTGAAAGCCACCCTGGGGGAGATGAGGTCAGCTGTGAGCTGACAAGCAGACTCTTGTCTTTCTCCCTCCCACTGAACTCCTTGCCTTCCCCATCCCATGCTGCCCCAAGGCTCCTCTAGCACTCCTCATGGTCCTACTGGCATTGAGGCCTGTTACTCTGGTTTCCAACTTTCTGACTGTGGTTATTACAGACGGAATATTTGCATCCCTTCACCGCACCAAATTCATATGTTGAAACCCTAACCCTCAATGTGATAGTATTTGGAGATGGGGCCTTTGGGAGATAATTAGGGTTAAATTAAGTCATGGGGGTGGGGCTCTCATAATGGGATTAGTTGCCTTATAAGAAAAGAAAGAGCTCACAAGAAGAAAAGATCACATGAGCACATAGGGAGACGTCAGCTGTCTATGAGGCAGGAAGAGAAACCTCTCCAGGAACCAAATCAGCCAGCACCTTGATCTTAGACTTCCCAGCTCCAGAACTGTGAGAAATAAATCTCTGTTGTTTAAGCCACCCAGTCTGTGGTATTTTGTCATGGCAGCCCTAACAGACTAAGACAGTGATCTTGAGAAAGTTATTGAACCACTTGTGCCTAAGTTTTTTCATTTCTTTACAAGAGAGGATACTATTGGTACCTACCTTTTCAGGCTATTGACAGGGTTAATTACTTTGTGGAAAGAGCTTAGAATAGCACCTGGAACATAGTAAGCATTTAATACATGTTAGGTTTTTTTGTATGATTGTATATATTGTATTTCTTATGCTGTTGAATACAAAACTCTATTTATGCATAGTATGCCTTATACAAAAGAGATGTTTGTAATATTGGGGGAAGAAAGGAAAGAAGTAAAGAAGGAAGGAAAGAGAAAAAGGAAGGTAGGAAAGAAGGTACAGTAGCTTCAAAATACAGAACAAATATTGATCTATAGCTGTTTTCTTTTTTCTTTTAAAATACATTCATATACACACACCAAAAGAAAATTCCAGCATTGCAGAAAAGATAAATTCATTGGCAATTTCTGAAATTCACTTGAAGTTGCAAATGCAAAGGCCAGGATGGTGTCTTCTTTGTTGGTCATCACTGTACCAGTGTTGGAAAATCAATTCTCAACCTTTGAAAACTCTCGCATCTAAACCTGCAGTTACTCTTGATTACATCAATTGCCATTTTACTAGATTCTCATTTCAACATCCTGAGGGCCTGGCTTCTTTCACCCCTGAATTGGCTGGGTATCCAGTTCCCAGTCCGATTGATTTTCTTTTTCTCCCCTTGTGATCTTCCTAGTGAAGACTGACGTTCTCACTTGTAAAATTCACAGCATTTCCTCACGTTAATGTTCAGACTGCTTTGTCTGCTGATTTCCTTGCAACTTGTCCCTCCTCACGCACCTCATGTCAGGAAAAGCTCTCAGTGTCTGGTGAGGGTATGTTGGGGGGTGGAGAGCGACGCTATGAGAGAACTGAGATTCCAGACAGCTAGGAAATTCTTTCTCTTGACCATTCCTACATTTCCTTAGGCTCCTGGTTCCCAACACAGCTGCCAGAGACAACACTGGATGACATCCCTAAACTGGACAGACCCAGCTTCAGAACACCCAACACACTCTCAATGGTATTCTGATAGAAGTCACCTGTGTCATGGGGAGTCTTTAAGCAGCTATTTTTGGATTGAATGACCCACCTTTCCTACTTCTCTAGCCCTGGAATTGCTGACTGGACCAAGGTCAGACACCTGGACCAAGGGCAGCTAACCCTAAAGATGAACTGTGCCCATCCAATTCTGTTTCTAAGGCCTTTGAACCAAGAAATGCCAAGTGAAGGATGTAATCAGCAATAAGGCCAAAATAGAAAGTCTGTAATGTAAGAAGAAACCAGAGAAGCCATGGATGATCTAGTATCATCCAAAGTTACATGGGAACAGAAATTATAAGTAAACAGAAGCCAGACTCAAAGAATTATCAGGAGGAAGATGGAAAAGATGCACAGAAAGAAGCAGAAACACAGTGATACAAAGAGACCAGGCCACCTATGGGAGAAAACCCTGTGCCAGATCTCTTGGTTCTAGATTATATTCTGGTCCAGGCCGTGAATATTCTTAAGATAAAACCTCCTCTCTCTTGAGGTAACTTGAGTGAGTCTCTGTTTCTTATAACTACCAGAACCTAAGTATCACCTTCCTGTTCCTCAGGCCTATCCTGAGACTGGAAGCCAGGTTTAACGGGGTCCTCCATCCCAGAAGCAATAGCAGAGACCAGTTCAGCTCAATGCATTGCACTTGGAGTCTAGGATCCAAGTTAATCCAACTAGTGTGTAATTTGAACACCCACCACTGTGAGACCCTGTGCAAGATTTGCAGAGGTAAAGGTGAGTAAGAAAGCCCTTCAAGGGGTGTGTGATCTAAATAGGGTGGGAGGATGTAAGAAACAGAACTGAGTTAATACAAAACTCAAAAGATGTGTGTGTCAAAGAGAAGCAAATCCAATGCTTTCAAGTTTCAGGGAAACCGTGGTCGCCTTAGGATGTGGGGTTCCCGAAAGACTGTTCAACTTGGCGGAGGATGCAAAAAAGTGATGTAAGAAATACGGAGGTTGCTCTGGCAGAGCTTGACAACTGATTGGATATGAGGGGTGAGGAAGACAGGGCAGAGGAGGGTGCAGAGATGCACCATCAACACAGCAGGGAAGATGTTGGGGGGCAGGAAGAAGTTGTCCATTTTGGGTGTGTTGCATGTGTGGTGCTGGCCAGCAGGGGACAACCCGAAGGACGCCGTCCCCAGACAATTGGAAATGTAGGTCTGGGACTAAAGAGAGGGAGGACGCTAGGCATCTGGATGAGGGAGTCATCAAAGAGAAGTGAAACAGAGGAAGAGAACAGGAATGCCATGTGACAAAAGACAACTAACCGGGGAGGATGGGAGGAGGGAGGGCAGAGCGGGGGGAGTCATGGAGCTGTCCGGAAGGAGAACAGGCAAGTGAACTCAGTTGAGTGGAGTATCTCAATGAGTAGGGGTGACCAGAAGTGCCTGCTGCGGCTGCAGGTCAGGGCGGGAGGGGTGGGAAGGGAAAGGGCAGCTGCTAGAGGAAGATTCGAGGGGATGGTGGGCTGCGTTGGAAGGAGCTGGAAAAGAGGAAACAGGGAAAATGCAAGAAGGCCAAGCGCAGCGGAAGTCAAACAAGCAGCAACCTGCTGACCTCATGCTGCACTGTGGGGTTTGGAGCGGGGCGTGGGAGCAATGGCTGTGGTGGTGGGGAGCGAATGAGACCCCGAGATAAAGTCCCTGAGCATCCGGAACAGCATACTAGGTAACAGTCTGAAAGTCACCACTGCCCGCCGAGATTCACACATCCACTGAACTCGCCTCATAGCAGTCCCGATAGACTGTTATTTTTTAATTATTACTATTATTTGCGGACTTTCTAATTTTAGAAATAAAATAGTTTCCTTTTTTAAAAACAAGGGTTTAAATAAGGCAGAAATCTATAAAGCAAAAAAAGTGACAGTGTGCCATAAATCCTCCCTCCCTAAAGATAAACGCTATACATATTTCTACACCAGTCTACGCACATGAAAACACAATTTGCTCTTTCTCAAGAAAAAAAGAAGGATCAAAGAATACATATATACACACTGATGATGGGCAACTTGGTTTTTTTATTTTGGTATATTTTGTACATTTCCCGTACGGGTACAGGTAGATCCACTCCACGTTTTTTCAATAATCACAAGGGGTTCTGTTGTGTGGATTATCTGATTACTGTAGTTTAATTCTCGATTGAGGAACAGTTAGGGGGTTTTCAACTTTTTGCTATTATGAATAATGTAATAAGTATATCTATTTCTTTCACAATTGTATGAGCATTTCCATAGGATAAATTCCTATACATGGAATTTCTGCTTCAAAGAGTATGGACATTCTTATTTTTATAGACAATGCTAAATTTCTCTCCAAAAATGTGTTGATTTACCCGTCCATCCACGGAATGAAACTGTCTCTTTTCCCACATCTTTGCCAAACTGGGTATCAGCAGTATTTGTCATCTTTCCTAATCTGATAGGAAAATTAAAAAGCTGTCCTTGTTTTAATTTGCCTTATCACAGAGACTGAGCATCTTTTCATATGCCCTGACCATTTGTAATTTACCTTCTATTAATTTCTTCTGTGAATTTCTGTAAATGTTCTTTTCTCATTTTCCTAAGTTGAAGATTTTTTTTTTCCTGCTCATAAGACGACAGAGGTATACAGAGGTCCATGCTGGGAACTATTTCTAAACTTTTTAGCATATCCAAGGAGCCATTCCATCTCCAACAGTTAAGTACTTCATGGATCCTCATAGCAGCAAGGTGGGTAGCTAATGTAGTACAAATTGTGTTAATATTGTTTAAAAAACTGAACTTTGAAATTAGAGACATCAGTAATTGGAAAGTTTTACAATAATATATTACCTCGGATTCAAGGAAGGAGCAGTTCAACATGGACACCAGTTTATGATACAGAAGCAGATTATATGGTGACACAAAACCAGAAGAGAATGCTGCCTTGGGCATCTCCCTTCTTAGGCGGTTATACCAATGCCAAGCTTGGAGAAGGTGGTAATTAACCATCAGAGCATGGCTGCTGTCATGCAAGTCCATGATCTGTAATTTACTGTTTCTATTGATATACATAAGTCAACAGTTCAATCAATTGTGTATTAGTTTATTCCATGGGTGATTTGGGGTCTTCTCAATTAATCCTTTGCTGTCCTTATAAAGTCCCAAGAATCCTTTCACATTTTATTAAGGGATGAAACCGGGGACAAAAATACAAGTGTGTGAATTAAGGAGCATGCCGGTGGAGGGGAGGAGGTGGGAATAGAGCTGACCAACCAACAGTTGTTGTCACCATGCTGAAACCCAAAGTGGACAGAAAAGAACCCTCGGGTGGTCCCAGAGTAGTGCTTACTCCCCTGTGAGTGCACTGCCATTTACACAACAAAAAGAAGGGCCAAGTTCTCACTCCCATGGTGACCAGGGCACTCAATAAAATCTGTTAATTAAATAAAAAATTTGATGGGGCAAGTTCCCCCAAGGAATCAAAAGAGATAAAAATGTAAAAGTAGACCTAAAACTTGAGTTGCTAGAGCCAAGTACAGACAGGTTCATTTTTACTTTGTTCTTAGCAATGTTCCTCCCCAGGGGACATTTTTTCTTCTACCAATTTTCAGTCTCTTCCTCACCCAACGCACAACTGCTTCTCTCCCTCCTACGGATTTATGAGAACAGGCAATTCCCTACTGCTGTCCAGTTTTGCTATGGCTAACAGTTCCATCATCCTTCTGAAGCACAGCTGGTTGGGGCTCTCTCTGGCGACTGATTAGTCCCTAAGCCCTGCCTCGCCGGTCCTGCCACATTCTCCAGTGCAAGTGACTGAAAACATGCCTTTCCCAACAAGGAAAATATGTAAGATTTAGTTCCCAAGTTATGTTTCATGTTTACAACTGTCTTCTCATCATCGTTAGTTGGATTAAATTTAGTGATTACAAAGATTTTTGTTTTTATCAATAATACCCTTGATCTCAAAAACAAGAGCAATTTAAACAAACCCAGATGCTCTAAACTCCACCACATGTTTGTTGTATTTTTTTAATCGCATTGTATTTGATGCTGTCATTTAAATCAATTAAATATGAATGTTATTCCTATGGCCATGTTTCCCCAGCTTCTCACACTAAACCTTTGCTGGTTTTGGTTATTTGATTGCAGAACCTTCGAAGAGAAATGTTTAATGTTAATTATTATGTTATCCCCCACGTTTGTGAACGACGTATGTCCTTCTACCAAAGCCCACGCAGAAGCCAGAATGTAATCCCAGGGAACAATTACCCTGGACCTGCAAAGTCTTTAGATTTTAAGTCACTGCTGTCTGTTCCTTTTCAGAAAGGTTTTTCCCTCTTTAAAATGGATCATTTAGTTGCACTATTATCTCTGCGATTATCAACAACTCGGTCAATAGGAGTCAACCAAAACCTATCGAGTGGCCACGGGCTTTCTGTTAACATTTCCTCCATCTGTAAATCAAAACACCTTCGATGACTTCAGTCATGAAACAGTGCATTCTGGGGGAGGAGAGGAGAGAGACCTGGGGAAGGCAGGCGTAAAACAATAAAGTCTCGGGTCGTGTGTATAAAATAAAGAGAAGAAGGCTTGCCATCAGAGGATTCGAATTGAATCCTGACTTTAACATTAAGCGGTGACCTTGGGCATGTCATTTAACCTCATTTGTATTTTAGTTTTCTCACCTGTGAAAAAAGCATGTACCAAAAACCTCCATGGGAAAACACTGCTCTGGACTGTTGGTGGGTAACACTTGGATGGCTGCTACTCAACTAGACCGCAGAGGCAGCGCTGCCTCCAGGTTGTGGGAGGTGGAGCCTCCTCTGCGGAGCTGTTTCTCCTGGGGGCCCTCAGGTCTTGCGGGCGAAGGGAGAGGGTGAGCAGTTCTGGCCAGAGCCAAGGAGGGCCCCCCTGCACAGGGTTGGCCATCTGGTGCCCACCGCCTGGAGAATGCCCAGAAGCTGAGAAGGAAACCCAGCAAGGGCTGCAGAGGGCTCCAAACCGTCGGGACGAGCGTGAAGAAATACATCTCTTCTCGGCCGTCCTGGGAATGGAACAGGACTGAAGGTCCCTGTCGTCTTGGAGCCAGCCTGGTTTCACTCTTCTTTGATTTTCTGGGCCCTCACGTAAGATTTGCAGAAGACTTCTGAGAAATTCCAGCTGCCACACCTGAGCTAAGGGGAATTAAGAGAGTTTGTGCCCAGTTGGCCTGGGGCATTAAAAGAGCAGCCTCTGCCACTGGGGCCAGCAAGTTAGTGGGAACCCGGGGCGAGCCCCAGGGATGACTTTCGCTGACAGACGAGGGCCACTTGGTCCCATTGTTCCTCCCACCTTGAGAAACTCCTTCCAGAGCTAAATCTATTTGGAGTTTTATTTCATTACAATCAGCAAAATTCTCCCACACTTCGATTTCTAAGTCTCATACCCTGGATACCCCAGGGCCTGATACCACAGTGTACAAACAACCCCTGCCTCACAGCCAGGGGCCAAACACTCTGAACTATTCATCTACACTTTCTCTGAAGTCACTGGATGGCCAAATGCATATACTGGCTGGCTAATGTGAGGGCGTAGCCTGTGGCCTGGAAAAGTATTTCTCTAGCTTATATTGTTCAAATGTTGACCTCATCGTCTCAGACTTGGCTCCAATCAGCAGAGCTAACCAGCCCTCATGACTCCCCTTTGTGATGGAAAGAGCTGGATAATCCTGAGTGGACACCAAGCCTGGGACCCTGTTCTAGAAATTAATCTGCTGCCAGGGGTCAAGTGTCAAGTGCCTTGCATTGAATGTCAAAAGGCCACTTAAAGATCAGTGTAACCCCCTTTGTCATCTGTGCCTCTTACCAATGTGCTACACCCAATCACAGCATGGTAAATGGGAGCTTATGGTTCCAGGCAGCCTGCTTCTAACCCTTTAAACTCAAATTGTAATAATAACAGCAGCTAACAGGTTTTTCAGAATGTAGCACATGCCAGGCATAGCTTATCTCATGAAACTTACACAATAAACCTACGCATTTGGTCTTACTTTCCTCATTTTGATAAGGAAACTGAGACTCAGAGAAAGTGACCTACCCAAAGTCACACAGCTCCTGAGTGGGATGGTAAGATTCCAGTGCAGGCATGGCCTCTTCAGCACTGAGCCACGCTGTAATAGTGGCTGGTATTTGTTAAGGTTCTTGTGGTCACTGGTACCAGACACCAGCAGTGGCTGGCTAAGTAAATAAGAAAATAAATAACTAAGGGGGCAAGGGGCGGGGTTCGTATTTACTGGAAGATTTCCAGAAGAGCTCTCAAAGCACAATGGAGAGCTGCTCCCCAGGAGGAAAGGAAGCAGGGCAGGGGGGACCCGAGCAGTAGGATTTGTGGGCCTTTTCTCCCTTGGGGCCAACTCGCATCTTTGGTGGTTCAAAGTTTCGAGAAACTCCTAGGGGAAAAAAAAAGTCAGATTATCCCAGCTTGGTCAGGTATACATCCCAGACCAATCAGCTTTGGCCAGCAGGTCAGGGACAGGATACTAATAAGGGGCAAGTTAAGAAGTTCTGAGAGAAGGAGGGTTGTTGTGAGCCAGGAAGCTGCTTTCCCTTTCTCCAAGAAGGTCCACAGCAATATCAGAAGGGATGACCAAGAGGGGCCATGAAATCTTCTTCCTTATAAAGATTCAGGAAACACGCAGAAATCTTACCTGACTCCTGGCTGGTATTCGGGTCCTCCTGAGCTAGGCCTGTCTGACCCTGTCCAGTCTAAACAGGTAGGTTCCCTCAGCCTGCAGCCTCCTCTTCACCTTGACAAGCCTACCTGGTCAGCACCTTCGCTCAGTAGGTTTCCCCATGCCTCTTGCCCTCCGCACCTCCTCCCGGCAAACCAAATCCTCCCCGTCCTTCAAGGTAGGGCCCACATCCTCCGAGAAGTTTCTTGACTACTTCCCCCTTCCTCCTATTAACACCAACAGCACTTCATCTGTACCTTATACTTGATCGTTTTAGCCATATTCTGTACTATTCGCTGTCATTTTCTGTTTCTTGGTCTTCTCTCTGTCAACTAGAATAGAATCTTTGAGAACAGAAATCTTATTTTCTCCATTTTTTAATATTCTCCTTATATAACCTAAAGCAGGACTTAACATGATCATAAAAATAACCACAAAAATAATTGTCTTTATATGTCCTTTTCAAAGGCTTTTTTTTTGTATTATTTCATTTGCCCCTCACAACAACCCTGCAAATTAGGAAATGAAGCGATTATACTCCTGACTCTACCGCATGAGAGAGGGGCCTCAGCTGGAGGATGAAGTCATCTTGTGGTTGGTGTTGGCTGCCTGCTGGGACCTCAGGTGGGGCTGTTGGCCAGAGCACCTACCTGTGGCCTCTTCATGGCTTGGGCTTCCTCATGTCATGGCAGCCTCAGGGTAGTTGAACTTCTTCCATGGTGGCTTAAGGTTCCAAAGGTGAGTGTCCCAGAAGACCCAGGCAAAAGTTGTGTGACCTTTTCTAATTCCAGTCTCTGAGGTCATGCAGTGTCACTTTCAACTGCACTGTATTGGTTACAAGTGAGTCACTAAGGCTGGCCCAGATTCAAGAGTAAGAAACAGAGACCCCACAACTCTCAACAGCAAGAGTGTCAAAGAATTTGTCCAACATGTTTTTAAATTGCCACAATTTCCCCATTGCACAGATAGAAAAATTGAGGCTTAGAAAGGGTAAGTGGACTTGCCCGAGGTCATGCAGATGACTAGAAAACAGCAGTCAGAAGTCATCCCTACTCTCTGTGCAGGATTTATTCTCCTACCTGGTACCTGCTGGGTGACACCTTGATGATTTTCCATGGGAAGGTGGCAGCAAGGCCCAGGAGGGAGGGGAGAGAGAGGAGTGTTCAGTGATCTCTCTAAACCCTTCCTGGTCCATGTTGCTTTCTCAGCACTGAGAAATAACACTCTTTGACAGCTAGGAAATAAATAAAATGAGGATATCAGTGTCAGATGTGTGTGTTGTATATTAATCAAAATATAGATAGCAGATCTGCCTGTGGCCTGTTTCAGGGGCCAGCTATCCAACCATGCCAATGGGCTGGGGCTGAAGTCTGGGCTGGGGCCTAGGACTAGGGGCTGGAGGCGGGGCCCTGGAGTGGGAATCTTTGCCCCCCTTTCCGATATGATCTGATACCCAGCCCAAAGCCTGCACACCTAGTCACACATCTGTTCAGCACTTGCCTGCAATCACTTAGGTTTTATTATTGGACTTGTCACCATATTAATGTAGTTGTACATTGATTGTAATTGTACATCTCCTAAAGAAACTTGGTTTTTTTGGTAAGTATTAGTTAACTGATGCACTTAAATTAAAAACAATTATGTAACCACAGACCTGCCTTCTTTGTTCTCCATGTCTAAAATGAGGGTTTCATGTAATGCATAAAATATTTGGATTACTATTTCACAATTAAGGTCAATTTCCATTTGGAAAGGAAAGATAATGAACCAACTCTCACCCGTAATCTCCTGACATGTTTCAATTAAGGATTCCATTCTTTATAAACTTTGTAATCTGGGTGTTCAGAGAACATATTAACGAAGGTACTGATAAATAGAATCATTAACAAAATAAATCAAGACCCCTGGCTGCAACGTTGAGGTGGCATCAGTTTTCATGTTAAACCAAAGAGGCCAGAATTTGGGAAAGCTCATACAAAGTCACTGCTGGGTCGTTAAGTAGCAGAGAAAAAAAAAAAGTGGAATCCGTGTCCTGCTCCTGAGGTGAAGCCCTTCCCACAAGAGTAGAGTCAAGCCGAGGGCTTTTCACTCTTCCTCTGTCGCTTCCCAGCTGTGTGACTCTGGGTGAGAAACTTGCTGTCTCTGAGTCTCTGTTTCCTCATTTATCAGGTGGGAATAATAAGTTATATCAACCTTACAGTGCTGTTAGAAGTGTACCTGAGCTAATATATGTAACGTGCTTAGCACTACGGCTGGCGTCAGTCAGGACTCCCCAAAAGGGAGACGCTGTTGTTTTCATCGAGTCCAGGAGGGGAGGCTGAGAGACGGAGGCAGAGAAACTCCTTGCACTGAGAAGCACTAAACCTAGGATGTAGCCGTGCCACCAGCTGCGTACCCACAGGCAAGTCCCTTCCCGTCTCTGCCCTCCAGGCCTTGTCTGTGGATAAAGCCATCTGGGACCTCTCCTCTCTGTGGCCTCCCTGCTGCTCTCATTCCTATGATGGGGTAAGACCCAGCCCTTCCATCCTGCATTCACCTCACCTATGCTGGGAGCTCACCCAATGGTGAGCTCCAAGTCAAAGGATGCCCCTGAAAGGCAAGGACCTCCTCCATTTAGCAAGGTATGTCCAAGGTCATGGCAAAAGAGCAAGTCATTTCCAGAGCCTACAACCACCTTTGTGATAACGCTCTGCCTCATTCCCTACCTGGAGAAACCTTCACCACAAACCCTAGAGATTTGCCGTTTTGCAGACCCTAAGCCCCTCAGTGGCTGTTGACCTCCCCAACATAACAGACCTGACCCCCTGACACCCGTTTTTAGAGTCACCCGACAATATTAATTTCCAGATGTGTGTAGGTGGCACCATGATGGGGAAGGAGCCTGGCCTTTCCCAGCCGCCAACGAGGCTTATCCCAGCCTCATCAGCCTGAGTTTCCTCATCAGTAGTTGGGGCTGATTAGAAGACCTCCAAGGTCCCTGTGCTCTCCAGTTACAATTAATTTTGTTTTTCTTTCTTACGTCCTTCAGAGTCTCCTATTTTATTATTTTTACAAAGTCGAAGACTTGACAGAAGCGTTTGACATTCCTTTTATGAAAAGGAGACATTTGTCCCAGTTGGACCAGGGCTGTGCCCTATTAGTGGAGACATACGTGTCCTTTAGTAGAGATACATGCCTCCACTAATATAGCAGGCTTCTTTCTCTGAACTGTCCACCCTCCATGGCTGTTTCCCCACTCTGAGATGTTCTCTCACAGAGGTTCATGTGCAGTGACGTTTAATGGGTAGATGGCAGGGTGGTGCTTGGGAGCTATGTCCTGTCCCACTGGCAGGGCTCCAGCCAAGGGAGCTGGTGTGGCAGCAGCAGGGGATCAGCCCTCCCCTGGTGAGGTCACCAGGCCAGCACGAGACGGAAGAGGGAATTCCTGATTGATTCACCACCATCCATTCACCTTCCAGAGAAGAGGAAGGACCTCTAGTCCAGACCTCTGTCCGGGACACTTTTGCCTCTATATTCTCAGCAGAAGGTAGCGCTATTAGCAAAAGCAACTGTGGTCATCTGAGTTCTCATTGTTGCAGAGAGAGCTCCCCGCCCACGCACTAGTCACACCACTCTCCCCTCCTGGGAGTCCATCCACTCACACTCATGCCTGACTCACAGCAGCTGCTAGCACCCAGCAGGATGGCAGGAGCTATTGGGATTTAAGGCAGAGCTCCAAGGGCTGCCCTCCCTGAGCGCACCCCTAGCATGCATCCTCACACGGCCGCCCAAAGGCAGCTGTTGCAAAAAATTCCCTAGATCCAAGGAAGCTGTCAGGCAGTAAGGAGAAGTTAGGGAGAGCAGAGGGCCGCAGGGAGAAGAGTTCCTGGCTGTGAGCCGTGAGTCCCAGGTTCTTTCATTCACCCATTCAACAGATACCTGCTGCGAGCCGGCAGAGCGCTAGGTACTTCTCTAGGTACAGAGGACATAGAAATGAACAAAACAAATAAGATCCCTGCCCTGATGAAGCTTACACTCTAGCAGGCAGAGAGAGTAAAAGAAAGAACGAAAGCATAGAATATGGAGAAAATAAAACAGGGAAGGTCCCCAGGTGGAGGATGTGCAATTTTAAATGGGGGAAATGGAGGGGTAGCCTGATTGAGAAGGTGGCATTGGAGCAAAGACCTGAAACAGGGGAGCTTCCAGTTTGACTTGCACTGGCTCCTGGGTGAGCCTAGGAAAATCACTTTCCTTCTCCACATTTTCCTGGAAAATAGTAAAATGAGTGGGCTGACCTAAAGCTGTAACTTTCAAACACTTTTTCCCCTCTGTAGCAGATTTCTTTAGTCAAATGAAGAATTACCCAGAACCCTACAGGTTAGGCTTCCAACTTAAAATATAAGATACCCAGTTCAATTTGGATTTCAGGTAGACCAATGAATAATTTTTTAACATAGGTATATCCCAAATATTGCATGGGACATACTTACACTAAAAAGTATTTGTTTACGTGAAATTCAAATTGAACTGGGTGTCCTTTGCTTTTGTTTGCCAAACCTGGCAGCCCTCCTATAGGTCACACAGGAATGGGAGCAGGGGAAGCACCCCTCAGCCCTTGGGAGCTCTACAGCTAGCCTCTCAGAGCCTCAGTTTCCCCGTGGGCAGGGCTGGAAGTTATCTCCGACAGATCGCGATGGAACCCCGTTGGGAGAATAAGTGCGCATTCCAGAGCTCAGCCCCAGGTCAGTCCAGGGCCAGGAGCTGCCTGATCTCTGGGAGGGTTCAGTTAAATACCCAACGAGAAGGTGTTCAGTTCAGCACCTGGCAGTGGTGGCTACCCAGAAACCGTTATTTGGGCCTCGTTTTCTGGAAAACCTTTGCCTTCTCACTCCCCAGGTTTTCCAGAGGTCAGATCCTGGCCTGTTTAGCCCAGATGATCCCTCGACCCCGCGGGGCTAGGAAGAGGTTGACTGAATGTGCCACCGAGTCTGGGCAAAGGGCTCAGGAGGGTTGGTGGTTTTCTTCCCAAAAGTTCGCTCCTTCCTGGTGGGGCGGCTGAGCTGAGTTGATTCAGAAGTTCTCTCACCCTCGCTTGCCTTGGAAGGGCTGGCCCTGGGCTCTCCCACCAGTGAGAGTTTAATTGGAAAAACTGGTGACATTATTAAATGAAAATAAAAAACAACTCTCAAGGCTGGAAGGTAAAGAGCAGAACTGGGAAGGGCAGGATGTCTGAAAGCTCCTGGAAGGTGTTGGAAATGGTCTCTGACCAGCATGAAGTAGAAGCAAAGCCACCCGCCTCTCCAGAGCCCGCAGCTTCGGAACATGCTGTGAGCAGCTGGGACTTCTCCGCGGGCCACAAGCGCTTGTTTTCTCCTTGAAGTAAAATCAGTAGCCAAGGCAGTCTGCTACCACCGATCTGTCTTGTGGCTTACTTGAGCTGGGATAAGTCCGGGGTGAGGGAGAGGGGGACTGGGGACAGAAGGTAGGGGACAAGGGAGGGCCTGACTTGAGGCAGGGCAGAGCTGGGAGAAACCATGAAGAATGTCTGTGCCTGTTCCAGTATCTATTGCTGTGTGACAACCACCCCCAAAACACAGTGGCTTAAAACAACTTATTGTAATTTCTTGTGGCTCTGGGGGTTGCATGGGCTCAGCTGGGCAGTTCTCACTCTGGGTCTCTTCAGATGGCAGCAGGAGCTGGAGTCATCTGAAGCCTCAGCGGGGCTGGCTGTCCAAAAAGGCTTCTTCACACACATGTCTGGCACCTATGCAGGGATAGGAGGAACACTGGGGGGTGGCCTCCACACATCCTCACTAAGTGGCTAGCCTGGGCTCCCTCACAATATGGTTGTTTCAGAGTAGTGGACTTCTCACACAGTGGCAGCTTTCCCCAGAACTAGTGTTTCCAGAGTCCAAGGCAGAAGCTCTAAGGCTTTCGATGACCCAGCCTCACAAGTCACACGGTGCTACTTAAACCTCTGCTGCATTCTAATGGGTAAAAGGGCCAGCCCAGATTCAGTGCGGGAGGGACTGCACAATGGTATGGAGTCTAGGAGGGGTGGCTCATGGTGGGGGAGCATTTTGGAAGAATAGCTACCACAGTGTCCTTGCTGTGTGGCTGGGGGTGGGGAGGTCACCAGCACAGTTCCCAGACACAGCAAAAGCTGAAGTGACAAGCTCACTGGTGCGAAGGATGCCTTCTAAACTTTGGCTGGTGGGGTATGTTTTAGAAAGGGTATGTTGGAAACTGGCACTGGCTCTGGCTTTCCTGGGCTATGCACTGGTGGACACTGGTGTTTTTATCTTAAAAATTAAGGCAGTTGGATGAAGTCACTTAAGTTTCCTCTCCCCTCTGAGTTAAGAAACATAACATGTTGTGAGTTCATCGCAGAACCCAAGTCTTTCAAGAGGCAAGGGGACAGAGCCCAGGGCCATTCTCAGAAACAAGCGTGAAAATTCAGGGTGCCAAGTGTTCAGTTACCAGTCTTTGCATCTTCTGCAGCAACAAAATCCCTGTGGCAAAATTGATATGTCCAATTCAGGAGATCCTACACTTCCCTTCCTGACTGCATGTGTGTGCACATGTGTGTATGTGTGTACTTGTGCATGCATATGCATGAGGGGAGGTATAAATGTCAGGCAAGGGTCCCACTGCACGCTGTGTTTCTGCTCCAGAAAAGACTGCCAAATGGGTAGTTTATACTGGAAACAGCCTGGAATATCTCACTATTTATATAACTATGTGTGGTACAGCTTTTTAATTTAGCCCTCATTCCAAATGCATGACACGTTCTTTTGACACCTTGAAGAAATGTTTCTCAGATGGCAGGCTGGGCACAGCAGCTCCAGGCTGCAAAAGGAAAACACACAGCCCTGAAAATTAAAAGAGATTTAGGTCCTCTTAGGAAATACCTAGCTTCAGGCTACTTGATGTGGTCATTTATTAAGCAACTTAATCAGGAAAAGTAACTCAGTCTCAGAGCAAATAAGTCACTTTCTGGGCACTCCTGGATCTTCCGAATTATGAGTGGGGTAATGTGTTCATAATGGGACTACCAGAAGAGAATCCTATTCCAGGGTTGAATAATGGTTAGCTACTCAGCCAGGGAGACTCTGTGTTGCTGAGAAACATATCTTAGATGGCTGAATTTGAGGAAACTTCCCTTTGATTGAATCCAAGCAGAGTTTTAACATGGTTTCACTTGCCCTACAGTAGGAAAGGTTTGGGTTATAGAATCATAGTCTATCTCAAAGCTGTCCTGGCCCAAGCTTGTCATCTCTCTGCCAAGGAAACCAAGAGAGAATGTTAGTGCCCAAGGCCACACACCTCGTCTTTGTAGATCTGGGACTAACACCCAGGTCTCCTTTCTCAAGATTCAAGACTCTTGGCTAAACTACAGTGGAAAGGGACTCTCCGAGGGCCCTGTTGGGATACTAAGGGGCACTCTGGACCCCCCCCCCCAAATAACCAGATATGGCTCCAGCAATGAGCAAGGCTGAATGGACTCAATATTCCTGAAGGAGCATCCTGTGCAAAGTGTGACTGGGTGAGTGAATACTCAGTGACAGAATTTATTCAAAAATATTTATTGAGGGCCTACTATGTGCTAGGAACTATGCTAGAAACAAGGAATACAGCAGAGAACACAATATCTCTGCCCTAGTGAGGGATCTTACATTAGAGGGAGGTGGGGAGGAAGGTGAAGGACGAGGGAATGAGGGGGTGGATAAATGGATGCACAGGTAATTAATGGGTAGATAGATACATTGATAATAAATGAATGCATAGATGGATAGTGGCTACATTTAGAAAAACAGGAGAGCAATAACTCAGGAATAAGTTAGGCCTGGACTCAAAAACCTAGAGACCTGTACCTCCCTGCAAGCCTGCTACGAAGCCAGCATCAACTCTAATCAGATCATCTCCTGCTCAAAAAAATCTTCAATAGATATCCAGTCCTTCATAATCCATACCCTACACTGATCAAATATTTGCATTTTACTTCAATCCTGGTCAATCTCATCACAGTACCCCCAACACCACCACTAATCAAAGCCATTCCTGCCACTTGGTCGGGGTAACACCTCTCCCCAGAATGCCCTCCCCCATGCCCTCTGCCTCTTCTCCAAGCTCCTCTCCCTCCACCCAGCTCTCCCAGACCTGCCTGTAGCACGCACCAAGCACTGGCAAAGACTCTTCAGGGAGGTAAGCTAGACTTGTCTCCCCTACCTCAGCTAAATGGTCAGGTCACCAAGTATAGGAACTGTCTTCCCCTTCAGGGTCCCCATAGACTAGAGTATGTGGCTGGGCACACAATAGATGCTCCATAAAAACTTTAGGAATAACATCAAATCTGGACAAAGTAAATGCAAGGGGGCCCCCAAACACATGCCTGGCTTGGGCTTACCCCCAGGAACCTCTGAAACCCCAGTTTTCCTCCAAGAACCTGTTTTATACAGCCCCACACCCTACCCTCTGCCATGCTTTCCTGGAGGCATCCCCTCAGAATTAAAATTGGGGTTTTGCCTAGAGTGCTGGTCAAGGATTTGGGGAGGGGCCTCTTGGACTGTTTTATAAAACTCCTCTTCTAAGCTGGTGAATGGCTCAGTATCTTGGATCCCAAAAGAAAAAAAGTTGTTTTCATTCTGGCACGCAGGAATCACAGAGGGTCAGGCTGACTGTGTGATGTCACCATGCCAGGCTCAGTGCCCAGCCATGTCAAATGTGGGCATCTCAAGTGTGAACTGCTCTGCCAACCTACTAACCAGTTGGGAATGGGAAAAGAACACCTCCTGTGGACAGACTTGGCCACCTCATTTCATAGATGAGAAAGTTGAGACTCAGATCAAAACCTCTTAGGGTTCCCCAGGTTGCCTCTCTTTCTCCCTGATGTTTTCCCAGGGCCTCTCTGAGCAGATGAAAGATGAAGAATTCATCCTTTTTCAAAACAGCTGCAACTCTGTACTGAAGGAAGACTCCCTAAATACACATCGATTTTGCAGGGGTCTTTAACCTATTTGCATGCCTTTGTGCCTTTGGCATCTGGTGAATCCCACACACCCCTTCTTAGAATAATCATTTTTGATTGCATAAAATAAAATACTCATGATTGCAAGGACAACCAATTATGTTGAAATAATGTTATAAAAATAGTTTTTAAATGTGATATAATAACGTGTGCTTTTTTATTAACATTTTAAATTGCAAGATCAAGTAGTAGGACTAATAAGCACCATAACTTCAAAGTAGTGAAGAGCATAACTATATCAAGATATCTGCATCACCTCTAATGTGGTATGAAAATATCTCTGGTTTTTACTGGTGAGGAAGTCATAAGTATTCTACCATGACTGTTACCTACACTCTTGAAGGATCTGCTACGTTTCAGTTAGAGGTTAGTGAAAATAAACATGCCTTTTTCCCCATCCAGGTTCACAGACTCCTTAAATGCTATCCACAGACCACTCTGTTGGCATTTCCACAGGGTAACAATAACTACTTAATGTGGGATCTTAGGCAAATGCCTGACATTCTCTACCTCAAACAGTGCCCAGCACACTGCCGAACACTCAAGGAAATGTGTGCCGAATTGAATCAAACACTTCTAGTCCCCCACACCATGGGTGGGGAGTGGGTGGCCACTCTGCTTGCTCCTACTCTTTGCTCTATCTGGTTCCTGAAAGCCAGGGGCTCTTCCTAGAGCAATTTTCTTCTCATTTAAACATGTTTGGAAGCAGAGGGAAGTGTTAGATAACAGGCCCTATGACTGCTAAAGGGAGACCTGAGCTGCCGCAGGAAACGTTCAAGAACAGTTTATGCTTATGAAAATATCCTCCCTCCGACACCAGGCAGCTTGAGAGACCCGGGAGGAGGCAGTTGGAAATAAATCTCCATTCCAGAATGAGCCCACTCTTCCAATGTGGCAGTTTCCCTCCCAGCCTGGCTATCAATAAAATGAAATTCCACAGGGTATTGTGGCATCACCTGTCCTTGCATCCTGGTTCAGGTGGCCTGGCCCCAGGACCACGACGGGAGGAGGAGCGGAGGGCACTTGGCCATGCCTGATGCCTGGGCAGCTCCTGCGTTTCCCCTTCCTCCCTTTAGCTCCTGCCAAGTCACAGTCAGTGTAATCAACATTACCTCGACACTCCTACTGCTCAGCGCAGCAATATAGGAGCACGGTTACATGCCCAGGCTCTGCTAACAGACCTTAGTTCAATTCCTTTCTCTGCAGCATCACTAGCTTAACCTCCCTGTGCCACAAGTACCCACTTTCCAAAAGGTACGATGGGCCTAATGGTAGTACCCACCTTATATAGTTGTCAGGGGATCAACGAAATCCTTCTAAAGCCCCTTGCTCAGTGTCTGCACATAGTAAGCACTCAATAAAAGATAGCTATTATTTATAAATTAACAAAAGAACTTTTCAGCTTCTGCTGAGTACAAGGCACTATGCTGGGCGCTGGACCATTTCATTAAGGGCAAGAAGGTAGAAATTACTTAATCCAGTAAATTATGAACAGTTATAAGAAAGGAAAAGTATTTGCTATCTGAGGAAATTGACAATATTGAATAAAGGCTAAGAATAGTATCTGCCCTTGATGAGAGGAGAGACCTTGGTGCTGTGGGATGGAGTGAGCAAGTGCAAAGATTCTTTCCCACTCTCATGCCTGTCAGACTAGCAGCTGTGAAGGAAGACAAAAGCCCTGTCCCAAACCCAAAGGGGTGCTAAGAACCCCAAGGAAACAAGAGGCCTACTGCTGGCAGGCCCAGCAGCTCTGCCAGCCTGCCCACACCACAGATCCAGGGATGAGCTCAGGGCAGAGGGGAGTGGGGGAGAGAAGATCTATGAAGCCCTAAATTGAGGGCCACCTCTCATGTATATGTGCATGTGAGCATTTTCTTGGGGAGACAGCTTTCTTTACATTTCCAATGAGGTCTCTGACCCCAAAAGGTTAAGAGCCACTACTTTACAGATTAACTTCATCCTGCCTTGCATGGAGTTCAGACTATATCAGGAGCACCAGTCCTCTCTCTGCAACAAGCCTGTATGTATTTGCTCTCCACGGCCATATCTGATAGGGCCAGATTAAATGCCTATTGGTCAATTCTGTGTATTTCTGTACATAGCCATGAGTCAGTCAGGCAAAGTCCTGTTGTCATGCAACTTATATTCTAGAAGTTAGACAGTCAACAAGTAATCAGACAAACACGATACTTTCAGACTTTCTTAAGTGCTATGAAGAAAATAAACAGGCCAGGTGCAGTGGCTCATGCCTGTAATCCCAGCACTTTGGGAGGCTGGGACAGGATGATTGCTTGAGCCCAGGAGTTCAAGACCAGCCTGGACAACATAGTGAGACTCTGTCTCTATTTTAAAAAAAAAAAGCTGGGTGTGGTCATATGCACCTGTAGTCCCAGGTACTCGGGAGTCTGAGCCAGGAAGATTGCTTGAGTCCAGGCGTTTGAGGTTGCAATGAGCTATGATCACACCACGGCACCCCAGCCTGGGTGACATAGGGAGACCCTATCTCTTAAAAAAAAGAAAAGAAAAGAAACAGAATTATATAGGGGAGAGGGTAGGGGACAGCTAAGGTAAAAGTCTAGAGGTGGGAACAAGCTTTGCACCTTTGAAGAACAGGAAAGAAGCCAGAGCAGCTGGAACATAATGAGCAAAGAGACAGAGAAAGAGTGCCAGATGCAGGTGAGAGAGACACGGGGATCAGGTCACCTTAGCCCTTGGAGATCTCAGTAAGGAGTTTGTGCTGGGTGCAGTGGGGAACCAGTGGAGAATTTTAAACATCAAAATGACGAGACACATTTTTTTTCTTTTTTTTTGTAAATAAATCTCTTATTAGACGTGACCCATTTTGAAAATCACTAGGGCCACCATGGAGAATCAATCACGGGGAAGAGCAGATGCAAGTGAGGCATGTGCCAGGCACTGAGCCCAGCCCCAGTGACACCACGATGAATTAAATGGCCCCAGACCCTGACCTTATAGAACTTTCAGTCTTAAATAGGGGCTCTAGGGTTCCCTGCCTCTAAATGCAAGGCAGAGATGTGGCTGGTCTCTGAGCTGAGAAAGAGGGAACGGCATAGCTTCCTCCTGCTCTCCCAGCCCCTTTTGGCCTCAGAGCCCACCCTCTGCCCTGTGCTCCTCCCGACTTCAGTGTGCCTGTCTCACACCTCCCCATCCTAATTCTCCCTGTTGTTCAAATCCCAGATCAAGACCACCTTCCCCACCCAAGAAGCCTTCCTTGCCCACCCAGGCATTCAGCTTCCTCCCTCCCTCCTGGTAAGTAGTGGTCAGTGGTTTTGTATTCTTCTGCTTCACACAGGTTGGTTTTGTTGACTAACTGGTCTTCTCCCCCTGACTGACCAAGTACAGAGTTGGACATAGAGTAAAAGCATTTAAATACTCCTTAGATTGATATTTTGGGGAAAGAAGTATATATTTTTCCATTGACTGGAATGGAATGATTAGATTGAATTGAATTGCTGGTGGGCATTGTCAGTATTGATGTGGGTGACATTTGACCTTCTAGGAACTTCTCAGATTAAATATAGGCTAGAAAAAAGCTAGCACAAACTACAGATTCCTTATTAATGACCACAGCCCCAGCCACATGCTACAGTAGCTACAGAGATTATAATGCACTGAGTGTACAAATTTTTTCAATTAAGAACGCTTGCTATTCAGAACAGCAAAAGCTCAGTAACTGAATTTGTTTACATTTTCTAGCTTTAACTTCTACCTCTCTTACTACCTAAGTCTTCTTCCCCCAAAACCACAACTATAAATCATGACTAAAGTTCCTTATAAAGAACTGGTTTGGGGGTGACACAGAGGTATGCAGTACATTGAAGGTGAACCGGTTCCCATGACTTCGGGAATTATTTCTGCATGTAAGTATGAATATGTATATCCATCATTCCTATTCATTATAAATTTAATGTGTTTATGTGCATCCGCATGTATATGTGTGGGGACAGGTATTTGCCTATATTTGTGTTTTATGTATATTACTTATATATGTACATATGCATATACATATATAAATACAATAGGAATATGTACTTATATATGGGTAGATGTACATTCCTTTTTCATTCTACATGTGTGTGTGTCTCTTCACATACTCTCTGAACAAGAACTCTAAATTAAAGTCTGGCTAGGGCTGCAAAATATATCTCCTAATAATCGTGTGGGCTTAATTTCAGCCTTACCCATGAGGAAATCTCACCTGATGAAGGGCTCCTGGACTTTGCAGACTGAATCTGTTCTCTAACTATGGAGCTACGGTAGGATTGGAGAATTGCCCTAGCTGGGTCCTTGCCCTTGATGGGAAGCATGGAGGCACTGTCTGGTGTCCAGTGGGGAGTGGGGCACTTACTGATTCCCCACTGCACAGGCATCCAGGAGTTCTAGTCCAGGGGACACACACTGGGGAAAGTACTACCTAAATCCAGGTAGTGGCAGCCTTGGAGTTCCAGGGCGCACTGACACGGCTGGCAAATTGGTTCTGGTTGTTGCTTGGGAACTTAGGCCTGAGGGGCCTCAGTTCTTTCCCACATAGTCCTCTCCACAGGCTATTTAGGCTTCCTTACAGCATGGTGGCTGGTTCTAAGAGCAAGTGTCCCAAAATAATGAGGCAGACCCTGTGTATTTCCTTTCTGACCTAGCCTCAGAAGTCACATTCTGTCACTTCTGCCGTAGTTACAAGCCCACCCAGATTTAAGGGGACCACACACACATACACACACACATACACACCCTTTAATAAGAGGAATGTCACATTAAAAGAAAACACATGAGATGGGAGAGATTGTTGTAGCCATCTTTAAGAAATAAAATCTGACACACAGGTAGAAGATTATTCACACTACTAAATTCATTCTTTTTTTAACAAATATTTTTTGAGGACTTACCATGTGCTAGGTGAACCAGAAGGATAACAGCCCCTGCCTTCATGGTCATATCAGGTAAGAAACCTATGGGTGATAGCACTGTGAGATAAGTATAATGCCGGGGATGAGGACAGGAAGGTGACGTGGGAACTGCAGCAGGGCCACAGACCTGACCTGGCGGAGGAAGAGGGTCAGGAAAGTTTTCCAGGGAAAGTAAGATTCCAGGGAAAGATTCAGGGATTGGGAATGGAGGGGAAAGTTTCCAGGGAGAGGAAACAACACATAAAGAGATTTGAGGTAAGAGAGGGAAATATATTACTAAGCTTTGCCATCGTAACCAACAGTCCCCAAATCTCAGAGGTTTACAATCATGCACGCTATTCCTCACTCATATTAAATGTAGGCTGCAGGTCATCTGTGACTGTGCTGCAGGCTGGGGCTCTGCTACTTCTTCCTTTCCACTGTGACACAGGCCGGAGCAGCAACTATCTGGGGATGAAGGCAAAAGAAGAAAGAGTCCTGGTGGCAATTTGCAATGTCTCTAAAAGCTTCAGCTCATCCACTCACATTTCACTGGTCAAAGCCTGTCACATAGCCAAGCCCAGGGTCAGTGAGGCAGGGGATTATGCTTCTCCTATAAGAGCATAGGTAGAACGGTCTCCTTTCTGTGCACCCCTCTGAGTGTCTTTGCTCTCTCTGAGGTGCACTCTGCCCTGGTTCTACTCTTCTCCCAGAGGCTCCTTACCAGCTATATGACCTTGGTCAAGTTGCTTAACCTCTCTGAGCCTGTCTCCTCATCTATAAATGCTGATAATACCCACTTTATAGGATTATTATACCCACTATACATTATTATCCTCCTTTGTGCATAGAGGATACTCTATTGGTGGGTAAAGATGCTCTATTTTTTATTTAAACAGATACACCTGGCTCTATCTCAAGGTGCAGGGGGCTGATGAGGAAGGAGTTAGGGAGGGAAAGGGGAGTCACTTCATTTTCTCTTGCTCACAGTCACAATCCACACACACTTATGGAGCTTTCGGTATGAGTTCAGCTTTGTGCTCCGTCCTGATAACAAATGCAATAGAGAAAAACTTTGTCTCAACCACATAGGAATATGCAATGTCACTCTTGTATGCAGCTGTCTTTTGCTTTCTGAGAATTGTTCTAATGCAACCAAAATCCTGGAAACACTATCAGATAATGCAAAACATTATGGCAGCTGAAGTTCTCCATTTTGTCTCCAAACAGGCTTTTCATATACATTAGCTTGTTTCCTCTTCCCAAAACCCTGGGAGCAAGGTGTTTGTTACACCTGCTTTTATTCCCCCCCAGACCAGGAAACTGACTCCAAAAGATTAAGTTGCTTACCCTTGGTCACACTGTTACTAAGTGGCAGAGGCAGGATTTAACCCAGATAGCCTGACTCCAAGGTTGCTGTGGATGGTGAACTGCAGACACCAAGGTGATCTCCTGTTGTACCTGTTCCTGTCTTTCCAACTGCTTCCAAGGACCTCCAATCACATATCTGAGCATTTCCCAGAGTGCCTAGGCCAGCTCTGGGCATATAATAGAGGCTTGATAATATTTATCACCTGGAAACTAAATCTGTTTTTTGGCATTTAAGCCAAGTGCTTTCTGAAATAACACTAATGGTATGCAACTCTAAACACACTATCACAGCCCTAGTGACAATAACCTGAATTATTGAGCACCTATTATAAGCCAGAGTTTTCATAAGATTTATTTCTAATCCCCAAAGCAATTGTGTTCAAACCAATTGTTGAATGCTTACTGTGCACCAAACACTGGGCTCTTATCCTCATTCTACACACGAACAAAATAAGGCTCCAAGATTGAGTAACTTACGAAAGGACCTAGGCCTGTCTGCTGCCAAAGCCCACATTCTCTGCTATCCCCACTCTACCTTCTCCATGTGTGAGCACATGCTAACAGCACAACTGTATTGGAATGGTTGGAACGAAGATGCTTATTGCAAGAGGGCCAACTTACCTGTCACCACAAACCAGAATGCCACAGTGCTACCAGAAGACATCTCTTTGAGGCTGACTTTGACTAGGTCCCTCTGCAGCAGCCTCATGCACAGGTTTCCCTGAGTTATCTGCCCTCCCCAGCAGGGCGGTATCTTGTTTCTACCTACTTCATTAAAGTGTTTTCACAGCACTGTGCATAAATTAATTAGCACACATTCTTCTATAAGAAATAGCCCCTGGATGCCTTAATTCACAGAGACAACAAAGTATTGGATTTCCAAGATAAGAACAATGCTGGCTTTTTCCAGGTTCCCTTTAAAAATGCAGAACTTGGTGGAAACCCCTGTATGGCTGCCTCCAGTGGC
Source organism: Daubentonia madagascariensis (assembly GCA_023783475.1). NCBI lineage: Eukaryota > Metazoa > Chordata > Mammalia > Primates > Daubentoniidae > Daubentonia > Daubentonia madagascariensis. The sequence continues at coordinate 38,365,767 of JAKFHU010001035.1, read as the reverse complement.
CAGGTGGGAGTGGCCTCTTGCCCAGGCACTATCCAAATCGGGAGAGCCAGGAGCAGTCACCAGTCAGGGGTAGGGGGTATCACTGATGAGTGGGACTGATGCATTGTAATTAATGGTAATAAAAATAGATACTGCACGAGAGAGAAGTGCCAAGCCAGGAATCCCTACTCCCAGATAGAGTTTCTCACAGGTAATGGAAAGAAAAAAAAAAAGTCACTTCTTACAGGAAACCTGATCTACCCGTTGCCTACAGAGTATTTTTGTAAAGTAACTAAGGAAATGCAACTAAAGACAGCAGCCCATAGAAAAATTGGAATAACTCAACTTAGAAAACTTTCTTTCCCGCAGCCCATGGGGACTTGGTAATGCTGTATAGACAGTTAGATCTGGAATTTCTAAGAGCAGCGAGTTCAGTCTGTAGCTTCATGGGCCCTAGGGAGGTTCCCGCACCCAGTACTTCTGGTTGAAGGAAAACATCCAGCTCTCTGAGACCTCCCCTACAAGGAAGGGGAGGGCAAGAAGGGGGCTGGGAGAGAGGAGCAGGAGGAAAGAGGAGGAAGAGGGCCATTCTCCTATTGGCCTGGTCATTTCCCAGTTGTTGCTGTCTGTCAAACCGCGTTGGTCATTCGGGCATCCATTCAACATTTCCTCGGCGCCCAGACGCTCCAGGGGAACCGTGCAATGGAGAAAAGCCGCTGTCTATCTCGCAAGAATCCTGTGATCAGACCTTGTCTGGCAACTTACTGCGCCGCCGGGCTGTGTGCTGTCTCCGAGGTGGCGCTCTTCACGGACGCGCCCGCTTCTCGAGCCCTCTCTGCCAGCGCATGGGCCGGTCAGTGCTGGGGGTGAGGAGGGCGGAAGCAGCGGGCTGTCCCGGCGCCCTCTCCCTCCTCGGCTAGGGGCCCGAGGTGGCGGGTGGGGACAGAGCGCACGGACCCGCTGACCGGCACGCTGGGACGTGCCCCGTGGGGGCGCTCGCGTGCACATCCCCCGCAGCACACGGGACAGGGACGCACAGACCCTCTAAGGCCTCGACGAAAAACAACGCGGCGGCAGACTTCGGCCGCTTCCTGAACCAACATCCACGAGCCCGGCCCCCTCACCCGGAGGCCAGGCCCGCCGCGCCCTCGGCCCCCACCCCCAGGCGAGGGGCCCGGGAGGGAGCGCGGCGCCGAGGGAAGGGACTCCGCGACGGGGGCGTGACCGCGGGCGGGGACGGAAGGCCGCGAGCCCGGCCGGGCGTCGCGGGAAGGCGGCCAGCGCGCTGGGCCTGGGTACCCGCCTCAAATCCTGCCTGGTCCTGGCGCCGCCCGGGCCGATTCGCCACTTTGCCGGCCTCCGAACGGGCCCCGAGCCCCTGCGCTCGCTCTTTTCGTTTGAACAAAATCCCCTGTGAACCCGCGGCCTCCAAACCGTTTGCTCGTGAGGGCCCTCCTGGCAGAAGCGTGGGTCGCAAGCTAAAGGCACGGAGGGCAGAGGGGCAGCGGTGACCCCAGGGGACCCTGCTGCTCTGGCCCTTGGGGCCTGTGACCGCCCCAGCCTCGTGCGGCGCGGGGGACGCCGCGGTTCGCGCCGTTTCGGGAGTGCTGCCACTCGGAGCCCAGCGCTTTGCAACCTTGCCCGGGGTCAGGGCGCCGCAGGGCCGGTCCTCTGAAACGGAGAGTTCGTGTGAGCGGGATGTCTGCGCCTTGACCTGCCCCAAACGTTGCGCAACACAGAAAACCGCAGGGTGCGGGGTTTGCGAATACCAGACCCCGCGGGTGCGAGGCGCGGAGCCTCAGCGCAAACCCGCCGGGCGCCCCTGGCCCGCTTTCAACGAAACTCGTCGCCCAGGCCCCAGCGGGCAGCGGGTCGGTGCGAGTGTGCAACTGGAGGAGCGGGCTCCGGGGACTGTCCGGAGAGCGCACCCAACCCACCCCGGGCTCTGGCGCTCGGAGCGGCGGGAAGGCGGAGGGCGGAGAGCCCCCATCCTGGCCGGCCGTCCCAGAGCGCGCGGTGCCAAGCTGCGTGGAGGGCCTGAGGCGGGCGGCGCCAGGGTCGGAGTGTGCCCAGGGGATATCTGCAGCCTTTATAGGATGGAAAAATAAAGATTAAAAAAGAAAAAGTTCTGGTCCTCTGGTTTGGCAGGCACGGGAGGGAGAGGACCCCCTTTCTCTTCTTCACTCTGCCACAAATGAGGGTTCTGGTTTGCTCAGGACAGTAGGTCTTCCCATCTGCTGTCCTTGGAAATAGCGCACGTGAGCAGTACTTTCTCCCTGGGTCACCCCGTTCTTTCCGAAATAGCCCCAACCAAAAACTGGGGAAGCCCTTGGGAGGCCAGTGCAGCTGCTTTCTCCCTTTTTCCCACCGTGGGAGCAGTGCGCCAGGCTGGTCTGAGCAATGGGCGCTGGTCAGTGGGGGCGATTGGGCATTGTCCTAGGAGCTTCCTGCCCAGTCCCAGACACAAAAAGGCCCCAGACTGTCTCTGACCAGGAGTCAGGGGCAAAGGTATTCTGTCAGCATGAGATCACTGGGGCGTACCCACTCACCCCTACTGCTGCTTTCCAAAAAGTCCCATCCTCCCAGGGGACTTCCAAGGAAGCTTGGAGGTGAAAGGTGGCATTTCAGTGAAGCCCAAATTTCCACAGGTCTACAAAAATTTTCTCCTCCCGTGGAGCTTCTCCTGTTTGTGCTTGTTGAAACAGCAAATGTAAGCCTCTTGGATACAGGTCTTTGGGGAGGAAGGAGGACAGGCATTCTAGAGATTGGGGTGGGGTAGACCCAAAGCGCCTGGTACCCACAGGCCTCTCGGCAGCTGCTCTGTGTGCTGGAACTGGGGGCTGAGATTGTCTTTGGGTCAGGCAGGTGTCTATCAAATCCTCACCCAGACACCTCCCAAGTATTCTGTCCTGTGGCAAAGATTGTCAGCGAGTGGGCCAGGCAGGGTGGGGGCTGAGGAACATGAAGAGACCCTAGCTCAGCTTGTAACCTTTTTAGGACAAGCACCCAGCTGCCGCTGCTGCCAAGAGGTTCTGGCCCAGACCTGCTAGAACCGGTTTCCTACAAACTTGGGGGAGGAAGATAACTAATGGCATATAAACACACGCCATACATCGGGTTATGGTGCTATGGGTTTTCTGTGCTTGCTCTGTAATGACTGTTCATATGGCACACACTATATTATCCAAAGTGGCAGGCCCCACGTCTGTTTTGTTCTCTCATTACTGCTGAGCGTTGCCTGAGGCTCCTGGCAGGGCTGACTCTTGGGCTTAGGGCCCAGGGGCTGCAAAGAGGGCAGCACTTGGAGAGACAGTGAGTTTGAAGTTCTAGAAAAGGCCCAGAAAAATCTGCTTTCACCGAATATGGGCAGGACCTAGTCCTGGGGGAAATTCAATCTTGAAATGCCAAGGGTCGGAGGAGGGGCACATTCACAGTGAAGGCTGTGGCTGAGGCTGCAGAGAACACCTGTTTTTTCGAGGTTAGTATTCATAGACCCACCCCAGCCCAGAACCAGCAGGCACTTGAGAGATCACTCAGGCCTCAATCTAATAGTGGCAGAGAATGAAGAGGAGCAGGCCAGAGACAGGCCCAAAGTCTCATACCACAAAGTAGCTGCCTGGTCCCACTCACCCACACCAGGCCAGGGTGTTCCCCCTACAGCTGGAGCTTGCTAAGGTATAAGATGGCCATGGCCAGAGCTGGGACCAGTCTGCCAGCTGAATCCTTTTAACCATGTAGCTGGAGAAGAGGTCTTGGAAAGAGATGTCCTTTGTTGGAGGCCAGCAAAGTGGGCTCTGAACCTCACTGAAGCCTGGGATAAATTCTTCCCCAGGTCTCCCAGGGTGCTCACAGCTGACTCTGGGCCAAACCTTGTGTGGCAATGCATAGGACTCTAAATACAGTGGCTTAGATACAGCAGGGCCCCTCCCAGCCCACAGATGCAGACTCCAAAGATGCCACCTGGATTTCTGCAGGAAGCTGCCTGCCTCCCCCCCACCCTGGCTGGCTTGGAACCTACTTTGACAGCCCTGTGGCTTCAACATACCAAGGCAGGCCCCCAGGAACTAAAGTCTTAGGGGGAGTCCCGGGATTCCACTCTCTCATGCCTGCAACACTCCCAAAGGACTTCCAGAATGCTGGAGCAGAGGGAAAAAAACGGACACAAAGGAATAAATACATGCCTTACCCATAGACACAAAGCAAAGCCAAAAGTTGAACCCAGGGCTCCGGACTCCCATTCCAGTACTCCAGCACAAACTCCCTAGAAAGTTGAAAAGGGTGGGAACAAGGTAACATGGCCTGACTCAGGTTCCACAGCCCTAGGCTGAGGCAGAGCCCAAGACCTGTGCTGGCTAGGGTTCTGGCCGGGAAAATGACAATGGGAGCTCCTGGCTTGCAGCAGCAGCTGAGAAGGAAGACGAGAAACGGAAGTGGAAAGGACAGATTGGGGAAGGAGCTAAGCCCAGGGCTTTTCAAAACCTTAGAAGCAGCAGGAGTACGCCCCCTCCCCAAGCTCTCCCACCTCTTTGTGAGCTCTTCTCCCACAGAACCAGCACCACATGTTTCTACTGGCGCCCTGACAAAGAGGCAAAAAACAGGACCCCCCTTTTTGAGCCCCTCATTCCGGAACTCAGTGACCCGATTTCCAGTCTGAGGTGGCCAGGAGCCCGAGCCAGGCCCAAGCGGAGAGGCGGAGATCCTGCCGCCGTTCTCCTCCCCACCACCCACCGGGGAAGCGCCATCATCGCCCTAAACTCCCGGCCCTTGCCTTCCCGCCCCCCGTGGGCAGACTGCGGGTCTGCGCTGTTCCCCGGTTCTGCGTCACTGCTGCCGGCCGGAGTCAATTTCCGCAGAGGCCACTCGGAACTGCCGCGCGCTTCTCGGCCTTGGGAGCCGTGGGGTCAAATCTGAGTCCCCGCCAGGCCAGAAGCAGAGAGAGCCGAGTTGGGGCGGTACCAGCCGTGGGGCAGCCGGCAAGAGGAGGAGAGGGAGGAAAGGCGGGATCCTCGGGAAGTAGATTCTCAGGCGTCAGACTGCAACCACTGCCAAATCTTCCCCACTCCTCTCTCCTGCTCCCTCCCCGTTTCCCTCCAGGACCGCTTGAGTCCGGAGTTTCTAGGATGGGGGTGGGGCGCTGTCAACAGAAAAAGCCAAGTCGTTAAGTGGCGCCCAAGCTCGTCCCAACTCTCCCATCCCACTAGCCTGCTCCTGAAGAGAATCTGTCCAGCGAAAAGCGACCCTGGGAGGGAAGTGGTGACCCAGGTGGGGACGAGGACGGGGGAGGGGGCGGAGAGGGGGGACCCGGCAGGGCCTGGGAGAGGCTGTAGTGCCTTCCTTTGCGAATAGTAACCCCAAGTTTCTTCTCCCCGCCCCCCTCAACCCTCTCCCTCCCCTTCTCCCCGGCACTCCCTTAAATGATCCTCCGCCTTCTCTTCTCTCGTCTTCCCTCCTCACCTCGATCCTCCCCTTTTCGTCTTCACGCGTCCCCATTCCGCCCCCCTCTCCGCCAGTGTCCTCCACCTCCCTCGCTCTTTGGGCGTCCGCCCCGTCAATCACCGCCGCCGCCGGCCTCTACCCCTCCGCTCTCCGCCTCCCAGGCTCCTGGAGCGCCTCCGGCTCCTATCTCCAGCCGTCCTACGCTACGCTCAGAGCCAGGCGATCTGTCAGCGGAGCCGGCTGGGGGGAGCCGCCCGGCCCGCCGGGGCTCGGGTTACCAGTGACTGACAGCGTCTCCATGGCGAATAATTTGACTCCGACTATTGTCTGGCGCTGGTCGGCCCCGGGTCAGATAACCGGACCAATCAGGGCGCGGGCCGCCGTGCCTCATGCCCGCTTAGAATAATATTATTAAAAAAGCTGCGAGAGAGCTAAACGGGAGGGAGAGCGAGCAAGGAGCAAACGAGGGAGCGGGGCGGGCAGGCTCGGAGCATGTGGAGCGGCGCCCCGGGCGGCCCCCGGGCTTGGGCGAGGGCGCAGGCGAGGCGCGCAGGCGGCGGGGACGCTGAGCTGCGCGAGAGCCGCGCCTGGCGCGGGGACGTACTGCTGTGACTCGAGGATCGCAAGGAGCCAGCGCTGGGCCAGCGGGCCCGGCCCGCCCGCTTCTCGGACCAGACCGCCCGCACGGCCCGGCGGGGAGGCGCCCATGCGGGACTGTGCGGCGCGGTGAGGACGCGCGGGGGCGGGCGGGGGCGCAGCCGGCACCATGTCCATGCTGCCCACCTTCGGCTTCACGCAGGAGCAAGTGGCATGCGTGTGCGAGGTGCTGCAGCAGGGCGGCAACATCGAGCGGCTGGGCCGCTTCCTGTGGTCGCTGCCCGCCTGCGAGCACCTCCACAAGAATGAAAGCGTGCTCAAGGCCAAGGCCGTGGTGGCCTTCCACCGCGGCAACTTCCGCGAGCTCTACAAGATCCTGGAGAGCCACCAGTTCTCGCCGCACAACCACGCCAAGCTGCAGCAGCTGTGGCTCAAGGCGCACTACATCGAGGCGGAGAAGTTACGCGGCCGACCCCTGGGCGCTGTGGGCAAATACCGCGTGCGCCGCAAGTTCCCGCTGCCGCGCTCCATCTGGGACGGCGAGGAGACCAGCTACTGCTTCAAAGAAAAGAGTCGCAGCGTGCTGCGCGAGTGGTACGCGCACAACCCCTACCCTTCACCCCGCGAGAAGCGTGAGCTGGCGGAGGCCACGGGCCTCACCACCACGCAGGTCAGCAACTGGTTCAAAAATCGGCGGCAGCGCGACCGGGCGGCCGAGGCCAAGGAAAGGTAAATAGAGCTTCGGGCGGCGCAGGCTCCCCCGGGTCAGAGGAAGGGGTCGCCGGGCGTCTGCCCACCCATGGAGAGGCCCAAACTGGCCCCTCAGGCCCAGCCACACCCCATCTGCAGTCTGGCCTGACCTGGATGGCGCTTAGGTCTAGCTGGAGACCGGGTGGGCAGGGATTCGTCTGAAGCGGGCAGAGCAATCCGGAAAGTTGTCAGCTAACTCCCTGATCGCTTGTGGGTAAAAGTGGAGAAGCGGCGAGCTTTGGGGAAGCGCAGGACTGTGGGACTGGATCCCCTATCAAGTAGGCATAGTAGGCCGGACCTGAACGTCCTCGGAAGGATGGAGGGGTTTGGGCCCAGGTGGAAGCCAGGCTGAATATTTGTGGCTGGCTATGCATCTCCTCAGCCTTTGCTCCAGGCCAAAGTGTGATCTGGTCAGGACTAGGATAGGAACTTCTCTAGTGTGGCCTGGATGGAGGAAGGCCTGGGCATGAATTTTCCTTGTGTAGATGGGGGAGTTAAGAGTGAGTCCTTTATCCCACATAGGAAGGACTGCAAGAGGTGAAAGGCTCCAGGGAGGAAGTGTAAGCTCTAGGGGAGAAACACCTGCCCCTCTCTGCCCTGCTGGACCCAGCAGTCTTTCCCTGGCCCTCCAGGCCCTTGACCCTTCCTCTCTCCTCAGGCCTAGTGGGTAGGTCGGTGTGTTTGGGGTGAGTTAAGAGCCACAGAGAGTTGGGAGTTTTATGTCCTTGGGGAAAGCAGGACTTCCTGAACTAGCCTAAGGGTTGACCATTAGGCCCTTGTGACTGCTTGCCCTGTAGCCCCTCGGAACCCCAAATCTGGAGAGAAACCGTGGAAACAGAATCTAGCCTGAAGGTAACAGCAAAACCTGGGGTTAGTGGTACGGGGCACATGCAGCCCAGAGTTTGAATGATCAGGGTCAGGGGTGGGGGGGCTGTACAGTGGAAACAGATCTGGGGGGTGGGGGAAGAGGTGCCACAGGCTGGGCTCTGGTATCTGAGACCATGAGGTTGGAGTGTCCACAGTGGTGAGGTCTGAGCTGCCAACCCTATGGGAAGTTCCCACCCAGGAAAGCAGTAAGAAAAAAAGGGAAGCCAGTGAAGATGATCCTACCCAAGATTTCAAATATCCAAAGCTGGGCAGGGGCCACCACTCAAAGATAGGGTAGGAGGTGGGTTCTCTCTGCTGGGTGCCCCTCCACCCAGACTGGCATGTGTCCAGATGCCTGAAGACCTGGCTTCTCAGGCTAGGCCCCAGGTGAGAGCTACAGATTCAGGCTCTGATTTTCTGGTTACAAAAACTCAAAAGTCTAGGCCAGGACTAGCAGTCCCCTCCCTTCCTTCTCCCAAGGGCTGCCCTCCATGCTCCCAGTTTCTGGTCCCCCAGGTGAAGTTTCTACTGTGCCACCAGGGAAAGAGTCCTCCATCCTTGGAGTCCCCTCCCTAGCCCTAGCAAGGAGAACACTCACAGGCCTCCCAGGTTGGAACTAGAGGGAAAGGACCCTTGGTTCCAGGAGCCCGTCCCCAGCAAGGGTTTCCCTGAGGGTGGAGAAAAGCAAAGGGAATTAAGGCCTGTGAGATGCTGAACTTCAAGTGGGGTCCTCAGCCTGGGAATTAGGGTCCCTCATCCTGTAGCCCCACTTCTTCCCAGCAAGCCTGGCTTGAGGAGCCTAAAGTGATCTGAAAATCCAGGCATCTTCTCTTTCTCCCTGCCCACTCCCCAACTCCAGCGAGCCCTGTTCCCCTGCCCCTCCGTTCCTGAAAAGGACTGTTGGGGGAGGAGGACAGGCAGGAAATACAGAGAACAGGAAAGATATATTCAAGAGATTAAAAGCATGAGAAGTAGGGAGAATACAGATGGTACAGGGAGAGGGATGACAGAGAACTCGGGTGTTGAGAGAGAGAACTGGCAGAAAGGAGAAGCTGAGGCCAGGCCGAGAAAATGGTAGAAACCGAAAACACCGCAGGCAGCCCGGCGGCTCCGGCTCCTGAGTCAGGCGGCAGGCTCTGGCTCCGGCTCGGAGTGACATGGCGCCGAGTGGCTCGATTTCCCCGTGACCCGGCTGCTTTGCTCCTCCACTTGCAGGGAGAACAGCGAGAACTCCAGTTCCAACAGCCACAACCCGCTGGCTTCGTCGCTGAACGGCAGCGGCAAGTCGGTGTTAGGCAGCTCGGAGGACGAGAAGACTCCGTCGGGGACGCCAGACCACTCGTCGTCCAGCCCCGCACTGCTGCTCAGCCCGCCGCCGCCACCCGGGCTGCCGTCCCTGCACAGCCTGGGCCACCCTCCGGGTCCTAGCGCGGTGCCAGTACCCGTGCCGGGCGGAGGCGGCGCGGACCCACTGCAACACCACCACAGCCTGCAGGACTCCATCCTCAACCCCATGTCGGCCAACCTCGTGGACCTGGGCTCCTAGAACCCCGCTTGCCTTGACGCGCTTGCCTTCCGGGCTTGGCGCCGGGGACCTGAGAGAGGCGGCATTCGAGGGCGCCCCGCGCCGGCGGCCGCACCAGGTACTGAGAGACCCGCACGCTGAGCGAGCAGAACCGCCGGCCGGGGCGGGGCGGATGGCTGGCTGTTTTAGTCCTTGTTCGGGATTTATTTGCAACAAGTTTTTCTGAGATCCTTTGGAGACTGGGGAACTGGGTCTTGAACCAGAGAAGGGAATAAATTATACACATTCTTGTTCTGTCTCCTGATCGTCTCTTCTCTCTTTCTTTCTTGAACCCTCTCTGGCTTTCCCTTGCCTTTTTCCCCTTCCTTCTCCTTTCTTGCTCTGCGTTCTCTCCTTTCTTCTCTCCTCTTTTCTCTCTCTCCCCTTCTTGCTTGCCCCCTTTTTTGTGTCTGTTTCCTTCTAGATTTCTGACTTGCCACCCCACACACACCCTGTGTGTGTCTTCTCTCTTTCTCCTCTCCTGCCAGTCTCTTGTTTTTTGGCCCGTCGGTCTGTACCCCTCACTCTTTCTCCTCCTGCCTGGTGTCTCTTTGCCCCTTCTGCATCCCTCACTCCCAGGCTGGCGGGTGGTGGAGGGCAAGCGGAAGACAGACAGGGCCTTTGAACTTCGGCCGCTCCAGAGGCCCTCCCCCATCCCCAGGGGTCAGTGAGGCTGCAGGTGTCAGCTTTTTGCCCGGTAACTTAAGTGAAAGAGAAAGGACAGTGCCACAGAAGCCCCTGAACACCCCCTGGTCGCTCGCCCCTCGCCCCTCTCTCTGGTCGAGGCCCTGCCAGGCTGTGCTCTCCTCGTCCTCCCGGGACTGTGGCCTCAGGGCGCCCGGCAGAGCGTGCCTCCCGAGCCGCGGACTTGCCGTCTCCCCGTTATGCTCTCATGTGAATGTTCTTCGGGAAATATTTCTGCTTTTATTTTATAATAAAATTAGAAATCATAAAATATATATGGTTATATACCACGAGGCCCGCTGGCCAGGAGTGCAGCAGTGTCTAATTTCCCTTCTAGGACTCGAAATCCCGGGTGGGCCGTTCTAGGCTGCGATGCTCTGGTGAGTCTCCAAAACCGGGAGACGCCTTCCTACACACACGACGTGTATCAGTGGCAAGGTGAAGGGACTGAAAACTCTGAAACCTCCTCCCCCAGAGCCCTTGTCCTTTTCTTGTCTGGGAAAGCTCCTTGCAGAAGCGGGGAGAGGGCAGCCTGCTTCTCTCCCTGCACCAGCGACTGCGCTGCGCAGAGCCCTCCTCCGCCTCTTTCTTCACCTCGGGGTTGGGGGTCGGGGTGGGAGATGAAAAGCTGGAACGGGGAGCGAGTGTACGTGCGTTGGGAGATGACAAGGCTGGGGAACAAATCGGGCACCGTCAGTTCCCTGACGCGCAAACCTTTGGCGGTGGTCTCAGTCCCCGAAACCAGGTGCGATGCATTGGGCAGATTTGCTGGCCCTGGGGGACAGCTGCTGAGACCTAAGCTCCAGGTGTGCAGCCCGGGCGGTGCGTGTGGCGGTGGAGCAAAGATCTCCAAGCTCGCAAACCTGCTTCTGTCGATTTGCAGTGGACAAGAAGGGATAGGGGACAAGGGAAATCAGACTCCGGGCGGCCGGCGGCAGACGCGTGTTCTAGATGGGAGCAAGCGGACGCCTAGGCTCGGAGGGTCAGGCGGAGCCAGTGGCTCCGCGTAGTGCGCCGTGAGTGCTTCGGTAGCTGTAAGTTAACCTGCAGCGCCCCCTCCCCTCGGGGTTCCAGCCCCCTCTTTAAGCGACACGTCTAAGCCCGTCTGGGCAGATCTGAAGCGGGCAGGACTCCTCGAGGAAGAAGTTGAGGCTTTTCCATCTCAGGTGGCTCTGCGTTCTGAACACGTCCCTCCTCCGTGACCAGGATGCCGCGGGCTGGGCCTGCTGTCCCCGGATGCGAGGTAATGGGGTGTTCGTCGGGCCCCTAGATCCTAGAGCGCTGGGACCTCTCTGTACTTTTCCTTTCTGATAAAATCAGTGCTTTCTGGTAAAACCGGAATAAAATCACAAGACCCTTTCGCTCGGACTTTCTGAGTATCAAAGATTCCTTCCCAGTCCAGACCCGAGTGGACTCGGGCAGCTGGGCCTGCTAACGGCTCAGGAGGCTACACCTCAGTTTTGGCTCTGTGCTGACCTGGAGGTCAAGGGGATACTGAGGAGGCTGGCACTGCTCGGCATGGCTGGAGTCCTCCTGTTGGGGACTGCACTAAGTGGCTCCCCACTCTGTACCCCAAGAGGAATTCCAGCCCAGGCAACACTTGCGCCTCTCCTGGAGGCTCTGCTCTCAGGGCACAACTCAGGTTTGTGCTTGTAAGGAATTGATCTGTGCTCCTAAGGCCTGAGCACCTCAACTTCTGCTGACTGGCACAGTGAACAGCTGGCTACTGCCTGAGGGTCCGAGGAGACTCACGAAGCCGCCTTGCAACAGCCCAGCCGTCCAGACAGGACTTGGTGATGCCCCGTTGGTGGCGCCAGAACCTACTCTTTGCCATGCTTACTTTGGGGAGGAGGCAAACACAGTAGCTCCTTTATCTGGATCGCCCCTACCCAGCCCCCATTCTTGACTTTCACACTCACAGCAGAACAGGCTCTGTACCAACTTTTACAAGGACACGTACATACGCACTTAACATAAATTCCATTCACCGTTATTGAAAGCCTGCTGTGTGCCAAGCATGGTGGATGGCACCAGAACCCCTCACCCTCTGACACATAGCAGCCACCCAGGGGAAACATGCAGACCAGATCTGTCACACCCATGTTCACACCTGCATGCACACAAACACAAAAGCAAGCACACACAGACCCTCACCCCATTTTCAGACACAAACATATGTCCTCAGGCACTCCCCTACTGATATGTATGTGAGATACATGCGCAAATGAACCCCTCTCACATGCATGTGTTCACACATACAAACACACATACACATCACATTTCTCCCCAGAAAGACACAAATCCACAATCACACACTGGTGCTTTTGCTAGCAGCCAGTCCCTGCCCACACCTGGGGCAAGACCTGGCCTTGCAGCACTGCTTGATGGGATGGCCTTGGCACCTAGCTGCTTGGTCCCAGAGAAAGAGATCGTCCCAGCCCCCTGTGGCGGCTCCTTGGGGATCTCCCGGCAAGCAACCTCTGGGGGCCCGCCCAGGTGGAATGACTAGAGTTTGCCTGGAGTTCTTAACCACCAGTAGGGGGCAGGTGCCAGTCCCCAGGCTTTATTCAGTAAAGTGAATTCTGGTGGAGCCGTGGTACTTGTTACAGCCTCCCTCTTTCCATCCCTCTTAGAAAGCTAGCCCCGAAAATATTCAAACTGGGAGGTGGGTTCTATGCAGAAGGTCTGGAAATAAATCTGAGCAGCTACTCACTCGCCCACTGCATAAATCTGTACAAGCCAGTCCTCCATTCCACACCTGGCAAGACCTAGTGGCTGGTGGCTGCCTCGACCATCGCAAGCCACCTGCACATAATGTTGGCACAGATGTTGCCCGCTGAATACAGCCACTCCCCATCAGTGTCCAGTGAATAGGATTCCCAGTGGCTTGTCACCCGTCCACCACCACCCATCCCCTGCATACCCCCTGGCTGCTGGGGAAGCCATGATTTTGCTTCAACCACCTGAAGGGACCCAGCGACTGGAAGAAGACCGAGAGTCTCCCTTTCTGTTCTCCTGAGCACGTGTGCTACCAGATGGCCTTCATTTGTTCCCAACCAGGTCCTCTGCCCTTTAGAGCAGAAACCCTATGAAGGTAGAATCCAGTTCTTTGGGGTAGCTGGCTGGACCAGAGAAAGGAAATCTGTTTGGGGGCTTAAAAGGGCAGAAGGCAGAGAGGAGCATGTGGGGCTCACGGTTCGTCCCCATTTGTTGCCTCCCCACTCCCACCCCCACTGCCAGGACTTGGGTCAGGACCCTCCAGTCTCTATCCCAAGTCGCAACTCGAGGGAGTGGCAGGCCTGCCTGGGCAGCGGTGATGTCGTGTGGCACCAGAAAAGGTTAAACAGAGCCAGGGAGATCTGGGGAGAGAACATGGGACTACTGGATCCTCGATTATCTCCAGTCCTTGTAGGAAATACAATTTCAGCCAATGAAAAAGATAAGGACCAGCTGACGCAGGTAATTCGTCTCCACCAGCGCCCACCGCTGGCCTGGATGCTGCCAGGGCTCGGAAGGGAGAGAAGTGAATGTTTTTGTGGTGAGGGACAGGTGAGGAGGGACCAAGGAGGGAATGAACTTGCAACTGGGCGCCTTCCTTTTTTTGTGTTCCCACGCCAGAGCTACGGCTTCAGTCCTCTGGGCGCTCAAAGCTGCCTGGGGCACGCTAGCGGGGGCCGCGATCCAGTGCGTGAGAAGGCGTGAAAGTGTGCGTGTGAGCGCGAGAGGGGGAAGAACCGCGCCAGTGTGCGCAGACCGGGCGGACGTGAGCCTTGGGAGGATGGCAATTTTTGAGAACACGGGTGTGAGGATGAGCCCCTGAGAGCCCTGGGCAAGTCTGAGCGCTCGGACTCATAAGCGGATGCGCCTGGACTGGAGGACGACCAGCCTCTCCTCTCGTGCCGCCTGAACCCAGCCCGGCATGAGTTGGTCCTCACTCCTGTGGCCTCTGCTGGCCGCGGGCCCGGTGGGCAGGGAGGGAAGGAGAAACTGCTTGTCTCCGCGGTCCGTGGCCGAGCGATGGAGCCGAGCCTGGTCCCGAAAGACCTCCAGTCCAGTTGTCAAGGTCAAGGTCTGAGTCTTTTCTCAACTCCGCGGTGCCTGTGCGGCTGGAACTGGGAAATGGTTTCTCCTGGGTTGCGGGGGTAGAATCGGAGTGTAGAGGCAGATTAAGTGCCCTCCAGTGGGGCGAGTTTTCCACTCCGTTTCCCCACAATCTCAGCGGCAGGGCTGCTCCCTCGCCTGGTAAGTTGCCTGCGCCGGGCGCCCTGCGGTGAAGTCTCAGTTACACCGTCAGGATGGGTCGGAAGAAGGCCCTCCCGGCCAAGCCCAAGAGGCTCCCCTAGTTGCCCCAAAGGCCCCCCTTCCTGAAAGGACCCACAAACCCGAGAGGCCAGCACAACGGTGATAGGTAGGTGGAGGCCTTCTTTAGGACAATCGCACCCTTGCCCCTGTCAGGGCTAAATCGAGAGCTACCAGCGGCCCGGTCTGCCTGGAGCGCCAAGCGCGTCCTCTCCCGCTGAGTATCGTGTACCCGACCTGCCGCTGGCCGGCTGCGGGGACGAATACAGGGCTCCACCTGCCCTCTGCGGCCGAGGCCTCCCAAGTCCCGCCTGCGCTCGGCTCCAGGCCGCAACCCCCTCCTGCCCCCGCGATCGGCTTTCCGGGAGCGAGTAGCCCGCGCACCGCCGGGGTACCGCGAAGCTCTGGGGCCTGAGGGGAGGGGAGCTGGGGACCGCGGGGCTGGGTTGCCCTATTCCCTCCGGGCCTTTGAGCCAGCGGCCTGCTGTAGGACAGAGGCCTGGGAGCCAAGACGCTTGGGACACGTCGCAGGGGACAAAGCCATCCGCAACTTCGTCATCCCTGGTAGCCATCCGACGCAGGGGACTCCACCTCTGCCGGTCCAGGCCAGATTGGCCCACGCCTGGGATTCTGCAGTCCCGCAAGGGAGTGCCGCCTCCGCCGCCCGGGCCCGGGAGTCGGACTTGAGCCGCCTGAGGTCTTATAAAGAGTGACGGGTCTTGTCCCAGACAGGAAGGCGAGAGCAGCAGCAGAGAGGACCCTGCGGAGCTGCCCTCGATTCCCTTCCGCCTGGGCCGTTCCAAGGGCCCGTGTCGGTTCGCCTAGCTCTCCCTTGCCCAAAAGCTCGTTGGCAGGATTAGTCCAGTAACTTGCCCTGGGCGGTGGAGACGCCGCTCGATGGTGACTTCTTGGTCCCCAAACTGAGGGCATAACCAGCCATTTCTTCAGCGCGTACTGCGCGTCAGGCCCTTTACACACCTGGTATTTTTCTCACGGCGGCCATACAAAGACGCTATTTTTACTGGTAGAAGAAACTGAGGCGCCGGTTTCGGGAACTTGCCGGAGTCACTCTTTAGAGAGGCAAGACGGGCAAGTGAGCTGGGTCTCAGCGTTTGCAGCGCACGTTCCTCCCAGCGTACCGGCTGCGCGCGAGCGCCCGTCCCGGAGCTCCGGGTGGCAGGGGCGGGCGTGCTGACCCCTCGGGGGTCGGGACAGCTCTCAGCTGACCGAGGGCCTTGAGAAAAGTAAGACTAGGGCTGGCCTGAGGCGGAGCGGCGGTAGGGGAACGCGCAGCCTGTGACAGGCTTAAGTCCAGTGAAAGAGTTTGTCTCTGCGACAATTCCGATAATCGATAATCGCCGTTTCCCCACTCGCCCTCTGCTATGTAGACGTGACTCAGGGTCGGTCGAGTAGCACTGAGGGGGTTTCGACCAGTGCAGGTTATTCCAGAGTAAAGGTGGAACCCTGGGGCCTCAGGGTCAGCCTCCTGCTGCCTCCCTCTTCGCCCTCCTTCTGCGACCCCCGCCCCCTCTCAGCCACTCAGCTCGGGAAGATGAGGCTGATTCAGGGACCCTGAGGGGCTGAGACATTAGTCCTTGGTGGGACGTCCTCCTTTTTGCCCGTTCCTTCCCCCATTAATCCCACACTGGTTCTTCCGGGACATGGCTCTCTGTCTGGGGGGCAGTATATTAAAGTGTCGTGACATTCACTCCTGGAGTAGGCCAGGGTGGGAGGGGGAGCCTAGACCCTGCTCTCTAAAGACCAGAACAGACCTGGCCTCAAGCAATGCTCCCGCCTCACCTTCCCTAAGTGATAGGATTACAGGCTTGAGCCACCATGCCCAGACTCACACATAACATCTTGTGCCTCACTTTCTCATCTGTCAAATGGGGATAAGAATTACTTTCCTGCCTACCCTATATAATTGTGCATATTAAATAATGGGATGTTTGTGAAGCCGTTGACACTCTGCAAGGTACCATATAAATGTTAGGAGCTATTAAATATTTACATTACTTTGCTTTTAGAAACTATTCAGCTTCTCTGCTTTTCTAATTCCCTCTGACCCCCTTCTTCCTACCCCATTAGGGTAGGGGCTCTTCCCTCTTCAGGGAAAGGGAGGAGTGACTCTCACTCCTGGTTTGCTTCCTTAAGCCTGCCTCACCCTCTGCCCACTCCCTCATTTCCCCAGGCTGGGATGGGTGACCTCCTTCATCAGTTCAAATGTCTCATAGTGGCTTTCCAGGGTCCCCTGAATATGAAATACCCTATTGTCCTGACAATAGGGTATTTCATATACCTTATCTTGAAACTGACAGAATTACCCAGCTCAGGTGAAATCATCAGAGAGCTTGCACCATCAGTATCTCTCTGCAAGGTGGAGAAGGGGATGAGGGCTTCCAGTGGGGCCTAAGTGTGTATTTAGGGAGAATGGCGGAGATGGACCAGGTCTGTTCTGTCTGGTGAGAGGATGGCTTGAGGTCAGGAGTTCGAGACCAGCCCATGCAATATAGCGAGACCCTGTCCTACAAAAAATAGAAAAATTAGCCCAGTGTGGTGGCGCCTGCCTGTAGTTCCAGCTACGTGGGAGGCTGAGGCAGGAGAATCACTTCAGCCCAGGAGTCTGATGTTACAGTGAGCTGTGATGATGCCACTGTACCGTAGCCTGGGCAACAGAGCAAGACTGTCTCAGAAAAGAAAAACATGTTATATGTGGCTTTCCTGATGTCCCAGGCTTAGTAGGGTCTCTCTCTCTACACTACTATTGAGCTGACATGTTGAGTTTTGGAAAAACAGTAGGTACCAAAGCAGCCAAAAGAGTAAAGATGGTTCCCCTGGGGTTGGGGAAAGGATGCAGAGAGATGCCAGCTATCCTGGAGGTCTAGATGATGCGACAGAGACTTAAAGTAAATGGACCTCAAAATCAGATCAACCTGCCTCTGAAATAACTAAAAGGAATGCCTGAGGCCACTTCCATACAAGGGAAGCTTAAGGAAGTGGACAGAACTGAGAACTAGAACTTTGTTCTCTCATTGGGCTCAGGACCGTTGGTTAAGGCTCTCAGCAAATGAGCTGGGAGCCAGGGATTTTCTTAGAAGGTGAATAAGAATTTTGTGGGTGGCGCCCAAAGGGCTATAGGTTTTTTAACTAGAGAAAATGGGAAAAAACTCAAGACTTTTGTTTACTCAAAAGTCTAGACCCTGATGTCATTTTGGAGCCTTAGGTGTAGAAGTCAAGACTCACTTTATCAATTATTTATTATTCCTTAGAGGAGTAGGTAAAGTGATCACCCTGAAGGCAAATAATATTAAATAGGAAGAGATGGGGAGGGAATTAGGGACAAGGCAGGAGTGAAGTCAAGGCTTCAGAGAAAGGGTGAAGAAGGTGACAGTCCAGAATAGCTGGAGCCAAGACACAATCTCCAGGGTTAGGCAGGCACAGCGAGCAGCCCCTCTCTCCCTAAAGGCTAGGAACCAGGAGCTAGGGAAGGCACAGAGAGAGAGAGTGCTGTGTCACCTAGAGGCAAGTGAGATGTGTTGGGCACCACACCAGAGACCAGGAAAGACTGCAAATCCCACTGTACCTGGTAGCTGTGTAAACAAAAACCTCCCTCAAGCTCAAAATGTACCCAACACAGGCCAGCTTCCAACCCAGGTGGAACAGAGGCAAAGCATGGGAAAAGAGACCGTGTAAGGTGTTCCTGTAACAAATTCCAAAACTGAGCTTATTTCTCACCCAAATAACAGTCCAATAGGAGCGTGTCTGGTCAGGAGGTGGTTTCCCAAGGGGTGATTCAAAGACAAAGGTTCTTTTATCAGGTGGCTCCATCCTTAGCTAGGACCTTAGAAGACTTTGCATTTAGTTGCTGCGTGGTGAGGAGTGTGGAGGATGGACAAGGGGGTGGGGGCGGGGGCTGGGTTAGCAGTGGTACACATCACCTGCATTCATTTCCTGTTGGATGGAGCTTAGTTACATGACCAACCCAACTTCAAGGGAAGCTGGGAAATGGCGCTACCTGTGAACAGGAAAACAATGCCAGGAAAAGGATTTGCTGGGCCTGTATGAAAGGTTAGTCAGTTCTCAGTGATGTTAGAACAGAGGCATCTGTGCTCTGTACAGTTTCCTTTTTCCATGCATCTGTATTTATTGTTGTTGTTTTTACTATTGTGGTGTTTGTGTATGTTTTGGGGGGGTGTTTGTTTAATTTGTTGTGTCATTTTTTTTACTTATCCAGGTTTTTCTGTAGTGAAGAATACATGTGGAGATACTACATGAGGTACCACTCCTACAAGTGACTACACGTCACTTCATTTCTCTGGATCTCATTTTCCTCATTGTTGCATAGTGTATTAATTTGGACAAGTTGAAGCTAGAAGTGATTTTTAAAAAAACCAAATGAGAGTGGCTTAAGCAAAATAGAAGATTATTTCTCTCACACATTAAAGTGTAGGTAAGCAACCTAGGCTTGGTGCAAAGTTAAACTCCTCCTACTTAGTTGCTGCACTGTGCATGACCTGAACTGTTAGGTCGGAGCTGAGAGGAAGACACTCAAGCCTGAGATATAGCAAAATGCCATTTATTTGGGGCACCTGGGTGCAGGTGGGTGGAGGCCAGAAAGAGCGTCCACACTGAAGAGGGGAGAGTGGTGGGTTTTATAGAGGATTTCCATGAAAGCTTGGGGAGGGGGAGTTCTCTCTGGAACAGCCGCTTATCTTTACAACCTTTAGACTCTCCAGACCCCTGAGGCTATTGTTTCACCCTCAGTGTGGTCCTTATCTGAGTTCTTTATCTACCCCATTCTGTTCCATACATTTTTCAATGAGCAAGCCCAACATGAACCTCATGTTCCAAGATGGCAGCAGTATGGAGGAAGGAATGAAGAAGATGGTAAAGTCATGTGCACACTGTTTTCTGAGAAAGATTCCTAGAGGCTGCCATACAATATCCCATTGGTCAGAACCTAGTGACGTGATCATACTGCACTGCCAGGAAGACTGTAAAATGTGGATTTTATTTAGGATAGTCATGTACAACTAAAATCCAGCAATTCTATTGTGGAAAAAGAAAAGGAGAATTGATATTGGGGGACACGGCATCTGAATTCATAGGGAGTTTGACTTGGTGATCTCCAAGGACCTTTACTGATGTTCTGAGTTTCTACAAAAGCAATAACAAGTACAACTAAAACAACAGCAAAGTGTAAACAACAAAAAAAGTTGCTTTAAAAAACTAAAGCAATTTGTTAACAAAAAACCATGGCTAACTTATTTGTAAAGTTAAAATCACATTAAGAGAAATATCTCTCCCCCCTCCTCCAAGTATATAATGTAGTTCCAGAATTCTATCCACTGGATCTCCTTACAGTGGGACAATTGTTCATTATTTTCCCATGCATGCATATGGTGATGTTTTCTGGAAATGTATTGGGGGAATCTGTAATTTCTTTCATTGCTAATAGAATAGTAAATGCTTCAGAAAAATTTCTCTAACTATCCATGTAACCATAGCAGAATCACTCCATTCCTTCATTCATTTATTCATCCATTCATTTATTCCATCATTTAGTAAATATTTTCTCAGTACCTCTACCTGCTCAGTACCAGATATGGGGATATAAATATCATTTTCCCCCATCTTCATTAGAAACAGAACTGTAGTCTGGCATATGGCTGACTGACCAACTACATGACCTTTCCCAGCCTCTCTTGCTGTTAAGTGGAGCCCTGTGACTATGTTTTCTCTAAAGAAATGTGAGTGGAAACCATGTGGGTCACTTTGACACGTGGCCTATAAAATTTCCCATGTTCGCGTCCTCGTCCTCTTTCTCCCTTCTCACAGGTAGGAATGGCAATGACAAGAGTCACCTTGAAAGCCATGCATTGAAGATGGCAGAGCTACCATTAGCTTAGGTCCCTGAGTGACTACATGGAATAGAGCACCAAAACCACCCCCCAACCTGGAACAGCTGCCATGGATTAAGTAAGAGAAAAATAAACTTCTTTTGTGTTTGAGCCAACATGTTTTGGGTTCTATTTGTTATAGGAATTTAGTCTAATTCAGTCCCAGAGTATGACTAACCCCAGTAGGCACCATTCACTACTTTATGTGCCCCCGGAGCACAGTAGCCTAATTAATAAAGTAGATAAATGTGGTGTGAATGCTAGGTGGAGAATCCCCTATGTAGACAGATGGCTGGATCTGTGTCCTCATTTGTAGTGGTAAGTAATCCTCTCCAACTCTAACATGTGTGATTCTCTGGGATAGACCACAGCAGGGAGTAGAGAACTCTAAAAGAATAGACTCTTCTAGAGCCAATGCTTTGAATGAGAATGTTCTTTTCCAGAGCCAGGGAGGGTGGCAGCCTGTTCAAGAGTCCTAAGAAGTCTTTTCTTCATGATCTGTGGGAATGGGTGGGGGCAGAGAGGAAGGAGTGTAGGGAGAGATCAACGGAGGCTAACACTTAAGAATAATGGAGAAGATGAAATTCTGGCTCACCCACACAGAGCAACCTGCACACATCTCCCAGCTTTATCTCACAGAGATAGTTCTAGGTGTGTGGAGAATCAGGAGGTCTGGGATTTTACCTCTATCCCCACCTTCCTATGTGACCTTGAACAAGTTGACAAGACTCTCTGAACTTCACAGTTCCCTAACAATAAAGGGAGAGAGGACTATCCGTAGCCTTTCATTACATAGACGTGATGGAGGAAATCTGATCAGTGTGGAAATCAGCCTGGAATCTTTGGAAGAAAGACCTTTAAAATAATGGCATAGATAAGAGCATTGTTCCTTTATAAGTCAAATTAAGTTTAGCATCAGACTATTACACTAAACGCTGGGTTGGAGGACAATTCATTAAACCTAATGTATTTGAGCTACTGTGCTGAGATTTTAAAATGAGTTTTGGGGGGAAAAATCCTCCAGTGAAAATGGCAGAATAAGGAACTCTAAAAGCCCACTCCTCCGTAAAAGCAATGAAAAAATTGGCAAATAATATCAGAATCAACTTTTCAGAACTCTGGAAACTAACTAAAACCTTGCAGCAACCCAGGAAGCACTTATTCAAGAAGAGAGCTGAATCTCAGTAAGAACAGAGAGCTTTGTGAAATTCTGAGTTACCCTAGTCCCATCTCTTGCTCACCAGCTCAGAAGTAGTCTTGAAAATAATAGTCCACATTCTCAAAACCAATACAGGAAGGAGCAGGATGGAACCTCATTCACAAATTGTCCTTAGTTGATCTGTTTGGTGGCTCCCTAGAAGTCTTGTTCAAAAGGCTTGGCTTTGTCTTGCCTGCCTGACTTGGACTTGCCATGTGCCAAAGCCATTGCCAAGGGGCATTTATCAAAAACATTTACAGGCAAATGCTTTAGTTTCTGCTGCCTGAGGCAATGGATAACAGTTGAGCAACAATGGACTTACCCAAAAGCTTGGGAGGAAAGGCTTTGGGAAATAAGGGGTTTGGGGAATAAGGGCTTTATAAAGCTTCAACATATTCTTGGGAATCTAAAAGACCATGTACATGTCCAAAGTTGTGTACATGCCCAGAAAAGACCTGAAAAGGTTCTAAGCTCTTACCTCCAGTTGACCTTCAGGCTCTGCACAAGCAGAATGTAAAGGCCAAAGCAGAGTTGTAAAATTCTTGGTTGAATGTTGAAGACATGCCCAGCATGCACATAGACTCCCTCTGCAAAGACAGTGTTTTTTGCTTCCAAGTGTTTAAGGAAATCTCTGTCTAATCAATAATTGACTCCTAAGCTAATGGAACAAAGATTTCAATGGCCACACATGGCATCTTTACATAAAGTATGTAAAGAATACATACTTTACTAAATTAGTTCAGAAAAGTCACTAAACAAATAAACAACTACAATAAACAGAAACAACAGCAAATCCTAGGGAATGGCTAAAATCTGATTTCCCGAGTTACCACATGATAATATTCAAAGTGTTCAGTTTTCAACAAAAAATTGTGAGGTATACAAAGAAACAAGAAAGTATGTCCCATAAACACACAAAAAAAATGAATCAATAGAAACTGTCCCTGAAGAAGCCCAGATATTAGACTTAGTAGACAAGGGCTTTGGGGTCTGTTCAAAGAGCTAAAGGAAACAACATCTAATGAACTAAAAGAAAGCATGACAATGATGTATCACCAAGTAGAAAATATCAATAAAGAAGCGGAAACTATAAGAAGGAACCAAATAGAAATTCTGGAGTTGAAAAGTATAGTAACTGGAATGAAAAATTCGCTGGAGGGGCACAAGAGAAGATTTGAGCTGGCAGAAGAAAGAATCAGCAAACATGAAGATAGGTCAGTTGAGATTATTTAGTCTAAGCAACAGAAAGAAAAAAGAATGGGAAAAAATGAACAGAACTATGTGACCTGTGGGACACCATCAAGCATAATCTGTGTCCCAGAGGAGAGAAGAGAAAAGAGCAGAAAGAATATTTGATGAAATAATGGCCAAAAAGTTTCCAAATTTGATGAAAAACATAAATCTACACATCTAAGAAACTCACTGACCTCCAAGTAGGCAAAACTCAAAGAGATCCATGTTGAGACACATTATAATTAAGGTATCAAAAAATAAAGAGAGAATGTTGAAAACATTGAGAGAAGCAACTCATCATGTACAAGGGATCCTCACTAAGATTAACAACTAACTGATTTCTCGTTAGAAACTGTGGAAGCCAAAAGACAGTGGGATGACATGTTCAAAGCACTGAAAGAAAAAAAAAAATAAATAAGCACCTCTCAACTAAAACTCTACATCTGACAAAACTGTCCTTCAAACCTGAAGGAGAAATTAAGACATTTCCAGATAAAATGAGTTTTACTTTCTGAGAACATTCTCAAGTGCTACCAAAAGAGCCTCCAGTTTACAGTGAATACTATTTTACAAAACCGTGACTCACCTACCAAGATGTGAAGAAGCCATGGGCCTCGGTTTGGTCATTTCCCTGAGACACCAATTAGCATTCACTGATCTTCACCCCCACTATTAAGGATGCCACTTCCTTCCTCCCCCAGCCCCCACCAAAACCAAAACAAAACAAAACAAAAAAACCCAGGCAGAATGCAGAGGGACTGGCCCCCAGACTTCTTTTCCAGATGTCTTAAAGGGGCCGGCCAGGGCCCTGAAAAATCCACACAATCAATCTCTTCATTTTTCAGTTGAGAAAGCTGAGGTTCAGGGAGATGAAGTGACTTTCCTGGACCCACACAGGGGGCTGGTTGCCCTGGATCCACTGGCTTTGTGGACCCCTTTTTGCTCCACACTCTGGAATTATTATTTTTTTAATCAAACTCAAATCTGTATGGGACGGGATAGTTCAAATCATTTACATTTTGGTAATTAAATAATCTCAATCTAGAGTTGCTTTCAAAAATTCAAACATCTGTGAAATATCAGAATAAAGGAAAAAGAAAGGAGAAGATGGATGGGAAGAACGTGGAAACAGAGGAGGGAAAAAGAGAGTGGAAGAAATAAACAGACTGAGGCAAAAGAAGAGAAGAGGAGGAGAAGGAGCGCCTGTGGCAAAGGAGAGAGAAGAGGAATTAAGAGGAATAAGAGCAAAGAGAAACAGGAGGAGTGGGCGGCATTGGGAGTCAGGAGGCCCAGGGAGGCCTGGGCTCATCTCCAAGCAACTCTCGGTTCTCCTAAGGTGGGGGTGCCACATTTCTGTACCTTAAGGCACTTGCAAAGAAATGTCCCCTTATTTTGCACCGTGAAATATAGACGTCAACGCTAGAGGTGCGATCTCTTGGTTGGGTGGGGTCCTGGCGCGTGGAATCCCGAGTCTATCCCCCTGTACTTTCTCTTGCCGATTAACGCTAGCCTGGTAGCTTCAAGGGCCAGTCTGGGGCTTGACACTGCCTCAGCAACAAACCCTACCCTTCTCAGAACACAGCTAACACTTTGCCAGAACTTCTAAAAGGATTTTACTAAAAACAGCTCCTTCCGGTATTCCTTGCTCCCTTTTCCTTGGCTCTGTGCCCACCTGGCTCCATCCTCTAATCTAGATTCCCCAGGGCTGCCCCAGGCCACTGCCTTGGTTTAGTTGCTCATCTGGACTTCTTCTCTTCCCTCTTCACAGTCCCTTGATTTGGGTAGAACCCAGAAATCAGCTATCCTGGTAGGGACATCTGTACCAGACACCATTCCTTGCCTCCTTATCTCTTCATAACAACACCCAGTTTTTCCTTTGGGGACATACCTCTCCCCTTTTGCATAGCATCCATGTGGTTTGGGTGGTACTGACCTTAGCCCCAGCTTCAGGGGAGGGTCCTGATTGCCTTAATACCATCAGTATAACCCCACACCTCTTGCCATAATTATTGGTTAGAAGAATGGTCATGTAACCCAGGCCTAGGTCAGCATGGCACTCTGCACAGAGTCACGATTGGTTTGAATCACAGAGAAGTGCAGGACTTATGTATCTAACTCCACTAAAGGAAGAGAAGATTTCTTTCTCTCTCCATTTGGACTGAGTATTGGATGTGAGGTTGTGATCTGGAACTGCTGTAGCCATTTTGCCACCTAAAGGGAAGATAGCCACGTGGAAGAGGGCTGACTTTTGAGAATTCCAGAGAAAATAAGCCAGAGCCCTGATCCAACCACACTTGAAGGTTGCCCTACCTCTGGACATTTTAGTGAACCAAAGAATTTCCTAATTATTGGATATTCTGTTACTTGGGACCAAAAGCATCCTCCTGACACTACATTCCACTAGCCTCAATCCTGTGGGACACCACAGGTCTTTATCCCATATTTCCTTTCATCAAGGGAAGGGGCTCAGCTTACCCGGCTGGCCCCCAGCAGAGTGCTGGGGTAAGTCCTCAAAGAAATGCCAATGACAAGCGGGGAATTTTATCCTAGAACAAGAGTATTTTAATTCTTAGCTCTCATCCCTATCAACCAGTTTCCCAAGCCTGGCATACTCCCGGTCAGTGTTTCTGCAGCCATACCCATTATTTATAAATATCCTCTCCACTTCTGGAATGTGCTCTAGTCAGATACCATATGATGTGTAATGGGGCATTGCTTCCCAGTGAGGACTTAGGAAACCCAAACATGGATATTTAGTTTCTCAATAATTGAGTAGGAAGGGCAACTTTATTTCCAAATTAGGAAAATAGAAGGAGGTCTTTGATGAGTTCGAAAAAAGTGACAGAGACTCAGTTATCATAGTGTGTTTTGAGAAGCAATCAGTATTAGCAACAGATGGGTCTGTTTGTTTTGTTGCTATGCCCTGTGCAGCTGAGCTGGGAAGAGCTGTCTTCTTGCATCTCCTACGCCAGCGTTATGGCTGACAGCTGGAGTTAGAGACTAAGAGGAGGAAGAATTAGGACTTTAAGGGAAAGGTAGAGGGCAAAAAGATGGAGCATCCATGGTAATGGGGTGGAAAGAGAATAAAAGATCATAGAGGAGAACCCTCCTGATGTTTTTCTAAGGCAAATCCAGTAGAGATTGATGAGGTGACCCAAGCAAATAAATAAATAAATAATTTTCACATTCCTTAGTACTTTGTGTGTGTGCTTGACAGCCTATTAGTACCATTTTTTTTCTGGTAAGGGACTCCATCTTCCCACCTCAGCAGAGACTGCTATTGGCTCCCTTTATTTAATTTTCATGTCTTTCTTAATAATAGAACCTACAGTTTGTAGCTGGGCACGTGGCTGCCCAGAATAAAGCTGTGTTTTCCAGCCTCCCTTGCAGCTAGATATAACTAAGTTTCATCTAATGAATATAATTGGAAGTGTTGTATACAAATTTCTGGAAGTGTTCTTCAAGGAAGAAGATTCCTTTCTTCCCCCTTCCTCCTTCCTTATAACAGGAATACAGATGTGATGACCAGAGCTTGCACAGCCACCTTGGACCATGAGGCAGCATGCTAAAGTTGGTAGAGCAACCAGACAGAAGGAGCCTGAATCTCATATGATTTGAGATTCTATTCTAGCCCTAGACTTGCTACTCCAGATATCATTTAAGTAAAGAAGAAATAAACCCCTATATTATTTTAGTTACAAATCCCTTGGGTTGTCTGGTACATGCACTTGTGTCTAATTCTAACTTTAAAATTACCTTTCTATACTCAAAAACCATAATCTTTCTTCCTGGAACCCTATAGTCCTTTTATGTGTGTAATTTGCACTTATTTTCTCAATATTTCCTTGGGGTGTAGTATGAAGTCTGACCATTCATATTTTATGAAGGTACAGAAAAATTATATGACTCAGTTCAAAGTACTCCCTAAGGCAACAAAGTGGGCTTAGCCAAGAAGTTGTAACTCCTAGTTTCCCAGTACATGCTGTTCCCGTCAGAGGGTATTATGAAAAGGTAAGTTGCAGCATAGCCTGGGCATCAGGATGAAGGAAGTTTCCAGCCACATAGATCCCTGGATGAACTTGTCTGAACTTAGGAGGCTTTCAGAGATGTTCCCATCTTTAGTTCAGGCTGGCTGTCTCAGGAAGAGTCCAGAAGCAGAAGAGAGATTTTTAAAATCCACAGCTGTTCCTTCACAGCTACGGAAGGACATAAGCTACTGGAAAACAGAGAGAGTTGAATTTATCCTTCCCCTATCCTGTACAATCAGTACCAGAACTATTTTTACCTAATTTTTATAAATGATCTGGAAGAGCAGGGTGAAATCGCCAGGTTTGCAGGTGACACACACCATGCTCTTCTGGGGAGTAAAGGCCTGAGAGGATGAGAACAAATTCAGGAAGATCTCACAAAGGCTCATGAGCAGACGGGCAAGGAACAGGTAAACTGAGGCAAGTGACAGACTAGGGATGGTTAACAACCTAAATTCACGGGCTGGGAGATGAAGGTTGAAGCACACAGATTAATGTTCAGTATTCTCCAAAGACATTAACTAATGAGCCGGTGTAGTCAAGAAGTTCAATGCAATTCCATGGCACAACATGAATCAAGAGTCTGTAACGTGCAGACGTCACACCCAGTGCTAGTTTGGAAATATGTGCACAAGGTGGGTCCTGCCATCACAAGGTGCATGATCTAGCACCAAGTGTCAACAAGGAGGGGTTTGGAAATATTCCCCTTCCCTGCTCTCTGGAACACTGTGTATAGAATGGATCACTGCACTCAGAGGACACCTTAACAGAGTTTGAGAAGGTCCAAAGAAGAGGTGGAGCAAGGGGGCAAGTATCTGCCACCGCCCGTGCACCCTAACCCCATAACATATGTCCCCTCCCCTGTGAAGCCCTGCCTGGTTGGCTCCCTCAGGTGGAATTGACTACTCTCACTTGAGCGTCCCACAGTACTTTGTAAACAATTCCATCATGACACTTTATTTCAAGTACTTTTTTTTTTTAACATATCTTATCTTCCCTTCCAAAATACATGAAGGCAAGACCTTGTTTTTCTTATCTTTAGTATTTAGTGTAGTATGTATGTGCATACAGTACACGCTCAATAAATATTTGCTAAATTAATGGGAAGATGGAAATAGATTCCATTAGTCTCCAAAGTTTTTTGTTCACATGCTGAGTCAGAAAAAAATACTTCAGCATGATCCATATGTGTATTTTAAGTACATTGCATATGATATTTTGTATATTATAAAACATATACAAATAATTAAAACTGGATGAGGTATAAAATTAATAACATTTTAATATCTTATTTTTAAAATTTGTAGATATTATATATCTTTAAAAGGTAAGGACTTTTCAAAGTAAACAGTATATTATCACACCTAAAAAAACTGACAAATCCTTTTCTTTAAATATCCAGTGCCCAAATTTCCCCAATTTTGCATAAACGTCTTTTTACAATCAGTTTGCTCAAAGCAGGATCTAACAATGGTTCATACATTGCATTTGGTAGATAAGCCTCTTAAGTCTTTTGTAATCTTATAGTTTCCCCTTCCTCTCTTATTTCTGGCTATCTATTCTTTGAAGAAACCAGGTCATTTTTTCTTAAAACAAAAAATATTTTACATGTTTATTTTATTGTCTGTGTCTTGTTATTAGAATGTTAACATCATGAAGGCAGAGATTTTAGTCTGTGAGATATCAGCACCTAGACATGTGCCTGACATGTGAAAGTCATCCAGTAAATACCTGCTGAATGAATATTTGGCATCCATGCCAAAAGTTGACTACACACCCAGTAGCAGAAATTGCTAATCACAGCACTCTGCTGCTAAGCCTGAACTAGAGCTCCCAGTTTTCTAAATCTAGCACTCAGGCAGCCACCACCAAGCAATCAGATTTGCTACCCAGGGTGAAATCTATTTCCTATCCCTGCTTTAGCCCCTTCCAAAAGTGTACTTTCATCTCCAAAAGGGATTTCAATGCACATTGTATGTTGAAATTTAGCATAATATTTTATTTTTGACAGCACATCAATACCAATAGATGCAAATTCGTATTTCAAATGGCCTCCATCATTTTGATTTTTTTGGTCTCATCTTGTCTGATCTGATAAGAATATCATTGTTTTTACCTCATAACATGGCAGATGAAGCATGCAAGCTGGAAGTTGAGGAAGTGCCTCCTTTGCCATTTTTTCCATTATTTTTCTTGTATTAGTTATTCAGTTTTTCAAGCTCAAGATTGTTTGCAAAAATCCTTGGAAGCTGCTTAACCATTTGGGGATGGGTAATTTTATTAAAACTAGATATGATCATCTTGACGCCCATACACTCAATTACTTCTGTAACACGAGGCGTGCAAATGACTATGGGCCTCACCGACCATCCTGCTGGGGAACATCCACTCTTCCTTTGGCATCTTTTGTATATAGCAGGTAACATATTCCCACCTGAAATATGGCCTGAAGGTGGGTGCTAGTGTCGATCCACATTTGAAATACTGCTAAAGCTTAATTTTAAATTGCATAGGTAAAATTAAAATATTAATGAAAATGCCGTGATTTTCATGTATCACCCCAAATGAACATTTTGTGGGTTGAGTCACAGATCTTAGGTATTTAGGAAGGCTGCCTTGAACCTTGATGGAAAGGTTTGGAATAGAGAAGAAAGACTAGATTTAGTAAGTGTACAGCTGGAGGCAGATACAGAAAAGCTAATTTCAATTCAGTAATGTGGTTTCAAAACATGCTGGCAAATTTTTTTAGACTTCCCATCAAGAGACAGAATTTATCTCCCTTCCCCTCCAACCTGGGTGAACCTCTGACAAATAGGATATAGTGGAAGTGGGGCCATGTGACTTTCAAGGCTAGGTCATAAAAGGTCATGCAGCTTCTACTTCTTTACTAGAGCACTCACTCTGGGAGCTCTGAGCCTCCAGGTGAGAAGCTTAACTACTCTGAGGCCTCCCTGCAGGTGCTCTGGTCATAGTCCCAGCCCAGCCCAGCCTTCCAGCACTCCCTGCCAAGGTGCCAGACATGCAAGAGAAGCTGTCTTGGACCCTTCAGTCCAGCTCATTGGTAATTAAATGCCACCACATGACCTCTGTCAATGCCCCACAGAACAGCAGAATCAGCCAGGTAGGTGCTCCCTGAATTCCTCATGCACAAAATCGTTAAGAACATGATTGTTGTTTTAAACCACTAAATTTGGGGGTAGGTTGTTATACAGCAAAGGATAACCAAACTATAAGGAAAGTGTTTCTCAAGATCCGAGGTATCAAACAGTGGAACAGAACACCTTGGGAAGGAGTCATTATGGCCATTGTGTCAGTGTTCAATAAGAGCTGGACAAACATTTGCCAAGGGTGATTGGGAGGCAGCTATATTGTCATGAAAAATCGCTGAACTTGAAGTCAGATGACATTGGTAGATCCTGATACTTAATAGCTAGAACTCCTCGGGTGAGTCACTTTGCCTCTGTTCCCCAGAAGGTTATAGTGAACACCCCCATCTACAAGCGGGAAGGGACTCTGCTGCTGTCCAGGGTGTGCAGTTGAATTAGGTGAATTAACCCTGAGATTCTATAAAAACGGGGGCAGTCCTACTTCACATAGTAAGGCGTAAACATGTATAAAAATGTATGCTCCCAACCTTACTGGTCAGGATTTAATCCTCCAAAGGCTGCTCAGAGTTAAATCCAGAAAAATGTTTTCCTTGTCATTTCACCCAGCTTCCGAGGGATGAGAGGGCCAGGCAGGCAAGCAATCTCACGATTAGGTGGACGATGTAAGTCAATTGTAGAAGCTGTGCATCTAGATGGCAGAGCTCTGAGAGAAAGCTGAGGGTCTGGAGACAGTCCCAGAATGTGGAGGAGATGGAGAGCATAATTTATGACCTGCCCAACTTCTTCCTCAGTGTTCCAGGTCTGGAAGGACAACCAGTATTTCTGACAAGTTTATAAGGGGTTGTTTATGATGCTCAGATAAAGAATCAGAAACACTGAGGATATTGGTTGGAGAGTGGTATGAGGAGGGTCAGTTGGAGAAAAGGTGTGGGATAGTAAAGCCCTGAGTACTGAGGAGAGGGAGAGCAGTCCCAGGGAGCCGCCCCTCATTCCTGGTTTGCAAACTCAGAGCTGCCACCGCTGGCAGTGGAGGCACAGAAGGTAAAGTTATGGTGCCACCTGCTGGAGAAACGTAGGCTCAGATTCCTTCCACTTGCAGATTCTGTTCCTCCCTAAAACTGAGCCCTAAAAAGCTCAACCCTCCAGAGACCCAAAGCCTGCAGGGGGCCAACGTCCCAACCAGGTGAGAAATCATTGCTGTGCTTACCAGCATGCCTTCAGCTTTTTTAAGCCTGTGCTTCTGGATCTGAGAATTGCAATGTTATAAGTCTAGCAGTCTTTCCCAAAGGAGACTGGGATAGGATGAACTTGCTCCAAGTCCTTTAAAAAGGTAGGACCAGAGGAGAGGTGGGGTCCCCTGAGGTTCCTCTGTCTGCAAATAGGCAGCTGTGCCTGCCAGCCCACCATGGGGGACAGACACGGCTGAGGCTCTGGGATAAGGAATGGGCTGGTGAGAAATGGAGCACCTTCACTGGCAGGTGAACCGTGAGAGATTCAAAGCCTCTACCAACACTGATGAATTTGCAAGGGCCCCACTCTGTGTAGACTGGTCTGAAGGGCTCCATAATGACCCAATGATGGTAGCAGATGCCTTGAAAATGGCCCCCTCCTCTAGAGATCATTAGAAAGCTATTAAGGATGTCTAATTATTTCCTACTGCTAATAAAGGTGCTAATAAGCCAGGCAAGTTTTCTCACTTTTATGGAGATAATTAGAAGGCCAATTATTTTTTATGTATATAAAAGAGTGAAACCTTAACCGCTGTCCCTGCAGCTGGATTTGATTCTGCACTTGTGACAGAAGCTGCTTTGTAGCACTTCGTTATGCATTAACAAGGATGTCAGGGTTTTAAACTCCAAACCACAGTCTACCTCAGATTCAGGGTTAGTCTGAAGGAAACAGAGGGGAAATAGGCAATAGGTCATTCTCTAGGACTTCTGAGGTAAGGGGTCGTCTTGGTCGTGTGTTGTGCTTCAGGAGTTGTATCCCACCTACCTCCAACACTGTGGTTCTCAAACTTGAGCCCATAGCAGAATCACCTGGAGGCTTGTTGAAGCCCAGATTCCTGGGCCTTACCCCAAAGTTTTTGATTCAGTACATCTGGGGCGGGGGACAGAAATTTACAGTTCTAATAGTTTTCCAGTTTGCTGAAGTTCTTCGTTCTGGGACAACACTTTGAGAAACACTGCCCTAAAACAAGGCTTTTTTTGTTTTTTTTTTTTAACTTAGAGTCCACAGATACGCCCTTTCCCCACCAAGAGATTAATGGGTAGAATTCAAAGGGGTCCATGACTTTGGTTGGGAAAACACTCACATCTTTATCTTTACTAACTTCTAACTGAAATTTTGCTTTTTCTGAAATTATGAATGTAGGCAACAGACCACAGAAGTATCAACAGTGCTAACAGATATTTTCAAATCCCCTTGCAGCTGTGGCAGGTATCTGCAAATATCTATGCTCATCACTGTTTCAAAACTCCAGTGGTTATTAGTCCTGCCAGTAGATCTTATTCTTTAATCCATTAATGAAGACACATTTATTACTATATCACTACTTTCAAAAAATATTGTGATAACTGTATTTCAAAATGATTGGTTTCCTTTGAGTTTCTATGTATCATCTTTTATGTGTTTGAAAATGTTATTCAGACTGCGGGGGATGGGGAAGGGAGGTGGGGCACATGGCACACCAAAAAAGAGTAAAATCTTGCTCTACAGGTGTGAAAGTAATTCTCAAGAAGAATTCAGAACTTCCTTCAAGGGAAAGTTTAAAAGAAGTGAAGATGCTTGGATGGGCAAGGAGGGGTAGACAGGGAAGTGGCCTAAAGACAGGGGGATGGACAAGATGGCCAGGTTGTCAGCACTATGGTGGTGGGTGGAGAGTGAGAAAGGTCAACTTGTCCTTCCCTGTGCCATTCATTCTAGGCTAGGTCAGGTCTCTTAAAATACCACCCATTCAGTCTGGGATGAGCAGTGGCAATAGCAAGAACAGCATTAATATTTAAAATATTATTAACCTCTATCAGCAGCCATATGATTTATTAAGGACTTAAATGGATAATATGCTTTCTTCGGGAGATCTGATGGTAGTCATGATTTTATGAAGCACAGAGATGGGAGGCCATTCACTCAATAATTCGGGGAGATGAACCTGATCTCTTGACTCCAAATCCTGCACTTTCCAGCCAGTTAAAGGAATGAGCCTGTGTGCATGTGCGTTTCTGAAGGTGGGATTTGGGAGAGATGCGCCCTGTCATGAAGTCCTTCTTTACCCCTTCTTTAGGCAAACAAGTCCTGGCACTGTGGTCCCTAGACCGAGACCCAAAGTTCTTCTTTATGTGGCATAAAGGAAAGAACCTAGGGCCGACTATGGTGTCTCACACATGTAATCCCAGCACTTTGGGAGACTGAGGCAGGAGGATCGCTTGAGGCCAGGAGTCCGAGACCAGCCTGGGCAACATAGCAAGACCCTGTCTCTCTAAAAAAATTTTTTTAATTAGCTGGGCATGGTGGCACGTGCCTGTAGTCCCAGCTACTCAGGGGGCTGAGGCAGGAAGATCGCTTGAGCCCAGGAATGCAAGGCTACAGTGAGCTATGATAATGCCACTGCACTCCAGCCTGGGCAACACAGTGAGACCCTGTCTCAAAAAAAAAAAAAAAAGAACCTGGGATCTGGAGAGAGAGATTGAGTTCTGATGCTGATTCTGCCACTGTGAGTCTGGGCGATTTAGGGGGATTTATTCAACCTCCTCTTCCACTTCACCCCAACCTTACTTACTCCTCCCAAATCTCCTAACTCTCCCAGAACCAGGCATCTGGGAACGGCTCACCCAGTGTCTCCAGCTATGCAAAAGAGGACCTGTGTCTCCTTTGAAGGTTGCTACTGAACTGTTGCCTAACAGAGGAGTCGGTGCTTGGTCAGAGGAGAGAGATGGTTTCTTCCAGCAAGTCCTCCCTGGAACAGTTCAAATATTTCCAGCGTATTTCTTAGCCAGCAATTGTCCAGGACTTGCTTTGATTTTTCCTTCTCCTCTCCTGTGTGTTTTATGAAAAGTCTCCCAAGCCTGTGGCTTTGAGTGCAACACCCCCGTACCTCGGCATCACCCCCCCTTCCCAACCCACCCACTCTTTTTGGATGGACAGAGAAGCACACTGAAGCTTTGTTTAACAACTGGGAGGAACTGGCAATGCCAACACCTTAATGTCTTGCGTTCAGAGGCATTAATACTTTTATTTGCTCTGTGTCCTTAGACAAGTCACCTAATCTTTCTGGGCTTAGGATCAATGTATCCTCGTGGGGAAGAGACAGCTTCTTTATTTTCCTGAGTGTCTAGAAAGGGTGAGTTAGGATTCAGTTTGATCACCCCAAAACGGGGCCACTAAAGTTTAGAGAGAATGTTGGCTATGTTGCTAGACCCAAGATTCACAATACTTTCCTACATCCTGTATCCTATCCATCCATCCTTGATACCTGCCTTATAAAAGAAACAGAAGACATGACCCTTAGGCCTTCTGCAAAAGAGAGACAGACTTATAAACAAAAATAACAGTGTATGTGAGAGGCACTCTCCTGGACTTATGTAAAAACACTCCAGGTGCAGGTGAGTGAGTGACGGATTTCTCCTGGAGTGGGGCAGCGGGGCCCAGACGTGGATTGCAAACTGGCTGAGCGCAGAGGGCTAAGGGAGAAGAAGGAGATGGAGGTGACACCGTGTATTAGGGGATAATGTGCCACTAACCATTCAGGAGGAGAAGCAGGTTTTCCACAAAAGATGAGGAAAAAATTAATCAGTGTGAATGTAGACATGCCAGGTCTTAGAAATGGGAAGTTCGAGCTGGAAGGCTGCAACCCGAAAGCATCTGAACCCCGGGGCCACCCGACACATTCGTGAGGGAAGCATGTGCCCAGAAGACAAGGCAAAATAATAGCTATAATCATTATAATAATAACTGTGATAACTACAATGGTGATCTGCATTTATTGAACACCTACTAAGTGCCAGGAGCTTGCTCAGTGTTTATCTTTGTTATTTAATCCTCATAACAAACCCACAAGGTAGGTATTATTGCCCTCATTTTACAGATAGGAAAACTGAAGCTCCAAGGGAATGTGTAACAAGCTCATAATCACACACCTCTATGTGCCCAAACGTTGACACCGAGCCCTGGTGAGCCAGGCGGGACTCTGCTGCAGATTCCATTAACTGCAGCTAACAGCCTCAGGGCCAAGAACCACCATAGGCTGAATGGCTGCTTTGCTGGTCCCCTCCCAAGTTGGCTCTGAGCTTCAGCGGCTCCAATGGTGAGAAACAGACCTTCTAGTAGGGAAGAATCAAGGTCCACAGCCGAGCAGACCCCGGCTAGCCCGTGCCCACCTCACCTGGCCAAGGGTGTGTGAGCCACCAACAAGCAGGGAGGCAGAGGCAGCAGCCAGAGGGAGCAGGAGGGGTCCTCTCTCCCACCAGAACCCACCTGGCTCCTCTGACCCCAATTCAGCTTATTAAGACCCCTGTTCTTACTTGACTGGGGAATTACACGCCCAAGCCCAGGATCCTGACCCACTACAGAGGGGGATGGAGAGGAAGGGGAGGGGCAGGAAGCAGAGAGGAGCCTCAACTTCCCCCCCCTTCTGCTCTTTCTCCTGTTAATTCTCTGGGTTCAATAGCCAAGCCCAGAGATTGACGTCACTCCACCTCCACCCCTAGGGAGAAGTCTTGCAGTGTGTGTGTGTGTGTGGTGTGTGTGTGTGTGTGTGTGTGTAGGGGCAGGGGGAGGTTCTCACCATACCTTATCTCTGACCTTCCCTGAGCTTCTCTGGGCCCAGACCAGGTCCGAGGGCAAGCCCCTGATATGCTGGACACAGAGCTGAAAACCAAGCAGCAACCTGGACAGCTGGACCCAGAACTCCTGAGGGGCCGGATGGAGGAGCTTTGTGCCTACAGGACTTGGAAGATGGGACTAGGCCAGGGCTGGGGGCTGCTTAGATCCACACCAGCCAGCGTCTTGCCCACAGCCCAGAACTTCCCTTTGAAGTGCTAGGATCCCCTTCATCTCCCTCCTATCTCAGAAAGATCCTTCAGCAACTCCCCGAGACCATAAGGACCACTTTCTCCCTCTGCCTTCATCTCCCAGTTTGGGGGAATAGGGAAGTTGCTGTTGTTGCTATTGCTGCTGCTGCTGCTGCTGCTGCTGTCAGAAAAGTGATTTTGTAGTGGCTCTTGCTTACCCAAAACTTTTGTCAGGAGTCCTAGAACCTTAACTTCTCTCAACCTCAGTTTCCTCATCTGTAAAGTGGGACTAATGGCTTAAATGGGATAATATGTGTTAAAATCTGTCTTAGTCCACTCAGGCTGCTATTAAAAAGTACCCTAAACTGCATAGCTTATAAACAACAGAAATTTATTTCTCAGGGTTCTGAAGGCTGGGAATTCCAAGATCAAGGCACTGGCAGATTCAGTGTCTGGTGAGGGCCCACTTTCTGGTTCATAGATCGTGGCTTCTCTCTGTGTCCTCACACAGGGGAAGGGGCAAGGGAATTACCTGGAGTCTCTTTTCTAAAGGCACTAATCCCATTCATGAGGGCACTGTCCTCATGGCCTAATCACTTCCCAAAGTCCGTACCTCTGAATACAATCACATTGGTGGTTAGGTTTCAACATAAGAATTTTGGGAGGTCACAAACATTCAGACCAAAGCAAAAGCCTAGCACAGAACCTGACTGTTGAAATAGGAGTATGATTTGAGGACTCTTCTCTCAAATCTCTCGTTTGTTCATCACTAATGCCCGAGACTCCTCCATTACAGATTCATTGCTTTGGGTTAGGACATTGCCTCATGCAAAATTCCAGACTCCCTGGTGGGTCATGCTGGTTCATCAGAGCCCTGTGAAGATGAACCCCTATCGGATGCCTGAGGGTGGAACGTAGGGAGAAGGAAGGCAGGGGACACCTCGGGGTGGGGGTTGGGGGAAGGCATGCAAAGGGGAGGTGGGAAAGGACAAAGGAGCCAGTCTTGTATGTTACTGGGGTGGGAGATCCAGCTCCTAGTTTCAGCACACAAGTCCCAGTGACACTCAAGGACCAAGAGAGTAGAATCAGACCTTGGTACGAGGGGCTTTCAGCCTTGATCACACTTCCTGGGGTCCTGGGAGGATTTGAGGTGCAGCAGGCCACCTCCTAGTGACACACAGCTGTGTTCTTACAGACCAAATCTAAAAAGCTGGGTGTTCTGGTTCCTGAGAGGTTGAGTTTAAATACTTAGGCCTCCAGTCCATCTCCCCAGGAGAGGCTGAGGCAGCCACTGACCCCCACTACAAATGATTCACACACATGTGCTGGGTCAACAGCATGAAAAAGAGAACTGGCTGTGGCAGCAGCAGCCACAACTTACCACACCAGCATTGGTGCCAAGAATTATAACCATTTTGAAAAGTAGCTATTGGCCTCATTTTACAAATGGCACAGCCTGGATTTGAACTCAGGTGACTCAATGTGGAAAGCCCATACAATGTTCCAGTGTAGGCTCCCTAAGGAGCAGCCACCAAAGGACCAGCTCTCACAGCGCCCAGCCAATAGGGCCCACAGGTGCCAGAAAGCACCTCTTATTCTTCATTCAACCATTCCACAGGTTGTAAGTGGGTTCCACTAAGTGCCCATCACTGCACCAGGCTATGCTGCACTTGGGGATAGACACAAAGAGGGCTAAGCTCCAGGCTGCCACCCTGCCCTGGGGGAATTTTCCATTTAATAGGAACATAGTATGTGCTATGGGGGAAGAGGGAGAAGCTCATTGGGCAACATGTAAAATACATACTCTGGACTCAGATAGTTGTACACCTATATTCATGGCTGTACTATGAATGTGTGTGTTCCTCCAAAATTATTATTATTTTTATTTTTGAGACATAGTCTTGTTCTGTTGCCCTGGCTAGAGTGCAGTGGTGTCATCATAGCTCACTGAAACCTCAAACTCCTGGGCTCAAGCAATCCTCCTGCCTCAGCCTCCGGAGTAGCTGGGACTATAGGCACATGCCACCGTGCCTGGCTGATTTTTCTATTTTTTGTAGAGATGGGTCTCACTCTTGCTCAGGCTGGTTTTGAACTCCTGACCTCAAGCAGTCCTCCCCCCGGGCCTCCCAGAGTGCTAGGATTACAGGCATAAGCCCAGAATTCTCATGTTGAAACCTAACTAACCCCCAAGGTGATGGTGTTAAGAAGAGGGGCCTTTGAGAGGTGATCAAGCCATGAGGATAGAGCCTTCATGAATGGGATTGGTGCCTTATAAAAGAGGCCTGAGGGAGCTTATTAGCCCCTTTTTGTCCTTCTGCCATGTGAGGACACATGGAAGGTGCCATCTATAGGAACAGGCCCTCCCCAGATACTAAATCTGCTGATGCCTTGATCTTGGACTTTCCAGCCTCCAGAACTGTGAGTAATACATTTCTATTGTTTATAAATTACCTAGTCTAAGATATTTTGTTATGGCAGCCCAAATGGACCAGGATACCAAGTGTCCATTAGTGAATGAATGGATAAACAAAATGTGATATATACATACAACAGAATATTAGTCACCCTTATAATGGAATGAAATTCTGACATATGCTACAATGTGGATAAACCTTGAAGACATGCTAAGTGAAATAAGCCAGACACAAAAGGACAAATACTGTATGATATAGTACATTTATATGAGGGACCTTGAGTGGTCAAATTCATGGAAAGAGAAAGGGACTGGGAGGAGGGGGAAATGGGGTGTTAGTGTGTTTCATGGGTACAGAGCTTTAGTTTGGAAAGATGAAAAAGTTCTGGAGATGGATGGAGGTGCTGGTTGCAGAGTAATGTGAATGTACTTAATGTCACTGAACTGTATGCCCAAAAATGATTAAGATGATGTTATAGTTTGAGTGTTCCTGCCAAAACTCACACTGAAATTTGATTCCCAATATGACATGTTGGGAAGTGGACCTAGTGAGAAGTGTTTGGATCATGGGGTGCTGCCCTCATGAATGGATTAATGCCATCTTGAGGGAGTGAGTGAGTTCTTGCCCTCATGAAAATGGATTAGTATTCAGGAGAGCAGGTTGTTATAAGCAAGCCCAACCTCTGCTGCAGGTCTGTGCATGCACCCAGTTTCCCTTCTGCCTTCTGCCATGAGTTGAAGCAGCAGAAGACCCTCACCAGATGGACTGCCTGATCTTGGACTTCCCAGCCACCAGAATTGTGAGCCAAATAAATCTCTTTTCTTTATAAATTACCCAGTCTCAGAGATCCTGTTATAGCAGCAGAAAATGGACTAAGACAGATGATAATTGTTATGTTATGTATATTTCACCACAGTAAAAAATTACACACTTTGGAGTTTGGGGTTCAAAGGGGCTCAGTGAGGGAGGCTGTGGATTCTGCTTCCAAAGACATGGGCTGCTGGCCCTTTGCCATGTATACCGTGCACTGCCCCCCGTGCCTGCTCTGGTGGCCAAGATCCAGGCTTTGTGTTCATGGGGAAAGAGGTACTAGTAGGGCTTAAGGGAAGAGGCTCCAGGACAAGCACTTGCTGAATGACAGGATCAAACATCCAGCAGCCCTGCTTAGGACTGAGCACAGGGGCAGGGGGGCTATAGAAATGTGGCCAGAACAATGGCTGAATGGAGCATGGAGTGGACAGGTGTCAAGGGCACAGCAGGGGTAATAGGAAGAGGAGGAGTGGGAAGCCTGCCAGGGCAATGATCCTGAAAGGGTCCTCCCATTAGGAAGGGGTATTCATTGTCAGAGGGGAATCCTGTGCACAGTGGCAGCTCCAGGATTGCTATGGAGGAAGAGCTGAGAACAAGCACTCTTTTGGTACTAGGACAGTAGGATAGTTGGTGCCCCACTGCCCCTGGAAGGAGCAGACTTTTCTCCATGACCTAAAGAGGAAACAGCAGGGATACTGCTTCTGAGTCAGGACAAGGAAGAACTTTCTAGCACAACTGGAGATGGATTGGGTGACCTTGGGAGGTGGTGATTTTCCCATCCCACAGGTATTCCAAGATAGGCAGTCCTCTGCAGATTCACAGCCCCCTATATGCTGGGCTGCTTGATTAGGAGAGTGAATAAGAGATCCCCAGAAGAGGAGTTATTGTCTAAAGGAGTAGCTGTGGCTTTTTCAGAAGAAGCCACTAATCCTTGTAGGGAGGCCACCTGGCCCAGGGCACTAGATAATCCCAAACAGCCATTCTGAAGTTTCCTTTCATCCTCATGCCAGCAAGAGGGGCAGGGCAGCAGATTTGTTCCCTGATGCTTCCCAGCAACAGTGCCAGGTGGAGGCACAGTCTGGTTCTCTGTGCCTTTGCCCTAAATGCTGGGGTGGGTAGGAGACTAGCAGGAGGATGGGCACAGAGAGAGAGGACATGTCACCCTCACCCTCTCAAAGGACTAATTTAGGATCTAAGAGCTGGTGGCCCTAAGGGCAGAAGTGGTTTAATCTGGCGGTTGCTAAGCAAGGACTCTTCCCCCCCTTCCATTTGATTCTGATTGACTGTAGATTCTTAGTAATGACGATCTGATTAACAGATCATTTCTCTACCTGGCCCTCCACCTCCCTTTCTCCCCCAGTGTTCACATAACTCTACTCATACAATAGTTCAAATGTCTGTCACTCACCAAGTTCTTAATATGTGCCATGCTCTGTCAAACTGCACTGCACATGCGTTACTTTGTGTTCATCCTCTTCCTTGACTCCCAGGACAAGCCTCTCTTGGTTTTCTTCCTGTGTCCCTGGTTCCTCCTCAGCTTCTTTTGCTGGTTCTTCCTCCTCTGCCTGGCCTATGACAGCTGGAGTGCTTGGGACTCCAGCCTTGTTCCTTCCATTAGCTCCTTCTCCACGCTCCCTTAGGGAGCTCATCCCACCCCATGGTTTTAAACACCACATATCTATAATATGCCAGCAACTCCAACCCACCCACCTCTCCCGAATTCTTACTTGTGTGTCTGCCCACTCAACCTGTCTCTCCAGATGTTTCATAGACACTCAAACTCAATGTGTCCAAACTGAAGTCCTGATTTCCCCCATCCCTGCCCAAACATGCTTCACCCTTGGCCTTCCCAGTCCCTGCAAACGGCAGCTCTAACCTTCCAGGGGCTCGGAACCTCCAAGGGCCCCATTTTGCTCAAGTACAAGCCAATTCTTTACCATGAGCTACGCAGCCTTACAGGACCTGCACCCTGACCCATTTCTGTGACTGCCTTGGCCCCTCAAGTCACACCAGCCTCCTTGATGTCCCTCACACACAGCAGGTGTGCCTTCAGGCCTCGACCATACCTATCCTCCCTTCCTGAAACACATTTCCTCCAGATATCTGCTTGGCTCACCTCCTTCGAATACGCTCACACCTCACTTTCTCACTGAGGCCTATGCTGGCAACCTGGTTTTTTGCCACAACTTGCCCCCACCCTACCCCTCCTGGTCCCCACTTTTTATTATTCCTTGTTACCTTCAAACACACTGTATGTTTTACTTATTTATTATGTTTCTTGTTCATTGTCCACCTCCCTTGACATAAGGACACAGATTTTTGACTGTTTTTGTCCATCGATGTGGCCCAAGTTCCTAGAACAATACCTGGTGCTCAATAAATATGTTGAATGGACTGACATAAGCCACCAAGTCTCCTTCAGGCCAATTTGAAGAGCTTCATGGGCTGTGTATCAAACATACTAAAATGTTACTGTACCTACATTAAGTTTCCTGCTTAACATTTCCTGTCTATAGAATCTTGACACATTTCATTTGTATAGTTGGCTTTGATGTCTCAATTATTGGGTATACATGAGAAATATCGGGAGGTGTGAGACCCTAGCTTACAATTTGATTTCAAATCTTTTACAAGTATTAAATTAATGAACCTTGGGTATATTAACAAAATATGTATTAATTGTGATTTTTATAATTTTCTTTTCATATTTTGGAGGCAGAATGTGTTTTCAAGTACTGAAACATTGTCACGGGTCCTCAGCCCTGTGGCTCTGGTGTCTACAGGAAAAACAGTCTGATGATGTCAGTGGTAGAGCTGAAGAGTGGACCAAACACACTTGCTAAGGGGACAGCCGTATAACCTAGATTCTGGAGATGGCTTCAATCCTGAAAGACCTTCTGATTTCTGCACACTCACTCTCCAATCTCCATAAGGCAGCCTTCCTCAGGCTCCCAGAAGCCAAGTCTCATGACTGAAACTGTTCTTGTGTTCATTTCCATATGTACCATGCATATGCATATGCATCTGTACCATGAACCCTGCTTTCTGAGGAAACCATGTGAATCTGTACTCTGAGAAGTCAAAAGAACCCCACCTGCCAAACTCTAGGTCCTGTTTTCTCTATAATTTCTGCAGTAGGGTTGCTGGGTGGATCCTGGTCTCCCTCATTACCTTCCGACTTAGGATTCCTGCAGACCTCGGATATGTCTACAGTGGACAGAGCACACAAGAAAAGGGGTTCTGCTATAG
This sequence comes from Daubentonia madagascariensis, assembly GCA_023783475.1. Taxonomy (NCBI): domain Eukaryota; kingdom Metazoa; phylum Chordata; class Mammalia; order Primates; family Daubentoniidae; genus Daubentonia; species Daubentonia madagascariensis. Next base: position 38,323,644 of record JAKFHU010001035.1, on the reverse strand, counting down.
CCAGTATGAGGCTCTACAGAGTAGAGGTTAAAGAATCTGTGTGTGTTCAGTCTTCTGACTGAATAGCTGGGCATCCTAATAACATTCACCTCTCATGGAGTAAATGGCTTCCTGCCACCCTCACCATGTGTTCTCACCCCTGTCTGTACCACCTGCACTCATGCTGGGCCCCAGGAATGCTGATGACCCCCAGGTCCCCATCTATATTATGGTCTTTGGGTGTGGGCTCTGAGCTTGTACCTTCAGTTTCAGGATAACCCACACTCACTCTGCAGCTGTCTTTGCCTTCTTGGGGAGCCCTCTGGTTTCTGGCCCCATTTCTTCTGCACTCCCAGATTCAACAGGCTGTGGACAGCCACATCTCAGTAACCTTGCAGGCACAATATTCCTACACCATGATGTCCCCTCTCTTGGGCATCCAGGAGGTCCCATCCTGCCTTCTGTCTGCTCCTTTTCCCCACCCTTAACCCCTGACATTGGGGCTACATGCACATGTGGTATAAAAGAAACATGAGCCTGGGAGATGTTACAAATTTAGTTCCCAATTCTGAAAGTGCCACTTACCATCTCAGTGACTTTGAGCACGTCATTTTGCATGTCATTTAACCTCTCTGACCCTCAGTTTTTCATTAGTCAAATGGTTTTTATAACATTTATATCTCAGAGGCTCTGGAAGAATTCACACAAAGTACCTCGGATAGTGCCCGGTGCACAGCAAGTACTCGCTTAACCTTAGGTTTCCCCGGGCTTTGCCTTTCTGCTCTCTGTGTAATATCTGTCAGTGCTATTTTTGAGGTGGGTGGGTCTTGGCTTCAGTCTTAATTCACTCTGTCTTCCAACTCAGGCTCTTATACGTTGGGCACAGCCAACTGGCTCCCTGTGTCTTCTCTTTCACCAACACTGTTTAGAGTTCTTCCTAGTTCCTTAGCGGAACACTGTGTATGAGGATGCCAGAGGCAGTGGGTGGACCGCTCCTAGACCAGGCTCACTGTTACCCTGCCTGGGCTTGCTTCACAAATCTTCCAAAGTGCCCCATCTCCCCTCTCCCTCACTAGTCCCACCGTCTATGGCCAAGGAGAGAGGTGAGAGGCTGGGTCTTTCCATACAGTGTGACATTAACCCTGAGCGTTCCAGAGACAGTGAGCTTAAAAAGCACTCCTCCTTGATAGAAACAACCACATTACACTTTTCTATGGACACAATAGGTCTGCATTTTTACAACACGCAGGCAGCTCCCCCACCCCGGATTGCTGCAGCACCCGGCAATTTGCTGTCTCTCCACCAGCCACACCTGGTTACAAATGCCTGCAAAGAACTTTCTTCACATGGAGTGTGAGCAATGTCTTTGACCTCTGACGTCAGATTTCTTTTCAGACATGACTGTTCGTGATGCTGTTTTAGCACTTGTGTATTTGGTTCTAGTGTTCCTATATATTTCCTCTCTTTGTCCCTTGTCCTGACTACAAAGGCCAAATGAGGAGAAGCAGCCCATCTCTGAAGACTGTGGAAGCTGCCCCTCCTTCAGCTGGCTCGGGATGTGAATGGCCTTGTCTGCAAGCAGAGAGATGGACAGAATCAGGGTGTTCTCCAGCCCATGAACTCCTGTGACAGACGTGGGCCTTTACTCTCTGCTGCTGCTACAGTGGCCACAGTGGAAACCCATCCCCAGAAGGTAAGTTATTACCAGCCTGGCTGCCAGTGTAGAATATCCTATGTTATTCTTCAGTTGGTGCCAGAAACAAAAGTATATATACTCCAAACCCTAAGATTTGAGACCAGCCCACAGGATCCTTCTTAGCAAACAGGGTCTTGGGGGTTGTAGGTTCTGGACCCTCCTCTTACCCACATGCCTTTCTCCCACCCCACCCCTATTTCTCTGTAGATGAATCAAATTAAACTGAACAGCCTCAAAGGGAGAAGAAGTTGCAAAAATACAACCTGGGGGGAAATGTGGAGAAGCTGTCCCCCATTCTGCTTTAGGGCTGAGGACAAAAGTTTCCTTATTCCTTAAATCCAGTGAATCTCAGGCCTTTTGGGGACCCAGCTAGGAAAGATAACCGATGGGTCTCTCAGGGGCTCCTAAATCATATGAGATGACTGTTCTCAGAGCCCACAACAGCCGTGCCTGCTTTCCACACCACAGAAATTTCTCAGTTCTTCTGAGACAGTTGAACGCCAATATTTCTCAAGACTCCTTCCTGCCAAATAATTCTTATTCCAGGGGAAATGGAAGTGTAACATAAATGCTTTATTTGTTTACAGTTTGTATGTAGTGACTATACACCTGCCACGGTCTGTGCACTCCTTTTCACGTTGAACTTTTCATCCTGGGTCTTCCTGCAGGAGGGACGCTCTATTGGGACAATCTGTAGGCACTGAGCCAGGCCAGCACAGGGGATGAGGAGGATGTCCCTTGGCACCAAAGGGACAGATCACATCTGACTCTAGTTTCCTCTGTCAATCGGTGGGGAAGGCACATTTTAACAAGGGGTGATCCCTCTCGGATTCTTTGAGGAGCCACCACTCCTGCTCAGCTGACAGACCCAGCACCTAGTCAATGTCAAGCCTGGACTTTGCCCCCAAGGTAGGAACACTGGGGACCAAGTGAGAAGAGAGCTGAAGGAGAAACTGAGGCGGGGCTGAGGCCACACGGGTGGGTATGTATCACTGCTTCCAAGGCAGCTGGGGAGGAGGGATTCCATTTCCTCAGCCGAGCTTGTCCCATTTCAGTTTGAACAGATGGAAATATAGTTCAATGTTTCAACATCATTTGCCTTTCTCGTGCTAAAATATTGATGAATGCTGCCCAGGCTGATGCCCCACGGTTCCGAGCAGTAACTGGAGCATGATGTGTACTGAAGTGAGACACAGCAAAGCCTTTAACGAGTGTTTAAAATTCCTGGAATAATGCTCAACACTGGCTCAACTCATTCGGCTCCTGAAAACCTCCCCCCTGGGCCGCCTCCTAATCGCAGGAGGAGAGTGAGCACAGCCCAGCCCCCCTGCTGGTGGCAATTAGTGCGGCAGCTGCTCGTCTTCAGGACCGGAAACGATGCACGAGGTGCCTGCATCTGCCCGGACGGCGGCTCAGCCCGGCGGGGAGGCGGCCGCGTTGCGGGACGCGGGATGTGGGGTGCTGGCTCTGCCACCTGCAGGGGCCTGTCGCTCAGTACTCAGACCCCAGAAAGAAGGAGTGCTGGACAGGGCGCTCAAGAAAGGTGAGGTGCAGGAAGGACAAGAAAGGGGAGAAGGGGGCGAATAGAGGAGATGAAGAGGGTGGGGACTTAGAAGAAGAAAGGGGAGAGGAGGGAAGAGAAGGAAGAGAGGAAGTAGCCAGGATCGGCAAGCCGGCCCTGAGAAAGTTCCACCTGCGCCTCTAGAAAAGGGGAAAGGACCCTCGGCCAGTGGCATCCCAGCCCTAACACGCCTCTCTGCAAGCTGCAGCCATGGCAAAGGCTCCCAGACCTAGGACTGAAAGAAAAGCAACAATGTGGACCTGGCATGTCACTTCCAAGGTTTGGGACAATCCAGGCTGCCCTGGCAAGAATCTCCCGGGATCTCAGGATCCCCATGTGGAGATCAGGTGGTCTCATTACGGAAGTCCCTGCCATGTTAAATTTCTCACATACTTTAAGCTTCTGGCTTTTAGATTCATGATTTTTGAAAACTCTGTATAGATTTTTGTGGGATCATTCAGAAGACTGCTTTCCAAGAGGCCTACCTGAATCTCATCACATGGAAACGATGTTTGCCTTTTTCAGGAGTGACCCTGTTAAAGCACCCATGCGAGAGAAAGCACAGAAAGCTGTGGGGTGTCCCCACTGGAGGGAATTCTGGGCTGGTGGTTGTATGGAGCTTGTCAGTATAACTCAGAGCCACTGCCTAAAAATGTATGTATGTATTATTTGCAGATTATTGTAGGGTGAATAATATTTGCTACTGGGGAGACAGAATAGGAAATCTACGAGTTGGAAAGCAAGGCCTGACAGACCCATTATTATGCTCTACCTCTGCTTTCCACAAAATAAAATTCAATGAAGTCATGTAAATATAATGATCCTATTTTCTGAAACAAATGAAAAAATGGGACATGTGATCTGACTCATAGGAAGACATTTATAGGAACAAACAGGATGGAGCATAAAACTGAAGAGGATGGGCCAGGAAAATCTAGGACATACAGCTATCATGAACACAGAGTGACTGGGGCAGACTGAGGGGCTCCAGAGACATACGTAGGGTGGCTCTGTTGGGCAAATCTCAGTAGAGGAGGAATTGTCTGGAGCCCAGCAATGCTGCAGGCTCTGGGGAGGTTGGCAGCAGCCTCGTCTTGTCCTGCATCCATCAGTCAGGCCAGCTGAGTGGGGAATACCTTGCCTGGTGGCACAACAGTACTTTCACCCACACACATCAGCTCTGGGTCCCTTTCCTCACCTCTGCAAGGTTCCGGCTGCTGGCCCGGGTCCAGCCGCCCCCACAAGGCCTGCCCATCACCCAAACCAGGTTCCATGCAGGCTTCTTCTGGGACCAGCACTGTCACTCGGCTGTGGGTCTGTCTCTCTGGTAAGGGGGCTCTGTCTGCAACTATTCTCCAAGTTCTCCTGCAGCATCTGTCCATTGAGTGATGGGAATCTGGTTTCCACAGCCAGAGGTGGGGACGGGAAGGAGGAGCTGTGGGCATGACCAAGGTGATGACCCACCGATGCCGGGCACTTCCTCAGGAGTTAGTTACGTGCAAGAGCCAAGGAGCCCCACATGCAGGCAGTCCGTCTGGGCGCTGTGGTAGGGCAGGGAGGCCAGCACCTGTGAGAAGACAGACAGGATGGGGAGTCCTGGGGTGGCCAGAGTGAAAGGAACAAGAGTCAAGGCAAGGGCCAGATGACAGGGGTAATCATCGTTTCTAAACCTTGTGAGATATGTTCAACCCCGCGTCCAATCTGCCCATCCCAGCCAGTGCCAGATATCACCATCCATTTGTAGAGAAGGGCCAGAGCTCAGATTTGTGAAACAACATTGACTAAGGTTACAAGGCCTGAGTTGCCCCCTGGCACAGTGTCACCTTGAGGAATTGTGAATCCAGAGACACCCCTCTGCCTACAAATCATCTGGGGATCTTGTTACAATGCATGTCGAAAAGCTGGGCATGATGGCTCACACCTGTAATCCCAGCTAGTGGGGAGGCTGAGGTGGGAGGATCACTTGGGCCCAGGAGTACAAGACCAGCCTGGGCAACACAGAGCCACCCCATCTCTGAAAAAAATTTTTTTAAATAAAATGCATGTCAGGGTGGGACCTATGAGTCTGCATTCCTAACAAGTCCCAAATGATACCCATGCTGCCAGGACCCCTCCCCACACACACTGAGTAGTAAGGCCCTCGAGCAGTGTTTTCCCATCTTGCCTGTTCATAAGAATCACTGCGAGCATCTAGAGATTCAGATTCAGTAAGAACTTAGGATTGTGACTGTTTGACAAGAGCCTCAGGTGCCCCTTGTGGTCACATAAGTTGGGAAAGGCTGCCCCAGAAGTGTGGGAGAGATGTGGCCACTGCTGGGAAACTTTAGCAGGATCCCAGAGACTGGCCTCTTCTTCATGGGTCTCCTAGGTTTACCAGGGGCCCTTCCTCCAGCAGGAGAACACCTGCCTTGGCCCTGACAGTGCTTCAGTGTTCAGCCTTGGGCAGGCTTCTTCCCATCTCTCTGCCTCCACCTTCTCATCTGCAATATGGAACCAATAGGCAAACACCAGGACATCTACAAAAGGGGGCTCCCTGCGTGGCCAGGGAGGAGGCAGTGTCCATCCTGCAAGCAGGAGGGAGGGGGATAAAAAGGAAAGGCAGCAGGAATGGGGGCCAAGGTTGCGTTGGGGTGCAGAACAGCAAAGGTAGCACAATGGGCCTGGGGCAGGCACCATACGCTGCCCTTACCCCTTTGGCATTAGGAAAATGCAACCAAACAACCAAGGAAGAGACTAAAAGGCGCAGGGATAAGAGGGGATTCTGAAGTGAAGTCTGCAAAGCCCATCCCTTTGGCCTTCCACATCACACGGCTTCCATACACACAAGGAAGAACTGGGCTTGAATCCCAGGCCTCCTGCTCTAACACCTCTCTGGCCTCTATGCATAGCATCCCTCTGAAAAGGGTGTTCACATACGGGCTACAAACCCAAACGAGCCAGGAATGTACTTACCCTTTTCCTAAAATCAAATTCAGCGTGTATTAGGGTGGTGATTTCGCCTTGTGGCATGTGTGTAGGTACCTTTTACAGAGAGATAAGGACCTACAAAAATTCCTGGTTCCAATTCTTGGTTCATTTGGCAGGAATGGGTTTGCCTGCCACTGAAGTGTACAGGCACAAGGTGGTTTTGCCCTAATGCACAAGACACAGTGTGTTCTTTTCCCTGTTTTTCATCACGAAATCCATTCCCTCACCTTGTATTCTGGGGCACACTCATTAACCAGAAATTACCATGCAAAGCCAGCTCAGTCCCCATGTCTATGTGGAGAAAATAGGAATGTTAACTTAATCACAAGTTTTTCCCATTTTTACAATAAGATAAATGGACATGAAGACTTGTGTTCCAATGGCTACTGTTTAAATTCAATAAGGAAGCAGGGAGAAATAAGAGGGTTACTCTAAAGTCTGTTAAATTATGATGGATGGAGATAGCACCAGGGAAGAACTTTCAGTACTAGTGTCCAAAGTGACCCCAAGCAAGGCTGTTCTAGGTCTCAATTCCAGGTGCTTCACTGTGACATCATCACCAAAGCCACTCTCCTTCCTGGCTCCCCCACCACATGGACCACACAAGCTTTCATTAGCTGTTCTTCCAGGGGTGCCCACCTGCCATTCTGCTGCCCTTGCCTGTGTGGCACTTCCTCCTTGCAAGCTCCCTGGTGTCCTCCCTTACATCTGCCCCCAGAGACTTCTCCTGTTGCTCCAGGCTCCCCCACACTGCTCAGGCTTTTAGGGGATTTTAGAGGATTTCTGTGGCTCCAGGTTCTGCACAACCCATCTGGGTCACCTGTAGATTTCTCTAGGCATATTCTGTGGCAGGCTGGTCATACCTGGTTTCTTTGCCTTTGATGCTTATTCATTTACTCATCCATTCAACAAATGTGTGCCAGGCTTTGTGTTAGGTGCTGTGGGCAATACAAAGGTGCATTCAACACAGCCCCACCCCCAGTCTAACAAGGGAAATAAGACACGCACTCCAACCACTGTAAGGCCAGGCAGATAGTGACCTTGGGCTCTCTGGTGGCCAGGATATCTTCATGAGGGTACCATGATCTACACTGCACTGTAACTTCCCCCATAGCCCGAGCTGAGTTCTTCTTCCTGCTACTTGAATATCCTGGCTTCCCTTTGGCCCACCTGCAGGGTCCCTGTTTTCTCTGCTTCTGGACAGGTCATGATGACTCAGGTATCTCTGAGTCATTCTTCCCAGCTCAGGTTACTGTCCCCACCCTCTCTCTCTAAGCTGTTCTCCAGTGACTTAGGAGCACAGATGTTCCTGGGGAGTGCAGTCCCAGACTCCAATCACTACAGGTTGTTAGTGTTATAATACTTTAAATAACATGGAAAACAACATAGCCCAAGTTCTCACAAAGGGACAAAGGGGAAGTTCTGACACAGAAGGAAGATCTGAATGGCCCCAGAAGGAGGCAAGCCCAACTGGGCAGGGAGCAGCCTTCCCTGGAGGGACAAGGGGATGTGTCACCATTCTATTTGTCTTTGACAGAGCCTCAGGGAAAGGAGCTCCACAGGATTACCCTCTAGCCAGGCCTTTCTGGATCATCCCCCATACCTCAGGGCCACCTGTCACTCCCTTCCAAGGGACCCACATCCCCCCCACACACTATCCGGGCTCCAGTCTCACCTTCCTGGAAGAAGGAAGAGAGGAAAGCTTGTGATAGAATTCCTTACCATACCACTGGGCGACTACAGGGTCAGGGAGAGAACTAGCTGGCATCCTACAATCTCTCAGGCCCTTAATTTCCTCAACTGTGAAGTGGGGATCAAAATCCTGATCTCCCAGGATGCTGTGGGGATGGAGAGAAATAAGATGGTGTCAGAACCTAGGACACTCACTGCCTGATGCTAGGAAGCATTCCGTAAATGTTCACTTCCTTCTTATGGGGCTGTCTCTCTCATGTAGTTTTAAAATTTTAGACACTTACCTGTGGCTTTATTGTAGAGATAGATTCCCCCCCCACCAGGGCATCCAGGGGTGAGATTAGGGGGCACCTGGCTGTCCCCACCTGACTGACCTGGAGAAATGGATTCAGGTGCTTTCCTGGGCCTGCAGAAAGGGTTAATTCTGGCACCAAGGGAAGAGTTCAACTCCGGGAAAGAACAGCCACCAAAAATGAGAGCTGGCCCCAGCCAAGAGGTTCAGGTTAGCAGTTTAGTCAGAGATCTAATCTCTGCTGAGTTACAGACTTTCTTGAAAGGGACCCTTTTTGTTTTTTCAACTTTGACCTTTCTTGAGCCAAGCCCCTTCTTTCCACTGAAGGTGGAGGCTACCTCCTTCCCTGGGCTCAGCAGGAAAAAGCAGCAGCAGCAAGATTCGGGGGACCCTCAGGGAAGGAAAGGGATGTGCAGCTCCTCCCAGGCTGACTGCCCCAGGAAGGACTTTGCTGTCACTATCACCCGGCCTTCAAATACCCACAGATTCCCTTGCCTCCTATCCCAGGTGGCTGCCAGGTCAGCTTTTCTTTTTCATCCAGGATCGGGGTAGAATTGTTCTAAATAAGCCTGTTGGGAAATAACAGAATTTGTAGGGCATGTGTGTGGCAAGGGAGGCATCTGAAAATTCCAACAGCCAAGTACCCTCAGCTCAGATGATTTTTCCTTCTACAGCCAAAATACAGTAACTGGCAGGCTTGGGGGGCCCCATGCACGGGGTCCAGCAGGTCCTCCCCTTTACCTCAGTCCGTTGATGGGATTCACGAACGGATGAAAGGAAAAACAGAATGTGGTATATCCACATAATGGGTTCTTATTCAGCCATAAAAAGGGATGAAATATGATGCATGCTACAAGTGGGTGAACCTTGAAAACATTATGTAAGTGAGAGAAGCCAGACACAAAAGGCCATATATAATATGACTCCATTTATATGAAATGACCAGAATAAGTAAACCTGTAGAACAGAAAGTAGGTTAGTGGTTGCTGGGGGCTGGTGAAGAGAGGGAAGGGGAGTGACATGGGGAGCGACTGTGTAGTGCTTATGGGGTCTCCTTTTGGGATGGTGAAAATGTTCTGGAACTAAATAGTGGTGACAATTGTACAACATTGTAAATGTACTAAATGCCGCTGAATTGTACACTTTAAAATGGTTTAAATGGTGTATTTTGCTGAAATTAAAATAAAAACAAAAATAAAAACTTTCCAAGCCTTGAGTATTTTCTCGTCTACTTCCATCCTTCTAACTCCTCCCCCATTGAAAAGGAAGAGTTCTAGAGCTCACTTAAGTAAAAAAGGAAATTCTATATTTCTGTCGTTGTTTGGGAGGTAGTGTCCATTGGCCAAAGCTCACTAAGGATGGCCCCAAAGGTCCTTGACTGAGGCAGTAAGTGTCACCCTCAGACCGAAAGACCCTGGACAAAGAATAAGAGGAAGAAAGATCCAGACTCATTCCAGGCCTTTATCCCAACTGAACTCCCTGCCCAGCCCACTCTATTTTTGCCAGCACTGAGCTTCCCAATTGTTCTCCCAAGAGAGAAGGCTTGTCCTCCGTGTCTCAAGATATTCCGGCTCCCAAGCACAGAAGGGCAGGCAGGATGGAGCTGATACTCATGGGGTTTGAGAACTGTTTGGAGGCTCACCCGTAAGGCCACACCCACAGGGCAGGCAGCTCAGCAGGTCTGAACATAGCCCAGCCCCCTCCATGCTGACCAGGGGAGTAGTCCTGTAGCTGGAGATAGCCACAGATGCCCACAGGAAGCCCGGGCAAGCTCCCATGATCTTCTTCCCTCTTGGGGATAACCTGGAACTTCATGAGATGCCATTCAGTTTGTGGTGGACGAAACTTGGTCTAGGAGTCAGCCAGCCCAACTCAACATGAAATGTCCAGCAGAAAGCGACCCTGAGCTTGGATCTGTCAGGGAGGAGAAAGGGTGTTTGGAGACAGGGGCCTGGGCCTGAGCAAGTCCTCCAACTGTTTGGATGGCAGGAAGCTATCCAAAAGGGTAAGTTTTCCCAGAGGGCGACAACTCCTTCTCTCCCCCTTAATGCCAGGATTTATCTGCCTTCTCCAGCTTGTATGGAAATCAAGACCCTAAGCCTTCAGGCTCTCCAGGATGCCACCAGCTTTGCTGGCCTGGCTCTGTGACCCTGTCCCACAGCCAATTTGACCTACCCTTCCTGTGGCCTTTACCCTTCATGGTTTATCCAGTTACCTTATTTAAATTCCCACTCTCTCCCAATTCCCTTTCCCCATCATGAACCTCTTTAGCTCCAGACAATACAGGCTAAACCCAATGGACCACAATCCCTTTCCCAAAACCTTTGGGAATTCAGAAGTTTGGAGATTTCAGAAAGGTATATATAATAGTGCATATTTTATATATTACATAATACCACCCTAGTGGGTCTGGAGCAGTACCTATAATCAAACACATTAGTATTTCTGCAGTGAAACATCTGATACCCATGCCAAGTAGGATAAATAAAGACTATAAATAGCTTCCATACAGTTTAGATCAGGTTTTGCTGCCAAATAGTTTTAGCAGCAAAGATACCAAGCAAACAAAAACCAAAGCTTTTTGAATTTTGGATTTGCAGAGAAGAGTGAGGGTCAGTATTTATGCTGAATAAAAGAGGACCAGTCAAGCAAAACTGTAGTTGAGAAAAGGAAAAGAGCCTGTGATGGTTTCTCTTACCCCTCTCCCTCCCACCTCCCCTCTCCAGATGGCCCTGCCTTGGAACCCAGCTTCCCTTCAGCACTCTACAGAGCTATGGGCCATCTGACTAGCTGTATACTTAAGACCAGAGATTTAGCCATTCTGAGTCTCAGTTTCTTTATCTATTTAATGATAATGGGGAAAGAAGGGATTCCAAAGTTCCCTTTTACTTATGACATTTTATGATCCTACTCAATACATTAGACAAAGCTGGCTACACTGTCCAGAGTGTGGCACTGTCTTCACTATCAGACCATGGAGCACCCCCAAATACCTTTTAGTACATGAATGCTTTTGGACATGCTCTTCCCAGTCCCTGGTTGTCTTTCACCAGCCTGGAAAACTCATCCTTAGCCATCAAGATATGCTTCAAGCCCTCTTGTGGGCCCCCTCTTTGTTCCTACTTTCACGTGGCAGCTTAAATTGTAATTTGTGTGTTGTACATCTCTGCTTGCACTGAACTCTGATTGCAGGGGCAGGGTCTGGGTTGCCATTCGCTGTCCCCAATGTGTAACACAGTTCCTGACACGGAGCAGGCGCTCAGCAGACGGTTGTGGAGACGGTGAGCAGGTGCTGGGTCGGAGTGGCTTCCGCCCAGACAGACTAGCGTCCTGGAGGAGAGCCCCACCACGCTGCATCTGTTGGAGACCGGGAGGCACCTGCAGGAGAGGAAGTTGATAGTGCAGGAGAAAGGAAGACTTACCATGAGACACATATTGCAAGTTCAAGGTGGGTAGCTACGGAATCAAGCAGTAAAGCAAGAGGAAGGAGCTAGAAAGGTGACCCCAAATCCCACAGGCGAGGGTGGAGGGTCCTACAGACGTAAACTGTGGACTTTGGTATAAGACAGGGCGTGGTCCGTCGCAGACCTCTTTAAAAGTAGAAGGAAGCTATCCTGGTGGAAGAGGTGCTGCGACAAAACCAGCGGGAAAGGACAGGGCGGCAGGGCGAGGCCGCCCACACAACCTGCGTGCACAGCCAAAGCCTGCGGCGCAGCGGGCTCGGTCGCTACGCGCCACCGCCGCGTGGTGGCAGCAAAAACCCGCCAATGGCCCCAGAGGACGCCTGCCTCCTGCCTCCGACCTGTTTCTGCTTTTCGTCTGGGTGCGCGCGGCCAGAGCGGCGGGGGGCGTCCGGGCCGCGGAACCTCCGGGTTGAAGGCTGAGCTCTCCAGCCAGGCTTTCGGGGACCCCGGAGGCGGAAGAGGCGTCTTTCCCGGGTCTCCAGTTCGTGAAAGTTCCCCAACTGATGTCTGGAAACTTCTCAAGGGCGTCATGAAATCTAGCTGCCCGGACCCGCTTCCCTGCCACCCCCTGGGGAAATGGGTCTGTTCTCCGGCCTCCCCGCTCGCTCGGCATGCGGGGTCACGTCCTGGACTCGTCTGTGGGAACAGAGCCATGGGCAGCCTCCATCCTTCCCCACACCCCTCTTTCCGCTCCCACTCACCGCTCAGCTAGGACCTGAGAGCGGGTCTGGAAGTTGCTGCTTCGCTCCGGGTCCTGCTGTCTGATACCTGTCACCCACATGCCCACACAGTACACGCGTGAGGGCGCGGAGTCACGCCAAGGCCGCTCACACAGACACCCACTGGCACAGACGGGGGCGGGTCACACGTACACTCCAGGCTCGCGAGGAACGGACGTGAGAGGCAGAGAGGTGCAGTGGAAAGATCGCAGGACCAGGGGCTGAGAAACTTGAGTTTGACTTCGACTCATTCCATTTCTCTAGGTGTCTAAACCCTTGTTTGTCCAATCAGGAGATCGCCAAGCTGCCTGGCGGCTCCGACACAGACACCGCCTCCGCGTGCAAGCGCTGCTGCAGCCTGGAAAGCCTTTCTGAATGTCCTAAAGGCTCGGAGCGAAGATTCTCGCCCGGGGCTTTCTCCACCCCTGGAGCCCGCGGCGGGCGAGGAGGCTGCGCGCACTGAAGGTGCAGAGCCCGCGGCGCTCAAAGCCTTGCTCCACCTGCGACCCTCAGGGACCCTTCGCACGGGCCACACTCCCACTCAGCACTCAGTGTGCTGGCCCCTTCGGGTCACCCCAGCTACTCCTGGGGTACCTGCCAGGACTCGGGGCCTGGGACTTAAGCTTTTGCCGTCCTCCTTCACCCCGGCGACCCCTCGAAAAATATGTTACTGCTCAGTGGAACTAAGGCAGAAATGGGTGGATATGGGAGGAGACCTGGCCACACCGGTCGCGCATTCTGGGTAGGGGATGGGTTTTGGAACAAGGAGCACGAGTTTGACTGGTTCACAGAGTCCACTGACAGACCCCTCTAAGGCACGTGTGTGAGCATGTGAGTTGTGAGCTGTGTGTGAAGCTGAAGGTCACGATGCTTCTGGAAGAACTGGGGTCAGAGGGTGGGATCTAGGGCCAAGTAACAGATCCATGAAAAGGGGACAAACACTGAAATCAGGTCATCAGGGAGCCCACAGGTCGACAACAGGTCATCAAGCCCTTGCCATTCCTCCTTGGAAACGTCTTTAACCAGTTCTGTCGCCTCAGCTCAGGCACACTTCACTTCTTGCCTGCCTATTGGAATAGCCTCATAAGGGCCTTCCTGTCTATAGCCTCACTCCCTTAAATCCTTAAGCAGAGCTCTGGATATGCCTACTTAAGCTTTTATAAAGTCTTATTTGGCTCCCCAGTGCCCATGGGATCAAGGACACACAACTCATCTGAACTTGCAACTAACCCCCCCCTTTCTATCAGACTCAATTTCAGCTGCTTCTCAACAGCCCAAGGGCCCCACACTGCACTGCTCCTGGGGCCAGCCACACTGCACTGCCACTGGACCCGCAGCCACCTCCATGCCTTTGCTCCTGCTATCCTGCCTGGAATCCCCTCCACTCAATCCAGCTCATCTTTCTGGGTCAACACCATCTCCTCAAAGAAGCCTTTTCTGTCCCCACCGCCAAAGTTGTAGTAATTAATAGCAAAGTTGCCACTCCTGGAAACACTCTGCAGGCAACTTCATGGCGTTTGTTTTTAGGTGATGAGCTTGACTGTCCCTCCCACTGGACTATGAGAAACTTGAGGGCAGGGCTAAATTGTGCTTGTCCCTCTCCCCTTAGTTCTTACAGAACTTAATTGGTATTTTTGGACTAAGTTGGCTGCATCATACCCACAAGCACACTTCTCTCGACAAGGCCCCAGGCTCATCTATAGGTAGGCATGTCACCCACAAGAAGTAAATATTTCTCTTGCACCTCACGGGACACTGCACAACAGTCCCACTACACACAACACTCACATGTATCCACACTTCACAGTCACACACCATTGAGTCCCAGCCCACTGGGAAGTGCTGCTGCTTCAAGCAGAGGCCCATCTACCCTGGGAGGGAGTCTGCTGAGTTCACTCATTCTCTGGGCTTGGTAGAAATCCTGCAGGCAGCCCCTTGCTGGGCGCTTCTCTCGGGTCTGCTCCCTGAAGATCGCACGGGGGAGGCGCGTTCCTGCGAGGTCCTAGTGCAGGAGGTGTGAGAGAGGGCGCGCCCCAACTGGCAGAGCCCGGGGCCGCCGCTCCCCGCCCTACTCTCGCTTTTGGCTCATCTTGCTCGCCCAGCCAAGGATCTCAGAAAAGTATTTACCCGGCTACGGGAAGCACACGGCGAGGGAGATTAAAGGGGGCCACCGAATGCACGGGTGTAGTGGGGCGAAGGTAGAGGCTGGCTGTGTGACAGTGGCCAAGTTATGGTCCTCTCTGAGTTTCAGTTTCCCCTTCCCGTGTAATCGGAGCCGCTTCAGCTCAGATACACCGGGAAAAGGCAGTGCTGGCCGGGCCTGCATGTACACGCGTCCGTCCGTCCTCCGTCCTTCCTCCCAGTCCGGCCTGGCTGAGCCGCGCCAGTGCGTCCGGCACGAGGTGGGGGCAGGCAGGGGGCGGCGCGGGTCAGGAGTTGCAGAGCCAGAGGCGCACACGCCCGTAATTAGAAGCGCATTCAGTCATTAAGGGGCCTTGCTAAGAATTTCTGTTTAATAATGGTCGCAAATTAATTATGATGGTAAATATCTCCAAATCCAACTACCTAAAGCCAGTGTCGTCCTGGAAGGGCTCCAGGCCGCCCCCCGCCACAGGCCCTGCCATCGCCTGGGGCGGCCCAGCACTGCCGGGACCCCGCGCGGGGAAAGGCGGCGTGGTGGGAGGACCAGAGCGTCAGGCCCCGAGAGGCCCGGGCTTCGGCCACAGCGCCTCCCAGCGGCCTGAAAGAAGGAAGTCCCAGTCCGAGCCAAGAAGGGGGGACAAAGGCCCAGGACAGAGAGCGCGGCGAAGGCCGGGAGGCGGAGTGGGGCCCGAGGGGCACGACCCCCACAGTGTCGCGTCCGCATCGCCCCAGACCTCCGCCCCGCCCCGGGAACAGGCTCCCAGACACACCGCCACGTTTCCCCTCTCCTCTGGACCCTTCCCTGCCCCTCTGACTTTCCGTTTGGGCTCTTGGGCCGCACACACTCTTCCTACCTTCACCTCCAGGGATCTGAGAAGCCCCCAGGGTACTCACCCCTCGTCCTGAGCCCCATCTTTGCCAAGGGGAGGGTAACAGCCTGTTCTGGCCTGGCCTGTAGCTCCTCCAGCTGCCCAGAGGGTCTCCTCCCCTGAGCCGGCCGTGAGCAACCTGGTGATGCTGGGGTGTAAGCACAGCCTGAGGAGATGCATACGCGTGTATATGACTTGCCTGTGCTTTCCTTTCTTGCCAGCACATTCCGTAAAATCTGCAGTGCCTTGAAGGGTTAGACTCCTGCAGGTTAAGGCCCTTTCCTTTTCCAGAGTGTGTATAAGCTGGTTAGAGTCATGGGTTTATTTGTTAAAAGTGAGGAGTCATTGCTAGGAGCAGAGATGTGCTTCTGTCCCGAGCTCATCCTTGTGCAGAAGGGGGTGGTTGCCAGGGCCCACTGTGGGAGGCACAAGTGTGTGTGTGTATACACATGTGCAGGAGGGTGGCTGTGTGTGTCCTGTGAATGCAGCCATATGGTGGGGGTACGTCTCTGAGAGTATGTAGTGTGATGGGAGAGGCTGCTGCTGGATCCAGGGAGGGGTGGCATGTGAAAGTGGGTGCTTTCTTGGGTGGGCCTCTTCTGGCCAGGGGAAGCTGTCTGAACTCCCCAGCCCACAAGGGGAAGGAGCACTTCTGGGCCCCAGGCTGCCTCAAACACTTGCACACTCAGTTCACTTCCCAAGTCTAGCCGGCCACAAGCCAATGTGCTCCCCTAGGCACTTTCCTGAAGACTGAATTGTTCTCACGCTACAGTGGCACCCTCTCCCCAACCAGGCTTGGCCCTCCCCCAGCCTAAGCCTGGGAAGCGGCTCCCCATTTTCTTTCAAATCCTTCCTGCTCCTGCCCCCTTCCCTCCTCTCTTTCTCTCTCCTCTCCTCACTTTTTGTTTCAACTCCTCTCTCCTTTCTTCCTCTTCTTTCTCCTTTTGCCTTTCTCCCCACTCTATAATTTCTCTTCCTCTTCTTTACTGTCCTTCTCTTCTTGCTCTATAAAACAGCACACCCTGGGCATTTGGGGGTGGATTATAAAATGGAGGCCTCTGTTCACCCGCTCACTCCCAAGAGTAGGCATGTTTCTCTGAAGTTGCTTATCTAGTTCCCTACCTGTCTTCTTTGAGGCTCCAGCCTGGTATGTGTGTGTGTGTGTGTGTGTGTGTGTGTGTTGTGTGTGTGATGTGTAGCCTCTGCCAACCTAGGAGTGGGTGAGGTTGGGCAAATGGGTGGCCTCTGAGTCCCTAGAATCAAGCTACATGGTTTGGAGGTTGAGGTGCCTCTGAGTGGTATTTCTTTTGTCTTTGAGTTGGCTCACAGGTACCTATGTGTGTCTGAAGGTTTCCTCTGCATATCCTCTGTGTGTTTGTCTTGGTGAATGTCTAGGGCCTGTGTTCTCCGACTGCATTTATTGCTTATCTGCTCCCTTTTTTGTGTATGAACTTTTGGTGAGCCCCAGCACACTGTGTATATATAACCAGCTGTACACTAAATGTCTATTTGTGCCAATACTGTTTTATGCAGATGTGTATTTCTATTGTGTGAATTTGAGTAGCTCTGTAGCAGTGATTGTGAGACTGGGCATGTTTGTGTGTGTGACTGTGCAGGTTTGGAGTGTGTGCATCCTGGAGAGAGTGCCTGCAGGGGAGGAGGATGAGGATTCTCGAGTTTGTGTCTGAGGACCGGTGTAGAATCTGTAAAGGAAAATCAGAAAGGCAGGCCCTATGTTGTGTAGGAGAGCAGGTCTATGGGTGCTGGGAAACTGCTCTGGGGGCAGGTGGGCGTGAGGAAAAGGGCTCTGCTGTGTTTATGATGACATGGCTGGGGGTGAGGTGTGCACATAACACGAGGGGGATTATTCATGTAGATAGATTGTGTGTGCGTGTGGGTGGGTGGTGTGTAGCCTCTGTCAGTCTGGCTGTGTTTGCCCCCTCCCACCGAGCCCCCGCTCGGCACAGTGGAGCTCAATCAGCCACTGCATGAATACACTCGAATGGAAAGTTGTGCTCAGCTGACCGAAGAAATTGGAGCCAGGCTAGTGCTGCTTCCCTCCTCCATGGCTCCCTCTCACCCTCCCCTGCCTCCCTGAGGCCAGACGGCCACTGTGGCCTGAACACCAGGGCAGGGGAGGCTCAGCTCAGCTAGGGCCGGAAAAGGCCCAGTGGGGGCTGCTGTCGGGGCCTGAGTATGAGTACCTGGGGCCAGCTTCCAGCAGGCTGGCCCAGTGTCTCAGCCCCAGTGCTTGGGGGGGGCAGGAAAGCCCCTGAGGTGGCAGCCAGTGCTCCAGGTGACAGCCACACAAAGGCCTAGGCAGGAACCAAGAGGGCCACAGAGGCAGAGGAAGATGGGGAAAGGGAGAAGAGACTGGGACGTCCCCTACTTGAGGAGGCCAATGCATCCAATGTGCCACAAGCCTGGAACTAGGCTGTGAGCTCTGGTGACCTGCTGGGTCCGCAATGTGCCCGGATGTCCTGTTCTCCTTCAGAAGAAGCTGGGGGCCACTCTGCCCCCACAGCCCACACAACATGCCTATGCCCAGGCCTGGCCTTACTAGCGCCTCACTGAAGCCAGCCCCATGCCCAGGTCCAGCCACTCCTGGAAGGTCCCACTGTCTTCAACCCCAATCCCAGCCTGGACAGATTCATGTGACTCCAGCCCCACATCTCCGTTCCATGCCGTCCAGCTTCCAAGTTCTTTCATTTTAATCAGTTGTGGGTCTCACCAGAGAGAATGAACTGTGCTGGCATTGGGCACTCGATCCTGTAGGATTGGAGGTGGGCAAGAAAAGGAGCTGGGTGGGGGCTCAGGGCCGGGGCTGGGAGTGGGGAGGGAAGGGGGTGAGTAGGCAGGAAGGGCCTACCTTTTGGCAGGCAGCTTCTAAGGGTCAAGGACTTTGATACAGATTTGTCCACTTTCACACCTTATTCTGCCTGTTCAGGTTTCCAATGCAAATCCTGGATTGCCATTGTTTTTCATTGAGGGATGCAAGAACAGGAATGAACAGAAAAATCACCAAATTGGCTGTTATTCCTCAAGCCTCTCACACCCTAGAGTTGGTGGCCCGGGTACACAGAGGCCTAAGCACACAGGGAAGGCTGCCAGCCAGAACACGACCACTGGGATGCCAGGCAGAGGTGCACTGGGCACAGGGCAGTGGGTGTGAATGCTCTGGTACACCAGAAGGCGAGGGGCCAGCCCACTGGCCATAGTGCAGCCTGGACAGAGGGGACCGATGGTTAACAACTTAGGCCCACTTATCCAGCATGACCCAGGCCTAGGAGGCCCACGAGAGAGCACACACCAATGCACATACTCTCCTGGCCCAGGTACAACCGAAAACATTCCTAGGAGGTGGGGGCTGTGTACAGCAGCTGAGATGGCTTTTCTGCAAGTAGGGCTTCAGCCCAGCCTTGCCCTCAAGCTCTGCGTGGGATGTTAACTGCTTTGGCCATGGCTTTGAGGGACCTGGAAAGAGAATCTGCAGGCATGCAGTAAGAGGTAACCCAGAAAGAGACCTCTCTTCCCTCACTCCAATGTTTAAAGGGGCAGAATCCAAATCAATCCATATCCCCAGTATATCAGGCTAAAGTGTGGACTAGGAAAGCCAAAGAGCCCAACCCCCCTCCTCTCTCCAGTCAACGAATACCCACTGTGACCCCCTATTCCTAAAGGGACAGGAAGGCCTGTTAGGGGTGGGCAGCATGGCAGTCAGATCTGTGGACCGACTAGAACAAGGGAACCTACACATGTCCACACCAGAACCAAGACCCACAAGTTGCATGTCCACTGCACAGAAAGGCCCTGTACACACAGCATCCTGTAGGTGTATTGCAACAACCCTCATATGCATTCTTTGTGGAATTAGGTACATATAAACTGGCCAAGCCACACACAAATACCTACATTATGCAATATACATGAAAACACATACAGGGTACACACCGATGCACTGTACATGCATTTATACCAAACGTCACACACATGTCCTTTTGTATGCAGACTCTGATTAAGTGGTGAAGGCCTAGCATCCAGAAATGCACACTATACAGCACCTACAACAAGCACACATGTCTCTCCTTCAGGGAACCTGTAGGTAAGGTCAGAAAGTACAGAGTAGAGTATTGGCATTTGTGCAGACCTGGGTAGAAACACAGGAGATGAGAGAGAGTGCTAGATGCTAGACAGCAAGTTAGACAACAGGCTGGTGACACCCAGTAGGGCGAGGCCCTTCAAAGCTGAAGGCTGCTGTGGAGTCTGATAGCCTGTTTTCTGCAATGCAGGAGGAATGGGCACCAGATGCCCCAAACCTGCTTTCTCTCTTGGATATGTTGAAAGAAGGAATCATTTTAACTTTCAAGTTTGTCTCCTGTCCCCAGACAAAAAGGCACCTATTCCCTGGTGTCACTGCCTAGGCCCCTCCAGGAGTCACTCTCCAGCAGTGCCACCACTCTCCTTTTGCCCATCACTGCTAGTTTGTTGGCTGGGCAGGGTCCATCCAGACTCTCCACTCTGAGGCAGGCACTTCTTTGGGCTTCCAGGCCCAAGCTCTGGGTCAAGTATGTGGCTGGCTATCTAAAAAAAAAAAAAGAGGGTAGGTGACAGAGTCCCTCATCCTGGAACAGAGGCTCAAGCTGGGTAGAATCCAGGCAGCTCTTTCCCAAATTCCTACCACCTGGGTCAATATTGCTTGAAACGTGGCAGCAGGAGGAACATTTTCCCAGACAGTGAACACGTGCAGAGATTCTGACAATGTGTGCCAGGCCACAGAACTTGGAATCTTGGGAGGTCGGCTGGATGTCCTGGTTCTAACTAGGGGTGCACGCAGGAAACTTTCCCATCAGGCACAGGCGCGCCCTGGGCATGAGAGGCCCCACTTGCATGCCCAGGGCATCTCCAGGCCAAAGTGCCTCTCTGGCCAGCCCAGCCCACGTAAACCCCTGGCGCTGCTGTGGATGGGGACAAAAGGAAATCGGAAGTCAAAATCAGTTTAGAAACAGGCGCGAAATTCCAGGCACGTTTCTCCCTAATCCTCATCACTTTGGAAATTGGACTTTCAAGTAAAGGCAAGTTTTCTGAAATTACCTCTTTGGCTCCTCCTTGGGCACAGGCCACCCTGGCCCAGAGTGGCAGAGGTGATGCCAGCTAGCCATCCCAGGGAACCGCAGCCCCCCCACCCCTGCACAGGGCGGGGAGGTCTGGGGCCAGCGGGAACATGGTTAGCAAGAGGCAGTGATTTTTTTTTTGTTTTGTTTTCATTTTAAAATGTAAACCAACTCTGAAATATCTTAGGAGCTCGAGAGACTCAGGCATCCTAAAGGACGAGAAGAAATTTCAGGGAGAAAGATCGAGAGTCATAAGGCAAGTCACACAGACGCACGCAGGGGCGGTGAGGAGGGGAATCCATCCTGATTCTAGGCCCTAAACTCGGCAAACTACCTCCTCCCTCTCTCCCCTACCTTCTCCAACCGGGCCACAGTTCCCCCCATTTCCCCCCCCCCCAAAAAAGAACGAAGACAAAGCCTGTCAGATCCGCTAGGGATGGATGCTTGGGTCTGGTGACCTTGTGTGTTTCCTCTTTTAAAAACCAAAGCAACAACCACCGAAAGACGCCCTACACACCCCAAAGACCCACAGGGCCGAGCCAGGCTACAATTGCGGATGGTTGTGGGCCGTGGTTAAGTGGGTCTGGCATCTGGCGGAGAAGAAGCCAGCGGTAGCCCTCTTCCCCAGCGCCTTGTCGGCCTTTTCGCTCAGGATTCGGCTTTGGTTCTTTTCCGAAGGGCCTGTTCCCGTCTTCCCACCGCCCCAGAAAAGCTGAAATCCTGCCTGAGCTCAGGCGGCGAGCCTAAGTGGAAGCGGAGGCCGGGCCGCTGCACCCTGGGGCTTCGGGCCGGGGGCGGACAAAAACACCAGTCGCTGGGAGTGATAAGAAAATGGAGAATACTGTATTTGCTTTAGAAAGTTTTTACATATAGATAAACACGCAGTTTAAGATAACAGTAAAAGCGCCCTACGGGGAGTGAGAGATACCTCCAAAGCAGCTAAGAAATACTTGAAATCGCTTTTGCATAAGAATACTACAGTCTCACTCTCCGCTTTCGCTAGCGACAGGGTACCCCTTCCTAACCCGGGCCACCGCGCCGCGCCTCGGCTGCCAAGTCGACGCCAGGAACACCCAGTGGGAGGAGAACCCCAAAAAGGAAAGAGACAGGTGAGCAGGAGGGAGGAAGAAAGAGGGAGAAGAGAGAAAGAGAGAGAAAGGGAGAGGAGAAAAAGCAATATCATATACAGGCAATTTCTACACATATATTACAAACTGGGAAAATGACCGATCATTAAGATATACATAATTCATATAAAATTTTGAAATAAAAATAAAAATCTGTTACAGTCATAACTATTCTTTTTCCACATTTATAACCAGTACCCACACAGGCAGTGACAGAGTGGAGAGAAAAAGGTGCTTACGAAGAAAATGATTGTCTGCTGAACAAAAAACAGAAGATTGCATCTTGTTTGACCAATACTTGGACTTAAAAACAGAGAAGAAAGCGAAGGAAGGAGAGCAGGAGAGAAAAAAAGAGAGAAAGCAACAAAAGGCGAGAAACATTTGCTATTTCCCTCTCGAGTTCTTTTTTTTTTCCTTTCTTTTTCTTTTTCTTAACAAATTCGGAACAGAGATGGCGATTTTATTTTTTTTCTTTTTGTCTGTTTTGCTTTTGTCGTCTTGTCGTCGTGGTGGTGATTGGTTTTTGTATAGCCGACTCTTTTTAAATCATGTTTAACTAGAGAGAATATTTTCCCAGATACAAATAAATCGTCATGCAGGTGGGGTGCCGGTCCGTGGGAACCGAAAGGAGAAGCCGTGCTTGTCCTAGAAAGTATACAATTGTCACCTCTTTTATGTTTTCTGCCCGCAACATCAGCGTTTGACTGTCTGTTGGCCGTCGCGGTCCTTTGGGGTGGCCTTGGTGGTAGATGGTGCTTGGGGGTTGTTGATAGTTTGCGGTTAATTTGTTATTTTTCTTGTTTTTTATATATTTTTGGCTGGGGTGGGAGTGTGTGTGGACTTGTGTATGTGTATGGTTGTGTATCCTGATTTCGGTTTGTTCTGGGGATGGAGGAGGAGGAAGAGGAGGAAGAGGAGGAGGTCTGGGAGGAGGAGGGAAAGGGGGAGGTAGGAGGGGAAGGAGGGGGAGGAGGGCGGCCTTGGCTATCATACATCACATTCCGAGTCGCTGGAGGTTACCGAGAGGATGGAGGTGCCGGTGTCCGCGCGCTCCGTCAGGCTGGACACGCTGGTGGTCGGGCTGGCCGCCGTGGACGGCGACTCTGCCGAGCCGTGCGTGGGGCAGCCGGGCTCGGCCAGCGAGCGCATGCCGCTCGGTCCAATGGCCTGGTGCTGGAGCCTGCGGGAGAAAGAGAGCCGCGCCCGCCCTGACACAGCGGCCCGCCGCCAGGCTCCCCCGCGCCGCCACCCCCGACGCAGCTCTCTGCGCTCATCCCCTCCTCCAGGCACCGGGCCGCTCCCTGCGCGCCGCAGAGCCTCCCCAGCCGGGTCTAGGCGCTCGGCTCTCTTCCCCAGGGCTTTCGGGAGCTTACTAAGGCTTCCCAGATAAGGGCCCGACTGGGAGCAGAGGTAGAACCCGAGGCCTCCCGCCTGGGGAAGCCTGGGCGCTCGCAGTGAAGGACGCCTAGCCGTGGAAGAGCAGAAGTCGGAGGGGGACAGGGCTGCTCAGACTGAGCCGGCTGCCCGGGACCTGTCGAGTTCACTCGGTGCCTCCTGCCCCTGCTCCCCCAAACATACATCCAGGGCTGCGGATTTCTCACCCTCCCATCTCCCGTGTAGAACCCACCAGCTTCGCTTTCTGGATCCCTAAGCAGAGCGCAGGAGCAGGGAAAGAGGAAATAGGGAAGCTGGAAGCAGAAAAGTGGGCAAAGAGGGAGAGAGAAAGGGAAGGAAGGGGGAGGCAAGAGAGGAGCACAGAGCAGTCTCCCGCTGCCTCTTTCCGGCACCGGCACTGGCTGCCCGAACCCAGTGTTTCTGAGTTCTCCCCACAGGGGGGTCTTCGCCTGGCCCTGGGCGCTCCCCTCGTGGGGGAAAAGTGGACTCCACAGGCAGGGGTGAGAGGGCCGTGGGCTCAGACCTGGGCCTCTTAAACCCGGACACACTCCAGGAACTCACACCCAGCCCCCACCTACCGACAGCTGTCAGCAGCTGGGGGCCCGCTCGCGTAGGTATACCAGGCCCTTCGCCTTTCCAGCGGGGTAGAGACTCCGGCTCCACCTCAGGGCTTTCACCCACTTCCTCTCTTCCTTCTCCTTTCTCTCCCCACTCCTTTCCCCCTTTCCCCTCGTTCCCTCTGGTTCTTTTTCTCCTTCCCTCAGGCCCAGCTCTGAGGACAGTCAAGCCTAGTATAACTTTGTGACTTTGTGGCCAACTTGCCGGCAGCGGGGCTGCTCCTGCCCACTTCCCAACTTAGCCGACCAAAGGGATGCTGCTCGGCCTGGGCAGGAGCGCGAGCACACACACACACACACACACACACACACACACGCGGCCTCTCCACTCCCAGCCAGCCCTCCTGCTCCGGGTCAGACAACGTGCAATGTTGGGAGAAGAAGGCCCGCTGCGCGGTGGCCACCGGCCTTTTCTCTTTGTGGCAGAGACTCAGGTTCACTTTCCTCTCCCTGACCTTCGTGGATTCCTCTCGGGTTTTTGCAATGCATGGAAATAAGATCCAGATGGCAAGGAGTGCTTTCCTTCCTTCCCTGTCTCTAGGCTCCAGAGGAGCGCCGAGCTGGCGTCAGGGCTGAGGAGGCGGGCGCGGGTGCAGCGCGCCGCTATGGCTCCCAGGGCCGGGATCAGGGGCTACGGGCACTCGGGCCGCACGACACACTCGCGGCCCTGACGAAAGCCCCTCTCGGGCAAAGCAATCAATAAACCCACAGCCCGCCCCCTCTCAGCGCGCCAGGCAAGCGGGAACTTTCTCCAACTGGCCGGCGAGTCGCGGCTTCTCCGGCGCTCGGCGGGCGCCCCTACCAAGCCCCGCTCGCCCCCGTTTCAACCCCTCTCCCCTTCCCCGGCCCGGGAGGCTGTAGCCGGGCCGCGGCCCCGACACTAACCTGTTCTTGGCCGCCGCGGCGCGGTCGCGCTGCCGCCGGTTCTTAAACCAGTTGCCTACTTGTGTGGGAGTGAGGCCGGTGGCCTGCGCCAGTTCGCGTTTCTTGCTGGGGTTGGGGTAGGGGTCCTGCAGGTACCACTCCCGCAGCAGGCTCCGAGTCCGCTCCTTGAAGCAATGCGTCTTCTGCTCGCCGTCCCAGATGGTGCGCGGCAGCGGGAACTTCTTGCGCACGCGGTACTTGTCCACCGGGCCGAGTGGGCGGCCGCGCAGCTTCTCGGCCTCCTGGTAGTGCGCCTCGAGCCACATGGCCTGCAGCTTGCCGTGAGACTCCTTGGTGAACTTGTGGTTCTCCAGAATGTGGTAGAGGTCGCGGAAGTTGCCCGTGTGGAAGGCCACCACCGCGCGCGCGCGCAGGATCGACTCGTGTTTGTTGATGGCCTCGCACGCCCCGGGGGCCACGGGCAGCGACCAGAGGAAGCGGCCCAGCCGCTCGATGTCGCCTGTCTCCTCCAGCGTCTCGCAGACGCTGGCCACCTGCTCCGGCGAGAAGTTGAGGGTGGGCAGCTGGAACATGGACAACTCTTCCGGGGGGGCCCTGGAGCCGCCGCCGCCGCCGCCGCCGCCGCCGCCTGCTCCGCCAGCACCGCCGCCTCCCGCACCGTTCCCGCCGCCGCTGCCGTCTCCCGCGCCGCCGCCTCCTCCCGCACCGTTCCCGCCGCCGCTACTCGCCAGAAGTAGGGAGCGGTGGTGAGAATCGGAGAAGTTTGGCAACAAGAAGTGGGAGGAATAGAGGTCTAGGGGGGAGCGGAATACCATGGACTGACCTGAGAGGAGAGGAGAAAATTCAGGGAGAGGAAGAGAGAGGGGAGGAAGAGGAGGAGAGGGGCGATGAGGACCAGGAGGAGGGAGAGGAGAGGGGGGAGGAGGAGAAGGAAAGGAGGGGGGAGCAGGAGGAGGAGGAGGGGGAGGAGGAAGGGCGTAAGGGACACCCACACCCCACACACATCCACACACACACACACCCGCGCAGCCACATAGAGAGGGGAGGAAGGAGAGCGGCCCGGTGCGCGCGCGCAGAGAACCCGAGACAGAGAGGGAGAGGGAGAGAGAGGAGAGCGAGAGCCAACCACCGCCGAGTCAAGATTCAGCGATTCCACAGCAATCGCCCTAATGACAACAGCCTCATAATATCTCCCCTAAATCCACAGTGAGTGCAGCATTGAAACATTTTGTTTCGCTTTTCTATTGGTCTGTGGCGTGTCGTTGTGGCGTTGCCACGGCAACCACTGCCAATCACTGTCAGCCCTGCCAATCAATACCGAGAACGTAAGGACGGTTTTACCACTTAGCCAGAGGGGGGGAGGGGGAGAGCAGGGAAGGAGGGAGAAGGGGAGAAAGAGAATTTTTTTAATCTTTGCTACTCTTAATCTCGCCACTTCCCCCTCCTCTCTCTCTCCTCTCCTCTCTTCTCTTCTCTTCTCTTTTCTCTGTTGCTGTCTCTGAGCCTCCTTCTTCCCTCTTCCCCAAAGAAGTTGATCCAGAAATTCGAAAAGCTATGGGCACAGAGTAGTTGAATGGGATGAGCAATTAGAGGGGGGATTTTGTTGGGAGGCAAGAGGCTCCCCTACACTTCAGGAAGGCTGGCGGGCCGGCCCGCAAGGAGAGGCGGCGGGCCAGCCGAGCGGGCATAGTTTGCACATGGTGTGCACGTCGGGGGCCGCCTCTTTCTGCCTATGTGAGCACTAATAGTGGCAAGGAAGAAAAGAGGGATGAGATCATGGGGCCCACCAAGCATCGACCCTGGCCTGGCAGGCCTAGGCGCCCGCCAGGGATCCCAGATTCTGGGGGCATCTGGCGCCGGCAGCCTGAGCCCAGGACCCAGGGCGCTAGAGGCCGCTCTGGCCTCCCCCGTCTGTGCCCGTCAGCTACATTCACCCCAACTCCCTCTGCATCGGTAGGGTTTCTCTTTACTCTCCCCTCAGCCCAAAAGCCTTGATTTCCCCCATCATCATGTATTTTAAAATAACACTCCAAACAATTGTACATTTTTTTCCATCTTAAAAAGCAATCCAACTCTTTGTTTCCTTCCAGAATTCAGCTGCCTTCCTGAGGAGTTGTGGAGGAGCTGTGGCAGAAGAGAAGCTGGGGAGCCCCCTGGACCCCAGGAAGTCCAGAAGATGCCCACCCTGCCCACACACACACTAGGAGCTCTGGGCCTGCCCACCACCTCCAGAAGGGCACTCAAACTTTGGAGGCCAGCCACCTGGATGAAGTGGATAAGGCCTTGAAAATTGCTTGTTTGCTCATATTGTATGATAATTATTTTTAAAACTGTCTAATTTTTCAAGGGAAAATATCATCGCAAGCCTAAAACAGACTCCAAAAAGCCCATAGAAAGCAGAGGGCCCTCCCTCCCCCTGGCCACCACAGCCCCCAGGCCAGGCATGGGCATTTATTCTTAGGTATGTTGTTTTTAAGAAGATGTAATCAGCATCTTGAGCCGGGCCTCCCTTTGTGAGGCTTCTGTAACTATGGAAGTGTGATTTACGCAGATTTGTCGGGGTCAGAGACGTCTTTCCCCACGCACTGTGTATATTTAGACAGGACTTGGTTTGGTGTTAAAAAGTGTATATGTTGAATGGATTCACACACAGTAGCCAACAATGCCCACATTGTCGGCCCGTGTACAACGCGTATTGAAACGCAGCGCCCAGACTTCAACTAATCTGCCCTCAATAAAGCTGAAATAATTATCCTAAGCTGCCTTTCCAGAAGAAAAATCATTGAGGAATTCAAAACTTGTTTTTAAAAAAAAGATCTTTTCTGCATTCCGATGCAGATCTGGGGGCGAGGCGCCGGGTCCACACCACTTTGGAGATCTCAATGAGGGAAGAGAGAAAGAGAGATTGGGAGAGAATTTAAATGGGAAACCTAACGTGACTGGCGCTGTGAGTGTCCCAGCCCCTAAACCCGGAGCTCAGGCCCTGCTTAGGCCTTGACTCCCGCAGCGCCAGGCCTCTGAGGGCCGGCGGAGAAGTGTAAGCCGCCTTGGAGGCTCCAGGCGGCAGGGAGGCTCTGGGTTGGGCCAGAGGTCCATACTGGCTCCCTTGGCCCGAGGCAGCGGGGATGGGGGGTGGGAAGGCAGGGTAGCGGTTCCTAAACCTGATGACTGGGAAAGAAAAATATTCCCCCAAAGGTAAGACCCGCCAAGCCCATTTCAGTGTTCTCTCCCCTCCATGTATCTTCCTCCCGGCCGATTCCCTCTCCGCTCAACTGCGAAGCTCTGGGCAGTCATTCACTGAGGGCCCAGAAAGAGCCCAAAGGTTGGGACACAAAAATAGACACTTCATCTTTTCTTCCCGATCCCTTTCTCTCGTAGGGGAAGGATTATAGGCTGAAGGGTGGGAGGGGGAAGGGGCAGGAGGAGGAAGCGGGGGAGGAAGGAATGAAAAAGGGGAGGGGAGTGGGTATTGTGCCGCGTGTGGGGGGAGAATTCCTACGGGTGGGTTTCCGAATATTGTGTTCAACTTTTTGAAAGCAGCTCGTGACCCCGAAACTGCATCCCCTGGAGCCGGGGACCCAGGCGCCGGGCGGGCGGATGAACCCAGCCAGTTCCCTCCCCGTCCCCGCAACCCCCGCCTCCTGGTGGGGGCGACCTGGCCTCTCCCCACCGCTGCCGGGCCAGCCCCGGAGGGAGGCTGGGCAGGTGCCGCGAGCTCTGCCGAAAGCGCTGAAATCGAAAACCGTCGTCACTCAGGGAGAATTGAGGCAAGCGGGGCTGAGACAACGCTCCCCGACACCCCCGCTCCCCAGCCTCTGCCCCGGCGTCTGCCTACCCGCCGAACCCCGCCTGCTCGGGTGCTGGCCGCGGCTCGGGAGCGCAAAACCGGGCAGAGGGCGGCGGCAAGGCGCGCAGCTTTGTGCGCCAGGACCTGGCGGGGCGGGTGGCAGCCCTGAGCTGCTCGCGTCTCCCTGCAAAGCTGAGTTCCACGCCGCCCGCCCACCCAGGCCATCTCGCGGTCCCGCAGTCGCCAGAGCCTCTGGGCTCTGGCCGAAGCACCACGCCCGCCGCCTGGAGCCTGTAAGTTGAGAGTCCCGAGAGCTGGGCATGGAGGCGGGGCAGCTGGTCCTCCGCACTGCTGGCCCGACTGGCTCCCGGCGGGGCTGGGGCGCAAGCTCCTCAGGGTCTCAGTCTAGATGTGTTGTGTGTCTCTGGGTGAGGGGGTGAGCCATGGAGCACCAGAGCTTCCCCTCCCATATTCCCAGGCGCTAGGCACTGGGGAGCCAGGAAGGAGCAGAGAGACTTTGGCTTCCAGGCCCCAGACCGTCTTCCTCGCTGGTCTGGGGACCAAGCTATCGGGCAGCGCGAGGGCTGGGACGTGAGCCTGGAAGACTCCTGGGGGTGGGGGGTGGCGCGCGGAGGGTACCTGCACCCTGGGTCTCCCAGAGCGGCGAGCCCCGTGTGGATAGGTCAGCCCGCGAGGAACCTCTAGGTCTCTCCTCTGCCCTCTGGCTGCTCAGGCTGCGGGATCTGGGACTTGCCGCCCATACAGGGCGAGTCACCTGTGCAGAACAAAATTGCCGCCATCATCCCCACTTCAATCCTGGCCCTGGGGATCGGAAGGACAGCGTTCAGGTGGTGCAGGGAGAAAGGAGGGCGTTTGGGCTGGAAAGTGTTCTCCTCGTACCAGGACCTGCTGGACATTTATTAACAAATAGCCCCAACCCCAGCGCTGGGAAAGTCTCAACTCCATCAGGAGAATTGCCTGAGAGACGTCCTACTCTCTTCTTGTTTCGCGTTATAGGGAAAGCCAGTGGGTCTGCAGGCCTCCGGAAGAGAAGGATCCGGAGGGCTGGGGCAGCTGCACCCAATCGGCCTAGCTCTGCTCTAAACCGCGGACCCAGACAGCCCGGGGAAGGTTGGGGGGGGGCAACGCCCCTTCCGGCTCCTAGGACGTATGGAGGCGGGAGCTGGCCGGGTGGCCCGCAGTCTGGGCCTCCCCGCAAGCTGCAAACTGAGGCCCTTGGCGCGGGCGACCAGGGAGGGCGCAGGGGAGCGCAGCACGCAGGCGGGAGGCGGCGAAGCCCTTCAAGGACCCCGATTACTTTCCTTTGAAAAACAACAACAACAACAACTACTCCCTCCCCCCGCCCCCGCCGGCCCCCCCAAGCCCCCGTCTTAGCCTCCGGGGACTGGCTCTCCTAGCAATTGTAGCCCAGGACCGTAAACACAGCTCAGTTGCCTCAACTTTCTCCGTGCATAAAAGTTCCTGGCGTGCGGGGAAATTTGAATATTTGATCAGCCCCTTTGAGTGACCCTCATTAGCCCGGCGCCCTGCTAAGGCCCCAGCATTGCAAGAAAGCTGCTGGGCCTGGCATTTGTACGCCTTGTTAGCGCCGCTTAATGAAGCCTCCCCGGCCGCTCAAAGGCGGCCTCAGGGGCCGGCGGCGCGCACCTCTCGGCACCCCGCTCTGCCTAATGAGCCCCGCCGCCCGCTAAAGGCCCCTCCGCCCCCCACATCCTCAAACAAGAGAAGTTTGGCTCTGTCTTGAACCACGGCACCTCCCACTGCCAGACCCAGGAGGGTGGGCACAAACCCAACCTAGCCGGCTGTGGTGACCCTACCCCAAGAGAGAGGGCCTGAAGGCTTGGGGGATGTGAGACATACTGGTTGTACGGGGTGGGGGGTGGCTTTTGCGGCCTCGGGATCTAGCCCAGGGAGTGCACTGCCAGCCTCTCCCAAGAGAGCCAATTGCAAATCAATCAGTCACCCCAGTTCCTTAAAGGTGCATAGGGATTAATATTGGGGTCCCAGAGGAAAGATGCCCAGGGGGGAGGGTCAGCCATCCACCCTCCTCTCTCCTCAAGTTTCTTTGGTCTCCACTGCCCGGGCGGCCACACACTGCTTCCCAAACATCCCTTCTGACACCCAGAACTGGTGTGCTAGGGCTTGAATTTGAGAAAGGATGGGCAGCTCAGCTCCATCATTGCCTCCACCATGTGCAGAGCCCAAACAGTCAAATATTATGACAGTAGGCAGTAGGGAAGGTGGGGTACCACAGCTTACCTTGTACCCCCTACTCAAGAGAACCATCCCTTCTCTGGTCTCTCTTTAATCATGCTTCTAGTCTTGGGGAGGCTGGGAAGAAAGTACACTAGTCAGAGCCACCCTGTACAGGGGTCAGCTGGCTGCTAGGATGAGAGGGGGCCTGATGCAGGCCTGGGAGAGAGGCAGAGAGGCACAGCTCTGGAAGGAAGGGGAACCAAAGCAATCATCTACTTAATCTTTTCTTGATGGGGCAAGGGACATGGCTGGCCAGTAAATATAAGAGACTGTATTAGAAATTTTTGCTTCAATCCTCAAAAAGTAGACTTCCTTCCCTTTCTGTCTCCTCTCTCCTCTGACACCCTTTTCCCTGGACAGTTGGAACTCGAGGTCCCCTCTCACTCCTTCCTTGCATACCCAGCTCTTGGGTCCTTAAGGGTTACTTTTTGGGGGAATTAGTGCACTGGGTTTGGGAAGCAGGCTGCTCCCAGATCCACATGCAGGGCCTTCTGGAGCCCCCACCCCCACCAAACACACACCCACAACCCCTCCGACACACAGTGGGCCTGATCAGGTTGGTAACCTCAGGACTCCATCCAGGGTGGCCATCTCTAGGAAGGAGTGGGAAGAGGCCAGCCCTCACCCTCTGTCAAAAGGCCAGGTAGGCCCTGGGATAGCAGAATCCTCTAAATAAATCCATTGTGTCCCCTCCTCTTCCTTTCTCTCTCCCTAGCTCCACTGGCATGCCCTGCCCCATTTCCCATCCCATAACCCCCTAATTCAAGCCTAAATTTACAATCTTTGGCGATGGTCTCTGAGCTGGGCAAAGGCGGTGCCCAGGCCTTGATCCACCTAAAGACCAAAAGTGGGGGCGGGGAAGCGAGGGGTGGAAGCTGTTGGTGAGAAAGGGGACCTGAGGCAGAGGGGAGAACTCAGCCCTGTAACCTCGAGGCCAGGCCCACCGGCAGCTCAGGGGAGGAGGCGAGGGGAGGGGGCTGGGAGTCCGCAGGCATCTGTCGGGGCAGCAGGGACCTCAGGCGTCGGCGTGGGGGGCTAGATCAGGAGGAGAGGGGCGGGGAGGCGGGGGTCGAGGGAGCGCGCAGGACGGAGGGGGGTGCGGCTCTTTAAGAGCCACAAGGCTGGCAGGAGAGGCGCGCGGCCCGGTGCTGGTAGCGCACTGACCCCGAAGGGGATTTAGCCGGAAGGGAGCGGCC
This sequence comes from Daubentonia madagascariensis, assembly GCA_023783475.1. Lineage (NCBI taxonomy): Eukaryota > Metazoa > Chordata > Mammalia > Primates > Daubentoniidae > Daubentonia > Daubentonia madagascariensis. The sequence continues at coordinate 38,291,868 of JAKFHU010001035.1, read as the reverse complement.
GGGCTCTGGGGGTTTTGTCCGAGGGCACCCGGAGAGGCCGAGGCACAAGAATAAGGAGCGTCCAAGGCATGAAAGGCCGCGCGGAGCGGCAGCGCTGCTGCTCTTGACTTCTGAGCAGGGCTTAGAAAGCCTGCCCAGGCTTAAGCTGAGCTGCCGGTGCCGGGCCCTGAGAGCCGAGTGCGCGGACTCAGTCTCTGGCCGCGGAGGCGTGGGATGAGTGGGCCGCTGGGGTGGCTGGACCTGGCAATGTCGCTCTTGGCGCTACAGCCAGCCAACCCTAGCGCAGAGCTGCGACCCTGACCAGCCGCGTCCAGCATAGTCAGAGACAGAATTTTCTTTTTCCAACTTCGGCTTTTGGTTTTGTGTGTCCACCTCGCGGCAGCTCCGGAGCCAGCCGACCCCAAATAGATTCTCAACAGGTGTCCGGGTAAGTCCGTTTAAAGAATTCTGGTTATGTCGTCAGCCCCTCCCCGAAACCCCCTTCCTTTTCCCCTCCCTCTTTCCCCCTTGGCAGGCCCGAGTTCCCAGTGCTTCTCCTGCCGGATGGCGGGGGTGGTAGTGGTGGGGGGAAGCGACGCCCTTCCCTTGGGGTCTTCCGGCTCGGGTTTCCAGCCTAGGACGCCTGGCGGGCGGTGCCCAAGGAGTTCCACCCGGTACCCCCAGTGCGGATCACTCTTAACTCCTTGGTCTGGGCCCTGGAGCCCTGAGAGGGGAGAGAGAAAGAGCGGGCCGCAGCACCTCACAAGCGCAGCCCGCAGGAAGGGGGACAGGGGACCTGGGGGTCGGGCGGCCTTTGTGTGGGGGTTTACGGCCGAAACCAAACTATTCATCCTCTGTCGTGAGAGACCTGGGATCCGGCCTGGGGCAGCCCGCGCCAGTGGTACAATAGCCCACAGAAGAGCGTCTCAGCAGGCCGGGGTAGGGTTGGGGTGGGGTGGGGTGGGGTGGGGTGGGGTGGAGTGGGGGACGTGGAGAGGGGGTGAAGATGGGGAGGGGAAGCAGAGACAGGCAATGCGAGAAATCCAGGGCGCCCGAGTGAAAAGTCAGAAAATGTCCCTAGAGCGCGCCAGAAACAGGCACGTGCGCTTGTGGGCGCAGTCTCTGTCTCTCTCTGTCTCTCACACACACTCGTACACACGCACTCGCACCCATTCCACACAGGTAGCCCACGCGCGGTTCTTGGTTGTGCGGGGTCTCACGCCCCAGCGGCCGAGCCCAGCGCGGAGCAGAGCCGCCCTCCCACCCCTGCCTGCCAAGAGCCCTCCCGCCCGGCCACCGGCGCCCCGACGGGGAGAGCTAGGAGGGCCGCCGGGGATGGGGCACAGGGAGGATCTTACCTGCAGAAAGGTAAGGGAAGCCAGGAGCATGAAGCAGCGGCGGATAAATATTCATTAGTAAGTCTTTCCTCTTAAGCTGCGCGGTGCGCTCTCTGGCTCCTGTCTCTTTTCCTCCCTCCCTCTGTCCTCTTGTGAGGCTCTCTCCCCCTCTCACTCTGTCTCCCCCCCTTCCTGCGAAATGCCGGCTGGATCCCAGTATAGCTAACCTGTTGGGAAGCCTGAGCCGTGGGCAGCGCCTCCACAGCTGTTTGCTTTCGCTCTTGGGGCGCGCGTTCCCCCATCCTCCCCCCTCCCTCCTTTTGCCCAGCCCCTCACCCCCTCCTAAATTACTACATCATTAGCTTTATTTGGGGGGAGGCAACGGCGCAGCCAGACGCACCTCCCCGTAGCAAGGTGAAAAGCCGGCGCTCTCTGAGGCAGCCCCAACTCCATCCCCACCCCATCCTCACCCAACTCCACATCCCCACCCAGTTTTGTTTCTTTTTCTTCCCTCCTTCCATCTCCACTTCCACCCTGTACCAACACAACTTCCTCACCATCTCTCCCTCCCCCGCCGCCGCTCATCTGGATTCCAGACTGGGTCGGCAGTGATGCCAGGTCCGTAGGTCCGATAGGCGGTGGTCGGGACTCCACCCAGCAATGGATGTGTGGGGCTCTCCGAGTCTCCCTCTCCCATGTAGGTTTTCCAGCCTGACCCTAAGTGGGCACCGGGGCATCTTGGGCCTTAGGATAAGAGCACGGGGACGCATACGAAGGCCTGGGGCCTGGGCCCTTTGACCCGGCCTGGGAGGCTGCATGAGGGAGGGGGAGAGGTGGCTTCACTTTGTCCGAATGCGCAGGGGAGACACAACGACCAACCATCGGACTGACATTCGCCCTTTACGAACAAACTGACCTGGAGTTAGCCGCAAGTCCGCATCCTTCCCACAGGAAACACATCTACGAGATTTCAGGAACGCGTAGGGAACCGCTTCCAGTCGCACGTGAACACGTGCACACACACCACACCCCTCACACCCGCACACCCGAGGCCAGCGCTCTCGCTGGCCTCTGAGACAAGTAGAAGCGTGGGCCGGAAAGGCGGATTCTGGCAGAGTACTAGACCGGACAGCCGCAGGAGAGCCGTGGCCACTCTTCTTGGCCCCTTTCTTACCGATCCAGGCTTATAGGTACCCCCTGGACCCCCGAAGGAGGGAGCGGCCCCAGGGTGTTGGGGGGGGGTGGCCGGGATGAGAGCTCTGGAAGCCCGCTGAGCGCGGAGTGTAGCGGTGGGGGCTGGAGGAGGGGCCAAGGGGGCGGGCCCAGGCCGGTTCCGAGTTACAAATACAGCTGCTCCCCGGAGAGTTTTGCCCCCAAACATGCACAGCACCCGCCTCGAGGCGCCATGATTTCCACTATTGGGTTCCCACCCTCCCCAGAGCCCCAGGGCGCATACGGCAGCGAAGTGGCTTGGATGAGGGGTGAAGGCGACCTAGCGATCTCGGCCCCTCCCCCACCGCTCCATTCGGCCTGGCCCAGCAACAATCCACCAAGAGATGTCCTAGAGGCTGGTCCCACCCTTCTCGAAGGGTTGCAGGGCGCGGGATCATCTGAGAGTCTCCCTCTTCCTGAAATGTTAAGAAATTGGGCAGATGAAGGTGTAAAAGAGGCCTAGAGGGCCCTGGGGCCGAAAAGCCTTATCAACCTTTCATCCCACCCAAGGCCCCGCGTTTGCACTTACACACCTCCTCCCCCCCAACGCAGACCCAGGGGTTCCAGCACATCCGAGCTCAGACTCAATCTGAGTCACCTGACTGTTCATGGAACGTACATGCAATTGTACCCGAATACACAGGAAAGAATTAAATAAACACTAACAGAAAAATTTGAGGAATAAAGAAGTGTCCACAGGCATAATTATTCGAATGCACGGGTGCACACCGAGTTGTCCAGATGCTGATAAAAAAGCCACAGTGCCGCGCAGAGTGACCCCAGACACAGTGCAGCTGTGCAGGAAGCCGCAAGCAGGGAGAGTTGGCTGAGGATGTAGGCCGCAAGGCCAAGGGCTTCCTGTTAGAGAGACGTTGGCCCAGAGGGAGAACCTTTGTTGAGCCCACTGGGTGAAAGGTTTCAGGTCAAGTCGTGGCAACTAGAAAGAACCAATGCCTTGTCCATCCCAGAGCCAACGTTTTCGTCTTCCTCTCAGCTCTGTTGGAGACATCCAGAAGAGGGCAATCAGGAAAGATTCACGTTCACCAGAATTTTTAAAATATTTGTTTGCTATTATTTTTGGCCTAGGAGATTGCATTCTGAATAATTTGGGTAGAGAACATAAAAGTCCTCACTCACTTCCGGGAGATTCTTAATTCCTAATGGAAACATTCAGCTATAACCAGGATTCCAGAAGCAGAAGGGCCCTTATTTTGTCCCCTTTCACACCTCTTATACTAAATTTAGTTATTAAAAAGGACCTAGTAGCTCAGATCCATGCCTTACTGCCTCCATTTCCATCCCAATACCCTGTATATCAAATAAATTTACAAAAGAACACTCCAAAGCAAATGCAATTATTTAGCTTATTAATATTTTCCTTGTGAGATATTGGGAAGTTCTTTCCCCCTGCTCTCCAGTCCCAGGCACAGCTCCACATCCAGGCACAGCTCCACATCCCGGCCCAGCTGGGGGGTTGCAGAGAGGGATTCCCAGAATGGCTTTGGGGCAAGGCCTAAGAAACTGCTCAGGCTTGTTTTCAGTGTCAGCTCCGTTTGCCTGCCCAGTCCTGGTGGCTACCTTGGGGTTTCCGGCAGAAGAGACAGGATCCCTGGGTGCAGTGGTGCCCTCCCTTCCACTTCACCTCCCTTCCCAGCTTTCTCTTTTCTGAGTGTATCTTCTGAGCCTCCCTCTCTCATCTGAAAGTAAAGGGTAAGTACAGATTTATTTAGACCAAAAAAAAAAAAAAAAATGAAAGAGAGAGAGAAAGAGAGAGAGAAAGGAAGACATTCTGGGCTAACAAGTCAGATGACCACCCTCCAAGGGGCAAAGAAGTGTCCATTTTGTGAAGAAGAAATGAACCACCTGAAAACGCTGCAGGAGGACATGTTTCTGCAGATATAGTTGCCCTAGAAACAGAGGGGGTGTGGGGGTGTGAGTAGGGAAGAATTTCTTCTCTTTTGGGAGCAAACGCTGTGTCCTTTTCTTTTTAGATACAGTTAATTCCTGGAAATTTTAGCAAGATTTTGTTCTTGTGAATGTTTTGGACAATAAAGAGTGAAAATCACATTGGAGTTGCAATCCTTGTTGGAAGGAAGTTTCTTCCAAGGCCATTTTTCTTTCTCTAGATTTGTTTTTCCTCATTCCCAAATGAGAGTCCACCTGCTGACTCACCTGGAAGAGAGACTGTGGCACAAAGAGAGAGAAATGAGTAAGGAGACATTACTCTCAAACTCAAAGTGTAACTTTCATCCCCTGCAGCTAAGATTCAGAACACAAAGAAACAAACTCAGTTTACCTTTGGGTATGGATATTTTCTTCCCCCTTCTTTGGGTAAAAGTTTATCTAGAGCCCTCCTAATAATAAATAAAGTATTTTGGAGCTGGAAATGTTTGCTATTATAATGCTTCCAATCCTGCAAGGTTCTTCAAACTCTGCTTGTCTGATTTTTAAAACTCTGTGTATGTATCTATGCCCATTGCAGCATTAATCGCTCAAGCAGAAAAGCAACTCCTGTCCTCCTAGCCCCAAATGCCCTGTGTACAGTCACTGGAGCAAATTTATTTTTCTCTGTCTTTCCCAAACGCCCTTGTCACCTCTGCCAGGGCCACAGGGCTCAGGGCAAATCGCAGAGGTTTGTGACCTCTTGAGTGGGGATCTTTGTATTGTTAGGTGTTTTGTTGGGAGAAATCATTCTCAGTGATTATGTGGGTTCTCTCTCTCTAAGCCGACTAGAGTTGCCTGCGTCTTCCTCAACAGAATCTCGCCTCCTGGTTGAGCCTAACCATTTCCGCTGCCGGGGGCAAAGGGCTGAACGTTGTTGTAGGGTCTAGGGCTGAGTGGGAAAGTGACGAGAGTATGTGGGTGGAGGAGGGGATAGTCATCATCTTCAACAATAAATTAAAATAACCTGATACTCCTTTAATCCCTTCCATCAACAGTGTCATCGCACTAGAGCGGCCGTCTCACCTCCTAAGGTGTCTTCATTCCCAGAGGGCCCGGACTCCCAGCCGCAGCCCAACAACTGGGCCCGCGCGCCGGAGAGGAGGTGCTCCGACGGCAAAAATCCCATACATTTTTAACTACAGTGATTACTAAATTAATAGCAGCCACTAAGACAGATGTCAAAACGTCTTGAAAATGTTTATCTGTGAATAATTGAGAAGGTGGTGGGACGCATTATCTGATTGTGTAATGAAATATGTATGAGGAACAGCTGTTTGCAACAGTCCCCTCCCGCCGCCTCCTCAGCCAGGGCCCTTCCCTAGGAAGCAGGAGTCGCGGCGAAGTTGGTCTCCCACTTCCAACCACGGGGGAGCCCGCTCGACCCCTCTCCAACTGCTGGCAGAGTTGTGGCACCACCACGCCCCAAAGTCGCCCCGTTTCCTGACGGAGGACATCAGCATGGGGACTCCCCTCAACCTCGCTCTGTTGGCTTTCCAGGCGGAGTGAGGCTTAACCGTCGGCCGCGCTGTCCCTCGCGCCTTCGCCGCGGGTTCCGCCTGCGGGGGCCGGGGAGAGCCCTGGCCTGGGCAGTGGCGGCTCCCGCCTGAGACCCCGGCGCGCCTGGCGTGCGCCTGCAGAGCGTGGCGGCCTGCTCGGAGGCGAGGCCCGGGAGCCCGGTAGCTCAGCGGGGCGGGCCCGGGGTCACCGCGGGGTGATGGGGCTCCCGAGAGGGCTTTGTTCAGCGCTCTTGCCACACTGCCCACTTCCTTCCAGCCCCCAGCCGGCCCCCACCCCAAGCCTCCTCGCCCCGGCCCTGTTTGTTTTTCCAGCCCCGCGCCCTCCACCCAGACACGCAAACAGCCCTCGGGGCTGTGTCAGCCGCCCAAGGCCGTGGCCCAAGGCAGGCCCGAGTCCAGCTGGGGCCAGCGCGGCGAGCCATGGCCCGCAGGAAGCGGTGTGAGGGGAGAGGGAGCTCTGGGGCCTTCCTGGAACTAGAGGAGCAGGGGATGGCCGGGCGGGAAGGTAGCCCAATGGGACGCATGGCCTCGGGCGGCCGGCGCCTGCTGCCCACCCCACTGCCCCCTGCCCCCAGCCCCAGCCGGACGGGGGACGGGCGGCGGTGTGGAGGTTTGGAGGACGCCAGGAGGGACCCCATCAGGCCTGGGCCTTGATGGCAGTATCAGCCACTCGGATAAACCCAGTGACCCCCGTGTGGGTGTGGCGTCCTCACTGCATTCCCAGCGCTTCACAAGGCGGTGGAACCGCGTCCCTGGCGCGGCGCTTCCGGCAGCCCCCAGCCGGGCGGGAGGCCTACCCGCGCCCTCGGCCTCCGCGGCCTCTCGGCCCCTCACCTTCCCCAGCCCCGGGGCCGGGTCCCTAGTCCCTGGCGCCCCGGAAGCCTCCGGCGTGTTGGCCCCTCTGACGACGCCGCCCCTGACCACCCTGGGGCCAGGGCCCGAGAGCGGAGGAAAACGGGTCGAGTTCGGCGGCCCCGCGGCGCCCCAACGCCCAGCGTCTTCGCGGACTCTCCCGGCTGACTCGCAGGCGAGATCCGCTCGGGCGTTATTTCTCGAGCGTCGCCCCTTTTACCTAATCCCTTATGCTTTTATTCTAATCCTACACATTACAGTTAATCTGTAATGATACCGCTTCGGAGGAACCTGTTGCATACGAGGCACAGTAATTTGTAACCTTGGAAACAGTTTTAAATAAAGATTTAACAGTGATGTCAACTGTTTATTCTCCGCGCGGGGGGTGGGCCGGGGCTAAGCAGCCCCTCGGTCGAGAGGCCGCAGTTTCGGGAGAAGGGAGCGAGGCGCGTGGGGCAGCGCCGAGCAGGCAGAGTCCGCTGGGGTTGCTCTACTCCCGCGCCCGTTGTTTTGAGTTTTTCCTTTTGGGAAATCGCGTGGTATTAAACCGCAAGGCGCGGGGACGGGGAACGGTTTGCAAAACTGCGGAAAACTCAGTGAACTTGAGCCCCTGTGTATCCCGAATTAGCATTCAGCCTGGCCCTACTCGCCTGGGACTCTGAAGCTGCGGAGAGCAGAGAGGGGGCAGTTTGCAGGACCCTTGGGCTGCAAGAAGATTGAGCCGCTTCTGTACCGATTACTCTGCGCTCCGAGCTTTCTCCTCTATTAAACACACCGGCAACAGCAGCAACCACCACCAAAATTTAACGGCATGCCAAACGCAAAATTAAACATAATTGCTTTTATTTATCCATTGCTTTTATATCATTAAAATATTTTTAGTTACATTGTATAAAATAGCATCCACTCTGATTATTACCTGCCATATCTGTTGATCTGCTCCTTGTGTATTCAGCACAGCAATATTAACAATTAAGGAAAAAGCACATCTTATATATTGTGTCTGTCAAGATATGTTACAATTTCCATTAACAAAAAAACATTATTCTTGTTGAAGAAGCTATGAAGCATATCTTTCACGAGCACTTTATTAATAATCATAGTTGTCAAGAAGAATTAGATATGCATAGATTGTAGCTGCAAAGGAAATATTAGATGCACAGAATAAAATATACAGTGGGATTGAGGCATAACTCTTTTTCTTTTTTAAAATAAATTTTTACCGAGGTGAAAAAAAACTGAGCTATTAAGCTTACTTAAAAGATGGCTTTGTTGGTTTAATTATACTGTAGTTATTTTATAAATATGTTTCAAAGGAAGCTTGCCATATTGCATGTCAATGAGGACTGTAAAGAAAAGCTCACAAAAGCTAATGCATACCAAATACCAAATTTTAGTCATTAGCATTCCTATTTATTACAAACTAAAGGAACCTATTAACAGACAAGAATTTCTATTTAGCTAGCATTACAATGTTTGGCCATTAAAATAAAAAGGGCAAAGTATGTATGTATTTTCCCCCCCTTGGAACTATATGTTCTTTTTTGCCTAGAAGCTCCTGGAGAGATTGGGAGATGTTTCTGATTGGGGAAAGACAATTCTACAGTGGGAATGGGCCAGAGGGCCCAGAACCCCTTGTTTTAGTTATGGAGCGTAATGCTATTCAAATGGAAGCTAGAACAGTTCGGCGCTGGGACAGTGCAGCCTGCCGAGGGCTGCGTAGTACCCACAGCCCATGAGGGACCCTTTGTCTTTAATTTGTGTCCTGAGCATATGCAAATTATTAATTGTTTTTCTTCTGGGGGAGAAAGTGGGTAGCGATGGTAATACAGCTTTTGTTTGGATATTAAAATTTCCTTAACTGCTCCCTAGACCGAGTTACTTCTCCCAACGCGGATTCCCCTAGCAGGAAATCTCACCGCTACAGTGAATACATGCGTATTAATCCTACAAACACGCACTTATGGATTTGTGTCATTTCATTTCAAAAACCTTTTCCTTTGAGCAAAGGTGGCAATTCTGCTCTCACACCAGAAGTAAATAAACATATACATATATTTTTTCCGAATGCCTATTCGAGAAGGGAAAAAACTTTCTAGCCATTCTTACTTTTAGGAACTTTAAAGGTCTTTTTCTTCTTAAAATCGAGGCAGGTTTTTTTCCCCTAATTAGGCAGGGAAACAAATACATTTTATAGGAAGTGGAATGAAACGTTTGAAATTGTAAAACAGGGTTATTTTGACTTGTGTTAGGTGAGGGTTTTTGTTTTGTTTTGTTTTTGTTTTTTAGGAAAAAATTAATAGTTACAGGAGCTTGTTCAACTCTGCGCATTTGTCAAGCAACTCAAAGGCGGGTTCTTCCAACCTAACGGTTGGCTAGGACACGATGTATTCTGCCTACTTGGGGGACTCTTTGCATTAAAAAGATTGAAAATTTCTAAGAAAAACGCTTCTTTGAAAGGCCCACATGAAAACAGCAAATATCACAAGGAAGAAAAGGAATTCTGAATCCTTGATTTTAAAAAAATCTCTGTCAAAAGTCATCATTAACATTTGCAAACTTCATGCAAAATCTTAGTTTAATAGCAAAATTAGCTGTGTGGTGGTGGTGGGGTTAGGTATTCTTTCCCCTGTGACCACCTGGGCAGAGATAAAACAAGGAAAATGTAATGATTCCTGCACCAAACTTTTCCCAGGGGGAAACAGCAAAAGTCACTGTATTAAGAAAGAAGCTTGGGGGCCTCAATGCTGGCAGCTCTAGAACAAAATGTGAACTTTCTCCATTTCTATCCCATTATATCAGGATGAGGTGTCAACTCCCAACTCTCTAAAGCATATTTGATACAGAGATGGAGGAAATGGCTTTAAATACCTAAGTGTATCACAGAGGGTGATATTTGCCAGCAAAAGGAGGAACTGCATAACTATTTGGAAAATTCAGCTCCTCTTACCCCAAATTAACTAGTCTGATTTTGCCAGCAATGAGCCCAAATAATCCAGATGGGCTGCCCATTTAACCCCCACCTCCACCCATCTTCCCCTTCATTGTTTGCTGAATCCAGACATTACCAATAGCCAAGGAGGAAAAGGCTGCTTCCCGTATATTTAAACCAAAGTGGTTTAAATCTCAATGTGGGTGAGAGATAACCCAGTTTTCAGTGCCTTAAATCCCATTTCAAAGGGCAGATTAGGAAAGACCATCTCAGTGATGCAGTGATGAGATAGAGACCCTTTTTTCAGGCAGCTGACACTTGTTGGGGAGAGGGATGTACACAGTTCAGGACAGCACAGAACAATGCTTCTTTATGGGTGTCCTAGCTGGCAGCACACAGGAGGGATGCAAAGGAGAAATCTTAGAAGGCTTCCTGGAAGAGGAGGGGTTTGAGCTGGCCATAAACATTGACTATAATTCTAGATGATGAGGGCTATGACATGTAAGCAAAATTGGCATCCAGGTTAGATATAGTGTCAGGTCTGACCATAAGGTAGGCATATAGAAGTGCCTATTTAAACAAATGAATAGGCTGAGTGAAGTGGCTTGGGCCTGTAATCCCAGCACTTTGTGAAGATCACTTGAGGCTGGGAGTTCAAGATCAGCCCTGGCAACATAGTGAGACACTATCTCTACAAAAAATTTTTTAAAAAATTAAAAAAGGAATGAAATTATTTAGACACCTGAGAATAAATTCCTATGAATATTTCTCCTTAGGATGGCCTGCCTGCTGTGTTAACCTGAAATTTGCTTATTTCTCCCTCACTTTAATGATCTATCTTTCCCTCCCTCAAGGCTGAGGGAGTTCAGTTTGAGGTTGCTGATAATGTCTAGGGCTGACAAAGTGATATCCATTGCTACCACGAAGTGGGTGAAGGTTCTTGCTCAGAGGAGACTTTTCCATGGGCAAATGTTCCTGTGCTGATGTCCTGCTTATATTCTTGCAAGAATGAGGGGATTACTGCAATTCTAAGGAGTTTTGTATTTTTAACAAATCTTCCTCTTATGGTACCAATTTAACATTTTGTTTGAAACATCCCAGAATCAAAATGGCTAAAGGGGGCTTGTTAGATTGTTATTCACAGAGCAGAGTCCACTGAAAACAGCCTCTGGATTAGAAAAAAGGAAAACCTGGTACTCCCACTAATTAGTCGGTAAAGTATCTCACCCAAAAGAGCTTTGCTTTTTCTCATCTGAGAAACAGGCAATACTGGATTCCCTTATATATATGACAAGGCTTTTGTTTTTATTCTTTAAAAACAAAACAATAGGAAGGTAGGTTTTTACATAGCTCAGGCCTTCAGCAATTGCAGGATTCATGTGATATTAATCAATTATAAACAGTTTTTTTCCTCTCCTGGAAACAGATGCTTATTATTTTGAGACTTAAGATCCAAATTTAAAAGATTACAAACCAATAAAATAAAGGACACTGGTCCAATGAGAAATCTACACCCATATTGTCTTTTCTTGAGAATGCATTTTTATTCTTTAGTAGGTCTTTGGGTCTGGAACATGCAATCCACATTGGGACAGAGCAAATCTGCTCTTCACAAAGTGCCTTCACTGAGGAAAGTGGCACCAGGCTGCATTATGGATCCTGCCCCAAGCAGGACATTGCACATCTCACCTCTCCCTACAGGGTCTCTTCCACTTTGCCCTCACCTCCACCTCTGATCCAGAGATCTGGCTTTTATCTTCTTCTTCTTCTTTTCCCCCCTAAACAAGCCACTGTTTCTTCCTAAACTAAGCATAAAGTCAACAAGCTGAGGGCAATTCAATTTCAATAATAAACAGCTGTCTTTTGAGTTCCCGAGAACCAAGTAAAGGCCCTTCCACGGGAAGCACCTAAATCAAAAGGAGGAAACTCCAAGGATTATGAAGGACTCTATGATGAGCGTGGCTGATGAGGAGCCAGATTCCAACCCCTCCTCCGTGGACCATCCCTCCGAGTTCATCTGAGGGAAGCTCACTTTCCCAAGAGCCCATCTTTTCCTGGTTGTAAACTGTGTTCAGTTCCGACATACACAAGCTAAACATATGGCAGAACAGTGTGAAGAGGGATGTCTGTCCATTAGCACATTCAGGGACAGAGTCTGGGATGTACATTCAACAAAGGGCTTCTTGTATCTGAGCCCTATACTGCAGCATTGCTCCAATGAAAGCTCAACTGACCTCAATTTGTGTGGGCAACGTGCATGTGTGTGTGTGTGGTGTATTTACAAGGCCAGATAAACTCAGCCTACTCTGTCTCTTGGTATAAAGAAGGAAAAAAGTATTGGATGACCTTGTCTGTATGTGTTGGAGAAGCAGAGGAGCCCCCAGAGATCAGAACATTAAGAGGCTGGAATTTTTTTTTTGATTAGTCTCACATTTCCCTGGAGAGGTTTTCTGAGAATATGATCTTCTTTCCCATTTACTTCTTGGCAACAAAGTATGGAGACTCACCAAGCTGAGGAAGAAGAGAGAAACATCTTGACCCAAGCTGAATTCTGACAAAAACTTGACCCCAGCTTCCAGAAATCCTAAATCACATATTGGGAAAGTTTTGGCCCAGTCACCAAGAATGAAACAGAAGCTCAGTCCATTACTTAAATTTTCAAATTAACCAGGGGATATACTGAAAATCCTTTTCTTGAGTGGGAGACTGAAAACCTAGCTCAAGGGTGGTTATGTTGGGTCTTCTCTTGATATGGCATGTGAGAGCTGCATCCTCGAGTCCTGGTATGCAGGTCACATCTGCAGCCACTCCTGGATTACACTGCAAGGGAGGGTAGCTTGGGAGGAGGGGGGTTTGTAGAAACAGTGAAAGCAGAAAACAGGAGCAGAAAAGACCCAGAAAGCATACCTCAGAGACAGCCGTGTACAAAAGGAGGCCCCTACCTGGAATAAAAGGGTTTATTAAGACCAGCCCTGAGCGACAGTGCTGACGTCCTCAGAAGGTCTCTAGCCCTCTGTAGCAATCTATAGTATGCGTCAGCATGGTTGAAAAAGCTTTTTCTATCAAGTTTAACAACTTTCTGGTGTAACTTCTGAGAGGGTTGATTGCTTATTCATGTGGAAGCAAGACGCCCAGTTCATTTTGCCTGTTTTTGCTACTCTTTGTTGGGTTTGGGAGGCTGTTATGGTAGCTGCAAATGGCTTCTCAAGTGACATTTGCTGACATTCAGTGAAGTACATTTATCAGTATTCGCCAGCTCACCTCTACACATGCAATCCATTTTGTTTTGTTCTTCATAGCAACCTCCTTCCCGACACCCGTGCCCTGAAAATGATAAATGGCAAGGTGGCATATTTCTCAAGCTGCACTCAAATGTCACTGTGAAAAATCTTTAATGGACTAAGTGTAGCTTTTCACGTTACAACTTGTCAGGTACTGAGAAATTCTAGAGTTTCTCCTTAATCCACAAGTCTTTGGAACCACACATCTGCAAGCAGAGACTAATTATAAGTTACACCAGTCAGACCCGGGCAAGCAGAAACCAAGGAGAAAACATCTGATATCAGCTAATTCTTTATTATTATTATTATTATTATTATTCTCATTCCATTTTTGCTACTTCCTTTCCTACTCAGAATATGCCAGGTATGAGCAATCTGTTACTCTAATTAAGTGGGTGACAGCCCCCACCAGCCTACGATGTAGACTTTAAATCCACTCATACACTTAGCCTTCTCCATAATGGTTTTACTCTTTTCCTCCAAGACTCAAAATCACCAGAACTTCTCTCTCCACCCCCAAAACCTGATTCTGATCACAAATCCTAGCCCCTAAATGTTGGCCATAATGGGGTAGTTGAGAGGCACCAGAGATGTCTGACTGGAAGAGTCCATCTCCTGTTTCCGTGGTGATGGCTTTTCAAAACGCATGGCTGAGAGTTTCACATCACCATCTGAAAGACCTGCCAGTTTCTTCCCCTGTCTGTGTGCCTGTCTACCACCATCATGCCACTCTCAGGGAGGTGGCCTCCAGGCACCCATTGACCTTCGACATGGCTTGTTCATGCAGGTTCTACCTTTTCAAGTGGTCTCTATTCCCCTGGAGTATGACCCAAGGGGGAAACAGCCACTGCCCACCTGCTATGGTCTGAATGTTTGTGTCCCCCCAAGATGTTGAAAGTTAATCACCAATGTGATAGTGTTAGGAGGTGGGGTCTTTGGAAGGTGATTAGGTCATGAGGGTGGAGCCTCACAAAAGAAGCCCCAGAGAGCTGCCTTGCCCCTTCCACCATGTGAGGCACCATCTATGAACCAGGACCCTCATCAGACACTGAATCTTCTGGTGCTTTGATCTTGGACTTCTCAGTCTCCAAAACTGTAAGAAATAAATTTCTGTTGGTTTATAAGCCACCCAGTTTATGGTATTTTATTATAGCAGCCCAAAGGGACTAAGTCAGCACCATAGTCAGGGGAGAACTTACTGATTTCTGTGTGTCTGTGATGTGTCCCAATGAAAGCACCATAATCAATTAACATTGATTCTACAATCCATGTCTGAAGGTCAAAGGAGTTGGGAAGGCCAAGGAAAATAATTGTACTATCAAAAACTGTGCCAGCCAGGTTCATCTTTGGCCAAATGCTAAAGATTGGAATGTTTTGGTTTTACTTCTGGCTCCTTAAGCCCACATGAGCTCTAATTTTGATATCTGCTTCTAAACTCCTTGGTTTGGGCACCCCCAGGCTCTCCTCCTGTTTTTTTCTTAACATTATCCTTGGCTTTTCTACTCCTTTAGGTTTGGCCTGCTGTCTCTCAGGTTGCATAACTGTCCCCTCTAACTCCTGGATCTCTGGGGCCCACCCCACCACCATGCCCTTTATACAGGTATTTGGCTACACACAGTCTCAACAACCTAAAATCTGTAAATTCCACATTTTTTGTGTGTGTTTATTGTATCTGAATTTTGAGTTCTTTTTGAAATCTTCTAGTTATTCCAGAAGGGATAGGATAAAGAAGGGAAATCACCTATACCCCCAGTGGCCAGGCATGGTAGGGCAGAAAGGGTGTTGATGCTTGCTAACTCTGCAAGGGCAGAGGGCAGAGGATTCCGGGTTAATACCTGGGGATGAGATGGATGCTGGACTGACTCAGGCCCTGGTATGCCTGAACCAATTGCTCTTAGTAGGCCAAGACATCACAGAAAAAGAGAAGACATGTCACTTGTCCATGTAACTTGGGCAGAGTAGACAATCAAACCAGATAGCTGGCAGGGGCGGGTAGAGGAGTGGGGGGTAGAAATGTGTCAAAGTTTTAGAATCCACTAAAAAAACAAGTACAAGGTCTAAGGTGGTTTTAGAAAGAAATGGTTATATCTTTATTTGCGTGGATATTTTGTGCATGTCTGTAAGCTATTTTGGATATAAAGAGCAAAAGATAGGAGATAGCCACATCCTATTTTCATTATTGGCTATTCAATTTTTCTATTATTTCTTTAAAAAAATGTTTGAGTAGTTCTTTCCAAAATCAGTGGAGATTCCATTATCCCTCACCTGATGATCACAACAACATCTGGATTAGGGGTTGGACCCCAGATGAGATCTTACATGTACGGGGGATGCTCTGGAAGGGTGGAGATTAGAGACGAAGGAAGCATTTTTCAGAACCCAAGAAACTGTAAGGGTGCCTGGCATCCAGTTTTCTTACCCGACAAATAAAACAGCCTTCATTTGAGTTCATAATTACAGTCTGCACGTGATAATTAATGCAAGATTGCTTTTTAAGACATTCTCATGTATTCTAGACATCCTCCTTTTATTTAACCATTTCAGAGCACAGATTAGGAAGAGTTCCTCAGAAGGCCCTCTGGTATGTGCTCTGCTTGGTGGAACCCTGGCCACTATGAATAGAACCTGGTTTGCTACCTCTTGTCACCCTCCAATGACATCTCCAGGACTAAGACACTGTTGCAGAGAGAAGCTGTAAAGTACCTCTTTGGCCATCTGCACACCTCCTGGCTTTTGCTTGTGCTGGTCTCTGTGTAGAAATTTCCCATGCATTTCCCTCTGACCCCTCCTTCTGTACCTTTGCGCTGCAAGTTCCCTTAGGCATCATCTCCTCCAGGAATTCCTTTTCCCCACATCCTGCAACCTGTCCTTCTATCAAGCCCTTAGCCAATGTTCTGCAACCTCTTTGTCACCAGATGGTAAGTTCCTTGTCACCGAGGGTCATGTCTTAGCTGTGGTTGTACAGTAGGCTCACCACTATTTACTGAGCAAGTCTGTGACCCTTCCTGGGGGAAAGGGGAGGTACAAGTGCAGAGGAATGACTTGGGAATGACAGGGACAGAGAGGACAGGAAAAGCCTGGGTGTGTTCAGTACAGGGGGCAATGCAGTTTAGCCTGGAACTATTTATCCTAATTTCACGCCCTTCCTGGTCAGTTCTTCTTTTCTGAGCTCTCTAGGAAATTTTCCTTTTCTTCAATTTCTTCAATTTCCCCCATACCACACTTCTACCAGTGAGCAGCTGGGTCCCAAGTCTAATTCAGGTCACATAGCACCTCACACACTCTTCAGCTGTCACTCTCTCTGTGGCTGTGTCCTCAAGGCTCTTCTTCACTCTGACTATCCCCTTTGTTTCATGTTTAACTTTCTCTTTTCTGGCCCCTGCCTACCATCATGACTCTATCTCATCTCTGAAGTGCCATCATTATTTTATTGACTGAGCAGACCATTGCTTAACCCAGTAAGAGGCTACATACTATTCTTGATTAGGCAAACTATGGCTTGTGGGCCAAATCCACATGCCACCTGTTTTTGTAAATAAAGTCTATTGGAGCAGAGCCACACCCATTCCTTTACATATTATCTGTGACTGCTTTCCTGCTACATCAGCAAAGTTAAGTGGTCGACAGAGACTATATAGCCCATAAAGCCTAAAATATTTACTATCTGGCCCTTTACAGAAATAATTTGCTAATCCCTGTTTTAGATTATAGAGGACACTTGTATACTGATGAGAACGATCCAGTAAAGATGAGAAACTGATGATACTAGAGCTAGAGGGGGCAGGGCAGGGACTGTAGGAACAAATTCCACGAGGAGGAAACAGGCGACAGGTTCAAAAGCCCGAGAGAAGGAATGGGTTTTGATAAGAGTGGGGACACTTCAATCACTGTAACAGGCGGGAAGGCAGAGTGTGAGTACCGACGCAGGCGGGCAGAGAAGGAGGGCAGTCCTACCAATTGCTTCTATTAGCTCTGCCTTGATGAAGTGCACAGCAAGGCCACAGGCTGAAAGTCTGGGAAGGGCAATGGAGGTTTAAGGAGAAAGGAGAAGTTGTAGAGAGCAAAGAAATGAGGATAAGAGGACATTTTGTTAGGATGCCTGGGCAGCGCGTGGTCATGAATTTACAATGAAGGCAGTGAGCACAGTGGTGTGATATTCTCCATCAATGTTCATTGGCTCCAGTGCAAACACTGAGTAAGTGGGTGGTTGGGCTTCATCTGGGTCAGGGTTTTGCCAGGCAAGTATGATGGATGGAAAGGGGGCAAGGGGCTTACATGCACAGGGAATGACTAATGATAATGGTAGGTCATGGCATCTACACTGGTGAGAAGGGTGGCAAGACACAGGAAGATAAAGGATGGTGGAGAAGGTGGTGGGGCCGATGAAGGGATTGGAGGGCTCCTCGAAGACCAAGCACTTTCAGAGAGTAAGAGAGCTGGAAGCACAGGAGGTCAGAGAGGGGGTGCCTGATGCCCAGATTCCAGAGGTGGGCAGTGCCTGATAATGGCAGTGTCTGGGCTAGGGTCATGGAAGTGAGAGGCTGAGACACTGGGAGGCCACTCATATGTGACAGGCCATAGTGTGGAGAGGAGGTGAGTGAGTCAGGCCTAGGTCCTCAGTGAGTCACGGGAGGGAGTGACTAAGAAACAGCAACAAGGGAGGAAGAACAGGGGTATAGCACAATGGCAATGCTGTGAAATCAGCTGGGGGCCTCGGAAGAGGAGAGAGGAGAGTGGGCTGGAAGTCACAGTGGGAACAAGACAACTCCATCTCACCGGCAGCCCGGATGGCTTCGGGCATGCGGGGGGGTGGGGCAAGTCCTCAGGGCTCCAGTTAACGCGAGAAGAGGAGAAAAGCCTTCAGAGAAGTCATGGAAGAGGTGGGAGCTGTGCTGATTTCCACTGTGCCAAAATGGAAGGGTTTGGAGGGTGGGGAGAGGAGGGCAGAGCCTAAGTCAGATTAGGATGGACAGAGCTGTATCGGGCAAGGTCTGGGAAATGCACTGGGTAGCCAGAGCTCTGGGAATGACCAAGTGGGCAAGGACGTGTAAACATAATGGGGTTCAGCTGGGGAAGTCTCTGTGCAGAGTGGGCCAGAGGGACTGAGATGCCCAGATGACCCCAATATCTACTGCAGCTCAAGATGCTGTGCAGTCGGGGATAAGGAGAGTCTCCCCTGAGGGCAGCACGCAGGGATGCGGGGGTCTGGGGAGAGGCCATACTGATAGTAGCAGTATGTGAAAGTCTTTGTCAGTTGCCTGGGACTCTTTCACAGCGGGTGGTAGGGGCTGGGGGGTTACTCACATAGGAGCTTGTACCGATCATTCCCATCACATCTAACAAGTCACCACCAAACGAAATCACCACAACAGATTTCGCCCTTGGACTTTGTGAGCCCTCCAGTTACTGCCCTACTTACCTGCTTCCCTTCAACATAAAATAAGTCCAAAGAACTAAGGGTATTGTCATCACAGCCTGCCCCCACCCCTCCACTAAGACTGCTTTTCTCAAGGACATGCATATGCCAGCCACAGAGCCTTCTGTCTTTTTTCTTTTTTTAAGAGTCAGGGTCTCTCTAGTTGCCCAAACTGGCCTTAAACTCTTGGCCTCAAGCGATACTCTTGCTTCAGCCTCCTGAGTCGCTGGGACTACAAGTGTGCACCACCACTCCCAGCTTGTCTGTTTTTGAACATGCCAAGTCCACCCCTGCCTCCAGACCTCTACATAGCCCTTCTCTCTGCCAGGATGCTCTTTCCTCACATTTCCAGAGTCGGCTCCTTCCTGTCAAGTCAGCTCAGATGGCACCTGCTTAGAAAGGCTTTCCCTGAGGAACCCATCTAATGTGGATCCTAAATTCACTCGATTATATCACCCTGTTTTATTATCTTCACAGCTCTTCTTGCTCTCAGAAATTACCTTCTTCATTTACTTGTTAACTTGTTTATTTCCATCTCCTTGATGGAGAATAAACCCACACAGCAGGGGCTGCGTCTGTCCTCTTCACTCTTATATCCTTAGCATGTAGAACACTGCCTTGTTCCCAGTAGGTGCCCAGTAATTATTTGTTAGTAAAGTTAGCCTTTACAATAGAACTTTTTAAACTCAAGAACACATGAGGTAAGAACCTGTCAGCGGGGATAACTAGGAACCTCTTTGTCCTCCTGCTAAGAAGCTCTAGGGAGCATCACAAAAATACAAATCCATAGGGCCCCACCACAGATTAAGTAAGAATCTCCAGGGGTGGGTGGATCTAGATTGTGTGTGGAACAGGCACCCCAGGCAATCCATTTGCAGCCAACAGGTGTGGGTGAGGGGACTGGCACTTGGGAACGGGGGGACCGAGCATCAGTCATTTGTTCCAGAAAGAATCACTGGGTACCTCTGTGGTACCCAGCTCTAGGAAGGACTCAAAGAACAGCCTGGTTACAAGGAAGAGAAACCCAGTCAAACTAGCACCATTAAAAAGAGGGACTCTAGGTTAAGGAAACAAGAGTACATCAGGGAGCCAAGTGGCAGAAGGAACAGTTGCCTAGGAAAGGTCCACCGGGACCAGGAGCAGAAGAGGCGCCAGGCGCAGAGATGGCCATTCTCTCCCCCTCACTCTTGCCTCCACTCGGTTCATGGCTCTCTGCGGATTGGCCTTCTCTGCTTCTTGTGTGCATGGGGCAGACACCCATTCACTTCTCCATCGGCCAACTCCAAATCCCTGGAGGGAGAATATGTTTGGCCTATTGGGTCAGAAGCTGGCCCCAGAGGACTGATCCCTCCTATGGGTGGGGACCCAACCTCAGAGAAGAAGTTGTGCATTAGATAGTCTACCACAAATTATGAATTAATAGCTAGCACTAAGGTATGAAATATTCAGCTTAAATCTTTCTATGGATGGGGGAAGGGACAGCTCTCACTGGACCACCAGTAAGTGAATGAGTGTATCAGGTTTTCTGCTGAGGATGGGTCTCAGGGACGTGTGGAAATAACTATGAAGGCAGTGTGTGCCCAGGGGAAGGTAGGCTCACGTATCTGCAGTGAGCATTGATAAGGTCACATTCTTCTTCTGTGGGCTCTATACGCTGCAGACAAGCAGAGCAAGGGACTTGGGCGTTAGAAGAACATAGGCTCCATGGCTGTCCACATCCACATGGATTGGTACTTGTAGTTTCTTAGATAGTTCATAGAAGAATTTAACAGGATTGAGGACCCAGGGACCTTTTCTGGGCACCCTGGGAGCTTCTCTTGTCTGTTTGAAAACTCATGACCCTTCCCCTTCTTCTCATTTCCTAGAGGGTCACAGGCCAGGCCTGGGGGATCAAGAGAGTCAAGGGTACTTCATTCGGATCCAGGCAACACGGCTCCACAGCTCTGCAAGTGAAAGCTTTGAGGACCCGAGATCTCTCTCTCTCTCTCTCTCTCATTGGCTTCACAGGACCCAGTAATTTAATGGGAAGACCCATGCTCCTAGCATCCTTTCCTTAGAAAGTCCTTTTTTTCATGAATAGGGTCTCACTTCATTCCCCCCATTCACTAGCTGAGTTGAGGTTATTGGTCCAGGAATCAAACACCCAGACAGGGGGCCTGGTTCTGCCTCAGACAATGTTAGGGTCTATGAAAGCAACAGAAACAAGTCCTGGTGGGACGTGGGCTTGGCTGATCCACTGGACCAGGGACAGTGATGGCTTGGGAGCAAGACTGTGGGAGGAGGGCTGTCTGAAGGCCAGGCCACAGGACACAAGGCTTCAAGCCCCGATTATTCCCCCTCCCACAAAGCGAGAACCAAGAAGCATTCTTCCCTCGTTTCTCCATCCTTCCCCAGAGCAAGAGAAAGCACCGGTGGAGTAAAACAGAATTAAGAGACCGTTCCTAGTTCTGGCTCTTTCATTCCATCATTCACTCATTCAGCAAGCAAAGATTCACTGAGTGCTTACCACAAGTCAGGCACTGTGCTGAATTTGGGGGATGCACAGTGAGGGACACAGACATAGTCCCTGCCATGACCAGAAGCATAGACTCTTTCCAGGTCTCGGTTTCCTCATTTGTAAAATGAGATGGTTGGACGAGATCAGTGGTTCTCAAAGTTGAGCCTGTATCAGAATCACCTGGAGGACTTGTTAAAACACAGCTCGCTGGGCCCCACCCCAAAAGTTTCTGAGTCAGGGGGCTTGAGAATGTTTCTGACAAGTTCCCAGGTGTCGCTGACGCTGCAGGTCCGGGGACACACTTTGAGAACTGCTGGACTAGATGATCCCTCAGGCCTATCTCAGCTGTGATAATCTGTGATGCAGATTGGTCGGGGGGGTGCTGCAGCCGCCCAAGCAGAAAGACAGTGTGGGGAGCCCCCCTGGAAATGGAAAAGTCACGTGACTTTCTGAGTTTAGGGGTAAATGGATCAGAGATAAACCCCAACAGAGCCACTAAAGCATTTGCCTCATTATTTTTTTAAAAAATGATTAAAAAGTAATTCCCTAACACGAAAGTTCAATCAGATGCTGGAGAAATGACTTCGACTTTCCATAGCGGAAAAAAGGGCTCCACTAAAAAGCTACAAGGGTATTGATGTCTATTAAATATTTGCTTTTCTCCCTAGCCCACACTAGACTGAGTAATTTGTATTTGGCAGAAACCAGCTGCAATTACATTAGTCAATCCAAAAGCCCAACTTGCTCATACAAAATGCAAACAAATTAGTTAAAATGGCCTAATTAGTGGAGTGTAAAAATACAAACTGAGGCTGGCAGCCTGGTGTGTATCAGTTAAGAGCACTGTCCCCCCACACAGGGGGGCCTGGAGCTGAGCAGACCATAGGACTCAGTTCCCACCTGATCGAGGGTCTTCTCTTGGGACCTCCAACAGTCAGTGAGCCAGCCAAACCCCAGAGATTTTGCCTTGGGCAACCCCATCTTCTCCTGCCCAAGGTATGGTCCCAGCTTTGGCCAAGGGGGTGCAATGGAAAGAATGTTCAGTTTGGATCCAGACCCTGAGCTTGAATCTCAGCCCCACAAGCTCACCAGTTACCATGGTAGTCAAGTGCTTAACCCTCCTGCGCCTCTTGTTTCCTTTTTAAAATGGAAATGGGCCAGGCATGGTGGCTCACATCTGTAATCGCAGCACTTCAGCCCAGGAGTTTGAGACCAGTCTGGGCAATGTAGAGAGACCCCATCCCTAAAAAATTTTTTTAAATTAGCTGGGCATGGTGGTGCATGCCTGTGATGCCAGCTACTTGGGAGACTGAGGCAGGAGGACCCCTTGAGCCCAGGAGTTCAAGGCTGCAATGAGCTATGACTGCATCATTGCACTCCAGCCTGGGTAACAGAATGAGAAGCTTCTCTTAAAAAATAAATAAAATAAAATAAAACAGAAATAATACATCCTGTCTTGAAAGGTGGTTGTGAGGATTATCAATTATATATGTATGTCTGGTACACAATAGTTGTTCAGTTGTTATTTAATAGTTTAGGTCTCAGATTCCTCTGTCTTAAACACACCAGAATGACCCTATGGGCCAGAATTTTGACTCTGATTTGGGGCACCAGAGGGCAGTTTTGTAGAGATGGGGGAGTCTGGGGTAATGTTCCTCAGAGCGTTGACCAAGGTCAGTAGATTGTGTTCAGGGTATACGTGCTGTGACTCACACAACTCACCTGTGTTGCATCCCAAAGGGCTACAGGCTGTAGCCTTATAGATACATGGGTTACAGGATCAGAGAACTGGAAAGCACTGCAGACATTATCTGGTCTGGGGGATTAAGCCCTCACTGTGCATCAGAAGCCTCTGCGGAGCTTATTAAAAATGCCAGAGCCAGGACTACACTCCCAGAGATTCTGATTCAACCAGCCTGGGAGGGACCCAGGCAACAGTGCATTTTAATGTCTCCCAGGTGATTCTAGATGAAGTCAAGTTTAAGAATCGTTCCTCTACTCCAAACACTTTATTTTGTGGAGGGAAAAAAAAGCACTCAACAAAACTAAAACAAACAAACAAACAAACAAAAAAACAACAACTCAGAGACTCAGAGATGTGAATTATTTCAGGTCACAAAAAATTAAATTTTCCTAAGTTCACTCCTTACCCAAATCATTGGATCAGACCATTGGCTCTGACAGGAAGGAATATTTACCAGAAGAGATGCCAGCAGAGAATCAAGGCTTTCTACCAGGCTCCCAAAAGAGGCTAGGCTTTGGTGGCAATCAACATCTTGTATTTCATAACACCTTCCCACCAAAGCATGTTTCCAGCTCAGTTATAGTTACAACATCAGCCAGATTGAGACTGGGAGTCCCAGGGAAATGCTGCAATTTGTTTCAAGATCACAGGACCAATAAGTGTCACGTGCAATACTTAAGCGCCCAGGGGATGGGTGTTAGGCATATAGTGAGTCCCTGTCAACTATGGCTGCCAGACTTTGTGGATCATGTCAGGATGGTTCCCCCATCCAAAGGCAGACAGCAAAGTTGCACACTTATTTAGAGAGGACCAGAGACATAAGTTTTCTTGAGTGTAGTGGAGAGAGATGTTTTGTTTCCTTACTGTGCAACCCTTACCTCCAAAAGGAAATCTAACCCTTCAGGGACTGTGCTTCATTTATTTTTGTATCCTGCACTTAATGAATGCTCTTCTGGATCATTCTGCCTCCACTGTCGTGGGCCTCTCATGGCTCCAGCAGAGTGGCACACCTGGGCCCAAAGTGGCCAGGACACAGGCAGAATCTAAGGGCTCTTCACCCCGAGAGAAAGAGCAAGTTGGTTCTGCTTCGTCCCCCATTCTCCACCTCCAGGTTCTTGCCACTCCAGCTCGCAGTACCAAAATCTCAGGGAACGAGACAATACAGTATCATTTCTTACAGTGTGTCCTTCAATGATTTCATTGCCACTTACGTTTCAATCCCTGTAAGTGCTCTTAGATGCAACTCACTTTCAGACACAGTTATCTCAGGTTGTGGCAAGGAGTCAGGCTGAGGTTAGACCCCTGGCCTGGACTTCTTAAGGCAGATGCTTAGCTCATTAGTTGTTAGCCTTTATTTCTTCATTTCTAATATGATCATTTAAGGTTAAAATTTTCCTTCTAAGAACTGCCTTAACTTAGAAGGCAGAATTTATAACCATAAACCAGCCCTACCCACAATTTGTCCCACAATTTTTGAAATACAGAATTTTATCTTTCAGAATTTTCTAGTTTTCCTTAGTGAGAATCTGTTGGTAGAAAAATCAATTTGTCTGAAAATGCATTGTAATGTATTTTTTCCAGGTATAGACTTTTAGATTGCTAACTATTTTCTTTCAGCACATTGAAGATATTTTTTTCCAGTATCTTCTGGCTTCTATTGTTGCTACTGGGAAGCCAGTTGCTATTCTAATTATGATTCCTTTGAAAATAATGTATTTTCTCTCTGGATGATTTTAAGGTTTCTCTTTGTCTTTTGTGTTCTGCAATTGTGGTGTGACATGTATGGGTGTGTGAATAGCCTCTGTATTGATAAACATCAGTAGTAGGTTCAGATTGATAGAAAAAGCAGACACGGACACCACCTGGATAATTCAGATGAGGTTTGCTTATCTAAATAACACAGATGAAAGTCAGCACAGTGAGAATACACACCAGAGAAAGACAGTGGTACCAGCTTCTGGAACCAAATTTTCACAAAGGAGTACCTTGTTGTAGATGTCAATTTCTAAGTGAACAAGGGTCACATCAGACTTTCTAGAAAAACATTTTTCCCTTCCAAGCCCAATTTAATGTACAGTCTTGGTGTTATACAACATATAGTATGACTGCAAAATTCAATACAGTATAACATAGTATTCTTGTGGATGAACACAATTCTTATTAATCACTCCCAGCTTGATCTTAAACTTGTGATGTAGAACAAAAGTCAGAAACCAAATATCTCTGTAAGTCATACTAGCTATAAGGGCCTGCTCCGCCATATAGTTTTATCTTTTATTTATCCTTCTTGGGATTTGAGGGGGCTTTCAGAATCTGTGGAAAATTCTTATTTTTCAAATATTGCTGCTGCCCTGTTCTTCTTCTCTTC
Source organism: Daubentonia madagascariensis (assembly GCA_023783475.1). Taxonomy (NCBI): domain Eukaryota; kingdom Metazoa; phylum Chordata; class Mammalia; order Primates; family Daubentoniidae; genus Daubentonia; species Daubentonia madagascariensis. The sequence continues at coordinate 38,266,789 of JAKFHU010001035.1, read as the reverse complement.
TCCTCTGCAATTTTCTTGAGATGCATGAAAGACATGTTCACTCTGCTGGTCTGAGTGCAGTGGTGTTTACAACTAATTGCTCACAACCAGTTACAGATTCCTTTGTTACTTCTCCACTCCCACTGCTTCACTTGACTACCCAAAAAAAAAAAAAAAAAAAAAGACATGTTCACTCTATCTTACATGTTTCTTAACATTCCTTTTACATTTTCCTTCTCTTTGTGTTTCTGAGCTGCATTTTGGATAATTTTTTCAGATCTATATTCTAGTTTATTCTCCTTTCAGTTATGTCTAATCTTCTGTTGGACCCATCTATTGAGTCTTTAATTTCAATGATTATATATTTTTTATTAGTGAAAGTTCTGTTTGAATCCTTTTCTAATCTGCTTGAGCATTTCTATAGCCTATTTCTTCTTAGTCATACTTTTAATCCTCTTCTTTATTTCTTTAAATGTATTTTAAACATATTTTATATTGTCTAATAATTTCAGTATCTGATGTTATTATGGATCCAATTCTGCTGTCTACAGGCTCTTGCTCATAGTGCTTTGCTTCCTTGAATGCTTTATGATTTTTGACTGTGAGTTTATATCTTTGAAATTTTATCTATAGGAATTCTTTGAGGTTTGGATTTAAGTTCCTTCAGAGAGATAGCATCTTATTCCCTAGGTGCCTGAGGCCACTGTTAACTCGGATTCACTTTCTTACATTCCTAATTTGAGGCCCTCTCAGACCACCCAGGGAGTGTGAATTTGAGGTGCAAACCCATGGTAGGGCTGGTTTATGCTTACAAATTCTCAGAATAATTCTCCTCTATTTAGGGTCAAATTTGTATACATGTGATTTTCCTTGTAGTCCCTGTGGTGAGAGTAGAGTCTGGTTTATTTCTTATTCATCTTTATGCTGATAGTGCAGTAATTTTAGGTGTCAGCTTTTTGCATAGGGGATCTGTACTATATTCCCCACCTTGGGTAAGCACTAGGCTTTTTCTCCTTTCCATCTGGCCTTGTGAACTTGTGAAAACTAAAACCAAAGTTTACCTGATTTGGCAAATGCCTTCAAGCCCAGAGCCAAATTTAACAGTCCATTTATTTCTCTGGGTTTTCATATTCAACTAGTTTTTGGATTCTGAATATCCCTTAGTTTCTTTCCAATTCATTAGTACATTAAAAAATATTATTTCACCTACTATCTTTCTGACCCTAGGCAAACAATTGACATCTCCAAACCTCAGTCTTGCCACCTATAAAACTGTCTATTTCCAAGGGTCATTTGAGGATCATTGGAGATACTGCACAAGAAAGATCTTTTAAACTGAAAAGCCAAGCAGCGTACCAATATTAAAGCATTTTGTGAACCTGTATCTGATTTAAAATATTTTCTTTTTCATTAAGATGAGTGAAAAAAGCTAGCACAGGCTATTTATAATCCAGGTCAATATTTATCTATTCAAGTAACAAGCATTTCCCAAGTACCTTCTATGTGGCACTTCCCTAGCCTGGAGGGTACCTGATTCAATGATTTCCTGAGGTATTAAACCCAAGACAAAATTATGGTTTGTTTAAAAATTTTAAAAAACATCCTGTGTGCTTTCTTTCCTTTTCTTTCTTCTAAATGACAGACATAAAACTAACATGTATTTTCTAGCACATCCTCATTTCCTTTGCTGGCCAAAAAAATATGTGTTCTTTTAAGGGCACTTTCAAAGTCCTAATTCCTTTTGGGAATTTCTCTCAAGGACTGTTTTCCATTCAAGTTACACATCTACAGCCAGGGCCAGCCCTGGGGGCAACAAGGCTGTAAGTCTAGACTGAGAGTTAGGAAACCTGTGCTCTATTTCCCCTATCCACCACTTTGGCATTTAAACTTGGGAAAGTCACACCCCTCAGTTCTAAAGACCACAAATCCCATTCCTATAAAAAAAGGAATACTAGTCACAGGAGTGTTGTGAGGGTCAAGTGAGGTAATGCAGATGCAAATACCCTGGAAATTTTGAAACTTTCTACAATTTGAGGGAAAGGAATTATTTTTAGAAGTGGTTTATTCTCAACCCCTTCCCCCACACACACTAATAATATTCCAGGCCAGAAAAAATTTGCAGGGATTATTCTCTTGGAAGCCATGGTCTAGAATGCTCAAAACTGTGTATCGTGGCGGGACACATCCCTATCTGGCGCCAGGCCCCTGGCTCCGGGGAAGAATTGAGTTCCTGCCGCCTTTGGCTGCTGCAGCACCTGTGTCCCTACATCTCCCCAGCTGGGCTGCCTGCCTCGCTGGGGCTTCAGCTCCCTGGAGAGGACAGCAGCCCTCCCACGGCCAAGAAAACCTGCCCCTTCTGTACTGGGTAGAGAGTGCCAGGGCTGGCTGCTCTGTAAAGGGCTGTGGCATCAGGGGTCAGTGTCAGGACATGCTGACTGCAGAGGACACAGTGACAGGCTGAGCTGGGGCAGTAATTAGACAGTGAGAGCTTCCTCTAGCAAGCTACAATCAATAGGTCTGCTTACTGAGGAAAAAAGATTAAAGTAAAGCAGATGGCAGGAGATAATAACATCTCCCACTTAACTCCCATTTTCACTTCTCAAAGTACTTTCACCACCATTTTCTCATTTGGTCCTCAGCACCTCTTTCCTCAGATCCTCCTAGTGGGTGTAGCTGTCCAATTTTACAGGCAAGAAAGCTGAGGCACAGGGCCAGCAGCTGACTTGCCTTGCTGTAAGAGCCGGGACACGAATTTCCATTCTCTTTGCACTGGCCTTCCTGGCATCCGTAGCTCAGACAGTGCAAATATATTAATTAATTTAACACATTTTTGTTGAGCATGTACTATGTGCCAGTCACTGTTCTAGGCTTAGTGGATACAGCAATAATGAGACAAAGTCCTATTCTCATGGAAGTGCCATTTTAACAGGAGAAGAAGACAATACACAAATAAATGAGCAAGATAACTTTGGACATGGTATGTGCTATGGCAACAATAAAACAGAATGATTTGATAGAGAGGAACCAGGGAGGCTAATCGAGCCTGGGGAGAGCTCTCTGAGCAGATGATATGTGGGCTGAGACCTGAATATCAAGAAATAGCTTGAATGTCAAGAAGAGGCAGAATAATAAAGGAAGAGCAAGGCGTGAATACAAAATGATAGCGAATTAATAGTGCTATGGGTCTTTCTGGTCTCTGTGGATTGAAAAAGGAAGCAGAGGAAGGATGTTCTTTTGTGAAACATAGAGATGCTGGCCTGGACAGTTAGAACTTTCTTCTGGAGCTCCCTTCCCAGGTTACTACCTTTTCTTTACTCCTGGTCTCAGATTGCCCATCTGTGAAACAGACACCATGGCGTCAGTCACTGTCACAAACACTTTCAACTTCAGGCCCCAGTGAAGAGTTGTGAAGTGTTAGAGATATGCTGTCCCACCACACCAGCGAGGGGTTGCAGATTCTTTAGGCATGTAGTGACTGTTAAATATTTCTTATTTTAAATGATGCTACCAAGACAGCTAAAGGGTAAGCCACGCCAATCTATTCACCTGGATTGGTCTAGTTGACACATGACAACATCAGCTTCCTAAGGCCTTCTTTTAATGACACCACTATCTCCTAACTTTATAGGGCACACTCCACTGTGCCGAGTCCTTTCATAGCTTTTGCTAGACATCTACTAGACTGTAAGCCCCTTGAAGGCAAGGACTATTTCTTACTCATGTTTGTCTGCATACTAAGGGTGCAATAAATGTTTGTGGAATTCATATATGAAAGACACAGCTTTATCCCCATCAGAGCCCTTCTCCCCACATCCTACTTCCACATGGGCAAGTTCATGATTAGCATCCTAATATATCAGGTGAAGAAACTGAGGCACAGAGGATTTAAAAGACTTGCAGTTTCTATCCATATTCACTAGATATGATTGGAAATTTCTCTTGGTTCCTCTATCAGCAGCAGCAGCAGAAGCATCAATCAAGTTTTCAGAGACAGATGCAAAAGTAGACGTTTCTCTCTGCTTACAAAGTCAGAGTCAAAATCTTAGGATCCAAAATCTTAGGATCTAAGTAGGTTCCTAAAGAGAACTTACAGACCCAGAACTCAGAAGTTCTATGCAGGAAGGGACTACCTGGGCTTGCCGTGGTCATCCACGTAGCTCAATAGTTATTTTCAGTGCAGCCATCACCTATCTCCCCTTACAAAAGTTCCCCAGTGGCAGGGCCTTAGGGTTTCATGTCATTTGCATTTGGATTGCCTAAGATGTCAATCAGTTCTAACCACCGGCCAAGGAAGTTGGAAGCCCAAGACTTTTTCTTTAAGGAGGGAGAAGGGGAGCCATAACAACACTTTAGCTGTTTTAATGAGGCTGAGAAAAAAAATGTAGTCAGTAGATTCAGATAGGAACACAACACGTTTGGGCATCATTGATTTTACCAAAACACGGACTCCTTTTGAGGCTTCTAAGATAGTTTGGGTTGCTGAATAGACACAGCCAAGGGGAGCCTGACCTTAAGAGCCTCTTGAAATCTCTTCTCCTATGCATTGGTCCTCAAGCTTGGCTGCACATTGGAATCATCTGGGGAACTTTATAAAGTGCCACTGCCTAGGCCTGCGCCCACAGAGCCTGAGTTAATTGTTCCGGATGAGGCCTGGGCACCAAGATATTTTAGATCTCCACAGATGATTCTAAGGTGCAGCTAAGATTGAGAACAATGATCTCTAAGGGGCCTGTTCCAGGTGAGTAAGGGAGGACGACATGACTATAACAAGGAGAGGCCAAGGTCATTTCTTGATAGCTTGCACTATCTGTGCTGGGACGGTCACCTCTCGAGTGACCCACCTTCCAATGTGTTGTCCCAGTTTTAGCACAGGAAGTCCTACGCCCCAGGAAACTTCTCAGTCCCAGCCACATGCAGAAGACTGGTCACCCTACTGTCCTCCGCCCCAACCCAGGTTGACTCAGCTTTTCTGTGTAAGGGAAGGAGGGGAGGTTAGCGCTTCCCAGGCACCTCAGGAGAGGGACGGGAAGGAGTGAAAGGTCTGAAGAGACAAGCTGGTGGAGGGCCGGGGCCTGCGATCCCTCCAACATACAATGCTCGATTTCATGACCCCCTAATTTCATGAAAGTCCACCCATTCAGAAAATACTTGATACAAATATCCTTTCTCTTTGAAAAACTGGAAAGGTGGCCAAGTTTAATTCCAGGGCTGAAATAGTGTGGGATACTGGCAAGTCCCCTGAGGCTGAAGTGGCCTTGAGATGACAAGTCCCCCAAGAATTTGCAGATATCTTGTAAGAGTGCTTAGACTTGGTGGACCTGGTGTGGTTTGATGCCATTTTTATCTAGACCTTGGAGAAAGGCAGCTCCCAGGGGACAGCTGAGTCCCACTGACATCCATACATGCTCAGCCTTTTATTGGACACCTTCTGTTGGCCAGACTCTGTGCCTGCACTCAGTCCCCAGGGGGATGAAGACGGTGTGTGTGGTGGAAGGACAGCACGAAGTTACTGCGGAGAAGGGGTTCATTGGGGGTGGGACAGGGCTGGGGGTGGGGGGTGGCTAGGCTGGCACGGATGGGTCCTGTGGTGAAGGGAAACAGGCTTAGCTTCACAGAGGGTGGGACCCTGTGTTACAGCTTAATAGAAATGATAAGTCATGCCAACTTGAAAAGTGGCCATTGGCCAGGAATCTGACATAATTAAATGTGCAGAAATCACTTACAAAATGACCTTGAAGGCCCCCAATCATCCCTGAAGTTGACTAGACTTGTGGTTGGAAACAGTTTCTTTCTTTTTTTATCGCAAGCCTCCATTTCCACCTTGAGCTTGCCATCCCTGAGGAACCAAATTTGAAAAGTTTCCGATTGGCCTTCGGTGCTCTGATTTTTTACAGGGAAAGAAAACACCTATTAAAAATGTTCGTTCCGGGCGGGTGGCTGCTTCCAGCGGCCTCTGGTGCCAGAGTAATGAATCTAGAATCCCCACTCCTTGCCCAAATCTCAATGGCTAGTAATTAAATTTCCACTAACAGTTTGTTTTATCACCTCAGTTAGCTTGTTGACATATAATAGGTGCTGCTGAGAGGTACAGCTAGTTAATGATTTTCTTTTACATATTGATATTAGTACCTGGAGTGGGAACATCTCCTCTTCAGAATATGATTACTATTTTGAAATCTTAAGCACAGAAGGGAAATCCGTTTCTATAAATTAAACAAGAAGTTCTGAGAACTTCTATCTTCAGTTCCCATCCAGACACTAATGCATCTCATTTACTTTGTGCTGTTCCCCTGAGTTATCTGTGTCACGCAGATGATTCTTGCGTGTCACGTTAACTATCTATTGAAAAAAGCTCGAAGTGTGCTTGTAACAGTGCCCTGAGCCAGGATGCAAGGTAGAGAGCAGAACATGAAAAATTCATCACCGTTACATTTCAGATTGCTTGGATATTTTAATTCGAAGAGGAAAGAACCCGAGTCAGCTAAGATGGAGCTATAATTAAACTGATACGGGGCATTCACAATTGCCTCCAAACCTGCGCGAGTTGCCATTTGTTTCTTTTCCCCATCTCTAAACGATACGAAATCAATTATCTCCACAAACCAGTGGCAAGGATTGTATGCCAACCACTTACTCCTGAAGTGACTAAATTATTAGAAATTCATTACTGATGTGAACAACTCTTCAGATGGAAAGCCCTGCCCTCGTATCTGGGTGTGGGTTCAGGAAGGCACACCCCCTGGCCTCTGTCCTGACGCCCAGGGCAAGGTCCCTTTGTTAGGGGCAGGGGAGGAAGGCAGTACAAAGTAGCCTTCACTTCTAGAGTGACTGCCCCTTAACGTGTGTTGCTTTACACATAGTGACAAACGTGTTCCCAGCATACCCCTGAGTGACAGCTATAGGGTAAAGGGGGGACAGACGTCCTGGACTGAAAATACCCCTTGTGTGTCGAGGATGCCAGCCACCTGGAGCGGTGATAGGCACTGTTGCGTACAGGATCTGAAATGGAGTTGATGTGGTGTCATTTTGGCTCTCCTATAACCTGGTTATCTCTTGCCAAGACTTCACGTCCGATTAGTCCGCTTGGAGGGGACAGCAGACTTTATCAGCCTCGCTTCCCCGTACTCCCATCAACTTCAGAAATGCAGTGAAGGAATTTAAGATGAGGTGTCACATCTTCCTATCAAATTCCCTTGTTAGCCCCCCATCCCCAGCCAGGTGCCTCCTTCAGAAAATATTAATAAAGGGGGGAAATGAAGTTTCACTGGCTTCACCCAGGCGATGCATTCTGCAGTTACATCTTCCTGGGTCAGCGTCTCCCAGTTGGTGCTGGACTGGCCCTGTGACTTCTCTTTGTCAGCCATGCGGGTAGGAACTGACTGCAAATACCGCTCCTTTGCAGATCGCAGGCAGGGCAAGGCCTCTGGAGATGGGCAAGGCTGCTCCCTTTGGCACCCTTGCCCGAGGATGGGGAAGTCTTCCTCCCTAGCTGTCACCTCCTTACCTCGTCTGATAATTTTTCTGCTCTAGCTCCAGGATCCCTGGCAGGGCCTGTACTACACAGAGTTTTCTAGGGCCAGGTCCTGCCACACTTCCTGGCAAAGGAAGGGGGCAGGCTCCTGTGCCAGTCCGTACTCTCAAATCCACCCTCACCCCCTGTTGCGATGGCTGTCCCTACAGCAGATCTGTGACATTCTGCCATCCTAACGAAGAAAGATGAGGGACAGCAAGGTTGGCCCTTAGAAGAGTTATGATGTCCCAGAAATATCCCATTGGCGTTGCTTGGCAGGTGGCTTCCATTGGCGAGTACCTTCTCAAACTTACCCCCCTTGTAGGCATCCAGTGCCTCTGTGATGCCACATCCTTCTATCAGGAACAAGATCATAAACTCATTTATAGGGGCATGTTAGGAACTCAGTGCATGGCCCTTGATCCTAGAAAATTGATTTTAGAAGAAGAACCTGTAGAGATCAGTGCTTAAACCAGAGAGATGAGTGTCTAATGGTGAAATAGCAGACACTGAAAGATCAGGCATTTTGGAACCCTGGCAAGATATTGTCAGGACTCTTGGATCATACTCTCTGAACATTGGTATCTCAGTTGGTAAAATGGGGATGACAATAGCAGGCTTATGTCTTACTTCTTTCAGACTTACAGGATGTGATGGCTGATTGAGGACATGCCGGTGAAGTGCCACACAAAGGGAAAAGTGTGTAAAATAACGTCATTATTTTCTGTAAGAGGATGTGGTTTTTAGTGAACAAAGCTCCCTTGGATTTAGTCCAGGTGGGAGAATCTGCCAGCTGACCTCGCAACACTAATTCCGTCCCACTGAATTCCAGGTAGGCTCCGAGGAATGCTTCTGGGATTGATCCTGGAGTCCAGGCTAGAGCCAGGTCCCGTAGCCCTTCTGACGGCTTCGTAAGCACCTTGTGTTAAATACCCTGCTAAAAATAGATAAAATGTCTTATTTCTCCTGTCGCTCAACTCTGTCTGATAGAGAAAATAAAGATGAATGCATCGCTCCTGTTGAGGACAGCATAGAAGAGCAGAAGCATTCCTGACACACCAGGGAGCTGCTGCTTCCGCCACCATCAGGGAGGTGCAAGCACACATCACCCAGCTGTGATCCGGGAATCGGGCAGCACCCTCCAACCCAGCTACCCCTCACTCCCGAGAATGGACTGTGCTTGCCAGGAGCAACAGCCAAAGGAAGGAAGATGCCCCTCTTTCCATTTCACCTTTTGTATCTCACGACAGTGCACAAAATTGGCAGAAAGTACTTGACACCCAGAACCCCAGCTGCAAACAAACCTGTAGATTTTGGTTTTCCAGCCCCTCCAGTTTGTAAAGAAAGAAACAGGAATGGATGCTGAGTGCAATTCACCATATAGCTTCATGCTCTATGCCATAGCATAGCCGAGACAGGGAGAAGAGCCCTAAAGACTTCAGTAATTTTGAAAAGAGCACAGAGGAGAAATAAACAAAAAAAGTGCGAGGAATTAAAACAGCCTAAATAGCTTTCTCATTCACATTTCCAACTGGGGCCCATCTTCCCATTCTCCCATAGGCTAGCTGTGCTTCTTCCTCACGTGTGCCAACCAGAAATGACTCATCCTTCAGAGGAAACCCAGAGGTGAGTGCATAGGATGGTAAGGGTATATCAGCTAGGATGCTTTTTGGTTGCAAGCAGGAAAAATAAGCCAATCAGACTAGCTTACGAATGACTTGGATTTATTCTCTCATATAAAGCCCCAAAGGGGTGGACTTTAGATGCTGTTTGATTAGGGCTTCAACCCTATTTCTCTGCATTTCTCTGGGCTTTACCTTTCTCTATGTTTTGGCATGGTTCACATGCTGGCTTCCCTCATGGCCACAGGATGGCTGCAAAAGCAATGAAGGCTTTATATCCCTCATTTACTCGAGGGCTTTTAGGGTAAAAGGATAGTTTTTACAACTCAAAGGTCCTGAATTTCTCTCTGATGGAATTGCCTCCATACCAGTCATCAAGCTGGCCTAGGCCTGCTGTTCTCTGAACTCATTGTGCAATGGACAGAGTCAATTTCACCCAATCTGTTTGTCTGCTACTCACTGGGGAGGGGTAGAACTGGGCTGGGAATGCAGCTCAGTACATTCCACTTGGAGGGGCAATGGCTGGCTTTAATCTTGCGGGCCTGGGAGCCAAGCTGCACATTAACTACACATTAAGCCTAACATGGACAACTGGACAATTGGAGACCTGTGCATGGACATGACGGCAGGACTGCCCTTCCGCTGCTCATGGGTAAGGCTGGTTCTGGGAAGCCTAAGTTGAGCCCGGATATCATGTCTCCTGGCTAGGCCACATGGCAGAAACGCACATAGCATCAGGACACAGGAACACAGGTTTCTACTTAGGTGCAGCACCCCTACGTTGAACGTGAGATTCCTTCCCTTTCCACCCAGGATCACCTGCAGGAAACAGCATAGAAAAGGTCTGTGTTTGGAGTGAGGTACACTGAGGTTAAATATTGGCTATGCCACTTAATAGCTATGAAATAACTAGTTTCCTAAGCCTCAGTTTCTTCATCTGCAAACGAGGATCATGCTACCTAGCTAATGGGACTGTTGTGAGGAATAAACAAATAATGTCATCAGATGACCTGGAACAGTGTCTGGCATATTGGTATTTCTTGACCATCTCTCCCCTCAACTCCCCAAGGGATCAGGATGGGTGCCTACCTAGTTGACATCATTATTTGGCTGCCTCTAATGTGCCAGGTCCCTGCATTAGAAATTCTGGACAGTTGCTGTCATGTGAAGGAACATGGACATTGAGCAACAGGCAAATACTGAAAACCTATTATATCTGTGCCTAGTACTATTTAAGATGCTGTGGGGGTGGCAGAAGACACTCTTGTACATCTGACGCAGATTTGGCCAAAAAAATGATCATGAGAATGATGAAAATGTTCCTGAAAATAATAGCTAATATGTGTGGTATACCTGCTATGTCCTAGGCACTGTTCTAAGACTTTTACATACATTGATCTTTTGATTCTCATAACTACCTCATGAGACAGGCACTATTATTATGATAATTTTGTGGGCACTGAAGTTGAGGCACAGACAACTTTCCCAGGCTCACACAGGTGGTAAGTAGAAGGGCCTCGATATGAGCTTGAGCCTAAGACCTTCTGTTCTCTCCTACCTCTCTATGGGATGTGGAGGGAAATCTCCTGGGGCTTCTGGGGAAAAGTTTTCTCCCTGACAAAAGAGCAGCACAAGGAGGAAACCTTTTTGCACAAGTAGAAAACCTTTTTTGTACATTTTCCTCCTTTCCTTGCATGTTCCTGTGTTAAGGAGCAGTGGCAGCCATCTTGTAACCATGAGACAATAAGCTTGAGGACAAAAGCCAAGAAGCTCAAGACGGTGGAATAAAGGATGCAAAAAGCCTGGTCTTTGATGACGGGACTGGGTTGCTAAACCAACCCTTGGGCTGCCAACCTCTGGGCATCTTTTAAATAAACAATAAACATCCTTATTGTTAAACCACTGCTAGATCTTCTGTTACTAGCAGAAAGCTTCCTAATTGATATGGAGGTCTTCCACGCTATACCTTAACAAACCTCTCCATGTGGGTATCCCCATACCCTGCATTTTGCCAGTAAAAATTCCAACCCTATTTGGTCATTTGGTTACCAACGCCAGTTAAGGTCCGTTATTTTAGCAAATTTGGCAACAAGAATATTATCTTCAGGAGTTGGAGTTGGAAAAATCTTTTGGGGTAACAATCAGTAATCCAACTCTAACTTTCCTTAATAAAATTGAACCCAGAACCTGCAATGGATCAACAGAGATGATGGCAGTGGTGCAATTCACCATGGAGGCAGTGGTGGCGGAGCAGCATCTAAGAGCCTCACCAGAACACCCTTGCTGGGAATCACCATCAGCATTTTCTCTAAGGTTCTGAGTCATTACTCAAGAGAGTAAGGCCAGAGAGATTTCTGAAAAGCCCTTGCAAGCTGGTTCTTCTTTGAATTTCAGGATTCTTATCTGATCATAATGAGCAACCTGATATAAGAAAAAGCTTTAAGCTTTAGTTTTTGAGAAAGAAACTTTCTTTTTCTTTTTCTTTTTCTTTTTTACAGGTATGTGCCACTATGCCTGGCTAATTTTTAAATTTTTTGTAGAGATGGGGTCTTGCTATGTTGCCCAGGCTGGTCTTGAACTCCTGGCCTCAAGTGATCCTCCTGCCTTGGCCTCCCAAAGTGCTGGGATCACAGGCATGAGCCACCACACCTGTCCCTAAGATTCTTATTTGAAGACTCACCACTTTTGGTTGAAATTGGGAATAGCTACCTGCTTTACACCCCCACAGAGGACAATCACAGATTCAGCACAGTTCAGTGAAATCCGACCAAATTCATACAACTCAATATAACACAGTGTAATACGACACAATGAACCCAATAATCAACACTAGAGCAGTTGGATGTGTGTGTATGTATGTGCACACAAATAAACCTTATCATGGTTGCAAGCTCCTTATTTCCTGGGTGATTTTTATTATCAGAAGATGGCCACCTTCCCCACAGTTCTTTCCCCCAAGGTACTAGGAAGAAGTTGCAGCTAACAGAAGAAAGGCAAGCTCTCTCTCAGTGGGTCCTGCCCCACCTGGAGTCCAGGGGCCTCTCAGCCTGGATGTCACCCTGTTATAAGCTGATCACTCATCTTTCTACATAGACATTTTTAAAACGTTTGACTTTTTACAATACAACACATCATTCAACTCCCTTTTTCCCATTAAGACGTTATTCTGGGAACGTCTCTTTGCTATTTTTAGGACCATTGATTTCTTTTTGAATCATTCTGCCTGCGTTATTCGTGATGTCCTCAGACAATACTTTTGGTCTGACTCTTCTATCGACACCTAGCAGAGGCATCCTGCCGATCCGTTAGCAGACACGGCAGGAGGGAGGGGGCTGGGGAAGGAACCTCAGCTCCCCTGACCCCTCCTGTTCTTCCCCTGCAGAAATAATCATGATAACAATAACGACACCACCGCCCTGCATTTATATGGAACATTGTACTTTTCCAAGAGCATGCACCTTTCAATGAGCAATACATAATATCTTTCAAAAGATGAGAACAGAACAGTACGCCAGAGGAGTAATTTCTGATTGGGGTAAGAAGGGTGGGTAGCAGTACACATGCCCTGGGGTTTTTTCCTTACCAGTTTCACATCTCTCTTGAGGTAGGGAAATCTGTTCTGTTGATCACCTCATTTACTTCTAGGCCTGGTCCTTTTGATTATGCCACTAATCTGTTTTCCTTGGCCCAAGTGGGGACAACCACCCACCAACCCTCAACACAGCTGAGAGCCTAAAATTTTCTGAAGACACCATACTCTTTAAGCAAGCAATTTTTGCTCTTACTTTCCAGGTAAATTGGATTATCACCAAATGAAGTGTGTTGAAATAAGGCTTGTTTTAGGAACTTTGAAGAAGGTTTCCATTGGAGGGTAGCTGTGGCATACTGGAAAGAGAGCTGGATTTAGTGCCAGGCACCCTGGGTTCAAACCTTGGCTCTGCCACTTGCCAGCTGTGTGACACTGGTAAGTGGAAACGGCAATACCAAGCTCTGTTTGTAATGACTATTAAATGACACAAATGTATGAAGAAGCACTTGGCAAATTGGAAAGTAACACATGCAGCATGAGGTAGAGGAGAGACCTTGGGTTTTGTAGCAGGCACTCCTGGCTCTGAATCCTGGCATGGCAGATTACTAACAATTCCATCCTGGGCAAGTGACTTAGCCTTTCTGAGCCTGAGTTTCCACATTTGTAAGATGGAGCTACAGGACTGAAGACAATGACCAGTGCTTAGTAAATGATGGCTGCTTCCACTACAATGGTTCCTTGTCTCTCAAATCCCAGTCCAAACTCCCTCTTTTCACTAGTACAGGAGAAAAACACAATGATATGTCTATAATTAATAATTAAAGATTTTCCCCATCGTGTCATGCTAGGTACTACAGACCAGATAATACAGATGCATTAAGCTGTCTGTGAGGCCTCTGCCCTTGGTAACTGCTTAGGACAGTGACCACAATGAGTTCAACTAATAATGATAAAACATAAAACAGAGCCTTGCTTCAGTGGGGTAGGAGGTCTACCACACTTTCACTTTTGCTCCCTTGCTCTCCACCTGCACCAACTTAGTAAGGGTTTGTTCAGCTTTGACCTCCTTTTATCTGCTCAGAATTTTGGGGGGTCACATTCAAAAGTTGGTTTTAGCAGGCCAGTTTAATCTCAATGTAAAAAATGACCTTTTTACTCTGATTTTTAAATCGTTCAGAATCTAATGTAGCACATACACTCAGAATTCTGGATATGATGGTGTGATGCAGTGTACACTTTTCCTGAGTATAGGCTGGGCACTATTACCTCTAAGAAAAATTCGTTGTGGTTTCAGATGCATAAAATGGAGTAGAAGACAACATGAAAACCCTTTGAGCAGAATGACTGCTAAGGTACTTGACTGGAAAACTAGTGGAATCCAAAGGTATTTGCCTTTAATTAGGAATATAGATATTGTTTGACTCAAGTGGCCACAAAGACCCATTTCAGCTTGGTAAAATTAAGATTGAGTATGTACCTGACATAAGTGAGTTCTTATGTTAACAGAAGACATATACAAGAATATCCGTAGCAACTTTGCTTATAATGGTCTCAAATTGGAAACAACCCAAATGTCCACCAACAGTAGAAGGGGTAAATAAGATATGCTATATTCACACAATGGAATATTACACAGCAATAAAAAAGAATAAAGTACTGACACATCCAACAACATATTAAGTGAAATAAGCCAGGCACAAAAGAGCACATACTGTCTGATTCCATTTATATGAAGGTCAAGAACAGCCAAAATGAATCTTTGGTGATAGAGGTCTCCTTTTGGTGAGGGGAAAGTACTGACTGGAAGGTCCACGAGGGAGCCCTTTGTGATGCTGAATTGTAAATATTATTGCCTTTCTGAAAAGTGATTTGGAAATGGAATAAATTTAATATAGCCAAACAGTTCCTCTAGTTCTGTGTTTGAAATTTTAAGAAAGATTTCATTGTGGCCATGTGAGCATGGACTCAGAGAAGCCCAGCATTCTCATTAATAGCCATTCAATCATTAGTCTCTAAAATTCTATAGTATGTAACATTTATTAATAGATAGTTGTTGAATGAACAAACAAACGAATAAGTCCTTTCCAACTATTCATATAACTTTATATTGAAACAAGTCGTTTGCTGGCCAGCCACTACTTTCTAATTTGATTGACGCCTGAGTTGACCAAAATATTAGTGGTCCATATTCAATAGGTGAGATCCTGTCATTGCCTTCTCAGAAGCAAAGGTGTCTGGGGAGACTTGGAGACCTAGGGCTAGACCATTCGTGCATTCCAGGCCTTGGTTCCTGACTCCAGTTGAACTTACTCTGCTCTTTGGACTTGAGGCCTTTGAACTAAAGCATGCCCTTGCACGATTTCCCGGCTTCCTTGTTTGGACTGGAGAGGAATGAGAAACAGCATTCTTACGGTATTTCAGGATCTTGTCTTCCTGTCCAGTCCCTAAAGGAGGAAGTTCAGAGAGGGGCAAAGGTTCAATCTAGTCTCACCATTTACAGACCATCCGGCCACCCCCTGTGCTCTGAGCACGTCTCCCCTGAGAGTTTATCCCCTCAATCGACCTGAGCCCCCTTCTCATTTTTCCATACAAATCAGGGCCTTTTTACCTACGCCCCCCCCCCAAAAAAAAGCTCTCCAAAAGGGCTTGAAATTTTATCATCTTTTTAAGAAGAAATAATGATTATAATAAAAACCTTAGGCATTGAGTGGACTCTGCTATTTGCAAAATCCTTCTTGTGATCCTATGCAATAGGTTACAGCAGGCATTGTTTCCTCCACTTTAAAAAAGTGCAAAACAGGGGCTCAGAGAGGTTAGCAGATTTTCTCAAGGCCTCATGGTCTTACCAGGCAGGAGCTGAGGTCAGAATCTGGGTGTTCTGACTGTGAGCCTGTTTCCACCCTTCTCCTTGGCTTCCCTCTTTCTGATGGTCAGTTCCCAGCCTCTGATCCTCATCTCCCACTTTGGAGACATGCCCTGAGAGTGAGAAGGCTCAGCATCACCAGGGAGGTCAATGCTAAGAATGGGCTTCAGGACCTACCAAGGGCCCAAAGTGGCCCCTGGTGCCTTTTCTGTCTCCCCAGGGTCTATCATAGAGTTTGAAACAGGCATCCTCAATAAAAGGGTGCTGAAGTGAGATACGCTCTGATGCTGCAAGCTTAGTACTCCAGAGCTTCTACCGAGTGTTAAGTCTGTAAAGCAGGGAGGATTGAGTAAAGGCCCTCCTGCCCCTCTGGCATTTTCCAATAATAACAATTATTATTGTTATTATTCATTGATAGCTTACTGTGTGCCAACAACCTTAAGACAGGGGCTCTCTGTTGCCCAGGCTGGAGCGCAGTGGCATCATTATAGCTCACTGCAACCTCAAACTCCTGGCCTCAAGTGATCCTCCTGCCTCGGCCTCCCAAAGTGCTGGGATTACAGGTGTGAGCCACCACGTCTGGCCTGAAATAGATACTTTTTATCACAGTTTTATAGATGAGGAAACCAAAGCTCAGAAAAGGGACTTGCCCAAGATTACTCAGGCAGTATATGAAAGAGTCAGGACAGAGGAAGGGAAGGGGGGTGGTGGTGAAAACTCAGGCAATCTAAGTCCAGAGACCATGCTCTTAGCCTCTAAGCAGGTCCCTCCGCAGAGAACCTGTCCCAAGGGCGAGGAGATTCTCAGTCAGCTTGAGGCTTCGGTTGCCTGTTCTCTGGGCTGATATACCACCTCCACCAACAGGTTCACCTGCCTTCAGTGTTTGTATTTAATTTTCTCATCCTTCCTACTTCCCACATTGTAAAAGGTGGTCTCCCTCTTTTCCTCCCTTCCCTTCCTCTCTGTCCCTAGTTTTTTCCCCTTCCTTCTCCAGATCGTTCCTCCTCCTCCCTCTCCCCACCCCATCCCTTGCCCCACAACCTCTCCCTTTCTCTTGCAGTGATGTTGGCAAGACCTTAAGTTAGAGTAGAAAACAATCTGCAGAAGAGCTGAGGGTGCCCTGGGAGCCTTCAGTTCTTTCTCCCATGCAGGATGAGTCAACCAGCCCAGGAGGTCATGCATTCACTCAACGCATATTTACTGGGCACAACTAGGCACCAGACGCTGGGCATACAACGATGAGTAGAAGCTGACACCAACCAAATACCCACACTACAAATGTAAAAATGCCACTGCATTAATACAATTAAGGGGAGAGAACTCTGCCAACAGGACAATAGTAGCATCTGGGCTAGCCTGGAAATAATACTAGCTAGCTAAATCTTAAGGAAGACCTATCTCTGTATCTGACTGTTGTAGGTGACATCAATGTCTCAACTTGTTCAATATTCACAATAATCCTGTGAGGTGGAGACTATTATTGGTCTCATTTTAAAGATGAAGAAACTGCAGCACAAAGAAGTTCAGTGATTTGCTTGAGGTCAGAAGGTTGGTGAGTAGCAGGGTCAGAATTCAAGCCTTGATGGTGGGCTTCAGAGTCTGCACTCTCAAACCCCAGGCTATGTTGCTGAAAAGGCAAGGCAGGCTTTCCTGAGGAGGTGACAGCTGGGCTGAGATCCAAGACAGCATGCCTTTTCTCATAATGGGACTCAACTTCAGATTACTCAAGAAGAGTTCTCCAAGAAGTCCCTCCTGATTAATCAGAATTGGTCCAAGAGTTAAACTCTATTTGCCACCCTGGGTTTTGCTAATCCTAAACCAGTTTAGGCAACCTGAAACTACTTTGATGTAGCTTTGAAGTGCCTTCTCTGTGACAGTGAGGCAGCAACCGGTGATTAGGCACTTCTGTTTGGAGCAGTTGGGTTTTCCCAAAATACTAGTGGCTTGAGCAACCTGGACTGGGTCTTCATTTTCTGGGTCAGAGTGACAGGGAAGGGCAGCAGAACTGGAAGATCTGGAAACTTCAACGGGGGGATGTTTGGGGAGTGAAAATCAGCTGTGGACCATGCATCAAGCAGACGACTTACATCACTGACTCACAGCCAGATAGATATGATACGACAATGGCAGTCATGGCTGGTCCAGAGCATCAGCTTCCAAGCAGGGAATTCAAAACATCTGCTCGAGAGCTGACCTCCACACTACATCCCTCCTCATATTGCCACCCTGCCCAGCTGTTTCCAGCAGGCAGAGCCCAGCTCCCTGTGAAAACCCAGAACAGAGGGCAACGTGGGATGGGGTGTGTGTTGGGGCGGGGCGGCGGGGGGGAGGCGGGGAGGACTCAGCAGCTGAAACAAGGCTCCTAAAATTGCTTACACCTTAGACACGTTCCTCTGTTTTACTTAAGTCCTGCCATTGTTTCAAGTTCTCACATTACATATTGTCTTTTTAAAAAATATATATTTAATGTTGTTGTACTTGTATGAATAGATCAGTATGATATAAGTGATATTTAGTAACCGATAATTACTATGTTAGCCATCTGCTATTCCCGAGGGTTTCACCAAACCCTTTCATAAAAGCAAAATGATACTCACCAGCCAAATTATATAACATTAACAGAATATTTTATATGTGAAATGCTGTATTTCTTTACTTTTCATTCAACCGAAAATGTACACAGTCAGTAACAAGCCATTTCAGCTGCATATTTATCCAAAACATTTCATAGGCAAAAAAAGTCAAGTGAGAAAAATAACAGTTCAGCCACATGAGGGCTAGGAAAACACATTAGAAAAAGGATCCTCATTACAATAATAAACGAGGGTCCAATTAAGGCTGCCACATGCAGGGCTGCAGGGCGGGTCCATACTTGGCAGGGAAAGCCAGTGCTTAGGAGGTTTTGCCCTTGACTTGGAGAGCGTCCCCAGCACCCTATAACCAGCATTCCCCAGAGGCGGGCTGCTGCAGCTGCCACGGAGGGAGCACCAGCAGCTCCAGCCAGTTTTCAGCCTCAAGTTTTGGAAAGTTCTTCTTCTGTGTAAGCAGATACCACTTTCCAGGCATGTTTGGGCTCCCACTTTATCGCCCTGTAACCCTAACTATCCTGGAACTTGCTGTGGGCAAGCACGCGAGGAGGAGTAGGACAGAGGGGTGCGGGGGCTCAGCATTCCATAACACAGCTGCAAGAAGACACATCTTGACATCCACGAACCTGGGTTCAGAGCCCCCTGGTCTGGGGGGAGGTGGGGTGGGGCCACTGCAGCTCCTGGTTGGTAGAGCCTTGGGTGGGAGGCAAAGGAAGAAGGCTCGGATCTTGCCCCTGCAGAGACAATGGGACAAATGTGTAGTGTAGTGCTCAGTTATTTACCTTCTCTAAGCCTCAGTTTCCTCATCTGTAAAATGGGAACATCATACTTACCTTCTGGGTTGTTTGAGGATTAAATGATATTATATATGCCAAGCACAGTTCCTGGCCCATAAAAGTCACTTAATAAATATTCACTTATTATTATTAAGCTTATGATCTAGTTGAATAAATTAAATATAACCACATGAAATAGTAGGGAATAATCATGGAACAACATGGCAGCAAATGCAAAACACTTAAGTATGGACTAAATCCGAGATGTTGAAAAGTTCGCAGGGAGAAAGTAGGGCTGGGCTATGAAGGCTGCCTGGAAGAGGTGAGTTTCCCCTAAGAACTTCTCAGTGTTTCAGATACTAAAGGATGCCTGGTCATTTCCAGTCACTGGCAAAGGCTGGGAGGCCTCTGGTGCGGAACACCTCAGACCTGGTCTTACTCTGTGGCTCCAAAACTCAGGTCAATAGAGGGATCTATTTATGGAAACTTGGGCCCAATAGAATAAGCTTTCTTCTAGAGTGGATGATTGAGAAGGGCAGGGAATTCACAGAGGCACTCAATGTCCCTGTGTCGGCAGTTTACTTCTAATTAATCTTCTCAGAATTGTTCTATCTGTGCTTGCGCTTGCAAGAGCTTCCAATATTTACCTCCTGACTTCTTAAAGGGGCCAGGGCCTTTTTTATATTAACATTGAAGAATCTCCCAAATATCAGAAAATCTGTGGTAAACAGTTACACGGCCATTTCCCCACTCCCTACATACTCACCCAGGGAAGGAGATGGGGGGCGGGGAGAGCGAGAGGCTGAGAACGGAGGGAAGAGGACATCAGGAGAGCCCAGGATGACCCATGGCAACAGGCAAGGAAGGCAGTGGGCAGCATTTTCGGCCTGAGCCTCTCTTGAGGAGGCAATCGTGTTGCTGCAGGGCCTGAGAGAGTCAAGGCAGGGGAGCAGGGCAGCACCCGCTGAGTGGGGCTCCATTCCACCCCGGCTTGCTCCCTGGATGTCACATTTTTACCTGGAATCAAGCTCCCCAGAGCCGAGGATCCACACACCCACCTCTGTCTGCCCATTCATTCAGCCAGCTGGGTTTGGTGATGACCCATGAAATAAAGTTCGGTTTCAGAGACAAATCTGTTGGACGCTTGGCTCCTAATGGCATCCATGTTGTTTGGAAGGCAAGTGAGGAACGAGAGGACCCCACTCTCTACAGCTTGATATGCGGCTGAAAGTTGAGTTTAAATTCAAAGTGTTAAAATCCAATCTTATTATAAATACAGCACAGCAGTTATTTAAAGGAGCCCTGCTTTTTAGAATGAATAATTAATTTTAGTTTATCTGCTTCAGGAAGTTGGCATATTCAATCTTCTTAAAGTAAAATATCTGTGTGTTGTGTTTGTTGTTAATGTGGTCAGTTAAAACCAGTGATTGCCAAAGGCTTGTATCACAGATTTCACAGTATGTGGAGCAATGCCGGATCCAAACAGGTGGCCTCGGTACTTATCAAGCTTTTACTAAGTACCCACCCTATGCAGGAAGTCACGGGCCTTAAAAAAGGACCATATTCCACCTCTACAGCCCTCTGTTTCCTCATCTATAAAGTGAGGTGTTGGATGAGATGATGTCTCACCAGACTTCTAGTCCTAGTGGTCTATGATCCCATAGTGTGATTTATACCCTAAGGGGCTCAGACTCTTGCTGGAACAAAAGCACGACACACACTTCCCAATGAAATAACAAGATCACGTGATCTAAGGTCAGGGAGGGAGATGCCACGAGGGTGGGTTGGAGAAGGTCCAAAAGGCTTTTCTCCAGTCCACGAGACGTGAAGCCCCAGCCTTCAAAGATGGAGGGAAATCTCCAGAGAGGACCAGTGGAGCGTTGAGTCAAGGCGGAGCGGACACGCTCGGCGATGGATGGGGTCATGGTGAGGACGGCGGAGTAGCGAGTCCAGCAGGAACTCGGGAGGAGCAAGACACTGGGTGGAGTGGCACTGAGCCGGGCTGAGGAGTGAGGTCTTGGAGGGACAGCAAAGGAAACATGTGGGCTTCTAAACAAGGGAGGGACAAAATGGAAAATGCTGTTTGGGAGCCTGGCAGCAGCATGCAGAAGGGGCTGCCGTGAGGAGGACAGACAGAGCCCCTAGGGGTTCCCACACTGTTGCTAAGGCCTTCCTGTGGGACTTTCTCATGGCCTGGGTGACATGAGGACTTTTTCCTTGAGAATTTAGTTAAGCAAGTGTAGTGTTCTGGTCAAGTGTCGTCTTGAAAGTATATGTTATCTCTTTAACTAGGTTTTTCTGTTTGTTTTAATATTTTTTTTTCCTTTTATACCATTCACATGTAGGCTCTGTCTTTGCTGAAATAAACTGGTTTTGAACCTGCTTGTCAATTTGACTCCACCAGTTACTAGCCCCATAACCCCAGGCAAATTACTTAATCTTCCTGAGTCTCAGTTTTCTTATCTGTAAAATGGGATAATAACAGTACCTGCCTAACAGGGTTGTTGGATGATTAAATGAGGTAAAGAGTCTCACTAGCCTATGTGAAGAGTCTAGAATAGTGCCTGCTATAGAGGAAGCACTTATTACATGTCCAAACAGGGCTCCTAGTGAGTGCCTGACACACTGGATTATCTTCTGTTTAAATCTTGTGGGTGTGAGGAGGAGAAGGAGGGGAGACTCTTAGAGGACATTTGGAGAGGGCTTCAGAAGTGGAGCTACCCGTGTGGCCGGACTGAAGGATGAAGGTCCCATGAAGATGGAGAAGGGGGCAGGTCTGGCACCAAGACCCATCTTTATTTAGTTGTGTTTGCACAAAAATTGCTTGAGAGACTCATGTAAACAGCAGCTCCAAGATCTCAGAGAACTTTATAGGTAAGCTTTGAGTTAAACTGACTTCTTGGCATGATTAGAAATTTCACTTAAAAAAAACCAAATTTTGCACCTTTTTTTCTTTATTATTACTAACCAAGGCACAAATTTGTTTACTGAACTGTCTGTGCTCTTCATGCTATTCCCCAGAGGTCAGTGGGTCCAGCAAACACAGACTTTCTGAAGATGTCCCCAAACCACAATGCCAAAAGTCCTCTTCAAAGAACTTGCCTGGTCTTCTATGATCAGCTCTCACAGATGCTCTTTGACTCTGGATAGAGTCCCAGCCAAGGACATTCACACTGATATCTCTCTTCTTTGAGTTCCAATTAATATTTTTATTAACCATAGCTATCATTTATTGAGTCTTTACTATGATTCAGGTACATAGAAAGATTATTAAATCTATGACATAGGTCTTATTACGATGTCCATTGTACAGATAAGGGAACTTACACCCAGGGAGGTTAAATAACTTGACCAATGTCACACAGCAGGCAAGTGGCATAGCTAGGACTAAAATGCAGGTTTGTCTGATTTTGATTCTTAATGACTACATCCTCCTGCCTCCTAGATGATGAGGCAATTGGGTAATAGGAATAAAAAAGGCATGTAAGGCAGATGGATGAGAAAAGAATGGAAGTGTTTTTAATGGCACCTTGGGAAAGGCAAAGGACAATAGGGGAACAAACACAGCTGTAGAACCGCACTTGCCTGGCTTTGATGGGAAGGGCACACGGGACAGAGGAGTTGGTGCCATGCGCTTTGGCAAGACACTGCTATGGACAGAGTCCACACTCACATTCGACAGTCCTGGGTATTTAGCAGCCAAGTGAGGCTGAGAAATGCCTGAACACAGGGTACCCCCAGCCTTTGCTGTCTCAAGCATCTGGATTCATTGGGGTCTTGGGGGAGGAAGGAGAACTCCTGCCTCAGGGGAGTCAAGGCCCTGGAGACAATGACTGGGGCGTCATAGAATGGAAAGCACTGGACATTTGGAAGGAGGACAGACATAGAAAATAAGACTTTTCCTAGCTGTACATTATCTGCGACAAAATAAAGCAAATTTACAAGCATATTACGGAAACTGCAGGAGAGGGAAATCACAGAAAGTGGCTAGTGAACAAGGAAATTGGAAATGGAAATTGGAATCTCCCAGGACAGTGCTGATCATTATTAGCTTGAACTGTGTAAAATGTTATTGATAGTGTCTTTGTTACTGTCTTCTTTCTGCTTTATCTTAGTGATTACACAAATATTCAAAAGGCTTCCAAGGGTTCGTCCTCAACCTCCTTGCCCCAATCCTATTTTTCCTATAACACCTTAAATTCCTTAAACCTCAATCCTCCTGCATTGGAAGTTTTCTTCGTGCCCGGAGAGAACCTACTGCCTACATGATGTGCGTCTGGCCGACCACCACTGTGCTTTCCATCTCTGGAATCCCTACTAGGCTAAGCCTGGTAGAATAAATACCTGCTGTGTGATGAACACTTCTCAGTTTTCCCTGCCCTGGTTGTGTGACAATTCTGTAACTCACATTGAAAGGTGGCAGGAGAAGGCAGTTGGTCCCCATTCTGCCAACATGAGGCTCTGAGCAAAAGCCTGTCCCAGTGTGGGGGTGTCTGCAGGCTGGGGAAGGGCCTGCCGGGATTTGCCTGAAATCTCTGCATTTTCCCTGGGCAGCGTGAGTTGGGGGTGGATGTAGGTGGGGGTGGAGGAAGCCCACCATGGCCAGGACAATGAAAATAAAGAGCAAGCATGCACGTCCTGGACCAAGCTGACCCCCTTCAAGATACAAAGATGGCTCAGGGCCTGCCTGGGAACAATTCCCTTGGTGCAGACCCTAAAGTTGGAGGAAAATTGAAGAGCAGAACAATTTCCATTCATGAAGAAAATGAGGAGGCTGAGTATCTTTTCAATGAGTCAGCTGTAGGCAAAGGGATTTATTTATAATATTATTATTTGGTAGAAAAGAACTTACTATGGCCGAATATAAAAAGTATTTTTTGATAAGTTAAAGAGATTAAGAAAAATCGGGCTGATTTTGACAGAGAATGGTGTGTAAACGAGAGGTGTTATCAGTGAGAATCTGGCACCAGCTCCATTTTGTTATGGTGAAAAATATCAGTATTATTTACTAAGAAGATTAGGGTTGAATTGGAAGAGAGGCTGGTTGTTGTGTGCAGATGGAGATAAGATAAGGATTTTACCTTCTCTGCAGAGCCAAATGCAGCACACACAGCGCTGTTATCTCGGGGCTGGCAAGCAGGGGGATATTAAGATGTACGTTGTAATTACCAATGGCAGGAGCAAATTTCATAGCGACTATTTTAAACCCTAATAAAATGCCGGCCTTTAATTATACAGCTTTGAAATATTTTTCTCAGTTAATTGCAACGGGGGAAAATAAAATCAACCTCATATTTGAAACTGATTCTCACAGGGAAAGCCCTGGGCCTGGCGCTCCAGCTGCCTCTGAGCTCAGCGCTACCAAGCAAGGGGCTGCGTTGGTCCTGAGTTTCCAGGTTCCACAGACCCCCCTTCCTCACTGCCCACCCCCACTACCAGAACTCAGGTTTTGTTCCCAGGAGGATGAGCACGTGGCTTCTTGGGGAAATCTAATTCTGCATGGAAAGACATCACCCTTTCTGACTCTTTCTCCCATCCGTGGCTGGCAGCAGGGCTGGGCAGGTGGGATACAGGACAGGAGAAAGGAGGGCTTGAGACCAGGGAGGGGCTTCTGCCCTGAAGAGGTGCCCCCAAGGGCTCTGGCCTGTGGAACATCCAACCCCATCATGCCTCCCCACAGGGCACCCTGAGGCTGTCCATCTCTGTCCCCAACCAGTATTCTGCCTACACATCTAGTTCTCAGGCTCATAGATGCTTAGTCTCATGTCATTAACCCTTCCCTCTCCCTACATTAATAAAAATAATACTAACAATAGCAGTGGTACTAGTGAGAGTCATAATAGCTCCTACATGCCAGGCATTGTCCTAAGCACCTTATATGCTTTATCCATGTAGACTTCACAGCAGCCCGGTGGCAGGTACGCACCTGGTTCAGAGAGGTAAAGTAACCTGCCCACGATCACACCTGGAGGGTGCCACTCTGGTCTATCTGACCCCAAAGTCCTGTTCTTCACCACCAAGTGTAAGCTCACTTCTCCTTTACCTCGGCAGTACCAAGGTGCTTGGCCAGGTCCCCATCCACTCCTGCCGATGATGTCTCTTGGCCCCTGGACTCCCTGCAGCCATCACCTTCCCACACTCCTCCTATGCCACTCCCGTGTTGGCAGACATCAAGGCCCCTCTCTGTTACCTCCACAGGCTGGCCCCAACTACCTGTCCTCACTCATCACCCACTTCCTCTTCACAGGACCCTTCCGGTCCTGGAAGGTGGACCTTGGCTCACTGGCTGCTGAAAGGAAACACACCCACCCCTTCCTCCTGGCCAGGAACCCCTGGAGGCTTCTCTGCACTCAACTGTTCTTCCAAGCCCAGTTCAAACTGCACTGCCTCCCAATCCCGACCCTCCCCCCACGCAAGCTTCTGTCTGTGCCCTGTCGTGCCCACTGTCTGACCCTCCATCAGTGCTTGCCTGTGATGCCTTCCTCAGATAATTTAGAAGGAAAGCTACCAAGGGCAGAGTAGTGGCATTGTGCTGTACCCCCAGTGACACACCGTTCCTCTGAGGCCCTAATATTATTTGCTGAGTAATGATAGATCAGTTATCCTTTAACATATATGTGTTCTATTTCACCCAGTGGATTGTGAACTGCTTGGTGGCAGGAACTATATGTGAACTTGTTTTATGATCCCAGCCCTGACTGCCAGAGGTGCCTGTGATAGGAAAAGGCCTGGTTGTATATCTTCGTCCAGGTGGTGGAAAAACCTCTGGGCAAGAGGCTGAGAGACTGCACAGCCTTAACTAGTTTGTGTCCCCTTACATCCCATAACCCTAATCTCCTCCCATGTAAAATGGGGCCAGAAACACTTACCCTCTAGAGTGTGGGGCATAGGGATTCAATGAGAATAGGGGTGAGAAAGGCATCAGGTGTGTTCCTTCTAGGGGCTGCCGGGTTCTAAAGTGTGTTTCGTTGACTGGCACTAAAACAAAAATATCTTATCCTACACCACTGGCCCCTGAGCTCTGGCCATACACTGCACTGTAGGCAGGTAAGAGGGCACTATTCCAGGGAACCATGGTCGAGCTCTGGAGGAATTGGAAGGGTTCTTCCAGAATCTTCCCTGGGGCTGGCATAAGGCAGGGAGAGTGCCATACTGAAGGTTTTCCCCAAGGGAATAAAGCACCCCCATCAGACACTGCCCTATTTGGATCATTTCTGATTCGGGGTTTCAGGGCTTCATTTAATCCCTGTAAGACCCTCTGAGGTGAGCACTATTATTATCCCTGTTTTACTGATGAGAAAACAGGCTTAGAGGAGTAACTGTCAGCTGACCATTGAAGCCACTCTTATTCTAAAGCTGTGCTCCTAACCACTGTGCCATATAGCTTCACGTGGGCCAGCCTGCAGGAGGCGTGTGCCCACAGACTCGCGTTTGATTACGTGTGCTTAGTGTGCTGTGTGGGTGTGTTTGCAGCAATCACACGTGTCCGGCTCACTCTGGGCATTCCCAGCCCTCTCGACAGTCAGCAATGACCAGGGCTTTGTGAGTCTCCGGCTCTGGGGAGTCAGGGCCCACGCAGCCGCGATGCCTGGCAGCAGCCCTTTAGCCAGATAGCAGGAACCAGCCGGCACGTGCTCATGGTCACAGAGCTTCGAGATTGTCACAGGCGGCTGCAGCTGGCCCTGGGGTCGCAGCTTTTGTGGGCGCTGACTGGTGTTGGGGCTCTCACTGTTCCAGAAATGATTAATACCCTGATACTATCTCGATGGCTTTAGGAGACACCCCTCCGTGGAATGGGATGCTACTGGTTGATATAAAATGGTATTTTTTTCCCAATCTGTTTCATGGTGGCAGTAATTCAGACAAGGAAATGTCTTTGCCTTCTACTGGAGCTTTATGCTGCTTTTTTAAAAAATCACAGAAAATCATGAAGAGAATTTTTCAGAGAACTTAATACATTGTAACTGGGAGCTCAGAAAATGAAACACTTTCTGGATTTCTGATATTGAACAAATGGCTTTCCCTCCCTCCTGAACAATAATGACAATCTCCCCCTCTTCCAAAAGCCGGGCAGCCCAAGGGAAGTATGGCAAGATAGAACACAGCCAGGGGAAGGTTTGAAAATATTAGTGTTTCCCTGATTTTTCTCCCAGAAGCGGTTTTATTTATTGGTTTCCTTGAGCAATTACTCATTATTTTTGCAGCCTGGTCTGAAGGGATAGAATGCATACTTTTAAGCCATTGACTAAAACTAATTTTTAGATTGTGTTCTATCTTTGTTCCTCCCACATTTACGATGTTCTTAAGGTGCTTTGTCCCTGGCTGGAGCATACCATGACCAAAGCAGTTCTTTAAAGGAAAAAAATTTGCTAGTACTGGGGGCTTCCTCCATGCCTTTTTTTTTTTTTTTCTTCACATGACAAGCTGAGGCCACTGGTGATAGTAATGTTTTAAGAGATTCCGAAAGCTTCTGATTTTGCAGCAAACACAGAATTCAGCAAAATCCGAGCTACCCATTTGCCAGCAAGAGGCTGTGGTTTGATACAAACGTCCAGCAAGTAGCTAGTAACTAGTACATAGATGGGTTGGGAACTTGCAGGGATTTGGTGACAGGAAAACTGGGGTCAGAGAACTAAGTTTGAGCATTTACTATCAACCTTTGTAAAACATTATTTTTATCAAAGTTATACAGGAACATAGTTTATAAGTAAAAAATGTAATTCTAGAAGGCTTACACCCAACTCCCTTTTCACATTCCCCAGAGGCCTCCATTTCAAATTTTTAGCAGCTTCTTCTATTATTTACTTCCATATATCTAAATAACATGTGTATGCTGTTATTTCTAGAATTTCCAATTTTAGACACTGTCCACTAACTTCCTACTAAGGAAGATGAAGAGCTGGCTTTTTTACACATCGCCTGCCATTCATACCTGCTCCTTCTCCACTACCACTTTCTCTGCCCTGGTGCTCACAGCATAGTTGTATCAGAATTTTCCATAGAGCCAATAATTATCGCTCTATTACTATAATTATGAAAATATTATTTACTATGGAGCTCTGTGTATTCTATGGTTATATATCGTTTCTTATATTTACTTTGTTTCAGTAAAGTTAATTCTCTTTTGCTCAGTTTTCTAATATACTTATCACTAATTCATTCCTAAATGTCATAAATCTTCTCTCAATATGTTCACAATATTGGGAATTTTATACATTTTATTTTTTCTTAGAGACTTCCATCCCATAACTGTCTCTCCTCTTGCTTCAGTCTGGACTGGTTATTCACTACAGTTATTTTCCAGGAATCTTTCCTATGATTATTCTGGTGGCTCCATCAGCTTTTCTCTTTTTTATTGTATTAGAGTCCCTGTTTCTGGCATCCAATATCTTCCTTTTTCTTGGTTTATTCCTTCAGAAGCTTCATGGTAAAAAAAAAAAAAAGATATGTAAGATAAGGGGGAGATGAATTTTTTTGAGCTCTTATATGAATGAAAATATCACTATTCTACATTTATGCTCGATTGACAGTTTGGCTAGGTATAGAATTCTAGGGTAGAAATTATTTTCCTCCAGCTTTTTAAAGCGTTTCTCTATTTCTCAGGATTGCATACTGATTCTGAAAATATTAAACCAGTAAAGTCAAATCAATTATTTTCATAGTGGTAACCTACTGGTAGATTTTAAGAACTGGAGAAAAGTTGAAGGGTAGGAGATCAGCACTTAGTAGGTATATGCTGATTAAGAGAGTAAGAATGGTGGCATTCTTACTGTCTTTGAATTCCCTTGCTTAATGACCTTCAATGTCAGATAAACTATGCTTCTTATGATCCCCTGCTCAATTTTCCTCTTCACCGGCAAGGAATTCTCTCCCCTGAAAGATTCCCTCTTAAAACAAATCTCACACATTTTTGAGGTCTATTTCAAAGCCCGTCTTCTCCATGGGACCTGGGTACACTAATGTGCCATTTAGTCTGGGTTGACTCACTCAACCTTCCCGCCATCCTCCCTGTATTTGGAGAGATTAGAAAGCTGGAAACGGCATTTCTGAAGTTTTCTTGCAACTAGAGTTCTGGATTTGAATTAGGTTCTGCCTAACTAGACACACTCACATGAGATTTAGAATTGAATTGAATTAATTTGGAATTTGGAGTTCAATTATTCACCATAGCATCTGGAGAAGAAAATGGATGGGGTGGAGAGCGGAAGAAAAGAGTTTGCCTCCAAGCCCTCAAGGAATCAGTTTGTCATCCTCAAGGCTGACTACTTGAGTGAACTAGGGTCTGCCTACTTCATACGTTAGTCACTCAACACATGTTTGCTGAGTGAAGAATTAATGGTCCCTGGAAAGCTACTAGAGATTTCAGAGACTGAGGTCCCCATTAACCACACCCCCAAATAAAACAAAAAAGAAAAAAAAATAAGGAAATAGGAAGAGGAAAGGGAAAAGGGAAAGAAAGGAAAGTTCCAGTGAACTGACCTTGCCCGGGGAGTGCAGAGTCGTCATCTACAGTGGCGGCAAGGAGTCAATGGCAGAAGTGGGGGGTGGATGGTCGATTAACCTTGCACGTCCTATCTACAGAGTTCTCTGCCCAGTCCTGCCTGGCTGCAGCACTTCTGCCCATTTTGGAAGCAAGTTTCCCTCCCCTCAAACTTCCCTCACTTCATCTTTGTCTGGTGTCCGGTTCCTTTCCCACTTGCAAGTGTCACAACACTATCACCCTAGAATGACACTTGTGTATTCTCCTAGATTGAGCTCTGTGAAGTCCCTCATTGTTCTCCAGAGAACTCACGCATATCGGCCATTATGCCACTTCTGACACAGAGAAGGAAAGGAGGACTCGTTGAGAGTGACCGCCAAGGCAAGGACAATATGTTCCTGAGTCAGACAAGTTCACTTAGTGCTTGTTCCCAAGGAGTTCTTTGGAAAATAGCATAAATCTAAACACCACCTCAAGTTCTATCTGTGAGGAAGCAACAAATGTATGACCAAATATGTAAATAAATGTTTCAAAACTACATGCAGTAGTCAATGAACTGACCACTGACTAGCAGTGTGCTCAGCAAGAATCACAGGGAGCCAGAAGGGACAGCGGAAAGCAGCAGAACCAGAAGCAGATGCAGTAAGTTACACTGAGACATACAACCATCATTGAGCAGTTACTGTGTGCCAGGTGTTTTCAAGTACATTGTCTCATTTAGTCCATGTGCTGTGAGGTATATATTATCAACTCCATTTTGCAAAAGAGGAAACTGAGAGTCAGAGAAGTTAAGTGACTTGTCCAAGGTCACACAGCTAGTGTCTGTGCTAGGATTTGGACCCAAGGCACTTGATTCCAAGGCATGGGCTCAGTTTCAGTCTTTATCTGTGCACTGTTACACGTCCCAGAATGCAATCAGATGGTAAGAACCAGGGAAGGAGTTGGGAGGGGCACAATGTTCCTTAATAATTTTAGGATGGGCACCAAGGGGAAAGGTAAATGAATGGGAATTTTTTGTCTTGGCAAAGAGAGCATCTTAGGATTTTGTGGTCAATTCTTACTATAGGGACATACATGGAAGTTAGACTAGCAAAAGTGCCCCATAGCCAGGAAGAATCATATGTATTTCTCAGGAGGGCTTTGAACCTAGCAGACATTCTTTGTAGTCTGAAATGGTTTAGAGAGGCTTCCAGAAATTTGGAGGCAGAGGTGGTTCCTCCACGCTGGCTCACTTGGAACACCTCCATTGTAATCAGTTAGATACATTGGTTTTTCTAATACATAATAGTGTTTGAAAACCAGTATGGTACTGCACAGCTTTGAATCAAGTGTCTCACCGAGATTTCTGTCATTTACTCACATATTCATTCACTCAATTGGTGAGTATTTTTTGAATTTCAATTAAGTACTTAGCTCTGTTCTTAGCCCTATAACTCATGAAAGAAAAGAAGCTACTTACTCTACCTCAAAAAGCTTACCATCTTAGAGACTAGAAACACTCAAATCAGTTATGTAACAACTAAGAACAGGAATGATCAAAAGACCAAAATAAGGTTACAGGTTACATAAATACGGGTTATAGATGACCCAATTTACGATGTTCCAAACTTACAAATGGGCTCCCCATAAGGATATTTTATAATTACACAATTAAATTAATAATTAGGGAATTAGTTTCTTCCGTGCATGTGAACAAACCCACATGGCACAAGTGGTTCGCTGGCACAGCATCTTTATGCTATAGGCTAGTCTGGTTGTTTATACAGTAGCCTATGAACAGCATCACTTTGGTCTTAACTTTCTTATTCGATTTTGTGAGTCTGTGTTTACCCTTATGACCATGCCTCCAAAGCAAAAGTCCACTCACGTCCAGGTGAGCCTACAGTGAAGAGAAAGGTGGTTACAATGGAAACAAAAATAGAAATAATTAAGCATTCTGAGAAAGGCCAGTCATCATCATCCGTTGGGAAAGCATTAGGCTTCAGTTGCTCAACTATTGCAACAATCATAAAGGGTAAAGTGAGAGTAACGGAACACGTGGAAGGCAGTGCTCCAATGAAAGCGTCAGTTATTACTGAGCAGTGTAGTGGGTTAGTTATTGAAATGGAAAGGTTATTATTGATTTGGGTAGAAGATCAAAATAAGCATAACGTTCCTATTAGCCTAGTGTTGATGCAACATTAGGTGAGTGTTTAATATTCTTTTTGAATATTCTTTAATATTCTTTTTTGAAATTTCTCCTATCTCCTATTTAAACTTTTTGTATGAGTTTGTTTTTATGTTCTGTTTGTTTGAGTTAAAAGAAAAAGCAGAATATTTTCTGTAACTTATTAATATAGTAAGGGGTATTATTATTAATATTATAGCATTACATGTATTATTTTACCACATGAGCCATTATAATATTGTTGTTTTTATTATTATTATTATTACTGTATATGTGCTGTTCATCAGGAATCTGAGTTACATACAAATCTGACCCAAAGACGTTCTCAGGAATGTATCTTATCTGTAACCCAGGGACCACCTGTACTATTTTGTATTTCTTTTAAAAGCAAATGGACACTTATACAGTGCTGGTGGGACTAGAAACTAGTACAACCTCTATGGAAAGTAATATGGAGATACCTCAAAGAACTAAAAGTAAAACTATCTTTTGATCCAGCAATCCCACTACTGGGTATCTACCCAAAGGAAAAAAAGTCATCCTATAATAAAGAAATCTGCTCTTGAATGTTTATAGCAGCACAACTCACAAATGCAAAGATGTGGAAATAACCCAAGTGCCCATCAATACATGAGTGGATTAATAAAATGTGGTATATGTATACCATGGAGTACTACTCAACCACAAAAAACGATGGTGAACTAATACCTCTTGTATTATCCTGGATGGTGCTGGAGCCCATTCTTTTAAGTGAAGTATCTCAAGCATGGAAAAACGAACACCACATGTACTCATTGATCAACACTCATTGATCAATCACTGGTACTGATTGACCAACACTTATGTGCACATATGAGAGTAGCAATCCTTGGGTGTTGGGCAGGAGGGAGGGGGGAGGAAGGGAAGGTAAATTCACACCTAATGGGTGCGGTACACAATGGCAGGGGATGAGCACATTTGTAGCTATGACTTAGTCGACACACAGGCAATGTATGTAACCTCAACGTTTGCACCCCATAATATTCTGGAATAAAAAAATAAAATAAAAGCAAAAGGAATGGCTAAAATCACAAATTTTGTGTTATATATGTTTTTAACACACACACACAAAGTAAATGAAAACATAAGTCTTTCATGGGAAGTGAGACAGAAATTTTTAGTAGAGACCAAACTGGCATCATTGGTCATTCTCAAATCATCATGGACAATAAGCAGTCTTAATTTGGAGCCCATCCCACGTCATGTCCAGCATATTAAAATGTACTCACACCCACACTAAATACATGTGTATGTGTTTTGTGTATGAAACATTTTTCACAAAATGTTTTTTATACCTTAAAAATTATCTGGCTAAGAGTAACTCATTTAAGTCATAATTGACAGTTATTTTCTGGCAATATGGTACCTACCCAGGAATTTTGGGAGGGGGCAAAATCTAATTTACAAATCATTTTTAAATATAATATTTTTATGAATAGTAATTTAATGACAAATGGCAAAAATATGACATAGTGTAGTTATTTAATCTAGCAAATATTAATTTTGATTTTGTGGTTTTCTTTTAGAATCAAAAGCCAATAAATATGTTTTGCATCTGATTGTTGAAAGGAAAACATGTAGACACTAGGATTGTATCCAGGAACCCATGGATAAAAATGACTTGGATTTGGTATAGAGAACAAAAATAAGAGGAATGCTCTAATACACAGACACACACACACACAGTATGAAATGAAAGCTTCCTCTACTCATTTTTCCTTCCTCCATTGAGAATCACACAAAAACTAAGAAACACAAAAAGTATGATGGTGCTGATTTCCCCTAGAATGGGTGCTCTACTAATTCTAGGAATTGTTGAGGTGTGGTGAAACTCAGAGTCAGAGGCATGGATTTGCTGGCCACTTGGGAGCCCCGTCAAGATTGGGTGGTGCCCATTCATTCGTACAAATGAAGACGGACATACTGTGCATTGCTTGGTCATTACCAATGAGCCTGTGCTTTCCAACAAGGAGATTGGGGATGATTCTCCCCACATTTGTCCCTCAAATCCCCACCAGTTTTGATCCCCACTGTAATCAAACTATTATCTTCTAAACACTAAATCTTAGATGCACCTCAGTAGCTCTTGCCTGGTGAAATATTTTATATTTAGAATGCTTCACCTTTCTATCTTGGAATTTTGTCCAAAATAAATGCCTCCTGCTAATCTTTGCACACTTGCAGGAAGACAACGTGGCTGCTCTCCACCAGGGCTGCATGGCGGATTGTCTCAAAATCCTTTCCACTTACCACAGGCAATGTGGAAGAGAAAGGGAGAAAGTGGCCTATATCCTGAGGCTCAAGGCTACTGTGTGGCCAGTATGTGCTAGGTTTGGGGGCTGGGAAGTAGGATGATGTGAACTGATATAGGAGAGAAATTTAGGGCACAGCTTCTACCCTGAGGGGACTGTATTTTAGTTGGGAAGACACATGCACTGATGGGACACTACCACCAAGGATAAGGAAATCCTGGATTGTGTGATAGCCACAGCAATTCAGAGAGGAGAGGGATGGAGACTCCACGGAAATTATGGTCATTGAACCAGGCAGGGTTTTCCCCCTCTGGGGCATACTTGAGGCTATTTACCTACCCTGATGAATCACTCAGCCCTTCTAAGTTTCTATCTTGTTACAGACCCCTTCCTCTCTTCCCCCTCCTAGAAATATTGGCAAGCTTCTTTAGTCATTTGTGTTTCTTTACATTATCAAGGCCAGAGGTATATCTTCTCTGATAGATAATGGCCCTCAGTTAAGACTAGCAAAAGCTATTTTGCTTGATGTATTAGCGCCCTATTTTAGAATAATCCTATTCCCTTGATTCTTTAGTATTTACAATTTTTCTAAGTACCGATTATATTTTCTAAGTCAAAGTGGGGTAAAATTAGTGCATTGTATCCTGTTGTTGCCGCTTTCTGGAGTAGTCGGTCTTACATATTTGAACAATACCACCCTGGTGTAATTGTAAAAAGGAAGAGCTTGATTCTTTAAAAAACACTTAGACGGGCAGTGTGAGCTCTCTCTGAGGATCCTCACATTAGGAGTGTTTTGCATATATCACACAAAAGGAAAATGCATTCTGACGGGATCGGAGCTCCTCCGAGCTGAGAGCTGGACATGATGAATTGTGGCAAATGGGCCCATTTCTGCCAGCTGCACACTGTCGTCCAGGTGACGTTTGAGGCCATCTTCCATTAACAGGCTTGTGGTTTGGGGAGCAATAGGAGACTCTGGACATACTCACTGGTGAGGGCATGTAAAAAGTCAGGCCCAATCAGAAATAGTAATGCTCCCCAGTGTTCCCCCGCAAACCAAGACAATGCATTTACCATGCAATCCCTGTCAACATGCAGCAGCCTTCATGGGCTTTGGCCCTCATCTAAAACCCATGAAATAAGGAATTAGTGCTACACTAGTGGAGTAGTGGCTTTAGGGGTTCTGATAGTTTAGTAGAGGGAAGGACGAGTGTCAGCTGGAATAGTCAGGGAAGACTTCCTGGAGGAGTGGGGCTTCAGCAGGGCCTCAAAAGGTAACCAGGATTTTGATGGGCAGAGCAAAGGAGAGAACTTCTTAGCTGCCAGCTCCTTGCTTGTTGTGCCAGACTAATAATCCCTTTACTGAATTTTCATCCATGGGTCATAGCCTCTGCCCCACTCCCTTTAAAAAAATCTTAAATTTAAAAAAATACACAAAAGTATAGAGGATGATATAATGAACACTCATGCACATGTCATCTCAAGCAGGAAGATATTTTATTTTTATTCAGATCTTTTTACAATAAGATGAAATTTATAGATAACATAGATTCTCTTATGTCCCTCCTCAGTCCTGTCCTCCCCATAGGCAACTACTATAATGAATTTGGTTTGTATCTAGTTAATGTTTTTATACTTTGTGTGTTTGTGTGTGTTTCATTGGACTATTCAAAGATAATTTCCCTTTTTTTAAGGAAGCGGGTGCTATAAGTAGCAGACTCTACAGTGTGGCACTGGCTGAGTGGAGGTAGTAGGATAGAGGAGGCTGGGAAATTGGGGACTCTTGATTGTAACAAGTGTCCCTCACTGTTCCTTGGGACCTAGACCATATGTCTATTGAGGCTGTAGTATTAGAAAGAAATTCAGAATCTTGATGTGTGTGTTGGCTACTTCTTACTGCTTTTGTAAAGTCTTACAAGGTGTAGATGGCTACAGGCATTCCTAAAGCAGAGAAAAGAGGGAGACTGAGCAAGTGTCACACATCTCCCAAGTCCTCTCCTGACAAACTGGGTCTTGGCACCCAAGACTGTTTAGAACTGCCTTAATATAGGGCCAACAGATCAAAGGACAGGGACTGGACATGGCTGGGAAGAAGGATTCTCAGAATCAAAGATCATGTCCAGACAAGATCTTGGCTGGAGATTATTACCCCATAGAACTCACTAGGAGCAAACAGACAGGAAACCTGCTAAGGGAACTGTGTTGCCAAAGAAATGCCAAAGCTGCTAGCAATAACCTGCAACTGTTCAGACTCTAAGGCAATTCCTCAGCTCCTGAGGTCACTATAAAGAGTTAATCTTCCTAATGCCCATCTTAGATGTGGCCATAGGATGAACAAGAGACATTCTCCTAGACAGCAGCAGAACTAAGGGCTTTCAGATGGCTGACAAAGAATTTCACAACATTTGCAGCACATGGAGTCCAGCAGACCGTGATAAGTGCTGTGGACCATGGATCAGTGATTGCTCTGTGTGTGCATGTGTGTTTACCTTTTTTTTTTCTTTTCTGATTGGGAGTTTTTATTCTATTTTGGGTGTTTTGGAGATGAAGGATATATATTAGCCCTTTGTCATGGACCATAGTTGCAACTGCTTGAACATTAGATAGAGTTCAGATGCCACCTCCTTTGCAAATGTCTTCCGATCTGCCTTCCGCCAATAACATCTAATCCCACCTTACTGGGGCTTCATGGACAAGAATTTGCATCACCCAGAATCCTGGACCTGCCTCTGGATGCTAGTACTGAAGGAGATTTTGAGTTGTCTCTTTCTTGTGAGGGGGATGAATGTAATTTATGTAGTTATGAGTATTTTTATACCAACTGTGTGAGTAGGCAAAGGGATGGACTGCAGTAGACATTATTTCTTGCTGTGAAGGACTAGATCAATGGATGCATGGCATTCCCCTTCATCTCCTTCCCCATACCTTCCTGTACTGCAAAGGCTGGAAAGTTAAAATTAAATTTCCAGGACTCTTTTGCAGTTAGGGTTCTGGATGAAAACTAAATTCTACCAATTATATGTACTTAATGTGGCATCTAGAAGATACTAGTGCAGCAGAGCCCATTTTCCAAGCTATTTTTGGCTCTTTTCTGCTGGCAAGCAAGGTTGTGGAGATGCCAAGGTCCAGTACCCATTGTGTGTGAGGGGAGTATAGAAAGATATTTGCAAAGGTGGTGACAGATGGACTCCATCTAATGTCCAGGCAGTTGTGACTATGGCAGTGGTTTCTGAACCCAAGCTTCCTGATTCCTGGATTACACAGCTGTATATTCTTGACTCAATAGCTCCCTAGCTCCCAATGCCCTGCCTTCCTTTTTGTGCTAGAGGTAGTAGCAACTGGACCGTTGTGTTCTAGAAGTCATTCTTAGAGGCTTAGGCCCTGGTCTGCTCCTCCAACCCTCCAGAGATTTCATAAGCACCTATTTCTCTGTGTTAAATATCTAGAGTGGATTTTGTTTCCTAATCCCTGACTGATATCATTGCCCGCACATAGAGCTTTCCCCCTTCTTCTATGCAGAGCCTCAATGTCGTCCTCCCCAGCTTTCCTCCTACATAACCCAATAATCTAAGCCAATCTTGGTGATCCCATTTCCCTTGTAATTGGTTTGGGAAAGAGCACCGACACAGTTCTGACAATGGAGATGTCTGGAGGGGAAGTCTACAGAGTGGTCTGGTTAAGAGATCTTTGCTTTGTGATAGAGATGTACAAGAAAGAAGTGCGCCCTTTCTTTTTCACTGGGTATTGTGTCTGCATGTGGTGTCTAGGATTGTGCTAGCCATGTGGTGTCCAGAAGAGGAGTTAGGCTGAGGAGAGCACATTTAAAATTGCTGAGTGGAAATATGGCCAATCCTAAATCCTTGATGGTATGTTTAAACTGCTGAATCAAATACCTTGAACTGCCCTACTTCCAGATTTCTCGTTATGTCAAGATAATAAATCTATTTATCATTGAAGCCATTTTGAGTTGGGGCTTCTTTTATTCGCATTTAAAAGATCCTAACTGACAGGGTATCCACAAATAATTGTATGTTTTATTACATATATGTAAAGTCATAAACAGTATCACATTGTTTTCTGTTTTTAAAAATTTGCTTAAGTCAAAGTATATGGTTTTCAATGTTCTGCAATTCTTTTTTCTGCTACACTTTTTTCAATCCATGTTGATACCTTTAAATATAGTCCATTCATTTTAACCCCTTTATACGTAATAGTTTGTTGACCAAACATAGTACAATTTATTTATTCCTTTTCCTACTAATGGACATTTGGATTGTCTCCAGTCTTTTGCTATTACAAACAATGCTGGTATGAACATTCTTGTAACATTTTCTTGAACACATGTGCAAGTGTTTTTCAAGGGTATTTAACTAGAGATGGATCTGCTGGGGCACAGACATGTACATTTCCCATTTTGCTAGATGGTGCCCAGTTGATCTCCAAAGTGGTGATACCAATTTGCATTACCACCAGCATTGTGCAAGAGTTCCTATTTCCCAATATCCTTTTCAACAATCAGAGTTTATTTTCTGCTAATCCTATGTGTATGAAGTGATCTCTCATTGTGATTTTAAATAGTGCTGCCTTGATTATAGTGAAGCTGAGGTTTTCAAAATGTGTTTTTAGGCTGTCCAGGTTTCTTCTTACATGAATTATGCACTTTTTTCTATTTGGTTGTTTGTAATGCTTCATTTTGAATGGTAATCTTTTCATATATATGATATATATACCTTCCCCCAATCTACTGCCTGGCTATTAATTTTGTTTATGGTGTCCTTTGTACCACAAAGTTTTTCCTTTTGATGTCATTTTTTTTCAGGCTTTCCTTTAAGATTTCTTCATTTGTGTGTATGTGTGTGTGTGTGTGTGTGTATCTTTTAAAATAATCACTCCTTATTTTGGGGTCATAAATATATTTTCTTCAAGTAATTTTAAAGTTTTATTGTATTATATTTTTAATTAACAAACTGTATTTTTTAGAGTAACTTTAGGTTCATGCAAAATTGAACAAAAAGTAGAGTTTCCATACACTCCCTGTTCCCACATACCTACAACCTCACTCAGAATCAACATCCTGCAGCAGAGTGGTAACATTTGTTGTAATCAAACCTACACTGACACGTTATTATCACCCAATGCCCATAGTTTACAGTAAGGTTCATTCTTGGTGTTGCACATTCTGTGGGTTTTGACAGATGTATGATGACAGGTCTCCACCATTGCACTGTCATATAGAACAATTTCACTCTTCTGAAAATCCTCTGTGCTCTATTCATCCCTCCCTCCTCTCTCACTTCTGGAAACCACTGATCTTTTTACTGTCTCTATAGTTTTGCCTTTTCTAGAATGTCATATTGTTGGAATTATATGGTGTGTAGTCTTTTCAGATTGGCTTCTTTCACTTAGTAATATGCATTTAAGATTCCTCCATGTCTTTTCATAGCTTGATAGCTCATTTCATTTTAGTGCTAAATAATATTCCGTTGTCTAGATGTACCACAGTTTGTTTATCTACTCACCTCCTGAAAGAAATCTTGGTTGCTTCCAAGTTTTGGCAATTATAAATAAAGCTGCTATAAATATCCATGTGCAGGTTTTGTGTGGACATAAGTTTTCAATTCATTTGGGTAAATACCAAAGAGTATGATTGCTAGATCATATTGTAAGAGGATATTTAGTATTGACTCCTCTTTCATTGTGTAATTTCCCTCTACATCCCTAATAACTTTCTTTACTTTGAAGTCTTCTCTGAAATTAATATAGCTATACCCAATTTCTTTTGATTCATGTTACCATGGTATATCTTTCTCTATCCACTTTTAATCTAGATGTCTTTGTATTTAAAGTGGGTTTCTTGTAGACAACATATAGTTGGGTCTTGTTTTTTGATCTACTTTGACCATCTCTGTCTTTTAATTGGTGTATTTAGACCACTAACATTTCAGGTGATTATTAATACAGTTGGATTAGTAGCTACCATATTGGTAACTATTTTGTATTTATTTTCCTTATACCTACTTTTGTATTCCACACTTTTTCTGCCTTTTGTGGTTTTAATTGAGCATTTTGTATGATTATATTATCTCTCCTTTCTTAGCATATCAATTATACTTCTTTTTTCACTGTTTTAATGATTCCCCTAGAGTTTACAATATATATTTACAACTAATTCAAGTCCACTTTCACATAACACTACACCACTTTACAGATAGTACAAGTACCCTGTAATAACAAAATAATCCTAATTCTTCCCTCCCCTCTTTTGTATCATTGCTGTCATTAATTTCACTTACACATAAGCACACATAAGAATAATACATAAGCATACATAGTCAAATACATTAATACTGCTATTATTATTTTGAACAAACTGTTATCTGTTAGATCAATTAAGAATGAGAAAAAAATAAGTTTTTATATTTCCTTCACTTATTCATTCTTCCATGCTCTTCCTTTTATTATATAGGGCTGAGTTTCTGATGTATATCATTTTCCTTCTCTTTGAAGAACTAATTTTTTTTCTTATTTATTTATCTATTTATTTATTTATTTATGTATTTATTTAAGACAAGGTCTCTCTCTGTCTCCCAGGCTGCAAGTGGCATGATCATAGCCCACTACAACTCCAACTCCTGGTCTCAAGTGATCCTCCTGTCTCAGCCTCTCAAGTAGTGGGGACTACAGGCACACCACTGCACCCGGCTAATTTTTTTTTATTTTTTGTAGAGATGGGGTCTTACCACGTTGCCCAGGCTAGTCTTGAACTCCTGGGCTCAAGCAATTCTCCCAACTCAGCCTCCCAAATTGCTAGGATTACAGGTGTGAGCCACCACTCCTGGTCTGAAGAACTTATTTTAACATTTCTTGCAAGGCGGGACTGTTGGCAACAAATCCCCTCAATTTTTGCTTGTGGGAGAAAGTCTTTATTTCTCGTTCACTTTTAAAGGATAATTTTACTGGGTACAAAATTCTAGGTTAGTGTTTTTTTAGTCTCACTACTTTAACTATTTCATTCCACTCTCTTCTTGCTTGCCTGGTTTCTGAAGAGAAGTTGGATTTAATTCTTATCTTTTCTTCTCTATAGGTAAGGTATTTTTTCCTCTAGCTTCTTTCAAGATTTTTTTGTGTGTCTTTGATTTCCTGAAGTTTGAATATGATATGCTTACATGTAATTTTTGTTTTTGTTGGTTGATTGGTTGGTTTGCATTTATCCTGCTTGGTGTTCTCTGAGTTTCCTGAATATGTGGATTGGTATCTGACATTAATTTGGGGAAACTCTCGGTCATTATTGCTTGAACTATTGCTTCTGTTCCTTTCTCTCTTTCTCCTTCTGATAGTCTCATCATGCATATGTTATATCTTTTGTAGTTTTCCCACAGTTCTTGGATAGTCTGTTTTGTTTTTTTTAGTCTTTGTTCTCCTTGCTTTTCAGTTTTGCAAGTTTCTATAGCTATATTCTCAAGCTCAAATATTCTTTCTTCAGCTTTGTCCAGTCTACTAATAAGCTCATCAAAGGCACTCTTCATTTCTGTTACAGTGTTTTTGATTGAAACTATTTCCTTTTGATTGTTTCTTAGAATTTCCATTTCTCTGTTTACGTTACCCATCTGTCTTTGCATATTGTCTGTTTTTTCCATTAAAGCCCTTAACATAGTAATCATAAATTTTTAAAGTCCTGATCTGAAAAATCTGATATTTCTGCCATATCTGACTCTGGTTCTGATGCTTGTTAAGTCTCCTCTTCAAACTGCATTTTTTTTTGCCTTTTAGTATGCCTTATAGTTTTGGGTTTTTTTTTGAAAGACAGACAGATGTACAGGGTAAAAGGAACTGTGGTAAATAAGTGTTTAGTAACGTAGTGGTGAGGTGTAGGGGGAGGGAAAGTGTTCTATAGTCATATGATTAGGCCCCAGTTTCTTGGTGAGCACTGTGAACTTCACTAGTGCTTCTCAGTGCCCCCCACCTTAGGTGGGACAGATGGCTGGAGAGGGCTGGAGTTGTGTATTCCCCTCCCCCACATGGAAGTCTATAGGAGGCTAGAGTTGAGTATTTCCCTTCCCCCATGTGGAAGACTAGAGCTGGCTAGATTTGGGCACTTCCCTTCCCCCAAGTAGGTTAGACTCTGCTATAACCCCAGCAGGTTAGGCTGTGGTAAAATAGTTTCTCCCGACGGCAGGCCTTGTTAAGAGGAACAGAATGCTCTGGTGTAATTCAAAATGATTCCCTCTTCTCTCCCTCTGCCAGAAGCACAAGTGGATTTTTCTCTGATATTTACTATGAGGACCTGGGACAGCTCCTGAGGGTGTCAAAAAGTGTGAGGGTCTCCTTCAGCAATTTGTCAACTACAGTTCAGGTGTTCCTACCCTGGTACTGGTTCCCACGAAGGTTCCTGCTCATGGGTTTTGGTTCAAGTAAGTTGTGATTCTCTATACCCACTTGTCTGTGTCTCCAACTTTGGGGGCAGTGGTTGCCCTGTATTCTCACTTCTCTGATGGATCTAGGAAGAGTTGTTGATTTTTCAGTTTGTTCAGCTTTTGCTTGATATTAAGACAGAGTGAAGGCTTCTGAGCTCCTTATATGCTGGACCATAAACTGGAAGTCTCAAGTTATATTTTTCATATTTAGCTTTTCAGTAAATCTAGAGTTTCATTTTGTGTGTGATGTAATACAGAGATCAAAGTTTACTTTATTTTTTATATAATTAGCCAAGCAGTACCACACCAATTATTGAATAGTCCATTCTTTCCCCACTTCTTATTCAATGCTACTTCTGTAATACGTCGAGATCCTACACATATTTGAGTCTGTTTCTGAGCTTTCTATTCTACTCCATTGTTCTTTTCATCTACTTCTGTACCAATACCACACTGTCTTAATTACTATATTTTTATAATAATAGTTCTAGGTTAATATGCTGACAATCAATTTACTGAAAGCCAATTTTTTCCATTTTTAACACCTTTATTGAGTTATAATTTACACATCATAAAATTCACCCATTGCACACGTACAATTTGATGATTTTTGTAGATTTAGAGTGGTGCAGTCACCACGATTGAGTTTTAGAACACTTCCATCACCCCATATCGTTCCTTCCTGCCTTTTTGCAGTTAACCCCCACTCTTCTCACCCTCCCCCAGTCCTGGTTAACAACTGATCTGCTCTTTGTCTCTATGAATTGACCTGTTTTAGACAAATCATATAAACGGAATCACACACTATGTATTCTTTTGCATCTATGAAAACCAATTTTAAGTCAATCCACCTAATGTCCAATTTGTTAAACTTATTATATTTACTAACTTATCAAAAATTTTAAGAAATAGCCTTCTCAAATAAGTTAAAATATGACAATATTCTTCTTGAGACTATAGTCACATATAGATTATAAATTATATTTTTCTTAGCAGCATTTGAATGAATATTTAATGTGCTAAAAATTAATATATGAAGACTATATCCCTGAATATATTTAATATAGTCTTGAATGTACATATTTATGTATATATTTGGTCTTTTCTCATGTGTATTGCTTATAATATTTTAATGAAGACCATATTATTATAAAGTCATTGGTTACACAGCCATGCATCACTTAACAACGGGGATATGTTCTGAGAAATGTGTCATTAGGTGATTTCGTACAACCAACATAGAGTGTACTGACACAAACCTAGATAGTATA
The DNA here is from genome assembly GCA_023783475.1 of Daubentonia madagascariensis. Classification (NCBI taxonomy): domain Eukaryota; kingdom Metazoa; phylum Chordata; class Mammalia; order Primates; family Daubentoniidae; genus Daubentonia; species Daubentonia madagascariensis. The sequence goes on along the minus strand of JAKFHU010001035.1, from coordinate 38,223,299 downwards.
GCCTACTACACACCTAGGCTATGTGGTATATAGCCTATTGCTCCTAGGCTACAAACCTGTACAGCATGTTACTGTACTGAATACCGTAGGTACTTGTAATGCAATGATATTTAATATTTGCATATCTAAACATATTTAAACATAGAAAAGGTAAAGATATGGTATTTTGATCTTATAGGACCACCATCATTGATCAAAATGTTGTTATGTAGTGTATGACTATATTCATAAAGAATATGTCTTTGAAGTATATAGTCTTGAATATATCCTTGACTATATTTATTATGTTGACTATATTCTTGCTTAGAATTTTAACTAAAGAATAACTTTAAGTCAATAATATTTCTTAAAACACATTGATGGCTATTCAGTACATCTTGTAAATTCTGCAAATCAGTCATTTGTGGAATTAATCCTTCAGCAAATTGACTTTTGGGAAATTGGCTTTTGGCAAACTGGCCATTCATTGAATTGGCCATTTGACAAATTAGTGTTTGGTGAGTTGGCCAACTTCAGAATATGTCTTGATAGCTTATGGAGCAAATCCTTTATCTTTCTTCTTTTTCAGATTTATCTTGGTTACTTGTGCACTTCTACTTTTATATATGAATCTTAGAATCAGATTAAGTTGTGTGAAATATCCTACTGGAATTTTCTTTGGAATTACATTGAATATCAAGTCTTCACTAATAGGTTACTATTTGTGTCTAGAAGTGCTAATAATTTTTGTTTGTTGGTGCTGCACCCAACAGCCTTGCCAAATGCTCAGATCAGTTCCAAGAGTTTAGTTTTTAGATTTTCTATGTAGATAATTATGTTGTCTGAAAATAATAATTTTTTTCTTTCCTTCCTTATATTTACTTTTTTCCTTGTGTTATTATATTCTCTAGGACCTCCAGTTTAATGTTGAGTAAGAGAAGCAGTAATGGGCATTCATATCTTGTTCTTGACTTCAAAGGGAATCTTGCTAAAATTTAAACATTAAGTAAGATGTTATTGTACATTTTGGGATGATACTCTTTATCAGATTAAAAAGAGGTCCCTTCTATTTCTAGTTAGATAAGCATTTTCCTTTCTTTTCTTTTAGTTATGAAATGAGTATTGCATTTTATCAAATATTTTCTGTGTCTACTGAGATGATCATATGTTTTTTCTCCTTTAATCTGATAAGTGGTCAATTACATTGATTTATCTTCTGCTATTGAGTGATACTTAGATTTCTGGGATAAATCCTACTTGGTCAGGATATATTATTGGTTTTAAACAATTCTGATTTAATTTGATTTAGTATTTACATCTACGTTCATAAGTGACATTACCAAATGGTCTTTCTATTACCCCATTATCTTTGCCCAGGTTTAGTACCAAGGTTAAACTGACTTTACACAACGAGTTAGTTAGGTTTTCCTAATTTTTTGATTCTCTGGAACAGCTTGTTTTGATGATGGACTTAAGTACTGATTTACTTTATTTTTAATAATGATTACAGGTTCCTTAAAGTGATCAATTTTCCTAGAGCCAGTTTTAATAATTTTTCATTAATCTAAGTTTTTTAATTTAATGGCATAAATTACCTATGATTATTTTATGATTAAAAAATTTTTACTGCATCTGTAGTTATGTCCTCTTTTTTCTTTGTTCTTTCTTTCTTTCTTTCTTTTTTTTTTGTTTTTGAAACAGGGTCTTGCTCTGTCACCCAGGCTGGAGTGCAGTGGCATGATCATAGCTCACTGCAGCCTCGAACTCCTGGGCTCAAGCCATCCTCCTGCCTCAGCCTCCCGAGTAGCTGGGACTACAGGCATGTGCCACCACACTCAGCTAATTTTTTAATTTTTTGTAGAGACAGGGTCTCAAAATTTTGCCCAGGCTGGTTTCAAACTCCTGGGCTCAAGCGATCCTCCCGCCTTGGCCTCCCAAAGCAGTGGGATTACAGTCGCAAGACACCGCACCTGGCGCTATGTCCTCTTTCACCACCCGATATTATTATTTACATATTCTATTTTCTGCTTATTCCATTCATTTGACAGAGGTATACTAAAATCTCCCATTGTAATTTTGGATTTATTTTTCCTTGTAATTATGTATTTTGAGGCTATCTTTTTAGGCACATACAATTCTATGATACAATTATCATTATTTTTTAATTGTTCTTTCCATTTGTCCCACTTCATCTCTATTTATGCTTCTTGCCTTAAATTATGTTTTGTCTGATATAGTTATTTTGATTACTGTTTGCCTTGTATACCTTTTGCCATCCATTTGGTTTCAATATATCCATACTTTTGGCTTGGATTGTACTTGTGGGCAGTACATATTTGGATTTTTTAAATCTAATGTAATAGACTTAGGCTTTTTATAGTTAAGTTTAGACTGTTTATATTTATGATGATTACTGACATATGGAATTATTTCTGTTATTTTTTTTCTTTCCTTTTTTTCCATGTTTTTCTTTGGCTTATTTTTCCTGCTCCTTTTCTGTTTTCTGTTAGATTAATGACATTTTCTCTATCCTGACTCTTCGTTTTCTCTGCTAATTTAGAAACTGCATATTGTCATTACTTTAATGATTACCTATAAATTTAAAAACATTTATAAAATATTTAAAATATATGGACAGTTGTACAAAATAATAATAAACTCATGGATGTACTTATTCAGCTTCATTGAATGTTAACATTTGGCCATGTTTGCCTCAAATTTTTTTAATAAAGAAATAAAGCATTACAGAGAAGTTAAAAACCCTGTGTACCCTGTGTACCCTCTCTGATCCCACCTCCCCCTTCATCTCCAGAGGCAACCACAAATCTGAATTTGACATTTAGCATTTCCATCCATGTGACATACACATGTGTTCATGAGTAGTATACAGTGTTGCTTTGCAATTTAAAAAATCTTATATAAATGATACATGTATAATTCTATAACTTTATTCAATTTTATTATGTCAAGGTTTATTTATTTTAGCACATGTGGTTCTAGTTCATGTCTTTAATTGCTGTAAAGTATCCATTGAATAAATATGCCACAATCCATTCTCCTACTGATAGATATTTGGTTGTTTCCAATTTTTTACTGTCACAAATGCTGTTGGAATAAACTTTCTTGTATGTAGTTCCTTGTGCACATGTGTGAGAGTTTCTTTAGAATATCTATTTGATGTGGAATTTCTTTGTCTTAGGGTAGACACAAGTTCAACTTTATTAGATATTACAAAATTGCTCTACATAGTGGTGCCAACTTATATATATTTGGTGTATTTTTCAGGTTCCCTTGCATCTAGGGTTCCAGATACGCTAGTTCTGCCAATAAGATGCATTGGTGTGAAATCTGGGAGGAGGAGTGAGGTAGAGGCCCTGCTTCTGCTGTGTCTGCTAGGTAGCACAGTGTGGAAGTGTTTGTTTTCTGTAGCCCAATTCAGGTGGCCTTGGGAATTGTTTCTGAAAGTTCAACCTAGAGTTTGTTTCTTTAGTGCAATGATTCTATAAACTATTTAATATCCTACAAGAAACTCCTTTCTATTGAACTTGCTAGAGAATTCTGTTTCCTGCAATGCCCTAACCGATAGATTATTTTTACAGTTATTTTCCCTAGAATCAGGGTACATTATGTTCTCAGTTCCCTTTCTGTAAAAGTTCACTTAAAATTTTTTAATCTATCTTTAATGTGATCATCTTAAAGTTTATTCAATGTTTTAAAAATTGTTTTTGAAAAAGTAATAGATGCATGTGCTAAACATTCAAAAGGCACTGAAGGGTACTTGATAGAAAGTAGGCCTCCCCACTTTCTGTAGGGACATCTCTGTCCTCAAGTAGTTCAGGTCCCTGGAGGCAGATGCTGCTATCAGTTTTGTGCCTTTCCGTTCAGAGTTACTTTTATGCATATGCAAGCATATATGTGTATCTTATTTTCAAAAATGAATGCTATCATGTTATATACATAGTTCTGTAACTACCTTTTATGAAAAAAGTTATTGGGGAAAATAACATGCACATATAAAGTGCAAAAAAATCCCATATATGTAGAGTTTAGTTAATATATAAAAAGTGTACACCTATGTAACTACCACCCAGATCAAGAAACAACATTGCCAGCACTCCAGAAGCTTCCTGATTTCTTCTGCTTCATCGTCCACTTCCTCCCTTCTTGCAGAGGGAACCATTATCTTGACTTTTGTGATATTTATTTCCTTGCTTTTCTCAACAGCTTTGCCTCCTCTGAATGTACCTCTAAACAATAAACTTTAGGTTTGCCTGTTTTAAAGCTTTGTATTAACAGAATCGTATTGTATGTATTCTTTTGTGTCTTACTTTTTAAATTGTTGCACAATATTATATTTTTAAGACTCATTCATGTTGTTGAATATAATGCACTTTGCTTTTTTCACTTGCAAATATGTCTTGGAGATTGTTCCATAGCATTGCTTGTAAGAACAATAATTTATTCAACCAGTGTCATAGTGATGAGCATTTAGGTTGTTTCCCATTTTTGCGATTGCAAATATGCTTCAATAAATATTCTTGCCTGTAGTTGTGCCAGAAAATCAGTAGAATAAATCCCTAGATGCTAAATCCCCAAGTCAGAGATGATGTTCAATTTATACTGTTGATGGGCATTGCCAAATTGCTCCTCATGAAGATTACATTAATTTGTACTCCCCTCAGCAGAGTTCCTATTACTCTACACCTTTTCCAGTACATTTTAAATTTTTTCTTATTTGATAAGTGGAAAATGGTACTTAATGGTGGTTTTATTTCATATTTCTTTTATTATGAGAGCAGTTAGGCCTGTTTTCACTTTTAAAAACTGTATTTCCTTTTCTGTTAGTTCTTCTTCTCATTCATTGACTTATGAAAACTTTTCATGTTGAGGTAATTAGTCCTTTTTTTAGGTGACATGAGTTGCATATCTTTTTTCCTAGTTCTCTGTTTGTTTTTTGACATTGTTTATGGTATTTTCTCCCATGCATAAACTTCAATTTTTATAAAATTAAATTTATCAATTTTTTACTTTTTAAAGTTTCTGGGGTTTTGTGGCATACCTAGAGATGCTTGCCCCATTCTGGGATCATTAAAAAACTCTCCCTTGTTTCCTTCTTCCTTTTTTAAAGTTCATTTGTAATGCTTATATCTTTGGCCTATCTGGAGTGTCTTATCGTATAAGATCTAAGACACGGATATAAATTAATTTTTATGCATTGTTCCATTGATCTATCTATTCGTGTGCCAGTACTAGACTGGCAGAGGTAGCTTTATAATATATTTTAATATCTGCCTCGGCCGGTTCCCCTCATCACTTTTATAATTTTTCTAGCTATTCTTGCTTGTTTATTTTTCCATGTGAAATTTAGTGTCAGCGTGCCTGATACTCCTTCCTGTACCAAAAAAATTGGGGGGGATTTATAGATTAATTTCAGAAATATTAACATGCTTATGATGTCAAATCTGTCCTTACAACAGGATGGTTTCCTTCCTTCAGGTCTTTCTTGGTTTATGTTATCATTCATTAGCATTCGAAGTGATCCAGCTCTTGAACACTTCCTGATTTATTCCTAGGTATCGTTTCTTCCATTATCTCTTGCTTTTATTCAGAAGCATCATAAACACATCATATACCAAAAAAAAGAGATAATTTCCTTTATTTCTTGTCTCATTGTGTTGGACAGTACTTCCAGGACAATATAAAACAACAGCGATCAAAAAAACTATCCCTGATTTGTTTGACTTTAATGGGGTTGCTTCTCCTGTCCCATCCAACCACTTGAAATTTTGCTCCAATAAATTGGAGAGAGGCTGTGGGAAAGAGGGCATGAAAGTCCACGACCCTCAGTGAAAATCCATGACTTTGTCCCATTGGCAAGGCTGGCTTTCGGGCACACCTCCCCTCTCCTTCCCCCAAGCAGAGTCCCAGACAATCCTGGGAGACGTGGAGATCAGGTGAGAGGAGTGGAGAGGGGGGATTTCAGAGGATCCTATGAATTCCTCCTAATGGCCAAAGCTGCTCGGGACAGTTACAGCCCAGGGGTGCTGGCTGTTACTCTTTCGTTAACCTCATCTGCTGTATATCTTCTTTCCACTCTCTGGGTTGGCAGGGAAGCTGCTTAGCTAATGGAAACAGGGAAGAACAAGAAGAAAGGGAACATTTATTTGCCTTTCCTCACAGTGCACTGTAAGTTTGGAATGTCTTTGTTTCTTTACTATTACATAAGGACGTGTTTATACTTATCAGCACTTCTTCTACATTACAGAACCCCCAGCCTCTCCCTGCCCCCAGGCATCACGAGAACATTAGAGTAATACTCTTTTCTCTGTTAACCTTTCCTTCCAGGATGGTTTATTTTCAAGAGAAAACATTTGATAAAGCTCAGAGTAATTTTAAATACATGATTTGCCATGTCAACACTTGTCACTTATCATATGCACTTCAGTCCGACCTCCCTGCCACTCTGTTAACCTTCCGAGGCACCGTTCAAGCGCGCCATTTGCAGCTGCCCTGTGAAAACTCGGCATTTAAATTGCTTTTCCTCCCTTCCCCAAAGTTTTCATAACTATAAATAAATTTAATTACCATTCCAAGAAGTGTAAGCAAATCTTCTATTACATTTTTTAATCTTTTATCTCCTCCTTGTCCCTCCACCAAATATGCACTTTATCAGGCGGCCACCCTGCTTCTGGTGGCACCCGCCCCTCTGGGCTCCCCTCCCACTAGTAAAGCTCTGAGTCTGTTTTCCCTTCTGTCCAACTGGATTTCCTGCGAGTGGCAGCGCAGCCCAGCGCTCCAGGGCCTACCCTGCAGACGCGAGCATTTCCATAAAGGAGATACTGGGGAATCGCATCGAGGTCTCTTAAGATGCCCTTTTGTGCCTCCCTCCACTGGCAGCTAAGCGTGGCACATCCACGGTGATGTTCTCATCACACTAAAGTGCAGATTTCCTTCTGTCACCGTGGGGTTGGGTCCAAATGACATCTTGAAGAGGCACACTAATAACAATCTACCTTGAAGGCTTTTCTTTTCAAAACGCTTTTTTAATGCATTATTTCATTAGTTCTTGGCAAAATTCTCCTAATGTAAGAAGGGCAGCCATTTTTCTAGATGGGGAAATTAAGACACATCTCTCTACTCTCTCTCTCTCTCTCACACACACACCTGCCTCTACCTCTAGAGCTGCTTCTTTGACTCCACCCTCCACCTTTTCAGCCAATCTTCCTATTCTCTCCTCCTTCCATAGTCATGTCTTAAGCTCCTCTACAGTGACAGCAGTGGGTGTCAGAGCAGGGGCTGCTAGATCCCTTCCCAGAACTGCAGGGGCAAAGCCAGTGTGTTTGAATCTACTCCACGGTCTCCGGAGTTTTCTGTGTCTGCTTGGCCTTTCTCCGTTCACCTCCCAGACCCTCACTGCATCTCATCTCCTCAGCTTCCCAGACAAGAATCAAAGGTCCAGGCTTGCTGTGTTCTTTCCCATCCACGCTGCCCAAGGCAGACACCTGCCTCAAGTGCCTCCCTCTGGAGCCCACCTAGTCATCTGTCCCACTGCACTAGCTGCCCCTGGGCCTTTGCGTCCTCAGACCCTAGGGAGGGTCCTTCTAGAATTGAATGGGGAACAGGAGGAAGCTGGATGTGTCACTCAGATGGGAGTAGAAAGATTCAAATAAGAGGAAGACTGAGGCAGCCTGGAGAAGGCGCAGCATCTTCATTCTAGGCACAGCAACAGTGGGGGTGGGGGGCTGGAGGGAGGCAGGCCATTGCAGATCCTCTGTCCACGAATGGCAGGCTACGTGTAGGGTAAACTCAAGCAGGGCATTCAGGGAGAGTTTTCACAACTGCTGCCCACTCGTAGATGATAATAGTTATGACAACAAGAATCACTGTGTGCCAGGTACCCTCTTTGGTGCTTTATATGTAATACCTCCCTTAGCTCTCCAGCAACCCTATGCAGCAGGAAATATTAATATCCACATCTTACAGCTGGGAAAATTGAAGCACAGAGAGGTAAGCAAATTATCTAGGTTTGCACAGCTAGTAAGTGGTAGAGGACTTAAGCCTAGGGGTTTGGGGCTCCAGAATCCACCCTTTTAACCATTACGCTTAAGAATCAATGGTGGCAAGATGAAACTTAAACTTTGGTTTGACATGTTTATAGCTTGGGAGGCCTTCAGTTACAAGTGTCAGAAAACCCATCTCAAAAGTGGCTTACGCGTGCAAGATGAATGAACCTTGAAGAAATCATGCTGCATGAAATAAGCCAGTCACAAAGAACAAATACTGTATGAATCCTCTTAACTGAGGTACCTTGACTAGTCAAATTCATAGAGTCAGAATGTAGAATGGTGGTTGCTGGGAGCTCAGGGAATAGGGAGTTAGTGTTTAATGGGTACAGAATTATAGTTTTGGAAGGTAAAAGTGCTGAAGATGGGTGGTGGTGATTGTTGTACAATATGAATGTACTTACTGCCACTGACCTGTACACTTTAAAAATGATTAAAATGGTAAATTTTGTGTTATGTATATTTTACCACAACTTTTAAAAAGTGACTTATTAAGAAAATTTAAAATGATCACATCCCACACAAGGTCCACAGATGGGGCAACTCCATAGTTTGTGTTCAGTGGCTACATCATCGATGACCAGGTCATTCCCTCCTTCTGCTCTGCCATTGCTCAGCGTGTATCTTGCTCTACTCATGGTCACAGATGGATGCTGCAGTTAGAGACACCACATCCAAACATGGCAAATAATAGAGGGAAAAGAGACCCTTTCTTCCCAGGGAAGGATGGTACTATGGTATAATTTTGTGTCCCCTCAAAATTCGTACGTCGAAATCTAACCCCCAAGGTGATGATATTAAGAGGTGGGGCCTTTGGAAGGTGATTAGGTCATGAGGGCTCCACCCTCATAATGGGATTAGTGCCCCCTTCTGTGCTTCCACCATGACACATAGAAGGCACCATTTATGAGAAACAGTTACTGAATTTGCTGTCGCCTTGATCTTGGACTTCCCAGCTTCCAGAACTATGAGGAATTAATTTCTATTATTTGTAAATTACCCAGTCTAAGGTATTTTGTTATAACAGCCCAAACTGACTGAGATAGCTTGGTTTCCTTAAGAGAGAGGAAACATTTTCCAGAAGGCTTCCAGCATAGCTCTCCACATTTCATTGGCCACTTCATTACATCACCCTCCCATGCCTAAGGGGACCATACTGACTAGCTTGGAGTAGTCAGGATTTGCCCTTTGGGGCAGAGATGGAGCCGGCTTCCCCAGAAGCAGATGGCCACATGGGGTAGGATGAATACCTGAACAAAATTGTCTCTGTTAGAAAGATGGAGGATGGTAGAGAGGATGCTGAAAAGACACATGCTGCTATGACTTTGTAAAAGCACATTTAATAAGGTCATTCATAAGTCATGCTCACCATGATGGTGGCACCTCACTAAAACACGTGTCATTAATACCTGTCAGATTGAGCTATTTTAAGTTTCTTTTCTAATTCATTACAACACATTTTCTTCTGTAGTTCATTTGGCACAATCACTTTACCATAACAACTTAAAAATGTAAAAGTAGCTAGGGTTACCACTACAATTCTGTTATACACCACTAAACGTCTTTTCCAACAGAGAAAGTTTAGGGAAAGGGAAGATAGGAGAAGGCCCATGGAAGGGCAGGTGATCATGGATTAGAATGTCCTAAAGGAGTAATTTGCTGGGCCCCCACCACGCACACATACACACGCACACACACATGGTGTAGCACAATGGGTGAGAGCCTGACAGCCTTGGCTGCAAAGCCAGAGACTCGGTTCCAAACATGGCTTGGACAAAATATGAGCTACTTGACTTTGGGCAAGTGACTTAATGTTTTTAAACCTCAATTTCTTCATCACAAAAGAGAGATGAAAGTAGTGTCTGCCACGCCCTGCTGGCCCCTCCCTGACCCCTGGGACATCCATCCGTGCCTCTCCATCATCGTCCTGCCTCACCACCTGTACCTGTACTTGCTGCAATAGCTCCCCAACTAGCTTCCGGTCTCTAATCTTCAGCCCCTCCAACTCATTTGCCCTGCAACTCTAAAAGAAACCTTTCAGAACACACATCTGATCATGTTGTCCCTGTTGCTGACAGGATGAAGCCCATGGCCCAGTGACTGGGCTGTCCACCTCTCTAGCTTGTTGGTCACATACCTCCTACCTGTTGGAGGCCCCAGCTGTCCCTGCACGTCCTGGGACATGCCTCCAACTCTTGCCTTCCTCCCTGCACCGCTGTCCCCTTGCCTGACAGGCAAACACATCTGCCTTTTTAGTGGAGTTTGGAGTCAATTGGGTCTGATTCTAATCTCAGCTCTACCACTAACCAGCTGTGACACCTCGAGCAAGTCACCCTGCCCCTTTTGATCCTCAAGTTCCAGTCAGTCTAATGCTATTTGCCGGGTTGTTGTGAGAATTGGACAACACGAAGGGAAAGTGCCTAGGACAGTGCCTTGCTCCTAGTAAGTTCTCCAGGAAGGTAGTTATTATCAGCTCACACGCCCCAGCTCAAGTAGCATTTCCTCTAGGGCAGTTTCCCAAGCCCCTTGGCTAAAACAGTCCCATCCTCATTTCTACACAGACCCTTTATATTCATCTCTTCCACCATCTGTAACATGTTTTTTACGCTTGTCCATTTTCGCCCATCTCCACCCTCACAGACTAAGCTCCAGGAGAGCAGGAACCATGTTTATTTTTTTTTGAATCCTCAGTGCCTGGGCCAGGGTGTCGCACAGGGCAGGCATTTCCCTAAATGTGGGTGCACCCTGGGCCAGCTGACAATCCACCCACAGCTTTTGAGAATCATCATGGTGTGCTCAGCCCCATGCCCGCCTTGGCATGAGCTTCTTCACAGAGACCACAGAATCAGGGCTAGATACAGGGTAAAAGCCCATTAGGTATAACAACCCTGACTTCCAACAGCCCATGTCTCCTGGGTAACCTAGTCAGGTCCCCTGACATGCCTGGGTGACCCCATTGCCCTCCCTCCCCACTCGCATCCAAAACTGGAAAAGGACTTATTTAAACACACACACAAAACACCCAAATTGCTTTTCCCTTACTCCTTTTCTCTGGTGAACAGAAAGTGGCATTCCAGGGCCATTGTGTGTCCGAGATATCTCCCGAGTCAATTTGTCAGTCTCATGTTCAGATGAGGCAAGGACTTGCGCACACGGCTAGGCCTACAGAAAGGTCTCCGGGAAGGAGGGGCGCGAGGATCCGGCCGCCGGGAGCAGGGGGCAGATTGGTGGACTATTGGACGGGTTCCTGGAAACAGTCCTCATGGCCAGAACTTTTTTTTTTCTGAGCCTGTGGACAAGGCTAGACTGAAAGTCTGATTTACCTCCCCTCCTCCCCCCAAGCCCACTCCATTTTTATATTGCTCCGAGGTTAATAGCCATGTCGTGTGGGGTCATAGAAGACATCTGTGTCTCAGATAATATGCTTACGGTGATTACCACACATAATTGACTGACCTTCCCTCATTCTTTCCCCGCTGCAGGCCGCAGCTGATAGGATGAAGCAAGCCACAAGAGTTTATTTTCCATCACACACCATTGTGCTGCTGAGCAAATATTTTAGCAAGCTTTGAATGAACCCCCTTTTCAAGCTCTAGGTTTTCAGAGTTAAAATAGGAAGCCATGACCAACCTCATAATATTAGATTTTAAATCAGCTTTGGGCCATCCTACTTAGAGCACTCCTGCAGGCGCTCTGGAAAACCAGGTTTGGGGCATGAACCTCCCAGGATCTTCTTCCCTTCAACTTCATCCTTCTTTACTTTGTCTTGGGTGGGGAGATTCTTGGGACTCCTCTTTTCGGCATCTGGGTGTTTAGAGGGAGGGAGAAATTAGTGCTTGGGTGTCCAGACAATACCCCAAAGGGTAACTGGAGTCCAGTCTTTTGCAGTCAGCTCATCCCATCACATCACTGACCTCGTGAGACCCAACCACCAGCTCCTGCGTCCGCCTGCTCTCATAGGGCCACCAGCCTTAACAAAGGCTATCCTAAGCTCTCAGCAAATGGATCCCTCCTTCTGCAAAGACGACTAAGACTCCTGATCCCAGAGAGAATGGAAAAGTAGGAGACTGAAATTTAAAAAAAAAAAAAAAAAAAAAAACTCCCCAAAGCAAACTTCAAAATGTTACATTAAGATTTTAAAACTTTTTAATAATGTTTTACCTTCACTCTATTCCATCTATCTAGCAATTAATCCATCAGCCTTCACATAATACACACCTACAGGAAACGCGATTACACGTCTCTGGGCTGGATTCCACTGTGAATTACTCATGTGTTCACACTAGGGAGTTCCAAGCTCCTCTAACTTTCAGCATCTCCTCTCTGCATCCCACTCCTGCCTAATAAGTTCTCCTGTGTCACGGAGGACAAGGCTGGGGCTCAGCGACTGCACTGGGATTTTACCCGAGGCCCAGAGCACCAGCCTCTCAAGGGCATCTCCTCACCCAGGTCTAAATCTCAGTGCTTGCGCTCTACGACTCACGCTGACTCCCCAGGCCTCTGTAAGCTACGTCTCAGGAGGCTTAGCTGGCAGGCAAGTGTCAACAAGAAAGTTTTCTGCTACAGTTTATCACACAAGTGCTGCTTCAGAGTCATTTTAATTTGTGCAATAACCTAAATCTGGTTCTAGTTGCCACTTAGAGAAATCCACCTGGAATTGTCAATTCACCAACATTTCACATACGTCATCTATGTCTTCTGTTGGTGGGGGAGGGCCCAAGGAAAAAGGGGTGGTTGCCACTGCTTAACAGAAAAATTATACATATTCTAAACATATGGGTGATCTTTAGAAAATCTCAGCATCACTTCATAATTATATACTACAAGTTTTAATTAACTAAAGCTCTGCAAATCATAATGCCTTATTAAAATGCAATTAATCCTTTGATTAAAAAACAAAAAGCACAAGTATTTACAACAAAAACACAAGTAGAATAATTACAAATATCATGTACCCATTTCTTTTATTTGGGTGTCACTTATGATGTTGCCTGCTCCCTTCATTAATTCAAACACACACATTATCTCGCATCCACAGCAGCGTGAGTGACAGTGGCCACCAAACACACAGCACTATATCCTATTGATTTCGGCAAATCCCGAACAATGCCATTTGCATGCTTGTTTCTGTAATAATAAAGATATGCCATTCAGAATTAAAGCCCGGCCAGGCTAGTGGCAACTAATTGTGTTGTATGTAATGAGTGCAATTTCAATTTGATATCACCCTCAGCTTTTCTTGCCGCACTCGCTAAGTACTTTCAAGTCTTTGTGGGGAAATAATTGATTTTTTTGTGCTGTGGGCACAAGAAAATTATTATGATCTTTTGAATAATGCCAAAGAAAAGACCATGAATGATTTAAATTGGTATATGAAGAAGGCTTCGCCGTGGACTACGGCTTGACTGACATCCTGCTAATGCAGTATCTAGATTAGCAGTTCTTAAGGAGGTAGCTAATATGAAACTGGTAAAACAGAAAAGGTTGCTACCAGCATTGGGTGGCAGGGGGGTGCTGATGGTGAGGATTGCAGCTCCATTTTATTTGTTATCCAGGGAGGACCAACAATTTGGGGATTTAAGGCATGACACGATTACATAATTGCCTGGCCCTCACCACCGAGGGTATGTTTCGACTGATAAATTACACATTTGAAATGGGCAGATAGGAGAGGGCTGGACCGGGACTGTTAGCACGGCTGCAGTTCAATTGGGTAGACCCACCTGCGGTGGGCAGATCCCTATGTCTGGAACATGAAAGTTAGTTAGCATCTTTTTCTGACAGTCAACTCCAGAAAGAAAACTGGGAGAAAGGGAGCTATTTTATTTATGCCTGAATCTTCCCATCAGGAAAGATTCAGTCCCACTCTGAGCATAGCTTGGGTCTGGCAGAAGAGCTACCGTCCCCTTTCTAACCTGCGATGACAACAAGGAAGGAAATCTGAACCCGAGACAGGTTTCCTTTGTGCCCACGAAACCTTGCATCTGCAAACCCAGCTAGGACAACTGGTCCCCTCCCTTCCTACTCACCGCCCCATCATGCAGCTGAGCTTTCCGTCCCCAGTGTGGCAGCCTGGACTTTAAGGACAAGGAAATAAACACCTTAGAAGGATGGATCACCAATTCAAAACACAATTCCACCTTAAAATGCATCCACCTTCCAAATCTCATTCTTCAGAGGAGGGAGTGTTGTTAATTTAGTTGGTCATAACTAAATAGTTTCTAATCTGGAGCAGGAGGCTGCTGGGAATATTGGACAGTTTAAAGGTTAATCACCATCGCCTGGTTACACAAGTGAGGCAGAACTAATTCCTCCAAAGGCAAATGGCTTGCAGTTTTATCAGCAGTGCAGATTAGAAGTGTTAATATACAGAACAGAATGGACGCTTAAGGGCCGGTTTTCCCCTTATCGGCAAACTTTGCAACAGAACTCAGCTCCTGCACAACCTCTGCACTTCTATAATAAGGCCCCTTATTTTGCCTCTCGAGCAGAACTATCAAACAATCCTGTCCAAACCACTGCCACCAAAATCAGGGTATTACAGACCACAGCTAATTGGAAGATCACTATAATGAAGGAAAAGATAAAATACTTTGGCTGTTGGCCTAAAATGTGGATCAACACAACATAGGAAGCTATCTTGCTATGTCACATTCTGAGAGATTTACATAAACAATAAACTCAATCCAACTGCCCCCCCAAAATACATCTTTGTTTACCATAAATGCAACCTAAAGCCAGACTAGTGGAGGCGGGAGAGGTTCTTTACATAGGCAATATGATTAGGCCAGCAGTTTTGCAACTGTGCAGGAAAGCAGGGACTGTGTATATTTCCTCTGTTGCAATCAGCAGGGAGAAAATGGCTTTTAATGTTCTCCACGCTTCCTATATCATAGATATTTAAATATTTGGACCACTCAACATGCTAAAACGCTTGCACCAGGCACACAAATTGACTTCCACATTTCTGCTAGGGCTGCAGGTGCCTTTCCAGGGGAGGAGGAAGTGGAGGACGTGGAAGGGGAGGGTTAAAAGGCTGCCAGAGGCTGGTCCCCAAGTGACTTGGTGGATATTCCTTTGGAGACTGGGGGAAGGAGGGCAGATGCAGTTGTGAGAGGGTGGTGTTTTAAAAGAGCAAAATTAGAGAAAATCAACCTAATTGAGCAGGGACTGAAATGTTTCTTAGGTGGGAGATCTGCTGTTATACCATGACCAAACATTCCAAATACAAGAAGAAAAGACATTCTAGGGTGCACCAAAAGCAGGCCCATCCAGGTGATATATTCTGGGGTCAGATTTATTTTTTTCCCCCAGATATGCCAGGCAGCATAGACAAACCCATCTCCCAAGCATTGTTCAGTGATTTTTCACCGCTGGTTGCTGACTCTCCTCTGGACCCCTAAACACCTGTCTTTCTTGAGCCCTGGGTTGGTAAAAAGGGTGGGACTCCTATCTGGCAGCAATAGGCTTCTGTCACTCTCTTATCCAAGCCCTCATTCTTGTATTGTGCAAACTCCTACAAGAAGGATCTATGTCTTTTGTCTGAATGATCCACAGTGCCTAGAAGAGTGTTCCATAATTCATACCAACTGACTAGTGCATTCAACATGTATTTATTGAGTGCCATTGATGCTGTGGAGGGCACAGGCTTCCTATAAGGAACTAGTGAGCTTTATGGGGGAAGGCTAAGACTAACATCTAAGAGTTAGAACACTATAGGAGATAAATGGCCACACAGTCATAGGAAAAATGTGACATAGAGATAGGGCTAAATGTCAACTACCCAGCCAAGGCAAGATCTGCTACAGAAGTTCAGAGAAGGGTGAGGCCTATGTGGCCAAAGTGGTCAGGGGCTTTGAACTAGGCCTATAATTCACCCATGTCCTTGGTCCTTTACTCACTCAACAGACATTTATTGTGCTCCTACTATGTCTCTGGCAAAGTTCTAGACACTGGACATGCAAAGATGAGCAGAACAAGGCCCCTGCTGGCAAGGAGCTCACTGTGGGAGGAGGGGAGAAAGCCTGACACAACCAAATGACCCAGTCATCAGGTCCTCGGCACTCCAAGATCTAACGTGAAGCTCTGGCTCACATATGAGTCAGCGTTAAGGCCCATGACATGCCGCTATTGGCGCTAATGGTGGATGCAGGAAAGAAAGCCCGTGCATGGAGGAAGACACTTTGCTGATGACCTGGCCAACTGCTAGTTTAGCCACAAAGGCAAGCAGAGGAGTGGAGCAGTAGCTGAGGGGAAAGTGAGGCTTAGAAAGGATTTTTCTTTAAATGGCCAAATTCACGGCATGTTTATGTGCTAATGAGACTCATTCAGAGAAGAAGGAAAAAATGGCAGTACAGGAAACAGAAGAGGCAATGACAGAAGCAGAGTCCCAGGGCACCGTGGGAGGTAGGGTGACGAACTCATCCTGGTGTCCTAGGACTTGCCCATTTTTTGCACTGAAACTCCCATCTCCCAGGTAACCCCTCAGACCCAAGCAAACTGAGACCATTGTCACCCTAGTGGAGGCTCAGCCTTAGAGACCAGGGCACGGGGACAGGGGAGGCAGAGCTGATCATGCAGATGTGGGTGGGTTGGCTGATCAGTGACAGGTGAAAAGGTGGTTCCCTTTGGATGCTTCTATTTTTTTCAGTGAAATAAAACATATTAATATATTATCCGAGAGTAATGAGCGAGGGGAGGGGGTGCAGGTTTGAGGAAAGCAGACAAAGTGGGAAATACTCGGCTGGACGAGGGGACAGGCAACAGCCTGGGGAAGCCCGCTTGAGCCTCATGGTAGAAGTGGAAGGTGTGACCAGTCAGCGTGGCCGTGTGCTTTTCTCTAGCCCAGGTTCAAGGCACTACATAAAAGAGGGTTGCATTTATCCGGAGCAGACAACCCTGAGTGGGGAAATTGAGGCCTCACAGATAAGTAAATTTCATGAATGCGCAGGTAGTCCATGCAGGCACTGAAGCAGAGCCTGGGGACCTGCCTTCCAATTTAGTGCTCTCTGCCTGCCAGCAATCGGCACTCAGGCCTCTCTGGCCCCTTGGCTGAAGGTGTTTCCATGATCTTCAGAGGCCCAGCCTGGGCGAGCTGGCAGGCTGTGCTTGGCAGTAGGGAGGGGAAAGGCCCAAATGAGCAGGCAAGTGACAGAGAGGGGTCCAGGGCATAGGAGTCCAGGGCATAGGAGTCCAGCTGGCAAGCACTGACCACAAGGCAGAAGGACCTCCAAAACTTCTCTCTATTGATGGGAACAGCGGTCTGCCAAGGAATTTAATCTCTTGTGCCTCTGGAAGCTTTCAAACATATTATGCCATTTCCTTCTTCAAACTGGAGCAGAGATGGTCAGGTGGCAGCCTGCTCCTCTGCTGCACCACACAGCTTTCCTGGGAGCCTTTCTCTGAACTCTCTAGCACAGGCGTGGCCATTTCTTGCATCTCTTCTCAGGGGAAAGGGCTCAGAGACTCCTAGGAGCATCAGAGAAGAAACCTGGGACAAGGGAATCTTATACTTTACCAAGGGGATCCATGTAGCCATGGTGGAAGAGAAGGGATGCAGTGATTCACCCATCATTGAGTGGTGCTGTGCTGGGGGCTGTGGAAAATACAGGGAAGAGCAAGAGCCCAGAGCCCACCATGCCAGGGTCAGGGGCAGCCAAGGATGGTTGTCTGGGTCTATTGAGAACAGAGCAGGAGAGAGAGCCAAGAGTCACTTTGCCTGGGCTGGGTGAGTCATGGTCAAAACCCAAGTAGCACCTCCTACGTCCACATGTGTACACTGATGGCATGAGCCACTAGTGACACAGACGTCAATTTCAGTTATTGTCAACCTGAGGTTTCCAAAGAGGCCAGTGAAACTCTTAGTAATGGGGAAGTTATTTCAATATTTTAAAAGCCAGGTAGAATTCATATATTTAACCACTGGAAACAGAGTAAATATCAATTGTCTTTACTTTTGGCTGGAATAGAGCCACTCCATGTGACATTTCTTGGCAGTCAGAAGCTTGATTGGCAGTTCTATGTCTCTAGTAACAATGTGAAAGTAGTTATTTAAAATGCCATTTCTCTGATGGACAGTGTGTTTTAAAATAAAGGGGTCAGGGGGTAAACTAATAAAAGGAGGGAAACAAAGTTAGGAAAGCAATGATCTGTGCATATGGCTTTCTGTGTAAGCTATTTATTTGACCCAACATTACAACTAGCAGTTTTGGTATCATGTTAACAAAGCAAATTATTCCTCAGCACTTTTATGTGAGTAAGTACAATTGCACACAGGCATCTCTTTCTACTTCCAGCTGGGGCATCTCCCTGACCCCTCACCAGCTCAGCCTGACCACCTGAGGCCTAGAACTCTGCTGCCCATGTTGCGTATGGACATGTATGCTCCTCCACTGAAAGTTCATGGCAGCCTGTACTCACCTGTCTACAATGACAAACGCCTCCAGGCCCTACCTGGTGCTTGCTACCCTTTTCTCAGCTGCATCCCTTCCTGCGAGCTCAGCCTCCAACAGTATCAAGTCTAACCCATAGCAGGTAAATTTGCCAAGAATCAGATAAAGTCCCCACTTGCTATTAGCCCAGCACAGACTTGTAACGGGGCTTCCTCGGCTCCCTCCCTGCTTCTGCGATTCTTTCATTGGATATTTACTGAGTGACTATTAGGAGCCAGGTACTGTGCCAGCCACAATGGCTACAAGAATTAGTAATTAATAATACTCTCTTCCCCAAAATGGCTCTCATTGTTTTGGGGAGGAGCACATAGAAAGGATTATCCCACCAGTGTGGTAAGGATTCTAGAAAAAGCTTGTAAGGGAGAACTTATATCTGTCTGGGTTTTCAGCAAAGCTTCACCAAGGAGGTGGTGCTGGAGCTGAGCCTGGAAGATGAGTAGGTGTTCACTAGGTGTCAGGGGACTTGGGGGCAGGGCAAGTTGTAGAAAGAGTGCTGGAAGGGAAGGTTGGGAAGGATGCTCAGAGGATCAGCAATAACATGCAGCAAGGCCCAGAGGCATAGGAGAGCACCGGAAATTTGCAGAAGTCTTCGATGTTCAGTTGGGCTGTCTGATGGGGTCTTATAGACAAAATACATTTATTAGATAAACTGCCCAGGCATCAATTATCTTGCTGTTAGCTGTGAGTTCAATGTTTTGTTTTGTGAGACAGGATCTTGCTGTATCGCCCAGGCTAGAGTACAGTGGCATGATCACAGTTCACCGCAAGCTTGAACTCCTGGGCACAAGCAATCCTCCTGCCTCAGCTCTCCTGAGTAGTACCACCACGCCCAACTAATTTTTTCTATTTTTTTGTAGAGACGTGGTCTCACTGTGTTTCTCAGGCTGGTGTGAGTTCAATGTTAATGAATTAACAATATACAAATTAGCATTAAATAAGGCATCTTTAAGCAGAAAAACACACAAAACAAGGTTATGTATTGACTGGTTGATGAAAATGTTGTGACCAGAGGCTTGCAGGGACCTAACCCTGTATCTCCCCTAGAAACAATGGTTCACTACTTGCTAATTCAGAGTTAAAGGGGACTTACAGAACATAACTACTGCAAATAACAAGAATAGACTATAGATAGGGTAAAGTAAAGTATTTGTGGAGTTAGATAGAGGTCCCAAGCACATTGGAGTTAGAGTTCGAGTCCTCCAAAGCTTGCAGGAAATGGTTTGGTAATAGTTACCCTTTTAAATAAAGACTCAAACTGTGTGGGGCCTTTGGAGATGCTTATAAAGATGTTCTTTACTGTTTTTGTTCTTTACTGCGTTGTAGATGTTCTTTTCCTATAAGTCTTTAAAGGATAAGGCCTAAGATCGTGGTGCCCAGTTCTGGTTATGGGGTCTGCTGGGTGAATCCCTATCCAGTATTTCCAGGACTAGAACCTAGATCTACTTGGCCAGTTCCCTTCTCCCTTCCTGTCCTCTCTTGTCTCTCAGCCCAGGGACCCACTTCTTTGACAACTCTATCTTCAGACGCCAATTGCTCGTCTGCCCAGACTGCCATGCGGAAGCTGACCCTGATTTTGTCTCACCCCTCCAACTGGCTCTGTCTCTCAAGTGCCTGTTCCGTTCAATGCCACGTCCAGTGGCAGACTCCAACCCCTCAAGTTGCCCCATCCTGCCACAATGGCTGGGACCATAGTTTGCGTCAGCTCAACGATTGCAAGAAACAGAAACTTAGAGAAAGAGGTGATTACTTACAGCATATGGAAGCATGTTGCAGAAACAGAAATAAATATAAACCTCTCAGGAACTGAAGCTGGTAATGAAGAAGCCACAGGGAGCCCAAAAGATGTCTCCCTGCTCCCCTCCCCCACGTCCCCCACCGTGTGTGTGTGTGTGTGTGTGTGTGTGTGTGTGTGTTTGTGTGTCTGCTTCTCTGCATTTCTCCTTCCCTCTTTTTATCCTCCTTCCCCCTTCTCTCCTCTTCCCACCTTTCCCCATCTTTAGCCTTTACCTGCTGGTCTGCTTTATTCTCTCTGCAAATCATCTTGCTCTGCTTCCTCTGGCCACCTTCTCTCCTCCAACTGTGTCTTGCATATGGCTTGGGGTTTCCCTGGCATGAACTCCAACTACCTTGCCACGAGGCCTTTATCTCAAATGCCCACCACCAAATACTCTTGGTTTGCATATGCGAGAGATTAACTGAGCTCACCAACTTCTATAAGCTTCCATAAGCTTCTCTGGAGCCAGGTGCTCACCCCTGGTCCAATCAGCTGCAGCTGGAGGAGAGGGAGAGTAACACAGACAAGTCATGGCCCCCTCAACGTGCTCTTTCAGTGGGGCCATGAGCAGAACTCAGTTCCCGGAAAAGGGGACAGACCCCCAAAATGTGTTATCTGTAGTCATTTCATAACTATGGCCATATTCTGAAATACATGGAGGGTTCTAGAAACCCTCTGGTTGGTTATTAAGGATCTTTGTTTAATCTTCCATACTGCTTCATTGTCTAAAGAAGAGAGTGGGCACGTCATCTATGACATTTGACTTTGGGATTTAGTTCTACGTCCTGGGGACAAAACCTCAGCCCTCTGGCCCAACTTCTCCCCTCCTGTTTGATCTTCCCATGTCTTTCATCAGCTCTTCAGGAAGAGTGACAGGATGGGCAACCAAGGACCATTGTCTCCTTCAGGGAGGCCTCGAGTGGGTTGAGGGCATCCCAGGAAGTGACTGCAGAGCTCCAGTTGCACAGAAGGGTCAACCTAGGGAGATAGAGGGATGGGGCCAATGGGTCTACAGGCAGGAAGATGACATTCAGAGGGTGTCTCCAAGTCAGGCAAACGAATCTCAGAATGGCAGAGATTAGGGACGGTCTGGACCCAAGGTGCAACCTTCAGTCCTTTCTTTCCATATGGCCTTGTGGTGATGGGGGGAACTTCTCCCCTCTCCTCCGTGTTTCTGCCTCTGTCCGTATGGAGAACAGAGCTCTCAGCCCTCTTCCCCATGGGGTGAGTGTAGGGGGAAACACATGCTCCCCTGTCCAGGTTCTCTCACCACAGCAGGAGGGGAGGCTGCCAGATCTGAATGGTCACTGTACATAAAAGGTTCATGGCCACTGTGCTCCGTCTGTTTTCACCTCCTGTCCCAAATCTGCCTGGCCCTGTGCTACGAGTAGCCTAGCTGCTTTATCAGCGGGGCATTAGAGGCATAGACATGTTTACAGTTTTGCCTTGCTCTTTTTCCTCTAGTAAATGTGCTTCAAATGGGCCTTTCCTGGCACTGCATTCTCAGGTTCTGGGGATAGAATAGGCAGAGATTTGGGGAAAAGGAATAGCAGTTGCCACTCTGACCTGAAGCCTAAGCCAAAGCCTAAGCCTCCAGCACTGCTTTTGTGAGAGCCCTGCTTTGGGGGCATCCGGCATTGGCCCAGAGACTCTGAAAGCTGGACTGTGCTTCACAATTGGCTGTTGATTCTTGGGCTGCTACTCGATCCATCAGAACCTGAGAGGGAGGAGGCATTTACTCCGATGTGCTTAGGAGACCCAGAATCTAAATGTGCAATTTATGTAGAAGGGAACTATAAATCTGTTTCTCCAATGATTTTTGTCCTACGTGTTCCCTAAATTATCACAAATAAAAAGGTGGGCTGCCTGAGAGACTTCTGTCTTGGTTCTTCCCTGGTGGAGGAATAAAGAAGTTAAGAGAGGCACTGGGATAGAAATGTTTCATTTTTGTATGCAAAAATTTTTTAATGTCTGTCAGCTTCATCACAAGATTTTCCCTACTGCTACAGCAGACAAATTTAGGTCATACAATCAATTCTGTTTTTCCTCCTGCTGTTCTCACATTCCCCCTACCATTACCCGGGCAGCATGATGAATACCTCCTGCATGGGCAGTATGGTAAGTACCTAGAAGGGCTTCCCCTGAAGGCAGGGGGGAAAGTGGTTTTAGGGTCCCCTCCCCGGTGGACTTTTTCCCCTCTCTAGGGGACAGAGGAGGATGGCTCTGAGACCCTGAGGGCTTTCTGGAATTCAGGTGGACCCTCTATCGGAGCTGCCTGTGCCGTGTAATGAGATTGTATCTCCGATGGTCTTTCAGGAAGGTGGACTGTGCCCTGCCTTGCTGCGCTCAACAATGAGGAACAGCTGAGCTAGGAGCTGACTGGCAGTAGACCCATCCCTGGCCCATCCACAGCCATAGACCCTGTTTTCCCCACCTTGCCCTTTAAAATCTTTGTGCAAGTAAATATATGCTCATTATATAGAATGTGCAAATAGGCAAAAAGAAAAACAACCATCCAAAAAAACCCTACCATGCTGAATGGCCACGGTCAATATTTGGATATGCATCCTTCAGACTATTTTCATGCGTATGTATGATGTTTATTTAATTTTTTAAAAAAGGAATTTTATTATGCAATGCTTTTTTGTAACCTGCCATTTAAAATCTAACCTGCTATATGTACATATGTCAGTGTTGACACCCATGGTTCCACAACATCATTTTGAATGAGTGCATTTATTAACTATCCCCTTCTTGTAGGACGTCGAGGGGTTTTCCAGTGTTCCGATGCTGTTATAAGTAGCAGCACAATAAGCATCCTTGGACATTCACTTTTGAACCCTATCTGATGATTTCCTCTGAATACATGCCTAGGAATGCAGTTGCTGGGGCAAAGCATATATCCTTGTTTAAGGCTTTTGTTGTATGTTGCCAAATTAACCTCCACTGGAGTTTACCAATTCACACTTCCGCAGCAGTGTAAGAAGGCCCGTTTCCCCAGACCCACGGCAATGTTTCATCTCTGTTCCCATGTAAGACGGGCTGAAGAATCACACATGTGTGAGAGGAGGTGGGTGTGGACCGGGGATTGAAAGTCTCCCTGCTGTCCTCTGGGCCGAGTCTCCTTTGTAAAAGAATTGTATGGGTACAGTGACAAGTGAGTCCTCCAGCAACGTGGGCCTCGCCTACAGGCCTGGCCCTGCCCTGAGGGTCTGGGCTGCTAACAGTGACCCAGGCTGGTCCCACCCAGGTCGCACGCCTGTCTCCCTCCCTGACTCCTCTGGCCAAAGTCCCCGTTGCCCTCTGGGCAAGTCAAGGCTGGCCAGCCTGTAGCAGGAAGCTGTCAGAAGGAGAGGATTACTAACACACGAACAGCTTCCCTGGAGAGTTGAGTGTTCCTAAACACCCTTGCGGCTCCCTCCTTGGGTCCCAGCCGGCTTTCCGTGGTAGGTTTATTGGAAGTCTGGAGCTTCCTTGTCAGTAAGTTTAGAAAAAAATCTGTTCAATCACCCAGCAAGCCACAGAGCTAATCAGAGACTACAGAAGCTAGAGCAAACAGAATGAGGCAGAAAAGCAAATGCCCCGTCTCCTGTGCCGCTGATCTTACTCTGTGCTGCTCTTTCTTACCTGGCACCACAGAAAACAGTGTCTCTCTCCAGCTTGTGAGGGGGTAGCTCTCCCACCAACCTCCACGTGTTGTCCACATAGACTCGAGCCTCCATAGACAAGGCTGTTGATTTGCAGGAAATGGATTTTGAATCGGCCTCATTACAGCCTCTGAGACTCTCCGTCGCTCCCATTTGGTTCCTAACTCATTAATCTCCCCCCTCCACTTGCCTGATCTGATTATTCTTAGATATAAGGTATTATTTTGCTCCTTTATGCACCACCAACTACTCATTTGCTCATAGGTGCTCCTGTACCTTGTACCAGGAGATGCGAAGGTGCCAATATGGAACCTTCTCCTCCACCACCCCGGGGTCTGGCCTGATTCTTGGGAACACAGGGATGAAGCCACAGAAAGAGAAACAAGAGTGAGGGGGTATACAGTCCCACCAGGGTAAGGAAGCATCTTGTTTTCTGGTTCTTTTGTTCATTACAGAGACGTTTTCCAGCTTCACCTTGGGAAAGCGCTGTAACTGTTAGCAGTGTCTGTGGGTCTCTGCTCTTCCATAGGATAACGCCGTGGAAGATCCGCACGCAGAGAGGAGCTGCCTTGTCTCCAGCACATGCAGCAAACACTTCACTTAGGACATGATGACTAAGAATTTTTCCAGAAAACCAGCTGGCATTCTGCACAGTTTAAATGAGATTTGCTAAACTCCAGAGCTGGAAAGGCCTTAAAGATTATTCTTATCCAACTGTTTCATTTTATACTCCCTCCCTCCCTCCCTTCCTATCTTTCTTCCCTCCTTCCCTTTCTTTCTTTTTCACAGCCATCTAGGAAAATGAGTAGTGCGGTGAAAAGAATACTGGCCTTGGATGCAGAAACCAGGAGCTTAAGTACTGGCCATGTGAGTTTAGATGACTTATTACTCTCTGGTCTCGATTTCAGTATCTATAAAACAAAGGTCTTCATGGGCCAGATTTCAATGGCAGGGCAGGATCGGCGGGGGGGCTCTCTGTTTAGGAGGCTCTGCTAGCTCACAACAGCCCTGAGTTCTTGCCCTGGAGAAAGTGGCCAGGCCCACACAGGAGTCCTGCACACTGAGGTGACCCCCACCCCCTGGTTCCCTGCCCTCACCTGGGCCTTCTCTCCCAGGCAGCCCTCCTCAGGCCAGTCTCCTTTGTCTCTCTCTGTCCACCACTGCCCCAGGGCCTGCTCTCAGGCTGGGAGGTGCTGGGAAGACCTTATCAGGACCTTAACCCTGCCTCCTCCGTGAAGACTGCTCTGATTAGTTCAACCTACACAGCACTTTCTGGGCAGCCCGATGGGCTCACTAACCATGTTCTGGGACTCTCTCTTGGGTCCACTCTGAATGATCCTCGCCTCCCCTTCACTCGCACCCACAGCACTCAGCATGGACCGAGCCTCACATCCTCCCAGCCTGGGAGGGTGCAGAGCATCTCTTGTGCCCCAGGCGGTTGCGTGGCCACCTTCCCTCAGGCTGCCAGCTCCTTTGGGGCAGGGCCTTTGACTTTTTCTTCTTTATGTCTTTAGCGTTTAGCACAGGGCCTGGCACGTGATATGGTTTTTAATTCATGAAACCTCTAGGACACAGACCAGGGATAGAGAAAGAGTAAAATGGTGGGAAGCAACAAAGTTAAAAGAAACTTTTGGAAGCTTAGAAGGGTAGAAGGGTTATTTCTAGTGTTCGCTAGAACAGCGCTTCTCAAAGTGTGGTTCAGAGACTCACAGGGGTCCCTGAGCCCCTTTTAGGGGGTCCTCAGGCCAAAATTATTTTCATAATAATACTAAGATATTATTTGCCTTTTTCACTTTCATTCTCTCAGGAGTACACATTGGCATTTTCCAGAAGCTACACAATAGGTGCTATCACAAAAGACCGACTGCAGAAGTAGATAGAAGCATCCAGCTGTCTTCTCTGAAGCCAGATACTGAAGAGATTTGCAAAAATGCAAAACCATGCCACTCTTCTGATTCCTTTTTTATTTATTTTTTCCTGCAGAAAATATGGTCATTTTTCATAAAGATACGCTATTTATGCTAACATGTAATGGGCTTTATTTGCTTATTTTTAACATAAATAAATAAATTAATATTTTAAACATTTCTCAGCTTTGATTTCTAACATCGTAAATATCGACAGATATAGCTCATATAACCAAAGCTCTCGGAGGTCCTCAATCATTTTTAAGAGTGAAAGGTGTTCTGAAACCTTAAAGTTTGAGAACCTTTGCACGGGAACATGAACAGCATTTGCTTGTCCGGTAGTCAGAGCCCCTTCCCCCTACCCGCCCAATTTCCACTCTCCCTTGGAGATGGCGGAGGCAGTTGGAGAGGGAGGGGAAAGGGGATGCCTGCCCCAGATGCCAGCTGCTGGGCTGAAGGTCACCCCCAACCCCCAGAACCCCAGAAACCATCTGTCCCAAGAAACTGTCTTAAGGCCCCGACTGAAGCTTAGTATGTTTGAACTGGTGTTGCCACGAAAAGGTGGAACAACTCGCTGCTTGGTATCAAACTAATGAAAGCATTTCAAGCACTGGAGGGTCAAGCCACAAGGGAATTGAAGTTTGGAGGACAGAAAGCAGGAGGAAGGACTTCATGGTAGAAATGCTACCACCACCCAAATAAATAATAATAGTAACTAATGTTTATGATTAGCACAAGCCCATTGACGTATCCTTCCACAACCACCTAGTGAGCAAGTACATTATTAATATTGTCTCGCCTTTTATGGATAGAGAAGCTGAAGCTTAGCACGTTGAAGTCATTTGCCACCTAAGAAGAGGTAGGGCTGGATTCTGATTCCAGAACCTTCACTCTGCAGTACAGCTATTTGGGGAATAAATATTCCAGGAGAGGTCTAAACAGGCAATTGGTTCTCTTTGATAATTATTGCCATAAGAAAGGGAAATAGAGCAACTCTCCTGAAAGCCACATGAACGGCTTGTAAAACATCAGCTTCACATCTCATGGGGTTCCCGTGGAGTTCATTTCCCAAGCAGTGCATCCAGGGGACACACCAGGAAGTGTGGGCAGTCTGGGCAAACATTCTCGAATTCTTTCTTGGCAGGATAGGGAGGGGAATTGGATATCTGGTTATACCTGCCTTAAACATTTTTCAGGCTGGACTGTTTGGCATTCCTCTTGGAGTAGACTCCGAGTGCCTGCTGGACCACAAGGGGAAGAAGACATTGGTGACCCTCCCAGGTACCTGCCGGGCAGCACACCCCCAGCTCACCACTCCTCTGTATTTGTCACAGGCTCGGTCAAACGGAAGGATATCATGCATTTATTTGCTTTAAGGATGAATAGCCACTTTACTCTTCCAGAGGCTTGAAAACCCACCCTTGGGCCAGGCCGGGTCAGCAGAGAGTTGAGGGTCTGCCCTGCAGCAATTGAGCTCCTCGCAGAACTGTGTTCAGGATTGGGCCTGGCTGGGGTGCCATTTAAATAAACTGGTCATGGGTCGGTGGCGAGGCTGTCAGGGGAAGCTGTTCATGACATCACACAGCAGCAGGACCAAAGGTGGCCCCTAGCTGAGTCTTTCTTACAAATAAGGCTAGGTGAAGGGCCACACGAATGCAGATTCATGGCAAATAGCCCCACCCGCCCGTGCACACACACTCCTGAACTCCTAGCCCTTTGCTCATACCCCTCCTGCACCGACATTCTGGAACTGCCACCGCTTCCGAGGTACTTAGTACCAGGAGAGCTGGGATCCTCCAAAGCCTGGATCTGCTTTCATCCTAAAGACACTCATGACACGACACCATGAATTACATAACTGACCTGGCCCTTCCTTTATATTGGCTGTTAGAAAGCTTAGAGACAAATTAGTTGTATTAGAGCAAGTAAATACAACTTTGAGGTATTCATCCAAAACGTTTTCTATTTCTTTCCCTTTTTTTTTAACTTGAGAAACTTCTGAAAATTCTGAAACACACAGAAAATCCTATACTTGATACCTTCCATACAAAATTGACAAATGTTAATATTTTGTTATATTTGCTTCAAGTCAATGAAATATTACACATAAAGTTGAATGCCCACTGTTCCCCTCTGGGACTATTTCCTAACTCCCCCCAATCCTAGCAGCAACCACTATTAAATTTGGTTCAAATCTTCCTTTATAAAATGTTAACAAATATGTCCACGTACTTACAGAAATTTGTAGGTAGACTTTTTTTGTAGGAATTTTATAAATGATCACATAGTGTGCATTATTCTTCGATATGCTTTTTTTTATTTAACAGTATGTTCTGGCAATCCTTTCCTGCTCTTTATATGTATTCTCTGTTGTATTTTATGGTTCCTTATTAGCCACCCTATATCAATTTTGGAACAAGGCAGAGTACAACTAAATAAGGAATTAATACAATAATGATCTTTTGATGTAATTGTTATTATCATAAGAAAGAGCTGGTCATCTGCTATCTATCTTCACGGGAGCCTAAAACAAAACAAAAAAACAAGTCAATGTTGCAGCAGGAGAGACTTGAGATAGATATCACGAAGCCACCCCTATAAGGGGTAGCTTTACTTCTATTCTGCCTAGGGAAAAGGGAATAGAGGAAATCAAGTCATCCATTAGATTTTTAACCAACTAACAAATCCTGGCCGGGAGCTGGTGGGTCAGCTATGAGGCTAAATGCTAGGGGAGATGAAGAGATCTAAAAGGGGCCTTCTGGGGCTCTCCAGCTTTGCTGGGAAAACAAGGCGGGCCACAGGCAAGACAGCGCGGAAGCTCGAGGGGCAGTGTGCCGGCGAGCTTGAGAGCGCCGAGCCCGGCTGCCTGGGTCTGAAGCCCCGCTCTGCACTTCCTAGCTTTTGGCCTCCACTCTCTTCTTCATCTGTGAAATGGGAATAGAGAGTTCTGTGAGAACTAAATGCTCTAATATATGGAAAGCTTTCAACACAGTGCCTGGCACTTAGTAAGCACTACATAGTGTATTTGTTAAGTAAAAATAAATGTCATTTGAAGGTATAGATCATAAGCTAGAACAATCCAGAGATGGCTTTGAGCTGGGGATGATGCGAAATGGCTTCACGGAGCAGGTGTGAGAGAGAGCACAAGCAAAGGCCTGAGCAATTCAGATCTCTTAACCCAGGAGAACTTCTTCACCAAAACTTACCCAACAAGGTATGCGTGGGGCACAGTGAGGAAACAAGTCAGGCAAGGCACAAAGAGAATGGTGGCACCTAAGATGGTTGGGTGCAGGAGGTAGGGCTTGATATTAGGATCAAGAGTTCAGGACTCAACCTGTAAGAATAGGGAGCCAGTGAAGGTACTGTGCAACAGCAACATGTTGCAAGGAAGTGTATCAATCAGGGTAGGCTGTGTAACAAACACCCCTTTCCCTATTTCTCAGTATCATAAAATAACAAAGGCTATTTGTTGCTCAAGTTACGGGTCCTCTGCCTGTCAGCTGAGCCTTTGCCCCATCTTGGTTTCACTTTGGGGAATCTATCTAGAACATTGCTGTGCTGTTGTTGCAAAGGGAAAAAAAGCACACAGCAAGCCATGTACTGCTGACTCTTAAAGCTTCTGCTGGGAAGAGACACACATTGCACTGGCCAAAGCAGGTCATTGAGCCAAGCCAGCTGTCAATGGGGCAGGATGGATGGTCTTCCCCAGGAAGGGGCAACAAATATCTGTGAACAATAAATAATAATATGAACAACGGAGTTTTAGGACCCTTCCTAAGATTAGTATCACACAGTTTTCTGCTATGATGTCCCCCCATCCCAGCAACATTGTTTATCATGCATTCTTACGAATTTTTCTTTAGACCATGATGCTTTAGAATTTGCCTTGAAATCAACGTGGATCTCATCCCCACCTCAGGATGTCTCCATGAGCTGATTGAAAGGAAAGGGTTCCTCTAAGACCTGTTTTTTCCCCAAGCTTGAGAAATGAATATAATATTTCTGTTTTTGAGTTACTCAGGCATCTTGGTTGAGGTGAGCCTGTGTGGTTCTCCAGTTTACCTAGTTTTATAATTTTGTAGCCTGCTGCGATTTCTGGCCTATTGATTAATGGGTCTCTCTCTCTCCACCACAAGCGACCTTAATCTTTTCTTAATTGCTTTAATGGCTGTTCGGCTTCCCTCTCATGCCTTCCCCCACAACGTTGTTGTTGCAGAGCTTTTGTGTCTTAACTTTATTCTCCAACGGAGGACTTTTGCAGGCGAGTGAAAGGCGAATTCTCTCTTTGTTTACCCACTTTTCCTTGTTTTTCTCTTTGTTTTATTTCTTCTTCAGCTGTTTTCACATTTCTTAGCCGGTGTGGGGGCATTGTCTGAGGTAATTGGGCAAAAACAGAAAAATAAACAAAAATATAATGAGGAGAGATCAATGCCAAGGCTCCCCTACCCTGCACCCAGTGACCCCTGCACCCACTGCACCCGCATCTGTCTGGGTGCTGCACCTGCCTCCCTCTCTCCTGCCCCTCCAAGGCCAGGGGCCAGGCAAGCAGCTCCTCCTCCATGCTGAGGGTGCTGGAGGTCCTCCCAGAAGCCAGACAGGTGGGTTGATTTCACCGGGGCTAGTGTGGGGCTCTCTCCTTCCTTAGGAACAGAATTCCGGGAGCTCCTTCAAATATGCTTCATTTGTTTATTCATTCATTGATTTATTTGCAAACACTTATTGAATACTTCCTGTGTGCCAGGCACTGTGCTAGGCATCATGGAAAAGTACACATGAGGTGCAGGCCTTGGGCTCGAATCACATACAGATCAAAAATAATGGGCTCATGGGCTGGGGGTTTGGGCAGACTTCCTGGAGGAGGTGGGCTTGAAAATGGGCCTTAAAGGGTAGACAGAACAGATAGAGCAGACAAAAGAGAAAGCATTTCTGGAAGCAAGAGGAACATGGGAATTGGGGAGAGTGAGGCCTTAGGAGTGGGAACCTTGACTCCTGTGTGCCCTGGGCCTCACTGTCATGGCCTACAAGGTTGGGTGTGGTGGGTGGAGGGCTTTGCTATGTACACCATGCCCAGGGTCTGCTTGCACCTGCAGGAGCCCCCTTTCCCGTCTGGTTCTCCGCTGTTCTGAGAGAGGAAGGATGATAGGAACGGTTAGTAGGTGCTCTTTTGAGGGGGAGAGAAGGAAAGGGAAAATACTCTCATTCAAGGAGGGTTCAGAAAACAAAATTTCTGCAAGCTCTCGGGTGGCCCCACAAAGTCCAAAAGGATCCATATGGAGCCCATGCCTGCCACATGCCCCTAGGCCATTGTCTTTGTACCAGGCCTATTGAGATGTCAAGGTTACGTTTATCTCATCATATTCTGTTTGCCAGCCATCCTGAATTGTCTTCTGATGGAGCCTACGGGTGTCAGGGAACCCTGGGGGCAGGCCCGAGCCCTCTTCTGTACAGGAATGGATGGGACCCAGGAAGTTGATGAAATACGGTTGAACCAAACTGCCTGACACCATCCGTGCCTGCGGGTACCCTGGGCCCGAGGGACTCACCTCTCCTCTTAGTTATAAACTCTTAAGGAAGGCACAGAGAGAAAGACCATTTATTGAACATTTACATCAGTCAATTAAGGGAGATATAGAGTAAGTGGTTAAGAGTTTATCTCTGAGGTCTGACAAATTGAGTTTAAATCCAGCCTCTTCAAACCTGCCTCTTCCCAGCTAGGTGAACTTGAGTGAGTTAATCTCTCTTTTCTTTTCTTAAAATGTCTTTGTTTAATTATGAAATATTTCAGATAAATATCTAACAGGTATTTATATATAACATTTACATTTATATATGAGCTACTCAAGCTACTCAAGTGTTTATCATTAGCATTAAAGACATAAACATCAAATCGTAGTTACTTCATGTCACCCTTTGGTTTTTTGGGTTTTTTTTTTTTTGAGACATGGTCTTTCTCTGTCACCCAGGCTAAAGTGCAGTGGTGCAATCACAGCTCACTGCAGCCTCGAACTCCTGGGCTCAAGCGATCCTCCTGCCTCAGCCTCCAAAGTAGCTGGGACTACAGGCATGCGCCATCACACCTGGCTAATTTTTCTTATTTTTTGTAGAGATGGGGTCTCGCTATGTTGCTCAGGCTGGGCTCAAACTCCTGTCCTCAGGCCATCCTCCAGTCTCAGCCTCCCAAAGTGCTGGGGTTACAGGCGTGAGCCACTGCGCCCAGCCCCATAACACTCTTTTAAAAAGAAGAAGTGAAATGTTAACAATTAGCTAAAACTGTCCCTTCATCTCCTCCCTTTCTTTTCTGTCCAAAGGTAACCAGTTTCCTGAAGTCGGTGTTTATTATTCCAGTGCACTTTTGAAAAATGTTACTACATATGTAAATATCCATAAAAAGTATATGCTGCTTTCATGGCCTTAAAATTTTATATGATGGGCGCCATATTTTATGGATCCTTTTGAAAATTCCTCCCCCCCCCCCGCTCAAATGTATGTTCTGAGATTTATCCCTGTTGATACATGTGTAACTGCTGTATGGTATTCTGTATTCTGCTCGAGGAGTGAGCCATGGTTTACTTACCCATCTCCTAGAGCAGGAGTCAACAGTTTTTTTCTGTAAAGAGCCAGATGGTAAATATTTTAGGCCATACAATCTACCGCAATGATTTCACTCTACCATTCATTGTAGAGGGAACACAGCCACAGACAATATGTAAGCCAACGCCTGTGGCTGTGTTCCAATAAAAATTTTGTTATTTTATATAATTTTCATATGTCACAAATATTCTTTTTTGATTTTTTTTCCAACCATTCTTAGCTCGAATGCTGCGCATAAGTAGGTGGCGGGCCAACTTTGGCCTGCAGGGTATAGTTTGCCAATGCCTGCCCTGGAGAGACTGGGGGGTTGTTTCCACTTTTCTTCTGTTACAAACAGAGAGGCAGTGGTCTCCCCTGCACTTCCCTGAGCACTACATGAGCATTTTTCCACTGGATGTACAGTTGCAGCATCATGGTGTGTCTTTTCCAATTTACTAGGTATTGCTAAACTGCTCTCCAATATTATCGTAGGTGTTTCCATTTACACTGGCCCACATCCTCACCAATACTTAGTGTTGTCATACTTATTCACTGTTTGGCCAAACAGAAGAGCGTGATGATTGTTATCTTATTCTTGTGTTAATTTGCAATTCCCCGAGAGATGGGGAATTTTTCCATATGTTTCTTGCCCATTTTTCTATTGGATTGTTGATCATTTCTTTATTGATTTGTAGGGGTTCTTTAAATAAAGCTTTCTAAGCCCCAGTTTCCTCATCTGTGAATGGGAATACTCAAAGTATCCAAATCATAGAGTTGATTAAGGTAGGGTCAATGTAAATGAGTATCACACATGCAAGAGTCTCTGGCCCTATCACACAGAGTAGGGATGAGAAGAAAATCAGGTTCCATATTGTGTCTCCTTGGAGGAAATATTGTTCTAGAAGACACAGAAAGGAGGGTGAGGCGGCAAAGGAATACTAAAGAGCAAAAGACGGCTGCTAAGGCCGAGTGCAGTGGCTCACGTGTGTAATCCTAGCACTCTGGGAAGCCGAGGCGGGAGGATCGCTTGCGGCCAGGACTTCAAGACCAGCTTGAGCAAGAGCAAGACCCCTACTAAAAATAGACCTCTACTAAAAATAGAAAAATTAGCCGGGTGTGGTGGCGCACACCTGTAGTCCCAGCTACTGGGGAGGCTGAGGCAGGAGGATGGCTTGAGCACAGGAGTTTGAGGCAGCAGTGAGCTATGATGATGCCACCGCACTCTAGAGCCAGCAACAGAGCGAGACCCTGTCTCAAAAGAAAAAAAGACGGCTGCTAATTGGCTACATACCACAAAGTGCCAGATTTGCATCACCACCAACAGGGAGGGGGGGAGAGAGGCTGCCCACCACATGGGGAAAGGGAAAATTTAAAAAAGAAAAGAAAAAGCAACAAAGAATCCTCAAAGAATGACCTTAGAGGAGAGGAAAGTTTCCTAGGTTTTTAGGTTGGTTGTGAATTACGTGGCATAACTCTTTCTCCTGAAGCAAAGTCTCCACTGCTCACAAATGCTGTTGGGAAAAGACTCTTTGGGGACCACAAGAGGCACCAGGGTATGTGCTTGGGTTGGGATGGTGATGAAAACACATAGCACCTGTGCACATAAACACCTGAGTCTGAGGGGAGACCTGACAGCTCAAAAGCTGTTTGCTGGTTTTGTGATGTCTAGCCCTGTACTTGGTCCTTTCCATATATGACCTCATTAAATTCTCGCAGGGGGCTCATGAGGCCTTAATAGCATCCCCATATTACTTGAGGGACTTGAAGTTAAAAGAGGTAAAGTCACTTGTCCAGGATCATGCAGCTGGTAAATAGTGGAGCAAAGTTTGCATTTAGGTGTGTCTGACTCCGAGAGAGACAGAGAGAGAACAAGCATATGCTAAGGAAGGGGAGGGGAGGAGAGGGGAGAGGAGAGAGGAGGCTGGAGGGAGAGGAGGGAGCAGGAGACATATGGGGGAGAGGGGCAGGGAGAAACATTTTCTTATCTTCTTGGGAGCCCCATGTTGATGGAAAAGAAGGCAGGGCTGTGGATTCCCAGCTGCTCCCAGCTAGGGTTGTCAAATTCAGCAAATGACAATATAGGACACCCAGTTAAATCTGAATTTTTGACAAACAATGAATAATGATAATTATGCCCCATGAAATAAATGGGCATACTTATACTAAAAAATAATTAGCTGTTGATCTGAAATTCAAGTTTAACTGTGTGTCCCATATTTAATCTGTCAACCCTCCTCACAGGGCATCTCAGGTCCAGCACGGGGAGAGACAAACAGGAGCATCTAGAAAGAGGGACCAGAGCAGACCCCTCTTAAAGCTTGGAGTCTTAAAGCTAACATGTCCCATGTAGCAACAGCCTCCTTTCAGAGCACCTGCCCCTCGACCTCCTGAGATACCAAGCCACACTTGGCAGGAAAGAGGAGCGTCAGGGAATTGTAGAAAATGCCACAAACGCAGCATCCAAGCTGCCCATTGGGGCCTTGACCGGCCTTTGGAATGTCCCACCTGTCATTTCTCCACCCTTCTCCCTTCTTTCTGCACCCCCTCTCCAAGCGCCTGATCCCTGAGGTTCCAGGCTGCTCTGGTCCTGCCAAAGCGTTTGATACACTATCCACCCCGAGGCTGCAGTGACTCAATGTGGGATCCCTCCGAGGAGAACCTGCAATGGAGAGGCAGGGCCCCAGGAGGGATATGCTTCCGTCAAAGGCATGGAACCCAGATGGTGGGACTGGTGAGTGCTGGAGGGAACTTTGGGAACAGAAGGGCCCTTTTGGTACCCCCTCCAATATATCAGCTATGTAACCACCTAGTCCATCCGCCCTCACAGCCAGCCCTGCCTGAGTCGGTAACTGAGCGCAAGGGTGTAGCATCAACTCAACACAACATGCCAGCCCGACTCAAACCTCTCTGGGGTTGTCCTGCCTCAGGCTGCTTCCTCCCGCCCTGGGGAGCTCTGGAGGGGCTGAAAAGCTTTGTGCAGATGGCGCCAGCACTGAACACCTGAGAGGGTCTCTAGCCCCTCTTACTCTCAGTCCTTCCCTCCGTCCTCTCCTTGAATGGCTCCCTGCCCCGACAGCCAGCGAGCGCGGAGGCCAGCTCCCGGCGGAGCGGGTCCCAGCCAGAGTCTTCACACAGTACCTGTCCTTGGCTCGGCGTCGCCCCTCCCAGGAAGAGTGTCAGGCCTCCCACCCCGGCCCTCCCACATCCAAACAACCTCCAGCTGCTGTTTCCACGACAACCAGAGGCATTGCTATAGTTTCACCCCGATAATGCCAATCTCCCCCCTACACACACATTTTACCCCCCTTCTTGCCAAGACCCTCTTCCGGTCACATCGAGTACACGCACACCCTGCCTAGCAGCCCCCTCCCTACCAGCTCCTAAGAATCTTTCTGCCATGTTTACTCAAAGACATCCATGGAGGGCCTTCTCTTTGAAGATGGATTTTTTTTAATGTTATGATACGTTAAAAATGTCACAAACAGGGTGTGGGCAGTTACAAAAACCTTTGGTGGGGTGGAAGCTGTGATAGGAGTTTCAGAGACGGGAGGGGGAACTTGGCCCCAAGGCCTGTAAGTGGAGATGTGATTATTCTTCAAGTAGGAGTTAATGGGAGGCAGATCTCCAAATATTTCATACACGGATTACAGCCAATTATCGGATTACACGAGAGGCCAGCACACTGGCTCCCCTCTGGCCATACCCACATCGTCAACATGCAAATGGCAAGGAATAAGGGGACCGGGAGAGGGGCCCAGGCTGAGGGAACAAGGAGTGGGAACATCGGGGAGACGTGCCCGCCCCATTCGACTCACAGGAGCTCCGAGGGGCCACTCCCCAGCCCGCCCCTCGGCCCCCACCCACAGCGCCCCTTGATGCCAGCTCCAATCCCTCCCTGGCACCAATTTGGGATGAACATAGCTTTCCACAAAAGGAAGAGAAAGGAGAAGTAGGGATGATAAAACTTCACCATCTGATTTCCTAGATCTTTGCAAAATCATCTTGTTTTGTTGATCTGGTCACAGAGGGTCCTGCTTGGAGTGGGGGGA
Organism: Daubentonia madagascariensis; assembly: GCA_023783475.1. Lineage (NCBI taxonomy): Eukaryota > Metazoa > Chordata > Mammalia > Primates > Daubentoniidae > Daubentonia > Daubentonia madagascariensis. Next base: position 38,186,859 of record JAKFHU010001035.1, on the reverse strand, counting down.
CCCTGAGGTCCAGGAAGGGGACAATTGATGTCTTTTGGATTCAGGTTTCTTGGTGATTGAGACCTGAGGGTTCAGAAGTCTCTTCTAGATGCCTTCTCTCTGCCCGTCTGGGGCCCTGCTGATGGCGCAAGGGCTGTGGGGCTCACTAGCTCCCGCCGAGCCTAACCTGCCATCTTCTTTCCACACCCCTCTCGTACCCCCTCTCTCGGGCGTCCTTGTTGACAGGGTAGCCAGAGGGCAGCTCACACGCCAAGTCTTCTATATAATCCCATAAGTGGCTGTAATCAGGGGATGAAATCTCCACGGACCTCCTTTTGGGTACCTCCTGATAGCAAAATTATTTTTTTAGATAGATTCAAAAACACAACCTAGGGCTACTCTACCCTGTAGGACTCCCCGCTTCAGAGACGGGCTGGATTGGGTATTAGGCGAAGAGTTCCCTGTGGGGTGTTCTGTTTCAGCTTGAGCCCCGTGTTTGGGAAGTTAGGGGATTTTTGTGACAAGTCTCATAGGGCTGGCTGACTTCCTCTGGCCCCACAACAGCCAGGTCCCACCACATCCCCTCAAATGAGTGACAGAGAAATACAGCTGGGATTTTAGGTTAGAAGGCAAATTCCATTTCCTGTTCCAGAGGGGAGCAGAGCTTTCAATGAGTAACTCAACCTGTACGGCACCACTGTGCATTCCAGCATCCCCACCCAACACACCACTCTGGAAGGGCGGTCCTCCACATCGGATCTATTCCAACTTGACTTTGGATGATATCTGTCTTCCCAAATATGCAAAGTGCCAGATCCCCTTGCAGTTCCTGCAGCCCTCCACCCCCAGCAGCTGGCAATGGGAGATGGCCCTCTACACTTGGAGCACGAGGGAAACTGAGGCCCTGAAAGTATGTAGGCTTTTCAATCCCTTAGCCCAAGAGCTTTCTAAGATCAAGATGCTAGGTTTGGATGTTAAATAACTCGGACATCCCTGGGTTGTGGGACCTCTCTGCCCTTTCCCCGGCCACCACTGTCTGGGTGGAACCCCAGACTTTTGAAAGTGCCCATGAGCTGCAGAGCAGCTCTGGAGACCTCTGCCCATGGTCACTGCACTCACAAGGTTATTCACAGGACCCTAGGCAAGCCACCGCTGCCTCCTGTCCACCACTCCCCCACCCCAAATTTGTGGCTTTTCCTTAGCCCAGCTGCTTCTAAGTCTGAAAAGCTAATGTTAAAAAAAAAAATCCCCAAATCAGCAGACACATAAATAATTGCATCCTGGCAAGATTAAATTAGGGGAGTTAGAAAAGCAGCAGGGGAGGGTTATAATTCAGTACTTAGGAGGACACCCACATGAGTAAACACCGAAGCGCGAGTCTCATTTCCTCTCTGGGTTCTCATGACAGTCCTCCCCACCCCTCCCCTGGGCCTCAGCCCCCCAGGTCCCCAGCCCCAAAAGACACCATTCTGGTCAGAGAGGTGGTGACTCTGCACCTCACCTGGATTCCTTCCCCACCTGCATTCCCAGGAGTCTGAGCTGCATCCGGTGAAAGGAACTGATCCCAGGGCTCTCAGGTGAACTTGGGAGGACCCTCGGAGAGATTAGGCCATGTCTCCCACCAGTACCACAATTTAAACAGGCTTATGGGGAAATTGAGTCAGGTTCCTAATTAAGTCTTGGGAAGGAAGTTCTGGATTATAGAACAGTCAAACCCAGAAGAACTTTCAGAAATAGGAGTGTAATAAATTCTACATTCCAGGATGGTCAGTCTGCTAGTGAGCGGGACCCCTGTGCAGCAGCCTTCAGGGATGTCCCAAATAGCCACAGGTAGGCACATCCTTTGAGTGAATGACTGGGGTGCCAGGATTAGCCAAAGCCAGAGTGGACAGTTGAAATATTTTGACACCACAGTGGAGGTATCTGGGTGGAGGCAGAAACTCAATTTCAAATGGAAATTAAATTACTGCAGGTGTAGGGTTATTTTCCGTTTAGGAGAAAATGCCCCTGCCATTTGCATTTTGTAAATAAAAAATGGTTAACAATCCAGCTTTGGAAAACCAGTTTCCTGCTCCTCCTCAGCATTTCTGAGGATTTGGTGACGTGACAGTAACTAATAAGTACCTAGTGATTAGGGTTGCCAATTTAGCAAATAAAAATACAGGATGCCCAGTTAAATTGCAATTTCAGATAAACAAATAAGTTTTTAGTATAAGCATGTATTTATTCATTGGTTATCTGAAATTCAAATTTAACTTGGAGTCCTATATTCTACCTGACAACCTTCCCACCGATGCCTGGGTAAGGGAAGATGCGCAACTTCCAGAGGCCCACTCATTCCAAAATTAATTCCACCAATACATACGTACTGAGCCCCTGCTCTGCTCCCAGCACTAGGTTCTGTGCTGATGCCTGACCTTGGGGAACCCACGGTCCAGTTGGGGATGCAGAGAAGCAAAATGACCATCAAAACAGAATGTGGCACATGGCATGAGAGGAATGTCCAGTGTCCAGGGAGCAAGAAATGGCATTTCCGATGAGTGAAGGGGCAGAGGTCACCCCCAATGCAAAAACCCCTGCCCCACCTGTGTATCTGGGGCAAGACAGGAAGGTACCATGAGGCCCTCTCGGTCATTTCTCTGTTGTAGCACCTCCCTCGTTTCACTTCCCGCTCCATCAAGAACCCATTCACTCACTTATTCACTCAACTGACATTTTTTGAGGGCCTAATATGTACCAGCCACCTTACAGCATGGGAGAGACAAAGATAATCATGACATGGCCCCTGTCCTTGAGGTTCACAGCCTGGCAAGGGACGTGAAACATGTTCATAATCATGGTGACTTAAGGGTCACTCTGGCATTTGGATAAGGCAGTGATGGAACACTGGAAGGATGTCATGCAGCATTGGAAAGCTAATGGCACCATTGTCACACAATTCTGTTTTGTAGCCAAAGTCCCCATCAACATGCTGAGTGATGCTGATCAAGTCACTGACCCTCTCTGAGCCTTGCTTTCTTTACCTGAATAAAGGTGATGTTAATAATAGTACATGTCTTACAGGCTTGTTCTGAGAAGCTAATGGAACATCCAGCACTTGCTAAACCATAAAGTGTCACGTAGAATTACCATATGATTGATCAATTTTGCCCCTAGGTATGTACACAAAAGAACAGAAAACAGGGATTCAAACAGATACTTGTATACCAGTGTTCACAGGAGTATGATTTACAATAGTCAAAGGCGGAAACAACACAAATGTCCCACCACAGACAAATGGATAAGCAATATACGGTATTTACATACAATGGACTATTATTCAGCCTTATAAAGGAGTGAAATTCTGACACATGCTACCACATGCAAAAACCTTGAAGACATTATGCTCAGAGAACTATGTCAGACACAAAAGTAGAAGATTTTATGATTCCACTTATATGAGGTACCTAGAATAGGCAGATTCATAGAGACAGAGAGCAGATTAGAGGTGACCAGGGGCTGGGGGGAGGGGATAGGGTTTCTATTTAGGATGATGAAAAAGTTCTGGAGATAGATAGTGGTTAATAGTTGCAAAACATTGTGAATATACTTAATGCCACTAAACTATATACTTAAAAATGGTTAAAATGGTCAATTTCGTGTTATGTATTTTCACCACAATTTTGAAAAAAAGGGTTGACACAGAGAAGGCTGGACAGGTCAAAGAAGGCATCACAGAGGGGGTGTACTTGAGTAGGACTTGGCTGGGGGAAATGGAGGACAGGCCAAGTGCAGGAAGGGCAGCCAAGCAGCTTCTGCAAGAGATGTATGGGTACGAGTCGAGGCTTAACACCACCTATTACGGAGCTGCCCAGCAGGACAGGGGAGAAAGTGCTGCCGAAGCACCGAGTGATGTGGGGCAAAGGCCTGGGTGGGAAGTGGGTGGAGGGTGTCCTTCATGGAGCCAGCACCCCAGGAAGCACTGGGCTGGGAGGGAAAGTCCAAATCACAAGGGAAAGTGAACCCAGCTGAGGAAGTCAGCGGGGCAGCTCCCCAGTGGCTGGGGGTGTGGGGGCATTTAGGGCCAACGTGCCTGGAGATGGAGGGAAGGGGGCAGTGCAAAGGAGACATTCCTGAAGTTTTGGAAGAGTCACCTGGGAAGGCTGGTTGGACAGCATAACCCACACAGGATGGGCTGAATCCAAATCTCAGATGGTGGCCACATGAAGCAGGGACCCTTATAGTTATTCCAAGTCTTTTCCAAGGACCCAGAATGTAGAGCCTGGGATCTGCTCTGGTACCCATCTCCTGAGCAAGAAAGCAGAGATAATATCAGTTCCTTACAGGAAAAGTTTCAGGCTTCCCCCTACATACACACACACACCCCCCCATACACAGAGGAAATCCAGTTTTCCTTGGATTCAGGGTCAATTTCAGCAAAATTATAAATTCTGCAGATAGATTTCCTTCTTCCCAAACCTCAAGCCTCTCAGCCTCAGTCCCAGAAAAGGGGTTGGTATCAGGCATTTTACACCCTTTTGTGAATTCAAACTTTGGCATTCCTTTTTCCAAAAACATTTGCATTTCAGCCAGAGCTATTGTTAAAAGATTTGAACATCAGGGAGCAGGCTGAGGAGGGTTTTAGAGACTGAGTGGTCTTTCTGACTCCCCTGTGGTCGCTCCTTCTTCAACCTATAAGAGACTCTTTCCTGATGAAGGGGCCGCCTCTTCCTTTAGTTCCTGTCAGGCATTGGCCTAACTGCAAGGTTTTCATTTAATAATAAAACATCCTAACAGCAAATAGAAAATTATCTATAAATAGAGATCATGTAAGATGACAGTGGATTAACATTTTAATTAAACATGGCAATTCCAATCATTTTTATCACTATAGAAATACCCAACATTTTGACACATTTCAGGTATAAATTGATGGTTCTGGGCTGATGGCAAATTGAAATAATTTTTTGGGTGATATTTGTAAGCTTTCAGTGGCAGCAAGAGATGGTATTCAACAGTCAAAGCTACAGATTCTAGACACTTTCATTCAAAATACTAATTCTGAAGCCTCCATTCCTCCATGCATGGCTTTGAAAATTATCTCCCCAGAAGTCTTACACACTATAATAAATTAATTTGATGTTTTACGATTTGCAAAACTCATACCAAAAGATGCTTTGTTTGCCCTGGTTGAATGTCCCACTTTGTTCTCTGGTTAAAAGGTGTGGCAAGCAGAACTGATGTGTGTATTTGTCTTAGCAATTACTGATTTATTGAGCACAGAGGATGTGATTTAGCATCTTACTACTGCTAATCCTTACAGGGGACCAAGCAAGGCAGCTGTTTTTGTCCCTACAGATGAGGAAATCAAGGCTCAGAGCAGGTAAGTAATTTGTCAAAAGCCACCCAGCTAGAAAGTGGCAGAACTAAGACTGGAACCTACAATAATCAAGCTCTTTTGACTACTGTCTTTCTTCCCCAAATGAAGCTATGCCTTTGCTGAAAGGGAACTCAATAAATATTTGTTGATTTGCTATTTTTTCCCTACATTCTACGGCCAAAGAAGACCCTGCGCTAACTGATCACACAAAGCTGTATAAACTAACCTTAATGAGACAAGTTCTTTGTCACATTTCCTCTGCGCCAATTCCATCTCAAAACTACCACTACCACCATCATCGTCATTATCATAAAATTCAGATTTTATTTGAAGGGATGGATACTTTTCAAGAAAAAGATAAATATTTAACAGATAGATCATGCTTTTTTCTATATTAAACAATTTTAATCTTTGAATTCTAGTTTAGGCTAAACACATTCTTGGTTTCAGCCCCTTTATTGTTAGCCATCTAGCGTGCTGAACCATTTGCTTTAAAGTCCCTCAAGAAATATGCATGGCTTTTCCAGCAAAGTTAAGCAATTTATATCCCCCCGAGCCTCCCCTTACCCTTTTACAGCCACATACACTGAAATTTGCCGAAAAGCTACCCAGAAAATTTCACATTGAAATAATAGACCTACCCAAACAAAGTGAATGCCCATCAAAGCAAACATGTTGAACAAAGTCCAACTTACATATTATAAGTTTTGAAAACTTTGGAACATGTCAGGGAAAATAAAATCACTTTGAGAAAAATAGTACAGTAAATATTCTCAACACTTTGTAGTCTAATTATACTGGCTATTGTTAATGAGAAATATTTACCAATACCATGATGTTTTAGGATGATAAGACTCTGTGGGGCTGAATAATGTTTATTAATAAATTCAATAAATATTCCCTGACTAAAGTTGCTGATGCCTTTAGCTTTAGCACGTGTTTTACCTCTCCTAGATATTAAAAAAAAAAATTATTGAGGACATGACAGTCCTTTTTTATCTTTATGACTCCCACAGGGCTTAGCCTAGTGCTACTCTCATAACAATTTGCTCAATAAATGTTTGTTGAATGAATATCAGTATTTAATAACTGTCCTACAAAGACTTGTCAGTGATTCCGCAACTGAAATTATAGCTAAAAAATAAACTCCAGACACAACATTGTGAACGTACTAAATGCCACTGAATTGTACACTTTAAAATGGTTAACTTTATGCTATGTAAGTTTCACCTCCATTTTTTAAAAACTGCAGAGACTAGGGAACAGCAACCTTTCATTAAATTCAACACGGTATATTCTCAGATTTTCATATCAACTATAAAGTACAATACAGCCTATAAACATTTTTTATAAGTAGGAAGGTTTTTTTTGTAAATCAGTATTGAATTGATAAAATTTAAAAGTTACAACAGAATTTCCAGAAATGGTGATGCAAATGATAGCCTGAGATGTTTAAAGTACTCGTGGCTTAGCAAGAAGGGTTTACACGGCTTTTCAGACTCCTCCCTGGCTGCCCCCCACACCTGCCCGCCCCCATCCCGCTGTAAAGGGAAGGATGCAGCCCCAGCTTGGGCTTGCTGAAGAGAAGAAATGCTCTTTGGAGAAATGTTCCAAGTGCCAGAAGACAGGCATGCCTTGCCCGCACTCCCGTCCTTTCACCAACTTTAATCACACTTCCAAATTCAAGGTGGTATTTCTAAGGACCTCAAACTCACAAATAATTTCCAGAAAGAGGGTCCCCTCCTTTTATGACAATGTTATGATGGGCTTTTTTTTTTTAATGTAGTAAAGAAAAAGCTTCTTAATCTCAATTCAGTAGGGCTGAAAATATAAATTCAGTTTCTTCCAGTTTAGAAAGCAATCTTCTCTTTTCTGATTATTAACAAAACAGTTCTTCTTTCCCATTAAAGGGCTGTTTATGGCGATAAATGTTTCCATGCATACAAACACCCTGAGGACATAGTACGAGGTTTTTGGGCTATATTTTTAGTTGTGAAAGGCCGGTGATTACACACTTGTTCTCCAACAGTTAACACATTCCCAGTAACCTGCCGCTTGGAATCTGGTGTGTATGAAATTTTCCTTTTTGCTTTCTGATAAATCACAATGTGACAGCTAAGGAGACTGCTCCCTCCTCGGTTTTACTCGTGCTCATTAGGTCTTTAAAGGAAAATGTAAATCCTCATCTCTTCATTAACCCATCTTAGAAAATAACTCAGATGTTCCTAATTTCTCCTCTGATTTATCAGACTGGTCTCTGATAACTTTTGAAAGAAGTCTATTCAGCATTCTCAAGGACAAAGGACACTTTATAGAATAAATAAAAAGAAGTCCTGAAATAAACACAAGAGGAGAAAAACACCGAGAAGTTTGGTAAATGTTGCTTGTTTGCTTGAGAATTATTTCAAGTTTTCCCCAAACCCATGGATACATAATACTGAAAATGTTTTATTCAAAAACTTCTCTGTTATAATCTATGAAAATAACTAAAGGACTCTTCGTTTCACTGTTTCACTCTATATCATAGATGCCCGACGGGCTAAAGGAAATCAACAATGTTATGTAACCTTCCCGTTAAAAGAAACTAACAATAGCAACAAGTACAGGGATATGATACAATCTGAATGAATCAAAATATGTATTCTTAACTCCTGAAAATATTCTCACCATGTGATTGTTTCTATATATATTTTTTAAAACCTCTCTGAAATTGTCTTTTTTTTTTCACACACCAACACTAACTAAATCCTAGGGTCTTCTCAGAATGTCTCCTCATTATCAGGTGGTTTTAAAAAGAATTCTATTTACCAGAATCATTATGACACTGTTTATTTTCCACAGAGGGGGGCTGGAGGGAGGGCAAGAGGGGGAGGAGAGGAAAGCAGGTGACTTTTTGTGTAATAAGTGACCCTAGCATGCAAATAAACAAGCGTGTTTCTTTCGGGGTATCTGTTATCAAAGACATCACCAACTCTTAACTGCATTTCTCAGTTCCTTACCAGAAATAGAAAAAATAAGTAGAGACACCAGAGATGATGAACTGTTGACCCCGCCAAAAGTAAATGCAGATCTTTCTCCTCCTGCCCAAGACACAGGGAAAATAAGGGGGCTTGTGAGGGAATGATTTTCTTGAACACTGCACCAGACACGTTCTCAGCCATTGGACCACAATCTGGGCATCTCTCTCTCCACCTTCTCCTTTCTGACAGATCGCAGGGACAGACCCCATGCCCCTAAGAATTCCACCATATTGCAGTGCATTATTTTGTTTTTCTAAAGTTCTCAGTATTTATAGGTCTCCAAGTTGGGAAGGGGGCAGGGAGGAGCTCTTCCCAACAAAGACAAACTACAGTTTACAATAACAAAGCAGAAAGGGTGGATCTGTGCTGGTAGGAGATGGTAGGGATGGGGGATTATGGTTGGTTTGTTTTTCTCCGTAGAAGGAATTGAAAGATAGCCCAGATTTCCAAAGTAGTCAGTTTCTGAGGAGGTCAGTAACACTAGAGAAGCAAAGCATTTGAGAAGCTCCCTGATTGAAAACTCTATCATCAGAGAGAGAGAAAAGAGCAGGATGTCTTCTTTCAAAAGGGCATCCAATGGGCGCTTCTGTACAAACATCTCCTGTCAGCATCCAGAAAAATCCAAAAACACGCCTCAGGTGGTAGAATGCTGTCTCCTCTACCTAGCCGGAGGGGGGCTGCTCCTCTCAGGTAGAGATGGGGACGGGAGGGAACTCGGATGTGCGCACCGGGCGTGGGAGAGAGAGGGAAGGCCAGTCTTCCCTGAGGGCCCATTGGACTGGATCTTTCCTTTCTGGAGACTGCTTTGCCCTTTCCTCCACCTGGTTCCCGGCAGGGAGTCCGGGCCCTCCTTTGGGGGCCTGTTGACTAATGAAACAGTGAAAGCATAGGTCAGCCATCAGGCAAATAATAAACATATTTGCGTTGCACGTCTGTTAAGCCTGTTTAATGGGTTGTGCCTACATGTAAATGGGCTTCCTACCCCAGCCCCCATCACTCCACCTGTATCAACAACAATGCCTCCGCACAATTATCTTACCTTAATGAACTTAATCTTTAATTTCCCAGCTTGGCCCTGGTACTCGGCCTCCTAACAAAGGAAGTGGAACTGTTTGAGTCCCTGTGAGCCGCCTTCCTCCAACAGCTAGGGAAACTTTAGCTACGACAAGGATTTTTGCCCCTTGTGGAACTGTCAAAAGCAATAAATATTTTTCTTTTTATTCCATCATTAGACCCTCCTAAGAATGCCTCCCCATTGTCCACTGTAATTCCCAGAGCTCTCTGGGTAGGGGCGTTATTGTGGAAAATGAATCCTGAAGTGTTAACAATCCTGCCAAAGCGGCTACACTTTTTTTTTCCGAGGGCGTAACCGTTAGGAATGTGTCTCCTCACCATAGCCTGCTCGGCGAAAAGAGCACTTGTGTTTTTTAACACTGGTCTTTGAGAAGGATGCTCAAGTTAAAGCATTGTGGCCACTGTAAATAGATGCACTCAGCAGAATAGAGCTTCTTCATTCCTAATTAGGGAAGTAACTCTAGAAAGACAGAATGTCACTTGCTAGGCTGTGCATATTGTTGAGTTTGTGCTCGCCTCCACAATGTGAGGTAATTGGAGTTGTACCTTTTAGAAAGCTGCTAATTTCACATAGGAAGTGCTAACAAGACCTTTCTGGGCCATGTTTTCCTTCTTCCTTTTTAAGGAAGTTACAGACCTTCAGTAGTGGGAATGGCTGAGCCCTGGCCTGGCGGAGGAAACAGCAGTAATGAACCACTTCAGCCCGCAGTTAGAAAAAGGAGGCCTCATTTTGGAGTCCTGAGAATACTAGGCACAACAAAAGGTTCTGTTTAAGCTTGTTATCCAGGACATTCTTACAGGCTACACAGCTCTCCCTGCAATGACCCTCTTCAAACAAGTGCATCAAGTTTGAGCAAATAGAAACATGCAACTTTCAAGGCTCAGAGTTATAGTTTTCTTTACAAAGCCATTTATATAATGTAAGCTGCAATTAGCATGGGACAGAGCAAGGAGATTTAGGCTGGAAAGTTCTTTTAACAAAAGATAGAAATTAGTGGAATAAGTAACAGTTAAATATCAGCTTCAGATAACTAGTTGAAAAGACCTTTTAAATCATTTACTAATAAAAAATCAAATGATTTTGCCTCAGACCTTGTTCCAACCAAAGTGTGGTCTTTTAAATCACTGAACTGATTAATCTTACTAATTTTAAATTATCCAGCAAGAATGGATCGGAGCAAAAAAATAAAAAAGTCCACACACCCCCAAATGAAAAGCACTACGGCTTTTAAGCCTGACAATTTCATCAGAATGTCCATAGGAATTACATAAAAAATTCAAATCGTAATGAAATAAATTGCTACTTACATTATGAAAAGTCTGCAAAAGCTTTTTATAGACTTGAAATGCAGAAGTTATATAAACTGCACAGTAAAAAGAATTAGAAATTGACCTTTACAGATCAAGGGCTAAAATTAACAGTCTTCAGGGGAAAAAAAAATTCCCAGTTCACAATGGCTTTTAATGCCATTTTTTTCCCCCTACACTCATTTATCTAATAACCATGGCAAGGTTAGGATAAACAATGAACAGTATGTTTTCACATTTTCCACCTTTTGTGTCCTCCATATGAATTTCTAAAACACTTAAGAGAATAGATACATAAACCTGTGACCTTCAAATGAGCTTTTTGATACTCTCAACATTTTGAATAAAAAGATCAGAAAATGGAGCCACTTTTACACAGTAATGAATTCCATTCTGTTGGGTAAACAAAGCTAAATTTTAAAACAGAGACCTGACATTTGTATAGCTCAAGAAGCTATTCTGTTCTTTTGGGGGTGGGCAGACGGAGTGAGGGGACATTGTCAGTACTTTATGTGGGCTAAATAATGACCAAATCCACAATTCACCTAAGAAGGAGACAAATCCATTTGGCTGTGTTCAACAGACAGCCACCGTTTCCAAGACAAGGACAACAAAAATGCCCAATTTTTATGACAATTTCCCCCCACCCAAGAACAATTGATCCATCTCACAAAAGGGGGGTGGGTTGACGGAGGAGGCCCACGCCTCCATTATGGGGCTAACGCTTATTGACAGCAGCTACAAGGGCCTCCAAAAGTTACTCCAATTTCCGTCGAGCTTTTGTGCATCCGTTGTCCTGTCTGAAAGGCTCAGTTAGGTATTGTTGCAAAAAAAGTCTGCATCCACATTTGCTCCCCTCTAATTCATACTCCGCATTGTGAAGTTTTGCTATTCAGGGGCTGATTGGACAACAGTCCTGACAATGGCCAAGCGATTAGTCTCTCAGCATGGGCTGAGGTTGCGGGTATAAACCTAGGGATGGGGCTGGAATTCACTGGGGCATTCAGCTTCCTCTCGGGGCCTTCCTGAGAGGCCGCGCCTCCTTTGCTGCAGGTAATGCATTCCTTCAGAGCAGAGAAACCGAATCCTTGTAATTAGCGTGTCCAGGACGGGGCAGGCCGCCCCCTCCCCGCAAGTCGGCCCTCGGGGGCCCCGGAGCTTTCTAAGGAGCTCAGCCCCTGAAATGCTCCAGCCTCGTCGAATTGAAAACTTTCTCGGGCGGCTCGGTGGGCCTGAAAATCTGCACACAAGGGGAGGGGAGCCAGGGAGAGCCGCGATCGGCGCCACTTAACCCTTGGCACGCCGCGCCGCCCGAGGAAAGGCCGCCCCGGCGGGCGCCAGGCTGGCCTCCCGCAGCCCCGCGCGGCCCCCTCCCGCGCATTTGGGGAGGGACGAAGGCGTTCGGGCTCCGCCACTGTGGCTGAGCAAGTCGTTAAGTGTACAGATGTCAGTCTGGTGTTTTACATGTCAGTAACTTGAATTAATTTACATTTATTTTCCTATTGTTTTATATCATTTTATGACAATGTGCTGCATAATATAATTTAAATCTTTAATGTACAACTAATTCTCTACCATTAATTTGTCAACATGATTACTGGATATGCCACCCGGAAAAGCAGGCTGACTTGAAATATGTATAAGACATTCCTGTGTTTTTTCCTTAAGGTTTACATATGAAATGACAAAGATTTACGGAGGGGTTTTTCTTGGACTGTCTATAATTTTATGAAAACTACAATTTCAGTGTGATTCCCACTGAGGAATTCCAGACATCAGTTGGGAATGACACACACACACACACAGCCCCCTTCTAGGAGAAATTAATTAGGCAGCGCCGCGTTCTCGCAGCAGTGGCCGGAGATGAGCCGAGGCCCAGCCCTTTGGCCGAGAGGGATCCCCCAGGACGGGGCTGGGGCCGCGCCCGGACGGGGTGGTCGGGTCGGGGTGCGGCCAGGCGCCCGGCCGGGCCCTCCGGGAGAGGCGAGAGAAGGAAGGCGGGCGCCGGGCCTGCCGTGTTCCCCGGGCTCCTGCCCGCGCCCACGGCGTTTGGGAAAATAAAAAAGGCAAGGGCGGTGTTTGTGGGCAAAGCGTTTCTGGGGCCCCTGACTTCGGGGCCCCCCAAAGTGCCCCCAAACCGCAGCCTCGCTCTTGCGGCGGCGTCCGAGCCCAGCTTGGGAAAGCCGGTCCTTTCCTCCGCGCCCTGGCGGCACCGGCGCCCAGCAGCCTCCAGCCAAGTGATAACACCCAAACGGTTGCACCATTACAATTAAAAAGACGCAGCAGCACCCCAAACCTTATTAAACATTCAAATAGAAAAATTAAGATATTCTGGGCAAAAGAAGTGTTTAGACAAAGGCTGTCTGCTTCAATTTCCCCGTTAAGCGGGGAGCTGGCTGCTCGGAGAGAGAGTGACGGTGGATTCCATAAATTAACTGAAAATCCCTCTTCTCCGGAGCCCAAGTTATCTCTCCGTTGCCTGCAGCTCTGATTTAGAATGGGAGCCGGCTTGTTTACCGGTTTAATTAATGCTCCTTTTCAAGCAGGGAGGAGGGGAAGGGAAATGAAGTGACTTGGTGATAAACAGGTGTAGTCGGGCCTGTAGCGGAGCTCTCGGGGGCCTGGGGCAGCCTCATCAGACTAGACTGGGCAGGACCCCGCCATCGGGAAAGGTAGATGGCCCAGTTGGAAGCGCAGTAGGTGAGCATTATTTTAACTGCGAGCCTGTGATTGGAATAGCTTAAAGCGACAATCAGCACTTGGGTTTTTTCTTCTTCCTCCAGAATGCATTCTGATTCTCTCCCGTGGCTGAGCGGAGAAGAAACAGACCTTGACGATGTAGGTCACAGGCCTTTTTCCTTCTCTTCCTCCTCCTCTTCCTCAGCCTTCACCTCAAAATGTAAGGGGAGAGCCGCTTAAGGAGGAAACCTGGCTCACGCCACGCTGCGGACCGGCTTTCTGCTCTGAAAAATCCCTGGGCGTTCCCTATTTATTTACTTATTTCGGCTTTTAATTCCCAGAGCCTAATATCTGGGATTGGACTGTCCGTGGCCTACGTGTTTCTGTGACCTTACAGATAACAGGGAAGCTTGGATGGAAAATGAAATTCAAGAGCCAGCTAATTTTAAAAACATAACTAAAAACTCATTCCCAAGGGGGGAAATGGCAGCTTCTGTAAGCAGAGGCCGAACATGTTTTTAAATTAATAACTAGCCCTGGTATTTGCTAAATGATGGCTGTATCGGGGGGGAAAATTTAGTCATTAAAATCAGCAGGTGCCCAAGGTGAGAATATATGTTTCATGACTTAAAGTCACCTGTCTGCTTTGCCTGCTGCCTTTCTGTGAGCAGCATCCTCCAGAAACAGAAGTGAAACCAGAAGCTGGTCTGTCAGCCATACTGGCCTTTTGGAGAAAGGAGATTTTTTTCTTTTAACTACCATCCATTGAATGCCTCTTCTATGCCTACAAGTGTGTTACTACTGATTCTGACAGCTTGCATACAAGGTGGTTGTGCCAAACCACATTTTTGAGAGAGGTTTGGAGAGTTTTAGTGATTTGCCCAAAGCCACAAAGCTTATGAAGAGTAGAGATAAGAAGGGGGCCGGTGCACAGGTCTCTGACCCCAGGGCCTTCTCTTCCCTTTTTCCCACCCTTGGTGAAGTAACAGTGACCCTAGGTACCTACAATCATATACAGAGAAGGGGATTCCATTCCACATAAAGATTAGTTATGTTCTTGGTTACGGGAGAGATCTTTTTGCCACCTGGAGAATTCTACACCACATTCTGGTTCAGGTCTATGGGAAGCCAACACACATATAAGCACAAAGTCCTTTGCAGAATACTGAGAAATTTATTTCTGGAAAGATTTCTAGACTGGGAATTAGGATCTTTCAGTTTCATTGCTGGTTCCACTACCCATTAGTGTGTGACCTTGAGCAAATCACCTAGTACAGCTGAGTGAAGGTTTCCTCTTCCCTGATTGGGCACATTACCTATCCTGCCTGCCTCACAGTGTGGGGTGGAGCCCAAGTGAGCAGAAGTGGGTTCAAATGCATTGCTCACTGTAAAGAGCTATATGAAGGTGCAGTTTATCACCAATTTCCCAGAGTTAGGAGGTCCTAATGTAAGCCTATGTGTGCACGTGTTCTTTTTTTTTAGCCAATTTCTAATTTTTATAATCATGTGCATGTGTTTTGAAAGGAGTGAATTACTATAGAAGTGGGGGGATTTTTCTTATTAAAAACCAGAGTCCTTAGCTCCTAATTTCTAAACATGAAAATCCTGGCTACATTAACAATGGTGCTAAAAGTTCTAATGCATCCTAAAATCATAAATTTTGATGGAAGACACCATTAGTTATCATAAAAATGATAATGATGCTGGCTAATGTCACTCACTATATGCCAGACAGTGCTCTGAATTCTTGATATGCACCAGTTAGTCCTCACTATAACACTATGAGATAGGTACTGTTATCATCATACCCATTTCACAGATGAAAAACTGAGTCACGAGGCAATTTGGTCACATAATTCACAAATAGCACAACCATCATTTTGAACCCAGGCAACCTGGCATGGGGGTCCACCCACTTAATCACCGTGTTATACAGCTTCCCATGAGAGAGTGTCTGTGCTATCCTTACCTTTCCAACCCACATTTTTAAGATGAAGAAAATGAAGCTTAGAAAGCTTATTTACTCATCATTATACATCTGTTTCATGGCAGAGGTGAAAGTAGAATTTGTATCTCCTTATGCCCATTGGTGATTCTACTTATAACATAATTGGTACTCACTTCACTCACCCAGCCTTCAGCCCTCTCTGGAGATGGACCACCTGGGTTTATTTATTTACTTATTTATTTAAAGACAGGATCTTACTCTGTCCCCAGGCTGGAATGCAGTGGCCTGATCATAGCTCACTGTAACCTTGAACTTATGGGCTTAAGCGATCCTCCCATCTGAGCCTCCGTTGTAGCTGGGATTATAGGCATGCACGACTACACCTGGCTAATTTTTTAATTTTTGTAGAGATGAGGTCTCACTATGTTGCCCAGGCTGATCTCGAACTCCTGGCCTCCAGCAATCCTCCTGCCTCAGCCTCGCAAAGTGGTGGGATTACAGGTTTGAACCACCATGCCCAGCCTTGGATTTAAACAGTGGTTCTGCCAGCTCAGGCAAGCTCCTTACCTTCCCTAAGCCTAAAATAATAATGCCCACCTCATTGTTTGGCAAATTAAATAAAATAATACACAAAAGTATTTAGCACATTTCCTGGCATATAGTAAATGCTCAATAAATCTACCTCAAATTTAAAATGCAGGATCCAGGAGAGAAGCATGAACAGTGGGGAGGACTTTGATTTGGTTGTGGCTGTCCCTACTCAGTGAGTTGGGTCAAACTAAACTGAAGGAAAAGACAAGGGACAGGCCAATGGGCTGGTACATGGCTGGGAGGGAAGAGGAACAGAGCCCACCAGTCATGGAGGACTCTAAGGCCAACTTCTTCAGCCATTAGAGGGTCTTCTGGAGTGAGTCCTGAGATGGGACATCGAGATCGCTGGCCACCCCAAGGAAAGCAGGCTGGGTGGGGCCAGAATAGGCAAAGTGGCTGCCTAAGCACGCGCTCCATTTGCATGGTCCTCTTCACAGTGGTGGGCCCTAGAGACATCAGCAATGGCTGTTTCAGCCCCATAGGGGAAGAAACAAGGAGGAGGGTGTCATGAAACTGTGAGTGCTAAGGAGGAACACAAAGTGCCTGGCTGACAGGAGGTTCCAAGGAAGAGAGATACCTGGAGAGGTCTGTATTTATGGGGTTCATTAGGAGGGAGGGCAACCTAGCTAAGGGAAGAGGGAGTCCAGCATCCCAGGGAAGGGAAAGTGGCTAAGGGGGAGCCGGGGCCATTGTGGTGGGAGCAGCTGCTTGTCAGGGTGCCTTGGTCCCAGGTCCTAGAGCATTTGCTGCCCTTGAGTAATGGGGGTACTGCTGCATGGAAGACAGTGGCAGACTTAGGGGGTGCTCAGGCTCTAGTTTGGGGGCCCCCAGCAAAGGTCATGAGGATGATGTTTTTGTCCCAAGCATGAGTTCCCTGCCCTGCTGGCCTTTTCCCCAGAAGGAAGGACAAGAATCGCAGTGGTCCGAGTCACTGGGGGCCCTGTTCTGGGATTTGGTCTCCCGAGATGCGCTAAAGCTTTTGGGTTTGGTGGGAGGTGGGGGAGGGAGCGTGGCCTTAGTTCTTACCTCTTTAGTTTAGAAAGTTTCCTCTTAAAGGGTCTTGAGATTTGGGGCAAAACATCCCATCTGATTTTGGAAAAATATCTGAGGAACTGGAAGTGGGAAAAATGTCTAGGCTCTCTCTCCCTGCCTCGCTGGAAAGTAGAGAAATAGCACATGCTCAACAGCTGCATGTTGAATAAAGGAACACAGGGAGTGCTGGAAGGACTTAGTGTTGAGCATCCAAAAAGTAAACTATTTTGCAAGCCATGAGTAAGAAAGCATTTCCTTCCACCTAAACTCCTGAGAGAAGAAGAGAGACCCCCTCTCCAAGTCAAGCCCTTCATGGGCCTTTGTCCTTCTCTGCTTCCTCATCAGTAAAATTTCCCAGTTGCCCAACTGGGATATTGTAGGGCTCAAAAGGGTTATTGGATGTAAATATAAATCATACATGTTAAGTAAGTCTAAGGGACTGTTATCTCATCTATACAAAAAGCAAAGAATATTAAGTGAGGAATTTTATTATTGAAAATTGCAAACATATACTGAAGTAGAAGAATTCATAGCCAATATTGTTTCACTCTTCCCTGTCCCCCTAAGACCATATTGGATTATACTGAAGCAAATCCCAGATATATCATTTTAGTTATAAATATTTCAGAATATTTAAAGTTCTTTTAAAAATATAACCATAACTCCATTATTGCTTTTTAAAAATTGACAGTAATTTCTTCATGTCATCAAATACTGAGTCAATGTTCAAATTTCCTCATTTGCCTTAGAAATGGACTTTTCCAGGTGGTTTTTCAAATCAGGGTGGAAAGAAGGTTAACACCTTGCATTTAGTTGATCAGGCAGGGCAAGTTTGCCTCAGGCTTACCCTTGTCCTCTCAGCCTGCCGAGGCCCGCAGACCCCTGGCCGGAGTTTGCCTAGACCCACGCAGAGCAGCGGTTCCGGCCGGCTCTTGGCCATCACTTTGGAAGGGTGCGTGGACATTTGCCAACTGGTCCTGTAACCCCTCAAAGGTTTGGAGACCCACAGAAAGGGATGCTTCTTGGGGTGCACTTGGGAGTATTGCCAACAGCTGCTCCTTTGTTAAGGTGCGGTTCAAGTCCAGAGCCGTTAGAAGCAGGCCCTGGAATTCCTGTCTCTTCCTTTTCCAAATCCCACTCCTCCTCCTTCAGGTCCTGTCTCCATCACTAACGCTGCCCTGCCTTTGTCTGCTCCTTCAGTCCCTGTAGCATTTAGTAGTATCCACCACCTTCTTTTTAATCATTTGGCTTCTAGTGACAGAAGCCAACCTCCCTTAGAGAGTTAGTGCCGTGTAGATAATATGTATATTGCCTTTTCATCTAATCCCAAGTTCTTCGACTCAGGGACCCCACAGCATCTGGCAAATACTTGGCCAAAGTACCTGTAGGTGCCTGCTAGGCTTACAACATGAAATCCTTGCAAACCAATATTCTTTAAATACTTGTTTAAAATGCATTAAATGGGACAGGTCAATGCTGATCTGCTATTAGTAAAATTATATATTCAAAATAAGGGATTGATTTCCTACATGCACTGAACACATTTGAAACATTTTTTATTCTCATCAAAATAACGCAAACATAAAGTTACAGATCAAGTAGTATATTCACACTGATGATAAAAATGCTACAGTTTCTCCCACCGTCAGCCAACCCCTCAGAGGCAATCTCTTTGATCTGTTTGATTTTTAGTTCTTCTGATGGATCTGAGGTTGCCAGATTTAGGAGAAAAAAATACAGGATGCCCTGTCACATTTGAATTTCAGATAAACATTGAACAAATATTTCCCCAATATTGCATAATATTATATTTTATTGGGCAACCCTAGGTAGATCCCTCATATAATGTATAATGTAGAGAGTTATATACATTGTACCTCTAATGTATTTATATCTCTGTTTCTTCATTTACCAATTTTTTCAGACAGTTACCTGTGGAATTCTGAGTGTGAAAGAATTTCAGTGTTCAATATTTATATATTCCCTTCTTCTATGGTTTGCCTTTGTAACTTTAATAAAATGTTTAAACCTGTTTTTATTGACCCATCAACTTTCTACAGTGCCTCTTGATGGTCTACCTTGTAAGTTGAGAATATTATTACTAATATTAACACCATATCCTCTCCTTCAACTTTTTTTTCCCTTTCCACATCCCACCTTCTGCCACTGTACTTGTACTTTTGCATTATTAACATTGTTAAAATTTATAGTCTGTCCTGCCACACAGGCCTAGTCTTCCACCCTTTGTCTAAACGTTGGCTCTTAAAATGGAAAGCTGATCATATTTGCTTTGTTACTATGTTATTTTTACTTAATAATAGTAACAATGTTAGGATTACACTTCCTACTCTTCATGTCCAGTGTCACGATCCCTGGGCTTCTGAAAAGAGCCTATTTCCAGCACCACGTCAAATGGATTCACATTCCTTATTCTTGATCAGTTGCTTAGTATCATGGTATTATGTCTCTTTTAGTTTGCTTCACATTCCGATCTTGACCTTTTTATTTTTACCAATTTTTCCCCTAGACTTTCCAGTTGCCTTTACTCTTTCTTGCATTATTTGCTATTATGTTCTTATTTTAAATCTATGAATTATGTTATCTAATCTATTGAGAATTGCTTTCCCCTCTACCTTGCAGTCCTCTGCGATCCTGCTCCAATATGGCGAGTTGCTCTCCAGGCTGCTGCACAACTGTCCTCTTGAGACTTCCCTTTACCACTCTCGTGGGTTAGACCCCAGATTTTCTTCTTCCTCCCATCTTACGTCCTAGTTTTGCTGGAGTGTAGCCTCAAGTAACTTCCTAAGAAAGGAGGTAAACTGCTGTATCCTCGTTTGTCTGAAAATCCTGATGTTGCCCACCTTGGTTGGACAATTTGTGTACAGGATTCTAGACTGAAAATAATTCTCCCTCAGAAAGCTGAAGGCACTATTCTATTATCTTCCAGTGTCTAGTTGCTGAGAAGTCTGATGCCATTCTGACTGCTACTCATTTGTAGATGATCTGCTCTTTCTCTTCGGAGACTTTTACAATCTATTCTTTCTACTTAGTGTTTTGAAGTTTTGCCAGGCTACGTCTAGTTGTGGGTCTTTTTCACAGGACTGTTCTTTCTTCAGCCCTGGGAAATTTTCTTCTGAACTTTCTTTGACAATTCTCTCCCTTTTAATTACTGTTTCCTTCTTTTTAGGATTCCTCTTAGATATTGGATTATTCCCCATGTCTTTTTTTATTTTCCCTCTCATATTTTCTCTTTTTGTCTTTCTGCTCTGGGCTTTGTGAGATTTCAACTTTTTAGTCCTTCTACTATCTTACTTCACTAATTGCATTTTTAATTTCTAAGAGCTCATTCTTGTTCTCAAAATCCCATTTTTAGAATGTATTGTCTTCCCAAGCCTGTATGAGAATTCTTAAAAAAATTTTAAAGTGATCCATTTCCTGAATTCTATTTCCCTGGGAGTGAGCTTGTTTATTTTTGTACATTTCTTTCATGTGGATGGTTCTCCTCGGTTCTCCACATATGCCTCCTCAGTCATCATGGTAAATCCAAATTTTTGAATACAAAAGAACTATAGATGGTGTGGATTTACTGTGCAATTGTGTACATGCCTTCCCTGAATGGGCTTCCCTGAACCTTTCTGAGGTTTTCCAGGCAAACTGGCTGCCAGCTCCTGGATTGCCACCTTCCTAGAGTATTCTGAGTGGCTTTCCTCAGGTGTTTCCTCTAGTAACTTCTCCCATAAGCTTTACGTATTCCAGAAATTTGCTTACATCTCTTATTTGTTGGTGGCCCCCTCCTCATTAATATTTGGGTTTATATTGTTTTGGAATTTTAAAACTTTATTTCAGCAATGTTTCTGAAAAGATGAGAGGCAAATGTGTTCACTGTCTTGAACTATAAGGAGATTCAGAAGATCTTATTGTTTGGAACATTAATTTTCTTTTCAATTTTAATTGTTCTATCTTTCCACAGCCTGGTGCCCCAAAGCCAGCAGACCCACCTGAGGTTTAGGGTCTCCTCAGGAATTGCTTTTCAGTATCTTGTGGCTCTCTTACAAATGGTACACGTGAACTAGGGCCTGCTCTTCCCACATTTCTTCCTGTGCAGATGTGTGGTCCCCAGAAGATAGAATGAGGGAGGCCCACTTCTTCACACATGCCATCCTCTCCTCCCCCACAGGGCCTGAGATGCTCTAGCACACCAGGCAGGCGCCCCTTCACCCTCTGCTCCCATCCTCAGCCTGGCTTAGCCCTAGGCACCCTTCAGACCTCTGCTCCCCCATAATTTCCTGAGAAGAGCCCTCTCTGTCCCCCTCACTCAGTCGAGTCCCTTTATTGTATGGGCTCATGGAACAATTTTTCTGTCCCGTGCAGCACTTATCTCAGGTTGTGGTCCTCGTGAAGTGAGATCTTGTCTATTTTCTGTTCATCTTGATGTCCTAAGCATTTGAGCACAGTGCCTGGCACATGGCAGGTGCTTGATAAATATCTGTTCAATGAGTAAATGATCATGAAGATGGCCACACAAGAAACATTCCTTCAGCTAATTATATTAATAGTTTCAGAAATAACCCACACCTGCCCAGAGTGCAACCCGACATACACTTCACCTTAGAGGTCTGACACCCACCAGGGCACAAACACCCAGTTCCTCAGCAGCCTGACTCAGGCCTAGATCACAGACTTCCCAGGGCTCTTGTCTGAAGCCTCAGCCCCACCCATGGTGATTCCCAGTGGTCAGGGAGGCAGATTCTGGTGCAGCCCACAGGGCTTGAAGCTCATATAGCCTCCTGACCACCCAAGCCTTCTACAGGGACTTTGTTCAGAATAGGCTAAGTTGTGACCATCTCTGGACAAGGCCCATGAATCCTGGAAGGGGAAGGAAGGAAAACAACAGAGTCACTCAGGGGCCAGAAGGAATTTTCTTAGTGGAGGCCACAGATCCCTGGGGGGTGGGCCCAGAGGATGCCCAGACGACCAATGGCGACATCCCTGCCTGGGAACAATGGAGCCCCACACCTCAGCTACCTTTTGGGCTCTGGCTTCCCAGTGGTGAGGCCCTTATTAAATTTGGGATTACCATGTGTAAAGCACAGTCTGAATTTTGTTTGCTCTGCCATGTAACTTGCCTTTCTAAACACTCAGTCAGAGCTGCAGTTAATCTACTGACCATGGGCTTAACCAGCAGGTGGCCAGGAGGCCCCCACCAAATTCCTCCTGACCCTTTGTTACCTGGCCTGGAAGGGAGAGACTCCTTGTTTGGGAAGTGTTTCTCCTCCCCCCCCCCCCAACATTTTCAGTATTAAGAGTCTTTTGTCACCATAAATCTGAAGCAGGGGATTATGACAGGCAGGCTGTCACCCAGATTGTTCCTCCAGAGGATAATGGGAAAAGTTTTCAGGCTGGCCTAATGAAACCTTTATTTGGGGACAATGCCATTTCCATTAAATTAAAGCTCAAGCCTTAACAATGTCCCAGAACAAACCCAATTTGAATATTTAATTTGGGATGGAAGGAGCTGAATAAACACCTCTCTCCCCTCAGCCCCTTTCTGGAGACCTCTTGCAGCAAACCTGAGGAAGAGTGCTGGGTTGTTGATGTCAGGTTAGCACCTGTTGCTGCCAACATCAAAGGTGGAAAAATCCAAATTTTTAATATTCAATTGACATTAAAGAATGTTTAGTCCTAACTTCAAAAAAAATCTAGGAAGTGAATTCTCATCAGATAAGTGACCAACTAAAATCTGTTTGTTCTGAGCCTTGCAAGCCACGAAATCTTTAGGATGAGAGCTCTCCCCACCCCCGCCCCTGCTTGTGATATATGGCTGAGCCCAGAGGTCCTCTGAGAATTCTGCGCTGTCTCAAACCGCGCCCAAGTTCCTCCTTCTTTTCTTTTCAAAGAGAATCTCTAAGAGAAAGAAATGTCTAAATATGCTTGATTTTTTTAAAAAAATTGCTGTAGTGACGTCAAATGCACTGTGAGGGAACAGAATTTTCTGTTTCTTCCTCCTCTACTTGGCAACCAGGCAGCCAGGCAACAGGCATTGTGAGATGGAGTTCTGTGTGGGCTCCTCTGCTCTGAGAAGAAGAATTACCCAAGAGTAATTTCTCTGTGGATCATTTGCACAGTTCTCTTGTCCCTACTCACAGCACATCAGCTACTTCTTGGTCTCCTTTCATCCCTTGCTTCCTGGTGAAGACCCATCTTTTGTTCTGTCCTCCCAAAGATGGTGATCAATCCTAACATGGTCATGTGCTAGCTCTATTTCCTCAACTCTTCTGTTTTCCTTAATTTTCAGTTTTTACATACAGTAGAGATGATCAGAAGCTGCTTAATCACACTGTAAAGGGGTGAATCACACTGACACACCTAATTTCTCTCTCAAAAACTTGGTTTCTACCTTGCCAATGAAGAACAGAAGGGAATGTGGAAAAGGAGTACCTTTCGGCGTCACTGTCCTGGTGATCCTTGAGCCCGATCTCAGCCCTACTGAGCAGGCTGCGGGTGACCCCATGTGGGAGCAGCTACTGGGGCCACAGTGCTTGACATCACTGGGCAAATTCTAACCAAGATCCCAACATCCATTCCAGGGGTTGGCAATCAAGTCTCAAGGCAAAAGTAGCATTTAAGGTAACTTTAGAGACTGGCCACCAGGACCACCCAACCATTGGCTACCACTTGGGGTCCTGGGAGGCCAGAAGCCTAAAGTCTAGGGAAAGCTCCTTCTCGGGCAGGCTGTGTATGTGTGTGTGCACGTGTGTGCACGTGTGCACACAGGCACCATGTGTGAGGCAGGAAAGGAAGGCCTGGCATGCCCTTTGGATGGTGGCTGACCCCCAGCCTATCAGTGGTTGGGACCCAGATGTGCCTGCATCTGGTAGAGTAGCATCTGACTGACCCACGCTGTCACAGCCACAGGTCTAAAGGCCCTTTGCTCAGATACACTTTTCAACTGTTCATTTGCTTTGACAATACCACCGGTCTCACAACCAAGCACGGGCGATGCCATCCTCTTTTTCTTTGCATTCAAATTCACCTAGAAGCCTTCTTTCTGGCTGGGCCTTTCCTCTGGGCAAGGGGATCACAGGCAGAGCAGCCAGGGTTCATCTGGACCCCTCATTTCCTCAGCAGAAATGGTGCAAGGCCAGGGATGGTCAGGCAGCCAGCTGGCCTCTCCTTGGGGAGGTCATGTCACCTCTCTGGGCCTCATTTTCCCCATCTGTAACAAGGGGGATCATAAGAGCAACATCATCGTAGGGCCGTTGCGAAGACAAAATGAGGCAATATGCAATAGCACAGCGCAGCGCAGGCACACGGGAAGCACCCGCTGAGCGTGAGCTGCGGCTATGGCTTCTCTTGGATCCTTCCAGTCCTCAGTCAGGGTTTTCTATCCTCTGAATAGTCCCATGATTTCAGGAAATGTGATCTCTGAAGACAACGTGTAGAGTTGCTGCTGGGAGGCTTGTGACATTTCTGCCAATTCCTGAATGCAGCTCAGAAGAGGGTGGAGATGGAGCCAAAGAGATGTCTTGAGTAGGCACCTGTCCAGCCTCCTTCCTGCGGCCTCCCTGTCCATCAGCCCCCACGTACCCAGTGCTCACCACGTGCCAGGGGCTGGGACACCTCAGTGAGTGAGGCACTGCCCCTGCCCTCAGGGGGCAGCACCCTGGCTCTTGGGCTCTCTGGGTCCATCAGAGAACCCTAGGGAAGGTCCTGCACTCGGCACTCACACCAAAGACAGACCCAAAACTCTGCCTCCATGTCCGCGTCCGCTCGTGCAGGAGCATTGGCACTCCAGGTCCTTGGAGCAGTCGCATCGAGTTGGCAGCCCCGAGGGGCCCCCACTGCCCCAGATGAAGTCTAGCTCTCCCTCCTTTCTCACCAGCCCTCAGCTGTGTCCTCTTGTCACCTGCCACCTCCTGCTAGAACAACTGCAAGAGCCTCTCACTGGGCCTCCTCCCTCTCATGCACTCCTATTCTCCTCACAGCAGCCAGAGTGAGCTTCTGAGCATAAAGGCCAGACCATGCCACTCCTCTTCTTAAGCTCCCCCAGTGCCTTCCCACTGACGTAAAACCCAGCTTCCCCTCCCTGGCCTACAAGGTCCCGCACACCTGGGCCTGCACACTCCGTGGCTCATACCACACTCTGCTCACTCACTGCACTCCACCTGCTGGGCTCTGCAGGTTTGCTCCTGCCTCAGGGCCTTTGCACTTGCTGTTGCCTTTGCCTGGAATGCTCTTCCATTCAATCTTGAAAGATTGGCTCTTTCTTGTCATTTAGGTTTTAACTAAAACGCTGCCTCCTTAGAGCTTCCTTGATGTTGGATCTAAAAGAGGCCCAGCCACTTTCTAAAATATCAACATGCCTTATTGTCTTCACTGCACCCATCCCAATTTGAACCAGTCTTACTTGTTTACATGTCTATGCCTTTCTTCCCTTACTAGAATGTTGGTTCCTTGAGATCAGGGACTTTGTCAGTCTGAGTATATGGTACCTGTTAGGCATTCAATGGACATCTCTGGGATAAGCGAATGGATTAATCTTTACCTCATTTGACCCCACATTTCTGCCAAGTCGAACGTTTCCTGAAATCCTCCTCTGTGCCTTAGCTCATGAGCTTCTTACCTTTGGTAGGCCCTCTCTTTCCACTTCCATGACTTTCAAGGCCTAATACAAACTCTGCCTCCTCCCCCACAATGTAATTGCTCCTTCTTTTGATCTCTAACAACCCTTTGCCAGTGCTTTTCCACGGATCTGTCTTATTTGAGGACATGCTCTGTCTCCCCTACTAGATTCTGAGCACTGCGTGGGCAGGCACTCCACCTGCCTCATGCTCATGTTCATGTGCACAGGGAGGAAGTGCAATCAGGGTCACTGTGTTGAATGAGGACAGCCCTCCTGACCCCAGGTAAAATTGTGAAGCTGAGGAGTGGCTTTTTGACACTTGAGCTCTCCCACTTCTGCCCCTTTCTCTAGTTCTTTGGGCCCCTTTATTTTGTCTAGGTTCCCAGTGTCTTCTGCTCCCCCACGCCCATGAAGGCCTATTCCCAGATCTTTCTCACCAAGGACCATGAGAGCATCACCTCTCCCAAGGACAGCCTCATTTAACAGTAACCCCTGCTTTAAGCTAAGGTGAAGATGTTTTCTTGATGGAATTTTAGTATCAATGACATATTTTTTTTCCAACCCAAGAGTTTCCTGTGCTCCTGAATCTTGCCACACAGGTGACTATGGTTTGTTCGGTCCCACAAAGTCTCATGTTGAAATTTGAACCCCAAAGTTGGAGGTGGGGCCTAGTGGGAGGTGTTTGGATCTTGGGAGCAGATCCCTCATGAATGGCTTGGTGCCATTCTCCTGGGAGTGAGCTAGTTCCCTTGAGAAATGGTTGTTGGAAAAAACCTGGCACTTTCCCCTCTCTCTCGGTTCCTCTCTCACCACATGATCTCTGCACATGCCAGATCCCCTTTACCTTCCACCACAGTGGAGACAGCCTGAAGCCCTCACCAGAAGCAGATGCTGGCACCAGGCTTCTTGTACAGCCTGCAGAAGCCAAATAAACCTCTTTCCTTTATAAATTACCCAGCCTCAGTTATTCCTCTATAGCAACACAGACTAAGACAGACCTTATCTGTTGTTCACAGAATTTATTACAATTTATAATTATTTTATAAATACACTAACATATTTGTTTACTTCTTCAAATGCAAGTTACATGTGGGAGCCATTTTGTCTTTCTCACTTGGCCCCAACATGTAACAAGGTCTTTCGTGTTCCACTATTAGATCCCCCGAGTGCCCAGCATACAACAGACACAGGCACACCTTAAGATATCATGGGTTCAGTTCCAGACCACCCCAGTAAAGCCAATATCACAATAAAGCAAGTCACATGGATTTTTTGGTTTCCCAGTGCATATAAAAGTTATGTTTACACTATACTACAGTCTATTAAGTATGCGATAGCATTATGTCTTAAAATGTACATAAAATAATTTAAAAATACTCTATCACTAAAAGATACTAACAATCATGTGAGTCTTCAGTGAGTCAATCTTTTTGCTGGTAGAGGGTCTTGCCTTGATGTTGATGGCTGCTGACTGATCAGGGTGGTTGTTGCTGAAGGCTGGGGTGGCTGTGGCAATTTCTTAAAATAAGACAACAATGATGTTTGCCACGTTGATGGACTCTTCCTTTCACAAAAGATTTCTCTGAAGCATGCGATGCTGTTTGATAGCATTTTACCCACAGAACTTCTTTCAAAATTGGAGTCCATCTTCTCAAACCCTTCTGCTGCTGTATCAACTAAGTTTATGTCATATTCTAAATCCTTTGTTCTTACTTCCACAGTGTTCACAGCATCTTCACCAGGCATAGATTCAATCTCAAGAAATCACTTTCTTTGCTTGCCCACAAGAAGCAACTCATCCATTCAAGTTTTATTATGAGATTGCAACAATTCAGTCACATCTTCAGGCTCTGCTTTTAATTCTAATTCTCTTGCTATTTCTACCACATCTGTAGTTACTTCCTCCACTGAAGCCTTGCACCCCTCAAAGTCATTCATGAAGGTTGGAATCAACTTCTTCCAAACTCCTGTTAATATTGATATTTGGACCCCCCCCCACCATGAATCACAAATGGTCTTAATGACATCTAGAACGGTGAATCCTTTCCAGAAGGTTTTTAATTGACTTTGCCCAGATCTATCAGAAGAACCACTATCTGTAGAAGCTATAACCTTACAAAATATATTTCTTAATGATAAAACTTCAAACCCAGGCAGTGTGGCTCACGCCTGTAATCCTACCACTTTGGGAGGCCAAGGCAGAAGGATGGCTTGAGGCCAGGAGTTCAAGACCAGCCTGAGCAACATAGTGAGACCCCCATCTCTACAAAAAACAGAAAAATTAGCCAGCCATGGTGGCACCTGCCTGTAGTCCCAGCTACTCAGGAGGTTGAGGCAGGAGGGTTGCTTGAGCCCAGGAGTTCAAGGTTGCATTGAGCTATGATTGTGCCACTGCACTCTGGCCTGGGCAACAGAGTGAGACTCTGTCTCAAATAATAATAATAATAATAATAATAATAATACTTCACAGTCAAAATTACTCCTTGACCCATGGGCTACAGAATGGATGTTGTGTTAGCAGGCATGAAAACAACATTAATCTCCTTGTACATCTCCCTCAGAGCTCTTGAGTGACCAGGTGCACTGTCAATGAGCAATAATATTTTTTATTAGAAAGGAATTTTTTTTCCTGAGCAGTAGGTCTCAACAGTGGGCATAAAATACTCAGTAAACCATACCATAAACAGATGTGTTGTCATCCAGGCTCTGTTGTTCCATTCATAGAGCACAGGTAGAGGAGATTTAGTATCATTCTTAAGAGCCCTAGGATTTTCAGAATGATAAATGAGCATTGGCTGGTGATAAAGTCACCAGCTGCGTTAACCTGTAACAAGAGAGTCAGCCTGTCCTCTGTAGCTTTAAAGCCAGGCATTGACTTCTCCTCTCTAGCTATGAAAGTTGTAGATGGCATCTTCTTCCAATAGAAGGCTGTTTCTTCTACATTGGAAATCTGTTGTTTAGTGTAGCCACCTTCATCAATGATCTTAGCTAGATCATCTGGATACCCTGATGCGACTTCTCCATCAGCATGTGCTGCTTTACCTTGCACTTTTATGTTTTGAAGCTGGCTCCTTCCTTAAACTTCACAAAGCAACTTCTGCTAGCTTCAGACTCTTCTTCTGCAGCTTCCTCACTTCTCTCAGCCTTCATAGAATTGAGGAGAGGTAGGGCCTTGCTCTGCATTAAGCTTTGGCTTAAGGGAAAGTCATGGCTGGTTTGCTGTTCTCTCCAGACCACTAACACTTTCTCCGTATCAGCAATAAGTTTGGTTCACTTTCTTATCATTTGTGTGTTCACTGGAGCAGCACTTTTAATTTCCTTCAAGAACTTTTGCTGTGCATTCGCAGCTTGGCTAACTGTGTGGTGCAGAAGGCCTAGCTCTTGGCCTGTCTTGGCTTTCCACCGGCCTTCCTCACTAAGCGTCATCATTTTTCGCTTTTGATTTCAAGTGAGAGATGTGCCACTCTTTTTTTCACTTCAACACTTAGAGGCCATTGTAGGGTAATTAACTGGCCTAATTTCAATATTGTTGTGTCTCAGGGAATAAGGAGGCCTGAGGAGAGGGAGAGAGATGGGGGAACAGCTGATTGGTGGAGCAGTGAGAACACGTACATTTACTGATAAAGTTCATCATCTTATACAGGCATGGTCGTGGTACCCCGAAACAATTACAATAGTAACAGCAAAGATCACTCATCAATATCACCATAACAGATATAATGAAAAAGTTTGAAATATTGCCATGGATTAACAAAATGTGACACATGAAGTGAGCACATGCTGCTGGAAAAATGACGCCAATAGACTTGGTCGACCCAGGGTTGCCACAAACCTTCAGTATGTAAAAAACCACAATATCTGCAAAGCTACAATAAAGAAAAGAGCAATAAAATGAGGTATGCCTATATTTATCAGATAAATGAATAAAAATGGAGGAACTCAGGCCCTACTGCTCATCTTCCCCCACAGTCGCACCTGAGGCAGCTCCCAGCGTGCAGCTTGGGGCAGAGAAAGATGAAACACCAGGACTCACCCCAGAAGCTCATGGGAGAAAGTCCCCTGAGAAGTATTAAGTGTTCCCCAGGGCCAAGCTAATGTCTGACAACACTTTCTTCACAGTACCAGAGAATTCTAATTCCCTGAGGTGAGCAGTATCTCTAGCCCTAACAATGGAATGTTTTTATCTTGAATACTTCCGAAGTTAGCATGAAATGAGAAATCAAATGATCTACTTCAGCTTACATTATAGAGGAGGAAACTGATGCCCAGAGAGATTAAGTAGCTTGCCTAAAATCACCAGTTTGTTACTGGTAGACTCCAGGCTGGAATGTGAGTATTTTGAGTATGAGTTCATCGTGCTTTCTCCTGCAGCCCACTTTCCCTAGTGTCTTCTCCCAGTAGCCTGGAGAGTGACTTGCCTCTGTAATAGGTTGGTTTTCTGAAGGGTAAGGACCATGGAACCTGCATCCTACTTTTCTGATTTTGAAATATTAGTCACTATGGAACACAAAACATTTTAGGCAAAAAATTGTATCAAAAGAAAAGCACCTCCACAGAATAGATCAAGGACTGTATCAGTTATCTATTGCTGTGTAAGAAATTCTCCCAAAACTTAGTTGCTTAAAACAACTACCATTTTTGGCTCATGAGTCTGTGAGTAGGGAGTTTGGGCTAAACCCCGCTGGGCAGCTTTTCTGCTGGCTCACCTGGCTCACTCATGCAGCCACAGTCAGCGGCTAGGTCTCCCGGGGGCTGTTTGGTCCTGCATGCTGTCACTCATGGCTGGATAATGGGGGTGACCAGGGCACATGTTTCCAGTGTCTAGCAGGATAGTCTGGGCTTGTTCACATGGTAGCTGGGTTCCACAAGCATCGAGAGGGCAAATCCCAATGTGCAAGTGATTTTCACACCTCTGCTTATACTCATGTTTACTTATGTCTCATTGGCCAAAGCAAGCCAAGCCAAGTTCAGAATCAAGGAGTGGAGAAATAGACTCCGTTTCTTGATGGGAGGAGCTAGAAAATATTGTTGCCATTTTTTTCCCCAACCTACCATAAAGGTTGTGCCGGATAAATCCTTCAGTATCATATTCACATTGAGAATATTGTAACCATCCTATGGTTTGTCTAGTCTCTTGGGGGTGAGGGTGTGTGTGAGAGGGTCTAGAAGCAGCACCTGGCAGTGAGGTGAGGAAAAACACTAACAACAGCTAGGGGAAGTGCAAGCGGGAGACCCTGAGACCTCTGTCCCCCAAGCCCAGGGCCTGAAGTAGGCTGACCAGGAGTACCGGTGAAGAGAGAAAAGACCTCCAAAAGTTCAGCTAGGCTGCCTCATTCTCCTTCTGCCTGCTTCATACTTGTTCTCCCTCGGCCTCATGAGATGCTGTTAGAGAGAGATAGAGAGAGAGAGAGATCCACTCAAAACATAGGCTGGGTCAGGGATGTGGCCTCTGCTCCTAAAAATAAAGCCTGTGAAGGAAAATGAAGGCTAATGCACCTGGGGGTGGAACCATAGGTCAGATGAGCAAAGCTTTTAAATGTATGGTCTTCTGGGTTGGGAACAGCATGGTGACATTTCCCCAAGCTCAAGGAGAGCTCGGCCAACAGGACGCAGATTACAAATCAAGACAGTGATGGCCTGAGCTCACTTACTGACCCTGTCTGACAGAAACATGTTAAACTTCCAAATTTCTCACGTTAGTAGGTTGCAAACAATCAAAAAATAGAATTTAATTTACAGAGTCCTTCTTCTAGATTGCATAGGCGACTTTCACACAACAAGCCAACACTTTCAGATCCCCGCCCCATTTCCACCGTGGACCTGGCCCAGGATGGCGAGGTGTCAGCGCCCACCAGGAAGGTGGAGTGGCTCTGGCCGCCCACAGCAGAGGTGAGGGAGGGACGCTGCTCTGAGGTCTCTTTCTTGTAGCTCCAGACAAATTAAAAACCTCCTTACCAGCCATTCATTCTGAGGAGGCCTCTTCCTTCCTCCGCAGGGGGGCTGCTGTGTAGGAAGGAGATCGGATTCTGGGAGGCTGGGCCTCCCGGAGCTCTCAAGGAGGGGGAGCTGCAAGAATGGAAAGAGAGAGGCCCTAACCCCAAAGAGATTGGCAGGCAGGGAGTGGGGGCAAAGTGCAGCCCAGGTCACTGGGAAAAAAGAAATCTCAAAGTAAGGGAGTGGGGGAAAGTTCCACTTTCAGCCTAATTATGAAAGAAGCCTGGGTAGAGGCGGGGCAGTAGAGCCCAAAGAGAGAAAATGGAAGGGAGACGCTGCGGAGCGCAGAAAGATTCTCAGGGGCGCAGGCTATTGAAGGCGCACAGGCAGGGAAAGGTGCCGACTCTGCAAACAGGGGTCTGTTAATAACTGACTTTGAGAGACCTGGAGGCACATTTGCCTGGGACTCCTAAAGAGGGAGGGCCAAATGCTCTATTAAGGGTGGGACGAATTGATTTCTCAAAGAAGCACAGCACCATTTCCTCCAAATGCCCTCTCCAGTCCTCCTTAATCTGCCCTGGAGGCAGCAGGTGACCTCTGCACAGGCCCCTGGAGGCGCCTTTGTTCGGGGGCATTCTGCAGCCCGCCCCGCCCCCTCCCCTTGCACCTGGGCAGCAGCCTCCAAATGCACTTGTCCACCCTTGGCTGGCTCCTGTGGTGGGATGGGCGGATGCCTTTGTATGTGGAATACCACGAGTCCTCCAACTCCTGTTTTCCCTTTGGCTTGATACATTCGCTAATGGTTTTCCTGTTTCCTCCCAGGAAAAAAAAAAAAAGAAGAGTTTAGCCTGCAATACTTTATCTGGTAAGACAAGTTTGTGGCTGAAACCACTAAACCCACAGACCCTCACTGTTCATGGTGAGAACCACTGCCATTCAGAAACTTAGGTTCTGCCCTGGACTCCCCAGGTGTTGCCGGCTCAGTTAGTTCTAATCCAATCCCTCCGAGGTTTGCTAATTTAATTGTGTAATGGTCCACACCTGAGACATTCCCTTAACTATTTTTTTAGGACATTACTTAGCTTAAAAGAAAGACAAATAAGAGTATTAAGACAGGGACTTAGACATTGAAAGCTTTTACCATCTCCAAAATATCTGAGTCAAGCAGCAGAAAAGCGGGTGGGGGAGGGCGGCCTCCAAGTCAGAAAAAACAACAAGAAGTAATTAAAGTTCTTGCTAAGTGAGTCTGAAATATGTATTTAGCCCTTGTAAATTAAATACCCTGGGTTTTTAAAGAGCGATTCCCCAAACATCTATTATTCACATCAGTAAGACAGACGGTAAGCCACTGTAAGATTTATAGAAACTAAAAGACTTCCCATGCTAAAGGTTAATGAAAGTGTAATTTGAATCATGAAATCTTTATGTGTCTGCTCAATTTACACCGAGGGCTCATTAAGGATGCGTTTGGTACAGCGGGCGGGGGGTGGGGGGTGGGGGTGACGTCACAGTGAGCATTTAAATGGGCGGGGCCAGGCTGCTCTGCATGTAATCCTTTAAAAATATAAAAGCCTCCCTCTTTCCTTCTCTGTCTCTCCAGCTGTAACAACTTCACCAACTGCCTTGGTTCCACCCCGAGGATTTCACTAAGCGACCACGTTAGAGGGAATCAGGAAGCAGAAAAAAGGTCACAAATAAGCACCTCAGGAACAATGAAAGCTTTTCTCTATGCAGCAGTGGGAGAGTTGCTAGAAAAACTGGAAAGGTATTAATCAGAAGTGGCTATAAATCCTCTGGAGTTTTGCTCTTATAAAACTCCTCAGAGAAAGTCTTGAAGGAAATGCAGGTCAAAGCCCAAAAAAGCTCTTGATCAGAGATTGCTGGAGGAAAATCTTCCCAGACGCCGTTTAATAGGCAGCAATCACCCCAGGAGTGGGGAAGCCAAGTACGCTTGAAACATGGTTGCAATTCCTAATAGGTCTTGTCACACTTAAGGCACTGCAAGCTCCATCCAACGAACAGCTGAAGCTAGCTGGCGATTCATAAAGCCAACAGTTTAAAGTTTATTATGATGAAAGCACTTAATGACAGCCATCGCTAGGGGCCCATCATTTATAAAGCTGTGCTGAGTATTAGACATGTAGCATGACCACCAATTTTATGTCACAATTGCTACCATAAAATGACCTTTGGTGATTTTTGCTGCATGTGGTGGACAGCTCTTCCTTCACATTAGTGCTCTGTGGCTTTCTTTGCAGACTATTATGCTGTCTAAAGCTTATTTGGCACTGTCGTGAGCCTCAACCCTTGTTATTACCCCGAAGGCCTGTCTGAAAAAAAAATCTCATGCTCTATTACGCCACTCCAATAATTTACAGTTCTTACCAGCCTTGGGTTAGTGTAATATTTTAATGCAAATATGCTTTACCATTGCATTTTATTTTTTTTAAAAAAAGTTCCCATGGTTCTGGCTAGCAAAATATCCGTTTCATGGGCATTCACTGAAACCGGCCTCTTACTCCCTGGTCAAGTCTCACTGAATGAGCACTGTTTCCTCTGGGTTGGTTAAAACATCACCAGGAATAAAAAAAAAAAGGTTAATTAAACTTCGTTGGGAGAAATTTTTTTTAAAGATCCTATGTGTGATAAACCCACCTAAGGCAGAAACACCAATTCTTGTTTCCCTACATCCAGTCCCAGTGCAAATTTACATCTGAGTAACATTATTTAATTAGGCTTCCATTTTTCTACCTTCTTTGTGTAGTTAGAAAGTGTTTGAATACCCGGCCACTTTACTGCTCCAATGTAAACCGCTGCTAAGAAAGTGGTCTGTCCATGCTACACCACCTTTAAATTGTGTATATAATTTTATAAATGATATAAAATCTGCTTCTAGTCTCTGAAAAAAAAAATCCACAAGCATGGCACACTGCAATTTTGGAAGGATTTAAAATATGTGATTTCTTCTGGTACCTACTGTATTGGGTTTTATATAAAGCTTTTTTCAATAAGGTAAATTGTTACATGACAAACTCATCTTCCACCATTATCATCTGCTGTTTGTGTTTAACAACAGGAGTCCCGCTCTAACAAAACTGTTGTAATGGCTGTACAAATTACTCAGCTGAAAGCTTTTCACCAAACAAAACAGTATTAATCAGCAGTTCTTATGAAGGTGCTAATTAAAAACAATTTTCTTCCTCAGTTTGCAATACTAAAACCATCTTCACTTGCACAGTTTCCAATATACAGCTACTGTATTTGCTCACACTTCAGGCCCTCTATTAACTATTGAATCTCCTATTAGCCATTTTATTACATTTCTGTTTACAAGCTTGTTGACATTTTAAAAGTCACAGTATGATCTGTTTTATCTATTAAAAAATGTATTAATTGAAAAGTTAGGGGGACAAAAAAGGCAAAATACAGATTCCAAATACACAGACTTCCAGGGCAGAGAACACAGTGAGCATTTAACCACAGCCTGGGCAGTAAGCTCTCTGGATAAAATGAAATCTGAGAATTAAAAGTGGCATTTCAGGCTTAATGGTTTGTTAAACACTGACGGGCTCCTTCCTAATTTGGAAATAGTCCACTCAGGAGAACATGTTTGCCTTGTCTAAAATCAGTCTGAGTTTCAAATCCATCTTTTCTCTATGGGGTACATTCAGCATAATTACGATGTTTCATACAGTCTGAACTCAGGAGATTTTGATCTGGGGTGGAGGTGTACCTGGAATCTGGAAACTGGAGCCCAGATCTCTGGTCTAAACAGCTTCATCTTCCCTGTGTGTGTAACTACATGTTTCTATCTATACTTTGACTCTCTCCCTGGCGTGGGCATCCTGCCCCACCCCCCAGAGCTGATGAAAGGGTCTTGCCAGACAATGCTACAGGTCTGGCATAGATTGGAAACAAGTCAAATGCTGACTAAGCACAAAGACAAAATCCATGGAAGCTGGGTTAAGAAAAGGGGACAGTCCATTCCTATTTAAAAACAAAAACCCCTAACCCTTAGGAGGATGCTTGCCCCACTTTGGTAGTGGAGAGAGAAAAAAACCACCACCGCCTCCTGCCTATGGTATTAAAACCAGGTTCTTCAACTGTCAAAAGCAGTTAACTAGTTTAGGACAGACACCTGGCTGTTGAAATAGGGCTCCAGAGGGCCACTAATCCTTCCATTCACTCGGTTAACTGCTGGATCCCCCAAATTGATTCAACAGGTATGCAGTGGTAAATTCAGCCCATACTGAAGCCAAAGGGAAAATCAGCAAGGGGCGGGTAGCACTTCTCTGAAAACACCCGAGGAACCAGCCAGAAAAGCTTTTATGGCCCTGACAAGTTTTCTGCTGAATACTGAGCACCTAAATTACCCTTCCCTAATGGAAGTTACATTTTCATGCTCAGTCAAAAAGCCAACAAAATACACAATTTATACAAAATAGCATCAACCTCTTAGGTAGTCTTTTCTAGCATTTTTATCCCAATTCACAGCATATGTCTTGCTATAAAATAAAATACATTTCTCATAACCAACTTGTATGTGGCTATTCATATCACCACATTAGAAGTGACCATGGGTGATATTAGAAACATTCTTTCATTCAACCAAATCTACTTAGTATGACAAAGGAAAATCATGAGTTTTACCAGAAGATACAGGTTTACAAAGATAAGAAATATCATAATAACTTTTATGATTTCTTAAGCATTCAGGCTTCCTTTTGAAACAAATGCATGCATAATTACATGGACAATTATGGAATGGGCCATTCCAATTGCAATTACAAAACCAAATACTGATGCATGCAAAAATCATAAAGTTCAAAAGAAATGTAAATGGATAAACTTTTTAAACTACAATATTTTTTCCTGCTCAATATCAGCATTCCACTAAACTTTGAGAAAATAAAAACTTTTAAATTATTCAATAATAGATGACATTAGTTTATTATAAACTTTCAAAGAGCCTGGACTAGAGATATTTCTAGATGAGGATCCCATAAAGCAGCGGTCCCCAACCTTTTTGGCACCAGGGACCATTTTCATGGAAGAGAGTTTTTCCACGGAGCAGGGAGTAGGGGCATGGTTTCAGGATGATTCAAGCACATTACATTTATTGTACACTTTATTTCTATTATTATTACATTGTAGTATATGATGAAATAATTATACAACTCACCACAGTTTGGGGACCCCTGCCATAAAGAACAGATCCATGAAACCCTTAACATGTTACAGGAGATTCTCTAGGTTTTAATCACATAATAAGTATATTTCTTTACTAGGTATCTCTTGGTAGGAATAGCTCAATTCTGACACACAGTTCTCAGATATTTTTTAAAAACACATTACTGGTTTACTTTTAAAATACAATTTCTCCCAGAGAAATAAACACTGGATTTCTACATCCACAACACACAAATGCAAATTGAATTCCCACCAATTCATGTATTTTCATGAGAGAAAAAAAGAAATGTTCTCATGGTCCTGCTGTTCTGTATTTAAAAAAAAAAAAGAACAGACCATCTTAGGTGCTACTAAGGGATGCATTTTCTTTGTCTGGCAGATTTAGTTGCAGGTTTTAAAGAAGAAATAATTTTTGCTGTATTTTCACCAGTATAAATGGAACTACTTGTGTTGCCTTTTAAAACATGCCAAATTCTAATTTTTAAACAAGAAAATATGAAGCCAGTGTGCAACCTATACAGTCGCCAAAGGAGAGCTGCCACTAGCTGAACTACTCAGCTAAATGGCTGGTTTGCATTGCCCTGGTCTTTATCTAGCACTGAGAATAGACTGCTGTTTTATCCAAAGAGGAATAAATTGCTGTTATTGTGATGTTAGCCCATCACTTGGCATTGCAATTCAAGTTTTTGTGAGAAAGAAATGTATGATCTAACTGCGACTTGACCTATGCCTTCTGAGATCCATCTAGGTGCTCTAATGGAGCAGAAAAAGTGGTGAATACAACGACATGCAAACTGATGGTGAAAAATTTGTTTGATGATAGAAGTGAGCAGAGAAGACATTCGAGAGAGTCGCTGTTTTTATGACAGCTAAGTTTGTTTAACATGCAAAAGGATGCACCTCCCCAGTCCCCCACCTATCACTTTAATTGTATCACACTGAATACACGCTTTGCCTCTACTAAAGATATGAGACTATATAGCTAGCCTACTAATGACATTACTGCTAAAGTGGGCACAGATGATTCCTTACAGATAAACATCTGAATTTCCACAAAAGGCATTAGAGCATCTTGTGGATGTGCTAGGCAAGGATATGCTTGGGTTCCCTGCAGAAAAGTCATTCTCTCTTAATCCTAGGTAGCACCTATTAAATGTTTACTACACACTTGAATCACAGCATATAACAATATATACTTATTTTAAATAAGATAATTGTGTGATTGAGTTTTTTAACACTCCCCCTGGCTGCAATCTAGTTTATCAACCATTTATTCAAAATTTCTCTGGAAAGGACCTATTTTCAAAGAGGCCTGGAGAACAGCAGCGGTTAGATTTAAGCCCTGATAAAGGCTCACTTTTCATTCATAGTCAGAGCCTAAATGTGCTCTTCTTGTACCTAAACAGATAATAAGCACTCAGCACACTCCCCCTCCTTGACACAGCACACTGAGACTAATCACACATAATTGGGGAGGAGGAGCAGAGGGCTGGCCACGCTATTGTGTCCAGAGGACAAACGGTCAGTTTATGAGGCTTTGGGCTGATGTAGTCATTTCTTATACATCTATAGGGAAAAAAAATCCTGTTTAAAAGGAAAAAAGAAAGAGAGAGACAGAGATGGAGAAAGAAATGGCAGATTCGATACAATTAATTGGAGGGAAATCAGAAAGATGTGCTTTATTTATTTCTTCAACCCCCAGGAAAGAATCATGATGTTTGCTCTGTTTACAGATTAAAAACTACCACCACCAAAACAGAACAAAGACCAATTTTTTTTAAAGGGGGGGTGGGAATCACCACAATAAATTCTGTCTCAATTAGAGGGAAAACTATTTAGGTTGCTCACCAGTCAAATTCAGATCTCAGGCAGGCGGCTTATACATACTTAAAGACAAAGGTTTGGTGCAGGAGGAAGAGCAACAAGCGGACTGTGAAAAGAAGAGGTGAGGGAGCTGGGCAGGGATGGTGGGGAACAGAGCGGGTGAAGCCAGGGGGAGTCCGTAACCCACACATAACATGTCTAAAATGTCACACGGGGCTGGGGGCCGAGTCCTGGGGGCTAGGAGATCACAGGGTGCCAATGGTTTGCTGCATATTGTACCCATTATGGATTTCTGGTTTTGTGAAAATACTGCCTGTGCCCTTGATGTCGTCGTCTTCTTTTGAGGAGCTTCATCTTCATCCATTTTTGGTTAAAGTAAGCAGAAGTGGGTAATGAAGGTTTTCTTCATATATGTTTGGGTTTTCCTTTTTCAACTAAATAATAGAAAAAATGGGAAAGGGACTCAGATTAGGAATTTTTATCAGTCAATATTAATACTGAGTATAATGATGACTTTTTACCCAAATATATAGTTCTGAAAAAATAAATCACAAAAACACAACTCAAAATAGTTCTCAGTGGCATTGCTGTGACAATTCTATACATTAAGATGGGAATCTTTTTGGGGAGGATAGTGTGTTTTTTCATAAATACTCAAACTGCATTTGTGAACTCTATGAAGTGCGAGGCACTTGACTGAAGGGAGAGCTGGAGCTTGTTCATCTTCACCAGACCAGCCATTTGGCATGGAAGTGTCTGCTCTCCATCCCTCTGCCCCCAACCAGCACTGAACTATTGAGGCAGGCAGGCATGTCACCTCACTGCTTGGAGACTGTGGCAACACCTGGGTCCAAGGAAAGTCTTATGGGGCCTTAGACATTTCAAAGCCTCTCCGGGTGCTTCTTAGGGGTTTTAATATTAATGATAAGTAATTCAAAAATTCTTTTATCTGAGGACAAGAATATAGTCAAACAATTAGAGCAGCAACATTTGATACTGCTCAGGTGAAGTTCTGAGGACTTTACCGTGATAAGATTTTAAAATCTAATCAATGTCCTCAAACCTAAAATACACTTTTTCCTCATTTGGCTAGAATAGTTTAGAAAGTCATATTTATATTGATTCTAGCAAATAGTAATTTGTTATTTATAAAGACAAAGTCAGTATTTTTGAAGTTGGTGTTTACAAGCCAGTTGTCAATTCATATTTTAAATTATAAAGATCAGAAATAAATATGTCTTAATTATACATGGAACCACTTCCTTTATTGTTTTAAACCAGTCAAACATTCCCCCACACCCACCACACCCTAAAACTATATGAATGGTTCCACCATCACACTTTTCTGGATTGGTCTGTCTGGGGCATGTTAACATGAATCTTTTCAAAGTGTATGTTTCTTCTAAATCACATTCCCAAACTGTGACATGCCCACACTATTAAGGACAGGAGCAATGAGCCTGCTTTCCCTTTTCCACTGGGGAACATAAAGCTAATTTAGTCTTTACTTTCTAATCTGCTTTCCCAAGAACTGATGGTGGTACAATCACTGAAGTGACTTCATTCTGTTTTCTTAGATGGAGTCTGTTCTGTTTATAGATGATTAGTTGTGTATTTAGAAAGATACTCATGGATTTTTGTTGCCACCAAAGTAGTGACAGTGTTAATTCTAAACACAGGTCCCTCAACATCACTCTTTAATAATCATTTTTTAAAATGCCGAGAAAATGGCTTCACTGACATCCTAATCCACATCCACTAAGGGGGACCTACTAACTGTAAATACCTTTGTTGCTAGTTGCCCTAGTGATAGAGGGAGCTCACTGAAATATTTTACAGAGGGAAGAGGGGGCCAAGCTAGCTAAATTCTTTCCTCAGGGATTGGGGATAAGGGAAAGTTGATTACTCAGCGTCAGTCAGCTGACCTACTCACTCACAATGCACTAATATACAGAGACTCAAATGAGCTCTTTATAAAGTCCCTGAGGTAATATGTGGGATAAATAATTCTTCTGTAAATATGGGTTAGAAATCACTTTTAACTTGGATTCTATGCTGACCTCTGGAGGCCAACGCAGAGGCTTTGTTGCTGGAAGGGGCCAGGGGCCAGCCCGGTCTTGACTATGAGCCCTTCCTGCAATGGGGAAGAGCCAACAACTGTCAAAGGCAACACTATAACCCAGCACCGGATCATTTCTGAATCAAGCCAGTCTGTTATGTGAGGGTATTTGAATACTTTCTTCGTTGGGAGAATGTGATGAAGTTTAAGAATAATTCCATTTACTCAGGCTGTACTTCTTTGCCCAATTAATAATCACAATTTTAACAAATAAAAAAGCACCTTGAAAAAAATGAACAAAAACCAAATTGTGAATAAAACAATTTTTCAATTTCATAGGCTAAAACAGGGTCTTTGAGGACTGAACTAAATTATATAGCTGCTATTAGTAGCATTATGCTTTACTTCATAATTGGATGTAACACGCTCAGCCTTACTACTGCGTGAACAGCAGCAGCGGGAGTGGAGTTCAGACTGTTTACCCTTTACAGTATCCACAATTATCAACAGCACACCACACAGATTATAAGCACCAGCCACTTGTAATGTGGCATTTTGAATAGATAAGCAGAAGTGCAATATGGCCGTGCTTTTAACACAAATGTACTGAATTCACAGCATAGCCCAAGACTATTTTCAGAGCTATGTACAAAAATACAGAAAATAAACACTCGTGGGTGGTTTTGCTAAAGTTAAAAAAAAAAAACCCATGGCATGTAAAATTATATTTCAAGGAACATTTGCATGAACGAGAGTATTTTTATTAACTAATTTCAAGCCAGCTGTAATCTCTAAGTTATATCTCTACCTTGCTAAACAATTTGCTATCCTAACATCCTACCTGAAGGTTTTGAACCACACCATGGGGTAGCGCATTTGGTTCCCAGTCTGGAGGAGACCAGGACGCTGGGAAGGAGAGGGAAGTGTTTTATTTTTTCTTCCCGTTGCCTGGACGAACAGAAAGGCAATATTTTAAAAACATACTACACCTTTGGCTGCCTGGTTTTTGAGCACTCTGGCTGCAT
Source organism: Daubentonia madagascariensis (assembly GCA_023783475.1). Lineage (NCBI taxonomy): Eukaryota > Metazoa > Chordata > Mammalia > Primates > Daubentoniidae > Daubentonia > Daubentonia madagascariensis. Next base: position 38,145,214 of record JAKFHU010001035.1, on the reverse strand, counting down.
GGTGTGGGCACAGTTTAACAAAAGCACTGGCAGAAAAGTGCAGAATGGCACCGTTTTGATTACAGGCTTGCTTTTTAACGGAAATAAAATTTCACAGTTAACAATGAGAGGTGAAAAGTTTAAGAGGCAAAGCTGTTCCTCCTGATCACTGACTGTTAATCAGCTTCATGGGTGGTTGCCTAAATCTGTAGATTTTTTTTTTTTTTTTACCTTGCACTACTGCCAAGATTGTAACTAATTTTTTCCCCTGTTGTAAGAGGAGGGGTGAAAAACTCGGCATCGAAGGCAGCTGTGTATGAGTGACGCGAGGCACTAATGCAGAGGGCAAAATTAAAATTCATGAATCTCTTCACAACCATTTGTGTAACAAGATTAAGACGGGACAGCGGAAAAGAGCGGCATTATCAGGCGTCTTACAGTCCTCCAGCTGGTTACGCTCTATTCCAACACAGTAGGGCTAAGAGGATAACACGCAGCCTGAAGGAAAACGGCGCTCCTCCACTGGGGAGCAGCGCGTCCCAGGGACCGGGGGCTGTGGCCAGAGACGGACAGGAAGAAAGCTGATTGCCGCTCAAGATGGAAAACTTTTAAGCCCTGGCTATTAGCACGCGGCCAACAAAAGCCGCCAGGGTGGAGAGTCGCGGCGGCCGCGCCGGCCCCTGCACGTCCCCGGAGCCCCGGGCGGGCAGCGGCCGGAGGGCGCAGGGTGCTGCCTTGAACCTCTGCGCCCGCGCCCTGCTGGCGGGCACTTGGGCTGGGCGAGGAGCAGGGACGCTCGCCACTCGCTCCGGCTTGGCTCACTGTCGGGCCGCTGGGCGAGTTCCTTCTCCTGCAAAGGAGAACGACTCCCCGACTCCCCGCGCGAGCTGGAGTTGGGTCATCGCGGCTCGGCTGCGGTCAGCAGCACACAGTATCCCTGCTCCTGGAGCAGGTACACAGGGACGAGAAGCGTTCTTTTGCTAGAAGCAGAATACCAAACCAGCTGCAATAGCTCCCATCATTCAAAATATGTATCATGGGCGCCCCCTTAAAATACCTTTACCCAGGGCACCCCAATTCTGCAGAATATTCCCCTAGGGGTCTACATTCTCATCCCTCACCACAACAACGAAGAGAACTATTTCTTAGTCCAATGTCCGCAAAGTGTGGAATTTGACTTTTCGGCAACTATGAAGAGAGAAAAACTAAGGGCACTTATTTATGGAAATTTATTTTTGTGGGCCCAATCAATCAGTTGGTGATTACCTATGGAGTACTAACTGGGCATGGTGCACAATCCAAATGAGGAGGCCTTTTAAAGATGTATGGAATGTGTGTGTGCGTAGCAGGGTAGTGCACAACGTTGGAAATAAGAAGAGGAGGTGCTGGCCACTGGGTGCTGACACTCTAAAGTTCTAGAGAAAGGGGAGGTGGGCATGCCCAACACACTTCCCGTCTTTCCGGGATGAGACAGAGGCTATCAGGCACAATGCCCAGGATCTGCGCTGGTGGAAAAACCCAGCTTTTGCTCTCCTGAGCTGTTACCCAGAAACTAAAAGCATTTGTTGTTCAAGGGGTGAAAGTGAATGACATGACATTGAAGCAGCCCTCATCTGATCCCCTTAGCTCCAGCCAGATCCTGGAGAGAAGGCCCTGTTACTCCTGCTGGTGAAGGAGCCCAGGGGGCCAGGAGAAACCCTTCCCCCCACCAGGTAAAGTCCTCAGAGCCATTCCTTTTGTTCTGGGGAGGGGTTGCAAAGGGGAAACCATCACTCTAGAGAAGCAGGTAAGATTTGAATCTCATGCCGTTCTTTTTTAATTTTCTGATTGTGAGCAATGGGAATGGGTCTGACTCCACAAGTGAGAGAATGTGATTTAACTCTTTCAGTTCACAAAGCACTATTTTTTCCCCAGAGGCTAAATGGAGCCTTAAATACGCAAAGAAATAAACCCATTTCAAGAAAGTGAGAATTTCCTTTCTCTTGCTTGGAAGATCAGATCTGTTTTGCATATAATTTTTCAAAAGCTTACACACTGCTGCATTATATATCATAGTCTTGGGTAATAAAGAATGCTGTTCACATTGTCCCAGCAGAAAATTAAAGCGCAGGCCTTTACTTTTCTGCAGTCACAACTTATGAAATTCCGACAAGTTAAAGTCTCTTGCCAAGGTCAGACTAGCTCAGTGAAGGGAGATTTCTGTAAGGCACAAAATTACAGAAGTAATACATATTATACTAGTCACTGTGACATGTATTAGCAAATGTGAGAATCCTAAAAAGTTTTTGGTGAAACAGTTGCCTCTCAGTGTCCTGTATTGCTCTATACTTATAAATAATAAAAAGGCTGATAACATTGCTTTATGTAAGCGGGCTTAGAAATCACTCTCCGATAAGTGCTTTTGACCTAAATCTTGTAGCGCCTCGATCTGACATATAACCCCACAACTGTGAAATTCTGTATGAGATTTAACAGTCTCAAACTGCCAACTGACCCAGCCATAAAGCAAGCAGAGATAAAGATTTACAGTCCAACATGATACAATTAGACATTCACCTTCTATTTATTTCAGTGCAGCTAAGCATTTAACCTGCTTAAAAGCCAAAGGTTTTTCATTAAAATATAAATGCATGTTTATCATTCATTCTATGCCACCTCCCCTTGCATGCTACAAATTAGTCTATTATGAATGAAAAGATTAGTTTGTTTCAGAGAAAGAAGTAAACAGGAATGGTTTCTGTAAAATCCTTCTAGACATGCAAAGATAAAAGATGGCTTTACCACACAAAATAATCAGATACAAATAGCTGTTCAGAAGCAACACACCTAAGGAGTACTTTAATCAAATATTTAGGTTACCTGCCAAAAAGACCATGATCTCTTCAAAATGCAATGCGGATTAAAGTGTTATCTAACAGAAGCAGAAAACTAACCTTGGAGTGGAAGTTTGAAATGTGTTCATCATAATTTTCATGTCTTTGGATAGAGAAACCAGCTTTTTCAGCTAGATTGCAAAACTGGTTTAAAGTATTCCCTCGGCGTGGGGCAAATACCATCGCTTTCCCCTAGAACATTAAAAAGGAAATGCACATATTTTAAAATTGGAAGGCAAACAAACATAGCTGACATTGGTGAAAGCATTTAATGTACTGCTCTCAGACAGAAAAACTCAATTGTTCTTGAGACGTCCACACAGGATGGGTATCCACAGAGAGGAAAATTTCCAGGATAGATATACATCAAATAAGAAAAAAAAATTTCACATTCAAACGTCCGGTTGCTGTGTTTTATCCTTTTCAAACAATGCATATAATAAACAAAACGTGGTTGAAAGTTGGTGTTCTGAATAATACCCACTGTCTCGGGGTCAATGGCTTAAACTACCTACTAGATTTTCGAGTAATGAGTCCAGGGCAGTTCCACTCACCTTGTGACTCCATAGCACCTGCCAACACGTCTGCAACACGGCTCCAGAGCAGGTGGCAGCAAATGCTTATACATGTTAGTTTATTGTGCCCTGAAAATTCAGTACCAAGAAATCCTTCATAGAGACAAATAACCACAGTTCCTATTGGAGAGTTTTCATGTTTCAGTCCTGTACCAGTCTTGTCTGTGACCAGCCACCAGAGACAAAGTTCCAGGGTCTTGGTTTCCAACTTCACTGAATCCCTCATAAGGGTCATCACTATAGCAAAGCTGCTCCTCACAGTACTCAAATGATTGCTTTGCAAAGAACACAGTATAATGAGGGTAAACAGGCTTTTCTAAATAATCCACACAATCTTATGAGATTGTGGCAGTTGGGAGAACGGGAGGACTTGAATAAAAATATATACCGAATTTCAGAAGACTAGCTGACATGAAACTTCACGACGACAATTTGCTAAGTACTAGGTGCATGTAGATTTTTCCTCGTTCTCCCAGATGTGTACAGAATGACCAAACTTCAGAATCTCTTTTTCTTTCTATTTTTTTAAAAAAAGATGGCTGTATGCTTCTGTTAATTTCAAGGTTACACTTCACCTCTGTGAAATGTGAGGTGAAACCACTCGGGTTTTGAAACAATCAGGAAAATATACCCCAGTTTCCTATGGAAGGTGGTTTATCATTCATACCTACCAACCATTTCTTGAGCACCTGGTACATCAGACGTGGGGCTAGGCACTCATATACACATCTTCTCCTTTAGTCTTCAAACTACCCTATGTTGTAGGTATTAACAGCTCTACCAGTAAATGATTAGCAGCTCCAACACCAATGCTCGTTCCACTACACTACATTGTCTCCTCATTAGTTATAGTGATGACAATAATAATGATAGTTGCCACTGTGCTGGGTGCTTCACAAACCCTCCCTTTAATCCCCTCAACACTCTTCTCAACAACCTTGTACAGTAGACATAGCATTTACAGATGATCAAATACGCAGTGAAGAATTTGAAGAGTATAAGTTGGAACTGTATGGTAGAAAAGATTCAGGACTTAAAGGGGTCTCCACCATTAAACAGCTGTGGCACCTCAGGACAATCAGAAACAAAAGAATCACAGAACCCGTTGAGCTAGAAGGGACCTTGGAGATGATGTAGTCCAATCTCCTCATTTTATAGATAAGAACCTTTAGCCATTCTAGCTGATCGGCTGAGTTTTCTCATCCATCAAATGGGAAGAACAAAGCCTATCCTGCCTTTCTTTTCCCCCACTAAGTTGTGAGAATTGAGTGAGGTGATGGATGTGACGATAATTTGAAAAAGAAGGTTATACAGATGTAAGATTAAAAAATCCACAACAACTAACAGTGCTATACAAATTCCATTAATTCCCTCCCCCTCTCCCCTCTCTCCCTCACTCACCTAGAATAAAATGCACCGATACGATGGATACAATGTCCTGGACATCAAGTGTGTTTTCATACTGTGTTTACATAGACATGTACACACTCAGGCACGTAATTATAGCAGCACCAATCATGCCACTACACTTAAGGTTCTGTCAGCTTTTCCAATATTAATTGCTATTTTCAGGCAGTTTTCAAACTTAGCGGCAAAAATTCATTTTTACATGAAACTAGATATAATACATGGTCTCAGCAGGAGAGCAAAAGTCTCCATTAGAAAAAAAGAGGGAATGCTAGTAGGTCATTTTAGTCATTTCTAAGAGCTGGTTTGCCATTTCTGGATTTTTGAATAATGGAAGTTGTTATATTTTAAAGTCACCTGCAAAAATTGTCTTACAGTTACACTTGAAGAGTTGGTTTTCAACAGCCATTATCTAAGCTATATATCATAATGTTTGCAGGGCTACAGGTTTCTTGATTGGGCCGATGCTTGTGTACACAAGGCACATGCTCTCCACATGCCACCTACTCACTGGTGGGGGTGAGCTGCAAGGGATTGCAACTAAGCCTGTGGCAGTGCTCTCTGCCCGAACATCTCTTTCCTCCTTCAGGTCTCAGTTTACCTGTCCTTCCCTAACCACTCTGTCTACAACAGTCGACCCCTCCCTTATCACTCACACCCCCCATCCCAGCTTTATTCTTGTTCTTAGCACTTCTCACCACTGACATGAATTGTATCTTGTTTGTTATTGCCCGTTCCTCTGGCTGGAATGAATGCTCCATGACAACAGCATCTCCTAATGTTTTATTCACCACATTTTCTCAGCGCCTTGCATATAGTAAGCACTCAGTCAATATTTGTTGAGAGAATAAACTAAATCCAGATGTTGAGTAATTTAAAAAATGCGAGTCTTTGGGAATTTGAAGGTCACGTTGTATTGCTTATTCTTTTGAAAAGATTTTCTCCAAGAAGCTTTTATGGAGTCAGCTGCTGTGATGTTGTTTCAGAGGGTGGCATTCTGTGCACACTACTGTACCCACAAGAAAGAGAAAGAGCGAGCAGTAGTTCTAATCTCTAATTACTCAGTTACGAGTTTTGTTTTCTTTTTCAGTTTGTTGAATACAGACACCTTCGAGATGTGGATTAATATTTAGGAGGGAAAATAGTACATCATCTACCTCATTCAATAAATATCCACTAAGCCCTACTGAGTGCCACATTTGCCTCTCCCCGTAATGAATGGTTTTAGAAGCCCCCAGTATCCCTAGGGGAGAGCGCATCATCTGTGGAGCAGTACAGACAGAGGAATATGCCTTACAATTTAGGCTGCAAAAATCAAAACAAGAAAACGGATATAGATTTCAAATTAGCCCATCAGTTTAGAAAAAATTATTTTCAATTTACCACAGCACAACTTTCTAAGCATTCAGTCACAAAATCATTTTAAACTCAGAATGAACACTCAATTGAATGTAAAACTTTGATTGATGAGCAGAAATTTGAGAGAATTCATTTATCCTTGGAGAGAAGAGAGAGAAGTTTCACTAAACAACAATGACACTGTTTATTTTGTGAGCACAGTTGTTGCTATTTTGCTAGACTAATCTATACTCATATATTAAAGGGTGTACACTTCTGGAAAAAATAACTATCCTTCAGATTTATTTCAAAAGGAATATGCTATGCCAATGCAATGCCTTTATTCCTTTTTCATTTCCAGGCAACCAACTATTAAACACCAATTACAAGTGTAAGCTTATGCTTACTTCCTCTTTCTCTACCTGGTTTCTGAGATGCTGCCATCCCCTGCTCTCCGTCCTGCCGTTTCCCAGTCTCTCTCAGTCCCCTTCCTGGCTTCTCCTCTCCCACCTGCCCTTTACTTGTCAGCGGTCCCCAGGGCTCTGCCTACTTTTTCATTGCTTCTATCTAATTCTAGGTAATTGTACCGAAGTCCATGGCTTCAACTGTCACATATACACCAATAACTACAAGTTTATAACTACAGCTTTCACTATTGCCGAGGGCCCACACCCATAGATCTCTGCATGTGGATATTCTGAAAATACCTTTAATCCATTCTATCCAAAATGGAACTCAATATCCTGACCCCAAACCCCTACCCTTTCCAAGGCACTACCCATCAAACACAACACACACACACACACACACACACACTCAGACACACAAGCTGAGTACCTACTAGGTACCAAGCACTTCCATACCTATCACCTTCAAAATGAAGCTGGAAACCTGGGAATCACGGCATTGCCTTTAAAAATCTTTCAATGCCACATCCCCCCACCTGTGTCACTGTCACCTGCTACAGATGGTTCTCAAACTGTGTCTGAATTGTTTCAAGGGTGGCCTGAAGGGACAAAAGGGAGACCAAGACAGGAAGCACTGGTCTCACATCCAGTTTAACTAAAGCTGCTTCACTTTTATCTGTTTTATGATCAGGGTACTGGCTAAAAATTTTTGACCAAAAGGTTCTGCCACTTACCAGGGTTTGAAAACCACTGACATGGGTCCCTCCTGCTTGGGATGGCAGGCAAAGCCCACCTTGACATGACACATGCCTTTATCTACAGCCTATTCTCCTGCCACTCTCTCGGACTCACCTTGGGCTCTAGGTAGACCAGCCCTCTGATATGTTCTTTTACATATCCCTGTGTCTTCAAACATAAAAACATTCTTTTTGGGTGGAATGCCTCTCTTGCCTCCAGTTCTTTGTCTGCCTGGTCATCTCTTACTCACCCCTACCACCCAGATTAGACACCCTGCCCTGTGATGCCTCTGCTGGCCTCTCTGGCCTCCACGCAGCACTTCCTCCCCCAGTCAGCCACTCCCACCCCTGCCTCCCTGGGGCCCCCACACCTCTACTATGCCCTTGACACACACTTCCTGCCTCCCGGGGTCCCCCACACCTCTGCTATGCCCTTGACACATCGGGTGATTACTTGCCTACTGTCTCTCATGCTGGACCATGAGTTCCGTCAGGGCAGGGTTATGTTATATCTTCCTCGACCCCAGATCCTGGCACAGTGTCTGCATCTGAAAGGCACTCAGTAAATGTCTGCTGAATGGATCTTTCAGTGTATGTCCATTCAATTCTGTCTTCTCAACTTTCGGGTCTCCACTAGCTCTTAAATGGCTGATTCCAGGCAGAAGCTGGTCCATGCTAGACCTCTGAGAAGCCTTGCTGCTTTCAAGTTCTCCCTTACTTCAATCCAGCCTTTATGCCATGGCCAGAGTGATCTTTCTAGAACCCACATTCGACCACATCACTGCTCAAAAACTTTCAGTGGCTCTCTAATACCCATGTGATAAAGCCTGATCTCTTCATTGTAGTGTCCTTGGCCTTTCACAACTCTTTAACCTCATCTCCTGGCCCTCCCCAACCCTAATCCCAAACCACATAGACACTCCTACACACCAGCCAGAGCAAAATTCTTGTTGATCCCAAAACACATCATGCTTTTTCAGACTCCACACATATGAGCACTGTCCCCTCCACCAGGGATACTACCTTCTGCCCCTTCCTCCAAACCTTAGAGTGTCCTTCTTACTATTTAAGGCCAAAGTCAGATACCACTGTCACTAGGGAAGCCTTCCTCATGCAGTTAGTCAGTGTTGCTGCTTGCTCCTGGGACATCTTTTCTAGCATCTATTTTACTGTATTGTAATTCCTGGTAGCTCATGTATTCATCTGTCCTGCTCAACTATGAGTCTCACAGCACTCCTGATTCATGTACCCCACATTATTCAGCACAATGCCCAGCAGATAGTAGCTCAACCAATGTTTAAGACAGAGTCCAAACCCTTGAGTATCTCACATCCTATTGAAGGTATAAATTAGGAAGATGCACAAAACAAATAAAAATAGCACCAGGCTGTATTTTGCACTGTCCACTTTAGTTCTACCTGTACGTGTGTACATCTCCACAACCAGATTATAACTTCCTTGGGGGCAAAGATTCTACCTCATGTCTTGGTATTCTCTGCTGAGCACTCAGTACTGTACATGCTGAATCTGCACTTGGGTAGACTTCAGAAAAGACTTCTTAGGGCCAGACCTCTGCTCAGAGAGTCTTAAAACCATCTGGGGCCTCTCTATTGCTATCATCCCTGTTTCAACTCCTACAACCAAGTAAGCTAGCTTTTCACCAAGAACAGGTGACTATTTGCTGGGCCTCTGAGCCAGGAAGTGGACAAGGACCCAAGTGTCCTTCAGCACCCCACTGATCCCACATACACAAGGCAATTTCCCTGAAACAAGCAAAAACAGATGTCTGTACAGAGGTGAGCAGAGATGCTAGATTTTTAAAAAGATGAGAAAGTCTGTCAGTAAAATGAAATTGCTCTTCTAAAACAAGAAGGGATTTACATGATTTACATTTATAGCACTGCTTGGATATAGGCAGGACTCCAGGAATTTGGTGGTCAGTTAGGGCCAGTTTCTGAAGAAAGTTAAATGAATTCCACAGTGATCTTTTTGAATTCTTGGCAATTGGTCAGCAGTGCCAACAAGCTGGAGGGCTGTCGATATTGCACCCCCAGCCATCTCCTCGTGGTCCTGAGTTAACTGATGCTGCCCGGCTGGCTTGGCTCCCTTCCCTCTACCCAAAGCCATTTCAGAGGAGTATTAGTAGATGCCATTTTTCGTTGTCATTTCTGGGCAAAAGTTCAACTTGTAGGCTGCTGTGGCTGTATTTTAAATTACATTTGGGTTCTCTGATATTGGACATTGCTGTTGTCACCAACTTTAAGGAACACAATGACAGAGAGTCACCCTATCAATCATCAGCAACAAGAAGCCACTCACCAGAGGGAAAAGTGGGAGGGGGGAATTGCTTCTTAGAATGAGTAAAATTTGTTGATTTCATTCCTTTTTGATATCTATTCTATTCTTTTCATCTTTTAAGTTTTCTCAAGTCCTTTGTAGTATTCTGGCAGGAGTTAACTGTCTTTACAGTTTCTCTAAACCAGCAAGTTGAGCAAAGTTTCCATTTCAGGTGGTGGCAGACATTCCTTGATGAAATTTGGGGCTTTCTGCAATGACTTTCAGAATAGGTGCCTGTTTGGCTAAGAATCTAAGCTTAGCCCTGGGATTTGACATTGCCCTTGGGCCAAGTAAGGAGCCCACCCTGGTGGCTAAGCTCTTTCTGGGGGCCCGTTTCCCTTCAATCATGACTCCATTATAAAAACTGAAAGCCCGGGAAACCCCTCCTCTCCATCTACTTTCTTTGCTTCTGGACCCTCTGACCCCAAACAACTGATTTGCTCAAGCTGGAAATCAAGCACCACCACACTCCCCCAAATGGCAGAATTCATTTCTTTCCACAGCTTGACACTTGAACCTTCATGTTGCAATTATTTCACTCTTGCTGATGTAGTGGTACTCTTTCCCTCCACTCGGTGGGGGCTGTCTGTGGTAAAAAGTGTCATCTTCATGCAGGTAGACAATCCTCCCAGGACCATTGCAGGGCCTGCTACAGGTATTCAGGACAGGTGTGCCGGGGAGATGTGGCATGCCAGTTATGTGCAGAAATTCTCAAAATCTAGATCAAGAAAATAGTGTCCTTCCCTCCCACCAGCATAAGAGAAATGCTTAGAAAGAGTCCCCCCTACAGTCTGTATTCCCCAGTCAGAAAGTCTCTCTAGTTCTGCCAGGTAGCAAGAGCTAACATTGAAGAGATATTCAGAGCCAATCATGTACATTACAGTGCATTGGCCTGTTCACTCCCCATTTTACAGATGAGAAACTGAGGCTCCCAGACATGAATTCAGTCAATTGCAGAGCCCAGATTTGGGCATAAGCTTTCTGCCTCCAGGGCCCAAGTATACCTTCCCTCTGAAAGGAGGACTAAGGATTTTAGAGTTGCGAGAACTCTATGAGAGATAGGTGAACTCCCTCACTCTCCCTTCTTGAGGAAAATGGGGCAAGAGATGGTTTCAGACCCTGTTATTGTCAGACTGAGCCTGGGATTCAGGCATCCCGTCAGTCAGGCCAGCGTCCCTTTGGACAAGTGTCTTTTGAGTATTAACCTTGATAAGCTTCCACTGCAACAGAAAAGAACCAGCCCTCCTTTCAGAGTGCTTCCTGTGCACCAGGCACGTGCTGAGCATTTACATATGTAAATATTTAACACCAGCCCACAAGGTAGGAATTAGTTCTGCCTTTTTACAGGTGATGAAACTTAGACTCAGAGAGGCTAGGTAGTTAGTGTAGACCTGGGTTTTGTAAGCAGATTTTTCTGACTCTTTCCACCCCCTGCACTTTACCTTCAGAAACTGGAGCCATGCTATGAACTTGAAGCATCTGGCTGAGGTGCAGTTTTTGCTGAGTACCCTGAGAACTTGCTGTATTTGCACTGAATCACCAAGAACTCAGGATCCACCAGTGTAGCCCCCCACGTTGTTTCTTTGTGGGTCTCTTGTGGCACCTTCCACCTCTGGACCACAAAACCATGGAGCAGTTGTCTGAGCTCAAGAGAACATTAAAACCAGTTTTAACTGTAATGGAGTAAAACCTTGAATGTTACCTTCACCTAGGACTGTGATTTCCACACATGTACACTCAGCAGGGGGAAGTCCTTTGGAACCAGAAGAGCCAGCCCTGAGAGCTAGGAGGAAGAAGAGTCTAGTTTTTCCTCTGGTTACCCCCAAGCTTTGGGAACACTTCTAGGCCACCAGCCTAGGATGTGGAACTGCTGAGGCTCACTGCCAAAACCCGCACGACCCTTCTGTGGGCCATCTGGGCGGAGGCCCAGGGAGGGCAAGTTCCTGCCTCCTCAGACGTTCTGAGGGGGATGAGATTCCTGGGTGGTAATTTTGGTATGTCCACATGCCACCCACCACTGGGATTTCCCCTCTGATGGTGGGCCCCTTACACTTTAGGCTAGAATAGCTGGCAGCCTTGGGTACCAGCCATTCCACCAGGGGCCTGAGTGAAGTCCCTACTCCCATTTCTAATGCTACAGGTTGTTGTGTGAGCCCCTCTGATTTTGCCTCCCTGTTCCTCACACAGCATGAGTAAGTATCACCTGCTCTAAGGCCCTGCCCCATCCTTCTCTGGGCTAAGGGTGAGTGTCGATTGTCAGCAGGAAGGCTGCTGTGTGGAGCCACACTTCAGATGGGGGGAGCGTGTTCAGGGTTTATTAGAGGTTACAGAAGAGCTGCTAGAGATTCCAGTCCAATCTGCATTTAGGTCTGTTCATAGCTTGGGCAGTTTTCTATTGTAAATCATCCAAATGATTCACAACAGATCCTAGCAAATCATGCAAATCTGCTGCAAAATGGAGTATTTGCCACAAATAGGCTTTGAAGGGGTATTGGTGATGAGTGAAGTATTATTTGTACAGTGTGAGATCCGGGAGTTCTTGAGAGCATTGTATTTATGTATGAGATGTTTTCACAGTGGCCTTCACATCCAAGAATCTCGGTGCCCTCCCTGAAAATATGGTCTTACAAATGCTCACAAGAATCACCCAAGGCAAATAGGAGGATGAAGAGGCCCAAAATTCTTTCTTCTGCCTTTAACTTGGGCTGCCTACTCAACCACGCATCAGGTATCAACAGCTTGGGACATGCCCCTTCCTTGCCTCAAGACCTACCACCCACTTCATAGGAGGAACTGAGAAGGCCAATTTTCTTTTTTTTTTTTGAGACAGGGTCTTGCTCTATTACCCAGACTTGAGTGCAGTGGTGTCATCATAGCTCACTGCAACTTCAAACTCCTGGGCTCAAGCAATCCTTCTGCCTCAGCCTCCCGAGTAGCTGGGACTATAGGCATACACCACCACACCTGGCTAATTTTTCTATTTTTTGTAGAGATGGGGTCTCACTGTTGCCCAGGCTGGTCTTAAACTCCTGGCCTCATGCAGTCCTCCCACCTCAGCCTCCCAAAGTGCTAGGATTACAGATGTGAGCCATCTCACCCAGCCTGAGAAGGCCAATTTAATTGAATTGATTACCACTTATAAAGCTGTGGTTACTCCTCTGAGAGGCCTATTTAAAGTTTCTGAGCTATATAGAAATAGCAAAATAAAAAGCAACAGTGTAAGGCAAAGGATGGTTATGAAATTGCTCTGGGAACCTTCAATGTGAAAAAGATATAAAAGAGAGATTGAAAGGTCTTGGTCTATAAGTCTCACTGAGGTCAGAAGACTAGAGTAAACCTTCTTTTAAAAAAGACTTTAAAAACAAAACTTCAGAAAATACACATGTGCATGTGCACACACACACACTGCAGTCTTCTCAGATAAATGTGAGTTCCTGTCTTAGATTACATTAATACTGTTAACCTATTTTAAATTCCCATGGCACAGCAAGAGTCTTATATACTTATAAGATTTTTTTTAATGCATGAGCTTAAAACTCGTTTTCTTACTTTAAATAGACGTATATTAACTCTCCGTTTAGGCTGCAGGACCTCCTAGCTTAGTATAACAGCCCAAGAAAATAAGAGTGGATACAAACTCTGTAATTTACTCACAGGCATAAATGGATATATAAATGTAAAAATGTGCACAATATTTTATGCCATGCTTGGCTTCATTGTGACCTAATGTTTATAATATGTAAATAATGGCTTCCTTTTAAAGCAAAGAACTTTTAATATACAGATTCATCTGAAGTCCTTTTTCTTTAATATAAACAGAAATAAAAAGAAAAAAGTATTCTTTTGCAATAAATAAATACCCAATGACAAAGGTTACCATTGAAGGGATTAAAAATGACAGAAGTCAACAGAAAACTTTCAATATCATACTTCTACTTTAATATGAAGATATTGTTATCAAAGGAAAAGACTCAAGAAATTCTTTGATAAAAATAATCTCACACTATCTTTGAAGCAGTTTCATTTATTTTACTACCCACTGTGTTTCTTATCAGAAGGCCAAGGGTAAGAAGTTCCCTAGTTATGATTAGGAAAGAATCTGATAGATCAGAAGACCCAATTGAAGTTGGACATAATAAGTATTAAAGTATTACATGACATTAATCCTGCCATTCCATTACTCTCTCCATCTTTGTGCATAGACTAATTATTCTGTAGCCAGTGTTCAGAAGAAAAATAGAAACATACTTACCCTGGGCTGGAGTAATCTCTTTATTGCATCAACAAGGCTGGCTCTGTACTGGTCCAGAAACAGACTGACATTGAGAAGAAAGCAGAATCCAGATTAAACTGGGTTTTCAAGTCTAATGATACTAATGGAGATAAGTACACGGCTAATGACACATGTTTACCCAACACTAAAAAAGAGAAATTGTTTCCTACCATTCAAGTGCCTGTCTCACTGAGGAAAAAAAAAAAAAAAGGAAAGAAAAATACTGTGGTCAGTACTATCCAACTGAAGTCATCAACGTACAATGGCACAGGATTCACACATGACTGGGCCATGAGTAAACATTAAAGGGACAATTTCTCCCATCCAAGTACTAACCAGGCCCGACCCTGCTTAGCTTTGGAGATCAGATGAGATCGAGCCATGGTATGGCCGTAGACATAAAGGGACAATTTCTAAACTGCTGTTTGAGGGAGTCATCTGGTTAGATGAAGCACTCTGGGCACTTTCCATCATTACAGCCTAGTCTCTGTACACCTGCACCCTCTGCCCACCAAGGGTGCTGTGAGGCTGCCCTCATAATACAAGCTACCAACCCCATTGCACCCAAACCACAGAACAGATCTCAGGGGCTAATGTTTTTTAGTGACTAGGGACAGCACTGAGGTTAGACTTAACCAGTGACCTAGGAGCATATAGCTCCCAAACCAAAGAACAGGCTTAGGCAATATGTCACAGAGACCATGGTAACTCTGGATTTTTCTTCCTTGACCACCATATTGTTTTTTTTCAGTTCGCTTTGGTTTTTCATTTTTCTTCTCTGGTCTTTAAAGGATTTCTTCCATTGCTCTGTCTGTCAACCCTTTGTTTGGGTCGTTCTGACCCTGTTTTCAGTAGGCATTATCACTGAACCTGCCAGTGCCTTGAGCTTGGACTTACCAGCCTCCAGAATTGTGAGAAATAAATTTCTGTTTTTTAGAAATTATCCTGTCTGTGGTACGTTGTTATAGAAGCAGAAAACAGACGAAGACAGCTGGATGTTTATTAAAGCCAAGGAAATGTTCTGCGGGTGGGGTTGGGGTGGGGGAAAGTGGAAGCATCTAGTGCTAAAGGGACCCAGAGCAGAGCTGGCTGCCAAGCACCATGGGGTCATGCAGCCCCTGGAGAAGGGCTCTTGTGCCTGGCTAGAGTGCTCTGCCAAGAGAAAGCAAGGCTGCTAGAGTCTGCCAGTGATAGTCATTGGTGGGGACCACTTTTTTCTGAACCTCATATTGGGATATATGATCTGATAAATATGAACTTTGGAGCTCAGAAAATGCAATTGAATCTTTGAAATCTGAACAGTCCTGGAATATCCAGGATGTCTGGTTGCCAAAGTCATGGCATATATAGCCATGCATATACAGCACTGAAAAGCAGTCAAGAGAGGAGGAAGAAGGGGACACTATTTCTGTCCTTATGGAGGTTACAATGTAATAGGGAGGTGAGTCAGATACAGCACATACATTAAATATGAATCTCAGAGACACACACATTTTAACAACAACACAGTTCACACTCACTGAGCTGAGTACTAGGTACCAGGTACCTTCTAAGAGCTTTTCATGGATTGGCTCATTCAGTCTTCACATCAGTCCTAGGAAGTAGTTATCATTGTTATTGTGGTTATTATTGTCCACATTTTACAGCTAAGGAAACTGAGGCATAGAGAGGTTTGGAGTCACACAGCTACAATCTGCAGGCTGGGATTCACATTTGTACTGTATGGCTTCTCTGAGCCATTGCTCTGTACCACCTCTCACGAGGGTACAGAGCATGAAGTAATGCATAGAAGAGGGGCAGTGACAGGTTAGGTCATCAGATGACTGGAGTTAGACCAGGTTGGTCTAGAAAGCCCTCCCTGGTTACTTGCATGCATAGTGATCTCTCCATTTTCCAAGCTCAGTACCATAACTAGAGCATCTGGAGGTTCTCCCAGGTTCTTTTGTTACGGTTAGCCTCCCACCCAGACTCTATGCCTCTCGGAAGCAGGGAGCATGTCTGTGTTTCTTTGCCTCTCCCACAACATTTGGAAAAGAGCTCAGGACACCATAGACTAAAAGGTTGATTGATTCCTGGGGAAGAACAGCTGGGCTGTAGAGGTGGTCATTATAATGACAGTGTTTATCTTGAGCTTTAGAGCCATCACTTCTAGGTTGTGTTTTTGCAAAGCAAAGCAAAAAAAGGACTGTCTTCTATTTAATAAAAATTGACAATGATATCTTTTTAAAAAGCAAGGACAGCAGAACTACGTTTGAAGAGGCATCTTAACCCATAGCACAATTCCAAATGCATTTGTTTGGAAGTTAATGTGAAAAACCATTCCATTCACAACTTGGATTTCTCCTCTAGCAGTGGGGTCTCTTACACCTTAAGCCAAAACACCCAACAACCTTGTGTATCAGCCATCCTATGAGGGGCCTAAGCGAGGCCTCTACTCCCATTTCTGATGCTTCAGGTCAGTCCTTCTGATTTGGCCTCCACACTCCTCATATAACGTCATGGGTAAGTATCACTTACTCTATGGACCTGCTTCATCCTTCTCTGAGCTGAGGGTATCAGCCATCAGTAGGAGGGCTGCTGTTCTTGCTCAGAAGAGGCTGCTGTGTAGAGCTATACCTTAGACAAGGGAGGAGCGCGGTTCAGGGTTTAATAGAGCTCTGGCTTTGACTTTGCTGCTATATGACCTTGGGCAAGTCACTTCATGCGAGACCTCAGTTTCCTTGTCAATAAAGATCCACCTATGTGGCTATGTGGGCATCAAATTAGTAATATATGTTAGCTGATAAATATCCATTGAGCACCTACTACATACTAGGGGCTAATTTAGGCATTGAGGATAGCTATGAATAAGACAAAGGTCCCATCCTCAAGGAGCTTCCATTCTGTAATACACTTTGCTTTCCTGGTTCCAGTACAGTGTACACATAGATGGTGCTCAATGAACATTTACTTGCTGACTGACTGGCAGATCATCACAGTCATGGAAATCAAGAGGCTTATGTAGGGTGTTAGTTTCAATGACCCTAAAACAGATCGTGCATACTCCTTTACTGATATTGTTAAGGATGAATCAACTTTTAGGTAGGATGTTTCGCCAGACTAGGTTTTCTTCTGATTTAATGATTCTCTTATTTGAGAAAGAGGAGTGAGAACAGTGGCTTATGAGACGTTTCCAAGTCAGTGCTTGGGTTTCTTTGGTCACTATAGGTTCAGTGGAAGTTTCTCCCATGGAAGGTGCTTTGAGCAATGGAAAGAGAACCCTCCTCACATGAGTTAGAAACCATGTCTAGAATGGGAATCTTATCCCATTCCATCCAGCACTCAGGATAACTCAATTATTATCCATGAAAAAATTTTCTTATCTTTCATAAAACTACATACTTAAATCTTGGAGCACAGAATGTATGTAATTCAAATGTTACACAAATTTGCTATTAAGTCATATTAAACAGTGATTACTAACCATTAAGGATTAATGAGAAAGGAAGCAAATTATAACTAAGTCTTTGAAAGAAGTTTGCTCTTCAGGACTCTATATCTTATTCTTTAGAGAGGTAATAATATCTTAAGTTTTAATAATTAAGTGTTCGGGTTTTGTTTTTGTTTTTTTAAGAAGACAATCACTGTGGGAAAATATCTCTGTCAGTTACTCAGGCCTATAAGGAACCTGGCTGCTTGGGATATGTAGCATTTAAGCAAAGGACCACACTCTATTTATACCGGTGCATCCTAAGAGCTGGTAAGATTGTTAGAAAAAAATAAACAGCACCAAAACAGCTGAGCTTAAAACATGCCCTTATAAAGTACTATTTCTACTTAATGTTGGTAAAGGTGACAAAGATGTTAACTTTACAGCTCACTGGAAAGTGCAGCTTAACACACAGCACACATTCCAAATAGTTATTTGAAAGGTAATGTTGTCTACCCCATCACTCCGAATCATATTTCCCAAAAGTAACTCTATTAGTAGTTCTCTAACAGATCTTTATTCCAAGCAAGCTCACTTTTCTACTTAACTCTGATGCAGAATTTATAACACTTTGTAGGGTATGTCATATGAGCGATTTCAATGTGTTTTAGTGGGAATGATATATAATCTCCTGAAAATTCACCCTTTAAATAAGTCTTAATGGGCTGAGAGAGTAGCAGTAGCTTAAGTGGATCTATTAAAAAAGACTGAGTGGGTCAGTGATGGGGATGGAGATACCATTTTAACTCTCTCTTAGGTTACTGATCAAAATACATTGGCAGTCTAGTTTGGCCATTAACACACATACATCCCTCTATGTAATTCACTTGTGGCATCAACACTTGCTTTGTTCCATTGATCTGAATCACAGATTTTCCAACAAAGGAAAGGTGCCGGGCCATTTTCATCACCTCCCTTAGAATCAAGAATTTTATGCAGACCACAGAGCTCTGTGATTCCTCTAATAGGAAAATTAATTAGTGTAGAGAACAAGGGGACATTTTTCTCTGTTAATATCCATAGAAAGGAAGACCGCTATGTAATTTTCAAGGTGAAATGTGCAAAGTTAAATTCACTGTTTTAGATTTAACTTTCAGTAGAGGAATGGCCTCCTTCAGTATTTGTCAGCTGATTTTTGTGAGAGCTCAGGGTGATGCTGTACTCTGATCTCACTTGGCTCTACCCGTTTAGTTTTGAGATCTTAGGCAATTCATGTACTTTCTCTGGGACTGAATCTTCTCAGATGTGAGGTGAAAGGGCTGGCTATATTTGGGCTAAAGATCTTTTTAGGTATAAAGGTCTGTGAGTTGTGATTTAGAGCTATCCATGATCACAGCATCTAGAAGAAACAAAGAAATTCTAGAGCCTACAGTATTTCCATTTGGAGAAAAAAAAAATTCACGAAAACAGCTTAAAAAACAACCATTTTTTTCATCACTTGGAGTAAAGTAAAAAAGATGAAAAAAAGAAATAATCCACACTATACAGACAGTGTGAAAATGCTGAGGGGGCAAGCTAGGTGGGGTGCTCCAGGCCAAAGTACTTTCCCTCATTTTTTTCCACAGTCTCAGGCTACGGGCACATAGATGTGCTGAATGTCCTGCAAACCTAGTTCAATGGGTTGGTCAGGCTATGGGTGGCATTTCAGATATGCTTTCTAAGCCTTTTGAGAACTCAAACGTACAGAGTCATTTCTATTTTTGCAGCTACAATAAACTGGAGAGCCATCAAACAGTGAACGACTGAATGAAAGCGTTCATTGGATAAAAAACATCTTACTTCCAGACTCTTAGATTATATTGTGATTGAACAGGAGTCTGGAAAAGCAGGCTTAAAATTAACAATCACTCACTATTCTAAACTCAGCAAGGACCAGGCTGGACTGCATTCCAGCAGAAAGGAATCCTTATATTAAACAAGTCAATTGAGGAACTTAAAAGGCAGGGGTTTTTTTCTACACCTGTGGTTAAATATTCTAATATTTTGATGTTTGTCAACAGCATCCTTTTGCAGGTGTGGCTGTACCTTGATTTTTTCCTTCTGTTTATTTCAAAGTTGACATTTTACAAGTTATTTAGGAACTGCTGAACCATGAAACTATTTTTCATTGTCAAAAATGCTGAACGGTGGAATAATGACTAGCTTTCACAGTTTGCCCCTTTATTTTATAATCTAGTTGAGCTACTACATTTAGTTGTGAACTAAGAGACTGTCTCTTCTGGGAAATAAGTTATTTCCCCCACTGCCTACAGGTTTTTGAATGTTTGAATGTAAATATATGAATATATGAATGATTTAAGAACATAAACATATCACTGCTTGTTGTAATCATGTGCATTTTACTTGAACCACAATGTGGGTTTGGAATAGGTTTGTGAATAGAGCTTGTTTTCATGTAAATGGGATCAAGCATTACCACTGGTTAGCTATTCAGGGAATCAGACAATGCCACCCTTGCTGGAAATGCTTCAATAAAAATTTAATCCATGTACCTAATATTTGAACTCCGACTCTTGCTTCATATTCCTGTGGCCTAATCCAGATCTCATTGCTGACAATGACTAAAGGATGGTGTGAGACTTACCGTGATCTATTCATGTGTGGCACCTCTTTCTGGCACTGAGTATTTCAGGTTTCATCTCAGAGGTAGTGTCTAAAGGGAGCTTTCTTTTCCTCCTCTGTGACATTCTAAAAAAATGCAGCATGGTCTGCCTGCCTGCCTGCCCCTAGAAGCGGCATCCATGCCAGAGCTCTTACAGAGAAAAACCAAACCAACAGGACATAAAGAGATCATGGAATCCTGTGTTTCACCGCTATATGCACAATGTGCATATTATAAACATTATTGTACTTCCTAAGTTTCTAAGCAGCTTACCCATCCATCCCTGTGAATATGAAGAGAGACCATTACCAAAGCATTTCTTTTGGAAATAATATCAGCATCGCAATGACAGTAGCTTAATGTTTCACATTTACAAATGGGAAATTATAAACAGGCTGACATTCTGGCACTTACAACACCAGGAAAAAAAAACTTAACAACAATTCATGTATAGAAAAGCCATTTATAAAATGAAGCTTGGTGTATTTAGTTCATTTGAAGCCATAAATTCTCACATAGCTACCAGATGTGTGTTTCTGTGTGTGTGTTCATATAATATTGCATTATGTTATGTATTTGTAATGAAAGCCTTAAAATGAATACGCATTATGTATATCAGTTGTACGTGACCCTGTTGTCGGCTAGGGAAAAAAGACTGTTTTTCAAACATGTTGTGTGGCTATTTTTAACTCAACTGAGAACATTAATCAGAAAAGAGCTTAAATCTTACTTCCTCTGCTTGTCTCTCTGGTACAAATAGGATGACATGGTGTGAGTGTCCATAACACAAGGTATGACAAAGCCAGGCTGTTTTGATATTTGTGTGAGGGACAAATTTAACTCTAAATCTTCTGGCCAGACCTGCCTTCCCCACACAATCACAGCCCATCTGAGTGTGACCCTCATCTAAACCTTCAAGAAGACGCTGCCCCCTTCCCTCTTGCTGCTGCTCTCTGATCTGACTTTCATGCTTAATCTGATCTAATCCTGCCAGCATTATCTTCATCTGTGCAATGAAACCTGGAGGATTCTTTCTCATATTTGGTGAGGAAAGGCATTTACTAAATAACTTGCTCAAATCATACAGTGAGGTTTTAGCTCCTTATTTTTGATAAGATGAGGGATACAGAATTGAGACACATTACCAATGATTAGTCAGAAATCTAGGTTTCTCCCATTTTGGGAAGAAGGTTTTCTGAAATTGGGTGCAAAAAATTGGCCATAAAAAACTAGAAACCCTCAGCTAAAAATAGAACAAAATATTTATTTTTCATTGAGAAGTATTTTTCAGAAGAGAAAAAAAAGGAAACCTAATTCCATTGACTTCAGTAGAAAAGTTATCCATTGAAAAATCTCATTAAAATAATAACAATAGAAAAACCTGCTTCCTGAAAATTTCATTCAACTCTCCTCTAGGGAGTCTTCTCTGAGTTCTGGATCTTATGATTGGGCTTATCAATATATAATAATAGAATTTCAGCATCTGAACTTGTGTTTTCAAATCTAAAATGTCATGATAAAGATCATGATAAAACTACAAATAAGATCTTTCTATTAACAGGGAAAATACTTGTGAATTGTCAATGTTTCCCATGTGCTGAAATAATTATGATGCATATTTATCCTGTACCTTAGGATCACACTTTCATTAACAAATACGTAGATTGGGCTAAAATAGAAGATAAAATATCTAATGTAAATTATTTTTAAAAAGCAGACACCTGTCAGAGATTGTAATGCTATTATTTGCATAAGAATAAAATGTAATTTTATAATATTTGTTTTGTGTATAATTAAATACTATAATTGGATACACTGAAAATATTAGCTAGCAAATATACATTTTAAGAAAAGCTATTTCCCCAAAGATATTCCACAGATATGTTTATTTGCTGGAGAGTATATATGTGTGTACACATTCATATTCCCTTATATCAATAGTCATATCTCTCCTAAGAAGTAAGCTAATTGAGCTGTTTGTGTTGATAAACTCCTTTTTCTCCAGACTATTCCTCTCCGAGCCATAATTATTTGCAATTTGCCTAAGTCGTCCATTTACTGATACGTCAAGCATGAAACAGAGGCAATTCCAGAAAATGGAAATGCTTCTCAAAATCAATCTTTGGGAAATAATGTGGTAGAAGTTACTGTGTGATAGAAGACTACCTTATAACTGTCACATGGAGATGAATATTAATTTGTTGAGGTTAAGGTGGCTTTGTGCTTCATTTGTTGACTTTGCTTAGCCGTCAGCAAAGCAGTACAGCCCAATTACTCCAGCAAAGCTATTTTTTCTAACAGGAGTTTTATGATTTTTATGTACTTACCAGTCAGCACACATAACAATGTCAAAATGTCCTTCCAGTTGAGAGACATCTGTCTCATTATCCCATCGTAAAACGCTTGAGGAGAAAAAGATTTTAAAAATTATACTTAGGGTTTTTTTTTTAACTTTTGATTTTGAGCTATTAACATTATTTTTTGTGGCACTTGAAATTATTTAAAAGGTATATACAAATTATTTCAAAAGGTATAATTAAAAAACTAGGATGTAACTGTCGTCTATATTTTGGTCTTCAAATCTAAAAGAGGAAGAATTCTCTATTTAAATACAATAGTTAAGCTTTTTGCTAGTTTTTATATGTTTTTGTAAGCAAACTAGGGAGAAATATCTTATCTTTACCATAGTCATTAGAATGATTCTAGACCCTTAATCTCAATGAGGTACATATTGAAATCGAAGTATTCCCCATCTGACTGGAATACAAATTTATAAAAAATAAATGATGTGAGACTTAGTGTATATATCACATGTCAGTTGCATTTCTTATTGATGAAATGAGTAATTTGGCAAGATGGAAGAAAAGAAGAGCAAACTTTCATTTGGTAGTTCCGTTTTTAGGCATATTTAAAAATTCATCTATACCGACACTTAATCTCCAAAAGAGGATGAAATTTTAAACCTCACAGTAATAAGAATAATTAATAACATGCATTTTAAAACTCCAGTTATGCTTATAAAGCCAACAAAAGGCTTTACGTTACTCTCAATTAATAACTGTGATGATTAGCATTTACCGTATTCAGGTATTTTAACTATTTGTCTCTCCATCACACCAAAATTGTGATTTGCAGTACTACTTTTTAAAGTAAAATTCTGCTCCTATTTTCCATTTGGATTCTTTAGAGCTAAACTGAGTGATCAGATCCTAACCTGCCCAGTTATATTTGATTGTTTTGGTGGGTTCTTTATTTCTTCTTGGTCTTCCCTGGGTGAAAAGTCATGTGTTTGAATATAAAAATAAGTCTTACTCTAGGCAGTCCAAAAGTTCTTTTCATACACAGTACATGAACATACATCAATGCTAGTGAATTTCTTAAGGTAGAAAAGATTAAACACATCACCATAAAAATACCCATACACGTTGAGTGTCAGTTCATTCACTGGTTTAACTAATTCCTACCAAGCACCTCCTTACTGTGTCTCAAGAGCTGTGCTGTGCCACGGACGTGCCTTCACAGGGGTAGCCTGGCAAGCCACACAGACACATAAATCCTTAATTCCAATGCTGTATCCTACGTGTTGTGTAAGCATACAGACTTGGAGCACCAGAAAGGGCTTTCCAGAAGAAGTGGGTTACCTCAGTGTTCACAGGTCCTGTGACACAGAGACAAGCTTTATAAATTAACTCTACTGTTGTTGTACTTGCCCAGGTCCACTGGAAAGGCAAGAAATGAAGGAAACCAGGAAATCCCTAAGTGATTAATGCTTACTTTATTTTTGGGTTCCTCAGAAACTTCATGTACCTGGAGAGAGTGGGAAACAACCAACACCAACTTTTGTGGAAATGCTGAGGCTTCCAGCACAAATGGGACTCAGGTTTAGGGGGAGAGTGGGCCTGCTCAGCCCCTCATCAAAGACCTGAAAGTCTCAGAGAGCTTCTATGTAAACAAGATGGTTTAAAATAGAGATCTATACTAGACTTTCTCAGATCATAAAGTACTGTAATATATCCATCACACAAATTTTGAGAAAAAGATAAAAGTATTAACATTACTCAATCTTACTTACCATTCCACAAATGACTATTTACAACACACTTTTAATATACATGTAATTACCAAAGCACAAGAACAGAAAATGCAGGAAATCCTGTGGTGACATTGGATATTGTATTCCTGAGGTGCTTCAGCCTCTTGGTTCAACAAAGACAAATTGGAGAGATAGGGGTCTAGGCAGCAATGGCTATGGATTACTACAGCAGCTGTAACAAGTTGTGACTCTAAAATAAATTGAAATGCCTGGCTCGGTCACATGGACCACACGCAACACATTCCCAAAAGGCATTTTCCCCTAGTTCTCACGAGGCTTATGGCTGTGCTATAAGCATGTGACAGAAAGAGAGTGGTATTGTGGAAAGCGTCCAGCTTTAGCACAACTGACACACCTAGGTTCAAATCTTGGTTCCTACCTTTAGTAGCTATATGAGTTTGGGCAATTATTTAACCTCTCTGAGCTTGTTTTCTGATCTGTAAAATGGGGATAACAATGGCCATCTCCTTGAACACTCTAAGAGCACCATTCATGCTGTATATGGAGTTGTATTGTTCACAAAACATACAATGAGAATGGTACCCCCTGGAGTTGTACAATCAGGCAGCCTTCTACCTTGGAGGCTAGAGATGATGGTGACTTCATTATTCAAAGGGCTGGTCCTCCTACTCCTTTCCTCCAATGACCTTGCCTCTACATTCCGGAGACACTTCCACGCATAGTCATGCACATAAGAGCAGTGCTTCAGCTGTGGGGAAGGACCTGATTTTTGTTTCTTTTTTTGCATCCAATTTGTTGCAGACCAATACTTTTGCAAAATACAATCACAAATCAGTAGACAAATGAGACTGAAAAAACAAATGCATTCCAAATACAAGCCCACTGATCATATGTTTGGATGTTGCAGCAGTGTTTCTAAACATTTCCTTTCAATTTCTGAATTTAACTTCACTATAGATCAGTAACATACAGTTCACAGTCCATGGCCTACTCATTGAGTAGCACTGCTCTAGACCTTGTCTTTACCAACTACTGTGACCCTAACCCACTCTCTGACCAACCCCTCCTATCTTGCACAGCTCAATCCTTCTAGAAGTTACTCTGATCCAACCATTCTTCAATCCCACTGGCCCACGCTGATTCTACCACCAAGTCACTATCCCTCTTCCCTAATACTTCTTTCTTTCTTGCCCAGCTTAAATTCCATAGCCTATCATTTTAATAACTCCCTTGCAGACACCCCAACTCCCTTGTCCCTCTCGTACTTTCTTGTATTTGTTAAATCCAGCTCTCAGCCTGATCCATGACTGTACCTTGTGCAGTAAACGTGGCTGGAGACAGCACACAAGCATTCTGACTGGCTTTGCTTTAAATTCATGACCATGAACCTTAAGTGAACTCTTAATGATGTCTGGCAGCTATGCTTACATTTCCTTTGTCCATTTAGGCTCCCAATCTCCTAGCTCATTATTTTGCACTTTCTTCTCTCTTTTCAAAATTCTAGCACTACCTCCCCTCATCCTCACTTTCAGCTGATGACCTTGCTTCCTACTCTACTGTCAAAATTGCAGCAATCAGATGAGAACTTCCATAAACTCCCACCACCACACTTATGCTCCTAACAGCGTCTGCACCTACATGCTATGCCTTCCTGCCTATTACCACAGACGAACTGTCTGTCCTCCTATCTACAGCCAGTTGCTCTCATACATCCTACATCCATCCCCTTTCATACATTCTAGGACATGGCTCTAGCAATTTCCTTTCTCTTTACATTATCAGCTCTTTCCTCTCTCTGGATTATTTACATCAGTATTCAAACATGCAGTTATTTCCCCCCTTGTAAAATACCCTCTCTTGATGCTACCTTCTCCTCCAGTTATTGCTCTATTTCTTTGTTCCTCCTTTGCAGAAAAACTCATGAAAAAGTTGTTTAAACTCTGTTTGCAATTCCTGTCCTCCCATTGTCTCTTAAATCCACTCCACTCAAGCCTCACTATTCCACCAAAAATGCCATTGTCAAACTCACCAAAGATCTCCACATTGCTAAATTCAGGTCCGTTCACAGTCTTCATTTTATTTGACCTATCAGCTTGAACCTCTCCCATGAACTCCAGATTCATACATCCAACTTCCTATTTTAATATTTCCACTTGGATATCTAATAGACATCTCAAACGTAGCATGTTCAGCTTTGAATTCCCGATCATCATTCCCCAAATTCACTCATTTACAGTCTTTTTTATCTCATTAATGGTAATTCTATCTTTCTGGTTGCTCAGGCCAAAAACCTTGAATATATCCCTCACCCTTTCTTTTATGCTCCACATTAAATATGCCAGCAATGCAGGTTGTTCTACCTTTGAAATATATCAAAACCCAACCACTTCTCTCTATTTCTACTGCTCCCACCTGGTCTAAACTACCATCATCTCTCATCTGAGTTATTGCCTCATCTCCTAACTGGTCTCCCTGCTTCCACCTGTCACCTTACAATCTCTGCTGAAGAAAGCAGCCAGAGTGATCCTTTTAAAATATAGATCAGATCAGGAGCCTTTCCTGTCTTCACTTGGAGTAAAAGCCAGTGTCCTTGCAATGACTTATAAGACCTCACACAATCAGGCCTGGTTCCCACTCTGACCTCATCTCCTATTACTCTCCCCTTTGTTCTCTTCCCTCTGATGACACTGACCTCCTTATGATTTCTCACACATGTTTCTGTCCTAGGGGCTTTATACGGGCTGCTCACTCTGCTCTTCCTCTAGATACCTCATTTCCTTCACGTCTTTGCTCAAATGTCTTACCTTCTCAGGGAGGGATCCCTTGACCATCCTCTTTAAAACTGCAACCATTTATTTTCAGTTCAGCACTTCTGAAATCCCTTATCTTGCTCTTTATTTTTCTATAGCAGTTACTAACCTTTAAAGTGCTATATAACTAAATTGTTAATTTTGTTTATTCTCTTTTTTCCCACTAGAATATAAACACCACAGGGATAGAGATTCTTAAAATCTGTTTGGTACAGTGATGTATTTCCAATGCTTAGAACAGTCCCTGGCACATAATAACTGCTTAATAAATGTTATGTGAATAAATTGTGTGTAACTATACCTAGCACAGTGCCTGACACACAGAAGGCCCTCAAGAAATAGAGGTTCTTATTATTAAATTGTCCGCTGAATAGAATGTGTAGGTTAGCTAGATATGAAGGCCACTTAAAATGCTTTCTGAAGACTTCTGCTTCCAGCAAAGATGGAGTAACAAGACCCTCATTTACCCTTTTGCATAAAACAACCAAAAAAACTAGACAAAATACATAAAACAGTAGTTTTCAAGACACTGAATATCAACAACACAGGACAGTGATCCTTGAGAAAGGAAAAACAAATGAAATGAGCCCTACTGTTACCCCAGCTTACCGTCTTGAGGGAGTTTCCAGGCCACAGCATAGAGAGACAGAATGAGACAGAACCATGTGAACTGCCTGTGCTAGGAAGATAAAACTGAGAGTCTGAGGAAATGGAGGCAGTTAGAATTCCCAGGATAGACTACTGAATAGAAGAGGGCTGCACAGAGCAAGAACGCTGGAGAGTATTCTGTAGAGAACTAATTCATGAGTGTGTGTGGGGAAACTACTTGAGGTTAGAAAAAGAACCATCCAAAAGGATTGGAGGGGAGTGGGCCAGTGTTCACACAGGGCCAGGAATAGTGCCTGCTCCACCAGGCAGATTAGAAAACCTCTTAATTTACACCCATTGGGTAGAATCCTCAGAAGGGTCTTGTCTCAGTAGTGGAGAATAATTAGCCCTAGATTAAATGCTGCCCTGGTTCTGCCTAACAAATCTCAAAAGCAAGACACAAAAGTATCAAACTATTTCAAAGTAACTTAACTGTATCTCAAAATTCAAAACATTACAGGAATACCAAAATGTTCAGATACCAAGAAAGTTAAATTCAAGATCAAAGATAGCCAAATATGCAAAGAATTAAAATAATAAAACCCATAGTGAGGAGACAAATCAAACAATTGAACCCAATCTAAAACTGACACAGATGTCAGAATTAGCAGACAAGGGCATTAAAATAGTAATCATAATGGTATTTAATATATTCCCCAAATCAAGTAGAGACATGGAAGAGATTTTTTTAAAGTCCCAAATCAAACTTCTAGAGATGAAAACTACAATATCTGAGAAGAAAATACATTGGATTAGATTAACAGCAGATTAGACATTACAGAAGAAAAGATTTGTGAACTTGAAAACATAGCAATAGAAACTATCCAGAATGAAATATGTAGAGAAAAAAGGAGTAAACATAAATAAAAAGAACATTAGTGAATGAGCTGTGTGATAAATTTAAGTGGTATAATATATGTGTAACTGGACTCCTCAAAAGACAGGAGAGAAGGGAAGGCAGAAAAAATATTTGAAGAAATAATGGCTGAAAATTTTTCTAATTTAATGATAACTATTTATCCACAGATCAAGAAATTTCAAAAAACTCCAAGCATGAAGAAACATGAGGAAAACTACAAGGCACCTAATAATTATATTGCCCAAAAACAGTGATAGAGAGAAAAATCTGAAAAGCAACCAGAGGGAAAAGACGTGTTACGTAAAAACAAAGATAAGGATGACAGCATATTTCTTGTGAAGGACATGCAAGTCAGAAAACAATGGATTATCATTTTTAAAGTCCTGAAAGACATAAAAAACAACCTGTCAACCTAGAAAAAGGTGAAATAGATGTTTTCAGACATACAAAAAAGCTGAAAGAATTAATCACCAGCAGATCTTCAATATAAGAAATGTTAAAGGAAGTCTTTTAGGCAGAAGAAAAATGATATCAGTTGGAAATACGGATTATTCAAAGGAATGAGAATCAGAAATAATACTATTTAGGTAAACATATAAGATTTTGTCTTATTATTTAAACCTCTTTAAATATAATTGACTTGTTAAACAAACAATAAGTATTGTGGGGTTTACAATATGCATAAGTAAAAGACAGGACAACAATAGCATAGAGACTGGGAAAAGAGGAATGGCAGTGGACCACTGGAAGGCTTTTATACAATTCATGAAGTGGTATGTCATTTCAGGATAGACTGTGATAAGTTAAAGATGTATACTTTAAAATTTAAAGCAACTACTAAAAAAACCCAAAGAGTTACAGCTAATAAACCAACCAAGGAGATAAAACAAAATAATAAAATAAACTCATTTAATCCAAAAGAAGGCAGAAAAACATGAAAAGAGAAAGAAAGAATAGATAGAACAAACAGAAAGCGAATAGCAAAATGACAGATTTAAATCTGACTGTATCAATAATTATACTAAATAAAAATGGTGTAAACACCCCAATTAAAAGGCGGAGAGTGTCAGGCTGGATAAAAAAAGCTAGACCCAAGTATATGTGGCTTATAATAAATACATTTTAAATATAAAGACACAAATTGGTTAAAAGTAAAAAGACAGAAAACAATACGCCAAGCAACACTAGTCAAAAGAAAGCTGGAGTGGCTATATTAACATCAGACGTAGCAGATTTCAGAGCAAAGAATATCACTAGGAATAAGGAAGATCACTTTATAACGTTAAAGGTTCAAAGCAGGCATAACAATTCTAAACGTTTATGCACTGAATCATAGAACTTCAAATACATGAAGCCCAAGGGGATAGAACTACAACTACAAGGAAACATAGACAAAACCACAATTATAATCAGAAAGTTCAATACTCCTTTCTCAGTAATTGACTGAACAAGTACACAGAAAATAAGTAAAGCTATAGATGACTTAAACAACACTATCAACCAACTTGACTTAATTGATATTCACAGAATACTCTACCCAACAGTAGTGGAATACATATTCTTTTGACATATAGCATTTACTAAGATACTTCTTCTGGGCCATAATATAAGTCGCAATAAACTTAAAAGGATTCCAGTCATACAAAAAATATGTTCCTTAACCACAATGGAATCAAATTGGAAATTAGTAATAAATTAGAAATCAATATTGTCTGTAAAATCCTTAAATATTCGGATATATTTTAAAATAATCTAGGGTCCAAAGAAGAAATCAAAACAGAAATTAAAAAGTATTTTGAATTGAATGAAAATGAAAATATAATGTATCAAAATTTATGGGATGCCAGTAAAGCAGTATTTAGAAGAAAATTAATAGCACTAAATGCCTATATTAGAAAAGAAAGGTCTCAAATCAGTGAACTCAGTTTCTAGCTAAATAAACATGAAAAGGAAGAGTAAGTTAAACCCAACAAAACCAGAAAAAAAGGTAGTACTAAAGGTTAGAGCAGAAATAAATGAAACAGAAAACAGAAAAATAATACAGAAAAATCAATGAAACCAAACACTGGTTCTTTGAGATCAATAAAATTGATAAACCCCTAGCCAGACTGATCAGGAAAAAAAGGGAGAAGACATAAATCGCCAATATCATGAATGAGAGAGATGGCATCACTGCAGATTCTATAGATATTAAGAGGAAAATAAGGGCTATATAAATATATGTTATTTATATACACAAAAAGTTGTCTATAATACACATATGAACATAAATATGGCAATGCATCCTGATCAAGTGAGTTTATCCTAGGAATATAAGGTTGACTTAACATTTAAAAATTGATCAATATAATCTACCATATTATTATAACAATCTAAAAATGAAAAATCATATGATCATCTCAATAAGTGCAAAAAATGCATTTGACAAAGTGCAACATCTATTCCTGATAAAAACTCTCAGCATCCTTGGAAGGGAACTTCCCCAAGCTGAAAAAGGTCATCTATGAAAATCCTATAGTTGACATCATACGTCATGGTGAAAGGCCTGATGCTTTCTCCCTAACATCAGAAACAAGAAAAGGGCTGGGCGCGCAAGGCCAAGATGGGAGGATCACTTGAGGCTAGGAGTTGAAGACCAGCCTGAGCAATAGTGAGACACCCCCCCCATCTCTACAAAAAAATAGGAAAACAAGCAGAAAAACCAGCCCAGTGTGGTAGCACACGCCTGTAGTCCCAGATACTTAGGAGGCTGAGGCAAGAGGATTGCTTTAGCCCAGGAGTTGGAGGTTCCAGTGAGCTATGATAACTCCGCTGCACTCTAGCCCAGGCAACAGAAAGAGACCATCTCAAAGAAAAAAAAAACAAGAAAAAGAAATAAGAAAAGGATGTTTCCTCTAACTATTCAACATTGCAAAGATTCTAGCCAGTCCTAGCAAGGAAAAAAAAGGCATCTAGATTAGTAAGAAAGAAGTAAAATTGTATTTATTAGCAGGCAACACAATCATCTATGTAGAATATCCAAAGGGTAACCATAGTACAAAAAAGCTACTAGAACTAATAAGTGAGTTTAGCAGGCTTGCAGGATACAAGATGGATATATAAGAATCAGTTGTTTCTTTATATAAGCAACAAATAATCAGAAAGAGGAATTTCCAATTCTATACTATTTGCAATAGCATAAAAACCATATCATTTATAATAGCATAAAAATATGAAACAGAGATAATTCTGACAAAAGATGAAACAAATTAAATAAGACCTAAATAAATGGAGGCATCAGTGGGTAAGGGATAAAATAGTGTTTTAACAATTGGATATCCATATTTTTTTTAAAAAAAGAACTTCATATTGTGCACCATGTGCAAAAATTTACTCAAAGTGGACCATAAACCTAAATGTAAAACCTAAAACTATAAAATTTGTGGATAAACATACAGGAGAAAAATCCTTGTGACCCCGGATTAAGCAAAGATTTCTTAGATACACACAAGATGTAAAGATCCATAAAAGAACAAATTGATAAAGTAGACTTCATTAAAATTAAAAACTTCTGCACTTTGAAAGACACTGTGAGAAGAATGAAAAGACAAGCCATAGGATGTGAGAATATGTTTGCAAACCATATATGGTATCTGATAAAGAGCTTATATCCAGAACACATAAAGAACTCTCAGAACTCTCAATAATAAGAAAACAAGCAACCCAATTTTTAAAAAGTGGGCAAACCATTTGAACAGACACTTCACCAACAGAAGATATATAAATGGCAAAAAAAAAACACATGAAAAGATACCCAACATCATTAGTCATTAGGGAAATTCGAATTAAAACTCCATTATACACTTCCTAGAATGGCTATAATTTAAAAGATTGACCATATTAAGTGTTGGTGAAGATGTGGAGGAAATGGAATTCTTCAACACTGCTGATAGGAATACAAAATAGTACAAACCACTTTCAAAATTAGTTTGGCCACTTCCTTAAAAAGTTAAATATATGCCACTGTAGATCTATGTGTTCCACTCCTAGGTATTTACCCTAGAGAAAGCATATATCCATACAAAGCATATATCTGTATATCCATACTTGTACATAAATGTTCATAGCAGCTTTATTTGCAATAGCCAAAAACTGGCAACAACTGAAAAGTTCATCAGGGAGTGGAAGGGTAAACAAACTGTGGTATATTCATACAATGGGATACTACTCAGGAATAAAATGGAAGGAATTACTGATACATGCAACAACATAGGTGAATTGCAAAATAATTTTACTGACTGAAAGAAGACTGACTAAAAAAAGCACACACTGAATAATTCCATTTATTTAAAACTCTAGAAAATATAAACTATTGTATAGTGAGAGAAAGCAAATTAGTGGTTTCCTATGGAGAACGGAACCTTCAAGAAGTGGAAAGGAGAGATTATAAAGGAACAAGAGGAAACTTCTGGGGGTGATGACGTGTTCATTACCTTGATTGTGGTGATGGTTTTAAGGGTGTATACAAATTTTAAAACTTATAAAGTTATACATACAATTTATTGAACATCAATTTTACCACAAGACTGTTCTAAAAAACAGAAAATGATTTTTTTTTTTTTTAGAGACAGGGTCTCGCTGTGTCACCCAGGCTGGAGTGCAGAGGCATGATCATAGCTCACTGCAGCCTCGAATTCCTGGGCTCAAACAATCCTCCTGCCTCGGCCTCCCAAAGTGGTGGGATTATAGACGTGAGCTACCATGCCCAGCCAGAATATGCTTTCCTAAAAAGAGCAGGGAACATACATACATATAACTAGGCCCCTGACCTATATAAGTTTTACAATCTAAGGTATAATATTCATATGTAAAGACATGTAAAGGATGATTCTACCAAATATCTAAATCATGTCAACATGTTACTTGTAATTATATTGACACCAAAGTAAAATTTATGTTGTCTCCATTTTATCTCATCACAACATTAAAATCCTATTTCTGTTTGAAATTCATTACAAAGCAAAGTACAATTTTACAGATAGAAATATCATAAAACCAATAATCATAGAATTCCCGATGCTTTAGAAAAATCTTAACAGCTACAGGCTTGCCAAACCTGGAAAGTTTAACAGGTACAGTATAGCAGAAAGAATGCATGGGCTTCGTAGTTAGATAGTTCTAAGTTCAAATACCAGCTCTGCCACTTACAAGCCAGTGAGGCTGAGAGATGCTGTCAGTATCACTGCCCTCAGCTGTGAAAAAGAGAGTAACTGTTGCATTGCAGGACTGATTAAGAATTGAATGAGATAGAGCATATGAAAGCACATTATAGATACTCAATAAATATTAGCCTCCCTTCCCTTACTCTTGTACTAACTCATGTCCTTTCATTCTGGCTTTGAGTTTGGGGTTCCAACCTAAAACACAAAACCAAGTCAATTTCTGATAGGATTCCCACCTTGTGATATAAAACTCACACTAAAAGAATTTGTCAAATAGAAAGTCCCTGTTTCAAGTTTGCAATAAAACCCAATGTCAAGCAGGTTCAACCTAATTTGTATTTCATTGTAGTGATCACAGATAACTCTCCCTACAGAGATTTAAAGAATTTCTTTTCTCATATTCCCATGGTTAATATTTACTTGTTTATCTTTATATTTGCAGACCTCTTGTTGCAGGGGAATGAGTCATGGTTTTAAACCCTACTGTTAAAAAGGCAATTCCTTGCAGATTAGCAAAAGTAGTATACTGATAGAATTCTTAATCATGATTGCTAAATATAAGGAACTTAGACTTCTTCAAAAACAAGCTATCTCACCAGCAGTAGGGAAAGCAGCAGTTTTATCTGCATGGATATTATAGGTATTCTTCTTTATGGAGGATTCCAGTAGCCTTTCCCACAGTTTCTTTCATTTCATTTCTCAGAGTCCATGTTGGCACAGCTCACCCTTGGAGAGTTCAAGTCATTTGCAGGGTTTACCTAAACTGGTGAACTAGTTTCTTCTTTCAAATGATTCCCTATTTACCACTTGCTTCTCCATTTTCCCTGATCTTTTATAGAGTTTTAAAATGCCATATAGTAGAGGCCTCTATAATAAAGTGTTTTAGACACTCGGGAAAAAGTATACCATCTAAACCTAGAACTGAAAACCAAGAATGAAAGGGGATATCAATCTGTTGACTTCCTAGCTTGTGAGTCATCTATATATAAAATGCTATTAAAACCTCACAGGATGCTGTGAACAGCAGTACTATAAGGACATGTTCCTAGAGCAACAAAATTTTAATAGTCAAAGGGAACATACAGTCATATTTGGAAGACAAGACACTCGAATGAAGCAAAAGAGTTACAGATGGAATATGTAAGCAAGGTACTAACATGGAAGTGATCGCTGGACATGTTGAAGAAGGTAGAACTGCATGTGATTTTACAGGCAGGATTTGGACGGGAAATGAGGAAGAGGGAGGACATCTTATACAAAGTTAAAGAAGAGGCAAGGGTTTGGAGGCTGGGATGAACACACCCATGTTTTGAGCCCCCCAAATATCCCAGGTCTTTGTTCTCAGCAGATGACCTTACTGAGAGCCTGAAGCTATCTGATGTCATCTTTCCCCTCTTGTTCATCTTTTTCTCCTTTCCTCTAGCCTAAAAGGAAGTAGGGTCACTCTTCCTGTCTACAACAACCTCCCCCACTGTGTGCTGGATAAAACTACACCTTTCTCCTCCCTCTAGGCCAGTGGTTTTCAAGCTTCTGCATCAGAATTCTCAGAGAGTTTGCTAAAATACAGATTGCTGGACTTCAACCCTAGAGTTTCTCATTCAACAGGTCTGGGGTGGGGGCCTGGGAATCTGCATTACTAACAAGTGCCCAAGTGATGCTGATGGTCTGGGCACCACACTTTGAGAAGCACTGCTCTCGGTCCTTGCCCAATCAAATATCCCCTTTTCTTATCTTCATGTGTTTCTTTTCCTTGGCTGTACTGGCTTGCCTGCTCACATGCTCAACTCTTCCAAGTCAGCTTCCCCTTAGTACACATACTATGTCTGTCTGTCCTTTTGCTGCCAACATTCTTGTGGGAGTAGACACTCTTACTGCCCCACCTGCCCTTGTGATATAACCTTTCTCCCAACAGTCACTGGAATTGCTCTGCAATCAGCTTGACCTTCAGCAACCTGCAGCAGCTGACTACCCTCTCTTTGAAATTCTTCCATGAAGGAGTGGTGTTTTACCACACTGTCCTGAGTCATCACTCTGGCTCTCCAGTTCCTCTTCTGGCCTCTTTTACTGCTCCTGACACATAGACATTTTCCAAGAATCTGTCTTTGGCCATCTTCTCTTCTGGCTTTCCAATTCCCATAGTTAGGCTCTTATCTCTTGATTTTGATTTCCAAATCTTCTAGCACAAAATTTTTCTGAGACTTGAACTTTTATTCCTAAGTTCTTGTTAGTTATTGTCACATATTTGTTCTATAACCACCTCCAATGTAGCAATTTCCAAATTGCTATCTCTTACTCTGCCTCTGTTTTCTTTACATCCCACATACAGTCACTTCTCGGAATGGCCCCATTATTTGCTCACCATTTTTCACTGTCCTTCACGTCTTGACTACTTCTTTCTCTCTCTCTGGAACTACTGAAATGGTTTTTTCAAAATCAAAAGGGCCTTTTTATTGTAAAATAAAATACAGACACATTAAACAATAAACCACATGAAACAAATATATGCCTTAATTGTTATGAGGCAAAGGTTACACCCTTGTAACCACCACCTAGACCAAGAAATAGAACTTTGCCTGACACCTTCATGTGCATGTCCCATTCATCTCCCCCACCACCCCAATGTGATGACTTCCTAACTGGTCTGTTTGCCTCTAGTCTCTCCCTATTCATCACAAATAACTCAATTTGCCTAGACACATCTTTTCTACTTCTATGTCTTTGATTACTTCCTCCCTGCTTTTTATACCTGGAATGCTCACTTCAACTGCTTCTCTTTCATTGCCTTTAATTTGCTAGATCACAGCTCAATGGCCGCTTCCTTCATGAAGCTTTCTCAGATCCTTCCACCTTAAATTGGCTGATCTCTTTGTACTCACATAGCATAATTAACTTAATTAGAGCGACTCTGTCTTGTATCTTGGTAGCTGGGGAAGTGTCTCTCTCTTGTCTGGGTACCTTGAGCTTCCTAAAGGCAGAAACCTCACTTTACTCATTCTTAGGACTCCTAAAGAGCCCATCACAGTGTCTTACACACAGAATTCACTAGATTACATTTTAATGAATTGAACTGGGTAATACAAATTGAACCAGAATAGCAGCTTAGTGAAATATTTTAGGCAAAAAATGTTATTCATTAATGAAATTGATTTCATAACCATATTTAAAGAAGAGTGTATGTAAGACAGATATAGCACATGGGCACATGTATGCATGCACATACACACAACACACACACACACACACACACAAGTCCACAAAGCAAGGCAATGCTATAAAAGAGATCCAAGCAATATTTTTG
Source organism: Daubentonia madagascariensis (assembly GCA_023783475.1). Classification (NCBI taxonomy): domain Eukaryota; kingdom Metazoa; phylum Chordata; class Mammalia; order Primates; family Daubentoniidae; genus Daubentonia; species Daubentonia madagascariensis. Next base: position 38,108,347 of record JAKFHU010001035.1, on the reverse strand, counting down.
GATCTCCATTTTCTCACCTAGTCTAGAACTAGTATTTCTCAACTGAGGTAGTATTGATAGTTGGGAAGGACAATTCTTCATTGTAGAGGACTGTCCCTTGTATTGTAGAATGTTTTCAGTCCCTACTCCTCTCAGGACTATAAAAACCCTTAGCTATTGTGACAAACAAGCAAAAATGTCCCATATGATTACAAATGCAGAGGTAGACACACAGTCCACCTGTGGTTGAGAACTGTGGTTGGATTACCCCTAAAGCTTTTTCCACCTCTGGTGTGTGCTTCTTGATGAATCCAAACAACTAAAGGCTGTGATGTGGACAAGAAAGTTATCAGAAGAATTACTCTCCTATCTGTCCAACTTTCTCCTTCCAATGCCAGGCATATCTTCATTAATATGACACCATAGAAATTCAAGAGTCCAAAGTGGGGAATAAAGCCCTGACATGGAAGGTAGAAAATACCTCTCCTAAGGACAGACAGAGGATATCCACAGGTTTACCTTTGTGCTTTCAGTTTACTAATCTGAGTAGCAATCTGGAGATATAAAATGGGTTTATCAAAGTGTGGGCTATGCTCTAGATATATTAGAATCACCTGAAGAGGTTGTTAAACTCTCAGATTCATGAGCCTCAACCCCATGGAGTCTGATTCAGCAAGGTTGGTCTGAGACCCGGAAACTTACGTTTTTAAAAGAAAGTACTATAGGTGATTCCCATGAGGATAGGTCATGGACCCCCCACTTTGAGAAACCCTGTTCCAGAAGATCTCTCCATATTTGGATTTAGGTTTAGAACATTCTTTAGCCACAGGTCTAGACTTTAGTTCCAAGTATCAAATTTCTTTATTTTCAAAAGGGGAATTTTAAAGAGGGCACCACTCCAGAGAAGTAACAGTTGCCCTAAAGACAGACTTGATTAAGAGCACTTCCCTTAGCTAAGGGAAGCAACATCACAGATTAACCAAAACGGGATTTCACGTATTTAAATTCCTTGAAACAGAGTACCTGATCAACTTTGTTGTTTTTATCATAAAACAAAATTAATTTACATTTTCAGACTAGGAATAAGGTTTGGAGAAAGGTGAGGGGGAAGTAAAATTGGGTCTCAATGAAATTTTTATCTTAGAAGACCTACAAGATTAATTAACTACAGACAATTGAGAGTTGACTGTGAGGCAGGTTCTTTTCTTTCTTTGTAAGTACATGGCATCTATAAAATAAGCACGAGAATACTACAGTGAATGGAACTGGCTTTAATGAATAGAAATCTGGACAACTTTAAAGTGATGGAACACTATAGAATTTAATGAGAAACTCTTAGAGAGAACTCTAGTTCAATGGTTCCCACATGAGGGCTCCAGATCAGCAGCATCAGAGTCACCTGTTAGAAATGAAAAGTCTCAGACCCCACTGCAGACTCTAAGGGTGTGGGGCCCAACAATCTCTGTCATAACAAACTGTACAAATGATTCTGAGAATAAAGTTTGAGAACTGTTGCTCCAGCTTATCACTTATATGTTTCTGGACCGACTTTAAGGTTGATACCAGCTCTGTGTTTTTGTCTGGAATTTAGCTGAAATAAGTTTATTTCAGAGTCCAAAAGGAAGACACATTTGCCTAACATTCAGGCCTCCCCCATGTTGGTGAGTGGTATATTCTGCACTGGTTAAAGAGGACTGGTTAGGGTCTTGAAATCTTAGAATGAAAGGTACTAATTATTTTACTAATTATATTTTCCATCTCAAATATCTGATTCTATGATTATGACAGATGATTAACTTACATGGTAGCAAAACAAAGCGACAACAAACTATTAGAACTAATGGATTGGAAATTATAACTATGTACCATTTGATATGAAATAACTAAATTAATTATTGCTTTTTGGTGTTTTCATGTCTTTGTCTTTATTTTTCAAACTTAATGTACTTTCAAGTACAGTGCATTTTTTAATATAGGAATTTTTGCCATTTCCTGCCACTATAAACTATCATATACAAAATAACAGGGTAAACATTATTCTGATCTAGAATTATGGTAGCAGTGTAGGGTGACCTACTAAGAGGTGGTTCAAAAGATAAGAAAAGCTTCCAAATTCTTTTAAGAACTTGATTTTAAAATGTGACAAAGATTGTATGATAAAGAAAACTGTGGACCAATTTTATTGATGAAGATCAATGTAAAAAGCCCAGATAACATCATACACTGCTAGTGGGAATGTAAAGTGGTCCAGCCACTTTGAAAAATAGTCTGGCAGTTCCTCAAAAGGAAACCCTATATTTAGAGTTACTATATGACCATGTGGACCCAACAGAAATGAAACGTCACAAAATCTTGTACACAAATGTTCATAGCAGCATTATCCATAATAGCCAATATATGGAAACAACCCAAATATCCACCAACTGATGAATGGATAAATAAAATGTATATCCATATAAATGGAATATTATTCAGCCTTAAAAATGAATGACAAACACCTTGACGCATGCTACAACATGAATGAACCTTGAAAACACTATGTTAAGTGATAGAAGCCAGACTTAAAAGACCACATATTGTATGATTCCGTTTATGTGAAATGTCAAGAATAAGCAAATGCATAGAGACAGAACACAGATATTGGTTGCCTAGCCCCGGGAAGGAGGAAAAGTAGGGAGGGGGGATAGGGAGTGATTACTAATGGCTATGGGGTTTCTTTTCAGGTGACAAAAATATTCTGTAATTGTGAGAGTTGCACAACCCTGTAAATACACTAAAAGCCATTGAATTGTATACTTTAAGGAGTGACTTGTATAGTATGTGAATTATATCTCAATAAAGTTGATATTTTAAAAATCCCAGATAACATATTATTAGAATATAGCAGCATATTAAAAGAAGAATTGAGACACCATGATCAAGTAACTAGAAATGCAGAAATGTTTTAATGTTAGGAAACCTGTTAAAGTGATTTGTCATAGTTAGAGGTTAAATAAGAAAAGAAATTCGGTCATCTCCATAGATGCTGAAAAGACATCTGCTAAAATTCCATATTTATTTATGATAAAAAATCTCTTAAAAATAGGAATCAATATAAAAATTCCTTAACAAGATAAAAATATATATATCCCAAAAGCTAATGCATACTTAATGGTGAAACATTAGTGGATTCTCAAAAAAGTCAGACTCAAAGATGTCTATTATTTAATAATCACTGTGGAAACTTTCATCCAATAAAATTATTCAAGAGAAAGAAAAAAGAGGTATAAGAATCAGAAAGAAGTCAAAATTGTCATCATTTGAATATTATATGATTGTTTATTTGGAAAATTAAAGAGGATAAACTGACAAAGTATTAGAAATAATAAGAACTCATTGAGGTGACTAAACATTTACTACACTAAACCCTATAGCTTTATTTTTTATATATGCAAATACAACCAGTTAGAAAACATAATGGAAAAAAAGATCCTATTTATAAGACTAACAAAAAAGATAGTTTCAAAAAATAACAAGAAAAATGAAAATGCTAGTGAAACACCTTAAAAAAAACTTAAATAAAAACATCCATGTTCTTGACTAGAAAGACTCAAAGTTTTTAAGAAGTCAAATCTTAGAAAATTAATTTATAAATTTATTTCAATCACAATGAAAATGCCAATATAATAAAAAGCAAAAGAACTTTAGAAAGTTCTAAGAAAGAAAGAACAATGGCGTTAGTCTTAACAGATATGAAAATATATTGCAAAGTTATAGTCACACACAGTCTAGTAGGGTCATATGAAAAGACAAAATCCACTTCTGAAAATTTGTTCTGTGGATATACTTGCAAACATATAGTGTATGTACAGATGTATTTCACTGCAGCATTGTTTGAAAGCAAATTAATGTCCATTATTAAGATAAAAAATAAATGACTGTTTAATGAATTATGATGGGCCATTCTCTAAAAATGTCCATTTTTAAGTGAAAGAATCTTTGAATAAGATATTTTGTTGATAGGTAAAATCTATGTGAATGAAAATTCTTTGAAGGGAAGATTTTCCTTAAAAACTGGAGCACATTCCAGGCAAGTACAGCAGTTGCTGCACACTTTGCTCTTCAGTACAGGACTAGTTTTGGTGGTTGAGATTTTGAACCTTGGTCGAAGAAGGGAAGTCTGAAGGTCAATTACTGTATTCTAAAAGAAAGGCCTAAAATTCAGTTTACTGTAGTTTAAGATGGTCCTAAAAATTTTCATGTTCAAATTTTAAAATCTGACTGGTAATTCTATACAAAAGGACACTTATGAAATATCAAATGGTTAACATTCCTATGGGTGGTTATTTCAGATGCAAAACAAAATGTGGTATATGAGCCTTCTATAAATGTAAAGCAAATAATCAATGTTTTGATTATATAGAAAGAAGCAATAAAATCATTGTCATATCAAGATAGCAAGTAAGAAACAGGACAGCAACTCAATTTCAGCGTTTCTAAGATCTTATTATTGTAATTAGAAAACTCACTACGTAATTTTATCAGAACATTCTACGGAGAGCCCTCAGCTCCTTATCTCGTACATACTAACTAAACTCCTCTTCAACCTGACAAAGAACAGATAAATGCCTACTCACACTGTCAGTTTGTCTACAGACACTACATGCGCATGCCTGAGAAGAAGCCAATCCTGAAATGAAAGTCAGCTATCTGATATAGAAACTAATGTCTGAATCTCTAGAGCTTGACTTTCTTCTACTAAAAATTGTTTGGTTCTATAAGCCTTATGGATTCATGTCTTTCAAAATGTGCTCCAAATACAAATCTTTCAAATACAAAGCTTTCCTATACCAAGGATAAAGCCTATTAATTGCTTCAGGGAGTAAGAAAACATAATAAGCAGAATCCTCGCCTTCAAGAAAATTATCTGTCTTCCTCCCTAGTATGTAAACTCTAAGAAGGCATGGACTTTTCAGTCTTGTTCATCACTACATCTCCAGCACCTAGATGGTACTCGGCAAACAGAAGGTGATCAAAAGATCTGTCAACAAGTGAATGATCCGATGAACACAGAAACAAAGCCAACATGCTTTGAACAATAAGAGAATGTGCCACGTTAAATTGTGGTACTATTCTAAGGCCAATAGAAGTTAAAAGAAAGAAAAGATTAGGGCGGGCTGAAATAGTCCGAGAAGGCAGGGGGAAATGGTACTTGAGCCATCCTGGAAGGAAGGATTTGGATGGACAAAGAGGAGGGTAACAAGATTGGCAAAGACCAGGGCTGGAAAGACCAAATATGTCAGGAGGCGAGTGAGGAGGCTTGGGTGGCTAAAGGAGCAGGTGGAGGTTAGATGGCATGAGGAGATGAGGGCAGACTGCAGGAGGCCTGGAAAAATCAGCCATTGGATCCCACTTGGTTGAGATGTACATTGAAATAATCATTTGCCACATCCCCAATTTAACCTCTAAAGGAAACTGAGCCTAGAAAAGACACAAATCTTAAAAAGCAACAGGGCAATGGGACCAACAGGCAATCCTGGAGGCCCATATAAAGGTGAAATTTGGGTTTCAAAAAATTCTTAAAATAGGTTCCATAGTTTCCAAAAATTCAGTTTATTAAAGAATAATAAAAGTCGTAAGCCTAAAATTCAGTAGCAACTTTCACACAAAAATAAACTCTTAGCTGAAACTTACTTTTAACATCACAGCAGGGTAAATTTAATTAAAAAATTATAACTTTTAACTAATATTAACCAGAGAATGACGATATTCACCAATTCTGGAAGACCTAGAAACTTGTAGACATCAAAAGCACCAAACGGTTCTTTGTTAGACAGTCACAATTTTGAAGACAGCTTCACATAAACCCAACAATTGAGATGCTGTAAATATCCTTGCTCTTTCATCAATCCCTAGCTATATTTAGAAGCATAGTTTTCTTTTGTTCAAGAATTACTCTCAATATTTATATTCCCAAAGGTAAAGTACTTTGGACATATTTGTTAAATGAATGGATGGCTGTATGGATGGACAAATAAACCATCAAATGATTGCATTAAGATCTTTGAGATGTAATGAATATAATGCTTCTTATATTAATATATGGATCCTAGATCCCACCAGGGCTAAGGCTTCCAGAATTTCACAAACATATCTTTCATATTTAGCAACAATCAGACTGAGATTAAAATGGATCAGAGGGAGCAAGAAAGTTTGGTATATAAGGGAAGAGGGTTAACTCTAGGCAAGGAAGGTAGTTCTTACGAAAGCAGGGGCGGATTTACTGTGAGGCTAATGAAGCTTCAGTGTCAGAGCCTCTCACTTGCAAGGCCCCTTCCAAGGCCCTTGAAGGAGCCTTAGTAATGTGTTCCCATGGTCGTATGTTCCTGTAAAATTTACTAAAGGTATAATTGAATTCATCCTTCTAAAAAGGGCCTCAAAATAAGTTTCAGGCCCCACACAACCTGGGTCTGTCCATGTATAAGAGGTAGGAAGAGGTTGGTAGCCAGAGAAATGCTGGTAGTTACTGAGAACATTGTCAGAGTAGTGGGAACAGGAGCTTGGGCACCAAATTTCTGGGCAGCTTCTCAATTCTTTTTTAAAAACACCATTTCTTAGGCTCACAGTTCTCATATAACTACTTTCCTTTCAGCTTATACATCTCCTTTGCAAATGAAGTTATAGAGACATTCAGCTGTTACAAACTTCATGTCAAGCTTTGAAGTGCTTTTTAATAGCAGAAATATTTGGCTCACGTGTGGGCTTTGTAGCTATGGTAAATACCTCTTAGTTATCTGTTGCTACTGTTATTCCACACCTCCAATTTGGAGGAAAAATTCTGCATATGCATTGAGGCACTGAAAAAGAATATTGAACTATATCTTAGTTCTTTTGTGCATGGTTTCCTTTTATTTCTTCTCTCATGGAACTAATACTTTCATCACATTGTACTGGTTATGGGTGGGAAAGTGGTGGATGGAGGGGAATGCTGATTATTACATCATTGGTTGGCAGTTTCTCTGAGCTTCTTAACAGTTAAGTGGTCAAGTAGCTCCTTAACATAAGATCAAGGCATTTCAAGGACTGAGTCATCTGTTATCTAGTAAGTGCTTTAGTAGACTTTCGGTGAAATTCTTTCAGTGGTTAAAAGAGAAGAGACTGACCACAACAATAATGAGATTAAGACAGAAAAAAACCGTCATCTTGGAGGTTCCTATATGATTACTGACATATAGACTATATGTCCAGGTATATATCAGAACAGTATGTTTAGAAATAGCATTTTTGAGAGCAGGAAAATAGAAACAAAGGCCATGTATTAAGCATTTGGGATATGACCTGTGTTGAACAATGACATTTTGCTTCTTCATATAACTTAATTATTTTACGAAGCTATGATAGAAAATACTATTGCACTTTGTAAGTTAAACACTTGACATTTTTATTCCTCAAAATGCAACATTTTAGAAATCTAGATATGTTTATTAATTAGCGATTATTAACACCCAGTAAACAACATTATGTCTTGTAAAAACACAATCTCTCTTCACAGCATGAAGCTGAAATCTATTATTTCCTGATTCCATATGCTGAAATACACTCAAATGGTCACAAATGACCATAAGCATTAAATAAATGTAAATGAGGACAACATAGAAAATGTGCTTTTGATTGATAACTAAAAGACCAGGTTGAAAATCATGTCCAAAAATGAAGTCCTCTCCAGAAGGGTATGGCTGTCGGCACTGTGGAGGAAAGGCTGCCCTAAGAGTGAAGAACACACACGTTAAGGGCAGACTTTTCTCTTTCTCTGAGCCTGCCCAGGGTTTTCTGGGAAGCAGAACTGGTTTTTTTGTTTATATGAGAAACATAGAGCATGAGGCCCCCTGTGCCATCAGCCTACTCTGAACATTCTACTGCAGGATTTAAAATATATATATGGATACTTCATCACATTCACCAACCAATACAACAGAAAAAAAATTATTGCTATTCCATAGCACTCACACCAATATGTCGACCATTTAGTTTTTTAAGCATTGTATTAAATAGTTGTTTAGCCATCTTTTTAAATTTTTTTTAATCAAACTGAGCAGCTGGGGTGGGAGAGTGTCCTCAACATAGGGAAAACTCAAAATACCAAAGGATGACAGATTAACAGTAATAAATAAAATAATTAATTAAAAATGGAATTGTTCTTCTAATAAAGTCTGTAGTTAAATGCATGAGAAAAATCCATAAATACAGATGTTTCATGTGAACACTACTAAATGATTACTCATTCCTCTAGGTCCATTGCCAACAGGGCAAAAATAAAACATAACATCACAGAACATACCATTGTTTTGGTTGGGGGCAAGCATTTCTCCTAGTTTGGATGAAAGTTAACAGAATCTAAAAGGGAATGGATACCTAGATTATCTTAAAATCACAGAATAGAGCAGGGTTTCTGAGTCTTGGCACTATTGGCATTTTGGGCCAGATACTTCTTGGTCGTGAGGGGCCATCCTGTACACTGTAGGATGCTTAGTGGAATCCCTGGCCTTTACCACTAGGTGCCAGTAGCAACACTCCCCCTCATCCCCCTAAGTCATGACAATAAAAAAATGTCTCCAGAGAATGCCAAAATTCCCCTGGAGGGCAAAACTGCCCCTAGGTTGAGAACCACTGGAATGGAGCCATTTCATTCCCATAGGCTGGGCTTCTCTCAACCTCACATTGTACAATTTCAACCCATAAATCATCGCCAACCCAGTGTTTAATATACTTATCTTCTGTTTTCTCATCTATTAATTGGCGATAATGAGAGTGTCTGCCTGCCTCATAGGAGTCTTGTGAGCATTAAATGAGATATTTGTAAAGTGCTTAAAACAGTGTCTGGCAAACAGTAAGTGCACAATAAATGTTAGCCATTGTATCAAGAAAAGCAGTTTCAACTGGAGTGTTTTAATGCAGAAAGGTATCTTACCAGCTTGATATTTTCTGAGTCTTAAACACATCAGCCTTCTGATTCCTTGTGATGATGTTGCTCACATCTATAGGACACAGTTAAGAAAGCTTCTGAAGCAATTTTCAACTGACTCAAAAAAAGGCCCACAAACACAGCGATCTTTTTATTTTAAATGGGATCAGCACAGTGAAAAGAGAAGAGCTGTAGGGTGTGAGGCAGGAGAAAGGTATAGCCCTGGCTCTACCACCGAATGCTGACTTGCAACAGGCAAGCTCTTTTAATTCCCCAGGCTGCAGATTTGTCACCTGTGAAAAGGACCTTCAGGTAGCATCATGGCAAGGCCCAGAGTTATGGGCGCTGGTGGGGAATGACTTCCATAGGTGCCATGCTCCACTTGCTTAAAAGTGCAAGGAGTCCAAAGGCAAGCCTCTTTCAGTCAGTGGGGAGGGCCGTGTCAGTCTTCTAAGACTTTCCAAGATGAAGCGTTTCCAGTCTCCTAAATGCTAGTACAGAGGGTGTGATGAGCAGCAGGGAGAGACTTGGGAAGAAGTGAGAAGAAAAAGATGGAGACAAGCTTGGAGAATCTTTGAAAGAAAATGAATTACTGAAGAATAAAGTCAATCCAGTGAAAGGTCTCCTGAAGAACTGTCTTTATAGACATGCTTTGGCCTTTGGCCATCTGCTGGCATGTGAGGACGTGTACAAAAGAGCCATATTTACGGAAGAGATATTTTGAGGACCCGGTTCATTACATCACACAGCGCCATCTTTACAAGGGCCCATGGGAAAAACCATCAGGTTTCAACACTAGAACAAGGTGGATTGCAACCAACTGACGTTGCTTCAACTCCTGGGGACTATAAAGCTGTTCCTCTTTCTGTCTTTGCTCTGGCTCCTGTGCAACTCAGAGCTAAATGTATTACCTAATTCTAACAACCACAAGAGCTCCTATGGCATATATTTTCTGTACTGAACTCTATTCATGACTTAATCATATTTTCCTGGGGTTCTAATTTCCAATTGTCCTCAATTTCTCATTTATTTTATATGGTATATTCTATGTGTCACTGTAAGAACCCTCAAAATCCCTCTTTTGGAATAAGGCAGGTTTAAATAAACAAGAAATAAAATAATTCCAGTGAAGGCTGCAAGCTGAACTAAATTGGGCCCATGGGGAGGACACCAGGCAGACAAGTGATATTCTCCTATTGCTCAGAAAAACAGATTTCCTGACTGCTCAAAGCAAGCATTGGCCAAGATCTCCCTGCAAGAGCAGAGCTACAGGACTTTTTAACCCAAATCTCTGCTTGAACCACCAGGCACACCCATTTCTTCCCTGAGTGAATAAGCAGGTACTGTGATAGCTTTCTTCCCCCCAGGAGTGGGTAGGAAAATCAATTAGGTCTCCTAATGAAGGGCTTTGTTGAGGTTTACAAAAGTGCTATAATGCAGACTTTTTTTTTTCCTGGGTGAACTTTCCTGTATGCAAATTAAATACCGTTAAATTACATTCATTAAAAAAATAAAAGAGACTAATTTGCCTACTTGTTTTGATTAACTGAAATGACACATCGGCCTACAGTTCTGTCTATTTCAGGAAGAAAGTATTTCAGGAAAGTCTTCTAAGTGAAATGTCTTGCAGAACAGGACAGCTGACATCTTTATTCTGAGAAGAACAAAATTAGTAAAGAGTCAACTGACAACTGTTTTTGATTAAGTTCCCCCACACTCTGGCCACACCCTACTCAGAGTTTCCATGGCATCCAATTGCATGCCATAATGTGCTGGGTACACCTGTAGCGTCGTGTGAGTACATGACTAATCTATCAAGCAAAACATATTATTTTGTTAGTGGAGGTAATACTTTTTATAAAATAGTTGCAAGGAAGTTAAATTATATAACTCAGAAAGCCTATTAATAATTTTTAGTAAACATCTTAACACTATATACTTTTATACAATTCATAAACCTGTGACTCCAGGTGGTCAGGCTGAAGCAAGCATATATATTTATATTCTAGAAGTAATGTTTTTTAATAAAAATATTCACAGCAGTACTTAGGCTGCTTTATTTTTAGAACTGGGCAGGAAATATACTTTGTGGTTTAGGAGGGTTTTTTAATATTAAAACAAGTACAAAGAGAAAAAAATGGCAATAGTATTCTTAAATATTACCTTAACAGATAAATTCTGATATCCTGCTCTCCACCCTTTACTTTAGGTCAGATTTTGATGGTTCTTCTGGATGGCACTGTGTCTAATAATAGATTTTATCATACTTCTGTGTCACCTCAGGGTAATAAAGGAAATCCAATCAAATTGAGTCAATATGTCCAGGATAGTGTTCAACATGGCAGACCAAATTATGTTCTCTGAACTGCACCCATCTCCTGGAAGACTTCTGTGGGAGGGGCTGGGTGCAAAGAAAACCTTAATGTGATTTCTGAGTAAATGAATACAGAGCAATCATCTCCAATCTGGGCAACTGGACTTTCAGAGCTACCGGATATATGCTTGTGGCTAAAAGGAAACCAGAATTCAATCTGTAGATTTTCTTCTCAAATAAAGCACAGTTCAGGAGTGGGGCTCCATTTCAATTTTGTTTCAGTTGATTTTGATTCTTAAAAAATAAGTTTTTATATAATAATCATTTAAACAAATTATATATATGTATATAACATACTACTTAAAATATTAGCCTTCTCCTGCAATTAGTGATCATTATATTTATCAACAGTTGCATATACATTTGGAGAGCTGGCATTGTTCTTTATGCAAGAAAATATTTTAAAATAATAACACTATGATTCACAGAGCACTACTTTCTTGGTTTATGTTGTTTTATTTTCATTGGAGCAACAAAAATGAGGGTAGGAAACTATGAGATTATAATATTTTATTCATTTTGATCTCTAAAGGTTTTTAAAAAAATGCTTGATGTGACAATATTTGCTAATTTAAGGCTGCAAGATATTCTTACACGTGCTTATTATTCAAATGAATTGAGAGGATGATGTAGAGGCAGTACACATTCTTAGCAATGCCAACTCTACATTTATGGATGAGAGACCTTTTATTCCTAGGGGTGCTGAGGAAATGCAAGCTGACATTCACCAAATCATTTCAGCTTTTGGTGAAACAGAATGGTTCAACAGGAAAAAACACCCTTTGAAGTCAGATGAACCTGGCTTCTAGAGCTGGTTCTGATACTTAGTAGCTGTGTGTCCTTGGGTAAATTAATCTCTCAGAGCTCTATCTCTAAAACAGGAATTATGATACTTACTGTACATGCTTAATGCACTATCACAAATGATGGGCCTGACACGTGGTAGGTACCTAATTCATGTCCATTCATTACCTTTCTTAAATAATTCAGTCAAAAGCTTTGGTAGGATGAAGAGGCTGGTGACAGTAACTAAAATGAGGTCTGGCAGCTAAGCTTTATTTTCTTTCCGGGCTACTCAGAACTAACTTATATTGTAGAATTTAAATAACTAGAAGGAATCAAAGAACTTCTGCCCTGTAGTTTTTTAGTGTCTTTCACATGTATAAACGTGTTCTAGCCAAGGTAAAATCTGTGTCCCACAAACACAGAGACTATGTCTGTCTTGTTAACTGCTGTATCTTTAGCACCTGAAATTGCATGCCATTAGTACTGGTTTGATTTTAACTTAATTTAAAAAGATATTTCCTGAGCTCCTACCCAATATAAGGCACATAGAGTTCACTTATGACTCGTCTAGTAGATGGAAATACAGCTGGCATGGATATTGGAGGAAGGGGCCTGGACACAGGAAGATGGCCTGGGATTCCCAAGGTGTCAGCCATCCACAGCACAGGCTGCAGGGTCCACATGAAGCTTCATTTATTAATTATTCAAGTCAGGGACTCTGTTAAATGCATATAATGTTAAACCAGAGATAGGTCCTTTAAAAAGCACAGGAGATTTACCAATTTTTGGAGAATCCTAAGCTCAAGATCATGATCCAGACATGCATGCTGTGGGGATAAGATGCTTGGGTCAGGTGCACAGAGAAATGGGTCACCAAGCATTGGAATTTTCTGCAGAGAACACGCTAGATGTCTACTAAGAAAGAGTCAAGGCAGGGTGCTTATGTTGGGTAAATTAGTGATTGTAGCCAGAGAGGGTTGTTCACCTTTAGAGTTCTTATTTTATTCAATATAATTGGAAGAGGCTTAGCATCAATAATAACTCAGTATACTATTGCTCTCCCTTATTCTTATGTCATCTGTCATCACCAGCTATAAACCTCACTGAGTAATTATTATTATGTATGTGGGTGGTTGGAGATTTCTTTCTTTACTACACTAAAAGGGCAGTGCCAAAGAAAAAGGATTATATTTCACACTATTTTAGAGTAAATTTGAGAACTAGATGAACCAGATGACCCTATTTCTAATTTATCTTTTGTTCTCATGGAGTACAGACAAAATGTCATTTCTAGGGAGGTGCGGCTCTCAGGAAGCAGGGCTCTGGGTTAGACCCAGAAATGCAGTTTAAGGACCATGGAAAACCTTAGGGGAAACTACCCATGAGTCTGAGAAAATATTCAGGACTTACAAAATTCATTTTTACCTCAAGTATTAATCTCGTTACAGATATCTCTGTTTAATAAATGTCTGTTTAATAAAGCTTTCCAGGGTCAAGGTAGAGAGTTTGAGAAGACATAAGCAATCCATTTGATACATTTTAAGGAAATAATAAATAACCTCACAACTGGTTTACATGCTTCTGTGATATAAAGATTCAGAACCAATTCATTCATTGCCTCACATATTAAAAAAAAAAGATTAGAAAATTAAAAGGAAAATCAGAAAATACTATTTTTTAAAAAAAGGTAAAAATCAGAATCTTAGAAGCTTAAGAGACTAGGAAGTAAGACTTAGTTGGATTCATTAAATTCAGAAGCTAAGAACAACAAAAATAATTTTTCAAATGATGAGAATAATATACAGGCCAATATTCAGATGTGATGTGCCATTGCCAGGTCGATTTTCAATTACATTTCGCTGATGTATTCATTTGTTTCTTAATGTGCTCATCTTGCCCATTAAGAATAATTAGCAGCTTTGCTTAGAGATTTTCTGGCTTCTGGCAATGTTTCTCCCCCTTTTTTTGTTGACATCCACTTTTACTTTTTAGAAAGTAATTTTTGAATAATATCCTACAACTGCTATATAATTTAGGCTTCCTAAAATTTTAAAGGAAAGCTATAAACAGTAATTTTTAAATGAGTTTGTTTCGGTCTATATGCATCAATAATACGTGATTCAGTGAATTACTTATTCTTACAGAAAGTGGGCACACAAATAGAAAAAAAAAATTCATTCATATTAACCTCAGTCAGTAAAACAGATTACAACGAATGCCAATTGTAAGCTCTGTTAGCAAATCAAGAATAACATTAGTATTAAAAGCAGGAAAAACACATTGCCAATTTTAAGGCTTTATGCATGCTTTTTTCTCTTAATTAAAAAAAAATTAGATCTAGTTACAACAGAAAAAGGCACACAAACATAGAACAACTGCATGATAAAAACTGAACTCCATCAGCAAAGTCTTAAGAGATGAAATAAAACACACTACCAGTTTGGGTCTGCATTCTGAAAGGACCTACTTTATCTACATTGTAAAGTTCTTCCCCTCCTGCCCTTTGGCACCCCGCTATATTAAACCCATTGTAAAACCTAGCACAATAAAGCACTCTCAGGGCTGAGCTTCTGAGGACCAAATGTTAAAAATCCATTTTCTTGGGAGGGGGCTGTACCAATCATTTCTTTGAAAGCCCGGCAGAATGAATACAGAATCTGAGATTTCCTCTCTGATTTCAAGAGCTGGCATGGCATCTTTGCTGTTTAAAGCAAAGGTGCATTAATTAATGACATTAGCATCGCCTCCCTTCTTTGGAAGCTCTGTAGTTTAGCTCAATAATAAATATAGTACAATTAAATTTACATACTCACTACAGATGTTTCCCATAGTTTGATAAAAGTTCTAATTGGTTTCTGATGCTATTAAATAAGACACCTGCTGACCTGAGTGAAACCTCAGGTTACTAGGCCCAATCTGAAAGTTTCTGTGGCTAAAATAACCTTCTCTTGTCCAGTAATCCTTCTCCCCCTCCCCCACTCCAAAATCCACTGGGGCTGAGCTAGCATACCTGAGCTTCCTCTTGCTCTCTGTATTCCCTGACATAAAGAGGAGCACAGTGAAATGATACATGCACGGAATAACTCAGAATACAGCAGAGTGAATGAAACAACATCAGCTCATCTTCAGGAATATTTTGAAAAACTTGCGACAGTCTCAAGATCATGATTAAAATCCTGCATTTTAAAAAAGGAAGCACCTTTTGTGATCTCTTTCCCTTGTGTGAAAGGCCAAGATTGTGATTGGCTGTTTTTCCTTCCTGAATTTTTTTTTTTTAAGTCTGTCAGGCAATTAGCTGGGTGGGGCTCTGTAGAGCACACAAGTGCTGCTGAACAGTATTAGCTACTGTGTGTCTCCTACCTCCTTTCTCCTGATGGAGCTGCTGCAAATTTTATTTTCAAAAAATTATATAGCAGAGGTAGAAAAAGAAAATTGAAAATAGGTTTTATGTAAGATGCCACAAAAATCAAAACTGCTTTGGCATTTTAGGGGCTTAAAATTCAAATAAGTAGACTATCCCCCTCATAATGTAAATGTAAGGCACACCAAAAAAATTCAAAGCAAACATATCTTCTATTTTTCCTCTCAGTTTCTAACAGCTGTTAACTGCCCCTGAACAAATCAGCTCAACTGCTAAAGTAGCCACAAATTATGCCTGCTTTCTTAGTTAAAGTACAGTTCAATTTTCATGAACTCTGTGTACATATTAGTAAAGCATAATCTAATATAATGGAGTTTGAACTGTAATAGCATAGCAGAAAAAAAGAGATAGCTTTTGTAATCCTAAATAAAAGGAAGAACTGATAGCTGTTTCCAGTGGGGGACATAGGTAACTCCTCGGCAATTAGAATAGGTACGATATTACACAGTACATAAAATGTCAAATGCATAAAAGGAAATAACATGAAGCTGGAAGTTAATATTTGCAAGCAATATCCAATACAATAAATACTAAATAATTTATTTTATACTGTCAAATTTCAATGGAAATAAAAGAACAAGAATGCTTGAAAATGATGATGAAACAAATTTTCTTATTGCCTTGAGAGGTCCACAAAACATAGGCTCTTTTAATGAGAAGTGTTTATAAAAATCTATCGAAAGGAAAGAAAAACATGTAGTAGAACACAATGAATTCATATATTTCTACTTTTTCTTAATTACTTATCATGTGTGTAGGGGAGGAACTCTCTTTTAATGCCCCATGCTGTCTTTCTTTATACCAATTGTTACTCAGCCGGGAAAAAGGAATGAGCACAACAAACCCGTTTTCTATCAGAATAAGGATACTTCTGATGGCCTTTTCATTCCCATCAGTTAACAGAACTTCTTTGACATCTGCAGAAATAGCAACCTGAAAAAAAAAGGGAGCACAGCAAACAATGAGCAAATATGCTTGTCTGTGTGGAAGTGAAGACAGGAGTGACAAGCCTTCAGTATCATGCTTCCTCACCTATTTCTCTGTAACAATCTTCAATCTTTTTTCATTTTATGTCTGCATTATTTTAATCATTCAATCAAATCAGTCAATACTTTTATCATTCCATTTGCGGGAGCCTCTATCTTGCTATCATTCTGTTCGGTAATTGCATTGTGACAGCGGATGATGGTATTCTGAGAGGCTTTCATTTGTGGGCTTCTGTTTATCTAGTAGAGCCATCATACAAGGCTGTCACTCTGCCTTTCAGCTTGCTTCTGTCTGACTGCCTGATGCCCTTCATATAACTTTGCATTGCAGGCAGATGGCTTTGTGAGGGTAATTTTTTTGTGAGCTTTGACATGCTCGCACATTGGGCTGTAACCTCGACACATTGTATAAGAGCGACAGGTTTGTCAAATGCCAATCAGTGTAACAATATGCTTTTATTTGTAGAGACATAAAAACTTGTCTAATGCACTGTGCTGCTACATAATATCTCCTGAATACATGACTCAGAACCCAGAGAATGGGGAACGACGTTCCTGAATGGCCAATCTAATTCAAAAGAATCTAATTACTGAGCGCTCTGGATCATGTTTGTTGGTGTAATAATGCAGGCAAAACATTAGCAGCTATATCATGGTGCTCCAACTGTGATTCATCGGGCTATTCCTGTATCTTAGCAAATGGGAGTATAATCTGAAAAAAAAAAAATGCTTTCACTATGGCAAAGAAAGACTGTGCGAGGCCTGGAATGTCACAACAAGCGATATTGACTACACTGAGGTAAAATGTTTCTGCTCATCGAGGCAACCATAAAATCAATATGATCCGAAAGTAAGTCAATCTAGAAGGTCTCTCAAGACCCAGCAGCTTGACCGCAGCTGATGCTGTTGACGGTTCTCTGACCCAGCAGTTGGAGGCCCTGGAACATTTTTCCTTTTGTTCCTCCCTCTGAATGGGGTTGGAATTGAGAAAAGACCTACCATGAGCCCAGCCAAGCATGTCATGCCACCCCCTAGCTCACACACAGCAAGGTCCCTGAAAGAGAAAAGAAATGGTAGAACCCATACAAATTAGATGAAAATGGTCAGAGAGATATATATGTTACAAGAACAAACTGCCATCTGCAGTAAGAACGGCACTACCAGGAAGTTGTAGAGACATGACTAGGCTACCTCATGTCGTTTTGCGTTTTAAAAATAATTATGAAATAGAAAAGTCACAAAGCAGGCAAATCAGTGGGGGTTCCCTCATTAGTGTTCACTGCAACATTACCACCGCTGAGCTGAAAAATCTGAGAAGGTTCCCTTTTTTTCCCTTGTCAATGGCGCTGTCTTTTAGAACTAAACTAGCTAGAGTAGCGAAAGATAATTGTTAGGAAAGGATAACACTGTTAATCCACATTCATTCCTTCAAAAACAGTTAGACAAGTAAATGAAGAATATATATGAGTGTGTATATACCTATATTATAGTCACATACACAAAACACATACACACACACAAATAAACGCAATCCTGAATTTTTAAAAAAAATTCTAAAACAAACAAACATTTTGGAAAGCTGAACTGCCCCCATAAAGAACAATTACACAATGAACATTTAGCAATTAACACTTAAATCACAATTGACCCCAACACAACATAGTGAATAAACAATGCAGGGACATAGTATGTTAAGCCAGCCAACCCAGGCTAAACTAATGACTGGGCTCTGACTTCACTGCTCAAAAGTAAAGCAGCTGAGTTAAAGCTGACAGTCTAGTGTGGCACTCTGCACTTACCTTCCCCTTTGTGCCTAAATATCAGCCCTCAACGTGTGACACTCTCACCCTGGCCCACTGCTCCCTGATTGAAGCTCCAGTCAAGCTTAAGCACAGTGAGATGAGCAAATGCCAGACTTCCAGGGCAGCAGCTCTGCAGCTCAAAATCAAAATTGCCCTGTACTTATTTTATATGCTTAGAGTCTTAAGATTGTTTCTTCTTCCCAGTTCAGGAAGTTTATTACCTCAAGAGGAGAAAAAAAGCAAAATTAAACAGGAGGGAGAAGGGTGAAGAGGGGCTAGGAGAGGAGAAGAAGCCAAGCAAAGACATCCATATTTTGAAATCCACTTAATGAGTGTTTAGTTGTTCAAAGCAACTGTAGACTGGTTGGTAAATACGGACCCCAGAGCTTCAAAAAACACATATTATTGACCCAGTCTTGTAAGTATATATTGTTAAAACACACACCATGATCACTAATGGCTTATCTGGAATCATAATGGGCTATTCAGGAAGTATATACTGGATGACCTTTATAAAAGGAGAATTAAAATGAAAAACCTAATTTTTTTCTGGGTCTACCAAACATCTTTAGAATTTTCAAATACAATGAGTATTTTTCATTTTCCTAAATCTCATCCATGGGTTTGATCTATAATACACACTAACAGTTGCAAACATTTATTTCTGTAGCATGAATCTGTAATAGTAATTTATATTTCACAAATACATATTGTTAGGTATATAAAAATACCTTTAAAACCAGGGGTGGGATGACATCTTTAAATAATAGCTGTGAGGTATTTATTTATCAAATATTCTGTAGTGACTTCCCTAGCGGAAGTTTAAAGAATGTCTTTATTGTTTTTTTTTTTTTTACCTTCACAATCAGTAAGGATTGACTGGAGCTTCACTTTTGTTTCCCCAAAATCAAAGTGGAATAAAATGCCTTGAGTGGAAATCAAAAGCCTTTGACATATAGCAAAAAGCTTGCTGTGCAATATTAGTACCCAAAGGCAATTCAGATTTCTTTTCAGAAGCAACATGTGTTCACTGTGAACTTTTTTCCCTTTCTTTCTGTTTTCCTTTTCTTTCTTTTTTTTTAATTTATTTCTTTCAAATAATTTAATTTGAAGGATGTAATCATGGGAATATTTAATATACAGATTCAATATCCATGATGGGATAAAAATATATTTTAGGTGCAACTCTGTACCTGAACATATTACTGTGCTTGAGGCAGTAGTAGGCCAAAACCTCTTCAGATGGCCAGATGCCTAGAAAACACAAGAGGATAGACTTTTTGATTATAGAAGTTATTCTCTTAAGAAATGTCTTTTAAAAATAATGTTCAGTACAAGCTATTTCAACTTGAATCAAACTTAACATAGTTATTACTTGTAATATGTCATACCACATGAGTCTTTGTTGTTGCTGCTGTTGTCATTTTTATAATGGTGATGTTTATAACCCTTTTCCCCAGGATAACGGTAAAATACCCTAAATAAATTTACTAAATTTCAATCACAAGATAGCAAAAACAATAACAACCAAAATTACAAATATCAAAAGTTAAATTTTGATAGTATTTCAGGTAGATCTTAGTGTTGTTCCCATAAAATTAATAAGCATCAGTTGAAGACCTATTATATATGTATCTCATGTTAGGTAAAAATAAATGGAAAAATTACTTACAGGAGCAAATGAAACCATTGAGGTCATTATACCATTTTGTTTCATTTCATACTAATGTTTAAAATATGCATAATTATTTCCTTTCTTCAATTAAAAAATAAAACTGGAATATAAAACTAAGAAATTTTAATTTCACCAACTTTGGCACATCTTTAAATTTAACAATAATCCTACCCGTTAATTTGCATGGATGGGAATTTTCTATAATTATCATCTGTAAATTATTTATTAGAAGACTTATTCTTCATGAATGGATATGAATTTCTTAAAGAGAAGATAAACATGCTTGAAAATATAGTTTCTAGTGGTTATCACAGTATGGTAGGATTATAAGTGCTTTTAATTGTTTTCTTTATACTTTTTGTATTTTCCAAAATTTTTACAATGAGTATGTATTACTCTTTTTTTATTTTTATTTTTTATAAACAGGGTCTCACTCTGTTGCCTATGCTGGAGCTGTGCAATCACAGCTCACTGCAACCTCCAACTCCTGGGCTCAAGTGATCTTCCTGCCTCAGCCACCCCCCTCCACGACCCACCCCCCCCCAGTAGCTGGGATTATAGATGCGTACCAACATGCCTGGCTAATTTTAAAAAATTTTTTTTGTAGAGATAGGATCTCAAGCAATCTTGCCACTTCAGCCTCCCAAAGTACTGGGATTACAGGCTTGAGCCACCGTGCCTGGCTATGTATTACTCTTATAATCAGAATAAAGTATAACATTATAAAAATTATGTTTTCCCCAAGGATCAGACCCAAAGATCAGGCAGGGCACCAGGCATCCTGCATTGCCTAAGGTTGAGAATGCCATGCAGTCCTGGGAAAGAGCAGCAAATTTTCTGACTCAACACCAAGCACTCTGCTGATGTGTCCTGATGCAAAGTTGAAACCTCTAAAGAAGGCTTAGTTTTTTTTTCCCTAGATGAATCTCCAACTTCAAGGAGTAAGAAATCCAAACATTTCAGAGAAAAAGGTGTCAAAGAAACGTTAAGTAAAATCCTAAGAGATTCAATGGGTAAATATATGAACAGCAAAGAGGTGACTCCATAAAGCATTTGCTGCAGGTGTTTACTACCTCAGCCTCTCTGGCATTTCTGGTAGAAATGACAGCTTGGGGGAGAAACAAGGAAAGCCAGCAAGAAGTGTTTGGAGTCATTTTTAGGAGGAAAGTCAGAAAGGCAGTGGAGTATAGCAGTTAAGATCATAGGCACTTTGGAACCAAACTCATTGGGCTCCAGTCCCAGCTCTGCCATTCCCTAGCTGAGTGACCTTGGACAGGTTACTTAACCTCTCTGTGCCTCAGGCTCCAAATCTTTAAAATATCATTAACTGTACTATCAACCTCATAGGATTGTCATGAGGATTAAATGAATAAAATATGCAATGTGTTTAGAATAGTTCCTAACTCATAATAAACTCAAAGAAAAAGAAAGTTGTTGTTAATGTTATTCTCCCTCAAAGCAGGATAGAAGAGTGGAAGAGAGAATATGTGAACTCAGAATAATTATCCCAATAACCACAAGAGATGGAGAACTATTTCAACCTGTTCCTATTCTTGAGCTTTGGCATGACCCCAAAGTCTATATACCTGGCATATCTCCACATAAAAAGAACTCTATAAAGACCAAAGTACGTAATAAAATTCTCTTAAAGAAGAGCCTAAATCAGTGTTCTACACTTAGTAGATATAATCACCACAATAATGATTTTTTTTATCCCTTTAGTAGATGGTTTTGAGGTTTTAAAAAAATAATGATAGGGAAAGAGTATTTAACTAAAATTTAAGCCTTGATTAAGTACAAAAATGTAACTTCTAAAATGCATAGTCTTTTAAAATAGTCTTATAATTTTCTAAAAAAATTATAGAGGCTAAAGGCTGATTTTTAACACAATTAAATACAAAAAACAAAGTAAAAAAAATCACCTAAAATTCCATCACTAGCATATATAATCACTGTTAACATTTTAGACCTCATTCCACAAAATCTTTCTAGGCATAAAGATACTTTACACAAATGGGATCTTTACATGCAGATATTCAATAATCTGATTTTGCCTCACTCAGTATGTGCTAGATAGGTTCAAATAACAATAAAAAATATACTCTACCTGCATCATTATTTGTAATGATTACCTAGAATTCATTTAACCAGTTTCCTCTTGGTAGACATTTAAGTTAGTTTCCAAGTTTTTTATATTATGAGATTATAAATGGTACAATGAAGACACATCTTTTCCCAACATATGGTTTTCTCCTTATGTCAAATACCTAGAATGGGATATCTGGTTAGAGGTTAAGTACATTTCACATTATAGTATACTAAACTGTCCTCCATAAAATGTGTGCCAACCTACATCCATAATAAGAGTGTTTGTTTCCTCAAAGCCTTGCCAAGACAGGGTTTTTTCAACCTATTTCATTTTTGCTAATCTGTTAAGTTTTTAAAAGTTTGTCAGTGGAAATCAAAACCAAAATGAGATACCACTTACACCCATTAGGGGTAAACAAATGTTGGTAAGGATGTGGAAAAACTGGAACCCTCATGCACTGCTGATGGGAATGTAAAATGATGCAGCCACTTTGGAAAACTGTCTGGCAGTTCCTCAAAACAATAAATGTAGATTGCAACATGATCCAGCAATTCCACTCCTAGTTATATACCCAGGAAAAATCAAAACATGTCCACACAGAAACTTGTACATGAATATTCATAGCAGCTTAATAGCTAAAAAGTGGAAACAACCCAAATGTCCATCAACTGATGGATGAATAAATAAAATGTGGTATATCCATACAATGAACAATTATTTGACAATAAAAAAGTACCAATACATGCTGCAACATGGATGGAACTTGAAAACATTATACAGACATACCTCGTTTTATTGCACTTTATTGTGCATTGCACATATTGTGTTTTTTTATAAATTGAAAATTTGTGACAAGCATGCATCAAGCAAGCCCATCAGTGCCATTTTTCCAACAGCATGTGCTCACCTAGTGTCTCTGTGTCACATTTTGGTAATTCTTGCAATATTGCAAAATTTTTTATTATTATTATATCTGTTTTGGTGATCTATGATCAATGATCTTTGATGTAGCTATTATAATTGTTTTGGGGCACCACGAACCATGCCCATATAAGATATCGAACTTAATCTATAAATGTTGTGTGTGTTCTGCTCCGCTGTCATTCCCGTCTCTCTCCCTCTCCTCGAGCCTCCCTATTCCCTGAGACACAATAATATTGAAATTAGGCCAATTAATAATCCTACAATGGCCTCTAAATGTTCAAGTGAAAGGAAGAGTCACACATCTCTCACTTTAAATCAAAAGCTAGAAATGATGACACTTAGTGAGGAAGGCATGTCTAAAGCCGAGATAGGCCGAAAGCTAGGCCTCTTGCACCAAATAGCCAAGTTGTGAATGCACAGGAAAACTTCTTGAAGGAAATTAAAACTACTACTCCAGTGAACACACAAACGATAAGGAAGTGAAATAGTCTTATTGTTGATAGGGAGAAAGTTTTAGTGGTCTGGATAGAAACCAGCTACAACTTTCCCTTAAGCCAAAGCCTAATCCAGAGCAAGGCCCTAACTCTCTTCAATTCTATGAAGCTGAGAGAGGTGAAAAAGCTGCAGAAAAAAAGTTTGAAGCTAGAAGAGGTTGGTTTGTGAGGGTTTAAGGAAAGAAGCTCTTTTTATAACATTAAAGTGCAAGGTGAAGCAGCAAGTGCTGATGGAGAAGCTGCATCAAGGTATCTAGAAGGTCTAGCTAAGATCATTGATGAAGGTGGCTACACTAAACAACAGATTTACAATTTAGATGAAACAGCCTTATATTGGAAGAAGATGCCATCTAGAACTTTCATAGCTAGAAAGGAGAAGTCAGTGCCTGGCTTCAAAGGTCAGAGGACAGGCTGACACTCTTGTTAGGGGCTAATGCAGCTGGTGACTTTAAATTGATGCCAATGCTCATTCACTATTCTGAAAATCCTAGGGCCAAATGATGCTAAATCTCCTCTACCTGTGCTCTATCAGTGGAACAACAGAGCCTGGATGATAACAAATCTGTTTACAACATGGTTTACTGAGTATTTTAAGCCCACTCTTGAGACCTACTGCTCAGGAGTAAAGATTTCTTTCAAAATATTACTGCTTATTAACAATACCTCTAGTCACCCAAGAGCTCTGATGGAGATGTACAAGGAGATTAATATTGTTTTCATGTCTGCTAACACAATATCCATTCTGTAGCCCATGGATCAAGGAGTAATTTTGACTTTTAAGTCTTATTATTAAAAAATACATGTTGTAAGGCTATAGCTGCCATAAACAGTGATTCCTTTGACAGATCTGGGCAAAGTCAATTGAAAACCTTCTGGAAAGGATTCACCATTCCAGATGCCATTAAGAACATTTGTGGTTCATGGGAGGAGGTCAAAGTATCAACATTAACAGGAATTTGGAAGAAGTTGATTTCTTCCAAAGAAAGTCACAGATGACTTTGAAGGGTATAAAAACTTCAGTGGAGGAAGTCACTGTAGATGTGGTAGAAATAGCAAGAGAACTCAAAGTGGACCCTGAAGATGTGACTGAATCAATCTCATGATAAAACTTCAATGGATGAGGGGTTGTTTCTTACAGATGCACAAAGAAAGTGGTTTCTTGAGATGAAATCTACTTCTGGTGAAGATGTTGTGAACATTGTGGAAATGACAACAAAGGATTTAGAATTTGACATAAATTTAGTTGATAGAGCAGCAGCAGGGTTTAAGAAGATTGATTCCAATTTTGAAAGAAGTTCTGTGGGCAAAATGCTAGCAAACAGTATCACATGCTACATAGAAACCTTTTGTGAAAGAAAGAGTCAACTGATGTGGCAAAATTTGCTGTTGTCTTATTTTCAGAAACTGCCAAAGCCACCCCAAACTTCAGCAACCACCACCCTGATCACTCAGCAGCCATCAACATGGAGGCAAGACCCTCCACCAGCAAAAAGATTAAGACTTGCTGAAGGCTCAGATGATCGTTGGCATTTTTTAGCAATAAAGTATTTTCAAATTAAGGTATGCACATTTTTAGACATAATGCTATTGCACTCTTAATAGATTATAGCATAATGTAAGTATAACTTTTATATTCACTGGGAAACCAAACAATTCATGTGACTCCTTTTATTGCAATATTCACTTTATTGCAGTGGTCTGGAAGTGGACCCACAGTATCTCCAAGGTATGCCTGTACTAAGTGAAAGAAACCAGTTACAAAGGACCACATGTTGTGTGTCTTCATTTATATGAAATGTGCAGAATAGGCATATCCATAAAGACAGAGTGTAACATGGTGGTTGTCGAGGGCTTGGATGGTTAGGCATAAATGGGGCGTGACTGGTAATGGGTTTGAGGTTTCTTTTGGAGGTTATGAAATGTTCTAAAATTGATTGCGGTGATGGTCATACAACTCTGTGAATACACTAAAAACCACTGGGTGAATTGTGAATTACATCTCAATAAAGCTGTTGTTTTAAAAAGTTTTTTCATTCTTATTTGTGGAAATATAATGGTCTTTCAAGAAGATTTTCTTTTCAAAGAAGTTACACATACACATAGTTTAAAGAGTCATTGAGTTCTGTTAGAATGGTTAAGACAAATAGTAGTATCCAGCCCTTCTCTTCAATCTTTCTCCTTCCCCAGAAACTATTACTTTCAACTCTTTTAGCTTTCTTCTGGTAATTACTTCCATATTTCTACATCATATGTTTGTATTGCTATATATTAGTTTTTTTTGATTTAGACAAAATCTATTGACCTTCCCCCACTATGGAACACGAGCAATTTTTGCTTTTATCTCTACTCTTCTCTCCACATCACACATATCATGCCTCTTATCCATCCCCCATCATCTGCTTAATACTATATGATAATAATAATTATAGTTATAATATATAATACTATAATTTTGGTAAGATCACTCCTCACTGTTGATTTTATTATAACCATGAAATAAAACTGAGCTATGTAGTAAACTTTGATTGCTTTTTCTCTCGTGTGTAAACTTTCATTTTCTCTGGAGTTTATATAATTGTCTTTTTTCCTCATTTGCTAAGATTTTTGTGCAATCTCAAATTCCAGTTGTTAGTTTCTCCTCTCAATGCATTCATTCACAACGGGTATTCTATCAACCTCATGAGGAAATCTCTATGGTACCTTCTGACCTGCCTTATTCTGGACTGAATGCCCTCTGCTTGGTGCAGAGCTGGTAGCCTATAATCAATCTTCACTGTCACCCCAGGCTTCCCTTTGCCCTTCTCTTGTGTTCTAGCTCTTGTTTCCTCTATCCAACGTTTACCTCTTCCTTGGTTTATTCCTTCATTTTAGTGCAACACATCCTCCAGTAGTTTCTTAAAAACAAGTGTAAGAGAGGTAGATGTTTGAGAATTTGCATGATTCAGTGGGTAATTTCAGTCTAGAAACTATGTTCTTCAGTTCTTGGAAAGCTTCTTACAAAGTACCACTGATTATTTCCTTACCTCTGTTTTTCTGTGTTCTCTTTCTCTGCAACTCTTGTTATTTGGATGTTTAATCTCCTGAACTCATCCTCTAATTTTTAAAATCTTTTCTTTCCTGCTTTCTATCTCTTATTGTTTTCTACTTTCTTGGAAATTTCCTCAACTTTCTCTTCCAACCTTTTTATTGTTCTTTTCATTTATGCTGTCATTGTTGATGGTGGTCCTCTGAATATTTCTTTTTTAGAGCATTTTATTCCTGTTTCATGAATGCAAATTCTTCTCTTAATTATGTGAAAATATTAATTGTAGTTTGTTTTAAGTTTTCTTATCTTTACAAAGTCTGTTTTCTTCAAGTTGCTTTTTTCTGTTTATTGGTTTTTGTATCTGTCACATTAAAAGCTTTCCTCAGATGTCTGGTAACTTTTTGTTGTCTGCTTAGATATAAGCATAGGAAGATAAAAAGCTGATTGGAGGGGGAAAAGGCTGAGTGTGTCTGGGTGGAGTAGGGATGAGGGGCTCAGCATTCTGTCTGCATATTCACTTAATCACCCCACCCTGCTTTTGATATACTCTGCTTTCAACTGTGCCTGGTGTCTCCCATTGCAAAACCCCAGTTTAACCCTTTACAAATAAATAAGCCTTCAGTATTCTATCGGAGTGGACGAGGTATAGTTGTCCAGTAGCCTGGAATGGGGATATAACTGCTTCTTAAACAACTTTCAACCAATTCTCCTTATTTTAGTTCCCTTCAACTTATTCTTTTAGAAGTATAGTCATCCCTCAGCATCTGTGGTGGATTGGTTGTAGGTCCCCCACCCCATACTAAAATCTGCAGATGCTCAAGTCCCTAATATAAAATGGCATAGTATTTGCATATAACCTATGCACATCCCCCTGGTATACTTTAATATATAATTTACATAAGTGTACTAGGTATTATAAGTAATTTAGAGATGATTTAAGGTATACAGGACTGTATTCTTTAAATTTGTATTATTTTTTAATGTTTTTTTCTGAATATTTTGGATCCAAGTTTGGCAGAATCCAAGGATGTGGAAACTACAGATACAGAGAACCAACTATTCCTGGCACCAGCAATTCCTGAGCCTTTCAAGGTTTCAGAAGTGTAAGTTGGGTTGGTTCTTAACGTTTCCAACTGCTGGCTTTCTCACATCTGCTAAGTCAATGACCTCTCATCCATTTGCTTTCCACCTTCCAAAATTACTTTGTTGTTGTATGCCCCCCCCAGTTCTATCATCGTGTGAGTTTATGCATTAAAAATATCCCTACGTAGTGGTTTAGTGATGCTTCTCAAAGGAATTCATTCTAATGTAT
Source organism: Daubentonia madagascariensis (assembly GCA_023783475.1). Lineage (NCBI taxonomy): Eukaryota > Metazoa > Chordata > Mammalia > Primates > Daubentoniidae > Daubentonia > Daubentonia madagascariensis. Next base: position 38,080,539 of record JAKFHU010001035.1, on the reverse strand, counting down.
TGTTCAATATCAAGTTTACCTGAAACCCAGAAGCGTATGGGTTTTTTTGGTTTTTTGTTTGTTTTTAGAGACAGGGTCCTGCTTTGTCACCCAGGCTTGTAGCTCACCGCAGCCTTGAACTCCTGGGCTCAAGTGATCCTCCCACCTCAGCCCCCTGAGTAGCTGGAACTACAGGCACATGCCACCTCACTGGCTAATTTTTTATTTTTTTGTAGAGATGGGGGTGTCACTATCTTGCTCAGGCTGGTCTTGTACTCCTGGCCTCAAGCGATCCTCCCACCTCAGCCTCCCAAAGTGCTGGGATTATAGGCGTGAGCCACCACAACTGGCCTGATCTTTTGAGTATTACTTTATAGGATAGTTCTGGAATCTAAGACATACAATAACTACTCTTGTCTCTCCCAGAGTCCATTTTAGCATCAATACTTTAAGCTCTGAGTGGTAGGGTTTCAGTACTCATTCTGGAAGAATAGTGACTAGCAGAGCTTCATGAAACAGAGAGAAATTCATTGGAAAGGTGATGAGAATAAATGTTTAGAAAAAGGACATACAAGCCAAGAACACTAATGGCGAGGTCCCAAGATTTTTATGTTCTATTAATAATATTATAGGATTTTATCAATCAATTATAGGCACTTCTGCTACATTCTTGACATCATCCAATAAGGCATTGTGGAATGCCCAAAGTGGCATTTAGAGTAGCTAAAGTATTGATCTAAAAAAAGCATCACAAAGCACTTTAATTAATAGTTTATTCTAAATAACTTGTTCTCTAAAACACATGTCATGAATTAGGACAGTCCCTTAAGAGTTATTCAGAAACATGTAGTTTCCTATTCCTTATTGCTTTCTGTATAAGTCAAATGAGTTTATTTCAAGCAGAAAAGGCCTCCTTCATCCACTGGGCCTCCTTAAAAGCATTAGCTAAATAAGAGTTCTATTCGGAAAAGGAAGAATACAATAGTATACTTAGATTTCCATGGTCATTTGGTTTCATCGCATTTTCTTTTGAACAAAGGCTTGGTTCCCTGCAGAATGCTTCTGTCAGAACTGGGCCTGTTGAAATTGTCAGACTTCAGGAAGGCTGTAACCAGCCAACACTAAAATACGAAAAGTTAGCCATCTATGTAGCAATAGTGAGGAGGAAAATTGGCAATGTGATCTATTTAATGTATGCAACTACTTTGTTGTTGTTGTTAGTGAAGTAGCTAGTTTAGAGTTATTTTAAGTGCCATGTTTCATGGTTAATCTGGAAACAAACAACTCATCTATTATTAACCTAAAGGCTGAGCAAATCCTAAAATTAAGTGACAGCTAAGCATGTGGCCTTCTACGTAACTTGAAAGCTTTTTGCTCCCTCATAGTTCATCTTAGAGGGCAGTCCCAAGGCTTTGACAGCATCCAACAAGCAGCACTGCTGGCTCCCTCTTCTACCCCTAATGGATTGTACTTGCCCCATGATGAAAACACACCCGGCTCTCACAACAGAGATATGGCTTTTCCGTGATCAGCTGATGTCCACCGAAGCAGCACCTTTCTCTCTACCTTCCTCAAACTAAATGAACATGTCCATCATGCAGGAGTCAGAAAAAAAGGCCTCTCTCAAATCTGAGACCCAAGCAGAGAGGCCAACACACCCTTAGCTAAGCTGTTGAACCTTCTGGAAGAAGAAATTCACTGGTAGATATTACTAAAATGAAAAGCTTATCACGCTGGAATGGGTAAGTAAGTTTCTTGGACTAGTTTCAGTGTTTGTACTCTGTCTCTTTTTCCTTTAATACAACTCACACTTCTGTTTTGTCACTGATATATCAACCCAGAGTAGAAATATGTAAGAGGACTACAGAATGCTCCACAAATATTTATTGGGCATCTACAATGTTTCAGGCCCTGTGGATCAGCAGGGAATGAGACAGCACGGTCACTGGGGCCTCTATTCTATTTTGAGAAGGAGACATTAAATAAATAATTACACAAATAATGTGCCTAATTATAACCGTAATAAATGCTGTATAGGAAAAATAGAGAGTGCTTTTGCGAGCTTATCACGGGGGACCTGACCTGGCTGGGGAGAGGTTGGGAGGAGCCCATCAGGGAACACTTCCATGTATAAATGTCATGTAAGCTGAGACACAGAGGATGAAGAGCCCAGTAGAGGAGGAAGAAGGGGATGGAGTGGAAGGAGTGGTCCATAGTAGGGGGCCCCATAAAATAAAGTTGGAAGAAGAGAAGGGCTTAATGCTCTAGGAATGGGAATAAGGTCAGCGCAGCTGTAGAATAAATGAGACAGAAAGGGTAGCACAAGTTAAGACTGGAGGGGTGGTTAGGGGCCAGACCTCCTAGGCTCAAAGGCCATGTTAAAAATTTTAAATCACACCTTAAACTAAATGATATGTTTTAAGCAGTAGAATGGTATGACCAGATTTACATTTTAGAAGATAATTCTGGCTACTCTAAAGAAAATAGAGGCCAGGTGCAACAGTTCACACCTGTAATCCTAGCACTCTGGGAGGCCGAGGCTGGAGGATCACTTGAGGTCAAGAGTTCAAGACCAGCCTGAGCAAGAGCAAGACCCCGTCTCTACAAAAAATAGAAAAATTACCTGGGCATGGTGGCACGTGCCTGTAGTCCCAGCTACTTGGGAGGCTGAGGCAGGAGGATCGCTTGAGCCCAGGAGTCTGAGGTTGCAGTGAGCTACGATGACACCACTGTACTCTACGCCTGGCAACAAAGTGAGACCCTGTCTCAAAAAAAAAAAAACAACAAGAAAGAAAAAGAAAATAGATTGAAAGGGGGCAAGAGAGGCAGAGGAAACTAGGTAGGAGGCTACTACAATTATCTAGGTGAGAGCTGGCGGGGCTTGGGTGATGGTTAGTAGAGATGAAGAAAAGTGGAAAGATTTGAGATATATTTAGAAGGTACACTGACAAGACTTACTAGTTAATTAGATGAAGGGGGTGGTAAGGAAGAGGGATGTGTCAAGTATGACTTAGGTTTATGGCATGAATAAGTGGGTGGATGATGTACAGCAGACACATATAGGATTTTTCTTCAATTTTATATGAAATGAGAAGGCTGAATTCAGGGCACAAAAAACACTACCTAGGGATCTGGGGTCTGATTCTGGCTCCACACTAACAAACTGAGATATTACGAGGTAATTTTGCTTTTCTGAGCTTCAGTATCCTCATCTGCAAAATGATAGGTTTGGGTTAGATTATGTCTAGGGTATTTTCAGCTATAAAAAGCTAAAGTAAAAAACCAGATCTCATGTTTTGGAGGCAGATAGAGTTCAGGTTGAATACTGGCTCTTTTGGTTGTGTGACCTTAGGCAAGGTACTTAAAACCTTTTAAGTCTCATTCATTCATTTATTCACGCAGCCTGCAATTATTAGCAACCAGACCTGTTCTAGAAGCTGCGGATACAGCAGTGATTAAAACAAAGCCCTTGCCTAAATAACTTTTATAGGGGCAACAGACAACAAATACAAAATTTCAGGTAGTGATTAGTGTTATGAAGAAAATAAAACATGGTAATGAAATAGAGAATGACTCTGGTGGCGGTGGGTGTTGCTACTTTAGCTAGATTGTTGAGTAATGCCTCAGTTCTCTCATTGTTAAGTACAAGCAAGAAAAGTACCTACTCACAGGGTGTTGTGAGAATTAAATAAGGTAATACATGCAAGGCACTTAGAACAGTGCTTGGCACATAGTGAATTTTTTTTTTTTTTTTTTTTTACTTTTAAAAACAGTAATGTTGCTGCTGTTGCTGTTATTATTTTGACATGTTTCTGTCCAGGGAATTTTATCAACCTTGATAACATTTTTATGATACTTTCAGGGACAGTATCATTCCTAATTGATAACTCACAAAATCAAACCAAAACTGAACTTTGGATAAATGTACCCTAGCTATGGGAACTTTGAAAATTGATCCAAAACAAGAATTCCATATATATGGACACTCCTTGTTCTATACTTGTCCTTCTGCTTTGACCCATTAACAGACTCACTCTGCACAATAAACGATTAGGTGCAGGCCTCCCTATGTTTGTGAAGCTGGGTCACAGGGAACACGGCTACATCCAGGTGGGAGAGAATGTCTGAGTAGCCCAGAGCAATGGGCAAGTGGAAGCTCCCCCTGTGAGATTCTAACGTTTATTGAATGTTGACTCTGCCCAGGCACTATGAGGCAGAGGGTGAAACCAAGGCACAGGAAGTTTAAGAAACCTTCCCCCAAATCAGACAGATACCTGGTCACAGAGTTGAAATTTGATCTTAGATAATCTGACTCTAGTGCTGTTATTCTTAACTTCTGGCCTCTGTTACCTCCCACTAGAATATAAACACAAGGGTCCACATAAATTGTTTTTCAACTTTGTTTTTTCCCTTGTTCCTGGAGAAGGCAACTGAATTAAGAGAAGGACAGATAATGAGCATGTGGAAGGAGGAGAAGGGAAGGGGCACAAAAAATTATCCAAGTGTTTCAACAATAAACTCTTCTGGGACTACAAGATGGTCTGTTTATGGGTGTGATTTGATTAAAAATGCACTAAAATTTAAAACTTAAATTTTAATTCTGATATTTATTTATTTATTTCTCTATTTTTTCATAGAGACAGGGTCTCACTCTTGCTCAGGCTGGTCTCGAACTCCTGACCTCAAGGGATCCTCCCGCCTCAGCCTCCCAGAGTGCTAGGATTACAGGTGAGAACCACTGCGCCCGGCCTCAGATACCTATTAATGGAAAGAATATGAGGTAAAGGAAAGATGATAGGAGGCCCCAGCCCTGTCCTGACACTGAGGCAGGGAGGGGAAGGTAGTTTTCGGAGAACACTCCCCAGAGGCCCTGGCCTTGGGTCTGATAGTTAGTTTTTGAGCAGATGCTGGGAAAGTAACTGAGTGATACACGAGAAATGGAGGCAGGCCAAGGAAGATGCTGAAGCACCACTGAGGAAAAGGAATGCACTATTGTAGTCACAGCCACAGCCGCAGCCTCAGTGGCTCATACGGTGAAGACATGAACTTGGAAGACAGCTCTGACACTTACTAGCTTTGTGACCTCAGCAAGTCATTTAACCTCTCCTTGCCTCGATTCCTTATCTAAAAGTAATAATACTATCTACTCCATACTATACACTGAGGATTAAATGAATTAGAAGAGTACCTAGAAGTGCTCAATTAGTGTTTGTTATTATTATTATTATTATTGGCAGCAGCAGCATCACTTACTGAACACTTAACTACTTGGCAAATATTGGGCTGTGTACCTTATATGGATTACCTTATTTAATCCTTAGAACAACCTTATAAGATATGTATTATCATTATGACCAGCTAAGGGGCACAGTGAAGTTCAGAATATACCAAAGAACAGTGAGCTTAAGTGGCATAGCCAGAATTTGAGCCCATACACTCCTACTCTAGAGCCCAGCCTCTTATTACTACCCTACATGCCCCAATCCTGGTGGGGTCCTAGAATCAAGAGAACTAGTTGATCAATAACTAATAACTGCCAATAACTAATTTTGGGACTTTGGACAAATCATATTTGGGTTCTTCCTTCAAGAATAAAATGGAAGGGTCAAATTGATTTCTGAGGCCTCTTCCAACTCTAAATCCAATGGCTATATATTTGTGTATTACCAAACAAATTATAACAAATTATTATCAAACAAATTATATTTGTGTATTACCAAACAAAAGCTATAAAATTGCCAGTGGGCTCTAGCATGTTACATTTTCAAGAAATTAGATGGTTTAAAATATTTTATTTGTATTATAATGTCAAATTTAAACCTCTACCAGGAAATATTTTAGATGGGTTTCAAAATGGTCCTACAAGTCAAAGCTTCATTACATGTCTCTTTTAATTGAATTAGAACTGCCTTTGTTAATTAAATTTCACAGCTTCAGAAAAGAACTGCTCTACATCTACATACACTAGCTGTGAAAGCTTTTTATTTAGTTAATTGAGCATATTAATAACAGAAAACCTCTTCAATGACAATTTCCCCTCTCCAATATTGAGCACAGTTCTTTGCCATATTTTTTCCTCAAACAAATATCTTCCTCCTCAGGGTGAAAAAACTACCTTTTGAGTAAGAGAGATTTTCCCAAGGTCTCAAAGCACAGGTAGAAGAACATCTCCTGATCTGAGCTATCTGGGCCTAGGTAAGAAAATGTTCCATCTCCATTGGTCAGAGAGGATGTCAGAAAGTGAGAATCGTTCCTAGGAAAGGTGGATCTAGAAAATCAGACCAGAGAGCCCCCAGCAGGAGGGAACATGGCATGGATTTCCCCAGAAACACAGCACATTCTTCCTACAGTGAAAAAAAAGAAGGAATATGGAGGGAAGTGATGGAGGGAGGAGAAGGAGAAGAAGAAAAAGGAAGACTTTCATTGTCAGTTTTACTCCAAGTCACACCGTCTCCCACGGCCTTGCTGTGTTTGAATGTCCTCAGGGTGGGGTGATCAGGCTGTCATTCTGATGAGATCATCCTTTTCCCTTTTAAAATAGGCCTGTGCTATGTCTTGAAAAATCATATATTAATAAGAGCAACAATGCGTCAAAATGGAGTGGAACAAAGAAGAAAGTATTAGGAATAACTGTTATTGTTCTTTATTTTAGGTACTGAGCCACTTCCCGAACACAGACACACACTTGTTATATGGTGTACCAAAATAACAAGGGTGAGCTTCCTCCCTGGAATTACCTGTGATTCATGAATTTGATTTCTAAAGCAGCTTCCTGTCTTGGAGTCCAGCTTTATCTCACTTGCAGGTAAACACTGTGGCTGAATTCCAAACAAATTGAAAGCCGTGTGTTCCATGTGGAATGCATGCTTTGCACATTTATGCAAGCCTTCCTGGAGAGAAAATGGTATTCAGGAAGTGCATGTTACAGGTGCAAAAGCAGTACACATCTATTAAATGGCCCTGGTGTTAGGCTTGTTAGGCAACAGGACTTACTTTAGCAATGTTATCTGGAAGGTGTGTGTCCCAGCATAACAAAACTGCCTTTATTCCAAGGTCCCCCCCTTAGGTTTTGAGGAAAGAATCATTTCTGTGTGGGAAGGGGGAAAGAGAAGGACTACCTCTCCTTCTTAAAGCAGTAATTGCCATTAGGAAGTCCCAAAAGGTAAAATACCAATCAGCAAATTGACTTGGTAAATAAGGCAACGTCTCATTGAGGTTCAGTCTAAACCCACTTTAAACAAACCCCTCTTTGCCATTCCATCAAAGCAAATGTATGATATTCAGATTGCTAAAATATATATATGTATGTGTGTGTGTGTATATATGTGCAAGAGCTGCCTGAGAATCTCAGCTGTGCAAAGTGGCCAGGGCGCTGTCCTTCCTGTCTCTCCGCTCATCATTATTCATTGATATGAAGGAAACATGATGGTCTGCTCTCCAGAAATTTCTGCTGCTGCACAAACTTGGGCAGCTTACTGCGACTAATGTGGAAATGTAGTGCTAAGCACGTCCTGGCTGTAAACACAGCAGTCTTACTCTGTCAGGGCCATCTACAAATGTCTCCAACCAACTTGTATGATTGTCTTTAACACCTTTTTTATTTTTTAAAGAAATGAATTTGATTTCATTTTCCTTCCCCAGTTTTCAAATAGTCATTAAAAATTAAACAACACTGGAAAGAGCCCTTTGTGATTATAGCCTTCATTCTCCTGCAACAAACTGGATCTATAAATTTACGTACCATTGTAGATGTAAATTACAAAATTTATATTCAACTGTATTAAAACATCTATTCCAAAAATGATTACCAGTTGTGAAAAGCAGACAGGCTTATCACTTGCTGTCAGTTGTTCATGTCTAGTTAAGCAATAATGTGCTAAAACTGCTCTTTTGTTTTGTGTAAGAATTTTGGCAATAGAAGAAATGAACACTCGGTTAATAAAAACTCAGGCTGCTTTTTGCTTTGATGGGGGAAGCAGCTGCCTGTTTTCATTTGCTGCAGAGCAGCAAAACCCATCAATATAATAAGCAGCTTAGATGCATCCATCCACAGCATCTGTAAGGATATAGGGCTATTCGCTCAAAACCAATCCCTGGTTTAATTTTAACAAAGATGTGTCTGACATATTTGAAAATGTGTTATAATAGGTTTTGAAACACAAACAATTTCTCTTTCTTTTAAATAGTTTTTACAGATTTGAAAGGTCAGTATATATAGCTGAATGATAGCAATGATAAAAACCAGTCCAAACTGTGAGGCCACCCTAAAACAAGGGCAGTGAAGAGAGTGAATTGAGAGGCAGTTATTTAGTTCCCTTCAAAATGGAAGAAATTCATTTGAATGTGATTTCATTCATTTATTCATCCAAACAAATATTTACTGAATCCTTACTACATATCACACTGAGCTAGATACTGAGGCCACAGCCCCGACTCTCAAGGAGTTCACTCTTCAGGGGAAAAGCTGACCACAAAACCATAAGTAAAACAATATGGCAAGCACAGTGATACTGATACACATTTTCATATTAGCCATTTATTTAAAAAATTCAAATGGGCATACAACACAGTAGAAACTAGTTAACATAAAAATTAAAAATCAAATACTGTCTCTTCTATTATTCAGTCGCACACTTCATTAGACATACCTTTAAGAAAAGACAATCTGATAAAAAAAATTGAAATATGTTTAAACACATGTCAAACTGTTTACTAGTATAGCCAAGAATTATCACACTTAGGAGAGAAAGTTTTAGGATTTTAAGTTTTGTTTGGACAGCCTCTAATTTTACACTAACCATTAGACAGTTTTACATGATCATGAATATACCACACAGCAAGCCTAATAGAAAACACAAACTTTAAAGCAACTTAAAATGTGATACAGAATGCTTTGGCTAGTCAAAATGCTAAACGATTATTTTATTTTAATGCTAGGTAGCTTTCTAAGAAGACAGCTAATTCTAAATCCTCCTCTTTCTGATTCAGTATTGAATAAGCTTTCTTATTCAAACATATTCATTGCAAAGCATATATATATGGCTGGGTTTTTTCTTTAAATAAACTTTTTATTTTGGAATAATTATAGACTTACATAAAAGTTGCAAAGATAGTAGAGAGTTCTTAGAGTTCACCCGGTTTCTTCTTTTGTTAACATCTTGTACTTCTCAAAACTAAGAAGCTGACATTATTTCAATACCATTAACTAAACTCAAGGGCTTGCTTTTAATGGAAGGGTTACTATTCAGATGACAGTTGATGAAGGTGTCTGCCAGAAAGTCACAAATTGAACCTAAAGGACAACACTAGCATCTATCATCTTTCCTGCCCTTAATTTTCTTCCTTCTTCTTAAGTTACTCTAAAGAAATATCAGATTTAAGAGTTAAAACAGGACAAAAAATACATATACTTCAGGGTTTAAAAAAAAACAAACCTGACCTCATCAAGAGAACTGCGTAGTCAAGTGAAGCCTTGGTTTCCCATTCCATTGTTGAACAGGGCAGAATATTATTTCTAAGTCATTATTCACATAGAAATTCTGATTGCCCCTATTCAATTAATATTTTTCACATCACAGTGTGATATGGACCTTATAACCAATCTTGTGGCAGCATGAGTTAAGGACCACAAAGAAGTCAGGGTCATTATTTTTCACCCATATAAAGTGTTTATAAAGCATTCACTATGTACCCTCTCTCTCTGTGCCTATATTCTTCCCACCTCTGCTCTACTGCTTAATGGCTAAGCACAATGCTAGAACCCTGCAGAGATTCATGGGTTATGTACTGGTTAAATGGTCGTCTCTCCAACATTTGGAAAAGATGCCTTTGAGGAGATTCTCTCTAGCTACAACTGGTAGTCAACCCATGGCACCTGATGTTTGGGGAAATACTCCCTCTCCAGCCCCAACATATTATAAGGTGAAAGAACTCCTTCCCTAAAATGTAGACAGGCCCCACATAACAGACAGAGCCAAGCAAGGTACCCAACAGAGCCTCTCACTTTGTACATTACTTTCTCCCCTCTCTTTATTCTTTCAATTTCCCCTCTAACGATCTCATCTTCTCTCCTACTTTTCACTTGAACCGTCACCCCAGTTTTAGTGCCCCCTTTTTCTATTTAAAAGAATTCATAATAGAAGAGCCAATTTTTCTTTTAAAAAGCAAAAATTAATCAAACTTTGATAAAGGAAATTTGCTGATATCATCATCAAGGTTTCATAAAAATACTTTGATCTGTTTCTTTATGCTATCTTTAAACATAAACTCCTTGACGGCAGGGAGCTCATTGCTTTCTCCTTGGGGGCACGTTTACCCGATGCATATGAAGTCATGCTGTATTTATGCAGAACAGTAGCAAACTATTCTAAAACTGGAACTCACAAAAATTAAAAATGCATCCCTCCATCTCTCTTCTTTTGCAAGATCTATTTGCTGAGCTTTATATGCTGTCTCAGGATCTGATTCTACCTATAAATGCAATCATAGGTCAATTTCTGTGTGGATAAGTTCCTAATTGTACTTAACCCACTTTCACCAGCTTTCTTATCTATATCCACAATCTGTAGACCCGGCAGGATAATTATCACCAGAAGATAGGATAGATGCTCTGGGAGTAGGGCTGTTCTGGGCCTGAAAAAGTGCATGCTTGCTAGTTTCCAGGCCAGCAACATGGAAGAACCCACATTCAATAGGCCATGTTTCTCTAAATCCATCTTTTTGCTTTGTTCAGCAGAGCCTGTGTCATAGGTACTCACATTTGGGGCTTATCTGTGGATATCTACAAACATGAAGGTCTCTAAGGTCTCTAATCATAGGAGCCTAGAATGAGTCCTAGAATGGGCCCTTTAAGAGATTTGAGAGAGAGAAAATCATCTCTGTCTAGCTTTTTTTGTCCCCCTCTTTTTGCTATGATGAAATTTGTAAACTTAACCCATATAGCAAAGTGATTTCTCTTAGAATCACAACTCCTTGAGAAAGGTTTTCAAAATACACTATTTAAATGGAACTATTGCTTTGACCTTGACACCACAATTATCTTTCTGTTGGGAAAAATACAAAAATTCTAGAGCTGTTATATTGTTACCAGCCCTTTCACACCAGGACACATGAGTGTTCTTAAGTTGAGATCAAAGTGCACAGGCTGAGTTGTTGAGAGCGGAGAAGTCATCACGGTCTCTGTGGACTCATGCTGGACTTCTTAGTACAGAAAACAGATTTCCTTCTCTCTCCAGCAGCAAAAAGTTCATGTTATCTTGAACTCCATCATTTTTCCTCCCTGGCCCCACCCTCAACAAATGATTGAAACAATGGCTTCAAACCCGGAGTGCTGTATTTAGGCTAGAATATATTTCTCATCTGCTCATGTTGACCAACAACACTGAAGAGATTTTGGCTGAGCAAATACTATGGTAGAAGTCTAAATTCAAACCATTAGTGACATGAAAAACAATAACCTTTCGGAAGAATATGAAACAGTGTTTACATATCATGAGACTAATTCATTACTATTTTTCATGGGTGCTTCAGAGAAATCTCAATTTATGAAATCAAGTCTAAAGAATCAAGGCATTGCTTAGCATATAGCAGCTAGTTAATGGCCAAGTTTGGGCTTGAACGTCAGTCCTCTAATGCCTCACTTTGGTTCTCTTTTCAGATTATGAGACTTGAACTATAGTGTAGGAAAAACATCATGATTTGAGTTGCATCTTGTGGAGAGATTTTACCTTCCAGGTGGAAATCACTGTTTTAAGAAATGAATCATACTCATTCCAATTTCAACATATTCACACACACTTAGCAATTAAATTTAAGTCATTTTTGGTTTCTATTTCTCAATAAATGGTTTTCTAGAAACACTGCCCCAACACACTCACTGATGGAAGAGGCTATAGATACATTCAGCTGCAGCTCACCTAATATCAGAATCTCTGAATTGAGGCCAGGAAGTAATATACGATTTTAGATATAGTGACCCCCTTCTCCAGAATTATAATGATTATGCGCCTTGCTTTATATAAATGGGCTTCTGTTTGTTTTCAGGAAATTTATCATCTAACATTCACTAGTCTTACTTATTCAAATGTCTACATGTAATTTGCCTTGCAATTAAGAGTTTCTAGCAGATCCCAATAATTCTTTTGATTACCAGCATTCCAATCATAATAAAAGAGTAATTTTATTTTACATTGTTGTGTCTAGGGAGGGAGAATCATGTAATACATACAATTTTCACAAACAGCACAGTGTTGAGAAATGTAATTTTCTGTGTATTCTCTTCTAAGAATATTTTCAATGTTTCTGGATTGTCTCTGCACTCAGGAACAGGATTGAAATCTCCACTTTGGTATTTATCTGAGGCTGTGATAGCTTAGTCGTCTGCCGCCAAATGCCAAGATACGGGGAATCTCATCATCCAGAGACCAGCTGCATGATGGGCAGTTAATAGATATATCAAACCTTAGGATATATGCTAAGCTGAAGAGATGATTGGTTGGTTGATACACTGATTGATTAGCATAGGGAGAATGGGTTTCTTCTTGACAACCTAAGATTATGCTTCAGCTAAGCTCAAATTGCTTACACCTCTTCTATTGGGTTTAAAATTACAGTCCTGTCATCTAAAATCTCTCTTCAATGAAATTTTTACCATATATAAAAATTAAAGGGAAAAAGAAAGTAGGAGCACTGGATAAGAGTAAATGGAGTAGATACATTTCATGCTACTGTTGTTGATTCCACTAGGAAAAGTTGATATGTAAATCCCCTTGGAAAACGTTACACATTTCATAAATGATTACTGAATATTATACAATAATTCAGGGAAAAAGTTCAGTGTGTTTAAGTCAGTGAACACTGTATTTTTAAATACATTACAGTTAGATCTCTTCTATGTAAAAATGAGAATTTAAGAAAAGCCTTCTATTAATCAGGTATATTCTCTAAGACACATAGACCCCATCTTTGGACTTTTAATATTTTTAACTGCTGGTATGCCTTTCAGAGGCAGGAGTAAAAAGGGGCAAACTTATTGAGACTGTGGATTAGCTTTGTATTTGAAGCTGCTTAACGCAAGTAGTAACTTCTTTAATTAGCAGTAACCATCAGTCACATGTACATCTTGAAATATTTTAATATTGTGCCTGTTCCCCATGCACATGGAATCAGATATGCTTTAAAGTGAAACAAAACCAGATGAATGAAGGAAACACAACCCTGTTCTTTCCAACTCAGCGGTATTAAATAAAATCATCAAGACTTTGCACAAAAGGCCAACATTTAGGGCTCTACAAACATCTGATAGTCTTAGTTTACAATAAATTCATTAATCATAAGCTTGGTTTATGATGTCCTGTTTAAAGATTCAATCTCATTGTACTCTGAATTATCAGAGACTGACTAAAGAAAGGACCTCACTCTCTCTCCTTCCTCCCCATTCCCCTCCCCAACCAAAAAAAAAAAAAGCTGGTAGGCTTTAATTCAGCACTTTGAAGAACACCCCTGCCCTCTGCCTGAGCAAATAAGGATTTGGTTGCCGAATCACACTGGATAAGTGGTTCATTGAGAATGTTAAAATCTGCATTAATAAATAGGACTGGGCTTCTCGGATTTTCCCCCTTCCTATCAGCTATGAGCGGTAGGGGATCAGCTGCGACTAAAATCCCCAGCTGAACAACCCACATACAACTCAGTGAGCAGACTTAAAACAAGGCCATTTATTGGTGACTGTTATGCAAACAAAGCGTCCAAGTCTTAGAAACAGATGTCAACTGAAGCATATGCTTACTGTAAACTAGAATTTGATTCTCTTTATAAAAATAGACATAAATGGGCCTTCAGAAAGTAGACTGCCTCTTGCTGTCTACCACTGCCTAACTTGATCCAGCCTAAAGCTTTTAAAGAGATGAATAGACTGATATGTGAGGGCAAAAGAATAAGAGTTAAAAAAAATTAAATTGGAAATAAATGATAACATGCTGGAGCAGTTCCCAGAAGCAATTTTACAGATTTTTTCTAAAAACACAAGACAGGAAGTTAAAAGCTTAGTGCAGGTCACCCATGGCATGTCGAGTTATCATTTCCTACCACTTAGGGTGGAAAAGAAACGGCACATTCAGGTGGCCAAGTTTAGTAGTGCAGACTTTTTACCCTCCTCTCTCTTTCTTTCTCTCTCCCTTACCTCTTCTCACATCTTCATGTCTCTTAAATGTCACTTATTTTACATGAGGCAGTTGGTGGAGACATGAGTCAACAGCAATCAGAACCATTATCCCCTGCAGCGAGTCCTGGTCTTAATGCATTGTGACACCTTTGCTGGCCAGCCACCGATTTACCTTTCTGCTTCTTAGGGAATTAAGTGGCATCATGTGAAAATGGTTGTGATATGAACAGCATGGGCATAACTGGTATTAAATTTACCTCTCAGCCTAAGTGAATTTTCCTCACATGTGACTAATCAAAATGAAAGCCTGTGGACCCAGGCTGAGCTGGCCAGCACTTCCCCACCCCTGGGACCAGGGCTATTTTGTTTTATCTCTTTGTACAAGCTGGCAGAAGTTTAAAGTGAAGGGGATAATCCAGTGCTGGTGTCTTTATGAAATAACATCCTTACATGAAGAGGCTTTTAACTGTCTGTCGCTGTCCTCTCAAAAAAAGAGTGTGACAATCTCATTTTGCTGAGCACCCTCCCATGAAAAGGGAAAATAATAGGCATGGCCGCCATGGCTAGTACTGACCTTACATGATCTATTATCCACTAAACACTTTAAAAGTCAGTTTTACATACACTGTGGGGGGAAATGAGGGAACTATCACAATCATTTTCACTTTAGTGAATTTGCCATCCATTTGAAGTCAGTCATTTGATATCCCAACACATCCAGCCAGTGTCACAGTATAATGCAAACGAAAACACAATTGATTAAAAGATGCCAAGCACAGACACACTGGCACCTTGCTATTTAAGACATTTGCTAGGAGTAATGGTAGCAGTGGAATGGCTTTGTATGAACTTTCCTCAAACTTAAATGTAAGAAAAAGAACAATCAAAAACTAAGTCCTTCAAATTTTTAGAAGTGCTTGACATTCCTTCAAAAACATGTTTTACTAACCACTTAGTGGAGATCAGTAGGTGCCAGAGGAAGTGCAGACAGAGCAATTATCATCCTGCACAGTCAGCCTGATGGTTATTCACAGACGAGAGTGGCTTGCATTCTGCCACAAACCAACTGTGCATGTTGCTGATAATAGAGCAGAGGTATTGCTAAATTGGCACTGAAATAGCATACCCCGTTTACTTCCAGCAACTTATTTGTGGAAGGCAATGAAGGTTGGAATATTTTCTTATAACTACAAGAATACTTAATTCATTGTTAACATTAAAATTAGTTTTCCAACATGGTGCATGCTATGCATTTACTTTTCCTTAAATAGGAGCGTCCGTGCCTAGGGTATAACACTAATGGCATTTCTTTCCCCTTGTGGACAATGCATTGCTTCATTAATAAACCATCTAGAAGCCTGACTAGTCATCTAAGTCTTGGTCACTTTACAGTTCTTCACTCAGAAGTTCAAAGACTATAGGGTAATGCATTTATTCTTGAACCCTTCATTCGGAAGCAGGTAACTTAGAGTGGGAAAAAACGAGGGCAGAGATGGCTGAGAGTGTGGCAGCAGTCCAACATCAAATATGGTAATTGCCAAAATTTGAGCCACATTTATAAAAGTTAATTTTACTATGTTAGGGTGCTGGGGCAGGGGCAAAAGACAATAGTAAAATAAATGGTTATAATATTCTTAAAGAAATTACCCACCCCTAGCCCCCCACAACACTTGAGTTTGACTTTCAGATGTTTTCATCCTGAACTCCATGACCCAACCCTAATAGTCAGCTTAGAAGAAACCGGGATGGTTTATTCAAAAGAGTTTAAGGAATTCAATTCATAAAGGACTGGAAGGAGGACTCTGTCAAGGTTCTTTTGGGACCAAATCAGCTTAAAACCCAGGCTGCTACAGAATTCCTGGGGGTTTTCAACTCAATGCGGATGAGATCAGAGAACCAAAATCTGAAGTAGAATGGGAGAAAAATATGATTTGGGGCAAAATAGTTAATTATGAATAAAGAAAAGTGAGTAGCAGAGTGTCATTTCCACAAAATATGTACATGGGACACCAGAGACTGCCATTTTCAGGACTCATAAGAGAAAGGCTCAGAAGAGATGGAAGGAAGGCTATGAGGAGAAGAAAACACTTAGGAGGTAACACACAGACATCCACACTGACAGTCTTATTCATGAGAGAAAAACAAAACAAGCACAAAACACCAGAAGCTAGCTTGTGAACTGCTAAGTTACCCATTGAGTAGTATTGTCTGTTTTTGCTGAGTAAAACCTGCTGCGGAAAAGAAAAATAAGAACACCCAAGCAATCGGTCTTTAGAATTTGATTACGCACTTCAGGAATGAGGCAGGAGTAATAAATCCAACCCAAGTGTTTGGATTGGCCATTTTAGACATGCCTGAACCATTAACTTGAAACTGGAGTGTGCACCAAGGGTGTTCATGCTGTTCACTGATGAGCAAGCTGCCTCACGGTCTCAGGGAGGCTCTGCAGCGGTCTCAGCGAGTGCTCAGGAAAGTTCAGAGAATTATATACATGCCTATGCCTGGATGTCTAATGTAAGATGGAGAACTCACACTGTCACCATTGTCATTACCTATTTACTTCACATTCCAAAAGGTTAAAGGAAAGAATAAATCTGAAGTGCACCATCACAAGTCTACTTTTTCCATGCCTAGTTGTTATGAAAATCTCCCTCCAACCTACTCATACAGATTGTTCAGAATTTTGTTGTTTTTGTTGTTGTTAATGGGTTTTCTGAGACTCAGCAACCCGTCTAGGCAAAGAACACAGTTAGTTCAGGATCCATACATGGAATTTCTATCTTCAATGCATCTGGCGTGACCTGGCTACTCTGGACAGCTCCCTGGAGTGCAGATTGTTGATGAGGAAGTTGGAATTTAATTTGTTTGTATGCCCTTACTCCACGAACTGAAGGCAATCTTCTACCCAGGTGTCCCTTCTGCTGAAAATGCACAAGTTTGCCTGTTTTCTTCTAAATAGTGCCTTGGGGTGGGGGTGGGAGGATGTTTGCTGACTCCACTTACCCCAGTTAAAACTCCTGGCACACTCAAAATAAAGTTATGAATAAGCTCATGCTGCCCTTCCAGTAATCCTCCAACTGCACTTAATCATGGAAATGTCACTTCACTGATTTCATAGCAGTCCTTTTAAAAATGAGGTTGGGCTCAATAAATTTTGCAGGTTACAATTGTTTTATATAAGACAATTTTGATGAAGTAGTTTAGGAGATGGAAATTCCCTCCAAGATTGTTTTAGAAATTCTAAATGTCAAATCAAATCCCAAACACTAATATGAAGGGTCAACACAATCACTGTCCTCTATTGGTATACAGAATTAAGGGCACTGTAAAATAAAACATAATGCTAAAATACAGGTTTGTTTCTTGCAAAGAATTCTGAGAGGAAAAAAAAATCCTTATGAGGAAAGAAGGCTAGTGAACTAGAAGCAGGAAGACAGAATTTTTTAAAAGAGAAGAAAGAATGACCATTTACTTAGCATCTACTAAATGCCTGGCACTGAGCTGGACTATTCATAAATCTTATTTCATTTAATGATCAAAATACCTTGCACATTAAGCTCTCTCCTTCAGACGAAGAAACAGAGGCTCAGTTAAGTCAGGTGACTAGCACAACACCTTCTCTCCTCCCCAAGACAGCAAGTAGCTGGGCTTGGGTTTGAACCCAGCCCAAGCTCTTAGACCCACCTGACTGCAGGACCTCTTCTACAGGACAGCCCAGCTAAAACAGACATGAAGAGAACTAGGGAGACACAACTGACAGGACAACACTGAATTTGGGGGATGTGGAGAAAGAGGCTCAAGAGGTTTAGGGTCCAGGTGACTGGGGAATTTGTGGTATCATTAACAACAATAGGGGTATAAGAATGGCAAGGCTGTTTTGAGGATCAAATTATGATATGCTTGTTTTTGTACATAGTGAGTTGAAAGCATTACAGGAATATTCTGGTTGGATCTGCTGGAAATACGGAACTAGATTCAGTACCAAGGTTAGCATATAAATTTAAGAAACATCCATATGAAGATTATAATTAAAAATATGGGAGCAGATCAACAAAGTGAGGGATGGGGAGAGAGAGACAGAGAGAGGAAATAAGACTAAGGGTGGAATTTAGAAGAATGCTTCCCCACAGGGAAAAGCTGTGTAACTTCAATGAGTTATGTCACATGTTTGAGCCACAGTTTCACTTATAAAATGGGGATAATTGATGGATTAATGGATAAACAAAATGTGGTATATACATACAATGGAAATTATGCAATCTTAAAAAGGAAAGAAATTCTGACACATGGTACAACATGGATAAACCTTGAGGACATTATGTTAAATAAAATAAGCCAATCACAAAAAGACAAAAACTGTATGATTCTACTGATATGAGGTACCTAGAACACTCAAATTCACAGAGACAGAAAGTAGAATGATGGGTGACAGGAGCTGGGGAGGAGAGAATGAGGAGTTATTGTTTTATGGGTACAGAGTTTCAGTTTGGGAAGATGAAAAGAGTTCTGGAAATCGATGGTGGTGATGGTTGCAAAATAATGTGAACGTACTTAATACCACTGAACTGTACACTTAAAAATGGTTAATACGGTAAATTTTATGTTATGTGTAATTTACCACAATTAGAAATAGATAATCACCCCAGATTTTAAAAATTTAAATAGTCAACCCAAATTTTTAAAAACAGGTATAAGAATATCTGTATCTTAGGGTTGATGTGAGAATAAAGAGAAATAATATTTGAAAACTTGGCATAATACCTGGCACATAATTTGTCTTAAATGTCAACAAATATTAGTTTCTTCTCTCTTACCAGAAAGGAAGGAAGAAAAAACAGAAGGAAAGAAGGAAGAGAAGAGTAATAAGGGAAGGGAGATGAAAACCAGAAAGGGAAAATGTCACAGAAGTCACAAAAAGAAATATTTCTAGAAAAGGGGCAGCTCAACAATGTGAAATGCTGCAGAGATCAAGGAAAATGAAGATTCTGGAATCTGAAAATTAAGAATTATTGATAACTTCTGAAAGAACTTCAACAAGTAGAGTGCCGAAACCAATAGAAGAGTTTAAGGGAATAAGAATCAATCAGCAATCAAGCTGAGGAGGCAAGGAATGCAGATTCCTTTTCCACGAGGTTAAGGACTATAGAGGAGAAAGGCGGCAAAGGAGATTCTTGCACTACCATTTGCTAGCTTTCTTTCTTTCTTTCTTTCTTTTTTTTTTTTTTAGGCTTGGTAAATCCTGATCATGTTTGTAAACAGAAGAGAAGAAATTAGTGGAGAGGGAGAGGGAAAAGATGCAATAGATAGAAGAGAAAGGAGAGACTAGGATCAAGACCACAGGTGGAGGGTTTAGTTTAGGAAAGGAGGGAGTCACACCTTACCCAGGATGGGAGAGAGGTGAAGAAGACTGATAGTTGGGTGTTTTTTTTTCCTTGTGGGGGAGAAATCATTACATGCCAAGAATGAGAGGCTATTAGCAGGGTAGAGAAACAACAAAGCTGTATAATCAACTCTTAATTATCAGCATTTTGGTTTATCAGCTTCAAATCTTGCTTTCAAGCAAGTTAGCACTTACTCAGCTTAATTACTTGCTTTGTTAGCATTTCAAACTCAATGTAATATAACTTTGTATGTGGCCTGCAGCCCAGCAGGGTAGCGTTTTGACACCTGAACACTTAACCACTTCTGTTGTTCCGGGGAAAGATTTACGGTAGGGTACTTTGGTTGAGGTTGGGGGCTTCACAGCAGTCTGAGAGACAAGCAGTTAAGCTTTCCAGGTGTTACTGAGTGTTTTCATTGTGTGGAGGCATTACTGTGTTTGCAGTGATTTCTCAGATCAGGTATATCTTTTTCTTCAGGCATTTATTCGACTAACATTTATTGAACCCCAGCTATGTGCTGGAGGCTGTGCTCTGGGTTTTAGATACTATGATGGTCCCTGCAGTCAAGGCACTGATGCAGATGGGTGGAGGAGACTGATGGGTGAACAGATCATTATAATAGAAAGGGGTAAGGGTTTGTATTATATCAAAATACAAATGTAAATAACCAAGTATAAATCTTAGTGGGTTGCGTACCCTCTTGGATTATCAACTTGCCTTCTTAAATAATTCAAACAGTATTGAGTTGACTATATTCTAGTCAACTCTTACATACAGTACAATGGAGTAATAAGGTATCTTGAGAAATCCAGGATAGTAATGTCAAATTTAGTGAGTCCTGTCAGACAATGAGTGATTCCATTAGACTTCCATTAGACTTCCATTATGGGGAAAATTCAGCAAACTTCTTTTTTCTTTAGGCCACACTGAAGGTTTTGGTGCATGAAAAATAGCAAGTATGATTCAAACTTTTCTTCATTCATTATGAAGGGGATTCACTGCGAAGATCAGTTGCTGGGTTGGGCTGGTATAGGGTGAAGAGCCCCAAGGTACCTGGAAGCAACCAGGCATCAGATTGACTCAGGTCTAGGAGCCTGGAGCCATGAGGGCTGGTTGTCCTAAAAGGCTGCTCAGTTATGCTGGGCTGTTTGCTCCTGCCATGAAGAAGTAGTTAACCTTCCTCAATTTCTTTGTAAATGACTCTGTCACTTTCTCACATCATTGTTGAAATCTTTGCTTCTCTTCCTAATGACCTCCCTCCTTTGTCCTTCCAGTCTTGATAGTTTTTCTTCTTCCCTCTTTCCTTCATTCTCATTTTGCCTGGTTCCTTTATCTGTCATTCTCCCATGTGTCTAGATTTTGCAGCAAGTGCCTTGGTTTGGATAGCTACCACCACCAAATCAAAACCTCTTTTTTCCTTTTGATTAGTAAACCAACCAATCACATGCCAGGGATAATCATTAGGTGTTTGGCTATTTTTTTTTTAAACATTCACTGCACCAAGGGTTCCTTCTTTGCTCATAGTGCCAGTTTTTAAAATCAAACAAGATCATATATATGGAGGTACTCTGTCATCTACCAAGAAATACACAATTATGATCATTCCTCCTTGTTTCTGTGCTATTCTAGTATCTAAAGTTGCTGTAAGAGAAAATTACAGATAACGGAGACATTGATTTATTTTGATTAGTGGTTAAGAAATTTCTGTTTATAAGAACTGCTACTTTAAAAAGTGTCTGGGTGCTATGGCTCACTCCTGTAATCCTAGCACTTTGGGAGGAAGAGGCAGGAGGATCACTTGAGCCCAGGAGTGGGAGGTTTCAGTGAGCTATGATGATGCCACTGCACTCTAGCCCTGGCAACAGAGCAAGACCCTGTCTCCAGAAAAAAAAAAAACAAAAAACCACTACAAATAGAATTTACCTACTCCTCAACCTCAAACTAATGCAAAACATAGTTAATGTTCAGCCTATTTTTTTTTTTTGATGACTGTAGGTACTTGTAGATCTTACAGTGCTTCAGGGTTGTTGTTATTTATCTCAACTATGACAAAACTATAAATGTACAAACGTGTCCAGTAACCCAGAGCTTGGTTGATAATCTGGCAAATAAGCAACCCTGAGTTTCTGAAATTGGGAAACATAGACACAATGCCCTCTACATTCCCGAGCCATATTCTCTGGCTGTGTCACGGTGTTCCCTTTGAATCAATAGGTGCTTTGCTGGAGAAAGTCCCTAAACACAACTAAAAAGGAGCAGTGGCCTCATGGTACAAATGGTTGTCTTGTTCTGCAAGAATAAATTCAAGAGGGGCTCAGTAAATGTCAAACTAAGAGCAGCTGAGTAAAAAACCCCCACAAAATTATTTACTGTTTTAGGCATGGAAACTAGAAAAGTGGCATTTCAAATTGAAATTGTAAAAAGCTCCACCCACTCCACTTGTAAGCTGCATTCAGTTTGGGCAGGTTGTTCTGGGAGTGGAATGCACTCTTCCTGAGTAAGTATGTATTGCTGCCATTCACCAGACCTCCTTGCTAGCCTGCAAGCAGCTATCTCCCCATTATACATCCAAAGAGTAATCAGGGTGAAAAGGACAGTCAGTGTAAGAGGAAATAATTGCAGCTTAAACTACTCTTACTCATTAAGAAGCAAGACTATTTGGGGAGTGTGGGGGGTGGGGAGGGTCACGGAGAATGGTATTG
Organism: Daubentonia madagascariensis; assembly: GCA_023783475.1. Taxonomy (NCBI): domain Eukaryota; kingdom Metazoa; phylum Chordata; class Mammalia; order Primates; family Daubentoniidae; genus Daubentonia; species Daubentonia madagascariensis. The sequence goes on along the minus strand of JAKFHU010001035.1, from coordinate 38,058,316 downwards.
AGTTTTCATCATCCTGTCAGGGCAGGTCAAGTTTTAGCTCTAGCAATTTTGGCATGATTTTCTATAATTGCGTTACAGTTAAAAGTATATTAATCACAGCAACTACCACCATCCTATGGTGAGAGTGATACTTGCAGGAAGGGCAGGGAAAGAGTCTGAAGTCTGTCCTGGGTTCTGTCCCTGTGTGTTTGGTGGGAGCTGCCTTTTGTCTTGGAGAAATGTGATTGAGAATCAGTAAAACACAATCATGAGAATATAATCCCCTCCTTTAGCTGGAAACAAAAGAGAAATATATAATAGGAAAGAAATAGAGAGAGTTAAAAGGTTGGGGGTTGAAATTTGAAAAGGTCAAACCAGCTGACAATATTTCACACACAAAAAAAATCCATGAAGACTTACGTTAAGCATGAGATGTCTCTAAATCAACAGTTCTCAACCAGAGAAGATTTTGCCCTCAGTAGACATTTGGCAATGTCTGGGGACATTTGGGTTGCCACACTGGGTGAGAGTGGAGTGCTACTGGCATGGGGAGTAGAGGCCACTGATGCTGCTGAACATCCTCCAATGCACAGGGCAGCTCCACGCAACAAAGAATTTAATCCCCTAACAAGCCAACAGTGTTGCTGCTGGAAAACTTGGCTCTAAATAAACTAGAAAAAAGGTTTAAGTAATTTAAATTTTATAGTGTATTCCTATTACCTATCTTAGGCTTTATTATTAAGATGTGTGAGGGGGTTATGCATGTCCCAGAAAAATACATGAGTATCACAAATAGGATTGGAGTGTGGGAATCAATGATGACAGGAAAGGGTGTAGATTGGAAGTGAAATTTTAAAGGAAAAAAAGAAGTGGATTTTTGGAAAGGAGACTTGGTACTGGAGCACGTCAAGACAATGAATTTTATTCATGATTTAATATTGTATCAAAATAACTTCATCACACAATATACTCCTAAAGGAGACTACAAAGTCAGCTAATCAGTAATAACTGGGACATATTAAAAGCTACATGTTAACTTTGAACAAAAAGGCAGCATTTATTAATATTGCAAGCACTCCCCAGGCAGCTGTTTGCACCCGGGCCTGAGAAGGCCTGGGAAAGATCAATGAAGGTGGTGACTCAGGGCCTGGAAAAGATTAACAGATCAAGAACTTCTTTGACAAAAAGGATGCCTCAGTGAGCAGGAGAGGTGCGCTATGTTTTAGGCGTTAGAGTGTAATCTCTAAGGAACCATGGAGACAGGATTGGCTAGAGATGATGAGAAGATAGACCAGGCTGAGGTAGAGTTTCTTAAGTATAATTCCTGAATCACCAGCATCACCTGGGAACTTATTAGAAATGTAAATTCTCAGGCTCTACCCCAGACTTACTGAATCGAAACCTTTGGAGGTGGCACCCAGCAATCTGTGTTTTAACAAACTCTTCAAGGACCACATAGAACTGTTTGCATAAGTCAAAATGATCACATAGCAGCAATTTCTTATAGTTCAACCTGATACATTAACATCAAAAACTTCTGTTCATTAAGTCACCATAACAATGGTAAAAAGAAAAGCTGAAAAATGGAAGAAGATAATTGTAACACATAACTGACTACGGATTAGTATTCAGAATGTAAAGAAATTCTTACAGATCAATAAGAAAAAGACAACCCAGTAGAAAAATGGGCCAAAAATAGGAATAAGCAGTTCACAGACAAGGAAACATTAAAGCTTATAATCATTGAAAAGTACCTGATTAGTAAATAGGGAAATGAAGATTAAAATCATAACGAGATTTACTTAACTACCAGACTAGCAAAAGTTTTTAAAGTCAAATAGCACCAAGTTTTGGCAAAGGTACAGTAGAACAGAAACTTTCATCTAGTTCTTATAGTAGTATAAATTAATGCAACACTTTAGAAAATAATTAGATAACATCTAGTAAAATCAACCCAGTAATTCCACTCCTCAGTATATATGCTACAAAAATTCTTGCACACGTGCACCAGGAGTCAAGTACAAGAATGTCCATAGTAGCCTTGTCAATAATAGCAAAAAAATCCAGAAGTGACCCAAGTGTCCACCAACAGTAAAATGGAAAAATAAATTGTGATATGATCATACAGTAGAATACTACACTGCAATGAAAATGAATGAACTACACACAATATGGATTTTTTTAAAATCTAAAGGTGAGTGACAAAGCAAGTCATAAAAGAATATATAATAAGATTCCAGCTATATAAAGTTCAAAAACATGCAAAACCAAAAATGTATTATTTAGGGATACATACATATTGTAAAATTATAAAGAAAAACAAGTGAATGATTCAAAAATTCAAGATAGTGGCTACTTAAGCAGTGGAAGGAGGGGCACACACTTGGGAAAGGATGCACAGGGGTTAAAACGTGGGTATATTCTATTCTAGATGATAGGTACACAAGTACTAATTTTATTTCTCTTTAAACTAAATATGTACGTTATGTATGCTCTCTTGTACATGTATTTTTAAAAAAAGTAAAGAAAAATAAGTGAACTGGAGGTGAGGTAGTAGAACAGTATAGACTAACTCTTGAGATATTTTGCTGTGAAGAGGAGCAGAGAAACAAAATAGTTAGAGGGCGCTGTGGAGTCAAACGCGGTCTTGTCTTTCTTTTCTTAAGATGAGTAATATTGCCACATGCTTTTATGGTGGTGGAGTCAATCAGCAGAGAGGGGAATTTGGTAAGAAGGGAAAGAGGGAGTAATTTAGGAGCAAAATACTTAAGCTGGTGGGGAGGGCTGGGCGCCAGAGCATAAGTGGAAAGACTAGCTTCAGAGAGGTGCAAGGGCAGTTCATTCATCCACTATCACTGAAAGGAAAGAAGAGACAAGGGTACAGACACAGGTGGGTGGGTAGATTTGGTGATGAGACAATGAATGAAGTAGTTCTAGTGTAATTGCTTCTATTTTCTCAGTGCAATATTGGCTAGGTGATCAGCTGAGAATGATAGGCAAGGAGATACCAGAGGTTTGTGAACAGCAAATTTACCAGGGAAATGTAGCAGGATTTCTCAAACACTGATTTGAAATCTGTGGTCACAGACTCAAAGCAGAGCCAGTCAGTATGGTTGATTGCCACGGTCAGCTGCTCAGGTGCAGGCCCAGAGTTTAATTAGGACCAGTTTGTTGAAGTGAGAGAGGAAGGAGCGTAGAAGCTGTGTATTGAGGATGAATTACACAGTGATGAACATGAAACACAAATAGGTAAGAAGAAGAGAAATGAGAACCTGAGGCAGGCAGGGAGGAGGCAGTGATAGGCAATGAAATATATACAGGTGCTGGAGTGGAGGTCCAAAGTCACACAATGTCAGACGGAGTTATCCTAGGAACTGAGCTGCAGAAAAAGAAGGTGGGGATCAGAAGATGGGATGTGTGACCTGGAGATTTCAGAGGTGGCATGGTCATTGGTGATCACAAGGTCTAGGTCTGACTGTGGGGCTTGGTAGCTAAGATGGGGTTGGGGCAAAGAATTTTGGAGGAGAGGAGGTTGAGGAATGGAGAAAGTGGGGATGGATGGTCTAGCTACACGGATATTGAGGACTTTGAGAGTAACAACAAAGAGGAAGATAGTGAGCCAAGTTCTAAAATCTTCAACAAATAAGACAGAGTATCTTAGCAATCAGCAGATAATAGCAACTTGTGCTTCGGGGGGCTCCAGTTCTTGAGAGAGGAGAGATGTGTCAAAGTGGCAATGTGAAGCAGTGGCAGGAAGGAGGAATGACAAACAACCTTCAGCTGCTGAGAGGAATGTGGGGGAAGCAAGGTCCTCAGGAGAGAGCTAGATGGGGACATCATCTGCTAGTGATAGAGGTAAATAGGGAATGAGTCTCTTTTTTATTAATTTTTTTTTTTAAGAGACAGAGTCTTGCTCTGTCACCCAGGCTGGAGTGCAGTGGCACCATCATAGCTCACTGCAGCCTCAAATTCCTGGGCTCGGGGGATCCTCCCGCCTCAGCCTCCTGAGTAGCTGGGACTACCCTTATATGCCACCATGCCTGGCTAATTTTTCTATTTTTTTGTAGAGATGGGGTCTTGCTATGTTGCTCAGGCTGGTCTTGAACTCCTGGCCTCAAGTGATCTTCCCATCTTGGTCTCCCAAAGTGCTGGGATTACCATGCCCAGCCTAATATGGGGTGAGTCTTGATAGAATTAGTCCACATAGTCCCTTTGGGGAAGATGGGGAATCTATCAGTTTTAAATTAGAGTCAGGAGACTTTAGCTAGAAGGTATGGGCCATTAGGACACTGTTTGATCCTAAAGCTCACAGTGGTGGGTGGTCAGAATTGGAGGTTCTCTTCCCAAGAACACAAGCTGATACAAAGGTCTCTGGGTTTTTGCCTCCTCATGCCCCAGCTAAAATGTCCACTTCGCAACATATTATGAAATGCCTGGATAGTATGGCTATATCTCTAGGTTCCATATGTGATCAGACTGCTGTGCAAAGATCTAAGGTTTACAAATGCAGAAGGTTTGAGGATAGGCAAATTGGCTACTTCTCCTTCTCTATGAATTCTTAATTAATTGAGATCAGATACCAGGAGCCAAAAGGAGATCAGAATACAAGTTCAGTTTTATTACTTGTAAAGTTGGACTGGAGAATGTAGTAGGTCTTCCTCCATACTTCCTGCACTTAGACCCTGGGCTCTGTCTATCCACTCTGTTTGCAGGAGGAAAAGTACAAGGACACCAGGCCAGGCTTAGTCTGCTTATCACACTCTGGGGGTAGAAGGAGCCAGGAGGAGCCCTGGACCTTTTCATCAAGCTGTGAATAGGTAGTACCGTGGGAAAATGTTGATAAAGAAAAAGCAAAATTTAATTATGTTTAGGGTAAAGAATATTAGAAAACCCAAAATTATTATAGTATTTATTTCTTAAAAAATCAATGACTTGAAACTATCTGAAATTCTGTTCAGAACCATTACCTTCCACATCCCTTATTCAGGCTGAACAATTTTTTCCCTCACATTTTGTTTTTTTCCTTATCTATACTTTAGTTATAAATTTAAATCTCTTAACCTCTTTTCAAAGATCAATCCTGCATTTCCCACTGCCTGAGAAACAGCTCAATCTGGATGTATCTCTGAAGTTTTAATGCAAACTATTTAAAGTCTCTCATCTCCTAAATTTGCATGCCTTGGCTTCTTGGCCATCTCTTTCTTTCCTTTCTTTCTTTCTTTCCTTTCTTTCCTTCCTTCCTTCCCTTCCTTCCTTTGTTTCTTTGACAGAGCTGCACTCTAGCTCTGTTGCCCTGGGCTAGAGTGCAGTGGCACCATCATAGCTCACTGCAGCCTCAAAGTCCTGGGCTCCAGCGATCCTCCTGCCTCAGCCTCCCGAGTTGCTGGGACTATAGGCGGGCACCACCACACCCGGTTAATTTTTGTATTTTTACAAAGAGGATGGGGTCTCGCTCTTGCTCAGGCTGATCTTGAACTCCTGAGCTCAAGCAATCCTCCTGCCTCGACCTCCCAGAGTGCTAGGATTACAGGCGTGAGCCACCATGCCCGGCCATGATTTTGCCTCTTTCAAGGACAAAATATACACACTTCCTCGGCAGGAGTTCTCATGTGTGTCTTCTCTTCATCCCTGAAGCCAGTGTTCTTACTCAGTTGCTCATATTGCAATAGTGTCCTAATTTGACACATGGATCCCAAATCAAATTGTAGCTCTTGACTAATTCATTCACTCATTCAACAAACTTTTATTGGGTATATATGTAAGACAATACTAGGTAGCAAAGGGCACAGAAAGATGAGTACAACCCACTTTTCACCTTTGGGATGCTTATAGGACATATAAGAGATGTAACCACATCACACTAATATAATGAAGATAGGGACATTAAGGGACAAACGCCTCAAAAGTCTAATAAAACATTTGGGAAGTTCAGAAGCGGTCAAGCTGTCATTGCCTGGTTCAAGGGTAATGACTTGCTAAACTAAAATCAAACTCTTTAACCTGAAACAAAGTCTCCACAATATGGGCCTCAACACATGGTTCTTGCCTGATCTTAAACCTCTCCCCTATACTGTACTCTGGCCCAGGAGTTCTCAGCCATGATTGCACATTAGAACCACTTTGAGAGTTTTAAAAAAAAACAAAACACAACAGTGTTTAGGTCCCATTCCAGACCAAAGAAATCAGAATTCCTGTGGGTAGGCCTGAACATCAGTATTTTTAAAAGTGCTCCCCCAGTAATTCTACTCTACAGCCAGGGCTGAGAATCACTGTGAACCAAATTGAACCACCTGCCAGTCCCCAAGTTCTGAAAGCCATTCTCCATTTACCAGCTTCTGCTCATTTTCTGTCTGCAATTCCTTTTGAAATCTCCTTTAAAATCCTATCAGGAATTTAGGACACAGTTCTAATGTCACCTCTTCTTGAAACTTTCCCACCACTGAGGAGGCAGTCTCATCTGAATACCAATATTACTTTGTGATTGCCTGTCTTATTGTATTTGTCTTTACCTTTATCTTTACATTCTAGCTTAATCTACGTATGTGTCTTATCTCCTCTATTAAATTATAAACACCTTAGGGTTGCATTAATATTCATAACACCTTATATATAATAAGTGCTTAGTAAATGTTACATGAATAAATTAATGAAATGAAAGTTGAGCCAATAATAGGACATTAATCAACATGTTTATTACACATCTATTCTACGCCCAGAACTGACCTAGCCCCTGCAGGTGAGACCAAAGAAGGATTCCACACGGAGGAGACATAAGGAGTATTACTAACACTTGTTAAAGACCTACTATGTGCCAAGCAATGTTAGGTGCTTCATCTTTGCTATTTCATTTAATCCTCTTAACAAACCTAGAAGGTATCATTAGCCTCATTTTATAGATCATGAAAGAATAGTCTTAAAGAGGTTATTTAACTTATCCAAGTTCACATGGCAACTAAATCTATATTCAAACTTACATCTAATTTCAGAACCTAAGTGTTTTTCACTCTGCTGCTTTTAATAACAGATTATCATGAAACAATCAGGACTCAATTGTTTCATTGAGATAAACTACTTATGGAATGAAGAATATAGAGAAAGCAGAATTCAGAGGGTTTGCTGAAGTAATGACCTACATGGCCTTTCCTGGCCACCCTACTTAAACTTCACCTCCCCCATCACCCCTTATCTCTGTTGCCTATTTTTTTCTCCTTAGACTTATAACCATCTAACTTCCTATAAATTTTATTTATTGACTGTCTTCCCCCACAAGAATATAAGCTTCATAAGGCAAGGCTATCTCCATTTTTCTCATTGCTGTACCCCAGCACCTAAGAACGATGCTTACCACATAGAAGGTGATCATTTGTTATATGAACGAATAGGAATGTTCATGCACAAGATGGGACCTTGAGAAATAAACAGAGTTTAGGTGGCTAAAAAGGATGAATGATAAGATGTTACAGGCAAGCAAAACCCCGTGAGTACAGGCATGAAGGCAGGACTGACATGGTATGCCTCGGGGCAAGACCAATCTAATGGCCATGCTATGCCTGCAGGGAGAAGAACAAAGCTTCACTGGATGCAAAGCTTATGAAATGAACTTGAGTGGAGAGAGACTGAAGAACCTTTCAAAAGTTATTGCCCTCTAACATCCACATTGAAAGGTCCATAGTCAAGATGCTAAGCAAGATTACAAGAAGGGGAAGATGAGGCTATTTATTTATTTGAAATTTATTTATTTATTTTTATTTTGCTTGAAGATGGTAGTTGAATGTTTGCAAATCAATGATGTGGAAACTATGTTCAAAACTTGGGGAATTTCTTTAGCTACTATTCAACTTCTGCAGGATTAGAGATTTCTCCACCTTCTTAGGTGGAGAAATCAGCAGACATCTGAATGAAATGCACACTCCTGGGTTGGATCCTGGACCTGGAACCTCTCCCACCTTAAAAAAAAACTATAAAGGACCTTATTAGGATAACTGGAGATATTTGATAATATGGATCATGGATTAGGTAATAGTATTATATCAATGTTAAATTTCCTGATTTTATAACTATAACAGGGTTATTTAAGAAAATGTCTTCGTTCTTGGTAAAAAAAAAAAAAAAACACTGAAATATTTAAAGAGGCATGATGTCTACAATTTAGTCTCAAATTTTCCAGAAAAAATTATTATATAACTATTTATATCTGTATCTAATCTATAGTTATCTGTCTATCTAGAGAATGATAAAGTAAATGATATATGGGAATCTTTTGAACTATTCTTGAAACTTTTCTGTAGATTTAAAATTACATCAAAATAAAAAGTTACTTTCCCTGCCAAAAACAGAAAATAAGAAAGAATACCTTCTCTTCACACTTTAATGGATTGAGTTTTCAATGCACATGTCCAGTTACACAGATACAGCATGAGGACAATGTAGCTTAGTAGTGGTCGGTGTGACTAAGATACAATTTCCATTGATAGTAAGTACAGTGTAAGTCCATGTGATACAGAAGATCCTCAGCTCCACTAGCATATGATGTCAATAAGGGAGCGGATGGTCCTGCTCTCCTCTTAACTTTCAGCATCAGAAGCACTGAGTGCCATCCTGGGTATCATGCTTTTAAGATGGACACTGAAAAGTGGAGCAGGACAACAGGAGAAAGAAGAAGGGTAAAAAAGGGACTGACAAATTGTCAGATAAAGAATAGAGTTGAGTCTGGAGATGAGAAGTTTCCTCCAGATACAAGAGTGAAACATGAGTTGTCTTCAAACATTTGAAGTGCTATAGTGTGGAAAACAGTATCTGTTTGTCTCAGGTCAAATTGGAAAAAAGCTTTCTCAATAACTGGAGCTGTCCAAAATCAGAAGGGTTTTCCTTAGGAATCATGAGGTTTGTATCATTGCAAGTATTCAAGCAAAGCTTGAACAACCACTCATCTAAGATACTGTGAATAAGTTCAACAAGGGCTGGGGTGGGGGTTGGAATAGATCATCTTTAAAATTCCTTTCTAACCTTCAAAGCCTATACTACTTGATTTAATTTCTGAAAATCCTTGGGAAAGTATAATGTGATATATACACTGATAGATACATACGTATATAGACAAGCTATTTTTTATGTGACCACATAATCTGATCTGCTATGAAGAGTATGATGATATGATATAAAGGTGATTCACAGGCCCCAGCTAGGAGTACTGTTCTCATTGGAAGTAGTAGTTGACACTTCTTGGCCGTGTTTATTTTACTACCACCTATCTGAAACCGAAAGAAGTTTGGGATGTGTCTCATAAGCAAGAAACTGTTTATCACCTCTGCCACTTCAAAATGTCCTAAACCTAACTCTAATGCCACTGTTGGGCAGCTTCCATTTTCTACTGTTGAAATACTTGAAAGTTTAAGATTGTTCTTTCATGGAAAGAAAAACAGAAAAACCAAGTAATTACTGGAACTAGCAAAATCACACTGTAATGGAGATTCCATCACACTGAAAGCAAGGTGGTATCCTTAGAGTATCCTTATGGCAATATCAAGGCTTAAAGGCTGCTCACAACCATTATTGCTATTACCCAAATAAAGAAAAATAAAATAGAGTAAAATAAAATGTGTTCTTCTTCTGTACTAACTCAATTTGAACCTAATTCCACTCTGTAAATTAGGCAAGCTATCTACCTTTCATTATGAACCACCTCACGGCAGGAATAAGAGAAATCAATTTGCTCTACTCTGTTATTGAATGGTATAAAGATGATATAACAAGCAACACACACAAATAAAAATAATGGTTTAATAAAACTAGCTTAACTGTTATAGATTAGAAGGGTAAAAAAGCTAATTCTTTCTATATGCCACAACTAAAGGATCATCTCTGTTCGATACATATATTTTTAAAAAAATACTATCACCAAAAACATAACATTGATTCCATATATTGCTAGTTTTCAAAATACATTGGCCAGATCTTGAAGAAAAAATTTAAACATTCCTGTCAACTACAGTTTGATCTTAATGTTTCTATAAACTTTGGAAGAAGGGTTAAGAGGCACATTTTTAAAAACTTAGTAGCTCATTGAAACCACCAAAAATTGAAATGTGGGCAAAATATTATTTCCATTTCTTATGTTGCTATTTTCATTGGCTATACTCTATAGCAGTAGTTCTCAAAGTGGGGTCCAGGGCCCTGGAGCATCCCCATGACACTTTGAGGAGGTCTATAAGGTCCAGGCTATAATAATAATAATAACAATAATAATAATAATACATATTTGCCCTTTTCAGTTTTATTCTTTCATGGGGCTACTTGATGTATAATATGGCAACAGACTGAATGCCAAAGCAGATATGAGAGTCCAGCTGTCTTCCGTTACAATAGACATTAAAGAGGTTTGCAAAAACAAAGCCACTCTTCTCACTAAAATGTTTTATTGTTATTTTGGAACAATTTTAATAAAAATATATTACCTATGTTAACATATAATGGGGTTAATAATGTTATTTTTAATGAGTTTGTAAGTAAATATTTTTAAAATTCTGTTTTAATTTCTAATATAAATATTGATAGATATAACTCATATAAACAGAAGATCTTTGGGTCCTCAATAATTTTTAAAAATGCAAAGGGGTCCTGAGAACAAAAATCTTGAGAACCACTGTTATATAATAATATAGTGAGATACAGCAATATGTGCTGTTCTTCAGATTTTTGCTAAGAAAATAGAAATAAACAATTTACATTGAACCAATTACATAGATGAGTATTTGGGGTAAAATATCATCTTAGTATTATTGTCATATTTTCCCAAGTAAGTGATACAATAAAGATCTAATACTACCATGAATAGACAATATAAATTAAGGAGAAAAAAGGAAATTTGCCACCTATAGAAATAAATACTATAAAGTACCATAAAGAAAATGGAACCTTATTATTTCCTTTCTTATTTTACTTATTCAGTTTCCACCTCCTTTCAAAATAATTTGAGACAATTGTTTTGAAAAAAAAATTATGATTTTACAATAAGACCCCAGGATCACTAAGACCAACAACTAACAATACAAGATGAAAGAGCAAAATCGAGTAGTAAGGGGGAAATGGAGGAGGACTGGAGTGGGGGCAAACTATAGTATGAAGCCCTATTTTAAAAAAGCCACAGCAATTAAGGATGATGGCTTAGCTCCACGTTTGCTAACAGTCAAAGCAAAGAGTAAAATGGCATGAATGAAATGGCTCCCACTGTCTAGAAGGAAATAGACTAGCTTTTAGAAGGTGCAATCTTTCTTGGGGACCTGAACTCTGAAGACAATTAAAGTAATCTGTCATGAGACTCTTTTCGTTAAGAGTGATGAGAATAAAAGCAATAATAACCTTGTGGAAGGAGTTTCACAAGTTATCCTATTTTATAACTGAGGAAACGGAGTCTACCAGAGGGTAAATAGATTGCCCAAGGTCATACAGCTGTAAGTATCAAAGCCAAGATGTGAATTAAAGTCTGTCTGACTCCAAAGTATGCATCTCAACCACTTTGCTAATTCTGTCAAGGTCTTCATATTAAATCACATTTTTGTAAAGAAATTCTTCAGAGTCAGTGTACAACTGTGCAAAGAGGCAGCTCTACTATATAGCCAACTAGGCCACTGTGTAGGGCAGCCATTATCCACTCTAGCATAACCAATGCCCCTTTTTTATAATAACTATCTTATATTCTCCTTTGCTGTCTGAAATAAAATCCATAGTAATATCACCTACCTACAAAGATTTTTAATGCCATAAATAGGACATTAAAACAGGAAATTAATTCATAATAAATAATACATATCTTAATATGTAAATTCTCGGGCAGGACAGCACTAGAGGACATATGGAAGCAGTCAGAGGCTTGCGCCTATATGTATTATGACCTGAACACAGTGATGACAATTACAGAATGATACAGGTGTCTTATACTGGAGACTCAATTACCACAAGTGGCTTTGCTGTGAATTGACATGATTTTCTACAACAGAAAACTTCTGAACAAAACAAAATACATTTTTCTTTGATTTAAAAATAAATACGTTTCTGGAAAATTCAGGAAAATAAAACCATTTGAAAAATAATTTCAGATGAAGGATAACATTATTTTATATGAAAACAGAGTATGGAGAATAATTCAACATTTATGGGAACTTTAAAACTAAAACCTAAGATCTTAAAGAAATGTTGAATATGCCATATGATTTTGGACTTCAACTCTAAAGGGTACAAGTTCATTTTCTTTCTTTGGTTAGCAGAAATGCTTGAGAATCCATGATTGTCAGTTATTCTATGTTACTGAAATAAGATTTTTTGTCCTAAAAACCTATAAAGTAGTAAGCACATGGCTAGAAAAGATATATTTTGAGCAACGGAATCACCTTGTTTTCCTGTTTTAATGAAGTGGTGACCTACCTTCAGAAGTGGTCTCAGGAACACCTGTAGTCAAGGACATGACTTGTTCAGAAAAAGCTCCATGTTCATCTATTCATGAGCATAAAAACTTAGTTTAATTCCAAACTTACGCACCATAAAGCATGGAAGGTGTAACTTTGGCCAGAAATATCTTGATGGCACATGTAATCAAATTTCTGATCTGCCAGGTCCTTTCATGGGGAGGGTGGAAGAGTCATTTTGGTCTGGACTTCAGATTCATGATATTCATGAGGAGCCTCAATTTTAAGACTTTTAAAGATCTCTCCAAATGAATTAGGTTAGACATATAGTCATTGCATTTTGTGTGTGCATGTTTAAATCACTGATTTGCTATATATAAACATGCAAAATAAGTTAAATTTTGCCAATCTGTTCTGGCATTTATTCAATTCTTTAATATACCAGAAACATCAAAATGTAGAAGTTGTCTGAATCTTCTTCTAAAACTCCACACTGAGAGGCCCTGACCTCTACCATAGGGCGGCCTTCACATGGCTGTCGCACAAACTGGATTTCAAGTGGGGTTACAACCTGATCGGTGCATTAGAACAAATTAGCAATTGTCTGTATCCTCAGATATCTGAAAGAGTTAACCTGATGAACACATTAGCATTACCCATCTAAATGTCTGAATATCTCTGTCAAAAATCAATCATTTTAGTTTTGTGGTTCTTTCCGACAGTAACTAGCCAAAAGGTTTCATATGGTTCTCGAGAGCACTTGTGGCATTGATATATGAGAGGATGCTTACCTTCCTCCTTGCTGTGACAGAAAAGTATTTATCCAGTGCATTTGAAAGCTATCAAATTGAATATAAGTTTAAGTGTGTTTGAGTATAAGTTTAAGTGTGCTATATCATTTAAGAGGAATTTTTTATGTCAGAAGGTCATCTCTGCCTACTCTGATTCTTGTCATAATTTTTTTTCTTATTTTGAGGGTAATGATGGTTGTTAGTGGCAAAAAAAAAAAAAAAAAGGACCTTTTCTGAGGTCCTTAGTGTTATAATTAGAGGGCATAATGGGTTTAACAGTGCTCGGTGAAACTTAGAGTGCCTTTCTTGTCACAGTGGAATGGAGAAGGGAGAAATAGCTCACCCAGAATTTCAACAGTTATTCACCCATGTGCGGCCATGGGCAATAATGTCTCAGAACACACGTTTATTATCCACTCTTATAATTAAGCTCAGACCTTCTGGAGACCTAAAGGAGCTATTACTTTTGTTTAGCTTCTTTTTTTTTCCAGAAAAAAAATTTCTTTTTGAGAAAAGCTGTAATGTCTCTGATTCATTATCCACTCTATTGATAAGCCAGGGCCTTCCAAATGTATTTTTAGAAGTACTGTTATTTTTGTTTAGCTTTTTTTTTAAAGAAAAAAAAATTCCTTTTGAGAAAAATTTCCTGTAGGACTTAGACTTTATTGTTTTATTTTACCTCTTTTGTCCCATCCTTACATAAAGACAAATGAAAATATTTCAAATAAATAAATTCCTTACTTTCTTCAAGCAAAAACCACTTGTAGAGAACTTGAAATAGTTTTGGTCATTATATTTCTCTGATGCTTTAGAAAGAACTCATTTCACAAAACATAATCTTACTTTAAGTCTTACTAAAGTCTTCTCATAATGCTCTAATCTCTTTTTGTTCATTAATAGATTATTTTCTCCATAATGTCACTTAAAAGAAACCAACGTTTTGCCTACCCTCCCCAATGCCCCACTTAAATCAACAAAACTGGAACAGAAAGCCTCCTGACCTATTTTTAATTTCATGTCTCTTTAGTTAGCACAAAAAATTGTACCAGAAGAGGCTGATATTTGCTACATGATAAATGAGGTCCTGCTGGCTTCTCCAAATTTCAAGGCCATTAAATTAAATATAAAAAGATAAAGGTTATTGAAGACTTTATCATGAAAACCGTAATGTCATCAAGTTGAATAAGCTGGGTAAGCATGGTCTCTCTCCCTGCCTCCCCCGTCTCCTCTCCTCCTAATTGGATAGTGCTGCTCTTACATCCTATGGTGTGCAGAACTGGAGAAGACTCTCTGCTGCTTGCTTAAATACTCTTCTAGAGTGGCCTTGCCTGAATAATCATATTCTCATTAGGGTACAGATAATGCAAGACCTATTTAGGAGATAAGTTCAGATGGTTAAAAAGCACCTATAATGAGTAACTTTCACTTAATTAAAAAGACAACACATTATTTATATAATCAGCCTAGAAATGGGTAAAATCTGGGGGTGGGCATGGGGGTGGAGGAGGGAAATTAGTGCATGGTCCAATGACATTTTGCCTCCAGCAAGAAACTGCTTCATGTCAACCAGCCAAACAAAGCATCCAGGCTTTGAAAATAAGGAGGAAATCGATCAGCATAATTTATTTATATTATTATTATTATATTATTATTAAAGTATTTACATATTTGAAAATCATCTAAAACAATGTTTTTGGGAGCTTATCATTTGTCAAATACAATTGTATTAATGCATAATAAAAATGTGTTTATTATTGCCATGAAGAACCCAAATTAAGTACTAAGTCTCCAAAAGCCAGCTTTTCAAAGTCTGTATGAAGTAATCTATTGACACTTAAAAATTCATATTTTCTACCCTGGAAACTGAGTCTATTTTAAATTCAGCAATTGTACTCCTCAGAATTCATTCTAAGAATATCATTGACCATGTGAGTCAAGATACATAAATAAGGAAGTTCACCACAGCATCATTTATAATAGCAAAAAATGGGAAATAACATAAATATCCAAAAACAAGCAGTTAGTTAAACAAATTATGGTACATGTACATGATGGGATACTGTGCAACCATTAAGAATGGTTCCTAGAAATATTTATTTACATTAAGAAATACTACATATGGAAAAAGTCAAGTTTTAAAATAGTTTGTAGTGTATGGCCAACATGAATATGTATAAAAAAAGATCTAGAAGGGTATACAACTAATTGTTAATAGATAATCTTTGGCTCCTAGGGTTAATAGTAGGTTTATTCTTCTTTATGATTACCTGTATTTTCTAATATTTCTACAATGAACATGTATTATTTGAGTAATGTAAAAAACTTTTAAAGAAGGCAATATAACTCAATTTTGCCTTCATGTAAAGGTTCATGAATTATAGAATTCTAAACCTAAATTCTATGTATAATTATATCAGGTTTTCTTCCCCCGCTAACTGGAATTGGAAATGTTATCTGATGTTTGAGATTTACCTTGGAAATTTACATTAATCATATCTGAAGTGCTCAGGCTAAGATCATAAAGTGTTCTATGGACGTTTCATTTGTAAGTGACAGGGCACTAGCTTTCTCTGGTAATTTATGACATCACAAACAGGTACTTAATAAGTTCATTTTAATTTGTGGCTGAACTGCTTGTCTAGAGTCAATTAAAATACATGACTAAGAAACTTTTGATTCAAAGAAAGACTAATATTTTTCATAAATGGATTTGATTATACTGGAACGAGACAATACTCCTAGTCCTTAGAAAATGAGAGAGTTTTGGTTTCACTCTTTCACTCAACAAATATTGATTGGTGCCTACTATGTGTCAGTTTTGTTCTAGGTACTTGATGAGATCTTTTCAATTCTTGTTTTAGATCAATCTTTAAAAATGAATAAAAATAACTCCAAATAATTGCTATGATATCTATAGCCCCAAAAGATTAATTGATTCAGAAGGGGGATAAACTTTTTTCTTTGATCTTTGTAATCTGTCACTAATACAGACTCCTCCTCTGAGCAATGTAACCTAAGCCACTCCTTTTCTGCATACCTTCTGCATCTTGGAAGTCTGGAGTATAAGAGAAATGGGCCCTAGAGATATGAATTCTAGTCCTGGCTCTGCCACAAATGCTGTGGGTGACCAAAGACAAGTTACTTCACTACTCTGAGCCCAAGTTTCTCTATCAATAAGATAAATTATCTCTGATGTTTCTTCCCAGTCTAAAAGTCTGGGATTCTCTTTTGTTTTATTGTTATAGCAAACAGTATTTCAGCTTACCGCTCCTTACTGTTGTGACTTTCTCATGCCTTATCTGGCTGAAATGACAATGAATAGTACTTAGCCAACAACGCTTGTCCCACACCCACCTTGTGAAGAGGAGCTCTCTGGGACAGTTGAAGAGGATATTAAAGGCAGAGGATATGTCCCTTGCTTTAAAGGAGCTCACTAGCTAGTTGAAGTGATAAATAATAAATATAAGAGATACTTAAGGACTCTTATAAAGCAAGGATCAAGGAGCACAAGACTATACATTAGGAACTAACCAATGTGCCCTGTGAGGAATCAGAATATACCAAGTGACCAGATTTGACCAGGATGTGCACTCAATAAGCTTAAAGGGAGGTTTGAGAGAGGTAATAGAAAAGGTTTGGCAGAAAGGGACTGAGGTATTTTGAGTATTTTCCATGGTAATAAGAAGAGAAGCAGGCAACCAGCCAGATGGCAAAGGAGGAGAAGCATATGGCCTGGATAATCCACACTTTGGATGATTGGTCCCTGAATAACTGAGGGCGGGCGGCATTTCACTAGGGAGTCAGTAAATGTCAATTGTCCAGCACTGCTTTGTATGGATCCCCATTGTCTAGTCTTTGGAAACGCGGATTAACTTCTTTCCATCATCACACTCACCCTACCAGACTCTTTTTCTCTTAAAGGATATAAGTTGGTTGTTTCACACTAAGCCTGTGTGCGAGAACATGCATGTGCATGTGTGTGTTCATGTGTTACTTTGGTAGCAGGGGGGTGGTAAAATGCACTACCACCCAACTTTAATCTTCAGGTAGTAAATTCAGACTAGTGAATTCAAAGCCTAGTCAACCAGAGGCATAATCTAATCAAGTCTTACCAGTGGAGGGCCCTGAGGGGTTGTCATCCCTGGTTAATTCTCACACCCCCAAAGAGAGTCGGCACCTGTGTTCTCTCAGAGACAGTGTTCAGCAAGCCTAGGGAACACGCTAGGGGTGCCTTACCAGGAACACGGAGCAGGGCAATGATCATGTTCTTATGGTTCTTAAAAACTCTGCCTCTGAGAAGGGAGGGGCAATTCTTCTTTATAAGAATGCAAAGAAAGAGATTGCTAAAATAGTATCAACTGCATCGATCACCTGGTATTAAATCCACACTATTAAGTCATAACTACAAAGTCAGAAGAGGTCATTTGTTATGGTGAAAGTAAAATTATTTCTCTCCAGTCTATGGGTGAGTTATTTTCTTTGAAAATACAGCTTTTAAATCTTAACCACAAAACCAAAACTAAAGTGAATGATGAGACAAGATTAAAATAATTACTTCACCAGTCAAAAACATCACCATTAATCATATAATGCACATATACTATTAAAAAGCTTTCTTCAAATGTCACTTTTTCATATTAGAATAATCCCACTACTTAGTACAAGATTTATTTATGAAGGAAAAACATCTGGTGTGATTTACAATATAACTGTGAGCAAAATCTTTTTTTTTCCCAGAAAGCTAATTAGATTCTCCTTTCCTTCTAATGGTTTCATTAACATGCAAGAAATACAGAAGGATTTTAAACCCATTGTAAGTTGAATATGTTTAAATATTTTTAAATTATACGAAAGTTGGGAAAATGACTCATAATCACTCATCTTAACACAAATCCAGGCTCCCTAGCACCTTCTACATACTCTACTATCTCATTGTTGCTGACTTTTCCATATACATACTTTTAAATTTTACATAACTGCAACTACATATACCACTTTTTAAAAACATGTAACTTTAAAACGTAAGTATTTCTTCATGTTGCCCCAGGTCTTCATTGTGAGACCTTTTGATGGCTGCATATTCCAACAAAAGGATGCATCATAATTCAGTCAGCTATTCCTCTACTATCAGACAACTAGATTACCCCCAACTTTTCACTATTCTGCAATTAACAGCTTCATGAACACAGCTATTTTTCTTTTGTAGCCTATTTATTTAAGCTAAGTTTTCAGAAATATTAATTGCATCAATATTTTTATAGCTCTGGACATATTTGACAAATGCTTTTCAAATGCATTATATCAATTTATGTCACCATCAGCCATGTAATAATTTATCAGTTACACTGAAGTTTAAATTGAACTTTTTAATGATACCAACCATTTTCCCATATGCTTGCTTAACAAACATGGTGTTTTTATAGACTGGTCATATCCTACGACCATCTAGCTACTGGGGTCTTAATAGTTGTATAAATTATTTATGTTTATTGTCTGAATTATTTGTTGTAATGTTTCTCAGTCTGTTATTTCCCTAGTGGATTTTTTCCTGCACAAAAATTTTACATTTTTATATAGTTATAACTCATGGATCTTTTCTTTTATGATCTCTACTATTTCTAATAACCACACAAATATTCAAAAAGATGAGGTTCTTTTCTGCAGTTCTATAAAATATTTAATTCTTTAACACATTGGTATTTTGGGCATATGGTATGGTATGGATTTTTAAATTTTTCCCTAAATTTGTAACCAGTTATTTGAAAACAATTTATCAAGTAATCTTTCATATTGCTGCAGATTTGTAATCAAAATAATTTTTTCTCAGCTCAATGAAATTCAAGAGAAAATTGAATCTCAGCACAAAGAAACCACAAGAAAAATGCAAGAAATGAACGAAAAATTCTCCAAAGAAATAGAAATATTATGGAAAAATCAAATAGAAATCCTAGAAATGAAAGAAGCACTCAAGGATCTACAAAACACAGTGGAAAGCCTTAAGAATAGGCTGGACCATGCAGAGGAAAGAATTTCAGAGCTAGAAGACAGCTCCTATGCGCTAAATAAATCAGCCGAAGAGAAAGAACACAAAAACAAGAGGCAGGAAAAAAGTATACAGGAAATGTGGGATTATGTAAAGAGGCCAAACATAAGGATCACAGGTATCCCTGAGGGAGAGGAAGTAAATTTGCATGGGCTGGAAAATTTATTTGAAGGAATAATAGAGGAAAATTTCCATGGCTTAGCCAGAAATCTCAATATCCAAGTACAAGAAGCACACAGGACTCCTGGGAGAGTCAACGTGAAAAGGCATTCACCACGCCACATAATTATTAGACTGACCAAAGTAAACACAAAAGAGGCACTCCTCAGAGCTGTAAGACGAAAAGAGGAGGTAACCTACAAAGGGAAACCGATCAGATTAACTGCAGATTTCTCAGCTGAAACCTTACAAGCCAGAAGGGAATGGGGAGACATCATCAATCTCCTAAAACAAAACAAAGGTCAACCCAGAATTCTGTATCCTGCCAAACTAAGCTTCTTATATGAGGGAGAAATAAAGACCTTTCCAGATAAGCAATCACTGATAGAATTTGTGAAATCCAGACCAGCCTTGCAAGAAATGCTTAGACCTGCATTATACACTAAACAGAGCAACAGACACCCACCTATGTAAAACTATGCAAAGGCTAAAACCCCAGAAACCAGATTCCACAATGATGCAAGAGGTAAAACAAAAGATACCACCCAACAGAATAATCAGAAATTTACCCCAAATATCAATTCTCTCAATAAATGTAAATGGCTTGAACTGCCCATTGAAGAGACATAGGCTGGCTGAATGGATTGAAAAATACAAACCAAGTATCTGTTGTCTTCAGGAAACACACCTTACACACAAAGACGCATTCAGACTCAAGGTGAAAGGATGGAATACAATTTTTCAGGCTAATGGAAACCAAAAGAAATCCGGAGTAGCCATCCTCATTTCAGATGACATAAACTTTAAAGCAATAAAAGTAAAGAAGGACAAAAATGGACACTATATAGTGGTGAAGGGAAAAATTTCACAAGAGGATTTAACAATTCTAAACATTTATGCACCCAACACAGGAGCACCCAGGTACATAAAGCAAATACTGCTAGATCTAGACAACATAATAAGCAGCAATGCCATAATAGCAGGGGACTTCAACACCCCACTGATGGAACTGGACAGATCCTCCAAACAAAAAACAAATAGAGAAATAAAAGACCTAAACAGGACTCTAGAACATTTGGGCCTAACAGATATCTACAGAACACTCCACCCAAATAACACTGAATATACATTCTTCTCATCAGCTCATGGAACTTTCTCTAAAATTGACCACATCCTAGGCCACAAAACAGATCTAAACAAATTCAAAAAAATAGAAATCATACCATGTATCTTTTCAGACCACAGCGGAATAAAATTAGAAATCAATTCCAACAGAAACTCACATCTTCCTCCAAAAACTTGGAAACTAAACAATCTATTGATGAATGATTATTGGGTCAAAGAGGAGATTCAAAATGAAATCAAAAGATTCTTCGAACTAAACGATAATGGGGACACAAGTTATCAAAATCTGTGGGATACAGCAAAAGCAGTCCTGAGAGGAAAACTTATCGCCCTAAATTCCCACATCCAAAAGACAGAAAAGTCACAAATCAGTAAACTAATGAATCATCTAAAGGAAATGGAAAAGGAAGAGCAAAGCAATCCTAAAACCAGCAGAAGAAAAGAAATAACCAAAATTAGAGCAGAATTAAATGAAATCGAGAACAAAAGAACAATACAGAAGATCAATGAAACGAAAAGCTGGTTCTTTAAAAAGATAAACAAAATAGACAGGCCACTTGCCAGGTTGACCAGAAGCAGAAAGGAAAGGACTCTAATAAGCTCAATTAGAAATGAAAAAGGAGAAGTCACAACTGATACCATGGAAATACAAAACATCATCTTTGAATACTACAAAAATCTCTATGCCCACAAACACGAAAACGTGGAGGAAATGGACAAATTCTTAGAAACACACTACCTCCCTAGGCTCAACCAAGAAGAAACAGAATTTCTAAACAGACCAATATCAAGCACCGAAATTGAAGCAGTAATTAAAAATCTACCCACAAAAAAAAGTCCCGGACCAGATGGGTTCACACCTGAATTCTACCAAGCCTACAAAGAAGAACTGGTGCCTATACTGCAGAATTATTTGAAAATATCCAGAAGGATGGAATCCTCCCAAACTCATTCTACGAAGCCAATATCACCTTGATACCAAAGCCAGGAAAGGACACAACAAAAAAAGAAAACTACAGACCAATATCCCTTATGAATATAGATGCAAAAATTCTCAATAAAATCCTTGCAAACCGAATTCAAATGTACATCAAAAAAATAATCCATCACGATCAGGTGGGCTTTATTCCCGAGATGCAGGGATGGTTCAACATACGCAAATCTATAAATGTAATTCACCATATAAATAAAAGCAAGAACAAAGATTATATGATCCTTTCAATAGATGCAGAAAAGGCTTTTGACAAAATCCAGCACCCTTTTATGATAAGAATTCTTAACAATATAGGCATAGATGGCTCATTCCTAGAAACTATTAAAGCCATATACAATAAACCCACAGCCAATATCATACTGAATGGGGAAAAATTGAAGGCATTCCCCCTCAAAACTGGCACCAGACAAGGGTGCCCACTATTTCCATTTCTTTTCAACATAGTGCTGGAAGTCCTGGCCACAGCAATTAGACAAGACAGAGGAATCAGGGGTGTCCAGATAGGGGTAGAAGAGGTCAAACTTTCACTATTCGCAGACAATATGATATTATACATAGAAAACCCCAAAGATTCAACCAAGAGATTAATGGAATTGATAAATGAATTCAGCAAAGTCTCAGGATACAAAATTAATACACACAAATCCATAGCCTTCATATATGCTAATAACAATCAAGCCGAGAAACAAATTAAAGATGCAATACCTTTCGCAATAGCAACAAAGAAAATTAAATATTTAGGAACATATCTAACTAAGGAGGTCAAAGACCAATATAGAGAGAATTATGAAACACTGAGAAAAGAAATTGCAGAGGATGTAAATAGATGGAAAGCCCTACCATGCTCTTGGATAGGCAGAGTCAACATAGTAAAAATGGTTTGCTACCTAAATTAATTTACAGAATCAATGCAATCCCTATCAAAATACCAACAACATTTTTTGCCGATCTAGAAAAAATAATTCTACGCTTCGCGTGGAACCAGAGAAGACCCCGTCTAGCCAAAGCAATCTTAAGCAAAAAGAACAAATTGGGAGGCATCTGTCTACCAGACTTCAAACTATACTACAAGGCTATAGTAACCAAAACTGCATGGTATTGGCACAAGAACAGACATGTAGACCAATGGAACAGGACTGAGAACCCAAATATAAAACCAACCTCATACAGTCACCTGATCTTTGACAAATTCCAGAAAAACGTACACTGGGGAAAAGATTCCCTATTCAACAAATGGTGCTGGGAAAACTGGATGGCCATGTGTAGAAGACTGAAACTGGACCCACATCTCTCACCTCTCACAAAAATTAACTCACAATGGATAACAGATCTAAACCTAAGACATGAAACCATAAGAATTCTTGAAGAAAACATTGGAAAAACTCTTATGGACATTGGCCTAGGCAAAGAATTTATGAAGAAGACCCCCAAAGCAATCACAGCAGCAACAAAAATAAATACATGGGACCTGATCAAATTGAAAAGCTTCTGCACAGCCAAGGAAACTATCACTAGAGTGAACAGACAACCTACAGAATGGGAGAAAATATTTGCATGCTACACCTCTGATAAAGGGCTGATAACCAGAATCTATACAGAACTTAGGAAAATCAACAAGAAAAAATCAAACAACCCTATTAAAAAATGGGCAAAGGACATGAACAGAAACTTTTCAAAAGAAGACAGAATAATGGCCAGCAAACATATAAAAAAGTGCTCAACTTCTCTAATCATCAGGGAAATGCAAATCAAAACCACAATGAGATATCACTTAACCCCAGTGAGATTGGCTCAATATCAAAAAGTCCCAAAACAACAAATGTTGGCAAGGATATGGACAGATAGGAACACTCCTACACTGCTGGTGGGACTGCAAATTAGTACAACCTCTATGGAAAGTAATATGGAGATACCTCAAAGAATTAAAAGTAGAATTACCATTTGACCCAGCAATCCCACTACTGGGTATTTATCCAAAAGAAAAAAAGACATTTTATAATAAAGACATCTGCTCTCGAATGTTCATAGCAGCACAATTCATAATTGCAAAGTTGTGGAAACAACCAAGGTGCCCATCAATACACGAGTGGATCCATAAAATGTGGTATATGTATACCATGGAGTATTACTCAGCAATAAGGAACAACAGTGAATTAACACATCTGGTATTATCCTGGTTGGAGCTAGAACCCATTCTTCGAAGCGAAGTGTCACAGGATTGGAAAAACAAGCACCACTGGTACTCACCATCAAACTGGTACTAACTGATGAACACTTACATCACACAGGGCAATAACATTCATCTGAGGGCGCGTGGGCGGGAGGGGGGTGGAAGGGATGGGAAAAACTCTCACTGAATGGATGTGGGGAGCATAGTTTGGGGGATAACCACGATTGTGGCTCTGACACAGGCAGAACAGGGGAAATGTGTATGGCCAAAGTGTTGTACCCCCATGATATTCTGAAATTAAAAAAATAAATTAAAAAAAAATAATAATAATTTTTTCTCAAACTAGGAATAAAAATAAGCCTTTTAAAAGTTCATTACAAAACCTAGGTATAAAGAAACATAACTTGGAAACAGAGCATTTCTCATTTACACACTAAGGGCAAAGCAATGATGTTATGGATTGAATTGTATCTCCCCCGCTGCTCCCAAAAAGATATGTTGAAGTCCTAACCCCCAATACCTCAAAATGTGACCTTATTTGGAAATAGAGTCATTGCAGATGTAATTAGTTAGGTTAAGATGAGGTCACACTGGAGTAGGGTGGGCCCCTGATCCAGTATGACTAGCCATGTAAAGACAGAGACACACAGGGAGAGCATCTTGTGACGACAAAGACAGAGATTGGAGTGATGCCTGCAAGCCATGGAACGCCAAAGGTTGCTGGCAAACCTGCAAAAGCTACAAAGAAGGAAGGAAGAATTCCTCTAGAGGTTTCAGATGGAGCATGGCTCTGCACCTTGATTTTGGACTGCTAGCCTCCAGAACTGTGAGAGAATAAATTTCTGTTGTTTTAAGTGACCCACTGTGTGGTACTTTATTATAGCAGCTGGAGGGAACTAATACAAATGGCTACAACTATAAAAAATAAGACCAAACCACCTACCACTAATGAAAAAGTTGTATTTCTTGCTCTGGCAGACACTGTAGTTTGGCAAATATCATTAAGTCTCCTTTTCCTTACCTTATTCTACCAGATTAATTTTCAGCCTTTTTTACAGCGCAAGGTGGCTGTGTGACACCATTTGGTCAAATGAGATATAAATGAAAGATTTGGGAGAAGGACTTTCATTCCTGATAAATTACAAAACCTCACAAGGAGAAGGCTGTGGCTGAAGGTACAGTGGCCCACTTGCTGCTGAGAATGAAAGCCACGTGGTAAGGATGGGGAGCAGGAATGATGAAGCCTGTGTCACTAGATACTACATCTCTAACTTATTTAAATCATTACTTGTTTGGTTTTCTGTTACTCTAGCCAAAAGTTGGGAAAAAGAGAAACCAAACTTATTGTCATTTCAGTTTTATAAACAGTCATGGAAAATTGCACAACATTGGCCCGTGTCTCCATGTTCTGTGTTAAAGGACTTCTATTTAGCAGACTCCTGTCCTCCCTTCAAGCTCCAGTTCAGATGTTTTCCCCTTCATGAAACTTTCTCTGGCTCCCCCAGACAGACTTGCTTGCTTCATTAATATAATATGCACACCTTTATTTTTGACCTGAATCACATCATATTGCAATTATCTGAATTCTCTTCTCTTTCTGGCTAGAGCAACTTGAGCACAGAGCCCCTGTTTTTTCATCTTAGTACTGCTAGCACCCAGGTCTAAACCTGGAACTCAGTAGGTACTCAATAAATGACTGCTGAATGAGCAAAGGAATGAGAAATTCACTGAACCTCAAGGACAGGAAAACTGAAAGGAAATAGGGTCCAAGAGCACCAAGGATGTGCTAGGCTTTTAATTATCAAACCATTTTTTTCCCCACTCGCTGGAAGGAAAACCTGACAGATATACCCTTAGAATCTTTAAAATGTCATCTCACTCATAAAAGCATTATGACTGAGTGGGATGTGTGTGTGTAATTTTTATTTCATTGATATTTACTATGTGCTAGGCATCATGCTAAAAGTCTTACATTAATTATCTCATTTAATCCCCTCAACAACCTTCTAAGGCAGTGGTGGCACTAGATGATTTTTTAACAAAGAAAGGGTTTATGGTAGTAATCTGGTTAGAAGTGGATGACTAAAGCACTTTTCTGAATGCTGTATTCACCTGGCTGGACCATGTTTTTTTACCTAGATTGTATATTTATTGGGGTGGCCTAGGGAAACAAACTGATGGATATTATAGAGGGGGAAGACATGAGGCAACCCAAACTCTATCTTGAAGATATCACTGTCAAAGGTAATATTAGTTTGATTGCCCCATTTCACAGATTTAAAAGCTGAGACCTAGAAAGGTTAAGGAATACACCCAAAGTTAGTAAGTGATGGTGCAGGAGTTAGACTCAGTCTAACTGAAAACCTTGCTTTTAACTCGTACACATACTGCCTGGAAGTAGGTTGACTCCAAATTCTCACAAGTGATGCTGAAACATCTATTTCCAACAAAGGGGCTAAGCATGGTCAACACAGGTCCATACATAAAATACTGTTGTGAACAGCCTTTTCAAACCTGGTGTCATCTAAAATGATTCAGGCCTGCTATGTCTGGCCTTTATAAATATTTTAAATTTTTTATACTTTCAAAAATTCACCCCCTTATTGTACCCATTGGTCCTACTTCAATGTCTTTTAGAACAAATGTAATCTCTCTTCCAATAGCAGCCCTTCGAATATTTAGAGAATGCCATCATATTCTCCTTGGGATAGAGTTTGTAGGCTAGATATTAATATCTTAAATGGTTTCTCATATAAGACTTCACAATTTTGTACTCTTTTTGAAAATTAACAAATGAATCATTTGTTTATTGAAAAAACTTAAAATTATATGTAAGTGAAAGAGTACAATGTGAAAGTTCACCTATCACCAAATTCCAGTCCTCAATTCCTACTCTTCAAGAGTAACAGTTGCTGACAATTAGGTGGGCCTTACAGAACTTTTTCTATCAAACCCAAATATAAATATAAATAAATAAATAAATATATACATATTTCTTTTTCATGCACATGGTGTTATGCTATACATGATTTTCTAAAACAAACTTTTTTTCACTCCATAACATTTCATGGACACCTTCCTGTGTCAATACATAGATTTACTTGATTCTTTTTAACAACTGCATAGTATAGATGTGCTAACTTTTACTCAACTGTTTCTTCACTCAGGTTGCTTGTCTCCATTTCTTTCTATTACAAATAAAGGTGTAATGAATGCACTTATACAGGCAATCCTTGCTTTTCATGGTTCCAATATGCATAAATTTCAGTTACCACAGTATATTGACTTCCTAGTCATATTTTTTATGCAGTCTATAACTGCATAAAGTACAAACTTTGTTGCTAGATCTCCAGCCCACAAATCACTATGTAAATAACACATGCACATCATGATTAGTGACCAATTACATCACTTCTTTCAAAGTCTGTTGGTTTTGGTCATCGCATATGTTATTCAGTTCATGCACAGACAGCAAAGCATATAGTTGTGTTGTTTCCCTGTCTTCCAGTGATAAACCCACATGACACTTCACAAAAATGGATAATTGAAAAAGGAAACTGGCCAACAAAAATGAAAGTACAACAAAGAAACAAAAAGTGATAATAGTAGAAGTTAAATTTGAATTGAACACCAATGGAGTTATTGAGAAGTAGTTGACCATGGAAATGTTGACAACTGCTGATGTTGGAGAAACGCTAGGTATGCAGCTAGAGGAACTTAGTAAAGGTAAACTTACTGACATAAATGAGGAAAGGGGCTGTGACAGAAAGGATGAAGACGTCCCAGAGGAAGTAACACTAGCAAAAAAACCTTCACATTAAAAGAACTTTTGAAGATATTTCACAACATTGAAAACGCAAAGGATAAAATGTCGGAAGCTAATCCAAACTTAAAAAGGAGCGTGACAATTCATTAAGACATAGAAAAGATGCTTGCTTCATATGGTAAGTTACATGATGAGAATATGAAAGCAAGTACTGTTCAAAGTACTATTTTTAAATTTTTAAAATTTTTTTGTTTTTTTATTGATATATCATAGTTGTACATATTTTGGGGGTACATGTGATATTTTAATACATGTATACAATATGTAATGATCAAATGAGGGTAATTGGAATATCATATTATCACCTCATTTATCTTTTCTTTGTGTTGGGAATATTACAATTCCTCTTTTCTAGCTATTTTGCAATATACAATAAA
Source organism: Daubentonia madagascariensis (assembly GCA_023783475.1). NCBI lineage: Eukaryota > Metazoa > Chordata > Mammalia > Primates > Daubentoniidae > Daubentonia > Daubentonia madagascariensis. The sequence goes on along the minus strand of JAKFHU010001035.1, from coordinate 38,030,451 downwards.
TAATTATTAACTATAATTTCCCTACTGTACTATCAAATACTAGAACTTATTCCTTCTAACTAGTTGTACTTCTGCACCCATTAACTAACTTTTCTTCATCTTCCCCCTCTCCCTTCCCCTCCTATTCAAACTACTCTTGATAAGTTTTGTGCAAAGAAATAAACACTTTAATTTTCAATGTTTCTAATGTTTTAAATTTTAGTGAACTAAATATTAGTTTTACTATTTTCCCCACTTTCCTATACAATTATAACAATAGTAAGAGAGTTTTTAACGTTTTTGACAAAAATTTTTAAAGATCAAAAAACAACCGTAGTTTTTCCCATTGATTGTTAAGATTGCTTTGCACAGTTTCAATCTACAGTCCCACAATACTGCAGAAAATGAGGACTGCCTATAATTACATTCATGCACACTTAATGTGAACATTTCTGTTGGATAGATTCTTAGAAGTGAAATGTTGGATCAAAGGGTACGTGCATTTTTTATATTGGTAGGTACTGTCAGACCGCCCTCTAAAAAAGTAGTATTCTCATCCAGGGGGTATCAGAGTTTTTTTCCATGTCATGTCTGTAATCTCAGTATTTTGGGAGGCCAAGGCAGGAAGATCACTTGAGCCTAGGAGTTTGAGGCTAGCCTGGGCAACACAGTAAAATGCCATCTCTACAAAAAATAAAAATAAAACTTAGCTGGGCCTGATGGTGTGCGCCTGTAGTCCCAGCTACTCAGGAGGCTGAGACAGGAGAGCCGCTTGAGCCCAGGAGTTGGAGGCTGCAGTGAGCTACGATCACACCACTGCACTCCAGCCCAGGTGCCAGAGCGAGACCCCGTCTCTAAAAATAGTAAACCCACAAAACTATTATAGCTCAAGGAATTTAATAACTTTTGCCAAGTGACATGGAATTGAGTCCTTTTACTGCTCTAATCAAGCAAATTTGAAAGTTGTTATCCAATATCTCTTATAAGGGTGGCCCTCAGAATTGATAAGCTAACCAGGATAAAATAGCAAAGAAAGATTTTGAGATATAATACTTTGATTAATATAGCTAGAATGGTATTATCTTTTGACTTGTATTGGCACCCAAAACCCCTCAATATTTTTACCCATGCTGTTGTAATACCACATCATATTTTTCCTGTACTAGAATAGCCAGTTCTGGGGGATCTAGTTTCAGACTTCACATTTATAGTTCTTAAATTTGCTGGGCACACTGGCACATGCCTTAATCCCAGCTACTCGAGAGGCTGAAGTGAGAGAATCGCTTGAGCCCGGGAATTCCAGGTCAGCCTGGGCAACATAGCGAGGCCTTGTCTCAAAAAAAAAATTATAATTTTATTATGTTTAGTTCTTTGCTCCATTGTCCAATCTAGGATTCAGATTTGTGCCCATTGATGCATTTTCTCATTATATGTATATTAGATAAGAATGGTTATATATTTTTATCATTAATAAAAATTTTAACTAGAACAGGACTGAAGGTATAGTAAAATGCAATGCTAGAATTTTTTGAGTACCCCCGAGGATGCTGATGTTGATGATACAAAAATAACTAATAAGATAATTATCATTTTGGGTACAATTTCTCAATACTTACAATGTGTTAATGGTTTTCAGGTCATGTCTGATTTATTTTATCTGATTTTTCATATTTAGCAAGACCACATCTTTATTTGTTTTAATTTTTAATTTTTAGAGATCGGGTCTCACTATGTTGTCCAAGCTGGCCTTGAACTCCTGGGCTCAAGTGATCCTCCCGCCTCAGCCTCCCAAGTAGCTGGGACTACCAGCATGTACCACCATGCCTGGCAGGTTATGTCTGATTTAATCTTTACAACAGTTCTATGAGATAGATACTTTTACTATTTCTGTTTTGCAGATAAGAAAACTAAAGCTCAAAGAGATTAGGTAACCTAAATTAAAATCCTAGAACTAGAAAGTGGTTGAGTCCAGATTTGAACCCAGGTCTACCTTTGGAAATGCACCTTTGAACTACTGTACCAAGCAGTTATGGAACTACTGTACCAAGCAGTTATGCTTAGATAGAGCTAGACTTACGGAGAAGCTCTTGAGGATTAAGCTCCATGGCTCTTCACATGCATAGGCCCCTTCTAAGGCCCTGAGAGAGGCCATGAAGCTTACACTTGCATTAGCTGTCAAAAATTGAGAAGGCATTTGCCCATTTTCAGTGTTGGGGCACCTCTTCTACTCTCAGTGATTTCTTATAGATTTTTTAAAAGATGGCTCATATTGGCTCACCTATCACATTGCTGCCTGCACTTCCTAATTTACTCAAAGGAATGCTTTCTACCTTTATATCTGCATTAAACACCTCTTCCTAAGATCATCAATGACTTCCCAACTGCCAAATCCAGTGACCACTTTTTAGTCTTCTTTCTACTTGAATTATTTGCAGGACCTGATGTTGCTCTATACACCTCTGAGCTTAAAATTCTCTTCCTCCTTTACTTCTGAAATAATTCTCCTGCCTCTCCTCTTCCCTTGGCTGTTACCATGTCAATCTCCTTCTTGTTCTCCGCTGGCCCATAGGTGTCTTCCCAGGAGCCCATCTTTCTCACTTTATATGCTTTCCCTGAATAAAGACATTTTTTTCCAAAGATATGACTATGATTTCTTTCACAGTGAAGACCAAAGTATGTCTCCAGCCCCAGATCAAGAGCCTCCAAGTGTTTATAAGACATCTCCACCAGTGTATCCTAAACTGGTCAAATTTAGTCCAGAACTGAACTCATCTTCCCTTCATAGTCTCCTATATTCTCTTTATAAACGAATGGCATCTCTATCCACCAAGCTGCTGTCATCTCTGACTCCAATCTCCTTCTAACTGTCACCAACCTCTAGAAGCTCTGCCTCTGAGACTTGCATCCATCCACCCTCTCCTCTCGTTCCCTCTGCCCCTGCCTCAACCTCTGCTCTGGGCTGGGGAAAGAGCATCCTCTCCAGACTCCTTCCTGATGGGCTTCTTTGTCATCTGTCTTCCATATGGCTGACGGAAGGAGATTTCCAAATCCAGATTCAACTATGGCACTTCACTGTTTGGAAATCCATGGCATCCAAGGTCTAAACATCATTTTTCAGACTTGTTTTATGCTACTCCTCTACCCAAACTGTATGCTTTAGCCCCTACTGAACTGACCCTTTCTAAGTCTATGTCTTTGCCTGGAATGCCTTTCTTCCTTTTCCCACCTACTCACTCCTTTAAAACCCAGCCCATAATTACCTCAACGTAGTTTCCCCCAGTTTTCACAGGCAAAGGAAATTGTGCCCTTCTTTGTGCCCATGTGGTCCTTTGCACGCGGCTCAGCTGTAGCACTTCTTACACTCTATTGTGAGTTCCTAAGGGGCTGGATTATGTGCTCCTTCCCATGTCTAGTGTCTAGGGACAGTGTTCAGCACTGCGTAGGTGCTCAATAATGTCCATGAATTTAAGGAAAAGGAAGAAAAAATTACTGTCTATTAAGTCAGGTACACTATGTTAGGTGTTTACATATACATCATTGAGTTTTAAACTCTAAAGACCATTCTGAGTTAGTATTATTTTCTCCTTTTGATAGATGAAGAATGTAAGGCTCTGAGGGCTTAAGTGTTCAAGGTCAGATTTTGCTTATAAAATGCAGCTCTAAGACTCAAGCTTAGGCCTACTGGACCCCAAAGCTCAGGCTCTTTCTACCAAGATAAAATCTGTGATAATCCTCCTGAACCAAAATCCAATGGCAAATATTATTTACTTTTACAGTAAGAGGCATGAAGTGGTAATATGGTACGTACAGATGAGCTTTTCATTGCAACGATTACGTATAAGAGAACTGGAGGAATATTTTCAAAATAATGCTATTTGTAAGAAAAGTAACCAGAAAAGATATTTTCCCTCATATCCTTCCCACATGACTCTCACCCATTGGCCCTCGCCCTTCTCCCATCCAAAACATTAACCAACCGACTGAGTTTAACAATGAGAGACCATACGCAGCTCTTTGAAAAGTACCAATATACCTTTCCAGAGAATCTAGAACCTCTAATGTCTTTGGCTTCTCACTAAGAAAATTTGTTGCTTGGTGTTGGTTTTCTTTAAAGCAATTTGAATCAAGTGTCTCCAAATATAAATGTAAGGTTATTGAGATTCCATAGTTTCTTGTTTGCTTGTTTGTTTGTTTTAGTTTTTTAAAGGTAGAAAGTTTCCTGGGGGCAGATTTTCTACAGCTTAAAGAGGAGGCTGGGCAAGTGTTCACCTCAGTGTAAAGTGCACAGAAGGAGGGAGTCCAACAGGATGTCACACATCTAGGCAGTGAAGATTTGAAATCATCTACTGGGTTTTACTAATTCAGCTTCAGAATCACTGGATGGAACTGTAAGAAATTTGGTGATGTTTCTCTTTCTTTCCCTCAGGCTCTTATTTTTCTGTAAGGTTGTGAGACAGGTAAAGTAGCCATTCTATTAAAGGTGACCTTCAGAACCAGTATAGAATTTAATATTATTTTTGAAAAAAAAAAAACACCAAAACTTCTGCAATGCCTAACTTTGTAAAGTTATAAGCACACAGGAAACAAAGCTGAAATCCATGCTATTGCCATTCACATCCAATCCGAGCTGAACTATTCCCTTTGGTAGATGGAATCCATATTCTCACACAAACTAGAAATGCTAAACTGTTAATAGCTTCCCCATGATTTGCTTTTTGCTCTGATGCTTCTGGTTATTTCATCATAATTTAGGCAGAGTATAATATCACAAGTGACACCAGCATGAAGCTCTCTGACTGTTCTACAATCAGTTTTCTTTTCAGTCTAGTTCTCAACCTCTTTTTAAAGTAGAAACATTCTTAAATATGCAATGAGAACACATGTAGGGTTATAATAGTCGCAAATGTTGCTATAATGTTTATAACGCTATATAACAGAATAGTCCAACACTGCGCAAAGATAATCTCTTTTCCTGGCCCTTCAGGAAGACACCGTCCTTCATCACAGTCAGTCTTCCTACCCTTTGGAAGAGGGTATTAGTAGCAGTCCAAAATTTTTCATCTTTTTTTTTTTATGGATTTTCCACTTTAACTCCTTTTAGATATATTTTGCTAGTGGATTTTGTTAATAAGGACCTTTTCCCACTCCTTTTTGGTTTTGATTAACACTTCCTTTCTGTACAGCCATTCTAAAACCTCTTCTAAAACTTCCCAGAGCCCATGGCTACGGTACATTCCTCTTATCCTTGTGCTCATCTTCACACTAAACCTTGTCCCATGCCTCTCTGCATGTAACCTCTTCAGGTTTGCATGTGGCTTGAAAGTGCTGCGGGGTGGCACTTTGAGAAAAAGTGGATCTAGAGCAAATCTGCATCTTAAAACACTCCATGTGTGTGATGCCATGAAGGCAGGACCAGGAGTAAAAGTTCATGTTTTAGCTAATGATGACGTTGTTTTACCCCCAGCCTCCTAATCACCCCACCTTCCATCTTTCACTCCCAACCTCCTAGTTTCCCCTGAATCAAATCTCGAGTTATCTTCTTGTACTCCTACTAGAACAACGTGATGCTAGGATTGCACAAGATGTAAAAATAACATTAACATTCAGACATGAACTACTTTTATCGATGGGGAAAGAATGTTAGAAAAAGCAAACTTTCCTATATCTTTCAATACAAGTCTGTTTGAGAGAACGACAGAACTCTTGCTTCTCCAACTCAGGGCTGAGCTGATAATTATATATTTCAGAAGAATACCATATACAATTAAAAAAATCATAAAAAACCCACTAGCATAAAAATGTGACATGACATGAAGCTCAATATAAAGTTGTTCAATGTGCATACAGTAATTGCACCAATTACATTTAAAATATTTATTTGCTTACCAAAAACCCCAAGATATAAAAGGCTAATTATAAAAAATGACACCAGTGAATGGTTTTACCCAAGCTAACCAAAAACAGAATAATATTAATAGTGCAAAGAAATGAAAAGAAACTTCAGTTTACATTTTGAATTAAAATGTCAACTAAATAAAACAGCAAATTCATCAGCCTTGTTGTTCACATACATGACTTTAATATTTGAAGCAAATACAAAAAGCCTTTTCAGCTTTGATAATCACTTTTGACTCTCTGGAATTGATTGAGAAAGGAAACTGCATAAAAACTTCCATGTGATAAGATAGGTTAAGTTAAATGCATAATTTGAAAACATATGATAATTTTTTAAAGAACACACAAGCCTAGTTAATGGCTACCACTCCATCTGAGTACCTTGATAAAACCAACTCATAGACACGTGTTGTAGGGTCCCTTTTTATTTCCAAGCATGATATAAAATGTATTGAACAGGACAGTTCTTTCTGGTACATTTTACATAAAATTTCTTTCATAGTTTTTCAGGCCTAAAATTAAAGAATTATACATGATGACACTAAAGGGGCGATTTACTGAAATGACTGACATTCTCCACTGACAGCTCAAGATGGGATTCAGATTCCTCTGCACTAGTACAGTTTGATTTCTATGAACAATTAAATAATGGCACACAGATGATCATAGTCAGAGATGTTAAAAACATCTCTGCCTACATTTATGCTTTGACTTAAAATGAAGAAATAGGAAGACATTGTGTTTGGTCACAAGGAGTAATCACTCCATGAGAGGAGAGCTGCAACTCTCCCACAACGGGCAGAGACAACATTTCATCAATAGCACCATCTCAACACTTTGTCACTATCTCTAGTTAGTCTATTTTATCATAATGTATTAATATCAATCATATCTACACACTTTAGAAATGTTAACTGATCTCAGGTATGATACTAGCATCTTATCTTTCCAGGCCCATGGGAAAAGGTATAGAGTCACAGTGATGTTGGAATACAGAAACATTTCTGAATCATATCAGAAGGGTTAAAGGTTAGCTTTAAATAGAAGAATTTTAGTTTTTTTCTGAGAAAAATACAGAATATTTCTATAATTTTAAAAATTCCTATTTCCTCTGGAAATATTTTATTCCTTCTCACCAAGCAATAAATAAGAATAAATATGGCTTTCTCTATTACAATTTTTAAAACAATTTTGCAAGTTAGTTATTATTTTCTTTAGCTAGACAGCTCTTTCATCTCATCTTTACTCATCTAGCACCTATCCATCTTTTAAGAACTGCTCAAGCTCTTTTTTCTCCCTCTAGACCTCCCCCACTTTTCCAACCCATCACAATATTCTTCTCCTTTAAATAACTTCAATATGATCCATTCCTTATCCTATAATATAATTTTATATCTTCTCATATTATGTATTAGTTGTTTCATAATATGTCTTTAATGTTCCAATAAATTGAATAATTTGAGTTCCCATATTTCTCACCCTCTCACCCTCCTTACACAGTGCTCCCAAGTCTACTAGACTGATTGAAATATCTTATTTCACTAGGGTTTCCTAAGGAATATTAAATAGCTTAAATTTTACAAATGAAATGAAAGCACTACGTTCAATATACTTACAGGAAATAATTTAATTGGGAGTTTTTTTAAAAGTATGATGGATGCTAAACAAAAATAAGGTAGTAAGACGTGTTGCTGACTGATATATTCATGCTCATTTATAGGGTTCTATGTATGTGTTTTCTGTTAGTTTGTCTCCCTGCCATGTTACTGTCAGTGCCTTCCGACTAAGGATTAGATATTCTTAATGATCCATTAGGATTACAGCCATGCCATGGACACAGCAGATACTCAACATGAGCCTTTGCTTGAGAGTCATTTGTGGGTAATTGTATGTTCTATGTTTACTCAGATAAAAAAAAAAAGATTAACTGTTTCATGCTCTGGATGAAGTCCTTCTCCAAGCCCTCCCTGAGCCTTAGAGCAGCTGGGTCACTTCCAGAGCATCACTTCTTTTTGGGCTCTGGGAAGACTGGACCCAAGGCACCCCCTCCCCATCCCCACAATTATCCTCCAGAGTAGTTCAGACATATTCACTGGGCTTGCCAACACCCCAGCCAGGGCATGCCTCATCTCACAAACAGGAGAATTTGTGTAGAGAGAAGGTCAGATACTTCTCACAAAGTCACACACATAATCACAGACACAGGGAAGCAGAAGGAACACTTTCTGACAACTATTCTTCTTTTCAAATACCTGGATCAAGCTCATTTCCTAAATTATAATAAATGTGTATGAAAGACCTGTACCTTTTTTAGCCCCAGTGAAGATAAGGAAGACACTCAGCTTAGACTCAACACAGCTGCCTATGGCACCAGTGCCACTAGGAAGCACTTGAAACACTTTCAGAGGGCAATTTATTTCTTTCTACCAGATGAGCCTCTGTTTCTTTTATACCCTTATTTTCTCTCTGCCCATTCTTTGCTTATCCTTTATGTTTGTTCCCATCTATTTCTGAGGCCTGCCTATACCACCCATGGCATTATTCAGGCTGGAAAACAAGATGATTTTTAGCTAACAAAAGTAAAAGTATCTTCCTTTACAAGTATTTTCCATTAATTATCCATTAATTATTTTTGTATAGGAGGCAGAAAAAATACAAAATAGCATATCTTTACCATTATACTATGTCCATATGATAAAATACAAACTATTAAAGTAAGAGGTCTGGAAACAACACAAGCCTTTAAGAATAGTAGGCCAGAGAAGTCTTTCACCCAAATTTCAGGATGCCAGATGGAAAGACGGGTGACGGTAGCTCAGTAGATGCTGGGAAACATGATAGTTAATACTGGTACAAGGATGGCATTTCTTTTCTAAAGTCCTGGCTTATGTCAGGGATCAGATAAAAATATAGTATTATAAAAATTCTGAACAATGGAACTTGACCCTATAACAGCAACAACAAATGATTGTCAGATGTATGTGTTTGAGTCTACTGCCTCAGGTGTGGCCTTGTTTTTTCAAGACTGGGGCTATGTTATCATCTCAGCTGGGAAAATTGCTGCTCCTAATACATAGAAAGGCATATTTGCCCAAGTAAGGAACCAGACTGGAATGGGCTTATAAGAGCACCTTCCTCTATAATCCTTTGAAAAGAGCTTAAAAGGATGAACATTAGAAAAAGAATAGGCAACCATGGGTTATCTATGCTAGAATCCAGAAAAATTAGAAATGCTGATAGAGAAATAACTACTATCTTACTCTTGAATGTGTTCTTACTGGAGAAAAAGCTGACATTTAAGAAGATATTTATATTTTCATACCATTACTTGAAAGAATCTTTAGGTTTAGAAGACAACATGTGAAAAGGGGGTAACAGGGATTTATAAAAAATTATTATCAGTGTGTTTGAAGATCAAAAGTGATATGCTCACCAAATCTATAACATAAAAGGAAGGAGGGAAGCACCAATACATGAAGCTGGAACAAGTAGCTTTGGTCACTCTATATCAGGTTTACACAGCACAGGATGAGCTTATGGACAGCATTACTCCAAGAGGGGCATGCTCTCCATATAGTACTTCTTGGTGATTTTGTTAGGAACAAAACCTGGGTTGAACAACAACATTTACTAATAGTAGTAATAGTAGTAATAGTAGTAACAGTCATAGTAGTACTGATAGCAGCAGCAGCAACTTTTACTAAGATTTAGGCATGTGTGGTGCGCTTTGTTTATATTATTTATTCATTCCATTCTCACATTTGTATGAGATAGGTATCTTCATTTTATGTATGAGGAAACTGAGGTCTACGGAGAGGTTAGGTAAATTGCTCAAGTCATAGAGCTAGGAAGTGGAAAAGCCAGGATACAAAGCCAAGAAGCACAACTCCAAAGCCCATGCTCTTAAATTATGTGTGACCCAGTGTGTATACACAGATATTCCTACGTTTTTCACCTGGAGGCTTACCAGGCAGAGGAGTTCATGCTCTCAAATACTCAAAATGGTAACTTTCAAGACAAAACTCTACATAAAAGGGGAACAAAATCACAGGAGATATTTCTTTGTATTGCATTGTTAAAAATGGTGTTTTTAAAGTATTAAGAACCACTGTTCATTTTACTTATGATGCTTCTATTTAAAGTACTTTTTCTATTCCATTTTACCAAAAGTCATATTATTGATAGTCATCTTCCTGTTTGGTGACACATCAATAGTAAAATGACTTAAATTGTCTGTTGCTTAATGTGAATATTCAGAACCTAGGTATTAGGTGGAGGAATGTGTGTTCCACAAGGAAAGCTCAGTTTTCAAACAGGAGGGAAATGGGTGCTCACTGGGTACTTGGTAGATGCCTCTTTCAGGGCAAAAAAACAAGGTTGCAATAAATCCACATGCATTCCCTGAGTCAACCAAGTTGGGGTGTGGGGAGTAGCTGTTTAGACAATCCACAACATGAACCAATACCAAATATTTACAAATGCATTGTGTGCTTTTAAGTTACTCTGGTGTCCTTACATAATTCATAAAAATTTTAATAGCTTATATTTCCAAATCACCCAAGCAACTTCTATTAAAGGAGGTACCCTGAGAAATAGATAGAACAGAACAAAAATATCCCAGATTTGAAATACTCCCTGAATGTCCTCAAAATATCCAATATCCAAATATCCCAAAACAGAAGATAGGAGCTGGTGCTGAGAGTTGTCCTAATGACATGTATGTCATATATAAACCATATGCTACACTTGTATAGTGCTTTCTGTGTACCAGGCACTATGCTAAGTGCTTTTACATCTATCAATTCATTTATTATAACCCATTACAACCTTATGAGGTAGGTACCATAATTAAGCACAGAGATTAAGTAATTTGTCCAAGTTTACTAGAAAATGAGAGTTACAATTTAAACCCATACAGTCTGGCTCCATCACCTGCACTCTTAACCACTATACTAAACTGTCCATAAGGACTGAATATAACCCCTGGGAAGTCTGAAAGATGGTATTTGCTTTTTGTGTATCAGGCAATTAATAATTTAGTTTGATATAAACTCATTGGAAGTTCAGATGAACACAATAATCTTATAGTTTGCCCACCAACTAGTCATTTCAGTCAGACATTCTCACCTGAATTAACTTTGTTAATATTCCAAGTTAGCTTTGTTAATACACAGCCTATCTAGTTTTGATTGGAATATCTCTTAAATACTAAAGAACCAGTCTTGGTTTTGTTTTTTTTGTCTTGTTTTCTCCATATGAAAAAGCCAAAGGAAATCAATGTATTTCAGGATGCAATGAAAAGATCAAACCTGCCGTGGAACAAACCATTTGGGGAGCTAACCTGGCAGCTCAAACAACCCATAGATAATCTTCTCCCTCACTTGAGGACTTGATCTTGCCAGTGGCTACAAATGTGTCCGTTCTACCCCTCTGCTAGCTAAGATAGCAAACTGGCAGTCCAAGGCCTCTGTCACTGGCCACATGTGCTAGAGCAAGCAAAGGTCATGGAATATCAGAGGCAATTAATCAGATGGTATCTGAAAGAGTAGAACACGTCTCCCACTTGTCTATTTTTCATGTGGACCAAACAACATTCCTCATGGGAGGACCTATACGGCTAACAAACAGGCAGTCAAGATGCCATGTAATTTTATTCATAAAATAAAACATATCACAAATTATACTGCACCCTACAATTTTAATTTAGGGAAGTATTTCCTTTGCTTTGAGAGAGCTTGGCTCCATTTGAAAGATAACAGACACTCTGTGAGGAATTAGAAGAAACACACAGTTTTTTGCATTGGGTTCTCACTAGGAGAGTTTTCATGTGAAGCAGATGGCAGGATTTTAGACTTCTCAGTAATTTTTCATGACACTTTGAAGTTTCTTTCCTTATGTTTTTAACCTGTATTAATGATTGCAATAGAGGAAAGGTAGCTTTTAGATTTCATGAGGAGGAAGTTGTACATATTCACTTCAAATCTTGGGAAAAACACCCTATTTCAAATAGAAATTGAACAATATTGACTGATAGTCTAACTTTCATAACGCTACTATGAATACTGAAAGAAACAGAAGAGAAATAGCCGTCAAAGACATGGTTTCTCCCTTCCAGGAGATGAAACCACAGTGGAAAAGAAACTATATATAGTTTCACAGGCAAAACATAAATACATACATAGATTTAAGAACACTGTAATTTGGTGGCTTTTCAAATTAAAAAAAAAAACCTCTGTAAATAAGTGAGAGACTTAATATTATTTAAACAACCACTGTCATACTGGGTTTAGGATTACGAACAGGCTTTATAACACTGCAGTCTATCTGATATAGGAAGAGGATCTAAGCTCGAAGTAGAGAGGCCATTGTATATCTCAGAAAAAAAAATTACAGAAATTATACATATTTTTAAAATTTTAAAGGGAAACTTGCTATTGTAGGCTGAAGTTAATGGGGAGGGGGTGGAATAAAGACTAGTTTCCCTAATAAAAATGGAGACCTGAGTAAGTTCTTTAAAACTAAACTAACATTGGGAAAATTCTGATTTAAGAAATAAATAATAAAAAACTAAAAAAGCATTCAGTGCAAAACAAAATTCTTCTGACAGACTAATCAGGACTTTAATATGATAATCTGATGTTTATCTGTGCTTTGCTTGTGCAATTGCAGTTTTCTTAGCTATTATTCAAGAGCTGTAAAATAAAGAAAACCTAATTGCCTTCAGGAGAAAAGTATTACTATTGAAATAACTTAAGCAAACATATTCTGAACTAGCAAAGTATTCTAAAATCATTTGAACTGAAAAATGAACTGACAGCCATTAACCACTCTACAGGTGCCCCTGGCCACAGCCCATTTTGGTTTTAGAGAACACCCACCAGCCTTAGGACAGCTTTCACCAGCAGTGTGTCAAACACTTTGGTAACTCAATTTTTCCCTCTTACCTGCTATAATGCCTGTCAACTTTGAGTACTGCTCTATCTACTGCCAGGTGAACCCAGAGTAGAGAATGTTCTCGGCTTGTGTTGTGATGTTACCTTAGTTATTTGAGACAGGTAAATAGGTAAAGTGGAACAAGAAAAAGGTGCATTTGCTACAAAACAATTACAGTATTTATGCAGGAAACAAAATCAAAGCTCTGAGAAAAACTGGCAAAAGCAAACTGAACTCTTTCCTACCTGACAAAAATAAGTTTTCTGGGCATAGTTTTCTAATTCATAAAAGGAGTCTATATATCTTTGCTCTTAAACTGCATCAGAAACATATATATAAAGATATGGTTAATATGTTCTCATATAACTTAGGAAGAACTGTTTCCCTTATTCTATTAGAGAATATTTTTAAAACTGTATATAGAACTGTTGGGAATTCAGAAATAAGTAATAGAAATGTTTCATGAAGAGGATAAATATGGGGCACACTATTTGCAAACCATCTTTCTTTCAGCCTTTTCATGTACTGTTCCAGTCAGGTTCTCAACCGCACCTAAGTTACCCTGGTAACCACCTCAGTGTCTGCACAGACTATGCTGAGCTGAAGCAAGCTGCCTCTTCAGTCACTGAGGTTTTCCTCAGGGCTGGTTCTTTACATCCATTCTCCAAACTCTTGCACATCTGGATCCTAACTGTGGTATTCCGTCATCCTGGTTTGGAATCACCTGGCCCTAATTCTGGTAATTCTGTTTTCCTGGTTACTAGCCTTCTAAACTACCCTTCTTCTCACTCTGCCTGATATCTTCAACTGCCCCAGTCCTGCTTGCCTACTAGCCTGTACCTGTGATTTCTGGGACCTCTAATACTGCCCAGTTCTGCTTCCTTGGTCCAGCTTCTTGTCTAGTGTACCCAGCCTTTATTTCTCCACTGATGGGCATAATACAGGTGAATCAAAAAGTAATTTGCCAAAGTTTATTTAGGAAAAAAATTTGTGTCAGATTTATCACTTCCACTTGAAAAGCACTGACTTACACAAATCAACTTGTTTGGTTTTTTGGTTTAAAAAAAGCATAGCATATCTATGAAAACAGAGATCTATCCCACTGAAATATCTATATAGGAAACTTCAGTTAGATTGTGTTTGCTTGACTCTTACTTATAAAGTGATGGCTTATATGCAACGAAGTCAGTTTCACTTCAGGGAATACCAACTCTGCAGTGGATATTCTACTATTTTAAGTCACTTGGTCAGTCTAGTGTATTGTAGCTTGGTAATGCAACAGATGACAACACTAGGTTAGATTTCTAACCTCTTCTAAGGAGTAGCCACAGCTATATAACCCTGGAAGTGAAAGGAATCATATTAGTCTAGCTTCTCCTCTGTCTGTAAAAACATTATTCAGCATGACCAGAATAAAATTCCCTATAATCCCAGCATTTTGACAGGCTGAGGCAGGAGGATTGCTTGAGGCCAGGAGTTTGAGGCAAGCCTGGGCAACATAGTGAGACCCCATCCCTACAAAAAATTTTAAAAATTAGCCAAGTATGGTGGCACACACCTATGTAGTCCCAGCTACTCAGAAGGCTATGGCAGGAAGATCACTTGAGCCCAGGAGTTTGAGGCTGCACTGAGCTATGATGGTGCTACTGCACACCAGCCTGGGTGACAGAGTGAGACCCCATCTCTAAGGGGAAAAAAAACCATAAGAAAGTTATGTTCACAATCTTTATAAAACAGAATTCAAGCTTCCTTTTTCTTACTAGTCTACAAAGCAAGGTATGTGAACCCAGGATGTGCAAGATGAAGCATGGAATAGAAGAAGAAAATACTATAACAGAATGTCTATTTATATTTACATATTTTGGGGTACATTTGACAGTGTATATAATATATACACATAGTATTACACATATAGAGTTTATTAATTAATGAATATACAGATATTGAGGTAAATATGCAATTTTATTTTTACAGATGGAATGTGCAATCAAAAAAGTTTGGAGGCCAGTGGCTTTCAGGACAATGACTAGCCCCTTAGGGCAGCATTTAAAGTAGCTCATAATCTGCCTTCAACATGCCATTTCTGCTTGCCCACAAATATTACTCCTATCTAGGCACTCTATGATCCATTCATACTGAACTCCTAGACTATATACTCTATGAAGGCAGAATTCATGAACATCTTACTCACCCTGTGGATGTCAAACATTTAGCACATTGCACAGCATCTAATAGACACTAAAGATATGATTATTAAATGAATGATTAGTTAATGAAACTAGCTTTATAAAGACATTGTGCTTTTTCATACTTCTGAACCTTTCCATTTATTGCTCTCTCTGCTTGCAATGCCCTTTTTGCCAGCCCTTAACCTGGAGAACATCTGAAAAGCTAGACAAATTTCTTCATCAGTACCTCTACCCCTATACCATATAGTTACTTATGTCCTCTTTTGGTCTTCCATACTCCTTTCTAATTACTTACATTGTATGTTTGTCCTCTCTAATAGACTGTAAGATTCCCTGAAGATAGAAAAAAGATTTATTCCTTTGTATCCCCAAATCCTGACATGGTAGCTAGCACATTGCAGGTACTCATTAAATCACTGTGGGATGATGTATTTAATATAAGTGAGTTTCTAAACAATAAACTATTAATATATAAAAGGCATTAGAATGCTTCTGCTTCTAGTGATGGCTGAAAATTGGTACCAGACTTGACCACCAAGTATAAACAACTAGAAAACTGGACAAAATCTATGAAATCACTGTTTTTAGCTATTGGACAACAGGCAGCCCAGGACTGTGATCTCCAAGAAAAGGTTAACAAATGAAGTGATTCTTAAGATCACTCCAAAAAGAACATGGATGAGTCATTAAGTTGAGGAGGTAGAGATGGAATTAGGCAAGGATAAGGTGGCTGGAATTTTCAGGGCAAATACCAGAGAGGAGGAAGCTATGCAAAAGTGGAGCTTCAGAAATTTACATAGAGTCATCCTTGAATCTTTGCCTGAGCACTAAGCTGTGCATCCATAGAGTGAGACCCCATGAAGCTAAACAAAAAACACCAGCTTGGAAGATGTTCCAGTTCCATCTAGCCACAGTGGAGACATAAAATTAAATAGGCATTCAGTGAAAACCCCAAAAAGTAAGGCCTTTATAGTAAGGCTAACCTAGCCAGAAAGTAAAGGTTACTCTAGACAACCCTCCACAAAGCTAAAAAAAAAAAAAAAAAAAACCTAATAAAACCCAAAAACAAAAACTAAAAATAAGCCTTGAAAGAATCAAGCTGATCCACAAATAGCTTAACTGACTACCAAAACAAAAAACAAAATTCAGACCCTCAATAATGTAATGTTCACAATACCTTGCATCCTAAAAGACTTTCAAAGCAGGAAAAAAGTATGATAAAAAATAGAAGAAAATTGATCTATAGAATGACAGAAAAGACAAAGATAGTGAATTGAGCAGAAAAAGGAGTTACAAAAAGATATTACAAACATATTCAAAGATTAAAGGAAAACACAAACATAATGAGGAGAGAAATGGGAACTATCAAAAAAGGAAGCAAATGAACTCTTAGAGCCAAAAATATATAATGTCTGAAATTTAAAAATTTGATGGACAGGCTTAACATCAGATTAGTCAGTGCAGATAAAAAGATTGGTAACAGTGACAGAAACTAACCAAATTGAAAAAGAGAAAGAAAGATGGGGGGGGGAAAAAAGAACAGAGCCTCAGTGACATTTAGGACGATATCAAGCAGTCTAACATACACATAATTGGAGGCCCAAAGGACAGGGGAGAGAAATGGCACAGAGATATATTCAAAGAAATAAGCCCAAAACTTTATGAAAATTATAAACCAAAAGATTCATGAGGCCAGCAAACCCTAAGCAGGGCAAATAACAAACAAAATAACAATTAAGGCACATAATAATCAAGTGAAAACCAATGACAAAGAGAAAATCTTAAAATCAGCCTCCTCAAGACAGTATATTCAAAATAACAAAGGTAAGAATACATTTGACTTCTCATCAGAAACAATAGAAGCCAGGGGACAATGGAATGAAGGTTTTCAAACATTAAAGAAAAAAAAAATCAACCTAAAATTCATTATCCAGGTAATAAAATTGTATTACATTAGGAATTTTTGCTAAATAAGTAGATTTTAGCTGCTCAAAAAAGTCAAGAAAAATATGTGAGATGATAGATATGTTAATCTGCTTCACCTTTGTAACCATTTTATTATCTATATGTATCCCATAACATCATGTTGTAAACCTCAAATATATGCAATAAAATTTATTTTAAAAAATAAACAATCAACTGAATAAAATTAAAATTATTTATCCAGAGAAAAGTGTTAAAGAAAAAAATGACATTAACTTAAAATTCTATGTCCATTGGAAAGATACTTCAATAATGAAGAAAAAATAAAGACTCTTCCTGACAAACACAAGATGAAAGAAGTCATTGCCAGCAGACCCGACAATGGTTTAAATGGTTAAGTGGATTAAAGAAGTTCTTAAAAGTGAAAGGAAAATGATACTACATAGAAACTCAGATACACATAAATGAATGAAGAACACTGGAAATGATAAATACATGAGTTGTTTTTAAGTTACTTTAAAAGATAATTGACTGTTTAAAGCAAAAATAATATCAACATATTACAAGGTTTATGACATCTATAAAAGCAAAATGTATGATGACAATAACATAAAGGAAAGATACAGCTTCTCCTTTAAAGCTTTAAACAAAGAAGTACAGTCACTAAACCAATAGTAAAAAAAATGGAATAATAAAAAATAATTAATACAAAAGAAGACATGAAAGGAAAAGAGAACAATGAACAAATGAGACAAATAGAAAACAAATAGCAAGACAGTAAGATTAAGCACAACCATATCAATAATTAAATTCAGTCCAATTAAAAAGCAAAGCTTGTCAGATGAGCTCAAAATCCAAGACCCAACAATATGGCTGTCTACAAGAAATGCACACAAAATATGACAATATAGGTAAAACATAAATGGATGGAAGAGGTATACCATGTGAACACTAATCATGAGAAAGTTAGAGTTGTTATATTAATATCAGACAAAACAGACTTCAAACAAGGAATATTAATGAGAATAAAGAGAGACATTTTGTAAATATAAAGTAGTTAATTCATAAAAAAACCATAACAATCATAAATGTATATGCAACAAATATGAGCTTCAAAATAAATGAAGCAGAAACTGACAGAAATGAAGAGAAAAATAGACATATACATACTTATAATAGGAGATTTCACCACTCCTCTCTCAGTAATTGATAGAGCAAGTAGATATAAAATTAGTAAGGATATAGAATATGAGAATAACACCACTAACCAACTTGATTTAACTGATATTTATAGAACAATATATCAAACAAGGGCAGAGTATACTTTTTTTTAAAGTGCACTTGAAACATTCACCAAGATAAACCATATGATGGGCCATATAACAAGTCTTCATGAATTTAAAAGATTGAAATGATCCAGAATCCATTCTGTGACCAAACTAGAATTAAGTTAGAAATCAATAATAAAAAGATGTCTTGAAAAATCCCCAAATATTTAGAATAATATGTAACAGTTAAATAACATACTGCTAAATAATCCATAGGTCAAAGAATAAATCACAAAAAAATTTAAAATATTTTGAACCAAATTAAAATATGGCATATCAAAATTTGTTTTGTGTGTGGTGTTTAGGAGGGAGATTTGTAGCTTTGACTACTTACACTAGAAAAAAAGAAAGGTTTGAAATCAATGACCTAACCTTCCACTTTCAGAAGCTAGAAAAACCTACATTAAACCCAAAGTAATTAGAAATAAGGAAATAAAAAAGATAAATGGAGAAAGCAAAGAAATAGATAACAGATAAACATAGATAAAATCAATGAAATCAAAAGCCAGTTCTTTGAAAAGATCAATAAAATTGATAAACCTCTAGCTGGACTGCTCAAGAAGAAAAAGAGGGATGAAAATACAAATTAACACCATTGGGAATGATATAGGAAACATAGCTACAGATCCTATAAACATTAAAAGAATAATAAGAAAATATTATAAATAAGTTTATGCTGAAAAATTTGAAAAATTACATGAAACAGACAAATTCCGTGAAAGACAAATGGTCAAAACTGACACAAGAAGAAGTAAAAAATCTGAAGTACCCTATGTCTACTTAATTGAATCTGCAAACAAAAATTTTCCACAAATATACTCCAGGTTCAGATGGCTTCACTGCTTAATGCTATCAAGCATCTAGGGAAGAATTACTAGCAATCTTATACAAATTCTTCCAGAAAAAAGAAGAGGGAAGAACACTTGCCAATTTATTTTATGAGTCTAGCAATACCCTGATACCAAAATCAGACAAAGAAACTACAACAAAATTTCAAAAAAATACAAACCATTATGACTAGCATGAGTATAGATGACATAATCCTTAACAATATAATCCTAAACAAAATAGCAAATCAAATCTAGCAATACCAAGAAAGGATAATACCTATGACAAAATTGAGTTTAATTCCTATTTTATAAGGTTGAATTAACATTAGAAAAAAATCAATGTAATTTACCATATTAACATTTATTTAAGCAAAGCATTTATTTTTCTCTCTGCTTGATTTTTCCAGATTTTGGAAACTTTTTGTAAGTATTTTTATAGTATGGCAATATAGTTATTTACATAAGTTCAATAAACGTCTGTTCTCTTTTAAAGGAGAAAAACTCCATAATCATCTCAAAAGATGCAGGAAAATAATTTGACAAAATTCAACATAAATTCATAACAAAATTTCTCAGCAAACTAGAAATGGAAGGACATTCTCTCATAAAGAACATCTACAAAAAGGCCTACATTTAGCACCTCAATTAATTGTAAAACCCTAAATGCCTTATTCTAAGATCAGAAACAAGACAAAGATATCCACTCTCAACACTTCTATTCAGTATTGCACTGGAGGTCTTAGCCAGTGCAATAAAGCAAGAAAAGGAAATCAAGGCATACAGACTAGGAAGGATGAAGTAAAGTTGTCTTTATTCATAGAAGACATGGTCCTATGCTATGGTATGAACTTTTGTGTCCCCTCAAAATTTATACGTTGAAATCCTAACCCCCAAGGTGATGGTTTTAGGAGGTGGGACTTTTAGAAGGTGATTAAGTCATGAGGCTGGAGCCCTCATGAATCGAATTAGCATCCTTATAAAAGAGGCCCCAGAGAGCTAGCTAGCCCCTTCCACCATGTGAGGACACAGTTGAGAAGGCACCGTCTATGAGGAATGGGCCCACACCAGACACTGAATCTGCTGGTTCCTTGAGGACTTCCCAGCCTCCAGAACTGAGGAATAAATTTCTGTTATTTATAAACTACCCAGTTTATGGTATTTTGATAATAGCAGCCCAAAATGGACTAAGTTCGTCTTGTATC
The DNA here is from genome assembly GCA_023783475.1 of Daubentonia madagascariensis. Lineage (NCBI taxonomy): Eukaryota > Metazoa > Chordata > Mammalia > Primates > Daubentoniidae > Daubentonia > Daubentonia madagascariensis. The sequence goes on along the minus strand of JAKFHU010001035.1, from coordinate 38,010,172 downwards.
TAAAAAAAAAATCCTTGAGATTCTCAAAAAAGCTATTAGAATTAATAAGTGAATTTAGCAATGTCACAGCAAAGTCAATATACAAAAATCAATTGTATTTCTATATGCTAGCAACGAACAATTGGAAAATGAAATGAAAATATAATACTATTAATAACCGCATTTAAAAAATCATAAAAATAATAGGAATAAGTATGTACATCAGGGTGGGTATACAAGACCTGTTCACTAAAATGTACAAAACATTACTGATGGAAATTAAAGAAGAGCTAAACAAATGGAGTGAGATGTCATGATTATGGACCAAAAGACTCAATATTATTAAAACGTTAATTCTCTCTAAATTTATCTATGGATTCAATGCAATCCCAATTAAAATCACAACGAGCTTCTCTCTTTTTTTTTTTTTAAAAAGATCACCAAGCTGAGTTTAATATTTACGTGAAATACAAAGGACCTAGAATATCCAAAACAATTTCAGAAAAAAAGAGAACAAAATTAGATGACTTACAGTACCTGAATTCAGGACTTATAAATCTATAGTAATCAAGACAGTGTGCTACTTGCCTAGGGTAGACATATAGATCAATGGAAAAAAAAGAAGAGTCCAAAAAGAGATCTGGACATTTATGATCAATTGATTTTCAACTAGATAAAAAGGTAATTCAATGGGGGAAAGGATGATCTTTTCAACAAATAATGCTATAACAACTGGATATCAGTGTGGAAAAAAATGAACCTTGACCCTTACTTCACACCATATTAAAAATAAAATTCAAATATATCACATTCCCAAAGAAATGCCAAGGGTTTAAAACTTCTAGATGAAAACATAGGAGGAAAAGTCTTTATGGTGCTGATGTAAGCAAAATTTGTTAGGACACAAAAAACAGTAGCCATAAAAGAAAAAAAGAAGATAACTTAGATTTTATCAAAATTAAAAACTTCTGCTCTTAAAAGACAGTATTAATAAAATGAAAAGGCAAGCCACAGACATATTTGTAATACATATATTTAACAAAGAACTTGTACAGGTTATATAAAGAATTCTTGGAATTCAATCAAAAGAAGGCATACAATTCAATTAAAGATTGTACAAGAGTTTTGAACAAGTCACAAAAATGATATACGAATGGCCAATAAACACAGGAAAAAATATTCAACATCAGTAATCATCAAGAAATACAAATTAAAATCATAATAAGATACCATTATATAGCTCAAATTAATAATGGCTAAAATTAAAAATGCTAACTATATCAAGTGTTAGTGAGGATGTGAAGCAACTGAAACTCTCATATATTGCTAGTGAGAATGTAAAATGCAATCACTCTGGAAGACAGTTTGGTAGTTTTTTAAAAAATTAAACATACACCATACATACCATACAACCCAGCCATTCCATTCCTAGGTATATACCCAAGAATAATGAAAACTTATATCCATAAAAGATCTGGTACACAAATATTCCTAAAAGCTTCATTCACAATAGCCTCAAGCTGGAAACAACCCAACTGTTTATCAGATAAATTTATGAACAAATTCGTGATGGTATACCCATACAATAGAATACTATTCCAAAATAAAAAAGACTGAACTACTGATACACAACAACATGGATGGATCTCAAAAAACAGTGATTTGAGGGGAAAAAAGCATCCATAAAAGATTACATACTATATAATTCCATTTATATATAATTCTACAACAGTCTAAACTATAGTGACAATATGCAGATCTGCAGTTTCCTAGGGCTGGGGTGGGGGCTGCCTACAAAGGGACATGAGGGAACTTTTCAGAGTGATACAGTAGAAACATTCCATAGCGTAATGGGAGTAGTGGTTACACAGGTATATACATTTGTTAAAACTCATTGAAATGAAAACAAAAAACTCATTGAAACGTACATTTAAAATGGGTACATTGGGAGCTCCAGTGGCACAATCTGCTAGCACGGTACTTATATAAAACGGGTACATTGATTATATGCAAATCGTACCTCTGTAAAAAAGCTAAAAAAAGACACTAGACGTGAATAAGTGGACGTTTTCCTTGCGATTTACCGTACTATGAGGAATGAGAAACCAATTTCATTTTAAAACCAAAATGAATAACTTTGTAGTTGACTTTGGATTATTCCTTACCTTTATCATTGAGTGCCTGGAGATTGTTGACTCTACTAGAGAATGACTTATGTAAATTAACCCACCATCTGCCCTGTTGTTCAAACCATTAACTTTGAAGTCACATTTGACTCTTACTTTTTCTTCACATCTAATCCATCACCAAGTCCTAACTTTTACCTCCAAATTACATCCTGAATTCATCTATTTTGATCCATTTACTATTGCCACCCTCACAATCGAAATCATCATCATCTCTCATTTAGAATAATGCAATATTCTTTCATCAGCTTTTCCCCATTCTATTCTTATCCTTCTAGCAATCTATTCGCTATGGAACAAAAAGAGTAATCTTTACAAGATATGAATTAGATCATGCTATTCCTCTGGTTAAAACTCTCCAATAGCCTCCCATTGCACTGAGAATAAAATCCATACTCTTTACCGTGGCCTACAGGCCCGGTATGTTCCAGACCCAGTTTATCTTCCCAACTTCATCTTAAACCATTTTCACCCTTCCTTGCTACGCTTCAGCATTAACTAGCTTCCTTTCATTTCTTCAAACATACTAAACAATTTCCTTCTTTCAGGGCCTTTGCATTAGTTTCCTCTGCCTAAAATATGTTTTCCCAGCTTTCCCCTCAACTGGCCCATTCTCATCCTTTAGATCTCAGCTCATATGTCACTTCCTAAGAAAGGCCTTCCAGGCCACCCAATGTAAAGAAGCCTCCCCAGCCCATTTCTCATACGCTACTTATCATAATCGGGACACACGTCGAGCCCTAGAAAGACCCTGAGGCAGGAACACAAGGAGAGTCTTGGACAGATAACAATAATAGCAACAACTACTACCTATATTGTGCTTTCTTAGGTGCTAGGCTCTGTTCTAAGAACTTTACGTATATTAACTTAATCCTCTTAGCAACCCTAAAGGCACGAACTATAATTATTGCCATTTTACAGATGAGAAAACTGATGCACAGAGGAGTTGAATAACTTGCCCAATGACACATGGCTAAGAAGGGGTGGAGCCTGAATTCCAAACAGGCAATCTGGCCCCAGAATCCATGTGTAATGTCTTAAACATTAACCTTGTTGGAAGAAAGAACTTGTTTCTTTTGAAACAGAGGTTAGGAATTAAAGATGAATAAAGATACATTTAAATATGGAAGAAGGAAGAAAATTTGAAATAACTCATGACTATTGTCCTTTCTTAGAGAAACAGAAGTTCAAGTCATCTATTACGCCTGATGATACTGGCTACAGGCAAGGTTGGGGAGTTGAGGAAAGAGGTATGGATCTGAAATAGTTCCTGAGGAGAATGGGTAAAATGACTTCCAGGTGGTACAAGGGGCCACCTGAGGCTGAAAATCATAAATGTGTAATGGTGTCATCAACAGTTAATGCATTTTTCTTCAATAGCACTTGACAGCCCAGGAGCACAGAAAACCAATTTTAGCTTTATGTGGGGTTGGTGATAGGATGAGTAAGCATAAAGAGGGTTGAAGGATGAAAAAATTAAAGGTACTGGTGAGAGTGTGGTTGAAATGCCCATCAATGGGGTCCTGGCTGGGCAAGATGAAAATGAGTGAAAAATAAGTATCAAAGGATAATTATGATAATTGTTTTGAGGGGAAAAATATATGTGTTTAGAAAAAATGGAAAAAATATATCAAAATTTTAACCAAATGTACAAAAACTTTAACCATTGGTAATTCTGGATAACAAAAAATAACATCTGAATACTGACTCTACCTTTGATGATATTAAGGAATTATTGTTAAATTTTTTTAGATGTGTTAATGGCATTGTAGTTGTGTTATCTTTTAGAAATAGATACTGAAATATTTATGGATAAAATTATAAGATTATCTTGGATTTGCTTCAAAATAACATAAGAGAAGAAGTGAATGGGGTTTTCAACAGGCAGAACTGGCCATGGTTGTTGCTTTTTGGGACTGGGTGATGATTACATTGGGGTTCTGACTAAACGTGGCTACCTTAGAAAGCATCTGGAAGAATCCATTTGAAAACATGATTCTAATGTTGAAAGATTTATTTCCTGCATATGATAATTGCTATCCAGAGCAGTGTATAGGTATGAAACCACAGGGCCAGATTTCTAAATCCAATGTTAAGAACATATACCAAAGATGTTCTGCTTATAAATCAAGCTGTTCAAAAAGGACTTCACCACTGTAGGTCACCAAGGAGTTAGCTACAAAATTTCAAATCTAAGTTTAGCAAAAAGTACTCTCTAGTAGCCTGAAAGAATTTATACATGTAAAATATTTTCATTTTCACCCCTTTTGAGAAGTCATCAAATGCCAAGTAATAGCACCAGCGTGTAACTGTAGAAAGTATAGAACTTTGTTGCAAAACATGAATTATTTATACATAGTTATATACATACCCATGTTTGCAGATGCACATATGTACCTACGTAAATATAATCAGCTAAAATCATTCTCTTTGAGTTAGGTGCAAAAAATTACAAATTATTGCAAATGAGTTATATGCCAGGTAACTCTGCTAAATATCAAAAACTTTAAATTTGATCATTTAAAATCTCAATTATCTATATAATGTAGAAGTACACTAATAACAATTTTCTGAGGTTAGTAGATATTAAGGCTATTCAGTAATCTTTAAGTGCAAATGTAGACTTGAGTAATGGTATTTCCAATACCTCAAATAAGTATCCTGAATAACTTTTTCAAGGTCAAAAATGAAGTTTCTCAGATATTCCTCTTCCATCGTTTAATGCAATCTTAATTATACTAGTATTACATCCATGTTTCCATCCTTCTGTTTATATCCCTTCCATTAAAATTTGACTCAGTCTTCCTGAATCAAAGGTCATAGAGTGAAAACAACAATGCCCTTCCTAATCCCCAGTGGTTCCCAAACTATTATGAGAAGTAGATCTGAATTCACAGTAGTCTGGGAGAGAACCTTGACATCAAAAAGGCTCTTTAACTTTATCATAAATGAAGTTATTAATAATTACCTGAAACATTGTCATCAATTATACATGAAATAGAATAAAAGGTAGTTGTACAAAATAACTGCTTAGAGAAGCAAAAAATAAAAAATAAAAAGTAGGTAGAAGCACCGAGAGCCTTACTGCTGAACTCTGCAGAAGGCGCCTTCAAATAAATATTTCAAACCTTCATATGAATATTTTAAGCATGACAACTACACATAAACACACAGCCAAAGTGCTCAAATCCACTCAAGAAAGACTATTAAGTCATCAACTTGCTCCTGACAGGATCCACTGAATATGGCAACAGTGAGAAGTCAGGAGACAGTTGGAATCATTTCAAGACTGCTAATTTAACTTGTCTTAAAACCAACCAATGCTCAACGTGTCATCATCAATGTCATCTCATCGCAGTCTGAAAAGCCTTCGACCTAAAGCAAAAAGGTCCCCAAGTGCCACCCTTCTTGTCTACTGGTTGAAAATCTAATTGGTTCTGCTGACAGGCTTGGGAATTGGTAGGAAGGCTGTTCAGTTAATCTCCAAGGGCCAGCAAAGAGCTCAGTATCCATCTCTGAGCTTTGCTCCCTGGCTGTCGTAAAATGACTCTGATGGCAGTGCAAGCTCTTATGCTTCAGCTGTCTTCTGACTTCTGTTAAGTCAAATTCAATAAAGTTTGTCACTCAATAATCTGAGAGCTACCCAACAAAACCTCTTTGATCAATAACAGCTTGCCTGCTTGCACTTGGGAAGGTGACCTATTATAGATTAAAAACACACCTGCTGCTTGAAGCAGAGAATATCTTTTTTTACTTTTAAATGAAAATTCATCCATTAAAATCCATTTAACTATTAGAAGTGGATATAAAGCATTGCATGAGAAAAACAGGAATGAGATAAAAAGAACAGCTCAGATGTGATGCTTTCTTGATGTCTAAATAAAGTTTGATAGTTGTATTCTTTGGTACATTTGGTTCTTATACAAGCCATCTTTATCACATTTTTGCATTTCAGTATCACACATTTATTTGTTGCCTGTGAATAGACAAAGCATTGGTATTGTAACATTAATTCAATCCTCAATCAAAACAAAGTAATCCATTGTCTTATGTCATCTACCGTCCTGCAGAAAATCATAAATGTTCATTAAGGGAAAACAACCATATTCTTTAAAGCCACAACACTCTTTTTATTTAAGTGGTTTCACTCACACACCACCATATACATCAGGCAAGGCTGTGACCAGGTGGAACTCCAGGTAACTTCAAAGTGAAGAAATACAGCTCAGTGAGCCCCGGGAACGATATAAATCACTGGGTAAAATTAGAGAAATGTTTATATTTACATTCCCACATTCAAGCCTCCCATCTTGAAGATTAGAACTCTTATAGTTTGAATAATCCTCAAATAATTAAACATTTAATTAATATAATCAAGATGTTGGGATTTTTTTTTAAGAAAAAGAAAATTAGATAACTCTTTTTTACTTTTTCCAAGAGCAGAGGACAGCATACATTGCGCCTCTTCCCTTACCTAAGGAGTATGTGTTTAGGATGCATTTTGTTTGCAATTCAATAATAATAACTTTGAGATGTATCATCATATTACTAAAGACATTATATAAATAGAATAAGATTAAAACTTCTGCAGGGCCACAACTATGAGTCAATATTAATAAAAGGTTCTGCTAGAATGTGAGTTGGAGTTTCCTGATTATCAGCTGCTTTCACCATGTAGCAGATGAATTTCCCTGTAGAGACAAATGTGTCCACCTCTGAATGTGTGTATATCAGTCTCTTGTGTGGGTATTTTTCATAAAGTTTAAACATGTTTATTTTGTAAGGCATTAATTTTCTCCCATGACATTCACGGCACTATCACATAGGACACATGTGACAAGGAGATATGGATTACATCTCCAACAGCCCCTAATAATTTCATCATAGTCTCTTTGAACTCTGCAGCTTTTTTCCTGATCTGAATTAATCACTTCTCTCCTTCATTGGCTATTATCTCCTTAGTTTTGTGCTTCTGGTTTTCTGGTTTCTATTTGAAATGTCTTCATTAAAGCAGCTGCATACAGAAACATGAGTTCATTTCTGCTTTCATTTGTTTTCTCCTGATTTGTGTGATATGCATAGATCAAGGTTTTTAACTCCTGTATGTAGCAACACACATAGTTCAGAAAGGCCAACCTAATCTAATTAAGGTCTTCTGACTAAAATAAGGTAATTCTTCACATCAGTTGAACCCTGGGATGAGGTGACTCATTTCAGAGGATATCTTAGTTTGCTCAAATGTACAGTTATAATGAGGTTGAGCTGAACACCAGAAACATTACTCCTTGTGATCAAGAAATGGTCACTTTTTCTGGTGAATCAAAAATATATATTGTTAAAGGTTGTTCTGTGTATATATGGCTTGTAATAAAAAGATTTTAATTCATCTAAATCAAATCACAATAATTAAAAAACTATAAGTGGGCTATGGAATATCAGAATTAGAGACAATAAAGGAACAAAATAGTCACTAAAGCTCTTTGTCCATATGGAACAACTGCTTGGCAGATAAATGCAAATTTTTGTAAAGGTCTAAAATAAGTTGGTATGTGACTAAATATCTTGGGGTGTGTTTATAAAAATACATTACAACAGAGTGTGACAGGTACAAACTTGCAATTTCAAAGATCATTCAGCTGAATACACAGATTGGGTTGGAAGGGCACAAGTATGAAAGCAGGGCACCAGCAGGGGGTTGCTGCATGGCTCTGGAGACAGAAGATGGCTAGGATAGGATGGAGGCAGAGTGGCAGTTGGATTCCAAGGACAAACCACAGGACTTGTGATTCAAGGTGTCTAGGTTGACCTCTGGGTTTTTGGAGTGCACAGTTGGCTGGATGGAAAGTTCCCTCCCTGATGTAGGGAAACTAGAGGGAGGGCAAGGGGCACAGTATAGGCTGTAAACTCAGTTTTAAGCACTTGCATGGGATGCTTTGGAGACATGGAATGAGCACCAGTGTGCCTCCTGTGCCCTTGCCTGGAGTCTTCCTTCCCTCACTGCACAGCAGGCACCTTCCATCCTTCAGATCCCACTAAAAGGCCACTACCTTCGAGAGGCCTTCTCTGAATGGGTTCCCTATTATTCTTTCTCTCAAGATCCTATGATCACCCACAATAAATTACAAAGTGTCATTAAAAAAATACAACACTTTTAAAATACGGACAAGAAATGAAGTGGACATTATCCTCTTTCATCTATATGCTATTCCTGCCCAGACCATGCCCATTGCCCCTCAAATGCAATACACCCCAAACCACATTCATCGTCTCACCTAAGTACCTCCAAAACTTCATCTTTCTCAGTAAATAGCATCATTACCTACCCAGCTACCCATGGCAGAAACCTTGAGTCTTCATTCTTCTTTGGTTACCATATCCAAGCAATCACCTAGGTCCAGTAATTTTTTTTTCCCTTCTAAATCTCTCTCAATGTGTCTTCTTTTCTCCATTCCCTCAGCAGTAGCCCTAGTTCAGGTGCTAATCATGTCTGACCTTGATTACTGCTCTTCCCCCACCCCAAGTGGTCTCTTTGACTTTGGGCTTACATCTATTAATAATTCATTTTCTATAGGGTGGCCAAATGCAAACTCCCTAAGGTGAAAGTCACCAGGCATGTTCACAGAATGGCAAGGAGACCATATGGCTGGCTGGAGTGAGTAAGGGACAGTAGTAGCAGACTGATGACTGAAAAGAAAGAGGAGCAAACTGTTGGGGCATGTGAGGCATATTCAGACATGACTCCAGAGAGGATGTCAGATCTTTCTGCCTGGAACATTCTTCCACTCTTGAGAGTCACAGGACTTGCTCCCTTCATGGCTTTCAGCATTTTATTCAAATGTCTCCTCAGTGAGGCTTTTCTTGATCCCTGTATTTAAAACTACCACCCATTCCTCCCACCTCCAGGAGACCTCATCTTCTTCTCTGCCTGGTTTTCCTCTAATACACTTATCACCATCTTTCATACTCTATATTTTATTTATTTATTTCCTGCCTATCTTGCTCATAAGAATACAGTGTTCTTGAAGGCAGAGATTTTGGTCTGTTTTGTTCTCTGGTGTATCTCCAGCATCTTCAATGTACATGGAAAATAGGCACATAAAATAAATATGCGCTTTCAGTAAATATGAAGAATGCAATGCACCTTTTTCCCAGTCACAATATTACTACTGTTGATCTACTTCTGTGTCTCCCTCACTAGACAGAAACCGTACTTTAGCCAGCTTTGTGTTCCTGGCACTTAACACAGTCCCAGGCCCAGAGAAGGCACTCAAGCTTCCATAGACCCACCTCACACTTCCCCAGTGAAACATTTACTGGCTCATGCCTTCCCCTTTGCCCACAATGCCCTCTTCCATTTTTTCACCTTCAAGATCTAGTCTAAACACCACCTTTTTAAAGAAGGCATCTATGACTTCTTCTCGCTAAGAATCATTTTAATTGAAAAAGAGGAATGGGAGAAAGAAGAGCATTGTAGGTTTTCTGGAAACAAACTATACATAACCCCTACTACACTTTGCATTTATCTCTTTTATAGGGTTTTCTACATTCTGTCTGGAGTTATGATTGTTTATATTTGTCTTATTAGTCCTATAGAATCATAGATTTTTCAGACTGTTAGATATCATGTAATCCAAACTCCTCATGCTACAGATGGTGGACCTGAAAACCAGGGGGATTACACAAATGGTGACAAGTTAGAACTCTACGTGCATCTTCTAATGCTCTTTAAGGAGTCAGGCTGCCTGATACATATGGCATCTCTACCACTAATTGTATGACCTTGGAAAAATTATGTAATCTCTTGTATCTCAGCTTTCTCATCTGTAAAAGAGAAAATAAACGCCTAAGGATATCATGAAGGTTAATGAGATGATATATGAAAAGTGCTTAGAGCAATGCCACTAGTAAGTGCTCAGTAAATGTCAGCCGTTGTTATAATTATTACTACTGATTCACCTGTGAGCTCCTTGAGAGCAGGGGATATGACTTATTCACCTTTCTGTTCCCTGATGAGTTAAGCACAGTGCTTTAGCCAAAGGTGATATTAAATGTTAAATATTTTAACAAGTGGTATAGCATAGAGTCCTGACCAATCAGGAATGATGCTGCTTTGGCACTAGATTAGGGTCCTGAAGACCCTCTGCTGTGTTATTAATTTTCTTCTTATTTTCTGGATCATTGGGAGATCTGGAGGTTTCTGGACAAGGATCTGGGATTTCCAGAGCATGAGAGGCAGGGTATGGTACCAAGGGAGTGCTATTTCCCAACCAGTATAAAAATATTTCAATATTTTAACAACCAGTATGCTTGTTCTGCTGTGTACCAATTGACTGCACTACATATAGTAGATACTCAAATGCTAATTACAGAAATAAAAAACAAATGCATGAGTTAAAATTTCACATCAGTGACACTTCTATGGTATCAAAATAATGTCAAATACAGAAATCTTATATTGTTCCCTAAAAGTCTCATTGAAATCTCATGTAAATTTAAAAAAAGAACCATGGATTCTTTATATACTTACACCCATCCATCTTTTCCTTTTCACCATTATCTCTATTGCCACATAATGTGTCTGGAAGAAATTTATATGCAGACAACTGTGATAGGAGATTGGCAAAGACCTATTCATATATAGAGAAAATCTTGATTTAGGATTTAGGAGTTAATGACATTAATGAGTGAGAGAGAAAAAGAGGAAGGGAGGGAGGGATTGAAAAGTGAGCTCAACGATAATTAAAGTAGTTTTACTAGTTATCAATCCAGTGAGTTTTAATATCACTTTTGAGTCCCTATTATGATTTCAGTAAACACATTGCATAATAAACTTCACATTTAAACTCCAGAATCAACCTTTCATCTGTACTTGGCCAATGTTGTTACTGATTTTTTTGGTGGACTGGTCCAATTGCAAGTAAGCTATTTTCTATTCTTGGGCTTTATTGTAATAGGAACTAACAAAGCATAGTGCTGTACTTCCAAAGCTGTGCAACTACTAAATAAGTATTTAATCCTAAGAGTATGGAAATATCTATAACTGTAATACTACTCAGAGTAAGAGGAAATTACTACTATTAAAATTCCATAATCAGTACTTCTTCAAAGTTAACTCTCCTTTTTGCTTTTTCAAAGTACTGTACTTAGTCAATAAATACATCATTTCTGACAACTAAAGCTATGGTGATGAGTGTGATGCTATCTTTATTGATTGGCAGGGAGATATTAGAAATTTTCTGAAACCTTTAACTATTGATAACACATGTTGACAGCTAGCTGTTCCCCTTTAAAACATCAATATATGCTGTTTATTCTATTTCCTGAATGATCATTCCCATGAATTAACTTTCTCTTTTGTCTAATATAAAGTTTTGATCATTCTAATGACAAGAGCTTCCTGTTTAAAACACAATTCCAGTGCATAAAAGTAAAAGGCTTTAAAAATTACATATGGTACTATTGAGGCATCGTATACACAGTTTATTTGAAAGTTATCCAGGCTTAATGGACTGAAGAAAATAATTATTTAAACTCCCTTTCGTGGGTGCTTTGGAAAAGCAACTTCCTTTGTAATTTGTTCATTTTCACTATCAATTTTAGTCAAAATTGCTTCATATTCTCCTTAAAGTACCTGGGTATATACTCTTTAAATGGATGCTACCTAACCATGGAATATGCCTTCACGAACACATGAAAGTCCAGTCTCGGACACTAACCTGGGACTATCATTCTCCCTAGAACAGTCTCCCTTTTGCTCTGATAAGCCCTTCTATACCTACTTCTCTTTACTCTGCCCACTAGCACTGTTTCTTGGACCCAAAATATTAAATGTCTGTAGCTTTAAGCCTACTGCCCTTCTCATCACTTAAGGGGGATTAGAAAGTTTTGTTCTATTTTATTCTTATGTGTCAGAATTCTCAAAAATGGAATCAATGGATCAGCTTTAAAGGGTCCAGGAATCCCTGATATACAATGCAGTACTCTGTACGTAAATACAAGCATTTTTCAGGGGAAGGGCTCTATAGCTTTCATCAATTCTCCACAGAATTCCTAACACAAAAAGATTAAGAACTATTGTGTTTTTTTCCACTCTTATTTAAATAACAGAACACAATTGGGGCTTACTACTCATACTTTATTTTTACTTTGAGATATTTCATTTATTTTTAGCAAATACGTTGCAAATGTAGCTTGTCAGTTTAATTGAAAGGGTTACATTATTTTGGGTGTACTGACAGTTTTTGTTCATTGGAACTGTAGATTTTGGTAATTTGGATAATTTTCTAGTGTGAGTCACAAATACGGAGGAAACTTAGAGGTTTTGGAGGGGGTCATCAATTTCACTCCACACGATAAAATTACTCCCTTCCAAATAGAAGAATACCCCAAACTTCTTCAGAAATCCTTTGGTCCCTCATTCTGCTTCCTATAGATTTTATCATCCCAAATGCTAATGCTTAATCAAATATTATCTTTCATTTTTATTTTACTCTTTTATGTCTATATGCCTTTCTCCTTAACTAGACTATAAGCTCTCAGGGGACAGAGATACACTTTAAACTTTTATTTCCCTTCTTCCTCAGAGACTCGGGCAATGCAATAGCAAGTGAATTCTTAATAAATCCTCCCCTGAATGAATAAATGCCTTTCTCTCCTCAGAAATGTATCCTTATCCCTAATCTAATCTAGGTATATAACAAAAGCCCACTTCCTTAGTGGGGAAAGAGAGGTCATTATTTTCTGTGACCTTTTTATTTTCCTGATAGTCAACATCTTAGGCTAAGATGCCTTTCAAAGTCAACTATGTGCACTGCAACTGTATACAGCACCTTTCTCATGAAAGTCTTACCTAAACAGACTGGTGACAGTGGTTTGCAACTGTTTTTCCACCGCAGCACACCTGAAGGATGTTTTCGGATTCCACCAGTAGCAGTGGGTCACTACAACAGTCATCTTCAATTCAGCAAGGGTGGGGAAGAGCAAGGGGCATTAAAAGCCCTGTGAGTGATCTCGATCCACTCTTCCGGAAATGAGCCCTTTTTCCCCCTTTCCTCCCCAACAAGCAGAAAATCACTGAATTAGAACAGTTATGAAGAGAAGAGAATTAGTCCATCAGAACAAAATTTGTAATTTCAGAAACTGAATTCTATAAAATTACAATGGTCAACAAGCACTTAGTAATTAAGAATTTATGACCATATGAGGCATTACTTTCAAAGACTCTTACCCACGGGGCTTAAAATGGCCTTTGTACTCCTCAGTGGAAGTCTATGCCACTCACAAGAATAAGCTAAATTTTTTAGTTGATTAATCTCTTTCCTTTTTTCTTAATTTTAAAATTTAAAAAATTGACAGAATTGTGTTTTTATCATGTACAACATGATGTTTTGAAGTATATATACAATGTGGAATGGTTAAATCTATTATAACTAATTAACAAATATATTACCTCACATAGTTATCATTTTTGTGGTGAGAGCATTTAACATCCGCTCTCTTGACATTTTTCGAGAATACAATGTATCATTATTAACTATAGTCAGCATGCTGTACAATAGATCTCTTGAACTTATTCCTTCTATCTAGCTGTAATTATGTATCCTTTGACCAACATCTCCCCATCCCCATCTGCCCCCTGACCACCCCATCCTCTGGTAAACACCATTCTACTTTCTACTTCCGTGAGATCGACTTTTTTAGATTCTACATATGAGTGAGATTCTGTGATATTTCTTTCAATTAATCTCTCTTTTTGAGGTCTAGGAATAAGTGGGAAAGTATTCTTTTTATATGCAATTTTTTCTTCTAAAATACCTGCAAATGTGATTGACTGGTATAGCAAGAAAAAGTTTGATTTTGGGCTAGACTTTAATTAAATAGAGAAATGAAGACATGTTGAGTTTACATTCAAAGTAAAAAATGGAAAATGCTCTTAAAATAAGATACTGAAACTAACGTTTAGAGACAGCTATTAGCAATATCCCCAAGGGAGTGCAATCAGCAAAATCCAGAATATGGAAATTCTACAGGACAAATAATCCAGTTTTCCTCACAAATGATTGGCAAGAAAATAAAAGAGGGAAAAGGACAAAACCTAAGTTTACGAGATTCAGGAGAAATATTCGCCAAATACGATGTGTGGATGCTGATTGGATCCAGATTTAAATGAACTGTAAAAATTAAAAAGTTATCAGATAATCAAGAGGGAGGGAAACTTAACTCTTTGTATATTTGATGGTATTAAGAAAATATATTTAGGTGTACTGTTGTTATACAATTTATGTATGAAAGTATTTAAGGATGAAATGGTATCTGGTATTTGATTTTATATAATCTAGTGGTGGGAGAAGGGTGGTGACTGGAGATATAAATGAAATAAGATTGGCCCATGCTTTGATTATTGAAGTGGGTGATGGATATATTGTTCTCATTATACCATTTTCTTTACTTTTGTGAACGTTTTAAATTTTACAATGAAAAGTTTTCTAAAATAAAGAACTGAGCACATATATAGTGCTATAATTTGGAAAAAATGAAGGATAAAAATCAGAATATTTTCAGATTATAATTACTTACATATGCACAAATAAAGACTTCATTTAAAATGCCAATGAGGCATCTAATGGCATCAATTATACATTTCTGCACTTAAGTGATTATGGCCAAGTGTTTACCAAATTTGGTCCTCATTATGATATATGTATGTATTTCACTAAAAAATGCATCAATAATTCATAGTATTCCCTATTCTTTCAGTACATTATAGATAGAACTTAAAATAACAGAAAATATCTTTTTTGTGTAAATCATTGAAGCTTTTATGTTTACTAATAGAACCCACAGTAAATGCAAATGTGATACGTGCAAGAGCAACTCAGTGCTCAGTTAAGAAATAAGCACAGGTACTAATAATTAAAAAATATTTCTAAAAGATTCCTGTATCAACCTTCCTTCCCCAAATTGGCTTCCCAAAGAGAAAATGAGAGATTTCTCCACCATTTCCACTATAAGTTAAAGCTTTTTATGTTATTGGAGATGATGGAAAACATGAGGAAAATGTTCATTACAGTTAGAATGATCTCATCTGCATTACTGGGGCATTCTGAATGTAATGAAAGAGGTGAATGGGAATAAAAAATATTATTTGACAGATGAGCCTACCCTGTCATGGGAATTTGCAGCCTGTCTGAACAGAATGAATTTCCTATTGAGGCAAAATGTTCCTTCTGATCATAAAGGAACTGCTACCAAAATAACTTTTATTTAAAACCACAGAATCGCATTAAGAGGTGATACACGACAAATCACAATTTTAATTATGAGCTACTATATTGACAAACAATTCAGACTCTATATAAGCATCCTGAGCTTCAATGCAAGGTTCAAGATGGTCATAAAAATGGAAGGGGGAAAAAAAATCACTGCTTAGAAATAGCTGCAGTATATTTTAAAGATAGACTACAGAAGACCAGGCTCTCAGAGTAATCTTAGGGAGTCATATTAAAAAACTTCTAAGTCATTTATTCTACCTTTATAAAATAATTCAAATTCTATAACAGGCACTTTATTTATATTCTGAAAGGGTAGGCCATTGAACCAGATGACTTTTAAAATTTGGGGATCCAACTTTGCTAAGTAAGAACATTATAAAAACAAAAAACAACAGCAAAGATCTTTTATAACTACCATTTCAAAAATAAAAGTTTTTATTTTTATTATACATTTCAATAATAAAAAGTTATACAGATTTAGTTTTATAATAAACTCACCACATCATCTTCCTTTTTCTCATTTCACTATTGATAGGCTAAAATGCTGTCACAGACTGCTTGTTATAGGCTGATTCCAGTCTGTGGACTGGAGTTTGGATACCATTACTCCACAGTCTATTTCAACATTGAGTGAGAATCATAGAGTCTAAGACCTTTTGACTCTCTAAATGTTAGATCTTCTAGGTTATTTAAATGGAAAAATATATTTGCCATTTTGAGAGGCAATTTTTTTCAGCCACTCTGTTTCTCTGAATAATCATGTACTATCATTTAATTT
Source organism: Daubentonia madagascariensis (assembly GCA_023783475.1). Lineage (NCBI taxonomy): Eukaryota > Metazoa > Chordata > Mammalia > Primates > Daubentoniidae > Daubentonia > Daubentonia madagascariensis. Next base: position 37,993,958 of record JAKFHU010001035.1, on the reverse strand, counting down.
CCTCACCAGCTGTTTTCTTTTCCAAATCATTTTACAAAGTAGGTATTTTAGAAACATAGTTTATGATAGCAGTGGGGATCACTTTTGGCTAATACTTTGGTGGCTATTTTAAAAGTCTAGATGTGGGAAAGTAGTAGACAGCTGATGTCATAAAAGAAATATACTTGAAAAGGTAGATCCGAACCCTCATAAAACACAAAAATGTTTAACTATGTTCCTGGAGTAGTTCACTTTGAACAGTACTTTTGTGAACTACTAAGAGTAGCCTCAAATTCTTCAAATGGTTCATGAGCTATACAGAAATCTTACTTCCTTTGATATTTTTCTGATTAAAGGGAAATTTTGCCTATAAGTTATTATAATTCTATCAATACAATTTGGAGCTATTAAAAATATCTTAAAGACATTGTATGTATAAAAGTGGGTTTTTTTCTACTACAAACATCATAATTTCTTAAGAACCTATAGATATAAGACTCTGTACTCTGTATTCCCTCAGAACTCACTCTGAAGGAATTATGACAAGCAAGATGTGTGATCATAGACAACGAAATTGATATCTCAGGAGTTTTCAATCACTGACCATGAGACTTAGACAAGTCATTTTCTCTTTCTGTGTCTTAGTTTCCTTGGGGTATTGAAATAAATGACCTCCAAGGCTCTTTCAGTTATGACTTTTTAATTCTTAAAAATCTAAAATGTTGTCCCCAAACAAATACTTTAGGAGACTATACTTTTTCAATGATAGATAAAATCTTAGTTATTCTCACTACTTTGTACATGTATGATTATATACCTGTGTGTATGTGAATGTGTATATGTGTAAAGACATATTACCCAGCATGATTCCATCTGCCTAAATCACCAATATTGATTGTAAATAACCTGTACCTGTTTTCAAAACAAAACTTACCACTCAAGAAAGATGTGCTACAACCAAGTATATTCAAGAGAACATGCTATAGTTTGGAAACATCATAACAAAAATGCTTTGAGCAATAGCAGCAGAGTTGGGTTAAGATCACAAATGTGGAGAGGTACTCAGGTTGGAACTAAGAAAATATAATGCTCATAGTGAAATGGGATAAAGAAATATTTGTTCAGGTTGGTTAAGTAAAGCGAGCCACAAATAGCTTTTCAGTCTAGTTTTCTCTGTCTCTGGGACCATAGTGCAGATCAGATAGTGGAAGCCAACAACTCTGTATCATAAAATTTGCTGGAGGATTGATAATTATATTCAGGGAAAAAACCAAACTTAGTATGAGTACCCTCAGCAACAAACCAAATTGAATTTATAAGCACAGAGTGGAAATCAAGGAAGATGGAGAGCCTAAACAGTTTATAGTGAACAAAGAATAGTAAATGAATACTAATGGTTCAGAATCTCATTATAACTACTTTAAAATGTGTATTTAGAGTACCAAAATTGATATTTTGTTTTAGTAAATAAAAAAAAATTTAGATTGGCTTTCATAGATTTGCTTGTGCCCACAAACCCCCCAAATATATTTCCTCCAATATGTTGAAATTTTCCTACTTTGAATTCTCCCACACAGGGTTTTCAGATAAGAAAGGGTTTATGAATTTGTTTGAGAAAATTAATTATTTCCCTTCTAATCACACCTTGTATCATTAAATATAAAGGACGGTCAGAAATAAAAATACAGCAGTGAAAAAAGCACTTTGGCAATCCCAGCTATGGGCTCAGTAGGGAAATATTTAGCAGATATTATTGTGTTTACAATAAACAAAAAAAGTAATTTCTAACCATATATGTTTTGAAGAGTAAAAAATAAAACAGACTTTGAGCAAATGATTATTAAATCTATATACTTTTCCTTAGTCTATCCAAATTGTACCTCTAATTCAAGGCCTATATCAAGTCCTACCTCCTTAACAAAACCCTTCATATCTGAGCAAGAGCAAGACCCGCATCTCTACAAAAAAATAGAGAAATTAGCCGGGTGTGCTGGTGCGTGCCTGTAGTCCCAGCTAAGCGGGAGGCTGAGGCAAGAGGATCACTTGAGGCTGCAGTGAGCTATGATGACACCACTGCACTCTAGTCTAGGTGACAAAGTGAAACTCTGTCTCAAAAAAAAAAAAAAAGTTGGAAAAACAGGTTGGGTAAATTATTATGTATTCACACTATGGAATATTATGTAGTCATTAAAAATAATGGGTACAAGAATGTTTATTATCAAAATTGGCTGATTTTTAAAAATCTAACTACAAAATAGTATGTGTAGTCTAATATCATGTTTGTAAAACACAACTTAAAAGTACAGATATAGAGAAAAAAATACTATATACTAAGCTATTACCTCTGGACATAGTATTATGGTATTAAAGGTTTTTTCCCTTTTAGCTTTGTGTTTTCCAAATTGTCCTACTTAATTAGAAAAAATTAAAAAGTAATTAAGAGAATGGGGGAAATGTTTAATATTAAGTTTAAATCCTCTAGTTTTGAAAAGAACTTTTTGTTTAAACAAAGGTGTTCAATGTTTTAAAGCAAGAAAAAAGTGACATAAAGAGAATGGAATTTAGAGAATAGTAAGGAAGTTTATTTAGATATATAGAAGAATTTGATAATAAAAGTCACTAGATGCTAGAACAGAGAATATAGCTTTCCTTTCTGGAAATATAGTCTCTCCAAGAAAGGAAACTGTATTAGTGAACTCTTTAGGTTTCTTCCAGTTTTATGCCTTTTTTTAAAAAGCTGATATTTATATTCAGTTAAAAAGTGTCAAAATATAAACAGATGTTGTACTTAATTTGGAGATGAATATTATTCCTTCCCTAAATTTAGGGTATGGCAGAAACCTGGTAATTGGAAGAAGAAAAGAAAATGTCAAAGAAGGCTCATTGAACTGAAGGACTCTAATCTCAAGTCAGCTAAAATTTTAGCCACACTTTTCAGAAGTTCTTGGGTCTATTCAACATTGTACTATAATTGGGGTATTTTACTCCCCATCTGATAGACAACAAAGAGAAGATTTTCCAAAAGTCACCATAAAACTCTCTAAGGAAATTTTAAAAATTAATTTTGATACCAAAAAACTATTGGAATAACAAACCAATTTCATCCAACCACAACTTAGGGAGAGTTTGTGTAGGCATGCACACATGTGTGTCTGTGTGTGTTAATTGTATAAGAAGGAGAAAAACTTGCCCAAGTTGAAGTACCTAAATACAAAAGTGCAAAACATTTATAGAGAGAAGATTTCTGTCAAAAACTTGGTTTCATGATGGTGGTGGTATGTAATGGAATATTGAAGCTGAGGATATGGTATAATGAACAGAGTTTTCAACTCTGGATCTAAAAAGATGATCAATACCTTTTCTCATTTCAATTCAATTATAAGTGTAAATTTCAGAATGCAGAAATAAATAACAGTCTTTCTAACAAAATTCTTCGACCAACGTGGGTTTTTAATAAAGTAAACATAGGCAAAAAATGAGAACATTGGAAACTTTCCACAACTCATTCAAAAATCGCAAAATATTTAAAAATCATTAGTTATTCAAAGTCCATAGAGAACCAAATTGTTTTAAAGGAAAATTCATAAAATTCCCATCCTGGAATGAATCTCTTCCTAGCTTCTTAAAGCAAACAGTAAAAGTAACTTGTAAGTTGTTTTTATTGACCTTGCTGAGATATCAACTCCAATGTTAACATAAACTCCTTCTCAGGAATACTGTAGGCTCAGTCCAAGCTTGGTTGTTAGACTAAACATTTTAGAACCCAGACTGGAATATAATACCTAAAAATGCGTGTGGAATCTAAGTCCTAAATTCCCATTTCTTAGGTTTTATAATAAGTATGTTTGAGATTCTTAAAAAAAAAAAAAACCTATGGTTTCTTTTATTTTTTAAAAATTTACATAGATTGATCTTTAAATTAAACAAAAAATGATTCTGACAAATTACTTTTCATTTCCACAGAAGATAATGGCCCTATTAAACGAAAAAATAATAGGGCATGGATTAAATGGGCTTTAAAAGAATATGATATTGATGTATCTACATTTTTTCCAGCTTGTTCACTGAAAGGATTAGCCGTAACCAGTGCAGTAGCTATAAAATGTTGAGAGAGATTGGTTCCTAAGAACTGCCAGATGGTCAGAAGAAAATATCTTACAATAGTGTTATTAGAGCCCTTCAGACAAGGACAGATATAATCTAGTTTTGAAAGCTGCCAGTTATTATGAAGTGTTACTTTCCATTTGTAAATAAACTATGAGTTATCGTCACAATGTTTGAGAAATGGAGAACAACAGAAATTTCTAACAAAGTCCCAAAGCTTCTCATACCTAGGCAATTCTCACTAGGTTTAAGTGTTTTCCAGTTCCATCTTAAATGTTAAAGCTAATTGTTTAGTAAACAATGATCAAGGACTCACGTGTGTCAAGATCCACTTACTCTCTACATTGCTAACAGATATATAATTGGTCAAAATTTAAAAGACATACTAAAAGGGTGAGCCCTACATAGACAAAACGCATACATTTTTCTTAGGTAATTATAGCTTTTTACCAACATGTGCAATTACTCAATCTAATCATGCAATTCTTGTTAGCAACTTGCAAATATGAGGTTTGGCATATGTACTGAACACCTGTGATGGGATGTATCTCTTTTGAACTTCATATATTGACAACATGACTTATCTATTCTTTCTTTTTATTTTCTTATCTTCTCACCACCCAGAGCCTTTAACAAGAGTTTCTAAGATAAGACCCAAAGGACTTCCGATTTTAAGGGTCCCAACCTTGCTGCCAATTAGGTTCTTCTGAGTTAAGATTTCATCATGATATATAATTCTCCTTATATCATTATATTTCCATTTCATGCTAACATTCTAAATAGGTTTCACAGATTAAAAGTGCTGTATGATTAAGCCATACTTGTCAGGCTGTTCATTAGTGGCTCATTGAGGAGGACAATGCTAATTCCAGCAGGAAGTAATGGAATGTAAAAAAAAAATGTACAGTATATCATGCTGAATAAAGCCTTTCAACCAATTCCACAAGAAAACTGGAACTTCATTTTTTCTCCCATATTCCTTTACAATTTATTTTTTCATAACCTGGTTTTTGTGATTAAAAACTAAGTTTTCACTAAAATTAACAGAAAGAAGGCAGGGGTTCCTAAGATCCATGGACACAATTCAGGGGGTCTATGAACTTGGAAGAAAAGAAATCCTTATTTTTACTAAAATAACTGAAATTTAGAATTTCCTTCTATTACAAGTATAAGCTATGAACAATAATATTTTCACCTAACATAGTTGTTGCAGTTGTTACAAAATGCTACTTTTTAGCTCATTCTTAACAAAAAATTACAATAGAGCAACAACTACATCTTATTATTTTGTTACATTAATAAGGAAGCATATATATTACTACATCACAATTGCGTTTTAAACATATTTTGATAACTGTATTTCAATGTAATTGGTTTTTTGTGCTTCTATACTTTTTATTTAATACATTTGAAACATTATTTTGAGAAAGGATCCTTAAGCAGCATCACCAGATACTAAAGGGGCTCATGACACAACAAGGGTTAAAAACTTCTGACCTGGAGGGATGATAATATATATACTTACAGATCATCTACTACATAATATTATGTTTCCATTTTTTACTGGAATGTAAATTAGGATTAACAAAGAGCCAAAAAAGTGACATGTTTCCTGGGTAAGTTGACGATATCACTGGCTGGTGTTATTATTGATTACAGATTCACTGCAAATAATTATGGACACTAGATTTTTTTAATGATTCTATATTTAGCAAACCAAAATAGAAGTATGTAGGTAACTAAGGGACATCCATTATTCATAACATCATACCACCTGCGTAGGATTGGAACTTAGTTATATAGATAGTTAGCTAGTCTGTGTGGAAGTTGGACCCCTGTAAAAACAGCCATACCATAGTTCATCAAATCTGTTATGGATAAATCAACCAGTCAGCCAACATGCATTTAGGGGACTGCCACCACTGACACCCTCAGACAGAAAGCTGTTCTCAAGAAAAGAAAATGACGAACTTGAAACTATATTGCATAATAAACAATCTGTAGGGTGATTTTTATCAGGGGAAATTAAGCAATTATTGAAAAGGATTTTAATCATTCCACACTTTAACAGGTAAGATATAATTAGTAACATGGAACAACTCATTTTCCTTATAAAAATATAATTTTTCTCCAAAAAGTTTTGACTTCATGGCAGGTTGAAGCAAATTTTCAATCTTATATTGGCTATGAAAACAGAAAGGAAGACATATGCATAATTTTAATTACCCAAGTGAACTTAAGAATTCTTACAACTGGTGGCCTCCTGACAATTTTCTACATGGAGTTCTCTGGAGGTGGGAGCTCCACAGTTCAGCAATGCAGGCCTGTGATGATGTTCAAAGTTGAAACTCAGAGACTGACTGTGACTTCGTTGCCTCTTGGGAAATGCCACTTCCCTGGATGCTTGATGATTGGATTGGACTTTAAGAGATCACATTTTATCAAATCAGTGGTTCTAAAATGTGGGTGTACAGCAGAATCAGATGAAGAGCTTGTTACAGATTTCTGGATTCATCCATAGATTGAGATTCAGTAGGTCTGTGATGGACACAGGAATTTGTCTTTTTGAAAGTTCCCCAGGGAGACTTCTGCTTTAAATCAAAGTGGAGTAACAGGGACCAGATTTACTCTCTCACCTGCAAGAACTACAAATCAAACATAATAAATGAGACTATGGTATTCGAGACAGGGCACATCAGGCATGAAGGACAGTGATCCCTGAGAGATGGAAAACAAATGGGGTGAGCCTAAAAATTGCCTCAAGTTTGGGATAATTTCCAGGCTGTGGCACAGGGACAGGGAACCCTAGTGGAGCCCTGCAGAGTACCTGAGTTGAGAGTATGGGAAAAACAAAGTGGCTAGAGTTCAAAGAATAGAGTATCAGAGTAGAGGGCTGTGTAGAGAGAGAACCCAGGAGATCTGAAAAGTGCCCCCTTTGAGTATTCACCAGAGTATCGGTAAGTATATGTGTGTGAGAAAACTACCAGAGGCCAGGGAAAGACCTATCTGAAAGGATTAGAGAAAAATAGTATCCAGTGCTCACACTGAACTGGGAATTGTGCATGTTTTTGCTAGCCTGACAGGAAACCCTTCTTAGTTCACTGGCATTGGGTTGAGTACACGAAGGAGTTTTGCTTTGGTAGCATAGAAAAATTAGCCCTATACACATACTTTCCTGGTCCCACCTAACAAATCTTAAAAGCAAGATCTGAGAGGATCAAGCTGTTTCTAAGTAACACATATGTTTCTCAAAATAAAATTCAAGAGTATTTATTATAAATAATTATAATTATAGTCAGATATTTCAACATGCTATAATTGATATAACAAGTAGACAGAAACCAGTAAAGATGTAGAAGTCTTGAATAACACTACCAACCAACTTTAACTGACATTTATAGAACACACCACCCAACCAGACTTGAATACAGTCTTTTGAAGTGCCAGTGGAAGCTTTACCAACCTAGACCATAATCTAGGCCATAAAACAAGTCTCAATACATTTTAAAAGATTTAAACCATGCAAAATATGTTCTCTGACCACAATGTACAGTGGTCCCTTCTTATCCTTGGGGAATATATTCCAAGACCTCCAGTAAATGCCTGAAACCAAAGATAGTACCAAACTTTATATATAGTATGCTTTTTCCTATACATACATACCTATGATAAAGTTTAATTTATAAATTAGGCACAAGAAGAGATTAACAACAATAACTAATAATTAAATAGGACAATTATAACAATCTGCCAACATCACTACTCTTGCACTTTGGGGACATTGTTAAGTAAAATAAGGGTTACTTGAACACAAATACTAAGACACCAAAACAACTGATCAACCGAGATGGGTAGAGAGAAGATAAAAATTACCAATATCAAGAATAAGAAAGGTGGCATCACTATAGATTCTACAGTTATTAAAATAATAATAAAGGAAAATTAAAAGTAACTTTATACCAACGAATTTGACAACTTAGATGAAATAGACAAATTCCTTGCAGGACATAAACTATCAAAACTTACTCTAGAAGAAATAAACTGAATATTCCAGTATTTATTAAATAAAATTAATTGGTAGTTAAAAACTTTCCCACAGAGAAAATTCTACACCCAGCTGACTTCACTGGTGAATTCTATGAAACACTGAGGGAGAAATAACACCAATTCTTCTCAAATTCTTTCAGAAAATTGAAAAGGAAGAATATTGTCTAACTCACTTTATGAAGACAGTATTACCCTAATACAAAAACCAGACAAAGACATTATGAGAAAACTACAGACCAATATCCCTCACAGACATAGATGTCCTCTGTTACCACATCTATTAAATTTTACATTATACTAGAGGTTCTAGCCAGTGTAGTATGGGAGGAAAAGAAATAAAATGCATCTAGATTAGAAAGGAATAAGTAAAACTGTCATTATTAGTAGACAACATAGACAAATTCTATGGAATGTACCAAAAAACTACTAAAACTAACAAGTAAGTTTAGTAAGGTTGCAAGATACTAGGTCAATACAGAAAAAACAGTTGTGTTTCTACATACCAGCAACAAACTATTGGAAATTAAAGTTTAAAAATAATAAAATTAACAATAGCATAAAAAATACAAAATTCTTAGGGATAAATCTGACAAAACATGTGCACGACCTATACACTGAAAACTGCAAAATATTGTTGGGAGAAATTTAAAATGTAAATTAATGATGAAATATGCTATGTCCATGGGTTAGAAGACTCATTGTTAAGATGTCACTTCTCCCCAAATTGACCTATTGATTCAACACAATCTCAATCAGAATCCTGACAGTCAAAGTTAAATTGACAATCTGATTCTAAAACTCATATGGAAATGTAAAAGACCTAGAATAGCCAAAGTATCTTTGAAAAAGAAGATCAAAGTTGGAGGACTAATACAACCTGATTTTAAGACTTACTATAATGCTACAGTAATCAAGCAAGTATAGTTTCAGTGTAAAGATGGACAAGTAAATCAATGGAACTGAATACAGATCCAGAAATAGACCTGCACATATATGGACAACTGATTTTCAACATAGATTCAATGACAATTCAATTGAAAAAGGATGGTGTTTTCAACAAACAATGCTGGAACAATTAAATATCCAAATGTAAAATAAGAAACTTGATCCATACCTTGCACGAGGTACAATTAAAAATTACTCAAAATGGATCATAGCCTAACTGTAAAACTTTAAACTATAAAATGTTAATAAGAAAACTAAGGAGAAAATATTTCTGACCTTGGGTATGATAAAGAAAAAGTTCTTACATATACAAAATGTATGATCAGTTAAAAATACACACACACACACACAAACATAAGATTAATTGGACTTCAAAATTTAAAACTTCTGTTCAGTTAAGAGAATGAAAAGGCAAGCTACAGACTCAGAGAAGGTATTTGCAAATTATATATAGATGCTCCTCAACTTACGATGGGGATACATCCTGATAAACCCATTATAAATTAAAAATAAAATGTGTGGCTCACTGGGAGCTGTGGCTCACTGCCACTGCCCAGCATGCAACAGAAGCACATGGTTTCTGCTATATGCCTATTGCTTTCACTCCACCATAAGGTCAAAAAATCTTAAGTCAAATTATCTTAAGTTGGGAACTATCTGTATCTGCTAAAGGACCTGTATTTGAAATATATAAAGAACTCTCAAAACTCAACGAAAAGAAAACAAATGACCAAACTTTAAAATTGGCAAAAAACCCCACAAAAAACTGCACTATGTAAATAGACATATAGATGACAAGCACATGAAAAGATGCTCATTCAGGAAGTTTAATTTAAAACCATGATGAGATTCTAATACATCTGTTAGACTGGCTGAAACTAAAAAGAATTACCACCCAAGTGTTGACAGAATTTACCCACACTGCTGTCGGGAATATAAAATAGAACCAGCACTTTGGAAAATAATTTGGCAGTTTCTTAAAAAGTTAAACATATACCTACCATATGATCCAAACATTTCACTCCCAAATATTTACCCTAGAGAAATGAGAGCGTATGTCTATACCAAAGCTTGTACATAAATGTAATAACAGGTTTATTTGTAATAACCAAAAATTAGAAACAACCCAAATGTCCATCAATGGATAAATGGATAAACACACTGTATATATTCATATAATGGAATAGTAGTCAACAATAAAAAACAGAATGAACTAATACACTATAACATGTATGAATCTCAAAATAATTACACTAGTAGAAGAAGCCAGATGAAAAGAGTACAAATCATTTGATCCTATTTACATAAAACTCTAGAAAATGCAATCTAATCTATAGTGACAGAAAGCAGATAATGTTTGCCTAGGGAGGGGTGGGAAAAAAGACTACAAAGGGGCATGAGAAATATTTTGGGGGTGATAAATGTGTTCATTATCTTGATTGCAGTGACAATTTCATGAATGTATACATATGTTAAAACTTATCAAATCATACACTTGAAATATGAGCAATTTATAATAGGTCAATTATACTTCTATAAAGCTGTTTTTTAAAAAAAATTCTATCCAAGTAATCCTGACACTATCAGATCTTGGAAGCACTAAACCAAAGCCTTTACCACCTATGCCACCTTGGGCAGAGGCTGTCTATTCTGTTTTCAAACAGCTTTCAAGAAAAATTATTTCAGAAACTCCTTGATGACATGTTTTGGTGTTTAACTACTTCAACAGTAAAAGAGTTCATCCTTTACCTAACTAAACTCCTGCTACATTTAAGCTCATGTGCTTTATGTTCTCCTCTGTAAAAATTAAAACAAAACAAAACAATTGCTCCATAAACTTATCGTGACAAGCTGACAAACAGCTGGCTACTCAATAAATGACTATGAAATGAAATGATACCTCTGTACAACTTGAAGAGCTATCATTTCAATCCCTGTACAATCCCCTCCCTAGTCTGAACCTTACCGAAACATTTATTCATCTTCTTACGTATTTAGAATGCTTTTCTCTGGACACTCTAGCTTCCCTGCAGTGTAAAATTAGAACAGTCTGAGAGTTGTGATTAAAACTGATTATTGCAGAGTAATGACTTCTGAGCTCCTCATGCTTGCAAATAATATTCCTCTTTACATAACCTAAAATTATGTGTTGATTATAAATAATAACACAGAATTGATCAGTGATACATGGATTGAGTTCCACTGTGACTCCCAGGTCTTTCTTTGTCTTATTTACAGCCAAGCTGCTCCCATCTTGCATCTATCTTTGGTACTGCTCATGATCACCACAGCATGTTATTTTGAACTTGATCTTACTGCCCTTCATAGAGTATATAATGGTTCACTTTTATGGTTTAAGATCATTTCATTTAATCCACAACAATCTTCCAAAGTACTTGTATCAAGGCTTTCCTCTGCCAACATATGAATTTATCTCCAATTATTTATCCACAATACAAATAGAAACTCAGAATAACCTCAATATTAGCATATGCATATATAAAATGAGATTCATTGTTAACACCAAGACCTTCATAACACTTTTCAAATGTGACCCCTCAGTGAAGCAGGCCCCTTCCTCCAGGAATATGGTCTGAACTGCACCACATCCTTTGAGTTAGTGCTAAAATATCATGTGTGGTTGAATCAAAATCCTTTCTGAAGTTCAGATAAATTACATATCCTGCTTCCTAAATGTCTGTATAAAGTATCAATCTCTTGAAGAAGGAAATTAAATTGATCTGGTACAATTTGCTCTTTGCAAAGCCAAGATAGTGACTACTCCGTGCTTCATGCTCTCCTATGTGGTGACTAATTGATTGTTCAATGATTTCATCTAGCACAGAATCTTTAAAGGTATCAAAATTAACCTGACAGGCTTATAGAAGGTATAATTTGCTCCCCCTTTAAAAAGCTGGACACTAAAACTGCTCTGGTTTAACCGACAAGCCTTTTTACTGTTTTTTTTTAATCATTTCATGCAGATACCCAATTTCTCACTTTAGACTACAGGACCTACAGGGAAGGAACTTCATCTTGCTTATCTTCTGTTGTCTTATAGAATTGAATACTATGCTATATGTGTAGCAGACCCTCATAAATATTTGTTGACTTGAATTTGAATTCCAAAAATCATTGTTGCATTCTATAAGTAGCCCGCAATGCACAGAATCAGGTTAATTTTACTGTCTCACAAATTAGTTCAGTATCTACTCAACAACTTAGAGAGCATTTAATATTATCCATAAATTATCAGTGAAACAGTTTCTACAGTTAGGACTTGTCTTTATGACATACTTTCATTTGGGGATAAAAGTTATTTCAATGTGGGCCAACACTATTCATACATGGTGAATATAATGTAGTATCCCAGGTCCTCTGGTACATTTCCACGGCTCACAAATAAAAATATATCACTATTTTCATCTAACCTATGGGCAATAGATTAAGGACCATTTCTGTCAATCAACAGATAAATGAATAAGCAAATCGTGGTATATCTATAAAATAGAATGCTAATTGGCAACAATAAGGAAATCACTAGTGATAGACACAAAAACATGGAGAATCTCAGAAACATCAGCCTGAGTAAAAGAAGTCAGACACAAAGAGGATATACTACATGATTTCATTTATCTGAAACTCTAGGAAAGAATCTAGGAGCCTGGGTAAAATCATGGGTTGTACTCTGAGAAAGAGCACAAAGGAAACTTTTCTGGATCATGTAAATATCCTATATGTCAAATGAGGTGATGTATAAGTATGCATACAGTTATATATGTACATACTTACATATACATATATACACATGTGTATATATACCTATATAATATATACACCTATATATGGATATTTGTATACATTTGTCTAAACTCATTGACATATATACTTATGTGTGCATTTTATTTTTAAATGCAATAAATTGAGTTTTAAAGGTTGATTTTTAAAGGCCCCTGTCCTTGAGAAGCATAAAATTGATCTGATTTCTTATTGGAAAAACTTCTAATGTCTTTAATTTTGTTTAAGCACACAATATTAAAGGGAAACTTGCATTAAGAATTAATTATGTGTTTCTAAGAATTTGTCCATTTCCTCCACGTTTTCGTGTTTGTGGGCATAGAGATTTTTGTAGTATTCAAAGATGATGTTTTGTATTTCCATGGTATCAGTTGTGACTTCTCCTTTTTCATTTCTAATTGAGCTTATTAGAGTCCTTTCCTTTCTGCTTCTGGTCAACCTGGCAAGTGGCCTGTCTATTTTGTTTATCTTTTTAAAGAACCAGCTTTTCGTTTCATTGATCTTCTGTATTGTTCTTTTGTTCTCGATTTCATTTAATTCTGCTCTAATTTTGGTTATTTCTTTTCTTCTGCTGGTTTTAGGATTGCTTTGCTCTTCCTTTTCCATTTCCTTTAGATGATTCATTAGTTTACTGATTTGTGACTTTTCTGTCTTTTGGATGTGGGAATTTAGGGCGATAAGTTTTCCTCTCAGGACTGCTTTTGCTGTATCCCACAGATTTTGATAACTTGTGTCCCCATTATCGTTTAGTTCGAAGAATCTTTTGATTTCATTTTGAATCTCCTCTTTGACCCAATAATCATTCATCAATAGATTGTTTAGTTTCCAAGTTTTTGGAGGAAGATGTGAGTTTCTGTTGGAATTGATTTCTAATTTTATTCCGCTGTGGTCTGAAAAGATACATGGTATGATTTCTATTTTTTTGAATTTGTTTAGATCTGTTTTGTGGCCTAGGATGTGGTCAATTTTAGAGAAAGTTCCATGAGCTGATGAGAAGAATGTATATTCAGTGTTATTTGGGTGGAGTGTTCTGTAGATATCTGTTAGGCCCAAATGTTCTAGAGTCCTGTTTAGGTCTTTTATTTCTCTATTTGTTTTTTTTTGGAGGATCTGTCCAGTTCCGTCAGTGGGTGTTGAAGTCCCCTGCAATTATGGCATTCCTGCTTATTATGTTGTCTAGATCTAGCAGCATTTGCTTTATGTACCTGGGTGCTCCTGTGTTGGGTGCATAAATGTTTAGAATTGTTAAATCCTCTTGTGAAATTTTTCCCTTCACCACTATATAGTGTCCATTTTTGTCCTTCTTTACTTTTATTGCTTTAAAGTTTATGTCATCTGAAATGAGGATGGCTACTCCGGATTTCTTTTGGTTTCCGTTAGCCTGAAAAATTGTATTCCATCCTTTCACCTTGAGTCTGAATGCGTCTTTGTGTGTAAGGTGTGTTTCCTGAAGACAACAGATACTTGGTTTGTATTTTTTAATCCATTCAGCCAGCCTATGTCTCTTCAATGGGCAGTTCAAGCCATTTACATTTATTGAGAGAATTGATATTTGGGGTAAATTTCTGATTATTCTGTTGGGTGGTATCTTTTGTTTTACCTCTTGCATCATTGTGGAATCTGGTTTCTGGGGTTTTAGCCTTTGCATAGTTTTACATAGGTGGGTGTCTGTTGCTCTGTTTAGTGTATAATGCAGGTCTAAGCATTTCTTGCAAGGCTGGTCTGGATTTCACAAATTCTATCAGTGATTGCTTATCTGGAAAGGTCTTTATTTCTCCCTCATATAAGAAGCTTAGTTTGGCAGGATACAGAATTCTGGGTTGACCTACCTCCCTAGGCTCAACCGGGAAGAAACAGAATTTCTAAACAGACCAATATCAAGCACCGAAATTGAAGCAGTAATTAAAAATCTACCCACAAAAAAAAGTGCCGGACCAGATGGGTTCACACCTGAATTCTACCAAGCCTACAAAGAAGAACTGGTGCCTATACTGCAGAAATTATTTGAAAATATCCAGAAGGATGGAATCCTCCCAAACTCATTCTACGAAGCCAATATCACCTTGATACCAAAGCCAGGAAAGGACACAAAAAAAAAAGAAAACTACAGACCAATATCCCTTATGAATATAGATGCAAAAATTCTCAATAAAATCCTTGCAAACCGAATTCAAATGTACATCAAAAAAATAATCCATCATGATCAGGTGGGCTTCATTCCCGAGATGCAGGGATGGTTCAACATACGCAAATCTATAAATGTAATTCACCATATAAATAAAAGCAAGAACAAAGATTATATGATCCTTTCAATAGATGCAGAAAAGGCTTTTGACAAAATCCAGCACCCTTTTATGATAAGAACTCTTAACAATATAGGCATAGATGGCTCATTCCTAGAAAATATTAAAGCCATATATGATAAACCCACAGCCAATATCATACTGAATGGGGAAAAATTGAAGGCATTCCCCCTTAAAACTGGCACCAGACAAGGGTGTCCACTATCTCCACTTCTTTTCAACATAGTGCTGGAAGTCCTGGCCACAGCAATTAGACAAGACAGAGGAATCAGGGGCGTCCAGATGGGGGCAGAAGAGGTCAAACTTTCACTATTCGCAGACAATATGATATTATACATAGAAAACCCCAAAGATTCAACCAAGAGATTAATGGAATTGATAAATGAATTCAGCAAAGTCTCAGGATACAAAATTAATACACACAAATCCATAGCCTTCATATATGCTAATAACAATCAAGCCGAGAAACAAATTAAAGATGCTATACCTTTTGCAATAGCAACAAAGAAAATTAAATATTTAGGAATATATCTAACTAAGGAGGTCAAAGACCTATATAGATAGAATTATGAAACACTGAGAAAGGAAATTGCAGAGGATGTAAATAGATGGAAAGCCCTACCATGCTCTTGGATAGGCAGAGTCAACATAGTAAAAATGGCTTTGCTACCTAAATTAATTTACAGAATCAATGCAATCCCTATCAAAATACCAACATCATTTTTTGCCGATCTAGAAAAAATAATTCTACGCTTCGCGTGGAACCAGAGAAGACCCCGTCTAGCCAAAGCAATCTTAAGCAAAAAGAACAAATTGGGAGGCATCTGTCTACCAGACTTCAAACTATACTACAAGGCTATAGTAACCAAAACTGCATGGTATTGGCACAAGAACAGACACGTAGACCAATGGAACAGGACTGAGAACCCAAATATAAAACCAACCTCATACAGTCACCTGATCTTTGACAAATTCCAGAAAAATGTATACTGGGGAAAAGAATCCCTATTCAACAAATGGTGCTGGGAAAATTGGATGGCCATATGTAGAAGACTGAAAGTGGACCCACACCTCTCACCTCTCACAAAAATCAATTCACATTGGATAACAGATCTAAACCTAAGACATGAAACCATAAGAATTCTCGAAGAAAACGTTGGAAAAACTCTTATGGACATTGGCCTAGGCAAAGAATTTATGAAGAAGACCCCCAAAGCAATCACAGCAGCAACAAAAATAAATACATGGAACCTGATCAAATTGAAAAGCTTCTGCACAGCCAAGGAAACTATCACTAGAGTGAACAGACAACCTACAGAATGGGAGAAAATATTTGCATGCTACACCTCTGATAAAGGGCTGATAACCAGAATCTATACAGAACTTAGGAAAATCAACAAGAAAAAATCAAACAACCCTATTAAAAAATGGGCAAAGGACATGAACAGAAACTTTTCCAAAGAAGACAGAATAATGGCCAGCAAACATATAAAAAGTGCTCAACTTCTCTAATCATCAGGGAAATGCAAATCAAAACCACAATGAGATATCACTTAACTCCAGTGAGATTGGCTCATATCAAAAAATCCCCAAAGAACAAATGTTGGCGGGGATGTGGACAGATAGGAACACTCCTACACTGCTGGTGGGACTGCAAATTAGTACAACCTCTATGGAAAAGAATATGGAGATACCTCAAAGAATTAAAAGTAGAATTACCATTTGACCCAGCAATCCCACTACTGGGTATTTATCCAAAAGAAAAAAAGACATTTTATAATAAAGACATCTGCTCTCGAATGTTCATAGCAGCACAATTCACAATTGCAAAGTTGTGGAAACAACCCAGTTGCCCATCAATACACGAGTGGATCAATAAAATGTGGTATATGTATACCATGGAGTATTACTCAGCAATAAGGAACAATAGTGAATTAACACATCTGATATTATCCTGGTTGGAGCTAGAACCCATTCTTCGAAGCGAAGTGTCACAAGAATGGAAAAACAAGCACCACTGGTACTCACCATCAAACTGGTACTAACTGATGAACACTTAACATCACACAGGGCAATAACATTCATCTGAGGGCGGGCAGGCGGGAGGGGGGTGGAAGGGATGGGAAAAACTCTCACTGAATGGATGTGGGGAGCACAGTTTGGGAGACGACCACGATTGTGGCTCTGACACGGGCAGAACAGGGGCAATGTGTATGGCCAAAGTGTTGTACCCCCATGAAATTCTGAAATTAAAAAAATAAATTAAAAAAAAAAAAAGAATTAATTATGTGATAAGTTGCTTAATGTCTGTCTTATCTCTTTCTCATCATGAGCTCTTCAAGAGCTGGACTATGTGTGTGTCTTGTTCATGGACTGCTGTGTCTGATGTCTCCCACTGTGCCTCATATCTAGTAGGCACCCAATAAATACTTGTTGAGTGAATGTCTAGTCCATTTTAATGAATATTTAAGTTCCTTGTATACACAAAGCATGGTATTAAGCAATGCAGGAAATATTAAAATAGGTCAGATATGAAGAGCTAACGGTACAATAGAATCAGTATACAAATAAGGACTATTAAGTATTATATGTATTTTAGGATTTTGGGGGGGTACCAGGACAATTAGAATTTATGACAAAGATAACCATTTTCTTTTAAACAGTACCCTGATTGTATGTGTTTCAGCAGCCATAAGATAAAGGAAAGGAATAGGCACACAAATTTAGGCTTCTCTTGAAAGGCTTGAAATTCCAGAAAAGTAAGAGTTACTTTTTTAGTTATTTGCCTAGTGTAGGCAAGCAATCTGTTAAAGGAGTACTCAAACAGCTATTTTCTTCAGTGCTCACATAGAGGGAAACTACTAAATATCTCAACTCCAAGCCACTTCTGCATGTAACTTTCATGTACTTCACCTATTATCTCCCATTATTTTGGGTAAGACATCAGTCATTTGGTCTTTTAAAAGTAAGAATGTAAAATAGTTTTCAAGGAGGAAAAAAGGTCATTGCCCAATTCTGATTCGATAGCTGCAAAATTTAAGGACCAAAGAGGAGTGTGGTACTGCTGGACTTGCTTATTGGACTACTTGCTGTGAGTATGCCTTTAAAATACAATGAGCAGGTAACCACTGACCTTTACAAAACAATGGTCAAGGAGTTGGCAGAAAGAATGAGACAGCTTCCCAGGTACCCTACGCAGTGCATTTAGAAATGCAGAACAATGTTTAAGTGTCCCTTCATCTATATTACTAGTTGGAGATTTGAATTATCAGCACCAAAACATTAATATTTTTATGGCATTGCATTGTTAGTGAGGTACACTCTTTTTATGCCCTTTTCTTTTCTGAGAGAAAGGGTGAAAATGCCATTGTGAACACTGTCAGGTTCACATATATATATTTGTGGAGCAATTTGAATATCAAAATAGTCTAAAGACATTCTTTCTGTGCTTCTATGTAGTGTCAGAAAGGCTCAGTCTAGGTATTAGGATGTGATGCCATCCTGTACTCACCTATGATGGATAGAATGATCCCAAAGTGCAAGAGAAGACAGACCAAGGAAAATAAGACATGGCAAAAGAAATACCTTCGAAGAATTTTTCCACATAAATGAAACATTCTACTAAAAACATCTAGATTTTAAACAATAGCCACCAGCTATAAAATTCACATTGCTCTTTATATAAAATGATTTTGTCTCTAAAAATAGTCCCATATTAGACCTTGGCCTTTGGAATCTTATAATTATTTAATAGTTTAAATAGTCTCAAAAATTACCCAATGCAATAATTTACTTAAATAACGTTGAGGTTTTTATTTTTTAATCCAGTAGGAAACCTTAAATCTTTCAGTATACACATATTTAATGGTCAGGTTGGATAACCTAATAAGGCAGAGCAATAGAACATAAAAAACTTGACTTCTATTCAGAGGAAATAGATTTAATCCTTAGCTCTGCCACTCATTGACCATGTGATCTTAGCCCATTTGCTTAGCTTAATCTATGCCTCAATGTTCTTATTGGTAAAATAAGAATATGAACTGGCTTGTCACAACTTTAGTACAAGATAAAGTGCTATATACACAAAAGTCTCATTATTATCATCAGCTAGATACACATAAACTTTTTATTATTATATTCTTATGGAGAGACAAATCCAGAAAAGGTAAGTCTTTGAAATTTTGTCTTTTTCATCTCATCTGAAACATACTTGTACTGCCTAGTTTCCAGACTAGCTATATTCTGACATTTGTGTAGTCAACCACAACCACAGCAAGCAGGATGGCATTTATCTTTTATAATAATACAGAGTGCTCTGTCATAAAGTAGGGTCACTGAAATGAGTAATAATCCCACCAGCATCTAAGATACAACCAGCAGGGTCCAGGTCAACAGGCAAGCAGCCGATAATTTGCCCAACAACACTGAATTTCATCTGCCCACAGCCTCTATCTACTGATTATACAATCAATACACCTCAGATGAGAAGAGCTAACAACTGACCGGGGCAGATCAATGCTAGCAAATAAGCGCTTCATGACAAAAAGTTTGATAATTACCATTCTGAAGCTGTGTAAATGTTGTTTCTATTGTAACAACATTCATGATGATACTGCTATGATTGCACTGTTATTATAGGTTTAATGTTAGGCAATCAAGCTACAGTGGTCTAGATATCAACAAACAGCATCAAAAGAAAACATCAAATTGTCCCTATTCTTTTGACACTGTAGCTGAGAAATTTTTCTATGTTAGTGGCCCTAAATGAACAATAATAAGTGACAATTTAGTGAAAAACACTATTTTCACATCTTACAAAAGTCATGCAATATAGATTGATACAAGTATGATTATTTCTAGGACCACTTGAACCAGGGGATTAAAATAAATTCAGTCCTGTGACCATAGTTTTTCTTTCTTTCTTTTTTTTCCCACATACATCATTTAAAGAGGATTTATGTAAATTTTCTCCGTACTCATAATTTTTCAAGCATTAGTGCAGTCATAAGTATAGGGCGCCTTGGCTTGATTTAATTATTATCGTTTCTAATACAGCACACTTTATTTTATTTTATTTTATTTTTGAGCCCTGATTGCTAGTTCATTCTCAATCATTAGCATTTAGAAGAACTAGTCATTACTGGTTTTCAATAGCTGCTTGGGTTCCTATAAGCACTTAGAGTCTTAAAACACAGAAATGGAAAACAGACATTTCAAAGGTAGAACAAATCATGACTCCTAGAGGTAGGGTACAAGAATCCCTGGGTGCGTGGGCACTGAAGCACACAAATTCTTAACTTTCTCATTTGCTTTTTAAAAACCACAAGGAATTGGGTCTAAAAAAACTAGGACACCTCATTTCTGTAAGATGCTTGCTCATATAGAAAAATGGGAACCGATTCCAAATGAAAAGCTTTTCAAAAGAATGGCATTCACTTTGGGCCATAATAATCATTCCTATGAGGGGATGTCTGACTTTCGATTTGTGTGACACACATTTTTAATTGTCACTTCCATAAATACATCACCCAGCTGCACCCAGACAGCAATAAAGTTACCTGTCTAAAACTTGGTCTCCACATCCCTTAGTGGCCAAATCTCTCACAGTCTGGGGTAAATCAGCTGCCTTTCCATGTAGATAAGAGATACAGAGGGGAGGAGGAGAGCAATGCTAAAGAGTTTGTCAATAGCTTAGGAAAGAAAGGGCAAACCAAAAACCTTTTGTGGGCAGCAGTGCGAGCAAGATTTTCAGCATGCTCAAGGGTTGCTGTTAAATGTCTTTTTCAACAGCATTCTCTTTCTTTCCATGCAGCTTCTACCTCGCAATAGAGTCAAAGAATGTGATGTATATTAAAATGCTTTGCCTCTCAGATGGGGTTCATTTTTATTCAGGGACAATTTTGCTGACTGACAGGTAAGCGTTTGGTGCTGAAATTGGACCTGTACAAGAGCTTTGCATTTCATTTGCTCCATTACACCAGTGCATGAATTACTGGGCTTCTACGTTGGCATCTTTCCATTACTTTTAAATATCTGACATGAGCAAAATGACTCATCTGACATTTCATGTAACAAATTTGTTCCAAAAAGAATAGAACATTATTATACTATTTTATATACGTGGGTACCACAACCTTTCACCCTAATCTGACCAGAAATTTTAAGAGTATAAATAGTAGCTGATTTCAGTTTAAGAAAACACACTGCCAATGACAGCTGTAAAATATCATGGCAAGAAATATGTCTGCTTTTTCATATTACTCACTGTCACTTCAACCTACTTCCTGAAATGTTAGCAAACTTCAGTCAAAGATGTAGCTTTGTATTTTGGTTTCATTTCCACCACTGAGTAAACTTTGAAGCATTATTTATTCCAATGTACAATGAATCAACTTTTTTTACTGTAATCAGTAACTTTAATATGTGTTCATTTTTCTTACAGAATGTACTTTTTAAAGCAGTATAGATAACCAATAGAGTTGAGGAGTTAAGAGGCCTGTACCAAATGGTGATTTATAGTCATAATAGTACCCTTGGCTGACTAGTACAGAATTATTTGGTCTTCAGATCCTTCTAGCTCTCACTTTCCCTTTGAATGCTTTTTGCTGCTTTTAAAAAAAGCAGTAACTATACAAACCACGACTCACAACCTTAAGATACCTGCTCGTTCCAAACCTAACTCCACAACCACTACCCCATTTGCCTTGTAGAACTAGGAAAGCATTTCAATTCTGTGCTAAAGGCCAGTGTTATCCTAAAGAGCTTTGCTTCAGGCAGATTAGGAAAGAAAGAATCCTCAGCTTTATGACTCAGCCAGGGGTTTTTCCTACCTCCTCACTTAAAAATACCTCAGTAACAGGTTACAACCTGCCATCTAAAGCTGAAGATCACAGATCTACACTCAAAGAAGGGTTTTTCTAGGTGACAGTATAACATTTCATAAAGTAGCAGCATAATTATGTGACAGCAAAATTTAAAATATCATGTTCACTGTTAGTATGAATACATCAAATTAATACAGTATTATTTTCATATGAAATTATTAGCCTCATTATTATATAACGGTATTTTCTTTAATAAATGGTCTCTCATATCATAAATGTTAAAGTACTTTATATTATGGTATATGCTTCTTAACAATGTTAATTTACCTTCAAGCATTATTCATATGCTGAATTTATATAAAGTGCAGGGGAGTAAGAGATCACCTCCAAACCCCCTTAGCTCTTATGTGGCCTCTTTGGCTGGCTCTAGATACCAAATTGACACCAGGCACATTAACAAGAGAAAAGCACACAAATTTTATTACTTTTACATGTACATGGGGATCTTCACAAGAGAGTGAAGTCTGAAGAGGTGGCCAAAGCAAGATGCTTTTATACTTTTTAGACAAAGAACGATAAATTTGAGAAGAAATGACAGGACAAAGCGGATCTAGCTAGGGGCAATACATTTCTAGGGAAGTCTCTAGCAGCTATATGGGGAGGGGTTAAAATTAGTAGAATATAATGGTTACTTTGGAAAGTAGATTTATTCAGGTCCATTGCAGTCCCCAGTTCCCAATCTCTCATGATAAGGGCCGTTTTCTTGCCCTGGTATGGGGAAGGTACCCTGCCAAGGAATTTTGCTGCATGCATGAAGAGACAGGTCAGCTAGCCCTTTTGGAAATCACAATTTCTCCAATGTTTTTGAAATAATCATTATACCAATTTGACATATTTTGGGATGGCACGTCCTTTACTCCTTCAAAAGCTATAATAAAAAATGAGACATTGAAAAAGTCTCATTACTTTTGTCATTATAACTCATCTGTATTTAAAAAGCATCTGGGAATTCATGGCATTTCCCTGGTACAACCAGCATCAAAGTGACTTGACTACCCTGGGGAACTATTTAACTAGAATGCTTACAGAAGATATTGCAGATTTGAATAACACACACCTTTGAAGAAATGGTATCTCTTCTTTGAATAAATGACCCAAAAAAGTAGATCTTTTAGAAATAAACTCCTTGAAAACAATTCCAGCCCCTAACACAGGCATTCTTTCCACAGAAACTGAAAGAATATTCTTTGCAATATTTTTGTTTTCGTTATGATTAGTGTTGAAGCTGTGGGACTATTTAAGTGCCCACAATTATCTTCTGATTGCATTTTTAAAACTGTGCAAGTGAGGCTATTTCTGAGGAAACCATAAGCACTCTCTAGCCTCAACAGTGCACTTATGGTTATTCCTAACCTCTCTGTCACTAAACCTAACATGCTACTCCTCAGACCTGTTTCATCGCACCAACCACACTGTCACAAAATCACATTGACTTTGACCATTGACCACATTCATACTGGGCCCTCACGTAATCAAATAAGCTCTCCATTTTTATTATAACAAATATTCTCCACTATTCAAACTTGCCCCTGCCCCCTTACTTTTAGCAGATGACTGTTTCCCAAGTTACTGAAACATTTTGAGGCTACTGAACACTGTGTCTCATAACTTCTATCCTCTTCACTTCAGACTCCCTGATTCTTCCTTTGCTTCTACCTCTCCTTTCTCCTACCTACGTTCTTGACCTCATCCATTCTCAACTTCTCTGAGACCTATTCTACCATCTCTGCCCTCTCTATGTTCATCATGTCTACAAGCATGCTCAGATCTCCCAGATCTGGATATAGTAGGTCACCAGGAAGGGAACTACCTTGTGGCTACCTTAGAATCTGACCCATACTTTACAAGTATTTAACAAATATTTGTTGGGAAAATAAATGAATGATTGAATATTGAATAAGATCCTGTAAGGGTTTCAGGCTTTATGAAGCCACAGGGAAAAAGAATAGCAATAAATATTATAGGAATATTTATAAGAATAAACCTAACAACAATGGGCAAGACCTATGTGAAGAAAAATATAGAATAATATAAAATATGTAAAAATGTATAATAATATATATTGTCACTGAAAATATAAAAGAACACCTAAACAAATAGAGAGACATACTATTTTCCTAGATGGGAGCATTAAAGATTGTAATGATGTCATTTCAGTATCAAATTACTCTATAAATCAATGCAATCATAACTTGAAAATCATAACTTGTTTTGACTGTATTTTCTTATTTTTTGTATTCTTGATATTCTGGCATTTGGAGTATTTATCATAGACAGATTGCTCCTCCCAGGACTAGCTAATTCCTAGGGATAGCAAATAACTCCCCTGCAGGTACACCTTGAATATACAAACCAATCAACCCAGAGCCCTCATCCCCAACTATCTTTTTTATCTAACTTATGCACCAAACTAATATTACCCCTGCCCCAAGCCAATATTACCCTTGCCCTAAATATCTCTAGGGCCAGGTACTGGACAACTAGGGACCATTCCTATAGCCCAGAGCCCACCAAAATCATTTAAACTATCCAATCCCAAACTTACTCTGCCTACCTACCCTGCCTTGCCCATTCTGTCCTGTGAAAACCCCAATAAAAGTTCTGGGCCACGTTCCCTGGTTCTGCCTCCTGACCAACTTTGGTCTTCCCCATGTGGCCCTGCATGATGTTGCGTGACAACTGTTTCTAGGGATCTGTAAGTATAAACTTCTTCCTTCATGATAACCATTTACATATCTGCATGTCTTACCATACCTGATTAAACCAAATCCTGGGTAAATTTTAATACACCACTGTATTTTTTTAATCCAATACACAGATTCAGATGTTCATCTGGAAGAATAAATGAGTAAGAACAGCCAAGAAAATATTTAAATAGAAGAATAATGAGAAGGGACCTGCCCTATCAGAAACAAAAACACAACTATTAACAGAGTAGTTAAAGCAGAAACTGACAAATCAGTGACATATAACAGAGCATTACAGAAGTAAACACCCATGACCAGGCACAGTGGCTCACGCCTGCAATTCCAGTATTTGGGAGGCTGAGGTGGGAAGATCACTTGGGGCGAAGAGTTTGAGACCAGCCTGGGCAACATAGTGAGACCCTATCTCTACAAAAAATAAGAAAAATTAGCCAACTGTGGTGGTGCATGCTGTAGTTCCAGCTACTCAGGAGGCTGAGGCAGGAAGATCACTTGAGCCCAGGAGTTTGAGGCTGTAGTGAGCTATGATTGTGCCACTGCACTCTAGCCTGAGCAACAGAGCAAGACCCTATGTCAAAAAAACAAACAAAAAGAAAAAAAAAGAAATAGACACACTTACATTTATGGATATAGTATATGATAAAAGTATTTAACAACAATGAAGAAAAGAGGAACTATTTAATATATTTTGTTTGAACAAATGAATAACCATATAGACAAAATAAATTTAGAATCTTACCTCATATCATATGCAAAACTAAATTCCAGATGGGATTATAGAACCAAAGGTTTAAAAAATTATAGAAATAGTTTAAGAAAATTTAAGAGAATATTTTCACAATCTTATGAAGGAGATGGCCTTCCTAAACAAGACACAAAAGCCAGAAGCTTTAAAGGATGACTGCAAAAGAACATTAAAAGATAAAATAGCTGGTGGACAATATTTGAAGCATATACAGCAACCTGGCATGGGCTTTCATGACCCTACGTGCCTTATTTCCCACTGTTCCCTTATTTTAGTCAGGATGGATTAGGCTGGCCATTTATTAAACATCCTTTTTACTTTCCTAATGCCTCACATTTGCTCATGTTTCTCTTCATCTACACATGTTAAAACCTTTCTGGTCCTTTAAGGCTTATCTCAAATGGGCCTTCCCTATGAAATCTTACCTTAAGTTCCCTCCCCACCACCCACATGACAGAAAATAGTCTCTACCTCTGAATTCCTACAGCAGTTTTGTTCATCTTAGGGGCACTATTACAAATAATGTCTTACAAATACTTAGCTGTTAGGCTTAACGCTTACTAAAGACCTAGATTGGATCTTATTTCTTTTTGTGTTCTCCACAGCTCTCAGCTCTTTCTACAGTAGTACTCTCCAAAGTGGAATATACACCACTAGTGGGATGCAAGATGGATGAGCATTTTTTATTTTAATATGATAATGCTCTATTTATAAGGAGTGATATAAAGTTCTATTTCAGTAATTTAATATTTTCTTTTAAAATAAATTTATTAAATTAAAAAATAGTGAGTCAAAATGGAAATATATATGAAACTAAAGCACAGGCAACAAAAAAATAAATAAATTGAACATCATCAAAATTAAAAACCTTTGTACATTAGAAGACACTATCAACAGAGTGAAGAGGCAACCCACAGAATGGGAGAAAATACTTACAAATCATATATCTGATAAGAGATTAATATTCATATATATAAAGCACTTCTACAACGTAACATAAAAAAAAAAACCTAATTAAAAACTGGACAAAGAACTTGGGTAGACATTTCTCCAAGAAGATATACAGATGACCAAGCAGCATATGAAATGATACTTAACATCACTAATTATTAGGGAAATGCAAATCAAAACCACAATGGGATAGGATTTAATGTCCATTAGGATGGCTATTTTTAAAAAAGTAAAAAATAAAACAGAAAATAACAAGTATTGGTGAGGGTGTAGAGAAATTCAAACACTTGTTCATTGCTGGTGGGAACGTAAAATGATACAGCTGCTGTGGAAAACAGTATGGTAGTTCCAAAAAAAAAAGAAACATAAAATTACCATATGATTCAGCAATTCCACCTCTAGGTATATACCCAAAAGAAGTGCAAAAAGGGAGTCCAACAGACATTTGTTTATCTATGTTCATAGCAGCATTAGTCACATAGCCAAAAGATGAAAACAACCCAAATGTCCATCAATGGATGAATGGATTGACAAAATGTAGTATATATACACAATGAAATAATATTCAGTCTTAAAAAGGAATGAAATTCTGACACATGTTGCAACACAGATGAATCTTTAAGCCGTTATGATAAGTGAAATAAGCTAGTTACTAAAGGACAAATACTGTATGATTCCACTTATCTGAAATTCATAGAGACAAAAGTATTAGGTCATTAAATATGAAACGTCCAATTTCAAATCAAAAGTGTAATTTATTATATTGCAAAGAAGAAGCCATACAATTAATCAAAGTGTGCGCCTAAACTATTGACACCGTTTTGCCATCTTAACGGTAGCTTGTTTATGCCAGCAGCGAAGAAGCCTGGAGAGTGAGTGGCGGTGAAATCGCAAAAGGCATTTTCCACAGCTTGTTGAGAACTGAATATTTTGCCTTGCAAGACGTGGTCCAAAGCCTGGAAGAAGTGCTAGTCAGTTGGTGCAAGGTCTGGTGAATACAGTGGATGACAGAGAGTTTCCAAGTCCAGCTTCTGTAGTTTGAGCAGCGTTGTTTGTGTGACATGTGGTCAAGCATTGTCTTGCAAGAGGATTAGCCTCGCTATTAACCAGTCTCAGCTGCTTAATCACAAGCATCCTCATTATTTCATCCAATTGGTTGCAGTAGACATCCACTGTAATCAATTGACCAGGTTTCATGAAGCTGTGGTGGAGAATACCAGCACTGGACCACCAGACAACATTGGCTTTTTTGATGAATATTCAGTTTTGGACTGTGTTTCAGCACTTCATCTTTATCCAGCCATAGTGCCGAATGCTTGTGATTGTCAAAAAGAATCCATTTTTCATCACATATAACAATACGGTGCAGAAACGGTTCACCTTTATGTCGTGACGGCAAAGAAAAGCAAGCTTCGAGACGATTTCTCTTCTGATGCTCATTTTATTCATGCGGAACCCATCTAACCAGCTTCTTTGCCCTGCCCATTTGTTTCCAATGGTCCAATATTGTTGGAATAGTAACATCAAACCTTGCTGCTAATTCACACGTAGGTTGAGATGGGTTCGCTTCCACTACAGCTTTCAGCTCATCATTATCCACCTTGGTCTCAAGTCGCCCACATGGCTCATTTTCAAGATTAAAATCACCAGAACGGAACTTCTCAAACTATTGACGTACTGTGTGTTCATTAGCCACATCCTTCCCAAACACTTCGTTGATATTTTGAGCTGTCTGCACTGCATTGGTTCCACAACGGAACTCATATTTGAAAATAACATGAATTTTGTACTTATCCACGGTTTCACAAAAATTGCTCTTAAAAAAAGTGAAAGATAATCACAAGCCAAAACTTGAAAGACTGAGGATGCACCTTCACAACAAAAATAAAACAAGAAGTGTCAAAGTGAAATGTCAGAGATATCAACTGTCAAACTTAGTACTTAAGGATATTGGACATTTCATACTTAATAACCTTAATAGAATGGTGGTTGCCAGGGACTTCAAGGAGGGGAGGATGTGGAGTTATTGTTTAACAGGTAGAGTTTCAGTTTGGGAAGATGAAGAAGTTCTGGAGATAGATGATGGTGATGGCTGCATAATAATACAAATGTACTTAATGCCACTGAATTGTACTCTTAAGACTGCTTAAAATGGTAAATTTTATGTTATATATATATTTAACCACAATAAAAAAATATTTTAAAACAGCAGAGGATTTGGCAATAATTCATGAAGGTAGTTCATAAATGAGTGACATGTAAGACACATGTTCTAATTTAATATTTCATATGTTAGTATCATCTCAAGTATAAGTTCTGCAAGTCATCACTTTTGTTTCTGTTTCTTTATACCCAAGATCATACCAAAGAATGCCTTCGAACAATGCTGTATGTATAATATTGGTCATGAATTGTACAAACAAATGAAACCCATTACACATAGGATTTATAAAGTATTTATTTGTTATTAAGTCGTAGAAACAAGAGACTATACAGGACTGCTCTGCACAGATATTCTATTAACAAAAAATTTATGATGCCCAGCTACTAACAGTGAAAAGAGCAGACTAGATTCAAACTAAGGTAATGTTTTTCGTTTAATTTGCATAAATAATTTACTTGAACACATATTACAACTTTAATGAAACCTAATTTCAAATATTACCCCAATGGGACAAATTCTTTTCTTCTCTCAAATTTTAAGAGACCTCTTCTCTTCTACCTCACTTCTACAGATTCTTCATTCTGTCTGGAAAAAACCAAACCAAAAAAACCCCACAGTTAAAGACTATATCTTTCTTAACACTATACAAATCTACTTTTTTATTCAGATCTTGTCTCTTAAATCCCCTTACACTGGTAAAAAGGACTAGATTTAAAATATCAGCACTAGTTCCCCACCCAAAAAAAGGAAGATTGCATTAAACACGGTTTTGCTTCTTGATCCTGAGTCTCTTTCAACCTTGCCATGCTCTGAATCTAAGCACTCATGAATTTAGATTATCTAACTTTTAATTCAAAACATTTTTTGTAGTTTTGAGTCTTTTTGGGGGGGGTTATCAATAAGTGCCTGTCTAAAAGTACAACAGCACTAAAATAGGTAGGCTGCCTTTTGAAGCTAAAATATACAATAACACTGATATCCTACTAATCCCCGGTAATCTTAAAACACAGACTCCAAATTTGTGCCTTTATTACCTAAGTTGAGCCACATTATACAGTAATACAGATTGTCTTCACAATAGCTTATAGCCTGTTTTTATTGGTTTGTTTTTCATCTTTTAAAAAGTAGAAATACTCACAACAAAATATCTAAAAATTAGGCAACTTTGATTAAGTTTGAATAAACTGAAGCAGGTAAGTATAGCTATCAGCATTAGTAGTTTCCATCATACATTGCTCCTGTTGCAGTTAGTATCAATAACAATAAACATTTATTTAGCTCTGACTGCACAGAAGGAACCTTCCTGCCCATGTAAATGAATAGATATCTCTGTTATGATAAGAGTCAGATAATAGTATTTTTGTAAAGTTCCTAGAATGCAATTGTTTGAAAGAAGATGATAAATCTATTCCTCTAACAGATTTAGTATTGCCACAGGGATTTCTTCATAGTTCAGTCATAAATTAATTGCACAGTAGATTTATTCATCTATCATTCTCCCATAACAAGTCTGATCATGATTGCTTTGTATGTCTCCATTTGGCACACTGGGGTTTTATTCATTTAACAGGATTATTTATTAATCAGGCATTTATTGAATAGGGTTTAATGGAACTCAGTGGGTCTGACATAAAGTACATTATCATTAGGATTATTTTTATTTCAGATATTCATTTAAATGGACCTCATTGTATTTGGGGGAAATATTACTTATAAGATGGATATTTTCTCTTAAATACATTTATCCAAGCTCTATGAAATACCTGATATGGGGATAATCTAGTTAAAAAGAAAAAAATTAACTATGTAGCATCTCTGTGAATTTGGTAGAGGAAAAAAAAGCTTCTAAATTAATATCTGATAAAGGAATAATCCCAGTTAAGAAATAAAATCCTCCTTGATCCAAATGGCAACTTAAAAAAAAGGTAACCAACAACTATAAAAACTCCTCACACAAATAAAACCTGCCAGTTGCTATAAAATCCACATCATCAGACTGATATGCCATTTTGCCTTATTCTAGAGAAAAATTGTCATTGTAACAAAGAGCATTTTATTTGAGGACTAAATGAGTAATGACTGCACTTGAAGCTGATGCACAGAGGAAATTGAGGAAAGAAGACTGGCAATGACTGGGGCCCGGCTTCCCTGGATAAGCAGCCTCCCTGAACATCCTAACTCACATCTATCGTGCCAGCCACTACCTCTACAAAGAGAGAAAGATGGGAAACTGAGAGAAGAGAGGGAATGAAAGCTAATAAGAGAGGCAGGAACAAAGAAAAATCATGGAGTTTGAGAGTTAGAAGAGATTTTACACAACTACTGAGGGAGAATAACAATAGTAATAGTATACAGATTGGGAATGTAAGGTTATTAAACAAAACTCATTTTAAAAATAGAAAAAAATGAAAATGACTCTCAGAATCATTTGAAATGAATATGTTCCATTGGATTACATATGCAAATTTAGTGAAATAACTCCAAGAAAATAGCCATTCCTATAATAAGCTGTAAGAAGCCTGTGATATTTGCATCTTGATTTACAGACCTTTACCACGTAAGCAGAAATATTGCAAGTAACTGAACTTGGAACTTTTGAAAATGAAAAACATTTATTTTGAAGAAGTGAGATGATATTATCACCAGTTATTAATAGTTTTCCTATTGAGTTGTCTCTAGGTACAATTGTTCCATGAATAAAAATCACAGGACAGTGTGATTTTTATTCATGAGGCAGAGTTTCTCAGAACACACACTTAGTTTGGAGCTCTACCTGTCTAGCACTAACCCAAACATCCAGAAATAGGCAAGCACTCAGATGACTGAGATGGCCAGAGCAATGAGTGAAATTCTGAGACTGCCCCAGAGACTGGCATTTCAGCCACCATCATTGCATCTAAGCCAAGACTCAACCATCCTACCTTTTAACTATATCTTGAAAGCTTCCGCTTCCCTCCTCCACTGCCATCTCCCCCATTCCAGTCCTCTGGTCTAGGCTTCTACAGTACCCTCCGCTGGGCCCCTCAGAACTTATGCCTTATTCTAACCCTAGTCCTTTGTGCATTCTATTACCACAAGGTTCTTTAAAAGTAGCAGGCTGCACATGTCACTTCCCCAGCTTTGCACCTTAAATGCCTTCCCATTGCTTTTAGGACAAAGGCCCAGGAGGCTCTGGACAGTCTGGCCCCTTTTTCTTCCTCTCCTGTTTTGCTGGCCTTGCTCCAGCCAGAGTACCCCTTTTAGACCTTCAGTTCCTTCAAAACCAATCTCCTTGCTACTTCAAGGACTTTGTACAAACTCTTCCCACTGTCTAGAACACTTTGCCCCACTCCTTTACCTCTATCTCCAGTGCATCCTTTGGATTTATGTCTGGCTGTTACTTCCTCAGGGATGCATGCCTTTATCACCCACCCTCACCTGGGCAAAGTTGGATCTCCTTATTATAAGCAGCTTAGTCATAATTACAAATAAACAATTAACGTCGGTCTCCCACACTTACTTGCAAACACTGTTAGGGCAGGAATGATATTTGCCTCTTTCACCAGTTTCCCCAATGCTAAGTAAGCACTCAACAAATACCTGCTGAATGAATGATTCTAGATCCACAGAGAGCAGTGAATGTCAACTTCAAAATCAGCTTCTATGGCTGTGCTGTTGAAGGAACACTGTTAATGCCTAGTTTGACTTGCAAATTTTGGATTCTGCCAAAAGTTGTCCTAGCAGGATTTGCCAGGACAACAGACATAACTGCAGAAGAAACCTGACATGGAAAAGCATCTTTTTATATTCTTTCAATTCTTATACCTCCCATATCTGTCTTTGTCTAACAGCAATCTTTTGCTTCCAGAAAACAAGCTGAGCCCTAAATTGAGCTTCCTCCAAATGGGACCCTACTTCCATCAGTGCATTTGCTTGGAAACTGTTACTCAAAAGTGTATGTGTGTTGTATCATTTCCCTGACTCTATTACAAAGGATTTACATGGGAGAGAAGCAAGATGTTTCAAGACTGTCCTGAATAAACATAATTTTTCCATCATAGTTGATAGCTGTTGCTCTGTGCTTAGGGCAGAAATATGAGTATTCCTGCTTGGCAAACATCATGCCCACACAGAGGTCACCCACAGCTCTGTGGTCCTGTGGAGAGTATTTTAATATGCCACTGACTGATGGTTACATTGCATATGTCACAAAAGCCTGACAGAAGGGCTGAATTAATGTTAATTAGGACAATCAGAGAGTTCTTTAGATCTTCGGTGCCCAACCCCCAGGCCGAAGACTGATACAGGTCAGTGGCCTGTTAGGAACCAGGCCACACAGCAGGAGGTGAGCTGCTGGGCAAGTGAGCGAAGCTTCACCTGTATTTACAGCCATTCAGGGTTCCCACTGATTCTGCATTATGGTGAGTTGTATAATTATTTCATTATATATTACAATGTAATTGTAATAGAAATGAAGTGCACAATCAATGTAATGTGCTTGAATCATCCCAAAATCATTCCCCCCATGCCCCGGTCAAAAACTGTCTTCCATGAAACTGATCCCTGGTGCCAAAAAGGTTGGGTACCACTGTTTTAGATAACCCAAGGCCGAACCAGTACTACTAAAAGCTACAGGAAAATTTCTGTTTCCCCATTATATCACCCTAGTAATTCCATACTGAGGGCACTGGATGTGATACTCTTACAAACCGGCATAGGAATCTTTGGGTCAACTTATAACTCTCATAAGCAGAATTTGCTTCTGGAATACTGGTTCCTACGGTAGCTGTCCTCCCTCAAGCTTCTGAATTTGGCTATACAACGATACCCCAATCCTGCTTTCTACCACCACTAGGTGTTTAACCCTAGAATCTTATCTGCCTGAGAAATACTTAGAGATCAGAGCCCAACTCTTAAATGCACACTTACATGAATCCCTATTATAAGCGTAAGAGATTGTGTCAACTGAGATGTTTTTACATGTATGTTTTCAGTTTATCTTAATTTTTTAAATTAGAAGCATTCTTTAACTGATTATTCTTACATAATTCCTCAAACCACATCCACTCATAAATGCCAAGCAGAGTTCTGAGATTGTCATTTGAAAGGCCTGGATTTGTTTTGATTCTCCCACAACTTCTTAACCTCCTTTCCTATGGCTGATTTTTTTAAAAAATGATGTTAATATCATGTTTTGCTGCCGTGGTGAAGAGGACTGCTTGATCCTTCCACCATCAACTAGAAGCCCCCACAGTGGCCTTATGGTTCATAGGCCTTTAGGACTGCCCCTGTATGAATCCAACAATAGCTCATGTAGAATCCAGCAGCCAGACTGAAAAGAAATTCCAAATTCTGCCCCAAAGGACTAATTGAACTTAGCAATTTGTTCTTTTTCATAAAAAAATACTTGTAGTACCTTTTTGTAATACAACAATAAGCTACCACGTGGAGTTCTACAGAATTCTGGAACAAAGCCAAAGCAACAATAGCTCTTTTTCTTTAGGAATAAGACCCATATGTCAAAATTTATCTAGAAACTCAATTTGGCTTGCTGCTTCATCATGCTAGGAGAATAACTACAAAATTATATTACTGTTCATTATGTCCAGGGGGATCCCAATTTATTATAATTCATGCCAGAGTGGTACAGTAGCCTCAGCAATGGCTATTGCTGTATGGAGATGTGCCAGTTTCGTAACAGTTATGAGTGGATCATAACACTATACTTGGTTTTTACAAATGTTTAATTGACATGAAATATTCAACAGCCGGTAGAGATAATTTGTAATCCTCAATTCCTTTTTAGCCCCATCTAATTTATCCAACAGATTTATAAGCCATATACACACAGGCACACACTCACACACAAACACATGTTGTTGTATGACAAAACAACAGTGTACAGCAAACTACCTTTGTGTGAAAAGAGCTGAAATAGCATCACCAACTTTAGAGAATTCAGCCTTCATATTTATTTTTAGGGTCAAAATAGTAACACCTGGGGCATGACCAGGAGTTCATTACTTATTAATAAGACATTGGTGAAACCTTTTAAAACAGTGGTTTTGGCTATCCACAGAATCACTTGGGGAGTTGTTTTTTTTTTTAAATTCCAGACTCAGGCCACATTTCAGCTCGCTTGGATCAGATTCTTTGAGGTGGGATCCAGACATTAGTTTTTTTTTTTTTTTTTCCAAAGATCCCCACGTGATTCCAGTATGCAGCCAAATTTTAGAAGCACTGCTTTAGAAACTCTTTATTCCTGAGATCTTATTTTTTTCCTTTTTGTAAAGTAAGTACAAGCTCAGGCAATATTAAATTATGGAATTCTCACACATCATTTCTGGAAAGAATTTAAAAAATCATCTCACATAATACCTTCATTTTCTAGAAGGGGAGATGGACACCCAGAGAAGTCAAGTGACTTTCTCAAGTTCTCTAAGCAAGTTAGTGGCAAAGCTTTACAGCTACATCTTGGTCCAATCCAATGTTCCTTACCACATTGCTTGACTAGTTACTTTTTTTTTTTTAATGTTTTACTTCTTTTTGTGAGCATTCTTGATCCAATTTATGTATAAAATGTTTATGGATAAAAATGTTTGAAGGCATTGCCATTAAACATATTAAGTGAACATAAAGTTAAACCACTTGGGTGGGGGTTGGGGGAGTCCCCTTGGCCAGCACTATGCTAGGAACTGTGAGAGATACAAAAATGAGAAAGATGATGCCTTCTCCAAAGAATTCTCAATCTAGGAGAAAAAATTAAGAACACACATGACTCTGACACCAAGTGAGGAAACAATGGATAGGCCTGGGACAGCTCTTTGGACTATGACTTCATCTTGCATAACCCCAATAGCAATCGGTGGGGTGCCTTAGTTCATGAGATTCACTTACAGATAATAGTGGATACTTGAATAGAGGTAATGATACTATAAAGTCTAAACAAGAATTAAAGTGTTATCAACTTGATAAGTAATAGAAATGTAAGCCTTTATTCACTCTGAAGAAAGTCTGAATCAACTAACGTGCTTTAAACCTCAACCATTTGAATGATGTGAAACTACTGATCCTGTACTCTCACTTTATGTCATCACCCTTACTATCTTTCCCCATGAGACAGTATCAGGAACACAAATGGTAATATCTGCATAATGAAAAATAACACAACTATTAAAATAATATCATGAGTACATGCCTGTAATCCCAGCTACTTGGGAGGCTAAAATGGGAGGACTGCTTAAGCCCATGAGTTCTAGACCAGGCTTGGCAACATAGTGAGACACTGTTTCAAAAATAATAAAATAATTAGCCGGGCATGTTGGCATGCACCTGTTGTCCCAGCTACTTGGGAGGCTGAGGCGGAGCATCGCTTGAGCCCAGGAATTTGTGGTTGCTGTGAGCTATGATGATGCCACTGCATTCTATCCCAGGCAACAGAGCAAGACCCTGTCTCAAAAAATAAATAAATGAAATAGATAATAATAATAATAATAAAATAAAATAATATTGTAGAATAATATTTAATCTCACTGAAAATGTTGATAGTATATTTTGAAGTTAAAAAAATCAGGTTACAAAACAGTACATATAGTATAATCCTTTTTTAAGAAAAGAAATAAGAATTTTTATATACACCTGTGGGAAATATATCCCAAAGAGTTAAGAGAGGATACCACTAAGTCGTAGAATTATAGGATTATTTTTATAATAAGAAAAAAAATTTTTAATTCAATAAAAGTTATCCTTTGTAACTTTTAATTTAATCTCTCAGTCTTATTTTTCTCTTCTGTAAAACAGGAATAATATTAATCATAGAACAGAATTGTTTAGATCAAACGATGTAATGTCTATTAAAAGAGAAAAAAAACTTTGTATGTTGTGAAATGCATATTTACTTATCATTTTATCCATATCTTACACCAACACCAACACCACCAGTACTGATGGAGTCAAGTCCTCATAAGCAGCATGGGCAGATGGGAATATGATATTAAGAACATGGCTTTGGAAACAGATGAAAATCCTGGCTTACTAGCTATGTGACCTTGGGCAAGTTACCCAACCTGTCTAAGCCTCAGTTTCCTCATCTGTGAAACAGAAATAATACCTACTTCACAGGACCATTGTGAAAATTAAATGAGTTAATACTTATATTTGGCATGTAACAAAAGCTCATAAAGTGTTAGCTATTATTGTCGTTAGTGGTTATGCTACTGTTGCAATAACAATAATTGTATTATTAAGTAAATGGATTAGAAAAGAAAGGAGAGTAAACAGAGACTGTGGATAGTGCCAAGAAAAACAAAATTAGTTTGTTGTAAAAATTGCTCTAGATCCAAAATGCTGATGTAAAACACAGAGTGGAATGGGAAGGAGGGTGGCTGTTAGCCCCCTCACTACCTCAACACATCAGAGGAATCTCTAATCAAAGACAGCAGATAGGTGGCAAGCTACAATGCCCTTGGCAGAACACCCCAATAAACCTCCTATCTTGTTTTAAAGCATCAACTTGGTCTTGTATTTTCATTCTGTACAAGCTCACCACCTGTCGCAAGCAACTCCACTAATACTGCTACTTCACCATCACCATCATCATCATCACCACCACTACTCTGAATGAAGGTGCAGTTTTTTCTCCCTTTTAAACTCTCCAGCCCTGTCCAGGGCTCAATTCCCTACTTGGCCATTGCCTGCTGATTTCCCAGACTTTTCCCAACCAATTCATGCCCTCAGACTCTCACAGATAATTCCACGTCCTTATCCATTTCACAGCATCTGATCTACTTTATTTTCTCTGTCACAAATAAGGGAGGGGATACAGTGTGATAGATTTTTTTTTTTTATTTCAGAATATTATGGGGGTACAACACTTTGGCTATATATATTGCCCATGCACTGCCCGTGTCAGAACTACAATCGTGGTCATCCCCCAAACTGTGCTCCTCACATCCATTCAGTGAGAGTTTTTCCCATCCCCTCCACCCCGATCCCGCCTGCCCACCCCCTGATGAATATTATTGCCCTGTGTGATGTAAGTGTTGATCAGTTAGTACCAATTTGATGGTGAGTGCCAATGGTGCTTGTTTTTCCATTCTTGTGACACTTCGCTTCGAAGAATGGGTTCTAGCTCCAACCAGGATAATATCAGATGTGTTAATTCGCTATTGTTCCTTATTGCTGAGTAATACTCCATGGTATACATATACCACATTTTATTGATCCACTCGTGTATTGATGGGCACCTGGGTTGTTTCCACATCTTTGCAGTTGTGAATTGTGCTGCTATAAACATTCGCGAGCAGATGTCTTTATTATAAAATGTCTTTTTTTCCTTTGGGTAAATACCCAGTAGTGGGATTGCGGGGTCAAATGGTAATTCTACTTTTAATTCTTTGAGGTATCTCCATATTACTTTCCATAGAGGTTGTACTAATTTGCAGTCCCACCAGCAGTGTAGGAGTGTTCCTATCTGTCCACATCCCCGCCAACATTTGTTGTTTGGGGATTTTTTGATATGAGCCAATCTCACTGGAGTTAAGTGATATCTCATTGTGGTTTTGATTTGCATTTCCCTGATGATTAGAGAAGTTGAGCACTTTTTTATATGTTTGCTGGCCATTATTCTGTCTTCTTTGGAAAAGTTTCTGTTCATGTCCTTTGCCCATTTTTTAATAGGGTTGTTTGATTTTTTCTTGTTGATTTTCCTAAGTTCTGTATAGATTCTGGTTATCAGCCCTTTATCAGAGGTGTAGCATGCAAATATTTTCTCCCATATGTAGGTTGTCTGTTCACTCTAGTGATAGTTTCCTTGGCTGTGCAGAAGCTTTATAATTTGATCAGGTCCCATTTATTTATTCTTCTTGCTGCTGTGATTGCTTTGGGGGTCTTCTTCATAAATTCTTTGCCTAGGCCAATGTCCATAAGAGTTTTTCCAATGTTTTCTTCGAGAATTCTTATGGTTTCATGTCTTAGGTTTAGATCTGTTATCCATTGTGAGTTGATTTTTGTGAGAGGTGAGAGATGTGGGTCCAGTTTCAGTCTTCTACATATGGCCATCCAGTTTTCCCAGCACCATTTATTGAATAGAGAATCTTTTCCCCAGTGTACGTTTTTCTGGAATTTGTCAAAGATCAGGTGACTGTATGAGGTTGGTTTTATATTTGGGTTCTCAGTCCTGTTCCATTGGTCTACGTCTCTGTTCTTGTGCCCATACCATGCAGTTTTGGTTACTATAGCCTTGTAGTATAGTTTGAAGTCTGGCAGATAGATGCCTCCCAATTTGTTCTTTTTGCTTAAGATTGCTTTGGCTAGACAGGGTCTTCTCTGGTTCCACACAAAGCATAGAATTATTTTTTCTAGATCGGCAAAAAATGATGTTGGTATTTTGATAGGGACTGCAGTGATTCTGTAAATCACTTTAGGCAGCAAAGCCATTTTTAATATGTTGATTCTGCCTATCCAAGAGCATGGTAGGGTTTTCCATCTATTTACGTCCTCTGCAATTTCTTTTCTCAGTGTTTCGTAATTTTCTCTATATAGGTCTTTGACCTCCTTAGTTAGATATGTTCCTAAATATTTAATTTTCTTTGGTGCTATTGTGAAAGGTATTGCATCTTTAATTTGTTTCTCGGCTTGATTGTTATTAGCACATATGAAGGCTATGGATTTGTGTGTGTTAATTTTGTATCCTGAGACTTTGCTGAATTCATTTATCAATTCCATTAATCTCTTGGTTGAATCTTTGGGGTTTTCTATGTATAATATCATATCGTCTGCGAATAGTGTAAGTTTGATTTCTTCTGCCCCCATCTGGACGCCCCTGATTCCTCTGTCTTGTCTGATTGCTCTGGCCAGGACTTCCAGCACTATGTTGAAAAGAAGTGGAGATAGTGGGCACCCTTGTCTGGTTCCTGTTTTAAGGGGGAATGCTTTCAATTTTTCCCCATTCAGTATGATATTGGCTGTGGGTTTATCGTATATGGCTTTAATAGTTTCCAGGTATGAGCCATTCATGCCTATATTGTTAAGAGGTCTTATCATAAACGGATGCTGGATTTTGCAGTGTGACAGATCTTAAGGTACATCATCAATGTCTTAATTGCCACTTTCCCTAGACCCCATACATTGCTTTCTGTCTATCTACACGTTAAACTAACAGACTAAAAAATCCTGATGAAGGATATAATTCACCTTCTGAAAAGGGGGCAGAACATCTTTGACAAAAAACTGGCTGAACTGATTGAGAGAAAATGGGAACATTAATAAAAAGGAAAAGGCCTATAGGTATGACTTAGAAGAATTCTATTGGGAGAGATCACCAGTTTATCTCAGGTGAAAACAACAAGGAAAAGAAAGTCAAATGCCTATATACCAATTCATAGGGGTGAATAATAAGTAAATTGTATGTTAAAAACATTTTCATCTACATGAAAATTGAACACAAAGGGGAAAAAATAAAGTAAAGATTAAGAAAGGAAAACAGTGATGATAGTCTGGGGGGAGTATATATATTATAAACCACCAGACAGATGGAAAATTTAGATAATCTATTTCTAAATCTAGATACAAAATTGACATTTTGGTAAGATGTAGTAGTGATAAGGAGCTTCACCTCACCAGACTTATGCTGCAAAGTTGGTAGGAACCTATAAAATAGTGTCAAAAAGGCTAAATTCCAGAATGCTGATGCTTGGAAGAAGAAAGAAAAAAATGATAAAAATTATAAGAAGATTGTTTGGAACAAGAAGATAAACAAGAATGTTACAAAACCAGTGTTCAGGCTATGTGACCTAATAATAAAGGGTGACAGGAAGAAGGCAGTACTTATCAATTCCTTTTTTGCTCTGGTTTAATTTTCTTTCTGGAAAGGGTAGAATAAAAATCAAAAAGAAGGACTCAAAGCCCCATCTAAGATGTAAAGATAGTAAGAAAACAGCATGAAGTCTCTTCAAGTGAATTCAAGTTCGTTCACAAGCTTAGACAAATTATACCCCAGTGTCCTGAAAGAACTTGAGGGCAAGTGTGCAAAATCAATATTACTAACTTTGAGACATCCCAAAGAACAGGGGAGGTGCCAGGAAAATGGAGGTGAGCATAAGCTTTGTTCAGATTTTTTACAAAGGTAAAAGTAGATTAGGTATAACTATAGTCCAAAGACCTTAACTATACCACCCCCAAACTAAAGACATTAATAAATAAGACTATGCCAAACTCATCTCATTATCTTTCTTTCTTCTTTTAAAACTGATCAGGCTGGGTGCAGTGGCTCATGCCTGTAATCCCAGCACTTTGGGAGGTGGAGGTGGAAGGACACCTTGAGACTGGGAGTTTGAGACCAGACTGGGTAATATAGTGAGATCCCATCTCCAAAAAAATTTTCTTTTAAATTAGCTAGGCATGGGGGTGCACGCCTGTAGTCCCACCTACTTGGGAATCTGAGGCACGAGGATCAAGGATCGCTTGAGCCCAGGAGTTTGAGGCTGCAGTGAGCTATGACTGCACCACTGCACTCCAGCCTGGATGACAGAGTGAGACCCTGTCTCTAAGAAAAAAAAAAAAGATATCAATTAGGCTATCATTAAAAGAATGCTACCAAGTATTTCTTAATTTCAATAAGGTATTTAATCAAATCTCAGGAAGATCCCTATGGACAAGATCAGGAACAACCAGCCAAGTTTGTTGACGATGTCAACTTGCCTTAGTAGAAACTCCCAGTATGGTATGTTTAGCTCTAGACTATTCAAAAATTTTATCAACAACTTCAAAAGAGACTTTAAAAGCAAACTTATCACATTTTCCAATAGCCATAGCAGAAAGGCTAGTTAATAATATGGATGATGAATAAGAATTTGAATTGATTTTGATTGGCATAAAAATGAGTTTAAAAACTGATATTGAGACCAAGTGAGGTGGCACATGCCTGTAACCCTAGCACTTTGGGAGGCTGAGGGAGGATTGCTTGAGGCCAAGCAGAAAAAAATAGAAAAATTAGCTGGACAAGGTGGTGCGTGCCTGTATCCTAGCTACTCGGGAGGCTGAGGCAGGGGGATCATGTAAACCCAGGAGTTTGAGGTTACAGTGAGCTATGATGACACCACTGCACTCTAGCCCAGGCAACACAGCCAGATCCCATCTTAAAAAAAAAAAAAAAAGAAAAAGAAAAAAAAGATATAGACAATTTTGTTTATCTTAAGAACAAATGACTCAGAAATATAATATTAACCATCATTTTATTTATTTAGAGACTTTTTTCCTCAAGTCTTTTCTAAAGAGATTGTTACTATTGTTATTGTTTCTATTTCACATATGAAAGAAAGAAGGGAGGAAAGGAGGGAGGAAGGAAAAGAGTTAATTGACTTGTTCAAGGCCAGTCAAGATCAGGAGCAACACCACCAGACTATCCCACTAACAGCCCCCTTCTTCAAAAAAGGATTGCCCTCTAAACGAACAAACAAAAGGACTGTCTTCATAGTCCCACAAAATTAAGTGCCTTATTAAGCACTGTTCATTATCGCTTCCTATTTGTTTCATGTGTTAGTCCTCCAATGAAAGAATGCACTTAAAAATAGGCCAAACAAAAAAAAGACAGAAACAAACCCAGAAAATGTTTCAAATGCTTACCTTTCAATGCTATCCTCCCACAGAGCTACGAAAAACATTAATGTGATGCCAGAAAGAGGATGCAGTTATGACCATTATCATGCCTATTGGACATTTTTCTGACAAATAATACTTAAAAACCACATTATCATTAATTATGAACAAATCCTATGTCTAGGCAAATTAATAAACAAGGTATTTCCTCAGTGAAAAGAGTTGACGCAAACCACATAAGCGAGAGTAAAAAAGATGAACTTTTGCATGCATGGGGGGAGGGGTATTTTCTGTACATTTTCTCCCTGAAATAAACTCACATCTCCCTAACTTGTATCTATTTTTTAGTAGCCTTTCACTTGGCAATGAAGATAGCACCTACAACACAGATAGGTATAACCCTACACTCCCCTTTCTGCTGCCCCATGTCTAGATTTTCCTTTACAGACACACCATACGTCCACTCCTCCCACTCACCCACTCCTCAATCCACTGCAATCTGGCTGCCACTCCTTATTCCCCGCTGGAAGCCTCTCTGGCCAAAATCAGTAATGCCCTTTTTGTTGCTAAACTCTATGGACACTTTTCTGTCCTCATCCTACCCTACAGCTCTGCAGGATTTGATATGGTTGATCACTCTCCCGCTCTGGAAAGTTTCTCTCCTCCCTTCGTTTCTATGACAACACCTTCTCCTGGTTTTCCTCTTATCTGGGCATTACTTTTCAGTCTATTTCCCGTATAAATATAAACATTTTTTTTTGTACTAGTGCCCACCCTCAAATTAGTGATCGCCAGGAATCTATCCTAAATTCTATTTTATTTTTTCTTTAATTCTCTTCTTAAAGTAATCTCACCCACGCTCATGGCTTTAATTCACATTCATTTGAAGAAGACCTTCAAATCAATTTCTCCAGCTAAGATCTCTGTTATCCTAAGACATTCTCAACAGCCAAAGGCTTATTGGGGCAGCTCTTCTAACTGTCCCACAGGCTCTGCACGCTCAAAAATATCTAAATTGAAACCCACCCTCCCTTCTCATCTTCGCCCTAATCTGTTCTTCCTGTAGTCCTGGCTTCAGCATTATCTGTCAAACAAGCCAGAAACCTGGGAGTCACACCTGATTCCTGCCTGTCCCTTGTCCCTTATCCCACTTTCAGTCACCAAATCCTAACAACTCTACTTTCTTAACAGCTCTAATCAGTTCCCTTCCTCTCCATCCCCATCACCAATACCCTCAGTTTAAAGTTGCAGTTGTTTCTTACCTGCACTACATCAACATTTTCTGACTGGTCTCTCTGCCTCCAGACTAGTCCCCCTTCCAATCTATCTTCCATGCAAATATTATAAAAATATGAATCTGAACATGTA
This sequence comes from Daubentonia madagascariensis, assembly GCA_023783475.1. NCBI lineage: Eukaryota > Metazoa > Chordata > Mammalia > Primates > Daubentoniidae > Daubentonia > Daubentonia madagascariensis. The sequence continues at coordinate 37,950,390 of JAKFHU010001035.1, read as the reverse complement.
AGTCACTGCCACGCTTTCACACAGGACTGTACAATATGGTCCCTGCTTACCTCTCCAGTTTCTTCCCTCGCTGCTGCCCACTTTCTACCCTTTTTGGGAGTCCCAAGACCACTCTTGCCAAGGTCTTCTATACATGCAGTTTCCTCCGCTGGAACCACCTGATCTTCCACACTCCCACCCCAACCAAAACTACCTCCATCTAGTTAATTCCTACTCATCCATTCTGTTTTAATTATCTTATTTAACAGACCCTAATGCAGTATTTATTATGTACCAAGTACTGTTCTAAGGGCTTTATAAATATTAACTTATTTAGCCTGCATAATAACCCATGAATTAGGTACTATTATTACCTTTATCTTACAGATTAAAAAATGAGGCCCAAAAAGATCAAGTAACTTGCCCAGGGCCACAGAGCCAACCAGTGGCAAAGTCAGGATTCAAACCTAGGTAATCTTGGTCCGGCTGCCATTTAGTTAACCACTGGAAGACTTTTGTGCTCCCATATCATCCAGTGCATGCCTCTGTCATAATGCTTAACTAACTATTGTCCATCTCCCCCACAAAACAGTCAGCTTCTTAAAGGCAGAAAATGTATTTTATTTGTCTTTGAATGCCTAATACTTATCCTAGTAACTGCTACTGAGCATTCAGACACTAGATGTCTGTTGAATGGATTAATGAGGTAGCAAAGAGGTCACAATGGAAAAGCAAATGTTTCTAAAATTGTGTTCTTGGAAGAAATAAACAGGCAGCCGTTTCCTAAGATTTTCCATACTTCTTTCTTTCTAAGTTACTTAATATTAATGCCTAGAACCTCTTTTTAAAAGTCTGTGTTTTACAGAACCAGAATACCCAACCAAACTATAAAAGTAACCAATATGCTATTAAATCAAAGCTACTTTATGAGAGGGATGTCTTAAATTTTAAATTCATTACAATATCTTCATTTGGTAAATTATTCTTTTTAGTGTAAAATTACAGTTAGAAATTCTACCAGAGTCATGAGAATAATTGCATCATTTATTAGAATAGGGAGAAAAAGGAGACAACTGTTGAATATCTTACCATTCAACTTTGATAAGTCACAGAAAGGAAACACCATTCTCAGAGGGCATTTCTAACTTAAAAAAATAAACATCGTGTCTCACTCTGAATGAAAGGATGCCATGTTCTTTTAATGGATAAAACTATATATAACAGAGGTGAAAGTCAACTTGTCTTTTCTTAGGAGTACTATAGGTAGTTACCCCAAAATCACAGCACTTATATGAGAGAACAGAGTATAAAATGAAGAAGGTTCATGTGCTATCTACACATGTGACCTTCTGGGTCAACAGTCAACAGGGTGCCAGTAGAATAGTATTGTACTGGTCAATTACAGGTACTTGAATAGTGTCTACTACTTGCTGAAGATGTTACAGATTTTAATCATAGCACACATTTGGTACTTAATTTCTGTGACAAGGGAGCATTCTGACTTTGAACGCTTTGGCTAAGTATCATTTTACCCTAGGTATGCTTCATGTCAAGCAGAATTTGGCATGAGTACATTGCCCAATAAACGTATGCGGTGAAGATTTACTAAATTTTAAAGAGTCCTAAAAAGAACTTTAATTTTTAGGCTAAATGCCTAAAAACCTCTGTCCTGTTAACCAGAATAAGAATCATAAACCCATTCTTAAAAACCCAGAATGACTATATGGCCTGCTATGCCTGGGACAGTCCTGGTTTACGCTTGTTATCCTAGCACAATTATTAATAGCACCCCCTTACTTTCTTTCCAATTCTCCTATTCTCCTCCTCTAAAATATTTGTTTCTTTTTTCTAAAATCATTGCTGATTTGTCTGATGACTATCTGGAAAAAATGTCCTTCCTAAGGATATAAACTTATCCTGTCCCTAGGAACACTCATACATACACTGCTGGTGGGCCTGCAAATTAGTACAACCTCTATGGAAAGTAATATGGAGATACCTCAAAGAATTAAAAGTAGAATTACCATTTGACCCAGCTATCCCACTACTGGGTATTTACCCAAAGGAAAAAAAGACGTCCTATAATAAAGACATCTGCTCGCGAATGTTTATAGCAGCACAATTCACAATTGCAAAGAGGTGGAAACAACCCAGGTGCCCATCAATACACGAGTGGATTAATAAAATGTGGTATATGTATACCATGGAGTATTACTCAGCAATAAAAAAACACTGGTGAATTAACACATCTGGTATTATCCTGGTTGGAGCTAGAGCCCATTCTTCGAAGCGAAGTGTCACAAGAATGGAAAAACAAGCACCACTGTTACTCACCATCAAATTGGTACTAACTGATCAACACTTACATCACACAGGGCAATAATATTCATCAGGGGGCGGGCGGGCGGGAAGGGGGTAGAGGGGATGGGAAAACTCTCACTGAATGGATGGATGCGGGGAGCACAGTTTGGGGGATGACACGATTGTAGCTCTGACACGGGCGATGCATGGGCAATATATATAGCCAAAGTGTTGTACCCCCATAATATTCTGAAATTTAAAAAAAAATAAGAATATGTTAAGAGCATGAAGTAAAGAAATAGTTATAAATTTTGAAAATAAACTTATTTCAAAAAAAAAAAAAAAACTTATCCTGTCCCAAGGCTGAATAATGAAAGGCAAGTAGCCCAATGATAAGAGGCTCGCTCTGTGGTCAAACAGACTGGGTTTTATATCTTAGCTCTACCATAATATACTATGCAACTTTGGACAATCAGTTTCCTCATTTGTCAAATGGGAATAATATTAGCATGACAGTTGTGAGCATTAAATAAGATGATATAAATAAATTGTTTAATATGGCTCCTGAAACATAAATGCTCAATAAGAAAAATATGAAGGTGAGTAGTTGCCTCAGACCTCACACCAGATTCTGAACATTGTTACAGTATTTTGTATGAAAGGACCCCAGTTGTATAAAATTCCGGAGTTTTGGAGTTGTTATGGACTATAAAGATCACCAAGTAAAATCTCCCATTTCTAGAGAAAAATGTCAAGCCCTAAATAGGTAAGTGAGTTGGTTTGGTTTATATGTCTTGTTAATGAGAAAACCAGAGTTGGTTTTTTTTTTTTTTTATTTCTCTTCTGAATTTTGTTAAAAAGATTCAGAAGTAGTAATGACTATAAACAAAGTATCACTGCATATCATGGTAAACATATGTCTAAAATGTATGTTAGAAATCCATATTACACTTTGCCCTGAGTAAGTTAAACTGGTTCTGATATAATGCCAACATTCCATTAAGGAAGAGTCTTCATAGATATATAAAGGTAGGTCATTTATAGGCCTCGGTTTTCTCTCGTATAAAATGGGAATAATATAATGTGATTCTAGGGCTGTTACGAAGATTTAATGAAGTAGCACGTACAAAGCACTTAGTACAGTGCCTCACTGTGATGTCCCAAAGTTTACTGGCCTGATAATGATCTCTATTCATCTATAGTGACATGAGTTTTCAACAAATCTTTTCCATTTCTGCCATTTAAAAAGCATTCTTTGGTTTAAAGCCCAGCCAAGAAGTTTTGAAGAAAGCATGGCCTCAATGCTAATGGACTGGCTGTGTTTCAGCATCTTTTTATTGGGAATTCTCTCTTGCAACTGAATGTTAAATACAGATCACAGGTGACCCTGACAAAACTACTCAAGAAGGCAAATTTGACATCTTTCTTTCTTATGCATAAAACTCTAAGGAGTTTCAAGGCCCATTGGTAATGGCCAGTGGAACACAAAGGGAAACACAATTCCCTTTAGAACTTCCAACCCTTCCAATATTATGCATAAGCCATCTGCTTAGAGTCACCTGGACAATGAGAATTTAAGGGCTTCGTGCTCAGGTTTCTGGAGTAAATTTATGAATTCAAGTAATGTGACATATAAGGCATGCCCACCCACTGCATGACACTGTGTGATGCCCTGCATCTAGCTCTTTGTCTCAGCAATCTAAGAGAGAGAATAAAGATCTTGCAGATGTGGGTTTCTGCCCTAATTAAATAGGACTACATAATCTTGTGATTAGATTACTAACATATACTTTACTCAGAACCCTGGAATACTACCTGGAATTGTGTGGCTAAGCAGAATAGATGGGACTTTTTACAAAACAAAACACTGAAAAAACTGCTTTAAAAACAATTGACTTTCAGGTATTGCAAGTTGTCATATCCTGTGTACAAGAGTTTAGGTAGATAGACATTCATGGATGGGTAGTTTATAAATTTAGCCTCCAGTCTCACTCTTGGCAGTCTCTATGAAGATATACAGAGAGTATATGGAACACCCATAGTTCCTTTGATAACTTGCAAGAGTTCTCACTTTAACCATGTATTAATTGAGTGCCTCCTCAATCAATGCATAAGGCAATACACCAATGGTTTAATGCCAAATTACAAGACAACTGGAAAAAGAGGGAACAATAGCATTAGACTCACCCAGACACTAAAAGCTCTTAGAGTATTCCTTTGGTTCAGAAGACAGTGGATAGATGCTCAGCAGATATTATTTGGTAACTAACTTCTCCCATATCTACCACATGGAGAGGGAGGATAGAGATAGGAAAAAGATATGAGGAGTCTGTAAGCTCCCTGGGTTCAGTGTCTCCCCAAGAGCCCAGCTTGGTGTTAACTTTATAGTAAACATTACATAATTGACCTAACTCCTTTATCATCTCCATATATGAAATTTTCCATTTATGAATTTTATATGTAAATGTACTCTTATGTGGTTATCAGTCTTAAAAATATATGTACTGGTGTTCTTTGTGCTGGGATTGGCTCTCTAGCACAGTTTGTCAGTGAATATGACTCTACACACACACACACACACACACACACACACACACACTCCTTTTCTCCATACCTCCCTTCCCCATTCTCTGCCCGCCATCTAATGTTACTTCCAATTCAGGCAGATCAGAATGAATCTTTCATATTTCAAATATCATAGACTCTAAAGCAAATTAGAACTATACACTGAGTGAGAGAAGGATGGAGTAAAGGTGCTCTTCACATAACACCATGACTTGTAACATGATAGAGCTGGGTCTGGGATAAAAAGTTATGGCCAGAGTTCAGGAAGACCCTTTCTGTCCTTCTAGGATGAAGGTCCAGGAGGGAGTGGGGTTTACAGACATCACATCACATATAGGCTTACTAAAGTTTATGGGGTTTGTGGTCTTTAAGATAAGCCAATAAGCAAAAGTATAATAATCCTCTGCCAAAAAGTGTTTCTAAAATATACGGGTGGTTCAAGAGGTTGTGGCAGGCGACTCGACAGGAAAAAACTGAGTGTTCCTGCTGTGAGAGAAGGATTCTTCTCTTCCCTTGGGCTGAATTATGTTTGCCACTCAAGGTACATTTTCAGTGTTTTTAGGATTATAAAACTATAATCATAGTACTCTGGTAGAGAATTCCCTTGGGGGCTAGGGATAGGGGTGATTGAGTGATTAGTTACCAAAAAGACCCCAAGAAATGGACAGAGCTGGTAAACTAGTGAGAAAGCCTTAGGCATTCACTAGCTTCAGAAGATTGCAATCGTCTCGAACATTTTCCTCCAACAGAAAGAACAGCTTAGTAGATAACCCAGATGGGGACATAAGATTTGAAAATAGAAAAAGGAGATCAGGTTTTCTTCTGATCTAGGAGGAAACTAATGTGGAACAGGCAAGATGCAAAGAAAGGAGATGCATCATTTTCCATTGATGCATAACAAATTACCACAAATTTAGCAGCTTAAACCAGCACTCATGTATTAGTTTACAAATTCTGTATATCAGAAGTCTGGTGTGGCATGCCTGAGTTCTCTGCACAGGGTACGACAAGGCTGAAATCAAGATGGCAACCAGATTGAGTTCTCATCTGGAGGCTCTGGTGAAAAATCCGCTTGCAAGTTCATTCTTCTTGTTGGTAGAATTTAGCTCCTTGCAGTTGTAGGATGAATATCCCCATTTCCTTGCTGGCTGGCATCTGAGGGCCACCCTCAGCTCATAGAGCCACTCACATTCCTTGTCATACGCCTGTCTCCATCTTCTAGCCAGCAAATCCTTCACCTGCTTCCAATCTCTGACTTGTAGAGCCAGATTTAAAGGGCTCACGTCATTAGGTCAGGTTCACCCAGATAATCTCCATGCCTTAAGGTCAACTGATTTGTGACCTTAACTAGATGTGCAAAATCCTTCCACAGTAGTACCTAAATAGTGTTTGGCTGAATACCTGGGAGAAGGGTATACAGCAGGGCCAGGAATTTTGGGGGCCGTCTTAGAATTCTGCCTACCACAGGAGACACCCATTATCAGGGCTTGTGGTTTCCCATGAGACCATGGCTTTCTAGCTTAGAAATATAGGCAAAGAACCACTACAAACCAAAGCACTTTGAGAGAAATGGGTCTCAGGCAGTGGCAGAGCTTTTAAAGCTCTCTATTCACAGAGAAATGTAGAAGGGGCATGTCTTTGTCTAACATTCATTCTATATAACCAACAAAGACAGGAATGAGGCGGGAGGGGAACTTCAGCTGGTTGTCCCCAGAAACTATGTCAATACGTAGAAAGCACAAAGTAGGATGCTAAGTAAATATTTGTTGAATAAAAGAACTAAGCCCATTTGAAGGCAAACATTAGAATCACATTAACGTTAGAATCACAAATTTAAACTCAGCATATTCTATGCTTTTGTCTTTCTTCCACTTCCCTAAATTTGCAGAAAAATGTCCTGAGCTAACTCCCCATCAGGATATTCAGAGTGATCAGTGTGCCTCAGATGGCCAAGTGGCAGGGACAGCACTGCAGGAGGGATGGTCAGGGACAGCTGTAGTTATGATCCCTTTCCACTTGAGCTTCAGTGCAAAACGTGTCCTCCCTACTACATTATAATTAACCAAATTTAGGCCTTTAGACATAAGGAAAGAGAGAAGGAGAAGAAACACCATTTGAGCATCTCCTATATGCGAGACATATTATATAAACTCTTATTTAATACTCATGATAACCCTATGAAATGTGTATTATGTCGAATAAGGAAATTATGGTACATTGTACTAATCTTGTTCCTTGTTTTGCTAACCATTACACCTGTAATGATTTCATTCACTGCTTTTTAAGTTTTAGGTTAATCTTTCATCTACCATTTCTCTTTTTGTTTGTTTTTTTGGTTTTCTTTTTTTAGAGACAGGGTCTCGCTGTGTTGCCCAGGCTGGGGTGCAATGGCTATTCACAGGCATGATCATAGATAGCACACTGCAGCCTTGAACTCCTGGTCTCAAGTGATCCTCCTGCCTCAGTCCCTGAGAAGCTGGGACTGCAGGCACCCACCACCACACCCAGCATCATCTACCATTTTCTAACCCAACCTTCTTACTTGAACCCTGAATTCCCAGCTTGACCAATCCCTGCCGAGGCATGGTCCTTCCAGCCTAGAAGAGCTTTTATTCTTCTGTCAAGCTGATTTTCAAGTAACTGCCTGAGGAACCTGTAAGACTATCAATATTGTTCTAGTGGAAGTTTTTGTACCTGGATTATGCCCTCTGAATTCTAGCATATTCACATTTTCTTTGGGGATACACAGAAAAACTTATGAGCTTGAACTTCTTCTGCCCAACCAGGTTCTCTTCTCAACCTTCAAGATCCCTCAACACCAGACACATTTTGCAGAGCTGGGCAAGCCAAAGGATTTATCCTCACTTACCCTTAGGGATTTACAGTCTATATTTTAAAGTGAAAAATCCCACTGAAAAGGCAACTTTACTGAGGGAAAAATAAAACTAACACCAAGTCACGTGTCATTTTATTGTGTGGTCAGCCTCTCAGTGCGCACTACACTATATCAGCATTAGGGAAAATTAAGTGAGAAAAACAGTACAACAGCCCAGGGACACTTCTACCTAAATTTTGTGATTACATTTTAAGTGCTCTCTGTCACAGATATCATAAACTGATTAAATCATTTCATGCCTGACCCCTACTGACTATGCTAAGTGAAAAGAGAGGGCTATTAATAACTACCCATTTCTGACAGCTGCCCAGGGGCAATGCAGCCTTTTGCAGCAGTGAAATGACTCCCCAGCTCACTTACTGAATGCTGAATATTGATTCATATTATGAGTGTTGTCAAACACAGAGTGCAGTGCTGCAGATTCATAGTGGCAGGTCATCAGGAATAGCATTAGCAAATGTCAGGTCAGGAATCAAAGGCCTGCTGGACTCTTTAGGGATGAGATTTATCGATTCCATAAAACGTGAAACAGATCAAGTACTTGTGATGATGGAAATGGTCGTGGCAGAATGAGGCTGAGCCTGCTCTGATGTAGACCTCAGGAGAGATGTATCACACAAGTGACCACTGAAGAAAATACTAAAAGTTGGAATGCTCAGGACAAGGCCAACAGCAGCTTTGGGCTAAAAAGGAGATTTTAGGGCTAAATGTCAGATCTTAGATGTGAAATTGGTCATAGGTGTAGGGGTATATGTGTGTGTGTCCTAGCAGCATAAGAGAGCCAAATCCAAAGGAATGTGATCAGATGCTGATGAATGTTATAAACAAACGATAACTCTCCAGGTAAAAGATACAATTTGTTATTTTAGTAGCACCTCCTTTTGAAGATACTTAAATTTTATCTGGTTTCTGGATTTCCATCATTAGAATTAATTTTTGAATCAAATACTCCCATATTGTTGTACCGTTCTCATATTATTCCACAGGGTGCCCATTAAAACTGTACCTTCATAATCTCCTTCTCCCCTCCAGTGTCTTCATCTTGAAACAGATTAAAAAAACAAACCAAAAAACCCCTAGACTAGAAGTCAGAACACTGAGTTCTTCTATTCCTTGTTCTGCCACTTACCTTGTGATCTTAGACAAATCACAACCTCCCTGTATCTCAATTTCCTCATTCGCAAAAAAACAAAAACCAAAACATACAAAAACTGTATGAGTGTTAGCTTTGTAAAAAGGTTTCAGATAGAGGATCAATAATAGAGATCAATAATAGATCACAAGTTCCATGAGGGAGAGCATGGAATTCATTTTGATATTCTCAATGCCTAGTAAAGTGACAGACTCAAAGTAGTAATTTACTTTTTAATTTAAATAAAAAATGAATATACTTTGAGACTGTAAAGGTTTACTAAATTGTATGTTGCTCTTATTATTATATGCTTATTTGCTAAGTATGTAGTACTTGGTCTAGCATCACTGGGGATGTTTTGGAACTCGCATTGCTAATGGAGGTTTTGCAGAAGCAATCCTTTCCTTTCACCTCACCTAAAAGCAAGCCACAACGCCTTCTTTAATTTTGCCCCATACTGTGACAGAGCCTTGAGCTCTACATAAGGGAAATCTAGCAGCTGCTAAGTTCTAATTCTGTTTATTATATTTGAATAGGCAAATGTAAATTGGTTATCATCTAAAGCTTGAAAGAGTTTCTGCTTTCTATAGAAAATCTGCTCTTTGACCACTGTAGTATGCCCTCATTGATTAGCTTTTATCTACAAAGTGAATTTTGGAAAATTAAACAAAACAATTATTTTAAAAATTATTTATAATATAATAACCTAGCTGTCACTGGATTGCATCAGATCATCTACCTTTTACATAAAATTTTTAGGAGAAATTTACTTATAGTTTATTTTTTCTTTTCTTTAGTCTTATTTGAATTCTAAATTTTCCTCTGTGAAAAGAGAAGGGGGAAATGGTATTAAGATCTTATAGCCTGCCCATCAAAGGATCACTGTAGTCTTGTTTTAAATGGGTTGATGAGAGAAAATGAACAGGTGCTACAGGTTACTCAGCTGTTCTAAAATTAAAGATTGATATTTTTCCTCTTGTTCTATTAGCAGACCTTTAGTGACATGTTAGCACTGGATAATGGTTGCAGCAGTTTAAGCCTCATGCTGTGATTTTTAACAGAAAGCCTGGCTACAGCAGCAAACAATGACATCTCCCCATAGCCAGTAACCTAATAAGGAAGCAGTTGCAGCCTTAGGCAGTTTGACTAAACAGCAAGAGAAATCAGACTTCCAACGTACTGACTCCACTTTAAAGACAATGGCCTGGCTTAATTAACACTGTATTCATTTGTAACTCAATCAATTTAGAATTTTTGTCCTTTAAGCATTGACTCTACCAGCTTAAAAAGAAAAAGAAAAAGAAGGCTCAAGTTGCTGGAAATCCCTCTTGATTGGTATAAACAGGCATTCCAGCAACAGAACAAATAGCCCCTGGCATTAATTGCTAAGTTCCCCAAGAGTCCAGGTAATCACTGAAACCATCTTTTGCAGAGGAAGAGAACTGCACTATTTTAGCAATAAACATGTATTTCACATAATACCAAAATTTAAATTATTTTCTCATACCCCTCTTTTGGGGGGCGCTAAATTAAGAAACATGCTATTTCAAATTATTATTTCCAAGAGCAGTCTAGTAGATTTTCTCTAGCAAGCTTATGAAATCTCATAAACTTCATCTGGCCTATCTCAGCCCCTGGGTTTGACCAATTATATGCCACCCTCTGAACAGAAACTAAAGTAAATGCTAACTCACCCAGATTATCCTACGTTGATTTTCACTTTAAAATATATCAGTTAATTAGATAAGACACTAGACTAAAATAGTATTCTGATTTTTATAAGTGAGGACACAATTTTAAGAGAAATAAAGTACATGATTACTGCATTTGATGAACTATGTTGTGTAAATATTTGGTATTATAATTTGCTGCCCGTAAAGCCAACCACCTAGTCTTTCCTGAAAATCTTTGCAATCTGCAAAATTATGCACCAAAAAATATGACTTATGAGAAAAATAGGGTTGTGTCAGACCATTCAAAACCAGGACACAAATGAAAATAATAACAATCCTAATAAAAAATAGTAGCATAATTGATCTCAGCTGATATTTACATTGAGCACGACAGTCAGTTCTTTGTAGCTTTAAACTTTAGGGTTCATTCTTCCTCCTTCTAGATATAGGTCCTGGAGGGCATTTGATTCTAAAGAGACTATTTTTCATTAAAATTAAAAGTATAACTAATCCACAGCATAGCCTTCTTTATTAATTCATTGTTTTAATACAGGAAAATGTCTTTGCAACCTCTTCATCTGCTCTGGTGTCTATATTAGATGGCTTATCATACTGGAAAAAATAAAGGCCTTTAAAAGAAGGCTGAAAATCTATAGATTTTCAGCTTTTCTTAGATTTTCAGCTTTTCTCTTAAAGTCTTCATAAAGTGCCATGGTTTCTCTTTAATTGAGAGAAAGCTTGCTCCTGATCACTTCGAAGCATTAATCAAAAATGGGAAAATCACATGTAAACCAACATAATTTCCACATGTTATTTCTATTTTATTCTCCTATTTACCAACTAATAAGAGATAATTTTCATCAAAGAAGCTGTATGGTACATAAACCAGGCTCTCTATTATAATAAGAAAGTATGGCTTTTAAAAGCTTAATGAGGGTGAGGAATGGAGGATGAAGGGAAATAGAACCTAAGCTCTCTAACCTGGCACCCAGGGTTTCCCACCATCTGACCATTAGTCTTCTAGTTTAGGTTTCTAGTTTTACCTCCCACACACCGCTCACTAAATGAAGCCATGCTGGAATGACCTTTTATTTGGTCCCTGTCTTATGTATTCCATAACTGCTATCCTGAGAAGATAGTGTCTCTGAATACCATCCCTGCTTCTAGGCCTGATAGTGGTCCTATCTCTTCCAGGAGATCTTCTCCCTCTCTATTTCTCCCTCCTCTGACCTCTTTCTTGCCTTGCAACTAACTCATTTAGTTCTTTCTATGTAACATCTTGAACTGCCAGTCAGGTTTCTTTAAATCTCTCTCTCTCTTTCTGCATATATATATATATCTGTGTGTGTGTGTGTATATATATATATATCTGTATATACATATACAGAGAGAGAGAGAGAGAGAAAGTGTGTGTGTGTGTGTGTGTGTGTGTGTGTGTGTGTGTGTTTCTTATCTCCTTAGTTAGACTCCAAGCAACTTGAGTGGAGGTCTTTGTTGTCATTGTCCTCTTTTTTTTTTTGTAACCACCAAATGCCTAGCGGTGTTTATGCATGGCAATATCTCAATAACTATTTGTTTTAGATTTCTCTAGTTGACTTGTGAATACCTTATATGGAAAATATATATTTGTATAACGTCAACTCTACAATTGATGAATATACTCCAGATGACTTGAAAGAAGTTATATGCCTCCTTAAGCACCAAACAGTACCTGAAAATGATTTATGTTCACAGGCCAGACTTAGGTTTGAGCTAATTATATTGATAGAGATAAAGATATGGCTATTTTCAGTAGCTCTTCTGAAGTAATAGTCTTAGTAAGAATATACATGTATGCTTAAACAGTAAAAATTCAGTAAGGCAGCAGGATATAAAATTATATACAGAAATGAACAGTCTTCAAATACCGCACACACATAATAACCAGTTCAAGGATATAATGATAGAGAAAACCTTCTTTTAATAGTAACAAAGAAGATAAAATACAGACATACTTTACAAGAAACATATAAAATCTATGTGAGGAAAACTTTAAAATACTCCTGAAAACCTTAAAACTAGACTTGAACAAATTGGAAAGACATCCTTATTCTAGCACAGAATGACTCAACATCATAAAGATGTCTGTTCTTCCTAAGCTAATTTATAAATTTAATGCAATCTGAATAAAAACACCAAAAGTGTTTTTTATGGAACTAGCTAAGTTGTTACCAAAGTTCATATGAAAAAATAACATGCAAGATTAGTCAGGAAAACATTGAAAGAGAAAAGCTACGAGATAGGACTAGCCGTACCAGATACTTAAACATAAGACAAAGCCTCTATAACTAAAACATTGTGATACTGTCACATGGATAGACAGACCAGTGGGATAGAATAAAAGGCCTATAAATAGATGTAAGTACATATGGAAATTTAGTATATAATAAAAATGACAAAGCAAATCACTGAGACAAAGATGGACTTTTTAGTAAACAGTGCTGGGATAATTGCAGAGCCATTTGGAAAAAAATATAATTAGACACATATCTTACATCATGCACAAGGATAACATCAAATGGATCAGAGATTTAAATATAAAAATTAAACTACATAAGTACTACTGTATAAGAAAACATGGGTAAATTCCTCTATAAGCTAGTTGTAGGGAAAGACTATGACTCAAAATCCAGATGTAATAAATTTTGGTTGTGGGGAACTAATCAAAATAACTTTTGACCACAATTATTATATTTTGACTTTATAACTCAGTCTAAAGACAAAAAGGACTGTAACCAAATATTAAATGCTAGTAAATAGGTTTGGTTTTGCAGTGTTTGTGGGTTACCAATTTTGAAACTATTTTCTATATACCTGTATTCTAGAATTCAGCAAGTGAATAAATATACTGAGGATAATAGGAGACATGTTTCTTACCTATAAAGGAGAGAGTTACAAATATGTTAAGCAAAAAGCAAGAAGGAACACTGTGGTGTTGGAATGGGATTGGAGAGATCAGTGTGAATTCATATACATAAATATAAATGTTTTTAGCTTTGTCTCCTGTGAGGGCCTAAAAGCAATTACATCATAGTAACAATGAGCACACCTAGAACCCATATCTGGGTTTCTAAATAACATTTTCCACCAAAAAGAACCAGTGTTCTTTGGAGGATTGACTGGTTCCATGCTGTAGCAGGGAAAGCACAAGATAAGCTTGGAATATCTTGCTGTATCAGAAAGCAGAAAAGTGTAAAAAGAATGGTAAGATCACATCAAAAAGACAAAAAGGGCCAGCTTGAAGGGGCTCCCACAGACCAAATCTGGGACAATTTGAGCATTAGAATAAATAATGAAAGCAATAAGATTTTAACCCACTGAATAAAACAAGAATCCATGAATCCATACTAAAATGCATATACACATACATATATACATACATACATAAGAGGGAAGAAATGGGAAGCTCTTTAATAGAATGCCAACTAATAGATGTAGAAGGAATGATTTGGCAACCATTATAGTAATAATTGATTCAGGCGTGACACATCAATGTATGCTAAAACTAGTGGGTCAAAGTTTGATGAGGAACAGTATATTTAAATAGTCTCAAAGTATCTCCCCACAATTACTTATTAATTACAAAAGGAAAAATAGTAACTGTACAGTGGAAAACCTGGAAGTTATCACCTTTGTCATCATCAAGTGATCAGAGTCAATGTCACCAATAATGGAACAAACCAATATCATGTATTCCCCGATATGAAGCGTTGATAAAGACATCATCATTTCAGTACTATGCCTGCCAAAAAGGCATAACCTGAATTTGATCATAAGAAAACAGAAGACAAACCCAGACTGAAGGAAATTCAACAAAATAACTGGTCTTTATGCTTCAAAAATGTCAAGGTCAAAAGAGACAAAGAAAAGCTGAGGAACTGCTGTGGATTAAAAGAGACTAAGTAGACATGGCAAGTAAATGAAACACGGGATTGTGAATTGGATACTGGTGTGGGAAAAATAGCTATTAAGGATATCATTGAGACAATTGATGGAATATGAATATGGATTATGGGTTGACAATAGTTTTGTACCAATGACAAATTTCTTGATTTTGATAATTGTACTGTGGTTATGTAAGAGAATATTCTTGTTCTTAGGAAATTCATACTGCAGTACTCAGGAGTAAAAGGATACCATGTCTGCAATTTACTTGCAAATGGTTCAGAAAAACATAGACAGATAGATAGAAATAGATTAAAAAGACAAAAAGAGACATAGAGAAGTATTATACACACATGCATATATATAGAGACAGAGATAAAATAAATGGAGCAGATGTAAATAATTGTTGTAGCCAAGTAAAGGATATATGAGTACAAGTAAATGGCATATAACTTTTCTTTAAGTTTGAAGCTAAAAAATTTTAAAAGCATGGGTATATAAATATATATACTGTGTGTGTGCACGTGCATGTGTGTATGTGTGAAACATGGTCCACACAACACTTCCTGGAGAAGGTATCACAGACAATGATCATTTTCCATTGAGGAGACTCAGGATTAGTTGGAAGATAACTTTGAAGGAAAGTTATCTATCCCCAGGGAAAGGAAAGCCATCAGAATATATTGAGTATAATGGTGATGTTAGTGTAAAAAAAAAAACAAAAACAAATGAGAACCCGAGAGACCAAATGACCTACAGACAGAGAATCAATCATCCCATATAGAGATATACAGGCCCCCCCTTTTTTTTTCAGGATGAAAACAAGTTATCAGTAAAAGAAGAAAATATTCACAGGTACTCTTAAGATGGCAGAATAGTAAGTAACCATAGGTCCACTTTGCCCAGTACATCCTGATTTATACCTGTGGTCCTGGCATGTTATTAGTAAAACCTAAAAGCATCCAGATTTGGTTGATAAATTATATGATCACTCTATGTCATATATGACTTTCATTTTTGTACTAGCTTTTATTTTATTTTCTTCCTCCTTTCTGAGCTTTTCCAACTCATGTTTCATTTCTTTCAGTTGAATCATTATATCTTCTCTGATTTATTTCCCTAATTCTGATCTTACTTTATGGAAGCAACGACTTCATTGACCTTTTTTTGCCTCTACTCAACTCCAGCACTTTTCTTGTAAGTATTTATTTGCCACTCATTTTGGGGTTTTTCCCACCTGTTTCCTTCCTTCATGTTCCTTATAGTCTTTCTATATTGGTCCTGCTGACTTTAAAAAAAAAATTATTATTCATCTGTAATCAAGGTGAATTTTTCCAAGACCAGCTAGTTTGCATGAGTTTCATATTAGAAAGGGCCAGAGCCACAGTTTGGGTTATTAGGCTAGTAAGATTTCTAATAGGACGTAAGATTGAGTAAATTCTCTGCGCCTTTCCTTCCCTTGAGCCAAATGAAGTTAGCAATGCAGAGCTGCACACCATATAGTCCCTCTTTCCTTCACTCCATCTGCCTGAAAGCCTGCTTCCTACAACCTACTTCACCTTAACTGCTTCTCAAGACTTCATATCAAAAGTTTTCAGAGAAGCTCCCACTACCAGCCTATGCATCCATTACTATTTTTTTAAAAATGAGATTATTGGATTTGCCCCTCTGAGAGAAGATGCAGGTAACTGCCATATTTACTCTGCCATTTATTTAAAAATTGTATTTCTAACACAAAAATGTGAACTATCACCCTGCTTAAAAATCTTCAGTGGCATGCAATTACCTTGAGGATAAAAGTAAAATTCTTCAACATGACCTTACAAAGTCCTCATAAATTTTTTCAGCTTCATTACTTCCATTTTGTGCCCACCTTTACTAATGTGCCTTAATAGTGAAGCTGGCTTCTACAGAAAAATAAATTTGCCCCCTTTTGTGTTCCCATTAGCAAGTATGCATCCTATTATATTTATTATGCATTGTCATTATTTATTTGCATGTCAGTTTTCTTCAATATACGTTAAGCTGCATGAGGGCAAATTGTCATATTCATCTAATGCACCAAATACAGAATCTGACTGTAGCACAAACTCAGCAAATGCATGTGGCACTGGTCTGTGTTTCAAGTACTGCAGCATACAAGCCAATATTCAAACTTTCCTGGATTTTTTAATTTCTTCCAAACCATCATTCCTATTTTATTAACTATTTTCTGTTTCATTTCATCAGATCACAGATTTATTTCCTTCTGAATTCACATGCCCATATATTTTGTTAACATAATCCATAGACGGTAATAGTAATAACTGTGATCTCAGACATTTGTGCATTCTTTGATCAACAAATATCTGATTGCTCCAGCATTTGTGTTGACACTTCAAAAGTAAATAGCTAGCCTCTCTCTGCACTGTAAGTAGCATTTTAAAATAACTAAGTGATTAAAATGTTAATAAAAATGACACTAGATCAGCAAGGAGCCATATTCAGAAAATGCATGTACATACATACATACACACTGTACACAGGACTGTAGGAGAGCACTACAAACAATGGAATCAAGAGTCCTAATCCTCAATTACTGTGACAGAACATTTGTTTTAACTTAGTTGAACAGTTCCTAAAAATATCCATTCCTGCCTTTTATTTTCTAATGCTTAAATTCCTCTAGAAGATGGCCTTAGAATTATGACACAGCACTTTAAAACTGTGATAGGACAACAAAACGCAGAAATTATGTTCTTTTTAAATGTATTTGAAAACATTTGCCTTATTTTTCTCAAAGGGAATCTGTATGTAACTGAGGAAATACAAGTGTAATATCATGAGATATTTATCAAAATTGCTATGACATAGACAAACCACAAGTAAAATAGATGCTGATTTTGTACCAGAAAGATTCACATTACTATGTATTTTAGATAAAATAGATATACATAATGTTAATAAACAATAATCATAAAATGGGAAGCCCTATGAAAAAAGAAATAAATGACTAGAACCAAAGTATTGGTTCCTGTGACTAATAATGTCATGGCCTCTGATAAAACTATGAATATAATGTCAACTGTCTTTCTCATTCAAATGAAATTTCTTGTATCCACATCAGCACAGCAGTGTTAGCTGTGGGCTGTCAACCAGGACATTTTAAAAAACCTTAAAACAGCTGGATTTTACAAAGAAATCCTATAAAACAGGATTGTACAGTCTCATATTATTTCATGGTATATTAAACAGGGCAATTTTAAAAAGGAAAACCACATAAAACATTGTATAAGTAAAGCCATATATATCTAGGATTTGAACTCCATGTGACCCTGTCGTATTGGACCCATTATTTAAAAGGAGACCTGTTAAGAATTGGACTTAATTCTTAACCTTAAAAACAGAGTGGAACAAAAACTATTAAAATTCCTTGGAATAATCTTTAAAAGAATAGGTTTATTAACTGCCTAACAGTATAATCCAGAGAGGAAAGAATTATCCTCAGTTTGTCTTGTGACTAGAAAATGAAACGTTTATAAGCCATATATTTAAAAAATCAGCTTCTGTTCTTTATACCAATATGAATCTATATCAGGAGCAAGTTCACATGCATGATGAGGAAGATACTTGTCATCATTTCTTGTTCCCTCTAAGATTACCACACTATTAAATTCTTAATAATTTTTTAAAACCCTAGACTTAGAAATGCTGTGAAATTTCACAGGTTAACAAATAGTGGACATTTTTAATACTTTCTACACATTAAAATTTCAGAATGATTTGTTTTTAAAAATCAGAAATTAAACAATTTCTTAAAATGTATCAGATACCCTTCCCTTTTCTTTTCCCTAATCTGTAAGATAGGAGCATTGGTGAGGCACATCACCCATAACTATCAAAAAATATTACATCATTCATTAAGTGAAATGTGTCTTATTTTACCAATAGTGATACTGCATGTGCTCTGGACCTTTAAGAACCTTAAACTGTCCAGTTGGGGAAAATGCATAAACTGAACATTGACACAGTACAGTGCTGTTAGAATCATTCACATCAAACACATCATCAGTGATTTTCTAGATAAAATGCCAACAATGTAGCTAATCTTTTCAGTTAAACAATGCTTTTAGAAGTGTCTCAAGAGCTAAAATGAATATCTAAAAATTCTTTCAAATGCTATGAGGCCATTAGTAGACTAACACATTTGTCAACAATTTAATTAAATATTTTAAAGTCATCTCAAAGTCACATAGTGGTAGTTTTTTTGTTTTCAAAGCATCACACTTGTTATTGATATGCTATATAACAGATAATACATTCAGAATTTTTCTTTGTTTATTAACAAGCCCTTGTAATTAACTTGCTTTTAAATCATAAGTATGATACTATTTTAATTTCCCTCACATTCTCTACCCTATCATTTGAAATCACATTAAGCTGACTCTTAGAAGGCCACCTGGTGTAATACTATGACATTGAAGTGAGCTGTTCTGGTATGCAGGAAATACTGACAGTCTTCCATGCTAAAATCCATTTCTCTAACTGAAGACAGAACAAGGGGAAATTAATTTTTGCTATTCATAAATACCTGACAGGTTTAATGTAAATGTTTTGAAAAAGACCTCAGCATATGCTGCACATACATTATATATACGGCACTGCACTGGAATATTGTATTTGAAACCCATTCAATTTCTAGATCACTACTGCTGAAACTGTTGAAATTTCTCAAATTACTCACATATTGCAATTTTCTCCATATACATGTAAATAACAACAGAAGTCCCCATGAAACCTTTTAGTCACTAGAAAAATCAGCAATTTGACACTTAGGACAAATTTCTTTGATAGGAATACTATGAAAATGCAGGTAAACCTGAGAAATCACTGAGCCTTAGTCCAGCTCCCCTCCTGTGATCAGAGCTGAAGAACTTATTCCAAGGAGACTGCGCTGGGTTTTAAAATCTGGAAGGGCTGCTGCAGAATGACTGCCACCTCAGATACAACCCTGGCCCAAGGCACATGACTCGGGATTTCGTGTATAAAGGTGAACGTGTAATCCTTCCTTAGGATCTCATACACAGTCATAGAGATATACACTAACACATTTATTTAAGTGTATATGCA
Organism: Daubentonia madagascariensis; assembly: GCA_023783475.1. Lineage (NCBI taxonomy): Eukaryota > Metazoa > Chordata > Mammalia > Primates > Daubentoniidae > Daubentonia > Daubentonia madagascariensis. The sequence continues at coordinate 37,930,811 of JAKFHU010001035.1, read as the reverse complement.
TCAAGTCCCTGTGCAGATTCAACCCACTTTATGTATATTCCTGAAAAATCATGTGTAACTACACAGGGAAGCTTTTTATTTAAATAAATTCTATGTGGAAACTCATTTATAATGTAATCATCCTTAAGTGATCCAATTTTTAAATTTTATGTTCATTTTCAAGTTTGAACATCAATAAAATAATATTAAACTGTAATGGATTGAAACACATCAAATAGGTTAAAAATCTGTGAGTTCAAAATGATACTAAAGAAACAAACCAAACAAAACCTGGTTGGTCTCCTTTGGAGCATGCTAGGGAACTAATTCATTATTCTGAAAACTGGCAGATAAAGGAAAAGAAATCAAGCATTTAGTCTGCCTTTTCTATATGAACTCGGGTTATTGATAAGAAAAAGTTTCTCTTTATAGAAGTATTCCAGCTAATAAATGAAGAAAGATAAACATATTAGGATATCACCACTTTGCAAACCCCTAATGAAATAATGGCCACTAACATCATAAAACAGAGATAATCAGATACTTGGTTGAAATGAAAATGCAAAGTACTGCCAATGAAATATTTTTGCCAAAAAAATGAACCTGAATCAGATCAGGCTTCTTAAATTAACTACCAGCTTACAGGAGAAAAATGCATTAAACAATTCCACAGAGAGGCAATGAGCAAATCCTGAGTGTGAGAAACAACGGGACAAACGACCCAGTTTCTTCAACAAATAAAAAGGGAGAAGAGGAAAACAAGGGAGGGAAACTAGAGATTAAAAGAGACAAATGCAACATGTGGATATTGTTGGATATGAATCAACCAAAGCAACAGTTAAAAAAAGAAAAAAAAAGAAAGTTATGAGACATTGAGAAAACTTGAACAATGATTAGATATTTGGTGATATTAAGGAATTATTGGCAATATTTAAGGTATGATAATGGTGTTGTTAATGTTTTTTTCTCTTAACACATGTTCTAAAGTATGTATCTTTTAAAATACATGCCAAGGCTGGGTACAGTGGCTCACACCTGTAATCCCAGCACTTTGGGAGGCCAAGGCAGGAGGACTGCTTGAGCCCAGGAGTTCAAGACCAGCCTGGGCAATATAGCAAGACCCTATCTCTATCAAAAATGTAAAAAAAAAAAAAAATTAGCCAGGCATTGCACATGCCTGTAGTCTCAGCTACTCAGGAGGCTGAGGCAGGAGGAGTGCTTGAGCCCAGGAGTTTGAGGTTACAGTGAGCTATGATGACACCACTGCACTCTAACCCAGGCAACAGAGTGAGACCCTGTAGCAAAACCAAAAAGAAAACCAAAAAAAACCATACCAAACTATACCAAAATAATATTAATGGTATGATACCTATGAATTATTTTGAAATAATTCAGTTGGTGGGTGGGGGGTGGCAATGGGTGGAGAGATAGATAAAAGAGATTGGCCAAGTGTTGATAAACGAGGAATGGGTAGCTATATGGCATATGGGGGCTCAACATATTATATATTGTTCTGTGAAAGGGCCATATATGCAAAGCAGCCCTCAAATGCCAAAGAAGCAAACCAAAGAACAAGGCAGACAAATCCAGTTTGTTGGGATAAAGTGATTTATTGGGGAACTTATGGCCATAAGACAGGTAGCTCTCCACATATAAACCACAGAGAAAGAATATACATGCTCTATACAGACAATTAAAGGTAACTCTCCAGAACAGGCAAGAATGCTACGTGGGTCATAGCCTATAATTTGTGCAATAACATCAAAGTTGCTTTGATCTAAATGCAGAATTTATAGTAAGTACCTGTTCTTACACTAAGGACAGTAAATAAAGTAGGAATCAGGAGGCATTCCCGGGACCGGGGTTAATAAGAAGTCAACATGGTGGATTAGCATCCAAGATGGAATCACTTTTGTCTCCACATATATTGTATTCTCTAATATTTGTATATTCTTGAAATTTTCTATTATATAAAAATTTGGTTCTATTTCTCTGGAGAACCCTAATACAGCCTTTATACCTATATGTAGAAAAAATAGGAAGTTACCTGTGAATGTCTTTAGGTTTTGCATTTTCTAAGGCAAGTGGCTATTAATTTCATAACATTATTTATATTTGTATTCAACTTATGGGGACAAAATTTCACTTTGACAAAGAGGCATATTGCTTAAGACAACAGGCTTTGGGGTCTGGATAGATCCAGGATTGAATCCCAGCTCTGTTACTTATTAGCTGTTGACCTCAGACAAATGAATTACCCTGTTGGCCTCAATTTCTCATCTATAAAATGAATACAATAATTCCCACCTAATAAGATGATGATAAGAACTGCATGACATAGGATGGCATTGAGAAATAAAAATAAAATCCTAAGCCTCACAATCAACTTAACTCTTGGCCAAGGGGACCCCAGATATACCTTAAAACTGAGTTCCCAGCCATGATGGGATGGACACGCCTCATTATACCCCCCTTCCTTGTTAACTGCCATTAGGCTTTCTTCCGTAAGGGTTAAACAGTACCAGCCTTTTGAAAAGACTTGCTCCACCACTGATTTCAATCAACCGCCTAATGCTGTACCTCCCTTTTTGTGGTTTCAGCACAACTGACCAGCATTCCTTCCTGATAAGGGACCACTAACCATGGAGTGGTTCTGGCCAGTCTACAGAAGATGCACGCAAAGGGTTTTCATGTCCTTTGCTTCACCTTTTGACATCAGAATGCCAAAACTCCACCCTCAGATCATACAAACACCACCATTTTTGTATATGCAACCTATGAAGGGGTATGAAGCTCAATTGCTCACATGCACATTTCTCCTTTAATAAATATTCATGACTCCTCCTATAACTTGTTAAATATGTATATTTGGCCACCCCACTCAGCATAAATTCCTGTTCCTGTTGCCTTTCCCTCAAAGTATCTGTTTCCGGCTTCTGGCCAGAGGCTCTGCTTCCCAGCCTGTCAGATTGGCTACCCTATAGGCTGCAACCCTTTAAGAGAAATAAAGCTCTCCTTTCCAAATTTATGAACCTTGTCATTCTTCAGCTGACAGTATAAAGCACCTCATACTCAAAAAATGGAAATAATTATAATTTCTTCTGTGAAAATGTGTAGTAATATTTTTAAAAGAAGGGAATATCTTTTTAGTATTTATTAGGACAATTTTATAATGGTTGCAGTTGGATTTCAATCATCAACAAGCTAAACATGTACAGTTTTAAAATAATAATCTAATTTAATACATATTTTTTGTCATCTAACCTGAAACATTTATACAAATGCCTAAAAAATTTCCAGTACTACTACTATTACCATAATTACTAATGTATGCTGAATATCTTAATCTCACTTATTCTCCTATAAAATAAAAGATTTTAAATGAATAATGAAAATAATACAAAGGGATGCTTAATAAGCTAAATTGATTATTTTATTATGATACTTTGCACTCATGCAGAGGCTCTTAAACTGCTTAAAGTAAAAAAGAAAAGATCTTAGGAAGCATGTCTATTGTTTAGAAGAAAGGCAGAAAAAAATCATTCATTCATTTAACCATTCCACAAACATTTGCTGGATTCTAAGAATTTGTGCCAAGGCTTGGTGGATTAATGATGAACAGGACATGGCTTTGGCCATTAGAATTTATAGTGAGCAGTGTCCTAGCTGTTGTTACATACAGGTAAATATGCAAATAATTCCAACAGAATTAGATAAAGGCTAAGTATTCCTGGAGCAAAGTACAGCATGGCTAACTGCAAAAATAAGGAATCATACCATTGAGTATCAATGATTAGGTAAAATTCTCAAGTTCTGGTGTCTAGTTCATTTATTGAACAAATATGTACAAGTGCTGAGGATACAGAGGGAAACAAGGTAGACCTAATATCCCCACGGAATTTCCAGTCTAACAGGGAAAGTAGACAATGTAAATAATTATATTAATGTCTTAAAAGTGTACAGCACATAATGGGTGTTAATGAGAGTACATGGCAGAAGAATCTCAAGACAACAAAGTTGCATTGACATTTTAAATTATTGTGGATTTTTATGAGTAAATCTGAGGCAAGTTATTTGAGTTAGTAAGAAATGGTATTTTAAAATTCCTGTTCAAATTTATATGAACCATTCTGACTCACCCACTTCATTTCTAAAGTCCCCTTATTGTTTGCAAAGGCATTGTTCACTGCATGGATTATCAGTTTAAAGTTTAAAATCCTAAACTGATTACTGATTCTTTACCTGCAACATGGATGAGTCTTAGTTTACTCTTTATACTATAAATCAGTATGGGCTGAAATAAAATAAAGCAAGCAAGGCATAGCCCTAACAGAGTGTAAAACAATGATTTTTGAGTACCCACGTCACTATATTCCTCCATTAGCACACATGACTGACAACTGACTATTAAGAGTTCAAGAAAGGGGTATTACAAACTTGTGTTTCTCTATACTCATAGAATACGCATAGATTCTTCTGGCAAATACACCTCCTCCAATTCTAGTCACATTTTAAATGATCTCCACTGACAGCACAAGAATATCTGTGTGAAGTTAGCAGTTTCCTTCTTTCATTTGTACCGGAAATATTGCACACTGGCTACCCTTGGGAAACTGGGGAGTCCAAGTAGCTTCTCATACTTTATCTCCCTAGAAGTCGAAACAGCAGACTATATATTGTTTTATAAGAATTTCCTTCAACTTCACTCCTTACTGATACAGTGTACTTTTAGGATGAAAATACTTTCCAACAGTCATTTTAGCTTTTTATTTACTTTTCTCTATTGTATTCTTGTCCTCTTTTCAGATTTTTCAGCTTGACATATGTTATAGATTTCAGATTGTCTTTGGAGCTAACCACAACCAAAACAACGATGACAAGTGAAAACAGATACTAAGGGATGCTCAGTGTACGTGCTTGACGATGAAGAAGATGAGGGGGCAGGAAGGCATAAGAACAATAGAGAAGGAAGAGGAGGAAGAGAAAGGAGAATAAGAAGAAGGAGGAAAAAAGAAGAGAAAGAGGAGGAAGAGGAGAAAAAGAAGAAGAACATTAACAAAAAGAAAAGCAATAATAGTAATACCACCGTTGGACAGAAATGTTCTCATCCTTAATAAAATAATATCGTAAAGCCTCCAAGTTTAGTTCTACGAGTAACTCCTGGTTATGGGATGGGGGGACTGGGGAGTAAAGTTACTGGACCATGAAGACAGACCGTATTACCCCTGAATTTTACTGCCCCTGTGGTGGTTTTAAAACATGAACCCAAAATTCTGTGGTACTCTTCCTATCAAGAGATGAATTCTATGTTCCCTCCCCTTGAATGGTGGCAGACTTGTGACTGCTTCAAACAATAAAATTCAGTGGAAGTAATGCTATGTGACTTCTGAGCTAGACCAACTTGTGCCTGATCCTTTTGGAATGCTTGCTCTCTGAAGGTCCCTCTCAGGACACTCCCTCTAAGAACCCAGCACAATCATGTAAGAAGCCCAAGCCACATAGAGAGGTCACTTATAGGTACTTCAGTCTACAGTCCCAATTAAACCTTTAAGTCATCCCAGGCTCAGGTATCAGACATGTGAGCAAAAAAATCATCTTAGAAGTGGATCCTTTCAGCCTCCAGCAGAGGCCCCAAATATCATGTAGCAAAGAAGAGCCATCCCTGCTGCTCCCTTCTCAAATTCTTCACCTATAGAACCTATGAGCAAAATTAAATAGTTGTGGTTTTACATTGCTAAGGTTGGTATGATTTTTTTTAATATAGCAAAGATAACTAGAACAAATTTTGTTATTGGAAGTGTAGCTGCTACTGTAACAAAATCTAAAACACATGACATTGGTTTTAGAACAGGACTCTAGAGACTAACACTGAGGGTTTAAACAAAGAATGTAACAAAGATGTTACTGGAATCTAGAAGAAAGAAGATCCTTGTTAAGTCATTGTTTAAAATTTGGCAGTTCTGTGGCCTGTGGAAGAATGAAAAATATGTAACGTTCTTAATAAATTTGTGATCAGCTGAGGAGATCTCCAGGCAGAATACTGGAAGTGCCACCTGGCTGCTTCTTGCTGCCTATGATAAAATGTGAGAGGAGAAAGATGAACTGAAGAATGAAATATTCAGTTTTCAAGCAAAATTTAGAGGCAATATAAAGGATCCAGGACTTGCTGAGTTGAAAACTAAATGGGTTTCTATTCCCAGACTCTCCAGATGGAAATACTTCTCAAATTAAGAAATGTCTTCAAGGTAAAGAGAAAATCCAAGGTGCTGTCAAGACAGCATTTCAGAGTAAAAGCATCTCAGAGTGTGACTATAAAACCCTTTAAGACTTGAAAATGATTTAAGATAATCCATCATAAACACTTTCAGACAGACAGAAGAACTTCTAAAGATCTTAAGACTATGCCTAGAAGACCTTCTCTAACAAATATTAATAATAGGGCTTCTACGTATCTTACAGGTCTTGTCTCACAGCAGCCTCACATGGAGTCCAAGGGAGAAAAGGGCTTATTAGTGAGTGTGGCTTTTGTCTAACCCTAATGTAATAGATTAATACATACACAGTCTAATATAATAGGTTATACACACATGGTCTAATGTAATAGATTATAACATACACGGTAAGCCTACAAAAATTTTAAAGGAATTGTATCAGTTTAGACTGAAAGGGACAGATAGAGTATAAAATGAAAAGAGGTTACACAACAACATGAATGTACTTAATACTACTGAACTGTACACTTAAAAATGGTTAAGATGGTAACTTTTATGTTATGTGTATTTTATAATTTTTTTTTTCAATGAAAAGAGACCTTTGGACTCCTAACTTTTTGCAAGCAGGAAGCAGGATGATAGGCCTACTCAGTTGTAAACACAGACCATTTCTTACAGGAAAGAAAGGATGACTTAGAGAATGAAAGCAAGAAACCACACAGCAGAGTCAAGAGCCAAAAAGAACAACTCTCGGGGAGTAGGACTGAGCCCTAATCATGGAATAGGCAACATATACCAGGCTGAATGGCTATGGACCAGTGATTGCCATGTGCTCCTGTCCCCTGCTTTTTTGAATAGGAATATCCTTAGCACTTATCCAATGCCTGTCCCACCTATATATGTGAGGGCAGGCAGATAACCTCTCTTTGGTTCATAGGTCTTCAGATTGGGAGAAACCATACTCAAGGAACCCCGTGTTTGAGGAATCACATCTGCATTTAAACCTGATTTGGACTTCAAGTTGTTATCATGATGGAATGATGCTTTTGAGGCATAGGGGAGCAGCATGAGTATATTTTGTCTGAGGGGACTATAAGTAATTTCTGCCACCAGCTCAACTGAGGATAGGACATCTCCCAAGTGTCTCTCTTCAATGGTGATCTTCTACGGGTTGTGTATCAAAGGTCCTCCAGAACATGGGAAAGAGCTATAGAATCTGAATAAGTTCTTGAGCCCCACAAGTCCTCCTCTCACCCCATCCCCAAACCCACTAAGAACCACTGGCCTAGAGCAGCTGAGAAGAATCAGACCCTGGGAATCATTGACTTTTCTACCTTCCATTTCTTTCCTGGGCACCCTCTCCTTTCCCCAAAAGGAGCAGTCCCACATTCATTCAGATTGTCTTTTAAATTATGAGAGCTATTCCTAGGCAACCTATCTTTTTTTTTTTTTTTTTGTGACAGGGTCTCACTCTGTCACCCTGACTGGAGTGCAGTGGCATGATCATAGCTCACTGTAACCTCAAACTCTCGGGCTCAGTACCCCAAGTAGCTGGGACTACAGGCGCGCACCACCATGCCCACTAATTTTTCTATTTTTTGTAGAGATGCGGTATTGCTCTGTTGCACAGGCTGGTCTTGAACTCCTGGCCTCAAGAGATCCTCCCACCTCGGCCTCCCAAAGTGCTGGGATTACAGATGTGAGCCACTGTGCCTGACCATAAACAACCTATCTTTATGAAAGGTTGAGAGCATAGGCTCTGGAGACAGGTCATTAATATTTAAACCAAGTGATTCTGCCACTTATTTACTATGTAATCCTAGGCAAGTTGCCTAACCTCTGTATGCCTTGGTGTTCCCATCTATAAAATTGTGATAACTATGGTACCTACCACGTAATGTTGTTGTGTAAAATAAAAGAGATAAAGTATAAAATGCTTTTAACAGAACTTGCCATGGACAGAGCACCAACAGATCCACACAGTTTACCACAAAGCACATTCACCTATATTACGTCGCTTCCAATTTGGGTCTCAACCCCGTGAAGAGAGGTTGCACTGATATTATTATTCCCACAGTTCATGCTGAGGAAACAAGTTTAGTAAGATTAGGTGTATAATCCAGGATCACACAGCTAATAACTAATAAGAGTCAGCCTTGAATTTTCTATTCTCTGACTCTAAAGCCATTGCTCTTTCCATTGTATCATGTTGCTTCGAAATAAGAGGAGCATCACTTAATAGATAAAGAAATTGCTTCCCCCAAAGCCTAAGTAACTCATCCATGATGATATAACCAGTTAATGACAGAATGTTGATAAGTGAAAATATTGCATGGTAATTAAAAATGCTTTGGTTTTCTCATGTACAAAATGAAGATAACACAACCACCTCATTGGGTTGTTGGACCCAAATGAGATGATGCACATTGAGCTTAAGCACAGTGCCTGGCACACAGTAAAACAATTTAGTAAATTCAAATTCACAGCACTTTGGGAGGCAGAAGTAGGAGGATCACTTGAGTCCAGGAGTTTAAGTTACAATGAGCTGAGCTAAACTTGCACCACTGCACTCCATCCAGCCTGGGTGACAGAGTGAGACCCTGTCTCTAAAAAAAAACAAAACAAAACAAAACAAAAAACTATATAGTAAATGTATGTCTCCTATGCCCTATGTCAAAGTTTAGGGGTTTGTTTTTTTGTTTTTGTATTTTAACATACCATGCTGATTCAACTCTTTCATTTCTGAAGTCTTTGTGATAAAAGGAAATTACTCAAGGCTTATGTTTAATTACCTTTATTAAATTATTCTTAACCCTTTTCTATGCATATTCTAAGGCAGAGGGAGAGGTACTTGAAAAAAATGAACATTAAGTATTTTCATTTATTGGATGGCCTTTCAGTTCAGAGGAGGAGAAAATCATGCTGGAAATTATACAGGTTCAAAATTACAAACTGAAAACCTGTTTTGGAAAAAGAAACACTTAAGTGACACATATAATGCTCTCTACAAACAAACATTTTCTTTAAAATGTGTTCCAAAGGGAAAGTTTATGTCCCAGCTTATTTATAAACACATGTACAGGGGAAACGTTCAATTTCCTTCAGTAGAAGGAAGCAATCTATTTCACCATGGGTCTGGAACAGTTTTAACAAGTCTGAGATACACAATAGCAGCAATTTCAACTTTGCTAGCACTCTATTATGCTGAAACATCTCATGGTGCTTTGTGATAGTATTAAAAGGTTATCATCCTAGAGGTTCAATAGTTAAAAATCAGTTCCATATCACTTTCATCGTATTTGGCCCTAAAACAGCTTAGTAAAGTAGTGGCACCTGTTTTACTTTTTAGACAACATTATAAAATAAGGACAGATAACAGGGAAAGAAGTATCACATGGGAGGTATATATTGGACTACCTTTTCCCTCAAAGCTGGAGCCTATCTTCCCCTTTCAATATTCAGCCTTCAACCTTCAACACCAGCATTGTCTCTTCAGCATGACATGTTCTAAGACATTCTTCCCACTCACATTTGTCATGAACATGCACTCACTCACTTGATTTCATCTGGGCACATCTACCTATCTAAACTCCAACCATCAAAAATATACTTCATAGCCAGACAGTTAAGGACACTTGTATTCTGGAGAATACAGAGTATAATTTACCTCCATGTCCTACAGGTTTGAGTGGGAGAGAAGGAGCTTTTCCACACATCTTCGGTTTTTTAAAAACTCTTTGCAAAGGGGAGTAGTTTAAGGTAGGGGATTTTGAGGTTTGTATAGGGGCAATTAGAGTAAACAATTTAATTGGGTTGAATAATTTTTCAAACATCTATTCCTGTTTGCAAGAATACATAGTAGATTCATGCTTTCTATTGTCACATTGGATTATTCCTCCTACTTTCACAGCAGCTGTTTTAGAAGTGACCTTTAGCAAACATTATGTGTTTTATTTTCAAAAATAGCACTGCAGATATCAAATTAATACACAATATATCTTGAAGGTGCACAGAAGCCAATAAAGTCAGTAACATATAAGGAATAATGCAAATAGTTATGCCACATGGCAGGCAGTGACTACACATAATGGTCCAGTGAGGATCTTCCAGACTAGAGTAACCAGAGAGACACCACTTGTATTTTGGTGTGACAACAAAAAAGCACTATGTTTTCTTTAAAAAGTGTTTTCATTTTCCTTTTCCATACTCCTACATTGTCTGTCCTCCAAAATTGAATAGTGGAGAAAAATCTGCAGCACTACCCCAATATTCCCAACACTAAACCCACTCCCTAAGCCCCACGAAACACTAACTGGAATCAGAGCCAAGATGGCTAGGTAGTTTGTTAAGTGAAAAGGAAAACTAAATGGTTTCCCGGAGAAAAGCAAAGAAAAAAATGCAGGTGTATAGAGACAGCGTATTGAAAAATCACAGTGTAAAACATCGTTCACTTTAGGAAACAAATTAATTAAACTGTTAAATGTCAAACAAGACCCCTTATTATTCATGTCAGTGAAATTTCAACTCAGTAATAGGTGTGATAGAGATGTCACCTAATTGTTGATGATCTTTCTAACTAAACTGTTCTCACACATAGCATCAGGGCCTTGAGAAATGAAGTATTTATGGCTGTCAAAATCTTACTCTTAGGGTTACCCATTTGGCCTGTAACTTAGGCTACTGTTGTTTTCCACTTTGTTCCCACACACCTTTCAATACTTTCTGATTACCTGGAAATTGCAAAAAGCCTGGACAGTCCTCATTATAGACCTTGAGTTAAAATGAGGAGCACCACTCCCTGTTGTGACAGTAACAGAGGTATTAGAGGGTTCCGTGCAAAAAGAGAACCATCTTTTGGGGTTTGTATTTTGTTCCTTCAGAATAAAACCCCATTCTTCTAACAGCACAACTCTGGAAAATTGTAGGAGTCTGCTGAACAATTTAGCAATGGGAAATTATTGCTGTAATTTACTTAACTTTATATTTCATTAATTCTTAAGTTGCTCAGAAAGTATATTAATCAAAATTGGCAATTTTCCTCTAGACACAGATTGTTTCCAGACAAAATGCATTTTCTCTGATGCATTTTTGCTCTGTCTTCACTCAAAAAAATTTGGCAAAAATTATTTTTGGTAACTTTTGCAACTGCTTTTAGTTATGAAAAGAATGTGGTTATAGTTTTGGGTTATTTTTTAAGGAATTCTATTAATCATAAACTCAATTAACAAACACTTATGCACATTTATGATATAATAATCATTTAATTCTCATAACGATGATTCAAGACTCTTCAAGATCACAAGAAGCTTTCTAAATTATAAAGTTTATACTATATTTAAAATAATTTTATATTATTAATATTAAGTATGTTTTTTAAAAATAATATATAATAATACTTTTCTTGAAAGGCAATGTAATTAAAGTTGAACATATAGAACTTTCCCAAACACTCAAGGGCAATCAGTTAATAGTACGTCTCTTTAGCTATTCCAAATACAGCTATTTTGATATTTAGAGAGGCAATCCTATCAAAGTAAAATTTTTTAACCTTTGGAAAGAAAAAAAAAAGGAAGCTTCCCTTGATTATATACCCTAGGCAGGAAAGCCAAATCTCTCTCTCATCCATGTCCTCTGCACCCTGAATCTCACTATCTAGTTAAGACTCAAGCCCAGATCAAAAGAAACCAACAAAAATTAAATTAGAAATGTATGCTAAAAATAATTCAATAGCATGGCTCCCCCCTGGCCTAACACTGTGGCATTTACTTCATTAAGTGTTTTTTTAAAAACTCCCAGTGGGAAAGGTACTTAATTTATTTACTGCATGAGTCTAACGATAACTGTGAAAGAAATTTTAAGTAAACTCGACTGGTTTGGAGCAGGATTACTGGAACATTTGGTGTTTCCTATGAGGGGCTCTTTTTTACGCATCAGCCACCCTAGTGCATTTCACCATAAGCAATGAAACGTTTTTGTTTGGCTTTAAGCATATATTTCCTGATGGAACCTTGGTAATAATGAAAAGTTCTCAAGAAAAAAATAGCAAAGAAAATTGCTTATCTGTGACTCTTGTTCTTTCTATTATAATAAATAGAAGCCACTGCTTTGTGCTCTCACCATTTCATCTGTCCCAGTAATGTTCTAAGGCTCTTAGACTACAAATTGGTAAAGGCCTAAAAAATTCAAGTAGCCACAGGCTAAATCTGGTATCTCTAGTTCACTGCTTTCCCAGAGGAGTTTGACAAAGAAGAAAACAGAGAGCTAATGACCCCAAACTTGTCTTTTCCCCTAAGATTCTATCTGTTCCTCTCAGGTATCTACCACACATTTCAACATGTGCTGGTGCTTTAAGCTCAGAATCTCTTTTTCTTTTTCTTTTTTGAGATGAGGTCTTGCTATGTTGCCCAGGCTGATCTCCAACTCCTGGGCTGAAGTGATCCTCCCACCCCAGGCTCCCAAGTAGCTGGGATTATAGGCACACGCCATCACACCTGGCTCTCAATTCAGAATTTCTAAGACCAAAATGACCATCCTTCCTCCCAAACAAGTTCCCACTCCCAAATCACTGACTCACTTATTGGTGCCATCACTACTCCAGGTTTTCAAGGTCATATATTTGACTCATGTAACAGAGTAAATCCTTCAATTTCAAATTTTCCTTAGAAGTGAGATCTCTGTGACTGACAGGTGAATAAATTGCATATTCTGTTGATCATTTACCTCCCCTAATCCCATGCGTTCTAGGATATTCCATAGAGGCTGTAAATAACTCTCGTCAGAGCCTAAAGGGCTACTATTGTCAGGCTTTGAGCATTTTGACCCAGTGTTAAAAGTCCCTTTATACCTAAATCCAAAGTTCCTCTTAACTCCTCCTAAGACCCCCAAAAAGTCTCTCCTAGGGATTAGAGCCACTCTCCCCAAAAGCTTTTCAGACACCAAAGCCAGCATCTGAAGAACTGATCTGGCAGTAGATGAAATCTCCCCTCATGGAAATGCAAACCACAAGGGAGGCCCCATTTACCTCTTGGTACAATCTATGTAGATGATATTATGACACTAATCCTAAAACTTCTATTTTTCCCTAGCTGCTCCCTTCTCCCACCCCTTAGAATTAAGACATAGAGATTAAGACATACAGGTACAAAGGGTCAGCTTTATCTGCCACTTGGCCTGGTACAAAGAAGTGAGTGGTCCATATAGGATACCCAACTTCTATGGGTAGGCTATGCAGGCCCCATACCTAATAGTTCCCTCTCTTGCGAATATACTAAACTGTCCCTTGTACCATCCCATAAATCATAGCAACTATCTCCTATGATTTAAGAGTATCCAACACATTCTTTCAATATATACTTAATTATCTTAAAATATTCAGGAAGGATATGGGGAGGAATCTAGGCATGAATATCATTGCTATAGCAATAACCGTTGCATGTATTTGACTTTGCATTTTACCTACCGAAAGTTTCTATTAATGTCGTCATTCAAACCTATTTCCTAAATATCTACCATGTGTAAGGCCCTAGTCCAGCAGTGAAGCAGAGCAGTGAACAAGACAGAAAAGGTCCCTGCTCTCATGGCATTTACAATCTCATTAGTTCTTCTTTTGTCTTTCTTATCATCTTAGCATCTTTTGCTTTGGAATTAAGACACCCTTGATTAATCTCCATAGCACTCCCTCTTTTGCCTTTCTACCTAGCACAAACTAGCAACCAGAAACCAATGCTTACCTGCTCTCGGAGCAAGGCAGCACTAGGCTTGATTAGTTCTTAGAAAGGAGAGACCTTGGATAAAACTGGATACTCTGGGCCATCTATAGCATGCTATCCTAAAAATGCTTCATTTCACTGGGCTCACCTCTCTATCCACCTCTCTATCTAGTCACTCACCAAGGTCTGGCTGAAGGTCACTTTGGTATATTACCTGGCACAAACATTATGTAAATTTTATCTTACTCCTAAACACATTTGCCCTTCTTGGATGTAAGTCCTAGCCATGGACAACTAATTCAGCTTCTTTACCTTCTTCACCTCCTTTAGTGGTGCTTTTCTTGCTAGCTTCTACATAACCACTAACCCTCTGATATCTCTAAGCTCTGAAGGATTTTCTTATTAACCTTTTCTCTAATGTCTTGGAAGTTGGTAGAAATGTCCACCCAGCTTTTATGGCATTATGTTCTATACTGTCAAAATAAGTCAAGGTCCATAGTGTCCAGTAGATGTCCTTACCAGTGCTCCTACCCAAGAAGGGAGAGAGGAGCAACTGCTGTGGGCTGTGATTAGAGGAAGGCACATTAGGAACTGGCCCACAGTCCCAAGAAGAGCTCTCCTTGCATGTGCACTAAGAATTTGAAACCAGTCTCCCTTAAGTCTCATAGTCCACATATGGGAGGGGGCTTGTGATGTTAAAGCACCCATAAAGCAGGATAATCAAAATTTAAAAACAATTATGGATAAAAAATAAGATGTATCAGACACCTATCCTAGTTGGTACAACAGAATAAAAAATTTAGCTCTGACCTTTCTAGCAGTCCTAGTTAACTGGAAGTGTAGTTTATTTGTTAATTCATTAACTCAACAACAATTATTGAGTCACTACTATGTACAGGTCACACTCCTATGCTCCAGTCCCCCTCTCCCTGTCTACTTCTATGTGAAGAACAAGGTGGGGGTGGGGGTGCAGGCAGGGGCCTGTCAGTGGGGTGAGCTGATTGTCTGTAGTGGGCCACACAGAAGAGCTGCCCAAGGGCATTTCTCCCTCTCCATGGCTTGGAATTATGATCAACAGCCAGCATATATGTGAAAATAAACACAAAAGCAAACTATCAAAGCTGTTATAGAATGTGTTTTAATTCCATAAAAATACATGACTTCTTGTGAATAACATTAACATCAAATGTAATTAAATAGGCTTTTTTCTCTCTGAACTGGCTCCATCCATACAGATGGGGGACAGATAGCATATATCACATTATTCCAAGTCCCTCAGGAGATCCTAGGAATATTGACATTTATTTTATTTGCTTTGAGAAAGGTAGCTTGTTTGTATTTATCTCATTTTAAGGAAAAAAACATTAAAAATATAAATCAAAAATTTAATTTTAAGCAAGAATAATGAAGCCCATTTTAAGTTGGCTATACAACACGCATCTTTCAACATTTCATACAGATATAGATTTAGGTGTAGATATTTTTGTGTCATCTTTCATCAGTTGGCCTTCCAATATAGAATAACTATGCTTTATTTTATTGTAGTTAAGACACATCAATCCCAGGTATTGGAGACAGTGCAAAAAAGTAGGGGACTCTTGAAAGGCTAGCGATAATGAAAGGGCAGGAAAAATGTTCTTTAAATTTAGGTACATGTGGGTCAGAAGAAGACGTATACTGTCAAAATGAGATAAATGAAAGTACAATTTTGAGGCATGTTTAAGATGCATCCATAAAAGCTATATAATAATAATAACAGCCACCACTCATTGAATGCTTACAACATGCCAGGTGCCATGCTAAGAGCTTTATGTGTATTTTCTTATTTCATCCCTACAGCAAACCTATGATTTATTAGACTCAGTTTATAAAGAAAATGAGAAATGGAAAGGTGAACTTATTTGTCCAAAGTTAAAATGTTGGCTAAGGGGAGGAGCTAGTAACTTTAAGCCTTTTTATAACCACTGCATTATTGCCTCCCCCAAAACCATAAAAAGATAGCAGGAAATTTTGTTTCATGTACAAAATTACATAGAAATGGTCAAGCATCAGATGAATTTGTCCTGCGAGGTAGTGACAGTCTGGAGGCTGAACTCCTCAGGAAGTGGCAGCAGCGGCAACCACAAGTGCCAAGGCTGACTTAAGGAAGACCCAACAGGAAGAAAAAGTTCACTGAACACTCCTTCCTCTGCCCACAAGCAGAGAAAGTTCTCAAAATGTTGTCATTCATACCTCACTATTCTAAACTCTGAAACTGCAAGGAGCTACAAGAGGCACAGCCTAGGTAAGTACATTGCATAGTAATGTTAGACGATGGGGGCGGTGAGCAAAGTGAGAAGGTTGGAGAGAGTAGTTTGCAGTATAATTAAATAAGGTGATCAAGGAGGCCTCTCTAAAAAGGTCAAATTGGTGCAAAGACTTGATATGAGGGACCCAGTCAAGAGGTAAAATCTAGGGGACGAACAGTCCAGGAGGAGGGAACAGCTACAGCAAGAGCCCCAGATGGTTTTAGGAGGCAGATCTCTTAGCCCTCAGTTGAAGTCTCTTTTCACTTTCAGACAATTTACAAAAGTACAATGCAATGATTAGGAATGTAGGCCATGCAATCAGTGGATGCTAAAAAATGAGAGGGAAAGTATGATGAGAAACAGCATACTTGCATAGTTTCAAAGTATCTCCCAACAAGATACTTATTAATTACAAAGGGAAAAACAGTAGTGCTGTGGCAGGATCCAAGGAAACGCCATCCTAACCAAGTAATTAAAGTTAACATTATCAGTAATGAGTCATGTTGATATCACATACCCCCAATATGATGCACTGATAAGGGGCACATCACTTCTGTGGTATGCTTTAAAACCTCAATATAATAATGAGAAAACATCAGATGAACTCAAATTGTGGGACATTCTACAAAATAACTGACTATTACTCTTCAAAGTCTCAAGATCATAAAAGATGGAAAGACAGGAATTGTCACAGATTTATAGAAACTAAAACAACATGTCAGCTAAATGCAATATGTGGTTTTGGATTGGATCATGGACCAGAAAAAGGGCATTAGTGGGACAACTAAAATTCTGGTAAAATTTGAATAAGGTATCTAGAGCAGTTAATGGTATTGTATCAATGTCAATTTCATGATTTCAATGATTATTCTATGGTAATGTAAGATGTTAACATTAAGGGAAGCAGGGGGAAGGGTATTTGAGAACTAAGTCCGTTTTTGTTGCCATAACAAAATACCTGAGTCTGGGTAATTCATAAAGAAAAGAGGTTTACTTTGGCTCACTATTCTGCAAAGTGGGAAGTCCAAGACTGGGCAGCTGCATCTGGTCAGCTTCTGGTGAGGGCCCCATGCTGTGTCATAACATGGCAGAGAAGCAGAAGGAGAAATGGGCAAAACACAAGGGGTGATCTGCTCTCACAGTAACTAATTCAGTTCCGGGAGAGCAAGAACTTGCTCACTCTCATGAGAATTAACCTCGTACCACAAGAGCAGCATTAAACCCTCTTAATGACCTAATCGCCTCTTAAGGCCCCACCTCCCAGCACTGTCACACCAGGGACCAAATTTCCAACACATGAATTCTGGGGAATATACTCAAACCAAAGTTGGAATTCAACTCGTTTTGCAACTTCTCTGTTGCAATAATACAAAATTATTTCAAAACTAAAAGTTAAAAACCAAGAAGAAGAATTAGGCTATTGGAAACATTCAGCCTGGCTCAGTCCCTCATTAGCTCTTTCATGTCACTTCCCTGTGCTTCTTCAGTGTTCTCACATAAAAGCTACAGAGTTTAGGACTTACAATGAGCCACACAATATATATTCCACTGCCTGTAACATGATAATGTAGAAATGGACCAGGAAAGCCTATTCAGATTATTTATATCTATTAGAGGATTATTTGCCTAAAAGAAAAAATATCTCATAAAATTATTCAATCTATCCAGACCAAACTTTCCTATTACTACACGTGCCACATACACACACACATATTCCTTTGGGACAAGGTAAAGATGTCTACAATGGTCCCTTGTAGGTATAGATGTTCTCCCCTTTCCTGGTCACTGTGGATTAAATCCTGTATGAGGGCTTTCATCAGAGTGAAATTCAGAACTTTCAGCTTGACACAACCTTTGAGTGTGAGGAAAGCAGAGAAACATGCTTTCCTGCAGTGGGAGCAAGTCCATTGTGCATGAAAGCTCAGGGTTCTTAAACTCTGCGGTGAGGAACTCCCTTCCTGTGTTTAGTTCTCCTACAAGTATACTGCCAGTTCACTCTCTTGCTGTGACTGGCTATATGTAAACCAGATAAACCTAAGGTACTGATCCTAGATAGGAGTAATACCTAGATGTTTACTCTGCTATTCCCCACCAATGTGGCCATAGGTTACACTTATGCAAATTAGGTAACACTCATATGTTGATGCTGAATGAGATACTGTAGTTTGCACTAGGATCTAGAATCACAATTGATACAGTAATACATTCTGTATCAGTGTTACTCAAAATCAGGTCTGCCCATGACAGTCCTTAAAGAAACTGTTACTTGTTCAAGACAAGGTAATTACATAAAGTACATAGAAACTTTTGACATTACCACAATGTTTTTATCATATTTTATGAAAATCTCAGTCTGTAAGTGTTAAACATTTAAAAAGAAACACACACACAAAGTTCCTTCACCCCAGATAGTTTGAGAAACACAGTTTGGTCTCCAGACTGACAGTGAACTATTTGTTATCAGTCTGTGACTAGTTGAGTTTCTTGTATCAGAAAGCAGATAAACTATGACATTAACACATTAACTGCCATGTGAGCTGTATTTAACTCACACTAGTTTTGAGCCCGAGGCCTCTTGAAGCATATGTAACTCATGTGTCTTTACCTTGGGAGCCGTGTGAACTATTTTTCAAGTTGCATATAACTCATGCACAGAAAACCATAAAAAATAACAAATTTTTCATTAAATTAGAAAGGATCATTTTGTTTTCAAAGTTTTTGTTCTATTTTCGTAATAAAACACTGTGGCCCCAAGGAAAAAAAAATTTTTTTTCTAGTGTGGCAGTCAATGTGTTAGGCACACTGCTTAGTTTAGCTGACAATTTTTTCATAGCATGACTTTCTTGAAGGAAGCAGTAAGTTGATTTAATTCTAGCTCAAGCTCCTAAACTCATTGCAGCCTAGTACTTTGAGTAGTGTCGCTCTATATTTCATCAGTAAAGTGGGGATAACATCACAAAGGGATGCTAAACATTAAACTCAATGTAACATACAGAGTGCTTAAAAAGATGACTAAACAAATATGAATTACTATTACTCTTACTCTTACCACAACAGGATTTCCAAAATGATGAGGAAATCCAAGCAAAGAGAATAGACTTAAGAAAAAAGCAATACAAAATCAAGGTAGATACAAACAAGGTGCACTACATGTATACCAATCAGGCCACAAATTTGGCTCAGTGTTTTTCTACAATCAATAAAAGGGAGAAAATGTGGTATGTTACATGATTCATAATGTCTGTAAGATTAAAAAAAAAAAAAAGTGTTCCAAAGAAGTACAACCAGTCCTGGTTCTGGGTGAAGGTCACTAAAGATTTATGGTCTGAGTTTCAAAATTGAAATTAAAACTACTCTGCCTTTTGCCTTCCAATTTGTAATGACAAAAAGAATTTATTGAAGCAAGCTAGAAGTTTTAACAGACTTGCTACAGAAGAAAATTTAGCCATTAATCTGTCATTTCAGTCAAAGTTAAGCTCATTAATAACTTCTATTCAGCTCCAAACTGCCTTCAATTTTTCTATTCCTTTCTGATGATAAGAACCCATATTCAAATTTCAAAAAAAAGTGAACAAATTTTATGAATTCCAAAATGAACAGGTAAATAATATTGAAGATAACGCTTTTCTTGTAGGCACTACCTTTCTAAATGCCTTGTGAGCTTTTAGAATTAAAACATTTTAAAGAGTGTGTTTGCCATTCTGTCACATAGTCATTTTTATAAACATTTCAAATTTGAAGATTTTTTGATCAGCATAAATTTGCAAGATAAAAATGATACCTTGATTATTTAAAGTAATATTAGCTAACACATTTTGAAATATGACAAAAAGCAAGAATGGTTTAAACAGAGTTAATTTTGAAAGAAAATTATTCAGTAAAGCACGCACATTACAGAAATCCAATTTGGTATAAGGAGATGGATTTCTTGAACTATACTTATGCTATGAGAAATACCTCATGTTATTATTCATTATTAACACTAAAAGTCTGAGTGTATGGGTATCTGTATTTATAGAGTCACCCGGCAATGAGAAATGGAGTTTATTTCTGACCAGATCATAACCAGGATTTTAACATAACATCAACCCCAACAGATAAACAAAGAATAAATTATTACACAGATATTGACTAAAACCAACTACCATTACCTCCAAATGTTTAAAAGCAAGTATAAATAGGAACAAATAAGAAAAATAATTCACTATAGTTAAACAAAAATTGCTGAAAACTGTCTCATATACAAGGAAGAGAATCATCCCTTTATATTACAAAATCCTTAAGGAATGAGAAAAATTCTCAAATAGAAATAAACATATTCTGCAGAAAGTATGAGGTATCCAAGTAGTACTCAACTCTTTCTCCTTGAATTTCAACTTTCCTTACTCAGTTTTCTCTTTTTTATACCCTAGCACTTAGCACATAATCATTTGCTCCGTCTTTCCTTGAAACAAACACAGATTTAAACTCATTATTTCTCCTTAATTTAATGGAGATAAGCTGGTATTTTAAAAAAAAGAACTACAGTTGACCCTTCAACAACATGGGTTTCAACTGCACCGCTCCACTTATATGCAGATTTTCTTCCACCACTGCCACCCCTGAGACAGCAAGACCAACCTCTCTTCTTCCTCCCCGTCTACCTACTCAATGTGAAAACAACAAGGATGAACACCTTTATGATGATCCACTTCTAGTTAATGAACAGTAAGTATATTTTCTCTTCCTTATGATTTTCTTAATAACATTTTCTTTTCTCTAGCTTACTTTATTGTAAGAATACAGTATATAATACATATAACATACAAAATATGTGTTAATCAAGTGTTTATGTTATTGGTAAGGCTTCCAGTGAACAGTAGGCTATAAGTAGTTAAGTTTTTTGGGGAGTCAAAAGTTATATGCAAATTTTTGACTGTATGGAGGTAGGGGGGTTGGTGTCCCTAACTGTGATGTTATACAAGGGTCAACTATATACTTAAAACTTAAGGAATGGAGCAATTCGACATCCATCGGCAAAAAAGTGAACCTCAACCAAAACCTCACACCTTATACAAAAATTAACTCAAACTAGATTACAGACTTAATATAAAACATAATGCTATAAAACTTTTAGGTAAAAATGCAGGAGAAAAATTTTCAGGATCTAGAACTAGAATAGTTCTCAGACTTAATGCCAAAAGCATAATCCACAAAGAAAAATAAATTGGACTATATCAAAATTAAAAACCTTTGCTCAGCAAAAGACCCTACTAAGAAGATGAAAAGATTAGCTGCAGAGTAGGAAAAAATATTTGCAAACTACTACATATCCAACAAAAGACTACTATGTGGAATATATTTAAAAATTCTCAAAACTCAATTGTAAAAAAATTAAACAATCCAATTAGAAAATGGGTGCTATAGTTTGGATATGCTTTGTTTGATCCCTTTAAATCTCAAGTTGAAATTTGAACCCCAGTGTTGGAGGTGGGGCCTAATGGGAGGTGTTTGGGTCATGAGGGCAGTACCTTCATGAATGCCTTGGTTCAGTCCTGTGGTAACAAGTGAGTTCTTGCTCTATTAGTTCCCAAGAGAGTTAGTTATTAAAAAGAGCCTAGCACCTCCCCACCTCACCATGTGATCTCTGCACACGCTGGCTCCCCTTCACCTTCAGCCATGAAGGAAAGCAGCTGGAGGCCCTTCATCAGAAGCAGATGCTAGGCTTTCATAAATACCATAGTGAACCAGCTTGAAATAGTATGTAAACCCAGTTCCAGCCATCAAGGTGGTATGCTTTGAAATGCTCTTCACTAAAAAGCTGAGTAAGTTAAAATTCCAACTAATATGGCAAACCAGAAAAGGGTAAGACATTATTGATCATTATCAATGTAATGGTGATCACTGTATCAGATTAATTTCCTGACATAGAATGGACATAGAGGGATTGAAATAAACCACTGGCCATTATTAAAGGAAGTGGAAAGGGCACAAGGGCATAGGAGGTAGTGAAGGCTTGAAGTGCAGAAGGGAATAGGAAAAGAAGAGCAGGCCAGGAGGCGACAGAGAAGAGGATCCTAGTCAGTGACAGGGTGTACAACAGCACAGGGCAGGATTTATGGGAGAGAAAAGACAATTCAAATGATAAGGTATGACTAGTAAGTTAAAAAACACCAAAGATAAATGTGTATCTATTTGGTAATTTTTGCCTGAGGCAAGCCTTATATAGCCATTACATTTTCTAACATATGACCTAATTCAGACATTTGAACTGTTCTGTAAAAATATTCCCTGAGTAGACCCATTTTTCCAAGGTGTCCAAGCCCTTGATTGAACTAAAGCTTAAGTAGAGGTAACTCTAACAGTTGGAGAAAGTATCAAGAAAGGTGGAACACGATGGGCCACATGGACCAGAAAATAGGAAATTTAAACTCTACAAGTCTCTTTCCTTGCTCCATTCCTTACTCCAAATTACAGTTTTAGATTGTACTAGAAATATGTAGCATTTTAAATAGACCCTTTCAAAATTGTGATTGAACATTTCTCCTTTGTTCCTTTATATATTCTCTGGTGCACATACACATAACATACAGTCAACAGTTCTATCTCACCCAATGAAAGTGTCTAGTAGCAATAGACTGTCAATACTTTCTCAAAAGAAAGATACCATACATGGTTATTAATAAAGATAAATTAAAATACTGACCAAAGAATTAACTAGGCTTAGATTGAAGAAAAAAAAAAAACTACGATAGCAAAAAGAAAAAGAACATTGTTATGTACATGGCTATAAAGATTAAGATTTGTCATAGGTATGTGTATATAAAATATTCTCATTGAATATATAAATATATTATGCAAATTGAAAGTTAGTATTTAAGTACAAGTATCCAGGGGAAAAAAACCCAAATATATAAGATTTTTTTAAAAAGCTAAGAAAATGCTAACAAAATATTCTTTCTACATCTTTGATCTTCAATGAATCTGAGAAAATGGTGAAATGCTGTATTTTTGTTAGAAAATAGAATCAACTATTATGTGACAAAACAAAGTATTAATAACAGATTGATATGCATAGAATTTAACACATGCAATAACTTAGGTCAA
The DNA here is from genome assembly GCA_023783475.1 of Daubentonia madagascariensis. Taxonomy (NCBI): domain Eukaryota; kingdom Metazoa; phylum Chordata; class Mammalia; order Primates; family Daubentoniidae; genus Daubentonia; species Daubentonia madagascariensis. The sequence continues at coordinate 37,907,537 of JAKFHU010001035.1, read as the reverse complement.
ATTTTTATGACTTAATCAACATAGAGCATAAGTTCTTTTTGTATAATCTTTTTAAAAAGTTATTTTTTCCTACAATAATCCAGGAAAAACTAATCGCCTAAACTGGATGATTAAAACAAAAATCTCTGAAAGAATTATAAATATGGATTTGAAAAATACAGCACAAAAATGTTTTTCAAAGAACAATGTCTCATAGTTCAGACTTGAACATATTTTAAATAAGACATGAACTCAAAAGAGTTCTAAAAAAGGAAACTACTTCAAAATGTACCAAAATGTAGCATTTAACCATATGCTTATATCTGTAGCCTGAGATGGAAGAACTTCAGTAGATACTGCAAAACCCACTTGTGCACTTTTGAAAACTACATTAATGATATTGAAGAGACATGTAGGGACAGCAACCACTTTGAACCTACATTATGTGGCTTTGTGCTTATGTTTTAGTCAACAATGTTGCAAGCTATTGTCCCTTTCATGTATTTTAATATTTTCATCAAATGAATCTTATCTGTATTTATTTCTTGGAGCTATTTAAAATGAAGAGTGAAATTCTGCAAGTCTAGAATAGAAAATAAATATGTACATGAAATCCAACTAAAGTATTGTTCCAATACGTAGCTTTTTATATTCAGTTCAACCCAAGGTGTAAAGCCAATGTCATCCCTATGAATGAAACATGGAAAGACTAATCCTGAGTAAGAACTATAACCATTCAAAAGTATCACAAAACAGATTTTACCCAGTGCTATTGTGCCAAAAGCCTTTCATGTGAGACTCCTGCAAAATCCACATGGTTCCACAGCACAGAAATCACAAACAGTCACATTTCAGAACCTCACGTTCACTCAACTGGAAGATCTGGGACACCTTGGGTAATATTAGAAGAATTTCATCAATGCTCACCAGGCTTGTCAGAGGACAAGTACCAATGAACAATGAATTCCCATTTTGTTGTAAGGGCATGAGATAATGTGTGATCTTTATGATCTACAATAACTATTTGAAAGACATAGAATAGAATTATAAAGACAAACTCCCATTTTGTAAGAATTATACTGATTCCTTAGTATTTCCTTCACACTAGAGGAGAACAATTATGAAGTTAAGTATGATATGAATGTGCTAGAACTTGAGCCTGACTATATTCAAAGCTTCAATTAATTTTAAACGATCAAACAACTGCACTGCCAAGAGACAAGAAACCATAGGTCTTTTACATGATCCTACAAAGTAATAGGCAGAAAAGAGGTCACTCTACAAGGTCAGCATATGCACCACTAGAAACATTCAAGTAAACGACTTCATATAAATGGCTGCAGACAGTTCTGAAGACAATCCTTGTTAGCATAATTACTTGAATAGTACTTACAAGTTTCTCCTTACATCTGCCTATTCCTGAGGATAAATGACTGATTAGACGTATTATATTTTCTTACAGACATCAAAGAATTAAATTTTTTAAAAAGATTGAACATAGGTTATTCATCTCAGAACTGCAACTGGTCTTAAGTAATAAGATCTCTTATAACGAAGGAGACTTTGGAGATATCATGGGATTACCTATATTTCTACCCCCCCAAAACATAGTGCCTTCACTGTGCCAACCCAAATAGGAGAGATTTGATTATATACTTGAGAGAAATCCTTCTCCCATCCCCCACCATCACCACCAAATTCAGTACTCAAAAGTGCTCAGGATAATTTGGTTATTTCCAACAATCAAAAGAGACCAATCTCATATGTGAATATTGGCCAATAATTAAGGAGATATCAGTTGCCTTAGCAACAGATTCCTTCCCAAATAAGCACTGTTTTCATTCAGCAGTCTTTAGCCAAAAGGGGAATTAAATCACTGAAATCAACAATTCCTTTGTTTAGCAAACAGAACAGCTTTCCAGGTCTCAAGAAAACAGACCCCTTGCAGTTGGTCGGCATTGCCCAAGGTAGCAGTTGTTTAGTTGAATAAGCCAACCTCTTGAATTTTATCATCAAAACCACTGCTAACAGAACTGCTAGCTTTTGCCAAAGAAACATGACAAAAGAAAGAGCTTCTCCTAAGTGATACTAATGAATATATTTAGCTATATCGATCTTAACCTTACATAGAGAATGTATATGTGCATGCTTCTATCTATATGTTTTGGTGTAGTTCCGGATGTCTAGTTTAGCAAAGCAATAATCAGCCTACTCTGTTACTTAATACATAGCTTCTTCTACTTCAATTTTTAGGTGTAAGAGCCTAACCTCATATTAGACAATTTAAAAAAATATTTTACATGGGTCATCTCCAAAACTGAGAAAATGAATAGCTAAATTTCTAAATGTTGATATAACCTGGCCAATTTTACAACCTAAAGTCATGTCACTGTATTGAAGCTATCTAGAGAGATTAAGCATTGCTCATTTTCTGATAAATAGGAATAATAATAATAATAAATAAAGGCTCACTATGACTGATTTTTCTCAATAGACACATGCTTGAACTCCCAAGGGCTTCCCAGGGTAAAAATTTACTTTAAAGAAAATAAGCATCAAACTGTTGCCACAAAATCCTTAAATCCTAACTACACTTCATGATCACCAATGTCTTTATTTCAGGTTAACTCACGACCTTACCTTTTCAATCTTACTCTACCACAACATTCCACTCTACAGCCCTACTCCCTTCCCCACACAGACCCCCACTTCACCACTGGCCTGGGCTCCAGATTTCTCTTCTGGTAAGGAGACTCCACCCTTCCCTCATGGCTGGCAAGTGTCTGAATTGATCTACACATCAGGATCCAGCTCTGACGCCCAGAGTCTTTGCCTTTCTCGCCCTTTTGTGGCTGCCTGTAGCCCTTCATATTATCTGTCTTTTTTTTTTTTTTTTGCCTGTTTCTTTAATTTTTTTAAATTATAGGGATAAGATATGCTCCTCAAAATAAATTCAAATAATATGGAGTTACATAAAATCAAAAAAACAAAAGGCCCTCTGATTAGATGTTTATTCCCGAAAGGAATAAATAATAATTTGGTGTGCAACTTCCAGGTATATCTTTTCTACATTTATACAAATACCTTTGTTTTTTCCCAAAATGGGATTTTTTTTTTTTACTCTCTCTCTTACTATTTGTCATGCCTACATGGAAAAAAATTTAGAAAAATTAAATATCAAAGAATGAATTCCCTGAATCCATCTTACCCCACACACTGAGCTGTACACATTCACTTTTTACTTCTTATCCCAAGTACTTTGTTCCACCCTTGCCTAGTACTATATAATTTCCTTTCCCATTTATGAAAAATGAATAGTTGACTGCTATAGCAGGGACATTTGTCCCCACCAAACCTTATGTTGAAATTTGATCCCTAATGTTGGAGGTGGGTCCTAATGGGAGGTGTTTGGGTCATGGAGGTGGATCCCTGATGAATAGATTAATACCCTCCCTGGGTCGGGGGTGAGTTCTTGCTCTATTAGTTCTGATGAGAACTGACTGTTAAAAAGAGACTAGCACCTCCCATCTCTCTATGGCTTCCTCTCTTGCCATGTCATCTCTGCACATACCAGCTCCCCTTTGCCTTCCACCATGAATGGAAGCAGCCTGAAGCCCTCACGAGAAGCAGATGTTGGTGCCATGTTTCTTGTACAGCCCATAGTACCATGAGCCAAATAAACTTCCTTTCTTTATAAATTATCCAGCCTGAACTATTCCTTTATAGCAACACTAAACAGACTAAGATAGAAAATTGGTACCAAGGAATGGGGTGTTGCTATAAAGATACCTGAAAATGTGGAAGCAGGTTAGAAACTGGATAATGGGCAGATACTGGAAGAGTTTGGAGGGCTGAGAAGAAGACAGGAAGTTGAGAGAACTTCTTAGAGACTGGTTAAGTGGTTGTGACCAAAATGCTGATAGAAATGTAGATAGTAAAGGCCATGCTGACAAGGTCGGAAATGGGAAATTTATAGGGAACTGGAGCAAAGGCCACCCATGTTATGCTTTAGCAAAGAACTTGGATACATTGTGTCCATGCCCTAGCACTTTGTGGAAGGCTGAACTTAAGAGTGATGACCTAGTGTATCTGGAAGAAGAAATTTCAACGTAGCAAAGCACTCAAGAGGTGGTGTGGCTACTTTTAATAGTTTTTGATCAGATACTGTAGCAAAGGAATGACCTAAAGTTGGGATTTATAATTAAAAGAGAGGAAGAGCATTAAAATTTGGAAAATTTGCAGACTGACCATGTGATAGAGAAGGAAAAAGCATTTTCAGGAGAGGAATCAAAAGATGCTGCAGAGGAATCACTTGTTAGAGAAATCAGCATGACTAAAAGGGAGCCAGGTGCTAACAGTCAAGACAATGGGGAAAAGGCCCTGAAGGCATTTCCAAACTTTGAGGTTGCCTCTCCCATCGCAGTCCTAGTGACCTAAGAGGACAAAGGGTTTCAGGGGACAGGTCCAGGGCGCAGCTGCCCCGCACTTCCTCAGGATGCTGCTCCCCACATCCTGGCTGCTCCAGCTCCAGCCGTGGCTCAAAGGACCCCAGGTATGTGCTTGCACTGCCACTCCAGAGAGCACAAGTAGTAAGCCTTGGCAGCTTCCACATGGTGTTAAGTCTGCAGGCACCAAGAATGCAAAAGTGGTGGAGGCTTGGCAGCTTTCACCTACATTTTAGAGGATGTATTGGAAAGCCTGAGTGCCCAGGCAGAAGCCTGCCACAGGGGCAGAGCCTCTACTAGGGCAGTGCCTAGTGGAGCTGTGGGAATGGGGCTGCCATTGGGACTCAAGAATTATAAAGCCACCAGTAGTGTGCAACCTTGAAAAAGCCACAGGCACCAGACTCCAACCTATGAGAGCAGGTACGTGGGTTGTACCCAGCAAAGTCATGAGGGCATGGCTGCTTAAGGCCTTGGGAGCCCACCCCTCACACCAGTGTGCCCAGGATGCAGGACATGGAGTCAAAGGAGATTATTTTAGAGCTTTAAGATTTACTGTCTGCCCTGCTGCATTTCAGATTTGTATGGAGCTGTTACCCCTTTCTTTTAGCCAATTTCTCCCTTTTGGAATGGGAATGTTTACCCCATGCCTGTACAGCATTGTTTCTTAGAAGTAAATAACTCATTTTTTATTTTACACATTAATAGCTAGAAGAAATTTGCCTTGAGTCTCAGATGAGACTTTGGACTTTTGAGTTGATGCTGGAACAAGTTAAGACTTTAGGAGACTATTGGGATGGAATGATTGCATTTTACATGTGACACAGACATAAGTTTTAGGGGGCCAAGGGCAGAATGCTATAGTTTGGATATTTGTCCCCTCCAAACCTCATGTTGAAATTTGATATCCACTGTTGAAGGTAGAACCTAATGGGAGATGTCTGGGTCATGGGGGCAGATCCCTCAGAAATAATTAATCCCCTTAGGGTGGAGGAGGTGAGTGAATTCTCACTCTATTAGTGCCCTTGAGAGCTGATTCTTAAAAACAGCCTAGGACCTCCCACTTCCCCCTCACCGTATGATCTCTGCACACACCAGCTCCCCTTTACCTTCCACCATGAGTGGAAACAGCCTGAAGCCCTCACCAGAAGCAGATGCTGGTGCCATGCTTCTTGTACAGCCTGCAGAACCATGAGCCAAATAAACCTCTTTTCTTTATAAATTACCCAGCCTCAGGTATTCCTTTATAGCAACACTACATGGACTAAGATGCTATCCAATATTATACTATTTATTTCTCTGATAATGAAAAAATAAACAGAGACAAAGTATTTCTAGTGAAACAGAGATGTCTAGTTATCTGTCAACATTCCCAATATTAACTAACGTGAAATATTCAATCTGCTAATAAAATTTAAAATCACAATTTTTGGAGATGTATGAAATCCATTTTTTAATTTATTTTGGAGCCTTTAAAACTATATTTGGCTTTAATTCATATTTTGTCTCATTTTTAACAAAAGCATCACAAGTATACTGAAGCTATGAATAATAAATAGGGATATTTCCCACTTCCCAATTAAAAAGCCCTAAACCTGAAAACGTCTACAGTCTTTGACTAGCAGATACTTTTAGCCAAAGGCTGATACTTAACTTCTAAGTCTACTGTTATACTAATAATGCAACAAATGGTGCCAATAAATAATAATGCCAGGAGCACTGATGGTTCTCACAAGTAAATCAGTGTATCAGAGTCCCTAGATATCTATACCTTAGACTTAAACAGCCAGTAAAACAAAGCATTTGCATTACCATGGGTTACCGTTACTCATTTAAACATCATTTCCTAAGCCCCAAACTGGGACACTATTTTTATGACTTTACAAATTTATCTATGATGAAGAGAGAGAATTCAAAGTCATATTCCCTTAGGAATGTAGAAGACCACCAGATATTAATCAACTCTACCTAAAAGGCTTGGTTATCTCATGTACAGAACTGAAAGGCAAGGATATTCATCTCTCATCATCAGCTAATATTTATTGAGTGCCTGTAGGGCATATGGTACAAGTCACCTACAAGGATGGGCTCTAAAGGGTGTATTAGTCAAAAGTGGAAAATGCTTTTGTTACTCTATGAAATATACATGAAATCTGACAATATTTTCTACTGAGCTCTACTTACACATACATAATAAGTAAGGTGCCTGTGTTTCTTTGAATCAGTAGGGAGTGTTTACCTTTAACCCTCACTTACCAGACAACAGCTGTTCTTCTCTTTAAGTATTGACAAGACTGTGCAATAGTATCTGAAAAATGTGACTGCTGAATATGCTTTATTGTTATAGGACAGTAAGGGATCAATTCATTTAAAAAGCCTCTATTTATTTTAGAAGAAAAGTACAATAATGCTGGTTAAATTAATAGTCAAATCTTTAGATCAGTCAATATAAAGGATAGTTTAAAATTGTACTGAGGACTTTAAAAAAAAAACCTGGAAAACTTCAAATGCTTTGGCATTTTAAAAATTATAAACATGGGACAGAGTGAGACCCTGTCTCTAAAAGAAAAAAAATTATAAACTTGGTTATGGCCCAGTGCAACTATGGCCTTATTCTGAATGCAAGAGGGAAAAAACTGCTGAATTTAAGGTGTAGGATTATTTGTTGTTCTTTGTTTTGAGTTACTAGATATTAGATTTCATGAAAAAGTAAGAGATTCTGCCAAAGACATATGATTATATGTGAGAGAAATCTCATTTAATCATTAATAAAAATGAAACTTGATCTATTCAGCAGCAACCCAACAGAAGGAGAGTAAAATTTTTGGTTGATCCTGTTCATTGGTGGCTTTCTTTGTGGGCTCATAATAAATGAGAAATGAGAAATGTACATACCACCACTGGAGCTACACTGTGACAGTGGCTAAGGAATGGAGGCTGACCAGATATTTCAGCCTAGGTCCAAATCTGCCTTGCTCATGTAACTTGCCAAAAACTAGTAGTGATTGCTTCTGACTGACATCCTTGGCCACCAATAAAGGACAGTACTGAAATTAACCCTACAAAAGCTTTAAAAACCCAAAGCAAAGTCAAGTTACCAGAATTGACAACATTTTTGACAATATATTAATATATTCATGATTTTTTTACATATTATAAAACTGTAATGCAATTTTTTATTTTAAAACTTTACATATATGTACTTTTTCTAGTTGGTCCTCAAAAATAATAAATATCAACTCTTATGAAAGACTACTGCAGAGGCATTTGTTTCTTTTCTTTTTTTATGGAACACTTCACAAATTTGCATGTCATCCTTGCACAGGGCCCGTGCTAATCTTCTCTGTCTCTATATTGTTCCAATTTTAGTACATGTGCTGCCAAAGTGAACGTGGCATTTGCTTCTTAACAAAAAAGTAGTGATATTATTTTCAAACCTAAATATACTGCTCATTTTGATTTTACAATGACATGGACAGAATTAGGGTCTATCCATCATCACGTTACATCTGACATTCATTCAACATATATTTCCTGAGCAACTACTGTTTGATATGGATGAAAAAACTAAGTAAAAAAAGATACAGTCCCTGTCTTCAAGGAGCTCACTGACTAATGATGATGTGCTAAGAACAGTGTTCTGATTGCAAGAGCTTCTCAGAGGGACACCCAACTCAGCAGAGGCAGGAGGTGAGATGGATCAGAGAAAGCTTCCTGGGGATGTTTTAGAAGTTTCTAATTTACTATTTATAAATTCTATCTAAACTTTATCTGCCATAATGGAGTCTCTCTTTCCTATACTAATTGATATGTTTTAGGTAACTCTAATCTGTATTCTTATAAGAAACCACATTCTCGTGGTACAATTAAGATGCTAAAGGAAAAGAAATTTAAAAAAAAAATTTTTTTTTTGCAAGAAGTGATCTTTTCTAACCTCTCAGTGCAGTGCGTTATTGTCTTAGAACCACAAAGAAGCTCCAGAAGAGTTGTTTTCTATTATTCTTCTACATCTTACCCTGTGATGCTCTTCAATCATTTTAGATATAGAAGAGAGACAAATAGGCAGAGTGGAGAATAGACTGGCAACCAATGCTCCTCGGATTACAAAATATCTCACACTTTTTCCAGACAAAGGGCTTGCAGTATAATCTGCTGAAGAACACTAGAAAAAATTCAAATCACTCTTTAACAAACTTTTCAAACTGTAGGAAAATAAGGAAACTACCATAAAAAATATGGTGATATACCCACCAGTATAACGACTATGCTGTTTTTCCTTTGTCTGAGAAAAAATACTAACCCATTTTCTGTTGATGGCTACTAAATTGAACTTGTTGCAGTTTATAAGTGATGGAAAGTAAAAAAAGGTGGAACACCCATATTATTGGCTATTTTTGATAAACCCCTTTTCCCAGATATTTTTATACTAGCCAAAGAGACTAAATCAGAGGCAGTATTTCTTATGTATGTCATCCCTCCTGTCACCCTGAGATTCCCATCACCATCCTGTATTGTTCTTGCACTGTGTTTGCTGTCACATCAGAACTTAAACTTCATGGATATAGAGAACCTGTGGCTCAGAAAATAAAATGGCTTGCCCAAGGTCACATAGCCAGTCAGAGGCAAAATAGGTATTAGTATCTACGTCTGCTACTTCCTTTATTCCTCAGAATTTTCACCCAGAAAACTGTCTCTAGTCCTCAAAGTCAAGAAAAATAATACAACAAATTCTATTTTGCTCTGAATTTCTCTAATATCTGAGCTTCACTTCATTAACTTAAAAACAATCCAACAGTTCAAATTGCATCTTAACATTGAAAAAATTTCCATTTTTATGTATTAGTCTTTTATGTTATTAACATTTTACATTCTGTATGACCATTATCCCTTAGGAATACACAGTTTTAAAATTTGGACCAAATCCTAGAGAATGAGAGTATCTCATATTTTTATATCAACAGAGGGAAGAAAAAAAAGGTGAGGTAGTTATCTCTCTCTTGCCCACCTAAACATTAAAGAAATATATTAAAATACCACTCACAGAATTTCAAGAGGACACAATTCAAAGGATAATAATAAATGCAAGTCACTAAGAGCTGACATTTCAATGACCTAAGCTTGTTGTATACTGTACCTCCGCTCATGTCTACTGACATCCAAGAGTAAACCCTAAGGGAGTTGTTTTGAGTGAGGGTTTCTGTATGTCTCTTTGAATAGGAATACAAAGTGACAGAAAAATAACTCAAAATTGCTATAAAATGAATGGTATTTCCAAATGCGCAAGCAAACAACACGCACTTTAATGTAACACATTTCTTCTTATTTGGCAGTAAGTTAAAACATATGTTGTTTGAAGTTTATATAAAATGGATGAAAAGGTGTTATTTGTGTTAAAAATGAAACCAAATTACTAAGTGGTTTAAAATCCATGGCTTTTATTATCCAAATGTAGCCAGTTAAAAGTAATGTCACTTGAAGAGTAAAAATAAATTAGGGTTAACAGTTAGTGGTTTGCTTGTTTTTTTGATGAAGGAAATAAACAAAGTAAAAACCTTCAAAAATATGCACTTAGTCATTACAATTTCATAATTTTCTTTAACACAATTCCAAAAAACAAACAACAAAGAAATTTAGTTACCCCTTAAAATCAAGTACAAATATTTTTTCCTGAAGGCTTTTTCTTCTATGAATTACCAAAGAAAGGGCTGTCAAAAGCTTAGTCACACTTCAAAAAGGAAAAGTCAATGGCAGCAGGTAAAAATCTGGTGGTTAAAAATGTCCTCATCAGCTTGCCCTGAGAAAAAAAATCTCATGAAAAAGAAAAACAACAAAAAGCAAAAATCATTACTATCAAATGAATTTTTAAACCATCAATAGTTTGATTAGCACTTTGCAAAACAAAAACAAGAGAATGTACTCTGAATCGTTTAGATTCAGGAGAGAGAGAAAGAGAAATGATTTTCTACTGGGTAGGAAAAGAAGTTCAGAATCAAAATTTAAAAACAAAAAGTTTTGTTACTTTGTTTTCAAATACAGAGTATATACACAGATATTTGTTTCTTAGGCCTAAAGTACCTGGCACAGCTAACTTTCTTCTAAAGTCATTGTAGCTTATTTAAGATTCAAAGTAAAGTCATTTTTTTTCTGTTAACCATTGCTTAATACGGCAAAGTATTAAGATACAGTATGTCCCCAAAAGATCAGATAACTTAGCCCTAATAAATAAAATCAAAGAAGCGTGTTCTGCCACAGTAAACCCTTAAAGTAGGTACAAATGCCTTAAGAAAAAGCCTATATTTTTATGTACTCTATTAAAGAACTGTATCTGCTGGGCACGATGGTTCATGCTTGTAATCCCAGCTACTCCAGAGGCTGAGGTGGGAGGATCACTTGAGGCCAGGAGTTTGCAGCTGCAGTGAGTTATGTTGGCACCACCACACCTCTATTTCAGCCTGGGAAATAGAGAGAGACCCTACCTCAAAAAAAAAAAAACAAAAAAAAAAACTATATCCCACTTTGAGTGCTGATAAATTTTAAATAAAAAATATTTTGTCATGAATTGCATCATAATCACTGATTGGCACTGACAATGAACCAAGTGGTGAGGAATGGCCAACCCACAAACCAACATGGTCAATGACATTGGGTCCAAGAAAGATTCATCAGAGATGTCACCACAAAAGTGCTCTCACCCTCAGTTAAGTTGGCCACATACACTCTCAGATGGAAAACACCTTAGTTATATTACATACCAAGACTATTTTTTAAATTTTTTAAACATTTTTTACATTTTTTATTCTTATCTGGAAATAAGAGTAGTGAGAAACTTGAAGTACTTCAGAAACTTTATAGTTTAATATTGTCCCTACTGGAAACGAGTATTGACCATCAAACAATAAGAAAATAAAAATATATAATTTAAGTTTATGAAAGCTGATAATAATTTTAAGAGGAAATAAACTATTAACCATAGACAAAGCTTAATTTTCAAATATGATCTTCCTCTGTTAACATTTCAACTAAATGTTAGAAGATATTGGTGAATATCCTTCTTTATTTTTACATGCTAGCATTCTATAGATAAGAACTCAAATGCTTTATAAGAGACATAATTTCATTAATCCTCATACGGTCTCTCTGAGATTTATGTTTAATGCCTGCCTTTTTTTCCCTCTGTCCTTCAAATTAAGTGAACAATAAAATCATAGATATAGATGATAAGTCCCACATCTGTAGCACTCAAATTCCTGACTAGTATATCACGTTTCCAAAAGTTGGTAAGCTGGAATCTTGATTTAAAATGAACCAATAATAAATATAATAATATAACTGGATTTTGCATCTGGTATACAGATCCAACTATAAAACATTGACATAGTAAATGGATATGTGATAAGATATAAAAACACTGTTCTCATTGAAAGTCTTTTAACTTCATTTTAAATTAGATTTTCCTTGTTCTTTTTACAATAATCCAATTTTCTAATGTTACTATTATTTTTTCCATTCTGTTGTAGTTTTCAAAGCATAAGAATCACTATTGCTACTTTTCACAGCAATTAGTTTGCAATGTTTTGTTTATTTTTCTGTCAATTTTAATCCAAGTATTACAATCCACTACTATATCTCATTAATTCATTTTGGAGTTCTGCCATGACACTGTAATATAAAAAGTATTCCATGGATAAATAAATCTGAAAACCATCAGACTAGAGGAACAATAAAAAACTTCCAAAATTAAATAGTATAGTAAAACAAGAAAACACTGCCTCGTGAAATCATCTTAAATTTAGAAAAATAAAGCAAAAGTATGATAATAATAAATATTTTAAAATGTATCTAACAGAACTAAGCCTTTTCAAGCAGCGTGCGGTGGCATGCACCTGTAGTCCCAGTTACTCAGAAGGCTGAAGTGGGAAGATTGCTTGAGCCCAGGAGTTCATTCGAGTCCTGCCCAGGCAATATAGGAAGACCCTGTCACTTAAAGAAAGAAAGAAAAAAAAACTAAGGCTTTTCTAATTTTTAATAAATATCTTTGTGCTTAAAAAATTACCTGACACCATATTTCATAACAACACAATTGAACACTTTACAAGTAAGTTATTAATAACACAAATCAAATATTACTAAATTATATACTGATAAACTTATATATTTCATAGCCCTAAAGATAGACAACTGATACATATGGAGACCTAATGTTATTAATATTGGTATGAGACATATTTCATGCCATTCTTCCACATGTATAAAACACTTCTCATTTAATTATATATGAAAAGCCTCAATTTTAGAGCTCTTTTACATAGTACAGAAACTTTTACAAAGCTAATGTGAATATGAGGCAGAAACCACCCCAAACCCAAGTGTGTCATAACAAAGAAAATACCAAAGAGTATTTAGAATCTGGCCTATAAGCCTTGAATATAAAAATCTACCTGCTGAAGCAGAATTACTTCATTGAGGAAGATGTGATGTCAAAGCCTTAGAAGAGGTGACAACTGAAGCCACTGGAGAGCCACTGTATTGAGAACTGTGGCAATTTCTAAATTAAAGGGGCTTATGGTCTTCTGTCTATCCATTTGAATGCACAAAATGATGAAATTCGAGGACGTGCATCCATTTCACACATCTCGTCCCAGGACATAGATTGTGTCTATGATTGCCTTCACACAACATGCAATACAAAAGGAAGAATTTCATTTGTCTTCACTCCAGTTGTCTGGTTTAGATATTGTCATTAGATTAAACAATTTATATTTGTTGTATGATATAGACATCTGTTCTTATGAATCCAATGTCAAAACTTCATTTTTTAAAAACACAGTAAATTTGACAGAAAGCATACCAATGGTAAAAATACGAAATTCAAGCCTGACTTCTCTATTTGATTATAATTATCATGATAGTACATATTTCAACTTTGTACAATAAAAGGAATACCAAAAACATTTGAGAAATTATTACTATAATGACATTGCTATAAAGTTCTTTTTTAGATATAAGTTATTCAAGAGCAATTTCAAAATATCACTATATTCTATGTTATCAGGAAAAAGAACTGATTTCACATTTTTATGAAGTAACTTCAAGATGAGCACACTGTTACTTTGAGAAAAGTGATTTGTTCTAGAACCAGGAATACCAGGCCTTTTCAAGTTTCTACTTTATTGTAAAACTTAGCTACAAAAACAACAACAAAAGGCAAGTGCCTACAAAAGGGTCCCAATTCCTTCATCCTAATTTTCAGTGCTAACAAGAATTAGGTATTTCAAAATGATCAAATCTATCTATAAAATAGTTAAAACATAGCTGAGCACCTCTTGTGTTATGAACAACTGACTTACAAACATTCACTCATGTGCTTATTTTATTAAGTACCAGGCACTGTGCTAGGCACTAGAATTTGAATTGTAAACAAGATAGACAATGTCACTCCCTCAGGAAGCTTACGGTGTCTTGGGGATACACCAAGGATTGGTGGGAGCATAGAAGAAAAGCACATGGTGCAAGATGATGGATCTGGGAAGGCTTTCTGGAAGAAGTAGTATCTATGCTGAGCAACATATGCTCAACACTCAATGGCTTTAAGCTCTCTGACTAAAGCTCCTGTCCTTGAACAATATTCAGGTTCATAAACACTATCCCTTTACATGTAGGTAAAGAACCACAGCCCAAAGAGCCTTGCAACATTGAGGCATTCTATGAACAATGCCAGTACACATTATGAGTTTGTGGCTAAATTAAAAATATGTATTTATCTCATCTGTGAACCACTTTGCCCAAACCAGAAAAAATTCTTTATCTACATTCTGGACTGTTTTTTCTCTATACTCTACTTGAAAAGCTTGGGGAAAAACCTCTTGTTATGTCTCTTTTTTATTAAACTTACTTGTTGAAGTATAACATACATACAGAAAAGTAAAGAAATGAGATCATGACTGAAAGAATTATCACAAAGTAAACACACCCACATAGTTATCACCCAGTTTAAGAAATGGTATATAACCAGCACCCATGAAGTTTTCCTTGTGACCTTTCTCTTCTTCCCAGATGTAACTATTATCTTGATTTCTAACACTATAGCTTAGTTTTGCCATCCTTTGAACTTTATATAAATGGAATCATATAGTATAGCCATGTGCCACATAACGATGTTTTGGTCAGTGAAGGACCTAACATATGACAGTGGTCCCTTCAGATTATAATAATGTATTTTTACTGTACCTTTTCTATGTTTAGATACACATTACCATTTTATAATTGCCTACAGTGTTCAGTATAGTAACATGCTGTATAGGTTTGTAGCCCAGGAGCAATAGGATACACACATAGCATCAGTGTGTTTTAGGCTATACTATCTAGGTTTGTGTAAGAATACTCTATGATGTTTGTATGACAAAATCACCTAATAACACATTTCTCAGAACATATCCCCATTGTTAAGCGAAGCATAGCCGTATGTATTATTTTGAATCTGTCATCTTTTATTCAACGTTGTTTGTGAGACTTATCCAGGATGTTGTGTGTAGTAATTGATTCATTTTCTTTGCTTTTATAGTATTCCATTACATAAATAAACCACAATTTATTTGTCTATTCTAATGTTGATAGGCATTTGAGTTATTTCCAAGTTTAGCTATTAGCAAAATTGCTATGCACATTCTCGTATACGTGTTTTGGTGCACATATACACGCATTTCTGTACGGTCTACTATACCTGAGAATGGAATTGCCAGGAAACATGGTACATGTATGTTCAGTTTTAATAGATACTGTCAAGCAGTTTTCCAAAATGGTTTTACCACTTCCAATAGTAGTGCATATGAGTTTCAGTTGCTCAGCATCCTTATGAACACTTGGTTTTGTCAGTCTTCTTAATTTAAGCCATCTGTTGGGGATGTATTGATATCTCATTGTGGTTTTAATTTGCATTTCCCTAATGACTACTTAGGTTATCTTTTTCTGTTTATTAGCCATTTGGATATAGTGTTTGTGAAGTGCCAGTTCATGTCTTTTGCATTTATGACATTAGGTTTTTTCTTTTTCCTGTTGATTGTAAGAATTTGCTACATATTCTGGAAATAAGTCCTTAGCTATGTGCATTGCAAATACCTCTTCCTACTCTGTAACTTACTTTTCCACTTTCTAAACAGTATCCTGGAGTAACAGAAATTTCTAATTATAATAATATAAACCAATTTATCAATCTTTTCTGTATGGTTATGTTTTTTGTCCTATTTAAGAAATCTTTGCCTACCTCAGGATCATGAAGATATTCTTACATTTGTGTTAGAAGCTTTACTGCTTTACCCTTCACATTTAGATTAATAATCCACTTGGAATTGATATGTGTATATGGAATGAGGTATAGGATTGTGATTTATTTTTTTCTATAAGGCTATCCAGTTGGCTCAGAATATTTTAATGAAAATACCACCCCTCTTCATTGTTCTGCAGTGCCACCTATGTTATAAAACCAAGTTTCCACATATGTGTGGGTCTATTTTTGGACTCTATTCTATTTCATTAGACTTTTATCAATCCTTACACCAATACCAGGCTATCTTACTGTAGCTTTATAATAAGCCTTGATATCTGGTAGTGTAAATCTTCTAACTTTCTTCCTTTTCTTCAAGATGATTTTGACTTTTATTGATCCTTTGCTTTTCCATATAAACATTAGAATCATTTGTCAATTTCCCAAGGAAAAAAAAAAAACCTTTGGTTCTACCCATCTCTTTTTGTTTCTGCTCTGCTAACCGTACATCATCTGTCTCCCTCCCAATAGCCTCAGATGATTTTGGAGTATGTTTCTCTTCATTAGGACTTAGGCACTCATTTCTGCAAAGAAGACATGGGGTACCAGGATGAGGTGTTTCAGAATAAAGGTTCATGGTATTGCTTTAGGAGCACACCCTTAGTCCTTAAAACTTGTTCAGTCCCTTAGAGATTTTGCAAGGAAACATACTTTTTAAGAAGGCAATTATTCAGACTTCTCTGGAAATACATTTTTATGATAATTGCCAATATCATATACTTTTAAAGTCTCAGGGGATATTTAGAGGTTCCGTTCATATCTCCCTTTAAAATCAATGGGAATCACAATGTTGTTAGAATTTTACAATGCAAAGGGTCTTCAGGTGTTACTCCTTTTTTGATTAAGCCCAGTTTTACTTGAACATCAATTTTTAAAATGAATAATTTTTCATATAATTATTTTTGTTTTATATTGAGAACTTCAATACCATTATTTTCCCTTAGAATTTCAGCTACATGATAGCTGAAAAGAGCTATTTCCTTGTGCTCTGAATTCTCAACATCCAAGCAAAATTTAGAGGTACAATGGTCTGAAATTAGAAGTCAAGAATTTAGGATCCAAGTTTGGGTTGTGTCATCAAGAATTTATAACTGCTCATATACTTTCTAAACATAAGGGAGCAATTATATTGCTTATGTTTAATATCTTGTATTAGCTAGGTGACAACATTAAGGCTAACACAGTCCATTAAACTACGATGGATTTCAGGACAGGGACTGTTGGATCCCTACACTTTAAGAATAGTAAAGCTCAATAATTGTGGTTGAATTCATGAGTAATTAATTTTGACTTCATCATTGTCTTATTGAAAAGACACAAAAAGAGAGACTAAGGAAAAAAAATACTTAAACTGAATGGGAAGTAGACTTTAAATGTTAAGGAGGCTGAATTTCACATTCAGTATTGTTTTCCCCATACTGACCGAAGGTGATACATCCATTTAGGTAAGACAGTAGATGGGGCTGGTCTCAGGCCTAAAGGGGAAAATGTCTGTTGCAGGAACCTTCATTGTATTTTCATACAGTGCTAAGCACATATCTTGCCCACAGCATGCATGCTATATATATTTGTTGATTTGATTTGAGAGCACTCTAAGCTATAGCATTGGCATTATAATTCTTTTTTATACAGTTGGTGCCTTTTTAGGAAATATTAACTGTAAGCAGAGCCTGATTTTAGATGCCCATGGCTCAGAAGGCCCCTTTTCTGGGTCACGAGACCAGATGCACATGAAAGCAATATGGATTCCATGAAGGGAGAGAATAATTTCCCCCATATGCTGGAATACCTGGAGTGTTTATGATACTAATTTAACTTTCCAATCATTATTCTCCACTCTACAGAAAGAAACATACTCATTAATAATATCCAACATGGATTCTACAGAGTTTCGGGCCTGTGAAAAGGGGGCTCGTCTAAGGTAAATGATAAGACTATTTCTAGGGTCCAGGAATTTGTAGAAGGTCACTCAGAGAAAAGGCTGCTTGAAGTCCTCGTATTTGTTTTAATTAATTAATTAATTTATTTATTTTAGTGACAGGATCTCACTCTGTCGCACAGGCTGGAGTGCAGTGGTGTGATCACAGCTCACTGTACCCTCAAACTCCTAGGATCAAGCAATTCTCCCACCTCAGCCTCTAGAGTAGCTAGGACTACAGGCATGCGCCACCACACCCAGCTAATTTTTTCTTTTTTGTAGAGATGGGGTCTCGCTATGTTGCCCAGGCTGGTCTTGAACTCCTGGCCTCAAGCAATCCTGCCACCTCAGCTTCCTGAAGTGCTGGAATTACAGGTGTGAGCCATGGCACCCAATTGGTCCTCACATTTTAAATTATCTACTCAGAATAGAACTATGTTTATATAATAATATTTTACCTAAATGCTTATGAATAAATATCCTTACTTAAATGTATAGAATTAGCATTAACAAACTCATTTATCTGGAACCCAGGTAACCAGAAAGCTCAATCATTATCAAATTCTTTTCCCTCACAAGCAGGACACTGTAACAGCAATAGATGCTCATGATGATAATCATAGGCCTCCTAATTTTTTTAGAAACAATTATTTTTAGTGTATGTTTAAAATTAAGTTTATTTTATTATATTGTAATGCTTACAAAACTGGTCACATGTACAAAATGTACATATGTATAATAGGTTAAACAGAAAAATTCTGTTAGAAAATCACATTCACCACCAATTACACACAATCAGGGGTTTACTGTATCTGCTGCTTTCTCAAATTCAGGCATATCAGTCACTATACTCCCTCTCCTGAAAAGTCTTTCTCTATCAGCCTATTACACTATTCTCTAAGCCCTAAAACTGCCCTCAAAATATGCAAGTTTACCATATCCTATCCTTTCAAACACATCAATGGTTTCTGTGAACATCTTTTAGGTAATATTTTACTAATATTAAAGTTTATTATTATGGGGAAGTTAAATTCATTTTTAAATATATCAGCAGAATTTTTAATTATAAGGAACTGAAACTTCTAAAACTTGGGTTTAAATGAGTGTAAACTGTTCAAGCTTAACAAAATATCTCATTTTTTCCCATATTTATGATGTCTAAAATAGTTTCAACTTTATTTTTTAAACTACGTACATTTTAATTGCCGAAAACTCTAAGCTTTCATGATATCTGATTCATCAGAAGCTTTTTCATTCATCAAAATTATTTTACTTACACAATATAAATATCAACTTTTAACATAAGGGAATATCTTATAAAATAGCAATATAAATTCACTGAAGGACATATATATTTTACTAAAATACTTTGTAATATTTACAAATTAGAGAAAAGTGATCACCCTTACATGTTTACAATTTACATAAGAAACATAAACTGAAATTAATTTTAACATAAGGTTCTGTAAGAATTGCAAAAAGATTATGCAATTTGTTTTGTGGTATCTTGGTGTTCAAAATATTTTCAAAGAGAAGACAGACACAATGCTTACAGGTAACCTAAAGAGCCTTGCCTTAAGTGATGGATTTTTGCTATTCGGCTAGCTATGATAAATATGCTAAAAACAAAAGCAAGGACAAAAAAAATATATATTTGCATATAATTAAATTGTCATTATGCCATCAAAAACAGATTTTATATGAACATTTAATATTAAAAGTATTCAAAAATAAATTGATTTGTATTTTTGCTCCTAGTAGCTGCTTTAAAAACAATATCGTTTGTCAAGTAGTAGACAATGCACAATATAATAATAAAGAGCACGTTAGATTCCTAGCAAACTTTTTTGCTTTAATTTATAATATTGTTTCTTTTCATACCCACCAATTGGGATATGGAAGTATATGCAATATTCATTATTCTTTATGAAAATATCATTCTGAAGGTAAAGTTGAATAAATGTTAATATGTATATGGATGATAGAGAGGAATAGGCATTTATTTCCTACTTATATGATAACTAAATGTTCCACAACCCAAAAAGCTACATTTCCTTTAGCTACAAGAAATGTATATATGCATCTCTGTGTATGCTATGTATAATGCATATAAATATGTATGTTTTAATTTGAAATAGTTCAGTAACTCATTTAACAGTTTAGATTAGTCCCAAAAATTATGATTCAACAGAGTTTAAAAATGTTTCTAATTGATAAAAATAGATCAGCTCCAAAAGAATAACAGTTTAATCTATTCTCTTCAAAAAATATTAAGATACTCATATATTGCAGTTAGTTTACTACTCTGTTATCTCAAATGGTAAATAAACAAAGAGAATGTAGTCTTTCCAAAATCAAAAAAAGACAGATTCTCATATTTTCATATTATTTTGAATAATTTATCATGTTAAAGATTCTGGATAATTAATTTGAACTAAACAGACAAGGGTTGCTGAATTTCTGAATAAACATTTCCATAGGTAGGCTTAACTCTATTTTGACTTGAACCAAAAAATCAGTTTCATTTAGCATTTTAGAACTCACTGAGTTAAACAAAATAATTATCATGGAAAAAATTTAAAATAATCACTCCAACCATTAAAATGGAATGAATGACAATCCTTATACCTAATGTGGAGTTTATTCTGGATGGG
Organism: Daubentonia madagascariensis; assembly: GCA_023783475.1. Lineage (NCBI taxonomy): Eukaryota > Metazoa > Chordata > Mammalia > Primates > Daubentoniidae > Daubentonia > Daubentonia madagascariensis. The sequence goes on along the minus strand of JAKFHU010001035.1, from coordinate 37,887,224 downwards.
TGGAATGTGTGTGCATGTGTGTGTGCACGCGTGCGCGCACGTGTGCAAGTAACCAGCCAAAGTGATAAGGACTCTGCTTCTTAGAGGCAAAAGGTAAGTTGCTGTAAGGGTACAGTATTCACTTCCTCAGTTCTGAGTCATCCAACAGAAACTACAGTATTGTTCAAAGCTCCTTTTTATTAAAGACAGTTACAAAAATCACTCTTTTAAAGGTGCTACAATTTGGCTCAAAGCGTCTAGAAGCTGAATGGCAGTGTTAAACCATTAACCACTCAGCTCCTGAACATGAGGAAAATTATGCTTGTATAGTAACTAAGATTTCCTTCTCAAGACTGCAGCAGCAGTCAAAATTAACAATGGATTATTCTTGCAATTGGGGGCGTGGGCTGGGGGTGGGGAGGAAAAGGGAAAAAGAACTTTCCATCGTATCTTTCCCTAAGATTACCTAAAGATTTATACTTCATAATGTAACACCATAAAATTATGGCTAACACTTGTTTGGGGACACGATTTCAAATACAAAATGAAACTTAAAGATAAGCTACTTAAATCTTAAAAGGGAAATTAAAAATTAATGGTAATTTTCTCACGTATCACATTTCAAAGAAGAGCCTTTACAGTATAAAGATCCCATGAGTTCACGACAGCTTTATTCTTAGACCCACAAATCAAGCTATTGTTATGCTCTGAAACTGTGGGAACTGCTGCCACCTATAGGACCTGCACAATAATGGCAGTGTTTTACTCAGCAGTACCCTCTATTGGGGACAGAAATGTGCTGAATGTGTAAGCACTTTTCTTAACAGCAGGTGGCCTCACTTTTGCTACAGATTTACCTCAAAGACGTTGGTTTAAAAGCTTTTTCGTGTTTTGTAAAATAAACTCCAACTTCTGCCTGAATCTAAAGTTGCTAGGTGATTTGAGATAGGAAAAAACCCAGTCTTGAACTCTGCAAATTCACTTCCATAAACAACAGTTTCACAAAGTTGTTCCTCAGTTGCTAATCTGATGTCACTTAGTGCCATGCTGTACCAACCAGGCCACAAAAGAGAGAGGTATTCTGCTGAGATTCACTGCATAGGGGAGAAATTAAGGAAAGTGTTTATTGAGTATAAAATGCCAGTTACCACAGTTAGTCCCATCTTCTTGGAATTTATTATACTCTATAATGAAGTAACTATAAAGCTGACAGTTTCTTGTGGTATCCTTAGGTAATTATTTTGTTTTTGTTTTTGTGAGACAGGGTCTCTCTTCTCTGTTGCCTGCACTAGAGTGCAGTGGCATCATCATAGCTCACTGCAACTTCAAACCTCTGGACTCATGCAATCCTCCTGCTTCAGCCTGCCAAGTAGCTAGGACTACAGGCATGTGACACAACACCTGGGTAATGTTTTTCTTTGTTGTAGAGACAGGGTCTCACTATGTTGCCCAGGCTGGTCTCAAACTTCTGGCCTCAAGCAATCCTGCCACCTCGGCCTCGCAAAGTGCTAGGATTACAGGTGTGAGCCACCACACTTGGCCAAGGTTATACATTTTTAAAGATGTTTATTGTTGAGGATTCACAACCCCAAACTTTTAAGGGTAGCAGCAGCATGTACCAAAGACACCAGCATAATTTTCTTGGAAAAGAAAAACAATTAACTTTTTAATCTTTCTATTGTAACCATCAAATGACACTTTCCCTTTTGGTTTTATTCTGTTCATATTAATTAAAATAGCCGATGCTTTTATTATTGTTAAAGATTTGACAGCATTTTAAGTGTTAACAAATAAAAGGTGCTATAACCAAGGGCAGAAGTAAAGGATTTCAGCATATTCAGAAGCCAAGGTAAAGTAGGCCTATAAACCAGAGAAAATCTTGTAACAGAAAATCATTCAGAGTCAAGTAGCACTCATAGGATGAAAATAAATATTGTGCACTATACTGCTGTAGACGTGCCATCATCCAATGATATCGCAAATGCTAAACTTTAAACCTCTATCTGTAATCATAGCAAATGACAAAAGAAATGGACTTAGGACAAAACAAAAAAACAAAATAATACCCAATCCAACGCTTCTTTGTTCCTTTAAAAATGCAAATAAAATTATTATTGAAATGTTAACTATTCCTGAAATATTAGGTGAATATTTTAAAATTTAGCCAACTATCTAGATATTTATCATGTTTCCGTAGAAAAAATTTTGGACTTGTTTTTAAGTATCATTCAGATCTTTGGTCACAGAATCACAGATCCCTAGAGAATATTTAATACACACTGCTTTTAATTTTACACATTAAATCTATGGCACATATAGGTATTTTTAAGGCCACTGAAACCAATTGTCATTGCAGCCTCACGTAGGCTGTTTGCCATTACCATTCATCCCTTTGCGTGAGGTAGCTTTGGTAATTCCATTGAGTTCTCACACTACTATCTTTCACCTGTGACCAGGCTGAGCTCATACCTGCACCATGGTGAATTGGTGAAATGCTAATGTTCCTGAATTTAGGTCTATCACTTTCTTTTTTTTTTTTTTTAAACATATCTTTGCACGTCTGGCCTGGCACCATCTTCTTCAAATGACTATTCTGTGCTACTGGCAAAAGCCCTGATGGACTTTCAATTCCTTTCATAGTTAAGAAATGGCAACTAGGCAAAGTGGACGCATAGAAGAAGCTTAATATGCTCAATCAAAAATGTACTATCACCTTAGAATTCTATATAAGTGGGTTTTATCTTAAATCTGTACTTTTGAGTTTTTGTAATTTTTTCCTAGCTCTTATATAAGTTATCTTTAAATTGTTTACTGAATCATTACAGTTTAGTCTTTTCAGCTTCAAATTGTTTTATCAATTTCCAAACCAGGGTGGGAAAATATGGTTTAAAAATAGTTTTTATTTGTAATAGGGTTAAGCAAATTTATTTGATATATAGTTATGTATAAATAATATCATTGTACTGAAACTAAAACACCAGCCCTATAAAGACCCACTGGTTCTCAGGGCGGATACATACATGTATCCACTCTAATCCTGGGCTTCTCCAAACTTTATAATGGCATCATGGCTTTACCCTACTGTGAAGTGCATCTTATTAGTTCAAATCTCCAAGCTCCTATTAACCCAATAATGAACAATTATTAGGTAGCAAACTAGACCTTTATTGTGTGTTTTTAAAAAGATGGTGATTAGATATATAGACAGATATAATTGTATGTGGCAATATATTTCTACAGTGTTCTTCAAATTTTGTTAATTTTTTTATTTTCCTAAATTCTCTGTAATTATTTCTCAGTCTATGATCCAGAACTACCTTTGATATAATTGTACAAAAACTTTTGTGCATTACTTTAGTAATAAGCCATTTGCATAATATTAGCTATGATATAGTAAGTACCCACACAATGTGTCATAGGCTAAGTGCTTTTTACTCATAAGCATTGATTCTTAGACCAACTGTGTGAGATGATATCTCCATTTTACAGACAAGGAAACTGAAGGACAGGGAAATTGCGTGGCTTGCCCAAGACCACTAGATCTGTGGATTATAAATCAAGTGCTCTTTCCATTAAGCAACTGTGGATATAATTTAATTCAATTCCCCCTCCCAAAATATTGAGCAACTGCTACATGGAACACATGATGTTAAGCATTTTTTTGCACAAAATAATTTAGTTTATAAAATTGGGTAACTCAAAATTCTTAAATAATGCATAAAGTACTATAAAAAGCCAAATGTGACAAGATTTAACATTTCTCTTATATTCTTAGTATACATTATCACACAATAAAATGAACAAATTTCACAGCAAGAAAAGGATTCAACAGCTCGAGAATGTAAATAGTTGATGCTACAAAGTCATTTTGTATCCCATTTTAAAAACATATTATAATATGCAAACCTGTAGAAGGACCCCATATTGATAATGAATGGGATCTTTTGAATTTGCAATATTCTTTACCTTTAAGAAATTAATAATCTCCTACTTCATTTTTTTCCAACAACATACTTTTACCACTTTTGTAGTGTCTTCATTTTGAAAGCACTTGGAATAAATAATTTAAAAACTGTAATTTTCTTTGTAGGTGCGATATTAAATTGCAATATCAACTCAAGCACCGAAGAACTACAGTGCTACCCCAAGTACAAAAGGCATTTTAGATGTCTTAAATACACTATAAGGAAGTCTTTTCTTTAAATCATCAAGCAAGGTAACCTCATTCTTTTCTTTTAAATAGTGATTTAGTTCTGTTTCACATAAAAATCAAATGCAATGGCATTTCAGTTACCACACATTATATAATATCAAACAAAAGATTTCAAAGGATGTCCTAAAGCTTCAGCTTTAAGGGACATAGCTAGATGAGCAGATGGTTCTCAAGAGAGTGCAGTCACGGACTATTTCCCCTTCAGAATATTCCTAAACGATGATGCATTTTGATTTGAGGGGAACTGTTCATACGCCCACCATATGCTTCTAGTAAATCAAAATTGAAATGAGATCATGCATAAGGTTTTTTGAATGAAATTTCCCTTTAAAATAGTGAGGTATCCAACAGTCGTCTGCCTTTTGGGGGCTATCCTTGTAATATACGCGATGTTGCCAGTTCTGCTTTGGGCACACCAGTTGCTCCTTTCAAAAATTTCTACATATTCTTATCTGTTTAAAAACTCTTACTTTTCACACACACATACATATCACAATTTCTTTATCCAGTCATACTTTGAGAGACACTAAGGTTGTTTTCATATCTTGGCTATTATGAATAATGCTGTAATGAACATGGGATCACAGATATCCATATGAGATACTGATTTCATATTTTTTGAATAAATACCCAGAAGAGGGACTGCTGAGTTATATGGTGGTTCTATTTTTATTTTTTTTTGAAAAAACTCCCCAACCTATATTCCTTTATTCAAGACAACAACTCCTGCCATTTACTGAGAGTTTCCTTTTGTTTTTGTTAAGGCTTCATTTATCTACTTTAAAATTTAAATCAGATATTAATGAAATCTATTAAATGCTCAAGGGAATACAAAAGAAATACAGAACATGGTGGATATTAAACTAATGCCACATGCTACAGAAGAATTACATTTTGGCTCTTTTCAACTATATTATTTTGGTAAATACTAGAATCAAGTTTGTTCAAATAATAATAATACATTCCTGAGTCCCATGTATCACTATTTCTCAGGTCTTTTCTTATGATTCTTGTGCCTGGCCAGTCTTTCACATCGCATGTCATAAATATTACTCAGTTCTATGTACCAGGCACTGAAAAGACAAAGTTATCATAATAGTTTGAGGAGCTTATATTTTAGCAGAGTGGAGAGAAAACATGGAAATAGAGAATTTTAATACAGAGGGTTTCAATGCACCTACACTGTGTTAGTATAGTTAATAAAGGTATCACACAATGTTATTTGGAATACAGAGGAGTAGTACTTGGTCCAGCATGGTGAGGAATGTCGGCTATAATATTCAGTACAGTTGTTTGGTAAATTTGAATCTGAAAGGAAGCAGTCACTGCCTTAGAGATTTGAGGTCTAGCTGGGTTGACAGACATACAGGAAGTAAATAGTAACAGAATGATTTCCATCTCTCAACCCTTACCATTTTTTATACCCTAAATTTCTATTAAGTTCAAGAAATAGTTCATAATTCCAAAGAGCAGTGATGCTTATTATTATGATGATCATATACCATGTATATGCACACATGCATATGTGAATGGAGATCATATTCCTTCTTTTTGCCCTGTGCTGCAAGTATACAGAGAGCCTGTGCTAAAAGTCATGTAATTGCTGTTTAATAGTATTTAATTTGGTTGATGCCTCATGGGTAATGTCTAAGTAGAGCAATTGGTTCCAGTTTGCTAGTTGAAAGGTAGTTGTAAAAGAAGGGCAGAGATAAACGATGGGTATCCCAGCGATAACCAAAAACCAACCACAGATGACAATGATCCTAGAAAGTCTACCACTGTCCTAGGTAGTTGTATTTTCTCTTCATAAACTGTTTTAGCTTTTGTCATTTGGGTTTCTATCACATAGTTTACTTATTCCACATTAAAATATAAATTCTCCAAGGATAGAGGGTTTTTAAATACTGTGTAATTTCAAGTAGCTACTAAAAAGTTCCATACAGTAAAATCATGGATGGAAATGTCTTATTGTCCAGAAGTTGGTTATTCCATATTAAATGGAATTCGTTTTATTTAACTTATATTTTCTCTAGAGAATTTATCTCTCTAAATCCACATTTTAAAAATTTAAACTATTTAACTATTTTAAATCAATATATTTAATATTTAAATTAATATATTTAATAAATATTTTAAAATGTAAACTATTTTAAATATGAAATTATTTCTAAAATGTACTAAACATAGTGCTCTTTTAAAAAAAAAGTTCTGATATTCAATCCACTGCTATAATTCTTCTCCAATAATGGGATTAAATATTTAGATCTAATTTGTTGTTGGGTCAAGGTTTAAGTTTTAAAACATAGATTATTAATATTTTGGTAAATAAAATGTAAAATCTACTAATGAGGTTCCAATTATTATAAACTATTTGGTTTCTTAATATGATGCCTATCATTTTTCATAAAATGAAACAGAAAGGCAATGCCCACAAAAAGCACATGTTGGCCAGTAATAATCCATGTCTCTGGTTTTCTTTTTAGTAGTGTTGATAGTGGAGTATACTATTTGGCAGTTCAACTCCCATTTCACTAAATCAAAACATTCCTGCCACCCCTGTCCCCCAAATCCAGAAGAAATTAAAAGAAACATCATGGTAGAGCTATTTGTTTAGATATGTTGTATTGGAAGTGGAAATGCTAAATCAGCTGCTTCCTCATCTTTCCTCTCTTCTGGTTTATTCCTCTGTTGGTAACTGAAATGGGCTGGTTGCATATGAATCTCAGGAGAAGAAAGAAAGAAATGCACACAGATTTAAAAGCAGCTAGGAAAAATACAAGTTAATAATTATATAAGGAGATATTAAATGTATCTAAATAAATATATTTTATTGTTTGACTGGAACATTTAATCTCATCAACACGTAACTTGTGTTTTGCCATGTGGAGAACCAAAGTCTGTTACAAAGCAGACTCCAAAATGCTCTTTTCTGACTTGCAGAATTTAGAAAAAGCAGTGTCTTCTTTCCTGTACCTGTCTTCCCTCTCTACCAACTGTAGGCTTCTTACTCTTTTGTATCCTCAGGGCCTGTCTTACATTGTATTGTCTACAAATATTTGTTAAAATGAAAGAGGCAATATGGAGTATTTGTATTATGAATGTTTTAGATGGCATGTTTTAGTGCAAACAGGGTTTTGAAGACTGATTGAAAAGTTCAAACCTGAAGGCAAGTTATAAGACTGAGTCTCACAACAGTAGTAATAGCCACCATTTATTAAGTGACTACCACAGTACCTACTTTATATACATTATCTCATTTAATCTTCAGAAGAAATAATAATCATTCAAATGAACTTCAAAAGCAAATTTCATGCACTGATTAAAATAGGGTTGCTTATTTTATTCTTTTGGGAAAAATCATAAATGGTTTTTTTTTTAAATCTTCATAGCAAACCCTTCAAGTAAAGTACTATTTTTGATTTCCATTTTACATATGAGAAAGCCAAGATTCACAGACAAGTGATTTGACTAAAGTCACACAGCTGGTAAGTGCTTAAGCTTACTCTATGTAACTACCTGACTGCAAAGTCCATGTCCTTTCCAATATGTCAATTTACTTCCCAAATGCCTAAAAAAGGAGACAATAATATCTACCACATAGGATAAATATTACATTGTAAATTTTACTTTTTAAAAAAAATGTGAAAATACAATGGCTATCCACAGAGTAAACAATCTATATATAAGCTTTCCTTCTTCATCACCCAAATCATCTCTTTAAGAACCTATAATACCTAACAAATACCTACCATTTATATGCATATATGTGTATATATTTATATATCCTGTATTTATCTAAATCCATTTTCTTAACTTTTATTTTATTAGATCTCAGATATACACATACACATAAGTATATATGTACACATATGTATGTCTATATGCATGCACGTATACATAAATATATTGTTAGCTAAAAGTAATTCCCATTTGCCTCACTAACCTCTCCTATATTCTACATCTCAAATACTTCATCCATATATACCATCCATAACATCTCAGTTCCTTGAATTACCTCCTAATTATTGCCTTAACTTAGGATGTTTAATTGTTCCTGGTTACTACCCATTATCTTTAAATTTATACATACCTTTATCCATCCTTAACTCTCTTTATAATTTTCAAACTTTATGGTTCAGGAATTTCCATAACCAATATTTTAGTTAATCTTTGAACTTCATTGATTTAAAGTAGTCCATATGTAATTTAAGTAGTTTAATAATACAGTAGTATCCCCTTATTGGCAGTTTCACTTGACATGGTTTCAGTGACCCACAGTCAATCATGGTCTGAATATATTAAAGGGAAAATTCCAGAAATAAACAATTCACAAGTTTTAAATTGCACAATGTTCTGAGTAACATGATGAAACCTTGCACTGTCCCACTCCATCCCACCCAGGACATGAATAATCACATCTGCTTTGCCCAGCATATCCATGTTGTATATACTACCCACCAGTTAGTCACATGGTAGCTGTCTCGGTATCAGATCAATTGTTATGGTATCACAGTGCTTGTGTTCAAGTAACCCTTATTTTATTTAATAATGGCCCCAAAGTGGAAGAGTAGTGATGCTAGCAAGTTGTTATGATTGTTCTATTTTATTATTAGTTATTGTTGTTAATCACTTCCTGTGCCTAATTTATAAATTAAACTTTATCATAAGTATATATGCATTTAAAAAACCATAGTATATATAAAGCTTGGTACTCTCTGTGATTTCAAGCATCCACTGAGGGTCTTGGAATGTGTCCTCCACATATAAGAGGGGATTACTCTATATAATATTACCTTTTCATGGGATAAGAAATCATAATGAAAAATACTGATACATTTAACTAGATACAATTTTAAAGCGCTTTTTTTAAAGTACCAAAGGCAAACATCTGGGGAAGAAATGTTAATAATACATGAAAAACAAAAGGTTAATATCCCTAATATTAAAAGAGCTTTTATAAATCAACAAGAGAAAGATAAATATAGCAATGGGGAAATGAACAAAATAACAAATAATTTACAATAGAAAAAAATGCAAGTGGACCATAAACATATAAAAAGTTAACCCCACAAGCAATCAATAAAATGTAAATAAAAACTCAATAAGGTATTACTTTTTGCCAATTGACAATTTCAAGACAGAGATAATACCTAAGGTTGTTGAGAGAAGGCAAAAAGAGAGATGCATGTATACTATTAATATATTAATAGCAATAACATTATTTGAATATCATTTTAGTAAAATATAGCAAAATTCAATATTCAGTTTCTTAAATCAGGACAATAGCATACTTTTTAAAGACAAATACCAAAACTGCTGAACATATCTACAACAAAACTGTAATAAGATATCTCCATGAATGACAAAATACAAACAAATGGGAATAAACCATCGACACCTCCAAATTGCAAACAACTTTCAAGGTATTCCTTGAAAAGTATAGAGGGCCAATTTGAGAACAGCAACTGACACTAAGACTATTGCCCACTCCAATTCACAGGTGAGAGTACAAAGGTTCTGAAGCTGTCCCCAAGAAGGATAAATGGCTGGGAGTAGAATGCAAATTAAGCAGGAATGGCAATAGGGCCAAAGGAAAGAAAAGAACCAGATAAAAATGGGAGAGGAGAAAACCCAGGAAATCTCATAAAGTATAAGGCCACATTTTTAAAAATGAAACTTGGAATTCTAGAACTATAAAGCCAGAAAAGCTATTTTGACCTGACTCTTCTATCTAAATATTCAGGATAACTGCTTTCACATAAAAATGAGCCACAGGAAAAATTGCAGTTAAATGCAAAATTCCTATTAGAGAAAGAAAAAAGAATAAAGAGAAAAATAATATCTACAAATAAAAATATGACAGAAAAACATGCCTACAAAACAAGCTAGAAGAAGTTAAGAAAATAATAGAAGATATTAAAGAACATTAAGCAGAATTGGAAAACTCAGAAATAAGGCAATAAAATGCAAAATAATTAGAAATTAAGGAAAATTTTTTTCAAAAATGAAAACTAAACCAGAAGGAACATAAGAGCAAACATAACTGTTAATGCCTTAAGAGCAATAGAAAATAAAAAGGAAGAAATTACTTAAAACCAAAAAAAAAAGAAGAGGAGATAGATGCATGGTGATGATGGTTGCACAATATTATGCATGTATTTAATACCATTGAACTGTACAGTTAAAAATGGTTAAGATGGTAAATTTTATGCTATGTGTATTTTAACACAATTAAAAATTGCAGAAAAAAGAAATTTAGAAAGCAATCATAAAGACATGAGATAAAGTAACATATATAGAAACACAAAGAAGATTCAACATACAATTTATAGGAACCCTTGAAGAAGAAAACAAAAGTAATGGACCAAAACAAATGTTGAATCTATAATTCAAGAAAATGCTTCTGAAATTTAAAAGCAAAAATACACACATAAAGCTACACACATTGAAAAGGCACACCAAATACACAATCTTTGGATATCCAAACAAAATTGCCAAGTTATTTATAACAAAAAGAATATCAGATTTAAGGAGATTTAACAGCAAAATATACTAAGACACTCAATGAGAAAAATGAGCTAATGATTTTTAAAAATTATTTTTAATTGACACATAATAATTGTACATATTTATGGGATACAGTATGATACTTTGATATATGTGTGCAATGTGTAATGTTCAAATCAGGGCAATTATCATATCCATTACCTCAAATATTTATTGTTTCTTTGTGTTGGGAATATTCAAAAATCCTTTCTTCTAGCTATTTGAAAATATGTAATAAATTATTGTTAACTATATAGTCACCCTACAGTGCTATAGAACACTAGAACTGATTCTTCCCATCTAGTTCAAATATTATATCCATTACCTCTCCCAATACCTCCTTTCCCCTTATCCTTCCCAGCCTCTGGTGATCACTATTTTACTCTCTACTTCCATGAGGTCAACCTTCTTAGCTTCCACATCCACATGAGTGAGAACATATGGTATTCATCTTTCTGTGCCTGGCTTATTTCACTTAACACAATGTCCTCCAGGTTCATCTGTGTTACCGTGAATGAGGGCATTTCATTTAATTTTATGGCTGAATAATATTCCATTGCATATATGTACCACATTTTATTTGTCCATTCATCTGTTGATGGACACTTAGGTTGATTCCATATATTGGCTATCGTGAATTGTGCTGCAGTAAACGTGAGAGTGCAGATATTTCTTTGACACATTGATTTCAATTACTTTGAATATATACCTAGTAGTGAAATTGCTGAATCATATAATAGTTCTATTTTTAGTTTTTTGAGAAAACTTCATATTGTTTTCCATAATGGCTATACTAATTTACATTCCCACTGACAGTGTGTAAAAGTTCTCCTTTCTCTGCACCCTTACCAGCATTTGTTATTTTTTGTCTTTTGGGTGAGATATCTCATTGTGGTTTTGATTTGTATTTCCCCGATGACTAGTTATGTTGAACATTTTTCCATATACTTGTTGGCCATTTGTATGACTTCTTTTGAGAAATGTCTATTCACATCATTGGCCCATTTTTAATCAGGTTATTTGTTTTTGTTTTTTGTTTTGGTTTTGGTTCTTTGTTGTTGAGCTGTTTGAGTTCTTTGTATATTCTGGATATTAATCCCTTGCTTGCTGAATAGTTGCAAATATTTTCTCCCATTCTGCAAGTTGTCTCTTCACTCTGTTGACTGTTTCCTTTGCTATTCAGAAGCTTTTTAGTTTGATATAGTCCCATTTGCCTATTTTTGTTTTCGTTGCCTGTGCTTTTGAAGTCTTACCCATAAAATCTTTGCCTAGGCCAATGTCCTGAAGCATTTCCCCTGTTTTCCTCTAGTAGTTTTATAGTTTAAGTTCTTAAGTTTAAGACTTTAATTCATTTTGAGTTGATTTTTGTAAAAGGTGAGAGATAGGAGTCTAGTTTTCTTTTTCTGTATATGGATATCCAGTTTTCCCATCACCATTTATTGAAAAGACTGTTCTTCCCCCAATGAATGTTCTTGACACCTTTGTCAAAAATCAATTGGCTGAAAATACATGGATTTATTTCTGGGTTCTCTAATCTGTCCCATTGGCCTATAGATCTGTTTTTATACCAATACCATGCTATTTTGGTAGTAGAACTTTGTAGCACATTTTGAAGTCAGGTAGTGTGCTGCCTCCTGTTCTGTTCCTGTTGCTTAGGATTGCTTTTGCTACTCAGGGTCTTTTGTGATTCCATATAAATTTTAGGATTGTTTTTTCTACTTCTGTGAAAAATGTCATTGGTATTTTGATAGGGATTGCATTGACTCTATAGATTGCTTTAGTTAATACAGTCATTTTAACATTAATTCTTCCAATCCATGAATATGGGATGTCTTTCCATTTTTTTGTGTCCACTACAATATTGTTCATCAGTATGTTATTGTTTTCATCGCAGAGATCTTTAGCATCCTTCCTTGGTTAAATGTATTCCTAGGGGGTTTTTTGCTAGTTATTATAAATGGAATTGCTTTCTTGATTTCTTTTCCATTATTGTTGTATAGAAATGCTACTGATTTTTATATGTTGATTTTGTATCCTGCAACTTTACTGAATTTGTTTATCAGTCTAACAGTTTTTTGGTGGCATCTTTAGGTTTTCCTAAAGGGGATTCCCTTTTATATGTATTGATGCTTTTCTCCTGCTGTTTTTAGAATTCTCTTTGTCTTTGTCTTTTGACAGTTTGACTATAACATGCCTTGAAGAAGATCTTGTTGGGTTGGATCTATTTGAGGACCTTTGAGCTTTCTAGATCTGAACATCCACATCTCTCCCAAGATTTGTGAAATTTTCACCTAGTATTTCATTAAATACGTTTTCTATGCCTTTTCCCATCTCTTCTCCTTCTATCATTCTCATAATTAAAAATGTGTTCCCTTAATGGTGTCCCATAAGTCCTGTAGGATGTCTTCATTCTTTTTTAACCTTTTTTAAAAATCTGACTGTATATTCCAAAAGACCTGTCTTCAAGTTCAGATATTCTTTCTTCTGCTTAGTCTAGTCTGTTATCAAAGCTCTTGGTTATATATTTTTTAATTTCAGCTCCAAAATTTCTATTTGGTCCTTTTTGATATCTACCTATCTCTTTGTTGACTTCCTCATTCAGATCATGAATTATTTTCCTAATTTCATTGAATTGTCTATTTGGATTTTCTTGTGTCTCACTGAATTTCCTTAAGATTATTTTGAATTTCTTTTCAGGCATTTCATAGATATTCTTTTGATTAGAGTTTGTTACTGGAGAATTATTGTGTTAATTTGGGGGTGTCATATTTCTTTACTTTTTTATGTTTTTTGTACCCCTACATTGACATGTGTGCATCTGGTGGAAAAGCTGCCTCTTCCAGTTTTATGGAGTAGCTTTTGTAGGTAAAGACTTTTTCATGTAGATATGTCCTATAGTGTCAGTTGAGTAGGGTGCTTTGGCTTTAGTTCTGAGTGGGTGCAGTAGTGTAGTCTCCGAGTGATTTCTTTGGCTGTAATCAATGTTAGTGGTGTCTGCAAGTGCTTGAGTGGCCTAGCCTCCAAATACTTGTGGAGGCAGTGGTGCAGCTTTGCTGGGGGTGGGGCAGTGAGGGCAGGCCAGTCCTTAGGCCCTGGGGGACATACACAGCATGTGGAAGCTCCACTGGCAGAGGGGTAGGATTGCTGCCAGAGGTGTGTGACAGATGACCAAACTTCAGGCCCTAAGGGACAGGTACATAAGTTTCCCCATCTTTTTTCTTGTTTTTTCTTGAGACAGGGTCTTGCCTGTCACCCAGGCTGGAGTGCAATAGCATGATCACAGCCCACTATAACCTCAAACTCCTGGGGACAAGCAATCCTTCTGCCTCAGCCTCCCAAGTAGCTGGGACTACAGGCATGCACCACCACACCTGGCTATTTTTCTTTTTCTTTTTTTTTTTGTAGAGACAGGGTCTCACTTTGTTGGACAGGCTGGTCTCAAACTCCCAGCCTCAAGCAATCCTCCCACCTTGGCCTCCCAAAGTGCTGGGATAACAGGCCTGAACCACTGTGCCCAGCCAGTTCCCCCATCTTAAGGGCAGCCTCCCAGCTGTGTTGGACCACCTGTTCCTTGGGGTCCAGGGCACTGTTTTGGCTCAGATGCCAGGGTGACAGTTGTACTGCTGGGTCTAGCTGGGGTTGTGGTATTGCAGCCTTTTGTATGGGATAGTGGGATGATAGCAAGGCTTCAGGAATGTGGAGATGCAGGGGTTACTGGCCCCAAGGGCAGGATGCACTCTAACAGTGACTCTGTTCTCAAAATGCCATCATGTTGTAGCAGCTTGGGAGCCACGGATTGGAGGGGACCAAGTATGGGTTCCTTCTCTGGAATAATGGAGCCATGTGGACTCCAGGCAGCTCCCTATACTGGCCTCAGGGCCTATGAAGACTGTGGGGTTCTCCTGTAGCTAGCATTGCGAGCATCTGTAGTGGTAATGGAGACTGCTGGGGATCTCTTGCCTACCTTTTATCCTCAATGCTCTAAGCCTATCCGAGTCAGGCAATTTGCTTCCCTCTCTACGCTGCCATCCTGAGTTTCTGTGCTTCCGGGGGTTTTCATAACTTCCTTGCTAAATCCCAGTGTTCTTTACCCACTCTACTGGAAGTATAGTTATTTATTTGTTGTTTTGGTCCTTCTTTGGGAAAGAACCATTGGGCACCTCTAGTGGTGCCTAATCTTGATGGTGTCCTGAGCTAATGATTTCCTATCTAGCCAAAATAACTTTCAAATATAAAGATTTCAAACTATTATAACATGCAAGAACTAAGAATAGGCTGTTTCCATGAATTTTTCCCAAGGAAACTACTAGAAAATAAACTTTAGACAACTATAGCCAGTTGAATTTTCCCAAAGACGACTGCAACACATATTCCTCTAGTGTAAACTTGCCCCTACCCTACTGAGGTAGAAATGTAGTTTTCTTGAATCTGGGCTGCCTTATGTTTCTTCATAATAAATAGAAAGAAGTAGAAGTGATGCCATGAGACTCCTGAGGCTAAGTTTATAAAGACCATGCAAGTTTCTACCTTGTTTCTTTGGATATTTTTTTCTCCGTCCATGTAGGAAGTCTGACTAACCTGAGAACTACCATGCAAAAGACACCACCTGTACGCACTGAGGATGACAATCCCAGCTGAGTTCAACCATCTAGCCACCCCCATCCAAGGCACAAGACATGACAGTAAAGACATCTCAGATCTTCCAGACCATTCCACCAGCCAGCTGAATAACCTCAGTCAGCACCAAAAGGAGCAGAAGAGAAACAGCTGAACCCTGCCTGAACACCTGCCCTACAGAGTCCATGAGATATATTAAAATTGTTATTGTGTTCCATTAAGTTTTTTATTGTGGTCAAAAACACATACCATAAAAATTTACCATTATAACCATTTCTAAGTGTATATAGTACAGTAGTATTAACTGTATGCACATTGTTGTACAACAGATCTCTAGAACTTTTTAATCTTGCAAAACTGAAACTGTATGCCCATTGAACAACAAATGCCCCTTTCTCCCTCTCTCTACCCTCTGGCAACCCATTCTATTTTACGTTTCTAAGAGTTGACTACTTTAGATACCTCATGTGAGTAGAATCAGTCAGTATTGGTCTTTTACTGACTGGCTTCCTTCACTTAGCATAATGTCCTCAAGGTTCATCCATGTTGTAGCATATGACAGGATTTCCTTATCTTTTAAGGCTGAATAACATTCCATTTTATGTATATACCACATTTTCTTATTGAGTGTTTTTGTCATGAAAGAGGGTTGAATTTTGATAAATGCTTTTTCAGCATCAATTGAAATGATCATGTGGTTTTTGTCCTTCATTCTGTTAACGTGGTATATTACACTGACTTGATTTTCATAGGCTGAACTATTCCTTGCATTCCAGGAATGAGTCTACTTGGTCATGATGCATAATCCTTTTAATGCATTTTTGCATTTGGTTTGCTAGTATTTTGTTGAAGACTTTTGCATCAATGTTTATAAGAGATATTGGTCTGTAGTTTTCTTTTTTCTTTTCTTTTTTTTTTTGTAGTATCTTTGTCTGATTTGGGTATCAAGGTAATGCTGGCCTCATAGAATGAATTTGGAAGTATTCTCTCCTATTCAATTTTTGGAAGAGTTTGAGAAGGATTGGTGTTAATTATTCTTTAAATGTTTGGTAGAATTCTCCAGTGAAGTCATCTGGTCCTGGGCTTTTCTTTGTCAAGAGGTTTTTGATTAGTGATTTAATTTCCTTACTAGTCACAGGTCTGTTCAGATTTTTTATTTCTTAATGATTCAGTCTTGATAGGATATATGTTCCAGAAATTTATCCATTTCTTCTAGGTTAACAAATTTGTTGGCATATAATTGTTCATAGTAGTCTCTTATGATCCTTTTTATTTCTGTTGTTATAATAACAACTGGCATAATAACAACTGATTTTTGTTATTTGCATTTTCTTAGTGTAGCTAATGGTTGTCAATTTTGTCGATATTTTCTAAAAACCATCTTAGTTTTGTTGATTTTTAAAAATCACTTTCATATTTTATATTCCATTTATTTATGTCCAAATTTTTATTATTTCCTTCCTTCTACTAACTTTGAGGTTAGTTTATTCTTTTTCTAGTTCCTTGAGGTGAAAAGTTATGTTGTTGATTTGAGAGCTTTCTTCTTTTTTAATGTAGGTGTTTATCACTATAAGCTTCAGTCTTAGTACTGCTTTTGCTATATCCCATAGTTTTCACTTGTCTCCAGATATTCTGTAATTTTTCTTGTGATTTCTTCTTTAACACATTGGTTGCTCAACAGTGTGTTGATTCGTTATCACATATTTATAAATTTTTCAAGGTTCCCTTTTGCTATTGATTTCTAGTTTCATTGAATTGTGGTAAGAAAGGGTATTTGGTATGATTTCAGTCTTCTTAAATTTATTAAGATAGCTGGGCACAATGGCTCACACCTGTAATCCTAGCAATGTGGGAGGCTGAGGCAGGAGGATCACTTAAGGTTAGGAGTTCAAGACCAGCCTGAGCAAGAGAAAGACCCCATCTCTAAAAAAAATAGAAAAATTAGCCAGGTGCAGTGGCACACACCTATAGTCCCAGCTACTTGGGAGCTAAGGCAGGAGGATCGCTCAAGCCCAGGAGTTTGAGGTTGCAGTGAGGTATACTGATACCACTGCATTCTAGCCGGGGTGACAAAGTGAGACTCTGTCTCAAAAAAAATTTTTTTTGTTAAGACTGTTTTTGATGGCCTAACATGTGATTAATACTGGAAAATGTCTTATGTGCACTTGAGAAAAATGTGTGTTCTGCTGTGGCTGGGTGAAGTGTTCTGTATTTGTCTGTTAGGTCCAATAGGTCTAAAATGTTATTCAAGTCCTCTTTCTCTTTTTGATCTTCTGTCTGGTTGATCTATCCCTTATAGAATGTGAAGTATTGAAATCTATTGTTATTGTGTGATTGTCTATTTCTCCCTTCAATTCTGTCAATGTTTGCTTCATATATTTGGGAGCTCTGCTGTTACGTGCATATATTAAATATAATTATTATGCCTTTTTTGTGAATTAACCCTTTTATCATTATATAATGTACTTTCTTAATCCCTTGTGATAGTTTTTGACTTAAAGTCTATTTTGTCTGATATAAGTATGGCCACCCCTGCTGTCTTTTGGTTGCCATTTGCATGGAATATCTTTTTCCATCCTTTCACTTTCAGCCTATACATGTCTTCACATCTACAGTGAGTCACTTATAGATAGCATTTATTGTTTTCGGGTTTTTTTTTTAAATCCATTCAGCTACCCTCTCTTTTTTGAGGAATTTAAAGTAAACATTTACATTTAAAGTAATTACTGATGGGGACGATCTTACCATTTCCACAGAACTTACTATTTCTGTATGTCTTCTAGTTATTTTGTTTCTCCTTTCCCCTCTTGATGTCTTCCTTTGTGTTTCACTGATTTTTTTGTAGTAACATTCTTTGATTCTGTTATCATTTTCTTTTGTGCATCTTCTACAGGTATTTTCTTTGTGGTAACCATGGGGATCGTTATAACATCTTATAGTTACAATAATCTATTCTAAACTGGTAACAACTTAAGTCACATACAACAATTCTACTTTACATCTCTCTTCTCCACTTTGTTATCAATGTCACAAATTACATATTTATATCCATTAAATTAGTTGTAAAGTTATTTTTTATGCTTTTATCTTTTAAATGCTATACTTGAATTAAGTGCTTTATGCACCCCATAATGGTATTACAGGATTCTGTGTTTGTCTATATATTTATCTTCACCAGAGAGCTTTATATTTTCTTGTATTTTTGTGTTGCTCTCTATCTTTCAATATAAAGGATTCCCTTTAGCACTTCTTGTAAGGCAGGTCTAGTGGTGATGAACTCCCTCAGCTTTTGTTTATCTGAAACATTTTTATTTCTCCTTCATGTTTAAAGGACAATTTTCCCAGATATAGTATCCTTGGCAGTTTTTTTTTTCTTTCAGCACTTTTAATATATCTTCCCACTCCTTTCTGACCTCCAATGTTTCTGATGATAAATCCACTGATAATCTTATGGAAGCCCCCTTGTATGTGTCAAGTTGTTTTTCTGATGCTGCTTTCAAGATTCTCTGTCTTTGACATTTGACAATTTATGATGTGTCTCAGTATGGGTCTATTTGAATTCACTATATTTAAAGTCTATTGAACTTCTTGAATTTGGATGTCCATTTCCCTCCTCAGATTTGGGAAGTTTGAGGCAATTATTTCTTCAGATCAGCTCTCTTCCCATTCTCTCTTCTACTTCTGGGAATCCCATAATGAATAAATTGGTCTGCTTTATGGTGTCCCATAAGTCCCTTAAAATTTCTCTACTTTTCTGTGCTCTTCTTGCTGTTGTTGTTGTTCCTCTGACTCAATAATTTCAAATGACCTGTCTTTGAGTTCACTGATAATTTCTTCTACTTGATCAATTTTGCTAGTGATGCTCTCTAATGAATTTTTCGACTCAGTTATTGTATTATTCATCCAGAATTTGTTTGGTTCTTTTTCATAGTTTCCATCTCTTTGTTAATATTCTCATTTTTTTCATACTCTGTTTTCATTATTTCATTTATCTGTATTCTCTTGTAGCACATTGAGCTTCTTTAAGATGATTATTATAAATTTTCTCAGGTAATTTATAGATCTCTATTTCCTTAGGGTCAATAAATGGAGATTTATTTTCCCTTTGAATGAGCCATGTTTCCATGGTTCTTCATGTGCCTTGCTATTTTATTCTCCCAATCTTTATGTACTGACTTCATACAAGTACAAGCAGCATGGCTAGAGATTCTGAGGGCCTCTCAATCCTTTCATGGAGATGTGTCTTCCTGACCTCATGCATGTAACTTCCTTATTAGAGAGGTTTGCCAGGTTTCTTTTTCAGGAGTTTATAGCCTCTTCCTCCCTCTTGTGTTTGTCTGTGGTACTTGCAGGTTTGTTGGTGCTACAACAAGCTATTGAACTCTCTTTTGTTCTCTGCAGCTGCCAGGTGTTCAAGGTATGCCAGTTCAGTCAGCACACTAAGTCAGACAAGACAGAAACCAATATTTTGGGCAGCCCTACTCCCACCCCAATCCTTAACTTTTCACTCTCTGAAAAGCTAGAATGTTGCATGTACACTCCACTCTTCTTTTTTCTTCCCAAGAAAGAAGCCTGAGTTGGGTCTTTCCTCCCTACTATGACCTACACTGGTTTATGAGAGGGACTGACACAGTTGAAACAAAACCACTTTTCTTGCCAATTTCAATGCAGCTGTTCTTGGCTTTGATCTTGCCTGGATACTGTGAATTCCTAACTGATTTCTGGAGTTCTCAAAAAAGCTTTTTGGATCATAAATTGGTGTTAAGTCAGTGTCTCCATGGGGGAACAAGGTCTAGGGCTTCCTATTCTGCCATCTTGTTGACATTACTATAAGCCATTAAGTTTTGAAGTAGTTTGTTACGTAAATCCAAACTGGAACAACAACTTACATGACTAAGAAGACATTAACATAGACACTGGTGGCATTGATCAAGAATTGTTGTAAATATTACAATAAGACATTCAACCAGACATTGTTTGTCTCCTGGAAGAGGAGAACAATTCTCCCTATGAAGTAGTTTTGAATAAATAAATAAATAAATATCACACTTGAATTGGTTCAAGCCTCTAGATCTAACTATCAATATACAGAGAATACAGAAGACAAGAGTTTCATGTTAAATGACAATATGGGAATGCAATCAGCAAAATTCAGACTTTACAGGAAAATCTACAGGACAAACAATTCAGTTTCTTCAGCAAACTGCAAAGGAAAAGAGCAAAAGGAAATGGAGAAGAAATCTATAGATTAAGAGACCTAAGAAGCACTTTTTAAAAATTAGCTGAGACCTAAATTATATTTCTGTTCACTCATATAATACTCCTCCTGCACACAGGTACTCCCTAAATGCAAGGACTTTACCAAGTTTTTGTATAATTTCAAACAACATATCAGATTATACATGACCCATAAAATATAACCTTTGACCCAGCAACAATTTATGCAGCTATATGAATATACATGCACTCGAGTTTTGTTTGTAGCACCATAAATAAAAGTAAGAAAGGAATTTAGGTCTATTATTATAAGGCCAATTAAAAATGATAAAACCAAACAACAGAATAAGTCATTAAAAATTATAATGATGTTCATATAATGTTCATTGACATGACAAAATTTCCAAGTCATATTGTCGAGTGAAAAAATGCAGCTTACCTAATGATATGCATATTATAAACTCCTTTATTTAATTTCATCTGTGTCTATAAATACATACAGAGTTGTCTGGAAGGATCATTACCAAAACGTTAATAAAGAATACCTTTACAACATGAATTATTTTCAGTGATGAGAATATGATTTATTTTTACTTTATTATCCTTTTCTTAATTCAAATTTTCTACAGGAATGTGCATGTGTATTATATTTAGAAAAATTGTTTTTTATTTTTATATTCTGAAAATAAACCATGGAATATGAGAAACCCCCCATTTAGTCCATCATTTAATATCAATTTGATACCTACAGAATAATATTAGTGTCTTCTCCAAAGATACAGGGAGAAAGGAAACATAATTGGAAGTAGAAGCAAGCAAGCCTCTGCTACTCCACATTACTCGAAACATTTTGGGAGCCAGATTACATTCTACCTATTAGTAAATTCACTTTCAGAAGAAAACTGTGGACCTTTTGGAAGTGAATTAACTTGTTCAGAACACAAGAGTACCAAGTATTATGCAAGAACGCAATATGAGCTCATTCTTATGTGATCCACTGAGAAATCCCACATATTTAGGGTAGATGGGATATAGAACTGAGCTAAGCCATGAAATTCTGGCCCTACCTTACCCCATCCTAGGAAATGATCATATCACCATTGTAACTGGTGCTGGATTATACATACAAGACATATACTAATTTAGGACACCAGCAAAACAGAAGTAGCAAAATAAATTTTGAAAATAATTTGATATAGAATATTACTTTGAATTTACACACATAATACTCATTTATACTCACTTATTCAATAAGTATTTATTGGGCACCCTCTATTGGCCAGGTTCAGTGCTAAGTGCAGAGATAGAGGTGAACAAGACAGACGCATTCTTTGTGCTCCCAGAACTTGCATTTTAAAATAGCAACACATTTTCAGCTAAACAAATTTCTCCAGATTGTCATAGAGTAATAGTGATTAAGAACACTGATTCTGAAGCCAAAGTGCCAGAGTTTTAACCCCATCTCACCCATTTACTAGCTATATAACTATAAGCAAGCTATTTAACATTCTTTGCCTCAGTTTCCTCACCTGGGGATAACAGTGCCTCCTTTAGAGGTTTTTTAATGAGCTATTAAGTGAGGAAAGTGCTTAGAAGAGAACTAGCACCTATTAAACGCTCAGAAATCCATTGACATAGAATTTTATTAGCTTTTTCACAGACGTGTCAGTCTAGACTACAACAAGGTACACAAAAGCACTTAATTTTTCTTCAACAAAAATTTATTTATCATTTTATTTACATTTAAAAATTTTTGAGACAGTTTGGAAACCTGTGGTTGAAAAATAGCATATTTGATATCTGAGTCTATTTGGCAGAAACATGGTCACAATAGATTCTCAAATGGAGGAGTCTCCCCTTAAGAATCTACCATTGTCTGAAACTGTATTACATTTTTGTTTACTTTTTTTTCTTTAAAAAAACTCCAAGAGGACAACCACATGGCCAGTGCCCAAGACAGTGCCTGAAATAAATGGGTGCTCAAGAAATGTTTCTCAAATGAATGAACAAAGAGTCCCCACAACACTAAAATATGAATTCAACAGAATTTGAACTAAATGTTTTTGATAAGTTTGCAAAACAAATATCTTCAAAAATATAGAACTTTAAAAATTAAACATAAAAATAATCATTAGTCAAAAATGAGACTGTTCACCATAGTTGTAGCATATTTAGATACAAAAAGGAAGGGGTAAAAGGAATAAAAGGTGGTGTAAACAGGTAGAAGACCCTCTTCTCTATAATACCAGAGGCCTCTTAACATTTGTGCACCATGAAAGTAAACATTGTCTCTGGATTCTTTCCATTTTGCTGTTGTTTATTTTAATTTTTGCCATGAAATAAATTATTTCATTTTCTCTGCTATGAGAGAATAAGAAATGATCAAGTTTCCTGTTATTTTGGTCATAGTATTAATTTACATCTATTTCAAAGCTCACATGGTATAAGAAATCTGGGTTAACATAGGCACCAAAGTTTTAGTGTTTAAATTAAATCACTAAAAAAGACAATTTTTTTAAAAACTTTGTTACATTTTATATCTCCAAGATCCTTATTACCCAACCTGTGTAACTGTGCTTTCAGTTTAATTCCAAGGAAACAACACAGAAAATCTTTCAATTATACTCTTTCCTTTTGAAACAAGTTATTTACATTTTTATGGAAATTATTTGCTATGATTCAAAACTAACAACATAATGGAAGTAGTCAAGATTTTTTTTCCCCCTGTTATGTTATCTATAGGTGGGAAAATGAGAAGGTTTGATTATGCAAATTAAAGCAGAATCTATTATCTTCTTCCTGATCTATGTCCTGATCATAGAGGGTTTTTAAGCAATGTTAGTTTTGCACATTAGGAATCACAGTCAGTTAACTATTGCTGCTAACTGAAGGGCTATATTTGCCGACTCCATCAGTTTGACCCAGCTTCCAGAGCTTAATGGTCCTCCAGGCTAAAAGAGAAAGCTGATCCATCAAGCTTGCATTAGCATAGAATCACACTCGGAGCTTACTGATGTGCATTCAGCAAAACTACTATCCCCAGCTCAGCTCAGTTCATTATTTTTATTTTATCTCAAGTCATTTGAATGGTTGTCTGCCCCAGTTAAAGCTCCAGCAAGACTGGTACTTAAACGAATTTGTGAGAAAGGACACAAATGCCCCCTGAACTTTCAGCGCTTTGCTATCAAGGCTTGCTAACATAAAATACACTAGTACTTGTAGGTCCACTCAGTGAGTATATCAAGAATAGCCTATTGCAGAAAAAAAAAAAAATCACTTACCACCCTATTAGCCAACAAGGAGTATGATGATTAAATGATTTTTTTAACTGTAATTTTTAAAACACTGCTCTGATTTCTGCTGAAAGCTATTTATAAAAATAAATTTCGTAACAGCTACATCTTTGCTGTTTAAATACGTTTCTCTTTTAAAATACAGAACACACACTAAAATAAATGTTCCCAATAATAATACATTTCATCACCTAGGGAAATGTTATATTTAATGGTAACAAGAAAAACAACAATCCATAACAACCGGGCATTTAATGTGCACAAAACCCCATAATGAGAAGGGATTTAATGTGTGTATAAACCCTGTAATGGGTTTGTATATAATCAGGCATTTGAGGTATACATAAAATCACTTTAATTGTAAATCTTTAAAATGAAAATAAAGTGCTTCTGTAACTGTTTTGAATTTACAATAACTATTGAAATTCTAAAGCTAGTCTTCAAAACTATTTTTTATAAATTTACATAGTGCTTACAGCTATAATTCTGAGGGAATCTGAAAAGGGTACTATTCCTAAACCTTTTTTTCTTTTCTTTTTTTTTTTAACTTAGAAGGAATCTAAGGTCTCCCGAGGTATAGTGGCTAACTCAGATCTCACAATGAGTTAGTGTAACTAAAACTCAAAAAGTTGGTGGTGAATTTTCAATTTGTTTATCTGTACCTAAAATTTAAGGATGTGATATTTTTGCATCATATTTGGGAAGTTAAAACCCAATCTGAAAGTCTTTGTATCCCAAGCAGTCTTGCTGTTTATATACATCACTATGGCCTTACGAAACCTTGTACTGCTCCAACTGGGAAGAGGAAGAAAAGAAACACTTTTAAATAATTTAATCTTTCAAATATTGCTATAGAAGTATTCATCTGTAATCACCTTTCATCCATATTTCTCATCTCCCTCAGAGAGAGATCAGAGAGAGAATAGAAAGTTAACATTTGTAAACTGTTAAAAACACTACACAAAAGCTGGTTGCTAGGTTAAAAAAGTGATTCAGACACTTGCATCCTTATATGATCCTTTTATGATCATATAAAAACTTCTTTCTAAATGCTGTTTTCAATTCTGAGAAGCACAGTAAGACTGAACACCACAACTCTCTGAAGGTAAAAGTATACCTTTTCATCTTAAATGTAATGGTAGACTGATGAATAAAGAAGCTAACATTTATTGAGCACCTACTTTGTATCAGATGCTATTCACTTACATGATCTCATTTAATCCTCTGAAATACACCACAAAATTTGGTTTGATCACTTCCAATTTACAAAGTCTCACGAGGTAATTCAGGCTGCAAAGTCCTCTTTGTAGTCTCCAAACCCTGACTAATCTGACTCCAAAAGGGAGCATGCTCTTCTTTATACCATTGTGCAGGCTATTCCATGCTTCTAAGAGAATCTTACGGTTCACTGTTAGTTTCCAGAGAAACACTGTTATTCTTCAGCAAGCCATGGGGGAACTAGCTATTTCAACTTTGTAACATCTAGAATTTCTATCTCGAGAAGAGAATTTCCAAAAGAAGAAAACAATTACTGAGACTTTCTAATCTACCTTTGGTTTCTTTTCTTATTTCCATTTTCAAAGACTCTTACATACTAGACACTTTTAAGAAATATGATTTAAGGCAATTTGGTACTCTCAGTTTATGACCATCCCTTGGCCTTCCAGAAAGTGATGTTTACAAAACGAAAGTCATCTCCATTTTTTAAGTATACAAAAATACATCCAACCACATATGTTTTTTATTTTTATGCAGAAAATGACTCTGGACAAATACAAAAGCAACTAGTCATTGTGGTTGACTCTAGAGAGGAGAACTGGGTTGAAGGACAGGGATGAGAAGGGGACTTTTCACAGTTTATGCTCTTTAGGACATTTTAAACTTTGAATCATATGAGTGTACTACCTGCTTAAAATACACACACATACATACATACATACAAACAAACACAAGTAAATCATATTCAACTATCTTTATGATGAATGCTGATCAATGTCACTATAGCTGTAAATTAAAGCAATAATTGGCTTATGAATACTGTACTTCACTAAGTATTTTAAATTGAATTTTATTCTAATGATAATAACAGAGAAGCTTGTTTGAATGAGTTAGAGTTAGTATCCCAGACACTAGTTTTGTAGAAAACATATTTGGGCTGGAGAAGGAAGAATCTTAAAATAGGAAAATACAATAACTGATTACTGGTCTCCCAGAAAAGACGGAAAAGAAAAACATTTAGCATGAGGATTTCTGCTGTGATTATAATCATGATCATGAAGACAAGGACAGGTAGCCTGCCTTGGCCACAATATTTTTTCTTACAAGTCCC
The DNA here is from genome assembly GCA_023783475.1 of Daubentonia madagascariensis. NCBI lineage: Eukaryota > Metazoa > Chordata > Mammalia > Primates > Daubentoniidae > Daubentonia > Daubentonia madagascariensis. The sequence continues at coordinate 37,861,030 of JAKFHU010001035.1, read as the reverse complement.
ATCTCCCCAGGCATATTTACCACTTAAGCAATAAAGGGGAGAGTTATCGGTGGTGATATCTTTCACTTTCCTCTAGTCGCTTCCCCTTGAAAAAGAAAGAGATGACATGTAGAAAAAGTAAACTTGGTTGTAGTTAAATCTTTACATTCCAAGGTCTTTTTGTTTCTTCTTTCTCAAGAATGTGCGTATTTATGTAATAAATTACATAAATTAGAGAGTAAGAAGGCTAAAATAAATATCTAAATATTCTTTTACAGCAAATAAAGACAGTTAAATATCAACTGATAACCTATTCTAATGAACACTTATTTTCACACACACATATACATAAATAAATACCTTTCACTTAAGTTGCACATATCAAGTGTCTAATATGTACTAGCAGTATATATATTAGGGTTCATGTGGACCTGACTTTCACTGAACAAATATTTGAATTCTATAAGGCACCATTTCAGTTACAAAAATCAGCAACATACAGCATATCCTCTATTCTCAAAGAGTTTATTAGTAGGGTAGAAGCCATGATTTCAATAAATCCCATCCCATACTACTTAATATTTATGATTGATAAATATTAATCAAATTGAACTGAATTCTCACTTTGACTTTCTCTTTTCAAAGTTAGAATTTCTGGTAACTTTAACCTTCAATTAAGGACCCAGATCTTTAACACAAAGCATTCCAGCTACAATGAATTCTGAAATTAATTTTTAAAATTATAAGAATTTAAGTGTAAGTAGGAAATGAATTTTGAAACAACAACAATAATAGATTACCTGTATTAGGCTCTTTTTGCATGCCAAAGATTTTTCTAAGAATTTTAAATGTTTAAGTCACCTGATCCTTATACTAACCCTAGGAGTTAGGTGTGATTTTTTTCATTTGGCACAAAGTAGTTAAATAACTTGGTCAAAGTTACATGGCTAGTAAGTGATAGGGCTCAAGCTCCAGACAGAATGTGTCTTAACCACCACACAATATTGACTCTCTTAGTTTGCTTTAAGAAACTTTCAACCGATATGCTTCATTGGACCATATCCCATTAAATTCTTGCAGCTGCAATGGATGAAAATTGAGTTGGAAACCTTCTCAATATCTTGCAAACCAATGCCATATTGTTAGAGAAGGAGAGTAGGAGACTAGGAGACAGGGCTGACACTTGATGCAGGGGTTTCAAGATTGGGTGCAGGTGTTCAAGTAAACAACCTTAAACAAAAGGGGCTGATAACTGCAGGCAAGAAACAGCTTCAACCAGCTTCTCAGCTATCTCTGTCACCTTATATGAACTTTGGCTAATTACAATATCATTTACATTGCAGTTTTAAAATTTCCCTGCCCTTGAAATCACCATGACAGTTCTGAAACAACCATATGAAGTATGAAAATGGGAGGGAGCCCAATTCTAGGAACTACTACCCAAATTCTTAGTAAAAGCCAACCCTTGGCCTTGAATATTCCTCCCCTCAATTAGTAAAACTACGAAAGATCTAAAACCACTTCCTCCCAGTGTAGCTGCTCTCTTTCAAGCCTGCCTGCTCTCTTTCCTGACAGTGTACTTTTGCTTTCAATAAAAGCTGTCACTTGCTTGGCTTACATGGTATGTTCTGAAATTCTTTTCCCAACTAACACCAAGAACTTGGAAAAAGCTCCACTTAGAGGCAGATAACAATATCACATTTCCTCAAGCCCTCTATGGTATATCATGGCAACACAATTTCTTCTCTTTTTCTCGCACTACTCAGACCTCAGAGTACAGTTTAAAGGGCAAGGAGAAAGACAAATGAAGCCGCATAATACAGAAAGCATCCACTGGAATCCCTAGTGACCTCCTTCATCTTGCCCATCTTCAGAGCTAAGCATCCTTCAAAAAAATATGTATCTCTAGGCATGGTTTTAGAATCATCAGTCCTGCTTTCACTCTTCTAACAGTTTCCTCCCCATAAATAATATCACCAACGTAACAAATTATTTTATTAATCCAATACCTGAGTATGATGGGTTCCTTCTCAAGTTATTCAGAGATCAAGAAAGGGAAAATACCCTTCAGGTAGTTGCCCTAGAATACCATGATGCCATAGAGAGCAGAGCTAAGTAATAATGCCCATCTGCCTTTACAAGGTCCTCTCTATCCATAGGTATGCCAAGATTTCAAGAGTGTCACTTCACAACAAAATCAAGAGCTCAAAGTTCAGGCTACAAACTGATGGTACTGTGGCTGGAAATAAGCTAGATCCTGTTAGATGAACAATATCCTCTCTAGGTTTAAATAAAACATTTATAGAGGTATACCAATTCTTTCATGTCAAGAAATTCTTTTTATTCACTGATAGAATACAATTCTCAAGAGTACAGTAGTGACCTAACATGACAGCCTCTCCAAAAATGCTTGACTTGTACACAGATTCATTGCTACATTACGTTTGGGGCTATTATGCCTTCCAAGAGATAAGTAAAATAGAGAAATAGATCAGAAATGGAAAAGTCTATTGGCCATTAAAAATGATTTGCTTTATTATCCTACTTTAAGGCATAGTAAACCAAGCAAAGCTATCACTCTAGTTGTCAGTACCTTGGGGACTCAGAAGAGGTGCCCCTGAAGCATGGAAGCGTGATGAAGACCCATGAACAGAGGTTTCTGGCAATGTGGTTTGGAAGGGGATAACTCTGGCAATTTTTAAATTTCCACCACTGCTATAGACTTAGTTTCTTTTATTGGTTGGGTCAAAAACATTATTGGATATTAGATAAAGTACTCAGTCTACTTACTTAAGTCACTCAAATTTCATTGAGCAATATATTGCTTTTTTTTCAAACCACATTTAACACAATCTTCAATGTTGAACCTAAAATCTCCGTCTTAAATGCCATACTAATTAATGTGGCTTAGAAAAAAATAGCAATTAAAATTCTCAATTTCTGCAGTAAACAGAAAAAAAGAAATAATTCACTGATGTACCCTATTTTTTTTATGATATGAGTTAAAAATATGTATCTATTTTATTTAAGAATTGCAGAACAAGCTTCTCCAATTTATTTTTCCAAGGATTGTCAAAATCAGATGTCACCATCTCCTTATAGCTAGTAAAAGAATTTCTCTAAAATGTAGTCAGGGAGACATTTTCCTTCTCTCCCTCCATGCTATTTTGTCTAATTCTTACTTCCATTAAGACAACACTGCCTCAAGCTTTATGTCCATATCTAAAGACTATCTTATCTCTAAAAAGCTACTTCTTTTAAACTCCAAAAGAATAAAAAGCAGCACTGAAAAACACCTCTTATAGTTACTATTGTACCCATGGCAGGAAATAAAAATGAGAAATTTCATTGCAAACCTAGGTTCTAGAGATGATCTTTCAGTAATTAATTAAAATATGCATTAAAAACTGAATTCATGCTCTAACAGTAACATCTGCCCCCCAAAATGGACAAAATTATCTTTTAATAAAAATGTTTGCCCTAAAAACTACATGATACAAATTTCTTTAAACCAAACTGAATCCATTCTCTATACTAAAGATGACAAAAATTATCCCACTAGCTGAATTTCATTGCCAAGCTGTCAACTTGAATTTCTTCTGTTTAAAAATAGCTGTTCATTACATTCAGTAATGGGCTGTCAAAGCACTACAGTACTAAACCTGTATCATACACAGAAGCAATTGGGCAATGTGCATTATTATGTTTAGATTACTTGCATTCTTTACAAGACCCCTGGGCTAATTTTAAAAGAGATGGTTCACTTGAACTAAATCAAAATGTATTTTATTTTACCTTAAAGCTAATAGATATTTTCCATTTACGACTCACTAGTGCACGCATTAATGGCAGGTAAAACAAAAAACTCATTGAATATATATGTGAATATAAGTAAACATGCACATATGTATGTTTATGGGTTTGTATGTGGTTTCACTCCTTATCGTCATATCTTTTAATAACAGATGATTGAATTACAACACAAAGCACACCAAATTAGATAATACTGCCAACATGTGAGCAAGCATTGTCGTCTCCATGAATACATGATAGGTTGTTAACTGGAAGCATCGCTGCTGCAGCAGTCTTTGATATTTTAGCACAGTGAATCAATTAGACATCTTTAACTAGCTAATGTATAATAATTCACCATATAATTTAGCATGGGATATTGTGAACAACTATAAAAAGGCACAAAAAACCTGCAGCTGAACCATTCTTCCCCAGCATGATATCATAACCCCAAAGGCATGCAATAACAGCTACAGGATATCAAAGAGATGGTAACTAAACTAATCACAGATGACTTGTAAATATATCTAATGAATGCAAGGACCACGTTAATGAATTTTAAAATTTTTTCACTTGCCTTTATTTTCATTAATAAACAGAGGCTACTAGTAGAGTCACAGAAAGAGATTATAATATTCAGAGTAAAAATAAATTTTACTTTAAAAAATCATTTCTAGATTCCTACATTAGAATATCAAAGGTAAAATGATTTATAAACTCATAGACTCCAATGTTGGTAAAGGTAAAATAAGCCTCAGTATTTTAGCAAGATTAAAACTTTGTAAGCCAAGTCTGCCAACAAAGATTTCACGACAGGAATGAAATATTCCTATATTAATATTGATTTTTTGTTTGCTTAAAAAAAAAAGGAGGGGGGCATTCATACATTACATTTCAACATTGTTTCTATGACTCAACAATACATAGGCACACATGTAGCAAACAGTTGAATGAAAACAATTAAGAAAAGCACCCCCAAAATGCAGCTGTTGTATTTAAGGACAAAAAATTCTCTCTAAAATCTGAGATAATGGGCACTATGCCTAGTTAGAAGTTTAATAAGCATTATTTATCAATGCTTTTCATACTCGAAGGTATGCTGGAAATAACTGGAAAGAAAATTTATTCTATGTTAAATTAACTTGGGTCCTCACACACTTCCACATTTTATTTCTAAAACTCTCCAAACACTTCATTTCATCATGGCCTCTTTAACAAAATGGAAAATGATTCTGGTTAAAAATCTACTTTTGATGTAATTGCCCTAATTCAGTTTCAAGAAAAGCCTAAATTAGCTTTTTAAACCACCAACCAAAATATGAATGAGATACAGTGTACAGATTTACAATTAAGAATCAGTTTTGTGTTTTGCTAACTGGCTAAATGTGTGATATTGTCAATATATAAATTATATTGTATTTGCATTGCTATGCTTTAGTAAGTAAAAAAAAATTAAAATATCTATTATATTTTTTTCAAAAATGGAGTAAGTTCTTCTGGCTACTGGCTATGACAATCAAAATAAAAAGTTTTTTCTCTAAAATTTTATTATGAAAATTTTGAATACGCAGCAAATGTGAAAGAATTTTAAGGGAAGACCCATATATATACCCACCACCTAGATTCTATATTTAAGATTTTTTAAAAAATCTTGTTAAATCATGCTTGCTTTATCACAAATCTATCCACCTAAAATAGAAAGTTTTAATAAAAGGTAAACAGATTTCATAAGAATAAATGAAATGAATAGCAAAAAGAGGATAATGCTTTACTGAATAGAGAACTTATAAGGATAATAGTTACTGCTTTTGATTGCAGCCAGATTCTCATAAATGATCATCTCCATTTTTAAAAACTATGATATCGCTTTCTCTTAATAGAGACAACTGAATCTAAATTAATTCTATATTAGATTCTGACTATTATATCTTAATTTGAAAGGCAAGGTTATGACAGTAATGGCAGAACATATTTCATCAGCCACTTGGAAAGAATAGGACCTCCAAGAAACAAAAACCCTTTTAGTTTGTTCTTGAGTTACAAAACGGAAATTAGGGTAATGATTTTTCTAATCATTAATGTATCAGAAACTAAAACGATTCGAATTCAACATTGTGTCTACTATAATACATGTATATTATGAAAAAAAATTATTCTACTTCAAATCTCTGTTTCAACAAAAGAATACCAACCCTGGTACGCTCTCTAGGAACTAAATGTGTTTCTTTTGCTACAATAAAATTATTTTTTAATTAACACACATAAGATTCTGACAGATTTAGGAAGTTTACATCCTTTCTGCTTTTCACTTATTTTATTTATATGGGAAATAAGTTTTAAAATTTTAGTCACAAACAAGAATACCAACTTAGCCTCTAACTTTCATTTTCTTAGTTGAATACTTGCAAAGAATGTTCAGTACTGCTTCCTCAAATCCTTTGATTGGGCACTTCCTACAAAACTTCAACAGGTCAGAGAGCACAGAGAGTTGCAAAACAACAGGCAAAGCACATTTTTAATGCTCAAATAATCTTTGATAAAGTAAAGATTTAAGTGGGAGAGAATCCTCAAATCTCAAAGCCCACAATTATTTAAATAATTTTTTAAAGTATTACTAGAGTATAAATAAAGTATAACATTGTGATTTTATTTTATTGAAATATTTTTTACATCCAAAATTATTCTGGGTGCCACACAGAAATAGTGAATTGTACTTCTTATTGCTTTTTTCAAGTGATAAGAAAGTGTATGCTAATTAAAAGTGAATAAGCTTTTCAATATGTATTCTCCAAAATTGAAATTGGCTTTAATTTGAATATTTGGCTTTGAAACTATACTTGAAAATGCCTGGGTGAAAGTGTACCTAAAAATATGTTAGTGGATACAAGACCTTCTTAATCACCATAAACCATGTTTAAGCAAGTTTGGAATGCTTCATACCCCCTTCTAAGGTTTTTATTTGTTGATGAACCAACAATGTTTGGCATAATTAACGCTAAGATCTTCAAAACTCAATGACTGAAAATAATTGCTTCTCTCTTTTCTTTCCTGAGTACTCTGAAGCCCAACCTAAAGATTTAGAGCTGACTGGACAAATATAAAGGATGTCAAAAACAGTGACCGCTTACATGCCATTCAAGGCACATGGAAGAGAGCTCAGGCTTGAATGCCTCTGCACTGCTCATTGGTAAGATCAGCTATCAGTGAGATGCAGTGTAAGTCAGCATTATTCACTGAGCCTGCTATGACCTTAAAATCATTGCTCCTGGGGCATGTTCATCCACCAATTAGTTTATATGTTCACTGGAAATCCACTACTCAGTAAAAGCATTGGTCTCTCATTCCACAGTGTTGATGAAGTGTGTGTGATGGCTTTCTCTTCACAACTTCACCCCTAAAACTGACCCATCTCAAGCTGAAGCATTCAAGTACTCCTTAGTTATCATGGACTTTTGATACTTTACTTGAAAACTACCATAGTTTAACTTATTTGACAAACACAAATGTTATGGTGACCAGGAAAGGACATATGTAAAACAAAGTAAAAATCAGAACTGAATTTTCCTGTCCTCCAAAGGAGAAAAATCATGAGTAGTAACCCCCTTCTAAGATTTATTAAGAAACATTAAATATAAGAATCCCTCTTACTCACAAAAGTATTATTTTATGTCAGATGTTTATTAATACTGTTGAAAGAAGAAATTTTATATGCTGTTTTTAAGCAATTATTAATTATCACAAATCTGCCAATGCTATTGTTTCTAAAATGTTAAAGAAGAAATTATTTTCCCCTTTTGGGCAGGATAAAGTCTAATGAGTAAAAGGAAGCATATTTGAAAAATAATTTTAAGATAATATGACGTGATAAAAGGTTGATCTCGAAATGAGAAAAAAGAAAAAGGTCTCCAAGTTTTCTAAACGTTGAGATATAAAAACCAAGGATACAGCAGAAATCGGACATTTGGGAAGGAAACTGGTAGTCAGTTATAGAAGTAAAAATATCATGGTTAGGGGCATATCAGCACAGAGACTGTTAGTTGAAATAAGATGCATGGGTTTATTTTTAAATAACTTGAGGATAGAGCTTGAGAACAAAACTGTCCTGATTTTTCCCCTTCAGGTTCCAATAGGGGGAGAAAATCTTCCCCCTAAACTTAGGGGTCAGCCTTTAACTCATTTCCAACCTGCTTCTTGGAAAATGATCTGATTGAGGTTTGGTTTTGTTTCTAACAGCTTTAAGATATAATTTACATGCCATAAAGTTCACCCAGTTATGTGTATAACTCAATGGTTTTTTGTATATTTACAGAATTGCACAACCATTGTCACAATTAATTTTTTAACATTTTTATCAATTACCCCCTAGTCCCCTCCCTGAGGCAAATGCTAATCTACTATGTCTCTACAGATTTGCCTGGTCTGGACAATTCATATAAATGGTATCTTAAAATATGTGGTCTTTTGTGACTGGCTTCTTATACTTAGCATAATGTTTTTGAGGTTCACCCAGGTTGTAGCATGTATCAGTAATTAATTCCTTTTTATTGCCGAAAAATATTCCATTGAATATTTTGCTTATCCATTCACTGATTGAGTCTAATAGCAATACAAAATAATGCCTGGGAACAACAGTTCAAAACATATGCATATACATAATCATTAGTGAAAAATCTGCTTACAGATGAAAATTACATGTCACTTTAGTTACATATGTGTTCTTAGTTGGGTGGACTTAATTTATTTATAGAACTAGTAACATTTTTACAAGATATAGTACATAATTGTTAAACTCTAATGACACCAAGAATTAATAGTTCTGAAGAATTAGTGGAATTATTAACAGAGCAATACTTAAATAGTTAAATTAAATGTATGTCTGTCTCATTACCCAACAGTCCTACACCTGGGTGCATAGCCCAAAGAAATTCTCACAGAGCATCATTGTGGTATAGAATTAAAGGCGAGCTAGGGGAGTGGATAGGTAAAGTGTGGTAGACACTTACGTGTAATACTATGTACAGGTGACCCTAGAACAAGTGGGCTTGAACTGCATAGGTCCACTTATACACATACTTTTTTCTACCAAATGGCAGATCAAAAATACGGTATTCACAGGGTGTGAAACCTGCAGGCATGGAGGGCCAGCTTTTCCTACATGCAGGTTCCTCAGGGCCAACTGCAGGACTTGAGTATGCGTGGATTTCAGTATACTCAGGGGAGTCCTGGAACCAATCCCCCATGTATACCAAAGGACAACTGTATTCACGAGATGCAACAAACTGGATGCACATTCAGCAATGTAAATAAATCTTGTAATTAAATTTTGAGTGAAAAAAATCAAGAAAGAGGAAACAATCTCTAGCATAACACCACTTATATAAATTTAAAATACATACCCCAAACAACAGAATGAATTTTATAAGAACACATTAAAACAAACAGATAAATGAATAAAAGAATAAGGCGGCCATGCAGGGACTAATGATGATAGTGTGCCACAAACTGAAAAGTAGGAGTTACTCAACATTCTATCAAAGGTCACAGATTTTTTTTGGGGGGGAGCATTATTTTTCAAAAATATTTGCTGCCCCTACCTGGAGAAGCAGTATATTAATACTTTTCTGCCCTATTGACAACAGGCTTGGCCATGTAAATTGCTCTGGCCAATAAGATGTGAAAACAAAATCGTTTGAGATTCAGTACATGGTTTACTGTGTCTCTTTTCCATCTACTACAACTGTTCCAGAAGTTGCTTCATCATCCTGGGTCCCAGATTGAAGACAACATGCAACATAGCCACAATAAACCCAAGATAAACATGCAACATAAAAGAAATGTTGGTGTTGTAAACCATTGAAGTTGGGAGGTGGGCTGTTTGATATTACAGCATAACAAATAGACTACCCCCTCATCTCACTATGATTATCCCATTATGACCGATATATTCACATACATCTACATGGTAATTAAATCTCTTCCAAGTTTATCCAAAACTACTATGTGCACTAATTTTATGAATATTTGGGGTGGTGTCACAGAAAATTCAGCTCTTACCTCTAGGGATATTATAAAAGAATTACATAAAACAAGAGGAGAATAAAAGGAATCACTCTAGTGAAAAACACAATAATGAGGTATAAAATGTGAGTTTTAACCCTACTCTCCCTACTTATTTGCCAAATGCCCTAAGCCAAATCTTTTAACCACTATGAATCTGTTTCCTTATCTGAAACTTAAGGAGAGGGGGTATACTCTAAACTCTCAGTTTTTTTCCAATTCTGAGATTCCATGTTTCTATAACAAAGTAATATATAGATGTATCATATATCCACTAAATAAAAATCCCACTCTAAATGAAGATAAATTAAAATTGATTATTTACTCTTGTCTTAAATGGTTCAATGTACCAAAATTGTGTTCACATAAACTTGTCAGAAATATGAGTTACATTAAATAAAGAACATCTGGGTAATCAAGTATAGACTGTCTTCATAAATGCTAACATGGAAAAGGAATAAGCAAAAGGCCAGATGTGCAAATCATCAATATGTATATGTATGACAATGACAGTAAAGACACATGTGTGGCCATATCTTGTGGTTATAATGAGGAATGACAGAAGATAGACTTTAGATAAAGATGATGACTGATGAAAGGCCTCAACACTGGACTGAGATGCGTGATTTGATACCATAGCCCTGTGGCAGCACAACAAGGTATATGGAGCGATGGAAGACAGAGATGGAAGGAGGCCACTGGGTCTGAACTTATGATGTTGAAGTGAATGAGACTATAAGGGAAACACCAAATCCAGGAGGCTCTGAAAGTGAGTAATCAACACCACTGAACCTGACACATAATTGGCATTCAGTAAATATCTGTCGACTTAAATTCAGATCCTGTAACCTTTCAACTAAGATATGTTACTTTCCCCAAATATTCACAAATCAAACATGAACACCAACTTATTAATGGATCATATTAGCAAGGCCCTCTATCGTCAGGTAAACATCGCCTCCCATGAGATTAAGAACCCCAAAAAACCATTTCAGACTTTTTCTCCCACCAGGCAAAGAACAGGCTGTATAGAGGAACAAGCTATTTAATATGAGTTAGGCTTCCTGCACCTCCTCATGCCCTCTTTTTGATGGGCTGCACCTTCCCCAGTCCTAGCCCATAACTATCATGCTAGTTACATTCCATGCTTACCATCCTCTTGATACTCCCACATGTTAGATATTTATGTGTAAGGGAGAAATACTGCTTGAAGGAGGAGAAATTTGTGCATATTCAGCGCTTATTCATAGTTCAGCAACATGAATTCTTGTCTAAAAGCCTCTTTTAGAGAGGGACATTCTGCTATCTTCAACTCTTTCTTTAGTCTCTTCATCATCATGCAGGTGTGTCTTGTTTTGGGATTAGTCATGTTTTGATCAATCTCCTCTTCATACAATGTGTTCCTCCCCGCCTCTAGCCATCATTGATTTCTCCCATTCCTGACATATGCAGCCGTTGTTTGGATGGTTTTACATTTGAGGTTAATCAATTTAGCATGTAATTTTATACTATCCTGTACTTTTGTTTTTTTTAGGTCAAATTGTGAGAGTATTTGCAGTGGTTGGTTGGTCAGATGGAAGATAAGGATGTTTTCTCAGGAAGATTATAAAAGTTTTACAAAAGAAAGCAAGTTATAGGAGTGACAGAAGATTCAAAGTAGTCTAACATTTCTTGAAAAAGGAGAGATCACAACTGATATCATGGAAATACAAAACATCATCTTCGAAAACTAAAAAATCTCTATGCCCCAAAACACGAAAACGTGGAGGAAATGGACAAATTCTTAGAAACATACTACCTCCCTAGGCTCAACCAGAAGAAACAGAATTCGTAAACAGACCAATATCAAGCACCAAAATTGAAGCAGTAATAAAAAAATCTTCCAACAAAAAATAGTCCTGGACCAGATGGGTTCATACCTGAATTCTACCAAACCTACAAAGAAGAACTGGTGCCTATACTGCAGAAATTATTCAAAAACATCCAGAAGTATGGAATCCTCCCAAACTCATTCTACGAAGCCAATATCACCTTGATACCAAAGCCAGAAAAGGACACAATGAGAAAAGAAAACTAAAGACCAATATCCCTTATGAATATAGATGCAAAAATTCTCAATAAAATCCTAGCAAACTGAATTCAAATGTACATCAAAAAAATAACTCATCACAATCAGATGGGCTTCATCCCCGAGATGCAGGGATGGTTCAACATACACAAATCTATAAATGTAATTCACCACATAAATAAAAGCAAGAACAAAGATTATATGATCCTTTCAATAGATGCAGAAAAGGCTTTTGACAAAATCCCTTTTATGATAAGAACTCTTAACAATACAGGCATAGATGGCTCATACCTCAAAATTATTAAAGCCATATACAATAAACCCACAGCCAATATCATATTGAATGGGGGAAAATTGAAAGCATTCCCCCTTAAAACTGGAACCAGAGAAATTTGCCCACTATCTCCGCTTCTATTCAACATAGTGCTGGAAGTCCTTGCCAGAGCAATCAGACAACAGAGAGGAATCAGGGGTGTCCAAATGGGGGCAGAAGTGGTCAAACTTTCACTATTCACGGAAGATATGATATTATATCTAGAAAACTCCAAAGATTAAACCAAGAGATTACTGGAATTGATAAATGAATTCAGCAAAGTCTCGGGATACAAATCAATGCACACAAATCAATAGCCTTCATATATGCCAATAACAGTCGAGCCAAGAAACAAACTAAAGACACAATACCTTTCACAACAGCACCAAAGGAAATTAAATATTTAGGAACATATCTAACTAAGGAGGTGAAAGATCTATATAGAGAGAATTATGAAACACTGAGAAAAGAAATTGCAGAGGATGTAAACAGATGGAAAACTCTACAATGCTCTTGGATAGGTAAAATTAACATTGTAAAAGTGTCTTTGCTACCTAAAGTGATTACAGAATCAATGCAGTCCCTATCAAAATACCAACATCATTTTTTGCTCAACTAGAAAAAATATTCTACGCTTCGTGTGGAACCAGAGAAGACCCCATCTAGCCAAAGCAATCTTAAGCAAAAAGAACAAATTGGGAGGCATCAATCTACCAGACTTCAAACTATACTACAAGGCTATAGTAACCAAAACAGCATGGTACTGGCACAAGAACAGACATAGATAGACCAATGGAACAGGACTGAGAACCCAAATGTAAAACCATCCTCATACTGTCATCTGATCTTTGACAAATTCCACAAAAACATACACTGGGAAAAAGATTCCCTATTCAGTAAACGGTGCTGGGAAAACTGGATGGCCACATGTAGAAGACTGAAACTAGATCCACACCTCTTACCTCTCACAAATATCAACTCACAATGGATAACAGATTTAAACCTAAGACGTGAAACCATAAGAATTCTCGAAGAAAACGTTGGAAAAACTCTTACAGACATTGGCGTAGGCAAAGAATTTATGAAGAAGACCCCCAAAGCAATCACAGCAACAAGAAGAATAAATAAATGGGACCTGATCCAATTAAAAAGCTTCTGCACAGCTAAGGAAACTATCACTAGAGTGAACAGACAACCTACAGAATGGGAGAAAATATTTGCATGCTACACATCTGATAAAGAGCTGATAACCAGAATCTATACAGAACTTAGGAAAATCAACAAGAAAAAAATCAAACAACCCCATTAAAAAATAGGCAAAGGACATGAACAGAAACTTTTCAAAAGAAGACAGAATAATGGCCAGCAAACATATAAAAAATTGCTCAACTTCTCTAATCATCAGGGAAATGCAAATCAAAACCACAATGAGATATCACTTAACCCCAGTGAGATTGGCTCAATATCAAAAAGTCCCAAAACAACAAATGTTGGCAAGGATATGGACAGATAGGAACACTCCTACACTGCTGGTGGGACTGCAAATTAGTACAACCTCTATGGAAAGTAATATGGAGATACCTCAAAGAACTAAAAGTAGAACTACCATTTGATCCAGCAATCCCACTACTGGGTATTTACCCAAAGGAAAAAAAGACATTCTATAATAAAGACATCTGCACGTGAATGTTTATAGAAGCACAATTCACAATTGCAAAGATGTGGAAACAACCCAGGTGCCCATCAATACACGAGTGGATTAATAAAATGTGGTATATATATACCATGGAGTATTACTCAGCAATAAAAAACAACGGTGAATTAACAGATCTGGTATTATCCTGGACAGAGCTAGAGCCCATTCTTCGAAGCGAAGTATCACAAGAATGGAAAAACAAGTACCACTGGTACTCACCATCAAATTGGTACTAACTGTTAATACTTATGTCACACATGGCAATAATATTCATCAGGGGGAGGGCAGGAGGGAGGAGGGTGGAGGGGATGGGAAAACTGAATGGATGCGGGGCCCACAGTTTGGGGGATGTCCACGACTGCAGTTCTGACACGGGCAGTGCATGGGCAATATATATAAACAAAGTGTTGTACCCCCATGATATTCTGAAATAAAAGGAAAAAAAGGAAAAAAAAATTCAAAGTAGTCTAACATTTCAAACAGTAAAGAAACCAATGAATGGGATTATTAATATGGACTTTAGTCTAATCAACATATTGAAATTCATAGTAGTATTTGGCTTCTAATAGTGCTCTAAACATTTTAGCTTTACCTTCCTAGGGAAAATATTGTTATTAGAGAAAGGCAATAAAAAGTTGTTAAAAGATCCTCCTAGTCAATCCTTCAGACAACCGAAGACCCACCTGACATGTTGACTGCAATCTCATGAGAGAATCCAAGCCTAAATCACACTTCAGTTCTCTTAAGTCACTGACCCCCAAACTTGTATAAAATAATAAATGCTTATTATCATTTTAAGCCACTAAGCTCTGGGGTAATTTGCTACGCAGCATCAGATAACTTATACACTCTACCCAACAACTTCCCCTTATATCTCATTGGCCAGAATGTGTCAGGAGACCACCCACAGATAAAAGAGAATCTGCATAGTATTTTCACTAGGCACATTCTTGCCCTAAACAAAACCTGAGTTCTGGTTCTGTTGTTAAGGAGGAAGTGAAGGAAATGGACATCAGGTCGGCAACTGCTCAACTTCTACTTTGAATCAGTCTTCTTTGTAAAACTAGTCTTATAGTCTTACAGTTGTTGCAAGGTGTTTCAGAAGCCATTAGATAAAACCGATTTCAGGTTATAACAGGCAGTTTCAGCAGCCAGGCTTGTAGAGAATTACGTTCCTGGAGCAATGTTTTGTGTCCTAAGTGCTTTTCCCCTCTGGCTTCTTGACTCTGTTTTAGTTGGGTATGACAAGAATTACCCAATTTGTATCATCAACTTTCACAATGGAAATGTTGTTTTGATTTTTTTGGAAAAGGGAGATAAGTATATATAAAAAACTTGAACAGTAGCTTAACATCTGTAAAATTTTGTAACAAATTATTAACTAGGTGGTTTATGCACATTTAAAAAATAATGTAGTGTTCAAGAGTAGACAAAAAGCATGTATTGAGAACAAGTGTGGGAAGTGTCAGAAGGCTCCTTCTTGACCCTTAACCTTGGACTTGACTTTTCAACATTTTTAGCAGTGACTTAAAACATAAAAGTTATGCCTATCAAATGCTCATGTGACACATCTGGGAATGATACATATAATAACAGAATCAAAATTTTAAATGATCTTGACAGCTTACAATACTGTCATTCATACAATCCACCAATTCTAAGAAATTATTTCATGGATTTAATTTCTGTCTCCTCAAAAAAAAATACTAAATTCCTCAAGGCAAGACTGAATCTCATACTCTTTCAAAACCTCCTGTGGGAATATAGTAGGTATTTTATCAGTATGTAAATAATTGAGTTGAACTGTATCAAGTACAAGTGTAGAAAAGTTTAGAATAAGACAATCACCTGTGCAACATAATATTTTCTTACTTTTCCTTCAATCTATACGCATCACCTATCTCCTTCAAAGACCTCTTCAAAATGAAATTTTTCCAGCATACCCTTCCAGAGCTGCCTTAGGCCCTTGAAAGAAAGACTGCAATAGATAAAATTTTACAAGATACTTAAAAGACTTTGTGCTTTTTCTTGATTTTTTTTTTGTTGTTGCAGAATTATATCCAGTCTGTGCCATTAGATTTTAAGCCCACTAGGCAGCTTCAATAGTGTTTTAAAGCTTTTGCCATACATATGAGGTGAGAATAGATGCACACCCCCTTTGCAGAGCTGCACAACATAACATTTTCTTGTTACAATTCAATATCACTGCAGCAAGATAAGCACACCCCATAGTCTAATTTAACAGACACGAAGAAGTCAAGCTCTATTGTTCAATGTCACAGCCAGCCAGCCCTGCATGATCAACCTTTATTCTTTTCTGGCTTCATTATGAGGATGATGCCTTTCAACTGTGGTGACTAAACCTGTTAAACTACAAAGCAAGAAATTTATAGAACCTTTATAAGAGTAATACTGAACAGCTTAAATGTAAAACCTACAATTAAATTCCAAAACTAAGCACTTCACCCCCAAGAAAATGCTAAGTAGTTCTTCAGCAACATTCCTGATTTACATACCCCAAAGCTGACAGGACTTATATACATACATGCTGCAGTGATATTAATAGTAATTTTTTAAAGTAATGTTCAATATAAAACATGGTAATATTAACCCATGCGTTACAAAACTAATAAATTTCCCCTTAGCATACCAGGGACAGGAGCTATGCTTTTTCATTTTCAAAAAGCCTCCTTTTGTCAGATGAAAAGCCCCGAGAGTAAAATATTTCAGTATAGTTCAGTGTTAACAATGGATATGCCATTAGATTACCATACAAGTGAATAAAGCACCAAATGATATGAACATTTTTTCACACTTTAGATTTTGATGTGAAATGAGTCTAATTATTTATTCATAGACTTTTTCTCTAAGGAGTTCAAAGCACTATATTTTAAATCTTCAAACACATATTTCCCAAACTCTAAAATCTACCAGGTAGGACATAAGAACACATGTGGCAGGGAAGAAGATAAAGAAAAGCAACACAAAAGAAAAGGCTGGTTGGAATTATTCAAGCATGTTTCAAACATGAGGTGGTATATTTTATTCATTCATTTATTCTTTCAGTCATTCAAACATTTATTGAGCACCTATTATGAGTCTAGGTCTATGCTAGATATTAAGGATATAAAAACAACCCCTGCTCCAGCAGCTCTTAGGAGACAGGGATAACAGATATTTGAGATGACAATTACAATAGGTGCCAAGTGCTAAAATAGCAGGACAAACAAAGTACTGTGGGAGCACAAGGGAGGGAACCTCTTGCCTGAAGGAATTTGGAAAGGCTTTAACGAGAAGATAGTATTTCAGTTGTATTTAAAAAGACTAGTAGAAATCTGTCTGAGAATTAAGAGGAGAACCTTTGGAAGCAGAGGTAATATTATATTGAAATGTAAAGAGTTATCTAAAGGTTTGACCTGTTCAGGGAGAAATACAATATGGCTTAGTGGCAAGAATTGACATTTAGTACCTAGAAAACACAGGTTTCCAAGTCTGTTCTGTGAAGGACTACAGGGGTGCCATAATCATGAAAACCTTGGCACTAGACTAATCAAAGCAAAATAAACAGATATGAAAAATATATATTTTTTAATTTTTTTATTTTTTTTATATATATATATATCGTTTTGGTTTAGCATACCAGGGACAGGAGCTATGCTTTTTCATTTTCAAAAAGCCTCCTTTTGTCAGATGAAAAGCCCCAAAAGTAAAATCATTTCATTTTATATGTATATAGTTTTGTTACTTACACACATGCGTGCACACACTCACCCGCCTCTATGGGAAATTATAACCACTGCTATTCAGCTTCTGACCTGCCCTCCCCTGGTGGAATGCTTTTGCAAGGCAATCGGAAAGGCTGAATGACACACATATCTTCACTCTCATTCACCTCATCTATGCAATTCTTTTTTCTCTTAGATTGGAGTCTTTCTTAGATAAAGATGAATATTTGGGCCAGATTCTGCTGATGCTCTTTATCCTCAAGCTGGACCAGAACATCCGATCAGTAGCAAGGGAGCTACCTGCTTCTCAAGGGCCATCTTGAAGGCCAGCCCAACATCTTTTCTCTAAAGTACTATGGGGCAGCCTTTTGCTCCCCATCGACCCTGTATATGGCTGCACACAGCAGACACCAAAAGAAAAACAAAAAATAAAAAACATAGCTTAAGTCTTACAAGTCCAGATAAAAGAGGATATTATCTTTGCCTTTATATTATTTCAAGTATAAATGCTACCATGTCAAAATGCACAGAAAACTGTGGCTCAATATAGAATAGATGTATTATAAAAAGGCAAGAATGATTTATAGCTATAAATCTCCAAATCACCTTCTACAGTAAAACCAGTTGATATAAGGAGAATACAGACCTACAGAGTGATAAGGCAGAAGATCAAGCACTTTCTAAATTTGAATTATATCTCTGTACATCATTTCACCAAATTAAAAGGTATACAAAGACATTCTACTACTCACTCTGTGTTGGGTTAAAAAAAAAAAGAAGACAAGAAAATAATCAAGAAATGGTTAATCTTAAACTTGCCTTTGTATACAGTTAATCATTTATATTTACTGAAGGCACAAGATGATATGCTTGGTCCCATACCATGTGCCATGGGGGAAGGTAAAGATAGAGTCTTTGTTCTCAAGACTCCTCTATTTGCAAGCTTGATGACACAGGCTGAGGATTAAGATCTTGGAAGCATCATTCTGATCCTATAACTCACTTGGATCTTATCACGCAGCAACGCTGATTTAGGCAAACTATTAGTCATAATTTAAAGGTCAGAGAACTTTCTAATCCTGACAACTCATGACACAAGGAAAGAATAACTCTTTATTTTCCAGCAAGTCAAATTAAAAGGCATGAACTTCAAGTATACAGACACCTCAAACTGAAAAAGAGACTTGAATATAAATATGTACTGAATCACAAGAAAAGTGTTCTGATAGCAAATATAGCAAATTGTTAAAGATAGCAAATAAGTGAGAAAAAAATGTTAAGGAAGTAGAACCAAAGGAATATATTAAGGGGGAGAATATGATCTAGTAGGTGAATCCCTGAGGTGCTGGTCAGGTAAGCACAAAGTATAATACTAACATTCACCTTGTGATGTGGAATTCAAATGAGCAGAAGTGGCGAGGCTAATTCAAAACAGGCCATTTTGAGAAAAAAGAAAACATAAGTTAAAGAGACGAATAGAGATGTCTGACTACCCCAAGTGAAAGAGGAATTCTATGAAAAATAATGGCAAGATATTAAAAATGGATAATGAGAAAAAAAGTAAGGGATCAAAGTTCTACAATTAGGATCAGTACTGATAGCATAGAATTCTAAGAGTGTGTGATAATTCTGTGGAAAATAAACATCTTAGAAGTAGCACTGTCCTAATAGGTCCCTCTGATAGAAATATTCTATATCCTCCCTGTCTAATATGGTAGCCACAAGCCACATGTGGCTAGTGAGCACTTGCCACTGTGGCTAGTGAAACATGCTTAGTGGACTGAGGAGCTAAAATTTTAATTTAATTTATTTAAACTTAATTTTATTTTAATTAAAATTAAAATTTAAAAAGCCATGGGGTTAGTGGCTACCATATTGAATAATGTACTTACGACTTAAAAGGTTTGTGTATCTGAAACAGTGGGAAAAGCACATGCTATGAAGTCAAGACCTGGGTTTCAAATCCCAGCACTGACATTTACTAGCATTTACTAGCATGGTACATTGGGCAATCTGAATGTCCGGTTTTTCATTCAAAAATGAGAGTAGGCTGGGCACAGTGGCTCACACCTGTAATCCCAGCACTCTGGAGGCCAAGGTGGGAGGATCACTTGAGCCCAGGAGTTCGAGGCTGCAGTGAGCTATAGGCACACCACTGCACTCCAGCCTGGGTGACAGAGCAAGACCCTTTCTCAAAAAAAAAAAAAAAGAGAGAGAGTAAGACTGCATTTTCTATTACAACTTCCAAGACCAACACTTTGTATGATTTCCCTGAGGTCCTGAGGTAACTTTAGAGAAGAGGAGCCCCGTTTGGCTTTCAGAACCTTAGGAATCCTCAAGGAAAGCATGGGCTGCACTAGAGGATAAATAAAGCATCCCAAAAAATCTTTTCCATTCCTTTCCATCTCAGCACCCTTCACATCTAAGCACTCCCCATTCTCATTCTGAACTGTGCCATAGATGCCCTATCCCATGAGATGGAGGCATTGCCAGAAAAGATGAGAAAATTGAGCCTACCAATGAGACCTTTGCCTCCAATTAGAAAACATTCACTTTCAGGGGGTTCATTCAGAACCTTTTGTTGTTGGTTCCTGACATTTCCTGACTTACAACACTCATAACCCCTGAAAAAGTTTTCAGATGGATCTAGGTACTCCCAACATACTGGCATTTCTCGAATCTAGCATCAGCAGAAATAATGTGAGGGGAAACAACTAGAACCAACTCTACCAAAAAAGTTTTTCTATAAAAAGGAACCAGAAGAGGTGGTAGGTGGCAGGGAAGTGGAACACTAACTAGAATGGAAATGGGGTCAAGAGAGAATTATTTTTAACAAGGGAAGTACTATAACATGTTGATTTGCTAATGGAAATGATTCTACAGAGAAGGAGAAATTAAGGATGTGGGAGAGAGAGAGGATTAATTCAGGATAAAGTCATTGGGATGATAAGAAAAGGATCTAGGTAGGTATACAAGAAATAATGTGGCATAATAAACTGTGCCCCAAAGAGAGTTTTTAATGCTTTAAAACAGCTTTAAACCAGCTGATGATAGTTTCAATTTGTGGCTCCACTAGGCAGTTAGGAAAAAAAAAGATGGTGGCTTCAGGCAAATGAAGCAAAGGGAGCCAAGAAAGTACAGTTACTTTTAATTATAGTTGTTCATGCAGCACCTGTCCCTTTGCTCCAGTCATCACTCTAATGAAAATAAGTACAACAATTATAAAACAATTTGGTGAGTAAAATGATAGAAGGGAGCACAAAACACTGTGGGGTTACCAAAAGAAAGGCACCAGCCAAGCTTGTGGTGAGGCTGAGGGGATGCCATGCTCATCTTACTAGAAGGGGTGGCACCTGATCTGAGTTGAAGGGGGGAGCAAATAAGAAGAGATAATCCTATGTAACAGTGACAGTCAAGATAAGAAAAAGCATACCTGAGTAGTTTAGTGTTCCAGAAGGATAAAGTATAGAGATGGAAATGGTGAGAAATCAAACTGAAGACAAGTAGGGAGCATATCTTTAAGGAACTCTACACCATATTAGGAGCCTGACTTTATGTCACTTGCTAGTGTTTCTTAAACTCAAGCAATATTAAATTAATAAATAAATAAGGAAAAAAATTGAGGACTACTCTAATTGTTCACTTAAATTTTTTTTTAATTTCAATTATTATTTACAAACACAAGTATAACCTCTTCATAGTTATAGCTTCTATAAAACCATGAAACCAAAACAAGTTTACAAACTAAAGACAAACAAAATTTCAAAACCAATTAAATTCAAACTGAGGTCCTCAATTTAATGTGATGGATAATGTTGTTTTATTGAAACTAATTCACTGACACTGGATTTAATAGTAGGAAGATGCAAGTCTAATATTTAATTTGAGAGAGAATATAGAGGAATGGTTAAGAGGATGAAGTTTGGAGCCAGCCTGCCTCAGTTCAAATCCCAGCTCCTCATTTACCAGCTGAGTGACCTTGATCTAGTTAAGAAATTACTTAACCTGTTGGTGCCTTAGTTTCCTCATGGGGCTAAAAGCACCTTCCTCAGAGAGTTACTGCCAAGATAACATGAATCAATACATGTAAAGAGCTTAGAACAATGTAATAATAAGCACTTATATTTTAGCTATCTATATTTTTTAACTTCAATAAAACCAACAGAGGTGGCAGAAAAAAAAAAAAAAGAGCACATTTCTTGGTGGATCTCTGGAGGAGTAACATAAAAAATAAGACCCAAAAGTCCACAAAATCAGAAATTTGGAGATGTAGCAGTTCTCTAAATCCTATTTGGTCATACCTTCTAACTGTATCAACTAACAATGGTACAGTGCATGAATCCTAAATATAATTTAAAGTAGGCCAATCCTTTAAAGTTTTATATCATGTACTGGGCTGTACACTGCCATGATTTGCACATTTCTGACCACCATGTTGTCAAGTCCCGGAGAAACAAAATACAAAAAAGATAAATGAGCTTGAAAAATTCCAAAAGTTTGCTTCAATAAACATTACAAAATATCACCAGCACCCTGCCATATTCACTTAGCGTGATTTTGGATTTTGTTTTAAAATAACACAAATAAATGTGTGTGTGTGTGTGTGTGTATATGTATGTATACACAGACATTTGGGGGAATTAAAGAGAATGCAGAACTTTAATCTCAAGTAACACTATTATCAAGCACCAATAATTTGCAACTTCATACCAAAAAAATTTAATAACATAATGATATTTCAAACATTGAACTAATGAGGTCTGTTCCTTGAGTTTTTAGAAATAACTGGCACATAAAAGCTTTGCAGGTAAAATTATCCAACAAATTAAAATATTGTTTTCCTAGACTCTATGCTGTAAAAATTAACTGGGTAAATAAGTAGTACCATACAAAACTGGAAATGGACGACAGCTAATGATTTGGGAAGAAAAGCACAGTATTAGTGACAATCCCTTACAGTACACATAGGCCTTTTGTTGACATCTCACATTTAATTAAACTACTAATTTCTGTATATTTTTTCAATTCCCCATTTTTATTATAGCTCTATTTTGATGTCTTACTGCCTCTTTCTAATCAGTTGCCAAGATGACATCCTTAACTTCTCCCTCTTCTCTCTCTCCCCACATTCGGTTGACCCATCCACCAAGTTCTGTGAATTTTACTTTCTTCATCTGGAATCCAACCACCTATCTCTCCCACTGCCACAGCCCTAGGCTCCTGACTGTTCTTCCTGCTCACTTTCCTCCATTCCATTCTTCCCGCCACAGCCAGAGTGAAAAGGTTTCTACAGCACAGATTTGATCATATGACCTTCATTAGCTCCCCAATGCTTTCAGGACAGCATACAAAAGGCCTTTCACAATCTGGGCCTCCGGGCCCCTCCAGGCTCACCTTGTTTCCTCCTCCAAAGGCTCTAACTCAAGCCTCACTAAATAGCAAGTTGTGGCAGCTTTCACCAAGCCCTCCTTCACTTCTGGGCCTTGGCTGTGCTGTTGCTTCTGGCTGAGGCACATCTTCTCCCATCCTCAGATTAATTTCTGCTTTTCCAGGTGCCAGTTAGACTTCCCTGCCTCTGAAAAGCCTTCTCTGACTTCCCCCAGGCCACACTCAATGAGCCTCCTGGATACTTCCAATGTACTGAAATTGATTCTTGTCTTATCTCATTAAACCATAAGTTATTCATAGGTAGGGCTGTGTCTTATTTGCCACATATCTTACAGCCAAACACAGTTTCTTGCACACAATATGCATTCAACAAATATTTGCTGAATTAATTTATCTTTCACTTAGCTTAATCTTACTACAATTTTCTAAAATATTAATTTTCACTTGAACAAACAAAAAGCATCACATATGAATTAAAGGCAATCACATCATACCACATATAGTTAATTCTCATCATTTGAGTTGCTGCTTTAAACTCAGGAAATTTTATTTTATTTTGTTTATTCATAAAATGGATCATAGAATTTCCCATTGTTTCAGGTTTTTATAGCCTCCTTTTGTTGCTACAATGCCCCTTCTCAGTTCTTTTCTACACAAATGAAAACTGTTTTACAGAAGGATAAAACATTTTTTAGAGCATAAAAACATGTATTTTTCCATTTAAGAGCATAGATTTGGTGTCATATCGCCTATGTTCAAATTCTGCCTCCGTAACTTACTAGATGTGTTGCCATGAACAAGTTATTCAACCTCGCTAAGTCTCAGTTTTCTCTTGAAGTGGTTGTGAAGACTAAATGAGACAATGAATGTCAAGGGTTTGGGGTAGTATCTGGCACATAATAAGTGCTCAGTAAATGTCATTTGAAAACTGCCCGTATGTCAGACTTTGGCAGTTTGGTTTTGTGACTGAATAGATGTCAAACGACTCAATATCCTCACGATTGCAGGACTGTGTGTTTGCTCCACTGGATATATACAACTTTAAAACAAAAGAAGGGTAGGTATGAACAAAAACCCACCCTTACTACCTAAATAGTGGCTCAAAATTCTTGTTTCTATAATCTCACATTACTATTAATACTAATAAATACTAACAGTATTTACTAATTTTTTTTTTGTCTTTTATAAAGTCATTTATGAGGCTCTGTAGGACTGTTTTTGTCCTTGTAGCCATCTGAAGGCCGGTAGAAAGGCTTTGAGAAGACTAACCTCGAGCAAGAAAGGACTGGAAGCCCACTGGGGTTCCTGTGCTTAGCAGCACACTTGCCCTAGGCACACATGATTCCTCTCTCCAGTGTGATAAGAGATACAAATATCTCTTTACCCTCTTAGCTTGACATAACAATATTGACTTTTCCAAAAGGAATATTACTAAACATTACTAATGACTTAAAGAAAAATAAAGAAATTAGAGAAACATGGACACAAGGGAGTTAAACAGTTTCCAGCCATTGGCTTGACAATCCCAGGTCACTTGACATCCCCTATGCCCCATCACAAGAACAACTGCCCCTCAGTGACCCTGCTTGGGCCCTCTTTAGAAAAGAGACTGGAACAGAAGTCTGACTCCCTTTAGCCTGTGGAAACTAGATTGTTAATGAATTAAGGAGTTGGAGAAAGAAACATTCACATCTAGGTAAACATTAATGTATCAACAAAAATCTCAGAGAACTGGCACTACTGTTACAAGATGCTTTTTTCTTAAGAAAGGTAAAGAACCATTTTCTCAGCTACTCCTTAGTATTCTTCAATAAAATGTATACTGTGGGGAAAAAAGGAACCAGTAGTCTGCAATGTCAAAAATTGGCGGACAGAGAGTAAGCAAGCACTCAAATATCAAGGAGGTAAGATTTTTAAAAAATAAAATTGCACACTCAGGTATGAAACTAAAATGGTATGTTCTAAATTCTATAACTGTCAAAATCCACTTGTAATAATACCTTTCATTTTATCTGTTATGAAATGTTTCAAAAAGTTGAATCTTCCAGATACCTAAAACATCACTATAAACACCAAAACTTTATTTTGATTTCTTTGATGAAAATCTAAGATGTAATGCTTTCATGCCTTCTTAAATAGGGTTTAGAGAACATAATTGACTCATTTTCTAGGTGTTTAAAAACCATTATTATGGATATAAATTATTTTATTGTTGACTATATTTATATATTCCCGAGAGAATACATACAGGGCTTACTGACAAAGTCCTAAATCAGAGATTGGCAAACTAAGGACTTTTGGTCAAATCTGGCCCTCAGCCTGTTTTTCAATAGCCCTCAAGCTAAGAGCAGTTTTTGTATTTTTTAAGTTTGCTAAAAAAAAAAAAAAAAAATTAAAAACATGACCATAAAATGTTTACTATCTGACCCTTTACAGAAAAGGTTTGCCAACCTCTGTTCAAAATGATCCCAGCCTCGAGGGCTTTACAAGTTAGTGTATCATCCCCTTTCTTTCTCTATTGGAGGAGGCAGAGGCTCTCAAGTGAGAACTGTATTTGAGTCCTAGATTAACCACATGCTATTTATATGCCATTTGGCACCTACTTAACCACTCTGAGCTTTTGTTTAATCATTTGTAAAATGGGAATAAACATACCAACGTCATAGGATTTCTAGGCGAATGAATGAGGTATTATGGTAGACATTCAGTAAATGAAGACCGTTATTATATTAGACAAAGACAACCTCCAAAAGGAGGACATACAACTTTGTAAACTGTGAACTAAAAAGGCAGAATTCAAATAATTTTAAGTTTTCTTAAAAAGGTACTTCTGCTATGTGAATGAAAACATCATGAACTTTCCTTAACCTTAAAATTAAACATTCTCAGTTCTTAAGTAGTAAATTTGACTAAAAGCTAAAGACATACCAAATAATAGCCATGACAGTCAAGTAAGTTCTGAATTCAGAAACATAGTGATTAAGTCACTACTGGAAAGCCAGAATCTATTTTTGATTCACTTGGATCACCTTTATTTCATTACACATTTTATAACATCAAAGGAAAACATGGCATAATTTCAGGCACTGAATCATCATCAAACTGAGTTGTAATTAAGGATAAGAACATCATTAAGTTTTAGGTAATGCTTGCAACTGTAAGTAAGCAGTGCCTTCCTATTCTTCTGGAAAATGTCATTTAGGAGGTTTCAACAATTCTCCTAAATCTAAACTGTAAGTGCCATGCTTGAATTTTTTTTTGGATGCATGCCCAACAATAAACAATCCACAATGATCTGAGGACAGCACTCCCACCCAAGAACTTAATCAGATTAATGATGTATTTCTTTTATAGAAAGGAAGTACATTAAGCCTGAGAATACCTAATTTACATATTAAATGGTTGCCAGGGACCAAAAATACTAGTGGTTTTTATAAAACTGAGGTTACAAAATTATCTATTGTCTCGAAATCTGTTAGTAAATAGCAGTGAAATGCAAAATAAATAAAGAAATGTTAATTAGTAGTATTTATGTATGTAAATTCATTAGATAGTGTACAGTTGTTCAAAAGAACCTAACGATGCTCATGTTCCAAAACATACATGCCCCACAGACAACATGATGCCATTATGTGAAGTTGGGAATAACAGAAAACTTACTTATGTTTTCTAATTGATTTGACTTCAAATCATGATTAACATTCTACTCTAATATTTTCATTTGGGGTCCTAGTTTAATATATGCAAACATAAACAGTAAATTAGCAGTCTAGGTTTCTGCCATTTTTGTTGGAAACCTATTAACAATTTTTATCTAAAAAGGGAAGGAGAGCTTTCACAAAATAGCTGAATTTAAACAAACCCTTAAATGAGAAAAATTTACAGCATCTTTGGATGTCATCTTTTGGATTTTCACATGCACACAAAAGACTACTTCATTCATTCAACAAACTTGTGTTAATTGATCTTGGGTAGGCAACAAGGAATAAGACAAAGTCACTACCATGTCACTGGCAAGTAAGCAGATAATTATTAATACAGTACAATAGGACAGTGTTGCAATTAGGGTATAAACAAAGAGCTCAGGGCACAAAGAGAAGCCAGCCACCAACTCTGCCAGGGGGCCTAGGATAAGCCTCACAGAGGAAGTAATACTTTACAACTCCTGTCACCTATGAAGATAGAATGACATGTGCAAGGAACAGTGAGAGTAGAGAATGGAAGAGGGCTAGAGAAATCTAGAGGTCTGTAGATATCTATATATTCCTCTGGTTTAAAAAGAAAAGGATTCAAATTTCATTTAAATCAAATGAGACTTACAAAAATTGAGGTTACCTTGAATTAGGTTAAGTATTTTTATACAGAAGCTTAATCTTAATAACTTACATTTGTATTCAGTAAATACTAGGTAAGGAAAGATAGGAGATATTAAAAAATGGAATTTAAAAAACTGAATTAAAACTTTACTTTGTTAAACATGGAATTTTAAATTTAAAAAATAAATTGAATTCAGATTCAAATATAAATTTATATAAGCCTTAGAAATATATATGATAGAAAAGGAAGAATTTTGGATACCTCTAGACAAGCCTAGAATGAATCTAGGTATGTTAAATAAGGAATTAAACCATGATATGTTTTGCTTTAAAAATTTGGGAAATGCTAGGATAAAATATAATAAAAGAGACAATGACTTGACGGAAGTAGAGTATACATTAAATAGTTTATATTAATGTAAAGAGTTTATAGAAACAAGAACTAAGAAGCAGGAATTAAAATGATCATACAGAATTATACCACCATCCAAATAACACATAGCATTCACAGAACACTCATCTGGGTATGTGGAATGCTGTGGAAAGTGCTTATATTTTGTTCAACATTTGAAATGTTGGCCAGCCATCTTATAACAAACACCATACTTACCTGGGAGCCTGCTGCCCAGCTGCCATGGCCAAAAACTTTGTGCAAAGAAAAGGGATGTTCACTGTGACAGCTTTACTAGTTGGGCTTGAGAGTATAATCCATTTCCATGAAAGATTTTTCTGGTCGCAGCCCAGGTGGACACATTATCCATTTACCTCTCAATTATCCATACATATGCCCCCCTTCTTATTGCCCTGGATAATTCACTTACTCACTGTAGTGGATTCATGGATATATGTTGTTCTGTTAATCTTTATCTCTCATATAGGTTATAAATATTATTTTGTATCTATTCACCATCTTAAATAAAAACAGTATATTTAAATTAGTTTACAGAAAGAAAAGGAAGCAGGGCATCAATCTTAAGGACCTTATAAGAAAGGTCCACACTTCAAAAGAAAGAAAAAAATAATTCAAGGAAATATGAAAGCTAAAAAAATTTAAATAAAGGAAACATTGTAAGCTGAGTTATGTACACAATAATATAGACTTGCCTATGAATCATAATCTTACTTGCAAGTAGTCCATGTCAAGTTGCTATAACTACAATTATAGAGATACAAAGCAAATATATCTAAACTTCAGATTTGAAAAAGTGTTGGGCACTCAATGTTTCCTGATAATTCTGGTAGGGAATTAAAAATATCAAACATGTCAAAGGTGGAACTTGAGTAGAGAAAGGGAGCCAATGATTCAGAGCAATCAGGGAATGCTTAGTCAGTTGGTGAGAGATTTATAGATCAGACTCCCAATGACAGCTTTATTTTAGAATTAAATTAAACCTCAGTCAAAATGTCCTAAGATGTGTTAATATTGAAAGACAAATATTTGTTACTTTTAGAAGCAACAAATTCCGACAGAAGGGTAGACCTATTGCTAAACCATCTGTTTAGCAATATGCTTAATAATTCAACAGACGGGTGCTTCTTATAAACAGATGGTTTTTTTAAAAGTCTAAAATATTTTATCAATGGAGACCTCAACCACGACCCAAAAAAAAAAAAAAAAAATCCTTCACAACCATGCAGCCCACAGTTGAATACTTGGTTTCTTTTCATTCAGCATACACATAATAAAAATGGCACTGCAAACACTAGACTACCATCCTTCTGTTACCATGAGAGCAACATCTTTTCTTTGTGAAACACATGCGGAGACAAAGGATGACTATTCAGTTGCACTGGTTAAACATCTTTTGTACCTGGAATATTGACGATACATCTAGTTGGCAGGCAGAAGCAGCATGGGGAATAAATAGCTCACCTACTTCATTTATTTACAAAACATACATTTATTTACAAACCACAGCACACAGACACACCACCACACAGATGAATGCATTCAGTATGTAAAGGAGCATGGTAGGGTCCCATTATAGAAAGGTCTTTGATTCAAAAAATATTTCCCTTAAATTTATAAAAATAATACTTTTAAATAAGAAATTGATACCTGAAAACTTTTAAAAAATTCTACTCAAAAGCACTTACTTACATAAACTATATTTAAGCATGTTTTCAAAAGTTAATCAAATATTAGTGTTTATGCCATGCTAAACATGGCATAATGACATGTCATATGCCATTAACATACTCAGGAGAATTATTTTTTAGTGAACAGTTTAGGGTCAGTGAATAATTATTTTAGATGCAAAGGCAAAATAAAACTTAAGACAGTTTTTTTTTTTCTATTTAGGATAAATAGAAAGTATTGTGAATCCTCAGAATGTCAGACATATTTTTCTTATAAGAGACATTCTGGCTATGAAACATCTTTTAGTAACGAACTTACAAAAACCCTAAGATCACTAAATACTTCTCATATCATTGACAACTTCAATTAAAAAAAATACATTTAAAATTTACAAACTCAGTAAAACAATAAAAGCTCCACTGTATTTATTACCTACTATTTTAATTAGTCTTTCTTAGTTTCTATTGCATCAGTTATGATGTTCAGATCTTGGCTTACCCAAATCAATTACTTGCTTGGAATCAATTAATAATAGATATTCATATAATATGTAAGATATGCCCTGAGAAAGGATACATAAATATAAATATATTTCAAGTCTACTGTATTTAAATATTCCCAACTATTTTAAATTGAACTAAAATTAATAAAAAGAGGTAAACCAATAAATAGATTGATTAATGTTTACTATGTCATGATTTAATATAGCTGACATTTACTGAGCACTTACCATGTGCCAAGTATTAAGCACTTTTCAAGATTTAACTCATTTAATTCTCACAATAGCCACAGATACTAACAGTAATATCTTACTAAAAGAATAAAACACTACTTGGAAAACACATGATTTGTTTTTTTAAAAAAATCTACATGAAAAAGGCGGCCTAAACATAGTCTCTATAAGCCACCAAAGACTCGTTAGTTTAGAAAATCATCTGTTACAAAGGAAAAGTTAACATGTTAAAATTTAAGGCAAATTATGTTGGTCTAAATGAAGACTTAGTCCTACCTCTATCTAAAGTATCAAACAAAGTTTCAGAGAGCCATAAAATAATACACATCAATTAATCATCATCATCTGCTGAGTCAAACATTGGAAAATAATGTCAAGAAGTTACCCTGTAATTACTTTGCGGCTCCTTGAAAACCCATTTGACATAATCACTCTTTGACAGCTGCAAGAGGGAAAATGTTCTATTTCTTCTCCCACCAGTACCCTCTTCTGAGAGCCAGGGGCATCGCTTTTCAGTACTTCCTGATCTGCCAAATGTTTACGAGGGAAGTGTGTGGGGTGCCTTCGTAATCAGTGCTCCGGAGGCCAGTCAGGGGTTGAGAGTTTCCAATCAAAGCCATGGATTCAGGAGAGTCACAGTCAGGGGACGGGCAATGGGCTTATTATTACCAGTATGCAGGGAGGAAAATTACTCAAGTACAAGAGAAGAATATCTGGTTGTATTTAAAAGACCACTGGAACATTTCCCTCCTTTCTGTCTATGACATTACATTTCCATTTACCAAAAAAAAAAAAAAACCCTCAGTATCCACCACAGTATAATATGTTAAACATTCTTATTTGCCCATATGTGGGACAAGAGTTATTTTAAACTGTAAAACATGTATGTAAACTAGACAAGAAGTTAAATCATCCTGAACCCAGCTGTCAAAGAAAGCCTGTGATTTCCACCCAAGGTTTTTTGTTTGTTAGTTTGTTTTTTGTTTTTGTTTTTGTTTTGAGACAGGGTCTCACTCTGTCACCCAGACTGGAGTGCAATGGCAGGATCATAGCTCACTGTAACCTCAAATTCCTGGGCTCAAGCAATCCTCCCGCCTCAGCCTTCCTAGTAGCTAGGACTACAGGTGTGCACTACCACACCTGGTTCATCCGAGGTTTTGGGACCCAGGACCACAATTGGGTTTTCTGCCTACAAGTGGGCTGATAGGGAGTAAATATTAAAGCTCACTCTGAAAGTGAAGTGCAGCCTTTTTAACAGCTTATTTTCAAGATGTCATATGGTACTTGATTTCTTCTCTGAACACTCACCGTTGAGCTAGCATCTGAGACCACTTCCCCACTTCCCAAGGGGAATGTTCTCTAGTTTTCTATTACTATTTGGTTTTCACCAGGGGCAACCACCAGAAGAAAGGCCTAACCTGATAGCACAACATGATAAACCTAAAACCCCAGTACCTCAGCAATGTGAGAAGACCCTAGAAAAAAATTTCTGCAAAACAATCCTATTGTGAGAAATTGAAGCTTTATATTGCACTGAGAATACCTGTGTTCTTATCATGGATTTTTCATTTTTTTTCCATCAAAAGAGATATGAGTTAGGCCTGTGACACAGCAAGATTTAGAAAGTGTATTGCATTAATGAAAATGTCATTGATGTAGTATCTTATACCTCTACAGTAAAAAAGGGAAAAACAAAGACCAGGAAAAGAAGAAAACACTAAAAGAACTAACCAGGAAACACTATAATAAATACCAGTTTCTGGCAGCCCATTTTATCTCACTGAAAGAACAAAAATGGGAAAAGTCATTTATACAGTTTGGTACTTAAAACTGAATTGGGAAGTGCTAACCGTATTTTCTTAATTTTCCTAAATTACTGAGTTCTTCCTTGGAAGCTAATACAAAGATAATTTATCCCACTTCTGAAATTAAGATGAAAACTTGAAAGGGAGAGAAAGTTATCACTTTACCAAAAAATGTTATTTATGATACCTCCAGGTAGGAAAAAACATATACTTAATGCAGAAGGGAAAAAAAGATCTCTCATTAAAAAGGAAAAGGTTAATTGTGCTGACTTAATTTAAGTCAATATCATTCTCATTTTTGCCCCCAACAATGCTACTTGCATATTTACGAGTAAAAGAATTCTGCATAATTAAAAAATGAATTTACAGATTATTTCATAACTGGCATTTTAAAGTAACTTTTTAATAACAATGTGCTACAACAATGACAATCTCACTTATTAAAGCCTTATTTATTTACAATGTTGGTAGCTCTCTTGCAAATCTTTACTAATTTAACATTACAACTTCATATCCTTTCCTAATCTCATGTAATTTACCCTACTTAATTCCTTGCTTCTGGATATGCTACATTTGCCACCCAATGAGTTTATTTCACTGGTCATTTACTTTTAACAGTAAAGCCAAACTATTTGGAGGAAATAATCTCCCAGCAAATCCAACACAGGAAAAAAAGACTCTTATTTATCCAGCATTTTGTACCATGAATTGAAGCTTTATTGCAAAGAGTAAGCAATAAACAAAAACACCTCAGGGGCCTGGGAGGAGCAATGTAACCAATTACATTTAATTAAATCAAAGGATGGGAGCCCCAGGGTTGAATGAGCTGAAGAACAAATTTGCATTAACACCTAGCAGCCAAACAAGCAGCTCTGGGTCTAGTCTGCAAGTACAATTGTTGCCATCTATTCTCTGCACTGAAGGGGGGCCATTAGCTAAATTCTTACGCATTGTTTGTCCACTGATGAGAGGCTGCCTTCTCAACATTTCACTTCATCACACATGAAAATTGCCTACTAAAATAAACAGCTTCCTCTGAAAGCTCAGAAACAAACATTTATTACCTGACTCCAGTTTGCAATTTGTTGAAAACTCTTCAGGGCTGCTAAAGGAGACAAAAAGAAAATGAAAGGTGTGATTCCAGGCCTTAACTTTACATTTGATGGAGATCATATGTTTGAGCAGACTCTTTTGTAACATCAGAGACTACAAGGTAGGTTATTCCTAGGGTCCACCAAGAGTACCTCTGCTCTAGATGGAATACTTTGACTTAATCTTGCAACATGAGAATCTCAAACATTCCCAGCTGAAAACCCATCCTGTTATTCAAGTAAGTCACAACCCCAAAAAATGCTCTCACTATACAGAGAGTTTCTCCCTTAATGACTAATTATCTTTATTAGAGAATTGTGTGTTAATACATTTAAATACACACACATATCACACATGGTATCTATCACAAACCTTATTAAATCATGGTCATCATGTTGAGAGCCTACATAAACTACATAATAGAGTAGGTTAATTAACACCTACTCTAACTGTGATAGGTTTTATTCTTTTGTTTTACACATTCCTCTTTTAGTCCCATTAAAGTATCACACTCAAAACAACAACAACAACAGCAACAACAACAAAGAAAACCTTGGAAGAGTCTTTAGTAGCTCCACTATGGTAAATGATGAGGATATAAGTATGATAAAATAGAGACTAAGAAAGAGGCAGAGATACGGTCTGGCTAAGGTTATTTCAGATTGAAAAACAAACGAAAAATATCTGGATATGCACTATCCAGAAATATTAGTTTGAAATAATATATAATTCTCCATCCATAAAATAATGAAGAGTTTTTTAATAAAATTTCCTGAGTCACCAAAGCTAACACATGCCACACTACTTCGAAGTCAGCTTCACAGCTTGTAAGGTAGTGATGTCAGCTTTGAATCTAAGTGGGATTCAGACATCTTTGAGCTAGTCAGATAAGACCCAGTTTGGTGGCAGGGCTCAAAGAGCTCTGTAAGAATTAGGCTCTTTGACTTGAAGCTTGAGTTCAACATGGCTGGAACAAAGATTCTCACAACTTATATTTCAGATCTACTTCTTAGACTCAAAACACTCTTAAAGCCCCCAAATGGATGGAGAAAAGGCAGGAAAAGGCAAAATAACCTCTTGCAGTGACAGTACCCAGGTTCACATGGGTCACTCCAGCAAGCTGAGCACATTGCGCAGGAACAGTACCTGCTGCCCATGCTTTGAGATCCTTGAAAGTCTGGATCCCTTTTTACAAACTCATGAAGTCATCACAAATTTGCATTTGGAATTGTATCCAGTAGAATTTGAGTTATTATGGTTAATGTGACTCCATACCTCTAAACTGTGTTATAAAGCCTGAGAAAATGTGACACACACACACACACATATATAAAATATACACACAAGAATTCTGGAAAAATCTTGGACACCGTTAAAAGAACTAGCAACATCTATAAGCCCAGTCATATTTTTATCAAGTAGGAAAATATACAACCTGGTTTTGGCCATATATTTATTATAATACCTATCTAGTATATTTTGTAGCAGCTATGTATTGGCATCTTGGGCTCCATGTTAATTTACATTTGAAGACTGGTCATATTTTGGAGGCAACATTTTTATGCCAGACTATTATACGTTTGTTTCCCAGTTATATATGCTTCATCAACCAAAATTTTCCTAAGTATCTCAATTTGGTGATGCTTGGTGGTAATCTTACTACCCTAAATCACAAGTACTCCTCAGTCTCACCAAACAACTGATCTTGTGAATGTATTTGATTATAACATAAATTTTTAGCATTTCTCCCCACACCAAATATTTTCCCAGATATTCTTAATTGCTAGGTATTTAGAATTTCTTAATTACTAGGTAATCATACCTAATGATAAAACTACAAATTTATACTTGTACTGAAATTCAAATATTTATTTTACTCACAATCAAGCAACTCCTCCACTAAGTACATTTTCCTTTTATCAATTATGTTGATTTACCTGCCTTTACCCAATTCTATTTTATACCAACACTAAAATGATTTTTTAAAAAATTTAAACTGTTTTAGAGTTGGCATAATTTCAAATTATTCTTATAAAGCAAATTTCTTGGTAAAACCATTCTTTTTTTTTAAGTCATGCACAAAGCTATTAAGTGTACTGCTTAATCAATACATTCCTAAATAGAACCAGAGGGAGAATTAAATCAGTCTCCCTGCAATAGTCTACATTTTATACATATGGCTTTTGATTTCACAATTTTTTTGCCGTTTGAAAAATGGAACATGATTTACTCATTGTATGTTACCAAAAACAAAGAAGAATTGAAGGGTCAATCTTATAAACCTGAAAATTTTCTTGAAGATATTTGAATGTAAAAATGAGTCACTGCCTTTTCTGTAACCAAATAGTTCATATCACATATCAAATGTCATTGTTTTTTGATTGCTTTATTAACTATCAGAGAGTCTATAATGACCTCATCTTTATACCTCAATGATAATTTGCAATCTCTGTTCTCTTCTTGCAGTCACGATATTCTTCTCACAACATAAGTAAATCTTCTCTACCAACATGGGTGTTATAACAATGGTTAATAGATACTAGATAGGTAGATCATTAGTGTCTTCTTAGGTAGAGTTGAAATATTATTATCTTTTAGTAAGATAAAGTTGTATTCATTTAAAAACCTGGCCATTACCTATAGTTAGATAGCTTTCCTTTATTTTTAGTTGTTCTTTATTTTTATAACTAATATGAATAAAGTCATTATAAAAATACAAATATTATTTTCTTTTTCAGCTTGAGGTTGAATCTCCTTTTATGAGACCAGGTACATTGGCCTATACAATGTTGGTGACATTTACTATTATTCTTATGGAGACTGTTAACTTTATAAAGGGGACCAAAGAGGAGAGAGCAAATGAAAAATTAGAACAGAGGACAAATCAAAGTAAAAAATTATAATAGAACGACTTTAAAATCTATGAGAATGGATGAAGGATTCTTTAAGCAAATTATTTTTTGATGTTCATTTTTAAAATGACTTCTGTTTCTAGAAGAAAGCTAAAATTACACACAAAAATATTATTCATGTTATGGTAGACAAAGATGCAAAAGAAATGACTGGGTACATAAAGCAGGTTTTTCTCTAATTATTCTATAGCACAGAAGCAAATTTAATACATATACATGAGATAGCAATAGTTTCCTAGAATTCATTTAAAAATTTGAAATGTAAGTATCCTTTACTTATTTTTATAATGCTATATCATTTGGTTAGAAATATTGTTCAAAATTTCCCTTGAAATAAATATGTTAATTTTTCACATTAGATGCAACTAAACACTTCTTTAAGTCAAGTGCTGTAACATGCAATGCAGTCTTTAAATTAGCAATTCTTTAAGGATAGAACATAATGGTGGTAGGGAGCAGATTCTAAATCATAATCTCTAAGAGAGTCCATACAGTTTGAAAACAAAGCAATATTTTGTTCCTTAACTTTGAGTCACAATATTGAATGTGTTCTAATTTTGAATAATATTAAAGAAGGGTGTAAAAAATTACTATTTATCAAAGGGGGTACTTTTGTAAATTAAAGAATGTGTTTAATGTTCTATATCACATATTTGAAAAACCAAATCCCTAAGTTTATAGTTTTGTCCCTATTCTGCTCTCAGCTTTCTAAGTGGAGCTGGCTGACTCACACAAGAAGCTGAAAGTTCACACGTAAAGTACAGCAACAGTCAACTGCAGAATCTGAAACACTGAAAGCATACATTTATCTCCTCTTCCTCCAGAGGCTCCACTAAAATGATAGTAGAGGAGTTAAAAGGTACAAACCCACAACAGCAAAGAGAAACAGGGAGGTTATGTGATAGGGCAAAAGACTGACCTATGGAAGACAGAAAGCAGATGAAAGGGTGACAACTGAGGAAGCAAGGCAGGTGAGTCCCCAGATGAGGGCAGACAATGTGCCATCAGAATCCCAAAGAGTTTCCAGGCTTGGATGTATCAGATATAAGGGAAGAGGAGTAAAATGAGAACTAAAAATAGAGTGACTAACTGAAAGTCTGTATACAGAGTTGTTGATCCCCTACTAGCCATGTGTCCACCTAATTGAAAAAGAAATGGAACAGCCCACAGAGGAAAGACTGCCATGCAGACTTTAAGAGTTCTCCATATGATCACTCCAAAGTAGAACTCTACCTACATATCTGCAGAGATCTCAAGTGGTTTCCGTTGTCTCATTCTTACATATAACTGGACAACTAAGATTCAACAGTTGAGAAAAATCTGAAACATAAAAGAGAAAGACCAAGGTAAACAAACAAAGAAACAAAAATGAGCTGGGAGAAAATATAAGTAACTTGGGACATAGATTAAAAAGAAAAATTCTGATAGCCTCAGAGAGATTCAAGAAGACGCCGCATATGTAACACAGGAACTGAATGCATGAAAAGGAAAAAAATACAGAGCAAAAAAGAACTCTTAGAAATTAATAATTTGCTAGAAAGGGTAGCCGATAAAGAGAAGAACCACACATAGTTTTGTTAAAAAAACAAAAAAGGTAGAGAAATGACTGCAGATGTATATTAAATAACGCTCAGTGGTGCCACCATCAGACCAAAGAGTGTGTAATGGCTCAAACACAACAGAAGTTCATTTCACGCCCATGTAACAGTTTAAAGTAGATATTCCTGGTCAATGAGCTGCTATCTTTCAAGTAGTGATTTATGGGCCGAGGATCCTTCTAGTTTATGGTTCTACCATACCCTAGAGGTCTCTTGTTATTATATTTTCTACATCTTCCTGGTGGACGATGAAAAGAGAAGATGTAGTCAGCCATTACTTAAAAGCCTTCATCCAGAAATGGCACACATCAGTTCTACCCACCTTCTATTGGCTACAACTTAGTCACATGGCTGCATTTAACTGAAAAGGAAATTGGAAAATTGTAGTTCACGTGTGGTCTCAGGAAGAAGAACACAAATATTCTTGTGTACAATCTCTGCAACAACATGCATGGACTACCTGTAGGAAGATTTGAAAAACCAAAAAAACTAGTACAGGGTTTCCTCAGGGGACTAAGGCTACATGGGATCAAGAGTGAAAACTCTTCACTACATACACTTTTATACTGTTTCAATTTTTTTTTACAATGGTCATATAGAAGGAAGAGAGAAAAATAAGAAAAAAAAGTCAGTCTAGGACATCCAACATTTGTTCATAGTAGTTCTAAAAAAAAAAAAAGAAAACCAAGAAAAATGAAAATGAGGAAATGATCAGGGGAATAACCCAAAAGAAATTTCCAGATTGAAGGATAAGAGTCTTCAAATTAAATGCGCCATCTATTCCCAGAAGAATTAATGAAAAAAAGATACATATCTAAGTTTTTCATTGATAAATTTCATAAGGCCACGAACAAAAAGAAATCCTAAATTTTCTACAAAATAAATGATAGGCTTGTCATTAGCCACATTGAATGCTAGAAGGCAATATACAAAAAATGCCTTCAAGTTCTAAAGGACAATAAAGTTCTAACTAGAACTTATACCCAATCAAATAAAGTATGAAGATAGAATACTTCAGATATACAAGGACTCAGAAAATTTCTCTTTTTCTTAGGAAGTTACTTGAAGATGTTTTTCCACAAAACAAGGGAACACAAAGAAGAAGACATACATCCAAAAAAGAAAACCAAGAGATTCAGCCCAGGAAAACAGAAAAAGGAAATCTTAGTTACTAGCCATATTGTGGAATTAAAGAAAAAACCTAGTCCAGACTAGAAAAGGAAGACAATAACATAAAAATTCACTTAAAAACCTACAATGACAGAGGACTTGAAAAAAATTAAGAGGTATATAAAGTACAGAAGTGGTAGAAAAGCTGTACAAGAAAGAAAATACAATTATAGACTGTAAATAGTGCAAGGGGATTGCAAAAGAAAGCTGTATAAGAGAGAATGTATAATTACAGAACACTCTGTAGTGAATGTTACTTACATAGTTAAAATGTACATGCTCTTGTTCATAAAAACAAAAATAGTAATACATACATACATACATATCTCAGGAATGTTGGAGGGTGGTCAATAAGCTGTCTAAAACTGATGCATCAAGAAGTCCTAGGATAAGCATAATTTTTAAGAAATATGGAAATAACCACCAAAGAAATACTTAGAAAAGTTAAAAGTATTGGCCTGTAAGAAGCAGGATGGGAAAGGAAAGGGGATTGTTGATTTTCATTATAAAGCCTTCAAAATATTTGATTTTAACCATATGTACATGTTACTTTGATTTTAAAAACTGGGCCATTACTATGTCCCAAACATAGTGTTAGGTACAGAAAACAGAAAGATAAATTAAAACCTGTTTCCTTGAAACCATAAGAATTCTAGAAGAAAACATTGGAAAAACTCTTATAGACATCAGCCTAGGCAAAGAATTCATGAAGAAGACCCCAAAAACAATCACAGCATCAACAAAAATAAATAAATAGTACCTGATCAAATTAAAAAGCTTCTGCACAGCCAAAGAAACTATAACTAGAGCGAATAGACAACCTACAGAATGGGAGAAAATATTTGCATGCTACACATCTGATAAAGGGCTGATAACTAGAATCTATATAGAACTCAGGAAAATCAGCAAGAAAAAAATCAAACAACCCCCTTAAAAAGTGGACAAAGAACATGAACAGAAACTTTTCAAAAGAAGATAGACTAATAGCCAAGAAACACATGAAAAAATGTTCAACATCTCTAATCATCAGGGAAATGCAAATCAAAACCACAATGAGATACCACTTAACTCTAGTGAGAATGGCTTTATCAAAAAGTCCCAAAACAACAAATGTTGGTGTGGATGCAGAAAGATAGGAACACTCATACACTGCTGGTGGGACTGCAAACTAGTACAACCTTTACGGAAAGTAATACAGAGATACCTCAAAGAACTAAAAGAAGAACTACCATTTGATCCAGCAATCCCACTATTGGGCATCTACCCAAAGGAAAAAAAGACATTCTATAATAAAGACATCTGCATTCGAATGTTTATAGGCACAATTCACAATTGCAAAGATGTGGAAACAACCCAAGTGCCCATCAATCCATGAGTGGATTAATAAAATGTGGTATATGTATACCATGGAGTACTACTCAGCCACAAAAAACATTGATGACCTAACACCTCTTGTACTATCCTGGATGGAGCTGGAGCCCATCCTCCTAAGTGAAGTATCACAAGAATGGAAAACCAAGCACCACATATACTCACCATTAAATTGGTCCTAATTAATCAACACTTATGAAAGTAACATTCATCGGGTGTCGGGCAGGTGTGGGGGAAGAGGGGATAGGTATATTCACACCTAATGAGTGTGGTGTGCACTGTCGGGGGAGGGCACGCTTGTAGCTCTGACTCAGGCAGTACAAAGGCAATATATGAAACCTAAACCTTTGTACCCCTGTAATATTTTGAAATTTTAAAAATCAATAAATTTTTTTTAAAAATCTGTTTCCTGCTCTCCAGGAGTTCATAGTCCATAGGGAAGACAGATATGTAAAACAAAATCACAATTCAGTGTGAAATAACTAGGCTCATTGAATTATGTACAACATGCTATCTCTGCAGCACAGGAAAACAGAGGAAGGGAGGAAACAGGAATCTGATGTTTGAAATGCTACTTGAACTCAGAGTCTTGATGCCTGAACCTGTGCATATGAACCTGTCCTCACATATATGTTCACTCCTAGGATAATTCCATTGAAACCAGGATAACCAGTAGAAGAAATACTATTCCTCTTGAACAATACTGAAAAATAATTGTTTATGATACTTTTATTACTACTACAGGTTGAGGATATAAAGTAAAGATGAGAAAGAAAGAAAAGCGGAGACTGAAGGTGTAATGGACATTTGGTACATCACACCACACCACATTGATTCTGAAAAAGGACCTCACTTTACAGTGGAAAAAATAAAGCCATGGGCGGATAACTCAGGGAATTCACTGCTCCTATGTGTCCCTTCATCAAAAAGCAACTCTCTTCTTAGAGAGGCTGAATTGAAAACTGCATTACAGCATCAACTGGGAGACAATACTTTGTGAGAGTAAAATACTGACCTACAAGAAAAAATTTATGCTGCAAATTAGTGACCATAATATGACACAGTCATGCGTCACTTAATGATGGG
The DNA here is from genome assembly GCA_023783475.1 of Daubentonia madagascariensis. NCBI lineage: Eukaryota > Metazoa > Chordata > Mammalia > Primates > Daubentoniidae > Daubentonia > Daubentonia madagascariensis. Next base: position 37,819,849 of record JAKFHU010001035.1, on the reverse strand, counting down.
GTTACATTCTGAGAAATATGTCGTTAGGCAATTTCGTCATTGTGCAAACATCATAGAGTGTACTTACACAAACCTACATGGTACAGCCTACTACACACGTAGGCTATATGCTATAGCCTATTGCTCCTAGCCTACAAATTTGTACAGCATGCTACTGTACTGAATACTGTAGGCATTTGTAACACAATGTTAAGTATTTGTGTATCTAAACATATCTAAACATAGAAAAGGTACAGTAAAAATACGGTTTTATAATATTATAAATACAGTACATAAAATATGAGACCACCATCATTGACTGAAGCATCATTATGTGGCACATGACTACTTGTTTCTTCCATAGCCGACATACACAAGCCTGGAAACCGAGGGACCTCCCACAATATACCTAATGACCCCCAAAACTCTGAAGACTAGAAACTCACTCTATGTACCTTAGCACTTTCTGCCAATTGGATACTCCAATCCTGGACTTTAAATCTTGAAGGAATAAGGCAAAGTACAGACACAGGTGACAAAAATTCTTGATGCAGAAGTAGCATCAAGAATCTAGTGGTGGTAGCACTGATGTGTGTCTGAGAATAGCATCCTAACTAGACTGATCCCACAGGCTGATGTGGGCAGAAGTTCCTGGCCCAGCCTGCTTTGGTTCCTGTTTATTTCCCAGCCTTCCCTACAGATTCTGGGAATTGCCCAATATCCACTAAATTTTATTTCTACTCAAGTTAGTCAACATCAGTTTCTATTACTTTGCAACCACAAACTCAACACAGAATTGAAAAATGATAAAAAGTCAGAGATGAAGGGATTCCTAAATCTTTAAAACATTCTTCCCATTGTTGTTCTAAAAACTATAATTGAGTCATGTACTTTAAGTTTTCTCTATTTTTGATTCAGGAAGAAAAAGTGAATGCTTTCAAAACAAACAAAATTAGGTATTTTACCTGAGATAATTAAGAAGTCTATAAGCCTGTTATGAATATTAAACTAACAAACTTTAATTATGAAAAGATAATTTTTTTCACCCATTTTAACACCCGTGATCTGTGTTTCAATTGCTTTCCTCATTTTGTATTTTTGTTGTAACAATGTCATCTTTTAATGTTTTTCAGTGACATATTACTGAGAAAATTTGAAGATATGTTTGTTTATTAAAGGATAATCGCATTTATACATTTCTAAAAAGGAATTCTTAGCTGAATGAGGATCTTCATTGTATAACCAGTTTTCACATTGAAGTTTTTTATCTTTGAAAGAGAAGTCCATGGATGTTTTTATCAAACATGTAAATAAAATTTCTATACAATGCCAAAAATTTCAAAGTATTTAAATAAGAAAAGGTCTTTCTTTAAAACTTTCAAGAAAACTGCTAAAAAGAACTATATGAATAGGAAAATATTCTAAACCATTCTGTGGAAACATTAGTCATGTATCTTAATGGTTTGTGTTCTATTTTCTATGGTTTTATTTATTTGATATTCAATACTGCTCTGACATCAAATCTCTTCCCACAACTACAACAATACAAATCACTTCCCAAGAAATATTTAATTCTAACCACTACTACCCTACAAATGTTCAAAGGAAATATACAGCAGATATAAGCAACAGCTGACAATAAACTTTCTTTATGAATGAAGATTTAGCACTTTCTTTGTGATTCTCTTGACCACTGTGATGGATAATAGCAAAACCCTCTGGAAGTGATTAACAAAGATAATGAGATGACAGTTAATAATCCCTTAGACATTTAAAAAAAAAAAAAAACTTTACCCAAGGGGGAAAAAAAGGTAAGCTTCTACTAGCAGAATGTAGGCTATGAAATAAATGATACTCTACCTTGAATAACAGGCCTGGGCATAACCCCATCAAACCAGTATTTTTAATGCTAGTAATTAAATGCTTTTAGCTCCAAATTATCCACACTACCTTCAAGGGCCTAGTAATAATCCAGGTAATGTCTCAGATGTACCTCACTGCTCCCAGGTTTTATATATAGTTGACCCTTGAACAACACGGGTTTGAACTGCACAGGTCTACTTGTACATATGCAGATTTTTTTCAATAAAAATTACATCAAGTGTGCCTGCCTCTCCTGCCTCCCCTTCCACCTCCTCCACCTCTTCTGCCTCTGCCACCCCTGAGACAGCAAAACCAACCCCTCCTTTTCTTCCTCCTCCTCCTCAGCCTATTCAACATAAAGATGACAAGGATGAAGACCTTTATGATGATCCACTTCCACTTAATGAATAGTAAATATATTTTCTCTTCCTTATAATTTTCTTAATAACATTTTCTTTTCTCCAGCTTACTCTATTGTAAGAATACAGTGTACAATACATATAACATGCAAAATATGTGTTAATCAACTGTTCATGTTATCAGCAAGACATCCAGTCAACAATAGGTTATTCAGTTAGATAGTTCAGTTGTGGGGGACTCAAAAGTTACAAGCAAATTTTTTACTGCACAGAGGGAACGACACCCTTAACCCCTGCATTCTTTAAGAGTCAACTTTATTCTTTCTCTCTACATATATATTCCCCCCTCTAACAACTGGGGGAAAAGTATTCGTTGGATTCTGAGACTAAAGAAAGAAAAAAAAAAATCATGAAAGCAAAAATAAATATTAATTAGAAAATAGTCTGAGACTTGACTATACAACTTATGCAGAAATATGCAAATTATACACAGATGAACATGTCACCTTTTTATTTCATATGCCTGGATGTGATCCTTAGAAATTTTTAAAATAGAAGCCAGAGATTTAAGCTATATCCTATCATTATTAAACTCAAGTTAGATTTATACAATTAATAAATCTTTATATATATTATAATTACCTAAAATAATTGTATAATTTTCTCTCCTGAGTATTCACCTAAACTTGGGTGACTAGTGACCTCATGAAAGTATTTTTCAGATGGCAAAAAGCTCTAAATACTAAAAAGAGGAAACAATGGCATTATATCATCTATTGTTATTACCAACCATGGAAGAAAAAACACTTTTTTTTTTAAAGAGACAGGGTCTCACTATTTACTATGTTGCCCAGGCTATAACGCAGTGGCTATTCACAGATGGAATCATAATGTACTACAATCTTGAATCCCTGGGTTCAAGCGATCCTCTTGCCTCAGCCTTTACCTCCAGAGAAAAAAATTTTTTAAGGTTATTTTCTGAAACTTTAAGTTCCATAATAAAACTAAAATAGAAACTGGTAGACCTCCTCATTCACAAAAGTACTGAGAGTTTTCCATATCAGCAGGACACAGAAAAATAAATTCTAATGAAATTGTCACTTTACTAAGAAGACTGATCAAAGGAATAATCTGTTCATTTTGAAAAGATCCTTGCTAAAGTGGTTCTAAAGCAGACAATGATTATTTATCACTTGCTACCTGTTTAGAAACACCTATGTTGGCTTGGTTTGATTTTGTGATACACTTAGGATTTTACATATCTACTACACGTTATTTCTTCTACACATTATATGTTATTTTATAGTTCTCATAGAAAAGAATTACACCTTATAAACCATGACAAAAGCCAACTAGCAGTGTGTTCCATATATTATGCAGTACACATAGTCACCTCACAGCCTGACTCTTTCCTCCTCCTTCCCCACTGGGGATCTTGTCACTTATGACCACTGTGGCCATAATACCATCTTGCTGGGGGAAGCTACTCATTTAACCCTTTGGTCTAAATTTGGACAACGATTCTTTCACACCACACACAGCATCGGGGGTGTTTGATGCACTAGGTACTATAGACATACTGCTTAGGGTAGATTTGCTTTCCAAACACTTAGGAAAATCTAAATGTCCACCAATGGTGAGTCCAATAAACTAAGTTAGGATCAGTTCACAATGTAGTACTATGCAACTACTAAAAAGACGAACCATAGAAAATAAATAAATAAATAAACAAAAAAGAAAAAAAAAGATGAACCATACATCTGATAGGTTAATATAGTGAGATATTTAACACATATTGTTAAGTTAAAGAAAGAAGAAAAAAATGAATACAAAATAAATGTATAGAATATGATCCAATATATGTTTTTAAAATTGTTTATATATGCATTAAAAAGTCTACAAGGAAATCCACCAAATATTAAAAATGGCTATCTCTTGGGGATAAGTTTCAAGAAGACTTTTGCATTTTTGTATTGCTGGATTGCTGGATTTTCTTTCAATGAGAATGTACTATCTGGAAAATCAATAAAAATATTTGAATTTTTAAACATGTAACTAAATGTAATCAATTTTATCCAATATATTAATATTTCTATCATTTTTATGGAATTTAAATATAAATCATTAAATATACAATTTCTTAGTCTTATTCAGATGTGGTAATACCTTAGCTCTGATGGAAGTGATTCAATGTTCTTTCTCAATACCATGGGCCACTCAAACTATGTTACTTAAATGCAGTTTTTGTTCAGATGATTTCTTACTAAAGCAAAAAAATGCAGTAATAATATGCTCATAGTAAGTTGACAGAGAGCTCCAGTAATAAAATAATCAATCCATGTAAATTAAACAGGAATATTTGTAAACAACTGGCTTACATTACAGAGTACATGCTAAATTCAAAATGAGTCCAAACAATGTTGTGCTTTGTGAAAGACTTTAGTCAATGGGCTGCCAAGGTCAATTAGTACAATATAAGAGTTTAAATATTGAAGGGGAAATCCTCAAATCTTTATATTCACTCAAATCTTAGGAATAGATCTCAAAGAGCAAAGAATCTAAAGTATCAAGGGCTATTATAGGAAACCATGCTCTTTTTTTTTTTTTTTTTAATTTATTTTTTTAATTTCAGAATATCATGGGGGTACAACACTTTGGCCATACACATTGCCCCTGTTCTGCCCGTGTCAGAGCCACAATCGTGGTTGTCTCCCAAACTGTGCTCCCCGCATCCATTCAGTGAGAGTTTTTCCCATCCCTTCCACCCCCCTCCTGCCCGCCCGCCCTCAGATGAATGTTATTGCCCTGTGTGATGTAAGTGTTCATCAGTTAGTACCAGTTTGATGGTGAGTACCAGTGGTGCTTGTTTTTCCAATCCTGTGACACTTCGCTTCGAAGAATGGGTTCTAGCTCCAACCAGGATAATACCAGATGTGTTAATTCACTGTTGTTCCTTATTGCTGAGTAATACTCCATGGTATACATATACCACATTTGATTGATCCACTCGTGTATTGATGGGCACCTGGGTTGTTTCCACAACTTTGCAATTGTGAATTGTGCTGCTATGAACATTCGAGAGCAGATGTCTTTATTATAAAATGTCTTTTTTTCTTTTGGATAAATACCCAGTAGTGGGATTGCTGGGTCAAATGGTAATTCTACTTTTAATTCTTTGAGGTACCTCCATATTCTTTTCCATAGAGGTTGTACTAATTTGCAGTCCCACCAGCAGTGCATGAGTGTTCCTATCTGTCCACATCCCCGCCAACATTTGTTATTTGGGGATTTTTTGATATGAGCCAATCTCACTGGAGTTAAGTGATATCTCATTGTGGTTTTGATTTGCATTTCCCTGATGATTAGAGAAGTTGAGCACTTTTTTATATGTTTGCTGGCCATCATTCTGTCTTCTTTGGAAAAGTTTTATTCATGTCCTTTGCCCATTTTTTAATAGGGTTGTTTGATTTTTCTTGTTGATTTTCCTAAGTTCTGTATAGATTCTGTTTATAATCCCTTTATCAGAGGTGTAGAATGCAAATATTTTCTCCCATTCTGTAGGTTGTCTGTTCACTCTAGTGATAGTTTCCTTGGCTGTGCAGAAGCTTTTCAATTTGATCAGGTCCCATGTATTTATTTTTGTTGCTGCTGTGATTGCTTTGGGGGTCTTCTTCATAAATTCTTTGCCTAGGCCAATGTCCATAAGAGTTTTTCCAACGTTTTCTTCGAGAATTCTTATGGTTTCATGTCTTAGGTTTAGATCTGTTATCCATTGTGAATTGATTTTTGTGAGAGGTGAGAGGTGTGGGTCCACTTTCAGTCTTCTACATATGGCCATCCAATTTTCCCAGCACCATTTGTTGAATAGGGATTCTTTTCCCCAGTGTACGTTTTTCTGGAATTTGTCAAAGATCAGGTGACTGTATGAGGTTGGTTTTATATTTGGGTTCTCAGTCCTGTTCCATTGGTCTACGTGTCTGTTCTTGTGCCAGTACAGTGCAGTTTTGGTTACTATAGCCTTGTAGTATAGTTTGAAGTCTGGTAGACAGATGCCTCCCAATTTGTTCTTTTTGCTTAAGATTGCTTTGGCTAGACGGGGTCTTCTCTGGTTCCACACGAAGCGTAGAATTATTTTTTCTAGATCGGCAAAAAATGATGTTGGTATTTTGATAGGGATTGCATTGATTCTGTAAATTAATTTAGGTAGCAAAGCCATTTTTACTATGTTGACTCTGCCTATCCATGAGCATGGTAGGGCTTTCCATCTATTTACATCCTCTGCAATTTCCTTTCTCAGTGTTTCATAATTCTCTCTATATAGGTCTTTGACCTCCTTAGTTAGATATATTCCTAAATATTTAATTTTCTTTGTTGCTATTGCGAAAGGTATAGCATCTTTAATTTGTTTCTTGGCTTGATTGTTATTAGCATATATGAAGGCTATGGATTTGTGTGTATTAATTTTGTATCCTGAGACTTTGCTGAATTCATTTATCAATTCCAGTAATCTCTTGGTTGAATCTTTGGGGTTTTCTATGTATAATATCATATCGTCTGCGAATAGTGAAAGTTTGACCTCTTCTGCCCCTATCTGGACGCCCCTGATTCCTCTGTCTTGTCTAATTGCTGTGGCCAGGACTTCCAGCACTATGTTGAAAAGAAGTGGAGATAGTGGACACCCTTGTCTGGTGCCAGTTTTAAGGGGGAATGCCTTCAATTTTTCCCCATTCAGTATGATATTGGCTGTGGGTTTATCGTATATGGCTTTAATAGTTTCTAGGAATGGGCCATCTATGCCTATATTGTTAAGAGTTCTTATCATAAAACGGTGCTGGATTTTGTCAAAAGCCTTTTCTGCATCTATTGAAAGGATCATATAATCTTTGTTCTTGCTTTTATTTATATGGTGAATTACATTTATAGATTTGCGTATGTTGAACCATCCCTGCATCTCAGGAATGAAGCCCACCTGATCGTGATGGATTATTTTTTTGATGTACATTTGAATTCGGTTTGCAAGGATTTTATTGAGAATTTTTGCATCTATATTCATAAGGGATATTGGTCTGTAGTTTTCTTTTTTTGTTGTGTCCTTTCCTGGCTTTGGTATCAAGGTGATATTGGCTTCGTAGAATGAGTTTGGGAGGATTCCATCCTTCTGGATATTTTCAAATAATTTCTGCAGTATAGGCACCAGTTCTTCTTTGTAGGCTTGGTAGAATTCAGGTGTGAACCCATCTGGTCCGGGACTTTTTTTTGTGGGTAGATTTTTAATTACTGCTTCAATTTCGGTGCTTGATATTGGTCTGTTTAGAAATTCTGTTTCTTCCTGGTTGAGCCTAGGGAGGTAGTGTGTTTCTAAGAATTTGTCCATTTCCTCCACGGGAAACCATGCTCTTATTTACATAGACACATTCACTTAAGAGTAAAGATCTATTTAAGCTTTACTATTTTAGGTTTAAAAATAAGTTAATGAGGGAAAGGAACGAGGAGCTAATAGTTATCATTACCAGACACTATGCTAATGATTTTCAGAAATTATCTATTTTGTTATTAGTCTTTGATATATAATCATTAGATTTTTCATTAACATTATATTCAAATATGTCACATAATTTATCATTATTGAAGATACTGGTATGTTCCTAGAAGTGACTTGTTAGAATTTACATCATGCTATTTTATAACTACACACTTTTGTTTATTTTGAGGGGGAATCAGGTCAACATTTTAAATAGTAATATATAGTAGAAAGAAAGACAAATACAATCAAGAACTTACATTACATATGCTAAAAGCAATAATTTACCTAAATGTAATAATTCTAGCCACCATGTCAGGTTTAATGATTATAAAAGTCACCAAAGTAACCAAGAGCCTCGTTTTAATTTGTTAGCTGGTATTGCATTCAATATACACAAATTCAAAGGATAATTTATCTATTGAAAAGTACATATCACATTATAAAATCGTGGTAAATCTATCCTCTTGAAAATTATCTACATCTTTTTTTGTTGTATGGAAATACAAGAACTTAGAATAGCCAAAACAATTTTGAAAAACAAAAACAAAAACAAACTCAAAGGAATTACTCTATCCCATTTCCAGACTCACCATGAAGCCACAATAATTATGACAATGTAGTGGTATTGGCATAAAAGATAGATTAATGAAGCAATACAAACTCTAGACATAGAGTAATCTATACATGTGTAATTGATTTTCAAAAAGGATGCAACAGTAAGTTAATGGAGAAAGGACAGTTTTTTCAATAAATGTTATTAGAACAACTGAATATCCATGTGCAAAAAAAAAAAACCTAAACCAAACAAACAAAAACCCTTAACCCCTATCTCATGCCATATGTAAAAATATTAACTCAAAATGGACCATGGACCAAAAATGTAAAAGCCAAAACCGTAAAACTTTTAGAAGAAAACACAGAAGAAATTTTCACGACCTTAGGGTAGGCAAAGATTTCTTAAATAGGACACACAGACTTACTTTGCAGCAGTACAGAGAACACTACCCCCTTTCTCTGCAGAATCACCATGGGGGCTGGGACCCAGTACGCGTATCTGAAAACTGGAGGGCCTTCAAAAGCGTCATTCTTGCTCAGTACAATGGGGCTCAGGTCCATGTGCTCTCTGCATAAGCCCACTTCCACTTTGGCCAAACCAATCGCACTCCTGAATTTCTCTGCAAATTTCCTGCCAGCAAGATTCCAGCATTTGAGGGTGATGATGGATTCTGTATGCTTGAGAGCAATGCCATTGCCTACTATGTGAGCAATGAGGAGCTGCGGGGAAGTACTCCAGAGGCAGTGCCCAGGTGGTGCAGTGGGGGAGCTTTGCTGATAACAACATAGTGCCCCCCACCAGTACCTGAGTGTTCCCCACCTTGGGCATCATGCACCACAACAAACAGGCCGCTGAGAATGCAAAAGAGGACACGAGGCAATTCTGGAGCTGCTGGATGCTTACCTGAAGATGAGGACTTTCCTGGTGGGCGAACGAGTGACACTGGCTGACATCATAGTTGTCTGCACCCTCTTGTGGCTCTAAAAGCAGGTCCTGGAGCCTTTCATTCCACCAGACCTTTCCCAATACCAACTAGTGGTTCCTCACCTGCATTAACCAGCCCCAGTTCCAGGCTGTCTTGAGGATGTAAAACTGTGTGAGAAGATGCCCCAGCTTGATGCTAAAAAGTTTGCAGATAGCCAGCCTAAGAAGGACATCCCACATAAAGAAAAGGGTTCACGAGAAGAGAAGCAGAAGCCCCAGGCTGAGTGGAAAGAGAAGAAAATGGCAGATGCCTCTGCTCCTGAGGAGATAGACGGCTGTGAGCAGGCCCTGGCAGCTGCGCCCAAGGCCAAGGACCTTTGCTCACCTACCCAAGAGTACCTTTGTGTTGAATAAATTTAAGTGCAAGTACTCCAACAAGGACACACTCTCTGTGGACTGCCATATTTTTTGGAGCACTATTTGATAAGGACAGCTGTTCCTGTGGTACTCTGAATACCACTTCTGAAGAGCTCACCGAGAGCTCTTATGAGTTGCAACCTCATCATTGGAATGTTCCAGCGATTGGACAAGCTGAGGAAAAATGCCTTTGCTAGTGTCATCCTCTTTGGCACCAACAATAGCAGCTCCATTTTTAGAGTCTGGGTCTTCCAAGGCCAGGAGCTTGCCTTTTCACTGAGTCCAGATTGGTAAGTGGACTACAAGTCACATACATGGCAGAAACTGGATCCTGGCAATAAGTAGACCCAGATGCTGGTTCAAGAGTACTTTTCCTGGGAGGAGGCCTTCCAGCATGTGGGCAAAGTCTTCAATCGGGGCAAGATCTTCAAGTGAACATCTCTTGCCATGACCTAGCTGCCTGCACCTGCCCTTCAGGGAGATGGGGGTTATTAAAGGAAATTGAACATTGAAAAATAAATAAATAGGACATGGAAAGCATGAACCACAGAAAAATAAATTAATAAATTGGGCTTTATCAAAATTAAAAACTTCTGCTCTTTGAAAGACACTACTAAGAAAATGAAAAGACTGGCCACTAACTGGGAGGAAATATTTTTAATACATACCTGACAATGGACTTGTATGCAGAATACATAATAAGCTCCTACAACTCATTAATAAAAAGACAAACAATCCAATATTTAAAGTGGGAAAAAGATTTGACATACACTTCACAAAGGAAGATATATGAATGGCCAATAAGCATATGAAAAGATGCTCAACATCATAGTCATCAGGAATGTGCATAGAACCATAATGAGACACACTACATAGCCAGTAGAATGGCTAAGAAGACGGTTGACAATATCAAGTGTTAACAAAGATGTGAAGCAACTGGAACTCTCATACATTGCTGGTGGCAATTTGGTAATATCTTACAAAGTTAAACACATACTTATACAACCTAGCAATTCCACTCCTACTTATTTACCCAGGAGAAATGTAAACACATGTCCACACAAAAAAACCTGTACATGAATGTTCAGTTTTATTCAAAATAGCCCAAAACTGGAAACAACCCAAATGTTCATCAACAGATGAATGGATAAGCAAATTGTGGGTATATTCACACAATGCAATACAACTCAGGCATAAAAAAAGAAACAAACAATAGATATACAAAACAACATGGATGAATCTCAAAAACATGCTAAAGATGATAGAGAAAAGAAAAGTCCATATAGGACTGCATTTATATGAAGTACTAGAAGAGTCTAATCTAATTTATAGTGACAAAAAGTAGATCAGTGGTTACCCGGGAAGAGAAGTAGGAATTGACTGGAAAAGAACAAAAGGGAACTTTTTGGGGTGATGGAAATGTTCTATAGTTTGATTATAATAGCAGTTACATGAGTGTATAAAATTTTCAAAATTCATCAGAATTGGTACATTTTATATATGTAAATTCTATCTATATAAAGTTGATCTTTTAATGCTAGCACTTTGGGAGGCCAAGGTGGGAGGATTGCTCTAGCCCAGGAGTTCAAGACCAACCTGCACAACATGGCAAAATTTCATCTATACAAAAAATAGAAAAATTAGCCAGGCATTCTGGTGCTTGTCTGTAGTCCCAGCTACTCAGGAGGCTGAGGCAGGAGGATCGCTTGAGCCCAGGAGTTTAAGGCTACTGTGAGCTATGATGACACCACTGCACTCTAGCCTGGACAACAGAGCGAGCCCCTGTCTCAAAATAAAATAAAATAAAGTTGATCTTTTAACAAATTAAATTTTAAGAGTAAACTAAGTCTCATATATCACTTTTGAAAATTTTCAATGATCTATAATTCACTCATTCTATTATTAATTCCCTCTTTCTTCAAATACATGGGCATTCAAAAGATAGCCATTAACATTTAGTTATGTAGACATGCACCTATTACTTTTTCTTTAAATAATAAATGCACTAAACTCAACTACACTTCATAAATTGATATTATTTGGTAAAGCATTTAGTTAACTGAAACAATTATTCAATGTCTTGAAAGGATTTTGAATAATATTAGTTCACATTTAGATTGACATGATAAGAATCAAACCTACAACCATTTACTAACCTATTATGTGCAGCTTAGCCAACATTAGTAGCAATTTCCCTTTAAAAACAATATTTGAATTTAAAACATAACAGAGTATTATGAATCACAGCATGATTTAGTGTGTAGGGGTTAGAAATGAAGTACTGAATATACATATAAGGGGATGCAAAATACTTTGAAAAGGAATACTGTGATTTCTAGCACACTTCCCACCCAGGGATTTCAATTTCCATTCTATGGCAGCCACTTGAAGAAATGTGGAATCATTGTTTTCATAAAATTGAAGACTTTAAACGTATAATTCCTTCTCCAAACTCTGATTTCATTATAGATTTCACACACATGCATATATACACACACAATTTGCTCTGTTTACATTAGAAATTCATACAAGTAATGCAAAGTGACCAATTTAAAGCCCAAAGAAAAAGACTTGAAGAAAGTATCACCACAAATTTATCCATGTGATTCTCTTAATTTGTACCACTATCACCATAGTATGGAGATAGTGGAAATACCTAATTAATATAGGACTGACAAGATTGATTTATAGCTATACGCCATCATAAAAAATTCAATGTCAAGTCTGGCTGCCTTGCAAAGCAAACAAAATTATTCTATGTAGTGAACTGAACGTGAAGCCTAGAAAGAAGCAAAATTCAAAAACAAGTCATTTTCTTTAAGTTCTCTTGCTAAATATCTCCTGCCTACTTGATGAAATCTTTTAGTAACTTGGTTGTGGATACCAGGACTAACATCAAATGATCTGATGTTATGACACATATCTAAAATAAAAATGATACCCAGGATTTTTTTCACTCAAACTTACCTCCTCTAGCTATATTAACCTAAATGCTAGACAACTCAAGTTTGCTTTCAGAGACTTACAGATAGGTAGTTAGATAACTCCCGATGATGACGTCCATCACAGGAAGTTTGGTAGCTAGATAACCACCAACGATGATCTCCTTCACCAGGAGTTTGGTAGCCAGCCTCTAAGATGGTCTCCAATGAAACTTGCATCCTGGTATTTACACCCTTGCGTAGTCCCCTTTCCCAGGGTATCAGGGTTGGTCTGTGTGACGAATAGCACATGACTAAAGTGATGGTATGTCACTTCTGAGATTAGGTTATAAAAGACTATGACTCTCAGGTGCTCATTCTCTCTCTCAGATCTTGCACTCTGGTGGAAGCAAGCTGCCATATGGTGAATAGTGCTATGGTGAGGAATTGAAGCACCTGGCCAACAATTGGTGAGGAGCTGAGACTTGCCAACAACCACATAAATGAGCCTGGAAACAGATTTTCCAGTCCCAGTCAAGCGTTGCGATAACTGTAGCCCCAGCTGACAGCTTAACTGTAACCTGGTAAGGGACCCATAGGAACCATCCACACCTAGATTCCTGATCCTCAGAAACTTTGTTAGATAATAAATGTTTGTTATTTTAAGCTGCTAAATTTGGGGTAATATATTATGTAGCAATAGATAATATGTGGAGATATTTTCTTTCCTTTGGAATAACCAGATAATAGACATGATATTCCCCTACAAGCAGTCACCTCTGATTTATAACTAAAATATAGTTGCCAGAGATATGGGGTTGGGGGGAGGGTATCATTCAAGTTATCCTGCCAACATATAGACAAAGGGCCTAGCAACTGGCATACCAATACAATGCCACCCTAAGCCTGGCTACTAAAGACCTTGCCTAAAAAACTAAAATATTCCTATGAATTTATATTGAGTTCCTAATCAGGAATAAATCAGACACAGAAATATATTTAATGAGATCTAAAATTTATTAATTGTGAACTCATGTCCAAATATTAAATCAAGTCTTTTGGAATGCCAGAGTAACTCCACATTTCTAACTATAACTCCTTTTAAATCATCATCTTCATTTTGCCTGCTTTTTAAATGAATACAGTAGATTTGAGCAAGGTGCTATAATTTTCAATTCAACAAATGTATGTATTTCCCATGGATCCATTTCTTAATTTCTTTACTAACAGTAGATTATGGTTGTATTTAGTTCAGAATACTCTTCTCTAAATATCTACCTATCATTTAGCCTTAGATTTTGAGATGAAGAGAAATCAAACAGAGAAACAATGCACACTATGACTTTAATGCACACGATAGCTCAAACGAAAAACATAGACTATATGACCATTCAGTATTTGTAATCAGCTCCCAGAGAAGTGTGAACAATGGATAGCACTATTAGTATCTCTAACTTATTTTTAAACTACATTCCAAATTAAACTTTTAGGATATTTTGAGAATGTTTCATGTTGCTTGACTTAGTACTTGTTTACTTCAGTGGCAAAATAGTTTTAGGAGGCTTCCAAATAATTAAATAAAATGTGTTGATTCAAAAGAGTCATCTAATAGAATTCAGGAGAGACAATAAAAACTAAGAACATTTGAGTTTTGCCAGTAAAAAACTTAATCAAATATAAAATAAAAATAGCCCAAATTTAATGAGCTCTATGTGCCAGGTCTTAGGCAGAGCACTTCCCATGTATGAGCTCACTTAATTCTCACAACAATCCTGTGAAATAATGGTTGTTATCCTTTTTTAAAAGGTGAGCGAACTCAGGCTTAGAGAGAATAAGCAACTTCCTTAAAGTTACATAACTAAGATGTGGTGTGACCTAGATTCAAATACTAAATAGATATGTCATTGAATTTCAGCTAGTTGTCCTTATCTAGCACAAAATATTATTATCAGCTGAAATTACACCTAAAAATAAAAATATAGAAGTCTATTGATCGGAGGTCTCTGAATACTAGCGTTCCTTACTAGATCTCTGAGTCTTGGGAGGCAGAGTGACATAACAGAATAGGTTCAAACTTTAAAGTTACACTAACCTTGGTCAAAGTCATGTTCTAACTTAAACAAGTTGAGTGGTCTTAGGCTGCTTGTTCAACTGTGGATATAAATAAATAGGAAATAATAATTTATGTATTGCAGGACTCTAATAAAGATTAAAGAACATTATCAACTAGTCAATACCTAGCCAAAAAAAAAAAAAAAACCCTCTATATATCAGAGCTACTATTATCATTTTTACTGTCATTGTCACTATCTTGGAGTCCAAACATAAAGATTTCTATGAAGAGTGAAAAAGTGAAAGTTGTCCTCTGCCTCCAAACCAACCCAGGCCTCCCTCAATTAAGTTTTTCTGGTCATTCCCAACATATTAGGAAACATATTATGTACCACCTGCTACCGCAGTTGAGCCATAAGCCTCTGAAACCTCAACAGCAAGAGACGACTGACTGACTGAATGAATGAATAACATTTTGAGGTATAGAATAATTGATTTTCTGAAAAGTACTTTCATGTCAAATTGTCATTACTCAACTACCCAAGATGCCCTCTTGCCTTCAGTCTGTCCATCCAAGTCCTCCTAATGGGTGGGGAACCTGCAGCCTTGGGGCCACATGTGGCCTTCTGAATCCTTGAGTGCAACCTTTTGACTGAATCCAAATTTTAAGAACAAATCCTTTTAATAAAGGGATTCATTCTGTGACATTTAGATTCAGTTGAGGGGCCATACCTGGGGATCTTGAGGCCACAGGTTCCCCACCTAACCTATACCTTCTGCATCAAATATTATCTAATTAAAAATATCTGTATAGCATGAAATAAAGTACATAAGATATTTCACTGCCACACCTTATGATGTAGACAGCAATATCATTTCTATTTACTGCAGAGGTTCATTAAGGTTAACTTGGCCAAGGCAACCCCCACCTCAACCCCATTTGGCACTGATTAGGCAAAAGCAACCTGCTGCTCTGAAAGGAAAGAAAACACACTCATGCCAAGGATCCTGCACTAATACAAAGCAAAGATGTGCTGCCAACTGGGGATGAGCAGGAACACTGAAAAAGTCCCAACCCTGAGGCTCTGGTGCACCAGGCGTGCAGGGCCTACCACAACCCTTGAACCAACTAACAGTCTACTGCTAGGGAGGCTCAAGAGCAAAGGGAGAAACTCCCTGTCATACAGGCATGCAAATCTTGCTGAAAGCTGCAAGTGAGCCATAAATACTGACAAAAACTCTCTAGGACTCCATCCAGGCTCTAAACTAAGTACAAGGCAATGGTGTTCCACCAGAACAACCTGAAGCTTGTGATGCAGTGAAGATAATAACTACAACAACAACAAAACCCAAACCCAGTTCAACTACTGACTAGATTGACTTAACCACCCACACTAATGGCCTAACAGAAGCAGCAGCATGCTCACTTCTGGGCATGAATTCTATCACCTCAGTCTCTGCTGTCCTTTTATATGCAATGTCTAGCATTCAATTAAAAAGTGCAAGAGACAGTTCCAGCTAACAGAAATCATAAAAAATAGCACAAGCCAGGCACAATGGCTCACGCCTGTAATTCTAACACTCTGGAAGGCCGAGGTGGGAGGATCGCTTGAGGCCAGGAGTTCAAGACCAGCCTGAGCAACACAACCAGACCTCGTCCCTACAAAAAATATTTTTCAAAAATTATCTGGGCATGGAGGTACATGCCTGTAATCCCAGCTACTCAGGAAGCACCACTGCACTCTAGCCCAGGCAACAGAGTGAGAGGAAGGAAAGAAAGAAGGAGGAAGGGAGGGTAGGGAGGGAATTGGGGAGGGAGGAGAAGGGAGGGAGGGAGGGAGGCAAGGAGGTTGGAAGGCAGGCAGGCAGGCACAAGGTATAAAATAATAATTTAACATTAAAAAACATTTACAATTAATCTCCCCGGGAAATTTACCATTAAAACAAGAAACAAAAAATATTTTTAAAAATGTGCTAAACACACACATAGAAACACCAGTGTGGCATTAAAGAGAAACTCAAAAACGACAATTCTAAAATAACTTGTGTAGGTTGAGACTATCCGTAAGTATTTGAATGGGTATACCTCTTATAATAAATCAAACTAATTATAACTCCAAACTCATCATTTACTAGAGCACAATTTATACAATAGATGCTACATAAGTTTCTCTTTTAAAAAACAGTAATGTTTTTTAAAAAGACTTAACTAAATTTAATCCATAAAAGACAAAATGACAAAGGTACTTGGCTAGGAACTTTTAATGCGATGCTCTAATTAAAAGCAGAGAATATAATTAGAGGCATACTAAAATACAAAGTGAAATGCCCAACTGTCAAGTAAAACTTGAATTGTATTACCTGCTTAGTATCCTTCCAATACATTTTTTTGTCTGAGTTAGCCAGAGTCAGTTTCTGTTGTTCACAACCAAGGAGCCCTAACTAACTAGGTACCCCCAGTTCTAAGTTAAATGTGGCCTGTTTAAAATGGCAGATCTTTATTTATTAAATTAAGTGGTTCAATTACCATAACAAACAAGTTTAAATTTTAGACACATTTAGTCAAATTTTGGGAGACTACTGAATTAGTACATAGAAGGCTAAAGTTTTCTTTCTAATTATCACCAAGCAATTTCTGTTGGAAGTTTGGGAATAGAGTCAGAGTTCAATATATAGTCCATAGGCATGAGTTATCAATTCATTTATTTTTCTTTCTGAGGGCAAATTCATGATCTAATTCACCATATGGTTTCCTAAACATATCTCTTTCTGCTTCTCTTTAAAACTTTTAAAATGAGTTTTTATTATCATGGATGAATTGACACTCACTTTTAAAATATTTTATTTTTACATTTATTTTTAAAAATCTTTATTACATTACATTTTCCCCAAAAGTAACACATTCTTGAAACAAATCAAACAATACAAATATTAATAGAAAGAAAGTTAATTTTTCCTCTACCCCATACCTTCAGGTTCCACTTTCTGAAATAACTAATACTGATAATTTGGTATATATGCTTTCATAGCTTTTTGCATATTCCTACCAGTTTCTTTCTATAAAAATGAAATCACATTATACACCTCAACTCACCTAACAATACAGCTCATCCTTGGACATCCCTTCAGATTATAGCACATAGGTAAATTCATTCTTTTAAATTGCTGTAAAATAACCTATGGTATGGATACACCATAATTTATCCAACAATTCCATTAGTAATCAAAGTAGAGCTGTCAGACTGTTTCCAGGTTATTTTTCTTTCCAATCCAAATAGTGCTGTAATTAATATCTTTGTACGTGTATCTTTATGTACCAGAGGACAGATACCAAAAAGTACGATTGCTGGGTCAAAAGGAATGAAAAATGATACTTAAACTTTTTTAAACCTCGTATTTGGAAAAATTTTAGTATAAACAAAAATACAGAGAACAGAATAAAACGAACTCCTGTTTACCCACCATTCAACTTTAACAACTGCCAAATTTCCACGGTCCCTTTTCCCCTTGTCTAAGAAATGTAAAAAAAATCCCATCTTAGTATTTCTGTCTCCATGAATGGCTCTAAAAGTTTATCAAAATCCTTTTTGGAACACTAGTTATACAGTAACCACTAGCATTTATATTCTCTTTAATATTATACATAACAACTTTTTAAAAAAGTAACCTGTAATATTCACTTCCTCCCTCCACTAAGCTCTTCACAGTGGAGAAACAGCAGAATCAAAGCATCTAAGACAGTAGAGAAAAAGACTAGAAAAGATCGTCCTAAAAGCAGAAAAAGACCTGGAAAAGGAACAATATCAGGCAGGCACTGAGGTATATTAAGTGACAGAGGCAACAAAGAAAAAGAAAAGAGTAACATTAAGTAGATTTTTAAAAGCTAGCATTAGCTGGTAGGAAAAGTACTTAAGGGATTGCTGGTGGTCGGAGTGGGATATTTAAGCAAAAAAATAGCAATTCAAAAGGAATAGGGCATGCTATTTGAATGTATTTTGAACTAGTTGCTTAAAATATATTGCACTGATCAAAAAACTAGATGAACAGCCACTTAGTGCTTTCCCAGCAAAAGATATTTGGAGGGGAAAACATCACCAATATTTAACAAAATAACACTTATTTCTTTTTAAAATATGAGTAACATCCCTACTAAAGAAGAACAATGTAGAATACATGTATATGTACACATATATGCAAAAGCGATACTGATGTGAATGTGTTCCTAGGGGAAAAAAACCCATGTAATGAAATTTTAAATGTAAATAGAGATATGGGTTATTTAAAGGAATCATAAAGTAAACTAAAGTAAACTATTTTGTACAGTGAACATTTTATAAAATAAAGAATCATAATTTATTTATTTAAAGTGTGGTTTCCGCCAGGTGTGGTGGCTCATGCCCATATTCCCAGCACTTTGGGAGGCTGAGGAAGGAGCCTCGCTTGAGGCCAGGAGTTCAACACCAGCCTGGACAAAACAGTGAGACCTAGTCTCTACGAAAAATTTAAAATTTAGCCAGGTGTGGTGGTGCATGCCTGTAGTTCCAGATACCCAGGAGGTGGAGGCAGGAGGATCGCTTGAGCCCAGGATTTCGAGGCTGCAGTGATCTAGGATTGCACCACTGCACTCCAGCCTAGGTGACAGAGCAAGACCCTGTCTCTAAAATAAAATAAAATAAAATAAAATAAAATAAAATAAAAATGAAATGAAATGAAATAAAATAAAGTGTGGCTTCCTTTTTTAAATATTAAGTTCACTAATCCACAAAGCATTCATTGAGTATTCACTATCTGCCAGGCACTGTACATACACAAACAAAACATCACGCTTGCCCTCTGGGAGCTTACAGTCTAGTAAGTGATTGAGATATAGCTATAATACAATGTGATATATTTTAATGGTATATTAAATTAAAAAGTCTACAGGTAAACACAGGAAGGACCACAAACTGTAGCTTAGGAGAGTTAGGAAATGCTGTATAAAGGAGGTAACATTTGAGTTAAATCTTAAAAGCTGAAGAATTCAGAAATGAGGAAAGAAAGAATTTCTAAAATTTATGCAAAGCCTTGGTGATTTATCTCAATACATTTATACTGGAAATATTTTCCTAGTGTAGATTTGATAAGAACCATAGGTAGTCTACTTAAATGAAGTACTAAAAATTTTGTTAAATTATTTTTAAGTGGTTATAGCATTTCTGTGAAATTGACACATGTGAGTGTGTATATACACACATGTGTTAAAGATGGTAGCTAAAGATGTTAGAATGAATCCACATATTAACTTCCACTCCCTGATACCCCACCTAAAATAAAAGAAAGTAAATTTAAAAACAAAATGAGAGTTCATAAAAGCACAAGAACAGCAAAAAGTAGAATCCTAAATCAGCAGCAGGGGGAAGCTAAGAAGCAACCAGATTTATATCTCTATGAGTTGGGGTAAGGATGGGCTAAACACAGGAGAATTTGTTGAATATCTACTTATCAAGCAGTTAGATCTTGAAATCTCATCTCCCATTCCATAGGGCAACTACCACTCCTCCACCCTGTCAGATGTCTTCTAGTCTGTCTAGACTTGACGGCATTAGTACAGTTGAGGGAGGGTGGCAGTGGGGAAGGTAAAATACTTTTTAAATGAGGGATTGAGTAACTGAATTTTGAGACTCTTCTTCCTACCCACCTTCCAAAATGCTAACAGTTCAGGTATACATATTTCCCAAAGCAGCAGACTCACAAGAGTTTTCTCTGAGAAACTGACCAGTTCAAGAAAAACACCTAAACATACGGACATCAAAGGTTGCCCAAGAAACAGCCTAGCCAGATCATCCCACAAAGAAACCTGTAATCAACAAGCTGGAATATCACTGTACCTTCCAATCAGCTTTGTAGTATACAACTCTCAAGGATCACCAGATAAATGATGAAAGCCTCTATTATAAAAGACAGAGACCAAAGAAATTAAACAGAAAAAATAACTGGAAAGAAACAAAGACCATAAAAGAGAGAAGAAACAAAACTTTCAGTAATATTTTCAAAAAAGGTAAGAGAAGCAATCAAGAAATATGGAAAGATGCTATGGGGGAAAATAACTAAAAAAAGAAAAGAAAGAGTTTTGGACATTAAAAAGCATACAAATAGAAATGAAAAACTCAACAGGAAGGGTGAAAGATAAAGTTGTAGAAATATCCCTGAGAGTAAAGAAAAAGTCAAAAAGATGCAAAACAGAAGATGAAAAGATAAAGAACCTGTCCAGGATGAACAACATTGATAAAATGGAAATTTCAGAAAGAGAGAAAACAGAAGGAAGGAAATCATTAAAGAAATAATTCAAGAAAATTTCCCAGAACTGAAAAATATTACTTTCTAAATTGAAAATGCCCACCAAATGTTCAATATAATGTTTGAAAACAGAGCCGCACCAAGATACTGTATTATAAAATTTCAGTACACTGGAAATGAGAGAAGATTCTAATAAGTTCCAGAGAAAAGTAACAGGTTTCATTAAAAAGATAAGGAATTAGAATAGCATTAGAATTTTCAAATGCAACACTAGAAGCTATAATACATTGCTGTAAAATTTTGAAGGGGGAATTATTTTAAATTCTATCATTTTATATCCAACCAAAGTATCACAAGGTCTCAAAAAATTACTTACTTTTTTAGGAAGCTACTAGAGTATATAATCCTCCAAAACGACAGAGTAAACAAAGAGGAGGCCATGAGATTTGGAATGAGATCCAACACAGAAGAGATGAAATGAATCCTCAAGATGATAGTGAAGGGAGATGTCAAGATGAAAGGTTTATTGCAGGCCTAGAGACAAGGCTGGAACAGACTTCAGAAAAGACTTCAGAAACATGAAATTGATGGTCTACGTATGTATAATTTTAACTAAAAATATGCTAAACCTTAAAAATAAATACAAATACAAGCATGTCCTAAGACAATATGTTCATGAGATTAAATTTATATTTAATGTAGTTAGAGTGAGTCAAGCCATTTTCTTGCCAATATTCTAAAAATTGTAATCAGGGTAAATTCTTCATTGGTGAAGCAATGTACCTATTTTAAATTATTTTAAGATGATGTTTGCTGGTGAGATTTAAGACATAGTTCACAGAAATCATCCAAGTACCTGGATGCATCAGACCTGAGGTATTTATCCAGATTTTAATACATAGTAGTTTCTTCAACATGTGTAGAAAGGATATTTTATTCCTTTGTAGTAGTTCAGTCAAAGTTGAGAAATCATTTGAGAATTGAAAATGCAGGACAGCACATAATGGGAACTTAATAAACACTTGTTGAGATTGCTCTTTCTTTTCCAATCTATAAATAAACAAGAAGAGGCAAATGAAGATCAAGCTAACTATATATTTTATATATACACACATGTAAGTATACATGAACACATATGCATACACATAGTCATAAATATTTAAAATTTCTCCTGTAGCTTTTGTTTTCAATTTCATTTTTTAAATACATTTCATAATTTTAACTCAATATGAATGTTTCAAAAATATGTTTTCTCAAAGATACTAGCTGTTAAAAATATTTAAAATAGTCCCAGAGAAAAGTAACAGGTTTCATTAAAAAGATAAGGAATTAGAATAGCATTGGAATTTTCAAATGCAACACTAGAAGCTACAATACATTGCTGTAAAATTTTGAGCCAACCCCAGGTCAGCTCACACTCTCCAAGGAAAATCCTGCCTTGACAGGCTCATTCCTCAGTTCTGTGATGGAGAATTAGAAGAAAAATGGGTTAAAAAGGAAGACAATCTCACAATAGATACAATAGTTAGAATTGTCTTCTAAGTTTTTTGCTTGATTGTTATGTATTCAGGAGATGCAGAACCAGCAGCAATGTGGGATGGCAGTAGATGGAAGAGGGAAAAATGAGAAATGGTAAGAAAAATTGCTAAAGACTATGTGTTGTCTTCATGTCATTAAATAAAGAGAGGTAACATACTCAAGTCATTTGAAAATACGTTTTGTTGCATGGACTTTAAGACTAACACCCTCTGAGATTGAACCACAGGGACCATGGTTTTATAAATATTGCTGAAATATATATATGACACGGTCCCTGCAATCAGGGGTTTAAATTTTATTTTCGAAGAAAAAGATTAACAAATAGTTAATACAATATGATACATAATTGAGTGCTAAATTGCAGGATACAAACTACAAATCTGTAAGACAAGAGAGAAAGATCAAAGAGGGCAATAAGAATCAATTCTCCTTCCACCCCAACACACACTTTTTGTTATTATAATTTCTCTTTTAAGGGAATTCAAGGGATAGGCACAAGCAAAGAACTTGTGGTTTCCATTTCTTAATTGTGTACAATGGCAGTCCAACCAACCCCTACTAAATTCTGATTAAGTTGCCAAATATTAAAATAAAATCAAACTCCAGGATTAATCAAAATACTATTTGTCTGTCTTTGACTATCACACAATTAAAAACAATATATTTTTTAGTGTGAAGTCTGGGTTCCACCTCAGCTTTCAGTCAAAAATTAAGTGATGCCAACTGTCAGGGACCCCTAGGAAACGGCAATGACACAGAAGTCTGATCTCCAACAATCTGGAAGGGCAAAGGCTTCAGACAAACCATCAATTTACCATCTGTAGCAAAGACTCCACCTGATCCAGCATACCAGAATAAGCAGATTGTGAACATGTGAAGCACCTACAATACACATAATACATGCACATTTTCAGACTCATACACACAGAATGATGTGAACCTTTTCCTCATTCCTTCCCATAAACTGTCCCCACCCCAGGATATAACACAAATATTCAGGACTGAGTGAAGAGCAGAGGTTGAGAAGGGAGAATATATAAAAGACTAGGTACATAGACACAAACACTAAATTCATTCAATCATCAAATATTTTGTTCACATCAAGCATTCATAAGAGTAGTGCAATACATGCTTGCCATACAAACGTCCAAATACCCACAATTCTCTGTGGAAAGGCTGTCCACAATCCAAGCAACTTTGCTAAAGTCCTTTTAGTTGAGTTCTTTGTGTGACTTATGTTTATGTAAGCAATTTTAAAATATCACTATAGCCATAAGCTTGAGAATCACCTTAGGGAAGGGCTATGTAAAAACACAAATCATTATTATAATACTATCATACTATTGTTGCAAAAAGCAGAACTTCCCAAAAAAAAATTGAAATAAAACAAAACCCACATTCAGTTTAAGACTATTAGAAGAAAATGCATTCTTTCTCCCCTATCCTCACTCTCCAAATCTCCACTCCATTACATTGTCAACTACCTTTCAAAATGGGGCCCGGGAGACCCCATTTTCTGGTGACCTTTAATCAGTCTCCTCTGAGACACAATACGCTACACAGAATTATTTTCCATTTGCCAAAGTTATTTTCTAGCCCTCCAAGTTACCACCACTTTTAGTTTCAATTCCCATCACGAACTTTTAAAATTCACTTCTTGCCATTTTGGAAAAATGTGAACCTCAAGAAATATAGTAAAATAGTTACAAACTCCTATGCGACCACCTACTAAATCTTTAAGCAAATTACTTTGTTCTGGGTATCAGTTTCCTCACCCCTTGTAAAGTTAAGCGTATTAAAGGGATAATATTTACAAAGTTCCTGACAAATACTGCAAAGGATGCAAAAGTAATGGTAGCTATTTAAAAGAAGATGGAGAAAGGAGTTCTACTCAGTATTTCCTCGGAGGAGAAAAGATTTCTTGGCATATCTTATGCTAAAACTTAGAGGCACCTAAATTAAGAACATCCCTTCAGATATTTAAAGGAGGGAGAAACTAGTAGGTTTATGACAAAGACATGAGCTACCTTCCAGTATTATTGTACTGATTAAGGCATATGAATCTAGAAAGGATTATAGGGTTTATTTCAGTCTTTTCTCACAATAGCACCACCTTTTATTATCAAAGAGAACCATTCCAACTCTGTGACTTCTTATTTTAAATAAAAACTTTAAAAATGCATTAAAAACTTGCATCTTTTAAATGTCCCTTCCCTGGTAAATAATAATAACAAATGTGCTGAACTCTGTTTATGGCTTAACGGCATGCTTACCCAACATTGTGCAAAAAGAAAAAACTGCCCTGACAACTATGGAGCTAAGAAATCAGACTGTTGGAAACACATGGCTAGGGAAACTACCATCCAGCAACCTAACCTAACCTCTAGAAATCCTGTCTAACACAGACTAGGAATCAAAGACAACATGGACATTGTGATCCTAAAGAGGGACTAGCAGCCAGATCCAGTGCCAGTGCTGCATACCACCAGCTCCCCACTGGCTCTCAGGTCCCTTATGATCTCAGGGCTGCTGACCATTACCCAGGAATACTAATCATACAATGCACAGATGACCTTATAAATTTATTTTCTTATACAACTTATAAATTATCTATGTCCAAAGCTCAATGTTTTGCCACTGACTGACTTTAACCTTTTTGTACTCCCCTGACCTAATATAGGACTAAAATAATTTGATCTCTGATTTCTTATCTCATAAGTATACTGGGAGACTAATACATTAACATCTAACATGGTATGAGCTCCTTGGAGAAAAGTACTATTTAAAAACAAAATATTTTATAGTTTTTCACTGATAAAATGAATTGCTCCTTTTTTTCCCAGTGCTATCCTAAGTAATCTGAGATTTTATCACAGCTTTCAATCAAAAAAATTAATACTCAATTTGGAAGTTAAAGAGCATTTTTTCAAAATGAAAATAACATTGCTTTTTCCACTTATAAAGTAATACATGCCATAAAAAATTCAAACAATACTGAAAAGTATAAAGAAGAAAGGATAGATTACCAAATATTCCAACAGAACACTGAGGACCAACACACAGTTCTATGCATACACGTACCTAAACACATACTTCATATGAGTATTTAATAGAAATAAGATCATATTTTCTGTCTTTATTTTTTTAACCTAATATGTTTTATAGATCATGAACAGCTATATAATATTTCATTGCATGGATTATCCATAATTAACCAGTCACCTAAAATTAAATATTTATATTTTTTCCAATTATTCATTGTGCTGCAATGAATCCCTTTACATATAGCTTTGCATACTGGTTTCATTATTTTTTTAGAAAGGGAATTATTAGACCAAAGATATGGATACTTAAAATTATAAAGATACTGTCAGACTGCCTCTGGAAAAGTAGAATCAATTTTTCTTTCCACCAACAGTGTATGAGAATGCCCATTTCCTGGAGATTCACTGATTACTGCTTATCTTCTCTCATCTTTGCCAATCTGATAAGCAAAAATTATATCTCCCTGTTTCAATTCCATTTCCTCAATTCCTAGTAAAATAATCATTTGATGTATTTATAGAACATTGGTATTTCTCTTGTGAAATACCTCTTCCTAATTTTTGGCTATGTTTTTCGTTTTCTTACAGATCTGCAGATTGCCTTTTTGTTATGGATTTGTGGGAGTTCTTTACACAATAAAGAAAATATATCTTTGTCTGAATATATGTCATAAATAATATTTATCAGTTTGTCATTTGTTTTTCAACTTTTTTTAATAAAGTGTCTTTAAATCTTAATTTAGTCAATCTATGAATCTTTGAATTCATGAGATTTGGGTCACACTTAGAAGGACCTTCCTTATTTCAACATAATAAAATTATTCATCTGAAATATCTAGGAGTGTTATGATTTTTAATTAAATATTTAATCTATCTTAAATTTATTTTGGTAACATAGCATAAAGGAGGGAGTCAGCTTTATTAGTTTTCAAAATTCCTAGTCAATGATCCTAATACTATTAGGTCATTAAAAATGAAATGTCCAATTTCAAATCAAAAGCTTAGTTTGATATATCTCAAACAAGAAGCAGTACAATTAATCAAAGTATGTGCCTCAACTATCGACACACTTTTGCCATCTTAACAGTAGCCTACTTACGCCAGCAGCGGAGAAGCCTGGAGAGCAAGTAGCAATGAAATTATGAAAGGCGTTTTCCACAGCTTGTTGAGATTTGAATATTTTTCCTTGCAAGAAGTGGTCCAAAGCCTGGAAAAAGTGGTAGTCAGTTGGTGCAAGGTCTGGTGAATACGTTGGATGACAGAGAGTTTCCAAGACCGGCTTCTGTAGTTTGAGCAGTGTTGTTTTTTGCAACATGTGGTCTTGCAAGAGGCCTGTCTCTATTGACCATTCTCGGCTGTTTAATCGCAAGCATCCTCATCATTTTGTCCAACTGGTTGCAGTAGACATCCACTGTAATCGATTGACCAGGTTTCATGAAGCTGTAGTGTATAATACTAGCGAGGGACCACCAAACAGATACCATTAGCTTTTTTTGGTGAATATTTGGTTTGGGACTGTGTTTCAGCACTTCATCTTTATCCAACCATTGTGCTGAATGCTTACAATTGTCAAAAAGAAATCATTTTTCATCACATGTAATAATTCAGTGTAGAAATGGTTCACCTTTATGTCGTGACAGCAAAGAAAGGCAAGCTTCAAGACAATTTGTCTTCTGATGTGCGTTTAATTCATGCAGTACCCATCCATCCAGCTTCTTTACCTTGCCCATTAGTTTCCAATGGTCCAATATTGTTGGAATAGTAACGTCAATCCTTCCTGCTAATTCACGTGTAGGTTGAGATGGATTTGCTTCCACTACAGATTTCGGCTTGTCATTATCCACCTTGGTCTCAGGTCACCCACATGGCTCATTTTCAAGAGGAAAATCACCAGAATGGAACTTCTCAAACCATTGACGTATTGCGCGTTCATTAGCCACATTCTTCCCAAACACTTTGTTGATATTTTGAGCTGTCGGCACTGCATTGGTTCCACAATGGAACTCATATCCGAAAATAACACAAATTTTTTACTTACCCATGGTTTCATAAAAATTGCTCTAAAAAATTTTTTTGAAAGATAATCACGAGCCAAAACGTGTGTTTGAAAGAATGAGCATGTACCTTCACGATAAAAAAAAAAGAAGTGTCAAAGTGAAATGTTAGAGATACCACCTGTCAAACTTAGTACTTAAAGAAATTGGACATTCCATACTTAATAACTTAATAGTTATTGAAGAATCCATCCTTTCCTCTCTTATTGAAATTCTATCTTCATCATATGATAAATCACATATATTTAGGTCTTTGTGAACCCTCTATTCTAAAACATTGATTTATATATGTATTTCTGCACTAATGCCATACTATTTTAATTTTGTAGCTTTACACTGTGTTTTCACATTAAAAAATAATGTAAAAAATTAAAACAGTATGGCACACACAAAAAATATTTCCTATCTTGTGTTATTTTCCAATATCAAAGATATTGAAAAAGTTCAATAATGAGGCAGATGATGTTAATATTAACAATAAAAAATACAAACATTATTTACTCTTTACACAGTGCTTTCACATTATCTAATATTATGTTCACCACACTACAAGGTAGTTATCGTTTCTTATTCAATTTTACATAAGGAGTTAAGATTTGTTCAAAGACTTGCCTATAATCACACAGCTAATAATCAGCAGGGCTAATACCTGAACTTCATATCCCATGCTCCTTCCATGACCACACTAATTCAAAAGCAGAGCAATGGCCCCTAAAAGCCCAAATTTTCTCATTTTTTAATCCAACTACTTTACTAAGTGTATGTGTGTATATACAAGGGCTGTCCAGAAAGTATTTGGCCATGTACCCGTTCTCGTTATATTAACAATGGCTGGGTACTTTCTGGACAGCCCTTGTATATGTGTATGTGTATATAGATATATATAAGGCATATATGTATATAGAGATATATATGCATATGTATACACACAAATGCATTACATATCTATATATACATTTATATATACCTTTATTTGAATAAGTAAAACATTTTTTAATCCAAGCTGATGTTCTTGAAGCTTTGATAATTTCATCAATATTACAGACCCTAATTATATAACACAATAACAATGAAACAGAAAAACTAAAAATGTGGACTATATTTCCTAAGAAACTATTACCTTTGGTTTCCCAAATACGGGTAGAAAATGAAAATATTTTTTATTTTAATAAGAGCCTTTGATCAGTTTTGGATATATCACAAACAGGTCCTGTATCAGACTACTAGGAAGCAAAGACTATAGCTATGTGCATTAAAAGTCCAGGTCAGCCCTAGGATTCACTGGAGGAAAAAAAGAAAAAAATCACCATTGTCACATGTAAGAGTATATATAGTAGAGGGTCTACAAATTTCTCCAGGAGACAATGAGACACCAACTACCACAGGGCCCTGTCATGTAGCCCAGCCAGAAGAAAAAAATTTTTAAAGAGTGGCAGAAGGGGTTTTACCAATACATTCCCTAAATTTAACCTGCAACATTTGCCAGGAATCCTGCCTCACACTAGGTTATTGCAACAATATATAATAACTATTGATTTCCTATCCCTTAAAGGCTTATACACATTATATTGTACATATTGTATATAATAAATTATATGAGAGGTATTAACTCATCTGTTCACACTATCAAATAAAGGATACAACAAAAAACACAATAATAAAAAAGTACAAATAATGCTATTATACCCCCTAAGCATGAATGAGATTTTATAAATACTAAATAGTTGTATTATTAGATACTATGATATCCAAATTTAGATCAACTAAGCCCAAAGGAGAATCACATTTTTTTTAAAAAATTCATTTCAGTAGAGGAAAGAGATGCCTTTGGAGAAAGAGAAAATGGTTTTGGAAAAGACATAGCCTGGTAGGGCTTCTTTGACTAGAAGTCAGGGGACTAGCTAGGAAGGAGACTCTGACCACAAAAAAAAAAACAGAAACAAGAAATCTGCTGAGATGCTTACAAACAGAGCACTCCCTTATTACCCAAAGTATCTGAGTGACATGTCAAACGAAATACAGAAGCAGCCAGTACCTCACTTGAGGTAAAGGATGTCATCCTATGCTTTTCCCTAGGTAGCTTGCCAGCATCTCTTTCCAGGCATGATGAGTCAACAGCAGGCTCTTAACCAAGCAGCTTTGATATCTTAGAAGGAAGTAGGTTCTCAAGTAGTAGAAACCAAAGAATGAAATATGTATTCCTATCCCGAGTTAAAGGTAAGCAAAAAGGGAGCTTGATTTTCAAATTAGTTTGTTTTCCACAATACCAAACATATCAAAAGAAGGTTGGGGTCATATACTATACAATAAATCATTATACAGAAATGATTAATTCTGTGTAAGATTCATTTTACAATTCGTTTTGCAGGTCATACATTTAAAAACACAACACTTCTAAACAAACAAGTAAATACAAAAAATATCTTCTTTTCTAATATATCAGGAAATAAGAAACGATCTGGAGTTTTCATTCATTTTTCAAAATTAAATAGATATTTCCATATCTTTTTGGTTAGAGCATAAACAAATTCAGAAAATAATCCTTTCACCTTGGAAAATTTACAATGAATACAATCATTCCTTGATTTTTAAAATTAACTTAAAATTGAGTTAATGGTTCCACTAAACCATGAATATTTCATGTTTACTATATCTATATATAACGGGTTTTTGTGACTATAAAATATTTTAATTAAGTTATTTTTTCTATTGCCAGGAAGTCATACTAACTTGGAAACAAATTCCTACAATAAATGAATAATTCATCTATTGGTTCTCTCATACTATTAGAAACTTTTTTCCTCATTCTAAATATCCTTCAGTGCACTACCATGGTGGTGATTCAGGAACTGACACTTTCATATATAACTTTCATTCTCTATCAAGGTTAACAAGATCAAAAGTATTCCTTTATGTAAAGCTGATATTTAAACTGATATTTAAAGTAAAAACAAAAAATTGAACCCAAAAATCAGTCAGGAAAAATCTATTTTTTGTATTAATGAATTGTTGAGTATATCAAATATATTAGAAATCAATCAAATGGAAATGTTTAAACACATCTTTATATGTTTACATAGTAAAAGCTTACAGTTATTCTTCAAGTTATTTATTTTAATTATTTTGGACTGTGAGACAGAATTATGATTGTGGCGCCCTCTGCTGGGTTTTCTAGTCACAAACTCAATTTAATATCATTAGCAAAATAAAATCAAATTTTTCAGGCATCAAGTGAACAATGACTTTTTCAATCGATGAACACTTTACGCCCAAGATCATATAAAAGTTATAATCAATATTTACTTTATTGGAATGGGACTTTACCAATGTATCATTAAGTGAAATATCAATATAGATTTTTCTTTTAAGATTAAAAGAGTAAATATAAAAGGTACACCAAACAACATATAAGTCTCATTTTTGTCACCACTCTCTCACTTGGCAATATATTCAGGTTTTTAAGACCATATTTATCACAAGACATTTTAATAAATTACTATTTTGGTAATTTTATCTAATTTTCCTGCCTTGCTAGTTCAATCAAAATAGATTAACACATCAGGATAATCCTTAATAATATTATGTTCTTTATCAGAAAAAAACTGAAGGAAATTAAATAGCTTCCATTTACTGAGTGTCAACTCTGAGGCATGTGGTGTGTTATGTACTTTCTATACATTAATTACATCCAGTCCTAAGAGATGAAAAAAATTGAGGCTCACAGAGATGATATAAATTACATCAGATGATATAAAATGCATCTCAAATGCATTTCAAAGCCAGGATCCAAATGTAGGTGAGTCTCATTCCAAAGTCTCAAACCTTTCTACCAAACAATAGACAGCAGTAAAAAAATACCCTTAATATACACTCTTTCCATTTGTTAATGCAACAACAATGGGGGGTAAGGGGGTATAGAACAAGTTGATGGAAAAAAATGTTAGAGAAGGATAAGATAATTATTCATGTCTAAAATAATCATCTAGACCTTTAGGAAATTGTTTTTACTTTACATAATGCGGCCAGCTAGTGGCCCTATTTCATACTGAGTCAACTGGGAACAATACTTGACTTTTTTATTACTGAGTCGAAAATTCCGCATTTAACATTCCAGGATCATATTCTGAAATTATATATGCATAAGCCTGACTTAATGATATTTAACATTACCCCAGAACTGAAGGAAAATGTCTCCTCAACCACCATTAGCATTCTTGTCCAGTTCTTGCCTAGACAAGGGTGGGCTATTGCCTAGCCCCAATAAAAATATGAGATATGCCTAGGTGGTAAAGAATTCAATGAGTGCCAACATGTAGAAACTAAAAGGTACACCTGTCACTATGCATGAAAAAGAAACCGACATTATTTTAAATATTTTAGGGTAATTTTAGGACATTGATAGATTCCTTGGTGACAAAATACATAAGTATTTTTCTATAAAATCAAAAGCTTGTCATAATATAGACATAAGAATGAAAGTATTGCCTATTACTGGACATAATTCTATGCAAATGATAAAGCTGGATTGTTAGAAAAAATGTTATTTAAATTCAGACAATACAGTTCCAAAATTTCCTTTCAGAAAAAAGTATTAGAGTACTACTTTTACATTTAAAATGGTCATATTCGTTGACAATTCACATCTTAAGAGAAATATCCTATACAAAAAATATAAAAAAGTGCACAGCTCCTGTCATGGTATGTTGTTTAACTCAGCAACATAAAGATATTCTTGGCTGATTTCTTCCACCATATGAAATTAATTATAAGAATTATTTAAGTGATTTTCTCAGTGAAGAAATCTATAACCACTTAATCAGAGGCTTAAGTAAAAAGTCAATATATTCTATAATATTGTAATATTGTATTAAACAAAAACACTGGTATTAAGGTATATTAGCATCAAGGAAAACATGTTCTGGGTTTATTCTATAGTGAAAGAGTGGAGAAGCAGGGAGAAGCAAAGAAAGCACGCAAAACACAGCAAAGAAGGGAGAAACAGCCCCTCTGTTGAATTAACTGAGGCCAAAATGGAAACAAGAAACACAGGGACAGTACTGCAGAGTCTAGTGTTCCTTCTGACCTACATTCTATATAGGTCATATACAGTCTGTCACACACACACACACACACACACACACACCCCTGCAAAGTGTAAAAACTGCTGTACTCCATTTAGTAGGTATGTCTCATATGAGGGCTTATTTTGCACCAAAAGACAATAAGAGTTTCTGTTTTATATCTATGTATATAATATACATACACACAGTAAGTATAGTAAACATTAGTGAGGAAAAAACCAACTCTAAATTCACTTTTTAAAACACTAAATAAATTTCTATAGAGTAAGCATATGACTTACAAACATTTCCGGTATTATCAAAGCTGGTAAGAACATCTTCAACATTCAAGGATCCATTATTATGCCTAAAAAGAATAAAGCATTTTCTTTAATGATTCTGAAATGTTAACAGTTTTTACTTTTTAAAAGAGCTGAGACTGTATATTGTGATACATCCAATAGTAATAAACCCTTCCATATTATATTTCAAAAATATTTTCTGCCCACTAGAGGGAGAAGGAAAAGAAATAACAATAGAGTCCTCAGTCCTCAGAATATTTAATGTAATGACATTTTTGATAATTAATCTAAACCTTAAAGTATTAGTAAGTAATTCTTAAATTGTTGTTTTAGTTATACAAAGTTGAGGTAAATTCTTAAAGTTTATAAGACCAAAAAAAAAAAAAAAACCACATTACACTTAGAGAATCTTAGAGTCAAATGAAAAATAATCACCTTCCAGAACCACACACAACAATACATGAATTTCCTCTATAACAGCACAACAAATCCATAACTTCAGTCCCAACCTTCAGGCCTACATGTTCCATCTCCAGCAGTTCCAACTTTCAGTGAGCAAAGTTTTTTGTATCTTTTGCCCACCAATCTTAATTCTACCCCCGTTAATTCTAATCCCTCTTCATGTAATAGCTCTTTAAACATTTGATTTGATACTGATATTTTATTAATACTTATGAAAGATACTATTCTTTATATAAATGAATCCAACTGTCAATAGGTCAGAGTTTGAGTTACTTTTTTGGTGGTGATAAAAAAAATTGGTGCTAATTCATCTACAGTCTTCCACATCCTCTCACATATAACTTACAGTTGTAGTTCTTTAGAATGTTATAATATTAATAGTTTATAATAACTGTGAATAATTCACAAAAATTTACTTCACCAACATTACTTTAACTTTGTCATTAAAACTTATCAAAAATGATATATAACGTTATGAACTAAATTGTCCCAATTCATTAGGGATTGGGTTAGGGTTTCAGCCCTAACCTGGTGTACCTCAGAATATAACTGCATTTGGAGATACCACCTTTAAAGAAGTAACTAAGTTAATGAGGGTCACTGGCTGGGGGCCCTAATCCAATGACTGGTATCTCTAGTTAGGACACACAGAGAGACAACAGGGGCCTGCACGCACAGAGGGATGACCACATGAAGAGGCAATGAGAGGGTGGCACCTATCTGCAAGGGCAAAGGCCAAGGGGAAAGGCCTCAGAAGAAACCAAACCTGTCAGCACCTTGATCTCAGACTTCTAGCTCCCAGAACTGTGAGAAAACAAATTTCTGTTGTTTAAGCCACCCAGTCTGTGGTATTTAGTTTTGGCAGCCCTAGAAAACTAACACATATAGCAATAGAATACACGTAAATTGTATTACCCTTTTCAGAAAGAATGAGCTTTTTATTTGTCATAGAGACCCAGTTCTTTTTTTTTTTTTTTTTCAGAATATATATTGCCCATGCACTGCCCGTGTCAGAGCTACAATCATGGTCATCCCCCAAACTGTGCTCCCCGCATCCATTTAGTGAGAGTTTTTCCCATCCCCTCCACCCCCCTCCCGCCTGCCAGCCCCCTGATGAATATTATTGCCCTGTGTGATGTAGGTGTTGATCAGTTAGTACCAATTGATGGTGAGTAACAGTGGTGCTTGTTTTTCCATTCCTGTGACACTTCGCTTCGAAGAATGGGTTCTAGCTCCAACCAGGATAATACCAGATGTGTTAATTCACTGTTGTTTTTTATTGCTGAGTAATACTCCATGGTATACATATACCACATTTTGTTAATCCACTCATGAATTGATGGGCATTTGGGTTGATTCCACATCTTTGCAACTGTGACTTGTGCTGCAATAAACATTTGAGTACAGTTGTCTTTTTGATAAAATGACTTCTTTTCCTTTGGGTAAATACCCAGTAGTGGGATTGCTGGATCAAATGGTAGGTTGACTTTTAGTCCTTTGAGGAGTCTCCATACTG
Source organism: Daubentonia madagascariensis (assembly GCA_023783475.1). Classification (NCBI taxonomy): domain Eukaryota; kingdom Metazoa; phylum Chordata; class Mammalia; order Primates; family Daubentoniidae; genus Daubentonia; species Daubentonia madagascariensis. The sequence continues at coordinate 37,785,001 of JAKFHU010001035.1, read as the reverse complement.
TTTTCCATAGAGGTTATACTAATTTGCAGTCCCACCAACAGTGTATAAGCGTTCCTTTATCTCTGCACCCACACCAGCATCTATTGTTTTGGGACTTTTTAATAAAAGCCATTTTGACTGGGGTAAGGTGATATCTCATTGTGGTTTTGATTTGCATTTCCCTGATGATTACAACATTGAACATTTTTTCATATGTTTATTGGCCATTTGTTGAGAAGCTTCTGTTCATGTCTTTTGCCCACTTTTTAATGGGGTTGTTTGACTTTTTCATGCTGATTTGCTTGAGCTTTTTGTAGATTCTGGTTATTAGTACTTTATCGGATATATACCTTGCAAATATTTTCTCCCATTCTGTAGGTTGTCTACTTGCTCTGTTAATTATTTCCTTGGCTTTGCAGAAGCTTTTTAATTTAATTTTGTTTTATTTTTAGAGACAGGGTCTTACTCTGTTGCCCAAGCTGAAGTGCAGTGGCATGATCATAGCTCATTGTAGCCTTGAACTCCTGGGCTCAGGCAATCATCCCACCTTAGCCACCCAGGTACCTGCAACTACAGGTGCACCAGCACACCCAGCTAATTTTTTTCATTTTTTCAGAGACAGGCTCTCACTATGTTGCCCAGGCTGGTCTCAAACTCCTGGCCTAAAGTGATCCTACTGCCTCATCCTCCTGAGTCTCTGCAATTACATGCATGAGCTACTGTGCCTGGCTTCAAGTTCCCTTTCATTTGTTCCAAACTCAAGTACTGTTCTCAAGTGTCAACTCTATAAGATCTTGTCTACCCTTAATTTTTCAACTATTTACCTAGGTCCTGTCTGGACTCTGTGGTAAGATACTAATACCTATAAGGAAAGGACCTTTTCAAACTTAAATTCTTACAAACTCAGTCTTAGCATTATACTTGTAATTAATGTTAGACAATGACAATTTTTTGCCAACATATCAAGAGCATAAAAAATTCACTTCATCTTTCTCCTAAACTCTGAAGCTTTAAATTATCTCTCAGGCCTTTAATTACCAATGACAGATTCTTCTCCCCAGGGCCAACCAATTTTTTTCATAAGTACCTAAAGCTATCCTAGAACTGAGGACCTTTGAGTTTCTTCCCAAAAATGGACTACTGAGTAAGGACTAAGGAGCAAGTCACTGCGGCAGATAATTATTTGAAAAGGAAAAAAAAAAAGCTGCTAAAGGAAAACTTTGAAGCCTAAAGGTAACAAGAGGTTAAAACTAGAGTTGAAAAGTAAGCCAGGGCTAAATATGACATCAAAATCACAGACAACAAAAGAAAAAATAGGTAAGTTGGACTTCATCAAAATTAAAACTTTTGTGCATCAAAAGAGACTACGTATCAAGAAAGTAAAAAGACAATGCACAGGATGGGAGAAAATATCTGCAAATCACATGTCTGATAAGGATCTAATATAATATATAAAAAGAACTCTCATAAGTCAACAACAAAAAGATAAACAACCCATTTAAAAGTAGGCAAAAAACTTGAACAGACATTTCTCCAAAGAAGATATACAAACGGCCAATGAGCACATAAAAAGATGCTCAACATCATTATTCATTACGGAAACTAAAATCAAAACCAAAGTGAGATATCATTTCACACCCATGATAATGGCTATAATTTTTTTAAAAAGGCAAATTAACAAGTGCTTTGCTGGCAAGCATGGGGGAAAATTGGAACCTTCATACATTCCTAGTAGAAATATAAACAGTGCAGCTACCGTGAAAAAAAGTTTCTCAAAAAGTTAAACATAGAGTTACTACATGACCCAGAAATTCGCTCCTAAGTACATACCCAAGAGAATTAAAAGCTTAGGTTCACACAAAAACTTGTACATGAATGTTCAGAGTAGTATTCATAATAGCCAAAAAGTAGAAACAATGCAAATGTCCATCAACTGATGAATGGATAAACAAAATGCAGTAATAGTCATACAGTGGGTTATTATTCAGCCATAAAAAAGGAATGAAGTATTGATACATGGGACAACATAGATGAATCTTAAAAATTAAAAATATGATGCCAAGTGAAAGAAGACTGACATAAAGGGCCACATATTGTGTGATTCCATTTACATGAAATGTCCACAACAGACAATCCATAGAGACAGAAAGTAAATTAGTGGTTGCCAGGGACTAGGGAGAGGGGGATGATGGGGCATTACTGCCAATGGGTATGGGCTTTTTTTTCAGAGTGATGAAAAAGTTCCAGAATTAGATAGTGGTGATAGCTGATAATACTATGAATATACTAGAAACCATTGAGTTGTATCCTTTAAAATGATTAAAATGGTAAATTTTATGTTATGTGAATTTTATCTTGATTTAAAAAAATATTGGTCCAAAAATACAGAAAAAGTGAGCCAGAGAGCAGAATGGGTCCTAAAAGGCTACAGAACAAAATCCTTTCAGGTTTTCAGAAGGAAAAAGGTTTCAAAAACTTGATTCTAGATGCAACTTGCTTTGAAGCTCTTTCAAAAATAAATAGCTAAAGAGAAGTTTTCCAGTCTTATATCCACTTGTTATAGGAAATCAGTAGATGATTTCTACATGTAATATATGAAAATCTGGAAAATGTTCAAGGTAATATTTCAACTTACTGAAACTTGGAGTATATTTATATGTAAGCAAACTATATAAATAATTGTGATTGGAGTTTAAAACAAACTAGAAAACTAAGTTATAATTAGTCATGTCTATGATTTAAGATGCATGAAAACATAACAAAGGATTTGACAGTTTTCTGCAAACACTGGATCATATTTTAAAGGTCCTATAAAGTTCCCTCTAAATAAGAGAACAAAAGTTGTTTTAATCCTCACCTTTGTTGTTCATATCACTGCTAACATTAAAACTTTGCTTTTAAATGTAAAGTCAGTATTCATATTTGTCTTAGACACCAGCCTTGCTAAGCTCTACATAGGCACCCATGATATACTATCACATGTAAGGACAATCTGCCATAGATCTATTATAATAATAAACCTTAATAACCTTAATAAATTAATAATCTAATAATAATTTCATAAGTGAACCATTCCCATTACTAGTTTTTACTTACTGACACTCATAAGCTACACAATAAAATCAGTGGAGTGAGGGTTTGGTTTGTCTTTTCCTTTCCTTAGAGAAGCAATATATGATCTTGCTATAGTGCATTTGTTATAATAGAAAGATGTACCACAGTCAAAGAAAAAGCCATTCTTGACTTCTTGCCCATTCTAAGCTCTCAGGACAAGCCAAAAGTCAAGAGTTCTAGCCTTCTAATTCAGCAATTACCATAGCAACAGTAGTCTTATTCAAAGAAAGGACAGTTCATGCCTCTCAGCTTTTTCTATACCTAAGACATGTATATACTTATAAATGAAAAACTCAGGCACTTCTATGGCTCTAAAGTATTTTAAAGCTTCTAGAATATGCAAATTCCTACTGCACTGAAATTAAATTGAAATATGGAGTGGTGGGAACAATTTCTAGCATCTACACAGCAAGCTCTATGCAATAACAAATTGCAGTTTGTAAGACAGGGAAAAGGAATTTTTAGTGAACAAATTTTAATATGAACATATCCTGGTATATCTTAGTTTTCTTTTCTTTCTTTTTTTTTTAAGACAGGGTCTTGCTCTGTTGCCCAGGCTGAAGTGCAGTGGCATGACCATAGCTCACTGCAGCCTCGAACTCCTGGGCTCAAGCGATCCTCTCACCTCAGCCTCCTAAAGTGCTGGGATTATAGGCATGAGCCACCTCATGCAGCCTATCTTAGTTTTCTATACTTGCATCTGTCTAATAGCAAGAGCCTCTTCTATTAACTTCTAAGAAATAAAGTACCAGAAAGACAAGAAGACTTTGTCAAGGAATAAATTAGGAGTCATATCTTGGATTTTAATTTCCTAACTCTCAATACTTACTTTGAAACAAAGAGTCAAGCATCCTCCAGTACGCAGAAAAGACAACAGATCCTGGGAATTTCATAACCTAACTTTTACATTGTTCAGACTTTTGCTTCAGATGAAAAGTCACTAAGGAAAATTCTTCATTCCTTCATTTTAAGTATCATCATATAAGGCTGATAGAAAGTAATAATAAAAGTTTTAATTTAGGCCACTGCTTCTATACCTTTTAATAATACAAACAAGATACAACTAGGTACTTTGAATTCATAAATATGTAGGTATTTACCCTCTTAGGGTATTCATTTCAACTCTAATAAGACTTTAAAGAGACAGAAATCAATGTGTAGGGAAAGCTTAGGATGGAGAAAACTAATAACAAGTATTGATAATAAGTACTGATCACCCTGTATGTGTCATTTCTATTGAGTTGTGGCAGGTGATCTTAGGTGATAGGAACTGAGAAAGTGAAAATGGAGTTTACGCATTCACGACCTATGAGGAACCTATAACATCCCAAATGCTTGGCCCTTTATTAGAACCCAGAGCAAATCCACCATGTAATATGTATTGATAATTATTCCTCCCTCTAAAGACCATAATCGCCTTCTCAGAAGCCTCTGATGATTCTGCCTTTCACTTTCTCACCCTGTATATTTGCTGCGCCTTTGCCTTCATTGGAAATGATTTCTCCCTTTCTCCCAGAACTTTCAAATACTTCCAGATCTAATTTTTTAAAAATCACTTCCAAAAATCATTTCTACCTCTAAACTTCTATTAAGTGTGAGTCTTCCACCCATTTCAAAATTAGTTATGCACTGTCTGGTGAGAGTTCTTGGATTGGATGGTAAACTTTCCTTATCTAATTATTTTTATTATTTAAGTTCCTTGAGGATAGTATTATACATTTTTGTTTCATTCTGTTTACTATACAGAAGGTGCTATTAAATATTTATTGGTTTGAATTTATTTAAAACTATTCATTACTTTGTTTCAATCATCCACAGTATTGATTTAACAACTTAAAAAATATAAAGATAGATGATGGTATGCCATTTAAAAACTACTTTCTAAACCACTACTTTTGCTTATTGCCAAGTAATATTTTGTCAAAAACTTCAGAATGCTCACAACTCAAGTAATACTGAAGAAAATAGATAAAGCTAGATAAGAAATGTCATGAAAACATGTTGAGAAAAGAGTTGATATGAGATATTAAAGGAGGAAGAATGGAGAACCATGTCAGGCAGATAAAAGAACACAAGCAAAAGTGGTAAACATGTGAGAAATCAATGTGAACAAAATTGGCAATGGAAAGGAATGAACTATTCTTGGCAGAAATCCTCCTCTACCTAAACAGTTTCAGTAATTATAGCAATTTCCTTTATCATAACAGGATTACGGAGGAAGAAATGGAATGCTCAGAATAATCAATGAGGAAATTATCTTATCTAGGCCTCAATTCCTTCATCTGTGAAATGAATGAATGGATACATGACTGCCTCATGAGAAGCAGAAGTTAAAAGTGCAGGCTGTGACTATCATTCATAAGATGTTACCAATAGCAACAGCTGGGTAAAGCTTACATGAAACTCACTGTACCACTTTTGCAACTACCTGTGAGTCTATAAGTAGACTCATTTTAATATTTCAAAATGAGGTGGGAGGACTGCTTGAGCCCAGGAATTTAAGGCTAGCCTGGACAACACAGCAAGACCCCACCACTTAAAGAAAAAAAAGTGTTTTTCTAAAAGTATGGTCTGTGTAACCAGACTACCTGGGTTTGAATACAGGCACAATCACATACTAGCTGCAAGTTATTTAACCTCTCTGTGCTTCACTTTCCTCGTTTGTAAAATGAGGATAATAACAGTATTTACCTCATAAGGTTGTCATGTGGATTAAATAAGCTAACATATGGAAACTACTCACAACAGTGTTTGTCACATAGTAGGCACTCAATTGCCACTATTAGTGTTATTACAATTGTTTTTTGCAATTTATTCTAAGACCACATTCAGCTCTAGAATTCTGTACATTTAAGCTATTGCTATTTTTGCACTACTAATGTAGAGAGATACTAACTAGTTTGCAAAATGAGAAACAAATCTTGGCAGTCATTGAGGCCAAAATTTTAGCTCAGTCACTTGTCTTCTCTCTACAACTTAGGATTCAATGTCATACTTATACAGACATACTTATATTTATTCTTTCAAAAATGAATATATCACAAAGAACCATACTGTCAGAGAGGAGTCCCAGTTTACTCTATAGTCTGGATTCTAGATAATACTACATGAAGATCACCCATGGGTAGATAGCCATGACTTATTTTGAAAGATCTCAAGAACAGAATATTTCATATTCTCCCTGGCTATATCTTACCAGGGCCTTGAACATGTCAGGAAATTATTCTTGCCACAATTTATACTTATTGTCTCTTGTCACGAGTGAATCTAGAAGATAAGTTTTAGAACTTTATACCTAAAGACCCCTACTGGATCACTCTATTTTTCCTTCTCTTTAATTTCCTTACACATACTATCTTCCAACTGTTTAATCATCTTCATTCCTACTTCACAAAGTTGTTGTAAGGATTACATGAAAGTGAATACATCAAAGAACCTAGCTCTGTACCTGGTACATAGTAAGCATTTAATGCACTTTTCTTCCTAACCAAGGACTAAACTGATTATCTCCTTCAGAATGCAAGGCAGTTGGGGTATTAGAATCTCATAATGAACGTACATGCACACTCAAAATTCTTAAGTTTGTATCTTTTATTTGGCATTTTCAATAAAATAATATTATAAAACCGGATCCTAATTGTTCTTCCCTGCCCACGCTAGTCAATTTTTATATAAATCTCAAATTTTTAGCTATTATGGTGTCTTTTAAAGCTTAGATATTTTAAACCAAAATAGTTCAAGAAACATATACTATAAATAGACATCCTTTGTGAAAATTTTTTTTCTTAAAATTATTCCTAGCCTCACCTAAACCTTATTCAGTCACATTTCCACTTAAAATGTTTTTTGCTCTTCTTACAGTTACTGTAAATGTGCTCCTCCCTCCCTTTCAAAATGTGAAATCCTGTCAGAAAAGGCAGATTTTATAAAATCAAACACCTACAGTAATATTGCAACATGCTAGAATATAACTGCGAGAGAAAATTAATTCAGTAAAAGTGATATCTTGTTACTTCAGGTTGCAACTCTCTTGTCTCCTTTAAAGCCAGAACAGTATTCACGCTTCTCATAATATCAGTGTTTTCAGCTGAATTTTCTCCTCCAAGTCTTAAGATTTATTCTGAAAGTGACAAAACATAAATGGGAAAAATACCAAAGCTTGATTTTTCATATAACTACTACCCGAAGAGTAGTTTGGAAAAATTCTGTGTTCACTTTCAGCCTTCTTTGCCTCAAAAAGAACTTGGCTTTTTGTCATAATCAAATGCTATCAAAGAATGCTTAAATGAACCCTTTGATTTGCAACTTACCTTATTCTCAAGTGCAACTATATTGCTGAAGAATTTTTTCTTTAGTCTGACAACACAGCAAGATCCAGTTAAAACAGCAGAATTTCCTAACACAAAACTGTAAAAACTAAGGTCTGATAAAGATTGCCTGCAAACTCAATAGAATAAATAATGAGATTCTTACTGGATTGTTTTTCTTCTACAAGAGAAAATTGGTTTTAAAAAATCTTCACAAAAATGATGGTTACCTTAAGGAGATACTGTATTCAGGATAGAAGACACTTGTATATTGGACCCATGCACCAACCTCCTCTTCAGTTTCCCTTTTTTGGGCTTCTGTTACTGAAAACAGATTAAATGATTCAAATCTTCTTACAGATATGTGTCGCAGACAATCATCCATGTTTTTTTGCTTCAGAACCTTTGAAATAAAACCAAAGATGTAGTCATATTATATAAACATATCATAAGTGTTCAAAATTTAAGTGGTAAAATTGCCACTTCCAATAATGGCAATTTAGGTAATTCAGACACACCTCCTATTGAAGAAAACTAAAGAGAAAGGATGGACAAAATATTTTAAAACATTTTGTGAGGATATCAGAGAGCGATGATAGTGAAAATTTACCAGTCTGATATCTTTAAAGAAAGATAAACCTAAAGAGGTGACTCTGGCTTTTGCAACTACTTTTCTCCTGGGGACATTTGTCAATTCTAAGAGAAAGAACTGAGGAGATAAGTAGCACCTTTAACAGCCTATGAAGCTAAGAGGTAAAAGTTGAGTTTCAAAGCTTACCTAGGCAGAGGCACACGTATTATTCTGAGCCTGCCGGGGGTGTGTGTGTGTGTGTGTGTGTGTATGTTTTAGGATAAGTAAAATGACTAATTTTGTTGGTGTCATTGAAAACCAGGTTTTTAAGTGTGGGAGAAAAGAGATACAACTATAAGATTGACAAGGTTAAGCAAAAACCCTATAGCTCTGAATCTGAAAGCAAGCATAATATAAACTAATGATGTATTTCACTCTTAAAACTATACATATATTTCCTATATCTGACCACTGAAAAGGTCTAGAAACAATGACCAAATTAGTAGCAATAAGCACACTTAGTGTACTCACATTTTTGTCTCTAAATACTATTTTTTATTAAAATAAAGTAAGGACCCTTAGAGAAATGGTAGGAATTTTATTGTACAAGATGGGCCTGGAACATCCTGCACACAAGAAAACAAGATAGCTATAAAAAATGATGGGTTAGGTCAAAAGAACTCAGGAGCCAATCTGAATAGGTTCCATTGGCCAAAGATGGGTGCTATGGTTTTAGTGTCTACACCAAAACTCATGTTGGAACCTTAATTCCCAGTGAGGTAACGTGGGGAGGTGGAACCTATAAGAGGTGGTGCCTAATGGGAGGCATTTGTGTCATGGGGACACTTCCTTCATAGGCAGCTTGGTACAGTTCTTGTGGTAGTGAGTTCTTGAGCTCATGAAACAAGTTCTCACAAGAGCAGGTTGTTATAAACTGAGGATGCCCCTTGTGTTTTGCCCCTTTGCAAATGTCCACTTCCCCTCTGACCTTATGCCATGTTATGACAGCATGAAAGACTCCACCAAAAGGCAAGCAGATGCCAGTGCCATGATCTTGGACTTTCTAGCCACCAGAATTGTGAGCAAAATAAACCTCTTTTCTTTATAAATTACCCAACCCCAGGTGTTGTATTATAGCAACACAAAACAGACTAAGATAATAGGACAGTGTGCATATTGATAAAGATAATAAATGCAATAGAATTAAAACATATTATTAGTTGATAATAGTATTTTTTAAATGCCTCACTGATGACCATCAAGGATGCTAGAGAATCAACTTATTATTTTGAAAACTAGTAAATAAGGAGAAAGAATCAAGTATTTTTCTCTTTCCTAGATGAATTGTAACTGAGAGAATCTAAATAGAAGGAGAAGTTTCTCTTTATAGTAATATCTCAAGCAATAAATGAAGAATGACAGAATTAGAAGACCACCATTTTTCAACCCCCCCATGAATTCATGAACCTAGGCAATCATCATCAAAAAGAGAAATAACCAAACGTCACTGTAATTATTGATGAGTGTTGACACCACCACTACACTAACCAATTAAACAAGATGAAAAACATCAAATCTGAATCTGATTAAGGCTCTGTATCTATCAACCTATAGGAAATAGGAAACACAAGGGATAGAGGAACACATTAAACAATACCATAAAGGTGCAATTAGCAAAATGCAAATTATGGGAAACATGACAAGACCAAAAAAACCCAGTTTCTTCAATACATAAATGGCAAAGAGCGAAAAAGAGACAGGCAGAGGGAACATACAGATTAAAAGGACTTATGAGACATATCAACCAATAACAATGTTTGGATCTTATCTGGATCCTGTTTCAAAATAATCAAATTATTAAAAAAAATTATGAGAAAAAGGTAGTAATTTGAAAACTGACCAGATATTTCATGACATCAATGAATTATTCTGGGTGTGATATGGTATTGTCATTGTTTTTTAACGTCATCTTTTACAGGTTCACAGTGAAATATTTCCAGGAAAAAAATGATATCTTAGATTTGCTCCAAAATACTGAAAGAGGAAGGATAATGGGAGAAGAGAGATGAAACAAAGTTGGTCATGAGTTAAAAATTGTTGAAGCTTATGAATACCTGAGTGATTATTACACTGTTATACTATTCTCTCCAGTTTTGTATATGTTTGACATGTCCCATGATAGAAAATTTTTAAAGATATAAAATACCTTCTTACTCATAAACAAAAAAATAAAAAGATATCTGAAAAGCCAAATATATTTGGAAATTAAGCAATATACTTCTAAATAACCTATGAACCAAAAAAAGAACATATAATGAAAATAATAAGGTATTTTGAACTTTATGATAATAAAAATACATTTCAAAATACATGAAATACAGTTAAATCCATGCTTAGAGGGAAATTTGTAGGAAGGCCAAAAGTTGATAAGCTAAGCATTCATTGCAAAAATTAGAAAAAGAAGCCAATTAGGTCCCCAAAAGAGAAATTAATGAAATAGAAAGCAAACATATAGGAGAGAGGATCAACACTAAAGTTGTTTCTTTGAAAAGATTGATAAAGCTGATAAATCCTTGATAAGACCAAGAAGAAAAAAACAGTGTATAAGTATCAATGTGATATAGGGAGATAACTACAGATCCTGTAAGCATTAAAAAATAATAATAAAGGGATATTAGGAAAACTAACTTTGAAAATTTAGGTGAAATGGACAAATTCCTAGAAAAATGTAACTATCAAAATTGACACAAGAAGAAATGGAAAATCTAAATAGTCCCAAACTATTTTAAAAATTGAGTTCTCAAATAAAAAACTTACCACAAAGAAAATTCCAGGATTGCTCACCAGAAAATTATACCAAATAGCTAAGTAAGAATTAATGCAAATCTTACCACATTCTTCATTAAATCCTCAAACAACCCTCTGGGATAGATACCCATTATGTGAAAGAGGCAACTGGAACACAGGGCAGTTAAGTAATTTTGCTCAAAGTCAGACAGCTAGTAAGAGATAGCCTCAGGGTTAAAATCCAGACCATTTGACTATAAACAGAGGATAACTTGAGGCCAGGAGATCAAGACCAGCCTGGGCAAGATTGTGAGACCCCGACTCTACAAAATATTTAAAAATTAGCCAGGCATGGTGGAATGCATCTGTGGTTCCAGCTACTCAGGAGGCTGAGGCAGGAGGATCACTTGAGCCCAGGAGTTTGAGATTACAGTAAGCTATGATCGTGCCACTGCACTCCCATCTGGGCAACAGAGCGAGACTGTCTCTTAAAAAAAAAAAAAAATTCTTTTTAAATGAAGAGGAAACTGAAGCTTAGCAAGTAAAAAGTCGTCCAAATTCCCATAGCTTACAGAAGACTTAGTATGTCACATCTGTTACCAAAAGGATTTAAGGTAGCTTAAAAAGATGCACAATGCAACAAGATAACATTCATGAAAAGTAGATGAAAAAGAAAAAGAGAAAGCAAAGGTAGGGATAAATAAAGTCAAGAATAAAGATAAAACAAAAGCACATTCCATAAAGATCTAATACTTGATACAGGAGATCAATAAAGAGCCACACGATAAGTGGTAGACCTAGAATTGAATCAAGTTCCAGTCGTGTCTGATGTCAATCTGTATGCTTGCCAAATTAACTGTACATCTCTACAAACCTTTTTATACCAGTTGTTCTTCAAAGTAACAAATTCGTCATCAATTAAATATTTGTCATTAATTAAATATTACAAAATGAATAAAATAGTGCTAAAAGAGAGTTGTTGCTTCCATAAAAACTAAATTGAATGTTTTGGAAAGACAAAGGTAAGTTGCTTAAAAATTTACTATCAATTTAAGTGTGGGAAGCCAACCATAAAAATTTGAAGAATTATAAACACATAGAAGGATTTGGCAGTAAAACTGCAACTTCACTTTAGAATATGGATCATTATTATGATTCACTCTTTGACCAACTTTTTTGATTAACAAATCCAGGTAAAAGCATCCTGCTTTAATATAAATTATACTGTGAAATAGTCCATTAATCAGATTCTTTAGCCAAGTATTAGACCTCTAGGCGAGATTTTTCATTCTGTAGGTATTTGTGAATACATGTGTAAGTGTGTAATAGTCATTGCTACTTTTTCATCTTCCCTATATCCCTTCCTTTTGGGAAATGCCCCTCCCTTACTGTATGTAATTCTGGTTATCTTCCCTGCCACAGGGTGGGCTGACAAACCAGGTTAGCCAAAGTGTCCCATTCTAGACACAGCAATTGGTCCAAAGTTAGCCTATCAGAGTAGTTTGGAAGAAATGATCTGTATGTTGGGGAAAAGGGTTATTTCTCCTGGATTACTAGCTGCTTGGATGATGAAAGTTGCCAATGGCCATCTTTGCCATTAGATAATGAGACTGAACAAAGAAGAAAATAGTACAACAACCATAGCCTCTACTGGTATTGATTCATAGACTTCCAGACCTCATCTAATTTAAGTACACACTAGATTCAAATGTTGGCAACTTATCATGTGACCTGGTACCAAATGATGAACTAGGTCAACCAGATTTTCTCTTCGAAATATGAATTACAAAACATAGAAAATATTGAACAGTTAACATAAGGTCAAGGGCCATGAGATAGCACTGGACCTCTATAGGGTAATGGAAAGACAGAATTGTAAGTGAGAAAACAAGCAGACAGAAGCAGATGTCAAAGTGTCCCATAAGAGAACAAAAAGGAGTCACATATCTCTAGCACTGCTTTGATTCCTCATTTTTCCAGTTCTAGATGCATATAAGATATGAATGGTCCATTTATCTGAAATATATTTACTAAGAGCCTACAAATGTTTAATACATGTGATAGCTTAGATTATTATAGAAAAATATTCACTTCCTCTTTGTCACCTCCATGGAAAGTTATACTTCCCTGCCCCTCGACTTGGGACTTGGCCAAGTATCTTACTTTGCCCAACGGGGTCTTAACAAACACGATGTAAGCAGGGGTTTAAAATGTGTTTCTGTGATTGGGCTTGCTCTCTTGTACCTCTGCCATCACCTTGAGAACATGTCAGCCAACTGGTCCAAGCATTAGAGGCATGTGAACCAAACATGCAGCATAGAGCTAACCCAGGTGACCACAGCCTAGGTCAGTTGACTCCCATGTGGCCCCCAGATAAGCCAACAAAATAAATACTGTTGTATGACATTGTGATGTTGTGGTTGTTCCTTATTCAGCAACAGCTAACTGATACAATACACTAAGGACTAGGTGCTATGGGTCACTTAAAGACTGTCCCTACTCCCAGGCATTCCACAAACACTTAACAATATCTACTAAAAACCAACTAGCCAGGCCCTATGCTAGGTACAAAGGATGGAAATTAATAAAATATAATCTTTTCCCAGGGAGAACACCCATTCTAGTGAGAAAGAGAAACTCTGATCTGATGATCATAAAACAATATGATAAGGGGTTTACTGGCAGAGTGGGCCGAAGGTCTAACTCAGCCCAGAGGCATTAGGAGTGGCTTCTCAGAAGAGCAGATGCAATGGAGGTGTGAAGGATGAACATTCACAGAGTAGAGAAGATAAGACTCTAAACAGGCACAGGTATACCAAAACATTAAATGTCAAAATGTGTAGGGAGTTCATATGACAGCCATAGCTGAAAGTTGTCATTGTTCTGATTTAGATTGCAATTTTGAATGAACATAAGTGCTGGTCACCTTGAGTTTTTCTTATACTAAGAATTATTGAAATCATGTCACAGAACAGCAAAAGAGAATAGTAGTGTGTTTCTCAACAGACATATGAAGATTTAATTTAAGGCCCTAATTTGCTACCTTGCTAATTCCATTGTGATACATGTTTACTTCGCCATATACGGTATGATGATCTATGAGGGTATGCATTTTACTGTCCTATAATAACATTTGTAACATTAATAGCAAAACCAGATCATTAATGCTCTGGAAATGCATTAACGCATTCAATGCATGAGCAAAGAAATGATCTTACTAAATTCTAATGATCTACTTAACTCATAACTCTAGTAAGTTGTGTCTTAACAGCACTAAAAGACCACGGTATGAAAAGATGACTTGAGACAACTGCAAAGTAACCCACAAAATACTAAAAGCACAATCTCAAGTAAGATAGCAATAGTTGGGAAACGAGAGAGAGAAACTCTTCCTACTCTCCTCACTCTCCGCTATACAGAAGAACCTGAGGGAACGCGTGCTGTGTCAGAGTCGCAACACAGCCAACCACGCCGATCTCCCAGGCTTAGGGCTACAGCGTGTAGACTAGGCATCGGTAACCAGAACCAGGCTAGGAGTTAAGAAGCAAGGAGAAGAAACCTGGGGAAGGAGGCAAAACAGAAGTAGGAACAGAAGAGTGGTACCGGGTGGGGAGCGGCAGTCGCATCAGTCAGACTGGCGAGCAAGGGAGAAAGTCCCTCAGATGTAGATAAATGTCTAGAAGGGATTCTTCTACTTAGGTCCGAGTTTCCCAGGAGCTCAGTTATGGCTGTCCTCCTCCCCGACCAACCCCACCTGGTTCCTCCCTTTTGGTGGGACGCTTAGGTGAAGCAAGGGGGCGCTTCTCAGGTGGCTCCCGGCAAACTGAGAGGGAACTCCCAGAGCTGCCAAGGAGAGCGAACTGCGGCTGGTGCTTCGCCCAGTAACTGCGAGAGGAGTGGCCAGAGGCAAACGTAAGGCGAGCGGGCTCTCCCTTACCTGCCGCAGGAGCTTCCACCGGGCTGCTCCCAGGGGCGCCGAGACTGCAGGCCCCCCAGTGGCGCTGCCTATTGCCGGACCCCCGCCTGCGGCTCGCACAGTCTCACCGGCCCGGGAGTCCGCAACTCGCGACTCCATCGCACTGGAGCTACCTATACTCAGAGGTGGCGCTGCCACAGCTCTCCCCTACCAGGACCTGCCTACTTCTTCCCTGTCAGGACCTGTGACGCCCGGCCTCTCTCTTACCGCCCTGGCGTGCGTGCCCTCCCCGAATTCCGCATTTCCGGTATTCGCGTCTCCTTGGCAACCAGGGCAGCGCTGTCACGTCATTGCACCATTTTGCTGGTGGCCATCTTAAGTGAGGGCAGACCAGAAGGTGAGAGAGCTGTGGCAGAGATAGTGGAAAGCTGTCCCTCTTTGTTTTATTCTCCCCTGCTTCGTTTCGAGCCCATAAGACTAGGAAGGAACGAAAAAGCTTGTATCTTTGAAACCTAAAGAACTCGGGGACCCAAAAGTAATCCTTGACCACAATAAAGATGGCGAAATCTGCCTAGCGCTCGTGCCAGATTGGGGTTACGTAGATCGGCGTGCTGCACACTAGCTCTGGGCGGCTCTCGGTAGGTTGTAGTTCTGCAGGCTGCGGGACGCACACTTCGGCCGGACGCGCTTGAGGAGGCATCTAGTCTTTCTTGAGGGCTTCGAGTTCTCCAGCCTGCCTTCACTCGTTTGTGTTCAGAGCCAGACTGATTCTTTCAATTTGCGTATGTATGGGGGGGGGTGTTGGTCGTCCTTCCCTTCTCCCCTTTCTCCCCCCACCCAGCCACCCCTCAGTCCCCTGGTTCTTGCTTTTTCACCCATGTCCCATCACTGCGTGTCACCTGTTCCCACTCCTTCTTGCACTCAGGTCGCTTCATCCCTGAGGTGGAGAGTTGCACCGGGAAAATGAATAGGTTTTTCTGGGAACACCCATGTGTCAACCCCACCCCCATCCCGAGCCTTGCATACTGTCTTCTCCCTGTGAATGAAAGATGGATGGATTGAGGCTGTGGGGACAGATATAGTGACTTAGGGCCTTTGAGGGCCCTTGTTATTCGGGGCCTCTTTTTTCTTGCTTGCTGCTGTTGGCTTCTGCTCCCTTAGCCCCACTCGCCCGTTATTTTGCTGCGACATACAAGGAGATTAAGGGGATCGGGGGCGTCGTAGCGGATTAGATCGGTGGTAAATTTGATGCAGTGTTCTGCCTTTGATACCAGGAGGCATTTTGTGGAACACTTCCATGATGACATTCAACAGTGTACAACATATCTAGGTTATTCTTGTCTTAATAATGGTGGCTACCATTTATCGAGTGGTCACTATGTGCCAGGCACTATATTAAGGTCTTAACATAGTCTTATTTTATTCTTACAACAACCACCCCAGAAGGTAAACGGTGTCATTATTTCATTTTTGCAGGTGAAGAAACAGGCCCAGAGACACAGGTAGTTAAGTGCAGGAGCCAACACCTGAACCCAAGTCTGACTCTTAACTGCTTACTAGCTATCGAGGTTAATAAAACCTGCTTCCCAATAGAAACCAGAGATGGCTTCACATTTTATTTGTACATCTTGCACTGTGGTTTTTGTTTTAATTAAAGAGCTAAATACCTTTTTAACATTAAAGTCCAATAGTTTGTTATGTCCAATATTTGAATCCAAACCAGATTGGACTTTTTACTATACTGCTTGCTGTCCAGGTGACCTGGGACTGTTGCTTAAATCTCCCAGAGCCACAATTTGCTCTCCTTTAAAATAAGCATCATAATAACTACTTTATCAAATCCATATGAAGTTTAAATTAGACAAAGCAGATAAAACCATCTGGCACATAGTCAACACTCAACAAATATTAATCTCCTCTCCCCCTAACTAATAATTCCTTTATTAAGTAATTAGACTTTTGTAGTTTATCTTCCACATACATACCAAAGATGTGTTCAGAATTATGTAAGATCAAAGCCATTTTGCCTTTTAAAGCCCTCAGAGTTCCTGAGATGCCCCATTAAGCCTATGTACTTATTTACAAATTTTATTTTGTTTCTTGTTTTCTGTTTTTTGTTTTAGTTTGCCCTTTTGTGTACCAGAATCAGTGCTGCATAGTTTGAGCCTGGTAGGAGTGACTTTACAAATGAGACATTTAAGTCACATCTGCCAAGAAGTTTGATTTGAATGAAACTTTTTCTCATACAAATTTTTAGATTTATTTAACCAAAGTTATCAGCATTCTAAAGTTATGCATAGCCTAAGGCGTGCATGGCCCTGAAGGGGAGGGATGAGAACTGCTGATCTTAGGTGCTCTAAGAACCCTCTACTGCATAATCATACCTAAGAAATCACGTGCTGGCAGCCCCAAAAAGAGAATAAACCAGGAACTTTGATATCATGCGGCAGAAGACCAAATTATTTCTCCAAGCTTTGAAGTGTAGTATTCCTCACCTTGGGAAATGCGTGCAGAAACAGCATTTGAATCACTATAACTTCGCTGATCATTATTACAGTAGAATAAAATTGAAAAAATATCACCTAAACAAGTGTCTGCAGAGTAAACCCAAGATATCAGAGTTAGCAAGAAACATCCCAAGTCGGAGCTTCTCATGTAAGGTATGGACTGTTTAAGTTAACCTATTTATAGGTCATTAAGATTAATTTTAGTTTAAAAATAAAGAATGGATGGAATATCAGTACTACTCATTTTCTCAATAATTCTAACTTGATTTTTAAAATTTTCAGGCTCAATTGTCTGTAGTCAAATACAAGTATAAAAGAATATATACATATATTTATAGAGCTCTAATGTAATCTATAAAAATATAGATTTATAAAAAATGATTTACCTCAAGACTTCCTTAGTGTGCCTGTCAGTGTATTTCAAAGCATAATTCAGCTTTCTAAAATTCCAAGAATACCAAATTATAGTCTTAATAAAATCTAATAATATGCTAATTGTTTTATGAATCCCAAATTAATAAATTGCAGTAAAGGCTATGTAATTGTGTGTTAGTTTTCTGTAAAAAAAAAAAAAAAAAAAAAAAAGGAAAAACAGTCGTGCATTTCTGATCACTTGGGTCTTTTAGGAAGACACTCTCAGACTATCATATTTCTGCCAGACCTCAAGCTGTGTATGTGAACTCAACCTTGAGGGTCTGATTGCCCTTACATGTAGGGTGACCACATATCCTGGTTTGCCCAGTCCCTGGTCTGTTGTCCTGTGTATAAATAATGTCCCCTTTCCTCTCAAAAGTGTCCTGGTTAGAATGGTAAATTATATGGTCATCCTACTTCTTTGAGAGTAAATTATCTATTTGTGCTGCTCCCGCTGTGACACCTCCCCTACCTTTTACTTCCTAGGTTCCTGAAATTACATTTGATGGTGATATTCTTGCAACATTTTAGCATATTTTATGATTTTAATTTCCAGTTTTAATTGTTTTGTTGCATACTGGTTTTTAGTCTGTTTTGGCTTTCTGTTATTGTGGTAAAATATGTATAACATAAAATTTGCCATTTGAACTATTTTTAAGTGTACAGTTCAATGACTTAGCATTTCTTAGCATGATGTTTTCAAGGTTCATCCTCGTTGTAGCATATATCAGAACTTTATTTCTTTTTATAAATGAATAATATTCCATTGTATGAATCATATTTTGTTTATCCTCTCTTCTCTTGATGAACACTTGGGCAGCTGCTTCTCTTTTTAGAAACTATCTTTTTAATATTTTTTTTACCCAGTTTTTCTAGTTTTTATTACATTTTTGCCCTTCTCTTAGCTCAGACCTATTTGGGATCCGAACCACTGTGTGTTTCTTTTGTTTTTAACTTTTTATCTGTTAGTCCCTAGTCTCCCTGTTTTAGTCTTTCAAATTATTTTCCTTTTATAGCACCTTGGCTTAGTTTAGCACTTTGATTCTTACTTTATTCACTTAGAAATTCTTTATGCCTTTTATTTCATTTTTTTCTTTGCACAGCCTCATCCTACTTTAGAAAGATAAAATTTTAAATTTTACCATTGAACTAAACTTTGGACCTTTAGATCAATTTATTTTGCGTTGTGTTTAGAACATTTTGCCATCTTGTACTTTTAACTCTTAGTTTATAAATAGTAGGCAGGAACTACTGTCGGGGTGACAGCTGTGAGATTAGGTCACACCCTAAACTGGAGGTTGACTATTTTTTCCCACTAAGTGTCCCTGAAGTGACTTTTCAATTCTCTTTTATAGATTCCCACTACCTAGAAACTTTAACCTGACTCAGTTACTCCAAGAAAAGTAGCTCTTTTAGTAATTCTTTTACCTGATAAAGTGGTCCTGCTTTCACATGTCATATATCAACCACTCCCTGTGTGAGAAATGATATGATCTAAAAGCTGTGGTCTTTATCTTTGATGATCGCTAAGACCTGGGGAAGCTGTATGAAAATACCCCTGCAGCTATGAAGAGCCCTCTAGACAATGTATATATCCTTCTTTCTTCAAGCATCCACTGGGTTCCTCTTATAGGTTACAATAAAGTAGAAAAAGTAGTTAGTGCTTTTAGGTCAACTAAAATATGTTTGCTTAAAGTAAAGACTTATAACCTACATAAGTTAACTAAAGAACAAGAGGAGGTAGCACATATAAGAAATGCCAGAAGGCAAAAGATCTAGCCATGACTGGTGTGACTGTGAACTAATCAGGACTCTTAATTTTCCTGACTGAAAAAAATAGAGTGTTTCAACTTGGTGTTCTCTGAAAGTCCTCTGTGTGCTAAAATTTCATGATTCTATACCTCTGCCTTGTTACCTTAACAAGAAATCATCACATACAAGTTTGGGACTCTTTAGTTCCAATGTCTGCAGTCTAGCTGTATATCAGAAATCCTGAGGAGCATTTTAGAAATACAAATTCCTGGATCTCACCCCACATCTGCTGGGTCAAAATCTCAACAGTTGAGGCCTAGGGATCTGTTTTTTTTAAAGTTCCTCAGGTCATTCTGAAACTTTCAGCCTGTCACTGACAGTGAACCTGTATTTAGAAACTGGAGTTCCTTGGTGATCAAGTGTTGCTGATCTAAACTTAACTGAATCCATTCAATTCTGAAATTCTTACTGGCAAGTACCTTACCTTTCCATTTTATATTAGCCAGATGGCATGATGAATTCACTGCATTACAGTCACGTGCCAACTAGTAAGAAGACTAGCATCCATCCAGATACCACATTTTTTTAATTTTCCACATCATCCTGCTCTGCTCTGCCTACAAAAATAATTCCCAGAATCTTTGATCATGATAATTTGAACAAGATACAAAAAGAAAATTGCATAAGTAAAGAGAAAAGACTAACTCCTTTGGTTAAATGTGTCATTTTCCTAATTTCTGCAATACAGATTGGCAGTTCCTCCAATAGTCTCTTAAATAGGTTACTTGATAGATATCTTCTTCACTGTGATCTTTGATTTCACTGTGATCTGTGGTGTGTAAGAATCACTGTTTATAACTAACAGGTTCAAAACATCATCAGGAAAGAAGGAGAAGAGAAATTTTAAAGGAAAACTCAGGAAAGCTAGACAGAAACGAAAAAATTGAAGTCTCAATAATTTTTTTTGTAATAATCCATGGAGTGGGACTAATGGGTACAACTTCATCATTGGTTATTACTTCACATTTCATTTACTCTCTAACCTGCTTGAGTCTGGCTTCCACTCCTTTATTAACGCCTCTGTCAGTGTTGCCAAAGATGTTACATATTTCAACCCAGTGGATACTTCCTTTTCATACTCTTGAATAAGCACTCTCAGCAAATTTGACAGATTTGACCATTCCCTCCTTGGAACACTTCTCTTTTGGCTTCATGACTCCACATTTTCCTGGTTTTTTTCTTACAATCCTATCCTCCTCAGTCTCCTTTTCTAACTTTTCTTCCATGTGACTTCGGAATTTGGGGATTTCTCAGGGCTTGGTCCTGGTCCTTTTTTCTCTCTTTAATTTATTCCTAAGTAATCTTATCCATTCCATGGATTTAAGTACCATAGCAACTATTATCTTCATCCCAGACACCCATCTGAGCTATGTAGTATTTTGCTGCCCACTGGACATGTCACTGACGTCTCAAACAAATTATCCATAGTTGAACTTCCCCCCACCCCTGACTCAAGTCTTCTTTATCTCATTGCTGTATACAAATATATCATTTGTTCAGACAAGAACACTGGAAAACATTTTTTATTCTTCTTATTCCCTGACCCTGCCATCATATCCATTAACAATGTGTCGCAAACTAGCTTTGTGATTTTTGCCATATCCATACCACGTAATCTATTATTTACTTACTTATTTTAGTCTAATCAACTTGTCTCATCCTAAGAAACAATATTCAGTAAATCACTGATTTGATGTCCTAGTTATTCTATTAAAATGTTTATATACCCCAAATAATGTATACCATCATATATGACATGCTTTCAAAAACACTGCATTAACCTCCAAAATATATATTGAATCTGTCCATATTTCTCCATCTCTACCATAATTGGTCTAGTTATCTTTCACCTGGACCACTGGTAAAGACTCCTAACCATCCTCTTTGATTGACCTCTTATTCCCTTCCAACCCATTTTCCATATAATCAGAATGATTTTAAAATATAAATTAAATTATGTCACTCTCCAGCTTAAAACCCTTCCAGAACTTGTGTATCAACATAAAATCTAATTTCCTAATCATGTCCCCTAAGGCCATGCAAGATCTAACCCCTCTCTCATCTCATGAAACTTTGCCCTCATTCACACTGCTTAAGCCTCAATAGTCTGTCATCTCCAGATCAAAGAACACCACTCTTTCCCATCCATCTCAGGACCTTTACATACTACTCCCTAATCCCATTCACCACTACATAAATTTCCTTCTCCTATTTTAGGTCGTGATTAAATGTTACCTCCTGAGAAGCTACTCTGGTTACTATGATCAGAGATGTCCTTTCTTAGGAAGTCACATTTGATCAAGACCTAAAGTAGGAGAAGGAACTAGGCAGAGGGAGCAGCATGTGTAAGAGCTCAGAACTGAGAGAGGGCATCTCTGCAAGAAGTATAGCCAAAATGGTCAAAGATGAGCCAAAAGAGGTAAACAGGGCCAGGTCATGACGTACAGGTAGTTTTGTATATCTTGCAAGAATTTTGAGCAGCATTCTAAAAGCAATGGAGTGCCATTGAAAAATGTAGCTGAAATCAGATTTGCATTTTAGGAGAATCACTCTGAGAATTGCATAGAATAGATTGGAAGTAGGAAGCATTGTCAGTAATTCAGATGAATGAAGATGAGAGCCTAAACTAAGGCCATAACTTTAAAAATAGAAAGAAATAGAAGATTCGAGGGAATATTGAAGAGAGAAAATCAGTTGAACTTTTTCATCACGGGAAGACATCCTAATGGAAGAATAGAGTATAGGGTGATAATTCCTTCTCTTTGGATTCTAAAATCCAAAAACATCTTACAAAGCAAAAGGGTGTTTTGGTTTTTTTTTAACTGATTGGAGAGGGTGGGTAGTGTGTAAAACCTGACCTGAATTGACACAAAGCTATTATGATCTTTATTTATCTCATTTAATAGATGTTTTGCTCTAAAATCTTATTGTATTTGATTACAGGGTGGTGTCCCTCTGTAAATTGGGATAGATATGGGATAGATAATCACAAAATTTTAAAACACATCTGGTTCATCTTTATGTTTCAGGTGAACTTATTTCACAGTCACATGTGTAGCCTCGTTGTTATTCAGATCTTATGGGTGAAGAAGGGGAAGGAATAAATATAACTCGCTATTAAAAGTGGAGGTTTCAATAGCGTTTGGTTATATGAGTCTGGAATTTGGGGAGAGAATCAATTCTCAGCCTTTTCCTAAGATCAAGTTGTTAACTTGGGAAGAGTTGTTATGTATAGGTAGTAGTTGAAGCCATAAGAACCATAACACTATATTTACCTCTATGCTGTTACTTACTACATCATTTTAAACTTTTTCTATCTCCCCATTAGATTGAAAGGTCCTTAAAGACAAGAATTTTATAATATACATCTTGTCCAACACATAGCCTAATGACCGCCACATAGATAAGCAGTAAGTGTTTGTGGCATGAATTAATAGTTAAATGGATGGATTTTTTCTTTTCATGTAATCATAAATTTTATTCCTTGAAAAAAGACCCCAGAAATCATCTAGTCTGAGCTCTTTAGTTCTATGATCCATTTTGAGTTCATTTTGTGTATGGTATGAAGAGTTGGGGTATAACTTTATTCTTTTGCTTGTGGCTATCCAGTTAGCACCATTTGTTGAAAAGACTTTTTTTTTTCCATTGAATTGTCTTGGCATCCATGTCAAAAATCAACTAACCATAAATTCAAGGGTTTATTACTGGATGCTCAGTTATGTCATTGATGTATATGTCTGTCCTGATGCCAGTACCACACTCCTAAGTACTGTAGCTTTGTCGTAAGTAGAAATCAGGAATCATCTGAGTTCTTTCTATACAAATGAAAAAACTAAAGCCACAGAGCCTGAGGTTAAGTGAGAAAATTAGTAGGGTCAGAATTAGACCTCAGTTAACCTAATTCACAGTACCTTTCTTTTTTAATACCTTTTAGTACAAATTGAGCATACCTAATCTGAAATCTGAAATGCTCCAAAATCTGAAACATTTTAAGTGCTGACATGATGCTCAAAGGAAATGCTCATTGGAGCATTTTGAATTTCAGATTTTTGGAACTGTAAATAGAATGCAAATATTCCAAAATCTGGAAATTCTTCTGGTCCCACACATTTTGGATAAGGGATACTTAACCTGTATAAATTATTATAAATATATACAAAATCATAGAGAATACCATAACACATAACTACCTATGCACCCATTACTCAATGGGAATTTTTTCTTAACTAAAAAAATTACAAATACATTTGAAGACTTCCCTGATCCTATTCCTTTACCTTTCTAGTGCTGATCATTATCCTGTATCTTTCTGTGCATGTTTCTGTATAGTTTATGCATGTATTTATATCCACGGATAATATTTAGTATTGTTTTGCATATTTTGAAACTTTACATAGATGATATACATACAATTGGTTTAACTTGCATTTTTGCTCAACATTATGATTTTGAGATTCTACATTAATACATGTATCGCCAGTTTATTGCAACTGTTGTATTCCATTGTATTATATACCACAATTCATTTTCTTTGGACAAGCATGTAGGTTGTTTCCAATTTCCCAACTTACCAAAAAAAGCATGCTGCAAAGTGTGATCTTTTATGTATCTCCGTATGCATATGTGTTAGTCTTTCTACAGAGTATATACCTAGAATTGGAATACCTGATTGTGTGTATATCCTTATGTTTTTTGTCAAATTAATTTCTAAATTGATAATACCAGCACACTCAAACTAAGAATATATGAGGGTTCTATCTCTGTATCCTGAATAACACTTGATATTATCAGACCTTTTCCTTTTTGCCTTTCTGACAGATAATTAGTATGTGAATGTTGCTTAATTTTTATTGTCCCAATTAATAATGAAGGTGAGCATCTTGTCTTATGTTTATGGACCCTATTGGTTTTGTCTTTTTGAATGCTTATGTACGTCCTTTGACTATGTTTTTGTCTTTTTGTCTGATTTGTAAGAGTTCTTTATATGTCCTTTGTCTTTAATATGTACAGTAGATATCTCCTCCATATTTGTTCTGTGTCTTTTCACTTCATGATATCTTTTGTTAAATGTTTTTAAAATTTTATGTTTTGTGCTGTGTTTCATTCAACTCAGTAAATATTTGTTGAACACCTACTATGCACCATTTTAGGCATTGGGGATATAACAGTGAGCCAAATAAACAAAAATCCCTGCCTTCATGGAGCTTACCATCCTCCTTGGGGTCGGGGGAAGAGAGAGAGAATAAAGAAATATATGAGTGAAATACGAAGTATGTCAGAGGCAATAGGTACAGTGAAAAACAAATAAAACAGGGAAGGAATGAATAGGTAGTATGGGGATAGGGAGGGGTGTTATTTTAGTAGGATGGTTAGGAAAGGCATAGCTGAGAAGCTGACGTTTGAGCAAAGCTTGAAGTAGGTATTTTGGTATAGGGCACAGCAAGTTCTAAGAAACTGAGGTGGGAGCAAGCCTGACATGTTCAAGAAGCATCGAGGTGGCCAATGTGGCTCAATTGAAATGGGCATGCTTGGAGTGTAGTAGTAGATGAGGTCAGCATAGTAATGGGGCAAGATCCTTTAGGACTTTGTAGACCATTGTAAGGATTTTTGCTTTTCCTCTTGAACAAAATGGGAAACCACTGGGGGATTTTGAGCAGACGACTGATCTGGCTTTAGACTCACTCTAGCTCCCTTGTTGAAGATAGACTGTGGAAGGCAAAGGCAGAAGCAGAGGGTACTTAGGTTTTTGCAGTAATCCGAGGGAGAGAGATGATGGTACTACCAGAGTAGTACCAGTCCAAGTGTAAGAAGTGGTCAGATTCTAGGTATATCTTGAAAGTGGAACTGACAGGATTTAGCAGATCACTTAGTTGTGGCAAGAGAGAAAGGCAAGGCAGACTCTAAGACTTTTAAGCCTGAACACCTGGGAGGACAGATTTGTCACTTATGGAAATAGGAAGATTGCCTAGAGAACGTGGCTTTTTGGAGGGGAGGGAGGGATAGATGAGATTGGAAGTTCAGTTTTGGACATTTTTGGTATTAGACATCCAAGTAGAAATGTTAGTTGGATATAAATGTTCAGCTTGTTCAGGGGAGAGGTTTCAGGCTATAGCTATAAATTTGGGAGTCCTCAGCATATAAATAGCATTTAAGGTCATGACTGGATGAGATCACCAAGTGAATTAGTACAGACTGTAACAAAGAGAAGTGGCCCAGGAACTGAGCCCTGCCAATGTTAAAAAGAGTTGAGTAGGAACGAGCTAAGGAGACTGAGAAGGAAGGACCAGTGAAATAAGAGGAAAACAAGGAGAATGAGGTGTCCTGGAAGCCAAGTAAAGAAAAGTGTTTTTAGGAGAAGGAAGTGATCAACTGTGTCATGATACTGATAGGTCAATTAGTAGGAATACTGAAAATTAACTTTTGCACTTTGCAATGTAGTGGCCATTCAGTAACCTGGACAAGAGCAGTCAGTGAAGTAAGAAGGCCAGAAGTCTGACTGGGCTCAAGGGAAGGAGAAGGAAAGGAGTTGGAGGCAGTGAACAAAAGAAACAATTACTTCCCTTCATTTAACAATTGCTTTTAAATAACAAAATGAATTAACAGCAAATACAGCTAGATATTTTAAATGGATATAATTAAAATTTTTGGAAAGCTAAATACAATGTATACTAATATGAATGCATTTTAGGTATTTTCATTACAGATTTAGTATATCCCTATGTAAGACAACTGACAGAAACTATTTACCAAGTCAAGGAAGTTCCTCTCTATTCCTAACTTAAGGTTTTATCATTTTTTTAAAGTGTGCTGGTTATTTTCTATTTTTTTCCTGCATTTATTGAAATGACCCTAACATTTATCTCCTTTATTTGTGTTAGATTATATTGGTAGATTTTTCTAATATTGGACCATCCTTTCATTCTTAAAAAATCCTACTTGGTCACATAAAGTTTTATTATTATTATTATTGTTTTTGTTTTGTGCTTTTAAATAATAATTGATTAATCATATTTTATTTTAGATTAAGATTGATTTTTTAATTGTCTTATATTGTTAATGTCCAGTTTTGGTGTCAAAGTTATATTAGCCTAATAAAATAAGTTGAATAGTTTTACCTCTTTTCCTATTTTCCTAAATTGTTTGCCTGTGAGAAGATTATCTGTTCCTTGAAGATCCAAAAAAGCTACCTTTGAAGGCAGCTGGACTTGGTGTCTCTTTCAAGAAGGGGACACTTAATTACCGATTTAATTTCTTTAATGGTTATTGACTTATATAGCTTTTCTATTTCTTGCATCAATTTTGGCAGTTTTTTTTTCTTTCTGGAAAATTATCCATTTCATCTGTATTTTCAAATTTAAACATAAAGATGTTTATTGTGATTTTTTAAAAATCTCTATTATATCTGTAATTATCCACCTCTTTCATTTCTCGTATTCTTTATGTGTCTTTTTTCTTGACCAGTTTTGCAATATACTTTCTTTTTTAATAGTTCTCTAAAAGAACCAACTTTTATATTTGATTTTTTCTTTAGTTTCTTTGTTAGCACTTTCACTGAAACAAATTAATTTTATTTCCTTCTACTTCCTTTAGATTTACTCTCTTTTTCTGTTTTCTTTCAGGAAATCCTTTACATTGCATTATCAGGAGACATATAATGTCAGCTTGTCCTGCTATTAATGATGCTAAATTCGATCATTTTGGTTAAAGTGATAACTATTAATTCTCTCTGTTGTTAAAGGGACATTATTCCCTTTGCAATTAGTAGGGAATCCTTAGGGTAATACGTTGGTACTATGAGAATGTTGTGCTACCCGACATTCTTTCACCTGAATTTAACAACCGTTAATGATCTTCACCCAAATCATTTGTTTCACTGGGGCTTGCTAAATGATTATTTTCTAATTATATTATTCTTTATTAGCTGGTATTATTCTATAAAGAAAGAGTTTCCTTTTTTATTGCTATTGTTCCCTCTTTTTTTTTTTTTTGTGGTTTGGTGGGATTTTTTGCTTGTTTTTCAATTACTGTGGATTTTTATTTTTTCAGTGTATTATAATCAGTTATAGTCATTATTCTTTTTTATGCTCAAATTGTCCCAAATGTGGCTAATAGGAACCCCTTCATACTGGTCCTTGTATCTTTTCGACATGCCTCCATTAATCTTTGTGCATTTCCTTACTTTCTGGCAAAAGATTTCCCAAGCCTACCTTGTATTCTCCCTGCCTCAGGCTTGGAATTAGCCATTTATTAATGGTACTGTCTTGACTAAAAGACTTTCTAGTGTCTTTCTATTGCACCATTTTTCTGTCTTTAGAGTTCACATTTTGCCATAGTAAAATTTCACATTCCATTCTCCTGTTTTATACCAGTTTTCGTTGTTAAAATGGTTTTGTGGTGGGCCACTTGGGAGGTGGGAAGGAGTGCTGCTTTTTTCCACTACTGGATAGATACTGTACGTGTAAACCTTCTTAAAATTTAAAGTTAAAAGCCATCCTTACTTCAGCTCCCATAAGTACTCTATGCCCTTGAAACAACTAAACTATTAAAGTATTAAGATACCTGGCTAAAATGGATAGCTTTAGCTGTGTGCCCTAATGATAATGCTTGCTGAAATTGAAATGAAAACCTAAAACAGTGAGTGTTCTTGCACAGGACAAAAATCAAAAGCAACTTGGAGTACTTTATGAATGTTATATAAAATTTCAGTTTCCTTGGGCAGTAATTCCTTTTGAGGAATTATTTAGAAAGTTCTTGAATTCTACTTCCGTTTCATTAAGGCAGTCAAAAATCCTACTGCTTTCAGGGTTATTTTGCTTCAGATAAATTCAGTTCATTTGGATTTATGACACAAAAAAAGTTAATCAGGAATGTAAAGTATATTTAACTAAGAGGACAAATATTGGGAATAGCTCTGTTGTCTTTAGGTCTGTGTCAACCATGGTTCTCAGTAAGAATGAGTTTTTAAAAGTGGCAGAGCCCAGGTCCATGATGTAGAATGTGCTAGAAGCTATAAGGTAGTAGAGAGAGGTACTTTTCATGGCTATCCTGACTCTACTTCAAAAGTTCTAATGGGGGTTATAAAACAGACAAACCTATATCTGAAAATAAAAAAGCAGCTCCCATTGGTATATTACAGTTTCAGGATAGATTTCTAGTGATCTTCTGGCTTATAATTTAATGTTTCTTTTGGGTAATATGAGGGGATTATTGATATAGATATTTTGCCTCACTACTCTAAAGATAAACCATAGATTTTCTAGAAATGCTAAAAAATAAATGAAAATTAAACATATAAACCTCCAGTATTTGGACTTCAAGTAAGTACTCAAAAAAGTAACTATATGATTAGAAGTAGAGGCTGAATGATTGAGACTACCATAACCACCATTAGTGATCACTTGGATCTAATCCAAATCATAAAGCATCCCTAAAAATCTGAAAGGAAAACCTTTGTGAAAATGATTATTTTCCATTTAATTTGTTTTGGTGATTTTTCTGTTTTATTCTTGTGTTTAATTTTAGATTGTAAACTCTTAGTAACATAATCTATATTTATAAACTTACATTCTCTACAATGTTGGTAAAGTATCATGGACATACTTGTGCAATAAATATTTTCCAGCTGTTGGAGATCCTTACCAAAGGCTTAGTGCCCCTTCTGGTACAAATCACTGTACAGTTGTCATCTTTGGCAGAGAGCTAAAGTTGAAAATCTTGGCTAGAATTCTTTTGCTTAAACAAGGCAAACCTGTGAAGTGTTGAATTATTAAACACTTTTATTTGACAACTGAGGTTTTGCCTTATACAAATTTTAATGATTTATATCTTACTTATTTGCTCACCAGAGGTCAACTAAAGCTCTTATCTTGTTAGACACTCTCAGCTTTCATCTAGATCTCTACTCATGTTCATTAATTTTCCATCATTTTTTCCTTATTCTTCCTTTCATAAAGTAAACATATCATTTTTTCCTTAAAGAAACTGAAAAGGCAGCCCTGTTTTATAAGGCATTAATTCACTTTTTGATCTGATAAACAGTTGTGTTTTGGGGGTTACTTATCCTGACAAGAGAAGCAAATCATGGTTAAGTAAATAGGAAAATTTTATTATAACTCTGGCTATGAATAAAATAATTTGTTTATTAGTAAAGATAATGTCTTCCTGTCTTCTTCTCTCTTTAATATTTCTCTTCTTTCCAGAGGTACTAAAGTACTTATAAAACTCAGAAGACATTTTTCTACCTGTCATTCCTGACTATTAAATATGTAAAAATTCATCAAGTTTCCTTTTCTTCTTAATGGCATATAAATTTTTTACATAGTATTTCTGAACATTCTCCAGAGCTGCTTAGTACTCCTGCATCTTAAAGACTTATCCATTTAAAATAATAGTATAATTGTCAAGTGTCTACCTTATTTTCTTTGTTTATATTTTTTAAATGAAAAAAGGAGATCATTTTATTGATGAGCTGAAGAAATAACATTTAAAATCTGTGAAACACATATTATTTCGTAGACCTAACATTGTCATACTTGCATGAAAAGGAAATAAGAATTATCTTTAAAAAGCAAAGGTTTTTTTCCTGGTTTGAAATATTTTGATCGTATCAATAAAACCTTTTCCAGGATCTTCTACCTATTAAACAAGAAAACGAAAAATCTCTTTCAAAAGATATGGATGCATTTGAAAAAGTGAGAACAAAATTAGAAACACAGCCACAAGAAGAATATGAAATCATCAATGCAGAGGTAGGATATCTAATATCTTTTCTTAAAAAAAATTTTGATATTACCAATCAAAATGCAAATGAGATACCTTGTGATTTATAGACATAATCCCACATCAAAATTATACTGCTTTTGGCCTTTAAAATGTGCTGAAAAACTTAAAAAGCAAAGAATAAGCAGAGTGTGATCCTTAAAATAAGTTTAAAGATCAAAACTAAGGTGAATTTCCAAGCATATATTAATTCTGGTTTTAGGGAACACTAGTTCTGATTTA
Organism: Daubentonia madagascariensis; assembly: GCA_023783475.1. NCBI lineage: Eukaryota > Metazoa > Chordata > Mammalia > Primates > Daubentoniidae > Daubentonia > Daubentonia madagascariensis. The sequence continues at coordinate 37,754,593 of JAKFHU010001035.1, read as the reverse complement.
AAATTTTTTTAATTATTCCAAGGAGAAGTAAAAATCAAACTATTTCATATTTCCCTATTATTTGAAAAGTATTTGATTACTGTCTACTTTTTTTTTAATAAATTAAGTAGTTTAATAAATTAAGTAGTATAATACCATGAAAGCCAAGTATTTGTTTAACCATTTTATGGTTACCACAGTCTTAAACAGTCAAATGAAGTGGATTAACCATACATGTTGAGAAATTTTCAAAAAGATTGGAAAACAGAACCACAGATTATAATATAAGTGAAAATCACATACATAGTAAAATGGTAATAACAGTAGGTTAAAAATCAAGAATTCCAGATTTAAATTATGCCACTAAGTAGCAGGTAATAAATGTGTCTTAAGCCACTGAAATCATATCAGTCAATTGCATTTAATATGTAGGTGTTAGACAAGAGCACTGTTCATATATGGATAATATTCATTGCCTTAATCTCAAACTGTCTGTATTTGTCACCCCACAGAGCATGAGATACTTTGTGTAAAATCAAATCAAGACTGTATGGGTGGTAATCACAGCACATTTTAAAGGAAAGAATCTCAGAAAGTTATTGGCTGGGCTTCCTGGCTAGTCTGAGCCACAGTTTCCTCAGCTGCATCATTTTGGATTACCTTAAACATGCCACTTGATCTCTGTTAATTGAATTCCACTGTACAGATACCAGATGTTTCCAAAGTATAGCTAAAGTGATTTGTACAGTCCTGAAAACTGAAATAGATTTTATTATACCTTTTGTTTATTCCCTCTTGCATTTATGTATTAGAAACCCTTCCAGTGATTAGGAACATATGAAAACCATATCTTACCAACTACATCGTAAAAAGTAGTCCATTTTAGATTTCATATGTGTTCATTAATGTACTTTAACAGGTCTGTTTTTTAGAAGAGATCTCATTTCTTCTTCATCTTGAATAGTCAGACCATTAAAAGGTTAATTAAATTATTATTAAATAAACCATTCATTTCTTTTCTTTGTCAGATTAAACATGGTGGTTTCGTTTATTATCAAGAAGGTTGCTGCTTGGTTCGTTCCAAAGATGAAGAAGGTACACCACACTTTTTCCTTTTAACATGCTCCAATTTTTCATGTTTCACATTTTTTATGGGAAATTTGATATTTCTCAAAAGTACAGAAAAGATTTTTTAAAGGTTATTTCTGAATTTTCTTTTTTTTAAATGACTAGTTTTTAATATCTGGGTTTGCTAAAATATGGTTAACAACTACACTCAAAAGTTTAGGCAGGGAGAATGAAGATGAGATCTGGCATTTTTGAGCATCTACTATGCCTTGGGTACTGTGCTAGGCACTTTATGTATATTATTTAGTGTCATTTTTATTCTTGTACATTCTAGGTTCTATATGGTCTGTAAATACTAGACTATAAAATATCAAATAATAACTCATAGGTTGATACATAGAATAATATTGAATAGCATAGGATAATATTAAATAACTAATGCCAGTTTATGTGCAAGTCAAGCTGCCATCATTGTTGAAGGAAGCCAGAATACGGCCTCTTATAGAAGGAGATGGCCAACTTAAAACATTGAAATTACAGTTTAAATTGTTTTAAGTATATCTTGCGGGGCTGGGCACGGTAGCTGGCACATGTAATTCCCACACTTTGGGACGCCAAGGCAGGAGGATTGCTTAAGGCCAGGAGTTCAAGACCAGCCTGGACAAATAGCTAAGCCTATCTCTACAAAAACTAAGAAAAATTATACAGGTGTGGTGACGTGTACCTGTAGTCCTGGCTGCTCGGGAGGCTGAGTCAGGAGGATTGCTTGAGGCTAGGAGTTTGAGGCTATGGTGAGCTATGGTCACGCCACTGCACTCCAGCCTGTGTGACAGAGCAAGACCGTGTCTCAAAAAATACCAAACAAACAAACAAAAAAAGTACATCTTGTGGAATTATCTCTTTCATATATTTTTCTTTATGCAGCAGACAATGATAATTATGAAGTTTTATTCAATTTGGAGGAACTGAAGTTAGACCAGCCCTTCATTGATTGTATCAGAGTTGCTCCAGATGAAAAATATGTGGCTGCCAAGATAAGAACTGAAGATTCTGAAGCATCTACCTGTATAGTTGTGAAGCTCAGTGATCAGCCTATAATGGAAGCTTCTTTCCCAAATGTGTCCAGTTTTGGTAAGCCAACAACTGAGATAGTCTTCTGTGTTGAAAAGACAACAGTAAGAGAATTTCCTACATTTTGAAATGTTTTTTTTGGCCATATGAATGAAAGACAAGGTGAGTGCCTGATCCATTTATCCCTGTGGATTCCACATCTTCCTATGTATCTCTTGTTCAGGAGGCCTTTCCTTAATAATGTTTAAATAACACTCATGTTGTAGAAGCGTTATAATCAGACTCCAAGATGTACAGTGTATTTTGATATATCATTAATTCTTTGCCAATTTATTATTTAGAATAGATTTTTGCACACAAGTTGCATCTTAATATTTCATTCAAATTTAAGCATGGATATTTTTTTTTATTTCATGTTTTAGAGTTATTACAGCAAATTGCCCAAAGTCACTGCCAAGGAACTGGAAGCTATGACATTTTTAATAATAGAACTGACTTTAAATTTTATCATTTATTGTTGAGTGGTACATATATGTTCATACTTGGTCCTCCCTCTTCATTTTCTGCCATCATTTTCTCCATTATTTAAATACTTTAGCAATGAATTGAAATTATACCCTATCTAATGGAGTCTAAGACATTTTGTACATTTTAACCTCTAAAATTTTGACTTACAATCACTGTCAACAAGGTGGCAGTCACGACGTAATTGTGTGCAAACTTCCATTGACAGCTTCTGGTGAGATCAGGAACCAGCGTTAAAATGTATTTAGTTATTAGAGATATCCTGTGGCTTGAAAGCAGACAGAAAAGATTCAGGCATGAGAGAAAGATGCAATCTCTCTTTAGACTTAAAGTTTCAAGTTGTAGATTTAGACATAAGTCATGTCCTGAAAGCAAATGTAACTTTACCAACATCTTCCCTAAATATTGAACATTTAACTCTTACTTAGAAACTTGAGTACACTAAGACTGATAACTACTTAAAAACTTGGAACTGAGGTAGTAGTGTTTTATTCTATGGAAAGGTCTCTGGCTTATACATAACACAGGTTAGATACAGTCAAACCTATGTTATATTTAGATTTCTAGGTGATAGACTTGCTCATCTCTTCTCTTTGGCACTCAAAATTAGAATGTGCTGTGCCTTTTTTTAAACTGCATATTAGTGGCTATGTATAATTCTTTAATTATTTTCTTTCAGAATGGGTAAAGGATGAAGAAGAGGAGGATGTTTTATTCTACACCTTCCAGAGGAACCTCCGCTGTCAAGATGTATATCGAGCCACTTTTGGTGATAACAAACGTAATGAACGTTTTTACACAGAAAAAGACCCAAGGTACTAGAATGATTCAATTAAATCTTTTTATCCAGAATAATTTCTCCAGTTATTTAAAGTGCTGATCTTGATTGACTTAAAATGTTGATTTTTGTTGAAACCCTGTATAATAATGCTAAGATGATCATTCTTTTATTAGTTGTTTGTATTCAAACTTGGAGTCTGATTATATTCAAACTCCAGAGTAAATACGAATACGTCATTAGACTGCAAATGCTGAGTTATTAATACTCTCTCTGGACTGTGACACATGAGGGGAATTGTTAAGGAATTTAATAGAGTTGCTGTACAGCAATTATAAATCTCTCATAAGTCATAACTAGAATACCAGAGTGTCAGTTGCACAGCATTCACTCACTACTCATTTCATATAGATTATCTGAATTTTAAATTGCTTTGCTTTGAGCCATGATGTCCATGGACCTTTGAAATTTGCTTTTCCCAGTACTCTTTGGTAACTCTCCCTTAAGGCTAATTGTCTCTAATTCCTTATACATTATAGGGCTCATTGGCACTTAACCAGGCATGGGAGCAAATGATGATAAATTTATCCTACAAAATTTCTTGAATCTTACCCAGATATGCTTTTCCAAATGATAAATGAAAAACAAATTTTGCCTTAGTACAAGGGTCCTGTCACCTCATACATCATTTAACAGTGTAGTTTGGATAATCTCTGAATAAATTTTGTAAGAAAAAAAGTGGAATTTAATCTTAAATCTGTGATAGTGAAGTTGGTACCCAAAACAAGAAAACCAACCCTTCATTTCATAAAAATCTCAGAGCTGAAAAACACCTTAAAGAAAATCTTGTACGATCTTTAGTTTATATTAAAAAATAGAGGTAGAGAAATTATGTTATTATATTATTCCAGCCCATAGAACTAATCCATAGGTAAAGTTCACCAAACTGACTTTATAATTAGTTTATCCACCCTTGTTAGCCCAGTTCTGGGTACCTGATTTTGAAAAAGATATTGTTAACAAATGTGGCCAGAAAGAGCCCCCACCAGCCAGGTTCTTCATCTACTTTGTTTCCAGTACGTCAGTAGATTTGGTTGTTCAATGCTAGTTTTCTATTTTGATATTAGAGTGCCTCCATAAATCTTGTTTTGGGAAAATGCCTGCTATTCTATTCTTAAAGATTGGTACATTTTGAATATTAATTCTTCCATTTTCAAATATTTCCTGAGTCATTTAATTAACACATTATTAGGAAAGCAGTATTATGTAGATTCTGAAGGGAAAGATCTAGACAGAATTAAAAGACCTAATTTTTAAGTCACTGAAAAACATCTCCCCCTCAAAGGTATTTTTTTTCTGGTGCAAATGCTATTCACTGTACGATTTACAGTGCGGTACTACCACCAGGTACCAGTAACAGGGCTAAATTAGGAAAGCCTGGGATGCAGCCTGGTCACTGAAGGCTCCAGGGATCCAAACCCCAGAGATCCCAGTGAGGCAGGCTCAGTGTAACTTTGAATGTATTAAGCCATACCAAAACTTGACAGTTTAGAAAGTTCAAGTAAGAGGAATTTGAGCGGTACAGCTTTAACTTTTTTAGAAATTTGTCTGTTGAAGTCCACAGACAGACAGTTAAAGAGTTAAATGAAATTATACAGGTAACTCTTCATCCACCACTCTTCCTTTGTGGCAGAACCTAAATCCTCATGTAAGAAATGGAATTAGCGTGGAATGACTCCTTCTATTCTGTCTGGCAGTTGGTTGTAGTCATTTCTTCCACATATTGTCTGGTTGATCTTGGATAAGCCATTTCTTGTATGGTTTCTGTATATCGTAATACTTTACCTAGAATGCTTTAAGATTGGATAATGATATTCATGTATTGATTCCCAGTGTCTTCCAGAGTTTATTTCTTGGTTCCAGGTCTCTTTCATACTTTTGAATATACCTTTCTTTAAACATATTTATGCAAATTAAAAATTTATACAATTAATTTCAAGCTCATCACTTACATACCCAAATAATACTGCAGAATAGGAAACGGGAGTTTGCTACCAATGCAAGCATAATATCTGCAACCAATACAATTAATAAGAAAAAAGACACATTTAATTATTAAAAATTAAAATTGATTTTGTAAATTACAACATAGTCCATTCATGTAAATTCATAACAACAACCAGGAACTCCTAGATTGTGAACAGACTGAGTCTCTTTCACCTTTGCATCCTCATTGATACACCTATTGATTGAGTAAATGGTGTACTTAAGTCAGTTTCTCTCTTTCAAACTAAAACCCCTAGTCCAGTGATGACTGTTGAGCACCTTTTAACCATTGAATTCTTAGCAATATATAGAAGAATTTAAAGTATATGTTGCTACTAAATTATAAATTAAAACTAACTCAGAAATGTATTATTGTGCTAAGTGAAAGAATTGAATATATGGTATGGTATCAACTGTGTATCAGGAAAAAAATGCTTTTTTAAAAAAGATTGAAAGGAAATGTACCCAAAATATTAACAATGGGTTTTTCCCACTTTTCTTTCTTTTCTTTTCATAATAAACATTATTAATTTCATAATCATAGGAAAAATATATTTTGAATTTAAAAATAAGTCTCAGTAGAAATAAATGGAAAAAAGATTAGCCTGTAGTTCTTTATATTCCTTATTTTCTCTAAGAAACATTTTACTATAGAGCCACATGTGTTGTCACTTCCTGTAAGTACATATCTACCAAGTAGTTGACCAAGTAATTATCTTTTGATTTGTTATCACCAAACAAACAAAAATAGATAAAAATAGCAAAGAAAGTGTTGAAAATTACAAAGCAAAGTAGGGTAGGGAATTTACCCTACAATTATATATTAAAACATGAAGCTACAGCAGTTAAAATAATACAGATAGACAAATAGAGGCTAGGATAGATAACTCTAAAACAGACCCTATTATGGATGAAAACTTATATGGTAAAAGAGGTATCACAAATTAATGAAAAATGAATGAATGTTATTTTATAATGCTATGGGAAATAGTGTTTGGAAAAAAATAATTTTCATCATTTCATATAGCAGCATACATTCCGAAGAGATTTAAAGAATCTATTGAGAAAAATAAAACCATTTTAACAATTAGATGAAAATATAAGTATTTTACTCAGTTGGAATATTTTCGAAGCACAAAATCAATAGAAGAAATTGCAAAGGGTAGTACCAGTATTCCTGATTACCTAAAATATTAAACTCTTAAGTCAAAAACTATTCTAAGCAAATAAATTAAAATCTAGAGAGCATAATGGAGGAAAGTATTTTCAACAAAAATACAAATTAATATCTTTAATTTGTAACAAGCTATTTACATATGAATAACTTAAACTACATTCCAAATTTAAAATGGACACAGACATTTCACAAAAGAAATACAGTTGGCAAATAAACATGGTAATGTAATCCAATACAGAAGGAATTTTACCAAAATATAAACGGTGCTTATCTCTGGGTAGAGGGATTCAGGGTTATCATGCTGCTTTACAGTTTTCAGTATCTTCAGTATAAATTACTTTTATAATAAGGGAAAAATGTAAACATAACATTTAAAGCCAACCGGTATGTCAGTATGAATTAGTATAATGGTCTTAAGATATTATTTGGTTATATTAAATCATAAAAATACTCTTAATCATTAAATTGGTATTTCCATTCCTAAGAATTTGTCCTAAGGAAATAATTGTAAAAGTCAGGGAAGCAGAAACTATCTTCATGAATATGTTACTTGTTACATTCTTTATTATAATGAAACATTAAAATCTAAATTTTTAAGAATTATGATAATTCAACCTGATGTAATATTAGGTAGCCATTAAAAATAATCACAAAGACTTTTTAATATAGGGAGAAATATTGCTATTATGTGAAATAAGAAATGCAGAATCAAAAATTGTATCTGTATTTTAATTACTTCTTTTTAAACACATGCATGAAATGTAAATAAACCTTAGAAGGAAAGGTAGAAAAAGTAAAATAGTTCATTTTTTAAATGTGTTAAGTTAGTGATATTGTGAGCATTTTTCCTCATGTTGTTCTATTTTGTTGAAAAACTGGGAAAAAGGGGGAAAAATCCAGTATGCATACAGAGAAAGAACAAAACCAGAATAAGCTTTGTGTCCCTTTTCTTCCCTATTATTTCACTATCTCCTCTGGAAAGTTTATTTCTTCTCTCAGCAAAAAGCCATATTATGTATTAATTGATAAAGTGAGAGATGATGTCTGTAGTGTACCTTGAACTGCATCCAAATAAAGGTAAGTTAACGAATGTGTAGATATATGATAAAGGAAATACAGCAAAATGTTAGCAATGATAGAATCTAGATGGTGGGTATATGGGTGGTCGCTTTACAGTTCTTTCAGCTTTTCTGTATGTTTGAAAAACGTTTATGATTAAATGTTAGAAATAAATGATTTCACCTCTGGGGGGGTAATGAGGAAAATAATAGCCAATTGTTAAATTTACAAACAATATTCACTAAGGAATTATTTTTATTTTCTATCTGCATTGTAAATTAACATGTTTACTTTCTTAGCTTGCTGGGTTGTAAACAAAAAAAAAAATTAACATGTTTACTGACTATCTCTGAGATAATGTCATTAACAAGGTAGCATGCATCTGAAATTTACTGGGATCTCATGTTTCTCTCTCTGTCTAGCTACTTTGTTTTCCTTTATCTTACAAAAGACAGTCGTTTCCTCACCATAAATATTATGAACAAGACCACTTCTGAAGTGTGGTTGATAGATGGCCTGAGCCCTTGGGACCCACCAGTACTTATCCAGAAGCGAATACATGGGGTCCTTTACTATGTTGAACACAGAGATGATGAATTATACATTCTCACTAATGTTGGAGAGCCGACAGAATTCAAGGTAATCCTGAATTCTCTTTGTCCCCATTTGGGCTAAGTGTCACACTTCCATCAGCAGCATTTCTTGCTCTAAGGGTTCATTGTTTTGTAGGCTTTTGTTAAAGTGTAGAAATTGATGATTCCTATGCATACCAATCCTATTTCTCTTCTCTTAGAGCTAATGCCTCCACATATTTTGATTGGGTCTAAGAGGTTAGTAAATAAAACATATTCCGTCCTGATTATATGTATCTAAGCCAAACTTTAATGGCTTAAAAGAGCAGATTTATAAACTTCTGATTTTTGTGAGTTGGCAGTCTGGATTGATGATCTCAGGTAGGCAGTTCTGCTGGTGTCAGTCAGGCTCACTCATGCATCCATAGTCAGCTCGCTCATTGTCCTCATTCGAATGTCCAGTGATTGGCAGTCAGCTAAGCACTGAGTCATGACTCAGTGTCTTATCACCCAGCAGGCTAGCCTGGGCTCGCTCATGTGGTGATGGTCACAATTCATCCCTGACGCAGTTAGTTCTTTCAGCTCTTCATGAAATAGTGAAGACTAGTATAGTCTAGTTTTCAGTGATTCCATCTCTGGATGCTGTAGCCTTCATGTTTTGTTACCTAGATCTCTTCTAACTTTGTTCTATACAGCTAATGAGAACAGCAGCTGATACCCCAGCAATTATGAATTGGGATTTGTTTTTCACAATGAAGAGAAATACCAAAGTTGTAGACTTGGACATGTTTAAGGATCACTGTGTTCTATTCCTGAAGCACAGCAATCTTCTTTATGTTAATGTTATTGGTCTGGCTGATGATTCAGTTCGGTCTCTAAAGGTATGTTTAATTTTCAAAAGATAATAATCAAAATATATATGCAGTTTAGCTTAACAGAACATTAAATTTTGAATAATAGCAGTGTTCTTTTTCTTAAAAGGAATTTAGTTTAAATGGAATTTAGCATACTGGCTCATGCTTTATCAGATTTAGGGAGTTTATTTTACAATTGGAGGACCTCGCTTTTAATGCAGTTTTACTTAAAATACTCTCTTACAGCATGGACTTCAGAAAAAAAGTGCCGTTATATTTCTCTTTCTACATATCTCTGTATTTCACATATCTCTACAACTTTAGGTATAACAATAACTCAGGCCAACTTGGTGGCTACAGCCTAACCCCCTATTGCTAAGCTTCCCCATCTCACATCCCCAGTAGGGATAGTAGTCATATCCACCGTGTTTTGGCCACTACATGCTTGTGGCTACATCATCTTCTCTTTGCCAGTTTTCTTACCCAAGGAGAATGGAAAGGGGTGGGCTTTGGTTTCTTTCAATGTGGGAGTAGCAGTGGTCTCCACAGCAAAATAGAAGGGTAATAGTGGCAAGTCTGCCTGGCAGGCTGACTAGGTGATACTGCCTGTGGGTACCAGGAAAGATAATCTGCCTCCACAAGTGAACTTGCTAAAATTGGTGAATGGCAAACTTACTGTCCAGTATTAAAGCAGCATTAACATGTAAGTTAAGGTAGCAGGCACCGAAAGGAAGAGGAATGCCTCCATTGTGCTTGATATGAAGAGTTACTGAGCCAGTTGACCAGCAAGCAACATAGACCACTTATACCTCTCTAACTCCAGTATTGTCAAAATTCCTGTTAAGATGCAATTCCTGTCAACTTAGTGATTGTTTATTGAACTTCTACGTGCAAAATACTGTATTGGACATTGTAGAGTGGAAAGATAGTAGGACAAAGTATCTAGCCTTGAGGATACAGTTTATCATAAGATTAGATAAGTACACAAAGATTAAGTATAACATGGATTTAAATAAGTAGTATCAAAAACATAAAATGTGCTATGGGGCTCAAAAGAGAGAAAGAAGGCTCAGGAAAGCTTTTGGTCAAGTTGGTTGAATTTGAAACAAACCAATGAAGATAGATAGGATTTTGACAGGTGGGGAGGGATATAGTATTACAGGATGAGAAAGCCATCAAATGAAGCTCTATGCTGGAGAAGTTCAGAAAATGCTCAGGAAACTGCTAATAATTCTGTTTTATTGAAGCAGAATACATTTCTGGGGGCTAAAGATATGATTTGATAGTTTTTGACTGTCAGTATAAGGAATATATGCGTCAATTATGACAGGGAAACATTTGAAGTTTTGGAGGAGGGGAATGGTTTGAGGAGTGGATACTTGATAAGGTTATCTGGCAGCCATATTAGGGTAGGCTGAAGCAAAAAGCGATAAAGGGCAGGGAGACTAGTTTTGAGATTGTTATACTGGTTTAAATAAGAAATAATGAGAGCCTAAAATAACTGAAATTCTCCAGTTAATCCCTAAAATCAAATTATTGAACGTAGTGTCCAGTCTCTCAGAACACTATATAGGTATCCTAAAACAAAAATGGTGATTGACTTCAGGGATTTTCTTATTGTTTTCACCTGTTGGACTCAAAGTATTTCTTTTCACTTGCTAATTGACGCCAAATTCAGACATCTTTAGTTGGAACACTGGCAGAACATCTGTCCTTATTGCAATCTATATGAATAAGGATGGGAGAGAACACGTAATCTCCAGCATTGCATTTATTACAACAAAATTCTATGTCAAGAGAATTAGGAATGTCATATAGAGTTTACTCTGCTATAATATGATGCGACTTCTAAGTAAATAGGACCTTTTACATTTTTTGTAAGTATTCCTATTGTAAAGATATGCCTTGGTTTCCATGGTTTTAACTTCCATTAGAACAAATATCATGTCTTTAATTTATTCTATACCCTCTATCTTTTCATTTCCTGACTTTTCCCAAACTATAGTATTTATTATGCCTTGTCTAATGTTCTAGGTCATCATCAAATGTAATCAAATACTATATTATATTCCAGGTACTACTTAAAGAGAATTTTATAGATCAGACCCTTTTCATAAACCTGGATAACATTGATTAAAATCCATAGGCAGTGCCATATACAAAGGACAACAATCTTTAACCAAACCATGAGTGCATTATAAAGTATTTTTATATGTAACATCTCTCCCTAGTAGGCACTTGACTCAAAGATCTTTTTGAACTCAGTCTCAGCAATAGAAATGTAAAACCTTTCATATACTTGCCTCCTATCCTTGGTCATCATGTCATCACTGTAATATTTTCTGGTAGCTTTTTTTCCCCCCACAAAAAGAATTTATGATATTTAAGCAAATTGGGACTTTTTTTGCTCTGTGCTAACATTAGTTTTATTTAGAGGAGGGGTATATGTACTCAGACCCATTTTCTTTCAGCATGTATGTCTTCATTCTTTCAATGAAATGACTATGGTTGGCTGGTAGTGTTAAAGCTGAATCTGTTTCTGTCAAATATTTAAGGGATGTCTGCCTATCACCTGGCCCAACTTATTTTTGGGTGCTGTTCATTAATATACACAGATACATGGCAGGTTTATCTCAATAGGAAATGTGGCTTAAGATCTCCTTGAAATAGTTAATACCTATTTAGGCATCAGCTGGACGGATTTTAAAAAGTCCAGAGCCTTGAGATGGTTTTTGTTATGATTAAAACTTTAACCTTGGTTCCATTAGTTTTGGAAAAATGCCCAAAAGACTTTCTGATTTATTGGAGCCCCTTGGTCTAAAGCTAAGATGGCTACTACATGGGTCACATGGAAACTGTCCTGAAGTCTCACCAAAGGGCAGAAAAATGTGTGCCTCTGGTGGGTTCAGGAACCTTGTACCTTCACTCTGAGGGCTGGTTATGAGGTTTGTAGCAATGCTTCAACCTCTCAGGTCTTAGTCTGCTCGCTTGCAGTTATGCTACCAGATTTATCAATTTACATGTTTACGTTATTTTCTCTAGTTATGTCTTACATTTAAATAGACAAATTATCCTTTAAAATAATACTCAACCTGAGGAGGATAAATCAGGAACTCTTAGAGAGACACTGCAAATGTGTCTTTATTAGTGTTTCATGAAAATAGATTCTTTGGGTTAATTAGAAGAAATTTGCTCAGAGAACATAAACTCTTTGGCTATAGTTTCTGCAGGTGAAATAGTGTACTCTTTATGCACACATCCCCCATCTACCCTTTTTCAGTAGTACCCACCAATCATGTTGCTGTGCCTCTGATTTTCTAAGGAATTTGCTCTTTCTGCAATTACTCAGGAAAAGAAAGGCAATTTTCTTTTAATGTTCTGACTCTCAGTACCATTTCTAACACTCTGTCAACCTGCTTACCAGAGTTCTTTAAAAGGTGTAGAGAGATGTTAGTGGAAGGCTTGAAGCTGGACCCTGCTGCTCTAAGAGAATAAATTTTGATTCCTTTCCTTTTTTCTTAAAGTTAAGAATCTTAAGCATAATAGCTGTGAGTCTCTCAGAGTAGATGTGCCAAGAAAGGTTTTGTTCTGCACAATGGTTAGCCTGGGAGCTAAAGTTAGAAACAGATTGTAAATGCTTTAGTGCTGCTGAGCCCGTTTGTAGCTCTGGAATAATAACTGTCATCACTGCAGCTGTCCAGGCAGCAGGGTAAGGACTGGTGGGTAATTTATTAAAAACATACCCATGTGAGAGATTTCATGTTCTGTGAGAATGGAGATCTTGGAGATGTCGCTGTGTTCTAGAATTACTATTTGATTTGCTCTTATTCTTAACCATTTTGCTATTTTATTGCCCAAGCTTGTACCCCAAAATAAACTTTTATGTTAAAGGCTATTTCATGTAAATCTAGAATCATGCTAAATCATTTTCCTATAATTTTTTATTGGTCATTAATGTAGAGTTTTATTTGTTTTTTACTTGAAATATATTTTGTCGTGATAAGTAATCCTTAAATGAGGCATAATGTGGTAATAGAAAGTAAACTAAATGTCCACATCATCTTGTTTGGAGTGGACTCAAATTTAGTTAATAATACTTTGTATCTAGATAAAGAGTAAAAATAACTGTTTTATTTATTTAGCTCCCTCCTTGGGCCTGTGGATTCATAATGGATACAAATTCTGACCCAAAGAACTGCCCCTTTCAGCTTTGTTCTCCAATACGTCCTCCAAAATATTACACATACAAGTTTGCAGAAGGCAAACTGTTTGAGGAAACTGGGCATGAAGACCCAATCACAAAGACTAGTCGTGTTTTGCGTCTAGAAGCCAAAAGCAAGGTAGGTCTTTGTAATCTCCACTTTTCAGCTCCCATTTACTGAAAGCATACTGTTTGCCAGATACTGCACAGTTGTTGGGGTTACATTAGCATAGTTTCCCAAGGTTTCCCTTATACCACAGTAAAACCCAAATGATTTTAGGGAATAAATGGATTTTTTAAACTTTAATACTTATGTATTCATTTTAACATGGATTAGAAAATTTATAACCAGCACGTCAAGCCCTTTATTTCTCATATTATTTGTGTGTGAGTTTAAAAGTTGATTTAAAGAAAAAAACCAAGTAAATAGAGTTGGTATACAGTTACGGCAAAAATCTTGAAGGTGGTAAGCAAGTTGACTAGAGTGAACTATACTAATACCATCCCTGCCCTCATGGAGCTTACCTCTGGTAGGGAGAATGACAGATGTTGAAGAAGTAATTGCTGATATACTGATTGCTGTAAAGGAAGACATACTGAGTACAGTGGAAGCATATGGCAAGGTTTCTCTGAGGAAGTGATGTCTCAGATAAGACCTCTAGGATGATTAAGAGTAGGCTAGAAAGGAGACAGGGGATTCCATTTTGTGTATAGGCCCTGAATTTAGAGAGAAATTATATAATTCAAGAAGTATACAAGAGGCTAGAATGGCCAAAATAGAATAAAAGAGGGAGGATTGGCAGAGGGAGGAGTGGAGAGAGATGAGACATAGAAAAGGGGATAACAGATATCCATATTCCAGGTATACTCAATATACAGAATTTACAAATTTGTGCAAGTAGGAAACAAATTAATACATAAACTGTAGCCTTGAATTTAAAGAATTTTCAGACCTTAGCATGTCATACATCAGATAATTTCACACTGCAAAGAATGAATTGCAACATGGGCCTTTTATCCTTACGATTTTTATCTTTAATTCATTGATTTTCCTTTAATATCTTAAGTAATATTATTTTCACCTTCTAGATTTTTTGTGAACAAAATATATACTTTTAGGTATTGTTTAGTTTTACAAACATGGTATTATACCATTCTACCAAAATGTTGTGATTATTGGACCCCAAATGGAAAGAACAGTTAAGCTAAGTTCTTAGAGAGCCAACAGCTGCTTCACAGGGGGAAGGGAAGCAGCTGCTAACTGGAAGCTGCTGTACATTTCCACAGGCATTTTTGCGTGCTGGTTAACTCAGATCCAGCCCATCACAGGACTAGCTACCGTCTTTACCTCTTCCTTTCATGAGTTTTCAACCAGGAACTTTTTCTGATTGTATAATTGAAGTTGAGGAAGAAGCAGGATGGAGGAGGGGGAAGACCAGGATTGTTTATAGAAATTAATCTACATCAGGTTTTATAAGAATGAATCTTACTGAGAAGTGAAAATTCACTTATGCTGTCTCAACAAGCTGGGTATGATAAAGGATAAGGAGAGGAAGATTTCCTCCTTATTTGATAACACTATGATGTCTCTATTTATTGCCCCAAAATGAAGTCTTAAATGAGGATGAAAAAAATAGGGAGAGTTGCTTGGTTATATTATTTCCTTATGTAAACTAGGGCTATTTCATTAGTTTCTTAAAGCAGGGTGAGAACCAACTTCTTCACCCTTTTTCTACAAAAGGAAAATCAGAAGTACTTTGGGTTGTCTAAATTTTGTCTGTCCAGAGAGTGCCTAGTTTCAATCAACTGGGATTGATGAGTTTGAGCCACATTGGGGAATAGTTACATGAGCTAAAAGTAACTTAAGTGTTAAAATTTAGAAAACTTACTTAAACCACTTTTAAAAAATTTTAAAAATAAAGTTAATAGGCCTCTATGTATATATTGAAAAGAAAGGAAATCAGTATATCAAAAAAATATCTGCACTCCTATGCCTATTGCAGCATTATTCACAATAGCCAAGATTTGGAACCAAGCTAAGTGTCCATCAGTGGATGAATAGATAAAGAAATTGTGGTACATATACACAATGGAATATTATATAGCCATAAAAAAGAATGAAATCCTGCCATTTGCAACACATGCATGGAACTGGAGAATGTTACATTAAGTGAAATAAACCAAGCACCGAAAGACAAATCTCCCATGTTCTCATTCGTATGTGGGTGCTAGATATTAAAACAATTGATCTCATAGAGACAGAGAGTAGAATGATGGTTACTAGAGGCTGAGAAGGGTAGCGGGGAGCGGGGGTAAAGTGGGGATGGTTAATGGGTGCAAAAATATAGTTAGAATGAACAATATTTGATAGCACGACAAAGTGACTGTAGTTAACAATAAGTTAAGGTATACTTTAAAATAACTGAAAGAGTGGAATTGGAATGTCCGTAACACAAAGAAATGATAAATGCTTACCCTGATTTCATTAATACACATTGTATGCCTGTATCAAAACATCACATGTATCCATGGAGAATAGAGCTTCAAAAAAAAAAAAAAATCACATGTACCCTCTATACAACTATTATGTACCCATAATAATTTTAAAAAATTTTTTTAAAGTTAAATAGGCCTTTGTAGAGGATATGGGTAGATATAAGTAAGGTCAGTAAGAGATTTCAGGTCCTAATAGTTGAGAATTTTGACTACAGAAGACAAAATTGAGCTGGCAAGACTTCTTTAGTCAGCATATTTGTATAGATTCAAAGATGAGAAATGGTAGTATCTAGTCCGAGCCATAGGAAGAATTCTATACTAGGATTTCTAACTTTGGTAGGTATTTTGGCTTGACCTAAAATTTTAAAAATTACAGTAATAGTGGTAGTGAGGAACTCTTTAAAATTCCATTACTATTGTGAAAAGTTACATTTAATAAAATATTTTCAGGCCAGCCTTGCTGCTCTTTTCTGGTTAATACTGTAGGTCAGCGAAGTAGCTGAAACCAAGACTGTAATGTATTTTTAGAGACCGGAATACTTTTGTCTTAAACGAATTTGTGCTCCACATCAATAGGTAGCACATAAGGGGGCCGGGGGTGGAGTACACTTTAGTGTATTTTAAATTGGCGGTAAAACTGTTTTAAAAAACTCTTCTTTACATGCATAGTATTCTTCATTCCCAGGATGGAAAATTAGTGCCAATGACTGTTTTCCACAAAACGGACTCTGAGGACTTGCAGAAGAAACCTCTCTTGGTACATGTATATGGAGCTTATGGAATGGATTTGAAAATGAATTTCAGACCTGAGAGGCGGGTGTTAGTGGATGATGGATGGATATTAGCATATTGCCATGTTCGGTGAGTCAGTACATTTTACCTAGCATATGAGTGCTAGAGCATTGTGACAGATGTTTAAAAATCACAATATATGAGGGAGAAAAAGCTTATTTTCTCATTTGTATTGTTGGATTTATGTATTCTTAAACTTGTGGTGGTAGAGCTTGATTCTGTAACAGATTAGATGATCCAAAAAGCAAAAATAGATTTTTAGGATTTTTGAATTGATTTACCAGTCTCTGTACTTATTTAGTAATATTGTTATTTCCATTTAATTCTCCTGAGTTTAGGTTTAAGCAGCTTTTCAAGCTGAACTCCATTTTTCCATCTAACTTCCATTTTAAAAAGCTGCGCATGGTGTTGTGCGCCTATAATCCCAGCTATTCAGGACGCTGAGGCAGGAGGGTCACTTGAGCCCAGGAGTTCGAGACCAGCCTGGGCAACATAGCAAGATTCAATCTCTAAAAAAATAAATTAAAAACTAAAAATTTTAAGATTTTCATCCCTTCCCCCAAAACCCCCCCCCCAAAAAAGCCTTCCATTTTATCGTAGCTGTCTTCAAGACACAAATTTTATGTTTCTGCTTAAAATCCTTCTCCACCTCCCCATTTCCAGAACAAACTCCAAATTCCTTAGTATAGTACTTCTAATGATGTGGCTTATCTCTGTAGTAGCATTTATCATCATGTCCTTTCAAATGACATGCTCTGTTACCTCCTTGCCCTCGCACCTGCTGTGTTGTGTCTGTGTCTTGATGCCTTCCCTTTCTTTGCCCTTCTAGAAACTCAAATTCTTGCTTCACATCTTAGCCTAGGCATCATCTCCTTAAGCATTTGTGTTCCTGACTCTGTATGTACCCCTAACCTGACAGATGGATATTCTTTCCTCTACTTCTGTAATACCTTAAATGGGCTTATATTATAGCAGTGACCACATTGCTTAGTAAATCTTTGTTGTCTTTTCCCACAAAATTAAGATTTCCAAAGCAGGGGATTTTTGATTGTTTATATTTTTAAGGTCTGCGCTTAGCATAATCCCCAATAAATAGTAGGCAGGCACTCAAAACATATTTGTTGAATCAGTTTTTGATTGTCTGTGTCAGGGGTTGGCAGACTTTTTCTCTAAGGAACTAGATAGTAAACAGTTTAGGCTTTGCAGGCCACATACAGTCTCTGTTGCATATTCCTTATTGTTTTCTCCCAACCTTTAAAAAGTAAAGGTTGGGAGAACCATTCTTAGCTCCAGGGCCATACAAAAACAGACCTCCAGGTGTAGTTTGCTAACTCCAGCCTACATCATTAACGCTTTTCCCACTAAGACTTTTTTGCCCTTTAATTTCAGGGGTGGTGGTGAGTTAGGCCTCCAGTGGCACGCTGATGGCCGTCTAACTAAAAAACTCAATGGCCTTGCAGACTTAGAGGCTTGCATTAAGACGCTTCATGGCCAAGGCTTTTCTCAGCCAAGTCTAACAACCCTGACCGCTTTCAGTGCTGGAGGGGTGCTTGCGGGAGCATTGTGTAATTCTAATCCAGAGCTCCTGAAAGCGGTGACTTTGGAGGTGAGTACACTCTTGTCTCTACTGTTTACAGAATGGGGGAGGCGGGAAGCCATAGGCAGCTTTAAAAATTTTTTTGTTACAGTTTTACCATAGCATAGGAGTGTGACAAAGCTTTTAAGTTTTAAACACAGAATTGTAGCTGTAGGAGAACCTCTAAAGTTATTTTAATCCAACTATTTATTCTTTACTTATTCTTCTCTGGCAGTGTTCTTTGTATTAATTTTTAAGGATTTCCACTGAAAGATATTAATGGCTGTTCCCATTGGTCATTTTTTATTTGTAAGAACATTTAAAATTGGTAGAAAAGAGTAGAAGCATACATGTCTCACAGTTCCATGAGGTCAGTTAGAGCACACCAGAGCTCTGGAATGCACTGAATCCTCTGACTTCTAGGCAGTTTGACAGTCTACTTCCCATCCACATTTCAGTCTGGAATGTAGGGGCTCTCTATTTTTAGATCTCTTTTTTTTTTTTTTTTTTTTTTTGGAGACAGGGTCTTGCTTGTTGCCCAGCCTGGGGTGCAGTGGTCCGATCATAGCTCACCGTAACCTCAAACTCCTGGCCTCAAGCGATCCTCCTGCCTCAGCCTCCCCAAAGTGCTGGGATTACAGGCGTGAGCTACCGTGGCCAGCCAAGATACTCTATTCTTAAGGGTCTTTGGGGCGTAGTTTTTCTGTACTTTAACTGAAATATCTTATCCTGTTCTGAAAATGCTCTATAGACTTTTCCTGATGTCCAAAACTATGAAGTTATATTATAGCAGTTGGTTTCACCTCTGTCATTCTCCTGCTTCCTGGTTAGATACTCTGGAAAAGGATGGCTGAGATGGGAGAGAGTAAATTATTTTCAGGGTTTTTTTTAAATTTTAGGGGTGAGGGGTATATACTGTGGGCTTGTATTAAGTAGATAAGTTTTAAATAGCCCTAATCTGTAAGTCTATTTTTTTAAAAAATAGAAATACTGAGTATGGAGGAAAAAAACCTATGTACAATAATGGCAGTATTATTTATAGTATAAAGAAAAAACAAGTAACTTTTCATTTTTAGAAATTAGAAAGGAAATAATCAGAAATGTTTATGTAAGGATATTTATCCCAGATCGCTTATTAGGGTGAAGAATTAAAGCCAACCTAAATATCCAACAATGGGGGATTCATGTATGAGTCAAAGTTCTTAATTACAAGCAGCAAAAACTCTAATTTAAACAGAAAAGGGATTTATTAAAGGGTATCAGGGAAGGTGGGTATGTTCAGAACCAGTGTTAGAGGCTGCACAGCCAGAAACATAGAATTGGCCCAGTGAAGCTATTACTACTGCCACTGCTGAGTACAAATCACTTCACACACTGCCAGTGCTGCTTCTAGAAACGAGATATAGCTGTGGCACTTTTGCCAGAATAAATTCTCCATGATCACTACTATTTTGAATCACTGACTTCCCATGAGAAGTTTGGAGCACATGTGTCTGATTGATAGACCTAAGTCACACATGCAGCTACTCCCAGGCTGCAAGGAAAGCTGGGAAAGGGACTGTCTGTCATTTAGGATCTCTACAGTGAGAGGCAAGCCCCAGTAACTAGTTGGGGATTTTCAAATGCAGAAAAGGAGTTCAGATGCTAGACAGCCAAAAAGTATTGCAAATGCTCACTATACTTGGTTAATGTTAATATGAAGGAAATCCGAAAAGCATGTTAACAGGAGAATTTAAAGCTAAGTGGAAAATGCAACATCCATTTAATTAAATGTTTTAACATTGGTTATGAGCCAATGGGTGGTTTTCTCTTCTCTCACCTTGGATATTTTCCAGATTTTCTTCAGTTAGCATTTATTACTTTTAATGTAAAATGTCCAGCTGGTGAAGAAGACTTTTTATGTTGTTAGGGGCTTTTTTTTCATTTTAAAAAAATTTAATTGTAAAATAACATAAAATTGACTGTCTTAACCATTTTTAAGTGAACAGTACAATAGCATTAAGTACATTCACGTGGTTGTACGGTTAATCTCCAGAACTCTGTTTTCATCTTGCAAAACTAAAACTCTACACCCATTAAATAGCTTTTTGTTCCCTTCTTGCCCCCACCCAGCCCCTGGAAACCACCCTTTTCTACTTTTTGTCTCTATGAATTTGACTAGTCATAAGTGGAAGCATATAAAATAGTTGCTTTTTGTGACTGGCTTATTTCACTTAGGTTACATCCTTGAGGTTCATCCATGTTGTAGCATGTGTCAGAATTTCCTTCCTTTTTTAAGGCTGAATAATATTCCATTGTGTGTATATACCACATTTTGCTTTATTCATTCATCCATCGACGGACACTTGAGTTGCTTCTGCCTTTTGGCTATTGTGAATAATTTTGCTATGAACATGGGTATATAGATATCTCTTCAAGACCCTGCTTTCAATTTTGGGGGGTATATACCTAGGAATGGAATTGCTGCATCATATGCTAATTCTGAGTTTCATTTTTTTGAGGAACAACCATACTATTTCCATAGCAGCTGTACCATTTTACACTTTAACCAACAGTATATAAGGGTTCCAATTTCTGCACATCAGTGTCAACACACTTGTTATTTTCTGTTTTTCTTTTTTTTTTTTTTTTACAGCTCAGCCAGCAGAGTTATTTTCTATTTTTAATACAGTAACCATCCTAATGGGTGTGAGGCAGTAGCATTTATTACTTTCATATAAGAAAAAGTATATATGAATAAAGGCACCAAGCTAAAAATAAAAATTATAAAATTAGAAGATAAACTGTTTCTTATTATATGAATGTCATTTAAGGAGTCTAAATACTTTAAAAGCAGGTTATAGATTATAGGCCCTGATTAAGAACTGAGTAGTCTGGCTCCTTGGAATCTACATGGCTTCCTGAGCTGTTTTCTCTCATATCAGTATGTATATTCATAAAGTCTAATTTTTTTCTGAAACTCATTTTATCAAACTTTTATTTGAAGTCTAAGTTTTTTTGGCTTTTTTTTTTTTTAAGGCACCTTTCTTGGATGTTCTCAACACCATGATGGATACTACACTTCCTCTGACATTAGAAGAATTAGAAGAATGGGGGAATCCTTCATCTGATGAAAAACACAAGAACTACATAAAACGTTACTGTCCCTATCAAAATATTAAACCTCAGGTAGTGAAAGACATATTATCCTGAAGTGATAGAGAAGATATTAAAAAGATACTTACTTGAGCTGAGGCAGAAATTAGTAGGGCTTTAGAGATGTTTCTACTTATAATACCCAAACATCTTTCAGTACCATCTCTGCTCATGTTCCACGTTTGTTTCAATTTAATACCTCAGGGGAATAGGGTTATCATGCCTTAATTACTAAATCAGATAAGGTCTCTTTAGTCAAGAAAAGGCTATTCCAGGCAACAAGTAGTATAGTACTACAATACTGAGGTGCTCTCAAGAATATAAGGTGAGAAAAAACTCCTAGCACTTAGAGAAAAAAATTGGAGGTAAATGTTTTTTATGGTCTATACAATAGAGAGGGACCATAAGGAATAATGTAAACTCTCTGTACCTGTATTTTCTTCTAGCATTATCCTTCAGTTCACGTAACAGCTTATGAAAATGATGAACGTGTACCTTTAAAAGGAATTGTGAACTATACCAAGAAACTCAAGGAAGCCATCACAGAGCATGCAAAAGACACAGGTGAAGGTAGGAGACCACCTAGCAGCAGAAACAGACTAATACCCTTAGCACACTGCTCAGAGTAATATTACACATTTCATGCTAACCAAATCATCTGCCCAGAATTTAGAACAAACAATTGTTTTCTTATGTTGACTACCCACTTGAAGTATATATATTAACTGCCTCACTTCCTTTTCAAAGGACAATACTAAAGGTAGACAGGACACAAAAAAGTAAATTTAAATATCAAGTGTAACTTGTAGAAGTACCGTCATACAATTATTCATTTAACAATATTGATTGAGCCATTATTCTTGGGAATCTGAAAGACAAGATTGTGAGGTTTTTTCATTTGGAGCATCAGCGCCCAAACTGGCTGCTTTAATTTCTTCTAGATAGTTGTTTCAATTTTATTAGATAAGAACTCCTCCTTTTTGCCTTGAAACTGCATGATAATACATTGAGTTCAAGGGGTACCCACATAAAAGTCAGACAGTCTCTCTGTATTCAGCTCCAGTTTTCACTCCCACTCATTGCCACAGTTGGCATTTCCAGGGCACAAGACAGACTCTCGGATTCCACAGGGCCAGTTGACGGTCTCCTAGGTCACAGCCTTCTCCACATGGTGCCTTCCATCCAGCTTCCTCAGCCCCTGGGTCTCTGCCTGCTTTCCCTGCTTCAGGAATTTGTCTTTTACTGCTTGCCCCTTCCCATCTCTTAATTGTTGGTGGGTTTTGCCTTTATTCCTTTACTCTTACTTGAATAGAATGCCCAGAAGGAGAGGGGAGAAATGAGTCTGAGTCTTCCAAAGACCTTCTAACTGTTTTTATATGTTAACTCTTTCAGGCTATCAGGCCCCCAATATTATTTTAGATATTCAGCCTGGAGGCAGTCATGTGATTGAGGATTCCCACAAAAAGGTATGTTATCAAGCCCCTCTCAGTTGACAGGTTCCCCAAGTAGAGATATGTTTTATTTAATATTCACGTTTTCAGCGGTTGGCACAGGGTTTATGACAAAGCTACTTCACAAATGTCAGGTCTATGGCTGAGACCTAAGAGGGGAGGGAGGGACACTGAATCAATCTAAGAGAAAAGGCTCTCTCTTGTACTTGATAAGTCAGCTCTGTTAAAGAAAGTAATTGAGTCTTAATTGTTGAAAGCCTTCCACCTCTGTCCCGCATAAAAGTATTCTTGCCATAAATTGCTGACTTCAGTGTTAGGTGAAGATGGATAGACAAAGTGAAGCTTAAACACTGGAGTTTTACCACAGAGGTCTTCTATCTAATTTTTAAAATGTGTTTCTTTTAGATTACAGCCCAAATTAAATTCCTGTATGAGGAACTTGGACTTGACAGCACCAGTGTTTTCGAGAATCTTAAGAAATATCTAAAATTCTGAAATACTACATTCAACTAGGAATTGGAAGCAGTGAAATACTTCATAGTCTTATATTTCCAATTGAGTTAGCAAAAGTGAGATTTTTAAGTTATTTAATAATTTTTTAAAATGTGTTTCTCCATCTAAGTTTTGATTAGAGTCTATCTATCTCACATGCTTACACTCTTCTGTCTGTTGATGCACACGCCCCATAACCTAGGAAAGTAGTTTTCAAACCACGCTCCTCAGAGGGACATGGAGGAAGGAAGGGATTAGTGACAGCAGAACTCCAGGCCTCCCAATCAGAACAGCTTTATTTTTGTCTGTTTCACTAGAATTTTCTTTGACCAGTTTACAAATCAATGTCCTGCCTCTTTGCTAATGAATGTTTTTACACACGGTGGCAGTGAGTCATCCTCCAATTTTTATGACTGCATTTTAAGGGAAAAGATAACATTCTTCACATTAAAATTCATTAGAGCTTTCAAAAGATCTGGGGTCCTAATGTGTTCTGATCATCTGTTATTGATGCTATCTCAATAAAGTTACAAGTTCCTACAAGTGATAATCATCTTTTTTTTCAAAACATTTGATAACCTTTCCTAAAGCAGTTACATTCAAGCTACAGAAATATCTGAGAATTAATGATTGTTCATAAAGTTTATCCAGCAGCATGCTGCTGGATAAAGCTACTGCAAATGCTTAAAATACCAATAGAATGCCAGTGTCGTCTCGTTCATAGAGGTGCCTAACACAAGCTGTACAGTATGTCTAATACACTGGAATAGCATGCTCGATTGGAAACAAAGCATCTGTCTCTGAAAGCTGTTCGGTGATGAAGGAGATTCTTCGTGTTGTGTTGAAGGATGAGTCCCTCTCCCTTGTTCAGAAAAATGCCACTCGTATCAACTTCACTGCCTTTGTAGGCAGAATTGGTACTTAATATTATTCTCAGTCTTACGGGAAGACCTGAAATCATTTCCTGTAGATTGAGCAGTGTTGATTCTCCAAAATTCAGAACCACGATAAAGATTTTGTCTATGCCGTCCAGCTCTCTTGTGTACACGACACAGTGGCTGTCGTTCCTCAAATGGCAAAACCAGCCCCTGTTGAGGATCAGCTCATTGGCATGAAGTAGACTTAAATCTTGATATAACTTCAAAGCCGATCTGGGCTGAGTCTTTTGGACCTATTTTTTAAAGAGAATATTTACATAAATATTTGATTCTAAGAATTGTTTTAAAATATTTTTGGTATCTTGTAAGGAATTATTTACCCAAAACACTTGCGTCAATTTTGCCCCTTAAAATAACTGCCAAATTGTAGGTATTAATAAGTAGATAAGAATAATTTATATAAAAACTGATAGAAATTGCAAATTCAGGCTTTCAACTTGTGTGGGTGTCATTGCAATATGCTTAGTGTTCCTCTACGTCATAGAATTTCTAGAGAGACCAAATTTGACAACACTTTAGGAATCCCAAAACAAATGTCCCTATCTAAGTTAATGAATATTTAACTTGCCTAAATAAAGTCACCTTGTGCTATATTGTTACTGCCAAATGCCTGGAAGAAAAGCAGAACCGTGGCAATGGACTTAGACTTCTAATAAATTTGGGCTTATTTGTTCTCTTTTATAGAATGTGTAGGTTGCTGTTGTGCAAAGATATATAACTTCAGCAGACATGTATTTCTTACATAGCTAATGATGGAACAGAAAGTTGCAAAAAGGATACAAAGCAAAAAGCTGCCTGAAGTGAAAGTTAGAAATTGTGGGGGTTTTTTTTTAACCATAAAAGAAGTATATGTCCATTAAAGAAGATTTGGTTATCTTATATAGCTATATAAACAAAACATATGTAATTTGATGTTGTACTTTTGTTTTTTCTTTAACATTTCAAGCATTTCCCCCTGTTATATAGCCTCCATAAATTTCATTTTAATGACAGAATAATATTCTGTTGAATGGTTATACCATACTTAACCATTCCCTTTCATTTTAACATTTGTGTTTCTAATATTTTCTTATGTTTTTATTCCCTTCCCTCAATATTTTGTATTATTTATTTAGGATAATTATCAGACAATTACTTTGACAAAGAATATGGGCACTTGAAACATAATGCAAAATTATTCATAAGAGCTGTTGCCAAATCAATGATAATGTTCATTTCATTGTACTCTTGCCAGCCATGTTTACTTGGGGCGGGGGGGGTTAGTAGTTGTTCCTTAGGGGTGGGTGCCTAATATGTGGTCTTTAATGACTAATGGATGTTTGAAAAACTATTCTATGTCTATCAGGTACAAATGTATTTATGGTACATGTATATGACTTGTCAAAGTTATTAACATTTTCTCTAGCCTTAGATAATGCATGAAAAGCACGTAGTTCAGTGCCATTCACGTAAGAAGTACCCAGTGTTAGCTATTATTTTTGTCTACTTGATTTATCACTTTCTGGATATATGTGGAAGTCTCTCCCTATAATTGCGGATTTGTCGTTTTCTCCTTGCATTGCTGAGTACTCGTTTTATATATTTTCAATCTATTGTTAGATGCAAAAAGGTTTGTGATTTTTAGTGGAATATTCTTTTATCAGTTTGAAAATTGCCTTTGTCTCATAAAATGCTTTTCATATTGAATTCTATTTTGTCTGCTATTAAATATTTCCAAGCCTGATTTTTGTAACTTTATTTTTGACTAGGAGGAAATGCATGCAGGTAGTATAAAATTACAAGAATATGTACAATAAAAAGGTTTTCTTCAACACCATTCCCTAGCTTCCCAGTTCCCCTCCCAGAGACAATGTTTCTTATGTATCATATGAAATGATATTCTTTATATGCAAACATATGTAGACATATTTTTCTTTCTTTACACAAATGGTGGCATGTTACCATTCTATACTGTTTTATTATTTAATACATGTTAGAAATGATCTCATATCAATGTATATAGAGCTCCCTCATTCTTTTTAAAAGCTGCATACTAGTCCCATAATTAATTGAACTGGTTTTCTATTGATAAAATATTTAAATTCTTTCTAGAGTCTTCTGCCATTAAAAATAATGCTACAGTCAAGATCCCTTGTGTATATCATTTTGCACATGTGCAAGTGTTCCTAGATACAAATATCTAGGAATGGAACTACTAGGTCAAAAAATAGATCCATTTTTTTATTTTAAAAGCTATAGCTAGGTTGCTTTCTTTTTATTATTATTTGCCTGCTGTATCTTTAATTCTTTGTGTCCTTAGTTTGAGCTGTGTCTCTTATGTCTGGATTTTTTGTCTTGTTATCTGAGTATTTTTATCCTTTAATAGGTGAATTTAACCCATTCATCTTTGTGATTATTTTATGTTTAGACATACTCTTGAAGACTTTTTTTTATTTATAGTTGTACTATTGTTTTGGGGGTCTTTAGCTTTTTATTGGATCAATTATTTATGTTATTTTTTATTCTTTCTAATGTTCTTTGAAAATTATACACTTATGTCTTTCTAAGAGTTAGCCTTAAAATTGTAACGGCCATTTTAAAATATGTTTTTCTCAACATGTGGAACAATGCTGTCCAATAGAACTTTCTGTAATGCTGGAAATGTTCTTTATCAGTGCTGTCCAATATGGTAGGCAGTAGTTACTGAGTACCTGAAATGTTATTGTGACACAGAAACTGAATTTTTAATTCTGTTTAGCTTTAATAGTCGCCATGGTTAATGGTTACTGGACAGCTCAAATCTACAGTTACTCTTTTTCCTGTACAAGACAGGCACATTAGCCTGCTTTCTCTCTCTCACACACACACACCACCACCCCTGCCAACACTTCCCATATAGAAGTAGATCACTAAGATTTTTGTTCCAGAATACCTTATTTTACATTATGCATCAAAAATTATCCCTAAGTTTTGCTGTTTCCTTTTCCTCACTATGTTTTATATATTGTCTCTCCCTTTTGGATTCATTTTTGGTTTTGCTGGAGTCCTCTGATTATTATTTCAGAAAGTAGCTATACGGGGTAAAACTTGGTTCCTTGCTTATCCATCTCTATTTTGCTCTTACTCTTAATTCTAAACCTAGCTATTCAAACTAGCATTTAAGTTTCCATTACAACTTTTCTAAATTAGTTTAGATTGTTTTCCAGTAAAATTCTCACCAGTGCATGACATTAATGTTTGATCACTATGAGAAGAGAAAAAAGTATAGGCAAAAGCCAAAGGGTGTGCTTTTCATGTCTTCTGTCTCTTCACTTCAGGTAAACAGCCTTGCTTTCAAGTTCACATTACCCTAGATTGATTGATCCTCCTGCCTGTGTGCCTGCCTACCCACCCACCTGCCTCCCTCCCTGCCTTTTGAGGGAAAGAGAGGAGGAAGAGTAGCTCAGCTTGCTGAAAATTTTCCATAAAATTTTCTTCATAGCTGAAAGGCCTTATTAAGGCCGTTCCAATGAACAGTTGTACAGTCTGTATGATACTTCACATGGTAAACTTGGGTACTAGTTTGTTATCTTCACAAAAACATGATTTACAAACTCCTTACAAATTGAAAACTGCAGGAGAAGTCTGACTGATTCAAATATCAGTTAAGGTTTTAGACATGCTCAGGGTGAGTGTATGTTGTCAGTACAGAAGCCCATTTGTTCTAGAATCAACATAAAATGTTCATTGATACTTACTTCAACATTCACAGTGTGGTAATCTGAACTGGTGGGTAACCAGGTGTGACTAGCTTCAGAAAAACCAGCATTTGAGCTATTGTCCCACTGCATTGGTGACTTTGAGAGAAGGGTATTCTATGGTCAAAAGAAAAAACAATGGTCTGGTTATTAAAAGAAAGGTACTTTGGTCCTGATTCACTTCATAATTATTTAATTCCCTTTAGTTCTTAGCTAGTGCTTATATTTATTAGCATTCATGATGAAAAGGCCTTAACATTCTGTACATATACCAGTTTAACACTTTTAATTAGAAAATAGCAAACAACATCTTGAATTTAAATAGACTATACTAATTGAACTTTAATACATACTTAGAATCTTTGCTGCTTTTCCCTAAAAATGAATAATATAGGATTTCAAGATGTGCTATTACCAACTTACACTACTTCATTCTACTGTGGTACAGTGATGGTGAATTTAAGAACACTGCCACGTACAAGTGAGCCTGAATTCTATCCTGCTCATTTATCCAGCGGTTACTGCTCATGAGTAAGTACACACACACAAATTTAGGAGCTGAAAAAGTTTCACCTTAATCAAGTATTAGGGAAATTGGATCTCATACAATTGGAAGCTAACCATGCAAATTTAAGGCTACAAGATCAGTCATGTACCCAGCAACACAATTGTAAAATCTGTAGCTTCACACAGAAACAAAATGAAAACTACTCAACTCTGAGGCTGTGCATTGCACTTGACAACATAAAAGGAAGAGTTTGTGCTATGGTCACCAGCGATCTAGCAGGACAAACAAGAACTAAAATATTGGAGAACGTTATCCTAAGTGAAATATCACAAGAATGGAAAAACAAACACCTCATGTTTATTACCCTCTAATAAATTGGAACTAACCAATGGGCACACAAGTACACAGAGGAAAGTAAAAGTCATTGGAAATCAAGCAGGCAGGAGAAGGGCAAAAACCCACCTAACAGGTACAATGAACACTATTCAGGTGACGGGCACACTTACAGCCCTGATTCAAGCCATGTATCAGAAACCTCTGTGCCCCCTC
This sequence comes from Daubentonia madagascariensis, assembly GCA_023783475.1. Classification (NCBI taxonomy): domain Eukaryota; kingdom Metazoa; phylum Chordata; class Mammalia; order Primates; family Daubentoniidae; genus Daubentonia; species Daubentonia madagascariensis. The sequence continues at coordinate 37,725,610 of JAKFHU010001035.1, read as the reverse complement.
AATGTTTTGAAATAAAATTTTAAAATGAACTAAAGAAATAAGTGTTCCTAACTCTCCATGTTTCAAGTAGAGGGTGGTAAATAATATTCCAAACTAAACCACTGGTTCTCAAACTTTAGTGTACTTAAGAATCAGCTGGAAAACATTTTTAAAATGCAGAATCCTGGGCTCTATCCAAGATATTCAGTTGTGTGGCTCAGAGAGCAGCATTTTTTAATGAGCTCCCAAACCACCAAGAAAGCTGAAAATTCTTACTAACAGTAAGAAAGAAAAGCAAAGAAACCATGATTTTCAGCAATGGAATAGATAGTAAAGTCACATTTAGCAAAAAAAACAAGTACTTGGTTTTACAGCTGTAGTACATGATTAAGTTGTATTAAACTTACAATATTGTAGCTTTCATTGAGATTTGAGGCTAAAATATTTCCCATTCCTATTTCTTCTCCATAGTAAGTTATGGGAGTTCCAGGGAGTGTGAAAAGAAGCATGTTCATCATGTTGACGTATTCATTCCCCAAACGAGAAGTCAGCCGGGAACTGTCTGGTCCACCAATCTGAAAGGCAGATATTTTTAAGAACACAGCTCTATACAGTTTTCTGGAAGATTTACCCTATTTCACAGAAAGTTCAGGCAGAGAAACCAGGTAGCTGTGGGTACCTTGGCATCAGCAAGCCTGGATTTGAGTCCTAGGCCCACTGCTTGCTGGCTAACATGAATTTACTGTCTTGGCCACTGATGGTCAACAAAATGGTGATAACAATTTACTTCACAATGATATTGCAAATAAGAAAATTTAGAGGGTACCTATTGATATTTTCTCACATTTGGATAAAAGAATATTGACAAGAAAGGAAACAAAAATGTTTCCTCCATAGAGGGCGAGATAAGGGAACAAGGTGGAAGTGGCAGGCAGGGGAGAAAGACCTCTGATATGTGCCCCCCTTTTTAAATTGTTTTGACTTATGAACTATTCAAAGCAAATTTTAAAAAGTAAATCAACTTTTAGAAAGAAATGTACGTAGTCCAAGATGAAATTTTGTAAAGTGTTTTCTGTTTTTAAAATATATTTCTGTGTTAAATGTTCTAGGACATACTATAACATCTTGTCCTTATTTAAATAAAAGATTGTTTAAATAAGTTTATTTAGCTGGGCACAGTTGCTCGTGCCTGTAATCTTAGCACTTTGGGAGGATCACTTGAGGCCAAGAGTTCCAGACCAGCCTGAGCTACATAGCAAGACCCCACCTCTACAAAATATAGAAAAATTAGCCAGGTGTGGTGGTGCACGCCTATAGTCCCAGCTACTTGGAAGGCTGAGGCAGGTGGATCACTTGAGCTCAGGAGTTTGAGGTTACAGTGAGCTATAATTATGCCACTGCACACTAGCCAGGGCAACATAGCAAGACCCTGTCTCCAAAAAAAAAAAAAAAAAACCTAGAAAGAAAAAAGTTTATTTTAAATTACCTGACAACGCTTTTCCATATTCCATAACACCACAACTCAACTCTAATGTGCATATGCTTAGCATGGCACTTTAAAAATTACTTTCACATCTATATTATATCTTATTTCCCTCCTCCACATCAGTGCTATCAGATATTATCTCCATTTTACAAATGATGAAACAAGTTCTGAGAAATTGCATCATTTATTCAAGTTCCAGTATGAGACAGAACCAGCCTTCAAACTTGAGTCTTAGAACCAGAACTTGATTGCTACAATTCAGGAAAAAGGAAGCTATTTTTTTTTTATTTCCTTAGATGAATTTAAATGATCTTCATATTTTTACAGACTATTGTAAAGTATCATTCTATTTTTATGGCCAGAAAACTAAGTTAATTTTTGCCTCCATCTTTTTATTCCTTTCATTATCATGAGATCTTCTGACAAGAAACCCTTTGATTTCTCAAGACTTCTGGACACACAGCAGTTGTTTGTTGTTTTGTTTTTTTTTTTTCGGAATTGAAATCAGGAAACATTTCCACACGTAGTTCACAGCAATGGACACAAATCAGGGCCTCTCACAGGCTGAGAGAGGTCCCAGTCACCTATGATATTAGGGACTTTGAATATATTAAGAAAACAAATGCTAAAACTACATTATAAAATTTGTGATAATGGGGGTAACTTGAAGAATAGCAGAGTAAGGGCCTTCAAAAATCTCCATAAACTCGAAGGGAATGCTGGCAAAAACTGTAAAAATCCACTTTTTTTTTTTGATCTCTTAAACTAAGTAAAGGCTTGCAACAATCCAAGGAGTAGTTATTCAAGAAAAACAGCTGGATCTCCGTAAGAACAGTGAGCTTTGTAGCATTGTGCCCTAATCTCATACCCTTCTCTTCAGGTCTATGATAGCCTTGAAAACCAACAGCCTTGAAATTGTAGTAGCTGTGAAAACTGGCAGCCTAGTAGCCACTGGAAGGATAGAATGGGTTTGAAGTTCACCAAAAGCTCCATCCCTAGAGAACTGCCACTGTTTGCCCTTTCTGGTGGCTCACTATTAGTTAGGTGTTTTCCTTATGATCCCAGAGCTGGCTCTGTGTAAAGAACAGCCTATCTCCAGGGCATGTGCAGAAAACAATCAGCAATTGTTTAATACTGTACCTGCCTGTGATGGTGTTACCAAGTGGGGCTAACCAGAGGCTGACCAAAAAAATCAAGAGAAGACCAGGGGAATGAGATGTCCATAACAGACTTTCAAAGATTCCAACATATTCCTTGGAATCTAGAAGGCCATTTTCATGTGCAAGATGAGAGCTGTGCACATGTACAGGGAAGACCAGAGAAGGCTCTAATCTCTCATCTGACTTACATTGATGCTCTTTGCAAGCAGAAAGCGAAGACTAAGGCAGAGTTGTAAACTGCCTGGTAGAGTGTTGAAAGCATGCCCAAACACACACACACACACACACACACACACACTCCTTCAGCAAAGGCTGTGAAACTTATTGGTTCAAGGCATCTAAGGAATTTCTTGGCAATCAGTAGCTAACGAAGCAAAGACTTCTCTGGCCACACAGAACAAAGAATTAATCCAAGAAAGTCACTAAAGAAAGAGATAGCAATGACAACAACAACAAACACTGGGCAAGGGAGAATGTGATTTCCAGAATTGCCATATTATTTAAAATGTACAGTTTAAACAATGACCAAAAAAATACGGAACAGGCAAAGAAACAGGAAAATATGGCCTAGGGAAAAAAAAAAGGGCAGTCAATAGAAAATGTTGCTGAGGAAAACCAAACATTGGACTTACTAGACAAAGACTTTAAATCAGCTATTATACATATGTTCAAAGAATGAAGCTGTATCTAAAGAATTTAAAGAAAGTATGTTAACAATGTCTCATCAAATATTATCAATAAAATGAAATTAAGAAAAAGAATAATAGAAATTTTGGAGTTGAAAAGTACAATAACTGAAATGAAAAATTCACTAGAGGGGCTTGACAGATTTGAACTGGCAAAAGAATCAGAAAACTTGAAGACAGGTCAATTAGGAATATCTAGTCTGAGAACCAGAAAGAACAGAAAGAAAAATGAGCAGAGTCTCAGAGACCTGTGGGACACCATCAAGCATACCAACCTATGCATAATGACAGTCTCAAAAGGAGAGGAGAGAGAAGCAGAAATAATACTTCAAAAAATAATGGCCAACAACTTCCCAAATTGGATGAAAAACAGTTCTGCACATCTAAGAACCTGAATGGACTCCAAGTAGGAGAAAATTTTAAAAACCCACACCTAGACATAGCAAACTGTCAAAAGATACAGAAAGAATCTTTAAAGGAACAAAGAAAATTGGTAAATCACATACAATGGATTCTCAGTAAGATCAGCAACTGACTTATCAGAAACCATGGAGGTCAGAAGGCAATGGAATGACATATTCAAAGTGATGAAAGAAAAAAAAAAACTGTGAACCAAGATTTCTATATCCAGCAAAACTATTCTTCAATAATGAAAGAGAAATGAGTTACCACTTCACACCTACTATGATGGGTATAATTTTATAAAACGAAACAGAAAATGACAAGTGTTGGTGAGGATGTGAAGAAATCAGAACCCTCATACATTGCTGATGGGAATATAAAATGGGGATGTCACAGTGGAAAACAGTTTGGCAGTTCCTCAAAAAGTTAAACATAGAGGTACTACTATATGAACCAGCAATTCTGCTCTGAGGTACATAGCCAAAGGAATTGAAAGCAGGGGCTCAAACAGATACTTGTACAATAACATTCATGGCATCATTCCAGTAGCCAAAAGGAGGAAAACAACCCAAATGTCCACCAACAGATGAATGGATAAACAAAACGTGGTATATACGTACAATGGAATGTTACTCAGCCATAAAAACAAATGAAGTTCTGATACATGCTATCATATGAAGGAAACTTGAAAACATTATGTTAAGTAAAATAAGCTAGACACAAAAGGACAATTATATGATTCCACTTTTAGTGAGATAGCTAGAATAGGCAAATTTATAGAGGCAGGAAATGGAATGGACGATATCAGAAGTTAGAGAGGAGATGAGTTATTGTTTAGTGGGTACAGGTTTTCTATTCAGGATGATGAAAATTTCTGGAAACAAATAGTTGTGATGGTTGCACAACACTGAATGTACTTAATGCCACTGAATTGTACATTTTTAGATGTTTAAAATAAGCTTTATGTATACTGTAAACAATTTTTAAAAGCCACAAAATGACCCTTAGTAATTCACAATAATTAGAAACTAATAAACAAGTTCAGCAATGTTGCAGGATACAAGATCAATATACACAAATCTATTGTGTTTTTATATACTAATAATGAACAATCCAAAAATAAAATTAAGAAACCAGCTGGGTGTAGTGGCTTGGGCCTGTAATCCCAGCTTCTCTAGAGGCTGAGGCAGGAGGATCATTTGAGGCCAGGAGTTTGAGACCAACCTGGGCAACATAGTAAGACCTTGTCTCTAAATAAATAAATTTTTTTAAAAATTAGCTGGGTGCAGTGACATGTGCCTGTAGTCCCAGGTACGGAGGAGGCTGAGGTGGGAGGAGGACTGCTTGAGCCCCAGAGTTTGAGACCAGCCTAGGTGATAAGGTGAGACCCCATTGCAAAAAGAAAAAAAGAAAAAAGAAAAAACATTCTATTTACAATGACATCAAAAGAATACTTAGAAATAAATTGAACCAAAAGTGCAAGACTTGTACACTGAAAAATACAAAATGTCATTGAAAAAAATTAAAGAACACCTAAGTATATGGAGATTTTCATGTTTGTAGATTGGAAGACTTAATATTGTTAAAACAGCATGACTACCAAAAGTGACATGCAGATTCAATGCAATCCCTATCAAAGACTATTGTTTCCCTCGTTACCTTGTATGAGAATCAATTGGTGATAAATATATTTCCAGACTCTCAGTTCTGTTCATCTATATATCTATTCCTAGGCTAGAACAACCCTGAGTTGGTTATGGTAGCTTTGTCATAAGTTTTGAAATGGGGAAGTGTGAGTCCTCCAACTTTGTTATTTCTTTAAGATTGTTTTAGCTATTATGGGTCCCTTACTTTTCCTGGGATTTTTTAATCCTGTATTTTATTGTAATACCTCCCAAAATTTTCCTGGGATGTTGATAGGAATTGCATTGAATGTGCTGCACTGGGCATGAGGACTTACCATCCAATTTGGCCATTTTCCTTCTGGCATGTTTTCCATCCAGGATGTGATAACCTCATACACACTGTTCCCCGAAAGAGTTTCTAGCATGGTGAGGTAATTGTTGAAGGGAAAATCAGCTTCTTGGATAAATGGCAACCCATAGTACAACATGGTCCTGTCAATGCTCTCCGCGTAGGCTTCGATCCCCATGAACCTTTAAGAGTTGGCAGGGTTCAGTGTCATCAGGGCCTGTCAGAAGACTGGGAAGACGCTTTGCCTCAGCTTATATCTCATTTACAAGATGTGGGGGCTGAATGCACACTACCTTTCTTCTTTTTTTTGGAGACAAGAGTCTCACCCTGTTGACCTGGCTAGACTGCAGTAGTATCATCATAGCTCACTGCCACTTCAAATTCCTGGGCTCAAGCGATCCTCCCCCCTCAGCCTCTCGAGTAGCTGGGACTACAGGCGCACACCACCATGCCCAGCTAATTTTTCTATTTTTCGTAGAGATGGGGTCTCGCTCTTGCTCAGGCTGGTCTTGAACTCCTGAGCTCAACTGATCCTCCCGCTTCGGCCTCCCAGAGGGCTAGGATTACAGGCGTGAGCCACTGCACCCGGCCTGAATGCACGCTATTAACCTTATAGGGTTAGGGCTCACTAGAAAGCACAGTCAAGCCAGATGGCCAAGAAATGTCACGCTGGGTCACCTGGACAATTTCTCATTGTAATAAACCTAAAGACTAACCTAATACTAGGTCATGCCTAAGTGTTAAGAAACACTTTTGGATCTCAATCAATATTGTTCTCTTCTTTCTAAACCTGACTAAAACTCAGTTAACATCCATGAAGACTTTCTTTAGCAATTCTTATCACTCCATTTAAAATTTAAAGTATATGTCTGCAAATATAAGGTGAGGGGTTTTCCCCAAAAGAACTTCCCCTTGCATTTGAATCCTTATGAAACATTGCCTTATTACTGGTGTGCATTCTCAATTGCTGAAAACCAAACACTCTTTTGGGAAGACACATTTGCCTGAAATGACCCCAATCAATGCTGGCTTTAGCTATTTGAGGCTGCACATTAACAGGTAAGTGCAGTCTCTGGAGCCCACTGTCTCAGTTCAAATCCCAACTCTGCCATTACTACCTGTGTGACCACTGCCTGTATATTCAGAGCCTCAGCTTCCTCTTCTATAAAATGGAGATAGTAATCAGAGTACCTACTTTAAGGAGGGGAAATTTCCTTTTTCTTGAGACAGGATCTTACTATGTCAACCAGGCTGGCCTCAAACTCTTGGGCTCAAGCAGTCCTCCCACCTCAGCCTCCTGACTAGCTGGTATTACAAGTGTACACCACCGCACCCAGTTCTTAAGGGGAAATTTCTTTAACTCATTTTCTATAGATTCTATTGGGTGATCTATCTAAACTTAGCAATAGTTAATTTTATTGAGTGTTTATTATGTGCCAGGTACCATTTTAAGGGCTTTATATACATTATGTATACAAGTGTATTTATATGATGTATTTATATACATTACAGTTTAGTTGAAACATACAGATTCATACTGTACAAGGAACTATAGCTCCAGTAATAATGGTAAAAATAATAGTTCATGCCTAACATTTAGCTAATATATTTGTTTTTAATTAATTTAATTTTCACAAAACTCCTGTGAAGTACTGTGATTAGCATCATTTTACAAAAGAGGAAACTGAAAATCCAAAAAGTCATGCAACATGAGAGAATATACCAGACCCTAGTATATACAGATTTGTTAAATTATTACTTTAACCTCTGAATATGCCTGGTTGTGAGGGATACATGCAGACTACACACTGCCTGGGAAGAATGGAAGCATGCCCAGTGGTTACCTGTATCTGCCGGGCTCCCTGCTGTATTGGTCCATGGTCCGCCGAAAGCCCTGGACAATGTTGTGCATTCCCACCTGTGTGGTGGTGAAGTCATGGTACAGCTCCGAGTAGTGTGTGACCGTGTCCTTCGAAAACCAGGACAGCATGGTTACCATCATTTCACATGTCAGATGCCCACAGCTGGCTCTAAATGTGAATATAGACAATCTCTTCTCTTCAAAGGGCTCAAGCCAAGCAAGGCACACGCTCAAAGATGGTTTTGTGGTTGGAGAAGAATACTCACAACTATTAGTACTTCATTTGATGCTTAAATTGTTAACTTTATAAATCTAGTAAATACTTTTTTCTCTAATTTAACTACCACTTCCCCATTTTAGCAAACCAATTTTCCCGATCAAAACATTGATTATAAAAGTATTTAACAAAGTCCTCCTGAACATTTAATTGTCCAAATGCTTCCAACACTTTTAAAGGCAAACAAATGATCTTAATGATTATAGAGCTCATTATTATACTTAGACTTTATCTGCTCACAAAAATATTAATATCGTGCATTTAAATTTGTTTCTTTACCATCTCTATCCTTTATTCTTACTGTTAGACTTTCTTGGGGTTTCAGTAATTTTTCCTGATACTCATTTCTGTGCCTTCCTAGGATTGTAATAATCTCCTAGAATCACAAGCAAAAGATTACATCTCATACAAGCCACCTTGTAGGTCCTGGGATGGGATGTAGCCTGGACTGGCTGGACATCCCAAACCTGTGTAGTCATCTGTTCATTGGATTTTTTTTTTTTGAGACAGGGTCTTGCTGTGCTGCCCAGGCTGGACTCCAACTCCAACTCCTGGGCTCAAGCAATCCTCCTGCCTCAGCATCCCAAGTAGCTAGGGACTACAGGAATCTGCCTGCTTCTGAGCTCCCTTTTTATAAGTGAATTTTCCTTGCTAGGTCAAGTGAAAGCTTTTTTTTTTTTTTGGAATTGTGGGTCTTTTCCTAAAATTGCATATTCTTTTAAGTTCTCAGGTAGCACACAAAACCCATTGTTCTGATCATGTGTCATTGACTACAAACGTGTGCCTGTTTTCTGACATCTCATCATAATTAGCAAGGTTATTTCAGGATTTCTTTTCCAAGGAGAAGCTCTTCCTAGTTGGAACAACTGGCTAATACATCACCTTTTTTTCCTTCATTTTTCCTTTTCACTGGAATTCATGTGCAAGAAAAATTAGCTTAATCATAACCTTTGGTTCATGACATGCTCTCATGATTGGCCTGTGCATGGCCAACTTCTCTTTAGTAGTTAATTGATTTGTTTTAATGAACTTATAAGTACCCATAAACTACTACTCAGGATAAAAGCTAGCTTGATAATAAAACATCTAACCATATGGATTTCATTTTGTTTAACTTTATTAAAAGGGTATCACATCATATATAATTATTTTAGATTTTCACTAAGCATTACATCACTAAGACTCACTCATATTGCTATGTGTCACTATATTTTTCTTTTTTTTTTTTTACTAACAACATTCTATTGTGTGAATATACAAATCCATCATTTTGGAACACATTTTAGGACTTCTGTCTACTTGGCCATTGAAAATAGAGTGACTATAGAATGGTGCTCAACCGGAGGAATGGGTGGCATGTGAATACCATCTCTCACTCGGGACACAGGGGAAGGTTGAGAATTGCTGGTGTGGAACCCTGCAGAGCTCGGATTCTGTAGTGAGATGAGCATGGTTTGGAATCCTATTTATCACCTCTGTAACCCTTGATAAGTTCACCTTTCTAAGGTTTGCTAAATGGGGATCATGAAACCTTTCTCATAGGATATTGAGAGAGTTAAATGAAATATAAGTAAACAGCAGAAGTAAATAGCATACAGTAGACGCTCAGCAAGTGTTAATTCCCTTTCCTTCCAAAAATGTGTCCTTTAACAACTAGAAAAGGGGCTGTAGAATTTAGGCCTTCTTACTTGAGCTTGAGAGAGACGACAAAAATTGCACTAAGTGTCCTCCATTCTGTGGCCCTTGGTAGAGTCCACACTGCCCATGTCCACAGAACCCTTGTCACTGAAGGGCTCATCAAGGGATCCCTCGCTTTGGAGGGAACTAGTGGAAGGAAACATCTGGGCATGTGCATTTGAAACTCCTGTGTATTTCTAAAGAAAATAATTGAAAGTACTTCCTAGAAACAGGGCAGAACTCACCTTTGTAATTGGTATCTCAGGCTAAAAAAGAAAACACTCTGACGAATTTTCAGAAAAGGCAAGGAAAAAAATGTTGAAAACAAAACTTTACCGGGATTTGAGTCTTATTTACTTGGATCTCATCTCTCAGATGCTTTGCTTCTAGAAGAAATTTAACAGCATCGAAACTAAAGCCATCAACACCCTTTGCAAGCCAGAACTGTATAATTTCCTAAACGTGAAGAAGCAAAATGCTTGGTTACATTAATTACACATTATTAATGTAGTACTTAATAAATGTTTTGTCTGTTAATGACTTACCATCATAAATAGATATTTCCTCATGAAAACAAGCGCAGTATCCATACAGTCTATTTTTATCTGTTTAGCATAGCTGCATTTAACTATAATGAACTCTCAAGTAACTGCATTTAGGGACTCCCACACTTTCATATTTGAGTTCAGAATTACAATTACACTTGTAATTGACATTATGAGCATGTTTCCAAAGTTTAAAGAATCCACTCAAAATGAAAACATGAAACCATAATGAAAGGTAGGACTCAGGAGAAACTGGGACAGTTTCTCATCTCCCTCAAGGCCAACTCCTTAATGGTCACTCCAAACTGAAAGAAAATAATCAGTTGTTCAATGGCTAAATATTTCACTCCTTACCAGGAAGACAAATGAGAGGTGAAGTGCTCAGGTGCTAAAAGATCTCCTATTAGGAGTAATATGGAAGGAACCCAAGACAAAATAGGCAGAATCAACCATGAACCAAGCAAGCAATTAAGAACAGTGAGGATCTGGTGGTAGAACTCAGATACAAGCATTGTTTTTAATACACTCAGATAACAAAGATGAACTGTACATTATTCAAAGAAGCCACTATTCTACTGGCTTTAATTTTACAAAGAAATTAATCCCGAGCGAAAATAGTTAAACTTAACAACGTTCTTATACATTTTATTTTATTCTTTGATGATAGAATTCCTTCCAAAGGTGTGTGATCAGAACCAAAATTATTGTGTGAACGTCCCTGGCTTTCTCTCCATCCCTGCCCCACTCCCCGACACCCCTTCCTGGAGAGAAGGTAATCACTGCCTGCCCAGCCTCTCTCTGCCCCACCTGCCACTGAGAGCACTGCTGTAGCCTGCCTGAGTCCCAGGCATCTTTAAAGCTATAGTCAAAGGTTGGGGAGATGAAGACTGGTCTGGAGAAGTGGTCCAAAAGACTAGGGGCCTCCAGGGAAGGAGCCTGAGTAGAGGAAAGTAGAAGTGAGAAATTTACACAGGGCAAGGGATAAGAGCTTCTGGGTGTGAGCGAATGGGAGGAGGAGGAAAGGAAGTGTTAAAATGGGATTTCCTTTCATTTCAGGTAGTCACAGGTGTAGGGCCGGCTTCAAGGGCATGCAAGCTGTGCAGTCGCACTGGGCCCCTGGCTCAGAAGGCCCCATGCTTGGTGTAATGCTCTGCTCTCGGTTTCACTGTCTTGGAATTCTTAATTTTGGAACAAGGGATCCTGCATTTTCATTTTGCATTATGTAGCTGGTCATTTACAGGTACCATGTAGAAAAGCAATGCAGGATAAAGGGACAGAGGGTGATGGGGTGGGGAGAGGAAGGCTGGAGACCTAGTTTAGGTGACATCTCAGCAGGGAAAATGGGAACTGGGGGGATGCACCACAGAAGGTCTGTTGGAAGAGCATTCCAGGCAGAGAGAACAGCTGTGGAAACCACATCAGGCTCCTTGAGCACTAAAAAGAAGGGGACAGTGTGGCCAGAGGAGCGTAAGCAAGAGTGGAAGGAGGTGAGGGGGACTCAGCAGGGCCAGCTTGGTAGCTAATGGGAAAGACTTGGAATTTGTGTGTGGGTGGTTGGAAACCCTTGGAGGGTTTCAAGCAGAAAAGACTGGTCTGACTTACATTTTTTAAAGATTTGATGTAAGAAAAATAAACTGTAGAGTCTGGCAGTTCCTCAAAGGGTGAAACATGTAGTTACCATAAGACCCAGCAATCCGTGCGTAGGTATATACCCAAGAGAAATGAAAACATATGTCCATGCAAAAACTTGTACACAGATGTTCACAGCAGCATTATTCATAATAGCCAAAAAGTGGAAACAACCCCAGTGATATATCCATACAACAGATATGATTTGGTCATAAAAAGGAATAAAGTACTGACACATGCTACAACAGCGATGAATCTTGAAAACATTTTGCTAAATGAAAGAAGACACAAAAGGATAAATATTGCACGATTCCATTTATACAAAATGTCCAGAATAAGCAAATCTATAAAGACAAAGTAAATTAGTGGTTGCCAGGGGCTGGGGTGGGCAGCCGGAAGGATGACTGAAGCATACAGGGTTTCTTTTGGGGGTGATGAAAAAGTTCTCAAATTAGGTTGTGATAATGGTTGTACAACTCTGTGAGCTTGCTGAAAACACTGAAATTGTACACTTTGGGTGAATTTTATGGTATGTGAATATCTCAAAAAAAGCTGTTATCAAAAAAAAAAAAACAAAAAGCAGATTAAGGCCAAAGGATGTAATAGCTCGGGACATGTCAGACAGGAGAGGGTTGCCTAATAATGTAGGTCATGACCCATCACCACAGAGGAGATGCCTCTGTCTGCCAGGCTGCAGGAGCTCTAAGACCACCCAATTAATGTGGGTGGGCACAGCCAGAGAAGGAAGCACTAGAGCTTGAACTTGGCCGGGATGGCCTCTTGGGATCAGGACAGCATGAGCCAACCATGGAGGCTGAGACTGGCCTGGCCGGCACTGGAATTGTTGGGAGGATCAAGTGGCCTTGAAAAGCAGGGAGTTTGAGGCTGCAGTGAGCTATGGTGATGTCACTGTACTCCAGACTGGGTGACAGAGCAAGACCCTGTCTCAAAAAAAAAGAAAAGAAAAGAAAAATCGGGGACCTGGGCCTCAGCTCTCAACCCTCCACCCTGCCCCTCCCAGCAGCTGGGCCTACTCCTGCACCTGACCACACCCCGCCCCTCTGCAAAGGGACAGTGGCTCTCCCCACTTTCCGCTCAGCTCATCCCTCGCTGAATGGAAGATTTTTTAGGAATGTATATATCACTTTAGAGCAGAACCATCTGTATTAGTTAAGTAGCCAATTTTCACTTTTGGAGGGAACAGAGCCACAGATCCCAAACGACAGCTGTCTCGCAGATCACTTGTTTGATATGTGTTTCTTCTCTCTGCATGTGAATGTGGGGTCTCTCGAGCACTGCAAGTCAGAGGTCTCAAAGGCTAAATGCAAGGGTTAATACTGCTGATGTCAGTTCCCTTTAAGCTGAGATTTTACAAAACTTGAACCAATTTTTCATATAGCGTGGATACAGGTGACCCAGATGACCTCAAGCTGTCTCTACCCAGTGGAATTTTACTTTGGGGCACAAAACCCACAAATTTGTTCTTACTAGACTCTTTATGTCTTAGCAAAGTCATTCAATTCAATAAGTATTTGAGTTCCAACTACAGGCTGGTCGCTTCACCCTAGAACTACAACCATGAGTAAAACACAACAGACACAGTCCTAGGCCTCCTGGATTATTTTAGAGTCCAGCTAGACAAACAGTAATGCAAAAATATTTAAACCACAGCTGTGATAAAGTTGTGACAAAAGAGAGAAACATGGTAATACAAGAGGAGAAAATAGCAGGATTTGCCCTGGGAAGGACCTGCAGGTGGAGAGCAGGAAATGAGGACTACAGAAGAAACACGCCAGGCCTGGGGGGCACATTTGTAGAACAGGTTCTCAGTGGCTTCATGAGCCAACTTACAATGAAGGTGAACAAGCTTAGGCGCTAAGGCCTCTCACTTCAATCGGCACCTTCTACATCCCCTTTTCTTCTCGTTCTAAATAAACGCCGATTTTTCTGTACCTAATTTTGTACTCTAAAAAGAGCACAAAGGTGGTCCTAAATTTTAATAAGCTTCAGACCCCACACGACCTGTGTCCACCCCCAGGTGGTGCTGTTCTTTACAAGCTTGAACACTGGTCCCAGTGAGAAGCTGAACGCATCCACCCGGGCTCTGACAGTAATGTGGGCAAACAGTAAGCCCCGTGCTGTTGTAAACATTAAGCTTTGGGGCACTGATTTCCTAGAATAAAGTTAGTCGTTTTCTTCATGGGGTCCTTATTCAATTCGGGATCTCAGCATTGCTAAGTATTAACCTGACATTAAAACTGAGAAATGTGTACCCTAGAAAAGGTTTATGGTCCTGGTATAATAGGAGATTTTATCACTGTTTGATGAGACAAAAACAGCAAAAGCTGGATGGATATTTCCTGAGAGTCATTTTAAATGCTGTTAATTTGTATTATCACCCAGATGATCCAAGGTTTACTCTTGAAAACGATTTGCTTCATGCTATTTATTCTCTTAACCGGGAGGAAAGGGAGCTCCAGATTTTAACAGTTAACCCTCTTTACTCCAATTAAGCTCTCCCAGGTGCCAGATGCAAAAGTGGGCACAGAGCCTGGTTTTGATAGGTCTGGTGACCCACGCAGGTGCCATGGATTCTAGGAAACGGACTGTACACTATGTCCCCAATTCCTAACTCCTAGGACATCACACAGTCCTGGTTTTTCCACCGGGCATCTTTTAATTCTTTTCTCCTTAAACAACTTGTCTGAGTAAAAAAAGGAATCAAATCAACATTAATAATATCCAAATTCTTGAAACCGTGAATTTGGTTTCCTTTTGAGATGGCTGAAGTTATTGGGCACATTTAACCTCAAAAGCCACATTTGGAAAATAGAAAAGCTCTGCTCCTATAAGTGGTATAAGACATCATCTTGAAAATAACATAAACCTCAGGTTGTCCATTTCAAGAAGGAATGAGAAAGGGTAAGATGTTTCAGAAGTACAGGGAAAACTATTTCCTCTGCTACAGGCAAGAGACGGAAAACGGTCCGTACTGCTGTTCAGAAACCTTGGAAAAGTCCTGTGCTAACTCATCCAGACACAGGGATTAAAGGAAGGATCAAAGGCTTGGGAATCTGACCGTCTGGGCACCATCCCAGCTTCCCCACTTTCAGCTGCATGAGGAGGGCGTCTGCAAGACCTTGCTAAGCCTCTGTTTCTTCATCAATAAAACAATACCTGCCTTGCAGCGTTTCTGAGGTGTTGCTGCTAGAGTCAATTGACAAGTCAGTCTTTACATAATATTACCTGATCTCTGTATCATTTGACGCTGTTGACTAATCTCGTCTTCTAGAAATACTCACATACCTCAGCTCCATAATGCCCCACTCCTTGGTTTGCACTCCTCTGTCCACTCTGCCGTTAGTGCTCCTTGGGACTCCATCCTACACCTGTTCTGGTCATTTCACTTCACAACAGCATTTGTTTACTTGGGTATCCGTGTATTGATTCTTTAACATGTACTTATATAATGAAACACACAGTATTTAGTACTTTACAAAGTTTAAATCATTTAATCTTCAAGCAACCCTAGGAGGTATGTACGTTCCCTTACTGTTCCTACTTTGCCAGTGAGGAAACCGAGGCTCAGGAAGATGAAGTGCCCTTAACGAGGTCATACAATAAGTGATGGCACCAAAATGGCGTCCTGGCACGTTTGCTACGCTGACGCCCTTTATTTATTTTTAACTGGACATTCTGCCCACACCTGGCCCTCATTCCCACGTGACAACAATTGGCTCACCTGAGCTCTGTAGGCATCATCCATACGTCAACAAATCCCACAGTTTTATCTCCAGGCCAAACCTTGCCCTGTGCTCTGTGTCCTTATATCCAACTATGCACCAAACACTTGGATGTCTCACAGACAACTCAAACTCCGCATAACTACGACATCTCTCCTCCTCTTCCTTTATCTCCCATCTCAGTAAATGGGCACCATCTCCCAGCCAGTATTCCAATCTGAAACCTGCGACCCACACCGGACTCCTCTCTAAGTCCTGATGATTTCCCTACACTCCCCTGTGCCACCCTCACTGGTCCAAGGCCACCAGCATTTCTCTCCTGATTACTATACCATTCTCCTCCCTGGGCCCTCTGCCTCAAAACCTGCGCCCTCAAACCCCATCTCCAAAATCAGACTGATTTTTCAAAATGCAAATCAAAAATTACGTCCTTGTCTAAAGCCTTTTAAACCCAAATCCTTAGCAAGGCCTTCAGTGCTGCTCATGACCTGGCCCCTGCTGACCTCTCTAATGTCATCGGGTCACTCTTCCTCTCCATATGTCATGTCCCAGCCATACTGATGTGCCATGATCCACGCCTTCCCTTTGCTTGCCACACTCGCACCCAGGCCTCCTCCCTCGGCTCATGCCTCCTCTGCAAATGCAGCCAGGCAAAGTGCCTGCCCTATGCGTTCCAACTTCCTATTGCCATGACCACTCAGCACACTTTATTGTAATTACCTGTGGTTTACCTCCCCCTCCAGAATATAACCCCCAGGATGGCCACACCATGCGTCTATCTTACCAACCACCACACCCCTAGCACATGGTCAAGACACAATACATGTTGTTAAGAGAATGAATTATTACAATAAAGCACCTGGCATGTAAGAGGTGCAGTAAATGGCACAATTTTTATCATCGAGCACAGAGCTGGTTTATAAAGCAGGTAGTGAGTGAATTATATGTTGAATTGTGCTGTTGTCTCCAGCAGTACCGTGCTCAGTAGGAGCAGAACAGAGCCTGTGGGGGTGGGAGGTGGGAAGTGGGGTGGGGTGGGGTGGGGTTGGGGGGAGGGCGGGGAGGGCATCTTGGCTTCTCATTCCCAGCTGCTGTGAACACAGTGACTCCCCAGGAGGCCCTATGCCAGGGCTCTGCATTCCCACATGGCCAGTCCCGGACCACACTGAGCCCCAGACATGGGGCCAGGTCACCTGGAGTCTCCTCCTAGCTATGCTGCTAACCCACTGGCTCACTTCACCTCTCTGTACCTCAGTTTCCTCAAATAAGGGATTTGGAGGGCAAGTAAAAACCGAAGTGATTGGAAAAGTATAAAATACGACACAAATGCGACCCAACTCCTCAGAGGCGGCTTCCTGACTTCTCTGGCTGAAACCACTCAAGCCCTGAGAGGTTCAGGCACAGCAAGTCCCCGCTGGCCAACGTGAAGGGGAGGGAAAGGAAGAGAGAGGAGGCCACTCTGTGCTGGATGTTCTCACATGCCAGCCTCCCACTGTGCAGGTAAACTGAGATTTGATGGGAGCAAGCAGGAAGAAGGCCCAGGCTCCTGCAGTGCAAATTGATACGCAAGCAGGAACCATCCCATATGCCTCCTCCCCACAAACTCTCTGGCTTCCAATTATTAACCTGCTTAACTCTATGGCAGAGATAAGCGCTGCCAGGGGTGGGGGGGGGGGGGTTGGAGAGGAGGATGTCACAAGTCTCCTTCACGTGAAAGGCCCCTTCCCAGGAGCAAATTGCATCCCCTCCCAGCTTCTCAGAATTTCTCAATTACTTCTAAACCAGCCTTGCAAATAATGTTTAACTTCTCAACCAGAGGCAGTAATGATTCATCACATGAGGGATTTCATCCTAAAGGACTGGCAAATAAGAATCCTGTTCACATGCTCCACTACTTGGATATACCTGCCAGAGTACAGCTGGGTTAGTAAAAAAATAATGTATTGGCTGGCACACTTTGGCAAAATTTATCACACTTGTCTGAACATCTCCAGATAACCCATCACCATTGCTACAAGGAGCCTGGACAAATCCACTACCTGATAAACTGCCTGCTTTACACTTATATTTATGAATTTACAACTGAAAACCTCCTTGAAAAAACTCTGCAGAAAAAGTAAAGCACAGAGAGAGAGAGATGTAGCTTGCCTCAAAGCAGGTGTGGGATTGTGGTTAAGAACACAGACTTGAGTCCCAGTGTCTGGGTTTGAATCTTGCTTCATCACCCCCCAGGAGAGTGACTTTACCTATCTAGGCCTCAATTTCCTTCTCTGTAAGATGAACATAAAATCTCATAAGTTAGGCTTGTTCTGAGCATTCAGTGATCCAGGTAAAGCATAGCACATAGTAAGTGCCTAATAAGTGTGTGGGGAGGGGGAAGTGTGGGTGTATAAATGAGCTTTGGTGGTGGCAAAAAGGAAAAACCAGAGAAGTTTAAAACTAGACTCAAGTTAGTCTGCTGACCATGTCTACCACTACTCACTCCACCTCCCCAACCCTCCCACCCCCACCAAAAACAAGCCCACCCTGACTCATGGTGCCCACTTCTAGAACAGATCCCAGTGCCATTCATCTAAATCCTGGAATCATCAACCACATACAGTAAAAATAGTCTTAAAACTAAGGAGTCCAAAAGAATAAATTTCACAAAAGTGCAAGACTTACACTCTGGAAAGTACAAAACATTGTTGAAAGAAATTAAAGAAGACGTAAATAAATGGAAAGACATCCCATGTTCATGGATTGGAAGACTTAATATAAGATGGCTATTCTCCCCAAACTGACCCACAGAATCAATGCCATCCCTATCAAAATCCCAAAAGGCTGTTTTGCAGAAATTGACAAGTTGATTCAGACATTCATACGGAAACATAAAGGACTTTGTGTTGAAAAAGAAACAATATTGAAAAAGAACAAAGTTGTAGGACTCACACTTCCAGGTTTCAAAACTTACCACAAAGCTATAGTGATAGCTTTGTCATACAGTGTGTGGTACTGACATAAGACTAGACATAGAGATGAATGGAACAGAATTGAGAGTCCAGAAATAAATCCATCCATTTATGGCCAATTGATTTTCAACAAGAGTTGTAAGACAATTCAATGGGGGAAAATAGTGTTTTTAAACATATGTTGCTGGGATAACTGGATAGCCTATGTGAAAAAGAATGAAATTGAACTTTGTACCCTCATACCATATGTAGAATTAACAAGAAAAGGATCACAAACCACCTAAAATGTAAGAACTAAAACTATGAAACTCTTAGAAGAAAACATAGAAGTAATCTTCATGATCTTGGATTAGGCAATGGTTCTTAAATATGACATTAAAAGCACAAGCAACAAAAGAAAAAATAGATAAATGGGACATCATCAAAATTGCTCTTCTGCTTCAAAGGGTACCATCAAGAAAGTAAAAAGACAAACCACAGAATGGAAGAAAATTCTTTGCAAATCACGTATCCAGAATATAAATCCCATAATAAAAAGATAAATAACCCTGTTTAAAAATGGGCAAAGGATTTGGATATACATTTCTACCATTCAAATATACAAATGAATTATAATCACATTAAAAGATACTCAACATCATTAGCCATTTGGAAAATGCAAGTCAAAGCAGTGAGATACCACTTCCTATCCACTAGGATGACTATAATAAAAAATACAGACAGAACAAGTGTTGGTGAGAATGTACAGAAACTGTAACCCTTATACATTGCTAGTGGGAATGTAGAATGGTGCAGCTGCTTTGGAAAGTGGTTTGGCAGTTTCTCAAATCGTTAAACATAGATAATAGACATCTACCACAGATATATAGACATTGTATGATTCCATTTATATGAAAAGTCCAGAATAAGCAAAACCATAGAGACAGGAAGTAAATTAGTGTTTGCTCAGAGCTGGGGGAAGAAAAGGAAGTTCCATGGGGAGTGACTGCCAGTGGGCCTGGGGGTTCTTTTTGAGATGATGAAAATGTTCTAATATTAGTGGTGGTGGTTGCACAACTCAGTTAATATACTAAAACCACTGAATTATATCTCAATAAAACTGTTATTTCAAAACAAAACAAAAATAAACTGAGGGTTCTAGGTGCCCCCTAGAGAGCTTGCATCCTCTGTATTTGATTGACATAGTGAGCTGTAGGAAGGCACCCCCGGCTCCCTGTTCTGTTCAGTCTCCTCTCCAGCTACTTCCCTCAGAGCACTCCCCCATGCCACTAAATTCCTGCCCACAAATGCCATACCAGCAACAAGAATGAGAACAACAACGTGGCTAATATTTTTAGTGAACTCTATTGTTAGAACTGCCACCACCACACATGTGCGAGCCCACCAGAGCTCACCTGGGTTGCTACGGGAAATCTCCTGTCCACAGAGGGACCTTACAACAGCATCCAAGGCCCATGTGATCAGCCTCTACCTCTTACTTCTTGGACCTCAGCTTCCTGACTCATTTCACTTCAGCACACTGGGAAGGTTGCCAGATAAAATTCAGGACACTCAGTTACATTTTAATTTCAGGTAAGCAACAAACAATTTTTTGGTAGATGTCCCAAATATTGCTTTATTCATTGCTCATCTGAAATATAAAATTTAACTGTGTATCCTGTATTTTTATTTGCTTAATCTGGGAACCCTACATGCTGGCCTCCATTGTCATTCCTGAATCATGTGAACCACACTCTCACCTCGAGACCTTTGCATTTGCTCTTCCTTCTGCCTGAAATTCTCTTCCTCCAGGCAGTCACATGGTTCCCCTTCACATTTCCACTTTTTGTCCAAACAGCACCTTATCATAGGGGTGTCTCCTAAGCACCTTACACAGAAGAACAACTTCCACTTGGCACTCCGATGCCCCTTCACCTGAGCATTCACCACCACCTGACCCTATATAGCTAGGGGTTAGTTGTCTGCTTTCCCCTCTGTATTTTGGAGACTCCTTGATGGCAGGTCTTCTTCCTTTATTCACTGCTGCATTCCCAGTGCTTAGAACAGGGACTGGCATGGAGTAGGCAATATGTTAATATTTATTGAATGGCTACAGAAGCATTGTGCATGGGTTATCTCATCTAATCTTCTGAGCAGCCCTATGAGACAAATATTGCCATCAACTGTGTTTCATAGATGAGGGATCTGTACACAGGAAAGCCAACAACTCACCCAGAGGCCCACTGCAGGCACAAGAAACAGACCCCGAAGCCCACATTCTGACCCACCTGCCTGCACCAGTGGAGCAGAGGCAGAAGGGCAACTTGGAGATAGGGCAGCAGGTGTTTCTGATCCCTTTTGTTTACAGTACTCTGGGTTAGATAAAGGAAAGAGTCACCGACATGTCTGAGTGTCTATATTTGCATCAGACACCTTAATCCCAGAATTTAACTACACTACTGCACAATTATTGTTCAATATAAAGCATTTCAAATAACCACCTAAGCCCGCATTAATGGAGACGTCTGTGTGGATATATATACTCACTTTTATTTCTTCTTGAACATCAGGATTGCGGAAATTTAAATCAGGTTGCTCTTTCATAAACTGGTGAAAATAACATTGGTTTCGCACTTCATCAAAGTGCCAGCTGGAGTTTCCATATACACTTAACTAGCAAACAAAGCAAACAGCACATTAGTTACTTAGCATCATCATTGATAGTATTGCCCACAAAGAAATGATCATTGCCATCCCTGGCCCCGTGCGGCAGAGTACATAAAGCTTGAGAGTTTTCCTTGTAGGGAGAGTACTAGGCTAAATTAATCCCCCAAGATACCCCCATTGGCCTACTGCATCACAAACATGGTTGCAATGTATTTGTACAGTAGAAGCTGGTCATAACAAGCACAGCAGCAAACCAATGCTCCCATATTCAAGACAAGGCCAACTTAAGGAACTGACATATTTTCTTGAATCATCTGTCCAGGCTCTGGACTCCTGTTTGTGAAGAAAAGTAAATGGTCAATTTGGGAGAAAGACATACTCTATTGGTGTTGGAGCTTGAGTCCAGATAGACAATATTTAAAATGTATCCCCAGAAAATTATTAGAATAATTCACTTTAAAACTCTACTAATCTCCAGGAATAAAAATCTAGCAACTTCAAGTGTTGGTACCCAGCAATGTTTGACACTGTTGCTGATTTCCTCTTTCTATTGTTATATTGAACAATAATTGTGCAGTCGTGTCATGTCCATGGCTCCATGACACACCTCTCCTGGTTGCACTCCCATATTTCTGGCCATTCCTTCTTAGTCTACTCTGTGGGCCCTTAAAAGGGAGAGTTTCTTGGGGCTCTATCTTAGGCTTTTTGTCCATTTCATGCTAAGGAGAACATCTGGAAAACATTTTAAAACTAGGGGACTGTACATAAATTTCTTTCTTTACAGTTGGAAGACTTGGTCACACTGGGTCCACATTTCCATGGCAACACCAGGCTGATGCCACGTAGTAGCTGCTTCCTTTCAAGGAAAGCTACCTGAAACTACATGAATAAATCTTAAAAACAATGAGTGAAAAAGCTAGTTACAGAAGACTACATGTAGCATGACACTTCTCATAAAGTTCAAAATAGGGAAAATGAAAAAATAAATTTTTTTTTTAGCATCTGGGTCTTGCTATGTCACCCAGGCTGGAGTGCAGTGGCTACTCACGGGTGAGATGATAGCTCACTGCAGCCTCCAACTCCTGGGCTCAAGCAATCCTCCTGCCTCAGCCTCCAGAGTAACTGGGACTACAGGTGTCTCCCACAATGGGCCCAGCTCCAAAAATAAATTTTTAAAAAATACATAGTATATTTGGTATAGGCAAGGACTTGGAAAAACCCAAACTCCAAGGTAGTGGTTGCTTCCAAGAGGAAGCGTGGGAAAGGGACAAGGGAGGAGGGCACAGGTTGTATGAACAGTGCTGGTAACGTTCAAGTTCTTAATTGGGGGGCGGGGCATTGTGTCATTGATGTCCACCATGTTATTATATTCTCCAGCTTAGCTATATCACATATATTTTAAACAGTTTTATTCAGGTGTAATTGAATACAATAAACTGCACACATTTAAAGTGTACAGTTTGATCAGTTTTGACATATTTAATAGATACACTCATAAAACAATTACCACAATCAAGACAGTGAAAATCCATCCTCATGGCCTTTTGGAATCTCTTCCTCTCACCCCTCTCTACATCCCTCCCATCCCTAAACAACCATTAATCTGCTTCCTGTCACTGTGCATAGTTTGCATTTTCTAGAATTTCATGTAAGTGGGATCATACAGTGTGTACACTTTTTTGGTCTGGCTTCTTTCACTCAGCGTAGTTATTCTGAGATTCAGCCATGCTGTTGTGTGTACCAATAGTTTGTTCCTCTTTATTGCTGAGTAGTATTTCATCACATGGTTATAACATAAGGTGTTTATCCACCAATCACATATTACATATATTTTTGTGTGTATTAACTATTATATTATAAAATGCAACCTTGACTGCAGTGGAAAAGGATAGAAAAATTAGGTGACAGAAGAGGCTGCTGTGACTGTCCTATAGGCAAGAGATGATATGGTTTGAGGTACGGGCAGCAATTTTTAAAAGCAGACTATGGATTTGGACTGACTAGATCCAGTCCTTAGCCCTCTTCATTTACTAGCTGTGTGGCTTCAGTCTGCTTATCTGCAAAAAGAATTACACCTAACTCATAGGATTGTACAGTGGATTAAATGAATTAATGAATATAAAACACTTAGCACAGAGCCTGGCACATAGTAAGCATTTAGTAAATGTTTGCTAATGTCATTATCACTTTAACAAGTGACTGAATTAGAGAAAAATTTAAAGAGGTAAAACTGCCAGGGCCTGCTGATGGCCTGTTCCTCAGGCTGCATGGTGGCACCATTCACTGAACCCAGGAGACAGGAGGCTGGGGGAGAAGGTCATAGAGTCAGCCTCTAAACCTGTTGATTCTGTGTCCCTGGGTCATCTAAAAGTTGATGCCCAGAAGCAAGCATGTTTAAATGTTGATGGGGAAGGTCAAGAAGAGAGAAGGAGGGACTGGAGTGGGGAGAGATGACCCCGAGTAAAAGGCTCCAAAGAAAGCAGGAGAGGACACCAGCCAGGGCAGGTGGAGGAGCTGGTCTGGGACAGAAGTAGAGTTGCTGGACCAAATACAGGATGCCCAGTCAAATCTGCATTTCAGATAAACAATGCATAATTTTTTAGTTTAAGTATGGCCCATGCAATATTTTATACTAAAAAATTATGCACTGTTTATCCAAAATTCAGATTTAACTGGGCACCCTGCACTTTTATTTGCTAAATCTGGTCACCCCAAACAGGAGGGACTTGGCCTCTGTTCTAAAAGGAGTAGGAAGAGGGGGAGGATGGGGGCAGGCAGACTTGATGGTTTTTGTTCTCTCTGTGAAGTTGAGTTTGCTGCTAAGAGTGATAAGACAGGGCTGAGGCAGGGAGGATGTCTGAAGAGGAGGAGGAAGGGCGTGTTGATCAGTTGGATTGAGCAAAATTCCCAAGAAGACTGGATGGCTCAATTCAGGCGGGGATGATGAATGTGTATTATGTCTCCAGAGGCTCAGATACCAAGGTTCAAGCAAACAGAAAGTAGATGATTCGGTTCGTTTATGGCTAGGATTTTGTCAGGCAGAGGAGACAAAAAGTCAGAAAGGCAAAGGGGTCTGGCTAGTAGGAAAACAGTTACTGAACTAATGAGACATGGAGTCTAGGTTGGACAGGGTGGGAAGTGAGGGAAGGAGGGAAGAAGAGGGTAGGAGAGAGAGTATAGGTTTTAATTTTCTAGAACACACCAGCTGGACAAAGAAATCACAAATCTAAATAATATTTGGAGGCCTGGATACCTTATTTCTATTTCTTTGGGAAAATTTTCCCCCTTCCCATAAACTATATCCATTAATGTTTTTCCTTAAAAGGGCTTTATACATAATTACTGCAGGTCTGCCCCTTTTCCCTTTGTAAATCAGGTAAATGGGTA
The DNA here is from genome assembly GCA_023783475.1 of Daubentonia madagascariensis. Lineage (NCBI taxonomy): Eukaryota > Metazoa > Chordata > Mammalia > Primates > Daubentoniidae > Daubentonia > Daubentonia madagascariensis. Next base: position 37,701,207 of record JAKFHU010001035.1, on the reverse strand, counting down.
CTTACCCAGTTGTTAGGTGGTATGGTTGTGCCATTTTCATGGGTACAGTCATGCCAGATATAATAATCAGTATATTTCCCTGTCCGTGTCCGACTCAATTGAAACCAAACATGTTTATCACTGGTATGGTTTGGTATGAAGTCAATTATTAATTTTAAACCTAATGAGTGAAAACATTTCAAAAGTTAGGAAAAGATTATATTAGAATAATACATGATGTGGCCATGTGCAGTGGCTCACACCTCTAATCCCAGCACTTTGAGAGGCCAAGGCAGGAGGATCGGTTGAGGCCAGGAGTTTGAGATCAGCCTGGACAACATAGCAAGATCCCATCTCTATTTTTAAAAAAGAATAATACATGACAGTTAAGGGGGAAAAATGCTTTTCTCAACCCTCACCCTCATCCCACCCACTTTCCATTTAATTTACCTTTATCATGTATGGCTGCAACCAGATTCTCAAAATCTTTCATTGTTCCAAAAATGGAATCAATTTCTCTGAAGTCTTCAATACCATATCTGAAGTCTTTAAGGGATGATTTATAAAATGAAGTAATCCAAATAGTTTTCACATTTAAAGCTGTGATGTAGTCCAGTTTATCTTGAATACCTGAAGGAAAAAGTCAAGGTCATGAATAAATCCTGGTTTGTTTATTTTAATTAAAGGATTAAAAATATAACAAATATGCCTAAGATAGAAATATTTACCTTGAAGGCAGAAATATTTGGAATTTTGTCAACTATGAGTAAAATTCAAACAGCAAGGTCTAGCTCTACAAATAACATCACATTAGTCATCTAGCAATAAACTATGACCTTTAACATAGATGGATAACATTTTAAAAACCTGTGACTTGTTCATATTTTATATTTAAAACCAGGACTACAGTATTGTTACTTTGCATGATTTCTGAGCACCTAATCTAGGCCAGGTGCTGGGTTAAGTGTCAAGGAACAAAGCAGAGTAACACATGTCCCAGTGGTCATGCAGTCTAAGCTGCACTGTCTAGTCTAGTAGCCACTTGCCATGTGACTAGTCAGGATTGAGATGTGCTGTAAGGGAAAAACACACACCGGATTTTGAAGACGTAGTACCAAAAGAAAGAATGTAAAATATCCCATTAATATTGTTATACTGATTATATGTTGAAATGATATATTGGATATGTGGGATTAAACAAAACATATTAAAATTAATTTCACCTGCTTTTTTCCTTTCCTTAATGTGGCTACTATTATATAAAATTTACAATTCTCTATGTGGCTCGCATCACATTTCCTTTGGACAGTGTTGGTCGAGTAAGTGCAGACAGGCAGGAATGGGCTGATGACCAGACTAGAGGAAGAGCTACAGAAGAGCTGAAGAAAGTGCTTTTGAGGAGCCAGGTGTTAGTTCCTGACTGCCTGGGGCAGAGGGAGCCCCATGAGAGGGCAGGGGTGGAGAAGGTCACAGGAGGGTGTGAGCCAGGGGGTCAGAGTGAAGGGCTTCCAGGCAAAGCAAAGGAAAGGAGGGACCAGGCACAGACAGGGCATGTTTAAAAAAGGGTGACAAAAGTTGCACGGAGAATAGGGACTATGGAAGCAGCGCAACAATGAGTTGGAAGGTGAGTTTGGGCCAACATTTGAGGGGTCTTTTGTTCCACTCTCAGACTTTGAACTAACTGAATTTGAACCTTTTCCCTTGTTCACTTATAAAGAAGCCAAGAATTTACAGGGAAGAGAATTCTAGGCTTGGCCGAGAAGAGCTGTGGAAGTGAAACTTGTTGTATTTGGAGCTTTGTAGGATAATTAGCAGATAGTGTGTTTTTGCTTCTAGTTCAGAGTCCAAAAAGCAGATTCAGAGGCTTGAGTCTAGTATTCAATCTCCAGCAACTTTCTGTGTGATCTCCATGTGGCTTCCAAGAATCAGAGACTGTCAGAGGCCGTGCAGCAGGCTGAAGGTCACTAAGACCAAAGCACAAAGTCAGCTGACACCAGGGACCTGAGCTCTTCCCCTATAACAGACTGCTTATTTTTATCCTCTTTGTGCCTCAATTCCCCCAGATGGTGGCTGTGAGATCTCAGAGAGTATCAACAGGCAACAAAAGGGTTTTGATCTAAGCCACAACAGCAGCACGATATACCTTAAGAACAGACAGACACAAAGTACACAAGAGATCCCAGCCCCACACTCCAGGGGACAGAAGGCAATCACCAAAACCAAACTGAAACCTGGGATGGTTTCTTCAAATAATAATAACAGTAAAACCCCTTCAACCTCAAAGACAAATGCCTGTTGATACAGGAGGTAAACAGCCCCTCGAGGAAAAATTATTGGAAATGACAAATATCAGATCTGATTAGAAATTGCCATATGTATTGGAATTTTTGGTCTATCTAGAAGGAGATTAGGAAGGCAGGGACAGGAAGTGGAGAGCATATCTCTGGATTTAGGGATTTTAGGTCTATTTACTCAAAACAGCACTTTTGCTAAGGCTATGACAAAGGCAGCAGGTACTAAGGTCATGTGACAGGGGAAGTCACTTAGATATGTTACAAAGCAGGATCAAAGGGTGCTAGAAACACAGTCCAAAGCACAAGGGTCTGGGGAGGGAAGCCCATGCTCTGATTAGGGAGATTCAATAATGATTAATGAAGGCAATGGGTTTGAGCTGCACCTTGAAGGACAGATATACTATTCTTCAATTAAGTGACAATACAGGAAGATTTTAAAAAGAGAAAATAATATGAGTGTGAAAAAGAAAAGCCCTCTATTAGTTATTAAGGTGGTTTTAAGAGTTCATTTGTAACATTTTAAAGATACATTCAGCCCATTCCTACTTCCCACACTGATACCATTCTGTTTTATTTTCTTCAAACCAATTATTATTGTAAAAAATTAGTTTGTTAGCTTATTTATTTGTTTTGTATTGTTGCCCTTAACTAAGGTAACCACACCAACAAATCTGCTCAGGACAGTCCCTGTTTATGCCTGGCATAATTTTAGTCTTAAAAGTGTCCTCATTTGAGCAATACATTATAAAGATGTTCTACACATAACTCCCCCCAAAATTATTACCTTAGCTTTTAAAAAGTAATTTTTCACTTTTTTCCCCCAGAGATGGGGTCTTGCTATGTTTCCAGGCTGGACTCGAACTCCTGGGCTCAAACAATCCTCCCCCACCTCAGCCTCCCGAGTAGCTGGGACTACAAGAGTGCCGCTGCATCTCGCTAATTTTTCACTTCTATTTTCTCCTAATATGAACACTGTTTTAAACAATCCTTAATTCAAGTAATGATGAACACGCAGCTGTGCCTCTTTTTCCTTCCCTTCATTGCTCAGGATTTAAACTTTAAGACTCAGCCTATATACCTTTCAAAGACATCACTTAATTTTTTTCTAAAATATTATTCATGCTCTATTTAGTAATAAACTCTCAGCCACGCTGCCAAACCAGACACATCATATACTAGGAAAGCAATTCTCAACTGTCACTTGGACATATTCAACTACAAAGTGCATAGAAGCAGGACACAGATTTTAGAAGGAGACCTGCTCCTCGTAAGTAGACTTGATGTCCAAACAAGCATATGTACTCAGCAGGCAATAAATTAAACAACTCATTTGGCTCTGAGGCCTTCAGCAAATAGCCTTTTATCAAGTGGAAGAATTGCTGGGTTCTATTGAGTGATTTTTTTTTAAATATCATAAACAAGGAGAAACTTGGCATGACCAGTCATACTGGAATGTGCTTACCAAACAACCCAGGCATAACTGGGTTTTGAGGAACGAGAGAGCAATAACCAACTTCTTCCTGGCTCTCTCCCTGAACTATCTCAGGACACTCACCTTTCAGATCTCCGTTCCCATCCTTGTCACTGTCCTTGAAAGACCTCGTGTAGATCTGGTACATGGGCCCCTCCTGCCACCAGTCAAGGCACTTTGGAGAGATGACGATGATGGCTATGGTGGCCCCAATGAGCACAAGCACAGAAGCTATGGTGAGCCAGAAAAGGATCTCCCGGGACACCCGGTAGCAGGCCTGGCCCGAGAACTGGAACAGCACCTCCTTGGGCATCCCTGCATAGGGCTGGATGCCCTGGAAGTCGGGCTCCTGGGAGCCATCAATGCCTGTGGCACTATGCTGTGGATTGTCTTGTGAGCCTCCTGTATCTGGGTCCTGCTCTAGGTTGTCTTCATTTTGGACAAACCCGTTGTTTATCTGGCATCCCTTCATACTCATCTTGATGGAGTCTCTCTTACTTTCATCCTCAGCCATCTCTCACCAACTGACCCCTTCGGAGTGCCGTCCTGTTGTAACGTAGGTGGAAAGGTGACTTGCTGAATGCTTGGTCTTGTTAATGGGCTTTGTATGGTTTATAAATAAACCTGGCTGGACAAAGTCCAACCAAGGAAGAAAGGGTAAAGGTAAAGGGGGTTCAAAAGAAATTCTCTTTACACATGTGAAGCTGGCATAGCTACAGTAACAACAATGAGAAGGTTGGGTCCTGGAGTGAAGCAGAGCAGAGGAGAGAAACAGAACAAAGAGGCATGGTTCCACTGCAGTGTAAGGTGTTGCTTGGTTGAGTACACCAATGTTCATAGCAGCATTATTCACAATATTCAAAAGGTGGAAACAGCCCAAATGTCCATTGTTAGATGGCTGGATAAACAAAATGTGGTGTATACATACAATGGAATATTATTCATTCCTAAAGAGGACTGAAATTCTGATACATTCTGCAACATGGATGAAGCTTGAAAACATTATGCTAAGTGAAATAAGCCAGACAAAAAAAGGACAAATACTGTATGATTCCACTTAGATGAGGTACTTAGAGTAGTCAGATTCATAGAGGCAGGAAATAGAAAGGTGGTTACCAGGGATTGGAGGAAGGGGGAAACGGGGAGTTATTATTCATTGGGTACAGAATTTCAGTTTGGGATGATGAAAAGTGTTCTGGAGATGTATAGTGGTGTTGGTTGCACAACAGTGTAAATGCACTTAATGCCATTGAACTTAAAAATGGTGAAAGTGGTAAATGTTATATATTTTACCACAATTTTTTAAAAAAGCTTAAAGATTTCTCTTTCTAGCTAGGTATAAGGAAAAGAAACAAACACTGAATTTTGCAAGAGGAAACAGGATTTTCTTTATTTTTGTTTTGAAGGTCTCTTCTCTTCCTACAAATTCAAGGGGACTAGGGTCTGGAGACAGAGAAGCACACCACTTTGTTACTGAAGCTGATTTTACTTTGTTTCAGTTCAAGCCAACCCCATAAAGGTCCATGTATATGCTCACCTCCACTCCAGGTGCATTCAGTCCTGTTTTCAGAGAAGGAGGTGGCTGACCATTCTTGGAAGCACTTCCAGAGTTGGGGGGAGAAAAGGATTCCATATCAAGCAAGTTCAAGTGCTTTACTACAGGTAAACAGTTCTTAATACTAGCACTAAAGAATTGTTTAATCACGGACAAGTGTAAAATAACAACATTTACAAGTCTGAGGAATCTTCATTAAAGTTAGAGCTGATTTCCTAGGAGACTCTGCAAACCTTAAGAGAATGTAATGATTCATGATTTCCATTTAATCAGCAGCACTGACACAGCCCTATGAATCATTTGATCAGATAATGAGACCTTTTTTTTCTTTTGAATGAAGAAAGTTATCTGAGTCCCTAATCTTACTGGTTTTTTGTAGAGTGACTTAGAAGCAGTGTATAGAGGAATGAGCTACTTGATCTTGGCCAAATTATTTTTTAAAATGAGTACATCCCAATTCCTGGCTTATTGAATGCATCCAATAAGTGGTACCTTTAATCATAATTAATTATCTACATTGAATATTTTAAAAAATCAAATGAATTTAACTTTTGTGTCTTGTTACTGCTTTATCTCTGAAACACAAAATGGAAATTTTCACACAGGAGCTAATTCTTGAAATTCAGTTACTATTTGGGGAAAAAACAATGTGCAAAAATACCCATAGTTTTAAAACAATTTTCAATTATAAAAAACTTTTAATGATAAAACCTTAAATTCTAAATATATGATCATATAAATGCAGAGAAAATTTCACATAATAGCACTATGTCTTCATGACAGAAAGGTTCCATTTCGTCTTCTCTACATTTTATTTAAGATAACAACAACAATAATGCTTTGAACTTCCAGAACATGCAAACAAGAAGCTTTTTAAAAACAACCTGGAATAATTATCTGGTGTCTGGTAGGAGGATTTTTTAATAATAAAAGAAATTACAAAAGAAGATTGCTCAAATTGATTGAGTAAAATCTCCAAATGTATTATATTATAAAACATACTAATTGAAAAAAATAAAAATAAAAAATAAAAAAGAAGAAAAGAAGAAAAAAATGCATGGGCAAAAGAATGCAAAAAAAAAAATAAAAAATAAAAAAAAAGGAAGAAAACATACTAATTGAAGAGCTTACGATAAATTGGGAAATGTATTTGTAATAAATATGCCAAAGAACTAGTCTTTAACACTAAAGGTATGTATATATTGTCAGACATGTATCCACATGTGTAATTTCATATCAATTTTAAAATATGTCAGTAAAAAACTTTAAAAAAAGGACATAAACAGATATTTCACACAAATCAACTCACTAATATCAGAGAAATAAATAAGCACTTTCGATCACATTGGCAAAGAATTTTTAAAAGATAGTAGTGCTGGCAAGGATCCGGTGTAAACAGACATAATAATCCTTGAGAGTAATTTGGCAATGTGTATCATGAGCTTTAACATTTTTTAAGGTAATAAAGTGAGGCTAGCCCTACCAGATTTTAAAACAAAAACTCCATAAAAATAAGAGGTGATAACAAAGAAGAGATAGGTCAAAAGATCAATTAAACATATGGGAGTCACCAAAAATAGACTCCAATATAAGGGAATATACAAGAAAATCTAAAATATGGAAAGGCAACATTTCAAATCATAGAGAAAAAGAAAGATTATTTAGTAAGTGACGTTGGACAACTGCCTAGCTATTTGGAAAAGAAAATAAAGCTATATAGGGCGTGGTGGCTCATGCCTATAATCCCAGCACTTTGAGAGGCCGAGCATATTTTCAGAGATTTTTTTAATGACATGGAAAAAAATTTCACATTATTGTGCTGAATGGAAAAGTTTAGGATATAAAGAAATTGTCCTGATTATGTAAAAAAAATTTCATGTGTACTTGTAAAGTCCTATGAGAAAACATGTTTAGAGTGTTTATCTCTGGGTTCTAAGATTATGGGTGACACTCATTTTGTTCTTTAAACTCTTTTGGATTTTTCTAAGCTTTCTATAATACATGTGTATTACTCTTTCATTGGAAAAAAATTAAGTTAGGGAACTGTGAGCTGGAAATCTGTCTAGAACTTCCTATGCTGGTGGTAGATTTCAGTGTAAGGTGACTCCTCCTAGCAATAGCCAGCTGAAATTCACAAACACCCCATACTACTATCTAAACTAAAGTGAAAAAGCAGAAAGAAAACACAGATTCAATTAACAAGTATTGAAACACTGGAAGGGAAGAGGAAGTTGACAGCAATCTGGAGAAAATATCTACAAAGCTAAGAATTCCAAGCAAGTACAACAGTTATCAGTATTACTTACTTTCAAAGAGATTTAAAGGAAATACTGATTGTAGAAACCCAAACACTGGGTTTGTGTACTGTCAAAACTTGTAAATAAGAATAAGGAACTAAAACATGAAGAAAGCTCTAAGAGCTAACCTGGATAATCAGAACAAAAAATCAGAGATAATCAAGATAAACCAGCTCAGTAAGTTCAAATCCCAAGAATAAAACAAGGAAGAATGAAATATCTAGAAAATAGATGGCAGAACAATGGAGAACAGCACAGGAACCAGAAATGTCCTGCAATTAAACAAAGAAACTAGCATATAGAAAGCAATAATCAGTGAAAAATCTACATATAATAAATTTCAAAGCCATCACATCATAAAGACTTCCACTCAGCAGCAAACCCACCCAAGTGACATATGGCAAATAAAATGTCAGGTTTGTAAATACTTAAAATAGAAGAAGGATTTTCCATGCTGCGTTTACCTGTGCACCAGACTGGCTTGCAGAGGCTGTGAGCTGAGGCTAGGATGTGTCCCACAGTCATCTTCAAGTTCACAGCCTCTATCTCAGTGCATGGTGCACTGGTAAATGAATAAAAGAATAGTTACTGAAAGATGAATAGACCTAAACTTATGCTTTAGAAGAAGAGGCAGGAGGGGGTGGCGGAGGAGAATGGGTGAAGGGAGAAGCCAAGTGGAAAGTACGTTCTGCACAAAATGTAGAGTTTTATCATTTCTCTTAGCCATGTGTTCTTGGCCTGACACGGGTTAATAAGTGAAATTTGAAGTCAGAGGAGAGGGAGATTCAAGCCCCGCCTCCACCATTTGTTCTCTGAGTGATCTGAGACAAACTTGCCAGCTTCTCTAAGCCTCTGTTACCTTAGCTGTGAAATTTAATTTGGTGCTGGGGTTAATATTATAAATATAATTCAGAAGAAAGTGTTTTTAAAAACAGTTCTAGACCAGGCATGGTGGTTTAGGCCTGTAATCCCAATACCTTAGGAAGCCCAGGCAGGAGGATCACTTGAGGCCAGGAGTTCGAGGTTGCAGTGAGCTATGATCACATCACTGCACTCCAGCTTGGGCAACAGAGCAAGACCTCGTCTCCAAAAAAGTTAAAAAAGAAAATTGTAAAAAAGAATTAATGCAAACATATAAAATCAACAGCCAAATTATGTTCAATAAGAGATTTTAAAATTGCCAAATTGTATGTGAGAAAGTAACATATAATTTCATAAAAGTACCTTCTTGATGGAATCAAGGAAATACAAATCAAAACATTATTAAGGTATAACATAGATTAATTGCATTTGTAGCCCAATTAATGACCTCCCTGTAGCTATGCCTTTTGCCCTACGTCTTAATCCCTTCACACACTGACTCCGAATGTGACCACGTGACTTGCTTTGGCCAATGGGACAATAACAAACTCGACACAGAAAGAGCCTTAAAAAGGGCGGTGCTTTTCTGCCTCTCTTTGGGACCCCTGCCATCACCTGAGAACTTGCCCTGCTGGCTTGCTGGAGGGTGTGGGAGGGAGGCTGGGGGCCTGGGGATAGTGTTGAGTCCTCCCATCGAGAGACTTCCTAGACCAGACAGCCCCCAGCCAAACTGCAGTTGACCAGGACGCGTGAGCAAGCCCAGCTGAGATTAGCAAACTGCCCAGTCAACAACTGTGGTGTCTTGAAGATGAATAAATGGTTAGGTTACTTTTTGGTTTTGGCATTTCAAAAACAGCTTTATCAAGGGATAATTGATAAGCAATAAACTGTACGCGTTTAAAGTATACAAGTTGATAAGGTTTATTATGTGTATACACCTATGCAACAATCACCACAATCAAAATAACGAACGTGGCCATCACCTGCAAAAGTTTCCTCATGCCCCTCTGTAATCTCTCCCGCTCCCCCTCGTTCCCAGGCAAGCACTGATCTGCTGTCACCATAGATTAGTTTGCATTTTCTAGGATTTTATATAAATAGAATCATATATATAGTATATATATGATACTCCTTTTTGGTCTGGTTTCTTTTACTCATTATAATTATTTTGAGATTTATCCCTCTTGTGTGTATCAATAGTTCATTCTTTTTATTAGCTAATAAACTTTTTTTAGAGTAGTTTGAGGTTTACAGAAAAATTGAGCAGAAAATGTAGACTTCTTTATGTCCTCTTTCTCCCTTCTCCCCCCCAGATTACCTTATTGTTAGCAGCTTGCATTAGTGTGGTACATTTCATGTACAATTGATGAGCCAGTATTGATAAAATGTTATTAAATAAAGTCCATAGTTTACATTAAGGTTCGCTCTTGGTGCTGTACATTCTATGGGTTTTGACAATGTATAGTGGCATGTCTCCACCATTACAGTATCATGCAGAATGGCTACACTACCCTAAAAATCCTCTGTGCTCCACCTGTTCATCCCTCATTCCCTCCCTCCAACCCCCTGGTAACCACTAATCTTTTTATTGTCTCTATAGTTTTGCCTTTTCCAGAATGTCACATAGTTGGAATAATATAGTATTAGTCTTTACAGACTGGCTTTTTTCACTTAGCAATATGCATTTAAGTTTCCTTCATGTCTTTTCGTTGCTTAATAGCTCATTTCCTTTATCGCTGAATAATAACCCAGTGTATGGATGTACTACAGTTTATCTATTGAAGGACATCTTAGTTGCTTTCAAGTTTTGGCAATGATGAAGAAAGTTGCTATAAACATTCATGTTCAGATTTTTGCGTGGACATAAATTTTCAACTCATTTGGGTAAATACTAAGTAATGTGACTGCTGGATCATGTGGTAAGACTATATTTAGCTTTGTAAGAAACTGCCAGATTGTCTTCCAAAGTGGCTTACTCCCCATCCTTGCCAGCATTCAACGTTGTGTTATATTAGCCATTCTAATAGGAGTGTAGTGGTATCTCATTGTTTAGTGCATTCCTTTTTCATTGCTAAGTAGTATTCCATTTTAAGAAAATACCACATTGTACAAGTGGACATTTGGATTTTTTTCCAGCTTTTGACTATTATAAATAAAACTGCTATGAGCAATCATGTGCAAGTCTTTGTAAGAATATAGCTTCATTTTCTCTTAGGTAACCACCTAGGATGGATCATATGGTAAGTGTATGTTTAACTGTTAAGAAACTGCCAAACTATTTTGGAAAGCTGTCATACCATTTACATTACCTTCAGTGTGGTGTATGAGTGCACCAGTTCTTCCACACCCTTGCCAGCAAGTCAAGTGCTGTTTAATTTTAGTGTTTCTAGGATGTAGGTAGTGGTATCTCATTGTGGTTTTCATTTGTACTTCCCTAATGACTAATGATGGGGAGTATCTTTTCATGTGTTTATCTCTATGCATATATCTTCCTTGGTGAAGTTGATGCTGGCAATCAGCTGTGGGGAGGGGGGCGTCTCAGTTCTCTCTACGTGTATTTCTTTAATGTAGTCTCCATTTTGCCTGCTGTGGCCTTCCTCTTAGCATTCTGGCTTGGTCCCAAATGAGAGAGAAGGCAAGGCAGAAACTGCATAGTTTTTGTGATCCAGCCTCGGAAGTCACATAGCATGTCTTTGACTGTACTTTATGTGCCAACCCCAGAGCCAGTGTGTGAAAGGACTAATAAGAAGTTATGGGGCAAAGGGCATGGATACATCAGGCTATTAATTGGGCTATAAATGCAATTAATCTATTGTGTACTTTATTTTTTATTGTGGTAAAAAACACATAAAATTTACTGTCTTAATTATTTTTAAGTATACAGTTCAGTACTGTTAAGTATATTCACATTGCTGTGAAACTAATCTCCAGAACTTTTTCATCTCACAAATCTGAAACAGTATGCCCATTAAACAACTCCCCTTTTCGTCCTCCCGCAGCCTGTGGTAACCACCATTTGGCTTTCTGTTTCTATGCATTTGACTACTTTAGATGCCTCATATAAGTGGAATCATACAGTATTTGTCTTTTGGTGACTGGCTTGTTTCACTTAGCATAATGTCCTCAAATGTTCAGCCATGGTGTAGCATGTGACAGGACTTCCTTTTTAAGGCTGAATAATATTCCATTATATGTATACACTACATTTTGTTTATTCAGTCATCTGTTTAACATTTGGTTTACTTCCATATTTTGGCTATTGTGAATAACACTTCTATGAATGTGGGTGTGCAAATATCTCTTTGAGACTCTGCTTTCAGTTCTTCTGGATGTTGCCTTTGGATATCCCAAAAGTGGGATTGCTGGATCATATGGCAGTTCTATTTGTAAATTTTTGGGGAACCTCCATACTGCCCTTCCATAGCAGTTGTACCATTTTATAATCCCACCAACATTGCACAGGATTCCAATTTATCTACGTCCTCACAAACACCTGTTATTTTCTGGGGTTTTTTTTGTTGTTGTTGTTGTTAATAGTAGCCATACTAATGAGTGTGAAGTGATAGCTCATTGTGGTTTTTTAATTTTAATTAATTTATTTTTTAAGGCTCGTGTTATCACCTCAAGCGGGGGTCATGGCACAAGCCTCATTGTGGTTTTGATTTGCATTTCTCTAACAAAATTAGTGATGTTAAGCATCTTTTCATATGTTTGTTGGCCATTTGTATATCATCTTTGGAGAAATGTCTGTTCAAGTCCTTTGCTCATTTTTTCATCAGGTTGTTTGATTTTTTTGTTGTTGAGTTGTAAAAATGTTTTAATTTGTATTTCCAACAGCCACTGACAGCATGAGGTGCAGCCCTGAGCTGGGTGCTTCAGCCTAATGAAAGGCAAGTGTTTCTGTGTATCTCAGACCCAAGTTTGTGACAATCATAGCTAGGGGATTTCAGTGGCCATTGTCAACCTCTTCCTGGTGGCCAATCTTCCAGGCATGACAAATCAACACAAAACACACACAAACAGAAAGGCATAATCTGGTCCTTACGTGACATCATTGGCCAACAATGTAATTGAATTCATGGTGTAATGGCTGATTTATAAAGGGTCTTAACCATAGGGTGTCTCAATTCTTTATTGCTTAAAGACTTTGTTCTCAAAAAAAGTACAGAATCACAAAAGAAACAATGACACATAATATCTGGTCTTTAACAAAGTTCTATTGAAAAAGATTACCCAACAGTTAAATACCACATTACCTACCCTGTGACACATATTTCAAAATCAGGCACATGAGCTGTTCTGGAAAACTTTTAATTAGTAGAATTAATAGACATCATGCTGCCACGAATAGTCTCACTGCAAATTCAAAGAGCATAAACTACATAGTCACATGTTACTTTCAAAATGCTGCCAGTCACCTGAGAACACTGTGTGTTAGGACTTCACTGGGACACAAACATTATTCTCTGCCATCCACAGCTGGGGAAATGTGGTTCTTGGATGTTGAGTGAACTCCTCAATTCCCAGGCCAGACCCAGTACCCCTGTGAGAGGCTCTATGACTCCCTGACCTTTAATGGCCACTCTCATGGCAAGGCTTGAAACAAAGCCAGGAAATATTCAGTATGGCTTTGAGAGCTGGGTCAGGGTCTCAGAGAACAAATATCAGAGAAACAAATGCCACTATCAGTAGAAAAGACACAAAATATGTCATAGTTTAAGGAATTTGCTTTACCCACATCTAGACTTGTACATAAAACCATTCTGAATGTGTCTCTTTAAAATAAAGCTCACTTCCACTGCACAATCTGTCAGACTATTAATCTCAAAACACTCATATTGCAACTCTGAAGCTGTCAATGGCTTCTCATTATAAAGAGAACAAAGTTCAAATATTTTAGCCTAGAAGTCTGAACTACAGTTTATGCTCAAACTATATTTCCAATCTTATTTCTTTCTTAATAACTCCAAATCAGGCCCTATGTTCCAGCCAATCAGTGATGCTCCTGGTCCCCTCCCTACAGACTAGGAACACCTCTTTCTGGACATTTTTTACCGCCTGTCCTTGAGGCCCAGCCCCATCCCACCACCACCGCCATCACTCCAACAGACACGGATCTAGCCTTGTCTGTGTTATTTATTGCATATTCATCCTTATAATGGTGCTCATTTTAACATATGATTTTATTCTGTCTTCCCACCCTAGACACTGCAAGTTGTACCCAATTACCTCAGTGAATAGTCCAGGGCTTTGCCCATGGTCAGCACTCAGATCTTGTTGAGGAAAGGATCTTGGAGATCCAGGTCCTTCTCAAAGGACTTCTCACACTTGAATGTGCACAGAATTCTCCTGGAGATCTTGTTAAAAGGCAGGTGCTGGTTGGGTAGATTCTGAGTGAAGCCTGAGATTCTGCATTTCTAACCACCTCCCCAATGTGATTGTCAGTGCTGTGGTCCCCAGAGCATACTTGCATGAGTCGCAAGCATCAAAGCCTGCAGGACGGGGATGGCACACATCAATGGCGGCAGGAGGCAGGGTGAGATGAAGGAGAAAATAGTGGGAATGACGGCAAACCAGAAGGCTCCTGTGGGGACCTAAAGGGGCAGCAGCCACTCTGCTCCAGCAACAACGTGAGATCAAGATTGCCGGATCTAATTTTTCTACAGAAGCTGGAAATTCCTATTAATATGTAAAATCTCCCAAATTTTAAATGTTGGCAATTCATTCAAATCTATCTTTGATTTAAAGGACCTTTTGCATGACTGAATAATATTCTGGGTCTTTGCTCCTTCTGAAGTTAACTTTCTTTCTCTATCAGGCATGCTTTATAGACCAGAGTTCTTTAAACTGAAAAAAAAATTTTTTTTTAACAACAACAAAAAAATCTGTGGCCTAAATAATAAATATTCAGCCTGATAGTTTGTGTGTAATTAGAACAATGGTTCCCAAACTTTGGGATTTCAAAGGCAAGGAAAACTCCAACAAAACCCCCAACAACAGTATTTTAGAAACCAAAATAGGATACCAACATTTTATTTTGCTCAATAAGGATATTACAAATAATCTACCATCTACTCCCAATATTTTATATGAATGACATTGTAACACCAAAACATGTAGGAAGAACATAATCTTAGATCAAAGGATAGGTCTTTAAATAGAATAAATTATAGCTTTATGGGAAAACTGCATTGTCCTTATTTTTCTAATTTTGTGATGGACAAGTGTAAACTTTGATCTAAGTTCTGGTTTGGAGGAACTAATGACTAATCCTTTCTATTACAAGTGAGGAAACTTAAGAGGCAGCAAGACTGTATGACTTGCTTGTTGTCTCAGGCTTTAGTGGCACAGCCTGGTGCTCCTAGCTCTTGCTGGTGGAGTTACAGCTGCCAGGTAATTCATCTTCACTCAGCACGGTGAGATGGGGAAAGTGCAGGTCTTGGGCCAGACAGACATGGGTTTGAATCCCAGATCAGCAACTTCTGAGCTTCATAGTCTTGGACAAGCTACTCAATCCTTTTGGATCTCAGCCCTTTCATCTGTTACATTTACTTTATAGGGTTGTTTTGAGGGTTAAATAAAATAGTATATAAAAATTACCCACCAGTGGTAATGGGCTCTTCCCATAAAAATTGGTCAGCTTCCTCTCCAGCAAAGAGCTTTGCATACCAAGGCTCATATCATTGAGAAAGGTTGTTATTGTTAAAATAATTATAATAATGAAAATTACAATTAGTACTAAGGTCCATCCTCAGGACAATGGAGTCTACTCATTACATTTAAAGAACCAAAGGGAAATTAAATTATGCTTCACAAAATAAGAATGATCTGCTTAGAACTAACTTTTTTATCCTCACTTATCCCAAGAAGCAGGCAGTTAGAAAATTCTCTCATTTTCCAGTCTGTCCCTGGATCTAGGGGCAGAAAAAAAGAAAATTCTGTCACTAAATAAGAAATAAAAATTAGATCTATTCAATAGTAAACACCAAGTAGAAAGAGACTAGAAGCAGCAGAACATAATATATCTACTGTAATATCCTTTCTGTTTCTATTTCCTCCTTTTCCACCTTTTAAAATTTATTTGTTTAATATGAATGAATGATATGACCATGAGGACAAGGACTCTTAGCTCTTCTATTTCATGACAGTACCTTCGCTTAACTCATAACTAATCATAAGGAAGTCCTTAAGTAATAATTCTGCTTTAAGTTAGGGGAAATGATCTAAGTACAGGGAACACTGCAGATTGTATAAATTCCAGTCATAGATGTTAGTCAGGTCCTTATCTACTCCTTACAACCAAGAATAAAACATTGTAGAACTAAATCTTCAATAGAAGTGAATTTGATTTGTTGGAATGTTTGAACAAGAATAAAGGTCATCTTAGATTACTTGCTAGATATAAAAAAGTATAATCTTAGCTGGGCGCAGTGGCATGTGCCTGTAATCCCAGCTACTCAGGAGGCTGAGGCAGGAGGAGAGCTTGAGCCCAGGAGTTCAAGGATGCAATGAGCTATGATTGCTCTTGTGAATAGCCACTACACTCCAGCCTGGGCAACATAGAGAGAGCCCATCTCTAATTTAAAAAGAAAAAAAGTATCTTATAGAAAGAGACAAAGTAGATGTAAAACCTACTCTCTGAATTTTACATTTGTAACTGAAGTGTACTTTGATTATCAACTAAAGTGGTAATCTGATATGGGAAACATTTCTAAGCTATCTTGGATAAATATCTTTATATTTTCTATAAATCAGATTTTTGCATATCAGTTAATCAAACAGAGTCCCAGAATATGCATACCCTGATTTTTCTGATATGGGGCCTTCCTGATGACCATTTTATCATTCAGTATTGGTTCTCTTCATAGAAGCACCTATGTCATTTGACTATAGAAACACTTTGTCATAACAAGTCATACATTTGTTTTGGGTGATGTTTATAATCCACAGCTGGGATCAACAAACTGCAGCCTAGGTCAAATCCAGCCCCAAACCTTTTTTTGTATATAAAGTTTTATTGGACTGTTACTCGTTTATGTGCTATCTATGGCTGCTTGCCACAACAGCAGAGTTGAAAGACAGAAACCACATGGCCTTCAAAGCCTAAAAGATTCACTCTCTGGCCCTTTACAAAGTTTGTCGACCCCTGATTTACAGAATAAGGAGCAATAACCATATATATTAAGGGATCATTACAAAAATGTTAGCACTTCAAAAGCCTCAAAAGATGCCACTCTAAACCTGTAGTATACTCTTTTACCAGCAATAATCTGCTTAAAAGGTAGAAATGGGCCAGGCACGGTGGCTCACGCCTGTAATCCTAGCACTTTGGGAGGCAGAGGCAGCAGGATTGCTTGCGGCCCTGGAATTCGAGACCAGCCTGGGCAATAGCAAGACCCTGTCCTTATAAAAATTGAAGGTAGAAGCCCACTTTCCTAAGTTTGAAGAGACATCAAGATGAACATCATAATCAACATGGAGGCACTCTATACCTTTTAAGCAGCAAATGAAGTGTGGTTTTGGCAACGTTGCATTAGTGAGGATGCCATGCAGAAAGGACTGTTCTAAAACTGTGGCTCTTGGGAAGAAAAAAATCAACTATGAGCATCTTCTATCATTGGGTTTCAATAAAATTTTAATTACTTTTACATTTTAAAGTTAGGTTCTATT
This sequence comes from Daubentonia madagascariensis, assembly GCA_023783475.1. Classification (NCBI taxonomy): domain Eukaryota; kingdom Metazoa; phylum Chordata; class Mammalia; order Primates; family Daubentoniidae; genus Daubentonia; species Daubentonia madagascariensis. Next base: position 37,684,080 of record JAKFHU010001035.1, on the reverse strand, counting down.
AATAGGTCCTTCTGATTGTTGGGTGAGGGTAGTAGATGAGATTATAAAATAAAGCAGCCTTGATGGATTTCATATCATATAATTCGATCCATATAAATGGATTATTTAACAAAACATTTTATACTAGCTTTGCTCCTCACTCCAACCTCACTATCACCCCAGCAGTTGCTCAAGAAAATCATTAAATAAATAAATACTCAGATAATAAATACATTCACATAACTACTAAATAGATATATAAATAGTAAATCCCTGGTGCTACCTACCTGAAGGTTACATAGAAGTGCCCATGTGAAAAGTAACTCAGGGCATAATGTTTGGAATATTCTTCTTTTGTGATGTTCATCTCAAGTTCATATTTTTGTGCCGGGACCATTTCCAGCCATGGGTCTTGACAAAGTCGGCCCATGGAGGAGGGGCCTTCAGAGAAGGCTCCACCATGGAAATCCCATCAGGGACCCCTTTGGATACATTACTCATAACTGCAGCTGTAGTATGGCTTCTAATTAATATGCTTACTTCTCCCTCATTGCGACCTATAATATTGTTTAGCAATCGTTTCCAGAAATTAGAGTCAAGTCCCCCCTCTGTGAGGATGGAATTAGAATGGTGAACAAAGACGGCTTACAAGTTCCCTATCAAAGTTTACAGTTCATGGAAAGACTTGCTCAGGCAGGACCCCCATGGCGTATTAAGACAATAAAATCTAAGATTGACATTTCTAGCCAGTTAATTATAATTGAGGAAAAGTGTTGCTGGTCCAAACTAAAAAATAGTATAGAATAAATAAAACGTCAAAGAGAAGAACTTAGAGTACAGCTTAAGAAGGAACAACAGTAGAAACCTTAGAATAGCCTCTGCTTAAGCAAGATTTTATTTCATGATATGCTTCACTACTGTGTACCTTACAATACTTAGAACAATAGGTTTCATTTGGCTTTGCTTTAGAAACCATGTTTTTCACCTCTGTGATCAGAACAGTTACAGTTTCCAGATGAATTAACTATAACCTGAAACTATGACTACTACCTGATTGTAATAACAAATATGATTATGCTTGCCAAAATAATGAATATAAAAATGAGACTCTACAAAATAAAATTGGAACAGTTACTTCCAACCTCTGAGTTGTGTAGTTACTGTCTCCCACTCGCCGACGCCCTGACCCACCTTGAGGGGACTCCTGGACTCTGCTGCAGCTGGACTGCAGCATTTTTGGGCATATTTTAAAATAAAAATTATCAAATATAAAGTACACTTGAAAGAATTTTACAATAAATACCCATAAACCCAACATCTACATTAACACATTCTTCACCTCCCCATTCCTCCTTTCCTTCTTCTTCTTGTAAACTTAATGAGGTACAAACACATACTCACCCCCTTTAGGTGCATGATATGATGAGTTTTGACAAAGGTCGAAGTTATGTAACCAATCATGATATAGAATTGTGCCACCACCCCCAGGGAGTCCTCATGCCCCTCTCCCCAACCCAGCCCTGGCAACAACTGATCTACTTTCTCTCTCTATATAATATAATCTTGCCTTTTCTAGAATTTCAGATAATTGGATTCTCACAGTATGTAGTTTTGTTTTGGTTTTTTTTTTTTTTTTTTTAAAGAGATGGGGTCTCCAGGCTAGAGTACCATGGCACGATCATAGTTCACTGTAACCTTGAACTTCTGGGGCTCAAGCGATGCTCCTGCCTCAGCCTCCCGAGCAGCTGGGACTACAGGCACACATCATACATGCCCCAGCTAATTTTTTAATTTTTCTTTTTTTTGGTAGAGATGAGTATCACTGTGTTGCCTAGGATGTCTCAAACTCCTGGCCTCAAGAGATACTCCCACCTCAGTCTCCCCAAATGCTGGGATTATAGGTGTGAGCCACTGTGCTTGGTCAGTATATGGTCTTTCGTGTCTGTCTTCTTTCATTTAGCATGATGCTTTTGAGGTTCACCCATGTTGTTGAATGAATTAATGTAGTAGTTTTTTCCTTTCTATTGCTAAATAGCATTCACTGTATGGCTGTGGTTTATCCATTCACCAGTTGATAGACTTTTAGGATGTTTCCAATTTTGGACTATTATGAATAAAGCCCTTATGAACATTTATGTACATACAGGTTCTTGTGTGGATATATGTTTTTATTTCTCTTGGGTAAATATTAAGGAATGAAACTACTGGGTCATAAGGTTAGTATAATGTTTAAGTTTGTAAGAAACTGCCAAACTGTTTTCTAAAGTGGTTGGACCTTTTTACCTTCCCATGAGCAATGTGTGAGAGTTCCATTTGCTCCACATTCTTGCTGATATTGGCAATGCTAGGCTTTGTAATGTTAGTCATTCTAGTGAGCTGTATTATAATTTGCATTTCCTTAATGACTAATAACTTTGAACATTAGTGCTTATTTGTCATTTGTATATCTGTCTTAGTGAAATGCCCATTCAATTTTTCAATATTTTACCCATTTTTACTTTTTGTTATTGAGTTGTAAGAGTTGTTTATTATAAATACAAGTCCTTTATCAGATTTGCTTTACCTAAGCCTTGTCTTTTCATTTTCTTAACAGTATCTCTTGAAGAGTATAAGTTTCTAATTTTTATTAAGTCAAATTCAACAGTATTTTCCTTGATTATACTTATTCTTATATTCTTATTCTTTCTGTGTTTTATCTGAGATTGCCTAGAAATTTTAGTTTTAGCTCTTTTTTTTTTTTTTTTTTTTTTGGAGACAGGGTCTTCTTCTGTTGCCTGGGCTAGAGTTCAGTGGCGTCATCATAGCTCACTGCAACCTCAGACTCCTGGGCTCAAGCAATCCTCCTGTTTCAGTCTCCCTCAGCCTCCCAAGTAGCTGGAACTACAGGCACATGCTACCATGCCAGGCTAATGTCTCTATTTTTCACAGAGACAGGGTCTCGCTATGTTGCTCAGGTTGGCCTTGAACTCCTCAAACAATCTGCCTTGGCCTCCCAAAGTGTTAGGATTACAGCATGAGCCAAGGCACCCGGCCAGTTTTAGCTCTTATTAAGTCACTAATTCAGTTCTAGTTAATTCTTGTGTGACATGAGATAAGGGGTCAAAGTAGATTTTGTTGTGGCTGTTATTGTTGAATGTAGCTATGTGTTTGTTCCAGAATCATTTGTTAGAAAGATTTTCCTTTCCCCCATTGAATTCCCATGTCACCTTTGTTAAAACTCAAGTGACCATATAAGTATAGGTCTATTTCAGGACTCTCTATTATGTTCCCTTGACATATAGAGCCTGACACCAAAACCACTTCATCTTAATTATTAATACTATAGCTTTATAGTAATTCTTGCAATGGGAAATATGAATCTACCAACTTAATCCTTCTTTATTAAAGTTGTTTTGGCTACTCAAAGTCACTTGCATTTCTATATAAATTTTAGAATCAGCATCTCAAATTCTACCAAAAAAAATGGCTGCTAGGATTTTGATTAGAATTTCATTTAATCTATAAATCAATTTGGAGATAATTGACATCATAACCACATTGAATCTTTCATCCAAGAACATGGTATCTCTTTTCATTTATTTAGTCTTCTTTCTCTCAAAATGGTTTATGGTTTTCCATGTTCAGGTCTTGCGACATATTTTGTTAAATTTATCTCCAAATATTTCATGGTTTTTTATGCTATCATAAATGTTATTGATTTTCGTAATTGCAATTTTCAATTGTTCTAGTATATAAAAATGTAATTATATTAGTACACTGACCTTGAATCCTGTGATCTTGCTAAGCTTATTAATTGTAATACTTTATTGGTAGATTCTTTATGAATTTCTATTTACATCATCACGTCATCTGCAAATAAAGACCATTTTATGTGTCTTTCTTTCCAATTTGTCTGCCTTTTATTATATTTTATTTTTTTGCCCATTGTGCTGGCAATTGACCTCTGGCCAATATTGAATACAAGCAGTGAGGGCATTTCAGTAAATGTCTTGGGTGAAAAAAAAAGCAGTGAGAGTAAACAGACATTTTTGCCTTGTTGCCAATATTACAGGGAAAGTATTCAGTCCTTTACTTAAGACTTTTACTGATGTTAGATTTAGGTATAACACAGTTATCCTTTATCAGGTTGAGCAACTTCCCTCTTATTTGTAGTTTGCTGAGAATTTCTGTCATGAATGGGTCCTGAATTGGGTCAAATACTTTTTCTGAATCTAATTAAACAATGATTTTTTTTTAACTTCTGGTGTTGAATTACATTGACTGATTTTTAAATGTTAAACCTATCTTGCATTCTTAGGATGAACCCCACTTGGTCATAAGGTATTATTCTTTTTGTATTTTGTTAGATTCAATTTCCCAAAATTTTGTTAAGGATTATTGCAACAATATTCACTAAGGATTTTGGTCTGTAGTCTTTTCTTCTCGTAATAGCTTTGTCTGGTTTTGTATCAAAGTAATGCTAGTCTCATAAAATGGTTTTGCAAGCACTCCCTCCTCTTCAATTCTCTGGAAGACTTCATGTATACTTAGTATTATATCTATGAAATTATTTCTGTATAAATAGATATAGGGCTATTCAATTATGAATTCAATTTCTTCAATAAACATAGGGCTGTTCAGGTTATCTATTTTTTTCTTGAGAGAGCTTTGGTAGTTTACGTCTTTCAAGGGATTTGTTCATTTCCTCTAAGGTGTCAAACTTATTGGCATAAACATTTTCATAATATTTCTTTAACTTTGAAAAATGTCTGTAGGATTTGTTGTGTGATCTTCTCTTTCATTCCTGATGTTGATAATTTGTCTTTCTTTTTTCCCGATTAGTCTGGATAGAAGTTTATTAACTTTATTCATATTTTTCAAAGAGCCAGGTCTTGATTTGATTGATTTTTCTCTATTGTATTCTGTGTCATTGATTTCTACTCTTATTCGTATTTTTTCCTTCCCTTCTTGCACTTGTACTTACTTTTTTTTTTTTTTTAAGTAGAGATGGGGTCTCATTATGTTGCCCAGGCTGGTCTTGATCTCCTGGCCTCAAGAAATCTTCCCACCTCGGCCTCCCAAAGTGCTGGGATTACACATGTGAGTCACTGCACCCAACCGGTACTTACTTCTTAAGCTGGTAAATTGAATCATTAATTTGTGACCTCACTTTTTTTCTAATATAAGTGTTTAAAGCTGTAAATTTCCCTCTAAACACTACATTAGCTGCAGCCCACAAATTTTGATATACTGTTTCATTCTAGTCAAGATTTTTCTAATTTCCCTTGTAATTTATTCTTGTACATGGATTATTTAGAAGTGTGCTGTTTTTTATCAATGTTATTGATTTCTAGACTAATTCCATTGTGGTCAGAGAATACACCTTGCATGATTTCAATCTTCCTTAAATTCAGTGAGACTCTGTGTACTATACAGAATATAGTTCATCTTGGTGAACATTCTGCATGCATTTGAAAAGAATATGTATTCTGCTGTTTTTTGGTGTTGTACTGTATAAACGTCATTTTAGGCAAGTTGGTTGGTAGTATTGTTCAAGTCTTCTATATCTTTATTGTTCCTTATTGTCTACTATCAGTGGTCCCCAACCTTTTTGGCACCAGGGACTGTTTTCATGGAAGACAATTTTTCCATGGACCGGCATGGGGTGGGGGAGATGGTTTGGGGATGATTCAAGTGCATTACATTTATTGTGTGCTTTATTTCTATTATTATTACATTGTAATATATAATGAAATAATCATACAACTCACCATAGGCTGGGGACCCTTGGTCTACTTGTTTTATCAATTATTGAGAGAGGAGTGTTAAGATCCCCAACTATACATGTGAATTTATCTAGTTCTCTTTTTAGTTCTATCAGTTTTTGCCCTGTGTATTTTGAAGCTGTTATTAGATACATATATATTTATAATTATAATTTTTTCCATTCTACTTTCATTTCAAAATATTAAGGGAATTTTTTTTTTCCCTTACAGACGGGATTTCACTTTGCCACCCAGGCTGGAGTGCAGTGGCCTGATCATAGCTCACTGTAACCTCGAACTCCTGGGCTCAAGCAATCCTGCCTCAGCCTCCAGAGTAGCTGGGACTACAGGTACACACCATCATATCTGGCTAATTTTTAAATTTTTTGTAGAGATTGGGTTTTACTATGTTACCCAAGCTGGTGTCAAACTCCTGGCCTCAAGCAATCCTCCCACCTTCAGCCTCCTACAGTGCTAGGATTACAGGTGTGAGCCACTGCACTCAGTCCTTCTTTACTTTTTTTTTATTTCAGAATATTATGGGGGTACAACACTTTGGCTATATATATTGCCCATGCACTACCCGTGTCAGAGCCACAATCGTGGTCATCACCCAAAATGTGCTCCCTGCGTCCATTCAGTGAGAGTTTCCCCATCCCCTCCACTCCCCTCCTGCCTGTCCGCCCGCTGATGCATATTATTGCCCTGTATGATGTAAGTGTTGATCAGTTAGTACCAATTTGATGGTGAGTACCAGTGGTGCTTGTTTTTCCAATCCTGCGACACTTTGCTTCAAAGAATGGGCTCTAGCTCCAACCAGGATAATACCAGATGTGTTAATTCACCATTGTTTTTTATTGCTGAGTAATACTCCATGGTATACATATACCACATTTTATTAATCCACTCGTATATTGATGGGCACCTGGGTTGTTTCCACATCTTTGCAATTGTGAATTGTGCTGCTATAAACATTCACGAACAGATGTCTTTATTATAGAATGTCTTTTTTTCCTTTGGGTAAATACCCAGTAGTGGGATTTCTGGGTCAAATGGTAATTCTACTTTTAATTCTTTGAGGTATCTCCATATTACTTTCCATAGAGGTTGTACTAATTTGCAGTCCCACCAACAGTGTATGAGTGTTCCTATCTGTCTGCATCCCCGCCAACATTTGTTCTTTGGGGATTTGTTGATATGAGCCAATCTCACTGGAGTTAAGTGATATCTCATTGTGGTTTTGATTTGCATTTCCCTGATGATTAGAGAAGTTGAGCGATTTTTTATATGTTTGCTGGCCATTATTTTGTCTTCTTTTGAAAAGTTTCTGTTCATGTCCTTCGCCCATTTTTTAATAGGGTTGTTTGATTTTTTCTTGTTGATTTTCCTAAGTTCTGTATAGATTCTGGTTATCAGTCCTTTATCAGAGGTGTGGCATGCAAATATTTTCTCCCATTCTGTAGGTTGTCTGTCCACTCTAGTGATAGTTTCCTTGGCTGTGCAGAAGCTTTTTAATTTGATCAGGTCCCATGTATTTATTTTTTTTGCTGCTGTGATTGCTTTGGGGGTCTTCTTCATAAATTCTTTGCCTAGGCCAATGTCCATAAGAGTTTTTCCAACGTTTTCTTCGAGAATTCTTATGGTTTCACGTCTTAGGTTTAAATCTGTTATCCATTGTGAGTTGATTTTTGTGAGAGGTGAGAGGTGTGGGTCCAGTTTCAGTCTTCTATATGTGGCCATCCAGTTTTCCCAGCACCATTTATTGAACAGGGAATCTTTTCCCCAGTGTACGTTTTTCTGGAACTTGTCAAAGATCAGGTGACTGTATGAGGTTGGTTTTATATTTGGGTTCTCAGTCCTGTTCCGTTGGTCTATGTCTCTGTTCTTGTGCCAATACCATTGCTGTTTTGGTTACTATAGCCTTGTAGTATAGTTTGAAGTCTGGTAGACAGATGCCTCCCAATTTGTTCTTTTTGCTTAAGATTGCTTTGGCTAGATGGGGTCTTCTCTGGTTCCACACAAAGTGTAGAATTATTTTTTCTAGATCAGCAAAAAATGATGTTGGTATTTTGATAGGGACTGCATTGATTCTGTAAATCATTTTAGGTAGCAAAGCCATTTTTACAATGTTGATTCTGCCTATCCAAGAGCATGGTAGGGTTTTCCATCTGTTTACATCCTCTGCAATTTCTTTTCTCAGTGTTTTGTAATTCTCTCTATATAGGTCTTTGATCTCCTTAGTTAGATATGTTCCTAAATATTTAATTTTCTTTGGTGCTATTGTGAAAGGTATTGCATCTTTAATTTGTTTCTCGGCTTGATTGTTATTAGCATATATGAAGGCTGTGGATTTGTGTGTGTTAATTTTGTATCCTGAGACTTTGCTGAATTCATTTTTCAATTCCAATAATCTCTTGGTTGAATCGTTGGGGTTTTCTATGTATAATCATCATATCGTCTGTGAATAGTGAAAGTTTGACCTCTTCTGCCCCCATCTGGACGCCCCTGATTCCTCTGTCTTGTCTGATTGCCCTGGCCAGGACTTCCAGCACTATGTTGAATAGAAGTGGAGATAGTGGGCAACCTTGTCTAGTTCCAGTTTTAAGGGGGAATGCTTTCAATTTTTCCCCATTCAGTATGATACTGGCTGTGGGTTTATCATATATGGCTTTAATAGTTTCAACGTATGAGCCATCTATGCCTATATTGTTAATAGTTCTTATCATAAAAGGATGCTGGATTTTGTCAAAAGCCCTTTCTGCATCTATTGAAAGGATCATATAATCTTTGTTCTTGCTTTTATTTATATGGTGAATTACATTTATAGATTTGCATATGTTGAACCATCCCTGCATCTCGGGAATGAAGCCCACCTGATTGTGATGAATTATTTTTTTGATGTACATTTGAATTCAATTTGCAAGGATTTTATTGAGAATTTTTGCATCTATATTCATAAGGGATATTAGTCTGTACTTTTCTTTTCTTGTGTCCTTTCCCGGCTTTGGTATCAAGGTGATACTGGCTTCGTAGAATGAGTTTGGGAGGATTCCATCCTTCTGGATCTTTTCAAATAATTTCTGCAGTATAGGCACCAGTTCTTCTTTGTAGGCTTGGTAGAATGCAGGTGTGAACCCATCTGGTCCAGGACTTTTTTTTGTTGGAAGATTTTTTATTACTGCTTCAATTTCGGTGCTTGATACTGGTCTGTTTAGAAATTCTGTTTCTTCCTGGTTGAGCCTAGGAAGGTAGTATGTTTCTAAGAATTTGTCCATTTCCTCCACGTTTTCGTGTTTGCGGGCATAAAGATTTTTGTAGTATTCGAAGATGATGTTTTGTATTTCCATGATATCAGTTGTGACCTCTCCTTTTTCATTTCTAATTGAGTGTATGAGAGTCCTTTCCTTTCTGCTTCCGGTCAACCTGGCAAGTGGCCTGTCTATTTTGTTTATCTTTTCAAAGAACCAACTTTTTGTTTTATTAATCTTCTGTATTGTTATTTTGTTCTCAATTTCATTTAATTCTGCTCTGATCTTGGTTATTTCTTTTCTTCTGCTGGCTTTAGGATTGCTTTGCTCTTCCTTTTCCATTTCCTTCAGATGATTCATTAGTTTACTGATTTGTGACCTTTCTGTCTTTTGGATGTGGGCATTTAAGGCAATAAGTTTTCCTCTCAGGACTGCTTTTGCTGTATCCCACAGATTTTGATAACTTGTGTCCCCATTATTGTTTAGTTCAAAGAATATTTTGATTTCCATTTGAATCTCCTCCTTGACCCAACAGTCATTCAGCAAGTGATTGTTTAATTTCCATGTTTTTGGATGAAGATGTGAGTTTCTGTTGGAATTGATTTCTAATTTTATTCCGCTGTGGTCTGAAAAGATACAAGGTATGATTTCTATTTTTTTGAATTTGTTTAGATCTGTTTTGTGGCCTAGGATGTGGTCAATTTTAGAGAAAGTTCCATGAGCTGATGAGAAGAATGTATATTCAGTGTTATTTGGGTGGAGTGTTCTGTAGATATCTGTTAGGCCCAAATGTTCTAGAGTCCTGTTTAGGTCCTTTGTTTCTTTGTTTATTTTTTGTTTGGAGGATCTGTACAGTTCTGTCAGTGGGGTGTTGAAGTCTGCTGCTATTATGGCATTGCTATTTATTATGTTGTCTAAATCAAGCAGTATTTGCTTTATGTACCTGGGTGCTCCTGTGCTGGGTGCATATATGTTTAGGATTGTTAAATCCTCTTGTAAGATTTTTCCCTTCACCACTATATAGTGTCCATTTTTGTCCTTCTCTACTTTTGTTGCTTTAAAGTTTATATCATCTGAAATAAGGATGGCTACTCCAGATTTCTTTTGGTTTCCATTAGCCTGGAAAACTGTATTCCATCCTTTCACCTTGAGTCTGAATGCATCTTTGTGTGTAAGGTGTGTTTCCTGGAGACAACAGATACTTGGCTTGTATTTTTTAATCCATTCAGCCAGCCTACGTCTCTTCAATGGGCAAATCAAGCCATTCACATTTATTGAGAGAATTGATATTTGGGGTAAATTTCTGATTACTCTATTGGGTGGTATCTTTTGTTTTACCTCTTGCATCATTGTGGAATCTGGGTTCTGGAGTTTTAGCTTTTGCGTAGTTTTACATTGGTGGGTGTCTTTTGTGCTGGTTAGTGTACAATGCAGGTCTAAGCACTTCTTGCAAGGCCGGTCTGGATTTTGCAAATTCTATCAGTGATTGCTTGTCTGGAAAAGTCTTTATTTCTCCGTCATATAAGAAGCTTAGTTTGGCAGGATACAGAATTCTGGGTTGGCCTTTGTTTTGTTTTAGGAGACTGATGATAGCTCCCCATTCCCTTCTGGCTTGCAAGGTTTCAGCTGAGAAATTTGCAGTTAATCTGATCGGTTTCCCTTTATAGGTTACCTGCTCTTTTCGTCTTACAGCTCTGAGGAGTGCCTCTTTTGTGTTTACTTTGGTCAGTCTAATAATTATGTGGCTTGGTGAATGCCTTTTCACGTTGAGTCTCCCAGGAGTCCTGTGTGCTTCTTGTACTTGGATATCGAGATTTCTGGCTAGGCCATGGAAATTTTCCTCTATTATTCCTTCAAATAGATTTTCCAGCCCATGTGAATTTTCTTCCTCTCCCTCAGGGATGCCTATGATCCTTATGTTTGGCCTCTTTACATAATCCCACATTTCTTGTATGCTTTGTTCATGCCTCTTGTTTTTGTGTTCTTTCTCTTTGACTGATTTATTTAGTGCATAGAAGTTGTCTTCTAGCTCTGAAATTCTTTCCTGTGCATGGTCCAGCCTATTCTTAAGGCTTTCCACTGTGTTTTGTAGATCCTTGAAAGCTTCTTTCATTTCTAGAATTTCTATTTGATTTTTCCATAATATTTCTATTTCTTCGGAGAATTTTTCATTCATTTCTTGCATTTTTCTTGTGGTTTCTTTGTGCTGGGATTCAATTTTCTCTTGAATTTCATTTAGCTTTCTTACAATCCATAAACGAAATTCCTCTTCTGTCATTCCACCCATTTCATTTGAGTTGGTATCCATTGCTGAGGAACTGATGATTTCTTGTGGGGGTGACTTTTCACTCTGCTTTTTCATGTTCCCTGAGTTCTTTCACTGGTTTCTTCTCATCTGGCCTCTTGGTTGAGAGCTGGGGGTGTTAGGGCTAGTTTACGGCCCTGTCTCCAAGCCCTCAAGTTTCGTTCCTTGGCAGAGCCAGGGAGAGAAGTAGTGACCTGTATTGCCTTAGGTGTATTCTAGCAAGTTTGGTGGACTTGGGTTATCTCTGACCTGTTGTCTTCTCCTCTTCCCAGTGGAGTGTAGTGAGCTTGTCCTCCCGGCTTGGGCTCTGAGCTAGTGAATTGTACTTGAGGATATGAATCCACACCTCCCTAATAGCTAGGTATTCTGTTATATCCGTGGCAGACTCTGATCCCCCTGTTGGGTTATGGGAAAGCCCCCCAGTTTGGGAGGGGCCTTGTAGCTCCTAGGGGTTACTTTGACCCTGCTCCTCCTGAGGTGTGGGTAGAAACACAATTTCTTTTGACTGCAGTGTGAGAGCTGAATTGGGAAAATTCTACACAGCTCAGAGGTTGCTTATCTAGCCATGTGTGTCTGTCCTTCTGATGTGCATCTCCGTGTGATACTGGCTGATAGGGGGATCTCCAGTTGTGCACCCTTTTCCACCACTAGACCCCAAGGCGAGGCAGGTGGCCGTCTCTATCCCCAGCAGTCTCTGCCAGGTGGATGTTCCCATGGGGAGGGAGGAATAGTGGCCACTGGAAGCGCTCTTGGATGGCGCAAAATTCCCTAATGATGTGGGCAGGGTTATGGGGAGCTGCTCTGGTTCAGCCTGTGGCTCTTGAGGTATTTGGTTTTATGAGAACTGGCCATTATACCAAATGAGTCTCTATAGCCAGCAACCTTCAAAATGACCAATCTCTGGGGTACAGAGGGCTGGGACCTAGAGAGCGGGCACTAGGACCAGCATATAGCAGACTTGTCGGAGGCCAGAGCCGGGGCAGCAGGACCAGGTGGACGAACTGCAAACTGTTTCCAATACACAAAGGTCCTGCTGTTACAATTCCGGGATCTCGTCCCACCTGGAACCCACGGATGCAGCTGTCCCTGGCCACCAAGGGCAAAGCGTGTCTCGCCCCAGCGGAAGAGCCCCCAGGCCGGGGCAGGGCAGAGCTAGAGACGCGGCTGACAGCTCCGGGCGGGCGGCTCTAAAGATGGCTGCCGCTGCCAGCCTGGCACACAGCAGGGCTTCGATTGCACCCGGGAATGCAGCTTTTCTCCACAAGCCTGTAGCCCGCGGAGGCAATTGCCAGCAGCCCCTAAGGGCATGTCCTGCTCTCCGTTAAACTCCTCGTCCCAGTCCCGCTGACTTCCAGTGGCGCAGTGCCGGCCTGCAGGTTCCCACGCACTGTCCTGGGAAGCTGTATCTCCGCCCGGTCCCTACCTGGCCCTGAGTGGTCTCTGTATATTGCAGCTGCGAGTTCCGTTTGGCTCTCGCAATTGCTTCCTCTCCACAGAGCCTGCTGTCGCCAGCAACAGCTTTGCCCCAACTCTGGGCTTGTCCCTGACTGAGTGGATGGGGAGATGAGTAACCGCTTGGGGGTCAGGTCGTGCCGCGCCGACCTGGTGAGTGCGTCTTTCCCGCGCTTTGGGCTCTATTGTACTCTGTGCGCTCTCCGATCTTTGTGAAAATTTTGTACGTGTTTTCTTGGGCTGAGTGTTCCACATTGTTTCTCTGTAATTCACAATGCTGATTTCAGAGTGAGTGGTCCGTGCTCGCAGGTAGCCGATGACGTTTTTCACCTCCTTCCCTGGGAGAGGTGCGGTGGGAGGACTCTATCAGACCACCATTTTTCCGGAAGTTCCCCTCTTTACTTTTTGATGAGTTACTCTGGGATTTACAATATACACCTTTGCCTTATCACACTCCATCTTTAAATACTATTATACAACTTCATGTGTAGTGTAAGAATCTCCTACTTCTATTTTCCCTTTCCTATCTTTTGTGTCATGTTTGTCATACATTTTACTTCTACATATGCTGTACAACCCACATTATTATTTTTCTTAGAATAGCGAATTATCTTTTAAATAAAAATCTAAAGTGAGAAAGATTCTTTTTTATTTACTTACATCAATTGTGGTGATCGTTCCTTTTAATAGACAAAAATTTCAATCTTGAATCCTTTACTTTCTGCCTAAAGAACTTCCTTTAACTTTTCTTGCAGTGCAGGTATTCTGGAAATAAATTTTCTAAGCTTTTGTTTGGCTAAAAAAGTCTTTGTTTCACATTAACTTTGGAAAGTTATTTTTGCTGGGTAAAAAATTCTACGTTGACAGGTTTTTTTTCCCCCCAGCACTTTAAAGATGTCTCTCCAGTGTCTTCAGGTTTGCATAGTTTCTGATGAGAAATACACTGTCATTCTTACCTTTGTTCTCTATACATAATTTATCTTTCAATGACTTTTAAGAGATTTATCACTGTTTTTTTTAGCAATTATGATGTGATTTGGTATTATTTTCTTCATATTTATTCAGCCAGGGGTTCTTTGAACTTCTTGCATCTGAGGGTTTAAAGTTCTCAGCTTTGACAAAATTTTAGCCATTATTGTTTCACCATGCTTCTAAAGCTCCAAGTGCATATATTTTAGACCACTTGATATTTTCTAATGTTTTGTTTTTTCCTGTAGTTTTTCTCTGTGCTTCATTTTGGATAATTTCTATTGCTGTTTCTTCAAGCTCACTAGTCTTTGGTTCTGCAGTATCTAATAAAATGTTAATCCATTCCAGTGTGTTTTTATTTCATATATTATATATTTTTGTTCTTAGAATTTCCAATAGTGTATTTTTAAAATGTTTCTGCATCTCTCATCATGTTCATATTTTCCTCTATCTTCTTGAACACATAGGCCATATTTATAATAGCTGTGTTAACTTGCTTGTTGAAAGTTCCATTATCTCTGCCATTTCTCAGTCTCTATAGATCGGCTTATCTCTTGCCTATAGGTCATATTTTTCTGCCTCTGTGCATGCCTGGTATTTTTTACTGGATGTTGGACATTGTGAATTTTACATTGGTAGTTGCTGGATTCTGTTGTATTCCTGTAAGTAGTTTTGGGTTTGGTTCTGGCTCATGATTAAGTTTGATCTTTTTGAGACTTGGCTTTAAGATTTGTTAGGGTACATCCAGAGGTATATTTAGTCTAGGGCTAATACAGTCCCACTATTAAGTCCACACTCTTCAAAGGATTCTTCTTGGTGCCCTTGTATTATGAAGTTGTTTTGCTCCCAGACCTGTGTGTATCTCAAGAATTGTTCTGCCTACTTCTTTCAAGTATAGGCATACCTCAGAGATATTGTGGGTTCAGCTCCAGACCACTGCAATAAAGCAAGTATCACAACAAAGGGAGCCACACAAACTTTTTGGTTTCCCAGTACAAATAAAAGTTATGTTTGGCCAGGTGTGTTGGCTCACACATGTAATCCTAGCACTTTAGGAAGCTGAGGTGGGAGAATCACTTGAGGCCAGGAGTTCAAGATCAGCCTGAGCAACATAGCAAGACCCCATCTCTACAAAAAAAAGGAAAAATTAGCCAGGTGTGGTGGTGTATCCCTATAGTCCCAGCTACTCAGGAGGCTGAGCAGAAGGATCATTTAAGCCCAGGAGTTTAGGTTGCAATGAACTATGATGATGCCACTGCACTCCAGCCTGGGTGACAAAGACCTTGTCTCAAAAACAAAGTTACATTTATACTATAAGTCTATTAAGTGTGCAATAGCATTATGTCTAAAAAAGCAATGTACATACTTTAATTTTAAAATATTTTATTGCTAAAAAATGCTAACATCATCTGAGCCTTCAGGAAGTTGTAATCTTTTTGCTGGTGAAGGGTCTTGCCTGGATGTTGATGGCTGCTGACTGATCAGGGTGGTGGATACCGAAGGCTGAGGTGGCTGTGGCAATTTCTTAAAATAAGTCAACAATGAAGTTTGCCACATCAGTTGACTTTTCCTTTCATGAAATATTTCTTTGTAGCATATGGATGTTGTTTAATAGTATTTTACCTGCAGTAAAACTTCTTTCAATCAATCCTCTCAAACCCTACCGCCGCTTTATCAACTAAGTTTATGTAATACTCTAAATCCTTTGTCATCATTTCAACAATGTTCACAGCACCTTCACCAGAAGTAGATTCCATCTCAAGAAACCAATTTCTTTGATTGACACAGGGTTGCCATACACCTTCAATTCATAAAAAGCACAATAAAGAACAAAGTGCAATAAAACGAGGCTTCAGGCCTCAGGTGGTTTCCTCTCACACATGTACAAATCAGTACCCAATAAGACTTGATAGACCCTCTGAAGGTTTCTAGAGTTCTTTCTGTGCAGCTCACTGCTCTCTGGCTCAAATATAGCATTGTGGGCTCCCTAAACTCAGATTTCTGTCTCCTCAACTCGGTAACCACCAAGTTCTGTTTGAGTTCCCATATTCAGTGCCATGGCCTGGAAACTGCTTCTAGACAGTAAGTTGAAATATTAATAAAAGGATACATCTCATTTGTTTACCTTCTCTCAGCAATCTTATTTCCATACTGCCTACAGTCCAATGTCTAAAAAAAACCTTTGTTTCATATATTTTGCTTTCTACTTGTGCAATGTAGGAGAGTAAATCCAGTCCCCATTTCCCCATGTTGGACAGTTGTGAAGTGTCTTAACATTTTCTTGTACTTGTTTTTTATCACATATCTATACATCTAGGCATCCCCCTATCACATCCATCAATCTGTTTTAATTCTTTATATAATTCAAGATAAATTTCAGATAGCAGTGCATTTCCCCCTAAATACTTCAGCAAGTGTATCATTAGCTAAAGTTCAATGTTTGTTTATAAATTTTATCTTGTGAGGTAAAATTTGCATACAATGAAATGCAAAAATCTTAAGTGAACATGTGCTACACTTTGACACATGCATACACCTGTGTAACCCAAGCCTCTTGTCAAGATACAGAACATTCCTGTTATCCCAGAAAGTTCCTTCATGTCCCTTACTAGTCAGTCTCCAACTCCCCTGCCCCACTGAAACATACACTGTGCTGATTCTTTTCCAGCATAGATTAGTTTTGCCTCTCCTAAAACTTCATATAATCATAATCATATGGCATATACTCTTGCATAAAGCTTCTCCAGTCAGCAGAACGCTTTGGGATTCATCCATGCTGCCGCACGTATTGGTAGTTCCTTCCTTACTATTTCTGAGGAGCATTCCATTGTACACCACAGTTTAGCCACTGTCCTACTGAAGAATAACTGGGCAGTTTCCCATTTGACACTAGTATGAATAGAGTTGCTCTGAACATTCTTGTAAAAGTCTTTTTGTGGACATATATTTTTCTTGCTCTTAGGTGAACACCTAGGAGTGGAACTGATAGGACATAAAGTAGGCATGTGTTTTGTTTTATAAGAAACCCCAGAAATTTTTCCAAAGTGGTTACATCATTTAATGCTTCCACCAATGATACTGAAAGTTCCAAGTGTTACATGTCTTTGCCAATATGTGGTGTCAGTCTTCTTAATTTTAGTAATTCTGGCAGGTGCATGGAGGTGTCTCATTTTTGAAGCTTGTGTTTGAATCACTGTTAGTTTTCTCTGTCCACACTGCCTTAATATGTATGCCACATCTCTCCCAAACAGTACAGCCTGTTTACCTGCTCTGGAGAATGGCTGCCTGTGGCGGACATGGCCAGTTGTCCTCATACTGTGCCTCCGGTCTTCCACAGGAATTGAGCTGTAGCTGTGATGTAGCTAACCAACCACGGCTAACGACTTCTCAGAGCCACCCCTCGCACTTACAGCCAAGTGTGGCCACATGACTAGTTCTCACCGATTAAGTATGAATAGAAACAAAGCACACTACCTTCAGGCTGAGGCTTTTAAGAAGCAGGGGTACCTTTTCCTTGCTCTCTTTCTCCTTCCACTGGTGTGATACAGATGACAATAAGACCCTGGGTGATAAGGTAGTCACGAGATGGAAAAAGGCCCAGACCTGAGTCAGCACATGGAAGAGAGAAGCTCACTGACCTGGAACACTCAGACTGGTTCATACATGAGCAAAAAATAAAATTCTATTATATTTGAACCATTACAAGTTTGGTTCTGTTTGTTACAGCAGTTTAGCTTACCCTGACTAAACTGTTGCCTATCTCTTGAAGGTGCCCCCTCCTTCCCTGAAAGTGATTTTTTTCATACAACATGTAATCTGTATTTTAGTTCATACTCTCCAAAGCATAACTGCATCTACTCAACTCTTTTCATGTGTTCCACTAACAGACAGAAACTTCATATAAATAAATATATATGAAGGTTATTGAACTAGTGAAAATTCTTCTTTAAATTTTTATTGCAGTACAGCATACATACAGAAATATGCACAAATATACTATCTATATTTATGTTATAAATGACACACATAACTGAAGAAATTTACAAAGCTATCCACATCTGGGGCATTCCCTTTCCTTGCACTATTTTATGAGCCCTGGTCATTGAGGAAGTCAAGAGAATAAGAGGTAAAACAGCACACTGAGTGTGGCACAGGCCCTTCCAAGAAGTCTGAACTCAAGGCTAGAAAGCCAAAGCTGGTCCTGGAACATTGCTGCTTGATTCCTCTGCCACATTCCTACAGTGCCACCATTTTCCATTTTTCTTTTAAGGCAAAGAGGATATAAAACAGGTGGAGAACAATGTAAAGTGAAAAGTTACATTGCCCCTTTTCCCAGAGACCTCCTTTCTTCAGGGCTGCTGGGAGCCCATGTGGCATCTTTGGTAGATTAGAAAAAACACTCTCACAAAAGCACTCCCTTCTTACGTCACTTTACTTCCACCCGTCAGATATACGTTGCAATGTAACTATACTAGTTTTTTTAGAAGAACACTTCCTGCCACTTGCAGGACCTAGAGTTGTAACATCTAGGTCCATATGTCTATGATGAGAATGGTATCTTCATGGATTAGGCACTGTTCTGCCCTGTACAATCTACACTGCTGCATTTGGCTGTCAGGTTGCAGATCAAGTTGTAGTTTTTATTATTTTTTTTAATGCATCAGGGTTATTTTGAAAAATACTTTGTTTACTGAAGTATAACATACATACAAGATAAAAAGGGATATGTCCCTAAAAATAATAAAACAAGAAATCACCAGTTGCACAGGAATAAATGTAAGAAGCTCAGAATTTAAAAATACATAAATGATATAATAAACATCATAAGCAAAAACAAACACCAGAAATTTGCATGGACCTATAAGAATAGGGTCAAAGTGAAAATTCCAGATGAACTGAGATATACACAAGTGACTTCAGCAAGGAATGTAAATTCCCATGATATCTTTACACATACCCTGGAGAGATATGAGCTGATAGGTGGGTCAGTACATTACTAAAATTCTTACCTAATGGGTGTTGATTAATAGACTGGTCAATGTGCATCATACTGAAGAGAAGTTTCTGAGGCCAACACAGGCCTCCAGTCCTTGGACTTGTTTCATTCAATATAGGAGATTTATATATGACATTTTGGAGTGACTGGAAGGAAGATGGCTAATACTTCTTAGATGAATCCCAGGTCAAGTCAAATGATTAATGAATTTAACCCAAGAAAACTTCCCAGGAATAATGGTCCTGCAAAGTAGGTTAACCGAAACCCAGACTGCACAAGTGTGCAATGGGAAAAAGTCTATTTAAAAGCAGTAAAAATCATTAAGCCCAAAGGATTCAAACAGTACCATGTGGTTAACATCCAACATTTGGGTGTTAAACAGAAGAACAGAAGAGTATTCACCAGAACAAAGGATGACACAGTTCTGCCACCCGTGAGCATTCAGTTTTGGGTTGTACACTTTAAGAAAGATTAAGAAAATGAGAGCACATTAGGACAAATGGTCCCAGATGGTAAATACAGTTGAAGGCACGAAAAATATGGAATGAAATAATGTGGGCTAGAAAAGAGAAGATGCTGGGAGGCATCCTAAGAGCTGTGGTTAAATGTTTGGTCTCAAGGATCAAGATAAATGAGGGGGAGAAATAGAAACACAATGAGGACAGGCAGAGCTGCCCAAAGATGGAAGTGGACTTCTGTCCTGAGACTCAGACCAGAGGCTGCTGAAAAACTCGGCATTCAGGTTTTTTCCAACTTTGAGCTTTTACAAATTTACATTTAAAGATCTGTCCAGCTCTAAAATTTATTATTCTATCTTTGAAGAACGCACAAATGACAAATCTTCAGAACTATTATGCTAAAACTTTTGGTGATGTCAAACTACAAAACATTCAGAGTTTGCTTTATTGGCTACTCTCTCAAATGGACAAGCAGCTGTGTGTGTTGTTTTTTGATGTGAAATCAGTCTAGAAAATGTAGTTTACTTTGGAATATTTTTTCTAGTGTTAAAGCAACCATCATTGATGTGTAAATTTTTGGTGGTAAATGACACTTCACTAGATTAGTGTGGTACACTGTTATACTATTATAGGGAACATTCTGTCTTAATTGCCAGATTCATGTGTGCCCCAGCCTAAAATAGCCAAAAGCCCTAAAAATGTATCTGTACATATATATTTCCATATTATATAGAGATATATAAACAAAATACAAACATGAGTTATTAGAAAAGAATTCCTTCCTTCTCAAAGATAGTTTACATAGCCAACCATCCAGGTGCACTTAACTTATGGTTTTATTTATATAATTTAGCTTACCCCTAACTATTCTGAAACATGTGGGAAGAACCTAATTTTAACCAATTTCAATTTTGTCTTACTTAAAAATGCCTTAGTACACTACAGGTCTAGGTACAACTACTACATAGCTGATTCCAATAAGTCTGTTTCAACGTTCACTCTCAGAGATTAAACAAAATGTGAATAAATCCATCTGGCACACTAAAGAAGTTTGCTATTCCACACGACTACATATCAGAATTATCCAGGGGTCCTTAAAATGAAAGGCGATTTTTCCATAGTTTTCTCTAAAAGAGATTATCTATTATCCTTCAAAATTTTTGCTATATCACCTCCTAGAATATTTATATCAATTTTCTTTGGAAAAGCAAGGATTAACTTTGGCATACCTTTGTACTCAAGAACGAAACATGTGTTCCTTTTTTATCTTTACCATACTTTCTTGCACTTTTCAATCCCACAGTGAGAATATCATCTCTCAGAAAGGGAATGTACACAGTTACCATATAGTTACAGTTGTTTACTACTCCCTGGATATAAAAGCAAATTGATTAACAAATGGAATTGTAATAAAAGGTACAAGAGAGGAGCTTGCCTAGGTGATTGTTGTCCAAAAGTACTATTTTTTTGCTACTTGAAAGGGTAATTAGAGAAAATATCTAAGTCAATTCCTTGCCAGATCAAGTAATTCACTATTTTCTATATTCCTAAATATAGGTCTTGGAAGTCACCTAAATTAAGCCAAAAAGGGTTTAATTTAGGAAGGTTACTAAGATTTGTATTCATGTAGAAGCAGCCAGTTACAAACCTACTTCCTTTCACATTAACTATAAACACTAGATCCTTTCAGAAGAGATCTGGAAACATAAAAACCAGAGTCACAAGATACTTTTACACAAACATTTAGAAATCCAGCAACTTCAGACATAAATGGTGCTTTTAGGAAAAGTAAAACAATAATGACAGACTAAAGCCTGCCTTTAACCACGAGAGTCCCTGTAATAAAACCAAAAGTGCTGCCAAGAAGCCACAGGTGTTTATCGAATGGACAGGGAAAAATATGATTTTTAAGGGCACAGTGACAGTTCTTTGTCTCCACTAGAGGATATAAGATTAAAGGTCAACAGCCGTACAAGTACTATAATTATAAAATACTGGGTTCATTTTCCATTCAGGTTTACAAAAAAACCTTTTGTCCTTGTACTTCTGGGCATTTGGAAGATTTGCCAAGTCATTGCCTTTCTTGTCACCAGAGTTCTCAGCAGGTTTACAAATGGATGTGCCCAAGACTGCCATCTGGTGGAAATGATAGAAACTGAAGTGATTTTTTTTGTAAGTGAATAATGCCAGTTGTCTACTAAAAAGATATAAAAATATACGGAAGGGTAGAGGATGGGAAGGGGAGCTCATAACAGCAACAATAAATATAAAATAACAGTGAATTAATTTGAGAAAGGTATAGACAATATGGAGAAAACTACAAAACTGTACTGGGGGCATTAAAAACACTTGTATTAATAGAAAGATGTAGCATGTTCCTGGAAGGGAACTCACCTCTGCTAAAGACATCAATGACGCCCAAATGAATCTACACATATAACAACTCAATCAACATATTAACAGGATTTTTATTTGGCAGAAAAATCTTGGCCAATTATTCAAAAGTTCCTCTGGAAGCATAAACACATTCAATTTTGGTAAAAGAGTAACAAGGGGGCATTTTCTCTACAAGATAATATTAATAATTACTATGACATGGTACTGACACACAACACAAAGCAATGAAATAGAATGCCCACAAAAATATAAGCACATACAAAAATATACATTAAAGGGCATTTTCAAATAACAAAAAAAAAATTGGCTTATGTAAAAGCTGGTGTAAGGGGATAATGGAAAA
This sequence comes from Daubentonia madagascariensis, assembly GCA_023783475.1. Classification (NCBI taxonomy): domain Eukaryota; kingdom Metazoa; phylum Chordata; class Mammalia; order Primates; family Daubentoniidae; genus Daubentonia; species Daubentonia madagascariensis. The sequence continues at coordinate 37,662,189 of JAKFHU010001035.1, read as the reverse complement.
ATTATTGGGAAACATATTAGATTTTTACCTTATAGTAATAACTACTAGTTGTATTAAATATTTATAAATATATTTATCAAAAAGGCCTAAGTCTTAAAAAATATGTAAATATTTACTTACTCATAATGTGAAAAAATTGTCTGTGTATGCAGCTGAAGGTTGATGAAACTGTTAAAGAAAATGACAAAATTCTAAAACTTTTGAATATAAAAAAGACACTTATCAAAATTCATCAAATTTAACACCTAAAATCATTGTGGTTTACTGTAGGTAAATTTTCAATTTTTTTTAAAAAAGTAAAACAAGATAAACCCTACCATGTTTGACTTAAAAGGGTATATTAAAGGGAAACGTTAGGTTTTTTGTTTTTGTTTTTGTTTTTTTTTGAGAAAGGGTCTCATTCTGTCACCCAGGCTGGTGTGTAGTGGCACGATCATAGCTCACTGCACCCTTGAACGCCTGGGCTCAAGCAATCCTCCCATCTCAGCCTCCTGAGTAGCAGGGACTACAGGCACATCCCAACATGCCTGGCTGATTTTTACATTTTTTGTAGAGATGGGGTCTCACTGTGTTGCCCAGGCTGGTCTCAACCTCTTGGGCACAAGCAATCCTCCCACCTTGGCCTGCCAAAGCGCTAGGATTACAGGCATAAACTGCCATGCATGGCCAAAGGAAATATTTTTAACCAAGGACAGCTATCCAATACTGTTCAGATCTGAGCATTTTTGCACCCTCTAGTGCCTCTCCATTCATAGTGAGTAGAGAGAGAACCCTTACTCTACCTGTGGGAAAAGCTGGCATAGAAACAAAATTATCGTGTAAGAAAAAGCTCAGAAACAGAGTAGAACAATATCAGATTTTGGGTGGAGTGGGGGAACCTATGACGTTGAGCTTATGGCTTTGCAAAAATTAGGTCATTTCAGTATGGTCAGGTGCCCTTTGTAATTAGCCCCATCTCTCACTATCCTTCATAAAAAAACAACAGCAGCAAACCATAAACAGTATTACATTATTGAAAGGAAAATGGTGAACTGGGGAAAATACTTCACAACATATGTAACAGAATAATGGTTAATTTCCTATATATATAAAAAGAGCTCTCACAAATCAATAAGAAAAATGTGTGTTAATAGAAAAATAAGCAACATGTATGAATGGTCTTTAATAAAATACCTAATTGGCCAAATACGAGAAAAAAATGTTCACTCACTAGTAATCAAATAACTGGGGATTAAGTCAGAAAATGTAAGTTATAATATTTTACCCACTAGATTGTCAATGTGCAATATTGGTGAGAAAGTGAAATACATGGGTATTCTTATATACTACTGGGATTATAAATTGGTACCCCTCTTCCTGAAGGCAATTCAGGACCACTGAATTAATTTTGTTTCTGTATTTTATTTTTTAATTCAAAATTTTATGAAAAATTCATACAGAAAATTACAGAAAAGAATATGCCTCTTTTACCTATTGCCCAGATTTAACATTTTTACATCTTTACCTTTTTTAAGAGAAAATTAAAATCTCACTTTCCCCAATGCCTTTGAAGTACTGTTCTAAAGTTAAATGTATACTATTCTCATGCATGTTTTAAACATACATATTACATACCCATAAACTGTCCGTATCATACTTCATCAAACTCTCAGATTCCATTATTTTATGTAGCATTTTTTAATGTTATCAAGAAAAAATGCTGCCAACTAAACTATGAAGCAATACTTAATACATAGGATTACTTTATACTTATTTTAAGACTTAAATCTTTTTATCTTACATAATGCTGCTGTTTCTGTATTATATGCCAAATTACAATGTAATCATTCTGAAGTCATTTTAAACAGCATTTAAACATAACACATGTAGTCTCAATACTGTACAAAACTCAATTATGAATTCAAATATGGATATGACCAAGTTGATGCAACTATGCTATGATGCTGCCTAGCCAATAACAACTGTAAGATGCCATTGATCTATGATGCTTCCTAATTTCAACAATACCAAAATATGAAAAAAGTGTATTTTGGAATAAATTTTGGAGACAAGCTTTTACATAAAAGACATCCTTTTGTAACTTTGCTTTGTTTCTCTCAGCATTACATTTCAAAGTACTAAAAGATGGCTCAGTGCCTAAGGAAGCCTATAGCAACTAGGTGTTGCTGGAGTGCAGGACTTTGTTAGCCCAGCCCTTCCTCCATATCACTAAGGTGCTCCAGAAAAAACTGTTTTATGCTAAAGGGTACTAGTAGGTTAAGGAGTTATTCCTCCTTGGTAACATCTGCCTTCATTCCGGAAAACAGTCTACTTAAAAGGGCCAGGAATTCACATACTTATCATCTGGGACGAGGGTGAGGGGACAAAATTTAAGAGGTGGCATGTAATCAAGATAAATATTTTAATGCAACATTTTAAAAAATCAAAACTAATGTAAAACTATAGTGAACAAAATATCAATACTTAAAATAAAGACAGAATCATTATTGCTGAATTTTCCTTTTGCCTTAGGCTCCAACATAGCTTGGCAAGGCACTGTTACGAATCCCGCTTTATAGGGGAAGGAAAAGGGTCATAATAGATTAAAATGAATGAGCAACATGGTACCACACTACAGTTTAAAATGTAAATGGACAACACACACAGTAATTATAAAGAGGGTGAACAATTTTCAATATTAGATCCCAAAATGGATGCAAACTGTTAAAAATTAGAAGAGTGTGGATTATTAATTGTATTTTTATTAAAAGGAAAGCATGCCTGCCAGGTAGTGACACTTAAAAGGCTACAGAAATTAAAGTGTGATATCTGCACAGGGTTAGACAAAAAAACAATAGAACAAAATAAAGAAACTAGAAACGGATCACACATATTTGGGGAATCAGTATTCGACAGGGGTGGCATGGCGTTGGCACAATTAGCTAGTGGTATGGAAAAAAATTAGATTCCTTAGATCACACTATATGTAACAGTAAATTCAAGAATGATTAAAAACCTAACTCTACATGCTTGGGAAGTAGGAAGATTTTAATAACGACTGGAAGAAAACATAGAGACTATTGGAATGTTGGATGAGGATGATTTCTTAAACAAGAAAACCAATAACAAAACCCATAAAGAAAAAGATTGGCAAATAATAAAAGACACACACAAGATACCAAACAATCACAAACAGACCAGAAGGCTTTGTAACTTACATAACAAAGGCCTAGTATCCAGAGTGTGTGCGTGCGTGCGTGCGTGTGTGTATAAACTACAAATAAATCAGAAAAAAACAAACCCAACAGAAAAATGGACAAAGGATGAGAGCATTCAATTCAGAGAAGAAACTCAAACAGCTAACACACATAGAAAACCATGTTCTCCTCACATGCAATCAGAAATGCAAATTATAGAATACTATTTCATGCTCATCTCACTAGCAAATTTAAAGCCTGACAATATCAAGTGTTACTGAGTATAAGGGATGGAGGAACAGGAATTTTGGTACACTTATGGTGGATGTATAAATTGGTACATCATTAGTACAATGCTTTGCAATATTAACTTGAAGATGAAATACCCAATGACTTAGTAATTTTACTTCTAGGCAAACACCAATCTAGAGAAACATGAGTACCTGTGCTCAAGGGAAATGTGCCAGGATGCCCATTGTAGCAGTTTTTGTAATAGTAAAAAGTTGCACATAACTTAAATATCCTTCATTGGGGAAATGAATAAATACACTGTGGTATAGTCACATACTGGAATACTATACCAGTTTATTATTTATTTAACCACTAGTTTGTTTTATCCAAAAGGAAGATGTAGAGGTACTAATGTGAGCAGATAAATTCACATCTGAGGCTGGGAAAAACATCTTTCCTCCCCATAACATCTCTAAAATAACCAAACATGGTGGGTGGATGAGTAGGGACGGTGATTGACCTCTTAAGGTAGGCAATATCTGACTCTTGTTCGAATCCCACTACCTCTTCTCCACCTTCTAAATATAACTAAATCACAATACGGGATAGATCACCAAATCAAAACTGTAAATATTGTTCACAGTGCCACCATCTGTTCTTACTGAGTTTCCTTTATTATAAAAGAGTAACTGTCTAGTTTGATTTGCCTAGTCATATATACAGTGTCTGAGCCTAGTGATTTTGCAAAGTCAAAAAGCTTTTACTCAAATGACCTCTTAGATAAAACTCTTACACATATAACAGAAAAAACCAGAACTGCTCTGGAGGTTGAGAACTGGTATCCCAGCATTTTCCTCTGGTAATTATAACATTTTAGCAAGAGCTTGAACTACATGAAAATTCTTACAACTACTAGTTTACTTCTGAGTATAAGTAATTTTAAAAGGTCAAGAGCTGGGCATGGTGGCTCATGCCTGTAATCCCAAGGACTCTGGAGGCTGAGATGGGAGGATCGCTTGAGGACAGGAAGGAGTTCGAGGCTGTAGTGAGCTATGATTGTGCCACTGCACTGCAGAGACCTTGTCTTAAAATAACTAACTAAATAAATGTGAAGTCTTCATGAAAGTTTTGTAGGCTACTAAAGATCCCATACTCCAGGAATTAATTAAATCCATTAACTTTCAATTCAAGAGTATATTTCAATAGAGCCAAAGTGCTATAATAATTAAAACCAATTTTATCTAAGATCAACTTTAACAACAAATATTAAATAAGAATATTTAAAATAAGCTTATACTATATCAATTTACTGATTAGATGCTTATCCATTGGCAAAATTTCATAAAAATTAACTCCATGGTCCTTTGCATCAAGTTACCATGGAATCCTGCCAAAATAAATTGCACTTGATGCCTTTCAAGACTTAGGAATGAAGCAAAATCACCTCTTCATAGTAGGTACACAAATAAAAAGTAAATGACCTAGGAGAGGGAAAGAAGGTATCAGACTCACATATTTGAATAATTCCTGGATTGTACGGGTCCTCTCCACCTCAAACACATACACAAGTATTTTCATGATAGGTGAATGTTATATGGAAAGAATGCATTTTTGTACACATTTAATCATTAAAGAAACGACTGTTGCCAATATTATAGACTAGGATTATTAGTCAAGGGGGGGAAAAAAACTAATGGCAAACGTTTGATTCTACCCATACATAAAAGGTATGGCTCTTTTATGTCCCACTAGAGTTGTGGATACTCAAGAGATAGCAGAAACAAGTAACTAACCTCCTAATGCTAAGATTATGCACTCCTCGCTCCTGAATTAGAAGAGCATATCAATCATTACATCTGAGCATGAAACAGTGTACTAGTTAGAAGTGTTTGCCAGGTAGAATAAAAGTGACATAGGCCAGGCGTGGTGGCTCATGCCTATAATCCTAACACTCTGGGAGGCCATGGCAGGAGGATCACTTGAGGCCAGGAGTTTGAGACCAGCCTGAGCAGGAGTGAGACTCCTGTCTCTACTAAAAATAGAAAAATTAGCTGGGCATGGTGGTGCGGGCCTGTAGTCCCAGCTACTCGGGAGGCTGAGGCAGGAGGATCACGTGCACCCAGGAGTTAGAGGTTGCTGTGAGCTAGGCTGACGCCAACACACTTTAGCAGCCTGGGCAACAGAGCGAGACTCAGTCTCAAAAAACAAAAACAAAAACAAAAACAAAAAAACCTGACACAGAAAATAAAGGGGAGAAGATACCACAGCCAGAAAAGCAAGCAGGAAGTGAGAAAGGGTGGTGATGCTGTCTAAAAAGCAATTTATTCTCTATTAATAGCTACATTGTTTTACTTCTAGACCACAATATAACACACAAATCACCAAAACAGTGGGCAAAAATAAACACTTACTTAGCATTTTCTTTAGGGTTTACAGAATTCCAGAAGTTGAATAGAAAAAAAAAAAGCAATTTAGCATAAAAAGACAATGCAAATTGTTATAATGTCCATTATGAACTTATTTGTCAAAGCAAGTAACTTCAGAATTGCTTGGAAATTAAATCATCACTTAAATTCTAGTCTTAATGATTACTACATTAGCATGACTATCTTACAAATACAATGGATTTTCTGCATACCTAGGTGTTGTCTAGTATGTGAAAATAAAATCACTATTTGCTATTTTCCACTAAATAGTATTTAGCTTCCCAAAACAAAATGTGTTCCAAAGTAAATCCTATCAAATGTGTTTCCTTAATACTTAAACAAGATTAACTTCAAAATACAAATTAAGGCAATTTGGGAGAAGAAATGTGAATTAGAGGTGTCATTTTAAAAATATAATCTAAATTCAAGAGAAGAAAGAATGAGATTTGGCTAGCAAAAGAAATTTCATGGACATCTTCAGGTTAATTTCAATGGCTAAAGCTGAATAAAAATTCAGGCAACATATATTGTTCTGGTTTGTGCATTTTCCAAGGTTTTAGAAAATATATAGTCTCTGTATGACTAATTTGTAGTTTGGAAACACAAACTTGAATCATAATATATGTCAAAATACATATTTACTTATTTATACTTGGTCTCATGCCACCCAATATTTCAGGTGGTTTGAAATAAAACTTGTGAGGCTCTTTCTCACTTCAGGCTCAAATGTTGAGCTAATATTATAGAAACATTTTCCCCCAACTACTTCCCTTGTTTTTATATATATATATATATATATATTTTTTTTTTTTTTTTTAATCAGGACAGGGTCTCACTCTGTTGGCCAGGCTAGAGTGTGCAGTGGCATCATCATAGCTCACTGCAATCTCAAACTCCTGGGCTCATGCGACTCTACCTCCTCAGTCTCCCAAAGTGCTAGGATTACAGGCGTGAGCCACCACACCAGGCTAATTTTTCTATTTTTTTGTACAGATAAGGTCTTGCTATGCTGCTCAGGTTGGTCTGGAACTCCTGCCTAAGCTTCCAAAGTGCTAGGATGACAGGTGTGAGCCACTGTACCAGGCCTCCCTTGTTATTAAAAACCATTTTGAAGCCTGGATAGAAAAAAGAACCTCAAGGGGAATGGAAGTACCATGATTTTCATACAGGAAAAAGAGTTCAGTATAATTTTTTTCAATGAAAGTGCAACTCCCAATGAATTTCTATTTTAGCATTAAGAAATTATGATTCTTGGCCATAAACCGCACTCAGGTTAATAAACTAATGGTACAAAAGCTTGGAAGAATTTGTTGCTTAGATTGTCTTCCTTCACAATGTTACTTTAAAAATTAATCTCAGAAAATATGCAACTTGAAGTTTCAATGTCTGCTACACTGAATAATAAAGGAATCCCAATAAACTAAGCTTGTAGACAGGTACGTTGTTGTTTTATTTCTACATTAGCAACCTTCATTTTAGTTTAAAAATTTGCTACAGTTTTTTTATGAGGACAGGCTAGCTAGCTGGTTCAAGAGGGACTGATGACACTATGAAAAGACCTTAAAGCCCAAACGAATTCCACACATCTGAAAATAAAACTGCCTTAAGACTTAAGGAGAAATTAGAATTGCAGTAACTTTTAGCTATCTAATAACATTTAAAACCAAAAACCCAAGTAATAAGTGAAGAAACTTAAGTATCATAATGATCCAGACACTTCATTGAGCAAGAAACATCTATGTGACAGAAATTTTGAGTGCATTTTTCCCCCCAGACAGGTTCTCGCTCTGTTGTCCAGGCTAGAGTCCAGCAGCATCATCATAGCTCACTGCAACCTCGAATTCCTGGGCTCAAGCGATCCTCCTGCCTTAGCCTCCCCAATAGCTGGGACTACAGGTGTGAGCCACCACGCCCAGCTAATTTTAAAATTTTTATAGAGACAGAGTCTTGCTCTTGCTCAGGCTGGTCTCAAACTCTTGACTTCAAGCAATCCTCTCACCTTGGCCTCCCAAAGTGCTAGGATTACAGGAGTGAGCTACCATACCTGGCCAAGTGCACGTTTTTTTTAAAAAGTTATACCTCCACGGAACCTTTCCTCACCCATTGAATGTGCAGAAAATTGAAAAACCTAACAAAAAAACTTCAGCATAAAGCTGTTATCCATTTCATTGACATTTAAAAAAAAGTCAAAGTCCTGTCTTTAAATGGCCAACCTAATGAGACATCTCAGTTGTAGTAAAATTTTTTATTTAAAATAACAATTTAAAAAATCAGTATAGAATGAGACCTTTTCAAAGAAATACCATACATCTGTAGACCATTAATTGAAGATACCTTAAAAGAAGAGTATATATGTCATACGAAAACTAAACTCTATTGCTAAGCTTAACCTTAAATCACGGGTTTCCTCAAGTTAAAACACGGGTTTCCTCAAGTTAAAACACATAGAAATTTTCTGGGGGAAAAAATTTAACATTAAAGATTTCACCTGGTTTATCTTGCTTTCAAAGTTCCACTGTTGCAGTGACCATCCTCCAACCACCATGACACCCCCCACCCCAGGAAATTTCATATCAGACCTATGTATCTTAAGACTCATTTACTACTATACTGTGATATCTGGAATAAATGAAAACACTATGAAACTGTCCAAAAGGACTGGGGCAGCAGTTCTGAAAGTCTGGGAGTCCCAAAGAACCTTTCAAGTAGGTCCATGAAGTCAAAACGATTTTCACAATACTACTAACACTTAGTCTTTTTCAACATATTGACATTTGCACTGATTGTGCAAAAGAAACAGTAGGTAAAACTGCTGGCCCCTTAAGAACAAATCAAGACAGTAGCACCAAATGAATTCGTTTTTTGTAGAGCCAGGGTCTCTCTATGTTGCCAAGGCTGGTCTTGAACTCCTTGGGCTCAAGCGATTCTCCCGCCTCGTCCTCCCAAAGTGCTAGGATTACAGGCGTGAGCCACCTCGCCCGGCCTTAAAAGATTTTTCTGACAAGATCAGTTACATTACCAAAAAATTTTTAATCACTGCATAATAACGTGTCAGTATTCAGAAGAACTGCATAATTAAGTGAACCAGTATTTTCCAAATGACCAATTCATGATGTTACAAAATCATGCGTAGGCAGAAGATCCATTCGAAATGCAAGACAGACCCAACGGATTTTCATGTAACAAACTACAAAAAGCCCATCAATAAAGTTCCAGATTTCACATTTTAACTAACCTTCAAGAAACTACTAGTTGTCAAGTTTTGATATCCACAATTAACTGAAGCCATAAAATACTCCTCTCTTTTCCAAATATCTTTGTGAGAACAGATTTCTTCATATACTTCAACCATCATGCCACATTGCAACAGATTGGATATGGAAGCAGATGTAAGAATCCAGCCTAACATAAAGGGTTTACAAAAATGAAAACCAGTGCCACTTTTAACCCTAAGTTTTTTTAAATTTGGAAAATAATTATTCTTCATAAAATGATTTTATGTTAACATGTAATGATTTTGTTTTTTAAATGAATTAAAACAGCACATATAATTTCTCAGTTTTAATTTCTAATATAGTAAATGTCAATAGATATAACACACAAAAGCAAAAGTTCTTTGGGATATTCAATTTTTTTTTTTCATCTAAGAACAGTTTCCAGGGATATTCAATTTTTAAGAGTATAAATGGGTCTCGAGACCAAAATGTTTGAGAACAGCCAGGCTAGGGAATTCAGATGTGTAAACACTAAACATGGTTTTTCTTTTACTAACTCATACATTATTTGTATTTGAAGGCCCACTAACCCTCTTGAAAAAGACAGCTTGTTTTAAAGGTAGTATAAAAAATGTTTTTGGAGTGGAGATGGGGTTAATTAATATTGTCCTATACAATTTGGTTAATTCCTGTTTGGAGTTAAATTTTCACAAGTATGCTAACTATATAAATGTTTAAAATAACATTCAAAATTATTTTTAAAAATCATATCAAATAGTAATATGTCACACTGTTTTTATCAATTCTTTATTTAGGTAACAAGTTGGTTATGTTCACTGCATTGTTTGAAACATCACAATATCATAGTGGAAAGTACTATCAGTACAGGGTTGGATCAGAGTGGACAGTTTGAACAATAAACCATTTTGCATTCTTCATTCCCTATCTTTTAACAACCCCCTACACCCAGTAAAGGGACAAATAGCTTTTAACATCATCATGTAAAGCACTTTAACTTACAAGGCTAAAATCTAAGAATAAATAAAATATATTGTGGCAGTAATTCCTTTTAGACCAAAAATCAGGTGCACAATAAATCAAATGATCAGGAAAGCTATCTGTATTCAAATGCGTGGCTCTCCAGAAACAGCTTCAGGAAAATGTTACAGAAAATACCATGAATTCCATTTCACACAGGACCAGATGATGACTCATTTTAACTACACACAAGGGCAATTACATCCCGCTGAAACACAATTTAAACATATAGAAATGTTTACAAAGCATCCACAACATGTAAACCATGTACAAATGGATACATTCATTACTTCTCCTACCCCAATAACTGCTTGTAGATAAATACTTCACTCTTCATGTTCAGCATTAATCGAATTTAATACATGCAAAACTCAGAAGAATTCAAGGTTATTGTAAAAATAGAATTAAACTAATAATCTTCAAGTACCTTATGTGACAGCCACTCTGTACCGTGCCCAATGTAATAAAACAAGAAGTTACTGAACCCATGAAAATATCTCTGTAATATTTCCTTAGATCTAAAATAGATAATTTAAAATGTATTTATAGTAATTTCAATGTGATATTTTGAGCTTTTAAAATAACATAAACGATTAAAAACAATACCAAATTACACAAAACTTGTTTTATCTTAAAAGCTGAAAAAATTAAAACTATAGAACCCCACATGTAAAACAAAAATCACAATTTACATTATAAAGGCAAATCTCATCATTTAAAAAAATTTGCAGCAGTGAGATGTCAAAGCAAATTATAAATAGCCATAAATTAATCCATTTGGTTTCAAAAGATTTTCTAGTGAGAGTGGAAGGATGTAGTAGATACATGCATAAAATTTGTAAGGGTTTATAATATTATTGCCAAATACACTTTATCTTGAAGCAAGGCAACATTACAATTTGGACGTTGTTGGAGAACCCAGTTTGGTAATACAGGTAAAACTGGTGGAAAAAAATTAAATAACAATTAATAATAAATACATATCCTATAGTAAATTGCTCAAATGAAATTCCAAGCCACAGAGCTGCAAAAGGCTTTCAACTTGGTGAAAAAGGAACATATCATACAATTCTTTACTCTTACATGCTTATATGTTGTGTGTTTTGTTTTTAAAAAAAAATGTATTTTCAGAGTATAGCTAACTATATTCCCATGCACCTCAGGCAACATTTGTTGATTTGTGGTGAAATAACTCCATAGGTTTCTAGGGCCAAAAGTTCAATACAGATGTAACCAGTATGTCTGAGGTTAGCAAAAAATACTGTAGTACACGCAATGCTACGAGTGGCAATTATCAGAAAACACGAATATGAACAAATGATGGGAAATGCTAATGATTTTCTGCTCATATCACAAAACGTTGGGAATCCACAAGAATATTTTCCCTTTGTATTGAAGAAAATTGTGATTAAAAGTTTTTTCCCCCAATTTTCAGAATCAAAAGCATTTTAGAAGGTTTTTAAGGCTACCATGGGTCTTCTAGATCTCCAGCACCCTACAGGAAGAGAAAAGGAAGAATATTATTATTTACCCATACCACTTCCAGACTGGATTGAATTTCAAAAGAAAACAAAATTAGATGAACAAATTACCTTCCTTTCTTTGTCTGAAAAGGTACTTATACAGAGAGACATGTTGTGTATTGTGTATTGTGCGTGTACACATGTATCTATCTAATATAGACAGATAACTGGGTTGGGGTCTTTTTCCTCCCCTCCCCACCAAATGCCTTCCTTTCTCAAACCATTTAAAAATATTTTGGCATTGGAAAAATAGATCAAAACATCGGCTGTAACATCCAAAGATTCCAAAGTTTCAACTTATGGTAACTTAACCAACTTTAGGCACATGATATAAACATAAAGAAGAAAAGTTAATGTTCCACAGTCAAAAAATAATTGTTTTAAAAACATCTTCCCCCATGTGACCAACAGCCACCTGGAATTTAAAAATCCCTTTTAACAAAAACAAAACTCACACCTGTCACTATCTTAAAAATAGCCCATAATTTTTACATGTATTAATAACTGATGAAAACTTGTAACAAAAGTCAACAATGTTGCAATCTTTAAAATGCTCATTGCGGCAATTTTCTCACACATATCTGTGTACCCATACTGTCCAAAGATTAGTATTTTGTATCACAAAAGGGGATAAGAAACAGAATAGATTTACTTTGAGTATGCAAGACATGTACTTTTATATTAAACTTTTTTCCTTTTGTTAATGAAAAAAGCTAAGCCAAAAGTGTGCTAAATTTTATACATATTAAATATAACTGAATCCAGCCCAGGCTGGAGTGCAGTGGCCATAGCTCACTGTAACCTCAAACTCCTGGGCTCAAGCGGTCCTCCCACCTTGGCCTCCCAAAGTGCTGGGATTATAGGCGTGAGCTACCATGCCTGGCCATTTTCTAATGAGTATTTTTCTAATAGGCCAAACCTGGTTGTTTAAAAAAAATTAATTCAAAAATAATTACAACATGCATAGATTATTCCACATCACATGCTTTATTTGGACTTAAACACTTATAATTTCATTCTAAACACTTGGTTGACATACATTTTGATGTGTGTAGTTAGGCTATACAGAATATACAAACCAAAGCTGTATGAATAATACACAGGTTTTTCAAAAGTTATGTTTCATAAAGAATACAGAGAAAGGAAAAATAACCACACATCCAATATCTCACAACTTCTAAAAATAAAACTACAGAGATGTAAAATATAAACAAATCAAACAACACACAAATGATCATCCTTGAAAGAAAAATTACAGGCCAGTGTCAGCCATTCTTTAAAGAACTAAAATTATTAAAGAAAACACAAATTTATTACAAAGCTAACTATGAGAGTACTAACAAGTAAAATCGTATGAAGCAGTATAATTCTACATTAACAAGTTTTTCCACAGCATAAAGTAATTTCTAATCAGTAATCTATAATACTAGCTAGCATGAATTTAACTACTGACTTTAATAACTGGTAGCCTAATTTCTGGTATACAATGTGAAATGACATATAATTTCATTAAATTCAAAGTAGTCAATTTTAAACTATCTCATAGAGGTGTATGCAAAGGCCTTTTTAAAAAACAAGGCTATCTGAATTAATATAATAAAACTAGTTTTCCAAGATTCAAATAACAAAACGGTTATGTGAGTGCATACATTATACTTCCTAAGTAAAAACCAAAGATCACAAAAATATTACGAAAAAGGAAAGTCATATTTTTCCACCACTCATCTTTGTCCCTGCATCTTCATTAGAGCTGTCTAATTCAGCAAGACCACTTTCTGATTCAGTATGGCTTTCCTGCATTGTCACTGGGTTTCCAGCATCATTGTTCGCAGAAGTAGCTGTAGCAGCTGGTTCAGCAGGGCTTTCTTCTCCCTCTACTTTAGCTAGCCTGTAACTAGTCAGCATCTCCTCCAGAAGTTGTCGGTAGTTTCCCCTATGATTAATTCTCATTTGCCTGAGAGCTTCCACCAATTTTCCCTGTGATCCACTTTCCTCTGCTTCATCGGAGGCCTTTTTTTAAGATTCAAGACCCCAGTGTCAGTAGACAAACTAGGATATCACATGTATTTCACAACATATTACAGCAAAACACTAGTTTCTCTACCGTAAGTAATATAGTCTAAGTAGGAGAACATTTTGTTAAATAAGTATCAATTCTTACCTGTGTCAATTTATAAAAACTTTAAATGGTAATATCTCAAGAGTTGTATTTCGCAAATCACCACTAATTAGTTTATGTCTTATTTCACATTGTTACTTGAAGTTTAATCTGAAATTTACTTTGCTTTTAGAATTCAACATCAACACAAGCATTTCCTAAAACTGACTTACTCAAAAAAACAGTAATTGGCTATAAATGATTTAGTGCAACGAAAATTAGTGTTTAAAGAGGTAGAAGAAGGACAGAAAAGCAGGCCATAAGAACATTAGTTTCTTCATCATTTCTGCTATATGATAAGTAGGAGAGGAGATACAAAATATAAAACTATACAAATTTAAACTGGATTTTGGGGAGACTTTAAAGCTTTCATGGATGAAAATTTTATTTTTTGTTTTAAATATTTTAATAAAAACATCTAGGTAAAAATAGACAAATTATTTTAAATGTTATATGAATAATAAACTACTCAATCCTTGGAAAATCTACAGGTTTCTACAATAGTATAACTACTTAATCTTGTTAACAGAGCAAGTTCTAATCATCCAAGTTGACCATAGTTAAGCAGATAGACTAAATTCAAGACAACCTTACATTATATGCCTCCTGATATGATGCATTATGAAGTACAGTAATGTCCTGTATTCTTGCCAAAAATGTTTAATATGAATCTAATAAAGCTAATTCCCAGTTTACAGAAAAACAGAGAATAGAGGATCAAGTTAAAACACACCATGAGAAAACAACCATATTGAATCCAGAATGTAGGACATACTTTAAAAAAACTGGCTCAGATTCTTCAAAGTCAGAGTCAAGGGGGGAAAAAAAGGGGGGAGGGGGCTTGATTAAAGATTTGTTTAATGTGCTTGACTGATGACTTAACCTGATTAGACCGTGATTCAAAATAACAATTATAATAGCCATTCTGGGGACAGCTGGGAAAATTTGGGCTCAGTATTAGATGACATTATAAAATTTATTATTAATTTTCTTAGGTATCATAATGGTAATATGATTACATAGAAAAATGTCCTCATTGTTAAGAGCAGCATGGTGAAAAGTTTAGAGGTAAAATATTATGATGTCTGCAATTTGTTTTCAAAGCGTTCAGCCAAGAAAAAAAAAATAGCATGTATGCACACACACATATAAAGAGAGAGAAAGCAACTATGGCAAAATGTTAACAATTGTTGAATCTAGGTAGAAGATACACAGGTGTTCAGCATATCATTTCACTTTTATATGTTTTGTTTGGAAGTTTTCATCATAAAATATTGAGAAAATAAAATACAAAAACAAGTTACTGATAAAGATGATCTAACACAAACTCTTAACCGTCTTTGGAGACTATTACCCCATAATTCTGCAACAAAGGTAACACTAATAAAACCACATAATAAATTACAATGTTTATTAGAAAAAGAAAGCACATGAATGCTAATTTTTTTTTCTTTTTTAAGACAAGGTCTTGCTCTGTTGTCCAGGCTAGAGTGCAGTGGCGTCATCATAACTCACTGCAACGGTGACCTCCTGGGCTCAAGCGATCCTCCTGCCTCAGCCTCCCAAGTGGCTGGGACTACCGCCATGCCCTTCTAATTTTTCTATTTCATGGAAATGGGGTCTCACCGTGTTGCTCAGGCTGGTCCCAAACTCCAGGCCTCAAGCAATCCTCCAACCTTGGCCTCCCAAAGTGCTAGGATTACAGGCGTGAGCCACCATGCCCAGCCATGAATACCATTTTTAAAAAGCGCCCTCATGGCAAAAAGGAAGAGATAATACTGTGTATAGCCTGTGCTGTGGGGGTATGTTTATGTCTGTATATCTGTTCATTTTAGGATACACAAAGTGCCTGAAAAGAAAGGAAATACAGCAATGTAATGATAATAGGTTGGGGAGTTTTAGATACTTTATTTTCTTTGAATCTTCCAATTTTCTATAACAAGCATATTAACTCCCTTTTTTTAAATTTGCAAAATTTATCATGTGGAGAGGATACAATTAAATGTGCTGTTTAAGACTTTTATTTCTATCCTCCCCCACCCCATACTAAAAAAACATGTTTCCCTAAATAAAGTTTCTCATTTGAATCTATTCAGGAAGGGTTAAGACATAACAATGTGATAAGTGTACTCTAATCATAAACCTTGTCAGTCTTTAATCAGGTCTTTAAGAGGATATTTTCTACTTTATGATATATCACAAAGACCTTTTAATTGAGGGCCTAAGACACCCTCCTCTCCCCCAAAATCCCTAAACCAAAAACAACCCTAACCTTTTTATTAAAAAATTTTTTTGTATGACATTGAAACAAAATTTGCTTCAAGTAAGTAGTTGACTTACACAAATAAGCAATTATCAACCCTGATTTCACATCAGAACCACCCATGGATCACACAGATGCCAAAGTTCCATTTCAAGTTATATAGGTTCAGTGGATCTGGGTTGTTTTTTAAAAAGCCTGACAGGTAATTCTGATATACAACCAGGATTGAGAAGCACTGATATGGACTAAACAGTATAACTCTACTTGGAGTTGGACTTATTGATAAAGTTGGATCAAAGGTTATTCTATTTTTACTTATGGGTCAATTTTGGTGGGTTCAACAGATAAAGTACCTCTCACTCTCCAACTGACACCATATTATTATAGTAATCACCTGTATTTCTGTGAATTGCTACCGTAGTGATAGCTGGGGAAGAGTAGTTGCTTCTTAAAAGACACACTAAATCCAAACCAGTAAATCAAATAGGGAGATTTTACAATAGCTAGCATCACAGAGTCACTGAATTGAAAAGAACTTTAGCTAAGAACCACACTTAAACGTCATTTAACCTTATGGCAAATTATACTTTCCCATTGTGCTAGATAGACAATAGATGGTTGAAATCTCTCTGTCAGCCATTACATTTGATTTTTCAAAATACTATTACATAACTCTCTCGTGGGCTTTCATTAATACAAGAAAAGGAACCTATCATCTAGGTTCCTGCACTTTCTTTACCCAAACTCATACAGTTGATATAGCACACCTATTTTTATACATCGATTATAACAATTAAATCTACCTTACAACTGTTCACAGGTCTCTCCAATTAGACTATAACGTCTTTGAGAATAAAGATAATTTCATATTCCTTTCTATATCCTCCTACCACCCAGAGAAGGAAAATTAATGTTTGTGCTAAGAACTTTATATACATGATCTTATTTAATTCTCAAAGGTACTCTATAAAATAAGTACTGCGACTGTCATTTTTATAAGTGAAGAAACTAAGGCTCAGAGAGATTTGTCAGGGTGCCAATGCTAGTAAATGACAGAGCTCAGATTTGTGTATAAGTGTAATTAACATCAATGTCCATCTGAATATTCTACTGACTACACTACAGTGAGTAACAGTTTTTACATAGGAAGTGTCCCATATAAATAGACACTTACTCAAGAAACATTGGTGAAAATTATTATAGAACTATACCACAGATTATTTCATATTGAAGTCTATAGTGTAGTTCCTTGATTTGGTAAAGATTAATAATATTATAGGACATTAGTTATGTTGATTAAAAAATCATATTAGATGGGATGTTTAAAATTACTGTGCATAATAAATTTAAGGCAATCACTGAGATGAGAATTTAGGACTTTTCCCCCTGGGTCTTTGTTTTAAAGGTTCTCTGTCAGCTTGACTAACAACTTAAAAATCAAATCTCTCACTATGAAAATACTGCCTTATACCAATAAATCAAGCAGAAAGCAAACCGGGGGGGGGGGTGTCTAAGCACATTTAAAAAATAAAATTTAACCAGCTAATATTTATTTGTAGCAATATATTTACTTTCTAAAACAATTCCTGTAAGCAAAATTCTTCAAATGATTGAATAGTGGAAGAAAAGTAAAGAATGCTAGTAAAAATTTGTGTTTCTTGTGGAGTCCTATGCCCTGCATTTCAGCCAAAAAAATTTTTAGAACTAAAAATTCTCAAATATGACTTCATGTAATACAATTAACAATGACTGATGAAGAATGAAGATTCTAATAAATTAGATGTTATTTGAAGGATCAAGTAAAATTTAATGAATGTGAAATAATTTTAGATAGAATCATTTAAATGGTCAAGATTACACAGTTAAGAGAAGTGTATGTCCAATCATACCTTAAAAAATAGTGACTAAACTTAGTGAATTTTCAAAGAGTATAGGTGTGTTTTCCACAGGAATGCTTTGACAAGTGAATAAAAAGTACACATGAAACAACTTAGAAAAACCTAATATTCACTAAAAACTCTGACACAAAAATGTAAAAGCAGCTATGACTATTGCATTTATCTGTTTGGAGTAAAACAGAAAAGAAGACTGCATGCAAAATATAATAATGTGAAAACAGAACATGGAGATTCTTTTAGGCTTAAAAAGAACCTAATCTGTCCTGTTTTTTCCCCCTTCTCAAAAATCCAAATGCCTTAAAAAGTCTTTGGATTAGGATAAATAAAAATGTGTATTTAAATGAAAAATAACTGACAAAGAACTGGGCCTGATTGCTGAGTTTCAACAACTTCTAAAATATTCCTCATTTAAAACAGAATATCTTAAGACTATTAAACATGAGATTCATAAAGAATGGAAAATGATTTTTCTTGGATGGTAGACAGAGGTGGGGTACATACATACATAATCTCTAAATACCTAAGAGAGGCAGCATGGAATAATGTACAGAGAATAGATTTTGGACTCAGCTAGATTCACATTCTGGCTGCATGATTTAGCTTTGTGACCTGGGCAAGCTACTCTCTGATTCTAACTCTCATGTGTAGAAGTACAGTATTGAGGAGATTACCTACAACTCTGTGCGCGCGCGTGTGCATGTAAAGGGTTTAGCACAAGTAGGAGCTGGGTAAATAAAAGTTCTCCATTTCTCCATTTACCCTTGGACAAATTGTCAACTTGCATAACTACTTGGTCAGTGGTATACTAATTCAAAAGCACTATGGGCCTTTTTTGAGGGAATAACTTAACATTTTTCCATGGAAAAGATAAAGCTCTAAAAATATGGACTTTCATACCCAATTAGCAACCTCAACTCAATTTGTAAATATATGAATTAGGGAGAGTCTTAAGCAAACTATTATAAATGAATAAATACAAATGTTTCCTATTCAACGAGTTTCACTGAGTTCTCGCCATATACCACGGCTGTTGTAGGTGTTTGGACTATAGGCATAAATAAATCAGATGAAGTCCCAGATCTCAGAGAATTTATATTCTAGTTATCAAACACAAACTAGCATTTTAGAAAAAGGAAAGGAGTCTAATCACAGAGCCCTGCCTAGTATAAGAACTTACAGCAAAATGTAGTTTTGCTTTTTCTAGAGATTTTTGAAAAAATTTCTGGGGATTCATGAGCCCCTAGATTAAGAATCCTTGCTAGACCTTTTTCCACAAATTTTTATTTTAAAAGCTGAGAAAATATCAATATTGCTTGCAGTAAGAAGACCAAACATATTCTAATAAGTTGCGCTAAAAAACAAATTTAGTAAACAACTTAAGATTTCCCCTAAATAGTGAACTTTCTGAATATATTTAAAATTACTTAATTTCTGACCTATATACTCAACTCAGCTTTTTGAAATGTATTTATTTAAAAGATTTGTTTCAAATATAAGAAAAATGAATGAATTCTATTTCTAATGGTACTACTTGTAAGCATTGACAGCAGAACACTTCTCTCTCTGATATAAAGTAAATATTTCAGGAGTCTAAAAAAATCTAATTTAACTCTGAGTAGCACTCTTTTTTACATCTAAACAAAAAATTTTTGTCAGTGAGAAAAACTTAATTTTTATCATACCTTCTTTCTCTTCTTCTATAATTCTACCATACTTTCATCTTGCCCATCCCTTAAGTTAATTCCCAGCCTATGCCACCATACCTCCTGGCAACATCGTTCACACTGTGGATATCTAATTAAGTAAAGAAGCATTTATGGAGCACACCTGTGTCTAGCTTGTTGCTACAGTGGGTCAAGAGCTAAGAATTTAATTAAATGTCTATGTTTTCTTCAATCTTTTTGATTCTTTAGTATTTTTTAGCACATTTCTGCTACTTGTGATTATGGTTCAACATTTTTCTAAGGCAGTGATTATTCTGAAAGGGTACGGTAATGTTTCCCAAAATATAATTCTAGGCTGCAAAGTCAGTTTTTATAGTAAATAGGGCAGTTTCTCTAATCCATATATTTATCAACTAATAATGAGTTTAAACACACCATTTGGTGTCTGAAATTATTTCACAATTACCTGAATCTACCATCTCTTTAAATTAATACTGCAAATGTTTCTAACGGATTAAAATGCCACAGATATTCCTTTGAGTCTATCATTCTTATGCTCCAAACATATGGTGGTTCCTCACTCTAAAGTTCAAAAAGCCAGTCTCTTAGCAAATACCTCTGCAAACTAAATTGTTATTTTTCATGCCAGCAGTTCCCTGCTCTAGCCAAAAAGATGTTCTTTCAAAGATACTTATACTTTGTCCTTGCCTCTCTCATCCACTTGAAATGTTATCCTCCTTCATTTAATTTCTGCCATTCAAATCATCTTTTCTCTGAGAAGCTGACGTTCCCTACTTAGCTGAACTTTCACAGCATTATATAATTCACATGGCAATGATCGCATTCTATATTTTGTCATTTCGTTTGTTACTAAGCTATGTGAAACATTTTTATCATTTAACTTGTGTGTTTATAACTACAGTGTAAGCTGCACTGAGCTCACAGGTGGGGCGGCCATGCCTGTTTTATACTCTCCTCCCTCGTCAATTCACTACACGGTACATTGTCAATGTTTGATCTACTGATGTTAATAAAAGGCTTATATATCAAGGTAATTAAGTATGTATATCCTAATTTTATGTGTCCATATAATAGTCTTATTTAAGGCAAGGTTTATATATTGAGCATTTCCCCCACTTTCATGGTTCTGTTGTCTATTTATTCCGTTACATAGCTATTATGTATAATTATTTTCCCTTTTAAAAAATTTAAAACTCATCCTTGGTATATGTTAAACAGAAATTTGGGGTTTTAAACATTTTTAAAATCTAGTTTGGAGATTTTCTTGAGGGATCAAAATATTCTGCAAGGGTTGCATTTTGAAACACCTGAGGAAATGGGAGTACTTCTGTGGCTAATAAGGAATCAATAACTTCTGAGGGCTTATTTCCTCTAATCAAGGTGGTGGATGCCATGCAGAACCTATAATATAGCTGAAGAGGTAAGATTCTCTTCTCTCCACCTCCCAAATCAACTTTTTAGTCGTGTCATTATCCTATACTCATTTGTTTGACTGAGGGGTCTCTGAATGTATCACATGATATATCTTTATTTTTAAATTAATTTACACAGCTTTGGATAGAATTCTTTATACTTTGAGGTACCTGCTGCAAAAAAATGACTAAGAATCACTGCTCTAGGCCAAGATATAAATTCTGTTATTAGCAATATATACTAACAGTATCACTTTCATTCAACTCACTAAAACTGTATTAACTGTGAAATTTTCCTTTATGCCAGGATACTTTTACACTTAAGGAAAAGAAATTATATTATGTCGCTATGCCATAACGAATCCTGAAAAACACTGCAGTCGAGATGAAACATAATTTCTAGCCAACAACTATTTCTCTCTCTCTCAACCTGCCAAGAGGAACTGGAGATTTATAGGGGGACTATTTCTTCCCAATGAGTTTCACTTCTAAGTTTGGCTCCCTTAAAGCTTTTGAAGTACATTTATTAAAAATTAAGACATTTATTTTTAGATGTCCCCAAACTTGAAAACTCTACAAGAAAATACAAATTTGAACTGCTGACTTTGAAATTGAGTGCAATTTAAAAAAACAATACTGTTTTGTCCCCTAGTACCAGTACTAAAACAAACTTCCTTCCTTCCTACACAAGCAGCTGGCAGCTCATCAGCATTTCTAAGGATAGCATAATAAAAAGATGATAAAGACTTTCGCTCAGATGAAGCACAGCAGGGCACAACAGAAATGGTTATCTCAGTTCAACACTCATATATCCATAACACAACAACAAAATTAGAAAGAAATTATCCTCAGGTATTCCAACTGGGCACACAGGGACACTGAAAGGTCTGGTCATTAAAATAATAACTCACTCACTATCACTAACTTCTGGTGAAGGTAGCAGCCTGCTGGAGGAGAAATTGAGATATTTAAAAGCACATTCTTGCCTCAAAATTAAGGTTTAAGGGAGAAGGAGAAGAAAAAGCAGACATACAGGGAGGAAATAAAGATAGCCCTAACAAAAAGGCAATGCCCACAAAGTGAGAACAAAGCAACGACAAAGCTATCTATGTTCAAAACAGAATTTTATCTCTACCTCCATTTCAATACATTTCCTTAAATTTTAACTGATGCCTTAAAATAGCAGTAGTAATTTATTATAGACTATAGTTTATGTATTCATATCTAGTATTAATACTGTAAAATTACTTCAAATGTTAGGAAATAAAATAAAACTTACCCCATCACTTTCTCTATGTGGATTCAGTCTACTATAAACAGCTTCAATAACATTGCGCCTAAAAAAAAATAATGCTTTAGTTTTCTTAAATTATGTACAATTTTAAGTTTGTGACTATTTCAATACTTCATCATAACTACACTAAAAAGTTAAGTGCCACACTTAATACTTGCCAAGAGCATAGTTTCTACGTATCATTCTCAGAATTTGATTTTACACCATTTATTTGTTCTCACTTAGCAAGGAGAGAATAACCTTCATCCTCAAAGGTACGATAAATAATTCCATTTTAAAAAATCATTTTTGGATGAAGTTTTAAAGTTCTTGCCTAGTACAAAAAACATTAACCCATTTTGTCTCAAGATAATTGATTTGCTTCTGATTTAAGTTTTCTTACCCCAAATTATTTAATTACTAATTATAAATGAGCTCAAATTTAGCTCTTTTTGTTCTACTTACTTGCCAGCAAGACCTCCCCCAGGAGGCAAATTTGGGATATTTTCTGCAGACAAGATGCGCATGACATGGGCAAGATCAGGCATTCCTTCCTCACCAGACTTCTCCATAATCTCTGTGGGGTTTTTAAAAAAGTTCCTAAATTAATGTGATAACCCAGTACTTAGAAAGAAGTGAAAAGAGAGGTACTATGTGGTTGGTAGTATCTATTTTAAAATATAAAAAGCAAATCAAATCTTACCATCAACACACAAGGAATTTTAAAAAGTAACATAAAAAGTTACTTGCTAACCAAAATGTTACGGGGAGTTATTTGCATACACATGTTCATTCCAACATTATTCATAAAAGCAAAAATTGAAACAAACTAAATGTCCAACAATTAGGAGACAGTTAAGAAAATGTTGGTGTAGCCACTGAGTGAAATGGTTTATTTATAAGCACTAAAAATGGTCCCTATGAACACAGTAACAGCTCCATGGAAAAACACCTTTTATCTAATTTTAAGTTAAAACAACATAAAAATTATTAAAATCATAATTACAGGTAAATGAAAGCAATAGCTGGATAAGAATTATAAGGAAAATGGCAAAAATTAAAAATCATTTTATAGGTTTTTTGATATCTAAATAGTTAGGTTCTATGACAATTTATTTAAAAGAAAAAAGGAAAATAAATACAGCACTTGCTTAGAACAAAACAAAAAATTTACACTTTCCATTTCTATTTACAATTTATGGAAACAGATTTTTAAAAGCATGATTATGTGGATATTGGCAAGACATGAACTCCTCAAAAATCAAACGATAAATACATACTTTTAAGACCACAAAAAAGCAGTGTCTTCAGCAGCTCTCAAAATGCAAAATCCAAACTGTTTACACCATGCCTCACAAGAAGACCCTTACTTTGACCTTAACATTCATCACTCTTTCAGCCCTGCCTCTAAGTCCCTCATCTCCAAAGGCTCTATTCAAAGAGGCCTTCTCCTACTTCTAGATCTTCACATGTACTATTTCCTTGGTTTGGAACACTTCTTGTGCCAATCCAACCAACCCCTTTGTATGTTGAACATACAAAGATTTTCATCTTTCAGATTACAACTTTATCACTTTCTCAAATCCTTCTCTGACCTAAGCCTAAAGTAGGTACACTGCTATATACTCCCACACACATGACATACACCACAGTCATGCTATATACTCCCATAAACACAATGTTTACTGTATCGCAGACTGCAAGCTTCATGAAAGCAGGACTATAATTATTCTACCTTAGACTTGTAACTTTATAGCATAGCATTTCTCAACCTTGACAATACAGATATTTTAGACAAGATAATTTTTTATTGTGGGGGCTGTCCTGCACATTGCAGAATGTTAAGCACCATTCCTGGCCTCTACTCACTAGATGCCAGTAGTACCCTCTCAGTTGTGACACCAAAAATGTCTAAATACATTACCACTTGTCCCTTGGGGACAAAATCTCACCCAGCTGAGAACTACTGCAGTCTAGCACATTACCAACCAATTTTCACACCCCTCCATTAGTGCCATTCCAGTCTAACACACCACCATCATTTGCCACCTGCATTAACACATGATTTCTAATCAGTATCTTGGCTTCTTCTCTGGTCCGCTCTTTACAATCTCTTCACACAGCAACTAAGAGGGATCCTTTGAAAAAAAGTCAGAGAACGTCAGTCTTGTGCTCAAAAGTCTTCCAATGAATTCCTATCACAATTTTTTTTTTTGAGAGAGAGAGTCTAGCTCTATCACCCGGGGTAGAGTGCAGCGGCATCATCACAGATCACTGCAACCCCAAACTCCTAGGCTCAAGTGATCCTCCTGCCTCAGCCTCCTGAATAGCTGGGACTATAGGCACATGCCACCATGCCAGCTAATTTTTTGTACTATTTGGAGAGATGGGGTCTCGCTCTTGCTCAGGCTGGTCTTGAACTCCTTGCCTCAAGCAATCCTCCTAACTGGGCTTCCCAGAGTCCTAGGATTACAGGCGAAAGAAACCACGCACGGCCTCCTATCACAATTTGAGTAAAGTCCAAAGTCATCATTTTGGTCTACAGAACCCTACATGATATGCTTCCTAGCAACCTCTCTTAATGTTCTTCCACTTTTCTAATAGCTCATTCTAACCTAGCCACACTCACTAAGCACATTTCCTCCTCAGTCTTTGCTGTTCTCTTTGCCTGGAATGCTCCTCCCTCAGATATCCACTCTCTCCATATGTAGGTCTCTGCTCACATGTCCTTCCTCACAGAGACCTTCCTAACCAACATTCCTTGTTGTTCTCTATTTAGCCTATTTTACTTCTCTCCTATTTTAAAAAAATTATTGGTCTCTACTAGAATATAAACACCATGAGACTTGTTTTGTTTTCTGCTATATCCTCGGTGACACACATGCTCAACAAACACTGAGCAGACAAATATATGTAGAAAGCACTCACTAAATATCTAATTAATTAATTTAGGTGAAATACTATTCCCTGTTTAACACCATACCTGTCCCACCTGTCCACTTACCACCAAAAGCACATACACAGACTTACCCGACCAACACACCAGCATGCCTTTACCTCAAAATCTAATGTCATATTGCATGATTTAAAACTCGAATAGAAATATAACATCCCTGAACAACACTGCCTTATAAAAAAGAAACTACATCTTAAGTATTAACTCAAGTTTGATTTGTAGTGGCTGCCTTGCCAACAATTTAAAGTCTTCTGATTGAGTGATAATAATTAAGTATTTGCTACAAGCCCCAGAGATCATGATATTACATATTTATCACCTCTACTGTATAGCATATACTTTGAAAAGATATAAACTATACAAAAGAAAATATTAAATATTAACAATCCATGCCTAACTGAATTGACGATGCCTTTAAGAAATTAAAATTTAGCTATTACAGAAGAGTTAATAAAAGCTACAGTTTGCTGAGGACTTACCTGCTAGGCACCATACTAGGTGCTTAACAAACATGATCTCGTTTATTTTGACAAAGACTCTCCTTGGACCAAAATTTTAGTAAGACTCTTGAGTTCTTTCAGACTAGGTTGACCTTGGGGGTCCCTCTCTGTTCTTGCAGAATCCAGGCTGAGCAAGAATACTGCTAAATCAGTTTGTCAAAAATTCCCCACCCTTGCTATCTGACCACCCAGGATATCTTATCATCCTGGCTTGCCCTCAGCAATAATCCTATCAAGTCAGTTTAGCCGTTATCTTGATGTTTCTTCTTAGTAGTCTTTGATCCACTGGCCCCCTCCCTCCACACTGCTCCTTGGTTATAAATTCCCATTTATCCTTGCCAAGTCCAGGTTAAGGCCAATCTCTTTCTGCCACAGCAGGACCCCAATGTATTGTAAATCTTTTGCCATGGCCCCTCTTGAAAAATGTCTGCCTTACCATCTTTAACAAGTGTAATGAATAAGCTTTTTCTTCAACAATTTATTAAAACAACTTCTACCTTTAGTTTGGAATAAAGAAACTGGAGCCTTGAGAGGTTAAGCAAGTTGGATAAGATCACATGACAAGTAGCTAACCAAACTGGAGAGTTCTTCCTAAAATAAAAACTACCCAGTTTCTTTATGAATGAGGAAAAAAGACAGTAAGAAAATTCCTCCCACCATCTGATAAACTACAGGCATCAATCTGCCACCCCAATATATTACAGTTTATCAGAAAATTATTAACAATTCCTATAAAAGCTGCTTTTAATAATTATGATGTTATTGACAGAAATGTGAGTGCCTCTGGCATGGTCTTCAAAGTGTTCCCACATGTTTCTCATCTTTCCATCACTTTAAAAGCAGGACTCATTGGGACTAAAAAGCACTGAGACCTAAAAGCAGGATTCATTTAGAGCTGAGGAAACTGCAGACCAAAAAAAAAAAAAAAAAAACCTTTAAGCACATTATTTAAGGTGTGCTGCTATATAATTGTAAACACAGAAAAGATCAATCCCCCCTTCTCAAATGTGCAGAAGAATGGAGTTTTTCTACAATAATTACACATTTGAAATCACAAATCTTTACATTTCAAAACTCTCACCAATTACTGTGGTATATATAAAAAATATAACTCATAACAGGTCAAATTCCACAAGCCCATTTTACACCATAATCATAAGTTATATCATTCAGATGTATTTTCTTTTCTTTCTTTCTTTCTTTTATGAGACACGGTCTCGTTCTGTCACCCTGGCTAGAGTGCAGTGGTATCATCACAGTTCACTGCAACCTCCAACTCCTGGGTTCAAGCGACCCTCCTGCCTCAGCCTCCCAGAGTGCTAGGATTACAGGCGTGAGACACTGTGCCCCGCCCAGATGTATTTTCTATAAAAAAGAATAAAGCCACAAAGGTGTTAGGAGAAAATATAGGTCAATATGTAACCTTGAGTTGGGGAAAGAATTCTGTATCACATCAAACCCCCCCCCAAAAAAGGGGAAAAAAGATCGACAATATAACTTCATAAAAAGTAACTTCACATCTCAAAACAGCACATATAAAATCAAAAGGTAATATTAAGATTATGATCCTGTCATAATCTCTAGGGCCTTAAGACCACAACATACAGTCTCAATTTATCGGGGTAACCATTAAATTAATTTCTAAAGGAATACATAATAAGTAAATGCTGGGATGAACTAGAATAGAATTAATCCAAAAGAAGACAAGAATGGAGAAAAAAGGAAAAGGAATAGATGAAACACAGGAAAGCCAGATGATAGATTTAAACCCAAACATATCAGCAATTACATTTAAGATAAACAGACTAGCTTCTGCCCTTCTCTCATTCCTGAATAATTTAGCCCAAAACCATTAGATTTGCTTAGCTAAGCAAATCAAGTCTTTCAGGGAGCGGAGGGGCAACATGGGCAGCAGCAGGGTCCAGCATGGGATATCCATGCTTAAGCACAGTAACCAAAGCTTTAGCACTGGTGTGGGACAACCCAGAATGGGATTATGAAAGCCAATGTGGAGTGAGGAAGACATCTGCCCAAGGGTTAGCAGGGACAGATTTCTTTGACTGACTAGCAGGAGCCAGGTTTCTCACTGTAGGAGAAGGGAGTTACAAATACGAAAAGTGACAAAACTAGAATAAATTCTGTAGTGTTGTACAGTCGGAGATATTGGTGGGAACAACAGATAAACAGATGACGGATGGATGGATGGATAGATGGATAGAGACAGAAAGAAATATAAGCATATACAATATGAGTGTGTGTGCAGTTCTGTCCTCTTAGAGGGCCTGGGAATAGAAATAAGCCAATAGCACACCTAATGCCCAAATCTCAATTCCTAAATACTATTCTCCCCTAAAGTAAAAGAAAAGAGGGATCACTGGAAAAATGATCCATTAAAGGATTGTGCAAGGAAAATAAAGAAGAGCCTGGGACACCTGATTATCCCAGAAAGTAGGAAGTGCTCCAAAAATTATGGGGACAGGTCAAAAAGACATTATAGCAAGCTTGAAGAGGCGCTCACTGGCTGAATCTAGAACAATATAAGCATCAAAATAAATAATGTAGTAACAATTTATAACACCATGAATAAAGCAGGAATCTGTGAGTTCATGCTCATATAAAAAATGGGTGGAAGAGAAAATTTTTCCTTGCAGTAAAATGCTAACTAATACATATGAAAGGAATGACTGAATCAGAAAACCACCATTTGGCTATCATCCTAGTAGCAACTGAATTCAGGCAAGAATCACCAATGGATGCTAAAACTGGTTGCTGAAAACTTGATGAGGAATAGAATCTAGAAATATCTCCCCATAGAATGCTTATTAGTAAGTCTAACACACTTATTAAGTACTTATTAGGTATAACATAATTATTAACTTTTCAATGGAGAAACCTGAAAGACAACACCTTAAGCAAGTCATAAAAAATGTTAACATTACAAATCAATGATGGGACAAATCAATATGCCTCCTGATACGACACACTGAGAAGAATCTAGAATCATTTCTTTGGTACTCCTGCCAATGTATAAACTAAATCTTATCAAGAGGAAACATTAGCCAACCCAACTTGGACGTTCTACAAAGTAACTAACCTGTACTCTTGAAAAATGTTACAGTCAACATAAACAAGAAAAGACAAGATAACTTTTAAATTGAGGGAGACTAAAAAGGCATGACAGCTAAACATAGCACATGTTCTAGACTTGATCTTGCACCTATAAATGACATTACTGGGACAATTAGGGAAATCTGAATGGGATCTGTGGATTACATAGTAATACTGTATCAATGTTAATTTCCTAATTTTGATAGATGTACTATAGTTTTATGTAGAGACTATCCTTGTTATATTAAGAGGTACTGGGATATCATATTTGCAACTTACTCTCAGTTCAGGAAAAAGATTAGCAATATGGGGGGGAGGTGGGGAGAGGGAGGAGATAGAGAATATGAGAATGTTATAGAAAGTATATAGAGAGATAAGGCAAATACGGTGTAATATAAACATATGTATATGGGAGCTCTTCGTAATATTTTTGCAACTTTTTAAATTATTGCAAAATGAAAAGTTAAAAAAAAGTAAAATCAATCACCTTTTGAAACATCAATGCTAACTATCAACAAAATGAAAAAGATATGGTAATGAATTCCAATGATTAATGTGGGAAGCGAGAATTAGTATTAGTGGAAATACAACAGTTGGTGTTCATGATAACCTGAGACAAATTTCACCAGTTCTTTACTCACTACTAGGAATGTAATCAGGGAAAGAAAAAAAAAAGCAAGCTTTAATGGACTATTTTCAAATTATGTTCTCTTTGGTGGTATAACAGACATATTCAACTTCTCCCTGACAACAAATCCCCACACATTGGTCCAAGATAGTAAACCTTAGGCAGATAGATAGTTTTTTAAGGCCTTGTCTCGAAATACTTGCTTTTCCTAAGGAAATTTTAAAATAATCATTTGATAAGGAAGAATACTTTTACTTTCCTTCTAAATAAAAAAAGGAAAGAAAAAAAAGCATCTTTCTTACCTTCAACCCGTGATTCCAAGTGTTTATCCAACTCTGAATCTTTTTTCACTGCTTCATCTGAGACCTTGGGGGCATTTGAAAAGCAAACTAGTACAATACTCATGTTATCTCTACTTCCCTGTATATTAAAGAAAGAAAAAGAAAAAGATTATATTTCTATAGTCTACCAACTTTCTATTTACTCCAAAACAGTTAATTACGTTAAGCAATTACAGTTTAATCATTCAGAATGTATATATTCAACATATTCATTTTTATTCCAAAGGATTATTTAAAACACACCTTGAAAAAACAAGGTGTCTAGGTTTGGGCAGATCTGTAATT
Source organism: Daubentonia madagascariensis (assembly GCA_023783475.1). Classification (NCBI taxonomy): domain Eukaryota; kingdom Metazoa; phylum Chordata; class Mammalia; order Primates; family Daubentoniidae; genus Daubentonia; species Daubentonia madagascariensis. The sequence continues at coordinate 37,632,073 of JAKFHU010001035.1, read as the reverse complement.
ATTTTTGGATTTTTAATTCTGTGTTAACTATTCTTACCCACCACCATTTGACAGTCTGAAATATGAAGATACCTTCACATGTATTAAATCCTCTAAACCTGTGGTCCCCACCCCCCTGGGCCGTGGACCGGTACTGAGATCGGCGAGATTGGTACTGGTCTGTGGCCTGTCAGGAGCCAGGCCACACAACAGAAGGTGAGCGGTAGGTGGGTGGGAGAGCAAGCGAAGCTTCATCTGTATTTGCCACTCCCCATCCCTCGCATCACCACCTGAGCTCCGCCTCCTGTCAGATCAGCAGTGGCAGTAGATTCTGCATTATGGTGAGTTGTATAATTATTTAATTATACATCACAATGTAATAATAATAGAAACAAAGTGCACAATAAACGTAATTCACCTGAATCATATTGAAACCCTCTCCCTCTCCCCGCCCCCCACCCACCGCCCCGGTCCGTGGAAAAATTGTCCTCCATGAAACTGGTCCCTGGTGCCAAAAAGGTTGGAGACTGCTACAAACTATTTCCCACTCAAGATTTCATATCCCCAAAGAGGCTCAAGTCCAAAAGGCATTCTCCCAAACACGTGAAATTTTTTCCAGCTAATTAACATGTATCAGAGCAATGCTACAACTCTGTAGAATTTAACATAGCTGAAAACTGTTGTTCAGTAGGATACCCAACAAGCTAAAATGAACAACTACAAAAAACTGTTCTGAGGGTACAACATCAAGCAGTGGAATGTAACTGGATAAATGAGATGGCAAATGTAGTTATGTGATAACTTTTAAAGAAAAGATATCAGATTGTTATATAAAATCATAAATAGTTTCAGCGTCTTTATCTATAGGGCAGCTAAAACAGCTAATTCAACAACAAATTTTACTGCTACCTTTAATCACACCCTCACAAATTATCTATATTAAAAAGGAAGCATAGACTATATACCATTCTAGTACCATAAGATTATGTGAATTAAATTAAAAATATCTTCTCATTACTTTTTCTATAGGTATATTACTTTAACTGAGTGTCTTAGAACTGATGAAACTTCATAGAATAATGATTTTTTTTTCAAACTTTTTCCATTCACTCTAAAAAAAAACTAAGTAAATAGAGGTGATAAGCCATTTTGTCTGAGAGTGGGGTTTGCCAAATTTGCCAACTCAAGTGAAAGAAGCCAAAACCATACCCATTCTAGTCTTTTCAGTTATTATGACCAGAATTTAGGCAGGCATTGCTTGGCTGAGACTTGCACCTTTTCAGAACCCACATGACAGTCAAAAAGACAGGCAGGCCTTGAAGAACTTCTGCCTCCACCTCCTAAATCAACAAGGGTAAAGTTTGAAGGCAGTGAAGGTCAGGTATTCAGAAGACTTCACAAAAGGTAACTTCACAGACTCTTGCGCTTTAGAAGGAAAAGCCATCATGAATATGTTAAGAGAGTCTCAATATCTGGAAAATCAGGATTTCCAAATTGGCCAAAACTAATTTCATTCCTTAATGCAATCCACCAAAAATTTTATGACTTAATATCAGAAACACTGTATTTAGTTATATGAATATACATATATGAATATATCAAAAATTTTAAATAAAAAAATTTAAAGTACACCATGAATATTCAAGATTCAAGCATCATTATAATACCAATGATGTTTTTTTAAAACAATTTTATGAATAAACAGAATTAACACTTTACATTTTTAGAAATCTAGATTCTTCTAACCATTTTCCATTTTGGTATCAATAGCATGAACATTGTTTAACAATTCCTAATCAATATATATAAAATTTCCATTAGATTTTTGAGTTATAAAATACAGATCCTTTTGGAAAATTAACTGAAAGATAGTTTCAAGAAGTTCATGGCTCTCCAAAGATATTTAAAGGAAATAATTTACATTTATACATCAGGCATGTGCGATTTCTATGATGTTGCTTCTATTTCTACATAAAGATGACTTTCCCCCAAACACCAAGTCTGAATGTGTTTCAGTAGTTGTTAAGTAGCAACTGCAAAGGTTCTTCCCTTTATGCCTCTTCAGTTTTCTAAAGACAAATCATCCTTACATAATCAGTATAAAGGTTTCATTAAGTCCAGAAATGAAACATGTTTTTTAAAAAAAATCCACCTAGAACAACTAAAGTAATTACCCTGACATTTTAAAATTGATTATTTCAGGGTGGGCACAGTGGCTCATGCCTATAATCCCAGCACTTTGGGATTACAGGAGTAGCACTTGAGGCCAGGGGTTCAAACCCAGTCTGGACAACATAGTGAGATCCCATCTCTACAAAAAAAGTTTTTTTCAAAAATTAGCCAGGCATAGTGGCATGGCTACTCAGGAGGCTAAGGCAAGAGAGCTGCTTGAGTTCAGAAATTTGAGGCTGCAGCGAGCTATGATCATGCCAGTGCACTCCAGCCTGGGCGAAAGAGCAAGACCTGTTTCCAAAAAATTTAAATTTAAATTTTAAAAAAAATTGATTATTTCAGTACCTATTTGTCTTACTTTTTTAATAGTACAGCAGTAACATTGTCATGAATTAGAGTATTAATAGATAGTAACAGGTCAAAGAAGCCAGCGCCCTTCCCATAAATAAGGCTACTTAAATTTCCCCCCTTATTTTATTTAATTACTTTATTTTTAGAGAGAGGGTCTCACTATGTTGCCCATGCTAGACTCAAACTCCTGGGCTCAAGTGATCCTCCCTCACCTCAGCCTCCCAAGTGGCTGGGACTACAGGTACATGCCACTGTGCCCAGCTAGGGTACCTAAATTTAAACAGAAAAAAATTTGATGCTGTTAGTTTGAAAGCTAAATGTTATATGGTTACAAAGAATGTCCAGAATCAAGTTTTAACATAGCATATAGGTTGTGAACAGAATCTCTATCATTGCCAAGGTTATGAAATTAATATCCAATAAGTAAACCATCAATATTTAATTATTAAAATCACTTTATCCTGGCACTCCCTGTAGTTATTTCATTTACATATAGTTCAAAAACCAGCCAAGCTGAAGGAACAAACCAAATTTTCACCTATCCATGAAAAGATGAAGCCTATGATTACACTTCCATTCAAACATATTCACTGCACCCACCATTACTTTATTCCTTGAACCAATTTTTCCTCTATACAAATCTAACTCTTTGTTTCATAACCATCATCAACAGAATTAAACTTTGTTGGGGTCTGTAAACCAAATATTATTCAGGCACTTGGCAACAGCTTTACTCTCAACAACCCCATGAGGAAGATGTTTTCATCTTTCTTTCATAAAGATGAAGAAATTGAGGCTTTGACCAAATATACTAAGTGACATAGCATAACTTAACACTGGCCCCAAAGCATATGTTCTGTAACACTAAAGCTCCGGTTCCCAAACAGGACACCAAGAAGCCTCAAAGTCCCACCATGCACTCACCAAACATATTTTAAATGAGAGGGAAACACAGTGATTATTCAACATCTGTGGACATCCCATAAACTAGCTTGAGGTAGTTTACACTATTAACATTAGATAATGCAATGAAATCCTATTTTTGCAAAGCTGGGGTTTTGGGGGCTGCTGTGATAAAAAGGAAGTTCCCATAAAAATCAATGTGATACAGGAAATGAGGGTGGCAGTGTCTAATGATTCCAAGGTTTGAGAAGTTGTACAATATCCAACAGGTACACACATTATTAGTAGTAAATAACTACAGGTTTTTTCTAAAAATGAAGTTTAAAGAAACATTTTTCAATGTATGTGTATTATTTTCTGAGGACATACAGACTGACTCACTTAAGTTTGGATCTAACCAATTAATACTTGGAACTGTTAAGTATTAATTTTGGCTAAGTAGTATTATGAAAAAATTACTGAGATACTAGGGCAATATGAACCAAGAAAGAATGAAAATTTCTACACTAAACTATACTGCCTTTATATATACTGCACCTTTTACAATTAGTCCTTCTCCATACCTCAAAATACCCAACCACATCCCACCCTAACATTATCTATGTCTACTTTTGCATTATTTATGATTATATTTTCTGAAAACTACAATGGAAGAAGTTCTGAGTATAGAACCAAATAATCATTTGGGGATGGTGGTATACATTTTCCATGTTGTATGAATAATCTAGAACAATAATGCCTTTGGAAAATAAGTAATTTCCCTCAATTTTATCCACCTATCAGCTACTATCTCATGTTTTAAAATAAACAGGCTTCTGATAGGTGGTATATAAATGGAATTTAGGGAAATCAAGTAATATTTTAAAAAGAACCATTTAAAGGAATACTAACTTTTATGATTTAAGAAAAAGTAAAGCAGGTGGCAAAGTAACATGCAAAGCATGACCCACTTCTGGAAATTGGCAAATTAAAAAATTCCTTTTATTTATTTTTTTTTTTGGAGACAAGGTCTTGCTCTGTCACCCAGGGTGGAATGCAGTAGCACAATCATAGCTCACTGTAACCTCAAACTCATGGGCTCAAGCAATCCTTCTGCCTCAGCCTCCCAAGTAGCTAGGACTACAGGTGTGTGCCACCATGCCTCGCTAAGTCTATTTTAGAGATGGGGTCTTACTATGTTGCCCAGGCTTGTCTCAAACTCCTGCCTCAAGTACTCCTCCTGCCTTGGCCTCCCAAAGTGCTGAGATTACAGGTGTGAGCCACACCACCCAGCAAAAATACTATTTTTATGCTTATATATTTGTATCAATAAACACAGAGAAACATCCAGAAGGATACACGGCAAAATGTAAACAGTGGTTACCTAAGGAGGATGGGACTGGAAAGGAGAAACATAAAGATAAATAACTTTACTTCAAATATCTTTGTATGTTACAAGATGTAAGTATTAATTTTGTAATAACTGAAAAAAGAAAAGGAAAGTCTTAATATTTCCCTTGGGGAAAATTTTTTCAGACCAAAAAACCAAAACACACACACACCCACACACACACACACCCACACACACACACACCCACACACACAAGATTATCAGACCTTTCTGGGAATCACTGCTAACAAAAATATTAAACTTGAATAAAAAAACTTGGATTCTAGTATCGGTTTCAATTATCTTTTAATATCAAACAACCTCCATTTCCTTACTTGCAAATTAAAAATTAAAAATCTTATTTTGTTCACCTCAGGTTACTATGAGGATTAATATATACGATTTATAAGTTATGAACGGCTATGCAAATATCAGTTATATATTCTATGCAACCTGAAATTAGTTGGCAGTTAAAGACCATGAATGCTAGCATTGGCAATAAAATGGGAAGGCTGCTTTCATAGGGACCATTCTCCTCTAGAGTTAAATATCTAATTTAAATAGGATAATACCTGACCAGAGTTACCCAACACTTATTGCTTATTAAATGGCAACCCTGAAAAACGCTTATCATTAACAATAATGCTAATTACCTCACATGGCTGTGAAAATTAAATGAGTTAAAAATGTGTAAGGTGCTTAAAACAGCATTTAGTTCACAGAAAGCAATAATTTACTAAAATTTACTAATACTATTGTGATTATGATTATGATGATTATCACAACCTCTCAAGATATTATGAGTTAACATAAAAGTGTTTATAAATTATTAAGGCATGACGAGTGATATAGCTTGACTATCTGTCCCCTCGGAATCTCATGTTGAAATCTGATCCCAATGGAGATAGGGCCTAGTGGGAGATGTTTGGGTCATGGGGGCAGATTCCTCATGAATGGCTTGGTGCCCTCCCCATAGTAATGAGTGAGTGCTAATAAGTGACTTCTCGCTCTATTAGTTCACATGAGAGCTGGTTGTTTAAAGGAGCATGGCACCTACCTGCCCCCTTGCTCCCTCTCAAGACATGTGACATCCCCATCCCTTTCCCCTTCCACCATGATTGGAAGCTTCCTGAAGCCCTCACCAGAAGCAGATGCTGGCGCCATGCTTCTTGTACAGCCTGCAGAACCGTGAACCAAATAAATCTCTTTTCTTTATAAATTACCCAGCCTCGGGTATTCCTTTATAGCAACAGAAAATGGACTAGGACAATAAGTGCTGGAAGTATTAGAAAATATTAGGACTTCATTTAAATCTCTTATCAGGGAAACATCTACTTAATAATTGGATCTTCTCTATGTCTCCTCTTAAAGCATATAACACCTACTGAGCAATCACTAAATGCTTCCTATGAATTTTTAAGCTTATATTCAATTTTTCTGAGTAATCATATTCTATTTCATAATATTACTAACCCTTGGTTTTACAATACAAACAAGCAGAATGACAAAATTATGGAGTTAAAAACCAGAAATGGAGAATTTTTCCATAAGTAACTTTCAGTGTTCAAAAAAATCTTTAAATCTGTTATGTTTCAACCCAAACCTCCAAACTGATTTCAATTCGAATGCAGCTCCATTCAAAGGAACTACGATGTTCAGCTTCTGCTAAAATTGAATGAATCACGGGCCACAACTTCTTGTCTGTTACTATCATTCCTCATTTCTGAGATTCTAGGACTCCACTTAGAATCTTTTAACACCATACAGCACGAACATTTTATCACTTTAAACTGAGAAAAGCTAGCAAGTGGAGATGTGCCAACAGAATCATTTAAATCTCATTCAGAAGGGTAGAGTCAAAATTTCTGAAAACTACCATACTTTCAATGGATGGGAGAGTACAGTTTATCTACTATATAAACTTCTTTCCTTAGTCGAACTTAAAGATCTAAAAGATTTTTAGCTATTCCCTCACAACCACATGTTATTCTTTCAAGAGAATGCTAAGCAGCCATGAAAAACAATGCAGATCAATACTTATAGACATGGAGATCTCTCTACAATATATTGCTGAAAAAGCAGGCTGCAGAATAACAAGTATAATGATCTTATTTTTATATAATATATACACTTGCAGGCAGGCAGAAAAGACTAGAAAGATAGACACCACAACAATGAACGCAGCTGACTTAGGCGGATGGCAAAATTTTGAGTGTTTATATTTTTTGTATTATCTGGATTTTTTTCAATAACAAGCATATACTATTTTTTATAATTGGGGAAAATAGTTTTTTTTGGAAACAGAGTCTCACTCTGTTGCCCCAGCTAGAGTGCAGTGGCGTCATCCTAGCTTACTCACCGCAACCTTGAACTCGCAGGCTCAAACGATCCTCCTGCCTCAGCCTCCCAAGTAGCTGGGACTATAGGCTTGTGCCACCTCACCCAGCTGATTTTTTCTATTTTTTGTAGAGATGGGGTCTCGCTCTTGCTCAGGCTGGTCTTGAACTCCTGACCTCAAGTGATCCTCCTGCCTTGGCCTCCCAGAGTGAAAATACTGTTTTCATTTGCTAGTCAGGCAAAAAACATATGCCTGCTTTCATCTCAAAACGCTACAAGTCAGAGTCACTTCATTTACAGTCCAAAGAGAAAGACATTAATTTTAGACCCACTAAACTATTTGATCACTGAAAACCATCAATACTTCTGTACTTATCCAGGGAAGTAAAAAAAGATACAGTGTGTTAAAAATAAATATCAGCTGAGTTAGAGGCACCATTATCAAAATCCTTTCAGAAAAAAAGCTGCCCACTGGTAACACAGCTTTTAAATTTTCTGTTTTTGAAATTGCCTCTTTCCATTCTATGGAAAATAAATAGATATTTCACCAAAATCTGGGCATTTCCATAGACCCAGAGATCCTTCTTGAAAAACTTTCTGGCTACGCCTATACCTTCCACAGCAACTTACATGGTGGGGAGGTAGAATGGTTCTAATATAGACAGAATAAGTACGTCAAACTCTTTATTTCATACAACTAAAGGTCAATTTTGCCTTGATACCCTTTCAGTCGGAGTCATAGAAGACTTGCACACTCCAGGCACTGGCCAGATAACTCAAATTTTAACTGATTTCTACATAGGTGCTGTCAAAAACCCAAAAACAACTGAATATTTTAAAGACATTCAAGGGAACTGCCAATTATCTGTTATTCTGGATTTTTTTCTATTACTGCTATATCAAGTAAGGATTCATACAAAATCATAAATCTACATAAACTTTAGTATTCTACAGGAACACTTTTTTATAGATTTAGATATTTTTAATCTTTAAAAATATGCACTTCTTTTCTTTCTTTCTTTCTTTCTTTTTTTTTTTTTTTTTTTGAGACAGAGTCTTCTTCCTCTGTTGCCCTGGGTAGAGTGCAGTGGCATCATTGTAGCTCACTGCAACCTCAAACTCCTGGGCTCCAGCGATCCTCTTGCCTCAGCCTCCAGAGTAGCTGGGACTACAGGCAACCGCCATGATGCCTGGCTAATTTTTCTATTTTTAGTAGAGACAGTGTCTCACTCTTGCTCAGGCTGGTCTCAAACTCCTGAGCTCAAGCAATCCTCCCGCCTCGGCCTCCCAGAGTGCTAGGATTATAGGAGTGAGCCACCATGCCCGGCCAGAACACATTTTATATAAGCCTTTGGTTTTTAATTAGTAATAATGAATACATCTATATGTAAAGAATTTTACCTTCTACAAAAGTAAGATACTATCCATCAAGTCATATATTACTTACATAGAGAGTCACATGTAAATTCTTTTTAGATTTTATTGCTAGAAAAAAGCTTTTTTTTAAGCAATGAGAAATATACAACTCATACTTTTATTGCAATTTTTGTCTTTGCTGCTAGGAGGCTCAGAACTAAATTTTACTTAGGCTGTGCTTCTGGTACATCTTCTAATATTTTATATAGCTCTTGATCTTTTAGTATATGTAATAGAGAATTTTACTATATACGTATTTTATCAAGCTGCTTCATAATCAGGCATAAGGATGGCCATTGCCAACAGCAAGAATTTGAATCAAGTCACAATTCTGTATAGATGACTTTGCCACAGTAACAATCAGCCATGAAGTACTTAACACATTGACTGCCACACTAGCAAAAAAATTTTTTTTCCTTGGGGCCACCGTGTTTTATTATGAAAATAGAATAAAAACTATGAAAACAAAGCAATCCTTTCCAATTTAATGGAAAATTTGTTATTTTTTATTGTTTTCTGTGCATGAGTTATATGCAATTAAATTGTCAACATTAATTGTAACAATAAAAACATCAACAAGTAAGATTTTCACAAACCAACTGCAGGGTTTTGCCCAGGGAGCCACCCTCATGTATGCTACATAACATGTATGCTACAGCATGACAGCAATAACATGTATGCTACAGCATGGCAGCAAGAATTGCCTGCACACCAAGCGGTTCCCAAGGTAAAGAGACATGTGAGTTACATATGCTTCACGAGGCCCAGGGCTAAAAACTAGCATGAGTTAAATATAACTCACATGGCAGTTAATGTGTTAAATGACAACAAATGCTTCAAATTTATTAAACTTAATTTTCAAATTAGAAGGCTGGGGATGGCAAAGAAAACAATGGTTTCATTTCTAGTGAAGAAAGTATTTTAAAATATACAAGTCTTTTCTATGAAAATATTAAAAGTTTTAAAAATTTAAGTTTACCTAATTTCACTTACCATGCTTTTTCAAAGTTAATATGGTATTTTAATTATGACAAAAAAACTTACATACCTTATGTAAACAAGTGTCCACTACCCAATTGCACACATTTTCCAGGTCATCAGATACCTCAAGCCTAGATTTAACAAATTCACAGAGCTCCTCATTACTCATAACATCCCAGATCCCATCACAAGCCAAGATGATAAATTCATCCTCTTCTGCTCTTAAAATTTCATAAACCTCAGGCTCTGGAGAAACAAGTTGTTCTGTTGGGCCCTTGCCATCAACACACTTGTAATCATAGTCCCCCAGAGCACGAGACACTGCTAATGAACCATTAACACGTTGTATCATTACGCTGCCTCCTGCATTTTGGATTCGCTCCTTTTCCCTTGGATTGCAAGGTTTGTGATCCTGGGTAGAAAAGCAGACTTGTCCATTCCTATACAGAACAGCACGTGAATCACCACAGTTGATGAAGTAGATATGCTTAGGTGAAATCATAACTCCCACTGCAGTTGAACCGCTCCTGTCCATCCCATTTCTGAGGTCTGAAAAGTTACGCATGTATTCATCAATTTTCAAAAAGCCAGTTCTGATACCATTCTTGACATTTTCCACTGAAAGCTCAAGAGCAGGTCCTGATTTTCCAGCTGCCCTAAAGTCTTCATTAGTAGTGATGTGTTCTAATAAATGTGATGAACAGTAATTTGCCACTCGGGATCCAGCATGACCATCATAAACTGCAAAAAATGACCAGTCTTCCAAGCCGTGAGGAATACCCACAACAGCTGTGTGTGCATCTTCCATTTCCACTCTCCATCCTTGCATGCTGCTCAGGCCATAACGTAAACCATTCCCAGCACCATGAGCATTATGTTTTTCAGTTTTGGGTTTATCCAAAAATGCACCCATGTTTAGCAATCAATCTGAAAGAAAAAAAAATCGCAGGCATTAAATGTTTCTCAAGTAAATTTTTCAGTATTATCCTAATTTACTGGAACAACAAAAATACCACTAAGAAATTTCCTCCCCTACATCCTCCTTGGTTTCTCAGCCCTAGTACATTAGAATCATCAGACCAATTAAATCAGAATCTCAAGGGATAGGACCCAGATATAAGTATTTTTAAAAAGCCTCTCTGGTGATTTGTATGTGCAGCCAAGTTGAGACTACTGTTCTAGGAGAAGGGAAAACAGAAATAAAAAAAGTATGCTGGTGATTTAACAATCACATTTTGAGAAACACTGGTCTAGATCAATTGACTTCCATTCGGGTCTATGTATCTTTGTAAAGTATCTTTTTCAGCTATGACCATTAGTGAACTCTGCAATAAAATTATATATCCCCATTTATAAAATCTGATGAACTACTCAATATATATGTATGTATTTTAAAATTATATGAATTTCATATTTATAATTTTTCCTGAGTTATATACAATACGGTATTACTAAATTACATATATTTACAAAAAAGAAATCTTGAAAGTATAAGATTAAAAATACATAAAAATTTTTCTTCCATCAGTATAATATATTTTGTACTGAAAGCACTGTAATAGGGAAAGCTTGATTATTTTTGAACATGCTGGCTTAATAGTCTGTGATAAAATGATCTGAAAGCCTAGTTCTAAGTACAGTATTATTTAGATTCTTGTTTTTAATGGCTATTTCATCTGAAAAAGACAATTTAAAAAGATACCTAAATGCAAATGAAATTGAATTGTTGACTGTATTTATTAAACCACTTTTCAATCCCATCTACCAATTAAGGAAAAAAGTTCTGTTGTGGTTATCATCTTTCCTTATGTTCTTGCAATTGAGGTGCTCCTGTTTTACATTTTAACAAGTAGGTTCAAAATTCACAAGGACTCCTCATTTAGAAGTTTTTTTTTAAACAGTTTAGAAATTTCTATTTCCAAATTTATTATTTTTTTACAAGGGGCCAGATAGTACCAAATTTGTTTTTAATTTAGGAATAAAGAAAGGAGGGAGGGAAGGAGGGGTCTTTAATAGATAGCTATAGAGGACCCTAAAAATCCTGGAAGCCCAACTTGGAAACCTATCAGGAAACAAAACAGCCCCTGAGATTGGGCTGCAAAACACAGTGAAGGTTACACCAAGAATGGCCTTACTAGTCTGCTTCTGTTCATCACTACAATGACTCCTACCTTCTGTTTTCTCTCTGAAAGTCACTTGTTCAAGATTCAAAGTCCTGGGAATAAGCACCTAATTGACTGAGCTTTGGTCACCAGCACACCTGTTGGCTGCATCAGGAAGTGCATTCTTTTGCAAATTGGATTTTTTTTAAAGTTCCAAATTGATCTCATTTTAAAATTGGAATCATCCCATAATGATTTAATTTTTAAAATATTATGAAATATCATACATACAAGTTTATATAATCTGTATATATAGCTAAAGAATAATAGGAACAAACACCTTTGCACCTAGACTACACAGTTTAAAAAACAGAACATGAACAAGACCACTGAAGTCTCCTATTTAGCCCCTCCCCAACTGTACCCGTCTCCCACCTAAGGTGGGCACTATCTTAAATTTTCTAATTTGTATCCCTTGTGGTTTAACCATATTCATGTACGGTGGTTTAGTTTTATATGTTTGGCACTTTTCATTGATGTAAAGTACAGTATGTAATATTACTCTAGTATTTATTTTTCTTGTTCAACATGGTACTCTGAGATTCATCTACACTAACACAGAGTTGTAGTTCATTCACTGTATTGCGTTGTATGTATGTACCACAATTCATTTATCCATTCCACTATCAATTAACATTCAAGTTACTTGTTTTTTTCTTTTTATCATAAACTACGCTGTTTTGAACAATCTTGGTGCACATGTGCAGTTTTTCTAAAAGTTATACCTAAATTCCCAAGTGCTTAAAGAATGCAAATTTGATAGTTAATATAGATTATCTTTTCCCCCAACAAAAATCACAAAACAATTCAACCATTTCCAAACACTTATTTCCTAAATGCTCTCTAATATACTATGGTCTTTAAAACAATTACTTTCTTAGTAAGTAAACTTTACCTTGAATGTAAAGATTAAGAGAGAGTATGTGAGTGTTGTATGTGTGCATGTGTGTAGTGGGGGTAGCAGAGTGAAAGAGCTAAATCTCATTTTCTGTAATGGGAGATCAATAAATAATTCCTAGAACTGAAAAATCAAGCAGCAGCAACAGAAGCACATTATTGAGAGATGAGAAGATAAATTCCAAAGGAATCAGAAGTTAAGAGTTCAAAATGGTGGTTGTTTCTGGGGAAATTTTTCCAAGAAGAGAAGCACAGAAACTAATGAGCCTTGGCAGAACCATTTAGTTCTTTAAATTGTATAAATGTACATTTTAATTTAAAAAAACGAAATTTTTAAAAAGCATGAAGCAAAACAATATCCCAATTACCCTGATTTGATTATATGAATGTATCAAATTGTCACATGTACCCCAAAAATATGTACATCTAGTATGTATCAATAAAGATCCTATAAATCTATAAGAAAATGACCAACATTATAGAAAAATAACCAAAAAACCCCTACAAACAGATCTTAAACTATGCCCAACTTTATATTAATAAGAGAAATGAAAATTAAGACTACATGAAGATACCATTATTCATGTATCAGACTGACAAAGATCAAAGGCTTGGTAATCATTCTCTTGGTAACATTATACAGAAACATAAACTAACATTGCTGGTACCAACAGACAAGCACAATCTCAGTGGAAAGCAATTTATTAAAAATCTATCAAAAGTACATTTGTAAAACCCTTTAACCAAATTCTAAGACTTTACCTACAGGTTTACTCCCATGTGTACAAAATGACTGTTCACTGCAGCCCTGTTAGCAAAAGTAAAACACATGAAAACAGTATTGGTATCACTCATTTGGGAACTAATTATTTTACTTAACAGGATGTCATGATACATATTTAATGATAAAATATAATATGCTACAATTTATAGAATACACATTTTTGCTTGTATATGTGTGCACATATGTTCATTATACCACAACTAGAAATTCTGAGGAAAAGAAATCAAGAGGATGGGAGATAGAAGTGAAAGAGACACTTTCCATTATATACCAGCAGTTTGCACCTTTTCCATTTTAAACTATGTGAATGTAATAAAAATCAAATTACTTAAAATTTAATACCATTCAATGAATATTATTTCAACTAGGAAAATTACTTGAATGAATCTTTTTTTAAGCAATCAGAAGCTATAATCTATAAAAATCTAAACCACTATAAATATCAATGTATTGATACCTAAAGTTTTTTCTCTCTCCAAACCAAAGAAACAATCACCCACATTAACACAGTGAGTAAGCCATTAAGACCCAGCAGATATATCCTGTTTTTTGAAAACATATCATTGTTTCCTTGAAGAAGTAAACTCATCGGTGAACCCTACTATAAAATAATAAATAAAAAGCATGAATTCTACACTCAGTGTAGGATGAGAACTGGGATGCAATGGCCTCTGTAAGTCAGCATCAAACTGAAACAGAACATATCATAAATTCATGAAGAGATGCACATACCACAGTAATAGAGGGAAAAGTTCTTTTCTGGAAAGAAATTTAAAACAAAACTAAATATTTAGTGCTATTACATTGTAAGTATTAATACAAGCATCAAATTCCACCTAGCCAAATTACAATTCTGTAAGAGACAAAGTGAACAAAATTCTTGTGGTACATTTTATAATTTTATAAAAATAGGATTAATGATACTTCCCTAGACACCAATATAAATACTATATTATGAAGCATGTTATCAAAAATCCAACACGTGGGCGGGCGCAGTGGCTTACGCCTGTAATCCTAGCACTCTGGGAGGCCAAGGCGGCAGGACTGCTTGAGCCCAGGAGTTGGAAACCAGCCTGAGCAAGAGAGAGACCCCGTCCCTACTAAAAGTAGAAATAATTAGCCAGGTGTGGTGGCCCGCGCCTGTAGTCCCAGCTACTCAGGAGGCTAAGGCAGGAGGATCGCTTGAGCCCAGGAGTTTGAGGTTGCTGTGAGCTAGGCTGATGCCACAGCACTCTAGCCCAGGCAACAGGGCAAGACTCTGTCTCAAAGAAAAAAAAAAAAAAATCCAACACATCTGACAACTCCTGCAGGACATTTCTTCAGTCTAAGACACCGCAGTATAAGCACACTCTCAAAGAGTCTTGATACAAATGCATTAATGTGGATTTTAACTGGCAACATATAGCTACAAGAAAACACAAAATAATTTTTCTATATAGCTAACATTATGAAGTCTCAAAAAATTACCACACCCGGCTAACTTTGTATTTTTTCGTAGAGACAAGGTCTCACTCTTGCTCAGGCTGGTCTGGATCTCCTGGCCTCAAGCAATCCTCCAGCCTCGGCCTCCTAAAGTGCTGGTATTACAGGCGTGAGCCACCGAACCCAGCCAAAAAAAAAAATTTGCACTATTATTTTAAAATGTAAAATGTGTACATATAAAAGAACATACACAAAAAACAAAACGGTTGCTCTGAGACTAATGATGTTATAAGAGTTTACACAGACTCAAAAACACTACCTTTAATTGGCTCTGTGTCAGAAATTGTTGAAGTTGGGTAATAGATAGGTACATGGGGGTTCAATATATACTATTATTTCTACCATTATGTATGTCCAAAATTTTCCAAAACAACAATTTTTTTAAAGCTAATTCAATGCTGTCCCTCTAGGTTCTACCAAAATTAGGACCACTTCTTCCTAGTAACCATACATGGGTATTTTTTTGTCACAGTGAAATTTAAATTGCAGGAAATGTAGAGAAAAAACTGCTTAAACAATTTCATTCTCCCGTTATTCCTGTATAATTACAAATGCCAGATACTACTGAAACTTTTACCAGCCCTGTGCCCAAAGGTAAGAATCTTCAGCAGTCTCAACACAGGATGATGGTGCAGACTGCAGAGAGGACTGGTCTGAAACAAAGCCTCTGCGAGAAAACCAGGAAACTGGTTTTCTGAGAGGGTTAATGGTCCTCCTACCTCTTATTATTTCATTTAATTTTTGCACCAGAGGTGAAGTATAACATGTAATCATAATATGCTTTTATCTTATTTGAGGCACGAAGGAATAAGCAAATACTTCTATAGCGCTTATTTTGTGGCAGGCACTGTTTTAAATGCTTCACAAACATTAATTTATTTAAATTGTACCCTTTAGAAAAACAAGTATCAAAAAAGCAAACAAATAATTCTCAAAGAGACCTTTAACCAAAAATCTTTAGACAAAGCAAGTCATAAAACTTCAACAAAGGACATTCAGATACTGCAAAATTCTCCTTCTTACTGCAGTTGGCACAATTTTTGTTACGGGGGCACATGGACATTGGCAAGCCTTGCTTAAGAACAGCACAATCTGTCAATCCCATCTGCTTCCTATCAAAAAAAAAAGGGGGTGGTGTTAGAGATGCTTCAGGCTCATGGACAAGATTTTTCCCAAGGGTTTCTGAAGACTAATGTGTTGTTCTTTTGACTAAAAAATAATACAAATAGCAGTAGTAATAAAAATGCTTCTTTTTTTATGAGCTCTATTTGCCAGGCAATATACTAAGATATTGACATGCACTGTATCATATAATTCTAATAACAACCTAGCAACGTTAAGCACTATTAATATTCTCATTTTACAATTGAGAAAACTGAGATACCTAGGGTATCTAGACAATACAATTTAAGAGGCAAATCAAAATTCAAATGAAGGCAGACTAGCCTAGAGATTGCATTCTGAAACTCTAGGCTTAAATGGCTAATGCATTACAAGTTTCCTTCTTTTTTAAAAATCAAAAATAGTTATATAAATGTTGAGGGCTCAGAAGGAAAGGGTACTAAATGCAATGTGGTATCCTGGATTGGATACTGGAACACATAAATGGGATTACTAAAAAAACTGGTGAAATATGAATAAAGTCTAGAGTTTAGTTACTAGTAACAATGTTGATTTTCTAGTTTTGACAAATGTACCACAGTAATGTAAGAAGTAAACTTTACAAGGGACTGGGTAAGGAGTATGTGGGAATTCTCTGTGCTATCTTTGCAACTTTTCTGCAAATCTAAAATTATTTCAACATTAAAAGTTTATTTTAAAAATGTAAAGTAAAATGTATGCCTCAATTAAGCCATTCCAACTGAAGTGTTGGATAAAGCAAGGGTTAGGCTGGCTATGGAAAATCTCTCCACCTGTGATTTTGCCAATCATGTTAGGTGGCTTAGAAATGTATACTAAAAATACAAAGATTATATAATAATTGGAAACTCTGACCCAGTGATTCGATTTCTGAGAAGTTATCACCATTCTTAGCCTATGGTAGATCACATTTTCATTTTTTAATGGATAAACAATCTGAGCAACAAAATAAAGTAGTATTGGATTATAACCCAAAGCATAAAATATCCAAGATTCCATATCAATAAAAATAAATGACTATTTCAGCAAATAAAAGGGGAGAACAGACAAATCTTCAGCAAAGAAGAATTCCAAATGATTTATGTAGATAATCCACCTTCAAACAGGTAGAACATAAGTTCCACACCTTAAGTATGGATTGGGCATAATGATTTCTTTTTCAATGAGGGAGAGAATAACTTTGCAGTGGAGAAACCTGACAAACACTACTTCAGCCAAGTGATCACAGTTAACATTAACAGTCATAGATCATGTTCATAGTATGTACTCTTGATATAACATGATGAAAATGGCACACGGTATCCTAAATGGTATCCTAGAATAGAAAAAGGACATTAGGTCAAAACTAAGAAAATATGAATAAATCATGGGCTTCAGTTAATAATAATGTATCAATATTAGCTCATTAATTTCAAGAGCTCCACTGGGCAGTTCTCACTTGGGGTTTTCTCTTATTATTGCATACAGACATTGGCCAGAGGGACAGTCACCTGAAAGCTCACTTACATAATTGGCAGTTGATGTGGGCTGTTGGCTAGGAATCCATCTGGGACTGTCCCAGGGAGCTCCTATATGTGGCCTCTCCAGTCTGACGATATCAGCATTGTCAGATTTCTTACATGGCACCTGGCTTCCCCCAGAGGGAATGTCCCAGGCAGAAGCTACACGACCTTTTCTGACCTACCCTCAGAAGTCACTTAGTTGCCACTTGTTCTGCATTCTGTTAGTTACAAGCAAGTTACTAAGGCCCACTCAGATTCAAGTGGAAGACACATAGATCCCACCTCTCAAAAGGGAAGATGAATAAAGAATTTGAAGACATGTATTAAAACTACCAAACACAGCAAAGGACTGGAGGTTTACCTTGAAAAGGGTGAACTACAGAGACTCTTTTAAAGACAGCAGAAAGCTGAGGGCCAGGGTAAAAAGCCTTACTGAAAACCAGAGATTTAGACTATAAACTTGCATAATAAATGCTGAAATGCTCGGCCTTCTTTCCCAACTAAGAAATCTCAGAAACCTCAGGCAGGCAAATAGATTGCTCTTTGAGGAAATTCAATAGTCCCAGAGAAAATATCTATACAGATTACTTACACACAGGAACACTCCACAAAATGCTCTCAGGTCTCCACAATCAAGTGGAGGCCTATCAAATGACATCCCTGTCAAGGCCTCCAAACTTAAACACTTAAATATGAATAAATATCCAAGGATTACCAGCTATTGAAGGAAAACATGCAACATACATGTAAATACATCTGTATTTACAGCCGCTCCCAATTGTGCGCATCAACACCTGACCTCTGCCCCGTACCCCTGTCTGTGGAAAAATTGTCTTCCATGAAACTGGTCCCTGGCGCCAAAAAGGTTGGGGACTGCTGCAGCTGGGCACAGTAGCTCATGCCTGTAATCATAGTGCTTTGGGAGGCCACGGTGGAAGAATCACTTTCGCCAAGGAGTTTGAGACCAGGCTGGGCAAGATTGTGAGACCTGCCTCCACAAAAAATAAGAAAAATAACCTCGGCGTGGTGGCACACACCTGTAGTCCTAGCTGCTCGGGAGGCTAAGGCAAGAAGATCCCTTGAGCCCAGGAGTTTGAGGCTACAGTGAACTATTATGGCTCCATTGCACTCCAGCCTGGGAGACAGAGCAAGATTTCATCTCAAAAAAAAAAAAAAAATTTTTTTTCTCAAGAGAAATAAGAGTATTGTATTCATGAACCAAGAAAGTATTATTTTAAAAAGAACACTCACAGAAAAAGAAAGTGCAAATTAAAACCACAATGACACACCTCACACCTGTCAGAATGGCTATCATCAAAAAGATAAAGATAACAGGTGTTGGTGAACACGAAGAAAAGGGAACCCTTGTATGGAACCCTTCTATGCCATTCGTGGGAATGTAAATTAGAATAGCAACTATGGACAGCTATATGGAGTTTCCTCCAAAAACTAAAATTAGAATTACCAATAATGATTCAGCAATCCCACTTCTGGGTATATATCCTAAGGATCTGAAATCAGTATATTGAAGAGATGTCTGCACTTTCATGTTCACTGCAGCACTGTTTACAATAGCCAAGTTATGCAATCAACCGAAGTGTCCATCAATGGACAAATGGATAAAGAAAATGTGGTATATATACACAATGGAATACTATTCAACCTTTAAAAAGAAGGCAATTCTGTCGTCTACGACAACAAGGATGAACCTGGAGGACATTATACTAAGTGAAATAAACCAGGGACAGAAATACAAATACTGCAAGTTCACACTTATGTGTGGCATCTGAAATAACTGAAATCACAGAAGCAGAGTAGAACAGAGGTTACTAGTAACTAATAATAGTTACTAGAGGTTAGGAGGGTTAGAGGAATGGGAAGATGCTGTTCAAAGGATATAAAATTGCAGTGAGACTGGTAGAATAAATTGTGAGTATTTAAGGTGATGGATATGTTAATTAGCCTGATTCAATCATTTTACACTATATACATATATCACAACATCACTTTCTACCCAATAAATATATAATGTGTCAATTTTTTAAATTTTGAATAAAAATACAGAAAATTTTCAATGAAAGATTAGAAAACAAGTTGGAAAAAACACCCAAAAAGTAGAATTCCCCACATCCCTCCCCCCAAACCAAGATATTCAAGATAGAAGAGAATAAAATGAATAAAGCTATAGGAACCATCCAGGGTACAACATGCAACTAACAAATATTACAGAAAGAACAGGAAAAGGAAAGAGAAGGAACTTATCAAAGAAATGATTCAAAAAAGTTTCCCAGAACTAAACAACATGAGTGTCAAGGCTGAAAGTAGAACCACAAAAAAAAAAGTAACTGAAATTTCAAAACACTGATGGTAAAGATAAAACCTTAAAAATTCCCAGAGGCAACAAATAGGGCATACATAGAGAATCAGGAACCAGAACAGCATCAGAAATCTCCAGAATGGTATCTGTTAGAATAAAGAGCACATAATTTCCTGTGGAATTGTTGGTTATAGAGTACCCATCCTAGAGAAATTCTCCTGTATATACAAGAAGCATACAATGATGCAAATACAACAATGTAATGCTCTACTGAATTTAGAAGTATGGATTACATTTACATGTACCACCATGAATAAATCTCAAAACCAAACTAACTGGAAAATGATACAATACAGGGTGATGCCATTTATGTAAACTTACAAAAATTATAAAATAAATTAGTTTGATGAATGTAGCAAAAGTATTAAAAACATGCTTGAGTAGTATAAAAACTAAAGCTACTATCAAGACCAACTTGACAGCAGTTACTTCTAGGGAAAAAGAGACAGAAAAGAGATGGAGTGGTAATATTTAAAGCTGGTGATATTCCTTCTCTTTGAGAACGGTTTGAAGCAAACAGCAAAATGTTAATGTCTGTTAAATCTTAGTGATGTGAATATGGATCCTTATGTTAAGAATCAACTTAAATTTTCATGCTGCAAGACTAGTCAAATAAGCTGCATACACTGATATAAAAGTTCACGGCTCAGTAAAATCTCTTTTCAACACAGTAATTCTGTACCAATTTCTCTTACTATTAAATGGTCATTAATACCCATTTCCTTGACAAATATTACAGTAAAACTTAGTCAACAAAAATATGGGTACTTGCTCTGTTCAATTTATGGAGTGTGGAAATGCTATGTAAACACATATGTAGAACAGAAACTGTTTAGCCAAAATAAATGTCACTTCTGTTTTAACAGACGCCTGGTCTAACACTTACAAATAAAAGATCAACTCATTTAAATTTATCTGCCTACTAAATTTTTTGAGAGTTCTTTAAAATTACTTACAAAAGAAATGGAAAAAATGCTTTAAAAATGGGAACAAGCAAAGGGGAGAAAAGCTTCAAAAGCGATACAGGAAACAAGACATGAGAGTAAGTTTCAATATTTCCCCCAAATCAGACATATCCAGATTTCTCTATCCTCATCAAATAATCGTATGCAAATGCCCTACAGTAACTCAATCTTTTGTCAAACATTTTTTGTATTGAAAATAATCATTCACATTGATATGACGACGTGAATGTGATAACAGGGTTTCTAGTTCAAGACAGATGGAACGCAGCCATTTATCTCTAATCCCTCCCAATACTCCATCAAAATGTTCATAAAGGAATATCTTAAAAAGCTATGAAACACACAAAAATGAAAAATCAGGAGCAATAACAGGGAGGCAAGAGGTACATCACCAGTGGGTGGAGATATCAAAAATCTTTGGAAGATATACAGCAGATGGAAGAATAGTGATTAATGAAAAATAATGGAAGGATCAGCAGTTTAGCAAATTAGAATTGGGGAGGGAATCCTGGACAGGTTGAAAACTCAGACATAGCATGTTCATGGACGTAGTAAGATGAAATCATGCATGGGAGTGAAAATAGGGAGAGCTACTAAAAGTTGTAGAGAACTATCAACTCCAGTATCCCCTCATACATACAAAAAACATAAGTGTTCTTTTCTCAAGAAATTTAAGATGAATTCTCTATTCATATTTAAGAATAAGTATGAACAGCCAAGGATAGTCAGACATGTAAAGAAACCCAGCAGCACAAAAGGCAATGGCCACAACAAACAGTGGGAGAGTGGGGGAAGACCACTCTAAAAAATGAAAAATAACTTTTTTAAAAAATCATATATCAGTTGGCCGGGTATGGTGATTCATGCTTTGGGAGGCTGAGGCAGGAGGATTACTTGAGGCCTGGAGTTTGAGACCAGCCTGAGCAAATGTGAGACCCCATCTCTACAAAAAATAGAAAAATTAGCCAGGCGTCATGGCGCACACCTGTAGTCCCAGCTACTCAAGAGGGAGGCTGAGGCAGGAGGATCGCTTGAGCCCAGGAGTTTGAGGTTGCAGTGAGCTATGATGACACCACTGCACTCTAGCCCGGGCAACAGAGGCCCTGTCTCAAACAAACAAACAAATAAATACTGGGGGTAATTACCAGGAAAGCCTACAGATATTATGAAAAATTGTTTCTGGAAAATAGTATTTTTTTCTTCATGATAAGCCTTTCTATACAATTTGGGGGTTTTTTTTATTTTAAACTGTACATATTACTTTTTAAAACACTGTTTAATATAAAAGTAGCTTTACTAAGCTGTACAGACTACTCAACAGATCCTAAAGTTAAAACAACCTTATTTTCTTATTGTGTTTCATTATAAAATATGAAGCATGTTTCTCTGAATTAAAAAAAAATCAGTTCTAAAGGTAATAAAATGGCATTTAGAAATGAAGAAATCTAATACAAAATAAATTTAAAGGACACATACTTGCTGATAACAAATAGTAATTACAGAATTCAAAACAGTAGTGCTGAAATGCTATGTTCAAACTAGCCGGAATACTAAAAATTTGAATTCAATAGCAGAAACATACAACCTGATTTAATTTTTTGCTGTGACAACCAGCCCTACATCCCTGACTAAACACCCTAAATTTTTAGACATTTTACTTTGAGGTCAAGAATCTGAGTCAGATGATCCAGGTTTCATCAAAACTGGAAAATTCACAGCCAATATCTCTTAAAATAACATATCTCCTCAATGCATTCTATTCTATTTATTTGCCGTTAAAAGCAAGGACTCTAGAACCAGACTGTCTGGGTTTAAATCCTGGATTTGAATGTATCACCTACACGCTAGGAGATATTAGTCAAGTTACTTAATCTTTCCTGTGCTTCAGTTGCTATAAAATGGGGGGAATAATACTCACCCTCAGAGAGCTGTTCTGAGAATTTTAAAAGCTTATACACATGATATGCTTAAAACAGTGCCTCTTTCTATTTTCAAAATTTAACTGAGGCCACATATTCTTCTAGGTATCATCAAGAAATGTTTCTATGAGCTATCCAAGTACTCTTCACAACAAGCCTGTTGCTAGACACAATGCCTAGGTTAAAGGCTTTTATTATTATTAGGATGTTGCTAAAATAAATGCTAGTAGTAATAAAATCTATTATAAGCTCATGCTCAAACAGATGCTTGAAAACTCACATACTAGTAACAACAATCCAGGGCTTTATAGAATATATTCATTCACAAATACCTGCATTAAATCCTAAACACTGCTTGAATGAGAGTGAAAGAAAAACAACCCCCCTTCAGTAAACTCACAGAAACAGAACGTGTTGCTCTCAACCTTTCTTCCAATTCTTAATGCTTTCAGAATTAAATTAAAAGTCCTCTTCTCTTCTTCCAAATCAATTACGATAAATTATAATATCAGTGGCATTTGCTTAAGATTTTGAAATAACTGATATAGAAAGTTCAAAAGGGCTTGAATAATTGCTAAATAGATTATGTTATAGTTTTTATTATAATAGTTGGATAACTAGGCATTGATCACACCCAGCTCCAATAGCAAAGAGATGTTACTGATGGAAATAGGCTGGTCAGTTTTAAGAATCCCCCAAAAGTTGGAAACTATAGCTCTAGATTAGAGTGAGATTATGAAAACAAATAAATTCAGTAAATCACAGATTTTGTGAAATTAATTTATAAGTGAGAGATACCTAGCTAAGAGAATAATTTAGATTTTCTTGTCCTAACTCGAAAGCATAGCTACAAATTTCAAATTCAGGGCAATAGTACCACTCCTTAATCCCTCTCCAAGCCCTTCAATAAGAAAAAGGTCAGGCCTGGCAATCCTAACAATCTGGGAGGCCGAGGCAGGAGGATTGCTTGAGCCCAGGAGCTGGAGACCAGCCTGAGCAAGAGCGAGACCCCATCTCTACTAAAAATAGAAAAAATTAGCCAGGGGTGGTGGCTCACGCTTGTAGTCCCAGCTACTCAGGCGGCTGAGGTAGGAGGATCACTGGAGCCCCAGAGTTTGAGGTTGCAGTTAACTATGATGACGTAACTGCACTCTAGCCTGGGCAACAGAGCGAGACTCAGTCTCAAAAAAAAAAAAAAAAAAAAAAGTAAAAGAACTCAGGAAAGAATTAGAAATTTCAAAAATCATGCCAGAAATAATGACAAAACTCGAGAATACAAGAACAAACATATTTGATAATGTCTTGTAAGAGAAGATGGAAAGGAAGAAAATTTTACAAGTCAAAAAGAAAACGATGCAAAGGATTTGAGGAAAAGATACTGATGTAAAAGATGGACAAAAAAAGATTCAACATAAATATAACAGAAGTTCACAAAAAAAGGAAACAAAGCAATGTTCACAGAACAAATGTTAAAAATTATGAGTCAAGAAAACTTTCCTGACAACTGTAGGATGACTATAGTCAACAATAATATATTATATTGTTTCAAATAGCTAGAAGGAGGATATTGAATGTTCCCACACAAAGAAATGATAAATGTTTGAGAAGATGGATATGCTAATTATTTGATCACTATGTACCCAATAAATATGTATAATTATCACGTCAATTAAAAAAATAAGAAGAAAGCTTTCCTAAAATAAAACAACATATTGAAAGGGCATACTATTTATCTAGGGAAAAGAAAAAGACCCAGAAAAGACAACACTAAGACATGTTCTAGTTAAACTATTGGACTTTTAAAAGAAAAAGTAAAAAATTCTTTCAGCATCCAGGCAAAAAGATCAAGTCACATATATGGAAAAGAAAATCAGATTATCATCAAACTTTGACAGCAATGCCCTAAGCCAGAAAACAACATTTAATATATGCAATAAAAGAAAATATGTGTCACAGATTTTACATCCAGCAAAACTGATTTTCAAGAATAAAAGAGTATAAACAACGACTATAAAGAACTACTGAGTTCTTGCATGTTTATACATGCAAGAACTCAGGGAATATTGTTCCCATGAGGCCTTCCAGAGGAACCCAACTTGAGATAACGACATAAGTATAGGTGGGCATCTACGATGTTAGGAGTGTGAGTAAGGAAGAGGAAGGAAAAGGGTCCTCTGAGGGCAATGAGCCAGACTGTTGGATGAACGACCTTGGGAATGGCAGAAACCTCATTTCCAATGATCAGCACGGCCATTAGCTCAGAACCCATGCCTGCCATCATGGACTGTCAAAAGCTAGAAATTCCAGATTCTTTGGTACCCAAGATCCATTTATTATGGGTCACAGAATCTACAGAAATCTCAAAGTATGCCCTTCTCTTTCAAATCACCACTCTCCCCACCAAAACCTCTTTTTTTTTTTTAACATTAAGAAAGTATGAGCTTTAGCATGAAATAGACTTGAATTCAAATGCCAGCTCAACCACTTACTGTGTGATCCTGGCCTAATCATTTAATTTCTCAAGGCTTTAATGTTTCATCTTAAAGATAGGGGTAATAAAAGTACCTACATCACAAAATTTTTGTAGTAAACTGAACAAGATAGCGCAGGTGAACTCCTTCAGTGCCTGGCATAAAATGCTTTAAAAGTATTAGCAATCCTTATCATCATAATCCATAAATCACATCTTAGTCTACTCTATCATAACCAACCAAATATATAAGTAAAATCAGACATATTCAAACAGCCAAAAAATTATAGTTTATGTCCCAGGTCCAATATCCATATATAAATTGACAGATGAGAAAATATCTGATGTTTAGAATGATTATCCCATGGATAGTAACATCTTAAACCCTCAGGTTTTTCCAATTAGGCTCAACGGTTTTTAAATATATTTTTAATTTTTTTCATTTCTGAAATCCTTTCAATGACTTCTGAAACCAGCAAACCAGAAAAGAAACATTATTTAACTAGATATTATCAGGACATTTTAGTTGATCTCATATATACATGCTTGCTTATATTTCAAATATAGTAAAATCACTACATTTACCTGAGTTATCTTCTCATATCTATAACTCCCTGTCAGAGACATTAAAAAGTATCGCTAGCCTTAGCTTCACTGTCAAAAAAAAGTTAATTCACTATGAAAACCTCAGATTATTAGATCTGAGCCCAATCCATAAAGTTCCACTCTGCTGTCCAACTTGTCCCTGTTGCTGAAGACTCCTGGTGGTTTGGTTTTGTTTTTTAACATATAATAAAATGCACCCATTTTATGTTCACACTTTGATGAGTCCTGACAAATGTATACCTTGTGTAACTACTGCCAAATAAAGATAGAGATATTTCCCTTACTCCAAAAAGTCCCTTTGTGCCCCTTTCAAGTCAATCGTCCTATCCCCTCCAGATTTAAGCAACCACTAATCTGCTTTCTATCAGTAGAGCAGTTTTGCATTTTCTAGAATTTCATGTAAATGGAAGCATACAGTACATACTCCTTTGTGTCTGGTTTCTTTCACTTAGCATAATGTCTGAGATCATCCATGTTGTGTTTATTATTAGTTTGTTCCTTTTTATTGCTTCCATGGCTTTTTAAAACTTTGGATCCTAATAGATTTGGACAAAGACTAGGGCATGGCCTCAAGAAAGTACTTCAGGCCTACAGAACGTTATCAGCTACCTGCACATATCCATTAAAAGCTTAAAATATAAAGTAAAATAATTCCTTCCCTTGACCATAACACTAAATTTTTCCATCTAATGTTGCCGAAATCAGAGAGTTCATGTTCCTATATGTGTCTGAAAACCTGAATGATCAAACAAGGGCTAGAGGTACCTTGCACTTTATCATGATTTTAAGCTTGATCTCACTACAAGATTGATTTCAAACACACTGACAGAGATCACCTTTTTAACTTCAGCAAAGCAGATCAGGAATAAAATAACTGTTCTTCCTACTCCCAATAGTTTTTCAATTAGCAATGAGAATAAAATAAGTTCAAGGCTACACGGTTTGACCTTTAGCTGTTCTTTGTTCTCTCCTCCTTCCCAGATAAACAGATCCAGATTACAATAAAAGCAAATTAGGGGGAAAAAATCAGACAACAAAGGTTTCATAAGGCTTTTAGAGGAAATTTTATTTATAGGTTTGATTGTCTAGCCGTTTCAGTGCTATGTTTACGAGCAGTGAAGTGAGACAGAACATGTCACAGTCCTAAAACCTACAAATACTTTAATACTTTACCCTGGAACATGATCATAGTATTTCCAACATGTCTAGAATATTTTGTATAGTGAATATTTTCATACAGTCATTTCAGTACCCAAATATCCAATGTTTCTGGCAAAACAGCTAAAACACTGATGTCCTGCTTGGTAGAATTAGTCCCATCCATCAGTCTGGTCCCAAGGAGGAGGCTTCTCAAAATAAGATACTTTGTGGCACTTCACACTACTGGTAACTCCTCCATTCTAGAAACTCTACACTTACACTGACTTGCAATCATTTAACTTTATTCTTTTTCCTTCAGCCTCCTAAAGCAGGAAGTAGGCCCCCAAAATAATAATTAACCTTCAACTCAAAACACAGTATATGTCTTCTGATACAATCTCATTGCTTCAGCTATCACGTCTATACTGACTTCTCAGATGAATTTTAGTCTAGATTTTAAGCATTAAGCTTGGCTGTGCTACATCTCTCTCTTCAAACATAACCAAAAACTTCATCTTTGCACCCAGGCCACCTTCATATCCCTGTCTACCTATTTGTATTAATAACAGAATTCCTATCCTATTAACCCAAGGCAGAAACCATAAATCTTCTGGTAAAAATTCAACCATCATGAAGTCCCTATGTTACATCAATCTTGCTTTTAAGTGTCTCTCTCATCTATCATCCTAATCTTGAGCATCATCACCTAAGGTATTGATTATTTAACTGCTTCTTAGTTGGTCCACCTGACTTCAATCTCTCCTTCCTCTCTCTAATCCACCCTGCAGATTATTACCAGCTTGATTTCCCTAAAACATACCTTTTTTTTTTTTAAAGACAGTCTCACTCTGTTGCCTGGGCTAGAGTGCCGTGGTGTCAGCCTAGCTCACAGCAACCTCAAACTCCTGTGCTCAAGCGATCCTCCTGCCCCAGCCTCCCAAGTAGCTGGGACTACAGGTGCACACCACCACGCCTGGCTAATTTTTTCTATTTTTAGTAGAGATGGGGTCTTACTCGTGCTCAGGCTGGTCTCCAAGTCCTGGCCTCAAGAGATCCTCCAGCGTAGGCCTCCCAAAGTGCTAGGATTACAGGTGTGAGCCACCGTACCCGGCCTTCTAAAACATACTTTAAATATCCCAAAAGGATGTAATAGCTGCCTACTAGATGCCAAAAGACATCAAGTACAAGATACCCAGTCTGGATTTACTTATTAGGAAGCTTTCTCTCTAACGTGCCCTGCTTAGACCCTACACAGCCCAACTTCATCATGCTTATTCCCACTTCATAGTCAATTTTTCCTACTTTCTTTTATTTAGTTAACCAAATCCTTCAAGCTGCCTATGAAATAATACTTCCTCCTTGATATAATCCCCAAGCCTTCATACCACCCTCTCACAACTCTTACAGCATCATTCACATTCCTTTTAACATTTTTGCCCTCCTTATCCCCTTTCCTACCCTAATTTGTGACCTTGGTACCCAGCAGGTCCTGAATAAAATACATATTAACTTAAAAGATACTTCTTCAAGAAAGAATATCCTAGTCAGCTATTCTGACATTCCCAGAAATATTAAGTCGGCAGAGACCTATATAGACTGTTCTATTGAAACACTGATTAACCTCTAACATCTACTATAACATTTATTAAGTACAGGCAGTCCTTGATTTCCAGCAATTTTACTTTTGGTGATTCACTTTTAAAGCACCTAGCCAATTACTCCCACTTAAGGCAGACACAGGGCACACTAATGAATTTATAACACTTGGTTTATTTCCTGATGATGCATATAAAAGAACCCCAACTCCCCGAGTCTGTAGCACTATAGTCCTTTTTAAGAACATGTTTGGCTCTAGGCCAGATCTATTCGGCCTAGCTCTTCCTAGGGGTACTTAGATTTAGGGTTGAGGCAAGAAGGATCAAGATTAAGCAGAAACAAGGGAGGAATGTATGGAGGAAAAGAAATATATACAAAGGATTATTTATCTTAAGCATTAATATAAAGCAATCACCCTATCCCCACCTCACCCCCCATATTACCATTTAAGTGTTACCCTGTCAAGCATTCACATCAATCCAAATACAAATTTTGGGGAAGATTTTAGAGCTGCCTTAAGGTTAAAATCTTTAATTAGCACCATCATTTTATAGACACATTATCTAATTAATCCCTAAAAACTCCTGAAGACAATTAACAAAAAGAAACACCAGCATTCTAAAGGTAAAATAATTCCATATTTATGCCTGTAAGATTTAATTTTGTCATTAAAAAAACAATCAGGAAAACAGAAAATACTGTAAACGATAATGGCAAACACACAAAAGGAGAAATTCAAATGCCAATAAACATGGGAATGTTCACTGACCCTCACTAGTAACAGGAAAATGCAAATTTCCTAATAGGAAAACTAACAGGAAAATGCAAAATTAAAGTCACGATGAAGTACCATTTCTCCCCAGTTAGATTGGGGCGGGGAGAGACTCTAAGACTCTCAATACCAAATGTAGACAAGAATATAGAGCAGTGCTGTCAGGGATACTAGCCACTAATCACATGGGGCTAGTAAGATTTGAAACTCAGCTAATTCAGGTTGAGATTTGCTCTAAGTGTAAAATATACACTGGATTTTAAATATTTAATATTTTTAAAGAATGCAAAATATTTCAATTTTTATTTACATATTGAAATATTTTGGATATACTGGATTAAACAAGATACTTTAATTAAAATTAACTTCACCTGTTTCTTTTTACTAATGTGGCTACTAGAAAATTTTAAATTACATTATATTTATATAGGACAGCACCGATATAGAGTAACAGAAATTTTCTCATACCACTGACAGAAGTATCAATCAGTACAGCTACTTGGGAGAGAATTTTAGAAATAACTAAGTAGGCTGGTAAGATGAGGATAGCCTACAATTCAGCAATTACACTCCTAGGTATGTGCCCTAGAGAAACCCTTACACTTAAATAATAAGACATGTAAATTATGTTTTAGGCCATTGTTTACTATCAAAAATAATCCAAATGTCCTTTCAAAAAAGACCAGACAAAATGTGTTCTAGTCATACAATGGATACTACATAATACATATGCAATACTATGAAAAAAAAAGAGAATAGAGCAACAAAGAACTGCAAAAATATTAAGTGAAAAAAAAAATTGTATAAAAAGACATTCTGTATATGATCATGTATATAAAGTCTCTTAAAACAGTACTTATGCTATTTAGAAGACAGATACATGTATGGAGATCATATCTATAAGAAGGTAGGCACAAAAGTCAGGGAGAGAAGGGAGATGGAATCCAGGAAGGTTACAGAGGAGCTTCAACTACACTGGTAATGTTCTATATCTTAAACTAGGCTGGGTGGTGGGTACTTCGGTGCTGAATATTTTTTATAACTCCATTTATGTCTGAAATATGTCTGTGTTTTTAACATAAGTTTTTTATACCATGTATAGCTGCAGTCCCCAACACTATCTGTCTGCGGCCTGTTAGGGACCCAGCCACCAGAGCTCCGCCCCCACCCCAAACTGTCTTCCAGGTAACTTAGGAAAGGGGGAGGGAAGAGGTGCACAGCAGGAGGTGAGCGGCAGGCAAGCAAAGCTTCTTCTGTGTTTACAGCCACTCCCCATCAGCTCCACCTCTCCCCATCAGCTCCATCTCGCACCAGTGCCTGAGGTCTGCCTCCAGCCTCCCCACCAATCCTGCCCCCACTGTCTGTAGAAAAATTGTCTTCCATGAAACCGGTCCCTGGTGCAAAAAAGGTTGGGGACCACTAACATACAGCACTAACCAGGTATACTTTATGGTTTGGAGGACATAAGAAATAACTGCACAATTGTAACCATGTTAAAAGCAGTTATCCCTTCAGTAACAACAGGGTACAAGAAAAGTTACATATAAACACCTATAATATAAATACCAGATATATAAATACCAATTTTATACTACTACAACAAAAAACAGGGAACAAAATATACATCCTATATCAGGGGTCAGCAAACTTTTTCTTTAAAGGGCCAAAGAATAAATATTTTTGGCTTTGCAGGGCCATATGGCTCCTGTCACAAGTACTCAACTCTGCTACAGTAGTGGGAATACAGCCAGAGACAAATGAGCATGGCTGTCTTCCAATAAAACTTTATTTACAAAAATAGGCAGCATGTCAAATTTGGCTGATGAGTCATAATTTGATGACCCTTGTCTAGATCCATCTTTTAAAAAGAAATAAGTAAATCTATTAAATGAAAGTCTGAAAGAGAAATGGATTCGCATAGTAACAAAATATGCCATGATCACCTGCTAATTACAAAAGAGAAAAATGTTCCTTCTCCATGGAGAGATCTAGCAGTTACCACCCTTAACCCAGTGATCAAATTTAGTATCACTAATAGTGTGAAAGTCAGGCATTTTTTGCCTCTGATGTGATATGACATGAAGCAGCATCACCTAAGAAGTATTCTGGCCAAAATGTGTAACCTGAATTAAACAGTCATTAGCTCTAACTTAACAGTTTAGGAAGAAAAGGAATAAGTTTTAAACAAGAACTCAAAGAAGTAATCAAATTCTGAATGTAGGACACTTTACAAGATAATTGGTCTCTTCAAAAAGAGAAAGTCATTTTTTTTAAGTGAGTGTGTAAATTTATATGAGAATTGAGACACAGTAACAAATGCAATGTAATACACAATCCTTCAACAGACCTTGGTTTGGAGGGCGGAAAGCTATATAAAGACATTTTTGACCCAATTGGGGAAACTGAATATGGATTGGCTATCAGATGATTTTTGGAAATTAATTTGTTAGGTATGATAATTTTGTAGGTAGAGAGGAAAATGTCATTTTTTGGAGATTCATACTTAAGTAGTTAGGGGTAAAATGATATTATGTCTATAATCTATTTTTAAATGATCCAGCAAATATTATACAGCTATGTTATAGATTGAATGTTTGTGTCCCCACAAAATTAATATGTTGAAATCCTAAATCCCCAATCTGATGGTATTGGGCGGTAGGTAGGGTGGAGCCCTCATGAATCAGATTAGTGCCCTTATAAAAGGGACCTCAGAAAGCTCTCTAGCTCTCTTTCCACTATGTGAGGATACAAGAAGATGGCCATCGAAAAATCAGAAAGAGGGCCTTCACCAGATACCAGCTCTGTCAGCACCATGATCTAGAACTTCCCAGCTTTCAGAACTGTGAGAAATAAATTTCTATTGTTTATAGGCCACCCAGTTATGGTATTCTTTTATAGCAGCCTGAACTAAGACAGGTAAAAACACAAAGTACTGCTGAATTTAGGTGGTAGGTATATAGGTACTCAGTGTACTGTTATAATGTTCTGTAGCTTTAAAATTTTTCATAATAAAAAGCAAAAAATGCAGTATGAGATGATTTTTAGTTTATTAAATTTTATTCATCACCCTCCCCCAAACATTATAGTACTAAGTGTGCCCCAAAGTGCACAAGGTTATAAATGAAAATGTACCCAAAAGAAATTCTGTGAAAGTTCATGACCCTGATGTTTTCCCTTTTGAGTATCCAACTTCTAAAAGTGAGGACAAGGCCCAATACAGTGGCTCATACTTGAAACCCTAGCACTTCGGGAGGCCAAGGCAGAAGGATCAATTGAGGCCAGGAGTTCCAAGACCAGCCTGGGCAACATAGTGAGACCCTGTCTCTAAAAAAAAAAAAAAATAAGAAAAATTAGCCAGGCATGGTGTCCTGCTCCTATAGTCCTAGCTACTTGGGAGTCTAAGGCAGGAGGATCACCAGAGCCCAAGAGTTTGAGGTTGCAGTGAGCTATGATGACACTACCTCACTCCAGCCCAGGCAACAGAGTAAGAACCTGTCTAATAAAATAAAACAAAAGAAAAGTGAGGACAAGGCAAAAATCACAAGATACTTTGATTAATTAATACTGGTCCTTGATTTTTATTCATTTTAGAAAATTTTTTTTTTTTTTTTTTTTTAATTTAGAGATAGTGTCTAGCTCTGGTGCCCGGGCTGGAATGCAGTGGCATCCTCATAGCTCACTGCAATCTCCAACTCCTGGGTTCAAGTGATCCTCCTGTCTCAGCCTCCCCAGTAGCGGGGACTACAGGTGTGCACCACTACGCCTGGCTAATTTTTCTATTTTTTTGTAGAGACAGGGTCTTGCTATGTTGCTCAGGCTGGTCTTGAACTCCTGGCCTCAAAGGACCCTCCTGCCTCAGCCTCCCAAAATGCTGGGATTACAGGTGTGAGCCACTGTGCCCAGCCAAGATTCTTAAATGTAAAATGTATCTATAATTCCTTTATAGTATTTTTACTTTTTGCCTTGTAAAATTAATTATTCATACACCTGTTTTACCCCATTCCTCACACCCCCAGACGTCAATCTCAAAAAATCTTTGATCCCAAAAGTGCCTAATGCTGATAGACAGTAATTATTGCCTAGACAAAAATGAACAGCAGTAAATTTCTGTTCATATCTTTAACAACCATCAAATCCTTGAGAAGCAATAAACCTCTTCCCTCCTCCTACCCTCTATTCCTCCCCCAAAAAACATACTGTTTCTATGGAAAAATGTATTCAGCAAATATTTATAGAATACAATATAGATACATGGATAAATCAACATACAAAACTAACACAGTTATTGCTCTCATGTGGCTTACACTCTGGTAGAAAATGAGAATCTTAGAACAGAACTCTTGATTTTAGAGTCAAAAGGGCATCAAGATGTCCAGCCCTCTGCCTTAACTCAGGTAAAAATGTTAGATTACAGGTTAAGGCTACTAAATCCTGGAAAGAATAAGCAACTCACATGGCACGGAATCATTAAAAGGTTGAGTGGGAACCACAGAGTCGTCGGCTCCTGAGCTTAAGCAGTCTTTCAACTTACCATATATCATTTAGGAGTAGTAGTAATAGCAGTAATAGCAATAGAAAGCACTTAATAAAGGTTAGCAATTATAATGTGCCAGTCTCTATGCTAAAGGTTTACGTGGATTACCTCAACCCAACAATCTTATGAAATATACTATCATCACCCTCACTTTACAAATGAGAAAACTGAGGTTTAGAAACATTAAGTAACTTGCTTTAAGTTACCTGTCTATGGATTGTTGGAACAGGGATTCAAATCCAAGTGTCTGACTTTAGAGTCAATTCTCCCAATCACTTTTCCCCTTTTTCCAGACAGATAACCCACTTCAAGTATAAAGTCTTCTCATAATTAACATACACTTAGAAACATACACAAGTAAACAGTGCTAAGCATTCTACAGCATTACCTGAAAGCACAGAGTAGCAACAATTCAGAAATATTTATCTAAATCTGTTGAAAAGATGCCTCATGTACATTTGAGAAACAATAATTCCAATGTCATGACCATTTGGCCAACCCCTCTAACCACCTTTCAAGTACACTCCTGAAACTATTGCTATCTACCATCTCCCAAACCTTTTTAGCCAAAATACCCGAGAGCCAATTAAATACCACACTTATTTTTATCTTGTTGGATTGTCTTCAGTCCTCTTAAGAACACAGGGTCAATGTGATTCCAGCCAACTCTCTGTAATTACCTATCTATCTCTACTCCTTTATATTCAAAATGTCTTATACTTGACTCCATAATTTGGTCACACAATGTAAATCCAAACGAAGACAAGGCGACCCACCTACATGAACTACACTCTGTAAGGTGGTCTCTAAAATCAAGAGTCAAAACATAGATATTATTTTAATATATTCTGTAATGTAACATCAATAAACAATTTTATTGTGTGTCCATCTGTTTCCAAACTTGGTGGCCACCCTGTCTTTCAATAAAAATCAAATAAGCAAAGACAGGCAGAAAAAAGCAACTCAAAGCAAAAGCACAGAACCTGGGCTGAGGGCTGTGGCTTATGCCTATAATCCTAGCACTGTGGGAGGATTGCTTGAGACCAGCCTGAGCAACAGCAAGACCCCCGTCTCTACAAAAAATAGGAAAATTAGTCAGGTAGAGGTGGCACGCACCTGTAGTCCCAGCTACCTTGGAGGCTGAGGCTGGAGGATAGCTTGAGCCCAGGAGTTTGAGGTTGCAATGAGCTATGAGCATTGCCACTGCATTCTAGCAGGAGACAGAGCAAGAAAAAGATTCAAGATGTAGGGTAAGAGCAATGAAGCAATCAATATCATTAATCCTTCCAAATCTCCACTACCCTTACAAACTAGAGTTAGAGTTTATAAAACAAAAAAAGGGAAGGGTATAACTGAAAACTATTACATATTAAGCTAAAAGTTATTTCACTTTCACATTTTGATAGAAAGAAACAGACACAGTTTCTTTAAGTTTAGGACCATCAACCACCAAAGCTTTAATAAAAGTTTAAATTATATAAACAAAACCAGTTTATGAATACAAGAGATAATTTAAGAAATTCAAGTAAGGTTGTTTTGGGTTATTTTTAAATCTAAATATAGGTACTCAATGATGGCCAAATGTTGAACAGCTTAAAGAATCTGGTCTGAATTACAATACTAAATTTAATATATTCAAAACATTCAAGTTCTCTTACACATCAGCGTTTTGATAAAGTAACAGAGTTACAAAAATATATTAAAAATGAAACTGGTAACCTGAAGGCTTATTTGGGTATAATAAATGAGGTCTCTTTGGTCATAAATGAAACTAATGTTCTTTTATATTGAGGCAGTGACATAAATACAAGTCAATTTACTTTAAAAAAAAATCAATTTTGATTCACTTCAGCAATCAGGATCACATGAAACTCTGACTCACAAAGGAAAGCAAAAGACCACCAAGCGTTAAAATAAAAACAAAAAGACTAAAGATCTCTTGTGCTTAAGTGTGCAATGTTTGTGTAAAGTCAAGAAGAGGTATCTTTACCAAACTGGATCATCACTACAAAAGCTATAGAACAAAAAGCAGAAACTAAGCACCTGCTTCAAATCTTAGGTGCAATATGACAACCTCATGCAGAAATTCACAATGCGGGAAAAACAAAGGCACAACCTCAAGGAACTCCACAGCTACGGAATTTAGGGAAGTAATGATAAATAAACAGACCAATTTCAGCACAATAAACCAAGAGACAAATTGGCTCCATCAGCCATCTTTTATCAGAGCACAAAAGCAGCAGTCACAAATCAGTGACAGTATGACCAGACTATTGGTCAACCACTAGTCTTTCAGGTACACTCACGTAAGGACAGAAACGACAAGGTCTTTTTCAAACACAAATGACAACATGTATTTTATAGGTATATCCCAAGTTATTTAAACCAAACTTGCTAAAAGTCCTATTCACCCTCCTCCCATTATCCCACCTTTTCTCCCATCCTCCTTTCCAGGAACTCATCTGTCCAAGAATGGATAGTAAATGGAAACACCTGAAGTCCCCAGACTTCCCTCATGACTGCCTAATGTATGGATCTCTTTTCTCTCTTCAGGTTGGTTATCTTTTAATCTTAAGTCAATGTCTTCCTTTAAGGTATGATATTTCCTCCTTCCTCTTTCCTCTTTTCATATTAAAGTTTTTAATCCAAAAACAGAAAAACTCTTCCTTTTGTTAAAAATAGTAAAGCTCTAATAACAGCTTTTAAGTGTACTGCAGAAAACGCATATATCCCAAATTTTCCACTCGATTTTTTAGGCCAGCCACAGGAGGAGCATAGCTATAAGGTAAATCAAGGGAGAATTGTTGGTTACCAGAATGTAAGATCTATGAGGTCAGGGATTTTGTCTGTTTTATTCAGACTCCAGCATGAAACGGTGCCTTGTATACAGAAGACGTTCAGTGAACACAAGGATAATGGTTGGGCTTCCTTTCGGCTGGAACCACCTTCCAGTAATTCCCCAAAATGACAAACACAAAGGGAAAAAGGAGAAGCACTCAATATATGTTCTCTAGGCCTTTTGGAAAACATGGAGTTGTTCCTTTGGCCAGATACATGCAAATCTCCAAGAATGGTGATACTGTAGACATCAAGGGAATGGGTACTGTTCAAAAAGGAATGCAGCACCGATGTTACCACAGCAAAACTGGAAGAGTCTACAATGTTACCCAGCATGTTGTTGTCATTGCTGTAAACAAACAAGTGAAGGGCAATATTCTTGCCAAGAAAATTAATGTGCCCATTGAGCATATTAAGCACTCTAAGAGCCAAGATAGCTTACTGAAACACGTGAAGGAAAATGATCAGAAAAAGAAGGAAGCCAAAGACACAATTGTTGTGTCAGCCTGCTCCACCCAGAGAAGCAAACTTTTCGAGAACCAATGGAAAGAAGCCTGAGCTGCTGGAACCTACTCCCTGTGAATTCATGGCATAATAGGTGTAAAAGAATAAAAGACCTCTGGACTGTTAAAAAATAAAATAAAATAAAAAATAATGGTTGGAGGGCTACAGACTAAATATGATTAGATTATTCTTTACTTCTCAGGGGGTTGTAGCCTAGAGTAAATAACAGAAAGCCTCCCAAATCTAAACTTGATCTATACATTCTATCATTTGCAGTGCTTTGAGTTAATTATTTCCTTTGTAAGGACTAAGATGGGCCACCTGTGTCCAACAAATAATGCCACTTCCTTACCTCAGAGGTAAATGCTTTAGTCAAAACAAGGAAAAACACTTTGCCCAGATAGGTTAAGCACTCATGAGTAATAGAGACACTACTAGATTCTCCTACTTATAAAAACATCTATTAACTATCCCTCTTCAATGTTAGGAGTGCTCCTAACACCTACATCAATAAAATGCAACCAGATTTAAGAATCAGTGATATTACTTTCAAGCTTAGAAGTGCTCAGACCCTTACAAATTACTCTACATATCCTTTATCAAACCTGCTTCGTTTCAAGTATGTACCACCTATCAAACAAAACTTATTCACTTGTTTTATTTTCTTTTATATTACACATTTTGTTCCACCTGATAACATAACCACATTTTAAAACAGTTTTCCATACAGGAAAAAGTTTTTCCTATTTTTATCATACAAATGAACTTTTCATTCACAACTTATTCTGAAGTGAAGGACATTCTACACAGACAAAAATAACAGCAATCCTAGACACAGGTCTTATCCACCCTGTATCACCGCCAGTGACTGGTTCCATCTCTAAGAGTAATACAAGTTCCTCAATAGTCAACATACCACTTCCAAAGTTTGTCTGTCTCCTCTAAGTATCAGACCACATTTGACTAGACATTTTGTTCACAAGGATACAAAACAAGTTTTCCAAGTAGCACTGTTTCTAAACTTTAAGATTTTTAATTTTCAAGAAACAAATTAATGTAAAGCCAATAAATATAATCTTTTTTATCTTTTACCTCCTTTTTAGTAAACATAATCTTGATGATATTTCAACTACTCCATAAGAAAACTTTGAACCCATTTTACATTTAGCAAGTTAATAACTATTTGGGGTAAGCCAAAAGCTTTAAATTGGTAAACTGTGCTTTAAATGTTACGAACCGTATTTAATCTATGTCTAATATATGAACTAACAAGTTAAAATACAATTGATTAAGCTACAGGGTTCATGCAGTTAAACAAGTTATTACAAAGGATATCATTATAAAAGGTATGTTATGCCAAGCAATTAACAAGATATTGCAGATGTGGTCACAGTTAGCTACAGTAAAATAAAAAGAAAATTTACTTGAGATCTCTTCTATGTCATGACTTACCATAATTCAGAAGCAAAGTGTTTATGGTTGCTATTAAAATTAAATTGAAGGGGAGAAATAAAGTACCCTGAAATTGGAATGAAAACTTAAAAAAAAAAGTATATGAGCTATCATATGCTATCTATGTTTCCTAGGATGCTAGACATTACTAAAAACTAAATCTCAAAGTCTGAGAAATAAATATATACAGTTACAAATTACGCTTTTGGAAAACTTCATAACTTTATCAAAATTTAGGAAAGTGTTCTTTTACTGATTAAAAACTGCCTGGTCAAATCATTGAAGTTAGTCTTCTAGGTAGTCTTCTTTAAGGGGAGGCACATAGAGGGAATGTTCAAAAGTGTCAACCTTCTTAAATCAAGTATACCCAAAGAGGTTAAATCATATTAGAAATGTTTTGCTTGCAGGCCAGGTGCAGTGGCTCATGCCTGTAATCCCAGCACTTTGGAAGGAGGATCACTTGAGGCCAGGAGTTCAAAACCAGCCTGGGCAACAGAGTGAAACCCTATCTCTACAAAAAATTTAAAAATTAGCTGGGCGTGGTGGTGCATGCCTGCAGTCCTAGCTTCTCGGGAGGCTGAGGCAGGAAGATGCTTGAGCCCAGTTCGAGGCTGCAGCCAGCCACCCTGCACTCCAGCCTGGGCAATAAAGTAAGACCCTGTCTCTTAAAAAAAAGAATAGTGAGATGGGAAGTACTCTAGATTACCTCTCTGAGGTCTGCCCAGTTTCTAAGAATCTTATCTCATATCCCCAACTAGTAAGTCCTCTTACTCCTCAATTCTACTAATATAATGTGTAAGATATTATACATTCTACACTAAAACTTTAAAGTTGTCAATATAAATAGCAGTATTCTGTTTCATTCCAATTCTGAAATTAGTTTGCCAAGGGAAAAAATAAAAAGCATCAAGTACAATGTGAAGAATCACTGAAAATCCAGAAATACTATATTCCCCCAAATTTTCTTACCCCTAATCATGACTTTATATTTTAAACTATTACTTGAATAAATTTTGCTATTAGAATTTTGGAAATAAAAAAAAACCTTTATTATTCTGATACCATCAGTTGTTTGCCAACTAATTTTTCTTATAGTCAGTGAATTATGAAAGGCATATTTCACAAAAAATGTAAAATAGCATGTGTTGTATTTTAAGAAGTTAGTTTTAGAGTTAGAATTAATACTATCACTACTTCCTAGGCTAGGTAATGTCACTTAACACTTTAAAATATTAAATAGTTACATATAATATATAAATATTCATAAAATATACATTATAGGGCTTCTAGTGCTTACCACAGGCTGTGTTCTTACACTGACTGTGTAGAAAGAGGAGCTAGAGTAAACCCTATCTGATATACACCCAAGCCCAGGCCCTGTGCCTGGTCTGTATTGTGAATGGGGGGACATGGAGTTGAGAAAAAAAATATAGATAGATACATAGATAGATTACATGTGTAACTAACACCAATGAGTGAATACCATTCACTCCCAGTATCACGTACAATAAAAGAAATGTTTACCAACCCATTTACAAGGGTATGTCTGCAATCCTCTCACTATTGGCTCAGCCAGTTTTTAATGAATCTTCACAATCACTGATAACTATGGCAAATTCTACTCCTCTCCAAGAGTGCCAGGAGACAGTCAATTAGCATCACATTTTAATTCAAAAGACTCCATAAAAAATGTGTAATAGGAAAAAATAACTTTCAACAAAAGCCACTTTTTCTGATCTTGTCAGCTTGTGAATCAGCCGTTCTTAGAAGCACAGCTATTTAGACACTACACCATTCCTTCAGATGATGTAATCTTAAGGGATTTAGTAATCATAATATGTGAATTACTAACATAAAACAGTATTTACTTACATGATTAGACAAACTGAAAAGGCCTTCTCACCTATTCCTGGAGTCTTCATAGAAATCAGACACCCAGTGTAAGAAAACAGGTGTTGAAAGTTCTGCTGGTCACTTCTAAGAGAATAACCACATCAACAAATCCAAAGGCTAATGTATAAGAAACTAGGGAAATCTTAACTAATGGGTATGAAAGCTCTAATAAAAATATTCCATGCTAATAACACAACAAAAACAACCACTGCAGAAACTATTGATAAAACTTTATGAGAGCAAAAACAAATGAAGAGGGGAAAACACAAACAACCATTAAAAAAAAAAAGGACAAAGAAGGCATTGAAAGTAAGCAGCACAAGAAAAAAAAAAAAAGATTATCCCTGAAAGAATAACTGTTGACTAAAAAAAAATCTGTTCTAAATACCTAATTTTAAAAGTTCTATTATAACAACATACTGTCTATTTGGGAGGCCTACAAAAACGATTCCTTAAAAAATTGCCATTTTAATATTACTTCAGTTGTATTTGTAAAAGGCCTGTATACTTGAAAAAGACTATTATAATAATTAGAATAGCTTGCCTCATTATTTATTTAGAATGCTCTATTTAAAAGTAGGCCAACAATAGGAACTTTGCTATTGCACAACAGAGAAAGTAAATGAAATAATATCTATTAACATTCAGTGTCCATGGCATGTTTCTCCATCTCCTAGAACATACTGTGACTTACACTGTCTACCCTGAACAATTTACTACTTCTCCATCCATGCAGTAGCTCAAATAAAAAGAGTTCCTGTGTTAATCCCACAATAAACCTCAGTAATTCTCACATCACAGTAGTTGTAAATGTTTGTTAACAGAAAAAGAATGTTTTTCCCAAAATAGCTACATAACACTAAGACTACTCAAATTCCTAAATAATCCTTTTACAAGACTCCTGCCAACTTTATTTTGATACATTAAACATGTGGAGCCTATTTTAAAAGCTCTTTAACTGTGACTTTATCAAAACAGCTTCCTACTTGTTCATATGATGTCTTTTTTTAAAGTCTTCAAGTTGTTTTTTAGAAGAACTTGAATACTGATGAATTTGGGCTGCTATCAAATGCCTTAGAAGCATTTTTGCCAAATAAGATGGGCAAACGTCCTAGATCCTGCTAAATCTGACATTAGAGGTCATGCAACTTTAAAAAAGTTAAGAAATAACTATTTCCAACACTCAGCCCTTCATTTTTAAAATTATTTCAGAGTTATTTTCACACTCTACGTTTAATACAATCTTTTTTTTTTTTAAAGGGTGTTAAGCTTACGGTATAAAAAACTGATCTACTACATAAAGCTGGTCAGTCTACTCTCAAGAGGCCTCCGGGAGATTTGGGGTACTGACGATACTAGCAGTTTCAATTAAAAAATACATTGTTAAGAAGAATGACATCCAAAAAGGAAGGGGCTGAGTAATGCAGGCAAGAGAAGCCGGAGTCTGATAAGAGAAATGATTCAAAGCCACCAAGGAGGAAGGAGATGGTGAGAAGCATAAAAGAGCGAGAAAGAAGATTTTTAACGAGGAAGTGAAGTGGAGCGCAGAGTAGGGCAGAAGCTAATGAGGAAACAAATGGGAAAAGGTAGTGTTTTCCAATAAGGCACGCACCAGGAAGAGATGAGCCAAGGCCTGGGGAGCCCCAGTGCTTTCTTGTGAAAGAGATGCTTGCAGACTGAAGCACAGAGAAGGGGGAAGCAATTGACTTCCAGGCGTCTGAGCAAACTCCCTATTCTCTCCCCGCGCCTCTCCCAGCCCTCAACCGAGAGCGGAGGCGGCGGCCGGGGAAGGGGCCTACCCAGGAGCCAGGCCGGCGTTGCGCTCCCCAGGCTTCCCGGCAGCGGAGAAAGAGGCGAGGATTCAGAAGGGCAGAGGCCTGGGACGCAGCTCGGCGGCACCCCGAAAACGGTCCCGGGGCCTCGGCGGTGCGGCCAGCCGTTTCCCCTCCGGCGGCGTGCCGAGCGGCCTTACCTGAGGCAAGAGAGGGAGGCGAAGTCTAGGGCGTCTCGCTCGCGCCCGCCGCAGAGCCCCCAGCTGTACTCAGCCCAAGTTTCCAACGGAGGCGCGACCCTGCCTCAGCCGCCGCTTCCCCCTCGGGGTCTCGGCCACCGCCTCCGCCACCGCCGGGGCTGTTTACACCGCCGGGCCCCTCACGCCGCCGCCGCCGCCGCTGCCGCCTTCTCTCCACCCTAGCGCCGCTGCCGATTCGGCTGCCGCCACCTCCTCCGCCGCAGCCTCGTCTCTCTGGAGCATCTTCCAACCACCGAACGCTGAGAAACAGAGACTCCAGCCGCGCCGGCAGGAAACTCCCCCGCAACTGCTAGGGGAATGAGGCAGTCAGAGCACCGGCGGCTTTTCCGCCATTGAGCAGCAGCCGCTCGGCTCCTTCTGCAACCCC
The DNA here is from genome assembly GCA_023783475.1 of Daubentonia madagascariensis. Classification (NCBI taxonomy): domain Eukaryota; kingdom Metazoa; phylum Chordata; class Mammalia; order Primates; family Daubentoniidae; genus Daubentonia; species Daubentonia madagascariensis. The sequence continues at coordinate 37,589,133 of JAKFHU010001035.1, read as the reverse complement.
CTCCAACCACACTGTCCTTCCCCGCCCCTCGGGGAGGCCCCGCCCCCTGCTCCCACCCATTGGGACGCCGCGCGTCCTCCCGCAGTCTCCGGTTTGCTGAGAAGCCTGTCAATCACAGCTCTCCCTCCCAGTTCGGCTCCCCCGTTATCTCCATACTTCGTTTTGCCCGCCCACACGGCCCCGCCTCTGACTTCCTAATTTTCCATTGGGCAGCAGGTTCCACCTTCAATTGGCAAGGTCAACTATCCATCAAACACCGCCCACTAAGCGAGACCCAACCCTTCATTACCATTTACTTCATTCAGCCCCGCCTCTGCTAGGTACTACCTCCAGAACGTCAAGGACCAGCCCACCCTACCAGCCATAAGTAGAACTCTCCGTCAATCAAATAACGCCCACCTGCGCTCCGCCTCGCCAAACCCGAGCCCTTGCGACTCCCTTTTCTTATTGGTCCAAATAGTGGTCCCAGCCCTCAGTCATTGGCTTTCTCTGCGCGTCCGTCACTGAACCAATTTCCAAGTCCGTCACACCGGCTTTTTTCAAATGAAGGCGCAAAACGCGGGGAAGTGTCCGAAAAGCGATTGGTCAGTCTTCGAAAACGGTCAAACCCAGAGAGTCTGTGCGGATCCTTCCCATTCTGCGAGGACCGTGCCCCTTTCCTTTTGACCTTTAAGCCTTGCGTAAAACAAGCGCCATAAAGGAACCAAGGGGCCGTCCAGTTACAGGTGTGGAGGCCTAGTCCACCCGAATTCAGGCTGGCCCTGATTGCTAACAGCCTCCTAGGCCCTCATTGGAAGATATGGACGCCTCTCTTCGACGCAGAAACGGGAAGGGGTAGCACAGGCTAAGACAAGAAGCAGGCTGGGGAGAGGCGGTTGTTTTGCTTCAGCACGGGTGGGGCGCACGCGGGAGTGGGAACTGGGAAGTCGGGTTCTGGGGAGGTGCTGCCGGGAGAGGAAAGGCCCGGATGTTCCCTAACAATGAAATCATCGCCGACCAATCAGAGCTGCTGAGCTGGGATACCTGCCTGACCTGTCTCCAGAAGGGAAGGGAGTGGGCGGGAAATTGGGGTGTCTGAAGAGGCTGAAAAGCGACCTGAGAAAGTGGAACAGGTGATCCCTTCAGGAGGATTCTGTGCTGTTAGGGATTATTTTTATTATTTCTAGGCCCCCACTGCCTTGTAGTCAGCCCTTGCATTTGCGTGTTTTGTTTCTCAGCACTGATTTTTAAATCATTCCACAATTCCACGGTTAGTGAGGGCCTGCTATTTGGCAGGCACTGCATGTAGAACTGGAGATACAAAAATAAAATAGTCGATCCCGGTAAAACATAATAGGTGCTATAATTGAAAGATGTGCAAGGGGTGGTGATGACCTAAAGGATCTTCCTTGTGGATAAGTTTACCAAGGAAGGATTCACAAAGACACAGGACGAGTCAAGAATGAATGATAGGAGTTCAAAAGGCTGAAGAGGGAAGTGGGCATGACTCCTCCAGCAATCAAATTAAACTAGACAGTACTGCCAGGTTAATTCCCCAAACGAGAAACAAAACTAAAGGGTAATAGAGACATTCTAATATTTACCTTGGGAGAGATAGATAGATTATTTTTTAATCCAAGTGCCCTAAAAGAGGATTTAAATCTCATGCATACTTTGATATAAATTGGGTTGGGCAGACAATTTAAGATGAGACCCAAAAGAGTGCTATTCAGGTTAGAGACTGTCAATGTCTTGGGAAGAAGGGCAAATTTAGTAATAGGACAATTGCCCAGGTAGTGGTGAGGATGGCAGAAATAAAGACTTGATTATAATTCAGATTTTGTTTAACCTACTCCTCAAGTCTGTGTAAGGATAGTGTTTCTTACTGCATGGTGAACAGACCACCAGCATCAGAATCACCTGGGGTGCAGATTCTCAGATCCACTCATGCCTACAAAATCAGGGACTCTGGAGACAAGGCTCAGAAAGGTGAATTTTTAAACAGTTCCCCAGGTGATTTTTATGGCCAGCAATGTTCAAGACCCTCTAGTATAGGGTAATGGAGGCAGACATAAACTAAAATCCCATTTTGTCACTTTTGCATGTTGGGAGAACATATTTATATCTCAGCTTTCCCTTCTACCCTTTATCATCAGTATGGGATCATACAGTCCACAGGAAGTATTACTTAAACGACTTATAGAATACATTTCCTTAAATCATACTCCTTTGCCTGATACACCTTATAAAAGGAGAAAGGAGTCTGGGACCTCAGCTTCCAAAATGGGAACCATGCTGAGTATCAAAAAGTGAAGACAGCGGGGGACCCTTGTCTTGCAAATTCAAACAACCTTAGAAGGACATGGGAGCAGTTTCTTGACCTGCATGATTTCCTTCTCACTTTCCCTTGGTTGATCCCAAAACTATGCAAAGCCCAGTCATTTAGGTGGGATAATGATTGGATGTCATTCATTCTTTCAATTATTAAAAGAAAAAAAGATGTATTGCAATACCCCCAAAAGAGATATTTAGGTTAACTTTGTTGTATGCTTTACTTGATTAAAACTCTAAATCATTAAAGAAGGACCAATAAGATTCACAACTTTGAAAAGAAAACTGGTATGTACCGTCATAAACATAATGTGTCATAAACATTGAGTACCATCATAATGGGCTTTACTACTAACTAGCTGTGTGATTTGAGCTAGTAACTAAGTTGTCTGAGCGGTGGTTTGTTCTGCAAAATGGGAATCATAACATCTTCCCCAGAAGCAGATGAAGAGCTTTAGATGCTCTTAGCAGTACCAAGCACTCCCCAATATATAATTTAAAATTGAAACAATACTAAATGTAATGTAGAAAAGGTTTTGATTTTTCCCATGTTGGCTATAATACTCCTGATGTTCTTAAGTAAGACATCAGATAACCATTTTCTTCCAACAAATTTGGGTGACTCCATTTTACTGGTTGCCCTAAGCCCATACCTGGTCACAGGTAACGCAGTGCTGCCCACTTCACATGATTATTTCAAAGATTAAATAGAATATGGTGCATAATAGCACCTAATACAGTGACTGTCACAGTTGGAATCTGAACTTTATATGTCACACAAAAGAAGTCCATTCATTCATTCAGCATATTTATCTATATGCCTATTATAAGCAGATTTGAGTAGATTGATCTACTCCCTTCTTAACCACTGGAAAGTTTCCACTAATAAACCTGTTTTCTTCATTTAAGAAAAAATTCACCAGTTCTACTCTACAAATATTTATTAAGCATCACTGTAAATCAGATACTATGGTAGGTGATAGGTCTGTCTTCGAAATTGACCATTACTATTTTCTTAGAAATATTCAACCCTGGCTTTCATAAAACCACAACCTAGTTTCTCTTAAAAGTGCTCCTCAAAAATTTCCAGAGTAGAACCCCTAAGCACTGAGGATTTTTATCCCAAGGTATCTGGGGATTTAGCAAGAAGTGAGCCACACATGCTGAAAAATTACCTTAAAAATCCCTAAGAATTTTGTCCTCTACTCCATATTTGTTAATATGGGTGTTTTTTGTTTTTTGAGGTAGGGTCTCACTCTGTCACCTGGGCTAGAGGGCAGTGGTGTCATCATAGCTCACTGCAATCTCGAACTCCTGGGCTCAAGGAATCCTCTTGCCTCAGCCTCCCAGGTACCTGGGACTATAGGGATGCCCCACAACACCTGGCTAATTTTTCTATTTTGGGGGGAGAGATAGGGTCTCACTCTTGCTCAGGCTAGTCTTGAACTCCTGGCCTCAAGCTATCCTCCTGCCTCGGCCTCCCAAAGTGTTAGGATTACAGGCATGAGCCACCACGCCGGGCCCTGTTAATATGTATTTCAATATAAAAATGATGTGTTTAAAATTCTTACCATCATGAGGGAGAAAGTCTTTCTTTTTTAAACCACATTGTATTAATTAAAAATATGTTTGGCTGCGGCTGACAGAAAACCTAAACTGTGGCTTAAATCTCTGGAGGGAAGGAATGGCGCTTTCGCACAAAACAAGGAATCTGGAGATGGACAGTGATGTCTGGTTCAGTGTTTCTACAATTATCTTGTTGCCCCAAGGTTGCAAGATAGTTACTGCAGCTTTAGATGAAATGTCCAAGTTCAAGACAGTAAGAGTGAGGCAATCACATGACCACCCCTAGCCGTAAGGGAGGCCAGAAAATTAGGGAACTGTGATGTAATGAGTAGCTTAGAGCAAAGATTCCCAAACTTTACCAAGCATCAGAATCCCTGGAACTATCATTTACACTCACCACTATTTTGAAATTATGGGAATTATTAGGTCCACTACTATATCTTGTTATTTCATGCATTAATAAAGAAGCATGTCACAAATTATTTATCTTTTTAATAGTTTGATAACTGTGTTTCATTACAATTGGTATCTTTTGTAATCTTGTGAATTTTATTTTATGTATTTAGAAATATTATTTTGAGAAAGAATCCGCAGGATTCACCAAAGGGACCCATTGCCAAAAAAAAAAGAAGTGGGTAGGATAGTATCCCTGTTAGGGACAGTAACCTCTGATTCAGCAAGGACATTGTTTCTTTTGTTGTGCATAGTATACAATAGATGCTCAATATGTATTTATTGAATTGCATTCAGAGGATCTTAAGCAGTTTACTGAATGTTTTTCCTTTCCTCAGTGCCACCACCCCAAGGCTGGGGCTTCCTCCCAAACTGACTTCCTCCTAAGACAGGAAGTTGATCAAGCTATCACCATCCTGCATGCAATCCACACAGCCTAAAAGGCCAATGCTGGCTTCCTCAGAGCGAGATCCTCCTTTGTGTTTTAAAGTATGTGTCATTCACATGAGATGAGATGATTGAGATTATGATTACAACACAGGGGGTGGTATTAGAAAAAGTATTCACATGGAGCCCAACTATAAGTGCCACAAAACTACAAAATGCTTAAATATGCTTGGCTGTGGAAAACTCTAATAACTGCCACTTATGTAATCCATTTAGCATTGGTGCCCAATTTCATTTATATTATTCATTCACTTTGTTATGTTTTGTTTTCTTTTTAGAATAAACTATACCTTTCTACCAACTCTTCATCCTTTCCTTCTTAGGAGCATTGCTATTTGTTCATGCAATATGGTGGTTTGCTCATGATTCAAAAACCTAAAGGAAACATTGCACTACTTTTCCCTTATTTTCCTTCCACATCTGCAACCACTCTTTTCCTGTTTGCTTGTCTGAAAGCTCTTTTGCTCCTGCTAGTGAAGCTGGGCTTGAGTGCTGATCTTAAGAATCTATGTACACTCTGAGGATGCAGCAGACATCAAGGAGATGAACATAGAAATAAATAATCACAGGTTGATTATTCTAGGAACAAGCATGCAGGGATATAGTTGTAAGAAAACCAAAAATGAAAAATTCATGGTGAAAGAGAGGACTTCTGTGCTATTAGTTTAAAAGGTTTCGTAATAAGGCCCACATTTAATGTCCTTTAGATAAAGGCCTAATATTTCCAGCAAATAGCAGAGACCTCAGCAATTAGATAACTGTTTTGGAGGCAGGTATCAGACTGCAGGAAGATTAGAGATCAGGGTAGAAAAATTCAGACTCTGAGGCCAAATAGAAATAGTGATGGGAGAGAAAGCCAGAGACTCACAACAGAACAGCCAGAGCAGATTGGCAGCAGAAATGGCTGGAACATAGGCCAGTGAGAGGCAAACTAGGGCTTCTTATGTTCTCCCTGCCTGGAACCAGAATTTGTCCCAGAATTTGGGGGTAGATTCAAGCCTTCTATAAGGGTTAAGTTACTTTACAAGTCTACAGAGGGTCGGGAACCAAGGACAGGGAGCTCCTTCATAGTGAGAGTTTGCAAAGGCTCTGTGATTGGTTTTTCTTTTGGTTTTTTTTTTCAAAATTTTTTATTAGGAAAAATTTCGGACACACAAAAATAGACAAAGTAATGTTATATTAAACATAATGAACCCATGTACCTATCCACAGAGCTTAAACAACTCTCAAAATTTTGCTATATTGCTTCAACCATCCCTCCCACCTATTTTTTTAAAGTTCAGTTTTTAGCCAACTGATTTCTATACCATCTTCCTTGGAAATGTGCCCATTTCTCATAACTCCAGCTACTGCCTCAATGCATCTGAGCTCCAAGTGTAGAGCACCAGCCTCATCAACTTGATGTGTCCTCAGCTGCCTACTGGATTTGTCCATTTCAAAGTCCCATGGCACTCTTGGTTGCCTTCCTGTCAGTCTCCCTAACTTGATCTTTGTTCTGCTACAGAACCTCACTTAAATTGAAGTACGTAAGGGCACACGCTTTGGGGGAGGCTGAGTTGCTCCTCAGCCTCAGAGATTAGTCTTAATTACCCTAAGCTATCTATGATAATTTCATTCCCCCTTTCGGATGATTGGTTTAGGAATGTGCATGTGATGCAAGTCAGGCTAATGACACTTGATAGGAAGTATACTGGAGGTGGGGGATTCTGAAAAGTTTTCCTTACTCTTATAAGGAACACAAGAAAGGGACTCATGCTTTTTGGAGCCAGATTCCTCCAGTTGTCTCTCAATTATTCCACTTACTAGCTAGTGATGCTGGTTATTTAACTTCTCTGTACCTCAGTTTCCTCATCTGTAAAATGGGGATCATAGAACCAACTCACAGAGTTGCTGTGAGGACCAAAAGAATTAACATATGTAAAGTGCTTACAATAGTGTCTGGTCTATCAAAAATGTTATGCAAATTTTAGGTATTATTATTATTTTGTCAGGATGTGATTCTTAGGGCTGGGGCAGCCATCTTGTGACCATGGAGGGACAAGCTTGAGGACAAAGACCAAGTCACTGTGTGTGAGAGAGTGGAAATGTGGAAATGACCTTAGTCATTGATGATACTGTCAAACTACTGGATTAAACAACCTTGGAGCCACCCTACCACTGAATTTCTCATTAAATGAGATAATAATTTGTCTCATTATATGTGCCTCTTTTGGTTGAATTTTCTATTACTTGCAGCCCAAAGCATCCTAATTGATACATATGCCCCAAATCAAATTTTTTTCTCCAAAGCTCACTCAAGTTTATTGCCTCTGTTAAGACATCACAATTTCCCATTCAGCCTTCTTTATAATTCTCACATATACCCAGTTTTGTCAGTTTCCTTCCAACTTTTTTTTCTCCCCATTAACAAAATTACCATTAGTGGCAATACAAAAAAAAAAAAAAATAGTGCAAGTAATGCCCTGAAATAGTCCTCGTGGGAGCTAAGGGGCTCATACAACATGAAAGTATTAATCATGTCCATCTCTGTCTTGTTCACAGAGTCTAGCACATAGTAGCTATTTGATACAAATTTGTCAAATGAATAGATGGAGGGATGGAGGGATAGATGGATGAGGCATTTTCCAAATGAAGATTTTTCGGAGAAAGAAATCCCTTTGCCACATAAGTTTGTTTATTCTATTAACCATTAAACAAAGTTGCTTCAAGTTTTCTTAGAGCCTTCAAGATGTTTCTACGTATTAAGAATCAAGAAGGGGCATAAAGAGATGTAAAGGTCATAAGAAATCAAGAAGGGGGAAGAAAGGAGGGGTAAAAACCTACCTATGGGGTACAATGAACACTATTTGGGTGATGGGCATGCTAAAAGCCCGACTTAAGCGTTATAAAAGGTATCCATGTAACAAAAACATTTGTACCTCCTTAATATTTGGGGGAAAAAAATCAAAAAGGAACTCTACTACATGGTATCATCCAAGCTTAATTGACCAGAGAGGCATTTGCTCTCCAGTCACCATTTTCTATGCTTACTTTCGTACCTACTCATTCTCATTTTGTAGAGGAAAAAAATGCTGGTGATAACAATGAAGTTATCACTCTATGGGCAAATTTGGGGAGATTACATATGCATCTATTTTGGCAATTCTAGTGTGGCTTATTTATATTTGAATAATGTACATATTCTAAAGTCTAAATATTGGAAAATTCCATGCTAAAACACTTGATGCAAATAGATACTACTGCATGTTGTAAGTTAACCAAAACCCCAGAGCAAACTGATAATGATGAAGCTTAGTTGAGCATGGAAAATACAAATAGGAACTTTGGAAAACCACAACCAACTTAAAACAATATTGATGAAGCACTGATAATAGCAGTGTCCTTGAAAATTGTGGGACCTCCTACCAACCATATATGCACACGTGCTATGGTAGCTTGGCATGCATCCAGTCTTCTCAAGAAAACACCTAATTATTCCTCACTAAACTCTAACAATCTGCTAATTTTAGTTTGTGAATACCAGAATCTCATAACCTTTAATGACTCAGTAGGTTTCAAGTAGGTCTAAGTTTTATGTGAACATGAATGTCATTGGAATTGTCTGAGATAATGCTTATAAGAACTGGGACCATACTTTTGAGAATGACTTCAAAGAGGTCATGGCCTGCCTAGATTGGTACAATGTGCAAAGCAATCATATGTTCATCTCCCTTATATGCTGGGGCCCCTTGAGGAGGGACCCAGATTAGCCTTCACACGAAGCCTATTTTACTAGTTGCCACTAATTACTGTCTACCACATTAGTCCAAACCATCCTCTCCTCACACCTAAATAACCTAAGACCTACTAACAATAAAAGTTACCAGCCCCTAAATTAGTAGCTATGAGCCTAAGGTCTCCATACTGCTAATGGTGCTCCAAAGTAGAAAAAGGGAACGTGAGAGCTATTTTCAATATTTTAAAAAACCTAAAGGAAATCATGCATTTATTTGTAATACAGTTGCATTGCTCACATTTCTTACTTTCAGTCTGGAATTATATCAACTCGGTGAAAAAATACTGGTTATCCCTAGTGATGTAAAGTTTGGAATAACAGATATATGTCTTTGATTTATAAAACATGATAAACTTATCCTCACTGCCACATCTTCACTCATTTTGATCCATTCTAATGTAATTTTTTCTTCTTCCTATTCAAGTCCTTCCCATTGTTAAAGGATGCGGCTCAAGGTCCCAATATGGCAGCAGCGCTCAGGGATCTCCCATTTCTCTTAAATTCCCCAGCACTTGTTGACTATGTTATTATCCTACTTTTTTAACATGTGCTAATCCAAATCCCAAATGGATCCTTAAGTTCTACCTCAATTTAGACTCAGAATTGCACAAATACAATGCTCTCAATTTGGTAAATATTCAACAAATGAATGAAACTCACTTTTTGAATGAAGCTGAATTCGTAGGACAGTTGATGAAGCTCATCTGTTTAATTTACATAATTTATACTGTCCTTAAAAAAAACTGAAGTTAAGCAGAAACTTACAGACTAGATTTTTATCTCCCCAAACTTTTTACTGTGAACATTTTAATATGCGGAAAGAAATTCTGTATATTTTCCACCCAGATCCAATAATTGTTATCATTTTGCCATATTGATTTCATTGCTTTCCAATTATCTATCTACACATATTTTATATTGTTGTCAAACCATTTAAAAATAAGTAGCAGAAATCATAATGCTTAACCCTTAAACACCTCAGCATGCATCTCTAAGAATAATGAGCTTTTCCTATATAATTATAATGCCATTAGCATACCTAATAAAATTAATAATAGTTCGACAATGTCATCTACTATCCAGTTCTTATTCAGCTTCCCCCAATTGTCCCAAGAATGTCTCTTACATTTGCTTTTTTTTCTCGTAACCAGTATCCAGTAAAGTTTTATGCATTATTTTCCTTGTTCTCTTTACACACTTTTAATGTAAAATAGTCCCCCTTCTTTTTTTTTATGACATTGACTTTTTAAAGAAATAGGCAGTTGCAGAAACAGAGTTTTAATGATGTTAAATAACTCTATAGGAAGGACATTTTTCAGTTTCCCTCTTTAACAAAAAAAGTTCCTGTTCTGAGATTCTATGAGATTTTTAAGATTAACTTAATCATCAGTTGATATAGTTCCAAATAAAATAGACATTGAAGGGTAAAAAGAAAAGTGTGAATTTACAGGATAATAAATAGTCTAGCAATGACTAGCTACAAGTCTTCAGCAAGTTATTTAGCGGCTATGAGGTTAATTTTCTGTTACATAAGAAGACTATATCTATTTTGTAGAGTAAGGATTGCTATGAAACAATTACGTGAATGCCTAGCATAAAGTAGAAGCTTAATAAATGCTGATTTCTCTCCTTTAAGTTCCAATTTTTTTTTTTCTTTTTTTGTTGGAAACGGGGTCTTGCTCTATTGCTCAGGTTGGAGTGCAATGTCGTGATCATAGGTCACTGCAACATTGAACTCCTGGGCTCAAGCAATCCACCCTACTCAGCCTCCTGAGTTGCTAGGACTATAGGCACGTACCACCATACCCGTCCAGCTTTTTTGTGTGGGGGGGATGGGGGTCTTGCTGTGTTGTCCAGGCTGGTCTCCAATTCCTGGGCTCAAGGGATCCTCCTGCCTCAGCCTCCCAAAGTGCTGGGATTGCAGGCCTGAGCCACTGCACCTGGCCTAAGTCCCAATTTTTTAAATCTAAGAATGTGGTACTTTCCAGATTGGTGAACTTCCCAAGTTTCATTCTTTCTTTGAATATTTTGTTGCCAAGACAATTATAAAACATTTTAAACTCCAAACTACAGTTTCACATTACATTTTACCTTGCTTTGCTTTGGGGTTTTGTCTTGAAAGTAATATCTGTGCACCTTCATTTTGAGTTTATTATGTAAAATGATTTCTAAAAATCACTTCTAAAAATAATTTAAGACAAAATCATTACTATTTTAAGTTAACATTTTAATTGAAATACAGCTTCAGTTTTCTTGAAGTTATATTTCTTCCAGTATTATATCTTTAAAATATGACTTTTAAAAATAATATAAATACAATTTCAAATTACTTGCCTGAAGGTATGGATACAGTTCTAATAGAACCACTTTTAAAAATTATCCAGCCTGAGCGACATAGCAAGACCCCATCTCTACCAAAAATAGAAAAAAATTAGCCAGGCATGGTGGTATATGCCTATAGTCCCAGCTACTGAGGAGGCTGAGGTAGTAAGATCGCTTGAGCTCAGGAGTTGGAGATTGCAGTGAGCTCTGTTGATGCCACTGCACTCTAGTCCAGGCAACAGAGTAATATCCTGTCTGAAAAAAAAAAAAAATTAAAGAGATACACTTTGGACAACCGTTACCATCCTGCTGGTTCTCTCATTAATGAATTAAATCTTCGATATGTGTTCATTCTTTAAAGATGTTAAACAGATACATAATACATAAAATTCTAATTTTCTGAAAAAATAATTAAAATAAAAGCTAACCTATTATCTTTGAAGTGGACAATCAAATAAGACACTAAAGATTAAAAGAGTAATCCTTTTCAGAGCACCATTTTAAAAAGGATGCAAAGTGTATAGAATAAGTGTGAAAATTCTCTACTTACATTTCTCTTATATTCATCACTGCACTTTAAGGTTAAATCTGACACAGTAAATAGCTATGGGTAGGAGAAAGAGCCTTCTTTTAAAGAAAAGTTTTCATTATATTATTTTGGGTTGCAATTGTCTATCAACAATAAATTAAGTATAATTTTCAAACTATATCTTAGTCATCATCTATCTGCAAAGGACAACTATTTTGGTCGTTTTGTTAACACTAAATTCATACAATCTATGGCAAGGTAACAGCAAATAAAAGTCATTGTTCATAATTATATAGGTCAATTTTAGAATTATAATAATAATTTCATAATAATAAGTCATAAGATAATGTATATATATTTTTGTTACTTTCTCCTGGCCACATTTTTTTGTGTGTTTTAGAAGATTATTTACAACAAGTGAAATGATTTTCTTTTACTATAACTTCATAGCATTACTTTTCTTTACTTACTGTTGGGTGATTATATTATAAAATTAAGCACTTTTGTGAATTTCAATTGCTACATGAATATGAAAATGTTTGTTCATATTTGGGTGACTGTATTATGGTTTGTTTCCTATCAATTACCATCGTTCAGGACAGCATAGAATAACCAACATGAGGTATTAGACATGATTGTTAATGTTTGTTGCAAAATACTTTATTGTCAAAGACAAATAGCTGATTGGCCCCAGGAAACCTAATCTCCTTATATCAAGCTGAAGTGAGTGAAAGTAGACTGCATAGAAAATGCTATAAGATTATAGAGGAAAACAACTTCAATTAAAGCAGTGTGGTTTTATAATTCCCAACATTACAACACAACTCAGCACCAACTAGAAGCTAGTAATCAGAAATAAGAGAACTATTTTTAAGCAAATTTCCTACCAGTTAACGACCTGAACCTTCTTCTCCAGTCCTGCAGGTTTACTCATTACAGAATCCCTCGCCCTCCTCTCTCATCTCTGCCCATTACGGCCTCAAGGATCTCCCTCTCTTTCTTTCTTGAACCACAGTAGCAATTTAATACTTAATTATATACTGTTTTGTGCCAGTCTCTAATTGTATTAGGTATGTTATGTATTCTTTTCCCAACTAGTCTGTAGTCCCAGAGGCTAGGACCATGTCTTATACTTCTGCTATTGCTTTATACTAAACATGGTAGGTGCATGCAGTCATGTCTTATTCATTATTTATAGGAAAATCCAAAAAGCAATTGGTTTTGTAGAACTGCAGCCACAGCTCAAAGCAAATGACTTCACATCTGTGTGGGATAGAAAGGACTCTCACTGGGCACTGATGTTTTCAAATTCATTCAGATACTCTGGTTACAGTAAACATAAATCTATTTAAGTCAGTTTAGTTAGATAGGCATCTATAATAAGCAGACAGGAGGATTTCATGGAACCCAACTGCAGGTTGGTGATTAAGACTGCGCAGCTCTGAAATTGGGAAATAGGAGGTCAGAAACCAGCCACTGTCTCTTTTTCTAAAGGCTGGCATGGTCTCTCTTTCCTCCACTTCTCTGTCCAACTCCTTCTGTCTCACTGTGTAGATGTAGGCCAATTTCTCCTGCCTGTACATGTGTTAGCATGGCTACCCCAGCATCTATTTTCCATAGTCTTACAGGTCCAGGACCCATGGGCAACCTATCCAGACTTCACATCCCATTTCCAAATTTCTGGCAGAAATAATATAATTGGCCTGTAATGGGTTAGATGTTAATCCCTGGCTCAATCAGCTGTCACCTGGATAGCAAAGGTCATGCAGTTTGATTCCATTCTCAGTAGGGTTGTGGTAATAACTCTCAAAGAAGAGAAAAGACACAGAAGGCAGGCGACTTGATTGATGTAACTATGACAATTAAAATCTATAGGAAATCACAGTAAAAAGCTTTTATGGGTGTCTTCCCAGATCATAATCCCCTTCCTCTGAGAATTTTACCCTTTGCCCAGTGGGATGGGCTTCCAACAGACACACTGGTGCTAAATGATGTTGTACCTCTGGTCATTTGACCAGACCAGGGTGGTCACTCTTGCCAAGCCAGGACAAATTGTTTTTTTCCTGGGAAATTTGATTTGAGGCCAAGAAAATGCCCATCAGGCTAGGCTGGTCTTTTGAGAGGAAAGGCTGTCAACTCAGAACGGTTTCAGGGCCACTTTTCCCCATTCTGTGCCCAGGGAAGGAGAGAGAGCCAGTCTTTTGTGAGAGAATGAAGCAGACAGCCTTAAAGAAGCAGGGCTGAAAGAAGGGAGCCAGCTCTGCCTGGATTCTTTAAGGCTGAGTAGTTTCTGATTCCAGAAGCCTAACTGCTTTACTGTCCTTGAGTTCTGTGAGATATCCCCGCATTCTTTTTTGCTTAAATTAGCTTGAGTTGGTTTCTGTTATTTGCAACCAAAATAGTTGTAACTGAGACATCCAGATTAAAAGTAAGAAAGAGCCTTTCGTACACATGTCCATTGAGACAAGTCGGTCGTATTAAGATGCCAATATTTCATTGCCATGAAAAGCTTCTAAATTTATCTGTAGACTCACATAGATGTGTGGCTACACAGTACATCTGTTAGTGACTCACGAGGATTAAACAGTATGGGAGGCCTCCATTACCTGATTCCAAGTGGATGATTTAGATGATTTCCTGAAAGAGAAAAATTTACGAAGGAAAATTGGCCTTGAATTTTTTGTCATTTAATATATGTGTTATTATAACTGATGTTTGCTGCAGTTTTCAAGGCACAGTTATACACATTCTCTCATTTGACCTTTGTAATAATCCTCTAAGGAAGTATTGTGATATCATTCCTATTTCATAAATGAAGAAACTGAGGCTCAGAGAGATCAAGTGATCTTGATAATCAAGTGACTGGTGTCACTGATCAAGTTTCAGCGTCATTAATCTAGGAAGGATACAACGCAGACTCAAAACCAGTGTTTTTGTAATTCTGAACACATTTAGTCTTTGTCTTCTTATAGCAGGGGCTTTTTCAATTATTTTGTTTTTTGTTGTCTCTTTAAAAACGCATTTTGTACTGAAGTATACAATAGGTACAAAAAAGTGCATAAATCATAAGTGTACAGATCAATGAATTATCACAAAGTGAACATACCACATAACCTCCAAAGAGGCATGAAATTGGACATGACCAGGTCATGCTTGTTCCTTCCACTTAGCTGATTGAGCCACACCTGGGCCCATGGGAGCCACAGCTGGGGCAGCTGAGGAGTGCTATCCCAGAATGTGAAGAGCAAAGACCTGAGGTGCCCTTGGGCCCAGACCCTGAAACCATTCTGCCCTCCCAGAGCTCTGGACCTATGATGGGAAGGGCAGCCTCAAAGATCTCTGAAATGCCTTTGGGGGTCTATCTCTCATTGTTTTAATGACTAGCACCTGGCTGTCTTCTATCCCTGATAATCTCTTCAGCAAACTTCACTTGGCCATACCCTTGGTTTGCTCTCCTAAACCAACCTTTCCACTCTTTACCTGGCAAATTTTCCAAATCTTTTCATTCTGCTTCTCTTTTAATTATAAATTCCATCTTTATGTTATTTCTTCCCTCTTGCATCTCACTGTATGCTGTTAAAAGTAGTCAGGGAGCAGCCTGAATGCTTTGCTGTTTAGATATTTCTTCCACCAGATATCCTAGTTCATTGGTCTTAAGTTCTGCATTCCATAAAATCCAAGGACATGGACACAATTCTGCCAAGTTCTTTGCAACTGTTTAACAAGGATGGCCTGTACTCCAGCTTCTAATGCCTTCTTCCTCATTTGTGTCTCAGACCTCATCAGAATGACCTTTACTGTTCATATTTCTGCCAGCATTCGGATCACAGTCATTCGAGTAATCTCTTAAGAAGTTCCAGACTTTCCATACTGCTCTTCTCTTCTTCTAAGCCCTCATCAGAATCTCCCTAATGCTCCATTCACAGCAATCTAGGCTTTTTCTAGCCTGTTCCTCCAAATTCTTCAAGCCTGTACCCATCACCCAGTTCCAAAGCTGCTTCTACTTTTTCAGGCATTTGTTATAGCAACAGCCCCACTTCTTGGTACCAATTTTCTTTGTTTGTTTTCTGCTGCTATAACAAAATACCACAGGTTGTGTAACTTATAAAGAAAAGAGATTTATTTCGCTCATGGTTCTAGAGGCTGGGAAGTCCAAGATCTAGGAGCTGCATCTGGAGAAGGCCTTCTTACTGCATTATCCTTTGGCAGAAGGGCAAGAGAGCAGACAGCACACAAGACAGAGAGGAAAAAGGAGCTGATCTCCCATAATAACTAACCCACTCCCACTATAATGGAATTAATCCATTCATGAGGGTAGAGCCCTCATGACCTCACCTCTTCTTAAAGATCCTACCTCCCAACACTGTTACAATGGCAATTAAATTTCAACATGAGCTTGAAGGGGACATTCAAACCATAGCACCCGGGAATCATCTGAAAAGGAATCTTGCCTCCTTGCCCATCAAGGGCTGAAGGAACCACCACAAGCCCAGGTTGAGGGAGTCATCAGAATCCGACAGCCAGAGGAATGTTGTCCACAACAGGGAGCTGCAGTCAGGGTAGATGGAGAGAGAGAGGTGAGTTCTGAGAAAATATCCTGAGAGACGGAGTCAGCTTTGGACATTCTCCATACCCTGAGGGCACTGATGCCAGATGACACAGTACCAGACATACAAGACTGTTTACCTTTTCCTCTAATTCTCATTTCCCCGTAGCACAGGGTGGAGAAGTCAGAAACAGCAGTGAGCACGTTGGGGAGGTGGTGTGGGAGGAGAGGTGTGGCTGACAAGGCTGCCTCCCCCACCTCTGGCTCTCAGGCCTGAACAGCCCTGACCTGGGGAAGCACAGAAGATTCTGCTTTGAACACATTTGGAATTTTGAAATTGCTCTCAATGTGACCGGAGTTATGTGATTATAAGCCTGCACTGGACTCTTCTACAAATTCTCTCCTCAGCTATTTCTATACTAATTGAGTTTTCAACTTCAAGGATTAAAATTTTCATCTCTAGAAATTCTGTTTGGCTCTATATCATATCTGCTTAATCATTTTGATAGCTTTTTGTTCCTTGCTCAAATTTTTAAGCTGTATTTCTATTTCTTTAAGCATATTAAACAGTAATTTTATGTGGGGTCTGACAATTGCAATATCTGAAGTCTTTGCAGATCTGATTCTGCTGTTTTGTTTCTGCTAGTTCCTGCTGTGATGGCCTTATTTCCTTGTGTTGTTAGATTTGTACTGTGAGCTGAATCACTGGCCTTGGCATTTTATTGGTGGGACATCTCTGAGGTCCGGGTTGAAACTGCAGTCCTCTTGCCTCTTGCCTGCAGGAACTACCAAGCTGGGACCGCTTCAAGTTATAGATTATTTGAGGTTTTCAAACTTCACAAGGAGCATGCATGCTTTTGGACTGAAAATCCACCTGGAGGCCAGCTTGTGGTAGCAAATTCTCAGAGGAGATTTTCCTATCCTATTCTCCTTTCTCAGGGTCAAGTTAAAGATAGGCAAGATTTCTTACTGTCTACATCTGAGTGATAAGATTATTTCTCTTCGGGAATTTTGGGAGTCCCAGGCTTATTGGGATCCTCTAGTAAGCTCTCTACTTGGGTATGCCCTAGGTATTATCTCCTGTCCCCCAAACTCTGTTTAGCCATCAAAATGAAAGTGCAAGGTCGCCAGAGTTCTTCAGAAACCTTTGGACTAAGACATTTTTGGCACTCATTTTACCGCTTAGAATTCCAGCTTTCACTTCATTTTGGGTCTTACCAGGTTTCCTGTAACATGGCAGTCAGCAAGACCTTTCAAATATTGTTTTTCAATAATTTATTCCAGACCAGGCGTGGTGGCTCATGCTTGTAATCCTAGAACTTGGGGAGGCCAAGGGGGGAGGATTGCTTGAGACCAGGAGTTGGAGACCAGCCTGAGTAAGAGCAAGACCCTGTCTCTACAAGAAATAGAAAAATTAGCCGGGTGTGGTGGTGTATAACTGTAGTCCCAGCTGTTCAGGTGGCTTGAGCCTAGGAGTTTGAGGTTGCAGTGAGCTATGATGATGCCACTGCACTCTAGCCTGGGTGACAGAGTGAGACTGTGTCTCAAAAAAATAAAAAAACTTATTCCAGGTCACACCCCAAGTGGGGATGTACCAAACCTTTTACAGCCTTTCAGCTGCTCACCAGACCTGTGTCACTTTCCTCCTGGGCACACATACTTTTGGAAATCTGGACCAGACCCCTTCATGTTTGAAAGAGACCAGAGGACTTTTTGTTATCTGGGAGTAACTGGATATAGTGTGTGTTTTCACATGGACAGAGATGTTTAACTGAAACTGGTGATGATGAATAAGGCTACTTTCATACTTGTATATTGCTGAGCTCAACTTCTTCTAAAAACTGATCACACACTCTTCATAAGCAGGCAACTACCTATCTACCTTTGACATTTCTAAAGAAACATTACACAAGTAGGAGTAATGCTTCTACATTATTGAAGTAATCCTGCAGAAGAATGAGTTTGAGGCCGCAGTGAAATGTAGCATTCATCAACATATATTCAACACGAGGAAAAGTGTGCAGCAGTGAGGCCAAAGCAGCCAAAGACAGTGGAGAACATTAGGTTGGGGTGTGCATGACTGTGACTTCTCTAACATCTACAGTCCCATACAGAATTGCAGGTAGCCCCAAGTGGGGATTTACCAAACCTCTTACAGCCTCTGTGGGAGCGAATGATAGGCTGCTCACCAAAGCTGTGTCAGTTTGCTCCCAGATCATATTTCCCAGCCTCCCTTACAGGTAGGTGTAGTTCTGGCCAGTGGAATGTAGGCAGCACTTTCAGCCTGGCCCATAAAAACCTGGTGAGCTACAGCTATCAGTCAGGTGTACTCACTCCTACTTCTTTCCAATAGAGGCGGTGTATTTCAGCTTCTTCCATCTGCTGACCCCCTTTGCTCAACTACATCAGCAGGGAATGTTGACGTGGCAGAGAGATACAGAACATATGAACACTGAATAGCACAGAATTTGGATGGTTTGTCTTGTGACTTGCACCATAAGTATGGTAACCTACTCTGTTCTCTTTCCCCTTGCTTCTTGCTATGTGTGTAAAATAGATTTCATAAGTCATGTAATTGAAAAACAAAAACAAAACCTAGAAACTTCTTCATGATCTTTCCCTTCTGTCAATGGAAGCAAAGGATTCCAAGCTTCCAGAAAATGCAGACCACGAGTTGGAAGAAAGAAACCTGGGAGCCTGAGCTGACATATGACATATTTGGGGAAAGCCATTCCCCAAATACCAACTGGAATTTGACCAAAAGAAAAATTAAACTTCTGTTATATTAAGCCATTAACATTTTAGAGTTTTTCTATTACTGCAGCTATTATGTTAACAAATATACCCAAGTATCTAAGTCCATTCCTGCTGCTACAACAAAATACCTTAGTTTATAAACTACAGAAATTTACTTCTCACAGTTCTGGAGGTTAGGAAGTCCAAGATCAAGGCACTAGCAGACACAATGTCTGATAGGGGCTGCTCTCTGCTTCAAGGATGGTGCCTTCCTCTTACCTCCTCACTTGGTAAAAGGGAGGGACAAGCTCCCTTGGGCCTCCTTTATAAGGGCGCTAATCCTGTTCATGAGGATGGAGCACTCATGATCTAATAACCTCCTCCTAAAGGCCTCACCTTTTCATACTATCACATTGGTGATTAGGTTCCAACATATGAATTTTGGGGGGGACACCAACATTCAGACCATAGCACTAAGTCATCCAGAAATTCCAGAAAAATTCCATAATTTGATTGTAAAACCTGTCCCAATAAAAGCAAGCCAAATCACCTGGATCTAGGAATTAGGATTTGGATATGCTTTACACCGTCACTCATTCATCTTGCTATACTGTCCACAGGGTTATGATAATGACTAAGCATCACAGATGTGTAGTCTGGTCTCATTGCACCTAGGTAACAATAACCAGTCTCTGGGCATTCATAATCATTTATCTATGAGGCCTACGATGGACCCAAGCAAGCCTGGCCACAGCCCACCAGTTACACATATTGATTTTTTTTTTTTTGGGTGTCAAATGACCCTTTATTGAAATACTTTCCTTTGCACTTTTCACTAGCTGGGCGTTCTACTGCACCACTGTTGATGTCATCTGTGATGTCATGAGGGTGGCGGCCATCACCATTGCAGCCCACAGACTGGGCAGTCCCCAGGATCTCCTTGATGGTTCCAGAGAGTTCTCTGGCTAAAGATCGGTGCCACATCTGTCTGGCAATGTTGACAATCTCATCAAAAGTGATATTTCTGTTGTGTTTAATGTTTTTCTGTTTCTTTCTGTCTCTTGGTGGTTCCTTGAGGGCTTTGATGGTCAGGGCAGAGGCAGAAGATACCACTTCAATCTGGGCCTGTCTGTTCTGAATAGTTAGTTTCACTGCAATCCTCAGACCCTTCCAGTCACTAGTTGCCTTGGTGATGTCATCACTAACCTTTTGTGGAGACAGACCCAGGGGGCTGATCTTGGGGGCCAAGGCAGACATGGCACCAACTTCACCACCAGTGCACTTCAGGTACACGACTTTGATCTCACTGGGGTCGAACTTAGGCGGCATGGTGGAGGCAGCTGGTGTCGGATGAACCTGGATTCGGGACAACCGAAGAAAGTTGCACCTTGGCCTCCTCCAAGCTGAAAATCGAAAAAGCCTGATTTAAAAAATTTCTATATGTAATCAGAATAAATCTTGAGGTCATATGTAACAGAGGAAATGGCCTAGAAAAAAAAATGGCAAAAAGATGTTTTCTGTCTCTTTAAAACTTCCCCCACTCCTTTTGGGAACTGAAGCCTGCATCCCTGCCCTAGGCAGGTGGTCGGGAGGGGCCTTGGGAATATCTTTTGTTCTTTGTGTTACTGGAGATAGCTCAGCCATCCCAGGCCCTGGCACTATCCTCCCAGGTGGGCGAAGGTCACAGGCTTTGTCTTTGGCAGAGATGGGAAGATTAGAATAGTTAACCACAATAGCCTAGAACTGAGGGCCCTCCCTTTAAAAGCTCTGTATTTCTGCTTATGTTCAGGAAATTTGGATTTTTTTGAGATGAGAGTCTACCATTTTCCTCCTTTGCTGGCAAAGTAACAAACTTCTCTTTCCTTCTCCTCAAACCACTGTTCTAGTTCTTCTGATGTGGCCTTGAGGACAAGTGCCAAGCTTTCGGTAACACTCATATGGATGGGCCTTTGCACAGTATACCATAGTCACATTCAAAAAAGTAGCATTTTGACCCCAGAAACCCTGAAGATAATGCTGATCTTTATCCTAGGGTTCCCTAAAGCAGCGAGGTAGGAAGGCTTTCATGAATTGTAAGGGTCAGGGTACTTGGTGGAAAATAACAGAAGCCAATTCTGGCTAACTCAAGCAAAAAAATAAATTACTAGAAGAATATAGGGTAGGTTACATACTAAAAAAAATTCTGGTGAACCATACTCAATAAACTATCAAGAACTACAGAAGGCCAGGCTAGATGAGAATTCTAAGACCACAACCTAGGCTAGTTACATGGTCTTAAAATATGACCTCATGGATTACATTTTCCCCCCAGCTTTATTGAAGTATAATTGACAAACCTATGGGTTACTTATTAACTAAAAAGGGAAACAGCTATATTTACAAAGGAGGGAACTGGCAGATACTACATTAACTAAGTGATCAAACTTAATATCACTTAATAATGGGACAAACTGACATTTATGTGCCTCCTGAAGTGATACAATAATATCTGTGTAGTATATTTGGGAAAGTATTTAACCTAAGACTAATCAGAGGGAAACAATTGCCCCATAATCCAGATTATGGGACAGTCTACCAGAAAATTTACTTGTAATCTTCAAAAATATTAGTTTCATGTGGCCAGGCCCAGTGGTTCATGCCTCTAATCCCAGCACTTTGGGAGGTCAAGGCAGGAGGATCCGTGAGGCCAGGAGTTTGAGACCAGTCTGGGCAGCATAGCACGATCCCATCTCTGAGAAAAATGGAAAAATTAGCTGGGTGTCATGGTGCATGTCTATAGTTCCAGCTACTGGGGAGGCTGAGGAGGGAGGATCACTTGAGCCCAGGAGTTTGAGGTTACAGTAAGTTTTGCAATCCAGCCACTGCAATCTAGCCTGGGTGACAGAGTGAGACACTGTCTCTAAAATAAAGAAAGAAAGAAAGAAAGAAAGACTTTTCTAAATTAAAGGAGATTAGAAAGACATGTACCTTGATTAAATCCTAGATTGGGAGAAAAACTGATTTAAAATGTATTTGGGGAACAATTCTAAAAATTTCAATATGTACTAGATAATACTACTGTATTAATGTTAAATTTTTTCTGTAAGATAATAAATAGTATTGTGGTTATATAGCAGAATGTCCTTGTTTTTAGAAGATACATACTAAGTATTTAGGGGTAAAGTTTCATGATACCTATAATTTACTTTCAAGTGATTTAGCAAAAAAAAAAACAACAAAGCAGGTACGTAGGTAGATAGAGGCAGACACATAGAACAAACAAATGTCATAAAAGATAAAAGTTAACTGTAGGCCAGGCACGGTAGAGGCGGGAGGATTGCTTGAGGCCAGGAGTTCGAGACTAGCCCGGGCAATAGTGAGACACCATCTCTACAAAAAATAAAAAATTAGCTGGGTATGGTGGCACGTGCCTGTGGTCCCAGCTACTCGGGAGGCTGAGGCAGGAGGATCGCTGGAGCCCAGGAGTTGGAGGTTGCAGTGAGCGATGATGAGGCCACTGCACTCTAGCCTGGGCAATAGAGGAGACTCAGTCTCAAAAAGAAAAAAAAACGGTTAATGACCCGTGAGTCTAGGTGAAGGGCATATGAGTACTCATTGTACTATTTTTTTTTTCAACTTTTTGTAGGTTTGACATTTTTCAAAATCAAAACTTTGGAAATTTTTAAAAATCTATAATGTTTCTGTATTGTGCCTCAGAATTTACACTGACGATACAGGCAATAAATTACACAGTGATGGATCTATGGGCAACCACCATAGTGTTTTTGTAGGTGTGGTATAATTTAATATTAAAGTTTTTATAAAAGAGAGAGAGAAAGAAAATCCCCCAAATTCCCACAGCTCACTAGTGGCAGAGAGGAGACAGAAACCTCAAGCTCACACTCCTTTCCTCTGGGGAGAGCAGAAAGCCTGAGGCTTGCTATGCTCTGAAATCAAATAACCTACTTCCCAGTTTTGCAAAGGGTTGACCTTAAAAGTAAATTCTAAATAATTCTCAAATGCTAAAGATAGTCACCGAATAAAAGGAAAAGAATGCTTTAAAAACACTGCTCTATTGAGCCAAGCTTGAGAATATGTTTGGGATTTATAAGAGGATTTGAGGATTTAATAAAACAGTGACTTGAAAACAAGAGAACAAGAGGCTCTTTGAGATGGATTTGACAAGAGTTGAGGAAGAGTTAGGAAAGACGCACTTCCAGGTAGTCTAATTAATGTGATAGATTCCGGGGGGGGGGGAATTAATTGCTAACATGAAGAAATATTCTGAAAAACAACACGATTTCGTGAAAGTCACTGCCTTACGCTGACTTACTGACCTTTGCGTTTCTCTCTCAGTCTTTCAAGTTCCGCTCTCAGGCCTCCCCTCCTCTTCGCTCTTCCTCAGCCTCTCATCTGACCCTCTTTCTTTATCCAATAACTCCACGCCAGTGTCTCCTAAAATCTATGTCTCTGGTTTAGCCTCTTGCTGGACTCCGCAAGTACATTCTCAACTGCCTCTGGAACTGCACTACGGTGTGTACAGTGAACATCTCAAACTCAAAATAAATTCATCATCCCCCCTTAAGATTTGTTCCCCCTTCTGACTTCTCTGCTCCTATTCCTGATGCCATCGTCTTCTTAGATAACTGCTATAAACCTTGGAATGTCTTTTTATAATCCCGCCTTCTCCTCTGCCCTATATACGTTCAAAATTCTGTGTATTCTACTTTCATGGTGCCACTGAGGTTTGCTCCATTCTTTCCCTTCTTCTTACCTATTCTAATTACCTCTAACCCAGGGCTTCTCAAGTAGGATACTACAGACATTTTGGACGAGATCATTCTTTGTTATAAAGGGCTGTCCCATGCATTATAGGATGTTTAACAGCATCTCTGGGCTCCACCCACTGACAGTTGCATCCCCTCAGTTGTGAAAATCAAATGTGTCTCCAGACATTGCCAAATGTCCTCTGAAAGACAAAATCACCCCCAAGTGAGAACCACCACTCTAATCAAACGATTTCCATAGATTTCCATTAGAAAGATCTTCCCATTTGTTAGGGGTCCTACCACCAATTTATTCCAGACCCTGCTGCTGGTTTAGTCTTCCTAAGGTTTAGCTCCAATCGTATTATTTTCTGGCCCCTAAACCTTTAGTGGTTCCCTAGTGTCTGCAGAGGAATGCACAAATTCCTCAGCTTAGTGTTTTAAGTCTTCCTATTATATGGCCCTAACTACATCTCAGTTATATTTCCCACTGTTACTCTCTATATTCTGTGTTCCAACGTTGGGAAACTTTCCTTATGATATTTATTAATTCCTTCTTTAATCATTCAACAAACATTTACTGAACACGTATTAAGAATTAGGTGGTGTGTTGGGCACTGAAGCTGTAAAAGTGAGACACAGCCCCATCCTCCAGGGAGCTTAGCACTGAGTGGTGGAAGATTAACAATGTCTAGCCATCAGTTGTTACGTCCTGCCTAGCTCTCCCTTCTACTTCTTCTAGCAATGGAGCCTGTTTATCGTGGAGGACCCTTTCCATAAAGTCCAGGTAGAGCTGACCTTCTCGAACTCCTTCCTCTCTATAATTAAAGGGTTGAACACATAACCCAGGCCTGATCAGTCAGGCACATTGTCTCTCTCTGGCTACAGTGATTGGTTCGGAGGTGGGCATGTAACCCAAGCCAGGCCAATTAGAACACAAACCTTGAATTTTCTGCTGTGTACTAGGGTTACCAAGCTGTTAGAACATGTCTTACACATTTGGTGGCAATAGTCCCTGACACATGGAGAAAGAGTCTGTCCTAGGGATAGACAGTGTGTCCTAATGTAACTTTTTAAGCCTCTGGATCCAGTCATTCCTGAAACAAATCCCAAAATTATCCCCTGTAATTCTTAATTACTTAAGCCAGAAATTTCTTTCTTAGTAACCCTGTCCTCTCCCAGGGTTTTCTGTCTCAGTGAATGTCACCGCTGTCCATCCAACTGGCAAACGAGAGACCAGGGAGTTATCCTGAACACTTGGCTCTCCCTCACCCCCATCTCCAGTGCATCATTAACTCTCATCAAAATCCTCCAGTTCTTTCATCACCTGCTAGCGATCTGTGAATCCAAAATTTCATCACATATCTCCCGGTTGACTTCAACAGACTGAGGTGTCTTCATCCCCTCTCATCCCTATCCAATCCCTTTATTCCACCAAAGCTGCAGTGATATTTTCAAAAGGCAAATCTGATCAAATGATTCTCTCTTCTTGTATCACTTTTCCATTGTTTCTATTTCCCATCCTCATTGTGTACCACCCTTCCTCTCACTCCCTATGCTGTAGCCACATAAGCCTCTTGAAGCCATTTTTTTTTTCTCTCCAAGCTCCCTCCTAAACAACAGGGCCTTTGCACATGCTGATTTCACTGGCTGGAACACTCTCCCTTTCATTTTTCAAGTTAACATTTGTTATCTTTTAGAACTCAGCTCAAGCATCGCTTCCTCAGAGAAGCCTCCCTCCATTAAAGCTTTCCTTCGACTAAATAAAATCCACAATTCTTACTATGGCTTATGAATTAATTGGGATTTATTTTGCAGATAACTGCAGCCACTTTGATAGCAAGTGATAGCAAATGACTAATAAATGGAATGGGACATAATAAAAGGAATTAAATACTTGCAAAAATACTGGCAGAGCTGGTGTGCAAATTCTAGACTGTGCCTTCAGGAAGGAGTCTGCTATGGTCTGAATGTTGGTGTGCAACCAGAACTAATACATTGGAACCTAATATCCCCAATGTGATAGCATTTAGAGGTGGGGCCTTTGGGAAGTAATTAAGTCATGAGGGCTCCACTACCGTGAATGGGATTAGTGCCCTTATAAAAGAGGCTCAAGCAAGCTTCCTTGCCTCTTCTGTCCTTCTGCCATGTGAACACACAGGTCCAAGAGGGGAGAGTCAGGAAAGCAGAGTTGAGGGCAAGGCAGAATGGGAACCAGAAGCAAAGTTATGGAAGTGAGAATAGATCCAAAATCAGAGGAGCAGGAGATTGCATAAACAGAGCTAAAGGACAGAGAAAACATTAATGATGTTCTCTATAAGGAATCCTATAAATCAGTAAGAAACAGACAAATCACAGGAGAGGTGAAAACAGAGGATATGAACAGGCATTTCCCAGAATAAATACAAATGACCAAAAAAATATAAAAAATTCTAAATCATGAAGAATCGAAGAAATGCAAACTTAAAAAATTAAGAGACCCTATTGGTTTTCCAACTGGTAACAATTAAACAATATTGAGCACTGGCAATGTTACCAGGGAAACTACCCTGCTCATATACTGTTTGTGGGTATGTAAATTTGGCAGATGTTTTCAAATGCTCCTCCTTGGAAACTAAAATAAGGAAATGCTCCTCCAATGGCATATAGCACCATGGTTTAAAGTAGCTAAAGATTGGAAATAATCTTAATATCTGCCAGTAGAGAATGGTTAAATAAATCAAGGTACATTTGTCTTACTGGATACCATATAGCCATAAAGAATGAAATTGATCCATATCATCTGTCACAGAAATAAATCAATGTTATATTGTTAGGTCTTAAAAGCAATTGCTAACTATATATATAATATGATCCTGGGGGAAAAACTGAACTTTTATGTCTAGAGGATACACATCAAACTGTTAACAGTTGCCCCTAGTACCTGGGATTAAGAAAAAGATCACACTGGTTGCTGTTTTAAGAATAAACTACAAAGGTTGGGGGGGACTAAAAAAACTTCTTTCTATTTCTAATTGGGTCTATGGGAGAGAATTTTTACTTAGATGAAAGATTATTCCTTTTATGACACTAGTGCTCAGTGTTAAAAATTTAAATTTAAAAAAAATAAATGAAGTTTAAATACTCTCTTAAGAATAACAATAATGTCCTTTTGAGAATAAGCTAGTTATATTTCAATTAATATGGATTCCTTTGTCAGACTTTAAATAATAAAATAATAACTAACATTTATTTTTGAGTGGTTACCATGTGTCAGGCATACATTCAATTTTTACAACAAACCTACAGAGTGAGTACTATTCATAATTCACTTTAGGGATGAGGAGATGGAGACTTAGAAAAGTTGATGAGGAAATTTAGACAGGAACATTCAGTGTCATTTCTAATTGACTGGCACAAGGTTACCTTGTTGGTGAATCACAGCCAGGGTTTGAAGGAAAGGATTTTAACTCCAGAGTCCATATTCTTGACTATCATGCTGCACTGATTCTCTATTACTTAAAGAAAACAGAGAGGATTAATGTCATGATTGAAAACTACCTGGCATCAATATCACAGCTGCCAGAAAAGATCAGCCCATGTTTGTCCTGAGAAAATATAATTAAAACCAAAACGTCCTCCCAACCCAGAAAACCTCTTCACAAAGGTAGAAGAGAAAGAAAACAATTTTATTATTGAATAAGCATCAAACCAGGATGTGATGCATAACACAGGCAACCTGCTGAAGGGTTTGCAAAGACCAAAAGGAATCTAACTCTTTTTTTAGCTAAGTGGACACAACCTGTCCTAGTCTGTTTTCTGCTGCTATAACAGAATACCAGCAACTGGGTAATTTATAAAGAAAAGAAATCAATTTTTCACAGTTCTAGAGGCTGGAAGTCCAAGACATTGTGCCTGCATCTTGCAAGGTCCTTTATGCTGCATCATCCCGTGGTGGAAGGTGAAAGGGTAAGCAAACATGTAAAACAGAGAAGGAATAGGGGCCAAACTTCATTCTTTATCAGGAACCCTACTGCAATAACCCCATCAATTCATTTATGAGGCTAAAGCCCTCATGACCAAATCACCTATTAAAGGTCTCACCTCTTAATACAGTTACAATGGCAATTAAATTTCAACATTCATTTTGAAGGGAATATTCCAACCATAGCACAACCCATGCAAAATGTTAGGTAGTGTAAGGGTAAGGGGCAACTTGCCCTTTCCCCCCGAAATTTCCCTGAAAGATCAATTTACAATTAAGGCAAATTAATAAGAGAAAGGTTTATTTACCATGCGCATGGGGAGAAATCAGAGTGATTACCCAATATCCCACTCAAGTTCACATGTTTTTATACATGCCTTTTAGAGGGGAGGGAGGAAAATGAGGAACATAGGTAGATAAGGTGTTGCTAGGGACAATGAATGGATGGGGAAACAGATTGACTTGTAAATTAACCTGAGAGACAGGTATTATATTTTAAATGATTTCAGCTCAGTCTGTTTACATTCTTGGTCTTCCTTCCTGCAATATACTGAGATGACTGGGAGAGGAAGGGAAGTCAATTGCCCCCTTTAATCTTTTGATCAGGTCAGTCCAGTTATGCGGATAGAGGGAAAGCCTCTTCCAAGGGCCTGTTAATCTCTAAGAGCCTTTAATTCAAAATATTCTTTATACCAAGGAGTCATATTTTGGGGTGAAATTTCCAGAGCTCCTTCAGTAGGTTTCGCAATTTGGGAGTCAGGTGACAAAGTAGGTGGGCCCATCACCTCCCAGAAAACTGGGAGATGGGGTAGGATGGGTGGAGAGTTATCTTCTTCTTGATTACAATTCAAAGAAATGGCTCCCAAGTCCTTGAGGAAACATTGCTGAGTTGTGAGAGGCTTGCATAACCATTAAAAAGATTTACATACTTTTGAAAAAGACAGAAGGAAATTCTAAAATAAAAGGAAGAAGTTTGGGAGAAGGCCTAGGAGGGAGTCTCTTCCCTTATATTTCAACAAGGAGAAAATTTGTATTTGCCCTTATACTTGATCTAGCATTAAAGATCAGTCAATATTCTCAGACTTACTTCATACACTATTTTTTCCCTCTATGTATTTGTATTCAATTATTTGTTGCTTTGTAAATTTTTGTAAGTCATTTTCTTGGACTGATATAAATTCTCTTTATATAAACTCATAATTCCTTTGCCAAGAAGAGGGACTCAGAAAATCTTGTGAAATAATTACAGCTTTCAGCTCCAAGAACTTGGGAGCAACTGTGAGGTTTCTGAGGTTCAGTGCATTGACAACCAGACCAGGGTCAGGCTAGAGCCAGGCCCAGGGTCCCAAAGACAATACCTGAGTCTTCTGAGAACTGAACTCTGACCCTTTTTTTTTTCTTTTGCCTAAATTCTTTTCTAATAGGCCTGGTGAGTCAAGTCTACGAATGATAAAATCTCACTAAATGGCTGGGAGGCCTAGGCGGGAGGATTGCTTGAGGTCAGGAGTTCGAGACCAGCCTGAGCAAGAGTGGGACCCCATTTCTACCAAAAAATAGAAGAAAAAAAATTAGCTGGGTGTGCTGGCACAGGCCTGTAATCCCAGCTACTAGGGAGGCTGAGGCAGGAGGATTCCTTGAGCCCAGGAGTTGGATGTTGCAGTGAACTATGATGAAAGAAAAAAGACTCACTAAACAGGTTTTATTAACCTGATATAATGTGGTTTACTTCCCAACCTGATTCCAGTACTATATCACATGAGAGATAGAAGATGCCCTTATCTTAACTCATGCATCCTAGCAGACCCTTATCTTAACTTGAGCATTCCTTTCCACTGATTCCAGGTCTTCAGACAAAGCTTAACTTTTTCAACCAATTGCCAACTAAAGAATCCCTAAAACCTACCTATGACTTGTAAGCTCCCACCTCAAGATGTCCCGGCTTTTCAGGCCAAACCAATGTATACCTTCCATGTATTGATTTATGATTTAACCTTTAATTCCTGTCCCCGTGAATATATATAAAACCAAACTGTAATCTGCCCCCTCGGGCTCATTTACTCAAGACCTCTTGAGAAACTTGTCCCCTAGGCCGGAGTCATACACATGTGGCTCAGAATAAACCTCTTCAAATTATTTTAGAGTTTGAATTTTTCCCTCGACACTGCTTTCTTGAAGGTTATGAACAACCTTGTCCCAAAGGAATATATGAGCAGAAAATATATTCAAGTCTACCTTAATACTGGCTCCCAAGCAAGCTAGATAGATAAACCTTTAAATAGTGCTTAGAAAGTTATCTATTCACCTAACTTTTCAAACTCTGTTCATGGGGCTCAGGACACACCACCTCAAAATATGATTGTAGGAGACCAGAATATGCCATTCCAAAATACAATATGTGTCTTTGGTTTATTGATTATTTTGAGCTGTTTATTGCAAGAAACTATAGACACAGAAATACCTCTGAAAAGTTATCCATTTGTAGGAGACATTTGCATCTATAAAGGAAATCTCCATTTGTAAGAGTGTCTCCTTTGCAACTGGAAAAGGATGACTAAATTATGAGAGACCCTTAAACAATGATAAGTCTGGGACTTAAATCTGTATAAGGAACTTTACCTTTGTTTACGGTGCTTTTCCTGGTCATCACACCTTAACTGGGCCTTTCTCCACAGCCTTCTTTCTTTGCTTCAGAAAAAAATGATATTTAAGCCTGAAGTTTAAGCTCTTTCTTTCGGTATACGTTAGAGATTTACTCATTTCTCTGGGTTTTCTCCCATGTACACATAAGGTTTACTTGTTCATAAACTTCTATTTGTTTTTCTCTTGTTAATTTGTCTTTTGTTACAGGGAGCCTTAGTTAATAATTATCAAGAGTAGAGAGAAAATTATTTTTCCTCCCCTACACAGCTCTACTCTTAGGGGAAGTATGAACACTTTTTAAAAATGACCTAATTTGGATTAATAATTGACCAAAAAAATAGTCTTCACTCTGAACAAATGAATGAAAAGTCATTTACAAGGGTAACTGACACACAAGGAAAGAAGTAAAATTAGGGGAGTGTATATTCAGGGAAACTTGAATCTATGTTCCCAGGAAATAAAAAAAAAAGAAAGTAAAGTTAGGAGGCCTAGGACAGAGACTTAAGATAATAAGAATAACCTTATAATTTAACCTTAGAGGTTTTATTTATTTATTTAATTATTTTTTAGAGACAGGATCTCATTCTGTCGCCCAGGCTAGAGTACAGTGGCACCGTCATAGTTCACTGTAACCTTAAACTGCTGGGCTCAACTAATCCTCCTGTCTCAGCCTTTGGAGTAGCTAGGACTACAGGTGCACACAACAATGCCAGGCTAATTTCTTTCTGAGGCAGGAGGATCACCTGAGCCAAGGAGTTAGAGGCTTCAGTGAGCTATGATCGGGCCACTGCACTCCAGCCTAGGTGACAGGGTGAGACCCTATCTCAAAAAAAAAAAAAAAAAGAGAGAGATGGAGTCTTGCTATGTTGCCCAGACTGGTCTGGAATTCCTGGGCTCCAGTGATTCTCCTGCCTTGGCCTCCCAAAGTGCTGGGATTATAGACGTGAGCCACCTCAACCAGCTAGAGGTTGGTTTTAGATTGCAGTTTTAGTGGTCTCACTTGAACAATCTTAAGAGCTTCCCAGCCCCCTGTGTTAAAATGCAAATATTTCTAACAGGGAACTCACTTTAAGTCCTTATGGAAAGGCCCCCACATGACAGGAAGTGGGAGGAGATTGTGGTAAATCCTGTAATTCTTGAGAAAAAATAGCCACCCTAAAGGAAAATAGATTGCCTGCCACAGACAAATTTCAGCTACCTCTGCTCTGTTGAAGACCAAACATAAGAGAGGAATGGACTAAACCAGGTGGTGGTTCCAAGGTTAGCTCTAGACCAAATTTTTATGAGAATGAAGCTCCTTTTCTGCCCCTCTCAGTGCCCCTGCATTGATTTTTGCGTTCCTTCAAAGCCTCTAAAGTCCTCAGGCTGCTCCTTCTTCCAGGCCTGCTAACCTGGCTGACTCAAGTTGACTCCCCATTGCAAGGCCTTACAAGACCTGCGTTCTTCCACCTTCCCACCTTCCTACTCTTTTTTTCCCTCACAACACAACTTACCTATTTATTTACTCAGGGACCTGGTAAATCAGGAGTTACATGAATCTCTTCAAAGGTCAAGACCTAACTTTATTCATCTTTGTATCTTCAGCACCTAACTTATGGTATCTGTAAAAGGGTGATTTTTTAAATGCATGCCGGTATACTAAGATATTAATGAAAGATACTAGCTTAAAATATTTCCCTATTGATAGCCAATAATTTGGAGGGAGATTTTGGAGAGAGGATGGTCCTTCTATTCTTCTTTTAGGAGAACTGCCAGCTCCATCTGCGTATAAGACTATCCCTGATTAGACCTGGAGATGACTTTTCTTGGTCACTGCCTGCACATGGATATAGGGGAGGAAAAACGTTTCCTCTGTACTCTTAGGTTCTTTACCTGGAATATGCAAATTAAACTGACAAGAGCAGATTTAACAGGAGAAAAAGCATGCAAATTTTATTTTTTGTGCAAAGGGCTTCATGGGAAAGGAGTGAAAACCCAAAGAGATGGGCTTATATAACATTTTAACAAAGGGCAATAAATTGTGGAAAACTGACTAGACAAAGGAAAGGGATTTGGGTTTTAGCGAGGTAAACTGTGAGAAAGTGACTAGGAAATGTATGGTAGATGAGGGTTGCTTAGTAAGGTTTGTTATGCAGACTAAAGTTGTCTCTGGTAGGAAGAGTTGCCTCTGGAGTCATTCTCCTCTTCTTTATATGGGGACAGTGGGACACTTTCACAAATGAAGAGTTATGCCCTGCTTTTAGGCAGACAGAGGGAGGGCAGAGAGTTCCTCCTGTTTCTCAATTGCATTGATCCTTATACCAAAGTGGCATTTTTCAGGGTTGAATATTCTGATCACCTTCATTGGTGTTAAAAAAGAGAGATATATTAAAGCCCCTTTCCCCACTGAAGTTTCCCACATAGCGGGGGAAGTCAGGTAGGAGGCTTATGAAATAATAAAGCAGGTATTGCTCTAGAAATCAGAGCACAGTCAAGTATTCCCTGTAACCTGATTCCACCATTTACTTTCAATTTAGCCATAATATTACTGTAAATTTATTAAAAGAAACTTAAATCATTATTTTGAATATGTGCTTGCTTATACTTAACCGGAATTTGACTATAATACTCCCAGTAAAAGGAACTTAAACAGCTATATTGAATATATGCTTAAGTATACTTAACCAGAACTTGACCCATAATACTCTCAGTGTCGTTGTATCTCACAGAATGTCCTAGATATACTGTGATCTTGTTTCTAATAGCTAAATAAGCTAATCCCCATAAAGCCACATGAGTACTCCACTGTGATGTAGTACAAGGAAGAATTAAGATGTTCTCAGTAGGCAACTGCAATAAGCTACGTGCTGAGTCACTGAGCTGATCTATTTTTAATCCAATGAGCAAAACTTCTTTTTGATGTGACCTTATCTGAATGATATCTTCTGCAGAGCTTATAAAAACTATACTACTCCAAAAAATTGAGAAAATGTTCATTTCCATTACTCTCTGACAAAATAATTATGCTTTTTATTCAGTTAGACATAAACCTTTTATTTTAACTAGAGATCAAATAAGTATTACCTTAATAAAGGCAGACAGGCAGCCAAGTTGTAAAAACAAAACAAAATGAAAAAAACCTTAGTAAAACTAAATTTCTATTTTTCTTTGAAAATTTATCTGTATAGTAATAATACTGGAAATGTGTTACTCATGGTGAAAATTATATGTTTGTTTTACATATAGTTCTCTATCAGTACAGAAAAATGAAACAGGCTAAGGGCACTACATGATACTTCTTTTTATAGTGTTAGATTAGATGAACAAATGGTTTTGTTATTGACAGAAAATGTCTCAGCAAAATTATAAGATTCCTGCTGGCTGAACCACAAAAAAAGAACCACTAGTGTTTGTAAAACCACTGTTAAATGGAAAAAAAATCTTGTAATTGGTTACTATTTGTTCATGATTTCCTTTTTAATTTCCACAAGAAAAGAAATAATTTGATGATAATTGTTTAAAGAAGTTGAGGGAAGTGCTGATGTCCAGTATTAGTTAATTATCTCTTGGTAAGAAAATCATGCACATAATACTTTTAGATTAGGGAAAAAGCCTCATTGTAAAATTGCGCAGGATAAGAGGACTTTAGTTGTATTAGGTCTAAGTGTTTTTGGCTATAGAGATGAGATTCACTAATTGATATTTTAGATGAATTTCCTTTAAAGACTTCAGCAAATTAACATAGTCATTATGCATCCTCTAGCCAAGAGACCCATTTTCCTGGCAATTGCCTTTGGAGTATGGTTCTAGAGACCCCCATTTCCACTTTTGGGTCATACCTGCCAGCAAAATCTTTAGTTTCCCCCACAAATTTCCTAGGGTCAAGGCTATCCTTAACACTATAGGCAATAATTTCTCAGGAAGTTAGCGGGCCCTAAGGTAGTTAGCACTAACAATAGGAAATTCTGTCTTTGGGGTTTCTTTCATCTTCCAAATTCACGGTATGTATTTGTGTAGTCAATACAAAATTCAAAGTTGGACATTGAAAATGACATTCACCTTTCATTGCAACTTGCCTACCCCATGTCTACTCTTCTCTTCTTCCTTTCTAATGGAAACCCAATTTGTTCAGAATGGCAGAATACCCAATTTAAAATATTCACCTCTCTGGTCGCAGCGAGGGGTGGCCATGCAACGCAGTTTTGGCAGATAAAATATAAGTGGAAATCTACTGGATGGAGTTTCCAGAGAAGCTATTGTTTTCTTAGGTTAGACGAAGCTGGCCTAGGACTATTGTCCTTCCTATTTCTTATTCCCCATTCATCCCACCTAAAACATGGACTTGATAGCTGGAGGTAGAACGTCCTTGCAACCATGAGGACAAAAGTCACAAAGAAAGGATAATAGGATAGAAAGAAAGGAGTCTGCAGACATCCTTGAGCGACTGTACCAGCCCTGCCTTCTTCTATGGTTGCCAGATAAAATGCACATTGCCCCGTTAAATTTGTGCATGGGATATACTTAGACTAAAAAATTACTCATTGTTTATCTGAAATTCAAATTTAATTGGGTGCCCTCTTTTTTATTTGCTAAAGCTGGTAACTCTGCTTCTAGACTTGTTCTTTTTTTAATTTTTTTTTTTTTTTTTTTTTGAGACAGAGTCTTGCTCTGTCGCCCTGGATAGAGTGCTGTGGCATCATCGCAGCTCACAGCAACCTGAAACTCCTGGGCTCAAGCAATCCTCTCGTCTCAGCCTCCCAAGTAGCTGGGACTACAGGGGCCTGCTACAACACCCGACTAATTTTTCTATTTTTAGTAGAGACGGGGTCTCGCTCTTGCTCTGGCTGGTCTCGAACTCCTGAGCGCAAGTGATCCTCTCACCTCAGCCTCCCAGAGTGCTAGGATTACAGGCGTGAGCCACCGCGCCAGCCTAGACTTGTTATTTGAAAATATTAAAACCCTATTTGGTTAAGCTACAACTATAGTCAAATTTCCATTACATGCAGCTGAAATCAACCTCTAACTGATAAACTTTTTAAAAATCATCATATGTTTTAAATTAATTTAGACTTTTCCTGAAAGTCCTGACTTTTAGATAAACTATTTGGCATTATAAGCTATATATGTCTTCTTTCTTACAAAATGCAATCCAGATATAGCTTTGAATGACTGGGTATTTGTTCTACCAGCAGTTGGCTCTTGAAACTTAATAGCATTAGTAAATAGAATTCAAATCTGTTTGTCCATATGATTCCCCAAATGAGGGCACAAAGATTTAAGGCAATAATCTGAACATCAGAAAGCTACATAAATGAAACATAAGTAAATTAGTAAATTCAAAGGAAAATATTATTTTTGGAATAACTGATATATTTCTTGATTTACTTATATTCTTTTACTGTACTTATAGTACCAAATGACTCAGATTGTTGAAGTCAAATTGACCAATTGCATTATTGACTACTGTATTTATCACTATGCATAAGAAAGCTTGAAACATAAAGAAGTGGAAAATAGTATGGTTTCTGCCCTCAAAGAGTCATAATCTTATTTATTTATTTATCTATTTGAGCACAGGGTCTCACTCTGTTGTTCAGGCTGGAGTACAGTGGTACCATCATAGCTCACTGCAGCCTCAAACTCCTGGGCTCAAGTGATCCTCCTACCTCAGTTTCCCAGGTAGCTGGGACTACAGGCCTGCACCACCATGCCCGGCTAATTGTTTGTTTTTTTTTTTTTTTAAAGACGGGGTCTTGCTATGTTTCCCAGGCTAGTCTTGAACTCCTGGCCTCAGCAATCCTACCCCCTTGGCCTCCCAAAGTGCTGGGATTACAAGCATGAGCCACCACACCTGGCTAAGTTACAATCTTTTGAAAGAGAAAAAACTTCCACAAGTCAAATACTTAAAGATAAATCATAGAAAAGAATAATATAAAAAGATAAATTATAGTTAAAATGGAATATAAACACATACCCAAAATATACAATGCATCGAATGGACTGTTAGGACAGGAGAGGTTATTGGAGAAGATCTCATGGAGGAGATGAAATTTGTGATGGGTCTTGAGATTTTCCTGATTTATGTCTGTGATATCTATGTAGCATCTCTGATTTAGGGTCAAGACTCCTCTTCCTTAACTCCAGGGGAGGCCTGCAACTTACAATGAATACCATGAGGATTGCATCATCTTATGTGAATGTCACCCAGAGTTATGCAAGGGACAGCCCTGTCAATCATTCTCTAGCTCACCAGGGCTTGGAGGTGCAGGGTCTGATCTGTCTAAAAGCAGTTTATGGAAATGTAATAAATATAAAGCAGCAGTAAATCTGTCATTTCCATGAGTATCCCAGCTGCACACTCTGTTACTTTGTTCCCTAGTTTTAAATAGTTCCCAGAATTTTTTACGCCAGCTACAGGTTTAAGTTCTCTCTGTAGCTATTCATGTCACACTGCTTATGTAAAACAAGCCTCTCATTCATAAAATGAGGATGGTAATAATACCTTGTCCTACTTACCCCAAAATAGTTTCCTATCTGCAAAATGGGGCTAATAATATCTACCCTATTGATTTCACAAGGCTGTTTTGAGCATCAGATGTGATACTATGTAAAAGCAAGTTGAAACTCAAAGTATGACACAAATCAGCGGTATTACCATAGTTCTGGCTAGCATCTACTAGCATTGGAACCAAAGCATTTGTGAGAAAAGCACCACGCTGTCCATTACAATATGTTAGACCATGAAAGGGTATGATACGTACTAGCCCAGTGGACCTACCAAAATATCTGTGCTGTATTTTGTTTACTATTTTTATGAATAGCTATTTTAGAAGGAGTTGGCAAAAGCCTAGGCAACTGATGTGACAACATTTATAAGCCCGCCCACAAATGGGTTACTGTTTAAAGCAAGAAAGTGAATTCTGTTTCTCCTCTCTTATTCTGCTCAGGTTTTCTGCAGTTTCTTATTTCTTTCTACAAAGGGTGACATTGTTCAGGGCAGAATTGTAGATAGAGTGTTTTCCTTGTAGATACTTTATTTTCACCTCTTAGGCCGACTCCAGTTTGAATGCATTTGGTATGATCATTGGAATTTTCTCCCCAGAAGTGAAAGGGCCATATTGTATTACTGTTCTGGGGATGAAATACATTCTACTGCAGGAACTAGAAACCTAAGTTCTTGTCCCAGCTTTATCTGACTTTAAGTCAGTCCCCCTATCTCTCTGGGGCTCAGTCTTCCCATCTATAAAATGATTTCTCTGAAAAAATTTTTTGTAGTTAATTTTTTTCTATAATGTAATTAATTTTAACAGCTTTATTGAGATATAATTTACATACCATACAATTCACCCATTTAAAGTGTACGCTTCAATGTTTTTGATATATTTGCAGATATGTGCAACCATCATCACAGTCAATTTTAGGACATCTTAATCACCTCAAGAAGAAAACCCTTATCCCTTAGCTGTCACATTCCCCCACATTCTCCCATACTGCCCCGGCCCTAAGTAAACTCTTACCTACTTTCTGTCTCTGTAGATTTCTCTACTCTGGGCTTTCATATGAGTGGAATCATATATGTGATCTTTTGTGACTGGGTTCTTTCAGATAGCACAATGTTTTCAAGTTTCAGCCCTGTTGTGGCGTGTATTAGTACTTCATTCCTCTTTGTGGCTGAAGGATATAGTCCATTGCATGGATATACCAAATTTTGTTCATCCATTTGTCTGCTGATGGGCATTTAGGTGGTTTTTACATTTTGCCTATTATGAATAATGCTACTATAAACATTTGTAAACAAGTTTCTGTGTGGACATGTGTTTTCCTTTCTTTTGAGTATATACCTACGTATGGGATTGATGGATCTTATGGTAACACCATGTTAAATTGTTTGAGGAACTGCCAGACTGTTTTCCAAAGTAGCTGAACCATTATGCATCCTCACCTGCAGTGTGTGAGGGTTCCACTTTCTCACATCCTCACAATACTTGTTGCCATCTGACTTTATGATTTCCAGCCATCCCAGTGGGAGGGGAGTGGTATTTTATTGTGGTTTTGATTTGCATTTCCCTGCTGATTAGTGGTGTCCAGCATCTTTTTGTATGCTTATTAGCCATTCATATATCTTTTTTGGAGAAATGTTTATTCAGGTCCTTTCTCGTTGATGTAATTATTTTTTAGAGAATGAGTAATGAGAGAGAGAGAGAGAGCCATCTCACTCACAGATCTTCTAATGCTAAAAAAACAAAGATAGAAATAACTAATCTAACTTTAAAATTTGTAAACTTTGGACCTAAGTTTGTTTTTTAAGCATATTTATTACAAAAGCTAAATTGGGACTAAATCCTTTTGTTTTCTCACATCTGTGATTTTATAGTAGTTATCCTGGCAAAAGAGTATGTATTATAATCAGTGA
This sequence comes from Daubentonia madagascariensis, assembly GCA_023783475.1. Lineage (NCBI taxonomy): Eukaryota > Metazoa > Chordata > Mammalia > Primates > Daubentoniidae > Daubentonia > Daubentonia madagascariensis. The sequence goes on along the minus strand of JAKFHU010001035.1, from coordinate 37,550,708 downwards.
TTTACCCCAGCATTCTATTTCAGATATCAAAGAGTCTTTATGAGGAAATATGGTTGTTTTCTGTAATGGTAGTTCTCAAGTTATGGTCCGCATCTCCCTGGGGGTCACCAAAATACTTTCAGGAAATCCATGAAGTCAAAGCTATTCTTCTAAAAACACTAAGACATTGTTTGCCTTTTTCATTGTATTGACATTAACACTAATGGTACCAAAGCAATGGTGAGTAAAACTGCTGGTGCTTTAGCACAAATGAAGGCAGTTGTACCAAACTGTAATAATAGTCATTAATTTATTCACTGCCAAGCACTAGTAGTAAATAAATAAAATTAATTAATTAAATTTAAAATGCCAGTTTCACTTAAAAATGTCCTTGGGGCAGCAGTAAAATTTCTTCATTTTGTTAAATATTAATCCTTGAGTACATGTCCTTTTAATATTCTGTGTGACAAAATGGGAAGTACACATCAAGCCCTGTGGGGCATACTGAAATAGGGGCTTATCTTGAGAAAAAGCACCTGTGGTTTGAGTTCCAAGATGAGCTAACTGTTTTATTCATGGAAAATCATTTTGTTTTTTTTTAATTTTTAAATTTTTATTTTTTGTAGAGACAGGATCTCGCTATGTTGCCCAGGCTAGCGTTGAACTCCTGACTTCAAGAGATCCTCCCGCCTTGGCATCCCAAAGTACTGGGGTTATAGGTATGAGCCACCACACCTGACCTGGAACACTATTTTGACTTAAAACAATGGCTGATAGACAAATTCCAGTTATTTATACTTGGGTGTTTGGCATATATTTTCTCAAAAATGAAGAAAATGGGTCTGTCATTTCAAGGAAAACAGTTGACAGTATTTGTTGCCAGTGACAAAATTTGAGCTAAGTGAAAATTAGAATTTTAGAAAACTTGTGTCTGGCCACTGTGAACTTGACAGCTTCCCAGTATTTAAAGACCTTTCCAATGAGATAAGTGGTGATACTAATGAATGTGATTTTTGGGGGGTTTTGTATAAAGAAATGTCTCAACATTGGGAAGACCTGCATAACTCAATAAACCAATACTTCCTGAATGAACAATGCATGATATTGTAAAATCATGCATGGGTAAAATATTCATTCAAAGCATAAGATAGCCAAATTGATTTTAATATAACAGAGTATATAAAGATCAGATCTCAGATTACAACTAACCTTTAGGAAACTACAACTTGTCAAATTTGGTGTAATATCAAAGAATAATATCCACAATTATCTGAAATGACTATTAAAATCCTCCTCCTTTTCCAACTACCTGTGTGAGGCCAGATTTTCATCATGTATTCAACTAAACATATCACAACAGATTGAATGCAGAAGAAGATATGAGAATCTACCTGTCTTCTATTAAGCATGACATTGTGAAGATTAGCCAAAACAAAAAAAAGAAAACCAAGGCCACTCTTCACACCAAATTTTTCTTTTTGTTTTGGAAATTTTTTTTTTTTTTTTTTTTTTTTGACTCCTGAGCTCAAGAGATCCTCCCATCTCAGCCTCCCAGAGTGCTAGGATTACAGGTGTGAGTCACTGCGCCAGCCTGGAAATAATTGTTTTTCATAAAATATATTATTATTGTTACCAGGTAATATGATGAGTTTATTAATATTTTAAATGACTGAATATTATTAAATTGTCAGTTTTAATTTCTAAATTCCTCCTTGGTAACTTAGTCTGGGCCCAGTGGCTTGTGCCTGTTATCCCAACTACTCGGGAGGCTGAGGCAGGAGGATTGCCTTGAGGCCAGGAGTTCAAGATCAGCCTGGGCAACATAGTGAGACCCCCATCTCTAAAAAAAATTTTAAAAGCCAGGTGCTGTGGCTCATGCCTATAATCCCAGCACTTTGGGAAGCCAAGGCAAGAGGATCACTTGAGGCCAAGAATTCCAGACCAGCCTGGGCAACATAGGAAGACCCCAGCCCTACAAAAAATACAAAATATTAGCTGGGTGTGGTGGCACACACCTGTATTCTCAGCTACTGGGGAAGCTGAGGCAGAAGAATCGCTTGAGCTCAGGAGTTTAAGGCTGCAGGGAGCTATGATCACACCACTGTACTCCAGCCTGGGCAACAGAGCAAGACTCTGTCTCTAAAACCACCATGATACTAATCTCTTTCTCTTCACTAATATACCTGAGGAAAATACCATAAACACCTCAGTAGTGGTGGCTTGGTCCTATCAGGCAAGGAATAGTGTCTCTATTATATCCCCAGCATACAACACAGAGCCTGGCATATAGTAGTTACTCAACAAATAATTTGCTGAATTAAATTGGTTGGAATTAAAGCACTGATCTTCAGCTCATACTGTGTTTACTCATGTTTTGGAATATACCATTTTTCAGGGCAAGGATTTTCACCAAAACAGTCACTTTTCAAAGGCATCAGAGAAAACATGACTCAACCATTGCATACTAGACATGAGGAGAAAAAAGCAAATCCCAAAATCCAATCATGCAATTTATAGATTAGAAAGATTTTTACTTGAAATTAGCAAAGGCTATAAGTGCTGCCGCAGAAAGACTAAAGTCAGGCCGCCTAGGTTCAAATTCTGGCTTTACCATTTACCATCTGTGTAATCTTGAGCAAGTCTTTAATCCATCTGTGCTTTAGTGTCCTCATCTGTGAAATGGATACTAATAGTGCCCATTTTGTAGGGTTACTTTGAGGACAAAGTGAGTTACTACATGTAACTCATTTAGAGTTTTATGTACTATATTAGAACAATGTATTAATATTTATAACAGTGCTTGGCACTAAATTAAGTTCTCAATAAATTTTCCCTGTACTCCATAAAATGGGGAAAATTCATAAAATAAATATATATTGACATGATAAAAATTATTCATAGTGAGCTAAAGTCTTTTTAATCTTTTTTAAACCATTGCATGCATAGAAAATAATATCTGTATAGCACAACCAGTAAACAGAAGAGATCTCATGACCTGGGTTGAATAGTCCCAGAGGTTCCCACTGTCCAGGACCTACTCAGCTCTTCTACAGGATGAGGGGAACAATATCATGTCATCTTGTAACTCATTCACATGCTGTGACATTCTGGTATAACTCTTTTCCATACATGCACACTACACACGCACACACACACACAATTTATATATTTAAAACACATCTTGATTCCTATTCCCAGGAAAACTGTATTGTTCAGGATAAGGTATGCCATGCTATGATAACAAAATAAATCCCAAAATCTCAGTGATTGTTATGGACTCACTTGTGTCCTCCCCACATTCCTATGTTGAGGTTTCAATCTCTAGTATCTCAGAATGTAACTATATTCGGACATAAGGTCTTTAAAAAGTTAAGTTAAAATGAGGTCATTAGGCCCTAATCCAATATGACTGGTGTCCCTATAAGATGAGGAAGAGAGGCCAGAGATGCATGTGCACAGAGAAAAGGCCATGTGAAAACATCGCAAGAAGGTGGCCATCTGCAAGCAAGAGAGAGGCCTCAGAAGAAACTAAACCTGCCGGACACCTTAATCTTGGACTTCTAGCCTAGTAAGAAAATAAATTTCTGTTGTTTAAGCCAACTAGTCTGTGGTATTTTGTTGTGAAAGCCCTCGAAAACTAATGCAGTGACTTAACACAACAAAAGTTTATTTCTTACTCACTCTAAGTCCATAGAAGGTTGGCAAAGCTCTCTTCCATTTAGTGATTTAAGAATCTAGGGTCCATCTCTGATGATACCACCATCTCAATATGTAGTCCTGGCACACAATCTCAGACAGGACGGGGCACACATATCTCAGTTCTGCTCACAGTCTCCTGGGGAAGACTTGTCACATAGCCCTCACCTGGCAAGGAGGCTAGAGAGTGTAGGGAAGCATATGGAATATTGGGTGAACATTACTAATTTATGTTAGAATCTGGTTAAAATAAGTAAGTATAGTTTTCCAATTATCCAGATTGTCTCTTAATAAGAATAGTAACAGATTTATTTATCCCTTTGTGGGAAGCAGGACTTTATTAGTATTTAATTAAAAATGAATGGGAATTCTTTCCGTTGTTTAAAAGAATACATGCTGATTTCTTTCCTTGTGTTACTTTTAGCCCTCTTGAGATTTCTTTTATGGTTTCGCTTTCATCATTGAGCATGTATTACTTTACACTTCTGTTAAAATATAATTTCCAATGAAAGTAAACTTTTGAACACCCTGAGGGGAACATTTGAAAAAACTAAAAAACTTACTGATTGAATTCATATTTATTCCAGAACATTTTTTGTATCTAATACCAGCTCTTCAGAGTACTCCTCAAGACCCTCCCTCACTAATCGTGAGGGACCCTTCTCAACACACACACACACACACACACACACTTCTCCAGCCTATTATCTTACTTCTCTGAAAATAGAGGATTTTTTTGTTCCCACTGAAACTATTTTTGATTTAAAACAAGTTAATAAATATTTATTGGAACACTATGCCATTTGTTTTTAATCACTTGTTAAATTGTTGGCAATAATAAGGTTCCAGATTTTCTGAAACAGTCCTGATTTTCTTATCATCGGATCATAGATCATCACCTTAGCCTTTGCCTCTGGCCTAGGAGAGCCTCTTCTCTTGGATAATTGGAGTCTATCTCATCTACTAATAAAAAATTGAAAACAACATCCATTTCTAATAGTAAGGGCAGAGCTAAGCAAGCTATAAAATACTCACTTTATATGGTTAGTGAAAATGCCAGCAAGTAGATGCTATCAACACAGAAATATTAATAGATATAATAACAATATTATGCAGGATCCATTGACTGCTTACTATGTGCATGATGCTAAGTGCTTTTTATATCTGTTACCTTATTTAATTCAGGCCATAATCGTATGAAATAGGTAAAATTATCATGCCCAATTTACACATGAAGAAACTGGGGCCCAGAGAAGTAACTTGCCTAAATTCAAACAGCCAGAAAGCAGTACTGAACCCAGGACTGGCTGAGTCAAGCAATGCTCTTAACCACATTGCTATTATCTCCTACAGATACAGGAAATGATGTAAAGTTTTCTACAACTATGTGATTAAATAAAACTAGATGTGTACAGTGGTTATTACTAATTGAGCTGAAATGTATATCCACTGAAAAAGATTAAAAATCTAATTTTTTAACTAAAAAATTGGGGAGAAACAGAGAAATATGAAATTGGAAAAAATCTACCAATTATTCTATTATCCTAAACCAACAAGTTAATATTTTTGCGTATTTCCTTTCTATATATCTTCTATGTATTTTTGCATTTACAATGTTGTCCCCTATATTGTTTTCACTTTTCATTATGACATAAGGCTTCCTCCATTAAAAACTCAAAGACACCTTGAAGGTTTGTAAGTTAGTATGAGTTTGTATTAGTTAGGATTATCATTAGCTGTGAATGATAGCAAGCCCCCAAACAACAGTGGATTAAAATTTATTTGTCTCTCAAATAAACACAGGCACTTCATGGCTGATATGGTGGCATCATGGACCGTTGGGGACTAAGCTCCTTGAGTTTTGCTGCTTCCCCATCCTCAACGCACAGCTTCTACACTGTGGCCCCAAATGACTTCTCTAATTCCAATGATCACATCCACAGTAGATCAGCAGAAGGGAGGAAATAGAAGGAGAAGAGCATCTTCTCTGTAAGGATGCTTTCTGGAATCTTCTTACATTATGTTCATATCACATTAGCCAGAACTAAGACATATGGTTGCATGTAAGGAAGGCTGGGAAATGTAATCTTTATTCCAGGCAACCATGTGCTTGGCTTAAAATTAGGGGTTCCGCTACTGTAGAATGAGGAGAGAGTGGATTCTGGACGGCAACTAGCAGTCTGCTTGCAGCTGAGTTCTTTTTTCTACAAAAGTTGATAAAGTTGGTTTATTAGTTTGTTTATAATGCTCAATACCTTGTAAGCTCTTTCAAAACACTATCTCTTGAATTAGAAAGTATATTCTCTCTCTCTCTCTCTCTCTATATATATATATATTTTTGCATTCCTCTTCCATCCCCAATATCCAATAAAATACGTGACATACAACAGAAACTCAGTAAAGATCTGAGTTCCTTTCTTACTATAAAGGAAAGAGAATAAGAATTTTTTCACTACCTACTATTGTCTCATACAACCTATTTTATTACAAACCATTTTCCCTCTATGAGTGCATATATATTTTTTATTGAGATGATGTATCACTCTGTTGTGCATGCTAGAGTTCAGTGGCTATTCATAGGTGCAAGCATAGTGCACAGTGGCCTCAAACTCCTGGACTCAAATGATCTTCCCACCTCAGCCTCCTGAGTATCTGTGACTATATGTGTGTGCCACCGTACCTGGTTATGAATGCATATTATTACTCACTTTGTGCATGTGCAGAAAGTCTTTTCTGACACACATAATGAGGAAACAGACTCAGAGAAATGAAAAAACTTGCTCAAAGTCACACCGCTAGTACTTGGCAGAGCTGAGATTTGAACCTAGGACTGTACAACTCCCAGATCCATCTGTTTTTCCCATAGCACAGTACATTAAAGCTCAGTTCATCCTCAGGAAGAAATGAGAAGGTCAAAGAAATGGGTATTTTTATCTATAAAACTGCAATATACCAATGATAGCTATTGGAATCATTGTTGCTATGAGTTACAACCAACGACTCTCTACTAGAGAAAACCAAAATTCTCTGAGTTTAAGAACCCCTTTTAATTTTTTCCTTTTGTATCAGACTATGTTTTCCTACAAAGATCTGGAAATTGTGCATTTTTTAATTTATTCACACATTCATACTTCTTAGGGATCACTATATTCCCAGCACTCTGTCAAGCTCTAGGGACAGAGATGAAAGATAGTCTCCATTTGTAAGCATCTCACCTAGTGGTGCAACAGATAAGTAAACAGCAGGAACAATAACAAATAGCAATACTCCGCAATAAGGGCAATGCAAAGGCTAGTTTTTCACCCAGCCTAGGGGAGTCAGGAAAGACTTGCCATAGGTGACTCTTAAGAAGGATGTAGACTATTCCAGAAGCACAGTCCAAACTGAGTCAGGCAAAGAAGTGTGTGTGTGTGTGTGTGTGTGTGTGTGTGCAGGGCATACAGCACAAAGAAAGGTATAGGGGAAAAGTGATATCTTTTTTTTTTTTTTGAGACAGGGTCTTCTCTGTCGTCCAAGCTGGAGTGCAGTTGCGTGATCATAGCTCACTGCAGCCTCAAACTCGTGGGCTCAATTGATCCTCCCACCTCAGCCTCCTAAGTAGCTGGGACTATGGCGTGTGCCACCATGCCTGGCTAAATTTTTTTACTTTTCTAGAGACGGGATCTTGCTATATTGCACAGGCTGGTCTCAAACTCCTGGCCTCGAGTGATCCTCCTGCCTTGGCCTCCCAAATAGCTGGATTACAGGTGTGAACCACCACACCTGGCCAAGAACTGATGTCTTTTCCTCACCCATCACAGAACTCATGTCTGAGACTCCTATAACAAGACAGATTAACAAGAGAAAAGCCTATAAACTTATTTAATATAAGTTTTTGTGAACAGGAGCCTTCAACAATGAAGACCCAAAGAAACAGGAAAAATTGTGTATTTTTATGGACAGTTGTGCAGAAGCATGATTGGAGGACAGAAGGGTATGATCTAATGGTAACTCACTGAGGGGGAATAAGCAAGACCTATTTGTTCAGATTCTTCTTGGCATCTCTGTGTCTTTGAACATAAGGACATTCTTTTCCTCTGGGTATAGGGAGGACCCCTCTGGAATGAGATCTTAGGACCTGTTTTCAGGGAAGGTCAGCTGGGTTTTATGGCCCACTTCAGGGGAGAAAGGGCGAGGGGAATTCTTTCTAGTTTCTATGGCCTGCTTCTGCTGTTTGCTCAAATGCCAAGGTGCCATATTTTGGGGTAGCATATCCTGAACCCCATCAAGGGCAGGGAGAAGAGAGAATGTGAGACATTGAGGAAGTAGTTTGGAAAGGCTCCTGGCAGCTATCAAACTCTGATATTGCCTGAGAATCAGCCCAGACCTTATTAATGATGCAGATTTCTGGCTCCCACCCCCTTGGTTTCTGATTCTGTGGATCTCAGACAGGAAGCAAGAATCTGTAATATTAATGAGTGGACTCTCTTGGGGACAGTCCAAGGCCTACACTTCGAGAAACACTGAAGAAGTAAAAGAAGTGGGAAAAAGCAGGAGATAAAGTTGGTGAAGGAGGCAAAGGCACGGCCAGTCTGGCTCAGTATACGCCAATGGCAATGATATGGAAGATTTTAAGTGAAACAGTGAATGGCATGACTAGGTTGATGTTTTAGAAGAATCATTCCAGCTCTAGTTTGCATGGAAGAAAGGCCAGGAGATTGGGGACCTTAACTATGGCAGTGGGGTAGAGATGGAGACATGAGAATGGTCTTGGAAGATATTTTGGAGGTAGAACACCCTGGATCTGTTCAATATGTATTTGAATGTGGTGGTGGTAGAGGGAGCTGAGCAGGAGTTTAGGATACTTTCTAAACTACTACAAAACCAGAAAAGGGATGAATAGATCAGTCTAAGAATAAAAGGACGATGAATTGTAGCATACATGAGGCTGAGGAAATCCAATAAAAATATTGCTAGTAAATCTTTAAAATCTTTTTTAACTGACAAAAAGAAAAAAAAAAACCCACATTTGATTTTGTTTCTGAAACTTACCAAGTCCAGTTATCATTACATGTCATGACAATTTCCATGCATGACAAAACCAGGCATTCTAACCTCAGGTTAAACATTGGTCCCAAGCAAAACTCTTCTGTTTCAGGGATTGTTTGATAGCCCCTTCTAGCACTGCAGGGTGCCTCAAAAGAGGATAATTCTTCCTGGGGCAGGCCCCCAGACTCCTTCTTCCAGAACTACATGAGCACACTGCCAACACTTTACAGAATCAGTCTACAGGTTTTTAACACGTACTGGATACTTATAAAATTTAAATGATTTGCATTAGTGGCTCATGCATAAAGGTAAATGGATAAAATCCACTCATATTAGAAACAGATGTGCATTAAAGAGTTTATGCACAATAAATAAGGGATATGGCATCTGGAGGCTGCTAAGACTGTTTTCACATGATTACCTAAGAAAAGAACATTCATAAGCCAGGCTTGAATGCCCTGCCATGGTCACAGCCTCAGCAGCAAACAGGGACAAGGTGAAATCATGGTTATGGAGTAATAACTGGCACTAAGAATAAAACAGACTTATACTGGAAGGGTCTCAATTACACCTTTCTGAGTCAGACTAGTCATTCTGGTTTGCCCATTATGTAGTGATAGCACCCTGGTCAGGCTGGACTCACAGAAGATCTTGGCAACTGGATGTTCTCCCAAGTTCTTATTTATTGAGAGAAGATGATAGCCATTTGCTTGTCCTTAAGAACGTTTCATTTGGGTTCACTGACAGAAAATTCTTGCATACCACCTCCTCCTATATTCTCACACTCTTAGAAGTGAAAACTGTAAAGACTTGATTCTTGCCGTCAAGGAGTTTACCATCTAGGGGGATGAAACAAGTTATGTACACAAAGTGCCAGGCAATACATATCTGAGTACAGAATGACAACAACTGAGTCCTATAGGAGTAGAGAAGAGATCACTCTGGGGTGATCAGAAAGGATTTCATGAAAGATTAGAACTGAGCCTTGAATTATACAATCACTTCTTAAATTGAGGTCAGGTATCTGTTTGCATTAGTTTGCTACTGCTATATAACAAATCACTACACACTTAGCAGCTCAAACAATATATATTTATTAGCTCATAGGGAGGTACAACTGGGCTCTCTGCTCAGAGTCTCACAAGGCCAAAATTAAAGTGTTGGCCAGTCTGGGATCTTATTTGGAAGCTCTGAGAAAGAGTCTGCATCCAACTTCATTCAGATTGTTGGTAGAATCTAGTTCTTTGTGGCTGGGGTCCCATATCCTCATTAGCTGTCGTTTGGAGGCTACCCACTTTCCTTTCCATGTGGTCTCCCTCTTCAAAGCCAGCAATAACCCAATGAGTCCTTCTCATGCTTCGAACATCTCTGACATCCTCTCTTGCTACCTGCCAGAGAAAACTTATACCTTTAAAGGGCTCTCCATGTCTTAAGGTCAATTAACTTGGAACTGTAATTATATCTGGAAAATTGCTTCATAGCATTGCCTGGATTAGTTTGATTGAAAAACCAGGAGACAGGAATCTTGGTGGTGACCTTTAGAATTCTGCCTACCATGTGGTTATTCTATGAACCTATCTTAAGGTGTTTGTCAATCAGTTTATTAATTAAATAACAATTATTTATTGGCCACTTACCAAGTACATCGTACTAGTCACAGTCATGCTAAATAGCATCTTATTTTTCAGTTGAAAGATGTTTTAGGTGCTTCAAAAGTTGAAGTTTACCCTAGGCTAAAAAATTTTTTTCTAAGTTAAATATTTTCAATAAAAGATTAAAAACAACATTTAAATTGTTGTTTCAAAATGTTTCAGTGAAGACATGTGCCGGAATTACTTAGGGGCCTTTTTAAGCTACACACACTACTTTTTGTCTCATCCCCACCTAGAGAACAGGTGAATTCCCATTTCCCCACCCCCTCCACCCCCGTTCATGTAGAATCTCCACCATACGGAGTCACTGCTATTCATTCCTTTATCTGCCCTCTGTCCCTCAAGTATGCTTTGTTCTCGTCTGCTTCTGGAACTTCCCTACATGTAATGCCTTTCCATCTACTATGCCTATCAACATTTCACCCACAGTTCAGGACTGCTTAAATCTTCCTTTCTCCATGCCTTCTGACATACCTACATTTTTTCTGTACAATCCATTTGGCAATCAATAGTATCACTGGGTTATATCACTTCTATTTCACCCATAAGTGTAAGTGTGTGTGTGTGTGTGTGTCACAGTGTCTTTTTTTATATTGCCTCAAAGTATTTAGCATAGGAAAGGCATTGAAAAATATTTGTTGATGTGATTAAATTGCTCTGATTGGAAAAATCTGACAGCTTCCCATGATTTCCTGCTGTTAATATTATCTCATTGTCAGGTTCTTTAATTTAAAAAAACTACTCAGGATTTTAACTAACAAGCAATATGTAATCACCTGGTTGTGGTACATTTATGGATAGGCTTCTATCTGAAGATTTTAAGAAGGGTACATCTGGTCAGGTATTGATATTACCAAGCAAATAATTATGAAATGTTCTGGAGTGGAGAGGCATTTTTTTTTTAACCAATCAGGAGGAAGCACTGTTACTTCTTAACTTAGATTTTCTGTAACAATCTGTTTTATCCTTTTTTTTTAAAAAAAAAAGGGTCTCTGTCACCCAGGTTGGAGTGCAGTGGTGCCATCACAGCTCCCTGCAACCTCAAACCCCTGGGTTCAAGCGATCCTCTTGCCTCAGCCTCCTGAGTAGTGGGGAATATAGTTTATCATTCATGAAACAGGGTGAATATTCCAAGTCAGCAGCAACTCTCTCTTACATGGAGAATCATGGCCTCACACTCCTCCATCTGAGGTTCAGCTTCCCTAAGGCCTCGATGTCTCTCCAAGCCCAGTTCCAGGAAGGGGCGTGGGGGAAGAAGGTGTGGACACTTTCTTAAAGGGCCATACTTGGGACAGGTGCACACCTTTTCCTCTCGTATTTGGTTGGCAAAAATTAGTCAGATGGCCACAAATGGCTGCAGGGGCTGCTGGGAAATTTAATTCCAAGTGGGACAACTGCTTCCAGTTACAACTCTATTGCTATGAATGAGGAATATTTTAGTGAGCAGCTACTGTCTTCCTCAGATAAACTGAGAGAGAGAAAATGAATATAATTAGCTGGGCATGGTGGCACGTGCCTGTAGTCCTAACTACTGCTGGGGGGCGGGGGTGCGGGGGGTGGGGGAGGGCTGAGGCAGGAGGATCACTTGAGCCCAGGAGTTTGAGGTTGTAGTTAGCTGTGATGACACTGCTGCACTCTAGTCTGGGTGACAAAGTGAGACTCTGTCTCAAAAACAAAAAACAAAAAACAAACAACGTCTATTGGATTTGAGCCATGGTAGTTTAGAGTCCTTTTGCTTCAGCAATTTAGTCTCCCATAACTAGTAGAGTTCATTTTCATATTCTTTCAAGCATCCAATAGATATGTAGTGTGGCTACCACAGCATACACTTATTTCAAAGTCATCCAAAGAAAGTGAGATCTAAGTGATCACTGAGGACAATGCTACCCAGCTCTGATTCTGAGGATTAGCTGTTTTCATCTCTGTGAGAAGAAATAATCATAAGAAACCATTTATAGTAATTGAAAGCAGAAATTTTAGTTAGTAATAGCCCTGAGACAATGTGGTTTGGATTTTGATCAGTTGTGGCTTATGGTCAAGGAGTCTTGCTGGATGTCTATCTCTGCCTCATCAGAAAAAGGAGACAGAAACTAAATTCTATTCTACCCAAGGCCAGAACAAGGCCACTTGGCTATGTCAATCTCCTCTAGTTTTGAATTCTTTCAGGTGTTGTCTTTCAGGAAGAGTTTCCTGACCACCACCCTCTCCCCACCAATGACTGGATGAGATGGCCCTTCTCTAAGTACCCCAAGAATTCTTTGTAAATCTCTATCATTGTTCTCACTGCACTAACCCTCAGCCTCAGGACCAACCCCACACCTGTTTGTATGCCCTTTGAGTGCAGGTACACTGTCTTGCTCACCTTGTGGTCTAGTACAGTGCCTGGCATATGGACAATTTATAAATGATGATTGAATGAATGGATGAATTTAAAGTCCTAAATTCCCATAGGAGACAACTTCATAATAGTCATGGCTGCCATCATTTCCAAGCTTCCTTGAAATCTCTTTTTCTTATTTTTGTTTCCATGCCTCATTATTTTCTATTGGTTGAGATTTCCACTGCCTTTGCTTAGATCAGCCAGACCTAATTGCCTTCCTAAGACATTTCTTTCAAAAAGTCTCTCTTGATTATCAATTTTTAATATTATCAATCCTTTACTACATTAGACACATTACACCAAGAGATAGGACTAAGGAGTGGAGAGATCACTGGATCAGTAGTCAAGAAACCTTGAGTCTCTTTATCTCTTAAAGCTTCAGTAAATTAATGCCACAAAAAAAGTCCACTGTAAAATGACAATGTGTGAATTAGAAAAGAGTAAGTTGTAGAACCATTCTTCAGATAAAATGCTACTTAGAAATAATAATAAATCCTAAAACAGATCAAAGCAGAGCTTGGTGTGGGGCCTCTGAGAAGCAGAGTTTGAAAACCACAAGCCTAGATCATCTCAAAGGTCTTTCACTTGTAAAAGCCTGAGGTTCTATGTAAATTAATTGCCCCACATTTTTTATCTGCAAATGATGTGATCTTTGGTACTTCAAATCTAATAATGCATGGTACTGTGTATTAGCTGTGATTCTAATAAATAAAATTATTTTCTGTTGACATAGCATTTTACAGGGTCATTTACTGAGGCAGTGTGTGGTATTGTGGTTACTAGCATGGACTTTGGAGTATGACACCATAAGATTCAATCCTGACCCTTCCATGAACTAGTTGTGTGACTTGAGCAAGTTATTTAGTCTCACTCGGCATCAGTTTCTTCACTGTAGGGGAATAGAATGCCTGCACTACTGGCTGGTGGAAGGATGAAATCGGACGTGGTACATAGAGCATTCAGATGATGCCTGCATGTGCTACATTCCCCATAAAAATCAGCTATAATGAATCTTACATTTATTATTTCATTTAATCCCGACAATATGAGACAGTTACTATTGTTATTGTCAGAAAAAAAAGTTGAGACTCAAAGAAGCGAAATGACTTGTCAAAGTTTAGCCAGTGAGGGCAGACCAGTGTTCTTCCTACCCCCTCACTCAGAGTTTAAGCGAGAGAAGCAACTAAGACGGATAAATTCCTGGAGGGGAGCAGGAAAGGAAAGAGTCCAGGTTGGGAGCCAACGGGGCCAAACAGGGATGACCTCCAGACAAGGAAGGGGTGGAAAGGAGGATTCCAGAGAAAATTTTTACTGACCTGTAATAGTGTGTGACATGGAAACACTGTCTAAGCATGGCACAAGCCAGGACGTCACGGTGACCTCTCCACACATGCCATTTCCCAGTCCACAGCGGGAACTGGGCTTCCCCTGCTTTGCCAGCTCAGGCTTCTGCACATAGGAGGTTCTCAATGAACATTTGCTGAGTGACCTGGGTAATGAAGTTTCTCCCTTTATTTTCCCTGCTCTAAATAATTTGGAAGACTTTTCCGTGTCCTTAAAACCAAGAGGAATGAAGAACTTCTTCCTTCTTCAAAACAAAGGGAAGAATCCTCCCTAAAGATTCAATTTTGTATAAAGTAATTGATCGGTCCGACAGTTACTCCATTTACTGTACTTTAAATGGCAGCTCCGGTCTCCTCTCCCCTCTTCCTTATCCCAACACTGAAGTCATAGTGCCTAATTTAGGCCACTGTCATAATTTCTACCCACAGTAAGCTGATATCATCCCAAGCAAGCACAGCCCCAGGCTACTCTAAGACAAAGAGTCAGAGACCCGGGAAAGACAATTAAGGAGTATATTCATTCCTCCCTCTGTTCCCCGCCCAGTCACTTGCTTATTGTCCTAATGTATTGTGGAGCCTGCTCTTTTACAAGAATATCTGTGGTTCAGAAGCACAACACAAATTTCACAGACTGAAATTCTCTTATTTGTAGAGTACATTTTAATATATATCTTTAAAGTACAAGAAGACATGTAAATGTTGGTCTCATTTCCTTTAGCAGATTCTTCCATGTATTAGAGTTGTTACCATTTAGAGAAAATTACAAAAACAAAGGACCAGAAAGGTTCAATAATCACGGAGCAGCCTGTCCTCAATTACTTGTGTGAAACCCTCACCATATCACAGGGACAGAATGTTAAATCAATAGAGACTTGAGCTGTTAATTTCCAAAAAGGAAGAGATGATTGAACTAAAATAGTCTATGTCACTTCTCTGCCCATAGGGAACGGAAGTCCCTTTTATTTCTAGTCTTTTTACAATTAGGTGAGTTTCAGGAAGATCATGAACCACTTTACAAAATATCCTAGTTGGGGGGGAATGCTTTGTTGACACAAAGCCTTAGTTTTTGTATAGAACTGTTTTTAGTGTAAGGTGGTAAGAGGAATAGGCATATACAGGTGTATGTAGGTGAGGGGTGATAAGGGTGGGGTGGGGCTGGGGACATGGGGACACATAAAAGTCAGGAACACATAGACTTCTTGCCTTCTGTTACTTTTTATTTCATGTGCTTTCCTTCCCCGGGCTTTGTCTCTACACTGACGGTTGATGGGAGGAGACGCCACTTGTACTATTTTGTTCGCTTGTTTGTATAAATTTAAGGGTTACAAATGCAGTTTTGTTCACTTGTACTTTTTACTGATTCATGGCCATCTTTTTTTATTCTTTTCCAGGCCGGGGCTGAGAAAGAGGCTGCTTGAATTGCATAGATTCATGATCAATGACTTTTGATCACGTTTGCATGATCAAAGATTTGCAGGGTCTAGTGAGGACTAGGGTGATAAAATAATGGACCACTTTTGCTAAAAGTCACTTCATTATGCCCCTTCTTGGTGAGCCTATTCCTTGTGAACTATAATAGGTGGCATTATCCTAGTTACCTTTTTAAAAGGACAAATACACAGATTGTAGAAGTCTACAGAGTAGTGAACTAGGCATTTTTCAAATAAATGTCAGCTGATTCTGATTTTCTAATAAGACTTCCTCCTTTCCTTTTTTCTCATTCTTGTTTTATGGCCTCTTCAAACTAAGAGTCCACAGCAGCTGGCTGGGGATTAATTTCTTATTTTAAAAAATTTTTTAAGGTTTTAGAATGGCCTTGAACTCTAAACTGCTACCTCTGAGCTGTTCCCCAGGAGAAGTAAAGGCAGCTCTGCACTGGCGTCCCCTCTCTGCCATGAGAGTGAATATGAAGGAAGGGAAAGTGTTCCTCCTCCACCCCATCACCTCCTAAAGGCCCTCCCACCTCCCAAAGAGCAGCTGGTCCCCTCCGGGGAGGGGCTGGAAAGGCAGGTTGGGATTTTGAGACGAGGGAGAATGTCTGTCCATCCCAGCCTCATTTTGTCCTCCCCTGTCTTTCCCTGCTTCCTGCCACATGATCTGTGCATGGGCCAGCCCTGGTGCTAAGCTAGGCCTCACCAGGACAGGTAAGAGGGCAATAGCCACTCTCACCCAACCCCTCAGTTACGATCAGCCAGAACGGTCGGGGGCGTGGGGGCAAACCTAGTACCCTATTTGGCCTGTGAGCTATGGCACTCCCTCCCCTCGTCTGTTCTGGGCTCCCTTCACTCTAGAGTGGCGATTCTCAGCCTTTACTACATCAGGGTTTTCTGGGAAACTTGTAAAAATGCCCAATTCTGGGTCTGCCTTAGAGCACTTGAAACCAAACCTCTGGAGATGGGGACCAGGCAAGGGTGTTCACCAGAGTGAGGGTGAGAATGTGCTCCCTAACGCCAACGCTAGCTTCAAGCACCTGCCACGTCTGCCCCTGTGAGCTGGGCCACAAGCCCACAGTAAAAGCCTGTCACAGCCAGATGCTGCAGTCTCACAGAGGCCTCCTGCATTCACTTCCCATCTTCCTTGTCTTGCTCCTTGTCAGCCCTGGTTGCTGTCTGGCCCCTGCTCAGAGTTAGCATTTCCTCTCTAGACGAAGAATCCAACTTGAACTCCATCCAGCTCTACCATCTCTCTGCCTTGGTGGCCAAGGCCATGGAGACCCACATAGGCCTCTCTCATGACTGACCACAAGCCCATAGGCCCGTTTGGAGCTTCTTTTCCTGCACTTTCTTCATCCAACAATATTGAGCATCAGCGACGTGGCAGGCTCAATGCCAAGTGCTTTGTATTATTACCACATTTAATCCTCACAACAGCTTATGAGGAAGGGTTATTATTTTACAGTTAATGAGACAGAGATCCTGAGATGATAATCTTGCTCAGGGTGTCTTACTCCAGGTTGGGTTTTCTAACACAGGTCGGGTTGATTCCAAAGTCCATGGCCTCCCCATTGTGGAGCTGCTCCTCAGCGAAAAAAGACCTGGTTTCTGCCTGAAAGTGTTCACAGTCTAGTCAGGAAGACGGACACAGGAGATAAACATGAGGTTAGGCGGCGACTCAGGGGCCGTGGGAGCAAGTAGGAGGGGCACCTACTGAGAAGGATTCCTGGGGAAGAAATGAATCGAATCCCACAGGATGAGTCAAAGTTACTTAGGTGAAGACAGTGAGAACCCCAGGTACACAGCTGTGGAGCCTTGTGGAGAAATCAAGCCCTCTTCAGGGACCTGCTGGACAATGACAGGGCTGGACGATGACGCGGAGGAAGTAGGAAGGGGCAAGCGGTGAAGATGGACAGGCAGGTGGGGCAGGTTGTGAGCCTTTAAGTTGCACTAATAGGTTTTGCACTTTATGCTGGGGACAATGGGCACCAGTGAAGGGTGTGAAGCAAAAGAGAGATCAAGTAAAAATTGCACCGAGAAGGAAGATTGGCGAAGGACATGCATGACCAGAGGCAGGGAGAACAGTGAAGAGGTTGTGGCACAAACCCTGGTGAGAGATAATGATGACCGGAAGGAAGACCTTAGTAGTGAAATAGCAAGGAGGGAAGAGAATTAGGAGCAATTTGGAAGGCAGATGCAGCTGGGTTTGAGGAGACTAAATTCAGTGGGTGAGAAGGAGGAAGAGTCAAGAATGACTCCCTTCCTTGAGACTAAAGAATACAGGGAGAGGAAATGGCTGGGAACAACTAGTGAGTTCTGTTGGACATGTAAGTGGAGGGGCCCAGTGGGCAGCTGGATACGAAAGGCTGAAGTCCAGGAAAGGGGCCTACACTGGAGATCCCAAAAAGGTAGTCATCGAGGTGGTCATTGACTTCAAAGATGTAATAAGGTGCTCGGAGAGAGTGGGCAAGATAAGGAGAGCTGTGTCAGTAATGACCACTACAAGTGGCCCCACACTCCCTCCAGAGCTAGATGGCTATTCTGACCCCCAGCTTACTCATTCAGGGCCCTGATACCCTGCTTTGTTCTTGCCAGTTTCTTTCCCTGAAAAAGAAAAAAAAAACTCTTCTCTGTGCCCTCATCCATTTGCTGATATACTCCATGTGTTCAGCTCTTCCTGAACTGCAAGTCTGCGGGATCTAATGCTGCATCATTGCTGCTGCCTGGAATTTCTCCCTGCTATGTGTCACCATCCAGTTAGTACACCCTAACACCACTATTTGTCCAGGCTTTCTTTGCCCTTTGGGTACTGTGTCTTGAATAGACCAAGCACTCCTGCGGGGCCAGCCTCTGGAATTGGGTTTGTTCCCTCCAGGTCAAATGCTATGCCCTAAAGTGGGCAGGGTCCTCCCTGTTTACCCTCCTTCCCCTTTGGCCCAGGGCTGTGGGCTGATTCAGCAAGTCTGACTTCACAGCCCACGGAACAAGATGGTAGGCCCCATGCAGATATTGAGGCTGAGGCAGAAGATGATGAAGCCCTGGGCTGGGAGGTGGAAGGCTCCTCTGTCTGTCCAGCTGCATGGAGCAGGAAAAGAGGAAACACAGCAGAGGCTGACAGAATGGAAAAGCAGAACAGCAGACTTTGCTCCCAAGGGACACTGGCTGTGGAATACCTTAAATTAGAAGTCTTAAAAAATCTGTTAGGGATCCCTGTTGCCTTGGTTGGCTTTGGGTGTGGTTCTTTCAAACAGAGGATGATTGGTGGAGTTTTTCCAGCCCTGTAATTCTACTCATGATGAGGTAGAATTAAAGCTGAAATGTGAGTTCATAAATTGCCTAGTTGGTGAATAATAGAGTTTAAATCTCCTCAAAAAAAAAGTTAAATAAGAAATCACATTAAAATTCATAGCCGTCTGCCTAAATGATCTAATTTGAAAATTGAGCACAATTAATTTTTAATCCTAGGTCAGCTTCCCCAATGCCACCTGTCCCTCTCCTCCCCCACCTCCCCGGCCAGTCAGTCAGTGTGTGCTCAGAGAACTCGAGACCATTTTAAATATTAACCTGAGGCACACGTCCCTAGGAAGATGAATCCACACATACGCCTTCTCTTCTTCCTCCTATTATTATTAGTATAGTTGCTCACGTATTTCTAAATGTAGTCCTGGCTAAAAATAAATTCTGTAAACTAGGAATGTGGGGTGTGTCTGTCCCCACAAAAATCCCTTTGTTCTCTGTGTTGAGAAGTGGGCAGAGTTACAGAAGTAGAAAGCCAGGCCTATAGTTGAGGAAAAGACACAGTGGCAGTGTGTCAGCAACTGTGTGTGCCTCTGTCTTTCTGTTAGAAGTAGGGGGACATTGGGTTTGGGGAGACATCTGAATGCTTCGAGATTTTAGAGGCTAGATGGCTTGACTTCCCTCTTCAACTACTCAGTTTTGGATGGGAGGAAATTCCATAAGAAAGGGTGCAGGAATAGACACAGGCTTGGCAGGCTAAGGCCAGTTACCACCAGGAAGATGACATGATCAAGCATCCTCCAAAAGCAGTCAGAGCAGAGCTGAATCAGCTAAGTCAGGAAGCTGCCATCAGCACCTTGAGAGGCCAGCATGTTTCAGGAGAGGAGTTCTTCTTGTGGAGAGGCTCTGCTGAAGGAAGCCTTTTTCTCTGGCTGAATTGAATCATGCATATTTTTAATGAGGTTTGCTCTTCTCAACATTGGAGTTCTCATCTTCTGTGACAGATCCACTCACACTTGGGGATAGGAATTCCAGCTTGGGGTTCCAGGCACTGGCAATAGCATAGATCCTTGTAGACCAGACTAGGAATAGGACAATAAATGCTGAGGATGTGACAGACCTTGCTCAGTGAAAGCAGGAGCCAGAAGAGGGTTGTTACTTCTTCAACACCATTTTAAACAAACGCCTGGAATTTTTCACAGTCCGGGATTATTTGGGTCCTGGATCCAAAGGGCATCTAGCAACAATATAAAGCCTAAAAGGAGAAAATAGAGGTCCTAAAGGTGGCCACTGTGAAAGCTGCCCACCAGAGGTTTCTAGAAACTGCTGGGTTTGTGATTACCTGTACTGGAACTAGTATTGACCCGGGACCTTCTGGAAAAACCAATGTTGTCTGCTTAATAACAGATTTAAGATGTGTGACAGGCTAAACTGCAGTGTTGAGGGTTCAAGTATTTACTTTTAAACGGCCCCCAGCAAGAAGCCTCAGAAGATTAGCTGGAGCTAGGGGTTTTTTTTAATGGAAATGGAAAGCTCTAACTGAAGAATGACCCATTTTGGGAAAATGAAACTGATCATAGGAAATGGGCCGTGCCTCTAGGTTAGAGTCTCTTTTTAGTGGGTCACAAGGTGGATGGCATTCAGAGGCTGAAAACTCAAAAGGTCAGCTAAATTTGGCCTAGGCAAAGAGAAATTAGGTGACAGGTACAATACTTTTGACAAAAGTGACTACAAAGGAAGAAATTTAAAGTAGTCACTGGTGAAAAAACAAGGCAATTATTAACTTCAGGAAAAAAGAAAAGTAACAAGAAATTTAATTATAGTACACTACAAGGCTCTACTTTGTTTGCATGTGTATGACAATGTAAACACCAAATATTGATTTAACCAAAAATTATAATATGATTATGTAGGGAGGATTGGGGAGGGAAAACAGAGGGATGGTTGAAAAGAATTCTAAATTCTCATTTACTATAATAGGAAAATAATCTATCTAAATTGTTGAATCAAAAGAGAATAGTACATGAATGTTATTTAAAATATGGCAATGTGTAAAAGCCAGAAGAAACAAGACTGGGGAGAGTGAGAAGGAATGAGAAAGGAAACTGCTGAATTTCATCAGTCTTTTAATACTATTGACCTTTTAAAATTATGTGCATGTATTCATTAAAGCAATTTTTAAGTGATCTTTCTCCAAAAGGACAAGACAGAAGAGAAGGTCTTTTCAGTTAAAAGTGTGTTGAAAGGCAAATTAACTTCAAGTTCCAAATATATTGGCTAATATAGGAAGGAGCTAGAACCAAGAGTAAGGCCTAAGGATTTCTTAGTTGGTTTAGGCACAGTTTGATAACAGTTAAATTTAATAACAGGAGTATTTAATTTGTATCTAGGTCTTGCATTATTTTAAACCTTCTTGTTGCTTATGTATTATAATATTTATAATGGAAATTAATGAAAACTTCCTTAATAAAGAGGTAATTTGGGGACAGAAACATACTGAGTGGATCATGCTTTATATACCTACTTCTTTAATTGTCCACATGGGGTGAATGCCCAACCAGTGGGCCTGTGCATCCATAAACAGACATCATTGTTATTCATCAAGTGCCAGCTACCTGAAGAGCAAGCATATTGAGTAGGAAGAATTAATCATCTTCCATAAGACTTGAGACTATAATAGTCATGTATTCAATCCACTTCTTTATTTCTAGCTCTCTTTTAGAAATGCTAAATGTAAAGGAGTCTGCCCAAATATATCTTTTGGTGGTAAAGGAGCTCAGGGAACTTCACCTCAAAATATGGCTCCCTGGTATAATAAGTACTTTGAATTAAAGGTCAACAGATGTTAGAAGAGACTTTTCCCCCTATCTACATAAAGGCCTGAGAGACCCATCAAGGAGAACAATTGTTTTCCCTCCCCCCTACTCCCCTACCCCATGTCTCTCAATCTTCTACCTCTCCCAAAGCACAGCCTGAAGTTCCCTTATCTGCCTAATGTTCAGACATCCCAAAGAAGAAAACAATTACCTCTGGTCCCTTCCCTGAGTTTTCATTAACTGAACCCATATTGCAGGAAAGAATACTAAAGTCTATCAACATACTTGGACAGACTTTCATCACAAACCATTGTCCACTCTGTGGGCCCAACAGACTTTGCCCCAGACCATTGTATCTTCTTCAAGCCCATTGAATTCCTCTAAAAATCATTTACTATCCCCCTAAAATCATCCACACTTCCCTATCTCCCTTTTCCCCTAAGAAGTAGGATATATAAGCATCTGTACCCCATTGGGATATGGGGCAATCACTCTGTGATTCTCCCTGTGTGCATGGTAGTAATAAATTTGTATGCTTTTTCTCTTATTAATCTGCCTTTTTGTGAGTTGATTTTTCAGCAAAACTTTCAAGGTTTAAAATAATGTAAGACTTAGGTACAAATTAAATACTCTTGTTAACACCATTTAAGTAATCTGTCACCTTGAATGTATGACTAGTGTTGAGTGGAAAACCTTGACCTTTAACACAGGGTTTCTCAATCTTGACATTATCGACATTTTGGGTCAGATAATTCTTTGTTCTGGGGGTCTACACTGTGCATTGCAGGATGTTTAGCAGCATCTCTATGCTTTACACACTAGATGCCAGTAGTATCCCTCTCCCCTCCTCCAGTTGTGACAACCAAAAGTGTCTTCAGACATTGATGAATGTCCCCGGTGGGAGGTGGGGGAGAAGCAAAACTGTCCTCCAGTTGACAACCACTCCTTAGCACATCACTTTTCCTAGTGCCCAGCTGGTGCTCAAAATGAGTGAATTCTCTCTTGAAAGAGCTCCCCTATATCTGGAGTTCACCTATTCTAGCTCATCAAAGATTTAAGCTTAGTCTATATTATTAATTCTGCAGCAAAGAACATCTAAACAGTGATTAAAATTCATTATACCACTCTGCATCTGATAAGTGAGACATATTAAGTGAGAAGGTTCTCCCTAAAGTATAATTAGGCTATGTAAATTACCTAGGTATTTTAAAATCTGAAATAAAATTGAAAATGAGAAGAATCCCATCATGACATCCTGACACACTGGTTAGATATTTCTCTAGGGAGGGGAATTTACTCCCCACATCTTTGTAATATCCGCCTCAACTGAGCTTGCTTTAGCTTTTAAGAAACCTGGGGCTGGACCCATAAGGGGCTTGACCAAAAAAAAGTCACTCCAGAAAGGATCCCCTGGCCAGAGTGAGGAGGACTGGGTCTGGGACATAAATAGCTTCTTCATCATCAAAGCCTCCTGCCCAAGAGAAGGCTTTCATGAGAACTCAGCTCATTGTGTGAAAATTCAGATGACTGAACTATAATTAGCTCGATTAGTCAACGTTTTAATTCATAGGATTCTGGCTTTGATGTGTTCCTTTCTCACAGAATCAAAGCTAATAATTCTGGAATCATAATTGGGAGCTGAGTGCCAGCTTGAAACATGGGGAGCTCCTCACCTCCTTGGAAAGCCCTGTTTCCAAGACTGCAGCTTCCTGGCCATAAATGCTTATGAACCTGGCCCAGGCACCTCTGCCTTGCCCTTTAGTTCTTTGCTTCAGAGAACATTTCCTGGGAACCTCCTCTCTGTGAGTCAAGATCTAGTATTTAGGTTCTAAATTTGAAGTGCTTGACATTAAACTATGTCAGTGCCTCCAAAGCCTGAACACATAACAGGTGCTCAATAAATGTTTTTTGGATGTGGCTAAACAAATAGTAGAGCAGATCATTGGTTGATTGTTGTCTTAGTTCATTTACTGTTGCAATAACAGAATACCACAGACTGGGTAATGTATAAAGAAAAGAAGTTTATGACTCATGATTCTGGAGGCTGAGAAGTCCAAGATCAGGCAGCTGCATGTGGTCAGCTTCTGATGAGGGCCTTGTGCTATGTCATAATATGGTGGACAAGCAGAAGGGGAAGCAGGCATGTGCAAAAGGGGAAAAATGCAAGGGACGGCATCACTTTATAATAACCAACTCTTGCAGTAACCAATCCAGTCCCATGAGAGCGAGAACTCACTCGCTCCCTCAAGATTTTACTCAGTCCTGTGAGAGTGGCATTAATCCCTCTTAAGGATCTAATCACCTCTTAAAGGCCCACCTCCCAACACTGCTTCACCAGGGACCAAATTTCTAGCACATGAATTCCAAGGAACCACAGCAGTTGCCTATCCAATAATCATTCTCCCTGCCTCATCACTAAAACCTGCTTGAAACAACCAACTGCAGTAACCGTATTTCTCTTGGTCAAACATAAGCACATGAGATAATTCTGGTTAATGAGATGAGATGAGATGGGAAGTCTGCTGGAGGGATTCCCAGAAGGATTTCCTTGCTTAAAAAGGTAACACAGGAAGAGACAGCCCTCTTCTGCTATTGGATGTTGTTGTGTTTCCACGTGACTCCTAGAACTATGCCCACCATCTTGAAATCATGAGGAGACTCCCTGGGGACAAAGCGGACAGGCTGAGGATATAGAGCAGAGAGATGGAAGAATGTGTGGCCTCTATGATATTGTTAAGCTGTGGATCAGCCAACCCTGAAGCTACCTATGGATTTCTTACTAAATAGATAGTACATGTTCCTTATTGTTAAGCCATTCTCAGTTGGATTTTCTGTTTCTTGAAGCTGAAAGCATCCTAATTGATAAAAGTGATTAACCAAATCAATTTTGTATGAGAGAGATTTAGGTGAAAGGCCAGTCCAGTGGGAACTTTATTATAATAATTACTGCTTACTGAGCACCAACCATGCACAAGGACCTTAGAAACATTGACTTCAATCCTCACAATAACCCCATGAAGTGATTTTTTTTTAGAGATAGGGTCTCACTATGTTGCCCAGGCTGGAGTGCAATGTCTATTCACAGGCACAATCATAGCATGCTACATCCTGGAACTCCTGGTCTTAAGCTATTCCTCTCAGCCTCCTGAGTAGTTGAGATTACAGGCACACACTACCGTGCCTGGCTCCACGAGGTGATTTTTATTATTTGCATTTTACAGATGAGGAAACTGAGGCTCTGAAAGCATAAGTAAATTTACATAAATCACCCAGTTATTATGTAGTGCAACACACATTCAAACCCAGATCTAGTCTAACTCCATGTTTTTCTCTACATTTTGCCTCTTGTTAGCTTTCCAAAGACACAGTGGAAGAGATGAGGACAAGCATGCCAGGGAAGACCAGTTGGTTTGATGGTATGAGACAGAAGGAATAAAGGAACAGAAATCCCATCTACTGAAACTGCCTGGATGGGTAATGAAACCACTGTCCTCACACAAAGCAGCCATTACCAGAGGTCCTGGATGCTACTTCTAAACAAGAAGGAGGAATTGGAAAAAAAACCCAGACATTTTGATACTGGGGCTCCAGACTGGTCCTGCAAACCTTGCCATGGTGTTTGGAATTTGTAAAGGCTAAAGCCCAACCCTAGCTTCTCTCAAGCGTTCTCACGGAAGGAAATCCCCTTTCTCATATTCATAACGCAGTCTCTGCAGACGAGATCAAAAAAAGCTCTGTTTCCTGTGTTTGCCTCTCCCTTCCCCATTCCCTCTCCAGACACTTCCCCACCAAACATGAAAACATGACACCCAGGAAAGACAGAGAATAATGGTGCTATGCTTCTGAGACTGAGCCCTGGTCCCATTCTCATCCTGGCTTGCTCAAGAGAAGATTGGTTCTGGTAGAGGCTTGGAAGGTGTCATAGACTGAGTCTTACTTTCTGGAGACCTTGTGGGTCACAGGCGGGAAAGGGTGGCAGTTGCTTCAGTGCCTATCAAGGCACTGCCTCTCCTTGTGTGACCTTGACCAAGGAAATTAATAAATCCCATACCCTCCCTGCTTCCATTTTCTTCCCTTGTAAAACAACTACGGCAGTTGACCATCACAACCCAGAGATGAATGTCGGCATCTGACTGCCGTGAGCTGCCGGGGCTGCTGGGTGAGGCAGACTAGAGACCATCCCAGCACTACCTCCAGCGCTTCCCCTCGGATCCCTACGCCTCCCCTCTCCAACTCCTATCAGCCTCATGCGTCTAATGGTCACCCAAAGATGGAAATGTCTTCACATTTCCTGACACACTGTGAAGAACCAAAGAACTGATAAATGAGTTAATCTCTGCACATCACACGCCCCAAGAGCTCCTTGGCATGACTCACTGAGAAACCTGGAACAGTGGGAGAAGATCCAGGCCTCCCAGGTCCATGAGATCCACGGAAGTCAAAGAGGAAGATGACACACATACACACGCACGCACGCACGCACCAAGGGAACATCCTAACCCCTTCAAATGAGAGGTTGCCTTGATTCACCTGTGACTATCCTGTATGCATTAGAAATGCTGCCCACTAGGGAGGGAGGCCTCTGAGCTGCTGCTTCTCTGACTTCCTATTTATATCAGGCCAGACCTGGGCAGGAAACAGATGGCACACTCAAATTGGGTAATTTGAGGACAGTTGAATAAAGGGGCTATTTACAAAGATGTGGGCAGGATATAGGGAAACCACAAGGGTAGTGCAATAAGTAACAGCTACTTGACCACCCTAGGCTTGAGGGGGTGAGGGGAGGTATGGCCACCAGAACCTGTAGAGTATGTCCTGCATGTTTAGGGCCACCTGACAAGAGCTGTGACCATGAGTCAAAGGATGCAGTCAGCCCAGAGGTGATTCCTCAGGTCTCCCTCACCCTTCTCCCTCCCTCTGATCTCCTGCCTAGGACACCCACTGGCTAAACCCAACTAGAAGCCAGAGGGTAACTGAGCCCACTGATACAGTTTACAGCATAGAGCAGGGTTGAGAAGGATCAAGAGTGGATCTAGAAAGGCAAACAGAAGTATCTAGCACACTCACTAACTTACAAGGGTGGTGGGGAATGCCAGGGCTCTGGAGCCCGGCTGCCTGGGTTCAAGTACCAACTCTGCCTCTTACTTGCCATGTGACTCTGGGCAAGTTGCTTAACCTCTCTATGCATCAGTGCCCTCATCCGTAAAGTGAGGGTAACAATAGCAACGTTGCAGTTGTAGTGAGGGTAGACGTTTCATTTATCCCATTTAGAGATAATACAGGTAAAGCACTTAGCATATAGTAGGCACTCAATAAATGCTGGATCCTTTCCTCTCTTCTTTCCCTCTCTTTTTTCCTTACCTCCTTCATGTAAATGTGTGGGGATAGGGTCTTACACTTTGCGTGTGACACTATTTATTATATGCACTTGATAAATATTGTTTGACTGATGGATGAAGGGTCTTCCCACCTTGGAGGCCTCGTAACATCCTATGAGTGATCCGCCCACTCTTGAAGCCTACAGCAGTGACTATGGTTTAAAAAGTTCTCGCTGGGGTTGTTGACGTGGTTCTATCTCCTTTCATGGATGGTTGCAAGGTTACAAGAGTGTTTGCATTATACTTTTTAAAGCTGTATATGTGTTTTATGCGGCTGTCTGTATTTTTTTTATATTTAACACTTTCAAAGTTTAAAAAAAAATTGTAAAAATTTCATATGACAATGAAAAAAAATTTTCATTGTTTGTTTTCTCTCCATTTGCTCTCCTTTGGTGGTGAGAATGGATCTGAATTATCACCAGGTTCTCAACAAAAGGCCTTTGAAAGGTGATTTTATTGGTGATTAGTGGACCTGGGGCCACTTATTTCTTCCTAGTCACTTATTCTTTCTATTCACAGATGCAAGAAACTCAAGCTGCTTCTAAATGCTATTCCTGAATGTATGCCTGGGACGGTTATGGGGAATGCTCCATTCCCCTGTACTCCCCTTGCACAGTTCTGTGGTTCTTGCTGACTGGATCCAAACCCCTGCCCTTCAAGGTACAGTTTGACCTCTGAGCAAGCGGCTTCCTCTCTCCTCTTTCAGCGTCTCTCAGCGTCCTCAGAGGTCCTGAGTGCCTGTAGTGTGGGGTTCCTGTTCTCCACCAAGCAGCTCTGCCATTGTTTCCAGGGCCCTGTCCTGAACACCACTCTTAAGTAGATGCCAGCACAAAGCAGAGGAACGCTTTCCCAAGCCACTACCCGGCACTCTCCCTTCCTATTGTAATGTCCCTCCTAACCCTTCTTGCATTCTGTGCTTTACTAAACGAACAAAAGAAACTCCCCATGCCTATAAGTACAACTAGACTAGTTCTACAGTGGCAGGAATCGTGTCTTTTCATATTTTTATAAGCTGTATTGCCCATCTGAAAAGTTGACACAGAATAGGAGCTCAAGAAATGGTCGTTGAATTGAACTGAAATGAATTTGCCTTCTTTTCTTGCCTGCATGAAAACCATCTATCTCCTCAGCCTAGCAGGATCACTCCAGTGCATTGCAAACTACTTGAGGGTGAGGAATTTTGCCCGGTCTGGGAGTTGGTTTTTCTACAGGGGCAGCAGCAGCAGCAGCAGCAGCATGTAAAAGGATGAGATGGGAGGTGGACAGGGAGGAACAGGCACTTAAAAAACTTTTGAGGCTCATTTATTTTTAACATTAAGCTATAGATTTTCTCTTTCTTCTCTTTAGCATAAGATGCTCCTACCCTCTTCTTGTAAAGGATTGCTTAGCTGAGGGATTTTATGTGCTTTTTTTTTTTTTTGCCTCTTGAACAGTCTTAGACAAACCCCCAGCTCCTTCCATCCCCCACCCGCCGAAGCTGGCACTGGAAGTGCAGAAACGCCAGCGCTTCTGATGTTTTTTCTTTTGCTAAAACTAGGCAGGGCCTGGAGATGAGAGAGTGAGCTAGGCCGTCTAGCTTCTCTGTGCCTCACCTTCCTCCTCAGCAGCTGGGGAGCGTGGAAGGAACATATAAAGAACGAGTGGGTGTTTGTTGCTGTTGGGATGAAAAGTTCCAGCGTGTGAACGTGTGATTTATGGCTCGCAGACGTTCAGCTCCAATTCCTGGGTAAGGGCATCCGAGGCAGGGGCCTCCTAGCCCCTAAGCTTCAACGTGTCTCCCCAAAATGAATCAGGACGCAGCGAGACCAAATCAGCTGCTTTCCTTATCCCCCCAAGTTCCAAAGTCCAAATACTTTCCTGCTGCGGGCAGGAGTTACTTTATAAGGGGAAGGGGAGTAAAAGGCAGACTCCCTCTGCAGGCTCTCAGCTGGCTCTGGTGCTGTCTCCCAGACATCATCGTCATATCTATCTAGCCTTCCTCCTCTCCCCAATTAACGACACTCTCATTCGGGCTCCAAAACTCAAGTGACCCAAAAAAGCCCATAACACGGAACAACGCACAGCTTTCCCATCTCCTAAAGATGAAATCCCAAGTTTTTGCAAATAAATACTCCCCGCAGCAAAATTTCTTTATCAAGAAGGACATCACACTTGTCCGGACGCTCACTAGGAGGGACTTTCGCCAAAACGAATGGGAAATCATTGGCCCAATTAACATCCTGTGATCTTAGATCTAAAAATGACCCGGAGCCGGGTAAACAAGGTGACGTCAGCGTGCCAGGCAGGGAGCGGCTCTCTGCTGCCACCTCGAGGAGAGTGTCCGCAATGGCGCGGCGGCTCGGCTGCGGGAAGGGGACCTGGGGCCCTCTGGAAGGGGACTTGGGGAAACGCGGGGGCGCGGGGAAGACGCGGGGAAGGGAAGAAACCCCGAGAGGAAAGGGGCTCCTCCGCGACCTCGTCTAGAGAAAAACCAGGTCTGAGTAATCCAGGCCACTGGACGTTATTGTGATGTCCCTGCTGGCTTCCTCCTGGGAACATTCCTTTTATAAAAGGACTCAGACACTATGAACTCTCGCCAGAAAAAAATTGGCTAAAACTGTGTGGGGGCAGAATCCTCAAGGCTGGGCACCCTTGATGAAAACAATTCCCAGTCTGTGGAGGGAGAAGCAGTGGCACCACTAGGCTAATGACAAAGGGCCACCGGATTTTCGGTTTTGCTTTGGGCTGCGCTGTGACTTTGGTGCGGGAGTGTGATAGTCCTGATTTGCTTTCCTGTCAAGCCGGTGTGAGAATGAGGCTGGGCGCTGTCTGCGTTGCGCAACCAGCATGCTGCGAGATGCCCCAGAAATGCGCCGGGGTAGGAGAAGGTCAACTGCGTGTTATTACTTTTTCTGTAGATGATCCACAAAAGGAAAACAAAGAGTTGATTTTTAACTTGATAAAACCCAAAACAAACAAAACCCGCTTTACTTTTGGATCAGGCAGTTTTTGCTGCGTTACAGACCACCTCAAAAATCTCAGTGGCTGAGAACCACAAACCGATTTTTCTTTCTAATAGGCCTGCAGGTCAGCCCTGGTCTGATCTAAGCTGGGCTCAGCTGGCTGAGGTGGGCTCGACTCCAGGCTTGGGGCCCCATTCTGATCTACTCCCGTGGTTCCATTTTTGGAGGAACCATAAAGGAACAATGGCTACCTTGGGGCATGCTCTTCTCATGGCTGATTGCAGAATGTTCAAGAGGCCAAGTCAATCCAGGCACACACATTTGAAGTTCCTGTTTGTGTCGTATCAGCTACTCTTCCACTGGCTAAGTCAGTCACATGGCCAAGTCCCACATCAATTGCGGGTGGAAGGAGTGGGCTATACTCTGCCTACTCTAGTGGAAGCTGTTGCAAAGTCCTACGGCAAAGAGTGTGGATGCATAATTCTATAACAGGGAGGGAGTGAAGAACCCAGAACAACTTTTATTTGTTGTTCACATAGTAATATAACAACATGAAGGACATTGTTTTAAAAGAAGAAACTTTATTTATAATCCCATTACTCTAAAATTGCTTCCATTTTCCCTTCCAGGCTTGTGTGGTCTGTGTGATTAAATAGTTACATCATTGTTTAATAGGAACATACATAAAAATTTGTTCTGTCTGCTCTATGTGTTTGTCAGTGGCTAGGTTATGCTCCCAAATCTCAGTGGCTTAATATAACGAAGGTTAACTTCTATTCACACCAAAAGTCCCGCTCAGGTTAACAGGGGTCTCCTGCTCCACACACAGTCACTTAGGGTGACAGAGGCACCGCCAGAACATGGTGGCTGTAGCAGAGGAAGAGTGATTAGACGATTGAACAACTAAGGAGTGACACGTGTCAACTTTCTCACAGCCCTCCTTTCAGAACTCACACACCCCACCCAGCTGCAAGGAGGCTAGAAAATTTAGGGAAGCAAATGAGAGGATCGAGAGCGTGTAGCTGCCACGCTGCTTTTCACGTTAGTGGAAATGGGCTGATAATTAGCAACGCTCTGAAGTGGTGCTTGCCAGCTTTTGCCTTTTCCCCTCCTTTCTCACAGGATGTCTCAGGGTCATGGGTGGAAACTGGAGGATTTGATGGTCAAATGTGGATCATGGCACCAGTACTGACTGGGAGATCCAACTTGCAAAGCTCAAGAAGTCTAAAAAGACGTAGTATCACATTTCAAATGCACACTTCCCCCTTACAACTCTTAAATGACTTCTCGTTGTCCTCAAAGTAGTTTAACCTCTTTAACAAGGATTACCTCTCTAGCCTGTCTTAAAGCCCAGCTCCTCTTCCTCCAATTAAGCCAGAGTAAATTTAGACTCCTTTGTTCACGCATTCAGCTGTACAACAGATATGCCATGTGCCAGGCCCGTACCAGGTGTTGAACACACAATGGTGAGCAGAACAGCCTCTGTCCCTGCCTCACGAAGCAGAGTGTTTGGTTGGGAGTTCAGTTGGGAGGGGAAACGTTAATCAAAGCATCCCCAAATAAGTGTAAAACTATATAACAGGTACATATTTTAGTCCATATAGTCAGATTCATAAGAAATATCCCATTAAAAAAAAATTCCACTTGAACCCAACTTCCATGACAACTGCAGATATTTGATCTTGGTGATTTGAGGGTTTTGCTGTCTTCTGTGCCCCTCGTGTTACCTGGCTCCATCACAGAGGCTCCCTCAGTGCCTCACAATGTGTCCACACCAATTGCCACCAAGGTGTCCTATTCCATCCTGCATAGTCCCTGTCTTATCATGCTGTAATTTACTTTAAAATGTTGCAGCACCGAAGTGTGTGCTGAGGAAGGAATAACTGAGCTAAAGGGCTAAAGGAGAAGATAGGTAGGGGCAGGAAGGAGGTGGGAGAGTAGGGAAGGGGGGATATATGAAAGCTTTCCTGTGGTTGGAGGGACCATTGAAAGGTGAGTGGTGCTGGAGCACCTGGGATTTCAAGTCCAGCCTGGGCAACATAATGAGACCCCATCTCTTTAAAAAAGAGAGAGAGCACAGCTCCAAAGGAGTCTGGTGGGGTCTTGTGGGCCACAAAATAATTCCATCTTTATTCTAAAGATAATGGGAAGCTACTGAAGGGCTGTATTGGTGAGGAAGTTTTTTTAGCTACAAGTAACAAAAGACCCAACTAGAAGTGACTTAAAAATAAGGATATTATCTCACATAACAAAAAACCAAAGATAGGTGTTTCCAGAGTAGTTTTGGGTGGTCAACATTGTCATGAAGGATCCTTTTCTTTTCACTATCCTTAGCCTATTGGACCTGTCCTTAGGCTTCTTGCCTCATGGTGACAAAGTAGCTGCCTCAGTCCCATGCATCACATACAGACATGACTCTGTCTAGGAAAAGATAGCTGTGTTTTCTCCCTTGCACCTTTTTACTAAGGGGGAAAACCTTTCTCAGAAACTTCCAAATGCATTTGCCCTCAGGTCCTGTTAAAGAAAAAATTATTTGATGCTTGTTAAAACATGGTAAGGAAGACTTTATTCATAACCATTGAGATAGGTATAGGGACCACTGCAATGGGATTTTTCAGTGGGGGAGAGATATTGGGCTCAACTCTGAATACAGCATGGACAAGTGGGAATTTATAGCCAAGGAGCAGGGTGGAGGGAAGGGGTCAGTGGGTGGAAAATTGCTAAGGGAAAACATCAGGGGTAAGAAGGGATGCTGGCTAAACTGACTTGACAGGATTCTTGCTGAAGGCAGGCCCAGGTGATCAGACATCATCTGAGGGATGATGGAAGATGGGGAACCTGATCGGATACTAAGGATGGTCAGATATCCAGGGTGGGGGGTTCATGCTAAATTGACTTAGCAGGGTTCTTTGCTAAAACTGGATTTTATAAGGAAGTGCACAGATGGGCCTAGGAGAAGTTTCAGAAGCCTGACTAGACTGTGGCCAAGCAAAGGATCTATGTCAGTTCCCCTGGATCTATGTCAGTTCCCAAGCCCTAGCTGAAGCAAGCTGAGGAGCCAGTAGGTACCATTCACAGCCTGTCTCATTGGAGGAGGTTTCTGCCAGCAAGGAGGGAGGGAGAGGGGAACTGCCTCTTGGAAAGGCAGCCAACAGTATCCGCCTTGAGGGTTTGGGTTGATACCATTGGATATGCATTCTGAAATTCTTCCCCTGGTTGCCGAGTTCTGCACATGCTATTGTCTCTATTGGCTATACCTGCCTCTGTCCTTTTCTCCTGACTAATTCCTACTCACCATTCTTCAGGTCTCAGGTTAAGAATAATTTCTTCCTGGAAGCCACCTCTTACTGCTTCCATACTTGGCAGACTATTTTATCTATTTATTTATTTATGACAGGCTCTCATTCAGCGTGGGCTAGAGTACAATGATGTCATCATAGCTCATTGCAACCTCAAACTCCTGGGCTCCAGCGATCCTCCTGCCTCAGCCTCCCAAGTAGCTGGGACTATAGGCACAGGACGCCATGCCTGGCTAATTTTTCTGTTTTTTGTAGAGACGGAGTCTTGCTATTGCTCAGGCTGGTCTTGGACTCCTGGCCTCAAGCAATCCTCCCACCTCGGCCTCCCAAACTTCCAGGATTACAGGCATGAGCCACCACACGTAGCCTATTTATTTATTTTTTAAGAGACAGGGTCTTGCTATGTTGCCCAGGCTGGAGTGCAGTGGCTATTCACATGTGCTAGCATAGCACACTGCAGTCTTGAATTCCTGGCCTTAAGTGATTCTCCCACTTCGCCCTCCCAAGTAGCTGGGACTACAGGTGCATTCCACCATGCCAGCTTTGGCCATTCTTGTTCCATGTTTCCATACCATCCTGCATTTCCCCTATCATAGCTTGAATCATAATTTATGATAATCACTTGTTTAAACCATAAGCTAACTAGAAGCATCAAGAGTACAAAAATCAGACCCTATCTGTCTCACTCACCACTATCTCTTTGCATGTAGTCTAGTGCCCGGCATATAGTATATACTGAATCAATTTTTTTGAATAAATGAATAAACGAACAATCAATAAAAGTAGTTGTGGGCATTTCAACCTCACAAGTTTCTGACACTCTTACCCTTTGTACCCAGGGCCGCTGGAAGAGCAGTGGGCCAGGAATCTTAGGACTCACCCTGCCATCCTTGGCAAGGGGGTACATTGAACCCCACAGAAAGACTAGATTGTTAGCAACAGCTCAGTTGTCAGCTGATCTAGATTGGAATTTAACCGATGGGTCATTGTCTCCTCACTGGAGACATCTGCTTCTTGTGGGAGAATTGCAAAGTGAGGATGACATAGATCATTGTGCAGTATGGGTGGTCTCCAATGTGAACGCACTGTTGCCTAATAGATTTTTAATTTCCTTTTTATTCACTTCTACCACTAGCTCATTCTGTGACCGCCACTGATTATAGTGTGTGTTCAAGGACACAATACCCTTGTCCATGTCTCGTCTACTTTGTGACATTCTGTTTATCTCAGAACAGAGTTTACTCAAAACACTCTGTGTCAGAGAGGCAGGAGGCACATTTGCAGGTACCACCTGTGGAATGAAAACAACAGGGAGAGATTCTTTAATGTACTGAGAAGAGATCTAGACTCGACAATCAAGAAACCCGGGTTTCTAGTCCTGATTCTGTCAATATTTGAGTTTGGGAAGGTCAGCAGAGACCAGCAACCAAATTCCTTTAAAGTCTTACTGAGTAGCTTGGATCTTACCCAGCGCACTGGGGCATGACAGGGTCAGATCAGAGTTTTTGAAAAACCTTTTTGGCATTCGTGTGGAGGGTGCATTGAAAGGGAAACATTGGATCAGAAGTGAGAAGATGAGTTAGGACAAAGTCCAGGTGGAAGGTGATGGGGGCATAGGCCAGGGAAAGGGGATGAATAAAGAGCCTTTAGAAGCAGAAGTGACAGGAAGAGACAATTAAATGTGAGGAGGAG
Source organism: Daubentonia madagascariensis (assembly GCA_023783475.1). NCBI lineage: Eukaryota > Metazoa > Chordata > Mammalia > Primates > Daubentoniidae > Daubentonia > Daubentonia madagascariensis. Next base: position 37,515,833 of record JAKFHU010001035.1, on the reverse strand, counting down.
GGAAAAGGGGGAGTCCGGAGTGCATCACACAAACAGAAGTAAATATTGTTTCACAAACTCCTCTTTGTTACAGCTGCATAAATGTATGTATGTATGGGTTGGCAGGCATTACAAAATGTATTTCTTTCCAGGGCTGGTAAAAAAAAATTCTACAAAAGGGTCTATATTAATGTTTCCCAAACTTCAGTCATTAGCATATCCCATTCACAACTGTTGCCATATTCAGTAACACTTGCACCATTAATTACTTGGTATTTTTTTTAATGAAGTCACTTTTTTTCTCTTTTTCTTTTTCTTTTCTTAAAATTTTTTTTTGAGGCCTGGGGTCTCACTATGTTGCCCAGGCTGATCTTGTCGAATTCCCGGGCTCAAGTGATCCTTTCGCCTCAGCTTTCTGAGTAGCTGGGAGTATAGGCACACACCTAAAGTCACTTTTTAACCTAAAAACTTAATAACAGGCTCATCCTGAAAAATACCCATGTGTGTGAAATCATGACTTTGATGTGCCAGTTATGTTTTTATACATATTGAAACAAATGCAAGGCCACTAAAATTTAAAATGTATCTGTGTGCTACCTAAAATGATTATTTCCCATGTGCTCAGTTGTGTGTAGGCCAGACTTAGGAACCCCCTGACCTGGGCGATGGCTAAAGCCACTAGGATTATACAGATTTTGCTTTCTTTGCCTCCCTCTTGGCTTCCATTCAGATTGTATCAGTGTCCAGCCCTGGACAGTAGGCCAAGTCTTTGCATCCATGGTCAGAAAAGCCTTGCCCTGCAGGTAGTGACCTTTAGCAGAGCTGGGCTGGAGGTTGTCATCCAAACAAATGGTGGCTGACCTGGAATGTCTTTTTAACTCAGTGTCTGATATCCCAGCCTCTGAAGCTGCTGCAAGAGCAGCCCAAGCCAAGTGAGCTCACATCTCTTGTGTTATGCAGCCAAGAGTGCAAATAGAGCCTTGGGAATCCCTATCTTCTTCTCTGGTGTTCTCCCTGGTGCCTTCCAAGGGCCATGCATACAGGTCTGAATGTGGAGGACTGCAACTTGATCTTTTGTTCACATTTGATGTGTAAAGATCTCTACAGTGTTCAGGGTAAAATTGAATTATTTCTGTACCAACTGGTTGGGTGACAAGAGGCACATCACTGAACATTTTTAAGCCTCCGTTTCCTTCTGTGTAAAACTGTTTCTGGCTCTAACATCTTCCTATGCTGAACTTTCCAGGACTTTTTGTTTTTGTTGTTGTTTTTGTTTTTTGAGACAGAGTCTTACTCTGTCGCTCTGGGTAGAGTACAGTGGTGTCATCGTAGCTCACTGCAACCTCAAACTCCTGGGCTCAAGCAGTCCTCCTGCCTCAGCCTCTGGAGTAGCTGGGACGACAGGCCTGTGCCACCATGTCCAGCTAATTTTACTATTTTTAGTAGAGACGGGGTCTCGCTCTTGCTCAGGCTGGTCTCAAACTCCTGAGCTCAAGCAATACTCCCATCTTGGCCTCCCAGAGTGCTAGGATTACAGGCATGAACCACCATGCCCGGCCGAGGACTATAGTATTACTTCTTCTTTGAACTCCTTATTCAAGCCCCCTGCCCATTTATTTATAGGACTGTTTGTTCTTACGTGTAAACCTTATTGTGGTCATTATATGTTCTATGTATATTACATCATACCCCTTTGTCATAAATATTGCAAATATTTCCCCAGTATTGATACAGTCTTGTCTTTTATGTCTTTTGCTGTGGAGATATTTTAACTTAAAAACAGTAATAATAAAGGCTCAATTGGCAATCTTCCTTGAGGATTTCTGCTTAAAAAGAGCTTCCTTACTCCAAGAGTAAAAGAAAAAAAAATACACAGTTTATCTACTGGAATGGATTCATTTATTGTATTTTTACATCATAGACCATTTGAAATATATTTTATAAGAGGAGCAAGATACAGATTCACTTTTTCAAATGGGTACCTGTGATATTATGATATATATATATGTTGGTTTTTGTCCACAGTTTCTGGCTCATAACTCTCATACACCTTGTTACAGTCTTTTGTTATAATGTTAGGGCACTTTAGGCCTTAGAAGCAGGCCTCAGGAGACAGAATCTCTCTGTCTGACCTTCTCCTGTCCTCCTTTCACCCACCCAAGGCAGGACTCTATCTGATTGTGGGTCAAAAGACCCCTATTCCAGAGAGGGTCCTGCCGCATACCCTGAGGAAGGAATGCTGCAGAGAGGCCAGGGAGAGTCTGAACAAACAGGCCCTGCTGGCTTGAGATCCTGAGCTTTTCGTCCAATCACATTTCTACGCGGTTGTCAACCATGCCTGTATAATGAAGCCTCCATTAAAACCCTGAAGGGCAGGGTTCTGAGAGCTTCTGGATGGCTGAACACTTGGAGGTTCCTGGAGGGTGGCGCACCCAGGGAGGGCATGGAAGCTCCGCACCTCTTCCCCCATATCTTACCCTACGTATCTCTTCATCTGTATCCTTTGTAACATCCTTTATAATAAATGGGTAAGTGTTTCCTTGAGTTCTGTGAGCTGCTCCAGCAAATTAATCGAACCCACAGAGGGGTCGTGGGAACCCCAACTTGAAGCCAGCGGGTCAAAAGTTCCCCAGGCCCGGACTTCCCAGCGCTGTCTGAGGGGAAGGGCAGTTTTGGGGACTGAGCCCTCACCCTGTGGGATCTGAGGCTGTTTCCAGGTAGATAATGTTGGAATTGAGTTAGAAGATGCCCAGCTGGTGTCTACCACTTGGTGTGTGTGTGGAGGGGAGAATCCCCACATTTGGTCACAGAAGTCTTCTTCTGTATTGGTAATTGTGGTGTTAGAGCAGAGGAGAAACACACTCTGAGTTTTTTTCCAAACAGTTCCCCATTTAATGAAAAATCTATCTTTTTCACATGGATTTGAAATACATCATCTTTACAAAATTTTTAAAAAAGCACTGTGTTATATAGTTATAGTAGTAAAAGCTGTTGACAATTACACCAGGCACATTTTTAGTGGTTGTACTAATGGAATTATTATTTTTATGTATTTATATTTTAAAACCATAGCAACCATATTTATTCCCAACCTCACTACAACCATTTTAACACATTTTAAAACTTACCATAAATGGTCACTATAGTGACTGTCAATGTATAAAAGCTTCAGAAAGAACAGACTTCCCTTTTTTATCATGGTAATTAGTAGTGGTAATCATAGCAATTAGTAGAAGTAAAATATGAACCATAATTTCGAAGGATTCAGTTTCTGGTCGTTTTTTTTTTTTTTTCCCTACTGGCCGGATCAACCAAGTAAGGAACTCAGTTTCTGTGATTTTGAGGCAAGCAGGAGTAGGATGTAGGGAGGTTTTTTCTGAGGCCAGGGTCCCTGTGCAAAATTAGGAAGTTAGAGACATTTTCTTCCCAGGTTGCCCTCTCCCAACTCCAAATACCCACTGTTCTCTCCTTCTCTCTACCTCAGCTCATCTAGAATCTATTCGCAGATCTTCATTCCCACTGAGGCGTTGATGGCTGGTTACTGTTCAACACAGCCACTCTCATTAGAATGTGAGCTATGTGGAAATTAACTTGTTACTAATAATAAAGTGCTGAAGTTTGAAATACTTTACTTTTTAATAAATCTGAGTTAACTCAATGTTGCTCCTGAAACGAATTCACCTGACTCTTGCTTGCTTGCTTCTGCTGTGAGAGAGAAAAAGGTGTGCTGGTAATTGTCTGTAACCTCTTTGTTGCAGCCTGTAGGGATATGATGATTTACCATTAAAGCCATGGCCACTTCAAATTGCCATGTGGCCACTCTAAATTGCCTTGTGAGTGAGTTGTGCTTATATGGTTGCTTTTATTTTCTTTTTAATGTTGCCCAAGGATTTTTTTTTTTTTTTGAGAGAGGGTCTCACTCTGTCACCCAGGCTAGAGTGCAGTGGCATGATCATAGCTCACAGCAACCTCCAACTCCTGGGCTCAAGTGATCCTCCTGCCTCAGCCTCCCAAGTAGCTGGGACTATAGAAGCGCACCACCCCACCTGGCTAATTTTTCTATTTTTGGTAGAGATGGGGTCTCGCCATATTACTCAGTCTGGTCTTGACTCCTGAGCTCAAGTGATCCTCCTGCCTTGGCCTCCCAAAGTGGTAGGATTACAGGTGTGAGCCACCATGCCCGGCCCCCAAGGATAAATTTTTAATAAGCTCACCAAATCTATATTGCAAGTGAGGAAGAATGAGGCTGGAAACATATTTTTTAGTAAAATTACAAAAACTAGGATTAATTCAAAATTACTAAGAGAGTAAATTTCAAATGTTCTCACCACAAAACATAAGTATTTGAGGTGATGGATATGTTAATTACTTGATTTAATGATTCCACACTGTATTTGTTACTTTGTACCCCACAAATATATACAATTATAAATTGTCAATTTACAATAAAATAATAAATAAATAAATAAATAAAATGATTTTTTGATGAAAGACAGATAACATGATGACACAAATGAAGTGTACACTAGTATTATTCACACTGACTACCCAATAAATATTAGTTGAATGAATGAATAAATGAATATTTAAAACTTATTAAAATCTGTGTTTATGTAGTTAATAAATGAAATTGTTTTTTCTGAAATATTTAATCACTTTTGACATAATCTGTGGTGTAAAAAACAATAGTTTCAAAAATATGATACTCTTTTCAAAGTAAACTTCAAAATAAAGTTTAATACTCTTTTAAAAGTTATATTTATTTATTTTTTGTCATAAAATTATCTACTTTTAGGAGCAGAACATAAGTTCTAAGAGACAAAATGAGAAATACACAAGAGAGAATAGTAGTGTTTGAACAGTATTAAAAAGTGGCAAGTGATCTCTAAATTCTGCATAGAAAAATTCCTGTAGCCCTCAGGAATTTTACCACGTAAAATGCTTTTATAAATACATACTGGCTGGGTACAGTGGCTCACGCCTGTAATCCCAGCACTTTGGGAGGCTGAGGTAAGAGGATCGCTTGAGCCCAGGAGTTCAAGAACAGCCTGGGCAACATAGTGAGACCCCATCTCTACAACAAATAAAATTCAAAAATTAGCCAGGCATGGTGGCGAGCACCTGGAGTCCCAGCTACTTGGGAGACTGAGGTGGGAGGATCGCTTGAGCCCAGGAGTTTGAGGTTACAGTGAGCTATGGTTGGGCCCCCCAGCCTGGATGACAGAGCGAGACTCTGTCTCTAAAAATACATACGTACTTTAAAACTATTTTCAATAGTATTTGCCTTATTTCGTTGCCCACTCACACCCTTGATGCTATTTTGTTTGTAAAACAAAACAAAACTGGATTCTCTGATTAGAGTCTCTCCTATAATTGTCATCCAAAATGAGAAACAAAAAATTGAAAATTAAGACTCTAAGCTGATGTTCCCAATGCCTACCTTAACTGTCTACCTACCTACACACACACACCCCCCACAAACGATTCAGAGCCTAAATCTAGATGATGGACAACTCCAGGAGTAAAATTCAGGCAATAGCCAGTAGGTCAGACCTCTGAAGCCACACCTGTAGGCAGCCTCCCACCTCTTGTCCACTTGTAATGCCAGCCTTGCTGAGCTGTTCTGTGTTTCTGTGTCCCATGTGTCATTTCTGATTGCTGGAAGGAGGGTAGAATTGGCACTATTATTAGGAGCCACTGATCGGATGTGCCACTTTTACCAGTTGAGTAGAATATAGACAATTCCTCCCTCCCCAGCCAGCTCACCCTGGTCCTCCCGCTTCCATCAAAGAGGAGGGTAATTGAGGTCTCTCTGGCTTGCAGGGGACATCAAAAATTCACCTTAGGGTCCTTTCCAGGGATCTCATGATTTGGGTTTTCAGTTCTTACTCCCCAATCACAGTTTTACCAGCAATAAAAGGTTTTTAGTCCTTTTAAATTCATCTAAGGACATGCAGAGCAGTCAGGATATCAGCCATGTGAGCAACAAATAACAAAGCACTAATTGCATCTGGTGGGCATAGAGTTTCAGTGACTTCATGTTCCCTAAATATAGGCGAACACTTGGTGTGTTGTGAATGCCAGGGAGAACCATGATGTAACTATCCCCTCCCTTTGATAGAATAGGGAGGACCAGGGTCAGAAGGCAAGAACGGGATTACCTAATAAAGGGTCGCTTGTAATGGTTCTCGACTACACTCCCGTCCAAGGTTTGTGCATGCATAGGCACACACACAATACACGACAAAGCAAACATTATTACACAGCTTTAGAACAACATAAATATTCAGCTTCTGATCATGGTTAAAAATAAATTGCTTTTATTTTTTAATTTAATTGTTTCAATTTTCTTTTTAATATTTATTACATAAGAAATTCATATTAACCTTAGAAAATTTAGAAATCAGAATAACTACTAATTCTTTTTGAGTAGTTAACATGTGCCAGGCACTCCCCAACACAGCAGCTTTATATTATCTATTTTAGCTAGGTTAAGTTCATTACCTCTGTTTTACAACTGAAAAAGAACAAGGGGTGGGTCAAGTAACTTGCTCAAGGTCACCTAGTTAGAAAAGTGAAAACTGAGAGTTAAATTCCAGTTTGTCTGATTTCAAATTTCCTGCTTTTAAACTCTAAACCAGTGCTGTTCAATAGAAACAGACCATGAGCCACATATATAATTTAAAATTTTCTAGTCGCCACAATAAAAGAAGTAAGAAGGAACAAGTGAGATTAATTTTGATAATTTACCTCAATATTTCTCAAATATTATCATTTCAACATTTTATCAATAAAAAAATAACTAATCAGATATTTCACATTTTTCTTTTCATACCAAGTCTTAAAAACCCAGTGTGTATTTTATACATATAACACATCTCAATAGGACAAGCCACATTTCAAGTGCCCAATAAGTGCATCTGGCTAGTGGCTACCATATCAGACAGTGCAGAGATGGAACATTTCCATCACAGCAGACAGTTCTGTTGGACCATGCTGTTCTAGATTATATTGAGAGTCAAAAAGAACAAAAGTTACCAAAAAACTCCCCATCTATTTCAATGTATTGTATCCTTCCTGTTTTTTGTGCATATATGTACACACATGAACATGTTTTCATACAGATGAGGGTAACACTATAAATATAGAGGTTTTTTTTTTTTTTAGCTTTTTTTAGTTAAAAAATTTTTTTAGTGATGGGGTCTCACTATGTTGCCCAGGCTGGAGTGCAGTGGCTAATTGTAGGCACAATCATTGCACCAATAGTCTCAAACTCCTGGGTGCAAGCAGTCCTCCTGCCTCAGCTTCCTGAGTAGTTGGGACCACAGGCTGCACCACTATGCCCAGCTATAAATATAGTTTTAATTTTTTTTCCCTCTAATGAACGTGTGCAACCTTCCAGTGGTTTTGGCTCCCTGTGTGTATGTGCTCCCTAGCTTTGATGTCCTGAAATACGTGTAATTTGAAGTTAAAGGGCTCCACCACTTAATACCTGTATGACATTGGACAAGCTATTCTCTGACCCTTGATTATCTCACACAAGGATGAAACAAGATAATGTTGGTGGAAAGTGCCTTATAAATGAAGGCTCTTCCCCCCACCTTTTATTTTTAGTTAACACATAATAATTGTACACATTTATGGGATACAGAGTGATATTTCAATGCATGTATACCATATATAGTGATCAAATAAGGGTAATTAGCATATCCATCACCTTAAATATAATAGTAATATTTATCTCTTCTTTGTGTTGTGAACATTCAGAATCCTCTCTCCTAGCTTTTTGAATATATACAGTAAATTATAGTTAACCACATTCACCCTACAGTGCTGCAGAACACCAGAACTCATTCCTCCTTCAAGCTGTAATTTTGTGTCCTTTAACCCAGCAATCTCCAACCTTTTTGGCACCAGGGACTGGTTTCATAGAAGACAATTTTCCATGGACTGGTGGGTGCGGGGATGGTTTCAGGATGATTCAAACTCATTACACTTATTGTGCAGTAAAACCTCTCTGCTAATGATAATCTGTATTTGCAGCTGCTCCCCAGCACTAGCATCACCGCCTCAGCTCCACCTCAGATCATCAGGCATTAGATTCTCATAAGGAGCACAACCTAGATCTCTTGCATGCACAGTTTACAGTAGGGTTTGCACTCCTATGAGAATCTAATGCCGCTGTTGATCTGACAGGAGCCGGAGCTTATGCGGTGATGCGAGCAAAGGAGAGCAGCTGTAAATACAACTCGCTTGCCCGCTCACCTCCTGCTGTGTGGCCTGGTTCCTAACAAGCCACGGACTAATACCGGTCCGAGGCCCAGGGGTTGGGGAGTGCAGCTTTAACCAACCTCTCTCCATCCTCCCTTTCCCCCTACTCTTCCTAACTCTCATACCCACAATTCTACTCTCTACTTCAAGGAACTCAAAAAATTTTTTAGCTCCCACATATGAGTGAGAACATGCGGTATTAATCTTTCCGTGCCTGACTTATTTCACTTAGCATAATGTCCTCCAGGCTCACCCATGTTGCTGCAAATGACAGGATTTAATTCTTTTCCATGGCTGAATAGTATCCCATTGTGTATATACCACATTTTCTTTATCCATTCATCCGCTGATGGACATTTAAGTTGATTCCATGTCTTAGCTATTGTGAATATTTCTGCAATATACATGGGGTTTCAGGTATCCCTTTGATATCCCTTTTTTTAAGATAAATACCACTATGTAGGATTGCTAGATCTTCAGATAGTTCTATTTTTTGTTTTTTGAGAAACCACTGTACTCCTTTCCATATGGCTGTATAATCTACATTCCTACCAACAGCATATGGGTTCCCTTTTCTCTGCATCTCACCAGCATTTGTCATCTTTTGTCTTTTTGATAATAGCCATTCTACTAGAAGAAGACATAGGGGCAACATTTCAGGACATTGTTCTAGGCAAAGATTTTATGGCTAGGACTATAAAAGCACAGGCAACCAAACCAGAAATAGATGATTGGAGCTATATTAAACTGAAAAGCTTCTGCACAGCAAAGGAAATACTCAACAGAGTGGAGAGGCAACCTGTAGAATGGGAGAAAATATCTGTAAACTATTCATCAACCAAGGGACTAATATCCAGAATATGTAAGGAATGCAAACAACTCAACAGAAAAAAAAATCCAATTAAAAAATAGGCAAAGGAGCTGGATAGACATTTCTCAAAAGAAGACATATAAATGGCCAACAAACATGAAAAAATGCTCAACGTTACTAATCATAAGGGAAATGCAAATCGGAACCTCTTTTAAGCCTCTTATAACATGGACAATATGCTCTTATATACGTAGTGTGAGAATGCGTGCGTGTGTGCATGTGTGTGTGTGTGTGTGTGTGTACTAAGAGATCAGATTAAAGAGATTTCAGTCAATGATCAAGCCAAAGTATCTAGTGTTGTGGCCGGGCGAGGTAGCTCACGCCTGTAATCCTAGCACGCCGAGAGGCCGAGGTGGGAGGATCACTTGAGCTCAGGAGTTCGAGACCAGCCTGAGCAAGAGTGAGACCCCCCCCCGTCTTTACAAAAAATAGAAAAATTAGCCCGGTGTGGTGGTGTGTGCCTGCAGTCCCAGCTACTCAAGAGGGAGGCTGAGGCAGGAGGATCGCTTGAGCCCAGGAGTTTGAGGTTGCAGTGAGCTATGATGACACCACTGCACTCTAGCCGGGGTGTCAGAGTGGCACTCTGTCTCAAAAAAAAAAAAAAAAAAACCACAAAGTATCTAGTGTTGCACTCCTAACCCAGGCAGTTTTTGTTGGTCAGTGCTAACTGTGGCGTTTTTCCAGGTTAAGTAGACTTCCTCTTGCTCTTTCTCTCCCTTTTTTTGCAGATAAATTTTGAGATGTTTTTTCTCCTAGGCTTGGCAGGAGTTGCCTCATGAGTAGAAAGTTTGATTTCAGGAAGGGTCTATCTCCTGCCCACCTTTGTTTCACATGTCTTGCTGCCCTAGAGGAAGAAGGCTCCACAGCTTTCAAGGGAAGCCTAGAGGAGGACGAGAATGAGGACTGTTCAGGAGCAGGTGGAAGCCACCATGGCTCCCTGCTGTAGCTAAGCCAGGAGCGTGTTTTGACTGTGGGGGCCAAAAGCAATCATGATTCTCCATCTCTACAAATAGCAGCACACACCCTCCAATCAAGAAGGAATCCATGAAAATCTGAATTTTCATTGGGTGGGGTAAAATGAACTGTTAGAACAATGAGGCACTGCTAATTTTATGCAGATATACTTGAGTGGAAAAACTGCAGTTTCAGAGGCGGATTGCCTGCAAAATTACCAAGAAGAAATTAAACATGAGGTTTTAGACAATGAGAAAATCTATAGATGATGTCTTGGCATCACCAGGTGTGTAGCAATTACCTCTTTCATTGGGGGAGCTATTGTGCCCTCTGCCAGGTCTGGTACCTCCCTCCCTGAGCTCTGTTCTGCACGGAGCATCCTTCTCCACAGTCTCTCACTTCCCAGGAAAGGGCGCTGTTCCCGCCCCCCGCCCCCACCTCCTGTGCCTTCTGTTGTTCTGCGAGTGAGAAAGGTCCTTACAGAAACAACTGGAACTTATCCTCAGACTCACCCTTTACTCAAAGTGTATTCCATCTTCCTTCAGAAATTACCTCGCTGGGCAATTGCATGTATTAACAAATATTCATTTGACACTTATCATTGAGGAACATGAGCCCCCAGGTACCGTGCTCTAAGCTATAGACAACAAGGATAAGACTCCGTCACTGTCTATTCATTTCAATGCATTTCGTTCTGAATTTAAGTAAAAAAAAAATTCATTGAATATCTAGTCTATAATGTTGCCAATAATGTCCCAGGCTTTGACAGTACAAAAAAAAAAGTTAAAAAAAAGTAAGACAATTCTTGCTCACAGCTGGGAGTTCTCAGCCTTGTTGAGGGATAGAGAGACAGAAGTAAATAATGGCTATAATACAATGTTATGGTGGTTTGTGTTGTGTCAACTTGGTTAAATTGGTGTTCCTAGAATTTCCTTCCCTGTATGGTTCTGGGTTAGAGTTGGGCAAAAGAAGAACTTGAGTGAGATTTGGAAGAGTAGTCATTTCTCTCTGAGATTCTTTTGATGGTTAGATGAGATGACCAACACAGAGGTCCCAGCTGATTTCAGCTTGTCCTCACTCTCCTCCACTTGTATTCAACTCTTCTTACCAGCCTGGTCCTGCTGACCAGCAGTGGCCCCTGTCCAACATCAAACTCTTGGTTTTGAATCAACAAAAGGGGTAGCTACCTAGAGGCAACAGCTTCCCATAGATGCCTCCACTTCAGTGACTGGACATACTTGGCTCCTTGGATGGACAGGTTAGTAACTCTCTCTCCGATCCTCTAACTTCCGCTTCTGGACCTTTACTCCCTCAGCTGTTTTGTAAATTCTAACTTTTATATCAAATCCCTTATCCCATAGAACTTATAGTGACTCTGCACCCCTGACTAACATAAGTGTGCTAAGAGCCATAGAAGTAAGGTAAATATAATACAAGGTGCATGAGAATGAAAGCAGAGTCATGCAAAGACAAATACAAAATCAAAAACAAATAAGCAGGGCCGGGGTACTGTGGCTCACACCTGTAATCCTAGCACTTTGGGAGGCTGAGGCAGGAGGATCGTTTGAGCCCGGGAGTTTGAGAAGAACCCGAGCAAGAGCGAGACCCCACCTCTACAAAAAATAAATAAAATTAGCTGGGCATGATGGCGCAAGCCTGTAGTCCCAGCTACTTGGGAGGCTGAGGCAGGAGGATCACTTGAGCCCAGGAGTTTGAGGTTGCAGTGAGCTATGACACCACTGCACTCTAGCATGGGTGACAGAGCGAGACCCTGTCTCAAAACAAACAAAAAAACTAAAAACAAAAACCAAAACAAAAAACAAGCAAAAAACTTCAAAGAGGAGGTGAGAACTTGAAGGATGAGTAGGATTCATAATCTAAGGGTGAGTACAGATACAGATATCTTCACAGCATATAATATAGTGTGTGAGGATTTATAACAGATCTTTACAAAGTGTGGTAGAACCACAGTAGAAGGAGCAGGGAATCCCATAGCAGTTTGGGGAAGTAAAAAACGAAGGGGGTAAAAAAACCGTGCTGGGTCTTGAAGCGAGAGAAGGGAGAGAAGGGCACTCTAGGCAGACGAACAGCGGGGCCCACGGGCAGGAGCACGACAGGGGCTGTCCAGGGAGTATTCTGATGTCCCTGGTGGTGGTGGGTAGGGGGAGCCAGGTTGTGAAAAGATTAAAAGTTTTAACTTTATTCTGTAGGCAAAAGGGAGTGCCATCAATGCTTTAAACATTGAAGCCTCGCAATCAAACCTGTGCTTCCTGAAGACAACTTTGCAAGTAGTGTTTTGGATAAGGCTTGAGTGTTCGCGAAAGAGGGAGCTGGAAGAAGATGAAATTTACATACCAGAATTCAGATGGGGAATAACTTTTAGCTTCTTCATTTTTTATACCTTACTTTATCTTTATCTCAAGGCCCCATACCAGGATGATGTGACAACTTAAACTTCCCCATTGAAGCTAATTTGATCCCATCTGGCTTAAAAAAAATTGGCGAGATGATGGGGTAGAAGGTTGGTAATTCAGATTCTGTTGAGAAATTACTCAGTCTTTCAAATGCAAATTGCTCAGTCTTCCAAACACTCCCTGAGATCTGTTTCTCCCCTCTTGAGAGGGTTCCCTTCCTCCCTCCCAAGACAGTAGCTGGGTACAGTAAGGACCAGGCAGAGCCTTATGGTACTGTGGTAAGGCCCAGTGATGTACATGCCCCCTCCACCTGAGCTTTCTCAACCTGCATGTCTCTGGGCATTGCCCTGGATTCAGTCTGCCTCTGCTGCTGATGCATTATGGCTGGTGTAAAGCACACTGTGTTCCCTTGGCTTGGGAAATGCACAGCCATATTCCCTCAGGAGCACTGCCACCTCCTCCTTAGTGACTCGGATCCACCTCTGCTCAAACTGGTTCTGCAGAACTTCTGAAGTCAGGCTGCAACTCCCAACTGATTGATCACCAGCTTGGACTCCTCTACAGGTTACTCTGTACCTCTGTCTCCAGGGTGACCCCCCATAGTAGACACTGCAGTGTACCATCTAGATCCTCCCTTATATCTGTCAGGAATGTTAGGTGCAGATGGCTTACAACTGAGTTCTTTCTTAGGCATAGCCCTTGGCCAAAGGGAGTTACCTTGCCTAAGGTTTTGCCCATGGGAGGAGGGGGAGATTGCATCTAATGAGTGGTCAAAGCAGAGATACAAGGGTCCAGCCCCCTTGCCTCAATTCAGAACAATTGTGAAGAACTATCCTGGCTTCAGAGCCCCCCACGGGATCAATGGAGACCTTTATTGCAACAGCATCACAGCTCAACTTCTACTGCCCAATCCTTACTCCCTTATAGTTACTGTTGCCGAAAACAGCTCCCAATAACCCCCATGGGTCAAGTTGCCACCTACAGCCCTCATGCCTCCACCAGGGAAGTGTCTGGAGGTTCACTGAAAATCAACTGACAAAAGCCAGATTCATAGGAGAAAAGACATACAAATGTATTAACATGCATGGGGGAAAATCACAGAGTGATTATCAAAAAAACCCCAGTGTGGTACAGAAGCTTACATACTCTTTTTCATAGGAGAGGGAGGAGATGAGGAATGTAGACAATTCTTTTGAGGGACAGTAAATTCATAGGGATGATGAATGTTTTGTGATGCTGGGTCTGGGATGCTACTGACTGTATTCTTTGTCATCAGTGGCTTCCTATAGATTTTGCCAACAGAAAGCACGAGGAGGAGACTGAAAGATTTTGGAGAAGGTAGAAAGTGTGTCCTGTTTGCTTGCTGTTCCTGTAAGGATGTCCCAGAGATGGCACTTTGGTCTCAGCTCTTAGCTCTTTTCCGGACTCCCAGAACCAGCCCCATCGTGCCCTCTCAGAGGCACGAGCTGCTGCCTAGAGGCTCCCTGTCCTCAAAGCTCCACGGGCCCCTTTCTCAGCTTCTAGTTCTAAGAACCAGAACCTATTCCTCTGTTCCTCCAGCTCTAGGGTTGGCAGCTGCCACCTACAATTATTGTCTGTGTTACTTCAGTGTTCTGTTTGCTCATTCACTCCTCTAACACCTTGTGAACAATTCCTCATATTAAATTCCATTTGTGGAAATATGTAGTGTGACTCCTGTGTGCCGGACTGCAGCCTGACTGATACAGTACTAATATGTAAAGGAAACTTTGGAAATTGGAAAAATCCTTTTCTTTCCCAACATAACCTGACTTTCAAGACTATTGCCAACCGGGCACTGTGGTACGCCCGTGGTGCACCTGTAGTCCCAGCTACTCAGGAGGCTGAGGCAGGAGGATCCCTTCAGCCCAGGAGTTCAAGTCCAGCCTGAGAAACATAGCAAGACCCTATCTCAAAAAAAAACAAAAAACAAAAACAAAAAAACAGGACTATCGCCAACAGTGGACTAAAAAATAATCCCTTTTAGGAAGCCCAAATCTGATCATAAACTCTTTGTTTTAACAACTTTTTAACAACACTGTGGTTGCTTCTGACTAAATAGAGGGAAGAATATGTGTAAGGAAATTCAGAAAAAAAATGCACTTTTACACACACACGCACAGCATTTCTATTACTCTAATTACGAAGCTATGGCAGTAGTTCAAACAGAACTAGGACTGGAGTAGCCACATGAATGGAGAGCAAGGGACACACTCAAGAGATATTCAGGAAGTGAAAGCAACAGAGAGGAATCACTGACCAGACGTGAGCACAGCAGAGCCGCAGAGTTGTCAGCCAACGTGCGTGCCACTTGCGTGTCTGTCTTCCACTCCCAGTGCTCCGGCCATAGCTCCCTGCTCCTTACCCAGAACCGTCATAATCAGACCAGGATTGAAGATCTAAACCAAGGAAGCCCAATCGCTTTCTTGCTCAAAATTGTAGCGTTTGGACACTGGAAGTCTGGGCAATTTAGCTGTGGGAAGTCAACTGAATGGTTATCACTTTTTAAATAAGGAGTTTAAAGAGTACAAAGCTTAATTAAAAGAGTGGGTTTTCTCCACGGATTTTCATAGGGTCTTCACAAGTATTCATAAAAATACTTTTATATTGGTAAGCCTTTCCTAGAACTGTTAGGTCTTCTGTTGCTAACCAAGATGGAGCTACAGGAAACAAATATATGTATATTTGAAACAATGGCTTTGAAGACATTGGATATCAGGTGACCTAGGACAATGATCCTTGAGAGACAGGAAACAAACAAGGTTAGCCCTACGAATACCCCCTTCTACTACCATTAGAAGTGGAGAATGGGATTGGAGAAAGAGACCTTCACAGTTGTTGCCTTCAGGGTATGGTATCTCTAAAATTATTTCACCTTCTGTGCTGCCTGGGACTCCTGCTGTAGCATGATCCACTGTCTATGTGAATGGCTCCCCACCTCAAATTGTGCAGTGCACAGCCCATGCAGCTGTACAGTGGCCCTGAACCCAATCATGTAGAAGAATGTCTGTCTCCATCTGTCATCCCACCCTGGAAGGCACCCAACTCCAAGAAGAAAAGAGAAGAAGAAGAAAACTCTTCTTACTATATCAGTTTGTTATCTTAGTTTTACCTCTCTAGTTGGACTATAAACTCCTTGAGGGCAGCCCACCCATCTTCTTCACCCTACATGAAAACACCTAGCACACAGATGTGCATGCAGCAGGTATGCAGCCAAGATTGGTAAACCAATTGATTGAAACATTCAACCCAGGCTTTGTCACTGAGCTTGCTGGTCCCAATATCCACATACCCCTCTGAAGGGGGTGTTCTCTCTGTATTGACCCATGCTTTGCCCTCCAGTATTGGCTTCAGGACAGAGAGAGGCAGTGGGTGTTGGCACTGCACTTTGGAATGTTCGTTGTGGCCTCTCCTCTAAACTCCTATTGCACTATGCTCATTCTACCACTAAAACAATTATCCCTCGCAGTAAATGTTACCGTGTATGTGTCTGCCTTCCCCAGCAGAGTGTGAAAACTTGATACAACACTAGCACATAGAAGATGCTCAACAATTTAGGGTAAAAAACAAACAAACATAAATAAATATGTTAATGAAAGAGATTCTTTTCAGGCAGGAGGTAAAGCTGGCAACTAGGGAAAGAAAGGGAGCCTGAACTGGGATACTTCGGAGCAGTGCAGAGCAAGGGGGCAGCAGGGGCCAGGCCTGGGCCTGGTTGCCTACGTTCTCCTTTTCCTGCGTGACAGACCCTCTCTAACCCAGCCAGTCCTGATGCCACCCGCTCCCAGTCCCCCTAGGGAAATGAGCATGTCTCTGCTTTCAAATGTACTTGTAATAAACTTTGCCCCAGGAGGCAAAATAAAATTATAGTTAAGCCAGCGCATCAGTGAGCTGTCTCGTAATACAAAACATGAAACAACACTTTTGTACTTTGGATTTTGATCCAGAATAAAACTTTCCAATAGAAATCAATATTGACGTCTCATCACCTCCAGGTCAATATACCTTAATGAATCTTGATGTAACCTGCTCTTTCTCTACTCCTTTTACTCAGCACTGCCCTGCCACATACATGCACATGCATTCACATTCAGCCCCTTGCTAGCTGATTAACCAGAGCAGTTTCTTCTTGTCCTTTGAAGCACAGATAGTAGCACCCGGGTGTCAGTCTGGGGGTCGTGTTGTTCTTACCATAATGTCTACTTTTAGCAAGCTCTAGGGGCACTTGGCAGAAGCTCCAATGTTGCTTCGGTTCCAGGTAGGTCATGTGCTTTGCTTAAGGCATCCTCTGCCCACTGGGTAACAGGAGAGGAGGAAGTCTCTAGGCTTAGACCCTCCAGCCCAGAGAGCGACTGGATAGTTGCCATGCACTGATTTCACTCACCCTCCTCCCACCTTATCCCCTAGGAGGTGTACCAAGCACTGTCTCCTTTACCTGGGTCACCTCACCAGTTCATCTGGACAGATCTATGACATGGTACTACTACAGCAATCCCCATTACCGACAAGAAAGTTAGCCTTGGGGAGGTTAATTGATTTACCCAAATCCACATGGTTAGTAGCTTGCTTAGTGTGACCTGAAACCAGTTCTGTCTGACCTCCAAATCCTTGCACTTAACCTCTGCGGCTTAAGGTCTGTGCTATGTTGCTCCCCGTGTTAGCTGGATTCTTATTAGTCTTAGTTTAAAGCTGAGGAAAACTGAGACTCAGAGAAGGTAAGTAACTTATCCAGGTTCATCCAGCTGGTAAGAAGTAACTTTAGGGTTTAAATTCCTTTCCCACTGACTGCAGACCCCAGCCACGGTTGGCTGGGATTGTGTTTTCTGCCCACACTTTTGCTGATGCAGGTTCCACCCCCAACCCAACTTCCCCCTCCTTCTCCCAGCTCTTGCCATCCTTGACTCCCATCTTCTCTGCCCAGGTAAATACTTTCCTTCCCACCCACCTCAGATCCTATCTCCTTCAGGAAACTCTCCAGAAGACAGCTCCTAAAGCCCTGCTTGTATCAGCCATCCATTTGTTGGGCCTCAATGCCACCATGTGCCACCATGTGCATGTACAGTGGAGATATCCAAACTCCTGAGCTGGACCACACAGTCTTTGGTCTTGTATTTCTTTGCACCACTCACTATACTCTATGCCTGGCACTCAGGAAGGGCCAGTGAGCCTCTGGGACAGTTAGCTGAAATGGTGTCAAGTTCCGCAAGTATTTATTTAGTGTCTACTACACTCTGTCTGCTGTGCGAGGCCCTTTCAACACGTCCCCTCATTTAAGTCTATTTAAACTTCTCCTGTACGCTTGCTGGCTGCTCTCAGGACACCACACACAAAATTATGCCTTCTTTGTCCTTATGAGGCAAAAACTGGTCCACTCAATTCTCATGAAAATAAGAGCAGGCAGCTATTGATAAGTTGCTGTCTGAAGAGGATTTAGGCAGAATTCCTCACTTCCCGAATGTCCACCCCACCGCCTGCCAGGACACCATTATAAGCACTATCGTCTTGGACGGAATTTTTTATTCCTCCTCTGAGGTCCCTTCTAAAACGCAGGCCCCTCCACCCCTTCCCTGTGAGTAATACGCCTTGTCAGCAGACATCGTAACTGGGGACCAGGAGGAATGGGACTCAGGACAAGCACATGGGGGAGGGAGTGCCATCCAACTCTCGGACATGACTCGCAACACCCGCCACGCTCTGGGCCCTGCCTGCCCCCAGCTTTGTCTCGCATCACCCTTGCCTCGGTAACACTTCGATCCCGTAACAACCAATGGCTTTCCTACCCTTCATCGCTCCCTGCTCTCTTTCACTTTCTGGTTTTTACACATGTTGTGCCCACTCCTTTGGCTGCCTAACTTCTATTCTTCTTTCAGATTTCACTTCAGATATCAATTCCTCCAGGAAGACTTCCCTGCTCATCTCAGTCTGGGTTTGATATTCCTGCATGTAGTCCCAGAGCTCCTTATACTTCCTACTTCCCTCATTGCAGTGCCTAATGCGCTCCGCTTATTGCCTGTATCCCCCAGTTAGCTGTGAGCTCCCAGCACACAGGTTCTATGTTGGACTTTTCACTGTCCCAGCACTGGACACTGCCTGGCATAGTAGACACTCAATAAATATTGAATGAATCAGTAAACAGGGCCCGAATGGACAGAGGAATATACTGGGGGCAGACTCCACCTCCTTCACGTGCTGTCATGACTTGCCTTGCCCGAGCCCCACTCAGTTTTCCTAACTCCAGACAAGCCCCTTCTAAAAAGTGTACTAGAAATAACAAAGGACTCCAAGAATATGAACAATTCTGTGCAGCCCATACCCAAGCCTAGACGTACAACTTGGAATATGTGTCATTATCTTTTGTTGGGTGTCAAGCTGCCAATGAGGCTATGTACCCACCTCAGAAACTCTAGATGTCACCATAGGCCACCAACACTCTATTGACGTGAGTGGGGCTTCCAGGGTCCTGGGGAAAATTCCAAAGGCAATTTTGGAGCCAGTGATCAGATTCCCATTGTACAAGGTGGGGAGACAAAGATTATCCTTTAATATCTGAAACATGTGCTTGAGAGAGGCCAAGAACTCTGATGCAGGAGAGTAAGGCAGGCCAGGTGCTCTGCATTGAACTTGACCTGGACAGCACAGGGCATGCTATGCTTAATATCTTCCAGGGAGAGAGGAAGAGAGGAACTCAAAAGAGCAGAGCTACTTTTTAAAGAGTCCAAAGAGTCAGGCGTGTTGACGCACACCTGGAGTCCCAGCTACTCAGGAGGCCAAGGTGGGAGGATCACTTGAGCTCAGGAGTTCGAGTCCCCCCTGGGAGAAACAACAAAAATGAGTCAAAAGCGATATTATATAATCACAAGAAGCCAGGTCCTCCAAGTGTGGCTGTGAGGCTCATCGAGGAACGCTTCTTTCATTTTGAAGGAATGGCTGCAGCCATCACTGCGAGCTTCTGATGGGCCATGCTTGCTCTCAGTGCTTCTTATACACTAGCCAAGTAATCTCCACCCTGCCTAATGATGACGTGGGTCCTGTTATTACCCCACGTCACAGATGAAGACACTGAGGCACAGATATGTTAGGTGACTAACCCAGGATTGCACTAGTAAATGGAGGAACCCACACACTGGCTTCAGAGCCTGCAGCTTAGTTAGCTGAGACCTTTGGCAGGAGCAGAGGGGACTGGTCATCAGGACAGTTGACTGGAATGATGTACGGGGGGTAAGGTGGGTTGCTGGTGGTGCCCACGTGTACCCTCCTATGCAGCATTCATTAAGCGTTTTCTGTGCTGTGTCCGACATTGAGTCAGGTAAGTAGAATCTAGTCCCCAGCCTTGAGAGGCTCTCAGTCTCAAGTGTAGACAGTCCTGTGGTGAGGGCTATAATGGCTGAGATGTGACAGCCAAGCTGAGGAAGATCTGCCCCCTGCCTGGGGAGGATTTATGGGGGCATCCACCTGGGTCTGGAAGAATAAGAGCTGTGATCAGATTTAATCTTCTTATACTTCCCTCTTTTGTCCACAAAATACCTGAAGGCCAAGGACTATGTTTTACTCATCGTTGTGTCCCCAGGGCCAGCATGATAAATAGAACATAGGAGGTGCTCAATAAATGTATATGGAATAAATGAATAAATAAATGGTTTAAACAGAATTGATTGAAAGAACTCTAAGTTGGGAGCACAGGCAGGCAAAATGAACTTTTTGGAGATCCAGGTAGAAATGAAAACCAGACTGAGTGATTCAGAATAGGGAAAAAAACCCTCTACATCAAACTCTTTGCTGAGATTGAGCAAGTCTGCCGAAGTCGCTGCTCTCTGTCCTGGCCCTGTCTCCTGTCCAGGAAGGGCTGAGGGCAGAGAGTGGCTGTTCCCCACAGGGTTCTCCTTGCTGCAGCCATTGAGTCTGGAACCAGAGCAGAAAGGCTGCTTCCTGGAGAAAGTTAGAAGTGCCTGCAATCAGACAGCACACACCACTCTGGAAAACCCTCCAAACACCACAGATTGCACAGTGACTTGTGGCAGCTTCCTGCACCTGCAGCTTCCAGCCAGCACTGTGGGACCTGTGAGATTTTATCACCCATCCTAGGTCACCTTCAGCCCTCCTTAGATTATTCTCAAGGTGGTGAGGGAATGATAAGGCCCCAGGGTCAACCTCTCCACTTCTAATGTCACCTTTGTCACCAGCACCACCTGAGGGACTATGAAAGACCTTTTTCTAAAAATACCTCATGGATTATCATTTTTCTCAAATTTAAAAATCCAGACTAAAAAAAAGAAAAAGAAAAACCTGAATATCTAACAAATGAAGATTAGTTAAATGAATTACATGCCCATGCGATGAGATATTTGGCAGCCATCTTAAATGACAGTGTAGATTTTTATTGATGTGAAAAGATATTTAAGACATATTAATAAGTGAAAAAATGAATTATAAAATAGCTTATAGATATATATGTACATGTGGATAGATATATACACAGAAAAGAAAGGGGAAAAAGCCTGGGAAATGTATGTTAGAATGTTAAATGTTCGTTATTTCCAGGTTGTACCCTCATGGATAATTTTTATTTTTTCCTCTCTATTCTTAATTTGCATACAATGAGCAATCAATGAGTAATCATAAAAGGTCTGCCTGAGTGAGTCTCTTGGATTATTTTAAAAGCAAACAGCCTGCCCCTGGGGTTTCAGCACCCCCTCCCTAACTTGAGAATAACCTGACAGGCCCAAAGGTGATCTGCAATGGGTGGTAAGACCATGCCAGGCCACATGTGGCTGATTGGAAGTTGGAGTGGCAGGAAGCTGCCAACTGCAGTAAAATATGCTGTATTTGGGAGGTTTTGGGGCAAAAAGTATGGTTCTGATTGCAGGCATTGCTAATTTTCTCCTTTCTGCCCTTTTTCCAGAGTCAATGGTAGCCCCATCGGGTGACTTTACCTGGGACAAGTTGCTCTGTCCTTAGTTCTTTTAAACAGCAGAGATGGTCCAGGTCAGCTCTGGCACCCCCACCCCCAAATACATGCCGGTTTCTTTTCCTCTCCTTCTCCAGCTGAGTCGCAACTCAATCAGGGGTGAGCCTGCGCTGGGAGCAGATCACTTTACTCACTATTATTTCATTGCCTGCATTTACCTCCTGCCCAAGAGTCCAGCTCACTTTTCCGCTGTAAATTATTTATATTCAAAAGCTCAGAAAAAATCCTCGATCTTCTTCTTCCAATTCCTCCAGAGTCTTGCCTCCAGCATTTTAACTCTCTCCCTCTGTTGTCTCCTGGACATCTTCCCTACCTTCGGGGCCTTCCCACTACAGCTGGGCCTGGAGTTTGGGGGAAATGGAGAACTGAGTAAAAGGTACCAGTTCCTGGGGAACCAGACCCTTGAGCTTTTTAGCAAGATCAGGGCTCCTTTCTCTGACCAGGCATGGAGTGGCCTGCATGGTCGTGCTGAGCTGCTCCATCGAGATAAGGACAGGGAGCTCTTTCCACTCAGCCCTTTCCTCAGATACACCAGCGTGTATACCCATACACACATGTACACAGACCGAGGAATGCGCCACACCCAGAAGGGACATGCACACAGTCATGTGTACACACACATTCCCTATACACATCCTAAGACACGTGTAGATACAAACTAATGTGAGTTCTCTGAGGCACCCATACATATAAGTGTATATACATAGATAACACACAGGCATTCATACAGCCATGCGAACATTGTTATCAACACGCAGACACACACAGACATAAGTGTACATTCTCACATATGCAGAGGTCAATCCTCACACACATGTTTAATCACACAGACATGAGCAAATATAAATCTACTTACTACAGGCAAAGAAGACAGCTGACAGATGATCTATCCCCAGTATAGACCACTACCACCCACCCTGACCCTGGGACTGCTTTGTTTTACAGGAAGTTTTTGCAGAAAGTTGCCTGTGCCTTTGACAACAGTTCAACCCTCTTCTGCCTCCTGCTCCCCGGCCAGCTTTCTCCTCCCTGTCCCCTTGTCACCCCATTCTTTCATTCATAGCTGTGCCTAGCCAAGGGGAATGCTAATCACCATGACAGGAACTGTTTCCACCTGTTTACATCCCTGCTCGCCTCCCCCGATGCCATTTTAGACGCTGCCAAGCCGCCAAGGAGGCCCGCTGTGCGTTGTGTGAGAGAGGGGAAGGGATGAGCGAGAGGAGAGCTGGAGTGTGAAAAGGACCCGTCGCTAAGTGACTCCCATTCCAACAGCCACACACAAGATGCACATAATTGCTTTTAGCACAGTGGGATGGATAGAGACACAAAAGGTCAAATCAAGGATTTGTCCCATAATATCTTTGCTAAGCAGCAGCGTCCGACATTGGAAAAGCATATTCATGAATTGAGTTGCCAGAGTGTGGGGCAGGCTTTTCAGAGGCGGCTATGTGTTCCCTCTTTGAGGTGTGCCTGCCGTGGTGATTGGATTCACACGGAGCAAGTGACTTCTCAATGCTCAACAAAGCTCTGCCTGTGAATTGGACTAAATAGACTACTTGGCAGGCAGCTGAGATAACTATGCTAAGTGAATTTCAGAGTTGCTCCCACTCCCCTCATGCCCAAGCCTTCTGGAAAATGCAGGATAAAGGCCAAACTCCCAAGTATGGCATTCAAGGACCTCCACCATCTGACCCAAACCTATTAATATCTTTCCAGGCACTTCCCAACATGAATGTCAGATGTTCACCCCATTGGGCCTGTCACTGGTCTCTGAACACATCATAAGACTTACTGCTTTGGGGACCTTGCCCATGGCATTTCCCAGGCTGCACTGTTCCCCCTTGTCCACTTGAATCCTACCTGTTATTCAAGGCGTGGCTCAAGTTCTAATTCCACCAGTCCTTTCCTTGTCCCCTTACCTAGAGGTGACTATGCACCCCTTAGAAGGAAGGAGGCAGCAGGATATTAGAAAAAGAGCCCCAAAGAGTCTCATTTAAATTGTAACAAGCTCACTCTAGCAGGTGTATTGAGAATAGTCTTTGAGGTGGGGGTGGGTGGGAGCAGAACGCAGTTTGGAGGCTACTGCAGTCATCCATGGGAGGGTTGTGAGTGATGTGAACCAGGGTGAGAGCAGCGGAGATGGTGAGCAAAAACTAGATGCTGGTATATTTTGAAGGTAGATCTGGAAGGAATCACTCAAGGATTGGTTATAGAGTGAAATACTACAAGATTTTTGACCTGAGCGTTAACTGATATGCAGGATGAACAGATTTTCTTTTTTTTTTGAGACAGAGTCTTGCTCTGTTGCCCAGACTAGAGTGCAGTGGCATCATCATAACTCACTGCAGCCTCAAAGTCCTGGGCCCAAGCAATCCTCCTGCCTCAGCCTCCCGAGTAGCTGGGACTACAGGTGCTTACCACCCAGCTAATTTTTCTTATTTTTTGTGGAGACAGAGTCTCACTATGTTGCCCAGGCTGGTCTCAACCTCCTGGCCTCAAGTGTTCCTCCTACCTCAGCCTCCCAAAGTGCTGGGATTACAGCTGTGAGCCACTGTGCCCAGCCCAGGATGAACAGATTTGGATGGTAGATATTAAGAGAATAGTCTGGGACATATTTAAAGCACCTATTAAGCATCCAAGTAGAGATGCCAAGGCTAAGAAGGACAAGTAATCAGACAGAAAAAACCAGGAGAGGGGTACCCTGGAAGAAAGTATTTCAAGGAGGAAAGCCTGATCTGCCGTATGGAATACAGCTAATAGGTCTAGTAAGATAAACACTAAGAACTGACCATTAAATTTCATTACATGGGGGCCTTTGGTGACCTTAGCAAGCATGGTTTTTGTGAAGTGGTGGGGGCAAAAGCTTGAATTGGAGTGGTTTCAAGAAGGAATAGTAAACTTTTGAGAAGTTTCACAATAAAGTGAAATAGATCAATGAGATAAAGTAGCGGAATCAAAAAAGGATTTTTTATGGGGGAAAAAATACGGTCTTCAAAACACATTTGCCCATGACCTCTACTCCCTTCCATTCCTCTCACCCAGAGACAGGGAATATGTCAGGGTTGTACCAAAATAAAGTCCACTGTTGAGCTCTTGGTGGTTGAAGGAGTCTCTATCCCAAGTCAGGCCAGCTATTCCTTATTTTAAGCTCAGTCATGTGGCTCTACCAACATCGACCTTTCTCCTTCTAACATCCTGACTAATTTATCACTCTTCCTTCCAAATTTCTCTGATTAACCTGTGAAGGAAGGGGGACTTTGTTCAGGAGAACCATATATTCTCTAGCAAGTAGTACTAGCAAATCAGAGTTTTTCCTTGCAAGTTTAAAAGATACAACAAATAATTTTTTAAAAATTTAATGTTCTCCATAGGAAAAAAAATGTCTGGCATATCAACTGCAGAGATGTTAAGTGCGTTTTCAGTTTTCAGAAAATACGCTGTGTGTTGGGTACATAATTTCATTGGCCTATTGTGTGGAGCGAGCTAATGTGAGGGGTCTGTCATGTCTCCATCATTTCCAGCCCCCAGTGGGGCTTAATCACACTCAGGGCTATTTGCAACTATGGTTTCCCATTTCAAATCACATCAGGCTAAAATTAGACCTATAACTTATACTTTGGGATGCAAACATTTTCCATCAGTGGTTAAGTTGCTTCTGAGCAATATAAAGGAAAAATAAAATAAAAATATTAAGAATGAGAACTTGAGAACAGTCAAGGTGATTTTCCTGAAGGTCGTCTCCAATGGGGAAATAACTGGAAAGGCCATTCCTCTTTCATCAGCTGTGTGGTTGGAATTGTGTCAGTCTCATACCAATGTTTGTGAAAAGGTCACTTGCCCCTCTCAAGGCAAAAGTTTTTTTGAATGGCAATTTGGGGTCGGCTCCCTGGTTCTCCATGGTCCCTGCCTTCAGGAAAAGCTGCCAGTTCGAGTAGCATGGGTTGTGAATAATGCTTCCTGGAGTGGTGCAGTACACAACATACACAACTATATGCTGCAGCCAGGCTTCAGAGAACATAACTTACATGGGTAAAAGAGAATGGCAGAGTGCAAACACTTGGT
This sequence comes from Daubentonia madagascariensis, assembly GCA_023783475.1. NCBI lineage: Eukaryota > Metazoa > Chordata > Mammalia > Primates > Daubentoniidae > Daubentonia > Daubentonia madagascariensis. The sequence continues at coordinate 37,490,299 of JAKFHU010001035.1, read as the reverse complement.
ATCTCTTCCCCAGCAGTTGCCCTGCCTTTACTGCCACTGAGTCCCTCTCCACTCCACCCCACTGAAAAGGGCTAAGGGCACTCATGTGCCACCCCATCAACCTCTTCAAAAACATCCTACGTGTGGTACCGACTGCTGCATTTGCAACCGTGATGCATAAAGGAAACCGCAATACAACTGTGGGCTCCACCCAGCAAAATGGCTCCCACGTCCCGGCACAGAGAGCGCCACCAGAACTTCGTTGTACCCAGAGCACCCACATCCCGCACACTCCCAGCTGAGGCTGAACCGCCAGCTCCCAGTGCTTGAGCAGTACCTCAAAGCGCACGCATTCGGGAGCCCCTTCCTTCTCCTCTCCTCCTCCGCCATCTCCTTCTCTGCCATGGGCACAGAATGCCGGCTCCACTCAGTTCCTTGAGGCCCCTGGGGTGATCTGCGGTCTGTCAGAGGGAAACATCCATAAGGTAATAGCCTTTCTCTTGTGAATATCAGTTGTATCGTACCAAAGACCCTTTCTTTTCCCAAGAGGAGTAAGGAGGAAAGAAAATCTCATTCTGTCACACCCTGACCTGGAAAGTCCTTCCTTCTTTGGATCTGAATCTGGTTTCTAGCAGGTTTAGGACCTAGTTTTGCCCTGAGGAACAATATATCTGTGACCCCTGGCTCGCCTACCTTCAGCCTTCATCTACTGACTCGTTGTCATGGTCCTCTTCAGCATTTTCTTCTGCAGGTTGAATTCCCCTCATTCTCCCTCTGTGCACGCGTATGACCTGGTTTCTGTATCCCTTGCCACTGTAGTCAGCCCATCGCTTATCTACCACGTCGATGTCCCATATAAAACCCAGGGCCCAAGGCCAGGCGCAGTGGCTCATGCCTGTAATCCTGGCACTCTGAGAGGCCGAGATGGGAGGATTGCTTGAGCTCAGGAGTTCCAGACCAGCCTAAGCAAGAGCCAGACTCCAGCTCTAAAAAAAAATAGAAAAATCAGCTGGGCATGGTGGTGTGCACCTGTAATCCCAGCCACTTGGGAGGCTGAGGCAGGAGGATCACTTGAGCCCAGGAGTTTGAGGTTGCAGTGAGCTATGATGACACCACTGCATTCTAGCCCAGGTGACAGAGTGACACTGTGTCTCAAAAAAACAAAACAAAACAAAAAACCACCCAGGGCCCAGAAGTAAGCATTCACCCAGTCATGGTTACATGGCAGCAGACTCCATCTATTTTCACATGTCTGTTAAAATTTTATTTGACATAAAGTAGTTATGGGGATAAAAAAGTACTTCAAGGACTGGCTTTTTGAAAACAGACTGGATTTGAGCTATTACCTTATGGGACACTTTTCAAAATGACCTACATGGCTTTGATATATTTGGTAAAACCTATTAGAAGATTTGATCAGTCCTGTATGACCTTCAGCAGATCCCTCCTCCATTTTGGGTATCAACAACTTCATCAAGAAAATGAGGGTGTAGCCTAAGCAAGAGCAAGACCCCGTCTCTACAAAAAAATTGAAAAATTAGCCAGGCGTGGTGGTGTGCACCTGTAGTCTCAGCTACTTGGAAGGGTGAGGCAGGAGAATCGCTTGAGCCCAGGAGTTTGAGGTTCCAGTGAGCTATTATATGATGACGCCCCTGCACTCTAACCCTGGCGACGGAGTGAGACCCTGTCGCCAAAAAAAAGCAAGAAAATGAGGGTGTTAATATGACAGTCTCTAAGCTCTTCATGATTTGTTCTTCTTTCTTAGGGGCACAAGTGTTACGCCAAACTAAAGTGCAACCTCCCTGCTCTGCTACCCGCAGACACATGGTTGGGGCTGCAAGACCAGTTTTTCCTCCATCTCAACCCTGAGAAACGGGAGGCGGAGGGGCCCCGGGGAAAGGAGGGCTAATCCTCTGAGTCCAGGACCAAGAGACCACAAGCACTGAGAGAGGCAGGACCAAGGTCCATTTTTAGTTCCCTCATCTGAGCCAGTCTAAGTTGGAAATTGGGGGCAGAGGAGAAACGATGGACAAAGGGGAGATCCTAAATTGTATCCCCTCTTCCCCACTTCCCTTCTTACACGTCTGTGCCAAGGTGGGAGACACTATGGATGCTGGTCTCCCTTTCACATGTGCTCCTGTTGGGGAATTTCTCTCTTCTTACTGATGATATCTACTTACCAAGGCATTTATGGGAAGAGAGAGATGGTCTTCAGCAGTGTAAGGAAGGGGAGGGCCTGACTGTGTCCCAAAAACGTCATTGTGGCCATGTGCCCAGGAGAGCTGAGTCTCTGTTTTAACTTCCTCTATCCATCCGGGTCCCTCCACCTCCAGGATGGCCCAGAATTTCCACCTTATAGAGAATAAATTACTTGTAGTCAGTTCTCAAAAGACCAAATCCTACCACTTAAATGTGACTCAGGAAAGCAGAGAGACATTGCCTTGTTTTTTACAGCTTCCCCCTCGATAATCTGTGACCCTGAGGTGCTGCGTGTTCACTGAGCTGATTTTTGCTTCAGAGTTTCAGCTTCTCTTTGTCACTCCCTTAGCCAGCCCTGTGCCCTCCCTCCTTACATCTAGTGTCCTCAATCCCCAGGTTGTGTAGCCTTTACACAATCTTCTCTGGTCTAATCTAATCTCCAACAAGCAGCCTCTTTTGCTGCTTTTTCTCCCTGACAAACCTGATTTATCTTGATGTGTTGACCTTTGGGCTGCTGAGGATGTGCTGACCCCTTTGGAAGCTTGGCTTTTGTAGTGCTCTGTAACCCCTTCTCCTGGGGGCTGTATCAACCTATTCTTCATCACATTTGAGCCTGTTTTTTCTATTTAAAAAAAAAAAATCTGGAAGGGCAGCCCATGACATGACTAAAGCTGTGAACCTCTCTCCTTTCTTAGGAGGTCTTTCTTTCTCCCTCCTCTCTTGCATGCCTGGCAAGAGTGAGGGGCCAGAGGTGGGGGTAGAAACCTCAATTACCATCACACCAGGTAGATAATAGTCCTATAGATACTGGACATGCTGACAAAAAGGGCAAAGCATTCTGTATCATATCATGTTTATTACATTATAATCATATATCATACCATATACCATATTATGTATGTATTAGTTTGCTAGGGCTGCCATAACCACATATCACAGTCTGGGTGGCTTAAACAACAGACATTTATTTGCTCACAGTTCTGGAAGCTGGAAGTCCAAGATCAAAGTGTTAGCAGGTTTGGTTTCTGCTGAGGCCTCTCTGTGTGGCTTGCATATGGCCACCTTCTTGCAAATGGCTATGTCCTCACTCGGTCTTTCCTGCGTGTGCATACATTCCTGGTGTATTTTTGTGTGTTCAAATTTCCTCTTATAAGGACACCAGTCAGATTGGATTAGGGCCCATCCTCATGGCCTCACTTTAACTAAAGGCCCTATCTCCAAATTTAGTCACATTCTGAGATACTGGGAATACCTCAAATTTCCTAGTCTGAAATTTGGGGGGATACAATTCAGCCCATAACAATATTATTCCCCAATCCCATCATGGACTTACACTGAAGTCAGACCAGAAAAGAGATCTGTCTCAAATTGCAGCATGTGGGATTTCAGCAAGATGTAAAACAGGGTCAGGCACTCCCAAATGCAGATCCTGGGGATGGACTCTCAACTCGGGAAGGGTAAAGATGAAAGCAGGCATCCTAGAAAATGTAAAACATTCCCATCCATCTGGTACCCTTTCTAGGAGGCTAAACCACATGATTTTTGGGTCTCAACATTCATTCATTCAATCACTCACTCATTTAGCAAACATTCACTGAGCCCTCATGTGCCAGGCACCAGGAATCCAGAAGCAAACAACTGAAGGTTCTCACCCCCAAGCAGAACCTATATATATTGATATCTAAGCCCTGGGAGGGATGGGAGGAGGGCAGGAGCACCCAAAAACAGAAGGGTTAAGAATTCTATGATGCTTGAACATTAATGAAACCGCAGACCTCAGCCCAGCGGCCAGCACAGGCTTGCACACTTCCTTCCTGGCACTCAGCAGCGCCCACACCCAGGGCAGGACCCTCTGTTTGACAGAAGCTTGCATAAAGTGTAACCTCCCCAGGTTTGGGGCATCCTGAAAGACCTTGCACCTTAAGCCAGTCTAAAGGAAGCTAGAGACATTCCTAAGCACCACACCTGGGGCAAGCAGGTGGGAGGAAGGCATGGCTGGCAGCCCAGTGGAGTCACCATAGCCACAGTCATGAGGTTCGGTTTCCAGTGGGCCCCGACTCTGATCCTACCGCAACTGCAAAAGACAGGCAGGCTTTCCCTGTTCCCATACCAGGCACCTCTGGGGGCCTCCCACTGAGGCTCAGTCATACTCTCCCCGCTGGGGCAGCCCACTGGAAGCCCCCAGGAGCTGATCAGGAGTGTGTGGCTGCTGGAAGCAGAGGCAGGGCAGCCAGTGCCAGATGTTTCCATCTAGAAGGTAAGCCTGCCATCTAGTGTCTGAGCCTGGGCTGCGCAGAGGCAAACAAGCTTTCCTCTCGCTCTTGGCTACACTCAGCCTGTGGCATATTCTTTGGCTTCCCCACCCCTTCCCACACACCCAGGCTGAGCCTGACTGAGGGGTGTGTGGGGGACAGAGGGAGCCCTTCCCAAACCAGCAATGCCAGTCCCTGCAGCTCAGACTCAGTTCCTGAGCAGCCTTGGATTCCTTGTGCCTTGGGAAAAGGCCCTCCTGCTACTCCTGGAGCCCCTTTTTCCTGGAGCAAAAGGTAGACCCTCTCCTAGGATACTTGCTGGCTTCAAAATTACTGAGCGCAAAGGGTCACCAGTTAGAACGAGCCTGGGATTTAGGCCTGACCACTTTGGAGAGGGTGGATTAATCTTTTTTAATTTGGAAGGAGGCCAGGGAAACAGGACCCTCACTTGGCCCTGAGTGCCTGGCAACTCCACTATTCCCTTTGATCAGCAAAATTCTGGAGCTGGAAGAATCCCAGCTAATAAATGCAGAAGGAATAAAAGAATTTTTAAAAAATCACTAAGACTGCAAATGAAATAATGCGCCTAGGTAACAATCCCCCATGAACAGATGCTAAAATCATCAGGTGAGAGGTTAATGGAGAACTTTATGGGCTAACACTACCTAAACCCACTGATCACTCTTAGCATCATTAAAACAACAATATCTGGTGAAACAACCAGATATTCTATGGCTAATAATGACAATATCCTAGGAATTATGGGTACCTAAAAATATTGACCTCAAATCTAAATCAAGGCCCTAGATATAACTACCATTTTACAGGGAATATGGAGGATAAATGAATATGTTAACTTCCCAAGGAAGCAACCAGACAGACATAGAACTTAAGACATTGTACAGAACAAATCACCTAGTCCCTTCTGAAATCAATGGCAAGGGTGGACTGTTTCAGAATGAAGGAGACTGAAGAGACACAATCATATGCAGTATATGGATTTTGAAAAAAAAAACTGTAAAAATGACATGTTTGAGAAAATCAGGTAATTTTTTTTGTTTCAGAATATTATGGGGGTACAAACATTTTGGTTACATGAATTACTTTTGTACAGTTTGAGCCAAAGTTATAAGTGCGTCCATCCCCCAGATAGTGTGCATTGTCCCGTTAGGTGTGAATCTACCCATCCCCTCCTCCTCCCGAAAATTAGGTAATTTGAATATGGATTGGGTTTAGATGATATTGAGGAATTGTTCATTTTGTTAGGTAAGTAACGACATTGTGGAATGTAAAAAATTGTTATCAGAGATTCAAACAGAGATGTTTCAAATGAAATGATAAGCTACCTAATATTTTCTTTAAAATACACTAAAAGGAAAAAAGGGAAGGGAGAATGAAATAAGATTGGCAAAATGGTGATGATGATGGAAGCTGGGTGATGGATACGTGGAGATTCTTTTTATTCTAATTTGGAGTATGTTTAGAAATTTCCAAATAAACACACACACACAGAGTCCGTGTGCCCTTGACCTGCGTGCAGATCACAGTTCACACCACAATTTGTAAAATTCAGCCTCGGTCTGGTGTCTGGGGAAACCTGGTAGAATTATATAGAAGAGGCAAGGAATGCCCCTGGGGAAGTTTGGGAGATTCTCTTCCTTTAAACATTTTGGAATTGAAAAAACAATTGAAGTGATCTTTAAAAAATACTCTATGGTCTCCAGAATGAACCAGAAGACTTCCATGTGAGAGGAATTGCAAAAGCTATTTCTTGGCAGTGCTGGCGACTGACTACTAACTAAGCCAAAATAACTAACAGCTCCCACAGCTACACGTGCAAAGACACTTTGAGGTCACACACCAACAAGCCAGAACACAGAGGAACAAATGCACATGTGTGCTGACATACCCACAGAGGCACATGCAAAATCACACACATGTAATTTGACCCTCGCACAGACCCTAGCCTAGCCGCCAGGACCTGTGAAAATGTCCAAATACCCACAGGGCATGAGAACACACCCACTTCCTAGATAGTGCTGAAATATAAATCCAAATAAAAACAAGTGAATTTAGTAGCACGGAATGTTAATGCATGGCTAGAGAGAGAGAGAGGAAAAGGCTTTGGACATACAGACAAAACCCCCAAACATCATCCTAGCACTCCTGGAACATGTCTATTAAGGATAAAGTTTTATGTTGAGTCTCCCAAAGAAAGCGTCCAGAGGAAAAAAGACAGCATGTGAATTTCTTATCCTTAACTCTCACACCACACGTTCTCCCTAGGAGAGCTCATGGAAACCAGAGCCTCGCTCAGCCCTGCGTTCTCTTCACTCCAATTCTTCCTCTCTAGCTGACGCCTCTCAACCACGCTGCGGACTGGTACATCCCACTCCTCACTGGATACTTCCTCTTGGATGTTGTATTGCAGTGAGGGTACAGGCTAAGCTTAGTTCTCTCTTATATGACACTCCAGAGGTAGGTGGCCCAGGGCAAGTTAGATGGTTCTGTCATCTTCCACTCGTGCTTTGCATCTCTGGGCCCAAGGTGGCTGCTTCAGTTCTGCTTTATCTTTCAGCCAGTAGAAAGGAAAAAAGAGTCAAGGGGGTTTGTGCCCAGTCCTTCTACCATCAAAACATACGTCACTTCTTCTGACATCCCATTGGCCAGAGTTTTGTCACATGGCCACCCTTTCTGCAAGGGAGGCTGGAAAGTAAAATCTTTAGCTGAGTGGCCACAAGCCAGATAAAACTAAACTTACAGAAAAAGGGCAAATGTATTGAGGGGACACTTGGAAGTCTGCTACATCCCTCAGATACCTCGAACTCCATATAAATAAAAGTAAAATCATCTTCCTGGCTCCCTCCCACCAGTGTGTCTCCTCCCATCCCCAGCTTGACCCATTTACCTGCTCACTCAAGGAGGGCTGCCAGATTAAATACAAGATTCCCAGTTAAAGTTGAATTTCAAATAAATGAGGAATAATGTGTTAGTATCATTATGTCCCAAATATTGCACGTATTTTCATTTGCTACATCTGGCAATCCTACACCCAAGCCAGGAACCTCGGAGCCATCCCAGATTCCTCCATCTTTTCCCATTTTCAATTGCCTTCCAAGTCCTGCTGATTCACTCACACGATATTTCTCAAATTGTCCCCTCTGCTCCATCTCCATTGTGCATCCCCTGGGTTAGGCCATCATCCTCTCTCTCAGAGACTCCTGTGACTGCCTCCACCCTGGCGTTCCTGTTTCCAGCTTTGCCCTCTTTAAATCATGCTACATACAGCAGGGAGACTGGTCTTTCTAAAGGGCAAATCTGACCACATCACTCCCCTGCTCTAAATCTTTCTATTCATCCTTGTCCTCAAACTTGTTCGCCAGGTTGCTAAAGACCTTGATCATTTGGCTTCTCTCTCTCTACCTCTGCAGTGCCATCTCCCTCACCTCAGCTTTTACTGCATGCCACCCCCATGCTCCGGCCTCTCAAGCTTCTGGGAGCATTGTAAGGGCACCATGCTCTATCCCTTTTTTTGGCGGGGGGAGCAAAGTCTTGCTCTGTTGCCCCAGCTAGAGTGCAGGGGCATCATCAGAGCTCACTGCAACCTCCAACTCCTGGGCTCAAGTGATCCTCCTGCCTCAGCCTCCTAAGTAGCTGGGACTACAGGCTCCTGCCACCACACCCCGCTAATTTTCCTATTTTTAGTAGAGATGGGGTCTCACTCTTGCTCAGGCTGGTCTCAAACTCCTGAGCTCAAGCAATCCTCCCCCCTCAGCCTCCCAGAGTGCTAGGATTACAGGCGTGAGCCACTGCACCTGGCCTCTATCCCATTTGATAGTGTGTCTCCTCTATATAACAAGAGCTTCTCATTCCTACTGCCATCCCCACACCCACCCCACACTTCTCCTTTGCCTGGCTAAATCCTACTCATTCTGAAAAACCCAGCTTAAATGTCATTTTCTCCAAGAAGCCTTCCTAACTGACCATTTTTAGCACTTATATTTGTTCCCACAGCCCTTGACACTGTATTAAGTTGACTTATGTATAGTTTTCCCAACTACATTTTAAGTTCTTTCAGGGCAAGGACTATGTCTTATTTTTCTTTACACATTCGGCAACTTATACAGTAATCAGCACTACTAAACAATGAATAAATCTTTATTGGATGAATGATGGCTCTGTGGCTTAAAATGTTCATACTCCCAAGCTGAACATGGCTGGTCCAGCATGTCTTAGTTGGAAGCTTCCCTCCACTTCCAGATGTGGATCTTTCTGCACCAGTTTTAAGCCTGCTGTACCTTTATCCTCACTGAAATTCTGGGCTCTGATTTCCATGGCTCAGTCATGATAAAAAAGCTTCTTGTCCACTCCATTACGTTCCTACATAACGGATGTTGAAATAAAGAAATGACACCTTACCAATTGAGGCCCTAGCCAGTTCCCCTCCCAAGCTGAGTTTCAGATCATGATTCTAGCTGACATTGGGCAGCTGTTAGACGAGAGTTTTTCGCCTGCACTCCCAACCCCCACGATTTGCCCCCAGCCCTTCTTCATCCCCTGGGGAATGACTTCTTTTTTTTTTTTTGGTTTGGGCCACAGCAGTGTTCAGCAGGAGCGGAAAGCCATGCCTTGTTTGAGCTGTGATCTAACACCAGCTGACAGGTGGGTTTCGGGGGTGTCTCTGGGGCCGTGGCCTGTTTAGTGGATTTACCACTCTAAACTCAATTACAGGAGACTTTCACGCTCCACAGGCAACTCCGGTCCCTTTTTGATAAAAACTCTGGTGAGTAAATAAGTCATGATGGTGATAGGGGCCTGCCATTTAATATTCATTGAAGTACACATGTTTGGAAATTGGAAGCAGAGTTTAATCCATTTTCATATCTATATCAACATGCAGCTTTAAAAAGGATCTCTCCTTTTCTCTAGCAATCTAGTCAATTTCTCGTTTGGAAAGATAAAGGTAAAATGGACATATATTTTTTTAAAAATTAGACATATCTGAACTCATAATTATGAAAGTTTGAGCTTCAGATCTGTTAATTTTCAATGAAGAACTAATTCTTTCATTTCATTTGAACTTGGAGAAGTAGGTAACGAGTAAATCAAAGTCATTCCCGTTTCTGGTAGCTACATTTTTTGAATTTAACTTGGCAATGGGAGCTCAGTGAAAAGGATAGGTCAGGACATACGGGGACCTCAGCCCCAAGATCTTACAATTTAATGTTTCATAGCTGCCCAAAGTAATGCAAAAGCACTCTTTTTTGAAAAAAGGTAATATTCATAATAAAACAAATGTTCATGCTCAAAAATAAAAGTTATAGGACATTCATTGAGGGAGACGAAACCTGGGGGGAAAGAGTTAACACAGTGAAGGGTTTGGGGGTTGTGCTGTCTCTCCCCAACCTTCCCACCTTTTTTTTTTTTTTTTTAATGTGGATGAATGTTTCAGTATGGTGCTATGGTTGAAGGCATCTCTTTTAATAATGCAACACACGGCTTCCTGAGGGGACAGCAGTTGATTTGGAAACAGAATATGGTGCACTCTAAATTCTGGTCCCTGAGGAAGGCTGACTAACTGATAAGTGCCATGAGCTAGCATGGGGACTCATTCTGTCAAATCAACTTGCTGGAAAGGTCCCATGCGGAATCTTCTCCAGTCTCCAGGAGCTAATGTGAGCAGACACTTGTGACATTAGACAGTACAGCCGGCCTGGCATGAAGAAAAAGTTCACCATCCGCCGACAAGGTGGTCTTTAGATGACAAGGATAAAGAAACCAGTGCAAATTTGGTAATGTAACAACTTGGATAAGTATGCTTTAAAAAAAAAAAAGCCACTCTATAGGGAGAGAGGATCAAAAGAAAAAGACAACAATAATATCATACTTGAAGGCTTTCTTGGGGCTTTCTGCACCTTTGGGGCCACTGCCTTTTCTCCTGGTCTTTCTTCTAGGCTAGGGGATCTTCTGTTAAATGAGTGAGGACCAAACGTTGTCATCCCACAAGCCACTACTTCACCTGAAACTGAATAAAATAAAAGGAAAGAAAAGAAAAGTAAGAAAGGGAAAAACAGAGACGAAAAAAGAAAAGAAAATGCTCATGCCTTTTACCTTGCTGGAGAAAATATCTTTCCTATTTCAAATGAGTGATCACCTGACTGTTTCCAAGTGAGAATTCTTATCTGTCTGATCTTGATCCATTTGGCCTGGAGGAAAACTGAAGTGATTATTACCTGGGAAGAGAGATGGCGATAAGAGGATGTTACTTCTGTTTCTGATAGAAAATATAAGAAGATGTCTATAACTGGAACAAATGAAAGTATTTAAGAATTAACACTATAGGGGGGAAATGTAGTTATTAAGATCGGACAAATTTGATTATTTTGAGTGCCTGATTCAGAGAAGTGGTTTTGCCAGGTTTTTCCCCCTTGATTGGGTCAATGTAATCAAATGGCAATTTGGTGTAGCATATTTATCCCAGATTTAAATTAGGGAAAAACATAGCATACCTTTGAATATGACCTAATCAGCTCTTCCAGGGAAGCTGAGAGCGCACAGGCTTTGGAGAGACACAACCTCAGTTCAGGTTCTGGCTCTGCCACTTACTAGTTTGTGGTCATGGGAAAGTTGCTTAATAAAAATATCTATCTCATAAGATTATTCTAAAAATATCTGCCTCATAAGATTATTATAACGTGAATTAATACATGTGAAGTTCTAAGAACAGTCTTGGATATATACTAAGTGCTAAATAAATTTGGCCATGATTATTATTTAACTGAACCCAAATGGGTTCCCATAGGTTCTTAATGATTATAACTAAAAAGAAGGCTCTATGATTGAGTAAGTTGAGGAATCAAGTTTAACACAATTCGTTTTAACCATAGCATTTCTCAGAGCCTTCACCATGCACACATGTATTACAAACATCCAAGGAAGAATTTACTTTCTAATGTTTGACCATATAAACCTTTTCCACAGTCAGTGCTGATGCCCAGGTGAAGAAACAGCAGGGTTCCCAACCTCTGCCTCGGAAGTTAAAGAAAATTTTGAGTCATGGTGTCTGAAGCACTAGGACATTACTTTAAAACACAGTAATTGGTTACTATATAAACCTCATATGTCTCACTTAAAACACTCCCTTTTTAAAACAGCATTTTGGGCCGGACATGGTGGCTCACTCCTGTAATCCTAGCACTCTGGGAGGCCAAGGTGGGAGGATTGCTTGAGCTCAGAAGTTCAAATCCAGCCTGAGCAACAGCGAGACCCCATCTTTACCAAAAATAGAAAAAATTAGCCAGGTGTGGTGGCACGCACCTGTAGTCCCAGCTACTTGGGAGGCTGAGTCAGGAGGATCACTTGAGCCCAGGAGTTTGAGGTTGCAGTGAGCTACAATGATGCCACTGCACTCTACCCAGGGCAACAGAGTGAGACTCTGTCTCAAAAAAAAAAACAAACCAAAAAACCCCAGCATTTTGTTAAGTGGGACTGACAGGAAGTAGAATATCATATGATTAAAACACAGACACTGGAGTCAGACAGACCTGGGTTTGAATCTGTTAAAGCAAGTTATTTAGTATCTCTAAGTCTCAGTGTCCTCAGCTATAAAATGGGGGTAATAGTGATATGTACCTCCTAGGCTTGCTGTATGAATTAAATGAGCTTCTGCCTGATTTTGTTAGCTGTTATTGATAGATGTAATCACAACAGCAGGGCTAATGTTTGTCTACAAATAATGAATTACTTAATTCTGTTCTCAACCACTTCATTCATTCAGAGCCCTTGGTGCCTCAAAGTTTGCAGTTGAAAAAGCACTGGAATCGAAATGAGCGTCTGTGGGTTTTAGAGCACATTTGTGCTTGATTGAGTAGTCAGTTGATGAACATACATGATGTATTTATCAAGGATACCACATCTCTCTGTGCCCAGTTTTCCTGTCTGGAAACAAGAACTAAAAACAACCATAGCACACCTTTCCTACTAGTCTCAGGGTTATTGTGATCATCAGAAATGCTCATGTACATACGATTTTCTTAAACTATGAAGGTCTATAGCTTTTTCAAAGATAATTTATTGAACACTTACTGTACTCCAGGCAGTGTACTAGGTCTTACATGCAACGCCTCATTTTAATCCTCATTATGAGGTGGGTAGTATTATACCTATTTTAGAGATGAGGAAAGTGAGGCTTAGAGAGGCTAGATACTGCTAATTTTCCTCAAGGTCTCCTAATTAATAAGTGGTAGAGCCAAGAATAAAGTCAAGATCTGTCTGACTCCAAAGCTCTTAGAATCATTTGTGACTAAAAAAATATTAACATTAAAACCACATTTAAAGTTTGAAATCAGTATTGGCCACATATAATTCAACTCTCTAACAGGTTCTACAAACACTTTTTTGATGTTAAATGAATGAAGATGAAGCATTGGGTGGAAAATAAAATGGTCCACACAGGATCCAGTCTCTTAGTGGGATGATAATTTATGGATATTGGCTGGTTGATTAACTTTCCCTGCAACCTAGGTATATTTGCTATGGTTATTACTATGACTAGCATAGGTTTAGGACATCAACTGGAGAAAGTCTAGTCACCTGTATTAATTGATCTGCACCCCTGATGTTCCTGGATGGCAAATTGCACAGCAAGCAGCTTCATGGACTGAAGTAGAGCAAGGTCTGTCAGAGAGGAAAAAGATCCATATTAATGATATGCTATAAAACACTTTTTGTTAGTTACATATATTCCTTTACTTTCATTTCCCAAGAATAGCTCAGCTGTCAAAGCATTTCCAAGATTTCCATAGATTCGGCAAATACTGTGCGATCGAATTATTGCTCTGAGAGAAGGTACAATTAAAACACATTAATCATTGTAACAAAAGATCCTTATTGAGGCTGACAAAGATGGTGAAATCTGATGAATAATTAGTCTGGTTAATCTTTTAAAAGTGAATTAAACTGCTAACAAGTTAAATCACTGTGATTTTCAAAATAAGCCTCCAGGGTGAGCAGAGATTGGGGATTATTATCATTGTTGTAAAAAGATATTTTCTTCCTCTTGCTCATCTCTGGGCTCACACTGCAGCCCCTGTGATTAGAACAGCGGGACCTTGAGGACCAGCTGGGAGAATGTGGCTAGTCAAGGTGTGAGAGCATGTTCTTCGCTGTTCTCCCAATGATTTCAGAATATGTCTTAGAGAAGAGTCGTACAGTGGCTGGAAGAGGAACTAGGCATGACCCTTAAATCCGACCCAGAACTAATGTGGCACCCACCTACCAGCCATTCTCAATAATCTTAAGTGGACGCATCTGTGTGGGTCTGATGTCTTCCCCACTGTAAACCAATCAACTGCAACAATGGGGTCAATCTTGTATAATTTCCCCTTATTTTCACCTTTTCTGCAGTCAGATGGTTTATTCTTCCAGATGACACCTCTCCTCTTTGCATTTCAATCACTGTGGAAGATCTGTCATATTCTGAAATAAAATGAGATGAGCAAATATGAACCGATAAATCATGGGAAATGGATGGAAAGGGCTAAACAGTCGTTTGGGCTAAAATCTTAACTTTGGTTGAGGCTCCACAACTTTTGGGAGTTGGAGTGGATGCTGTGATCCCCCTTTAGAAATGGAGGACTCATTCCCCCAGCTGCTGGAATTTGGCTCTCAGCTGTTTGTCCCACAGGGGGATTGCCCTGAGTGGAGAATACTGCCTCTCACAAGGTCAGACTTCCTTCCAGGGGTAGCTAGCATCAGATTATTGATCAATAGGGGGGTACTAAGATCAGCCTAATTTGGAACAACTCTGAGGGATCGGGATCATCCTGGTGCCAGAAGAGTTCCCTGTGGGGTCCCCTGAGGCCTTTGCTGGGATGTATTACAACTCAACTTCTCCTTCCACCGGATCCTAATTTCTTTTCTTTCCGTTTATAGATACTGATCACGAGAGCACTCCCTAATAAACCAGCTGACTGCGAGCCTTCATCTCAGAGTCTGCCTCCTGGCGGCCCCAATCTATGGGAGGAGAAGTCACACTTGTGAGGGGGAGGTCTCTGATAGCTACTGGTCCCACAAAAGCAGGTGGGAAAAAGTGAGTCAGCCAGGCTCTCAACTCAGCTGATGGAGAAACTGCTGCTGTGTCCTAGCTCCATATTGCTCCTGCAGCAAGTGCACACCTGTTAACAGATGCCATAGGAGATATCAAGCATTCTTTAAAAGAGTAAGAGGGGAGGGGGTGGGGCAGAGAGAGAGAGAGAGAGAGAGAGACTGCTATCACAGATGAAAGGCTTATAACTTTAAAAAGTCATCTTTGAATTATTCCTACCTTTTTATCCCTGGCATTTGAAGCCAGATAGACTTTAACCAAGTTCTTTAATTTTTCTGAGATGGTTTCCACATCTGCAAAGCACATCTAGAAGGCACAATCAGCCTCACAAGCTTGTGGTGGGTTAAGTGAGATGATACATGTCAGTTGCCTAATCCCAAACCTAGCCCTTAGTAGGCGCTCAGTAAGGATTTATTCCTCTTTCACCCTGTTCTCCTCACCTTGTTTTCCAGATTCCAGGACAATCACTGCTTTTCTTTTTTTTTGCTGATTGGCTGCACCCATCCCAGGGGTGTTCTGGGGATTCCATTTCAGGCTGAGGGTGCCCGAGGGTGTTCAGCCACCCACCTTCAGACCATTTAGTCTCTCTCTAGATGGCTGGTCTTGTTAATTAGGTGTCCATACATTTTAGTTCTGGGGGGCACCTCATAATTCCCTGGGAACTGACAACCCTTTCCATTTGGAAAATACAGGGGACAACCTCAGCAATGTCCAGGTGTGATTATTTTCAGTTTAAATCTGGGCTCTGTTCTTGGTTTCATGTGCGGAAGTCATTTCTCCCAGCTAAACTGTAAGTTCTGTGAGGGCAGTTAGCATATCTTCTCTTATAACCCACAGGAGCTAGCCTGGAGGAAATATTTTTTGCCAAATTACTTGGGGTCTTGACAAAGAAACTGCTAACAGAATAAGCAATACACTTAAAAATTAATATTTCCTGGGATCTCCCCAATCAGTCTGAAGCAATTTCCAGGCCACTTTAAATACTCTTTAATCTCTTGGTGATGCTATTGCCTTGGGTAACTGTGAGAGAAAGGCAAATTTACAATGCTCTTGCCATGAATCAGATCCTTGTCTCTATCTTAGGCTTGAACCTAGAAAATCTTAACAAAAGCATTAAGTATCAAGGGAAAGTTTTGGAAGCAGGCTAAAATTGGGCCTCAGAGAAAAGGGAAGTAGAATTGAGGTCATTTGGTCAAGGATAAAGGAAGTTCTGTTAATTTGCTTCCAATGCAAAAAGTCTATTATTAGGAAACCAATCAACTCTTTGACTTCCCATAGAAATAAATGAGATTGAACCAGGAAGGACTTTGCTAGAATTATAAAACAAGAACATGGAAATCCTTAGAGATTAAATCAGACTACCGTGTATGTGTGTATGTGTGTGTGTGTGTGTGTGTGTGTGTGTGTTTCCTTTTTTGTTTTCAGAATTGCTTTTTAAATATTATTTTTGTTTTATAACTATGTAACATACTTATATGGTTGCAAGGTTAAATCTACAAAACAATATAAATATACATTTATAAGAATTCTAACTATCCCTAATTCTTGCATTCTATTCCTTCCCTCTCCCATAAGAAGCATTTTTATTTTGGCCTGTATTTCTTTTTTTAATCCCTTTCTTCCTTTTCACTATCTATTTCTTTTCAGTCATTCATTGCTCTATTGTGTTTTCCTAATTTCTGAAATAAATTTCTGAAATAAATTTTTTCCTTTATTTCTCTTTTTTTTAATTAAGAAAATTTTTTCTAGAGATGGGGTCTCACTATATTGCCCAGGCTGGCCTCAAACTCTTGGGCTCAAGGGATCCTCCCACCTCAGCCTCCCAAAGTGCTGGGATTGCAGGTGTGACCTACTGCACCTGCAATTTTTTCCTTTCTTTCTTTCTTTCTTTTTTTTTTTTTTAGACAGAGTCTTGCTCTGTTGCCCAGGCTAGAGTGCTGTGGTATCAGCCTAGCTCACAGCAACCTCAAACTCCTGGGCTCAAGCCATCCTCCTGCCTCAACCTCCCAAGTAGCTGAGACTACAGGCATGAACCACCACGCCCAGCTAATTTTTTCTATTTTTAGTAGAGATGGGTCTTGCTCTTGCTCAGGCTGGTCTCAAACTCCTGAGCTCAAGCAATCCTCCTGCCTCAGCCTCCCAGAGTCTAGGATTACAGGCATGAGCCACCGCACCCAGCCTTTTCCTTTATTTCTAATTCTGTCCTGGCTCTTATTACCTCATTTCCAAATTTTTCTAATTCTAAGTTGTCCTTATTTTATATCTTCTATCATTTTCTTTATTTCTCTGAGCTTGTTTGAAATATTAGGATATATTTTCATGTGTTTTGTGGGCAGATTTTTCTAAGGGGATTTAATTTGGGCGTGAAAATATTTCTTTGAAGCCCCAGCTTGAGTGACTTTCACCTCTACTCCTCTCTAGACTCCTGTGTTCATGACCATACCCAGGAATTGATTCTCTGGATTCCATCCTCCTCCCTCCTCCAGGATTTTGCTCCACCCACTGCAGTCTCTTCTCTTTCTTTAACCTCTCCCTCTCTACTGGAACTTTTCCTTCAGCATATAAACATGTTTGTTATCTATCCATCTTTAAAAATTAAGACAACCCTTCCCCCATGTCCCCCTTTAGCTACCCTCTTCTTTAATTCCTTTCTTAGCCAATCTTTTGCAAGGTCTATCCCCGTCACTTCCCCACTCACTTGCCAGTCCGTGCCATCTAGGCTGTGCCTACTTACATCTGTTGAGGTCACCATCAGCTTCCCTTGTTGCTAAACCCAATGACCATTTTTTGGGGTTTTTTTGTGTGGTTTTTTTTGGTTTTTGGGTTTTTTTTGAGACAGAGTCTTGTGCTCACCCTGGCTAGAGTGCAGTGGCATCATCATAGCTCACTGCAACCTCAAACCCCTGAGGCTCAGGCGATCCTCCTGCTTCAGCCTCCCAAATAGCTGGGACTACAGGCGTGTACCACCACCCCCAGCTAATTTTTCTATTTTTAGTAGAGACAGGGGTGTCGCTCATGCTCAGGCTGGTCTCGAACTCTTAACCTCGAGCAATCCTCCTGCCTCGGGCTCCCAGAGAGCTAGGATTATAGGCGTGAGCCACCACACTTTAAAATAATGCCTCTCAATATTAATGAATTCAATTTTTTTTAAGTGAACATATGGAGGGCCAAAACAATGTAGTCCAGGTACTCTGGTCTCTGGAAACCAAGCTCATAATTTTCAAACTTTTTTAAACAGCAGACTTCTTCATTTAAAATGAAATCTTACGTGGAGTCCAAACACTTAGATTCAGTTGGAACAGTCTGGTTGAAAGAGATGCCCTGTTCCTTCCATCTCCTGCCCATCGCCATTCACCAGACAGCTACTAAGCCTCAGTAGAACATTTGGAAATCACCACCCTAACTTAGATTCAAGGGTAAATTCAGAGAATCAAGTTTTGGATGACTTGATTTAGACAATTCTCCATAGTTATTTCCCTAAGCTGAACTTTGGCTCATTAGTAACTAAGGACATGGGGAAACAGTTATTCCCCAATCAATTAAGCAAATTAGTACAACTATTTTGGAAGATAATTTGGCAATATCTATAAAAAGTAGTAATAAGTAATAAGCAGCAGTGAGTTCAAGGTTATACTCCCAAGTATAGCAAGTATTCATACAAATATTCTAAGTTGCCATTTAAGTGCAGATCCATATAGTATAATGATTGGCCAAGTTGAATATAGGATCAAGATCCTCTTAGATAGTAGTTTTCAAACTTAAACTTACTCAGGATCACCTGGAGGCTTGTTAAAACATAGACAGATGGACCCCACCCCTGATAGTCTGATTTAGTAGGTATGAGAAGGAAGCTGAGAATTTGCATTTGTCACAAATTCCCAGGTGATGCTGATGCTACTAATCTGGGGACCCCACTTTGAGAACCACAGCTCTTAAAGAAACTTAAGGAAAACTAAGGTGGTTACTCCACTTCCCAGATGGAGCATCCAATTGCAGGTGTATAATATTCCTCAAAATATGAATTTGTATACAATCTAACTCAGACGTATAGAACAGTCGGGGCATTAAAGTATTGTAATTAAAAATGGCAGTGATAAATGTTACACTGAGAAAAATCTTAAAACATTGTTGTCAAACATCCATTATTGGTCTTAAAAATATGTGTCAGTTAAGAAACCTAAAAATCTAATTGAGCGATACAACTTCCTGGTAGGCAAAAAACAAAAACAAAAACAAAACCCTTTGGATCTCGTTGTTTTGATTTACTTTTCTTTCATTCTGAGTGAGATTTCATATCTGTTTTTCTGTGAACTACCTTTCCATGCCTATTTTTCCCCTTTTTAATAGGGTTGTTTATTTATTTTCTTATCATTTCTACACAACCCTATGTTTGCCATGTGGGTTGCAAATATTTTCCTAGTTTGCCTTTACTTTGTGGTCTTTTTTTTTTAATATACATATTTGAAATTCATTACATCCAAGCATACATGTCAATCTTTTCCTTAAAATATTTTGGTTTTATGTTTTGAGTTTTAGAAAGGACATCCCTACTTGAAAATTACATTTTTTATATTTACGCTTGTTTTTCTCTATCACTTTTTATGAATTCATATTTTTATGTTTAAATCCTTGACTCATCCAAAATTGATTTTGATATACAGAGTGATATACAGCTTTATTCTTTTCCCCAAACACTAGCCATGTATCCTTAAGCCACTTATTAAATTATCCATCTAATATAAAGCTTCCCTTTAAAGAAAGGGAAGAGATCAGTGTTCCCCAAACTTCCCAAAGGACAAAAATCCCCCAAGGAACATATTAAAATATAAATTCCCAGGCCCCTCCTTAGGAGACTGTGATTAAGTGAGTCCAGGGTTGGGCCCAGGAATGTAGATATTTTTAGTAAGCTCCCCAAGTGATTCTTCTGACCTGAGGAGTTTGGCAAACACTGGAGTAGACCCTGCTGTGGATCTAAACAGACAGGACCATGCCACTAGAGACTGGATCCTAACTTCTCTTGAGGGACCTGAGAGTGTACATTTCTCACAAATTCCTGAAGCCAAGGAACTAAATCTCAATTTATATTTCAGACCTGTCTCCTACTAATTTTCTCTATCCCCTCTCTCTGCTTTATTTTTCTATCACCATCCGATGTACTACTTGCTTGTTTATTTGTCAATAAAGAGGAATTTTGTTTTGTTCACTGCTATATCGCTATTAGGACTATGGGTGGTATATAGTATAGTAAACGCAAAAAAAGTAGTTTTCAAATTAATTAATGTTTCTCCAGCTGGGAGATCTCTTCTGAGATCCTGAATCTGTTACCCCCTGCCTAGTAGATACCTCCACTTGGATGCCTCATGGGAACTTTAAACTTAACATATCCAAGATCGAGCTCATCATTTCCCCCACTTCAGCCCAAACCCTGTCTTCTTTTGGTGTTCCCTGGCTTGCAGAATAGACTCACCAACTACCCTGCTGCTCAGGTAGGAACCACCCTTGAGTCCCCCACATCTATATCCTGTCAACCACTAAGGCTCATCCATTCTACCTCTCATCCAGCTCTCAAATCTGTCCTCATCTCTCCAGCACCTTAGTTCTATTCATTATTATTTCTTGTCTGAATTACTGCAAAAGATTCCTCTAGTCTTAACCTGCTCCCCAACCCATTTTCCTTACAGAGGGATTTTTCTAAAATATAAACCTGATAGTCCTCACTTAAAACCTTCCGATTCCGCATAGTTTTAAGATGTAGTTTAATTGCCTTAATTTGACTGATGAGGCCCTTGGTGACCAACTTCTGTCATCTACCTCTCCAACAAAATGGTCTATTCATTCTTCAAACAGACCAGCAATGGTGGACCAAGAGCGGAATGTGAGAGCAGTCTGCCGGGGCAAGGGTGGTAATGGGATGCACCGTACAACACAGAACACTGTATATCCCACTCTCCAGCTTCTTTACCAGTTACAGCCTTAGCCTCATTCTAGTCTTCCCCACTATAGATAAGACTTATTGAAATGCCAAATCATAGAAGTGTCCCCACTTTCCAACAGCACCCCATCCAGAATAAGCCCCTGCTTTCTTTAGACCCTCCCCCAAATTACCCAACCAAAGCCCAAATCCAAATCAAATAGATTCTTCCTAACATCCTATTTCTGAGACATCCGATGGGTCACCCTGGTGTGTGTTCTCCCTCTATGCAACAAGTAATAAACCCAACTTGTTCAACTACAGGTGGGTCCCTGCTCATCTTTGGTTGAAAAGCATTGATAAAATACAAAAAAAAAAAAATCTTTCAAATGTCTAAGTTCTAAACAATTACTGCGGTTACTGCTGAGCTTTAATAAAATATATGCAACCTTCAAATTAGCCCAGTTTTATTATTTATCCCTTAATAAACATCATATTCTTTGTGAAAGTTAATTTGGAACACTCAATTATATAGTCATACTGTCCTATGCATATGAACTCAGTTATATGCATTTCTTTCAAGAGTGTGTTTATAACAGTTTGAAACCATTCTTGCTGTCGAGTTTTCAACTCCTGCCATACTACGTATTTCTGTGGATATGTAGCCCACTACATATTCTAGTAGAAGGAGAGGTCATCCAAATGTACAAAGTGTCAACATCTCTTGCCAGTAGATTTGAAATAACAATAACAGTACAATGATTATAAAGTCTAAGAAATATAATTTTAAACACAAAAGCTCTAAAGGGAAATGTCTGAAAGTCTCTAGAGTCAGTCCTGAGGGAAAAAAAGACATGAATAATATTGCAGTTTCTGGAATTTATTATGAAATGAAATTTTTATGAACCTCTACCAAACTTATCCTTGTAAGGCTTTTTCTAACTATTTGCATATTTGTTGCTTCATGTGAAAGAAACTTTTTTAAAAATTAAAATTAATAAAAAATGTTCTTTGATCAACTATGAACGAGGATGTATAGATAAATATGGCTATACTGATTGCTGAATGGGAATATGCAAAGAAAACCAGTTTTGGTATAGTCAAATATGCAGAAGTTAAATCTCAAAAACAGAAACTGGACTACTATTCATTCAGTTATGGACCAATAAGTAGGTGTAAGTTTCCCCCCTTTTCTAAAAAATACATTTATGAATTTATAATGTAATATTGTTAATTTTTTCCTTTTTTGTGTTGTAATATCTATTTTATTTTGTTTATTTAAATTTTTGCAGGCATCATATATAATGTTAAATAAAAGAAAATTTTCACTATCTGTATTTTTTCTGGCCATTATTTTATTTTATCTTATGATTATTACTAAATAATTTTGTTGAGTACAGAAGGAGGCATTTAAAAAGAATCCACTCTGAGTATCCAATACACTAGGTATATCACTGTAGGCCAGATTCTCTTAGCCTCAGGATCTTGGTCTGGATTGTTCTTTCCCCTTTTCTTTCTAAGTAACTTCCAGTCATCCTCAGGCCTTAGTTAAAATAATATTTCTTCTGGGAAACCACCTTGAAACCTTTCCCAGTTAGAGCCCCTTTGGACCTATACTTTCTTTTTTGTATTGTAAATACTTGTTTAATTGTTTATTACTATAGCTACATTGTGAGCAGCATAAGGAAAGGACTTGTATCTATCTTGCTTGTTCAATAAGTGTGTGTTGAGTGCATTAAATAATAAATCCCCTCCTATGACACCTGAGGAAACAGGAAAAAAGTAATTGGCCTGAGCCACACTGTAAGTCTTTAGGTAGAATCTCTGGAGCAAAAAGCTTCTAAATAGAATTTTTTCTAGGAGGAATTCCCACAGCAAGCTTGTGAGAATCAATAGAACCAACTTTAATTTTATCTTCTCTCTATTCTTGCAGTCCCTGTCTCTCTCTACCCTCTGATATCACAGAGGTGTCCCAGGGAAATTCAATGTAAAGATAAAGAAGGCAAAAATCCACTCAAGATGTCTAAAAACAAATTGAATATCAGAAGGGAAGAGGGATTGGGGAAAAAGAGAAGAGCATGTGTGGGAAATGTTCTTGACCCTAAAATAGACCTATAACGAGAACTTCCCTCCCTACTCGCTGACCCTGCCAGGCACAAAGTTCTCAGAACTAGGAGGAGTGAAGGGACAATAACTTGGGCCTCCAAAGGCCTAGCAAAACACAGTGGAAAGAAAATAAAAGGCTGACTCCTCGAGAGGGTTCTCAGAGACACTCCAGTTTTGCGAAGGATTCACTGCTAGCCCAGGTTAGCTGGCAACAAAAGAGAAGAGGCCAGGCATCCTGTCCCGGAAATGTCTGGGGGTTCCCTTGTCTTTAGCACTTTAGCATGACGATTGAGGGTGAGAAACACTCACAAGGGCTCACGTTCCTGAGAGCCCTTGGGTCACTCGCGTTCAGGGATGACACCCGATCCATAGGATGGCTTATAGGGGATCCCGAGCAGTGCCGCAGCCTTAACTGAGTTGCCCCCAGAAGGAAAAATGATATGATATAAATGTCCAGTGTGGGTAATTGAGTTGGCTTCCCCAGCAAAGAAACACAGTAGTCCACATACAGAATTGCTGTACTGATTAAAAGGTATGTTTTGAGGCAGAAAAAGATTCCTACACTATAGCAGGACTGAGAACTTGCATGTCAGGCTGAAGCCTGATACAAATTAAACAAATGAGTAACAAACCCTTCCAGAGAGGAGCTTATAATGGAAACACTGACGGGATATAATTAGGATCTGGATTTTGATCACTACATTCTAATGAAGACACCTCCGGTATACAGTAGTTATGTAAAATACCTGTACACTGTTGTCAAGTGGCATTTTAAAAAAGCATTAGGGTAAAGTTAATTTTAAGAGCCTTAAAAACCACAGTGATGATTAAATGAGGAAGCCAACCCTGCATTCTCTTTGCCACAAAGGAATTCAAGAGGCGGAAGGAAGAGGGTGACTGGTGGCAATCTACTCAGGTCCTGTCTGTTTTTCTTGCACTTCTAAGAAGTTCTCAGCCTTCACAGTCTATGTTGAAGGTCTAATTGAAGAACTGGTGTGCAAGTGTAGCCTGATCACAAAATTTTCCTAGCAGACATACAACATAAGTCACAATTACTGCTCTCAAGGAGTTTATAATGTAGTGCAAGAGAGATAATCCAAACGCACAAAGTACAAATATGCAAAGTTATGCATTATAGGTGCCTTAAAGCCCCTTATTTAGTTGAAGGATTAGGAAAAACCTATGAAAACAAAGGGCTTAAAAGGTGGGTAAAATCTCCAGGAAGAGACAAAAGTGTGGTGTGTGTAGAGCATGCCAGCCACAGGGGACAGTGAGAAAGAACTATGGCATGGAGGTCCATAAGGTCTGGCTGGGAAAAAGCTCTAGATGAAAGAAGTAGAACCTTCCAGTGGGTATGAGGTCAGCTTGAAGATAAAGACTGGAAAAAAATTCCATGAATGCCATGCTAAAGACATAGGAAAATAAGACTGCATTATCCATTGAAGATTTATTATCAGAAAGTAGTCCTATCGGAATTGTGTTATGTTTTCAATAATAGGAGAACTGATAATGCCCTCAGTGACAGAATTGTCCCCCTGCTCCTTTTAAGGAGATGTGCTGCAAATGCCTTGACTAGATTATAAATCCCTTTACATTCCTCTTTCCATCCTTTTCTTTTATACCCTTCAGCAAAGAATATTACCTGGCTCCAGCCCCTGAGATGTTATTTAGGCCCAACCTCAAGCTAAGCCTGGTCAAGAACTTTGCAAATGAGACCTAAGAAACCAAACCAAGCAACCCTGCCCTCCAAAAAACCCTCAACATATGGTCTTAGAATGAGGCCACCTAGGCTCTGCAGTTTTTTTTTGTTGTTGTTCTTTTCCATCTGGGGCCTCAGCAAAGGTAAGCGAGGGGCCTCAGACTGGGGAGAACTGGCTTATCGCAGGATGCTCAACATCAAAGCCAACTCAGTTTCACGTGTTGGTATTTAGGGAAGACTGAGGACAAAAGGGCAAAAGTGCCACTTTAAAATCTCCCTATTGTCTTCATCCAGGATCCTCAATCTTTCTAAGAAGAATTAGTTTTCATTATCTGAAAGTTTTGAGTTGTGTGTCTCTGTGTGTGTGCACTCATGCGTGCATATGTGTACATCTGTATACCAAGTCCCCAGAGAGAGCACATTTGGGGCTCTCCTGTCCCTGGTGGGAATTCAAAGAAAGGGAAGCTTGGTAAAAGGATTAGTCTTTGAAAGTCACTGAAAGATTCCACTCTTTTGGTTTGATGTGAAAAACCTATTACCTTACATCAAGTCTAAACTCCTCTGTAGATGTAGCATGTCGCCAATGCATCACTGTCCGTGGTGCTGACAGATCACTCTGCTATGCAGACATGTTTGTTTCTCTTAACTCTGGGACACTGGTGATGGTGGACTGAGGGTCCTGTTGAGCACTTATGTCAAAATGGTCATAGTCATATGTATTTTATTTTCTATCTGAAGAATAACTTGTAATTTTTACTATATTACAGAACAAAACAAAATTGTGATTTACATATCCCAATGTATGTAGAGGATTTACATACACTGAGAATTCTATCATGGTCAGTTAATTGTAAAATTTTCCCCTCTGGAAGGCACATGTACTATCCACCTTAGTCAGTCTGGGATGCTATAACAAAGTACCATAGACTGGGTGGTTTATAAATAGCACAAATGTGTTTTTCACAGTTCTGGAGGCTGGAAGTTTGAGATCAGGCTGACAGCATGGTTGGGTTCTAGAGTTAACTGGTGAGGACCTTCTACTGGATTGCAGACTGCCGACTTCTCATAATACTCTTACATGGTGTAAGGGGGCAAATTAGCTCTCTGGCTTCTTCTTATAAGACTACTAATCTCATTCTTTTGGGCTCCACATTACCTCCCAAAGGCCCCACCTCCAAATTTCATCACACTGGGAATTAAATTTCAACATATGACTTTTGGGGGGACACAAACATTCAGTCCATTGCACCACCTTTTCTCTATATCTCTCTACTTAAAACTCTGGCTAGCTTTGAAAGTGCTCTACAATCTGGTCCTAATATCTGCACATCCTTATCTCCTACTGCTTTCTGCACACACCCTCAGCAGCAGTGAAAGGAATGACCTCTTCACTCCTCACATGCTACTGTAATTCCACTCTTCTTCTTGGCTCCATCTGGTTCCTAGCCTGTAATTCCCCTCATCTGCTAGGACTTTCCTTTCTGCTCATACAAGCCCCTCCCAGGTTTTGAGGCCCAGCTCCTATCCTGCCTCCTCCATAAAACCTTCCTTGGTAATCCAAACACTTTTAGTTCCTCCTCTTCTCCAAATTCCTTCAGAGTTTATCAATGGCATTTGACAAATTTGGCATTTTCTTGGACCATAGCACATGTGGAAGGGAATCTTAACTTTAATTTTGTGCCAGTGTAGTATAATGGAAAGGGGAAGTGTTTTAACATTAGATAGCTCTAGATTTCAATCCTAGCTCCTCCACTCCCTAGCCTGCCTATGAGTGAGTCACTTAATCTTTCAGAGCCTCCTTTCTTCTCTGACCATGAAGAATAATATTTACTCTATATATTATGAAATTACATATGTAGTTTAAATTATTTGGCACACAATAGACTCTCAATAAATGTGTTTTCGGGCTGGGCGCGGTGGCTCATGCCTGTAGTCTTAGCACTCTGGGAGGCCGAGGTGGGAGGATCGCTTGAGGTCAGGAGTTTGAGACCAGCCTGAGCAAGAGCAAGACCTCTGTCTCTACTAAAATTAGAAAAAATTAGCCGGGCATGGCGGCACACACCTTTGGTTCCAGCTACTTGGGAGGCTGAGGCAGGACGATCACTTGAGCCCAGGAATTGGAGGCTGCAATGAGCTATGATGATGCCACTGCACTCTAGCCCCAGCAACAGAGTGAGACTCTGTCTCAAAAAAATAAGTAAATAAAGATAAATGTGTTTTTGTTCTTTTCCTCTTCTCCACTGTAGGCTTCACACTACCTAGCACAATGGTGAACACATACACAGTAAAGTGGCTTTACTAAAATACACACAAAATTCAGCTTGCCTACTCAACCTTGCTGTGTGATCCACCTGCAAGGAGAACATCTCTGATCAAACACATTTAGGACAGAGAAGTGTCCACAAAGCCTGACAGCAAACACAACAGAGACCAGCTGGAGACACTGTTGAAATACTTGGCTGTCATAATGGTTTTGTTCGTAGTCAAGGTCTGGTGAGTTATAAAAATACTGTGAAGCCATTCATGGACATGGGCACTGGCAAGGATGTATGTGGACGTGGAAACCTGACTCCTGCACAATCTGTGCCCAAAACCCTTTAAAATTCAAAGTACAGTGCTGGAGGAAATTTCTACTCTTCACAGCATGCCAAATTTTGACATTTTTCCCCTGACATTTCTTATTTTTTATTATCAAAAAGGGCAGAATTTCTTCTAAAGAAGAGAAGAAAAAGAAGATACACAGAATATCAGTTTTAAGTGTTATTTTTGTTCTTGAAAAGGCTTCTCATAGACTTTAAAAGAAAGCTTTTTTTCCTTCAGAGATTTATTTTGATAGAATTAGCTGAGCCTTGTCAGGGAGAACAAAATTTTTGTGAGCCTACCATACCAGTAAAATGCCAAATTATATGCTGTAATTTTTTTGTTTTATTATATCTGGGTCCAGTCAAAAAGAGAAAAGATTTTGAATCCAGAACTATTAGCATTTGGAGACAAAAGAGAACCTTCACTGCAGCTGTTCCTGGCGCTTGTTTTCTGCAGTCCTACAGTCCCCATCACTCAGGCAGGGAGATGCTTTACTTCCTTCCATACTTCTCTGGAGAGCCAAGGAATTTACAAACAAGATCAATTTCCTCAGCAGCCTCTTTCAAAAGCTTGTAGGTCAGCTTTATAATGAGCACCAGGGCATAAACCCAGCCCCCATCCTAAAAAAAAAAAAAGTAAAATTTTACTGAGAGTATTAAGTCAGCACTGGGGTATCCTGGTCACAAAGAAGTAGCATAATACAATGGAAAGAGTTTAGACTTTAAAATCACAGACATATGGATATGAATTCCAGTTCTACCACTGTTTAGCTTTACTACTTTGGGCAAATTACCCAACCTCTCTGAGCCTCAGTTCCCTCATTTGTAAAGACGAGATAGTAATATCTACACTGCAGGGTCATGGTTAGGATTAAAAATCATATATGTAAAGTGCCTAATATACTGGCTTGTGCATAATCAGAGCTCAATAAATGGTATGCTGTTATTATAAATGAAAACTGGGACTATGTCATCTCAGAGACAAACTCTAAGTGCTGGAGACAGCACAGGAAGTCTGCAGTACATGGAAAGAGGCACCAACAGCTAGCAAGTTGGTGAGAATGGCGACATGAGCAGGAGCCACATCATGTAGGATCTCATGCAACCTCAGTAAGGACTTTTGTTCTAAGTGCGATAGAAAATCCATAAAGAGTTTTGACCAGGGGAATAAAATGATTAGATTTATGTTTTTAAACTATGACTTTGGTTGCTATATGGAAAATAGACTGTAGTTGAGCAGTTAGGAGACTATTCCAGTAGTCTAGGTAAGAGCTGACAGTGGTGGGAGGTGATGATCAGGTGGTGAGAAGCGTTTTGAAGTGGCATATGTCTTCACAGTGGAGTTGACAGACTGATGGATTAGATGCATTATGTGTGAAAGAGGGGAGGAGAAAGATGACTTTTAGGAGCAAAAATTTGCTTGGAGCGATTGGGAGAATGGAAGAGCCATGACTGAGACAGGGAAGACTGGGGGAAGCAGTTTGGGTCAGAGAGAGCAGGGAATGAAGAGTTCTGCTTTGGCCATATGAGGTTTAAGGTGTCTATTAAACATCCAAGTGGGGATTGGAGACTGGACCTCAGAGGAGAAGTAAGACAGGAATTTCACTGTGATCATCATAAAGATGGTATATAAAGCCACAGACTAGAGGAGGTTGGTAAGGGAAGAAGCGTAAAGAGAAAAGAAACCCAAGGACCCTAGGGCACTGCAATGTTTAGAGGTTAAAAAAAGGAGGATATCCAGTAAAATAGACTTATCATCCCCGGATTTGGCTACATGAAGGTTATTCATAAGTGGAATCAATGACAAAAGCCTGACTGGAATAAGTTCAAGAGTGAATGGAAACTGATGAAGTGGAGGAGAAACCAGTATAGAAAACTCTCTTCAGTACTTTCATTGTAAAGGGGAGAAAATAGAGGGAGTTTCTGGAGGGAGAAGTAGAGTCTAAAGAGTTTTAACTTACTTTTTATTTATTTATTTTCTTTAGAAATGGGTCTTGCTATGTTACTCAGGCTGGAGTGCAGTGGCTATTCACAGGTGTGATCATTTGCACTAGAACCTCAAACTCCTGACCTCAAACAATGCCATGCATATGCCGCTATGCCCAGCTAAAGAGTGTTCGGGTCTTTTTAAAATAGAAAATGAGAATGCATGCTGATGGGGATCATTTAACAGAGAGGGGGAAGTTAATGGCACAGGAGGAAGAAGAGAGGATTTCAGAAGCAAAGTTAGTCCTTTGCCAGTAAGAAGAAGAGGTGAGATCTGAATGCAAATGGGAGGGTTGGCCTCAGACACATGGATTATAAGAGAAAAGAAGGCCAAGTGTATGGTCACACATGAAAGGAACTGGTAGAAAAATTGTCTTGCATATTCCAGAATAGGGCCTGGGCGAGGGCACATTACTGGAGAGTACCCTATATCACGGAGGGGGGCACATTCTATTAGTGTGAGATTTCACAGCACAATATAGGGAAAGTTAGTTTTATTTTTCTTCTGGTTTCCTTCCTCTTGACCCCTCCTATAGGCTCTGTGGCTTTTCTAACCAGACTCCAGCATGGACATTGCATGCTAATGAGACAATGCTTGGTCCAATCTCAGGCACTTGTTTCTGAATAATTAATCTGGCACTTTACCAGCACCTACGAGCGTGGTTTTTCTGATGATTAAAAAAAAGGCCAAGGCTCTTAACAATTGCCAGCCCGCTCTTCGGTTTGGTTTGGCTTCATGTCATATTAACACACTGGGGAGTCTGGAAAGATATGATGAAAGGAGAACACCCTCCTCCCTGCCAGTCCCCCGCCAAACCACAGCTCAGACAGCGGGAGGTTCAGCTCAGTCACTCCAGGAAGATGCAGGAGGAGAGGATGTCCTGACAACTCCCACCCCTCAGGCCCACTTTGAGCATCACCTGGGCCCTCTGGCTTTCCTGAGTCCCTTCCAATCGTTCAAGCCCCTTGTGTTTGTTTTCTTTCGGGCAGTCTCACTTCCTCCTCCCCTAGTATTATATTTCTCCTGAATGTGATCAACATCACTTTAAATTCCCCAGTCTGCATGACTCAAGGCCTAAATTCAAAATAAAAGAGTCTCCTTTCTACTGAGAATTAAAAACAACAACAACAGAGATTTCTCTCAGCTCAAATTTTAAAATGCCAAACAAAAGCCCCACCTCTTAAACAAAGTTTGAGGCTTTTTTAAGGATGACTTTGAAAGATGGAAAAGAAAGATCCGTCAGCAACCAGTTTTTGTGAAGTCCTGCCGGCACTGCAGAACTTCCCGAATTCACAAGGGACATCAAAAGCACTGAGATGGCAGAGATTGTTGTGGCAGAAGCAACTGGAAAATGTCCTGAGACTGAAACACAGACAGATTAACATCACCCTGGTGGACACTAATGACTTGCACTTTGAAATGCCAGAGGCTCATACTGCCAGTTAAGACAAGGAAAAAACACATTTCTAGTCTCCAAAGACCTTAGATCTTTCCAAACTCTGCAGGCAAATGCAGCCATCATCAATTTCTGCAGCAGGGCTGGGCAGCCCCTTCGTGCTGCTAGGGGAATCATTGCCAGAGTTGCTATGGGCAGCATAGTCAGTAAAGCTGAATAAAACAATCACTGAAAACCTCCCAGAGGTTAAGTTAGTAATGATTCAATTTATAATTCAATGCAATCAAGCATACAGCGGTTCCAAACACCAGACTTATTTTAGAGTACTAGGTAAACTACTCTTTCCTCTGAACATTCACAAGCCCAACAAATGGATTTCCAAACAAGTTTTATGATTTACTATTGACCGATAATTAGAATGTCTTTTCAATCATTGGCATCTGGATAAAGTAATTTTGTCCCAGCATGGGCATCCTAGGAAGCAAACAAAAAGTCAAAGAGGAAAGAGCTTGCTGGAAGCTTTCTCAAAAAGAAAATCTTTCAAGAACTGCTGTCTACTGCAGGAAGGCAACATTCCCACCCCAATTTGGTTGGCAAAATTAATGTGAATTTTGAGTAGTGCAGATCAACAGAAGGCTATCTGATGTGACTGAAGGAAGGAAGTATCTAGCTAAACATCTAAAATTGCAAAAGGGTAGGAACCTATCGCATGCAATGTAAATCTTATGATTTTAGTCCTAAATGAATCTAAAATTCACAAGTAACGGGTTTCTAAAACCAGCATAGCACTTCCAAATGTGGTCGACAAATAACAGTGTACTGCACCAGGTGCTACAAGCAAGGGGAGAAGTCAAACTGGACCTGAGTTCTCATTAAGTTCTGACATAGTTGAGAAGGCAAGATTAACAGAATGAAAGGGAAAATAATTAAATGTTAAATTGGGTGGTACTGATTTTAAGTTGAGAAAAGGAGTTTGGAAATGAGAGAAATCTGGGGTGGAAAAATTCCTCAGAGGAAGAATAGCCAAAGACCCCAAAAGAACCCAAGTATGTCTTCTACTGGCCCACCTACAGTTGTCACCATTATTGCTGTGCCTTTGCATTAAGGCCATTATTTCCAAACAGTACTCAGTAGTGGTTAAATGCACTGGCGTTTGAACCAGGCTGCCTGAGTTTCAAACCTGGCCCAACCACTTACTAGGTGCGTGATCTTGAGCAACTTATTCTTTCATACCTCAGTTTTATTTATAAAATGCAGCTAATAATAGAATCCAGTATATGAAATGCATATAAATTAATTTATGTAATATGCTTAATCAATTTGTAATTCGATATGCAACAGAATCCTCTGGGGAGTTTATGTAAAATATATATGTCATGAGATCTGTAGAAGTTGAAGAAACTAAGCCCTCTGGAGTATCTAATTATATTTGGGGAGACAGTGGTAGTGTGTGGTATGGAATTTAATTAAGACTTCCATCTTTGAAAGTCTTATTTCCAAGCCACTTGGTCAGCAGGCCATTTCAACTTTGCTCTAGGGTGTCCCTCTTTCACCTCTTGCACTATTTTGCTGTGGAATATTTTTGATATGTTAGTTTCAATTTTGAGTATATCTGATTTTTTAAAAGTTCAATTATCCTTGACTTGTTCCCTTTTGTTGAAACTTTGGAGTATAGCTTGGTTACATTTTAATCTTTCACCATTTTTAGTGCATCATTTAAAAAAATGTAATGAAGTTATAATCAACAAAATGATAAAAAAAGAAATGAGAACAGAGAAAATTAATTAAAACATTTAATTAACAAAAATAATAAAGAATGAACACTTATTCATGTTTAGAGGAAGCACGCTGTTAAAGAATTAAACCTAAAACTAGGGAGAATGGTGATCCTATCCAAAACTCAACATGTATTAAGTCAGGCCTTTTTCTAGTGCAAACAGTAAAAACCTCTCTCAAATACTAAAGTCCAAAGGTGATTTATAGGCTCATGTAAATGGGAAGTCCAGGGGTAAATTTGGCTTCAAGCACAACTGGACATAGAAACCCAGGAAAGTCATCAGGCCTCTCTCCACTCCTTGGCTCTCCTTCTCTGTGTGTTGTCCTCACTCTTCTACTACATACAAGTTTCTTTGTGGGATTGTGTGGAGTCAGGGAGAATGGCCATCAGCAATTACCGATTCATATTTTCATGGCATTTGACTCAAGGATCAGACATCTTTCCTAGTAGCTGCAGTTAGTAAAATCCAATGAATTTATTCCAATTGGCTCCTCAAAACAATCGCTCTAGCTAAAAGGATCTAATTCTCTCATAGTCTAGGCCTGTGTCACATGCTGATTTCTGTGACCAGGGGTGGGGGCTGATATTGGAATCAGAAGAAGTATGTATGTAGTGGAAACATTGTAGAATAACAACATGATGACACCATCTGCCCTTTGACTTCCAACATGCAGCCATAAACACATATTTTTCTCTCTGTAATTAATTCAGGAGGTACTTTAATATAATTCAACTGAACCACACTCAAGTCAAAACATACCACTCACTCTCCAGTGGGAGACAACCACAAGACAGACATTGTTTCTACATCCTGTTCTGTGTACCACATTTCCAGGTGATTTGCAGGCCTGGATGTGTCTCATAGTGATCTAATAATGTATGGCTAAATTGCAAATTTATCTATCCCAATAGGGTCAATACATAGTGGTAGAAAAAAAACCAGGTGATCACAATAAGGGAAAAGGGGGAAATAACCACCAATAGTCATAGTCAGTCCAGAGCACATACCATTTCCTGTTGGGCAGGGCTTATGAAGACTCCTTACCCTGGCATTGGGGTAATTTTCTTGGCTGGCAACCTGGCTGTAACAATTGTACCTGATGGAATGATTTTCTTGTTCATTATTCCCATGGCCATATCTGAAATCGATATTGAAGAGAATGTTTATTGGTGTTGTTCAGAGGACCTAGGGATTGCCTAAGGCTTTGAGCAAATCACAAGGTCATCATTTCTCTGATAGTACATTTCCCTTAAAACTCTAGTCAACATACTATCTGATTCCTAGGGTTTACATTAGGTAGCAACTAATGCCAAAATTTGTCAAGTCATGGTCCCTGTATCTGTACCCTGTCCTTGCAATTTCTATCTCTTGGTCTTTTCTGAACAGCTTTAATACAACTTCTCTAAGTGAAGTGACACAATAGAGTGGTGTAGTGGATGCTGTGGTTCACCATCCAGATTTCCTCCTTTAGGACTGAGATACTAATTTCCTCAGCTGCTAGGAGTGTTGGCAGCTGATGGCTCTCAGCTTGTGTTCTTCTTTGGGAACTGCCCTCAGTCTCACCTGACTCAAGGCCATGTTTCTTCCCTGATGACATTCTACAGCCAATGACTGGTCAATGAGGGGGTATAAAGGCCCAGTTGCCTTAAGTAAAGGCCGAATGACTTTGAACGGTCTTCTCAGATCCAAAGCTCTCTCTCGGATCAAGGCCTCAGTTGCAACTGCATCATGATTCAACTTCTTCCTCTGCCCAATCCTGCTTCCCTCACCCCTCACAGACATTGTTCCCTAGAGCGCCCTCCAATAGACCTCCTGTGCTCAAATCCGAGTCTCAAAATCTGTTTCCCCGGGAACCCAACCTATGATCTGATGACATAATATTGGATCTGTCACTTGTTTCCAAGATGAATCTTAGAGGATAACGCTTTACAGAGAGGAAAATTATTGCTTTTATTAGGCAAGGGGTACAGAAAATGAGGGGTTTGGGAACAATTTGAATCTTAAGGTTTCCCTCTGTTTTTCCTGATTCCTCTTGGATCCCAGTTATCTTCTCTTGCAATGTCCACTTCCTTGACTTTGTTCACACCAACTGCAAGCTAAGGCAGAGAATCCAGCCTTGGCAATTCTCCAAGGCCTTGCTTATCTGTCAGTGGTCTGAGATTGAGGGCAAATAGAGAGAGGATGCCATTCTCCTGCTTTCAGATGGCTCACCATGGAGTACAGTTTGTTCCTTTCTTCCAGAATGCTAGTGAAGGCCAAAAATACACACATACATACATACATACATACTCTAACCTCCTGACATTTTTTTCTAAGAAATTCCCTAAAACTCTAGCCTTAGTAAGCATATTGCACCACTCTGTTTCTTCATACCAATTTCTACATTAATCAGGATTCTTCCAGAGGCATATAACAAAAACCCTAACCAAGTTGGGTTAATGAATTAACAAGAATTTATTAACTCATTTTACTGGAGAATCCAAGAATGGAATTCAGGTCTGGCTGGATCTAGGGAATCAAAGTAGGTCATCAGAATGTTCTCTCTCTCTCATCTGTATCCTGCTGTATGTTGACCTCATTATCTCCCATTGAAAATGGGCTCTCTACACATGGTAGAGAAGAGGCTGTCTGCAGGCAGGTCTTCATATCCCTTAAGATCCATGATCTAACAAAGCAAAACACCCTCCCTACTAGTTCCTTAAGGGAAAAATTTTGATTAGGCCAGATTGGGTCTCATTTCTGAGATTATTACAGAATCATCACTTCAGGGTGATATATTAGTCAGGCCTAGTCATGTGTCCATCTCTGGGTTTGGGGGTCAGGATCTATTAGAAGAAGAAGAAAAAAGAAAGCAAGATGGGCAGCAAGAACAATATCTGTATCAGTGCCTTCTAACTTAATGCAATGGAAAATCCATACTTTACATTAGTTCTCCCTCTCCCAATTAAACTGAAAGTATCAGAAGGCAAGATGCATAAAAGTGTCCAAGGTAAATAATTTTTATTTATTTATTTTTATAATGTATGTTAATGGGGAGATAAATTATTTTTAAACCCTTAGAGAAACACAAGCTAAAACAGAAATTCCACATATCTATTGCTCAGAGAATAAATACATTTTCTAGTTCCTTTAAAAAAAATACAAAAAAATCAATTAACCAGGAAATTCAAGAGATCTATTTGTCACATCTTAAAAATTAACAACGACTGTTTAATAAAGACTTCCTAAAGTGTATTTTCATCTATTGTAAGGATTATAACCATTTTCTGTCTTGAAGGGACTCAGTTGTATAGTACATTGAAATGCCAATTATGTTTGACTACTATTCTATATTGATTTATCCAGACACTATCTGCCCTGTGGGAAACACATAAACTTTTCAGCCTTCACACATGGTAACACTGGGAAAATATCAGCAACAACCCCTTGTTGCCAACACTGGTTACTCTGTTATAGTAAATGACCCTGCATCTGTCTTCCCGGTTTGTGTGCTTATGAAAGAATCATTGTTTGACAGAAGTGTTGCTGAAGGGTGTAACAATGACAAATTGGACCTCCACTTATAATGAGAATCTTCGGGCTGTGTGCAAACAAAGGTCTGAGCAAAATATTTTTTGAATAATTGGGAATTATATACATGAATAAATTTGGATATAAAAAAATGTAGTCACAGATGGGAGAAGCCCTTGATTCATCAGACAAGTTGCCTTAAGAGAAAACATAATCACAGCTAACATTAAATCTTCTGCTTAAAATATGTTATGACTTTTGAGCAAAATAGGCTTTTAAACTCAAGGCAATCACTTGGTTCTATTGGTACTATTTTGAATGTGTTGTGTAAAAATTGGAGGAGACTCCAAAAAGGCCAATAAACAGTTATGAATGATCAGTTCTATTTTCTGATTCTTTGTGACTCATCATAAATTGTTATGAGGCAGAAAAAAAGTTAATTGACCTAAGAGAAACAAGATTAATGTTCACTGCCTTGTCAATTTCTCAGAGTGTTGAGTATCACACTTTCAGCTCAGCATTTTGAAGACATACTTTTCTTTCTTTCTGTTTAAACTTTAGTCTTAAATGAAAATCCTTGCCTTATATTATAATGACTACAATCTCAGATATTTAATATTTTATGTAAAATGATTTAGCAGCAACATCAAGTTTTGAAGTTCGGGCAACTGTTTATCGGAGAAGTCAATTAATCATGTTCCCATGAACAGGTCTCTACCTCTCAGAGGTACAGCCTGGTATATTTGTCTACCTGTTCTTCTGTCTACTTTGCGTTTATATTGACATGATTGAATACAGTGTTTTTCAAACTTCAAGCCATGATGTATTAATGAGCAGTGAAATCAAAATACAAGCAGTATTTAAATTCTTTTTCTTTATGAACATTTTTAAACACAAAGTAGAGAGAAGAGGAAAATGAACTCCCACATACCCATCACCCAGATTCAACAATTATTGTCACATTTGCTTTTTCTATCCTTTTCTTTTTTCTTTTATTCTTTGGGGAAGTATTTTAAAGGCAACTCCGGACATCTTTTTTTTTTTTTTTTTTTAAGGAGTGGGGAGTGAGAAGGGGGTTCGATTTCCTTTTTTTTTTTTTTTTTTGAGACAGAGTCTCACTCTGTCTCCCTGGGTAGAGTGCAGTGGCGTCATTGTAACTCACTGCAGCCTCAAACTCCTGGGCTCAAGCGATCCTCCTTCCTCAGCCTCCTGAGTATCTGGGACTACAGGCGTGTGCCACCACACCCGGCTAATATTTTCTATTTTTAGTAGAGATGGTGTCTCCCTCTTGCTCAGGCTGGTCTTGAACTCCTGAGCTCAAGCAATCCTCCTGCTGTGGCCTTCCAGAGTGCTAGGATTACAGGTGTGAGCCTCCACATCCAGCCCAGACAACATGTTAATTTACTTCTACATATGCCAGTGCCAACATGTATCTCTAAAAATGTACATTTTCTTACATAACCACAAAGCCTTTAAAAATTATAATAGCATTAATTCTTGGTATTATACAATATACAATCCATAATAAAATTTCCTTGAGTGTCTCAAAAATGTCTTCTTATAGCTGCTTTGTTCAGATTAAGATAAGTCAACATTTAAAAAATAAAATAGAAGAAAACAGATTAGTAAATATTCAAGAGTATCACATGTAGTAAGGCTAATTATTGTTTCATGAAACTTCTTTTTGTATGTATACATTTGGGTCATTTGTAAAATGTATTTCTTACTATTGGTCACAGTCACAGAAGCTTGGAAGCCACTGGTTTAGTGATCCTCTCCTTTACTTGATAAGCTCTGGGTAGACACCTCTGGGAGTTCTGTGTCCAGAAACTTTCTGCAGTTTAAGGAACGATGTATGGTAAAGGGAGGAGAGGTCAATGTCTTCGCTCTTGCTGTTCCTTCTGCCTGGAACTTCCCTTGCCACCCTCTACTGTTTTACCTCTTCCCCAGCCTCCAAGGGCTGAAATACCATTCCTACCATGGAACCTTCTGTTGTCCTACCTAGCTGCCACTTGGTTTGTCTCTTCTTTGTCGCACTCCTCACACTGCCATATGTAATGATTATCTGTGTACAATATGTGTTTTATCCTCCCCTCTAAGCTCATCAAGTATAGTATGCATAACTTCTTTGTTCTGAAGTATAATTTTCTCTGTGTTTTACGTACAATAAGTACTTAACTGAATGCCTGAATTAGGAGATTGAGACACTATCTATAGCTTATTAGGCAGTGAAGATGCTGGTGTCAAAAATCAGGCCCTAAGGAGAGACTGGAGAAGAACCAAAATTTGTGAGGTTTAGTAGACTTGATCATGACAAGAAACAACAACAACAACAGCTGCGTTATTTTTCAGAGCTTCCTATGTGCCTAGCAATGTAAGTACTTCACTTATTTTATCTGATGTTCCCAAAAAATCCTGGGAAGAAGGTGTAAGTATCACGAGTTTTACATCTAAGGGAATCAAGTACTTGAGTACTTTCACAAAGTCCAGCTTCTAAGCTGTTCTTCCTAATAACATTCTGCTCAGGGGCTATTCCATAGATCTCTAGTTTCTAACCAACATTTGAGTCCATTTTATAGTTCAGAATAGGCTAAGGGAGAAACAAGGGTGATCAGCCTGGGCTTCTCTTCTACTATACACGGCTTCTGGAGTATGTCTAAAGAAATCCGAGGACACCCTGGGAAGTCTGAACTGAAAAACAAGTAAACAAAACTTTCTTGCTCTCTCACACACTTTCTTACACACACACACACACACACACACATCCATATGTGTGCATGCACTTTCATACATTAACAACTATTCATCCTTCAGAGCTCAACCTAAGAATCTCTTCCCTGAGAAGCCTTTCTGACTCCCCAGGTGAGTCATACTCTCTCATGGAAACATGTCTCTTTCCTGCAGAACCTCTATTTCTAGATATAATTCATTTAGTGTAATTATTTGATTAAAATCTGCCTTGCCCTCTGGAATGTAAGCTCCTCAACTGAAAGGACCACTGCTTTTGCCCACCATATTATTTCTAGCATTAACTCACTGCTTGGCAGATCGTAGGTGCTCAATAAACAGTGAATAAATGAATCCCTAGACAAATTTCATCAGTGGTTGCTCCACACTTCAAGAGGAAGCCTGATGTAGTAACAGAGAGAGTGTTGGTTGGGGATTAAGGATTTCAGGACGAGAAGCAATTAGAAGAGAAAGTCATTCATTCACTACCTCTATCAGCCATGTTGCATCCACACTCAAATACCTTGCCTTCCCTTCTGTGACTACAACTGGCCTTTCTGGACTCTTAACTAAAGCCAACTCCTTCACTTTTGTACTGGATCCCATACCCTGTTGCCTACTTAATGTGTTCTCCCTTTCTCTCTCCCTCTCTCTCTTTCTCTCTCATGCATTATCAATTCTTCACTCTCTACTGCTCTGTCCACAGAATTTTCTATGATGATAGAAATGTCCTCTAACTCTGCTGTCCTATGGTAGCTACTAGCCACTTGTGGCTATTGAGTTCTTAAAATGTAACTAATCTAAGGAACTGAATTTTAAAATATTTATTTAATTAATTCAAATTAAATAGTCACATGTGGATAATTCCCATTAGCATCAAACTTGCTGTTATTTCTCCCACCTTAAAAAGAAAAAGACAAACAACAAAACCTTTCTTGACTTCACACCCCCTTCTAGATACCACACCATTTCTCTGCTCCCTCCTTCACGTATATATGCTACAAAAAGTTTGTCTACACTTCCTGTCTCCACTTCCCCTTCTTAAACTCACTTCAATTTTTTAACTTAACACATCATCAAAATGGCTCTTGTTAGGATCACCAGTGACCTCTGGGTTGCCAAGTCCTATGGTCAGTGTTGAGCGCTCATTTTACCAAAACTAACAGCAGCATTTTATGTGGTTGGTAATTCCTTCCTTGAAGGACATCCCTCACTCAGTTATTTGGGATCTCACTACTCTTGGTTCTGCTCCTGCCTCTTTGCCTATTCTTTCTCAGTTTTCTTTGCTGGATTTTCATCTACACATCTTCTAAATATTAAAATGACACAAGCCTCAGTCTTGGGACTCCTCTTTATCTACATTTTCTTCCTAGATACTTTCATCCTTTTCTGTGGCTTCAAATATTAGGTACAGGCTGTAGATACCTAAATGTTATCTCTAGCCCTGACTTTTACCCTGAACTCCAGACCTGTATGTCATATATCATATGTTGAGTAGCCAACCCCCTACTCAAACTTGACATATGGATGTCTAGCAGGCACAAGCTTAATATTCCAGAAGATCATTTTTTA
The DNA here is from genome assembly GCA_023783475.1 of Daubentonia madagascariensis. Classification (NCBI taxonomy): domain Eukaryota; kingdom Metazoa; phylum Chordata; class Mammalia; order Primates; family Daubentoniidae; genus Daubentonia; species Daubentonia madagascariensis. Next base: position 37,450,496 of record JAKFHU010001035.1, on the reverse strand, counting down.
TTTCACCTTTTAAATCTGCTTCTCTACTTTGCGAGGCTGAGGCAGGAGGATCACTTGAGGCCAGGAGTTCAAGACCAGCCTGGGCAACATACCAAGATCCTGTCTCCACACACACACACAAAATAATAATAATAATACCAAAAAATCTGCTTCTCCCTCAGTCTTCCCCATCTTTCTAGTTGTTCAGGCCAAACACTTTGGAGTTGTCCTTGACCAACAGCCTATCCATTAGTAAATCCTCTTGGTTCAACTATTTAAATAGAGTGAGAACCTGACCCTATCCCATCATCTCACCTCCACCCCCTTGTCCAAGCCACCACCATCTCTAGTCTGGATTATTGCAAGCGCCTCCTCTCTGGTCTCCCTACTTTTATTTACCCTTATTCCTCTAAAATCTCCTCTCCAAGCAGTAGCCAGAGTGACCCTTTAAAAATGCAAATGGTTCATACCACAGCAGTACACCAAACTTTCCAATGGTTTCCCATCTCATTCCGAATAAAAGTCAGAGTCCTTACCGCTGCCTACAACACCCTGCTGGATATGACCGCCAACTATTAACACCTCTCTGTTCTCCAGGCCCACTCCCTACCCTGCCTCCTATCCCTTCCTCTCATTCACAAGGTCCTCCTCCTTACTGTTCTTTAAACCGGCTACACCTGGTTCTTGCCTCAGGGTTTTGGTGTTTGCTGCTTTCTAAATCTGGTGCATTGTGGGGGTTTTTTGGTGGTTTTTTTTTTTTTTCTTCAGAAAATCTTCCTGGCTTCCTCCCTTCTTTTTTTTTTTTTTTTTTAGGTCAAATGGTAACTCTTTAGAGAGGTTTTTTTTTTTTTTCTTTCTTTCCCCTACCCATCCTATCTCAAGTAGCAACTCACCTCTCCCTCAGGACTCTCAGTCACTTTACCCTGACTTATTTTGCAGCACAATTTTTATCTGTCTTCCCAAACGAAACTTTGGAGAGCTTACTCAGAGTCCAGGCTTGGTCTGTTTTGTTCTCTGCTGTATCCCCAGAATCTCAAATAGTGCCTGGCACTGAGTATGTGTTCAATAAATAAGTGTTGGATGAGTAAACTATATTCCTAATGCTCAGTAGCATAACCCAGAAGAAATCATTTAAACTTTTCTAGGAGAGGTTTCAGTTCCCTCATTTCGCAAAGGAGAAGTGAGCTAGGTAGTCTCAAAATACACATTAATTCAACAAATATTTAATGCAACCTACTTTGTGCCTGACACTGGGTAGGTGTTTCAGCGACAATAAGGAATCACAGTCCCTGATCTCAAGTAGTTTGTTGTCCAGTGGGATAAATAGCCATATGGGGAAATTAGCATGGGAGGGCTTCCAGAGGAAGGTGACGGATAGGGGACAGCTAAGCGGAGAGGGAGTGGGAGCCTGTTCCCGGCTTCCCACCTGTGCACAAGGAACCTTTTCAGTCTGTGAGCCCTGCGAAGGCAGGAGCGTGTTAACTTGCCTGTTTTTCTCCCCAGATTTAGCTGCAGACTCTTAATCACATTCTCTTACCTGCTTACAAGTGCATTTACTGAAGGGAGGGCGGCGTAGGAGTGGAGGGTTGGGGAAGAGAATGTGTTCAATTCCAGCTTTAAAACTGTGGGACCTTTGTTAGAATCCATCTACTTCATAATGCGAGGCACTGCGTTTGCATTTAGGGTTGGACCTGCCTATTCATTTACAGCGTTTCCAGGCGCCAGTAATACAGGTCACATTTAACCTTGGAGGCCCACTGCATAGTGCAAAGGTCCGCAACGTTTTCTCTGGCCACGTTTCTGAGAGCTGTGGCACGTTCCTATCAGCAAGCGCGGCAACTTCCGCGCTGAGCCAGAACCGCTGAACGTCAGCCGCAACACTCGGGAAAGAGAATTGTCCCACTCTGGGATCTTCATGGTCGGCTCTTCTCCAGAGTTCTCGGGTGTTCTCATTAGTTGGCCCCCCGCAATCCCCTGCGCCAACCTGGGAGGAGTCGACCTCTTGAGACTCTACCAACTAAAAAGTGCAGGGGTGGAGTGACTAAACATGCTGAGATGAGGCACGTAAGACGAAAAATGAAACCACTTAGATAAGAAATGAAGAAATATTATTGATGTAAATATCTCATAGGGCTTTATTATTCTCGGAGAAATAGGTTGTTCAATCTTCTAACCTAAAACAATTCTTGTCTCCCCCTATATGTGGCGCGCCCGGCCTTTGTTCTCTTCCGCGCCGGGCGACCCGGCAGTCACGTGCTCCTCCTGTCCTTCTGGCGGAACGTGCATCCCGCTGTGGGGACGGCCGAGCCATGGCAGCTCTGCTGAGACCCGCCCGCTGGCTCCTCCGTGCCGGGCTTGCCCCGCGCCTCCCGCTCTCCCTGCGCCTCGTCGCGGGCGTCCCAGGCTGGCCGCACGCCGCCCCGTGTCTGCCGGCTGCTCGCGCCGGGCTCGTCGCCGGGTGGGTGTCCAGGCCCTTCTTCCAGCCAGGCTGCAGCGCGGGGGTCGTTGGCCCTGTTGGGGGCCGGGTGTCGCTTGTGACCTCTCCACGCTCCTCGCCACCCCAGGACCAAGCATCCCCAGGCCACGGACCACGCTCCCCATTAGGGGTGTTCTGGTGATAGAGTTAAGCACCTGCAGAAGGTCATGGCTGCGGGCATGGCTTGCTTCCGGCGTGAATCTTGCTCTTGCCACCTCGGACTGGGTCCTCCTACCCTTGGGCTACCGACGACCAAGGAAGCTGAGGGGGGCTTTGAAGGTTGCTGTGGGGGTCGGGTGGTAGTCTCCTTACGCTTGGCGGGCTTGGGTAGTGTCCCACGTGGGATCATGAGATCACTGTTGGTAATCAGTAACCGTGCAGCATTTAGGTTTTGAGAGCTTTAGTTTTTTTCGGGGGGTGGCGGGGGGAAGAATTGGAGTTTCGGGTGAGCTCGGGATGGCTTAGAGTTGGGCATTTGATTATGATCACTTTGGGGTTTTGCCTGCATTTTCTTGAATGGAGTTTTCCTTTGATATTTACAAAGGTGTTGTATGAGTTGGATATTGTCACAGTAGGATCTGTAAGTGTCATTTAACGAATAAGTGAACACATGGAAGGGACTCTGTTGGGATTTGGGGACAAGCAAGCAGACAAGCAAAGACAAGTTAAACTGTCAGGATGGTTTGAAATTTATCAGGAGGTAGGTTTGGTATAGACTTTTGGGGGGAGGGGATAAGGAAGGTTGATGAAAGTGTTAATTTGAGTAGTAGTAGTCTGACCACCAGAGAAGGGGAGGTGGGTGCTGAGGTTTTAGCATTGGAGAAAAACTGATTTTGAAAGACTAATGCTTATAATTAAAGGTACTTTGGGAGCTAGCGTAAGGACTAAGAACCAGGAGTACTGCATGAGATTATCTATATTAAGCACTTAATATAGGGCTTGATACCGTAATATGTGCTTTGTTAGTTACTATAATAGTAATAGTAATAATTATGATTATATGGACCTTCATAGACCAGCGTGGGAACTTAATCTCTGCATAAAGTAATGTGGAGGAAATGTTTTATGATTTCTTAACAACTTAGTTATAAATTTTTGGAATGTAGCCTACTTGTAATTTGGAGCCTGCCTGTGTTTTATTAGGCTGGAACAGTTAACCTTCAGAAATCATGCCTCTGAGCACAGAACCACATCTCTTGGGTTTCAGAGAGTTTCTTTGGAGAAAGTTGTGCCAATTACTCTTTTCTAGTCATTAACATCCCTGTGAGGTAGAGGAGGGTCAATGTTATTGTTCATCTTCACTGTTGCATTTGAAGAAAAGTGAATCAAGAGTGAACACAGTTTAGTAGAAACGGTATTGGTCTGGGTGTTAATCAGACCTGGGTTCGGTTTACTTGCTGCATAATCTTAGACGTTTTACCTAACCTCTCTGATCCTCAGTTTCCTTATCAGTAAAGCGGAGGTAACAAGGCCTTTTCCCCTTATCTTTGTAAAGCTGGTTTGTTGTCATTCAGGACTCAACTTAAATGTTGTCTCCTGAGAGGAGCCTTACTTCAACTCAATCTGAAAAATGACATTGCCCTATTTTAGTTTTATCCATGGCATGTGTCACTTGTCTGATGTTGTTACTTATTTATTTTCTCCCTGTTTGTTTCCTTAGTAGAAAGTAAGCTGCATGAAACCAGAACTTTGTATTGTTCACCACTATATGCTCAGGTTATAACTGGCAGGAAAGAAGTATTTGTTACCTCTTTCTCCTGAATTCTGAACACACTGTCCATACAGCCTCCTACCCCACAGCCTGTAAGCATGCCTGGATCTTTCCTACCTGAAAAACAAAACCTTTCCAGGGACTCTTTATTTACCCTAGAATCTTCTGTCTTTCTTCCCTGTCCATATTCTCCTGTCTCCTTCATTCCTCACTTTTCATTCACTTTTTTCGTCATGGCAGGCACATCACTGGCAAAGGCCATGCTTGTCTTATTTATTAATTTTTCATTGTATTTTTAAAAAATTATAAAGCACACATACCTTGAGGAACAATTGCAAAACCAAGGGGAAAAACAATAAAAATCCTCCCTAATTCTGTCACCCAGAGAGCAATTGGTAGATGTCCTTCTAATCACTTATGTATGTGTAAAATGTATGTTTATTTTGTTTAATTTTTCCAAAGGACCTCTTAACTTCCAAATCAACTTTTAGGCCTTGACCTCTGGCATATTACTCTGTCTTCCATTTTCCCCTTCATGAGACCCTTTTCTTGGCATTGATCATGCCATCTTTCTAGAGTCTCTCCTCTTTAGGATTTTTCTCACTCACTTCGTTCCTCCTTCCTCTGTTAAATGCTGATGTCCTTGGGAGTTTTTACCCTTGGTCCATTTCTGTTTTCTCACTTTTTCCATTCTCTTTGGTGGTGACTTCTTCCATTTTCTGGGCATTACCTACCGGTCTGCAGATGGCATTGTTTCTCCTCCTAGATGTAGATGATCTACTAGACACATCCTACTTGGTGAACTATAGTTACTTCAAACCCAACACATCTGCAATTGGACTCAAAGATCTTTCTTCCCAAATCTGTTACTCTTGTGTTCCCTGTTTTAGTGAAAGTTGCTATTTCTATCTGCTTTTCAGAAAGAACCTGGGCATCTTCATGCTTGATTTCCCATTCATATCTCACTGCCTCTACCCCCCATTTATTGATTGTACAAATGATTAGTCTTATTAGATCTGCTTCATCTGGAATGACTCCCCTTTTCCTCTAACCCTGATCATCATTCCCTGGTTTCCCTGGTAATTTGATCCTGTCATTTTCCTATTTATAATTAAGCACTGTGGTTCCTCCCATTTGGTCCACGATAAGGTCTAGACTCTTTAGCACAGCTGTTTTATGAGCTGGAGATGACTCTGGAGCCTCACTGCTTATGAGTTCCTTCCCATGGCATCCTGTATTCTATCTATACCAAGCTACTCCTTTGAAGTCCTCTACAGCAGGGCTTCTCAAATTATAATAAGTATGATTCCCTTGTGTTAAAATGCAGATTCTGATTTTGTAGGTCCAATTAGGGGATTGAGATTCTGCATTTCTAACAAGCCCCTAGATAATAAAGGTGCTGCTGGTCTATGGATCAGCAAGACTCTGGTGGGCCAAGTTGTACAACTCCTTGCCTCTGAGTGTGATGTTGACTCTTGGGATGTGTCTCTCCTTCCCCCCAACTCATGTATCCTTCTCTGTTAAGCCCTACCCAACTGCTTCTCCCATTTGCGCCTTTTTTGTTCCTCCTGTTAGACCCCGTACCACTAAAGCACCCATTAACACTATTACATGTGCACTCAGCAACACTCCAGAGCTGGCTGTAAGTTTCTTGAGGCAGGGACTTTTTCTTATTCTTTTTGCTTCCCCTAGTATCTAACTTTGTGGCATGTAGTAGGTGTTTAATGTTTGTTGAGTAAGTTAATGAAAATCTTAGACATTGAGGAAGGAATATGGTGAGATGCAAAGAAAATTGAAGGGGTCCTGAACCCATTCATGTAGTACAGTGTGTCTCCACAAATTCACCCTGAGCTTGATTTCTAGGAATGTCCTGTCTGGGAAGAACAGGTGAGTATTATTGAGTGAAATTATTAGAATTTATTAATCTGTTTTCAAAATTGAAGCGCCAAAAAGTGTATACTTTTCTTTTGTATTCTTTGGTTGCTCTTCATTTTCTCATTGCAGTGGTTTATTTTTCAAATAAATGCTTTCTTAAAAACCAGCTCTTACCCTACTCTCTGTGAAGAGGTAAACACTCTTGCTGTGTCACACACTTCCCCTCACATTTCTGGATCAGAAGCTGCTTGTATATATTTTGTGAAAGTTTTTAGAATAATAGTTGTGTGCCTCAGAGGAGAGGTAAGCTTTGAGCTAAATCTGTTTGGAAGTAGATTTAGACTAATGATTGACCTACAGGTGAAAATCATATATTGCTCTTTGACAGAATGGTGTGACTTATTTCTAAAGTAGAAAGAAAAGAAAACTTTCTTTTGTTTACCTGTCATTTTAGAAAAATCTTCTGCACAGAGTCCGTCTGGGTCCTTTGGGGTTTGGACGTCTATGAGATTCAGCCTCTGACCTGCATGTATGTGTTTATCGATCACAGAGGTCTATGACAGGCACATGTGCAACTGTGTATATGTATGTTCTGTCCATGAGAGAGGAATATGATACAGTGGTATTTCAGAGAGAGGAGCAATCACATTTGTTTTGTGGTAGGGGGACATTTGAGTTTTAGCGGACGCATGGGTGTGCAGAGTGTTCCAAAAGTAGAGAAGAGCATGAACAGACATGGAGACCATACTTTTATTCTGTGTGGCTACATGGGATGTGGTAGAAGTTGATACTGCAAAGTCCAGTTGATTCCTTGAAGCTGCCAAAATTGGCCAGAAGGTAGGCTGGTTGATGATTGGAAGCCATTGGAGGATTTTGATACAGATTTTGACAAAGTTTACAGACTATAGGAGAGGTAGAGCCTGGGGATGGACAGACAGGAACAACATTGGTACTGCACATTAGGAATAACAGGGCTTCAACTAGATGGTGCAGAACTGGAGGAAAGATACTTCTATCTCAAGAGAAAGAGGAGAGAAGTCTGGTGAGGGTGTTAGCAGAATTAGGAACAGTAGATTTGGAGATTAAACAATGGTACCTTTATTATAGATCTTTATCATTTTCAAAATGTGTTTGTTTGCATACATCATACAAACTTTTCATCTCTGTGCATTGATATTTCGAATTTTGAAACTGAGGCTTAGAAGGGTAAAGTAATTTATTCAGGATCTCAAGTTGGAATTCAACTGCAGGTACTATGATTCCCAGTTCTGAAGTGTTTTAAATATATTGTGTTTTAGATGCTGAAGGGATTTCTTATGGACATAAAAACATTTTTTTAAAAACAGTACATGATGTATTATAAATTTAGGAATTATAGATTATCACAAGTAAGTAAAGACATAAGATCTCAGAATGTGAAATCTAGAGGGAATCTTTAGAATCTAGTCCATCCCACTCTCACTTTATAGATTCTGAAGACTCTTGCTCCATATCATGTCATAGGTCCCGATCTGGTTAACTGACTCTCCATCACTTCACTTCCTATCATAGCTGAGATAAAAGAGACATCCTTTGGATTGGGGGAGCCTGAGGTGGAGGGGACATCTGGATAGCTGGGAAGGAATAGGATTGGTATTTCAAGCCATGAGACTGTTATCAAGTGTAGATAGATTGCTAGTGGCTTTTCTAGTCTAAAATTCTGTGACTTACTGTAAAGCATAAAACTGTGTGGGGGATGGCTTAATTTGGCAAGGCTTTTTGGAGAATTGAGGTCTTACAAAATAGTGCAGGGAGAAAGTTCATTATGACTTAGCTTAACAAAAGATTTAAAAAAATCATTTCACAGGTATTTATTGAACACTTTCTATAACGAGAGAGCTATTATTTATTGAGCACTGCTTTGTTAGGAGTCTTATATTTGTTTTTTTCCCATGTGATCTTCACAAGGTAGGTATTTTTCTTTGGCTGAAGAAACTAATGCTTAGAAAGACCAAGTACCTTTCCCAGAGTCACATAGCTGCTTAAATAGCACAGCCTGGATTTGAACAGGCCTTTTAAAATAAGTCCTGAGATTTCTGTTAATACATTTTAAAAAGAAGAAAATGCTGTAGTAAATACTTAGTATTTATTAAGCTTACTTTGCCAGGTCCTTTATGTACACTTGCCCAATGTTGCCCAAACTTTGGGCATTTGTATACTGCCTTCAGATTTTTTGCCAAATCTGAGTACTTTCTGAACTATAATTTATATTTAATATTTTTCCTTACATTGGCTTTAGGTTTAAACTGACATTTTTATGACTTAATTTTGTCTTAAGCAAAAACAACTACTGAAATGGAAAATCTTTGTCTAAATGTTACCCCAAATTATCTTGCCTAGCAGAGTGTGATATTTGGGGATACACTCCATTATCTCAGTTAATCTCTGTAATATCTTTTTTTTTTTTTTTTTTTTGGAGACAGTCTTGCTCTGTCATCCGGGCTAGAGTGTGGGGGTGTCATCATAGCTCACTGCAACCTCCAACTCCAAGTGATCCTCCCGCCTCAGCCCAGAGTGCTAGGATTACAGGCGTGAGCCACCACGCCTGGCCAATCTCTGTAATATCTTTGTGAAGTAAATACTGAGTAAATAGTGTTATTATTCCCCCAAATTACAGGCTTAAAGAGAGTTGCAGTGACATGCCAAAGTCACACATCTTATAAGTGGCAGACCCTGAACTCAGACCAGTGTATGGGACTCAAGCCCATGCTCTTAAAGCTCATGGTGTTTCCACACCAAGGAGCCTTCTGTTTTTGTTCTCTAAGATTGCATTTATATCAAGTGTTTATAAAAATGATACATAATCAGGTAAGAGGCATAAAGAGGTCTCTGTCTCAGAGGCATACAGAGAAAGTATACTTAAAGGACCTGGCAAAGTAAGCTTAATAAATACTAAGTATATACTATAGTATTTTCTTCTTTTTAAAATGTATTAGCAGAAATCTCAGGACTTATTTTAAAAGGCCTGTTCAAATCCAAGCTGTGCTATTTAAATAACTATGTGACTCTGAGAAAGGTACTTGGTCTTTCTAAGCATTAGTTTCTTCAGCGAAAGAAAAATACCTACCTTGTGAAGATCACATGGGGAAAAAAACAAATATAAGACTCCTAACAAAGCAGTGCTCAAAGAAACTTCACTTTTACATGAAATTTTCTTCATTACATGCAAGTGAGAATTCACAAATTGTATAGGTGAAACTTGCCCAGAATTTTTAGTTAAATCAGGTGGAGGCCTTGGTGATATGTATTTCTTTCCCATCTCTGCTGCCTATTCGGGTCTAAGCTTCAATGAGTCTCTCACCTGGTCTACTGTAACAGCTTCCTAAATGGTATCTCTATTTTAATTCTAGCTGTTTCATTCAGCAGCTAGAATGATTTTTTTTCAAAGCAGAAATAGATCATGCCACAACTCCTTCTCATAAACCTTCAATAGAGTTCTGATTCAGTTCTGCACTTGGGATAAAATCTGTAGCTAGAATAAAGTCTCTACTCCTTGCCTTCAAAATCCTTCATGATCTGGCCCAGTTTTTCCTCTCCACCCTCATCCCTGATGCTGTCTGTTGCTCACTTCCTTGGCCTGTTGACTGTTCTGCCTCTGCTTGGAATACTCACATCTGCTATCTGTATGGCTGTTCTTTTTCATCCTTAGCCTAAAAGCTTTAACGTCACCTTCCTTGAACATTTTATCTGAAGTAGAACCCTGCTGTTACTCTTTTATCATAGTCCCTTGTTTATTTTCTCCATAGTACTTACCACAATTGGTATTTTTTTAAAGTTTAATTATCAGATTTACTCACTAGGTAAGTAGAGATCCTAGAACAGTGCCTCATCCGTAGAAAGTACTCTTTGAATTAATAAATGAAAGAACTTCAGTTTGTTGTGACAAAAGTAAAGAATATCTTAAAAGGGGGACTGACATGAGGAAAGATGTCAGTGAGGGGATGATTGATCTGGCAGTTGTGTGAAGAGAAGCTGAAGCCTGAGAAACTAGTTAGGGGTTTCTTGCAAAAATCCATGTGTTTTGGGTTCATTAAGGGCCTCAGAAATGAGGAGACATCTAAGGACTCAACAGATGGGATGTGAAGGGTGAGGGAGATAGAGCAATAAAATAATCACCCTAAGATTTTGAGTTAGAGGGAACAATGTAGTAGTGGCGCAGGTGGCAGCAATGGAGATTTGAAAAAAGTACCAACCATGTTTAGGAGGAGGCATTACCTTTTGAAATTTTGACAAGAGGATCCAGCAGTGTATATAAAGAATTATATTTAATACATTGTGAATAAGTGGGGTTTTTTCCAGGTGTGCAAGGCTGGTTCAGCATTTGAAAATCAATCCACGTGATCCACCACCGTATCACCTCAAGTGGAATAGTTAAATTACAAATTAAAAAACCTCCAGTGGAATAGTTAAATTAGGGATTGGTGAAAACCTAAGAGGTAAATTTGTGATCCCCATTTCCTACAGAATAGTGCAAAAAAATAAGCTGAGAGAGCAGCTCTATGGAAATCAGTCTTATATTTTATAAGCATCTGCTATTGGAGACTTTCCATTATCTATTCTCACCCTCCCTGTCTAGGTTAAATTTTTACCACTTTCCAGTGTGAACCTCCCATTGCAGCCAGATTAGTTTCCTTGATGCCCGTCCTCCACGTTGAACTCATTTCAGAATGAAACTGCCTGAGTACAAATCCTGGCACTGTCATTCTGTCATTAACTAGCTTTTACTGTGATGACTTTGGGCAGGTTGCTTCAGTTTTCACGTCTTAAAAATTGGGGTTATAGTTACAATTTTCGTGTACTTAGCATGTGATAAACACATGATAAGCACTAACTATTGCTAATACCTCTTCTATCTTATGTCTGTATCTCCCTTCTTTAAACTCTGATAGCTCCAAAGTGATGCTAAACTTACTCATAATACCAGTGAAGAAGAGAAATATATGGAGGGAAGAATTTTAAGAACATGTATGATTAGTTTGGTGTACCTTTGAAGTTGAAAAGGAATGAATAACCCTTTATCAAAATGTTTACTTGAAAAAATAAATACTGAGACTATACAAAACATACAAAGAAACCTTAAAGCTTAATAATAAAACTTATGATCCAATTAAAAAGTGGGCAGAAAATCTGAACAGATACCTCGCCAAAGAAGCACATGAAAACATACTCAACATCTTATGTCATTAGGGGATTGTAAATTAAAACAACAATGAGATACCATGCCTCAGAATGACTAAAATCCTAAACACTGAAAACACCAGATGTTGGGAGGATATAGGGCAACAGGAACTCTCATTCGTTGTTGAAAGGAATGCAAAATGGTACAGCTATTTCGGAAGATAGTTTGGTATTTTCTTGCAAAGTTAAACGTAGGCTTACCGTTAGGTATTTACCCAAACAAGTTCAAAATTTATGTCCACACAAAAATCTGCACACAAATGTTTATAGCAGCTTTATTCATAATTGCCAAAAATTGGAAACAACCAAGATGTCCTTCAGTAGGTGAATGGATAAACAAATTACATATATCCATATAACGGAACATTATTCAGCAATAAAAAATGAGCTATCATGCCATGAAAAGACATGGAGGAACCTTAAATGTATATTGCTAGGTGAAAGAAGCCAATCTGAAAGGGCTACATACTATACAATGCAACTGTATGGCATTCTGGAAAAGGCAAAACTATAGAGACAAGTAACAAAAATCAGTGGTTACCAAGGGTTCAGGAGGGAGAGGGGAAGGGATGAATAAATAGGTAGTGCATGGGGCATTTTTAGGACAGTGAAATTATTATTTTTTTAAGACAGGGTCTCACTCTTGCCCAGGCTGGAGTGCAGTGGCACTATCATAGCTCACTGTAACCTTGAATTCCTGGGCTCAAGTTATCTTCTTGCCTCAGCCTCCTGAATAGCTGGGAATACAGGCACATGCCACCATGCCTGGCTAATTTTTAAAATTTTTTGTAGAGACGGAGTCTCACTATGTTGCCCAGGCTGGTCTCAAACTCCTGGGCTCAAGCAGTCCTTCCACATCAGCCTCCCAAAGTGCTGGGATTATAAATGTGAGCCACTATGCCTGGGAGTGAAATTATTCTGTATGGTACTGTAATGGTGGATTCATGTCATATATTTGTCAAAACCTATAGATACGTGCATACAAAGAGTGAACACTAATGTAAATTACGGACCTTAGTTAATAATGTGTCAGTCACTATTGATTCACCATTTTTAACAAATGTACCACACTAATGCAAGATGTTAGTAGGGGAAACTGTAGAGGGGGAAGAGAGTATACGGGAACTCTACGTTCTGCACAACTTTTCTGTAAGCCTAAAAATAGTCTTAAAAATAAGTTATATTAATTAAAAAAAATAGTACAGGCTTAAAAGGGAAGTCCCATGGGAGCCTGCTTATAATAGTCTGGCCCTTATTATTTTTTTAAGATATGGATGCTCAACTATAAAATTGTTTTGTACTAAAGAGTAAAAGTAAAAACCACCATCACCACCGTAATTTTTTTTTAAACTGAGAAAAATAACTTTTTAAATGCCAGATTTTATCAGAGAAAATTCATGGCTAGCCTGAATGTTAGTGGTGAGGGCCAGAGTCTCAGGAGGGAAGTTTAACTCAGAAAGTATAAAGAGCTGGTTGTGGTGGCTCACGCCTATGATCCCAGCACTTTGGGAGGTGGAGGTGGGAGGATCGCTTGAGCCCAGGAGTTTGAGGCTACAGTGAGCTATGATCGTGTGACTGCACTCCAGCCTGGGTGACAGAGCAAGACCCTGTCTCTTGAAGGAAAAAAAGTGTAAAGGAGCCATTGTGATTCTTGGCTGAGATAATTTAATTTTCCTTACGGTGGTTACATCAATTTTGGTCATTAGAATTTGGAGGCAATGCACTCCAGCTCGTGCAAGCCTGATGGGTTTGTTCCTCTTAACATGGATCCACCTTAACACCTGGACTTGTTCTTTTCTTTCTGTCACAACATGCTCATTGTTCCATGTTGTAAAGTTATTTCCTTCAGGATGTATTAGAGTGAATTTAAAAATAAATTCTGGGCCATATGTATAATGTAGGAAACAGTGGAGAATCTTTTTGAAGAGTGAAGAATTCTTTGGTTGAAATATGTTATCCTTCCTCCGCTCCAATTTATTTTATAGTAGATTCATGACTCTACTTAACTAATTAAAACGAAGCATAGTTATGTGAAGGAGACTTGTCTGCATTAAAGACTTACTTGTAGGAAAAAATTAGCTTTAGAATGTTCAGAATTGATGTGTTGGTGTATAAACATCTCTTCTCCGTGAATTTTGTGTTTGTCTGCTCTTAAATTTTAAAACTGTATTTTAGCGTAAGTTATATTTTTGTGCTTCTTAACTGTTTATCAAATTTGGGTTGTGTAAAAAATTTTGGCTAATATAGACTTCACTACAATTTTGATATTTCTATATTAATCTTTTTTTGTTAAGCAACATTATTGCATACTCACTTGAACTTGACACATTGTTCTGGGTGATTTAAAATAATGTTACTTTGTGTTTGTCTGACACTAATCATAAGGGCATAATTTAGTAACAACTCACACAGTAACCAGATAAATGGCATGGAAGCCTTTTGAAAGGCATAAATACTATGTATATCATCTGTGGTTTGTAGGTAATAAGCTAGTATTTAATTAATTCAGCTCATTTAACAAACTTTAGTCAGTTAACCATCTACAATGGGCTGATCATTCGTTTTGTAATTCAAAGATAAGACATCATCTTAGTTAGTATACTGATTTTTTCCATTGTTTTCCCATCTATCTAGGTGGAATCTTTGATGGTCAGAGTGGTTGTGACTTGTCCCAGATCACAGTGGTAGAATTTCTAGTCTAGTATCAATTACTGCCTCTGTGTTTTACATAACCTTGTGGTAAAAACTCTGGTATAGCTTCCTTTAATAAAATGTCACATAAGTAATCATTCAGTTTGTGACTGGTTTCCCAGATTAATAACATAGGCTAGGAAAGCAATAGTTTTACTTTTTGTTTATTTTTTTGTTTTGTTTTTTGAGACAGGGTCTTGCTTTGTTGCCCACACTGGAGTGCAGTGGCACGATCATAGCTCGCTGCAACCTCAAACTCCTGGGCTCAAGCAATCATCCTGCCTCAGCCTCCTGAATAGTTGGGACTACCGGTGGGTGCCACTACAGGCGGGTGCCACCACAGCTGGCTAATAGTGTTATTTTTAAACTCACCATTGACTGTGGTAAAAATGTGCACATGTCAGAAAAATGTCATTATCATCCTGAAGATATTTCCTGGATGTATTTTTATATTATACTTAGTTATTATACACTTAGTATATAACAGTTATACTTAGTGGTTGCAATAATTAAGATATTTGGAATAAATGTGTAAATCTCTGAGAATTAGAAATCTTATTTTTTAAAAGTGATATTTGAACACAGAAATCATTTAAATTCAACTTAGATTTATGACAGGGTTTTCTTTACACAGAAGGATTATTTTTTAAGTCTGATATTTGTAAATCAGATATAATCTATACTCTTAGAGCCTGGAATATCTCAGATTTCATGTTTTAGAGCATTTGGCTTACATATCAGACTCTGTATTATTAACATATTAAATTGTTTAAAGGTTGCTTGCTCTTTATAAACATGTATATACTATTCTGACCTTACCTAATTTGTAAACATTTTTTCTTTCCCTTCTGACTTCCCTAAAATTAATGATGTTTGACATTAGAAATCTAGTTTTATTTTTGATGGTTGCAGCAGTTTAAAATAATTAGGAAAGGATACAACTAGCATTTTGACAGATAGAAAGCAGATAAGAATTGAGAACATTATTACTATAAAATGTTTCAAATTTATTTAGATAGAATAGAAATTATTTTGGCCTGAATGATCCTTTTTAAAAAACTACATAGTTTTAACTTGGACATTGGTCTTCTTTTAAATTTATAATAAGCTATAAGCTTATACCCAGAAAACACAGGTAGCTGTCAGAATTTTAGATGTATTTTAGATCTGTTGTCTCAGTTATTGAGGTGAGAAGAGCTTTGTAGCATAAAAGCTGCTTCATTTTCCTTCATTAACCTGGTTTTGGTTAAGAGAGACAAACAAAAACTTAAAACATACCATATTAGCATCTTAGTTTGAAATGATTCCGTGTTGAAGGTTATCAAGACACTCTGAAATTATTCAGGAGATTTATTGTGCATATAGTTTATGTATGTGTTTATATGATTTTACCTAAAGCAAAAGTTGAAACTTTCTTTCCTGCCAGTTCGTATGTCTCTAATTTTGATGTCATACTGTAATTTTAGTTATTTAATAACTAATAAAAAATTTGTATAAGTTTTGCTCAAAAAGGTGACATATATAGTTAACAGGTGACTTGTTTCTTAATTAGTTTATTATTAATTATGTTTCATTTTTCAGAGGGCTACTAAACCCAGCCAGGCTATATGCTATTGCTGCTGAAAAAAAGAATGATATTCAAGAGGAGCCTACTTCTTCTCTTAGAAGGACTGCCAATCAATTTGATTGGGCTCTGATGAGACTAGATAATTCTGTCCGAAGAACTGGCCGCATTCCAAAGACGCTTCTACAAAAAGTCTTTGATAGCACATGCCACTCAGGTATTTCAAAATCTTCTGTTCAAAAAGTTGACTTTTTAATAAGTACTTGTTTGGGGACAAGCTCTTTACAGAGTACATTTTTTGATACTTTAAATTTTGTTTGTTATATTCTGTTTATCATCATGATTTTATACTATGATTATGATCTCTCTTTCCAACTCATCTGGACAAAGTTTGGAGTAACTAGAACATTCTTAGATGTTTATTTCAAAATCAGCAAATAAAAATTGTCTTCTTGCTTTCCATTGTTTATAGAAAAAGGGTCATTTCAGTGGTAAATTATCTTGGAAGGTACTAGTTTTTCTTACCTTCCATTGTATAGTGTCAACGTTCCCTAAGACGATCATATGTGACAGATTTTCATTATTTTTCTTTCATTTTCAGTTAGCTACTGAAATCTATTTGGATCACTTATGCCCTTAATAATCTAATGGAAGCTGTAGGTCCTTCACACACCCCCGTCCCCACAAGCCCACATGCAAACACACAATATTTTGTACGCAGTTTAGGAGGATTCACCAGCTTCCTGAACACCATTCAAAGATTTCAGTCACATTAAGAAGCATAGCTATAAAATCTGATGATAAGGGCTATCAAAGAAGTGTCAATTATAACTATAATTATATGCATTTAAAGACTTTTATCATTTTCTCTCTCTGTTTTTTTTTTTTTTTTTTTTGAGACAGAGTCTCACTCTGTCACCTGGGCTAGGGTGTAGTAGTGCAATCATAGCTCACTGCAACCTCAAATTCCTGGGTTCAAGCAATACTCTTGCCTCAGCCTCCCAAGTAGCTGGGACTACAGGTGTGCACTCTCTCTGGTTTATTTGGTTATTCAACCATCACCACTGTCAATTTTAGAACATTTTTATCACCCCAAAAAGAAAACCCTGTACCCTCTAGCTACCAGGCCCCACCAATCCCTTCCAACCCTAGGCAACCACTAGTGTAATTTTTTGTCCCTGTAGATTTACCCATTCTAGATAGTTCACATAAGTGCAATCATACAATAAGTGGTTTATTTTTGTTTTGTTTTAAAGTCAGCTTTCAGGGACATGTTGATAAGGATTATGGATACAGGGGAAAGGAAATTTATATTATTTTGTAACTGACTGTAAACCTAAATTTGGATATTCATGGGTGTTAATTATACTATTTTGTATTATTTTTGTAAGATACTGAAAAGCTTAGACTTTGAATTGCAGCAAGCACTGCTTATAAATTAGGTTCTTTGTATTTTTGTATTCGATAGTCTTGCAAATTACATAGATTTCATAAGCTTATATAGATTTCATTAATGAGTCAACTTAAGAAAGCAGACTAATATAAAAAATTTAACTTGTAACTTTTAGTAACTGTGCATTAGGATAGGCTTTCTCTAATTTGTGGATACTGTCAATATTGTCTTTGGTGAGCCAGAAGAATTTTGAATATTTCTAGATTTCAGTTTAAATTTTGATGTTTATCTATATAACCTTGGTACTATGTTAAATGTTCCCCATTAACCTTTTTTCCATAGGTAACCCAGGAGGTAATCAAGCCTTGCTTTTACTACGTAGCTGTGGTTCTCTCTTGCCTGAACTAAACCTCACAGAGAGAACAGAATTTGCTCATAGGATATGGGACAAACTTCAGAAATTGGGTATGATCGTTTGAATATATGATGTGTATAAAAGATGTAGATATTTTTTCTCTTTGTAAAAAAGTATCTCTTTACATAAATGCTTTACATAAAATGTAAATTTTTGGAAGGGTAACTTGATTCATAATTTTTTGGTAATATGAATTATTTAGTGAGTTATAGTGACACCTAGGGGTATTAAGAATAAAATAATTTTTCATAACAAGTATTATATACTTACAAATGTGGTAAGTTAAAAAGAAGAACAAAGTAGAAAGGCATTTGGTCTGTCCAAGTTTTAAGTACACATATCATTTGACTAAGTTCCATTTGTTAGAATTTAGATACAGATATGCTTACATATGCAAAAGAACATTTTTCATTGTAATTTGTTTATAATAGTAAGAAATTGTAACCAACTCAAATGTCTCTCACTAGGGGATTAGATAAATAAATTATGGAGTATTCATAAAGTAGAATACTGTGCAACTGTTAAAAAAACGAAGGAGCTCTTCATAGACTGATGGGGGTTCTCCAAAATATAAATAAAAATTGAGTTGCAGAACAGGGGTATAGTATGCTACCATACTGAAGAAAATTGTTGATATATGTGCATGTGTATCCAATATTAAAATATTTCTGGAAGGATGATAAACACTAGATACAGTTTTTATTATATATGCTTTTATAGTTTATCAATTTGGAACCAAATGATCATAGTAAACATTCAAAAAGTAAAGAAATTTAAGGCCTGGTACTGTGGCTCACGCCTGTAATCCTAGCAGTCTGGGAGGCTGTGGTGGGAGGATTGCTTGAGCTCAGGAGTTCAAGGCCAGCCTGAGCAAGAACAAGACCCCATCTCTGCAAAAAATAGAAAAATTAGCCTGGTGTGGTGGCATGGGCCTGTAGTCCCAGCTACTCCGGAGGCTGAGGCAGGAGGATGGCTTGAGCCCAGGAGTTTGAGGTTGCTGTGAGCAACAATGACACCACTGCACTCTAGCTGGGGCAACAGAGTGAGACTCTGTCTCACAAAAAATAAAATAAAATAAAATAATTTAAAAGATCTTTTGATAATATTCAGTGTTCATTCCTGATTTAAAAAAATCTTAATAAAGAATAGAAGGATGCTTCCTTAACATGTTAAAATCTAAAACCAACAACTATCAGATAGAATGGAATGAAATAAGATGTGAAACAATACTAGAAATTATTATTTTTTAGGTGATGTGATTGTTTATCTGTAAAATCCCAGAAAATCAGCTTACAATAATTAGCTGGACATAGTAAATGTTTGAGAATCCATAACTTTTCTAGTTACAAAATAAAGTGGATAAAAAGATCCAATTGCCAGGCACAGTGGCTCATGCCTATAGTCCCAGCCACTCTGGAGGCTGAGGCAGGCAGGATCTCTTGAACTCAGGAGTTTGAAGTTGCTGTAAGCAATGATGACATCACTGTACTCTAGCCCAGGTGATAAAGCAAGATGCTGTCTCGAAAAAAAATAAAAAATAAAACAAATCCAAGTAAGTATAGCCACAAAAATATAAAATATTTAGGACTACACATTCAAAAAATGTGTAGGACGTATATGAAAAAAACTATAGGATAAAGATAGATTCTTACCTCACAGTTTTGAATTCATATAGAATTCATTTTGATGACAAGTTCATTTTTAAAAACTTTTAAAAATATAGATAAATGTTGGATTTCAGATTGGAAAAGGATTTCATTAGTATAAAAGCAGCAGAAAAGTGAAGATAAAGTATTGACTATAAAAATTAGAAACTTCTGTATGTCTATAAGTCATATAATTAAACACATGTTCAACTGGGAGACATATATTCAAAAAAATTATATTATAAAATACAAAAGCACAGTAGTAATAACATTACTGTATCCTTCATGAGGGTAGAATCCATAACTTATTTTTGTCTTTGCCAATAGCATGATACTTTGTATATGATGGCATTTAGTACATGCTTGTTGAATTAATATTGCCAGAGGCCTGTTGGATTGCCAGTGTGTCTTACGTTCACAGACTTATGAAGTTGTAAGGGATATTTTACTTAGGTAACATGTCCAAAGTTAACGAATGATCTATTAACAGATATGATAGTGGAACTGAGGTCTCTGGAGGGGAATCTGGAGGAAACACTGGAAATGATGGAATCTCATTTCATTTTTGCCATATTCTAAATTCTTGAAAGTAGAATTACTTCTGCTGTACCACTTTGGCTACACTATGATAATATATGTCTCCTTACCAATTTTTGTTCAAATTCTTAATATTTTCTGAAATATTGTTTCTTTCTTTTTTTTTTTTTTTTTTTTTTTTTTGAGACAGGGCCTTACTCTGTTGCTTAGGTTAGAGTGCAGTGGCATTATCATAGCTCACTGCAACCTCAAACTTCTGGGCTCAAGCAATCCTCTTGCCTCAGCCTCCGGAGTAGCTGGGACTACAGGCGTGTGCCACCACACCCAGCTAATTTTTCTATTTTTTGTGGAGACTGGGTCTCACTCGTGCTCAGGCTGGTCTTGAACTCCTGGCCTCAAGCAATCCTCCCACCTCAGCCTCGCAAAGTGCTAGAATTATAGGTGTGAGCCCCTGCATGCGGCCAAGATATAAACAAGTATTAATTTAATAGAACAGGTCTCTGCTGCCTAGAATCTCATCATCTGACACCAGATAGTGACCATAGGCCTGTGTGGCCACAGGCAGTTGAATAAAGGCATGAAATTTACTGAAACATCTTACCACTAAATTGATAGGATGACCATGATATCATGAATGGGTAGATCGATTAAGGCCGAATGGTAACCTTAATTAATGTGGACCTAGGCAATATGGACACAGAAAATAAAGGGCATTGGAATATAGGTAATTAGTGAACGCACACTAGAAATGATGTTCAGCAACTAAAAATCGAATGGGTCCTTCAAACAAAGGCTTTGAGTGGCCTGATAAGTAAATAAGCAAAATTGCCAACACATTCCTACTTGTCTAAAGATCTGCAGTCACAATCCATCTGTCACAGTGTGTGTGTAACATGGTAAGGACTGTTTTATATAGAAAAATCTTTCAGTTACTTTTAAATGTAAGGGTATTGTCAGCATTTTCTAACAGGAAGAGAATATTGTGCTGCGTAACTAAGAGACCTTTTAATATCTGAATAGGCAATTACAGTTGTAACTTTACACTAATTCTGTAATTACCATCTTATATGCTTAGTTTAATCTGTTCTGACAGGATATCTATGTAGATGGGTCTAAGTGTTAAGATAAATGCTAAAGTGATAATTTTACTCTTTTTTTGTTTGTTAAATTTAGGTGCATATGATTTCAATTGTGATGAAGGAATGATTTTAAATGCTTTTCTAAAAATTTGATTTAAATTTCATTTGTAGGTACTGTGTATGATGTGAGTCACTACAATGCTTTACTTAAAGTCTATCTTCAAAATGAATATAAATTCTCACCAACTGATTTCCTAGCAAAAATGGAAGAAGCAAACATTCAACCAAATCGAGTGGGTAGTTGGCTATTGTGAATATTTATTGATGAAATCCACTGTGGTTTTTTTTAACCCAGAAAAAAATATTAAAAAAAAATATTAACTGGCCCATTTTATTGGCAGGTGACATACCAGAGGTTGATTGCTGCTTATTGTAATGCAGGAGATATTGAAGGTGCCAGGTATGGATCTGTATTAATGTATGTTTAAGCAAACAAATTTATAAATTTTCTAAATCTCGAATCTATTCACTCCACTCCTCTTTCCTTTAACGTTTCTTCTTAATAAGGGAAACATTTCAGAAATATTTTAGTCTAGCAAATTTCATAATATGACTTAGATAAACTATAAAATTATTGTGTAAGAGGGAAAAGATAAGTAAAAATTGGTGTTTTAATTAAAAATTTGATTTATTGAAGCAGAGGTATAAAATTGAGGTATAAAGCTGGCTTTACTTTTTTTAATTAATAATATTTCCTATGGAAAATGTTAGCCGTATAAACTGTTCATTTATAAAAACAGGGACTAATCCCTTTATCCCACTGATAAAATCAGTGGCCACATTTCACTACTTATATAAAATTTATTAGCACTTTTGGGTAACATGAGATAAATTGAATAACTAAATTAATCATATTAAACTTTATGCTTTTAAAAGTTTAATTAGTAGTGTAGGACCATAAGGTTGTTTTAAATTACCTTATATTTTTAACCAGAGCACTTCAAGACTATTGATACTTCAGGGAGTGGGATTTTGTGGGAAGGCGATAAATTTCCACTTTGTAGTTTTTAAAATAAGCATGTTTTACTACTTTATCTTAAAAAACAAGGCTTCTATGCATGTTCTATGCATGTTATAAAAGTGTTTTTGGTAAATACTTCCAAGGAGTATCTGAGTATCTTCATTTCTCATTGCAGCAAGATTCTTGGATTTATGAAAACTAAGGATCTTCCAGTCACAGAGGCAGTATTCAGTGCCCTTGTTACAGGGCATGCAAGAGCCGGGTAATGTTCAACCTAAGGTTTTGGTTCCTAAGCAAGGGTTAAATTAGAGCAAATTATTGTGGAAAATGTCTAAAATATGTTTACCCTTTCAAAAAAATGTGGAGTATATGAAGTAGAACATATTAATATTTTTATAACTTGTTCTTAAATTTGTTTCATAAAATTTTATTTGCAGTCGTGTAATTTTAAAAATTGGGCTTGATCTGAAGTAACCAAATTTGTAATTTATTATCTGCTCTGGAAAATATTTTTATTTTTGAAGAATAATTTACTAAATGTTATTCTTTAAAATGTAAATCTGAGTCATAACTTACTTAACATACTTAATGTAAGAGGGTACATCATTTAATGCCTATGTAATTATTATGCAATTTGGTTTTTAGGGATATCAGATGTTTATGATCTTTTATTATTTCAGAAAAATATGAACAGTTTAATATGTATTTGTCCTCTGACATCATAATTCTGAATGATACTTAACATTTTTTATTTTAATAAGCATAGGTAATATAGTTTAGTTTGAATAATTATATTACATTTGGCAATAGTGTAGTAATGTATTTTCTTTGAATTAACTTATAGAGATATGGAGAATGCAGAAAATATTCTCATGGTGATGAAAGAGGCTGGAATTGAACCTGGTCCAGACACATACCTAGCATTATTGAATGCATATGCTGAGAAGGGTGACATTGACCATGTTAAGCAGGTATGATTTATGTCATGTAAATAAACATACTTTAAAATTTTTATAAATTTATGTTTTGCATGAAGCAGAAAAGTATAGCTTATACCTGTTTTTAAAGATGTCTCCTTGTAGACAGTAGCGTTTAAGGAGAATTCTTATGATAGTTTGGTACCTTGGTGCTGATATATAGCAGTTAGTGTTGAAGTAGAATATTTCCTGTTTTATAAAAGAAGTCCTAAACCTTTAGATGGTATTTTTTCCTAATTTTGTGAATCTCAGTATATTGATTTATTTAGCTTTAATACTTAAATAAAAAGCACTGGTTTCTAACTTATTCTAATTTCTGGAACTGTCTTATAGATACTGGAGAAGGTGGAGAAGTCTGAGCTTTACCTTATGGACCGTGATTTATTGCAAATTATCTTTAGCTTCAGTAAAGCTGGGTATCCTCAGTATGTCTCAGAAATTTTGGAAAAAATTACATACGAAAGAAGATTTATTCCAGGTAATTTTTAAAAATTTATTTACATGATTTTTAAAAATTTGAATTGCTGTTATGTGATGGAAAGCGTATTCTCTATCAATAGGGGATTGTTGCAGGTGAACATAGGATTCTTGAAGTCAGCTTAATGAGCTAAAAAATATGAGTTAATGAATACATAGGGATGTTTTGATTTGGAAATGTTTTATTGTTATTTAGGCAGACATATCCTTTTGATATTTACAATTTCTATCTTGTCTTTAATATTGGTTGCAGTGTAAAAATATTGTCCAGTTCAATAACAAAAGATGTCTTTGTTTTCTTCCCAGATGCAATGAATCTCATTTTGCTTTTAGTCACTGAAAAATTGCAAGATACAGCATTGCAAATTTTACTAGCATGTCCTATATCAAGGGAAGATGGTCTGAGTGACTTTGGCAGTTTCTTTTTACAACACTGTGTGACCATGAATACGGTATTCTGTCCATTTTTACTTTGTAAACAGAGTAATTGGCAATGAAATAAGATTCTTTAAAATATAAGAAAATTTATGAGATTAGACCACTTGTAAACATTTTAAAAACTTTGTTTTTGTGTTGCAAGATTTTGGGGTAGAAAGATGAGAGATTTAAATTTTTCATCGCAAAAGTGGTCTAATATTTGCAGCGGGTTAAATGGTGGGATATTTGCCAGTCTGGCTGATGCATGGTGCTTTTCTCCCATAGCCTGCAGAAAAGCTGACAGACTACTGTAAGAAGTTAAAGGAAGCCCAGATGCACTCATCTCCTTTGCAGTTCACCCTCCATTGTGCTCTACTAAGCAATAAAGCAGGTGCTATATTCTTATAGTTAAAACCAACATAAGTAACTTTTGCTGAGATAGCTTTGTGATATTTTATGATATCTCTTTCAGATTTGGCAAAAGCTCTAATGAAGGCTATGAAGGAAGAAGATTTTCCTGTCAGAACTCACTATTTCTGGCCATTGCTAGTTAAACATCAGAAGAAGAAAAATGTTGAAGGTTAGATTTTGCCTTTTACTGATTTATACTGGTTCAGGGAGCCACTGTAACAGTTTGCACACATATCTAATTGAATTCTTTGGGAAAGTACACTTATTCCTATTAGATATTATGAGAAAATGGAATTGTTTTAAGTCATAATAAAGTATTATGTAAGCATTTTAAAAAAACAAAATGGATTTCTTTCATCTTAATTTCATTAATTTCATTTCTTAATTCATCTCTAATCTTGATATTCAAACTTTGAGTGTAGTTTTAAACAGTTCATTATTTTTAAGTTCTTAAAAAAACCTTTTAGATCTTGATATTACATGTAGTGTTTGAAATTAGTTTGTCTAGCCCTAATACAGATAAAGTTATATATAATCAGATTCATGAAAACAAAGAGTGTGGCCATTTTCTTTATGGACCAATCTATTTCTTTTTAGCTGAGCTTAGTTACAATAATAGGAAAGGCAGGAAAACTTTTATTGCAAAATGAGTACTCATGACCTGACAGCCTGCTGATTGAAGGACAGAAATGTTCAATCTTTTAGGTTCTTAAGTACGTTTAAGCATTTAGCATACTTTTCCCTTGTACACATGGGATGTCTATAGGATATGAATAAGAATTGAACAAATATTAAATTTTAGAGTACAGTATCTAATTCTTTGGTTTGCATTATTGGTAATTCAGAAAGAGTAGTCTCATAAAAAGATGCTTTTAACAGAAGTACTTTCCCCTTGGGGAAACAAAAAATGGTCTTTTTCATTTTATCTTGCAGTATAATGTGCTTTGGAATGAGATGCAGAGTTGTTAGTGTGACAATGGGTGACAAACAAAATGCACAAACAACCAAAAAAAGTGCTTTTAGCAGACTTTCATATTGCAATTTTATTTTAAATATATAGCCATCTTCTGGTTTAAAGGAAATAGTGAAACAAGTATTCCCTAATTGTTTCTGGCTATAAAAGTCTCTAAATCCTTTTTAGAAAAATCTTTGTGAAAACAATATGGTAGTTGATTAACTCTTTGTGTATCCTCCGGTTCTGAAAACTCCAAAAGGTAACCTTTAACCCAGTATTTTTGAACCACAGAAAGTTTATATCATTCCATCAAACTCTTCGGGCTGTTAGTATTGTCTGCCTTTACACAGGTATGAAAATACTTTTGGTACCCTGTTGAAATGTTTGTTCATCAGGCAAATTTGCTTTCCTCAACCATATCACCATAGACTTGAATTGGTTACTACATTTTTACTACTTAGTAAACAAAAGAATTTAGGTAATTTCTTTCTGTAGCTGTAGTAGTAGAACTAGTAAAAAATGAGCTTTATCTTGAATCCATCTTAGCATCTCAGAATCTAGATTCCAAAGGTACCTTGGTGAAAGCTCACATTACATTAATGAAAGAACTGAGAGCCACAGGGAGTTTCAGTGACTGACCTTAGTTCTACAACTAGCTGTCAGTAATACTGGGATTAGAACAGAAGATTTCTGTCCTCCTATTTAAATAATATTTTTATACCATAACACCTTCATATTAGACTTTTGTAAATATTGCACTGTATTTATTTTATAAAGATTCTTAGCCATTGTTTAAAATTTAGGTATCAATTTTTACATTAAGGACATTTTGAAAAGAGGTTACTGCATTTTTAATCAATGAAGGTTTTATCTGGAAAAATATAAAATCTTATGCTTTATTGAGTGACTGGAAGAGTGCAAGAGATTGTCTGTTTTACAGTTTTTAAAAACTATATGTTCTTCTTTGTTGGGAGGTCCTGAAAGATAGTAAAGTATATATTCTACAGTCTTCTTTATGTAACAGGGGCATGGCTATATGTATTCTATATAATTTCTTTAGTGTAAGGTAAGAGAGTGACATTCTTAATTCATGTAGTGATGGTGTTCTTTGTCCAGTGAAAGTCATAGATAAACTGGTGGAAATAACAGAAGAAAATAATGGCTGCAAGATGTATAGGAGTGTTTCATGATTAATAAATAAAACCCTTCAGGAAATCAGAGAAAGATACTTGGAGGTCAGATAAAACTAAACCAAGAGTTTTTAACAGTAGGATAATCAAATTTCTATTGAATTTTTCTGGCTGGAAGTTTAGCTATCACCAACCTCTAAGAAAGATTTTTATAATGACTTCCTCTTGGTTCATCTTACTAGTATTTTTCTCTGTGGCGCAAGTAGAAAAGTCACCACTTAAAGTAATACATTTCTAGCAAGTTGGCCTGACAGGAAATAACCCAGAATTAGCAGGGACCTATATCCCTTGATATGTTTAGAAAACAAAAATAAGAATGTGAAAGGAATAAAATTTATAGGGAAGGGCTGATCTGAAAGCCTAAATGCCAGTTGATGAAGTGGTTGAATAGAGGAAACATTTTTCAAAGAGCGAGAAATAGAAACAGGCTCCTAATAAAGTGAGTGCCCTGGGTAAAGCATGAGGTCATCTGGAGCAAAACAGTCATAGTTGCTGAAAGTTGTGCAGATAAGTCATGTATCTTTCCCAATAGTTTAAACTATTTTAATTCTGATAAAACTTTTTAAACTGAGATTTTCCTTTAGATTTATGGACTTTCTCTTGGCTACATTGAATTGTTTTTATTAGATTGTTTATTTAGTCTTAGTTTAGATTTTCTGAGTTTATAGAGGTTGGGAATCCATTTATATCTAAGTTAATATAAGATTATTTAAATCTTTTTTATTTTAAAAGGAAATGTGAGTTGTATTTTTTATGAGAATTTATTTAGGTATATCAGATCAATCACCTTTTTCCTTCTTTTTGGTAAGTGCTTCCCTCCTCCCCTCTGACTGTAGTTATTGAAGTGATAGTACCTTTGTATGCTCCCTTAGGATGCCTGAGGGAGTGACTGAACTTACCTGAGCAGAAGGCATGATCCTAGGTTTTCTTAAGCCTGCTTTAGTGTCAGTTAGAAAGGTAATGTAAGATGGCTCACGCCTCTAATTCTAGCACTCTGGGGTGCCAACAGCGAGACCCTGTCTCTACTAAAAACAGAAAAAATTAGCTGGGTGTGGTGGCACGTGCTGTAGTCCAGCTACTCAGGAGGCTGAGGCAGGAGGATTGCTTGAACCCAGGAGTTCGAGGCTGCAGTGAGCTATGATCACTCTGCTGCACTCCAGCCTGGGCAACAGAGCAAGACTTTGCCTCAGAGAAAAAAAAAAAAGAAAAAGAAAGGAAAGGAAAAAAGAAAGATAAGGAAGGTAAAAATGCCAGCAACACGGATCATCTAAATGAGCAGAACGCACTTCTCCATAAACAGTATTGGAAAAATGAAGAATTACGAGAATGAAACGTATTTTAGGCATAGAAGATGGGGTGAAGTGTTTTGTATAGGAATAAGAACTTCTATCTGCAATCAATTTGTTGGCCTGTTTTCAAACACTAGAAAATCTATCATCTGAGAAACTTAAAAATTATTGATTAGAGTATTTGGATACAGCTAACAAAATTGTCGTTATTGCTACTATTAACATTTACTTAGTAGTTTTAGGGTTAAACACATATTTTTCCCTTTAATTTTAATGACCACCCTAGAGGTAAGTAGGGAGCTTTATCATCATCATTCCTATGTTACAGACAGGGAACCACTAACAATCACCTTTTGGTGGCAAAACAAGGACTTGATCCCACTTCCTTCTGATTCTAGGAAAAAAGTGTCGGTTTTAGCATTTTTGTAGTGTTCCAAGCTCCTGCCAACAATTAGGAGTCTTGGTTTCTCATTCAAGTTCTGCTTGTGGTCTTGGAGAAATCACTTTACACTTCTGTTAAAGTGAAGGTTAGTTGACTTCCCCCCTCCTTTTTTTCTTCCTTTTTTTAATTGAAAAAAATTGTATATATTCAAGGTATACAATGTGATGCTTTGATATATGGATACATTTGTTTTTGAGACAGGGTCTTGCTCTGTCACCTGGGCTAGAGTGCAGTGGTGTCATCATAGCTCACTGCAACCTCCAACTCCCGGGCTGAAGCGATCCTCCTGCCTCAGCCTCCCAAGTAGCTGGGACTTCAGGTGCACACCATGACACCTGCCTAATTAAAAACAATTTTTTTTGTAGAGATGGGGTCTTGCTTTGTTGCCCAGGCTGGCCTTGAACTCCTTGCCTCAGGTGATCCTCCCGCCTCAGCCTCCCAAAGTGCTAGGATTTCAGGCATGAGCCACCAGAGACTGGCCAACAATACAGTATTATTAACTATAGTCACCGTGCTGTACATTAGATTCCTAGAACTTAATTGGCTTATAACAGAAAGTTTGCACCCTTTGACCACCATTTCCCTATTTCCCCCATCCTTACCCTAGTGCATGGCTGTCCTTTTTGCTTCTGTGAGGCCACCTGTTTTTTAGATTCCTCATATAAGTGAGATCATACAGTATTGTGTTTCTGTGTCTGGCTTATTTCACTTGATTAGTTGACTTCTAAAGGCATCTCTAGCTTTATTTACATAGAGAAGCACCCCTGCTCCCACCCTCAATAGAATGAGTTGAAAGCCTTGTTAATAATAGAGTTTACTATACTGATCTAAGCTAAGTTATAATACTGATATTCTTTTTGTTCAGATTGTTATAGTTCTGTTATTCTGTTGTCTTCAATCTTCCCCTAGGCCTAGATCACAAGAATTTCTTCCATACCTGTGAATAATATTTCAGTTCTTGGAACTTTGCTTCCGTCCATGCAATAGACATGGACTCCTGTAGGTCAGAAAATTGTTCTATTCCTTGAATGCTTTGACTCATCTTGCCTTGCATAGTCTATGGATGGTAGTTAGAGAGATTAAGCAAAGCAATGTGTGTGAAAGTGTCTATAAGACACAATTCCTGGCATTTTGCCATTCCTAGTATGTAAGCTAAGAAATTATGGCTCAATTATTTCTTTTTTTTAATATTAAGGGGGGCGGTTTGTGAGAAGATTGCATCATCTAGTTGCATTTTTTTTTTTTTTTTTTGTGGAGACAGAGTCCTCGCTCTGTAGCCCTGGGTAGAGTGCAGTGGCGTCATTGCAGCTCCCTGCAACCTCCAACTTCTGGGCTCAAGCAATCCTCTTGCCTCAGCCTCCTGAGTAGCTGGGACTGCAGGCGTGCTCCACGACACCCGGCTGGTTTTTTTTTCCTTGAGACGAGGTCTCACTCTTGCTCAGGCTGGTCTCGAACCCCTCAGCTCAAGCGATCCACCTGCCTCAGCCTCCCAGAGAAGCTAGGATTACAGGCGTGAGCCACCCTGCCTGGCCGAATTATGGCTCAAAAAGGTGAAGCTACTTGCTCAGATTTACACTGCCATTGTGACAGAACCGGGGTGGAAAGCTAGGTCTTTTTAAACTCCAAAGCCTGTTTTTTTGTCACTTCACCAGAATACCTCACCAGAAACTTAGCTGTTTACTTTAAGCCATAGTCATGAAAACAATTATTACTGGTCAGAAAGGACACTGAGGACATTAGATTACCACAATTCTATTAGTAGACATTAAAAAGTAATTTATGGCCAGGCATAAATTACTGGCTGAGGTAGGAAGATCCCTTAAGCCCAGGATTTGAGGCTACAGTGAGCTATGATTGCACCACTGCACTCCAGCCTAGGTATCAGAGTGAGACCCTATCTCAAAAGAAAAAAGAAGAAAATCCTGTCATTTGTGACAACACGGTGAACCTGAAGGACATTATGTTAAGTGAAATAAGCCAGACACATAAAGGCAAATACTGCATGATCTTACTTATACATGGAATCTTAAAAAAAGTTGAACTCTTAGCAACAGAGAGTAGAATGGTGGTTATCAGGGACTGGGGGGTGAGGGGATAGAGGAGATGTTGGTCAATGGGTATGAGCTTTCAGTTATTAGATGAATAAGTTCTGAAGACAGTGTACAGCATGGTGATCATAGTTAATAATAATGTATTGTATACTTGAAATATGCTGAGAGAGAAGGTCCCAGGTGTTCTCACCACATATAAATAAGGTAACTAGTTGAAGTAATGGATATGTTAGCTTGATTGTGGTTATCATTTCACAATGTGTACATGTATCAAAATGTCATGTTGTTTACGTTAAAATATATATAATTTTTGTCATTCATATCAATAAAGCTGGCTGAGGGAAATAACTTAATATCTTCAAACTTCAGAGGTTTAAATGTATTTTTCAAGAAGTAAAAATAATAAGGCAAAAAACAGTCCCCAAATCAAAGCAAGTTTCAGGTTTAAGTCTTTAATCCATTTTGAGTTAATTTTTATATATTGAATAAGATAAGGGTCCAATTTCATTCTTTTGCATATGGATATCCAGTTTACCCAGCACCATTTCTTTTCTTCTTTGTTTTGTTTTGTTCTGTTTTTTTGAGATGGGGTCTCGATGAGTTGCCCAGGCTGGACTCAAATTCTTGGGCTTAAGCAAACCTCCCACCTCAACCTCCCCAGTAACTGGGACTATGGGTGCATGCCACTGCACCCGGCTCCAACACCATTTCCTGAAGAGACTATTCATTCCTTAGTATGTGTTCTTGGTGCCTTTGTCAAGAACTGGTTGACTGTATGTGCATGGATTTATTTCTGGGTTCTCTATTCTGTCCAATTGGTCTATACGTCTGTTTTTAGGCCAGTATTAGGTAATTTTATATATAATGAACTGTTTAAAGTTAAAATATTCTGATCTGTAATCTAAATTTTATCTATTGCTTCTTGGCCTTTTAGCTAAGATCAAGTGCATAATCTAAATTTTGTCTAACAGAAATGTGTAAAAATTCATAACATAGTTAGACTTGCTTGTGTCTTTCTATACTCAGTGGGAATTTACAATCAATCATTTGTACTAGAGTTCATTATATAACAAATTTATAGAAATGTAATTTTTGTTTGAGGGATATCATAGGACAGAAACAGAATTTTAGGGGAAGTTCTGATAATTTGAAGGTAATGACCAAAGAAGTCAGTTTTAAAAAGGAAAACAATTATTTCCTTTCTTTTTTATTAAACTGTGACCTCTGTCAAGTTAGGTGACACCTGAGTAGTTTGACAGTTGGCTAGAATTAATTG
This sequence comes from Daubentonia madagascariensis, assembly GCA_023783475.1. Lineage (NCBI taxonomy): Eukaryota > Metazoa > Chordata > Mammalia > Primates > Daubentoniidae > Daubentonia > Daubentonia madagascariensis. The sequence continues at coordinate 37,419,407 of JAKFHU010001035.1, read as the reverse complement.
GATCTGTTATAAACAAATCAGTTTGTCCTGTTTGAAGCTACCTGTAGCTTTGGAAAACATGAAATGACTTAATAGTTTTTAAGAAGTTACTAAAAGATATTTTTGTGAGTGGGGAATGAGCCAGAACAAAGAACTTACTAGATTTTTAAGTTAGTTTTAAATACGATGAGACACTAATTCGTTAGAATCAATTGTTCTCTTCATTTTTCATTCTTATAAAATATGAAGTCAGAAGTTAGTAACAATTAGAGAATTTTTTACATAAGTTCTTAATTAAAAACACATTTGAAACTGCTCTTGTGTTTGACAAAGCCCCTCTCACCCACTCCTCCTCCAGTCCCTTCTCTTTCCAGCATTTGTTCTCATGAAGTTTTATTGTGTGAGTCCATCATTGCTCTATAATGGCAGTGATGTTTACAATATAATATATGATAGTATAATATAAAATAGTGCTGTTCAGTTGGGGTGCCAGAAATGTCAGGCATGTTGCTTAATTGTTTTAAGTTCCATTATAGTCAAAATTTCAAGGATACTTTATTAGCACTCACTACTGAATTAATAAAGGGATATGAAGAAAGGAGGGATTTAAAAAAAAATTTAGTATCATATCCCCTGTTGTGCTGCTTTTCTGCTTTCACTTTTAGACAATGTGCTGAGTAATTTTCCTGCGTTATGATTCAGAAACTGATTGAACTGAACTTTCTGATCTTTTGTTAATTTATTTCAGGTTCTTCATCTCTGTGCTTCTAAATTTTATCTTACAGGTATAATTGAAGTCCTCAAAGGAATGCATGAACTAGGAGTAGATCCTGATCAGGAGACATATATAAATTACGTGTTTCCATCCTTTGAGAGTGTGAAGTCAGTCCGTACTGTTTTGCAGGTGAGTAAAGTGTGGTTTTAATTTCATAATTAGAGAGAATATCTTTCTTTCCTAAAATTTAGTGGTCACCAAAAAATAAAAAGTCATTGAGCTGAGGACTAAAAATGGTTAAGTCTGTATATAATTTTCTAAAGTTTTGTAAAAATATTAGTTGGTATAATATTTATAGTGGTCAGGCTTTAAAATTTACAAAGGCAAAGCAACATTCTTCTTGTGTGTTGGAAAGACAGTATGCCAGTATCAAAAAAAATAAAAACAATATTTACTTCTTAATCCCACCCTAAAGTGAAATTGCAGTTTTCATTTTTGCAATATTGGTTTTCACTTCCATGTGAATTTTCATAAATGCACTAATAGTATATTTACTAATCTCTATTTTTTGGTTTTTTAAAATAATCTTTTGTTTGACTTGAAAGCTTTATTTTCCTGCCAAATAGTTTTTGTCCCTACCAGAGTAGGCAAGATGTTGATAAAAGGTATATGAAGAAGTTGACCTGGACAGTGCGTTGGATCAGCAGGGGTTATATTTTCCATTTTCAAAACACAGTGCTGTATAATTGGGAACAACATGACAGAACACCTAATACTTAATAAGGAATATTTTGTTTGAAAGATCTATTTCCTAGGCAGTTATTCAGATAATGCCTTGATTTTTCTAATAATGTTAGAGTGTTCCTTTCTTTTCTTAAAATAATTACATAATTACAATATTTTTACAGTTAGAGTTTAGGTCTCCAGTATCTTTACCCCTCTCCCTACGTTCTTAGTGCAGTATTTTGAACCTGTGCTATACATATTTTATTGCTTAAATTTTTTTTTTTAAAGTAACTTTCCCACTTACTTTCCCAAATGTTTTCTTTCTTTGCAGAAATATAGCCCAAGATTTTAATGTCTTCTTGATTACTACTTGTGCTTTCTCACTAGCAACTAGGGAGAACCAGATATAATTTAGAAACCTATCCTAAATTTGGTTACTTCATTCTCATTTCAACTATCTTTTGCCTCTATTGTTGGAATTTCAGTAGTATTAAGTATTGTTGGCTCAAAGACAACTATTCTGTTAAGTGCTTAATCGAACCCACAATATTGATATGCTTTTTGTCTTCAGCAATAAAAATTACATTTTTCATCAGTTTTAAAAAACTGTATAATATATTTGTTGATAAAATAGAAAATACGAGTAAGTGATAAGACTGTACAACTCATCCACAGTTCCTTGAGATAGTCATTATTGCTTAGCATCTGTATTATTTCAGATGTGAGTATGTTTGAGAAATCTCTTTGAGCAAAAAGTAGATTATACTATTCTCATATTACCCAGCAACCTACATTTTTTCATTTGGCACCTTTCCATAACAGTATATATATCCACAAATTATTTTTTATGCTTGTATGCTGTTTTGTTATATTGATATACCATAATTTATTTTTATGCATTGTTTATTGTTGGTTATATTTTATAATACTATGCTATTATAAAATGATTCCATAAATATATTTGAACTAAATAAAATTGGTTTATATACTTAAATTATTAAACAAATGATGTTGGGACAAGTGATGAACTACTTGAAGTTAAATTAAGTTTGATCCTTACCTCACTACATACCCCAAAATATCGTTTTAGATCTATGCATTGAATTTTTATTTTGTCTTGAAGAGAGAGTTGTTCTATTGTCTTTAGTTATAAACTCTTCTGGAAGGAAGGCCCTTTAAGGGTAACAGATTATCTATATTTGAAGATAAGCATTTAATTTGGAATGTTGGAGATACATCTCAAAACTTAGGCTAAAATTCAATTATTTAGCTCATATATTGTTCTAGAAAATGATTTTTTTAAATGATAGATTATCAGAGAATATGGTGATAAAAAGAAATAGGAAAACATGAAATTTGAATGGTGTATCAAAATATTATTAGCTGAGGCATATTATCATTGATATATGCTTTATCCCTAGGAAAATGGATGTCTTCCTAAAAGTAATACATTTTCTCAAGCTGAATTGAGAAGTGAAGCAGTAAATGGGAACTTAGACTATATTTTATCATTTTGTAAGTATGCAACATTAGCAGTAAACTTGACAAATGTTAGTTTCTGTTACTATGGAGGACATGCTGGGTACTTCATGCAGTGAAGGCAAGGAAGTTTTTATATGTTTTGTTAAAGCCAGACTGATAAGACAGTTTATCAGTTGAACTTGTGGATAATTTGAAAGTAATTTTAAAGTTGGAAGGACCTTGGATATAACATGATGTTAGAGTGAAGGTTGGACTGGGAACCCTGAAGACTTATGTCCTCTTTATAATTCAGCCACTGATTATGTGATCTGGAACAATTATCTTAATCTCTCTTTGCTTGAGTTTCATTAAATAGGTATAGTATTTTGGGGGTTGTTGTGAAAATCGGACGAGATACTATTTCTGAAAGTATTTTCTAGACTAACATCTAGATTATTATAACCATTAAGTTACATGAAGCCATCTCCTAGTCTTTGTTAACGAAAACACAGCACATGTTTACTAAACATTTAAAAATGCTGGTGTGTGTTACAATTCTCATCACATGGTAATTCCATTACTTCCACTGATAGATGAAGAAAGGCGTAGAGAAGTTAAATGATTTGCACAAGTTGCTGATTTGAGCCAGAAGCAAGATCTTCTGACTATTTTTTTCACCACACCACATTTTATTTTTAATAAATACATAAGACGTTACCAGTTTTCAGAGCCTGTGGAAAATACGCCATTTAAAAACATAACACAGAAACATATCAATTTTTAGCTCCCTAAAATGTTAAAAGTTAAGCTCTGATTAATGTATAATCAAATTTTATAGGTGGAAGCTTTGTAAAAACCAGGTTATTAGTATATATTACCTGTGTATATGTCATTTAAAATCGTGCATTGTAATATAAGGGAAAGGCAAAGTGTCCAGTATGGAAAATGGTGACTGTTAACGAGTATAATTGTTTGAGTCAAAGGTTGGGTATTAATGCTGGCTGCTATCTGAGTGTATTGATTTTGCCTTCCACTCTGTGTAATATATAGATTTTCCATACTGACAAGATGAAAACAGAGAAGCATTAGCAGAGGAATCTGGGCTCGAAAGGTGCATACATGAGAGCTGCCTTTTCCTTTTATCACACCATCCATTTCACTTCATTGTCAACCTCTTGATTTTTCAGACTTGTTTGTTGCTAAGGAAACTAGATGCTTTTTGTCAGCAGCCTTCCAGCTTGCTGAGATGTTTCTGGTCACCTTTTTAATGAATAAAAACTTGAAAGTATTCTGTGAAATACTATTTTGAATGGTATCAAAATAAATTTTCAAGAGGTTGTTTATTAAATTTGAAAAAGAAAAAAATTCTAGGAACTTTAAGACTAAAAAATATTTGAGCTTACTTCAGTCAGTACCTTCCCCTCCCTCCTTGATTTACAGGTCTTCGAAGAGCAGTTAGTTCTGTAATTGCTGGTATTTGCTTTAGGCAGCTCTTAGGTCTGCGCTATTGGTTACTATATCACAAGGCATGTAGTAGGGAAGAGTAAAATGGATTATCTTGATTACGTTTTGGGGTAGTAGGAAACATTTTCCCACTTGTGTTTGTAGGCATGGAAAATTAATTTGATCAGGCAAAATTAAAACTGCTGAGAGGCCTGTGGTTGTGTCTACTTTAAAATTCCTTGAGTGACTAAGCACAGGTCATTTTTTGGATGATTTTTAGATTTTCAGATGCTGTAAAACCACTGAGGAACTTATGTTCTTTGTTCAAGGGATATAGTAGCCAATCTAAAACAATTCTCCTTGTGTGGATCAGTTAATTTTTTATTTATATTTAGGGGAGTTGAACAAATCTTAAAAATGACACTGATTCCTCCCATGAGTTTTTAAAAAAATTAAACCAGGTATCTTATTGTCTTCAGAATTGTCTACTGTGAATTCCTCTCTCATTCTACCTATCTTGTATCATTCAAAAGCCACATTACATTTATAGTGAAAAGATTAACTCAGTTACTTATAACATGGTACCACTTTAAAACAACTGCAGGAAAAAATAAATTCAGGAGATGCCTACTGTGATTCCATTGCTAGTTATGGCAGGGATTATGTGAAGAATCAGTGTAAGGTCTGATTCTTGCACTGAGGCATATCAGGCTTCTAATGTCAGCATGGAAACATGCAAGGTTATAGACTGTTAAATACCAAAATGAGTAGTAGAGCAAATAAATACTCAGAAAAGTGGAAGATCAATATAAGTCAATTCCATAACAGAAGTAGAGACCTATTTTGTTATGACTTTATGTTGTCATTCTTGTGTGACTACAGGTCATTGATCAGAGTGCAAAATGAAATGAGAAACAGAACCCAACACCTCTCTCAGAAAAGAACTTTTCCCCTCATCTGCTGTCTTTAAAGGACAAAAGTACTATAGGGTATTACAATCTGTCTTCATAATGCCACAGTGTCCAGTAACTTACAGCCTCAGTATGTGTATCAGGTAGACTCTGAGTATGCTGGAATATTATTAATAGTAATTGCCATTTATATGAAATAATACTTATACATTCATTAGTTGTATGTATTTATGAAAGTGAAGTAAGTATGTAATAAAAGGATAGCTTATATTAGAAATATATATTACTGTATTATTGAATTAATTTTCTATGGAAACATTTTCATTTTTTAAATAAAATTTTCATAATGAAAGCTAAAAGATATAGGTTGATAATGTAGGGTTTTTTGGTTTGTTTGTTTATTTGGTCTGAGATTTAATGATGGTCATTTTCTTTTGCAGTGGAATCAAATACATTGCCTTTCTCATTTAATTCTTTTAGAGGCAGCCTAATTCTAGCCTTTAGGAGGTAAGTTGGTCAACTTAAATGTTCTTTGCCTAAATATGGACTGATTTATCTTGTCCTTTTGACCTATTACATGAGGAAAAATACACATACTGTTACTTTCCAATAACTTCTAGTATACCTGAAATAACCTTACCTGTTTTATTCTTCCTCCTAAGTAGTTGAATTGAGTTTAGGCAGCCTTTGGTATCATCTTTTTCAAAAAATAAACACAGATTTGGTAAAGATCTTGTTTCTAAGAAGAAAGTACTGTTTGAGGTACGGACAAATTTGCGTGTATATTCAGTTTATCCTTTGAGAATTTAATTATAAGGTGGCTTTTATTCATTATAGTATTACTCTCTTCCTCTATGTGCTCAGGGAATGTTTAATGACTTTGCCCTTTCAATTTTCTTATTTTGAAAATATTTAAACATCAAGAAAAGTTGAAAGAATAGTAAAAGGACCACCTACATACCCTTTATCTAGATTGACCAATTGTTACTATTAATATTTTGCCATATTTACTTGCTTTCTCTCTCATACACTCTTTTTTTTTTTTTTGGAGACAGAGTTTCGTCTGTCATCCAGGCTGGAGTGCAGTGGTGTCATCATAGCTCACTGCAACCTCAAACTCCTGGGTTCAATTGATTCTCCCCCCTCAGTCTCCAGAGTAGCTGGGACTATAGGCACACACCACCGTGCCTGGCTAATTTTTTTTATTTTTTGAAGGGACGAGGTCTTACTATGTTCCTCAGGCTAGTGTGGCTTGAACTCCTGGCCTCAAGGGATCCTCCTGCCTTGGTCTCCCAAAGTGCTGGGATTACAGGCGCGAGTCACCACGCCCAGCCTTATATACTCTTTGTCTACGTGCAAAGTATATGTATGCACCCAGACATGTTATATGCATTTTTTCTTCTTCTTTTTTTTTTGACATCATGGTGCTGGATCTTTCAGCATATATCTCTTAAGGATAAGGTCATCATCTATATAATCACAGTATCAATATCACTCTTAAAAAATATGACAATACTATATTGTCACTGATATGTAGTTCATATTCAGATTTTCCCAGTTGTAAAAATTTCTTTTATAGTTGTCTTGCTTGTTGACTGAGGAGTCAAGTTCATGCATTGCATTTGCTTGCTATGTCTCTTTAATCTCTTAATCCAAGATAATTCCTTTACTTTTTTGGTTTTTTATGACACTGGTTTGTTTTTTAAAAAGTCCATGCTAGTTTCCTATAGAATGTCCCTCCCACATTTTGTATTTGTCTGATTTTTTTCCTCATGATGAAACTCAGATTACACATTTTTAGCAAGAATACTTTATAGGTTATAGGCACTTCATATTGTATCACATCAAGGGATATAAAGTCAACATTAATGCCAGCAGCTAACTTTGATCACTTGTTTAAGATGGTGATCCCCACATCTCTTCCTTGCAAAGGAACCTCATCCCCTTTGTAATTAGTAAGAGGTCTATGGGGTGATACTTTGAGACAGTATGTCTATCCTGTTTTCCCAACACCTTTCACACCTTGGTTTTAGTAGCCATTGGTAATCCTTGTTGAATCAGTTGTTAACATTGGTGGTTGCAAAAAGGATGAGTTTCTAATTGTGTCATTCCTTCTGTCTTTATAATGTTCATAACTTCTTATATCCCAGTAATCTCTATACTGTTTGATGGTGAGTGCACCAGGGTTTTCCATAGACACCTCCAGAACCTCCATTGCAGGCAAGAAGAGTTAGAATAAGTAGATGGGATCCTGTGTTGCTGCCCTTCCTTTAGCCAGTGAAGTTCTACTCTTTTCAGTGATAGTTTTGTGTATTTAAAAGAAAAAAAAAGACCATGTTCATGCCTTTAAAAATAAAAATTGAAAAGTATAAAATGTGTAACCAAATAGATAACACACTCAGTTTTTCTTCCTTCTTGAACATATGGAGATAGAAATGATAGATGTTATGATGTCCTTGTCTACTAATTCTATCATCTCTGTCATTTCTGTGTCTGTTTCATGAGCTTAATTTTCCTCCTCATTATGAGTTTTGAGTCATACTTTTCTGCTTCTTAGAAATTTTTTTTGGATACCAGACATTGTGGATTTTACACTGGTAGGTGCTGAATTTTTTGTATTCCTTCAAATATTTTCGAGTTTTGTTCTGAGACAGAGTTGAGTTGCTTGGAAACAGTTCTCTCAGTGTTTGCCTTTATCTTTGTTAGGCAGGACTAGAGCAGCCTTTAGTTTAGGATTATTCCCGCTATATTAGTTTAGTCCCACTATTGAGGCAATAGCCTTCTGAGTACCTGATGGTCCATACATTTTGAGGTTTTGGGGAGTGTGAACTATTCCAAGCTCTGTGTAAGTTGTGGGAATTGTTTCACCTGCTCTTATTCAGAGCCTGTGAACAGGTCACAGAGTGTTTCCTCACACACTTGTGCTCATCAGCACTCAGCTAAAGACTAAGGGCAGCTCTCTCCAGATTTCCAATGCACTCTCTTTGCCTAGCTCTCCCCTCTCAGGCACTGTGCCCTGTGAATTCTGACTGTGTTGGCCTCTGAATTCTCAACTCAGGTGACCGCTGGGTTCTAGGTTCTCTCTTCTTGTACTGGGGCCTAGAAATTCTCAGATAAAAAGCTGTGGTAATCATAGGGCTTACCATTATTTGTTTCCCTTCTATCAGGTATCACTATTTTCCATTGCCTGTTGTCCAGTGTCTGAAACCATTGTTTCTGGTTTCTTACTCATTTAAGATAAATCCAGTTCCTGCCATAGTCTATCATTGCTGGGAAGTAGAAGTCTTTTAGAATTTTTTCATAAATTGAAGGGTAAACTAGTATGTCAGGGGTCTCCAAGATTACCCCCAATTTCAATAATTTCCTGGAGTACTCAGGATTCAGCAAGCAAGTACTCAGCCTGTAGTTGTACTCATGGCTAAGATTTATTGCAGGTTACAAAGCAAAATCAGCAAAGGGAAAAGGCACATTGGGCAAAGTTTAGAAGGAATCACACACTAGAAACCAGAAGCAAGCTTCCAAGAGTCCTCTCCCAGTGGAGTAACGCAGCACACACTTAATTTCTCCAGCAATGAGTTGTGATAACACATGTGAAATGTATGTCAGGGAAGCTCACCTGAGTGCAAGAATCTGAAGTTTTTATTGGATCAGTCATGTAGGGACCCTCCACTTAGCATGTACCAAAATTTCAGCCTCCTAGAAGTAAAGAATTCCTTCCTCTGTAAAAACCCTTGTTGTGGAAGCCACAGTTAAGAGCCTGGAATGTATCCTTGAATACTTTTTTCTCTGTATAGAAACATTAACAGTTTAGGCACAGTGAGCTACTTTTATTATTTAGGGAATGGTGGGAACCCTCCTGAAATCTAAGTCCCCAGATGTCAGCCAAATAAGCAGACCTTTCTAAGAACAGCAGTCTCAGCCCTGCAATGTTAACTCATTTCTGCAGAGATGATAAGAGCTGAACTAGGGCTTTGGCAGCAGAAATAATAAGGGGACATGTAAGAAATTACAGAGATTAAGTTCACAGGGCATGATGGCTCAGGGCATATCAGAGGTTGGTGGTAAGGGAGAGAGAACATTAACCAAGATGAGGAAAGAGGAATATATTTAAAATAGAAATGGAAAGATAATGAGGTTACTTTTGGATATATTGGTTTTGAGATGTCTTGTGTATTTTCCATATAGTGCTGTTCGGTGGTGCAGGTCAGAGTTGGATTTTGGTATCACCAGCGAGGGGGTGATTGAAGCCGTAGTGATTGTTGAGGGAAACAATGTAGAACAGTGATTCTTAACTTTTTTGAGTCATGGATTCCTTTGAGAATTTGTTGAAAGCCATGGCTCATCTTCCCCTAAAAAGATGCATGTTATGAAATTATGACTATAATTTAATGGGGTTTATGAAGTCCTTCCCCTTCCCCTGTAAAAACCCTTGTTATGGAAGCCAAAGTTAAGGGCCTAGAATGTATCCTTCTGTACTTTTCTCTGTATAGAAACAGACACCTGTAAGAAGCATTTGAAGTTTTTTTTTTCCCCAAAAACATAATGTGATACTATACTTTACTCTTCGGTCTTTGTTTTTCATTTAACAGTACTGCATGGGCACCCTCTTGGTTCACCGATATAAATCTAATTGTTCATTAATACCTGGAGAAGGTTCCGTTGGTGTATGGGTATACCATAATTTCTCAACCACTCCTTTATTGATGGACTCAGATTGCTTCTAAATTTTTGCCACTACCAAAAAAAACCAAAGTGCTGGATTAAATATTATGTACATATATCTATATATTAGTTTTTCTCCTCTTATGGCTAGAACCTAAGAAAGAGACTTCTATTTCAAAGGGTGTATGTATTCTTTATTTTAATAGCTACTGCCATATTACTTTGCAAAAGTAGTTGCATTAGCTGATACTTAGACCAGCAAGTCACACTTCTACCAGCAATGTATGAAAGTACCCATTTCCCTGAAAACTTGTAGGTACTGCACATTGTAATGCTTTTTAATTTTGACCTAGCTGATATATGATAAACGGTCTCTCAATGCATAATTTGCAATTTTCATCTTCCTAACTATTAAGCAGAGTTACACATGTATTCATATGCTTATTGGCCATTAAAAATTAATTTGTAAGATATTGTATTTTAGGGATATTTATTTTTAAGGCACATCCTACCGCGCCTGGCTAATTTTTTCTATTTTTAGTATAGACGGAATCTTGCCCTTGCTCAGGTTGGTCTTGAACTCATGACCTCAAGTGATCCTCCCCCCTCGGCCTCCCAGAATGCTAGGATTACAGGCTTGAGCCACTGCGCCAGGCTACTTTCAAGGTTTTTTTTTTTTTTTTAAAGAGACAGGATCTCGCTCTGTCATCCAGGTTAGAGTGCAATGGCACAGTCATAGCTCACTGTAACCTCCAACTCTGGGCTCAAGGGCTCAAGCAATCCTCCTATCTTTGTCTCCCAAAGTGTTGAGATTGTAGGTGTGTGCCTCAGAGCCTGGCCAAGTGTTTTTTGTTTGTTTGTTTGTTTGTTTGTTTTTCCTTTTTTTTCCAAACCTCGTAAAGTAATGAAAGGGAAATTTAAGGATAAGATCCTGGGGAGTTACTAGAAGGAGCCAGTGAAGAAAAGGAGAAGAGATAGGGAGAGAACCAGTAGGATCTCAAAGCCATAGAAGAAGGTTTTTTGTTTTTACTTTTTGAATTTTGTTTTAATTTATTTTTTTAAGTGACAGACAATGTGCATATAGATGGGGTACATAGTGATGTTTCGATACATATAATTAATAGTGATCAATTCAGGGTAATTAGCATATCCAACATCTTATTTTTCATAGAAGTTTTAAGAAAGGCGATTGTAGTCAGTGTTATAAGCTACAGAGGTGTAGGAAAGATAGGCCTAAAGAAAAAGGTTGTTCAGTTTGATATTTGGGAAAGTTATTGAGTGTCTTTGAGAGAAGCATTTTGATAGTATTGTAGTGAAAGAAGCCATACTAGAAGCTGTGAGATTCTTGGTGTTTTGTTTTGTTTTTAGTGATTGACTTATATATACTATGACTGAATTAATCTGTTCTTTCAGATTATTTGTATTTTTATTTGAATAGATTTGTTGAGAATATTGGAAAATGGATTACCTTATTTTTAAATGACACCAGGCTAGGTGCTTTGCTTCTCTCCTGACTTAATCTCTTTGGTCATTTCCCTGTTGGTTAGCACCTAAGATGCTTAATTGATTCTTGGATTTTAAAATAGCTGCATATTGATAACATTTTTAAATGTGGTTAACAAAGGCCCACTTCCAGGAACCTCCAGTGTTTGCACAGTTGCAAATCCCTTTTTGTTCTTGCCATAGTCTTAGTAAAAATAAGTTTTAACTAAGCCCTTCCAGGAACATATTTAAATATGTAGGTTCTAAAGCTATATTTTGTTGGTTAATTTTTCTTATTATAGATAGAGAAAAATTTTAGGTTTTGGTAACTTGACATTATTTATAAGAATATGTGCATAATTTAAAGCATTTGTGTCACTAGAGGTGATTTCTTTCCCTTCTACCCCAAAAACTACTAAAAATTTAAAATGTAATCCATGTAATTGTAATCCATTATTTCAGCATTAATGTAGCCAAGCTATTCTTTTGTTTGATGTCAAATCAAATATTAGCAGTATATATATTTTAAAATCCCTTTGTCGGTACATGCAATATGGTTATTGAAACAGTCACCTGCCTCATGCTTCTCAGTGTCCTGTTGTACTCTAGCAACTTTAGAATTGGCTAAATTCTAAATAGGTAGGAGAAAACTGAGTACTGATTGACATTGAATCAATTGTATCCTTGTCAATAAAAGTCCAAGTTAACAACCTGCAACTCCTGTAATTATTAGTACATAAGAGATTCACCAAAAGTTACTTCTTGCCAAAAATAATTATTCAGAGTTACTCAGACATCTAAGAAGTTAAAGAACATTATAATTAGATATCATAGTCACTTTAGGTAAACCTAAGGGAAATTTGGATGTACATTTCATTATTGGAATACAAATTTTGGAATAGGTATCTACCTTTAGTAAATCCTGCCTAATAGACATAGGTCCAGTGTCTAAGAGGCAGTAGTTTCTAGCATGTGCTCTGCAACCTGTTTTGGTCCGGATTTATTTTTTAAGCTATCCCACAATAGTTTTGCAAAACACTGTTTTCTTCGTATCTTTTGAGAGTAGTGTTTAAGTGACAAGCCAGTATTTCTGTAAATTGATAAGCCTATGTAAATTGAACACCTATCAAGTATAATGCCTTCCTGGAGTTTTCCATTTTATAAATTGTTAACATACATAGGCAAAGTCACCTGTACAAAAACTATTTAAATTCTATACTGCTTAATTAGGGTGAGATTATTCAAGATCTTTAGGGCATTTTTACTTTTAAACTTTTTTTAAAAGGCTATTTATATGGGTATCATAAAGGGCATTTAGATCTAACTGCTGATAAGTTAGTGAAAAATCCAGGGTGAGATGATGTTTAGTATGAATAAGACTTTTTCTTTCCTCCTAACCATGGCACTAGCCGAATGAAGTTCAAATGAGAACGAGGGCAGTATGCATTTTATATATTACTGAAAACTGCACCACTAGAAATACTGAGTCACTTCTAAGAGACAAAGTGGCACTGAAGCTAGGTCAAAACTTGGCTGGGAGTATAACATATCTGAAAGAGAAATGTTTCAGAATTGGCTTGGGGGCATATAAGTCTTTGTAGTACATGGAAAAACAGTTCTGTGGTATAAGGAGGGATTTTCTGACCCAGTGGCAACAGTTTCAGCTTGGCAAGTGGGGGTCTGTATTGTTGAAGTGGTGCTGCCTTCCACATGTTGGGGAAAAACCACCTTTTTTGATCCTAAAACTCATAGGACCAGACATTAGCCGTATTGAAGTCACCAAGTTTAATGTAAGATTTTAAGGTCCTCTTTTCAGTCAGCCAGTGAGCCCCCACTGATGACATCTTGACCTCTCCAGAATTGAGCGATGGAATGATGTGTTTGCTCTTAATTGCATACTAATCATTGTTGAAAAGGAGCAAGAGGCTCAGGCAAAAGAATTAATGAAGAAGTCATAAATTACTGATTTTTATATATCTGTGTCTTGTGTATCCCATTGTTGTTTTCTCTCGGTCAAGAGAAAGTGATCTGGCTTTGTGATTTTAACTCCGTATCTGCCCTCACATGTGTAAGGTGAACTCCTTGCTAGATAGCCACAGGCATACAATGTGGTTATTTTCCTTGCCTGACACCATATTCTTTTGTTGTTGTTGTTTTGTTTGTTTTAGAGATGGGGTCTCGCTATGTTGCCCAGGCTTGTCTTGAACTCCTGGGCTCAAGCAATCCTCCTGCCTCAGCCTTCTGAGTAGCTAAGACTATAGGTGCACACCACCACTCCCAGTGCTTGACACCATATTCTTGATGTGATTCTGTTTTACATTGGAGGGGAGGAAGTTGAATATGTCTTATTTAACTCTGTCTTAAATCTTATGTAAAATAAAATATTTTGTGATTTTTTTCTTTTAACCACAGTTTCATAGGCAATGGATGTTGAATACATATGTGTTTGTATGAGCTCTTAGAGATAATGCAGAAATGTTATACAAAGAGAAGAAAATTTGGGGGAAGAATTGAAAGGGGTTGGGAAGAATATACATACATACATAAGGCAAAATGAAGAGAAGGTGTGTTAATAAAGTTTAAAACTGGTTAAAACAGTAAGCTTTTAGATAGAACTCATTTAAGTCAGGGTTCTACATTTTATTTATGTTTCCATGCTGTGTGATCATGGCAGGTTAATTAACATTTCACTGTCTCCGTTTTCTAATATGTACAATGGAAATATCTAAGTGGCTATGATTCTTTGTCAATGCTATAAAAAGTGTCTTTTTGTAGTAGGCCCTATCTCTATCTCTAAAGGAGCTTTTAAAAGTTCTGAAAGGATTGTTTGCAAATATTCTCATTTCCAGACTGTTTATGGGGTGTTAACATTGCTACATGAAATTTATAAAAATACTGTTAGAGTTGCCTAGATTTTATAGACTCCTCCATCTATAATAGGGGTGGAATATTAATGTTCCTTCATGATTTGGCAACATTTTTCTTTCAAATTCTGTAGTCCCACTAGAATAACCTCACTTAAAAGCTGAAAACAGCCCTCAACATAGACGGTGTTAACCTTTTCTTCAAACCTGTTATCCAAACAGGAAGAAAGATATAAATGGAATTAGGTGTAGAGAAAACAATTATCTTCTCAAGTCTGCTTCCTCAAACACTTTTGGTTTTGGGCAGAGAAGGCGGCAAGAATTAATTTAATATATCCAAGGCTTTTGGCCAAACTGTCTGGGTTCAAAATGGCTGCACTGTGTTCTTGGTGGTGAGAACTTGGAAATTTTATTTTTACTTTTTTATTGTGAATTGTATTGTATATTCAGAGGAGTATCTAAAACTTAAATATACCATATAAAAAAGAAAACAAATACCTGTTACCCACCACTGAGATTAAGAAATAGAACATCAGTCAGTAGTCCTTAAAAGCCTTTTAGTCCTTTTTAGCGTTTCTCCCTCTTGTATTCAGAATCCAGCTCATGGATAGATGTTAATTGTCATTTCTCTTTAGTTCTCTCTAAGCTGGAATACTTCTTCAGCCTTTGCCTTTTATGACATTAACATTTTTGAGTCTACTAGCCAGTTATTTTTGAGAGTATTCCTCAAGATCGTTCCCCTGGATTAGCTTCAGGTTATATATCCCAAGCTGGAATACCACATGAGTGACAGTCTGTTTTATTAGGGAATTATATCCTAAAGGCACATTAATTTTGATTGCCTAGTCAAGGTGTTCAATTTATCCATTTTGTAGTTACTGTTTTTCCCATTACAAGTAACAAGCAGCCTGTGGGCAGTCCCTTTCAAGTCAATACTATAAGTTGTGTAATAATTTTTATTATAAGATAAATTTGGATTTTTTAAGTTAAAATTTTGCTGGTAGATTTAACATTGAAAAATAAGTGTTGTGTATGTCTTTTAGTGTTTGTGAATTCGGTCTTTAGTTTGAAGATTCAAAATAGGTGAGGGTCAGCTGTTCCTTATAAGAACCTTGTTCTGAAAATTCAACTTGATTTTGCAAACATTTATTTACTTATTTTAAGACTTTGATCTATACATATTACATAAAATAATAGTACATTTTAACTTAAAATGTTTTGTAAATCTCTGGGTTTATTTTCAATCCTTTGCTGCCCTCTGCAGGTCTATGAATGTAACTCTTTGGAGCAAGGTAAGTACTGCTAGGAGCAAAAGTTTTAATAGCTTCACACATTTATGATGTACTATCATAAGTTAAAGAATTTAGAATCTTGAAATTGGTAGTTTTAAAACAGCATGAAATTTCTTATTGAAGTAGTCCTTGACTTAGTCCTGAATTCTTAATAAGGTTTTCAACTTTTCCAAGTGAAAACTGTTAAACTTATTACAGTGACATTTGACCATACAGATTTAATAATTAATTTTCTTAATGTATATGTATATATGTTTGTATGTTTCCATATATGGATGATATACATACCATCTTTATACTGCTACCTTTTTAAGAAATTAACTGATTTTATGCAGGAAGTACAATTATAGTGAGTTGTAAGAAAGATTTTTAGCTTAATAAAATCAGAATGCACGTTATTAACTGGAATTCCCAATTTAAGGATTTTTTAAAATGTAAATTTAATTCTGTTTCTTGTATTATTTGAACTATATAGTCAATTCTAATATATAGTTGGGATATTTATATCCAGAAATAATTCTTTTTTGGTTAGAGATATTTTCATTATTTATTCATTAAATGTATCTTTGTCCAAAATTTGGTGTTAAATATGACTGTCTTACATCTAATGCACAGCTACAATATTTTCTGTTAGAATTTACTGTCTTCTATGTGTGTATTTTTTAAAAAACAGTTTGTAGGTGAGTATTTTTTTTTTTGCTTTTCTTTTGAACAATTCTTGTTTCTACTTTAGCTGCCTTTTGAATTGCCATTAACTGAAGCATGATTTTCGTGGTGGCGTCTGATCAATTTTGCCTTATTTCCATAGTAGCAAATGAATAGTAGTAGAAGTTACCAAAGTTTAAGTTGTTAACACTTATACCAGGAACTGTTTTAAGAGCAAATAAGCACAGTTGTAGAATACACATAAAGTAGTTCAGAATTCCTAACCCATATCACTTTGGACAACTAACGTATGTTTGCATTCTTATCCTAGGGATATACAGTCAAATAATATGTCTAAAGTTACAAGTCAATACTATAAGTTGTGTAATAATTTTTATTATAAGATAAATTTGGATTTTTTAAGTTAAAATTTTGCTGGTAGATTTAACATTGAAAAATAAGTGTTGTGTATGTCTTTTAGTGTTTGTGAATTCAATTGATAAGAATCCATGAGAACAAACATGTTAGATCTTTTGACCCCTTTTGTTTTAGAGCCATTAAAATGAATGGAAAATTGTCATTGAATAACTAAAAAATGTTATTTAGTGGTTCAAGATATTTTATTATTTCAGTAAAACTTTATTTAAAAGGAAGAAACTGGTCCAGTTTCAACAAGACCAAAAACAATATGATGGGAAATCGTTCATAATTCCTGTCAGCTATCTTCTATTTATAACAATTCATTTAAAGTGACGTTTATATATCACTTTATAAATCAGTTTAGAAGCTTTCTTTGTGACATTTCATGAAACATTGCAGTTTTCCTTCAACATGGGTTTGTTTTCATTTTTAAAAGACAAACCTATTATTTACAAACAAAACAATCTCCTTGGTGGGTGGGGGTGGTGTTGAATTACTGTGATATAGAATACCTTACTGGGGAGAGGCTTTATTATTTCAAGAATTCAATTTCAGATTGTATTTGTTCTTGTTTGCTTCTCTTGCTGCAATGCACGAATTTTCTGTCTTACCAGATAACAGAATTGTTGTATAAGGATGGACGTTATTGCCAGGAGCCTCCAGGACCAACGGGTAGTGTTTCAATTTCAATGATTGTAACTTATCCACAAATCCATTCTTCTGTGTAATGATGGTCTAGAAGGATTACAGTAGTAAACACTTTATTTTTGAAAGTGAAATTTGAAAACATTTGGTTATAAATCTTCATATTGATAACCACAACATTTTGAGATCTGAGATATTTAGTTTTATTATTATTATCTTTTCAAGACAGGGTTGGGAGGCTTTTTCTTTTCAATTATTGAGGAAATGTTTCTTCTAGCACATATGGAAATAAGCTTCAAAATCAATGATTCTTAGTATTTATGTGGTTTTAATGTTTTGGAGATGTAGTTAATTTTAAACACACAAGGTAGGAAAAAGGTATTGTAGATTTTTTTCCACTTAAATATAATTTATTACCCAAAATGCTTTATTTTGACATTTAATGATTTTCATTTTTCATATAATGAAGCTTAGAATATGTAGTTTTCTGTAAGAAGGTACCCTTCTTGAAAGTTCAAATTTCCTATCCTAGGTATTAACATGTGCCCCTATACATTTTATGCTTGAATGCATAGGAAAATTACTGTTGTTACAAAACATCTTTGTTAATCTTGGTTTTTCATTGGCTAATAGGCAGCTCTCCACAGGATTACTGTATCTACTTATTAAAATTATTTAACTTTCTATACTCAACCTTTAAAAATCCTTCCTAACCTCATGTACTTCCCTAAATATTGTCTACAAAAAATTAGTATAGAAATGTGTACAAGACATTTATTTATTCTTACTACTTGCAGTTTGGACAGGAGAGGGGTAAGGCCTTGGGCAGGACCACTTCTGTCACAGAGTAGTAGAAAAAAAATAGATTGAAGTAAGATTCAGTACTGAAAAGCTGTCACTTGGTCTGAAAATAATTAATATTCCTTTCACTCACCAGTTAGATATGTGCTCCCAAACCACATAATCTCTATGCCTCAGTGATCATTGTTGCCATTTCAGAGCCTCTCATCAGGGTGACATCTCACACCAAAATGATTTCTTATAAATTAATCTTGATAACATGACAGTCTCGGTAATTTTAGTGGAATGCTTTCTCTTGTTTTTTTCCACAGAAGCTGTTGGCTATTTTCTTTATAACTTGATTGACAGCATGAGTGACTCAGAGGTACAGGCCAAGGAGGAGCGTTTGAGACAATACTTCCATCAGCTGAAGGAGATGGTACCATTTCATTTTTTGCTATATAATGCCTGTCCTGGCTGACATGTATCTATTAGATTTGAAATTGCTGCTTTTAAGTACAACCAGACCACTTCTCAATGACATGCAAGAGTTGGAGACTTAAATTATGTCTGAGATAATTTCTGTTAGACAAATTTCAGTTTCGTTGTCTAAAACTCAGGGTTGTTTTCCCTCCCCTTTCCTTCTCACAGAATGTGAAAATTCCTGAAAATATCTACAGAGGCATTCGTAATCTACTGGATAGCTACCATGTTCCTGAATTAATTAAGGTGTGTGAAATAGTAATCAACTTTATGAAATGCTTAATTTATGTATAAAAGCATGTTAAAATTTTGTCTAAATATGATGCTTTTGGCCAAAAAAATTTTATTTCAATGACAACCATTAAACCAAAGCTTCTCATTGTTAGTAAATACTATTTATATATTGAAGAATATATTTAAAACATCAATTATAATGTTAATAAAGTATGAACAAAATTTATGCAAAATTTTGGAAAGATGGAAAAGCAGCAGTAAAATGAGGTGAGACTTCCAAAATTTGCTTTTGAAATTTGCTTATATGTTTTCCCATGTTTTCTAATTGTATGCTAATTTAAATCCCAATTTTAGGATATTAATGTGTTGGTTGAAAAAGAGAAGACAGACTCTCGAAAAGTAAGTAGACTTTTGAGTGGACTCTACATGCTAAAATAACCGTATTTAATGAGAATTCTGGATCATGTCCCTATAAAAGCAGTGGTTCCTAACATTTTTACGCCTAACATCTTTACGCCTCTAGGAAGTTGGTAAAACCCATCTCAAAAAAATCAACACATCTAACAAATTTGCATGTAATCTCAGGAAGTTCATAAACCCCTGGAGTTCACCCATGGATCCCCCAACTAATATTCCTGATAGCATTTATGACATTTAGGAAAGTAGAAAATAAAGTCAGTTTAAAGGGAAGAGTGAAAAGGAAGCTTTTTTTTTTTTTAGTAAACTTTTTTCCTCTTTTTTCTTTCCATTTCAATAGACTGTGCAACTTACGTCATCTGATTTGGAGTCTACACTTGAAAGACTAAAAGCTGAAAATCAACCTATAGGAGATGTCCTAAAGCAACACATATTATTGCTTTGTTCAGAAGAGGTAACATTTGTTTAAATATTTTAAATATGTTATTAAGGTAAAAATATCTTTACAGATAACAGTAAGCAAAACCAAAGACAGTATTTATGATTTTTACAATTGATTATTTTACGTCATGCTTGTAAAGAATGCAATTAAATGAAATGTTAACTAATTTCAGCTACACCTTGAATGGCATGTTTTCGGGTTGCTGTAGTTTGTTTACGATAATCTGCAAAGTGAATGATAGTAACAACCGTGATAGGTTTATCATACATGCCAAATGTCCTTTCAAGCCATGGCTCCGGTCTCTTATATCTAGATTGTCAAGCAACTGATACATGCGGTAGTCATTTGCAAGTCAAATATTACTAGGTTGTTAATGCAGGGATTGAAATTCCATTTTTCTGCTGGAAAAAAGCTCTTTCTGAGATAAAGGATCTCTTGCCTTTTTTCAGCAGGCGTCCAGCTGTACTTTGTGTTCGTTTTAGTGTGTGTCTGCAATTTGTGGGCTATCACTAGACTTTTTTTCGGTTTCTAGTTAAATATGATTTGGTCATATGCCTGTGGTTCTAGGGAAAAAATATCATAACTAACTTTAAGATTATAAAACATGGTACTGTTAAATTCTAAAATATTTCTTCACATTACTTGGTTGCTAAACTAGACTGAGGAACTTTTCAACAATACATATTTCTATGTTGGGAAGTTGGACTGTGAGTAGGGGTTGATTTGGGAATTACTTAATCTGGAAGTCTTTTTTTTTTTTTAATAATACCATACACAGAGCTAAAACAGCAAAGTGGATATAAATAATGTTCTCTTTTATATTACAAATAGTACGTCTTTTAACCCTACGTATATATTTGACTTCCTGCTTTTTAAAAGGTGAATAAAAATACAAAAGGACAGGGTCAAGTTGATGACATGAAACCATTTATTTTAAAAGTACTATTAACTTTTTCTGAACTCTGAACATTAAAACTAAAAATCTGACATTTTTACCTTTACATTGGTTACTTCTTTCTTTTTCACTTTTATCCTTTATTTTAGAATATGGAAAAAGCCCTTGAATTGAAAGCAAAATATGAATCGGACATGGTTATTGGTGGCTATGCAGCTTTAATAAATTTGTGCTGTCGACATGATAATGCAGAAGAAGCATTGAACTTGAAACAAGAATTGTGAGTACCCTGCCACTGAAGCAAGTGATCAACATTTATTCTGATATATAGCCCTTTGAGAGATCACTATTGAATATTATTCTCTTACATAATGTAATTTTTAAAAATTCTTTTGTTAGTGTTTTTGAAATTTTATGGTATAAGGCTCTTTGATTAATTGTAGCTTGTTTTCAGCAAGGTGTCTTTAAATATGATAAGACCTTCTAGTCCTTAAAGCTAAAGTTTTTTCCCATTAATTATACATCTGCATATCACAACAATGGTGATGGTAACTGTTTTATAAGGCTTCATAACATTTCCTTTTCTATATTACAGTGTAAACAAAATTCTGTTTCTCAGGTATCTTTGGTTTGCTATCCTGATAGATTTATCAGATAAAATTTGTCTTTTTGGGTTTCGGTGTTAGTGATGAAGGTTAGAATCACATAAAGCCAAAGAGTTTCATTAGTGTCTTTTGCAGATGGATGGAAAAACATGGTGCAATAGATGTATAGTGTTAGATTTTTTACTTCTCTAGTCACTTTGAATATAATTATGTGTGCATTTGTATATGGCTTCAAAAAGAAATCTTAAGGGTAGAGGCCAATGTTAATAACACTCCAGACCTTCTGATGAGCTTTTGAAAATTGATAAAATGGATATTGCAGTTCTTTTTGCAGTTAATTGTCTTTAACATAATATTAATTTTTAGTGACCGTTTAGATTCATCTGCTGTCCTTGACACCAAGAAGTACGTAGGCCTCGTAAAAGTATTGGGAAAGCATGGCAGGCTCCAAGGTAAGCCTCAGCACATAAAGGAAATATGTGATGCAGGTATCTTGCCACTGGAATAACATGTGAATTGATTTTAATGGTATATCATGTCATGCAAAGTGCTTGAACACTTTGCATACAAATTTGCATGTGAATCTAACCAGAGCTGCATGGACAGTGTAGGCCATTAGTTTTAATGGATTGGCAAGCTTGTCATTTACATTTGCACAGCTCATTGCTTTTTGCATTTCTGCAGCTAGTTTTTATTAGCATTGCTGTTTGGATTGAGTTTGAAGATCATGACTTATGGCACAATTTGCTTATGTGCCTGCACTAATGGCTTTGTTTTTGCTTAAGAAGGTCTGAAGGCTGAACATAAAACCTATAAACATAACCTTATATATACAAATCTGAATTTTGCAGTAGTCTTTGTCTTAACTTTTAATAACATTAACAAAATGGGTACTTTAATTAAAGTATTTAGTAGTTCATGGGAAAGGCATAGCTGATTATATAGCTGATTTTCATACTCAGAGTTTCTCATGATTGAGATAATACTAAGCCTAATATAATTAATTACACTTGATAATATATTCTTACCATTTGCTTGTTTCTTAACTTTCTGATCTGGCTATATTTTGCAACTCCTTTTTAGCCTTCCTCTCTTTCTTTTATTTCTAGAAAAGACTGTTTTAATTTTATTATAGGGAAAGATGTATGGGGAAAATATTTGATTAGAACATTTTATTTTTTCCTAGGAAGCCCTTCTAACTCTTTATAAGGATTAGCCTGTTTTTTTTTAAATCAGTTTTTGTAAAGTGGTCAAACATTTTGTCTGTGTAATAATTAAGAACAACATTATAAAAATGCACTTATTCCATATTCTAAAATGTTTGTTTCTGCCTTCCTAATGAAGCTTAATGAATCTAATGTATTAACATGCAGTCTTTTGGAAAGCTTTCATTGGCTCTGCTTGGCTAATTAGTATCGACATAGCAAACAGGCCCTATCGGTATCAGACCATTAGTCTGGCTGTATATACAGTGTAAACACATCTTTATTATCTGGCCTCCTGACAAGCCATCTGCTGAAGAAACAATGGTGTGATTTAGCAGATGTTAGCTCTGAACGATAAAAGCATCCATTTAGGAGGATCTTACAGCTATAGGGCAGACTGTACAGGGTTATGTGGTACAGAGTGGGCACGCAATCCCTATCTATAATTTGTAGTCAAAGTTGCAGGGAAATGATAAAACCATGCTATTGTGGATTTATAATTGTAGTCTCGTTTAGAAATGCAAGTAGTAATTAACTTGAAATCGGCATTATACACTAGAATTTACATTCCTGCTGGGCTTGAAATGCTGTTTTAATAGCAGTTTGTTTTCCTACATGAAATTACCTAAGGGTCTTTTGTGTTACTTCATTGTAGATGCTATTAACATTCTAAAGGAGATGAAAGAGAAGGATGTTCTTATCAAAGATGCAACAGTCTTGTCCTTTTTCCACATCCTAAATGGTGCAGCATTAAGAGGTGAAATTGAAACAGTAAAACAATTGCATGAAGCCATCGTGACTCTAGGGTTAGCAAAACCATCCACCAACTTAAGTTCCCCATTGGTCACTGTATACCTGGAAAAGTAAGTTAATTGAATTTTGAATTTTAAATGTTGGCATTAAAAGAATGAGTCTAATCATTTTGGGATTATACTTTGTAAATACTCTGGTGAGGGAGAAGCCTTGGAGGTCATTCACTACAGAATAAAAGGACTAATATGGACTTGGTGACCTTTAAAATCACCAGCAGCCCCCTTTGGTTCTGTGGCTTGCTTCTCAATGGAATGGTCTCTAGTGCTTTTTTTAGGAGCATGTGATGATATTACGTGAAATTTAATCTAGTTTTTCCCAGTTTTGAGCCTTATGTATTAATAAATATAAGAAAGAAGGATCCTCCGGGGCTTTTGATTATGTGTCGTGACTATTATTCAGGTAACAAATGTAGAAGCATCTCTTCAGTGTTCCTTTTTTCCATACGGTATTTTAATTACATATACCAATACAGTTATTGTAGCTTTGATAAACGTTGTAGAAAGATGTCTCTGTCTTGTGGGAGGAAGAATTTTGTTGATAGGGCAGGACCTACTGAGTTTGAAAATTTTTCCATTCGAACTGCTTTTGTTGGTACCCAATTTAAGGCATTTATTTGCAATGCAAATCATAAAATCACTCTACTCTTTTGTAATGAATGAAACATTTTTGTAAGATGATTAAGCACCCTTTATTATCTTCTTTTCCTTTTGAATTTGTTTTTGTTTTCTGATTTGCTTTTTTAATTTCCTAGATCTTACCTCTTTGTCATCCTTTCCATGGCTTAATGCAATTTGTAATCTGTTTATTTTGTGATTGGGATTTTCTGATTTTAGTATGGACATTGCCCTATCAATGCCAGGAGAAAAAGAAAATATATATTTTAATGGGTCGCATATTTTTCCCAAATTTCTGGTAGTTTTTCTTTATTTACTAAGGGGCATAATTAGTTAGATATAATGAATTATTTAGTATTGAATTTAAAATGTGTAATACAAAATATCTCTTTTAACTAGCTCTCTGTTAGGAAATGTGTGTATGCGAGTGTGGAGACACGAAATAATTCCTTTGCCCTTCAATCAAAAACAATTATCAAGTTAGATGATTGGCCAAATCTTAACCTCCACAATCTCAGCATTACATCCTTTTAAAGAAATAGTGGTTCAAAGAATTACTGTCTTACTGAGTTCTCCTGTTCACAGCCAACTTTATATAAAAATCCTATAATTAATATGTTTCCTATTAGAATTTTTTCAAGTGTTTAAAAGGCCGATCTCTGCAAATTGCATGTGAAATTCTGCATAGGGATTTGAAGGAAATGGGCCCAGTGCCCAGATGAATTAGGCCTTCCTACACTACTGGGCAAAAATAAAATAATTAACAATAAAAATGAAGCCATAGTAGAAAAGTATCCCACAAATAGAAATACTTTGAAGACAGAGGAGACGTGTAAGTTTTCCGGAAGAGGTCTGCAGATGGGGCTCATGAACCAAGGAGAGTATCCCTAGGGAAAATGATGGAACCCCTCCCCATGGGCAGATGCTAACCTGGAGCGTCCTCTATGCTTCTGATTATGTAGTATGAATACCGTGCAGTCAGATATTTCCATGTCTCAGTCAAATTTGGCTCTCCCTATTAATTTGGCTAAAGAAATCTAAATTAGTACCTTTTTATTTATGGTGTCTTATTACTTTCAGATATTTATACTTTCTAGTTTGTTTGGGTTTTTTTGTTTGTTTGTTTGTTTTTACTGTCTTTGACTTTGCAAAGGCAGCATCCACGACAAGGTCTTTCACTTTCATCTATCGTAATAAAAAAGGTTTTGTTGTCTGTTTCAGAGTCATGAGAATAATAAAAAGGAGATAAAGGAAATTTCACATTTATAAAACTGCAGAAAGCAGTAGTAGCATTCATAGGGGAAACACTGGAGTACAACATTGACTTTGGAACTTTTTTTCAATTGTGTTTTCTTCAACTGATGGGAGATAGCTAACTAATTCAGAATCATGACAAGTACTAGGATTAACTACACTAGGCTGCCAAAAAGTCCACATGTATTTGATTTGATTAAATGTGTTTAATCTGAAGTAATATCATGTAATACTCAGCAGGTATGAGCTCATCTGAGGAGTGAGCCTTATTTATTCAAATTTGCGATAAAATTATAAAAAACATTTGAGAATATCATTAAAAATCTTTATCCTTTCATTCAAAGAGAGCATCTTTTTGACATGTCACTGCAAAAGACTCTAAAGAGAATATCATTTTCACATGATAATTCTGAAACAAATCCATGAGATTGAGTTCCTTAGAAAGATAATCTTTAAGATTCTGTAGATCTTAATTTTGAACTGATTTTTCCAGCATTGGATAAAGTACAGAAGAAATTAAAATTGTGTCAATTTGTGTTACTTGGATAATGTAAAAAAGCTTTGTAGGTATGGAAATAACACATTTTGTTTTTATTCATTTGCCAAGGGAAACCCAAAGCAATAACAGGTTTAGACAATTATAAAAAAGTTGGTAAATTAACCTGCGTCTGTATTATCAAAATGATAATACTTGCATTGAACAGAAAAGAAATATGCAGTTGGACAAAATTTTTGTGAGTTTCATTTACATTACATTACAGTCTATAAGCCACATATCTACATGTAGTTCAAATAAATATTATTTAAAACATTTTCTTTGGTAACTACTTTATTTTAAAATGTGCTTCTTTTATTGAAATCATGCCTGTTTCAGGGGGATGACATGGATTCTCTGTATTGAAGGAGAAAGAAACGCTTTAAAATAGGTTAAAAGAGCTTTTGATTAGTCTTCATGCTATGGTAAAGGAAGTGAAATTAATAGTCTGGGCCATCAGATTTAAGATCATAGAAATTTGGATGATGCAATTTCAGATTCACTTGTTTTATACCTGATCCATTTTGTTTTCATTGCATATGAAAAACAACTGAAGCTGTTTAACTGGATTATATTAGTGCGAATGATCAAAGCAGCTTTAATTTCTGCTTTCCATTAAGGATTTTTTCTGCTGATTTGTGCTATAATCTGTGTGTGCCCATATGCATTTCATTTAAGTGCGTGATGGACTTTGTATATATAATCCTCCCAGAACTCTTGCTAAATTCATCTCAGTTCTTCATAAAGGTTGAAATTTCTTTAAGACAATATAGGTTTTGCAACTCACTGTAACACTTTAATATGTTACATAAATGGGAAATATACTTTTTAAATGCTGATTATTCTGTCATACACACTCCTCTTCAATTTTAGCATCTTCATTTGTACTGGATACTTTTATTATTTATGGGAATGCTTGCCTTCTAGAGTAAAACTCTATGTGCTGAAAGGAAATTAAGGAGGTTTGGCTCTTTTACTCCATTATTGCAATTAAGAATTTAGCATCATCAGTGCCAAAGGACAAAAAGTGGTTCATTTGCCCTAGGGGGACAGGACAGTGATAAGATGATTTTTCGTCAAGGATCATTGGGTCATAATTAAGTTACATTCATGGCTATTGCTTTTTGAAGGATGATTGGTAAATGACAGGCTTCATATGCTTAGTACGGACAGTGTGCAGTAGGGTTTTTTCTCTCTCTGTCAGAAAATCCTGGTGAGCCTGATAATGTAAATGTGGCATTTTATTCTGAACAAAAGAGCAGGGAAATGAGCTATCTTGTCTAATCATTCAGTTGTTTAACACCGACTTCCAGTTTAGACTCAATTGGCTGGAAAGCACTTGACATGTGAAGTTAGTGCTGTTCCGAACGCATGTTTGAGTAAATTTTAAAGTAAGTGACAGCTAAATTGTACCTAGGGAAATTACAAAGCCTTCAACACAGTTAATTTTTTGGGGAGGATTAGTTGTAATTGCAACACCAGTCTCCTTGAAGATTCCTCATTTATAGATGATGAACATAAAAAAACATTTAGCTCTTTCAAGGGCTGGTTCTTTTAACAGAATAATTTTTGTGAAGATGATGGTTTCTCTTGAATTGATTTCTTCCCATGCTGAACATCTACTTAAGATTTATAGTATAGTTTGTTTTTAGGGAGTTGAGTTTGTTTTTTGGTTTTTGGTGGGTTCTTTTTCCCCTTTTTTAAACTTTCTCCCCCACCCCAACCCCTCTTTTCTCCAGTGATTTAAGATTTGAGAGCTTTTCAATCAGAAAGCCCTTTAGGTAAATTGCCACTTTACTAACACTTTATGTATAATGTTGAAGCACTTTATTCCAATTAAAAGTCAATATTTGTCATCTTTTTTTTGTTGTTTAAATTACGTATACTCTCTGGATTGGAAAGTTATTTACTATGAGTAAAGAGAATAGATGGTGTTACTGGATGTTCTTGTTTTAACAATTCAAGATTATATGAAACATGTTCATGACTTTCAATGATAAGTATTGAGGAATTTATATAAATTAGGAGTACTTTGTTTCCTGGTGCCTCGAAGTAGATATTTTTATGATCAGTAGATGCCTCCTTATGAATTATGTCCAGCAAACTTACATCTTACCTAGTGTTTGTTTTTCTGTCAGTGACATTATAACATACTTCAATTTCATAATGAGGACTAAAACAAGAGGTAACATCAGATTTGCCATATGAGCTTCAAGCTTGCCTTTTTGGATGTTCCTACATGTAATGATGAAAAATTATACTTTGTAGTAGTTTTATATGTAGTCATATTCCCTTGAAAAATGAATTATAGATTCTAGAGAATTTTGGTATGGGCCAAGTGAGTTCATTCAAGTTAATAAATGTAACTCCCTTTTAAGTTTTCAAATTACTGCCTGGACCCAGCATATTATATATATATATGTTTTTAAAATTTAAAATTATAGAATCTTCTTTATCCCTCTTTTGCATTTATTTCATAGACTCACAGAATTTTGGTAAAGTTTATATTGTTAATTTGTATTAATCAAAATATTGCTTATTTTTTATTAGCATATATATAGTTTTATACATGTAAATTACTTTACATAGTCCATTAAAATCTTTGTGTGAGGTCTGGTCTTTGAAAATACCACAATCGTCCAGGCTCGGTGGCTCAAGCCTGTAATCCTACCACTTTGGGAGGCTGAGGCAGAAGGATTGCTTGAAGCCAGGAGTTTGAGACCAGCCTGAGCAAGAGTGAGAACCCTGTCTCTACAAAAAAAAAATAGAAAAAAATTATCTGGGCATGATGGCATGCACCTATACTCCCAGCTACTCTGGAGGCTGAGGCAGGAGTATACTTTGAGCCCCCAGGAGTTTGAGGTTGCAGTGAGCTGTGGTGATGCCATTGCATTCTGGCCCAGGTGACAGAACAAGACTGTCTCAAATATATATATATATAAATACATACACACACACATATATATATATATGTAAAACAATGGATTTTTTTGTTTAAAGAGATAAATAGGGCCACACATGGTAGCTCATGCCTGTAGTCCCAACACTTCACATGAGGCCAAGAGTTTGAGATTGGCCTGGGCATCATAGTGAGACTCCCCCACTCTACAAAATAAACATTTAAAAAAATTAACTGGGCACTGTGGTGCACATCTGTAGTCCTAGCTACTCTGGAGGCTGAGGTAGAGGGATCACTTGAGCCCAGCAGTTTGAGGCTGCAGTGAGCTATATCTTGCCACTGCACTCCAGCCTGGGTGCCAGAGAGAGCCCCTGTCTCTTAAAAAAAAAAAAAAAAAGAGGAGAAAAAAAAGATAGAGTGTATTATAGAGTTGTTTTCTTTAGGTATTATTTGAGGTTTGTGAAAGCAGTGGCTAAATTTTTATTAGGTATGAACTTTTAAAAATTTGTGTATAAAGCTTTAGGAATTATGCATATATACTGAAATAAGCATGGCTCAAAATTTGAATGCAGAATTAATGTGTCAACATTAATTTCTTCTAAGGATTCCTTCAAAAGATATTGTTATTTTTGAGGAGGGTTTTAAATCATTTCTAATGTACAGAGGAAATCACAGATCACTTTAGGTCACAGAAGCTAAAAGTATACCAATTGATAAAGTGATGTCCCACATTTGGGCTATAAAGCAGTTTTCAGCTTTCTCTTTTTGATATTGTTCTGCTCTTACTGATTTCATCCTGCCTAGTAAAAGTGGTATTTTTATGTGATGATTTTCTCTGCTGTCATGAGACCCGTGAGTACATGAACCTAATAAGCACATATTCATAGAACCTCACAGTATTAGAACTGGGAAGGAACCCGAAGGCCCTTGAGTTCAGCCATTGTGATAATCTGCTTTTCATCACTGCTTCTAGAAATGTAGCACATTGCTACAGCTGAGCTGCATAAGTACTCTGATTTATCAGTTGGGATTGAAATCCAGAGTCCTATGAGTATATAGCTGTCTTCATAGCCGTGCAAATTTTAGGTGCTTTTTTCATATTTTTCATTTCCATCACCTAGGTTTTCAAGCTTTAAAATGGAAGAATAATGATGACATAAATTATGTGAGGAATGTAAATTTTTATCTTTTTAAGATGACATGATCCAACCACAAGTTAGAGTATAGATAACAGAGACTGAAAAGGACTGGCTAGTCATTTAGTTCATTTCTATCTCCAATACATTTTGTATGAAGTGTTTCATTATAAATTTCTAATTCATCTTGTTGGCACCCTAAAAGCAGTAACATTGGTACTTAAAATTACTAACAAATATATGAATTATTTCCATTTTGCCATTCTTGTCTTTTCTGTTGTTGTTCTGAACATGTATAATCTTCAGAAGCATATATTTGGAGACCAAAGACTATTAACATGTCTCTTTGATTGACAGAACAATTATTCATTCATTTATTGATAGCTTTGACCTAATGTAGGGGAAATACAATTGAGACAGTAGTATTCTAGTTTGGGAATTGATCTGAAAAAACAAATCTTGCTGCTTAAAAAAAAATCATTATGTGTTAGTTTTGCTCTTCAAAATGTTTTAGTAGTTTTGCATTAAGCAGAATTACAGAAAGGCAATAACCGTACCTATGTCTGAAGCAAGGGAAAATACTGATTATATAAAGCTTTATATCATATGTGGTAGCTACTGTACCATTTCTCTTGTATGACAGTAATCTAGCCTGCAACATCTACTTGCAGTTTTGAAATTAACCTGTAATTTAGTCTTCACCCCAAATGACAAAAATTCAAATGACTCTGTGGGGTGCCAGAAGATGCACTGTAAACAGGGCCCAGTGAGGGGATAAGGTAGAGTGCCGTCAGGATAGGCTCGTTTTCACTGTGTCAGTATTCTTGCAATAAAATTAACGCTTCTTTGTTGTATTTAACTTTTTTGGTACAGCTTAAAATCTTAATCTAGATAAAATAGTAATTCACTCTAGGGCAACGTAGCATTTGTATAATGGACAAAAATGTTAAGGCTTTAACAGGAAATGTAAAAAGATTTTCTTCCTTTTGAAAATGGTTGTGTATGTGAGAGAAATTTGTATTCTCTGCATAGATTGTCACTAGTTGTACTTGGGTCCATGTCTTTAATCATACCTCTTTTTAAATACATTTCGTACTCTTTTTTCAAAAATCTTTACTTTCTTATTCCAAATTGCACCACTTTATTAGGTTGTTCAAACAACAGTGCTTTTAATAAAGCATAATGTATATTTAAATGTACCGAACTGATATCGGTACATATCAGGGACCTGCTTGCCAGTGCTTTTCTCTGTGCACGTAGTAGCCTTAGGCAAATCAGTCAATTTCCAGATGCCTCAATTTTCTCCTCTTTAAAAATAAAAAGGGGTGGCAAGTAGGATTGGATCGTATAATCTGTATAACTCTTCCAAGATCTTACATATTTCTCATACTGTCATTTTCCTTTTAATGGATCAAAAGTACTTTTTGAGAACCCACAGGAATATATTTCCACACCCTTGTTGAAGAAACTCTGACTTGATGACAATATCTTTTTAATTTCTCACCACATAAAAGAAGCCTTGATTTTATAATTAGAAATAATTTGTAAAAACTTACTCACTAGTGAAAAAATGTTTAGAGTTCTAGAATTCACTGACCCACAGGATATCCTAGTTTTAGCAATAGTAAGTTCCTATGTATATGAAACCTGAGATTATTTCCTATTTAGCTAGTAAGGTGGCAGTATGAAAAGTACTATGATAAAGATGGAAAGTGCTTGAAAATTCTTCGATAGCTGTTAAAGGGACATTTAATAAAGTTTCCCAAATCTGAAATGGTTGAGGGCCATAAAGGCACATAAGTAGTTGGAAAAGATGACCATGGTCTTTGCTTTTAGAAGTCATACATTCTTATGGCAACTTATTACATAAAGTCAGATTTTATTCATAATAAAATCAGTGTATGTTTTCATCTGTTTGGACTTTTTTAAAAAAGTACCATTTAGCAAGTGAAATAATCAAAGATGAAGCAGGGTAGATAAATAGTGGACTGCTAATGATGTGTGTATTCTGAATATTTATTTATATATATAAGGATTATTTCTCTCTTTTTTTTTCTCTCTCCCATTTGGCTTGGTGGTTTTCTACCTTAAGTAAAACCCAGTTGTTTACATTTTAATTGGTCATTATATGTCTCTCTAAATTTATTACCGAGAGTCTAAACTGAATTAGATATATTTTATTCATTGTTAATTTTTTAATGTTTCCAAGGGATGACTTACCTGCTGCTCTTGAAGCCACCATTGACTGCTTTGAAAAGTATAAAATATTACCAAGGATTCATGATGTCATATGTAAACTGATAGAAAAAGGCGAGACTGATCTAATTCAGAAAGGTTAGTCACCTTCTAATATCTTAATGTAGTTGGGTTTTTTTCCTTCTCATTTATTTAATCATAATGTATTGTTGTGAAGAGAAACTTTAACAGAAGGCAAGTGCATCCAGAGAGACTCTGTTACACTTGTGAGTAGAAAAGAAAAATAGATTTTCAATATTATAAATGTCCTTGATTTTAGTAACTGTTTATCTTGAAAAATTGCCCCTCAATTATTTTTGTGTTCTATTTGGTGACCTTTTTGAAGATTTTTACCACTTATCCTCATGAGTTCTCTTCGAAGCTATTCTTAGATACTTAATGTCATACATGTATACTATTAGATAAGGAATATAACAGAAAGTTAATATAGCTATGATCTTTAAGTTATTTTTAATGTTTGTTTTTAAGATAAAGTTTTCTTGTTTTTTCTAGAACTTCATATGATACTGCATTTCTCTTTTTTTTTCTTCTGATACGTCTTCTTTTTCCTCTAGCAATGGACTTTGTGAGCCAAGAACAAGGTGAAATGACGATGTTGTATGATCTCTTCTTTGCCTTCCTACAAACAGGAAATTACAAAGAGGCCAAGAAGATCATTGAGGTGTGATTTTAACTACAGTATTCTAATTGTACAGCTATTTAGATTCTTAATTAGAATACATATTAAAATTTTAACCTTTAATTACAGTTGTTCTGATTCATGTTAATAGAATTCAGTCCCAATAATGTGGAGGGAGGGGGGAACTTGGCCAGATTCTTTATTGTATGTAATTACAGTTCAGAAAAGGCAGTCTGGTTGTATATTGAATTTGTTTCCTCACTTTGTTAAATTCACTATTATATATCAAAATGATATTTGCATATTAAATCTTGGATTGTGGAACAATTAAATTAAACTGGCATTCCTGGGTGTAAAGTTGCTAATCCTCTTTGCCAAAGAATTCTTTGTTCTTAAAAGCAGTGGAATTTAATTTGCTGCAGACCATGCTCAGATTTATTTGTAATGCTTGTCTACAAGTTAATCAGCCAAACAAGTGCTGTCTGCAACTGTTTGGCATTTAATTTAAATTTTCTTCCTCCTCTTCTCCTTTTTTTTTTTTTTTTTTTTAAACTATGGTAAGCAGCTTATGGGAAATGGTAGGTGACAAACTTGGCCTATTTAGGATTAGTATATTTTATCTAGGCTTTACTAAATTTTCCTTACTGGAATTGATAAGTCAAAGGCCAACTATAAAGTCTGTCCAATTTTGATTAATTTCACTATTAAACAATTCTGTGTCCACTAAGAAAACAAAACATTCCACATAAGATGGATTCATTGCCTTAAGAAAAATTATTTCATGTGATTAAAATTGTTAACTTATATCAGTAATCATGTTTCTCTCAGATCCATACTTTGCTTTTATTCCATGTCTTTTTCCAAAAATATCTGTGGTGGGCAGGATGCAAAGGTGATGTTTGGCCTTATTTGTATATTGATGACTGCTTATCATGAAATTGAAAGTATGGGCACATGACCCAGAAAATTATTGTTGTTTCTCCTGATGTTTTTCAAAGAAAAGTCTAATGTAAGAAAGGAGGGCTGTGAGATTAATTTAGAACTTTCTCTTTCTGTCTTATGACTCAGTCTACCCACCTGTCAGAAGACAGTGGGACGTGCTATCTTGGGCAGATGCCTCTGTAACTCAAGTAGTTCATTTGTATTTTCTAGAAAATGATATAAGTTTTTACGTTGAATGTGCACAGTGAATCTGAAAATGAGAGGAGCTGTCTGCCTATTGAGTTCTGCTGCTCTGTATGCATAGTATCAGTATTACCAGCTCACTGATCAGAGGAGAAATGAAGCTCAGGTTTTCAGATAATAGCAATGTGTGGTTCTGTAGGAGGAAAGCGTGTGCCTCTCTTTATGTAGTCAGAAAGATATAATAGAAGGAGCCAAAGGCATAAGAGTGAGTTCTCATTTTGCCATCTACTTGCTTGTGTGATAATGGACAAGTTACTAAACCTTTCTAAGCTTCCTCATCTAAAAGGGAATATAATATCTGTCTTTAAGATTCAATCACATAATGTATGTAAAGCAGCTTGTGTGTTTTCCTGGATTATGGTAAGTGATCAATAATATTAATTCTCTTTGCCCCTTAAAGGTAGAGATTGAGTTGTCTTCTTTACCTCACATAATTCACAATGTGATGCTTAGCATGAGGTACATGCATGTCATGTGAATAGGCAAGAGAAGACTGCCTCTTAATTATTTTAGAGCTTTGCCAATGTACAGCATCATTTAGGAATGGCTGTCTGCTGATGGCCCAATTTTCATAGTAGATGTGTACAACATTTTTAAAGGGTAAAGAACAACCTTACAGAACCACTGCAGGTACCCTAGGGTAGGACAGCGTGGTGTGTTATATGTGAGACTATACTGAAGATCATTTTCGGGTGTATGGGTTTTTTGGGTTTTTTTTTTAATGGTTAATTGGGGAAAGAATTAAAATGGAAACTGCTTTTTTTCAACATTAAAATTCAAGACGTATAGTTCTCTCTTGTAGTTTTTTAAGGATTATTGAAAATATAAAAAGTAACGAAAATAAATAAACTAGGATCATATGAGCATATGAAAGTATACTATAAGTCTTGAGCAAAATTTTTGTCTTTCCCAAAAGAGCAATAGAGTCTTATCAATGGGTGGGTTCACTTCAGTTGAATTTCCAAAGTTTCCTTGTATTTGAAGCACTGTGGGAGATAAGATAAACCAGTCGTGATGCTCACATAAAAAGAAAGATACAGGCAAGATTCAATATATAAATATGACCTGTTTTGTTTTAAAAATGAGTTGGTGTACGTATATCATATATTATACATTATACATTTAACATAGTCTTATATTTTATTTCTATACATGGATTATTGCAGGAGGGTAGAATAATAGCTAGTACTTTTAAAAAAATATTCTTTTGTATTTTTTGAGTTTCCTATAATGAGAATATATATTTTTATACTCAAAGAAAGTATTCTTATACTCTCCTTTGAAAGAGAACAAAGTGCATCAGACTGGGATCAATTCTCGAGAAGCTAACATGAAGCTCCTTGAAAATGAAATTAATATATGAAGATACTGATATATGAGTCTGAAAAGTATAAACCCCACTATAAGAAAGGCATACCTTTCTTATACCTTTTGGTTTGGAGAGTTCAAGAGTGGAACTTATTCCCAGTGTAGGAAATTAGGGAAGACTTTCTGGAGGAAATAGGGTACGATGGCTATGGTAGCACTTTAGTATTTGGGAGGTTGATGGGGTTGGAAAGCATATTAGAAGTAGAGCAAAGAAATAGAAAAGGGAAATCTCTACATAGTTCATGTATCCTGGGGTATAAGATTTGTGAGAAATATTTTAAAGGGGTAGATTATTCCCAGATTTTAGAGACTCTCAGTATCAGAATAAGGAAAATTGGAGTTAATTCAGAAGACAATGAACTCTAAACAGTGTTAAAAAGAAATTTATACTAGCAGAAGATTGTAGGATAGATTAAAGGGGGTTTAAGGCAGTAAGATTAATAAAGATCTGACTTATGATAGTGGTTGTGGGGATTTTTAAAACACTTTACTCAGTCATCTCAAATGATACATAATTGAAACGTAGAGACCTTAACAGAAGGTAGGATTAATTAACAGAGGCATGACACTTAGATCTGATATAGCATCTCCTATCATGAACTCTTAAGAATTGTCATTGGCAGATCTTCATCTGAAACTTCCATAATGAAGTTTTTTACCTAAGGTTGTGAATAGCATTTGTGTGGCTTTCCACTTTGACCAATTTTCCCTCCTTCCTTCCTTCCCTCCCTCCCTTTCTTTCTTCCTTCCTTCCTTCCTCATCTTTCCCTCCCCTCCTTCCTTTAACAAACAATTGTCTATCACATCTTACAGTCTAGTTGAAGAGATAGACCTTTAAAAAAAGGAATCTGTAAAATGTAGTAATTTCTGTAAGACAAAATGTTGTAGACAGGACCTATTTCAGCCTAGGTCTTTCTGAGGTAGCAATACTTGGGATGAGCACTAAAAGATGAATTGGGAGCCAGCTACATAGAGTGGAGACAAAAGCATTCCAGGCATAGGGAACTGCCGGTGCAAAGGTCCTGAGACAGGGAGGTGCTTCTACCCTTTATCCTTGTTCTACTTCTTAGGACTCTTATTAGATAACACTAATAAGATGATATCTAGAGTGTCTGGCACATTATTAAACACTTAATAAATATCAGTTTGATTCCCTTCCATGTGACATTCTTTCCTGTGTTGAAGTCAACCCTTTTGTCTCTCCTGCAGACACATCCTCTGTAGGCTAACTATCTCTAGTTCCTTCCACTGTTCTTATGGCATGTTCTGGAATGAAATATGTCATTGAGGAAATGTTTACAAATTAGTTTTACAAACTTACATGATTATATCAGGTAAATATGGTTTGTGAAATATGTTCTGTGTTTTGCCAGTAATGATGATTTGATATTTTTCCCCTGTGTATAGACTCTAGTAAAACTTACACATTTTATTACTTAAAATACATGAAGTATAAAGATTCAATATTCTTTGTGGTTTTTCTGTCCTTCTATTCAATGTATATTTCTTTTATATATATAATTGCAATGAATTGAATCATCTAACTTGTTTAGTACTTTTTTCACCCTTCTTAACTGCCTCTTCATTTCCCTGCATATAATTAAGAACTCTTCTAAGCATTATTTTTAATGGCCATAGAATTCCATTTTACAAATGAACCAAAGTTTATTTGCCCCTTCCTCATTTGAGAAAAATTTTCACTATTATAAGTAATAATAATAATAATTCACGTCTTTGCTTACAGCCATATTTGATTTTCAGAGTATTATTCACTTAGGATCATTTCTTAGAAGTGGGTCAGATGCCATTACCGTTTTTTTGTTTGTTTGTTTTTGAAGAGAGAGTTTTGCTCTGTCACCCAGGCTGATGTGCAGTGGCAATCATAGCTCACTATAACCTTGAACTCCCGGGCTCGAGCGATCCTGCCTCAGCCTCCTGAGTAGCTAGGACTACAGGCGTATGCCACCATGCCCAGCTAATTTTTAAAAAATTTTTTTTGTAGAGATGAAGTCTTGCTATGTTGTCCAGGCTGGTCTTGAACTCCTGGCCTCGAAGGACCCTCCTGCCTCAGCCTCCCGAAGTGCTATGATTACAAGTGTGAGCCACTGCACCCAGCCTCATTACCATTTTTAAGGTCCCTGATACATAAAGACAGTAATGTTGTTATGTCTTTATGGATGAGACCTCTAACTTTATGGTTCATAGTAGCAGAGACTGAACTAAAACCTGACCTCCTGAGTTCTATTCCAACACTGCTAATGCTAGGTATTATGGTAAAATAAGATGATATTTCTCTGTAAACAAACAAACAAACAAAAAAATGACTTCTTTCTTCTAGTCTGTTATCTTTTAACGTAGTTCAGTTATCTCCCAAGAAGAGAGTGTTGCAGACCCTTTAAATAAAGTAACACTTTGTGGATTACTCACTCTGTCTTTCAAGACCAGACATTAAATCCAGGGAGAGACTATATATACAAGTATAAAGAGTTAAATAATGGTATGAAATGTTAAATAACCATATTAAAGGTTTCTATAAGGGAATATTTAATTTTATCCTTAACCCTTTGAGCAATTTAGTCATCACTTTCTGAATGCCTGCCATGTCCCAGCCACTGCCAGGTTCTCCATGCAAACACAAAGATGAGTATGATTCTGCTTTAAACTTAGTGTATCTTATTCTAACCTCTTCCTCTGGGACTCAAACCTAGATTACCAGCTAAACAATATGACTGATAATGGTCATGTACATCTTCATAGAGCCTCACAAAACAACTTTGAGACATAATTTGGGTAAAGAAACTTAAGTTCAGAGTGTGGGGTATGAAGCTTGTTTATTAGTTAATACAGGTTGAGTATTCCTAATCTGAAAATTTGAAATCTGAAATGCTCCAGAATCTAAAACTTTTTGAGTGCAAACATAACACTCAAAGGAAATGCTCATTGGAGCACTTTGGATTTTGGATTTTCAAATTTGGAATGGTCAACTGGTAAATCCAATATCCGAAACATTTCTGGTCTCAAGTATTTAGAATAAGGGAGACTCAACCTATAATAGCCATGGAATTTGAAATCAGGCCCCGATTTCCCATTTTCTTTTGGTTCCTCTGTACCATCCCTACCTCCATGATCTCCTGACCCCTCAGTTTATCTGAACCATCAAAACAATTTACTCTTTCTCTGAAATTACTCTTTCTTGACTTTTCCCTCTCTTATTATCTGCTGTTTTTCCCTTTCATCACAGTGCAGCCAGAGTAAATTTGATGTCTTCTCAGAGGTGGGCAAACTTTCTTGATGGCTTCTAGTTTAAGACCAAAAGTTTAGATTCCAGTGGTCTCCCAAGGTTTGTTATTCTTCCTTTTGTTCTTTACTAGATAAAATTTAGGGTTTTTATCTCAATTTGCCTTCCTTAATAAGCCAGGATGGATCCTAAATATACAGAGTGGATTTTAGAGCTAGAGTTTTTTTCTTGACCTCCACAATTTCAAAATATGTCAATTCTCATGCAAATTTATACCCCATCTCCCATGAGTGAGTTCATTTAATATCTCCTGTAACACCTGGTCAAGTGGATCATGTTTAGCTTACGATAGTTAAATTGCTAATTTGACTTGCCCAGCCTATTTTCCTCCTTATTAGCCATGGTATTCAAGTCTGTCTCTGAAGATTTTAGAGAAAAGGACAAATGCTAAAAGGTTTAATATGTGCCATGATACCCTTGTTCCTCCCTTGCTGTGTCCTAGCTATGGGGATAAATTGAATTGACCCTTGAACAATATAGGTTTGAATTGCGTAGGTCCACTTATACGCAGATTTTTTATGTAGATACTAGTCAATTTTATCATTTATTACCATAAAATACACACAAATCTATTATAAAAAGTTAAAATTTATCAAAACTGAGGCACACACAGACTGTATATGGCACCATTCACAGTTGAAAGAAATGTAAACAAACATAAAGATGCGGTATTATAACTGCATAAAATTCACTGTGGTAATTCACTGTACTACTGTAATAATTTTGTAGCCACCTCTTAGTGCTGTAGCAGTGAGTTCAAGTGTACCTAGTATCTGCTTAAAACGCCCTGAGATGCTAATCATCTCCGCATGAGCAGTTTGCCTCTCCACTAAATTGCATTTCGTGGTAAAAAAGTCAACCCTTGCATATTTTTCATCCATAAACCTTAGATAACACCATGGGACCCATATGCAGTGCCACTAGTGATGCTGGAACTATTCCCAGGAAGCAGAGAAAAGTGATGACATTACAAGAAAAAGTTGAATTGCTTAATAAGTACTGTAGATTGAGGTCTGTAGCTGCAGTTGCCTATCATTTCAGATAGAAATTCATCTTATAAACAGATGATGTAAACTTAGGGTATTGATAAAAACAGTACTGTAAATGTATTCTCTCTTTTTATGATATTAATATTTTCTTTTCTCTAACTTACTTTATTGTAAGAATACAGTATATAATACCAAAAATATACATGTGTTAATTGACTGTTTATGTTATCATTAAGGCTTCTAGTCAACAGTAGGCTATTAGTAGTTAAGTCTTTAGGGAGTCAAAAGTTATGCATGGATTTTTGACCGGGGTGGCGGAGGGACAGTGCCCTAACATGTCGTTTGAGGGTCAGCTGTACTTGGATTGGGGTTTGGGTTTTTTGTTTTTTTTTTTTTTAAGAGACAGGGTCTCACTCTTGTTGCCTAGGCTGGAGGGCAGTGGGTATTCACAGGTGCAATTCTAGTATGCCGCAGCCTCGAACTCACGGCCTTAAGTTAGGGATCCTCCCACCTCAGGTGTGCACCACTGTGCTCGGCAGTTTCATGTTTTTGTTTGGACCTTCTTTGAAGCCCTTGTGGGCATGATTTTTCCTTCTACTATTCTAACTAGATGACATGAGGCTAGGGTGGAGTTTTGTTGCTGTTTTCCTCATTCTACATCTCGAGCAATAGTGGCAAGAAAAATCAAAACAGATGAAAATTTCTGTTTGAGTCAAATTTAAAACAATCTTCCTTGAGATAGAGTTTGAAATACAGCAGAAAATTTTTCATTTCTTTTCACTTAAAAGGTGATAATTATTTGATATTCTATTTTTACTAGTATACATAGAAGCTTATTATAATACTAGCAAATTTACATCAGAGTAATGTGGTAAAATTAGAGTAATGAAAATTATTTTTGATTTGGCATCACTCTTATTTCCCCATGCGAGTGAACCTAGTCCTGAATTGCAACTGCAGAAAGTTGTGGTTTTTGAAACATAGTAACAAAACATAGTGGAAACAAACATGCCAGTTTCTCTACTAAAATAATTATTTTATCCTCACTATCCATTAAATAGATTGTATGTAGCAAAAACAGAAAGAACTAGAGGTGAGTTCATTGTTTTAATTAACATTAACTGGTTTTTGATGTTATACTTAACATCCTAATTAGAATTCTGTTCTTCTCCATGTTTTTATTACATTTTCTATGTCTGCTTTCAACTTGCAGTGTTTAAAATTCAATAAGATGTGAAGAGATAAGCCAGAAATGTTGACTATTACAGCAGCCTAGGAGATTTAGTTAATCTGACCTAGATGTTCTTTTGATGATTGAGATTTATATGTGAAAACGTTCTCAATTTCAAAATGAAGCATAGGAAGATCTGCCATATAAATCAGCTGTCCTGCCAGTGACAGGCAGATTAATCAGTCACAAACAGAAAGAGTTTGCTATAAAAGTTGTGTATTTTAGATCATTGGCATTTGGATCAACAGTAATTTTGAAAGTCGTAAGTGGATGTAGCCCTTGCATTTTGCCATGTTCTAAAGAGGATTATTTACTAGTTTTTCAAGAGCTTTTTGTATACATTAATGTTGTTTTCATTTTCAATGTAATGCATGTGAAACAAAACAAATAATGTAAGAAAATTCTTAAGTAGAAATTGTGTCTAAATGAAGATATTAATGGTATTTGAGAATATATTTCAATGATCAATTTATTCATTTATTTCTGGTATCCCAAAATGTGGGTACTTAATGGTTAGAATGAGAACACTTATCCAACTTCTATTGTACCATTTTTTCTGTCATTCCACCAAAGCTTCAAGATGTTAGTTTCTGCTTCAGCTCTTAATTTAACATTGTACAATGTTATTTTTTAAAATTAAAAATAATGGGGACTTATAAATAAGAGATTAGATTCAAGGGATACCTGGTTTCATCAACAGAGCTGAGTGGAGAAAGCAGTAAAGGTACCTCCTCTAGAGTGGAGCAGCCAGGGCTAATGAGTATGTAGTTTTCTTATCATAATGCTGTGATTGAAATGTAGTATTTAATGGTGAAGCCCCCTTACAGATGATGAAAATACTATAGTTAGAGTGACAAATCCTTGGAATTATGTTGAAATGGTTTGTCTTTTATTCCAGTATCCAAAATTGTAAAATAAGTGCCTTGAAGCCAGACTTACTGACTAAACCGTAGTAATTTCTAATTGAAGATACGTGTCTCAATTGTTGAAATAAATGAAGACAATGAACAAATTTTAAGTACTTTGC
Source organism: Daubentonia madagascariensis (assembly GCA_023783475.1). NCBI lineage: Eukaryota > Metazoa > Chordata > Mammalia > Primates > Daubentoniidae > Daubentonia > Daubentonia madagascariensis. Next base: position 37,377,877 of record JAKFHU010001035.1, on the reverse strand, counting down.
TAGTTTTGCTCTTTAAGCATTTAGTTTTAGATGCTAGGCAAACATTTGTAGCAGTCATTAGAATACCTTTATCACTGTAAATTTTACAAAGCATGTTTCTTTTAAAAAATAAAGCCATTGGTTTATTATTATGACAATTGTTAATATTGTGTAGCATATTAATAATTTTTGTCTCCTGAGTCTATTGGGACATCTGAAGTAATTTGTGCATGTGTGTACGAGAGAGCGAGAAAGAGTACACATGTGAGTGTTCATGCCCCCATATGTGTTTTATCTGACATATTTTAGAGTTTAGTTTATTACTTCTTTCTGGACTAAAGAAAGTATAACCATTTTATTAATTAAAGGTTTATGGAATGAACACTGACCTGTAAAGCATCATTTTGAAATAACCTCCATCTTGTAGATAAAGGTTAAACAAAGGTTGTATTTTATGCCCTGTTTAGGTGTTTGATAACTGTGGGATTAAATTATAGTTTATTAGCAGTTATCGTATAATATAAATTTAGTATATATGTTATACTACTGTATGTAGTTTAGTATATAAGTTTAGCATCTATTTGGCAGCAAATTCATTGGAAGGAAAACTGTTTGTCCTTGAGGAAAAATTAATATTTAGCTAAAGACTTACCTTGGGTGCTGTCTGATTATTTTATTTTATAGACTCCAGGCATTAGAGCTCGACCTACAAGACTTCAGTGGTTTTGTGACAGATGTATTACAAGTAATCAGGTTTGTGTTTGATATCTGACATCTCAATCACCTAAAACTGTGAGTAGAAGGCAAGTGTCCTGCATGTCATGGGAACATTTGGGGATTTCAAGAGAGAGAGCATTGTGGAAGCAGTGTTATCCTGTTTGTTTTCCAAATAAACGAGAGCTTATTTCTTGTTCCTGAGGTACAGTAGAAACCCTAAAAATGTTAAGCTGGGACTTGAAGATTTTGGCTTGGTTTATTCTAATTGTTGGTTGTAGCAGGCTGACCTTGTATCCTTGGCAACTTAAGCCTGCATCAGTCCTTAGTGACTGGAGGAGTTGCTTGATGGAGCCCAGTGGAATTTCTGCTTTCCCTCCTCCAGTGCAGGTATCCGTTCATGTCATGCCAAGTAAAAGCCACAGGGCAAGAAGACTGTAACGTTTGGGTGGGGGAGTATTTTTATTAATGTAAGATACACTCATTGAGTTCTCCCCACCTTGTTCTCCGTCCCACGTATCTTCAAATTCTCCAAAATGCATATTGGTGAAGGTTCCCTCAACTACATATGACTAGATATGCATGTTGTATTCTTGACTCCAAAGGGTCCTTCAGCCTTTTAACTTTAAAAAAATTTTTTTTAAATTGTGGTAAAATATACATAACATAAAATTTATCATTTTAACCATTTGTAATTGTACAGTTCAGTGGCACGAAGTACATTCATACTGTGGTTAGTCCTTTACCTTTTGAAGTGAAGTTAATTTGCCCTTTGGATAAAGCATATTTGGAGGATTATTCAACTGCTATTTGTCAACTATAAAATATATCCTTTATACAATGTAGATTCATCTGTTAATCTTATTTTTAAGGTTGAAACTCTGGAAAAATTAGTGGAGCTGACACAGAAGCTATTTGAATGTGATAGAGACCAGATGTACTATAATCTGCTAAAACTATATAGTAAGTGATTTAACTGTTCCTCATGTTTTCATTTATTTAGTCTGTTGAAGGCAGTGACAGGAAAAGAGTATTAAGCTTTGAAAGAATGCCAAACATGGAGTCTTCAACAAAGGCTCAAGTAGAGGCTAGATTGAACTTTATCACAGAATGTTATATTTCATCACTAGACACTGTACAGTCCTCATAATTTCTGACATTCTTACTGCAATAATGAAAAGGTAAGAAAATCTTCATCAGAACCACAGAATTTAATTGGACTTTTGAAGAAAGACTATTCTTTTTATGCTTTTTATTTAAATTCTCAAGTATATTTATTGGTCACTTTTATAAATAGGTGACCATCAACACATTTGTTGTATAGATCTTTTTGCAAAAAGATGAATATCTATATAGAAACTCATTGTTAAATAATTTTTATGTCATTATATTACATTTTTGACTCAGTTATATATTACAAACATTTTTATATATTTAATCACCTACAGATGGCTAATATACTGAATGGATATACTTGAATTTACTCAACCAGTTTCTTGTTACTGGGCATGTGAATAGATTTCAGTTTTCCATATTATAAACAGCACTACATTATTCATTTTTGTACCTTAATCTTTGTTCATACCTGTAATTTTTTCCTTAGGCTGAAATCCTAGTATTTGTATTTGACATTTCTGAAACTTTTGACCTCTATTATCAAATCGTGTTCTAATATGTTGATAGCAGTGGACCCACTGGGAAGATTTACAGTCTGTTTTAGGATATTTGAGTAGAGGGGAACACACTTAGAACAGTCAGTGACTTTTCCCTTTTTGCTTCATAGATATTTGATCTAGATTTATTGTTCTCATTTTGTCATGGCAAATTTTCCTTGACCAAACATAGCAATGAATAAGTTGATTTGTCTTTTTGAATTTGTATCTATTATCATTGGAAGCTTTTTATTACCTCTTGATGGTGTAAGTAAAATAAAACTTGCCTTAAAATTCTTATTTTCAGTTTTATTTAAGTACTCACTTCACTTTATAATTCTTAAACTTTGGCTTGAATGATGAGCACATTCTCACAGACAATGCTGAGTTTAGTGTTGAATGAATAGAATTAAAAGTTTTAGGCATTTAGTCCTTAAATTGTGGATTTTGACCTGTATTCGAGTGCTAACTCCCCACTCCACCCGCTTTTCCTTCTTTTTGAAGAACTATTTCATGTTTAAATTCTAATTGTATTCAAACTTCAAAAAAAAATCAATCCTTTTTGTTACCCACCCATTATGACCCAAAATTACAGATTTTATAAATCCAAATGTGCCTTAGCATTTAACGTAGTCCTCATAGAAGACTATATAGACTTTCTTCAGACAAAAATATCTGTGGAGCCCTTACTGTGATAGATATTATGGTAGGCACTGCAGATATAAAGGTGGTGCTCTGCTGAGAATCGCCCCATAACCAAGACTTATACTGCAGGGTGTAAGAACAACTGTAAAAATGTATGAAGTACAGTGGCAGTCCAGGGAGGGGTGAGAGGTAGCCAGCCATGCAAATGTCTTTTTCCTCTTCTGATGAACTTATACTGTTTTTTTTAAAAGAAACAAAGAAAGAAGAAAACTTTTAGGTTCATCTTAAAATTTCCATTAGGAATATGCAGTCTCTGGGTTTAATACCATTTTCTTCTCCTTAATCACCTCTATCTGCTCTGTTGGACACCTGCCTCCAATTTCTTCTTGCTCTGTATTTGAGCCAATAGTCTGAAGAGCTTGGAGGGAGTAGATAACCTGTTATGAGGCTGGAAGCTAGTGGAATCCTTACAGGAAAGTATACTTTTTAACCCCATTTGTATACTTCCCACCTTCTGTAGTGTTCTAAATAGAATCTGGTTGTAATAGCCCTGATCTTTTCCTTTCTGAAGAAAAAGCCAGCTATTCCCTTCTGCAGTCCCTGTCTCCATTATGCCCTCAGACTTGGATCACTACTTAAATATTGTTACGTGGACTCAATTTATTTGAAAGAGAGCATATGGTAAGGAATGACACTTGAAATGTGGTCCTATCATACTTGAAAAATCCATATTAAAGATGGTGGATTTCTGAAGAAATAGATTTTTAGATTGTGGATTTCTTTTTCATGATGTGATTTTAATCCTTGAAAGGGATTGGATTAGTTATTTTGGGGTGTATGTTGAAAAGCAACTTTATTTTAAAACAGTGTCTCTCACACACCCATATACACTTAATTTTGTTGTGAATTATAACATTCTACAGAAACATGCACAAAACTAAGATATAGCCAACACCTATGGGACTATATAAGTTTTATTATACCTTTAAATACTAGCTATTCTAACACTGCTTTCATTTTCTGCTGATTCAATATAGTATAACGTTCATACATGATCTGTTACAAGAATCTGTCATGATTTAAACTTCAATTCTATCCATTCCAATAAATTTTGACCTTTCATTGTTACAGTCTTGCAAAATAAGCTCCTGGAGCCTACAACAAAAATTACATGAATGAAATAACTCCCATACCTTCTTAAGGAATATCCTTTTATTTCTGACAATATTGTCACTTTCTTACCAAACATTTTCTTATGTTCTAAACACTTTAATTTCTTCTTTACATATGCAAATAAAGGTTAGTTTATTCTTTGTGTACATAAAATACTCTATCCAAAAATAAAGTTGGCTTACATTTGTAATTTTGCACTAAAAATTCTTTGAGTCTATTTAGAATGTTTACAACCTCAACATTTATTCTAACTCGAGTTATTTTTATGTTATTTCTTCAAGTATGTATAGCCATTGATACTTCTTTTCATACTGTGTGGCCTTTTCCCTCTCCGTTATTACACAGGTAAAATGAATATATTATAATTGCCAAAGGTTCAAATAATATAAAGTATACTAGCTAAATGTGAAAATGTCATTGTGTCCACCCTCACCCCAAACTCCCTACCTCAGAGGTGACTTTGTCACGTGGCTATCATTTGAACTTCCCCTCTCTACATTTATATCCATGTATACTTTACATATGCGGCTATTATTTTATATTCTATTTTGATTGTTTTATACTCTACGTGTTTCACATTCTACATTATGTTCTGTGGCTTCCTTTTTTTAACTTAAGGATATGAAATAAATTCACAGGAAGAGATGAATACTTGCTTTTTCTTCCTTTAATTACCAATCTTAAGTGCTGGTATCCTTGACACCTCCAAAGTTGATGAGTGATTTTTTATTTTTAATGAATTCATGTTTTTTTAATATATTTGTGTTTTAATTTATTTTAGTCATTTTTTTTTTTAATGTTCAAATTATCCCATCTTTGGCCAGTGGGAACCCCTTAACATTGGCTCCTATGTTGTCTGACACACCCATTAGTCTTTGATAGCTCCTTGTTTTCAGGCATAACGAGACAACCCAGGCTGATGTTATATAATTCTTGTCCCAGACCTGGAATCCTTATTTTAGAGGGGAGTGATACTTAGGTACCATAATCAGATGATTGACAAATGGGGAATTTGGAAATTGCCCTATCATATCAATAATGTGTAAAAACTATCAGCTTCATTATTAAAACCCTGAACTAGAAATCTTCATCTCTTAGTTTAATACCATAGATAATATATGTAAAGAGCTAACGGTTGTACCCTAGTCATATAGCCATGGAACATAGCCCCACAACTATGTCTGTTCTTGTCAAATTCACTAGTAGTGTCAAAAATCTTTGGTTTTATAGCTTAAGAGTTCTCAGAGATCATTTAGAACAGTGTGTTCTCTTGTTCTTTAAAGAGGAGACTGTGAGTACCAGGAAGGTGATGTGATGATTATAGAGGCAGAGTGTCCATTCCCTGGTCCCAGCCCAGGTTTGTGGCTGCTTGATTATTTGAATAACAAGTATGATCATTATTGTCTCAGTAGGATTTTAAACCCACAAGGGGTATTATAAAATCTCATCTGTGAGATTTTATACATAGCTGCAGATTTTGACCACTGATTGGTTAGATTACCTGAAATTTTTGTTTTGTATTTTGTGATCCAGGTACATTTCCAGGAAATTTTTTCTCTTTAAAAGATATTTATTGAGTTGTTTCATGGTCTATTACACCAATTCTAATCTGTTTTGCTAGTCCATTTTAACAGGTGCATCTCTGTAATGTCTTTGTCCTCCCAAAGTAGAAGCTTTTTGTATCATTTTGTGCCTTTTTTAAAAGAAGAAAATTATCTTCCCAGATTTCTTACAGTCTGTAGGCACAGGGTTGTAGATCATCCAGGCTTGTTTTCTTCATTGTTTGGAATAGTGTTGTTAGCTTAAAAATCAATCCCTTTCATAAAAATACCTTACCAGCTCTTGGAAACCTTCCCTGTGTCTTCCCCACAGTCCACAAGTACCCTTTGGCATCAAACAGAAGCCCTCCACTTTTTTCCTTCTACGGAATAAAGATTCCTGGGCTTAGATTTTTTTTTTTAAATATCAATTAAGTTTTATACTTTTACATACTTGAATACTTGAATTTTATATTACACAAGAACATTTTAATGAAGGAAAGCATAATTAGCTCATGAGAGTCTTATTTTGAAAATCAGTTACAAATGTAAGGGCTTTATAGTAGTTGGACTGATTTTATTATCAAAGTATGTATAAAATCACTGTGAACTTTAGGTTAATTTCTACTATTTGGGCCTCTTTTCGGTATAGTCTATATGAAAGTTTAGACTGCAGTCTATGTGTGACCCAGGGGAATTTTCCTACTCATTTTTTACCTTTTTCTTTATTGCTGATTTCTGATGGAGTATGAATGTTTTGCTTTTTGTTCTCTGAGTTTTTGCTTTCAGGAGTCAGTTATTTAAAAACTTACTTTTTGTTTATAGGGGGAAAAATGTAGGAAAATCCCACTTGTTTTAGCATTTTGGTGTTTTTTCTCTAAAATGCTGAGGAACAAATTTATTTGTGTTTTCTGGAACATTCATGCTGTAAAACAAACCTCCCTTCCTAGAGCTAGACCCTGTGCAATCTAGATATTTCTTACACATACTTGCAAATTTTTTAAAAGACATCTAAAACATTTTTTCTTTGCATTTAATAATTGTATTGAACTGAATATCATATGACATTTTTCATGTCTTGCTCTAGTTTTCACAAGCAGAAATCAATTTACTAAATTAAATGACCTTTCCTCTTTTCAACCATGAGAATGTTTAAAAACAAAGTCTTGATTCCTACGTGTTTGCTATTTATAAAGACTGGATTACCACATAGAAGGGACTGGGTTTTTTTCAGTATGAAGGAATCTGCCTATTTCCTTTTCAATAGACTTCCTATCTCCCTGTAATACTTAATCTCATAGCATTATCTGTTGAGATAAGAAATCTAATCTCTTTCACACACTGTCATAGAACAATTCTTCAACAGAAGAGACACAGACAATTCTCTCTACTCAACTAAGTGAGAAGTGTTTATAGATTTGTCACTTTTAAAGAGAATCATATATTTGAATACTTTCAAGCATGTTACAGTGTACATGTATCCATCATCTTTGCAAAGACTAAAGGGCATAGTTGAATTGTTGCCTGTTTCTGATTTTGATTTTGACAATGGGCAATTTCTCAGTTGCTTTGAAAAGGACAAATTTTTTATCAACTTGGTTCAAAGTGTTTAATAATGTGGGGGGGGAGTGCATTTTGTTATTGCTTTTTAAGAGGTACAGTATTTTTGGTTTATAATTCAAAGGGTACAGAAAGGTGTCAGAAAAAAAGTCTCCTTCTCACCTTTGGGTCGCAATCACTTTTGGTTCCTTTCCCCAAAGGCAGCATTTGGAATATGCTTTCTTTAACATCAAGTAAGAAAAAGTGCTATGTATTTTCATGAATTCTATTTAGTATATTTATTAAATTCTGCTTAATCAAATTCTACAGAAATAAATGGTGACTGGCAAAGAGCTGATGCTGTCTGGAATAAAATACAAGAAGAAAATGTTATTCCTCGTGAGAAGACATTAAGATTATTAGCGGAAATCCTTAGAAATAGTAATCAGGAAGTTCCATTTGATGTACCTGAGGTAATTTGTTTTTAGCACAATTATAAACAGATTTTGTTGTCAGTATAATTAGGTCATAGAATAGCCCACTTTTATACTGAAAAGATCACTTTATTTACCAGTTTTTGGTTAACGGAATAATTTTTGTGTTAAAGTTATGGTATGAAGATGAAAAAGATCCCAAGAATTCTTCATCAACTCCACCTGTAGAAAGTGGTTTCCAAAAAGATCTGTTGAAAGCCTGCCAATGGAAGAAAAACAAAGGTAAACATGTACGTGGTTGTCTTTCTTATAGCAGCATGGGGTCTAAGCCCAACAAAGTAGAAGTGCTCCAGAATAGAGATTGGACTTAAATTTTATATAGCAATTATTTTCTTTCATACTTTAAATTAACAAAGACATTTTGGGGCAATTGGAAAAATTTAACTCTTGACTGAGTGGTAGGTAATATTAAGGAATTACTCTTACTTTTATTAGTAATAAATATGAGAATGGTATTATGATTTATAGGAAAATATTCTTAAATTTTGCTATCCGTATGAATTATTGAGGAATTAAAAAATCAAAATTTCTGTAATTTAAAATACTTAAGCCATAAAAAACAAAGGAAGCAAATCTGACAAAAATGTTAATTGTTACATATAGGTGATGGATATATGGGAGGTTGAGTTCATTATACTATTCTTTCTACTTTTCTGTACATTTGTAATTTTTCATTATAAAAGTTATTGACATTTTTTAAAAAGTTATACTTTGAAAATAATTTTCTAGGCAAAGAATGTAACTTTTATTTGAAAGTAAAAAATGATTATGGCATTAACTATCATACTAATGTGTGATTAGCAATATCTCAAAATTGGAGGCCTTATGTCTTTTTTTTTGGAGACAGGGTTTTGTTCTGTCACCCTGGCTAGAGTGTAGTGGGGTATCATCAAAGCTCACTGCAACTGCAAACTCCTGGGCTCAGCGATCCTTCTGCCTCAGCCTCCCAAGTAGCTGGGAGTCCAGGCATATGCCACCACATCCAGCTAAATTTTCTGTTTTTTGTGGAGATGGGGTCTTGCTCTTACTCAGGCAGGTCTCAAACTCCTGGCCTCAAGCAACCCTCTCGCCTTGGCCTCTCAAAGTACTAGGATTACAGGCGTGAGCCACCACACCTAGCCTATTACGTCTAATTAAAAATTTTTATGATCATCTTGAATCCTCAGATGCGAGCTTGCAAATTAAATCCTGTATTTTTGTTTAGACTTCTTTTTTTTTTTTTCCTTTAGAAACAAGGTCTCACTCTGTTGCCCGGGCTAGAATGCAGTGGCGTCATCATAACTCATTGCAACCTCAAACTCCTGGGCTCAAATAATCCTCCTGTCTCAGCCTCTGGAGTAACTGGTACTACATGTGCAGCCCCTACACCCAGCTAATTTTTCTGTTTTGTGGAGAAGAGGGGCAGGGAGGGAGTCTTGTTATGTTGCTCAGGCTGGTCTCCAACTCTTAGCCTCAAGAGTGATCCTTCTGCCTTGGACTCACAAAGTGCTAGGATTATAGGCATGAGCCATCGCATCCAGCCCATTTAGACTTCTTATACCCTCCCCAAATCATATATTACTCTTATTTCCTTTGTTTTGTTAATTTCTTCCCATGGAATGATCTAATTCCTTCAGTTTTGGGGTCAATTTCAAGTATACTTTATTATAGTTTAATTATTAAGGAAATAAATACAGCAGCAGGTTTTTTTTTTTTTTCCATTTTAGTATTGACAGTTTTGAGCTTTATGCAGGAGAAAGCAATCAATTTAGAAATTTATAGAACTTAATTTCCTAACTTAGAAATTTTGTGACACTGACATAAAATGTACGAAATAAGGGTAAGCTAAGTTCTTATGCTTTCTCAGTTACCCACAGTCTAACTTTTTATTTTTTCTGAGTCATTTTCCTTTGCTGCATATTCAGTCTACACATCCTTGAGTCTTTCACCATGAATCTGTTAAAGCTAAATATAAAATTTATTATCATGGTCAATACTATGCAAATATTCTGGTGAAATTTTGATTTGACTAAAAGAAATACAGGGTTAGTGTGTAGTTTAAGTGAAAACATTTAACTAGTTAACTAAATAATTAGTATAAATGTAGAGATATGCCTCTATTCTGGTTTTAATTTGTGATTTTCATTTATCTAATTGGTTTTATCCCATTAATTCGTTAGAGCTTTTAGGTTCTTTTTTGTATGTCTTAGGTTTCAAATGTTTAGTAAAATATGAATGCTTTGAAAATTGAATGCTTGCGTTAGCACTTTTCTGATAGTTCAGTCTACTTGAAGATGTGTTGTAATTGTCACACCAAAAACAAACTGTGGTAAATGGGCCTGGTACATTACAATGCTAACTTAAAAAAATAAATAAGTAAATAAGGTAATAATAAACACAACCACATCAATTTAATGTGAAGACCACAATTTTAGAAAACAACTAGTAAGATTTTCTAGATTTATTTTGTTGGTTTTAAATATTCAGATAGTATTTGTTGTATATCCTTATCCAACAAACTAGTGAACTATTACATATGATTGTTAGGAAGTAGACAATAATTGCATTGCATCTTAACTTCTTAGCCCCCTAAAAAAGAAAATATATGCATTGTGTACTGAGCGGCAGATTCTGTTGCACTCATGTTATTGTGTGTCATTTAAAATATTTTATTTAGCAAAGCTATTCTGTGACTTCAGTAGCAAATAAAACTTTGTTCTTATATTTGTGATGAATTGATACTGATACTCAAATGAAGATACAACTTCATTTGCTCCCATTTCAGAAAAGTAAAATTTACTGAATAGACTAGGTGTTTGATGGAGTAATCAGTAAATAATAGTGGAATTCCTTCTTGCTCGTTTGTTTGTTTTTATTTTGTACTTTTTGCCAGTGCCCTAGAACATACAGGTCTTCACAAACATAGAAATCTGGTGCAAGGCACATGGTAATTTAATAACTAATAGGGAATATTTTTTGAAAGACTTATTTAAAATATTGTCAGCTTGTGCCACAGTTACTTGCACTTGCCCAAACTCTTCTCCTTAGTAAAGATGCATATATAAATGTTGTCTTTTTTTCTCTGAACTTAGCTTGAAGGGATAAATAAGTCTTGACATTGCCACTTCAGTTTGAGGGGCTAATGCAAACCTCCCCTAACTTATACATAAAAGCATAACACTTTTTGCTTGTTCAGAAACTTCTAAAGTAGCTCAGAATGTTCTTCTGAACATTAATGTCATCTTCATTCTTAGTTACATGTTCTGTATTTCCTTATATTGAGCCTTATTTTCATAGAAGGCCATATGTGGTGGTTCATTTATGCCCCATCTTTACTGTGATTTGTTTATACACACAAGAGAGTAGATTGTAGTTTCAGTTGGCTGTTTATAGCCAGGCAATTTTATTTCAGAAAAGTAAGTGACTGAAAAGTGTAGCTACTTCTCTTTTGGTAACATCTTTTCATTCACTGACAGTTATTGTGAACAAGTGAAATAAAACTGTTAATCAGTCAAACAAATGTTGCTTAGTTTACTTGTTAGATATCTGTATATTCGAAAATTGTATGTTTTTGTATAAGTCCTGTCGTAGCCAAATAATGTGATCTCCTAATTTTAGAATTATAGGCTATATTCACTTTAATGCTGTTGTGCTGAAATGTTAACCATTGTAACCACCCACTTGTAGATTAAAGATTGCTTCAAAATGAGTCTTTTGCTCCCCTCAATCTAAATTATACCTCTGGTTTATTTGGACTTTAACACACATTTTGCAATTTATTTTGAAACTGGTATCATCTTTTGATAAATTCAGAAGAGCTGTTTCTTATTTTTATTGGCATGAAAATAATTTGCTGACTTAAGAAAGCTAGTATGAAAAATAATTTTAAAAGGAAACCCTTTCAGGTACTATCCATTTGGATTAAGTAGTAGTTTCCAACACTGTAGCTGTGTCCTTAAAAGATTTGAAGAATGACGTCATTTACTTGCCGGGTCACTGTATATCTCTATAGAGTGGTAATGATGTGGGAATTAATAAACAAAAATATCTGGGTTTAGGAATTTTTTAAAGGATTTTTTTCCCTCCTTTTTGCCATTTCAGAATAATGTCATCTCGTTTTTTGTTTTTTCTCTTATAGATGCATATAATATTTTCCTGAAAGCACAAGAGCAAAACGTTGTGTTTAACACTGAAACTTACAACAGTCTCATAAAATTACTCTTGTCGAAAGAGTGTTTAGTACAAGCAATGCATGTGAAAGATGTGTAAGTATTAGTCCACTTGTTAAACCTCTTATTTTTAAAAAGTATTGGCTACCATTAGGATTTTTCTAATAACATGCTGTGCAGTGGCAGTTGATTGATTAGCCTCAACTACCCATAAAAATCATATGAAATTGTTAACTAATTTTATGGGGTTCTTTTAACCTTAAGAAAAAAGAAAACCTTTACTGGCCATACACAGTATAGTACATTTTATTTATTTTATATACCCTCACAACTCATTTAAGATATGCATGTACAGAAAAGTAATTTTTATTGTATTCTGTTGTATTTCTTGTTCAGCAACTACATCTATGTACCTTATGTGGTAGGAACAGCCTGACATAATGAAGACACCAAGAGCTTTGAACTTAGACTAGAGTTTGAATCTTACTTGAAAGCTCTATGACCTTGCGAAAGCTACCTCCCGTCTCTGATCCTCAATTTTCATTCTATAGGATAAGTGCATGATAATATTATACTCATGTTAAAATTTTCTTCTAGGTATTGAAGGAGGGTAGAGTGAGGTAGAGAAAACATAGGTATCAACACATTTTATATGTGTTTTCTCTTTCCTCTTCTTTTGTGTTTTTTTTGTTTGTTTTTGGATTTCCAAAAAGATCTGTGTGGTCATGCTGCTGGAGGTGGTAGTGGTTTTGTCTCTCTGGCTAGTCGCCCAGAATAAAATACTTTGCTAATCAAAATAAGAATAAAGGATTCTTACTTTGTGTGTCAGTTTTCTGACTCTGTTGCCTTAACCCTGACCGGCTGTCTTGAAAACTTGAGTTATTAATCAGAAAAGGCCTAGAAAGGAGTAGACCAGGGTTACCTGCTTTGAAATATATATGTGTCCTGTTGATGGGTTAATGGTTTTATTTTCAATAGGAAAGGTTAACCTTTTCCTAGAATATTTTGAGTTCTGAAATAATCTGTCTTGCTTAATTTTTGGCCTGTAAAATTTTTAAGTCACAGCAATTTTAGAATATTAGAATCTTGAATAGAAAATGGATGCTTGTCATTCTTTCACATCACTAGAAAACCTAGCATTGATACTAGTGTTGTTAAAGGTATGCATCATAGGGCCTACTGTTTGTGTTCTAGTATGTTTTGAAAAACTTTTTCTATACGACTGTACTTCTCTATGTGGAATCATCATTTGTATGTCTTGATAAGGGACAGTCACACTAAGACTGTTCAGGTTTTTAATGTTCTTGTGTGTCGTTTTTGTGTTAACTCAATGATTAAATTATGTATCTCTAGAATACTCAGTGTACTCTCCAATAGTGATTTGGAAAATTTGACATTGAATAATATCCAGTCATCTGCAACCGCTGACTCAAGGGAGCAGATCATCTTCTAAAATTACTTTTCTCAGAAAATTATTATGAAACTATCCCAACATTGTCCACAATAGTCAAAGGTGTTCGGAAGCAACATTGATTTGGGAGAAGGGAGGCAGAAAAAAAGCCAGGAGCGTTTTGTGTTGAGAATTAGGTATGATTAAGTGAGGAGATAGAAGTAAAGAGGGAAAACTTTTTTTAAAACCCAGAAAACATTTAATCCTGGTTGGTCACAAAGGCCTCTGAAGTACTTCCCAAAAGTACAGATTATAATGTTTTCATTTTAATTGGGCTTGTTCTAGAACAGTGGTTCTCACTCTGGTAGCATAAAAAGATTCCCTACAGCCCACCACAAAGGTCCTGATTGAGCCTATCTGGTGGGGGGCCCAGTTATGTGCATTTTACTGAGCACCCCAGGTGATTCAAGAATCATGTCCTAAACATTTTGATCACATCCCTTTAATAGTGAATTGTACAAATGTGTCACATGTAAGTAAGTATATTATAAAACATATTCAAAAAATAGAAAATATTCAGGAGATTTTAAAAAGAGGTTTAAACATTTCCTTGTTTCACCCTAGAGTAGTCGTGTAGTGTGCATGCCTCGCATCCAAAACCACTGATGTAGAGTGGTTTCCAAACTGCAATTGTAACCAATTAGTGGGTCATGGAATATATCCAGTGAGACAGAACCAGCATTTTTTTTTTAAAAAAGAAATAGAATAGAAAATATCAGAGCACTTCATGTAGTAAAGATATTATTTTGCGAAACATTGATTTCAGCTATGTGTACATGTATATATCTCTGCACGGGGTTGTAGTGTGAAAACATTTCTTACTATAGTTTTGCTGTGGATCTTGATCCAAGAAGGTTGAAAGCTGCTGACCTAGAAGATGGTTGTAAGCATGGCCCTTCTATTTCCCCGTATATTCACAATCTATAAAACACAGGTTTCTGTTCCTCCCCTCCTCTCTAGATCTTCATGAAGCCTTTCTGAGGTATAACTGACATATAAAAAGATGGCCTGGCACGGTGGCTCACGCCTGTAATCCTAGTACTCTGGGAGGCTGAGGTGGGAGGATTGCTTGAGCTCAGGAGTTCGAGACCAGCCTGAGCAAGAGCGAGACCCCGTCTCTACTGAAAATAGAAAAATTAGCTGGGAGTCGTGTTGCGCACCTGTAGTCCCAGCTACTCAGGAGGCTGAGGCAGGAGGTTGCAGTGAGCTATGCACTCTAGCCCAGGCAACAGAGTGAGATATTTAATGCATATATCTCAGTGAGTTTGGGGATAAGTATACACCCATGGAACCATCACTACCATCAAGGCCATAAACATATCCATCATCTCCCAAAGTTTCCTCCCATTCTCCGTATTGTTATTGTAATTTGGGGGTTTTTGTGTGTGTAAAAACACTTATGATCTACCCTCTTAGCAATTTTAAGTATACAGTTTAGTATTGTTAGCTATAGGCACTGTGTTGTATAGAACTCCAGAACTTGCGTAACTGAAACCTTGTATACCTTAACCATTTCCCCTCCTCCCAACCCCCTGACAACCACCCTTCTACTCCCCGCTTCTGAGTTTGACTATTTAGATTCCACATATAAGGGAGACTTTCTGTACTCTTGAGGACACTTTTATTTTGGCTATGTTATGCCACCAGGCTTGTTCTGTACTTGTCCTAGATCCAAAGCCTTAAGTCAACCTGGGTATTGGATATATGTTCTTTCCATTGAACCAATAAAATGTTATATCTAACCATGTAGAATTGTTTCTTGGGTTAAATCTGCATTGAGTACTTTTGAAAATAACCCTGGACTGGAAATTCAGAAGTGGAAGTTTGAATTCTAGTTGTCCAACTAATTCTGTTACTTAAGTTATGTCGAGAGGTATTCTCTGGATTCATTTCCTGGTTTATTGCCAACACTAAACAAGGTCATCTCTTTCCCTTTTAGCTCTGTGTCAATGGTCAGAGTGAAAAAGAAGTGTTGCCTTTTTTTATAGACAACTTTTATTGTAATATGGTAACTGAATGAGCCGCTGTCTCAAGTGGCAGTACCTCCTAGTATTATTCTGGCAGTCTTACTCTCGATCCATAAATAGCAGTCTGTTGTTACAATTACCTATATAATGTCACTTGTTCAACATTAAGAGCCATAGTTTTCCTATAAACTAAAAAATGCCATTTTTGTTTTTATTGTACCTTTGCTGTCATTTAACGTGTTATGGATGCACTTGATCTCTAATGGGATTCCTTCGATTTTATTAATGAGATCATTTAAACATCCCAACAAGTCATGGAACCTCAAAAGTAACAGTAACAGCTGCCTTTTAAAAATTTTCAAGAAACTTTCTTTCATTTTTAGTTTCTTCATGTTTCAAAATAATTTTCCTGTAGTGAATTCTTTCAGGAGAGCAAAACTGCTTACTCAAAGAGCAGTAAGAGGTGTAAATTGTTATTTTAAATCTGATAAACACTAAACTGTATTCTTAGGGAATTTGGGAATCATGTAACAACAGCCCTGCTTTATCTTTTTCTTATCCCTACTAGCTTTCTATTTCATTCTGTCTAGAAATGATGCTAAATCTGTCACTGATGGTTTTTACTGAATTGGCCAGTTTTTGTTATCCAAAATAATATAATTTATAATCACCAACTAATGTCCTATGTGCATGTCATGTATGCATAAGCCATAGACTATTCATTGCTCTGAAATGTCTAATATAGAACTTGTGCTGTTAATACTATCTTCTTTGGTTAAGATAGTTTAATTTTCTCAAGTTGATCATAAGTTCAAAGATTGATATTCTTTCCCCCTGTAATTTTTTACCTTTATTTTGGCAGTTCTAAAAGTAAAAAGAAAATGTCTAGAATTCTTTATCCAGTTCAGTAGCCACCAGCCATATGTGACTGTTTAAATTAGTTAAGATTAAATATAATTAAGATTTCCATTCCCTCATCAGAGTAGCCACGTGGCTAGCAACTAACCCTGTTAGACAGCACAGATAAAGAATATTCCCATCCTCACAGGATGTTTGATTTGACAGCTCTGTACTAGATTTTTTTCCAAAAGGAAAGATCAAAATTAGTAGGAGTCACAAGTAAATTTATTTTATTGTACTATATCAATGATTCCAATGCAAAGATCTCTACCAGTAACTTTTGTAATTTTCCTCCTTTTGCCAGTTTGGAATATATTTTGGCTGTGATTTGTCAGTTTCTACATATATAATGATATATTGTTATATAACAGACCTGGGAGTTTTTTCTTCCTGGTTTTTATCTCCACTTTTCATGTTTGTAATGAATAGGCAGCTTCTTGAGATAGGAAGAGATTACTGAAAGATAATGTTAACGTATTTTGAGGTTTTCAAAAGGTTTGTAGTTCACAATTTGCTGTCAGTTAAAAGAGTAGTTTTGTTACCTTGTGCATTTAATTGATTTTAGGTAATATTTTAAAGTAAACATGGTATAATACATGTAATAATATTGGCATGAGAAGCAAGCTTTTAATAGTGTCTAATTTTTATTTAATCATGCTAAAGATTGAGAAAGTAAATCCTTTTTTTTATGCAATTTGTAGTCTCATGCATGAGTTGTTGACTTAAGAGCTTTGACAGATGGGACAAAGGAAAAAAGTCAAACTGAGCAATGGGTGCTTTGGTAGGATTAAGAGGATTGGTTGGGGGAATAAGAAAATCCTGTGTCCAGGGACTGCAGGGGTGAACCTTAGAGGCTGGAAGTGACTGAGAGGATGTGCATTTCACGGTGTCTCTGGAGGATTTTCTTGGGATTTATGAGAATAATTTAGCAGTGACCCTGCTTTCCTTGCAATCTGCTCAGCTTACGTGTACGTGTTGGTAGGCCATGAGGTTGTTGGCAGCAAGGTCATCACTGAGCTCGATAAGGCAAATGGCAGCAATTCCTTTTGCTCTTTTTGACCTGTTTAGATTTCCTAATGGGGAGATGAACCCTGGGGGCATTAAGGATGCTGAAATTTCATCATAGGAGATGTGCAAACAGTGTAGCAAACAGAAATTATCCCCAGCTAGGTTTTGGGGGGTTTTGTTTGGTTTTGCTCTTTAAAATCCTGTAGGTTTTACTAATAAGTAAAGCGATTTTTTGTTCTTGAGTTTTAAAAAGTTGGGGGTTTTTTTTCAAATTTAAGGCTGGGACAAGATCGTTATGCGAAATTTTTAATTTTAAAGTAACAGCGGTTTTAGTTCTGCAGTATGTTCAGCTTTAAAAACTGTATGTATCTAGATGACAGAAATTTGAAAATTAATCAACCAAATGATACGGTGTTAGTTAGTAAGATGCTTTAGTTTATATTTAAAATATACAGTGCTGAAAATAAATGTTCATTTTTGTTGCTGGAAGAATAGTTTTACATTTTATAATTATGGTGAATGTAGAAAAAAGAGGAAAAAGTATCCAGCTTAGGATATAGCAGAACAATGCAGGGCATGCAGTTATTTTAGTCATCTAATATGTCAGCATTCAAGAATCTGAACCGATTGTTTAAAAAAAATCTTGTACTTTGTTTCTTTTGTTGCTCATTTCCAACTTTGTCATCTGTCAGAATGCAAAAAAAAATTATCCTTCTATAACCATTGACAGGATAACACAAAAGCTGTCTCCAGGTCGATATTTTGCAGCAATATTTTTAACATACGAACAGTAGTTTTTATAATTTCACCTTGGTGCTCAACCATTTATTATCGTATCAGAAGCATGTCAGTAATTCCTTTCTAAATGTCTGCTTCTTTTAGCGCTGAGACCCACATCAAGGGCTTCACACTGAACGATGCTGCCAACAGCCTCCTCATCATAACGCAAGTTAGGCGGGATTATTTGAAAGGTATGTCACAATGCTTGACCTTTACGTCACATTAATGCCTCTGCAGATTTTTCTTGTAACGCCCTTCGAATACTTGGATAAAGGAGTCCATTTAGCAAATTACCTGCTTATCAAGAGCCTTTTGTGGTAGCTGAGAGACGTAAATTACTGTACATGCATTTATAATACAGCTTGAATATGAATGTACTTGTCATTTGACCACTTAGTCCAGTTTCCATTCCATTTAACACAAGATGGGTTTTCTTAAGATGAATCACAGCTCTTCAGACATGCAAAATTTGTGTTCCAGAACGAGAGAAAGTACAGGCTTTCAAGTGTGTTAAAATTCACAGCACAAGTCATTTTGCTTTGGAAATTAACATACTTTAGAGCATCTGAAACAATTCCCAGCAGTTGTTTCTTGCATATTGTGTTGGTTGTGTGTGAGATAGCAAATGAGTTAAATTGAGTGTTAAATGTGTGGGATTGTGCACCAAATGATTATAATATTGATTTTTAAAACTTAATCTAATACTTTTTTAATAGTTCATAATACCAACAGCAGTAAGATACAGTGTGTGTTTGAAGTTTAGAGTTTTGAAATTAATGTTAAGAAGATAACACCAGAAAGATGTGGAGATGACTTTGGGGAGGACTGGGATGAGGGCCATTGGTTTTTAGAGGCTGTTTCTGGGTTTGCAGTGGGGTGGGTTTACATGTGGAGGTCTCATGAGTGAGCTCCCAAGGGGAAAATGATGAATCTTTTAAATTTTGGTAAGTAGCTTTTCGTGTTAAGTTTTACATTTGAGTTTCAGTCAATGCAATAACACTGCAGTTTTGCCAATATGACCAAACCCACTTAGGAGATCTTTAAGCAAGGTTGGAAAAGCTCTCTTCACTGTTAAATATATGTTACCTTGTTGCTTCCTCAGTCTGTAATAATGGTGTTATTCCTCACTTGCATGTTTATAAAATAATTTCACATCTCTGAGAGGAAATTGCTGTCTAATTGTGCAGCTTTACTACTGCCTGTAACATCTAAATGTGCTCATCTCTAGCAGTCTCCCTCACTCACTGGGACTGAGTATGTAAGTGGCGATTTCTCCCTTCGCAAAATTTCCACCTCAGCATGGCACAGGCAGGCCCACCCATCTAGACAGCTGTTTTGGACAGCCTCCAGTCATAATTGAGTGGTGTAGGGCTTGTTACTAAAACTTTAAATGGTTTCATTTTATTTCCAATAGAAAAGACTTTTTTGTCAAGTTGATATTTTGTTTAATAAAATGATCCATTTTAAAACAATGAAAAACTTGCTCCTTATATAAATAAGCTCATTGTCATAAATAGCTTATATTTCTGTAGATATGGAGATAAGAACAAAACACTTTTTAAATTATAGAGCACTCATTTTTGAGCTGAATCTGACCTGAATTTGTTTAACTTTACTGCTACTGTTTACTTGTATGTTAGGTGCCCCATGAAAAAACCACAAGCAAGTAAGCAATGTAATTTCTCGTCTACTGTTCTGAGCTATTCAGCTGAACTGGGGGTTGTCTGAGAACAGGAACCACGAGCCCACTCTTCCCACTAGCTCCTCCACCCCCAGCGTCACCACAGACAGATGTGTTGTGGGAGCAGAGTGGTATCTGTGAGAGCGGGAATGGTGTTGCCCTATTCCCATCTCCTGAAGTTGCTCCGTGGCTGGCTGGAGCTCCTAATTTTTAAAATCCCCCTCTGTTCTTCTGCACTTCTCTCTTTCAGGTTTCTTTTTCTTGACCTCATCTAAAGCAGGAAGAAAAATCCAATTAAATCTTAATGTAATTTTATAAACTAATACTGTTGTAGAACATTAATAGCTGATACACAGCATCTATGTAATATAATCAGTATCATCAGTGAGTAATGGAGTAAATGTTGGAATTAGGTGACAGTGGGAGAGGACTTATGGGGAGGGATGTGGATGAGTAACATTTCTGGTGTCTTTTAAGTCATTAATGTACAGAAGGCAAGCCCTGAATAAGAATGTGGTTTAGGCCACAGGGTCCCATGCTACCTTTGGATAGACATGAAGTGATCTGTTCTCCTCGCTCCTCTGCTCTCTCATAGACACACGCACCCATGTTTGAAAGCTCTGGGATGGTTAGACTCTTGGGTTCTTGTCTAACAATGTGACCTTGACCTTGGACAAATTATTTAAACTCTGTGCCTAAGTGTCTCATCTGTAAAATTGGAACTTAGAAGAGTAGTTGTGAGTGTAGTTGCTTAGTACTGTGCCTAGTATGTGGTAAATACTCAACAAATGTGGTAAACACTCAATAAGTGTGAGTTACCGTTGTCACCATCATTAATCTTATTTTTGTTATTATTTTGGTCCACTGGTGGGAAGATTCTCCCTGGCTGATATATTCTTGGTTAATAAGAATATTCTGAAGTTAATTATCTGTATATGACCACCAGTCAACAAGATGTTATCAAGCTTATTTTCTGTAGATTATATTTTTAAAATAGTATACAAATATTTTTTGTTTCCTATATGTGCATGTGTATTTATAAAATTTTATTGATTCAGCTTTTTAAACTACCTGTTTTTCCTTTTCCCCGTTTGAGAATCACTGGCTTTAGATTATTTGTAAATTTGGAGTCATTATAAATTATTTATTCAGTAAAGAACACTAAATTCATCATGTCTTTTACTGTATTGTTTTTAGTAGACTGTTTAATTATTACCCTTTCCTCCTTCTGTGAAAGATAGGCTGTTCTTGGAAGGCCATTTTGAGAGTCTTAGTTTTGTCTGGATTACATTGCTTTGATTGCTAGAAAGCCATGAAGTTTTCTTTAGTAATGGTAGTGGTGATTGTTAAGTGCTGAGTATTACATTTTCCCCCCAATCTACCACTTTATTTAATATAATGATTTTGCTACAATTGCACAAGTCAGTAAATTGGAATGATATTCCATAGTTATTCATAATCAAGTATTTACAAGTACGATACTTTTAAAACACAAACAAAACTCCATTGGTTATATAGATGTTCCTCCACTGACAATGGGCTGCATCCCAATAAACTCATTGTAAATTGAAAAGTGTATTTACTGCCCCTTTAAACCCGTTGCAGAGGTGAAAAATAATGAAGTTGTGGGCCGTCTGTGTTCATGGGAATTGGTGGGCTTTTTTTTTCTTTGAAAAATGAGTGCAAGAAAATAACTATAAGGGATCTAATCATATAAAATTAGTTTGTTAGTGTGAAAGTTGAATGTTCCAGTGTGGCTGTTCTGTGTGGTTGATCCTGTTTGGACTGGAAAGAGAGCTTGTGTTCAAGGAAGAATTGCTGGTATATTAGAAGTTTTTGATCATCATGTAATCTTTGAGTTAATAAAATCCGGGAAAGTATGAATGTAGGTAGAAGTTACGTATTTTACATACATACTCTTTAATTTTTAAAAGTCTTCCTTATATGTATTTCTCTGAATTTGTCAAGTTTCTTGAAATTAATCAGTAAATGTTATCCCTGAATGGAACTCATTTTGTCGGTAACATTTGTATTTTCTCTGTGACTTAAGAATTTTCTCTGGTCTCTGGTACCTTATAGATAGTGAAATCATTTTTTTTTTTAGATTTCTCATAAAGTATTAATATTTTCTGTCATCTAGAATTAATTATTCATAGCATTTTGTGTATAGCCATTTGGTGCTCATATTTAAAAGCTGGTTTTCAGAATCCATTAAAGTCAATACAGTTCATATAAGAAAAATCCTGTCTTCTGCTCTTCTATTTTAGAGGCTCTAACAACGCTAAAAACCGCCTTGGATCTGGAACAGATCCCTTCTAGGGTAGCTGTGACCCGCCTTATCCAGGCATTTGCCTTGAAGGGTGATGTAGAAAGCATAGAAGCAATTCAGAAGATGGTAAATGGACTTGAAGACTCAATTGGACTTTCAGATATGGTTTTCATCAATAACATTGCTGTGGCACAAATAAAGAAGTGAGTATATTTTCGAGCTTTCTTTTCCTCTATTGGCCACTGGAGTGAGCACCTTTTAAAAACTTTTAGCCATTTGGAAACATGTCATCCTGCAGAGGAAATTTTGATACTAGTTGCTGATAATTCCCTGTTAGGGAAGAATTATACATTGCAAAAACGTGTTTTATCTTTAAATTACATCTCAGAATGAACATCACCTATCAAATTCATAAATCTTGCTCCACAATTGCTAACTTTCCTCATTCATACATATATTTGCCAGGCCTCTTGTTGAAACATGTTAGAAAAGTGAAAAATTATCTCATTTGTATGTCAGCAATATTTCAGAATAACACTCTACTACAATATTGTGAACCAGAGGGCCCCAAAAGCTTGTTAATAATATGCGTTTCCATACTCCCTACCCTTCCACCCATCTACCCCATCAACACACACACTCACCATAAGGGGAGGCATTCAGGGTTGATTTTCTTTCCACCATCTCTAGATTCCTCGTGAGAATCACCACTGGAGAAGTAAATCAGGACTTGATTTTTTCTAACCTCACTAGCAAAGTACTTTGCTCAAGTTAAAGATTCATGGGGATAATTGTGGAATCTGACTCTCTTAATGCCTTTAGAAAAAATGTTCTTTAGTAGTTAATCTTACGTACATTTAATTAATGGGACATAATATTAAAATACAATGTTTTTGCAGGGTTTTTTGTTTGTTCCTATTTCTTTGAGCAGAGAAACAGTTGCATTTTTTGGTTTTTACCTTTTTAAACTATTTCCCCAAATACAACTTCCCTTTAATAAGAAAATGTGATTGTTCTAAATTAGAAAATTGAGGAAATTATTCAGGTAGGAGCTGGATGCATTTTAACATGTCTCCATGTAAACAGTTTGATATGATGTGGAGAACACATTCTTACTCACTATGAAATAATTCCCTAACTAAAACCCATCAGAAAAATTTATTGTAACAGAGGGTATTCATTTTTAGTTAGAGAATTCTTACATTTAATGTAATAATTTCAACATAGTATTGATTAATTGGATTTAGAATGCCGTATCATAACTCTAAAGTATCAATTATAGATTATTTTAACCAAAAAGATAGTCATAAAGATCGTATTTATCATAACTTGTTAAATAAGGCCATATAATTGATTTTCTTCAAAGTATGATAATACTTTTTTCCAAGAATTTTAGTATAAATGGAGTATTTTCCAAATGTATAATACCTGACAAAAAGTAATTGATGTGACTGTGGGTTAGAGACATGCAAATATACCTTTCAGAATCCTGAGATGTTATATATTATCTTTACTTTATGCAGTAGTGACTAGTGGATCATAAAGCCAAAATTATAGCTTTTAGACAAGTTTCATTTTACATCTAAAAAGCTGCAAAATTAAATATTTAAGCTACAGTATTTTTTGTTATTTTCATTAATTCTCCTATATATAGTCGTTTGATCTTGTCTCTAGAGCACTATTTTAAAATAAGCAACTATTTCAACTGCTGTGAAGTAAAATAAGCAACCACTGTAGCATGAACCACCTAGTGATTGCTTTTGCTACCTAAATGTGATTGGTTTAAGTTGCATAGTATTTTCTATCTGGTTTATTGTAAATGTATTTCTTTGTTTCCCTGCATATTTGCATGGGTGGATCTCTCATAAGCTCTCATACTAAAACTGTCTATAAAATTAATATAAGAGCAAATATGTCTTTATAATTTATTTTGCTTTATTTTACAGCAATGACATAGATGTTGCGATAGAAAACATTGAAAATATGCTTACTTCAGGGAATTCAACTGTGGAACCCCAGTACTTTGGCTTGGCATACTTATTCAGAAAAGTGATAGAGGAGCAGTTGGAACCAGCAGTTGAAAAGAGTAAGTCAGTTGTTTATGCTAAAGAACACAGAAGCACATTTTCTCTCTAGTGAGACTGGACCAAATTTCTTTGGTGGGTGAGTTATACTATACACCATTTTAAAGAAAGATTTTTCTTACCTGTCATTTTTCCAGTAAGCATCATGGCAGAGAGACTGGCCAATCAGTTTGCAGTTTACAAACCTGTCACTGACCTTTTCCTTCAGCTTGTGGAAGCAGGCAAAGTGGACGATGCCAGAGCTCTCCTACAGGTAATGGCCCTCCACTCAGGAAGCAGTGGGGCTTGCGGCTTGTGAGAAGTCAATTAAGAAATTCCTAGACATAGGTGTGGAATACCAGAAATGAAGTGTGGTACTGCTAGCACATTTAAATTCAATGTGAATCAAGGTTGTATGACAAGGACTGGATTGTAGGTTGTAGGTCACTGGTTTTACAGATGACAAATCAGACGAGAAAAGTCCTTAGCATTGGGGTTGAGCGGCAACGGGTTTTGCTGAAATGATTTAAAGACAAATGTTTCTTTGCAGATAGGTAACGCAAAACAATTCCTTTGATTTCCTATTTTAATTTCTCCAATGCTCTAAATACCGTGTATCGCCATGGCAACACAGTTTGCAAACAGAAAGTAGGAAATATTTGCTTTTCAAGTACAGCTTCTCACTTGAATACTCAAACATTCTTGGTGCCTTATTCAAGGCTTATTAAGAAAAAAGAGTTGAATTTCCTTCCTATTCACTTGTGTGTCACAGACACATTAAATGACAAATGCAGGTCTCTGTGGCCCGCACTCTCAGTTAAATTAGCAATCTTCAGGGAAGGAGACAACTGCATTCATGCCATTTTAACAGCACTAAATATAAAGCTCCGCCAAGTGCCGACAGAGCGGTGGGTGATCGGAGCTGCCACTGGCAATGTACACAAACAGGCACCGCTGGGGAGCCCCATCCCAGCAGGTGGCAGTCAAACAGTCACCATGATTCCGCCAACGGCTGTGTTTGTATAGACTCCCTGTGTCAAATTGAGGCCTGGGACCAATTTCTAATAGTAAATAGTATTATATTCAGTTACATTTTTACCAGCTGTGAAATACCTTAAGTAGTAGAGCAGGAAAGTACAATTGTACCCATTTGCTTGAGCTCCAGTTTTGATCCTGAAAGTTAATCTAATTTGAAAGTCAAATCCAGGCCATTTTTAAAAGGAATTCCTAAAAATTTTTCTCTATGTTAATAGTTTTATAAAATTGTAAATTGGCACTGCTTCTATAGCCTTTTAGTTTTGTAAAAGTAAATCCCAGTTAATTGGGAATTTCCTTGTTTGGTTTCTTCTGTTTACTTTTTCTCTCTTTTTTTTTTTTTTTTTTAAGGAAAAGGCAATTTATGATGGGGATTTCAGAAATCTTTTCATTGTTTATTTGGCTGCCTTTAGTATTCAAAGTTCTATCTTAAATATACTCTTATGCTTTCTCTTCATGTGTACATATCTAAGTACCTACTAGGGGTATAAGCATACAAATACCTAATTATACATGTGATGGTATTCATTCCATTTTAACACATCCTTTTGATAGTTCTTTAGAAAGTGGCACTTGGTACTTTATCTGCCAGCTTGTTCTGAGCTGTAATTGTCAAGGCTCTTCTTAGAGCGCACAATTGACAGCATCCTGGGTGGGAGACAGCAGGCATGGTGCTTGCTGCCCTGAGAGCTGCATTTACCAACAGTGGCCTCACCAAGGGGCTCTCAACGGCAGCTGAGTGTTGATGCAGCGGCAGCAGTCTCTTCATCTACCGTCCCTTCAGCAGACTAGGGTTTCACATGATAAACCCTTCACCATCCTTTACCTGCTTGTCAAACAGTAAAAGTAATTCTTGCTGTAGTGAAGAATACTTTATTCACAGATGTCGAAAACATCAGTTTATAATGTAAATGTTCTGTGTGTCCCCAAAAGTTCTTTTTATACTATTCGTTTTAGAATTGACAGTGTTTTAAGCTTTGAAAGAGCAATGTGCTTTTAGAAACTTAAGAGAATGACATCTGTGATGAGTGTAAACTAAAATATTGTCTTGCCATATTTGATTTTACTATAGCATCTAAGATTGGATAGACACTTGATTTATCTGGTCTGTCATATAAACTTTTTTTTTGAGTTTAACTTTTGTCTCTTTCTCAAGTACTGGCTGTCTGTTGCAATGAAAGCCTTTTATAAAATAGAGAGATTGAAATCAGTCCTTTTGTATGCATAAGTGTAGGTAATTATACTTTAAAGAGAACTTGCTTTGTACATTTTAATTTTTATAAAGAAACGAGCAGTTATCTCCCTGACACCTTATTAAATGTATAATTAACCTTATGATCCCTAGCTCACTTGTGAATGCTTGGCAGTATAATTGGAGAGGAATAGTGTTTCTTTTTTTCCTCTTTCTTTGCAGTCCTAAACCTTATTCTGTGGTTGTTGAAGCTTAGTTTAATTTTTCCCTTTTCTTTTTAAACAAACTTGATACTTGCAGTGCCAAGGACAGCATTCACTGACGCTTGGCGTAGCTCGCACTTGCTTTCTTTTTTCTTGCCTTGAAAAATAATGGTCAACTATTAGGCCTTCCTATTGGTAATAATACACTACTGTATTATCGTGAACTTTCTTAATTGGAAATATTCACCTTGACCTGCTTGTTTATCAGAAACCTTCACTTACTGAATAATGTTTTAATTTTTAGAGATGTGGTGCAATTGCTGAACAAATCCCAATTTTCTTGGTGTTCTTTGTTAGGAGTTCTCGGAAACCAGGAAAGGTACTGTGCTTTACTTGCTAACAAATCGGTGATGATATAAGTGTCTAGCTCAAAGGTATTGCGTTTACATAAGAGCTTGTTGGTTCAGGACCTTATCTGAGAACACTATAGAGATTGAAGACTTTGCTTGTCTATACTTGTTTACTTTTTCATGATGTTGATACAAAGTCACTTTTGGCTCCTTAGTCATACTAGAAATGCAAAACAAGTTCATATAGTGAAGAGTTATATATTGAGAGCCCCAGGAAAGGGGCCATTATAAATGGAAGATAAAGATCATTGTTGCTTAGGTCACCTTGGTACATTTAGCGGTGCAGAAGCACTGCCAAGGGAGACTTAATACTGCAGAGTGTCTCCCATTGGGTGGCTACTTTTGACCATTTATCAGGTATAAACCATCAAGTAGATGGGCCATTTGGCTTTAAAATTGGCATGGTACCACAAATTAATGATCTCATTTGTATGGTTACCTAATTTATACCATAAAAGGGGTGGATCACTTCTCAGCCTTTTGGCTAAGATCAAGTACATAAAAGGGGTAGGTGGGTGTGTAACAGACCCAAATTCTATTTTTGATGTTTAACAAAAAGAATAAAAGCATATTTCAAAAAAATTTTTTTAGATTTGATTTTACCTGTTGAGCACCAGAAACTGTATCCTTAGTTTATTTGGGTACTTTGTGATGTTTCAAACTGAGTACCAACTATAAGGCTTATTTTATTTGAAACATTTAAGTTGTTTCCAGTCTGAGAAGGCCTAGTTTTCCTTAATTTCCACACACTTCCCATACATATACACACACTTTATTTTTATTTTTATTTTTTAAGAGGCAGCGTCTAGCTCTTTACCCAGGCTGGAACGTGGTGGCCCAATCATAGCTCACTATAACCTTGAATTCCTGGGATCATAGGCATGAGCCACCATATCTGGCACACACACTTTTAAAAAATTTATCAAATTGTACTTTTTATCTCTGATTCACGTATTTATTTACTACAAACAACTTTTAGAAAATACGTAGTTGTCTTTTTCTTCTTTCAATGAGGATTTTTTAAAAAAAATTATGATTAAAAAGTATAAGAAATCTAAAAAGCACTTGTCAATCCACATGTGCGACTGTGCCAAGTTCCTACTGCCTTGCTCAGGAGATGGGATGGGAAATGCATGGTAACATATCTGCTTAGAACATTCCTCACAGGAGACTTTAAAATGCAAGAAGTCCTGGAAGAATGCAGGTGTAGGTGCGGATTGACTGAATAAACTTGCTAAAAAAGAAGTTAGGATTTTAAAAATGCCAGTTATAGTGTTGTGTTGTTTGACAGTAGAATAGTTAACCCAGATTTAGTTTGTCTTGGTTAATTGGCAAGAGGGCATAAATGTGTATAAATCCATCATTGATTTATCCAGCAATGCTGGAGTGGGTCTGGAAATACTCAGTTGGGTGTTCATTAGGGTATGGCAGTTTTATATTCACTATAGGAAATAAAACCATAGCTGTGTCTATATATCCCTAGGAGCAATCAAGTAAAAATTCCAGTGAGATCCTAGAAATGCTCTATTTATATATCAAGTGGGGAAAATTCAGAATGTTTAACTGAATTCTTCACATTTCATCAACAAATTTTGGAACCTAAAGATATTGTTATCTCGTCTGCCCTTGGGATCTCATAACTTCTTGGTCTGGTTACCAATTGACAAAAGAAGCAATCTTTATCACGTACTAGAAAAATATTCATAGAAATGTAAAAGAATTGCATTAACTTTTGAAAAATGCTGATTTGTTTTGGCTGTAAATTATTGAATCAATATCAAATACTAAGATATGCAGGTGGGAAAATAGGCCATTAAATTGTACAGGCAGTTCTGTTGTAATTATTTTCAGGACTTTTCTATATAATGTTATGTATCAGTGTTCTATTTCACTGTTGTTTTGAGTTTTTGGTAATGTTACCTGTATTTCATTTCCTAGGCACCAACTCTGAAATTTTTAGTAGAATTGATTCCTGAATTGACTGAAAAGGAAGAAGCATATACCTCCCTCATGAAAAGCTATGGTAATAAGTTTAATGTGACTGTATTATTTAAGTGATTTAAATATTTATAGTCAGCTAAGTCTTAGTCTGTAGCTCAAAGGCAATAATCCTAAATATCAAATAATTACTTATGATATAATTACTTACAGTAATTACTAAATAATTCATTTAGTTCTAGAATATATTTTAAAACTTTATATAAGAAACATATGGGCCAGGTGCTGTGGCTTATGCCTGTAATCTCAGCACTTGGGGAGGCCAAGGCAGGAGGAATGCTTGAGGCCAGGAGTTTGAGACCAGCCTGAGCTCACATAGTGAGACCCCATCTCTACAAAAAATAAAAAAGTGGCCAGGCATGGTGGCATGTGCCTGTAGTCCCAGCTGCTCAGGAGGCTGAGGTGGGAGGATCACTCAAGCCCAGGAGTTTGAGGCTGCAGTGGGCTGTGGCCACACCACCACCACTGCACTCTAGCCTAGGTGACAGAGCAAGACCCTGTCTCTTAACAAAAGAAAAAAAGAAAAATATGAAAGTATTCATATAATTTTAACATTAAAAAGTATCACTGAGTATCTTCAGAGCAATCCAGGTATATTGAGTATGATCTCCAGCTCCTGGAAAGACTGGGAAGTTCTCCCTATAGTACTTACTTACTAGAAACCAATTCAGTCTCCCCAAGGGCCTGCTGCCTGAAATATGGCATGAAATAGGCATATATTTGAGATTATCACTTGACTTGTCTTCTTGCTCCTTCAGTACCCTGTCCACGTACTCCTTTGAAATGACCCCTTGACTAGAAAGTAGCCCAAAGTTTTACCTTAAGTCCCAGTTGGAATTCTTGTCTTTTAACCAGTTTGTTCTCTGATTGTCAATCATATATGAAAGGAAACCAGTCTAACGTTTCCTCAGTAATCAAGATAAATGTTAGCATTTCTAAGTCATGATCACCTATCCACCGGCCACCACTGATTGCTCACTGCAGGAATGGGGTAAATAAGGAATTGCTTCATCGATTTTATTTTTGGCAGGACAACAGACTCAGGAATCAGAATTAGTAAGTTGGTTCTCTATTTTTCCATCCTTATGAGGGCAACATGGCTATATTTCAGAATAGAGCTATAATCATAAAACTTCTCAAATTTCTAATGACTGAATACAGGCATGCCTTGGAGGTATTATGTGTGAGAAATATGACGAATAAAGTGAGTCACACGAATTTTTTGGTTTCCGAGTGCATGTATAAGTTGTGTTTAGTTTACACTATACTGTAGTCAATTAAGTGTGCGATAGCATTATGTCTAAAAAAATGTGCACACCTTAATTTGAAAATTCTTTATTGCTTAAAAATGTCAGTGATCATCTGAGCCTTCAGCAAGCCATAATCTTTTTGCTAATAGAGGGTCTTGCCTGGAGGTTGATGGCTTCTGACTGATCAGGGTGGTGGTTGGGAAAGGTTGAGGTGGTTGTGGCAATTTCTTAAAATAAGACATCAATGAAGTTTGCTGCATCAATGGACTCTTCCTTTCATGAAAGATTTCTCTTGTAGCATGTGGTGCTGTTTGATAGCATTTTACCCACAGTAGAACTTCTTTCAAAATTGGACTCAATCCTCCCAAACCCTGCCACTGCTTTATCAGCTAAGTTTATGTAATATTCTAAATCCTTTGCTATCATCTCAACAATGTTCACAGCATCTTCACCAGGAGTACATTTCATCTCAAGAAACCATTTTCTTTGTTCATCCATAAAAAGCAACTCCTCATCTGTTAAAGTTTTGTCATGACATTGCAGCAATCCAGTCACATCTTCAGGCTCCACTTGTAATTCTAGTTCTCTTGCTGTTTCCACCACTTTACCTCCTCCGCTGAAGTCTTGCACTCCTCAAAGTCATCCATGAGGGTTGGAATCAACTTCTTACAAACTCCTATTAGTGTTGACATTTTGACCTCCTCCCATGAATCAAAAATGTTCTTAAAGGAATCTAGCA
Organism: Daubentonia madagascariensis; assembly: GCA_023783475.1. Taxonomy (NCBI): domain Eukaryota; kingdom Metazoa; phylum Chordata; class Mammalia; order Primates; family Daubentoniidae; genus Daubentonia; species Daubentonia madagascariensis. The sequence goes on along the minus strand of JAKFHU010001035.1, from coordinate 37,347,050 downwards.
TGGTGAATCCTTTCCAGAAAGTTTACAATTTACTGTGCTCAGATCCACCAGAGAAATCACTATCTGTGGCATCTATAGCCTTACAAAATGTATTTCTTCAATAATAAGGCAGCATAGATGTTATGTTAGCAGGTGTAAAAACCATATTAATCTCCTTGTACATCTGCATCAGAGCTCTTGGGTGACCCAGGTGCATTGTCAAGGAGCAATAACATTTTGAAAGGAATCTTTTTTCCTGAACAGCAGGTCTCAACAATGGGCTTAAAATATTCAGTAAACCATGCTATAAACAGATGTGCTGCCATCTAGGCTTTGCTGTTCCATTTATAGTGCATAGGCAGAGTAAATTTAGGTCCTTAGGATTTTCAGAATGGTAAATGAGCATTGGCTTCAATTTAAAGTCACCAGCTACATTAGCCCCTAATGAGAGTCAGCCTGTCTTTGAATCTTTGAAGCCAGGCATTGACTTCTCTCTAGCTACGAGAGTCCTAGATGGTATCTTCTTCCAATAGAAGGCTGTTTCTTCTACATTGAAAATCTGTTGTTTCGCGTAGCCACCTTCATCAGTGATCTTAATTAGATCTTCTGGATAACTTGCTGCAACTCCTATGTCAGCATTTGCTGTTTCACCTTGCACTTTTATGTTATGGAGACAGCTTTTCTTAAACCTCATGAACCAACCTCTGCTAGCTTCAGACTTCTGCAGCTTCCTCACCTCTCTCAGCCTTCATAGAATTGAAGAGAGTTAGGGCCCTGCTCTGGATTAGGCTTAGGTGTAAGAGAATATTGTGGCTGGCTTAATCTTCTATCCAGACGCTAAAACGTTCTACACATCAGCAATAAGGCTGATTCGCTTTCTTATCATTCGTGTGTTCACTGGAGCAGCACTTTTAATTTCCTTCAAGAACATTTCCTTTGTATTCACAGCTGGGCTAACGTTTTGGCACAAGAGGCCTAGCCCTTGGCCTATCTTGGCTTTCAACATGCCTTCCTCACTAAGCGTCATCATTTCTAGCTTTTGATTTAAAGTGAGAGACTTGTGACTTCCTTTCACTTGAACACTTAGAGGCCCTTGTAGGGTTATTAATTGGCCTAATTTCAATATTGTTGTCTCAAAGAATAGGGAGGCCCAAAGAGAGGGACAGAGACAGGAGAACAGCCCATCAGTGGAGCAGTCAGAACACACACATTTCTCAGTTAAGTTTGCCATTTTATATGGGCATGGTTCATGGTGCCCCAAACAATTACAATAACATAAAGATTACTGATCACAGATCACCGTAACAGATATAATAATAATGAAAAAGTTTGAAATATGGTAAGCATTACCAAAACGTGACACAGAGACATGAAGTGAGCACATAGTTGGAAAAATGGCACCGATAGACTTGTTCCACATGTGGTTGCCACAAACCTTCAACTTGTAAAAAACACAATATCTGCGAAGCACAGTAAAACTGAGGTGTGTCTGTAACATGAAATAGTGTCAAACGCATAAAACTATACGTGTTATTACTAATTAGGTAATCCACCTTGGGGGAGAAAGTAAAGAAGGGCAAGATGCTAGAGTTTTCTGAGCAGCTTCCTTAGAAGACGGTAGAGCTTGAGCCCTTGACAGTCATAGGAAAAGAAAGGTCCAGGCACTTAGGTAGGGGGGAGCAAAGGATTTATGCAGGAAATTGACTCACCCAAACAGTGAAGGTCTTTTCCAGCTCCGCTAAGACCTAGTGCGTCATTCACCTTCGTTCCTTTTTGGAAGAGCCTTTAATTGATCACTACACGTCTCACGTCCATCCTAGGTGTTTGCCGTGCTGCTGCTGGAGTTGGGATTGGTTAACCAGTGTTAGTATAGGGTAGGGGTTTATTTGGTGCTTAGATGTTAACAATCTAATGCAAAATTAAAGGGTTGAATTACCGACAGTAATTATTAGCAGAGCCCTTATAATTACAGTAAACTTAAAAATGTCTATAAATCAGCTTCAAGTGGAGAGCCAGCTAAACTTAGGTCCTGGGCTAATTCATCATTCATTTAAGTGAAATATTAGTGTAACTTGTTAATGTCTCCTTATAGTTTTTTTGTTTTGTTTTGTTTTTGAGACAGGGTCTCACTTTGTTGCCCAGGCTAGAATGCGGTGGCACGATCATAGTTGACTGTAATGTTGAACTTCTGGGATCAAGCAATCCTCCCACCTCAGCCTCCTGAGTAGCTGGGACTAGAGGCGCACACCACCACACTCAGCTAACTTTTAAATTTTTTTTTTGTAGAGATGGGATCTCTCTATGTTGCCCAGGCTGGGCCTCAAGGGATCCTCCTGCCTCAGCCTCCTTATAGGTTTTTTTTTTTTTTTTGGGCTAACTGTATTCTCTGTATTTGCTTATTTTGCAATAAGAAAATGTAATAAAGGTCTTTTTAGTGTTGTTTGGCTGCTGATCTTGATATTGATGTGAATTTCCACATAATTTACGTGCCCCTCACACAACAATCCCTGGATTATTAACTTGATTTCTGAGTGTGGTTTTAAGTAGAAGAGGGTTGAATGGTGTGTGTATATTACTTTATGATTGAGGACTTCAGTTTGTGGTCACTTTAACTATGATAGGTCTTCTAATGTAATAACCTAAGTGCATGGTACCATTAATATTATCTTAAAGGCCTTTAAATATAGCCATGTGTACATGTTCCTTCTCCTTCAAAGTGAATGAGGCTGAATGAAGGGTGTGGAGAAGGAGCAGGGAGTTTGTAGATTCTGAGCATGGCTTCTCACTGAAGGTGGTTAAATGTCCATTTGCTGTGGGAGGAAGGGATCCAAGAGTCCCTGAGTGGCTAAGTGTTTGGGTGAAAAGAGGAAGATAGGTTGTCTTTATCTATGATTAATATCCTTTTCTTCTTTAACTTTGTCAGTCTTGGAAAGAGATGTCACATCTGCTAAAGCACTATATGAACATTTGACTGCAAAGAATGTAAAATTGAATGATCTGTTTCTAAAGCGTTACGCATCTTTGCTGAAGAATGCTGGAGAGCCTATCCCTTTCACTGAGCCCCCTGTGAGTATTTCTTAATTAAGGGGAAAAAACACCTCTATAGATTTATGTATGCTTCATAACCATGTTTAAAAAAATAAGTTGGAGACTTAATTACATGAGGATTAGATCTCTGCGAAGAACCCCCGGGGGTGGGGGCTGGAGGGACTGAGCAAGCTTGGCTGTTGCTATGGGAGAACGTAGCTCTCTGGGGCTGAGGTCTGAAATGCAAAGTCTGTCTCAGACCTTCAGCTACAGGTTTGAACTTACCAAATGTCCCTGGGGCAGTTCTCTCATCATTTCAACTTGAAACAGGATTTAATGGCCTGTGTTGCAATAGCCAGGCATATTATGTCACTGTTAATTACTTGCTCATTTTAAATAAATTGTTTTTTATTTCTTCATGTAGGAAATTTTGTTTTTTTAATACAAGAAATCACATATGCATAGTTCCTTTTTATTTTGTCATTGAACTGAAAGTCTCTGCATGTGTTTATTTGAAACACCTCAACCTTCCACACCCAGGTGTAAATACCTACACGTGTGCACACATGTGCCCCCACACAGCAGAGGCTCCTAGCCTGCTGCTAGCTTTAACTCTGAACTTGGGGCCATTGAACTGTGATTTCATGAAACAAGGAAGACGTACTGAAGTTTCAGGGGTGGTGTTTGCCATGGGCCCAGCAGTTGTAGCTACCATTTTATAGTCTTTTATGATTTTTAAGTTTTGTACCATCACCTTTTGCTGATAATGTTATCTGTAACCTCTCTCCCTCCCTCTTTTTTTCCTTAACAGGAAAGCTTTGAATTTTATGCAAAGCAGCTAAAAGAATCAAAGGAAAACTCTTTGTGAAATAAGCAGGCACTACTTTGTTTTGTGTGTATTTGTGATTCTTTGTCTATATGTTATTTTTGAATGTATTTGAGAGGAAAAATAAATAAATGAAAAATTACTTTGTTTATATACTTTTATTTATAATATGTGTTCAACATTTTGACAATAACTGCATACATTTGGTTACTGGACTTTTTTTGTTTTTTTTCTATGACATAAAACTATAGCATTTTCTTTCTTTCTTTTTTTTTTTTTTGGTAGAGATGGGGGTCTTGCTGTGTTGCCCAGGCTGGTCTCAATCTCCTGGCCTCAACCAATCCTCCCACCTCAGCCTCCCAAAGTGCTGGGATTACAGGCGTGAGCCACTGCACCTGGCCATTTTCTTTAATGCTTATAATGGATGAAGCTATAATTTTTCAGGATTCTCCTCCCAATTGACTCTTCAGTTTCTCTGCTCTATTTCATTTATTATTTTCACTAAAATGTCATTCCTTTATTTAAATCTTGCTTGTTAGTATTGATCTGAAAATTTTTGGAGCTAGATAAATGATGCTCAGTGAGCTTTCCAATACTTAACGTTCTATGATACAACAATCCCTTACATGTGTGAAGTCCTGCATAATTTTCTAATTTTGTAAAATGTTGGCAGTAAGAGTATTCCAATCCAGTCATCCTCATTTTCCAGTAAGAAGCAGAGACCCAAAGAGACTGTGGCTTGCCTTTGGTCAGGTTACTTTTTGCCAATGTCTGGAGGCTCCTTGGCATGCTTTCCCTTCTTTCTCTTCTGCCTTGCTGGCTTCTGTGTGCCTCTGTTCATAGAAGTCTCTAAAATTGAGTCTTGGTCATGACTTAGGAGGTAGAGCAATGCATTTCCTTTCATTTTGGTTTCAGGACTTTGGCAGTACAAGGTATATCCTACACCAGGTTTGTTACTTTATACTCGTGTCCTGATAATATGTGATTTCATATATGAAGGGGTGAAATCCTAGTTTGTATTGAATTTTTAAAAAATAAAAGTTATCCCCATATTGGCTCTCATACCTGTTAATATCTACATTGTAAGTAGTTACTTTAAAAAAATAAGATAGATAGTCAAGACGGTTTACCATTACTAAGGTGTCTTAATATGGAATATTGACCTATTTGAGGATGAAGTAATTGATTACCAAAAATGTTGAAAATGTTTTATTTGAGAATTATCTCCATTTGGGGGTATTTCTTGTCCATTTGAATTTGGTGACTGCCTACTGTTGCAGTTTCAGTGCCAACTTGGTTTCCACTTACTATTGCATCAAGGGGAGATCTTGCCTCGGGGAGGTAGGCAGGCCTCTGGCCGGCCAGTTGTGCTGTTATCCTTCTGTCTTGGGGGACCAGCCCTCCTGCATCTAGTGCCTGCCTGCAGGTGGCGTGACAGGGAGGGTTGATGGAGGAAAGCCAAGAAGTAAAAGCAATCGTGGTATAAGCCATGCTTTACTTTCACTCTGTTTTGTAGAGTTAGACTTCAGGAACAGGAGGCTTGGGCAATGCTGCATCCCAGCCTAGAGGATATAGTGAAGCTTTCCTTTGTGCACTGCCCAGGTACAGGACTGGTACATATTACAGTTTTGCTGTTGTCTGATTTGCCAGGAGCCTCACCCTTGTGCACCTGTCTTTACCGATTCCACTGAAGCAAGCCTTATTTTTTGCAGTCATGCTAACCACAAGTTAAGTGAGTTAAGTTTTATTGACATTCATTAAAATAGGCCTCTAAGATGAGGCATAACCTTGGGACATAATCTGGACATTGTAGTCATCTTTGGGGAAACTGGAAGTACAGTCTTATTTGCATCAAGTGACTCCAAGCAGGCCCTGTATATGTACTCATAAAATGTCGGTATGGTACAGAGGAAATAGGTAAAAACCCCTCATTTAGCATTCTAAACAGCAGGCAGGGGCCATTAAAATATGTGTTAACAAAGGAACTATCTAGTCAAATGTCTTTAGCACTGTATTGGTTCCCCTTTTGAATGTAAATATTTAAAGTGTAATAATTGTATATTCTAGGTGAGCTTATGAATGCTTTCTAAATATCTAATAGCTAAATTGAAATAAATCGAAATATAGAGTAAATAAAATTACAGCAGCTCTCTGTAATACATTTAGACTCATTATAAGCAAACACCTAATTCTGAAAAGTAAACGTGTCATTGTAAACTTGGGGAAAGAATAATATTTTATATATAATTAATGTTTATGTATTTGAACCTAATATAATTTTAAGGTGAAATGCTTTGAATAAAGTGTACGCCAAACATCTGTGGGTTAAAAGTGTGTGGTGACCTCTGTTGTGGCCAGAATTTCCTTGTTAAATGGCTTATGGTTTGTGTGTGGAGAACCAGTGAAGTCACTGCTTACCTGTTTTAAGGACAAGCAGGTATTTGACATGTGGGGGACAAAGTTGGCAAGAATTAGAAGATAGAGTTTGGGTGTGTGTTAAATCGACACTCAAAATGAAGGGTGTTTTATCCTGCATCACATGTCAGGGCGCATTTCGCATCTCTGTAGGTGGCTGGGACCCATCCGCTCCGCACACAGGCCGTCTTCAGCACCTTCACCCTTTTTCAGGAACGCTCACTGAGGTCACCGTCAGTATCACCTCTCTGCCGCTTTTTTATGCCCCTCACCCCCACCTGGCATATTAATTGTTCCCTCTCCAGGGCTCCCACAGCCACTTCAGCAGAGCAGGTGTCACAGATTGTCTTCCAGGCAGACTATGAACTCCTGAAGGAGTGGTTCTTGGTCTCATTGTCTGTATCCCCAGGCCTAGCATAATCCTGGCTGCAGGCTCACAATAAATTGAGTTGTCTGGTGGGGGGTTCTATGTGCTTAACAACGAGCACCTACTACCATGTGACAGGCACCCTCTCACCTGATATTCGTGGAGAGAAAACATAGGCTCACAGAGGTGAATCTGCCCAGAATCACAGTGATAAATAACATGGCTAGGATTCTGACTAAAGTCATTTACTTCTATGAGAATACAAAACTGAAACAATCCAGGTTAAAGTCAGTTGAAAATCCAGTTAAAAGTCACTAGAATCTAAACTGTAAGAATATTTTATTTTAAAAAAGCCTTTCACATTAATGCAAGTGTTCCCAGTTTCTGGACACCTTACCCTATAAGGGTATTTTCTTCCATTTAATCAAATTCACAGTGCCTGGCATAATCACTGAGTTTACGTGTTCCAGTAAATTATTAAGTAAGCTTTAATATTGCAAATTGTTCTTCCCAGTACGATTTTTTTCTCAAGTCTGCAATGTATGCACTGTGCACACTTTTTCTCATGTCTTTGAGCACGGTTTTCATATCTTTGGCATTCTGATTAAACCAATATTTGTAGAATTTCCATAAATAAAAGCAACATTCCTGCAGTATGACCAAACTAATAGCTGCAGGTGGTACAAAATCATGTAATTTATCACTTTGCTGTTGTACAATCATGCATGGGATTGTTTCCCTTAGAAATGTAACCTGCTTTCAGGCCTATGGACTTTACAAAGCCCAAATTATGCATCCTCAGTACAAATAAGGAAAATGGCTGCATTAGCAAATCTAAAATAGGCACTTATCTTTTTCTTTTTTGCGTGAAGAAAAATAAATCAGGTCCAGGTAGAGCAAAAGCATTTAACCAAATTCAGAGTTACTGCTCTGGCACATTTGCTTGGACAATGGTTGGCTGAGAGATCCATCCTTAGAGAGCATCTTCACCAACCTGGCCCCTGGAAGTGCATTTGCCATTAAGTTCTCATTATTTACTTGTATTTGTCTGTTTCCTCCCCCTGGACGTGAGGTCTCCCAGCACTCTGCAGAGCTACTAGTTAGAGTCCAGCAGGTGCCCAGTAAGCATCATTGACTGAATCAATGGGCACAACATTATGTCCTTCCCCTTTTCCAAGTCATTTTCTTTCTGAGATGTATGGTTTGTGTGCATTGGAGGTTTTCCTCCCACACGCTGGTCTTCAGACAAGATTTCTAGTTATTAACTCTGTATAGCTCAGAGTTATGACATTGGGGTTGAGTTCTTCAAAACCCGAGTGCCCACATAAAAACATGTTCAAGTTTACTGTCAGGAGGAGGAGGAGGAGGAGGCCTCTCAAATGAATGTGTGATAAAAGACAACCTCAAGCTGAGCCCAAGCACAGGGCAAGGATTCTGTACAATAGTGGAATCAACAAAAATAAATAGTTTTATTTTTAGTATGGGACAGTAGAGCTTATTAGCAGTTTGGGGAAATAAAAATATAGTTTTACAAAAGACAAGACAATCACACAAACGATAAATGTGAGCACTATTAAAGAGAAGTGTTATTGAGTTGCTATGTGTTTGAAAAATCTCAACCCACTGCTTAAACATTGTTTTAATTATTAGCTGCTAACACCACGTGTGCTGCTGTTTCCAACTCACCAGCAGAAAATGGGCTGTGCTCCATCTCCCTGTCTGTCTCCCTTGCCCAAGCTGCCTCAGGCACAGCCCATGTGATACGGACACGGGCACAGACTTGGGCTATGGCTCTATACCCAGGCTACTTTAAATGAAGAACCAATCATTACCAAGTACGAATGACAGATGACTTGAGATTTGAATTACCTAGTTCAGACTATTTGCAAATAAGGATGTTTGTTGCCTTACAGGGATGAGCATTGGATATATTTTCCAAATAAGCACAGGTCAACCAACAAAATGCTTTATCACTTTCCCTGCGTTCCAGTCCCTTGCTCGCTTCCTCCAAGCCTGTTCGGTGCTCCAGACCCCTGGGCAAGTCAGGCCCAAAGCAAAGTGGGTTTGCCAGCCTTGCCGGCCGTGCTGAGCTCCTCTTCTACGTGACTGATTTGAGTCTCAGTAGACCCCCTGGCCCCAGGTCTGTCAACATGAATTTGACCTTTGAGAACGAGAGTTGAAGAAAAGTGGAAGAAAAGAAAACAAAAGCAAGGGTGAGATCTAAGTCTGTGTCCTGCTTAACCCAGGGCGAGATTATGTCTTACATACTCTATAGGAACAAGAACAGTTTTTAAAAAATCACATCAGGAAATATTTGAGTCAGTATAGGTAATTATTCTGTTTAATTAAAATTCCCCATCAATAGCGTAACTTGAAATTGGAGGGCTTAAAATGCAAATTTCGGAACCTTTACCTTTTGATCAAGAGTCTGAAAACTACAGCCTCGGGCTAAATCCGGTAAGCTGCCTGTGTTTGTAAATAATATTTTATTGGAACACAGCCACACCACTCGTACTTTACTGTTGTCTACGGCTGCTTTTACACCGTAACAGCAGAGTGAAGTAATTTCCACAGAACCCATAAGGCCCACAAAGCCTAAAATATTTACTATCTGACTCTTAACAGGAAAAGTTTGCAACCCATGCATTTGATAGTTACAAATAAACAAATCCCTATCCTGCATTTGATAATTACAAATAAGTAAATCCCTATCCTTCTGCTGCACAGGGTGGGGCTCACTGAACAACATGCATACCTCTAGAGCTTGGTTCTTCCTTTCCCTGGCCTCACACACCTTGGAGCGTGTTTTAAACAAATAGACCCACGGACTCAGACTCTGGGGGTGGGTCCACACTGGCCTTTGTTAAAGCTCATGTGGGCAACCACGGTGGAGAACCACTACTCTAGAAAAAACACAAAGACATGCCATCTGCTGGGGTGTCTCCATCTCGCCTGCCTTTGCACTTTGCCCTTTCTCCTTGCAGCCCAGCACACAGAGCCCGCTGAGTTATCAAAGCCTTTTGTGGGCTGAGTGGTGAGCTCACAAAGTCAGGAGATGTTAGAATCCCTTGGGCAGTTTAAAAAAAAAACAAACCAACAGCCTCTTCCTCCTTGCCCCTTCTTCATTCAGGCCTAAAGCCATTAGGTGACCACAGTGGGCGGGGGGAGCTGTGGTGGGCCACAGCAGGGTGATGGGGCAGCTGTGCTGATGCAGGGACAGCTTGGCATGGGAGTTAGAGCCTAAGCAGGGTCAGCAGGATGTCCACACAGGGGAAAGCATGGTGGTGTAGATGGGAGATTGGTTACATGCAGGAGCTTAATCACATGAGCAGATGTGGTAAGGATAATGGAAGCCAGGTTTCTCATAATTGGAGAAGAGTGTTACAAATATGAAAAGGGAGAAACTAGACTCAACCCTGGTACTGGATTGGAATTGGATGTTATCAGTGTAAACTCATATACATTGTTGTGGGGAGAGATGTGTCTGTATATTCCCGAACTCTGTTCACTGAGTGGGCGTGGGAGCAGGATGCCCAACAGCATTGAGCATACTTATCACTTAAATCTTGGCTTCTAAATACCATTGTCCACTAAAAGGAACCAAGATTCTTTAGAGAAATATCTGATTGCAGGGCTGGGGTGGGAAAATACAAGATGAAAATAAAAGTGTCACAAAGTCCTCAAGGAATGAGGGGACATGTCAAAAGGATGCAGAAGCCAGCTCAAAGGGACTCCCACTGGCCAAATCAGGACAATCTGAGCATCAAAATCAATAATGATAGTAAAGGATTATAACCCATTAAATAAGATAGAAACTACAAGTGTATATTGCTAGAAATAAAAAAATGGATAAATGGAAAGTTTCGTGAGAAACAGGCAATTTACATAGTTTCAAAGCTTATTAATTACAAAAGGAGGGGAAATAGTAACTCGACTATGGAAAAGCCTAGCAGACACCCCTTTAATCAAATGATGTATCTAAGTGAACATCATCAATGTGGGACAAGTGGAAATCATGTGCCACCTGATAGGATGCACTGCGAAGGTGCAGGACCTGAATTAATCATAAAAATCTATCAGACAAACCCAAATTGAGACACATCCTACAAAATCTTCAAGTGTCAAGGTCATGAAAGTCAAGGAAAGTTGAAGAACCATTCCAAACTGAAGGAGACCAAAGAGACATGACCACTAGATCCAGCGCTTGATCCTGACCTGGGTCCTCTTGCTATGAAGGACATTGTCAGAACTCATAGTAGCTCCAGAATGGGTCTCTGCATTGGATGGCAGCAACATGATCATGTAAGCATCCTGAGTGTGACAGGTTCGTTGGAAAAGGACAGTGTGCTTGAATGTTCACAAATACCAGGGGAGCTCCTTAAAATTCAGGCTCTGACTCAGTGGGTCTGGGTGGGGCCTGAGACTCTGCCTTTCCCACCCAGCTATGCCCACGCCGCTGGCCCAGGGACCACACTTGAAGTAGCAAGGGCGTAGCAAACCTGTGGAGGGCATTTACTGTGTGCCTCCCAAACACCCACCTTCCTGCTTCTTTTGGTTCCAGACTCTAATTTTCCTTTGGGAACAATCCCCTCCCACTCTCTGAGCACCTGTCATGGGTCACATGGTTCCCAACACTCAGCCATGAAGTGTGCCACCTGGGCCTGCACCATCTCATCCCCTGGCCACTGTGAAAGGTTCATGGCTGGTCCTGAGACCAGCCAGGGCCAGGGAGATGCAACTCTAAGAGGCCTGGATGAGCTTCTGTGAACCCCTTTGTCTTCCTGGGCTTCCAAGCCTAACAGTGGCTCTGTCCTTGCCTCTAACTCCTAAAGGCCTCAAAGGTCAAAAGCCTCAAAGGCTTTTCTGACCCCCACATGACTTCACCACATAGTATCTGTGTGACCTAAGCAAAATGAATCTGTCTGTGCCTCAGTTTTCTCACCTATTAAATGGTATACTTCTTACCTCGTAGGGTGGTTTTGAGAATCAGATGACAGAATCCACATAAAGTGTTTTACACTGTACTTGCCGCAGAATAGATGCTCAATAAATTTTTTATTGTTCACTTTGGCTTTTGGAACTCATGACTCCACACAAAAAGAAGGGATGGCGTCTTGCTGTTGTGTTTTAGATCACTTTCTGTATTGAAAGTGGCTTACCGCAGAGTTTAGGGCCCCGGAAGCAGAGACCAAGTCTTTTGCTAGCTGTGATGTTATTTTTTCCTCTGGGTTCTAACAATTCCTGTATAGTCTAGCTACTCAATTCATTCCTAATTTGCTCCCATCCTATATTGAGTTGCCTATATAAATACATATCAAAAGGAAATAAATTAGCAACGTTGTAGGCACCACCAAGTACAGGTTTTCTCGCTCCCAGGAATTGAAATCTCCTGCCAGTGATCAGACATGCCTTTGACTGTCTTTATTCTACTGCCATCCTGTGGCTGGTCTGTGCCACTGCAGCACCGGGGGGCGGATGTAGCCGAGCATCTGTATTATCATTGTCCCTGGGAAGGGGCTTCCTAGAGGGAAGAGAGTGCACTTGAAGGGTCCGTTTTAGTCCCCCACCAGTGGGGAGGAGCCTGGCCATGAATCACCAGTCTTGACTTGATTTCTGTTTGATAAACCTTAAAGACATATAGTACAGGACCATGAAGCCACCACTGATGCCAATGACGATGAAGTAGATGGTGAAGAGCGGGTACGAGTTCAGGTCCATAGCTTTGAGGATCTGGAGACACAAACATTCATTGAGCTCATTAAGAAGACGTTCGGCTGGATGTCCATTGATTTAGGGTCCAAGGCCTTCCCTACTTACCGTGTCTCCTGGGACCGAGATGGTGTAGTTGCCCAACTGCATGCTGTAAGCACGCCCGCTGAACTGAATCGTCATCAGCCCTTCAAAGCACCATCGCAGGAAGGACACTTTGGAAATCCATGCAGGCACTGAGGACAGCGAGAGCCACGTTACTCACACGGTCTCATCCGCTTGCACAAGGGCACCGACTGCTTTCTGGGACACGTGCCTGTCTATGAGGGTGGGGCCATGGTGGCTTTGGGCCCGGGGAAGCAAGTCCTCTGAGAAGCAAGGAAGGGAGAGAGGACAGAGGGCAGGGGGCAACTGGGGACACACACTAGGGCAGAGGGAGCTAAGAGTCTGTGGGGTCACCCACACAGTTTATCTGTAACAAGTCTAGAAAGTCACTGAATTAGGTGTCCCTGCATGGGCTCAGGTTCATAGAGCGTGAGGGCTGAGGGGACTCGCAGCCCCAAGCCAGAGAAGCTGGAGTCTGTCATGGTACGGGGGCAGGGGAGGAAGCCATGAGCCCTGCCAGGAGCTTCCCAGAAAGGAAAGTAGGACAGGATCAGGGGTGAGAGGGAGGGATGTACTAGGGGAGGTCTGGACAAAGCCGGGACATGGATTTGCACCTTAGAAAGCTTACTCTGCGTGGCTGAGAGCTGAGAGGGATGTGGAGGGACCAAGGCCACAGAGACCAGATTGTCACAGTGGCTCAGATGCAAATGATGGGGCCAGGGCTGGGGGACAGTGCCAAAGGAGACATTTCAGAAAGACTTAGGAGGCAGAATTGACCTGGCTCACTGGTGAATGTAGAGCAGGAAGGAGAGATCAAGGGTGACGTCTGGGTGTGAGCTGTGGGATATGGGAAGGTGCGTCTGTATCCTCTAGTAGAAGCATTGCCTGGGCCTGCAGGATGTTGGCAAAGGCATCTGCTTCCAGAAGGGCCAGCCCTGAGTTGGATCTAAATGATGAGTTTTCATTTCCAGAAAAAGGCAGGCTTAATCCAGCATCACAAGGCCTAAAAATGCTTGACCAGGTGAGGGGGAGCAGGTCTCACCTGTCCACAGGTTGTTCAAGCTTATCATGAAGCCCCCAGTAAGATAGAAGGAGTTGTAAATAGCGTTGCCAAAGAAGGAGGCCATGTGGAAGGTGGGGAACAGGGCCGCAGAGGCCAGGGCCATGACCCTGCAGCAGAAGACCACCAGCCACAGCAGCAGGAAGTGCAGCAGGAAGGGCTCAGGGCGGGGCTGCAGGTTGGCCAGCCAGTAGGTGGGCATCCCATAGATGATGATGTAGGCGCAGTGCTCCGGGAGCTCCCCTAGGATCTGCAAAGAACAGCCCTTTGCAAGGAGGTCCAGCCAACACCTCATTTGCCATTATTTTAAAACATTCAAAGGTGGCAACACCCAGCAATGCCAATCTTCCCTCCTGGTGACAGTTGGGCTGTTGCAGTGGGTACAGGCATACAGGACCCACGAGCATGAGCTCACTGCTGGCTTCCCCTGCTGACGCCAAGTGCTCCCTCTGGGGCAGTTCAGCCTGTTTCTCCCAGGGAGGCAGAGGGTACCTGCTCTTCTAAGACCTGGTTTCAAGTCCCTACCCCTCCTGACCAGACCTGTAGCTGTGTGGTCTTGGGAGAGCCACATAACCTCTCTGAACCTCTGCTTCCTGGAAACACCTGCCTGACCTGCTCTGGGACCACGGTGAGGCTCTGGAGAGGTAAAGTATGCTGAGTGGTTTTTTTTAGGTTCCTGCTGATCAGAAAAGTATCATTCCTGGTCCACAGTCCTGGTCTTCTGGTAAGTGTTTAAAAAATATCAAGTCTCTGAAACTCCCCTAGGAAATGTGGCATCTGCAACCACAGGTAACACACATCCCCGTGGTTCAAGAAAACGCTTCCCTGTAACAATGCCTTCTGTACCCTACCCCCCACCCTGGGGGGCCCCTTGCTTTCAACCCTGTCCAATCACCTTGGCAAAGAAATATGGACCAGCGGTGTACAGCCCGTCTTCCAGTTCATAGTAAAGCATTGCCCTCTCCGAGTAACCTAAAAAAAGAGGGAAAGGAGAACAGAATGAAAAAATGAAATTGATCTACAGTGTTTCTGTTTTCAAGTTTCTCTTAATACAATTAAAAGTAGTCATATTGCCTAAATGTCTTATTTTTTTTTAAAGAACAGGCACAGTAAAACCATACTAATTTAGATGTTTGATGAGGCTCTTCAGGTTGTGCACCTCTGAGGCTTGTGCTTTGCTGTCAAGTTCCTATCCTGCTAGGATAGGAAGGGCTAAGACTGGGTAATTTGCTTTCATTTGCATACGAATATTAACATGCAAACTTTGAAAACAATTGTTGTTTTTCGTATCACAATCACAATGAAATTATTCAGCAAACCCATTTTCCCTAGGAGCTCAGAGGAACACAACTTGGGGGTGGTGGACATGTCCTGCCCTCCGGCTGCTCTGCATTCTGGTCACGAGAGCAGGACACACTCACATTTGGAGATGACATCCAGAATCACGTTGAAGGGGATGAGAGCACCAATCATGAACAAGAGGGCCGACATGTCCATGAAGGAGAGCTTGATGGCCCCGTGGCCATAATAGAGGAACCCAATGGTCAGGGACATCACGCAGGCCTCCACCCCATGGATGAGGAGGGTTGGCAGGTCTCGGAAGTCATTGGAAATCTGACGACTTAAAAAACAAAAGAAAGAGGTGCTAAGGGAACAAGATATACCAGCCCTGTGACCTTGGGAGTGTCACTTAATCTCTGTAAGCCTCATTGCTCTCATCTGTAAAATAGGGGTAGTAATCCCCACCTCACAGAGTTGCTCAGAGGATTAAATCAGAAAATTGATGAAAGCATCTGTCCCACAGTAGGTACTCAATACATGATTGTTACTGTTATCATTAATGTATCAGCCTGGCAATTTTACTTAAAGAAATTATCCTGAGGAAAAAATCAATTAGGTCCATAAAGATGTACGAACAAGGATGTTTGCTGTAGCATTACTTGAAACGACCATCAATGTGGATTGGGTGGGTAAGTGGATCACGGCTGGAATGCAATGCTGAGGAAGATCTACCCAGACGAGGGTAAAGGCGCTATCCTGACAAAAAGCCAGTTACAGAATAGTATGTAGAGTGAGATCCCACTTATGTATTAAAATGTTTATGTGCGTGGAAACATCTAGAAAGACACACCAACCAGTTGGGTCTGGTTTTCTTTGAGGGCTGGTGTGCCTGGGACTTCCCCTTTCCACTTGAGATTCTCTTGTATTGTCTGGATTTTTCACAACAATCCTGTGCTATTTCTATGATCATCCAGCCAGTGAGGATATTTTAATTTTGCTTAAAGAATAAAAGAAAAGTGGCAGGAGTGTTCTGTGTCACGCTGAGGTCTGGTGCTGGTCCCTAGCAGGCTGTTTTTTCTACCTCCTTCTTCCTCCCTCAAATTCACTTTCCATAGAAAGGGCTTAGTTTGATATACAAAGACTTTGGGGGGATGAAATGACAGAGTTACCGGATCAGCGTGGTGAACTGCTGCGCCGCCCCAGGCAGCTCAGTGGGAGTCTGGAGGCTGTTGGTGTTCGGTGGGCGGGCCAGGCTGCTGGGAGGCAGAGCAGGCGGCTAGGTCAAGGGGGCGGCCACCTCCTGCAGGAAGCGTCCCCCTTGCAGTCGCAGGACCCCTTACCTCTCTGCACCAGTGTCCACGTCAAGGTCCCTCACCTCCGCTTTCCACAGAAAGTCATCTAAGCCATGTATTTTTTCTAGAAACAAGGCCGCAAGTGACCAAGCCTTCTCCCTGGTGGCCACTTCCTGCTCTCTGCTGCGCCTGTCGATGCTGGTCAAGTCCACTGTAAGCAGAGAATGCAGGGCCGTGGGCAACCCGGTCCCTGACGTCTGCTCACAGGCGAGGAGGAGCTCAGTGCAAGCCCAGCCCACAACACTGGTTAGCCCTTAAGGGGCTCCAGGACATGCTCCCCACCCTCTTTGAGTGACCCAGGAAGCAGTGGTCAGAGCAGAGAGGGGCAGAGAGACCCCCTAGGGCTGGCCCCTCACCCTCGCACCCTGACCACATCTGCAGAAGCCGAAAGGGAAGGGCGGGGAATCAGGAAGTGGACGACTGCAGAGGCCCTGTGCCCTGTCCCACCACCCAGGCTCATTTTGGGAACATCCCAGGACAGAGCAGGAGCCTTCAGAGCCAAGGGCCACATCACGGTTACGCCCTGGCTCTACCTCCAGCTATTCAGGAAGCTTTTGATGAGGACTCACCTCCCAGGTATGCCTGCCCATGGTGGGGAGGTGGCCAGGTCAGGGGATGCTGGGCATTTGGGCTTCTGCCAGTTCTATCTCATTGTAAATGAATAATTTGGCCTCTCAAGCGGCCTGCCCAAAGCAGGAAAATGTTTGGCTGGAGGGCGCCAGGGACCAGCTCCTTAGTCAGCTGCTCTGCCCCCAGGGAGGGAGTCAGCACACCCAGCTGGAAAACGGGGCTGATCGGCACCCACCTCCTGAACTCCGGGGGATACCGCCCTGTGGAGAGCACCTGGCAGCCCCACACCACAGCCCTCCTCTCACAGCCTCTGCCTCAACCTCCAAGGCCCTGGCAAGGCGGGTCCAGAAAAGGCGGGCCCCACCTAGCCATAGCCAGGGCCTCCCTCCACCCAGCTCACTCCAGGCCCAAGGCTACCCGCCCACCCTCCATTCCCTCCTCAGAGCCTTGGCTTGGCTGGGGGTCACCCCTTCACCTCTCTCCCTCTTCCCTCCTCCAGTTTCACAACACGTCTCCAGACAGGATCTTGTCTGGATGGGTCTTGTAAACCATGATGTGGCTCCCTAGTGTGTAGGGCTATAGCTCAAAACATCAGATTTTCTGGGTACCCCTAGGCCCTGTGTAGCTCCTGCACCCCAGATTGATGGGAAGTTCCTGCCCCAGGGCCTGTAGGTAAAAGCCCTGCCACCTAAAATAATAATGTAAAATAAAGAAAAAGAGTTTTCAGGCCTGCTAGGGGCATTTTACTTCTGGTAATCCCTTTCCAGGGTTACTTCAAATTGCTCCCTGGTGGCCAGGTTGGCAGGCGCCCTTTGCCCCCTATTCTGGGGGTGGCTGGCCTGAGGATGATACACTGGCAGGAAGCCAGGCTGTCACCTGAGCACAGGGAGGGCGACGACCTCTGTGTGAGTTCCTGCAGAGTGTGAGTACACAGGGTGAGGGGCGGCCTGTCCTCCTGGGGGCAGGACAGAGGCTGGTTTAGGATGCTGGGAGGCAGGTGTGGGCAGCTGGACCAGGAGTCAAGGCCGGGGGCCAGGCACTCAGCCTAGTTCTGTGCCTTACACTCTGTGGACTCTGGTCTTCCCTTCTGTAAAGATAGAGATGCCCTTGGCCTGGCAGGGATGTGAGAGTCAAACAGGAGACCCTCTGGAGCTTGGCACTTTTGGGCCCAGTGTATGCCTTCAAGGAGATGGTCCCTGTCATCATATTTACTAGTGAGGTTCTTGCTACACCTTGCCATTCTAGGAGGAACCTGGGGCTCCCAGTGAGTTATGGGACAAGCCACGTTGCTGCTTCCCCGTACCTGGTACAACAGTGCTGCCTGTGCACCAGCCACACCCTTCCTCAGCACTCAGGATCCAGGTCCCTGCATTCAGGGCTGGTACCTGGGAAGGCAACTCCTCCCTTCCCCCAGAATGAAGGAAGTGGCCCCTGCTTTCCTGAGCATAATATGCTGAGAGTCCAGGACCCCAGCAGAAAGGCACATCTGGGGCTGCCAGAGCAATTTTCCTATTTAGAGATTCACTGGCCAAGACCACCAAAAAGGACCTGGGCTGGCCCATGCCCTGCCCCCTCGGCTACCCTGCACCTTCAGGCTCCCTGCCTCTGTGGGGGCACCAGGGCATAGTCTTAGGATTTCCTGGTGCCTTCCTGACCTTAAAGACCCTAAGTTTCCCTACAGAGTCTGAATAAAGACCATAGTTGTAGAACTTGATCCCAACCCCCTGGGATTCTATCCCCTCCTATCACTGAGTTCCCATAAATTTCAAATCTATCATTCACAGAGGCTGGCTCTTTGCCAGAAGATGCTTTTTTCACGTCCTCATTTCTAGCATCTGATACTTGGCAAACTGATCCATGTCCTCTACCCTGCTCTGCCCTGCACCCCCTCCACGTTCTTCCTTTCCCAAAGCCCCTGAGAGTTTTTCTCCTGAATCTTTTCAGCAAGCTCTGGCAGAGTTGGGGGCATAGGTTACTGGCCTCTTGCCTCACTGGCTCACCATAGAAGTCAGCAGGGTTGCTGTAGCGAGGACAGGGGTAGCCGATGGCCGTGAAATACTCAACCATGTTCTGGGCTGCCCCCAAGTAGATGGTGTTGCCAGACGTCATCAGCAGGACCAAGTCAAACAGCCTGAAGATGTCCGAGCGGGGCTGGTGCAGGGAGAGGAGCACCAGCCTGTTGCCTTTGGCCAGCCTGGACAAGGTCTTCACCAGGTTGTGGGCCGTGAAGCTGTCGAGCCCAGAGGTGGGTTCATCCAGAATAAGGATTCCTTCCCAACAGAGAGAGGGCCTGGTAAGTTAGCAGGACTCTGAGGGGACCAAGCCAAGCCTGAGCGGATGATGCAGGCCCCACTGCCCCCCTCTGGCCCCCTCACCCCTCACCTGGGTTCCACAGGAGCTGCACCCCAATGCTGACTCTCCTCCGCTCACCCCCCGACACCCCCCGCAAGTACGTGTTGCCCACACGTGTGTCCGCACACTGCCGCAGCCGCAGCTCAGCAATCACGTCCTCCACCTGCAGGCAAGAAGGGAGCTCTGAGGCTACCTCCGAGGGCCTCCCTCAGGGCTGGACACATTGTGACCCAAAGTATAAAAACTCCTGCTCCTCTGGTTGGGTTTTAAAGCAAAGGAGGACAGCCAGCACTTTATTTCCCTGCTGCAATAGTTGTTCCCCTGATTCCGCAGATCCTGAGCAGCTCTGACATGCTGGGCATGGTGCCACGTGCTGGGAACGTGCCATGCACTGAGAACCAAACAGCTGGGCTCCCTGCCCATGTGGAGGACCAGAAAACACATAAACAAATAAACTCATCACACATTTTGACAAGTGCCATGACGGGCAGTGGCTGGGGCTGAGATGGCTTGCAGTGGGCCTCAGGGTTCCAGGGGAGGGCTCCCCTATGGCTGCATCCTGAGGCAGGGCAGAGAGGGATGGGGCTTACCCTTTTGTCACGCTGGGCCTGGGAGAAGGATCTGGGCAGGCGCATCTGGGCAATGAAGGCCAGGGTCTCTCGGACGGTCAGGTTGGGGAGCAGCTGGTCATGCTGGCGCACATGGGCCACGCACTTCCTCACCAGGTGAGGTGTGCTGGGCTGCCCATTGATCCAGATTTGGCCTGACTTAATCTTGCCACCATGGCCTCGGTTGGTGATCACGTCTAGCAACGAGGCTCTCCCACAGCCTGTGAAGGCACCAGAGACATCCCTGAGAGCAGAGCTTCTGTGGGTGCCAGCCTGGCAGCCACTGCTCCCTGCACACTCTCCTACACCCTGGACTGCTCTGTCCTTGCAGATGTGACCAGCCTCTAGAGAGACGGCACAGCTCCCAGACCAGACGGGGTAGCCCCAGCACATGGAGCTCCAACCCTTTCATCTGCAGCCAACTTGAGCATCCTTGGGGATTTGGGGGCACATTGATGCTGGGGGTTCAGACCGGGTTAGCCAGTAGCTGCACGACAGGAGAGGGCTGGGGTCCTGGCTGCCACAGGCCTGTGGGCGCCTAGAGCACTTGTCCCCTCTTGCCACTAACCAACACCCTTTCTCCCCAAGCAAGGCTAGTGTTAACATAACTATTTTTGGCTGGCAAACGTGCCAGCAACATCTCATTATTCAATGCCATTTGGCTCAGAAGCTGGCTTTGTCAGAAGGACTAAATTGGAGCATTTATAGGGTATTTTTTAAAAATGTAAAACCGAACCTATTTTGAGAAATAAGGGAGAAAAAAAATAGAGAAATAATAGATGTGGAAATGATTTTAGAACTACAGCACAATGCACATGACTGTTCTGAATATATCTACATGTCTTTCTCTCTTATTTTTAATCAGTGGTACTTTTTAACTCTCTCTTAAAGAAAAAAAAAAGATCCATTGTGCTCAGGTTAACACCCTCTACTTCCGAATGATGCACCAGTTATTGATTCGGGGAAGTCAGCATCAGATCGGATCTAGTTTCCCAAGGCATTCCATGAGGCTTTTTCTTTGACAGGTATTTAAACCTGTGAATGCAAATTGGGCTCAGGCTCTGAGAACATGAACTGGGAATGAGCGCAGTCCAATTCCCCCAGGTGGGGTTTTGATTTCCTCCATATATATTCCTTTTGGAAAGCAAGTTTTCCAAGTTGTTTTCAAACAAGGAAAGTGCCAATACACAACATGTGACAAGTCCTCTTTGACACATACCACATGCTGCCTGCAGGCAGCCCCGCAGCACCCAGGGCAAAAACCAAAAACAGAAATTTTCCCATGTGATACTTCTGGTTACCGCCCAGAGGCTGTCAGGAGAAAGGGGCCTGCATGCTGCCTCCCGGGTGCACCTCATTTAAGATCCCTGAGAAAGTAAGTGGAGCAAATTAGCCACAAGAGAAAACCAGGGAAGGGGGCTTGCCCATCCAGGCTCTGGGAGTTCAGGGGACTTTGACAGCATTTGCAGGGGATACAGGATTCCCATTCAGAGAGCAGGAAGGCCACATTTCCTAAGGAAAACTTAAAGCTGTGGGAAGCCCTTCCAACAGAGGATGCCTGGTGCATGGGAGAGACCCTCTATGAACCAAGAGAAAACACTCACAGGCATTCAAGACCCTTGTAAAATGGCTGGAATCTGCAAGTCAGTAAATTCATTAGCTGGAAAACACTTTTGGTATTGCTTGGGGCTGTTTTTACTTATATTTTAAAAATTATGGCCAGCATTCTTTGTGTGTGTGTAGAGTAAAAGTCACAGGAAGTATATTTGATAAATCTTTCTAAGAAATCATTTTAATAATTTCAGCTGTTAAACTAAATTTGGCTTGAGACTGCTTCCATATTTGGAGTTCCTACAGAGGGAACTGCAATTTTAGTATGTAAACAAACTGCAACCTAACTTATGAGTGTATTCTATCTTAAGACAGAGATTGGCTGAGACAAA
Source organism: Daubentonia madagascariensis (assembly GCA_023783475.1). NCBI lineage: Eukaryota > Metazoa > Chordata > Mammalia > Primates > Daubentoniidae > Daubentonia > Daubentonia madagascariensis. The sequence goes on along the minus strand of JAKFHU010001035.1, from coordinate 37,325,456 downwards.
TTGCTTGACAACCAAGCTTCAGCCAACCACAGGCCAACCAACTGATCATTCATGTCCATATAAGGCAACAGCCTCATCACATCATGCCCAAATAAATAAGGCAAACTCCAAGCTGTAACCAATCAAACTGCTTCTGTAGGGCACTTCCTCTTTCTGTCTGTAAGTACTGCCTGCCCACATTGCTGGTGGAGCTCTCTGAACCTCTCTTGGCTCTGATTGCTGCCAGATGCAAGAATCATTCTTTACTCAAATAAACTCTGCTAAATTTTATTTGTCTAAAGTTTTTCTTTTAACGTAGTCAAGTGAACCTGAAGCCAAACAACACTGAACCTAGAGTCAAAAGATCTGAAGACTATTTAATGTAATTCCTGCTCAACCTCTCTGAACCTCACTTTCCTCAACCACAAATCAAGGATACTAAGAGCTAGAGGGTTGTACGTACCTAGTATTAATCATAGTGTTGCTAAGTAGTGCCTATGTGTCCCCTAAATGCTCAATATAGGAAGAAAAGGCAGGTATAAGAAGAAAAGCTACCAGAAGTTACAAATAGAAATAAAATAGTAGGTCCATGAGGGATCCCCTCTTTTCTTGTTTAGATCAAGATTGCAGGGACAGGGCCAAAGTGGGAGAGACTTAATGACTGCATGTTGTTTCAGTTACAAAGGGCATTTACACATAGTATCTCATTTGATCTTTGGTTAGACAATAAACAGCTTCCCTACCAGAAAAATGTAAAAGTTTAGAGCATGTGTTCAAGAAGTTGAGTAATCACTATCTCTGGAAATGATTAATTGAAAGGTATAAAGTACTCTACGGCTATGTCAGGGTATTCCAGGGAGAAATGCCTTGATCTGAGAATCAGAAGACCAAAGCTCTAGTTCTAGCTCTGCATTAAGTGTGTGTCCTTGGGAGACTCACTCAAATTCCCTGGGCTTGAGTCTCCCACCTGTCAAATGAAGAGGAATGTGTGTGTGTGTGTGTGTGTGTGTGTGTGTGTGTGTAGGGGCAGGAGGACATTCTAGAAATACTGAGGAGTAGATAATTTGAAAACTTTCCTCTAAAAATGCCTCCAAACTGGTATGAGAAAGAAAGGCAGAATGCAATGAGGAGAATGAACTCTGTTCTCTAAGCCCCCTTTCAGCTCTGATGTTCTCTAATTTTAAATTTGGCCTGTGGAAGGGACTCTGTGAGGCACTCTAAGAATATGGGTCTTTACAAATGGTTAAAGGTTGTGCTAAGACTCTGGAGGGGCTGTCTGACCATAGCCAGAATCTGATTGTGGAGGGACAGCCTGAATGAGTGCCCCTTGTGGCTGGGGGAGTCTCTGAAAAGAACATAATGTTTTCAAGCTGCTTGATGATCTTTTCTCGGTGCAGGTGTTGACTAAAGACAGCTGCTCTGGCTGCAGCTTCAGGTGGACAACAGGCACACTCACGATTCATAACAATAGCAACTGCCTATGAGCTAATAAACGGAGGAGCCAGGATTTGAGCCCAGGTCTGTCTGACCCAGAACTTGTGCTGTTAACCATATGCCATATTATTCTACTAGTCAGCAAAGAGTTCTGTAAGAAGCACCCATTTGTTCGAAGGACCATTCTGTATCCCAGGAGAGAAAGAAACCATTGCCTTTAGTGGTACCTGAGCTCCCTATAATGGCCAGCATCTGCCCACTTCTCACTTTGAAGTTCAGGTTTTGGATGCCCAGCTCACAGGAATTTTGGTTGTTGCAAGATGTCCAAGGCATCTTGAACTGAACCAGCTGCTCAAACCAAGACACCTGGGAGGCCACGTCCACCTGTGGGAAGACATTGGAAGTTTCCTTAGAGAGCTGAATGGCTCAGAGGGCTTCAGCAACTTCCGTTCAGCTCCCCTGTGCCTTGGATGGTCCCCTCTCCACAGAGGACACACCCCTGACGATACACAACAGGCCTGAGGTGCCCCCACCTGGATTCTACCAAACACAGAGGCTGGCCCGCACCCTATGCTTACAAGCTGAAGTGCTGTTTCCAAGTCTGAAGATGAGGGAAATGGAAAGCATGGGCAATAGCAGAACAGAAATAAAAATACAACATGAAGCAAAATGTCTTCACTTAATAATAAATTTAATAATAATTTATCAAGTGTTTACTATGTGCAAGACATGGTGTTAATTACCTTACATCCACTATCTCATTCAGTCCTCATTGTAAACCTATAACATAAGTACTATAACAATCCCTGTTTTACAGATGAGGCTCAGAGAAGTTAAGTAACTCGCTCAAGGTCACACAGCTAGTAAGTGGCAGAGCAGAGAAAGGTTATGGTGTGGTTCATTGGCTTGTCCTAACTCACACCCACTGGAAGCAGACTCAGGCCTCTGAGGTTCACCATCTCAGTCTCCACCATGTTCCATCTAAGCAAGACGTGGCATACCCCTGAGGAGGTATGGGAACAGATGCTTGGATCTGACCAGGGGATTCCTTAGAACCTCTGAAAGGCCAATGGTTGTCCCTTCACTCTGGATGTTTTATTAGCTCCAGGGAGAGTACATTTTATTTTTGAAAAAGGTATAAAAATTGATGAAATCTGAATAAAGTCTGTAGTTTAGTTAATAGCATTGTACATTGTTAATTTCTTAGTTTTGATGATTATACTATGGATATGCAAGACGTTAACATTAGGGAAAGTTGGACAAAGGGTATATGAGAACACTGTATTATTTTTGCAACTTTTTCAAAAGTCTAAAATTATTTCAAAATATAAAGTTAAAAGGTGATCCAGAGATTTTTTTTCTATATATTCACAGTTTGCTTTATGTTTTCACAAGGGTCTCATTCTCTTTTCCTGCCTCTCAGCCTCCAGCCATAATATGTGTCACAGATGACACATAGTGCACCAACACGTGAGGCATCAACATGGACTGGACTCTGTCCAGGGGCTGGAGGCCCTGCAGGCTCACCCTTCCCCTCTGCTTGGGGAATTGTTTGGCCTTCCCTGCCCACTCCTCTCCTCTTAATCTCAGGAATGCCTCTACCTGGTAGCTGAGGTCTCTGACCTCCAGGGTGTTGGGCTGGCCACTGTAGGTGAAGTACAGGCTGTTGTCACTTTCAGAGGAGAACAAGCTGTCCTGGAGGCCCTGCTGGGAGAGAAGACAGGTGAGGAGTTCACCTCTGGAAGTCACTGAGGACATAGGAGAAGACAGAAGGAGGGGACCAAGAGGTAAGAGCAGCTTCTTACAGCTGACATGGTTGAGATCTCAAACTGGCAAGAGATGGGTTTGTGCAGGTGGAGCCCAAGGCTTGGAGAAAATACGAGCATTGATGAGGACCCATCTCCTTGTCCCTTCAGAGAGAGCTTTAGGACTTCTCCCAGGACAGCTCTTACCCCAGAGAACCTCGTCCTCAGGCTGGTAGAGCCTGAACCCAAGCAGCTGATGGTAAATGAGACCTAGACTCTGGACTGGAGAGAGAGTTTTGTGGGCCTTGGTGCTCTGGAAAGACCTGAGCCAGGAGCTGGCAAACCTTGGCCTTTAACTTTCTCTTCCCTGCGTCTGGCTTAACATCTCCTAATGCCAAACAGACATCACATATGCAGCATGTGAGAGGAAAACAGCTATGGACAAGTTGATGCTCAATACTTGTGAAGACACCATCCTGAGAAAAGCCGTGTCTTATTTTGATGAGGAATTTTGTGCAACAAAGCTATTGAAAATGCTGTTGGGGCCGAGTGCGGTGGCTCACACCTGTAATCCTAGCACTCTGGGAGGCTGAGGCAGAAGGATCGCTTGAGCCCCGGAGTTTGAGGTTGCAGTGAGCTGTGATAATGATGCCTGTGTGACAGAGCAAGACTCTGTCTCCAAAAAAAAAGAAAGAAAAAAAAAAAGAAAATGCTGTTGGGAGATTTCAGACAAAGTCCCTGTCATCATCACCACCACCACTGTCATGATGTTGTTGTTATTGTTGAAGTGGTGGTATGTTTGAATGTACATCAAACAAATCAATGTTTCATGATATCAGCTGATACCTATGAATGGTATTAACCATCTACAGATCTGAATTCCTTCTATTTTAACAATTCAGTCATTTAAATCATTGAGGCCCAAACAAAGGAAGAACCTGACTAGAAAGGTTTCCATTTTTTAATGCATTCAACTTTCTTTTGTTTCTGTAGTGCAGGAACAAGTATATATTCATTAACAAGTTCACATAGACTTTTCCCCCAGAGCTGCCATTCTAACACTGATGTGTCCCTTCAATCAATCAAACACCCGACAAACACTCACTGGGAGCCTACGTGCTTCAGGCTTGGAGTCTGGGATGTGATAGTGAGAAAGTCTTTGAGAAGCTCAGATTTTAGCGGGTGAGACAGGTGGTTAGGACGGAGCCAAATGGGCCAGGCACAGGGGCAGGCTGAGCTCAAGCATCTGACCAGGGTATTATTTTCACTGTGTACATAAAGCACACACACACTGTAGTTGAAAATAACACGACTTATGCCTTACATGAAAATAACACCCCATAGTCTCCTTGCCAAAGTACCCCTGCAATGGTGGAGGTAAGAGGTCCTTGAAAAGGACATTCCAGACCAGCGGAGGTGGAGGGAAATAAATACAGGTGACAGACAGTCTGCTGCCGGCCTACTGTGGTAGCCCCCAGAGTTCTGGGAGAGTATGAAAAACAGCAGACCAAAGCTATTTATATTGTTTAATGTTTGAATTATCACCACAAAGACCCAAAATTATACAGAAAAAACACAGGGAAGATAAACACCTACTTTAGGAGAGGGGTTATCTCTGGGGAACAGGAAGACGTATAAGGGGAAAGGGAGAGGGGGCAGGGTGCAGGCTTCAAAACTTTTGGTAATTAGTGGTGGGTACATGGGAGTTCACTATTCTTTAAATTGATTTGTCTGAAATATTTCACAATATGTTTTCAAATTGAGAAAGCAAGCCAGCGAACTCAAGTTCTTTGACCTCTGGCCCACTTCGACCCCCACTGCCAATGCCCCAAAGCAGGAGGGAGAGGTGGGGAGGGGAGGGGAGGGTCTGCATTCTCCGAGGTGGAGAACAACACCCCGGAGAGACCAAGGCAGCTCAGGTAGCTGCTGGCCTCTGGCAGTTCAGCCCTGTGGCCCATTCCTCACTCACTGTCCGCACCGCCACCAGACACACTGCCTAGTTCTTCTTTTTCATTCCATTAAACTATCAGAAATTCTATCAATTGCTGAGAGACTGATTGGTGCCAACATGCATCCTGTTGCTTTTTAAAGCAAATATCTATAGGAGGGATATTAGTCAATTGGCATCAGATATAAATGAGCTCAAAAATTGCTTTTGTAGGCCAAAAGGTGCCCAGGCTGGATTTAGGGGTGGAGGAGTGGCTGAGGAAGGCAGGCCAGACATTCGGAGTCTGGACCAATGTATGAAGATGACCTCAAGCCCAGGTGGGTTCCACTGTGCTGTGCTTTGAGAAAAGGAGGGCACTGGGGCCTGGGGGACAGAGGTGGCAGGACAGAGGACAGGTAAGAGGAAGGAGAGAGGTGCCCTGCTCCCTGCTCTGAGGCTCACCCAGGCCCCTTCCCTGGGCTAGGTAGGCAGGTGTGGGCCAGCTGGACCCCAACCACCATGGAGGGACTGCACCTTCCAGGAGCTGCACAGGCAGCTCATCTTCTGGAAGAAGAAAATTCATGCCTGGATTGGGGACAACCTATGTTCCATTTTAAAATATTTTCCTTGGCTCCTAGGAAGAGTTTGTTAGACTCTTCCTGAGGTTTTGACAAACTCTCTGTATTTTTCAAATACTTAAATATCTATTCAGCTGACATCTTAATCAGTATGACTGTCAGAACATCACTTGAATTTCTGACAGGTGACACCCGAAAAAGCAAAAGCAGGTTTATTTGTAGGTAACCAGCTCAGCTCCTGCTGGGCTACATTGTAATTTCTCCTTGTATTAACTTCTGATCAAATTCCTGAGTCAGAAGCATAGAAAAGAAGGAAACTCAAGGAGCACAGAGCACAAGTTTCCTGTTCTGAGATGAGCCTGTGCCTAGAGAGGACCCATGGCTCAGGGCTGGGGGGTAGGCAGGACTTGCTCCTGGCAGAGGAAACACTCCTGGGCCTACTGAAATATCCAGAATAGATCTCACACAGCTCTGCCCTGGCACCAGGGACTCTCTCAGTCTCCTGTGGCCCTGCTCCTCCCGTGCAGTGAGGAGTTTGTGGGTCAAGGGCACTTGCCACTCCACATACCAAGATGCCAGAGTTCCCTGTGCAAACGGCCCAAGCCCAACCCCAGGGCCTGCACACCCCTCCCAGGCCCATCCTCCTGAGTGCCTCTAGGCCAGAGGGACAGGTGGGGTGACGACCCAGGGGTGCATGAGTGCCCCATGTAGTGGGACGGACCCAGGGGTGGGCAGAGAAGTGGGACAGGTTGTGGCTTGGGCTGGAAGTGGCTCCCTGTGCCACCACATTCGGGCTGCCAATCTAAGAAGGCCTGGAATTTCTAAATTCACACCTGGTCTTCCAGGTTGTGAGGAAGGTATATCAAAGTAAGAGGATAGAAACTATTTTATTTAACAGTTCTTAGCTTGATTGATAACTTTTAAATATCTAGACAGGATGCATGGCCTTCATCCTTGTGTGCAAGGTCCACAGCCATTAGGGGTGGGCCATCCCTGAGCACCTGGAGTAACAGGATTGGGGAGAAGGAAACAGGGAATGGCAGGGCCTGCTCGTGTGTCTGGGTGTGGGGTTCTGGCAGTTCTGTGCCTCTCCCATGGAGCTGTGGTGTCTGAATGGTCAGCCCTTCCAGGCACAAATGTTCCCAAAGCCCCTAGACTTTGTATCCTACTCAGGCTGCAGGCATTTCCCCGCAGGGGTTGGCCTCATGGGGCGCGGGGAGAGCAGAGCCAGTCACTTGCGGTGGCTGCAGAACTGACCAGAAATTGTGGGCTCCTTGCAATGCAAGGCCAGTCCAGGTGGCCTGTGGCCCTCGCTGTTAGGTGTGGCGTCCTCAGTCTGTCTCCTCTTTCTCTCCCTCCTCCTCCCCATGACAGGCCAGACAGAAAGACGGGGTGGGGGACCTGCTTCCCTTCTGTCTTCCAATTTAGCTTCAAATCCAGTCACACTTCCCCAGCGAAACTCTCAGCGAAACTCTCTCAGGTAAGAGGAGGGAGGAAACCTTGTTCCTCCCCTTCCAGCCACCTGGCTGCCGTCTGTCTGTCCCTTCCAGCGCTCCCCCAGCCTATGACTCCCGGCTAGACTCATATTTTGAGCAGACATTCTGACATTCCCTCAAAAGTCATCCGTTGTCCTGCCTCGCCATCACTTTGCTGTCACCAGGTTCTTAGCCTGACAGCCTCCTGGAGGAAGGAGACACCAGCCGAGTCCTTGCCATGTGGGAGCAGGTTTCTGTGATGGAGTTTCACTTGGAAAAAGCTAAATCAGCCCAGGTCACACACAAGGACGTCGAGGCCCTGTGGGAGCGTGTCTCAGGGCAGGAGAGGCCGCAGAGGCCCCGACCCTGTTCCCCTCAGCCTCTGACGCCAGGAGATGGAGTCCTGCTGCCGCCTTCTCACTCTGCTTATAGAGCAGGCCGTGAGGGAGGACAGAAAGCTCCCGACCCCCCACCCCGCCCCAGGGCGCCCCTGTCACTCACCGAGGCATCCCGGGGCGCGGCCCCCTTCCGCGGCCCCCTCTCCCCTGCGGCCCTCTCAGCCATGGGGCCCACAGGTCTGTGTCGCTTTGCTCCTTTGGACCTGGCTGCTGCCTGCCGGTGCCGGTGCTGCCTGTCTCTGCTTCCCGGAGCGGGGACACCGCGGCCTCCGCCGGCCCGGTCCCGGCATTCCTCTCCGCCGCGGCCCACGCCTGCCTGCCTGCTGCCCTCGTCCAGATAAGGACGCTCGGCTAAAGGTTCATCAGATAATGGCATCCGTGGCCAAATCCCAGTTCCGCCTCCAGGACGGCGTCACCGGGGACTCCAGGGCCGGGCAGGAGTGAGCAGGGCGGTCTGCCACCTGCTCCTCAGCTGAAGCCGCTCCGGGGAGGGACAGGCCACCAGAAAATTCGCCTGTCTCTGCTGTCTGCTGGCCATGAGTGGCCTCCCATCTTTGGCGCCCGGGGAGTCCTCGGGACTCCCAGAGAGCAGAGACTCCCAGAGCTCCCAGGAGGAGGTTCCCGCCGCTGCTTCAGAGCCTCGGCACAGCCTGGGCGTCCTCCATGCCTCCTACAGCGTCAGGTGAGCCACATCCTCCCGCCCCTCTGCTGCCTCTGCCCACTCATGGGGGTCCTGCCTGGGGGCTTGGGGCTCCCTCTTCAGTGGACGGCGTGGGGAGAGGAGAGGAGGAAGCACCTGGGAAATTAGGAGCAACAGTGAATGCCCCTTCTCCTCCCAGGCCAGGCCCGGGCATAAGCAACATGGCAGCAGTGCCCAGCCTGCACCCCTCCCTCTTGCCTTCCCGGTTGCCCACCCCCGTGTTTGTGGCTGCCCTGTGTGGATGGAGGGGCCTGGGGAATGGGGGTGCTGGGAACGTGAGGGGTAATGAAGCCTGGGGAAGGAATGCAGGGTCGACCACCTCCTAGGCAGACCGAGAGGGGACATTCAGAGCAGCTGCAGGCAGGCCCTGTCCCAGGTGATGGACAGCCTCCACCACTGCCCACCAAGCTCTGCAGAGGCGGGCACCCAGGCTGAAACACGTTAGGAACCCGTCCAGAGACAACTGGGGTGGGTGCAGCTGGGATCAGAGCTGGGGGACAGGGGTCTGGCCCCTTCCAGGACCCCATGCTGCCTTTGCCTTCCCGGGGTTTCCTTTAAAGCAATCGCGTCGGGCCCTGGTGGGACATCACATCTTGCCGGAAGCAGTGGAACAGGCAGATCCTCAAAGACGTCTCCTTGTACGTTGAAAGTGGGCAGATCATGTGCATTCTGGGGAGCTCAGGTAAGCTGGGAAGGAGCTCTCTAAGTTCTCAGTGAGGCTTGGGCTTGATCCAAACCACAGTGAAGAAACAGGTTTAAGTTGTAGCAAAAAGGCCAAAAGTTTGATATCGGAATGAAATTTAATGACAAGTCTGACTGTGAATGGAACCTGGTATCAATGTGAAATCTTAAAAAAAAAAAGAAAGAAATCTTTAGAAAGATCCTTGAAAGAATGTAAAATTCCACCTAATGTGTAAGTGAATTCAAATTTCAAAGTATGGAAAGCCCCCTTGCACAGTGCCTAGCATATAGGGGTGCTCAGTAAACATAATTTCCCCTATCTGTACCCTGCCTAGAGACAGGAAAAGGAATTAAATAAGCACAAAAATGCCCACTAAGCCCCCATATTTGATTCCACTGGTCCTTTTTTATGACGACATACTTCAAACATACAGTCAAGAATAGAAAAGAATATAAAAAATGTTCATGTATTAACATCAGTCCTTATCAAATCTTAACATTATACCATATTTGCTTCAGATCTTTTCCTTTCTTGAGGAATTAAACATTAAATATTGTACTGAGTGAGGCCATCAATGTGCCCACTCCCCACATCATCCTTCTCCTCCTCTTTCCCAGGGTTAACAACACGTTCCCAGTACCCCCATTCCTGAGGTCCCTCCATCCACACAGGGCATCCACAAACACGGGGGTGGGCAACAGGGAGGGTAAGAGGCAGGGGTGCAGGCTGGGCACTGCTGCCATGTTGCTTATGCCCGGGCCTGGCCTGGGAGGAGAAGGGGCATTCACTGTTGCTCCTAATTTCCCAGGTGCTTCCTCCTCTCCTTTCCCCCACGGAGCACTGAAGAGGGAGCCCCAAGCCCCCAGGAAGGCCCCCCATGAGTGAGCAGAGGCAGCAGAGGGGGTGAGAGCACAGAAACTGCAGGTTTCTGTGATGGAGTTTCACTTGGAAAAAGCTAAATCAGCCCAGGTCACATACAAGGACGTCGAGGCCCAAGATCAAGGGGCCAGCAGATTCAGTGTCTGGTGAGGGCCAGTTCCCTCATAGCTTGCCATTTTCTCACTCTAACCTCAAATGGCAGAAAGGGGGAGGGGTCTTTCTTGAGCCCTTTTTATTAGGATACCAATCCCAATCATGAGGGCCCCCCAAAACCTAATCACCTCCCAGTACTACCTCCTAATATGCCCCAACTCCTAATACTAATACTTGGCTAATACTTGGGAATGAGGATTTCAAGATATGAATCTGGGGGGGGGACATAAACATTCAGACCATAGCACTAACTAAAACTGTTATACTTTTCTGAGATTTCCTGTCAGCTCTTATTTCCATTTTTTAAACAATTTCTACCTATACATATGTACCACAACATCCAGGGTTATTCTAATTTTCCTTTTAAATAAATATAACATACTCCTTTAAAAAGAAAAAAAGCTGAGTTATAACAATTTGTCATTTATTGCAGTCCTTATGTAGAATTAAACAGGGTGGCATGTAGCACCCTTCTCAGAAGTGTGTCCCACTTCTAAGAACAACAAGGAATTGAATCCACTGTCTCAGAGGTGTGTCCCTCAGGCCAGTGTCATGCTTCATGCACATCTCAGCAGGACAGTGGGAGGGGCTCTTGATCTGGGGGTATGGGCTGGTTTCTGCTGATATACCTAGTCACAGTTTTATGACAATATCTACCCTTTATACTGAACCTGAATCCACAGTAGAATGCAAGTTCCACAAGGGCAGGCACTTTGTCTTTTTTTTTCTTTTTTTCTCTTATTGAGACAGGGTCTCACTTTGTTGCCCTGTCTAGAGTGCAGTGGCATCGTCATAGGTCACTGCAACCTCAAACTCCTGGGCTCAAGTGATCCTCCTGCCTCAGCTTCCTGAGTAGCTGGAACTACAGGCACGTGCCACCATGCCTGGCTAATTTTTCTATTTTTTGTAGAGACGGGGTCTCGTTCTGGCTCAAGCTGGTCTACAACTCCTGGCCTCAAGCAATCCTCCTACCTTGGCCTCCCAAAGTGCTAGGATTACAGGCATGAGCCACCATGTCTTTTTTTCCTGCTGTATCCTTAACACCTAGAACAGGGTCAATCACATAGTAGGTACTTAAATATTTATTTGTGGAATAAATGAGTAAACAAATTAATTCTATGAATTACTTATAGTGTTTCATAAAATGACATGATTTCATTGGTGTCTTATCTCAAGCGGCATTGTCTATCAAATCTTTTTTAGTGAGGCAAAAGATGACTTATGTGTTCAAAATCTCACTACAGCATGGTCTAAAGCAAGCCTGTCTAGAGCCACCTAGCAATCCAGGAGAAAGCAAACTTACTTTACTCACTACTTGCTATTGATTAGGGCCAAGACTCTGGAATGGGTGTTTCCTTGCAGATTATTTAGCTACAGATGATTTCAGTCTTATTAGGGAAGATAACCCCAAATATCATGGTTTTATTGCCTTTTAGGGCATTAACCATTTTTGTGTCTAACTTTGCTATCTTATTCCAACCTCCCTTTCTCCGCTGACTATATGTGTAAATTTCTCATATTATTTTTTGAATGAGTTTTGTCATCTTGCTGGTTCTCTCAGCAAGATGGTATTTATTTAGCACCTATTTCCTCTGTTATTAATTCTATTAATTCTTCTTCGCAGCCTTGGATAGGAAAGGCCTGGGGCAGTCTGTTCTGTCCCCATCAGCTCTGGGCCCATGTAAAGCTTGTGTCCAGTAAGTCAGAGAGGGGCCAGCGAGTTTCTCATCCTAAAGGCATCACGTGACCTCTAACCCTAGAAAAACTAAAACCAGGGGAAACCTCATCCCCAGTCGCCTCAAGCACCAAGCAGTTAGTTCCCCACAACTCCTCTGTGATGCCTAAAGCTCTCAGTACAGGCTGTGGCCAACTTGGCTTTACCAAAGGACTCACTCACTATGCCCATGGTTCTCAAACCCTGCTAAAGCAGAATCTGACTCAGCAACCTTGGGTTCTGCATTTCTAACAAGGTCTCAGGGATGCTGATGCTGCTGGTCCTCAGAACACACTTTGTTAGCAGGGCTCTAATCCATGTCACCTACATCCAGGTACAACCAGACCATCCCAGAGACCACAAAAAGAAATTCAGAGGTCCTAGGATCCAAACTTTTCCAAGAGCCCTGGCTTTCCTTTTACTCGGATCCTATAGGTATTTTGTTTTTCAATCCAAAACAGTTTCAAAAGCAGATAAGCAGACAAAGCACCTTTAGTCTTGACCTGGATGAGCGAAATGCCTTGCACCCCTCTCTCACTCAGGGAACAAAGCAGAGACTCATTTGTGCCATAAGAGTTTGACCCATGCGGTTTAAGAGAGAACAAATCAGGCTGGACCGCGAGGTCACGCCTCCACGGAGGGTCTCGGGAGATTCCTCCAAGGCCGTCACGGAGGGACTCTTCCAGGGCTTTCTCTTGTCGCCCCCCCAGGCTCGGGGAAAACCACGCTGCTAGACGCCATGTCTGGGAGGCTGCGGCGCACGGGGACCTTCCTCGGGGAGGTGTACGTGAACGGCCAGGAGCTGCGCCGAGAGCAGTTCCAGGACTGCTTCTCCTACGTCCAGCAGGTGCGCGTGTCCCCGGCCCCGCACAGCCTCCCGGCCGCCCCACCCGGGGACTGAGCGACGCTGACGCCCCGTCTCTCGCAGAGCGACACCCTGCTGAGCAGCCTGACGGTGCGCGAGACACTGCGCTACACTGCGCTGCTGGCCATCCGCCGCCGTGGCTCCCCCGGCTTCTTCCGGAAGAAGGTGGGTGCAGCGAGAGTAGCTTTGCACCCCCTCTTCCTCCCCCTCCTTTGCCTCTAGAGCTTGCCCTGCGTCCCGCGCCCCGCACCGTCCGAGAGGGCAGCCACTAGTCACTCGTGCCTTTTGACCACTTGAAATGTGACTAGTCCAGACTGAGATGTGCTCTGAGTGCAAATACACACCGGATTTCAAACACAGAAAAAACAGAATGTGAGATAGCTCATTAAGAATTTTTTAAAGTATTGAATACGGGTTGAAAAGATAATAGTTTGTAGACAATATTATTAAAATTAATTTCACTAGTTTTACTTTTTAAAATACGGCTACTAAAATATTTCAATTCTGTATATGGCTTCATTATCTTTCTGTTGAACAGTGCTATTCTACAAGCTCCGTGTTTAAACAGATATGATTATTTTCCCTACTAATTTTTCTCAACTTTCTTTGAGGCATCTTGAATGTGCCTCATCCAAATTGGATTAAGGTAATTAAGGAAGAAACTATTGAATTGTCAACTCCTTCTAGGTTCCCATCTTAATGTACAATGGTACAATCTTAAATGTACCCAATTTGGAAGTAGCCACAGGTAGACCCATTGGGACCTTATCTGGAAACATTGCCTCACTTCTGTGTGGACTGGGAAGGCCTGGGAGCATGCAGGGAACAAATGACACAGGGATGTGCCATCTTCAAAGGGCCACAGCTCCCTGGGAGCAGGCTTGTTTGTTGTGATGCCCTAGGCGAGTAAACAACATTCTTCTTTTTGAGAATCCTGGACAATTCTGGGTGTAGCTTTCACTCTAGAAGAGTCTTGGCAAGGGGCCTGGCCCTCAAGAAGAACCATCGGCCTCAAAGAGAGAGGCCTGACTCTGTTTCTTCCCAGAAGGTTACCTTACAGTGCTCTGAAGGTATTGCAAGGTTCTTGCTATTTCACCAGGTTACAGTCGGTGTTCTCGTATCTGGCTGGTTTCATTCTGATATCAACCCTGTAGGGAAGCATTATCTCCATCTTGCAGAATAAGAAACTGCCACGCAAGGAGATTAAGATCAGACAACTAAGAATGGCAGAGCTAGCACGATAACCCAGGCCCTCTGGCTCCATCAGGCCTCCCTGAGCCCCCTGTGGTCTGAGAGGACTGAGGCCAGAGCTCAGACCATGGGGAGGCTCAGTGTACACGGGCATGTTCACATGGCTTTTGGTGGCCCAACAGTGAGTAGCAGACCAGGCTACACAGCCCCTCTGCAGGCCTTCTCTCTGTTTGTTTTTGTATTTCTGTTTCCAAATTAGGTGGGAGAAAACCCTATTGGCATTTGAGTGGGAGATATGAAGTCATGAATAGATTCTTCTGAATTAGTGACTCATTTACATCACATACCCCATGGAGAGAATCTGAGAAAGCCACTGGGCCCTTCCCCAGAAAATGCACATATTTGCATAAATGTTTAGAAAATTCATGGGTACTTTGGAATGGATTGATGGCAAATTTGCCCCCCTAGTGAATGGTCCTTCTCCCTGGCACAGGCAGTCCCTAAATGTCCTGCAAATGTTGCTAGCACAGACTTTTCCCTGCTTGAGAGTCCTTTCTGAGAAAATCCAGTCCACAGGATGTAAAATCCTGACAATTTAATGAGAAGGAAGTGCTGGGGATGATAGAGGAGACAGCATGGCAGATCTGCTTTTGTCCTTGCAGGAGCCTGAAAATAAAGCATGGCCAATGTGGGTAGGCTGTGTCTGCAGTGCCTTTGGCTAAGCCCTGTACTTCATGGACCACCTGAGAGGGCCCAGACAGTCCTACTCTGAGTCCCGGCTATGCTTCTTGCTCATGGCAGGACCTTGGGCAGTTATGGACCTCTCTGAGGGTCTGTTTTCCTCTCTATAATAAATACAGTAATAATTCATCTCCCCTGGGGTTGATGTGAAGGATAGATCAGATTATGTGAAAGCACAGAACAAAGAAGGTTGGACCTGATGGTCCCAGTGGTCTTTTCAAAGACTATGTGAATTCCATTTCCAATAGTGTTTGTAAAATATGGGAGAGGCTTCCTGTGGGGGCATGAAACATCTGAGACAAATTAGGTAAATGTCTTCTGTGCCCATCCCTTCTGAGCCAGGAGGGGCAAGCTTACTCCTTTCTTGATGTTGCAGAGAGATGAAGAGGAGGCTCATAAATCTACCCTGGCTGGTGAGCAGATAAATCCAAGCTTGTCAAGCAAAGCTCAGTTCTAGGATCCCTCTACTCTGATGGCAAGAGGAGAGCCTTCTTTTTTCCAGAACATATGATATTCATTTATTAATGCATTTTTACCTTCTGATTATTCCTTCATATCTATTTCAGATGTGTCCCTTCTTTTGGTGGAAGCTTCATCTATGCTGTTGATCCCACCCATCTCCTCTGGAACTTTGTTCCATAAATCATCCCCTCTTTTATTCCAATCTAGTTTGTTGCTGTTGTTGTTTTTTAATGCAATGTTTTTATTTCTATTTTCATTATATTAATAAAAGTAACACAACCTCATTAGGGGTGCGTGGGAACAAAACTCATTACCATGTAAGTATTCTCAGTCTCTTTCTATCTGCTTTCCCCCAGGGTTTTATGCAGATCCGGGTAGTCAGTAAGAGAGGACTAGAAATGAGGTTTTTTAACAGGTGTCTGGAGAGGATATAAGCTGAGGAAGGAAAGAAGGAGAGGGAGGGAAAAGGCAAGCTTCTTGATTAGAAAGTCAGTAGAGAATTTTTTTCTAGCTGTCATTGCTGTGGGGGAGTGGAGAATGTGGAGGAAGGACAAGGGTTTCAGGGAGCTGCAAGGTGTTCAGTAGAGTGAGGAGAACTGGAGGAAAGGGAATTCTAAGTGTGGCTGTGGGTTATAAATTGGGTCCCCTTTAAAGTCCTTAAAGAAATTCAAGTAAAGATTGTAATTATTTTTAATCACTTTTGATAGCTGGATTATATTTCTCTGATGCAAAACCACACTGAGATTGGGCAACATGGGACTCCAGGACTTACTTGGTTTATATTGGTTTAGTTCAAATCAAGTTGGATTTTTTAAACATATAAAACATTTATTATAATAAAGCTTCAAAACCCAAACACTTATAAAAATAAGCTATATTGTAACTATGCCTTTGGGGGATTTTTCTGTATGGGCTGAACTGACTGTGGCATCTGAAAATAGGAGTTCAATGACATATCTGTTGTTTCCTGGTGAATTTCTCTGAAGCAAGTTCAACAGTTGCTCTAGGGACTTTAAAAAAAATTCACATTATTTATTTAAATCTAGCACATGTATTATATTATGACTTAAACCAAATTGGATTACTTTATTATAAAAGGCTTGCTTTCCCCAGGGTATGGTGAGTCTGGAAGTGGCCCGTGCAGTCTTGGGAGGTGTGTTACCTCTCCTAAGCCATCTGCAGCCCATGCATTGAAATAGCAGCCACAGCAACGTCCAGCCTTCCTGGAATTTGTGTCTCCTATAGGTGGAGGCGGTCATGGCAGAGCTGAGTCTGAGCCATGTGGCAGACCGACTGATTGGCAACTACAATCTGGGGGGCATTTCCAACGGTGAGCGGCGCCGGGTCTCCATCGCAGCCCAGCTCCTCCAGGATCCCAGTAAGTGGGACCCAGAACTGCTACTAGCTGCTGCTTGAGCATCTTCCATGTGTTGGCAGATACTTTTCCTTTCTTTTTCACAGTTCCCATTTGGAAAGAGTTTGTGTGGAACTGAAATTATTGAGGTCTTTCAAACTGGGGACCCAGTTTTTTGGGAAATGCTATATAGTTCATTTCCTGATGCTATTACAGCATTCCAAGTACAGTACAAAATAGCTCTTGGACTTGGAAGCATTACATTTGTGTGTTCCATTCAGGTCTTCCATGAATAGGGGGCCCTGTGCTCCCCATCCTTACTTCTTACCAGAGCAGTCCCACTGTGTCTGCTGGGGAAAGCCATTTGGTATGACTACAAGTGTTTAGGAAATGGCAAGAATTAAAACAGGAATTTGAGTGATACACTCAAAAGTATATGTGTTGTGGGGAAGGGGCTGTCAAAATGGGGTTGCCAGTCCCCTGCCTCCCCCTGCTTGGTTTGGTCATTTTCCCCATCACTTGGGGAAACCTCACCACTTACATGCACCTGGAAGAGGACAGGTTACATCTGGATACTTTCTTTACACCATGGGAGACCAAAACTGCCTGTTCTTTCCTCAGACGGTGTTCGGTTACCAGACAGCAAATAGAGAGATACTTTTAAGAATGCCTGTCATTTTGTGGTAGAAATAAGTTACAGTTAAACCATCTAAAGAACCTAAATGCCTGCCATACCTCAGACCGTGTTTTGTGGGTCAGATTTTTTTTTTTTGCAGTGCAAAGACCCTCTTAGTGTTGGAAAGTGCTACAGATGTGAAATGGGATTATGTCTTTTTAACCAGCCTCCTCTCAGTGTTTTCAAAACAACTCTGTGCTAGCCTGCCAGCTCTTGTTCCCTGTCAGGGTCCCCTGGACAGAGCCCAGACAGTCCACAGTACCCTGTGAGAGGCTTGATCTCATTGCTTCCCTGCCCTGTCCCCTCGAGGATTAAGGCCCAGATGTGCTCTGGAGCTGGGAATTGGGCCCTCCCAGGTCAGGTCCTTTCCCCTGGGCTCAGGCTGAAAGTCAGTTTATTTGCAGCTACTTCTCACCAACCACCCTTTGGATGGGGTACAACAGTTCAGTAAGGGACTGTTCAAGATTCTGAGTTTTAAGCACAGAGTGGCTCAGAAGTCTGACCTTTCTTTGCTGGCAGAGGTCATGCTGTTTGATGAGCCAACCACGGGCCTGGACTGCATGACCGCGAATCAGATAGTCGTCCTTCTGGCGGAGCTGGCTCGCAGGAACCGCATTGTTGTCCTCACCATACATCAGCCCCGCTCTGAGCTCTTCCAGGTAAGGGGCTCACCTTGGCAAGGGTGGGTATAGGGTGTGTTGAGCTGGGAATTGCGGGGGCAGGGTCAAGGTTAGTACTAGAGCAATTGTAGCCAGCAGCTCCTGAGAGGAGAAGGGCAAAGGATGGACACTCACTTCTTCTGGCACCTACCATTTCCAAATACTTTCTGCTCATTTAATCTGCACAACAATCCTGTGAGGTGCATATCAGCATATCCACTTTACAGAGGAAAAGAGTGAAACTTAGAAATGATTCAAAATTGAGCCAAGATCATACAGTTAGTAAAAAGCTAGAATTGGCATTTGCAATTGAGTTGGCTTCAAACGGGCTGTATCCTTCCATTAAACTGTACATATTTCCTTCCAAAAATCTTACTTTATCCTCCCAGTAACCTTTTAGTTAGCTATTATTTGCTTTTTATAAACAAGGATCTGAGATTTAAAATAAAAACAAAAAACAAACAACCACACCAGTTTGCCCAACGTCACTTACTTGGCATGTGTGGGACTTAGACTCAGGCCCAGTAGTTGTTCTCTACCCAAGATGTGATGCTGGACCTCGGGACGTGATGCAGCATGATCTGCAGTGCTAGCCCAGGCTGACAAGTGTAGGGATGTACTTTGAGTGTGTCCAGGAATACTGACACACAGCCAAGGCAATTAAAGGACTGATGCTTGGAAATGTATTTCCCACAAGGACGTGGGGACCTGATCACACACTAACTCCCTCTGTTGTCCCATCAGCTCTTTGATAAAATAGCCATCATGAGCTTTGGAGAGTTGGTTTTCTGTGGTACACCTGTGGAAATGCTTGATTTCTTCATTGGCTGTGGTTACCCTTGTCCTGAACATTCAAACCCTTTTGACTTCTGCAGTAAGTTTTCCCCATCATGAATGTTTTTTAAACTGCCTCATCTCAGATTTCTGCCTGGATGACACTAGCCCTATAGGGTTTTATTTTTACTTTTGTTTTGGTGTTTTATACTTTTCAAGGAATTAATTTGGCCAGCTCAACTAACTCGCCATAGTTAACCTATCAGAACGAGGTGGGGGATCTCTCTCAATTGGTGCACTCCTGCTTTGTCAGAGAAAAATCAGCTGGGCTTCTGGATTCTCTTAGACAGTCCTGGTGGGATCCTCATGGCCCTGTTGGGTAGCCTTAAAATACTCTGATTTTATAAGTGGGCACTAGTAACAGGTTTTATTCTGATGGGATATTTTGGCTAGTACTCCTGTACCAGTGATGAAACATTATCCATTGTATATACATATATATGTGCTTTTAAAAACACATGGGTGATATCTTTTTGGGAAAAAATTTCAGTGGACTTGACATCCGTGGATACCCAAAGCAGAGAACGGGAAATAGAAACCTACAAGAGAGTCCAAATGATTGAATCTGCCTACAAAAAATCAGCAATTTGTCACAAAACCTTGGAGAATATTGAAAGAACTAAACACCTGAAAACATTACCAATGGTTCCTTTCAAAACTAAAGATTCTCCTGGAGTTTTCTCTAAACTGGGTGTTCTCTTGAGGTAAGAGCCTCACAAATGTCAGCAGGGCCCATTTTAGGTCTTCAGACATGCACCAGTAATTTTTAAAAAGTAATTAAAATAGGGTTATTTGGTTTTCAGGAGAGTGACGAGAAACTTACTGAGAAATAAGTTGGCAGTGATGATGCGTCTCCTTCAGAATCTGACCATGGGTTTATTCCTCGTTTTCTTCGTTCTACGGGTCCAGAATGATGTGCTGAAGGGTGCTATCCAGGATCGCGTGGGTCTCCTATACCAGTTTGTGGGTGCCACTCCGTACACAGGCATGCTCAATGCTGTGAATCTGTGTAAGTGCCCGTGCACAAGAAATGTACCCCTTTCTCCCTAAATATCTCCCTTCTCCAGCTAACCTTACAAAAGTCCACCAGTGTAAGGGTATTTCTCTGAGCTACACCTGGCCCTCTCCAGATTCTCTGGGGAAACGTAACTATTGAGTTACTAACACCTTAGTGTAATTACCTCACGAGGTGGATCTCTCTGAGGGTCTAAGAATCCAGGGAAACATGAAGTTATGATGTACTGTTGGGGTAGGAAGAGTCTTTCAAAAGATCATTCCTGGTATCTCATCTTGGCCATTAGGATGCCCAGTCCATGGGGGCCCAGCTACCAAGCCAACTTTGCACCATTAGTTCCTTTTTGGAGCCTATTTTAGGACAGGCAGCACCTAATTGTGTCAAACTCAGTGGGAATCCAGAAGCAATACCTGGTTGCCTGATGTTATAGTTTATGCAGGAAAATGGGTTAGAAGGATTTCTAAAATGTAACACTTAAGTTCAGGGAATGAGAGGAAAGGAGGATGCTTCTGCAAAGTCGGCCCCAGAGATGAATTTCCCAGGCTCTCTGCGTTTCTCAGGTTTTCCTGGCCCTGCAGAGCAAGAGTAAAATGCAGGCTGCTGGAGGGCCAAGATCCTGCACAAAAAAGGGACAAAGTCCTTCAAATCACTCATTCATGCCCCTTTTACACGGGCTTTTCTTGAATTGGCGACAACCCCCCACTTTAGAGAGAAGGAAATAAATTATGATATCTTTTGCAACCACATTGCAATTCAGGTAGAGCGTAAGTTTGGTGGGGAGAGCAGTATTTATTGTCCTATGGATGGCAGGTCCCCTCCTTCCATGACTAGGGAACCTACCCAGCTGGTCCTCACCATCCAGCCCTGACAGTCCTCAAGTTCAGCTTGGGCGAGCCTTCTTTCCCTCAGCTGTGTGGTGACTGACTGTTTTGAAACCTGCCTTCCATCCCCAGTTCCTGTGCTGCGAGCTGTCAGTGACCAGGAGAGTCAAGATGGCCTGTACCAGAAGTGGCAGATGCTGCTGGCCTACGTGCTGCACGTCCTCCCCTTCAGTGTTGTTGCCACCATGCTTTTCAGCAGTGTGTGCTACTGGTAAGGGCATGTTCAGGGTCATTCAGTCCACCTGGGGCCAGGCCTCCCATGGAGTCATAGAGGGCCAGTGGCACTTGTGGAGGGAGAGCTCCAGGGTGAATAACTCCCTATTTTTTGCTCTGGAGGATCTACATTTTGCCCATCAACGTCTAGTGCAATGTCGTAAGTTTCAGGACATTTATTTTATTGTAAATAACCCAACCTGAGGCCCAACCTGCATGGGACCTGAGAGCAAACCAACAAGACTACATGTGCCAGGGAATAAACAGCATGTCCCATATTCATGGCAGGGCCTGGGCCAGAGAAGAGGGCTCTGAAGTAGTTGGGACCCAAGTGCATGTGGGGCCCAGGTGCAGGGAGAAAGCAGTCTGAGTGTAAAACCATAAGACAGACACATTCGGAGGGTGGGAAGAGGACAGCAAGCCAATGAAGGAGGCAGTGAGGTGATCAGGGAGGTGGAAGGAGAAGCAGGATTGGGCAGCATCAGAGAGGATGAGGGAGGAGAGAGTTTCAAGGAGGTGCAGTGAACTCTTCAAGATTGCAGAGGGTAAAGGAGGTGAGGTGTAAGATGAGGAGGTCATTGTGATCTTCCAAAACAGACCCTCAGTAGAGTAGCAGAGGTACAAGTCAGGTTTACAAGAAAATGAGGAATGAGCTAAAGGAAGCAGATGCTGTTTTGAGAAGCTTGGAGGTTGAGGGTAGGATGAAGAGGAGGAAGTTGCTTAAATGATTATCAGGCTCAAAGAATGGTTGTTATAGGATACAGTAAATCATCAAAAAACATTAGATTGAGAGTAGATGAAAATACAGCCAAAACTGGGATAAGTCAAAGGTCAAGTTTCCAGAGTAGACCAAGGCAGAGATGGGGTAATCAGAATAACACGGGTTCAAAGATGCGAGCAGCTAGGCTCACACTGTGCAAAGATAAGGAGGTTGGTGGGGAGGGGGAGAAGAGAGGATGAAAAATTGAGAAGATCATGATAGCAAGAAATTCGTAGAATGGAAGGTGAATTCATCTGCTGAGGTGAATTCAGTGGGGAGAGAGACTGAAATTGAGGGGAGGGGTTAATTTAAAGCAGGGGTTTACATCAGGCATGATGGGCCATACCACTGGAACTCAAGACACAACGAGGAAACCTTAGGGGTTCAGGGGCCAGCTGAGGCAAAGTGGCACAGTGGATCCAATGAGTACAGCAATATGCCTTGGACATCACACTTCAAATGGCTTAAGTGACAGAGCAGGGTCCCCAGAGGTGACAATTGATAAGGCAAAGAATGGCAGAAAGAGCAGGACAGTGGCCATGGAAGTCAGAATCCACTAAGGAGTGTGTAACAACTCAACATTGGGTGCTGGAGTGTAGGGCTTATACCTTTTATTTCAAAAAATTGAAATAAAGAAGGAATAGCAGAAGGGGGCAAGGAGCTGCAGCAGTGAGGCATTGGGGAAGTGAGAGACAGGAGGCCATGATCACAGAGGGTGTCTTCAGAATCTGAAATCTTGGAAGCGGAACAGTTTTGAGCAATATTTAAGTCCAAGGCACGGTGAATGATTAGGTAGATGGAGCCACTGGAATTGAGGAGATTAGCTAATCAGGAGACACTGATGTTGATGGCTCATCAAGAAGGTTAAAGACCTAGAGGAAAATGATAGTGGATGGGACTGGAGAGAATGATCCTGGTCTGGATGCTACAAAATCATCAAAGGTGCGAGAATGTTTTAAATGTCACTGAAGACCACAATGGGGAAGGTAATTAATAGTATAAGCAAACTTCATGATTTGTATAAGAAGAAGGGTGTATGGCCTTGAAGAGTGGTGAGGAGGGGTGGGTATAAGACATGCCAACTTCTTTTCCTTACTCTACAAATGGAATAAAGAGCAGCCATGTCTAATGAAGACATGCTATCACCAGGAAAGGTAATGTGGTGAAGGGAATATAAGAGGAAAGGGGCATGGATATAGGGTTGTTTTTTTTACAAGAAAATGAAGGTCAAATCAATGGAAGAGGTTGGTGGAATAAAAGACAGGAATGGAATGGAGTAGGCCTGGGGAGGGCTCACCTGATCAAGGATGAAAGAAGCGAGGGGTTTTCATGCTGGCAATAATCCCATATAACAGGAATGAGATTCAGGGAAGTAGGGGCTGAGAAGCAGTTTGGGCAAACCCTTAACATTAGGGCAGGCCTGGTGCTAGCTAGGCAGAACATGGTTATTTATGAAGAAGCCTGGAGAGTTCAACCCGACTTATTACAGTTAGTTGTGACTATTGTCTAAGTAATTTAGTATTTTCCTATGAGAGCTGGGAGAGAGCTTTCCTATAGCTTCTTGCTATAAAAGAGGAAAGGTGGCTTCCATCAAGGTGGAGCCCACGGAAACAATTTGAGGTAATAAATGGTCTCTAATGTTGGCTCTGTTCCAAAAAGGCCTTTCAAAGGGAGTTTGGCTTGCCCTGCAAACTCCTCCCACCCACTGACCACCAAGGATTTATTCATAGAAGGCAAGTGTGGTATTTTTCTTAAATGATAATCCTTGGAGAGGAAACTAAAGACCTTATGCTTTTCTAGGACTCTGAACTTACATCCTGAGGTTGCCAGATTTGGATATTTCTCTGCTGCTCTCTTGGCCCCCCACTTAATTGGTGAATTTCTAACTCTTGTGCTACTTGGTATGGTCCAAAACCCAAATATAGTCAACAGTGTTGTGGCTCTGCTGAGCATTGCCGGGGTGCTTGTTGGATCTGGATTTGTCAGGTAAGATGTAACAATTCAGACAACTTATGTTGGTATAATTTGTTGTTAAACCACCTGTTTATTATAAAGGAATTCCAGAGGAGACCTATATGATACTGGTTAAAGATATTATTTTGCCAGTCATTATTGCCTTAGACCTTGAACTGTGCACTACTTGTTCAATAAAATGTCTTTTTTATTGAGAATCAGGAAATGAAAAGATAAGCATGTTATTGATATGATTCACATGTAATAAGCCATTATACCAAGAGAAGGAAAACCAATCTGGATGCTCTAGAAAAACTCACAGCCCATTATGACAGGCTAAATAGCATGCATGTTAGTTCATTTCTGACCTGGTACAATTGAGTCTCTATTCTAGTTCTCATTTCCCAGTTATTTTTAGGAATTAAGACTAGTTAGATAAGAAAAGAGCCTGCAGGATAAAAGACTGCTCAAAAATGTATCAGGACTTAAAGGACATGTACCAAAGTTAACAGTAATCATCTCTGGATGATATTTATTTTAATTTTTTTCTTCATATTTCTATATTTTATAAATATTCTATAATGGACAAGTATCATTTTATAACCAAGAAAAAATAGATACATACACACACATTTTTGAAAAGCAGTAGCAAAAAGGGTAGAAAATTTTAAAAGTGTAAAAATGATCCCAGGTGGGTGATGTGAGTGGGATCTAGTAAGTAAACTATGGATCCCTGAAGAAACGTGAAGAAAGCTGTTTCTTTGACTTAAAAATCAAATAACAAGAAAAAAAACTGAGCACCTACTATATTTAATTATATTTATTATAGTGTTTAACCCTCAGAGTAATCCATATTCAGATAAGGAAACTAAGCTCAGACTTGACTTTGTCAAGTCATACTGCCATGGAGAGACTCTCTCATGATGCCTATGACTCCCTAGAGAGAGGGCTGACTTAGGAGTTAGAAGCTTCCTCTACCACTTGGCTGCCACTGACCATGGGCAAGTCACTTTTCTATCTAAATTAGTGTCCTCATTTATAAAGTGGAGATAGTGTCCTCAGCCCCACCGATCTCAAGGGATCATAAGAAGCAAATGAGATAATCAATGTGCAAACATTATAACTGTAGTGAATTATATAAAGGTGAGATATCATAAAGCAAAGTGAGCTAGGCTTTGATCAATCAAGAAGTGTATTGTTAGCATCTATGAAAAATACACAAATCAAATCACTCCAAGCGTACAGAATCAAGCTAGCAAGATACAGACCTAACCTTGAACAGCTTCTCCTCTTTTATATTATAAAATTATTATATATTATATTACATTTGAATCATTAAGTGTTCCAATCAATCTGGCACAATTTCATGTATAGACGGCTCCCAACTTATGATTTGACTCACGATTTTTTGATTTTACGATGGTGCAAAAGTGATAATGAATTCAGTAGAAACTGTTCTTTGAGTACCCATACAACCGTTGTCTTTTACTTGCAGTACAGTATTCAATAAATCACATGAGCTGTTCAACACTTTATTATAGAATAAGCTTTGTGTTAGATGATTTTGCCCAACTGTAGGCTAACGTAAGTGTTCTGAGCATGTGTAAGGTAGGCCAGGCTAAGCTGTGTTTGGTAGGTTAGGTGTATTGAATACATTTTCAACCTATGATATTTTCAGCCAATGATGGGTTTATTGCGATGTAACTCCATTGTAAGTCAAGGAGCATCTGTATTTGGTTTTTTGGAAAAGGGGATTAATTGAAGGCAGTGGCCAACATTACTAAATGCTCTTGGATTCTTTGCAAAATCTTAACATCCCAAGGCTTCACATGGATCCCACTTCCATCACTGAATTGAAACTCCGCTCTTGAAGGTCACATCAACCTTCTAGTCATTACTTTTACATTTTTCCCTCAAGTCATCATCTTTCTAATTGAACTGCCTGCAGCATTTGTGCTATTGGCTCCCTCCTCCTTTAAACACAAACGAAAATAGCTTTTGCTGTTTTCTGCTTATGAAATAATGCAAGTTCTTTGCAAAAAAATTGCACACAATATAGAAACGTATGAGGAAGAAAATAAAAGTTACCTGAAGTATCACAAACCAGAGTTAACTTTTGTTGTGTATCTTGCTTGACTTTTATATAATTTTTAATAAAACTGAGCTCACACTATTGCATAAGATGTAAAGTATGCATACCTTTTCCCCATTTAATGACATAATGTGGACAGTGCCAATGAACACATTTAGATCTATGGTTCTTCCCTCTGCTTCTCCTGCTGTGCCTTTCACTGATCCATTTCTCACCCCCTGCCACCTGCACAAAACCTCTCTGCTGTTCTCAAGGCTAGAAGCGCTCTCTCTGAAAGCCCCCTTGTTTTCTCTCATAGCCCCTCATGTGCAGTGCTGCCCCCGTACAGTCTTTCTGTATAGTTCATGGACTGTCAACCTCTTGAGGGCAGCAGCTGTGTGTCATTCATCATTATAGTCCTATTCAGCGGCCAACCCATGGCCTTGAACCAATTAGGTTTGGAAAAATTGTTTGTTGATTTGAGTGAATAAATGAATGACTCTCTCCTAGAACTGCATACACAATGGAGCAGTCACCAAATCATGTTGGTTTTCTTTTCTGGCATCAAACCACAAATGCATGTGGAGTATTTATTTTGTGTTTAGCCCTGTGGGGTGCTGGGAGAAATGAAGGTATATGGTTCCTACCTCAAAGAGGTAGCACTCTAGCCACTGGGCAGCCAGTCTCTTGTGGCCATCCTACTATTCCAGGCCTTGCCATCTCGTACTTGAACTTCTGCTGAAGCCTGCTGTCTCTTTTGCTGTTCTTACTCTGCCCTTACTCTGGTCCATCCTACTTGCTGGTATCACATTAGTTTTCTTAAAACATTGATTTCAACATGATCTTCCTTATGGTCATTCAACATCAACTCATTTCAAGGCCCTGAAATGGCAGTTTCCAGCTATTGTTCCAAACTCACCTCCCACTGTTCCTACTTCAAATCCTCTGCTCCAGCCTTTCTGGTCCATTCGGTCCAATATGCAGCCCTTGACATGTCTGTGCTCATACCATTTCTGCCTTTCTAGAATGTCCCTCCTCTTCCCCTAACTCCTTCCCAGATTCCCACCTATCCTTTTCAATTAGCAGCCTCTCAATGTAGTTAATTCAATTTTGTGCCTTAGGAAGTTTCCAATAACTGAAAGTCATGGAGTTTGAGGGTCGCTTGGGAATAGGTAAAACCATAAATACTAAATACAAGAACGTCATGGACATGTGGTACTAGTTTTTTGTACTTTCTTGGCACAAGTAGTTCGCTACTATGTATTTTTATAGTTTTAAGTGAGTTCTTTAGGAATAGGATACTTCTTTTGAATTTCTCAAGCACCTCCAACTAGTGCCTTGCAAACAAAGAATTTTATATTTTTTGATTGATGGAAACTATACAGTGGACCAAGAAGGCCACGGTATCTTCATAAAGTTTATCCTGAAATAGATTGGAGAGGAGACATATTTCCTTTTCACACTGAATGTTTGCTTGTTCTCTCCTTCCTTTTCCCCTTGTATTCTGGTTTAGTTCTCACTTCATACACTA
This sequence comes from Daubentonia madagascariensis, assembly GCA_023783475.1. Classification (NCBI taxonomy): domain Eukaryota; kingdom Metazoa; phylum Chordata; class Mammalia; order Primates; family Daubentoniidae; genus Daubentonia; species Daubentonia madagascariensis. The sequence continues at coordinate 37,298,586 of JAKFHU010001035.1, read as the reverse complement.
GTACCTTCAAATCTGTTTAATCACAAATATCTTCCTCCAATGAGATATGTGTTAAATGTGTGTTTTCTTTTATCAATGGTGCTTACCAAGAAAAGTAAACACTAATTGATAATGAGAGAACTGTTAAATTAAGGTCTCTACTATAATGGGCCACCAAGCTGTGATTAAAAATGACAAAGTGCTATGCTTACTGACTTGGAAGGATGTCTGAGACATATGTTTGGGAGAAAAAAAGCAGGTTAGGAAAGAGCATGAAAATTTTAATCCCATTTATGTAAAACTTTATAAACACATACATGTGTTATAGATGTATCACCAAAATGCTAACAATAGTTATTTCTGGGCAATGGTATTTCTTTATATTTTTCAGTATTGTTTGAGTTTTTTATAGTGAACATAATTTTTATAACAGTGAGATAGAAAACTAGATTCATGTTTTCATGTTGGAAAATACAAAATAAGGATTGCTTTTCATTTGGTAGGACTATTACCAGAGCCTATTGAATTTCATCTCTCTTTTTTTTCTTTTTCTTAAGAAACACACAAGAAATGCCTATTCCTTTTAAAATCATCAGTTATTTTACATTCCAAAAATATTGCAGTGAGATTCTTGTAGTCAATGAGTTCTATGGACAGAATTTCACTTGTGGTAAGTATTCTATTTTGGAATACTATTTTTCACATGTTACCCTGAAGAAGCAATTTCCTGAGGAAAATGTATTTTTGAAAAAACTATATTTTATAATAAATCAATTTAAAACTTTGTTTTGAAATAAAGTCCAACATTTTTTCTCTGATTTTTAAGATGAAAGAAAATAAGCAGCAAATTAGTCTCCCGTCAAAGGTCAATAGCTTAAGGCCACTTTGATGTTATTAGAAAATGACAGACCTTAAGTATATTGTGATAAACTATAGTATATTCTAGATGAACTCAGTTCCCATTAACATATCTATTGAACACATCTGAGCAGGCTGAAGTGGCTTCTTGTTCCCCAAAATGTAATAGTATATACAGCCGAGTAACGCCATTGTTTACAAAAGTCTATTCCCCAATCCCACAAGAGGGAAGAGGGAACATGACAAGGTCCTCAATATTTTTAGGTGATGATGTAAGTAACTTTAGGATATTCAGTGCTAAGTGATCATGATTTTTATCAGGAATATAGTAATGAATCTATACCTAAAATAGAAATAAACCCATCTCCATCTTTAAATGAAGCCAAGGCCCAGAACCACTCACTCTTGCTTCATCTAACTGTGAATTCTTGGCTCTCTAAAATGTCCTGTATCTTTCATGAAGAGGGTACTTAGCAGAGTGCTAAGCACTTAGTGAGCATTTGGTAAATATTTGTTGATTAAATTACCTGACATGAACCATAGCTGACTTTGTCAATCTTTTCCTTGGCAGGCAGCTCAAATGATTCTGTGACAACTCATCCAATGTGTGTCTTCACTCAAGGAATTCAATTCATTGAGAAAACCTGCCCAGGTGCAACATCCAGATTCACAGCAAACTTTCTGGCATTATATACATTTATTCCAGTTCTTGTCATCCTAGGAATAGTTGTTTTTAAAATAAGGGACCATTTCATTAGCAGATAGATAGTAAAAATATTGCTAGGAAAATGGAACTTAAGCTGCTGGATGTGTAAGACTGCTTTGAATGTCTGAAATAGGAATGCCATGTACTTCTTTCTTGATAGGACATCTTAAGGCTTTTAACCATTAAGACTCCATTTGTGTCCGTTGGATCCATGCAGGCCTTGAAAGCAATGGAAATGGTTCATAGTCCCTTGCTATTTCAACTTGCAGGGACATGTGGTGTTTGGAAATTATGACTGAGCTGGTCCAAGAATGTAAATAATATTCATAAACCTATGGGAGACTAGTATGACTATTTGCTTTCTTTGTTCTAGACAGAAAAATAAGTCAGTTAAAAAAACTATGCTTACATTTGATAAAGGACTTAGTAAAAAGAAAATGTTTGAATGATTACTGACTGTAAGTAACCGAAAAGGAGTTGTGGGTTTAATGGAAGGAAAGCATTGTGCAGAATTCGGTAAGAATGCTTTTGTTATCATTTGAAACCCATAGTTGGCCGGGCACAGTGGCTCATGCCATAATCCTAGCACTCTGGGAGGCCGAGGTGGGAGGATTGTTTGAGGCCAGGAGTTTGAGACCAGCCCGAGCAAGAGTGAGACCCCCTATCTACAAAAAATAGAAAAACTAGCCGGGTGGTGCGTGCCTGTAGTGGTTCGAGGATGAGGCAGGAGGATCGATTGAGCCCAGGAGTTTGAGGTTGTAGTGGGCTGTGATGATGCCGCTGCATTCTAGCCTGAACAACAGAGTGAGACCCTGTCTCAAAAAACAAAACAAACAAAACAAAAAAGAAACCCATACCTATGGACACATGTCCACATGAGGTGGCTGAGTTACTTGATCACATTGAGAGGATGTTGGACAGACAGATAATGAACACCATTGATACAGAGCACCCAAAGATTTTACTGAGGGATAAAATTTTTAAAACTGTAGGAATGGGCTGAACGGTGAACACAGCACACCAGACAAACCTCTGGTGATGTTTTTGAAGATTAGTTTGCTATTTTTCACTTTCAGCTGCATTTACTTACAAAATTAAAAGTAAACATTACTAGACAAAGTGTATGCACTGAGAAATGACCTCTTTAAGGTTGGAGAACAGCTGTTATTTAAAGTCCATATAGAAGAAATGCTGACACAATATTTACACTAAACAGGTTTACACAGTAAGAATTCATGTTCTTGAACTGTAAAGAGAAAGAATGCTGATAAAAAAAATACAAACACCTATATTACATATTTTCAGGGATGAAATGATATATAGATTATTAAAAATGGGTTCTGAACTACATGATTGGTTATCTTTCTGACTGATCTTCAAGTAATTCAGGTACAAGTATGAAATGAAACCATCTCAACATTACCATGGTAACTTTGAACAAGAATATGGTAGAGAGCACATGAACTTGTTCAGTTACTGTGACCTAACTTGTAAAGAATTTTAAATTATAGCATTTAAAATGTCTCACATTATAGTAGGAAAGATCATTTCATTAAGGAAACCAGAGTAAAATTCTATTTCTTAGAACAGTATTTAAGGATCTGGAGACACTGGTAAATTACCAGAATAGTATTGTCAATTTTTATAAAGGGTCTTTGACACTGATGATTATAGTATAATAGTTACATAATGCCTTACAGATTATATATGTCACATCAGTTATAGACAATTCTAGAGATGATAATCTATTAAAGTAGTTCAAAGAGAGTCCCACAGGAACCTCTTTTGAAATCACTGATCTCAACTTACTAAAGATATGGGTGTACAACATAAGTGGAAACATTTTCTACTATTCATATGCAGATGAATTTCATTCTAGCTCAGAAACATTTGGAAAATTGACATCGCACGTGACTTCAAGCTATTAAATGTCAGTGATAGCATTTTAGAAAAACACAGTGGCTTTTAGCATGTGACAGTTTGTGTCTCAAGTCAAAAATGGACAGTGATGTGTAAGAAAATCAAATTATATAATAAAAATCCCTATTACTATTGTGGAATAGGCTGTTTCCACAAAGTCAGTGATATTTCTGAGATCATAATATTCACTATAAATTTAAAAGGATCTCTTTTGCTACAGCACTCAGGCGGGTAACCTGTCTATTCTTAAGACTGAGGTTCCTTGGAAACATGCTGAAAATTCTGTTCTCAATAGTGTTAGAACCACATGCACTGCAAATAATTTATGAAGTCCTATTTTGTTGCAATAATCAGATAGCTTGCTATCCACTCAGACACCAGTCATCAGCCTTGGTTTTCTTGCAGTTAGTAAATGTGCATATTTGAAACTGGGTGCATGGCATATTAGAGGCAAGACATTTTATATGTGGTAATGGAAGCATATGGGATAAATGACAGCAATTATACTCACTCAGAACTGAAGCTGGCTAGCAGGTACACAGACCTGCAAGACTGGGAAGGCTTCTTAAAGGTTATCCCACCTTGGAAATGATCCAGGAACCCTTATTATGCCCTACTCATGAAGTTTTGGCCTGCTTATTGTTGTAGTATCTCCTTAAATTTGCCTGTTCTTCAAAAAGTAATATTTAAAATAAACATGTCAGTCTCGGGGGAGGGGGTGCTGATTAAAAATGCCCCATTCCAGACCACTGATTCAGAATCTCTGGGTGTGGGGACCCAGGAAAGTGCATTTTAAATAAGCACTTCAGGTGCTTCTTGTGCCTCACTGTTAGAGTTAAAATCATGACACCTGTGAACCCAATTCCGGTTTCCTACCAGCTACAGCTGAGAACCCCTTATAGAAGGACTGTATCCAACACGGGAGCTTAATCTTATTTAAAACTGTTACCAAATACTCTTGTTTTTATATTCCTAAAAACATGTAAGCAGAAACTTATACATGTTGAACTGAATATACACTACTTAAACATGTTAGAAGTAGGTAGTAGAAGATTCTTTTATTTTAAAAAAATATTACCTGTGGTTACATAATTTTTTTTTCCTTTTAAAAGACTTCAAAATACCCAGGGAGTTGTGATAGTACAAGAAATTCAGCTTTTAACAAATTACACATTTTAACTTTCCTCACATATTGCCACGATACTTAATAAAATAGTCTTACTTGTATTTGGGAAAGAAGAAATGAACACACAATAGTTGAATTAGGTTCAAGAATCAAGCTCAATTTGTTTCCAAGACTTGGAAGAACTTCTTTTGTATTGTTCCAGTTCCTAAGACAAAAATATATATTAGTTTAAGAAAAATCAACTTTACAAATTCAAGTAGGCACCTTAAAACTGCCTTAGCATTTTGAAGATATAACAATGTATCTTTTATAGCATTATCGTTCTCAAGATTCTTGACAATTATTTTGTAGAGGATTATATTAATACTTAGGATTTATTTTCTAGAAATACAGAGACTTCAGAGTTTCTGTGTAGTCTAAGTGGCACTTAGAGATGAATTTATTAAAGTTTCAGATGAAATTATATACTGTATAGTACATATAAATTGTCTTTCAATTAATAAAATAGGGCATTTGTCATACTTCAGGTATTTAAAAGTGATCTTTCTCCTCCCCTCTCCTCCTTTTTTTTTTTTCTTTTTTAACTTTTAAAATTTTTTCTTTCTTTTTTTTTTTTTAAAAGACAGGGGGTCTCACTCTTGCCCAGGCTGGTCTCGAACTCCTGAGCTCAAGCGATCCTCCCGCCTCAGCCTCCCAGAGGGCTAGGATTACAGGCGTGAGCCACCACGTCCGGCATCCTCTCCTCCTTTTTGAGATGGGCTCTCACTTTGTCTTCCAGGCTGGAGTGCAATGGCATGTTCATAGCTCACAGCAGCCCTGAACTCCTGAGGTAGAACGATCCTCCCACCTCAGCCTCCCAAGTAGCTGGGACTACAGTGTGCACCACCATGCCTGGCTTAATTTTTAAAAAAAATTTTTTTTTAGAGACAAGGTCTCGCTATGGTGCCCAGACTGGTCTCAAACTCCTGGCCTCAAGCGATCCTACTGCCTCAGCCTCCCGAGTTGCTGGGACTACAGGCATGGGCCACTGTGCCCAGCCAGTGATCTTATTTTTAATTGTTTACTATTCAGCTCTTGTCAAAAACTTGATTGAAGTTAGCAAAATATTTAAAATGTATATATCCTTTGATCTAGTGATTCTACTTTTAGAAATTTATCATAGAGATTAATTTCTAATAATAGAGAATAATAGAGAAGTGCACAAGGATGTAGATAGAAGGATACTCATTGCACTGGGTATCTCAGCACACAATTGGAAACAACTCAGATGTCCTTTGGTAAGGACTGATTAAATAATCAGTGTTCATTCACATGTGACTTCAAAGGCAGCCAGCAAAAAGAATGATGGTCATGTGTGCCACATGAAAAAAGCACATAGGTAGGGAGAGGGCAGGATGCTTCCATTTTCTATTTTATATACTTCTATATCTTTTGAATTTTTTTCACAATGAGTGTATGTTAACTTTAAAATTCATAAAATAAATTTTAGTGGAGGTGGAAATCCTGCATGAGACAACTGACATGCAAAAGAGATTATCTAAAGGGATTGTCTACTGGCCTCCTACATGTTGTTCAATGTCTAAATAACTGTACAAAGGTTATTATTACTTTGGATAAGCAAAAAGAAGTTACTCTGAAAGATAAGGCAATCACTGCCCTTTGGCTAACGTAACTGAAGTTCACAGTTGCTATGAAAAGAAAATCCATTCTCATTTTCAGAAAAATTGCAGATTGTCTCTTTCATATCTATACTCCAAGTTATTAAAATTTAAATGTTGTAAGTTTGAAAACTGTATACAGACTTTGGAAGAATTTTTATAGTAATAACCCCAAAGTAGTCTTTACAGCTTGGTTTATTTTTTCTAATGAAGTTAATTCAGTTCACCAGTTATCTACCATTTATTAACTCATAAAGAATAAACAAATAGGTTATTGCCAACTTCATCTTTAACTGGAAGCACTGAATTATTTTCACCAATGATAAAGGTGAGGACACTGTTTTGAGATTCTCTGCCAGTAGTATCTCCTTTCTACAGACAGTGAACTCACTGAAAAATGGGGCTGGTCACACCAGCCATGCCAGAGGAAGAATAAGGAGAAACTGGTATGCTACAGAACTCCCCAAGACCACTAGATCTTCAATATTGCTATGATGTGAATGCAAAATAACATGATGATGTTTTAAAGGGTTAGCAAGTAAGATGGTTTTCTTTATGTGGTAATTCTTTGTGGCTGCTTTACAAAGCCATTGTAAAAGTGAAGACAAAACCAAGGTTTCCACCCTGACTCTTAAAAACCTCTAAAGTTTTCAAATATTAATGGGTCACAGTCTTATAATGCTTAAAACAGCATCTTCAATAAAGGATAGTAAGAACATTTTTCTCTAAACATGTGAGTCAGTGTGTTTAATTAAATTATAAGCATAGGGATTACAAGCAAGTTGATTTTTAAAATCAGGAACTCAAAATAGATATATGTGGTTGGCCAAGAAAATCTTAAAAATAATTGTTCACTGAAATCTTTTCCTTTTTTTTTCTTTCTTTAACAAAAATACAGCAAAGAGAAAGAAGGGCTCAGCAAGTGCTTTCTATACTCACATTATTCCCTTAAAATCAGGAATGTTTTAAAACTAAAGGGCTTTAAGAAAAAAAGTAGAAAATACTGCTGAAGTATTTTCTTGTGCCCATAGGAAGTCTGGAAAAAGACAGAACTTTGAATAATTAGAGAAAAGAAAGGAAAGACCCTTAGTCTGCAGTGAAAGGGGTCTTCCTACCAATCCACTGACCCATGAGGGTTGGTTTCACAGGTGGTGAGAATCGCCATGCATCTGTGGGGACTGAGATCAAGAGGGATTCCGGGCAGCTATCATAAAAGAGATATTTTGCTACAAAGACTTACCATAAGATATTATGGAAAATTGTGGTGAGGTGCATCCCACACATGGGCAAGATTATTTAATAGAAGTGTGGCTCAAATGCAGCTCTTCTGGGGCACAGGATGGACACATCTTTCTTGCCTAAAGGGTCAATGAGACTTGTGGCTTTTTTGAAGGCTTGAGTGTTGGGGGAACTGAATGGAACTCATGAGTTTGCCTCTCCATCCTAGAATTGACTGCTCTCATTTCACTGACAAGGCTTAAAGGCCCCGAAACTCATTTCTGTTCTATTCCTGATAATTATTTAGGCCACTAATACTGAGGCTTGGGAATGGAGAGGGAGTCAAAAGGAGGCTCACATCTGGTCTTCTGTAGGCTAGGGCCAGCCCTCCACTCATAAGCAACTGTATTATATTTTAATGAAACAGAATGTCTTCTCTCCTCCCAAAAAGTACAAGAATCAGAAGTAACTCTTTGGGTTAAAGGTACGCAGGCACATAGCACGCAGTTGAGACTTTTTACAGCATTTATAGCTTGCTTTTAAGCAAGGACACATTCTTATAAAGTTATGGAAAACCCTGAGGGAGACATTTAAAATTTAGAAGTAGCTAAATCATTCTTTTCTTCTAAATGAATATTATTTTTGTTCCAAATATTAAATCAGATCAAATCTAAAGATTATAATGCTATTTTCACCAAAAAAATGTTATGTAGCAATAATCATACTAAAAGATCAAAAAGACAGACAATGTGAAGAAAATGCTATGGACAACTGGCTAGATTTTCTCCTAATGCAGATGAATTCTTCTGGAGGCTGCATCAATAAAACTGGCAGTGACTATTTTGTCTGTATAAAAATGAAAATGTATTTTAAAATGTTTAGAGGGAAATCAATAGGAATCTTCCAAAATTAATCTATAGAGAATTTTCTCATACTTAAGTTAGTTTCTGTGTATATCAGCACACAACTGGAAACAAGGTTCCAAAACTACTTCGAGAGAGCATGAATTAATATTCAAATTTAAAATTTTGGATAGTAGAATGTCAAACTTTGGATTCAGATATCAATTAAGTAACTAACTGAGTATCAACACTGGTAATCATTAGGGTATCTTTAAAGCAGAAGCATAAAAATTATGTTAAGGTACTATGTGTGCAATCTGAAACCAATGAAATTCATCTACTAAAACAACACAAATGAAACTGGTTTAGAGGCAAAATTAGGACATTATAACTTTTCAGGTAAATTAAAAAAATCTCTTAGCCAAGAGATTGTAGCAACTGGTGACCTGGTAGCAGTGAGGTCCAAGAGTTGAGTGAAGAATGATATGGATACTGTGGGGTTACCTTCCATTTCCACATGAAATTTCTATGGTTTTAAGTCAGTTAGGGGAGATAGAACTGAATGTGAAAACTCATGATGCTTGGAAATACTTTAGTCCTTTAATAATACCTATGCATGTGAACTTAATAAAGCGATTACAATGCAATATAAACAGATACTCTTATCTACAATGGCAGTTAATCATTGACTGCTAGATAAATATTAATCCAGGTATGACTTCCAACTAATCTCTACAGCCAAGCTGCATACATAATAAGGGTTACATGAGGTCATTTTACTGTATCTACAACATGTCTCTCACTTTGCTACAGATACAAAACCCTCTAAGTATTCATGGCATATTTTTGAAAAGTCTTCTGAACTATGTTTAAATAAAATGTTTTGCTTACTTATTCGAGGGCCCCTGAAGGTGAAGTGCTGAGAAAAGTACCCTGGTCACTGCTCCCAGCGGGTAGCTGTCCTCAGGTTACCCTTGTGCCTGAGGGTTACAACGTGCCTGCCCAGGTTACACTGCTCTACAGAACCCGCCTGAAGGGTTGTCAGGGCTTTCAATTTATAGTGCTTACTATACATAAAGTTACTCATATAAGGACAGTTCTGTACAATGTCTTATTTTATCAAACTGAAGAAAACCTAAGGTTTTTTGGGTTTTTTTCTTTTTAGAAAAATCCAAGTATTTGGGTCATGGTGACTTTACCAACTCTTGCATTCTTACGTCAGACTTGGGTGTTCAAATGGGACTATCTAGGCATATAGAGAATGGCAGTTGCCACTTGTAAGCATTTTCCTGAAAGATCTTGGGTTCTGTGTGCTTTCAGACTGAGTAACTCTTAGCTGGACAGGATAATTTTTCTGGTACAAGAAAAGTATAGGTGCATCTGAATGTCCTAATCAAAAATAAAACCTTTCAGATAACCCCAGAAAGCAAAGAATTTTAGGACTAAGTGGCTCCTCAGGAGTGAGGTAAGAATCACCACCTATCTTTAACACAGTAAACTGGAAAACCGATAGAGGATATATGAACATTAAGTCATCTCTGGGAATGACGGGTGATTTTTAAATTTCTTCTTTATGCATATTAGAATCTTTTTTCCTATAGTGCAGATATACTTTTAAAATAATTTTAAAAGTAAAAAAAAAAACACTAAGTAAATACATTGAGAAAAATGTAAGGAATTCCCAAGGCATTTCAGATTTTGTGATAAAACTTGGATAAAATTAAGTAAATGTTTAAGATAATACCTGATCCTTCTGAATTCTCATCTCATCAACTTCGCTTTCAGCATACTGAGGATCTCGTGCGGGGTCCTTGATATCCTTTAATGTGTTGATACTCTGAAATTACAATTCTCCAAATCATTTCATGCCCATGACCCAAAACCTTCAATGGCTACCATCTACCTAACAAATCAAGCTCCCATTCCTCAGCCTACCATTGAAGGCTCTCTACTATCTTTCAAGCTTTTATCATCACCATTGAGGCCCAAATTCCACCAGGTCCTCTTGCTTCCTTCCCCTTTCGGATGTTTCTCCCTTCACTAACAGCCAGACAGCTCTGTTTGAAAGTGAAGCAGGAATCATATTTTACTCATCCTTTAACCCCCACAGTACCTTGTTTACAATAGATTTTTAGCAGATGTTTAATTGATTTTTGAGCATGAGAGATAAAAACAAAGTTATCATAATAAGCCCTTTGGAACATTTCCCATAACTGTTGAGTGGTGCTAAAAATTCTTGCTTTAAAAGAATTAGAAATATATACCTTTGGTGGAAAGAGCTTTTCATACACTTTTTTCCACAACTCCATTGGTGAGTGGGCATGAAGCTTTCCAATGTCATTATCAGGAACAGGAGGAGATCCTAAAATTGGAAGTTTTACTTCAAATGACTGCATTGATTAAAACATTACAAACTCTATCAATAAAATAAATGACACTTATAAAAGTATAAATCTTAGATCCCTCATTTTCCTTTTCCCTAATATAGTCACCATTAAAATTTACCCCTACCCAGCATAGCAAGGCTACTGCAACAGACTCTAGTACTGGGAGAAAAGGAGGCAAAGAGTAATGGAGAAACTGTAATTCTTATTCTCCACACCCTATATCTACAGCTGTCCTTTTAACCAGTAATTCCAGTTCTTGCTGTTACCTCAGAAAGCCTGCATATAGGTACTGTATTAAGGATTTCACACTGTAGCACCATTTGCTTTAGTAAAAAATTGGCCACAAATATCCATCAATGTGGATAGCGCACTAAGTTACTATGCATAGCTATGATTTCTAACACTGTCCAACAGTCAAAATAACAAATAGACCTATATATAGCATTAATATAGAAAAAACACTAAGGCATATTGAATAGAAAAGGCAAATTTCAAAATGGTAGATATAGACTGATACAATTATGTTAAAGAAAATAGTTTTTTCTAAACCACATGCACATGTATGTAAATGCATAGGGAATTGTCTGGGGAGATACATATTGAACTCATTCCTTATATGTACTATTTTAACTTTTTACAAGGAAAATGTCTTCATGTATTGCTTGTATAATTTAAATTAATTTGAAAATTTGTTTAATTTTCTGCCACTTCCTGAACATTTTCAATGTATTATATAACCTGAGATTTTCCATTCTTTCTATTTCCAGTATCTATATTGTTCACCAAAACTGTTTCACTGTCGATCTTCCGGGACCTCCTTACCACTTTGGTGGAAAAGACATTATGCAGCTTTGCCAAGTTTTACTTGTACTCCTTTCTGTGTGTGTGTGCACATGTGTGTGTGTGTGTGTATGTGTGTATTAAGTTCTATACAATTTTATCACCTGCATAGGTTCATGTGGCTACCACCAAGTCAAGACACTGAGTTAATTCCATTACCACATTACCATAAGGATCCCTTGTGTTGCCCTTTTATAGACATACCCACCTCCTTCCCAACCCTTCCCCTGGCCTCCCCTACCCTCTGACAACCACTTGTCTGCCCTCCATTTCTAAAATTTTTTCATTTCAAAAATTGTGTATAAATAGAATCATTTTGTATATAACCTTTTCTGATTGGCTTTTTTTCAGTCAGCATGATTCCCTGGAGATTCATCCAAGTTCTGTGTATCAATACTTTGTTCCTTTTCATCGCTGAGTAGTATTTCTCCATGGTACAGATGTACCACAGTTTGTTTAGCCATTCACCTGTTGAAGAACCTCTGGGTTGTTTCCAGATGTTTTTGTTTTGTTTTTTGTTTTCAGACAGGGTCCTGTTCTGTTGCCCTAGGCTAGAGTGCAGTGGTGTGATTATAGCTCACTGCAGTCTCAAATTCCTGGGCTCAAGTGATCCTTCTGCCTCAGCCTCCTGAGTAGCTGGGACTACAGGTGTGCACCACCATGCCCAGCTAATTATTGTCATATTTTTGTAAAGACGGGATCTTGTTATGTTGCCCAGGCTGGTCTCAAACTGCTGACCTAAGCGATCCTCCCACCTCAGCCTCCCAAAGTGCTGGGATTATAGGCGTGAGCCATTGCACCTGGCTGTTTCCACTCTTTAACTATTACCAATAAAGCTGCTATGAACATTTGTGTACAGGTTTTTGTGTGAACATAAGTTTTCATTTCTCTGGAATAAATGCCCAATAGCACAATTTCTAGGTCATAAGGTAGTTTCATGTTTAGTTTTATAAAAAACTGTCAAACTGTTTTCTACAGTGGCTGTACCATTTTACATTCCCACCAGCAATGTATGAGTGGTCTAGTTTCTCTGCATCCTCACCAGTATTTGGTGGTGTCACTATTTTTTATTTTAGCTACTCTGATAAGCGTGTAGTGATATCTCATTGTGGTTTCAATTTGTATTTCCTAATGACACTAAAAATATTTTCATGTGTTTCTTTGCTATTTTTATGTCCTCTTCAGTGAAATGTCTGCTTATGTCTTTTGATCATTTTCTAAGAGGACTGTTTGGTTTTTTTTCTGTTGAGTTCTTTATATATTCTAAATACGAGTCCTTTGTCAGATATGCAGTTTGAAAATATTTTCTCCCAGACTATAGCATGTCTTTTCATCCTCTTCATATGGGCTTTCACAGAGCAAAAGTTTTAAATTTTGATGAGGCCTCAGCTCCATGACTTTTTAAATTCAGTAATTATCAACTCTCTTCTGACCTCCAACTATTCACACAGGCAAAAGTATTCCATCAGCATTATCTATCAGTACACACAGTGATTCTCACTGCTAGTGAATTAAGTTGGTGCTAATGATAATTATAAAAATCAGTTGCTATGACTCATTAAGCAAAACCACCTCTATTTCTTTCATTCCAATTCAATCTATAATCTCATTACAAAGATCTCTACATTTGAAATCAGGTCACCTTTAGCTTGTAAGAGTAATAGAGGATGGGAAATATAAAAGAAAACTATTGCTCAGTATTAGGATACTAAAACCAAACCATGCAACCCCAGAGTATAGAGAAGTGCTAGACCCAAAGATGTTCATAATGCAAAAAGCTTCTGTGGGAAGATAAGGGGCTTGATATATAAACTCTTAAAGTTCCTTTTGACTCAGAAGCCTGTGGAGTCTATGAGTCTAGCAAATACATTCCATTAGTGATGCAAGCTATCTTTATAATGAAAAATTAGGGTATACCTGAATGGTACAACTGTGTTCTTTCTGGTTTATTCTATCACTTCTATCTTTCTTATATTTGATCACTGCCCATAATATGTAGCTTTAAATTTCCTGACCACTCTGTGGCTCCTGGTTTCTCTTAAACCCAAGGAGCTAAAATTTAAAAGTACCTGGAAATCAGTGAGGGAAAGGAAATACATGCAAATTTTTTTTAGTGGAATAGAGATCAGAAATCAGTCTTTTATGTGGCAACATCCCTTCCATCACAAATACATTGATGTGATGCATCTTGCATCAATACTGGGTATACAAATAAAGACATATGAAATAATAGCAATGATAATGAAACTAGAAATGGTGGTATGTTGGAAATAAAGTGAACATGGAGTAGGACAAAATCAATAAGCAATTAAAAAGAGATTGAACAATCTTAATAAGTTCACCAACCTATTTGACTTAAAGAATCCAATCCTGCTGTGATAAACAGTGGTTTATTCTGATCCACACATATTGATTTGCTATGTGGAAAAGAAAAAAGATTCAAATAAGTTTAGCAGTTGAATATACTTTAAGAGTTTGTAAACATGACAGCCAAGTTTTACATCTAGCCATGGATGATAGCATTGAATGAGTGATATCAATTTAAGTGATTTCAAAAATTAAAGTATAACATAAATAAAGCCTTTACAGGAAAAAAAAGTGACATACCCACATTACCTTAAATCAAAACCAAAAGAAGTAGCAAGGCTTAGAAGATAACACACTAAAATTTTCAATTCCATTTCAAATCAATATAAGAAAGTAGTAACAGAGGGAAAGCTACTAAAATGAGGGAAAAGAAGTAAAAGAAATTTGAGAACCAGTGTAATAGTATCATTATTTTATTCCAGGCTCAAACTAAATATTATATATCATTTTGGTTGTAAAATTTGAGAAATATTTAAACAATATAAGAAGCAGGAGATAATATGAAATTATCCCCTTAAGAACAACCATCTGGGGCAGTTTTCTGGTCAAGAAACAAAAGACTGGTGAGAACAATAATCAGATGAGACAACACTGTCAAAATAAACAAATTAATAAAAAGATATAAAAATATTTGAACAGTACCTTTTGTCAATGCCAAATGCCAACTGGTTGATAACTCCACGTATTTTTAGTAATAGAGCTTCTGATTTACTTGTGAACTGAAAAAAAAATCAGGAGATTAAATTACACGCTCTGTTTTCCAATCACAGAAACAGGTAACGTAAATATGGCTTTGAATAAGTACAGACTGCAGAGAGAATTACCATCTACTTGCCCAGCAAATACTTCTGTTTGAGTAGACAAAACAAAACCTGAATAAAGAAATCTTGATAAATTTGTTTTAACTCATTCTTCAAATTTCGTGACTACACGATGGGGAAAGGACTTGTGTTTACGCACTAATCATTTCAGCTACTCACACAAATTGGTCATAATCATAGTCAAAGAATTCCTTAAAAATGTATATATGTATGTATGTTTATGGGGTGTGTGTATGTATGTGTGTAAACATACTCTTATTATTGTCTAAAAGAAAATTTTCCAAAATGCAATTGGGTTGGTTAGAAAATAAGAGGTATACATCAAAAGTAACTTTTCCATACAAGGGCGTATTGCTGCCTTCAAAGAAGTCAATGTGAGAGCTGCAGATTGGTCCAACAATATTGATACTCACTAAAATGATTTTTAAACTTCTCTTTTGAATTGCCTTTGGAGCCTGAAAAATAAGCTACTGAAGATTTTCAGTGGTGATATACAACTAGGGGGACCATAACCAGAACATTTGGAGAATGAAAGAGGAGGTACTATTAAATGATTAAGCTGTGACATCAGATGAAAACCAGGACATATGGTTACCCAACTAGATTTGATTTTTGGAGATACCAAAAGTCATTCAGAGTCAAATCAAAATGACTAAGATGTATGAAAGGGGGGAAAACAAACTTGAACTGAAATGAAATGTAATTACGAAGAAAAGATATCAATGTTATGGTTCCAGTGGCAATCTCACAAGATAAAGCTCATTTTGGAGTAAGAACAGGCTCTCAGAGAAAGTATTCAAAGAACATTCACATGAATATATAAGATCTTATAGATTCATTTAAAAGAAAGCATTGAAATAATTTTAATGCTTCTACAGAGATGATGTTTAAAAATATAGATTAATTGAATTTTAAAAATACACTGGCCGGGCACAGTGGCTCATGCCTGTAATACTAGCATTCTGGGAGGCCGAAGTGGGAGATCACTTGAGCTCAGGAGTTGGAGACCAGCCAAAGCAAGAGTGAGACCCTGTCTCTACAAAAAATAGAAAATTAGCCGGTGTAGCGGCTCACACCTGTAGCCCCAGCACTTTGAGAGGCTGAGGCAGGAGGACCAGCCCGGGCAATGCAGTGAGACCCCATCTCTACCAATACAAGAATAAAAAATTAGCCGGGTGTGGTGGCATGTACCTGTAGTCCCAGCTACTTGGGGGGCTGAGGCAGGAGGATCGCCAGAGCCCAGGAACTTCAGGTTACAGTGAGCTATGATCAGGCCTCTGTATTCCAGCCTGGGTGACAGAGCTAGACCCTGTCTCTAAAAAAAAAAAAGGAAGTTTTTAAATCTAATCCCTCCATCTGCTGCATCAAACACCTCTAAAACATCCTCCACAAATAGCTGTAGACCTTCTATTTGAATAAACTCAATACCTGGGAACTCATCTCTCAGCTCATTTCATTTTCAGATAATGGTAGTATCAGAAAATTCTTTCTAATTTTGAGTAAACTCTCTCTATTGGTTCTTTTTTCTTGACTCTAGGAGAGCAAAGAATAAATTTAATCTCTTTTCGATGGAACAGTCCTTCAACTGGTTAAAGAGAGTTATTACATTTTAGATGATATTATACTGGTCCTCATATATCATAATTTTAAGTCCCCTACCATCCTGGTGGCTCTCCTCTGTATCTGGTCTTCCTTATTATCAATATTCTTCTGGTTTTGTTTTTATTAACTTTATTACATTATTCAGAATATTGAATCAACATTCTCAACTGAACTATAAAGGATCAACTATAGTGTTGGAAAAAACCTGCTAAATATCATGGAATCTTGCAAAGTAATACCCCACTATACACCATAAGAGTAGGTGTAAAACTGAAAGATGGGGCTTTGATAACATTGGCTATATTCTTGGTTCGGGAAGCTAGAAAGGCCTTACATTTCCTTTGGTGGTCCTGGAGTACTCCACTAACCCAACCCCTGTTTCCCTTGAAAGCTGAGATGAAGCCGTTCTCAGATCCTTTCCTTGGTTCCTGATCTTCTAGGGTCTTTCTGAGCCATGGGTAAACCCAGGCCTACTGTGGCCTGGGTTGACCTGACTTCATCTACATTTTTACCCATAAGATGAGACTTGGCCCCGACTGATCTTCAAGTGTGATCTGTTCCTAAAGAAATACAGGGATTACCCATAGCTAACTTTAACCAGAATTAAAGGTGTGGCCTTATCTAGTGGCAAAAATAAGGAACTGCAAAGTCGTTGCCTCTCTACCCTGGATGAGTCATTCACTTTAAATTTCCCATATCTTTTCAAAATATTAATAGTAAAGAGGAATATTTCCCAAAGTACTCTGTCAATCAACCTAATATGTAAGCAAATATATTCAAACATAAAAGGTGTTTAAGAAAATACCTAATGAAATGTATTTGGAATGTTCTGAAAAGTATGAGAATTGAAAATACATATTGTATATATTACTTTCAGTCATAAAATTCTAGCCATGAAGGCAAGGACCAGACCATGTTGTCTCTAGGTTCATCTGAGTGCTTTGACTTGGAGGAAAAAAGAGACTATTCAATAATCATTCAAATGTGAAAGAAGTATTTTTTAAAAAATAAAAATATTTTTATATTTTATTGCATTAAAGGACATCCAGCAAAATTTGGTCCTGCTATGGAAGATAATGATAATAGTAATTATAATAACCAACATTAATTGAGTAATACTTTGGTTTTTTTTGGTTTGACTTTTTTTCTTTTTTTTGAGACAGGGTCTTGCTCTGTTGCCTGGTACAGAGTGCAGTGGCGTGATCATAGCTCACTGCAACCTCACACTCCTGGGCTCAAGGGATCCTCCCACCTCAGCCTCCCAGAATTCTAGGATTACGGGCGTGAGCCACTGCACCTGGCCTAATTGGGTAATACTTTGTTCCAGGCTCTGTGTTAAGCATTTCACAAGTACTCCCTCTTTTAATTCTCACAAGAACCCTATGAATAAGGTACTATTTTTATCCATTTTACCCTGGAGGACTGTAAGACTTAAGTGAGATTAAGTGACTTGCCTTTTAAAATCACATGTCTAGTAAATAGGTTGCCCTGAGAGTTGAACCCAGGAAGTATGACTTCAGAGTTTATGTTTTCAACCTCTATAACAAACAGTACGTTTCTTATTTTTAAATTTTTATTTATTTATTTATTTATTTAGAGACACAGTCTCACTCTGTCCCCCAGGCTAGAGTGCAGTGGCCTCATCATAGCTCACTGAAGCCTTGAACTCCTAGGCTCAAGCAATCCTCCTGCTCTGCCTCAGCCTTCAGAGTAGCTGGGACTACAAGCACGTGACGCCACGCCTGGTTAATTTTTCTATTTTTTTTTGTAGAGATGGGTCTCGCTGTTGCTCAGGCTGGTCTCGAACTCCTGGCCTCAAGAGATCCTCCCCTCTTGGCCTCTCAAAGTGCTAGGATTACAGGCATGAGCCACCATGCATGGCCTAAATAGTACTTTTTTAAAGTAAAAACAACAATAACAACAACACGTTGTTAAAGTTTTTGTTTGTTTTTCTTCCAAGGGGATAGGATTCTAATTCTTAATGGGAAACTAAAAATCAATAAATAGATCACCAATTTATCTCTTGATTAAGCTTGATTGGGGTTTAAGGAGATAAGCAATTTAGAACTTCTGCCCCAAAGAAAGGGGAGGCCATCTAGCAGTGTATATCCTATGGATACATTAGCAAGCACTCTGTAAGAAGAGGTCTTTGACAATGGGAAAGGAAAGGAGGGGACCATGTGCATTAGCAAAAGCATTTATTATTCATAGCTGTGAATCTAGTTGCTAATTTTTCCACATTTGGTACTGTCCATTCAAGGCCAAAGGACAGGAAATGTACAAACCATTAATGATGCTCCATAATAATGTGCAACAAATCGAAGTGTCTTGCATATTACTTTTCTCTTCTCAGAGTCAAAATCCTGTAGAAATATGTTAAAAAGAAAAAACAAGTAGAGAGAACCAAGTATCTGTAGGAGGAATATGCAAATTATTAAATGTAGAAATAGATTATTTATTTTTTTAAACCTATCCTAAGGAGTAGGATTCCATTACCTTGATATTTGTTTCTATAAACAATAGCTGCAGCCTTCTAGAGCTACAGCTATGAGATCTTTCTTTGTTTAAACACTTAGCTCAATAGAATTTAGATATAAGCACACATTTTGTAGTATGGAATACCCTAACAATTCTGACAAGCAAAGACAGAAGGAACTAATTTTCTATTTTCTTCAATTTAAAAGTTGGGAAGTAAGTCCTATTCCTTGGTGACTGAGTTAAAGATTCATTTTCTAAATCTTGTGCCTTATCCCCATTTTAACCACTGTATTTACTTTCTTTACCAATTTTCTCTGTTTCAACTGTATCTTCTTTTCCAAAATCTTTAAGATGTGTTACTCCTTACCCTATCCCTCCCAGAGTCATTTGCTTATTGCATCATTATTTTTGTCCCTCCCCCATAAAGCATAACTATGCATATACAACAAACAAGCTAGACGTGGAAGAGCTTACCTGAAAAATATCGTATTTACTTCCAATTATGACCAGAGATATTGGAAATGGGTCAATTAATTCACGATCCTGTTAAGAAATATATTTCATTGATTTATTATAATTGTTTATTGCTATGTGCTCAGCAATTTCTACTTACTTCCAAGAATATGCCACTTTCAGTCTCTTCTGTTGATGTTGACTTTGTTTGCTTGACATAAAATTTGTTCCAATATTTAACTTGCACTTACTAAGCTATATTTCTTAAGTATAAAACTAGAAACAGCAATTCCCTAAATTACTATAGTATTTATTCTTTTCCTTTTTCTGCCTTTTTGTTTCCTTATACAACATATTATCTTCCTGAGGTTTTTTTTTTTTCTATTTTATGTTAACTGTTGCAATAGCATTTAAACGGCATGGATTTGTTTTTTTCCTATATTACCTATGTAAAACTCATTCTTATAAACCCTGGGCAATATAAAATGCTGTTCTTAGCTTTCTAGAGACGATGTTCATGATTGTATTTAAAGAACTTGTGTTACCATCACAGCAACTTTATAATTTAAAAAGTTGTCAAATGATCAAAAGATAATGAATATGTGACAGACACTAAATGAATGTAAAATACAGAGTGGTGATGAAAGCTGTTAAAACTACTCTTTGCTTAAATTTGTAGCTTCGTCTAGTCCTTGCCAGGTGACTTTTGTACAGTCTAGTTTTTTATATTCATTAAAAAGAGATTATAAAATCAATATCAAACTACTACTTTAAAACTCTATTTCTTTGATTGGTGTAATATGCCATAACAATCACAGTAGATGTCTAACTGTTACCGAAAGTTTGGTACTTGTCCTAAGGCGAACAAAGAATGAGGACAAGTGGTTTGACGAAAAGGAAAGAGAAGTTTATTAATATGCCGGCAAATGAGGAGGACGGCAGATTCTCATCTTTTTGTTTTGTTTTGTTTTGAGACAGAGTCTAACTCTGTCACCCTGGGTAGAGTGCAGTGGCGTCCTCATAGCTCTCTGCAACCTCAAACTCCTGGGCTCAAGCAATCCTTCTTCCTCAGCCTCCCGAGTAGCTGGGACTATAGGCATGCCACGATGACCAGCTAATTTTTCCATTTTTACTAGAGATGGGGTCTTGCTCTTGCTCAGGCTGGTCTCTTGCTCAGGCTGGTCTTGAACTCCTGAGCTCAAGCAATCCTCCAGCCTTGGCCTCCCAGAGTGCTAGGATTACAGGCGTGAGCCACCTCACCCAGCCAGATTCTTAAAGAACCATCATCCCCACTTTAAGCAGAAATACAGGGTTTTTAAAGGGGGTTTTCAGCTTCAGGCTATTGCTGTTTAACTGTAACATCTCCAGTGAAGACGATCTCATGACCTCTGTCCAGATAATTCTGTTTAGCCCTCTCCTACGGTTTACAAAGAACAAAGAACACTCCTCTGCCATTCTGATTACTGGCACAGGCAGGAATGCAGGTTTTAATTCCTCAAAAACAGTGAGGGGTTTTAAAGAGACAACTCATAAAACATTTTGTGCTTTTCACACCCTTACTTCTGTTACATAACAAGAAGACATAAGAAATCTTTTTCCTTGTTTTGCTCTTACTGAGGTTTTATTAAATTGCTGTAATTTTCCAGTGAACAGGTTCATCTAACATCAAATGAATTTCAAGTCATGCATAAAAATCTGAAGAAGTTGTTTGTAATGTTACCATTAACTATGTATGGGGCTAAGGATTCCAGGAACAATCCCAATAGCAACTCACTGGATGGTCCTTCTGCATATTACTCCACATCTTCTGTCTCATTTCAGAAGCTGCTTTAGAATTTGTCTTTCCCAGTTTCATCATCACTTTATCCACATGGCTCCTTGTGGCTTGCAATAGATTTTCCATGGTGGGCCAAAGGTCATTAGGTTTTGAAAGATCCAAAACAAGAACAATAGAAAAGGTCCTGAAGAAATAAAAACATCTTCAAAAAAGACTCAAAATAATTACCACTTTGAAACCCTAATGTATGGAATTTATCTAAGAATAACAACACTATAGCCTAAGGGGGGAAAAACCCCATGGCATTGTTCTAAGGCCAAAAAAATTAAAAAAAAAAACCCAAAGTTATAGTCTTGTTTATTCCAATACTTTTCTTTAGTGATATTTAAGTGTTACAACCAATAGTGGCATTGAGGTTTTTGTTTGAACTAAAAATAATCTAGCTCAGAGAAGCTGCAAGCAGTTGGGTCCAAAAATACCATGTTAGATTCAACTTTACTTTTCTTTGCTCCAAAGAAAGGAAGCAAAAATAATAAGAGTAGCAGCAGCAACACAACAATCAAGGAAAAGGAAATAGATTTACAGATGGACCTTGGTAGGGAACTACCTAGTTAATCTTCACAACAACCCTTCCTAGAAGATGTTATAATGTCCATTTATGGATTAGAAATCCATAAATGGGTCAGATTTATATAACTAGTAAATTGTAGAACTGTTATTTAGATCCAAAGTTACATGTTTTTCTGCCATACCATTCTGCCTCTCTGAAAGCACACTCCTGACCACCAGATACACTCCCACCATCATCACATGCAACTGTACTCTGCTTATGCACATCAAACTTAAATCTAAACTCAGCAACAAAAACAAACAACCCTAAAAAATGGGCCAAAGGCCAGGCACAGTGGCTGATGCTTGTAATCCCAGCACTTTGGGAGGGTGAGGTAGAAGGATTCTTGAGGATAGAAGGTGAGAGCAGCCTGGGCAACATTGCTGGTCGTCTCTACAAAATATAAAAAACTTAGCCGGGGATGTGGTGGCTAGTGCCTGTAATCCCAGCTACTACTTGAGAGGCTGAGGCAAGAGGATCCCTGTTCCCTTGAACCCAGGAGTTCCAGCCCGGGCGACAGAGTGAGACTCTGTCTCTATTAAAAAAGAAAAAAAAAAAGTCAAAGGACTCAAATACACATTTCTCCAAAGAAGATATACGGACAGCCAATAAGCACATGAGAAGATGTTCAACATTACTAATTATTAGGGAAATGTAAACCAAAATCATGACAAGATATCACCTCACACCCATTAGGATAGCTATTGTCAAAATATTTTTTTTAAAAAACTTGAAAATAACAAGTGTTAGGATATAGAGAAATTGGAACCCTTGTGCATTGCTTGTGGGAAGGAAAAATGGTACAGCTGCTGTGGAAAACAGTATGATGGATCCTCAAAAAATTAAACATAGAATTACCATATGATCCAGCAATTCCACTTCTGGGTCTATACCCAAAAGAACTGAAAGCAGAGATTTAAACAGATATTTGTATACCAATGTTCATAGCAGCATTATTCACGGTAGTCAAAAGGTCAAAAGGGAAAAACAACCCAAATGTCCATGGATGGATCAATGGATAAACAGAATGTGGGGCCAGGCTCAGGCCTGTAATCCTAGCATTTTGGGATGTTGAGGCAGGAGGATAGCTTGAGGCCAGAAGTATGAGACCAGCCTGGGCAACTTAGGGAGACCTTGTCTCTACAAAAAATAGAAAAAGTAGCTGGGGTGGTGGTATGCACCTGTAGTCCCAGCCACTTGGGAGGCTGAGGCAGGATTGCCTGAGCCCAGGAGTTTGAGGTTGCAGTGAGCTACAATGACGCCACTGCACTCTAGCCTGTGCAACAGAGAGAGACCTTGTCTCAAAAAAACCCCCAAAAAACTCCCCCAAAACCAAAATGTGTTGTATATATATTTGTGGATGGAATATTATTCAGCCTTATAAAGGAAGGAAATTCTACTACATCATGGATGAACCTCGAAGACATTATGCTAAGTGAAATAAATCAATAACAAAGGACAAATATTGTATAATTTCATTTATATGAGTTACTAGAGTAGTCAAATTTAGAGAGACAGGAAGTAGGGATGATGGTTGCCAGGAGGTGGGGGAGGGAAAAATACGGAGTTATTGTTTAATTAGGTACAGAGTTTCAGTTTGGGAAGATGAAAAAGTTCTCGAGATGCATAGTGGTGATGGTTACACAACAATGTGAATATACTTAATGCCACTGAACTATAAACTTAAAAATGATTAAAATGGTAAATTTTATGCTGTGCATATTTTACCACAATAAAAACCAAACATACATAAATCTAGTAGTATTTTAGAAAATCGTTATTATAAGTATGTAGAACCACCATCATGGGCCAATATATCCTTGCTCAACAGGGCAAATATTCTGGTAGAAGGTATAGCAAGAAATTATAATATATGTTATTTAATCATTTTGTTTAGTTCAAGCAAACCAGCTATCTTGTTTAATTCAAACAAAACAGTAACTAAATTCTATACTGTTGGTCTAAATTCAGAAAGTAGTCTTTTACACATTATTAAAATTTTCTAAAAATTATTGTGCAATTACATTGGCTAGCCAATCATAACTATGTCATTTTAATAAGCTCATAAACAGTTTTACTTAACTGTAAAAGTAATAGAATATATACATTTTTAATAATAAGAAAACATTTAATTTCCAGGGTTTTAGTATGGTTATGTTTGAAAGAAAAGATATGGTTTAACTTTTTTTATTGTGGTAAAATGGATATAACATAAAATTAATTATTTTTTAAATGAAAAATAACTTTGTTTTAAGTAAAAGAGAAATGGATTAATCAATTTTTTCCAAGATTAAAATGTTTGTTTATGGTACATTGGAAATACTTGTGTTACTTTTTACCTATTTCATAGAAAATGATAGCTAAAAAAATCCTTTTTTAAATAAACTCATAAAGCAGGGAATCAGACCACAGAAAATACTCTATTACAAATTGTCTAAAGTCTGTGGAAATATTCAATGCATCTGTAATTCTAGGAACAGTTATTTCAAAGATAAACAGTATCTAATAATATTTGGTAATATTATTGTCTCAAGTTACTGGGCTTTGTCCAACACAAGGAAATTATATGTCAAGTTAATTCCAGTAAAAAAACACTCTGAGATTAGCAACTACATTAAGAGTGAAATGATTTCCGTGAATTCTTTAACCACTCAGCAACCCACTTTGGACCCAGGCCTACAGCTTTGTTTCCCTGTTTATCATAACCTGACCCTTCCTCTCTCCTAAAGCAGGTTCCAGCTGTCCTAGGGCTCCAGGGAAGGGAAGACCAAGACCTCACAAAGTGAGGTATTGTTACGGTAACGGAAATCAGATAGACTGGGAACACACAAGGACGTAGAAAGAAGAGGTTTATTTTATGCCAGCGGGCTCAGAGGGGACTCTGCCACCAAATTCTGAGCATTGAGCTTTAGATGTAATGACCTTTTATAGAGGTCTATACCAGGAAGTGTACAGATAAGGAAATTACTGTAATGTACAGATAAGGAAGTTGCTGCAAGGGAGCTGCTGAAAGCTGATTACAGAAGCGAGAGTCATTAAGCAGTTTCAAGGACAGTGGAATTTTCCATTTCCCCATCAGTATTAAAGAAGCCTTGGAAAGATTTGGCTTCTGCAGAACCCAGAATTTCCACTACCTTATCAGGCCCAAACCCTCTCGGGCCTAGACAAGGGGAGCGAGGTAATGTATCAAGTCCTGGCCAGAACAGGAGCCAATTCACAACCCAGGTAAGAACTGGCCTCTGCATTTTTACCCTTTCAGCCTCTGGCCAGCCTAACTGGAAGCTTGGGTTCCTTCAGCTCCTCCCCACTCTCCTTCCCCACACCACTATGAACTACCCTAATTCCTAGGAAGCTTTGCTTCTTTGTCTCCATAAAGAGGGACAAATGAAAAACTATATACCTGTAAAATTTCATGTTTCTGAAAAATATCACAGGAAAAAGGTGTTTAAAAGTGAAAAGGCAAGATCTAAATATATATATATATCTCTCTCCTAAATCTGTACAAAGTATATTTACAAACACTGAAAAGACTGAAAGAAATATTCAACATATTAATAGTGGTTATTTCTTATGTGATTCTAGGTGCTTTTACTTTCTTTATACCTTTCAGTATTTTTCCAAGTTTTCTATATGAGTACACATCACTTTTGTAATAAGTAAAAGAAAGTAAATTATATTTCACTAAAAGAAAAAAAAATCAATAGACAAATAAAGCTAACATTACCTGTTTGCAGCGTTCTGGAAAAACTGTCCTATTAACAAGAAATAATTCCATACTCTAAGGAGCTTAATGGCCAAAATATAACAAATAATTGCCAAGCCCTTTGTACTTGATCCAGGCAGCAGCAATGGTTTGTGTTAAACTCTGACAAGAATAAGATATTCCAGATTTAAAAATTTTTGTTTTTGTTGGCTAAGATCAGTTCCCAGGAACATTGTGAGAAATGTCACAATTTTCCACGTATGATTTAGCCAACATGTGGGAGTTATTGTCAGGAAAATACTACTCAAGGGTTTTGAGGTTTTTACCCTAGGTTCTATTTCTTTAAGGTCAGCAAATGGAGAAACTTTCTCTGTCCTTCAACAGTCTTCCTTTGGATACAGCTTCAATAATATTAATTAGCACTAAATTCAAAGGTAGACTTTTAATACCCAGCTGAAGAAAAAACTCAGAGCTGAATTAACTCACACTGAGATGGATACTAGAAAGAGTTAAACTTTTCAAATATATTTTTGCCAACTGAATTTATTGCCCAAGTGTTATTTGACATATTTTTTTTGTTTGCAGGCTTGCAAAATATGTTACTAGTGGGAATGCCAGCTATCTCACGTCAGCACAGGCCAGAATCTTTGTTCTTTTAAAACCTCTTTGAAATCATTATAGTTTAAGCACATACAAATGAAGTGGGCATAAGCCTTCAGCAACATAAACTGTCTCACCAAAATTCTGACTCACAAAATCCTACTCATTCTTCCTGCAGACACTACTGTGTACTTACAACTCTTCCTGGAAATGGCTCACTTACCTTAAGGTGTCACTTGTGATTGGTATGCTGATTAAGTCCAATAAAGAAGTTCCTCCACCCAATTCCCAAAAGTGAGCAATATCTTTTGGCTGAAAAAACAGGTTTTTTTCATATTAAAAATTTTTTATTTTTTGCATTGTAAGTACTTCTTATACATCACTAGCACCTGCCAGTAATAATTATAGATCCAAAACATTGTAGTTCTTAATCAATCCTTTCTTGGCAGTTAAAACTTTCTCCTTTCTCTATCCCATCCCTCAAAATGCACCAAAGCACCTATTTCAAAGAACAAAGATGAGACATTATGAATAGATTGTCTATATGTGTACATAAATGCCCTAATTCTAGTAATACCTTAATAGAAGACATAAACAGTGCCCCAATTTTGTAAATATCACATGCAGCATACACTTATGCAAATTTTAAATAAAATGAACCAGTTGAACACTTTGGTGTTATTTCTTTGAAAACGTTTCTAATTCTTGTTAGATAACACAGTTGAATAGGAAAACAACCTGATTTAGGAAGAGAGAAGCTCACAAAATGAATTAGACACAGAGATAAGGCATGAGGAAGGCAGATGAAATCGTGGCTGCAGATCAGGATTACCTGAGCAGAGTATAAGCGACAATTTGGGCCTGACCCCATGGGGAATCTCACAGGCTACCACTGACAATAACAAGTGGAACGTGGAGGAACAAGAGACCAAACAACTGCTTCTCTTTTTATAGGACTCTTAAAATAATAGGGGATTGACAGGGTTAGGCAGCCAAGAAGTTCAGAAATCAAACCATCTATTCCGTGAGAACCTTCCGAAGCTGCTAGCTAATGGCATTTCTGCTTCTGCCCTGATGTTGAAGAGCCTCCAAGCCACCTAAATTGTGTGAGGAACTGACAAAGTGCTTCTATTTAGAACTCTTAGGGAATATTAAATCTGAGAAAGACATGAAGCTTCCAGAAGGAATACAAAAACACCCCACTTGATAGTACAAAGTTTAGAGAAAAAAATAGGTGAAAAAGAATCACAAGGGTTTTATATATCTGCCACCATGAACCTGGAAGAGACAGACTGTCATTAAGGCACATCTTTAATGAATATATATTATTTTGTGTTTTTGATAAATTCTCAGCTCATAATCTCTACGATTGTTTTGCTGTTGATATTGAATCATTGATGTTTGTGGGGAAAATAATTTTTCATATTTCCCTCAATTCTCAATTTGATGAAGGGAAGTTTTTAAAGCTCTTCTCAAAAGTTAACCTTATGAAAGCTGTCTCAAAGTTTCCAATAAAAGCATAATTACATTTCTAGGCTTGTCACTCATGTCAAAATTCATGTGAGTCACCAAAATGAAGTTCTCCTGTATCTCAAAATATATTATGTTTTTTCTTTTCTTTTTAATTTCACAGTTTTAATAACCAACTTTCGTTGGTAAATCCAGGAAGCAACAACAGGCAGTTTCAACTCTTTATACACTATCTAATGAGCAAACACTTGATCTAGATCAATGTATAAAAATTTTGCTTTGTTATGGAAATAATGGGATGCTCTGTCCTAGACTGTACTTCCATATACCAAACTTTATTTAAGAAATTACCTCTTTTCATGTGAGAACTCCAAAAAGGTTCTATTTAGGAATTTCCCCCCCTTAATATACATTATAAACTCTTCCTCTATCCTGAATAGTTTGTGACCTTCTTCTGAAGAGATACCAAAACAAGTGAAAGGATTATAATCAAGTAAGGCCTGTGGTCTCAGACAGTACTACCAACTTCAAGATGTATTTAAAAATGCTAATAATTTAGATTTTAAACAGTATACTTTCATAAATAATCCATGGGTCAAACTCATATTTTTAGCAGATTTAAGGAGAGACAGAAAGTAACCCACAATATTATTCTCAAAAATTGTACAATAAAGTTAAAAAGGAATCTTATTCCAGCATTTTAAGATGTAACAAATGAGAAGGCTAAAATATTTTCATAGTCTGGGTTGGCTTCATACCTGCTGAATTACATTTGAAGTTTAACAGTACACAGCTATGAAGTGTACAACTGGATACGTTTATTGATTGCAGATGAGATGGACAATGTAAAACACAGTCAGCATAATTACTTCCCCAACTCCAGGCATAGCGATATCACTTAAAAAGACACTCACTGTGTTATGCCCTTTTGCTCTTCTTCCATACGTATATTCCAAAGCTAAGGTTGGTTTTGGTGGCTCATCTCTGTATAATAAAGGCAGATAGTATTACCATTGTGGGTGGTATTAGTTTCTTATGCTGTCATCTTACCTGATTCATTTTTGCTTCCTCTTAAAAACTTTATTAGTAGAGGTTACCTTGTGTAATAGCACTGAGGTAAAAATGATAAAAATTATATATAAAAAGTAAATAAGCCTTCAAAAATCCATTTTAGTGGATTTTAGTGGCAGTTGCTGAGGTGAATAATGGCACCTGCATGATGCAGTAGCCCCTAAAGGCACCACAGGGGGGACTGGAGAAGGCAATGGGGTTGGCAGTGTTGACAGCCATGTTGGGGTACAAGCTCTCCACATCCAGGGCATGTGGGAAGCACTGCCATCACGTTGATGCTCAGCCTTGATGTAGGGAGCTGGGAACCTAATGACTGTCAATTTAATGGGGATATCAATGCAAGATTTTAATGCAGTTCTCTATCTTAAATCACAGCTCAAACATGGGCATCATTTAGCTAGTGAGAGTTGTAAACAAACAAATTGCATCAACAAGTGCTTAAAATCAACAAATGATTACTGTGGATAGTTCTTCAAAGAAACAATTTTGTTGGTGAAAGGAATTACACAAAACCAAGATTCTATTATTTGTATTCTTTAATAATATTTTTCAAATGAATGATGTTTCTTTAAAGTGACTTTTAGACCAAATTTCATCTTGTTTTATGTTTTTGGAGAAGTTATAAGAAGTTATGAGAAATATGCATTAGAATGAAGGAAACAGAGAAATATCTTCCAAAATTGATTGAAGACTTCTATATCAACTTCCTGCAACATCTACCAATCATAATCCTAAATCAGGCTGATGGCATGCTTCTACAGTATAGAAAGTTAGGAATTACATAAAACTATACAAATAGTAAAATGTATAGTTTGAGGACCAACATTGTGCTTCAAAAATGTACCCTTAAGCAACTTAAGGGTTATAATTAATGTTCAAGTAATCATGGATTAGATAGAATAAAAATAATTTAAATACCATAGCTGTATATCCAAAAAGAAGCTAAGTACTTCCAGCTGGGTAATTATGGTAACATTTCTCCCTCAAATGAGGAAGTTCAGTATTAATCCCATCCAATTTTTTGGCTTGTTGTTAGTTTTATATTTAAAGAAGCTCTTAAAGGTTACACTACAGATTCACTAAGAATTAAATATTTTGTTTGGGTCTCAAAATCGTTCTCCTTCCCTATGTCTTTTAGAATCTAACTTGCCCTATAAAATTAGAATAGGCACAAACGTAGTCTAAAGGTTAACATAACACTTACCTGTCAAGACACCTTAGAATAATGGTAGTTTTTCCCTGGAAATTAAAAAAGAATGAATATTGTGTTAATGTCATCCATATGTAAAATTTTATCATTATTCATAATTGTGGTTCAAAATAGCTTTTTAATCACTTGAATGATAAATTACCTGGAAACTAGAAACTTTCAGAAGTGTTCTTAAGTTTGATAAGTGGAAAAAGTTAACTGTCAAGTTTCCATCACAGTGTAACTACACTGCTATTATTATAATTATAAAGTACCACAGATGACAAATACTAGCAAATCATACCACACTTTAGTGGTCAACTTGGCAGCTGTCTTAAATTTTTTCTGTACTCATCAATGCTAATTACTGGTTAGGATGATGATTAGTGTCTTCTAAAATGTTTTAATTCCAATTGTTGAAGTGGAAATAAAGAAAAAAGATAACTTACAAATAAAGGACACATTGCAAATATATTCAAAGTAAGCAATTCAGATACTGGGTTAGAATATCTTGTTTTAATTCTACAGGATGAATTTATTCCAAGTTTCTGCTTAGGAGTCAGGAAATACAGGCTCTGGCCCCATCTCTGCCATTAACCATGCAACTTAACCTCACATCTTAGCCAGGGACTAGCTCAGTGGTTTAAATCATTGTTTTGTTTTGGTTTTTTTAATAGTAAAAACTTTTTTTTCCCAACAAATGACCCCTTACAAGAAAACAGATAAAAGGGGAACAGCAGGGAAAGCTCCACTGGAGAAAACCTATGGGCTCCAAGGAAAATAATTTGGAAAACTCTGGATTGCCAAAAACACAGAACATTTTACTATATAGGGTTGTTAACTAAAAAACCTATAGTTTTTTACCAAAAAAGATGAGAAATTACTCCAGATTATATATGAAATATGATCAAATTGAATGTATTTTTTGTAATGAGATAAATAAAGAAATAATTGGAAGAGTATAAAAAATGTCTATTATTGAAGGATGTTTATTGGCTGGTATTATATCAAACTGAAAAACTAGAAACAACCTAAACATCCCCAAATAGGGGGTTGACTAAATTAATTATGGTAATCCATATAATGGAATAATATGCAGCTATTAGGAATAAAAATGTAGAATATACTTACTAACATGGTAAGACATTCATAATAGATTAGCATGACGCTGTTTTCAATTAAAAAATATCTTTTCCTGCTTCCTTGAAGTATATGTACATATACACACATACATACACATATACAAACATATATAGACAGGAACAAACACACAAACAAATAAATCCAGAGGAATATCACTATGTTAAAAGTGATTGTTTCTAGCTGATGGATTTGCAGGTAATTTTTTTTTTAAAGAAAATCAGGATTTTCTAATTTTCCTACACTGAATATGTACCATATGTAGTATATTGTAAAAGGTTTAAATAAATGAGGACTATATTACCTAAAAAGTAAGGTACTTTATGTACAAGAAAATACAGAATCAAAATTACTGCATTTTAGAATTGGAAGGAATTTTAGATAATATCTAGCCAATTTCCTCAAATTCTCATGGTATAACTAGTATTGATTTAAATTTAAATCATTTTTATTATAATTTCATGTACATGTATAGTACTATATAGTAACAATCCCAAATAAACATAAACTCAAATATGGGAGTTGAAATCAAGTTTTAGATTATCACTAAAAGAACAATCCAAATTTTAAAAATTCACTAGTAAACTCTGGCCCCCTGAGAACATATACACAGTCTCCTGGGTTTCCTAATTCAAGAAACACTGACCTAGTACAAGTTCATTTAGAGACCATCCAAATGAATCCCATCTTCCCTCTCATTACCTCAATCACACCAGAAGTCCAGTCTTCTCCTCTGACCCATTATCACTGGAACTCTTAATTCCATAATCCTCAACACATCCTGTCATCTGGCCCAATAATCTATTCTGTCCTCCCTTCCTCTAAAGTCCTTCCACTCTACAACTCCAGCTCCATGACTGGCGAACTTCTCAATATCTCAACCTTTTCAGAACATTCTCTCTACCTGTTGGCCTTAACTAAAATATGGCTGTCCTCAGACCACTTGTTGAACAAGGCTATTTATTCTCCTACCCTATGTACTTCAGGGTCCTCCTTGCTCCCCAATGTCAGCTGCAAACAACTACTTCACCTCCCTCCTCTTGAAAAAATCTCAGAGGCTTATACCAATCTACCAACATGGTTATTGTCATCTCTTTTGGCTCACAATCTCCCTCTCCCTCTCAGCTACTGTCATTAGTCTTGTTAACTTCACACCCATGTTGGTGCATGGGCAACCCACCCAACATCCTGACCTCCCAGTGCATTTGCCTCCTCACAGAAGCCTTTTCCCTTTCTACTTCTGCCACATGTCACTTCCAAGGTTACATTTTGAATCATTTCACCCCTGGAAACTGCACCACTTCCAAAGTCACACATGCAAACCATACATCCTCTAACCCCACAGGAATCTCCACAGTAATAACTCTAGTTCATTGACTCCCCCAGTGGTTTCTCTTTCTCCATCAGCCCTCTCCTACCTTCACTCTCTCCTTTTCCATCTTAGAGTCCATAGTTTATCATTACAGTCATCGCTTGCAAATATCATCCATGCCCTAGGCTTCCTCACTTTGCTTTGCACCCGCCCAGCAAAAACCAACCCCAGGTAAATCACCTTCCTCCTCCATGCCTGCACCCATGCAAGTGAGTGATGGTGGAGA
The DNA here is from genome assembly GCA_023783475.1 of Daubentonia madagascariensis. NCBI lineage: Eukaryota > Metazoa > Chordata > Mammalia > Primates > Daubentoniidae > Daubentonia > Daubentonia madagascariensis. Next base: position 37,266,173 of record JAKFHU010001035.1, on the reverse strand, counting down.
AAAATTACACATACTGGGAATATTAGTATCAACTTCATCCCCGTTATCAAAACACAGTCAACATTGACTGGCAATCCTATTACATTTGTTTAACACATTCTCTCTCCCATTTGTTGCAAGAGCTGTTTCATACATTTTTCTTGAACCTCTCCTTGGGATGGATATTCCCTCGACCCTCTTCACTTGAATTAGTTTTCTTTCCTTACTTCTTGCCCTTCAAGCTTTAGGCATGATCCTTTTTTAAGGAGGCTTTCCTACTCTCCCAATCTCTTAGGCTCAGTTAAGTGCCCCGTTTTCCACCATAGCATTTGTCTCATGATATTGTCATTACTGGTGTACTAACACCTAAGTTCCTTCACAGATGAGGATGTGTCTTTCATCCCTGTTTCCACAGCATTTGGCAGGATGCCTGGCACATAAAAGATGTTCAATAAATGTCTACTAAATGGCTGAATATAAGGTTGGAAGAAGAGAGAAGAGGCAGCAAGGCAGTTGGTTTTTTGGTAAAGGGTGATTACTATTACTTGAGCAATAGAAGCATTAATTCCTTCTCTTTGTTTTTCAAAATAAATGAATGTTCTGCATTAAGCATAATCAGATGCTTTTTAAAGAACAGTACCCTCAAAAGTTCTAGATATCTTAAGGGAGTTCCCAAATCCTCAAAAACAAAATTAGTTTTAATTTACATTAGTGAAAACAAACAAAAAGCTTGTATATGCCACTTACTGCTATCAAGAAAAAGGGTGGTTTCAAAAACAACAAACAAAACAAAACAAAACTAATAGGCTGTCACAACTACAAAGAAGTCAAGAACAACAGTTACAGAGAGTGATTAGTAAAGGATGCTAGCAGGGACATTTTGTGTGTGAGAATTTGTATGCTGGAGTCAGTAATCAGTACCACTAGTATAAGCCATTCTGCATAATAGTCTTTACAGAATTTTTTTGTAATAGAAATTTATTTGTATCATAAGACTGGTTCTGGTTATTTACTCATTTATTTAAATCCATGCATGTACCTATATGACAGTAAGAAAAAATGTAGGAAATTGTTAAAAGTACTATATCCACTATGAAAACCACTCTCCTCATAATAGTAAACTCATGAAATGAAATACTTATACAACTGGGGTAAGTTTAAAAATATAAATGATCCCTATAATAATTTAATTTTAAAGAATTAAGTTCAGATTTAAAAAAGTAAAGTGGGCCAATATGAAAACTTTGGAAAATACAGAAATTAAAAACAAAATAAAAACATACAGTGATTAAAATTTTACTGTCCATACTTCTAATTTTTATCTTTACATATTTATATAGTTGAGATCATACTGTATATAAAATTTGTGTCCTGCTTATTTCAATTCACATTATATTATTTTCTTTCATTTCTAACAACTCTTTTATGGTTATATAGTTATTTCCCCCAATAAATATAATTTTAATGTTGTATATAATACCTCCCAATGGTGGTGTCCATTTTTGCAGGGAGGGCCTTCTGAGACACAGCTAGAGACAAGACGGGTGCTCAGGCTGTCTGGGCCCTGATGCTGCCCAGTGAACATGTAGTCTTGCTGAATCAGTGTAGTTTCTGAAAGCTTTATATATGTCAATGCCCTTAAATAGAAGCATGAAGCACGGAAACTGAACAGTAATATGGACCCCAAATAGAAATGAGCTATGATGCTTCATGAATTTCAGCGTCTTGCATCTGGCAAACCTCAAGCTTTTTTAGACAGGTCCATCAGCAATTCTGCCTTCCTGGCAGGAACTTTCGTGGGCCAAGAAAAACTGCATAAAGATACATTGCATCTGCTCCTGCTCTGTGTGGCCACTTCAAAACCTTTCTGTATGCTTGGCTAAATACAACAGAAACTTATAGTGAGTGGGGAGGGGTCTCTTCCTACCAATCAGTGGTCCAGTGGAACTGCTGCCATATTTTCCTTGCATTTTCCAAAACAATTCATAACCCTATAACGAATATCACTGACACAATTCAATTATTCCTTTAATGAGATTCCTGAAAGTGAAATAACTGAATCCAAAATATGAAATTGTTAAGATATTGACTTATTGAGAAGCTGAAATATTCAGCTTTTATACTAGATTGAGGTAGAAGACCAGAATATTTTCAAATTATGAAATAACAAATGACAGTTAAAGTATTTTTTAAAAAGTTTTGTTTACTATTATAATTTTTCCTAGATCAATAATAAGTACTTTCTAATTCATGCTAAACCAGATTGGTCATCTGGTTAAAGAGTTGAAGTATCTAAATTTTTATCAAAATATTAAAATAAATTTTAACCACCCATTGTTAAATCATCATCATAATTGAAAAATAAAAGTTAAAAAGAAAGCAAGCATTACCCCATTTTTACTGCCAATGAAGAAAACAGATTTTTCGCCAATTTCAGTTCCATCACCTTCACTTCCGTTACTCCCTCTTTTTTCCACTTCGGCTTTTGCAATTTCCCAGAGAGTTTCACTACATGAGAGGCAGAAAAACAAAATTCAAAAATATAGAAAGAATCCTTTCAAATATTTATTTCAAGCTCAGAGAAATTTCACTTCAGTAAAATTTATAAAACAAATCAGTATTATTTTCTGGGGAATAATAACCTGGTAAAACATCTGAGGATTAGACATACTGTGATTTTTTTTTCGCTTTTAACTAGTTCCTTGAAGAATATTGAAATTGATAAGCAGAGCCTTTATCACAGGATATGAGGTTGTCTGATTCGGGGGCTTCTAAGCAAGGTTTAGACCTGTATGTGTTGGCTTCTCAGACACAACAAGGTACAATGACTTTTGGGTATATACAACTTGAAAACCACCAACACTTAAGGAATGAGAAACGTGCAAAACCAGTGTATCAAATAATCTTTGCTCCCTGAAACATTCTTTTTTTTTCTTTTTAAATTGTTTTTGACTCAAAATGTCTTTTTTAAAATATAAAAGTATAAAAGAAGAAAAGAAAAAAATCACATAAAATCACATTTTGAGAACCATCCTTTCAATCATCTTTTTACACACATACATCATTTTACACAAATCAAGATTACATCTTTTTTTAAAAATCAAAGCCTAAGTAAAAATGGAGTATTGAATTTAAAAAATACATGGGCAAGACCCGATGGATCCTTATCCTCAATCCGCTATTTTCTATGTATGTGAACTTGGGCAAATTACCTAACCTCTCTAGATCCTTCATTTCTGTATTAAACAAATATTTCTGAGCACCTAATATATGCAAACCTCTGTGCTAGTTCCCAGGCCCAACTTTGTTTCTTCGTTTCTAAAATATCAGTAAAAAAGAATATCAGCTTTATAGAGTTGTCACAATTATTAAAACATGTATTTAGTTTAGGGTCTGTCCTATAAAATTATAAAATTATTGATACCTTATTAATTATTACCATTCAAGAATAGTACTAGGAATAAAGAAAGAGCCAAAACAGGAATCCTTAAATGCTTGCACTAAAATTCATGCATTTATTTGGTGAGCCTCCAGAACTCAGTCTGGGATTGTCTGTTGTCCTTCATTTACACACCATTCTTTCAAAACGTGATTATCTGCTTTCCAAGCACCCAGCAGAGAGGAGAGAAGGAGGTGCTGTAATCAGGCACGCCGCCTGTGGAAATTTGTAACTATAACCATAGCTTTATAACTGTAACCAATTACACTGTAATTGAAAGATGACAGTTTTTCACACTAAGTTCGTAAACTCAAAGGAGATCACACCAATGATCCCAAGGCGAGAAAAAGATTTATCCTGCTCATTGATGCACTCCCTGACCCCTCTCCCCGACGGGCTTTTAAGTTGTTCAGAGGTGGTTTAGGACTATCTTGAGAACAGGTAATTAAAGTGGACATCACAGAACTGAAGAGGTAAAATGTATTTTACAAGCCCTCCCCGCTTCCCTCCTTCAACGTGATGTTACACTTCCAAGTTTCCCTTCATTTATTGTTGTGAACTCCTGCACCAGGAGGGGCGGCCCGGGCGAGGAGGCTTCGTGGTCTAGTTCTCCGCCGAATCCCCTGCTCCTGGGACAGTACCTGGCCCCAAAGAAACTTTTATGGAATCAGTGAATGGGTGGAGTCGATGATTTTTCAAAATCTCTTACTTTTCTACCTAGGGAACTCCTCTACCTGTTTGCGGCGGAATCCTCTTGCTCAAGGAGAGTTCCTACGAATCCCTGACCACCCAGACCGGCGTGCAAGCAAGCCAGACCCACAATCTTCTTCCACCAGCAGGTCCCGCGTGGGCCTCCTCTCCCCGAATATACCCTCAGCGGCCTCTCCCTCCTCTGTCCCTTCCAGGTTGGGGTAGGAAAGAGGAGAGGTCTCGAGGGGAGCGTGGGCCGGGCGCAGGCAGGGTTGAGGGAATACCTGGGCATCGTGGCTGGGCCGCCCCAAACGTCGTGGGATCCGCGTCAGGGCCCAGCCTAGAACTAGGCCCACGGCGAGTTCAGTGATGAGCGGGGAGCGCGGCTCCTGGGTTGCCATGGGAGCGACGTCGCGGCCGCGGTTGCGTGCCGAAGAGAGGCGTCATGGGAACTGTAGTTCTCAGCGTTCCTTTTCGAATCTCACTCTCCGCTTCAACCCCTAGGACGCCAGGGAACGAGGTGGTAAGGGGTTACGAACTTGGGACTTAAAAGCAATTGTTTCTGGGCTGGAAGTGTTCTTTTATTTAAATAGTGCTTTACTGAATGACAACAATGTGCCAGGGTCTCTGCTCTCTCATCTTTTACTTTTCTCTCCTCAGTAGCCATGATTTGCGAATAGAGGGCGAAACAATCTCTTGAGCTGTTTTCTACTAATTTACCATAAGCAAAGAATATTCAGACCTTAAAAGAAAGGCATGTGATTTCAATATTTTCCAACTTTCTGAATGCTTAGTGTTTTCAAGTTTTATGCAATAGCACATTATGTATTAAGAAGTTAATGAAGCAAGTGCATCTCCTACATACTTCATTTACTTTATGTAGACTATTTTTGTTTGAACTTTGTGGTCTCTTTATATCAGTAACAAACAATGAGTTGTTACTATATGCATGGTCCTGTGCTACACAGAGTAACGAATAAAAAGATGAGTAAGACAACATCTCTACCCTCAAGAAAGACATACGCAGCTACTTATAAGAACCCAAGAAAGCAGGTGATATAAGCTATCACAGAGAGGCACAAAAAATTACATGAGAGCATGTGACTATGCCTGAAGGAGTTGGTGAAACAGTCATGGCACTAATAGTATTTGGTCTGTGTTGAATGCTGAGTAGACTTGGGCTCTCTAGCCCAAGATGCCCTGAATATTTGAAAGAAATACTCTCCCTTCGACCCTCTGCCATTTGGCTTGGCTTCTATGGTATGATGTTCAAGAACGTGGGCTTTGGAGTAAGATAGAGTTAGATTCAAGTCCTGACTCACTGAGTTGCCACATTGCCACATTGGGTAAATAACTCAATTTCTCTGAGCCTTAGTTTCAGATCCTGTAAAAACAAGGAAAGATTGTGAGTTTTAAATGAGATAAATATATGTAAAACATAACTTGTTTGTGTGTCTGACACATTTTCAAGTTCTTAATGCTTGTTATCATCATGTGGTAAGCTACTGATTGGCAACTTTGAACAAAGAAACACAAGGAACACATTCCTGGAAAGGAGGCAGATGGTTGATAAAGAAAAGGGCATTGACTGCAGATAAAGTTTTTGGGAATAAAATCCTCCCAACATCTAGGTGTATTTTGGAGACACAGAGAAGACTATAGTTGCACATAGGAAGAGATGTTAAGGGAATGGAGTTCAACAGAGAAAGGATGATTTTGAGGAAGGTTGATACATCATTGAATCAACATCTATATAGCCTGGTGGTACTAGCCAGCCTGTAAGCTCACAAACTGATTTGGAACAGATTGTAATGATATGGGTTCTGGAACTTTGAAATCCCTTTGCGTGCTAGTTAGGAAAGCCTGTTGATATAGCAATAATAACAGCTAACATTTTTGCCAAGTGCTTGCTATATACTAGGCACAATAGCACCTCAAAAGTTTACTTGTTTGGCTAACTGGGGTAGGTGGTTGAAGGAAGTATCCTGGTAACAAGGAAAGTTAAGGTTCTCTGGCTGAGCCCTGATCAGCAGCATTGATTCAGTTGATCTGATTAAGCAGATGAGTTTCCCTTTCTTCCTTTATTCCTTCTGAGGCTTCATACTTGGACAAAGAAAAGTTGACCTTAGGTAGATGAAAATTGTTCTTAAGGTAAGAGTATACAAAGATTTGACCTCCCCTACTGGATCACCCCAAGAAGACCCAAGGATTTCAAAACTGTTGGTGGAGGAGGAGATAATTTTATGCTGCTTGCTGGATGGAATGAGCAACAGTGCAGAAGGGTAAAGGCATGTGCAGGCTGTATTTGGGGAAGTGAATAGTTTGGGATGGGAGCATTTAAAGTGGAGATTAGGTGGGAGAGAGCAAACTGTGCAGGTAGATTGGACTACTGTGAACAATCCTGCAGTCTGGATTTCACTGTGTTCATTATGAGAAACCAAATAAGATTTTAAAATAGTGTGCCATGACTAGACTTGAGTTTCAGTGAGATAATTTTTTGCAGCTATGATGTTTTGGAGTCTAGAAGACCATATGGAGGCTGTTAACAATAGCTAGGAAAGTGACAGAGTTTTTACATTTTTTCCCTTGTTTTCAAAGTTATGTAAGCTTATTATAGAAAAAAATGGCCTGCAGAAAAAATAAAAAGGGTAAAATAAGCATACCCAGAACTAATAACTATTAAGCACTTTGATATTTCATTCTAATCATTTTTCTCATAGAGTTGAGATTAATTGTAAAGTTAATATCCTGATTTTAACATTTATTTTTCCCTATCAATTTTTAAAAATGCATCATAAACATAACACTGATGGCTGCAGAATATTCCATTATATAGATTTTTTTTCATAATTTACTTAAACATTCTCCTAATGTTGACTAAGTTTGAAGTGGTTTAGAGTAAACACCTAGCATGAATTGGGTCAATTACAGCCCTTTCCTGGGATTTATCAAACTAGAATTGGGAAAAGCAAGTCACTCCTCCTCTGGAGGAAATTAGCATAATTTCTACTAAATGAAGAAGCTATTTTGTAGTTGGAGAACATGAAACAGACACAATCGATATGAAGATGAAAGTCCTGGCAATTTCTCATGGTTCCAGTTGTCCCTGGGGCTGAAGGCTCATCTGTGTCCTCACCTTTCTTATGGCTTGGTTTTTCAGCTCACCCTTGGATCACATGAGACATCCCGGTATCCTTGTAATACATTTTCTCATTTTTGTCTAAGCTAGTTCAAGTTGAATTTTGGAATTTATAACAAAAAGAGTTCTGTCTAACATAGTTACCAGACAGTAGTGAGTGAGGCTTGGGGAAAGGGAGAAAAGTCATTGTTTCTCTCTTGGTTGATCAATGAATTGGTGATCCCATTCACTAATTGTTGGGGAAACAGAGTAGGAAAACCAGGTTTAGAGGACATGGTGGTTTTGAGATATCTAATCCAGCAGACAGTTGGACCATCTGGGGTCCATTGGACTTGACGGTTAGGAGGTCGATGGTAACTGCATGTAAAGACACTTCAGTAGGACAGTGAGGGCATGACATCACTGTTGATGACACCTCATCCCTGAGGGGAAAATCTTATAATCTGTGCATAATCCAAAAGCTAATAAGAACTCTCCTCGAGCTTTTTGAAGGTTACACACTTCCTATAAGCTTTTCTCTCATAAAAGGCAATTCTTAGTGGAGTCTGATAGTATTTTCCAGAAATTCAAGAAGTTAATAACTTCTAAGCCATCTCCTCTGGTATTACCCAACATTCGGTTCCTAGGGACTCCTCCTGGGAATTCATTAGAGCCACATAGTGAGAGAGGGAATTAGCCTTCTTTTGCCACTGCCACTGCTAAAGAAGAGTCATCTGATTACAATAAAAACACAATGTAAGCTACCATCACTTTCAAAGAGAGATACCCCCCAACCACCCAACACACACACATGGTTTATTAGAAGATTATGTTAGCAAAGTGCTGGAAGGAGGGGTACTCTGTATTCAAGTGCTGTGGTGAACATTTGTGTCTTACCTTGGAGTTTTTGCTAACGGATGTTTCCCTAATCAGAAAGAAATGCACACCTCCCGCCCGCACACCATTTATTAGATTACATTAGCAAAGTGCTAGAATACAGCACTGCATTCAAGTGCTGTGGTGAACATTTGTGTCTTATTTTGGAGTTATTTGCTAATAGGTGTTGTTCTAGTAAAGTTTTTGTTCCTTGCCTATTACTTGAAGGCAAAATAATTGTAAAGCATACAATGAAGATTTTTGGATTGATGTTGATTATAAATGTGCCTCTAGTGTCATTGTGACTATGTACAATTTAGGTAAAATTAAATTCAACAACTAAAATCACAGTATGGAGCAAGTGCCTGTCTCATCTCCTCACCCCAGCCTCATTTCCAGGCCTACCAACTCTTCAGTGTAGGACCCACCTTCCCACTTACATGCTCAAGAAAAGGTGTGTATTGGTCCCACTGAAATATGGACAAATCTTACTTCATCCTAAATATCTGTGCTTGGACTTACCTTAATTTGGAGTTTGAAGAAAAAAAAAGTTCCTCTTGTTGCAATAAAATTCCTTTCTTCTTTTAGGGAAAAGAGAAGGGGGGGGAAATGTGAGAAGGGATGTAGCAGAGAAGCTACCCCATCCACTTCCTGTTCCTCACTTCCCTTCCTCAGTCCCCACGTTACTGGAGCCTTGCCCAGAAATAAACCCAGAGCCCACCGGTGTCAAATGCAGCACCACCAAATTCCACGGCAGCCAGGGAGTGGGTGGATGGAGGAAATGTGTTCTTGGCATCCCAGGAACACTTAAAGGCTTTTTCTAGAGAAATCCGATGATTCACAGTGGTTGGTTCTTCAGAATTATGCTTCAGTGTAATTATGGGTTAAATGTATTGTTCTAGGAACCTGACCACCATGTATTTTTTTCTATGGAAAAAATTTCCAAACAACAAACTATTAAATACATTTTTGAAACAAAGACTTTTTATAAGTTGTGACTAACTTCTCTTGTAAATTGAGAGTTAAATTCATTTCCAAGCTATGGCAGTATTTGGTTTTAAGGGCGTACACACACACACACACAATCCAGAAAATTTAAAATACATTTTTTGGAACACAGTCCATTCAACTCAGCTATATGAAATAAGCTCCCTTAAGGAGCTTATGAAATCATGGGAGAATCAAAATTTCTGTTTACATATTATGTGTCATTATGAATACATATGTAATAAAATTACAATTTGCCAAAACAGCTTCCTTTTATATAGATAAAACAAAGCAACACTGAAGACAAAGCATGAATGCAAGAGAAGGAAGTAAAAACTACCATTTTCACTGGTACTACACCTCAGCTTTGACAATGAAAATATTAGGTATTTCTTGAAGATTATTCAAAAGATAATGCTCAAAATGGGTTTTGTAAATCATTTATTATGATTGAAAGGGAAGAAAATGATAGGAGACAAATATTACAATTAAACATGTACCGTTATTCTCTTGTAACCAATCATAATAACATACCTTGAATTTTTTAAATGGCTATATAATTTCCCAGAAAATAAAATTTTCACATCATCAGTTACAGAAAATTGATTTCTTTCCATCAAAATATTTTATCTCTGCTCTATCAAAAATAAATGCCAAGTCTAAGGTACTACAGTTTAAGCTAAACTTTCATTACCTGTTTAAGTTAGAAGATGGGGGCAGGGGCTTACCAGATGGTGAATAAACTATTGCCTGAGAATAAAGCCCTCAGACATAAGTAACAACTCTGCCAAGCCTCTGGCTCACCAACTAATTATGAAATGGCTTTCTGGGAACTTAGAAACTCTACTGTGTTGTAACCAAAAGGCTCCTGAGAAGCATCTCAAACTAGTAACCAGTTTATTTTCAAAAACTAATTTGTTTACTCAGTGAGTAGTTGTGGCTCAAAAGATGTAGAGGAAATAGTCAATGGAAATCTATTTCAATGGGTTTTTTTTGATCTTCTGTCATTACCAATAAAGCACAATATTACTTGAGCAATGTATTTCTTGGTTCTGCCCTTTCTAAGGATGCTAATATGGGAATGAAACTTTTTTAAAAGGCTTAATGTGAGAACAATACATTGCCATAAGGAAAAAGCAGCAAAGAAGAAAATATGAAGGCTCTGCCAACAAATTAATTCAGCAGCTAACATTTTTCACAAATTGGTTAAAAAAAATGACAAAGTGATAAATATGTCAAAAAATAAATACAAATATTCTATACATAAATAAAATTAAGTATACTCATGATTACTATTACAATTGAACATTTTTATAATATAATTTTCATGTCTTATCACAGTTTCATTTTTACCATGAATACTAATTACATTGTTTTGACACATACTGGAAGGCACTGACCACTTATGTAACCTTGTAAAGTAATACATTTCAAGACTCTTATCAACTAAAATTTTACCTCCTTTGACAGAAGAATTATTTTCTCTTTTCTTTTAAAAAGTATTTTGGGAATTTATTTTCAAACTATAATTAGAAAGGACTGTATGAGGGGCAAAGCTTTAAGGATTGTCTTTGTTTTCAAAGATTATTATTCAACAAAGCAAGGTCAAGATAACCCAGCATCAAATGCAGTGAAATGTGGGCAATAGTCCAGTGAACTTGGGCTATGTTGACAGCCGAGGAATGTCAGGAATCACTGTCTCATTTTAAATTTTACACTCCAATGATCTGAAAAGGTGACAGGGTATACTTTCTAATACCACATAGGAGGTTTAGGTTACCTAACTCCTGCTTTCTCACTTAATAATTCAAAGAGCCAGAAGATTTACTGCACTTGCTTTAAAAATGTACCCTTCACACCACCCTACAGCTGTTTCTTACGCTGTGTACTCTACTCCTTTCCAAACACCGTATCATTGCTTAAAAGCACATTTAATTACAGTACTTACATTTTTGGCAGTGAGCACTTCCAAATAATCAACTGTTTTACCAAATGAGAATTTGGAATCTCCCTTTCTAAGGAGTGCCAGAATATTAAAAAGGAAAAGAAAAGAAAAAAAAAAGCCATATTGAAAAATGTGTCTGATGACAAGGGTGGGGGGAGAGAGATGGAAAAACTGATGCATTCCAACCCATTTATTCTAAGAAAAAATTAGCATGTTGGCAAATTTTGTGTTTATATTTTATTGTCAATATTCGTTTAAATATTTAAGAGTCAGATTAAAGAGAGTAAATCCCATCGCTGTTAAAGTTTGGAATACTGGTGTGTGGATGCCACGCTGCCAGGTGTAAACGAACTTGTCGGGAGCTGATGCAGCCCTTGCACAGAGGACAAGGAGTGAATGTTCAGGCTTTCAGAGTAAGGTGGGGCCTTTGGTTGGTCTGCTGCTTGACAGAAGGGGCTGGCTTTCCACTGCTCTGGTGTGGGCTCCCTGGGACCGGGCTGAGAGCAGCGCTGGAGCAGAGAGGTGGTGAAATGCTGCCTTTTGCTGATGGAAGTTGTTAATGTAACTGGCAATCAAAAGAGTGATCTCAAGAATCTAAAACAAGAAAAACAGAATTGTTGTACTCCTGAGAAGTTCTCATCACTTCCAAAAGACAGCGGAGGATTGGCCATAGGTAATCTCCATTTGCAAGTGCCCAGGCTACCAGAATCCCCTTCTCTCTAGATCAAACAATGAAGTACTTACATGTCCAGCACCATCAAGGCACTGACACATGTTTTCATTACTTCAACCAGCAGAAAGAGTGAATCTTAAAAACAATCAAAGTCAGTGGCAATATTAGGAAATGTGACAGTCAGTAGTACAACTCTATCAATTATCTTAAAGCCATATTTGTGAGTATATGAGTTAAGAAAGTCAGTGTCATAACAACCATTTAAAGTACTGAGTGGGCCCTGATCTTCTGCACTTAATGGCTAGCTGCCCTCACTTAAGTATAAACTTAATTAAGAAAGACATCTTCCAATCTTCCATCTTTTAAAAAAGCTTCATATTCTGAAGTAGTCTCTTTTAGTTGATAATTTTAAGACAGTTAAAGTTTTAGGAAAATCAACTTTTCATACTTCTTACTAAAATTAGAATTACATCTTAGAATGTAATCCTTTTATTTATTGCTTTTACTTAGAGATGTTAAAACTACATAGTTTGTTAAAAATAGTAAAGGAACAAGTAAGACCCTGCCCGTTTCCTTGAATGAGTCCATAAAGCAAATAACTCTAAGTGAGTAAGATAATGTGTATAAAATACCTGACAATAACAACTTATACACCATGACCATTTATTTTGAACCTTCTGTATACCAGGCATTGGGCTAAATACTTTACAAACTTCCTTCACTTAATTCTTAAGCCCAAAGAAGTAGGTAGTATCATAGCATTTCTTAGACAAAGAAACAAAGGCTTGGAAAGATGAGGTTAAGTCAGAATTTGGACCCATGGTTGTTTGATTATAAGTAATGTCTTTTTTCCCAAATGGAATGTAGTCTTTGCTCAATAAATGTTTTAGTATGAAAAAAAAAAAAAACTAGCGTAAAATTGGCAGAAAGGCTTCCACTCACCTTGGGTTTTGCCATGGCAAAAAGTAATTTCTCTGTTGGTTTGTCCTTTGAATGTGTATTGTTAATAACTACCATAAAATCATCTTGGTAACCTCCAAAGGTCATTAGACTCTTGTACACATAGCTGACTATTAACCTCTTCAAAGAGAAGAAAAAGTAAATATGTTATATGCTCTTTACTTTCAAAGAAAGATAAAAAATGATTAATAAGTATGTCCATTAAAATGCTGATATTAATTAATTATGGTATAATACAAAAAATTTTTTGAAAAAATCAAACCTATTATGATCCAAAATAGATAGTAGTGGTACTTATTTTATTTAGGCATCATCTACCTTTACAATTAAAATACATTTTGATTCTGAAACAAATAACTCACTACAGAAAAATTAGAAAATATAAGAAAAAAATAAAAAGCACCTATATTCCAGAATTCAGTGGAAAACCACTGTCAATATTTTTTATATGTCCTTTCAGATATCTCTTAATATATATTAGGTTCAGCCACATGAAACTGATGCATTTTATGGTCAAAATGGTCAAATATTGGCAATTATATATGGTTCACACTGATAGATGGATTTTGAAATATATAAACAGAAATAGTATCATCCATACTCTTTAGCATTCTGCTTTTTTTAACTTAACAACGTATTGTGAACGTATTTCCATGGTAGATGTACTTGTATAACATCATTTTAAATGATTTTATAGACAATCTTTTATTTAATCAACTTGCTATTGCAGGATATTTTAAATCTTTTTTTTTATTATTTCAAAATATTAATTAAGGGGATACAAGTGGTTTTGTTACATGGATATCTTGTATAATGCTTAAGTCAGGGCTTTTGGTGTGCCCATCACCAGTAAATCATTTTTTATTTATTACTATCTTAAGCAATACTCCAGTGAGTATGTTTGGACATATTTCATAATGCACATACCTAATTTCTTTGGTTATAAAACCAAACAACAGGAATTTCTAGCTCAAAAAATGAGGACAATTTTAAGGAATTTTTCCAAACTCTCCTCCAGAAATGTTACACTCACTTACTTTCCCAGCACTGCTGTCTTGCTGACAGTGGATATTATCATTCTTTTAAGTCTCTGCAACCTGACTGGTGAAAAGTAGAATCTCACTGTTTTATATTGCATTAATTTGATCACTAGTGAGATTAACAATTTAAACTACATTTGTTGAACATTTGTATTTCTTCTTTTGTGAATTGCCTTGGCCCATCTGTCTATTGGTGTGCTTAGAATTTTCTTATTGTTTCTTGTGTTAAGGCTTTCAACCCTTTGGTCACATACGTAGCAAATAATTTTCCCACTGTATTTCTAAAACAATTTAAAAAATATATTTTAAAGATGTACAGCCTAAAAGTAAAGGAATCTGCCTATCTAATGATTAGCTTGCAAGACTGAACAGACCACTGTAGCATCGAATGCCTGAGAACTGCAACCTACCTGTGTGTACTTCCTGGCCTGTATGGCCACCTCCTGGGATCTAGGGAACTGGTTTACTTAACTAAGGTAACTCAAAACTGGTGTATAGTTTTTTGTTGACTTTTAAGTCATCGATTTTATAATTTGTCTTCAAGTTATCCATTCAAGAACTATGAGGCATTCAGAAAATATAAATTCCTTCAAAAAAGTTTTTTAGCAATTATAAGGAGAAACATTAACTATAACACTAAAGGACAGTTTGGTTTCTAGAAAATTTTCAGTGATCTCTGACTGTAGCCACAGGTAAGAAGAGCCCAATACACCTGCCAGGTGAATTTAATAATTCCTGCCCACCAGATTAAAAAAAAAAAAGAATAAAATTTTTACTAAGTAATTGGACACATGACATATGGCATAAAATAATATAAATTTCAGAAAATAAACGAATATATATAGAAAGCATAGTTTGACTATTTTTAATTATGCAAAAGTGATAAGATACTGTGTATCTACAAATGAACTGGTAAGTGACATTACAGGAAATTATAGAAATTGTTATAAAAGCCTTAGTGAAACTGAACTTTAACTTTGGTAATTAAAGTTTCTACTTTAATGACATCTTAAAGATTTTTATTTACACAGGAAACAATCTTTGTAACATTTTTTAAAAAGTCATTTCATGAATACAACCATGATTACAATTTAATCATGGTATCTTAATATTTTCCCATATACAATGGAAACCTGTCTTATCTTGTTTTAAAAGATTAATCATAATCATAGTTGTATTTGTAAAATCACTATTCATTATATAGTATTAGGAAGAATGTTTTCTTTTATGAGAAAAATCAGACTAAGATATCATTACCTTCTGTTTACAGTACATTGATCAATGAAAATAGTTGACTCAGTGCAAAGCTTTGGGGTTTAATCTTACCATGGAGTTGTATTCTAAGATGCTTAAACCATCCTCATGTACGGCCAGCCACATGAAAGTACTTCCAAGTGATGATGGAGTTATGGGCTATGAAGAGGTGAAAATATACTATATTAAAAATGCTAAGCAAAATTACAGAAATATTTTTCAGTCTAAATGGCCTGTAACATTTGTACTTAAACAACAACAACAACAACAAACTTATTAAAAATCTTTCTTGGGGAAGAGGCAGTGTGCTATACTGGAAAAACCAGTGAATTTGGTATTGGGAGACCTGGCTTTGAGACCCAAATCTGCCATTTATTAACGTATGCATTTGGCCAAGCTACTTAATCTTTTTGAGGCTTGATTTCCTCATCTTTAACATGGGAACAATAATGTTTATATCTTATTTTTCTTCTGTTTAAAGAGGCTGATAGTCAACAGAGCTTTTAAGGTTTCTATGATTACCAAAATCCTAATGAAACAAAATATATTGATGTGCTTGATAAGGTGTGTAGTGCTATTACAAAGTGAAGGACTATTATTACAGTTGCACACTTTTTGTAAACTGAAAGTTTATTAAATATGATATTCAATATCTAATAAAAATAGAATAAAAAGAACATATGAAAATGTGTGATCAATAGTAATAAGAAATACTAATTTCCACCAAATTTTTTATTGCAAAAGCAACAAAATTAGATTAATAAAAAGAATCTCCCACCACTAGAACCCAGTTAAAACCTATGAACGTTTTTGAGCATTTTACAGTGATTGTTTTATTCAGTTAACAACTGAAATTCTAACAAAAAATTAACTATTTCTCTTGAATCTTATAAAATGTCAAGAGACTACAGATGAGGAACTTGGATAAGTCTTGTGTTACTTGTATGTAGTAAAACTTACCAGAATCTCATATACAAAAAATTCTGAGTTACCACACTGTCTTCTGAGGGCTGGTTTGCAAAGGATAGGCAAGCATCCAAAGGGATGCCATTTAACTCAAGTGTCCATTGACAGATGAATGGATAGACAAAAAGTGGTATACACATACAGTGGACTGTTACTCAGCTTTAAGAAGGAAGAAAATTTTGACACATGCTATAACATGGATGTACCTGGAAGACATTATTATACTACATGAAGCAAGCTAATAACAATAGGACAAACATTGTATGACTCCTCTTAAATGAGGTTCCTAGAGTAGTCACATTCATAGAGACAGAAAGTAGAATGGTGGTTTTCAAGGGCCTGAAATCTCTCTGGGGCTTGATTTCCTCATGTTTTTTTTTCTTTTTTGGAGGCAGAGTCTCACTTTGCCGCCTGGGATGCTAGAGTGCAGTGGTGTCACCACAGCTCACTGCAATCTCAAACTCCTGGGCTCAAGCGATCCTTCTGCCTTAGCCTCCCAAGTATTAGTAGCTGGGACTACAGGCCCATGCCACCACACCTGCCCTGATTTCCTCATCTTTAACATGGGAACAATAATGATTATATCTTATTTTTCTTCCGTTTTAAGAGGCTGATAGTCAACAGAGCTTTTAGGGTTTCTATGATTACCAAAATCCTAATGAAACAAAATACATTGATGTGCTTGATAAGGTATATAGTGCTATTACAAAGTAAAGGATTATTATTGTAATTGTACACTTTTCCTGAAAGTTATTAAATCTGATATTCAATATCTAATAAAAATAGAATAAAGAGAAAGGAATGAGAAATGGGGAGTTAGTATTTAATGGGTACAGAGCTTCAGTTTAGGAAAATAAAGAAGTTCCAGAGATGAATGGTAGTGACAGTAGCACAACAGTGTGAATGTATTAATACTTAATGCTACAGAACTGTATATTTAAAAATGGTTAAAATAGTAAATTCTGTTATGTGTATTTTACCACACATACACAAAGAAAGGATACCATTAAGAAATAAAGGAGGTGCTGCCCTGTTATAAAGAAAGAAAAGTGTGGCTGGGCACGGTGGCTCACGACTATAATCCTAGCACTTTGGGAGGCCGAGGCGGGAAGACTGTTTGGGGCCAGGAGTTTGAGACCACGTCGAGCAAGAGTGAGACCTCCGTCTCTACAAATAGAAAAATTAGCCAGGCATGGTGGCACATGCCTGTAGTCACAGCTACTTGAGAGGTTGAGGCAGGAGGATCACTTGAGCCCAGGAGTTTGAGGTTGTAGTGAACTATGATAACACTACTGCACCTTGGTTCGGGTGACAGAACAGGACTCTGTCTCAAAAAAAAAGAAAAAAGAAAGAAAGAAAAGTGAGCAGAAGAGATGCCTGTCATGCAACTTGAAAAGCGATATTATTAAATAATATTTTGTGCCAGCAAGGACAGACCATATTATTATTATATTATTAGAGCAGAGAAGGATATTTAATATTCCTTCCAATGCTGGTTAGAATTAGTTAGAATTAAAATCCATGCTGATCTAAAGTTCCTTATATTTTTAAAAAACACGTTCAACTCCCTCCAAATACATTAATTTTATAGATGTTTAAGAATACTAACTTTATCATCTTTCTGTTAATTAGCTTAGTATACAGTTTCCAGCTCCAGTAGCAAAAATAATTTCTTACCTAACAATAATATAGCCACTTGTAGAATCAGAGTTAGAAGATACCTTAGATTTTACTTTTCTAGTCCAAGCTGTTCACTAATAGATGAGGAAACTGAGGTCTAGAGAGGTTAACCAACTTGCCCAAAGTTGCACAGCTATTCAGCAAATATTTATTAAGTGTAATTATGTGCAAAGCATTATGGTGAGCACCAGAGGAAGATTTT
The DNA here is from genome assembly GCA_023783475.1 of Daubentonia madagascariensis. Taxonomy (NCBI): domain Eukaryota; kingdom Metazoa; phylum Chordata; class Mammalia; order Primates; family Daubentoniidae; genus Daubentonia; species Daubentonia madagascariensis. The sequence continues at coordinate 37,248,364 of JAKFHU010001035.1, read as the reverse complement.
AGGATCAGTGAGTCTATACCCTCAAAGAGTGTGCAACTTAATAGTGGGGATAAAACCACACAGAAAAATAAAACACAAGACAGGATGTATCTTAACAGCCTGAGAGAATACAAAGAGACAAGGTTCAATAGAAAGAAGAGGAATCAAAAGGCACAGTTTTTCCCTTGTGGTAAGGGCTGGCCCTCCCCCGGGCAGGGTTTCTGCAGCTCTCTATTCATGTCCCTCACGATCTTTACCACACAGTGCTGTGTTTACAGGCCTGCTGCAACCCTGGACTATACAAATGAACTAGTCCTGGAAGTTTGGGTACAACCCATCTGAAACCATGGGTTTATGTATCCCTAAAGCTTAGCTCAATGTTTGGCAAACAGAGCTCAGCAGATACTTAATAAATGAGCAAATGAGTGGGAGAGTGAGTGAGTGAACGGATGAATGAAGAGAAGAACGCAGAGCTCAACTGCTGTTTACAACTGATTCGCCTAATGAGCCTAAGAAATGATTTAGGGTAGGGGAAGTTAAGCAGAGGGGAAAGGATGGAGAAGCTTTCCTGCCTTTTCCCTCGTGTTCTTTCATTGTTTTCTTTACATTGTTGGATATTTCTTCATTTTTTAAAATAGCCAAATATACTAAATCTGGGGTAAATCTAGTTGACTATGTACACAAAGGTTTTTATTACGCATCTCTCTCCCACTCTTTCTTACTTTTGCAAGAAACAACTTGGCACCAAAGAATGGCCACTTCCTGGCTACTGTCAAATAAATTCGTACACAGTCAGCAGCACTGTGTCCTCGGAGGGCCATCCATCTGGTTGATAGTCGCTGGCAAAGCTGCCTAAAAGAAGAAAAGAACAACAACAACAAAAAAAAAAAAACCCACAAAAGCAAGAACATAAACAGTGTATCATCTTCCCAAGATAAAGCTCTCCTCAAGCCAATCCTAGGCACAACTGAGATACCTGGGCATAAGCCAGGTAAAGGCTTTGTGACTCTCATCTCACCTTTGTCCACCTCTTGTCCTTTTTGGAGCATTCCTTTCACCAAATTCTCATACTACTAGTGTCCGCACCATCACCCAGGTACCCCTAGCAGGTAAATTTTAAAATTCTGAGTAGTTATCATCAAACCTTAGTGTAAAGTTAGTTTACAAGGTAATTTCTCATGGGAATATTTTCATTTTCAAAGAAAAGTACAAGTAGTAGAGCCCAGAGATGAATCCCTAATGGTAGAATTTTAGGTACTACCACTCCTGGCTTGGATAGATGTTGGATGAGGGGAGAAACTTCTCAGATCAAATCATGAAGGCAACCACTTACTCTACATAGACAAAAGACTGATCTTAAATGTTTCTATTTTGGAAAACTCAGGGTAGGCCGGGCACAATGGCTCATGCCTGTAATCCCAGCACTTTGGGAGGCCGAGGTAGGATGACTGCTTGAGACCAGGAGTTCAAGACAAGCCTGGGCAACACAGCGAGACCCTGCCTCTACAAAAAAATAAGAAAAATTAGGTGGGGGTGTGGCATATGCCTGTAGTCCCAGCTACTCTGGAGGCTGAGACAAGAGGCTTGCTTGAGCCTGGGAGTTCCAGGTTACAGTGAGCTATAGTCACACCACTCCACTCCAGCCTGGGTAACAAAGCAAGGACCTTGTCTCAAAAGAAAAGAAAACTCATGGTAAATTGGTTTTGCCTCTATTTTTAAATCTAATCAGCTTTTCTTTATGTTTTCTCTAAAATCAAAACTCCAAATTAGTAGAATTTAATTAAAAACTTTATATTAAAAGGTATTGTGTAAGAAGATAGTTTTTTTTTCAATTTGTTTATAATGGAATATCCTATGAGATAAAAGTTTTTTGATAAGCACCCATAAAATTAAATATATTATTGGCAAATTTTTTTTCTCTTCTTTATTATCAGGATTAATTTGGACAAGAATGAATAAGATGAAATGAAAAGTAGATCTAAATTAAGGTAATTATTTTCATTAAAAAATGTTAAATATAGATTGTAAAGCTTCCAGGCCCACGTTAAATAAAAATATCAATAATCTCTTGGGGTTCAACAGTATTAAAAACTCTTGAGAAAACTGTCATAATTTTTTTATACCTTTAAAATTTGACCAGAAAAATATTACCAAAAAACTAGTGTGTCTCTACCCTTTGAAGAGTTACAAATATTTCCTTACCTTAACTGTTCCTCAGAACAGCCATCTCTATACCTTTTAGGATAAAATTTCTCTATGACTTGTTTTAGAGTTTGATTTGCTTTGCACTGATTGGTAACATGTCCTGCTGGAGTTGAGAAAGGTCTTTCAAAATCTCCAATCTCCACCTAATTGGAAATCCAAAAAAGAGAAAATATAGGCTATTGAAAAGAGTTTTTAAAAAGAAAATCAGTTTTATTTTTCCTAAACATTCTTTTTTAACATGTAATACATAAATGTATTTGTCATGATTGTGTAATTATGGAATTTATAATCATATGTAACAACGTTATTAAATCTAAATTTCAATTGAATTCTAATTTTGAAAAAATCTACAATTTAAACATTTCAGTTCCATTTCTACATTAATCTCCCTAGGTTACTATCACCATCAAGTAGTATTTGCTAAAGGCCACTACTCTGTTATTGCCTATAAGTCAGGATAATTTTTCATTTTTAAGGTACCATTTTAATTGCTAATAATGACGGGAAATGGAAATTAAAAACAAAAGGCAAAAAAGTTATAAAGCTATAAGAAATGTCAAAAAAGTATTAGTTGGACTTTTTAAGGGTCTTTACTGAATGCAATGGGAGCAAGAACCATATTCTCACTACTTTCTTCCTAGATTTTCTCCATAAATATTACTGTATTCACCCCTCATTCTACTGGTCTATTATTCGTGGGACTAGACCCCTTCATTCCCTTCTCTCCCTTAATGAAAGAATGTTCAGCCCTTATCTCTACCAATATGCTCACACAGTTGCCATCCTCTACCTACCCAGTCAACTACCCACTGATCCATCTCTCCATCAACTCACCCACCCATCCATTCATCCAAACCTATACTGAGTCCCCACTATAGGTTAGGCACTGTGCTAAGTGATGTGAGAAAGGAAAAAGTTGAGCATAGTCCCTACTCTCAAAGAGTATTTAGTAGGAGAGAATGAAGCATAAGCAAATACTTGTGATAAACTGTGTTAAGTGGTTTGCATAGGGTACCAAAGGAAGTTCAAAGAGGAAGACGGGATGAGGGACATTCACACCATTTCTTATAGCACTCCCCAACAATCAGATGGAGGGTTCCATCAGGACTGGAATGGTCTTATAGAAAGCCCCAGGTCTCCTCTTAAAAAGGCTCTCTGCCTCCAGGCAAGCTTTAGCACAAGGAGACTCTAAGATTCTGACCTGTGGCTCCCCTTTTCTAGTTCTTAACTGATCTAGATTTCTATAACTGTCTAGGTTCTTTGATCCAGTTTCTTACTTGTTGGTTACTTGGCTTGACTTTCCTGTTCAGCTCCCATTCCTCATTTTCCCTTGTTTCTATAAATCCCCATCTCCTACCTAGTCACATATCTTTCCTAATTTTTTCACACCAAAGAAAAGCTGTCCACCAGCTCTTCAAACATACTGAAATCCTTCCCCCGAAGCAAGCTATGCATTGCACTCACCATCACCAGGTAGCACTCACCACAGCTACCTGTGAAACCTGAGACCAGGATTTAACCCCCAAGGATATGGCAGTCATAGAAACAATAGTTAAAAAAATAGTAGACCATTCAAGGAAACCTTGCCTCTTAGGGAAGGTTTTAGTGGTATGTCCAAGCTCAATGTCTCCCCTCCCCGAAGCCTCACGTACCATGTGGCATAGAATAAACACAATAAATGTTTGGAGAATGATGGAAAATCAACTCAGATAATTCTCAACATGCCCCACATTAACACGATACCTTACCAGACACTATGTACAACAATTAAGGATCAGCTCCAAGAATTTCCTAATTAAGACAGAGAATGTCAACAAGGACCTACAGATATTCAAATCTACAATAGAAATAACTCTTCTTCTACAGAGCTCGGATTTCTTTAGTATATTTCATTTATCTTCACAAAACTACTCTAAAGAAAAAGATCATAGGTATTAATTTTCCTTTTATAGATACAGAAATTATACATTTTAGGTTAGTTATGTGCTCAGAATCTTCTTGGTGTGTAGTCTTACCTTCTGCCCCTTCCTCAAATTCATCCAAAAAATGTTAGAAGTACATATCTCCCAAGTATATTATAATTTTTCTTAAAGAAGCTTTCTTTGCAAAATCAAAAGTTAAAGCAAGAAGACTAACTTAAATTTGTAAAAATGAGAGCAATTTTGACAGCGAATCCATGCCTTTAGAAGACTAAACCCTAGATTAGCAAGTAATAGGAAGTCATTCCTAATCCTATCACCAAGAAAATATGTGCCCTATTCTTTTTCCCTCAGGTTTTCATCACTTGTAGAAAGAGAACACTCCATGTAGCACTAATACTTTAAAGCTTAGATGTTCATAAAATTATTTTAAAAGTAAACTAAATTACCAACTACTCATTCCTCCAAGAACACTTAGAGAGAATGGACTATGTGTAAGGCTGTGCTAGATACAAAGATGAACAAGAACAGCCCTGGCCCTCAGGAAGGCTGCAGTCAGTGGTGCAAAACAGAAGCATAAATAAATAATTATAAACTATTGCAGTCAGGACAGCAATAGAACATTACAGACATCCCAAGAGGGACATTTAACTCAACCAGGCAAGATTCAGGAAGGTTTCCTGGAATAAGTGACAACTACGATGAAAACTAAAAGATAAGATGAAGTTAACAGGTGAAGGGATGTGGGTAGAGATGTTCCAGGCAAAGGAGAAAAATTAGTAAATCATAAGAGGTAAGAAAAAGTGAACCATATGCAAGCCAGGGAATTGTGGGTGGAACCGCAGTTTATATTTTACTGAAGTGTAAAGTTCAAGGGAATGTTGAGGCTGGAGAGGAAGTTAGAGTTCAGATCATGAAAGTCCTTGTATGTAAATAAGAGAATGACATTTTTGCTCTCTATTTATCCCAGTTATTGGTGCTGCCTAACAAATCTGCATGCATAGGTGACACTGTGCCAGTTTGCAGGCCCAGGACTTAAAAAAATGGCAGCTTCCACTTCTGGTCTCTCTTTTGGGACATTGTTCTTGCCACCCAACCACCATTCTGGGAGGAAGCATGAGCAGCGATGTGAAGAGACTGTGTGTAGGTGTTCCAGCTGACAGTCCCAGCAGCAGCCCCAACTAGCAGCTAGCATCAGCCACCAGACATGTAAGCGAACGAGCCTTCGAATGATTCCAGCCCTCAGCTGTGGAGTCACAACCAGCCCTCAAGCTGTGCCAGCTGATGCCATGTGCAGCAGAGACAAGCTGTCCTTTCACTTTCCTGCCCAGATTACTGTCTTAACGGACTGAGTTTTGGAGTAATTTGTTATGCAGCAATGGATAAGTGGAAAAATCCCTCTAGCATCTGTGTGAAGGATAAATCTGTAGGGACCAGACCAGAGGAAGGCACACTGGTTAGAAGTCCGCTGCAGGCGAGGAGGCAGGGTGTGTTGATGGTCTGACCCATGGCAACGGCAGACAGCGCAGAGGAGTAAACAGGGGGAAAAATATCTTAAGAGTTGAAACTGGCAGGACGTGTTGACTGGTGGGAAAGGAGACAGGGTGGGAATTGCAGTGATGGTGCCTGGGTTTGAAGCTTGCCCGGGGAACTGAGTGGAGCCAGTATCACAATGAAGATTCAGCGGAGGGAAGAAAGAGAAAGGAATGTTAGCTCCATTTTCAATATGTTGAATTTAAGATGCCCATAAAAGATGTATGAACTAGAGAGAAAAGATTTGGCAATTATTGGCGTAAGTGGTGGATAAAATAAAAAGAATGAATGGGATGTCCTGGGACGGAACGTGCAATGAGAGGCCATAGACCGAAGACCCTGGTCTGGATGAAATGTCATAGGGTTGCTTTAACACTGTCCCTTAATTAACCTGTGCAAAGACTCAGGTGTGGTGGAGACTGTGGATTACCTCTTATAACCATTCTCTTCTTCTTCTTCAGTAATAAAAGCCTTGAATTTAGCTGGGCGCACTGCCACCCGGCTAAGACCACATTCCTCAGACTCTCTTGTTGGTGGGCAAGTCCACAGGACCAGATTCTGACCAGACAGACACAAATGGAAGTGTTCTATGTGACTGCTGAGAAGTTTCTGCGAAGGCGGCAGTGCCTTTCAGCCCTTCCCCCATCCTGATGCCTGGAACACTGACATCACAGCTGGGGCCCTGGCAGATCTCCAGGACCATGAAGATGACACCCTAGGGACAGCAGAATGGACAGCAGGATAAAGCTCAAGCCCCTAATAGCTTTGCAGAGGTGGCAAGATGCCTGTCTTTGTGAAAGACAAATATACTTCTATTCTGATTAAGTCACTATTAATTTGCACATGTGTGTGTGTTTATAGAAGGCTGAACTTAATCCTAATTGATATAATAGGTAAATAAAAGAAAGTGCTCTAGCCTTTTCAAAGATTAATTCCTATGAGACTACTGAACAATTTTAGCATGGCGCCCTCAGCCCCACAGCTCTGCACTCAAATTCCTTTATTAAATGCAAAGCCTAGTGGTTTACTTTTAAGATAATTAAGAGACTGGGTTCTCTTTATGGAGTACTGTCTCATTCTACCTCATCGCAACTGTTAGAAATTCAGAGTCAAACTGTAATTATAATGCCTGTAATTTTTAAGGTATTAATTGTAGCAAAATGAATTGCAAGAATTACTGAAGGTAATGCCTTACTATATTTAATTCAGTGTAGAAATTAGTATCTTCTCATTTCAATATATTACTCTACATAACATGGAAGTTACCTGAGCTAAAAGAGCTGCCATTTCTAATGCCAGATCCTTGTTCAGAGGAAAAAGTCCATTTATTATTTGATCATTTGTCTGATACATTAACAGCAACTTTTCTCTATCAGTCTCTCCACGAGCTTGCATTGAAAAATACAGTCTGTAAAGAAAGAGAAAATTTCTGATAAATGATATTTTTGCTAAGGAAGAAAGTAAACATAAATCCAGAAGATCAAGATGGTGTTGTTTTAACATAGTTTTCTAAGAGATACAAACTTAGATCATTACTGTCAATGACCTCTGTTTCTGTTATATACAACATTTTCAGCAAAATAAGGAAAAACTGCTTTAAGGTTGATGTTAGGGTTAAGGAACCCTTCTATGCTATTTTTTATGCCCTGGAAAACCAAATCCTTGAGTGTTACTGAGGAAGGACCTAAGACACCAAGTGAAATTAAATATGCCTTCTCTTGTAAGGAACGCATGATGTAACCCTTTATTTCAGTGGGCCGAACAAAGCCAATTTTCAAAATACTCATGGTCTTTCCTGAATACCCTGGACATACCAGGGAATAGGAATGAAGGTTTCAACTAAAAATCAATGAAAAATCATCAAATAAGGGAGGGAGGGTGCAGTTTTCTCTGGGAATCTAAACGATAATATTTGTACATTTTAAATGTGTTTTGACTTTTTGGCCATATTCTGATAAGTGGCTTTAGGAGCTCAAAAATAGTTCACATGTTATCATTATTACTTGTTGAAACATGACATGGCTTTTGTTTGCCCAGGAGGTCGTCATCAAATTGGTGACCCTCTTTAGTTATTCACTATGTCATTTATATGTGAGACTTATGGGGCTCTGACCTCAGGCTGCAGATCAGGCACAAGTGCTGTAAATGCCCTACATGCTGTGACAGTGGGATGGGTAAGCAACACCTGGACACACCTGAATACTGTCATGACAACACAGTGGCTAGAAAAGAGAGATTTAAATCCAGGAGTTGTTAGATGTGTGCCTAATTGGGTATAACTGGATTTTCAGCCCTTTTCGTTCTACATACTTAAGGGAAAGGACATATCCCTGTCAGTCACAGTATCTCTCCCAGTAATTACCTCAAATAGCAGGGAAGGAGAGGGCAGCAGGTCCAAATCTCTGGGGAAACATGGTGGGTGTACTTTGAGAAGCTCCTCCTAACCCATGATTCTAATCTTTCTGCCTGCCCAGCCCAGCTCATGAATCAGAGTGGCTTCCTGAAAATATAAATCCTAAGCTCTGTTTTTATCCATGTCTACATGATGGCACATAATGCAGGATTGTTAAACTGGTAGAATATGGCTGGGCAATTGAAACAGATTCTAAATTCAAACTGATACCAGCAAAGTAATATAAAACAAAGAGAATAAAGTTTACAATGAAAGCCCTCCCAGGGAGAATTTCAGACTTCTGGTTCCAAAATGGTGGCATAGAAGCAAGCTGTCTTCACTCTGCCCCCTGCCCCCCACAGAAAGCCAAAACACCAATATGCAGCACAAAGATTGTCACCAGCAATATCCCACAACTCAAATACGAAGATGAACAGTTCCTAGGGCCACAGAGAAATGAAAAAAAACTCTGAGCTGATGTAAGAGAATAGGACCTCCATATCCATGATGCCCCTTTCCCCAATCTGCCCTGCACCAAGTGTGAGAAAAATTGCCCCATGACTCAAGGTTTCTACATTGGAAAATAATGAGGTCAAGGTAGACAATCAATCTCCCTGCCATCCTGGGATCCCTGGCAGGAGACCTGTCCATGCCTCAATCCACTGGAAGCATCGGGAGTGCCTGAAGGAAGGAATATTCCTAAGGACAGACAGAAAGAAAGGGGGTACGTGGGACCACCATCCCCAGCCCTGGAAACTCTGCTCTGTAACTTGGCCAAAGGAGACACCAAATCAGAGTGCCTGTTCAGCAACACCACACTGTAGGAGGTTTGTTGGACAGGTGCCCTGGGCACAAACCCTTAGCCAGCCTTCCCACACTACTGGGACATCCCTTTTGGGGCTTCTCCCATTCTGGACAAGTGGCACTCTGATTGTTTACTAGAACCAAGACAAACTTGAGCTTAAGGTGCCATCTAGTGCTAAAAAGGAGGCAGTGAACTAGCAGAAGGGGTGGTGGGGCAGGGGTGGGGGGGAGAAAGATAATCAACAGGTAAATTACAAAGAATCTCCAAGCAAACATATCCAATAAAAACCAAAACAAGCCAGACAGAGAAGACTGGAATAAGTAAACTAATACTTCAATGCAAAGACATAGATGTACATCCATAAGAAACAACAGCAAACAGGGAACCATGACCTCCCAAAATGGACAAAGCAAGGAACCAGTGACTGACCCTAACAAGAAGGCAATATGTGAACTCACTGACAAAGAATTCAAAATAGCAGTTTTAAGGAAACTCAGTGATCTCCAAGATAACACAGAAAAGCAATTCAGAAATTTATCAGAGAAATTTAATAAAGATAATAAGTTTTAAAAATCAAACAGAAATCTTGGAAACGAGAAATACATTTGCTGAAATGAAAAATTCATCAGAGGCTCTCCACAGCAGAATGGATCAAGCAGAGAAAAGAATCAGAGATACTGAATGCAGGGTATTTGAAAATACATGGTCAGAGGAGAAAAAAGAAAAAAGAATGAAAAGAAACAAATAGTGACTACAAGATATAAAAAATTACCTCAAAAGACCAATGCTAAGAATTATTGGTATTCAAGAGGGAGTTGAGTAAAAGCAAGGGGTAGAAAGCTTATCCAAATAAATAACAACAGAAAACTTTCCAAAACTTGAGAAAGAGATATCCAGGTACAAGAAGGTCAGGAGATTCAACCCAAATAAGATTACCTGAAGGCATATAATAATCAAACTTTCAAAGGTCAAGGACAAAGAGAAGCTCCTAAAGGCAACAACAGAAAAGAAGCAAATAACAGACAAAGGAGCTCCAATTTGTCTTGCAACAGACTTCTCAACAGAAACCATACAGCCAGGGGGGAGTGGGATGACATTTTCTAAGTGCTGAAAGAAAAGAAGCTGCCATCAAAGAATAATGTATCCAGCAAAGCTATCCTTCAAATATGGAGAGAGAAAGTCTTTCCCAGACAAACAAAAGCTGAGAGAATTCACTACCACCAGACCCATCTTATAAGAAATGCTAACGGGAGTTCTTCAATCTGAAAGAAAAAAACACTAACATGTGAAAAAAAAAATTGAAAGTATATGACTCACTGATAAAATTAAGTATGCAGATGAACCTAGAATACTCTAATACTGTAATTGTAGTATTACACTAATCCACTTATAATTCTAGTATGAAGCCCAAAAAACAAATCTAACAAAAACAATAATAACTGCAACAACCTGTTAAGAGATAGGCAATATAAAAATACGTAAATTGAGACAACATAAAGTCAAAATGTGGAGGGGGGGATGATGTACATACAGGTTTTTTTTTTCATTGTTTTCTTTGTTTCTAATCTTTTCTAAGTTGTAATATCTTTAAAATAACTTGTTATAAGACATTTTTTATAAACCTCATGGTAACCACAATGCAAAAACCTGTAATAGATTCACTAAAAATAAAGAGTAACAGACTAAAACATACTTCCAGGGGAAATTACTCAACCACAAAGGAAGACAGTATGAAAGGAAGAAAAGAAAAGAGGAGTTACAAAACAACCAGAAAACAAGTAACAAAATGGCACTAGTAAGTTCTTACTTATCAGTAATAACACTGAATGGAAATGGACTTGATTCTCAGTGGCTGAATGGATAAAGAAACAAGACCCAACTATATGCTGTCTACAAGAAACCCATGTCACCTATAAAGATACACAGACTGAAAGTGAAGAGGTGGAAAAAGATATTCCATGCAATTGTAAACCAAAAAAGAATAGGAATATCTGTACTTATATCAGATAAAATAAGACTACAAATCAAAGACTGTAAAAAGAAACAAGGTCATTATATAATGATGAACAGGTCAATTCAGCAAGAGGATATAATTATAAATATCTATGCACCCAACAGTGGGGCTCCCAAGTATATAAAGCAAACATTAACATTCTGAAGGGAGAGAGAGACTGCAATACAATAATAATAGGGGACTTCAACACCCACTTTCAGTAACAGACAGATCATCCAGACAGAAAATTAACAAAGAAACATTGGAGGTGGCAAGATGGCTCCTCCACCTTTAGCCTTCTATGCACATCCCAAGTAGGAAGAAAAGCCTGTGGTTTATGTAACTATGATCCATGATGCTCCTACTGCTTTCAATTGGAACACGTACAATAATCCAAAAGTGCATTAAACTTCAAGTAACTGTGTGCTGACGGTTATTTAGAGGAAGCTTCTGCGCCCAATTTGTGTTCTGAGGAATGAAGACAGATTCTTAAAAAGACAAGACCTGTGGGTGATCCTAATTTCAATATTCCTACAAAGAACTTGGGTGTAATGCTCTGAGGAAATCAAATTGAACTGGACTGACTTCAGTGTTGCTGATAAATGAAGTTCATCTTGGAGACTTTGTTCTGTCAAGCTTGGCAACTTTTCTGCCAAACCTTAGCTGACTTTGCTGTTAGAGAGGTTTTAAAAAGGACATTTATATCTGCGTCAGTATCTCTGTGTATCAGCAATGCTAAGACTTTGACTTAGAACTTTTTCTGTCAATCAGAAATTACCATTTTGTGCCTTCTCATTCTTTCTGGGTTAGTACATGGAGAATAGCTTGATGTATAACTCTTGCTCCTGAATGCTCCACTGTCATGTGGTTTCTCCTTGGTTTGCAATGTTGTAGGCTACTAGCAAAGATAATAGATGTAATAAGGGAAAAAACCCTATTTCATTGAGTGTACAAGTGCATATGCAATGGTTACTGTCTTGCCATAGGGAAGAGAACTATAGAACGATCAAGAAGAAATAGAAAATGTAAAAACAATGTCTGTTCTATTGGAAGTTGAAGTTTCCTGAGAAGAATGGATAAAATGACCTTTCTTCAAGTAGAGCACTCTTCCATGTTCTCTCTGTAGTGGAGAGTATCCTTTACTAATAGCCTTCACTAAAGCTATTCAATGCTGGATTTCAAAGCCTTTATTCTAAGACTTTAGGGGAAAATGGTAAGTAGAAATTTGAGATTTTGGCTTACCAGAATAAGTGTAGAGTTCAGGAAACCAGATGTGAATGTGGAACAGAAGCCTAAACCAGGAATAAAAATTATTTTTGAGTATATTAATCAGCTTTTGATAATAATGCCTAATGACAAGCCCCAAAGCTCACTGGTTTTACAAAGTAAGTAAGTATTTCTCACTCATGGTTTGTAAATCTTGTTATAGATTTCCTGTGTGTCATTTGGATTGACTGGCCTTGGTTCTGGACAATAATTTGGGTTCAGGTCAGTTCCATGTGTCTTTTTATTCTGGGACCAGCAGCTACCTGAGGCATGTTTTTTTTCTCATGTCAGATGGCAGAAGCTCCAAGAAGGCTGAGAGAAACTTTCCAGGCCTCCTTAAGTGACTCAGTTTGAAACTGGCACACTGTCCCTTCCATCCCCATGTTATTGGTCAAAGCAAGTTCATGGCCAAGCCCATCAATAGGGTGAAGAAGTATTTGTCATCTATACTAAAGGGACGTACCTGCAAAGTCACATGGCAAAGGGCCTGGATTATGTATTTATTACTAGGAGGGATTGAAGAATTGCAAACAGCAAATATCTCTTAGGTTGATTCTCAGGAACTTTAGGGGTGGGGGCAGAGGCCTAGGAAAAGTAGAGGGCCTTCAACCACTGGCCTTATCACCATCTGTGTTAGTTTCCTAGGGCTGCCTAGCAAAGTACCATAAACCAGGTCATGTGACACATAAAATTGATCATGGTATGTATAATAAAGAATTTGCACCCCCCCAAAAAGAAACATCAGAGTTAAACTATACACTAGACCAAATAGGTCTAACTGACATTTACAGAACATTTCACCCAACTATTTCAGAATATACATTCTTTTCATCAGCACATAGAACATTCTCCAGAAAAGATCATATCTTAGGCCACAAAATGAGTCTCAACAAATTCCAAAAGGCACAAGTCATACCAAGTATCTTTTCTGACAATGGAATAAAACTAGAAATCAATAACAAGAGGAACCTTGGAAACTACACAAGCACATGGAAGTTAAACAACATGCTCCTGAACAACCAATGGGCCAATGAAGAAATTAAGAAGGAAATTAAAAACTTTCTTGAAACAAATGAAAATGTAAATACAACACCAAAAATCTATGAGATACAGTAAAAGCAGTACTAAGAAAGAAGTTTATAGCAATAAACACCTATATCAAAAAAGAAGAAAGACTTCAAATAAACAACTTAGTGATCCATCTCATGGAACTGAAAAGCAAGAACAAAGCAAACCTAAAATTAGTGAAGGAAAGAAATCTTAAAGATTATAGCCAAAATAAATGAAATTGAGATTAAAAATTGTCTTTTTTACATAAGGTCAATGAAACTTAAAGTTGGTTTTTTTAAAAGGTAAACAAAATTGACAAAGCTTTAGCTAGATTAACAAGGAAAAAAGAGAGAAGACCCAAACAAATAAAATTAGAAATGAAAAAGGAGACATAACAACTGAGACCACAGAAACACAAAGAATCATTAGAGACTATTATGAACAACTATATGCCAACAAATTGGAAAACCTAGAAGAAATGGATAAATTCCTGGACACAAAATCTACCAAGATTGAACTATGAAGAAATAGAAAACCTGAACAAACTAATAACAAGTAATGAGATCGAAGCTATAATAAAAAGTCTCCCATCAAGAAAAAGCCCAAGACCTGATGACTTCACTGCTGAATTCTACCAAACATCTGAAGAACTAATACATATTCTACTAAAACTCTTCAAAAAAATTGAAGAGGAGGGGATACTTCCAAATCCATTCTATGAGTCCAGCATTACCCTGATACCGAAACCAGACAAGAACACAACAACAACAAAATGAAACTATAGGCCAATATCACCAATGAACATAGATGTACAAATCCTCAACAAAATACTAGCAAACTGAATTCATTAACACATTAAAAAGATCATTCACCATGATCAAGTGGTGCAAGGATGAAAGGATGGTTCAACATATGCAAATCAATAAATGTGACACATCACATTAATAGAACCAAGAACAAAGACAATTTGGTCATTTCAATAGATGCTGAAAAAGCATTTAATAAAATTCAACATCCCTTTCTGATAAAAACTCTCAACAAACTGGGTATAGAAGGAACATATCTCAAAATAATAAAGGTCATATGAGACAAATCCACAGATAATAATCATAGTGAATGGGGAAAAATTGAAAGCCTTTCCTCTCAGATCTGAAACAAGACAAGGATGCTCACTTTCACCACTTTTATTCAACATAATACCGGAAGTCCTAGCCAGAGCAATTAGGCAAGTGAAAGAAATAAAGGGTATCCAAATTGGAAAAGAAGATGCCAAATTAGCCTTGTTCACAGATGACAGGATCTTATACTTAGAAAAACCAAAAGACTCCACCAAAAAAAATCTTAGAACTGATAAATTTGGTAAAGTTGCAAGATATAAAATCAATATACAAAAATCAGTAGCATTTATATATGCCAACAGAAAACAATCTGAAAAAGAAACCAAGTAAACAATCCTATTACAATAGCTACAAAGAATAAAAATACCTAGAAATCAATTTAACCAAAGAAGTGAAAGAGTTATAAAACATTGATGAAAGAAATTGAAGAGGACAAAAAAATGAAAGATAGTTCATGCTCATGGATTAGAAGAATCAATATTGTTAAAATGACAATTCTATCCAAAGCAATTTATAGACTCAACGCAATCCCTATCAAAACCAATGATACTCTTCACAGAAAGAGAAAAAAAATCCTAAATTTTATATGAAACCACCAAAGACTTCGAATAGCCAAAGCAATCCTGAGTGAAAAGAACAAAGCTGGTGGCATCACACCACCTGATTTCAAAATACACTACAATGCTATAGTAACCAAATTAGTATGATACTGGCATAAAAACAGACACACAGACCAATGGAACAGAATAGAGAATCCAGATATAAATCCATGCATGTACAGCAAATTCATTTTCTACAAAGGTGCAAGACTATATAATAGGGAAAGGATAGTTTTTCCAATACATAGTGCTAGAACTGATAAAATAGAGAGAATATCTGACCTATCTTACCATTTACAAAAATCGAATCAAAGTGGATTAAAAGACTTAAATCAAAGGCCTGAAATTATGAAACTACTAGAAGAAAACACTGAAGAAATGCTCTAGGACACTGGTCTGGGCAAAGATTTTTTTGTGTAAGACCTCAAACGCATGGGCAACAAAAGCATAGGACAAATGGGATTACATCAAACTATAATAAAAAGCTTCTGCACATCAAAGGAAGTAATGAACTGAGTGAAGAGACAACCCAAAGAATGTGAGAAAATATTTGCAACTATCCATCTGACAAGGGATTAATAACTAGAATATATAAGGAGCTCAAACAGCTCAATAGTGAAAAATAAATAATCTAATTTAAAAATGGACAAAAGATCTGAATAAACATTTCTCAAAAGAAGACAAATAAATGGCCAACAAGTATATGAAAAAATGCTCAATATCACTAATCATCTCTGATCACTAATCATCAGAGAAATGCAAATCAAAACCACAATGAGATATCATTGTCATTTGCAGCAACATGGATGGAACTGGAGGTGATTATGTTAAGTGAAATAAGCCAAGCAGAGAAAGACAAATATCTTAAGTTCTCACTTATATGTTGGAGCTAAAAAAGTGGATCTCATGAAGATAGAGAGTAGACTGGTGGTTATCAGAGGCTGGGAAGGGTAAGGGGGAGTGGAGGATAAAGAGAGATTGATTAATGGATACAAATATACAGTTTGATAGAAGAAATAAGATCTAGTGTTTGATAAATAAGTAGGGTGACTATAGTTTACAATAATCTATTATATATTTCAAAATAGCTAGAGGAGAATAATTCAAAAGTTTCTAAGATAAAGAAAAGACAAATATTTAAGGTAATGGATATCCCAATTACACTGTTTTGATCTTTACAAATTTTGTAAGTGTATTAAATTATCACATGTATCCCCAAAATATGTACATATATTATGTATCAATTTAAAAATTTTTTTAAAAGATGAAAGCCCTTCTTTTGGCATGCTTACATTTTTATACATAGCTTTATTTTCTCCATTTGAAGTCAGAAACTGTCTTTTTCATCACTGTAAATCACTAGGGTTTAGCTAACTGTTACCACTAGAAGGTTCTGAATATAAATTTGAATTGGTAATATGGCTAGGGGGAGAAAAAGAACCAAATGGCTACAGGCAAGAAGACCTAATGTGTATTTTCTGTCATTTCTGGCATGCAACAAGATTGAACCCAAGAGGGGAAAATGAAGGATCATTAGCAAAAAAGGGGAAAAGCAGTCCTGGGGACATGTACAGTACAGGAATACAATATGGAGGAACCACTGGCTCAAACCCCTAATGAAACAGGTTGGGCTCCAATAGTCATCCAAGGGTTTGGAGAGAATTTGGAAAGGAACTAAAGAGTCACAAAAACGAACTTTCCCAGAACTGAGAAAATCAACTCTGTGGCGCTTGAATAGGAAAGGCACCAGAGGAATGTGATCTAAGCCTCTCACAATATGACCCACTTCCAGCTGCTCCCAAATCCTAAAGAGGCCTGAAGCAGCAAAAGTGAGCTTTTGTTACAGCAGGCAAGGCTCAGATTAGGTAGCAGGGGTATTCCCAAATGTTCACCTCCTCATTGGACTCCTAGGAAGCTGGATACTGTAGGATGGAAATCATATCACTATATGTGGTAAATGTGCAGTAAGTGTTGGTTAGTAATAGTAGTAGCAGTATTCTTCTCCAGGGGTATTTAGAATCACAACAGAGTCTCTTCATTCTGGAATTTTTTTTAGTGTGAACATAGCTAGAAGAAATGGGATAAACTACATGACCTGTCAAGATCCTTCTTAGCTTAGAAGCTACTAGATACAGGCACTCTTACAGTCAGCTGAAGGTAGCAGAGACGGGAATGTTAAATTATGTTCCAGAAAACAATAACTACAAAGCACTACTGAAAATAATCCTTTATTTTCAAGGGGGGGAAAGAAGAGTTGTTCCTTTCAGGGAAGAACCCTTGCCAGTTTTGTTAAAAACATACCTTGACTTTTCAAAAACACAGTAAGAAATCAAATTAAATAAGAAGCTTAATAGGAATTGAATTTAAATGTTAGTTTCCAAATGATCATCTATGAGAACAAGTTCAAAACCTACTAATTAGATCTATAACCCCTGAATCTAAATAATTAAAATTCCATAACTTGCTAAATACAAATTTAAAATTCCATGATAGAGAGAATAGGTATTTCAGTTTTGTTTATTACAGTGCTGCTTGGCAGATGAAGAATCAAGTCCTTGGCTGCGTGACAGGTCACAGCCAGGTCCCGTCCTGGGTCACTGAAAATGAGGGCTCATTGTCTAAGTTATTTATACACAGATGCAAAGCATGGCCATATTTAGAAGAATAGTACTCTCTCATAGCTGTGGCTATCCAGCCATTGCAGACTTCTGTTAAAAATTAAATCTTTCAGGTTTTTTTTTTACATCATAACTACAAATGCATTATTAGAAAACTCAATACTATGCTCTGTATTAAAAACATGATGCAACTATGAATGTTTGTAATCACAAATTTCGATTAAATTAATTTCACAGGAAAAAAATAAAATAAAATAAGCCTTTTAGTTGAGTTGCTTTTTCTTCCTGATGTCAAAGACACTGTCATGAGGCTTTTTTTTTAACAAGGCAATCTTCATCCTGTGTTATTCCTAACTCTGTCTTTTCTCACGATGTCACAATGTTTGCTAGACTTTTCTGTGTCTTTCAGATCATCTTTCTCCATTTCATCCAAATTTCATTTCGTTTCTTTCTTTTTTTTTTTTTTTTGAGACAGGGTCTCACTCTGTTGCTGAGGCTAGAGTGCAGTGGTGTCACAGTTCGCTGCAACCTCAAACTCCTGTGCTCAAGCGATCCCCCTGCCTCAGCCTCCCAAGAAGCTGGGATCACAGGCATGTGCCACCACATCCAGCTAATTTTTCTGTTTTTTTATAGAGAGGGGGTCTCGTTGTGTTGCTCAGGCTGGTCTCGAACTCCTGGCCTCAAGCAATCTTCCCACTTCGGTCTCCCAAAGTGCTAGGATTACAGGCATGAGCCACCACACCCAGCCCAAATTTCATTTCAATTCCAATCATAGCCATCACAATCAGAGTTAGTATGTATTAACCATCGATAAGGTATGGATTATTAGGAATAGTCTTAGACAAGGAAGTCATTTCATTTGGTTCCAACAAAACCAAGAGAGAATGCCTCAACCTGTTCTATAAAATTTCTAAGGCAGGCTGGGTCCAGGAGCTGGCTCCTTCCACAAAGAGTGAGGCCAAAAAGCAGAGACGGAGATGAGGACCTTTAGGTCAGTGCTTTTCAAAACTTAGCATGTGTAAGAACTTTGTGGAGACTTGTCGAAACCCAGACTCCTGGGCTTTACCCCCAGAGACTCTGACTCAATGAGCCTGAAGTGGGGCCTAGTGATTTGCACTTCTAACATGCTTCCATGTGGTCCTGAGGCTGTTGGTGCAGAGTCCACACTTTGAGAACTACTGCTCCAGCAGTAAACAGAACTAAAACAATCATCTGGAAGGTCCAACTCTTCCAGCCTGCTGTTCTTGCCAGTCACCAAAGGGTCATAGATGAAGGCTGCCATCAATGGAAACAGGTTCTTCCAGGAGTGGAACCTATTAGATTTCCATTATTTAAGGAATTTTGCTTATCCCTAGGAATGTATAATTTTAAAACCTTAGATACCAAAGCTGAATAGTCCCCTTTTTGTTACTCGGAACTCTGGCAAATCAAAGCTCCAAAGGTTCACAACCACCTTTTATTGAAATCAATGGAGTCTGTTCAAATAGTGGGTGGCCTTTAGTGGCTACCTGTAAGAGGGAGGAGTCCAAAATATGAATGTACCATATTTATTTAATGGTTCCCCCATTAATAAACATGTAAGTTTCCACCCTTAATTTTTCACTGTTATAAAAATTATGGCAAAGATGATACTGGAATATACTGGAATACTCTGCCCACTTGCATCGGTATTTCTGTGGGATAGATTATTAGAAAAAGAAATACTGAACTGGATCAAAGGTTGTTCCTTTCTTTATGTTATATAGTGCCTTCACTTCTCAAATTCCAATTCTAAGTCTGTGAACATCTTCCAAAGGGAAGCCTCTGAAAGAATTCAGTACCACTTCAATAAGTCCACCAAGCTCTTTGGCTGACATTTTATAGATTTCTTAATTTGTGGGGTATAAGATTCAAATAAAACTATCAAAATCCCTTTATTTTGGTATAGTTAATGTGAGCTGGTCAGTTAACAGTGTTTATTAAGTACCACTTTCTGCTAATATATGAAAGAAAATATTTTTAAAAAAAAAAGAAAGAAAGAAAATCTGGTTTCTGACTATATCCCAAAGTGCATTAACATGTATCTGTTGAGAAGGTATATGCTCCAGCTCCACTGGCATTGTCTCCATTCCTGAAACAAGCTGAGCAGCCTCCTTCTACAGGCCTTTAAATGTCCTTTCCTACCTATTTTGATGTTCCCACTCCCATCTCCCTCTGAACTTGGCATAAGCATTATTTCCTCAAAGAAGCCTCCCAATGTCTCCAGTCTGGATGAGGCTCCTCATTATGTACTCTCACAGTACCACCCTTTCCCTTCAGAGAACTTAATGTTTCATTATACATTCCTTAGAGTGAGTATATGATTAACAACCATCTTTCTCACTAACCTTAACTCCAAAAGATCAGGGACTGGGTCTATGTCTGTTTTTATTACCATTTTACTCATAGCATCCAGCTAAGTGACTGGCTTAGAGTTGAAGCTCACTATATACCGAGAGAGAGAGAGAGAGAGAGAGAGAGAGAGAGAGAGAAAATATGAAAGAACAAGAAGGAATAGATATGAATATATCACTTCCAAAAGACTTAAACAAAGATAAATATATCTTCTTATTACAGATCTACAGTAGGGTATTTAAGTATTCAGTTTTCATGAAAAATGTAGTAATACTGTTAAAGGAAATTTTGAAAGTGAAAAATTCATCCTTGTATCAACTACCCTAAGAGAGCAGCTACTTTTTTCCCTATAGTTTTTCTAATCTTGTCAAAATATATATTTGTGTAAAATATAACTATTCATGAGATTAAGAGCCTAGAATTAGAAACAAAATTTGATGTGACAGTTTTTTCCTATAGAAAGATTATCATTTATATAAAAACAAACATACAAATAAATATTATCATTTTCAAGGCTATTCAGTAGGAAACTAAATTGTACCGCATGATTTGAACATATTGTATACTCATACTATGGCATTTGGATACACTATTACACACCTGTTTTTATAAGTCAGACGAACAGTTCTTGTACCTTCACATTTTCCAGGCTGCTGTTCTTTGGAAGCTTGTTCCCATTTAGAAATAATGTCACAAATCTAGAAGGGAAGTAGAAAACTGAGATTTATAGGACTTTTCAAATCAACATTTTTTAAAGGCAAGTATGTCTGTAGGCTGAAAAATTTCATTAATATGATCAATCCAAATGTACTCAAGCTTTTTTATTTTCAGCTCTGTGCAGCTCTGAGTTTAGGATTTAATTATAAATTGTTCTTTGGTCCACTTATCCTTAGGGACACACATTAACTTTGGACTGTGGCCATGCATTTTTTATTCAAAAAGGAATCTTAATGCAGAACTGCTTGAGACTGGAAACAAGAAGATTCTGGGGATTTTTTTCATGATTTTGTCACAGAAGAAGCAACTTTCTACCTTACGAGTTTATAAAGATTGTAATAACTGAAGTTATAGCAAAGAAATCTGAAATATAAGGAAAGGGTCTAGACGCAGTCCCAGCTGTTTGATTTCAGGTAAATCATTTCCTTCTCTAGGCCTCAGTTTCCTCATTTGCAAATAAGTGGATTGTTTCTCTAAGGTCCCTTGTGGTTCTATAATTCTGCATTTCTAATTGTTGCCATCACTAAATGAAAACTTTATTAAAGTTATTTTACTATGATCTGGAAAAGATTTTGTTTAAGTCCCTCCTCCTTTCTCTCCACAGGTCCATTTCTACCCATCCTTCAGAGTTTAGTCAGGTCTTCCCTAATTCCCAATGCTGAACTTAATCTCTCCCTCTGTGCAAAGTTTACAGCACTCTTAAAACATTTATCACTTTCAACCCTAGCTTCAGGTTATCAGTGTATAAGACTGCTCTTCCCTAAGCAAATTTTAAGTTCACCCACTGTGGCAGGGATTATTTCTGGTCCTTTTGTATTCCCCACAGAGTCCAGCCAGCTGTGGGACACAATAAATAGTTCAATAAATATTGCTGAATGAAAGAAAAAAGTGGAAAGCCATTTTATGAGAGCTTTCACACCTCCACCCTTAATACCCTAATATTTAGAGTATTATTGCCATTATTAATCTGTTTCCTCTCTCTAACATGGAGTGTGTGTGTGTAGAGATTGTATATTAAGAATTCTAAGGCTTCAACAAAGTCCTGCAATTTTTTTTATTGTGAAGATCAGATTGCTTAAATCTTTGGAAAACTCCTGAACTAAACTTCTCATAAAATAAAGAGTAGCTTCTTTGCTGTTTGCTAGGTTTGGCTCCTTAAAGGAACTTGGTTTCACCTTGATGTTTCCTTGAAGACAATGCTCTAAATCTCTGCCAGAAGGATCATCAGTGAACAATGCAAATCCAGACTGGGCTGGCTTCCTCATTCCTGTGTCCTGGTTCAAAGTATTCAAAAATTCTTCCACTGTGGTGGATGCATCAAACCCAACTACCTAGACAGAAATAACAAAGTAGTTCTCTTTCAATAAAAAGTATACAAATTTCAAACTGAGACTTCAGGGATGAAACAGGGCATACTTGATGCATGATTAATGACAACATATATTTCTGCAGGTGCTTTAACTTTTTTTTCCAAGCTCCACTGGAGAAAATTAACAAGGTTACCTCACTAGTCAGTTTGCTGTAAGAATTCAGAAATTGGAGCTTCAGCCAACAGACATGAATTCAAAATAGAAAGATCATTTGACAGCTATAAACCTCTTGTTGAGATATTATGGTTACTATTTAGAAGCAAACCAAGAACTATAGTACAATATGCAATCTTTAAGCAGATGAAAGAAAATGAACAAGAAATGCATTTAAATAAATGAACACTTTTATGTATTTAATATTTGTCTCTTTAATAGGCAGTTAAGTACCTGAATTCTGTGATAAAAGGCTTATGGCTACAAAGACTAATTGCTAGCTTTGGAACATGTTTGCTTCAGTTAATAAGTGAGCTTCTAGATCTGAGAACTGGGAGGACCCCAGGAAGTTTTCCCAGATAATTTCTGAAATTGGAGATTTTAAAAGAGACTAAAATTGTACACACCCAATGTTAGTAATTATTTCCATTCCTAGCAGGTGCACTGATAAAGAAAAACCCCAACCACAGTATATTTGGTTTTCTCCGTCAGAATTATAATGGCAGTGAAAGCCACCCATTATTTAGTTCAATATGGATTTGGTTTTAGTGTTAATCCTTTTTAGCAAAACTGTTTCAAAACTAAACTGTTTTGATAGAAGATCTAATATATTTGTATGTTTATCTCTGCCCATTGCTGACAAAGGTAGGCAGACAGTCTCACTTCCCTGTTCCACAGAGGTCACACCAAGGATTCTCAGCTAAGCATGTTTTCATAAAGGTACAAAGGCTAACCTACCTGATATATCCCATTCATGAAGTGCACTGGTATACTGAAGGGCAAAGAATGATGATAAGGGTTTCGAAGAAGAGTTGAAAGAATTTCCATTCTTGAGGGTCTTGCTTCTCGATCTCCATTTTGTTGCGTTCTTTCTACACATCGCTGGCAGTAAATGGCATATTTTCCAAATTCTGTCCTGTAATACAAAACTTAAGATAAAATCTAAGAATAAATGTAATTGACAACCTAATATATGCAACCATTAAGAATGCTTCCCTTGTACATTATATGATACAATGTATTATGCTAATTTTAACAGTAACTTTTCTTTTTGAATGATAATATTAAACTGCTGTAACTTTTCTCAAATTCTCATTTCTTTACTTACTCAAACATACCCACAAAGAATTCTTTATCTTTGTTGCATTATTATAATCACAAACTGCACTTAAAATTACCAGTCATATAGTCAACATATAGTGATTTAATATTAAATATAAAGAAAAAATTTGTATGAAGAACAATATAGAGTCATTTAAAAAAACATGATACAGCAGAGTTCTATTTTGAAGAACATGGAAGATAATGCTTGACTGCTAAACAAGGTAAGAAAATGTCTTCAAGCAAAAATAAAAATATATTTTCTTTCTTTACCCTATAAAACACTGCACTTGTTAAAAAATGTTAAGAACTAAACAAAACCACTGAGTAAATAAATGTAAAAGCTGGACAGAGATCTTATTTTGTTCTCTTTTGTTATAATCTTTATTCTGTTTATAAAAGCAAATTGATAACACCTCTAAATATATTTGTACTCAAGTACCTTGTAGGCAGACCCTAAAATGTTACCCTTTATCTGGCGGGTCCTCAGTGACTGCAACTGAAATCACATGACATTGATTACAGAGGCCCCAGAATGTATTATGCATTTTGCATAACTTCAGGATATTTTCCTATTGGTTCCACGATGGTTTTTTGCTTGTTTGTTTCTTTCTCTGTTTGTTTGTTTAATCGCAGACTCTATTTAACTAACCTAACACAATGCTCTTCATGGACAAATTAATAAGCCTTGGCTGAGTGCCCTGGATCCCATAGTAAGAAAGCCATTCTGAAAGTTGGATTTTAAATGTCTTTTTCAAGGGAGTAAGAATTCTGAAGTAATTCAAATACCTACAATTATAAAAGGAGGGAAGATCATAGGGGAAGTTTTCCACATAAAAGAATTCAATATGGAGAAAAACAGTAAAAGGGAAAACTAAAGGAAACAAAATAGTTGCTTTTACTGAATGAACACTCACTGATGCTAAGTCATTCATACTTGAAATGCACATAGACTTTTCACTTGAAACTATTCTTTGTCAGTTTTTCAAGCTTTTACTGCAATCTTCCATAAGAGATTTAACATAACAAAGAAAATACTTTCCAAGCTCCACACAAATGATAACCAAAGGCCTCCTGTACCAATATTTGTTTCACACATTCTTCTGAAAATGTACCTGGCAGCTTACTAAATACTTATGATGTATTGTAGACTTTCAGAGGCCACATAAACGGTTCAGCTGGCTAGTTTTCTGCACACCTGGAATCTGCGTTCCTCTTTAGGTGAAGTCTGAGGAGCCACAGGAAAGGATGATGGGGAAGGAAGAGCCCAACACAGAGTGCCAAGAGCTGCCAGCCCTGGGCAAAGAGAAGCACCATAGGTTAGATACCACACACCAGTCAGAGACCTGCATCAGAATGAGTATGACTGCCAGAGGCTGGGAGAGCAAGGGGTTGATGATAGCCTCTCTTAACCCAAAAATGTTTTGCTTCTTCCACATATATGTTATCTGTTTAGAGCATTATAATACATTAAAACCATAAAAACTCTACATTGGGTCAGATCCATGATCCATCTAGTTGCGTATAGATTGTCTACGACTGAAGTACCAAAGCACAAGTAGATATGGTGGTCCCTTTTGATATCACGCTTGAAGATTAGGGACATTGTTTTCTTTTCGTTCATTTATGTATCTACTCATTCATTAAAATATAAATATAAGTAATGGTTTTGAGAAAGGCAGATTTCAAAATAGTAAAAAATCGTATGCCCCAAACCAAAACCCACCTACCCACATGTACACACACACACACACACACACACAACATATACACACATATGTGTAAGTATATCCATATATACCTACACATAAATAAGGGACAAGTATAAAAATACTAACAGAGGTTAAACAGGATTATATGTGATTTTTATTTGTCCTTTGCTTTGTTCTGTATCCTCTTATTTTTTTTCATTAAGCAAGTATAACTTCAGACACTTTTAAAGTGTTGTATAAAAAAGGATGTGGGGACTAGGTCCTGACTTTGCCCTTGAGGAGGCTTCAGTCTAGTAGAAGAGTTATATATTTAAACATTAAACTATAATACAACATAGTAATACCATGTATCAAATTTTTAAAAAATACAACCAATGGAGGAAATGACTAACTGCTGGGGTAGTTAGGGAAGGATTCACAGGGAATATGTTGCTTGGGCTAGACTGTAAAGTCTACGGGAGGGAAGGAGGAAGGGGGACCCAAGGAAGAGGAATCCTACAAGGTGAAGAATACTGCAAAGGCAGGGTGTGTTTAAAGACTGGGGAGAGTTTATTCATTTGCTGTATGCTGGAGGCAGGAAGAAGATAAAGAGGACCAGTGTAGCCAGATATTGAGCTGATCTTGATGTATATGAAGCTTAAGCTTCAGAACCCTCTTGGGCACAGGTGCCTTCCAAGGCCCTGGGAAGGGCCTTGTCAATTGTGTTTACAGGTCATACGTTTGTTAAAAAGTGCAAAAGTAATATATTTTGTAGTCTTTTTCTTAAAGAGCATTTGCCAAATTGTATAAGCCTCAAGTTCTGCAAAATCTGGATCCAACCCTGAGAGTTCTGTGTGCTAGGTTAAGAAATTCCTGATTTATCCTGTGGTTAACAGAGTCAATATGCAGAGAAAAAATGGGTATTCATTAAAAAAGTAAACACACATGACCACAAAACACCCGAAAAATATATTCAACTGCACTAATAATTAAAGAAATGCATCCTAAATCAATAGCGAAATATCATTTTTTTACCTGGAAAGAATTTAAAAGAATTACACTGAATATTGTTGAAGACAGGAAAATTCTAGGAATGGGTTCAAAAGAATTCACTAGACCTGCACACAGATTTAGGTTCAAAGATGTCTACTGTATAGGTATTTAGTATAGAAAAATTGAGAAATCTCAAATGTATAGTAATTGATGTTAATGCAACCACTAATGTTTTAAAGAAGATATGGGGAAACGATTATGTTCTATAGTTTTAAAAAGTAGTATGCACATTGTAACTCTAGTAATATGAAAAACTGTGAGTGTGAACATACCTACGCACATTTACAAATTTTCTATAAACATATAAATATATAAATAAACCAAAATAATATACATCAAAATTTTAATGGCTATTTTTCCTCTCCTACTTCTTGTATTTCAAATATCTATACTGAATGTATATCATTCTCACAATCAGAAAAACAACATCACTTTAAATCGCATGTATGTGCATCAATATATACCTGCAATGGTCCTGGTTGATTCTGTGGTTGTCTTCGTCTTGTCTGTTTAATAAGCTGACAGCAAATTTCATTCTGTAGCTCAGGATGTGTCAGACAGATTTGCAAAGCACTCTGGGCTAGAGATATGTGGTAATCAATTGCAGGGGAGTCAACCGCAGCATTTATAAAAAGCTGGCAGGTCTAAATTAAACAAAAAAAAATATATACTCAAGGTGAGAAATGATTAGATTTGTTCTGCATTAATTAGATTGATTCTCTTTTCAGCAATAGTTTTTGTTTAAAATGATGGAGATATATATTATGATAACCCTAATCAAAAGAAATCCAGAGAGGCTACGATAATAGCAGACAAAGTAGATTTCAGAGCAAGGAATTCTGCCAGAGATAAAGAAGGTCATTTTATAACAATAAAGGGGTGAGTTCATCTAGAGGATATAACAATTCTAAACATTCATGCACTTAATAAAAGAACTTCAAAATACATGTTAATCTCATCCAGTATATTTTTTCATTTTACCCATTGCATTTTTCATCTCTAAAAGTTCAGTTTGGGTCTCTTAAATATCTTCTATTACTCTCCTTAAAATGCTCATGTTTTCTTTTACCTTCCTGAATGTATGAAGTCTGGTAGCCAATCTCCAAAATGGCTCCCAATTTTCTCCACCTCCTGATACTCAGACCCTTTATGGGAGTCTGTATGGGAGGGTACAATCCCCTCCCATATTGTACCGGGGTTGGTCTGTGTGACTAGTAGAATTTGGCATGCCATTCTGAGATTAGGTTATAAAAAGCAATGCGGCTTCCATCTTGGCCACACTCTCTCTCTTTCCCTCTTAGATCATTTGCTGTGGAGTAAGGCAGCTGCCGTGTCTTGAGTAGTCACATGGAGAGGCCCATGGAGTGAGGAACTGAGGCTTCTTGCCAACAGCTGCATGAGAGTCTGGAGTCCTCCAGACCCACTCAAATCTTCAGACAACTAACTGCTGCCGCTGCTGACAGCTTGACAGTAACTATAATACATGACACTCTGAGCCAGAACCACCAGCTAAAATGCTTCCAGATTCCTGACCCTCTGAAACTGTGTGAAATACTAAATGTTTGTTGTTGTGAGCCACTAAGTGTGGGGGAAAATTTTAATATAATAATAGATAACTAATACACCGAAATGTTCTTGTTTACCATCATTTGTATTATTCTAGATATGTTTCTATGATTGCTTTTTCTCATCATTACACACATGTTTAACCCAATTCTCTGTATGCCTGGTGATGTTTGACTGGATGCAGACATTGTG
This sequence comes from Daubentonia madagascariensis, assembly GCA_023783475.1. Lineage (NCBI taxonomy): Eukaryota > Metazoa > Chordata > Mammalia > Primates > Daubentoniidae > Daubentonia > Daubentonia madagascariensis. The sequence goes on along the minus strand of JAKFHU010001035.1, from coordinate 37,220,671 downwards.
AATTTTATATTGTTGGACACTGGATTTTTTTGTAGTCTTTAAATATTTTTGTGCTTTGTTCTGAAATAGTTAAATTACTTGGAAACAGCTTGATTTTTTTCAAGGCTTCTTTTAAGTTTTCTTCATGTGAATCAGAACAGCCTTTAGTCTAGGACTATTTGGAGCCCATTACTGAGGCAATAACCTTCTGAGTACTCTACTGGAAGCCCGATGTGTTAGAATATCTTTCCATTCTAGATGTTGGGAAAACAAACTATTTCCAGCTCTATGTGAGCTCCAGGAATTTTTCTGCCTATTCCTTTCAGGTAGTTTTTTCCCCAGCCTCAGGTAGTTTCCTCACACACACACGCTTATCAGATGAAAACTTGAGGGGAACACTGCAGATGTTTTGAGCTCCCTCTCTTCCACTCTTTAGCTCTTTCCTCTTGGCCTTCTTGAATTCTGAACTCTGTCTCTGCAACTCGGGAAGACTGCCAGGCTTTGTTTGGGTGGCCAAAAGTAGAAGTTCTTCCTTTTATCTTCTAACTGGTTGTTTGTATCCATAAAAGCTTTTGATTTCTGCTTATTTATTTGTACCTCACTATCTTACTGAATTATTTTTGTTTGTAGTAGTTTGTTTGTTTTGTTTGTAGTAGTTTGTAGTAGTATTTTGTTTGTAGTAGTTCTTTTGGGTTTCCTAGGTATAAATTATACCATCTGTAAATATTTTCACTTATTGCCTAATTGCATAGGTTAGTCCCCTAATAGAATGTTAAATAACAATAATAATGATAAAATTTGTATAATTTACAGTTTAACTTAAAAGTTAAAAAGTAATGGAGAATATCCTTGTTTTGTTCCTCACTTTAGTGGAAATGTTTCTAACTTTTCTCCACAAAGCATGATGCTTGCTTTTAGCTAAGCCAGGAATGTGTTATCATGTTAAGCAAGTATCTATCTATTGCTATTTTATGAATGTTGTATTTGTCAAATGTCTCCTCAGCATCTATACAGATGATTATCTACAAATAATAAGTAATATTAATAAATATCCTAATATTTAGCCATCCCTGATTTCCTGGAATAAATCTCTCTTAGTCATGATTTAATATTCTTTTTCCCATTCTAAAAATTTTATTGATACACAATAGTTATATGCATTAGGTCATTAAATATGAAAGTCCAATTTCGAACCAAAAGTGTAGTTTATTATCTCAAACAAGAAGCAGTACAATTAATCAAAGTATGCACCTAAACTATTGACACAGTTTTGCCATCTTAATGGTAGTTTGTTTATGCCAATAGCAAAGAAGTCTGGACAGCTAGTGGCAAGGAAATCACGAAAGGCATTTTCCACAGCTTGTTGAGAATTGAATATTTTTCTTTGCAAGAAGTGGTCCAAAGCCTGGAAGAAGTGCTAGTCAGTTGGTGCAAGGTCTGGTGAACAGGGTGGATGACAAGAGAGTTTCCAAGTCTATCTTCTGTAGTTTGAGCAGTGTTGTTTGTGCGACATGGGGTTGAGTGCTGCCTTGCAAGAAGATTGGCCTGTCCCTGTTGACCAATCTCGGCTGCTTAACTTCAAGCATCTTCATCATTTCATCCAGTTGGTTGCAGCAGACATCCGCTGTAATCAATGGACCAGGTTTCATGAAGCTGTAGTGGATAATACCAGCGCTGGACCACCAAACAGACACCATTAGCTTTTTTTGGTGAATATTCAGTTTTGGACTGTGTTTCGGCACTTCATCTTTATCCAACCATTGTGCTGAATGCTTGCGATTGTCAAAAAGAATCCATTTTTCATCACACGTAACAATACGGTGTAGAAATGGTTCACCTTTATGTGATGACAGCAAAGAAAGGCAACCTTCGAGACAGTTTCTCTGCTCACACTTATTTAATTCATGCAGAACCCATCTATCCAGCTTCTTTACCTTGCCGATTTATTTCAAATGGTCCAATATTGTTGGAATAGTAACATCAAACCTTGCTGCTAATTCACACGTAGGGTGAGATGGATTCACTTCTACTACAGCTTTCAGCTCCATCATTATCCACCTTGGTCTCAGGTCACCCACGTGGCTTATTTTCAAGATTAAAATCACCAGAATGGAACTTCTAATGATCAAATCAGAGAAACTGGGATATCCATCACCTCAAACATTTATTATTTCTTTGTGTTGGGAATATTCTTTTTTTTTTTTTTTTGAGACAGGGTCTTGCTCTGTTGCCCAGGCTGGAGTACAGTGGCGTGATCATAGCTCACTACAGCCTCAAATACCTAGGCTCAAGTGATCCTCCTGCCTCTGCCTCCCAAGTAGCTGGGACTATAGGTTTATGCCACCACACTTGGTTAATTTTTCTATATTTTGAGAGACAGGGCCTCACTCTTGCTCAGGCTAGTCTTGAACTGCTGACCTCAAGCAATCCTCCTGCCTCAGTCTCCCAAAGAGCTAGGATTACAGGCATGAGCCACCACACCTGGCCTTGTTTTGGGAACATTCTAAATCTTCTTTTCTAGCTATTTTGAAATATACTATAATATCTTATTAACTATAGTTGCCCCATTGTGCTGTAGAACACTAGAACTTAATCCTTCTATCTAATTGTATGTTTGTACTCATTAACCAACCTCTCTTCACCCCTTCTCCCCGCACCCTCTTCCCAGCTTCTGGTGACCACCATTCTACTCTCTACCTCCATGAGATCCACTTTTTTAGCTCCCACATATAAGTGAGAACATGCGATACCTTTCCGTGCCTGGCTTATTTAACTTAATATAATGTCTTCCGGTTCCATCCATGTTGCTGCATATGACAGGATATCACTTTTCTCAATGCCTGAATGATATTCATTGTGTGTATGTACCACACTTTCTTTGTCCATTCATCCATTGAATGGCGATTCCATTAGGTGATTCTGTATCTTGGCTATTGTGAACAGAGCTGCAATAAACATGGGGGTGCAGATATCTCTTCAATATACTGATTTCTTTTCTTTTGGATATACACCCAGCAGTGGGATTGCTGGATCACATAGTAGTTCTATTTTTAATTTTTTGAGGAACCTCCATACTGTTTTCCAAAGTTGCTGTACTAATTTACATTCCCAGCAACAGTGTATGAGTGTTCCCCTTTCTCTGCATCCTTGCCAGCATCTGCTATTTTCTGTCTTTTTGATAATAGCCATTTTAACTAGCGTGAGATGATATCTCATTGTGGTTTTGATTTGCATTTCCTTGATTAGTGATACTAAGCAGTTTTTTATATACCTGTTGGCCATTTGTGTATTTTCTTTTGAGAAATGTCTACTGAGATATTTTGCCCATTTTTAAATTGGATTATTTGTTTATGGAGTTGTTTGAGTGATTTAATATTCTTTTAATATGATGCTGGATTCTGATTGCTAATATTTCATTATTTTTGCAAATGCTCTCTGTTTTGTACAGTCTTTGCTGGGGTTTGGTATCTAAGTAACAATCACTGCACAAAGAGAACATGGTGATATAATGATTGAGGACTGTTTCGAAATAATGCAGGGTCAAGGGGCAGTGGGGATGGGCGAATAAAACAAAATTGGCCACGTGCTGACAACTGTGGATCTGGGTGATGGGTACCTTGGACCTCATTGTAATATTCTCTCTACTCTTACGTATGTTTGAAATTTTCCAAAATAAAAAGTAAAAGAAAAAAACCAGATTTTGGAAAACTTCCCTCTTTTTCTATGCTTTGGGACAATTTAAACAGCATTGAAATTATCTACTCCTTGAGTTTTGTAAATTTCCTTGTTTAGATTTTTATTTTCTTGTGGAATCAATTTTGGTCATTTATATTTTCCTGTAAAATTGATCACTTCATCCAGATTTTCAAATATATTTGTATACTCTTTCTTGCTTTGAGTATTTGTGCATTCTACACAGGTGGATTTTTAAAAACATTCCATTACAGAAACTTTTAAAATGAACAAAAGTTGAATAGCATAATGATCTACCATGTACCCATCACCCAGTGTCAATAATTATCAGCATTTTGCCAAACTTGTTTGATTCACCACCTCCCCCACCTCCATTTTTTTTCTGGAGTATTTTAATGTATATCATGTTACTTTACCAATAAATACTTCAGGATGGATCTCCAACTGATAAAGTATTTTTCCATAGCCATCATGCCATCATCATAACACACCAAATTAATAATAATTCCATAATATTATCTAATAAACAAGTGGATTTTTTTGAGATGAGAAAAATGTAGGCAAGAAGAAGCCAACAGAAAGAGACTGAGGCTCTGAGAGACTAGGGGAAAATGAAGTACTGGAATCCTGGTGTGGAGCTGAAACACAGAACCACGGAAGGTACACCATGTTCTGAGACTGGACGAGTAGAGGAGAAAATAGATGAAGGGGAGGGATTTTAGGTAATCACATCTGATGTCCTCTAATTTTCTCAATGAAATAGAAGCCAAGTTTCTTTTTTGTATCATTGAGTAGGGAGTTTGAGGAGGATATGACCAAAGGCAAGCAAAAAGACAGACAATGGTCCGTGAGTGATTGAGACCATGGATTTATATTGGTTCTAGCCTACATGGCTGTTTAATGCTCTCTAGCAGTGCACATCTGGTCACCCTGGGAGTGGGCAACACAGCATTGATCTACTTGGGATCTGGCTGAAGAGTGCATGGAAGTATGGGTCCCAGGGAACTACCAGTATTATTAATAATAAGAGTAAACCAGACTGGATAAGGACGGAAGAAAAGCCAAGAGGCAGTTATTATGACCCAGAGAAAAGAAATGGTTCAAAACAAATGTCTTAGAGGTAACAAAAAGTAGAAGAGTAAAAAAAATAAGCGAGCTTGAAGGCTAGGATTATGGTTAAAGAAATAGATACTAGAATTTAAGCTTTTAGAGGTGGCATACTTGTGAGGAATGGTGAAGTCAGGTGTGGATGTGGAGAATGGGAAGATCAAGTAGACTAGAGGTGAAGCTTACTGGAATTAAGAAGGTCAAGAATCTTAAAACCACGTCATTAATGAATTAAGTGATAATAAAGTCATTTGCAAGATTTGAGGTAGAGAGAAAGAATGTGAGTTGGAGCCAAGATCCTTAATGATATTTGAGGAGTTACCAGAAGGTAATTGATGAGATGGAGGATAAAGAGTGGTATAGTTGAATGGCAAGTTTCAAGTGATCAGGGATTTCAACGGAGGTTGAGGACTAAGAATTTGAGAGTAGCCCCACAGAGGAAAGAGTGCTGATCCCTTTCCCAATGCTGAGTTTGCTGTAATGTGAAAAATCTTTCCATTTGAGAGGTTAAAGGGGAAATGATTCTCTGAAACCAAGGGTTTCACACTGCCCAAACCATACCTAGCTTATTTCAGTAAATCCCAAATCCTCACTCAGAAAGCATATAAAACTCACCCAATTTTATTTCAATAGATTTTCTTAATAATCATCATCATCACATTTTGAATTTTCTTGGAAAGAGTAAACCTTTGTAACCCAAATTACTATTTTTTTATTTTGTCCAACTGAATTAAATTATTTAACAACACATAACTATTTTACCTTAAATAATTTAATAGCTTCCGTCTGCAGAGCTTCAGAAGGCAGTGTTGTCAGAGGGGAAATGATTCCTTCTTTGCTGTGGCACAAAGTGGGGTGTCTCCATATCTGAGAGGCTAAATACAGAATAAAATATGAATAGAAAACTGAACAAATCACTTACTTTGGCCTCCAATTAAATTAACCTTTTAGAAATTAGCTTATTCAGGCTTGGTGCACAACTTCAAGTCACAAAGGTCAGGAGAAATCTTTGGCAACATTATTTTATTTTGGTTGCCATGCCATTGGGATTCTCATGCTCTGTTTTGGATAATCTAGAAGAGTAGGGTCCTAATTTACTAGGCTGCAACAAGTCTACCAAGGCACTAACATATTGCTTAAATGTGCTAAAGATTGGTGCCCTAGGTAGGGAGACAACTCTACATGAGGAGGGGCTGGGGAAAGATCTACAGAGGAGAAGCCAAAGAAGCAAGAAATATAAAGATAAAGAAGAACTTGAAGTCATTTCTAAAGTGAACATTTATTAAATTCCTGTGTTGGACACTGCAAATAAAATGTGGTCTCTGTTAGTATGTAAAGCGTAGGATAGAATCTAGATTCTCAGTGGGGAAACCTAGCCATAAAAAATTCATTTCAATGCAAAGCTACAAATGCTATAGAAGAGTTAAGTGGCAAAGAGCACTGGGACATAATTTTAACACTGATTAAGCTCCTTTTATTAGCCAGATGCTGAGCTGGAGCGGGCTGGCTGCGGGATCTCCTAAGGCTAGATAGGGTTTCATCATGTTGGTGAGGACTGCCAAGGAAGGGGGCATTCCAAGCAGAGGAGCAATGTGAACACAGAGGGATGTGACAAGACATAGCATAGTGGGGAATGATGGTGTCCCTACAGCCAAAGAACCACAGTGAGAATTGTGGCCCATGACAAGCAAAGGCAATGAAAAGGTGGGTACGTTACAGGGGAAAGAGGAACCCACAAAGTGAAAACTCCATTAGGCTAACATCCATTTTGTAAACCATAGAGCCTTATATGTTCATGAACTTACAAGGTTCCCCTTCTATATTTAGCAATTTGCAAACAAGTTGTTCAAATTCAGATCCAACATTTACATTGTTACTTCCAGCTGCAACAGTCAGATGATAAAGCCAAGTATCCTTAAAATCAGAACATATTAATAGAAATGTTAACCAAGATATAGTTTTGATTACCCAAAGAAAAAAACCAACTTGCATAAACAGTAGAAAACTTTGAGATGGAATACAACTACTTTCTTTAATTTTTAAGTAATAACTAAAAGCCATTTAGTCAAACAATTCTAAGGCAGGCTCACTTGAACTGTGCTCATATTACATTTTCCCATTATTCACACTTTTATTATTTTCTACAGATGCTTCTTAGAAAAGCATGACAAATTTAAGTAGAGTAATACATGTTAAGAGACTAGAACAAATACAACCAGTTAAATATTCTTTCAAGAAAAACAATAAATTCTATCAAATTTAAAATCTGACTCTCAGAGTAATACATATAGAATACTTTGGAAATCCAGAAAATTTAAAGAAGAAAATAATACCCATTTTTTCCCACTCCCCAAAGATAATTACTGGTCTTTTCTTCCTCTAGGAAAATATATATATAGATTAAATTTTCACATTGTTGAACTATACTAAAAATAGAGGATTATAATTTCTGAATTTTACTAATACCATATAAGCACTCCTTTGTTGCTAAAAATTCTTTATAAACAAGTTTTAATGGCTATAGGATATTCTATTACATATATGGACACACCATATTTATTTAATCAATTTCCTATTGTTGAACATTTAGATATTTACTACTTTCTCATTGATAAAAAACACTGTGACAGCTAACATCTGTTAACTAAAAAGGACATATTTTCTGAGTTTGAAATATCTCAGAAATAAAACTATTTTTAAAAGAATATGTGTCCAACAAATTTACACATCAATCTTTGGCTGCATTTATGGTCACTCCCTTAGTATATATTCTTTGAAACAGAATTATAAGTCATTACTGAGGCATGAAGATATTTAGGAACTCTTGAAACACACTTCAAAATACTTTCCAGAGCGTTTATATGAATTTATACTCCCACCAGTGCTGTATGAGAGTGTTTCCCTCATCATAGCTTCGTTAACATCATTTTTTAAATCTTTGATAATTTGAGACAATAGAAGCTTTATCATTTTAAAAATTTGCATTTCTTTCATCACAGATGAGTCTAAGCATTAATTAACCATTAACCTCCTCAGTAAAGTGTTCAGCAGGTCCTCTTCCCATTTTCTGTTGGAAACATACTTTTCAAATCAAATGAGAGGTAGTAGAGACAAGCGTTCAGGGACACAGGCTCTGTCGTCAGGGACGTGGGTGTAAATACCAACGCTGCCGCTTGCTAGACGTGTGACCACAGGAACACGCCTCAGTTTTCAATCTATAAATGGGGATGAGACCGCCTCCCACAGGGAGCAATTGTAAGGATGAAGAGAGAGATACTCAGCCCTTGCCCTGGTACCTGTGCTCAAAAACAGTGTCAATATTAATTGCAATAATCTATAAGAGTTTTTCGTGATATAGTAGCCATCCATGAAATATTCTGGGTTTTGTATTATATTTTTAGTTATATTTATGATTTTATTTGATATAAAGTAGTATTTCAATTTTTTGTAGTCAAATCTATCAACCATTTGCACTGTGATTTCTTACATCGCCTTTTTTTTCTTAGAAAGTACTTTATATTCAGAGATCAGATAAAGGCCTTTTAAAAAAAATAATTTCTTCTTTTAACTCTTTAAATTCATCTGGAAATCATTTTGCTATATGCATGAGATGAAAAACTAAACTAATGTTTTCCTAAATAGCCAATTTCCTCATTATATAAAAAATACATAGTACTATGTATTGAATAATACACTACTTCCCCATTAATTTGTGATGCACCCTTTATTATAAATGACTATACATACATATAATACATAAAATAATTCATTTTCAATTGTATCTAAACCAAAATCTTGTTGAAAATGCATCCTATATATAAAGTGTAGGCTTTAGATTCACCAAAAAATATCCAGTCTGACAGATCTACATTTTTAACATAAGGTCCCTTTGTCTTCCACCTTTATGCACTATTTTCAGCCTTGACACTATTTTTATCAGCAGGATTGAAAAATGACACATTTGAACAAGGAAAATAGAGTTGAAAGTCTATTGCAAAACTCTCTTCCTTACTTCCATAAAACCGATTTGAAAATCATTCTAAATCAGCCAATAAATCTTTAAATACCTTTTCATGCTTAGATCCAATTAGAAGGTAAGTTGGACCTTGGTCTTTGGGGTGGATAACAATTGTGTAATGTGTGGATAACAGACTACGCCCACTGGCTTCATAATCTTCATCTGAATCACAAGATCTGTCAACCTCTTCAGCTTTAGCCTCCCAGAGTTTGATCTGACCTAAAGGAAACTAAAGTAAATGTTAGTAATTTCTAAATCTTTTCCTATTAAAATTTTTCATAGTCCTTTTCATTTTTACCTTTATAAAGCACACCTTTTTAAAAATTAATGCCTAAAAGCAATTTGATTATCCACATTGTTACAGAAGTAGTAGCAACAACCAAAAGCCCAATTGTAATACGAAAGAACAGTGTGAATACTAGACATTTAATTTTTGAGGAAAAGGCAAGAAGCTACTTCTGCACAGTGGTTCAGATTATTCAGTTGGACTAAAATGACTTATTATCTAGTTGAGCAATTAGTAATAATTCTGCCAAAATATTCATTTGACTTTTTTTCACAGAATTGAGCAGTGATTTAACTATTGGAGGGAAAGGACAAGTGTAGACATAATCAAAATACTGCTCATAGAAAAAAAAATAGTGCTCATAGAAAAAAATAACAAGATTAGACAGATAGGGCAAAGATAAACTATCATCCCAAAATCCAAAAATGAGGAGTGTTCTAAGGCTCTTCACTGACATACATAATATATCACAAAACAATGCCATGATTTCCGCCGTCTTAATTTCAGGGTAAGAAAAAGTTCCTAAAGCCAATTTACATTAAGTTTTATCTACCATTTTGTTGAAAAAAAGAAGTATATCTGCTGTGTTGAATATTAGATATCTTTTTTGAAACTTTTGCTTTAATTAAGTACATTTATTCCAGAAACATATATGGTCTGCATCACATTTACAATGTCTAAAAAATATCTGGGCAGGTTTGCAATTGCAGTTCTGAAAAAATTCACTCTAACTACAAAGACATTTAATCACACATTCTCATGCTAAGTTCCAGGGCTCAGTGCTTGGACTCTTTTTCCATCCACACTCCCTTCTTGGGTGATAGCAACCAAGTTCATGGCTTTAATATCAGCATATGGTAGCTACTCCAAAATTTATAACTCCAGACTCACTATCTCTACTTAGATGTTTATTTAATAGCATCTCAAACTTACCTTGGCGAGTCTTCCTGGACAAGCTGCTCTGCCCAGGCTTCCTCATCTCAGTTGTTGGCAATGTTATCGTTCTAGTTGCTAAGGCCAAACTCCTTGGCATCATCACTGACCCCTGTCTTTCTCTCATATCTCACGCCTTTCAGTCAACAAATCCTGTCAGTAAGCCTTTCAGAATCTATGCAGAATCTGGTCATCTCTCACACCTCCATGGCACCACTAAACCACAGTCACCTCTCTCGTCTGGCTTGCTAGGGTAGCCTCCTAACTCACCTCCTCTCCTCACTCCCTTCAGTCTGTTTGTAAACAGCAACCGGAGTGTTCCTGTTAGACACACGTAGGACTGGGTCCGTGCTCTGCTGAAAACCCTCCAGTGGCTTGTCATTTCACTTCAGTAAAGATGAAGGGTGGCAGAATTTGCCACTCCAAAAGGTATCAGTTTGGCATAAAGGGTTATTTTGAACTAAAAGCCTTTAAAAAAACAACAGGTGCAAGAAAGGCGTTCTGACCCTCTCCCTTTTTCTTTTCACAGGCAGGAGATAAAACCCCCTTTTGGAAGATGTCCTCCGTATACCAGAGGAAAATAACATTCTTATTATCAAGGGCAGGAAGCTGAGGCCAAGGGAAATTTGTGCAAACAAACTTTGTTTAACTCAGTCTTATCTTCCTTGTCTCCACCCAATTAACTACCCCAGCTCAAATCTCTTTGCCATGCCACGTTTTCACAACTTACTACTCTTTGTCCAATTCAGTATTTAAGTAGTTAACTCAACATTTTTGGTTCTTCATTTCCTTTTAAGTGTCATGTAAAACTTACATTAAATAAATTTGCATGCTTTTCTCCTAAAATATGTCTTAGGTCAATTTAATTCTCAGGCCTGGAGGAAACTCTAAGAGGGCAGAGGTAAAATTTTACCTTCCCTACAAAGTAAGCTTTTAAAAATAGGATGAAGGAAACTAATTTTACTATGATAATACATGACAATATCATCCTAATTGTGTGCTTTAGGAACACCAATCATATGAAAATCTAGGTTTCATCCACCCCAATATTTAAAGATGGTTATTCATTTTACCAAAGGATTCATGATGGCTCCATAAACAGTGAACAGACCTAGGGCTTTCAAACATTTTGATTTAATAAAAAAGGATGCTGAAACAGATTAAAAACAAATTGTTTTGGACACATTTATAGCACAAAATGAAACAGGCCTATACTGATTCACATGTATTCTCAATAATTTTCTGTGATCACAATGGATTTCTGCTCATTTATCTACATTCTTCTGACTTGTTTCTTCTGTGACAAATTCTATCCATTTTTATTAAATTATTTTTCTATTTATAAAAACAACACATGCTTATTATAAAAACTTGGTAAGTATGGAAAGGTATTAAAAAAAGAAGAAAAAGAATCATCCATAATACTATGATCACAGATAATCATTCAACATTTTGGTATGGTTCTTTTTGATCTGCTATGCATATTTTTACTTAGATGTGCTGGACTGAGAATTATAAATTCAGCATCCCAACTACCCTCTTCTAATATCTCCTCATAATTGCAGAGGGTAAGTTAGGAATTATATTTGCCAGAATCTCTGTCCCCGTATGATTCCAAGTTAGAGTTTGCCTATGAGAGAATCTAGATGAAATTTGGAAGGTAAAGGCGAAAGAGGAGTTATTCTCTTGAGACCATTACAGTCAGATGCCGGGGCAGATGTGAGATTCACAGAAGCTTCCCAATGCACTCTTGAGGACCATCTGCCTCAGTCCTTTGGGCTGAAATCTTCAGTGTTGACTTTTCTGACCTTCGGTGGTGGCTTCCCTAACCTCTACTTCCTTCCTTCACTTTTAAAAAAAGTTACATAACCTCTAAAATTTTTCTAAAATTTAGGTATGTCCCTAGTTTATACTAAAACTTTTATACCTGGAATAGGAACAGTGGCTTCTGTTTTCCTGACTAATAAATTAGTTAGGATTATCTTGAGTATACAATTTTGTGATATGCTTATTCAGGTAGCATTTATATGTGCATATCTTCCCACATTACTTCAGACGTATCATTTTTAATGGGTGCACTGTGTTAATTCCCATCCCATCAGCAATACTGAGAATAATGGCATGTATTTTAAACACAGCTGGTCACAGCTGAGAGTGCACTCTGTGGAAAGGCAACAGAGAAATACTAACTGACACATATGATCACTAGACCAAGAAGTTTAGTCACATTATCACAGTAATCAGTCATAGGCTGCTCTTCTGAGGAGCTGACATCATTATACCACGCAAGTACCCCTGGCCCGCGTCAGCTCAATTGCTATAGGTTCAGTAATCCAAAGGTGACACAGAGTACCCATAATGATAAATGGGCAAACATTTCACCTTTGGAAGATAGCCCATCTTTCTACTGTGAAAGTGAAAATAACTCAAGTTCTTTTGGGGAGAAGATTAGTTTAAAAATGAGTAAACAGGATATAAATAGGCAGATGGATGGATAGATAAGTGGTGTCCAGGAATTTGAAGGCCTGAGACAGGACTGGCTTCTTTGTCCTCCCCAGGTCTTCTTTCCTAGCCTGCTATCCCCCTCTTTCAACCTTATCTGGTCTGTCTGAACCTGGGAAAACATGAGAAATTGATGGCCGGGGTGAGCAAGAGGTACAAGGCTTTTCTCTTCTAGGTCTTAGACGATGTGTTAATTTAAAGTTGCTAAGGTTTATAATTAAGAATCAAGAAGACTCTTATAGGTGATAGGTATGTGATTACCTTAATAATAAATTTTATACCAAATTTCAACCTTATCAAAAATTCTAAAGTTTTACCTAGCAACAGAAGAGTGAAAAGGAAAACTCTCAGCCATAACAAACAAAAAATTAGCATATTAAAAATACATACATACCTTATCTTCTTGACTACGAAAATAATATAATGTCTTTCCTATAAGTATACACCAGACTCTCTTGGAGTAGCCATGTTTTACCTAAAATCATATTTCAAAGAATTACAAATGTAGCTCAGAACTCTGACACCTTAAAGTATAGCTTATATACTCTATTTGAAGTTCTACAGGTATCCAGTTTGCCCAAGATATAATTGATATTCCAAATAGACTGTCCAAATGCTGTTTAAGATTTACCTGTTACAGTGGGAACATGACAAGTTTTGCTTTAGTGCTAACCATTCAACATTTTTTACTATATGTAAAGTTTACTACTATGCCTAGGACTGAGGATTCAAAGATGAATAAAAGAAGGTGCCAATTTCACAAGTAGGCGTATGTCATAGTTTCCATATTTCATAGATTTCCAATAGCTCTGTGGCTCTCTGGGTTAACACCCTAATGTGAGAAGCGAGAAGATTAAAACCTAAAGAATTCTAGTGATTTCCCAAATGTAAAAGATTCATTCATTCAAAATATTTGATGCCTTCTCCAGAAGTAACCATACAAAATAATAAAATAATATTAAAAGCTATTATTATATATTGAGTACCTCCTATATGTCAAGCACTAAGTTAAGTGACTGGGACAAATCTAGCTCTTGACTTTAAATAGTCAGCGACTGGTCTAGGTCCTATGGAAACAGATTTGAACAAGATATAGTCTCCTTTCACAGGGAGCTCATAGCCTTGTGAGAAAGGCAGATAATTAAATCAGCAGTATACTATATAACTTCATCAAGAGCACAAAGAGTTTATATTTATATACATTTTTGTGGAGGACATTTTACCAACATTTTTATTGCATATTGCAGGTTTATCATCATTTGATGGCTTTACGAAGACCCTTACAGTGGGTTCCTCCCTGCCCCAGACCTGCCCAGGTATGGGTATTGAAGATCTTTACCAGACAGTCCCAGCCTCATCCTCAAGCCTAGAAAAACACAAAGAACTCCATTCCCACCAATGGGTAAGATTTAGTATAAGTCCTATTGCCCCAGATCCAGAATGCCTGGCTGATCTTGCCCCATAATCCACTCCCCTGGCAGAGGCCCTGCCCAGTTCTGCATTGAGGCCAGACCCTCCCCTGCAGTAGTTAGAGCGGGTTCAGTCTGGAGAGGCCCGCCCCCTGTAAACCAAGATACTGGCCAGTACAAACAAAACCCAAAATTCTGTTGTCATGCTTGCCCATGGTGATAAGAATTAAGGAGAAAAATGAAGCAGGAAAGGAGAAGAAGTGCTTTACAACTTAAAATCAGGTGGTCAAGAGGGCCTCACTGTCATTCAGTAAGGCCCTGAAGGAAGGAGATGAGCTACTCAGTTGTCTGAGAGAAGAGCAGATGTGTTTGGTGAGAGACACGCCCGGTGTGTCTGAAGCTAAGCAAGCGAGGGGAGAAGTTACGGGAGAAGGCGCGAGGAGTGGGACAGGCGGGATGCAGAGTTTGCAGGACCTCGTAAGCCCTTTTGAGAAGAATATAAATTATCACCATAGAAGATTTTACAGTGGGCAAGTCACTCTAGCAGAAAAGGCCTAGACTTTGACGCCAGACGGACCAAGTCTTTTTTTTTAAATTTATTTATTTTTGAGACAGAGTCTCACTCTGTTGCCCGGGCTAGAGTGCAGTGGCGTCATCATAGCTCACTGCAACCTCACACTCCTGGGTTCCGGCGATCCTCCTGCCTCAGCCTCTGGAGTAGCTGGGACTACAGGTGCACACCACCACGCCCAGGTAATTTTTCTACTTTTTGTAGAGACGGGGTCTCGCTCTTGCTCAAGCTGGTCTTGAACTCCTGGCCTCAAGCAATCCTCCTGCCTCGGCCTCCCAGAGTGGTAGGATTACAGGCATCAGCCACCACACCCCAGCCGGACCAAGTCTTAAATTCCAGTTCTACCACATACTAGAGGGATGTCCTCAGGCAACTGACCTAATCTATCAGTTTCTTTGTTGGTGACATGGGATTATTGTTAACCTCACTGGGCTGTTGTGATGATCAAATTAAAAAATGTAAATAAAGGATAATAGCAGTTACTCAATAAATGCTTCCTTCCGCACTAAGAATAAGAAGTAAAACACATGTTTTCTTTTAAACCCACAAAGCCAGTCAGCATTTGGGCTTTCAAAGCTATGGTTTAAGCAAACAAATAACTCTACCACCTAACAGTTTGATGGATTTAGAATGCTGCTTGAGAAAAAACAAAAAATGTTTCAATTGGCAAAACATGTTTCAGTTTAATTAAATTTAGAAACATATATTTACAGACAGATACCATGCAAGTTTTAAATAGTTAATGTTACACAGGGTTTTTTTTCTCTTCTTTAAACAAATGCCAGAAAAAAAGTCTCATAAAAACTGGAGTAAAATGCATCTGGCTATAGACAGTGTACTTTTGAAATGATTTATCTTTAATAGAACAATGTGTGCCTTTAGAGAACTGCAAATTAACGAGTTTGCCAATTCACCGTAAAAGCTGTGTTTCTAAAACAGCCTGTCTTTATATGTAAACCTTATATTAGGATTTCTTAAAACTCTTATTCTGAAAAAAAGTATAAAACAAATTATTCTAAAAGGAATCCTCATGAAGATTTAATGGCAATCTCAAATCTCAAGGCTTTGACGAACTAATTTAAAGAATTTTTTTTTACCTTGTATCCATAACAAAGGTACTGTGACGTATTAGTTCTGTTTGAAACTTTGAAGACAAACAGTGTATCATACCCCAATTGGCCTTTGTCATCACACAAGCCATAAGCTCCCATGGTCCTCTCTCCTTCCCTATATTCCCATCCTTATAGCCATCTCCACCACAAATCCTGCCACCAGCCTGCTGACTCCAATATCTAGGTGAAATTCTCATGATAAGAATAGCCAGCATTTTTTGTGTGTTTATGATGTGCCAGACACAGTTCTAACATATATTACATGTTTAAAATAATTCATTTAACCCTCCCAATACCTTGTGAGGTTGACACTATTACTATCCACATTTTACAGAAGAGAACACTAAGGCACAGAGCCTGTAAGGAACTTCTTCAGGGTCACACAAGTGGTAAGTGGCAGAGCCGGGACTTGCACCCAGACAGTGTGGCTCCTGACACTTGCCCTCACCTCTTGGTCATGCTGTCTCCACATCCTTGCTCTCTCCATTTCCAATAACCTTCGCTTTCCCTCCATTTTTGCCAGCCATCCTCTTGGCCATACCCTAGTCCTTTTTTCTTCACTAGGAACGGCTTCACTTCTGCAATTTACATTCTATTGTCCGATCACGATCTCTCCTACGCTCCCTCTCTCGCTTACTCACACCACTCCTACTCTATGATCTCATTCATAACTTTAAGTCCCCTGATCTTCCATTTTATTCCAGTTTATCAGTTCCCTCCTGACCCCTCATCCTTCTCCACCAACCTGGGATCCCATGTTTGACCACAAAACAACTCTTCCTCCAAGGGCCGTGATTATGTTGCATCCTAGTCTTCTAAAAAATTCACTCAACAAAACTTCATCTCCATTTGCTTTTAAATAATCCAGTGGAGAATGTGGGAAGAGAAGGTTATGGGGGGGTTATATGAAATGATATTAGCTGTAGTTAATAACTGTTGAAACTGATGATGAATATATGAGGAGTCATTTTATTATTCCCTCTACTTTCACATAAGTTTGAAATGCCCATAATAAAATACTGATTTCAAATCATCATCTTGATAAGAGATGTGATAAAGCTAGTACAATGTTAATTGTAGAAGCTAGGTGGTAGGAATATGGGTGTTTACTGTAAAATTCTTCTGCTTTTTTTGTATATTTGAAAATTTACATCATAAAATGTTAGAAAAAAATACCATCATCACTGCACTGCAATGTAAATTCTCTGCCTCTATTTCTGGGCATCTGAAGATGTTAGAGAAAAATAACCAATATGAACTCAAATCATTAAAGTCAGGTGGGCCCTCAGTAACACTCATCAATACTTCTATTTGTCCTTGGGTACATCCTACTTGCCTGAATGATTATTCTCAATCCTTTTCCCCACTCTTGGTAAGTAACCTTGTCTTACAGAGTAATGTCATAACCTTGTCTTACAGAGTAATGTCCATCAGGAAAACTGAGGACATTAGACATGATATCGCTCAATGTCCCACAAACTTAAATATACATCCATACCCTTTCTCACCTTTCTTCCAGTCCAACCCTTCCCTTGTGCCTTCCCACCCTGCCCGCCCACCGACTTCTTCTGGACTTTGTTCCTAACCACCCACTTCTCTCTCCTGGCTTCTTCCCATCACTTTGCAAAAGGCACGTAGTCTTTCCCATCCTAAAAAAAACACCTGTCCTGACCCCATGTTCCCTCCAGCTTGATTCCTTCTAATGTGCCAGAAGGTGTGGACAGTCCTCCAAATGCTGCACCTACTCATCTCCCACTCACCCTTCAGCCCCCTGCAATGTGCTTTCTTCCCTGAGCACTCTGCCACACATGACACTGTAGATCATTCCCTCCTGGTCACACGTTCCACTCCCTGGCCTCTGTGATGTTACTCTTAGGGTCTCTGCATACAGTCCCCTTCTGCGCCCTTAAATTTCTAGGTGTTCTATTAGCAGCCCCCTGCTCTTCCCACCCTACACATTTTCCTGGGTGTTTTCTCTCACTTCCATGGTTTCAACTGTCACATACATACTGATGATTCCTCAAATCCTTCTCTCCAACCCAGAATTCTCCTCTGATGTGGACTGGTGTTCTGTGGCCTGCTGGATTTCTTGACTAAGATGTCCTTGCAAGCTCTAAAAATTGACATGTTCCAAAATAACCCTTTAATCCTCCCCAAACTGCTCCTCCTTCCTGAGCTCTCTCTTATCTGCCACCATCTTTCACCCAGGCATCTTTATCTCTTCTACTTCCTAACCCCAAATCCAATCAAACTGAAGATTTTACCTCCTACCATCATTTAAATTCATCCTCTCCTCTCTTTTCCCGTGACCAGCTCAGAGTCTCATCCTCTTCACATGAACCACCCCCAACTGTTCTCAGAACCTCCACCTTTTCTCCCACCAATTCATCTTCCTCTCAGCAGAGTAGTCTGTTAACAACATAAATATGTCCATGACTTGTTACAAACCCTGAAAGGTTCCACATATCCTTCAGAATGAAAACCAAAGTCCTTAACAAAACAAAAATAGCTCTCCACAATCAGGGCCCTCCAGCTCTTTCTCCAAAGGACTTGTTCCTAGCGTAGGTGGCACTGTTCGAGATTCTGTGCCTTCATTCATGCTGTCTCCCAGCCTGGGGTACCTTCCCTGACCGTTCCCATTTGGTATAACTAACTCCTACTCCTCCTTGAAGACTCAGCACAGGTAAATCTTCTCTGAGAAGTCGTTCCTGATCCCACAGCTTAAATTGTTTCTCTGTGACCTTATGATACATCTCAATAATTGCACTTTATGCTTATCATATAAATAAGCTTATGTCCCCCTCTTTCCCAGTAGATTGTGAGGCTCTCTAAGGAATGGACAGTGGACTATTCATCTTAATATCCTCCAGCACATTGTGCTGCATGTGGTAACTGAGCAAAAAATCTTTGTTTTTTTAAAGAAATGAATTTGTATACGGAAAATGTTCTTCCTAAGCATTAAAATAAAAATTGCAAGAGTGAATATGCAGAATCAAATTAGTCAAGTTCTTAATATCTAACTATATTATTCTACACTTAATAATAATAATGTGACAACCTGAAAAAACTTCCTCCCCTCCAAAGTCTTCAAATGCTATTCTACAACATCTCAAATTGCAGCCTTGGAACAAGTCACTTGGAATAACTGAGGGAAGTTTTTCTCTTATAAGGCTCTGAGGATGAAAATATGGGGGTGGACAAGTTTTCACAAATGATAGGAAGGAAATCTAATAAGCATCCTATCTACAAACCCTAATGGTTTAGTCATATGAGAATCACATCAACTCATACTCATTTAAAATGCAATTGTGAAATAGGAAGCAGAGAATCACAGAAATGTAATATGAGCAGAAACAGACAATACCATTCTGATAAAGTAAAAACAAGCAAACAAACAAAAAATCCCACATAATTGTGGGAGAATTAATCAACTCTTAGCCATCGGATCATATTAAACTCTGAAGGTTTGATATACATCATCCTCAAGATAAGAGGAAAGCTCATTATTATGAATTATAGTAAAAAATGTGATTTAAAGTAGCACTGTGTTCACTGGAAAAAATTTCCATAGTATTAAATATTCTTTTACAAAATTTAAAAGGCTGCATAATGAAAATATTATTGTATAAACAGTTATTTAAGCTATACCTAACCCTACATCTAAGTTGATCCCAATTTTTCTTTATTATAAACCATGCTGTGTACGGAATATTTCTGGGGTAATGAAAATGTTCTATATCTGGGAATGTGGGAATAGAGTGAAAGTAAACATTTTTAAAATTTATTAAACTCGACACTTAAGATCTGTACAGTTCAGAGTATGTTAATTATACCCCATTTTAAAAATAGGGGGGAAAAAACATGCTGTGATGGACATCCTCATACTTAAATCATTTGCAAATTAAGACCATTTCCTAAGGATAAATTTCCTGAACTGAGATTGCTAGATCAAAGGATATGCATATGTATGTTTTTAAAATATGTGATATTTATTTGTACATTCAAAAATATTTACTGAGTTAACACTTGGACCAAGACATTGCCAAATTGCCTTTCAGAGTAATACTCTCACAGCAGATTTCTTAATCTGTGGCAATACTAGGTTTCAAAATTTTTTAAAATGTCTTCCTTTCACCAGATTTTTTTTTTGAGACAGAGTCGTGCTCTGTCACGCTGGGTAGAGTGCAGTGCCGTTATCATAGCTCACTGCAACCTCAAACTCCTGCCTGGGCTCTAGCGATCCTCCTACCTTAGCCTCCCGAGTAGCTGCACCTACAGGCGTGTGCCATGATGCCCAGCTAATTTTTCTATTTTTATTATAGCCGAGATGGGGTCTCACTCTTGCTCAGGCTATTCTCAGAACTCCTGAGCTCAAAATCTCTTTCACCAGATTTTTAAAAACACATCCATTATTTAATAATTTAAAAAAATTATTTAGCAATTATTTAATAATTTAAAAAAATTATTAGCAATTGTAAAATGTTTTTTCATATGCTTATTGATCATTTGTATTTCTTCTCATCTCTACGATCTCTACTTCTTTCCTATTGAGTTCTTCGTTCCTTTTCCCCCCACTGGTATTCATCCTTTACTTACTGATTAGAAAAAGCTTGTTAAATATTAAGGATATTAACTGGTTTTCACATGTTTCAAATACCTTTTCGAAGTTTTTCATCCTTCTTTTCAAAATTCTGCTTACAGAATTTTTGATAGAGCATTTACATTTTTATGTATTATAGTCAAATTTGTCATTTTTCATCTTTATAGTTCTTGGCTTGGTCACCATACTAAAAACACCCTTCCCCACACCAAAATAATATAAATATTTTATATATATATTCTCTGACACCCACTTTTCATAAGTGGGGCTAACCTACACAGGTACCTGGGACATTGATATGAACCCCAAGTTCCTACCTTAGTGAGCAATCCCTTCACGGTTGGTTTGCCCTCAGGCTGCAGGAAAAGTGGGTTGGCAGCTTGTACTCGAAGAACATTCTGTAACACTTTAATCCATTCTTCCAATATATTAGGAGAATCTGCAGTCAGATAGTATGTGTGTTTTTCAGTGGTCAACTAAAATGGGATGAGAAAGGTATAGGAAAGGAAATTGTAAAGATTTAGGATTATTAGCACTTCCTTGTCCATTCTTCAAACATCATTACTTAACATGGAAACAAACATGCTAAACCTTGAGTCCTAGGTTCTATAATAAATAAATGACTCCATATAATCTAGAATATTTTAACCACTTTGTGAAAATTACAATAATTAAATTTTTGTTGAGATAATTTTTTAACTTCAGTTTACTTTAAAACATTTCATAGTATTAAACTTTGGGGTCATGATTTTATATCTTGTTTACTTGTCATATTTTCCTTTTCTCCCTTAAATGTGCTATAGGCTCCTGGCTGTTGAAATGAGTAGCAGAACAATTTCAGACTATAATAAAATAACACATTTTTTAGCAATTAAAGAGGAGGGTTTTTTATATAAATGAAAAAATCAACTATAAATAAAATGAGAAGACCTTGCATATAAGAAGAGAAATTCTTGGAAATAATATGTGATCAGGTATGAAGAACTCATAAT
Source organism: Daubentonia madagascariensis (assembly GCA_023783475.1). Lineage (NCBI taxonomy): Eukaryota > Metazoa > Chordata > Mammalia > Primates > Daubentoniidae > Daubentonia > Daubentonia madagascariensis. The sequence goes on along the minus strand of JAKFHU010001035.1, from coordinate 37,199,469 downwards.
TTTCCATTCTCAAATTAACCACACTGAAAATTTTCTAGAGATTTTAGAAGCTTACAAATGATTCTTAACTGCCATGCCCCAAGACAAAGCTTTCCCTGATTGTCCTTTCTGAATTTTTGAATTTTTAGGTATAATCCACTGGAAACATTGATAATGTACCTTTCTAGCAAATGTTGTCATCCACCCTCCAAAGAAGCAATATAAGAAAATAATGGTTATTGAAAGCATTTCAGAAATAAAGTACCTGGATTTAAATTACACATATACCAGACTATCTCAACAGTCCACGTTTTAAATTTAACAGGTTTCAGGCAAAACTGGCCTATGCGTGGGTAAAATGCGCAGCAGGACCTCTATGCTGTGACTTGGAAGGACAGCCCCTCTGCTCACCAATATCTTCCCCACTTAGGTGTTATGGCATCTGAAGTTCATATAAAAACTGTCATTTTCTGATTCTGTATTATAATAAAATACAAACACTTCTGAATTTAATAGTCACATTATACAACTAACATCTTATTGGGAATTCATTTATCAGATAACCCTTCCCTAAAATAGCTTAACAGTTTAAGAGCTGAAAATACCTGGGAGATTAAATATAGGAAAAGAAGAATATAAAGGAAGAAAGGTAAAGAATGTGCAGTGGGAGCTGCCCAACACAACAGCTTATATTATAGATTAGTTACAGCTAATATTACAGATTCAACTAAAAAGTCACATACTTTTGAGGCATCAAATTGACCCCAAAGTGAATAAAGGAACATTGAATTATCCAATCTCCTTTCTACTAGCTTGGATAATTAAGAATTGAGTTTTGCATAATACAAAAAAAAGAAAGTTAAAAAAGTAAGTACCTGGACTGTTTGTTTGTTATCTCCTCTTAAAATACTGCAGGATGTACTAAGTTCAATATGGCCCTGGGGTTTTCTAATTACATCACTCTGTATGAAAGGAAGAAAACCAAATATAAAGTGATTAACTTTAATAGTAATAATAATAAATGCTTTGTATTATTAATTGCATTACAGGGAAGAAAATCAATCAGAAGTTTGATTTATAGTTTGAGGAATTCACTTCTAAACAGCAAGCACTTTCCACTCACCGGAGATTTGTAGTAAAGCAATTCACCACCTTTAAGAACAAACCACCTCCGCTTCCACGTCTTGACTTTACCACTCATTTTTAATAAATAGCCAGATTTTTCCAATGGTTCCTAATTTTAAAAAGATTTAAAAATATTTTTTAAGTTTCCTTTTGGAGGCTCAAACTAACTGATTCATTAATTTTTAAATATCTGATTCAGGGTTTACATTTTTCCCATTATCACTAGAAGATGAACAAGTTTTAAGGAGCTTCTGCTCTGGCTGTGAGTACTCTGTGTCTGTGGAGTAAGCATCAGGAGGAATAGCATAATCACTTTCAGAAGCCACAGAGGAGAGAGACACACCTAAAAGAACAAAAAAATAAATCAAGTCAATACTTAACACTGGGGTGGTCCAAATGCCAGATCTGAGCTCTCCTATGGAATGCAACTATTCCTAAATCACAAGCCTCCTTAGACTAGATTTATTCTCATTCCTTTGGCCATGAAGAACTTTTAAATCAGAAGACAGAACTAAGGCGTAGGGACTGTCATGCAAATCTCCAAGGAGGTCTCCAAGGAACATGAATAATATTTTGGTATGATTACAACCACAGCTATTTTTACATATATAAAATATATGCAATAGTCTACTAATGTATATTTTATTAAGAATTAAAAATTCATGTATGTACATAGTGACATGTAGGAAAATACATGTTAAACCTTAATTTATCAAGAGTTTCACAATCACATTTAAAACCACTTAATATCTGTAATCACTTTCAAAGTAACTTTACATTTTAAAAAAACACTTCAGTAGTATTTTTCATGTAATTCTAATAAACTACTAAATACTTTTACAGTTTTAAAAATTTTTCATAAAAGAGAAGCAATAAGATCTAAAGATATAAACAGGCTTTTTCTTTTTTTTCTTTTTTTTTTTTGAGACAGGGTTTTGCTTTGTTGCCCAGGCTAGAGTGCAATGGTGTCATCATAGCTCACTGCAACCTAAAATCCCTGAGCTCCAGCAATCCTCCTGCCTCAGTCTCCCGAGAAGCTGGGACTACAGGCATGTGCCACTGTGCCCAGCTTATTTTTAATTTCTTTTTAGCAGAGACGGGGTCTCACTATTGCTCAGGCTGGTCTCGAACTTCTGAGTTCAAGCAATCCTTCCAGCCTCCCAGGTTGCTAGCATCACAGGCATGAGCCACCACGCCTGGCCTAAACAGACTATTTCACTTGCTAGCAGCTATAAAGTACAATTCAATGGAACATTTTCATAATAATTCACTTGACTTTATAGAAAACTACTTGTGAGTTGCAAGCCACATTTGGAGGGTCACTACAATTGGTGATGTTGAATATATTAAATAAAATCAAGGACTTAGGTCATTATTCATTACAATATCCAGCTATTTTTAAAATGTTTACTGGAATTTAAGGGACATATTAAGACAATGTCACTCTTGTGACACTACTCTTTATTTATATGACTGAGACAAGTAACGGTTGTGATAATATCTTTATTTTTCATAGAATAACAAAAATTTAGATCTATAAGGGACCTCAGAGATTGTCCTGGCTAATGCCCTAATTCTCTAAGGAGACTAAGGCCCACAGGTTAAAGAATTTGTCCAAAGTGAAATAGCTAGGCAGGGGCAATATTGGAGAGTAAATCTCAGGCTCCCAGCCCCAGGGCCAGTGTGCCAGGTACTGTCCTAGGTGCTAGGGATACAGCAGAAAATAAAACAGAAAAATTTTGGTCCTTATGGAACACAGATTCTAGTGGAGGGAGACTGATGACAAATAGCCAGTAAGTGCTATGGAAAAATAAAACATAGAGCAGATTAAAGAGCCAGAAATAGAAGAAAGACAAAGGATTGCAATTTGAATCTTGTGGTCATGGTGGATCTCACTGAGAAAGCAGCATTTAAGCAACGTACTGAAAGAGGTGAGGAAGACGTCTGGGGAAGAATAACAGGCGGAGGAAACACCAGTGCAAAGGTCCTGAAATAAAAGCATGCGTGGCATGTTCAAGGACAGCAGGAGGGCCAGTGAGGCCAGAGCTGAGTAAGGAAGGAGAAAGGAGGAGATAAGGTCAAAGACATAAAAGAATCATGTAACACCTTCTAGCCATCATGAGGAGACACTGCAGTCTTTTGAGCAAAAGTGTGCCATAACCTGATTCTGGCTGTAGTGGGGGGGCAAGGTGAGAGCAAGAAGACCAGTGGAAGCCCAAAATGTTAACCTGATGAAAGCTGAGCAGCTCCAGTTGAAGCTGAGGGGTTTGGAAGTACCCAGATGTTCCATGGAACACAGTTTGGAAACCAACAGAGATGCCATGTTACATTAAAGGCTTTTATAAAATGCAGATGTCAATTAGTGGCATTAGATCTCTCTGTAACCTCTACTTATGCACAAAATTTCTTCAAAGTCCACTAAAAATCATAGACCTGTCCAAAGTAAAGTTTTGGTTGGTTTCCATTTTAATATTAAACAACAAATTTTTAGGTACATTTTCTGCTACTTAGCAGTATAACAAATTGAGCTGAAATAAGACTATCCCACAAATTATCCAAAATGCCACAGGGTAACTATAAAAGAGAAACCTCATTTTGGCCAATTATCTCATTTTATTCCAACAATAAAGTGATGTCTCTCTTACAGATAAGATAAGGCTAAAAACAAACAAACAAAAAAAGACTATATAATTTGTCTAGAATCACAGAGAATTAAGAAGAGAATTAGAACTAGAACATAAATGTCTTAGTCCTAGGCTAATGCTCTTTTCACTATTGTTTAAAGCAAGTTCTTTGATTAAAAAAAAAATCCTCTTATGGGGATAAAATTCCCAATAAATATTTTCAATAATATGAAGTTGCCTTGTATACCTTCAATTTTCCCTTACCTCGTTTCATGGCTCTGGGGCTGCCTGGCCCACTCCTACTGCGCGTGTCTGACTCTGATGTCCGGGAGCTGGATCTGGAGCTGTCCTCTTCCTCTGACCCGGAGGAGTCATCCAGGAAAGGGCTGTTACTTATTTGGGTTGCCTTCTAAAGAAAAGCAGAACAGCCTCTCTGTATCCATCCCTAAAGTTACCTCTCTTTAGATACAGAATGTTTTACAGGAAGAAGTCATAGAATATGATTTTTTTAATAGAAAGTCAAGAATATATTTTGCTGTTGTCAAAGTCATGTTATTAAACCCCAAATTCTAATTAGCAAGGCTTTTGTCAATTATAACAGATTCCTGAAAACATAAGGTTGTCAATACCAGATGATCCTTATTTACGTACTTGATGCAAGGAAGGGGTACCCCGGCACTGATACAAAGATCTTCCTAAATTAGTAATTTTCATTACATCATTAATAATATGTCTCCTTTAAACAGTTAACAGCCATGGGTAGGCAGGGGAATCACATGGGACACAACAAAAGTGGGCTCAGATCTCTAATACTCTGATAAGAATAAATATCAACTCCAGGCCTTTCCATTTCTTCTTTTTTCTAACATATTAATATGAACATCTAAAACTCTCTGTAAAGGGAAAGTCTGCATAAAATGTTAAGAATAGAATCTGGAGCTTGAATAAACAGTTTTCTTGATCCATCATGAAGAGAACCATATGCTTAACAGTAACAATGAGTTACCCCTTTCAAAGTTGTATACACTGGGGTTGTCATATTCTTGTATATCAGAGATGTATAAAGTCCCGACGTAGTATAGGAAAGCATTGCAACAGGATCTGAAACAGAAAACAACATTTTTTTAAAAAACCTTCTAACTATTAATAGCATATTGGTCTATTTTGTTATGAATATGAATTAATATAATTTCCAGTTAAAGAGATATTGGATGAACACATGTGATTACTAATTATATAGTCTACTTTATGAATTACGGCATTTATGGGTTTATTTATACATTTTTTTACATGGTTCATTATTTCCTCATGTGTTCTAGTTCCCCAACTAGACTATAGGCTCTTTGAGAGCAAGAACCGCAGCTTTTATTTCTTTGGCATCTCCATACACACTTAGCTCAGGCTAGACAGAACTAAGTATAATCAACTGCTTACTGACTGATTCAGTGAGCAGTAGTATGGTATGAAGATATTCTCTGACTATTCATAGCCCTATTACTGACATGGCATTAAAACATCACCATTCTCAAGCTTTTATCAGGTGAATCTGATGTTGAAAGATTAGAACATAATCTCCTGAATGGTAAGAACAGAAGATAGCTAAAAAGGAACAGAACATTAATGGTTACTTCTAAGACATGAATTAGCGGTGGGATAGAGAGAGGCTGGTAGAAAGAACCACAGGAAAATTTCTTTTTTTATTCCATACATCTCTCTGTTGTTTGGTTTTATTTTTTGTAATGGGCATGCACTGTTTCTATAAGAGTTTCTTGGATGGAAGGAAGGAAGGGAGGGAGGGAGAGAGAGGGAAAGGAAAGGAAAGAAGGAACAGGGAATGTGTTTCAAACCCTGGGACAAAAGAACATAGAAATAAATATTTTTTGTAATTTTAAACAGCTGAAATGCCACAGTTCCTCTGCTTTACCTTCTTTCAGGTAAAAACATACATCAGAATTGAAGATATTTGTGTCTCTATACTGAGTAAGATGAATATCAATTTTAAAATATAAATCAGCAACCTTAGAAATCATTTTTTGAGAGTTTACATAATTCCATATATTCCAATGACTTTAGACATTTGGGAAGTTCTTGGCTAATGAAACAGCAATACAAAATCACTTACTTTTTTAAACATTTTTTTATTGTGGTAAAAAACACATAACATAAAATTTACCACTTTATCCATTTTTAAGTGTATAGTTCAGTAGTGATAAGTATATTCACATTGTTGTAAAACAGACCTCTAGAACTTTTCCATTTTGCAAATCTCCCCCCAGTCCCTGGCAACCACCATTCTACTTTCTGTTCCCATCGATTTGACTACTTTAGATACCTCATTTAAGTGGAATCATAGAGTATTTGTCTTTTTGTGATTGTACTGTTTTTCTACTACGCTATCACTTAGCATAATGTCCTCAAGGTTCATCCATGTTGCAGCATGCAAAAACACTTACTTTTATTAACATTCTCCACATTGACAGCCTCAGACATTCGAATGCCTGATTTGGCTACAGCATAAATTCTGCTTTCCTAATGTAAAAGAGAGATTTGAACAGAGTATTTAAAGCAAAGAAACGATTACTTTCGATACACATGTTTTTCATTCATTCTTCATTTAATATTCACCAGAGTACAACATTATTATAAAACAGTCATCAGTGCCAACTAAAATACACCATTGTGAATAATACTGCAGAGATTTCTTCCATCCACTAGTCATTCCATTATCTGTCTTTGTATCTATCTATCTTTGTATCTATCTATCTATCCATTCATTATCTATCTATCTATCTTTGTATCAAATTTTTGGTTGGTATTTTAAATTCTTTTGAAGACAGGGAAAAAGTAAGAGAAAGCTTATTCACAATCACTGACTACATGTAAACACTACATTCAAGATTCTTACCATTCTAGATCATGGCTAAAGAAAAACCTTGAATGACTGTAACATGAAGCCAGAAACCATACACAATCATTGACTACACATAAACACCACCTTTAATATTCTAGAACCTGGAGCATGGTTTAAAAAAAAAAGGAAAAACTTGAAGTCAGAAATCATAGACAGAGTATCATTAGATACTATCACTTTCTTATTTCAACATACTTTTCAATCAAGTAGAAGAAATAGCTACGGTCAAACAATAAATGTATGTGAGAATTGCAATGGAATTTATATTATCTTGTTCCAAAAGTAGGTTACTTTGTCTTCTCTCTTTCTCTGACACAGACCTCCAAAATAGATACCGGAAAGGCTTTCAGCCCTACCCACCATGAGGAAAGGGACCACAGGTAGCTCCTAATGCATAGATCACCAGGTCTTGAATTTTGTAATGGGTTTAACCTGGGCATAGTTGACTGGGCCAGGACATAGTGGACAACTAAGGCTGTCCTCTTCAGGCTAGCCGGTAGTCTGAGAAGTAACTGGCATGAGAGCTCTATCAGTGACACCTTAGATTGAAGAGTTGCTGACTGAATGAATTAGATGCAGTTGCTTTGAGCGTGTGATTGGGAGATACATGCACAAAGACAAACCAGCAGAGTGGGCAGAATAGAACAACATATAAAAATAAGGCAGTAAGCAGATATGAGGCAGTTAGAAGCCATGAGAGAGTAGGGGAGAGTAGTTAGTAGAGGTAGAAAGAGAATCACTATAAGCCTGAGAGGACAAGCTCAGTCACTGGAGCAGGGACAATGGGTGTCATCCGTTTCTAAGGAGCTGACTATCAGAGGTGTTGCTGAATCATCACATATTGTCCTACTACAGTGACTATTATATTTTGAATGATATTCCAGTTCAATAAGGATACATTATGCCTTAAAATAAACTCTTACAAATTCTTAAAATAAACTCATATTAATTGAGGTAACTAGAACACATCTCTTTTCCTTGAAACCTGAAAATACCTAGCAAAACACAGAAATAAAACCTCAAACTTGGTCAGTCTGCTGGAAGGCTTTTTCAGGAATAACTTCAGAAGAGGAGAAGAGAAAAAGGCAAAAAAGGAGTAAAATCGTTTGCCAAATAAAATGAACTTGAAAGCCTAACTTAAATCTCTGAAAATCTCAATATAATAAAAGAGGCAAAATTTCGACTTCTCACTGCCTAAAGGATAACATAATTGGAATTCCAGAGATTCACATGCCATTAACTTCCACTTTTTTTGTGCCATCCAGAATTTAGTAATAAACTACAGGTTTCATGTGGATACTGAAATGAAATGTCCTCTTGAAAGCAAATAAGGGTAGATACATCTTAAGGTCTGAATTTACACAAGGAAAACATAGCTGCCCTAATTGGCTTAAAATTACATCAGTCAAGAAATAAAAAAATAATAATAAAAGAACATGACTCCAAAAACCAAAAAATCCTGCAACCCAGATGTTTACCTGGAGGCAAAGGTTAAATTATGCCAGTATGTGAAGAAAAACTTAAATCTGTAAGAACTGATCATTTCGCCTTGTTTCAAATACAGGAGGAATTTTTTTAAATCTAGCAATATGGATATTCCTAAGAAGAATCACACTATTGATTGGTTAATTATCATATTAATGGTCAATGTTTCAAGGGAAGACGATTCAATCTATTCTAGATCCGTAGAAGGATGCTTTGGTTAAAGCAATGGATATATAAGCTCATGAAGAAAATTAAATTTCTCTTAAAGCCAATCGAGTAAATGACTATGTTCAAAAACTGATGACTAAGAAGAGTTAATTGTCCTGGTTCAAAGTGACCCAAAAGTATCATTTAGGGGGAACTCTTCTTCCCTAACCCCCAATGTTTCCTTCCACGTGGAGGGAGCTCCAGTAAATGAACACTGCTCATCTCTCTCCACCCATTCACTCCCCACCTCTCCCTGCCAAGAGGAGGAGTAGCGTAATGTGATTGGTGAGCTTAGAGGGAGAAACTGGCATGTAAAGCCCAGCACCTTTCTCTCTCCTTTCTCTTTGAGAAGTAGCTACCTGCAGGAAACAAGCATCTGTTTTGTCTCTCCCGGTTTTAAGTTTCAGGGGGGCATGGCCTCACTGGAGGAAGCCTGTGGTGGTCCAGTGCTGCCTGTGACTGGGTGAATAAATCTAGTTAATTCTGAAGTTCAGTATTGGAAAGCTCATTTGCCCGCCAATTCTCTAAAATCAGTTTTATCAGTAAATAAGGCAATACTTTGATCTCCCATCTGTCTTATCATTGTCTTATTTCTCAACCAATTCAGAACTCAGTGGGGGAAGAGAAGAAGAAATTATATTCTGAAAACTGGAAAATGTCAGAACAAAGCTGGATTTGAAAAGGAACAGGAAAAGAAGTAAAGTAAAACCTGAAAATGAGTATTGAGAAAAAACTACCGTGTCTGTGTTGCACACGGCAATAGAATTACCCAAGAAGGAAAACGGTGCAGGGGAGGAGTTGGAGGTTTGCTGCACGCTGCCTTCTTTGCCGAATCACAGATTTCTTGGTCATCTGAACATGGAGATTCCAGGGAGTCATAGGAAAATAATCCATCATCACAACTCGTGTCCATATTCTCTAAAATTTCTGTACTGTCACCATCAACTAGATCAAGATCAGTTTCCTGAGGTCTCAGTGGTCGTATCATGCTTATAGCATTTCTGTTTGTACCAAACATCCTGTCGGAACTTAACTGTGGCTGGCTTAAGTGTCTTTTGGCTAGTGCTACACTTATACTGAAAACATTAGGAATCCTTAGCTTTGGGGGTGGGAGGTTTGATGAAGGCAGTAATTGTGTTCCTTTTCCAGGGAGTGAGTTAGGATGTTTTGAAGTTAAAGCTGGGGTCAAAATAGGGCTTGGGGTGTTGGCCTCACTTGATGAAGATGAATAATCCAGTCTCTGAGACTGAAATTTTTTATTCAGTTCATCTGAGGAACTATCTTGCTCCTTTTTACTTGATTCAGAATTTCCCTTTCCAAGAGTACTGTTCTGAGCTTTCCATTGTGCCTCCTGTTGCCAAGAATATAGCTTCTTGTGTTCTGGTCTCTTTATGCCAAAAGTCTCTTCTTCAAATATAGAACTGCTGTCATCAGATGCTGTCAGATACGTTTCGCTCCCCATCCTGCTGCACTGAACTCCTTCCTCTGACGTGTGACTGGAAAGGGTGGACGTGCACCTAGACTTGGATCTTCCTTTGCTCCCATCTTCCTCATCAGAACTCCAGTCACTCACTGGAGCCCCAGAATTCTGGGATATGCCACCATCTGTTCCAAAGCTTGTTCTTGCTTTCCGATTCTGTTCTGAGCCACAAGGGGTTTGATGCAATGTTCTCTGGCCTCTGTTGTTTTCTAGAACTTGGTTATCAACAGACTTTTCTGGAATTTCCATTTCTAGAAAAGGATAGATCACATCAGCATGTTGCCTTTAATAATCTTTCTGTACACTTAGCTTTATGTAACTACACTCTTAAAACTGGCAATTTCATATGAATAAAAGTAATTTACATTATCCTTTGTTAGTTTTATGTCCTTTTTAAACAAAAGTTTGAAAATTATAAGCTTTATGTAAAACACAGAGTCCTAACACTTCAATACTTCAGTATAATAGTTTCAAAACTAAACTTTTTTTTTTTGTACACAAAGAAACACGCTGGGAAAAAACCTGACAACAGTCTAAAGAGAGAAAATAAGAGAAACAAAATGTGAAATAGGGCAATTTGATTATCAAAGAAAGCAGCCGCCAAAAAAATGAACACAATTAATTCTATTTTAGAAGCAAAGAAAATGACAACCTTCTTTCAACTAAATTTCAAAATCATCATAGAGTAAATTTAAGCATTATAAATACAAAGCTACAGTTTAAGAAACAAACTTTGCACCCAAGCTCCAATATGTGAAATATGCAAAATCATGAAGAAAACATAAACAGAAAAAAGCTTTCCTTGTTCTACTTTTGGTTTAATCATAACTACAAAGTTTTTATAATAACACTCTTTAAAAATGTTTTTAGGTATGGCTTATTTTTATTTATAACATAATAGAATAAACCAGTGGTTTCATAAACAATGAATTAAAACTTTAGACTGAAGAGTAGAAAAGAAACTTTGAAAACATGAAAAACATACATAGGACCTTCATAATTAAGGAACTAGAGGCTGAAAAAATAAACTCCAAAATTCGGTATCAGGCAGTTTGTTAAATTTGCAAGTGAGCAAGAGCTTTAGGGCAGGCAACCTCAGCTGTACTCAACTGACTATTGAAAGGGGGAAGGAAATTAAAATGGCTTCTCAAAAAAGAAAAGAAAATGCAAGAAATGGCATGAAAGCAAGGAGCAAAGGAGACTTCTGATTGGAAAAACATTATGCAGTTTTCAGAATTTCATAACCAAGCACAGAGGCTAGAGAGAGATAGCTTTTAGGGTTATAATTTTTCTCCTTTGAAGGAAAGAAGCTGGAACTGAAAATAGAGAAGAAGCCTCTCTAAAATATTTGGGAAAAGTCAACAAAAGGGATTCACCAGAGATGGCAAAGCCAGCAGATGCACAACAAAACAAAATTTAGAGGGACTTTAAGACTAAAAGAAGAGTAGAAATCTGCACACAGAATCAGGCTTTAAACATCTAGGTAAACATTTTCCCTTTGAAGCAATAAAGGGAAAATCAAAGAAGTTACTAAATTATCCTCTAGGGTTCTTTTCTTTATAATTTGCTATGCCATATTTGATTTCCTGTTTAATATTAGGTAATTTTTTATATTTTAAACAAATAATGAATAGGAAATTCATAGTTCTAATCTGAAACTCAGCTAAAACAAGTACAGTACCTTGCAAATAGGAACGTAAACTTTTAACTTTTTTTATTTATTTATTTTTTAAGAGATGGGGTCTTGCCATGTTGCCCAGGCTGGCCTCGAACTCCTGGGCTCAAGCGGTCCTCCCACCTCAGCCTTGCAAATAGCTGTGACTACAGGCATGGGCCACTGCACCTCGCTTTTTAATTTTAAATATCACTTCCACGTACTGCAGGAAAAAATATTAAGAATGGAAAATCAGCAGGGTGCAGTGGCTCACACCTGTAATCCCAGCATTTTGGGAGGCTAAGGTGTGAGGACTGCTTGAGGCCAGGAGTTCAACCAGCCTGGGCAACATAGTGAGACCCTGTCTGTACAAACAATAGAAAAATTAGCCGGGCATGGTGGTGCACACCTGTAGTCCCAGCCACTCAGAAGGCTGAGGCAGGAGGATCACTCCAGCCCAGGAGTTTAAGGTTGCACTCAGCTATGATTGTGCCACTGCACTTCAGCTTGGGCGACAGAGCAAGATCCTGTCTCTCAAAAAATAAACAAATAAATAATTAATTTTTTTTTTGAGATGGCATATTGCTCTATCACCCTGAGTAGAGTGCAGTGGTGTCAACATAGCTCACTGCAACCTCAAATTCTCGGGCTTCAGAGATCCTCCTGCCTCAGCCTCCCAAGTAGCTGGGACTACAGGCACATGGCAAGACATGGGGCTAATTTTTCTATTTTTTGTAGAAAGGGGGTCTCGCTGTGTTGCTCAGACTGGTCTTGAACTCCTGGCCTCAAGCGACCCTCCCACCTAGGCCTCCCAAAGTCCTAGGATTACAGGCGTGAGCCACTATACCCAGCCTAAAATTTTTAAATAAATAAATACGAAGGGAAAATCAGTTTCTCCTAAGCATCACTGGCAAAGACTACTCTCAGAAAACACGAAATAATTAGATACACAAAGTTAAATGCTGTATTGCTCTTTAGAAATACTCTCATAAAACACCAAGTTGTCAGGAAAAAAATAAGCTATATTTGGATTAATCTTAGCAAATGATTTATCCTTTCAAAAAAAATGCCAAAGTAAATTCCTATAGTCCATAAATACCTTCTATGTCTTTTCCTTTAGTGAACTCAGGTTCTTTAGATGAAATCTTGCACATTTCCTCAGCTTTAACTGCTTGAGGAGGACTCCTTGCTCGAGATAAAAAGCATCCAAAGGTCAAACTGCTCAGGCGCTGGCCTTCTGAAAGCTTTAGTGTGGAGACAATGGACGTTTTCTTTCCTTGAACTTCTGCAAGGTCATTAATCAAAATTAAGATTTGAATTTTTTATAGCAGTTTGTTAAACACAGAACCAAAGCATATTAACAACTTGAACAAATCACTCTTTATACCAGGAAAAAACCTGAAGTTCATCTTTATTTACATATAATAACATGGATAACATTGAACCTTCAATGATGAGCATCACATGCCTATATTTAAAATCTGGGCCAGCCTGGTGGCTCATGCCTGTAATCTCAGCACTTTTGGGGAGGCCAAGGCAAGAGGATCACTCGAGGCCGGGAGTTCGAGACCAGTATGGGCAACATAGTGAGACCCCATTTCTATAAAAAATTTAAAAATTAGCTGGGCATGATGGTGCACTCCTGTAGTCCCAGCTACTCAGGAGGCTGAAGCAGGAGGATCTCTTGAGCCCAGCCCCAGGAGTTAAGGGCTTCATTGAGCTATGAGCGCACTTTATCCAGCTTAAGCAACAAAGCAAGACCCCGTGTCAAAAAAAAAATAAAAATAAAAATAAATTAAAGCTGTTTTATATATTTTGAATGTTCAAAATATTTTTTAACTGCAGAAAGAAAAATATCCAATCCCTTTAAGAGTAGTTAGTTATCAATCAAAACAAACAAAAAACAGATTATAAATAACAAGAGAGTTACAGCTTCTTACAAAGTCAAGTATTGATAAATACCAGTTAAGTATTGGTAAAATTTGTGTGGTATGGCACTGTGAGGAAAAAGGGACTGAGGTCCTGGTAATTAAAACAACCAAAGGAAATTTGGATCATCATTGGGGCAAATAGCACATGATCACTGTAATGACTTTTGCTTATCTTAGTTTTCAGTAATGAGAAGAAAGCAGATGGAGGGGCTTGGTCTATGGTGACCAAAATATAAAGAGCCTTAATCACTTCTTTAGATGAAAAAAAGTGGGTGGGGGAAAGAATTTAGACAGCTAGTGGAGTGATTATTAGGTCAGCACCTAATCATGGGTTTAATTCATCTCTAGGACTTTTAACATTGCTGCTTGTAAGATCTAAAAGCATGGTGATCCCAGTAAGAAAAATTCCCAAGGAAATTAAATTCTTAACTCTAGGAAAGCAATAAAAGGTTAAGTTAAATAGCAACTGATAACTGAGTAAAGAAAAATATCTTTATACAGTATGTTCCTTTAGATGTGTCTTTTAATATTTTTATGTTGATCACCTCTCACAATATTGTAATAACTATATATATGCATATTTTTTTTAAGTATTACATTATATCTATTCTTCTCAAGTCCAAGCCTAGTTTCCAAGGATTAATACCTCTTAATCTATAAGACCTAAGAGGCTGCCAGTGAAGACTAGAATTGCAAGCTAAGAATATCAGGGAAAATAACAAACTTTTGGGAATGGACTTAGTTCAACTAATCTATTTCAAAAAGGGTGAATGTCACACAGACCTGAAACTTTAATTCTAAACATAGAATTCCAGATCAACTATAGGAACATCTATTTTTTTATCATATAGGTGGAGAAAATGATAGCAATTAGTACTAACACGCAGTAGACAAAATGTTTTCATATTTGAACAAATCACTCTTTATACCAGGAAAAAACCTGAAGTTCATCTTTATTTACATATAGTAACATGGATAACATTGAACCTTCAATGATGAGCATCACATGCCTACATTTAAAATCTGGGCCAGCCTGGTGGCTCACGCCTGTAATCTCAGCACTTATATAGAATCAACAATTCTATATAATCCCCCATGAAACCAGTAAGGCGCTATTGCAATCATGATTTTACTAATGGGAAAAACAATTTGTGGAGATATTGTTGTTAAATAGCAGGGCATTAAATTGACTTCAAAGTGCATGTTCTTCCTATCACATCAGTATTTTTCCAACGTATTTTGTGAAAGCCCAAAGCTTTGTGGAAATGTCCCAGAGGGTACAAGAAGAGCTGTGGGTGAGGCTAAATCAGCAGAACTCTGGACCCATCACTCAACGCTACTTTTACCTATCTTATCTACCGATATTCTGCAGAAAATTATATTTATTTATTTTTTTAAACAGGTGTTCTGTTGCTATATAAAGTTTGAAAACCTTTATACCAGGCCATGGGTCTAATAAGCATAAGCAACACATACACCCTGCTTGATTTACCTCCTCTTCAACTCAATGTTCACCTGAGTGGCTATCACCAGAACAGTGTACTAAATATTTAATAAATCTCGGCCGAGTGCAGTGGCTCACACCTGTAATCCCAGCACTTTGGGAGGCTGAGGTGGGAGGATTGCTTGAGGCCAGGAGTTTGAGACTAAGTAAACCTCTATCAAATGATAGTTATGCCAACCACACTTAACCTTTGAAGTTGAAAAGAAAGTAACCCTATGCATTGAAAAATTTTTATTCATTTTTCAATGAATAAAATTCCTTTTATTCATATCATAAACTTCTGTTCAAAATATTCAGGCTGTAAGAATTTCAATCACTGTTGAAAACCATGATACAAAACAAAAATAGGAAAATAACATGACTGATTTACTTTTTTTAAGCAAATATACCTGAAATTAAACATTCAAATTAGCATTATCCTCTTCAGGTTATTCACTAATGTCTAGCTCTGCTGTCCAATATGGTAGCCACTAATAACATATGGCAATTTAAACTTAAATCAATTCAAACTAAACAAAATATAAAATTCAGTTCCTCAGTTGCTCTAGTCATATTTCAAGTGCTCAACAGTCACATATGGCTAGGGGCCAACATATTGGACAGCACAGATACAGAGTATTTCCCTCATCACAGAAAGTTCTATTAAAAAGTGCTGATCTATAGTTTAAAGACTAAAAGTACAGTCTAATAATATTGCCAATTTTTAAATTATGAAAAGTGACTTCAGAGCTCATCAATATTCTGGTGAATTATCTCAAGAGTGGCGAATATTCCTTTTGATTTAATATTTGCAAGCAGCCAAAAGTTATAAAGAACTCTGGAGGTACATGTCTTTCTAAATAGGCCAATCTCACTGCTGATATTTTTGAGCTTATAAGCGGATCATCACTGGATACTCCCATTAGACAGGATTCAAATCCTCATCCAGAAAACCCCAATGGGGAAAGGCCATGAGTGAACCATCTGAGTTGTGACATCTACATCCAACTAACCACCAGCTCAGGCATCTAAGAACATACAGAAGTGCCTCAAAGCTTCTCTCAAAGAATGCTAAGTTCAGTGACATGTTCTGTATGTGCAAAGCCAAGGAGCCTGCCTCCTCCAAAGTCCTCAATGAAGTTACAACTGTACCATATCTGTGACTTCCTGATCCCCACTAAAAGGGCCTATTCTCTTTCTGAGACCAAAGTTCAAGTCTTGGTCTTTTGGAGTATATGCCTCTCTAATATAAATACTTTTAACCCACTATCTGGTGTGGTAAGGCAGCCTCAAGGCCACATGTGGCCCTCCAGATCCCCAAGTGCAGCCTCTTGACCTAAGCCAAACTTCACAGAACAAATCCCTTTACTAAAAGGATTTGTTCTGTAAAATTTGGATTCAGTCAAAAGGCTGCACTCAAGGATCCAGAGGGCCACATGTGAGCCCAAGGCCGCAGATTCCATACCCCTGGTTGGAACCCACTGCCCATGGTCCCTGACCTCCTGGTTTAATGTCAACATACAGTACTTTTAGCAAGTTGGACTCTTTGAGACTTAGTATGGTTCTAAAAAGGGGAAAAATGGAAGGCCTTTAAGAATAGAGAGAGGCAAAGTTAGTATCTGGTCACGTTTTTTCTGAACTATGTAGTGACCACTTTGGAAGACCTATACATCATCAATCTTATCTCTTTTTGCCTTCCATTTTCAGGCCCAACATCCACCCGGGTGCAGGAGTTCTGGTTTGTTTAGAAATTCTCTTTCATTTTATGACAATAACTTCTTGTATGATGTTCATAATTGTGTCTCTGAAACACCAGAAAAAAATAGTAAAATCTTAAATAGCCAAATATATCCAATCAAGCTATCTTAGTCAAAGTATTTGTACCTTGTAGTTTTGACTGTATTGTTCTTATCTCTTCAATTTGGTTTTGGTTGATCAAACGAAGATTCTGATTCTCCAATTCCAGCTAAAAGAATATAATGGTGTTCTTTTACATAGAGATAACATTTTCAAAATGTTCTAATAAACTATAATATTTAGAAAATGTTAATATCTAGTTACTCTATATGTAAGCAAAGTACAAAAGAAATGATAAGCAAATATCGGATTAATTTTCAGCACAGGCTACCAATCTAGATGATTATGCCATTAATATTTATTTTTTCCAAATCTAGGAGTTTTAAATGTTTTCACCCCCTATGCCTTTTTCACTGTAAAATTATTTTAAACCAAAATATTTCAGCATTAAACTGTCATATAAGCTAAATAATGTATGCTTCTCAGATACTGAATACATTAATTTCATGAGATATACACATACATTCTGTAATTATTTTAAATTAATTAGGACTAAAATTAACTAATCAGAATGAGGCTATTTACACTGATCATCATGAGTCTCTTGATATTTCATTTTAGAAATACAATGGATATTAAAATGAAAGCTGACTATACCAATTTTGCCAAGAGACAGCAGCACCACCAACTGATCAAAATTTTTTGTTTCCTTCAGAATAATCACATATTCTAATAACTTATCTATTTAAAAGAAGTAAAAGGTAAAGAAAAGGAAAAAAATAGCAATAAATACCTCATTTAACTTAACTGTTACCCATTCTTTGATCTTAGCTGCTTTCTCTTCTATTATTTTAGCTTCTTGTATTCTTATTTGTTTCTGAAATAAAATTAGCAGTTTGTTTACTTCAAGCATAAACTTAATGGTCTGGAAAAGTTACATCATAAATATACAAGGCAAATCCACTTAAATCCTGTTTCCAAGTTAATACTTCTACCCTCAAATTACCAAACAAATTTTAAAAAGAAAGAAAATATCCATAATAAATATCCATAATAATAATAATGTATTATTATTATACAATAATAAACCATTGCAAGTACTGCGAGTTTTAACAACTGCTATTCTCTCTTTCCCTGAAAGATTATACATCAAAATCAATCCACTGAATTTATCAACAAAATAAAACATCTCTGGAAATGGCCTAAGATTTAGAACAGTAGTAGCACAGAGGGCAGCCAAGTTAGGGAGAGGAGAATAAGAACCTCCTTAGGGATGTGGCTTTTCCCCCCTTAAATGCTAACTTTCAACAATCCAGGAAAAATAATCATTGAGAAACTATAGCTCACATTTACCAACCTTAAAATCTGGTTATGATCACAAAACTACTGAGAATGTGACTATCATATAAATCACAATGGGTGGAGCCTGGGGGTAGTAGAAGGCTGAAAACCACTGACCTAAAAGAAACACTGATCCCCAAGAAATAGAAAAAAAATGCTGAAAATAAACAATAATTTAACACATTTCAGAAAACAATTTCATAGGTCATATTTAAATGATGTTAAATGACTATTTAAGTAAATAACTCTAACACAATTTTTTTCCTCGTAAAATTTTAAAATAAACTAAACCCTACATTTGTTTTCAATAAAGTGGTTTAGAAACAGTGTACAAGTTTCTAAGCAGAAGGATTGGAGTCAAACATAAATATTTAAAATACAACGTTCTATAAACATTTCCAACACCCTGACAATAACAATTTATGGACATATATGACTGCTGATAACCAAATGTTTCCAGCTTAAACACTACACTTAAACTCTAAGGTTTGAATGTTAAAGAGCATTGTCACATCCAAAAAGTGTTAAATCTTGCCTTCGAATTACCCCCAACTTAAAGCGAATGCCATTTTGCTTGCACCTTCCACCAATAAATGTGATGCAATCCTATGGGTGGACAGAATAAGTAAGATTTCTCTCCCAAATTTAGAAATTTAGGCTTTCTCTTTTTAATCTTTGTGCTTATGCACAAATGAATGCAGTCATTTAGAACACTTTTGAGGATCAAATTCTTCCTAACCTGCTCTTCAAGTTGCAGTTCCAAGCTTTGAATGACGTCATCTTTTTCCTGTATTAGAGATTCCAGATCTTGACACTTTTTGTATAACCTTGTCTCTGATTCACTGGTTTGAATATTAGCTGCTTTTAATTTTTCTTCCATAACTTGTACCTAAACTCACAGGATAAAATATTAAAATTGTGAATGTATTTAACTTATCATAGTATTAAACTTAGAATTTTACTTTAACATTATATAGATTCCTAAAAGGTACCATAAAAGGAAAATATTAAACAGCAAGGTTTAACATATTTAATAATTATAAAGTCTGAAGACTATTTTGCCAAGTGGTGTTACCTTTGAAGTACATAAGGGTACATACATAAGAGATTCTCAGAATATTGCTATCACATAAAGTAATAATGTACATGTTTATGAGAGCAACAATAATATGCAAAGTGTTTATAGTAACAGAAAGTTTCCAGCCCTCATTTTTTCATATTTTAAACAAAGTAGGAATGTAAAGTAAAGAAGGTAAGTGGTAAGATAAGACTCAGACTGGATAACTTGGTATAATAACGTATTTTGGGAAAAAAAATTGAACTTAGAAGAAAAAGAAACATATACACAGCGGAAAGTGGAAAAAAAGTACCTTAAAGCCCCAAATGATGGAATCATAAAAAAAATTTTTAAATTATGAGAGTCTAGATATAGATGGGAGAGTACATTCAGCGAGGACTTATTGATTCATTAATTTGACAAATACTCACTAAATACCTGCCAACTGCCAGGCCCATTCTAAGCCTTGAGAAGGCATCAGTGAATAAAACAGACCTAAAAATCTCTGCCTGCATAGCAATTACATTCTAATGGATGAGAGAGATCACAAATACAATAAATATGTAAATATCAGTACAGTACTTTACACAAGTGATAAGGGTAATAGGAAAAAACAGAACAGGGTAAGAGAGATCAGGTGTGTGGCTGGAAGTTGAGTGCTGCTTCAATTTTAGTATCTAAGATAGATTGGCTCTGCTTGGATCCTCTGCAAAACTCATTTGAGCATAGGAAATCTTAGAAGGGCATATCTGCATATTGTGTTGCTGACCTACATGGATTATATAAGTCTATTCAACTCATAGTAAAGTTTAGATTTTACTATCACCACCTCATAGTTCTCACTTTTCTCACCTTTCTGTGAATCACAAAGCTGATCGTCTAGTGGATTGGATGCCTCACCAGAGACTTTACAAGGAGATCCAAATAAGGGATGTGTGAGATGTTAATAACAGTAAGAAAGAAAATAAAGTATTGGGGACTGTATACAATATTAACACTTTCATTCTATGTACTCCAAATAGGTAAGAATATAATTTCAGTAATATTTAGGTTATAGGGGCAAAGAAGAAAAATAATGTGAAAGCATTTGACAAATTAAAGATAACAGTTAAGATGAAAAATCTTAACCTATTGAAAATACCTCTGAAAAATCACAATGAATCCTTACTTAAAGTTCAAAAATATTTGACTAATGAGGGTTTTCAGAAGGAAGGTGTAAAGGTTAGTTTGGCTTTTTTTTTTAACCATGAATAGCAGGTTTCATCTGTGGGTTCACTGTATAAATGTAAATTCAACTCAGATGCCAAAACTGTTCTATGTAAATACCACCCACATGGCGGGAAACTATGAAAATAAAAGCAGATCAAAAAAATAGAAGAAGAAGAGTATTCCACTATCCAAATGATAATTTAAGTTACTTTAGATTTAGATTCTTTGACATAATATAGCAGGCTTTATGCATGAGCTGAAGGACAAAGATCTGCATCAAGGACAAAGGTCTGCATCAGAGATACTGTCACGCAAAACAGTCTGAGCAGGACAGAGAATTGGACCGTAATCTTAAGATGGTATAGCCAGTTGCACACAGGGCATTCTGTAGCTGAGGAAGCAGGGAGAGAAGAGCAAAGGCCAAGTCCAAAATGGTAGTTCTCCTCTGAGGACAGAGTAATAGAAGGTAAACCTCAAGAAAAACAAAAGTAACTGAATAAGAATAGAAATAAATATTACCAGACCTATATCTACAGTCTCCTTTTATTAAGTTGAAGCAAGCCACCCTGCAGACATTGGGTTACAACATAAAATTGTCCTGTTATTACTTAGGAAGGGTCTATAGTTCTGGAAAACTATGATTTAGAACTACTACCCTGAAAAACGTGTTCATTTTATGAATGAATGGTACAGAGCTCCTTGAATGCATCTCTGCCATCTGAAACTTTTTAATTTGACCATTATTTTTAGATAAACAACTTTCCTAGGCAAGAAAAATATTGGCAAAAGTGGCAAAATCTCTTAGGGAAAGAGATCCCAAAGTAGTTACAGGCAACCTTCTTACCAGCTGGTCCTGTTAAGACCAAAGTACACAGGATTCACCGGCCTTCCTTGGTGATTAGTATGAATAAGAGGTCTACAGAGAAGCTAAGAGGCCTACAGTAAAACCAAGCAGTTTAAAATGTCTCACCCACAAGCACGTGGAAAATAGCCCAGTTCTTTCTCCATTCATTTAACCTGAACCATATAAGAATTTTAACTACTCAGAGACTGACCAATAACAAACACCTAGGAATTCAAATTGGTTGTTAAATAAAATTTCACAATTATCTATACATGGATACCCTCTAGTGTGGAATGCTTTGTGTTTTTAAGCTACTTTTCTCCTTTACTTCTAGGAGAGCCTCTAGTTGCATCCACCTACCTCAGCACACTCCTCAGCCATTTCCCCAAAACCTTCTTGATCCTGAGGTCCCTAAGTACCTGTTCAGCAAAGTCTGAGCACCCACTCAGCAGACTTGGGGTGCTCAGATCCTGCACATCCCAAAGAAACAAACTGGCCCTTGACTAGCTCTTGAGAGACAACCTCTGAGCTTTTGGAATATCCTGACCGATAAGACTGCCTTTGTATACCTGAGAACTTGGGCCCCACCAGATAGTTTATGATAACAACCTGATTTATGGTGAATGCCTGTTTTTGTTCAGCTGGGTCCCTGGGCCATGCTGTATCATATTGACTTCTGGGGGTGGGGGGATGGGTACGCACTGGAGACTGAGTACCTAAGGTCAGTCACATGGGTACTCCAGGCCTACATGACTGAACTCCAACAAAAATCCTGGACACCAAGGCTTGGGTGAGCTTTCTTGGCTAGCAATACATCATACACATTGTCACACATCATTGATGGGAGGATTAAACATCCCTGTGCAACTCCACTGCAAGAGGACAACTGGAAGCTTGTACTTCATTTCTTCTGGACACCATAATATGTGCCTTATTTTATTTTATTTTATTTCAACACAGAGTCTCACTCTGTCACCCAGGCTGGAGTGAAGTGGCACAATCACAGCTCATTGTAGCCCCGAACTCCTGGGCTCAGCCTTCTGAGTAGCTGGGACTACAGGCACGCACCACCATGCCTGGCTAATTTTTAAATTTTTTTGTAGAGACAAGGCCTTGCTATAGGCTGGTCTCGAACTCTTGTGCTCAAGTGATCCTCCTGCCTTGGCCAAAGTGCTAGGATTACAAATATGAGCCACCGTGCCTGGCCCCTTTGTTGATTTTATTCCATATACTTTCAATATAAAGGATGTTTCACCACCAAAAGCAACTGGTTTCAACTCTTTGCTTTTGGTGGTGAAACACCCCATTTTGGTTACTATAAATACAGTTATTTAAGTCTTAGGTTATGGTTTGATGAGAAAAGACAATCTGAATTTAAGCAATATAAACAACAGATAGGCCACAGTCCCATAGAAATTGTTAAAGATGGCAAAGGATTGTTACTTTAAGTTAAAAACACTCAGTCTTGTAAAAGCCAAAATAGGTGACACCATCAGTGCATGAGAATTCATCTGCACTCTGTTTATATTTCCTATCAATTTTTAGATTCACTATGAAGTATCTACAGGAATAAAATCCTTCCATAGCATAACAAAATAGGTACTAAATAAATTTAAAGTGTTGTGACAAAAGGAAATATTTACAGATTTTGCTAACTTATATAAACAGAAACTTTGGGAGATTTGCAATTCTCTCTCTCTTTCTTTAAGTTTTATTTTGATTTAAGGCAGTATGTTTAAAATAACCAATCATGGTGTTTTTTTGCTTAAAGATGTGGCACATGGAATTAAATAACTTTATTCCTGATATCCTCAAAGGACAACTTCAAATAAGAGTAAGTTCTCTCTGTTAAACTTATAAAGACCAGTAGTTAGGAACAAACTGCTGTGGTTTGCTTCCCTTGCACTGGGGACAGGGATTCTTTTTTTAAGACTCCCCATTGGATCTCTCAAGATCCAGTCAATCGGGGGCGGGGGGAGGAAATTAACTGAAAATCACAAATAAAAAATACTTAATTTAGTTTAATTTTCAAAAACAGATTTGCCACATACATGAATTAAGAATTTTAAATTAAGGCAAAACAAAACCATCCTCAATTTCTTCCTCTTTTTCCTATAATCTGGACAATCAAAGTAGAGAAAGGAAGGGAAGGAAAAGTTAAGGAAGAACAGACAGAGACATATAGAGACAGGCCTGGGAACAGAGGTAAAGAGAGACGCTACTAGGAAAGGCTACAGTTAGAAAGGGAAAAACAAGGAGGGCAACATCAAAGTCACAGAGGCAGACAAACTGACAAACGTGTGCTGCAAGGTGAGGGGTTGAACAGGAACATACCCTACAGAAAAAGACAAAGCTATCTGGTATAGAGTGACAGAGAATGATATAAGCGTAAGTCTGTTTCATGGAATTTAAGTAGACTTTTAGATTTTACTGTTAATTATTAGCTTTTTATAACGAACCTATGATCCAGCAATTCTACTCTTAGGTGTATACCAAAGAGAAATAAGAACACATATCCACCAAAACATAAATATATGGACAGCAGCTTTTCATTCAAATCGAAAATAGACCACACGTCCATCAACAGGTGAATGGATAAAAATTGAGGTATATTCACAGTAAAATACTACTCAGCAATTAAAAAAAGAACCAACTACTGATACACATGCATCAACATGGATGAATTTCACAAACATCATGTTGAGCAAAAGAAGTCAGAACACCAAAAAGTATATACATCAAGAAAAGCCAAACTAATCTACGGTGATAGATGTGAGAATACTGGTTACTTTTGGTGGAACTGGGGTACTGACTGGGGAGGAGAACAACAGATTCTTTTAGGGCAATAAAATGTTCTACATCTTGATCCACTGTTAGTTACATAGGGGTGTACTTAGATACTCAAGTTTAGTGCACTTTACTGTTATGTACATTATATCCTGATTTTCAAAAAAATTTTTAAAAAGTGATTACCATAAATAAGTTATGGTACATTCATACAATGGAATTTTATTCAGCACTGAAAAGAAATGAGCTATCGAGCCATGAAAAGTCATGGAGAAACCTTAATGAGTATTACTAAGTGAAAAAAAAGCCAATCTGAAAAGGCTATGTACTATCTGATTCTAACTATACAACATTCGAAAAAGGCAAAACTATGGAGACAGTAAAAAGATCGGGTTTCTAGGGACTTAAGGGGAGTGAAGGATGAATAGGTGAAGCACAGGAGATTTTTAGGGCAGTGAAAATATTCTATATGATACTATAGTGGAAGACATTTGTCATTATACATTTGTCAAAATCCATAGAACATAAAACACCAAGAGTGAACACTAATGTAAACTATGGACTTTGGGTGATAATGATGTGTCAGTGTTGGTTCATCAATTGTAAGAAATGTACCACCCTGGTGTGGGATGTTGATGGTGAGGAAGGCTTGAGTGTGTGTGTGGCAGGGGAGAGGGTATATGAGAACTCCGTACTTTCTGCTCAATTTTGCTGTAAATCTAAAACTACTCTAAAAATTAAAGTCTATTTTAAAAAAAGCAATAACCTCCCTGATGAAATAATTGATCTAAGCAAGATCATCAATGAATGCTAATATCACACAAAAAAGATAACTAGACATTATATGCCTCCTGATAGAAGTACACAATACCACCCAAGAAGTAGTCTTGAAAAAAAAAAGAAAGAGAAAGGAAAAAAAGTAAGAAAAAGGAAAAAAAAAATCAAGTTTTTAGATCTAACTATATTTTACAGGAAATACAGAGGTATGCATAACACTACAGGTATGCAATCAGCAAATCCAGAATGAGGAAAGCTTTAGAAGACAAATAAACCCAATTTTTTTCAACAAACAAATTGAAAGAAAAAAAATAAAAAAAGGAAAGGGACCCTATATATTAAAACAGTTTAAGAAACAAATGAAATGTGTCAATCTAGTTTAGATCCTGATTTGAACAAACCAACTATTAAAAACTACAAAAAAGTGCTATATAAATAAAAGAACTAAAAACAGGTACTCAAACAAATACATGTACATACATGTTCATATCAGCACTAGTCACAATAGCCAAAAGGTAGAAACAACCCAAATGTCTATCAACAGATGAATAGATCAACAAATTGTGGTATGGACAAGGGCTGTCCGGAAAGTATTCAGCCATTGTTAAGATAACAAGAATGGTTACATGGCTGGATACTTTCTGGACAGCCCTCATATATGTCTATCTATACACATACACACACAATGGAACATTATTCAACCATAATAAGGAATAAAGTATGATACATGCCACAACATTGGATGAACATCAAAAACATTCTACTAAATGAAAGAAACCAGACACAATAGATCACATATTGTATGAATCCATTTATATGAAATATCCAGAATAGGTAAATCCATTGGGACAGAAAGCAGATTGGTGATTGCTGGAGGTTAGGGGGACAGGGAAATGGAACTAAATGCTTAATGGGTATAAGGTTTCCTTTTGAGGTAATGGAAAGATTTAGGAACTAGATAGAGGTTGTGATTGCACAACACTGAATTGTTCACTTTAAAATGGTTAATTTTGTTATGTAAATTTCACCTCAATTAAAAAACAAAACACAGAAGCAATTATGAGATATTTGAGAAAATTTGAATACTGACTAGATCTTTGATGTATAAGAATTATTGGTAATTTTTTGGTGTGATGATGGTACTGTGGTTATGATTTTTAAGAGTCTTTACTTTTAGATTAGTTGCTGAAATACTCATGGGTGAAATTATGCAATGTGTGGGATTTGCTTCAAAATAATACAGTGTGGAGGTGGCTGAAGGGAAAAAGTGACAGAGGTATAGACAAGCCATGAGTTGACTAATTGTTGAAGTTGGTGATGGGGGTTCATTATACTGTTTTCTCTACTCTTGTACATGGTTGAAGTTTTGTCTAATAAAGTTTTAAGATTTTCTTTTCAAATATAATTAAGAAAATCAAGGAGGCTGGCGCAGCGGCTCACGCCTAGCACTCTGGGAGGCTGAGGCGGGAGAATTGCTTGAGCCCAGGAGTTCAGGGTTGCAGTGAGCCATGATGACGCCACTGCACTCTACCCAGGACGACAGAGCGAGACTCTGTCTCAAAAAAAAAGAAAAAAGAAAATCAAGGATTAGGTTAGATTTGGCTTGTTTAGAAATGTGTTAGGCCACTCAAACAATCTGCTGTGTAAAATTCAGTCTTTCAGGTAAAAACAAAATTTGGTAGTACTCAAGTTAAGGAAGGAAACATGACAAATCTAGAGGAAGTATGAGAAATTTTATATATGCTTCTTAGGAGAAATAATTTTGTATTTAAGCCTTCTGAAATTCTTTGTTTCCTTTTATTTTTAGCCTTCCTCTCTTCTGGCTTTTTGAAAATATACAACAAAAGACAATTAACTATATTTACCCTAAAGTGCTGCAGAACACCAGAACTGATTGATTGAACTGAATATGATACAGATCTTTTCATAAAATGAGTAGCTTTGGATTTAGGATCATTAGACAAACTTTAAGGCTGGGTGGGCCTATCCAAACCACTCATTTTACCGCTGGTAAGGCCCAGAAAAGGTAAAGTGACTTAACAAAACATCATTTAAAAAAAAATGAAAGTAGTATAAAAAAATTGTAAAGTATGAAAAACAGAGGGGAAAAAAATCATTCCACAATTCAAACCACTTTAAATTTTTGTTAAAGTTTTGAGGTGTTTCCTCTCAGTCGTTTTTTAACTCTTAGGTTTGCGTTTTCCTAATATAATAACTCTAAGCATTTTTACATATTAATATATATCCTTGGTAACAATTATCTTAATGGTTGTCTAATATTTCATGGAGTTGACATAGTTCACCTATTCATTCCTCTATAATATAGCATTGATATTATTTCAAACT
The DNA here is from genome assembly GCA_023783475.1 of Daubentonia madagascariensis. Classification (NCBI taxonomy): domain Eukaryota; kingdom Metazoa; phylum Chordata; class Mammalia; order Primates; family Daubentoniidae; genus Daubentonia; species Daubentonia madagascariensis. Next base: position 37,172,432 of record JAKFHU010001035.1, on the reverse strand, counting down.
TTTTATTACTATAAATAAAGCTGCTATGAACATACTTATATATAAAACTTAATTATAGTTAGGATTACCATAAAAGACATATTTGATTTTCTCAGAAGATAAAACTTCCTAATGGAAGTCTTTTTTTTTTTCTCTTGAAAATTTGTTAATGGGCAAAATAGTTAGATTCTCCATTTTCTCTATGGATCAAGCTTATGAACTTGATAAGATACAGAAGAGGGCTGACAACTATCCTCCTATTATGGGCAAAACAATCTTTATATGAGTAGAGGCAGAAAAATATTAAACTAAAATTATACTCTACCTGTTGAAAAGCTTTTTCTGCTTGACGTTCAGCATCAATAACTTGTCTCTCAAGCTGTTGCATCTGTCAGGTGAGAAAAATATAAATAATATAAAAATTCATATTTCCCTTTTTGGAAAAAGCTTAAAAATCTCACAATGTCATCAATTCAAGAATATTTAAAGTAGTTCACTGGATATGAGTTACACACAGTTAGCACATTAAAGGCTCTTTGCATAGTTAAAAGTTGACCAAATAAAACGCCGAAGTTTTGATACTTTTAATGCAATGTAATATATACCACAGGAGTATTCATCAACAGAATTTTCTTCATTGGATCATAAATTAGAAATGACTAGTCAACACATATTAAGAACAGCAAAATAAATCTAAGAGAAAACTAAGACTTCAAATGTCATATTTGATGGGTTGACCAAAAAGTCACAATGAGGCTGGGCAGAGTAGCTCAGGCCTATAATCTCAGCACTTTGGGTGGCCAGGATCACTTGAGCCCAGGAGTTTGAGACCAACTTGGGCAACACAGTGAGACCCTGTCTCAACAAAAAATTTTTAAAATAAATTTTTAAAAAATTAGCCAGGCACAGTGGTGTGTGCCTGTAGTACCAGCTACTCAGGAGGCTGAGGTGGGAGGATTGCTTGAGACCAGGAGTTTGAGGTTGCAGTGAGCTATGACCACATGACTGCACTCCAGCCTGGGCAACAGAGAGAGACCCTGTCTCTTTAAAAGAAAAAAAAAGTCACAATGATATCAGGGAAGTGGTGTACTCTCATAAATTTCATAGGTGGTATGTTTAAATCCAGACTCTGGGTAGTTTTACATTCTTATAGATTGATGGAGATAGAGTATAGAAGAGATTATTTGATTAAACACACACACAAATACTAAAATGAATGTTAGTAAACATTTAAAAGCCTTAAGAAGAACCCAGGCCAGGCGCAGTGGCTCAAGCCTGTAATCCCAGCACTTTGGGAGGCCGAGGCGGGAGGATTGCTGGAAGCCAAGAGTTCGAGACCAGCCTGAGCAACATAGTGAGACCCTCATCTCTACAATAAGTACAAAAATTAGCCCGGTGCTGTGGCCTACACCTGTAGTCTCAGCTACTCGGGAGGCTGAGGCAGGAGGATCGCTTGAGCCCAGGAGTGTTGCAGTGAGCTATGATCACACCACTGCACTCTAGCCCGGGTGACAGAGCGAGACCCTGTCTTCAGACAGAAAAAAAAAAAAAAGAAGAAGAAGAACCCAGTGGTAATTAACATAAAGGATGTGTACCAGGTGTTGAATACACAAACCGAGAGTTAAAACAATTTCAAATTCTTAGTTTTTCTCAGTGTTGGACTTGGGCCAACTTTCGAGCCGTCTGTGACTCGACCTATGATCATTTTCAACGCCACTGGTAGTTGGAAGTTCAGACGCCCAGGACTTCTGGTATACCTCGCAGCAGCCGGGGTCCCACGCACGGTGGGCGACACATCCGGCCCCTGCCCCGCCCCCTTCTCGACACCACCGAGAAGCGGCCTCCCGCAGCTAGAGCGGCCCGACCTGGCGCGCGGCCGCCAGCTCCGGACAGCTTGGGCCATAGACCTGATCCCGCGCTGCGTTTGACCCGCGCGCGCTGTCCTCAACGCCTGGAAAATGGTTTCTGCTAGTGGAGCCTCATTTTTAAAGGGTATGTTGCTTGGGAGCATTTCCTGGGTTTTGATAACTATGTTTGGCCAAATTCGCATTCGACACGGAGGTCAAACTGGAGACCATGAGCACCGTCACCTTCGCCCACCTAACAGAAAAGATTTGTTAAACATTTCAGAAGTGACATTCATGGAGCTCAGTAAAAGTATCCGTGTTTTCTGTATCATCTTTGGAGAAACCGAAGATGAGAGTTACTGGGCTGTACTGAAAGAGACTTGGACCAAACACTGTGACAAAGCAGAGCTCTATGTCTATGGTACTAAAAATGATAATCTGTTCAATATAGAAAGAAATGACAAGTGGATACAGATGAGGAAAACTTACAAATATGTCTTTGAAAAGTATGGCAACAACTACAACTGGTTCTTTCTTGCACTTCCCACTACGTTTGCTGTCATTGAAAATTTAAAGTACCTTTTGTTTACAAGGGACGCATCACAACCCTTTTATCTGGGCTACACTATTATATCTGGAGACCTCGAATTTGTGACTATGGAAGGAGGAATTGTCTTAAGTATAGAGTCAATGAAAAGGCTTAACAGACTTCTCGATAACTCTGAAAACTGTGCAGATCAAAGTGTGATTTGGAAGTTATCTGAAGATAAGCAGCTGGCAATCTGCCTGAAATATGCGGGAGTTCTTGCAGAAAATGCAGAGGATAATGAAGGAAGAGATGTGTTTAATACAAAACCAATTGCACATCTTATTCAGGAATATATGTCTAATAACCCTCAGCAAGTAGTAGAAAGCTGCTGTTCAGATATGGCTATTACTTTTAATGGACTGACTCCCCAAAAGATGGAAGTAATGATGTATGGTGTGTACCGGCTCAGGGCATTTGGACATCATTACAATGACATACTGGTTTTCTTGCCTCCAAATGGTTCAAAAAATGACTGAGAGCTGCGAAATAATGGAACTGTGCTGTCCAAGAGCACTTGAAATGTGGCAAGTCCAAATTAAGATGTGGTGTGAGTGTAAAATACATACTTCATTCAATAATACACATATTATTAGAAAACAGTGCAAAAATGTAAAATCTCATTAGTAATTTTTATATTGACTCCACATTGAAATGATATTTTGTATATTTTGCATTAAATAAAATATACTATTAAAATTAATTTCACCTGTTTCTTTTCCATTTTATTAATGTGTCTATTGGAAAATTTTAAATTACAAATGTGGCTCACATAACTTCTACTGGATAATAAAGGTGTAGAACATTTGTTGTCACCATATATGACAATTTAACTGCCTGTCCACATGGCAGCACTTTTTTAAGGCAGTTTATTGCAGGCATCTGGATTCTGGAAGAGGTTTCAAATATGTGAATATGTAAATAGATATTCCCCAAGTGCATTCTCTGGACCTCATATCATTTTTAACTTTTGTGAAAATATTTCAAATGCTTAATGAGTAAGTATCATGGTTTAAAAGCATTTTTTTGAGTTATTGTTTAGACTATGGCATTACATAGAAGCAAGTGGACAAGCATTGTCTTTTGGAATGTCTCTAGAATATTCCTTAAACCAAAGAGCCAACTAGCAGACACATGCCAATACCACATTCTTCCACTACCGGCAATATGCTGACAATTGTCACTTCTACAATATATTATAACTACAGTCTATTTTCAGGGAAATTTTTGCCCTTCTGGAGCCTTAGCCTGAATTTTGAATATTGTTGGGGTTGCCAGGAGAAATGGAAAAATCCACAAAATTTTCTAGTGAAAAAAAAAAGAATAGTGAAATGTTTGGTATCTAGTGACAACAGGAAAGGCAGAAGTCTGTTTGCTTCACTGTTACATACCTAATGCAGGTCTTTCCACATACTAGGTATTCAATATATTATAAATTATGAAATGACAAAGCTCTCTGTCCATCTGTACAACACCATGCCTATATAAAGAACAGTGTCATTACTTTTACCACTGCCAAATAACTTTTTTTGGTGCTTCTATGGCACTGACTTCCTACATTGTACTATCTTCCCAGCTACATTTTAAGTTGCTGGAAGGCAGAATTCATGTGTGATACTCAGCCTTTACATACTCTATGACACCATACTTGCACATACCAGTCACTCAATAAGATTCTAAAAGCTTAGTAGCAAGCAACAACCTTACCAAAAAAATTACTTCCATTATAAAATGTATTATATACACATGGTATTTCATTAGACTTGACATACAGGTTACAAATAAACAGGCTAAATTTGTTTCTGAACATGAAAATTATATGTATATACCTTTCAATACAAGGAGTTAATTAAAAGCACAGATTCAAAGGTCACTTTTGCTTTTTTTAAAAAAAGGAGGTAATCCTTGAAATATTAATATAGGGAAAATTGGAAAGACCACTGAACTTGGAGACAAAAAGACCTAAATTAGGTAACTACATTCTACTACTAATTAGCTATGTAATGATAGGCATGTTATTTAACTTCTCTGAGTTTCCATTCCTTATCCATAAAATGATGTAACGCTTATTTCACAGCATTTATGTGGAGATTAAATAGGAAAGCATCCAACATTAATTTTGTTTAAGTTAGGGAGGTTTAGTTTAAAATGAACAAACTAGATTCAAGAGATCTGGGTTCTAGTTCTTACTCTAATATTTACCAACAGTTTACCACTGGGCTCCTAAAATTCTTGTGCAATAAAATGGGAATAATATAACCTGCTCTAACTACCTTACAGGATGTTGTAGGGATAAAAGTAAGAAAACATAAAAGAAATGTGAAAAAGCTGTTGGTATCTCTTTAATTAAAAATATGGTGGTAGCAGATGTAGTGTTATAATTTGAATGATAAAAATAAAAGTCACAAAATGTCCCAAAACAGGATTATCTAAATGTATAAATAATGGTACATCACACAGATACCATACAGTCATTACAAATGTACATGGATGAATGAAACAATGTATTTGTGACTTGCTTCAATATAACAGAGGAGGAAAGAAGTGGGTCAGGGTATAGCTGAAATAGGATAGGCCCTGAGTTGATAACCATTAGAGCTGGGGGATATGTACATAAAGGTCCACTGTAATATTCTGCTTACTTTTGTATGTTTAAAAATCTCTCTAATCACGAATGTTTATGGCAGCACAATTCACAATTGCAAAGATGTGGAAACGACCCAGGTGCCTATCAACACATGAGTGGATTAATAAAATGTGGTATATGTATACCACGGAGTATTACTCAGCAATAAAAAACAATGGTGAATTAACACATCTGGTATTATCCTGGATGGAGCTAGAGCCCATTCTTCGAAACAAAGTATCACAAGAATGGAAAAACAAGCACCACTGGTACTCACCATCAAATTGGTACTAACTGATCAATACTTATGTCACACATGGCAATAATATTCATCAGGGGGCGGGCAAGTGGGAGGGTGATGGAAGGGATGGAAAAACTCTCACTGAATGGATTCAGGGTGCACAGTTTGGGGGATGTCCATGATTGTAGCTCTGACATGGGCAGTGCATGGGCAACATATATAAACAAAGTGTTGTACCCCCATAATATTCTGAAATAAAAGGCAAAAATAAATAAATAAAAATTTCTCTAATAAAAATTTAAAATATATATATGAAAAGATGTAAATAACATATTAAAAGATAAATGTAAATTATATAGAGAATGATAATATACATAAATGATATATTGGGGAAAAAGGGTTGCAAAGCAGTAATGAATGTTTCAATATCATTTTTATTAAAAAATGTGTGTGCCTGTTTTTATTGAATGATATATAACAAGGAGTTGTCTATATCTAAGTGATAGGATTATGGATAAAGTAGTTTGTATCACACACCATGAGGAGCCAAAGGGAGTTTTATGGAATTGAAAAAAGTAAAAAAATAATGGGAGGAGCAAATGTGTTAGAACCTTGCTACTGCATAGAAACAGTAGCTAACTGTCAATCAAAGTTAATTCTGCTCACTCAGAGGGAAGATTCTCAAATACCTTGTGAAATTAGAAAGGGTATAAGTGAATATGCATAGAAAAAGTACTCAAGGCTGGACACAGTGGCTCATGCCTGTAATCCTAGCATTCTGGGAGGCCGAGGCAGGAGGATCACTTAAGGTCAGGAGTTCCAGACCAGCCTAAGCAACAGTGAGATCCCATCTCTACAAAAGAATAGAAAAGTCAGACCAGGCACCATGGCTCATGCTTGTAATCCTAGCCCTTTGGGAGGCCAAGATGGGAGGATCACTTGAGGCCGGGAGTTTGAGACCAGCCTCAGCAAGAGCAAGACCCTGTCTCTACAAAAAATAGAAAAATTAGCCAGTCATGGTGGTGTGCGCCTATAGTCCCATATACTTGGGATGCTGAGGCAGGAGGATCACTTGAGCCCAGGGGTTTGAGGTTGCAGTGAGCTATGATCATGCCACTGCACTCTAGGCGGGGTGACAGTGAGACCCTGTTTCAAAAAAAAGACAGAAAGAAAAAGGACTCAAATGCTGAAGTGTCATCTAACTAGGTGACAATTGTGATGATGCCCCTGCTAATCAGCAGGTCATTAGTGACCTTTGTGAGACCAGCTGCAGCATGGAGAAACAAGGGCATAAGCTAGAATGCAAGAGTCTGAGTGAATTAAAGTAACTAGTTAGGAAGAGCAAATTAAATCTAAAGCCAATAGAAATTTTTAAAAAGTTAATAAAGATTAGACAAGAAATTGATGAAATTAAAAACAAAAAATAGGGACAAATCAATAAAACCCAAAAGTAGTTCTTTAAAAAGATCAGCACAACTGATAAATCTCTAACCAGCTTGATAAAGAAAAAAAGAAAAAAGATACAAATTATCAATATCAGTAATGTAACATCGCTGACATCTGACATCACTACAGACTCCAGAGACACTAACAGGATAATAACAGAATATTATTAATATAAATAATTTCATGCCAATAAATTGGACAAAATGACAAGGTTCATTCAAGAAGAAATAAGTTAGCTTAACAGCCCAATATCTGTTAAGGAGACAGACTACAAAGGTGCAGGAGGAAAATTTGAAGTGATGGAAATATTATCTATCCTGATTGTGGTAGTGGTTACAGAACTGTATATCTTTGTCACAATTCTTTGAACTAAACACCTAAAAAAGGGTGACTTTTACAATATGCACTCAATTAATCTGACCAAAAATATTTTTTAAAAGTTCCTTACAACCCAAAATTCCAAAATATACAAAGAAAACTAAGAAAGACAGCTAACAAAATCAACGGTCAGAAGACCAATTTAGTCCAAAACAAAAATGATAGCACCATGTGAAAGACTTTAGAGCTCTTATGTTTAGGATTGTCAAAGAGATGAAATAAGAACAAATGTCTATTTTTAAAAGGACAAGGATTGAAAAAAGAAGAAAAACAGTAGGGAGGTGTTAAGCAAGAACAAGTAGGCAGGAAAACAAACAAATTAAAAGTCTTAAAAATTTAAAAAGATATATATAGTCACTGAAAGAAGGAAAAACTCAGTAGCCAGCCTTCAAATGGCCTTCAATGATCCTTGTCTTCTAGTAGTCATGCCCTGTGTAGTCCCTTCCTTTACAGCACAGAGCTGACCTTTATAACCAATAGGATACTGTGGAAATGATGGAGGATGACTTCTGAAGACAGGTCATAAAAGACACTGTGTCTTCCACCTTGCACTCTCTTGGATTACTTGCTCTGGGGAAAGCCAGGCACCACCTTGTGAGAACTCTCAAAAAGCCATATGGAGAAGTCTACATGCTTAGGAACTGAGTCTCCCTACCTACCAAGAGCCAACATCAACTTACCAACTACCATCAGACTGAACCATTTTAAAAGAGAATCCTCCAGCTCCAGTTAAGCCTTCAGATCACCACTGCCCGGGTCAACATTTTGACTGCAACTTCATCACAGACATGAGCTAAGTCATTCCCAAATTTCTAGCCCATAGAAACTGTGCAAGATAATAAATGTTTATAGTTGTTTTAAGCTGCTATGTTTTGGGGTTATTGTTATTTCATCAGCAATAAATAACTAATGTACCCGGAATAAACTCTATTCTGAGCTCAGCAGAAGAGACAATTCCTAACATGAAAAATAGTACAAGGAATTCATGTAAAATTTAATACACAAAAGGGTGAAAAATATAAATTACCAGTTAAGAAACATGCAGAGAGGCTTCAAAGTAACGGGGAGTGGCAGAAGAGAAGAAGTGAGTAAATAACAGAGATGCAATGATGCTAAAAGATGAAAACACACTCCCCGTACCATGCAGAATAATTTTTTAAGGTCTGCATGTTTTATTTTAAAAGATGAAATGAAAACTCAAGATAACAGTGCAAAGGAAGATGAAGAAATACTCAATGGGTAGTTGAATAATGTGATGATCATTGTCTTTGTTCAGGAGACAGAAAATGACACTGAATTGTTTCAGGTTTTCTAAGGACAATTTAGATGATGTATGTGTGTGCTATAATTTTAAGAGTAGCCACAATTGTAGACATTGAAGCAGGGCAGAGCTTAGTGTCTACCCTTAAAATTTTAACACACATAGGTAATATAAATTATTATCTGCCCCACGCTATACTAGTCTGCCCAGTATCTATCAGTGCTGCAGATACTGGGAATACATTTAGAGACCATCTTCCCCAGAAGTGGATCCACCTTCTTGAAATACAGACAGACCTGTATGGTGCATTACATGTGAAAACTTAAAGATGAAAAGAAATTCAATTTCTCAACACACAGAAAAAAGTTTACACTAGACAACCCGAAAGTGATCCAGTAACTCCTATTCCATGTGCTCATTTTCCATGTGACCTCCCCCATCAAGAGGTGGAAAATATTTCCCTTTCTCTTGACACTGGGCTGCCCTGTGACAGACTTTGACTATTAGAATGCTATGTATCTTTTGAGGCTGAGCCTAAAGAGATCTGCAGCTTCCACTTGCTCCTTCTTGGAGCCCTGAATCATCATGGAAAACTGGCTACCTTGCTGGAGAGACCTAACTGAGTGAGGGCAGTGTGTCCCGGACAGTTTCTAGTTATTCCACCACTCCCAGCTGAGGTGTCAGATATGTGAGTGAAATCATCTTGGACACCCCAGACCCAGCTGTCTCAGCACCCTCTGTGAGACCACACTCTAGCTGATTTGCCACCTGAATACAGTCACAGGAGTGAGCCCATTCAATGCCAGAGTCCAAGAACCACCAACAGAATCATTAACTAATAAAATGATTGTTGATTTAAAGCTACTAAGTTTTTTTTATTGACAAAAATTGTATGTATTTACCATGTACAACATGATGTTTTGAAATATGTATTCATCGTGGAATGGCTAAATGGATAAAGCCACTAAGTTTTGTTTGTTTGTTTGTTTTTCTTTTGAGACAGGGCCTCCCTCTGTTGTCTGGGCTAGAGTACGGTGGCATGATCATAGCTCACTGCAACCTCAAACTTCTGGGTTCAGGCGATCCTCCTGGCTCGGCCCCCCAAGTAGCTGGGACTACAGGTGCACACCACCACGCCCAGCAATTTTTTTTTTTTTTTTTTTTTGTAGAGATGAGGTCTCACTATGTTTCCCAGGCTGGTCTTGAACTCCTGGCCTCAAGCAATCCTCCTACCTCAGCCTCCCAAAGTGCTAGAATTACAGGCGTGAGTCACCGCACCCAGCCAAAGCCACTAAGTTTTGAGGTAGTCTTTTATGCAGCAATAGATAACTAAAACCCAAAGTTACCCCATTGAGTATAGGTCTGTAAAAATAATCCTCTGACTATTCCTGTGGTACCACTGATCATCTCTATCTGGTCATCACTCCACTCAAATCCACTCTCATTTTGACATGCAGCTTCTAAGAACGATACCTTCTCTTAGTTCTCAGGCCTTGGATGTGATATGGAGAAATCGTGTCTCAGCTTCAAGAAGTATACTCATAAGAAGGACAGAGCTTTTCCTAACTTTCCATTCCACAAGCTACATAAACATATACTCAAAATAAATATATTATACAAATTTGCTTTGTTTTGAGGTTAAAAAATGTCAATTTAAATCATTAAGATACACTCCAGTTTAAACATATGACAAGGTATTAATGTCACAATGATGGGTTAACCTTAAAAGAAAGACTTTTCTGGACAAAGAATCTATACTTTTTCTTTTTATGAAAATGCATGTTATATTACAAATTAAAAGTCGCTGCTGTTGCAAAGCCATGGCAAACCAAGGAGTTGTTGAGGGCTGAATTATCCTCCATGATGAAAGATCTCCTTCAGTTGTATTAATCATCCTGCGCAAAGTGTGATTCCACCAAACCCTATTCCAACTCGTCCCCAAACCACCTCCTGCTTTCAAAATAGGTAGTTTTGTGGTAATATTGAAAAAACCACTAGTTCTCTCTCTAGGACAAGATGGAACAACTGAAGTCTTTCTGGTTGTCTGACATTTTTCCATTCTATGGTTTCTAATGGATTCATACAACATTCGGCACCTTCTCGTACCCATCAAAGCTACATAATTACTTCAATTACAAGAGTTTGATTGAAAGTTTAAATTGAAGGTGCTGTTTTTTGTTCTAGAAAATGCTCAGTTTCTAGAGAGTGCTCTCTAAAGAAAAATCAATGCTGGCCATTGTAACAGTTCCCATAGTCCCTGTTTTTGATACTCTGCTCCCCACTGCTATTGATTTCCTGTGCTTTCCTTCACCAAACCTCCCATGATGATGCTATCCTATACAGAGATTTTTTTTTGTAGATCATCACCAACTCCTTAACGTTTCCTTGCCACATTCCAGTTTCAAGTTCTATTATTACATTATAAAGTATTTATGCTGGCAATTGAAAAAAAAGAGTAAAGGAATTAAGAGTTTAAGTTAAGGAGCTAAGAGTTAAGAGTTTTAAGTGCTTACACTCAAAAGAATAGAAATTCAATCTACAGCTTCCAAAACCACCAAGTGGGGAAAAAAGGATGGGAGTAGAAGAGATACAGAAAACTTGACCAACATGATATACAGAAAACTGAATACATTTATCATGATTTTAGATATATTTAAAGAGATTATCGCCCCAGTTGGATAAAGAAATCTACCTATATACCATCTAAAAGAGCATACTTAAAACATGTCACTAAGAGGTTGAAATTAAAGGAATAGAAAAATATACCCAAATATTACTCAAAAGCAATATTAAAATATTAAAAACGGAGCAATTCATCAAGAAGATATAACAATCCTGATCCCAAGTGCAATTAACACTAAAATATATAAAGCAAAAAGATTTGATTCTTTTTGATACAATCTGAAACCTCAAAATAAATTGCTATTTTGTTTAGATAATGATTTCCATGGAAACACCCTAGTAAGATTTCCCCTCAAAAGAGTGAACAAGTCTCCCTTTACTTCACAACTCGATTTACTTTTTCTGTTTGCTTTTGTTTATCAAATCTTATTAAATACACATAAAGTGTCAACTAATTCCAAAAGATTTATTAATAAAAGTATAGTCTTCTAGCCAATTCTTTTAATATTTGCCTTCATGTTCTAAACAACATGCTTCTATTTCTGTTGACTCTTTTAGTTTAGTGATTTCCCACTCACTTCCTTAATGGGAAATGAGGATTTAGTTCTTTGGTCTCCTTGCCATCAACACAGACACACTTCATCGCTCCCATTCTCCCAATACGTTTATATCGTACTTTTTGGTTAAATCACTGTTCAGAATTAGTATTATTGTGACTATGTATGATATTCAGAGCTGAACCATGTAGCCAACTGTCGTTACTTTTCCCTTTCCTATCTAACTTTTTCCCCTAGAGTTAAACGTCTTTTTCTTTTATTTATTTGGCTTTCTATTAAAGAGTCAATAATTCAACTCCAAATTCCCACCACTATCTAAATTGTCTCTCAAGATGTGCATTCACATCTGGGTTTTTTTTTTTTAATCAATTTCATCTTCTCAAAGCCACTGCCAGAGCCTCTGACCTATGCCAGTTTGGACTGGCTCTCCTCTCTGCCTGGGCACAGCTGTCTTCTTGGGGAGACCCTTCAATTTTCTCCTACATTGACTCTCCTATTACCTATCTCACATGTTTTCCTCATTCTTGGTTTACTTCCTCCTTTTAATGGAGCACATCCTTCTGGAGATTCCTCAGAAAGGTTACATGGGACTTGGCAGGTCTTTAAAATATCTTTATTCTACCTTCAAATAAAATTCATAATTGGCTCTGGTACAGAATTCTGGGTTTGATATAATTTTCCTTCAGAATTTGGAAGACATTGTTTCATTATCTTCAAACTTCTAGTGTTTCTTTTGAGAAGTCTAAAGTTGTTCTTATTTCTGATCCTTTGTATGTAACCTGTTTTTTCTCTCTGAAAGCTTGCAGAATCTTTTCTTTCATGTATATATTCTAAACTTTCATGATGATGTGCCTTGGGGTGGAAAACTCTTTTTATCTGTTGTGGTAGGTGCTTGATAGACACTTTCAACCTGGAATCTTGTATCCTTCAATTCTGGGAAACTTTCTTGTATTATTTCATTGATTGTTCTCCCCTCTAGACCTTCTGTTATGTAGATCTTGGATATACTGGACGGGTCCTCTAAATTTCTCATCTTTTCTCTCCTGTTTTCCATCTCTTTAACATAACATTTTGCTCTACTTCCCAGGAACTTCCCCTAAGTTTCTAGTTCAACTCTTCTATTAAGTTTGTCATTTCTACTCCCATGTTCTTAATTTTTCAAGACCCCTTTATTCTCTGAATACTCCCTGTTTCCTGGATGCACTATCCTTTCTTTTCCCGCTCAGAATATTAAATGATAAGGTTTTGCTCATTTTGTTTTGTTTCCTTTTCCCTACATAGGCAATGGGTTTCTTCCTTTCTTTCTTCCTTCCTTCCTTTCTTTCTTTCTTTCCTTCCTTTCTTCCTTTCTTTCTTTTTTTCCCTGATTTTTCCCTACCTTACATGTTAGAGGCTTTCTTCAGATGTCTGGTCATCCATAAGATACTACTTAGGTTTAAGGGTGAGGAACTAAAAAGTTGACTAGAATTTTAGCACATATATAGGGTTTGTTGACCATGAACTTTAACCTTGGGTGATCTGGCTGGGCTCTCTGTTGGGGAACCACTGATGTCAGCATCACTATCTCTCCCCTCCTGAACTCATAAGAGTCCCTAGAGACATCCAATCTCCTCCTGTAGGATAAAGGCTGGCTGCCATCATTTTTGGAACCAAGTAGGAGAAGGGGGTCGAGTATTAGGGACAAAATTACCAATAAATATGCACACAGTCACTTAATCCCCATTTTTCGTGTAGAAGAATGACAGAAAGCATAGTCTAGAATAAGGCTTGGAGGGTCCTGAGATTCTCCTCCTAAGGGCCAAATGCTCTACAGAACCCTAGAGGGGGTGTGATATGTCAGATTGAAATAGTTGATGTTAATGGTAAATATGTGGCCCTTAGAGTCAACTAACTCCCTGAAACCTTCTCACTTATCCCTATATGTGCCAAATGTCCAGCAGCTAAGCATTTACTTCCTCTTAAAAAATTGAAAAGCTGCTCTCTTACAAAATTGAATAAATCATTTGAAGTGTACTAGTCCATCAACTGTGGCATTTATGAGCTCACGGCCAAACGGCATCCCACCCACTCACCCTAAAGCAAAGGTTGACTGCTGGCCAGCACTGACCATTTATACGTAACTGTCAGTCAGCTTTGCAGATGGCCCATTCTTAAATATAAACAGACCACCAAAGATCATGAGACATGTGAGAAAAGCTTGCAACCTGAAAAAAAAATAACAAACATAAAAACAGGAAACTAATCTCAGAAGAGAGAAAGACAATTCAGCGAACAGAAGAGAACTTTTTCAAAATTTGAATTAGTATCTAGGAATCAGGAACTTTCAAATAAATTACTTCACAGCTATACCATGAGACAGAAATTGTTATTCCCATTATAGAGATTAGGAAATTGATGTTCAGAATGAATATGCCTTGTACATGCTTATGCTCCCAGCCAGCGAGATGGCTGGGATTTCAATCTTCATATTCTGATTTCCTGGTGTCCTTTCAGCTGAACCACAGCTGCTCTAGAATTTATAAACTATACACACAGTGTATAGTTATACAAAACCATATGAAAATCAGTCCCAAATACATAAAACCACAAAAATCTTAGCTGGATAGCATTTGTCTTTATTTCTGCCCTTTGTCTGCTATTCTTTCAGCCTAGGAATCTTTTATTTGTAACTTAAAATCATAACATTCATTATAGGAACAATTTTAAGTTACATATTTTCAGGGAACTTATCACAGAAAGAAACAGAGATGTAACCAAAAGAAGCTAAATTTGGAATTTGAGATTCTAACAGAATTCTTCCACTGGATAAGTAAAAGCTAAGTGCTCTCTCTCCAGATATTGGGTGTATCATTTACTTACACAACAATGGTTGAGGCAGGAATAACAAATACTACATAACAGAAACTCAATAAATGTCTGTTGAACAAATGAATGCAAGTACAAAATGAATGAGTGACTCAAGGCTTTAACTCCCAAAAGTTATTTAAAAGTAAGGATACACAGGGCACGGTGGCTCACACTTGTAATCCCAGCACTTTGGGAGGCCGAAGTGGGAGGATTGCTTGAGGCCAAGAGTTTGAAACCAGCCTGGGCAACAAAGTAAAGCCCTGTCTCTACAAAAAATTTTTTAAAAAATTAGATAGGCATGGTGATGCACACCTGTAGTCCCAGCTACTCAGAAGGCTGAAGCAGGAGGATCACCTGAGCCCAGGAGTTCAAGGCAGCAGTGAGCTATGATCATACCACTGCACTCCAGCCTGGGCAAGAGAGCAAGACCTTATCTCAAAAAAATTAAAATAAAAATAAAATAAAAGTAAGGATAAACTTTGATAAAAGGTCATCACTACATTTTCACAATCTACATACACATCATAAATACTGAACACTTCACATTGCATTAATGTAAACATGCGTTAAGTATATCCAATAAAGCTTAGAACACTTTAAAACCAGTTTTAAATATAAGGGTAGTATGAAAGCCAATACGTTGATTTTGAGTGATTATTTGTTTTTATAATCATTCAAGCTGGAAAATAACTTTGCATAATACTCAAAAAACAATGCTGGAAATATTCATGTAATTTTTTACCTTCACGATTTAGACTATAATATAAACTTTGGGTCAATTTCACAACCAATCCATCTTTAGTCAATAAAAAAAAAAATTGAAATAATCTACTCCCCATATCAGGCTTTGGACAAAAATAAGTATTTTATAAACAGGCCACTTCTACAATAACAAAATGAAGCAGCAAATTCTAAACCTAGTGCTTAATTGACTACTACAGAAGTGCCCTCTGTAGCCAGAGTGAATT
Source organism: Daubentonia madagascariensis (assembly GCA_023783475.1). Lineage (NCBI taxonomy): Eukaryota > Metazoa > Chordata > Mammalia > Primates > Daubentoniidae > Daubentonia > Daubentonia madagascariensis. The sequence goes on along the minus strand of JAKFHU010001035.1, from coordinate 37,157,074 downwards.
TAACAACAAGTGGCAGAGGGAAATTTGCCACTGAGCTTATAATACTCAGTGATCCTCTCATTGTTACAGATATTGTATACAAATAAACTTATTTAACAGATTAGTAATTTAGGTAGAATACTTTAGGACCTTCACACTTACTGATATGGACAGCAATTCCCCACCAAGTATCTCTCCTCCTGATTTTTTTCCCATAAACTCCATGAAAGACTCCACCACCAAACATTTTTAAAATTTTGTTATAATAAATAATATCTTCATCCATTAACCAAAAAAGTGACATTTAAAGTAGCATACAAAGTCCCATTTTTACTATATGTACAATTTCCACTAGGCACTGTGAAATATTAGGTGGGCCAATAGAATAACTGACAGAATGTATTATTTAAATAGCTTAATTGTGGTACTATAACGGACTGTTGGGTGAAAGTATATGCCATGCTGTCCAGGGACTCCTTATTTCTATGAGTCAAACCTAGACTGCCCCAGGGGAATCATATTCATGAAAGAAATGCCAAGTTGCAGGAAATCCCAGATGGCAATGGTGCATCACGTAAACGCAGTGTTAGGTCATGCAGGCCATGATGATGTCCAAAGGGAAAATTCTTCATATTTTTCTCCCTTTCATTTTCACTGAAAGTCTAACCCATAGGAAATAACATTTCGCTTCAACTTAAAAAGAAACTTTCAAACAGGAACACTTACTATGCGGAAGACCCGCACTGGCGTTGGAATACAAGACTTGGAATTGGATGTGTTGATTTTTACGTGCTGAGGGGGAACACAACTGAAGGTGTGTAGGGAATAATCAGAAGGTTGAAGCTGGAGTTGAGAAGGGAGGTTTGCTGTTAATTGTTGGGAAGTTGATTAAAGACAGAAGAGTCTAAGAGAATCCGTTCAAGGCAGTTCCATGAGGCATGTTGATATGAAGAATGGGAGGCATAAAAGTAGCCAATGCAAAAGATCAAGAAATAAAATTTTGTATTGAGAAGGGGCTGAGGAGTTAGTTCACAGGGAATCACGATAAGGGAGTTTTACGGAGAAAGTACATGGAACAAACAACAGTGGCAACATTAAAGAATGGTCAACAGATGCCAAGTGCCGAGGATGGGGAGAAAAGGGAACCCTCGTGTACTGTTGGTAGGAATGTAAGTTGGTACAGCCATTATGGGAAGCTGCATGGAGATTCCTTGAAAAACTAAAAGTAGAATTATCCTACGATCCAGCAATCCTACTTCTGGGTGTATACCCAAAGGATTTGAAATCATTATGTTCCAGGCATGATGGCTCATGCCTGTAATCCCAGCACATTGGGAGGCTGAGGCGAGAGGAGCACTTGATGCCAGGAGTTTGAGACCACCCTGGGAACATAGTGAGACCCCATCTCTACAAAAAATGTAAAAATTAGCCAGGCGTGGTTGGCATGCATCTGTACTCCTAGCTATTCGGGAGGCTGAGGCAGGAGTATCTCTTGAGCCCAGGAGTTCGAGGCTGCAGTGAACTCCAATTGCACCACTGCACTCTAGCCTGGGTGACAGAGCAAGACCCTGTCTCTAAAACAAAAAAAAAAGAAAGAAAGAAAGAAAGTACTCAGTATGTCAAAGAGGTATCTGCACTCCCACGTTCATTGCAGCTTTATTCATAATAGCCAAGGTACAGAAACCATTTAAATGAATGGATAAAGAAAATGTGCTATAGATTTACAATGGATTATTATTCAGCCTTTAAAAAGAAGGGAATCCTGTCATTTCTGACAACAGGGATGAACCTGGAGGACATTATGCTAAATGCAATAAGGCACAGAAAAATAAATGCTGCATGATCTCACTAATATGTGGAATCTAAGACAGTTGAACTCATAGAAGTAGAGAGTAGAATGATGGTTGCCAGGGCCTGGGGGATAGGGAGGGAGAGAGTAGGGGGGTTGTTGGTCAGAGGGTACAAACTTTCAGACAGACAGGAGGAATAAGTTTTGAGATCTATAGCACAGCAGTGTGACTATAGTTAAAAACAATGTATTATATATTTCAAAATTGCTAAGAGAGTAAATTTCAAATATTCTCACCACAAAAAATGATAAGTATTTGAGGTGATGGACGTGTTAATTAGCTTGATTTAATCATTCCACATTGTGTAAATATAACATCACATTGTACCCAACAAATATATACAATCATAATTTGTCAATTTACAATAAAATTTAAAAAATTTTTTTAAATGCCAGAAGAAAAACTTTCCCTTTTCCCTCCCTGACTCAGAAAACTAACCAGTAATATTATAAAGCAGGAAAACTGCTTAAATCTCAGCTTCCCTGAAGAGTTTATATTTGGCATACTAGGGATATTTCCAACACCATTCCTTAAATTCCTCTAAAGACCTCTCCCACTTACAGCAGCACTTGCCCAAGACTTCAATAAAGCCTTTTTCTTCACAAGCTTCAATATTCTAAGTTACTTGGAAATCGTGATTAAAAAAATAGGTGCAAAAATAGTTTTTCTAAACGATCCCATTTATTCGCCTACTCCATTTCCAAAATATACAGGGTATATATAATTGAGATCCATCTTTAATTATAAAAACACTCTGAGATATCTCATACATTTTTCCTTTAAAAATTCAGAAATATATCTGCTATCAATCCGTAATTACAGTTAAGTCATCTCCTTGTACACTTAACCAGTGTGTCCATTCAGAAAGTTACAGGAAAATAATGAGTTACTTCTAGGTGCCAGGCACCTCTTAGCTGCATCACAACAAAGCTGAGAGATAAGGTTTGATGGCAGCTCTGCTATTGTTATACGTGTGATATTGGGCATACTAGTCAACTACTCTCTGCCTTAAAGTTAATTCTTTAGATTGGGGATAATAATGATTACCTCATAGGGTTACTGCGGGGTTTAAACTAGCTAATGTAAGACTTAGGAACCAGAGTTGGCATCTAGAGTTAACTGCTTATAGCCAGCACCAATAATACGGAACTAAGAACCAGAGCTGTTGCAGGAAAGGAAGTTGGCCACAATTCCTGGCAAAGAACTGAAGAATCAAATTAGTATTCTCTCAAGAATCTTCAGCCTTGGGCCTGCATCCATTTGAAGGGAAGGTGTGGAGAACTATCAGGGAGAAGCCCTGGGGTAGACCGGTCTTAACACAAAACCAAAGGTTGTGGATGGGACCAGACTAGCCTCTGGAATGCAATATTTGACTCAGTTGGCACTTAGAAACAATGCAATAGGGTTTGCTTTGAAAAATATGTAATGTTACGTAAATTGTTATTACTACATACATGTGTATACTAATACACACAGATACCTGCCCCCAAGCAGAGGTGGATTTATTAATACATGTTGCATGGCTGAATAGAGGACAGAATAGATGAGTAGGTAGATATATCAGAGAAAGCAAAGAGGGTGGTAATAAAACTAGATTAGAAAGGCCATATAGGGTAATGGCTAAGCATTCACGCTTTAAAGGCAGAATGCCTGTGTTCAAATCTTGGCTCCATCACTCACTTTTTGGTGTGAACTCAGGCAAGTTAAATAACTTTCCTATGCCTGAGTTTCCTCCTGTGTAAATATGGATAATATTAGTACCTACCTCATAGGCTAGTTGTAAGGATTAAAAAGCTAATATATAAAGCACTTAGAAGATTTCCTGGTACACAGTGAGTATCAGTTTCTTAATCTATAAAATGGGGACAATAAAATTTATTACTCCACAGGTTGTTATAAGAATTAAATAAATCATATCTATAAAGTGCTTAACACATGATAAATCAATAAATATTGGATATTTTCATTAAAACATGAGTAGATACCAAAAAATTTTTTAAACCTGAGAAAACATTTCATAATAGAATATAACAGAAAATATTGTGAGAATCCTTATTTCTATTTTGGTGTCGAATATATTTACTGGAAAACCATGAGTAATTTGGCATACTTATCCACTTTCCAATGTGTAGAACATATCTGAATAATTCCATCTCTTAGATCTGTCAAAGGGTTTAAGTCACAGATACAAAATACAGACAAAAAAAAAAGAAAGAAAAAGAAACCACAACTAAAACAGCAATTTTGAAATAATATTCCTCTCAATACTCATTCGCTGACAAAGAAAACATTAAATCTAATAGCATAAAAATTAATAATCAAAAAGCTATTTACAATTTTACTTATAGAGAAAAGAACACTTTTATAACTTTAAAAAATGGGCACTCATAGAGAAACTTGCTACATCATGCTTTCTAATGAACAGAACAAATGTTGCCATAAAATTTAGAAACCCAAATAAGCATACTTCTATTCAGACCATAAGGAAACCAACAGTGTACAGAAGTCAAGAAAACCAAGAAAATTTTGAGAAGGATACTGTGGTCAACAGTGTCAACTGCTGAGAGGCTATAGCAACAACTGGCAAGTGTCCATGAGGTTTAGCAACAAGAATATAATTGGTAGATCTTGACAAAATCATTGTATGGGTTGGTTGGGGTTGTGGAAAATACCAGATAAATTATAGTACAACATGGGAAATGATTTTTATAGAGAGAGGAACAAAAGACGAAGGATGAGTCACTAACTTTGAGTTAGGAAAAACTTCCCCAACTTAGAGTTATTCAAACTGAGATTTTTTTCAAGCTATAATCTTTATTATAATATCAATAAATAAAGCATATTGATATTGGAGATTTATTCCACAAAGCCTATTACTGGGTCATCCTTGACCCAAAGTGAATAGGATAACTTCAGTCTTTCTACCTAAAAGATGTGAAAGCACAATAATTTAAGATAATATATATGAAAGTTTAAACTGAATGATGTTTCACTGGATTTTATTAGAATAGTTCTGTGCTAACAGATTCTTGGCTAGCAATGGGAGGAAGATTTAAGATCTTCTCTGGAGATGTGACAAATGTACCAGTTTCCATCCCACAAAAGGATTATGTGGACTGGAGTTTTAAGAAACCACCTATAACTCTTCTGATCAGTTCTGGATGACCACTAATATCACTCATCCATTCATCTAAAAAGCGCTGTCCAATAGAAATACAACGTGAGCCACACATACAATTTTAAATTTTCTAGTACAAACATTAAAAAAGTAAAAAGAACAGGTAAAATTCATTTTAATATGTCTATTTAACCTGATATCTAAAATACTATCATTTCAACACATAATCAATACAAAAATTATTGCTGAGATACTTTACATTCTTTCTTTCACACTAAATTTTTGAAATCAGTGTTTACTTTGCATTTGTAACACATCTCAATTTGCAACGCATCTCATTTTAAGTGTTTAATAGCCATATGTAGCTAGTGGTTACCATACTGGACAGCATACATCTCGAATCCAAGTTTTCTGGAAACAAGAACATGGTTGTCTTGTTTACTTATGTAACTGCAGTATTAAGAACAGTGTCTAGCATAAATTAGCCCTCAAAGAATATTTGTTGAATGAATGAATAAATGAAAAAATCTATTGGTTTTATATACATACTTGCAAAAAAAAATCCTGTGATATAAATTACATTCTAATCACATGAGTAGAACTATTAAGAAAAGTATATAAGTATATTAAACTCAATTCTAGCCCAGATGATAGTTTAGTAATATACAGTTAGTCAACACAAATTCTTAAGTAGATGTATACTTTCAAATATAGTATACAAACGTTTTACTATCAATAGAGAAATTTCTTCTCTAATCACTTTAATATGATTTTCCTAAACATTTAATAGATCTAAGGCTGTCACACTCCCCTAATAAAATCAAATAAATTATAGCTTTTCTCCTCTGGAATGCTATTCATCAAACATACACAAATCTCACATATATTCCACTAGCATTTGCAAATAAATATTTTTTGTTTTAATGTCTAATCCACCCTAACACCAGCAAAATAATATACCAAATATAGCTTCAAACACTTGACAAAAGTTAAATTACATTCATTGTTTTAAAAATGCTTAACCCCAAAAGTAGTAAGATTATTTAATATAAATGAAACAGACCCCAAATAGCTGACACTTAATAACCAAGGTTACAGAGAAAAGCTTACCTTCTCTGCTAAGAGCTCTCGTATCTTGCTTGCTTGAACTCTAAATTTCATGAGCTGGGACTCCAGAGCTACACATCTTTCTTTCCAATCTACTGGTCCTTCTGGCTCAGAAAGTTCTGCCATATTTATTCTAAGAAAGAAAGCATTCAAACAGCACAACACAATTAGCATTCGGGATAATTCATGAAATCACCCAATGTACACATTCTAGTCACCATCTAATGATATCCACATATAAGTTTTAAATTCTAAGATAAATTTCAGAACTGATTATAGCTTATGGAAACAACTTAGTGGGAGACAGGAGGCCAGGGTTGGAGGCCCAGCTGTGTTACTTAACCTGTCTACATTTCCATTTACCCAATCTAGAAAAAGGGGGGTGCTGACTATAACACACCATTCTTCCTCATGGGTATCTTGTAAAGAACAAATGAAATATTGCTGTTTCCAACAGAACTTTGGACAGCATAATAGCACAACACAAACACACAGTACTATTATTATTTTAGCTGTACCAAACAGATAAGATTGTTCAAATCTATCAGCTCATAATTTGATCACACTCTTAAATTTACAGAAGTATCAGTTTGATTCAATTGGTAGCATGATAAAGTAACCTAAAGAAATTTCAGACCAGTGCTACAATTATGGTTTAGAGGTGTACTACAATGATTACTTACCACCACTCTAAATTTGTCTAGGTCCAGGCTAAGTCTTTCAAGCCAAAAGTCCTTTGGTATATTTAACTGGGTAAGTTATCATGATCCTGACAAATTTGCATAATTTTTATTTGGTGTAATAAAAGAAAACATATAAATATGAAATTTGGGCCAGATGCAGTGGCTCATGCCTGTCTGTAATCTCAGCACTCTGGGAGGCTAAGGCAGGAGGATTGTTTGAGGACAGGAGTTTGAGACCAGCCTGAGAAACATGGCAGGACCCTGTCTCTACAAAAAATTTTTTAAAAATTATCCAGGTGTGGTGGCCCACGCTTGTAGTCCTAGCTACTCAGGAGGCTGAGGCAGAAGGATCTCTTGAGCCCAGGAGTTAATGGCTGCAGTGAGCTATGATCACACCACTGCACTCCAGCCTCAGCAAAAGAATGAGACTCTGTCTCAAAAAAACAAAAGAAAGAAAAGAAAAGGAATTTGGAATCAGCTACGTTAAGTAAATCTAGACTCAGGGGAGGACAGGAGGCAAGGGAACTGGTTTTGAAACTCTGAAGTGTTACTTGATTTTGGAAGCATGATTGTTTCTGGCTCTGAGATTTATAAAAGTAGCTTTAAATGTTTGTTAATGTTTTATCAGGCTATTTTAATAAATAGCCTAATAATGTATTTCGGAACTGCCCTTGCTATGAATTGATAAAATTTACATTCGGAATGAACCTCCTGGAGAAGCCAAGTCCCAGTCATACAGACAGCAAGTCCCAGACATGTGACAGCAAGACTCTCAGAACCCAGGGGCAGTACTACAGTTGACACGTACTATTCTATTCTTTTGTTTTATAAAAATACAACCAAGTTAATTTTCCCAGTATTTAGTATAATGTAACCCCTCCCTAGTCCTATATCAACTTTAAAAAGTTTTGTGCTGCTAAAAACCCCCTAAAAGATGATTTTTCTAGGATAATATTGTTTTATGTTTAAATCAATTTTCACATTAATAATGACATTATCACTCAATAATTTAGAAATAAGTATAAGCAGAACTGTTTTACAAAAGCTACAACTTTTATTAAGAGCACCCCAGCCATCTCAAAGCCTCCAGATGCCCCTAAATTCTAGCCATAATTTAAAGGAAACTTATAATTGTAGAGCTGGAAATCATCTTCTTTTCATTCTTTGTTTTTATAGAATCTTTACCCCACTGTTTTCTGAGTTTTTTCCTAAGGATATTAGCCTTGTTAATAGCCTTTTTCATTACCCATATTAGCATTCACTATTAATGCTTCACATTAGCATTTACTACCAATGATTTAGGAGTAAATAATGTAATTTGTCAATCACAAACTTTTTCTCAATTCTACTGCTACTTTATTTCTCTCCTTATTAGCTTTAGAGAAAGAAAATACAGATGAAATATTAAAAAATAAAAAGCAGTCCTGAAATAGACACCCTTAAGTCTTGAACCATTCACATCATTGCACAGAAATGCAGGAACACTCTTCTATCTTAAGTAACAAGAGGAGTCTATTTACTGTTGGTTAATTTTTGCTCTACATTTAAAATAACTTGTTTAAGTTCTATAAAATGTCTACAGTTTTTGAAATAATAAAAAGAGTACGTATTTTTTAACAAATGAAAATCCATCAATGTAATGTACTATATGAACAGAATAAAGAACAAAAACCACATGATTATTTCAATAGACACAGAAAAAAAATTGACAAAATCCAACACCCCTTCATGATAAAAACATTCAACAAACTAGCAGTTGAAGGGAACGTCCTCAACCTGATAAAAGACATCTACAAAAAGCCTAAACTAACATCATACTTAATGGTGAATGTCTGAAAGTTTTCCCCCTAAAATCAGGAACAAGACAAGGATATCTGCTCTCACCACTTCTATTCAACATTGCACTAGAGACTCCAGCCAGGGCAAGAAAATAAAATAAAAAGCATTCATAATGGAAAGAAAGAAGTAGAACTATCTCTATTTGCAGATGACATGATCATGTATGTAGAAAATTCTAAGGGATCCACCAAAAAAAAAAAAACTATTAAAACTATTGAGTTCAGCAAGGTTTCAGGAAACCAGATAAATATACAAAAATCAGGTGTTTTTCTATATACTAGCAAGGAAAAATCCAAACTGAAATTAAGAAAATATTCCATTTATAATAGCCTCAAAACGAATAAAATACTCAGGAATAAATTTAACAAAAGAAGTTCAAGACTTGTTCTCTGAAAACTACAAAACATCACTGAAAGAAATTTCAAAATACCTAAATAAATGGAAGAGATTGCATGTTCATATATGGAAGATTTAATATTGTGAAGATGGCAATACTTGCAAATGGATATACACACTCAGTGCAATCCCTATCAAAATTCCAACTGCATCTTTTGCAGAAATTAACAAGTTGATGCTAAAATTCACGTGGAAATTCAGGGACAAAGAACAGCCAAAACAATCTTGAAAAGCTGGAGTACTCACATGCTCCAATTTCTAAACTTACTGCAAAGCTACAGTAATCAAGACTATGTGTTATGCTCATAAAGATAGACACATAGATCAATGGAATAAAGCTGAGTCCAGAAATAAAACCTCACATTTACAGTCAACTGATTTTTGGCAAGAATGACAACATCATTCAATGGAGAAAGAATAGTCCTTTCAACAAACGATGCTGGGGAAACTGGGTATCTACATGCAAAAGAATGAATTTGGACCCATACCTCATACCAGACACACAAATTAACACAAAATGGATCAAAAACCTAAATGTAAGAGCCAAAGCTCTAAAACTCTTAGAAGAAAACAGGTATAAATTTTAATAACCTTGGATTAGGTAACAGTTTCTTAGATATGACACATAAAGCATAAGTAATCAAAGAAAAAATAGATAAATTGGACTTCATCAAAATTAAAAAATTTTGTGCTTCAAAGGACACTATCAAGAAAGGGCAAAGATAACCCACAGAATGGGAAAAAATATTTGCAACTCATATATCTAAGGCACTTGTGTCTAGAATATATAAAGGACCCTTATGACTAAACAATAAAAAGACAACCCAATTAAAAAATGGGCAAAGTATCTGAATAGACATTTCCCCAAAGAAGATATATGAATGGCCAATAAGCACACAAAAAGATGCTCAACATCGTTAGCTATAAGGGAAAATGTGAATGAAAGTCACAATGACATCCCACTTTACATCAAATATGATGGTGATAATGAAATGAAAAAGACATATCATAACAAGTGTTGGTGATAATGTGGAGAAAATGGAACCCTCATACATTGCTGGTGGAAATGTAAAAACAGTACAGTTGCTTTGTAAATAGTTTGGCAGCTCCTTAAAAGCTTAAACATAAAGTTACCATATGACCCAGCAACTCCAATGTTAAATATACAACCAAGGGAACTAAATACATGTGCACACCAAAACTTGTATGCAAATGTTCATAGCACCACTATTCATGATAGTCAAAAAAGTGGAAACAACCTGTGTTCAACATCAGATGAATGGATCAATAAAATGCAGTATATCCATATAATGAAATATTAATCAGCCATAGTAAAGGAATAAAAGTACTAATACATGCGATAGCAATAGATGAACCTTGAAAACATTATGCTAAGTGAAAAATGCCAGACACAAAAGGCCACATATTGTAGGATTCCATTTATATGAAATGTCCATAACAGGCAAATCCAAAGAAATAGAAAGTAGGTTAGTGGTTGCCAAAGGCTGTGAGGAGAGGGCAATGGGGACTGACTACTAATGGGTATAGGGTTTCTTTATGGGGTGATAAAAATATTGTAGAATTACATAGTAGTGATGGTTGCATGACTTTGTGAATATACCAAAACCCACTGAACTGTACACTTTAAAAGGATAAATTTTATGGTTTGTAACATACTCAATAAAAAAGATCATCTAGTTACAAATGAGTAAAGAAAACATAGCAGTTTAAATAGATGTATACTAGAAGCACATTTACAAATTTAATGATCCATTATTTGTGGTGATCCCTGCCAAGAATTTCACCATTAACTCAAATAAATGAGAAGTAACTATTAACCTCAAATATGCAAAGTATCATACATACCTAGAGCACTTCACTATGAAAATGATGCAATAAAAAAATTCAAAGTTAAACATATCTATTCATTTCTTTAGTTATGCTAATTATATATTTTATAGTGAAGAATATTATTAAATCAGCATTTAACATCTGCATTCCTCATTCGTAGGTCATACAAAAAAATTCAAAACTTCAGATTGATTGGATAATGGTCTGCACTGAGGTCTAGACACCTGATTCCCCCATTTCATTCTGTAATTTCAGTCAGTTAGCATGTATAAAGTAACTGTTGCGTTAGTGCACCAGTCTGAGTAGTTAAGAATTGTAATTTTGAACAATATCCACCATCCTTTTCCATTACCACTGATGTTATAGAACTATATAGCTTTGAGAGCTATAACCAGCTGCTAAATAAATATCATATTTAGATTTTGAACTTGAAAGTAATCTATCTTCACTGCAGGGGACAAGAAAAAGTCCTGGTCTTCCAAATATCCCCAGTGACTTTTAGAAGTATTTACTGACACAAAATAAACTGTTTACGATTGTGGAGTGAATGCTCTTTTCTCTGAATCTCTGACTTCCTGTTTCTCTTCCCAATCCCAAAAAGGAAAGGAAAAGAAATGGAAGAGTTCTTCTACTTAGGCTTACCCTTTTGAAGGTCAGGGTTAGCCTCTCACATTCTTTAGTTCTCTCCTCTTAAGGGACAGCTTAACTGGGCCAGGTAACTGCGTGTGTGTGTGTGTGCATGCGTGTTTTCTCTAACGCAGAAAAGATGTCTTTCTTGACCACACTGAGGCTTGCCTTGTTTAAGAAACCTTCTGACCACCACCTAGCCCCACTTGGGCAACGCCGGCCCTTCGGAGGCACTGCCCAGAACAGCCGTGCTCCTCACTGCACGCTCCACACTCCTCCGGGACACACACCGCTGTGCGGTCCAGGCTTGCAAAGACTAGCATTTGCACAAAGAAAGCAGTGACCCGCAGGCAGCCCAGCACTAGAGCCTTTCCAACGTAAATGGGTCAACTTCTCTTTCCACAGCCTTTCGCACATCAAAGTCTACGGCTGAAGTGCTTCGTGTTTTTAAAAGTGGTCTATCAACTACAGAGACAACGGAGTTTCAGGGTAGGTCACCTTAAGGCACTCAGACGTCCCGGCAACTCGAGGTGTAGGAAATGGTTCTTTAAAGTTTTGAAAAGTTTCGCCCCAGAGATCACAGTGGGTCTCCTCAAAAGCCGAGGCCGAGCCGCAGCAGCCCTAACTGCGCGGGGACACGGGGCCGCCCTGCTGCGCCCCCCAGGACCGCCCGCCCGCGCCAGAAGTCCGGGCCCCGGGTTTTCAAACAAAACGTCACGGGAGCCCAGAGGAGTAGGGACCGCCGGCCACGGCCCCAGCCCACCCCTCGCGGCGAGACTCAGACCTGGGGCAGAGCCCAGGCTGCGGTGGGAGGTGCAGAGTTGATTCCCGAGCCAGCCCGCTCCATCGCTCTAGTCCCTGCCTGCAGACTCTGCCCGGCGCCCCCATCCTCGACCCGGCGAGCCCCCCGAGACGGTGCGCTCTCGAGGGGGCGGGGATCGCGGGGTAACGGAGGCGCTGGGTTTGCCCCTCGGCTCCAGGCCCTTCCCACCTGCCTACCTCTGCTGTGGGCCCCCGGCGGCAGCGCGCGATGTCTCAGCAGCACCTGGTGCCGGGGATCCCCGGCCTCTCAGCCCGCGCCCGCCTCATACCAGCCCAGAGCGGGCGGGGGCAGGGCACCGCCTCATTCTGGGACTGGCGGCCGGAGTGGCCAATCGGGGCCCCCTCCGGCCACGTGGCGTCACTGGTGGGTGTGGCTATAACTTTGGGCCCCCCCAGTCTACCCCAGGAGAGAGTTCTGGCCTGGAAAGGTCTACCAATAGCCTTGCCCACACCTAGCGTTCAGACTGGTTGTAGCAGTAGGTGACCTCCATACAGTTCCCTCTGCCTGGACTGTTGTAGCACCCTCCTGCTTGGTCTCCCAGCCTGAAGTCTTTCCTCTTGCCAATTCAGCCTTCATCTTCTTGCCAGGTTAATTGTCCTTAAGAGCAGTTTTGATGTACACTGTGCCAAAGACCGTCGTTGGCTTCCTCTTGCTTAAATTATCAAGAACAGATTCCCTAGTCTGGTATTCAAGGCCTCCGTCCTACCTTTTCAGGTTTATTTCTCACAGTTGCCCTTCACACACCTGCGACACTGCTGTGCACCTCCTCATCCCAAGGAAGTCCACTGGGAACGTTTACATGCTGTTTCCTATTCCACATTTTTAAAGTTCTATCTATCAACCAGGTGTGGTGGCGCGCACCTGTGGTCCCAGCTACTCAGGAGGCTGAAGCAGGAGGATCGCTTGAGCCGAGAAGTTCGAGGCTGCAGTGGGCTGTGATCGCGCCACTGCACTCCAGGCTGGGTGACAGAGTGAGACCCCGTCTAAGAAAGAAAGAAAAGAAAGAAAGACAGACAGAGGAAGAAAGAGAGAGAGAAAGATCTAACCATCCTCTAAGACACAGCTCAAAATAATCCTCATGTAACCATGTCTGTCACCCCACCTAGCAGAAATCTCCTTTTGTTTCTGCTCCCTCAGCATCTAGGTTTTTGTCCCTCTTGGCACTTCTGTCTATGCACCAGCCCTTATCACTCCGTTTGACTGTGAGGACATTGAAAGTACAGAGCATATTGCATAAATAGATGAATGAAAATTTAAATCCAGTTGAATTTTACATCCCAAGCTGGGGATTGGAGAGGTCAGTCTCAGGGTAAAATAAAAAAGAGAACTCTGAGTGTTAAGTAATCTTTCCCCAGGTCACAAAGCTAGGTCAGACAAATCACTCTCTTTGGTTCACAGTTGACCAATAGAGAGTATCAGAAGGCTTTTTCCACTGCAATCATTTTGTTTTTTAAGCTTTATCTCATCTTACATAGAAAAAACACAAAGGAGATAAAGATTTACGAAGTTCCTTAGAGGAAGGCAATAAGTGAATCTGACTAAAAGACCAGCTAGCGAGTATGGGGCTTCCATATTTCTTCCAGATGAGCACTAGTTTTGGACAGGATCCCAGACTACCCCCACACATCAAATTCCTTTTGCCTTCTGTGGGAGCTGATGATGCATATCATATGAAAAATTGTCTCCAAACAGCTTTGGCAAACAAGCAGACTGGACTGGGCTTACTTTACAGAGCAAGCAGGAGTTAAATAAACAGAGTTTAAGTAACTTGCATAATTTAACACAGTAAGTCAGTAGAGACCAAGCAGGAGAGAGAGAGAAAGGATGCCAAAATAGAATCACTTCCGTTTGTGAGTCAGAAATACTAAATAGACTAACAGAACTGAGTGAATAAAGTCAGTCATGAAAAGCAGCTTTCTAAACACGGCTGCCACCCTTGTAAGGCTCAGCCAACATTTATTTACCGTCACCTTTTTCTAGAAACATGACAAACTGAATTTGTTTGGCTATGGAAAATACAGTGGACAGCATCCTGTTTCTGGCTATGCTAAGAAAAATACATGGTACAACGGAGTATTATTCAGCAATAAAAAGAAATGAAGTACTGATAGATGCTACAGCATGGATAACCTTGAAAACATTATGCCAAATGAAATAAGCCAGTCACAAAAGAGCATATATTGTATGATCCCTTTTATATGAAATGTCCACAATAGGCAAATCCATAAAGACAGAAAGTGGATTAGTGGTTGCCTAAGGCTGGAGAGAATGGGGACTAAGGTGAGTAAAGCTTCTTTTTGAGGTAATAAAAACATTCTAAAATTTATGGTGATGATTGCACAACTCTGTGAAAATACGAAAAGCCACAAATGTGTACAATTTAAATGGGTGAATTATATGTTATGTGAATTATATCCCAATAATGCTGTTTTAAAAAAGAAAAATACATGTTGAATTTTATGTTTTTATATTAGTAGCAGTGGAGAGAAAATATCTCTAACCAGCCATCATGAATGTTAATAGCAATATGCAGCTTTGTTTCGTAAGTATTCACCTCAGTTGTAATAGTATATTTATTTGTGATTATTTGATTGTCTGTTTCCCCCATCAGACTATAAATGTCATGAGAGTAGAAACACTATCTGGTTTTGCTCTTTAATATATGTCTGACATATATATGTGCCTGGCATATAATAAGTACACAATAAATATTAGTCAAATGAATGAACAAAGGTGGCAAGGGATACTTTTTAGCAAATACTTATAATATTCCAGGCATTGTACTAAGTTACAAGGAATACAAATATGAGCAAAGCTGATATTGGAGTTGTGGTCTAGAAGGAGAGATGCACATTCATTAAGTATTCTCACTAGTAAGTATGTAACTTATACAATTTGAATTAGGTGCTCTGAAGGAAAAGCACAAGGTATCACTCAAGTGAATCATAAGGGGGTCTGGCCCAGTCTCAGGAGTCAGGGAGGCTTTTTGTGAGAAAATGACATTTGAGCTGAGATCTGAAAGAATTGACCAGAAGAAAGCAAAGAGATGATGATGAGAAGAACATCCCACATTGTGGGAACCACAGGTACCGGGCCCTGTGGTGAGGAGGAGCCTGAGATGTCAGAGGGGCTGAATGGAAGACGTGGAGGCAGGGGTGCAATGAGCGAGGGGAAGAGGACCACATAAGGAGGCTGCAGAGGAAAGAGGGCCTGACCATATAAGGCATCAAAGAAAGGGCTTCTCAAACCTTAGTGGGAATCTTGTTAAAATGCAGGTTCATTAGCCCAGCATGGTGGCATACGCCTGTAGTCCCGACTACTCGGGAGGCTGAGACAAGAGGGTCGCTTAAGCCTAGGAGTTGGAGGTTGCAGTGAGCTATGATGACGCCACAGCACTCTAGCCAGGGCAACAGAGAGAGACCTTGTCTCCAAAACAAAAAACAAAAAACAAAAAAATGCAGGTTCAGACTCAATAGGTCTGGGATGGGGACCAAGCTTTCACATTTCTAATAAGCTCCAGTGATGCACTTTAAGTAGCAAAGCTGTAACTGTATTATTCAAACAGCACTGGGAACCCACTGAAGTGTTTTAAATGGGGACATGACCAAAAAATCAGATGTGGCAAGAATGTAGAAAGTGGGTTAGAAAAGAGCAAAGCAGATTCAAAGAGACCAGTTAGGGAACTATTTCAGTCATCCTGGTGAGAGATGGTGGCGGCCTGGTAGTGGTGGTGATAGAGAGAAGCAATGGGTGACCAAAGCTGTGTTTTAGGAAGCTCTGTCTAGCATGGTGGAGAGGATAGCCAGGAGAAGGAGGAAAAATTAGGAGGCTAAGGAAGTAGTTCAATGAAGGTCTGAACTAGGATGCTCATGGTGATAATGAAATGGAGGCTGTGGTGGGAACTAAAAGATTTTGGGTGAAATTAGAAATGGTAAACTCTCAGATCAGCACTTACAACACATTGGGCACTATTCCAAGTGCTTTAGTGTATATAATCTCACGACAACCTTGTGATATAGGTATGTCTTAGTTCATTTGTGTTGCTATAAAAAATACGTAAGGCTGGGTAATTTTTAAAGAAAAGAGGTTTATTTGTCTCACAGTTCTGCAGGCTGTACAAGAAGCATGGTGCCAACATCTTCTCCTGATAAGGGCCTCAGGAAGCTTCCACTCACGGTAGAGGTTGAAGGGAAGCCAGTGTGTGCAGATCACATGGCAAGAGAGGAAGCAAGAGAGGGGAGGGAAGTGCCAGACTCTTAAACAGTTCTCAGGGGAAGTAATAGAGGGAGAACTCATTCATTATCATGAGGACAGCACCAAGCCATTCATGAAGAAACTGCCCCCATGACCAAAACACCTCCATTAGGCCCTACCTCCAACATCGGGGATCAAATTTCAACATGAGGTTTGGGGGACAAACATCCAAACTATGGCAAAGTACAATTGTTGTCTCCATCTGACAGATAGAGCAACTGTGGTCCAGCCAGGTTAGGTAACTGGCCCAAGATACACAGACATTAAGTAGTGGAATTCTGGCTCCACAGTAACCATTACTCTATACCACAGATGCTCCTGAACTTATGATGGAGTTACATCCCAATAAGCCTATCCTAAGTTGAAAATATCATAAGTCAAAAATGCATTTAATACCCCTAACCTACCAAACATCATAGGTTAGCCTAGCCTACCTTAAATGGGCTCAGAACAATTATGTTAGCCTACAGTTGGGCAAAATTATCTAACAGAAAGCCTATTTTGCAATAAAGTTATTATAAAGAATTTTGAATCAAAATTCAAACTATGGTTTCTACTAAATGTATATTGCTTTTGTGGTATAACAAAGTAAAAAAATCATAAGTTGAACCATCGTAAGTAGAGGACAGTCTGTACATCTCAACTTCCTTCAAAAAGTTGAATCTATAGGGTCTGATTAGAAGGGGGAAACATGAGAGTCTGGGAGGCTGTGTGTCTGTGTAATTGGGAAATGATGGTGCCATTAACCAAAGTAGGGAAGGAAGGAGAAGAAGGAATTAGTCAAGGGGAAGAAGAATGAGGTCTGACTTAGAGGTGCTGAGTACAGCTTGAGGTGCCAGTGAAATATCTAGGAGAGAATGAGCCAAAAATAAGTCAGGCTAAGTTATGGAGAAAGGTCTGGGTTTTGGTATACATTTCAATGTAATCTGCATAGAGGAGAGATTATTTTAAGTTGTAGTATGATTGTTGACCACACGACCACTTGGCACACTGGGAGCAAGGACAGAGGGGTTGGAGCAAACAGAGATAAGGGAGGTTGGTAAGCACCATGGAAGAAGTGTCTGGTTCTTTAATCCAACCACACTTAAAATTCAAAAAGAAACAGGGAGGCAGGAGACATTGATATCACTAGAATGAGCGTGTGGCTTCTGGAGCAGAGAGAGCGGAAACCCCAGCACCTGGGGAAATATGTCAAAGACAGAGGGAAGAAGATTGGGAAAAAGAAATAAGGCTGGCAGAAACAAGCTCTCACCAGTTGAGCAGGTAGGGTACAAGCCTGGGCACCCCAGGTTGTTTACCTGCAACCTAGGAGACCAGCAAAGCCTGGGCATGAAGAGGCCCTGAAAGCAAAGGGACAGACAAGCAGCCTGGTCCTCCCAGGGGGCATGGACCAAGGAGACAGCTTGCTTGGTATGTCCTAGTGCCCAGGCTGTAATGGCTTGCTCAATCCTTTGGTTCTGCAATGAAGCCAGGACTTTCTTCAACCTTACCTCACCAGGTGAACTAGGGCCCCGTGATCACAGATTGGTCGTGGGAAGCAGCCCATAGGTGGAGCCAGGCCAGAGTCAAATCTAGTGGGGGTGAGAGTTTAATGGGCATTGGTAAGACAACGGAGAGAACAAATGTGTACAGAGGGAAGAGAATAGCACTGGGGTAGGACTTTGAGCATCACTTGTTTTAAGGTAACTGAGAAGAGGAAAAGAAATGAAGCAGACCCAGGGATTGTCAGCAATGGTTTGGTCAGGACCCATGAAATTTAAAATAAAAAAGACACTGCACATGAAAGTCACACAAGAAACCAGTGATCTAGACAGTATAAAAGTGTTACATGTGCACAGATGATTCTTTGCATTTGGGGTCAGTACCTACCAGGCAGAGGCAGCAATCCTGGTACAGAACCTTATTATAGCTGACAACTAAAAGTCGTCCCTTTTTCTCTTTTTATATTGCATAAAGAGACAGCTTAAGCCAGAATAAAGGGAAAAAAACACAGTAAAACTGACCACAACATCCCCTGATACTAACAATTAGAGAAAAGAGACATTGTAAGAACATTATTATGTACTGGGTAATAACTGTAAAATGAAACAGGACCTTCGAAAGACTCCAGAGAAAGCTGAGGTCAACAGGATGGTAACAAGCAAAGAATACTCACTGAGGAGGCAAGTCTTGAACTGAGGAAAGGTTTAGCTAATCAGACAAAGGAACTGGTTACTGCATTGTTGGGCTGGAGGTGAGACAAACAGCCTGAGCCACACCCATGACAGGAGGCATGAGCCTGTGAGCATGAGTGAATGAATGAATAGTTGAGGGTGGTGTCCATGAGGGACATTGAGTCATCTTGCCCAGCTGAAGGGAAAGAGGTTTGGCGTCAGAGGATAGTATACAATCCTAACAGCTGACATTGAGGTATTGCGGGGCAAGGTCCACCACAACATAATGGGAAGTGTCTGTATCTGGTTTCTTCTACTACCATTTCCTATGGAATATACCATGGAGGTTTCAGAAAACTTGGCAGAGTGGTTGAAGAGGTAGAGGTTGAATATCCCTAACCTGAAAATCCAAAATCTGAAATGCTTTAAAATCTGAAACTTTTTGAGTGCCTACCTGACATCACAAGTGGAAAATGCCACACCTAACCTCATGTGACAAGTCATAGTCAAAACACAGGTGCACAACACACAGTTTTTATTCAGTGTCCCCAAGGGGAAAAAGACTCTTCCAGCCCCCTTCAACTGCAATATAACTGCACACCCAGATTCCCCCATGTAAGCAGGCTCACAAAGGCACATGTGCAGGCAGGACATTCCAACAGCAGGTTCCCCACAATGCCAATGGGGCCAAGACCTACTCGTATTACTCACTATGTTTTTTTGCTTATTCTCTGCTCTCTGGTATAAAGATATTGTTGAAAATGTCAAAAAGGCCTGCAGATACCCCTGTGGATAACAGTGATAAGAAAAGGAAGAGGCATTTATTTTTATGTATAGCACAGAAATTCAAGCCATTGGAGAAATGGGACAGCAGAAGTGTCAAACACCTTACAAGAGAGTATGGTGTTGGAATGACCACCATATATGACCTGAAGAAACAGAAGGATAAACTGTTGAAGTTCTATGTTGAAAGGGATGAACAGAAGTTAATGAAAAACAGAGACACTGCATAAAGGTAAAAATTAAGATATTGATTATGTATTGATAGATTGGATCCATCAGTGTTGCAGTGAACACATGCTGCTTAATGGTATGCTGATCATGAAACAAGCAAAGATCTATCAGGATGTACATTGAACATTGAAGGGAATTGTGAATATTCAACAAGCTGCTTGCAGAAATTTAAGACAAGACACAATATCAAATTTTTCAAGATTTGTGGTAATAAAGCATATGCTGATTATGAAACAGCAGAGAAATTCATTGACCAGTTTGCCAACGTCATCACTGATAAAAATCTGATGGCAGAACAAGTCTACAATGATGACGAAACATCATTGTTTTGGCATTATTGCCCCAGAAAGACACTGACTACAGCTGATGAGACAGCCCCTATGGGAATGAAAGATGCTAAGGACAGAATAACTGTGCTGGAATGTGCTAATGCAGCAGGCACACATAAGTGTAAACTTGTATAATAGGCTAAAGCTTGCATCTTTACTGTTTTCAAAGAGTAAATTTCTTATCAATCCATTATTATGCTAACAAAAGGTGTGGATCACCAGGGACATCTTTTCTGATTGGTTTCATAAACATTTTGTAATAGTGGTTTGTGCTCACTGCAGGGAAGCTAGACTGGGTAACTTCTGTAAGATGTTGTTGTTCCTTGGCAACTATTCTGCTTCTTCTCCAACTGACATTCTCATAAAAAATAATGTTTATGCCACGAACTTTCCCCCAAATGTGACTTCATTAATTCAGCCATGTGACCAAGGTATCCTTAGATCAATGAATAGTAAACATAAAACCACCTTCTTGAATAGCATGCTAGCAGCAGTGCACAGAGGCATGGGTGGGGAAGGTTTTCAAAAGGAGTTTAGCATGAAGGATGCCATATATGCTGTTGCCAAGACTTGGAACACAGTGACTAAAGACACAGTTGTGCATACCTGACACAATCTCTGGCCTGTGACTATGTTCAGAGATGATGATGAACAAGATGATGATGACTTTGAATGATTCTGTATGTCAAGTGAGAAAAAAATGATGTCTGACCTCTTTTCATAGGCAAAAAATATACCTTCAGAGTCCATCAGTAAGCTGGAAGAAGTGAATATAAAAGAAATTTTTAAGATTGATAACAAGGCTCCAGTTGTTCATTCACTGACTGATAGTGAAATAGCTGAAATAGTTCTGAATCAAGGTGATCCTGATAACAGTGGCAATGAAGGTGACATTGTTAACACTGCAGAAAAATTGTATATAGACAACATGGTGAAAATGTGTGATGGGCTTATTGAAGCCCATCATAACAAAACAAGAAATCATGTCAGTTTATAAAATCAAAGAGAGATTTCTAAGAGAAAAACTGATTTTAATGAGGCAGATGACTCTGGAGGAAACATTTTAAAAAGCCATCCAGCAGAATTCCTGCTCATCCCTAGAGGACCCACTTCCTGGTCCCTCAACTGCTTCTGATGTTTCTTCTCACCCAAAAAAAATAAAATACAGTGCACAGTAACCTTTTAATCAAAACACAGCATCGTAGGTGGAGATGGAAAGCCTATCGTTGTTTGTTGTTGCTGTTGCAGCTGATACAGGTATTTTGGTAATGTTGCTGTGCTGCTTACTTACCCTGACACATTATTTTTTCACTGTATTGATGGTATATCATACTTTTTCCTGTTAAATACATGTGTAAGTAAGTGTAAGAAAATGATTGCTTATTGTTGGCATATAAATTCAGAGTCAGGAACGATGGTGATGCCAAACAACCATAGATTGTCCACGTGGGTTGCTGAGATTGTGGCACTTTTGCTTTCTGATGGTTCAGTGTATACACACTTGCTTCACACACAAATTTTTAAAAAATATTGTATAAAATTGCCTTCAGACTGTGTGTATGAGGTATATATGAAACATAAGTGAATTTCATTTTGGACTTGGATCCCATCCCCAAGATATCTCATTACGTATATGCAAAAAAATCCAAAGTCCAAAACATTTCTGGTCCCAAGCATTTTGGATAAGGGATACTCGACCTGCATTTGATTGCCATTGAACTGAATGTAGTACAATCCTAGTGTGTTTGATGGCTATTAGAAGTTTGCATGAAGCATTTATTTGAAAAATAGCAGATACACAGCGGAAAATTCCAAGAGTGAAGGCCATGTGTAGGAACAGAAGAGAGTCAATGTCTTAATTGAATTTAAGAGGTTGGGTTCTCTCTGAGCTTAGTTGAAATAATATGAGATAACTTGGTAGCAACATTTTGAACTAGCAATTGAAATGAAAAAGTATTTAGTTCCATCCTTGTTTTCAATAAGTGTTGTCATTTACTTAACCAAATTCATATGGTGGCCTTGTACTTTGAGCTTTAGTGGTATGTTACTGTTATATACTCAAATCAATATTAAAACTCTTTTGTAAAGTGCCCCATAGCCATTTGTGATTTACAATGTTTTGTTTCCTGATTATAAAAGCAATATAAACTCATTTTCCTTGGAAAATATAAAAAGATAGAAAAAAGAAGAAAACTGGGGCCAGGCGCGGTGGCTCATGCCTGTAATCCTAGCACTCTGGGAGGCCAAGGCAGGAGGATCACTTGAGCCCAGGAGTTCAAGACCAGCCTAAGAAAGAGTGAGACCCTGTCTCTACAAAAAAATTGAAAGAGTTAACTGGGGTGTGCTGGCATGTATCTGTAGCCCCAGCCACTTGGGAGGCTGAGGCAGGAGGATCACTTGAGCCCAGGAGTTTGAGGTTCCACTGAGCTATGATAGTGCCACTGCACTCCAAGCCCTGGAGACAGAGGAAGGCACTCTCAAAAAAAAAAGAAAAGAAAAAAGAAGAAAACTAAAATTATCCACAACCCATCATTCATAAATTCTTTAACATTTTGTTGTCTTTTGGTCTTTCTTTTCCTATACATATACTATTTTCCCTTAATGTATGGGATTATGCTGAATTCGTATTTTTTATCTTGCTTTTACAGTGGGCATTTTCCTTGTCATTAAGTATTATTTGGAAACATTTTTAATGACTAGTCAATAGTCCATCATAGGATTATAGGATTCTACCCTAATTTATTAACCCTTCCCTTGTACGGTTAGGTTATTTTCAATTTTTAACTAGTGTAAAAACAATTTAACTGTTCCAATACTTTCATGTTTTCCTAATAGTCTTTTGGAAGACTTTTCAACATAATGGCATTATTGAGATATCATTCACATACTATACAACTCACCCACTTAAAGCGTACAATTCAATGGTTTTTAGCCTATTAACAGAATTGTGCAACCATCGCCATAATCAATTCTAGAACATTTTCATCAACCCAAAAGGAAACCCCATACACTTTAGCCATCATCTCCCAAATCCTTCCATCCCCCTCAACTGCAGGCAACCACTTATTCACTTCCTGCTTCTATAGATTTACCTGTTCTGGGCATTTCATATAAATGGGACCATATAATATAATTGTCTTTTGTGACTAGCTTTTTTCACTTAGCATAATGTTTTTAAGATGTATTCATGTTGTTGCATTTATCAGTAATTCATTCCTTTTATGAATAAATAATATTCCATTGTATGGATAGGCCACATTTTGTTATTCATTCATCAGTTGATGGACATTTGGGTTCTTTCCACTTTTTAGCTATTACAGATAATGCTGCAATGAATGTTTGTGTCCAGGTTTTTGTGTGAACATATGTTTTTATTGCTTTGGGGTGTATCCTAGGAATGGAATTACTGGGTCATGTAATAACTTTATGTTTAAACTTTTGAGAAACTGCCAGATTGTTTTTCAAAGTGGCTCCACCATTTACATTCCCACCAGCAGTGAATGAGGCTTCCACTTTCACTACATCCTCACCAGTACTTGTTTTCATCTGTCTTTTTGTCATAGCTATCTTAACAGTTGTGAAGTAGTATCTCATTGTCTTTTTGATTTGCATTTCCCTAATAATTAACAATGTTCAGCATCTTTTCATGTGCTTATTGGCCATCTGTATATCTTCTTTGGAGAAAGTCTGTTCAAGTCCTTTGCTCATTTTTCATTTATCTGTCTTTTTATTATTGAGTTACAAGAGTTCTTTATATATTCTAGATACAAGTCCCTTATCAACTACAGGATTTGCAAATATTCTCTCCCATTCTGTGGATTGTCTTTCCACTTTTTAAAAAATTATTATGGGTACATAATATTTGTATTTATAGGGTACATGTGATGTTTTGATATAGGCATACAATGTGTACTAATTAAACCAGGGTAATTGGGGTATTCATCACCTCAGGTTTTCACTTTCTTGATGGTGTCCTTTGAAAGAAAAAAATTTTTAATTTTGGCAAAGTCCAATTTATCAATTTTTTTCTTTTGTTATTTATGCTTTAGGTGTCATATCCAAGAAACTGTTGCCTAATCGAAGGTCATAAAGATTTACGCCTAATGGTTTCTTCTGATAGTTTTAGAGTTTTGGCTCTCACATTTAGGTATTTGATCCATTTTGAGTTAATTTTTATATATGGAATGAAGTAGGGGTTCAAATTTATTCTTTTGTATTAGATATCCAGTTGTTCCAGCACCATTTGTTGAAAAGACTATTCTTTCTCCATTGAATATTCTTAATACCCTGTTGAAGATCAATTGACCATCAATATAAGGTTTTATTTCTGTACTCTTAATTCTATTCCATATATTTTCACATATAGTATCACATTTTCTCCATTACTAGCTTTGTAGTCAGTTTTGAAATTGTGAAGTATAACTCTTCCAATGGATGGCTTTTAACACATAAAATTCATTGCAAAGCTGAGCACAGTGGCACACACCTGTAATCCCAGCTACTTGGGAAGTTGAGGCAGGAGTTTCCCTTGAGCTGAGGAGTTCGAGACCAGCCTGGGCAACATAGTGAGACCCTATTTTTAAAAAATTCATTGCAGATAATAATAATGTCTTATATTTATATGGTGCTTTACAGTTTTCAAAAAATTTTCAAAAATATGGTGTTGTTAAATTCTCAGTTGCTCAGTTATGTGAGTAAGGCAGATATTTTAGGTTCCTTTTACAGATGAAGAAATACTTATGCCCAAGGCCATAGCATCAAGTAGAAACACACCCCAGATGAGGACCTAAGCTTCTGATGTCATGCCCTGTTCTCTTTTCTACTCTTTCTACTCTCTATTTTCTTGAGTGTTGGTATTAAGTCCCTAGGACATTTTCCCCTATAATTTACATTAATAAAACTCCTTTGCAAAAACAAAAATTTTTAAATATAGTTTCCTAGGCTTTACAATATTATGAATGTAATGTAGTTGAAACTACTTTCTTTAATAAATAACCAGTCTAAGAATCTATTTTAGTTTTGGTTCCCCCAAGAGAACCCCAGAGACAAGGATATGGGTGCAAGTAAGTTTATCTGAGAAATGATTGCAGGAGGCATAGTAAAGGAGTGGGGAAGTAAAGGAGAGCCAGTAAGAGTGCATTAGTTAATTAATTAATGAGGAGTTATTAATTAAATTACCACTCTGTTTAACTTGGGCTCTTCTCACTGGGATCCTCTCAGTGATATTTCGGAACACATCTCGGAACTGCTCCATGAAGGGAGAGGGATTAGGAATATTTTAACTACCAACTTCTGCCCCTCATTTGTTGAAGATCTCTGTTGGGACCTAACTCTCCAACATTTCCAGCCTGCCCTTGTGTGGAGGCAGACTCACAGGCAGAGAGGCTGAGCAAGCTGTGGGAGTATATGAAAGTGCAGGTGACCTCCAGAGAGGGCCAAGAGCATATGAGTGGGCCATGAACAGTCTCTGCCTCACCACTCACACATATGGTAGCACTGAGAATTAAAATATATATTTGCTATTCATATTCATAAAGTTCATGTCAGGAATACCACAATGTCAGATTTTGGTGGGATCATAATTTTTATAATTTACATCAATGTAGCATCTATATCTTTCTAGTGTTCTACAGGTTCACATATCTATTAGTCAGAGTAGGCATAGTGCCTAGGGCCCACAATATTTCAAGAAGCCCATGAAAATGTTTTACTTTCTTTTAAAATCAGAAGAAAAAAGTGAACTTTTTGGTCAAGGAAGTGTTTTAGCATATGATATTAGTTATTCATCTTTATATCAATAATGGTAAAATATGTTTTAATACTTTTTTATGGAAGAAAGTATCCACAAAGGCAAGAGTGTTATGTTCATGAAAGTCATAATGTGACTCTAGGTTCCTTGGGTCCTTTCCTTCCCTCACTTACATATAAAAGGTCTTCAAAAAGTTTATGGAAAAAGCATATTATGAAAAAACCATGCATGGATTTCAAAATTTTTTGCACCAAAATAAATTCATACAAACTTGTTATAACATGTCTGAACAGGATCCAGCTTAAGACACTAAAAAGGATAAGATACTGGTTTAAAAAGAGTTCCTATTATAGCAACATTAATTTTGCTAAAATTGAAGCAAGAACAAACATCAAACTTATGGTGGAGCTTGGGTGGAAAAATGGTGAAATCTTTGATGTTTTATGAAAAGTTTGTGGTGACAATGCCCCAAAGAAATCAGCAGTTTCCAAATGAGTACCTTGTTTTAAGAAGTGATGATATGATGTTGAAGATAAAGCCTGCAGTGGCAGACCATCCATATCAACCTGCAAGGAAAAATTAATCTTGTTCATGCCGTAGTTGAAGAGGACCAACTAACAGCAGAAACAATAGCCAACACCATAAACATCTCAATTGATTCAGCTTACACAATTCTGACCAAAAAATTAAAGTTGAGCAAATTTTCCACTTGATGGGTGCCAAACTTTTGCACCCAGATCGGCTGCAGACAACAGCAGAGCTTTCAATGGAAATTTAAACAAGTGGGATCAAGATCTTGAAGCATTTCTTCAAAGGATTGTAACAGGAGATGAAACATGGCTCTACCAGTACAATCCTGAAGACAAAGTACAATCAAAGCAATGGCTACCAAGAGGTGGAAGTGGTCCAGTCAAAGCAAAGGTGGACTAGTCAAGACCAAGGGTCATGGCAACAGATTGGGGGAATGCTCAAGGCATTTTGCTTGTTAGCTTTCTGGAGAGCCAAAGAACCATAACATCTGCTTATTATGACATTGTTTTGAGAAAGTTAGCCAAAGCTTTAGCAGAAAAAGGCCCAGGAAAGCATCATGTCACCAGAGAGTCCTTCTTCACCACGATAATGCTCCTTTCATTCCTCCCATCAAACAAGGGCAGTTTTGCAAGAGTTTCTGTGGGAAATCATTAGGCATCCACCTTACAGCCCTGATTTGGCTCCTTCTGACTTCTTTTTGTTTCCTAGTTTTAAAAAGTTTTCACAGGGCCCCCATTTTTCTTCAGTTAATGATGTAAAAAAGGCTGCATTGACATGGTTAAATTCCCAGGACCCTCAGTTCTTTAGGGATGGACTAAATGGCCGATATCATTGCTTATACAAGTGTCCAAAGTTGATGGAGCTTATGTCGAGAAATAAAGTTTACATTTTTATTTTTTAATTCCATTTTTCCATGAACCTTTTGAAGTCCCCTCATATATACTTCCACTTTTTTCACACACACACAAAACTTTTTAATTGTTTAATCTCATTGTTATTTAAGTGTCACAGTTTAGATTCTCCAGAAGAAAATGCTGAGATGAAATCTGGAGAGCAAGATGTCAGTGAGAAATCAACACCTGCAAAAGGAAGTGGGTGGAAGTGGATTGGGCAGAGGGGAAAGTGAACTGCAATGAACCTGACAAAACCCAGGTCAGTCCAGCAAGAAGTGCTGGAGAGAATAGTGCCCATTGGAGCTGTCCCACACCAAGCCAAAATGGCTGGCCTTCATACCTCTGCTTTGATCATCGAATGAGGGCTGGGCATGACCTTGAGCAAGGTGGTTCTCTGCCACTGAGGCAGACTCTGAAAGAACTGACAGCTGAAGCCTGTCTCCTAACCATCTCTCCACAGTCAGGCACCACACCCTTCTGTGGAGGGGAGTCTGGGTGGTATATCTTCAGCTCTACCACACTAAGTCTTGTACTTTTTATGTAACAAGGTGAAATTTTCATGATCTTAGAGTGAGTCACTTAAAGAGCCACTTAAGAGAGCTATTGGTGTTAATAGGAGCCCCAGGAATAAAAGAATGATTAAGCTGATGAGCAGAAGAAAATGAGAGGCATTTGGTTTTGCTTCTGAGAGAGGGAAGAGAACAGAGGGACCAAGAAGGCAGAGGAGGCCAGCAAGACGGCAGAGAGCTGGCATGGCACAGGGTGAAGGGGGCAAGGAGAAATCCCAAGTGGTGATATGGCCAAAAGACTTTTTAAGAAAAGAAAGTCTCAAGTGAGATTTTAGGTTATTTGCTCTGTGGCACATGACACAGCAACTCCTACGACCCCCAAGTCTTCTGAAAAATCTGCAAAACTCATAAAAGCTTTGTGTAAGTAAGAGGATGGAACCAAATTTCACAGGTGAGTTTACACATAAGGCAGAAACAAAACAGAAAAACAGGGGACCAGAGGCAGAGGTGAGCCTAAGAACATCAGCCTCCAAGAAATCACAGGAGTCTTAAGTGGGCCTTAATTCTTCCACCACTGTGGAATTGGGTTGAGTAGGGGGTTGGGCCACAAAAACAGGAGATGTGCCAAACTAATCTAGATCTCAAGGGACTGAGAAGGCCCAACTGACATCCGGTTAAATTCAACTTTCAGTATGTGTATATATGATTTAAGCTTAATTAGAGTTACTGTTTTCTTTAAGTTTTTATCTTAAAAATAAGGAAAAGTTGCAAGAATAAAAATAGTACATAGAAAACCCATGTAGACTTTACCCATATCCACTTATCGTTAACATTTTGCCTTATTTCTGTTATCACGTGCTCTCTTTCTATTTATATCTTTTCCCTGACCCATTTGAGGAAACGTTCCATGCATCATGAATTTCTAATCCTAAATACTTCAGTGTGTTTTCCTAAACATAAGAATATTCTTTTACCTAAACAAAGTACAGTTATCAACTTTGATAAAATTTTTGTTAATATAATACTTTTATCTAACCTATCATCCATTTTCCAGTTTTCTTAATTGATCCAGTAATGTCCTTTATAGCGTTTCCCCCCTCCAGTTCAAAATTCAGTCTAGAATCAGGGTACTTACTTTTCATGTTTTAAGTCTCCTTTAATATGGAATTGTTAAAGCCTTTCTCTGTCTGTCAGTGTCATAAAAAACCACTCCTCTAATCTTTTTAAATAAAGCGCCCTTCATTTTGGGTTCTAAGTTTAACTGGATTTAAAACTCCAGGAGGAAAGAATCTTATATGACCTCTACATTGTTAAAATCTAAAGGTCAATTCTCAATTCTTATCTTAGTTGATGGAACGGAAACATTTGACATGGTTGATGCCTCCCAATTGAGAAAGAGAAAAGCAGCCCTTAAAATCTGAGAACGAGCCTGACACTACAACTCAATCTCAGGGTTATAAGGGGCTGGCACTAGGTGTCACAGGTAGGCCATAGTATTCTGTTGGACATTTCACAGAACATTAATGTTAGACAAAGTTACTCTGTCACTGTGATAAAATGAGAACTAAAACAAAACAAAACAAAAAAAACTCCCACTACTTCATAATTTTGTCTAAGCATAGACTAAAAAGGTCACAATGCAAACCACAAAAAATACCAAAAGCGTCCCCCTCTCCTGGCTAATGTGAGTGACTGCTGCCTCTTTACCAATTACAGCTTTAGCCTCTCTCCAATCTGCCCTCCTTTCAGATAAGAGTCATTACAATGCCCAATCATGGAATTATCTTTACTTCTTAATAGCATCTGATGCAGAGCAAAACCTTACTTTCTTGAACCCAACCCCCAAATCTGGTTAAAATTAACTTTCAGTGTATATATAAGTTCAACTACAAGTGTGTTCCTGGTGGTCTTTGGCTGGAGGGAAATGACAGAAATAGAAGTGCCAAGGAGATTCAGCTGAAGTCTTCACTGTCTTGGAACAGGACCTGCAACTCATTATTAACGGCGTGCACAACTGAGACTCTTTGTGTCTTCACCCACGCATGAGAAATTGAGCTCTGATATTTCACTGAAGCCCTTCAATGTTGGGTTTATTTTATTTTTATAGGAATAACGTCCCTTGGGATTTAAGAAAACAAATCTAACCAGATTTGTATTGTTCTTTGACAAAACTATTTTCTAACCCCTAACACCTACTCCTGCTTAACTAGCATTTTGCATGTTGTTTATCTGTAAGAGGAAAACTCTGCAGGGAGAGGATGTCATACATCTAATAAGTTCATCTTTGGTCACCCTCAAGGGCTAAGGAGTTCAAATGTCTCCACAGATCAGCTTGAAAGGTTTCAATCAACTTTTCCTTGGGTCAGTTTTACAAGCCTTATAAGGACGTCTCCCTCAGTCTTTGTCTTTGTTTCCCTGAGAACTGCTGTGTAATTTCATCTGCACTGAACTGGGAGATTTTTGTCCAGCTGTGGATTAGCAACAACTGGCCTTTGACCAAGTTCCAGAGACACAAAGTTAGCCAAGCACTATCCTTTTAGACCATTCAATTCTCATGGAGCTTTCTCATGAAACTATGGCTCTTCCAAGCTAACACCTGCCTCAATGTTTTTTCTTTATATGATAACTTGTACACTTAATTTTCTAACTGGCACAAGTTTACCAGGGAAAATTTGGAATGTAGAAGCCATTTGGGGGGAATTTTGACACAAACAAGATTGTTCATCTGAGCAGTATCTCAGAGCAAAAGAATGAAGAAACCCTTCCGAGTAGATTGATTGCCTGAAAGAGAGAAAATTTTGTTTAACCTAGGAAACATCCGCTGCTTTGTTTTTGTACTTTGGGAATTAATAAGACCTGACATTTTAATTGTATGGCTTAATAAAATTATCAAGGACTCAAATTATGTCAAAACCAACTGCATGCCATTCTCTTTGGTGTGTATATATGTAGAATTTATTTTTCTATATCTAAACTTTCTTCTCTCTTCCTTCGGAGGGAACAATTTCATATTTGTCTGAAGCTGGCTCACATTTTTTCTTATTCTTTTTCCTCTCATTTTGCTTCTCTTGGGATACTTTAAAGATTAATTAATTTTTAAAAAAGCATTCAGTTGTGTGCTCACTCCAGGAATATAGTCTAGGTAAGCAGTCAGAACTATCTAAAAGAAAGAAAAAAGTTATTAAACTGTGGTTTTTCTTTTTGACCCTAAAAAGCATATTTACAAAATAGCCTACATAACAGCTAGGAGATAAGAAGAAAAGGCTTTAATCCTAAGATAAAAGAAGACATTTTGTCATGACTGGGTCTGTAAAAATTAGTTTACCATATAAAAATAATGTCAGCATAATAGTTTGGTTCATTCAAGACCAGAGTCAAATTTCTTGTGATTTATACTTCTTAAATTTCCTATACTGGTTTTATGAATTAAATAAATTACCACGGTTTCCATAACTTGCTTTAAGTAAAAAATTACATGTATTATTATAAAACTGTATTCAACTAAGTGGAATGATAATGAATGTCTGTTTAAAGGGTTTAATTTTATAAAATTCTTACAGTTTTATAAATCATAAGGACTTGTGTTAGCTAAATTATAATTTCCAGATCTTTAACTCTAAAACCTTAGAGAAAAGATTAAGTTAATTAATAAATAATGTTTGTGTACATAGATAGCTTCTAAAAAAGAAAAATTACAGAACCCTGGTCACTAAACATAATTTTAAGTAATCCTTACTGCTTAAATTGACAATAGGCCAACAAAATATGCAAATATATTTGGACATTATGCTATGTGCTTTTACAGTTTTGCAGCAAACTGCTTTGTCTTTAGATATTTATGACTTATACCTTATCTGCTTTAACCGTTCTTGATGTTGCCTTTCCTGAATTCAGGCCTCAAATTTAGAATAATAAAACTGTTAAGATACCTTTTATGCCTCAATTGTTAAGATGCCTTTTATGCCTAAATTATCTCTCAGTTTCTTAAAATGACTATTAGGTAACATAAAGAGCTGCTCCATAACCCTATAAAAGAATAGAAAATAGGAATAATTTGGTGTGTGTAAAATTCTTCAAAGTTTAACTAATTCAAAACTTGTGTAAGAGTTTTTGTTTACCAAACTTAGGATAAAAAAAAAAACCTGGTGATAAAAAAAGAGCTTATCTTCTTAGGCAAATTATACTTAGGTAAAATGTGATAATACAAACATCTTTCTATGGTTGTTTTCTAAGTTTAAAAAAAGGGGGCCAGGTACAGGAGATCATGCCTATAATCCTAGCACTTTGGGAGGCCAAAATGGGAGGATTGCTTGAGGCCAGGAGTTCGAGACCAGCCTGAGCAAGAGCGAGACCCCATCTCTACAAAAACAAAAAAATTAGCTGGGTATGGTGGTGCGAGCCTGTAGTCCCAGCTACTCGGAAGGCTGAGGCAGGAGGATCGCTTGAGCCCAGGAGTGTGAAGTTGCAGTGAGCTATGATGATGCCACTGCATTCTAGCCTAGGCAACAGAAAGAGACCCTGTCTCAAAAAAAAAAAAAAAAATATTGTTTGTCCTCCCATATCACTGCAACACTAACCCAGCCACCCTTCTTCCTTTACCTGAAAAAATGACTGCATGCTTACTTAACTCCTCTCAGGGAACTTTCCTTTCCTTTACGTACCTTCTAAAGACTCTCTTAAGTATTCCTGATTCAACTTTGTGATGTTTCATACTTAAAGAGAAAAACTAAAAATTGCCAAGCAAGCTATCACAGGCTTGAATTTACCCTTGAAATTTAGGTTTCTGACAGAAATTAAATCAGTACAGATGGCCACATTAATTGCTCTTGCCCAGACCTGGCAGCTAACAACAGATAAAATATTTTTACTGATACTATTTATTATTTGGGTTACTCCATGGCTTCAAAATACGTTAGAAACAAAGAGATTTCCTGACCACCACAGGAACCCTTATAAAATGAACAGTGAATTAAAGAACCTTGAGATGTTTTGCTAGTACCTAAAGAGATAGCCAAAATAAAAGTGAGAGTTTACAAAAACCTTTCATGACATTGCCTGCAATAGCAGAGAGAAATTAGCCACAATATGGAACCAAGAATAGTGGGGCAATTTTAAGAAGTATTGCCGATGATGTTTCCAATGTATATCCTATTTGCCAAATATTTACAGCTCGTTCCCTCAATTACTTCCAGTCTTTGCTCAGATATAACCTATGCGTGAGGTCTTCCTTGACCACCTTGACATGAAATAAGAAACTTCTCCTCCCCCACCCTGCTTTATATTTCTTTATAGCAGTTTGCTTATTGTCTGTCTTTCCCCACTAGAAGGTAAGCTCCACGAGGTTCTTTGTTCTGTTTATTCCTATAATCTTCAGTGCCTAGAAATGTCCAGGACATAATAGTACTGAATAAATGTTTATTAAATAAATAAAATATACTTTCATAACTCTATTGCACATGGCAGCATTCATTTATTCATTCAATGAACAGTACCTTTGATCTTTCAAACACTGTGTTGACATCTGGTGATCAACAGTGACTAACCCCTGCCTTCAAGGAGGTAATGGTTAGTCAGAGGGAAACACTGACAAGTAAATTGTCAGTCAAAGCCCAGTGTGATAAATGCCGTGACAGGTAGAAACACTAAACACTGTGGGATCATATAGCAGACTCATCTAGCCCAGTCTTGAGGGAGTCAGGGTAGAATTCCTGGAGGAAGCAATGTCCTAACAAAGAAATGAAGGACAAAATGTTAATCCAGGTAAAAAAAATTACGAGAGAGTCATGAATGTCATGCAAAGGGAACAATCTACGGAGAGGCTGAGCAGCGAGAGGATGTTGCCAAACCTAAAGGCTCATCCCTCCCCAAAGGCATTGATTTGTTTCCTGTGTTCAATCTTCCCATGTGTTGTTCACTCTGCTGGGAATGGCTAGAATGTCACCCTGTTTACTGCTTAATCACTCCTACATCCTGAAAAACCCTTTACTATGTGGCTTCACTTGATGTATACAAGCCAAAGTAATCACTTCCTTCTTTGTCCCTTCACTATAATCAGTGTTTTCTTCCATTATAGCCCTTAGCAATGCTTTTCTTCAACATTATATAGAATTCCTTAGAGTACAGAAAATATGTCATATATTTTGTATCCTTAGACACTAGGAACCCAAAGAGCCTGGCATAGAGTAGACACCCACTAAGTGTTTATTGAATGAGTGAATTATTAATTCTGGTTCTGAACAAAATTTCCTGATTCTATTACTTGGAGAAGACTGGAAAAATCCCAAGACTTTCCTGCATCAAGAAAAGAAGGACAGTGCCATATGTTTGCAGAGTCAACACTGATATAGACACAGATACAAAGAGATGGGTGTAGATACAGATACAGATATATTTACATCTATCCATATTCCAGCTCTTGCTTGATTAGTAAAGGAGGTAAAGAGTAACAGATGAGCCTTATTCCATAAATTTGTTAATATTTTTCTCCTATTAGTTCTGTGGAAGCAGAAGCTGAGATGGGGCTTAGTGTGCAGGATACTTAGGGACAACCTCCTGTGAAGGGAAGGGGAGGATGTAGGATTATGAGAAAACCACAATGTAGGCTCCTCAAACCTTATCCAATGTCTTGGGGAGTCCTAAAGTACATATGACCCCAATCAGAGTTGTCCCACAATGACCTGAAATAGCCAGGCCTTTATACCCATCAGTACATCAGCAGGTGGATGTAGGCTTCCCAGGCAGGGCATGTGCGTGGGCGTGGCAACAGTTTAGGCAAACCCTGATGGGAGTGACAGCTGGAGGCTGTCACTACATTCCCAGCAGCCCTGGCAACAAGTCCTTCCTTGAAGGAGGATCCCTGTATCTACTACAGTGTTCTTCCATAAATGTACAGTCGTAATTTCAAATGACATAGGTTATGTTCAAATTTCTCTAACAAAAATGTGTGTATTTTAAAAGATGTGGAAAACATAAAAGATGTATGATTGAAATCAGTATATTGGAAATACACTACAAATACATTTTTCTCAGAGATATTGGAATTTGAAGCTACTGCCATGTAGCTTCCTTTGAGTTTGATGGGCAATACTTTTATGCCAGAATTTTGGTTTACTTCGTCGATAAGACATCTAACATTTTCCTTGGCCGATTGTAGATCACTCTCTCCTATGAATTTCATTTTTCCCATCCCTTTTCCATGACATCAAGAGCCAACTATCCAAGTAAATTTTACTTAAACTGATTCATATGGATGCCCTATACTTTGAAGTTTTGTGTTACCCTTTTATATTTAAAATAATTCTTTGAAGCTATTTTAAGTAACAAAGCCAACTGATTTCCTGAAACTTGTTTAATATAATAGATATTATCAAAGAATTTTACTTATAAATTTACCCTTTATTTGAGGAAAAAAACACTTTTCCTCTGAATCTAAGAATTTTTTCTCATGTTCTTTTTTCCTGTGTGATACTAGATCATTCTGTTCTACCACTGCTCTTTCAGACTACATTTCTTACTTGCTCTAACCAATGTTTCAAGTTTTCTTTCTTAACTCTTTTCTTTCCCAGCTTACATGGATATTGCTATCAATAGGATCCAGAGCTCACCTAGAACATACGAACAGTTAATTCTGCATAAAAAAGGATTAAACTCCTATAGACAATTGAAAATTAGTCTGCCAGGCTCTTAAACCTCAAGACTCTTGCAACTCAGCTGTATATGCACGCCTATGCACTTATATCTCTAGCTGTCATTCAAGGTTGTATTCTTTTTCTCTGTGTTTTTATTAGACTATAACAAAATGGCATTCAGGTCAGTTCAGCTCGGTTCATTAAATGCTATTGGACCACCAGTTTGCCAGATACTGTAACAGGGACTAGAGGAATAAAGATAGCACTAGCCCTCCAGGATCCTGTCATCTGATTGAGTAGACGTGCACTTAGATCATTTCCATACAAAGTTATAAATGCTAACAGAGAGGTATAACCAGTGTGCTATGGGAGGATAAAGAATAGGCACTTAGCCCAAGCTAGGGGTTTAAAAAAGGCATCTAGAGGCAATAACAGCTGATTTGGGTCTTAAAAGATGTGTAAGACTCAGCCAGTCCCATATCACTAAAGTATTATGTGCTCTCCCACCAGGGGAGGTTGGAAAGGCAGCCCACGGAGGTATTGTATGCCACCAAGGAGCATCTACCATATTCATTAGGCTATGGGGACCTTTTGAAGAGTTTTAAGCAGAGAAGTGCCTTGTATTTTGGAAAAATCATTTGCACTGGCTCTAAAGCAGTGGTTTGCAATGTGCCTGGACCAGCAGCTTCAGCATCATCTAGGAACTTACTAGAAATGCAAATTCTTGGCCTGGTGTGGTAGCTCATGCCTATAATCCTAGCACATTGGGAGGCTAAGGTGGGAGTATTGTTTGAGGGCAGGAGTTTGAAACCAGCCTGGGCAACATAGCTACAGCTTGTCTGCACAAAAAAATAAGAAAAATTAGCTAGGCGTGGTGGTACCTGCCTGTAATACCAGCTACTTGGGAGGCTTGAGGCAGGAGGATTCTTTGAGCCCAGGAATTTAAGACTGCAGTGAGCTATGATCATACCACTGCACTCTAGCCTGGGTGACAGAGTGAAACCCTGTCTCTTAAAAAAAAAAAAATGCAAATTCTCAAGCCTCACCTCAGATTTACTGAATCAGAAACTCCGGGAGTGGGACCTAGCAGTCAGTGTTTTAACAAGCCCTCCGGTGATTCTGCCATCCAGGTGATTCCGATATAGGCCAAAGTTTGAGGACCACTGCTGTAAATCAGCAGGGAACAGGGTAAGGCAAGCGAGGAACTCACTTGAGGTGCAAAATTTAAAAGGGTGCCGAAATCCTCAGTAATCAAGTAATATTTTAATGCAATATTTTTTTAAAAATCAAAATTAATGCCAAAAATCCATGATGAACAAAATATCAAAATTTTGGCCAGGTATAGTGGCTCACACCTGTAATCCCAGCACTTTGGGAGGCCTAGGAGGGAGGATTGCTTGAGGCCAGAAGTTCGAGACCAGCCTGGGCAACATAGCAAGACTCTGTCTCTTAAAAAAAAACCAAAGTTTTCAATAAAGGTGGGATGTTGCTCGTTTTTAGACCCCATGTTATTGTGCAATGGGGACAGATGTTTCCAATCAGCATGGGGTTCCCGAGGTCCACAAGGCTGTCATATTCCCCATCAGCCAGATTTATGGGGATTGACAAAGGCAAGTGAACAGATGGTAACATGGGGTTCAGGCCCAGCTTGTTGAGACCTGTACAGTCGCACAGGGTTCCCCATATTCAGAAGGACCCCACACTTAGAAGGGCTCCATGTTTGGTTTAATGCTCTGCTGTCACAGTTTTGAAACTTTTAGTAATTTTTTAAGAAGAGGCCCAACATTTTCGTTTTGCACTGGGCCCTCAAAGTTTCTCTACAATTGTTTCTGGATATTTTTTTCCCCTTCAAATTTTATATAGAGTGAATTCAGTCTTTTTGCTGCTGTTGTTATAGAACTTTTATTAACTTTTTCTACTTGGTTCAAAATATGAGAGGACGTTTTGGTAAGTGCATAAAGGGCACATGTTTTTTCTTTTGCCTCAGGTTCCAATGTGGCTTAGTACAATACAGGTCTGGAGACATTTTTTGATTGTCATGCCTGGGAGGTGCTACTGGTATCTCGTGGGTAGTGGCCAGGGATACTGCTAAACATCGTACAATGCACAGGACAGTCCCCCACAACGAGAAGTTATTTGGTCCAAAATGTCAATAGTGCTGAGATTGCGAAATCCTGCTCTATAGGGAAAGGAAGTTGTTAACAGTGTCTTGAATTGGGGCAGTGATAGCAAATATGGAACTATCTAGAACTTGATGATTAACCAGCCAGGAGGAAGTGGAGTTTGAGAGAGTTTGAGGGAAAGAAAGACTGCCAGAATTTTTGCTTGCTTAGGGCACAAGTTGTATAGAAAATTCAGGAGGAGGAACTCGTTGGGTAGAAAGAAGGGAGGTAAAAAGAGATAGGAGTTTGAGGCAGGACATCAAATGGAGATGTTTGTTTGAAGGCAAGCAACTAAAGCTCTGAACGTAGAGATTTTAGAATTGTCAACAGGTACCTCTATTGTGGTCCCGTGCCCCACCCAAGACCTCTAGGCAATTCCATCCCTCCTGCCTTAGAGAATGGATGCCACAGCTAAACCAGGGGACAAGAGAGGTGATTTTTGGCTTTTTAAGTGCCAAATGATTTTTCTGAAACTTATGGTGGAGAAATAGTTTTATGCATTTCCAATATTTAAGCCCTGAAAAGCTCAGGGTATAGAGTTCATTGTCATGCTAAAAGTAACAGGCTGGGGATCACTTGCAAGTATCAGAGTACTTTTCTCTGAGAGGAAATAAAGATTCCACAGGTGGTGGAAGAGGAGGAACAAAAGGGATATGGAGGAAGGAGTGGCTGGGACAACAGGTTTGGGTCAGGGAGTACCAAATGGACAGGGACAGAATCAGCACCCAAACCTCCCTGGCTCCACCTAAACAGGTACCAAGGAGCTGCCTTTCTGGATTGCACCAGGGTGCTATGTCTGGGGAGATCAGCGGCCAGCATATCCCCCAGGAATGACACCTGCTTGCAGGCAGCCCTCCTTTCCAGTAGGTTGGCACATTTGTAGGCCCCAGGATACAGGCAAAGCCCCATCACCTGTTCTTGGGTAGACCTGCAGGGAGCCGTGCTCCGTTAGGGATGAATGCCAAAGTCATCTCCCACTGTTTGGTTAAGTTTCATAGGTAAGTTCCATAAGAAAGTTTCTCTAGAACTGTTTCCGGATGGCTGTTTTCTTCCTCAATTTTTATATCAGCAGAGAGTGAATTCAGTTTTTACCCCAAATATTTTCAACTTTCTTTATTGCCATTAATAAAAGGCAAGGATTTTTTTGTTGTTGTTGTTTAATCTTATGGAATACATTTTCTAACTACAAGATAATTGCCTTGTATATCCTGATTTTTAACATCATTTATTTATTTATTCATTCATTCACTTATTTTCTATAACTCGGCACCCCTGGGGGCCTTTGAAGGCGGAGAGATGTTACCTTATTTCACATTGTATCCCCAGACCTTGGCACAGCACCCAGAACACAGCAGGTGTCTGTAGTGGATGCTGTGGTGCACTGCTCACGTCTCTGTTTAGGATCAAGGCACTCACTCGCCTGGATGTGGCTAGTGTCTGCTGCTACAGCAGAAGTACAGTGGCTCAGTGCCCTTGCCACACCAACCCCAGAGCTCCCGGTAGGACTGGCTGAGACCTCTGTTCCAAATTTATCCCAATTCAACCTTTTTTTTTCCCCAGAATATTAGGGGTACAAACATTTTGGAGACATACCTTGCTTTTGCACCATTTGAGTCAAAGTTATAAGTGTGCCCATCACCAAGATAGTGTGCATTGTACCCATTAGGTGTGAATTTCCCCATCCCCTTCTCCCCCCCCACCTGCTTGATTTCCGATGAGTGTACACAGAAGTGCTGTATGATTAGTTTCAATTTAATGGTGAGTACATGTGGTGTTTGTTTTTCCATCCTTGTGATACTTCACTTAGAAGAATGGTCTCCAGTTCTGTCCAGGTTAATACAAGAGGCATTAGTTCCCCATTTTTTTTTTTATGGCTGAGTCGTACTCCATGGTATACATATACCATATTTTACTAATCCACTCATATATTGATGGGGCCAATTCAACC
The DNA here is from genome assembly GCA_023783475.1 of Daubentonia madagascariensis. Lineage (NCBI taxonomy): Eukaryota > Metazoa > Chordata > Mammalia > Primates > Daubentoniidae > Daubentonia > Daubentonia madagascariensis. The sequence goes on along the minus strand of JAKFHU010001035.1, from coordinate 37,117,631 downwards.
CTTTCTAACCAGTTCTGTTTCCCTCAAGCCCTTACAAGTGTTGTCCTCAAGAGTACTCCCTAGTAACCCTGCCTCGTGCAAGTCTCTGCCTAGAGTCTGTTTCTTGGGGAACCAACCTAAGACAGTGTTTAATGAATATTTATTGGATAAATGGATGAATGGTCTCTTCAGTTGTAAACTATGCAGTTCCTCACCCTGAGCAGAGATATAGTGTAAAACCTCTGACCTTTATTTGTATATTTAACATTTTATTTTGTCATCTCAGGTCCTAAAAGTGAGAGCCTAGACTCAAATCATTCACCCGACCCTGGGGTCACACATGACTTTTATATGATGATAGTATCAATACCCAGTTGTTGCAGTTATGTTGTCATTTGACCACCAGATGGCAGAGGTGACACTTGGAAATCCTCTCTGGCCCTGGGTCACCTACTCCAAGATTTAACATTAAACCCAAATTACCCATTTGGCACCATCAATTCCCAAGCCGTTGCAATTATGCCATTGTTTCATTTTGTAGGAAAGTGTCACTGCCACATTTGGCCTCATTTGCATATAAAAAGGAGAGTTTGGAATATAATGTAAAGACCCCTAGACTACATCACCAGCCATTGCACACAGCTATTTGCTCCATTGGAACATATTTCTTCCTTAGTAAAAAAAAAAAACAAAAAACGGAGAGTTCCAGCCCTGCATGCTTCACAAGTCTGTTTTGAGGAATGAGTGAAAATTATTGAGGTTGAGGGAAGGGGCCTCGTTGAAGTTCTCCCTAGTCCAGGAGAGCTCTGCATATGGGGGGGGGGGGCAGGATCAATCCTGTGTGGGTAGAGAGACATTGCCTGGGTCCCCAGGTCCTTCTTTTGGCTCCCAGAGTGAGGGACTGGTGTGAGTGGTGGTCCCTAAGGGGATTCTGGTTCGTGATACACTCACTCCAGCCTAAGCCAGACTCCTGTTGTGAGGTCCTCTGAAGTTTGTTCCCATCCTAGAACAGCACAAAATTTTCCTGTATGACTGGTGCAGACATCATGGTGTATTTCTTCCCCAAATCCTCAACTCGTGCCCTTCTTGCTTGTGCAAGTTCTGAGATCATGACTAGGTAACTGAGTTTGCATGAATTTTTCACACTGCTATGAGATGGTCCTTGTCTCTCTGCCTGAATTCCCCTATTCCCACACAATGTCTGACTGAGAAAAAAGGCTAGCTCTGGGAATGCCAGCATAGCTGGTCCACAAAGCATTGTACAGGTTTAATTTCCTCAACCTGAGGTGTCTGAATTAGTGGGCTGAGGGGAGGCGGCCAGATGAGTACTCTGAGGTCAGTCTGGCTTGGATACTGACATTGGTAGAGATGAGGAGTCTATTGTCCACTCTCTCCTCCTTCTTCGTTTAGGGAGTATATTAATTTCCTATGGGTGCTGTAATAAATTCCACAAACTTAGTGGCTTAAAACAACACATATTTATTGTTCTGGAGACCATAATCCCGAAATGGGTCTCACAGGGCTAAAATCAAGGTGTCAGCAGGGCTGTGTTCCTTCTGGAGGCTCCAGGGGAGAATCCTTTCCGTGTCTGTTCCATTTTCTAGAGGCTGCCTACATTCCTTGGGTTGTGGCCCCTTCCTCCATCTTCAGAGCACATCACTCTAACCCCAGCTTCACATCTCCTTTTTCTGACTTTGATCCTCCTGCCTCCCTTTCATAAGGACGCTTGTGATTATATTGGACCCACCTGGATATCCAGGGTGACCTTCTCATTTCAAAATCTTTAACTTAATCACATCTGCAAAGTCCTTTCTACCATGTAAGGTAACATTTTCATAGGTCCTGGGATTACCACATAGACATCTTTGGGGAGACTTTATTCAGCCTACCAAGAGGGTTTGTGGTCTAGGGTCAAAGGTGAATGAGAAAAGTAAAATGAGACTATTCGTAGATCATGTATTATGTTTCAGAAACTATGATAGGCACTCTACATGTGCCATCTCATTTAATTCTCACATCAATATAGCAAAGTAAGTATTTTTACAGCAATTTTTTTTTTAAAGATGAAAAACTGAGACTCAGGTTGAATAGTTTATTAGTCAATGGTAAAAGTTCACATTTGGGTCTCTTTGACTCAATCCTTTCCCTTAATCTCTAGAAAAAATTAGTTTTCTCATTTGCAAAATGGGGACCACAACTAGCTCATAGGTTTGTGTAAGGATTACCTGAGATGATGATGTCTGTAAAGGGCTAAGAAGAGGGTGTGGCTCGTGGTAAGTGCTCCCCTAGTGATAGCTGCTATTGTTACTGTCTTCCCAGGTCCCTCCTGGTTCAAGTCCCTCCTCTCTCTGGCAGGCGGAATCCCACCCAGTTCTAAGCCACTTCTGACCAAAGTTGGCAGATATTAGCTGTAGGCTCTGAAATTAGTGTGCTGCCACATAGCTAGTACTGTGAGGCACTAGGACAGAGCATCCAGCTGATAAAAGAAGATACTATTTTTGCATATTTTGTGTAATACATTTGGCCCTTTATATCTGTGTGTTCCACATCCATGGATTCAACCAACCACAGATCAAAAATATTATTAAAGAATGGATAGTTCTGTCTGTAGTGAATATTTACAAACTTTTTTTCTTGTCATTATCCCTGAAACAATACAGTGTAATAACTATGTACAGAGCATTTGCATTGTATTAGGTATTATAATTAATCTAGAGATGATTGAAAGCATACAGGAAGATGTGCATGTTATATGCAAATAATATACCATTTTATATCAGGGACTTTAGCATCCATGGATTTTGGTATCTCCAGGAGATCCTGGAACAAATGCCCCACAGATACCAAGGGACAACTGTATTTTATAATAAACTTGAATGGCCCTATTTTGTAGACTTTCTTCCAGGATTGTCCACAGAGGTGAATTGGGCTTTGCCTGAAACGAGCAAGGGCATTAACTATGCTAACTCATACCCAAAATCACTCCAAGCAGACTGTAACCACCATGCCTTTCACTTATCACCTGTACTCAATTAGTCACTGAGCTGTTGATCTGGCCTTCTAATCATCTTTTAAATCCATTTATGTACCTTGCATGACTAAGTCCCACAAGTAGAGCAATTGAAGAAGAGTATTTGGGGTATGGAACTTTATGTTGTCAAAAAATTACCCAAAACTGGCCAGCTCCTGTCCTCAAAGCTGGAAGAACTTGTCCAGAGCTTCTCATTATGCACATGGAAAATGAGAATATAGTATAGCACACAAGTAAATGGATAAGGTGGTATGTGGAGGGGTCCTGGTCCCTGGCCTGGCTCCTCTGAAAGCTGAGGGATCATTATCTTGGTGTATCATAGCCCATTTGTAACACCACTAGTCTGTTCCTTTGATGGCTGGACCGCACTTGAATCTTGAGATAGAATGATATATGGCTGCGAGGAGTGAGTTCTGGGTTCCCCTGCCTGTCTACTGAGGAAGAACAGTCTTCACTCCCTGTTGGCTCACTGCTCTATGATCCTGGATTCCTGCCCTGAAGCCCATCCTGCCAGTCACTTGGCATCCTTTCCACCTCAGTAGCCAGCTTCTATTCACTATATAACCAGGTACTGCTTGGGAGCCAGCTATGAGTGGAGAACCAAGAATGAGGTTGCTCATGCCCACACAGTATTGTCTGCTAATATGGTATTCTGGCCTCCATGATGTCATCATCTGTATGCATCAAACCCAAGTTCACCAATATCAGGCTAGCAAGCTACCATCATGGGTGTGTGTCTTGCTCATATCTCAAGATAAAGGAAAGATAGTATAGCAACTCCTGGAATGCTGCATTCTCTTTCAGGCAAGGTTGGAAAGAGAACAAAACTGGGGTAAACTATATAGGTCACCTAACTAAATTGAGAATTAGTGCTAGTGACATCAAGTAAGGACCAGGACACATCTTTATGTTGCAAAATTAAATAATTTAAACTTAAAATAATTCAACTTAAAATTGTTGGAACTTTAGATTATCCCGAGCCTTGAAGGAATGTGGCTATGCAACCTGAGTCATGCACATGCAGCTGCAACTTCTGCTTTTTTTCCTGTAAATAATTAATACTAAAAGTCACCACAGATAAGACCCCCTCAGATCACTCTCCCTCCTTACAGAGTAATAAAGTAATCTTCCCTGGAGTGTAGCAATCCGTAACCAACCAAATTGTTGTGGCGTGTGCACCTGGTTTTATACAGAAAATGTTGTAATCCTGCTGGAACTTTTCTGTCTTTGCCTGTATATGTGAAACCTTAACTTCTCCACTTTGGAATCACTGACCCCATTCATTTGGAGTGGGTGTTTTCCCAAGTGGCCATCATCAAACTCTACGCTCAAATAAACACTATACTTAATCCTATTTTCCAAATCTCATTATTTCAAGTTGACAATATGCTTGTTTCTTATATAAAGCTATGTGAAGTTTTTAAAACCCAGAATATCCCAGAATCTACAGTTCCAAATGAGATTAGTCCCCTTCAGAGAAATCACCTTGGGAGGCCATATACTAGTTTCTTCAAAAATTAGTATAGCTTATAATATTTTTGGAAATTCCTTTGATTGCTTTTTAGACATTCTCTTCAGCAGTCTCAATGGTATAGAAATCTTTATCCTTTGGAATTGAATTTCGGTTTTAGAAAACACTAGAAGTAATTTTAAAGCATGGCAAGTATGATGGGGGGGCTGGGGTGGGCGGGGAGGTGAGCAATCAATTGATGAAATGGCCAAAAGCAAGATTTGGTCATAAATAGCAAGGCTGATTTTCTTATGTAGTCAAAACTAACACAAAACAATGGCACCAAAAAAAAAGGTTTTATACATTTTAAGTAATTGCAACAAGATTGAAGTAAGTGTGAAAGATCACACTAATTTGAACACACAAATTTTGGGATGTTGTTTTAACCAATCTGTGAGGCTGCAGAGAAAATATTTTTATGTTTCTGCAGTTAGGGTTTTTAAAGCAAATTTTACTGGGGACCTGGATGGTAACTTATGGATCAGATAGTGAGAGAAACCTTTAACACATACAGGAGAGATTTATCCTACACATACAGGAGACATTTACTCTATAATGCATACGTCTTTCTTGGAGATTTACCTCCTGGAGGTATGTGTTTACACTTCAAGGGAGGAATGAGACCTGGGTTGTGGAGACATCCCAGGGTGGTAAAATGGAGATACTGGGTTTATCTTTCTTCTGAAGAAATTTATTTACATTCCAAAGAGTTAGAGTAAGAACTCAGGAATCTTCCCTTTGCATTTCCAAGGAAACTGTAGAGGGGAGAAGTACAAGTGCCTCTCTCTTAACATCTAGATTAATTTTTGAGGGGGTTCCTCACCTGTAATACACATTACTTACACAGAGTTTTATTCACCCAGTTCTCATTGTGTCATCCCAGGGATAAGAATTTGGGTACTGGGGAACCATATGGTTGTTGTTTGCTATAAGTAAATAATAGCAATCTGCTCTATTCTGAAATCTTATGTATGCATTCAGGGTGATATTAATGAATATGGATATGGAAAACTTAACACAATATTTACTTTCTTTAAAAGATAGTGAAGGAGCTCAGGAAATTTCACCTCAAAATATGACTCCTTAATATAAAGAGTATTTTGAATTAAAGGCCCTTAGTGATCAACAGGCCATTGGAAGGGGCTTTCCCTCTATCTGCATAAAACCAGACTGGATCCATCAGAAAGAATAATTGCTGTTCCTTCCCCTCCCTGTTATCTCAATATATTGCAGGAAAGAAGATGAAGAATGAAACCAGGCCTGGCCCAACCCACTTTAAAGATCACACCTGTCTCTCAGGTTAATTTAATTTCCGAAGAGAATCATTTACAGGTCAATCTGTTTCACCCCCATCCATTCTTTCTTCCAAATATCTATTTATCCTCCCTAGTAACCATTTATTGCCCCTAAACAGAATTACCTATATTCTTCATCTTCCTCTCCCCTCTAAAATGAGGGTATAAAAATTTCTGGACCCCACTGGGATATTGGGTAATTACTCTGTGCTTCTCCTTGTATGCGCGGTAAATAAATCTCTTTCTCTTGTTCATCTGCCTTATTGTGAGTTGATCTTTCAGGGAACCTTCCGGGGCCAAGGAGAAGTTTCCCCTCATACACACTGTTGAGTTACAGCCCAACCAGGTTCATTGCCCACTGCACAGAGAAAAGCCAATACCGTGAGACAGTCGGGGTTGCAGTGGAGAAAGAGTTTAATTTTGCAGAGTGCCAAGTGAGGGGATGGGAGGAATTTCTCAAATCCATCTCCCCAAGAATTTGGGAGAAAGAGTTTTTAAAGATAGTTTGGTGGGCAAAGGGTTAGGCAATTGGGTCTGCTAATTGGCTGTGTTCGGACTGAAATTATAGGGGTGTAGAAATCATCTTCTTGTGTTCAGTAAGTTCCTGGGTGGGGGTCGAAATATCAGTTGAGTCAGTTTCTTGGTATGGGCCCCTGGTCTGGGTGGGCCAGCCAATCTACTGGAATGCAGGGCCTGGAAGATATCTCGAAAACTACCCTTAGGTTTCAAAAAAGGTGATGTTATCTATGGAGAAAGTTAAGAATCTTTATGACTATCAGCTACGTGTCTCCTGAGTAGCAATTATAGGAAAGCAAACTAGGGGACAGTGGCTGGTTATTATCATTATTTTTAACTATGCCTGTACCTTTGCAGAGCTTACCACAGTTCTTGCCTGGCACCCCTTTATTAATTTGCAAAGGGTAGTTTCAGTTGGAACTGTTTTACCTACTTTGCCTTCTCCTATTGTAGGACCCCAGTAATAGAGTGGTGTCCTGTTCTAAAAAAATGTTAGCTAATTTTCCCATCTCTTTCTGTCCCAGGGATTCCTTTTTTAGATGTCCCAAAGAGACCACAGCGGGTCCCTCCCGTGGGGAGGGCTCAGAATTGACATTGCCATATGGACAGAGCAATGCAAATCTTCCTCATTTGTCTTTCTCAGATCTAAAGTCCACACATGAGCTCCGGATAATGGATGTTTTTGAGTGGCAGAATAATGTGGGAAAATGAGATTGCTTTTTGCAACAGCAATGAAAAAAATTTACTTTCTTTTCAAAAGCATTTTAATCAAAGTTGGTGCTATGCATTTGAAATTTTTGTATTGTTAAAAGAAAAATTTTAGACAAATTAAATTTAATGAAGTTTGATTCTTGAATCACGTACCTCCCAGAAATAGAATAGGTTCAGTGTCGCTCCAGGGCTGCGGCATGGTCAGATAACATCTATGGACAGAAAAAACAAAGTGATGTATAGGAAACAGACATGAGGTATTGAAACAGATGGATTGATTACAGCTTGCAGTCTGCCTTATTTGAACCTGGTTTCAACAATTGGCTGCCTGTGATTGGCTGAGATTCGGCTACTTGTTACAAAAGCAGGTTACAGTCTGTTTACAGAACGTTAGATTACAGTTCACTACCTATGGAGAAACATTCATGCCAAACTCAAAATATATAGGGAGGCAGCTTTAGGCCAAACCTAATTTAACAATATGTTTTTCTATCTATGCCCAACACAACCGCTTCCTTTCTTTAAGATGACAGTAAAGTAATTCGCATGGTAAAAAATGGCAGCTTTGTGGTAATTTGGGGGTGTTCCAATTAGCAATTCTACAACCTGTAAAAACAGGCCTTAAAAGGTAAGTTTATTAAACCAGTGTTACAGCATTAAGGAAGGTTTAAGAAGAAAAAAAATTCACTTTGTCAATGGAAAAGAATACAAACTCTGTAAAATAATTTAAAGAGGTTTATTCTGAGTTGAATATGTGTGACCGTGGTCTGGAGAGCCGTGTCCAAGAAGACTTGGGCAAGTGGTCTCGCTGTGGTGTGGTTGGGTAACAGTTTGGTTTTATGCATTTCAAGGAGACAAGAATTACATGTCCAGTCACAAATCAACACATGGAAGGTGTACATTGGTTTGGGCCAAAAAGGCAGAACATCTTGAAGCAGGGGATTACAGGTTATAGGTGGGTTTAAAGATTCTTTGATTTGTAATTGGTTAAAAAAATGAAGCTTTGTCTAAAGGCTTGGAATGTTTTAAGTTAAGTTAAGGAAGTCTATTAATCAGAGACAAGCCACCACCAGACATATACCAGATATACACCCAGACTCAAGTGATCTGTTAAGTAAATTGATGACCTGCAGGTGTGGTTTAAGCATTGTCTTGTATAGCCTTAGGCCTGTTAATGAGTTAATGATATCTCCAAGAAGGGAGGGGGGCACGATGAGGCATGTCTGATCTCCCTTCCCATGCCCAGCAACTCAGCTTTAGGGTATTTCTGGGGTCCCTTGGCCAAGAGGAGGTCCATTCAGTCAGCTGGATGACTTAAGATTTTATTTTAGTTCACGATTTATAATCTTACCAGCCTGACAAACTATTAATACCTTTCTAAGTATGTTCTTCCCAAGCCTTGTCCATAGTATCTATACTTCTATTAAGTTGTAAGCATACTGTATATACAATTTTCTGTTCTAATATTTTCAGTTCAATAGTTATTTTACAACTATTTTTCCTTATTATTACATTTTCTTTTAAAGTTTAAATTTTTTTTTTTTGGATGTAAAAAGCATAGGCAATAATATGGATGATTTCCTTTTTTTAGAGACAGGGTCTCACTCTGTCGCCCAGGCTGGAGTGCAGTGGCATGTTCAGAGCTCACTGCAGCCTTGAACTTCTGGGCTTAGGAGATCCATCTGCCTCAGCCTCCCAAATAGGTAGGACTACAGGTACACGCCAGGACACTTTGCTAACGCTAAATTTTTTTTTTTGGTAGAGACCGAGTCTTGCTATATTGTCTAGGCTGGTCTCAAATTCCTGGGCTTAAGTGATCTTCCTGCATTGACCTACCAAAGTGCTGGGATTACAGGCTTGAGCCGCCATACCTGGCCTTGGGTGAATTTTAAAAACAATGATAATGAGCAATTTTCATAAACAAAGCAATTTTCCATTTGATAGTTATATTTCATAATAAATATATTATTGCAATTGAGCTGAGATGTTATTCTCACATACTTTGGGTAAAAAAGTAAGCTAAAATCTCTTTATAAATATTTGTTTTATGTACTTTTCTGTAGCAATGCTGTATTTCACATAAAAATATGCTATTATTCAAACAGTGCAGAAATACACAGCATGGACGGTGAGGACTCCCTGTAAACTACTCTTAGAAAAACCATTGTCTACAATTTGTCAATAGTCATTCTGGCAGAACGCCTTATTAAAAGGTGGAAATTATTCTGTAGTTTGCTGCCACATAGTGGTAAAGTAAGCACCACTGCCAGTGACACTGGAAAGAACTTGCTAGCCCTGTTATTCTAAACTCCATAAACATTTCCTGAGCTACTCATGCTGGGCACTGTGTGAGGCACCAGGGACCCAAAGATGGTCTCCATCTTGGAAAAGTGACAAGCATACAAGTAACTGTCATGCACTAACAAAATATATGAGACAAAAATCTAAGTAGATGGAAGAATAGGGATTTCTTGTCACGTTTCATCAAGGAGGTGAAATTTGACATGAAAACTCAAATGTGAGGAAGTTTCTCAGGTAGGTGTAAGAAAAACCTCCTAGCAGAGAGCATAGCACACTACATGAAAGAACAGTCCTTTCATGGAATATTGAGAAGGTCACTCAAGTTGGAGCCTGGTGTATGGGAAGGAAGAGAAGAATGTCACATAGATGACAGCCACTATGTGTTCTTAAGTAGGGAAAGGATAACATCAGAATTGTTTAGAAAGTTTGAAGAACATCTAAAATGTTTCTTACTCATAAGCAACCTAGTTTTATGTTTCAATTCTGTGCTGGCTTCTATGAAAATTTATATCATTAATGGCAATTAATTTTGTAAGAAAATGTATTATTGTTACCCTAAGACATACTGTAGAAATTAAATTCAAACAACTTGTAAATAAATCATTCCTTAGTTATGACTCCTTAGCATGTTTTATGCATCAAGGGAAATCTACAGATGTGTTACAGTACTATGGTAGCCAGCCTTCAAAATGGCCATCCAATGATACTGGACTCCTGGTACTCACACCCTTGTGTACACCATCTCACACTGAATAGGGCTGACCTATGTAACCAATAGGATATTGCCAAAATGATGGGGTGTGACTCCTGTGGCTAGGCCATAAATCACTGAAGCTTCAGCTGGGCACAGTGGTGGGCACTGAGATGGGAGGATTGCTTGAGCCCAGGAGTTTGAGTTCAGCCTGGGTAACGTGGCAAGACCCCATCTCTTAAAAAAAAAAAAAGAGTAAAAAAGAAAAAGCCTCTGAAGCCTCTACCTTGCTCTCTCATGCTCATTCTGGGTAAGGCCAGCCACCATGTTGTCAGAATGCTTAAGCAGCCAGCAGAGAGGCCCACGTAGGGAGGAACTCAGGCGTCATGTCAGTAAGCAGCACCAATGAGCAAGTCATCTTGGAAGCTTACTCTCCAGCCCTAGCCAAGCCCTCAGGTGACTGTATTCCCTGCTGACATCTTGACAGCAAACTATAAATGTTTAGTGTTTTAAGCCAGATAAATATATAAATAGATAAATAATGAGCTGAGTGCAGTGGCTTGTGCCTATAGTCCTAGCTACTTGGGAGGCTGAGGCCAGAGGATCACTTGAGCCTAGGAGTTTGAAGATACAGTGAGCTATGATAGTGCCACTGCACCCCACCCTGGATGACAGAGCAAGACCCCATTTCTAAAAATAAAAATTAAAAAATAAAAGATAAATAATAGAAGTACTTTGCTTTCTTTCACTGATTTGGGGGCAAACATATTAGCAAATAAAATATATTAACAAATAAAATATTTGTATTCATAGCTCTAGTATATGCTTTTGGACTTCATTTTAGACATAAAACTATTAAGTAAGGCTTTTTATGGGAGATCGCTTAATTATATAAATCACCATGCAGTGCTGGCAGAATACCCTAAATTACAATTTTGGGGGATGTAGTGGTGACTATGAAACTGGGAGACTCTATCATGCTTTTCTGTATGGAAAACAATTCTTGCAAGAGAACCTTACTTTTGATTGGCCAGTTGTACTGAAGTTTTGGCTGACATAGAGATCTTCATGAACAGGTAGTAAATGTGTAGGCAATAAGCCTTTTTAGTTTTTGTGGTCTTAAAAGGTGAAATTTTAATTATTCAAATGTCCTTGCAAATGTAAAATAATTTTAAAAATTATACATGAAATTATGTCATAAAATTATTAAAAATTCCCTTTTCTAATTGAGGGGAAGATATTTTAATAGGTGTATATTTACAATTCTAACTATATTGAACAAAATATGGATATACAGATTACTTTTCATGATTTTATCTAGTTCACTTTTACTATGTAATTTAAGTGTGTTTTCATTTACACTTTGCTATACTAAGGATTACTAATCCTTTAAAAATTTCCTTTCAAATAAAATATATAGTTATTTTTTAACAGTTTGTGGTTCAAATTCATGCTACTGTGTTCTGAAAAGCCTTAAGCAGAGAATATAAAGGGATTTCAAGTTGGTAGTACCACCAGGTGCCTAGCACAAACAAAAGAATATCTTCCCCAAACACGCCACTATTTCAACTTTTAAAACCAAACTTTCTCTTGCCCATACTTCCCCTAGGAGTTACCACTCCATTTATCTGCCCTTTGCGTACTAGGAGTGCTATAAGGAATTGCCTCTACTTGATCTTGCCAACTCCTCTCTTCCCAGTCTCTTTTAAACCCATTCAAATCTGCTCCAAGTAAACTTCTGCTCCTACCACTCTGTGGATTTGATGCCAACTTCATCCTTCTAGTTGCTCAGGCCAGAAACCTTGGAATTATCTTTGATTTCTCTTTTCTTCATACCCAATATCCTATCCTTCAGATAATCCTGTTAGTTCTACTTCCAAATTATATCCAGAATCTGTCCACTTCTCACATTCTCTACTGCTACCACCCTGGTCTGAGCCACCAGCATCCTGCCTGCCTAGTTTATAGCAATAGCCTCCTCACCGGCCTTCCTGCATCTGGTACAGTCTCCTCTCAACAAAGTAGCTTCAGTGGTTCTTTTAAAATGTAAATTAGATTCCATTATTCTTCTCAAAATGACCCCACATTTTACTTAAGAGTGAAAATCAAAGTCCTTACAATAACCTGAAGGCCTTACATAATCTGAACCCCCTCATCTCATTCCTTACTACTGACCCCTGGGCTTTCTGGGCTGGTCTCCTTGCTGTTCTCCCAGTGGGCAAGCTCCTGCCCTAGGACCTTTCAAGTGGCTGTTCACTCTGTATGGAATGCTCACCCCTCCCTGGGTGTCTACATCTGTTGCAAATCTTTACTCAATGAGGCCTACCCTGACCACCCTATATAAAATGACAACAAATCTCGCCTATACTGTCATCTTCCATTCCCTCATTTTTTTCCCCCATAGCAATCATCACCTTTTAACACATTTATGATTTAGGTTATTAAGTATGAAATGTCCGATTTCCTTAAGTACTAAGTTTGACAGTTGATGTCTCTGACATTTCACTTTGACACTTCTGGTTTTATTTTTATTGTGAAGGTGCATCCTCAGTCTTTCAAATGTACATTTTGGCTTGTGATTATCTTTCAAATTTTTTTTAGAGCAATTTTTGTGAAACCATGGATAAGTCAAAAGTTCCTGTTATTTTTGAATATGAGTTCCATTGTGGAACCAATGCAGTGCTGACAACTCAAAATATCAATGAAGTGTTTGAGAAGGATGTGGCTAATGAACGAACGCAAAGTATGTCGATGGTTTGAGAAGTTCCATTTTGGTAATTTTCACCTTGAAAATGAGCCTTGGGGGAGACCTGAGTCCAAGGTGGATAATGATGAGCAGAAAGCTGTAGTGGAAGTGAACCCATCTCACTCTACACGTGAATTAGCAGCAAAGTTTGATGTTACTATTTCAACAATATTGGACCATTTGAGACAAATTGGCAAGGCAAAGAAGCTGGATAGATGGGTTCTGCATGAATTCAATGAGTGTCAGAAGAGAAATCATCTTGAAGCTTATCTTTCTTTGCTGTCATGACATAAAGGAGACCCATTTCTACACCATACTGTTATGTGTGATGAAAAATGGATTCTTTTTGACAATAGCAAGTGTCCGGCACAATGGTTGGATAAAGATGAAGTGCCAAAACACAGTCCAAAACTGAGTATTCATCAAAAAAAGCTAATGGTATCTATTTGGTGGTCCAGCGCTGGTATTATCCGCTACAGCTTCATGAAACCTGGTCAATGGATTACAGCAGATGTCTATTGCAACCAAGTGGACGAAATGATGAGGATGCTTGCGATTAAGCAGCCGAGACTGGTCTACAGAGACAGGCCAATACCCTTGCAAGACAACGCTCGACCTCATGTTGCACAAACATTGCTGCTCAAACTACAGAGGGTGGACTTGGAGACTCTCTGTCACTCACTGTATTCCCCAGACCTTGCACCAACTGACTACCACTTTTTTCAGGCTTTGGACCAGTTCTTACAAGGAAAAATATTCCATTCCCAACAAGCTGTGGGAAACGCCTTTTGGGATTTCATTCCCATTCGCTCTCCAGGCTTCTTTGCTGCTGGCACAGACAAGCTACTCTTAAGATGGCAAAACTGTGTCGATAGTTTAGGCACATACTTTGTTAATTGTACTGCTTCTTGTTTGAGATATAATGATATAAACTTTTGATTTGAAATCGGACATTTCATATTTAATGACCTAATAGTATAACAAATATTTCAAGAAATTTTTCTTTCAGTTGTGTGTGAGCACTCATACGTACTTGGTTCTAAAGTACAATGCATTTCTTACTATCAGTTCCTGCCAAAAGCAAATTACTGGAGAATACATATACAATTCTATAAATAAAGTTTGAAATTGAACAAAACAAGATATCATTTAGTGATACATAGACATGTGGTAAAACTATAAAGAAAAACAAGGCAATGTGATATAAAATTCAGAAAAATATTGATTAAAAACTTAAAAGTCATTAACGTGACTAAAGGTTTAGGGAACTGAAAGGATTTTCAGTATTTCCCAAATTAATGCTCCTCAAGATAGCACGATGTCTGTTTCTTGTTCTTGCCCCCTTTCCCAGCTCCTAGTGTAGTGTTTGGCACCCAGTTGTTTTATTTATTTTTAAGGGACTGAATGAGCCAGGCATGGTGGCCAGTGCCTGCAATCCCAGCTACCCAAGAGGCTAAGAAGGGAGAGTCAACCCAAATAAACGACTGAGGCAAAAAAATCTCAATCAATGGAGGTTTATTAAGCCAGAATTTTGAGGACGCGCCTGGGAAAAACAGGAACTGCAGACAAGCCGTGGGTGTTTTTCCAAAGGGGAGGTTGAAACCGTCATCATTTTAAAGGCATACAGGGAGAATGATAAAGGTAGGGGGGAGTGGTGCTTATGAGGTAGTGGCTACATTCTTCTCAGGCCCAAGAAATCTACATTTTACATAAAATAAGGGAGTGAAGGAAACATCAATTATGTAATGTCCCAGGGTGTGTGGAAGAATGTCTGATTCTGTCTTGTCTCCCATTCTGTTACCTGTAAGATAAACTTGTTAATTCATTATTAGTGTGGCATCAGATTGGCTTTAGTTTTAGGAACTAGACACACGTACAATCTGCATGTCCTTGCTTAGGAGAGGTTAGCAAGAAATTTCCTTAATGATCTGTGGGGCCAGTTCTTCACAGATGCCTTAGGCTGTGACTTTCTTTTTATAGGAGAATCCCTTGAACCCAGGAGTTCAAGGCCAGCCTGGGCACCATACCGAGACCCCCGTCTCTACGGGGGGGGAAAAAAAAAAGCACCCAATTGTCTAATAATTTATATGAACTGTGTAAAATACATATCCTAAATAAGGGGTAACTTTCAAGGCTAGCGCCTGGCAACGCTCCAACAATAGAGCTCATGAACTATTTGCTAAATAAAAAAATGCACTTTGGCTTACGCTAGTTCATTTCAGCACTTTCCATTTTAGTCCAAATTCTTCTCGTGGCTTCAGTTCAGTCCCCGCCCTACCCCCTACCCATCTCGCAGGCTCTAAAGTCGCTGGGCTTCTTGTTCCCAAGGCCCAGAGGTAGTTTTCTCCTCGTCACTGCGCAGGGTAAGATGAGGAGGAGAAGGGCAGAAGGTCCGGATCGGGACAAAGACGCTTGCAGGCGCCCAAGCGAGCGAAGAGGAGGCGGCTAACGCCGTCCCAACCGAATCCACCAGCCCCAACGCCGTAAGCAAGCCTCAGCGCTGACTATAAACCCACAGGTTAGCCAAATCCGCCGGCTACCGCCCATCTGCGGTGACGTCACGACCTCACCGAGCTCCTCATTGGAGGCTCTGCATTCGGTCAATTCCCGCGATGATTCCTCCTCCGGTCCCCTGCCTCCCTCGCTGTGCACTGACCCGGTAGTGGACTACCGACCGCTTTGTGAGCCACGGAGACACCGTAGAACGACACCAGCTTCCGGCACTCTCCCAGACGGCTGCGACTCTCCTGAGACGCCCACGGGCACGAGGTTTGGCTCCCAGGCGTTTTGCTTGCCAGACCCGCGGTAGCGCGTGACTCTCCACCGCTCGGCTTGGCCCGGCCAGTTTGCTTGGGTCGCCTGGCGAGTCACACCAATTCCCACTTTAGTATCGCCAGTTTTGACCCTGTCATTCCTCGGACTCCACGTGGTTCGGAAATCGCCCAGAGAATGTTTGGGGGAGTCAGCCAGACAGTTGTAGGTGGTAGTGAAGCAGCGTTCGAAAGGGAAGCATTAAGCGGGACCCAGGAGGAGAGTTATTTACCGGGCACCTTCTGGCCACTGAACCAGGACCTTGCGGTGGACGCGGGATTTTCCCTGTCTTCAGGGAAAAATCAGCCCAATTCTTCAGGACACACGTTTAGGCATCCACTGAACCTAAGGCATAATCACGGAGTCTATTTTTGTGTAGTCCTGACGGTTCCAAGAGCAAATTCTTCTGCAAACTTGCTCACCATTCACTAGAGAATAGTCTCCCCAGCTACCTTTCCTCAGTGCCTTTTAACTTTGTACGATGGTGTGCTGGAATGAGTATTAACAGGCAGAGGTATTGGAAGGCATAAAGCCCTTTAGGTGGGAATAAACATCAGGAAGTGCAAGGCCCTTGATATGATGCAGAGGAGATTGATTTGAGAAGACCAGCAGAGAAAGGCAGGGTCAGATTATTTAGGGCCTTGAAGGCCAAAGTCTCAAGTTTGGAATTTATTCTAAGTGTAATTGGAAGCCCATGGAAAGTTTTAAGCAAGAGAGTAGATTTGATTAGAGGTTTTAAAAGATTGTTTTGGTGACTGTGAAGAGAATGGGCTTTTTGAGGCAAGGGTAAAAGTGAAGAGACCAGTTAGGAGGCTATTTCAAGGAGTCAAAGAGAAAAGTGTTCAGTCAGCTTCTGTTTGGATAGTCCCAGTGTTGGGAAATTATCTGTTTAAAAGGTAGCCCATTCCATAGTGGGAACACAGAGTTCTTCCTTTGTATTGATTGAGCTGTAATCTGCCTCCCTGAAGCTTGCACTGACTTTTACTAATCCTCACAGGACAAGTGGAATCTACTTCCATTTTATCCAAAACATTCCAGCAGCTGTTTTAAGGAACTTCTCCTTGTCCTCTTTTCTCTTAGCCAAATTCCTTTGCTTAACTGAGCTGTTCTCTGAAGGAGGTGCTCT
The DNA here is from genome assembly GCA_023783475.1 of Daubentonia madagascariensis. NCBI lineage: Eukaryota > Metazoa > Chordata > Mammalia > Primates > Daubentoniidae > Daubentonia > Daubentonia madagascariensis. The sequence goes on along the minus strand of JAKFHU010001035.1, from coordinate 37,100,914 downwards.
CTAGGACCTTCAGAAATGTAGTTGTTCCTTGGAAACTCCATTGTTTGTTATGGCTGCTTAAAGTATGGCCACCAATACTGCACCTAATGCTCTACATGTCACCTGACCTGTTTGGATAACCAAGGAATCATGCACTCCCTTGATCTGGCTGACTTCTGATGTGGCTTTTAGCAGTCATGTGCTGTTGGCTCACATATTGAGCTGTTGGGAACCATGTCTTACCTCCCTCTGACTCTGTGTGGTTTTTTTTTTCTTCCCCTAATCTAAATGCAGCCTTTTACATTTATTTCTGTTTCATCTTGGTAAATTTCAAATTGCTCATTGTTTCAGTTTTATGAGCTGCTTTTAATGCTGGTTCCATCATCCAAGGTGTCCTTCTAGCTTTGTGCTTTTTATAAGTGCACCATTATGTCCTCTAATGTTTGCATCATAAACACTGCTAAAAATGCTAACTGCATTAAAAAAAGAGCCCTATGCCATTTCCCTAGTGTCTTCTTTCCAGATGTCATGGGTCTGTTAGTGTGTTGTGGTGTATAGTCTTTGAGTAAGATTGTTTAGTCCATTATGATCCCATTAATTTGTTAAAGCAAACTCACAAGGATATTATGCAATAGTTTCCTTTTTATTTTTGCAGAAATCAAGATACAGTGGTACTTCCTGATCTGTCAGTCTAACAAGTCACTGAGGTTAGTTTGGTGCAGTTTATTTTCGGAAAAATCTATGCTGGCTTCTTTTGTTTTTACTAAAATGAAGATTTGCTGTATTTTAAGATACAAAGACTGAGTTATAGTAGGTAAAAGTAAGTTTAGACAGTAAACTCTTCTTGAGCTTAAAAAAAGTTTTTCTTTTTCAAAGCAGAAATCTTTAGACAGTGATTCGCAACCTGGGGCAGTTTTGCTCCCAAGGGGACATTTGGCAATGTTTGGAGACTGTTTTTGATTGTCATAACTTGGAGGAGGGTGCTACTAGTATCTAGTGGGTGATGTACTAAGCATCCTACAGTGCATATACCAACACCCCTCAACAAAGAATTATCTGGCTCAAAAAGTTAGTATTGCTGAGGTTGAGAAACCCTGCATTAGCAATGCCTTAAAGTCTTCTTTCTTGCAGTGACTACTATTAATTCTATTTAAAATGGGTGTAAAGAAGAAGAAAGAAATGCAATTTGCTGCGTTGACCATTTGTCATCAGGATGTTGAAACTTTGAAATGTAGGTGATTTCTGATTTCACTTATTTACTATATTTCTTTTCTAGTTTGTAAGCAGAGTATTTTAATCTCTGGGACCCCATAACACATAATGTTCAAACTCTTCCTATTTAATTTTTCCATGTTTCTTATATTCAGTTTTGGATGTAAGATGGTTTTCTTAAAATTCTATCTTCAGACTAAGTTCTACCTGTTTTTTTGTTGTTTATAAATTAAAAAATTCTGTAGAATGCATAACAAATGGAAACTCATATTCCATGTATTGTTAAATCATTGAAGAATTTTTTTTGTGTGTGTTATGTATAGCATTCGCTGATGTGGAAGGGAAAAATCTACCTTCTTTGCTGTTACGTTGTGTACAACTCACAGATGGAGTGTCACAAATCCAGTATGTAAAACAGGTAAGCCTGAATTGATATTCATGGATATATCTAGAAGATTATCATGCTATTAGGGATTTTAAAAAATAACTGACAATTTGGATCCTAATTATTTAATATCAATTTATCATTGAAGAATAGGTCTTTTTTCCTTTTCTGCTCATTGCGTGATATCCTTTTATTCAAAGCAGCGATAGAAGCCATATTCAGGCTTCTACCATAATTGCAGCTGTAAATAGATAGGATAGGAGATAATTGTGTATATACTTTTTTGTGGAGATAAATTTTAAAAGATTGTTTCTATTAATCTGAATCTTCAGAACTTTTTAGTGGGTACATTTAAAAGTTAATTTAAAATATAAAGATTATCCTTATTAGTATTTTAATGTTAGGATTTATTATTTAAGTGTGCATGATACCTTTTTGGAAAGCAATTAAATGTATTACAGATTTTTAAATAGTGCTACAGATGTTTTGTACCTTAATTTGCTAACAGGTCTGTGATTCTCAGTGGAGGTGGATCTAGAGGGTAAAGAGGGAGTTGGGAGCATGGGTTAAAAAAGTTAACAAATAGTGAAATAGGTGTTTAAATCAGTATCCCTAACAAAGCAGTATGGAAAACATTTCATATTATAATCAAGACTGAAAAGAGTATTTGTAACCATGTTACTTTGGTAGACTTGCTATTAGAAAAAATTACTATGAATTTTTTTGATTATAGATTGTGCCTTTACTGGAGAAAGTAAATAAAAATGGCCTGTGTGATCCCACTGTTCAAAGTTGTTTGGATATTATAGCGGGCATTTATCTTTCTTTGAGTCTAAAGAATCCCTTGAAGAAAGTATTGGCAAGGTAAGAAAAAAAGGAAGGAAAGTTGGGTATTATAAATGTCAAATTTGACCAAAAGTAATCAAACCTTCCTTAGTTTGATAAAACTGAACTGAAATGTATCACTAAAAATTTCATTCATATGGTTTCTTCTTTATTTTGTTTGATTGATTGATTGATTTCAACTCTTTAAAAATGTAAAAAGCCTTCTTAGGTCACAGGCCTTAAAAAACAGGCTGTGGGCCTTAGCCTGTGGGCTGTAGTTTGCTTACTCCTGGCTCAGTCCATTTACATTTATTGGTTATGTTTAAGTCTGTCATCTTATTATTTTTTTCTCTATTTGTCCTATGTTCTTGGTTTAAATATGTAATTACACAGATAATATGGGAATATATGCTTGATATAAAAATTTCAAGCAATATAGAAGTACACAAAATAAAAAATGAGGCTTCTATTTCACTGTTTCTGGCCTATCACTTGATAAAGGTTGTCACTTAACATTTTGGTATCTATTTAATATCTTTCTAGACCTTTTCTTTGGGTTCAGCATATGTGTGTTGTATTTTATTTTTTATTTTTTATATACATGGGATTATATTCTACATAATGCTCTGTGGCTTGTTCTTTTACTAAAGAATGTCTTAGAGGCTGGTATGTTTAAATCCAGACTCTGGGTAGTTTTATATTCTTACAGATTGATGGAAAGGGTATAGAAGAGATTATTTGATTAAACACACACACACACACACACACACACACAAATACTAAAATGAATGTTAGTAAAAATTTAAAAGCCTTAAGACGAAACCAGGCTGGATGCAGTGGCTCACGCCTATAATCCTAGCACTTTGGGAGGCCAAGGTGGGAGGACTGCTTGAAGCCAGGAGTTCGAGACTAGCATGAGCAACATAGTGAGACCCTGTCTCTACAATAAATACAAAAATTAGCCGGGTGCTATAACCTGCACCTGTAGTTCCAACTACTTGGGAGGCTGAGGCAGGAGGATTGCTTGAGCCCAGGAGTTTGAGGTTGCGGAGTGAGCTATGATGATGCCACTGCACTCTAGCCCTGGCAACAGAGCAAGACCCTGTCTCAAAAAAAACCAAAGAATATCTTAGAGATATTTCCGTGTCAGTATAATCCTTTTTTCTTTTTGTTAAAAAATTGTGCTAAAACTACATAACATAAAATTTATCATCTTAACCATTTTTAAGTATACAGTTCTGTAGTGTTAAGTATATTTTATCATTGTGCAGTGGATCTCTAGAACCTTTTCATCCTGCAAAATTGAAACTCTATACCCATTAAACAACAACTCTAGCCCCTGGCAACCACCCTTCTACTTTTTGTTTCTATAAATTTGATTACTTTAGATACCTTGTATAAGTGGAATATTTGTGTTTGTATTTTTGTGACTGACTTATTTAACTTCATTCACATAATGTCCTTAAGGTTCATCCATGTTGTAGCATATGACAGAATTTTCTTCCTTTGTAAGGCTGAATAATATTCCATTGTATGTATATACTGTATTTTTTCATCTATTATCCTTTGATGGACATTTGGGTTGATTCTACCTCTTGGCTATTGTGAATAATGCTGCTGTGAACATGGATGTGCAAATATCTCTTCAAGATCCTGCTTTCAGTTCTTTTGGAAGTATACCCAGAGGTGGGATTGCTGGATCATAGGGTAATTCTATGTTTGGTTTTTTGAGAAACTGCCATACTATTTGCTGTAATGCAACATTTTACATTCCCATGAACAACCCTTATTCTTTCTAACAATTATAAATATTCCATTATGTGGATATACCAAAATTTACATGTACCATACATATATATATATGTTGATATATGGTACATATTACATGACTCATATTACATGGTTTATTTAATCACTTGCCCATTGATATTTAGTTTATTTTCAGGTTTTCCTTATTCCAACAATACTGCAGTGATATTCTTGACACAGAGGCTCGCTCTGTAGTCCTGGCTAGAGTGCAGTGGGGTGTCATCATAGCTTATTGCAGCCTCAAACTCTGGGTTCAAGCGACCCTCCTGCCTCAGCCTCCTAAGTAGCTGGGACTAGAAGCACATGCCATCACACCTGGCTAATTTTTTCTATTTTTAGTAGAGACAGGGTCTCACTCTTGTTCAGGCTGGTCTTGAACTCTTGACCTCAAGCGGTCCTTCCACCTTGGCCTCCCAGATTGCTAGGATTAGAGGTGTGAGCCAGTGTGTCTGGCCTTGCAGTGATATTCTTAATCATGTATATAATTGTATATGTGTATTTCTCTGAGATAAATTCCAAGAAGTGGAATTTCTGGACCAACAGTTATACCTGTTGAAATTTGTGATAGATACTGTTAAATTGTACTCCCAAAAGCACTTCCATCACCTTGTAGTCCCAGGACTGTGGGAGGCCGAGACAGGAGGATCACTTGAGCCCAGGAGTTCCAGACCAGCCTGGGCAACATAGCGAGACCCTGTCTCTGCAAAGAAATAAGAAAAGTTAGCTGGGTGTGGTGGCGTGCACCTATAGTCCTAGCTGCTTGGGAGGCTGAGGCAGGAGGATCGCTTGAGCCCAGGAGTTTGAGGCTGCAGTGAACTGTGATCGTGCCATTGCACCTCAGCCTGGGCGACAGTTTAAGACCCTGTCTCAGGAAAAAAAAAAAAGCTATTTCAGTTTATATTTCTACCGTCAGTGAATGATAGTGCGTGTTTCTTCATATCATTCCAATGCTGGATAATATCAATCTTTAAATCTTTTAAAATCTGATGGGTGAAAATGTCTTGTTATAATTTGCATTTCCCAGATTACTAGTGTGATTGAATATCTTTTAATGTGTGGAGTTTGATTGACTTTTTTTTGTCATTGCATATCCTTTGTACATTTTCTCATCAGAATATTTTCTTGATTTATAAGAGCTCTATATAGTTACATGCCAAACATGGTTCTTTGTTACTTTAAACTTTCTTCATGGTGTCTTGTCCATAAAACTTAAAATTTTTTTGTTATTAACTGAGCTATTTTTCTTTGTATAGATTTCTGAGTTTCATACTTTGCTTATGTATGCATTCTCTAATACAAGATTATAATAAAAGTATTTGCTTGTCTTATAATACTTTCTTTTGTTTAACTTTTAAATCCATCTGGAATTAAGTTTTGAATGGAGTGTGAGGTAGGGATTCAACTTAGTTTTCTTTTCCATATGGGGAGCTACTTATCCCTAAACTGTTGAACAATCCATCTTTTCCCACATATTTGGAATGCCACTGTATTGTGTTAAGTGTTTCTATATGAACATGGGTTTGATATTAGACTTGAGTCTATTTGTTAATACATTAACACCACACTACTATTTATTATAGTTTGATAATATGATATAATTATGTAATAAGGTAAACCACCCTTCTAGTGACTCTTCTTTTTCAGATTTTCCTATTTTTGAAATTTTTTCTTCCAGAAAAGCTTTGAACTGTTCAGTCAAATTAAAAAAAAAAGCCTATTGGTTTTGATTTAGACTAATTGATGTAAAATTGACATGTTTAATGTAGCCATTCAATGACTCTTTGTTGACTGCCTACTATGTGTCAAGCACTCTTCTAGGAATTAAGAATACAGTGAGTAAATCAGTCTAGAATGGAGGTTCTAAAACAAAGGTTCTAAGGTGAAGATAGAAAATAGACAAAATAAATAAGCAACATAAATAGGATATTAGATGGCATGAGTGCTATGGAGAAAAATAAAGCAGAGAGGAAGGAAAGGGAGAACCAAGGATGGGGTAAGGGTTATAATTTAAAAGATGGTGGTCACTTCAGATAGCTTTGCTCAAATGTAAGATTGACCTGAAGGAGGTGAGGCAATGATTGTTGGGTATATTTGAGGGAAGAGAGTTGTGGGGGGAGGAAATAGCTCTGGCTGCTCTGTTGAGGATAGTCTGGGGGAGAGAAGGGAAGTAAGATGGAAGCAGGGAGACCAGATGAGAGATGTAGACCAGGGAATTCCAGTGATGGTAGTGTGCAGTGGTAATTTTCTGGCTATATTTTGAAGGTTTAGTTCAATATTCCAACATTTTGTGTGATTCTCTTCCCTTCCCACATACCCTGGTGCTACTAGGTTGTCATATTTTTAATATTTGGTTCCTTTTCTAGCTCACTGAATGGCCTACCTGAATTTTTTCTACCTGAAGCTATACAGAGTTTTACTTCTCGTCTTCAGAAAGAATTGAATACTACTGATTTATACTCTTATAGGAAAGTAATTGACAATATATCTTCCTGTATGGAGAACTTTAACTTGGGTAAGCTAGTACTTTTCTAGTAGTTTTTCTGGTTAACACTTGTCATTACATTGTTGTTTTTAAATATTAATTTTGGTCCTGAAACTCCTTACCAACTTCATTTTTTTCCCTATAGGTACAGCAAGTATTAATAATGTGCTTAAAAATGGTAAGTCCTATTATTTTGTTCTGTGAAGTGACTGCTTGTATAAGTCATTTTGGAACTGGCTCTTTTTAAGATTTTTGTCAATAGTTAGAGTACTACAGATAACTAAGGTACATCGGGCTCCTTCCTTTTAAATTTCTACTTCTATATTATGGTATGATTTAGGTAGCAGTGATTTAAAATATTTTCTTGTACTGAAGTTAAAAGTCACAGTTTTAAATTCTAGTTTGTCATTATATTCTTTTTGTTTCAGTGCTTCATTTTCTGCAGAAGAGTTTAATTGAAATCCTGGAAGAAAATAGGCAAGTGCTATATGTTTGCAGCCTTGTGCATGTGTGTGTGCACACTTGTAGTTGTGCGTTGTCTTTGTACAAAGAAAATTTTAAAAAAGGTCTCAGAATGTGCTCTTTTCATCCCTCTCCATTAATATTAGACTTTATTATTTAAATTTATTTTTTAGAGGTTTGATATTTAATTTTAATATCAAAATGTTTTAATATTTAAAATTTAAGTAAGATAATAAAAATTTAATAAATTATTATGAATATAAGAACATTTTACCCACCTCTAAGTGTTCCTTTTTCATAGCATTCTGTTTTTATTTCATAGGTGAAGTATCCTCTGTTATCTGGGGATATTAATGATAATTCTTCATAGTCTATTTCTTCTAAGTTGTGTTTTCTGTTTGCTGGTTTTGCTCACTATATTTCTTGCTAGAAGCTTTACTCAGAAGTCTGGTGATCCTGGGCCAGGCATGGTGGCCACATCTGTAATCCCAGCACTTTGGGAGGCTGAGGCAGGAGGATCGCTTGAGGCCAGGAGTTCAAGACCAGCCTGAGCGACATAGTGAAACCATGTCTCTACAAAAATAAAAATAAAAAATTAGCCTGGCTTGGTGGCACATGCTTGTAGTCGTAGCTACTTGGGAGGCTAAGGTGGGAGGATTGCTTGAGGCTGTAGTGAGCTATAATCGCACCACCACTGCACTCCAGCCTGGGCAACAGAGTGAGACCCTGTCTCTTAAAAAAAAAGAAAAAGAAGTCTTGTGATTCTTGGGCACTCATCTTTAAGAATGGGACACAGAACTGATTTGAATCTCTGTGCATATAGATAAGGTTGACTGCAGGTTTTATTGTGGGCTAGTCTGGTTGGGCTCTTTCTTTGGGGGAACCCTTGATATCAGTATCTTTAGGTCTTTTTGCTTGGGTAGTGAATTTGCCACGGAATAATCCTCTGAACCATCATCTTAATATTCTGGTTGCTGGCATTTGGCATTCATTGTGCGTAAATTTACCTAATTCTCTTGTTTGCAATATGGTATTGCTGCCTTATCTGTGTGTGCTGTCTTCCTGTCCAGTCACCTGCTGTTTTACCTTCTCTAAAGGTAAACCAGGTGTCTGCTAGCTTGCGCATATGATCCAGAGTTCTTATTTTTTTAAACAGATTTATAGTCAGTCTTCTTGTTTTCATGCCTACATTTACTTCTACATCAAGGAATTCCTAGTGCCAGCAGTTTATGAGCTTTTTGGGGCTACATATCAGGTTGTTTTGGGGCTTGTTCTATGGCTTTAGTATTTTCCTTTCTTGATTCTGCTAAGTCGGTTATCACTCATCCGTCTGCTTTGCAGCTTCTAAAATATTATTATTATTGTTTTGTTGCTTGTTTGCTGCCCTTAAGTATTTGTCTTTTTGTGTTTTAGATCCCATGGCTGTTGGTTTAGGGAGGTTCTGGGAGGGAGAAGTAATACCCGTATGCCATCTTTCATTTAAGATGTCCTTTTGCCTAACCAGGAGCTCTTCCTCTGCCTCCTTTTAGGCTCTTCTTTCTCTCCTCGTTTCATAAATGTGTGTTCTATCCTTTTTATTCTATTTGTTCTGACTGCTTTATATCATCTACTTCTAAGGTGTCAGCCACCACCTATATATACACTCAGGATTTCCAAATTTATCACTCCAAGTTAGATTTCTTTCCTGAGTGGTAGACTCATGTAGTCAGTTGCCTTCTACACATCTCATCTTGGATATAGTCAGGTGCCTCAAATTCAGTATGTCCAAAAGAAAATTCATTGTTTTTTTAATCCTTCCCCATAGCCCCTGGTAACCTCTATTCTACTTTCTATCTCTTTGAATTTGCCCATTCTAGGTACTTCAAATATTGTATGAATTGAATTATACAATATTTGTCCTTTTGTGTGAGGTTTGTTTCTCTTATGTTTTCAAGGTTCATCCATGTATCAGAATTTCATTTTTGTATGGCTAAATAATATTCCATTATATGTATGTACCACATTTTGTTTATCCATTCATCTGTTGATGGACGTTTGGGTTGTTTCTACCTTTTGGCTATTGTGAATAATGCTACTATAAACATTGGTATACAAATATTAATATATGTTTGAGTCCGTACTTTCAGTTGTTTTGGCTATACACCCTAGGAGTGGAATTGCTGGATCATTTGGTAATTCTGTGTTTAACTTTTTGAGGAACTGCCAAACAGTTTTTCCTGATTTATGCTTTAATAGGATCACTCTGTGTTTTGCTGTGTGTAGAATACACTGAGAGGGGCAAGAATAGAAACAGGAAAACCAGTTAGGAGGCTATTGCAGTAATCCAAGGGGGAGATGAGAATGGCTCAGGCCAAGATGGTAGCAGTGGAAGTGGTCTGATTCTAGATATATTTTGGAGGTAGAACCAATAGGATTTTCTTACAGATGGTATGAAAAGGAAAGGAGGCAAGGATGATTACAATATTTTAGGTTTGGAGTTGAAGATAAATTCACATATTTAGTTATAATTTAAAACTTACTAGCTAAAAGAGATTAGCATCAAGGGAGAGAATTAAATGGAAAAAATAAGGACTGAGTCCTGGGGAGCTCTACCATAAAGAGATCAGGGAGAAGAACATGAACTAACTAGTCAGGGTGTCTGAGAAAGAGCATTGGTGAAGTAGGAAGAAAATCTAGGAGAGCCTGGCATCTTGGAAGCCAGCTAAAGAAAGTTTATCAAGGTTGAGGGAGTGTTCATGCTTGTAAGTTTTGTCATTCATTCTTGATTCTGATCTGTGCCCTAAAAAAGAGAAGCGAAGTTAGTCATTAGCTTAGAAAGACGGATATGTTGAGGTGAGTTAAGAGTGTTAGAAGTTTGCAATAAATGTTTGCCTAGTTGGAATGTTTATGGGAATGGAAGAAAGAAGCATAAATACTATAATCTAAAATTGATTTTGGCCCTTTGATTAAGGAATGTGCTTAATCGTCACATGTTGAGGTAGAAATGTTGACACTTGTATTTGACTTTCCTTTTGTAATAATGTCTTTTCTTCTTTGTAGAAAATTTGCTGGAAATCATATCGTTCAAACGCAGTTGATGAATGACTTATTGGTAGGCATTAGAGTTTCAATGGTGTTAGTACAGAAAGTACAAGGTTTCCAGGGAAATCTTTGGAAGGCTTCCAGTTCTCCCATATGGCAAAGTATGTGTGGATTGCTGAGTATTTTCACCGAGTTTTTAAGCGATGGTAAGTGTAACAACATACAAATGATGGTTATAATTGAGTGTCAGTTAGCTTTTCCTAATAATGGTATGAAATACAATACTTAACTGAGACGTGGAATATTTCCTCTCTTAGCCTCTCAAAGTGGGGGAGGACCATGGATTACATGGTTTTACTGCTTTTTGCTTTCAAATGTACCAGTTCAGCAATGGATAATGTTGAAGGACTTTTCACAGTTTGTGTGTGTATCATATTATATATGAAGAAGAGAACCTAACAGTCTTAGTGTTGAAAAGCTGCGGACTTCAAATAGCAAAAGAAAATTCTTTAGAAGAAATTTCCAGATTTGGAGGGAAGATCTGGAAAGGTTAGTGCAGCCCATACATTTCTCCTTAGCAGCAGGTGTTATCTTTAAATAGTGACAGTAGTTGCTGATTGTGGTCCTGGTCAGTATTCCTCCCTACATTTCATATGTTGCTTCTATCCATGTGGACTGTACCACTAGGAAATCAAATAGTAGGTGAGAGGAAATGTCTCTTTATAAAAGTATTTTAACTAATAAATTAAAATGAAATGATAGAACATCAATGTTTTGTAACCCCCAGTGAATTGATACAGGCATTAAACATCAACAATTGCTAACATTACAGAAATGGAAAACCAGACAATATGTGCTTCTTAAAGTCTTGCTGTTACTACCTATAGTCTTTCCAAAGAAATCAAACTTGAGATTAATCCTGTCCCTAGGTTAGTTGCTAATTTGCAGAAATTACAGCGGACAGGGGACCATGTTGAACTGCATTAGGAGTAAGCAAACATAACATTCAGATGTGGGAAGCTCTACAGGTCAAATGTCCCGAGTTCTTCAACAGAGAAATTGTAATGAAAAGAAAGGGATGAAGGGGGTACCTGTAGATTAAAAGACACTTAAAAGCCATTAAATTTTAAAAAATGATCAAGACAATTATAGTGTCTAGGGATGCACATTTGATTGATAAAACTGTTAAAGAAATATAAGGAAGTCATTACCGTGAAATTCGGGGTAGTGCTTACTCAGTGAGGGAGGGGGTTGTGATTGAGATGAGGCAATTGAATGAGCCTTCTGGGCAGGGTGGCTGAGTTCTGTTTCTTGGGTACAAGAATGATCATCTTCTCATAATTTTTTAAGCTATACATTTGTTTTGGGTTGTTTCTGTATCTGTGTTTTTATATTGCCATAAGAAGGTTAACAAAAAAAAGATACCTAACACATAAATACCTACATAAAAAGTTGTTATCCTTTTTCCTTTCACCTCCCATTTCATATTGTAATGTATGTATGAATTTAACTTAATTAAAAAATATTAATGGGATCTGTTCAGAGCCCTTATTTGTAAAAAAATGGTAACTGACTCTGGTTTTGGTAGGCTGATTTGCTGTGGAAAAAACAGCATCTCGTTGTTTATATGTTTTCAACCCTGGTAACTAGTGAAAGTCATAGCTATATTATTGTCCAATTAGTATTTCCATTTTTCTTTTTGCCTGGGATCTTAGATAGGTATTAAAAGGAAAGGAAAGTAGTTAAAGTTACTTTTATTAAGACATAATTTACAGACTTTTCAGAGGTTATTTGCTTTTTAAAAGAGGAATTCGTTAATCTAAAAAAAAAAAGACTTTCTAACTGGTGAAATGCAGAGAATACATAATTTTAATGTGAGGCAGCTTCTTTTCTGAAAAGGTGATGGCACCTGATCAACGCTGTTGTTTTCCAGGATTTTTTTAAAGCTTCATTGTTAGTAAAGTGTTTAGCTGGGTGTAACAGAAAACTAAACTTCAGGGTTTTAAGCAAATGTGCCTCCCCTCCTTTCCCACATAATAAGTTCAGAAGCAGGTGATCCAGGACTGCTATAGGCATTATGGGACTGAAATATTTTCTGCCTTTCTGGTCTGCCATCTTCAGCATGTTGGCTTTCCACCCATGTGTTTATTGCCTCATGTTTGTCAGATGACTGCTGTAGCTCCAGACATATCTTTGTTCAAGGGCAGGATGAAGGAAGGCCAGTTGTATCTTTACCTTTAATCAGGATGCAAAAAGATACCCAAGAGACTTCTGCTTATATCCCATTGGCCTGAACCCTCTCATATGGCTACCTTTAGTTGCAAAGAACATTGAAGAAGCAAGTATCCTGCCTTTGGCTGGGCACATGGCTGCCCCGATTATCACAGTTTTGTTATCGGGGATGAAGGGCAGAATGGCTATTTAGTAGATAATTTATAGTGTCATACTTCTTACCGCAGGTTGAATAATTCACCATATTATCAGAGACTAATAGAGATAAAACAAAAAGAAGATATTGAGTCAAAATTGGATGCTTTGAGTACAGTGACAGTGATAGCAAAGTTTGTAATTAGCTCTTGTGTAGGTTCTTTACACAGCTCTGAAATCTCTACAAAAAAGTATATGTGTTCATATATAGGGTTTGGGATATAGGGGCATTGGTGTAAGGGAAGGGACAGGTGGTGTTGCTGCTAGATGTGCTGGGAAATAGTAGATGGAGAGGAAGAGAGAGTGGATGTTAGAGAAGACAGAAAAGAATCACGTTTATTGAGTTTCTAGATGCTGGGCTTCAAAGCCTTTATGTTCCTTATTCATTTCAACCTTACAACTGTGTCAGATAGGAGTTATCCCATTTTGCAGAAGAAAAAGCGGAGTCCCTGGGATGTTAGATAACTTGTCTAAGACCTACTCACCTAGTAAGTGGTCAAGTTAGAAGTTGTACCCAGGACTGCCTGACCACCGAGCATCTGCTTTTTCCACTGTACCAGAATATTCATCATTTAATTCAAACTCTCTGCTTTTTTGCCAAATAGATGATCTATTACAGACTATTCATAGTACATCTGGATTAGCTATTATTCTTTTTACTAAGACTATGTTTCACCCATCTGAAGAGGTTCCTGATTTGGTAAGTGCATCTCCTTTTTAGAATTGTATTTTATTGAGAGTTAGACATATGTTTTAAAAATATCTTAAAAAATGAATTATATATTTTTTTGCATACTCTGGATCTTTCTGATAACCCTTTTCTCTTAAGAGACAATTCCAAAAGTTCAGATAAAGCTTCAGAAAAAGAGTAACAGACATCTATAAGTCCAACTCACAAACATAATCGCTATCAACATTTTTGGTGTATGTTCTTCTAGTTTTTTCTATTGCTGTTTGTTCAATTCCTTCTCTTATTAGAATCTTAAAAGATATTTGTAATATTAAAATTATGTGGAGATTAATATATAGATATAAGTTTCTGATAAATAGTTCTTTATTAAGAATAACCCAACTCATGTACTTCAGGTAGGGATCATAGAGTGCTTAAGTTAATTATTCAGTGAGTTTGATCCATATGGAAAGTATAATTTGATAATTTAGGCCACAATCCTTGTATTTATGACTATTAGTTTTTTTTTCCCCTTGCTGTATTATCTGGAAACTTATTTTATCTTTTTACCTGACTTTATGCAAAACATATGTGCACTGTTTTATGATCACATGAAGTAATTACCACTGGATAAAATTGAAAATGCTTATTTCTTAAATCTACTCGAAAAAGCATTAGTTAAGCTTGTCCACCTGCAGGTGGCGATGTGTTGTGCACTACCAGTACATTCAAACCAGCAAAATGATTCATGTATTTAGATTTAATTTTTTTCCTTTTAATATTAACATAATACTTTTAATATTTGTGGCAGTTTTACCATTAGGTTTAGTTATTTTTCCTAGGATGTTTTAGGGGAAAGAGACGTTTGGGTTTGTGTTTTGAAATGTCTGTGAAAAGTTTTAAAAGCTTTATATATATATTAGCTCTGTTTTATTTTTCCAGATTAGCAGTTTGCTTCTTCGTTCAGTGGACTGCACCAGCATTCCCGAGTGGTTTTTAAGCAGCTGCAGAAGCCTTTGTTGTGCTGACATCTCTGGATCAGCTCTGTTATTCCTGTGTCAGGGGACTCTTGCCATGTTGGACTGGCAGGATGGGAGCATGGGCCTGAGTGGTGAGGCCCTGCTCTTGGTTACTGCACATGTTTTGTTCACCTTGAATTCACAGTGAGTTTTGATGCTGCTGTCTTATATTTTGTTTCACTTGTAAGACATTTAAAAGGTGCGACTGAACCAGCATACTTAGTAATTCAATGTAAAGTGGTTAGGATAAATCCTAAATCAAAAAGTGATATATGTGTAGAAAATGAAGTGGGTGTGATAGAGAAGATGGGATAATGGGAGAGAGAGAGAGAGAGATAGAAATTATTGCTACAGGTTAACATGTAATTTCTAAAATTAATTTTTAACGTTCATTCTCTATGCTAGCATTTTTAAAAACTATAAAAATTTCTATATGTATAGTGTTTTAGAATTTATGAAAAACTTCAACCTAGGTAATGTAATGTGATCCTCACATGTCTGGTAGATAGGATAAGAAATCTTTTTTGTTGAATGGGTAAAGCAAAGCTTAGAAAAGTAAATACTAAGAGCGTATTGCTAATAAGAACCTGGGCCAGCAACTGTAACAAGGTCTTCTGACCTCACGCGGCTATATTTTATGTTTTTTTGGTGTTTTTGCCAAAATGACCGAAAGTGTTCATGAGCTTAAAATGTCAAACCATTTGATAGCAATGAGCATATGGATAAAGGAGGAAGACTACAATGTTCTAAAATAATTTTTTACATACTGGAGCTATAATTTACATACTATATAATTCACACATTTAAAGTGTGCTGTTCAGTTTTTTTAGTTTGTTCACAGAATTGTGCAACCATCAGCACAGTCAACATTAGACTATTTTTATTATTCCACAAAGAAACTCTGTTCTCCCTAACCTTCCCCAACCCTAGGCCCTCAGTATGTTTTAAAACACCTGTGAAACCAGCATTACAATCAAGATAATGAATGTTTTCATCACCCCCAGGAGTTTCCTTTTGTCCCTTTTTGGATTATTTTTTTGCTAGGTAAAAAGATTCATATACAAATTTGAAGTCTGTTTTGGCCTTGTTTGTAATTTTTGTTCTTGTAAATTTAATAATGATTGAATTTTCTGTTTATTCTCTGTACTTAGTATTTCTAAAGTTTAAATTATTATAAAATGAAATTTCTTTTATTAGTCAGTTTATAATAATGTGGCTCATGGCTCATTTTTCTTCAGGATTAAGGAGTCAACGCTGGAAATGTTTCTGTCTAGAATCTTGGCATCTTGGACTAATTCAGCCATACATGTCCTTGAATCAAGTTCCTCAAGCCTAAAGGACAGTCTGAATGGGAATTCAAGCATAGTTGGGAGACTTTTGGAATATGTCTATACCCACTGGGAACACCCACTGGATGCTCTGAGACACCAAACCAAAATCATATTCAAAAATCTTCTCCAAATGCACTGGCTCACTATGGAAGGGGCAGGGTTGGTCACTGATCCTTTCTTTTTGGAATTGACTGAGAGTCTTCTGCAGTTGGAATGGCATATTAAAGGAAAGTACACATGCCTTGGTTGTTTGGTAGAGTGCATAGGAATTGAACGTATTTTGGCAGTAGATAAAACAATTCCATCTCAAATCTTAGAGGTGATGGGGGACCAGCCCTTGGTACCTTATGCAAGTGACCTCTTGGAAACCATGTTTAAAAATCATAAAAGTCATCTGAAATCTCAGACTGTTGACAGTATTTGGATTGACCAGTGGCATGAGACTTGGGTTTCTCCTCTCCTTCTTATACTGTGTGAAGGAAACCTGGATCAAAAATCTTCTGTCATTGATTATTATTTGCCAAAATTATTGAATTACAGCCCTGAAAGCTTAAGGTACATGGTAAAGATTCTTCAGACTTCTATTGATACTAAAACTGGTAAGAAAAATGAATTTTTCTTTTAGTAATTTCTAGTTATGATGCTTAAATGTAGGTACCTAGGTAGATACTGACTATATCAAATTCAAATATTACAACTTCTTCTTTTTTTTTTTTTTTTGAATTGAGACAGTGTCTTACTCTGTTGCCCAGGCTAGAGTGCAGTGGTGTCATCATAACTCACTGCAACCTCAAACTCCTGGGCTCAAGCGATCCTTCTGTCTCAGCCTCTGGAGTAGCTGGTACTACCACACCTGGCTAATTTTTTCTATTTTTTTTGTAGAGACAGGGTCTTGCTATGTTGCTCAGGTTTGTCTTGAACTCCTAGCTTCAAGTGATCCTCCTGTCTAGGCCTCCCAAAGTACTAGGATTACAGGTGTGAGCCACTGTGCCCAGGTACTACTTCTATAAATAGTAAAGGAAGATAATAATAATAGGTATTTTAGTTTGAAACAAATGTGTCTGTATGTAGCTGAATGGAGTTTTTTGGCTGAAGTTATTTCTGCAAGCTAAGGAGTGATTCCAGTTACAGTGATAAAGTTTCCTTTATTACAAGGTTTTAATTCATTTTACCAAGTTCTGAATTTATTTTGTTGTCTTTGGAGTAAAGGTGTGTATGTTTTATATAATTTGCTTATTCAGGTGATTGAGACAGTAATTAAAAATTGTGTTACACCAGATTAAACATAGGTAAATTGTAGCTAGTTTTTCCTCTGGGAAAGAGACAAAATTTAGAGGTATGACCTCAAGAACCACCTGTCTGCAGTCATTTAGAATAGGAGTAAATATCCCATTGAAACTCAGTAACCCTGAAGGAATCATTGCATTCATTGCATTCAGTTCAGTAAATAATGTGTAAAATGATGATCCTGACTCATCATGTAAGTCTTAAAGTTATTACATTATTAACAAAGCAAGAATATGGTTTCCTTCAGTACAATTTAAGAAATATTTTCAACTAAAATGGTTAAAAACTGTCAGTACTTCATTTCCGTAGCAGGAAAATTTGATTCCTGTACACGGAAATAAGCCATTATTTGTAACTTTTAACAGTAATTGTTCTTAACCTTTTTGAGATGCCATCTAAAATTCAAGATTCATGAATCTGCTGTGAAGTAAGGTTGTCTTTATTTTTATATCAAGGTGCCCTGTGAACCAGGGCTCCTTGCCTCCTTAGTAATGACCTGTATCCTAACCTCTAAAACATCAGGTTCTTTGTGAATCTCCTTTTATCTTCTTTACAAGTGAGAAATAGTAACTCCAAAATAGGCAAAGAGGTTCAATATGTATTTTTAGAGAAATAATAATCTTCAGTCATTGAAATGTTTTTCCTATTTTTGGCTGAAAGTCATTTCTATTTTGTATTGTTTTTAATATTTCTCCACCTGATTTTTTTTTCCTGATTTACTTCCTGATTCATTTTCTAAGTGTCAAGGAAAAAGTAAAAATAAGAGAATTAATGCTTGCTTGAAATTATTGACACAAAGATAATTAAATAATTTAAAATAATGATTATTTTAGAATAAGAACTTCAATTTGTTCTAGAATTTAGTTTAAAATGTGATTTTTATTTCTTGAAATATAATGTTAATTGGAAACATGAAAATTGGAAACAACTGAAAACTATAGTAGTCATTGCATAGCACAGTACTAGTCTTTGTTATTGTGCTTTCGGGACAAGAGCAATCTTTTCCATCCTTAGGGTATCGTAATAGCAGAGGGGCTCTGGGAGCTTTGATGGCATGTCTACGAATAGCTAGAGCTCATGGACATCTTCAGTCTGCACCTGATACCTGGGAGAACCTTGTGTCCAGTGCAAGAATAAAGCAAGGCTTAATTCATCAGCACTGCCAAGTAAGTAAACAAAATAACTGGGAATTCGTACATGCAGTAGATCCCTGATTAGTTCATTCATTTAGCAGTTCGGTATAGCAGTTCAGTGTTGTGCCCAACATTGTTCTAAGGAGTCCACAAAGAGGATGAATAAAAAGTGAAAACTGTAGACCTTGTACTCAGCTACTTAAAGTTTAGTAGGGAGATAAGAAAACTTGCTGAAAACAGCTGGGAACTCTTGGAATTGAAAGTACAGCTACAAGTGTGTTTGTGTGCCCTTCTGTGTAGGACTTGCTTGGGGGCTCAGAAGAGACTGATCAGAGCAGGTGGTTAATTAGCAAAGTGACAGATGTGATTAGAGGAGGGAAGCATTGAAACAGCACTCAGAATGGGAGGGCACACGTGAACACGGTCTGGAGGGTGATTAAGAACATGGCTTATCAGGAGTGGAGTGTTTTGTCCATTTTGTGGAAGGTCTGGTGCTAGGCTGACGACTTCATTGGTTTCTCGTAACCAACTGATTTCATTCAGTTGAACCAGAGCCACCCTCTCTTCAGCAAGGAAGTGACACTGACAGAAACAGATGAGTTTCCAGAGTGGGAGCAAAAAGAAATCAGGAAACCAGTTAGAAGTACCTGGCAGTAATTTAAGAGTGAGGTGATAAGATAAAGTGGCCACTGAGAAAAAAGAGAAAAAGGCATGAAGTTGAGCATTACCATGGAATAAAAATCTTTAAGATTGCTGAATTTTACAAATCCCCAATTTATACATTTAATAAAATAATTTTGTAGGAAATAACCACAGCATCTTTGGGATTAGGAAACCTTTTTGAGGTATATATGGGTGAACTGAAGTTTACTGTTTTTCCCTTTGGTAGCCTATGTAAATACTTAAACATTTCAAGTGGTTTGGGCTTTGCTTTTTCATTGGAAAATTAACATTTTATTACTTGATATATTTTAGGTACGGATAGATACATTAGGCTTGCTTTGTGAAAGTAATCGAAGCACAGAAATCGTTTCCACAGAAGAAATGCAGTGGATTCAGTTCTTTATCACATACAATCTTAACAGCCAGTCTCCAGGAGTGCGGCAGCAGATTTGTTCTCTTCTTAAGAAGGTAGAATTTTCCATCAGAAAGTATAGGGAAATGGCGAACTTTGCTCTGGAAATAGTTTTTAAAAAAGAGCCCAGATTTTGGGGGAGTGTGGGAATGCTCCTGGAATTGTGCTACCACATCTTTTCGTGGCCCTTCTGTGACCTGTTCTTTCATTCCATTAAAGCTTACATTTGGGATTAAAATCCAGGGTGAAAAGTCCTTTCATTTTGGTGTCGTAAATCAACCTTCAGTTCTTTTTTTGAAAAAAAAAACAACAAAAACCTAGGGCTAGAGTTCTTAGCATTTAAGGTGGTTTTAAGAAAACTTTGGTCACAGGAGGAAGGATGTCCTTGCATTTTTATAGTTTAAGTAATTCAGCTTGAATTAATCACCCAACACATTTATGGGGAGAAGAATTGGTATAGAAATGAGTATATCATCTTCAGTTTCGTGCCGACTTGAGGGAAATAGGAGATCTGTGGTTTAATGACCGTATTCTGGTTTGCAGTAATACTTTGTCTTGGTTTTAAAAATATAAATGTTAATTTTCTGTCAAAAAGAAACTCTCTAAATATTAAGAGTTTAAAAACCAGTATTCTCCTTGTCTACAATTTTACTCTAAAGAATTTTGCCTTTCAGGCTGACATTTAAATTTAACGTGTGGCTCACATATGCTTTGTTTTTCTTTGTCTCAAAAGTTGTTTTGTAGGATACAGGAAAGTTCTCAGGTGCTTTATAAATTGGAGCAAAGTAAATCCAAACATGAACCAGAGAATGAGTTAACCAAACAGCACCCTTCTGTTTCTTTACAGCAGTATAAGGTAGGTGATATATTTCTAGACATACAGATTTTTAAAAAACTTAAAACAATTATGAATAAGCATTAAAGGGAAGTAAATGGATGTCTTTTGGTGAATTGTGTTTCTGTGCTTTTTTCCTTCAAGCTTGGTGTTACATATTCCTTCCGGTGCTTTGGTATTCCACTTGAGGTAGCCTGAGTTATGGAATGAGTGCTGCACTTGAGGACTGTTACAGAATGGTATTAATGGGCTAACATCAATAACTTAACGGCTTATGTGGGCCTGTTGAATTTAGTACTTTAACAAAAAGGTAATTGCCAACCCTGAACTCTTGCACCCTTCCCCAGGGCAGAAGACTCTGCTGCAGCTGGGCCTGCTTTCTCTTTCACTGACATGACTTATAGTGGCTTGATGTTAGTGACTCTTGGCCCATGGTCGAGCGCTGTGGAAGGAGATTCCTATCTATTTCACTTTGGAGTACGTTTGAAGAGTAGGGCTGGGTTTCAGACCACTATGTTAATGGGATGGATGGAACCCCAGGTACAGCAGCTCCACTCTGGACCAGGGCTCAGCCTGACGATCTTTGGTTTCTTTTTAGCAGAACACATTGAGCTTTTTACTGGTTACTTCCCCTAAGACTGGCCTCTGAGAAGCAGACCCTTTTTTCCTCCTAAGGCCCATGTAGAAGACAGAACTTATCTATTTTATTGTATTTAGAAATAAGTATAATAGATTAATGATACATTTGAACTGTGACATGCTCACTACTGCTCTGAACATTATTATGGATGCCCTTGGTTTTCAGTTTTTATCAGTATTTGAAAGGTAAAAGACCATCTAACAAAGAATATTCCTATACAAAGGCTGAAATGAGCTTCATCTTTTAAAAATCCCAACAATGAAGATTGGAAAGTCACAACCTGAACTTTAAGGACATAAGTTTAGTCCTGATTCTGCCACTTACTAGTTGGCTGACTTAAGAGTCTCTTCAACTATAAGTGGGATTAGTAACCTTTCTCAAAAGGTTGGTTTTGAGGATTAAATGAGAAAGCTCTTTGTAAACTATAAATCACTTTAAAAAGCCTTGTTGGGAGTCATTAAAAGTGACTAGAATATATATTTGGCCCCTACTGTGTGTGTGGGACAGTTATTTTTTAGCCTCTCTTAGATCATTGCTAGATTTAAAACATGTCTTGTTTGCTTCTTTATTCAAGGGGTAAAATGACATTTGTGATAACTCAATTAGGTACTTAAACAAAAACTCTATTTTGTGGATTGAGATTCTGAATTTTCTTGTGTGCGTGGTTTCTTAGTTTGTGCTTATGGATATATATTTTTTAAAAGTTAGTTCTTAGGGTCTTAATCTGAGTCAGTCTTGTGGTTGTGATATTTTCTCCTGACTGGTAGTCACCTGTGGCTTTTGGAGTTGTGATCTTGGCACTATATTATCATCATGGTCATAACAGTGGGTACCATGCATAGTGTGTGTTAGGCTCAGTGCCAATCGACAGTCTAAGTGCTGGCAGAGAGGAGGCCATTAGTTGAAAAAGATGTCTTCTAGTCTAGTGGAGATTATTTCATACCTAAATAACTAATATTAATAATTAACTAGAGTACTTTTAAATTTATAAGATGCTTTATGTCCATGTTCTCACTTAATTTTAATAAAAAGACTGTGGGATAAACATTATTATCCCCGCTTAACAAATGAGAAAACTGAAGCTTTGTGAAGTTCAATAACATGCCCAAGGTCCCTTAGCTAGTAAATGGTAGAGCCAGGACTCAAATCCGAATCTGTTGATTCCAAAATCTTGCTAGTTTTTTCCTTAGTACTAGCTTAAGTGAAAGCTTGAAGGTAAGAAAGTACAGGGAGAACTTGGGGAATTGGTGAATTCACTGGTGTGAATGATATATAAGATACTTCAGGGAATGGAGGAGTTGAATAATGGGAAATAGGTCTGGAGAATCAAGTTCAGAATGGATAGTAGAGTTTTCAGTGCTAGGCCAAGGTAATTGGGAGCCTCACTGGGAGCCATTAAAAGTGACTAGAGCATATATCAAGTATTTATTATATGTGTGGGGTACTGTGCTCAGCACTAGGGATCCAAACAGACAAATTTGCTCCCTGCCTCCATTGTGGTTACAGTCTGATTGAGGGAAAGAGGAACTATTAATATATCTAAGCATATAAATGACAATACAATTAGGATAAGATAATTCCTAAAGGGTGGGCTTGTTATATTTTAATGTGGATACTGTTTTATTTACTTATAATTAAAACTAGCTTAACTAGGACATTTTTCAGTAATTGCCCTATTTCTTTGAAACCCAACAAAATTAATAAACTAACAAAACTGTTAGGGCTTGCGGAGGCCTAAAGGATAAATCTGCAAGGTAGCATGTCCTTCACCTGAGAAATGAATGTAGGGATCTTGTGTAGTCATTTGGGACTAGAGTGTAGCAGTAACAGGATGCTTGAGAATTATAGCTTTTCCTTATAATTTTTCTCTTTGTTTTACAGAGAAGTTATCTTTTATTTTTTTAGTTAGAGGAAGAAGACTTTATCCTGGACAAAGTATTTCCCACTTTGCTTTTTTAAAAAATTGCATTTTATGAAAAGTTTTCCTTTTTTAACATTTTTTTAAACAGAATGGTAGAGTAGGAGTTTCAATGGGACAAGTAGAAAATGGAAAAGGGGCAAATAGAAGACAATGGAATAGTTGGGTCTTTGTATGAATTATGTCATTATAGCCAAACTTATCAAGTAGTGTATATTAGATATTTCTTAGGTTATTTTAGAACTTTAAAAGTATACATACCTGTCTGGGCTTCAACAGGAATTGGATTTCTTGTTGACTCTACAGAGATGGGTATTATCAAAGTCATGATATAGCTTATGACCAAGGATGCCAAGCTGAATTATCAAGTGAAGTGAATACAACCAGTATTGTTTCTAAAAATGTTTACTTTATAAATGAAGAATAAACAAAAACACCCACTCTTAAAGGTGATACTTTGAAGATAACCTATTGTGACTTAATTATGCTTATTATAATTTTTTTTTAGAATTTTATGACATCCATTTGCAACAGTCTTTTTGAAGCATTGTTTCCTGGATCTTCCTACTCAACGAGATTTTCAGCTTTAACTATTTTAGTCTCAATAGCTGAAGTTTTTCCTGTCCTAGAAGGTAAGTTTTCAATAATATTTGGGGAAAGTTTTTTTTTTCTTTGAAGGCACATGCTTTTTTTTTTTTTTTTTAACAATTTGCTGTATTTTAAAGTTTCAGTTTTGTTGTCTTTTCTTTAGATTCTTATGGAGGTTTTAGTCTTAGCATATAATTCTTATTTGTATATAATTAAATTTGCCAGTAAAGGACAGAAGGGAAAGAAACTGTCTTCCTTTTCATTGATCATTATTTGGCAACCCCAAACTCCAATTTTCATGGATTATGCTTACTATGGAAAGAGTTCCTGCTCTTACCTCCCTAATTGTTGCTGTTTTAAGATAGTGCCCAATCTGTTCTTTAAGTTTTAAAAATTGAAATAATAATAGTTTCTCTTATATTTAATGTTTCTCAGTGAGTCTTTGTGGTTAAAATGTGGTTTCCCTTATATGCTATCTATTTCATAAGCCTTAGTCTGGTTTCCGAAAGACAATATGAGGATGTCATTTCCAAGTATTTTGGTTTAATGATACCCTTCGTTTTTCCTTTTGTGGGATATTCAAGATGATGTATATGTAACTTCCCTCTTTGAATTGTTTTTTTTTTTTTTTCTTTTTGACAAGAAATGATTCTTTTTATCTCTGTACGTGAGTTTATGTGTGTTTTAACATGGGATTTCTTGCCTGTGCTCAGTCTTCTGTGACTGTGGTCAAACAGCTCAGCTGCTCTTTCACAGGGAATGACCAAAGGACCAGGAAGCTTTACATTATCGTTGGATTCTTTTTTATTTTAAGTTATTGGGCAAAGTAAAAGTTTTTGGCAGGAGGGGGACAGTTAGTTGATATTGATACAGGCTTGCTTCATTTGAGGAAAATCAGTTTTTCAAGTTTTTATTTTGAAAATATTCAAATAGGTCAATGATTGGCCATGTACCCTCTACGTAGATTCACCAGTTATTAATAGTTCACCGTATTTACTGTATTTCTGTCTCTTACTAATTTTATAACCATACACAATATCGTGTATAACAATATAATAATAATATAATAATCAAATTTAGGAAATTTAATGTTGATACAATGCGTTCATATAATATATAATCCATATTTGCCAGGTGTCCCAACAAATGGCCTTTTATTTTACAGAAAAAAAAATTTCCCATGAGATGGAAAGCAAGCCTAGATTCCACATTGCCTTTCATTGTTATGCCTCTCTTTAGTTTTCTTTAATCTGGAAAGTTTCTTATTTCATGGCATTAACATTTTGGAAGAGTGTGTCTCAGTAGGGGTTTGTCTCATTGTTTCCTGATGATTTGATTTAGGTTATGCATTTTTGCAGGAATATTACATATGTAATGTGGTGTTCTCAGGGCATGATATCAGAGGGTACATGCTGTTGGCTTGTCCCGTTATTCATGTGGTAAATTTGATCACCTTATTTAGGTGGGTGTGGTAGGCCAAAAACTGGCCTTCAGAGACATCCACGTCAGATCCTTAGAACCTGTGAATGTGAACCTTAACATGGGAAAAGGGTCTTTGCAGATGTGATTAAATTAAGGATCTTGAGATGGGATGATTCTGGATTATCTTGATGGGCCATAAATGCGATCACAGGTATCCTTGTAAAAGAGAGGCACAGAGAGATTGACCCACAGAAGGAGAGGAGGCAGCATGCCAGTGGAGGTAGAGATTGAAGTGATAGAGCTACAAGCCTCAAAGTGCCGGCAGCCGCCAGAAGCTGGAAGAGGCAAGGAATGGATTCTCCTTTAGAGCCTCTAGAGTGAGCTTGGCCCTACTGACATCTTAATTTTGGACTTCTGGCTTCCAGAACTGAGAGACAATATATTTCTGTGGTTTTAAGCCATCAAATCTATGGTAATTTGTTACAGAATTCATAGAATATGAATACAGGGGTATCCATCAGTTAAGGAAATTTCAGTGGTATTTCAGCTTAATTTAGAAAATAAGTTTTTACCTGAGAGTAATGGATTACTTAACCATTTAAGAAAAAGTTTTCTGCACATTTAACGTAATTACAGTTGCACCTAAGTGTGTGGGAAATAACAGTAGGCTGAATTGTACCTAGAATTTTTCAGTCAAGAGAGTAATTTAATATTAAATAGTGTACTTTGGAGTCATTTTGCTAATGAATGAGTCACATATATATATAATTGGGCAGTGACTGATGTCATAGTAATTATGTTAATTAAACACCTGAGAAGTAATACAAATGGAGCAAGCCCTACTATATTCCTTTACTTTTAAAGGAGGCTAAAGAGCCATGACCATGCAATACCAGATGGGAAACGTAAATTCATTCTTCATCTTTATCTCAAGAACTTTAATGTGGGAATTTTATATTTTATAGAAGGTCTGTGATTTGGGCTTAATCAAATGGTTTCTGCCTTTCCTCAAGTATGTCCTAGACCCAGAAGAATATGTCATATGTATCTTTCTTATGTGGAATCAAATGTCACAATATTCATGGTGAAAAATTAGATTAACAGCATTTGTTCAGCAAATATTAATTTAGTGCTTATTTTATGTCAAACAGCCAAGGATATGCAGTGTCCCAAACAAAGTATGCCCTCTTTTGGAGCTTACATTTTACTGAAGGGAAACATAATAATTAACAAGTAATACACAGAATTTCAGCTGTAGATAAGTTCTATGAAAAAATATTTCAAGAAGATAAGGGGGATATATAGAGGGCCTGGGAGAAAGGGGAGTGTTAGCTGTTTTATATAGTGGTGTCAGAGAAGGCTTCAGATTTGAACAAAGCTCTTAAACAACCAATGGGTCAAAGAAGAAATGACAATGAAGTTAGAAAATACTTTGAGGTGAGTGAAAGCAAAAATACAACATACCAAAACTTATGCAATGCAGTGAAAGCAGTGCTCTTAGGGAAATTAAAAGATTAAAAGATCTCAAATCAATAACCTAACTTGACAAGGAATTAGAAAAGAAGAGCAAACTTACCCAAAGCTAGCAAAAGGAAGGAGATAATAAAGATTAGAACAGAGATAAACAAAATAGAGAATAGAAAACAATACAGAGAATCAACAAAACCAGAAGTTGGTTTTTTAAAAGATCAACAAAATTGACAAAGTTTGCTAGACTGATTAAGAAAAAAGAAAGAAGATGTAAATAATTAAAATCAGAAATGCAAGTAGGGACATTTCTGTTAACCTCGCAGAAATAAAAATGCTTATAAGACAATATATTGAACAATTGTATGCCAGTAAATTAGATAACTATATGAAATGGTCAAGTTGATAGAAACATGAAAATTACTGACTGAAGAATAAATAGAAAATCTGAACAGATTCTATAACAGATAAAGAGATTGAATCAGTAATCAAAAGCCTCCCAGCAAAGAAAAGTTCGTGGCAAGTGTCTTCACTGGTGAATTCTATCAAATTTTTAAAGAAGAATTAACACCAATCCATCTCAAACTCTTTTAAAAAATTGGAGAGGAGGAAACACCTTCTAACTCATTGTATTATATGAGGTCATCATTATGCTGATACCAAAGTCAGACAAAGACACTAAGAAAAGAAAACTACAGACCAATTTCCCTTATGAATGTAAAAGCAAAAATCCTCAATGAAATACTAGCAAACCAAATCCAACAGCATATTAAAGGTATTATATACCATGACTAAGTGGAATTTATCCCGGGAATGCAAGGGTGGATCAACATAAGAATAATAGTGTAATATTCCACATTGAAATGAAGGGGAAAAAAGCTTCATGATCATCTCAATTGTTGCAGGAAAAGCATTTGACAAAATTCACCACTGTTTTATGATTTAAAAAAAAATAGCAAACTAGGAATAGGAAGGAACTTCCTCAATATGATGAAGGTCATTTGTGACAAACCCACAGCTAACACCATACTCGATGGTGAAAGACTGAAAGCTTTTTCCCCTAAGAACAGGATAAAGACCCAGATGCCTACTGTCACCACTGCTGTTCACCATTTTACTGAACATTCTAGCCACAGCAGTTATGTAAGAAAAAAATTTAAAAAATACAAATTAGAAAAGAAGAAGCATATTGGAGCAGAGGTGTGAAGGAAGTGACAAAAACTCCAGTTGCTTGCTTTAGGAATTTCACAGGGTTGTACTAACTAGTAAGTTAAGATTAAAGGAGAAACTCAGATCCTGATTTATATTGAACATCATTCTTTAAATTAAGCATAGGAATGTTTTCAGTTCTTCTCAGGGGTTCATTTGTTGAATATTAAATGTTTTTTCACATACTAGGAAACCAGTATTCCCACAGTTGTTTAGTTTTAATTCTGGTATTAAGTGGCATCATTCTTTTTCTTTTTCTTTTTTTTTGATTGAGACAGGGTCTTGCTCTGTCTCCTGGGCTAGGGAGCAGTGGTGTCATCATAGCTCACTGCAGCCTCAAACTCCCAGGCTAAAGCAATCCTGCCCCAGCCTCCCAAGTTGCTAGGACTACAGGCGTGCACCACCACACCCAACTAATTTTTCTATTTTTTGTAGAAGCAGAGTCTCACTATGTTGCCCAGGCTGGTCTCAAACTCCTGGCCTCAATCGATCCTCCTGCCTCTGCCTCCCAAGTGCTAGGATTATAGGTGTGAGCCACCATGCCCTGCTGCCATCATTCTTTTGTGATAATTTTTCTGTTCATTTCCTGGTTGGCTGAAATTCCTCTTTCTCTGAGAAAAGTTTTTGGAAATAAGCAGTTCTTAATTTCTTACATATTCAAAAATGTTTCCATTGCTCTTATACTTGAATAGAAGTTTGGTATAGAAACCTCTTCACACCTGCTTTTGTAAGCATTGCTCCATTATCTTCTAGCACTACATATTGCTATGGGGAAGAGCGAAGTCAGTTAAATTCTTTTCATTTTGTAGATGACTTGAGCTTTTTCCCTGAATAACCAAAAGAATCCTTCTGTATCTTTGACACTCAGTAAGTCTGTTAGGATATGTCATCATACTGGTAATTCTGTGTCAGTTCATTCTAAGATATGGTAGAACTTTGGATTCTAGGTCAAGAAGTTTTATGAAGATTTTTAAAAAGATGTGTCCTTAAATTTATTTTTGTTTACTACTTTTTCTTTTTTTTCCCAAGAATATTGTGTTGAGATTTGTTTATTTTAAAAAATAACTTAGGAATCTTTTATATAATATCTTTTGAAAGAGAATTGAATGGTTTTTAAGATTTTAAAAAGTTTATTTTTTATTTGGAGTGTAATACTCATTATTTTATCATTTTAAGAAATAAATTAATGGAAAAGTTATTCTTTTATGCTATTGTGATTTTTTTTTTGGTACTGATTTTCTGTAAATTTTATCAGATAACTTCAGAAGGTTGATATCCTCTTCCTTTTTACTTTTAAATCTTTTTTTTTTTTTAATTTTTTTAGGCAGTGTTTATACAGTGTATCAGCTGAGTCATGATATTGATGTTGGTCGTTTCCAAACACTAATGGAATGTTTTACCAGCACTTTTGAAGAAGTGAAAATTTTAGCATTTGAGCTTCTGATGAAGTTATCAAAAACAGCTATACAATTTCAGGTATTTGGATTTTTCATGTGTAAATGTAAATGTTTGTACATCAAAACTTTCTATTTTAGTAATAGATAAAGCAATCTGAGGATTATCCAGGATCTTTGTGTC
Organism: Daubentonia madagascariensis; assembly: GCA_023783475.1. NCBI lineage: Eukaryota > Metazoa > Chordata > Mammalia > Primates > Daubentoniidae > Daubentonia > Daubentonia madagascariensis. The sequence goes on along the minus strand of JAKFHU010001035.1, from coordinate 37,072,140 downwards.
TGCCTTATAACTTTGGACTATTTCAGTTATCATTAATACCTCTCTACTGTTTTGGGTTGGTGGGAAAGGAGGAAATAAAAGAAAATAAGGCTGAAACCAGTGAGCTTTGCTTTTTTTTTTTTTATTGCTTTGATAAAAAGGGAGGAGTAGGAGGCTGTAGGTTTTGTTGTTTACAAGATTATTGGTATATTTCAGTTAACTGTGGTCTCCGCAGTTCCCTTGGACATGTAATATTCTATCAGAGTATATCACTTACAGTAACTTGCGTTTTTTGAGATAATCTCCCTGCTTTGTAGACTGGGAAGCTGGGTGTACGTGAGGTAGAGAACATGTTTCTGGTTTTCCAACTAGCAATAGCTAAACTGAGACTGAAACTCAGAGTACTTGAGGTTAACAACAGTCCCTAGGTGTTCTACCCCATCCCCAGCCCCCACTTTCTTCTTGACACATTGCTCTTCCCAGCTTGGGGTAGGAACGAAAGATGGGCTTGGGAGTGAAGGCATAGCGTGGGGATGGGTCCGCAGGAGACCTCAGAGCCCAGGCTCTCAGCTCGGCCCTTGAGGCTTGTTCTTGGGCTGTTGGATCACCAGCAGAGTACTGGCTCTGGAGCTTAGCTTTGGATTTCTGCTGGAACTCTATGAAGGCCAGGGGCACCTGCTGTAGCTGAGCCATGGTCTGGGCTCTGGCTGTTAGGCTGTATTTAGGGCATGACAGCATACAGGTGCAGTGGGATTCTATAGGAGCACATACCAGAGAGCAGTGTCTGTTTCTGTGGCTTCTAGATGGCTTTGTGAGATCTCAGAGCATCTTTTCTGACTTGGGTCCAGATTGGGAGTTGCTCTCTGGCATCTACCTATGCCTGTGGTCTTTCAGGTGCCCTGGTGAGCAGAAGGTTCTTTGGTGCTCAGGCAGCTAACTTTTGTACCATATAGAGTTTTTACAGAAGAGACTTTGTCTTCTTTTATCTACCTTCCCCTCACTTACCATTCATCACATGTAGCCTTGTATCATATATACATAGCCATGCCTGATTCCTGGCAAATATTCTGAGGGTACCTGGAGTGAAGCAGGTATATTATGGCATGTATATAAAAGACCTGGTCCTTACATAAACCGTGAAGGGCCCTTAGGAGGCCTCTGTATCTCTAATTTGACAAATCTGTGCTTGGTATAGTGGCACCATGGAATTCAGGAAATTTGGTACCACATGTGGCTTGCTACAGGATTTTGTTTATACTCTCTGGTCTGGCTTGCATATTAGGAAAATAGTCATGGGAATAAACATTCAACATTTTTTTTCCCTTTTTTTGAGACAGAGTCTCGCTCTGTCGCCCAGGCTAGACTGCAGTGGCGTCATCATAGCTCATTGCAGCCTCAAATTCCTGGGCTCAAGCCATCCTCCTACCTCACCATCCCGGGTAGCTGGGAGTATAGGCACGCACCACCATGCCTGGCTAATTTTTTCTATTTTTTGGTAGAGACGAGGTCTCGCTCTTGCTCAGGCTGGTCTCAAACTCCTGATCTCAAGCAGTCCTCCTGCCTTGGCCTCTCAGAGTGCTAGGATTACAGGTGTGAGCCACTGCGCCTGGCCTAACAGTCAAGATTTTAAAATATTAATTATATGTTATATTTCTAAAGTCTTTCTTTGGGTATACCTATGTAATATGTAATTAATTTTTTAATATAGTTAACTTTAAAGCAGTTTTTGAATGCTAACCTAATCTAAGGACCTGTACATACATGCTTTTGATGGCATATCTTTCTAATATATGACTTTACTACTCATCTAGTTTACTGCCCTTTTTTCTGTGGTCTTTATATTATATTTTGGTTGGCCTAAGATGATGGAACAAAGATATTTTAGGCTTCAAAGGCTATTTATTATGTTTCTTACTAATGGTTACTAAAGCAGTTCAGGGACTTACAGTAGTTAAAAAAAAAAGGCTTAGATGCTTAATTTGTTCATTCTAATATTTATAGATATGAGCTTTTGGCCACTACTTTTAAGTTTTTTAGGTCACAGAAAATGAAACATATCAAATGCAAAGAATTTAAATTGAAATAAACTGATATTTCTATCAGTATATTTGATATCTACTATTTTGAAATTATAAAACATCATTAAATATTAGTAGACATATAATCAACTTCAAAATTAAATTTATGATCATTTTTTTCTTATATTAGAAAGTTATAGAATAATCCTAGTAGAATCAGAATATTATTGAGCAACCAAACGCCAACTTCCAGGGTGGTGAACATGCAGCTGGTCACCTGTTGAGTTGGCAGTAGGACTCCTGTCTTCTGTTGTCAGCCCAGTGTCTTTCCATGACTATTACAGTGAACTGTCCTTTGTTCTGTCTCCTTTACTATGTGAGTGGATGTTTATATGAGATACAGGTGTCGGAGCTCTGATGCAGAAATACTAAGGCTGATCTTATCACTTTGTTTTCTATATATACACATGTGAATTTTCACTAGGAACAGCCTCCTAATGGATTTGTATTTTTCTCCAGTGACCTAGCTGTATGGGAAGGGAGAAGGGCAGGAGTTTGATGCCCAGGTAAAACATAAGCCCTTAGAGACAAAAGAACTCTTCTCTGTATAGAAATAATGAAGATGGTCTGTTTATAGTCATCACAAAATTTCTATAGGACAAAATACACTTTTACTGAAGAAAGGCACCTTAAAGAAAGAGTTATCAATGTTGAATTTCCCAGTTGAAATTATTTTCAAGGCCTTCATCTCTGTACTGATTAATAATAATCATTAATTAATATAATAAAAAAACTAACTTATTTTAAGTTGAAAGGAGATTAATATTCATATTGACTTATAGTTATATGGCAGGCTGTGTTTTAAAATATTTATTATCGGCTGAGGGCAGTGGCTCATGCTTATAATCCGAGTACTTTGGGAGGCTGAGGCAGGAGGATTGTTTGAGCCCAGGAGTTTGAGACCAGCCCGAGCAACATAGTGAGACCTTATCTCTAAAAAAAATACAAAAATTATCTGGGTGTGGTGGTGTGCACCTTGTAGTCCCAGCTACTCAAGAGGCTAAGGCAGGAGGATCACTTGAGCCTAGGAATTTGAGTTTGCAGTGAGCTATGATGATGCCACTGCACTCTAGCCTGGGCAACAGAGCAAGACCCTGTCTCAAAAGAAAACCAAAACCAAAAAACTCTACAAAATAAAATATTTATTATTTCTTCAAATTAAAGAAATCTTTCAGTGACTGAGTCTGTGCTTTATTCTAGGATTCAGAAAAACTGCAAGGCTTATTCCAGGCAGCATTGGAGCTAAGCACAAGCACCAAACCACATGACTGTGTAACAGCTTCCTACCTGCTGAACTTCTTAATCTGGCAGGATGCTCTGCCGTCATCTCTGTCTGCCCACGTAATTCAGCAAGTTGCATGCGATGGTGGGGATAAGTCTGCTGCTGTGGTGGAGAGGAACACATTAATGGGTTTGTATTGAGTAAATGACCTTTTGCTCTTATTTATCAAAACCAATATCTTACTCTTTCACTATTCATTTGGTTAGAATATCTAATGGTTAAACATTTACTTTGTGGTTTTTAAATTTAAGAGTTTAACAGCATATAAGAGCACCCTGAGTTCTTTTTATGAAAATGAGTAGTTTACTCAGCCGTAACACTTATTTCTAAACAGAGGATTAATGTTAAATAAGTAGAGTACAAATGTACGTTAATAAAGCTCTTTTTTAAAAGAAAATGACCTCTTTCTCTACCAAAAATGTACTTTTTTTTCCTGCAGAAATTTTACTATGACTATAGAGAGATCATCTTCATTATTTCTGTATAGATCAGAGTTCCTTTGCCTGTTGGGATTTTTGTTTTAATTGACTGTCATACCCCTGCCTTTGACTCTTCCCATATAGTCAGTTCCAAAACCTAGGGTCTCAGATGGTTTCGATCTAGTGACATTCAACAAATAATTCTTGGGGACTCATGTACTTAATTTTATGCTAGTAAATCTTCATTTTAGAATTGTACTGGAAATAAGGACAGATATGGATTTTTATAGGATAAAAGGGAGGTCAGATACAGAAAGAGATTAGAAAATGATTCTTTCCAAGATGGTACAAGAAGCCATGAAAAAGAACCAGTAATGGGAGAAAAGTAGAAGGCTATAGGTAGTTCTGGTGGGACTGTGGCCATAGATCTGAGATTAGCAAGGTGATGGTATGGAGGATGACTTTCGCCTACTCAAATGACTTCAGGGCTAGGTTCAAAAGGAGACCCTATTAAGAAGATAGGAAGAGGACCGCAGTTGAGGTGAACTGGGGAGTGCATGTGTCACAGAAAGGCTTTCAATTCAAGACATTTTAGGACTTTGAAATATTTCAAACATATAAAGAATATTTAAATATATAAGGTTTAAATAGTAGTAAGTAATATAAAACTTCACAAGTTTAGTTCAAAAGCTAAGTGATAACACTTACCTTAAGTAGCACAATACTACCCATATCTTTGGAGCCCCTCCTTTATCTTACCCTATATTTTATATTAATCTGTCATTTTGTTTTTTTAGTTTTATCACCTGTGTATATATCATTAAACAATATATTACTTAGTTTTACATGATTTTGAATTGTATCTTAATAGTACTTACTATCTGTATTATACAGATTTACCACAATTTATTAATTCATTCTCCTGTTGATGGACTTTTTTTTCCTAAATAAATAATGCTAGTGTAAACATTATCATATAGAGAGCATCTGAAATCCAAAATGCTCCAAAGTCTGAAACTCTCTGAGCGCCAACATGATACTCAAAGGAAAAGCTCATTGGAGCATTTTGGATTTTGGATTTTCATATTTGAGATGCTCAGCTGGTAAGTAAGTGTGATGCAAATATTCCAAAATCCGAAAAAATCTGAAATCTGAAGTACTTCTGGTCCCAGGCATTTTAGATAAGGGATACTCATTCTGTATATGTCTTCTAATGTACATGTTTAAGAAAGATCTCTTTTTGATTCACAGTCTCTAGTATAAAGTTCATTTGAGTTGGATGTTTTCATGGGAACTATTATGCTGTTCACACACTTACAAATGTTTTAAAACTGGCATTACTATGGTGTTCTGTTTGCTTTTTCTAGTTATCAAATGCTTGATGGAAAATCTTGAGGAGGAAGTATCTCAGGCTGAAAATTCTCTGCTTCAGGCAGCGGCATCATTTCCAATGTATGGGCGAGTCCACTGTATAACAGGAGCTTTGCAGAAGTTATCTCTAAAGTAAGTATGTCCATAGCTGTCTGTTGTCTCAGAAATATACTCATTTCTGAGCTTTAACCTCTTAGTGGAATATATCCTGGGAAAGGAATGTAGTGTGTTGCCTTGGAGAGAATTGAAAATTAGATTAATTCTATACACCAACAACGGCCAAGCTGAGACTCAAATCAAGAACTCAAAACCAGGCCAGGTGCAGTGCTAGTAATTCTAACACTTTGGGAGGCTGAGGTGGGAGGATGAGTTAGGCTGAGGTGGGAAGATGAGTTTGAGACCAGCCTGAGCTACATGGTGAGACCTTGTCTCTACAAAAAATAAAAAAATTAGCTGGATGTGGTGGTGCATACCTATAGTCCCAGCTACTCAGGAGGCTGAGGCAGGAGTATCGCTTGAGCCCAGGAGTTTGAGTTTGCAGTGAACTATGATGATGCCACTGCACTGCAGCCCAGAGGACAGGGTGAGACTCTGTCTCAAAAAAAAGCAAAACAAAACAAAAAAACCCAAACTGAATTCCATTTATAATAGCTGCACAAAAAATAAAATAACTAAGAATAAATTTAACCAAGGAGTTGAAAGATCTCTATAGAGATCTTTAAGTTTTACTGCAAATCACTGATGAAAAATTGTAGGCGATACAAACAAATGGAAAAACATCCCATGCACATGGATTGGAATAATCAATATTGTTAAAATGACCATACTGCCCAAAGCAATCTACAGATTCAGTGCAATTCCTGTCAAAATACCGATGTCATTTTTCACAGAATTAGAAAAAACAATTCTAAAATTCACATGGAACCTAAAAGGAGCCCAGATAGCCAAAGCAGTCCTAAGCAAAAAGAACAAAACTGGAGATATCACATTACGTGACTTTAAATTATGCTACAAGGCTGTAGTAACCAAAACAGCATAGTATTGACATAAAAGTAGACATATAGACCAATGGAGAACTCAGAAATAAAACCTTATACCTACAACCAACTGTTCTTTGACAGGACAGACAAAAACATACTGGAAAAAGGACACACTGTTCAATAAATGGTGCTGGGAAAATTGGATAGCCATATGCAGAAGAAAGAAACTGGATCCCTGTATCTCACCATATACAAAAATTAACTCAAGATGGATTAAAGACTTAAGTGTAAGACCTGAAACCATAAAAATCCTAGAGGAAAACCTAGCTCTTCTGGACATCGGCCTAGGCAAAGAATTTATGACTAAATTAAAAGCAAATGCAATAAAAACAAAAATAGATAAATGGGACTTCATTTAACTAAAAAGCTTCTGCACAGCAGAAATAATCAAAAGAGTAAATAGACAGCCTACAGAGTGGGAGAAAATATTTGTAAACTATGTGTCCGACAAAGGACTAATATCTAGAATCTGCAAGGAACTCAAACAACTCAGCAAGAAAAAATCAACCCTATTAAAAAGTGGGCAAATGACACAAACAGGCATTTTTCTAAAGAAGGTATACAAATGGGCAGTAAACATATGAAAAAATGCTCAATATCACTAATCATCAGAGAAATGTAAATTAAAACCACAGTGAGATACCATCTTAATCCAATTAGAATGGCCATTATTAAAAAGTCTAAAAACATTAGATGTTTGTGTGGATTCAGTAGAAGGGGAACACTTATATGCTGTTGGTGGAAATGTAAATTACTATAACTTCTGTGGATATCAGTATGGAGATTTCTCAAAGAAGTAAAAGTAGTACCATTCAATCCAGCAAACCCACTACTGGGTATCTACCTAGAGGAAAAGAAATCATTACATCAAAAATATAGCTGCACTTGTATGTTTATCATAGCACAATTCACAATCTCAAAGATACAGAATCAACCTAAGTGTCCATCAACTGATGAGTGGATATAGAAAATGTGTTGTGTATGTATACCATGGAGTACTACTCACCAATAAGAAAAAATAAAGTAATGCTTCTTGTAGCAACTTGGATGGAAGTGGAGGCTGTTGTCCTAAGTTTAGTAACTCAGGAACAGAAAAATAAATACTGCATGTTCTCACTTATAAGTGGGAGCTAAACTGTGGCTACATAAGGGCACACAGAGTGGTATGATGGACATTGGAGACTCAAAAGGGAGGAGAGTGGGAGGGGGTAAGGGGTGAAAAATTACCTGTAGGGTACAGTGTACACTATCTGGGTGAAACCCAGACTTTGCTGCTAAACAATGTATACTTGTAACAATTTAACTGGTACCTCCTAAATCTATTAAAATTTTTTAAAAAGGAAAAAAATTAGATTAAGAAATCTACATATATATGCATATTTTTATGTCTCACATATTTTATATATTGCACAACTTTGAAAAAAATTCTTTCATCTCCTTTTATCTATTAATTTCCATTTTTAAAATGTGATTTTGCTTTTAGTATAAATTTCCCTAATATCCTTGTTGCAGCAGCCTACAGTTGGTGAATGAGTGGAGACCTGTGGTGGAGAAGCTCCTTTTGATGTCCTACAGACTTTCTATTGTGGTGTCTCCAGTCATTCAGAGTTCTTCCCCAGAAGGCCTCATCCCAATGGACACTGATTCAGGTCAGCAGACAAAAAAGGCTGGATTGCTGTGGTTTGATTATTGTATTTTTCTTTTTTTTTCCCCCTAATCATTTTTTTGGGTAGATATAAAAGCTCAATTGAGGAGAAATTAAGAAATTATTACTGTTATTTATGGTATTTCTGCCTTTTTAGTAATATCTATTAAAAAATAGCTCCCCAAGAAATCCCCAAGGCAGGTGATGAACAAGGTACCTCCTCCCCCAGGGTAAATTGAGTTTTATAATACTATACAGGTTGACTATTCCAAATTCAAAAATCTGAAATCAGAAACACTTCTGGTCCTACGCATTTCAAATAAGGGCTACTCAATCTGTACTAACATGGAGTGTTCCTTTGAACACACAGAAAATCATGAAATAAATTTACATTTGGTGTTGAAATAAAGTTTGTAAGTGCGTTTTAGAGCACAAATGAGAGGCTTGTGTTAAAAACACACTGAGTATATCGTAAACACACACTGTTAACTGTACACTGAAATATCTTCGGCTGATAATAAAGGTAACATGGAGTCATGTGTTTTACTTAGAAAATGTTGGGTTTTGTTTTTACTAAAAATGCGTTAGAAGATTGGTGATGGCTCATGATACTAAAAGTTATTTATTTGTTTGTTTAGACTGATGTTAGTCTAAATATCAAATTTTGATGCTTTAGTTTTTCTACTTAAACAGTGAATGAGAGTAAGGAACATGCAGTCTTATAGCTAATGTTTGAATCATGCAAGTACTAGTATATTCTGGATGAGGAATCTTTTTTTTTTTTTTTTTTTGACAGAGGTCTTGCTCTGTCGCCCTGGCTAGAGTGCAGTGGTGTCATTATAGCTCACTGCAACCTCCAACTCCTGGGCTCAAGTGATTCTCCTGCCTCGGCCTCCCAAGTAGCTGGGATACAGGCGTATGCCACCATGCCTGGCTAATTTTTTCTATTTTTAGTATAGACAGGGGTCTTGCTTTTGCTCAGGCTGGTCTCGAACTCCTGACCTCAAGTGATCCTCCTGCCTCGGCCTCCCAGACTGCTAGGGTTGCAGGTGTGAGGCACTGTGGCCGGCCCGAGAAATCTTTAATACTTCTGTCACCTTTTGTGGGTAGATCCTGCAGAGCATGCTAACATTCTGTTTGGTATTTAAAGAGTTTTAAAATATCAGTTGGTCTCAAAAACTGTCTTTGGCTCATAGACTTTTCGTTAATTCTGCTTTCTCTTTTTGTCTCTGGTTGCCTTCATTTTTCCTGCTTCTTCCCTGTGTTCTCTGCCATGCATTCTGAATTTCTTGAAAACAGGCTCCCCTGAAAACCTTAAAATGAATGCATAGGATTCTGTTTTATTCTCTGATCTTTTCTCTTTTTTTCTTGGTCTTTGCATAATTTCTTTTTGGGCCAGCATTACTTTTTCAAGGCTGTTGAAATGTGTTTTTGGCAAAACTTCAGGGAAGCAACAAATGAACATAAGATGTTGGTTGAATCATCGTGATAGTATTAAATAATTTGAGTCTTTATATTTCCCATGGTACTTAAAATGTAACCATAAATAATATGTGTACAGTAGTAGATACCTGTTCTTTGATTTGTTAATTGATTTCAGATTATTCCCTGTTGCTATTTTTTTAAAAATCTGAGCCTGGCTAACTCCTTATTACCTAGCCATCCATTCATTCCTTCAACCCATGTTTCTGTACCTCTGCCATGAGCCAGTTTCTGTTATAGGCCTTGGCAACTCAGCAGTGAACAAAGTGTTGCATTCATGGAGCTTGTATCTTCTAATCCAGTGAGTGCTTAGGGAATAAAAGTGAGGTTTATTGTAATACTAGGACTGTAAATTATACTTAGAAAGCAGTATAAGAGCTTGGGGTGGTGGCATGCATCTTTTATCCCAGCTACTTGGGAGTCAGAGGTGGGAGGATTATTTGGGCCCAGAGTTTGAGTACAGAGCCTGAGCAACATAGCAAGACCCCATTTCTACAAAAAGCAAGCAAGCAAGCAAGCAGTATATTACATAATGCATTCTGAAGCTAAATATGGATTCTTTATGATATTCCTGTGCTATAAAAGATTGTATCTGTTTTGATGAGCTTTTTTTTTTGGTCTTTTTACCTTTTTATCTTTAAACCTTGATATCTTATATTGTAGATAGGGAAACAACCTCTTAAAACAAAATTTATTGAAGCTTATTGTACTTCTTTGACATGATTGAGCACCGTATTTGAGATTCTTAGACAATACTAAGAAAAGCAACATAAATAAGATGGCAGCCTTTATCCTCTGTACAGTTTCAGTTGCTTTTTTTGTTCATATCTTCAGTCTAAATTGCCATACTTTGAAAGTACACTCAAGTATCATAAAGACCTTGTATAAATGATTTTCACATTACCCACCCTGTGAGTCCCTTCTAATAGAGCTAATTATCAAGTATTGAAAATTACAGAATTTTTGAGAGCGAGTGACCCCGAGGGAAATCTGCATGTGATGTGGCACTGGGATTTCATGTGCTCTCATTTCTTTCCTTAGAGTCAGCAAGCCGCTTACGGATGATTCTGAGTGAGATTCAGCCACGAGATACTAATGATTACTTCAGCCAAGCCAAGATGTTGAAAGAATGTGATAGCTTTGATTTGGAGGACTTGAATTTCAGTACGTTGAAAATTGATACTTCTGCAGAAATCAAAGGTAACATATATACAAAATTGATATTATCATCAGTGTTTAAGTAACAAGTAAAATGTACAGAATGCCTATTTTATATAGTAAATTAGAGGCTGCAGATCTGTGCAGAACATTTCTAGAAAATAAAGTTTTTTTAAAATTTGGTTTTGGAAATGATTTGGTTTTAGAAATGAGTTTATAAGACTTTAACCAGAAAAAGCTGGGTGCAGTGGCTCATGCTTGTACTCCTAGCGCTCTGGGAGGCCAAGGCAGGGGAATCACTTGAGGCCAGGAGTTCAAGGCTGTGGTGAGCTATGATCGTGCCACTGCATCCAGCCAGTGCAGCACATAATGTGCTATGACAAATAGCCTTTGAGTGTGAAAACCTGCCTTGACAGCCCTGGTGATAGAAGAGCAGTGATACATGATAAACCTGGGTTTGGACAGCAATCAACTTCTAGCAGTATGGTTCACTGTTGGCTGCTATGGTAGTTCTTGAAGTCAAGCAGCCTTTTAAAGGAAACAAACTTTATTACTCAGTAAAATGAGAGCTGCTTTGTTCTACTAAGCTTCCAGAATTTGAGTTCTTACAGCTTGTTTTATCATTAGTTGTTGTTATTGAATTTTCTATAATGCTGAAAGAAGTCATCAGAAGCAGTAATTTCTTAGTGATATATTATATATTCTACATTCTCCACTAGATGGAGATAGTGTCTTGTGAAAAGTTCTCTTTGTGCTTATATTTTAAAAATTAAACAAAATAACATATAAATATATATCTATTGTAATAGTTTTGAGGTAAATATGAATTAAAAACAAATTAAAGTCGTCCTCTAGTTCCTCTGCAATTCCATGTTTTCTCTCTTCAGTGTACAGTATTTTTTTTGTATCTATTCTGTGTATTTATGTGTATGTACACTTATCCTTTTAGTTTAGTGGGCTTTTTAAAAATACAAATGGGATTATACTATAAATATCATTTTGTCAACTTGCCTTTTCAATTTAATAGTTTATCTTGGATTTTTTTTATATCAGTACTAAAATACTCCTACAACTAGGGTAAGGGAGTAAATAAGGGTAATTATATCTTATTGACCATGGAATTTAAAGATAATTTTAAAGAAAATTTGTATTTTCCTTTGATTTTAAAAGTTCTATCCTACTCCTTTACTGATATAACTGCCATCCTCACCAAAATAAATAAGAAATATATTTGTTATAGTCACTCATATAATACTTTATGGATGACAAAGAGGCAGAGTTTGTTTCTGATTTTCAAAGGTTAGACTTAGGTTTTGAAACAATATTGTGTTTTATTTTTAAATTTATTTAGAAAATAATAAGTTAAAAAAATACTTAGCATGATTCCTCTTCATAACACATGCTTGACAAATGTTAGCTTTTTTCTCCTGAATAAATATAACATATGACAAATTGGTTTTTTCAAGCAGATTATTCTTGGGGAAATTATGAATAAGCTTGTTCTGAGAAACCTGGGATGTGAGTAGTCAAGAGTGTCTAGTGTAGTAACAGGTTTTTTTTTTTAAGGTAAAGAAGGAAAAACATGTGATGTAACTGCTCAGATGGTGCTGGTATGCTGTTGGAGAAGTATGAAGGAAGTTGCTTTACTTTTAGGCACACTGTGCCAGCTTCTACCCATGCGGTCTGTACCAGAATCTTCTGATGGATTATTAACAGTGGAGCAGGTAAGGTAGATGTTTATTCCACCAGGTGTAATTTCTAGTCAATGCATACATCACAAGCTTTTATTTATAACTCAACTTTAAAAAAAAAGGTTTTAAATTTTTCTTGAATAAAATACTACAAATGTCAACTGAAGAAAGTTCATGGTAATTTAGAGTGTTAGACCTTGCAATACATTTCAAAACTGTGGCATTTTTATAACAGAAATATTTTAGTTTTTCTAAGGTATATAAATAACTGTAGATTTACCTTACTTTTAACTGTGGTATTATTTTAATTTTAATTTTTCCATTTAGCATACATAAACTTAAATTTTAGCTGAACTTGTCTATTTAGTAAAACTCCACAAATCGATAACATTTTACAAAGGAAAAGAAATATTGGTTGATTATGGATCTCATGTTTCCCACTACATTGATAATAAAGTTGTAGTCACTTTGGTTTTTTTGGCTGACTTTTATTTTAAGACCACAAAGTTAGTTCACCATCTGGGACTGTTCAAGTGACTTGAGTGCAGTGTTTACAAGAAATTAGCTTACCACAGGCATTTCATTTGGAAATATTTTAGATTTATTAGATTTCTGTTTTTAATTGATTCCCTCTTCCTTTCCATATGGTTTCAACAAATCCATTTCCCACCGTTTCCCAGCAAAGATATATATAACGTGTACTTTCATTTTTAACCTTCTTCAAATAAAGATAACTTTTTCCCTAGGGTCTTACAATATTCAAGAACAAAACAAATACTGTAGTATGTTAATGCTGATTATTTCTGTAATAACCACATGACTAGTTCCATGGAAATAATGCTAATTTTTTTTTCTCACACTCTGTGGCTCATGTGCTTGCATCTGGTTAACAGCTGGCCTTATGATGTTGCAAGGCCCTGAGATGAAGAAAGGCAAAGGCGAATAGTACACTTCAGGCTTCATTATGTTTCTTATTCTCTTCCAAATCAAATAGGCGTTAGTATCCTAGAGTTACTTGCAGTCATTGCTGGTTACTGGCCATTGTGCCAATGCCAACATCTTTGCTGAGGAATCCAGCTGTGATTAATGATTACTTCACTGATGTTCACCATCTTGCTAAGAAGTAAACATGTGCTAAAGTCCTTTGACTTCTCAACTTCTCTTTCCAAGGACAAGTTAAAACATTTAGTTTTTTGGGTTTGTTGGGTAGTGTTTAAAAACAAATTAAAGGGAACATAATTTGCTTTTACTGTAACTGAAAAAGACCTAAAAACTTCCTGTGAAAATCATTTTGCCTTGATACTCTTTATACAGCACCCAAATCTTATGAATTTCATTTAATTTATGTGGGACAAGCATGTTAAAGTAGGGAATTAATGTTAGATAAGTGATGTTTATAAAACAAACAAACAACAATAATAACAAAAAGATAAGCTCTTATAAACCAAAGAATTCTTCCAATGACTGTTTGCTTAAATAAAAAATAGAATCCTCTGGACATTTCCCTGGTTAAAAAAAAAGAAAGAAAGAATTCTGACCATTTTTCTTTAAAACATTAGTTTCCATTCTAATGAGGTGTGGTCATTTTTCCGTGTTGCCATTCATGTGGTAACCTCACATGCATAGATGTGAGAAGCGACTAATGACTGGGGATGAAGAGTATATGTGATAGCAGTGTTCTAACATTGAAACCTTGCCCTCTGTGGAAAATGTTATTCTTGGTCTTGCTGACTTTGTCTTGATCTTGCTGACTTTGACTAAAGAAATGTCACAGTTTAGTAGCATTTACTCAATGAAAACCCAAAGTCATCAAGAAATTAGTGTTATTTACATTGCTAGAGTATTCTTGCTTTTAAACATAAAATTTTGCTCCATGAAATTCCTTTGAATTAAAAATACTTAAATGTACTTAAGTATACTTAAAAATTTTTAAGAGTTAAAAATATAAATAGCAAAGCAGAATGTAATTTACATAGGAATGGTTGGGCCACCCCTGAGGTGTACCCTTTTTTCCAGGGGCATAGTTGCCCTGGCAAAGCTAAGTCTGCTGTGCCTAGTGGCAAAACTACGGTTTTAAGAGTGAACATCTTAGGTGAATGTGACAACCATTGACCTGGAGAGACAGAGGCAGTGAAGTGACTTGCAGGCAGAATGCTACCCTAGTGATGGGGGAGAATGTGGAACTTGGATTTCTTATTCCCCAAAATAATAACTGTGATCTACTTTTCTCTAATGGATGAAGAAAGCTATTTCATACAGCTTAAAATACTGATCTGCAGCCTGATACTTTTCTCCACTCCCCCCTCACTCTTGAAAAAGTAATACAATTCTATTATAATTTGAAGTTTGGTGGCTTGAATGTAGGAGACAGGGAATATTTCTTTTGTAGCCCAGTTTCTTGAATACTATCCTGATTTTACAACCCTTTATTTAAAGGGGTGGCCACTTAAATCCTGCATATATGAGTATAGTTTATAACAGGTAGTGAGATTGTAGTTTGGGGATGTTTGTTACTATATAAGAAGAACTGGTGCTCCTTTGTAATTCTGAGTTTTCAGTGCTATATTCTCGATTTATTAGAGTTGGAAGGATCATAGAGATGATATTATCCAGCTCCCTTGGACAAGAGGAAACTGAAGCTGCTAGATGTTACTTAGTTTGCCCAAGATCACAAAGGTGGCTTGTGGCAGCTCTGGGACAGGAACCCAATTCTTCTCCTTCCCAGCCTGTGTTCTGACATGGCACAGTGCTGCCTTTGTTCTGAATTGCTCATTTAATTTTTCTATAAATTTAATTTTCCCTATTTCCAAATACTCAAGCAAATATTTGCAAGCAACAGGACAGTAAGACGACTTGCTATTGAACTTTTTAGCAAATGATTCATTTCCCTTGATCACTTCTTGTGAAGCACTGTACTCTCGCCAGTTTCTCCAGGAGGAAAATGTGTTCATTCAGAGGCATGTCTGACTTTGCTCCTGCACTGTAATCAGGTAATGAAAGGTTCTTTCATAATGTCCTTGTACAAGAGGCAGAGATAAAACCAGCTTTGAGAGATGTAAGTGGAGACCCTTCAAGAGTGAGCAGTGCACACAACCTTATCTCACAACTTCCTGACTAGTTGGTGTGTTGAAGTTTCAAGCTTGATGTTTTGCTGATGTAGAAGCTTTTGCTTGTTACATTTTGTTGGTCCTCTTTCCATGGGATATACAATACCCAGTGCCTACTGATTTTTTTAAAACAACTTCCTCTACCTGGAGTACTGTATCAACTTATGTTTATATATTTTCCCCAACATTCCTAAAAAAAACTTCTGGGTTTCATACCTGCTTTCCCCCTTCTAGTAATTTTTACCACAGAACTCATAAGAATAGAATAATTGCCAACTATTAGAAATTTGCTGTTTTTTAAACTCCTACTTTAGATTCTGTTGTAACTTTCATGATGCACAGGGCTCACTGTGTTGATACATTCCCTCGGTGTCTTTTGTTACTGTTTTAGATTTTCTTTAATGGCCTACCAATGGGATGTACATTTATTAACATTCATAAGTCTTAAATTGCCTGTGTGTTTTCTTTTGCTAAAGTTTATTTTTTAGAAATTATGAATAAGCATTCAATTTTACTGGATGCAGGTTACCATTTTTAAGCTTTGAAATGAAGTTGAGCATGTAACCATATCATTTAGTCACCTATTTTTTGACTGCCTTACTACAGAGGTATTGTGGGAACGTAAAGGAGTATATAACGTGGTTCTCTTGACTTCAAAGGGCTTAGAAATATAATAGGGGATACAAGGCAGAAATTCATTTCTAAAAGTCAGACTAAAGAGCAACAGTTAAAATGGCTCATGGTTAAGAATTTGCTAGAAAGCAAAGAGTAAACATTCTGGTAAGATGATGTCTGAATACCAGAAAAATATTACCTTTGTTGTTGTTATGTAGGAGAATGATGTTTGTGCTTTGAAGAAATCCCACGTGTGTTAGTAAGAAATCCACCATGGTGGGCAGGGTACAGTTTAAAATATTAATTATTTTACTGAAGTGTAAATTTTTGTAAAACATCCCATTTAACCAAAGTGGAATTAGAAGTGACTGTATCTTAAAGTCAGAATTTAAATTAGAGCTTAGAGATTAAGTCTCACTACTTTATAGTACAAAATAAAAATGAAGATGGACCTTTACTGATTGCTACTCTGTGCCATGTACTCTGTTAAACACTTAAGTGCATAATCTCATTAATTTCTCACAATAATCCTGTGAAGTACTTTCTAGTTTTAGCCCCATTTTATAGGTGAAGGAACTGCATTGTTTAATTAGCTTGCATTAGTCATACATTTTTAAAATTTACCTTATATAGATAAAAGGTAAATTAAAGTGTATTTACATCTGTCTTTTGTGGATTTTATGCTCTGGGTGAGCATTTAGCTCCCCTAATTAGTCTCTTGATGAATTGTAGATGCCTGGAGACATGGCATGTAGCTATCCTCCTCCGTGGAAATTTTTACCCTGTAAATCCATAAAACATGTCAATTTTCCTATAGAGGTAGGTTTTATGAAAAGTTAGAAGCGGGATATACTAGTTTTAGGAAGACAGTGACTAGAATTTAATTTTAAGAACCGAAATCTGTGTCTTGTTTTTGCATTTTTACCTTACCAGACTTCAAAATATACTACAAAGCTGAAGTAACCAAAGCAGCATGGTACTGGCATAAAAATAGACGCATAGACCAAGGGAACAGAATAGAAAACCCAGAAATTAATCCGCATATCTACAGCCAACTGATTTTTGACAAAAGCACCAAGAATATTCATTGGGGAAAGGACCATATCTTCAACAAATGGTAATGGAAAAACTAGGTATCCATATGCAGAAGAATGAAACTAGGCCCCCACCTCTCATCCTATACAAAAATCAACTCAAAATGTATTGAAGACCTAAATGTAAGACCCTACACTATACAACTACTAGAAGAAAACATTGGGGAAATGCTTCAAGACATTAGTCTATAAAAAGATTTTATGAATAAGACCTTAAAAGCACAGACAGCGAAAACAAAAATAAACAGTGGGGTTATATCAAATTTTGCACAGCAAGGGAAATAATCAACAGAGTGAAAAGACAACCTACCAAATAGGAGAAAATATCTGATAGGGGCTATACAGAATATACAGTCCCAGAATATACATGGGACCCAAACATCTCAACAGCAAAAAACCAAATAATTTCATTTAAACAATGGGCAAATGATCTGAACAGACACTTCTTAAAAGAAATGTGCAGCAAATATATGAAAAATGCTCATCACTAATCATTAAGGAAATGCAAATCAAAATAAGGTATTAATCTCACCCCACTTTGAGGGGCTGTTATCAAAAAGAGGAAAAATAACAAATACTGGTGAGGATGTGGAAAAGAGGGAACTCTTATACTCTGTTGATGGGAGTGTAAACTAGTACAGCCACTATGGAGAATAGTATGGAGATTCCTCGAAAAACTACAAATAGGACTACTGTGTATGATCCAGCAATCCCACTACTGGGCACTTATCCAAAAGAAAGAAAATCAGTATATTGAAGAGACATCTGCACCTCCATGTTTATTGCAGTACTGTTCACAATAGCCAAGATACGGAATCACCTTAGGTGTCCAACAACAGATGAATGGATAAAGAAAATGTGGTTTATAAACATCATGGAATACTATTCAGCCACAAAAAAGAATGGTCATTCATGGCCACATGGGTGGAATTGGAGGACATTATGCTAAGTGAAATAAGACAGGAAGAGAAAGTTAAACACTGCATGTTCTCCCTCGTATGTGGAAGCTAAAAAAAAGTTGATCTCATAGAAGTAGAAAGTGGAATAGAGGACACTAGAGGCTGGGAAGGGTAGGGGGAGAGGGGAGATAGGGAGAAATTTGTTAAAGGATATGAAATTACAGCTAGATAAGAATAAGTTCTAGTGTTCTATGTCGCTGTAGGATTACCATAGTTAACAATAGTATATAGTTTCAAATAGCCTAGAAGGAGGATATAGAATGGTCCCAGCCCAAAGAAATGATAAGTGTTGGAGATGATGGATATGCTAATTACCCTGATCTGATCACTATACATTGTATGTATTGAAACATGACTATACCCCATAAATATGTACAGTTATTATATGTCAATTATAAAATTTTTAAAAAATGCTTTAAAAAATCTTTGTCTAGAAAAGAGCTTGCGTGTCTTTTGTTAAATTTGTTTCAAGATACATTTTTATTTGTTTACTATTGTAAATGCATCTTTTTAAAAATTACCCTTTTGAACTTTTTGTTGCTAGTACGTAAAAATGCAACTGTTTTTTATATATTTGTCTTATATTCACTCATCTTACTAAACTCTTATTATTTTGATTAATTTGTGGACTGTAGAGTTTATGTAGATCAGGGGTCCCCAACCTATGGTGAGTTGTATAATTATGTCATTATATATTGCAATGTAATAGTAATAGAAATAAAATGCACAATGAATGTAATGTGCTTGAATCATCCTGAAACCATCTCCCCCCTCCCCAGTCCATGGAAAAATTGTCTTCCGTGAAAACGGTCCCTGGTGCCACAAAGGATGGGGACCACTGATGTAGATAATATCACCTGCAAACAGTTAGAGTTTTGTTTTTTCCTTTTGTATCTTTATACTTCTCATTTCTTCTTATGTTATCATGCTGGCTAGGGACTCCAGAACAGAACTTAATAGAAGTTGTGATAGCAGGAATCCTTGTCTTGTTCCTGACTTTAAAGAGGATTTTTAAAAAACAACTCACTATTGTATATGATGCTTGCTTTTTGGGTTTTTGTAGGTATTTATGAAGTTAAGGAAATTTTTGTCTCTTCTAAGTTTGCTGAGAAGTTCTTTTGTTTTGTTTTTTAATTGTGTATAAACATTGAACTTTACTGAAAACAAAGAAAAAAAAGACTGGAAAGAAATGCAATAAAAACTAATAGTTATCTCCAAAAAAGTTATTTTGTAAAGACATTATCCAAAAAGAAAGCTTTTTGTGAATTTCAAATAGGAACTCAGTGATATCTAATGCAAAGGCAATTGAGTTAGAGTTTTCAGAGGATTTTTTTCATTTTAAAAACTGAATTTAAAAATTCTGTTTCTGATTTTATTACTATTAAGTTTATAAGTTGTTTGAATCAAATCTGTTCCCTGTAGTCTGATTATCAACGTGTCAGGATGGCCCTTCGTGTCTGTCCAGCTGCTCATAGACCATGCTGCCCTGCTGACTCCTCCCACCCTTTGTAATTGGGTTCATCCCTACCTTGCAGCCTTAACATCACTGTTTTCTAGCATGAAACCTCTAGGTCATTCAGCCAGGTTTCCTAACCCTTGGCTGCTCATTCATTCATATAAAAAGACCTAGGCAAATGTCTGGCAGGTAGCAGGTACCTAATAAATGTTTGTTCATTCATTCTGGTCTCCCAGCCTCTTCTCATGTTAATTACTATCTTTCATTTTGCTCCATCAAAGTATTGTATATCCTGTTCAAGATCTGGACATGAAGTCTTTTCTCATTATTCCAGTGCAGAAGAATCTTTTATTTTTTGGGACTGTTGTGCTTCTAATGGGTACTACCAAACATACTGGTTTTCTTTGCCAAACTAAACTGAAAGCCAACTGAGGACAGACGTCTTGTTTTCATCTTTTCTATCTACCCCAGCACTAAGCTGCCAAGCATTTTACAGGGTGCTAAAGAAATACTTGTCTGGTTAATAGGAATTTTATACTCTCTTCAAAGGGAAAGGTTCATAATAAGCCTGAGTATTACCTATGTGAGTTTTTTGGGAGATTAAGTGCCAGGTGAAACGAGCAAAAACTGTCTACATCTCACTTTTGTCCTAAGAACATCATTCTGTTTTCAGAGGCCAGGATTACCTAGGGTTGAGGTCCACCCTTGAGAAGACCACCCACTGGTCACACTGCTGAGGTCTTTGATTTTATTATATGCTTTTTAGTTTAGGCTCCTTTGAAGGGAGTTAGGATAAAGGAAGCAATGAAAATCTGATCTTTGCCTAAGGAGTAGATTGTGAACCATTGTAACTCCACAGAGAAGTACTTTGTCAGTAATGTTTATGTTTTTCTGAAGTATGTTTTAATATCTGTACATTTTGGAAAAAATTTAAGGAAGTTAGAGAGACCCCCATCTCTATGACTTTCTGTTTTTATTTTCTGTGGCTTGAAACACCTTAGTAATCTTCTTTTATTTCTCTAATAATAGAACTAATGGTCATTACAAGTTAGCTAACTGGTGGTTCTTCTAGTCCTTATTTAGTAGGATTATTGAGCTTCAGACCTATTTTGGGGGTTGAATTCCAATTTAAGCCTTGATAATTCTGTTCAGGATATACTCTGAAATTATCATATTGAAGGTAAAATAAGGCTTACCCTGACTGGCTTTTGACAACCAGTATTATTAGTGTTTAAAAAATATTAAAATGAAATGTATCATCAGATCTTTATAAGAGAGCTTTAGCTGAAGGACATGACCTGTCACTCTTTGGGATAGTTAAGAGTTGGAATTAAAAAAAAAAAATCTATTATATACTGCTTTTCTGGTTCTTTTTTGGTCTCATATCTGATTCTTGTTTCTTTAAATTCATTATGTCTTTATAATGAGATATACTTTGGGTATGGATTATATCTTTACTTTTTGTCTGTTTAGAACTCCAGGCAGAGCTCATATTGAACTGATTTGAATTATAGGTTATGGGCCTGTTCTGATCTTTTCAATTTATTAACTCATTTTAATACAACAACCTGTGTGCTAAGTGCTGTTATTATCCCCAGTTTATAAATGAGGAAACTGAGACACTTGCTCATAGTCACATGTTTAACTACACTGCCTACAGTTTATCATCTGTAATGTGTGCAGAACACTAATCTCCATGCTGAGGTAGAAAATATTTCTAGGTAAGCATATTTGAGATATTTTGGGACAGCTTGCCTTTTACCATACTGTGATCTGCTGGGGAGACCTGGATCAAGAGATAGCCCATTCCAGCTTTGCTCTTGAGTTTTATACAAAACCTGGATTTTCTAAATTCAGTAACCACCAAATCCAATGGTATAAAAGCCCAATCAGCCTAAAGGTTAGTTCTATTCAAAACCTTAATCAACAACAAATTATCAGTTTTCTTTAAAATAAATAGTCTGGCTGGCTATAGTGGTGTATGCCTGTAGTCCCAGCTACTCTGAGGCTGAGGCAGGAGGATTGCTTGAGCCCAGGAGTTGGAGACTGTAGTGTGCATGATTGTGCCTGTGAATAGCCACTGCAATCCAGCCTGGGAAACATAGCAAGACCCCCATCTCTAAAAAATGTGAAAATAAAATTAACGGTCATGTTTGTTATTTGTGAAGTCTTGTGTGGAGAAAGACAACATGTAGGAAAGCAATTAGGTGGCATTCTGGCAAATTCCATGGTTCTGACTCAAAGTGAAGCCTGTTAGTTTTTCAGGAGGCCCTTTATGCTGAATCTTGCATTATCATTAACATTTATTTGTAGGAGTTATTGTTTAATGGGTATGGAGTTTCAGTTTAGGCAGATGAAAAAGTTTTGTAAATGCATGATGGTGATGGTTGCACAACTATGTGAATGTCCTTAATGCCACTCAACTGTACACTTAAAAATGGTTAAAATGGTAAATTTTATGTTACATATACTTTACCACAATAAAAAAGAAAAAAAAATTTAGAAAGAGGGGAAAAAAAAGGTAATTATTTCACCTAGACCTATGTGTGTAAATGTTGTCACTTTGTGCAGTTTGCTGTTGTGGTTTAATGACTAAGGTTTGTACAGCTGGCAGAGGGAGGCAGTTCTAATGCAGTGGGAACAAATGGTTGACTCTGGAGCCAGACTACCTGGGTCATATGGAAGCATATTCTGGCTGCACTACTTTCTTGCTGTGTGATCTTGGATACGTTTCTTAGCCTTTCTGGACCTCAGTTTCCCCATTGTGAAGTAAGGCTAATGATAGTATTTATTTCATGGAATTATTGTGAGGATTAAATGAGATGTTATAAAAATGCTTAAAACGCTACCTGTTACATGGTAAGTGCTAAATGGATGGACCTGGGTTCCAAACAATATTACTGATATAAATATATCCATAAATGTAAGCATAAATTCAACATTTGTTTTTGATTTTTTTTTTTCTTAAGGTAAAAGAAATAGGAGATTACTTTAAACAACACCTTTTACAGTCCAGGCACAGAGGAGCATTTGAACTGGCTTATACTGGTTTTGTGAAACTCACTGAAATACTAAACAGGTAAAACAAATATCCTTTTGTGTACGTTTTAAAAAGACTAAATGTACAAACCATGTGCTTGGAGTAGAATTTAGTTGTGTCTTTTGATGTTTAAAAGGATAAGACTTGGTTGGCTACAAAAATCTTGGAAGAAATTATTTTCTTAGGTTTCATTGTATGATTTACTGCAGGTGATTGAGTGAAATGTCCAAACTGAGTTGCTCTCTCACTGAAAGGTGATTTGAAGCGAACTCAAAGATTTTGTTAAAAATAACTTTGAAATTACTATTTCTTTTCATTTGATGAAATGAACATTATGTCTGTTTGAAAATTACTTGGCATTTCGAATAAAATAAGCCCTGCAATTTTTTGGATTTGTATGTATTACAGACAGAGAAACACTTCAGGATTTTCTCTTTTTCGTTGTAATTTTGTCTTATAGAAAAATTTAAAAGAACAATAAGTAGACCAAGAAGTACAAGATTTTTTTCCTCTTACTTGGAAAAATACTTAGATAGATTTCATATATTTCACCAAGTGTATTTTTTTTTTTTTTACATTATAGTTGCTGATAATTTCATTCATTCATATGATAGACTTCCTCCAAAGAGCTTGTGAGGAAACCTTAAATTACTTAATGACTAAGTGTTCGTGTCAAGTGTTCTCTAAATAAAAGGTAGTATTTTCCAGGAAAACATTTCCATTGCCTGGAAACTTTTTGAAATGAAGCAGAGTTCTGCCAGCCTTGTGGCCTCAGCAAACATTTTATTTTGGGCTTTCAAGACATCTACTCCTTGAATATTTTTGAAACTTTTTTTTTCCACACTCCTGGTAAAAACACTTATAAAACATCTTGGCAGTTATGGGCTGCACAAAATGTCTTTAAATGATACTTTAAAAAAAAAGTCCCTGACATTAAACTGCTGATCTTGAAAATATTTTGTCTTTTCAACTCTTTGTTTCTAGTGTAGACATGACTTATGAATACTTTTTTCTTACAACATAGCATACACTCCACTCCCTTCAAATCAGTTAACAAATATATATTGAACATTAGATGTGTGCTTAGTACTGTGCTTGGTTTGGAAGATATAATACTTTTTTATAAGACAAAGTTCCTGTTATTAAAGAGCTTATGGTTTAGTTTGGGAAATAAGCAGAGACAAAATTCAAAATATTTAACAGAAGGTATGTCATGAGCACTGACTAGCCAGAACAGACATTGGCTGTAAGCACTCAGCATCACTGTATGTTTGGATGTGTGTTGACTGAATACCACCCTGGAAAGTAAGACCAACACACTGGAACAAGATGAAACTGTTAAGTTTTGGGTGAAATTTACAAATCCTGTAGGAACAGCAGAGAGTGAAAGCAAAAGGGGTAGGCTGATAGGGCTTCATGGAGCGGGTGGAATTTGTGCCAATGCACGAACAAGGTTTAAGTAGATAGAAGGAAGAAAGAAGGGAACATAGTGTGTAAGTGTTCAGAGGCTAGAATCTACATGGCTTATTGTTAGGTGAATAAATAAGCCAGCTTTCCTGTAGTGGTGGTGCTGGTGGTGGGGTTAGTAGGAAATACCAGACAAGTGGATAGATTGAGACCAAATTATGGAGTGCCTTGAAGATAGATTTGCTGTATTCAGGATGGAGAGAGTCAGCAAACATTTTTGATCGAAATGGGCCATAGGAGGCATCATATAATAGAGGAATAGCAGTAATCCATGACTCAAGCTCTTAGTTCTGTGTATATCCATTCCATTTATTCTCTGTGAGATTGTGCAAAAATTAACCTCCTAGCCTTTGATTTCTTCATCTCTAAAGTGAGGATAAGAGTATTTGCTGTATTGACAGATCTCTTGCTTTTGCTGTATGGATCAAATAAAACAGATATTTATGAGACCCTTTTGCATTTAGAATTTCCTACAAATGTAAAACATTATGAGATTGATGTTGGTTGGGGGGTTGGTGGGGTAAAAGTAGTTTTTTGGTTGGAAGTTTTAGGTTAGACAGATTGTAATGACAGATTATAGTGAGGAGAGCCTGGAATCAGTTATAACAGTCTAGATCTGAGGTGATGAGGGCTTCCTCTTTTTTTATTTCCAGCCTGTCTATAAGCAGAGAGAGGGATTCCTCTTTGATGATGGCTCTGGGAATGGAGACAAAGATGTGGTGTTTCAGTTAACATTTGGCCCCATATATTAATACTAACAACTCCACACATGACATATTGAATGCCTAGAAGGAAAGCCATGAATACATTTTATTACATTTCGTGATTTTGTGTGTTAAGAATTAGGGCAGGGCTCAGCTGGATGATTCTTCTCAGGATATTTATTGAGTTCAATTGGTGGCATTCAACTGGCAGACGAACTGGTCACAAGGGATCCAAGACAGCTTTGCTCACATTTATGGCGCCTTAGTAGGGATAGCTAGAAGACTGGGCTTAGTTGGGACTACTTGTGGCCTCTCACTTAGCGTAACACTCTTAAGGTAGTTGAAATTCTTATATGGCAGCAGGCTTCCCCCAGAGGGAGTATTCCAAGAGAACCAAGAAGAAGCTGTATGGTCTTTCCTGACCTAGCCTTGGAAGTCCCATGGCATTGCTTCAGGCATATTCCTTTGGTTATAAGTGAGTCTTTAGACCAGCCCAGATTCAACCCACCTTTTGATGGCAAAGTGGCAAGATCATATTGTAATTGTATATATGGATGGGAGATAATATGGTGGCCATCTTTGAAAAATGCAGTCTGCCACATGAACCAACTGAATGTAAGTGATAGAGGTCACCAGGGAGTTCACAGTTGCTCCTGTGGTTTTGAGTCCTGCTCACCAGAAAAATGGGTTTGATGTTATCAAAGCCAAGGAAACTGAAAGAGAGAATTGGTTTGATAAAGATGAATGAGTTTGTTTTGTATGTGTTGCGTATGAGAGAATGATGGCGTATCCTCGTGGAAATATTTAAGTCAGCTTTTGGAGATAGGGCATTAGTTTGGGTGATATAACAGAAACAGAGATGTAGATTTGTGAGTTGTCTCCATAAACATCCTAGTTAGTAGGATTGCAGTCTTTAGGGGGGAGAATGAAAGGAGAAAAGAACAGAGGACTAAGCACTGAGATTTTTGAACAATTGGTTGAATGGTAAAGTTGAAGGCATTCCTAATAAATGGAATGGGGAGACTAGGGAAGGCCCAGTGCCTGGTATCTCAGCCACTCCTGTTCTACTCTAAAGATTTCCTCATGGCTGTCACTACTGGCTTTTAACCAACCTATTATGGGTTCTCAACTGTTGCTAACAAACGTAGTGGTTCTTGATCCCTTTGGAGACATTTCAAACCTGCTGAACAGAATGTTTTGCAGAGAACATCTTTACAGTGTGTGTGGCTTCCTTTTGTTTGGGTTTTATTTTTAAAAGAAAATTTGTTTCTTTTGGACTACTTTTGAAAGCTTTTTATAAGCTCTTAAGTTATAAAAAAGTTGTGTAGGCATACAGTGTTTAAAAAGAAATCTGGGCGTTCATGAAAATCCACAGAAATGGAGGCCAACTGCTGGCCATCTCTTGAGCTACAGCTGTGTTAAGGAAGGAAGCACTTAAAGAGATTAATGGATAAATAACCGAAGAGTTAAACATGAGCCACATTGTTTGAATTGGTTTTTAATAGGATTATTCAAAATGTCTTCAAATATAAACTGACTTCACTATTAAATAATCATCTAAGAGTAAGTAGGGATGGGAGACACTATTCTTTTTTCTGGGAATCTTTTGAAAGCAACACTTGCAATACCCACACGCACAAACAGTATGTTGAGTTAATTTTCTGTAATCTGATTTTCTTATATAGTGCTTTCTATTTAGAATTTGATGAAATATTCATATTCTCTTTAAAAAACATAATTACCTGCCTAAGCTTTTGATTGGAGTAGTTAAGTGCATTAAAGTCCTAACTCTAAATTCAAGTTTCTCATGAAATTCATATTTGCTCATTTACTCTGTATGACTTTAGTATTTGAAGTCGTTCTTTCAATGAAAATTAACAGAATCCTAAACTAAGATGTTAAATTGGGGAATCTAACTTTTGTTTGCCCAACCATAAAGTATAACTATAAGGGGATGAAATTATTGATTATAATTCTAAATCTAGAAGGGAGATTTATGAGTACTTAATGTTGTCTTACTTTTCATATACTTGAATTGCTCTGCTTATTGAAATGTAGCTTAATCAATAAATATTTATTGCAATAATTACAATCATTTTCACATTATTGGCCTGAAAAAATGAACTGGTGACATTTAGCAGTTTTTGTCATAAAATACTAGTGCTAACTCATGGATGTCAACAATTGTGGTATACAGAAGTAATTTAAATATGTATTTAAACTTTCATCAGTTAATTATAGCTACTATAATTCAAATACAACAGAAAACTTTTAATGAACAATTGAAGTGATTCAGTTGTCTCATAAAACAATTTCAATAAATAGTGAAGAAATAATTTTCTCTACTTTTCTGGAGAATGAAAGAACAAGTCTGTAAAGAATATATAATTGAGCAAAAATAAATGTAGAATGTAAATGTATGAGATTTGGGGAAAAGTCATTCAATTCTGAATGAAAGAATATACAATCTGTCTAAACTTTTTTTCACATTTCATTTGGCAAATGTGTCTAAGTAAGACACTTCTCACTGAGTGCCCTATGAATTTTATTTGAGGTGTTAATAATTAAATAAAGAATAACTAAGTGATGAGTCATCCTGGGGAGCCACATTAATTCTTTATAGAGAGAAAAATCATTTTAATTTCCCCTTTCTATAGTGGATTAAGAGGATTTGGGGAAAACTAGAATGTCTTTATGTTTAAATTCTAAGTCTTTGTGTCTTTGGTTTATGACTTGTTAGTGACCTCTGAGTTTTTAATTTTATTATTAAGCCTACTCCTATAGTTGAGTGAGATATTGCTTTCTTTCTGGAAATTTGAACACTCATTTTTAAAGTCCTCATAATACTTTGTCATTTAGACACAAAAGCAGAGGAAACTTGTTCTCAGTGAGTAACCTCTGTCCCAGCTTTTTTAGTAAAGTTTTAGAGTTTTTTAATATTAATTTTTTCTCCATGATCTCAGAGAATTGTTGTATTAAATATTAAAAGAACCAACTGTCTGGTACATCCTTCCAACCTCTTCTTTTAATCCACCCATCTTGCCCTTCTCCCCATGGCACTCTGATTGGTAATTCAATTTAGATTTGGTCGTTGTTATTATTGCCTGTGTCTGCAGCTGAGGCTTCAGAGTAGCCCCCTGATGTTTTAGCCTGCAGTAAGCCCCCATAGTATTTGATGGTGGTGAGGGAGGTTAAGATGGCTTCTGTTGATATGTGGCTTTCTCACTGGATCTCATTTGGACAAATCATTTTTGAGGCTTAGAGTTTCTCCATGGTTCAGGGTTCTGTTCCCTTTTTAAAATGTGCACACACAGGCACACAACCTTCCTGCACACATCTGTTCGTGTTTAGTTTAATTGAAATAATAAACATGAATCTTGAAATAATAAACATAATACTTGACCAAAGAATGAATGGAGTGGAGAATTTAGCTTATGAAATAATTGGAGATCGGAAAAATCTCTAAGTTAAGGAAAATAACCATATTGAAAGAGTTTGAGGAAATGAAGGTAACATTTCTCAATTAACAATAATAATATAACTAATTGGGACTCAACAGAAAATAGCTCTGTGTTACTGTACATAGGTGGATGGATAAAGCCATTGGAAAGCCACTTTGTAGTCAGGGAATCTGATTTATTGCTACAAAATAGTCTAATGACCAATTAGTTGGGTATACAGCATAAGTAATTTGATTTTAGTCTGTGGGTTTTATGCTTATCTTAGAATACTTATTCACTATGAGAGAGATAGCTCTGTGGATAGAAGTTGGACTAATCTGTTTATGGAACAATAATTTGCTTCAGTGATCTGTTTAAGACGACACAAAGGTCTGAACACCAGCTATAGCCTGGCCTGTTCATTTCCGTTACTTTTAGTAGGGGCTCAGGCCATAGCACTTAGCATAGGAAAACAGCAACAGAACTCCCTAACTCTTTCCTGTCAGTTTTTATTTATTTTTAATTAAAAAATATTTTTAATTTTTAAAAATTTCAACTCATTGTACTGTGCTGTTCTCTAGTTTCTAATTGAGAAAGTCTGGGGATTGCCAGTATAAAAGATTGAGGGAAGTTGGATACATTTTTAGTGAGCTTCCTTTAGAACTGGTAAACTGATCTCATAGGAGTATTTTGTAGATTAATAACATTTAGTGTTAGTGGGTTGTTTATGATGAACTTTGAACCCCTTGTAAGAAGTTTGCAATTTTATGATGTACTCAGAGGCTAAGGACACTCTATTTTGTATAAATTTGACACGATAGTCAAATAAAACAAAAGATCCTTCAGACAAACAAAGGATGTCTTCTCTTTCAGTGTAGAGGCATTCACTAACAAAAGCAGGATTTTGGAGTTCCCCATGGCTGTGGTTGGTGACTGCATAGAGTTGGCACAAAGAAGCAAGGACTGCTTCACTTAGGAACCCTTCCCTTTTCCTTGCTGATCCCTGGATTGAGTGATGAGGAACCAAAACAAACAACTAAGGTTTGGTGCATTGTTCTTGGGAGCCTTGCATGGTTCCATTTTTACCTCTCAATTCCTTCATTATCATAAACACCAGCTACTCAGGAGTTTTGAAATTGCTTCCTTGTAAAGTACTCTTTCCTTGCTGGGGAGTAGACAGAAGGTTCATTGAATAGTTAGAACTGTAGATTAAGCTGTTGTGTTTTTTATAGGCACAGTGACCTCATCATTGAAAAAGACTTTTAGTTCCATCCCCTCTTTTCTATACCTGGCTTTTCAATTTTGTGCCTACCTGAAAGCACAGCTAATGTGTAGCAGCTAGCACCAACATTAGTTGGTCCTTATTTAATCATTCAACGGAAGATTCCTTGAACATTTACTGTGTGCCAGATGCTGTGTTAGATGAGCTCTCTTTGACCCTTGAGAGTATGATGTGGTAGGCCAGAGTTACTGTGAACCAGGAGACAATTACTAGGGTCTAAATTGGACACATTTAACTCTGTGGAACTAAGTCAGGCATGTGGAGACCTGAACAAGGGACTAAAGCTTATATGGGGCCACAATTAAGTGTTTTGGGGACATTCTCATCAGGAGCTTTCGGTGCTTATATATTTTAGGGTCATTGCCTTCTCTATTTGTAACAGTAACCCAGGCAATAATGTCTCATTGAATTTTCAAAGCATTTTATAACAATTTTATTTTCATTCTTAGGCACTGAGAAATCAAGTGATTTGTCCATGGCCACACAACTAGTTGGTGCCAGAGCCAGCTCTAGAATCCAGATGTTTTTCTGGGACTTCATAGTATTTCAGAGATTAGCAGTTCAACAAAAATTTATTAATCACTGCTTTATAATAGGGAATTGTGATAGGTAGGCACTGTAGAGCATAAAAATATTGGTAAGACACAGACCTTGTTCTTAGAAGAATTTCCAGCCTAGCATTTTAATCTTTGGGATTAGATAAAGAAATAAGATAATTTTTGAGGCTGAAATTAAAGACCAAGACAAGGCCCACTTACTGAGCTATCTACCCCAGGTGAGGGGAAGAATAATGAATGCCAATAACAAAAAAGGCCAGGCGAGAAGGAGGGCCTGATGGGAGGGTAATGCTTTAGACATGTTGAGTTTGAGGTGGTGATGGGAGCTACCTAGCAGGATAGGAGACAGTTGGAAATACAGGTCAGGAGACTGGGAGAGGGTTCAGTGTTGGAGATAGAGTGACCTGGGACTCCCTCAGTTTTTTGGCAGTGGAAGTCCAGCATTCTGGGAAACTCCTCAGTACCAGGAAAATAGGGACAGTTGGTCACTCTGACTGGAGGTATATATTTGAAAGGCAGCCAAACTGGAAATAGTTGAAGCTACAGGCCTGGAAAAGGTCTCCTAGCAAGCCTTAAGAGAGAAGGGAAAAGGTTACAACCTTGGATTAAATGTATATCTATTGTTAAAACTAACTTAGCTGGATGTGGTGGTGCGTGCCTATAGTCCCAGCTTCTTGGGAGGCTGAGGCAGGAGGATCACTTGAGCCCAGGAGTTTGAGGTTATAGTGAGCTATGATGACACCACTGCACTCTAGCCTGGGTGACAGAATGAGACCCTGTCTCAAAAAAAAAAAGAAAAAAAAGAAAAGAAAAAAGAAGTCCCAGCTTCTCAGGAGGCTGAGGTAGGAGGATCTCTTGAAGCCAGGAGTTTGAGGCTACAGTGAGCTATGATGACACCACTGCACTCTAGCCTGGGTAGCAGAGTGAGATCCTGTCTCAAAAAAGCAGAAAAACCAAAAGAGCCCCTTAGAAACACTGGTCATATAAAACATATTAATAGTTTCTACTCCATGTTCACAAGTATACAAATCTTAGTTAGATAACACTTTACATGAACCTGAACTATACTTGGTTTTGAACCCTATACTTGGTTTTGTTCTTGGGAAAAAATTATCTCTTCGGCAGCATTTAGGTTAATATAGTTAATTTTGATAGGCTACTTGGGGATTTCAGTAGAAAATATCTTTGTATGAATGCTGTGACCTTGGAGATGTACTGAATCTGTTTATACCTGTTTCAGGAAGCCAAGCAACTGAATCACTTGCTGGCTCTAAGGGTGGTACCTCTTGTCGTTGGAAAACACTTTGTTTATACTTTCTTTTCTAGTTACTATATTCTCTTTCTTTGTCAACCTGGTTTATTAGAATGGCACACTCAGTGGAGCTGGTAAATTAATTATATGTCATTCATTTATTCAACAGATATTTATTGAGCTCCCTATTAGGTGCCAGGTCCTGTTCTAGGTGCTAGGAATAGAGAAATGGACAGGAGAGAGTATGTCCTTGATACTTGGAGCTTTTATTTTATTTTATTTCATTTTATTTTATTTTATTTGTTCCTTAGAGACACTTTGTCACCCAGGCTGGAGTACAGTGGTGCAATCATAGCTCACTGTAACTTCAAACTCCTGGGCTCAAGCAATCCTCCTGCCTCAGCCTCCTGAGTAGCTGGGACTATAGATGTATGCCTCTATGCCTGGCTAATTTTTTTTTTAATTACTATTTTTGTAGAGATGGGGTCTTGCTATGTTGCCCAGGCTGGTCTCAAATTGCAGGCCTCAAGTGATCCTCCCTCCTTGGCCTCCCAGAGTGCTGGGATTACAGGCGTGAGCCACCACTCCTGGCTGGAGCTTTTATTTTAAAGGGAATATAGAAAATAGTAAGAAACTGTCTGATAGCAAAATGTGTTTTGATGGGATAAAGTTTGGTGGTAAGGAAAAGTCTCTCTTTCCTCCTAAACTAAAATATTAATAATATTTCAGCCATAGCCTGAATGACAAGAAGCTGCAGCTTTCTGGAGGAGAGCTTTTCAAGCAATGAGAACAGCTAGTGCAAAAGCCCTTAGTTGTTTTGCTAGTGCAAAAGTGTATTAAAGAACAGAATGACATCAGATGAAGTTGAATGAGATGTCCTAGTATAGGGGGCTTTGTGAGCCAGGATAAGAAGTTTGGATTTTTGTGCCCATTGGAAATCTTTTGGTTTTCTGAGAGTCTCCAACCACATGAATATAAAAATGAAAGATATCTTGGGAATTGTACAAACATTAATATGTATGGATCCTAGTAAGCAGCTTTAAGGTTATGAACAAATAAAGTATGTGTGTTTATGGTGGAGTTGCATGGAAGTGGGGAGGGAGGGGATTGGATGAGAAAATGAGAAACTTCATGAATATATAAAATAAATGAAGGTAGACTTTCTGTTCCCAGAAAGTATACTATTCCTCTCTAAGCTGCCTTTATCCTCCTGGCACTTTTTCTACCTGTATTTGGAACCTTACATCAATTTGTTCAGTATCATCAGTAGATGATTTTAGATGATTTTACATTAGTTCATGGAATATTTAAAGCATGTAGCTTTTGAAAGCAAATACCTCTTTTTTATGTTGTAGATAAATTTTTCTCTTCTAAATCTAAAGGGTATGTTGCTCCAAGTATAAGGGTTCTCCCCACCCTCCAATTCAAAGTCAGTAGTCTGTATTTTTTATGTAATAGACAGCTAAAAGCTTTACTTTGCAAATCTTTGGACTTTGGTGAGTGTTTGAGAAAAACGGAATTCCTCATAACAACATTAATATGGTAGAAGTTTAGAGGTCGTTCTAATATTATCAGATTATCTTACCATCTACTTTCCTGAAAAGCCTCACTTTTTAAAATATGTAGATAGGTACATGTTTTTCAGTTTCATCTGTATGGAAGAATACAGCTCTTATGTCTTTGTATTTGTGTTTTAGACCAGTACTAGTTATCACCCCCCCACCCCCGGTTGCCTGTGTATCATTTACTCTGATATGTGTTGTATAGTGTTTTAGGAATCCAAAATTACATTATTCTGAATAGCCAGTCTAAGAGTTTGTTATGTTGAAATTATTGTTTGTTACTGTTTTCATTCAGATGATGATAGTGAAGATCTTGAGTAAGCACATATTGTTTACTTTGTGTCAAGGTTAGGGACAAATTCAGCTCTTGTCCCAAAAACAAACTCGTTTTTTTCTTGGCATTATTTAGAATTATTTAAATGATTGGCAAATGAAAAATAAGGAAAGAGAAATAAGGAACCATGGTAAGGGAAAAGTTTATTAACAATTAGCAAATATATAGCTTTGTTTTTATTGATATTTTTCTCAACACAATTACTTTTTTGAATGAATTTTCTTTTGGAGTTATTCTTAAACCTAACAAAATGAAAGTCTGTGATTTTGGGGAAAGGAAAGGATTTTCCTCTTTTGTGCTAAAAGCCCTTAGTGATAAGCTGGTAAGTAAATTGTTATATGGTAAATAAAGATATTGGCAGAGGCTTATCCTTACTCAGTTGAGGTTACACATGATTAGTTTCCTAGCAGTAGGGTTTTGATACTCTTCTGGGAATTTTACTTCATATATTGGCTTTAAATGTACTTCATATTTAAATGTGAAATTAGTTGTTTTGTGTTTGCAGGTGAAGTAATTTCTTTAGGATACCATGAATCATTCACTTAATAATATAAGAAAACAGTTTATTAACATCAGTAAATTTCCCCAGCTCCCCAAGGGAGTTGAAGTACCTCCAAAATGAATGAGACACAGTTAAAGTCAGTCACAAATGGGTTATCCACTGAGTAGATTTTCTAGAAGATATTTTAATTTTCTAGCTAGCTTTCCATCCACGTTACTCAGTTCATTTAGAACTACGTTATCCTCCACCCTAATGGTAGATGTTCAGGGATTAAAATCAATCTGAAAGGTAACCTGAATAAAACATGATTAGGAAAATAATTTCTTAAAAACAATATACTCTGATAGTATATCCCAAAGCCACTTGGAAATGCTTTCTTAATTATGTGTCCTTTGGAATTTTTATTTTCCTGCTCTGTTTTGAGGGCATAGCATAATACAAAACAATTAGTAGGCTCTTAATAGGTCCTCTTTTAAAATGAAAGAATGAAATCCACTGAAGCAAATAATAGAGAGTTGATAGTATCTTTATTATCAGCCAGATCAAGCCAAATGTGTAACTGAGCATTTAGGGCAGGCACCTTGAAATAATGCCTTTTTATGAAGCAAGGGTTTTGGTGTCAATCTGCATTTTAATTCTCTTTGCCACTTATTTGCCATATAATGTTGGGCAAATTATTTAACTTTCTCTTCCCTAGCCCCTTATTTTACCCAGTTAAAAAAAATTGGTGTGAAATATTTGAATGTACTGGAAGATATAGTGAATACTATAATCAACAGTTGTATAGCCACAGTGTAAATACCTGGAGGAAGAATATTCAAGGCAGAGAGAATGTCAGGTGTGAAAGTCCTGAGAGGCATGGATTTCGGGTATTTAAGAACATTGGGCAAACCATTTATGACTGGAGTGATGCGAGCAAGGGAAAGAGTTGTAGAAGATGAGATCAGAGAGGTAAAGGGCACTTGACAGTCTAAGATATTGTGTAAGGACTTTGGTTTTTACTCTGAGTAAAATAGGGAGCCATTGGAGGGTTTGTGAACAGAAGAGTAACATGATCTGGCCTTTTAAAAGGATTACTCTGCTGTGTTCAGAATAGAATATAATAGTGTAAACAGAAAGACGAGTTAGGAGGTTACAATATTACTGTACTTCAGGAAAGAGATGGTGATGGCTTGGAAAGTGGTAGAGAGTAGAAAGTGATCTGAATCTGCATGTAATTTGAAGGCAGAGCAGACAAGATATGTTGACAGATTAGATTTGGTATTTGACAGAAGGAATGACTATAAAGTTTTTGGCCTGAGCCCCTGAAAAGATAGATTTGTTACATGTTTATTAGAATGGGGAAGACTGTGGGTAGAGTAGGTTTTTGGAGGGAGACCAGGAGTTTAGTTTGGGTCATGTTAAATTTGAGATGTCTGGTAGACACCCCATTGAGACTACTCTGGGTTTACTTGACTGTGGTGAAGTGCATCCTTTAGAATTTCTTTTAGTGAGAATCTTTGGGAGGTGGTCTTACTCTTTGTATATCTCAAATTGTCTTTCTCTTACTTGTACTTTTGAATGTAGTTTAATGGAATATAGGGTTCTGGTTGACAGTTATTTTCCTTCAGTGCTTTTAATTATTGCCAGTGAAAAACTTATCTTTGGTATAATTGATGTTCCTTTGTAGGTAGCCTGTTTTTTCCTTAAATCTCTTGTGGCTTTTAAGTTTTTTTTTTTTTTTTAATGACAGTTTCACTATGCTATGTCTAGGTATGGATTTGTTTACTTGGAATAGGTATTTGGCATATATTTTGTTTTGAATCTGAGGCCTTTGATTTTCTTCAATAGTACAAAATTTATAAATACCATTTCTTTGAGCATTTTTTTTCTAATAGTTGTTCTATTCCTGTTTTCTATAACTCCTATCAGATTTATGTTCAGTTCTCTCAGACTATCACATGTATACACACACAGGTATATATTTTATATTTTTGTTATTCTGTGTACTGTTTTGGGTAAATTTCCCAGAAAACTGTCTTGTAAGTCATTAATTCCCTAAATTCATCTTATCTGTTGTATTTTTTAATTTTGAAAGTATATTTTTATTTCTAATATTTCTAATGTCTTTATTAGATGATGTTCTTATTTCAGTACAACCTGTTTTTTTTATAATTTCTTTTCTTAAATAGAAATTATTCCTTCATTTATCTCTTGAGTATACTAAACGTTGTTATTTTAAGGTCTTTGTCAGACTGCTCTATAAAATTAGTTTCATATGAAGTGACTTTATGTTCTGTTACTGATTTTTTTTAGATTGTCTTTCTCAATATAAAATTTATTTCTGTATTTTGAATTTTGGGTTGCTGGCTATGATTGGGAGCCTTTTTGTTTTATTTATTTATTTCTCTCTGGATTCATCCCCTCTATCAGAGGAACTAGATTAGATAGTGGCATTTGGGTTTGCCACTCCACAGTGGTGTGGGGGATATTACACACAGATGTAGTCATAGAGTTAGCCGTCGGCCTGGTTCAAAGGGTCCCTATGCCCCTGGCTTTTCCTACTAGTGCAGCCTGACAGTAGCCGTTTTTCAGTCTCTTTCCACGAGGGAGGAGGTCAGTGAGATTCCCTGTCTTAACCCATAGGAACTGACTTCTCGGCTACCACTGATGCTTCTAAATCTGTAACCCAGCGGGTCTCTGGTACCAACATGTTACCAAAAGCTTGGCACTTGCCCTCGAAGCCGTATCAGAAGAACGAGAACAAGTGGTTTGAGGAGAAGGAAAGAGAAGTTTTATTACTTGGCTGGCAAAGGAGGAGGATGGAGACTCCTGTCTGAAATACCATCGTCCTAATAATAAGCAGAAATACAGAGCTTTTAAAGGGAGGCCATTCAGCTTCTGGCAATTGCTGTTCAACTACAGTTGATGATTCTGATCCTCCCATCTTCGCTGAAGACAATCCAGTGACCTCCACCCAGGACCTCCCCTTGCCAGGTCTGGGTTGAGCCATCTCCTGTAGCACAAATAACAAAAGACTTAGCCTGCTCCTCCCAACCACTGGCCTGAGGCAGGGATGCAGGTTTTAGTTCTCAAAAAGGAGTGGAGGGTGTTTTAAAGAGACAGAAAATATTTTTGCCGTTTTTTCAGGCCATTCCCTCTGTTACAAACACACTCACTGCTTTGTATTTCTATTCAGTTTAATTCAGATGATGATTTTGTTTTTGAACTCAAATGGTTTTGGGGTTTCTACTTGTATATTTTGGGTATTATGAATATGTGTTATATGTGTGTGGGGGGGATGTCTTGTCAAAATGGAAACCCAACTGTTTCATCTTTATCAGAAATTCGATTGAAACTCTTTAAAACTTGTTTTTCTCACAATAATAGGTAATTATTATTATCTATAACCTGTTATCATTATAACTACCAAGAACTTATTAAACACATTACAAGAATTAACTCATTAAATCTTCCCAGTAACCTTCGTTTTATAGTACAGAAAAGTGAGAAATGGAGTTTAGTAATTTGCCTTGGATCATACAGCTATGAGGTGGTAGAGAAAGGATTCTAAACCAGATAACTTGACTCCGCAGTCTGTGTTCCTAACCACTGTGATATACTCTCTCTTATCTATCAGTTGGGAAAAATACTGCTTTCTCACAGTTTGTTGAAAGGATGAAGTAACATAAGATGTGAAAAGCCTAACATCAAGCCTGATGTCATACCTGGCATATAATAGGCATTCAATAAATACTTGTTTTTCTTTCTTTTGTGGTAGGCAAATATATTCCAGTATGATGATTTAGACAAAATGTATAACTAGGTTTTGTTTAAGTTATAGTATGTTTTATTTTAGTAAAAAGGGTGGGAGTTCTATTATTGGACTAAATTCTCTTGTATGGCTCTGGGGGCAGGGCTGGCCTGGGAGAGGTGCGGTGCTAAGAAGCAGGGCAATCAGAGGAATAGGATCCAATGCGAAAGTCCAAATTGGAAACCAGACAGTTAAAGGATTCTGCAGAAAAGCTGGTTTGATCCTGGGGAATTCCAGAGCAGAACAAGAAGGTTTGTACTAGATGGAAGGAGCTGGTGCCTGGAGCATTTCCCAGAGCTCCTAAGGTTCCTGGGTCCTTGGCAAAGGGCAGAGAGGGCTCTGTTGAGGGCACTTGGCCAGCCTCGACCTTGTAGAACATTTTTCTGGCCTTTGTTTTCAAATTCCCCAAATTGACAAGGAGCATTTGGTCTTTAGTATGCAATACTCTAGGGAATAAATAGGCCTGGTTAACTGTTTACAGTTATACTAGCCAAGAATCTAAATCAGGGAATTGCCTCCGGGGCCTTGACTTAGCTGTTTCCCCAGTCCTCATCTCCTATGTCCTCAACCCCACACGTATATGGGCCTTCCACCATTCTACCTACACATCCTTCAAGGTCTACCTCAGATTCCACTCCTTCCATGACACGGAACTGATCCCCTGTACACCTTATCCTAGTAGTTGCTTCAAGTAAATTAGAAGCTTAGAGAAAGGAAAGGTCCTTCTGAAATGCAGTATTTGGAGGAAGTTTCATCAATTTGAATCAATTAAGGATATCTGTGGAGACCATGAACAAATGCTTAGTTGAGAATATGGGGTGTTTGTGGGGTATGTGTGTTTTTGTTTTGTATGTTCGTGTGGGAACCAGCAAAGAGAACAGCCTTATTAGAACAGAAGGTTTGGGTAGGAATTTGGAAAAGTTAAGTTTAGATTTAAGTAAGAGGGTAGGGTCCAGTTAGAGGCAACCTTTCAAGCTAGGACAGTTTAATCAAGATGGAAGAGGGGTTAGATAGATCAAGATTTTGTGAATAGTTTAAGAGCTATTGTAAGTTCACACAAGGGAAGGGTGATGCATGGTGGGATAGCCTGCTCCGATCGCAGATCTGTCTGACTTCTTGGATTGGTTGGTTTTGCTAGAACCTCTGTGTGCCTGCTCAGGGAGGCCCAGGAGAGAGGCTCACTGACAGTGTTGAGGAACATTACTGAACTGGTATTTAGAGTCCTTGTATTTCAATGTACTTGATAGGAAATTAAGGAAATAGGAAAGTGCTGTTCACTTTTCCCTTTAGTTTTTCCTGCATAGCGAATCCCTACAGCAGACTTGACCCTAGACTGCAGCATTATCTATAAACCAGTTCTAAATTACCCATGGTTCTATGGTAGAGAAGAAAATACAAGTATAAATGAAATCCACAGATAATATTAGATCAAGTAATTTTTACTTTCTTCACCTCTGTAATTCTAGCATTTTCTTGGGTGGTGAGATCACAAAAAAATGACTTTTGTTTTAATTCTTTTTTTTTCCTTTTTCCTGCTCACCCATTGTGGACTGAATTAACCCAAATATACTTTTTTTTTTTTTTTAACAGTGAAGAAGGAACAAAAGAAGGTGGTAATCTATAACTGTATCATTAACTCTTAAGTAATTGTTCTGAGGAATTTGGATTTTAGTTTTTGATGGGGCAGCTGTGTGAGGATTATTCCAAGCTGGCAATGGTAGTAGTAAACTAGAGAGATGATTTCATGAATCACAAAGCATAAAAAAGATATAAAATCCAATGATTGGGAAGTAACTTTAATCCTTAAAAATATAAAAGTATGGGAAGATTTTTTAATTAAAAACTTCAAGCATATAAATGTGTATATATGTATGTATATGCATATATATAAATATCCATATATTTAAAAGTAGAGAGACCACGATAATGAACCACCTTTAGCCATCATCCAGATTCAATAGTGATCAAAGTTTTGCCACAATTGCTTT
The DNA here is from genome assembly GCA_023783475.1 of Daubentonia madagascariensis. Classification (NCBI taxonomy): domain Eukaryota; kingdom Metazoa; phylum Chordata; class Mammalia; order Primates; family Daubentoniidae; genus Daubentonia; species Daubentonia madagascariensis. The sequence continues at coordinate 37,032,843 of JAKFHU010001035.1, read as the reverse complement.
ATCTACCCATTTTCATCATTGTTTGCTGAAGTATTGTAAAGTACATCCCCGATTTGTGATTTTTTTTATTCCTCTGTACTTCAGTATGCATCTCTAAAAATATGGACACTTTCTTCCATGTCCACAATGCCATGGGCACATCCTGTAAATAATTTCTTGGTGTCATCTAATAATTCGCACATACATAAATTTCTTCTATTTGGTTTGTTCAAATTAGGATCTATGCAGGGTTGACACATTGCATTTTGTTGTCATGTCTTTGAATTTCATTTAACCTAGTGATTGAGACTTTTGATAACTGGTTTTGGTGGCTGAGGGCAGGAGGATAGTAGAAGCAGGATGAGATGATAGATTTTAAGCCGTACTAAAAGGAAACTTTCAAAGTCCTAGAGCCTGCTAGGAATAGGGAGACATGATTATAATATTTATGGCTGAAATAATATTTTTTAGGTTCATGTCAAATTTTTAAAAAATGCCTACTTTAAAGCACTATTAATTATATATATATGCAAATCATACAGCTGAATTTGAGTTGCTATTTGGAATGTTTACTTAGAAACTAAAGTTGTCAGTTTTATGCCAAACAAGAATGAAGAAGAAAAAAAAAATCCCAAATGTGTTTCTAAGTGATCTTATTCTCACTACAAATTGAAAATCAGTTATCTTTCTGCAGAATGTCTTCTTCAATTTAAAAAAGAGTATTTTTCCTTTGGACTTTATTTTTTAATTTTCCTATATTAATTTCAATTAAATCTAGGTATATTCTTCCTAAGATAATTGTGTCTACTTACCACTGAATTGGTTATTTCTTGGGATAATGTTATACAATCTAGTAGGGTATAAGTTTAAAAATTAAAAAAAAATAAATGTTCTTAAGTACTGTAGGATAACACATAATGTAATAGAGCAGAAACTCACTGATGTGATGTTCAAATAACCTCAAAATATTTATGCTTCTTCCCAGATAACTTGCTTTCTTAATTCTCCACAGGATCTGGTTGAAATTTTTATTTGTGGTAGGCCACATTTTGAGAGAGACAAAAATGATTACTCAAATATAGTTTAAAATGTATCCTCTTTGAATATGTATGATCCCTAGAAATGTAGAACATAAATTATAGTAAACTACAAAGTTATATTGTCTTTGTTGGAAATCTTGAGTCTTATTGTATAAAACATCTGTGAGAGCTGGATCATCCTTCTTCGGAACTTTTTTTTTGGTTTTTTTTTTTTTTTTTTTTTTTTTTTTTTTTTTTTTGAGACAAGGTCTTGTTTTATTGCCTGGGCTAGAGTACAGTGGTGTCATCATAGCTCACTGCAACCTCAAACTCCTGGGCTCAAGTGATCCTCCTGCCTCAGCCTCCTGAGTAGCTGGCACTACAGGTACAGGCCACCATGCTCGGCTAATTTTTCTATGTTTTGGAGAGACAGGGTCTCACTACGTTGCTCAGACTGGTCTCAAACTCCTGGCCTCAAGGAATTCTCCCACTGGGCCTCCCAAAGTGCTAGGATTTCAGGTATGAGCCAGAAGGCTGGCCCTTCAGTACATTTGGAGTGTGGTTGCAAGCCTGCATATTAAAACATATTTTGCAGACAAGACACATGCTCTACGCGAAGTAGTTGTAATAAATGGAATCTTTAATAGCTTCATATCCTAAGACCCAAAATAAAGAGGAAAGTAGGTGAAAAGTATAAGTGAAACATTTTCTAGTTCCACCCCTTTCCCAATGTAATGATATCTATTATTCTCTAACAGTGTTGATGTACATCAATAGTTTGTACTTTTACGTTTTTTAAAATTTTATTTTATATGTATATATTTTTAATTTCAAAATATTAAGGGGGTACAAATGTTTTTGTTACATGGATACCTGGTATAATACCTAAGTCAGGGCTTTTAGTTTGCCCATCACCATCATAGTGTCCATTGTACCCAGTAAGTTTTTACCCCTCATGCCCTCCCACCTGTACTTTTACCTTTTGATACCTGATAATTCCAAATGTTTGCTTATATATGCCTTTTAGGTGCCCTAATGTGAGTCTGCAAAAACTGCCAGAACAGTGGTTATGGAATGTTTTAGAGGAAATTAAATGCAGTGATCCTTCATCTAAACTCTGTGCTACAAGGCGCAGTGCTGGAATTCCTTTCTACATACAGGTACTTATCTATAGGACCATAGTTGTTTGTTTGTTTGTCTTTTGATAATAGTGCGTTCTAAACCTTGTGACATGTGAGCGAGTATATCGCATAAGGTACGTTTCTGTATTTTCAGTACCATAGCATTTGTGGCTTTGTTTTGATGTGGGGACAGTGTGTTCCTGTGACAGATATGTTCTTGAACCTACTAAGAGGTCAATCTTGTAATATAAACAGGGTGGTATAGATTTCCGCCTGTGTATTAAGTAGGCAAACATCACTTTGGCACATTCATTGCTCACTTCCAGGAAGTGCACGTGTTGCCTCTTTTTTTTTCAAATTACCAAAAAAATAGCCTTCCTTTCATTTCAAAACTCTAAATACTCTCTGTAGACAACCAGTGTTAATAATTTCTTTTAAATCCTTTCATAAAATGTCCATCCATAAAGTAATCATAATCATAGTAGTAGCTAATATGTATTGGTGGTTATTTCACATACATTACCTCATTAAATCCTTTCCCAAGCCCTATGAAATAGGTACTATTATCATCCATGTATTCTAGGTGAAGAAACTGGGGTTTAGAAAAGTTAAGTGACTTGCCGAAGGCCACAGAGATGTAATAGTAAGAGCCGAGCTAAGACTTGAGCCCAGGCCACCTGACTCCTGAACCTCTCTGCATATGAGAATGTGCGTGTATGAGTATGTTTTCCTTTTGAACACAGATGAAAATATACTGCACACACTGTTTGCCCCTTGATTTCACTTAACATTATACCTTAAAGATTGCTTTGTATCAGCATACTTAGATATTGCTATTGATAGGAAAATGTTTTATTTTAGTGCCCTAGGCAACTGCTAATCTACCTTCTATCTTTATAGATTTGCCCATCCTGGACATTTCATATAAATGGAATCATATAATATATGATCTTTTGCCTGCCTTCTTTCACTTAGCCTAATGTTTTTAGGGTTCATTCTTGTTGTAGTATGTATTAGTAGTTTGTTCCTTTTTATTGCCTGAAGTTGTTTGATATCATATTTTTATATTTATTGGATATTGGTAAAGTGTTAGACACAAAGTAAATAAGCAGCTCCTGGAAAATTCAAATGTAGGGCCCCTTTGAAGTTTGTAGTATTTCTTTTTGTCCCATGGAGTTTCAAATGCTATGATTTGGTTAGTCCTCCATGTATAGACTCTTCTGTGAAGAATTAATTAACTGCTCAATCTCCAGGAAGCCTCAAAATCCTTACAAGAAATTTAATCCAGAGGTTTTTGTTTTTATTTTTAATAGAATTTTCCTGTTGCATAAATTTGTTGCTAAAACTGACTTACTTTGTTGCATCTCTCAGCCTCTTAGAATTATACAATTAACAAGCAACCTGGAAGTGACCTTAAGGATGATATGATTTCACCTTCACCTAATTTTACAGATGAAGAAACTGTGGGATGGCAGGCTTAAACTACTTGCCCAAAGCTACATGGCTTAATTAACTTGCCTGGATAACCACATGTTTTTATAAAGCAGATTTTGCATTTTGAGATTGATTCAAAGAAGCAGCAAATAAGTATATGTAAAATAACAGCCCTGTTAATTTTTGTCTTGTTTTTCCATAGGCACTCTTGGCATCTGAACCAAAGAAAGGCAAAATGGATTTGTTGAAGCTAACTATGAAAGAGTTAATCTCTTTGGCTGGGCCCACAGATGACTCACAGAGCACGGTCCCTCAGGTAATAATGGAAATACACAAACCCTGCTAGGAAGGCAGTCTTTTTAAATCTTTGCTGTATTTTAAAAAAGAAAAAAATATCTGCTAGAGAAAAGAACTCTTCAAGATTGGGTAGACATTTCAAGCTTGTTTTAATAGATTTTTCTTTTTTCTTTTTGGTCTTTTCTGTTCACAAAATAAACCATTGCTTTAGTTGACATATATTGATCAAAAATGAACTATTTTAAAACTCTGGTGGAAACATCCAACTTATATAAGATATTTTATAATATTACTATTGTATCTAAAAATTGGAAAGTAAATATGCTATTGATTTAGAATTTCATGTGGGCTTCTTTGAGTTGGTGTACATTTTGTAACTCAGCAGTTCAATCTCCTTTAAATGTACTGTCTAACTTTTGGTATATTCACATTTTAATTTTAGCTAATATTTACTCCCTTTTAGTTACTACCTGTATGTGTGAAGTTGGTTTAAACACTCCTCACAACTCCACTCCACTGCTAGGGAGTAAATACTTGTCAAATACTGCTTGCACCTTATAGTTTGGGCTTCCTCAGTAACACTTCATAGCAGGACACTGCTGCCCTTCGCTGTATTTGTTCCATTGCTCTTCCATATAAATTTTAGAATCAGCTTGTTAAGTTCAACAAAAAGCCCTTTTGGAATTTTGGTTGGAATTTAAATGTACTGATTTATTTGGGAAAAATGACTTTTTTTTGTATTGAATCTTCCACAAAAATAGCTTATTTGTCCATTTATTGAGAGCTTCCTTAATATCATTCATTATTTTTAAAAATAATTTTCTGTAAAAGTCTTATAGATCTTTTTTGAAATTTATTTCTAAATATCTTAATTTTTACAATTATAAATGGTATATTAAAAATTTATATTGTCTGTTATGTTGTATGAATGCAATTAATTTTTTTGGTTATTATACTTATATTCAGCAACCTACCTGAATTGCTGTAATACTCCTAGTGACTTATCTGTAAATTTTTTGGACTTTCTTTGTAGATAATCATATCCTCAGTAACTAATGCTAAGTTTGTTTTACCTTACTCATTCTTAATCTTTTAAAAAATTTTTTAATCTTATTCTGCTGCTGGAACCCATAGTGCAGTTTTGTGTAGAAATAGAGATAACAGGCATATTTATGTTCTTTCTGATATTTGCTATGATTTTTAATCTGCCCTTTATCTTATTAAGGAAATTGAATTTTATTGAATGCTTTTCTGCATCTTTTGAGATAAATATGTTTCCTTCTAGAATTTGCAAATGTCATTAATTATATTGATTTTTAAATTTAATACTATCTTTGCATACTGAGAATGAACCCAACTTTGACATGATGACATGATGAGTTTTTTATACGTTGCTGGATTCACTTAAAAAATTTTTTTGAAAAATGCTTTTGGCATATTTTCACCGGGTTTGTAAGTGAGATTAGCCTGTGGTTTTCCTTTTATCTTCTGTCCATGTCCCTTTTTTTTTTTTTGAGACAGAGTCTTACACTGTCACCTCAGGTAGAGTGCAGTGGCATCATCATAGCTCCCTGCCACCTCAAACTCCTGGGCTCAAGCAATCCTCCTGCCTCAGCCTCCCAAATAGCTGGGACAGCAGGTGCGTTTTTTTTTGTTTGTTTGTTTGTTTGTTTTTTTGAGACAGTGTCTTGCTGTGTCACCCTGGGTAGAGTGCAGTGGTGTCATCATAGCTCACTGCAATCTCACACTTCTGGGCTAAAGTGATCCTCTTGCCTCAGCTTCCTGAGTAGCTGGGACTATGGCATGCGCCATCATGCCCCGATAATTTTTCTATTTTTAGTACAGACAGGTCTTGCTCAGCTGGTCTCGAACTCCTGAGCTCAAGCAATCCTCCTGCCTCAGCCTTCCAGAGTGCTGGGATTATAGGTGTGAGCCACCGCTCCCAGCCCTGTCCTATTTTTTTTAATGTGCATATTTTGATGAAATTATAGCACATACATAGTACACATATGTGTACCTCAATACAGTTCACAAAGTGAACACACTTGTATAACTAGCAAGAAATAGAACATTTCTAGCACCCGAAAGCCCCCTCATGCTCTCTTCCAATCAGCAACTTCTCTCCCAGAGTAAAAACTAGCCTGACTTCTAACACCTTAGTTTTAGTTTTACCTGTCTTTAAAATTTTATATAAATAAAACCATACATTATAAACCATACCCTTAATATGGTTTCTTTTGGTCAGCATTGTGTTTATGATACTCATCCATGGTGTAACTTATTCATTCTCATTGCTGTATAGTAGTATACAGTTTATTTATCCATTCTGTTGGTGAACATTTGGGTAATTTTTATTAATAATTTGGGGTTATTAAGAATAGTACTTTTAGGAGCATTCTTGTATATCCTTAATGTTGAACATAGATGTACATTTCTGTTGAGTATATGCTCAGGAGTGGTTAATGAGTACGTGTATATTGAGCTTCAGTATAATAGATACCACCATTTTCCCAAAGTAGTGTCCTTGTTTTGATAGCCAGTCTATACTAGACTCCTAAAATAAATCTAGGAGTCTTCTCTTAACAGTTTATTTAAGATTGGGATTATCTATTCTTTGAATGTTTGTAGAATCCATCTGTAAAATCATATGAGTCAATTTTTTGTTGTTGTGGTTAATTTCTTGGGTTTGGTTTTTATTTTTTTAAGTCCCTGGGAGGATTTTTAACTATTGATTTTCTTTATTTAATGGTAATACCTGTCTAGGTTTTCAATTTCTCCTTGAATTTGTTTTGGTAAATTTTATTTTCTAGGAAGTTGTTTATTTTGTCTTAATTTTTCAAATTGATTAGGATAGGATTATTTATAATATTATTTTTGATTTATTCTCTGCTGTATCTGTAGTCATGTCCACTTTGGCATTCATGATATTGTTTATTTGTGCCTTCTCTCTTTTCTTCTTGGTTAGTCTTGTTGGAGGTTTATTCCTGTTTCAAAGAATTAGCTTTTGATTTTTGGGTTTTTAAAATTTTCTTTTTGTTTTTGAGATAAGGTCTTGCTCTGTCATCCAGGCTGGAGTGCAGTGGTGGGATCATAGTTCACTGCAGCCTCCAACTCCTGGACTCAAGCGATCCTCCTGCCTCAGCCTCCTGAGTAGCTAGAACTTCAGGTACATGCCACCACAGCTGGCTTATTATTAAAATTTTTGTGTAAATGGGTCTTGCTGTGTTGTCAAGGCTGGTCTTGAACTCCTGGCCTCAAGCGATCCTCCCACTTCAGCCTCCCAAAGTGCTGAGATTACAGGTGTGAACCGCTGCGCCCAGACAGCTTTTGGTTTTGTTAAAGCTCTTGTTGTATCTTTGCTATTTTAAAAATTCCTGCTCTTATCTTTTTATTTTCTTTCTGTATGTTGAGTTTATTGTTCTTTTTTTATTATCTTATTGGATACTTAGCACATTCATTTTTAGTCATTTTTAAAAATAGAAGCATTTAAGGTGTACATTTCTTTTTCTAAGTGCCACGTAAGCTGCATCCTACAAGTATTGATATATAGCATCTTCATTATTGTTCAGCTTGAAATATTAAAAAAAATTATTTTGACTAGTGTTTTGATGTGTTTTAAAATGTATCAATTTAAAAGGTATTTTAAAAAAATTATTTCTAACTTAATACGTCTGTGATCAGAGCATAATATATAAGTTATCAATTATTTGGTGTTTGTTGAGACTTTATTTGTGGCTAGGTTTGAGGTCATTTTAAAAAATAAATGTTCCATGTGTGCTTGAAAAGAATATGTTGTCTCTATTTGTAAGGTCTCTACATATGTCCATTGGATTAAGCTTTTTTTTTTTTTTTTGGAGATAGGATCTTGCTCTGCTGCCCAGGCTGGAGTGCAGTGGCATCAGCATAGCTCACTGCAGCGTCAGACTCCTGGGCTCAAGAGATCCTCCTGCCTCAGCCTCCCAAGTAGCTGGGACTACAGGCGCATGCCACCACGTCCGGCTAATTTTTTCTATTTTTAATAGAGACAGGGTCTCACTCTTGCTCGGGCTGGTCTTGAACTCCTGAGCTCAAGCAATCCTCCCGCCTTGGCCTCCCAGAGTGCTAGGATTATAGGTGTGAGCCATTGTGCCTAACCAGGATCAAGCTTTTTTATCGTGTTTTTCAAATCTTAGTAACTTTTTACAAATTGGCTTATCAAATATTGGGTGTGTTTTATTAAATCTGCTATTTCATTTGTGGATTGTCCATTTCTTCTTGTAATTCAGTAATTTTTTGTTTTGAGGGTGTGCTGTTGGATATGTACAGATTTAGAATTTCCAAGATTTTCAACCTGCAACTAATTTTGAACTTTTTCTTCTAGGTTCATGCTTTAAATATCCTTAGAGCCTTGTTCAGAGACACACGTCTGGGAGAAAATATTATTCCTTATGTTGCTGATGGAGCTAAGGCTGCAATTCTGGGTTTTACATCGCCAGTCTGGGCAGTAAGTGGCTTTGATATTTATTTTCATTGACTTAATTATGCTTCTCAGTAGGTTTTAATAAACTAACCTTTCACTGGATGATAAAAAATGTTTACTGTATTTTATTAAGGAGTTTCTCTAAAGGATAAATACTTGGATCAAGCTACATTTTGAATCTTGATATTTTATGGTTCCACTTCATCTTGTTTGTTGGCTTACTAACCATAACTCTTTGTTTTCTTATTTTAGCGATTGCTTTAGGGTTTTTGTATGTCTTTAATTTATCACAGTCTATCCTCAAGTGATATTACACCATGTTAGTTAAAGTATAAGAACGTAATAATAGTGTACTTCTCAATCTTTCCTACCATTCTTTGTGCTGTTATTGTTCACATTTTACCTTTAAGTATGTTATAAATCCACACTACATTGTTATTATTTTTGTTTACACAGTCAATATCTTTCTTTTTAATTTACCAGTTTAACCATTTTTGAGTGTACACAGTTGGGTAGCATTAAGTACCTTCAAAACATCCATCACCATTATGCATTTTCAGAACTTTTTCATCGTCCCAAACAGAAGTTCTATACTCATTAAACACCAACTCCCCATCTCCCCTCCCCCAGCCCCTGGTAACTTCTGTTCTGCTTTGTCTCCATGAATTTGCCTGGTCTAATACCTCATATAAGTGGAATCATACAATATTTGCCATTTTGTTGTTGGCTTATGTCATTTAGTATAATGTCTTCAGGGTTCATCCATGTTGTAGCAGGTATCAGAATTTCATTCCTTTTTGTAAGGCTAAATAATACTCCATTGTATGTATATACCACAGTTTCCTTATCCATTCATCTGTTGGTGGACATTTAGGTTGTTTCCACTTTTTGGCTATTGTGAATAAATGTTGCAGTGATTATTGTATAAGTTATCTCAATCTCTGTTTTCAGTTCTTTTGGGTATATCATATGGTAATTCTTTAACTTTTTTGGGAAACAATAAACTGTTTTCCACAGCAGCAGCATCGTTTTACACTCTGTTAGCAATGCACATGAGTTCCAGTTTCTTTACATCTTTACCAACACTGGTTATTTTCCATTTCTTTGATAGTAGTCATCCTTAATGAGTGTGAAGGGTTATCTCATTCTGGTTTTGATTTGTATTTCCCTGATGATTAGTGATATTGATATTGAAGCAGAACAACTCTTAGTATCTCAATGTGTCTGCCTTTTGGATGCTGTGGATTTTGGGTATCAGTGTGTTGAGTGAGTGCTACAAATATACTGTGTCAAAAGTTGAAAAAACAGAACAAAACATTAAAATGGAGGAGGTTAAATACACATTTTTCTTTTTCTCATATTTTCTTTTGCAATATGATCACTGTCCAGATACCTTTTGATTCAGAACTTTAAAAGATAGTTGGCAATACCCAGTACAATTGTTGTATTTAAGAAAGTAAACTTTAATGTATTTTTTCATGATTCCTGGGAGAAACACCATGGTTTTGTTTTCCTATATCATATGTCTTCTAGAATAAGGAGCATAACATATGGTTTATAGATGGTTGAAATGTGGCTTGAAAACAAAAGGAGCCTGGCAAAGAAAGAGGAGAAAAGATGCTAGATCTTAATACATTACCTGCAGAGTGGAGAATTTACTAGAAAGGCAGGCTTTCCAATTAGTGAGCTGCACAAGCCGTTTTATACCTGTGTGATAAATGTCTAATTGAGTCAGTGTATTGCAGTGGCAGCCAAAGTCACAGACTCCCAGTGTGAAGAAGAATCCTCAAGGTTGCCAATTCTTGCCTGGAAAATTGTGTATCTTCCTGTAAGAGATAAACACTTCTGGAATTCTGTCTAGGAGCATTGCATAACTACTCTTGAAGACACAGTGTTTACCTTTTGTATTTATAGGAAGCGGAGCAATACCTGTATACGGTCAGTAGAGTCAGAGAGGTAGGAATGTGGCTTGACTATCAGGAAAACTAGAGATCATAGCACTGATTGCCAGAAATATCAGTATTGTTTTCTTCAAGCCATTAATTCCAGATAAACCAAGAAATATTTTTTGTGAAAAGGCTTTCAGGGAGTGAAACCTGGTAATTCTTCCAACTTTTTAGCAAAACTGAAAGTATCAGAAATGAATGATTCATTTTTTTGATGAGTATTTTTGAGATCCTAAACAGTAATACATGTGCACTGTAGAAATTTTGAAAATAAAGAAAAGCATATTATGAACAGTGAAAGTCATTTGTTAAATCATCATACAGATATAATAATTGTTAGCATTCTGATGCATTTTCTTTCTCTTTTTTGTGTGTGTGTTTTATTATATGCAAATAGTACCCATATGTGCACATATTCACAAAAGGCTGAATAAATATATGTAAGTGTTTATATTTTATTTCTAATTTTATAATTCTAATAATTCTATTTCTTGGGATTTTTTTTTTTTACTTTTTTAAATTTCTTTTTATTTTAGGGATCTTCCTTTTTTAAACACTAGTTATGAAGGAATTTTTGGTTTCTATTGAGTTTGCTTTACTGCAGAAAATAAACATTGTAGCTGTAATGATCAGTACTGTTACTTTAATATTGATAGTTACGTTTCCTTCCTTATAAAAACCTAATCTAAGACAGACCAAAATGGTAAACTAACTTAATCAATGGATATAAAGACGTCTTTTACAAAAACAATTTACCATAGCATTCTCTGTTGAAGTGATCCAAAGGGTGATTTTTTTCCTTAGTGCATGTGAAATATGGTTTGATTTACAGAAACTTGATTTGTACACATCCTTTTAGGAATATATCTGTGCCTAACACTGGCTACATCTGTACTTTTGACTTAATTGTTTTTTGTGAGAGGAAAAGCATACATGTAAAATGAACTTCATTTTAATTTGCAGTAAAGGAACATTTTCTAGAAAGCATTCATGTATATATTTAATTCATTTTTACAGGTACCATACAGATCACTCAATCTTTGCCACCTAGTAAGCATTCTTAAAATATAGGGAAAATGTATTGTGTAAACATATTAGGCATTAGGCACATCTAGTATATTGCAGATGATATATTAAGCACAGGAAATATTAGGATAAATAATCATAATAATGACAGTCTTATTGAGTATTTTTCATGTACATAGCATCACTTACATTACAGTGATTATCTCAGTAGGTTCTATTATTCAGGTAGGTTCTGTTATAATCCTCATTTTACAGATATAGAAAATAAGGCTCAGAGAGGTGAAATAACTTTGCTTAAGGACACACAACTGTTGTCTGTGACTCCAAAATCTGTGTAGAGGAAAGTTTCATGTGTTGTAGGAATACAGAGAGTACATTTTATCTACCTTGTAGGGTTTCGGCCCTGTTTTCTTAGAAAACAGAGCTGGAGGTAAAACCTAGGTTGTTTTGTTTTATTAAGTGGTACAAACCCAAAGCAACTGGAATGAAAGAAAAAAGGAAGTAAAGCAAGGAAAAAGGAGAGATATTACCAAGTGGGCCTTAACCTTGCAGGAAAACTGAGTTGGTTGTCTTGTCTCATGGTACATCTTTTAACCAGACCCTGTGAAACTGCCACCTCTTCAAACAGTCCAATCTCCTGTCTCCTATTGGTCAAAGTCTACTCCTTGGGGAATTAACATAACTTGAACAGGCATTGGCACAACCCTTGGGCAGCTGCTAGGGAAGCCAGTTCCCATTCCCTGTGATGTAGCATCTCAGCTGAGTCTGGAAATGGCTGGATGAGCCAGAGCTTCTTTGGGTATAGTTGGGACAGACCTGGGGTTTGGAATAATGACTCCTACTGCTGTTGAAAAACCTGCATAAAAGAAGTTAATAGCAGGGGAGTGGTGGGATCTGACTGATGTAGGTACAGTTGGAGACTTGATTGTAAGGTGGCAAGAGGGAAGGAAGAAGACCAATCAGGAAGCTATTGTTATAGTTCTCACAAAAGGTGATGGTGACTCGGAATAGAGAAGTATTATTAAAGATGGTGAGAAGTGATAGTCTTTGACATATATTTTGGAGATGAAACCAGTTTAGTTAAAAATTTAGGTAACAAAGTAATTTATAGATTCATATATATGGAACTCGAGAATTTTCTGGGCAGTTTTGTTTAAAAATATCATTCATCTCTCTTTATTATGTTCGGTGACCTTGGGACACCTATCGATATTCTTTCCCTGCATCCTCATTGCAGGATAGTCAATTCTCAGCCTTCCCAGTGGAGCTTGCCCAGAAACTCCACTGAGTATGTCACTCTGGGTCCTTCTAAGACCCACACTGGGTTTATATTTTTCTCTGATATGTCTTAACTTGCTTCCCTCAGGCCAACTCTGGTTCACAGCATGCAGTAGATTTCAGAGGAAAGTAAGAAAAAGACCCTTTCACATCTGCCCAGTAGAACTTCCACATGTACTCTGTGCCTGTGTTTGCACTGTCTCCAGGCACTCTGGTAATTGTGAGGTTGCTACAAGGGTGCCAGGCTGAGGGCTGTGTCGTGCTGAAACCTAGCTGTGCTCTACTCATAATGCTATATGCCTTGGCATGGAGCTTCTTTCACCTAGAGGAAGAGGTACTGTTTTTTCTAATTCATTCACAAGGTGGTGTATGGGCTACTGGAAGCCGTGTCTCTTCTTTTGTCTTCTCATGGGAGAAGAGTCCTGCTACTTTGGAAGAGGGTCACCATGAACTCCAGAACATGGCTGGCCCTCCTTTTAGTCACAGGCCCAGAAATCCCAGCACAATTTTCCTGGATCACAGATGACAGACTGGTAACCTAAAGTTTTAAGTGTCACATGGCTAAGAAGTAATGGAAGGCAAATTAGAACCCAAATTTCATTTAATTTTTTTCAGAAAATATTTTTTTCTACTATAAACTTGCACCATGTACACTAGATAAAGTATTTTTAAGTGTCATGTGGATCCCATCCTGAAGAATTTGACTGCCTATTAAGGATGAAGGCATATGGGGTGTAAATGACCAAACTACACAGTGATTGTACATAGTAACTGTGTACTCACACTTTCTGAGTATTCATCAAGGGCACATTTATGTTAAATAAGAAAAGCCATACATATATAAGAAAAAATATATACATATATACAGCACACATACACACACAGCTTTGTGTAACCTAATTTGCTTTTCTTTACCTGACTCTTCTGTATCTTACACAAGTCTATGTGGATGCATTTTCATGCCAGAAGGGAAAGAAAAAGTTTATGTACTCAGTGATTAGAAGAGAGAAACTTTGGTAGCAGTTGTCATTTTGCAACTGAATACCATGTCCCTAATCAACCATATGTTGGGGGCTTGGTGGAGAAGGAGGTAGGGAATAGGAAGGTTTTGTGGTGTTTCCTTCGTGAGAAGGATCAATTACAGCTGGAATTACAGTCATATGTCACTTAACGACAGGAATACATTCTAAGAAATGCGTCATTGGGGGATTTCGTCATTATGCGAACATCATAGAGTGTACTTACACAAACTTAGGTGATACAGCTCACTATGCACCTAGGCTATATGGTATAGCCTATTGCTCCTAGGCTACAAACCTGTACAGCATGCAACTGTACTGAATACTGTAGGCAGTTGCAGCACATTGGGAACTATTTGTGTATCTAAACATAGAAAAGGTATAGTAAAAAGATAATATTATAATCTTTTGGAACCACTGTCAAATATGCGATCCATTGTTGATCAAAACATTGTTATGCGGCTCTTAACTATCTTTGGCAGCCATTCTCATTTCTCCATTTTCAACTTTACTACTACTTCCTTTTTTCTGTCTTTGCTCTCCTTTTTACTTGCATTCTCCTTCATCCATCCTTCCCCAAAGGGACATGTTTTCATTGCCTTTTCTACTATGAGTTTTTCAAAATACATTAACCCTGTTAATGATTTTCTACATTACTCACATTGAGATTTGCTATCAGTGATTCATATTAGCATTTATTATCAGTGGTTTAGGAGTTGATAACGCAGGTTGTCAGTCATAACCTCTCTCTCAATTCTGTGTCTACTTCACTTTCCTCCTTGTTAGCTTAATAGTGGACAGGGACAGAAAATATGGATGAAATACTGAAAAATAAAACGCAGTACCTGAAACAGATATCCTTGAACCATTTATACTATCACACAGAAACCTAGGGATACTCTTCTATCTTAAGTAACAAGTAGTCTTTCATGCTAGTTATTTTACTCTACATTTACAATAACTCTTTCTAATGTTCTGTATAATTTTCACAGTTCTGAAACAGAGTATATATTTTTTAACATAAGAAAATCAATTACACTGGTCCCCCCTTATCCATGGGGGATATGTTCTAAGACCCCCAGTAGATGCCTAAAACCATGGATGGTACCAAGCCCTATATATACTATGTTTTTTCCTATTCATACTGTGATAAAGTTTAATTTATAAATTAGGCACTGTGAGAGATAACAGCAATAACTAATAATAATGTAGAACAGTTGTAAGAATATATTGTAATAAAAGTTATGTAGTCTCTCTCTCAGAATAACTTATTGTACTGTACCATGGGTAACTGAAACAGCAGAAAGCAAAACTATGGATAATGGGGACTACGCTAATGTAATTGCCATGTGAATAGACTAAAGGACAAAAACCACATGATTGTTTAAGCAAACGCAGAAAAAGCATTTGACAAAATCCAATGTCATTTCATGTAAAAGCACTCAGTAAACTAGGAATGGAAGGGAACTTTCTCAACCTGATGGAAGGTATCAATGGAAAACACATAGCTAACAACATACTTGATGGTGAAAGACTGAAAGCTTTCCTCCTAAGATCAGGAACAGCATAAGGATGTCCATTCTTGTCACTTGTAGTCAACATTGTCCTGGAGGTTCTAGCTACGGCAACTAGGCAAGAAATAAGAAATAAAAGTCATCCACATTGGAAAGGAAGATGCAAAACTACCTTCTAATTTCCAATGACATGATCTTATATATAGAAAATCCTAGGGAATCGATAGAAAAAAATTAAAGCTAATAGACAAGTTCAGCAGGTTGCAGGACATGAGATCAAGTGTACACTAGAACGAACAATCTAAAAATGAAATGAAGAAAACAACCTTATTTATAAGAGCATCAAAAAAATAAAATGCTTAGGAATAACTTTAACAAAAGAAGTGTAAGACTTGTATGCTGAAAATTGCACAACATTGTTCAAAGAAATTAAAGGCCTAAATAAATGGAAAAATATTGTGTGTTCGTCACTGGGAGATTTAATATTGTTAAAATGGCAATAGTCCCTAAATTGATATATAGATTCAACACAATCTCTGTTGAAATCCCTTCTGGCTTTTTTTTATAGGTCCTAAAATACATATGGAAATGCAAGGGACCCTAATAGCCAAAACAATCTTGAAAAAGAAGAACAAAGTTGGAGGACTCAAAGATTTTGAAACTTCCTACAAAGCAACAGTAAACAAGAGATTGTGGACTCACATATGGATAGGCATATAAATCAAGGGACTAGGATTGATTGTACAGAAATAAGCCCCCACAATTCATAAACAAGGGTGCCAAGACAATTTAATGGAGAAAGAATAGCCTTCAACAGGTGGTACTGAGACAACTAGATGCAACTGGATACAAAAGAATAAATTTGATCCCTGTCTCATACTATATTCAGATAACTCAAAATGTATTATAAACCTAAATATAAGAGCTAAAACTATAAAAATTTTAGAAGAAAACATAAGTGTAAATTTTCATACCTTGGATTAGGTAACAGTTTCTGAGTACAAACAACAAAAGGAAAAAAGTAGATAAATTAGACTTGATCAAAATTAAAAATATCTGTATTTCAAAGGATACCATCAAGAAAGTATAAAGACAACCCACAGAATGGGAGAAAATATTTGCAAATCATATATCTGATAAGAATCTAGTATCCAGAATATATAAAGAACTCTTACAACCCAACAAAAACAACCCAATTTAAAAATGAACAAATAATTTGAATACATTTCTCCAAAAAAGATATACAGATAGCCAATAAGTACACAAAAAGTTATTTAACATCATTAGTCATTAGGGAAATGCAACAATGAGATACCGTTTCATGTCCACTAAAATAAAAAAGGTGGACCATAACAAATATTGGGGGAGGATGTGGAGAAATTGGAGAATTGGTGAAATTGGAACCCTCATACACTGCTGGTAAGATACAAAATGATAAGATGGAGTTTGTGTTTCTGTTTTTCTTTTTGTGTGTGTGTGTGTGTGTGTGTGTGAGAGAGAGAGAGAGAGAGAGAGAGAGAAAGAGAGAGAAAGATATTTCTGAGAGGAGGCAAGGTCCTAGAGGTCTTTACTAAGTCATCTTAGACCTAAGACAACTTTGGGACTATTTCAATAGATTATGTAAGAGATAATCAAGACCTGAGCTAGAACAGAGGTGATAATGGTAAAGTAACAAGATGGATTGATTTATTGTTTGGGGATATTAGGAAGGACGCTTAGTAGGGACTTGGTTAATGTTTGTTGACTGTTGAATGAACATAAGCAGATCTGTCTAATTTTAGGATTTCATTGCAATTGTGGTATGAATTGTGCCAGTATATCTGTAAAGTTCACTTCTAGGGTCTCTGTGGATGAATTGAGTCAGTTCTGGACTTCTAGAGGAGAGGTTGCAAACTGGTGGCCATCACTATTTTATTTGGCCTTCATGGTGTTTTGTTTTTTTTTTTCCTTTAATTTGTTGCCAACATTTCAAAATAGTGAGATTTCACATAAAAATCAGGGTTTCTGGCTTGTCTTGAAAAAGGAAAAGATCTGGCAATACTGGGCTTATATTTCCTCATGGCTGCAACTCAGCTGATGCTGAATAATGATTGCTTTAAACACAGTCCACTGCTGCCTCTGTTGCTCACTGGTCCTTGTGGGCATTTGAGTTTGTGACCCTTACTGCACTGCTTTCAGGAAGCTGTTTTCTAAATCTTATGTTGTTATTTTCAATGACCTTTCTTCTTATATTGCTATTTAATGTACCACATGGTTATGACACCTACCTAATTAGAGTATAAACTCTAATGATGGCAGTAAGTGTGTGTCTTCCATTTCTAGATATTCTCCATGATACTGATGGGGAAGTCAGTACATACTTATACATGTCTACTCTGATTTGGCAAAGTAATTGAAAAAGCCCGATAGTGCTATGACATTAAAGACATTTTTGTGATACTCCAAAGCATCTTGACACATTGGTCACCTTGGAGAAATGATTCATGTTTATTAGTGATAATTCTTACCTCTATTATATTTATTAATCAGTTATCTCAGATAATTTAAGGGTTAAAATTACTTGGTTAGGTTACTGACATTGTGAGGTTAATAAACAACATTTTGGGGATATTAACTATTTTCTTGGCCATATTAATTACATGGAGTCTTTGAACTTAAGTTTATAAGTATTTTCTCATAGGTAAATGATTACAGAAAATAAATGGAAAGAGCTGATATCTTTACTGGGATATTCATTGTCAGGAAGGATATGGAAAAATTAACTTTTCTTAAAAAGAAGTGTTATTTGATGATACAAGTATAAAGGCGTAATGAAAAAAATTGATGGTACTATTAGAAATATAGGGAAAAGCTGTGTTGTATCCATGTGGTTGGATTGTAGAGCTCAATTTAAGAGGAAGTCTTTGAGTCAATTATTATTAAGTTTTTTTGAAAGTTATCTTATTTTATTAACACAAACCATTTTTTCTTTAGCCTTATACTAGCCCAGTTGGGTAATGATTTTGAATATCTAGTTTGAATGTTGTAAATGTTGGTTTCATGCCATGAATATTTCTTAACCCTTATTGTGTGTTTATTTTTACATTAGGTGAGAAATTCATCCACACTTCTCTTTAGTACCTTGATCACAAGAATTTTTGGAGTTAAAAGGGGAAAGGATGAACTTTCCAAAACAAATAGGTAAGCTCCATCTAATGCTAACTTTGCTTTTTATGCAGTATTGTCCTGGCCAAAAATAATTTTCGAAATTGTGCTTACTTTTATAGATTCATCTAGAGCATAAAACTATAAA
The DNA here is from genome assembly GCA_023783475.1 of Daubentonia madagascariensis. NCBI lineage: Eukaryota > Metazoa > Chordata > Mammalia > Primates > Daubentoniidae > Daubentonia > Daubentonia madagascariensis. The sequence goes on along the minus strand of JAKFHU010001035.1, from coordinate 37,014,459 downwards.
AACACTATAATGAATTAACCTATGCTGCCAAATTCTAAGCCCTTGGGCAAAAATATCAACTATTTAATAAGTAGACCTTTCAAAGCAACAAAAATTAGCAAGGTAGCAAGGGCTGAAATGTAGAGCTTGTTTTTCAGTGCAACAGTGAAAGTTTTTTCCTTTGCATCTTCTTCAAGTATTCCTGAAATGTCCTAAATTACTTTTTCTTGACGTGTTGTCAAGTTCTAGCTTGTGCAATATCTTTAATTTTATAGGTATAAATTTAAATGTTTATGATACACTCATTAGAACATGTCCCAGATTACCTTTGCATTAAACTCTGGTATGAAGGGGAGCAGTTACAGATGTTGACCATAAGGAATAAATAATGCTTTTTACTTTTTGGTCTTTAGTTTTATATTTACTTTCTAAGATGTTTTCCTCTTAACAAGGTTCTTTTAATGTCTGGAAGGAAACCTATAGAACCATTTTGATTATGAGTAATTTTTAGATATAATACGCAAGTTCTGTTTGTTTTTAAAGAGAAGCTTTGAATAGTTATTCTTTAGTACTTAAGAGGATTTAATGGTAGTCGAATTGGCTTGCAGTTTTTAACACTAGATGTCACTGTCGCTGCATGTTTAATTACTTGCTTAACTTCATTTAGGATCCAATTTGACCCCAGTGGTCTTTTGAGGATCTAGAGACAAATTCAGGCCCTATTCCTCTCCTGTCTAAAAAAGTTATTATGCTTCAAATTTAAGTTTTAAGCTGTTGTTTATTAAAATGTATTTTCTTGTGATGGAACTAAATCTTGGGAGTTAAAAAATAAATGAAATCATTTTATGATGTACTGGTGATAATTCTAATGAAACCTACTATTGTAGTTCTGAATTATTATTTAAATTGCTACTTATCACCCTATAAAATTCAGCAAATATTTAGAAGGAAGGTAACTGGTTATAAGTATGAATCCCCTGAATAGGTTCAGGAAATACCAGAGAGCCTTTTTTTTTTTTAAATCGAGTAGTATTTTTAAAATAAATAAAATATTACTCCTTTCAAAGGAGATTACAATTTTTACTTTTTAGCCTGTTCTTAAAGAAATTCTTCCTGTCAGTAACTTGAAATCACTAATATTTGTTTCTCCTTAGCTTTGTCTATTTTGTTAATAATTCTACAATGTGCTAAGGTTTAAAACAATTGGGTCATGTTATAAGGCCATGATAAATAATGATATAAATAAAATGTTATATTAAGTCATCAAACAAGTGAAATTAAAGTTTACAACTGAACTTGAAAATGAAGAAACGCCTTTTTTTAGTTTTTATGAAGTGATTCTTGGATGTGTATATAATTTTACTATATATAGGAGAAATGATCAGATTTATTTCATTTGGATTGCATCTGAAGGAGAGTGGAAGAATAGGGCAATGATCCCACACAGTTTTAATCTTTTGCCAAAGTCACAGTGATGGAGAAACCTCCCTTATAAATTTATTCCTCTTGCATGGGAAAGGTTACAAAATACATTAATATAAGTTTCCTAGAAAGAGAGAAATGGAATATTTGTATAATTGTTTTGAGTAAAGTTGAAGAGTGAAATGAAGGAATTAATAGTTTTTTTAAGTGTGATGGACTATTTGGTAAGCGCCTTTATTTCAATACCATTATGTGTGCAAGGTTTCTGTTCTGTTTAACCCTTGAAAAGTATATTTCTTGGCAGCTCCTATTAGATTTGCTTTGTAAAATCATTAGTGTCTTAAATTTTCAGTTATTTGTGATCGTTCTTGAAGTTGTAGTTTGTTTCATTATCTCACTTTTTGTTGAAATGTTTATGTGCCTATACCCTATAATATTAACTCCCCAAGGGCAGGACCTTTTTTATATATTCTGTGTATATAATGGGCACTTTAAGAATGCTAGTAATAATGATGTCTTGTTGGTTGGTTTCTTAACCATCGAATAACTAACCTCAGCTGATGACACCTCACAAGTCAGTTAAATTTACTTTCACAACCACAGATTGTCCTACCCACAATCTTGGAAATGTGTGCTTTTGGTCAGAAGGGAACTGGACATAAAAAGAACATCTGCTTTTTCCATCTAGTAGGGGAAAAAATGTCTATCTTGGAGTAAACAAACTGGGTTTCTAGGCATTTTGCTGCCACTGGAGATGACCTTAATAGACTCCCTTATCCGCTTTGTACTTCAATTTCTCCATCTATATAACAGGAATAAGATCTATACTCTGTACTCATAGGGCTATTGTGAGGATGAAACAAACTATTAGAAGTTCATTTTCTTTGAAATTATTGGAAGTCCTAGGCAATTAGAGATATAGTTTGCTTTCTTTCTCTGTTACCACTTCTATGATTGTACTCATCTAGTTGTCTTGCTCTTAAGACTGTGCTTTTTGAGGACAGGGTCAATATCTTATCCACTTTTGTGTATCTAGTGCCTACCATAGTGTCTGGCATATAGGAGGCATGTAGAAATAATTGCCTAACAAATAAGTAAATTTTGTTACTAGAGGAGAGGCAAGAAATCTGGTTTCTACTCCTGCCTTTGTTGCCATATAGCCATGTTAACCAACTGAGGCAAGGTAGTTAATCTCTCTGGGCCTTGATTTTTCTCCTGTGTAAAATAAGGGGTTTGGACTCTCCCTGAGGTCTTTTCCCTCTGTAAAATACTAAGCTAAGGCTTCACATAATGTTACTGGAATTGTGAGTTTGATAAAATGCTGTGTTCCCAGTGCCTGGAATGGTACCTGTCACATAGTAGGGCCAAGAAATTCCTGTTTCATATATAAAGAAAGGAGCAGGGGATCTGCCTCCCTGTTTATAACTGTGCAGAGTGCACTGTAATGATTGAGTTTTTGAGCCCATTAGTCTTGTTTCAGATGTGTTTTTTGGATTATGAAGAATGAGAAAACACAAGTTTAACTTGTGTGTTTTTAAATAATGTTATTACATTTTAATTTTCTAAAACTCCTTTCCTTTCTGTTTATTGCTGCCTGACTAACTTGGCCTGACAGATGAGTAATTGATCCTATGTAAAATCAGAACAAGCAAAGCTCTTTGACCTGGGGAGTGTGCTACGCTTTCTAAGATAGCCTCCATCTGCATGTGAGTGGGCTCACCTTGATAGCTCCTCATTTCTTATAGGGCAGGAGCTAAACCAATGTGGTCTTTAATTCTAGGTCTTTCCTTTTAGCCCCTATGTGTATTAACCTTCTCAACTGTGCTAGTCCTAGCTAAATGACAATTGTCATTTCATTTGGATTGCATTGTCAATATTGTCAATTGATTGCAATTGTCAATATATAGCAATGTGAAAAGCTTTATTTTTGACTTGTTGGAGTGTCTGCCTTGCCAAAATTTCACACAGGTCCTCAGTGTGTAGAGTGTTATATAGCACCTGCCCTCTCCCTTCATTTTAAATCAATCAGTGAACCAATAAGAACTTGAAAGCACTTGTCATGAACTCAGTGTTGACATGGTAGAGGAGTACAAGAGGAATATAAAATTTGGATCTTATTCAAAGAGCTTACAGTTCAGCTAGGGAGACAAAAATTATTACTTGTGAATCAGATAAAAATAGAAGACACCATATAATAATCACCTGCACAATGTGTTATGAGTAATGAATGTGTTAGAACTTTATAAATGGGAGAATTGAGTGGAGTATTTGGAAGGAAGTAGTGTTTTCCATTGGGTATGGGTAGATTGGGGGTACATGGAAATGGGTAGATTGAAAAAGAGGAGTGAAAGAATAATAATCTTGCTTACTGTGTTGTTAAGCACAATCTCTATTCTGTCTTATTAAAGAGAGCTTATATTCAAATTAATAGTTTAGGATGGTTTAATACAATTTAAGGAGAAAATACTGAAGCATCACTAAATCTGAGTAAAATTATTTCTAATGACTATATTAGGAGATGTTAAATTGTATTTATTTTATTTTCCTGGGTATAAATGACAGAGAATTATTTCAGTTATTTTTCTTAACATCCAGTATAGGTCTGGAAGGATCCTCCAAAGGGCGTCTAATCCAGTCTAGCATCCTGCTTATAGACATCTTTTGAAGCAATTTCCAGACAGACTGGCTTCTCTCCTGTTCTTCGTGTTTTCTAGGAAAAGAGATTCCACAAGTTTCTGTGGTTACCCACTCCATTGTTTAGGAAAGAATTGGGTTCTCAAAACTAAAATTGAGAGCTGCAGGGCAATTGGGTTTTTATGTTTTAGAGAATGTAATTATTAGAATTCAGAATAGCTTATTTGCTTTGAACTACATAGTAGCTCATAGCAAGTGCCTTTTCAGCCAAATTGAAAATCAGAATATTCTTTGACTATGGCCAGGATAATATTAACATCCTCAAACCCAAAGAATTCTCATTTTCTCCATTTAACAAGCCTTTATTATGTTTTTACTCTGGGCCAGGCCCTCTGCTGGTTCCTGGAATCAGAAATACTCTCTGCCCTGGGCGAACTCCCAGCCTGATGAGGAATGAGACAGTTATCTGTGGTGTTAGAGGCTCTGGTAACACTTGTGTAGAAGGAAGGGAGAAATTGTGACGGGAAGTAGCATTTCTTTAGTGCTCATTTACCTGCTTGGCATATACCAGACCCTTTGTACATGTCTCACTTAACCTGAATCGCAGCTATGGGAGGTAGGTAGTGTCATCCTAGTAAACTAAGGCTAGTGAGATTTAGTTATTTGCTTGTGGTATACAGAGACAGAACTAGAATACAAATTGAGTTCCATCTGCAGAGCACACGCTAATTTACACACCAACACACAGAGCCCCTCTCAAGCAGTGAGTCACCTTTTTGGAGTCTGGCTTTAGATTTTATGTTGTCAAACTCAGTGGGAAATAAGCCACTTCACCCAAAGTCTGAACATGGACCAATAATCTCACATCTCCCACATGGTCGATTGATTTTAGCAAGAAAAGTGTGAGGAGGCCAGAGGAGAATTTTGTTTTGAGGTGACTTTGAGACTCTGTGGGTGATGGAAAACAATTTGGATTGTGTACGCATTAGGCCCATGAATGTTCTTTTCTTCCGTGAGCCCCTCACTATTGTTTTTGTGTAGGCAGAGGTGAAAGAGGAGCAGGTCTCAGGGTTTCTAATGTCATGCTGTAAAACGAGTAAGGTAGAAATCTTAGTTTTTTGCTTGGCAAGAAGGGAATGAATGAAATTACCCCAATAAATAGATCAGTGCTGCTAGTAAGAAGTTTACCTTTTTTTTTTTTTAAACTGTTATCTCCGTAAAGCTCTTGTAGTTGATGATAGTGTGGTGCTATTGGGAGAGGATTTTGGAGTTTATGATAATTCTTTCCTATGGTATGATTTCTTCTAGACTTAACCTAATGTTTTTCAGAGTCTATGCTTATATTTTTCATTCAAATCTTTAATTAAAATGATACTAATAACCATTATTTGTTTTTATCTTTGAGAGGGCCTCAGAAGTCATCTAGTCCCATTTTCATTTTGCAGGTGTGAAAATTGAGGTGTAGAAAAGTTAAGTGATTCGTTCAAGGTCACAAAGCTAGCACTGGTAATATAATTTAATGGTTATTTTTAGCTCACAGTAAGCTCACTAGAACATTTTTTAAAATTAGCAAATTATTTAGAAATGAAGTTTCTGTTAGCAACAATAATACTAATAATACTACTAATACTAATAATAATACTAGTTTAGATTGAAATGATTCTAATGTAAAATATGAAGTTTGTTCTCTCAATGAGGCACTTCAGTTATCATAGGATTTGAAATATAAATGATTTGAAGTTAAAAGCCCCAGTGTTTTGATATGGTCTGGACGGTAATTCATGCATTTTCCCCAGTTGTTTGTAGAATGAACCTTCAGTCTGGTTCTTTAGGCACAGTAGATAAATGAGTATTTTTGGAGACTGAAAGGTAAAATACAAGTCTTGTATAACCCTTGTTGAAAAGTTCTTGAAGTCAGAATTAAGTGTATACTGACACTTTGGCCTATGGAGAGTTTCATGTTTCAAGTTTTTGTTCATTCTTAGGCTTATAGATTACAGGTAGGAAAACCACAAATAAAATTTTTAACTGAAAATAAGTTCTTAAAAAGAAATATGTTCATGAATTTAAAGTGGGAATTAGTCATTGTGTTCTTAAATATTGACTCTTGCATGGACCAAGTAATCTCTATTCCTAAGTACTGCTTCAGGCCATTGCCTTCTTTAATAACTAAGGCATTGTTGCTTTAGTTTGAGCATGTTCTATGGAATTTTGGCAATGCATGCATCCTCTTTCTGCATCTTAGTAAAAGCATGAGTAAATATTTTTTCTTAGCTTTGGTATTTTTGTAGCTTACATTTTATATGAGCCAGACTAATATAATGTAATACCAGGATTACATAATTTAAGACGTCAGGATTGCTTCCAGGACTATGAGATAAAGTCTTCATTTATCAGGGGGTTTACAAGCAGTATTTGTTGCTCATTCAATACCTGTAGAGAAATACCACAGAACTATTTTCCAGATGAGGAAATGGAGTCAAAGAGGTTAAAGCCAGAGGGTACAGTTTCTTTAGAACTTGGATAATATTTCTTCTTTATTCAGAACTTAGTCCTTGTTACTACTGATTTTAGTAATGTATAGTTTAAAAATTCCAGGAATTTCCGACTGTTGTTGTTATATACTGAACTTCCTTTTAATAAAATATAATCAATAAAATTTTTTCATTGAATACTTATTATGTACCTTGGCACTCTCATATGTACAAAGGTAGTTTATGACATGGTCTTGGATTTCAAGGAGTTTATTGTTTATTGAGAGATAAGACCAACATGTGAACTAGTTTAGGAAATACAAGTATCAAACTCTCTCTGGTACTGACTTTCAGGGGATAAGAGGTTGCAGGAGGCTGAGGTCAGGCCCATGTAACAGTCTGGGTCTAATCTGAACTTGAAAGGATGGGCAGGATTTGAATAGGTAGAGAAGAGGGAGTTGCATATTGGATTAATAGCATGAACAAAGATATACAGGTTGAAATACACATTGTACATGTCTGAGAAAATTAGATGGTAAATCTGACAAGGACAGAGAGGACATGATGGAAATGTTCATTCATTCATTCATTCATTCCTAGAGCAAGGATTCATTGACCACCTTCTCTGTAGGCACTGTACTAGGTTCTGAGGCTCTTTCAGTGAGTAAAACAGTCATGTCAAGAAGATGAGTTTGGATTTTACATGACATTCTTGTACCAGCATATTCCATGATAAAATTATCGTTTTTGGAATTACTTGAGAAGTGATTGCATTCTGTGTCACTGGCTGGTGGGAATGGAGAATATGGTGCAAGGCCCTGGAGGAAAGTTGGTCGTGAATAAGTAGCTCCCTCTGTGGATTGTTAAAGCATGGTTCCAGCTTGGTGTGATTATTTCAGTATTTATTCTTTTTGTCACTTCTAAATTGAGTAGTGGCTATGTTAATGGTTAATATATCCTATGTTTAAGGAATATTAGTTTCCCCAAGAGATTCAAAGATAGTGAAAAATTGATTTTTCTGTTTTTCACTGGACAGGAATGATGGAGTAAATAAAAGTTGCTTTATGACAGGGCTTCTCAGAACATTTAATATGTTATAATGCATTTTGGGACTCTTCAAGAGTGGGATATAGCGTGCAGTACCCATATTTCCTGAAATTATTTGACCATGGATCTTGATATCTCTCCTCCTTCTCCCCCTCTCTTTCCTTCTCTCCCCCCTACCCCCTCTCCCTCTCCCTCCCTCCTTTCCCTCCTTCCCTCCCTCCCTCTCTCTCTCCCTCTTTCTCAAAGATCGTCTATTACTATCTTGTATTCCATCAGACATAGTTCAGGGGATACTGCTATGGGGATACTGACTGAGGCAGGTGAGAAGAGTGTGTCTGATTGTTAGGAGCAGTACCATCTGTGAGGAAGGAAAGTATTCATTTCAGATATATCTTGGCAGCAACAGAAAGGCTTAATTTTAGTAGCAGCTAAATACACTGTAAATTATCCCAAATTGTCAGATAAAAATTTAAAATAGTGTCCTACATGTAGTAGGTAGTCAATATATAAGAATCCATGAAAATTTCATAATTTCAGACCTTTTAAAAATCTTACAATAATTAAGTTCCTCTTTGGAAAATTGAACTTCATGTTCTACATTAGAATCTTCTACCATTTTGTGAGAAGAATATAATTTCCATTTTCCCAAAGGCTTGATCATTGGTATGGGGGAAATAGTGCCTACAACATGGTTGATGAACTGATCAGCAAGCTGATCACCTAACCTGTCAGGCTGTGATATATATATCTATGTATTTGTATATCTGTATCTGTATATAGATACAGATATATCTGTATGTGTGTGGGGGGATGTTGGAGGGCAGATAGGTAGAGGGGAATAGAGTAGTAATTGGCTTTGAAATACAATAGGTAAGACTTTAGGATCCCTTTGTAGGGCTGAGTTCTTTACCTTTGGACTGTATGTCTTGCTCATAAATTAAGCAGCATACTCTCTTGTTGTCATCCCTCATCCCCCCTGTAATAATAGCTCTATCTGTTAAATATTTAAACATAGGCTTGAAATAATTCAGACTTACAGCAATTAGAATGCTTTTGGCTGCAAGTAACAGAAAACCCAAATCAAAATTTAAACAAGGAAAACTTATCCCTTAAGTAACCAGGAAGTTTTAACGGGGATCGATTCATTTCAGGTTGATAACATCATCAAAGACTGAGGGTTTTTTCCCCCATGTTTCTACTGTGTCATCCTTAATGTGATGGCACGGGCCCCAGGCAAGCTTCCTTCATGGTTGCAGTTCTAGCCATCACATCTAGACACTACAATGTCTAGGCACATTATCCAGTGGCTTTGTGCATCTCTGTTTCTTTTTAAGAGCAAGAACTACTCCTGAATGTGTTCCCATGTCCCCACCTCTACACACTATAGGTTTTTCTTTGCAACTTGTTAGCCAGAGTTAACATCTTAGCATGTCCCAACTTATCCCTGGTGAGGGAAATAGATCCACCATAATTGGCTTAGACTAATCAGGATTCTCCAGTTGGGTCTGGGGTTGGTGCCAGCCCTCCCTGAAGCATATGACTACTCAGAGAAGGGTGAATACCCAACCAAAAATGAAATTTTGTTAAAAGAAAGGATAGGATGGAGGAATGAATGTTGATTAGGCAACTAAAGATATTTGCTGCTGCATTCTTCTAGGCTATCTCAAAAGCTGTAAAAATGCTTTCATTAAGAATGATGATTTAAATAGGAAGATAATATATGTAGGATTTTAGCCTAATAGGAAAACATATTTTTTCTTTGTTTATATATTTCCTTTATATAATTTTAAAAAGATACGAAGTAGTGCAAGTGTTTGGATATACAGTTCTGTATAATTCATTTCTATAAGCAGCTTGCATTATAAAAATTTCACCCAGGAACAAAGTATATGTCTTCACACATGAGCAAAGTTTTGTAGAATGTTAAAACAGAGATTCTGAATAGAATGGAATCAATTTCTAACCCAGAAAATGCTTTTCTGCAATATGAAATGTCTCCTTGTTTCAAAGCAAATCTCTAACAATCTAACAGAATGTTAGCATTGTTTTTTATTATAAACTCTAATTCACTTTGGAATTTGACCTATGTATTACAACATTGATTTTTCTTTTTATAAGGCCAAGTGGTATGAAGTCAAATGATCTTGGAACTTAATTATTTTTATTTATGAACAGTTTTTGTTTTTTTCTCACTCTGTTGCCTTGGGTAGAGGTCGTATGCTCACTGCAACCTCAAACTCCCGGGCTCAAGCGATCCTCTTGCCTCAGCCTCCCGAGTAGCTGGGACTACGGGCGCATGCCACAACACCCGGCTAATTTTTCCATTTTTCGTAGAGATCCATCTCTACGAAAGTCTTGATCTTGCTCAGGCTGGTCTTGAACTCCTGAGCTCAAGCGATCCTCCTGCCTCGGCCTCCCGTAGTGCTAGGATTACAGGCATGAGCCACTGAGCCCTGCCTGAACCAAAGTATTTTGATGTGACTTTTTTGGCCTCTGAACTCAACTTAGGCCAATTGTCCTGAACAATCTCTTTCTCCATCTGCCAAATTTCTTTCTTTTCTCTCCTCTAAACTCTAACTGCTTCGTTCTGCACATACTGCCTCTGTAAAAGCGGAACATGAGGTTATAAGGGTCAGGGCAAAACGGCTGGTCTCAACAGAAGATGGGGTCAGACTAGCTTCATTTGACAGAAAATAGTAAGGCAGATCCAGTTGCTAAATCTTGGAGGGCTAGAATTTTCCACCCTATAAGCACAATTCTAGAGCCTTCTCTTACCCTTCAGACATCTTTGTCTTTCTTGTATTTATCTCTATAATTACAGTCTGAACAAATGATTTAGATACATATAAATGGTCAATTACATACTTCCCCCCCTTAATTCACTTGATTCGTCCCTTGCCCCCTACAGTCAAAGCCCTCTTATGCCATTGGTTCCATTTCTATAATTGATATCCTAGTTAGGTGAGCCAAGTTTTCTTCATCATTCATTCAGCACGTGCGCTTACTAGGTTCAAGGTTCTGAGTGCTGATGGGAGTACAGACATTTATAAAATATGGTCTAAATCTTTGAAGAACAGTGGAGGAGGGGAGATAAGACTTGAACTTAACTGTAAAACAAGGTGGAAAGCTGTAAGTACGCTACGAGCTCCTTTCCTCTCCCTCAGGAGAAGAGGCCACATGCTCCATTCCTCCCATTTCCTCAGTTCAGCTCCACTGCATAATTGCATCTCTAGCAGAGATCTTTCTCACACTCTTAAGACACATATCCTTTTTATACCCCTTCCTCCTTCCCATCTCTTTCAGTTCCTCTTCTATTAAGGTGGGAAAGTCTCACCCGACCATTTCTTTATCTTGCTTCCTTCTTTTGTTTTATCTGTATGATAATAAGTGATTCAGATCATGGCTGATAAGTACAGAGTAGTATTGATGACATGCCTCCCCTACCTGTACAGTCAGGTGCCACGTAACAACATTTCGGTCAGTGATGGACTGCACATATGATGGTGGTCCCATAAAATTTTATAATAATGGAGCTGAAAAATTCCTGTCACCTACTGATGTTGTAGCTGTTCTAAGGACTTAGCACAAAAAGTTAGTCATGTCTTTATGGTGATGCTGGTGTAAACAAACCTACATCTACTATGCCTCCAGTCTTATAAAAGTCTAGCACGTACAGTTATGTACAATATCTGATACTCCATAATAAACAGCTGTGTTACTGGTTTATGTATCCAGTATACTATACTTTTTATCATTATTTTAGAGTATACTCCTGCTTATTAAAAAAAAGGTTAACTGTAAAATAACCTCAGGCGTGTCCTTCAGAAGGTATAACAGAAGGCATTTTTATCATAGGAGGTGACTGCTCCGTGCTTGTTATTGTTCCTGAAGAGCTTCTAGTAGGACCAAATGTGGAGTTGGGAGACTGATACTGATGATCCTAACCTTTTTAAATAAATTTAGTTAGCCTAAGTGTACAGTGTTTATAAACTTTGCAATAGTGTACAGTAATGTCCTAGGCCTTAACATTCACTCACCACTCACTCACTGACTCATCCCAGAGTAACTTCCAGTCCTGTAAGCTTCATTCATGGTAAGTGTCCTACACAAGTGTACCATTTTTTATCTTTTATAGAATATTTTTACTGTATCTTTTCTGTGTTTAGATTAGATTCTATGTTAGATACTTACCGTTGTGTTGCAATTGCCTACAGTATTCAGTGCATTAACATGCTGTACAGGTTTGTAGCCTATGAACAATAGGCCATCCCATGTAGCCTAGATATGTAGTAGGCTAAACCATCTTGGTTTGTGTGAGTATTCTCTATCATGTCCATACTACAACGCAGTTGCCTAATGACACATTTTTCAGAATATACCTCCATCGTTAAATGACAGGTGGTTGTATTTGGAAATGAAATTATATGTATTCAGGGTGGTGAGTGCTCAGTTTTCCCCAGAAACTTAGCACAGGTCATCTTCTCCATCTCCTTCATGCTTTAATTAAGCTAACTTTCCCTTAAGCTTCGACATTTCAGGGAAATAAAAGAGGTTCTTTCAATGGTGTTCTCTTGTTTTGGTTGGTTACCAATATTGCAATAGCATAGGTTTAAATTTTTTAATCATCATAAAAGCATGTTTCAGTGGTGAAGTAAATAATTTCTGTGGGCTAACTGTAGTGCCACCATTTATAGTATTTGTCTTTGGAAAAATGTATTAGCCAAAAGACTGTTTATAAGTTGTAGCCTTTCCATAGATGGACATACCATTCTTAAATACTTGCTCGTTTTTATCCTTTCTGTTTTCAGCTCTGGCTACCTTTGAAATTGTGCTTTCAAGCACTGCCAAACTGGTTGGCTCACCCGTGGAAATTGAATTCCATGGGATCCATGGCATTTTCTGTGGAGGTTTCTTTCTCTAGAAATCTCTTCCTGCCCCTGCCCCCCATTAAATTGAAGTTTAATGATTTTTCAGGGCCTTGTGTGTAATATCGTTCTTCATAGAAATTTTAAAAATGAAAATAGCAAAAAGAATCATGTTTATTGGTTCACTTATCTTAGTCTTGAGTGACTGTCTGCATGATTTGATATCTTAATTATGTATTAAGCATTAACTGTGTGATGGACTTAGTGCTGGACACCAGGAGGATACAGAACAACATTATTTTTAGGGGGCGTGCAGTGGGCTTGAAATGAATCAAAAAACCGAAACCAACAGGCACAAAATAATTAAGGAGCAGATAAGTGTCATTGTGAAGTTATAGTAGCAATAAGAAGAAGAGGGAATGACCACTAATTAGGAATTAAATATTATACTATTATTATAGTATAACCCAAGAAATAAACATTTGGTTATTCTTATATAGTCTGTCTATGATATAAATGCCATAGCCTGTGTGTTAGGAAATGCTTGGAGCTATGCTCACTATTTACAAGAGGTTTCTCTGTTTCTCAGAGAAACTGACTGATTTTTGATGTGTATTCTTTATAATCAGAAATACTCAATGATATAATTGTCAATACTTTTATTCTTTTTGGGGGGAATAATAAATGATAATTTAGTAGTATTCTATGTTCCCCTCTAATCTATAATTTTTGATCTCTTTACTTAAAAGACCCTTGGATCCTTAGAGACCTGAGTGCAATTGTGAATTGAAGAAAAACACACACAACTCAAACTCTTTTCCTGCATTTATTCTTTCTTACTACAGTCAGCCTTTTCTCTTGGGTCCTCCCTGGTATCAGTACGCATACCATAGGTGAACTGTCTTTCACTATATTCAAAACAAATACTCTTCAACTGGAATTGTCTCCTCTTTGCCACCATTTCCCTGCTGATTTTACAGGTTAGCTAAGTCTAGTTGAAACTGCAGAGTCTTCTAGAGCCAGATGGATGAATGGATTATTACTCTTGCCTCTCTCTATTTCACTCTTGTTCTCTCTTTTTATATTGAGAGTAATATATGCTTATTAAGAAAAATATGGAGAATATGGAAAAGTTAGAGTCTTATTCTCTTCACCCATATGCAATCTTTGTTATCATTTTGGTGTGTTTTCCTGCCATTTTTTCCTGTCCATGAGTGTTTAGTTTTTATTCAGTATATTTGTAATTATTCTATATACACACAGTCTTGCAGCCTCCTTTTTTCACTTATAGGAAGCATTTTTCATGTAGTTTTATAATCATCATTCATTCCATCTTTTCATAAGTGCTTCAGTAAGACAATTCCAGTTGAAGAATATTTGTTTTGAATATAGTGAAAGGCAGTTCACCTATGGTATGCGTACTGACACCAGGGAGGACCCAAGAGAAAAGGCTGACTGTAGGAAGAAAGAATAAATGCAGGAAAAGAGTTTGAGTTGTGTGTGTTTTTCTTCAATTCACAATTGCGCTCAGGTCTATGAGGATCCAAGGGTCTTCTAAGTAAAGACGTCAATGGACAAATCATAGTTTCCTTGATAATTCTATTAACTATTCAATATTTTAATTTTCTCTCTAGTTTTTAAAATGTTATTAATAACATTGTGGTGAGTGTCTTTGTTTATAAAGTGTTTTAACATGTAAGGTTATTTCCTGCAGATAGATTGTCCTAGGTGTAATTTCTTGGTCACAGGGTATATAACTGGTCTTCAGATTCTGTTTATTTGTTGTCAGATTTCTTATAAATTGATCTTGAAAAACAGTTTCCCAATGTCACCATCATGCTCAGGAATTTTTATTAGCTCTCTGTTGCCTGCAGTCTAAAGTCCATAGCCCTCTAATTGGCCTTTTCCCTTTTTAAAAAGCTTTTCTTTTTTAAAAAAACCTTTTCTTTTAGTTTTAACCAACCACTTATCATTGAGCATATACATTCCATCAAATTTTTCCATATTTTAAAAATGGTGCAGGGAATATTCTCTAATGCAATTTAGCTCTGCCCATGTTTTTTGGATTATATTTTTGGGATAAATTATCAGCAGTGAAGATACTGGGTTAAGAATATAAACATTCAATGAAAGTGGTAGCCAAGCTTTTTAAAAATAAGATGATATCAGTTTATAAATTACCAGTATGTATAATCTTCCTAGTAGTAATTATTATTATTATTATTTTTTAAATTTATTTTTTTAATTTCAGAATATCATGGGGGTACAACACTTTGGCCATACACATTGCCCCTGTTCTGCCCGTGTCAGAGCCACAATCGTGGTCATCTCCCAAACTGTGCTCCCCACATCCATTCAGTGAGAGTTTTTCCCATCCCTTCCACCCAATAGTAATTATTTTTTAATGAGAGTTTAAGGGAATGTAAGGGGGAAATTACCATGTTGTTTCAATTTACATTGCTTTTATTACTAGTGAGGTTGAAGGTTTGCCCACATTATTTGTTGGTTAATTATATTTTCTTCAGCTTAGCTTTTGAGGCCCTATATAAGTTGACCCTGCCCTTTTCACCTTATCTCTTATTATTCAAATCCACAAATATTTATTAAACTCCTACCAACTAACTTTTCCCACCCCAGGAAATAAACACACTCTAATCAAGCTAATCTCCCTGTTCTTTTGAATTTGTTAGGCTTTTCTTTTTGGTGATTTTGTTAATGCTTTTTCTACTCCTGCAATGCCTGTCCCTCCTCTTTTTCTTACAGTATACTGATTTTTCCCATCCTTTGGGTTCAGCCCAAATCTTTTTTCCTCTTGAAGTCTTCCCTGACCTGATTGTGGCTTGCTTGAGAACAAGATCTGGGTCTGGTGCTCCCTTGTACTCCATTGCCTTATTCAGGGTCTGCCTTATGTAGCAGGCAAGAAGATGATGTAGCTGAGAAGATGCATGTTGAGATAGGCAGCGCTACCTTTAACTTTTGGCTCTGACTTTGGGCAAGTTATTTAGTTCCCTGAGTCTCAGTTTCTTCATCTTGGCATCATCATAAAATGGGGGTGGTAATAGTATCTGCCTCCAGAGTTGTTGTGAGGAGTAAATGCTATAATCCTTATAAAGGGCCTAGAGTGATGGTGCTTGGTTTACAGGAAGCTCTCGTTTAGTGATAATTATTTAAAATTAAGTGAACGAATAAACTGGCCATCCCAGCGTGTGTTCTCCCTTTCCTTAGGACTCTTCCTGGTGTGCCCCAGGTTATGTATACTATCTCTTTCTGGCATTGGTTATTGTTTCTTGAGAATTAGTTATACACTCCAAATAGATACCAAGTTCTTAAGGGGAGGAATTATATTTGAAGTTTTTTGTGCATCCTTAAAGCACTATGTAAGTGATGATGGTGACAGTTGTGTAGCTTTGGTGTCAGGGAAAATGAGGGCAGCGTGGTGATGAGGGGTTCATTTTCATCTTTTGCTAAAAGCTTTACTGAACCTTTACTAGGAGAATTTTCTGCTAGGGCCTTTAAAAAATGTTTAGTTTTGTTGCTTGTTCAGCCAAATAGGGTTAGTTATTCAGTAGAAAATGGTAAAAAGAGCAAATAACACCATCGGATTTCACTTTTCCATATAGCGTTTCAAAGTGGTATTCATTAATATTTGTGAAAAACCTTAATGCCACAAGAAGTCATAAACTAAACCAGATTTTCCCCCTTTTTTAACTTTCTCACGGCTTGGATTAACAACAGTGTTACTCCGTAATTTACACCAAGCATTCTCAAAAAGCTGAAACAGTGATTCATGTTTAGTCACCATGTGACTGGCTATTTTCATTTATTTGAAATATAAACAACAAAAAAATATCCTGGATAAAGATCTCCACGTATTTTAACTAGTGACAGATGCTATGATCAGTATTTCTACTTAAGTCAGGCATTTTTTACATACACCTCAAGCCTTGCAATTAAGCTTTATGCCTTTCCAAGCATAACAGTTAACCAATAAACCAAAATATCAGCCTGGTCTGGCTTAGCTCAGCGGTCTTTTGATTTCTTCCAGTCTGTTTGATGTGGAGGCTTATTGAGATTTATCTACTGAGCTGTTCATAGTTTGTAGGGCTGAAAGCACTGGCTATATTATATAAGATTCCATTAGTGACAGAAGAGTATAGACAGTCTCTACATAGTAGATATTTTAGTTAGTTGTGCTGGTCATGGTTTTGTTGAAATTTTTAAGACTGTTGTCATACTTTCTTGTTGATACTCAATGATTTTTCTTATTTACCAGTTTATACTGTGAGCCTCAAAACAGATGTGGTTTGATTGGTTCAATTTAGTAGAAAGTTTCTTCCTCAATTTTCAGGAGAAATCTCTATGCAGATTTGAAAACTTTTCCAATTATTTGGACCAGTTTATCCACAGGGAAATAAAAATAGAAATATATAGTAATCAATCTTAAATATTTGCTATGCAAGTAGGTAAGCATCATTCCATTGTATTGTTCGTGATAGTAATAGCATCGGTAATACCCAGCTTTATAACATAAAGCCTGCAAAGGGCTTTCACACAACTTATCTCATATATTCCTGGTAGGAATACTTGATAAATATTATTGTCCCCCATCCTAGATGACATACTTGGAATTTGGATTATTTATTTGCTACATGTCTCATATCTAGTGTGAAGCAGAGGTGGTGTTCAAATTCACATACGGCTCCTAACCCAGTTATTTTTTCATTACATCAAAGCTTTTTTGTCCAATAATATACAATATTTTTAAAAGTAATACAGTTCTGCCAAACAGCTTTCCAGTGGTGTTTAATCATATCCTCTTTCCTGAGAAGTAAAATTACTCGGGTTTACCCTGCTGGAGATAAGAAAATAAGGTCATATTGAAGGAATAATGAAATGTATTCATTCTTTCTGACTCAGTTGCCTCATGCATTGAATGGGGAAAATACCTCATAGGGTTTTTGTGTGATTGAATAAGTTAACGCACACCAGGAGGTTAGCAAAATGCCTAGCACACAGTAAATGCACAATACATTTAGCTCTTGTTAGCATTCATTTACGCAGTGGGGTTTATTTACCTGCTGCTATGTGTTGGGTAATGTGCTGGGCATTAGAAGATAAATAAGACAAAGGCTTTGCCCTCAAGGGTCTCAGAATCAAACAGAGTAGACATCCTCCAAACTACATGCCAGTAGCATGAATGGTCCCTTATAGAGACATGCAAGGAGAGATTTGGAAGTATAGAGTGGGGATGAGTATGGACTGTCAGGGAAGGTTTCCTGTAAGAGACAGAGCCTTGAGATGAGTAGAAGTTAGCCAAGGGAAGAAAAACTAGGTGAAAGGGGAGCCACGAGACAGTTGATGGCGGTGAAAGGTTGGTATGAATACATTTCTTCAATCCAGGATTTCTTGAAAATTTTATAGGCTGTTAAGTACTGTGACTCTCCAAGCATAGCGTTGAATACTCATTTAAAATATTGAAATGTGGAATCTTCTTTATGGAATATTTTGTGAAGAACTGTGTTTTAAAGAACACACTTTGGGAAACTCTGGATGGACTGAGTAGTGAAAAGAGAGAAGCATGAGTTCAGGTTAGAAATGAGGTAGACAAGGAGGATGGAGAGGGAGATATTAATTAGAGATACTAAGACAGCAGATTTGACAGGACTTGATGAAAAACAAGGGGACCAGGGAAGTGCAAACATAGTGGGATGATGGCAGATTTGTGGCTTGGACAGTTTTTAAGGCTAATGGTGCCATTTACAGAGGTGAGGATTTAGGGGGAGGAACAGATTAGTGGGGGAAGATACCAAGTTTAGTTTTGCACTTGTGTTTTGAGATGACATCCAAAGGGATATCCAATGGGACATGTCCATTTGGCAGCTAGTTATATGGGGTCTGGGGCATAGGAGTGAGATCTGGGCTAGATGGAGGAGACATCTGTGTATACATAGTATTTTATGCCAGGACAGTGATTAAGATCACCCAGAGGGGTGAGAGGAGACTTCAGGAGGCATCAGTATTTAAGTGATCTGTGGAGGAAAGAGGATCTCTTAGCAGAGATTGAGTATTTCAATAATCCAATATTCTTTAGGACATGTTTGTTTCAAGATCCGTGAGTATTTTGTTTTGTTTTGTTTTGTTTTTCTGGAGAGTGCCTGAATCCACCCATTCAGGAAATCTACTTTGTGGGCTGTTCCTCCCAAGAATCTAGGTAGTTGTAGAAGGAGGCACTTTACGCCCACTCTAAGCTTTCTGAGGAGAGCTGTGTGATACCCCGCCCAACCCTTCTGGACTGAGTGGGAGAAGGTGGAGCCATCTTGCCGTTGTTAAGTTTTTGAGTGTTAGGTCCTTAAATGTAACTGGAGAAATAATGAAAGAGAAATATTCCACTAGATTAAACAAGTTCAATGGATTTTAATTTTCCTGATAAACTATTATTAAGAAATTGTTTTGGAGATTTACTCTCTGAGCAGGATTAGCTAACCTACATTTTTCATTTGGATAAGTAGTTCTTTAATTAGAAACCAAGATTTAGGGAATAGTTTCCCATTGCTTTATATAGTATAGAGAAGGTATGTGAAACTGCCAAATGAAGGTTTTCTTCATGATAGTGAGAAGCAGGGAAAACAAGAGGAAATTATAATATGTTAAGGGAAAGGATTCTGTTCATCCAATGTACCTTTTATCTTCAGTTCTGAAAGTCTCTGCCGGCAGGGTTCCCCGCCCCACCTATTCTTGTCATGCCAAGAGTTGCATATTTCTGGCAAAATGTTCATTACTGGCTAGGGGTGTGCAAGAAATCCTTTGCCAGAGAATTAAGCAAGCAGAAGTCTGTCAAAACAAATATTCTAGTTTGAAAATATAGTCCTGCGGGGGAAGGGGGAGGGATGGATAGTGGAGGAGGCCAGGGCATGTTCTGAGGCTGAGTATTTATTTCATAAGAATTCTGTGTTCTGAAAGACTGTTGTTTGCAGGAATGCTGGAGGAAGCAAGCAGGATTGTGGTACATTAAATGTACTGATGAGCAAGGATGGATTTTCTGAGGATTTTTGGTTTGTTCTTGTGTTTGGTATGTAGCTGATCTGATGACAGCCTTTGCTAAGAGTGAAACATTTTGATAACAAATAGCCTTTTTAATTTAATTCAAGAGGCATTTAACAAAACTTATGTTTACATGGAAAAACTCTCAGGCCTGAGGATATTAAACACTCATAAACAAACATGCACATAAACACCAGTCCACTTCATAAGCATTTATTTGGCTAGGAAATGCCAACTTTATATAATTTCAATCTTGAACGTATTTGTTGATTGATTTAAAAAAGCAAAACTTGTTTTTCCTTCTATTTCTTCCTTGTTACTTTAAAAAAATCATGTTATAAATGAGTAAGAGTATAGACTGGATAAATGCAAGGTTTTTAGATTTCTTTGCTATATAGTTGGTCAAAACTACTATTATAGAAGTTGCTCTTCAAGTTGGAGAAACATAGGCTGACATTTTTGTTACTATCCACTGGGATGGGTGTGGGCACTAACCATATTAAGCCTCAAGAATGAAAACCGTGGCATGCAAAAGTGGATTTTAGTTCTTCTACAGGATTTCCTGACCATATATCAATATACAACTGACATTATTATCTGAGAATTTTAAAAATAAAATATACTGCTTTGTAATATTGCAATAAATGATCATATGTGATAGAATGTATTAGTAATAAAATCCTTCAAAATAACATTAATAAAATACAGACCAGTTTATTTTTATTTTCTCTGGCAAATTTTAGACTTGCTACCATAAACAATTCAAGGAACAGATGCCTGCATCCAGAGCACTGGAAGGAAGCCCTCCTGCTCTTTGATTCCCCGATTTGATATACTTTAGTTACTAGAAGAAAGATTAATTGATGTAAAATTTCTTTAATTTTAGTAATTCAAAAGAATAAAAATTTTTTGAGGGCTTGAAAAGATCATGGTGCACCATTGGAATTTGCCTTTAGTAAGTGTAACATTTGTTTTCTAAAGAATTATAACAACATACTTAAATTCCAGAACAGTAAGCAAAATAGCTTAAGTTCACTGACTTGAAAAAACATTCTTTTATACTGCACGGTTCTAAAATAAATACTTAAAAGAAACAGAGAGCAAGCCATTCTATCTTGGATTTCATTTTCCTTCAGATAGAACAGCTAGAACAAACATTCTTGCTAGTTAACATTGCCTGTGTTTTTATGAAGTTAATAACTGACCTGTCAATCACGCCCTATATAAATACGGTAGTTGAATGCTTTCTGCTTTAGAAGCACTTTTATTTACAAGAGCTGCCAGCCAAGATTTCCAAAGGACTCCACGGGCTGTTTGCTTTGATCTGTTTTGAGGGCTGGTCTCTTTATACCTGTTGGTTTGCTCTTTCTGATACCTTTGTGTAATCAGGTATGGGGAGAGCAGATGTGCAGAATAAACATGTCTTAAGGAAACCAAGACTCAAGAGAAATCATGTAATTATGAACCAACAGCTTTAAAAAAGAAAGGGAGAATATTTTCTTAAATCGACTTAGTTGCTGTTATGACAAGAGAACAGATGTTGTGGTATTCAGCCCAGAGAAGCAAGAGCTTCTCTTAAACCTCAGCTTCTTAATGAATGGAGGTGGTGTGTGTATCCCCCACCTTTCAAACTGTTGCTCTCCTTTAAATTTGTAAATTGCTGAGATGTTGCAGTTCTTCTAAGTTGACTTTTGCCTTTGACCTTTTTTCATTTGCTCCTTCCCTAGGAAATGTTTACCACATGTCTCTATCCAAATAATTGTCTCTCTGTGGGAATAGTTACCTTTGCATTTTGAACTGGAAATGCCTTTTAATGTTTAAAGCAGGTTTCAAAAGAGTGGCTTTTTGATTTTTGTTTTATGATTTTGATTTGGGGTTTCCCCCCAACACTGAGGGGAACTGAAAGCTAAATCCATCTTTTTATCCCCCAAAATGCCAAACATAGTACTAAGTGTATGAAAGAATGGTAGATATTAAGAGAAACTGAAGTTCTTTGGTCTTGTTTCCAAAATGACCTATTCTGAGTTTAATTTCTTTTACCTTTCCATTAAATATTACACTAATAATTCCTGTGTATTATATTTACATACTGTTTGTCTC
Organism: Daubentonia madagascariensis; assembly: GCA_023783475.1. Lineage (NCBI taxonomy): Eukaryota > Metazoa > Chordata > Mammalia > Primates > Daubentoniidae > Daubentonia > Daubentonia madagascariensis. Next base: position 36,992,897 of record JAKFHU010001035.1, on the reverse strand, counting down.
TAAGAATCTGAATGTTTGAACTTATTGGAAAGGTTGTTAGCTTCTACTTTAGTTTGAAATTAAAACTTCAAACTAAAAGGTATCTTCCCCTACCTTTTTTAAACTAGAAATTTTACCTTTACAGTGCTTTAGGAGGAATTGATTTGGAGACTTTCAGGCACTTGAGGTCGTTCACCCTACTACTTTGGGAAATTCTCTTTATACTTTTCATATTGATTTTTCTGACTTTTTTTGGTCAGCAGCTTTCCTGTTTGTGACACTGGCATGAATCTTAGATTTTCTGTGGAAGGGTGCCTGAACATGTCCCAGGTTTTAGAAAGCAGGTCTTTTATTAACCAGAGTTTTCTCCTTGCTTTGTTACTCAGAAAACTTTCAAATTCTAGTATCTTAAAATGTTATTGCAATTTACTTGGTTCCTTGTTTTTATAGTTTTTAATGCTGGCATCTCTATGATAATCAACAAAGTATAAAGTGCAGCCCAAAATACCCTCGGTTCAGCAGCCTTCCTTAGATAATTACTTGCCAGGGTAAAATTATTTGGTAAATATTAAGGTAGATTAAAGCTTGGTTAAAGTCTGTGTTCCCTCTAACACAGCCTTTGGGGGTCAAAGGTGCTAAAGCTCTGGTGTTGCCTGGAGCCAATGCCAACTAGTGCAGTCATGTTGCCTGTGTTGAGGCAGAAGCCTCTAAGGGGTACGAAACTGCCAAAATTACATTTGAGCATCTTCAGGCCTTAGATTGCAGAACCTTTGTAGGAAGTAGTGGTTCAGGGTAGCCAGAGATCAGGCCAGAGAAGCAAGTAAGAGTAAACTAGGATTGGCCATGCCATGGACGCTGGGGGAGAAACTTCCTCTCCAGATGCTGCACACAGGGACAATTCTGAAGGTCCGTCCAACTGCTGTGGTGGCAGATTAGCAGAGAGAGTCCCCTCCAATATTTTCATTTTGCATTCATCCAACACTCAGATCCATAATCCCGTAATTAAATTTTCTGAACAAAGACCCTGTGAACCCACATCATCCATATTGATGACTAATAGCTCTTCCTTCTAGGCACATAAGGAAATCTGTAATGCTTAAAACAAAATAAAGACCCTAGTCGGGTTTGGGAGATGGTGAAGTGAGGGAGTAGATATATTTAGGACTGGGTTTGCCTTGCAGAAATAATTTTTCAGTGCTGCTTAAAATGGACCTTTCAATGGTTTCTGCACTTACTTAAGTATATGTGATTATCTGAGTGATCTAAAACTTAGTCACAGTGATGTGATTTTATTAAAATATCTATGAAAATATGTTGGTCTTTAAACTTTTGGCACATTGTTAAGAAAAAAAATTCTCTCTTTAACTCTTTTGTGTGGGCAGTGTAGATTTACGTGAAACTTTTTAGGGCAGACCCAAACACAGTTCATTATGTTACTCCTTTGCCAAAACTTCAAGTAGCTTTCCAGTTTTGAGAAATAAGGTTCAAATTCATTAGCTTGGCATTTGAGGCCTTCCACAATCCAGACTGCTCCTTACCAGAACTTTTTGCTCCAGCCTTCTGTTGTCCCCTGGCAAGCCTTACACATCTCTCAGCCTCAACAGTGTCCTTGTGCCATCCTCTTCACCTGCTTTCTTCCTCCTCCTTCAGCCTCCCCAACCCCTGGGAGAGGTGAATCCTAGCTGTCCTTCAAGGCCAAGCTTCACCTAGAATTGTTTAGGACCTCTTCTCTGCTTTTCCAAATCTGTCAGTATCTTGGTTAGTCCCATCTCTTGTGAAACTAGCCGTCCTGGAGCATTCCTCTGTGGGCTCTCCCCACCGCTTTGGCCTCTAGAGCAATGTTATACCACTTCTGTGGCCAATCTTTCAATCATGGTTTGTTTTTTTGTTTCTGTTTTTCCATTCATTTCTGTCTTATTTTGTAAACTTGATTGAAAGTGCCTTGAGGCTTAGAATTTTATCTCATATGTGCAAGGGTCCTCCAGAGCACTTAGCATAATGTTTAATATATGTTTGTCAGTTGGTTGATTGATTGGTGCATGTCTCAGGCCCAGGGCTTGATGTATTTGCAGTCTGTAAAGACAGTGAGCTATTTTCAGAACCACTGGGTACCTTTGTGCCAGGTTTATTTTTTGGTTCGTTAGCTTAGTAGTAGAGATGTTAGGCCCAGTTCTGTCCAGAAAATCTATTTTCCAAATCTTTGCATGGACAGAGTGGTGTTATAGTCACACCCTGGAGCAGTTTCACCTTTGTACTGCCAACTCTTTCTTATGCTGACTGGCTGACCCATGTTGAAGGGTTCCTCAGATCTCATTTCAGCTTTCTGGGTAACTTTTATTTTTAATTAAAGGAAAGCTTATTTCTAAGACCCTTCTTGGACCAGAGGCAAGTGAATATTCATTAAATGTTTACTTTCTTGACTTTAATTCACTTCAGCAGGTGATAACTCAGGTGGGATTATGCCTTGACAGTGAGCTGACAAGGTCCCTGTTTATGTGGTTATTGACTTTTCCAGTATTAACCTTTTAGATATTGCATGAAGCCAGCATCCTGGTGTCTGAACCATATAAGGAACTGGTTTTCTTTTAATTTTGTGTTTGGAGTTTGAGGAAGATGCATATGCCAAGTTGGGACTTTTGAGACTTCAGTGTTTAACTCATTTGGTCTGAAAGTTACTGATAAAATTACTACTTTTGCCAACTTGCTTTTTTAAAAAACCAAGCCTAGAATAGTGAATGTCCTGGTATGGCTGACACAGCATGCTTTAGGCTTCTGGAAGCTTGAACCAGACTCTGAGAAGAGATTTTAATAGTCCAGTATGGACCTATGTATGTAATAGTTAGTCCTTCACATTTGTATAGCACTGTTTGACACCCCTGTATTTATTATATTTATTTAACAAATATTTTCTGAGCACCAGTTAGGAACATAGGAACCTTGTGCTAGGTTCATGAGATACAATGATGAGCCATCACCAGATATTTTACTTCTTTGTTATTTTGACTTTTAATTTCTAGTCTGTTTTCTCTTACTAGAATGTTAGCTGTTTGGGAGTGGGTCTTTGCCTTATTCACTGTTGTATCTCCAGTACCTAGGGCAGTGCCTGACACATAGCAGAAGCTCAGTAAATATTGGTCAAATGTATAAATAGAGGTCTACAACAGGGGATGTAAGGGTTTCTGTAAGAGCACATGGGAAATACAGGTAATCTGGGCCTGGAGGAATCAAGGAAGATATCTGAAAGCAAGAGAGATAATGGCTGAGAGGAAGGGTATGCAATATTTGGCTGGGAAAAAGGAATGAAGGTGAGGGTGACTGCTCTTGTGCAAAAGTGTGGGGGTAAAAATATGCAGAGTGCAAGGAGGTGAGCTGGGGACCTTGTCTGCCAGCATGGGAGCCAAGAAAGTATCTTTAGCACAGGTATAACAGGATTTGTTTTATTAATAGTATGATCATTTTGGCTGGTGTATGGAGAACACATTGCAGCTGGATTGGAAATAAAAGCTGAAGACTGGGAGGTCAGTGTGTTTAATTGAAAATTCTGTTTGTTAGAATAATGTAGACTAGTGGTACATTTGGATTTCATGAATTAGCAAAAATTAAAAAAAAAATTTTGAGGATCAACATAATAGAGTTGTCAACCTTTTCAGTTTGTTAAATAAATACATACTTTTTATGTAAATTAAAAGCATACTACATGTCAGATTTATTTCATAAAATAAAGGACATTTTAACGTACATAACCCCCCCCCACACACACACACAGAGGAAACTCAAATGAATGTTAGATATTTGAATGGAATACCTTTAGCTTCATGAAAAATTTAGTACATTGCCCTGGTTTTTCTCATTTTCTTCATGAATGAGCACTGGTGTGTGGTCTGATACTTATAAACCAGTGATTTAGGCTAGGATAGAAATGTTGGTGATTGGAATTAAAGGTAGTGACAGTGGAGATTGAAGGAAGTGAATAGAATTGGGAGATAGGAGGTAAAATCAGCAGAACTTGGTGATTTCAAAGTACTTGCAGATCTTTTATCTCATTTGATCCTAATGGTAACCATGTGAGGTAGTTAGTTCAGTTAGGTATTATCTCCTTTTAATAGATGAAGAAACTGAGATCCAGAAGTTAGGTGACTTGCCTAAGTCACATATCTGATGAATAGCAGAATTGAAACCACAATTCAAGTGATGCTGGACTCTTGATATGCGGCACCCCCACCCCTTTTTGGTTTTGCTCACATTTCAGCGAAGAAAGGAAAAGGAATCCTGGGCTCCCTGTGAGTCATGTCTTTTAGGTCAAAACATGTGATGCAGTCTGTCCTTAGAATAAAACAATATTTTAGTGATGACTCTTTGATTCATCCTTATCTTGCAACATCATCTATTACCAATCCATGAACTTGAGTAACCCTGTTTAAATTAGGCCAGAGGAGAGTAAGGCTTCTTTGGCTGTATTTTCATTTTATCCTGTGCTACCCTTTGTCCTTTCTATAAATAAGCCTTGGCCACCCTATTTATGGGTTTTTGTCAAGAGGGTGGAGGACATTGAGGCTTTGTGTTTATGTAAGGATATTTATCTCCTATCACCTGGGATTTTCTTTTCCTTTCTCATTCTTAGTGTATTTGCAGATTGAAGTAACTTGGTGCTATATAAATTCCAGAAAGAATGGAATATACTTTATAATGGACTATTCCTTATTGAAGGGCAAAGAAAGGAAGTGGAAGTGAAAAAAAATAGGCTTCAAAAGGAAAAAGTGAAGCAATAACAATTTGGATTAGACAAAAAAAAATGTATTAGAAGATATTTGTGGGCAATTCCTTGTAAATGGCTTCATAAACAACATATTTGGTATGTAGTCATAAAATTCTCTGACCTATGAAACACCAATTTAATGGAATTAATTAAAAAATAATATGGAATGCCAAAATTTACATATGAAAACTATCAGTAACTATTCCTTCAATTAGTTGTTTTTATTTAGTCTTTGTATTGATCATTTTTGTAGGCTCCTTATTTTCTGGCAAATTTGAAGACGTTTTTGGAAAACAGTAGAATGACTTTAAATTATTTCAGTACAGACTCAACCATTAGCCAGTCTGTTGTAATTACAAATAATTATAAGAAATATGGTTTCCTTTTCCAAGAAGGAAATATACTTATTGAAGTATCTACACCTGTTTGTATGTGTGTTCTGTTATAGAAGTGTCTATTTTCACTACTAGAATGGGCACATCAGAAACAAATATTGTTTCTTATGATTGTGAATAGAAGAGTTGTGAGAGCAGCATTGTGTATACCACCACTTTCATCGCCTTTAATCACATCACACACATGTCTGTGTGTGTGTGTGTGTGTGTGTGTGTGTGTGTGATTTTAGACATCCTAACCATGTTTTTTCTACCAATGTGGATCCATGCATTCCATTTTATAGCTTTCTTCCTGACCTTTGGCTCTCGTTCTCTCTCTCTCTCTCTCTCTCACACACACAGATGTATATAAAATCTAGTGTTTGATTCCTGCAAAGTAGAGGTGTTAACATATTCAGAATACTATGTAAAATTTTTTATACAAGCCCAAATTTAAATCATATTTTCTATGCCTGCATTTTATGTATTTTAAAAAGCTATTTGTACTGCAAGATTAAAAGTGAGTTATGATCTTTGGTACTCTTGGATCTTAGTATCTCAGAGTATGTTGACCTTAATAATAATTTATACTAATGTCTCTAGTCCTTTCATCTCCTCTTTAAAGTGGGAAAGAAAGGAAGAGGGCTAGGTGGCAGGAGCCAGCCAGAGAACAATGTGTATATAATTTGTTGAGAAGGTACAAGGTTAGATTTGTGATTTGTCAATGTGTTGTCTCATGTCTCACGGTAATTCCACAAAGTAGGCACTATTATTCCCATTTTATAGAAAACAAAATGGAAAGTTATTTAGCAAGGTTGAACAAATCACCCAAGGTTACACTGCCACTGAGTAATACTCCTCTGGTCAGGCTAGTTCCAAACCTTTGCTCTTTCTCTACATCATGTTTCCTCATTCCCACCCCACCACAGAATAAATGATCTACAGAACATAGTTTCAAATTTTATTCCACGATGTAGTAGGAGCCTTTTTCTAAAATAAAATCTTGGGCATAAAAAATTGCCATTGGAAACAGGCTTAATGTAGACAGCTGAATAGTATTTGAACTGGCTTAGTTTATGTGGAATATCATTACCTTTGTCTGAATGCATGGCATTATTTTACTTTATATGTGATTATATAATTAAGATGGGTATTTGGCTTAACATTTGTGAGTTTTACACATTTTTAAGACTATTTGGAGGTATTTATACACTTCAAATATTTACTGGGAAGTATCTTTGCAAGGTTAGGTAAAACATTTTACCAAACTCCCAGTTTCAATGAGTCTCTGTTAGGAAAAGTTAAATAGCACTGTAGAGTAGTCTTTTGGCAATCAGGCAGTTCCTCTGCTCAAATAACAGTGAATATAATTGACAGTCTTAGTTATAAGGTCATAAAGTCAAAAAGAGTTACCGCAGTGTGGTCAACATTTTGACCATAAGGAACAGTATGTAAAAGTTGGTTAGCTGGAAGGATTTCCTGCCTCATTAGTAACTATTGTGTCTCTATTTCTTTGGAGTCATAGCTGAATTGGAAAGAAGAGAAAAATCTTTTAATTTTGCATTTAGAATTGGTGTTCTTTAGATTCATGTAGTGGAAAGCATGTATGGACGAGTATAAACTAGAATCTATCCTTTGTATAAATGCCTTTCTGCTGTGTTGCTTATTCAGAGTGGGCTTCATTAGTATCCTGTTCTTGTTGGCCTGCTCTCTAACCCTTGTTTGACACATTATAGCATTTAAAATGTTTCTTTTTTTACCTTGACAGAATTATTCTTTGCATCATAGTGTATGTATGTGAGAGAGAAAGTACTATAGTCATACCAAGAAATAGCTGCCACTTAAAATTTATAATCAGAATAAAAATAGATATTTTTTAAAAAAGGAATCCAGTAGAAGTAGATATACTGTAATTTAGGAACCAGATGAAAACTTTTTACAAAAAGCAATTAACATTGTCAGAGAGGTGAGATAAAATTGATTACATGAAGTAAGAACAGCACGGTATTTTTGAAAGAGCAATTTGCAAATAAGAGCTCTAGGAAATTAAAAAATATGATAGCCCAGATAAAAATTTCAGTACATAGAATGGAAGACAGTAAAAGAACTCTTTCAGAGATTGAACTAGAGATAGAGAATGGAACATGGGAGAGAAAAAATAAGATTAGAAGATTATTTTAGGCAGTTCAACATCCAACTTACAGGAGTTCAGAAAGGAAAACAGAGAAAAGTGAGGGCAGGAAATTGTTAAAGAAATAGCACAAGAAAATTTCCTAGAACTAAAGGACATCAGTCCTAATGCAGTGTATGAAAAATGATTCACACCAAGAGATACCATCATGAAATATCTAAAATTTTGTAGAGAGGTGGGGAAAAAACCAGTTTACATACAGGGAATTAAGGATCAAAATGACAATGGGCTTAGAAGCTAGAAGTTAATGGAGCATTGCCTTCAAAATTCTGAAGACATATGATTTCCTTCTTATTCTGTAAGCTACACTATTAATCAAACTACACTATTAATCAAACTTGGAGATAAAATAGAAAGAATGTACTTTTATTCAGAAAGTTTTCTTTTAAATTAAGGACAAGGAAAACAATATCTTTCTTTTTCTACTTCCAGAACAAAAATGAATACAGCATGTAAATATTTTTAAAAAGCTAGTTGTCAAACAATATTGTTTACACAACTGTGTTTGCCGCTCCTCTAAAACAACTGTATGTACTATACGTATAATTTAATGTTTTTATATGTGCGTATCAAAGATCTAGCATGGGCAGGGTGGGATTTCTTTTACTACTTACTTATTTGTATATTGCCTGATTTTTTTAATGAGCACATATTAATTACAATTAATAGAACATAACTGAAAAGAGACCTGATTTATTCTTTCATTTATTTAAAAGAATGTAGGAAGTGCATGCTGTCTGTGTCCTCTGCCAGGTGCTATAGGAGATATAGTTGAAGTAGCAAACACAGCCTCAGCCTTTGAAGGATTTTGGGTTTGCCTGTTAAGGGGAAACACGCATGGAAGGCAGTGGCTCCCAACCGTGTTGCAAGTCTGCCTCTGTGTGATCTCAATGTACAGACTATTCTTGGGGCCAAGCAGATGGCTTTCCAGAGTCTGCAAAGAGGTGGCAGCCTACTAACTTCAGAGTACTTTCAAAAACCAGCATTTGTGAGAACACCAAACACAGGACCCTGATCTTGGAATTTCTAATTTAATAAATTTCATTTGCATTTACACAGAACCAACATGCTTCCTGCTGCCAACCCCAGGAGCCAGAGGTTAGGGTTTTTAATAATAATAACAATAATAAGTTATACTTATTCCAGATTAGTTTTCTGGCTCTCCAAAAAACAAATGGCTAAGATGTCCAAAATGTTCCTTCCACAACTCTGCCAAATGCTGGCTTTTCCTGTCCGTCTGGAGATCTAGCCAATCTGTTGAAAATTATCCTATTTTTTGAGTACTTCCAGGCAGTTCTTCAGAGGGAAGACTAAATCCTGCAGTCTGAGATGGACATCCACTTAAATAGTGAGTCTTCCATATTTCTTTAGCTGAAGAAAATCACACTTTCCTTTCTGTGTTTTATTTCTTCTAGTTTTGAATCTGGGAAAATATATGTATACCAGACATCACATCATACCTAGTTATAGACAACATTATGTATTAATTGGGAGTGTAACATTTGCCTGGTGACTGCTTGCTTTTTTTTGTTTTTGTTTTTTTCCTTATAAATAAGTCTTGGTCTGAGTGTTCACAGACTTAAAAAAAACATGGGTTCACTGGGGAAATTGAAGCATTTAGCCTGGATGAGAACAAATACACACTCTCTTTTTGGTTTGATTTGCATGGGAGTTAGAGGTTTTTTGGAGGGCAGGGGATGGTTAGGGATGTTCTAGTGTGTTAGTAAGATTCTCTTGATTTGAATACAGGAGAGACAGGAGAGTTATTGGACCAAACGGAATTATCTGTGGTCCAGTGATCTCCAAAAATGCTTTGTAATAGCAGATGAGTAGATTTTTAAAGATTAGTTTAGCTGGCAGTTTGCCTGCTCATCTATCCCCTTTAAATTCAGTGGGTGGGCCTGGCTCAGTCTGTGGAAGTAGAAGCTCAGGTAGGAAACCTTAATCTGACTTGACCAGGCTGATTGACAGCAGTGGAGAGATCGCTATCTGACCCAACCATGGGGACATGAGCTGCTTTGAAAACTGGACTGTCTGGGTCACAGTGTGTCCTCTGCTTGTTAAGCAGATGCCTGGCACAGGAATAGTTGGATTACCTGTACAATAGAAACCCTGAAATGTTCAGTGAGTAGGTTGGGAAACGTGAGAGTGGGGTTCTAGTTCTAGTTGCCCCTAATCTGTATTCTGATATTGGTAGACTCACTTAATTTCTTTGGGCATTGATTTTCTCATCTGTAAAATGAAGTGATTAGAGTAGTAGATCATCTTTGAAAGTTCTAGTATGTCCCTTGAAGTGTGGGACTCTGTTGGCACCTCCCCATCACTCAAATAATACAAATTGGCAAATTAATATTAATCTTAGTGAAAAGAATTAACTGAACAAAATGTTAGAATAATAGAAACCAAAAAATGTATATTGGAATACTGGACCTTATGCTAAATTAGTCTATTGATTTTTAATGAATAAAAGAGAAATCTCTAGGTGATTTCTTGATAGTACATTAGATGAGGCAGATGGAGTATTGTTTGAACTGTTTGCATGTTTAGTGCGTGTACCTCACTAAGATTTTAATGCTTGTGTGATGCTCTTTATAATTACGAAATTGGAGTTTCTTTAATCTTACATATATCTTGAGAGTCGGGATGATGAAGTAGGACCCCTGTGGTTGAAAAGAAGACAGCCCACACTTAATTGGGGCAGGATTTTTGGGATGGGGTTCTAAGAAAACAGTAAGAAGGCAGTAAATATTTACTAAGTGCCTCCTATGTGCTAGACACCATTCTAGATGCTGTGATTAGAGCAGAAACTAGACAGTTTTTAGTCTTAAGAAGCTAACATCCTAGTGAGAGGAGACAGACTTTAAACGTGTTTCAATTAAACAACAGTAACTGTTAGTGTTATGAAAAAAGTAAAATCGGTATTGTAGGGAATAATGGGCAGCAGTGGGTGGAGTGTGCTTCTTTCGGTTGGAAAGATGGGAATAATAGGGTGAGAAAGTAGGGAGTATGGATAGCTGTTCTGAGTTACACTTTGTCTTCCAAAACCTTTGAACTCTAAACTTTGTCCCTGGAGCTCATGATGATGTTTTAGGGTATGTGCTTGCTAAGGATAAGAGGGAGGCCAAACTGATGATCACCTACCTCAATCCTGTTTCAACCAGAACAGCCCTGGTTGGTTGGTTGGTTGGTTTTAATTTAATAGCACGTTTTTTTTAATGTGGTAAAATACATGTAACATAAAATTTATCGTCTTAACCCTTTTTAAGTGTACAGTTCAGTGGTCTTAGGTCCATTCATTTTTTTTTTTGCAACCATCAAAAAAAACCCCACCATTTATCTCCAGAATTCTTTTTGTCTTGCAGAACTGAAACTCTATACCTGTTAAACCATAACTCCCCATTCCACCTTTCCTCCAGCGCCCGGTAACCACCATACTACTTTCTGTCTCTGTGAGTTTGAATTCTAGATAGCTCATATAAGTGGAATCATACAGTATTTGTCTTTTTGTGACTGGCTTTTTTATAGCCACTCCTGCTCTCTTCTGGTTGCTATTTGCAAGGAATATCTTTTCCCATCCTTTTACTTTTGTGTGTCCAGATCTAAAGCAAGTCTCTATATGGATAGCATATAGTTGGATCATGTTTCTTTATCCATTCTGCCAATCTCTTGTCTTTTGATTGAAGAGTTTAATCCATTTATATTTAAAGTAATTGCTAATGAGGGATTTACTTGTATCATTTGACTATGTGTTTTCTATATGCCTTATAGCTTTATTGGCCCTCATTTACTGCATTACTGTCTTTTTTTGTGTTAATTTTTTTTTTTTCAGTGAAAGTTTTAATTCCTTTCTCATTTCCTTTTGTGTATATGCATATATTCTGAGCAATTTTTTTGTGGTTACCATGGGGATTACATTTAACATCCTAAGGTTGTAACATTCTAATTTGAACCAATACCACCTCAACTTTAATAACAATATAAAAACTTGGCTCCTTTACAGTTCTGTCCCTACCTACTTTCAGTTACTGATGTTACAAATATATATCTTTATGCATTTGTGTCCAAAAACATAGTTGTTTTATTTTTGCCCATTAATCTCTTAAATTATATAGAAAAATGTGAAGTTACATTTTTATAATAGTACTGGCATTTACACTAATAATGGTTTTTTTTTTTAAACATCCTAGTCTCTTAAATCATGTAGACTACAAAAAGTGGAGTTACAAACCAGAGTTACAATAATACTAGCTTTTGTAAGTGCCCATTTATTTGCCTTTATTGAGATCTTTATTTTTCATATGGCTTCAAGTTACTTTCTGGTGTCCTTTCATTTCAACCTGCAGGACTCTTTAGCATTTCTTGCAGGGCAGGTCTAGTAATAATGAACTCAGTTTTTGCTTATCTGGGGATGTCCACTTTCTCCCTCACTTTTGAAGGACAGTTTTGCTAGATACAGGATTCTTTGTTAACAGTTTTTTGTTTTTTTTTTTGCCCCCCCCCCCCCCTTTCAGCACTGTGGGTATATCAGCCCAGTGCCTTCTGGCCTGCAAAGTTTCTAATGAGAAATCTGCTGATAATCTTATTGGGGATCCCTTGCATGTGATGAGTTGCTTCTGTTTTGCTGCTTTCAAGCTTCTCTCTTTGTCTTTTGACAGTTTGATTATAATGTGCCTTAGTGTGGGTCTCTTTCAGTTCATCCTACCTGGAGTTCATTGAGCTTCTTGGATGTTTATATTCATGTCTTTCATCAAACTGGAGGAGTTTGGCCATTATTCAGATAGTCTCTCTGACTCTTTCTCTCCTCCTTCTGGAACTACCACAATGCATATATGTTGGTTCACCTGATGATATTTGAACAGGTCCCTTAGACTCATTCACATTTCTTCAATCTTTTTTCTTTCTGTTTCTCAGACTCAATAATTTCAATTGTCCTATCTTCAAGTTCATTGATTCTTTCTTCTGTCTGCTCAAATTTGCCTTTGAATCCCTGTAGTGAATTTTTCACGTCAGTTACTGTATTTTTTAGTCTTAGCTTTTTTTTTTTTTGGTTTTTCTTTAGGTTTCTATCTCTTTATTGATAATTCCATTTTGTCCATACATCATTTTCTTGACTTTCTCTGTGTCTTCTTTTAGTTCTTTGAGTATCCTTAATACAGTTGTTTTAAAGTCTTTGTCTAGCAAGTCCACCATCTAGTCTTTCCCAGGGACAGTTTCTTTTGGTTTATTTTGTTTCCTTTCGATGGTCATACTTTCCTGTTTCTTTGAATGCCTTGTGATTTTTTTGTTGAAAACTGGACATTGGAATCTAATAATGTAGTAACTCTGGAAATCAGATTCTCCCTCTTCCCTGGGATTTGCTGATTTTTGCTTTTATTATTGTTTTTTGGTTGTGGTAGGCTGTGTCTGTGCCAAGCAAGGATCAGCCTGAGGTGTAAACATATGTTTTTCTTGGGTCTTTTTTAAGCCTGTACCTTTCACTGGGTATGTGTGGTAGCTTTCTACATTCCTGTATGTATGTGGTTGCTTTTGAATGTCCTAGACTTTAAATATCTGGCTCCCAAAAGGAAAAAAAGAGAAAAATGAAGGGAAAGTGGTGGAAAGAAAGCAAGAAAGAAGGTCAATTGCCCTTTAAATTTCTTGGAAGTTGCTTCAGTCAGAGGAGGAGAGGCTTGCAGCAGTTGGGGGAGGGTTGCAATAATGGCTGCCTGCGTATGTGTTTGTATCTCCAGGATGAGAGCAGCAATCATTGATCACAGTGCAGATCCCCAAATTTTGGAGAACAGGGTCCTTATTGTCCCACAAGCTTTGCACAGATTGTTCCTGGAGCATGTAAAATCTCTATATGGTCTTATATAGAGACCAAAAGCAAAAGGTTTTATTTGGGAATATAGGTATATGTCTCTGTGTGTGTGTGTGTATATATATAAAACAGAATTGCAATTTGGGACATACACAAAGACTGAGGTGGTCTTTGGTATGTGCAAAGAACAAAGGTTGGCGTTTTATTGGGAAAGAGAAATGTTACATAAAATGTTTTGAACGAAAGTTCATTGGCACTAGCAAAGCCTTTTGGGAATTAGCAAGCTCTGATTGGTGAGCGATGGTGGTAGGTAAAACTAGTGTTAGAGTCATGTCAGGTTGTTTCAGCAGCTACTAGGTAAAATTGGTGTTTTTTTTTTTTTTCTCATAGAGACGGGGTCTCACTCTTGCTCAAGCTGGTCTCGAACTCCTGAGCTTTAGCAGTCCTCCTGCCTCAGCCTCCCAGAGTGCTAGGATTACAGGCATGAGCCACCACGCCCAGCTGGTAAAATTGGTCTTAAGGTTAGAGCCGGTCATTTTAGCAGCTGGGCTTGTGAGACAGTTCCTGGAGCAGGCACTTTGTGCCCTGAGTGCTTTCCCCCACCTGGTCCCTCAACTCAGATTTAGCTGGATCTGAAAGGAATAACTCCAATTTGTATAATCAGTTTTCACAGTGCCTTAACTCTTATGCCTTAGCATTTGTGACAGGTGGGATGATAGCCCCCCAAAGATGTCAAGTCCTAATTCTTGGAACCTGTAAATATTACCTTGTAAGGAAAGGGGGTCTTTGTAGCTGTGATTAAATTAAGGAGCTTGAGATGGGGAGATTATTTTGGATTGTCTGCGTGGGCCCTAATGAAATTACCCATATGAGGGATGCAGAGGGAGATTTGAGAGACAGAAGAGGAGAAAACAGGGTGACCACAGAGGCAGAGATTGGAGTAATACAGCTACAAGCAAAGGGGAATACTGGCAGCCACCAGAAGCTGGAAGAGGTGAAGATGGGATTCCCATAGAGCCTCCAGGGCTACGGATTTTGATACCATTGATACTGATTTCAGACCTGTGGCCTCTAGAACTGTGAGAGAATCAATGCAGTAGTTAAGGTCAGTTGTGTGTTCCTTGTTATCAGTATTTAGTATTACCTTTTTCACAGTCTAACTCAGTGCCTTCAGTGTTATAACTGTGTTTCAGTTACATATTGCTGCATAACAAACCACCCCTAAATTTAGTGGCTTAAAATAACATTTTATCATTTCTCACAATTTTATGGGTCAGTTGTGTTCAGCTGGGTGGTTCTTCTTCACCATGTGGTGTCGCATGGAATCACTCAAATGGCTGCATTCATCTGAGATGTCCACTGGGGCTGGGATGACCAACATGGCTTCATGCTCACCTGTCTGGAACTGGAAGTTGGGGCATAAATGACTGGGGCTGATGAGGCTTCTTTCCAGCAGGATAGTCAGGGCTCCAAGAAGGTGAATACAGAAGCTGCCATGCTTTTTAAAGCTTAAGCCAGAACTAGCACAGTATCACTTCTACTGCCTTCTGTTAATCAAAGCAAGTCACAGGCATTCTAGAGTCAAGGAGAGGGGAAATAAACTCACCTTTTAAAAGGAAGGAGGCATGTACATACATGGGAAGATAGGAGTTCTGGGCCATCTTTGGAAATAAGTTTATCACAGACTGTTGAGAATATGGTTATTAAATTAAACTATTAGAGATAACTTGATTCTGAGATTTTAGAGTTAATGGGATACAACAGGAAACATTTTCTGAAAATTATTCCTGACCTGAGGAAGAAAATCCGTGTAAGTCACCCAAGTGGGACCTTGCACACATGAGGAGTTCAACAGATTTGTGTTTACTCACCAACTGTGTAATGAGTGGAAATGTGTTTTCTGGCCCACCCCTGGACCTTCCAAGTGACTTCCAAGGCAAATGGCAGGGCACTTCCAGAACCACAGCCTTTCACTTTCCTCCGTGATAGCCAGCTTAGCAATTTGTGAATTCCCAATCTCAAAAGCAGCTCCTGAAAGGGAAGGATTAGGAAAGCAACAAGTCCAAGAATCTTACAGCTGTCTACAGAGGATTGGAAGGGAAACAAAGAGACTGGGAAGAGACCTGATCAGAGTCAGTGCACAGAGGCTCTGAGGAAGATGCCTTTTCTTCAACTTCTTTGTGGTTTGCCTGAAGATTATTGAAAGGACTTCCTGGTGGAAGAACCATCACTATGATTACATGGGCTTGCTGAGCGTGAAATTTTTATCGTGGAACTACTGATAACTCTTCTTTCTAATCACTCATTCTTTTGTTAACTACTCTAGGGAGAAATGCTGGTGTCAGCCCAGTCAGAGGTGGGGAGAGGATTCCAAGAACAGAGTCAGAGATGGTCCTCCTGGTGGGATTCCAAACCCAGAGTTCTTTTTATTATTAGGTCATTAAATATGAAATGTCCGATTTCAAATCAAAAGTGTAGTTTATTATATCTCAAATAAGAAGCGGTACAGTTAATCAAAGTATGCACCTAAACTATCGACACAGTTTTGCCATCTTCGCTGCTTGTTTAGAAGCCTGGAGAGCTAGTGGCAATGAAATTGTGAAAGGCGTTTTCCACAGCTTGTTGAGAATTGAATATTTTTCCTTGCAAGAAGTGGTGCAAAGCCTGGAAGAAGTGGTAGTCAGTTGGTGCAAGGTCTGGTGAACACGGTAGATGACAAGAGAGTTTCTAAGTTCAGCTACTGTGGTTTGAGCAGCATTGTTTGTGTGACATGTCGTCAAGCGTTGTCTTGCAAGATGATTGGCCTGTCTCTGCAGACCAATCTCGGCTGCTTAATCACAAGCATCCTCATCATTTCGTCCAATTGGTTGCAGTAGACATCTGCTGTAATCAGTTGACCCGGTTTCATGAAGCTGTAGTGGATAATACCAGCGCTGGATCACCAAACAGACACCATTAGCTTTTTTTGATGAATATTCAGTTTTGGACTGTGTTTTGGCACTTCATCTTTATCCAGCCATTGTGCCAAACGCTTGTGATTGTCAAAAAGAATCCATTTTTCATCACACATAACAATACGGTGTAGAAATGGTTCACCTTTATGTTGTGGCAGCAAAGAAAGCAAGCTTCCAGACGATTTCTCTTCTGACGCTTGTTTAATTCATGCAGTACCCATCTATCCAGCTTCTTTACCTTGCCAATTTGTCTCAAATGGTCCAATATTGTTGGAATAGTAACGTCAAACCTTGCTGCTAATTCACGCGTAGGTTGAAATGGATTCACTTCCACTACAGCTTTCAGCTCATTGTTATCCACCTTGGTCTCATTTTGCCCACATGGCTTAATTTCAAGATTAAAATCACGAGAACAGAGCTTCTCAAAGCATCGACATACTGTGCGTTCATTAGTGACATCCTTCCCAAACACTTCGTTGATATTTTGAGGTGTCTGCGCTACATTGATTCCATGATGGAACTCATGTTCGAAAATAACATGAATTTTTGACTTATCTATGGTTTCACAAAAATTGCCCTAAAAAAATTTTTGAAAGATAATCACAAGCCAAAATGTGCATTTGAAAGACTGAGGATGTACCTTCACTTTAAAAATAAAACCAGAAGTGTCAAAGTGAAACGTCAGAGTTATCAACTGTCAAACTTAGTATTTAAGGAAATCAGACATTTCATACTTAATAACTGAATAGTTGTTTCTAGTTTATTAGTTTGCAGTTGATCATGTCTTTTGAAATGTGTGTGTGTGCGCGCGCGCGTGCGCGTGGGCTTTATCGTCTTTGTAGGTTGATTTCCTTCTGAGGGGTATTGTTTTTCTTAAGATGGCTTGCTCTTTTTATCAGCAATCACTGTGGCAAGGAGAAAGAAGCCCTTTGCTGGTTTTTCTTCTCTGGGGTGGTTTTATAGACCAGAATCTAGGGAATAGCTCAGTTTTAGTAGTTTATTGGGTTCTTACTTGAAATACTAACTTAAAACCTCCAGGCTTCTGCCATCAGTGTTTGTTTCCATCTAATGACCAGGTTTATGGTGTTTGCTCCATGCCTGTGAATAAGTCCTTTTTTTTTTTAACTAGATACAACCTATACCTTTGCAGCTGTTTACTATGCAGTTCCTTACTCGTGCGTGTTTTTGCTTGCCTTTGCTAGCTTTCTCTTTTTATACCTTTGTACATCGCTCTGTTGATTCCTGTGCCTGAGATGACTGAGAATGATGCAGGACGTGAATGTAGGAATTGGGGAGTGCAAATGCCTGCTTTTTCCTTTTAACACATTTCACCAAATGCTTTTTTTCATTGCATGCTAGTTTTCATCAGTATGCTTTTGTTACGCTCAGAAGCATGTGCTTCTGGCATTTCAACTTTTCATACATATGGCAGATCTTAAGGACAGGGTTTCTAAAAGAAATTGAAGCTTGATTTTAGTGAAGGTTTTTCTAGGCTGTTAGATGGCAGGCTGGATTCAAAGCCTACTGTAATGGCCAAAGCTCAGATGTTCTTAAAACTCAAGAACTAGACTCTGGGCTTTACCAAGATCAGATGTGGAATGTGCAGATGATGGGGAAGCTCCTAATAGCCAGAGTAGGGACTGTCTGTCTTCCACACTTGGCTTAGCTCGGGTAGAGGCAAGTTGTTCTAGGTTGGTCTCTGGGTTAGTGCCCAGGAGGAACCTATGGACAAACGTGTGTTCAAACACAAGAAAAGCACAGAGGCCAGTATGTTAAAATGGATTTAGATTGAGAGGGAACCATTCTTGAAAAATTGTTAAGTGTCAAAAGCAGATTACAGAACAGTATATAAGGAGGAGAGAGGTGTAGGTGGATAGACATCAAAACATTAGACTGGTGGCTAAATTTGGGTGGTAAATTTATGGTGATTTTTAGATTTTTCTTTGCAGTATTCTTTATTAACCAGTTTTTCCTCAATAAACAAATAAGTAATGCTAGAATAATTTTTATAAAGCTTTTAAAATAAAACAAAATGGTGCCAGGCAGGAAATTTCATTGATTCAGTAAACCTCTGTTGCCTACCTGCTTTGTTCCAGGCCCTGGCTGGCCTCTGTGGAGTCCAGCGGTAAACAGGTCTGGCTGAAGAGTGCCTGTTGGTGGAGGTCACAGCCACTCTTGCTCCTGGTGCCTTATACTTGGTGCTAGGCAAGTAGAGTTCTGCAAGTAGCTTCTGTGTTTTCCCAAGGGCCTTTTTTCATCAGCCTATCCTTCCCTGGTGGGATATCTCATCAGCATATCCTTACCTGGTGGGTTAGGGAATAACTCACCTTTTGCATAATCTCACAGTTTTGAGTTTAAGCCTGCTTCATTCTCACCCCTTATCCGGACTTGTTTGTTTTTATCTATGTCTGTCTGTTTTATCCCATTCACAATTTTTGGTTGCCTTCTTTTTTCTTCCTAGGAGCCTGAACTTGCAGAGGTTTGGTTTTTCCTTTTTGATTATCACTTCTATTGTTTTCGTAAAGTTGCTGGGCTAGTTTTTGATCACATAGATAAACAGGTTTGAAATGCCTGTCACTGGAGAATTTACCCCCAGGGCTCACTGTATTTGTGGAGGCAACATATCAGGCTGTTTGCTTGTTTGGGTGAACTAGAATTGAACTGTTTGTAAACCAGTGAGACAAGCTTTATCTGTTTGTATTTAAGAAAATTTCAAGCCATGGCAGGATACTCAATTTATTAACTCAAATGATGATTCTGAATGCCATTAGATCTATAGCTGATGATACACTTAATGAAATTATTAATGTTTACCCTCTTAGTCATAATTCCTTTTCTCCTTGTCTGTCTGAAGGACTCTGTCCTTTTGTTTTGCTTTACTCACTCAGAAACCGTTTATTGTTCACCAGCTGTGAACTGGGCATCATATTTAGTATCTGAGATACTGTGGAAAAAAGTTAGTTGTCATCTGTGCCTGTGCAGAGTGTATAATCTGGTAGGAGAAATAAGCAAGTAAACAAGAAGTTCCATATATGACATGCCGCAAGGTGCTATGCTGGGGAAAGCACAGATTGTAGTGTAGAACTGAGAACAGCCACCTAGCCCAGACTTGACCTGGAAGAAGTGTGCTTATGCCAAAATTTGAAGGATTATTTGGAATTAGTCTGGCAAGTGAGGTGGGAGTAGGGTGTGGGGGTGCAGGGGAAGAAGTGTTCCTGGCAGAAGGTACAACATTTGCTACCATCTGGAGGGTGAAAAAAGCATGGAATATTGATGGACCTAAAAAGACGTTCTATATGACTAGATTGTAGAGATGCAGAGGCAAGAAATATCTGGACAACTGAGTCAATTATCAGGCTAAGGAGTTTAGACTTCATCCAAAAAAGTCTATGGAGCCATTGATCTTATAATGTCACATGATTAGATTTGTGTTTTAAAAAGAGAACTTTTACTGCAGCAGAGGGTCAGATTGAAGGGGAGAAGATGAGAAGCAAAGAGATTGGGTAAGAGGCTGTTGTAGTATCTAGGGAAGAGATTATAACAGTCAGACTTGGGGCGGCAACAGTGGAAATGGAGAGAAGTAGATCAACAGATACTCTGGAGATAGAAACAGTAAGATTTGCTGGTTGATTGTATGCATGGAGAATTTCTGGGCTTGGGAAGTTGTGGTGGTGGTGGGGGGAGGGTAGTTAGGTAGCAATTGAATGGGTACCAGTCACTGAGAGAAGAAAAAGAGCATAAGGCAGAAGTTTGAAGTCAACTATATTAGAATTTTTTCTTCTCTGGCTAATGTTTATTCCTTTATTGACAAAATAGTTACTGGTCAACTGAAATTTACTAGTATTGTGTATCAATTCAGAGGGATGCCAAGAAGTCTAAGATATGGTCCTTTACCTACAGAAATCCATCTTTGGTTGAAGTGATAAGGTACACATTGAGTGAATGTGTGTTGGGTCAGCATGTTTCTACTCCCTCTCTAGTCTGGTCCATCTGCTCTTGTCACATATGTCTCCTGTTCAGAAACTTTCAAGGCTTGTAAGACATAGGTGAAGCTGCTTAGTTTGGCATTCAAATTTCTAAACAATTTTATACCAACCTGTGTCTTTTCTACCTTTTCTTCTCATGAAGTCTTCTTGTCATCTAGTCAGCTTATCTACCTACCCCCTTCCATGCTCTCTTCTCTCTTTTTTAATTCATTCTTACTAATGTTTCAAGGCTTATCTTGGTTTCCATTTTCCTCACAAAACTTTCCATAACCTCTGCCGCCCCAATGATACCTTTTCCAACTCTGGACTCTTAGTGTAGGCATCATTCATTTGACACTTAGAATGGTTTGCCTTAAATAGTTATATTGTATGCATATACCTTGTCTTCCTAACCAGATTTTAAGTTCCAAGAGCAGTCTTTTATTGTTACTATCTCCCCTAGGACCTAGCTCAACATGAGTATGTAGATACTTTTAAAAATATTTGCTACTTTTGTGAGAAAAATACAATTACGTCACAGTTTTTATTAAGCAGCCAATGAGAGAGAAAACAAATGTTCCAGTATTTAGAGAAGGGAGATTCAAATATGAGCTAAAATGGTCCCATGATCTTGGCCTTTTAAAGTAAGGCTAGATTACAGACCTATACGGGCAGCTCAAAACCTATGAAATTTCTTCAGATAGAGGCACTATTGTAAATAGTGATTCTTCACTTAGTATAACCATAAAAACTAATGTAGTCATGGTTGGTTGAAAGCTGGTGTTAATATATTATCAGCCTAAGTTCTGGATTCAAGATGCTGTAGACCTTTTGGGGTAGTTAAGAATCAGAGGTGAGTAAAGTTTGAATAAGCCCCTTAGATAATTCTGATATTCTCCTACCTGCTACCTCTTGAGGCTCTGTTTCATAATACACAAGAATTGTTAATATTGCATATCCTTCAGGCACACTTCATAAATATTTAGCCAAGTCTTTACTAGCTTTTGGCTGATGCAGAGTTGAGATGATGCTCTGTGGCAAGTACATGAGCTCAGCTGTTTTGTGTTTGTAGTAAATTGGAATCCTGGCCTTTTCGGTGAGCTGAACCAGAAATAGGGTCAACATTTTCTTACAGTATTGAGGAGCCTCAGTGTGTTAGAATAGAAGGACACCTCCTGTATTCTCAGAGTGCTACAGCAAGGTCAGTGTTCTCCTGAGGAAATAATTTTGTTTTTTTTAAGCCCTGACAAATGCATAGTTGATGCTTCAAAGTTCTATACCATCAAGCATGGGCACAGTTTTAACAGTTTATATTGAAAAGATGTACTTTTTAGCTCCTAAAAATAAAACAATTAGTTAAGATGGTCAC
Source organism: Daubentonia madagascariensis (assembly GCA_023783475.1). Lineage (NCBI taxonomy): Eukaryota > Metazoa > Chordata > Mammalia > Primates > Daubentoniidae > Daubentonia > Daubentonia madagascariensis. The sequence continues at coordinate 36,971,509 of JAKFHU010001035.1, read as the reverse complement.
CAAATGTTTAGCTTTGAGTAATGTACCCTCTTCATATACCCTCCAAGATAGACGAGTTGGTAAATATTTGCTAAGGTAACTGAATGAAGTAATTTGCTGTTTGGGACAGTTAGCTTTAATTCAGTTAAAATAATGACTTTAATCCTAGAATAGTATCTCTGCAGCCTTTTTCTCTGACAGTATTGTGGTCAGCCATTTATCTATTAGGATAGTTTCTAGATCATACTGGTAGAATCATGCAGTCTGCATAAGTGAGAATGCTTGTCTTTCTTACTCAATCAAGAGATATCAGGCCATTAAAAAGTGACTTATTCCCCTGGAAATCAATAACTTACTCCTCAAGAGGACGTATCCACTGGCCTTTTTTGTTGTGTATGGAGAGATTCTGTATGGGCAAGTATACTCAGGGATGCCAGTACTGAGCTTATACAGATTTACCTTCAAGTGACTCCTCTTTACAAAATCAAAAGCCAAGGATGGAACTAAGAATGGAAACTGATGTTCTTGACTAGTTTTGCTTTGAGGTAGTAAAGAATGTAACAGTGACCTGTAGTGGAATTGTTTTGCTTTCTCCCTGTGTAAAACACTGACCCTGCAAAACCCAGGCTTGCAGTTTATTAACAAGGAAATTTACATATGTCATCATTTGTAGCAGCAAGAGAGTGGTAAAAACCAAAAGGCCTATCATTAGAGAGTAAGTAAATTACGGTCAACCATGCCATAGATTACTCTGCAGCCATAAAATGGGAAAAAATAGATCAATGTGCCTGATAGTGAATGAGTTTACAGATATAGTTTAGATGAAAAAAATTAATGTGCCGAAAAATATATAATATTATTTGTGGGAGAAAAAACTAATAAGTATGTACTTGTATACACTGAATTTTTTCAAAAGGAAAGTTGAATACCATTGAATACTATTACATAGTTGTCTGTGAGGCGGGGCACTGGGTGGGTCTAGTGTAAATTTTTTAACATTTGCATTTATCACCTTTTCCATAAAAATATCTAATAAATAAAAAGAAATGAGCATTTTTTGATAAAATGTCCAATAAATGTTTAATGAGTCTATAATTTGGAAAGGGAATAAGGACTTTCTTTTTTAAAAAGCTTGATTTACTGAATATGAAATAGGTACAAAAATATTTGTAAAATGTGTGTGAGGTTTAAAGAATAACAATGCAGGAAGCACTTTGGATCTACCACCTAGCTTAACAAATGGAACATTACAGTAGTCCCTCCTTGTCTGTGGGGGATATGTTTCAAGACCACCACTGGATGCTTGAAACTGCAGATAGTACTGGACCATATATATACTATGTTTTTTCCTATGCATACATAGCTGTGATAAAGTTTAATTTATAAAGTAGGCACAGTAAGAAATTAACAACAATAACTAATAATAAAATAGAACAATTATAATAATATGCCAATATCACTACTCTTGTGCTTTGGGCCATTGTTAAGTAAAATAAAAGTTACCTAAAGACAAGCACTGTGATACCGAGACAGTTGATCTGATAACCAAGTCGGCTACTAAGTGACTAATGGGCTGGTGGCATATATAGCGTGAATAATGCCGGACAGAGGGATGAATCACATCCTGGGCAGGATGGAGTAGGACAGCATGAGATTTCATCATGCTACTCAGAATGACATGCAATTTAAAACTTAGGAATTATTTCTGGAACTTGCCATTTAATGTTTTTGGACCACATTTGACTATGGGTATCTGAAACCGTGGATAAAGGTATTTCTGGTTTCGCATTCTGCAGTTTCAGTTGCCTGTGGTCAACAGTGGTTTGAAAACATTAAATGGAAAATTCTAGAAATAAACAATTCATAAGTTTTAAATACTATGTCACAATGCCTACATCACTTCATTTCATCACGTAGACATCTTATCATCTCACATCATCACAAGAAGAAGTCTGAGTATAGTACAATAAGATATTTACAGAGACCACATTCACTTAACTTTTATTACCATATATTGTTGCATTTTATTATTAGTTATTGTTGTTAATCTCTTAATGTGCCCAATTTATAAATTAAACTTTGCCATAGGTATAAATATATAGGAAAAAGCATGGTATATATAGGGTTTGGTACTATTCAGGGTTTCAGGCATCCACTGGGGGTCTTGGAATATATCTACCACAGATAAGGGGGGACTGCTATACTACAGTTTGTTCATTCCGTTGTTGTTGGACTTACGGCTGCTATGCATATGCTTGTATAAGCCTTCTGGTACCCATTTTCAAGAGTTTGTCTAGGCTGTTTACCTAGGAGTAGCATTTTTGAGTCACTGGGTAAACATATCTCTGGTTTGCAAAAAAATCCCAAATTATGTTTCAGAATTGTTCTAGTAATTTTCATTTCCATCAGCAGTGTCTGAAAGTTCCAATACTTACTATTGTCAGATATTTTAATCTTTGCTAATATGAGGATATAAAATAGTTTCTTGGTGTAGTTGAGCATCTTTTTAAATGTTTATTGGCCACTAATGTTTATCTTCTGTGAATTGTATTTTAATAGGTTTGTCCATTTTTATATTGAATTGTTTGTCTTTTACATATTAATTCGCTGGAGGCCTTCATGTATTCTGAATACTGATTATGTAATTTGCAGGTACATGCATACAAATGTTCTATTTGTGGCTTGTCTTTTTAATTTTTAAAAAACTTTTTATTATGGGAATTTTCAACATGTCAAAATGAAGAGAATAGTATAATTACCCCCTGTATATCTGTCACTCAGCTTTAGCAATGACCAGCATTTTGCCAATCTTATTTCATCTATTTCTTAATAGATGTAAAGGAGATCACAGACACCATGTCACTTTTCCTGTAAATACTTCAGCATGCATTACTGAGTGATAAAGGAGATTTAAAAAGAAATACCACCATGCTATTATCACATCTAACGAAGTTAATAATTTCTTAATATTCAAAATTTCCTTATTGTCCTGGAAATGTCCTTATATAGTTGGTTTGTTAAAATTAGGATCCAAACAACAGCCACACATTGCATTTAGTCTTTTTTAGTTCATAAGTCTTTTAAGTTTCTTAGTTTCATAAGTCTCTGTTAGTCTATAATATTTTATACTCTTCTCCTGCCATTGATTTGTAAGTGAAACATGATAATTTTCCTGTGGGACATCCCAAATTCTGGTTATGATTGAGTGCTTTCTTGTAGTATTATTTAACTTGTTCTTCTTTTCCTCTGTATTTCTGCTCAATGGCATTTAGAGTTAGAGACTTGATTAAATTCAAATTTAGTTTTCTTTAGGCAAGAATATTTTATGGGTAATGTGTGTGCTTCCTAATTCATGAGGCATTTAAAGTGGTACCACTTTTAGTAATGCTGAGATTGATCAGTGGGATCATGTCAGGTTGTGTCATCTTGATTATTCCATTAGAAAGTTCCTTATCAACCTTTCACCTAACAGTTCAGCTTCCATTTATAATCACTGCCTTGGACCTATTATTTTTATTAGGGGTTGTAAAATGGTGATTTTCTAATTCTATTATTTCTTCTCCATTTATTGGCTGGAATTCTTCTATGAAGAACTGTCTTTAATTATTTGTTACTATGTAATACAAGGTTTTCTTAGGGGATACAGGATAAATGTTTTTCTTTTCCTTTCTTTATTAATTTTCAAAGTATTAAGTTGCTGTCCTAGCAACTTCCAATGATGACCAACAACATGAGTTATTATGAACTCATTATGTTATTTACTGATGTATTTCAATCTGTTACAGTTATTTTTTTTATTTTTTATTTTTTGGGGGGTTTGTGAGGAGGGTCGTCTAGTTGCATTGTTTTTTTTGTGTGTGTGGAGACAGAATCCATTGTTTTTTGTTTGTTTGTTTGTTTTTTGTGGAGACAGAGTCCTCACTCTGTTGCCCTGGGTAGAGTGCAGTGGTGTCATTGCAGCTCATGCAACCTCCAACTCCTGGGCTCAAGTGATCCTCCTGCCTGAGCCTCCCAAGTGGGACTACAGGAGCACTCCACGGCACGCAGATGGTTTTTTTTCCCTTGAGGCGAGGTCTCGCTCGAGCCCCTGAGCTCAAGCAATCTACACGCCTTGGCCTCCCAGAGAAGCTAGGATTACAGGTGTGAGCCACTGCGCCCGGCCCAGTTATTTATTTTGATGTTTAAAATGTCACATCTTAGACCATTGAGAATCTAAAGCCTTATCAAATGACTCTCATTCCTTTTGGCATGGCTCTTGCTCAGAACTTCAAAGGGTCTTAGGTTTTACTCTACTTGCAAGTGATAGGTTAGCTTGGCACAGTTTCATAGATGCTGGTAGAAGACATGAGACACCTAGGGTTAGAGGTGAAGGGCAGTGTGTTATAGCAGTACCAACAGCCAATTATCAGCATTTTTGTGCCAGTGTCCTGAGCTTCAGCGCCCATAGGGCAGTGTAAAGAGTCCTACAGAGGGATAGATGATACCTGTATATGCAGTGGGTTGCTTTAGAGGAGAGGAACTCAGTTAGGGAACCTGAATCTTTTATAATGGGTAGTAAACATGTCTCCCCTTTGCTCCAGAGGGAGATACCATATCTTGTAAGGCTGTTCATTTTATTAATATAAACATCCTTGAATAGAGTCTAGAACAAAGGGCAGTCACCGCTTCACTTTGTAGTATGTGCAGTAATGTGAGAAGCTCATGGAGAATTGTCTCTCAACATCTGTCCCTTATTTCTATTCTGTCTTTTTTTTTTTTTTTTTAAATATAAAAGATAGGGTCTCGCTGTGTCACCCAGGCTGGAGAGCAGTGGCACGATCATAGCTCACTGTAACCTCAAACTCCTGGGCTCCATGTTTTGTAGTTGGATGACTTCACAGTAGGAATGACCAACCACAGGGTATGCAAAAGAATGAGTCAGTTATACCTCTGGGAGGCTTCTGTGAATAATCAATCATAGCCTTATTTGGGAGGGATCTTCATAGTCTTCTGAGGGCTACAGGATGTATTGGGTGGTATTTCCTTAAACAGTGGAAAGTCTCTTACAACTACCCCTAAGGTACAAGTCACCATGTTTTGAGGAGAGAGGCAAGTTAATATCTACTTTCACAAAAGAAATGGAGTCCCAAAGGCACACCTACTACCCCTGTAAAGAAAGCATTTGTTTATAATTTGGGGAGCTCTCTACATCAGTCGAGGAGCATATATTGACAATGCCTTCAACATAGCCTAACAGCCAGCTGGTAAACCTTAAAGTTCCTAGTTCAGTCCAAATAATTGATTCTAGTTCTTGGTTTTGGAGAGACTGCTTGTGTGCAGTTATTTCATCCTGTCCTGTTTTGCCCACACTAACAGCTGAGTGGCATTCAACTACCCTTTGCAATGACTGAGCAATGGCTACAGAAAAAGGGGAGGCATCCAGAGGTATTGACAGGTGTTTCACAGGGAAGGGTCAGGTCCTGGAGCCAAGGCCATTACATACAGCTTCTCATCTATTTCTCAGTAGAGTTGTAAGGGGAAAGGCAATCAAATTGTGCTTAGAGCCATCTGATGGAGGATGACAGACCTAGCAGTTAGTTAAACTTAATGTGCTCATGACAGTTTGGGAGAGCCACAGTGTAGCATTTTCCTTGGTGAAGAAGATCCTGTTTTCAAAAAAAACCAAAGACCATTAACATTCTTCCTTCCATTGTACCCTTCCCAGGTGTCAAGGTTGTTCTCTCTCCACTGCCTCAAAATCACTTGTCCCATTTCAGTAGCTATAACTGTACCTTTTTTTCAGTTATTACCTACTTGCAACCGCACCTTTTGTCTAGAATGGTCAGGTGCAAGAGAGAGAAGGCATTTTTATAAGACTTATAGAGACCTATTATGTCCCCCATGGGCCACCTTAGGAAGACTTAGCAAATAGTGTACTCAAATAAGTAGTAATTATCTTATGATTTAGGACCAGGTCAGTCCAAGTGGCTTTACAGAATTAAGTTAGAATCTTCTAGAGACCCTTTGGCCAGGCTGCCATATGGAAGTTGTACCACCTAGGCTACCTGGAGCTGTCATTGGGGAAAAGAAAGAAACAGTATGCCAGGAATGTTTAGAAAGTTTAGAATACGAAATTTTCAAAATAGGTTAAAAACTTCATGCATTTATTATTTTGTATTTTTTCTTTATGTTCTTTTAAAGTTTTGAATTCAGTGAAATTTAATTTTGTATAGAGTAGGAGGTTGGGATCCAATTTTAATTGTGTCTGTGTGGATAGTCAGTTATTACAACACTTTTCTCTATGATCTATAGTGTCAGCTGTTTCACAAATCAAGTTTTCATTTATGTCTGTTCCTGTGCTTTCTATTCTATTTTATTGGCTTCCTTGTCTCCACAGTGTCCTAATTACCCAAGTTTTATGATATTTTTAGCTGTCTGATTGAGTCCTCCAACCTTATTACTCTTTAAGATTAGCTTTGCTACTCTTACTTTTGGCCTTTGGTGTGTCTATATACATTTTAGAATCTACTTGTCAGGTCACTTACATACACATACACACACACGCACACACACACACACACATGCACGCATACAATTACCGTTTTTATTGGAATTGCATTGCATTTATAATCAATTTGGAGAGAATTTCATTGTTATAATATTGAATCTTCTAATCTATGAGCATAGCACGTATCTTCTATTTAAAGCATATCTCTCTTTTTGACAGCATCTTCCTATTAAAAATATAATACACCAATGTAGAAAAAAAGAACCTTGACCTCTATGTCACACCATACCCAAAATTAACTTAAAATGGATCGTAGATCTCGGTATAAAAGCTAAAACCGTAAAGCTTCTAGAAGAAAGCATAGAATATCCTTTTTAGGTAGGCAGAGATTTAGAGAGGCTGTAGAAAGCATGAATCATAATGGAAAAAATTTTTATTTAATTATTGGACTTCATCAAAAATTTAAAACTTCTGCTCATCAAAAAACATTATTAAGAAAATAAGTTGGCAAGCCACAGACTAGAAGAAAGTATTTGCCATGAATACATGTGACAAAGGAAAAGCAACCTATTAATAAAAATGGTTAAAAATCTTGAGTAGAAAGTATCTCAAGAATGGAAAAACAAGCACCGCATGTACTCACCATCAAGTTGATACTAATTGATCACCTTATATGTGCACATATGGAAGTAACATTCATCAGGTGTTGGGTAGGTGGGATCGGTAGGGGGAGGAAGGGATCGGTAAATTCACACCTAAGGGGTGTAGAGCACACTCTCGGAGATGGGCATGCTTGAAGCTCTGACTCAGGCAGAGTAAAGGCAATACATGTAACTTAAATGTCTGTACCCCTGTAACACTCTGAAATAAATAAACTAATTAAAAAATAATAATAAAATAAAAAACCTTAATTTTGAATCAGAAAAAAATAATCTTGAGTAGATATTTCACAAAGGGCCATACCAGTGACCAAATCACATGAAAAGTGTTCAACATCATTAGTCATCAAGGAAATGCAAATCCAAATAACAGGGAGATATCACTACATACCCACAAGGATGGCTAAAATGGAAAGAAAAAAAAAGGACAGCAGCAAATGTTGGAAAGGATATAGGGCCACCAGAACTCTCACTCCTTTGGGGGAGTATAAAATAGTATAATTATTTTGGAAAACTGTCAGTTTCCTAAAATGTTAAACATATTGCAGTTTTATTCTCAGATATTAATCCAAGAGAAATGAAAACATATGTCCACAAAAAGCCTTGTTCAAGAATTTCATAGCAGCTTTATTCATAATAGCCAAAAAATGGAAAGAGCCCATATCTGTCAGTAGAAGAAAGAATAAACAAACTTGTATATTCATACTATGCAATTAGTAAAAGAACCAGACTATTGATACATTGAATAACATGGATAAATCTCATAAACTTTATGCTGAGTGAAAAAAGCTAGAAAGAATTATGTAATGTACTATTAGATTTATACAAAATTCTAGAATAGACAAAACGAAACTGTGGTGATAGAAATCAAATCAGTGGTTCCTCAGTAGGAGTTGGCTGAGAAGGGGCATGGTGGAACTTTATGGGATGATGGAAATTTTCTGAGTCTTGATAAGGGTGAGGATTACATGAGTGTATGCATTTGTGGATCACTTAAGATCTGAGCATTTTGCTGTGTGTAAAATATGTTTCAATTTTTAAAAATGGGAGATTCTGGGTCTCCATTAATTGGAGTTCTTTAATAGTTATGGAGACAGAATATTTTCCAAAATTCTGTATTTTGCTTGAGCTTTTTGATCAATTGTGCAGTCTGAGGAACTATTTTTAGGACCATGGCAGAGTTCAAGAGTAGTTTTTATAAAAATGGAAAAGGTAATCCTTACAAGGTTCCACAGGGATTGGATCTCCAGAACCTCATGTGCCAGGTCTGTACTCCTGATAACCATACTTGAAACCAGTGATTCTCAATCAGGGACCATTTTGTTCCACAGGGTACATTTGGTAATATCTGTAGACATTTTGATTGTCATGATTGCTAGGTGTAGGAAGGGTGTTGCGCTACCAGTATCTAGTGGGTAGAAGCCGTGGAGGCTGCTGAACATCCTACAATGTGCAGGACAGCCCCCTGAAACAAAGAATTTGGTCTAAAATGTCATTTGTGCCAAGGTTGAGAAAGCTTGTTCTAGACCTGCCATAACCACCGAAGCTGAGTCAGTCTCAGTTGATCAGGTGTTGACTATACTCATAGTTGAAATCAATTGTGGAAACTTGGCATTTTCACAGATTACATATTTCTTCACTGACAGAATTTAATATCAATATTTGTAAACATACATAATCTTAAATTTTGAGATAAAAGACCATGAATTAAGAACACTTTCAACATCAAAATTATATGTATCATTTCTGTTGATTGTTAAACTCTTAAGATGCTGTAGTTTTTGTTTTTAACTGTTATTGCATTAAATATCCAAACTAATGATCTTAGTTATCTTCCTCTTTTAAAAAAGGCTTTATTATCAAATCAGAGGAAATAAATGATACTAATTTATCTTTTTCTCCCCTCCCTCCACAGAATGACAGGGAGAGAGTTTTTCTCTCGTTTCCCAGAACTCTATCCTTTTCTTCTCAAACATTTGGAAGCTGTAGCCAATACAGTGGACAGGTAAGGAGAAAATTGCGTAGGGCAAAATGAAATCAAGGATGTGAATTACTTTATTAATCGAGATATTCTGTCTAGACAACTGTTTTTAACAACCTCTTCCTTGTAACACAGATGGCTTTTTTTTTTTAAGTGCTTCTTTATAATTATAGCAAGTTGCCTGGCTCTCTATAGAAAATTTGTGCTTGAAAAGTTGTGTAAGATACTGTTTTTATATTGTATTTTATATTTTTAAATAAAATTTGATAAAATTTCACTTTTTCCAGTGGTATATAGGAACTAACTTAGAAACATAGTGATTTCTTCTGTTTAGAATTATTTTCTTCCTATTATTGTAAAAAATCTGTGTGTTTACATATTGAGTTTGCTTAATCCACATCTGTCATTTTTTAGCACTGGCCTGTTGCAGCTTACCATTGTGAAACTACAGTACTTAGTTGACTAATCTGGAATCTGTAATTGTAAATGGTACTGGTCTATCTGAGCAAAAATGGCTAGTGACCATGGAAACACAAAGCAAAGTCATTAAGAGGGCTTCCGGTCTTATCAGGGTAGATAGAAAAGTTCACCATTGTCCTTTTAATCACATTGTATAGCTGGTAGTGGAATTTTTAGTAGGGACATCTTAGAACACGTGCTTTTGTATTCTTCCAGCAATTTTTGTATTTGGTGAATGTACACTAATTGTCTATAATTGGAAAATAAAATTGTATCAATGAATTTTACTTCTGTTTATGATGCAAATCCTCACATTAGTAGTTTGTGCAGACATGCTTTTCTGGCCCTAGTAAGTGACTGCCTGTTCATGCTGTCTTAAATACGTTTGGATGTCGAAAGTTTCACATTTCATGCTCTGGAACAGGCACTTCTCTACTGTATGAATAGTTCTAATCAAAACAGCAGACTCGAGTTAAGCAAATGATTAACTTTGAGAAGAGGATCATGTGGAAAAGCCCTGTCTACGGCTTTGCCAGTAATTTTTCCTTCTCATGCACATTAGGAAGATATGATGTGAATGGAGGAAAAAAAATGAAAAAAGAAAAACTGTCTCCTTGATAAGAGAGAGTATACTTCATATACATAATTACTTAAGGAGAAAAAATGTTTGAAGATAGTGCCTCACTACTTAAATTTTAAATCTTTTATGTGTAATAATTTTTTTTCAGTGATATGGGAGAACCAAATCATCATGCAAGCATGTTTCTCTTGCTTTTGGTGTTGGAGAGACTCTACCCTTCCCCGATGGATGGCACTGCTTCTACTCTCAGCATGGCACCTTTTGTTCCTTTCATTATGAGGTAGTGTCATGCTGTATAGAAATAGAGGGGGTGGGCATGGGGGGTTTATGGGACTATATTATCTTGTTCTTATTTCAGAAATTATAGTAGTTTTTTGTTTTTTGTTTTTTGTTTTTTTACTTTGGGAGGGATCTCGTGAAGGCAGGGGCTGGGGCTTATTGCCATTACTCCCAACTGGTCTCCAGTATTTCAGAGGAAGGTACTTATATCATGAGTACAGGAGCTTATTAGAACCTGTGTATGTTTGCCTTGGAGCCCTACCTAATGGGCAGGTAGTATTGATAGGAGATACCCCTTTTGAAAAACATAGTCTGGTTTTGCATTATCCCTGTTTTGAGCCTGGCCAGCATGGGATAGGCTTGGACCTTGTGTATATCTCCTGTCTAGGGGTTCAAGAGGATATCAGGACATCTGGCTCTTCACTCTGGAGGAGTCTGCTAGGGGGTGCCAGGGGTAGCCTGTAGATGGCACACTGCCATGGGGCATGAGTTCCCACTCATCTTCTCTTTCAAGCTTGGACTACCTGAAAGAAGAGCCATGAATATAGAGTATGCATGGGATAAAATAACAGGATTATCTGCTTCTAGAGCCTATTACCACTTCCTGTATTACATTTTTTTCAGGCATCTGCCACCTTCTGATTACCTTGTTCATTTTGGATCAAAGGCCTCAATACGTAGGCCTCCAAAAAGTATTGAATTTTCTTATGAAACATTTCAGAATCCTGTCATATTAGTTAGCTTTTCCCTTTCTGCTTACCTCTTAATAAAACAGCACCTTCATTTTTATGCATCTACCAAAAATCAAAATGGACTTGGAACAGGATAAGAACCTAAACTCAAGAGAGTGAGTTTGTTATTTATGTGGTGTCCTGGGTTCTACTTCCTGGTTTCACAGAGCTGACTTATGCATTTTAATGTGAGAAACCATTAAACATGAGATTCTGGCATGTGATTGCTGTAGCCAGTTGTTTGCACCAAGCCCTGGCTGTGGCTGTGTTATCTTTGATCACAAAGATGACTCACTCAGACTGGTTTTTGTTTCCTGATACACGAAGTTACCAGTCTCCCTCATCCAGGGTGATTCATTTTAGGAATTTGGGTGGTAAATTTTACTTTCAGGGCCTTAAAAATTTTTCTTTCATGAATAACTGGAAAGAACTAAGAACCATTTTCAGAAAGTTGATGCAAGAGGGAAAGGCATGTGCACAGTATCACAGTGTACATTACAGACAGGTTTGCTTTAGAAGCTTTTCGTCTGTATTGAGAACCTTCAATTTATGGAAGCTTTTTACTAATCAGTCTTACTCGTTGCATCCTAGAAACAAGAAATTACTACATTGAAAGTATCCTTCCAAACTGTTGTTTATTTAGTTCACATATAATCAGAATGTTCATATTACTTATTATATTCAAATTACCTATTATATATAATGAAGATTGCATTGATATAGAAGATTTAAATATTGCTTTGAAGGCGGTGTGCTTAGTGCATCATTTTTTATACTCAGAAGACACAAAGTAAGAAGTTTGTAATCATCCTGTCCTTCCAGTGAAAATGCCATGGTTAATAGTTGCTTTCTACCTGAGTAAAGATTTATAGAGCATCACCAACAGCAGAAGTACCACAACTTATTTCTTAATTAGAAAGTCAATAGGTTCTGATTTATTGAGTGTCCCTGTGTGTTATAGAACAGTGCTTCTCAAACTTTAAGATGTAAACATATTGCTTGAGTATCATGTAAATTCTGATACAGCAAATCTGGGGTGGACTTGAGAGTCTGCCTTTCAAACAAACTTCTAGGTAATGCCAGTGCTACTGGTTTATAGATCACACTTTAAATAACAAAATTAAATTTGGAGTATTAAACTTAAACACCATCAGAGCCATACACACAGATGATTTTAATAGACTAGACTGTATTAGGATCATACTTTGTTAGGCTATTTAAGGGGATTATTAAGAAGTAGATTTTGACCCAGGAATGCACAGAATGAGCAAGAAAGTGTTCTGAGCAGCCTGGTCAGTAGGAAGTAAACCAACCTTTGTTGAGCCCTGACTTTCTGCCAGGCACTGAACTAAGTATTTTGATTACTGTGACTCTGAGAGGAGGTGTCATCGCCCCCATTTTCCTGCTGAGGAAATTGAGGTTCAGAGAGCAAACCAGTTGCAGAGCTGGAATTTGAACCCAAGAGTGCAGGGTTTGTCAAGAGTGTTAGATGTCTCCTTTGTATTACACCAGAATAAGCAGATCCCTTTTTTGTAGCCAGTAACTTTAGCTATACTGAGAGAGGGCCCATGAGGCTTGAAATTTCTGAGAGATGAGGAGCCTATATCCACAGTTGGTGCACCTGAGTACAGGCTGTTTTGGGGATGTAGAAGTAATGTCCCCACCAGTGGTGGGATCTGCTCCTTACTTTGCTTTTCTTGTAGGAAAGGTGGCTGATTGGACTGATCTGCCATCTGTGGTCAGGCACCCATGGGCACAGTTGCCTGGGGTTATGGGATTGGTCTGGGGCCAGATACAGAGGAAGGCTGGCTCTTCTTTCTTGACCATCTTCTTCAGTAAAATGGAAGGACCCTAGGTTTAGACTTGGAAAACCCAGTTTTGGGTTTCATCAGCTTACTACAGGGACAACCCATGCTACCCCAAAATGTTCATTGGGGAGATGAACTATTATATAAACAAATTTTTAAAAAATAATGAATTTGATAAAACTGTACACATTTGATTTAGATTATATCTGAGAAAATTATTCATGAAGAAAGTAAAAGGTTGATCATAAAACCTATCATTCCAGGCAATGTTTTGTGGTTCCTAGTCATGGTGAAGAATAGGCTGTTCTGACTTGGGTTAATAGCTAAAAAGATGGGGGTATGCACAGTGGATGGGCAGTGTTTTATTTTTGTAGCATTGTTAATGGTGATTTATGTACTTGGAAGTGCTCTAATCAAGCTCATGGATACTATAAGTTTAGCTAAAGAAAAAATTTTCAGCTTGTGGGAGTAGTGCAAAGGTTGCTCTGACTGTGCTAAGGTAAATTGTACAATTAGAAGATTAAAAGCCCCAACGACAGCTTTTTATTTCCCTTTGATATATGTACACTGACCTGGTATTTTCTTCCTCTCTGTAAGGTATTTGTAACATTATTGGTATTTTTAGTTCTTTAGCCCACATTTAAGAATTTATCCGAGCCTATTTCTCTGTTGATTTACTTTGTTGACTTAAATCTTAGAAGTTACTGATTTGGATTTTCCAAAGTTATATGTATATGCAGTTATGACTGTTGCATCATCTTGGAACAGAAATGATAATGTTAATCCAACATTTTGTTTACAATTTTTTTTTAATCCAGTGTATTTTATGATGCTGTGTTGGGTCCAAATATACAGCCCTTTACCATGTGATTATGATGCCTTCAATTTAAGGCCATTCATTTTTCAGTTCAAATACCACAAAACAGAGTGATTCATGCTTTAAAAGGAACCTCAAGTGGCTCTCTGAACACAGCTCACCAGGGCCCATTTGTCTGGCGCTCTGGAGACTGGAAAGTCTTTTCAGAGACCCAAAAGTCTGTGGACGTGCATCTTTTGAGTTCCCTTTCACAAGCAAGTTTCAATTGAAGAGCTGTAGGAAACCACTTATGCCCCAAACCTAGGACCGTGGAGTCCTGAACAGAGAGCAAAGGCCCAGGACTCAAGAGACCTGGTTCTCTACAGGCTCTGCCACTTAGTCACTAGCTCTGTCATTTGGACAGGGCTTTTTATTGTCTCTCGACCAGTGTGGTTACCTATGTGTATGTGGAGATCAGTTGAGACAGAAAGTACCTTTTATTGTTGATAACTGAGATCTGATTAATATCTGTGGGAGAGATCTCTTCACTGCCTTTTTGGGGCACCCTTTTTTTTTTAAAGTGTTGGAGTCTCACTCTGTCACCCAGGCTGGAGTGCTGTGACACAATCATAGTGCACTGCAGCTTTGAACTCCTGGGCTCAAGTGATCTTCCTGTCTCAGCCTCCTGAGTAGCTGGGACTACAGGCCCATGCCACCATGCCCAGTTAATTTTTTTATTTTTTATTTTTTGTAGAGATGGGGTCTCTCTATGTTGCCCAGGGTGGTCTAAAACTCTTGGCCTCAAACAATCCTCCCCTCTCAGCCTCCTGAGTAGCTGGTATTACAGGTGCAAGCCACCAGACCCAGTCTTCCCCACCCCCACCTTGGTTTTTTGCTTTCTTCCTTTTTTTTTTTTTTTTTTTAAAGAGACAGGCTCTCACTGTGTTGCCCAGGTTGGCCTTGAAATCCTGAGCTCAAGTGATTCTCATACTTTTCTTTTCTCTGACAAATATTGAAGTACAAATAGCAATACAATCTTAAATATGTGACAGTGGAAATCACCCATAGGAACCTATCCAGTAGAAACTTTTTTAGTTGAAATATGAAAATTTAGCCAAAAATCAAAGAATTGGAAAATACATGTTTTATATATTTTAAAAATATTTCATAGAACCCTTTGGTTCTACCAGTCTTGAAAAAGGGGGGGAGGGGCAAAACTAAGAGGTACGAAAACTGAGAGTTTGTTCATCCTTTTAAGCCTGTGACATTGGAATATGATACTGACTCTCGTTTTGTTTTCCTTGAAAGTTACATAATTATAAGGGATTATCACTTTGCTCCTTATGCAGGTTATGAAGTTGAAAGAGCTTGTTTTCCATAGTGTAGAGTTGGGGTTTTTCTAGTAGACAGTAGTTGGCTTCTATTTTCATTTGTGATTGTAATACCAGGAACTCTCCTTCAAGGCTGCACATCACATTTCTACTTGCTCTGCCTTCCCAGAATCCGTGTAGATAAGAGAGGGCAAGATTTTCTTTATAGAGAGAGAAATCAGGCAGAGAGTAGTTAAAACACTGCTGAGAAGGAAGTCATGCCCTCCTCGCTTTCTCTCCATCTCCCCTCCTAATCACCTGTCCCTTCTCTGAGTGTCGATAGCATTTGTTACTTAAACCCCTTATCTTGCCATTCCTCATTACTATACCATTCTGTAATGCTTAGTGCTTTTCTCTCCAAATAAATCTTAATCTCCTTCCTTGCAGAGGCAGGTATGGGGTGTTTTTGTTTGTTTGGTTTTTATTATCTTTCTCTGTCTAGCCTGGGTTTGGGCACAGGGTTAGATTGAGTAATGGAAAAATGAAACTAATTTGGAATTGAAACTTTTTGTATCTTAGTAGATATGTGTATCTATGAAGCATTCAAGGGACTTCTAGTCCTACAATACTGGAGCCGCAGTTTGTATCCCCCTGGTTACTGTTTATGTAGAAAAGAGGCTCAGCTGGGTTTTGTGGTTTACCTGGACTTGGAGAAGTCTTGTGTTCTGATATGAGTGCTGACGTTTGCTTTTATTGTGACTTTACCTCTCTGACCCTCTATTTCCTTTTCTATCAAATTAAGGTATTGAACTGGATGTTACCTGGGTTTGGTTTGGCCTCTGAGCCTGTAACTGCCTTCCTGCACTGTGAGCTCTTGTCCTCTGACTGCCTTCCAGTGAGCCACTATGCAGGCCCGCCTTGTAGCTACCCTGCTGCAGTCATTAGCACTAAATGAGAGGAGTGGGGATTGATAAGAATAGGAGAAGTGGGGGAGGTGCCATTTTTCTGTTCATAGTCACACAATTATAAACAAGCCAGAACACGTGGGGGAAAGCCTCCAAGGTTAATGTAGCATGAATTGAGGACCTGTGCAGGAAAGGAAGCGCCTATTAGCCCCTACTATATAATGGGGATAATCCTGCTTACAAAATAGAAGATAAAAGCTCCTTGGTTTGCATGTTAAGAAAAATTTTAGAGAGAGGAAGGGGTTGATAGTATAATGGTGATAGAGAGCAGATTTTTCTCAACCCTTGCTTTGTCTTGTCTCTGCCAGTAAACTGGAGGGAAGATCCTGAAACCAAATGTGGATGAAGTGATAGAAAAAGAGCACTGTGTCCTGTGAGTGAGGGCACATCTCTGGACGCAGATAAATGACAACCTGGGGTGCAAGTGAGCCCAGAGCTATGTCAGTATTTTTTGGGAGATGTGGGGTAGAAATGTTGTGTCAGGAGCCTGTAGAAGGATTGTCAAGAGAGAGAGAAAAAGGCATATTTTGTTAGTGACCAGACAATTGTGTTGCTGTTGATTGATTTAGTCTGGATTATTAAATGTATCACTTGCAAGTGCTTTACACTTTATTTGCTGAGAACTAGTAAGGATTCCCTAAGAATAAGTCATGCCTGAGTCACCTCATTGTTTTGATGGGATTACTAGGCTAGTAGATGAGAACAATGCAGCTTTATTCAACATTTGAATTATTTACTTAAATGAAGACAGACTAGATTGCATGCTTATCAAATCTGTGAGGGAATCAAGATTCAAAATAGTCTTCAGGCGTGGGAGTGACAAACACAAATTCAGGCACATGACCATTACCTCTGTGTGGGGAAGAAAGGGAGGCTGGGGAAGAAGGGATGAAATTGAGGAGACATATGCTAGGACCTTCAATTTTATTTGCAATGTGTTCTTAAGCTGGTGTTGGGCAAGTGGTTGAATGTCATATTGTTCTCTATAGTCTTCTGTATAATCTTTTTTTTGTATGTCTGATATAGTTCATAATTTAAAAAATAAGATTCAAAATAGCCTTGGAAGACTGGATGGATGGGCTAAGACGATCAAAATAAGATTTAATAGAGATATGTATCACATTCTGATTTTTTAAAGTCAAGTCAAAATTGTACACATACAGAATGAGGGATATCTGGCTTCACAGCAGTTTTTACGAAAAAAAAAAAAGAAAAATCCTGGGGAGTGAGATTTCCTGTTGAACCATGAGAAAACAGTGTGATACTGTTGCTGCTTCCAGATAGTGAAGGCTGTGGTCCCCCTGAACTCTGCTAGTTTAGCCTATACCAACATTATTCTGCTTGTTATTCTGCTTTGGGCTCCCCATTTTAGAAGGGTCACTGATAAACTAATATTTATCCAGGGGAGGTGACCATGATGAGAAGGAAGCTAAACATCTGGGAAAAACTTAGAGGCAACGTGGTAATGATCTTTACATACTTACGAGGCTGCCATATGGCAGAAGGCACATAATTTCTCTTTTTTGCTCCCAGTGGGAAAGTAGGAGATAGGTTTCAGCTTTTAATGTAAAGAATTTTGTGAAAATTAGTATTATCCATCAAGGAAGTGAACATACTTCCATAATACTGAGCTTGCACATCAGTGAAAGTGTTCAAGGAAAACTGATCACATGTTAAGCATATTTTTTAAAGGATTTCTACAGTGTATCTGAGGTTTAGTTAGATAATCATCACAGTATCTATTTGGGATGTATTTTTTCAGAATAGCTGAACAACTCAGCTGTAGATTCCAAATGTGCAGTGAGTGAAATGATAAACCTGCCTCTAAACCTGCAACACATATTTGTACATTTTTGCTTATGGATTTCCCAGTCTTCCAAAGAAAAGAAGTTGGGATGCTGTTCCTGGCATGGACCACAAGGTCACAGTGGTCTGCCCTACATGGTGCCCTCTAGAAATTAACCCACTTAAATTTAGCCTCTAAGTAACTTTCATAACTTTGTTCTGGATAGTTCTGAAAACATTTTTTTGGCCTATGAGATATTATGTCTGAAAAGCATTCCTTATTAATTTAATTATCTTTTTTTGTGGTTGCTATATTTTTCTCCATGCCAGATGTTGGCTTAAGCCACATTTGTTTTCTGACATGCATGAGGAACATCTGAGTCATTGAGAAGTCAGAGATGCTTTTCCAAAGAATGATTAAAATAGATATCTCTTTGTTATCCAAATTTCCCAAAGGATCTTCTCTGAACAGAGATGCATGGAGAGTACAGGAATCCCCAAGTTTTAACCATTACAAATAGAAACACCTGAGAATAAGTCTTTGCTGGTGCTGTTAATGTAGAATTTTCTCCCCCCGGTCGGCCTGCATGTCCAAAACTCTACTGGATCTGTGGTTACCACTAAATTCCATGAGGTTTAGAGAAAAGGATTAGAGGAAAGGAGTCTCCCCCCACTGCTGTAATACGCTAACAATTGGGTGAAAGAAGGAATCTTTTACCCCATCAGTCTGTGGAAACCCTGGCCCCTTGGTTTCATTAGTATGACTGGGGGGTACCAGGTCAGGCTTGGGGGCCAGATTGTCAAGGCACAGATGTTCAGTGCTACTCAGGTTTTTTCAGCTGCTCAGTTTTTTTCTTTGTGTATAGGCCTGGATTGTGCCCACTCTTTTCTTTCATGCAGACATGCAGCCCCGTATTACCTTCCACGGGGCTATTTGTTATATTACAGAAACATACCTTTTGAAATAAAGCAATGAAACTCTGGTGATGGCATTTTAGGCCTTATGTAGGGAGGACTTAGAAGCAGAGATTGGAAGGTTGTTTCCTAATGCTGGCGAAATCACATTGTTTGGGCAGTTACTTACTCTACCTTCTTTTTTACTGTGGCTCTACCTAGTACTTTTATTTGGAGAGCTGTGCTCAATGGCCTTTTGAATTTCCGAATTCCACCCAGGGGTAGCTGAGGTTCAGCATGTGGAATGAAATCACGTTTTCTGTATTGTGTGGCTTTTTTTTGCAAAGAGTTCTGGCATAAAAAGATACTCTGTCATCTGTTGCTGATTTTTATCTTTCAGTTCCTAGAGAGGGGCCTGGCTGACTTCATCTCTGGTGCCAGATCTCTTTAAGACCATTTTCTAAATACGTTTTTGAGCAAAAGGAATGAGGATTTCACCTCTTATGGAATGCATTGACAAAGCAAGCTGGAAAAACAAAACTTGTAGGGACCAGCTTTTATGTAGTGTTATCTGTTACTTCAACAAGCCAGTTCAGGTCATGTTAGAACAAGTGATTTGATCTGCACACAGTCACGTTCTTAGGTGAAATTTCTGACAATGATAACAATCTATAGCCTGTTGCTGCCATTCACACTAGAAGTTTGATTCCGATTAGTTAATCGATGAACCAAGTATTTGTTAAACATCTATTGTGTACCTAGCTAGTGTTAGGTCTTGGGTAGGATGCAAAGTAAAAGATGTTTATCCTTAAAGAACTTACAGTCAAGCTAGTGAGATAAAACACATGCTTATGAACCTGACATAGTATATATTCCCCACTTAATTATATGATGTATACATTAAGGACTGAGGCCTAGAAAGAAGGAGAAGAGCACCAGTGGGTGGGAGAAGTCCAAGAGGTTTTCCCAAATAGCAAGGCAGGAAAAGAATATGGGAATTCAGTCCACCATCTCAAGGACTTTTAGAAATCCCCCATGGTGATTAACAGCTCATGCGAGAGGAGAAAAAAGTCAAGGTGTCCATGCTAGACAGGGAGATCCAACGAGGGGAAGATAGTGATAGATAGTTTTATGTTTCATAACTTGGAAGGCGTCATAAAGACCTTTGCTTCCACTCGAACCAAGGATGACCCAGGAAATTCACAAAATAAATGGTTTGCTGTTGCACAGGAGAAATCATTGATGGTGAATCTTTGGTAACTTCAATAAAGAACAGTATTTGCCCCAAATGTTGTATTTAAGTCTTGTGAAAATAATGAATAGTAGTGGAAAAAATGTTAAATTTAGCAATATTTAAAATTTTTAAATATTCTAACATTTTTCCATAAGGAGCTTTTATTTCCTTATCTTAAATATTGTCTCAAAAATTGTAGCCAAGGTGGTCAGTAGGCATTTTCAATGCTGAATTGAAAGATTTCACATTACCAAGTCCCAAATGCTGACCATTATGTGTTCATCTTACCCTACATGGTAGGGAACATTTTAAGATCAAAAATGAATTTTTTCTCTTCAGGCAGAAAATATGAATTAGGAAATAGAGTAAGATGGTAAAGATTAATTATAGTAGGCTTAAAATGAAGACAAGAGAAGATAATAACATAGTATGTTTTGGTTATCTTTCCCTGATGGGCATAGTTTTTCCCTCTCTCCCTCTGGGCCTTGAACCTCACCAGTCTGTTTATCATCTTCTAGTAAAAACAAGCTGCATTTGTCACATCAGCTGCATAAGTTACATTCACCCTCACATCTTTTTACTTTTTCTTTCCTATTTTCTCAGTCACCTTGAACATTGAGACTCTGGACTGCTCATCTTGCCTCCCTCTAAACCAATTACAGACATTCTCTTCTTCACCATTTATTCTTGTCTCTTATTCTATTTTGTGAGCACTCTTCATTGCCAGTCCATCCATTAAATACATTTACTAAGGTCCTACTTGTAATTGTGCCCTTGCCCAACCTGACACCCCTACACTCATCATTTCTTACTTACAAGAGAGGATAGAGGCCATCAGTCATGAGATCTCTCCATGGAGAGACCCACCCTACCTACCCACAGCTCCCTCCTTTGTTTTATAACCAGACTCTTGGAAAAGGGGTCTGTATTTAGTCTCCACTTCCTCCTTAATCTACTGCAGCCTGGCCTCTTCTTCCACCACCTCACTAAACTGCACTGACAAAGGTGAAATAGGAATGACCTCCTAGTTACAAACGCCATTGGGTGCTTTTCAGTCCTTATCTTTCTCTGGAATTTGACACTATTACAGATTCCTTTCTTTTTGAGCTCTTTCTTCTGGGGCCTTCTCTGGCCATTGTTTCTTTATCCTCTTGGAGGGCCCTCTTCCTCCTGCTGCCTCTCAAACATTGGTGCACCTCTTTGTCCTGCCTTCAGCCCTTTTCTTTTTCACTTTGTGTGCTCTTTCCGGGGTTACCACAAATCTACAGTGATGAGTCAGTCATGGATCTAGACCTGATAGATAATTATAGGTTCAACTTCTTATTGGACAACTCCTTCCTCATGTCCCACAGGCACCCAAAAGTCAGGAATTTCATTTACCTCTGCACACTGAAGTTTGAGCAGCCCTTTTTTAGGGCCTAGTACAATGTCTGACATCATACTCCACCTGCTAGCTGTGAAGGAAACACATGCTTAAAAGGAAACATACCAGAATCAGTACTTAGTATCACAGAGGCTCCTCTTGCTGTCATTGACTGTGTTTGTGCATACCCAATGACAAAGGAGCATTAGATTAAAAAAAATCATTGACTTCTGAAAGCCCTCCAAGTTTGAAATGATTTGCTTTGTTTCTTACCTTGATTATCATCAGTTTAAGGTAGCCAGTGGCAGGTGTTGGTACCTTTCTTTAGAGATGGAGAAGCCAAGGCCCAGAAAGAGTAAACATAATGTGTCCACAGTCAAAAAGTGACTCATTAAAGAGTTAGGAATTGATTCACTTTTTTTATTCACTCAATAGATATTTATGGAGAACATCGATTATGTGTCAGGCTCTAGAAATACAAATAGAAATACAATACAAATACAGACAGACAAGGTTTTTGGTATAATGAGGTATCCTTCTGTGCTATGATGCGTCTTGTCCCTGTCTTTTTTTTACTGGGATTTTTTTCCATCCTAATTAATGATAAATGATAATAATTAGCAAATGTTTACTATGGGTCAGGCATTATTTTGGGACTTTACACATATTAATTCATTTAATCATTGTGACAACACTATGAGGTCATTACCATTATTATCCCCATTTTGCAGAGGGGGAAAGTTTAGAAATGTGTCCTAGGTCATACTGCTAGTAAGTGATAAGGCTTGGGTTTGAACCTAGGCAGTCTGGCTGGAGAACCCATGCTCTTAGCCACTGCCTAGCTATACTAGCTTTTAACACTACAGTACTCCCTTCTTCTTGTCTGTTTATGATGTTGTATCTGTGAAGTATGACAGGCTAGTTCTCAGCATGCCAAAATTAACCTGCAGTTTTACATAACAAGTATTTGGACTTACTTTGCTTTCTTGAGATATTTCCCACCTTGGGCATTGCGTGAGCAGTGGTCTCATTTTCTAATCTGAAATCAGGAAAAAAGGAAGAAAAACTTGCAGTTAAGCCTAAGTGGTTGTGACAGGTTGCTAAATAAAACTGGCTCAACTGAAGTTCTGAGATTGTTGAGAAACACTGAGAATTTCTTACAAAAGAAATTTTCCTTATTTTAGGAAATCATAGGTCATTGCACAGTTACAAGTGTTTTAGAAAAGAGAAAATGTGGCTTGAGGCTAAGAAGCATAAAATCTTAATAAGATTATTTGTAGGCTGGTATTTATGCATAATTTTTAAACTCTTAGAAAATATGTTTTCTATCTGTCTTTAGTATGTCATCTTAAGTTTCCACTGTTGAAACTTCACATAATTTTGAAAATCTTTAGGGTTGCTGGAAGAAAAAGAAAAAACAATACAGCAGTAACAACATTTACATAAGAATTTGAAGTTTACAAAGTACTTTCATATATAGTAACTTACTTGAGTATCTCTCTTTTTACTCTCTTAGAAAGAAAACAGAATCACAAGGATTTCAATACATGTTAAAAATTTTAAAAATTTTCAGTGTTTTCTTGTGTGGTGATCCTGAACTGATTTGGAAAAAAAGGCAAGTCTGAATCAGTGAAACATTAGTGAATATTATGAAATGAAAGTTTTATTACTTCAGATCACATATAGTAACTTTAGGGAACTGCTTTAATAGGTAAATAGCAGTAGCATCTGGTTAACCTATTAGTTGATAATCCATACCCCAAGGCCTCTGAGGTGAGTTAAAAATCCCCCTTTGTTCCTCAGTTTTGCTGTTTTTCTTTTTGAGACAGAGTCTCACACTGTTGCCCAGGCTAGAGTGCAGTGGTGTCATCATAGCTCACTACAACCTCAAATTCCTGGGCTCACGGAATCCTCCTGCCTCAGCCTCCTGAGTAGCTAGGACTACAGGTGCAGGCCACCATGCCTGGCTGATTTTTCTTAGTTTTCATAGACATGGGGGTCTTGCTATGTTGCTCAGGCTGGTTTCAAACTCCTGGGCTCAAGCGATCCTCCTGCCTCAGCCTCCCAAGGTGCTGGGATTATGGGTATGAGCCACTGCGCCAGGCCTGTTCCTCAATGTTGTATTTTTCACGTCCACAGTCATACTTCCATCCCTTAAACAAAGGTTACTAGCTGAAACCTGCGTGGAGGGCACAAGGAGGGTGAGATGTACCTCCTGAGGTTTTTTGTGTCAGGAAGAATTCCTGGTCTGGGACATTTGTGCCCTGACCATCAGCCCCCAAGAGATGCCATATTTCTCCCTACTTTATAGACGAAAACTCTCAGTCCTACAGGTAAGCTTTAGTTTGGCCTCAGTCTGTATAATCACAAAATCAAAATTAGGTGTGCCCACCTTAATGAGATTTTTCTGTTCAGTCTCTACCATGTCCAGAGCATAAACAAAATATGTATTTGTATGAAAGGTGCTACTGTGTAAATAAGCCTTCTCCTTTTTGGTTATTACAATCATACAGGAAAGGACCATCTGTTTTGGTAGAAACTGTGGAAATATATCTAGGTAGCCAAGGAAAAGCTGAATTGTTACTGAAGCATGTGTCACACAGACAAGAAAATAATTTGCAAAGCAATGGGCAGAAAATATTTTCAAACATAATCTGTTCTTTTGGGTGATGGGTGAATAGTGTTGGTTTGTTTCTTGCTTGACTGTTTATTAATTTCTTTCCCCAGGAGAATCTCTTTTTCCTATAACCAGAGTTTAAGGCTCAGCTTCTTTTCAGTTTGGATAATATGAAAAGTAAAATTCATTTAATAACAGTTGTAACGTGCATAAGTTGAATGAAAAGAAACTTAAGAAATGTGATTCTTATTTTCTAGCTGAGCTTCAATGGCATATAATTAATACAATTCAATCACTTCTTACCCCCTTTTTTTCTGCATGATTTAAGACATCAGAATTTAATTTGTAGCCAGAATGAAAACTGGACTTGGGGAAAACTTGCAAAGACTACAGAGGGATTTACATTCTGCTGCATGGTTGAACACGTCCCTAAAGTGGCAGCTTTAGAATGCCATGTCCTGATAGAATTCCCCATTGAAATATGGCCAGCAGAGCAGCTTCCTTGTGCCCTTCTCCTTGCCTGAACTACTGAACTGTCACAAGGGTCCTGGATGTGAACCTGGGGAGCTCCGCAGAATTGCTACACAGTCTGACAGAAGAGAACTAGTATCACGGAGCAATCTGTGATCTGGTATAGAAGCCCTAAGCTGTGGGTTTTGCAGTTGGTCAGCCACCCTGGCTCAACCTTGGATAAATATTCCTGGGCTCTAAGTAGGATGGGGAATTGAAATCACTGCTTTTCCTCAGTCCTTCCACAGCTAATCCATGGCATGTTGTTGTGATGTCTGAGTGGAATGGCCATGTTTAGATGGGCAATAAGGCAGCACATTCTACTAATAGTTAATACATACTCCCATAACAGTCCCTTTTTTCCCTTGAGAATGAAGCCACTGGGAGGGCCAGATTTAACCCCACGGTAGCCACTGACCTAGACCAGCTTTACCCCTAGGGTAACTGAAACCTGTATGAAATGATTTGAGAGGTTGTAAGCAGTACCCTCTGCCTACCCAATTTTCTCGGATGACGCCTCCATTTTGATCTGAACCTTGGAGATTCACAGGTAGACTTTCATTCTTTTAGTATATGGTTTTGATCCCTTCTAATATGGACATCTCAGTGGGAGGTAAATTACTTTTTTTTTTTTTGCCACAGTATGGATTAGTTTAAGTTTCTTGGGTTTTTACAGGAAGATAAATAGAAGACAAAGGCAGAAAGCAAGTTGCCACTGTCAGAGGACTGCAGTGACATCTTTCCCATCACAATTTGCTCCCGTGCTTTCAATGAAACAGGGCATCCTATTTTCCATTTACATCTCCCTTCTGGCAGGGAAAGACTTGAAGGTCTTTTTACAGCTTTGACTCTTCCTTACCCCTTCTAGATGTAGTTCCATTTCCTTTCCAAGATGAAAGCTTGTGTTTGTCCCCTCCCAGAATAGTTCCAGGCAGCAGAACACAGTGAATCCTTCCAGATAAAAGACCCTGCTGATAAAATGCCAGATTGTTATCAGAGAATTGAAGTGAAGGGAGTCAAGTCCCTACCATTAATTACCTAGTTACAGCTTTGTTTATATCCTGTTCATTTGGGGCATGTTTTCCTTGGACAGTTTCTTGTCTGTGTTCTGAACTGCAGTCTGAAGTTTTTAAAAATCCCAAAGGTCAGGGAATAGTGGGTTCCTTATTTTCTGAAAGGTTTAATGGCGAGGAAGAGAAGATAAAAGTTTCTATCTTGCATCTGGAAGGAAATGGACAAATGATTCATTTTGGTGGTTCATTCCTCACCTCAAGCATACAAACCCTAGTGTGTTGAATAAACTGTGACTTTGAATACTTAGCCAAGAAGTTACCTGGAAATAGAATGACATTTATCTCTGTGTAGCCGGTATTATCAACCGGTGAATGACTAGATATCCAGAC
Organism: Daubentonia madagascariensis; assembly: GCA_023783475.1. Lineage (NCBI taxonomy): Eukaryota > Metazoa > Chordata > Mammalia > Primates > Daubentoniidae > Daubentonia > Daubentonia madagascariensis. Next base: position 36,945,669 of record JAKFHU010001035.1, on the reverse strand, counting down.
ATTGAGGCTGCAATCCAGTTGAATCTAATATAAAACTACTTGGTAAATGTACTTGATGCCACTGAACTATACACTTAAAGATGGTTCAAATGGTAAATTTTATGTTCTTTATATTTTACCACAATAAAAACAGAGAAATAATACTTGCTTCCTGATAGCTCTAGTACTTCCATCACAGTTGGAAATACAGTTTGCCCTCCGAGTCTGTGGGTTCCACATCTGTGGATTCAACCAACTGTGGATAGAAACTAATAGGGGGAGGGGGACAATAAAAAACAATGCAACAATAAAAAATAATACAAATAATACAGTATTTCAACTATTTATATAACATTTATGTTGTATTAGGTATTATGAGTGATCTAGAGATGATTTAAAGTATATGGGAGGATGAGCATAGGTTATATGTAAATACTACTCTATTTTATATCAGGGACTTGAGCATGTAAGCAGGGGGTCCTGGAACCAATCCCCTGAGGATACAAAAGGATGACTGTACTGTATGGTTTGGCTGCATGTTCTACGTTATTTTGAATGGGATTGCTGTTGCGTATAAGGCAATCATCCTTTTAAGAACTGTGGGAATGAATACAGGATACCTTAATGAACACAAGAAGATGAAGAGACGGTTTTGCCGCCATCATATGGATGTACTGGGAAGTTTGGGATTGGAAAAGAGCCCTTTCTATCTTGAAAATGATCGACTCTAAAGCACGATAGCCACTCTCCTTCCACAAATGAACCAAAAGAGAGAGGAATGGGGTCTCTCAATGACCGAAATAGTAGTATCTATCGCTTTAATTATCCAATAGTAGCATTGAAATGCTCCATGACTAGAAGTAGTATTAGGTAAGTTAACCTCATTTGTGGTATCTGGCAGCCATTAAGAGACCAGGCACATCTTTCTTCACCATATTAAATTCGTATTTGACCTTGTGTTGCCCTGTTAGGTTTTGTCCACAACCCAACCCATCTTTGCTAATAAGACTACTGACTTATGATTTAGCCAGCCCTCTCAGCTTCAGTGGTAATGGGGGATTCTAAGGACTAGACTGTTGAATTTTTCTCATTAAGCCAAGAAACTTCTCAGACCCTGCAAAAGTTACCTGGTGACATAGCTACTGTATGAATTTTAGGGTAGAAAGAAAGAAGGAAGGGAGGGAGAGAAAGAAAGTAACTCTATTCCAAATCATGAAACTTTTTTCTTGGTAGCCCAAATGTTCTGAACTCGGAGCTCTGATTAAAAGATGTTTCTTTTCTCCCTGATTGTGTGTATATGAGCTCATGCTCTCATTCCTGTCATTATTTGAAGGTAGTTGTGAGACATTCACCATGATTTCAGCAGTACCTTTCACGTATTTAAATTTAGGGTTTTCCTTAGACAAGACTAAAAATAATGGGGAGTTAGGAAGAAGTTAAGGTAAATTTAAAACATATAAAAGCTCACTTTGCATGAAAACCAGTAAAAATATAAGCCCTGACCCTCATAGGTAAGAAAAATTGGAATTAAAAAATATCTGTACTCTTTAGGAAATAAAGACTTTGCCAAAAATAGCATGGGTGGTTAAAGAAATCTGGTGTGAAAGGTGCATCTTTTAAAAAATAAGGTTTTTTGCTTTCTTCTTGACTAATGGTTTTGTCCGAATAACTATTTGAATAATAAATGAAATGCTTTGAAGTGTATAGGGGAGTGGAGAACTTTTCTGTGCCTTGTACGAACTGGTGATTATGAACTAAATGATGCCAAATTCCACCAGTTTGCCCAGAATCCAAATACTAGCAGATGTAGCCAAAGCCATAGAAATCTGCTTATGAAATCATGAAAATGAATGGAAGTGATCCAGATTGTTTAATTTTCTTATGAAATGTTACATTTATTAGATCTTAGCACCCAAAAGTTAAACAGTATTGAATTTCATACATACTACTTTATTTTTAATCTTAGGTTGAAGGTTATGTCCTTGGCATGACTGAAGAATGACTCATACATTTTGTACTGATTCTGTTATTACTGTTATTATTTTGATAGGCAAGGGGGGAAGCTGGGGGGTAAGATGATACTGAATTGAGGTGAAATTTATTAATTGATTGAACTCAAATGGAAATAAAGAATGTCACTTAATGATTTTCTTGTTTCTTTTTATAGTCATGTGCATACCTTATGTGGAGACTTTTAAAATGCTACTTAAACTTAAAATGCCATCTTCTGACCATTGAAATCAGCAGTGGGAATTAACAGTATTTTCCTCTAGTTAATGTCTCAAACTCTGCCACAGCTAAAATCTTCAGTCACATGTACATGTATTCTTTATTGACATGTGCCCATCCTAAAATACAGTCACCATGAAATTAATATATTAAACCTTGGTCACAATCCAGGGAAGGACTGGAAGGTAATGTGATTCTCCTCATAATTAGTAACGTAATTAAATGCTAGAGGGCTTCAGCTATATAGTAATATACTGTGCTTTTGAACAAAGATAACACCACCACTGAAATTGTATACTTGTAAGACTAGTATATTTTTAATTAGCAGCAGTGTATGCATGTGTGTAATCAGTTCTGTTTCATCTTCAAACTTTGCACAGCAGTCTCCATTGTGCATTCATTCAGAATAATAGTGCACTAGTTCGGCCTCTGTTTTTTCAGAATTTGGGGTGATTCAAACTGGTATGAGTTAAAAGTTACCTTTTTACTATGGAATAAGCAAATTAAAAGGGTGTTCAAGATATTAGAAGGCAGGTTTAATCTAATCATCTAATCAAGGTGGGGAATGGGAATCTGTTTTACCTTAATAACCACATGGAAAATCGTACTCTAAATACAGATGAGTTTGTTAAATCTGGCTCAACAAATTTGGCATCACTTGGTTGAATAGTTTGAGTTGTCAGTTGTACTTAAAATTAATAAAATTGAATTTCTTTTGATATGTGATATTGTCAATCCCATGGTGGTAAAAATATCTTAGAGTTGGGGCACACTGATTTTTCCAACTATTGTAGCACAGGCTCTGGAGTGAGACAGATCTGACTTTGAATCCCAGCTTGTCCATTCACTTCCTATGTGAGCTTCGGCAAGTTACTTAATCTCTCTGAGACTGTCTGGAAGAACATGTGGAAAATTTGGAACATTGTGCTAAAAAATATTTTTGTTTTTTAATTCTTATATGATTAATTGTTAGGATTTAAATATTTATTGATTTGATTTTTTAAGAGCACAAGGAAAAGTTAGTTCTGGTTGTAAGAGTTGAGAGGAAATAGCGGGGCTTGTTTAATCTGAGGAGAAGACTTGGGATATTTGGGATATGGAGCTGGAGGCTAAGAAGAGGAAACAAGACAGAATGTATAACTTAACTTTTCTAATGTATATGAGAGGTTATTCTTTAAAAACAACTTTATTGATGTGTAATTGACATAAAATAAAATGTACGTGTTCAAAGAATACAAGCTGATAAGTTTATATACCCATAAAACTATCACCACTGTCAAGATAGTGAACATACCCATCTCCCTTTGTAATCCTTACCCAGCCTCCTTCCTCCCCCTTCATCACATGGCAACGGCTGTTCTGTGTTCTGTCACTGTAGATTAATTTGCAATTCCTAGAATTTTATATAAATAGAATCATACAGTATGCATTCTATTTTGTCTGGCTTTTACTCAGCATAATTATTTTGAGATTTTGCCATGTTATTAACACGTATCAAGAGTTTGTTCCTCTTTATTGCTGAACAGTATTCCATTGTACGGATATACCACAATTTGTTTATGTACTCATCTGTTGATGGACATTTGTATTGTCCACACAGGAGTGGAGTGGGTGGGGTATATGGTAGGTGTATGTTTAACTTTTTAAGAAACTGCCAAATTGTTTTCCAAAATGACTGTATCATTTTACATTCCCACCAGCACACTAACCAACACTTGGTATGCTCAGTCTTTTTAATTTTAGCCTTTCTAGTAAGTGTGTAGTTGTATCTCATTGGGGTTTTAATTTGAACTTCACTGATGACTAAGGATGTTGAGCATCTTTATATGTGTTTATTTGCCATCCATATATCTTCTTTGCTGAAGTGTCTATTCAGAGCTTTGACCAATTTTTTTTATTAGGTTGTTTTTCTTATTATTCTGAATATATTTTGGATACAAGTCTTTTAAGCATAGATTTATTTATTTCCCTGGCATGTAGGACCAGAAAAACAAAATTAAATTGCAGCAAGAAGGAGTGTAATTATACTTAAGGAAGTACTTTTTGACTGTGGCAGGGTAAACTTGGGCATTGGGGCAACCAAAGGAGGGTGTCAAACTTTCCCTGGAGGTATTTAAAAATCGGCTGGCAGTAGTCTGTTTGGGATGCTGTAGACATGCTGAAATATGACTCAATTTACCTAATTGCCGTCTTCATTTGAGAACAGACATCTTCCCTGGAGCAGGTCTATTGCTAACGTCCCAATATCCCTTTTTTGTGCTATTTTTCTAGGCCAAAAAAGTGCAATTTCTTGGAATTTTTCAAAACTTTCCATGTACTTTATTGTTTTAAAGAATTCATTCTTCCTGATTTTAGCTTGAAGTGCTGCTACGAAACATGAGGAAGGTCATTTAGGAGCATTAATTAGCTTTAGCAAAAACAAATTGCAATCTCTGCAGAGCAATCAAATTAAAAGAAATGCTCAAATTTCTCTCGTCTAGCAGTAGCACCAATAATTGTCTTAGCTTATGGAATTGGGAAGATTCATTTAACTTTTTGTAGATGTAAAATAATTAACTAGATTCTAGAGAAGTTCTTCTACATGATAAAGGAGTTGGGCTGGTTGTAGCCCTCGGAAGGGAAGAGTAAGGGGTGTTTTAATGATGGGATTCTAATACAATTAATGAAGGGTTTTCCTGTGTGTTGAAAACACTGGTCATTTGTTCTCCAGCTCCACAGAGGTTCAAACCGAGAGAAAATTGGCTCCAACTGTAGAAAGATCGAGTGTGGTTAGTGTTAGACATAAAACTTTTATTATCGGCATCAATATTATTATAAGATTAAGCAATGGAACAAGTCAAGAGAGGTCATTAAGATATTTTAAAATAAAAAGGATAGCTATCTGCCTGGAATGTTTAAATATCCATTATAGGATTTTGTTATTGAAGGGAACTTTAGAGATCACTTATTCTAATATCCTTTTACAGCTGAGGATGTAGATACTAGTAGATACTTGTTAGATACTAATATTTTAATTTGAGGTTGTTTTAAAAGTAGCCTCACTTAAGAGACTCAAAGGAAACCGTGTAAGGATTTCTGCTTCACAGTAGATTTCACTTCACCAAAATAGTCGTTTAAAGCAGATGGCCAGTGTGTTATTGTTTCCTAAGCCCATGAAGATTCTGCAACGACCTGTGTGTGTTTCTTCTTGTCATTAAAAGTGTTAAAGATTTTTATTTGTGAGCATTTCAAACTTGTCTCTAAATAAATACTATGCTTTGAATGACTGTAGATGTGACCTGAGGTGATCAATATTGATAGAGGACAGCAGGGGACACTGCCACAGCAGCCTTTGTGGAACCTGTTCCAGTCTGACGGGATTCTTCATAAACTGTTTGGTTGATGGCTGCAATTTGGTGGATGACTTGGGCCAAAGTCCTGGTGACTAATGTGCCTTTCTTAAAGATAATACAGTAGAAAGCTTTAGGCTTTGTTTTGTTAAATACTAGTTAGAGCAGTAGGAAACATATTTAGCTTACCAATTCATCTTGTGTGAGATATGCAAATATGAGTTCTAACCATTGGAATTAGTGGGATAAGTTGCTTATAAAGGATTCCACATGCATTATCACAACAAAAAGAAATTTGCACAAGGCACTTTATTTGGTTGTGGTTACTCATCATTATTCTGTTTTTGTTCCCACTACACCATCTAGAGCTGCAGTACCCCCTGGGAGACACTCCCCCCACCCCCACCCCAGTCCATGGAAAAATTGTCTTCTAGGAAACTTAGGAACCCTGCGGCAGGCGAGGGAGCAAAGTTTCATCTGTATTTACAGCCGCTCCCCATCGCTCGCATCACTGCCTCAGCTCCGTCTCCCTCCACCTCCGCCCCGCCCGGTCTGTGGAAAAATTGTCTTCCAAGAAACTGGTCCCTGGTGCCAAAAAGGTTGGGGACCACTGATCTAGAGTGAAGAGCTACATGTATTTATATAATATTATATACGTATTTCAAAGGGTTTATCTGAGTACTAAAAATGAGATAAAATGTTTGAAAGTATCTAGCACATTGCTTGACATCTAGCAGACACTCATGTTCCTACCTTCCCTTCCTTTTTTCCTTCCTTGGGTTTTAATTAGCATGAGTATCAGAATCTTTCAGAAATGTAACAAATTCTTGTCAAAATGGAAATTAATAAAATTGTTGACATTTAAAAATGTTTTTTTGTTTGTTCGTTTTTTGTTTCTTTGAGACAGAGTCTCACTCTGTTGCCCTAGATAGAGTGCAGTGGCCTCATCGTAGCTCACTGCAACCTCGAACTCCTGGGCTCAAGCGATTCTCCTGCCTCAGCCTCCCAAGTAGCTGGGACTACAGGTGTGCACCACTGCACCCAGCTAATTTTTTTATTTTTAGTAGAGATGGGGTCTTGCTCTTGCTCAGGCTGGTCTTGAACTCCTGAGTTCAAGCGATCCTCCCACCTCGGCCTCCCAGAGTGCTAGGATTACAGTCTGAGCCACCTCGTGCAGCCTTAAAAGTGTTTTATTTTTTAATTATCAGTGTATGTTGACCACTCTGTTGACTCGTGGGATGCTTAGATTTTACAAGATTTTAATATTATTTCAGAGATAATCACCTGAAAAGTTAAGTTAAATTGATCAAAGAAAAATTGCTTGGCACCTGTGATTTGTCCAGCCAGTCTTGGGCTAGGGTTAGGGTACCCTGAATGCCAGAATGAGAAATTTAAATTTAATGTGGCAATAGAGAGCTACCATAGGTTCTAGACTATTTGAAAGCTAAAAAAAAATTTTTTTTAAATGGAAGTAAAAACATTCCCTTGTAAACCTTACCCACAAATATATAGTAGGGTTAAAAAGAAGAGGGTAAATTCTTTCTATGTCTTTGTGTAGTTTCTTAAATTGACTACCCAATCCTTTGTTTGTGAACTAAAAAATCACTCACTGTAAATATGAAACTAAAAATTAGTACTAAAAATGAGATGAAATGCAATGGAACCACTTGCTCTAAAGGTTAATGAGGTGAGTTTCAGTTGTATTAAATCACTTAGAGAGCTTGGCCTTTGAGCAGTGGCCAACACCAAAATGAGACCCAGCTTGTTTAGGACTGATTTCTCAGACCCATCTACTACCTGCAAGGAAAGGAGAAGACATGTTAAGGCCAGGTATTATGTTCAGCCCCCTGAAAGCCATGTTCCGTGGCTACCTGAATGTGCTCATCTCTTGATCATTTTTGGAGTTAGAGCATAAACATTGTGAGGGGTTTTATGATTGAGAGGAATATGCAGCTCTTTGACTCAGTCTGTGAAAGCTGCAGCCCTCAGCTCCTGCCTTGCATGCAGCTCATCCGAGCCCGAAAACCCCAAAGGTAGATCCGGAATGCTTTTCCGTCTGTTGTATCAGGAGACCAGTAGAGCAGAGTACAGCTCATTGATACAGGGTCAGAGAAAAAACCCACAGACGGACTGGGAGGGAAGATTATGCCAAAATTTCAAACTGAATCTAGTGGTTATTTTTATTTGCTTAGGAAAGTTTTGTACTGTTTGTGTTAGATATTTTTTTCATTTTTTAACACTCCATTTTATTTTAGATAAACACTGAAATTAATGATTCCCCTTTTAATCTCTAGGACTTCCAATATCTTTGTATGTGTGTTGCTATAAAGTCTTTTCCATGTTTTTCCCAGAGTCAGGAAAGAATTATTGTTAAAGTATACTACATTGAGTGCTCCAAAGAAAAATCTTCTTTCCAGCTGTCTAAAACATTTGGTTGGAATCTGAAAAATTTAGTTTCAAATTGTATTTGTTGTTGTCTAGGCAAAAAATGATGAAAGATTTAAATGAAATTTCAGATGAAATATAATTTTCATACTTTATCTCTATGTTTTGATATCAGCAAGTAACCAGGGATTAGCATTCAGAAATCAAGCATCTTTTCATCAATTTAAGAAATATTTGTAATTCTGAATAACTAAAGCACACTGTTCAAAGAGCTTTTTAAAGTAACTACCACACTGTATACCTTTACCCCTCCGTGTTGGAAAATTCCTTTGCTTTATTTCCTAGCACTAAAAAGAATGGTATGAATGCAAGTAGCTATTGCCATTGCATCTGTGATCCTGTGTCCTTGCCACATTGTGTGTCTGAATGCTGTGCCCAGTTCTTGCAGGGCAAGTGCAGGGATGTCCCGGTGATGGAGGCTGATCCCCAGTACCCAGCAGCTGCCATTTTCCCAGCCTGGAAGTAAGAGCCTGTAGCTAGTCAGCCTGAGCAAAGCGTTGGTAACTGGGTGGCAGAGTGGAAGTGACCTCAAAGGGATGCATCTTCTAAGGCTTAGACTCTAGTTGGGTCTGTCCAAAATGGTCACACACAGCAGTTTTCAGATATTCCCTTGTGGCTTGTTTACTTTGATTTTTTTCTTAGTTTTTATTTTTTCTTAGCTTTTGCTTTTTTTTATTTCCCCTTTCAAGAATTAATATTGTGGCTCATTATTGTCAGCATTTCTTCATAAAAATATTTTAAAGAGGTTTTAATATGTTGATTAGAATTAATTTGTAAAGAGCAATTACTGCTTTGAGCTGCCCAGTAGATATAGACATTTAAACTAAACATTCTACCTGAAGTTACATACATATATATATTTTTTGTCCATCAGATCTGGAAATGGGCAATTTTTAGCTTAGCTACTGTCTACAGTTCTTATTCCTGCTCACTACCCGAACCAAGGATTTTAAAAAATCAAATTTCAAAAGTCCTGAACCCACTACTCTTCCAGGAAATGTATTTGAATAAAGAAATCCATGACTTGGGCAGAGAGCGAGATTACAGTACATGCAACTTTTAAGTGCTAGCAGTTGGAGTTTCAGGAAAAGGAGCAAGTAGTCCAGGTGGTGTTAGATCCTTTGATGAATCGAAAATTGGTATAGGAAGGATAAGTAGAGAATCTGGCAACCGTGACTGTCACTGAACTCACCTGAGAATGTGGAAGAATGGCTTCAGGAATGCCATATAACAAAAACATACTTAATAGTCATAGGACACACAGAAATTTCTACTTTTTCAAATTCACTGGGTAAACAAACTTTTTTAAAAAATAGTTTCTCTTTTATGCATGCACACATACCCACACATATACGTGTTTTCATACAGGCCAGATTTGAAACTAGGAACCATATGCAATAAAAAGGAAAAAGAAATCATTGGTGTGATATGGCTCTACAGTCAACAGAAAATAGACCTGGAGAATAAAGGCAATGGGCTTCACAAAAACAAGTGAATGACCCCAAAGAAACTCAAGCCTCCTCTCCTTTCCAGCTCATTTAGGAGGGAGGGAGAAGGGTAGGCCTTTGTGAGTGCTTGGAGCTTGTTTGATACAGGCAAGGCTCTGTTCCCTTAGCCAGTTGTTGAGACAGAGAACCACTAGAGAAAAACAGAGTTTGTACATGTGCACAGAGGTTTTAAGTTCTCAGATTATTCCACCTACTAGATTCAGTAATACTTATCATTGATTGATCACTACCTCTCTGATAGGCATTGTTTTACATGGGCATTATGTCATTTAAGCTTCACAACAGCCCTATGAAATAAGTACTCTTTCCCATTTTATAGAAATGAAAACTTAGGAGGTTTACTGGCTTGTCTAAGGTCATACACTAGTAAGTGTGAGGAGTTGGATTTAAACTTAGGTCTGCTGGATTCCAGAGCATGTTCTTAACTCCTGCCCTGTGTGCTCTATGATTAAGAGCTATGAAGACCTTGTTTCTGCTCTCAAGGTCATTTCAGTCTAGCAAACATGATGATGCCTGAGGGCTACTGTGGGAAAGGTAAATGAGGTGTACGGCCTGCTCTGACAGAGCTAAATATGCAATTGTGGTAGGCAAAGGGAAGGAAGTGATTGATTCTGATCAGAGGAGGTACAGTAAGATTTCACAAAAAAGGGAATATCTTCGCAGAGTTCAGAGGATGAAGAGAAGTTCCCAAGGGTACAAGGTTGAAAGGACGTCATCATTCTAGTGAGAATGAACTGGAATGTGCAAAGGCACTAAGGATGAAATAATAGTTGGCTTGGCAAAACATACATGGAAAGATTTTTTTTGAAAATGGTATACCCTAAGAGGCATCAGCCTACTGCATCTCATCCAACCATCAGAGATATCCTGTAAGTTAGGGTTGTCAGTAGGTGACCATTTCACAAGAGCAGATAGCCATGCTGTATGACAATCTGACCAAAATGGCATGGCATTCTTGAGTAAGTTTAGTGAGAGGTTTGAGGCTTAGGGGTGTGTGTCGGGGGGGTGGGAGGATCAGAGATAGCCTTTCTGAACAAAGCCCAGCTCCCAAGATGCTAACCTGTTGAAAAAGTAGGGGCATCTAGAACAAGTGAATGGTCCTTTTCATCATCAGCAGAAGTTTGGGGGCCTCTATTTTGTACATGGTACAGCCTAGGAGGGTCTGGAAATGGGGAGGCACTGGGGGGACATTAACTATGTTAGTGAGGAAGAATGGAAGTGAGTATTGGCTGCATACTGAATCCATTCTGAGATTTTGAAGACTCTGGTTCCTGTGAAATAGGGGGACTCACCCAAAGCTACTAAGCCTTAAAGTGCTCTCAGTTCAAAAATACCTCCCTCACATTGCCTAATAATTTTCTGTTAGCCACTCTGGCTTGTCAGATTTAAATGATGTATCACATACAAATCCTGGTCCTTAATAAATTCTCAGTAAATATTAGCTATTATCAGTGTCATCTTTATTATTCTGCTTCACAGTCTACCAGTTAGAGACTGGTTGGTTCTATAAGTTGTTTATACCTCAATGTGATTAGGTTGAATGTGTGGGAACATTTGGCTTTTTCAAGGCTCTGGGGATTTTGAGGCAACTGCATTGTAAAGTCTTAGAAAGACTGAATTTTGCAGGTGGACAAACCTTAATGGAAATGCAGGCTTTATGCTAGTTTTATGACCCAAGGTATTTTGGGAAACCCCACTTTCCTCATCTTAAAATAGGGATAATGACAGTGACCTTGGAATGAAGATTAGTGAAATAAATAAAATAGTGTGTCCAAAGCATGTAGCCAGTCCTGGGCACATAGTAGTCACTTAACCTCAATTCTCTTCCTTTTGTTTGCATGCACTGAGGGGCAATTTGGGTTCATGTAAGTAAACATGCAGGCCTGGGGAAGTACCTATTTCTTGCCAAACCGAGGTGTTTTCTGCCTGACCCCACATAGGCACAGCTGGGAGTGATCTCCTAGACCACCCACCCTCTTCTCTGGGTGTCCCAACTGCAACAGCTTGTGTTTACTTGTCATTGTCCGGAGAATCATTGGCTGATTTTCTGTCCTCCCCACTAGGCTGTAGGTTTCTTGTAGCCTAGGCAATGACTTTTCTCTTTGATTCTCTGGTACCTAACCCATTGTGTGCTTGTGCTAGGTACTCAGTAGATGTCCCTACAGGTATGGGTGTGCAAAGCAGAGACAGTTTTGATGATGTCCAACCACTTCCCTTTGAAAGCTTTTAGGAGAACGAACAGATTCTGAGAGTAAATATAAGAGGGAAATGCCTGGAAAAAACTCAGCCACCACTCTGTGAAAGGGAGTGAAGTCAGGGGATGATCTCAGCAGAATGGTCAGAATATTGCATTCTAAACTCTTCTGGGTTCCTGAATTTTTAAATCTAAGGTATATTTCACCCTCGTTTGAAGATCCTCTATCTCCTCCAGAAAGCCATTTCAATTCTTCCTCCCGCTTCCCTTTTCTACACTTGTGTATGCCTCCATAGGTACCACTGATTGGTGATCAGCGGACTGTATATCCCCTCTAAGCTGGTGGTTCCCTATAAGCAGTGTTCTAGTTTGCCACCGCTGTATTACATGAAGCAAAGCACACACCTGACAGCCACACTGTGTGGCCATGTGGTGTGTGCAAAGGAACAACTGGGGATTCTTGACCTGGGTCTGGGAAATACTGCCCCAAGGGTTTCGGATGTACATCATGAACCTCCTGAAATTGTATGGGAAATTGTGTGTATATGTTCATAAGTCTATTTCTCCTGTGAGAGAGTCCATAGTTTACATTAGATTCTGAAATGTTTTCGTGATCCTAAAAATATTAAAAAGAAAAAAAAAACCTAACAGCAAAAACTCACTCATTTAGAGATTTTCCACATACTTATAAATTAAAGTTTGTGTTTTAATTAGCTGGGAGATATTTTTATGCTCCCTTGGTTTCCAGGTGTGAGCTACAGGTTGAGGTAGCCAATGAGCTCTGTCTCTGAGTTGTGGATTGCAGTCTGGCCTGCTGCTTACACATCCTGGAGGGTCCACTTAGCCTTTCTGAGCTTCATTTTATTTTTCATCTGTTAATTTAGATTTATAATGCCCTCTTGTCCTATATGAATGTTGCATAGTAAAGAGCTTACAGGTGTGCAGGCATTTTATAAACTGCTAAGGGTTGTATAATTGCAGGATGCAAGTATTACTATTACAGATGTGTCATTTCTCATGTCACACAGTGCTGTGAACGCAGTAGGCAATCAATAAGTATGTGATTAAAATAAAAAAGCGTTTATTGGGGTGAGAGGGCTAGAGGTTTAAAGACTGGTGTCCGCATGTCTTGCAGATTCTGTGGAGGACCTAGTATTAAGGTCTAGAACACCTTAGGGCCATTGAGGAAATGATTTTCAAGGAATGTTAAAAGTAAAAATGACCTCTGACACTGTAAATTCATTTGCTTCATTTTACAGAAGAAATTGAGACAGAGAGACAGAGGCTGTTCCACTTCTTTTAGAAGGGCTTGACTCTTCCTCTTCATTTTTAATGAAGGTCAAAAAAAAAACCTACCACCACCACCACCACAACAAAAACCTCTTTGCCTTCATGTCATCAATTTGTTGTCTTACCTTTTTAAAACAGCACAGAATTCATCCTGTGGTCTTAACTCTCTTAGGGGCCACTTGGAGGCTTGCAGTTCCTAAAAAATGCTGGTACTATAATAGACACAGGCACAGTATATTATTTATATAAAAATTTTTTTTTCCAAAGACCTTTTTTCTTGGAGTATTCTCTAAAGATACCACATCAGAGAACCGGGTATAAATTATTGCCACCACTCTCAACTGGACTAAGACTCAGAGAGGTTGCTATAACTTATCCAAGTCACAAAACTCAATGTCCAAAGCAGAATGAAAATCCAGGTGTTCTTATTTTCTATCCTTATAGCTGCTAGATTCTAAATTTTTTTATCAGACCTCCTCCCTGCCCCCAATAGCTGACAAAACGGTAACCTGGAAATGTTTTGTTTTGTTGTTTAGTGTTTATATGTGTGTGTGTGTGTGTGTACATATATGTATAAATTGACTATAATCTGTTCTTCCATTTAAACAATTTATAATAGAAAGAAGCTTGAAATTATATTTAATCATTGCTTTATAATGAATTTACTTAATTAAATATTACTTTAAAAATTGGCCTCTCTTTTTTTGGTAATTGCATTATTCTTTCGAGGAGAGGTTTTGTTTTGCTTTTTAACCTGGTTGCGTGCATTTGGAAAGTACCCTAACACAGGGTATCCAAAAGCAGCAAGTTCTGGCACTTTTCCAACTTTCCGTTCTTTCTTCTGCATGGATGCCAGATTCCTTTGGGAAATCATCATTTACAAAAAGTCAGGAGCAAAAGGAGGGGCATTCTTGAGTGTACAGTTACTGCTAATTGGAAACTAAACATCTGTAACCATGTCAGAGTTATTTGTATTTGAAAAGAAACATTTATATGCAAGAGCCCTTTTGGTAACATAAAACACACTATAACACAAAGTGTGTGTGTTGGAGTGGTGGGCGGTAGACAGCAGGGAAACTTCCAACAAATGACTGTGCTGTCCTGAGTGAGGTCATTTGCTAATTAAATCTCAAAACATTTTCAGAATATTTTTTCTTTGTCAAATGAAGTTTTTCTCCTGGCCACCCCACCACAATCTGCCATAGACCAAAGCAAACATTTTACTGCATTTGCCAATTACAGGTTGAACATTTAATTATTTAAAAAGAATAAATGAGAAAAATGGTTGAGTTGTCAGAACCTAGGCAAAGACGAGTGGAAACTCTCTAGCTACCTACTGTAACCTTAGCCCTCAGTGCCTTCCCGTAGATGATGTGGGGTGAGCTCTTCTCCCATCCTGAAACCTTCTTAGGGAAAGAAATGATACGATGTTTTCACTTTCCCTATACCCCTTTCTTCTCTCTCCCTGTCTCCTCCTTCCCACCACCCCCATGAGGAAAGTCTCCTTAGGTCATTCTATTTGTACATAAATTGTATCTGTATTTTTATTGTCATATTAAGATAAATGTTGGTGATACCTCTGGGGTGTTAGAAACATTTCGGTTGTAGGGCTCTGTCCCTCTACCTACTGAGCCTACATGGTCACATACCCTTAATGGCCCATATCTTACCAAGAATTCCTTCTCGGAACTGGTTAATTTTGAAAAAACTCAAGAGGCCATCTCTTTCCCCTGCGAAGTCTACCATCTTCTGATCTTCCCTATTCTTATTTTGGCATCTAAGACATTTCTGTAAGTTGAATTACTTTTTTAATTGGACGAAAGATCATGAAGTCTTGAGAGTTCTAGTCAAGAACTTACTTAAGCTAGAACTTACCATATTGTACTTTGCTCTCAAACAATCCATCCTATATCTGTGAAGGCTTTCAAGTGCACAATTTCAACAAAATGGTTGTGGCCTCTCAGGTTCTGAGTGTTTACAAAATCAGGAGGCCCTTAGACAACCTGCCTTTACAATGACCTTTGTAGAATCTCAAAATACCACTTGTTCAGGACTTTCACTTATTTAAGAACTGGCTTTTATTCTAGCTCTTTGGGTGTGAGTCAGCCTAGAGGTAAGGATTTGGTGACTTGAAGGTTCATTTCTTGTTCTCTTAAGAGTAAGTTCAGACAATGTAGTCTGCCATTTGTGGCATTCCCCAATGTGGCCTGACCAACTTCTCAGCCTTAACTTCCACTGTTATTTATGAACCTCTACTTCAACAGACACATCTAACTGATACCTTGAGTATTTCTAGCCTTGGTTTATACCACTGTCTCAGTTGAAATGTCTTCCTGGTTTCTCCTGGCCTACTTGAATCATGCTTGCTTTCCTGAGTTCGTCCTTCCTCCTTTGACTTCTTGTAGTCATAATGTCAAAGTCACTTATCATTTTCCTCATACTGTCTTGTATTTTTGGTCATCTTTTCAAATGCACTTTTCATCTTACCAACCAGAGTATGGGCTCCTCAAAGACAACGGTGACTGTCTTATTTTTCATGGCACTTATCACAGTGCTTTTGCTCATTTGTTAAGTGCCCAATAAAAACAGTTGTTTGATTGTTGAGGAGTAAGTCATTTTTTGCTGCTACCTGTTTATTATCTTATTCCCAAAGCCTATCTACATTTAATCCCTGTAATAAAGAATTATAGATGCTAATGATGTTTTTATTTTTATTTCATTATATTTATTTATTTTTTTAGAGACAGGGTCTCGCTCTGTCACCCAGGCTGGAGTGCAGTGGCGTGATCATGGTTCACTGCAGCCTCGAACTCCTGGGCTCAAGAGATCCTCAAGCTTCAGCTTCCTGAGTAGCTGGACTACAGGTGCATGCCACCATGCCTGGCTAGTTAAAAAAAATTTTTTTTTTGTAGAGATGGGGTCTCATTATGTTGCCTAGGCTGGTCTAGAACTCCTGGGCTCAAGCAATCCTCCTGCCTCGGCTTCCCAAAGTGCTGAGATTACAGGCGTGAGCCACCATGCCTGGCCCTAGTCATGTTTTTAACCAAAGCAAAGTCACCTATAGAACTAATGTAAATACAAAAAACATCATTTAGAATAAGGAAAGTATAAAAAACATCATTTGGAATAAGGAGCAGCTCCTGTTCTCCCACCCTTGGACATTCCAGCCCAGGCTAGACAGAACATCACACAAATGTGGAGATGAGTATTGAATGGTCTTGTGTTTTTATTTCTTCCCAGATGTGGTCGCTCACCTGTCTACCGCTCCCGTGAAATGGCAGCTCGTGCCTTGGTCCCGTTTGTTATGATAGACCACATTCCTAATACCATCCGAAGTCTGCTGGCCACGCTTCCCAACTGCACTGACCAGTGTTTCCGGCAAAACCATATTCACGGGACACTTCTCCAGGTAAGTAAAGTTACTTTGTATGACTTCTGTGAAACACCATAAGATGAACTTTCATTTCTCATGTTCTGTTAGTAGGTGAAGATTTGATACACAGGCTTTTAATTTTATCTGTAGAACGTTTTTCTATTGCTGAACAATCAAGTGTCTCCAAGTATGCTTTTCTCATCCCAAACGTGAATACAGTGTTACACTGTGATTCTGTCAGATTATCTTTTGCATTTAATCCTGTGCTTTCTGCAACATACTTTCCCATTTGGACATACCTATCTGAGCCAGATAAAGTTTCATCTTTCCCATCAAGTATGCCTGCAGATCATTCTGGCTACTTCCTGTTCAGGGTGAAACTGTGATTATTCCTTGAGAGAGAGGTTAGCCCAATAGGTATAGGCGAGTTACATGTATCAGGGAGAGTTTGCCCTGTAGCACACCACCATAGTACATGGAAATCAAACTTTTCTGCCCTATTTTCTCTATGCTACTGAAAAAACTTTTTATTTTGAATAAATATACAAGTTTGTTGTTTTTAACCTAACATTTTTCTATAAAAGACTCAAGAATAACAAGTAAGTGAGAAATAGACTTCTTATTGAAACTGCTCAACTTAAACCCTAACTTGGGGAAAGGTAGTATTGGTGAGATCTTCTGTTCACATGGGTGCTGTAGTCACTGACACAGGGGTGGGATTTAAATGTCAGGTCATGTTCCTGGTTTATGAGCAGAGTTGAAAGATGGCCTTGAGATCCCAATACATGTTGTAAGCCTGAAGTCTACACTGCTGACTTGGCAGTGTGTAGAGTGGTTAATGGCATGGGACTCTGAAGCCAGACTGCCTGGGTATGAATGTCAGATTCACCCCTCACTACCTGTATATCTGTGTCTTCATTTTTGAAATGAGGATAATAGTAGCATATACCTCATAGGGATTGTGAAGACTGAATAAATTAATACGTATGAAGTACTTAGAATAGTGCTTAGTATATAACAAGATAAATAGATATTATTGTTATTATTATCATGATTTTCATGAGCCTGTACTATGATGAAAACTAATATTTTTAGTAACTGCTTTCCTCTAGGTGAGAATGCAAGATATACCTATCCCATCGTCTTTCCTTCCTTCCTTGTCTCCCCACCCCCTTGGTTGTTTTATATATTCAACAAGTACGTATTAAATGCCTGCTACATATTGCTGTCACAGTCAGAACAATGACAAAGTCAGTCCTTGCCTTGAAGGAGCCAAGGACACAAAAAGACCAGAAAATAGGCAATCACAGTGTAGTGTGCTAAGTGCTGGGTGAATACATAGCAGGACCACCTGACTTGTTTGGGGAAAATCACAGAAAGCATCCCAGAGAAAATGACATCTAAGCAGAGACTGAAAGAAGTTAGCCAAGCAAAGGGAAGGAGAGAGTTTGCCATGCAGAGCGAGCAGCATAGAGAAGGGCTCCCAGTGAGCAAGAAGGCAGCCCATCTGGGAACCGCAGGTTTGGGTGGGACTCAAGTTCTTGGTTGGCGGTTCGCAAACTGATCTCAGATCCTCTTTACACTCTTAAAAGTTATTCAGGGTCTCAAAGAGCTTGCCTATCGATATTTAATTAGAAAATAAAACTGAGAAAATATTGAAACACAAAGGGCTCACAGACACATTGCATTGGTCATCAGAGTGATGACATCATCATGTGCCTTGTAGCCTCTGGCAAACTGCATTGTACATTCATGAGAGAATGAGAGTGAAAGAGGAAACTAACGTCTTAGCATCACTTTGAAAATAATTTGATCTTGTGTATCTCCTGGGAAGATTGCACAGACCCCCAAGGGTCCCAGACTGCACTTTGAGATCATTCGTTCTGTGTTGCGTACATTATGGGTTTTTGGTGGTTTCTTCAATATAACTCTTAAGCATCATCTCCCTTGGGTCCTCACTACATCCCTGTGATGAAGAGAGGGGCAGTGGTCATTATCCTGGTTTTAAAGATGGGCCATTGAGGCCCAAAGATCATCATTTGCTCAGTCATTCGAGTTAGATCTCTTGATTGTGTCAGACTCTACTGCTGCTTTGAAGGAACGGGGCTAGCATTAACGGGTAATGCAGAACAGGCTTTCAAAGTGTAAACTGCAGCTGAGTTAGAAGGAAGGGCCAGATTGTCAAGGGGATCAGCCATCAGATTTTCTTTATTGAAGATCCACTCTTGGCTGAACTTTGTCCGGATAGTATGGTTGCACAGCCTAGTTTCCCACACACACCACTGACAGGTCCAACTGGGTTTCACCATTCTGCCCAGCAACAAAACATGGTCTTTTGCACTGTCTCTGGGTTGCCTTTGATATTCTCAAGTTTACTTTTTCTGCTAGATAATGTGAAATCCTGTGGACAGAAAGGCAAAAATTCTATAAGTCTGGGGTTTTTGTGACTGTTACTCTTGTTCCTAAGTGTTGTTGAGATGACAGGCTTGTTGAAAAAAAGCCAGCAATGTGGGTGTTGGATATTGTGTTCTTGTTTGTCAGACAGATTCCTGCCTTTATCAAGGTAGTTTACCCTGGTTGAACAAAGGAAGTGAAAGGCATGTGAAAAGTCTTTCTGTCATGCCCATTTGTGTGTCACATCTGTGTTGTCATAGTTCTGTTTCACCCTGTGGTTTTTTAATGGAGAAAGCATAAGGGGTTAAGTTGGCAGGGGTTGGGGGGTCTTTCTCTTTCCTTTCTAGAGCTTATAGATTCCTTCTCCACATAAGCTACCTTTGAAATCAGTGAAAGGCCTGCACCTGGAAAAGAGATGTTAGGAATTGAAAGGAATGGGACCTTCAGAGTCAGCTAAGTAAATACAAAATTGTTATTTTTTTCAAAAGCAGGAAATCATTTTGTAATCAGAAAACAAATTATTTCACAGAACATTTTCTTGAATTATACATTTTGACTTCTTTGAAAATGTTTACATAAATATATCAAAGCTTACAGTATTTCTATAGTACACCTTGAAAACAAGAAATGTGCTGATTCTGAATTTTCTGGGACTGTGGAAGAAAGACTCAAATTATAGGATGTGCAAAAAAAGAAACAACATGTGGGATTCATTTCTTAATCATTTTAAAAACCAGAGGTTCATAATTGCAGTATTGAAATGGTTGGAAGTAATGCACATTAGAAAAGGTGAGATTATGCAGCATGTTCATAAAAGCCAGGGGCAAATGACATTAAATCTTAATAAAGGCTAGATAAGAGCTATGGACATTACCTCATTTGGGAACAACACTGGCAGCGCTGCCCTGTCTTTTAAATAGAATTAACCTTCTGTTTTTGTTGCCAAAATTCTTCATGTTGGGGACTTAACGTTATTACTAGGTTACTTATCACTCCCGAGAAATCATATTGGAGTTCAGAAAGTTCTCTTGTGTAGAGGAGGAATTTGGCCAACAATCAGGAGGAAAGATTTCTTCTGATTCTTAGGTACTTACATTTTGGTGTTTCAAAAGGAAATGTACACCATTTGAAGTAAGAGATTGAATTTTGAATTTTTTCGCTTCCTGTCTATTTTGTTTATTTTTTTTATGGTATACACAAATAAAAGGTGATCCCTGCTCTTTCTTTAATTAAGCTCTTTTGTATAGATAAAATGAAATAGACAGTTGAGGTAATCTAGTTTGTGTTAAAGCAGAAAACCCTCTTTTGCATTTAACTGAATATTCTAGGCAAAAATATTCTTTTTTCTTCAATTAATCCAAATAATCACCCCAGTTCTGCACATCCCTTTGCTGGTACAAATATAATGATCTACACTTTTCATCTAATGCTGGTATTAAACTTTCTCAGTTTTTACCAGCAGAACCTGTCAAACACTTTATTTAATTCTTTCATTCCCTGCCCCCCGCCCCCCATTTGCAACCTTGACTTCTGTGCTTTGAGAATTCTTAGTCAAAAAGATCCCACTTTTCTGGCTGTAGAGCTGAGCAGCAGTGTTGCATACTTTGTTGACATGAAATATGAGCCAGGAATGGACTTCAGACAGCCTAGGCCCACGCATTTTGAAAGTTTTCCGTAAGAGAAGTAAAATTAACATTTTGAGTACCTTCTGCATTCCATGGGAATTGCATATGTGATCTCATTAATATTCTTAGCAGCTCTACAAGGTAGCAAGATAGCTGTCATATTCTTTCTGTGTGTCTCTGTGTTTCTCTGTCTCTCTCTCTCATGAGGAAATGAAGGTAAGCCTGAGAGAGTTACTTGCATAAAGTCACAGAGGGAGTCAGTGGTAGAGATAAGATATTAAACTCCAAAGCCTGTGTTCCATTTCTCTTTAGAATGTGCTGCCTCTCTGATAGTTGATATGAATAACAACTTTTTATGGCTAGGGAAACCAAACCAAGAATCCATGTAAAGATGAACTTTATAATTTAATTGCTGTCCTTAAATTTAATTTGATATGCTACAACATTGGAAACAAAGTAAATCCATCTGTATTACAGAGATGGACAGAGGAAGTTGGTGAACCAGAGAAGCCATACCTGGTAAAAGACTTACTGTGCCCTCCCCCTCTACTCACCTCTCTGTCATCATTTCTCTGTAGTCTTCATTTAATGCTCCTAGCCTGGAAACATAGACTCCCCCCTTTTGGGACCTAGGCTATAGCCAAGTCTGCAGTTACTGTACCTTCTGTCATCCTTAAGGGTTTGACAAAAATTCTCAAACTTGGGCAATCATAGGAATTATGGATCCTAGGTCTCGGAGCTGATGGGACCATGAGAAAGTGGTCAAGATTGAATTTAACTCAGCAGACACTGTGGCTTGCTTTCCCTGTTTTAGCCGCTAACACAAGGAGTTTGTCTTTAAGGCTCTTACCTGCCAGTGTGGGGAGCAGTAGATTAGAAGCCAAGTGAGCCCTCAGGGACCAGAGAGCATGTGAGTAACAGATACAAAGAGGAGGCAAAAGATAAAGCAGCCATGCAGGGCATCAGGCCTAAAAGGAGACTCTGAAATGGATACCATTTCCGCTTTAGTCTGGGACACCCTTATGTGCTCTGTGATTGCTGTGGAGTCAGGATCTTTGTGTGGGTGCGAATAGTAGTGCTAGGCCAGGAGGGACAGCATGAGGACTGAAATAGAGGCAGCTCTTGGTATTAACTTTGTGGAAAGCAAAGCAGAAAACCAGGGAAGAAGTAAAGGTAGGCCACTTTGGCTAGCTAGTTGTATAAAGGAATCTCTGTGTAAGAAGCAGAGATTGGACCAACCGTCTTTCACTCTGTGCAACAGACAGAAGCAGTGGAAGCAAATGGAAAATCAGAGATAGAGGTAGCCTTAAGTGTAAACTCTATTGGAGTTTCTTAAATAAGGAAATGAATAGACATTTATAGAAGAGATATGTATTTTTTTACTAATATTCTTGGTGCCTCAAAACTTGTGATTAAATATAATTTAAAAGAAAATTATTTCCATCTTTTAAAAATGTAACCATACAATATAATGCCTTATGCTTTAAGAATTTTCATTTCTTTTTCATATTTCTTAAAAGTATGCAGTTGTGAAACATAAAGTAAAATGCTCGAGCTGTCTGGAAAGGGAACGTTACTTATTAGATTCCATTTCGTGACCTAAGATGTTGGCCTATCTCCATTGCTGTTTATTTTATGTCCAGAAAATACAATTTCAGAATGGAAAATCAAAAACAAGAGCATGAAACTATGCTGATGCTATAAGTTATAAATGGATTGCTGGTCAGTGTGCTTTTTTTTCTGGAATGAATCATAATTTAAAGAAAATGCTCACACTTGTCACTAGTGGGCTTGATTCACTCTTTTTGAGGACTGGTGTTGGTTGGTGT
Source organism: Daubentonia madagascariensis (assembly GCA_023783475.1). NCBI lineage: Eukaryota > Metazoa > Chordata > Mammalia > Primates > Daubentoniidae > Daubentonia > Daubentonia madagascariensis. Next base: position 36,923,474 of record JAKFHU010001035.1, on the reverse strand, counting down.
GGAAGTAGAAAGACCCAAGTTGCTCGGAGGTCCCCAGTCCAAGAAGGGTTAAGCAGAGTTTCTCCAGTGGCGTGACTATAGATGTGCCAAGGTATTCAGTGATTCCTTTAGCTCTCAGGGAATCTGACTTTGGCCTATGGGGGCTGGAGACTCCAGACAGTCACCTGCAGCTGGGAGCAGCATCATCTGTTTTATCCCAGAGTGCCAAAGAAAGATTATTTTCTATGTGTGCCTTGATGTGAAAAGGATTGGGAAGCACTGGGCTCTTAAAAAAAAATTAAAGAAACAACTAAACCTTGTTAAATCTTACCTTTTGGCAATATATTCCTTTCTGGATATAAGCCCAGAAAAGTCATTTTTAATTAAAATGCTACTTTTGAAGATGAATTAATCCCTTCCTTATAAACATCCAAAAGCTTTTATTTGGTATGTATTACTTAGGGAGCTTTCTCTGGATATTGGAGACAGCTTTTAGATGCCAGGTTCCAGAGCATTGACTGGAGTACACTGTCATTGTTCCCCAGGCAATGTACTACTGCTGTTTTATAATGCTCTGAACTCATAGTATCAGTCAGGGGCATGTGGAACTTAGAGATTTTGTTAGTTTGTGTGTCCCTAGGCTTTTGTTACTGTTTAGGATTAGAGTAGGGGGAAGTAATGGTGAAAAGAGCAGAACATATATATATATATTTTTCCCATTACCAAGTAGATGTGTGTATGTATACATATACATATGTGTATGTATGTATGTGTGTGTTGTAGTGTATGTGTCTACCAGTCATTGAATACCTCTGGAGGATGGGTGTTATTCCCATGCTACTGATGAAGAACTGAGAATGAGAGGGGTTATGAGATTTCACTAAAGTTATGCAAGGACAAATAGTAAAAAGTAGAGCTGGGATTCAAACCTAGGATTGTTAGAAGCTTTTGAGCTTGTGCAGCTAACCACTGTACTAAACTGCTTCTGTGGATGAGGAAAATAATATTCTCAGGGGAGAGTGACTCTGGAGCCTTCAGGGTGTGAGGTAAAATGGAAGTTGACATCGTCTATTTATTCGTTCATTCCACAGCTGTTGATTGAGCACCCACTATGTGCCAAGCACTGTTCTGGTTACTTGGAACACATCAGAAAACAAAAGAGAAAGATCCTTGCTCTTGAAGATACTACTCTCAGTGCGTTTACATTCCAGCAGCAAGGAGACAGACAATAATAAAGGATAGTACAATAGAAATTATTATAGTAAATACAACAGGTAAATTATATAGTTAGAAGGTAATTGCTATGGACAAAAAGAACACGTAGAGTAGGGTAAGGGGAATCAGGAATGGGTAGGGGAGGAGGGCAGGTGGCAGTATTAAGTGAGATGTCAGAATAGTCGTCATTGAAAAGATAACATTTGAGCAAATTCCATCAAAAGACATGGGAATTTTTTTTTTTTTGAATAAAGGCTAGACATCTCTTCTTCTGAAATTGTGCTGGCTACAGACACCTACAAGCCGGTATTCCACGTGTATTTTTGAGACTATCTTTGCCCGTAGAGAAGTGCCAACAGAGTGGGCAATAGTGGATAAACAAGGCCAGGAAGGGTGCCATTACTTTAGGCATTTAAGAGCTTTCTAAAGCGGGGTCCCCATGCTATTTGTGCTAGGATTACTGGGAACTCTAGGATTACTGAAGTCCTTTTCCTCTAGAATCACAGTGAGTCAGGTCAGTCTACTGTGGTGCCAGTGAGCTTAGGCAAAGAGCAAAGTATCCATCACATCACCTCTTCTGCTCTCCAAGACGGCCTTTACCTTAACTCTCTGGACCTGGGCCTTAGAGATGTAGAGTAAATGTGGAGAATGTTTATTCTTTTGTTTAGCAAATATTTATTAAGTTATTAAGTGAATCATACTATGCCAGGTGCCATGGAGGATACAAAGAAAAGTTAATGTATAACATATTCTCTGCCCTCAGGAAGCTTATGAGCTGTTGTGGAAAAGGAACTATCAACACTGCAGACAGTTACACAGAAATACATGGCTGCATGTGACATATGCCAAGCAAATGGCTGAGATCACACATCTGAGAGGCGAGACCAGGATGGGTTGGGGTGATTAGAGAAGGCTTCAGAGGAACATTTGGTCTTGGGATAAACCTTTAAACGAGTTTTCTGTTGTTGAGACAAGGGAGTTGGTGTGAGCCAAGGCATAGAGGAGGGCATCAGAAAGTGTATGCAGGAGACAGTGAGTAAACCAGCATGTTGGATCCAGGAGTGTGGAGACAGGATGTGTGATTGGCAGGGTGGGTGCAGTTCAGCACATGAGAGACCACAAATGTTAAGCCAAGCAGTTCAGCCTCTGTAGGCCTGAGGCCTTCCTTCAAAGTTGGGTGCGCAAGACAGTAACGTGTGTGGAAGAATATATTAGCGTGGTATTTCTCTTCTCTCATTCTTTTAATGATCATTTTACATATGATATATAATGTACATAGTATATTAATAGAGTAGCATGTAATTTCTAAATTAATAAGTACATAAAAGCTGGGAGAATGTGCTTAAAGAGGCCATTTCACGTAGAAGTACGAGGAGGCTCCGGAGCCAGCTTGTCTGCATCTAGATCCTAGCACTGCTGCTTGCTGGCTGCGTTATTTTGGGTGAGTTACTTAATTTCTGTGCCTCTACTTCTTCCTCTGTAAATGGGAAAACAAAATGACCTCATGAGGTGGTTATGGAGATTAAATGAGTTGGTGTGTGGGAACTGGTCTCTGGCATATAGTAAGGGCTTAGTAAATGTTGGTTGCTATTATTAATTACTACTTGCTGCTGCCACCACCACCAACATCGTCACCACCACTGCTGATAGGGAGGGGTTCATGATCCAAAAGTGTGCAGATCATTGATGTAGATGGTCAGTAAAAGATTTTGAGCTAAAAAAAAAGCCGTGTTATGGGAAAAGTAATGATGTACATTGAAATAATATTTTAAAATATGTGAGGATTCCTGTTGATATGTGAGTGTGTGCATAATAAGAGGGAAGTAAGTTTATTTTCAGCAATTTTGACTTTATATGTTATCATGCTTCACAAAGAGGTTCCTCTGCTCAGTTGCTGTGTTCTCTACCTTACTGTAGATCGTATTAAAGATTGTAAGAGCTGAGATTAGCTCAGATTTTTAAGAGCAGAGTTCTTGCCTATCAGGTTGTTATTCCTTGCACCTGTTTTGTTTTGAATTACATCGTCTCCCTCAAACCCCATCAGAAACTTGATAAATCAGGAAAGGAACACTGTCACGCTGTCTCAGACAAAGGACTCTTTTATCATTGGAAGGGGGAAATTTGAAGTTCATAAAGTGAAAGGTGATATAGGATCATCCTAGACAGATTAACCTAGTACTTTTCCAAGTTCATTTTCATCTTGGAAGACAGGCCTTCCATCCCCTCCCACCCATCCACTCTTATTGTTTGAGACTTTGTATGACTGAAGATAATTCTGAACATACTTTAAAAATACAACAAAACAAAACATCACACTGTGTGTACACTATCAGGCTTCTGTCATTTCCTAGAATCCCTATAAAATATTTGATGGCATGAAGTCCCGTTACGTGATGGAATTTGTTTGGTGATTCCCTATCCAGTGAAAATAGTATTATTTTTTGTTGTTTGTTTTTAGCATATGCCAATCAAACAGACAAAAAGTAATACCTTATTGTTTTGTTGGGGTAGCATTTTTGAGATTACACAGTATATGTATTTATTTTATAGCTCTTGGATTTATTTATAGCACCTATTTCACTTGGATTTGTTTTACAGAACCCATTTTAGTTACTAAGGACTCAGTTGGCCATTTAAGAGCACTGTGGTTGAGTATAGCCAGACAATTTGGCAGCCACTCCAGAGGCCTGAAGTAAAATGAACCCATGGACCTCAAGGAAAGTTAAAATAAGTAATGAAACTCTTCCTATTTTAAACCATATTATTGTTCGTGACATTCTTATATTTCTCTGTACTGTGTATCTCCACTCTTTCACCTTGTGAAACCCTTCTGTGGCAGGGTTTCTCAACCTCAGCGCTATTGACATTCTTTGTTGTGGGTGGCTGCCCTGTGCATCTTAGTGTGTCCCTCTTCTTTCGTGACAACCAGAAATGTCTCTAGACTTTTCCACATATCCCCTGGGGGGCAAAATCACCCTTGGTTGAGAACCTTTGTTCCATGGTACCTATAGGTTTTCTCCATCATCCTATGGGACAAGGTGTGATACAGTGATACAGCTCTTTTAAATACTGATGACCATGAATGAAATCATTCTAGAACCAGGTACAAGTGGTGGCTCAACAGACTACAATGAACTGTGCACAGAAATAAGTGAATAGGAGGGGGAATGAAAAACTCAGACTGGAAATCACAAAGGAAACACTTTCTTTTCTCTTCTCTTTCTCTCTCTCTCTCTCCCCCTACCTCCACCCCCCTCCTCCCTCTCCCCACTTCCTGGAAAAGTGCTATATGCATATAATAAGGCAGCTCACTTTTAAAATCCTAGCTTCTTATACTTTGCTTCATGTCCTTGTCCCAACCTGCCTTTGATCCACTTTCATAATGTGTAGTTGAAACTTAATTCTGCCCTACCCAGACTCAGAGAGCATAATAAAATTTTAGGTTCTATTTACTTAGTGGAGCTTTGGAAAATAACACGTAATTAAAGTCTTCTCACTTCTTTAATTGAAACACTGATAAATTGCTGGGTGCAATTGCTGTCTATTTTATTGAGTCTCTTTTGGATGAGGGGCAAGAGGCTGTGTGGATAAATCCTAAGAACAGAGGTTCTGCTGAAAATTTAACCCAGGAGATCAGACTTTTTACTTTGAGTTAAACATAAAGCCTTCTCCAGATTCCCAGATTCAGACCTCAGAAAGAAAACTAGTGGATAAATCTAGATAAGGATGCTAAAAATATATAGTGGAGATGATAATTATATTATTTTTTGAAAGGACCTTAAATGTATGTACCTCATATGTGTAAGTGTCTAGAAAGGCAGTAGTAAATTTGTCATTTGACTCTCAAAAATGTTATGGTATATAAAAAAATAAGGCTTTTTAAAACATGTCCTTAATATCTCTTTTAGAAATTATCAAATAATTCTTGTGCATGCTTTTCTTTGTCTATTTAGAAAAGAAAGTTAACTACGTGTATTAAAATGAAGTGTTTCTGTTTTGGATAAAGCTGTATGTTTGGGGGGGGAAAAGCAAATTAAATCTTACTTGAATTTCTCATTACTGTCAATTACATGCATTTTCTGTGCCTTCTATTCACATCAAATGAATAGGATTAATAATTGAGATATGAATTGGCACTTGCAAATGTTTACCTTTTTTTGCCAAATGAGGGTAGATTTCTTGCTTCATCTTCCACTTTTTTTTCTTAGTAATGAATGGGATGTGTTTTATATACTTGAAATGGTGGCACTCTGAAGCAATTGTTAGGTAGGTATCAGATGTTTTAATACTGGCCCCATGTTCATATTGAGTAGGTAATCCTCTATTTTTATTAGGATCTTGGTCATTTTCCTATTTGAGATGCCTTTTTAATCTCTTTAAAGTGAAATTTCTGGTGAAATTTCCATTCCATTTTTTATTAATTTCCTGAGAATCACATTTCTAAAAAGGGAACTAAAGTTGTTTGTTTGGAGTTACTTTTTATATCAAATGGATTTAACGGGTTTTTTTATTGTGACTTTGAAGAGTTTACAAATGCTAGAAAATTCCATCACCTTAGTTAATCTTCAAAGAGATCAGTATAATTAATATCTTACATGTGGTGTTTGACATTTTTTTCCTTATTCTCTTCCTAAGCCTTTAAAATATCTTTAGTTCTTATAGACAGTAAGACAGGTTTTATATGTATGTTTTAGTCCATTTTATAGCGGATAGACTTTATGCCTGTCCTTTCTTCTCAGATTACAGGATATATAGCAATTTTTATATCTAACATGTTTCTGAAATGCAGTTTCAGTTTCCTGCTTTATAATTGATTTTTTCAAATATGTGAGGCATTTACTTGTCCAATTACCAAATTGGTCTTATACTGAAAAGCAGTATTTATTGATCAGGAGAGAAAATTTAAATAGTCATTATGTTTAATTTTCAAATGTGTATTTAGAGAACAGAGATACAGGGCAGTAATTTATTAAAATTCGTGTGTGTGTGTGCGTGTGTATATATTTAGGATTAAGGTGCTAGAAATTTGACTCCATGTTCTTTAAAGGAAACTCTGAGAATGAATTAGAGATGTAATCCATGTAATTAGAGATTTGATCCATGCCCACCACCTCAAAGGGTACTGAGGTGGTAGATTCTGAAGAGAATCAATACCAGTACCCTCCAGCCCATAATCCCTAAGCAGTAGTGGGCTCTTTGCTCATGTACCCATCCGTCCCCAAGATCTCTGCAGCCTCATTAAAGAAGGAGGACCATATTGTTCTGCAAATGTGTCTTCAGGATCATCACTTTGTCTATTCTGGATAAATGTATGATTTAATTTGTTAATCTTCCCTTGTCCTAGCTTTTCCTCCTGTCTTGTTTCTCTAAATTTTCTCCCTGAAGGAAAACACAGAATGAGTAGAGATGCATAATTCCTAGCTGCCTGTCCATTTCAGAAGTTAAATCTTAGATATCACTGCATTGGTCCCAGTAAGTTTGATCATTTTAAAATTCACATAGAGAAGGTGGGGATGGCCTGTGCCATAAAGTTCTGTGTGTTTTGACAAATGCATAGCATCGTGTATTCACCACTATAGTATCATATAGATTAGTTCTACACCCTAAAAAATTTCCTGTGCTTCTGCTAGTCAAACGTTCCCGTCTCCCCAAAGCTCTGGCAACCACTGATATGTTTTTCATCCTGTTTTTGCCTGTTCCAGAATGTGATGTGAATGGAATCATACAATATATGTATCCTTTTCATTCTGTCTTCTTTTATTTAGCAAAATGCGTTTGATATTCATTGATATTGAATTCATTGTTTCTCTTTATTGCTGAAGAGTATTTCATTTTATGGATGTACCACAGTTTGTTTACACAATTCGCCTATTCAAGGACATCTTTGTTGTTTCTACTTCGGGGAAATTATGAATAAAGGTGCTGTAAAAATTGGTGTGCAGGTCTTTATGTGCACATAAGTTTTTAAATCAGTTGGGTAAGTACCTAGCAGATTGCTGGGTCATATGGTAAGTCCATGTTTAATTTTATAAGAAACTGCCAAACTATCTTCCAAAATGGTTGTACCTTTTTGCATTCCACCTAGCAATGAATGAGAGTTCCTGTTGCTCTGAGTCCTCATCAGCACTTGGTATTATCTGCTTTAGCTTTTTGGATTTTAGCTGTTCCAGTGAGTGTGTAGTGATATCTCATTGTTTTATAGTTTATTTCTTTTAGTAGGCAATTTAAATCCATTTACATTAATTATGATTCCTGATATCATTGAACTTTTTAAGCCATATTATTTCACATTTTCTGTTTGCCACATTTTCTCATTGCTTTTTTTCCCTTCTTTTCTTTATACAATTATATTAAATAGTTCCCTCCCCTTCATTTTTTCCTTATTCTTTTGGAAGTTATATTCTATATATATCTTTTTTTAGGAGATTGCCCTTAAAAAATTTAAAGATATTGTCTTTATTTCTCCTCTCCAGAAGATAAGGATATTTGAATATTGTAATTCTGAATTTCCTTTTCCTGTTTCCACATTATTGTTGTCTACTGGGCCCACCTTGTTTTTAATCAGCCATTATTTTTATTTAATAGTCAATATTTATGTTTGCCAACATATTTGACCAATTTCTAAGTTCATTATTTCTTCTTGCATGCCATTCCTTCCTATTTCAATTTCTGTCTTATTCAAATACATCCTCTAGTTGATAAGTTCATAGTATAGACTTCTTGGTTGACACTTATTTTCCCTCACCACTTTGAAGATGATGTTGCATTGTCTTATGACATCTATTGTTATAATAAGATAGCTACCATCAATTTGATTGTAATTCCTTTATAGATTATCTGTTTTTTTGATGGCTTTTAAGATTTTTCTTTGTTATTGATGGTTTGCTATTTTATTATATGTTCCTAGGTATTCTTTAGTTTCATTTATTATACTTTGAACTTGGGGGAGTCCTTTAATCTGAACTCGTGTTTATTCAACTCCAGAAAATTCTTTACCTCCGTTTCTTTGAATGTTGCTGTCTCACAATTCTCTCCAATTTTTCCTGCTGGAATTTTCATTAGACCTATTCTTGCCTTTGAGGTTCACTTTCATACATCTCGTTTCTTTATTTCTGTAGGCTTTATTCTTGGTTATTTCTTCAGATGTATTTTCTAGTCCACTAAATCTGTGTCTAGTGACAGATATAAGCAAAATAAGTATTTCACTCTACTATGGACTTTTCTACCTCACTGAAGGGATTTTTCCCCCAAATCTGCCACTTATTTCCTCATGAGAGAATTCTGTTTTTACCTTTGGCTTTTATTCCTTCCATTATTTCTTTAACTATTTTGAACACATTTTCTTAAGTCTTTTTGAAATTGTTGGTTTGCTATAATTCCTAGGGCATGAATTCTGCCTTTTACTATGTCTGGTGCCTTTCTCAAGGTTTATAGTTGTTTTTTAGCTCATCCTCAGGAGTAGTTAGTTTTCCTGGAAGTCCCTTCTGCACTGGATGGTGGAGGCAGTTCTCTGGGGTAGTTTTGTGTTTAACTTTTTAGGGCCATTCTTACAGATTTCACAGGTCAAGACCCAGTGTTACATTAATTTCTTGTTCCCACACTGCATACTCTCCTCTCAAACCTGGAATTCTGATTGCTCATGAGGAACTGATTTTTTACCTCTGGCCCCAAGGATAACTAGAGTCCTCACCATATCCCTGGCCAGTTGATGGAGTTTTCTAGTGAGTGGAACAGTTTTTCATGGCTGTAAGCTTTGTGTAGTGCTCTCAGCTCAGGATCTGATACTTTCACGGGTCATTCTGTCTCATCTATCACTCGCTGCTATGCGTCTGAGTTCCATTCCCTTTCTTGCCTTTGAGCTTTGTATATTTAATACATTTTTTCATTTTTAATAGAAATGGGGTCTCACTGTGTCGTCCAGGCTAGAGAGTGGCTATTCATAGGTGCAATCACCTGTGATCCTCCTGCCTCAACCTCCCTAGTAGCTGGGACCACAGGCACCTGCCACTACACCCAGCCTCCTTTTTAAAAAAATCTATAATTTATATGTGTTTAAAGAGGAGGGGGAAACTTCATGTGTCACCTCAGTCAAGCATTATTGACTGAATTTCCAAATCTCATAGGTGTAAATGAGTCTTCAGGTTGATTCCCCCTCTAGGCCTGTGGCACATATAAAAGCGTATTAAATAATCAAGTAGGAGAGGACCATTACCTAAACTCTGTAAACAGTTTTAAACTCCTCCATCAGGTAGTTCAATAGAGATGCTATATTTGTGCTAACTCAGCACTTCTGCCTTCTTTCCACGACATTGTGCCACTCCAAGAACTGTGTTCTGCCCAAGAAAAGATAGTGTTGAATCATAGAATTTTAAACCTATATATGGGTGGCCTTTCAGCTGCGAACTCTGCGAATGAGAAAACAGGCCCCAGGAGGAGACCTGAATTTCTTAAGCCTGAAGACTGTGCCTTCCTCACCACTTAAACTCCCAGTGTCTAACCACTGGCTCTTACACACAGTAGGGGCTCCTGAAATGTTTGCTAAATGTGAAGTCACACAGATATTTAGGGGCCAGAACTCATAAATCTTAATTCCCCGGACAAGCTCTTTCTAGTACCTCCTACATTCTAGTTGTCTCTCTTAATGGAGCAGATCTTCTTTCTCAGAGTAGTGATGGGCAAAGGTAAGCATGCCACATGTATCTAGATTGCCAGAGCCTCTGCAAAGGCCCTCTGGATGTCAATAATTACTGACATCCGACTTCATTCGAGTATAGTATTTGGGCCTCAGTCAGAAAAGCAGCAACAAAGTCCTTGCTGTTAACTCCAGATAAGCGCTAGATGTTTTGCTTCTAGGTGGAACAGAATTAGGCTTCATTCATTTAACATGTGGCATTCAGTGACAGAGGCTGAATTTTTAGAGTATGGATATTTATCATTGTCTGAGGCCATCTTAGTAAATCTTTAACACTAAACTTAGTTTGAGAAAGGGTCATTAGTTCTGTGTGTTTTTGGCTGTAGAATCAAAAAACTTTGGAAAAAGATTTGAGCTAAAAGGAGACTGTTTTTGAAAAGCAGGTGACTTTTTCTCTTTTTTTTGTTGGCTCAATTGTCTTGGCTGTTTGTAGAGAATCATTATAAGGAGGGTGTTACTCCAGGAGTGTGTGCAGCAGGGTGTCTTTGTGCCCTGACAGTCTAAATGCAGTGAGACAGAGGAAGGCATGTGCTTTCTGAACTGTATCTTTATATAAAGTAGAAGAGGTATTGCTGGTTATGTGTGGAATCCTTGGAGAGGACAAACTTAGAGAAAGGCTGTTGTGTTTTCTACAGGTACAACTTTAACCAGGCTGTAAATATTGGCTCTGAGGGTTTCATAATGTTGATCTGGCTTCAGGGGCCCCTTTTAGTCTGAAACGGCTTACAGTTGGGTGGCGTTTCTTGTGTTGGGTTGTGAACATTTACACCGATTTCACAAAATTCTCTTGCAAAATGCTTTTGCGTGCTTGTCCTTTGTTTTATTCCTTTTCTTAGAGACCTTCCTGGTCCGGGCCCTGGGCCAATTTTCCTTTGCTGCCTTACCAGTGTCAGTAATTCTGTAACAGGATTAAAGGGATACCTCAATTTTCAAAAATAGAAGCTCAAGAGGTTTAGTGCCCAGCAGAGGGAAGTCAGAATAATGAGTGTTATATTCTTTTGGCATGAAGATTTTCAGTTTCCTACATTGGGACCTTGTATATAGAAAATGAAAACAGTTAACAGAGTTTTCCTCAGTGTAAAATTATGCTGAAGTGCATGCTACCTTCCCTTTAACTCTCTTCTTTTGGAAAGAATTTTGTATAAGGTAGATTAATCTTGGATGTCATCCAATAATTGAAATGCCAAGAAGCTACCATGGTAAAGTATAAATCAGACAGGGACTCTAAATGTACTTACCATTTTAAAATTTAAAAGCATAGAGAGAAAATCCTCTGTTTCATTATAGTGACTTCATTCCTACTTAGTATGTACAGTTTGTAATCTTGCACTGTTTTTATTGCTCTACTGATAGAGTTTCATCAACAAAGTGCTTATTTTGTGGATAGAGGATGGTAAAGTGGAAAGAGGTTTTGGATCCAGGCAGACCTGGATCTGACATTTTCTTTCCCTACTTCCTAGATATTTAGCCTATGGGAAGTCACTTAAACTCTGAACCCCTCTACAAAATCATAACACAATTTTCAAGGTTGCTGTAAGGAATAAAGATGTTACATGTACAAATTTCCAGTACAGCTGGCATGGTATAGTTTCTTAATAAATGATAACTGTCATTTGAATTTTTTTTGGGGGGGGTCCCACGATCATTTATTGGAAAATAAATCTTATATCTTAGTCATATATGGAACTTCAGTATGTAGTTGCTCTTACTTTCTAGATTTTTAGTCTTTTCCATTGAACAGTTTTTCTGTTCGTGCACCAGTTGCTCACACTAGCTTGATAATATGTTTTACAATTTAGTAAAGACTAATTCCCCTTCATTTTTTTTTTCAGTATGCTATCAACTTGAAATCAACTTGTCTAGTCCCCTACCCACAGATCTATTGTCATTTTCTTTTTTGTTGGGATCACATTAAATTAATTCATTAACTTATTAACTGTACATAACATCTTTGTTATGTCATTCTACATGAGAACATGGTGTGCCTCTCCATTTGTTTGTTTCCTTTTATGTTCCTCAATAGCATTGTATTACATGTTTTCTTCATGTGGGATGCATATTTCTTTTTTTTTTCCTATTGCGGTTATCAGCGGGTACTTTTATTATGTTATATCTTCTGACTTGTGCTGTTTTACTTTTGAAAATGATTGAGGTCTGTATATTTACTTTGTAATAATACTATTAGTTATCACTTATATTGTCAACCACTGTGTCAAACACTACATATATTTGCTCACTGAATCCTCATAACAATTCTAGAAAGTGAATACTATTTTATAGTGAGGAAACTGAGGCTCAGAGAAGTTAAGTAACTTGTAAGTGACAAATCCAGGGTTCTAGAGCCCATACTTCTAACATCTGTACCATACTATACCTTGTCACCTAACTCTCATTTGCAATAAGAAAGTAATTTCTATAATTTTACAAAAAATTTGTAAAAACCTTTTGTGCACTAATATGTTTTCCATTGATTCTCTTGGGGTTTCCCCAAGAATGTTACATGTTTTTTATTAGGACTAAATATTATGAAAATGTCAGTTTTCTCTAAATTAAAACATGGGTTTAATGCATTTCCAATAAAAATTTTAATGTTTGTTTAAAAAAATTTACTTAATAGTACAATTCCAAAATTCATATGAAGGAATAATTAGTAAGAGAATAGACAAAATGTTTTTTGATTGGGTTTGTGTTCAATCTGTAGAACAACTGGGGGAGAATTGACATTGTTAATATGTAATTTTCATAAAGGTAAAATCGTCACTCTTAGGCAAATATAAAATGAACATGTATAAAAAATTTTATTTAACTTAATTTATAAGGGAACCAGAAAAAATGTTATGATCAATTCAAAGAACATCTGAAGAACTGGGGTATTTGTAGTCAATTTATTTTACCTTAATAATTAAAGTAGTTAATTTATTTTATTTTGTTTTATTTTTTAGAGACAGGGTCTTGCTCTGTTGCCCAGGCTGGAGTGCAGTGGCACCATTATAACTCACTGCAGCCTCGAACTCCTGGGCTCAAGCAATCCTCCTACCTCAGCCTCATGAGTAGCTGGAACTACAGGCATATGCCACCATGCCTGGCTATTTTTAAAATTTTTATAGAGACAGGATCTCACTTTGTTGCTCAGGCTGGTCTTGAACTCCTGACCTCAAGTGATCCTCCCAACTCAGCCTCCCAGAGTGCTGGGATTGTAGGCATGAGCCACCATGCCTGGTCTCAATTTAATAGTAATGTTAGGATAAGATTGCTGGGGTAGATATAAAACAGTTTAGTGTTCAACAGATAGTAACTCTTTGGGTTTGTCTGTTCCACTGGATAGAAATTATTTGCATCTCTATTCCACAAAGCCTGCAAGTTCACAAGTAACTTTACTAAGTCTGGTATCTTTACTCAGTACATTTCTCTAGACCAGGGGTTGGCAAGCTATGGTCTACATTCCAAATCCAGCCTGTCTCCTGTTTTGTAAATAAAGTTTTATTGAAACATAGCCATGTCTATTTGTTTACATATTTTCTATGGCTATGTTTCCTCTGCTATGGCAGTGTTGAGTAGTTGCAACAGAGACCATATGACCCAGAAAGCCTATTTTATTTACTCTCTGGCTCTTTACAGAAAAAATTCACTAACTCAGGTACAGACAATCATTGGATGATGAATCTTACACATATTTTGTTAGATTTATCCCAAAATATTTCATGTTTTCTGATGTTATTAGGAATGATACAGTTTTAAAATTTCAGATTCTAAGGGTTCATTGGTAGTACATAAGGAATATAGTTAATTTTCATATGTTGATCTTGTATCCTGTAATCTTGCTAAACTTATCTAGTATCTTTTTTTAATAGCTTAAGATTTTACTACATAGTTAATTTTGTCATCTATGAATTTTATTTCTTTCTTTCCAATTAGTATGACTTTTATTTTATTTCTTTGACTTATTGCACTGTTTAGGACCTCCAGTTTAATGATGAATAGGAGTGGTGAGAATAGACATTCTTGCTTTTTCCTGATCAAAGGGGGAAAGCATTTAGTCTTTCATTAATACATGTGATATTAGTTGTAGGTTTTTCCTAGATGTACTTTGTCAGGTTGAGGCGTTTTCCTTCTATTTGTAGTTTGTTGAGAATTGTTTTATAAACAGATGTTGAATTTTACCAAATGCCTTTTCTACGTATATTGAGTTTATCATGTTTTTCTTTTTTTGATGAGTTGATATGATGAATTACATTGATTTTTTTTTTTTAATGTTGAACCGACCTTTCATTGTTGGGAACCTTCTTGGTTCCCTTATTAATTAATGAGTTAAATAAAATCTTTTATTCATATTCATTTTGTATTTGAGAGTGATTACCCTTATCAAAATTATATAATATTTTAATTTCTCCCCAAAATTGCTCCATTGGTTCAACATAATCCCAATAAAAAATGGATTTATCCATTTCTGTCCTCTGGGTTAGGTTTGCTGATATTTTATTAAAGGCCTTTGTGTCTAGAAAAGGAAGATCAATAATTAAGAACTTGACACATCAAATCCTAATTGTAGGATTTGTAATGTAAAGGTATATTAGTATTTATTATAATTCTACATTAACAAAAAGCAAAGCATCATCAGTCAAAAGAAATATCAGAGGACAAAAGGGAATAACCAGAAACAGACCCTGGTATATGCAAAAGTTAGTATATTATAAAGGTAACATGAAAAAAGTCAGTGGGGACAAATCTGCTGAGCCCTCTTCTTTGCAGAGTGGTCCCTGCATACAATCATGCCCCTCAGGAGTGATCTTTTGGATCCTCTGCCCAGAGACTGATTCTCCAAATCCCATGGGTCACTCCAGCCCTCTGAGTCAAGGGCTGCAAGGACACCAAAGGGTTCTGTCTTCACCAAAGACTTCCCAGGACTTTTTTCTCTCTCTTTCTTTACTCCTAAAGTTGAGAAGTATCTGGAGCACATAGATGAACTGGATGGTCTCCCTCCTTCTGCAAGGTGTGACCAAGGGCCTGTCTGAACAGGATGGAGAGAGAAGCAGCTCCTTTGGAGGGGAGATCACCCACTCTAGGGGTACTCTGAGGATGACCAGGTTGTGAATTCTTCCTGCAGATACAAGGATCCGCACACCTGCTGGGATCTTTTCTTCCTTCCTGCTCTTAGGGCTGCATATCTTCTAAGCCTTATTTGATTATTCTTCCCCACCCCACCTTCTCCTTTGAGATGTTGGCAGACAGAAGAACCAGTTACTATTGACGTAAAGAATTATGAAAGGAACTTAAAATTGATGGTGAAAATATTTTTGATGAGGCAGGAAACTAACAGTAATGAATAGATAAATAACACTTAATAAACAAAGAAGAAGAAATGAAAAGAACAATAAGGAATAGGAAAAAAACTCAAAACTAAATATCTTAACTACAGGAAGAAAAACATTGGAGAATGTAGTTGTTAATGGCTAGGTATATTGCTATGGGAGAGTTTCAATTCTGGGGTATAAACTATACAAACTTTTTAGCCAATCCTTTCTGAATAATGAATATAGCAAGTAAAATTGAGGTGTCATCCAAAGAAATGCAGAACCATAGCAATAGTTTGTCATGGACTCGTTGACAAAAAGAACATTCTAAAGCATGTGGTCCAGCTACCACTATCTCTTGCATTGTATGTTTGTGGGCTCACCCATGTACTTATACATAGACTCACGTGCGTGCGTACACACTCACTGTCTTATGATTAATCCACTCTTGTTATCCATTTGTCACAATCTGTTATACTGCCTTACCCAAGATCCTACCTTAGATACAGTACATAACCTGCTTCCTTCTCTACACTTTCTTCAGGGCAGCTTTTTTGACCACTGTACCTGGTTACTGTTTACCACAGCCATCGTTTTCTTGGAGATTGACAGCAGGTGCTATGTCTGCTTAGAATGTTGCCTCATCTCCTCTAAACCTTTGTTGAAGGTGTTACTTATTATAGTTAAGATAAAAGGAAGACAGAGTGAGCAGTTCACTGACAGAACTCTTGGGATCTCCTGTCCCTCTCCAAATTCACAGATGCCCTGGGTGAAAAGAAGAAAAACTGATTTGTTGAAGGAGAAGATAACATTATATGAGATTTAAGATGCTGCCCTGACCTATCTCTGCAATACCAGATTTTACCCAGTATTGGACAGTAGAGAATCTGTCTTAGTTTGGGCAGCTATAACAAAGTACCACAGACTGAGTGGTGTATAAACAATAGAAATTTATTTCTCACACTTCTGGAGAGTGGAAGTTCAAGATCAGGATACCAGCAGGTTTGGATTCTGGTGAGGTCCCTCTTCCCGGTTGCACATTCCTGACTTCATATAATATCCTCATATGGCACAAAAAAAGCAAGCTACCTCTTCTTATACGGGCATTAATTCCATTTATAAGAGCCCTACCCTTCTAATTCTTTCCCAAAAGTTCCACCTCCAAATGCCATCATATTGGGGATTAGATTTCAACGTATGAATTTGTTGGGAGTAAACATTGAGTCCATAAGGGGATCCAAACCCTAGGAAATATTGAAGTGAATTACCAGAAAGGAAAAATAAACCTCAACTGAAATGGTCCCACCTTAAAAAAAAAGAAAAAAAGAAAAAATCAATGGGGAAAGGAAGTGGTGCTCACAAAATTAGGTATTTTGATAAAGACAAGGTTAGATCCTCATTATAAACATCAAGTGGCTTCCAGAGTTATGTTTGAAAATATTAGAAGAAAATGTAGATGGTTGTCACATATATAAGTGGGGAAGAACTTTGTATGCATAAAAATGCCAGAAAATAAGCTGCAATGAAAACATTTGCAGATTTCACTACACAACTATTTTACTGTTATGTGTACCGCAAAAACTCAAACACATAATTAAGTAGCAAATATGCTACAACATTAAAGAATACATAAATATCAGTGTACAGCTACAGTTACTTATCTAATTTTCTAGACAGAGATATATCTGAAAGGAAACAATCCAAAATGTTAACAATAGTGTGATTTATTACAGACTTTTAATTTTTTCCCTAAGAGAACTTAGTCAATTACTAACACAGATAATTTTCGATATAAAATAGAAGTTATAGGACGCTAGTAATAACTTGCATCATGACAGTAAGCAGTTCTATTAGTCTTTTAAAGTATACAGTTTTCATGGGAGTACTGAAAATGTTGGGCTTTTTGTTTTATGAATAATTCTCGAATCATCATTTATGATTTAAACTATATGTTGTATATTGTACTTTTAATAACTGTGTAAACTTGTCAAGATTATTCTGTACATTCCCATAGCATTTAACCTTAAACGCTCAATTCATACCTGTTGAATGAGTGAGTGACAATAATGCTGTTTTTGAATAATTCAGAGGGTTTGCTTGTGTCATCTTTTTCTCTATGTTTTCCTGTTGGCAGCATTATAAATAAGTGTTTCTGGTGGGGCATGGTGGCTCCTGCATGTAATCCTAGCACTTTGGGAGGCCGAGGCGGCTGGATTGCTTGAACTCAGGAGTTGGAGACCAGCCTGAGCAGGAGCAAGACCCCATCTCTACTAAAAATACAAAAATTAGGCAGGCGTCGTGGCACACACCTATAGTCCCAGCTACTCAGGAGGCTGAGGCAGGAGGGTCGCTTGAGCCTAGGAGTTTGAGGTTGCAGTGAGCTATGATCACGCCACTGCATTCTACTCTGGGCAACAGAGAGAGAGAGAGAGAGAGACCCTGCCTCAAAAAAAAAAAAAAAAGAAAAAAAAAGGAAGAGTTTCTGGGGTATTCTAATGGAGAATTTAAATACTTACTAGGCTAAAGCTCTACTTCTGTCACATTGGAGGTTGAACCACTTTGAAAAACAGTTTGTATGGCATATTTCCTTTTTGGTAACATGAAACAGGAATGGTGCACAGAACAAGAATACTCATGTTGTAGAAACTCCCCTCTGTCAGCTGTAGTGATTTGGTGGAAATTTGAGGACCTTCACATCCTACAATACTAAGTTCTCAGAGGGGTTAGAAACTCCTGACCTCAGAACTCTGGGTTTAATGGCCACTTCAACTCATACTTTGTTCATTAAAAAGAGTAAGATTTTTCTAGAATAAAAAAGAAATCTCATTAATTTGAATTTTACTATTTAGGATTTTGTTTTATTTTTGTAATTCTGACACTAGGACTGCACAAAAATTTACCTTCCTCCATGATGTTCATTACAAATGAATCTTCTGAATGCGTTCAGGTTCAGAACAGAAACACTGCTTGACAGTCATTTGTTTGTTTTAGTTCATATTACTGACTATATTTAATAAACTAGCAGCTCTTTAAAACTTATTTTTGCTTAAATAGATTTCTCACGCATCCAGCTTGTTCTTTTCCCAGTTATTTTGTTGTATTCAGGAAGTGTTGCTGTTTTTTAGATACTTGCTACTGATATGTACACATTTGTTTGGCTGAGCACATAGTCATTGTGGCCTACCAAGGAAGAAGTTTGTATGTGAGGAAGTGACAACAGGCAGCCAAAGATGGAAGAGTGCATTTGGATGAGTGGTGACAAAAACCCAACACCTAGGGACAAGTTATCTCAACCATCAAAACGCCAGGATGAGTTGTATATCCTGGGCCTGGGTTTTATAATCCATCACTGACTTGAGGAGCAGATATTTAAACAATGGGTAAAGTTAGCATAAACATAGCTGCTAAAATGACAAGTGATTTCTTAGTACACCAGAAAAGGGAAACGATAGTGGACCCTCTTAGCAATCACGTTCCGAATTGTGTGTGGAGGTTTAGCAAACAGACTGAAGTAATTCAGTTCATGGACAGTAAAACAGTTTTAGTTGGAGAAACCATGAAGGTTTAATTTATTTTGTTTGCCAAGGAGTTGATGCATTCAGGGGTGAGTTAACAACAGAATCAAACAGTTTGAAAATCAGAGTCAGAGATCTCTCTCCTTTGTAGCAAAAGATAGTCATTTTGGTTTTTTCTTCTTTCGTCTTCATTTTTATGAGGGCACTTTCTTTCTTACTAAATATTTTTTAAGATAAAGAGGTAGACTTTACTACTGAAGGTTCATTCCCCATTCCATAAAAAGTGAGCACTGCTGTTTCTTATATTATGAACAATCAGTATCTGTTAACATTTTACGTCATTGTGGGCATTTTACCATTTAACCACCAATGCAAAAGAATGTTATTATGTACGTTTTAAAACAAACATGATATGATAATCTTATTTAGTAGAATCATTTGTTGAGTTATATTATTAAAAGTAAAAACTATATAATTAGGCATATGTAAAAACTTGTCAAACTGTACACTTCAGATTTGGCATTTAAGTTGTATTTCAGTTAAAAAAACTTTAATTTGCAATGTTGGTCAGGGTTTAAGAATTATGTTTGATAATTGAAGGAATTATATACTTTATAATACTATGAAGAGGATATTGTGTGTCTAAAAAAGTTCCCTGAGGACTGAAGCTTGTGGTTAATTAAAAACAGGGAAAATGTTTTTAAAATCTGCCTTCAAGTCACTATATAGAGTATTTGGCACAATTAAAACTCCAGCGGCTGAAAAAGAGTATGTTGTGGGCATGTTTTTTAGCATTCACTTCAAAGCAGAAATGTAATATTCATTAATCTTGTTCTTTGATTGCGATGTTAGCTCTTTTGTTACTGTTGAGTTTACCTTGGCCTGAGAACTGGCAATTAAATGGCACAGTGAAGATTACTGGAAAACATTAACTTGTTATTGTTAGTTGACATCGTGCTGAGGTTGATGGGAAGTAGAGTTTATAAATAGCCTTGTCTGTGCATTGATTTCGAAATCTGCTGAGTTTCAGGGATAAATCTCATCATTTGGACCATTCATTATTTACATTTGAAGCTTTTTATTTAACGGAGAATAGTTTCATCCTTTTGAAAAATGTACTATTGAGCATAGCTGTGATATACCCCTGCTGAAACTTTTGTTTTCAGTATTAACTTCTTGAATAAATTGGCTTCCTATTGTTTGCTTAACTTTATTTCTTTGGCTATTATATAGGTGAAGATATTTCACTTTTTAGAAAGGGGCCCATATTCCTTTCTATTTGATATAGTTCATTTATATTTTAACCTAGAATGATCTTCATGTTTTGAATAAGGATGTTTTCAAATAAGCATTCTTGAACATTTGCAGTGTTCAAGATGAAATTTCTGTGCATTTCTGAGAAGCATGCTCCTGTGTGTCCTTGCCTGAAAGCAGGCCTGCTACTTGAATTTTTATGGTGCACTATCAGACGCAAATCATTAACTCTGAGATCTCCCCAGCATGATGGCAGAAAGAACACAGGGTCAAAGCAGTAATCCATGAGGGATGAAAGGAAGTTGACTCTATTATGAGAAGTCTAGGCAGTCAAACAAAGTATAATGATAGTTTCTAGAAGTCTGGCCAATTGCCTTCCTCTTTCAGGCCAAGAGACAAACCCTGAGTTTTCATCCTCATTCTCCTCGTTAACTGTTGGTGTGTGAAGGATTCAGTGCTATTCAGGCTTTAAGACATGGAGTTTCTGGGATTTTTTTAGTTGGGTGGTACCTTTACCGATTAATCAGTAAGGTTTTAATTGAGTTCCAACTAAATGCTCAGTACTGTGCTAATTAAACACTGCATTGTAAATTAGCAGTATAAATTCATCACTGGAATCTTAAACATAATTGGGGAGATACAACCAACAAATGTGAAACAGAAAAATTAGCGTACAGAATCAATCACATAGTATTAATTTTAAGTCCATACTCAGAGCATGGCTGAAGTAGGTAGAATTTTCATGACTAAACCCTAAATAATGGAAATCATCTGGCTACATGTCTTCAGACCTCTGGTGGTTAGGACACTGACAATAACAGGAAGATTTAATAGGCTGTCAGTGTTTCCCAAACTTACCTGACACAAGAGTTACTTGGGGCACTGTTTAAGATACAGATTACCAAGCTCCTGTCCTAGAGATTTTGAGTGTGCAGGTCTGAGGTAGGACCCCAGAATCTGCCTTTTAAATGAGCAACCAAGGTGATTCTTATGATCAGGCAAATTTGGAAAACACTGGGTTAAGTTAAGGGTGGGAGAGAGAGACTCAATGTACAAAACTGTATTAATGTAAGAGACAAGTGATTCTTGTGTCAGATCCCAGGGATAACAGAAGATTTATCCCCCAAGTGATGGATATTATATATCACTAGGTAATCTGCTTTTGAGGTTAAAGGACCACAAAGAACAATTTTTAAAACACTGAAATGTCTAAACTCAAATATTTAATGCTCAAAAAGTGTTCTGGATTTTGTTTCATCACTTATTTTCTACCCCAAACCTATTCCATTCTTAGGAAGGGTGCTCCTGGTCACTCATGTGGAGAGCAGGCAGGGAGACATGCGTAAGGAGGAAGCATTTGAAATAGCTCATGGTATTAGCTTGGCAGATGGGAAGGGAGACTCTTCCAAGTTTAAAAGGCAGCTGGCACGACTGCCCAAAGGAAGGAGTGGAGGAAGCAGGAGACTGAGTAAGCAGTTTAGTAACAGTGTTTTGTGGTCAAGATCAAGGGGCATGAAGTAAGAGTTGTGGGGGCAGAGATAACGAGAATAATTATAATTGCGCATGATATGTCTTATAAAGATCAAGGAGGTCAGCAGTGCATGTGAACTCTGGTCCTCATGACTAAAGAAAGTAAGATAAGGAGAACCAATAGGTTTTCTGACCTATGTGTTAGGTTGGCTGGGTGTTAGGAGTATGGAGAGGAGCAGAAAAGGCCTATCTTGATGTTGAGTTGAGGTGGTGAGTTCAGTTGTGAAATTCTGAGCAGATTTCAACATTGGTAAATGAAGAAATCTTCAACAGGTTTAAAAAGTGGTGTGGAGTGGGGATAATGAAGGTAAGGGGCTGAAAATGTTGGGGGCTTTTAGCTGTGAACCGAGAGAAAGTACATATTGTATGGGAAGTAAAGTTGATGGTTTAGCACAAGTGTATGATGTAAAGTGAACTTCTGTACTGTTTTAAGATGACTTATGGATGACACATAGATCATAACAGTAGTTTCAACCACATCTTCTCTGGTAAGCCTAATGCTTTTTTAAATAGTGTGCAGTGAGAAAGTTTTTTAAAAATTAAGTTTTGCCTAAGATTTTGGTCTGTGGGTTTTCCCCCCAGCATAATAGTAGAGGGACTGGAAAAACAGTGAACTTTAAAAAAGTAATAAAGCAGGTCTTTACCATCTGCTCATGCATCCCAGTGTCTCAGTGTCACTTGAGAATTATTCCTCTCCCCACAGTTACTACAATCTTATAGCTTGCCTCTAATGATAGACTTTGTTATTTCTAGTCAGCACCTGATGCTAGCTTTGGGGTTTTTTGTGGTTGTTTTTTTTTTTTTTAATAAAGAATTAAAAGAAGTCAAAATGAGCTTCTAAAAGCATTTAATTAATGCAGACTCACAATACCAGTTAGTAATCTAAAGTAAATGTGTAGTTCACCCAGAAGGCTTTTTAATACATGAAGAATCCTGTAATCAGAGAATTCAGAACATGTCCCGGATATAATACTGAATATAGTTTTGCAATATTGAATATACTGACTTGAATGTAGGGAATTTTTTTAATTAAAAAATTTTTAATTGTGATAAAATACACATAACATAAAATTTACCATCTTAACCATTAAGTGCACAGTTTATTCAGTATATTCATATTGTTGTGCAGCCAATCTCCAAACTTTTCATCTTGCAGAACTGAAAATCTCTACCCATTAAACAAAAACTCCCCATTCCTCCTTCGCCTCAGCCCCTAGCACCTACCATTCTACTTTCTGTGTCTGTGAGTTTGGCTACTCTTGATACCTCATATAAGTGAAATCATACCATATTTGTCTTTTTGTTACTGGCTTACTTCACCTTGCATAATGTTCTCAAAGTTCATCTATACTGTAGCATGTATCAGAATTTCCTACCTTTATAAAGGTGAATAATATTCCTTTGTATGTATTTACCACATTTTGTTTATCTGTTTATCTGTCAATGGAATTTTGGGTTGCTTCCACCTTTTGGCTATTGTGAATAGTGCTGCTATGAATGTGGTTGTATAAAGTATCTCTTTGAGACCCTGCTTTAATTCTTTTGGATATATACTTAGAAGTGGTATTGTTGGATCATGTGGTAATTTGATTTTTAATTTTTGAGGAACTGCCACACAGTTTTCCATAGAGATATTGGTAATCTTAATTTCTTGTCTTACTTAGATGGAAATTTCATTAGGAACCTTGATGGTTTGCTTCTTGGCCTCAGTTTCCTCCAATATTAAGTATTGTGCATAAACTTTAGCTTTCCTATTTGTATTCCTCTACTGTGTTGTGAATATCTCCCCATCTGTATCCCACCTTTATACCACAATCCTTTTGAAACAGTTAAATCTACATTTTTCACAGAAATCATTTGAAGATCTGGAAAGTTGTTTGTAGGTTGGAGATCCAGGTGGTCATAGAGGGTAATTACCAATTATACTTATGCAATTCCAGATCCACCCTGGTCTCTTTATCTGTGACCTTTTCCTATTAAAACTCCACATTCTTCAGACAGTGAGTCTTTCCTTCTTCACCCCACCTTACTTAGATCTTTCTTTTACTGAATCTCTGTGCATCTATGTACAATTTACAAGACAGTAATTTTTATTTGTTGGTATTTTACATTTTAAGTGAAATTAATTTCATTTTATATTTAGTAGAATTATATAGAACCCATTTAATTTGCTAAATCTGTGCCAAGTTAAGAAATAAAAGAAAGGAAAACTATTAACAGTTTAAATATTTATTGCCTTTTCTCTCAGTAAGCACGTGCCCTGGAGTGAACAGTGAGATGAGAGTTGGGAATGTACCATCTCTTTAGTGTCTTTAGTGTCTGTGTTGAATATGATTGAAGACTAATGTTTACTGTATACAATATTCACCTTAGTTATTGGCTTTAGACCCTACTCCCACACATTATATTTGTAAGCTGTCGCCTTCAATAAAGTATACATTCCTAGGAAATAGAGATTATCTCCCTTGCAACTGCATTAGATCAGGAGACAATGTCTTCCCATCTGAGCAAATGTAAACTCTTAATTTTCCCCCTGGCCTAGCCACAAACCTGGCCCTCTGCTGATATTCCCGTCCTCAGTAGACTACATTTCACGCAGTTTCTCCAGAGGAAACCAGGGGATAAAGTTTTGGTTTCTGCCTTTTTTTTTTTTTTATCTTGGCTTCTAATCTGTCAGCATCATCTGCTTCTCTACTCTCAATCTCTATACTACTGCCTTTGTCTAAGCCATCCTTATCTTTTGCATGGACAACTGCATTTGCCTCATACCTGGCCTCTGTGCTTATTGTACTCTTGCTCTTCAATCTATTCTCTGTTTAGGACAGAAGGACCTTTTAAAAACCCGGAGGAGATTAACTTAATTCCCTGCTTAAAACCTTTAGTCATTTACCATAACACTTAAAATAATCTAAGTTTCTTACAGTAGTTTATAAGCACCCAAATGACCTGACCCAGCCTGCCTCTCCAACCTCATCTCATGCTGCTTTCCTCCTTTCACTCAACCTTAACTCTGTAACCTTCCTCTAATAACTAGGCCTTATCTGCCCCAGGGCCTTGATATGTGCTGTTCCATTCTGCTTAGAACGCACATAAGCAGATGTCAACAAATATTTGTTGAGTGAATGAATGAGGCAGGAGCTTCATAAGGACATGGACTGTACTAAGTACCGTCTCCCAAAAGTAGATATAATATATGGTATCAGTATATAGAATGGAATGCCTAGTGCAGTGGTTCTTCACTGGGGGCCATTTTTTCCCCACAGGGAACACTGGCAGTGTCTGGAGATATTACTGGTTGTCACAACTGGTGGTATGCTATAGCATGAAATGAGTAGAGGTCAGAAGCTGGTAAACATCCCATGGTGCATAGGACAACGCCCACAGCAAAGAATTACTGGCCCCAAATGTCAGTAGTGCTGAGGTTGAAAACCCTGCTTTAGACTAATGCATTTGAGTTAGGAGAAGTAAATTTTAATAGCACTCCTGGGCCTTCAAGTCCATCACATTACATAAAAAGCTTATTTAAATACTAGGAAAATGAAAATCCTCTTGATTGAAGACTACTCTCCCATCCTGAGGGACTATGTGTTATTTCCTAAGGGTAAAGGTTCCTATTCCACCAACATAGGAACCAAGAGTTCCCTGTTGGTGGGTATCTTGCTTACTTCCTCATAAGGAGTTAAGCTAAACTGAGCTTACTATTCCCATTTGTTTTTCCAATGATAAAAATGACCACTGATGGCCATAGTTGGAGACTCACTCTGGATCAGGTGAGAAATCTCCCTCTTTCTCTCCTGCTACTTCAAAGGTTTCTGAGTAAATGATGTTTTCATGATAGCTAGGATTTTGCCTGTTACAGAGACATGATTCGTTTTAATTAGAGTTCACCATCAATTTCAAGAAGACTGGAACAAACTACAGTCATTCACTACATAACAATGTTTCAGTCAACGAGGGACCACGTATATAACAGTGGTCCCCGTAAGATCATAATGGAGCGAAAAAATTCCTATTGTCTAGTGACATTGTAGTGCAACACATTACTTGTGTATTAGTGATGATGCTAGTGTAAACAAATCTGTGCTGCCAGTTGAATAAAAGTGTAGCACATACAATTATGTACAGTACATAATACTTAAAAATGATAATGAACTACTATATTACTGGTTTATGTATTTGCTAGGCTTTTTATCATTATTTTAGAGTGTCCTACTTATAAAAAAAAGTTAACTGTAAAACAGCCTCAGGCAGTTCCTTCAGGAGGTATTCCAGAAGAAGGCATTGTTATCATAGGAGGTGGCAGCTCCGTGCATGTTATTGAAGACGTTACAGTGGGACAAGATGTGGAGAGGGAAGACAGTGACATTGATGATCCTGACCCTGTGTAGGCCTAGGATAATGTGTGTTCGTGTCTTATTTTTTAACAAAAAAGTTTCAAAATAAAAAATAAAAATTTTTTAAATAGAAAAAACTTACAGAATAAGGATATAAAGAAAGAAAGAATTTTTATATAGCTATACAATGTGTGTTCTAAGCTAAGTGTTATTACAAAAGAGTCAAGAAGTTTTAAAAATTTAAGCTTATAAAGTAAAAAAGTTACAGTAAGCTAAGGTTAATTTACTATTAAAGAAAGAAAATTTCAAAAAAGAAATTTAGTGGAGCCAGGCTGGGCACAATGGCTCATGCCTGTAATCCTAGTACTTTTAGAGGCCAAGGTGAGAGGTTTGCTTGAGGCAAGGAGTTCCAGAATGGCCCGGGCAACAGAGCATGACCCTGTCTCAGTCAATCAACCAATAAATTAATTTATTGTAGCCTAGGTGTATAGTATTTATAAATTCTACAGTAGCGTACAGTAATGTCCTAGGCCTTTACATTCACTCATCACTTACTCACTGACTCACCCAGAGCAACTTCCAGTCCTGCAAGCTCCATTCATGGTAAGCACCCATACAGGTGTACCATTTTTATCTTTTCCAACATATTTTTACTGTACCTTTTCTATGTTTGGATTTGTTTAGATGCACAAATATTTAACATTATGTTATAATTGCCTATAGTATTCAGTGTAGTAACATGCTAAACCGGTTTTTAGCTTAGGAGCAATAGGCATACCCTATAGCCTAGGTGTTTAGTAAGCTATACTATCTACATTTGTGTAAGTACACTCTATGATGTTCACACAACAATGAAATTGCCTAACAACATATATCTCAGAATGTACCCCCATCGTTAAGCAACACAGGACTGTACTGTGTTGCCTTTTTTTTTTTTTTTTTTTTTTTGTAAATCAAAAATCTATGGGATTTTAAATACATGTACACATATTCATACCCTTTCAAATAATCAGCCAATCAACCAATCAGGTAATTTAATGTAGCCTAGGTATACAGTGTTTTTAAAGTCTACGGTAGTGTACAGTAATGTCCTAGGCCTTCACATTCACTCAGTAGACTACAATGTAAGATCATAAGGTTTCACTACATAAATGTCCAGATATCCATTTTGTGAAACTAACATACACAGGAAAGACATTTTGCTTCTTTTGAATAAAATGAAAGCAAACTGGCCAAATTCATCCAGGAAATGACCTAAGTAGAAGCTAAAGTATTTGTTAAAGTGTTACCTGATTTTGGTCATTCAGGAAATACTTAGGAACATCAGAATGTGCTCACTTAGCCTATTTTAAAGCGTTTGCCTCTCCGAAGCAGTACAGAGGAGCAGTACAGAGGAGCTAGAAATTGTACCTCTGGATATGTGAATTTACGGAGCATGCTCAGTTGGAAAGAATATCAAGGATAAACCTCTGGAGGGTCATAACTTATAGAGTTAATACCTTCAAGGGTCACCAAATTGTTCTTCTGAGACACTGAATGGCACAACTTACTCTTAGATGTAAATCACAGATGCAGAAAATTTAGTTTACGACCAAAAGGGCAAACTTGATAACAAGTACTATACTTCTTAAAGCACCTGAGGGATAATCATTATTTATCCTTGCCATACACTTGTCATTGTTATGAGCTATAGTAAGATGATTAGTCAGGAAGCATGGTTTCTGGGAAAATCATCAGAGACCACTAAGAAAAGTACTGCTAAGGAACAAAAGACAGAAGTCCAGTGGCCAAGTAAGAACACCTGCCAAAAAAGAACATAAGTAACACAGAGGAGTAAGAAAGCTACTAATAATGCAGAACCAGAAGAAAAGGAGAAACCCAGGTGGTTGGAGAGGGGTGAGGTGGGTGAGTCAGTCTCCTTTCTACAGCAGCATTGAGAGATGCCATAAATTGCACAGCAAAATTAAAACCTCATGTGGGGCATGTCATACATTAATAAGGATGACATTTTTTAAAGAGTAATTACAAAGCACTTTGCACATCAGTTATCCTTTAGACTTCACAGTAACCTGTGAGATTAATTATATTATTAGCTCCATTTTATAGATAAGGAAATTAAGGCTCAGAGAGATTAAATAAATTTTCTAAGGTCACCAGCTAAGACTTAAATACAAAGCCTGTGATATGACAGTAGGCCAGGGTTTCTCAACCTCAGCACTACTGACATTTTGGATCGAATAATTCTTTGTTGTAAGAGGTTGTCCTATACCTTGTAGGATATTTAGCAGCATCCCTGGCCTCTATCTACTAGATGCCGGTAGTACCACCACTCAGTTGTGACAAGCAAAAATGTTCTAGACATTGCGAGATGTCTCCTGGGGGTAAAATCCTCCCAGGTTCAGAACCACTGGTCTGAAGATTAAAGTGTGAGTCTAGTATCAGTATGAGTCTAGGGGGCACCAGCAGTGTTCTGTTGTCCCACTGCAGACAGTCCCAATAATACAATTCATCTCACAAGGTTACTGTGAAGTCAGTGGGGGGGCTTGTTTATAGGGAAGAATCCATAACAGCTTCTCTTTAACTTTCCCAGACCTGATCCTTATAACTTTCCGGTGATATAATGAAAAGGGAAAGGCCAAAATGGTTTATGGATGGATGGGTGAGTAGGTAGGTGGTTACTTAGGGAGAGTCATTGTTTCATTCAGCTATTCATTCAACAAATAAACTTAACAGTTCCTGGGAATGGTTTTCATAGAGGCGTCAGTGTTTGAGCTGAAGTAGCTTTAGAGGGAAGATTATTAGTTTCCTTGAGATGAGTTTGGGGGATGATGAATTCATGTAAATAACATGTCAGTAGACTAGGAATAACAGGCTGACGGCCCATGACACAAACATATTCCAGTCTTGAAGAATTGCATTCATTGGTCATCTTACTTTGTACACCAACCCGTTTGCAAGCAGTCTTGCTGTTTACTTTCACTGTTGAGTTAACTATTGCCTTACAAGCACTGTTTATCTCAGCCCACATGGTAATTGCCTTAAATTTAAAATCAAATCAACAAACTTTTGCACTCCAGCAAGGCTGTGTAGGAGATAAAACGATATGGTTTACATAAAAAGATAAATAGCAATCAAGGCAACATATCTTAGGTGCCAAATGAGTGGTTCAGATAATAAGTACTATGGGATGAGAGGATGGAAGGATTGCCATGACCTGGAATTGTCAGGGAAAACTTTGCAGAGGAAGCTGGTGAACTAAGCCTGAGTGGATGAGCAGAAGTAATATGAAGTCTTTTTAATAGACTGAGAATTGCACTTTGATTAATTCACATAGCATGCCTTATTAAAAAAAGTATCTTTTAGGTGATTATTTTAATACAATCTGGGTTTCATTATCTTGGAATATGTCTAATAAAAGATACAAAATCCAGTTAGAGACAGGCACAGTGGCATGTGCCTATAGTCCCAGCTACCTGGAGGATCCTTTGAGCCCAGGAGTTTGAGTACAACCTGGGCAGCATAGCAAGAACCTGTTTAAAAAAAAAAAAAAAATCCAATTAGAAGCTTATCCATGATGATTGTCCCAAGTTCATTGTCAGCTCAACCAAGAAAACTCGTAAAAGGGTTTTTTGATCACTCTCAGGGACCAAAGGAGGCTCATAAGGATTGATTTCACTAGCCTTTTGCTTCACTTAGATCTCACAGAGTCACCATTCTACGAACAAAGGAGCCCTCTTGGGAAACTGGGCTGAAGAGTTGGAGAGACCTTACTCCGGCCTGTCTTAATGACTTTGGATATTACACATACTCAGCAGGATTGTGGGAGGCAGAGTTATCAATATGGGCTAGAGAGGCTTTTGCTTAAGACACTGCCTGGTTTATTCCACAAACCCCAGCCATCCAGTAGACTTTAATAATTCCTTGTAAAATGGATGCAGCAGATGTTCTTGGATCTCACTGCTGGAAGTGTTGAGTGGCAAATGAACAAACAAACTGGGGGAGGGGGAGGGGCAACCACCCAAACCTCCATTCCTAGGGGCTTAGAGGAATCATTTTTTTCCTTCCTCCATGTAAAAATATAAACAGTCACTTTATAAACACTTGTCACTTTTTGACTTTTAAAGATTCACAGTCTTTTCCTTTTGTTTACTTTGATGACCTTTGAAATAAGCTGCAACCAAAAGAGTAAAAAAAAAAAAATTTCCATCTTCGATTTTCAGAAAGAGCAGTCTGTTCCCACAGTACACTGGAAGCCAGCAGACTCCTAAGAGTGGCTTCAGCCCAGGCCCAGGTTTGCCAGGCCTTTTAGGTGCAGTTCTTAAGTCCAGTTGCCCCCCACCCCTGCACTGGGCAGCTTGGACTAATGTACATAACCAGCCTGAAGACCAGATTCTGAATGCCAGACAGTTTTCTGTGAGTCAAACAAGTTTTTTACGGGACAAATTTTATAGCTGCTCTAAAATCTGGAAAATGCAAATTAATATAACTTTACATTTCCTTTGGCCTCGTTTGCTGAAGAGATGACATTGGAGACACTATTGCAGCTCTCAAGAATGCTGTTGCCTATCTCCCCCGTGGACAACCTTCTCTACCCTCATTTTGTTTCTTCTCTGACCTGTTCTTCTAGCCACATTGGGCACAGAACTGAAATGTCAAAGGAGGATACCAGGGAGGAGCTTTGGGAATGTCAAAGTTCCTTTTCTTTGATTTCTGTCTCTTGGTGAAAAATACCACACAGCTACCTCTCCCAACAATTAGTATGTGAGTTTTCATATTGAGTATGGAGTTAAGGAATACATGATAAAAAAGAATATTTTTTAGTTTTTATTGTTTCTGACTCCAAAAGTAATACAGTTCTCCTTTGTGGTTATAGGACTGTTCTGTACCTTGATTGTAATGGTGGTTACATAAATCCATACATAGGATAAAATCCCCCCCCAAATGAATGCTTGTAAAAATGATCAAAACTGAATCAGATATGTAGTCTAGTTAACAGTAATATACCTATGTCAGTTTTCTGGTTTTGATATAGGACTGTAGTTGTATTAATAAAAGATGTCACCATTGGAAAAAGCTGAGTGAAAGGTATACTACTGAATCTACTGTTTTTGTAATTTGTTATGAGTATATAATTATTTCAAAATAAAAAATTTTTAAAAATGCATTATTTATGTTCTATCAGCTCCATGAAAAGAATAAAAAAATTTTTTAAAATGCATTCTCACTGTAAAACTTTCTAAATTATAGAAATATACAACACTGAATATAAAAATTCCAGCCCCCACTGTTAATAATCTGGCATCAGTAAAAATGGGATTATAGTATTTTTGCAGCTTCCTTTTTCACTTAACAGCATGACTTGGAGATATTTCTAGTTGTCTATATAAATCTACAGCATTCTTTTTAATGGCTGTACAGTTTGGCTACATATGACAGGATACTTGTAGGAATAGCCCATACTTTTTTCACCTGGTCCTGTGCTGACTGTTTCTAAACTTCCCTATTACAATCAGTGCTGCTGAAGATCATCCTTGAGCATCTGTATCTTTGCCCACACCTGTGTGTCTATAAAATAAACTCCTAGAAGTGGGTATTGCAAGATTAAAGAAAGTGCATGTTTTCCATTTCTATAGCAAATTCCAGACTTTCAAGTTGCTGCTTTGCCCAACTCCACTGGGCACCATTGGTATAGAAAATGTTGTATGTAACACAACATGGCTCTTTTGGTTACCATCCAAAAAGGTTGGGACAGTTTATACTGAGAGTATCTGTTTTTCTTACCCAGTTATTAATTGGATCTTACCCTTTAAAAAAAAAAACAAAAACAGCTCTGTGCCAAATCTATGGGTTTAAAAAACAACATTGGTTTATTGCACTTCTTTAAACATTAATGAAATTAAACATTTCGCCATGTTTATTGACTATTTGTATTTCATCTGTGAATTGTTTGTTTATATTCTTTGCTAAATATTTGCAGTTCCCAAAGTATGTGCCAAGGCATGTGATATTTTAAATTTTGGGGAGAAGCACAGTGACACTTGCCATCTGTCAGACATTATGTAAACTACCAGCTTGAAATAATTTATAATTATCAACATTAGCTCATACTACATTCCTATTGATGATGCTGTATCTTTGCAAAGTTGAGCAGTTGTTAGTTGCTGTGATAAAAAGCAAGTCCTGTGAGAATATCAATGTGGAACAGAAGTGAAAGTGGTGGAGTCCGAGGAGTGTCCAAGGTGTGGGAAGTTATGAAGTATCAAGAGGCACATACATCCCATTAGTAATTATGGTTATTTAAGAATGAAAGAAAAATATTTCATTTCAATATGTGTATTTTTCACACAATCACTAATTTCTTAGGACATAAATACTTATTGGGCTGTTTTGACCTAACTACTTAATAAATGGAACTATTAGCTATTCCCTTTGGCTTAGGGGCATCATGAAAAAATTAGTGAGGTACTAAAGGTGCTATGAATTGAGAAAGTTTGGGAATCCCTACCATATTTCATTCAGTTACTTTCATTTTTGTTATTGATTTGCAAGTTTTGTTCCTCAGGGCAGCAGTCCCCAACCTTTCTGGCACCAGGGACTGGTTTCATGGAGGACAATTTTTCCATGGACTGGCGTGGGGGATGGTTTTGGGATGATTCAAGCGCATTACATTTACTGTGCCATCAAACCTCTCTGCTAATGACAATCTGTGTTGGCAAGCCCCTCCCCAGCACTAGCATCACTACCTCAGCTCCACTTCAGATCATCAGGCATTAGATTGTTAGAAGGAGCATGTAACCTAGATCCCTTGCATGCGCAGTTTACAGTAGGGTTTGTGCTCCTATGAGAATCTAATGCCACTGCTGATCTGACACAAGGCGGAGCTTATGTGGTGATGTGAGCAATGGGGAACGGCTGTAAATACTGATGAAGCTTTGCTCGCTTGCTGGCCACTCACCTTCTGCTGTGCAGTCCGGTTCCTAACAGGCCATGGACTGCAGCCTTAGGGGAATTGGCAAATATTTTACCCCTGTTTGCTTTTACTTTTGAATATTCGTAGTGGTTTTTGTTATATGAAAGTTTTCCATTTTTATGTTGACATATTTACATATATCAGGGTTTTTTTTCCATTCATGGCTTCTTATTATTGTTTTTTTTTTGTTTTAAGAGGCAGGGTCTCCAGTTCAGGCTGTAGTGCAGTGGTGCGGTTATAGTTCATTATAACCCTGAACTCCTGGGCTCAAGCAATCCTTTCGCCTCAGCCTCCTGAGTAGCTGGGACTATAGGTGCGCACCACCACACCTGGCTAATTTTTTTTATTTTTTGTAGAGACGGGGTCTCGCTATGTTATCCAGGCTGGTCTCAAACTCCTAGCCTCAAGTGATCCTCCTGCCTAGGCCTCCCAAAAGTGCTGGGATTATAGGCATGAGCCACCACACCTAGCCCATATTCATTCTTTAAAAACTCATTTTTACCTGAAGATTATAAAACATTTTCCCATTGTCTTCTAGTGTTTTTATAATTTCTTTTTTATATTTGATCCTTTTCTCCATCTGGAATTTATCTCAGTGCAAGGCTTTAGGTAGGGACCCAACTATATCATTTCCCAAAGGAACTGGTTAGTTGTCTTAATACTATTTATTGAATAAATCAATTTTCTGACTATTGTTTAAATGTCACTTTTATTATCTACTTTATTTCCATATGCAAAATTGCCAGGGAGTTTATTTCTAGACCATGTATTTTCTATATTTCTTATAGCACTTACTGTTTTCTACCTTGAATTTCAATTATTTATGTACATATCTTATTTCCTGCACTAGCTTTTAAGTTCTTCCTGTATTGATTTTATCTTTGTGTCCTGTACACTTAGCTGTTTTCTCTTTCCCTTTCCCGCCCTCCTCTCTAAATGTATTTTAAAATTTTATATTATAGAAAATTA
This sequence comes from Daubentonia madagascariensis, assembly GCA_023783475.1. Taxonomy (NCBI): domain Eukaryota; kingdom Metazoa; phylum Chordata; class Mammalia; order Primates; family Daubentoniidae; genus Daubentonia; species Daubentonia madagascariensis. The sequence goes on along the minus strand of JAKFHU010001035.1, from coordinate 36,889,725 downwards.
TAAATATATACAAATAATGTAATGAATCCCCATCTATCCATAACTCAGCCTCAACAATTATCAACCCATGACTAATTTTGTTTCTATGCCACTACTAACTTCCCCCCTCCTTTATTGTTTTAAAAGTAACTGTGTCTTCAGTGGGCAAAAGGATAGTCTCTTCAATAAATGATGCCAGGAAAACTGGATTTTCACAGGCAAAAGAATGAAACTGGACTCTTCTCTTATACCATACACAAAAATCAACTCAAAATTGATAAAAGACCTAAACATAAGACCTGAAACCATAAAACTCCAAGAAGGAAACATAGGGGAAAAACTTGACATTGTCCTTCACAGTGATTTCTTGGATATCACACCAAAAGGTCAGGCTACAAAAGCAAAAATAAATAAAAATGGACTATGTCAAACTAAAAAGCTTCTGCGCAGCAAAGGAAACAATCATACAGATGAAAAGGCAACCTACAGAATGGGAAAAAATATTTCTAAACTATTTTTCAGATAAGGAGTTAATATCCAAGATTTATAAATAACTCATACAACTCATTAGCAAGAAAACACATAACCTGATTAAAATATGAGCAAAGGACTTGAATAGGCATTTCTCCAAAGATGACATAAAAATGGCCGACATGTATGTGAAAAGGTACTCAACATCACTAATCATCAGGGAAATGCAAATCAAAACCACTATGAGGTACCACCTCCTAGCAATTAGGATAGTTATTATCTATCAAAAAAACAAGAGATATGTGTTGGCAGGGGTGTGGAGAAAAGGGAGCCCTTGTACACTGTTGGTGGAAATGTAGATTGGTGCCACCATTATGGAAAACAGTATGGAAGTCCCTAAAGAAATTAAAAGTAGAACTACCATATGACCCAGCAATCCTTCTTCTGGGTATATACCCAAAGGAAGTGAAATCACCACCTCATAAAGATACCTGTACTCCCATATTCATTGCAGTGTTGCTCACAATAGCCAAGATACAGAAATAATCTAGGTGTCCATCAGTGAATGAATGGATAAAGAAACTGTCATATATACACACATATAAACACACACAATGGAATATTATTTAGCCTTAGAAAAAGGAGGAGATCCTGCTATTTCCTACAACATGGATGGTCCTGGAGGACATTTTGCTAAGTGAAATAAGCCAGACACAGAAAGAAAAATATTGCCTGATCTCACTTATATGTAGAATCTAAAAAAAAAAAGGGCAAGTGTCAAATATATAGAAATAGAGAATAAAACAGTAGTTACCAGGTGGGGAAGAAATATGAAGATATAGGTCAAAGGATATAAAGTAGCAAACATGTAAGATGAACAAGTCAAAAGATCTAATGTACAACATGAGGACTATAGTTAACAACAGTGTATTGTAGTCAGGATTTTTGCTGAGTAGATTGTAGCTACTCATGCTATGGAGGAGGGGGTGGGGAGGAATGGTTAACTATGTGAAATGATGGATATGTTAGTTTATTTCACTGTAGTAACCATTTTACTATATATCTCACATAAAATCAAGCTGTATACCTTAAATATACACAATAAAATTTATTTTTAAAAATTAACTGTCTTGACTGAACAAGTTATCTGTATTATTTTTCATTAATAAGTTTTGCTACATGAAAGAGTTCCTTATTGATCTCAGTACTATCTTCAAGGAAATGTAGTAGTTGAAGATCCAGATGTACAGAAAAGAAATTATCAAGTACAATAAGCCTTCTTCTAAAGAATTTAAACAGGTTTATTTTACAAATAAATTTATGATTTAGAAAATTTTATACATAGCTTTTCAGAAATGTGTCTGTGTTCTAAATTAGGAACTCTTTAATTAGAACAGATATTATGTCAGTGTTTAGTAAATTTTAAATTCTTTACATGCAAGCCTTTGTTTGTATGTTGGGTTGAGGTTGACTACCTTTGACATCACTTTCTAAACCCCGCCCTTACCCAACAACTCAGGGCTTTTGACGCTTCTTCTGGGTGACGGGACTCCTAATTACATTGTAAAATTTAGAGCAGCAGGTAAGAGATGATCTAAGAGAGATGTATACTCATTCTCTTGTTATTACTGTCTATTTCCCCAACACCTTCGTGTGGAGAGAGTTCAGAGAGGTGGTTTTTACACCCCAGCTGCCGCTGCAAATGCAGGTTCTGTTGCTACTACCCCTAGCGAGGAGAGGTAGAATTGCAAATTAATAAGTGCTCTGTTTTTTGAGCCCCCTCCTTGCCAGACAAATCCTTGGGGCCCCAGGAGCTGTGAAGAAGAACAGGACCCAGTCCTTTCCTTCAAAGCGCTATACTCTAGGAAAGGAGATTATAGATTGATAACCATGACGACAGGATTTTAAAAGTTTAAAAAAAAAATCAAATGAGCTGTTGGGGCATTGAGGAGGAAAAGAGAGAGTCTTAAGGTGGGGGTAGGGAGTATTTGATGAAAGCCGAGAAGGGTTTATGGAGGAGGTGGTGTTTCAGCTGGGCCTTACAGTATAAATGGAATTTCAATAGGCAGAGTTGGAGAGGGTGGAGAGAGAAATGGAAGGAACATCCTGAACAGGAAAGCATTTGTAAGTTGTCTGGAATGGGAAATTGTCCCTTGTGGCCAAAGAATAGGTTCATGAAGTGGAGGAAATAGGAAGCAAAACAAGAAAGATAGGTTGAGCTTTCCGTGACCAGCAAATTCTTTAGGAGGATGAAACTTGGGAGGATATCATCACAACCTGGCTTTAGGAAAACTTTTCTGACAGCCATGTGTAAAATAAATGTTGGATGCAGAGACCAGTCAGTTAAGTTGTTTTCCTCATCTAGGTGCAAGGTATTTGGCTCCTGAGCTAGGACAGTGGGAGTGTTAATAGAAAGGAGGGGATGGATTTGAGACACAAAGTGAATTTCCAGGCTCCTACATGCTTCATGTTTTTGTATATTTTAGTCCTTAAAGATATTTATTGCCTATTTCCTGTGATTCTCTTCCCCAACCAGAGTGAGCTGGGAAGTAATTACACTTTGTAATAAGTGTCCTTTCCTGGCAGCAACGACACAACATAGTAAGTTATCACCTTTTGGGAACTTACCAAGACCTTCCTAAGGATGTGTTCTTATCTGATAAACAGCTTGAGGTTTGGGGGAGCAAACACATGAAATGCTTCCTGGCCTGCCCTCTAGTATAGGGTCAGATTGGTGGGAAAATGTAGGTGGCACATGCCTGCTAAGCCCTTTCTTTGAGGGAATGACCAAGTTGAGGAGCTTAGGTATCCCAAGGTCCTGCCTCTAGGCCACACTGACCCTCCAAGGCTCGTAACAGTTGGGCTGTCAATAAAAAACAGCACATTGAGCTCTGTAGAGGTGACATGGGCAGGTACGTATACCCAGCATGCATGGTATCCTGTACTGTGGAAGTCAGAGGCAAGAGGGGTGCTCCTGACTGAGAAGCTGTGGTCTAGCTGGGTATCCAATTAATATGCCTGAAGCAGAAAACAAGTCCTCAACCACTGTGTAATGAGTAGGAATGACATACCGTACAACTTAGAAAACTTTCCTCTCTCTTGCTTTCCCATCTCATCCCCCACACATACTAACACAATCTGCCTTTTAAATAATTTTTGCTGTATCCGTTTCCCAGCAGTTATATGATTAGGCTTGTTTCTGTGAATTAGAAAGTTTAGATTCCTCCCCAGCCACCCCCCTCTCAGCTCTCCCCTTGCCAGTCTGACTTACAGCCATAAAATACTTCTGCCTGCAGTTCTGTTTGTATGAATTAAGTCGGCAGGGTAAATATTCACATTCCCAACTACAGGCTGAAACAATGTTTGCCTGTTCTGCCCAGTGAGTCGAGAAAAAAAGGGGGCCTGACATCACCCTATACTGTACATTCCCGGCATAGATCATTTATTTAAGTCCCTGAAAAAATACAGATGTTTTACCAGCCGAAATAAAATCCTGTGTAAACACTGAGCTTGGAAAAATGTGGCACTGACTTAGCTGTGGGGGTTGGTGCAGTGCAGGGAGAAGAGTAGGCAAAATGGCAGATACAGAAATTTTATACTTGGATGAATGTGATAGGGTCAAAAGTGTTCACCCACAGTCTGCATGCAGCAAAAGAAAAAAAAATAGAATTTGTTTTTAAGAAAATACAGTTGCATTTTAAGAAAATACAGTTGCAACAAATCTGAAGATTTGTTCATCTTCAGAGTATGGGATTGATAATGATAATGATACCTTTACCCCATTTATATCCAACCTTTGAAGTGAACATCTCTTTTCTTATTGGAGTTGTCCTTTTTCATGGCCTGCCTAACCTTGTCCTGTTATTGCTGGATCCTGCTGGTTTCTGGAGTTCAGCTGCTGTTGATTTTATAAGGGGGTAAATCGCCTGGAAGCCATGCTTGGTGAAGAGGAAAACCCATCTCAGCATTGCATTCCCAAACAACCATATATCATCTCGATCTTGTCTAACACAAGTTGCTATTTTAGTCCTACAGCATAAACCAGACATATTTTACTGGTGCAGTGCAAGTTTTTTCAGGGAACTGCCACATGACTGTACTTAAGGCCGTGGCATTTGTTCAAAGAGCATTACAAAGCTGCCAAAATGGACCCCAAGGTTTGCACAGATGCCTGGGGCTCCTCGAGTCTCTCTGTGTTTAGAGTGGGGGGAGGGAGAGTAACTGCTTCCACATTCTCCAGACTTTTCTCAGTTCCTCAGGGAGCTTCATTAAGGCTTGCATCTGAGGGGCAAGAAATCCAGCCCACTCCCTGGCACCCTCCTGCAGTGCATTCCCTGCTCCTCTCAGCTGCTTGCCTGACTACCCTGTCCTCAGGGCAGAGCACACAGCCCCATCTCTCCCATAGCCCCATGCCTATCGTGGTCACAGGTAATGCTGTTGGCTTGCACTTGGTTGTTTCGTGTGTGCTTTAAGTCTCTCTCTGACTGATTCCTAATTATCTTGAGGCAACAAAGCTTTCTCCTGTTTCTTTTGCTGATGACACCCTTAAGTTCACAAGTAACCCTTCTACAAGGGACCTACTATAGCTAGGGATAACCATTTGTTCCCTGTGTGTCCCAGTGCAATTATTAATAGAGCTCCCTTTTGTCTCACAAGAATTCCTGTTTTGCAAGATAAGTTACCCCAACTAGAACAATCATCACATGAATATTCCCAACCAAACTCATTAAATCCCCCTCCCTCATTCCCAAACCTGCTCCGTGTTCTCTTAGGATCTCAGTCTTGAAAGATGCCCCTCATTTGCCACCTGCCTAAGTTAAGAGTCTCTCTCCTAACCCTCAACTCCGTGTCTAAAGCAGTTGCCAAGCCCTGCCTCTTTAGCCCCTAGAAGGTCTCGCAAATGTATCTTCTCCTCTCCATTCTGCTATAATTTAGACTGGGGTGAGTTTAGATTGAGGTAAGGGTGTCACAAAATCACAGTCCTACCTGTGCCAGGCAGGTAGGTGAACCTAGGGGAATGGGTGTAAACACATGGGTCTCTCTTTCCATCCTTTGTTTTCAAACTATTGACAGGGATTTGAGTTCAGTAAATATTTCATTTTCCTCTTGATTTTCCAAAAGTTTAAAAAAAAAAGAAAGAAAAGAAAAAGCCCTAAAGCAGTGATAAATGGCATTGACACTTCACCTTAGTGACCAGAATAACAGACAGTAGTGGGGATAGTGGCGGACCAGTGTACTTCTGTCATCTCCGGGGCCAGCTGCTGCTGTTCGGCTCCAGCCACGTGACTGTTGCCCTGCAGGAGGATGGGCCGCTATAGCCAGATCTTAAGATTTTTCAAAAGAAGTTGGAAATCAGGATGATTATGATGTGAAATCTCCCAATTCATAAATGTTGGTTTAAAAGTACTGCGTGGGCCAGATAAAACATCTGCAGCCACTTTGGGCCTACAGGCTATTGGTTTTGAGTCTCTGGTTTGACCCTCACCTGACTTGTCTAGACTGCTGCAGTAGTCTTGGGCATCCTGCCCTTCTGCTGCAGCCTCCGCACTGCCCCTGGCTTTTCTCTCCAAATTACAGATCTCATCACCCGTGAGCACTCTCTGAAGAGGTCTTTGCTATCTTTGCAGGACAAAGTACACATTCCTTAATGTTGCTTTTAAGGTCTTTTGCAGTCTGACTCAGCCCCTCTCTCTGTGTCTCCCAACGCCCTGTGCATACCCTCATCACACAGGGCCACTCACTCTCTCTGGAGCAGCACCAATATTTTTTTTAATTAATTGACTTTTTTAGAACAATTTTAGATTTACAGAAAAATTGAGCTGGTAGTACAGAGAGTTCTCTTATATTCCTCTTCCCCCAACCTCTCCCCCCAATTTTCTCCTACTATGAATATCTTGCATTAATGTGGAACAGTTGTTACAATTAATGAACGAATATTGACACATTATTATTAACTAAAGTCCATAGTTTAAATTAAGATTTACTCTTTTTTTCGCAATACCAATATTTTAATCCCTTTTACAGTTTTTTAAAAAATTCTTTCCTCTGTTTGCATAATCTTCCTTTGATTCTGGCAAGAAATTATTTTCAAGGCCAAATATGACTATCACTCTTTCTGCAAAGCCTTCTCTCATTTTTGGAATGGAGCTGGAAGGGAGGGAAAAGACAAAACACAGAAGAGAACCAACGTTTTTAACAGATGCCCAGTGTATACCAAGTAGTTTATATATTCTTTTAAATCTCTCTGCAGTCTTACAAGATAGATATTATTATAGACCATTTACCATGGGGAAACAGAAGTTAAGTTGCCCAAAGCCCACAGCTGATAATCAGTTTACACCCATGTCTATCCAGCTCCAAAGTCTGTGCTCTTCTACTCTCTCCCATGTGGCTGGATTCTTACCACGAATCTAACCTTGCTGCTTCCCCCATCAGATTGGGACTCCACTGGAGTAAGGAGTACAGTGTTGTTGTTCAGCTCTGTCTCCACTCTGAACACATAAGTTGGTACCTACTGCAGCTCATTGAACCCATGGGAATGTGTCCTAAAGGAGTGACTATAGGAAGAGGCACCAAATATTGACATCAGTTCTATTTGGCAAATGCTTGTTGAGTTCCTACTATGCACCGGACTTGTCGTTGGGTGAGGTCAAGCGTAAAAGGGAAAGTGATGGTGATGCTACCATGCAGGCTATAAATCACAACCAGGCAGGGTCAGGGAAGCCATTGATTTCCCATTTACCCATGACTAGAATATAAGCTGCAGGAGGGTGGGGATTATTTGGTCTCTGCTGCAGCCCCTAGGACAGTGCCTGGTAGTAAGAGTTGTTTAATAAATATTTGTTGTCTGAATGTTTGAATCCTATTGCAAATTTGGGACACCTAAAATGATACTATACTTCTCAGAGTTTTCATGTGTGTTCAGTTAATCATCCTCCTCAGTTCTGGCAGCTTTGGTTTCTGTGTGCTTGGTTCAATACAGCCTGTATTACAGGCTGTTTCCAAATTATCCCAGGCCTGGGCCTGACCACTTTCTTAGCCCAGAAGTTCTTTTGGACCAGAGCTCTAGGAAAGGGGATGTGGGGGGAGGAGGTGTTGCCTTGCCCCTACCATCCTTTAAGAGCTGATGGACAAATGGCCCTTCTTGGAAGCTTCCTGGAGCTCATGGGCCTGACCTTGGATCATAGTTCCAGAGGGCCTGGCCTTAGGCCTAGACCTCACGCTAAAAGATGGCCTCATTTTTTTTGAACCCAACACTGAAAATTTTTGAACCCACACTGAGGGTAGTTGTGTATTCAAATATTTTCATTAATTTTCTTAAGGAAAAATGTTATCTCAAAAACATTAACCTATTTCATACCTTTGCTTACCACCAAACTTTTCTTTCTCTCCCCTTCCTCTGTCTTCTTTTCTCCTTCTCTTTCCCTGCTGAATTTTTTCCTTGACTTCTCTGACCCAGCCTTTCATTTGTATTGCTCTGTCTCTGCAACATGCTTGTTTCCACCAAGGTTCTTCTAAATGTACTTCTCCCTCCATTTGTTCCACATAAATAGATCATGCTCCATTCCTGGTGAATAACCAGGATCACAATTATTGTCTCGTTTGTGCCCAACGTGACAGAATTGATGGACCTGTAGGCTGATTTTCATAAACCAGAGCTACCAAGCGTTTCAAAAACAGTGTTGTTTTTGCCAAGTAAGGTGAGCAAATATAGGACTAAGTTTAAACATCCATCAGGAGTTATTTTTGAAGTGATTGCTTCTAAATAAGAAGCATTTGAAAATCTCACAGTTTTCTGGACAAGTAAATTCCAAAGTCATGTATTTTGCTGGTGTCTGCTGATTAATTACAATCCTGTGACACCATGAAAAACCCTGGTGGTTGGTTTTATGCAGCTGTAGAGGAAAGTAAAGCAAGGCCCAGTGACTTTGCCAACTCTCTCAGGACAGTGAGGATTCAGGCTGAGGGAGGTATTTTTTCCCTCTGGCAGTCACCACATGAGAACAGAAGCCCCAGCCAGACCCATTTCTCCAGTCTCCACGCCGGGCGGTTTGGGTCCCTGCGGGGTGTGGTGAAGGAGTGACATTTGATCTGCTGCTTCTGCAATAACAGATCCATTATTAGAGGAAGCATTTTCAGTCTCCACATCAGGGCTTGTGTGCATTCTCCTATACAGTTACTTCTGTTTAGAAAAAAAAATAGCGGTTACATATAGCAAAGTAATCAAAATTTAGTTTGATTCTCTGAACAGAAGGTGCTCAGCATGTATTTGTTGTTGGTGATTGCAGACGTTCGACCCAGTAAAATCTGCCAGTTCATCCATTTAGGGTCTGATGACTCTGAATCGATTTTATCTGGCCTCTTACATTTTCTCATTATCCCTTTCCATATCTAACTCCAGTTATTTCACTGCTGTAAGCCTCTTGTTGACAGGACAGAAAGAGAAGAAGAAGTTTAATCTGGTTGCTTAGAGAGAATCATCTGCAGCTGTAGTGCAAGTCTGTTAAAATAGACTTTCAAAGATCTTGGTACGTTTATCTGTACTTGCTTTGCTCCACCCACCTCTTCCTCTTGATTTAGATAAGGGGGCCCATGACTGAAGGGATTGCTCTGACATGCATTTTTCTCCTTGGCACTAGCTAAGGTCAAAGGATCTCATCTATGCCCTCGTCCTCTTTCTTTCTTTGCTGCAGGTCTGTACTCCTTACAGAAGCCTTGTGGATGTCATTGCTGAGTGTGAATCCAACACAAACACACACACTTGCACATAGCCTGTGTCACTTGTCTGCTGGAACTGTTGCCTTCATTCTAAATATAGGCAGCTAGAGAGAGAACAGGATCTGCCTTTCTCTGTTTAATTCTAGTATTGCACTGGATTCTAGTATATAATGCCATGTAAGAGAGTGGGGCACATCTACATTGCTGCCTTCACTCCTGACATCCCAGGGAAGATCTGCTAAAACATCTAACTAGTTACAAACATCACTACCCGATATTTGCAAAGGCAGGAATTAGTTTGGCCTGCTTCTTTAGCCAAGACTGTTCTGATGAATCCAGACATGTAAACCAGTTTAGACTCTCTATTTATTTTTCCTATGGTAAGACTTTGACTTTAAAAGGCATACTTTGTTTTCATGAGATGCTAACATAAAGATGTTTGTATTTCCTTGCTGAAATCAATTTATAGATTATTTGTAACTAATAAGCTCTTGTAGCAAATAATTGTTTGGTCACAGAGTAGTCACCAATTTTTGGAATTATGCAGGAAACCCAGAGCACAGGTATGGATTAAGGATGTAGGTTTCTCACCACTGCTGCATCCTCCAAAACCAACATGCTTTTCTGCAAAGAGACCAGAGCCACATTCTGCAGGTGTCTGGTTTTTTTTGGTTTTTTTTTTTTTTTTTTTTTTGAGGGGAATATTTTGAGGAAACCTAAAAGGGAGGAACTGAGCATTTAGGAAAAATATATTTTCACAGCAGGATATCGTCTTTTTCTCTTTTTTGGTTTAGGTTTTCCATTTGTTACAAGCTTACTCCGACTCCAAACACAGAACGAATTCAGACTTTCAGCACGAGCTGACTGACATCACTGTTTGTACCAAATCCAAACTCTGGCTGGCCAAGAGGTATGTTAAAACCCCACACAAGCAAAGAGTTATCAGGGGTTAGGAATACATTCGAGAATTGCTGTTTCTAGTTGTGGGGAGTTTTAAAAGTCATTGGCATGAGTTTTCTAAACGTATTGGAGTATTTATCCTTTTAGAACTTTGGGTTGTGGTAAAGAAAGAAAAATATTTTTTTGACAATTTTTCTAAAACTGCTGAGTGACTGAGGGGCAGGCATACAATACAGCTTTTTATTTGCCCACCAGTCAGCTTGTTTTTATTAATACCTGCTATGTGCCCAGATAATATAACAATGAAAGGCAGTAATTGACTCATGTGGTACAAACTCTTAGGTGCCATCGCAGCTCAGAGATCAGAGGTTGGCGTAAGACTAGAGCAGGCATTGGGGGCAGATAGGGTGTCAGTGGGAAGAGAGGGTGGGAGTTGCCATTCTCAGGTGGGTAGGAAGGTAGCTTGAATAAACAAGGCAAAGAAGGGTGGAAACTTTTTTTTTTTTTTTTTCATCCTTGCCATGGTTAATTTGTTCTGGAACTTAGAACATTTACTATGTGAAAGATGGGGTAAAAAGAATTTCTTGTTTAATATACAGGGAATCCTCTCTGTAACACTGTGTTCAAAATCTATGTTGTAGGACTTTCATAATGGTGGGACAGGGCCCCCTGTATGTCCTCTGTAAGTTCCAGCAGACTAGGTCCAGAAGAGGCCCATGTGCTACTACATTCCATGCCGTAGTATACACGTCTGATTAAGAGTCAGTATATTGGTTGTCTAATATAGCAGCCTCTCTTTTTTATTTTTTTTAAAGAACGTGCTTTTGTTCAGTTCTGTTGGGCTCCCCACCTTATGTGACAAGTCAAGTAATGGGCAGTGGGAGGCTCTCAAATCAGTTTAATTCAACAAAGTATTGTTGAGCACAGGCTACATGCCAGCCTTTGTTTTGGGAGATGTGGGGATGCAAAGATACGGAAGAACTAGTCCTGGCTTAAAGGGCTTCTAGGAGGTGAGAAACGTGTAAATAAATAATTTTCATCCCGCATGTTAAATGTAATAATGAATGTATGCAGTAGGTACAGGAGTAGCCCAGAAGAGGGGAGAGGGGAGGGCTGACATCGAACCGGCCATCGAGAGATAAGTAGAATTTTGCCAAGTAGCCAAAACAGGAAGGGAATTCCAGGCTTAGGCAGCAGTGTAGGCAGAGACATGGCAGTATGAAATGCCATGGTAGGTTTGGAGAACTGTAAGAAAGTTAGGATTTCTGGAACCTAAAGTATAAGGCACATGTGGCAGAGAATGAGGCGAAGGAAATATGCAGAGGCCACACAGTGAAAGCTCCTAAAGGAAACGTTTTGGTGAAGGGTAGCCAGTGGTGGATCTCCCAATGTGTGGATATGTGTGTCTTGATTATCTCAGCACTAATAGCTTTGGATAAGGGATATATCGATGGAGAAATTCTCTAGTATCTGAAATGCCAATAAAGTTATGGTGAAGCTCTCATTTTAAATCTGAGTTTTGTTTTGTTTTCTCCATTTTATTTAGAGAGTAGGAGTTGCTTACCCATAAGCTATTTCCCTAAGCCTATACCATTTGCCTTCTGCGTGGCTCTTAGACAGCCTCCCCAAGACACATTTCTGGGGAGAACAGGAACTTGTGATCATGTGTGTACTCTCAGCTGTTTACCAATTAATAGGCCAGATCCTCCTAGCTATTATTTCTGGGGATCAGGAAGTCGGGGCTCTCCAAGAATCATCCTGTTGAAACCCTGCTTCCAGCCAGGACTACTTCAAGAATCCTAACTCTCTAGTCTTCTTTTTTTTTTTTTTTTTTTTTTTGAGACAGAGTTGCCCCAGGTAGAGTGCAGTGGCATCATCATAGGTCACTGCAACCTCAAACTCCTGGGCTCAAGCAATCCTCCTGCCTCAGCCTCCCAAGTAGCTGGGACTACAAGTGTATACCACCGCCAATTTCTATTTTTTGTAGAGACGGGGTCTCGCTCTTGCTCAGGTTGGTCTCGAACTCCTGAGCTCAAACAATCCTCCTGCCTCGGCCTCCCAGAGTGCTAGGATTACAGGCATGAACCCCCATGCCTTGACCTCTCCAGTCCTTAAAGTGCTATAAGGAAGGGGTTTCTGCCCCCTTAGCTTGCTAGTCCTTCATGGGTCTCACAGAAAGTCATTACCCACTGACCTCCAGAGTCCAGTCCTCCTTGTTGGATGGAATGGGGGAGATGGAATGACAGACCAGCCGTTGAATGGACCTTCATGTGCTACAGTGCCTGAAGATGGCCGAAGAAGCTGCCATCAGCTTCCTCTGCAGCTGGAGAAGTCCTCCTGACCTTTTTTTAACCTTCCCTGTGGTTCCTAGTGCTGTTTTCTAATTAGGCTTTTCATCTTCTTTCCCCCTGCCTCCCTGTTCCGCTTCTCTGATTTTTCTCCATGATTTTTCCAGCCCTAGAAAACAAAGGCATGAATCACTGCAATTCACTGGGTTTCCACCTTCCTTGCCCAGAGTCTAGGAAAGCCACTTTTCTGTTTCCAGTACAGTCAACTCTCTATTATCCAAGTGTGAACTTTCCACTTCGTGGGTGGTGTGTAGATGGTTCCTAATACCAGGCTTCCTTTTGCTCCCCGACACACTTTTACAAGTATTAATAAGGATGTGTTCAGAGCCTGGAATAGGGTTTGGAAGGAAAACCTACTGCCAAAGCACAGTGCATTCCAAAGCTATGTATCAGTTTTTCTATATTATCCATATCATTGACAGGATAACCTTGAGTTCCTGAATAGGAAATTGTAGAATGGGTGTAAGTGATGAAGCCTCAGCCTGCCACATGTCTGCCCTGTCCCTGGGGTCCTCTTGCTCCAGGGGATGTTTGTCTATACTTGTTAACTTCATGCTCGGATGAACCTACTCTGGATCCTAAGGGTCCCTTCTCAAAGCAGACCCTGCCTTCACTCTCTCACCTGCCTTTCCCGTGAAGATATTACAATGCAGAGGGTACCAAATTCAGCTGCTGAAGAGGCTCCTTTGTGTCCTGGGCAATTTACACATGAGAGAGGAATAAGTGTTCCTTTGAGCCTACTAACAATTTTCTGTATCTTTTGAGTATAAGCTATGAAAAATTAAGGTTACTACAAAAAAAAAAGTTGGCTTGAATTTTAGCACCAACACCTTTTTCCTTCTATAATTTATTTGGTCATTAGCCTGAGTTCATTCTGCAATAAGTACAAAAATGTTAGTGGATGTGTCATTTATTTGTCCTTTTGTTCCAAAAGAAGGTTTAAAAAAAATTCATTGGAGCCATTGGATAACCAATTCAGGTTTTAAATTTTGACCCTAAAACTGAGGGCACATAAAATAAAGACTTTTGTCATATATTTGTGTTTTGACTTTGCAAGATTAATAGGGATTTATATGAGGTGATTAAGCAATAGCCAGGGAGTTGTTGGGGAATTTTTGGTGATGAATGGTCAGCTGGCAGCATGGCCTGAGTGGAGGACTGGGCTTCTGCTCTTACAGGCTGCTTTTCATTCCAAGACGTCAAAGCCTTGTGGAAATCAGCTCGTTAATCCTTCAAGTCCCTTCCTTCCCCTTTTCCCTCCACTCCTCCTTCCTTGATCCAGTTCCCTGTCTCCCCCATGATGCTAAGGCAGTTTACCAACCACTGAAGGAAAACTAAGCTGTCCCAGGCCAGGGACGGAGTAAGAATAGGAGTCTACCACTGGCCTGGAAAGGCTAGCTGTGGGCACCATGAAAGAGGATTTGGGGCAGTCCCTGATCACTGCCCAGTCTGCCACCCTTGCTATTTGCAGGTTTCAGCTCTGGACCAGTTATTTATTTTAGCTGAGAGTTGGAATTGCTATTATATTGGGCTTAAAAATCTTCAGAAATGAATTTGGTTATCTAAACTAAATTTTACTGTGGTTATAAAAGGGAAAAAAAGATAAGTGTACGTGTGTGTGTTCCTTTTAGTAAACTTAGTGAACTAAATGGACTATTCAGATTAAGTGCAAGTGATGATGTGATGACCAGAAAGAAAAATGCGTCCTACTAAATTTTTTCACCCTTTTTTCTTGATTGTCAGTGTAGTGTATGCTTATCGTAGAAAATCAGTCAAGTACAAAATTTGAGACAAGAGAATAAAGGCTATTCTTACCACAATCCAGTGGAAACCACTATTGTTGGTTAACAGTTTTATGCAGTTACTTCATCTTTTTTCTTTTTCTTTTTTTGCTTTTTTTATCCTGTCAAAGTTATACTATATATATACGTTATAGCTTCCTTTTTTCACTTGATGACATCATGCAAGCATTTGCTATCATTATTATTATTATTAAAAGCTACTTATGGTACAACTACTGTGGAAAACAGTATGGTATTTCCTCAAAAAATTGAAAATAGAATTACTATATAATGCAGCAACTCCACTTCTGAGTACATACCCAGAAGAATTGAAAGCAGAATCTCAAGGAGATACTTGTACAACCATGTACATGGCAGCATTATTCACAATAGCTAAAACATGGAAACAACTCAAGTGTTCTTTGAGAGATGATGAATGGATAAACAAAATGTGCTGTGTACATACACTGGAATATTATTCAGCTCTTAACAGGAAGGAAATTCTGACACATGCTACAACATGGATGAATCTTGAGGACATTATGCTAAGTGAAATAAGCCATTCACAAAAATGCACATACTGTATAATTCTACTTATAGAAGGTACGTAAAGTAGTCAAATTCAAAGAGATAGAAAGTAGAATGGTGGTGGTTCCCAGGGGCTAGGGGAAGGAGGGAATGGAGAGTTGTTTAATGGGTATAGAGTTTTAGTTTTACAAGATGAAAACAGTTCTAGAGATTGGTTGCACAACAGTGTGAATATACTTAACACTACTGAACTGTACACTTAAAAATGGTTAAGATGGTAAATTTTATATTATGTATATTTTACCACAATGAAGAAAATTTTTAATGCAAAATATTTAAAACAAAAAAACTTTTTGTACCCTGTCATTCCTTCAAGGTTATCATTGTCCTGACTTTTTATGATAATTATTTCTTTGCTTTTCTTCCTAATTTTACCACCTAATACTTTTGCCTGTTTTTAAATTAAGAAAAAATTTGTTGAAGGTAGCGTATTTTTATCACCTGAATAATCAGTCATTAATTTACCTAACCATTGTTCCATCACTGGCCATTCAGTTTGTTTCCCATTTTTTAGTGTCATAGATGATGTTCCAGTGCATGACTGTGTGTGTATATGAAAGTATGTGTGCATGAGTGTATGTGATTACGGGTTATTGCCTTTAGGTTTGATTTCCACAAGTGGAGTAAATTGATCAAGGAGATATAAAAACGTTTAAAGGTCTTGATACACACTGCCAGGTTGCTTTCCAAAAGGGATATGTTAGTTCATCTTCCCACCAACAGTGCATGGGAGACCTTCACCAAAATTTTAACTAGGATTTTTAAAATTAAGGAAACTCTTACTTTTTGAATGCCTGCTCTATGCTAAGCTTCATTTGAGGAGATTTGTAAATATTATATCATTAACTCTTCTCAAAACTCCCTTAGTATAAGGAAATCTTCTTTTCTACAGTGCAAACAATTGGGGAGAGAAACCCTGTATATGACACCCAATTTAGTTAGCACTTCAGTTTGACATGAGTTAACAGATAAGTCAAAAGAGTATATAGATAGTTTTTCAAATTTTTACTTCCTACATTACAGCACAGAAACTACCTTACTGCCATGTTTTATTTTCTCTGCTTAACAAGGAGTCTCCCCCTAGGGTTACCACGGATGCCGCTCAGGCCTGGGCATACTGTGCACACTCAGCCAGAGGGAACACACTGACAGCGCATTCGATCAAACTGGCCATAAATGTGTTTTGTTTGACTTGTACAGGGTTTAAGTTTCTTTTTTTAAATTACTTGCTGGAGTTTAAAAATCAGGAAATTTCATAGTAAATCAAGATTTACAGCTTCTTTTGAAAAACTGGAAGATCTGGCAACACCACGCCCAAACTCCTACCTGGCCACAGTGGGCCAGAGCTGAATATTGGCTGTCTCTCTTGATGGAGCATGCATGCTCTCTGTGCTTTGCCACGGTTTGGTCCAGCCACTTCCCTCATTAGTTACCTGCTGAGCTCTCATGGAAATAGGAGTCTGTGACCCTTGGTATTGGCATTTAGTAAGTACCAGATTGGCTGATGGTGAGCGTTTACTCCAGGCAGTAGTTCTAAATACTCATGGCTGCATATTAGAATCATCTGGAGAGGTTTTAAAACCTACCACTGCCAGGCCCCAGCCCCAGAGTTTCTGATTTAGATATTTTAAGTTATGTCAATTGCCCTCAAAAGTGCCATTTAAACCAGAAACTCTGGTGCAGTTGATTGTCCTGGAAGCTCATGGCACTTTTTAAAAAAAATCTATATTTAATAAAATTTATTTTCTACTCTTATTACTTACCACTATACTAACGAGGACATTTTTATTTTTTGAGGTGAGGCTTAAATAGAATAGGCTATACCTGCATGACTTTATTCAACAAGTATTTACTGAGCTGTGCTGTATACCAGGCTGTATCAAATACTGCAACTATTTATTAAAACCACCACTTCAGTCAATGGCCATACTGCCCTGAACGCGCCTGATCTCATCTGATCTTGGAAGCTAAGCAGGGTCGGGCTTGGGTAGTATCTTGGATGGGAGACCACCTGGGAATACTGGGTTCTGTAGGCTTTCTTTTAGAAAATTTTTTTAAATAAAATAAAATAAAACCACTACTTCAGTGTGAAGAGGGCAACAAAACAGAGCCTTATCAAATAGAATCACAGACTTAGAATTTTTAACTGGAAAGACTCATGAAGTTTACAGTAGTCCATTCTCACCCCCATGCAGATGGAAAACTATAGCCCAGAGAGGCCAGGTGATTTGTCAATTTCACACAGCTGACCAGGAGTAAGATCCTACCTAGTAACTACTAACATTTGTTGAGAACTTAGCTCCCAGCCGCTTGCCAGGCTCTTTCTACTGGACCACACTGCTTCTGTCTGTCCAGACAGTATTTTTATGTCAGAGCTTTGAATGGCGGTAACTTACGCATTCTCCAGAATAGTGCTTCTCTGAAAGAAAATGCGCACACGATTCCCCTAGGAATCTTGTTAAAATGAAGACTCCTTCACTAGGCCTGGGGGCAGGCCTGAGATCCTGTGTTTTTGACCAGCTCCCAGGTGATTCTGATGCTGCTGGTCCTGGGACGCAGTACGTATTTTGTGGAGTTAGGGTCAGAGAGCCAGCCACTGTGATTGTCCAGCCCCCCAGTTTGAAATACTCCTAGCCTCATGCCATCATTCTCAAGGGCTTGTGGCTGAGCTTGGAGCTTCAGGAGAGGGCTAAGGCTACTGAAAAGATTGGCCCAAGATTCTCTTCCCATCTACTTGAGATGCCCTGTGCTAAGGGGTACATGGCCCCCGGGCTCTCTATGGAAAGTCCACACGCCTTGTCCCGGCTGTCATCCCAGTGGCCTCAGTGCCTGGGGTAGGACAATGCTTTGTTGGCGTGCAGTGAGTGTTTATCATTTTGAAAAATAATAGTCTGATATTCTAGTGAGAAAAACAGGCTTTCAGGAATATAAGAATAGTCCCAAGGTTACTAGGAAAGCAACCTTGGGAATAAATTTTTGAATAAAATAGTGTTGATGAAGGGAAGAGATGGTAGAGGGAGATAATGTTTGTGGAAGACCTACTCTGTGTACCAGACCTAATGATTTGCTACCCCAAGTTAATTCTGATTTGCAAAAATTATTATTGTCTGATCCATCCACTTCCCTATTAAGCTTCCCGGCAGTGTCCTCTCACCCATCTCTCCACATGCTCCTCCTCAGCTGCTCCTTCTCCCTGTAAGTGTACTTCCAGTCACTCCCCTCCCCTCCCCTGTCCACCGCCTTATCCATACTCCCAGCTAGTCTCCCTTTTCTCTCTAACTGGTCCCCACTGAGCTGAGCGGTGTGCTTCTTGAGGGCCTGTGGATTTACATGCCTAAGGAAAATATGCTTATAGAGACAAAGCTGGGGCTTTTGTGTGGCAGTCCCAGTTTTTCCCTAGAGGGTCTGTGGCCAGCTGCAGAAGTTCTGGTTTAGGATTCTGTTTTGCTTTGCAACAGCTGAAGACAGCATTTATTTTCTAACCACCAGATTTATTCACATGAGAGACTATACTTCCAGGCAGAAATACTGGGGTTTAGGTCTGATTCCATTTTCCCCCTGTCCCTTAGCCCCATCCCAAATCCCTCATGGACTGGTCCCTTTCCCAAGAAAGAGGTCCTTCTTTCGCAATGACTTGAAATAAAAAGAGGCCTCAGCCCCTTGCCACAGCTGCAGGTTGCTGTTTCACTTCCATGCCATTGAAATGAATCCAGCCCAGAATGATTATTAAAATATACAGAAGAGCATGTAGCATTTTAAGGCTATTATTTGTGGTCCCTACCAAAACTTTAAGGGAAGCAAGTCTTAACAGGGATAGTCAGTCACATAGCAAGTTTCCAGGCATTGCTGGGGGTTGTGATTTGCCTTTTGGTTTGTTTCTTCTTTTCTTTCTCTCTTCCTTCCTTCCTTCCTTCCTTCCTTCCCTCCTTCCCTCCCTCCCTCCCTTCCTTCCTCCTCCCTCTCTTCCTCTCTCTTTTCCTTCCTTTCCTTTTCCTCCCTCCTTCCTTCCTTCCTTCTCTCTCTTTCTTTCAAAAGTTTTCCTAGTATCCCCTTCCCCTTTTTCTAATTTAAAAAAAAAAAAAAAAGGGAGAGAGTGTTAACTGCTTTTCTTTCAGCCCCCAGGTTTTATTGAGGGGAGAGAGGTTCTCATTAGGACACCTCTTTAGTCCTCCCTGTGCAGCCTGTTCAAAGTCACCTTGAGCCTCATGCAGATTTCAGTGATGAGAAGAATAAAGTTGGTGTATTTTAGACCCAGGCTTGTTGGCATTTGTTCACTTCCCATTCAGACTTCTCAGGAATGTTAAAGGTCATGATGTCTCAGGATGAGAGCCTATTTGTATTTTTTTAAAAACAGAAAGAAACATTAAATTATCACATTTCAACCCAAACAAATGGAACAAGGTACAAAACATTTCCTTCATTAAATAGTCACTTTAAAAATACAGCCTCAAATTTTGAAGGAATAAGCTGTTTGAGAAGTGAAGTTTGAAAATATATGAAGTATTTCTTGTTGACAGGCTGAGCTTATGGAAACTAGTCTGGGTAAAAGTAGTCAGAAGTGATCAATATATTATACTGAGCCCTTCAGCAAGTTTCCCAAGATCAAAGCTTCTTCATATTGCAGGAAGAAATAAAAATAGTTCTTTTACACAACTGCACAACAAGAATTCAACACCCAACTGCTGATGCCTTATACTTTTTAAATATAGAAATCTGCAAACCTAACCTGGAGATGGTAATTAGTTCAGTAGAGGGCTCAGAAATACCTGTGTTGCTTTACTTGTAGTTGTTGGCTTATTGGGGTATTGCTGTTGGAAGATTTGGGCAATGTTGTCATTGCCCAGCTTGCAAGGGAGTGCAGGCTTTAAGTGTCCTCAGCACATTTTCATAATATTATGTAAAGTCCTAATATAGCAGGTTATTTTTTTTCCTTTAACATGTAACATGTTCCCTCTTTTGGATAAATCAACACCTTCCTTACCTCCATTGAGCCATTCCCAGTGAATTAAAGCCATTTCAGATGCACAGATATTACAAGGCAATGCAGTAGGCACAGTGGGGAATACAAAGATGAGTGATATTGTCTCTATTTCAAAAACTGTGTAGGACAGGTATGATTTTAATTGACTATAAACAAGAATTGGGTAAATGCTGGAATTACTCAAAGTGAGTTGTGGGAGCTGAGAAGGGAGGAATAAATGCCAGCTTGAGAGAGGTAGGGCTGTCAAGGAAGTCTTCTAGGAGGAGGGAGAAGTGTTTAAAGGCTAGGTGAGACTTAATTATTTGATAAGGTTAATTTTCTTAGATTGGAGAATGAGTGAGGTTATACTGGTATAGATCCTTTGTTGCTAAGTTAATTATGAAGGTCTCATTGCCCAAGTACAAAGAAGGAATCTTAGTACAGCCCTCAGCCTTGTGGGAACCACCTTAGGCATATATAATGGGGTCTATGTTGACAGAGTTTAGTTATGGTCCAATCTAATTGAAAAGAGAGAGCTTGTGCACATGAAATGATTAACCAAGAGTGAAGCACATATAAAAGTACATATGATAAGTACAAGAGTTCAGAGCAGAATGTGGACTAGGATAATCAGGTGAGGCTTTCTAGAGAACTTAGGTATTTGAGATGGGCCTTAGAGCCAGGATATGATTTGGAAAACACCAAAAGTTTTGGGAAAAGAAAATGTCAAGATGATGGACAACATGTGCAATGGCATGCTATAGGGAATGCACGTGTTATATCATGGACCAGTGAGGAGATAGAGCTGAAGAAGAGATGCTGTGTCTTGGAGAGCAGTGCAAGATTTGATGAGACTAGTTGTGGTAGCCCTCAGATGTCAGCCAGAGGCATATGGACTTGATCTAAGAATTAAGAGGAAATCAATAAGCTCTGACTGACACTGGTAAGTAGGCTGCTATCTGTATGCACATGAAATATACTGAGAATGCTTTTAAATCTTTCTAACCTCTCTTGGTGGTCATAAAAACTTCTAGTTCTCTCCTAATGGTTAACAAAAAACTTCATAGTAGCAGTCCAACAGCTCTCTGTCCCTGTCACCTGGAAACCCCTGTTGCCTGCCTGGGTGGCTAATAATGGGAATAGAGATATTTGTATGCACTTGAGACCACATGGCTTTTGTCTTTCCAACATTGCTAAGAGGACCATAGAACCACAGAATTTGTAGCAGTAAAGGGAATTTAAAGATCATCTAATCCATTGGAATTCTTTCTTCAAACAGAAGCTTACATGGAAATTTAAGATATTAAAGATAGTAGAGATGGTAAAAATGGTTGAAGCTGGGATGGGTGCCTGGAAACCCACCGGCATGGCTTCCCTCCCATTGGGAGCCCCAGAACAGACTCCCTGCCAGTGATCTAATCCAAACTGTTAAGTAGGATTAGATCCTACTTAAACAGAAACAGGAGGCTGGTGGCTTCTTCCTACTTAACAGATGTGGCTAGCTTAGAAGATGGCTCAAGTTAGGGATGTGAATAGCAAATTTGTTTTTTGCCTCTTGACCTGCTTCCTCCCTCTCCTGCTGCCTGGTCATCCTTGTAGAAAATACTGCAGCCCCATCCATGTCCTCTGGCTGCCCAAGGTCCCCTCTCAGGAGCTACCTCCCTGGATAGGGCTCCATGCTCCAGACCTTCTTACCATTAAAAAAGTTAATTCTCCTGGGTCACACAACTGTTTTTCAGTAGTGATCTTTTGGAGACAGTACCTTTAACCAAAGTTGGTAATTCTAACTGTAGGCTTTACACCAATGCACAGACCTGGCGGGAGCACTTGTCTGCCCTCATATTGTCACGTGTGTGGTCAGGCTTTAGGCCACCTCCACGAGGGCTATTGGCAGCATGAGCTGGTCCTATGTGAATGGGCCAAGGGAGCAACTTTGAGAGAGGACTTCTAAAGCCTCACTGCTCTTTCCTTCTCCCCAGCTGCCCGTAAGGACTAGGCTTCCCCAGCAATTGGACTGGCCCCAGGGCCTCTGGGAATAACATCTTCCCATGAAGTTCAGGAGCTCCCTGTGCCAAAGGGGTCCTCACCTGCCCGGAAGCCCTGTGTTCCTGGGTGACCACGGGAGATTCCCATCTAGAGGTACTTGGTGAATGGAAATCCTCT
The DNA here is from genome assembly GCA_023783475.1 of Daubentonia madagascariensis. Classification (NCBI taxonomy): domain Eukaryota; kingdom Metazoa; phylum Chordata; class Mammalia; order Primates; family Daubentoniidae; genus Daubentonia; species Daubentonia madagascariensis. The sequence goes on along the minus strand of JAKFHU010001035.1, from coordinate 36,867,817 downwards.
AGCTTGAAAACACACTGTGCCGAAGTTGAGGAGGGGCAGAGTATACTGGAGGTTAGCAGGTCTGGGTTCTGGTCCCTGCTTAACTATTAATATTAACCAGCAAGGTGTGGCCTATAATTTCTTTAGGCCTCAGGTTTTTTATTTGTTTTTTGTTTTTTGGTATTTTTTTAAGAGACAGGGGTCTCACTCTGTCACCCAGGCTGGAGTGCAGTGGCATGATCATAGCTCACTACAGCCTCAAACTCCTGGGCTCAACTGATCCTCCCGTCTCAGCCTCCCGAGTAGCGAGGACTTACAGGTGCATGCCACCATGCCCAGCTAATTTTTTAAAAAATTTTTTGTAGAGACAGGGTCTTGCTATATTGCCTAGGATGGTCTCGAACTCCTGGCCTCAAGTGATCCTCCCACCTTTGCCTCCCATAGTGCTGGGATTACAGGCATAAGCCTGGTCTGGGCCTCAGATTTTATCTATAAAGTGGGAAGCTCTAAAATGAGGGTGTGAAATAGATGAGGGAAGGGGAGGGCGTGGTGGGTAATGGATGTGAAAACATAAAGGTACTTAGCAGATTTAGGAAATGTCCATTGTCAAATAACAAAGTCCCTATCAATATAATCATCCATGTTGAAAATACGCGTTTATGTTGGTACTTACAGAAACAGCTGTGCTTAGAGCCTTGCTTTTCACCAGACTGACTACTAGGACACAACACCAGAGCATGTGGTTGCAAACCGAAATCCTTTAATTGCTTAGCACAGTGTCACTTTTCATCTGATTGCATTTGGAACACATGAATACAATTTGTTTTTCTAGAAAACCTTGATTCTATTTTTGGTTTTTGCCCTGATCTGGGGTAGGTCACTTGATATGAGTGACTTTGTTGATTTGTAAAAATGAGAATAATAATGCCTGATTTTTTCCCTCTTAAGAATTTTATAAAGCTAAAATGAAATATTATTTTTTGAAGATAAAACTTACTTTTAATTTTTATTTTTTGGAGACAAGGTCTCACTCTGTTGCCCTGGGTAGAGTGCAGTGGCATGATAATAGCAACCTCAAACTCCTGGGCTCAAGCGATCCTCCTGCCTCAGCCTCCTGAGTAGCTGGGACTGCAGGCATGTGCCACCATGCTCAGCTAATTTTTTCTATTTTTGGTAGAGACAGCGGTCTTGTTCTTGCTCATGGTGGTCTCAAACTCCTGACCTCAGGTGATCCTCACACCTAGGCCTAGAGTGCTAGGATTATAGGCATGAGCCACCGCTCCTGGCTAAGATAAAACTTTTAATAAAATGCTGTTGATATTATTATTATCATCATTATTACTATTATTGCCAGGGCTAATTTCTAAGTGTGTGCTTTGCCAAGTTCACATTACCACAGTTCTGTTGACTATGCTGTTAGAAGTTCTCACCTTGTGATTTGTACAAGCCTTTCATGCAGCATCCAAAAGTTTTTATTCACTTCTCCTATTTGTCTTTTTTTATGTTCCTAGGGAGAAAGTACTGTTTGAAAAGAAAGGAGACTTCTGTCAGCATTCTATATAATAGTTGAAGCTATAGATCCTCTAAGCCCCAAACTGTACAATAAAAGTTTTCTTGGATACTACTTTACTCCCATAATTCCTAGCACATAGCTTATTAAGTTATTAACCAGCAATTTCTCTGGCAGCATATTAAACTTTACTTTTAAACAAGTCACAGAGGGAGGGAAACACGCATCTCTCATAAAAGGAATAAAAAACATACACCCTCTAAAACAGCTTCCCCAGGCTTTGAATAAATCCTAAGCCCCACACAAGGTCTCTTTTTCATCATCCTCTGCACATAGCTTGAGTGTTAGTATATTAACGAGAAAAAGATGCCTAATAGAAAGATGGAAAAATATAAGGGCCTGTGGGGGTGTGGGAGGCTCCCTGGGGGTTCTCTGAAAAGGCAGGTGAGCCTTAATGGACAGAAAAGGGGAAGCCATGGTATTGAGGTTATGGGCTTCCTCTTAAGCAGCAGCATTCCCAGGGGAAGCAGAGGAGGCTGTGGCTTTGGCCCTGACCTGAGAGGGGACCCCAGTGCCTTCTGCAGACAGCTGGGGCCTTGCTGAGTGCCTACCCAGAACCCTGGTAAAGTGGTTAAGGCCCTCTGCTTTCACAGATTCCACCCCCAGGAGCAATACCTGCTTTTCCAGGGGAAGCCCACTGTGTTTTGTAGTACATGGCAGGACCTTTGGTCACTTTCTGGACAGACTCACAGCTCATGGTCTCTTGCTTTGTGCATGGCGACTCAGTAAGAATTCCCTGTAAACTGGTCAACCACCAGAGCAGGGCATAGAGGATGGCTTCACTTTAAAAGGAAAATCCAAGTAGGAGGGCTGCAGGGCAGCTTATACATGTGGGTGTGAGTATAAACACTTGCAAAGCTCCAGACCAAGAAAGGCTGGATGGATGTTGGGGCATACCATAAAAATGCAGCTCTGCCGTCACACTTCCCCAGGGGAGGGCAAGGTAAATGAGCAATCCCTGGTAGCCAGCCAGGCCCTGCATGCTGCTGCCAGCTGGCCCTGCATGCAGAGCCAAATTCTCAGTGTTACAGTGGGGGGAAATAACTTGTTTAAAAATATATATTCTACAATTCATGACCATTTGGCAATTTGGTTTAAACAAATCCCCTATTGTTCCTCCATGAATGCCATGGGATGGTTACTTGGCTGGGGGCTGTGGTAAAAATGGAAATCAGAATGGCAGAGGGGGGTTCTTTTTATTTAACTTACACTTCCACATGTACGTGGCTTAATGTTGCCTGCATCAAAGAAGTACCTCCTACCTTCTGTCTGCAGCAGCTCTTCCTTTTGTAACCAAATATAAGGAGAGGCAGTGTCTGGTCTGTGGACAGCTACCATTGCAGTGATGTGAACTGCCAGGACTACAAAGATGGCCCGTGGGATCTCTGGGAGACCAAAGGCAGGTCAACAACCTGGGTTGAATCAGCCATTCAGCTTGTCCTTGGAGGCTGCTTGCTGGATGGCTAGACGAGGAAGGTTTCCTAGAGGACAGACTTTGAAGAGAGTTTTAAATAAAGGGCATGGAGTAGCAGGACGTGTGTCAAGCGGAGGGACCATAACAGGATGTGGGAACACACTACAAGCAATTTGCCCCTTTACCTCTTCTACCATTTTCCCTCTGCCATCCTTCTAGCCTCCCTCCCTCCTTCCTTTTCCCCCATTCCACTTCTCTCCTGCCTTCTCTCCCTTACTCCCTACCTACTTTCCCTCTGTTTTTCTGGGTTTCTTCTTTCCAGCCTGTTGTGGGCCTGCAGGTGGTCCCTAAAATGTTGCTTCATTAACTGCACTGCTGGCTCTGTCGCAAGAAGCTGCCAGTGCTGCTTGCTGATTGTGGTTGAGAACAGAAGTGGCCTGAGCTGCCTGCATAGGAGCTGAGATTAAAAGAAGAGCCCAGTGGGTGGGGATGAGCCCCTGCTGGGACTTGAGACCTCGAGTCATTCCAAGCCATCAAGCCTGTCTGCTGCACCTGTTTGATTGTCCGAATTCCTTCTCTTTCCTTTCACCAGCCCAAATCCTTCCGTGTCTCCAGACCCCTCCTCAATGACATTCCTTCTGATTGTTTTATGTGTATTTTGTTTTCTCCCCATACATGCAAGACCATAAGCTCTACAAGGCCAGAACCTTGTCCTTTCCTTCCCCTTTCTACACCAGGTAGGATATCCCCTGTGGTGCTCAGTAAATGTTTCTAGATTAATCAAGTTAAGCCATGAATCTAATCAGGATTCTGGAGGAGTAGTTCCTTGGGAACTATAGTGACCCAGACTGTGGCTAGATTGAATTTCTTGACTTAGAGACCTTAATAGACACTAGCGGTCTAAAACCAGAACAGCTGTTTCCAGCCCTCTGAAGATGGTAGTGAATTCTCCTGAAAGAGTTTGGTATATCCAAAGTGAGTTATCTGTCTCTTCCAGGGATCCCAGTAAGGCTTCACAATATTGAGTGGGGACCCGAACTCTCCAGTGTGACTTAACGGGGTCCCACTGGAGTCTTTACCCTTTGGAAATTGTGGAGCTCTGAAAGGTCACTCCTAAGCTCTCTCATCTTGGGTCCTTGCTCACTCATCCTGTGTCAGTCCCTGCTGTTCCTCCCCACGCCATGTACCCTTAGCACTTCTTGTTATTCTCTAAACATGTCATGTGGTCAAGTCTTTGCTACTTCCTCTGCTGGGAAGTACATGTCAAAGCTCAAGTCTTTGCTCCTTACTCTGCTGGGGTCACTCTGCCCCATGTATATACATGCACACACACAATACACACACACTCAAGAAATGGTGCAGTTTGAAATTTTAATAATATCTATATATGAACAGTCTGCAAAAAAAAATGCAATAGAGAAGGAACTTACTCAAGATTTAGCTTATTTAATTTCAAGAATATTTGCTTTCAGCATATCCACTGTCATTTTAGATACCAAACATAACCCTATTGATAGCATTCAATATAATGTAGGGTAGCTTATTACCCGGAAAAGAAAAAAGTTAGTCCAAACAATCAACCATTTTACTTAAATTGTTGCATTTCATTAATTATTTATATCTTATATCAAAGATAACTTATTAAAAATTCATGCTGGCCAGGCACAGTGGCTCATGCTTGTAATCCCAGCACTTTGGGAGGCTGAGGCAGAAGGATCGCTTGAGGCCAGGAGTTTGAGGCTGCAATGAGCTATGGTCAGGCCACTGTACTCCAGCCTGGGCAACAGAGAAAAACCCTGTCTCTTAAATTCATGCTGAATGAGGACTTTGTGGAAATCCTATATATAACAAAAACCTTAATGAAATAATGCTCACCCTTACTACTTTGATACACTCTCATTATATTTTCCTCCTTCCTCCCTCTTTTTCTAGCTCCCTTCCCCCCTCCTCTTTCCCCCTTGCTCCCTTCCTCCCTTCCTCCTTCATCCCTTCCTTCCTTCCTCTTTTGCTGGTCACTACCCACTAGTTGATTTCATAACCAACTAAATGAATCATAACCTGCAGTTTGAAAAACACTATTCAGGACTCTAAGTTCCTTGAGGGCAGTGACTGTGTCACTGAATCATTTCATCTTCATATATCTAAACCCTGGCATTATTCCTGGCTCTCAGTAGCCTATTAATAAATGTTTTCTGAATGAATAGGCCTCAGTTAAAAAGATCTGCAGTCACTGGGATTCCGGAAGGTACAGGAGAAGTGAATAATTTATTACAGACTTCCCAAGAGCTCCTGCTGTCCTCTAGACACTGAGGCCTTTGTGGACGTGTCTGGGAAGCCTTGCTCTCTCTGCCTGCCTTCTGCTTCCCCCACCTTCCAGGAGAGAGGGCAGGAGGTTTAATGAAGTTCAGAGATTTCTCAAGGCAAAATTGTATTAATCAGGTTCTTGGTGGATATTTGTCAAGGGACAAATAATAAAAAAAAGAGTAGGAAAAAAGCAAGATTCTTAACAAGGCCTTCATTTCATCTTATATATGTAAACTTAGTCCCCATGGTACCTGATTCCTTCTACTCCTTCTAAAGCCACTATTATGCTTCTTTTCAGCCCGTCTGTTAGACCCTGACCACTTCTGATTTTTTTTTTGAGTGCTATAAATCTTCATTATATTGTGCCTCATGCCAGGATTTTTCCATTTGAGGGTAGAAAAAATCCCCAAGCCCACCAAAACGCTGTGGCTTGGTTTCCTGTCCAGCTGGCTTGCTGTTCCTTAGGATTTTATTCTCATCATCAAAGTGGCTTGACAGACTGAGAACAAACCTCTGGCTCACCCTGAACTCACAGTGTAACATTTCCAAGTCAGAACAAACACCAAGTAATAGCAAGAGAAAAAGAAAGAAAAAAAATTATTTTCCTGACTTAGAAGCCAGTTCAGAGTGAAGCCCAACTCTGTGACTCCAGACAGAGATGTTATGTGGCTTTGGCTGTCCTCAAGAGTGGAGCCATGAACAGTGGGCTACAGGCCACAATTTCTCTCAGAGTCATCTCGAAGGAGAAGCCATGGATGTACTCTTTTGTGGCCCCAAATCCTCTCTGTTTCCTGGAATCCAAAAGCAGCAGCATTTGAGGGAGCCTCCCATGATCTTGTTGACTACATCAGACTTGGCCCCAAGCCTCATGGTTATGGGAGCAGTCAGAGTGGTCCCTGAAGTGTCCCAGGAGGCCAGCAAGGTCACCAACCTGTGCCGGGTCTAAGGAAGATGCAGAATGCTTCAGCCTGGCAGGGGGCTCTAAAGATTGCCAATCTTCCCTCTATTCATTTAGAAATTTTAAAAAATATATTAACTGAGCTAAAAATCTCATGGAAACCAGACTCCTCATCAGACTTGAAAGTCAAACCAGTTTCCCAACAACTTCCCTTTATGATTCTGTATGGCTCCACAGAAAACCAAAAAAAAAAACATTTGGGGCAAGAAGCTATGACTCTGTGAGGCCACATGGGAACAGGCAGTAAATTATTACACAAAGGAACAACCCAGTTAGTATGAAGTATGCCATCACTTGAAAGCCTGGCCTTCCTTGCTTGTGTTCCTACCTTCTCAATGCATTCTCTCATCTTTTTTTGGCTCTCCCCTGGTTCCTGGAAAGGCCACACAAATTCCTTCCCACATCTATTGCCTCCCGTCAAAATACCCTTCCTTGTCAACTTAGTCTGTCCAAATTGTTTCCTTTAGAAAAATAGAACTGTAAAGTACTAGAAGAAAATATAGGAGATTTAAAAATCTTAGAGAAGAGTTGGACTTTGTAAGCATGACGTAAAACCCAGACGACATAAAAAGATGAATATATTTCATTGCATAAAACTAAACATTTCTGAATTGCAAAAACAATTATTAAGAAAGTTAAAAGACAAATGACAAACTGCAAAAACATATTTGCAACACATGTGGCAGACAAGGGGCAGATTTCCTTAATATACAAAGAGCTCCTACAAATCAGTATGGAAAAGACCAATGACAGAGGATTTGAACACAGTTCACAGAAAAGAAGATTCAATGAGATACTATTTTTCAGTTATCATCTTGGCAAAAGTCAAAAAGTTATAATGCACTGTATTGGCCAGGTGTGGGGAAACAGGGATTCTTAGACACTATCGGTAAAAATGTAAATTGGTGCTGTCTCTTTGGAGAGCATCTTGTCAAGATAAGTGAAAAATTTATTAATAACTGCAAATACCTTGACAAAGCAATTCAGCTTCTAGGATTTTGCCTCTGAATATATATCCATATGTACAGAACTGATACACAAATATATTTATGACAGCATTGTTTTCAGCAGCAAAGTATCTTAATCTGAATTCTGTCAGTAGGGGACAGATACATCCATGAAATGGAGTAGTTTATAGCCATTAAGAAAATGAGGCAAATTTCTATGTCCTTAATAGAATGGTATCCAAAATATATTAGTGAAAAAGAATAATGCTCAGAACTTAGTATATATAGTAAACCACCATTTATGTAAAAATAAACAAGTGGGTAGCCATAGATAGATGCTTATAAATGAATAGAATATGCCTGGAAGGATATACTAGAAAGTAGCTAATAGTGGTTGCCTCAGGGGAACAGAATGTAGGCAGGGGGTAGGGTTGTGGAAAGGGGACTTCATTTTCACTGCATATCCTTTTGTGCTGTTTGAATTCTTTTTATACTGTGTTCATGTGTTACCTATTTTTTAAAACTAATTTTTAAAAATGGGCATAGATTTGAAATTAGGCCAGACTCAAGGTATACACGTAAACTAGTGGTTTCTGTAGATAGGAGTCAGAGAACAAGTAGATACTCTAAGTGAAGCAAGTCAGTGGGCCTGAGATGGGGAGGGGCAGCAACAAAGAGCCCTTGATACAAGACAGTTCTGCTTTAAATCAAAGGTGTCTGATACATACTTTTCATGTTAGAGCATATGCCAGCTCCAGGATATGGGCAGTTCAGGATAGAGGTGGGAATAAACTTTACAGAAATGGTAAAACTGTTATTTTACAAGGAATGAGAATATGGGTTTAGGGATCAAGCCAAATGGAAATCCATTAGCTGGAACACTTGTGCCAGTTCCAGTGTCATCCTTTACTCTTATGTTGGAAGTAGAGGAGAGGGCAGGGAATGGACACATCTGGATCATCTGCCGTGGCGAGGCATTGAGGTGGACGTTTTAAGTTTGCTGTGCCACATTGAATGTTCACAGTGACTCACAGTGAGGCTGTCTTAGGCCATTTTCTGTTGTTATGACAGAATACCACAGACTGGGTAATTATAAAGAAAAGAAGTTCATTCAGCTCACAGCTCCAGAGGCTGGAAAGTCCAAGAGCATGGCAATGGCATCTCCTGAGGATCATCCCATGGCAGAAGGCGGAGAGAGGAAATCAGGCCGAACTCGCTTTTATAACTAACCCACTCCCGAGATAACAGCATTAATCCATTCCCTCATGACCTAATCACCTCTTAAAGACTCCACCTCTCAACAATGGCAATTAAATTTCAATGTGAGTTTTAGTAGGAACATTCAAACCATAGAGATGATAAAGGTGATAATATAGTTCCCATTTTACAGGTCAGGAATCTGATTCAGGTCACAGAGATAAGTGGCAAATTCCAGACTCAAACCCAGGTCCCTACTGTTTTTACTACTTGTGCTGAATTATTAGTACACCAAAGAGGTTTTGGCCCTTTTCATGATCAGCATGAGCTGAGACTCAAAGTCAGAGCCCTTTAATGCTATTCTCAAAGGAAAGTTCTTAGCTGGGCACAGGGGCTCACGCCTGTAATCTCAGTGCTTTGGGGGGCACAGGTGGGAGGATTGCTTGAGCCCAGGAGGTCAGGACCAGCCTGGGCAACATAGCGAGACCCCATTTCTGAAAAAAAAAAATTCTAATTAGAACAAAAAGAAAGTCCTTGTTCTTCCTTTTGTATCTAGACCCCCCAAATCTGAACCCACTTACTGTTTCTACCATGTGGCTCGAAGAGTAAAATAAGCCACTCCATTTCTCGAAAGAAGAAAAAATTCCATTTATTGGGGAAAAGATGTCAGCTCCAGTGTTTGTTAATTTTGTACTTTTGTTGTTCAGCTTGTTATTTCAAGTCCATAGATATGGTTTTTAATATGTGAGTGTAATTCTTCTCCAAATTGCTAAATCAGTAATTTTCATGACCAATGATTTTTCCCCTGAAATTTCTCCACTTAGGAGGAGAATAATAGAATATCATCTCCCCACACCTTTCTTGTTTTCAGCTGAGATAGGATCTTGGTTTTTGTTGTTTTCAGTTTATTTTATTTGAAGCCAGAGCATAGAATTTTGTCTCTTTTGTCCACACATATCCACAGCTTACACCATAGCTCAAGGATTTTATTTCCTCACTTGAGTTACTGATTTTCTTGCCATCGGTGATCATACATCTTTTTTTAGCATTTGCCATAACTGCCTAAGCTTCACAACATGCTTGGTAGAAAATACCCATTTTATCCTTCCTGTGACCCAGACCTCAGGGAGAGAAAATATCAATTTATTTTCTGTTCTTTACCTTTCTAGGCAAAATCCATGTTTGGTGACCAGAGCTGTATATATTGATATTCTCTTCCTGTTGACTTGCTGCCTCAACAAACCCACAAAGGACAACCAGCCAGGTATGATTCATAGTTAGTTATATCGTATTTTGGAATGGTTATAGGTCTTTGAAATGTAGGTGGGGTTTTGAGCGGCTCTACCACACAGTCCCCACCTTCTACTTCTGTAATACTAACCACACATTAAAATTAAACAGTGTCATATAGTTCTGTTGTAGAAGCTTCTCAGGGAAACTTGTCCTTGTTTACTTGGAAGTTTTCTGTTTATTTTCTAGTTGGTCATTCAGTGAAGAGTGTGAACTCTACTCAGATACCCTCTGTGTTTCTAAGACCTTGGCTTCTTTCTATTTTATGCATTTTCTTTGAAAGGTCATCATTTTCAATAACTGAGAGCTCATTCTGTTCCATTCTGTGAAGATAACTGAGCTGAGCTCATTTGATTCTGGAGCCTGGATTTTTGAGACTGTATATTCTCAAGTCTGCCCTACACCAATGTGTGTATGAGTTGCTACCTCAAGCTCTGACTTTATACATGTTTCTTGGTCATATATGTTTCTGGGTGTGAATCCCAGGTTCACATGTGATTGTTGTATTTTAATCATGATTCACAAAGTGGTTTTTTTTTTCTAAAGGGAGAAGGACAACTCCAAATACAATTTTTTTGATGTGTTTATATAATAGAGGCCACAGGAAGTGCTGTACATGAGTTCCAGGCCACAAACTGAAACTGATTTTCATCAACACAAGCTGGAATGCAGGATAATGAGCCTGCAACTGGTTAAAATCAGCCTCTTCTAATTGATTAGGCCTGTCTAAAGGAGGTTACAATTACAAAGTCAGATTCTGAGTACATGCAGGCCAGGGCTTTCCTCTGTTACATTTAGTCTGTCAATGATTTGTTGTCTTCAGTAAATACATTCAGGCTGTCAAAGTCCAGCTCTGTCCATATGGAACCCTGTTCTCAAATTCAAACCAATTTAGAATGCTTTGTAGGGGAGTGTGGGGGATGGGTGAGTGCGAAACCGCCTCACCCTGATAGATGTATATTAGCCCACAAAGCCTCTGTGGCCATGCAGAGGTAATAAGAACACGATAGACTTTCATCAGCTCCACATCCCTGGGTAGGGGTAGCTGTTGTATCTGCTTGGTAGTATAGGATCATATAGTTTTATAGCTATAAAACGGTCCCAGTTTATGCCTCTTGTTCCAGCGTAACTATTAGTAGTGCCCCCTTTTACTCTTGAAAGTGTGCAGGTTTGCACAATAAATTGCAGGTCACCCTAGCTATAAGGGACCTCAGAATTGCATCTGCTTTAGTTTACAGCTTGAGTTAACTGGGATCCAGAGATTATAAAGAGATTATGAATCAGGTGTTACCAAGTAAATTGTTTTAGATTTCTACCATTTCTGTATTTTAGTTCCAAATTCCATATAGCTTTATAATACCCCTCTGCTTATATATCTAAAGGGCCTTGGCCATAACAGAGTTGCTCACTGCTTACAAATCCATTCATTTGGATTCTGACAGTTTTGTGGTTGACTATAACCATTAGTTTATTTGAATTTAGTTTTTCTTGGCTTATTCTGTACCAATATTCCTTGTCTAGTAGGGTTAACCCTTAAATGTTGTAAAATACCCTCTCTCTTCCCCAGCCATCCATCCTTTACTGATGAGCTGGGCTCCATGAAGATGACTTTGACTTTTTTGAACCACCGTTTCCTCCAAACTCTTAACATTATTTAACGTTTATACCCTACTTTTAACATTACTTAGCATTTATACCCTAATTAAATGTGATCACAAGCTGTCTTTTATTACTCAGCATTATTTCACTTGCATCCTCCTCTTAAAGCCATTACTTTGTGGACATGTTGGAATGATAATATTTTTGACATACTGGATTAAATTTTAAAATGTATTATTAAAATTAATTTCACCTGTTTACTTTTAAAATGTGGCTAACAATAGAAAAAAGAAAGAAAAAATTAAAAAAAATAAAACTGTCATTGAAATATGTGAATTTAACTTGATATGTGAATTTGATAACTCTCTATTTATCAGATAGACAGATGTGAAAAATTGTTAATGACTTGCCATAAAAACCAAAAAGATACATTAAAGTAACAACGAAAAAAATGTGGTTATTTACATTTTAAATTGTATATATCAGCCGGGCGCAGTGGCTATAATCCCAGCTACTTGGGAGACTGAGACAGGAGGATCACGTGAACCCAGGAGTTCAAGACTAGCCTGGGCAACATAGCGAAATGCCATCTATCTATCGTTATGAATGTGTATATTCATATAACACATCCACACAAATAGCGGTAGCAAATTTTCTTCCTTTGAGGATAGAGTAGATTTTTAGAACTAACCAAATATCAAATAAAATGGCAATTAAAATGGATAGCACTGTTTGGGATAAAAATAAACTGTGAGCTTAAAGTAGTAAAATCTATTCTTGTGTGTTTCATAAATTGTTTCCAAAGGCGGTTTGAGCAATAGATAAGTATATGACCAAATAAGGTTATCACTTACTTGGATGTGTAGATTTCAATATGTTTTCAAAATAATGTCATGATATTATAGTTTTACCTTGTAAACTCTTTGAAAGAATGGACCATGTCTTAGATTCTCTGTCACCCAGCTAAGCACATAGCAAGCCCTTGTTAAATGGGTTTATTATTAACTAATTGAGTGAAATACGGTTTTCATCAGTTCTTAGAATAGTAACTGTTGTTATCAAGATATGAGTCTTATTTAAACTCATGCATCAATCAGATGTGAATTCATTTTCTGAATTCAAATGAGATGTTTATATCATGTGTATATGTTTGTAAATACATATCTACCTCCATTATTAGCTCACAAAGCTCAAAGTAGGAGGTATACCACATAGACTCTAAAGCCACATCCCTGGATTTGAATCCCAGATCTGCCATTTACTAACTTTGTGGCCTTAAGCAAGTTATTTAACCTCTTTGAGACACTTTTTCTCAATTGTAAATGGGGATAATAATAAGATCTACATCTTAGAGTGTGGTTGTCAACTTATACACGTAAAGCCCTATGTAAAGAATGTGCTCTGCGTGGCACAGAATAAGTGCTCAATAAATATTAGCTATTATTATTATCATTATCATTAGCTGGAAACCATGCATCTAATCCAGTCTCCTGCAGCCTGGCAGAGAATTGTGTTCATCCCATCAGGTTCACACTTCTCATATTCTTAAACATCTTTAGGGAAGAAGAAATATCTGCTTTCCTAGGAAAACATTGACATATAGTATACCTGGCATAGGATGGCAGGAATCCACTTAATTAGGGATGCCCCTGCCCCTTTAACTGATCCAGAAAAAGATCATCTTTTTTCTTGTTCATTTAGTTTTTCATTCATCAGACATACTACCTAGCATCAAACATATATTGAGCACCTATATCTGGAGATGGAGGAGAATATGCCTTGGGCTTATTAGTAGGTATGATAAGGAATTTCAGATGCTATATATAAAGGAAGTATGTATGGGACGCATTGAGGCAGTAGAGAAAGAAAGGTCATTTCTACTTGGGAGGACAGGAAAGGCTTCCTAGAGGAGGAGGTAGTGGGGCAGAGGTTTGACAATGGTTAGGGATTCACCAGATGGACAATGTGGAGGTGGGTATTACAGACAGAGGGAGGAGCATGGCCAGAGCCACAGGGGTACAAATCAGCACAGCCTTCAAAGAACTAGGACAGGGTGACTGAAGTGTTGGGTTCAAGGCCAGGCAGTTGTGACTAGAAGTAAGGCTAGGGAGGCAGAAGCTCAGTCGTGGAAGGCCTCATATACCAGAGTCTAAGGAGCTTGGGCTTGATCCTGTAAACAAAGGTTATTGGAGGATATAAGAAAGAGAATGGGATCATGTGATTTTTAAGACAAGGTGATGTTTCTTTCTCTGCCCTGATCCTTACAGGATTCTTATGGAAACAAGTTCGTGTTGTCACTCAAAAAGAAGGTAACTGAAAATTCATTCACTGAATATCAGGGAGATTTGCCCAGTTGTTGTGATAACGAGTACTGAGGGTGTGGGAAGTGGGGGTGGGGAATGGAAAGCCAGACTAGAATTAAAGGCACCACAGAGCTGAAAATAGTTGTTTCAGAATGGAGGGATTACAGGGGGGCTTACTCCTCTTATTTTCTATTTTACTAATTTTATGCAACATAACTCTGTTTCATTCGTGTGTATATACATATATTTAAACATTAAATGTATTTTAATATGAATCTGGAAAGGGATTAGTTATTCCAAACGAAGTGAAGTTATAATAATTTCAGGGAAACTAGTCTGGATGGAGGAGGATCTGCCCATCCCCTCTCTAATCCTATTCTGTAAGTGACCATGGAAGGCTGATCCTACCTCTAAAATGTCTTAGAACCACATTGAAGGGCTGGGGGCATAAACAAGGAGGAAAACAGTGAAGGAGAAAGGCAGAGATGATTAGAAAAGCTTAAGATAATGATGTGTTTTGTGTGATTCAAACTTTTATCTTAGTACTTCCCAATCATTTGAGGTTTCCTCAGCCATTAACTAGGTTTTAAAAATTCCAATCTGGGGGTTTTGTTTTGAGTTTTAAAGTGATTTAAAACCACAAGGACTCTCTGTCCCCTGTATTCTTTTTCCTCTTCTGAATCCAGCTGTCATCATTAGTATATTATCAGTTTCCTGCTGGAAAGAAAATTATAGTCTCCAGTTGGAGTTGGGGAAACAAGGAAGAAAAATGCCCAGCTGCCACCAGGACTTAGAGGCTGGGTTACAGGCTGAGCAGGGACATGGAGATGAGAGCTTTAATTCTAATTTTAAACCCATCTTAAATTCTTTGCTCTCAGGTTAGAAATTTTCCATTGAAATATCTATTTACTGAAATACCATCTGAGACCTGACTAAATATTTACCCTTTTACTCTGAGAGATGGACTTTCTGTTTCTCTCTTATGCCCACACCCCTTAAATTTGTGTTTGTCACAGCTATTGAATTGAACATTTTCTTTTACCAAGTATTTAAACAAATATCTTACCTACTTGCACTTTCAGACTTTCATTTTAAGCTCTCTTGGTGGGTTTATGAGTAGGTTTTGCCTTTCCTTGTCTCCATTTTACAAATTTTATGCAACCTAGGTCCTTTATAATTACATGTATGTATGATATATTGAAATATGAATCTTGAAGAGGATTAGTTAATCCAAAAGAAATAAAGAAATAATAACAATTTCATAGAAATGTTTTAGGTGGAGAAGGATTTGTCCATCCATACCCCTTCATGTAAGTGATCTCAGAAGGTGTTTCCCTACCCCTGAAATGTGTATAGGATGCCTGTTATACTTTCATTTTTAGGAAACATTATTTTCAATATTGTGCTCCTTGTAGGGGTCATGATAATAATGGCCAACATTTATTGAGCACTTAACTCTATGCCAAGCACTGTGCCAAGCATTTTATGTGCATTGATGAAGGCGATACTAGCATTCCTTCATTTTATACACAAGGAAACTGAGGCACAGAGAGACCTGCCCAGTGTCGTGTGTGTACTAAAGTGGCAGAGCCTGAGCTCTCCAATAACCCACAATGTGGCCCCTCTGCACAACCAGGGCCAGATTCAGGAAACATCAATCACTCTCTTAGGGAGAGGAGCCCGAGAACCCTCCTTGGGGTCTCAACTTCCCAGGCTTCTGCCCCTGCTGCATAACCCCCAGGCCTCAGAGAGGGATCCCCTTTACAGGAGCTTTCAAGTCACTGGCTCTTCTGGAGCCTTTTCTGTGTGAGTTTCTGTTTCCCATACCAACAGTGTGTAGAATCATAGGAGAGGATACCCAGGGTATCCAGTGTGTTACTAGAAAGAGAACACTTGACTGCTCCCAGGCAGCCACCTGCCCTTTTCCCTTTGAAAGTGGACCTATGGTCACTGCACAAAACACTTCCCAATACCAGGCTGCTGGTGACTGAGTTTTGTGGTTTGTCAGTTGGGATTTATAGTTCAGATTTCATCACTTTGCCAAGTGCAATAAACATTTTGTTTTAACTGGAATATAACTTTTATTATTGTTATTATTTTTCTTTAAATGCCTTGAAAGTGACCAGCCTGTGAGAGTGAAGTCAGAATCCCTAAATAGTCTAAATGCCAAATAAGTGTGCTTTGTAGATCAGTATAAGATTAGAAGACAGGCTCTCATTTATTATTGTTTATATTTATATAATGGAAGTTAAGTAATGGAAGCCCTCCCACAGGCCGGCTTAGACGTTGATGATGGTTAAATGGTAAAATCTGTGAGAAGTATTCAACAATGCCTTGTATTTGTGTGGCCTAGAACATGAATAATGTATGTGTGATATGAATAAATATAAGGTCAGTGATTTTTATGACATATTAACTTCTTTTACTTAAATTCCTGAGAAATATAGCTGAACAATTACAGGAGAATAAAAACATTGGCATTTTACAAACACCTGTTTAGATTATTTGGCCTAATTAGGGTAAATTTAACCAGTTCCATCTGAACAAATGAAAACAATTCTTATCTGTTCCTCAGTCATGCACTTTATTGGTGTTGGATGCAGATGTGTTTAATATGACACAGTTGGTGCTATTCTCTCAGCTCTAGGTGGGAGATAAAAGGAGATTGAGAACATATTTTTAGAGTCTTCTGGGGACTTTGTATTTCTGGGCCTACAGCTATGAAATTTCAAGAAAAAAAAAACAGGCTTTGTGGTCAATAAATTAGTTGGTTTTCTCCAAAACACTAGGACTGTCATCTGAACTGTTACTTGTGCCAAAAGTATCTTTCCCAGGGAACGGTGAGCTCCTAAAATAAGCAGATGATTCCTAGCTGTCTTTCAGAAGTCAGAATACAGGATGTGTTATTAGATTGCTAAATTAATGTGGTGTTTACTCTTTGTAAATTCTAAGCCTGGTGGTGAGTACATAGGCCCACAATTCTTCAGAATTTTAGAGTTTAGAGATTGTTTAATTAGTAGGTTGGGTGGAATCTGTAGCAACTGACTTCCCCAAGGTCACACAGTTTTCTTGAAAAAGTTGAGCTTTCCTGGCTCCTAATCCACTGCCCTTTTCTGTGACCAAAGTTAAGAGCCTCATGGTAGTATGAGAGTAATATTTAGTGTTTATATCTATGACAGAACCTTCTTACCCACATTTCTGCCCCTAGGAGTAAAATACTGTTCACATGAGCAATTAGGATCTCTGAACAGTCAATGTTTCTATGTGTTCCTCCCTCTCCCCTCTCTAGCCCCTCATCACAGGTAATCTGGAACTAGTTGCTCATGTCAATTAAATTATCATGCAAGTAGTTTTTGAGCCTGTCCTGGGCATTTTATATAAATGGAATCATACCTTTGTGGCCTTGCATGTCTGGATTCTTTCACTTAACATGTTTTCAAGGTTCATCCATGTTGTTCACTTTATTCTTTTTTAAGGCTGAATAATATTCCACTGTATAGATATCACATTTTGTTTATCCATTCATTAGTTGATCATTTGGGTTGTTTCCACTTTTTGGCTATTATGAATAATGCTGCTATGAAATTTCATGGGCAAGTTTTTGTGGGGACCTGTTTTCAATTCTCTTGGATATTTACCTAGCAGTTTAAATTGAAAGGAGTTGGCATCTGGGCCATACACCAACTCTAAATTTAACTTTTTGAGGAATTGCTAAACTGTTTTTAAAAAGGCTATACCATCTTATATTTCTACCAGCAGTATATGAAGTTTCCAATTTCTCCACATCCTCACCAACACTTGTTATTGTCCATCTGTTTCATTATAGCCGTCTTAGTGTGTGTGAAGTAGTAATATCTCATTGTGCTTTTGATTTGCATTTGCCTAATGACTGATGATGTTCAGCATCTTTTCTAGTGCTAATTGGCCATTTGTATATCTTTGGAGAAATGTCTATTCAGATCCTTTGCTCATTTTTAAGTGGGTTATTTGTCTTTTTATTCTGGAGTTGTAAGAGTTTTTTATGTGTTCTAGATATTAATCCCTTATAAAATACACAATTTGCAAATATTTTCTCCCATTCTGTGTGTTAACTTTTAACTTCCTTGATAATGCCCTTTTTTTCTTCTTTTCTTTTTCATTTTTTAAACTCCTCTTACTATCATTCCCAAGATATTGTCCTTTGATGGACAAAAGTTTTTAGTTTTGATGAAGTCCAGTGTGTCTATTTTTACTTTTGTTGCTTGTGCATTTGATGTCATATCTAAGAAACTATTACCTAATCTAAAATCAAAGATTTGCACCCATGTTTTCCTCCAGAAGTTTTATAGTTTTAGCTCTTAAGTCTATGATCCATGTTGGGCTAATTTTTATATTTGGTGTAAGGTACAAGTCCAACCTCATTGTTTTGCCTGTGTGACTGTCCATTTGTCCCAGCACCATATATTCAAAAGACTGTCCTTTCCCCATTGAAATGTCTTGGCACCCTTGTCAAAAAATCAATTGACCATAAATTATGGGTTTATTTCTAGACTCTTTTTTTGAGACAGGGTCTCGCTCTGTCACCCTGGCTAGAGTACAGGGTGTCATTATAGCTCACTGCAGCCTCAAACTCCTGGGCTGGGCTCAAGCAATCCTCCTGCCTCAGCCTTCCAAGTAGCTAGGACTACAGGTGCTCACCACCTTGCCCAGCTGATTTTTTTCTATTTTTTGTAGAGATGGGGTTTCCCTATGTTGCTCAGGTTGGTCTTGAACTCCTGGCCTCAAGTAATCCTCCTGCCTCCCAAAGTGCTGGAATTATAGGCCTGAGCCACCCTACCTCTCAGCCTTTTTTGTGTTTTATGCTCTGTGTGCCCTAAGGAGCCCTTGCCTATCCCAAGGTCACGAAGATGTTCTCGCATGTTTTCTTCTAAAGTTTTGTAGTTTCAGGTTTTACATTTACATCTATAATCTACCTTGAGTTAATTTTCATGTATGTCATGTGATAAGGTTGAAGTTCTCTTTTTTATTTTTTTGCAAATGGATAGCCACTTGTTCCAGCACCATTATTTCTTCGACTGTTCCTTTCATCCATTCCTCTCTTTCCTTTCTTTCTGGGATTCCACTCACACACATTAGGTCACTTGAAGTTGTCCCATAGATCACTGATACTCTTGAGTTTCTTTCTTTTCATTCCTTTTTTAAAATCTGCATTTCATTTTGATAGTTTCAATTTTTGTGTCTCTGAATTCACTGATCTTTCCTTTTGTAGTGTCTAATCTGTTAATTTCATCCAGTGAATTTTTTAATTTCAGATACTGTGTTGTTCATCTCTAGAAGTTTCATTTGTGTCCTGTTGTATCTTCTATATCTCTTGTCATCCTATTCAGTTTTCCTCTAGATCCTTAACTGTATGTAGCATGTTTATAATAACTATTTTCATGTCCCAGTTTCTAATTTCATTATTGTTATTGTGGGATCTATTTATTTTTATTAATTTTTCTCCTGGTTATGGATCATATTTTCCTGCTTTTTTGCATGCTGGTGATTTTTGATTAGATGGGAGACCTCTTTTTTTTGGAGAGAGGGTCTCACTCTGTTGCCCAGTATAGAGTGCAGTGGTGTCATCATAGCTCACTACAACCTCACACTTCTGGGCTCAAGTGATCCTCCTGCCTAACCTCCCAAGTAGCTGGGACTACAGGTGCACGCCACCGTGCCCGGCTAATTTTTCTATTTTTTGTAGAGACGGGGTCTCACTCTGGCTTGGGCTGGTCTCAAACTCCCATCCTCAAGCGATCCTCCCACCTTGGCCTCCCAGAGTGCTAGGATCACAGGTGTGAGCCACCGTGCCTGGTCAGACAAATGTTAATTTTATGTTTTTGGGTGTTAGATTTTGTTTTATTCCTTTAAGTGTTGGACTTTGTTTTGGCACACAGTTAAGTTACTTAGAATCAGTTGGATTTTTCCAAGACTTGCTTTTAAGCTTTGTTCTGGTGGGTTCAATCTAAAGAACAGCCTTCAGTTTAGGGCATATATAGCTCCACTAACAAGACAATATCCTTCTGAGGATGCCCCATGTATTACAAGGTCTCTACTCTGGGTGGGAGATTGCAAACTATTGTGAGCGTATGTGAGCTTCAGGAATTGTTCAGCCCATTGCTTTCTTGTGGTTCTTTCCCCAGCCTCATGGAATTTCACCTCATACATGTACTGATCAGTATTCAGTCAAAAGATTCAAGGGGTCCCTTGATCTTCAGACCTGCAGATCTCCAGAGCTCCCTCACTGTACAGATTCATCCTCTTCAATATTGGGACCCATAAATTGGAGCTGCCTCAGTCTTCCCGAAAACTGATCTTTCATCTTTTCAACTGGGCAAGACATCTGGGCTCCGGGTTCCTACTTTCTGTGTTGGAGCTTAGAAATTGCCTCATGGCAGTAAGCTTAAACAATTGTAAGGCTTACCTTGTTTGTTTCCTTCTCTCAGGGATCCTTATTCCTGCACTGCCCGTGTCTATTGTTTAAAAACAACAATCTCATACACTTTGTCCAGTTTTCTAGTTATTTATGGTGGAAGGGCAATGGTCCAAGCTTACTGCCGTTGTCTAAGGGTAGAAGAGAAGCCCCAGATCCTTTGTGGTTGGGAGTTTAAATTAAGCAGGGTCACAGTGGGGGGAATTTCTGATTCCCAATCCTATCCTTCAGAGCTATTCACTGAAGGAACCAAAAGTAGTATATGCTTCGAAATAACTATGTTTTTGTCTTTGGGTTGTCATGTGTTTATCCACAGTATTTCCTGACTTCCTCCCTGTGTTGGGCAAGGGCTAGGATGGGAGGGTGGGTGGAGGCGAGAAGTAAAAGCTGTTGGTCCCACCCAGTGCCTGGTGAGCTCATCTTTAGCCTCTCCAAATCCTTTAGAGCTCTTCTGACTCTGCTGTCTTCCAAGCCAGAAAGGCCGTGTTTTTATTTTATGGGTTGACAGGATAGTTTTCAAATAATATTCTCAGAAGCACATTGTCCTTCCTCAGCAGCAGATGAGGAATCCTGTGCTTAAAAAATACATGCCTTTAAGAATATGCTGGGGGCAAGGGAAAGGGGAATATTTTTCAAGGGGTGTGTGTGATGGGGGCCACACCTATGTAAGCAGGGATGATGGTGTGTAGAGAACTAGAAGCAAATGTAAGCAAGAAATAAACAACGAGTACCAGTTCAGGGTGAGACAAAGTTAGTTTCCAAATCCCTCCACCAGGTCAGTGGACATGTTTGTAACTGGAAGAGCCCCTGGGGTCAGGGTTACAGTTTAGTAGGAGGGGCAGAGGATTAAATAGAAGAATGGAATTTCCCTTCGATAAGGAGAAGCCAAGATTTATTATTATAAATCGGTTGTTTTTTTTGTTGTTGTAGTTCCTATGGTTTCCTTTTCTCTACAAATATAATTTTTTTTACTGAGAAATTGCGTAACAGGACATCAGCATTCAAAGTGTACAAATTATCATCTGTGGTTATTTTTAGAACCAGTTTATCCACCATTTTCAGATAAGAACTTTTTTTGGATCTGATTACAGAGTTCTGACCAGAGCTACAATTCTTTGAAATAGAAAAAGCAGGCCATCTCCCTATGCATTGAAAGTGAAATGTGTTTTGTATTTTCTTGCCCCCTACTTTTTTAAGGCAGGTAGAGATGCTGGGAGAGGGGGGAGGATAGAGGAAACTTTAGAACAATTATGCCTGCAAACTTTTCTTGACATTGGAGAATTCAGAGGCTTTACAATGTATGAAGGAGAAATTCATTCATCTGTTCATTCATTCATTCATTCATTCGAGGCAGAGGGAACAGCATGTGCAAGTTTAGGCGGAATAAAGAAAGGCTCAGTGGCCAGTGACCCTCCATAGTGGCACAGTTGGTACCATTACCATTTGCACAGTAATCCCTTAAATGACTTATTTTGTAGCAATGAAACCATTTTTTTGTTTGGTTGGCCTTTTCAGTCCTGGGGAAGATCCTTCCCCCTTCATGGACACTGACTGCTGCTTATACATGGAACAAGTTTGCTGTGATTACTGGGGCTGTTCCCTCCCCTACAGCCGTCTTTGCTGGGGCCAGGAAAATGTTGTCACTCGGGGCCTTGCACTTTTTCCTTTTTGCTTTTATTATTTTGGCCAGTTCAGCACAAGACTATCAGGCTATCTAGATGAGTGACGTAAGTGAAGGCCAGGAACTATATAATATTCAGGAGCTCTTTGGTTGAGCACTAGATGAAGGGGTTGACTTATGATTAGGGGCCATGGTGTACAAAAACAAATAACATTAAACACTAGAATTACACACATTCAGCATGGCAAGATGTTTACACTGTGAGAAGTACAGATGATCTCAGATGGTCTGAGGCAGAGGCTCTTAAAGTGTGGTCCCCGCACCAGCAGCATCAGCATTACCTGGGAATTTGTTAGAAAATGTGATTTTGGGGGCCCTACCCCAGACTTACTGAATCAGAAACTCTAGGGGTGAGCAGCTAAGTTTGAGAACCACTGGTCTGAGGTAACAGGACAACCACCCTCTGGGATGTTGTGCAGCAACTGGCATGCCAGATGAAACTGCCTTCCCTGAATTAGTATTCCCTCCCTCCCTCCCTCTCTCTCTCTGTCACATGAATAGAGTTACATTCACTTAAATTATTTTTTTTCCTGACACATCCGAGGTGGACAGGATTGCCTAAATTAATGCTCTTATGGTGTAACTCCACTATATCCATAATTTTGTGGTGATGACATCATCCACATTTTTTCTCAGAATGCTCTTTTTAAAGCTGTTTAGATTAATATGCACCCTTTAAAGATTTTAAACGAAATTTTAACAAACCTGTAAGAGTAGCTCAGAAGATCAAAGGTGGATGGCCCACAGGCCTGCTTTTTGGGGTTATGCTGCTCCTCTAGGGAGGAGACAGACTTCCCTAAATATTATAATAGAATAGAACATGCTAAGTATGATGCCATTGTCCCTGCACAAGGTATGTGCTGCTGTTAAATCCTCTCTCAGCAGCCTGGTCGAAGTTAGTGCCCTACCTTGGCTTAGTTAGGGAGTGGCTTTGAGATCCAAAGTTAACTGTAACAATCACTATGTAGGTTGCAAACAACACTGAAGTCTCCAGCCTGCTGAAGGACTGGGAACGTCTGAGATAGCACGTCTGAGATTACCAGGGAGAATTGTGTGAATGGGCCACTATGCTCCTTCACAGGCACTCTGCTCAGTGTCATGCGGGACTCTGCAAAGCTCCTTTGGCTCCTTCCTAGGAAATCTCTGTTCGTGATACTCATACCATCTAAACAGACCAGCCTCAGGAAGCTTTTACCAACTTCTCCAAAGCTGTATTTCCCTAATGCTGCTCCCTGGTGATGTTGTCACCAGCCTGTGGCACAATGAAACCGTAGCAAAGTGATACTATGGTAAATTTTTCTTAAAGCCAACTTTTTTTAGAGTTGTCCTTTATGATGACACTATGATTTCCTCCCTTTTTGGTGGTAAGATAGCCTTTCTTTCATGAAATGATAATAAATGGTAGGTTTTTAACATCCTTTGTAAAATAAAAAGTTGGCACCTTATACCAGTCTGCCACATTGTTTGTGACATTTTATTAGGAATTATTTTTCCAGTGAAGCAGGACATAGCACAAGGGGAATTATTGTCCTTCCTTGTGAATTCAGCCATTCCCTTGAAGACTAGAAATGCACTTGCCCTGAAGAAGGGAAAAAGAGTTAACTCCAAAAATAAAATCGAATTGTATGTTTAGAAGCAGTCACACATCCTTGAGTGGCTGAGATGACTGCACTGGTGGGAACATGCAAAGACTTTCCAAACAAGGAGAGCTGGAAAAAGCAACCAATAAGGGTTTGCAGAAATCCTTCTAACTTATGAAAAATTTGATGGGGCCATTAAAGCAGGGACTTAATTCTTTCACTGGAATATTTGGCTTTCCAAGAAAAAAGAAACCCAAAGCAATCAAAATTAAGATTGCAAGTAGAAAAGTTAAGGTTTAAAAATTACAATCTGCTAGAGTAGAGGGCTGCTAAACTTTAGACTGAGGAACTAATTTCAGTTCTTTGTGTCCTGCAGACAAAAGGTACTCAGAAATGAAAATAAGTACCATGTGTTGATCTAGACTTTGAAATAGATTTGGTATGGAAGGACACAAACACTGCTTCACCAGGGAGAGACCCATCCTGGTTGTGAAAACCATTTGACGAGGTCTACCTGCATTGGGTTGTAGAGCCACTAAAACTGTAGCTGCACCTAGGTCACTTTAAAATCAGACTGCCAGGGCTGTACTCATAAATGTGGTCAGGTGTCCCCTGACATAAGTGTTTTTCTAAAGCTGTCAGATGAATTTAATGTGCTTCTTGGGCTGAGAACCACTGTGTGAGAGGAAAGCAACATTCGTTGTTAGTCACTGCAGCAGCTTGTGTTGAAGTGTTGGGCATTTCTCCCTCCAACCTCTGGTTCCGCCTAGAGACCCCCTGACTCTGATTACTGAGGGGGGGGTGGTTCCTGTGGTCTCCACCCAAATAGGAGCTTCATGAGAGCAGAGCCTGGTCTTTCTAACTCACTGCTACATATGAGACCTAGAGGAGACCTAGAACAGAACCTGTGCATAGTGAGCCAACATTTACGTTGTTGAAGTACTTGTCTGCCTGCCTACCTGCCGGGAACCTTTATAGTGCTGATTAATTCTTTTTTATTCTTGGTCGTTTTCCATCCTTTGGTTTTTTTGGGTTTTTCGTGTGTGTGTTTTTTTGTTTTGTTTTTTTGGTGAGAGAAAGTGGGGTGTGGTGCATTTTTTAGTTATTCACTACTGTGAAGTACTAGGCTGACTCCAGCTGCACTATGCTTGGAACTCCAACACCCTACCTACCCACCCATAAACCCTACAAACCCCTGTGAAAGTTGGCACTTAGAGGTGTGGTTCTCAGCTGGGGTGCATAGCAGAATTACCTGCCGGCTTCTTAAGATTACAGTTGTCTGCGCCCAACTTGAAACCACCTGAATCAGAATCTACAAGAGTGGGGCTCGGGCTTGTGTGGTTTTAATAACCTTTGTTACTACCTTCACTTGAGGGCAGTGGTTTTCAAAATACCTGGATCAGCAGGAGCAGCTTCACCTGTGAGCTCGTTAAACAATGCAGATTATCAGCCCTCACCTCAGACCCCGAATCAGAAACTCAGGGTGAGGCCCAGGAAGCAAAGCAGCCTACGGTTTAACAAGCCCTCCAGGGGATTCTGCTGCACACTCCAGTTTGAGAAGCTCTACTTTAGGGCATCTCTTTGGGTCGTAGCTGCTGCACAACAGAGAATATTTTTTCCAAGCAGCCATTTGGAGAAAGTGACTAGGTGAACGTCACTTGATGGTTTTCTACCTTTTGCCTCAGACCTAACCTCTTTTTCTCCTCCACTGTTGACACATTAATTCAGCAAGCCTATTGGAAGGTCTCTCTGTGTCTGTTCTCTCCTAAGTCTCCCTGGAGTGTTTGCCCTTTCCTCTCCTCTCCCAGTCAGGCACCTGGGCAGTCTTCAGGGCTCAGCTTAAATTTTGTTCCCTCCTGAAAGCCCTTTTCAACTTCTTCCAGTAGGAAGTAAGTGCCCATTGCGTTCATTTTGGTCTGTCTGAACGGCTTTAGTGTATGTTCTCTTTACCTACCATTTCCTTTGGGCCCTTGAGCAAATAACTTCATCTCTCTGCTTCCTCATCTGTAAAAGGGATTAATAATAATAATAGAGCCTACCTCATGCGTGAGTCAATACTTGTTAAAGTGCTCAGAATAATAAGTGTCGATTCTAAAAGTAATTTTTATTCATAGCATTAAATAATAGGTATATAATATTCTATGATAACAGAATAGTACATGGCACACAAATACTCAATAAATGTCAGCTTTTATCACTAACAGTTTTAGGGCACTGAGCATTTTGCAATTTTTATAGTTGTCCTATCATCATTATTATTTTGTACTTCTTCTTTATTCTCCCATTGTTCTTATAGCTCTTTGACAGCAGATCTTTTTCTTTCTCAGCTCTGAATTTCTGTATCTACCAAAGTACCTAATATAGGTTAAGTATCCCTAATCCAAAATGCTTGGGACCAGAAGTGTTTCAGATTTGGGTTTTTTTCAGATTTTGAAATATTTGCATATACATAATGAGGTATCTTGTGTAAGGGACCCAAGTCTAAACACGAAATTCGTTTATGTTTCATATACACCTTAGACACATAACCTGAAGGTAATTTTAATTTTCCTTTGGTAATGCTGTGTGTTGTGCACCTACCTGCGTTTTGACTTTGGCCATCACATAAGGTCAGGTGTCCACTTGTGGTGTCATGTTGGTGCTCAAAAAGTTTCAGATTTTAGAGCATTTTGGATTAGAGATGCTTAACTCAATAAATGTTTATGGAATTACACTGAAGCCCACAGGCAGTGTAGGTCAAGAAGTCCCAAAGGAACCCTCCCTGAGCACATTCCCCATCTACATCTTCTTTGGGATCATGCCTTCTGTCCCTGGCTTTTTGGTGATATTATCCCTCCTCAAGGCCCCAGAGGAAGCGAGTGGGTCTGGGTACCAAGATCTTGAGTCTAGTGGACTATACATTCAGCCTGGAATACCTCTCTTTCAGACTGAAAATTATCCACAGTGGCCTAGACAGTTCTTCCCATTTTTAATTACATTTTTAAGAGCAGATCTCTGAGCCATTTTTCCAACTCTTTGCCAAACAACTGTAATTCCTTTTTAATGGATTGTAGCGGGATTAGGTTTTTAGGCATTGAAAATATGGATGACAGGAAGGTTGAGGATCCTAACTGCCCGGGGTTTCCCTGGTGCTTTATAAAGATGACCGCCTCCTGTTAAGGTGGGACTTCTGTGGAGTCTGAATTGAGAGCAGAGGTGTATCTGCAACTGCAGATGGTGGATGGTGGCCTCCATAAGATACCATCGTATCAGAGCCCTAGTCCGGTCCCCATTTTGCCTCCTGGGGCAGACAGAACTCTTTTTGAAACAATTTGATGCATTACATGAATATTCTGTATTTTTAATTCTTGGATTATTGCAAGCCTATGTGATTTCTCAACCTCAAATAAGTTTTCCCAAGTGTTACCTTAATGTTTTACATTTCCGTTATGTTTATGCTAGTTTTCTATAAGTCAGCAGGATTCACTGAGTTATAATGAGATGATGAATATAAATAGTGCTTTATAAGCTCTAAAATGCTTCTAACTTAAATGCTGTCTGGTAAGCCACTCCAGGATAAACTGGTCTCTAAACTGCCTCTAATATTGCCCCTCTGCAATAAAAACATTTCAGCAAAAATGTGCCCCTGACCTTGTTGCTTAAAATGACCCCTCAGTGCCATTCTCTTACCTACAGAAGAATGTCCAAGCTTCTTCACGTTGTCTAGGAGACTCTGTGTCCTGGCCACATTTCTTCTGTACCCTCATCTGTTTTCCTTTCCCACCTCAAATTTTCTGCTTTAGTGATATCAGGTGGCCCGTAGTTACCCACATTGTCCATTCTGTTTCATGCCTTCATTAAGCCCTTGCTCAGGTGGTTCCTCTGCCTTTGGTGGTTCCAGCACATTCTCACCTCCCTTCCCTGTTGAGACTCAGGTTGTCATTTATACCACTATATTGACTGGAATTACATGCTCATGCATTTCTCTTTCTTTCTCAAACTAGATCATAAACTCTTCATTTTATTTAGCACTTAGCACATGGTAAGCAGGCAATGAGTTTTTTGATCAGAACCAAGAATTTGAAAAGATCTCAGCAACTAAAAGGCAGACCATGGAACTTAACAGGAAGATAAAATTTAACGGGTATACTTGGATTTAAAAAAAAAACAAAGAAAACGAGTCTTGACTTAAGTATTGAGTACAAGGTGGAACAAATATGACTCACCACCATCAGTAGATTATATTAAAAAAAACCAGAAAGGCTGTGGTTTCAGTTGACTTTATGCTTTCTATGAGTCAACTGTGTGATGCAACTCTGGTAACCTAGTGTTCAGAACAGGGAAAGTAATAGTCCTGCTGGTCAAACCATGCGGGAGAGTCATGACCCATTCTGTGGGCCTGCTTTAAGAGAGGGTGAGGCACGTCCAAAGGAAGGCATCTAGAGTAATAGAGAAGGTGAACCTTGTCATATGGGGAAGGAAATAGGGGTGTTTCATCTGGAGAAGACAGAGGGGGGCACAGTAATTGTAACCAAATGCCTTAAGAGCTATCATTGGGTGCCTCAAAATGCAGAATTAGGCCAATGAGTGGAAACTCCAAAAAGAACTTAGTGACAATTAGATCTACTAGCAATGGAATGAGCTGTCTCATGGGCTCCAGGTCACTGTAGGGTTCAACCAATAGCCTCTGGGAAGAGGTGTTGTGGGGAGGATCTGAGCCCCTGAAGGAAGTTTGGGCTAGATGTCCTTTTCTCCTGGTCAACTGTGGGGCTCAGTGATTTAAGAGCTCACTGAGTTCATATTTATTGAATGTTGAGGACTGCCAGGAGTACATGTTCTGATGGTAATGCCTTTGTACCCCTGGGGGAAAAATTATGAATAACCTAACTAGAAATTGTTTCTGGGCCAAAAAGTCTGAACCTTAGTGAGCTAGTCAGTTATTACTCTGTTTGTTTGAAATCTACTTAGGAAAGCCGTCTGGTGGTTTCAGTGTATTCAGAGCCTTCCATTCTCCCATGTCCTTCTGTGGAAAGTTGAATAAAGTGATTGCCTCTTTTCCTTATTTTTTTGCTTTTTAGTTCTGGAGAGTCTTGGCTTCTGGGAGGAAATCAGAGGGATTATCTCACGATCAGAGCTGATAACAGGATTCCCCTGTACCTTCAAGGTGCCAGGCCTGCCCCAGTACCTCCAGAGCCTCACCAGACTAGCCATCGCTGCAGTGTGGGCAGTGGTGGCCGAGAGTGGAGAGCAGACAAGGAATGTTCCCATCTCCTTCTCTCAGCTGTTAGAGTCTGCCTTCCCTGAAGTGCGCTCACTGACACTGGAAGCCCTGTTGGACAGGTTCTCATTAGTAACCTCTGGATTAGGAGAGAAGAGACTACCGGCCTCGCTGTGCAACATGGGAGAGAAGTTCTTGCTTTTGGCAATGAAGGAAAATCACCCAGAATGCTTCTGCAAGGTAAAGTCTCTGATGTACTGACCATCCCCTTCCACTCCCCACATTCTTTGGCAAGCCACCGGAATGGTAAGGTCATGAAGGCAAGATTGGGTTTGGGCTCTCCAGGGGCAATAGGAAGTAGATTCAGCATCCAGAGGATAAGGACTCTCTTTGTATGGTGCTTGGCATGGCTTCATGCATAAAAAGGCACTAAGAAAAGCTTTTGATGATAGTGGTATTGATGGCAGAGATTAACCAAAGACAGAGCAAGCCACTCTGGGATGTTTAGGAAACAGATCATTGAAAATTAACTGTATGTGTCAGAGGGAGTCTTTGCTGACATGGCTATTTGGGAGCAGATGGCCACCTGGACAGCATAATCAAAAAGAAGGAGCACTGCCCTAGGAATCTGGGCGTTTAGCTCCAATCCCAAGTCACTAGGGGCCCTCTGGCTAGTCATTGCTCTGCCCTGCCTCAGTCTCCTAAAGGTATAACAGGGGAAATAAGAAGTCAGTGTGAGCCTTTTGAAAGATAGACCCCCTTGTTGGTACAAGTGATTTTTATTTAGCATCTGGAGACTTTTCCCTGATTATTTCTTTCTTTTTTCTTTCATGGACTTGGCTCACACAGATACTGAAAATTCTTCTTTGCATGGACCCCAGTGAGTGGCTTCCCCAGACGGAGCACTGTGTCCATCTAACCCCAAAGGAGTTCTTAATTTGGACGATGGATATTGCTTCTAATGAAAGGTTTGCCCCCAGTGTTTCCTGTGTACCCTTGGTGTAGGATGTATAGTTTCATCAGTCATCATGTAATGAACTTCCTCACAATCCTGGCCTTGGAACTCAGGTCCTGGATTTTGTTCTAGGCCTTAGCCTAAGAGCTATTAGAGTTTCACCCTAATAACCAAAAGGTAATCACTTCTGGAGGCATTTATATAACCAGAAGGTAGAGATTTCCAGTGTTCACGTATGCATGGATTACAGACTATCTACAAAAACGATCTGTGTATAAAGTATGGGTGATTTTATTTTTGTGTGTGTTTTTTTGTTTTTTTTTTTTTTGCTTTTTCTAGATCTGAAATTCAGAGCGTAGCTTTGAGGCTTGCCTCCCAAGTGATTGCCTATCACATGCAGATATGTGCAGAGGTAAGGCTGATTCTGTTCCTGTTCTGGGGCCTGGGTTTTTGTGCTCTCATTTACCCAGAAGGTGTCAGTAAAAGTGAACTGTCTCAGCAGGCAGAATCACTGTGACGTGTATATGTAGCCTCTACAAAATTATTGTTTGTGTTGGTTTTTCACTTTGGGTATAAATTGTGAAGACTTTTTTGAGCACCACCTTTCTTTTCTCTTGTTTTGAACATTTTTTATTAGAGTCCATGAGGGTAACACAACCTCCCCCCAACACATATATGCCCAAACTCCTTGTTTTTTCTCCATTTTCCTAGCTAGACTCTTTATTTAAAGAGGAATAAGCAAGTCAATTCCAAGAATATTTAAGATTGCAACCTAGTGAACTTAGTATGAAAATATATTGCTAAGGCTTAAATGTTCCCGCAGAACATGGCCCACCTGGCTCTGAATGGAGGCCCAGATGTGCCCCACCTGTTTTACATGTCCTTTGGGGGTGAGGTGGAACTAAAATAAGAAAAACAGCTTCCTAGGAAGATGTCTTAAGACAAATGCATGCATACTTAGGTGCATATAAGAAAGGTAGCACCATCACAGATTATAAGTAGAAGGCAGCCAATACCACAGGAAAATTACCAGAAGATCTTAATTATACTATCCCACTACGATAGTGGTGGCATAACCTTGTGGATTCTGAGTACTTAAACAATAAACCTAGCCCTGAGATAGATACTGAAGGTACAACGATGAACAGAGACTAGAGGTACAGTCTAATGAAAGAAAGACATCATTTAATTACATTAAATGTTCTAGTAGGAAGGTGTACAGGGACTGTAGGAACCCAGAGGAGGGATGGAATGTTTGGGAGCTGAGGAAAACTTCATAGAGGAGGTTGTTAAGTTCAGAGAGCTTGGGGCTGGGCAGAGAGAAAACCAGAGGGTGAGAATTAACAAGTAGATAAATAGTTTTCTTGGATCTGTCACTCAGAGGCAGGCCAAACCTAGGAGACACAAAAAGCCAAAAAAAGGTCAGGTGGGGTGGAGTGAATGTAGGAAAGGAGATGATTTGCTAAAAATCTATAGCCTAGAGAAAAACACACCAAGTTCTAAGAAAGTAGTCACAAGGAAGCCTAACAAGCCTACCAAAGGCATTATTCTTATTTAAAGCTGTTTTTAACCAGTTGTCATGTGTATTTTAAAGGCACTGCTTGGTACTTGAATGAAGTGATATTTAATGAGACTTGAGAGTTTTCCAGGGAGAAAAAAATTAACAAAATTGTAGAGAAACACATAAAAGAAGTTCCTGGAGAAACCTGGGTTTCTTTGTGCATTAGAAGGTAGCATCTTCCTCAGAGTCTGAGATACTCATCAGTTTAGTTCTGTGGCTGCCCAGAGGTGATCAAAGGAATCAGTAGTCACATTTTTAACATTTAAAGAGGTTCAGTTGATAGGGAAATAAAGTACATCTGGAACAACAATACCCTTTCTAGAAAAATGAAAAAACAGAGTTTAAAAGGTGGAAACAGTCCAGATGCCCTTCAACTGATGAATGAGTAAACAAAATGTGGTCTGTCTATACAATAGAATGGAGTACTGATGTGTGCTACAGCATGGATGAACCTTGAGAACATTATGTTCAGTGAAAGAAGCCACTCACAAAAGACCATGTATTGTATGATCCCATTTATAGGAAGTGTCCATAATAGGCAAATCCATAGAGACAGCAAGTAGATTAGTGGTTGTTTAGGGATGAGAGGATGGGGGAGTGATAGCTAAAGGGCACAGGGTTTGTGGTGATGAAAATGTTCTGAAATTGACTGATTGCACATGTCTGTGAATATACCAGAATTCATTGAATTGTCCACTTTAAATGAGTGAATTTTATGATATGTGAACTATATGTCAGTAAAGCCAGTACTATTAAAAACAACAACAGGGCTTTGTTTTAACAATAGTGTTAGTTAGATATTACTTTAAATGTTGTAACAGAAACTCATAAATACTGTGGCTTAAACCGGGTAGAAGCAGTCCAAAGCAAATACGGCTTGACAGTGTTGCGCCATCAGGTTCTTGTCCTTTGTTGTTCTGCTGTCCTCAACATGTGGCTTCCGTCTTATGGTCCCAGCTGGTTGCTCCAGCTCCCACCGTCTTGTCCTTGTTCAGCTAGCAGGAAGAGGAAGCCTAGGAAGTGAAGATCATGGGCACTTCCAAGGTGTGGCCTGAAAGGGCACGGATACCACTTCTAGTGTCATCCCATTAGTCAGAATTTAATCACATGTTCCTTCCAGGTGCAAGGGAGGCTGGAAAATGTAGCCTTAGCTAGGTGCCCGTGGGCCCAGCCAAAAATGTGGGGTTCTGTTACTAAAGATAGGAGGAGTATCTGGTTACTGGGGACTTTGAGTTATTATTTGTTGCCAGTCTTTCCCCACAAGTTTGGTCTTTACTGGAGCTATCAAATAGGCCGGTTTTCTGATGGCCTGATTTGCATCAGAAAAGACTCAAGGAACTTGCTCTCTAGTTATAGTGACTCCATATTACTGAAAGGCAAGTCAGATTTTCTTCCTTGGGCTTTTTTATTTCTCTCTAGTTGGGATAGAAAAACAACTAAAAAACAACTTTCTTCCCACCAAGGTAAGAGCTAATTTGCAGGCCCGTTTGGTGTAGCTTATGCCTAATTCCATGTCAGTCCCATGGTTGCATCTTCTGAACCACTACTAATAGATACATTTTGTGCTTTCAGAACAGGGACTCGATAGCCCCTGAGCTGAAGCAGTGGGTTCAGCTGGTCATCTTGTCCTCTGGAGACCATCTCCCCACAGGGTCCAGGCTGGCCGCTGCTGAAGTCCTCACCAGCACTACACCACTTTTCCTCACCAACCCCCATCCTGTTCTTGGTAAGTGGGCTGAGGGGGGAGTCCACTGTACTAAACTCATTAAAAGCATGAATAGATATTCTAGCCCAAAAAAGAAGGGAAGATGGAAAATAGGCAGCAGACACCTTGCCTTTACATCTTTCAGAACTATTCATGCCCTCTTAGTTCATACTCTAATCATTTTCACCAATAGCCTCTTAACCAGCCTCCTTTCTTTCAATCTTATCCCCTAAACCATTCTCCACAAAGCTGCTAAAGAGCCTCTGTGGTCTTTCTGAAACACAAATATCATCATTTTAGTCCACTGCTTAAAATCTTTGTGTGGGTTCCTGTTCCCTTCAGAATAAAATCTATTTTTTTTTTCTTTCCACCTCCTTCCTGAGATGGACAGGGTAAAATCTAAACACCCTTTAACATGGGTCATAAGGCCCTTCCTGTTCTGTCCCAAGCCCACCCCTCCTGCCTTATCAGTCACCACTCCCTAACATACAGACCCTATGCGTCATTGGTAGGGAATAGTTTTCTAAACAAACCACTGCTTGACTGACTTCTGTTTGTCTTTCAAGACTCATCCTAACCGTCCCCTCTTCCAGGAAGCCTATTGCCATAATCTAGGTGAGAAATGAATGGGTCAATGTGAAGCCATGGCAGCAAGGAAGGAAAGAGGACAGGCTCACAAAATGTTTAGGAAGTAGAATCAGTAGGACTTGGTGGTATTGAGGTTGATATAAAAGAAAGGTTCAGGGTAACTCCCAGGCATCTGGCTTCAGTGACTAGATAGGCTGCTGGTTCCTGTCACTGAAGTTGGTTTTAAGTTGAAGGTATCTTTGGGACATAAAGGTGGAGATATTTTGAAATCAAATGGATGTACAGACCATAGCTGGTTTCCAGTAGGTTCCACACCCCCATGCTGCAATAGTAATAACTAGAAAGGGACATCATGTGAATGATGTTTTGGAAAACCAAGCTTGAGGAAATCCTAAGAAATTGAAAACGTAGGAGTTTTGTTGTTTTGTTTTAATATTTATATTGTTTTTTGTTTTGTTTTTAAGCATAGAGTTTAATAAAAGGAAAACCGAGGACCTAAAGCCATGCTTCAATCCTGACCCTGTCCTCTCCTGTTACGTTAATCCCATATTATTATGCTGATTATCTTCACATCTATTAGTGGAATTCTACTTTTGTTTACCTTTTTCATGCCCAGCCTTCAAGAATAAGACATGGTCCCTGCCTCCAAGGAGTTTTCAATATAGTTGTGGAGAAAGGATTTACACGATAAAGGAAATAATTGTTTTTTAGATGGTGAGATTCAAATTTTAAGTGTTATAGGAGTTCAGACCAATGAAGTGTCTCATGTGCCTGTATGTCTCTGGGAAACAAAGTTTTCTTTGATATACTTTTACTTCTTTCTTCTTAGTGACTTCCAGGCATTTTTTTTACACCAAAAGGGGGATTGAGAGGGGATCTGTGATTGTGATGTAATCATTGGACCCAGAGGAGTAAGAGCAGAGGGTTATAAACTTTGGTCAGGCTTCTCCAGTAAGGTTAATATCATTTTGCAGCACATTTTCTGGGTGACTTTGACTACTCTAACCCTAGCTCATAACAGGCCAAATGTGTGTAGAATAACCTGGAATTCCTGTGTGAAATTGGGTCCTGGGCCAAAGCAATTGGTTCCTAATTAATTGCTGATGCTGGTTATAGCATTATAGGAAATGAGGAAGGAGACCAACAGTGGCTGATAGGCTACAAGAACATAAAAAAAATAGGTACTGAAGAGATAGAAACAGAGGACAAAAGTGCATGGGGACAAGTCAAGGGCAGAGCAAAGTCATTTAAGGAAAAAGAAAAACAGAAATGGACTAAAGAGGGAAGGATCTTAGAGATATAAATGACCATGTTAAAGAGGAAAATATCAAGAAAGGAAAGTATTAAACCCCAGAGAACAATTAGAAGGTATGGATCCGACAAGACTGAGTAAAATGTAAAGCCAGATCTGTAACAGAAAGAAGAGAACGAAACCCCAAATGGAGCCGTTGCTGTTCTTGGTATGACTGAAGTGTCAGTGACTCTGACACCAGTTCTCCATGGACAGATGTGGGAGACGGTAGACAAAGGGGAGTTCTTAGCACAGGATGTGTCCACATTGAAAGGATTCAATGTGGTGGTCTTCTGTGGTGCTGCATTAATACCCCTCCACAAGCCCCACCTGTATAACAGGTATCCTTTCAGTGAAGCCCTGCTCACCTCTCACCTCCTCATGAAGTCTGTCTGAATTACAGCAGTCCACTGTGACCTTTCCCTTTTGTGAGTCACAGCCACACAGTTTCATTCTTGACGACTCATTGCCTTGTGTTCTTAACTTTACATTCCTTTCAGTTGCTCAGAGGCAGATACTGTTCTTTCCTGTTCAACGTCCATGGCAGCACCTAGCGCAGGCTGAATAGACAGAGTCAGTGCCCAGGGGTAATGCAGTCAGATAGTAGACCCCACATACGTGGGACATAGGCTAGTGCCTTAATCATGGGTCCTTACCCTTTTTTGATTCTTGCTCCCAAAGCATAATCTTCATTGATACTTTGCTTTCAGAATTTATAAGCTAAAACACTCAAATCAACACTGGGATAGTTTCCCCAAGGCAATCTTAATGCATAAAGTTTCATTCTTGAGAATCATGACTCACTGGTGACAGCGGGGCCCAGGACCTTTGTCAGCTGGGCAGCACCTTCCAGGGGCCTTGCCTGGGGCTGGTTGCCTCCAGAAAGCCTACCTCCCCACCCCAACAAAAGACATTTCCAAATATGCCCCCTTAGGGCCTTCTCTTTTCCAGCATTTTTTCTGACTCTTAGGCCTTCCTACCTTGTAATACCCAAGAATAAAAGGAATGGCTGTTGCTCATACAGTGCTGCTCTCTTCACCAGGGATTTGAAGTGGTATTTGCACCTGCCTGTCAATTGCTTTCTAGTTAATTCGAATTCCTTTTGGTTTTCTTAGAGTTGCAGGATACGCTTGCTCTCTGGAGATGTGTTCTCACCCTCTTGCAGAGTGAGGAGCAAGCCATCAGAGATGCAGCCACGGAAACCGTCACAATGGCCATGTCGCAAGAAAACACCTGCCAAGCAACAGGTATCTTGTTGTTATCCTTTTGTATCGCCTTGTTGCTCTAGGACAGGAGGTTGGCACGCTTTTCTGTAAAGAGCCAGATAGTGAATATTTTGGCTTTCTTGTCCATTTGGTCTCTATCTCAACTCTGTCATTTTAGTGGGAAGGCAGCCATAAACAATAGGTAAACAAATGGGCATAACTTTGTTCCAATAAAACTTTATTTACAAAAACAGGCAGCTTCCCAGATTTGATCTGCTAGCCAATGTTTGCTGACTCCTGCTCTAGGACATCCTAGAGAAAAATTGTTTTCGAAGGTAGAAATTTAATAAACAGTCTTTTGCTAGTTACACTGTCATCCATCTTAAATAAGGCCAAGTCTCGATTATCTGTGTGGGTATGTAACTCAGGAATCACAGATCCATCATTTTATTCCTATGTGAGTTTTTACACGACAGAAAGTGACACATGATTACGTGTAAGTTAAGTTTCTCCTCTTTGTGCCTTGGCTCCTCATTTGGTGGCAACATTAACCCAGGAGGCAGGAGGGGGTAGAAAGAAGAGCAGCCAAGATGGGTAGTTCTGAGCTCATATCCTGGCCGTGGGACTATCTGTATGTGATGGCAAATGCTATGGCAACAAAAAGGAGCTCTGGTTGTGGGTAGAAAATGAGCTACTGGATGGAAAAGACAGGGGGCAGGTGGAGTAGAAGCAAGGTCACACCTCTGGACAAGTGGCCATCTGCGAGAGTGACTGCTTTAGTGGACTTGGATTCCATGTGCTTGGAGCTGGGTATCAGAAAAGATCTCTGGGTCCATCATCCCAATAAGAAGCAAGAACACCATTTTGAGGCAAGGGGTCACAAGCTGAGCAAAGAAGTTCACCTTCATGGACAGCAAAATGAGAGAGGAAGTAGCCATATAGTGTTTGCATCTGATTCAGGGCCCCTCATCCCTGTGGCTAGGGTAGCTTACTGAGACTGTGCACAGGACTGTGTTCCCTGGAAGCTTCCCTGAATGTATGAACTTTCCGTTATCTGAGTCCTCAGTCATAAAAGTCTGCATATGTTTCTCTGCCTATATGGAAGAAGCTAGTTTTTGAATAATCTCTCAGTGTTAGTGTGCCAGGGCGGGCTTAGCCAGGATCAGTTCTGCCTCTCAGTGGGAAAGCATTCATATGGTGCTGCAAGTGATGTGTAAGCTGGCTTCCCCCACCCCTCCCCAGCCCCCAACCTGCTAGACTCCCCCACTATCAAAAATTCTGCCATTAGTGATTCACTCCTTTTCTCAGTTGCAGCTGTTCCTTAGAAGGACACGCAGCGCTCAGCGAGTGTTCAGTAAATATTTGGTGGAAAATAATACTCGGTAGGTTTCTCTAGTACCTTCTCCACTAAAGATGAGAAAGATAATTTCATAGTGAAATCAAAGGTGGAATTCTTCCTCTTAATCTGTAATCTATAGTCTTTGCCCTACTACTTCTATTTCTTTCAAAATTTTCCTGCTTCATTTATAGTAAAACCATATTACCATGTTCTCCCTCCTTCTAGTTTGAGCTTTTTCTTAAGAAATAGAAATCAGTAATTATATACTGAGTGCCTTCTGCAAGTAAAACCCCATGTGTGAGGCCTCTGAAGGGATAAAATACGTAAAAGTCTACTTATCTATTTTTGTATTCTTCATCTTGATCTAATAAAAAGGATGTCAGGTGTGAAGAAGACAAGAATTCTGTAACAACTAAATGTAGTTAAGTTGCACCAGATCCTGTACCAGAAGGGAGAAAAGCCCTATAGGAAATTATTAGAACAACTTACAACATCAGAATATTATCTGTAGATTAAAATCAATATTAGATTTCCTGAATTTGATAACTATACTGTGGTTTTGTAAGACAATATTTTTATTCTTAGGAAATTCACACTGAAATGTAAAGGAATAAAGAGACACAACACCTGAAACTCATTCTCAAATGGTTTGGAAAAAAATAAAAGTGTATGTACATATAAATGTTGAACATAAATATAGAGTTGCTGTCCTTGCATCTTTTCCGTATGTTTAAAATTATTTCAAAATAAAATATTTAAAAATCCAATTTCACAACTAGAAAAGACCAATACAGTAAATATTGATAGATAATCTGATTGGTTTATCAATAAATAACTCAGCTCTCAGAGTGACTTCTTTCCCCTAAATTATATTAAAACATCTTGCTTCCCCCTTTTTTTAAACTCATTTTGAGTTAGTTTTTGTATCCAAAAAATCAAATTCAAGCCAGATTCCTCAGATTCAAAGATCTTAGCAACGTGTGTTGGCACTTATTCAGACTAAGCAGCACTTCCTCATGTACTCTCTGTTCTGCCTGATTATTGCTATTTAGAACCTCTGTGATACAGCTTGATTTTCTAATGCATAAAATACATATCTTTTTGCTTTAGACTGAAAAGTAGCTATGGACTGAGAATCAGCCCCTGATTTTTTGCTTCAGTCAGAAGTTAGGCAGTTGATTCATCAGAACAATATTGTCTTGTTTTAACATCTCTCAAGGATATTAAGCAGCTGATGGTAACTTTTCATATTCAGCTTATAAGGGTTTTGTAGAATACATTGTTGTTATTTTTCCTCTTTGGTGTTCCAAGTTAATCATTACTTATTAATTAATTTACCATTAAATCTTGAATACCTTAAAAATACATGTTGTTTATTTGTCCCCAAATCGGTGGTTTAATAAATGCCGCAGTAAAATAATATTATTAAGTTATGTTAATGTTTAATGTCTTCTTTGAGAAGTTAAAATTACAATAAAAAATTAAAATTAATTTTCAATTTTCCTCTAAAGAAAGAAACAACACAAGAACTCCATGTCCCTGTGATCTTGCTGTCAGTGAGGGCTACACACAGAAAGAGCTTTGCTCTCAGACTGTCTCTTAACAGCCTGCTGGAGGAATGTGGGAAATACAAGGTGCATTCTGACTGTGGGGCCTAGGAAGGGTTTTGAGAGTGGCACTGGCCCAAAGGAAGGGAGAGATGTGGCACAAATGATAGCAGAACATTCAACATGGAAGGAAAAGCTGGAGCCAAGACCTGGAGTTGGGGGAACCTGGGAGCTGATTGAGCAGCAGCGAGTGGACTTGTGTGGTCAGAACACAGTCTGGGGACAGGCAAGGGAGAGGAGCAGGAGGACCCATGTGCAGGATAACTTTGAATGCCAAACCACCAACTCGTGTAGGTGACAGAGGCTGGAAAGGGTTTAAAACAGGAGAGTTATGTTACCAGAAACATGTTTGAGGAGTCTCTCTGGCAGCAGTGTTTGAGATGGACCAGGGCTGGGGCTGAGTGAGAGGGGATCGAGAGGCAAAGAGACCAGCTTGGGGCTTGCCCTCTTGAGCTGCCATCAGTGCTGGTGGGATGGAGAGGAGAGAGTTGACTTGTGAGAGCGTGGGGGCATAGGATCAGCAGGGAGCTGTTGCTTGTGGGAGGCAGGAGAGAAGGGAAAGTGTGAGATGCCTTCCAGGTTTCCAACCTATGAGGTATCCAGGGGAAGTACCTTGACATGCCTCTGGCACGGATGTAGAACTTGGGCTGTGGCATTCCAGGAAGTGAAACTGCCAAGAATTGGGGAAGCACTCAGGCCACAAGTCATTGTATCTGGGACAAAGTATTCCTTAGGCCTTAGAGAGATTGGCAGTGGAAATTGAGAGGGCAAAAGGAGACCTTTATCTTCTGTGGGAATAGAATGAACTGTCCAGGCTCTGTCCTGCCCTCTCCAGAATGTAGCACAGCTATCTTGGGAGCTCCAGTGCTCCTGAACAGGAGTATTTATTGGTCCCGAGGGCACTGCCTAGAACCTGTAAAAGAAGAGGCAAGCATTAAATCCAGTTGTTCAGACTGTATCACCCCAGACATATTGTTTTGTACACAGTTGGCTTTAGGTATAGGTTTGTGGTATGAATTATTGAATGATCCTAGAAGGCCTGGAGAAAGTAACTAGATGCTTACGTGGCCCTCCCGAGGATGGATTTGTTGTTCACCTCTTTTGCCTCCTGAGGTCTCCTGCTGTCCTTCTGCACAGGCTTCTCCCCACAGGGGTCACCTGGAAGCATGAAACTCGCAGCCTGTGAATAACTCTCTCCGTGCAGCACCTGAAGCTCCCTCAGCCCCTGCAAGCATGAGCTCCAGCAGCAGGATCCTCTCTGCCCCTGCTCCCCACCCTACACCAGCTATAGAGCCCGCAGAGGGGAACAGGAGAAATGGTGTTTCTAGGACTTAAGAGTAGGGAATTGAAATTTACAGCTGGAATAAGAAAGTGGATGGGCCAGCCTCCAAGTGAGGCCCCTGCCTTTCTCCTTTCCCTGCTCTGACTTGACTTTTAGCGTTGAAAGGCTCAGGAAAGAGCTCTAGTTCAAGAGCAGGAGATGCTTGGGCCCATCTCTGCAGTTCTCTACCTTCTTCCACTGAGGAGCTCACTCGTGTCTGTTTTACATACATCTGGGTTTAATGTCAGATTTCATTTGAAGAAGGGCCTCCATGTGAGGGAGAAACAACCTAGATAATATTTAAATTTAAATCACTAAATTTGGGTGACTCTGAAGTTAGGCAGATGGAGTTCTGGGTGACAGCAGCAGGGAAGGAAGCTATGAAGGTACACTTATGAAGCTGCTTTTGGATGAAGAAAGGATTAAAAAAAGACACCTTGGGATAGGGAGAAAACACCTAGTAGGCTAGAAGATGGTCAGAATTCAGTGATTGGGGAGATTGTAGTGTTTCCTACAAGCAGGGATGTTTGAGCTTTCCATTTTGTAGAGCCCTTTGACTCTGATTCAGGTATCTGGTGTGGTTTAGCTTGAAGTGCTACAGAGAGTCAGATTCTGGGACTGATGTAGGGATGGCTAGATTGGGAGGTCCCCAGATGGAACCCCATGTGTTCCACTTAGCAGAGACAGTGGGGGCTCTGGGAGCTGGAGGGGCCATAGGGGACAGGGCAGGCAAGGAGGCTGTCTTCCTGAACCTCCCTCAGGCCCCCTTCCCTCCCTGGCCCTGGATCTCCCTCTCCTCCTCTTTCAGCTTCAGCTAGTGTTTGCTACCTGATTCAGATGGCTCCTCCCATCCCGTTTCCACCAGTGAGATTCAGAAAAAAGTTTCTGATGACCAGTAAGTCTGTTTTAGTTGATGCAACATAAAAAAGAGAAACCACTTAATAAGGAATTTTAAGAGGTGCCAGATCTCATACCCGTTGTCAGTGTTTAGGTTCAAGAAGGATGACTTGGTAGAAACTTTCTTATGAAAGAAATATAAAAGATTTTGAGGGGTGGGGCACAAGCAGGCAGACCAACTAACCAACCTATGGCTCTTTTCCTTGGAGGACTAGCTACAAGTAGTTCTGGCCCCTCCCTTCTACCAGGCCCCTTGCCCACAAAAAGTCCTGTAAAACTTCTACTCATCCTGCCAAATATGAATGTTTACTGGTGATGCATTAAATTCCACCTTTATAACAACTCTGCCCTCCAGGATCTCTCCTTTCCGTGAACCGCTGTAGTGTTTAGTTATTGTATCATTGCAATAGTCTTTCCTTTTCTACTCTTTTATCATTGTCTCTTTCATGTGCTTTATTTTTATCTTCCCAACTAGCCCTCACAGACTTAGAGATTAGAGACTGTATTCTGTTAGGTACACAGTGGGTGCTCAGTTTGTGTTGATGGATTGATCTTTCACCACAATCAGTCAGTCCCAAGTTCCCCAGGGAGTGTGAGAATGCCCTTTAAAACAAGAAAGAGCTCGAAAACGAGCAGATGGACCTTCCCTGCTGGAGCCACCTCAAGGGGCAGTGTTTTTCATTGATTCATACAAACTGGAGTGGCAGTCTTCCTAACTCACTCACTGTCTGGGTCTTGTAGGCTAAGAGTTTGCAACCCTATAGTATTTGGCCCTTCCTCACTCTTAACCTTTCAAGTCTCAGTCTCAGACTGCAGGTCCAGGGAGCCAGCCTGGGGCTATAGGGGCCATAGCCCTGGGTTAACCAGTAGACACCGAAGGAGCCTTCTGTGCTTAACGTGATGACCCGT
Source organism: Daubentonia madagascariensis (assembly GCA_023783475.1). Taxonomy (NCBI): domain Eukaryota; kingdom Metazoa; phylum Chordata; class Mammalia; order Primates; family Daubentoniidae; genus Daubentonia; species Daubentonia madagascariensis. Next base: position 36,825,969 of record JAKFHU010001035.1, on the reverse strand, counting down.
AGAGACTGGAATAATAATGGAAGAGCAAGATGTAGAAAAAATGAGACTCAGAGAGTAGATAATGGAGCAGTGGGCAAGTGGCATCAAGAGGCTGAGTGGAAGCAGTCCTGTGGCCCGGGGCAAGGAGGAAAAGGAAAACACCAACATCTGCTCGTTTTCCCCCAAAATGCACTCTTCCTACCTACTGCCATCCACACTCCTACCCGTACCCCACCACATATACACACACGTGCACCATCACCCACACAGAGCCTGTGAGCCAGCGTGAAAGTATGAACACTTCTCACAGGTTCCAACCCTTCAGCAAGCAGGGAGGGAGGCCTGGGAGGAGAGATAGGGAATCCTAGGTCACTGTGACATTCTACAGTGGCTCCACGATGAGACAGCTCAGTCAGCAAAGCCCCAGGCCTGTGGGACTTCACGCTGAGTCACAGATGGTTCCACCCCCAGAACCTGTAAGGCTACCCACTAGCCTCAGACCCTGTGCTTTTTCAGCTTTTGCCAGTTCACAGGGTCAGGCTCTAGAAGGGCTCTCCAGTATTGCTTCCCTCCTCCCTCTGCCTTCCAATAGGTTCTTTCCTAAGTTTTCTACTCAGAAACACTGTCTACAAAGTGGCCTTTCTGTTCTATGGTGCCAGAGCCTGGCCCCAGACTCAATTTTATGTATGTATCAAGTACCTTTTTCTAAACAAGAATAACCAAAAAAAGTTAAGAACCACTCCACTAGAATGTACCCTCCTACCTGCCTGCAAGTCTAACTTAAATTCCCCTTCAGGCAAGTTAAACTTCATCTGCCTCCATCATTTCTTTGTGCCTGTTTTAAAATTCTAAATTGTTTTCTGACTCCTTCTCCTATTCCCACTTAAGATGATCTACAGATTTTTCTCTTACTATTTAAGTATGAGGCAAGAAGTGGTCAGATCAAGCATATTCATTCATTCATTCATTCAACAAATATTTACAAAGTGCCTGTCCACCAGGCTTGTTTCATGTGCTAGTCTAAGCCACCATCATCTCTGCCCTGGACTTCTGCAAAAACCTCCAATCAGGTCTTCCTGCCTGTATACTCTTGTCTGCCTGCAATCCAAGGGTGCTTCTTAAGGGGTAAATCAGATGATGTTGCTCTCTGGTCAGAACTCTCCGTTGGCCTCCCATCCTACTCTGAATAAAACCCAAACTCCTAAAATAATATACAAAGTCCTACCCAATTTAGCCCCTGCTACACACACTGCCCCCTTTCCCTGTTCCAGTCACTCTAGCCTTCTCTGAGGTTCTCTAACTCTCCAAGCCCATTCAAGCCTCATGGCCTTTGCATGGCCTTTCATGCCCTAAGAGGAGCTGTGCCCTCCTCTTGGACTATTCTTTCCTTGTCCTATGAAGGCTGACTCCTTTATATCATTCCAATCTCAGCTTCAATGTCATCTCCATAGAGGGCCTGCCTTGACCACCAAGACTACAGTAACCACCCAATCGTTTGTTCTCACTTCACCCTGCTGGTTTAATTCTCTGCATAGTTTTTATTTTTTATTTGTTATTTGTCTCTCTGCACTAGGATAAACTCCTAGAGAGTAGAGTTTTGTTGTTTTTTTTTTAATTTGAGACCTGGTCTGAAACTCCTGGCTTCAAGTGATCCTCCTGCCTCAGCCTCTCAAAGTGCTGGGATTACAGGTATTAGCCACCTTACCTGGCTGAGAGTAGGATTTTTGTCTGTTTTATTCACTGATGTGTTTCCAGAACCTGGCACAAAATAGATGCTCAGTAAATATCACTGTTTGATGATCAATTGAATGAATAAATGGAGGAATGCATAAATCAAAGTAGTTAAACACAGTGAAGAGATTAGTGTTTTTAGAATCTATGTGGTGCACAGGTGGGGATGGATCTGTTTGGATTCTGTGTTGTTGTGAAATTGCCCTGAGGTTATGGCGTATCCTTGTAATGGCAGATTAAATCAGCTACCTTAGTCTCCACCTCTTCCCAGAGACATTAATTCAACAAGGAACTGATTGAGCACCTACTAAGACTGGGCACTATGGCAGATCCTGGACTAATTCCATCTCTCCTTCGTCATTCCATCCTGTCTCATGCAGGATGGAATTTCTGGAGCAAGAGTTTTTTATCCATAGGGGCCCACACACCTAGTATGGGGCTGGCTCTGGGAAGTGCCCAGCAGGGGAAGATTGGTCAGTTGATCATCAGGCCCCAGGAGGGGGACCAGGGCCAGTGCAGAATGAATCAACCTGGAAGGGCTAGGGGAGGTGGCACCTTCCTGGGGCCTCTTTCTGGTAGTCTCTTCACCACTCTGAGCAGGCTAGTGGGCGGGGTAGGGGAAGGAGAACCTCATCACCACCCTCTGGATGCTCCTGCTTCATTTTACCTCATTTAATCCTCACAATACTCTGTGCTACTTTCTCCATTTAAAATATATATATTTAATATATTTAATATATTTTTATATATATATATGAAAAAAATATATATATATAAAATATATATATATGAAAAATATATATATATAAAATATATATATATATATATTTTTTTAGAGACAGGGTCTTGCTATGTTGCCCAGGCTGGAATGCAGTGGCTATTCGCAGGCACCCTACAGCCTCGAACTCCTGGCCTCAAGTGATCCTCCCACCTCAGCCTCCCAAGTAGCTGGAACAACATGCATGTACCACCACGCCCCTGGCTATATTTTCTCCATTTTTAATATGAATAAGGAGAAGTTCAGACAGTTGAAGTAATGGGCCCAAAGTCCCATGGAAGATAAGCGTCAGAGCCAGAGTTGGAGCTCAAGTTCCTGTGGTGACAAGGCTTCACACTTTCAGCGCCTCCTCTAAGACAGGAAAAGGAGTCCAAACCTGGCCTCTAGTTTGGAAGCTAGGAGTTAAGAGAAAGGGGTACATTGAGGGTCTTCTAAACTCACTATTATGTTTGAAAGAAGACACTGGAGTCATAACTTGAGAAAATGAGTTGGGGACCCAGAGCTGAGATAAACAGAAATTGTCCTGGGGGAAGGGAATAAGCTGTGGCAGGGAGGGCAGTTGCAGCAAGAGATAGCAATGGTCCTGTATGAAGGCTGCTGATGTCCCTGTCCTTCAGTCACTTCCTAGGGGAGGAAATTTCATCACTTGAGGGTGTTAGAGCCTCTGATTTACAGATGCAGAAACTGAAGCCCAGGAAAGGCAAATGGTTTCCCCAATGTCACATAATTAGTAGAAAAATGAGGTCTAAAACACAGACCCCTGAGACCAGGGACAGCACTTCTCTCTACTGCCCCCAAGCCTTGATTTACACAGAGGAAGTGACAGAAATGTAGGGATGCCCACTGAGAATAATCCAGACTCTTAGGATAGAGAGAACTTGGCAGGGGTGAGATACGGTGCTGTAGGGTGAGGGCAGAGAAGATGGAACACTGCCTTGAAAAGCATGCTTGGAGGAACTCCAGCAACACAGGGGTGGGAAGAACAAAGTGTTCTATGAAACCAGGCATCTCCCAGCAATAAAACCACACCCTGAGTCAGCCCTGAGATTTGACTGCCTTGGTCTCTCCTGGGCCTCTCTCCCGTGGCTGTCTGGGTGTTCCTCTGTATTGTCTGTAGTGTTCTAGGTGAGGAAACATAAGAGATTAGGAATTGCAATCCTGACTCCCAAGTGAAATGGTAGGGGGAAATGGTGGTGTTAGGAAGGTAGTTAGGCTGAAACTAATTATCTGCGTTCTCATTTATTCCTTCAGGACAGAGATGCTTGATCAAGGCAGGCCATCATCCCCACCTCCACCCCCATTACTGCCAGCTGCAGTGGGCTGTTACAGTGGAACTCCAGTTGCCATGTACCAAATTGCATTTGCCATCAGTTGCTGTTCCTGGGGAGCCCGGGCCCCCTGACGTTCACCTGCGTCTTGGCAAGTGCGTCACTGGCAGCTAGCTCCCATGATGTGCAAAAGCAGATGCAAACTAATGCTCCTGTCTTAAATCTACTAGCAGCTTGCCAGTGCCAGTGAGTACCCTGGCTGGGCCTGGTTACCAGGGTGATGGGATTGTTTCCATGGCCTCCCAGTGACTAAGCCCCAGAGAGACAACAACAGGCTCCTTTCGAGGAAATGAGGGTCATTTTGGCATCATTTTGCATCCACTCTTGCTGTTCCTGAAAGCCAAGCTTCCTGAGCCCAAGGTGACTGACCCCCGTGGGTGACGATAAGCCCCCAGTCTGGGGCTTAGGCCATCTGGTACTGACGTGGCTGGCAGGGTTTGTCTCTCCTGTTAGTCAGGGCAAGCCCAGTGCATGGTGATCTTCTTCTCCGTGGCCTCAACTCCCCTCTTCTGTGCTTTCCTTTTCCTCAGGAACCTGCACTTTGCTCAGCAAGGCCACACCAGGATGCAGGATTTCTCTTTTCATTGTGGCGAGCAGTTTTCCTTTTTGAACCTAAGCCAGTTTCAGGAGTTAGGGTCACTGCTCTGTCAGGGATGACCAGATGGGTGCCCCTATTCTCACTTGCCCCTGGTTTGGTTGGAATGACCGAGGAGCCTGCTGGCTGGCATTACCCCACACACATACCCCTGGCCCAACTTCAGGCCCGACTCCTCAGGGAGCACCCTTCCTGAGCACTCCACCTGGTGCTGACACCTGCCTTTTTCCCACCCGAGTTCATTCACCGGCAGACTTCCTCCTCCATCTCAACAACCAAATGATTGTCAGAACCAGACTGTCACAGCATTACTGCCCAAGAAGTTCTGCAAGGCAGGGTGGGGCCCAAGAAAGGGCTCTGTATAGGCCACTGGGGTAGCCCTCATTCCTCACCATCCTGCTCTTATCCAAGGAGGTATAAAGGGTGATGTCAAAGACCGTCATTCTACCCACAAACTCCTCCAAATTCTGTTCTCAAATCTCTCAGAAGATCTCATGCTGGCTTGTGATAGCTTGGGCTTCCATTGTTTTTGACTACAAGAATCCCCATGGCAGGAGCTCTCATAGGCAGAAGAGCAGAATGGAAGGTGGCCCTGGTGGTGGTAGGGCATCACAGGGAGGGTTTGTATCTATGCACGTCGGGGAGGGTGTGTACATTCAGATAAAATGGCATGTTGTGTATGCCTTTCAGTGTGTCTCTTTGTAAAGATGTGACACGCTGGATATGAATGTATATATGAGCATTATGAGAACGGGATTTTAGGAGATGGGCTCTGGCCACACACCTCACCTGAAATGCAAAAACTTCATTAGAAAATAAGCCCACAAGCCTTGTAATTATAGCTGGAATTTATTAAAAAGATAACTTTTTAAATGAGGGTGGGGAGGGGAAACACACTTAGTAGAGACCAAAAAATGGAGAAAAGGAGGGAGGGAGGGAGTCACACTTAGAAGGGACCCACGAGTGGGGAAATGGAAAGGAGAATCCAAAGTTCAGCTCTTTATATGATACCTTGCCCATCCCCACCTCTGTGCCTTTGCACAGCCCCAGGCCCTCCATTTCCACAAAGCCCTTCAGGCCTTTGTATCTCTTTCCTTCTGTCAGCCCCTCACTGTTTAGCTCTTGTATTGTTTCTTGGTTGAGTCTCATCCTCCCACCCCCACTAAGCTTTTTAAGGGCAGAGGCGGCCATCACAGCAAAGTGGGGCATGGTAAATTCTACAGTAGCTTGCATCAGGCTGGCATATTGCTTCTGTAGCACGGCCTGGTTTTGGAGTTGAATGTGGACATGGGGTTTGAGGTAGGCAGCTTCCCTTGGGTCATTCCCCTGATCAGCCTCCCAGCAAGCCCCAGGGTGCCCAGTAATTCATCGATGAACCTTTTCAGGGTCATTAGATTAGGATGGGTTGGCAAGGACTCCTCAAGAAGTCCAGTCCTGTCATGCCAGAAAATGAAATTCCGCTGTTCTTTTAAAAGCCAGTCGTAGAACATAGTGGTTCTGCTTCAAAGTCTCAAGTGTGTTGAATCTTTTTTGAAAGTAAAAGGAAAAAATCAGATTCTTACCCACCCCACCCCCTTAATCTGTTCCAAATGAGAACATTTAAGAGGAAAACTCCCAAGAACCTACTCTGTTAAGAAAATTGGTTTCTGCTGTGGAGTGGGGTGGGGTGGGGAATGAAGTTAGGAAAATATATGGAACCTGACATAAAAGATTTGGTTTGTGTTTGGAAAAAGGTTCAGGTTGTTTTCAGGTTTTGAGTTACAGTTTGGGTGTGTTTGAAGAAGTAGAATTGAGTGGCACCTCGATGCACAGCCTTTGTGGACTCCTCATTCAGCTCCTCCTGCCTGGGCCAGTCCCTGTTAAAGATGCCTTGCGTGGCAGGCTGGCTGGGAAACCTTCCTTCATAAATGACTCCCCCAGGGAGACAGGAGTGATAACAGACATTTTAAGTGGGAGCCGAGCTGCCTTAAGCACTTAAAGCAAAGGCTCTGCATGAGTTTGGCCCTGGGATTCTCCTTGCCAAGGCAAGTTTTCAGTTTGGTTACTCTAATTTTATTATTTCTCTAACCAGCAGAGTGATTGAGGCTTTGATTGTGAGTCCTGTTTTTGTTTTTCATATTCTATTTTTATACTTTGAAGCTGTGGTTATAAAATATACACTCAAAAGTGCTGGTTCTGCACCCACAAGGCCCAGAAGGTTGTCCAGATGCACAGTGTCAGGGCTGTTCCCAGCAGCCTTCTTCAGTGCCCCTGCCCCTATCGCAAGCCTTTTGGGCAGGGACTGGAGGGACAGCAGTTGCTGTAAGTAAGAGACTGGTCCAACCATGAGCATGCTTCTGGCCAAATATTTTAGATATGACTCTGAGAAACTGGCAGGGGTATTTTTCTGGTGGCTTCCCCAAGCACACAGTGAGGGGTCAGAACCTGTAGAAGCATAATTCCCAGTTTCAGCTAAAATGTTCATTCATCTCCGATGTGCAGTTCTCCTGGCCCCTATCTTCTCTCACATTCACGCAGAAGGTATGTGCAGCATGGCACTTAGGGAAAAACAGCACAGCAAAGCAAGCTCATTTGCTTCGTTCACCCGCTACTTGGTGGAAATGGTTGTCATGTTCACAGTACTGTAGAACTCACAGAAGGGCCTAAGAGATCTTCCAAAGTGCTGACCTTCCTATCTCCTTCTCCAGCCAATTGGAACCCCTCCCTCTGTCCTCTTGCCTTCTCTTTTTGCCCAGCCTCGTCCCATCCCTTCCTTTCTCCCAATCCAGAATAGATCTAGGAATCTCCTGACATTGTTTCCACCTTGGCTACAAGCAGTGCTGGGTCTTTTTGAATAGCCTTATCCATAAATCTTAGATTGTTTTTCATCTTTGAAAAAGCTGCTTCTATCAACAAGTCATTATTCACATGTAAGGGGCAGGGAAAAGTTCACCACATTTCAGACTTCAATTTCTTGTCGCTCTATTTCACAACATCCACTCCCCAGAAACCACAGAAATTTTTTAAAAAATCAATCCCCAATAGGCAAGATGCCCCACGACATAGCCTGCTAGAACCAGAGCCAGTTACCTGGGTTGGGGAGAGGTAAGAGTGATGGTAGGTTTGCCTAGATTGGAGCTGGCTAGCTCAACCGATGGGGGAAAATAATTTCAGAATCTCAGAGAACTAAAAACCCACTGTTCTTATTTTAGAGTGGTGGGTTTGGTGGATGGGGAGATTTGGAGAGAGAGGAGTGGTATTCATAATGAATGGCTTAATTTAGCTGTTACTGTAAATTAAAAATAAAGAATATATTATAGTATAATATAACTAATGGGCTAGGGCACACCTCAGTTCCATGTTATACCAGCTAAAGGAAAGATGAAGGGAGGGTGAATTTGGAGTGGATGAAGGAGAAAGGAGGAATGGAGGGAGAGAGAAGCAGACTCTCTCTCAGGGACCCGGCTCTTTCTGTCCCTCTGATTCTTACCCTGAGCATGTTGGCTTTTTGACCTCATGCTTGTCATCACCAGTTAACAAGACAGCTGTTGCACCTCAGATATCACCCCAACATTCTAGGTAGGAAGGAAGGGGCAAGAACATACATTTTTCTTATCACAAGATTCTTTTTATCCAGGAAGAGAAAATGTCCCCCCAAGTCCCCAGCAGGTATCTCTGTATGCATCCTTGGCCAGGTCAGTTACATGGCCATCTTGGCTATGAAGGTGGGCTGAGGGAGAAAGTATCATGAGACAGAAAATGAGATGGGACTAAACAGATCACCTGGAGCTGGAACCATCACCTCCTAGAACAAAATTAGACTTCCGTTAGCAACCAAAAAGGGGGGTGGCTGCTGAGTGGGCTACTAGGGAGGGTGTAGTACATGCCCAGGAAGTGCCGTGATACATTTAGTCCAGCAAGAGGAGTGGAGAGTGGGGGTGGGGTGGGGGAAGGACAAAAACTAAAACTAGAGATAGGTGAGGACCAGATATTCAGAGGCCAAGGATGCCCTGCTGATGACTTGGCCCTCTGTGGCAGCCTTCACAGGTTCTAGGTAGGAAGGTGAGGAGGCAATTACATATTACGTAGAAGCTGGGAAGAGATGTTGGTGCCCTTAAAAGCAGTGGTTTTGACACTTTGTGTGTACACAGGTCACCTGAGGATCTTGTCAAACTGAGATTCTAATTCCATAGGTCTAGGTAGGGCACAAGATTCTGTATTTCTTACCTCCCAGGTGATGCTGTGATGCAGCTGGTCAAGGGATCACACTTGGAGTAGCAAGACCCTAAAGGATGCTAATGGGAAATAAATGTTCAAATATTTTTTTTCTTTTCTTTTTTTTTTTTATCAAGAACATTCAGGAAGAGTGTTCAAATATTTTTTAAAGTAACTACTAATATAACTGAAATGGGAATTAAGACTTTGAAATCACTAAAGTAAAAAAAATGACTCTTAGATTGAGTTTGTTTTAAAGAAAAGCAAAATCTGATGTATCTTTTGGAACTCCTGATGTCTACATGTAACAAAAAAGCCAAACAGTTGTTTAAACCCAATGGAAGTGTATCTGTCTCAAGTAAAAGCAGTCCACATGGTGGAGTCCAGGCAGTTCTTGGTCGTGAGGGCCCCAGGCCCCAGTCTTCCTCTGACTTTCTGCTTAGTGAAGTGGTCCTGGCATGTGGCTTCCATCCTCAAGGTCATCTCTTGGTCCAAGATGGCTCTAGGAGCATTAGCCATCACATCCTCATTGCAGATGGGAAGAAAGGGAAGAAAGGAGAACTATAAAGAGCTTGCACCATACCCCTTTTAAGGAGCCCTCCCAAAGTCCCATAAAACACTTCTGTTTACCTCTTACTAGCTACAACTTAAACATGGCCATATTTAGCTGCAAGATAGGTAAAGAAACATGGTCTTTTGGGCTGGGTGCATTACCTAGCATTCTCTTATTAAGGAAGAAGGAAACACATCCAGCTATGTGTCACTTTGGTTTTTGTTTTTATTTATTTTTTTGAGATAGGGTCTCTTTCTGTCGCCCAGGCTGGAGTGCAGTGGTGCAAACATAGCTCCCAGCAACCTCAAACTCCTGGCCTCAAGTGATCTTCCCACTTCAGCCTCCCTCAGCCCCCCAGGTCACGGGGATTACAGGCATGAGCCACTGTGCCTGGCTATATTTCACTTTGATACAAGAGCTACACCTAAATTAACATGGAGTGGTTAGAAATAAAGAAATACACAAACCTAGTTCAGGCAAATGGCAACAAAAAGAAAGCAGGGGTGGCAATAATGTTAGGCAAACTAAAATTTAAGACAAAAAGTATAAAGATGGACAGGAAAGAAAGCATTGAATAGTGATAAAAGGTATGATCCACAAAGAAGATGTAACAGGCATAAACCTATATACAGCAGACAAATAGCATCAAAATTTACCAAAAAATGAGAAATATTAGAAAAAATTATTAAAATTACAGTCGTAGTAGAATACTTTAATCTACCTTTCTCAGAATTTAAAAGGTCAAGCAGGCTGGGTGTTGTGGCTCATACCTGTAATCCCAGCATTTTGGGAGGCCGAGGCAGGAGGATCACTTGAGGCCAGGAGTTTGAGACTAGCCAGGGCAACATACTGAGACTTCGTCTCTACAAAAAAATAAAAAAATTTAAAAAGCCTGAGCAAGAGCGAGACCCTGTCTCTACAAAAAAAAATAGAAAAATTAGCCAGGCATGGCAGTGCGTACCTGTAGTCCCAGCTACTCAGGAGGCTGAGACAGGAGGATTGCTTGAGCCCAGGAGTTTGAGGCTACAGTGAACTGTGATGATGTCACTGCACTCTAGCCCAGGTGATAAAGTGAGACCCTGCTTCTAAAAAAAAAAATTAAATAAATATAAATTTTTTAAAAATTAGCCAGGTGCGGTGGTGCATGCCTGTAGACCCAGCTACTGGGAAGGCTGAGGCAGGAGGACTGTTGAGCCCAAGAGTTCAGGGCTGCAGTGTGCTATGATCACACCACTGCACTCCAGCTTGGGTGACAAAGTGAGACCCTATCTTGAAAGAAAAAGTCAAGTAGACTGAATGTAAATAAGATTATAAAGGATTTGAATACCATATTTAAAAGGTTGGACATGTATAAACCCTGTACTCTACAGACAGAAAATAAAGATCCATTTCAAATAGCTACATAAAATTTACAAAAATTGATTATATTGTAGGTCACGAAGAAAATTTCAGTTCCATAAAAGAGGAATTTTTCTAGGCTATATTCTGACCAAATTGCAAGCACACTAGAAATTTAAAACAAAAATATAACAACAAAATACCCCTTAGATATTTAAGCACAATTTTCTAAATAAGTTATGCCAATGACAAAACAAAAATTAAAGATTCCTTTGAGGCCCATACAGATGAAAACACAATCAATATTTAAGTAGATGAAGGTCTCCTCAGAGGAAATACTTGCAATATATTAGGCAATTAAGTTGTTATTCATAATATAGGAAGAAGTCTTTAAAAATCAATAAATGAAGATGATATAAAAAGAGGCAAAAGGTAAAAACCAGACACTCTAGAAGAAGAAAGACATGAACAATACACACATGAATAGCCTTAATAATAATAAAGAAATACCAATTAGGACATCAGCACCCTGTCATTTCCCCATATTTTACTGGCACAGAATAAAAAGATTGCTCTCAGCTGGGGTTGCAATAGCTGTGAAGGAACAGTTATGATCATACCTGGTGGAATTGTAAATTGGTACATTTTTAGAGGGAGTTTAATGGCATCTATAGAAATTTTAAATGTATATGCCAATTGAGCCAGTAATTCCACTTCTAGGAATCTATCCTGTAGAAATATTTGCACAAGTATGCAAAGATATATGTGTATGGTTTTTTCTTTTTTTTTTAAGGTTTTTTTCTTTCAACCCCTTTTTTTTTTATTGGCCATCCTTCAGAGAAAAATCAACATTGTTTATAACAGAAAAAGAAGGAGCAACCTAAATGTCCCTCAAAGGATTGGTAAATTTTGATATCTCCACATACTATGCAGTAGTTAAAAATAATGGAGTTAATCTATATGAACTGACATGCAAAGGTGTCCGTGATGTATTATTATCTGAAAAAAGCAAGTAGCAGAACAGAATATTTGGAATGATTCCACTTTAAGGTATGGTGATAGTTATTATTATTATTATATATAAATATGTCTTTTTTTTAAGTCTAGAAAACTATATATTATGAATTACAGTCTCTGCTGCCTGTAGTGGCCTGGTAAGGAGCATAAATGCATGAACTGGCTGGGTGTGCAGTCAGAGTCAGTAGGAGGGAGTGTGGGGAACAGAAGGTCATGTGCTGTCTCACTTATAGCCAGTGGGTGCGATTTGTAGCCTTTCTAGGTTTCCTTAGCCAGTGTCCATGGGTCAGAACTCAGGAGCAGTAGCTTTCGTTTCAGCCCCAAGATAACCATTTTTGGCCTCCTAGCAAGGGCAGTAGCAGTGACTCCTACTGACATCACTTTGGGTCCTCTTCAGTGCTGGGTGAACCTGGAGCTTCTAGCTGAGGGGTGGCATCATTGCCCCTCTCCCCTCGGCATGCTGAAACAGGCTGTCATGTCGCTCTCAAAGTTATAGCAATTAACATTGAGTTTAAGATTTTTTTTACCATCGTACTATTTATGGACTGTGTTTTGTTTTAGTTTGCTGGTTCCTTAGTGCTCTTGCGAGCTCACTCTCCGCCATGGAACCTCCAGAATCTTCAGAGGGCCCCACCACACAGGCCTAGTTACCCACAGTCCCAACGTGAGCCCTGCATAGTTACTCTCCTTAGTCTCTATGACCCTAGGCAGGGAGAGGGGATCCAAACAGTCTCAGCTGTACTGGATGAAAATAGCTGGAAATAAACAGCTACTGGAGGAGCAAACTTGAGGGTTGATATCCCCCAGTTGCTGATTTCTATCCTGCATAGCAAAATCTCTGTGCTGTTTGACTTCTCATTTCTAAAAGTGATTTCAACTTTATTTTCCCCTTGGCCCTCAGTGTAAATATTAGCCTGGTCATTGAGGCTGCCATCCAAAGAATGGTTTGGTCTCCAGTGTAGGGTTGTTTAGCAAATAAAAATATAGGACACCCAGTTAAATTTGAGTTTCAGATAAACAACAAATAAATTTTTAGTATAAGTATGCTCCGTGCAATATTTGGGAATACTTATACTAAAAAGTTATTTGTGGTTTACCTAAAATTCACACTTGGTGTCCTGTATTTGGGTCTTGCTCTGTCACCCAGGCTGGAGTGCAGTGGCATAATCATAGCTCACTGCAGCCTCAGACTCCTGGGCTCAAGCGATCCTCCCTCCTAGTCTCCTGAGTAGCTGGGACTACAGGCACATTCCACGATGCCTGGCTAATTTTTGTATTTTTTGTAGAGACGGGGTCTCGCTGTGTTGCTCAGGCTGGTCTCAAATTCCTGACCTCAAGCAATCCTCCCACCTCAGCCTCCCAAAGTGCTGGGATTACAGGCTTGAGCCACCACGCCCAGCCAATGTCCTGTATTTAATCCAGCAGCCTTTCTCCAGTGGGCTGTTTTGGCTCCCATTCCAAGGGAGGCATTTGAAAGTTGAAGGATAAAGATCAGTAGGAATTGTGAATAATAGCCCACTACTAAGCTTGGTCCAGGGCATGACAAGTCACCTCCCCTCATATCCTACTGAACGCCCTCTCCTGCCTTCTGTGCCTCCTCCCCTCCTCCCAGTGGCTCCCCTGCTTCTGAGCTGGGGCCTCACTTCCTGCCTCCCGACTCTCTCTGAGTCTGTGGCTTTCCCCCACCCTCACCCCTCCTCCTTTTTCCTCGTTTTGCTCTCACTGGTCCATAACATGTAATTAAAGTTTACATATTTGAGTGTTGGTTATAATTACTAAATAAGGTTTTGAGTTCCTTGCTGTAATTTAAATAGCAGGGGAATTTAACTTGCTGTGTGTGTTTCATTTCAAGCTTTTATTGATAGGTGGCCTTAAGTTCATTTTTAGCCATGTGAATCATGGGCCTTCACCTTAAGCAGAAAGAAAGGTCTCCCATATCCGGAATGAACTTACATACATCTTCCTAGAACAGAAGCCAACAGGGAAGGTGGGGAGTGGGCTATATTGCAGTGGAGGGCAAAGGGGGTTCCACTATGTTGACCCATTCAAGGGAGAAGGAGGCTCAGAAGCCTCCTGTGCCGCCCCAGAGCCTTTTCGAATTGGGCACAGCTGACCAGGGGGAAGTTCACCTCTTTCCTCTTCATCACTGATTGCCTGACTCCTTACCAGTGAGGAGCAGCCTCTACTAGGGAGGAGAGTGATGTGGGGCTAATGACTAGGGCCCCAGTGGCCTCTGCTTTCATTCTCTGCCTCTCCCAGTGGGAGCTGACACTTAAAGGAAACTCCACTCCAGCTGCCTTCCCAAAACTGGTAGGGTCTGGACAATTCTCTGACTTGCCCCTGCATTAGACCTTCTGGTTTCTAGCTGCTGCCTTGAGGCAACTAGAAACTGATACCTATCTTCTCTCCCATTCTCTCTCTGCCTTTGCCTCTCCAGCCCCACTCTTCACCCACCAACAGAGGGCCCAGGGAGCGTTTGCCCATTTAGGAAAGGAGACCTTTGAAGGGCAGTGCCATCTTGGAGAGAGGACACTGATCTGGGAATCAGGAGTCACCTCTGTCCACACTAGTTGGTTCTACTTCCTTGGCCTCAGTTTCATCCTCTGTAGAATGGGGCTGATCACATTTCTCACAGAATATCTGTATTAAAATATAAATAAAAACAAATGTCAAAAAGTGAGCAAGGTTCCATCCCCAATCCAAATGCTAAATGGCATTTTTTTAATGCTGAAGAACTAGAAACTTGCTATTTGTTATAGAATCCTTTCATTCACCAGGTTAGAGAACCATACCACTTTATTTTTGGAGGAGTCTTTTTACTCCTCCTCTCATGGATTCCTAAACATCTAGGTGTTCCTTCCTATCTCTTCTTTCAGGCAGGGTAGAATTCGAGAGACTGAAGGAATAGGTATGTCCCCCTTGCCATTTCATCATATGTTTCAGTAGACAGGAGTTGGCTCTTTCAAAGGCTCGACCTAGTGTTTTGTGACTTGAGTTGAGGGATCTTCTGGACCCCGAAAAGGAGGCAGCTGCATGAGTGGGAGGACTGCATTTGCCAAATGGCTTTAGGTGCCCAAAGAATTTCAGATCAGATCTCTCACTTTTAATGGGAATGAAATAACAAAGCTTCATGCACCCGGAGCTTGTTGCCTTTTGCTGAGCAAAGTTCTGTCAGCCATTTATTACAGTACAGAGGCTTTACGCCAGCTGGAAACCCGCTAATGAGTGAGGCCTAAGAATCTGAGTTTCCCAGAATGTGAGGGAAACCGAATATTAGAGGCCACAGCATTCCGACTCCGATACTTGGACGGAGCGTGTGTATTCCCTTGGCTACAGCCATTTGGGGCTCTGAAAGGCAGAGAGATTTAACCAGATCCTTCTCTTAGCACTTGCTGGGGGACGCAAGCCCCTTGTCACCTTGAAGTTCTGTTTAATCCTTCACCTTCATAGCAGCACCACAGCAGTGAAAAACAATGAGAATAAGCCACACCCGTGGAAATTCATGTCAGGGAAAGAAGACAGGAGCAGGATCAAAGCCTCTTGTAACCCAAGAATTCCTCAGCAGCTCTAGTCCCTTAATAATTATGGTTTGGAGATTTGCCAGAAAGCAAAACCACTTAACATGCCATATTTAACAATGAACAGTTTTCTGTGTTCATAATAGTCACTGTACAGAGCAAATAGGCACCTAGTTGAGAAAGGTGCCTATTGAGAAAGGGTGGGATATTTATATGTGTATATAAAATAACCCACACCTACCTTAAACCTAAAATGTTTTCAGGGAAGAATGTGGCACTTCTCTCTGCACTGGTACCTGTTTTAGGAGTAAGTTGCAGAAAATCTACATACTCTGCCCTCCTATCCTCACCTCCCTGGGTTTTTAAAAATAAAAATCTGTGTTTAACCCAGAATTTCCCAAACTTATTTAACAACCAAATCTCCCCCCGACCTTTGGTTGGTTTTGAAGTTTGGAGTGTTTTGGTTTTAAATATCTACTAACATTCTCAAAAGTCATTGTCCCTAGGCAAACTTTTTGGGAAATGAGGGCCAGTGGGGATAGGGAGCAGTATTTGGACAGTGGGAGGATGGAGAAAACTAGTCCCGAACCCTGAGGGGCAATGAACACATTTGCTGGAGGCCAGGTCTCTGCATCGGGTTTGAGGAACCTTGGATGCAAGTTCTCCGTGTCAGCGTTTGTTCAGTTAGTTTATCAGACAAACATTTGTCATTGGGGGAAATTAGAGAAGAATGACTGGTTGAAGGGAAAGTTCATTAGAACCTATCCTTGAAAGGATGGGCATAATTTCAGGAGGCAAAGGTGGGAAAGATGCAGAGCATTCCAGAAAGACGGGTGGTTAAATTCGAGGCCTGTTTAGGAAAGGGATGAATTAGTATGGTCCAAGCCTCAAGTGTGCTTGAGTAGGATGGAGTGAGATGAAGCTGGGACGAAATGGAGGACATTTGGATCAAACAGGATTCTTTCAGATGCAAATGACAGAATGTGCAACCCAACCCACTTTGCACGGAGGGGCATATTGGGTCATGTCACTGAAAATTCCAGTGCTAGGTCTGGCATAATTCAAGGGCTCAAACAGTGTCCTGAGGACTTGGTTTCTTGCCATTCTCCCATCTGCTCCTAGCTTGGTTCTGTTTTCAGACAGGCTCACACTTTTCTTGGAGTTTAAGGTGGCTACAGTAGCCCTAGCTTTTAATTTATTCAAGTCCTGTATCAGTAAAATCCCATTGCATTTTATTGGCTCTAGTTGGGTTCCAGGCCCATCCCTGAGCAAATCTCAGAGGCACAGAATATAACGCCCTGATTGGCTTAGACCTGGGGAGGTACCCATGCCTGGAGTGGGGGGTGGAGTTAGCCCTGCCCAAACCACATGTACTGAAAGGTAGGGAGGGCCTGGTCCTCCAGGGGGAGATTGGGGTACAGCTATCCAAAGGAGGCTGAGTGGAAGCTGGGCAGCAAAAACAACAGATGTCTGCTAAACCTGGAATGCCAGGCCAAAGAATCTGGATGTCATTTACATCAGAGAACCAATAAAGATTTTGAACAAATAAGTAATGTGATCAGAGCTATGCATTAACATTAATTCAGCTACAGTTTAATAGCTGCCATGTGGTTGGCACATGGTAGAGGCTTAATAAATATATATTGAATGAGTGGATGAAAAAAGAGAGAGGATGGATAGACGGGGGGAGGGGGAGTACTTGAAGGGGGGGAGCATTCTCAGGAGGCCATTGTAATGGTTTGGAAGGGGAACCAGCAGAGGAAGTAACAAAGACCCATCAAGAAAACCAGGAGGTTCCACTGTCATGAAACCCACGTAAGGAAAAACTATCAGGAGGGCAGGGTTGGTCAGCCAAGCCAAACGTTGCTGAAAGGTCAGGTTAAGGAGGATGAGGATTTCTCAATCCATGAGTGAGGGTTGAGAAAGGTTAGGAGTGGGAGGTTAGAGCCAACTTCTAAGAGTTTAGAAGTAAGTAGGAGGTAGGCAAATAAAGGGGCCAGGGGTGGACCACTCTGGTACATCCTCTGTCTTCTCATCCTCCTCCCTTCAAACACAGCAGGAAGGTGCTCCTTCCCCTCCGCACACTTACGTGCAGTACCTTATGCCTCCTCCAGGACCTTTATCCAGCCGTGTTCCCTTTTCTCCCATGTGTCCTGAGGCTGTCCTCCCGCTCCAGTGGCTCCCTGTGATACAAATATTTACATTACTCCCCTGCCCTCAAACCACATTTCCTAGACCCTGCTCTGCCTTCAAGCTAATGTTTCAAAAGAATCACTAGAGAAATTTTTTTCTTTTTTTCTTTTTTTTTTTTTTTAACTAGGCTCACAGCTGAGGTGTAACAGAATCACTAGAGAAATTTTGAAGTTGGAGGGGACAGAAGTTTGAGCTTATGCTGGGTGTCATTTGTAGAAGACAAGATTATCTGTAAGAATGAGTGGTTGGGCAGGGTGCAGTGGCTCATGCCTGTAATCCCAGGACTTTGGGAGGCCGATGTGGGAGGATTACTTGAGTCCAGGAGTTCAAGGCTGCACTGAGCTATGATCATGCCAATGCACTTTAGCCTAGGTGACAGAGTGGGACTTGGTCTCTTTAAAAAAAAAAAAAAGAGTGAGTGGTTAGGGAGTAGGATGTAAGGACAGGAAAAAGGTTGGAACAGTTTATATAAAGATTCAGTTAGGAGTCACCAGAAAATGAATGAAAGAATTACCAGGAGGCAGTGAGAGTCCAACTGAGATTAAATAGCATGAATTTAGAGAGAGCCTAATCAGCATACAGCCTCTGTTCAACTGGAATTGGTGGCTCAAAGTAAAACAATAGGTCAGGTTTGGGGAGAGGTGGCTGTGGAGCACTGTTGAGCCTGGTAGCAGGTCAGGTTGACAAGGGGTTTTGGGGACTAGGAAAAGCATCACAGGCCCAGGCAGTACTGGATATGTACAGAGAGGCAAGCAGTGGACTGGGAGAAGGGCAGGGTTAAGGGTGTGGTCGGGACTGGGGGAGGGTAGTTTGAGTGAGAGAGGTAGAAGGTTAAACAGCTGTGTTAGGAATATCAGAGAGGCCATATGGTGTGGGAGCCATAGTATGTAGGCTATGTGCCTTAAATCCCAAATCCTAACCTGTCTCTCTCTTATACTTCATTTATAAAATGGGACTCATAAAAGCTACTTTAAAAGGTCATTATAATTAATACATATAATGAATACATATGAAGCACTTACACGTGCTTTGCACAGAAGTGCTCACTAAACATTAGCAATGATACGATGATGTTCATTTCAAATGATGATAAAACTTAGAGTTTGAGATTTCAAGTTGAAGCAGTTCTAAATAATGACAGATTCTCAGATGTCATCATGGTTATTGGGAGTAGAGTAAAATTGGAGATGGAGAGTGTTAGAATTGAAGAGGTTGAAGGAAGAATGGTGAAACCAAATACTGGGAGGGACATCTTTATGGATACTGAAGTCACAGATGGTGGTGATGACTCTGACTCATAGAAAAAGGCCAGGTCTCTAGCTGAGGAGTGGGGAGGCGGCTAGCGTGGGCTTCAGGAGAGTGTTGAGTGAGGGGGAGGGGGTTGTCTAGGAGTGGCAGAGGAGTGTGCTGTTCCATCCAAGGTAGCAACTGAGGGAAAGAAGGAACAGCCTCGACTGGAAAGTTAGGAGTGTGGCAACTTTTGCCAGGAGGAGGAAGAAACATGGAAAGGATGAAAAACGTGGAGAATTTTCTCACAATAGAATGGATTTTAATGAGAAGAACTATTTTTTCATGATAGCTTTTAAGAAAACTATTCCCTGAGCATAGGGACAAGTCTGAGTAAGGCATGAGGATAGGGGAAGAAGTATTGATAGAAAGGAGGCTTTAGAGTAGATTCCTGAGAAAGCCAACAGAGGGAGGCTGTGTTCCCTCACCTTGATTGCGAGATGTGTGACATGAGACAAGCTGGCTCAGGACTGCGGGCTGGACACAACTCCCTGAGGCCCAAGTACACCTCCTGCTGTGGGGAGTACGCGGTTCTGCAGTACCATGGATTGCTGCATTTCCCAGGTCACTGCCACTCAGCACACTGACAGATAGAGGGACCAGACCAGGAGAGCTGGGACTGCGGGCTTCTGCTTTTAGAGAGCAGAGAGCAACAAATGGCTTTAAAGGAGAGGAAACAGGACACCAGCAAGCTTCATGGCTGCCTTCTCCTCCAAGAGTGCTGCTCTGTAATGTAATTGTATTTGGACATTTTTTTCACATGATGTCAGGGAATAGCCTCCCTTAAAAGCTTACATGAAAAAGCACAATGATAAAACAGACTCAGGCAATGAAATGGAAACCAGACAAGTGGGTCTGTGTAATTCGGGTAAAGAGATTTCTCTTTGCAGCTTTGTGATGTGATCTCTGCTCCCTGCATAAAACTCCATTTCACAGGATCCACTTACATATAAGTCTTACCAGGCAGGTGATTTCAGATGTGAAATGTCTTACTCTATTACTGGCAAGCAAGGATCCCCTCCTCAATGGTTGTGCAGACCACCCTCCTAGGCTTGCACCCTTTCTAGTCCTCCATGTCCTAAGCCTCTTGTCCTTGTGTGAGTCCAAGCCCCAGCAAACAGAGGAGGAGGGCTAGTCCCTCTTCGCTCTTTCTTCAACTGTACACCTTTCACTGGTCCACCCCTCACCCCCTTCTTAGGGTTAGTCTTTGGAAAATGTGTCCTGGGGAGAAATATTCATTGAGGAGGCACTTTCTTACCCACCCAGGGCACAGAATTGAATTACCCATTGTCCTCTGTTCTTGGCACACATTCCCACTCCATCCCCATGGTGGTCCTTTCTTTTATTTTTATTTTTTTATTGAGATGAAATTCAAATAACATAAAATTAACCGTTTTAAAGTATACAGTTCAGTGGTATTTAGTAGATTTACAATATTGTGCAATCATCACCACTATCTAGTTCCTGAACATTTTCATCACCACCACCCCCCAAAAAAACCCTGTAGCTGTTAAGCAGTCACTCCTTATCCCCCCAGCCCCTGGCAACTACCAGTCTGCTTTCTGTCTCCATGAATTTTCCTATTCTAGTTATTTCATACAAACAGAATCATAATATATGACCTTTTGTGCTTGGCTTTTTTCATTAGGCATAATGTTTACAAGGTTCATCCATGTTGTAGCATGAATCAGCACTTTATTTCTTTTTATGGCTGAGTAACATTCCGTTGTGTGGATGTACCATATTTTATTTATACATTCATCTGTCGATGGATGGACATTTAGGTTGTTTCTACCTTTTGGCTGTTGTGAATAGTGCTGCTGTGGTCACTCACGTGCAAGTGTTTGTTTAGGTGCCTGTTTTCATTTCTTTTGGGTATGTAAATAGGAGTGGAATTGCGGGTCATGTGGTAATTCTTTGTTTAACTTTTTGAGGAACTGGAGGTCCCTTCTTGATGGACATGCTTTCTAGGTTTGCTCTGACAAGGAACAGCAGGCATGCACGACCCCCTAAGATGCCGACAACTGGTACTTTATCCTCATTCTGCTAGATCTAGAAAGAAACTGAAGGAAAAATGCTGAGGTTCCAGGAGTCTCTCTGGAAATAAGTAAGGTCACCAAAGAGATGCTGGTAATCAGAAGAAAGACAGTCTGGATAGGAGTGGGGAAGGCATGGGGTGCTGAGAACTTTCAGGCCACTAGAAAAGATTTGACTGAGGCAGGGGAAGAACTTAGGAAAAAAGGGACTCAACAGCCCAGAATGAAGGAAAATGTGAGCCCAAAACACTCCTGGCTGGCACAGCCAAGCCACTGGTGATGGGAAGTGATGCAAGAGAGCTGTGAACTTATTTATTCTTGTAACAGTGGGGGCAGGAAAGCCAGGCAGAGTCCTTCATGCTAAGGAGGTGGGACATTTGGGCTCTGTGTAAACTGAGGCATAATCAGGTCAGAGTTGCTTTAGACAGGTCACCTGACCACAGGGTAGGGGCTAGCTTGGAGTCAAGGAAGGCAAGACCAGAAGCAAGGAGGCAGGCTAGAAAGCCACCATCATCCTTAGAGGAAGAACGGTGAGGGTGAATCAAGGAAGTGGCAGTGGGCATGGAGAGGTTTGAGAGGTATTTAATTGTCAGGACAGGGAGTTGTGGATGCAGAGGTGAGGGCAGAGGATGACATGCAGGGAAGTGCAAACCAGGAAGCAGCAGAGGAGAGAGCTTCAAAGTGATTCAGAGAACTCCAAAGCATGGCGCACACTGCCAAGGGGTCCAAGCCAGGCAAGAGGTGAGAGGCTATGGGTGTGGGGACAGGAAGATGTGGAGGTAGCTGGGCTACTCCTTCTTGAGTGAGGGCTAAATACAGAGACTTGCCTCCTTTTTTTTTCCAGGCTGACAGAAATTTCAAAATGAATTCGGTATGTTTTAACCTCACCATTTTGACCTGGAGGACATTGCGATTCTATGTAAATACACATTTTTCTTTTCTTTTCTTTTCTTTTCTTTTTTTTGAGACAGAGTCTCACTCTGTCGCCTGGGCTAGAGTACCGTGGCATCATCATAGCTCCGTGCAACCTCGAACTCCTGGGTTCAAGTGATCCTCCTGCCTCAGCCTCCCCAGTAGCTGGGACCACAGGCACGCACCACCATACCCAGCTAATTTTTCTATTTTTAGTAGAGACAGGGTCTTGCTCTTGCTCAGGCTGGTCTCCAACTCCTAGGCTGAAGAAATCCTCCTGCCTCAGCGTCCCAGAGTATTAGGATTACAGGTGTGAGCCGCCACGCCCGGCCATAAACACAGATTTTTAATCTGAATTATACCAACATTGATTAATTTTCATCAAGGAATTATTTTCCAGTGTAACTCCATCAGGCCAATTTAATTTCTTGATCAATTTTCTCTACAGAGCAGTGAAACCATTTCTAATGTTCACCCTTATTTTCTCAAGTATCAACTCCTATGTATAAATTTAATAGTGAAGATTTTATTTTTGGTCAAAAATTTTAGTCAATAACTATTTTACCATGCCCAGTTTTAGACTTTGTCAGTTTTACTCTTTGTGTTTATTTCCACCCAGTTGTTGTTGCTGTTATTATTTGCGGTTTTCACTATTACTAACAAAATGACTTTTTTGTCAGTTATTGTGAATTTTATCATGTGTTATTGCCATTGCCGGTTTAGTTTTGGGCTGATTATTTTTACTAATTCATGACAAGGTCAAAAACGACCTGCTTCTTCCCAGAGCCTCTTCTCCCAGCCTCCAACTGAAGGATGGGTACTGAAGGGGGAAATGAGCTTTTCTGGGCAGTGGACCCTGCCTGGGGTCTCAAAACCCTTAAGACCCATCTTAGTGGCTAATTTAAATCCATCCTGCGACAGTTTGATTTTTCCCTCCTTTCAGTTGGCTGAAAACCCAGAGCTCATTGCCCTCTAGTCTCAGAATCGTTCTCTCCTCCTTGACTTATTCTTGAAAGAGAGGTTTTCTGTAGGCTTCTTCCTTCCCTTGTCTCACCCCAGGCTTCTCCACACTCAGCGTCCGCCTAGGGCCATGTCAGCAGGTGTTTCCCGTGCCTTTGGGAGCTGGACAGTCACTCCAAGGAGGCTGCTGGGGCATGTTGATCACAGGGGACAGATAGGGAAGGCCTTGAGAGGCCTGGGAGTAAATTCAGTTTCAAGATATAAAATCCCCAGAAACTTTGAAATCTCAGGCACTTACCATTTTTAACACCATTTATAAATCTTAAAATCACTTTGCGAGTTTAAACGTCATTTATACATTGATTTGCTCGAGACATTATCATGTGTTATGTTTGTTCTAGAACTGAGAAAGCCTGGAGGGTGAGGTGGGGATACCTATGGGTGAACTTTCTGGATTCTGTGTAAGGTTGGGAGATGGTAAAGGTAAAGTCCTCAGGAGAGAAAAATTACCTTCTTGAGTTTTTCTGATTTCAAATTTCTAGTCTTCAGGCACACTTCAGGACCATCCACACCCGCTACATCCATATCCCACCAACGTGTTGGTGGAGCCACGCAACCCCCCATTTGAGCTCTGCACTGTGTTCCATGCCTAGACCAGGCACATCTTCAAGGCTAGCAGTGCCTTACGCTCGTGACAGCTCTGTTGAAATGAATCAGTCATTTGGTTTCTTCCACTCTCCCACCTTGAGCCCTGAATAAACTCAGAGGGTTTAGGGTGGGAGTGGGGGACCAGGTGGGTGACACTGAGGGTCAGAGAAGCTTCACAAAGAATTCAGAAGGAGCTAATCAGTCTTAAGAGTTCAGGCTGAAAAGAAATTTCCTGTAAGAGAAAGAAGTTCCAGTAGTGAAATAAGATAAAGAAAACCGAAATAACTTCAAGGAAAAGAAAAAGAGAAATTTCAAGATCCAGGCTGGTCAGTGAGGAATGTGGAATTTGTCTGCAGAGCCATTGAGCTCTGCCCAAGCAGAGGAAGAGGAGGCTGATAAGAGGCAGGTCTCAAGTTGTCCAGCACTCCCAAGAGGGCTTCCCAGTCTGTGGGCATTATCCTCCCTCATTCGCTCAAGGCACAGGGTCAGGGAGGAGAGGAGGAGTGCTTTGGTGAGTGGCCATGCAGAAAGGAATGGAGTGCAAGGCGCTTACCACCCATGAAGAGTGGGAGGTGACTGAACGCTTTGGGAGGATCCATCAGAGGAGTGAAGTCACCAAGGAGCAGGCAGAGGGAGGGGCTCATCTGCAGGGGAGGGCCTGACTGCACCTTGCACAAGAAGGCCCTGACATAGTACAGGCCAAGGGAATCCTTGCGGAAAGAAGGAATGCCAAGTGCGGGCCAAAATGGTCTGGACTGGGCCCTTTCCTTGTTCTGCAGCCCCTTGCGGACAGGCCTTTGTTAGCTGCTTTGGAACAGCCACGGACAAAGCCAACTTGGGCAGCCCACATGTGCCTTACCCTTCCCTGCTGAGCCCAGGAGATTACCACAAGAAACAGGACAGTGAGTTGCACACAAAACTGGGTCTAATGGAAGCACCCTGAAGGGTTTAGAGGCTGGTGGGCTGCCCTTTCCCTCATCCCCAGGCTGTTTAGCCACTTGGAGAACCAGGTCTTTTTCATAGGTAGTGCTGTCTGAAGGTCATTTTGTTTGAATCCATTCCTTATTCATTGATGTGGTTGGAAGTGAACAAATGCAAGTATTTTTATAAGCTTTGCGTTGAGAGTACTATTAACCAGCTGTAATTTAATTTATTAATCCTTTTTCCGTGAAGTATGTCCCTAATGATTAAGAAGGGCACACTTTTAACTCTTATGAAATGTTTATTTGTTTTCATTCATATTGGCTGCATCCGTTTTTAAAATCAGGAAAAAATTGTGTTTACCCAGTGATTTGAGGTGGGCCCACATTTTTAAATTATAGTTATTTTAACTTGAAAAATAATGTTTCTTTTAAAAAATTATCTTTAAAATGAAAACAAAGGATTTGCTAGGGTGTTTCTGGTTTCATAATAGATCACCAGGAAAAATGTTTACATCAGGCAGTCAGATTTTATGGCATATAACCACATCTGTGGGGATCAAATTCTTTGGGAGCTGGGCCTGCAGGAACTTTTGGAAACCCAGTCCATTTGTTGCATTTGAAAATAGCTAGAAAATGAAAAGCAAATTTTTAATATTTGAAAGGTTTTTTCCCCAAGTATTTTCAGAATTTCAAATGTGATGGTGTTTTATCTCTTCCCTTCAGACCTAGAATCATATTTCCCCCTGTGGGCAGAAAGGTCTCTGTAGCGTGCTGCCATCTGAAGTGGCTTCTTCTCTCTCATTGCCACCTTTGCCCAGAGGGCTGGTGAGGAGAGATGAGCTTGGGGAGGCCGTCCAGGAGAAAGGAGATGAGGAGGTAAGCTCCTCCTCATCTGCCCCAAATGGAGACCTGGCCTCTTGTTCCATCTATCCGCTGGACTGTTCCCTTGCAGAGACTTTAATGAAGGGACTATTTATAGTTGTGCAAGATGGTGGGTAGGCTTAAGGCAGGGCTTCTTGACCTTGGCACTATTGACATTGATGGGGGGCTGTCACATGCATTGCAGGATGTTTAGCAGCATCCCTAGCCTCTGCCCACTACATGCCAATAGCACCACGTCCTCCTGATTGTGACAACCAGAAATGTCTCCAGACATTGACAGATGTTCCCCGGGGAGCAATGTCATCTGTGGTTGAGAACCACTAGGTGAAGGGGAGAAATGATGATGTTGAGGCAGCTAGAGACAAGCAACAGTAGGAAGCTGTTACCACCCCAGCAGCTGAAAGGACGGGGAATGGGGTTCTGAGAACCTGGGAGAGCTGAAGGGGGGGAGGAGGGGCTGCCCACAGGTAGCCATGCAGGATGCAGCCACTGCCAGAATCTTGCTGACTTGCAGGGGAGGGTACAGGAAAGAAATACCCCCAACTTCTCTCTCTTTCTACCCTCCAGTATACTAGTGTTTCCTTCCCACTGGATAAATCCAACTAGAAGCCCGTGGGAAGGAAACCTGGGGGGTATAGTCCATAGAGGTCAGCATCCCAGGGCCCTGAGCAGGGTAGAGAAGGGCAGAGAATGAATAGATCTGGGGAGCAAACTAAAAGTCATCAGTCTGTTGATCCATCCATCCATCCATCCATCCATTCATTCAGTACTTATAGGCAGCTTTGCAAAGTGGTCAAGAATATAGGTTCTGGAGTCAGACAGCCTGGGTTTATATCTTGAATATAAAGCTGTGTGATCTTGGATGAGTTATTTCCCTAAACCTCAATAACATTGAATGTAAAATAGTAACAATAATTCTATCTATCCGTATGACCTTATTCTTGCAATCTTGGAGTTTTCTAGTTGGGGAAACACAAGTCACAAGTAAATTGCGTAGTACGAGACTACAGTCAAGTGCTAAGTTGGTGGTATCTGCTGGGTGCCCAGTGCTACTCTTATGGACAACCCTGGGAAAGGAAAGACACACATTTAGCTGTGGGATGCCCCCCTCACCATCTGTGAGCACCTTGCACACTGTGCAGATACAGGCAGAGAAAGAGATCACAGTGGGCTGGAGAAATTCAGACCACAGGATATAAGTTAGGTCCTGAGGGAAGGGTAGGATGACTAAGAGGAGGAAGAAGGTGTACCAGATAGGGGGAATGGTGGGTAAATCAAAGCCAAGAGAGCTGGAGGGAGGGGGAAGGCCAGGGCAGCAGTGGGGGAGACTGTTGAGAGGGGACTTTGACTGAGGCTGTCACTGTGCCCTTCTGTCAGGCCTTCCTCAGTGCCCTCATGTAGGGGCCACAGGGACCAGGCAAGTGAACACACCTGTGAAAGGGCAGGTGAAAGGCAGTAGGGTGGCCCCAGACTGGATACACATCCTGCTTCTGTAGGTATGGCCACTGCTTTACTCCAGGCAGACCAGTGTTGCTCTGTTCAAATGCAGACCCAGAGACACCAGATTTGAATTTTCTGAATTTTCAAAAGATGCTAGAAATTTGGATTTTTATGAGAAATTTCCTGATTCTTAAAAAACCATGTGAGCTGACCAAACTTGTGTGAAGACCAAACACTCCCTTTGCACCCCTATGCAGACACTTCTGATGGGTCCCTTAGGGTCTTAGAACCCCTGAGCCGTGTGTGTTTGGTTGGGTTGTCTCCATGTATAGTATCTTTTAAACAATAGGTTCTAAGACCTAAAAAACAAAAAGGAGGAGGAGGAAGAGGGGTCCAGCAGGGCCAAGTGAAGTCTGAGTTCCCTCCAGACTTAATACCACGGCCAGGTTGGGGGTGGTGGGGTGGGGACAGACTTAGGGCACTGAGTGGGCAGGCAGTAGTCCAGTGCTGCACACATCCCTGGCACTTGGCAGTGCATGCTGGGACTAGGGCTGCCCTTGAGAGCTCCTACCAGCCCATTTGGTTCTTCTTTGATGAGATTTTTTAAATATTCAGATAAAGAACAGAGACTAATACCACAAACATCTATGTTCCCCCACCCAGACTTCCTACCAGGTTCTTTGAAGCTGGAGGGACCACCCCCTCCATTCCTTAGGACACTGACCTTCCTCTGGGCCATTTGTCTCCAGCAGAGAGTCATCTGAGAGCTCTGTTTGGTGGTCAAGGTTGAAATGATGACATTTGATGCTATGGCCATGAAGTGCACTCCCTGATCGTCCTGCCTGTAAACCCCACTCTGAGCCCTGCCTTGATTGCCCTGGTGGGCAGAGGGCCCTGGGCTTTAGGGATGGAGGGTAGGGAGAGGCAGGGGGCAGGGAGGCTCTGACAGCTGCAGGAAGCACTGAACCAAGCTTGGGTTCCACACTTGTTTCTCATGACTAATTAAAATACAGGCTCTTGCCCTGCTGAGGGGAAGTGAAGAAGTCTATGAAGACTAGAAATAATGAGTTTGGCCGGGTGCAGTTGCTCACACCTGTAATCCTATCACTTTGGGAAGCTGAGGTGGGAGGATTGCTTGAGGTCAGGTGTTACACACCAGCCTGAGCAAAATCAAGACCCCGTCTCTACAAAAAATAGAAAAACTTAGCTGAGTGTGGTGGTGCGCACCTGTAGTCCCAGCTACTCAGGAGGCTGAGGCAGGAGGATTGCTGGAGCCCAGGAGTTTGAGGTTGCAGTGAGCTGTGATGATGCAACTGTACTCTAGCCTGGGGGACAGAGCGAGACCCTCTCTCAAAAAAAAAAAAAAAAGAAAGAAAGAAAGAAAGAATGAGGTTGTCTGAAAACAGCCTAGTGAAACCTGAAGATATTTTTGCTCAGAAAAAAGAAGTTGCAGTAATGCTCACTGTCAAACACGGCCTGGCCTCCCCAGGCCGTCTGCCCCTCCAGCCTCCCCCCAGTCCCCTCACTGGCGCTCCTCTTCAGCAGACAGGTGCAGTCCCCTGCTGCTCAGACCTGGGCTCCTCACTTGCATCTGGCTGCACTTGTCCTCCTAGCCCCCTGCCTGGCCGCTTCCCCTCTGTGAAGCTCTCCCTCCTCCCCACATTCGTTTTTCCTTTTCTGTCCCTTCATTAACCACCAAGAGTGGTATAATTAGTCTGTGCCACACACCCTCTTCAGCTGTTTCCTGACACTTCATGTGGGTCAGCTTGCCTCTGACTAAATTCTTCACTCTCTGAGAGAAGAGACGGGGGTTTTCCTCGTGTTTCTCCCAGTGCCCCCTGCAGCAGGTGATCAGTAAATCCCTGTGGGTAGATAAAAGCTTGGACTGGTGAGTGAATGGGTGATGCCCCTTTGAGTGGATGGATGGAGAGTTGGTTGGATGGCAGGGCCACCCAACACCTTGGCCAGCCCCCTAAAGCTGAGGGATTTTCCACAAATGCCTAAAACAGGATTTTCCAGAGCTAGGAGCAGGGGAAATTCACCCCATCATCATCTATACAGCATTTACTGTGCTGACTCACCCTCTCTCGAGAAGGCCTGTAAAGGAGACTTGACCAATCGCCTTAGTCTAGAATGCATCTCCCCCTTGACACTGTAGAATCGGACTGGCTTTTAATCCATGGTCTGAAATCGTTTTCAAGGTTGGCACCTGGAAAAAGTCCAGATTGGCATTTTCATTTTAATCAGTACAGTTGAAAACTACCTCAAAGCCTGTGACTTACCTGTCCACCTGCCTAGAAATTAATGATCACTTCCCTTAGTTGTGGGACCACAGGCTAGTTGGGGGACTTGTCATGGAGCGGCATGAGGCCTGGGTCTTCAACTCCCACCCTGAGGTGGGCCTCTTCACGGAGGAGGGAGAGCAGCACGGCAAGAGTATGAATAAGTCACAGAGTTTCTGGAATTGAGACGTCTGCCTGGCAGGAGAGCCCTGAGGTGGCGGAGGCAGTAGCAAAAAGAAGTCTACACTGCAGCAGCCCGGACGCCTCTGGTTTGCTTCCCACCTCTACCATCCAAATGGGTTATCCATTCACAAGGATGGAAGGCAACGGATTAACCAATTCTAAATACTGATTTGTTGCACTTCCAACACGATTGCAAATGACTGAATGTTAATCCCCCTATGTAGGCCTACCACAGACATGAGTGTGTACCAGCAGACCTTACCCCTTTAAAGCACTCCAGGAGGGTTCTAGGGTATATTTTATCTTTCCTTAGCTGTGGCTAGTGCGAGGATGAGTCTCAGAGATGATTTATTCCCCACACTGACCTCTTCTGCCTGCCCCCCACCTCCCACCCCACTCCTGCAGCTCTTGACGTCTGGGCTACTGCATTGCGCCCCTGACGTCCTCACTGTTGCCCGGGTGTTAGTCTTACCTTCTCACCTAGACCACCAGCTTCTACATTCCTTTTTGTGGCTGATTACTATTCCATTTATCAGGTGATGGACATTTTGGTTGTTTCTACTTTTTGGCTGTTATGAACAAGGCTGCTATGAACATTCATGTACAAGTTACTGTGTGGACATATGTTATCTCTCTTAGGTATATTCCTAGGAGTGGAATTGTTGGGTCATAGGTTTAATCTTTTGAGGAGCTGAGAGACTGTTTTTCCAAAGTGGTGGTACCATTTTACATTGCCATCAGCAATGTACGAGGGTTCCAATTTCTCCACACCTTTGCCAAAACTTGCTATCTTTTTTATTGTAGTCATCCTAGTGAGTATGAAGTGGTATTTTATTGGGGTTTTTGATTTGCATTTTCCTAACGATTGATGCTAAGCATCTCTTCATGTGCTTATTGAGTTTTAAGAATTCTTTATGTAATCTAGATATAAGTCGCTTGTCAGATATAGGACTTGCAAATATTTTCTCCCCTTCTGTGAATTGTCCTTTTGCTTTCTTGGTGTTACTTTGAAGCACAAAATTTTCAATTTTGACAAAGTCCATCTTTTCTTTTGTGGATTTGCTTTTTATGTCATATCTAAGCAACTATTGCCTAATCCAAGGTCATACAGATTTACTCCTATGTTTTCTTCTAGGAGTTTTATAATTTTAGCTCTTACATTTAGGTCTTCAATACATTTTGAGTTAATTGTTGTATATGGTGTTAGGTAGGGGTCCAACTTCGTTATTTGCATGTGTGTATACAGTTGTTATCCCAGGATCACTGGTTGAAAAGACTGTTTTTCCCCTCAATTAGTTTTGACATCCTTGTCAAAAATCATTTGATCATAAACATGAGGGCTTGTTTATGGACTCTCAGTTGACGTATATGTCTGTCCTCGCTATCCTGTTAATCTGTATGTCTGTCCTTATGCCAGCACCACACTCTCTTGATTCCTATAGCTCTGTAGTAAGTTTTGAAATCAGGAAATGTAGTCCTTCAAATTTGTTTTATTTTTTAAGATTGTTCTGACAATTCTGTATACACAGCAGATCCTTAAGCACACTTGTTGCTTGGTCGCTTGCTTGCTTGTTTCCTTCATGGACTGGCCAGCCTTTGAGAGCCTGGCTGGCCAATGTTTAAGTGAAAAATTCCTCTCCCTACTCTTCAGCTTCCCCTTCATAAGGCCTCTGGGCAGCAGAGATCTAGGCAGTTCTGGCTGAGCTATCTTAGTCCAGGCAAGGTAGTAAAAGAGGGAACTTGATAGGTTGCATCTGGCTCCTCAAGCAGGAGACCTCAATCCAACTAATCCTTCCCTCTCTCCCTGCCCAGCATCCCAGCTTTCCTCTTCGTCTTGCAGGGACAGTGCCTGGGTACTTGTAATTCTATTTAGATCCACTTCTGGCCAAATCACATGAGCTCTCCTCTTATACCTCTGTCATCCCGTCACTCTCCTGCCCTTTCCTAAGCACGATCCAGGGCAAAATGGTACAGGACGGAGTCTACCTGTCCTGCCAGGTGGGGCTGGTGCAACAGCCTGGCTTTCCTGGTGGCATCTCTGATTGTCCCATGGGTTCTTTATGGACCCCACAGGAATATCACCTGAGCTGCAGGCACTGATTTGCTAGTGGCTGAAACTTTTTTCTTTCCTTTGGGGTTTTCAGTCCTTGCCTTAAGGAGGCAAAAAGGAAGGTGGGAGAATCAGAGGGTAGATTTTTCTGAAAGGTCTTAAGATAAGCTGACCTGCGGCTGGTTCCACAATACTAAGGGCTTACACCTTTGACCTTTTTTCAGAGCATGGCCCCTAGTTAGGAGCTTTTTTTTTTTTAAATGAATAAAAGTGATAAAAGCAATTCTGATTTCTTCACCTCTGTGTGGTGCTGGAACAGTTTCTCCATTGCCTCTCTACAGGGTAGGGGGCAGTCTGCACACTGACACAGACTTAGCCCAGTACCACCACTGAACTATGCAGTCTTGGACCTGGTACCCAACGTTTATGAACACAGCTTCCTTGTTGGCTAAATAGGGACACCCCCTTACAGGGTGATGAGAACAGTTACGAGTAAAGTGTTCATGTTATCAACAGCAATACTAGTTACCGTTTATTGAATGCTTTCTTTCTGCCAGTGTCTATGTTAGTATTCAAATTAAATCACATAGGATAAAGGGAAAGATTTCGTGATCTCCAGAGCCATAAACAGGTATGCTTTGAATATCTACTCTGTGTTGAACCCTATGCTGGTCCTCCTGTGTATTTTCAATTCTTTGAGGGTTTGAAGAAGGCCACTTAATTATACCCCCTGTCCATACAAATTCTTGACCAATGGAGAACTACACAGAGGAGTCAGGTAGAAGTAAAAATAGAGCTTGTATTGTAGGCAAAGGCCTGGCCAACACCTGGCTCAGACCTACAGCCAGAATGCACCTTTGCTCCTCCTCTCCCCACGCCCCCTCCTCTTTTTCTGTTTCCCAATTTAAATCTGGGTTCCAGGCTGCAGAGCGAGCAGCATGGCGAATAGGGAAACTACAGGGCAGGTGTCTTCAGGGACTTATGGGGGCTCTGAGGATGGTGAGATCAGTCCTTTTGGCTGCTTAGAGGAATCTAGGCTCTGCTCTGTGGCCTCTAAGTAGACCTGGCCCTGCTGCAGGGTCACTAACCCTGCTGATCACACCATAAAAACCTGTGTCTCTGGAACATTGATGCTAATTCTCTAAATCTGTGCTTTGTGTGCACCATGAAACTTGTTGCTGATTCTGATTTCTTTATAGCCACTTAGAGTTCTATGACTGTATGCAAGTGGGTTAGCCTATCTGAGCCCTAGATTCCTCATCTGTGAAGTAGGAATAGTAATACCCAACCCATAGAATATTGGAAGGATTGGAGATAAAGCACTTGATCGGGGCCTGGCACGTAATAGGCCCTCAGTGGGGCCATCCCGGTAAGCCTGGTTCAACACCCTGGGGAACTAAGCCTTCTATTCCAGACTCTCAGCCTTCTCCCTATGTGCTAAGCAAGTCTCTTTTGGGGCCAAATGGTCAGGGACAGATCTGCATGCTGAAGTTGGGGATGGGGCTCTGGGAGAGATTCAGGCTCAATAGTAGTGCGTCACTGAGAGACAGGCGTTGGTGCAGGATGACTCAACAGAGACCCACTGTCTTTGTGGTGGGATTTCAACCCCATGTTTCAGACCTTCTCCAGGTTCGGGTGAGAGGGACAGGGTGGTTGCCAGAAGTGTCAACACCCTGAGCCTCCCTACAAACACGTATTTTGGACTGACTAAGGCCAAATGGTGAAGTAAGCAACGGCCCCAGGCACCCCTCTTCTTCTTTCAGCACCCCTGCCTCAGCCAGCCAGGAGGACAAGGGTCTGAAACACGATGTACTGCAAGACAGCGGGCAGCAAGACAGGAGCCAGATGCAGCCCACCACCTGCTTTTGTGTGGCCCTTGAGCTACAGGTGGTTTTTACATTTTTAAATGGTTGAAACAAGTCACAAGAATAATATTTTGTGACACATGAAGTTCAAATTTCAGTGTCCATAAATAAAGTTTTATTGGAACACAGCCACAACCCTCTGTTTACAGGTTGTCTGTGGCTGCTTTCGGCAGAGTTGAGGGGTTGTGACGGAGAACTTAAGGCCCGAAAAGTCTAAAATATTTACTCTCTGGCCCCTTAAGGAAAAGTGCACTGATGCCCTGCTCTAAGATGTTAGAGATTTAACATGTCATGTGCCCACAGATCTGCTTTCCAAGGAAGGGGCAAAACAATGGAATCCAGGCATGTGCCAAGCCAGCGAAGAGACACTGGGCAGGAAAGCTTTCCTGACCTTCCAGTGACACTAGAGGAGCTGAAGGGGGGAGAACTGTCTAATTCTGCAGGTGGGGCTGCTCTGTCCACACTTGGTGGGGGGGATGGAGATGGTGGGGTTCAGGCATAGGACTCATTCTAGCTGTGTAGACAGCAGGATTCAAAAGGGGATTAATAGCCTTCACTGACAGCCTGAGCAAGAGCGAGACCCCGTCTACAAGAAATAGAAAAATTAGCTGGGCATGGTAGCACATGCCTGTAGTCCCAGCTACTCGGGAGGCTGAGGCAGGAGAATCGTTTGAGCCCAGGAGTTGGAGGCTGCAGTGAGCTATGATGACGCCACTGCGCTCTAGCCTGGGCAACAGAGCGAGACCCTGTCTCTCAAAAAAAAAAAAAAAAAAAAAGCCTTCAATAGCCCATCCCACCAGCTTCTCTGCCAGGCTGGTGGCAGTGATTCTACCTGAGGCCCTTCATGTTCCCAGAGTCCTCAGGCCTCTGTGTGCTGGCCCTGCACAGCACACTCATTGCTGGCCTCTCTCTCATCTCTGCAGAATTCGCCTTCTGCCAGGTGGATGCTTCCATTGCTCTGGCTCTGGCCGTGGCCGTCCTGTGTGACCTGCTCCAGCAGTGGGACCAGCTGGCCCCTGGACTGCCCATCCTCCTGGGATGGCTGTTGGGAGAGGGTGATGACCTTGTGTTCTGTGTGGAGAGCACGCAGCAGGTAATCCCAGGGTGTTAGGGCAGTGGGAGGCAGACTTGGAGTGCCCTAAACCCACTGGATGCAGCACTTACAGGCTTAATTGGGCTTAATGTGCCTGCCGAAAGTGTGCTTCTGGATGCTTAGATACAGAGCAAGAACTGATTAGGAAAGTCACCTGCTGGGTGCTGCTGTGGGCACTGGGGATGCTTTCATGCTGACTTTGGGGTTTCAATGGTAAGCCTTCAAATCAGTTGGGAGAGAAAACTTTGAAAGAAACCCCTTGGATGTTGAGAATGTAATTATGGAGAATGCTTCTTAGTTGACACTGGAGTTAGCCTGAGGCTCCCCAAAGTTAGGTCTGAGGTTGAAGCATTTCCAGAGAATTAGGGTCCTTCCAGGGAAATTGCTGCTTGAAGAAAACTATTAGCCCCCTCCAGGGTTGGAGCAGTCACAGATAGGGAAACTGAGGACCAAGACAAGCAGCAAAAACATCCTGAGAACTGAAATTCATAGAGCCACCAGTGTCTGACTCAGCTGGCTTGGCATCCCAGTAGGGCAAGAGTTCAAAAAACAGCCTGTTTATGGGAAATTTTGGGACATGATAAAGTGTCTGTGATAAAATGACCTTGAAAATCCACAGCATTATAGAAATTTGGTCTCATACTCAGAGACTAGTGTCTTGTGTTTGGTAATTCTTTGCTTTTTGGTCCACTGCTAAAGTTGCCCTTCCTCCTTCCCTCTCTGATTTCTAGGTGTACCTTAGGGTCTAAGGCCCACTCCCTTGTTGAGGTCCCCTTTTCAACATGAGTCCCCCAAAATATCTTGGCTTTGAACCACAAACACATCGTTATCAAAGGTCATGTTAAGTCTGGGGAAAAAATTCCTCTCTGGTGGAGAAGTACAGTGAGTGAAAACAGAAGGTGACCTTCAAGGCTGCAAGTGGTGTATGAGCACGGGTGTTGACAGGCAAGAGTGGGCCCTCTGTCAGGTGGGGGAGGGGACACACCTCTTGCATCTGGCAGGGCTTTGGTCTGGACTGGGCCTGTCAACATTCCCTGTAAGGTTGACTTTTGGCTTTTTCATTTGATTTAGGTGGAAGGAGACTACCTGTTTGAAAAAGAAGAAGTCAACTTTTGGGCAGAGACTTTGATCTTTGTGAAGTACCTCCACAAACACCTCTTCCATCTCCTCTGCAAGTCTGGCTGGCATCCCTCTAGCCCTGAGAGGCTCTGTCACCTTCAGAAAACAGTGTCAGAGCAGTGCCACTTCCTTTCTCAGCTCCTCAGAGAGCTTCCACCAGCTGCTGAGTTTTTGAAGACAGTGGAGGTCACGAGACTGCGCATTCAGGAGGAAAGGACTTTGGCTTGCTTGAAGCTCCTGGCCTTTCTGGAAGGAAAGGAAGGGGAAGACACCCGAGTTCTCAGTTCTTTGGACTCTCCTGCAGAAGCAAGGCCATTAACTCTCCCAAGAAAAGAAATGGCATGCTGAAGGAAGAAAATCTTGGGGGATTGGGGGTGTGTGTGGCTTATTCCTCCACTAAATCTACAGGAAACACATTGAACATAAATTTACAAATGTTGTCCCTTCCATGCCTCCCCCACCTCTGTGAGTCTGGTCTTCTGGTACTTCTCCCAGAGGAACTTTTCTTCACATCACTCAGTCAAGGCAGCCTGGTTTATTGCCGCTACTGTAGGAATTGAGGTGACCCTGTTGGAGATTTACTCTGTGCCCAGGTGCAGGCCACCTGCAGGCCTAAATTAGTCTTTTTGGTCCCCCAGGGCCTCTGATGTCCCACCGTAACCACCCTGCATTCTCTGTGAAGGGGCTACACAGAGTTGGGTTTTAGCACACAGATGATTCCTCCCCCTTTTTTTGGCTGTATGTAGGGACTGGATTAGTGGGCAAACAGCCCATTTGGTAAGATTTCTAAATTTTTTTTCACTCTAGTAAAGCAGAAATAATGTTCCAAATGTTGGATCCTGGGAGAATTAAGGATCAACTTTATACAAATAATTTAGTTTTTATTGTCTGTGTGTGTAAGTCCTGCAGTGGCCTTCACATTCCATCCTAATTATTAAAAGAGCCATTGACGGCTCCCCTTATCTCTCCAAAAAGTTTTTGTGCTAATGCTAGGAAACCTGATTTGTCGTAATGCTAGGAAAGCCAGTGAAAGCCTATGTGTACTCTTGGCTATTAGAAGGAACCTGGGGAAAGGAAAGCCAGAATAAATGATTTATTTGATGCCTACACTGTTTACTATCATTTACTTGGTGGCAGTAACAAGAAGATTCTCATTTGAGATGCCCGTGAACACATTTACCCATTTCAGTGATTTAGTCTATATATAAACAAGGGTTTTCTGCCTTTCCAAGCCCAGCCCAGCCCACCTCCTCAGACACCCAGCAGGTGGCGCCCTTGCATACGTTTTGCTGCTGGTCCTGTTTTTCTGGCTTAATTTATAACTTCAGAGTGTTACCCACAGATAGTTATCTTGAGATTCATAGCTTGGATGGGTTAAAGCCTCATCCACACTCATTTTTCATCCTGAAAAAGCCATTTCAGTCACAGAATATAAAGTTGTTCGAGCTTCTAGGGTCTGTACAAATTTTTCAATACTTCTTAGGTGAGCACTTAGAATTATTTTATTGATGTTTGAGGGTCTGAAGGGGGAAGTTAGAGGAGAAAGAGTTTGATATGATCATTTCCTACTGCAGAAAAGCTGATATTTCAAATGTAATTTGTCTCTCTTTGAGAGAAAACTACCTAACACTAAAAATGTGGCCATAAGCTAGACACAGCGGTGTACACCTCCAGTCCCAGCTACTCAGGAGGCTGAGGCAGGAGGATCGCCTAAGCCCAGGAGGTTAAGGCTGTGGTGAGCCATGATTGTGCCTGTGAAGAGCCACTGCACTCCAGGCTGGATGACATGGCAAGACCCTGTCTCTAAAAGAAAAAAAAAAGGCAGCCATACTGGGAGTATAGAAAAAAGATTCTGTAAGAAGAGGCAGGAAAGAAGTTAACTCAGTGTCCCCAGTTTTGTCCTAAAGAGAACAGGAATTCCCTGGGTGGTTTTGCAGCCATTCAGCCTCAAATGTGGATTTTGTGATGCAGAATTAATTACCTAGTTAGGCATCTGTGTAGCCCCCACCTGATGGAAAGACGCTAACCTAACACCTCTTTTTTGTTCTAAGACCTAGCTGGTGAGAAGTCAGAGACTTGGTGGCATAATGTGGTGATGACCACAAGAGAATAATTAGAAACTGGCCCAACAAAGCCCAGCTCACTGGAAAAGGCCAGTGTTCTTTTTTTTCTCCATTTAAAATGTTATAAAAGTACATCATAATAAAAATATTTTACACTACTAGCAGGTACTCTGTACCAAAGCATGTCCTATAACACGTTTACATGCTATCTCCAGAATCCTGCCTAATCTGCAAAGTGGGTGTTCTTGATGCTATGGACTGGAAATTAGCTCAGATTTTGAGGGACAGATGTTTCCACTGGTTTTGTATCTGAAATCTTGTTACTAACCTAATAGCAGTGCCTAGGAAATGGCTGTTTTACATTTTCCTGATGCATTCCCAGGGGAAACAGAATACCCTACTCTCAGGGACACCCTCAAACTCTTGGCTTTGGGGTTATTTCAACGAAGAACAAACCAGAATGTTGCCACAGTGGCCCAGGCCTGTCTAGAGGCCAGTGCAGGCTGAGTGGTAACCGTGAAGCAGTCACCTCTCTGCACTCACTACCTGCCCTTGGCTCCAAGCTCTAGGGTCCAAGATTTGGGTGCACTCATGGTTCTGTGGACCTCTGTGCCCTAAGCCATAGCCCAAGAGCCTGGCTTTCTCCATCTTTATGCTTGCCAATTTGTTTTCACACATAAGATGGTTTGTGGTACTTGTCTTTTAAACATCTTCACACGTCTCATTTGCACCTTGACAAAGGTGAGAGATGAGTAAAGCAGGAATTCTGTCTTAGTTTTACAAGTAAGGAAACCCAAGTACCAAAGAGATTATGTGATTTGCCTAAGACCACATGACTTGCAAGGGACAGGGCCTGAACTCCAGGCCAGCATTCCTGATCCTAAAGTCCTCTCAGTCCTACCCTGGACTCTGGCTCCCTGGGCAGGTGAGGGGAGTACAGTGTTCTCAGGAGCAGACTCCACGGAGTCAGCTCCCTGAGGGACAGGCCGAGCTCACTCTGTTCCAGGTCACCTGACAGAGTGAGCACCAAATGCCGAGACCAGCAAGAAAGAAGATCGATTGGGGAAAGCGGTGTGGGTCACGTAGCTTCTTTCCCTGGTGGGTCCTGGACCTTACAGCTTGGGCCCAGTTGCGGCGTGGGCTGCCTGGTGAATGAAATCGTGGGCCCAGCTCCAGCTCTTTGGCAGCCTGTATAGACGCGGAGTGAGAAGTGTCCTGGACCAGGCTCCGGATCCGCCTGAGTGGGGCTGCCAGCGGCTTTAACCTCACTGGGCGCTAGGTGGGGGTGTCTGCCCCGTACCCGGACGGGGGCGGAGCGTCTGTTGGCAAAGCGCACTTCTCGGGGGAAGCCGTTGGGGTGTGGGGTTGGCGAGAGAGGGGAAGAGAGGGGCCCACCATTAGCGTCCACCGAGCCCCACCTGGACCGCGGGTCGGCCTCTGCGGGATAACGCAGCCCTCGCCGGGCTAAGGCAGGGCGCGGCGCCCCCGGTCCCCAAGGCCAGTGAAGGAAGAGCCTGGAGGGCACGACAGACCAAGGCTGTGCCCGGGGGGGCGGGGGGGGGACCTCGGCCGGCAGCTGCACCCCAACCCCTGGGAGCGCTGGGCCGACCAGCAGACGAAAGGGGTGGCGGGAAGTCGACTCCATGCCTGCACGGCTCTCCCGGCCTTTCCTCCCTTTCTCGGAGGCCGCTCCCCCGCCCGGGACGCCCCGCGCCACCCCGCGCCTTTGGCCCTGGCTCAAGGTCTTGTGATGTGATTAGCAAAGCCAGCGCGTTGTCCTCAGACACTCAGCCCTGCCCGGCAGGCCCCAGCGCTCAAGCCCTGTTTACTGAGCTTGGGCGGGGAGGGGGGCGGAGAAACGGGCCCAGGCTCCTCCGGGCAAGACTGCCGCAGCAGCCGCCCGCGTGGCCGCTCCTACCCCCGCCCCCACCGCGTCTCCACGTGCAGTCGGGCTGGAGCAGCCACCTACGGGACTCAGGCCCCGAGCCCCCGCCGGCCAGCCTGCGCACCCCTTGCAAGCTGGCCGAGTCGCGCGGACTGTTGCGATATTCTTGCATTTTGCAATTCCCGCGCCCAGTACAAAACCGAGGGTGGGAGATAAAAGCTCCACAAGTCCGCCTGGGAGGATCGGGCGGGGAAAAACACGTCCAGAGCTGCAGAATCCCGGCCACGTTGAACGTGCTGGGGCTCTCCAACGCTGCAGCCCGAGAGGAGGAGAGCCCTAGCTTCCCGCCGCCACCCAGCAGCACCCAGCCGGGCCGAGCTCTCCACGCTGCCCCGGGCTCCCGGGCCTCCCCGGCAGCCCGCCCCGCCCCCAGGCCTCCCGCCCCCTCCCCCAGAGGAAAAAAATTGGCGGCGGCCAATGGGAGGCCGGGAAGGCGCCTGACGTCCGCGAGCCGGCGGGCGGCGTTGCCTGGAGACCCCGGCGGGGTCAGCGTTCTGTCCCCTCCCCCGGCGCGCCCGCCCTGCCGCTGCCGCGCTCACGGGCTCTATATAGGGCGCGCGCTCGCGGGCCGCCGAGTTCCAGCAGTCCGCGAGCTGCCGTCGGCTCCGCGCGCGGGGGGGCGGGCCGGGCACCCCGGGGCGCGGAGCAGCGCTCTTTGCTTCTCTCTCCTCTCCCCCCACTCCCCACTCCAGGGCACCCTCTAGCCAGTCCAAGCCGCTTCCCTCTGCCTCTTTTCTCGCCCCCCAGCAAACTTTCGGTCCCTCCCCGCCCCTCGCCCGTTATTCGTCGTGGCTCGAGCCCGGCCGCGCCGCCCCGAGGGCTCCTCCCGACCTCCCTGCCTGCAGCTCCGACCATTTCGAGATCCAGAAACATGTCGACCACACTTCTGTCCGCCTTCTACGATATCGACTTCTTGTGCAAGGTACGCCGGGGAGCAGGAAGGGAGGAAGGCGGGCAAACTGCAGCCATTCGAGTTCTCGGACTTTGCCTCTGTCCTTGATTTGGGGGGCCCCCTCCCCACCTTGACTTTCGGGTCGGGAAAAATCCCGGAGTTTGCGGTAGTGTGTGCTAGCGCCTTGTAGGCGGGGAGGAGGACCAGGGAGGGAGGGAGGAAGGGCGGGAGGGAGCTGCTGTAGCTGTTCAGTTTCTCCGCAGCCGACCGCGGCCACGCTGCCCGGGGCTTCCCGGACGGTGTTTGCGCCGCCCACCCCGGCGGCCCACGGGCAGAAGATCACATGTCGAAATCCAGCGCGGCCCGGGGTGGGCGTCCTCCGCTATCCCGCTGCTTCCAACGCGAATTTGTTGCTTTTGCGCGTGTAAGGGTGGAGGGTGGAGGCCGATTCGAAATCACCAAAAAGAGGGGGAAAAGGAGAAGAACCAGGCTGGGAGTTCTCCGCAGCTCGCCCCAACACTTCCCTCCCCTTCCGTTTTTCATCCTTTCCCCGCTCCCCTCCCTTTGGCAGACGGAGAAATCCCTGGCAAACCTCAATCTGAACAACATGCTGGACAAGAAGGCGGTGGGGACGCCTGTGGCCGCCGCCCCCAGCTCGGGCTTCGCGCCGGGCTTCCTCAGACGGCACTCGGCCAGCAACCTGCACGCGCTCGCCCACCCCGCGCCCAGCCCCGGCAGCTGCTCGCCCAAGTTCCCGGGCGCCGCTAACGGCAGCAGCTGTGGCAGCGTGGCGGCTGGCGGCCCGGCCTCCTACGGCACCCTCAAGGAGCCGTCGGGGGGCGGCGGCACAGCCCTCCTCAACAAGGAGAACAAATTCCGGGACCGCTCGTTCAGCGAGAACGGCGAGCGCAGCCAGCACCTTCTGCACCTGCAGCAGCAGCAGCAGAAAGGGGGTGGCGGCTCGCAGATCAACTCCACGCGCTACAAGACGGAGCTGTGCCGGCCCTTCGAGGAGAGCGGCACGTGCAAGTATGGGGAGAAGTGCCAGTTCGCGCACGGCTTCCACGAGCTGCGCAGCCTGACGCGGCACCCGAAGTACAAGACGGAGCTGTGCCGCACCTTCCACACCATCGGCTTCTGCCCCTACGGGCCGCGCTGCCACTTCATCCACAACGCGGACGAGCGGCGGCCCGCGCCGTCGGGGGGCGCTTCCGGGGACCTGCGCACTTTCAGCACGCGCGACGCGCTGCACCTGGGCTTCCCGCGGGAGCCCCGGCCCAAGCTGCACCACAGCCTCAGCTTCTCGGGCTTCCCGTCGGGCCACCACCAGCCCCCTGGGGGCCTAGAGTCGCCGCTGCTGCTTGACAGCCCCACGTCGCGCACGCCGCCACCGCCTTCCTGCTCCTCCGCCTCGTCCTGCTCCTCCTCCGCCTCCTCCTGCTCTTCGGCCTCTGCTGCCTCCACGCCCTCGGGCGCTCCGACGTGCTGCGCTTCCGCGGCGGCGGCAGCGGCTGCGGCCGCGCTGCTCTACGGCCCGGGGGGCGCCGAGGACCTGCTGGCACCCGGCGCCCCGTGCGCCGCTTGCACGTCGGCCTCATGCGCCAACAACGCCTTCGCCTTCGGCCCGGAGCTGAGCAGCCTCATCACGCCGCTCGCCATCCAGACCCACAACTTCGCCGCCGTGGCCGCCGCCGCCTACTACCGCAGCCAGCAGCAGCAGCAGCAGCAGGGCCTGGCGCCCCCCGCGCAGCCCCCGGCGCCGCCCAGCGCGCCCCTCCCCGCCGGTGCGGCCGCGCCGCCCTCGCCGCCCTTCAGCTTCCAGCTGCCGCGCCGCCTGTCCGAGTCGCCCGTGTTCGACGCGCCCCCCAGCCCCCCGGACTCGCTGTCGGACCGCGACAGCTACCTGAGCGGCTCCCTGAGCTCGGGCAGCCTCAGCGGCTCCGAGTCCCCCAGCCTCGACCCCGGCCGCCGCCTGCCCATCTTCAGCCGCCTCTCCATCTCCGACGACTGAGGCAAGGGGGCGCCAGTGAGGAGGGAGGGAGGGAAGGCCGTTCTGGGGGTGCTGGAGGACGCCCCTCGCCGCCTCGCCCCTGCCGGGGACACGGGGGTGGGGGGTGACAG
Source organism: Daubentonia madagascariensis (assembly GCA_023783475.1). NCBI lineage: Eukaryota > Metazoa > Chordata > Mammalia > Primates > Daubentoniidae > Daubentonia > Daubentonia madagascariensis. Next base: position 36,784,044 of record JAKFHU010001035.1, on the reverse strand, counting down.
GCCGCAGGCAGACTGCAGACCCGCCTGAGCACTTGGACTCGAACTCTGTGCTGGGAGGGGCCCCACCCCTCCTTTTTCGGTTTCCTCTTGTTTTGTTTTTTTTATTATTTTTATTACGAAGTTTCATTCTTGTTGAGCAAAAAAGAAAGCCAACGAACTTTTTGTGTTGATGAACAAAATATTCACAACAGGGCAGTTGTGATGCGAATAGAACAAAAAACCAAACAAACTTTTTTAGGTCTCGGATGAGTTTGGGACTTCAGGAAAAAGCAACCCAGCACCAGCAGCTACCAAGCACCATTCCATCTCTCCACTTGAAAAGCATTAGTTACAGTCCAGATGTGGGAACTCTTATCTTGAAAGAAGTTCCTAATTGTCGTTTGTCTCAGACCAGCGTAAACAAACCAGCCAACCACCACCTTGCTAAACCTATAAGCTTTTAGAATCCAATATTTCTGCCAAGAATATGCCTTGATAGTAGCCCTCGGCCCTATAGTGTTGGGTTTTGGTTTTTTTTTTAAACAAAGTTATATATGTCTGGGGAAAAAAAAAACCCTTGCATTCCAAAGTTTCATACTGGTTACTGGTTTCATTGCCACCACTTCGTGGATGTTTAGTTTAAAACCATTTTGTCTGCTCTCTCTGGAAGCCTTGGGCAGAACTTAGTTTGTAATTGTTGGGGAATAACTGCTGAATTTTTAGCTATTTTGAGTTGATTCGCACCACTGCACCACAACTCAATATGAAAACTATTTAACTTATTTATTATCTTGTGAAAAGTATACATTGAAAATTGTTCATACTGTATTTATCAAGTATGATGAAAAGCAATAGATATATATTCTTTTATTATGTTAAATTATGATTGCCATTATTAATCGGCAAAATGTGGAGTGTATGTTCTTTTCACAGTAATATATGCCTTTTGTAACTTCACTTGGTTATTTTATTGTAAATGAGTAAAAAATTCTTAATTTAAGAGATTGTATGTAATATTTATTTCATTAATTTCTTTCCTTGTTTACGTAAATTTTGAAAGATTGCATGATTTCTTTACAGAAATCTATCTTGATGCTGTGGAAGTAGTTTGAGGAACATCTTATGAGTTTTCTTAGAATGTATAATGGTTGTAGCCCATCCAACTTTAAAGGAAAAAATGACCACATACTTTGCAATCAGGCTTAAATGTGGCATACTTTTCTAATTCCAACTTTATAAACTAGCAAAAAACGTTTGCTGATTCCACCAGTTCTACTGTGACATACTTTTGAATATAAAGACATGTAGCAATAATGGGGGGGGTAGTCTCACAGTGCCTTTGGAAGGGCCTGAACTTGCCTTAAATCTTCCTCAACCAAATAAGTATTTTATCAGTGCTTGAGAGAATTTGAATGTAGGATGGGTTCAACTGCATAAAAGGAAAAGATTTTTACCACTTTTTTTTATATAGATACAAAGTGAAGAGGCCACCTCTTAGCGCTGAAATGGTATGTAGTACATGAATATGCCTTGTTTAATTACAGAAAATTCCCAAACTTGTACTATTGTTTTTTTTCCATGTAGAAAGGCAGGAATGTTTCCCAAGCTTTCCTGGACAGCGGATGAATGAGCAGTAGCTTTAGTTTGTTTGTACGTAGGTACAGTTGGAGCACTATGTATGTACTCTCTGGACTACTTTGACAGAGTAGGTTTTGAATGTAATGCGAGGTAAGTCAACTTGAGTTGTAATATATTTTGGGGAATCAGTTCACTACAAATTGTGACTGTAAACATTGTACTGTAAATGTTTTGTAGTTTTCCCCCAATAAAATTTTTGGGAAAAAAATTACTAATGTGTAAGATAGCTTTCTTTTTAAACAGGAATGTGTAGCTGTCTAGCTTCCCATTGCCTTGTCAGGCATCCCCCATGTCTTGGGAGGGTGGGGAAGGGTTGGGAGTACTGGCTGTGCGTCCACTTGTGCCTGTGTGTATTTTATAGCAAGTCCTTTTAGCTGAAAGAAAGTAATTATTTGGACTGTCAAGGGCATTAGTTAACTGTTCCCTTTAGTAATAAGATTCATCCCAGAGTTGGCTGGCTGGTGGCAGGGCCTGGCGGGAAGGCCTGAAGGGGTGTGGCCCGCCTGTGAGTCACCAGGGGTGGATCACATGGCTGCAGTGGCAGCTGAAGGTCCGATTTTTCGCTGGGACGCCCAGGAAACAACTGCTTGGGTGGGGAAGGGGAGGAGGATCTTTCTGCCAGCCTGTGGCCTGCTTGGCCTACGTGCTGAGCTGGAGGTAGAGGGTTAGGCCAGGCTTTTCCTGGGTGGTTGAACTGGGCTTTTGCCTGGACTTTGGGAAGCCTGGTCGAGTCCTTGTTCAGAGAGGAGATGGGAAGGAAGATTAAACAGGTTAAACTTATATCTGGGTGATGTTTGTTTAGGCAGACAATTTCCTCTGGGAATGAGAACATACAAGTTATTTATGCAAAAGGCATTAGTGTTTGTGCTTCAGATGACTATAAGTGGCCAAAAAGCAAACTCAACCCAGGTCTCTAGAAAAAGGAAGAAAACAAGACCGCACTGATTTGCCCACTGGAACAACATCTTACTATGGTGACTTTTTTTCTAACTTGAAAACAATCACTTTAAAAACAAAATCAGGTTGATTAAAACTGATTCATGGTTTTTTTTCTTCTCCACTCCCGTGCGCACACACGCACACAGTTCAGACACTTTTTCCAAAGTAGGTAAGAGATTTAGCAATAGTTTGCGCTCTCATCGACAACAGCTGGGCTCTATCAATCCTGCATCCCCGCGCTGGCCCTGCATTAGCCAGGGTCTCCTCTCCGTGACTCAGGGCTGAGCCGGCAGGGGCGGGGGTGGGGGGGCAGTCTGGTGGAAACGCCAGGCCTCAGGCAGCTGTTTCACGTTAACGATTGCACTGGTGTTAACTGGAGCGTTTTGGTGCTTGGTGTGGGCAGCCAAAAGGGATGGGGAACAGTTTCAAAGTTCTCCCAGAGGCCAGCCCCTGACAGAAGGCCTCGGCAGCGGGGGAGGGGAAGCCCGAGGCCAAGGAGGGCTCAGGCGGGGTGAAGACCCTGCAGGCTCCCGGCCTCGACACCATAAAGAATGTGCAATGGGGAGGAAAAGTCTAAAATGTGGTGCTATTTAGGCTAAGCTGCATTTCAAAGGGCTTGTTTCCACTTCATTCCAAAACTTACTTTTCTAAACAAGTACTTTTGATCAGCTGGAATGTTAGAATTTTTTTTATGGGGTAAGCCACATTCATTTTTAAAAATTGGTTTGTTTGAAAACTCAGCTGCTAGGATCTGAAGTTTTATACTTTAGGCTCAGTGGAGCGTGGAAAGGTAGAGGGGATCATTCAGAATTTCCTCTTGCCCTGATCAGTGGAGGGTACCAGGTCATTGTCTTTCTGCAGCGGTTGGAAGTAACAGCAAACAAAATTCTACTATTGCTTGATCACCCTTAGGAAAGTTTTCTTGTAAATTAAGGGAAAAGAAGTAAAAATTGCAAGTAAGGACAAACCAGGATTCCCATCACGGACTGGGGAATGGAACTAGAACTGACTGTGGCTCCAAGATGGAGCTACTCTCAAGATAAAGTCCCTCCATAGTCAGTTGTGAAAGTGAGCCCAGAATGTGATGGTGTTTAGAATGTCTCATAGTGGCATTTCCACTGACTGTTTGAAGACTAAGGTATTTTTTTAAACAGCCCAATTAGTGTGTGCCACCTTCTAAATTATTTCAGAGAAAGGATGTGTTTATGTACATCTTTTCCACCCCTCATGCTGTCTGAATCTACTGCTGGGTGTATAAAACTAAAAAAAAAAAAAAAACACAAAAACACTATGGAGAAGGCTAAAGCTCTGCACCCGCCCGTGGGAACAGATGGAGGACTGTGAGCCCTGCACCCAGATGAGGAGGATGAGGAGCCAGGCCTGGTGGGCCCCAGGCAGGAAAGACTCAGAAACCTCCCCGCCACACACACGTGCTGGGAGGGAACCCACTAGAGAGCCCCAGACTTTGGAAGGGGACCATCCCCAGGCACCCACTCTCCTTCAGTTTTGCTTGCAGTGACAAGTGAAGGCGGATGTCACTCTCACCAAGTTTTCTTGAAACCGGAAGTGGGTTCTCTGCACCTTCCTGGGCCTTGGAAGTTAGTAGGAGCAGGGGCAACGCTTACAGGCTGATGGGCTGCTGGGTTGAGGCTGGTCAGGCTTACCTGCCATGGCTCTTACCTCATTGAATTGTGTTTCTTTTTTCTTCACACTCCTGGGGGATGTGCAGAGCTGTGGCCATCCAGGGCAGTTCCAGTTCTGTGCTGCTGGCAAGGCCAAGCAGGGAGGGAGGAAGGGGGGGAGGGCTGGGGCGGGGCTGGGGCCTGGTGGCTGGACAGGCCTTCCCCAGGCTGAGCCCTGCAGGAGGGAGCTGGGCAGCAGGAAGCCACAGCACCTTGAGGGCCCAGCCCTGGCTAGGCAGGTTCTCCAGCCTCGCCTTCAAAGTGTGTTGTGTCTCTGGAGGGAGGTCTGTGGGGTGTGCCTCTGTGGGAGGGGTATTTGTGTGTGCATGTGTGTGTGTGTGTATTTTTCCTTGCCTATCTGCATGGGTGTACACATGTTTGTGGGTGTTGCCCTGTGTGCGGGTGTTCAGGGGTGTCTATGTGTCATGTTGTGTGGGTCTATGTGCTTCTGTATATGGATGTTGAGATGTGTGGAGTATCTATGTCTGTAGGATATGAGGGTCTATGTTGCTGTATGTTTGGATGTGGGTGTGTCTGTTGTGTCTGTGTAAGTGTGTATATGGATCTGTGAGTATTAGTGTGGGTTTGGGTCTATCTGTTGCTGTGTGGGTAGGTATGTGGGTCTGTGGGGTGTTGTTTGGGCCTGGGCGTGTGTTGTGATGTGGGGGTAGAGTGTGTATGCAGGACAGTGTGAGTGTTGGTGCGGGTAGGAGTGTGCCTGTGTAGTGTTGGTACTGTGGGTAGGTGTGTGGGTCTGTGGGGCGTAAGCAGCTGTAGGTGTTGCTGTGTTTTTGGGTCTGGATGTGTCTGTTGCGGGGTGTGTGTGGGTGTGTCTGGACGTGGGTGCGGGTGTTAGTTACCCATACCTACAGAGGAAAAGCAGTCCTTTTCAGCATGCCTCTTTCAAGTTTAAAAACTGCTTTCAAAACCCGGAAATGACAGCCAGGTTGGCATCCGCTTCCTGCGGGGTGGTGGGCAGGACAGGGCTGGATGGGAGGGTGAGAGGGTGGCTGACAGCCTCCCGGCCTGTGGGGACCCCAGGCCCACCTTCATTGCCAGGCACACCTGCCAAGGACAGGCCTTGTGTGCACTTGCTGTCTGCAGGGACATTTTTAGAAACAATTCATTCTCTGGGGGGAGGGGGAGGGGGCCCTTTTATTTTCATCTGGGCAGAAATAGCTCTTGTCAGATAGGCGTTCTTGTGCCCTCTGGGGTGAGAGGCAGCTCTGAAATAGAAGGAAAGATATTAAGGACTCAAGACAGACAAGAAAACTGAGCTCGCCGAAACCAAGTTTAAAATATTTCTCTAAAAATAAGCTTTGTTTTCCTTGTGGATTCCTCTGGCAATCGGGCCCTTGTGTCAGGGTGCTTAGCTGGCCTGGGAAGCCAGGTGGAATTTTTAAAAAAGCGAGTGTTTCCCAGCTGTGGCCTTGGAAAGTTCTCTGTTTTCCATTTATTAAACTCCTAGTTTCCGGCTAATTAAAATTATTTTCAAATAAAACCCCGTGGCCCAGCAATATTTGATGAAACATAGAATTCCTGGTGACCCCTCTGCAGGGTGCCAGGCTGAGCTGTGGGGCACCCTGTGTCCCCTCCACTGGGCCCCACTGCAGGTTTTATGGGGAGGGGGTCCTGGGCCTTTGAAATGCAGGCCTAATGCCTTGTCCCACTGAATCCCAACTCTGCCCCCCTGGCGACTGCTTGCTGGGCGGCAGTCTCTGAGCCCTGTACCACTTGCGGAGGGGTGCAGGGTAATTGGAAACCTGCTGTTTGTTTCCCCTGCGCCACTAACAACCTGAGCAGAGGAGAGGAACTTGGCTGAGGTGGGTGGCCATGTGATCCTCTGCTGCCTGGCTGTCTCTCCCTGGCCTGGCTACTGGTGATGCTTCAGCTCCCAGCAGGCCAATGTGCAGGACTTTACTGAGCACCTACAGGATGTCCAGACCAGTGTCAAGCCCCAGAGATGGGTGAGACTTGACGGACATCCCAGGCCACATGATATGCAGGTGGAAGTCAGAGATACTGCAAGTGGATGCACGTTTTGCTGAGGGCCAGAGCTGGTGAGATTCCCCTGGCAGATACCCCTCCCCTGCACACATTCAGCCCAGACAGCAGGCGGGCGGGATGCTGGGTCAGCTGGCTGGGTCTTTCGTGCATCCCACGGAATCACTCTTGCTTGTCTAGGAAATGCCTGCACTGGGGTAAGAGAGGTAAGCTGACAGGTGGCATCCCTGCCTGCATGGAGTGTACATGTTTTCAAGGCTTACGCATGTTGTAGCATGAATCAGGCCTTTCATTCCTTTTTATGATTGAATAACGTTCCCTTGTGTGGATATACTGCATTTTGTTTATCCATTCATTGGTGGATGGCCATTTGGGTTGCTTCTACCTTTTCGCTATTGTGGAATGATGCTGTTATGAACTAGTGTACCAGTCTTTGTGTGAACACATGCTTTTCATTCGTTTGGGTATATGCCTGGGAGTAGAACTGCTGGGTCATATGGTAGCTTTATGTTTAACTTTTTGAGGAACTGCCACACTGTTTTCAAAGTGATATATTGGTTTTTATGATGATTTTATTAACGTCTGTCTCTCCTACTCAACCTGATTCATGCTCCATGATGTCCTCATAAAAAACTTGTCCACTTATTCACAATAGCCAAAAAGGGGAACAACCCAAATGTCCACTAATAGATGAATGAATAAACATGTGGTCTGTCCATTCCATGGAATATTATTCAGTCATAAAGAGTGGTGGAGTACTGACACGCACTACAACATGGGTGAATCTTGAAAACATTCCGCGAAGTGAAGTAAGCCAGACGCAAAAGACCAAAGACCACATCTTGCATGATTCCATTTATATGAAATGTCCAGAATCAGCAAATCCATAAAGACCGAAAGTAGATGAGCAGTTGCCGGGGGCTGGAGGACAGGGAGCATGGGGAATGGCTGCTGATAGATACAGGGATTCTTTTGGGGTTGATGAAAATGTTCTGTAATCAGATAGTGGTGATGGTTGCACAACCTAGTGAATATACTAAAATTTATATGTTTGTACACTTCGGTGAATTTTCTTTTTTCTTTTTTTAGAGAGAGTGTCTTGTGTGTTGCCAAGGCTGGAGTGCAGTGGCACTATCATTGCTCAGTGTAACCTCCAATTCAAGCCATCCTCCTGCCTCAGCCTCCTGAGTCACTGGGACTACAGGCTCGTGCCACCATGCCCAACTAATATTTTTTTTTTTTGTAGGGACAGGGTCTCGCTGTGTTGCCCAAGCTGGTCTCTCAACTCCTGGGTTTAAGTGACCCTCCCACCTCAGCCTCCCAAAGTGCTGGAATCCAGGAGTGAGCCACGGCACCTGACCTAGTTTGGTGAATTTTATGGTATGTGAATTGTATCTCAATTTTTTCAAGAAGCCAAAATCTGGCTATAAAGGGGAAGGACAGGGTACTACAGGAGCCTCTCTCAGGGAAACTGGCCTCACCTAGGTTCCAGGAAGCCCCTGAAGAAGTAAGAAGGGCAAAGGGCCAGTGAAAGAGCTTTCCATGCAAAAGGAACAGCTAGTGCAAAGGCCCTGTGGTGGGAGGCCTGGGGGGATGGTTCCAGAGTGGCAAGAAAGGTGAGGGTGCCTGGGGGTACACAGCAGAGAAACATGGCACAGGATGGCACTCGGGAGGTAGGCTCAGCCCCCAAGAGATCTCTCACCTGCCCCCTGCACATTCACTAAGTCCCGCATTAGAGCATCATAGACAGTTGTCCCTCAGTATGTGCATGGGGGATTTGTTCCAGGAACCCACCCACCTCCATATACCAAAATCTGCACATAGTCAAGTCCTGCAGTGGGCTCTGCGGAATCTGGCCCTCCATATACATGGGTTTCACATCCTGTGAATACTGTATTTTTGATCTGTGTTTGGTTGAAAAAATCCAGAGTAGACCTGTGCAGTTTAAACCTGTGTTGTTCAAGGGTCAACTGTCTTTGGTTTGATGATTTCTGCACTGTTGTCTTCTCATATTATCCTTGGAACTTTTTAATATTTTAGATAAATATTTTAGGTTAACTTTTCCAATTTAAAAAAATTGCCCTCAACCCCCCCTCCTCCCACTCATCCAAATGCAGACACCCTTGGAAAGGGGACTCATTTGCACCGTTCACCCGAGAGCCCAGCAGGCTATCCTAAGTGGAAAGAGTTGGGACTCTGGAATCAGACGGGAGAAATGGGTCCCCAGGTGCTTCCAGTTACTCATTGAGTAACATTGAGCACAGTTCACAGCCTCTCCGAGCCTCCGTTTCTTCATCCGAAAAATGGGTCAATCCATTGTTGTTGTTATAAAGATTAAGTAAAATAATACAAGGCAAAGTGCCTTGCTGAGGGCCTACAGGTGGTAGGAGTTCAACAACCATTAGCTGCCTGCTGTTATTATTACTGTAAGGCTTCCTGATTTTCCACCCCCCAATGCCTTAACAATTCTAATAGTTGCTATTTATGAAATTCCTATATACTAAAGGTTTATTATGTTAATATAGTCCATATAGCAACCCAAGACTAGAGGTACTGTTGATATTCCCATTTCAAAGATGGGGAAAGTGTGCTAAAAGAAGTTGTTATATGCCTGAGGCCACGTGGCTAGGAAATGGTTGAGGCAGAATCCAAAGGAATCTAAGCTTTTGCTCCTTCAAATCACCCCAGGCTGCCTTTTCTGACTCCTTTCTGCCTGCCTTACTCCCATCTGTCTGTAAAGTGTAGATCCTCCGAGAAGCCTTCCAGGATTTCATTCCAGGATAGACTGTGTCCTGCCTCACCTGTGCTTTTAAAACACAATTAGGCCGGGCACGGTGGCTCACACCTGTAACCCTAGCACTTTGGGAGGCTGAGGCAGGAAGATCCCTTGAGCCCAGGAGTTGGAGCTGCAGTGAGCTATGATGACACCACTGCACTCCAGCCTGGGCAACAGAGCAAGACCCTGTCTCAAAAACAAAACAAAACAAAACCCCATAATTAGTTTAAATCACTCTTCTGCTCAAAATCCTCACTCAAAATAAAATCCAAAATCTTAACAAGGCTTACAAGCTCCCCATGCCCCCACCTTCTAGATTGGCTTCCCCTTCCCTCATCCTGCTCCAACCCTATCAGCCTCCTTGCTGGCCCTTAATCGGGCTGGGCTTGCCCTCTGTTTCAGGGCCTTTGCACTTGCTGTTCCTTCTGATGTGCTCTTCCCCATGGGCATTTCCTTCAACTTCCTGCTAGCTGTAGCCTTTCAGGGGGCCACCCAGACCACCCTCTCTAAAACAAAGGCCCATCTGGCATTCCTTCCCGATCAGGCATGCCTGATCGGTCAGTGGTTTTTAAATGTTCTTAGCATAAAATTCTTTTCGTAAGAAATCATTTTTTCCCCCAGTCTACTATTTGCACAACCACCAGATAAATCATTTGAAGATGCAAATGTAGTTATCTTACTCCCTGGCTTAAAATTCTTCCGTGGTTTCTCCCTGCTCTGGGGACAGTGCCTGCCTCAAGAAGCTTAGAGTCTAGGGAGGAAGGACAATATACACATAAAGAAAGGCATTTAAAATATGTCAGAAGATGACCAATGCTAGGGAAAACAATAAAGCAGGATGAAGGCCGGGCTGGGTGGCTCACGCCTATAGCCCAGCACCTTGGGAGACCAAGGCAGGAGGGTTGCTTGAGGCCAGGAGTTTGAGACCAGCCTGGGCGACACAGCAAGACCCTGTCTCTACAAAAAAATTTTAAAACTTAGCCAGGCCTGGTGGCATGTGCCTGTAGTCCCAGCTACTCGGGAGGCTGAGGTGGGAGGCTCGCCTGAGCCCAGGAGTTGGAGGCTGCAGTGAGCTATGATCCCACCACTGCACTCCAGCCTGAGCGACAGTGTAAAACCCTGTCTCTAATAAATAAATAAATAACCACTAACCTAGTGTAGCCTTCTCATTCCATAGACGAGAAAAGTGAGGCTCAGAAGAGGTAGGCGCACTCCTCTGCAGACTTTCCAATTGCTGAGTTTCTACATGAGCACCGCAAAGAAAAACAACCTGGGACAGTGTCGTCCCTGAGTGTGGGCTGTGCTGATAGGGCTGTTCATAAAAACTCTAAACATCAATTCTCACCACAGCAAACCCTAATCCCTCTGGGCTGAGAGGTCCAGCACGGCCAGGCCCTGGATGTTCTGTCCCGGCTGGCTTCTCAAGGAGGGCCCAGAGGGTCTTCGGGGTGGATGAGCAGGAGCTTGCACACCACAGCCCTGAGAGTCCAGAGCCTCTGCAGAGGCCGGGGCAGAAGAGGGCTTGGGTAGGCATCGCCTCTGCTGTGGAGGGGCCTGACCATGCAGGGGAGGCAAGCAGGGGTACCCCAGATTCCCATCTCACCCCGCTGCTGCTTCCTACCTGTGTGACCCTGAGCAAACCTGAGCCTCAGGTAACTCATCTATGAAATGGGGTAATGATGCAGTTCCTATGACCCCAAGCCCCCTTGAAGGTCAGAATATGATACCACGTGTGAAGCATCCAGGAGAGCATGTTGCTCAGGGTCCCACAGAGGAAATGATGTGCAGGCTAGCAGAGTGGTTGGCAGCACAGCTGCCTGGACTCAAAGCCTAGCTCTGCTACTACCACTATGAGACCATGAGCAAGCTACTCACGCTCTCTGTGCCTTGATTTCCTCATCTATGAAATGTCGGGGCCTATCTCAAAAGGTTATCAGTACCCACGTAGTAAGAATAGAACCCAGCATATAGAAAGTGTGATATAATGGTTTGTTATTGCTGTCTTGGGGTTTTCTTTTCCACTCCTAATCAGTAGGCACCCAATCTGAAGGGAGTCAGAAAGGCCCTGTGGTCTGCCCCCACCAAACTCTCACATGTGGCTATTTAAATCTAAATTAATTAAAATTAAACAAAATGTATTTATTTATTTATTTATTTTAAAAGACAGGGTCTCGCTATGTTGCCCAGGCTGGTCTCGAATCCTGGGCTCAAGCAATTCTCCTGCCTCAGCCTTCTGAGTAGCTGGGACTACAGGGGCATGCCACTGCACCTGGCTAAAATTAAAAGAAATTTAAAACTTGTTTCCTCAGTCCCACTAGCCACATAGGCTCAGGGAACTAGGGGCTACCCCATTAAATGGCACAGAACATTTCTGTCATCATAGAAAGTTCTATTGAACAGCACTGCTAGTCTAGAATGTTCTATTAAAATGCAAACAGCTACAAGGAAGGAAACCTCATCGTTTCTGCAACAATCCCTGGGACACATCCATGATGCCCTGATGGCTCTCCCTCCTTCCAGAAGCCAAGAGAATCCAAAACATTCCAAAACTACCAAGCACTTCATCCAGCAGACCTAAGTGCCAGTGGAGGAGACAGGGAGGGACTGAGCACCACCTCCCAGCCCCACCTGGCAGCCCGGACCGCCTCCTCTCAGAGGGACCTCACACCACCCCTCTGGTTGTCCCTGTCCTCAAAGGCGGGGCACCACATCTCTCCTGTCACCCATGCCAGGACCTGGCACGTTCCTCCAGTCTTTTCTCTCCCTGTCCTCTACCCCTTCCCTCCTAAGTCCCCAAAACCTCTTGACTGCTTTCTGACTAGGCCTTGACTTTTCCCCTTTGTTTCTGTCTACAGCCCCTGCAACTCAGGCCTCGCCTGCTGTCACCAGGACACCTGGTGAACTAAGAGCTCCCAGCTGGCCCTCCTTCCGGCCACCATTCCTCTGGGGCAAGCTACTAAAACACTTCTGTGATCATAGCCCTCTTGGCCCTGTGAAGGGTCCCCTCATCCACAGTTCAAATCCAACATGCTCCTCGGAGCTCTGGCAGCCTGAAAGTCTCCCTCCTCTGCCCCACCCTCATTGGAGCTCACCTGCCTGGGAGCTCCAGCGATTTCTAATGATGCAGTTCACGCCCCTGGTCCTTTGCCTTCCCTCTGCCTGTGCTAGGGACACCCCCGTCATCCCCTGCTTCCTCACCTCCCCTTGGCAGCCAGCCCAGGCCAAATCTCAACCTCAGATCTCGCCCCTCCACCCCTCCCTGACCCACCTGGGGCCCTGTGCAGGCCTTTATCCAGCACATATCACATTGTCCTACGACAGCTGGTTACGTCTGTCTTCCTTTCTAGTCTGCAAGTTCCTTCAATGCAAGAACATTGTGTTCCTCCTTGCAGCCCCCAAGCCTGGCTCCTAGCAGGGCCTCAATAACTGTGCATACAACGAAACCAGACTCCCCTGTGAGACTGGCCCTATCCTCTCCCATTTGACAGATGAGGAAAATGAAGCTCAGAGAACAGAAGACACTTGCCCAGGGTCTCCCGGCTCAAGAGTGCTGGGGCTGTCATGCTACCCCACAGAGAGGGCCGAGTGCCCCGGCCGCTCAGGAGAGGGAAAGTCGCACTGTTTCTTGGTAGAGGGGGCCTCTCGTTGTTTTTTTTTCCTCTTATTCCAAACTCATGCCTGCTTGTTGTGAATAACCAAACAGAATACACTGGATTTCAATATGGACAAACGGAAAAGTCCCTGTTAACCTTCCGCCTCACTCCCACTCAGCCAAGGTGACCACTGGGTAACGCCTTTGCGTGAGGCATTCCAGAGCCTTGGTTATGCAGCTATCTATAAATATTTACACACACATGTTCATATATGGTTCCAGTTGACAAAATGAGGTCATATTGTACCTCCTGTGCATCGGCCTGCCCTCCTCACTTAGCGGGTGGGTTGCATGGGACTCCCGTTAAGAGGGCCCCAGAGATGGACGCTGAGGCTCTGCACTATTTTGCTTTTACAAACAATGTAGCACAAACATTTTTATATTCAGGCCCTTGGATGAATATCTCCATCAGATGAACCCCTAGAAGTAGCATTGCTGGGTCGCAGGGGGGCTCACGTGTTTCTGGGGAGGGTAACATGCGTTTAAAAGCTTGAAACCTGCCATCACAGTAACCCTCCAAAAATGTTGCACGTAATACCCCCCAACCACCTTGCCTCAGCGGCCACCGCCCCCTACTTGCCTGTTCTGAGTTTCTGGAGTCCACATTTCAGGGGTTCAACCCTGGGGCCTGCTCTTTCTCTGCCTCCTTGCCCTGTTCCCAGCTCCTCCCGTAGTTGTCCACCACCTGGACTTGTGCCAAAGTTTGAGGCTGTCACCTGGGAGCGCCAGGACAGGCCTGGGTCAGTTCCACTGGGCTCGGGGGCCCTGGGGCCTGAGGGGCAAGGGGGTGGGAAGATGCTCCCACCTAAACCGTGGGGGAGGCCCCGCCTGTGTGACTGGTGGTGGGGGCAGCAGAAATCCTTTGAGGACGTGTGTGCAAGAGCATGTGCGTGAGTGTGAGGCTGTGGAGGTGTGTCTCTGTGAATGTGTGTAGTGTTGTGTGGGGTGAGTCTGGTGTGACTGAGCACAAGCAGTGGCGTGTGTGTGACAGATAGTGTGTGTGTGTGTGTGTGTGTGTGTTAGGGCGGTTGTGTCAGGATATGTAATGGGGGCCCCTCCTGGGGCCAGCACACCGCAGTGGTGTAACTGCCAGGCTGGCCGGGCCACCAGAAGGGAAAGGAGGGAAAATGTAAACACCGTTCTGTGCCTTTCCCTGCCCCGCCACAAGCAGGCCCCGGATGGCGCAGCTCTTCCAGCCCTCCACTCCCGCCACCTCAGCCCTGTGCGGTGACAACCAGGGCACGCAGGCCGAGGCCAAGGGTCACAAGAGTGCCATAGGAGTCACCAGCCGCATTGCTTGGTCCCGGCCCAAGGGACAGGACCAGGAGGAGAGCTTAGCCAGGGTCTACCTGGGCCTCCCCTGGTCCGCTGTAGGCTGTGCTTCCCCCACAAATAAGGCACGCAGCCTCCTCACCCCGCAGCAGGCCTCTCTTCAAAGCCTTCATGGGCTCCATGTCCCAGAGGCCTCTGCCTGGCATTGGAGCCCATCACCCTGCAGTGAACCAGCATGGCCCTCACAGCTCACCTGTTCACCCTGTGCAGTGGCCTCAGGGCCAGCTGTCTCTGTCTCTCCCTCAAATACACTCAAAGATGCACCTGCTCCCTGCCCCACACCCTGTCTCCAGCACAGACACCTTCCTTGCAGCCAGCTCCCAGCTTCTCAGCCCTTCCACACTGTGCCTGAGGCTCTCCTGGAAGCCTCCCTGTCCACTCCAGGCTGGAGGCCTTGCTTAGGCTCTGAACTCCTGAGGCACCTCTGGACGCACAGCTGGACATCTGGCCACGCACAATCAACCCTTGTTCTCCACTTGCTCATTTTAATAATAACGGCCACAATCTGGGGCACACTCTCTGCCAAACCCAGTCCCTCAAGGTGTCCTCATCAAGGTATCCTCCCGCTTACCCTAGAAGGTGGCGTTACTGCCATTATGTGAGGGAGAACCCCAGCAGAGAGAGATTACACTTTCTCCATGGTTACACAGCCACACCCTAGAAGTGGCTGATGGCAGAGGCTGTGTTCACAACTTCTCGTGGCTAAGTCCTGTTTCTCTACACCTCCAGGCTCTTGGAGGGCAGGAACTCTTCTGCCTCCCATCCTCGGCCTTCCCCACCGTAGAGCCAGCTGGGCAGCCACTAGATGTTCAAATAAAGGCTGTGGCTTACTCAGTGGCTGGCATATCGTTGGTGCTTTTAACTGCTAGTTGATGGAATAACTGAATAGAATGGAATGGAATCTTTTACAGAGAACAATAGTGTGATATGTTAAGAGCAGGGTCTCTGGAGTCATTCAACTGTATGACTTTAGGCAACTCATGGACCTCGCTAAGGCTCAGTTTCCTCATCTGCAAAATGGGAAGAGCCATCGTGTTTTCCTCCCAGTAGAACTGAGAGGATTGCGTGCAATACCGTGTGTGGTGGGCTTGGCTTAGTGGTCATTCGGTTGTCAGTAAATGTCAGCTGCTGCTCACTTTTAAGGGTATTGCTGGAGCAAGCATTTTCCCCCATTTTACAGGTGAAGAAACTGAAGTCTAGAGAAATGGCTTTCCCAAGATCCTGCAGGGCCTGGACTGCAACTGCAAATTGCTGATTCCTAGCCCAGAACCATTAATAACAGGGCAGCATCTTTCATCCAGGTCAGTGTGGGTAGAGGCGTCAATTGAGGTGAATATCTTTCTAGGCCTTAAAAATGTTTCTGATCAGCACGAGGGCAGTGTCCTCTCAGAAGGATAGAGGGGCACCCTCATCTTTCCACCCCTGTGAGGGAAGGGGTTAATAAGGGAGGGAGGGCTTCCAGGAAGAGTGGGCAACAGGGCCACACTGTCCCCTTAGAGGAGGAAGGCACTGTGGCACAGGCTTACAGTGCTTGGATGTAGGCTTGGCCTGGTCCTCTATGCTCCCTCCATGCTGGGTTTTCCTCTGGCAGCAGAGATGGGGCCACGGGCCTAGCTCTCACAGCATTAGGGGCCACTGGAGTGGGTCCTCTCTCCCGCCCTGACTCGGTCAATCTCCAGACCCTTCAGGGCTGCTGAGCCTACCCCCCAGGGTGACCTGCCCTGTCAGCCCACAACCCTGGAAGGCTCCAGCCTGCGCTGGCCTGGCCTGGCCTGGGGACCACAGGCTCCTCCTCAGCGCTGCAGCCCCGTCCGATGTCTTGCCCCTTCCTTCCCTGCACAGGGCCCTGGGAGAACAGCCCCAAACCCCGCTTCTACCATCTCACTCCTGTCTGCTCACATGGCCACATCCTAGTTCCTGCACCTGGCAGCCAAGGCAAGGCCTCTACTCCTGGGCCTGCCTGCCTGCTGCAGCCCCTCCCCAGCCCCCTTGCTGCACTCCCCACCTACCACAACTCCCCTCGTTTACTCTGTCTCCATAACACTGTCACCATCTAACACAACACAATTTACATGTTTGTCTTCATCGTCTGTCTCCCACTAAAATGCTAGCTCCGGGGATTTTCTGGGGGTTGGGGAGCATCTTTTTTACTGTGTCCTCAGAGCCTGGCACATAGTAGGTGCTTACCAAACACTTGAAGGAATGATCGTGTTCTCTGCACCCTCCTTCCCGTTGCACATTCATGCCAGAGTCTTTGCTCCTACCCGGTCAGGCCCCTGCCCCAGTGCACTCCCAATGCCTTTGGCTGAATCATGCCACTTCTTGCAGAAAGGCTTCTGAGATTACCCCTGTCCACAGCACAGCCTCCCCTCTGACCTCATCACAGTGCGGATGGTGCCCGGCCCAGCCGTTCTCCTCTTCTCTAAGCTCGGTGGAGTTCAGAGGAAGATGGTGGGCAGGGCAGGCCAGTTGCCTGGGGCTATGTAGGGACCAGGTGTGCTAGTCCAAGGCTTGGGAGGCCAGGGCCCTTGGTAGACGCTAGCTTTGTTCAATAGCAGGAGAGGAGGCCTATACTTTCCTCTTTTGACCATAAGGGCCTTTTGCTCCAAGTTCAACTCGAGCCAGGCCTGTGGCAGGGGAGCCCACTGTTGAAATAGGAGGCTTCCTGTAACCCAGGTAGGCTGCTGAGCCCCAGGAAAGCCAGGCTCTGGCCCACAGACCCTGTGGCCAAGCTCCCACCCTGGGGCTTCAAGTGGGCTGGAGGTTCAGGGTCCTCTTGACCTTGGGGTCCTTCCCTGAGAGTTCTTTCGAGACATCATCAGCAAGCAGGCTGTGCTTCCTTGTGAATGTACAGAAGGGAGAGAGGGAGAGAATTCTCTTCACCAAGGTCGAACCCAAACCAGGGAGGCAGGTGGGTGAACCAGAAACCTAGAAAGCGACGATGATTCGGGAGACAGTTGCTTGGTCCTGGCCAAAGTACAAGGCAGCAGGAAGGAAGGGGGAGCCCGGGGGAGGGGTGGCCTGAGGCTGGGCATGTGGCCCGGCGTCTGCGGGCAGTGGAAGCATCCTGCTCAGAGTGAGGTGGGGCCACTGCACCAAGAATCCCGGGGGCCCAGGATGGTGCCCTCTTCTTCCCTCTGGCCCCCTGCCTCACAGGACCCATGCATTCCCCTGCCCTCATGCGTCCTGGGTGGGGAGGGGGTATGGCCCATGAACTGGAATGGCTAGCCTCCCTCAGCAGTATAACAGTCTGTTGGGCAAGGATTAAATGACATACAATACAGATAGTACACCTCATCTGGCACACAGTGGTGCTAAATAATGTCAGGGCCTTCCCCCACACCCCTGTCGGGCACCATCCTGCACACTTTCCTGTGGTCACTTCTTCTAGCGATGTCAGAGTCCAGTAAAAGCCTTCTGGCACTGGGCTCCGTAGAGGAAGAGGGGGCCCTCGCCCTGCTCGGGGCAGGAGTGAGTGAGTTCGCACACTTTGTCCAGTTTGCAAGGTCCCTTTGCTTCCCTCAGCCCCTGTCCTCCCCTGGCTCCTTCTCACCCAGCTTCCTGCAGCCCAGCCCTCCTGTCCCTGGACACTCCTACGTGGTCCCACCTTCCCACAGCAATGGCCGTCCCCCAGTACTCCAGAACACAGCCTCTGGAGCCAGACTGACTCCTTTCCATCCTGGGTTTCCCTCAGCTGTGTGACCTTGGGCAAGTTCCTCAATCTCTCTGTGCCTCTGTTTCCTCATCTATTATTCTTCTACCTTTACTGTTCCCTGGAGGTCCAGGTGGGGAAGTTTTGTCTCATCAAATGGCCGTCGAGTTCCAGAAGGGTAGAGGAAGCCCATTTATTAGACCACACTGTCTTTTTAAAATATCTACCTCCACCTTAGAAGAGCAGGGTTGCCCCATGTTACAGAGGAAGAAGGTGAGGTTCAGAGAAAGCTCATGGCTTGCCCAAGGCCACCAGACCCCTCTGTCTCCAGGGCCTCTCTCTGCCTGCCATGGCTCATTACAACTCTGATTCCTGGGCTCTGAGGTGGGCCAAAGAGATTTCGGCCCAGTGGCAGCCAAAGGTGATTAGGAAAGAGGTGAGTGAGCATTAAAAATGCTCTAACAAGAGGCTGGTCACCAGGTGGGGGCCTGTTTGCAGGGGACCAGCCCCATCACAGCATGTCCATAAAATGGTAGGTTCCATGTGGCCAAAGAGTGGGCGGTGTCTTCATGTGCTGACCAGAAGGACATCTAAGCTGTGGGGTAAACTTACAAGAGTAAGGAAAGAACCCTGTGTTATAGCACAACCTCATTGCCTGTATAGTCTTTTTTTTTCTTTTTTTGAGACAGGGTCTCCCTCTGTCACTGCTAGAATGCGGTAGTGCAATCATAGCTCACTGCAACCTCGAACTCCTGGATTCAAGGGATCCTCCCGCCTCAGCTTCCTGAGTAGCTGGGACTACCAGCACGCGCCACCATGCCCAGCTAATTTTTTTATTTTTTGTAGAGACAGGGTCTCACTATGTTGCCCAGGCTGGTCTCAAACTCCTGGCCTCAAGTGATCCTCTTGTCTTAGCCTTCCAAAGTGCTGGGATTACAGGCATAAGCCACCACACCCAGCCCTGTGTATTCTCTTTAACAGACACACATGTATACATATGTGCTGCTGTGGGCATAGTACGTTTTTCTGGCAGGCCCCATGAGTAACTGTTAACCGGTCACCTTCAGAGAGAGGTTGGAGAAAGAGTGTGGAGGGAGAGTTTCACTTTTATTTTACACCTTTCTCTTTTGTTTGACTTTCCTACCATGTGCATTTATTATTATTATTTTTTAAAATGTCAACAGATGTTATCTGAGCACTTGGGATTATGAGCCATTCTGTTCTTTTTCTGTTGCGTCAAACAAGAAAGAGGTAATGAAAGTCGGTGGGAGGGGTATGGTTTCGTTGGGTCTTGCCGTTTTGGGGCAGGGCCTGGCTGGGGACAAGAGGCTGAAGGGCTCAAGGACCCCAGAAGGAAATTGGGGGAGTCACTGCCCTGGGAAGGGGGTCCAGCCTCGCCGATTCTTCCTCCCTCCCACTGGCTATGGTGGCCTCTGAGGGGCCCAGGCCAGGCCTCAGGCTTTGGAGCCCTTTCTCCAGTTGAGCTAAGCCTTCCAGAGCACTGACTCCTTTTCTATGGGGGCAAGAACGAGGGCCTCTGTCTGCTTGCCTGAGATTTGCCTGCAATCTGCATGTCCCACCACTTCCTGTCCTGTTTTCTAAGCTTCTGCTCCCAGGCATGTGGCAGATGGACGGCAGAGCTGGAGGAACACTGAGTAGCCAGGGGCTCTTGGCTGAGCCCTGCCCTGCGTCCTTTCACTGGGCCTTCCTACATCCCTGCAGCAGATGCATGGACAGGGGCCATACCATGCTGGCTAGTCCTGGAGGGCCTGGGGATCCACTGGGGGCTGCAGGGTTGGAGGGGCAACATCCCAACCTTCCCCTTGGCTGTAGCCTGCTGGGCCCCATAGTTTGCAGCCACTGCTGGCCCAGCACAGCAGTGCTGTGGTCTCTTGTATCAGTCACTGTGCCAAGCCATGACCCTCATCTCTTGTGGACAGAGACCCCTACACCCTCCTCAGGTGGGAAGAGTTCTGTGAGCGCCATTTCATAGGCTGGGAAACTGAGGACCAGGTTGGTAAAGTGACTTGCCAAGGCCAATGGTAAGCTGGTGACAGCAGAGCCTGAGATCCAGGTATCTCTGCATCTGGGTGCCTCGACCCTTGATAAGAAATGAAGTTAATATGATCTCAGGATTATTTGAGGAAAACCTGCCTTAAATGTGACCCAGCTCAACATGATATGTCATTAGGGAATTGTGAATTAAAAATTAAAACAGAAATGAGGACCACGACACACCTATTAGAATGGCCAAAATCTAGAACACTGACACCACCAAACGTTGATGATGAGGAGGAGAAACAGGAACTCATTTCTTGCTAATAGGAATGCAAAATGGTACAGCCATTTGGGAAGACAGTTTGGCAGCCTCTTACAAAATGATACATACTCTTACCATAAGATCCAGCAGTCATGCTCCTTGGTATTTACTCAAATGAGTTGAAAACTTATGTCTTCACAAAACTCTACACACAGATGTTTATAGCAGCTTTATTCATAATTGCCAAAACTTGGAAGCACTGAGATGTCCTTCAGTAGGTGAGTGGACACATAAACTTGGTATATCCAGACAATGGAATATTATTCAGTGCTAAAAAGAATGAGCTATCAAGCCATGAAAAGACATGCAGGAAACTTCAATGCATATTACTAAGTGAAAGAAGCCAATCTGAAAAGGCTACATATTGTACAATTCCAACTATATGACATTCTGGAAAAGGCAAAACTATAGAGACAGTGAAAAGATCAGTAGTCACCTGAGGTTGGGAGAAGGGGCATGAACAGGTAGAGCACAGAGGATTTTTAGGGCAGTGACACTAAGCTGTATGCTACTATAATGGTGGATACATGTCATTATACGTTTGTCCAAACTCACAGCATGTACAATACCAAGAGCAAGTGCTAATGTCAGCTATGGCCTTTGGATACTATCGATGTGTCTGTCAGTGTAGATTCATCGATTGTAACAAATGAACCACTCTTGTGAGAGGGTATATGGGAATTCTGTATTTTCTGCTCAGTTTTGCCATGAACTTAAAACTCTAAAAACTAAAGTCTACTTAAAAAAAAAGACCCAGAAGCAAGGGTTCCAAAGAGCCCCTCTGACACTTTCCCCAAGGGTCCTTTCTGGTCCTTGCCACAGGGAAGGTGGGTTGGGGGCTGCTCAGCTCCTTCGGAGGATGAGGAATTAAGACAGGCTTTGAGGGCTCCCAGCACTGGGGGCTGCAGGACAGCAGGCCTGTCTTTGCCCCCTCCCGTCTCCCCACATGTTTCCTGGAGGAGCCTCAAAGATCCCCTGTCGTTGGCCCCCTTCTCCCCGACTTCCTGTTTGGGTTCCAGAGAGACGTTTGGCCGTTTCTGCAGCTGAACTGGGAGCCAGTTGGGCTGGTGGAGGGAGGACACTTGCTAGGGAGTGGGTTGAGGGGCTGCCAGCTTGGGGAGGAGGAGCTGGGAATCTGTGGGAGCCTCAGCTTGTAAACACCTGTATGCTCAAATCCTCAGACTAAAGGTTTTTGAGAGGTCTCCTAGTTCAGCCCCTGCCTTGGTGCAGAATATATCTGGGCCAGGCAGCTGCATCCTGGGACATCACTCTGGCTTACTACAGCCGTGCAGGTAGGCCTTCCTACTGGTGTGGCTTGAGCAGGCCTCTTCATTGAGGGCGTCCCCACACCCTGTGATCCTTGCTCGGTGGGCACACAGGCCTGGAAGCCGCAGCATTCATTCTTAGGGCAAGTGGAGTACACACTTGGGACTTGTTGGAAGGAAGAAGCCTGGCTTTGTCACATGCACAATTGAGCTTAGCTCCAGACCTGGCAGAGATCCTGGTGAGCAGACAACAGCCTGGCCCTCAGAAGGCCCCGAGTCCCTCAGGATAGAGACAAACATATTCAGGGGAGCGGCCTGGGAAAGCTGAGTTTCAGGCAAAGAGAGTCAGATGTTCAAGGGTGATGGGGTTAGCCTGGCAGAGAAACGTGGGAAGGGTATTCCATTAGCAGAGGCCCAAAGGCAGGCAGTTACTGCTGTAGGTAGGTACCTGCTGTGGGCAGGGCTGTGCTAGGAGGAAAAGCCAGCAGGCCGGTTGGGTCAGACCTGCCCACTCACCCCACCTCACCTAGGCCAGTCCCTGGGGTCCAGGACTGGCCCAAGGCCTCTGTTGCCCTGGGGTGTCAGTAGGATCACACCCGCTGCAGGTCTGGCTCTACCCCCACCTGACAAGCAGCTCACCAGGTGAGCAGAGGTCTAGGTCACTGCCACACCTCCTGGCTGCAGGGTGGGGGTGGGGCCTGCAGGGGACATGGCCCAAGGGACACAACCCTAGAACTTGGGTCAGGGAAAGGCAGGCCCTGCTCCTGGGGAGGCCAGGCCACATACCCTGGGGCCAGGGGGGTCAGAGCAGGGGAGGGGCCTGCAGGAGCTGCAGCCAGAGGGGCATGCCCACCTCTGTGAGGCTATTTACAAACAGGAAGGGCAGTTTCTCTGTCCCTCAGTGGGGTGTGTAGGGGGAACAGCTTCTCTTTGGGGGTGCACAAAGGGATGATTTGGAGTACAAGCTTTGCAGGATGGGGGTTGGGGGTGGAGCTGCTACTTTCCCAGTCCCAGGGTAGCCACATCTCCTCCTGTCGTTGTTCCCAGCAAGGGTCCCAGGGAGTGGGAGGAGAATACCCAAAGTGTGGGCTTACCCTCAACCCCACTGTGCCCTGGCAGGAACTGCCTCCCTGTGAGATGACAGCCTTCCTAGGCCAGCTGTGTGGCCTCCCCCATTAGACTGGAGCCTTCTGGGCACAGAAGCTGGGTCTTTTTCTGAGACAGAGTCAAGGTCTCAGTTTCCTTCTGTTCTCCATGCCCCCTGGCGGTTCCTGTGCTGTTTTCTCAGGTGACATAAGGCCTAGGCCTGTGATGTCAGAGGGTCTCTGCTTCTTCCCCGGGGGCCTTTTAGGGCTGGCCATCCTAGGCCAGACCTTCTCCTGGGTCAATGAGGGCTCCAGGGGCAGGTGGGGCTGAGAAGGGGCTGATAGGAGGAGAAGGTGGGGCTGATGCAGAATTTGCGGAGCCCAGTGCGAAATGGCAAGTCAAAGCCCCTTGTTACAAGTTTACATTTCAGATGGCATTGACAGAGCATTAAACCAACCATGGGACCTTTCTAAACTCAGGGCCCGGTGTGGCTGCATGAGTAGCATGTCCATGAAGCTGGCACTGCAAGAGGAGGCAGTTGTTCCAGAAGGAAAGGAAAGGAGGCTGGAGCAAGGACCCAAGGGACAAAGAGGAACTGGCCCTGCTGGACTGTCAAAAAACAGAGAAAGATGAGGCTGATTAGGTTGGATGGCACCAGATCCAGATAATCCTGAGCACTCGAATTTGAACTTGATCCTAGAGGTAGACATGAAGAGTCCTGAGCCACAGGGAAGCAAGAGAGGCTGGGCTAGGGCAGCACATAATGTTAGACCTGGGAGAGCCCCTGAAAGTCATCTGGTCCCCATTAACTGAAGAGGCGACTAAGGCCCAGAGAGGGACAGAGACTTGCCCAAGGTCACCCAGCAAAGGATGCAGAGACAGACCAGAGCCCTGACTGCCTACAATCTTGTCTCAGGTTGTGTGGGGAAGAAGCTGAGAGCCGATGCTCAGGGAGTGCAGCTAGTGTTGGGCCCCCACGTCTGGTTCACCTACCCAATGGGTCCCACTTGTCCAGCACCCTCAGTCCTGGGCCCTCCTTTCCTGGGTGTTCTTTCCTTTTCTTTCTTTCTTTCTTTTTTTTTTTTTTTGAGACAGGGTCTCACTTTGTTGCCAGGTGTAGAGTGCAGTGGCGTCATCTTAGCTCACTGCAACCTCAAACTCCTGGGCTCAAGTGATCCTCCTGCCTCAGCCTCCCGAGTACCTGGGACTACAGGTGTGCGCCACCACGCCTGTCTAATTTTTCTATTTTTAGTAGAAACGGGGTCTCGCTCTTGCTCAGGCTGGTCTCAAACTCCTGGCCTCAAGCTATCCTCCCACTGTGCCCTCCCAGAGTACTAAGATTACAGGCATGAGCCACTGCACTGGCCCTAGGTGTTCTTTCCATCTGGCCCTGCCTCAATGTCTCTGGTGTCCCCCTGTCTTGGGGCCCATCCTCTTGCTTCTCTACTACCTTCCACACACGGGCCCAGGAGCTGAACCTCACCATGCACCTGGACCTTTGGAAAATTCCTGCCCCCTACCCCAGCCTGGCAGGGCAAGGGTCTGCAGGTGAGGGATGCACAGAGTGGGCAGGGGTCCCTGCGACAAGAAGGCAGCCAAGGCCCCCGAGCATCCTCCAGGCCCCAGCCTGGGAACCACTGCTTCCCTCATGCCCTCTAGACTGCCCCCAATTCAACCCGATGCTCTGTCCCTTTTCTATTCCCCTTGCCTGAGAACCCACCAAGGCATTTGGAGACCTCACTGAGGCCTTGGTGGCCCCAGAGACCACAAATCCGTTACTTCTCAGTGCCCTGTGGGAAGTGGAGAACTTCCAACGCAGCCCATGCAAATGCATGCAAAAGAGAGGCAAATTAAAATTCAAGCATCCCCAGTTAAAACCAATCTGGGTTTTGGGTGTTGCTTCCCTCCTCTCTGCTCTACTTGATTCATCTGAATTTGTGAGTGTGTGTGAGTGAGAGAGAGAGAGGGAGACAGAAACAGAAACAGACACAGAAACAGAAACACTGGGCAAAAAGGCAGGTAGAGGGCCCAGCCTGTGGCCTGGGGTGGAGATTTGGGCCTCTGAGCCCAGTGGAGCCCAGGCCTGCCCTCCTTTCCCTGCAGGGAAACCTCGGGGTCACTGTCAAGCATGGGGGAGTGGGGCCATGGGGAACAGTGGTCCAGGGAGGGGTGCCAGGGCAGGGGGGGGCAAGTTGAGGCTACCAAGGGTAAGCTGGGGGTTCAGCTCTGAGTCTGAGACAAGGGGCTATGGCCCCAAGAGGAAACCCCCATTAGTGTCAACTGGAGGCCACCCCCTTCCTCAGTGCCACCGCTGCCCTGAGGAACTCATGTGAGAGTCCTCTGGCCAGCGAGGCATTTGACCTCCAGGGCCTTGGTTTCCTCATCTCTAAACACAGCGATGGTGTGAGGACACCACGGTGCAATGTTGATTCTACCATCCTGTTGTGGTAAGATGATTTACAACCTGCAGGAAGAAGGAAAATGGTGGGTTCTTCTAGAAGTCTCTGCAAGAAGCTTAGCAAAACATCTTGAAGTAAAAAGCCCCATTTTAGGAGGGAACTAGAAATCCATGTGGCATCTCCCTGGGTCACATCGGCAGCACTGAGGAGACTGCTTGGGAGAGCTGAAGTCATCTCGCCCAAGTAGGGGAGGCCACCAGGGGTTGTCAAGTGTTTGGGTATCAATACAAGTGAGAGAAAGTCAAAAGTGAAGACACGGTTGGGAATTGGGGCTGGAGGGGAGCTGAGTTTGGAGTTGAGACGACTGTGGGAAGGAAGAACAGTGTTAGGTTCTTTTAAATTTTGTATGACTTCCGGGTCAGGCAGGCCAGCCTCTGCCACTTCCTGGCTGTTTGAAGCAGCCTAAGTCCTTTAACCTCACCCAGCCTCCGTTTCCCCATCTGTAAAGTGGGGATGATGATGCCTCTCACTAGGCTTGCAGTGGGAATTCCATTCAGTGGGACACGTAGACAGGGAGGTACGGGCCAGGCTGGTGCTCACTCAGGCCTTTCCCACGAGCAGAAATGAGAGCATACCAATATAGGTGTTGCTTGAATAAAGAATTCAATCTTTCTAGAAAAAGACGGAGTGAGCCCTATGTCATACTGTCTGTGGTTCATGCTGTGGGGAGGCTGACCTCGGGCTTGCTCGCCCCTGGGCAGGCCTCAGGCTTGGGTGTGATAGAGCTGTCCCCGCCTCCAGCCTTTGGAGGGCCACAGGGGCTGCGGGTTCAACTTCAAAGGACCGTTCTAACAGATGCGGCCTGTTTCCTGCAGCTGTGCAGCAGCCCACGCCAGCCTGCCTCACCCAGGCCCGAGAGAGGCTGGGGAACAGAGGTCCAGGGAGTGCTTAGGGCCAGGTTAATCTGGGAGGCTTCCTGGAGGCAGAGGGCACCCAGATCCTACCTGCTAGAAGAAAGAAAAGAAGGGCTTGTTGGGCACATGCCACTCCTTTGTGATGCTTTGGTGGAATACTTGGAAGCTGCTGCAGCCGGGATGTTGGGGCCTGGAATATGTAGATTCAGAAGGGTCTTTAGGTGGAGGAAGGACTTGGAGAGGAGATGAGAACACTGATAAACTAGGTGACACGTAGGAATGTAACCTACTGACCCTCCAAGCCCCAGGGACACACCAGCATCGGGCTTCGGGCAAATCCTCTCCACCAGGAAGCACGTCAGGCTGTTTCCAGCGGTGTGCCTTACAGCTGCCACACTACAGGACAAGTCCTTGGGTCTGTGCCCTGGGTATGGGGGAGTGAGATGGGGTGGCCATGAACCAGGGCAGGGCCAGGGCAGGGTGGGTTCGTGGGGAGGTGGTGGCCATAAGTGAGGGGCTTAGAGGCCCTGCGTGGGGCTGGCCCACGGCAGGCGGGAGGTATTTTTAGGTAGGCTCAGGTGCAGACAGAGACATTACGCCATGGCCCGACAGGTGGTTAATATTTAATCCCCTCCTTAATCATTAACTCCCTGGCTGGCTGGGGAGGAATAGGGCTGTTGTCAAATCAGTAACCACTGGCCCTGGAACAATGTCCACGGATCTCGTTGCCTCTGCCACTGCTGAGGCCGCTGGGGGTGCTGGCCCAGTGGGGTCATCCCTGGCCCTGGGGGCCCTGGTACATCTCCTTTCCATGGTGACCTGAGGACGTGGGGGGAGCGCGTGGGCAGGAAGAATCCCCTCCAGGCTCTGGATCGCCCTCCACCCCCAGAAGCACTCACTGGGGGGGAGTGGCTGGGGGTGGTGTCCATTCAGGCGTGAAGGCTCCAGTCCCTGCCCCTTCCTTCCAGGCCGTGTGACCTTGGGAAAGTCACGTAGCCTCCCTGCGCCTCAGTTTCCTCATCTGTGCAGTAAGGGTAATTATTCGTGTCTTGAAGGATTGTCATGAGATTTGAATAAGATGGGTGTTCAAGGAAGAACTTTGTAAGCTGCAGATTGTGCCAGCAAACAGGTTAGAGACAACGCAGACGGAAAGAGACAGAGCAAAAGGGTAAAGACGAAAGGAAAAGGCTGGCGTGTTCCCGTTCCGTCCACTGAAATGCAGTGCCTTTCAGTGGAGTTTGTTTTAATTCCGTTCAACGAGCGTTCATTGATAAGGCTGTCCCCCTGTCCTAAGCTGGGCTTCAGGCGTGATTTGAAAAGGAGTTAGCCTCGCCTCAGGGAGCAAGGGTGACAGGCTCCAGGGCCGAGCCAGAACAGGACAGCAGTGTTTGGGATGAAGTCAGCAGGTCAGGGCTACAGGGTCAGCGGGAAGGGCTGGAGGGTCAGAGCGGGCTTTGAGGGGGAGGCGGGGCAGGGAGAGGATCCCCAGCGATGGGGAGGAGATGGGTGTGGGGGAGGGAGGACCGATGCGTGCAAGCTTGCACGGACGGAGGGATGTTCGTGTACACAAGTGCAAGCCCATAAGCAGACTGTCCAAACACACAGCCTGTCACAAGGGTGCACATGAGTCACACACGCACTCGGAGTAATCAGCCACCCCCACACAAACACACACTCGTGGGTGAGCCGCCTCTCCTAGCCCCAGCCCCAAGACTCTTGGCCCCCAGGAGCCACGCCCCCAGGCTTCCTCTGGGTGCCCCACTCACACCCCACGCTCAGGCTGGGCCCAGCCCCTCAGAGCCCAAAAGAAGCCAGGCAGTGATTCCTGAGAAACTGGGCTGAGTGGTAACAGAATTGTGTCCTTCCCTACACTCCCTCCTAGAGGGGGCTCTGAGGGCTGAAGGGAGGTCTGGGGTAGGGGTCCTACTCTGAGCTCTCTAAGCAAATACTAAGAGGACTCCTGCAGGAAGCCAGCCCTGATCCACACTCCTTACTCTGAAGAGCTTCTAGCCCACTGTAGCCAGGACAGACTGAAATGGATACAAACTGCCAAGAGCCTGAATCCTGCCTCCATCTGTTTCCAGCTGTGTGACTTTGGGTCTGTTACCTGACCTCTCTGTGCCTCTGTTTCTTGTCTAACATGGGCATGACCACGTTGAGTACTTGCTGTATATAGTTGTTCTCAGAGTTAAATGAGACCCAGGCCCAGCACAGTGCCTGGCACACAGTAAGTGCCGCCAGCATTCAAAGGAGAATGTATTTCTGAGTTGCCTGTT
Organism: Daubentonia madagascariensis; assembly: GCA_023783475.1. Classification (NCBI taxonomy): domain Eukaryota; kingdom Metazoa; phylum Chordata; class Mammalia; order Primates; family Daubentoniidae; genus Daubentonia; species Daubentonia madagascariensis. The sequence continues at coordinate 36,756,130 of JAKFHU010001035.1, read as the reverse complement.
CAGGGGAGCTGCCTGGAGGGGGAAACACCTAAGCAGACCCTTGAAGGACCAGTAGGGTCCCCACAGAGCCAGAGGAAGGGAAGGCGTCACTTCCCTGCAGAGGGGCCAGGGTGAGTGGAGGCAGGAAAGGACACAGCATGGTTGGGGACCACAGGGAGTTCTGTGTGGCCACAGCCCCTGCCTGGAGGATGGGAGTGGGGGTGACGACTGGGGTGGAGGTGGTCAGGGAGGGTTTGCAATGTCAGACTGCCCTGGAGCAGAGGAACCCTTGGAGGCTTGTGAGTGGAGCCCCAGCAACACTGAGGCTGAGCTTGGCAGCAAAGAACAGGCCTTGTTGGAAGGAGAAGCCCAGGCAGAAGGCCTTCCAAGGGACAGGAGCCCTGTGCGAGGCTCTGGGCTCCGGTGGTGCTGGGAGGTTGGTGCAGACCAGCGGGAAGAGGGCAGTGCTGAGTCTTCACCCGAGGGTCTGGTCTCCCCAGCTGGATTCAGAATATATCCTCTGTGAAGCTCCATCACAGAGCTTTGGGCGTGTTCTCGAAGGCCCCTTCCAGCCCCGACATTCTGTATGTCTGGCCCACGGGCTTTGGGCAGCTCACTGGCTTCCATGTTCTCATGTGTCAAGTGGACACAGGAATTCCTGCCCACCATCCTTGCCCAGTGGTGGTGGGGAGATGGTCTGGTTCTGAGATGTGTAAGTCCCAAGAGGACGCCCTGGTGCTTTTCGGGACAATGTCCGGCCAAGGGTGGGGAGGCTCGGTGCTGGGGAGGAGCCAGGCCACAGCTTTGCCTCTTTCTTCCTGGGGTGGCCCCTTGGCTTATCTGAGGCAGGGCAGAGCTGGGGTGGGTGAGGAGGAGATGCTCCTTCAGTGGCAGATAGCGTGAGGGGGTGATAAAGGGCACAGGCCCAGCAACCGGCTTGGAGAGAAGCGGGACACATGAGACTGGGCCGGGGGGTGGTGCTGCCCAAGGCTGGCACTTCCCTGTCCCCTTCCACCCCTGGCATCCCTTTAGCCAGGTGGGTATAGCCCCAACCTTCCACCAGCCCACGGGTGGGAGGAGGGAGAAGAGGCACCTGAAGGTTGGTAGTGGCCTTTGGACACTGTTTCAGGAACTGACTGGGTGGCCAACTTGTCCCGGTTTGCTTGGGGCTTTCCAAGCTTTAGTGCTGAAAGCCTGTCCTGGGAAACCCCTAGGTCCAGAAAATAATGACGCTTTGCCTGGGGCTGTCCAGGTTTTAGAACTGAAAGTCTCTCACCCTGGGAACCCCCTCAGTCCCAGGCAAATGGGACAGCTGATCACCTTAGGACTGAAGGGTTCTGGGCGTGGGTAATCAAGGAGGCAGACTAGCGAGTTGGGGTGGTGACTAGCAGGGCAGAGCCAACAGCCCCTTCCCGGTTCCCTCCCTGAGCCTCCCCGCTGCTTGTCCTCGGGCACACCCTCTGCCAGGGGCTGCTCCTGTTTTCTATCAATCTATCAAGTCCATGAATCTGGAGTCTGGAGCCCTTCATTGGAGGCTTCTTGCCAGGCTGGGGCTGGGACGGGTGCAGGGTTCTCGGCAGTCTGGCCAGGCCTCCTGGGGACCCGTGGACACCTGCCCCTCTGCCCTCTAGCAGCCTTCTGGAGCAGACCTGGGGCTTGAGCATAGGTTCTTCACCTCACAACGTGTTGCTCTGGTTTACGAGCTGCTACAATACCACAGCTGTGGCCAGCAGCAGATCTCTGAGATCAGAAATTGCCCAAAATCAAAATAAGGACACCTGCCTGATTCTAGGGCCCAGCCAGAGGGCTCAGCTCAGAGCCTCTACCCCCACCCCTCCCAGGGCCCTGGCTTCCCTGTCTCTGCCCTGCCTGGGTTTCTGAGGGTCAGAGCATGTTCCTGGGACCAGAGAGGAGAGCTGTCAGGAGGGCGGAGGGATAGTCAGGGACACCTCCCCCAGGGTGACCAGAATGGAGGCTTCCCCGCAGCCTGTACTCCAGGCCTAAGCCTCCCTGCCCCCTGCCTCTGCCCTGCTTTTCTCGATGCTTACCTCGGCCTTTCCTCACCTTGGTACAGACACAGAGAGGTGGACATCCCAGAGACCCTGGGCCCTGGTACCCCCATCTCAGATAGGCATTGACGGGCTCCCAGAGCAGGGCCTGTGCAGGAAATAGAGTGCCCTGAAGGGAGAAGGCTTGGGTTTTGTTTGGGGGATGGGCCTGAAGGAGTGAGAGGAAATGAATCCAAAGCCACCCCTAAGATAGGTCCCTATATGTCAGCTCAGCCAAAGAACGTATCTTAGAGACCTTGTGCATGCCAGGGAAGTGTCTAAACCAGATGCACACAGAGCGACTCTCTCTGGACTGGATGGACAGTCTACGCACTTCCCTCCCGGGATCCTGAGTTGGTTGGGTGGACAAAGTCTGTTAGCGAAGCTGGCTGTGGTCTTGTTGTTAATATCAGGGTTGGCAAATGGGCCAAACTGAACTGGTCACATTCTAAGACCCTGTTGCTTCCAGAAAGTCCTCCCTGCCCTCCACTGGCCCACCTCGTGTCATTTCACCTGGAATCACACCCCGTTGCCTTGGCCTATTCACTCTTCTGTTATCTCCCTCCTCCCCGAAGTCAGGGTCCCTGTCTGGTCATCTCAGAGTCACCAGCACCTCCCAGGTAGTGTGCTCAGTAGATATCTGGAGGATCGCCGTGTGGTGGGAGATGGGGCCTCCAGCAGTGACCAGGGACCATGAAGTTCCAGACAGGCAAAGGAGAGCTCAAGGAGGGGCCCCGAGGCCAGTGGAGATGTGCTGGGGGAGAGGCAGCCAGAATGCTGCAAAGGAGCCCCAAGTCCCAATTCCCAATTCCCGGGGCTGTTTGTGTCTCTAACTCAGCCTTCCCTCCCTCCCGCACCAGACTCAGCCACCAGACCAAACTGTGTGAGCAAATGGTGCTGATGGTCCAGGGGCCAAGAGGAATCCCCCCAGACAGGTTGGTCAAAGGGTCCTGTCCGCCAACCCGAGGTGTGCAGGGAGCTGCAGGGAAGGGGGCGGCCAAGGCGGGGGAGGGGCGAGGCTGAGGGCAGGGCCACGCTAGGGAGAGGCTGGGGGAGAGGCACGGAGGGCAGGGGAGCCAGGCCTGGCTGGCCTTTGAAGGGCAGGCCTTCCTGGGGAGGACACTTTAATCGCCCCCAATTAAACTATTGCCGGAAGCTTTTAACAGCCCCATAAGGCCTTTTAAGGACCGCCCTTTTGTTAGGCAGCCAAGCTGTTATGCAAAGAGAGAGCAGGCCAGGGCCTCTCACTGCTTTCCCCAGGCCCCAGGGCCAGCCCCAAACCCCAGTACCGGTGCAGAGAGGCTGCTTGTTTGGGAATCAAAGGCTGGGGAGCCTGCTTTGATCTGGGGAAACCCAGCCCTTCCCTGCCTTCCCAGCTCCGTCTCCACCCCAGGGCTGGGGGTTCGAGGCCTTCACGCCCACAGTTTCCATGTAGGGCTGCCCAGGCTGATCCCTGAGGACCTGGGAGGCTGCCACTGCCCCTTACTTCAAGAAACTGCCCTGCCAGCGTGGCAGGAACTGCCTCCACTGCCCCTTGGGGCAAGGAAGCCCTGGCCTCACCCCTTCAACCTGAGTCGGGGCCTTCTAGGCCCTTGGAACTCAGGGTGTGGTCCTCAGATGGGCGTCACCTGGGTCCCCGTTAGAAACGCAGGCCACACTCCAGACCTAAGTCAGTCTCCCCAGGGAGGTTGGGCAGTTTGAGAAGCACTGCTCCAGGGTCTTCCCCTCCCTGGCCCCTCCTGATGCCCTCCAAAAGCCAGATAAAGTGTAGGAATGCTATTAGCCACGACAGACTGGGCAATATACCCCTTTGCTTTCCAAATTTTCTGCAACATATATATTTTTCAAAAGACAACAACAAAGCCCTTTCTGTAAATAGCTCTGGAGGACCCCAAATGGCAGGCTTCCATTTGGTCATTTGGTTGACATCAAAACCCTCCACCCTGGTGTCCACATTTGCTCCATCATTTTATCTCCAGAACAGCCTGAGGGAGACAGGACAGGCATCCCCATTATACAGCAGAAGAAATGGAAGCCCAGGATGGTTTGTGGACTGACCTGAGAGTCAGCAGCAGAGTTGAGGAAAACGCAGGAAACCCCATCCAGGGCCTCCTTATGCTCACGTCAAGCAGGGCTGCCACAGACAGTTGTGAAGTGGGTGCACTGCACAAAAGTGCCTGGCCTGGGCTGAGGGTGAAGGTGCGGACTGAAGTACAGCTCCCACCCCACTCACCAAGGGTGTCCTTGTGTGGACAGGGCCACATGCTCCGGAGGAAGGGAAGACTTTTGCTAATTTACGCAGAAGCCCCACACAAGCAAGCTGAAGCTGGGAGCTTCCAGAATTCCCTATTTCCTACCTTCTCCTCCACCTCTTCCACGCAAAAGCTGCAGGTCGTCAAGCACCTACTGCCTACCAGCCTTCAGGCTTAGTGCTTTCCTTCCCCATCCCATTTAGTCCCCATAACAACTCTCTGACTCATTCCTCCAATTAAGACCTATTCCCTCTGCAGCATTCCTTAGGGCTGGTCGCTTAAAAACCAAACAAGACCCAGCCCCAGTGAGCACTCCAAATGAGTCGGATCCTATGGGGACAAAGGTCTCCCATGGCAGACCCTGGGGTGGACAGCCTGGCTTAGCCAGGGGGATGCCGGTAGGGGTTGGTTTAGAAGCATTTTCTGGATGTTTTCAGGTCTTGAACCTTTGGTCTTGAGTACCTAGGGGTACAAAGAAGGCTGAAAGCCCACTTTACTTTCCCTCCAAGGTCCTACAGCAACCCCTAGAGGCAGGCAGAGTGTTTAGAACCCCTGGGGCTATGGGACTGCAGGGAGGGTGGGTAAGGTGGGCTGTGTGGGAGAACCCTTTGGGGCAAACCTTTTCTGTAAAGTGCCTAATAGTAAAAATTTTAGGCTTTGGGGGCTTATGGTCTCTGGTCCCTGTTACAACTACCCAACTCTGCCATACCTAATGAATGGGTGTATCTGTGTTTCAGTAACATTTTATTTATGGACACTGATATTTTAATTTTATATGATTTTCGCATATGTCAAAATTTTGTTTCTTTCGATATTTTTTCCTCCACCACATAAAAACCATCTAGCTCTCAGGCTGCTCAAATAGGTATTCGACAATACAGGGTATTGTCAATAGGTATTTGACCTGCAGGGCCATAGTTTGCTGGGCCCTGGTTTAGAGCAAAGGTTTAGGGGTCGATTGCCAGCTTTGGATTCAAGTCCCGGTTATTTCATTAACCAGTGATGTGATTTGGGGCACATCACTGAACCTCTCAGAGCCTCTGTTTCCTCTCTGTCAAATGAGGACAGTGGTGTCTGTCGTTGAGCAATTACGTGAGATGAGGCATGTAAAAGCACTTACTCAGCTCAGAGGCTGGCACGCAGTAGGCACTCCCTACATGTGAGCAATGAACATTACAGCAGGCTGTTCGGAGGCCAGTGGGAGGGGATACAAGGCTGCAGAGGTCAGGGGTACTTTCCTGGAGGAGGTCTGGGGTGAGCTGGACCTTGACTGATGTGAGACCTGCCGTGAAGGAAGGAGAGAGAAAGTTTAGAGCGGTCAGGCCAAGGAAACTGGCCTCAATCCTGGGGTCTGGCCATTGAAGGCTCCAAACAGGGGCACCCTTCAAAGTAGGGCCAAGGGGAGGTTCATTTACAAGGGCTGCCTGGGTGTGGGGAGTGGGTGCAAAGACACCATGGGCTAGAGACATGTGATGAGGCTACTGGTGTGTCCAGGTGATTGGGAGCTGGGGTGGTAGTAGTGGTGGGGGGTGCCAAGGGAGTGTCAGGATCAATAGATGGTGTTGTGTTTTGTTTTCAATCACCTGCAGGCACTAAATCAACTCCCTTTTTTTGCCTGCAAGCATACTTCTGCATCAATAATTTGAGGGGCCCACCTATTGTTTTACAAACCTAGCAGCTGTTCTTTCCTTCCCCCCTGCCCCCAGCATGGCACTGCCATGCTATCGTAAACGCCAGTCCATTTTCTCCTCCATATTCACTGGTGCAGGGGTAGGTGCCTGTGCAAAGCTGAGCCAATCAGAGTCCTTCCCTGAGAGATTTTGTTCACTTGGGATCAGAGAGAACATGAGTAAGTCCCTCTGTGGTGGCAGGAACATCAAGATGTGAACTGCAGGTGCAGCCAGCAGCTGTGTCCCCTGTCACTAGGGAAGTCAGAGAACCTGGGAGAGAATGAAATTGACCCCACCAGAAAGTAGAGAGGAGAGATTCAGCGAGATTCCGGAGAGGGTCCGCATTCCTGCCCTTCCTGTGTGTGTGGCATGGTGCCTGAGTTCTTCCTCTGATTGTGGGAGCTGTCAGAATCCTTTGAATAAACTTCTCTTTTTTAAAGTGAGTTTGAGTTTCCATCACTTGCAAATGAAGGGAATTGCTGGCCGAATGCATCGTCAGTCCCAGCATTCCTACCCATCATTTACTGCATACTTCCTGCGTGCTAGGTGCTGGGTAAGCACCTTACATCCATTACTTAATATAATCCTTAGTTATGCTGTGAGCTCTGGGCACTATCATCTCCATCTTACAGATGATAAAACTGAGGCTCCGACTTCACGTGACACTTAAGTGGGGTGCTCCTTAGGCCTGGGCCTGGGTCCTCTGTGGTTAGCATTGATTACTCTCTCCCAGATAATCTTCACACTCCCAGGTTTTTAATTTTATCTCTACAATTTCCAATTTTCAATCTAGACCTTTCATTTAAACTCAAGTCTGATGCATCCAGCTGTGTACTTGATATAGATATCTCAAACATAGATCCCTAAAACTAAACTCCTGCTCTCCCTGCTCTGCTCCCAACAAATCTGTCCCTCCCCCAGGGCTTCTGGTCTTAGAAACTGGCCCCACCCAGTTTCCCAGGTCAGAAACTTGAGAGTTCTATTCAACACCTTCTCCTTTGACCTCCATGACTGCCCTACCACCAAGTGCTGTGTACCCACCCCTAGGCACCAACTGGCCCTGCCCCCTTCTCTCCAGCTCCACTATCCTCTCCTGGTCCAACCACAGCTCCTCTCCCCTGGAAGATCCCCTCCTCCCTGATCTCCCAAAATCCACTCCAAGCCATTATCCATTCAGCTACTGCAGGTATTTTTGAAAGAGCTCTAACCATGGCCCATCACACTTAAAACCACTCCATGGTTCTAGTCCACAGCCTTTCCCAAGGCCTGTGTGATCTCACCAGATTTTCTACTTTCTGCTTTCTAGCCTCAGCTTGGGTCTCTCTTTTGCTCACTCACAACAGCCTCCTTTCAGTATAAGGAGTACAAAACTCTTCTGACCTCAGGGCCTTTGGATGTGCTAGTTCTGCTGTCTGTACAGTGTCTCCCCCTCTCTCCTTCCCCAGTGCCTACCATTCCTAGATATCCTCCGGTGTCTGGTGTGAACGTCCATCAGGGATACCACCTCTTGAGCCCTCCAGGAAACAGGATCCCACAGCCCCCTTCACTCTCGGTAGTGCTCACTACTTATGTGTTTGGGTATGTATTTAATATTTATCTCCCTTGCTAGACTAGTCCTCTCTGAGGGCAGGGATCGGGTCTGTTGTCTTAGTCACCATTGTACCTGCAGCATCCAGCACAGTGGCAGGCACAGAGCAGTGCTCAGAAATGTTTGCTGAATAAATGAGTGGCAAAGGCTTGGAGAGGCCCCGTGACTTGACCAGGGTCACACTGCGAGTGAATGGGGGAGCCTACGTGTCAGCCCCAATCTCGTGGGCTCTAATGTGTACTCTGCTAACTTTGCACAATATTGGCACCCTTGGGGGAACCAGGAAGGAAGAGGCTGAGGAGACAGGCCTCAGGCTCTCAGACTCTTCAGACAGGGTGCAAGAGGCAGAGCAGGGAGGGGAGCAGTTACTGCCAATGAGTCAGTCTAGAGGTAAGGAGACTCTCACACGCTGAGACCAGAGTTGTCCAAGGCCCATAGGTGGCTTAGAGACAGGGCTGGGAGCTGAGACCAGGGTGGGGGAAAGGAAGAGGATGTCCACTGCTGGAGCCCTGGTTTTGCACAGACCCACGCTAAGAGCTTTGCCTATGTGGCCTCATCTAATCCCTGGCCTGCCACATGAGGCAGGGGTTCATATCTCTTGTTACAGGTAAGGAAATGGAGCTTCAGAGTGAAAAAGTAACTTGCTCAAAGTCTCCTGGCTAGTTAGTGTCAGAATCAGTATTTGAATTTGGAACTCGAGCCTAAGAAATCAGCTATTTCTGGGAAAATCAGTCCAGACGGGAAAAGGGCAGGGCAGGTCCCACTGCTGGTGAGAGGTGGAGGGCACCGCCGCCCTCCCTCCATCACTTCACCCCTGCGGGCCCTTCCATGGCGACATCTTTTCGGAATTCCCTAAGCTCTGGTTGAAATCCCCAAAGCCTCTCAGAGTAACCCCTCAGGTGGCCAGACCCTCCCAGGCTGGCGCCTACCTCCCGGGAAGATTTCCCCTGCACGACTTCCATCTGAAAAGGAGCTTAGGGCCTGGGCATGACCCCGCTGCGCCCATCAATGCCCCGGCTCTGGGATGCAGAGTGAAGGCCTGGCCTGCTGGGGAGAAGCGGGGTGGAGGCGCTGGGGGTGGGGAGGGAGGACTGGGAAATCCCTGCGAGCCTGGCCTTGGGCACAGGGCTTATTTAACATTACTTGTAGCCCCCCCCCTTTCCCATTTATACATAGCTCTTTAAAAAAATTAACATCACTTATATAGTCCTATGACCCCATCAATCCTCACAACAGCTCTATGATGTAGGTACTATTGTCCCAACATTTTGCAGATGGGAAGGTTGAAGCAGAAGGTCAGTGACTTGCCCAAGGTCACCAGCAGTAAATGGCAGAGCTGGGGCTAGAGCCCGGGCAGCCGCCGCTGGACGCTGTGCTCTAAAATTCTTCCTCTGTGGAATAACCTCTTTGGGGGCAGAGGGAGCTCTGAAAGTCCTGCTACCCAGCAAGACCCCTGAGGTCCTCATAGATAAGCGGTCCCTACTTTTCACACATGCCCAGAGTTTGTTTACCTTGGGCGAGCAAGTGGCCACCCCAAGCAAAGGGGATGCAGGCAGAGATAACCCGATCGCTCAGGGCCGGGGCAGGCAGTCGGGAGGGCCGGGATTGAACCCAGCCTGCGCTGGGGCCGACGGCAGAAACTGCCGGGGCCTGGCTGCCTGCTGTTTGTTGCAAAACAATGAGTCAGCCCAGGAGGGGGGGGAGGGGGGGGAGGGGGGGGAGGGGGAGGGGGAAGGGGACATGGGGGTGAAGAGGCCTCTCCCGCTCCGGCCCTGACTCCAGTTTTTCCCATGGTGGCTTCTGCCCACCCCCACCCTCCCAGCCCTTGGTCTTTAGAAGGCTCAACCAATTTCCTTTTCTGTTGTTTGGCTGTGATAGGAAAAGTATTGAAAAATAGAAAGTGCCCTAGACAGGAAAACACTCTGAAAGCTGAAACCTGAAACCCAGTGGCCTGGGCCAACACCCTGGCGGGAGGTGGCCAGAGAACCAGGATCCTATCCCTGGGCTGCTTCCCAGTCACCCGCCCACGATGGCACCTTGAGCCCTGGTCAGTGGAGATGAAACCTGGGAGGTCCAGGTTCAAGGTCACACAGCTTGTGCTGATGGTTGGGAGGGTGGGACAGATCCTGTGGGAAGTCTCAGGGACCAGGTCCCTGGATGGGAAGAGGCTGAAAACACAGACTTCCTTTTTATTGAATAAGTTGGCCTTGCCAAGGGACCGTGCACGTCCATTCCCACGTGGCACCAGAGCTCTCCATTAGAGGCACATTCAGGGTATGGGACAATTCTCTACCCTGGCCCCTCACCTGACAGATCCCACCTGGCCGTGGTAGTTGTCACAAATCCCTTTACTCCTCTCCTGGCCCTGCTCCCTCCACCTCTGGGCCCCTTCCTCACTTATCTGGGAAAGATAGTGCCTTCCCACTTTTGAGAACAGGACAGAGGGAATTTGCTCATGATCACAGACCAAATTCATTAATTCATTCATCAAAACCTCACTGGGCTGCTGCTGACCCTGACTGCTGAGCAGAGTAAGAGGGGAGGGCACAGTCCGTGGGGCGCCAGCTGCACCAACAGATAACTACTCTGTAACAGTGCATTGACCAAGACTTATCTGTCCTGTGTGCAGTAGGGACACTGAGGGGCCCAACCCTACCCGAGGAAGTCAGAAACAGCTGGGTCTGAAAGACTGAAAAGGAGTGTGCGAGGGCTAGGGAGTGACCATATCCACAATCTCCCAGGCCCCTGTCTGGGCTCTACCCTCTGGTCTACAAAACCACTCAGTCAATAGTACTGAGCTCCTGTGATGGCCCAACGCTGAGCTGGGACCTGGGGGAAGCATGGGTGTGGATACAAGGCAATTATCACATGGTTCTTGCGCTTAAGAAGCTTCCTAGGCCAGTGACAAAGACAACACTATCATCCTTATAATGTTGAGGAAAGCCAACAAGTGTCAGAAGTTCCACTGTGTATAGTTGTCCTTTCCTCGGTATCTGTGGGGGGACTGGTTCCAGGACTCCCACGGACACCAAAACCTGCAGATGTTCATGTCCCTGATATAAAATGGCATAGTGTTTGCATATAACTTACACACAGCACATCCTCCCATATACTTTTTATTTATTTATTTTTTTTGAGACAGAGTCTCACTCAGTCACCCTGGGTAGAGTGCAGTGGTGTCATCGTAGCTCACTGCAACTTCAAACTCCTGGGCTCAACTGATACTCCTTCTTCAGCCTCCCTAGTAGCTGGGACTACAGGTGTGCACTACCACACCTGGCTAAGTTTTCTATTTTTAGTACAGACAGGGTCTCACTCTTGCTCAGGCTGGTCTCGAATTCCTGGACTCAAGTGATCCTTCTGCCTCAGCCTCCCAGAGTGCTAGGATTACAGGTGTGAGCCACTACACCCTGCCTGAGGTGGATACTCATATTATCCCCATTTTACAAAGAGGAAATAGAGGATCAAAAAGTATCATAACTTGATTTAGGTCACCACCTGGTAAGGAGTGGAGCTGGAATCTAAACTCAGGGGCCTGACTGTGGAGCCTGAGCCTTTAACCACTGTGCTCATTCCAGTTATGAGGGGAAAGTGAGGAGGGATGGGTGGAGGCAACATTTATAGCCTCAATGCCTGGGCTAGGGAGCCAGGACTTTATTCAGTGGGCAATGGGGAGTAAGCAAAGGCTTTTGAGGAAGGGCATGATACAATCTGACCTGTGTTTTGGCACAATAACTGCAGAGGCCACTTGGAGGATGTATTAAAGGTAAAACACAAAGGAGGATGACTGCCTTAATATTTAGATGCAAAGGGATGAAGGCTGGATGGAACAATGAGGAAGCTGAGGAAAAGTGACTGCTCAGAGAGGTAGAAGGCCCGGCCTCAGCCCTGCCCTGGTCTCATCTTCAGGGCAGTAGTCCTTGCGTGACCTCCTCTGACCATCTGCTGCCAGTGAGGCCCAGACAGTGGCCATTCATCCAACAGATGCCAGTTGAGCCCCTCCTAAGTGCAGGACTTATCAGCCCTGGGATACAAGAGGGGTGAGACAGCCCCTGCCCTCACAGAGCTCAGGGTCTTGTGGTCAGTAATCCTCAAACAGTTAGCAACATCATAAATGTGCTTTATCCCCTCTAACCTCCCAACAGCTCCAAGAGTGGAGGAGTTTCCAGATAGACTCTTTTATAATTGTTTAGGCACAATTCTCTCCCTGCCACCATCTCTCAGACCCCTGGGAGGCTTGAGACTCCTCTGTCTCCTTGTATTTCCCACAGGATCAGGTACATACAGTACTGAGTACATCACTGAGTATTCATTTAGTATTTACTGAGACTAATTAGTTCCAATGGAGAAAAACTATTCTCCAGCTGACCTTAAAGTCTGACCTTGAACCCAGACCACAGACAAATTCCTTAATCTGTCCAGATAGTTTTCAAAAGGTGCTCTTGGCCCTAGAGTCCCTGTTAAAGAATGAAGGTGCCTGAGTGGGCCTGTTCTGTGAGACCACAGTCCTGTTACTGTAGGCTCAGTAATGACGACACTGCTGAGCCTTTAAGGCCGCAACCCTGTGTACAGAGGCCAGAGATCTCTGAAGGCTGCCAGCCACTCCAAATAAGCCAACCAGCACAAGGTATCTGGAACTAAAAGCTGAACTAAGTGATAAATGGGAGGGCTCTTGTGAGGGTAGGGGTGAGTGTCCTGCATTACCATGAGCCCAACACTGCTCTAGACTTTGACTATCGAGGCAGCTGAGGTACAGGCAAGCTCAAATCTAGGGCTTGGAAGGAAGGGACTCTGTGAAGCTATTCCTGCAGGTAACTTAGGAGTAAGAAACGGGGCAGGACCTGGGAGCCCCAAGTAGGAACTGGCCATGGGAGGTTGAATGTGCCAGTGTGCATTTTGGGGGCTGTTTTTATTTCTTAAACTTGTATGTTTTTATTTCCTCTTTGCCCTTCCTGAGGATTTACCAAAGCTCTTTGGGATGTTTCAGCTGCCTCAGCTGTGTGTGTGCGTCAGATCTTGGGTGTGAGGAGATGGACGGGGGAGGGACGGAGGGGGCTTGCTGGGGGTGAGGCTGAGCTTGGATCATTATCAGGAAGTGGGGGATGCTGAGGCTCTGGGTTTTAGCAAAGGGTGAGCTCTCTTCCCCTCCCAGACCCTGTTCCAGCAGTGGGGCGGCCCAGGTCATGACTAGGACTATTTCTTCCTTTTATTTCTGGCAAAAGGTACAGAAGGGGAGTTCCCCTTCTCTGTTTGTTTTGATTCTGTTGTTTTCTTAAAGAGAGGAAGGAAAACCATCATCACTTTTTCAGTTTTGTGAACAATAAAGGCAGGCAGAGAGGATGTTCGCTTGGGCTGGGGCTGTGGGGGCTGGGCCGACACCTCCCTCCCCTTTCCCTCAGAAGGCCCCAGAACACAGATCAGGCCCCGGGGTGCGGGGTCAAGTTTAGGTGCTGGCTCTGCCTTTTAATTGCTTTTAACCTCTCTGAGGGATATCTGTTAAAATGGGAGTCCTCAGATTTACTTTACAAGGTTGTTGAGATGAAAAACAAAATGAAAATACTAACTTGTAAAAACACAGTGCTAGGCATACGGTAAATGCTCCAGAGATGTCTTCCCTTTGTTTTCTTCCATTGGGGGATGGTCTATCCTGTTAGCCTAGTAGTATGGGGGGAGGACACCCTGGTCTTCTTGCTTCTTGGTACATAGCAGGACCTGCAAATGCTGCCAATGTGGGGCTTATGAAAGGCTCTGAGAAGCAAATAGCAGGTGACGCTGGGGGCTTTCTTGGTTCCTGGGATTGTTTCTGATCTGCTAGACAGGCTAGGCTTGCCTCTGAATTTCTCCCAGCCCCTCAGTCCCTCTGCCCCTCCCAGGTTGTACCCCCCAGAGCCTGCTCGGCAGTCCTGAGGTAGGGCCCCTTCTTTGAGGGGATGGAGGGGCTGCCCTGACCAGACAGAAATGGAACCCTACCCACTCTATCCTCCCTGGGCCCCAGTTTGCTCTAAAACTTGACCAGGATGCACTACCTCTCAGGGCCTCCGTGTAAAGGTCTGTAAAATGGTTTCTGAACTTTTAAAATACAAACACTCTTTTACAGAGTTAAAACATTTTGCAGATCTGCTCGCCATGATACTGGTTGTACTTTTAAAATCCTTTGACTGAGGGAAAAAAAAATAAATACAAACGACTATCAGCAAATATACATTCAGCAATGCTTTTAAATGAGTGTATCTTTTATTCAACAACCTGTAAGTATATTTAAAAATTTGTCTTCTAATGTGGGACACATCAGCTTGTACCTGATGCTGATCCTGAAGGGGCTGGAAGCTCCCAGTGTGCCCCAGAGTCTCTGAGGGCACATGTTGCCCTGGAATTCCGGGATCGGAATTGACAGCCCTCCGGGGGCTGACCCAGGAACTCAGGGACACCGAATGGGCAGTAAAAGGTCCAGATACAAAAGCCCAACAGTGACTGACTGATAAGGATGCACCGTGCAGTAGTTTTTCTTTAACACTTGGGCACTGCCTCCACTGCCTGGTTTGGGTATCAGTCTTTGCCCTGCCACCAAGCGGCTCTGTGATACCAGCATGCTACTTTACCTCTCTGGGCCCCAGTATTGTCACCTGTAAAATGGGGTTGATGGTACTTGTGAATTTCATGAAAATTAGTAAGATAATGAATTCATGAGACTTGCTTAGCAAAGGACACAGTTGTTGCTTAACAAAACAAAAATAAAAACAAACCCATGAGTATCCTGGCTTCCCTTCTTACAGTTGCTATTTGGCAGCATGTGGGCCGGTGCTATGCCCTTCTGAAATAGTCTTCTTTTTCCTCTCTATCCTTCAAGCACAGCCTTTTCTGGGGAGCCCTCCTGGCTCCTGAAGCCGGTCCCTGTGGACCCCTTCCCTGGCCTGTCCCCCATCAGAACATGGAGCTCACCCCACCAAGTGTGCCCCCTCCTGTGTCGTTCCCTGGTGGGGCCTTGTCTCTGAGGACAGCAGGATTCCAGTCTCCTCTTGCTGTTGCTTGGTGAGCCCAGCAGTCCCAGGGCCCCCCCCCCCCGCCGCCCCGCTTCCCAGCCCCAGCCTGCTCCACTCCAGGCCCAGCCTCTGCTCCGGGGACCAGAGTGTCGGTTCCCAACCACATGAAGGAACGCACATGGAAAAGCCATAAACCCAAAGGCTGAGCGGGATGTTTGTCAAAGTAGGACAGATCTGTGGCCAGGGACGTGGAGGGAGTGTGCTGGGACCGAGCGGAAGCGAGCATTTCAGGGGAGAAGGGATGAGCAGGAGGAGCTGGCACAGCAGGGCAGGAAGGAGGCCCATTAACACTTCAGCCCCAACCGCGCTTCCTCCGGCACCTCAGCCAGGGTGCACACAGGGCGTTTGTCCCACTTTCACTGCGGTACTGTGTTCGCAGCAGCCCCGGCCCCCCAGGCCCAGGTGGGCGGGTGTTGCCTGGGTACAAATGCCCTTTATGGATGGGCAGTGCTGGAAGAAGGCGGTACCTCCTGGGACCAGAACTACCCCCCAGAATTCAGAATTGACCCTGGAGCTGCCTCCCTCCTGGCAATGGAGGCACCCAGGAAGCCTGGTCACGTGGGGGGGACAAGGCTTTGCCCCCAGGGACCCTCAATCACAGGGGTAATCCCAGGAGAAGCAGCCATGTCTGGAAGGCTAGACTCCCCCAAGTGAGCCCTCTTCTGGGGCCCATGCTGGCGGACATCCCATTACCCTGCTGCTGCCACCTCCCGGGGCTGAGATTGCAGGTTCTCATCTCCTTGAGGGGCTCTAGGCAGGGGGTGGGGGCTGCCGGGGCAAGGCTGCAAAGAAGAGGGAAAGAGGGCCGACCTCAATTATCCCTCTACGATTCCAGGATTCAGCAAGAGTGGGGCCTAAATCAAGCACCCAGGGACAAACTGACCAGCCCTTCCGTGAAGCCCAGCCTATGTTAGCCTGGGGTTTTATTCTCACAGCGGCCTCTGCAGCTCTTCCTGAGGCCAGTGGGTGACCCCCGCAGACAAACCCTCCGGCCAGGCCCCACTGAACTTCCGTCCCTCATTCGCGCACAGCCTCAGGTCCCTCTCCTCCTACCCCAGGCCTGCCCTGGTTTTTAAAAATGTCTTTGGCTCATCTAATCTAAGACAGGTGCAGGCACGTGCTGGCTGCCCGTCAGCGCCCCCTAGAGATGGCCCAGGGACCTGCGCCCGCCCCCAGGGAGGCCCCACTGAGCTGTTTCTGCGGGGGCGGGGAGGGCAGAAGGGAGCTCCTGGCCAGCCGCCACTTCAGGCTCACCTGGCGCAGTGACCCCTCTGTAGAGATCGTTGTCCTTCTCTGACACCCGGGGAGACTGAGGCTGGGAGGAGAAAGAGGAGTCAGGTCCTCCCTTTTGGGGTTCGCAGTCTCGCCGTGGCAGCGTCCGGTGGGAGGGGCTCCTACGTGGGGACAGAAAGCGTCTTCTCTGGGGTGCTCGGCTGCTCCCTGCCTGAATGTGGTCGCGGGCCCTGTGCTCCTGGCGCCCCTCCTCTCTGGCTGGGCTCGGTGTGGTGTGGCGGGTGGGCCACCGTGAGGAAGGGCGGGAGGGGCTGCCAGGCCCTCAGGAAGTGGAAGGCTTCTCTGCCCCCTGCAGAACCCTGGAATGTGACACCACCCCCTCCCCCCACCCACACCCACCAGTGCTCGCTCACTTCGGTTTATCTCAGACTCTCTGTCCAGCGGAGGGAGATGGATGGAGAGTGTGACAGTGGCCTCAGCCACAAGCCCGTGCTTGCACATCCTGCAGGGCCAGAGGCAAAGGCTGGCTGTCCAGGCACAGACCCCGCCCCCACCCACAGACAGACAGACAGCCACTTCCTCCGCGACCAGAGCCCACCTCCTCCCACACTCACCACGCGGATGTCCGTGCCCACGCACCCCCGGCACAGATATGTTCACCACCCACGCCCTGCCCCCATGGTGGCACAGACATGAAGCACATATACCTATGCTCCTCCCCACAACCCTGGAAACTTCCCTCCAACCACAACTTCAGAGACACTAAGATGCCTCTGCGCCTTCACCAATATCCCTCCTGACCTCCACAAGCTCACAAATTCAGAGACACCCACCCTGAGACCGCGCACTTCTGCACACACGCACTCAGGCACCCACCGCACAGGTATGCACACACCTAGCACCCCGAGCCAAGCCCCTCACCACGCTCAGCCTGGACTGAGGGATTTATGTTGAGGGACCACTTATTTATAATTCATGGATTTTGAAAGGGGGGTGTGTGTGCGTGTGTGTGTGTGTGTGTGTGTGTGTGAGAGAGAGAGAAAGAGAGAGAGAATGTGCAGGGAGGGCATGCCAAGCAGAGAGGAAGCAATGGACGGAAAAGCTCTGTGACTCACTTCCAGCTTAACAATGTCACATCTCAGCTCCTCAGGCCAGGGGGACGGGCCCATTTGTCAACACAGCCAGGGCCTAGCAGTAGGGCAGTCAACTGAGGTCCTGTCTCCAGGCCTGTGGGATAGGGGAGGTGGGACAGTTGCTGCTCCCCTGTCTGTACCTTGGAGGTGTGAACTCAGTGTCCCTCATTTCCCAACATCTGTCTTGTCTTGATAGATAGGGGTATGCATCTAGGTGCTTTGGCTACACTCCTGTCTCTGACCAAACAAAACCCCAGAGCCCTTCTCTTTATCCTTACCATAACTCCTGAGGTCAGGTGGCCCCCCACTCACGGCCCGGCCCCATGCTCCTGTCTCCAGGGTATCAGCGCCCAGCTGTGCCCTCGCCTACAGTGCCCTCTGTTCCCATCCCTCTACCTTTGGTCTTCTCCACCCTTCAGGCTCCAGCTCCTTCCCTGGCTCTGCCTCCCAGCCCTGAACTCTTCCTGCTCGCTCCAAACCACAGTTTCTTTTCCTTGCTTTCTGGATAGTAAGAAAACACTTCCCTCCCCCTGCCCCTGCTCCCAGTTAGACTATGAGCTCCTAAAGGACAGGCTCTGAAATTTCTTCTTCTGCCTCCCGAAACCCCCACCCAGCAGGGCTGTGGAAACCAGCAAGTGCCCAGACAAGTCTTGAGAGAGGACAGTAAGGGACTGAGAAGGGTTGGAAAGGCCAGGGAGCTCCTCTTGGGCCTCTGCCCATTGGGCAACTGGTTTCCCTCTGGATTTGATTCTTCTGGACAGGCCCCTCCTCGTCCTGAAGCTCACACAGGCTGGGGAGCAAGGATTTCTCTCCCCACCCCACACCCGGGCCCAGGGGACAGCAGCGCACCGCCTTGTCTGCTGCTCACCTGCCTGCTGCCAAGCCCGTGCTAGCTTTTCTCAGGGGCTCACTTACCCTGCAATGGCCTCATGATGTGGGGGTTGCCAGGAGCCTCAGTTCATAGCTGGGGAAACTGAGGATTAGAGAGACTTGGGAACTGCCCAGGTCACCTAACTGGTAAGCGGCAGAGCCCCAGACCCTTGCTCTTCCCACAGTACCCCTGTGCTCCTGCCCCCGTGGCCTCTGTCAGGAATCTCGCTGGGCCTGGGCTCTGACCTCAAACTGAAACTCCACCTGTTTCTTCTCCTATAGCTCCGGAGCTCCCCTGCGCCCGACCCCCCACCCCTTCGCCTAACTGCATCTCCTTTGTCACCCCCTGGTGCAGAATGAAGAAAGCGGGAGAGAAGGGCATGTTTGAGTGCCGCCTCTCAGAGGGAGCGAGGCTTAGCACACACTTTTGTATGCAGAAGGCTTTTCCTAAACCTGGGCTCAGAAGCTAGACAGAGACCTGTCCTTCCCTCTGCTCGGCACCAGCAGGGGTTGTGCTCCCAAGATACTCTCCTTGCCTGTTTCTACCTCTCCTTCGCTGTCTCTCCCACGCATCCAAGTACTCACACACACCCCACAGCTGACCTGCCTTCAGAGTCTACAAAATCCTCATTGCAAACAATGATGGGAAAAACAGGTAATGGGTGCTGGGAATGCATGGGGCAGACTCTCCTTGTGGCACAAACTCAAGTGTGTGATTCCAGCCTGCACATAGCATGTAATTATTTGGTAATAAACCGCATTCCAAACCCAAGCCAGCTGTCCCTGGTTTTTTTCCGCTCTCCCTAGCTCCTTGCCAGACCCACGACGTCTCAGGGTCGGACGTGAAATATGGTTGTGATTTTCATGCCTAACCAAAGTCAAGGCTGGATTCCTCGATGAGTTCAGTTTTGCTGGAAGATAAAGACTGACCCAGATTCTTGTGTGTTGATGCTGTGGGGGGGCGTGTTCCAGGGAAGGGGGGAGATGGATAGTTATTGGAGGGGTGGGGTCAACCCTTTGCCACAAGGGGGCTTTGGGTGGCCCGATTGGGAGTGGCTGTTAGCACAGCTGGGGATGGTGGCCTTTAGGACACAGAGTTGGGGGCACAGGATGGCAGGGTTGCATTTCACTAGCCCCTTGGAGTGAGCGTGGCCCTGTGACTTGCTTTGGCCAATGAAATGTGAGTAGAATGGGTACATATCACCAAAATATTAAGATGTTTGTTACTGCAGCATACACTAGCCCCTCCTGCCTGATGCACCTGCCTTACAGGGTTGACAAGAGGATCCACTAAGTAATGCACATGAAGAGCTCAGCAAAGTGCCCTGAATATGCTGCTTCCTCCTCCTCCTCCTCCTCTTTCCCCTTCTCTTCTAATGTTATGTCATTTTTTATGCCACTATGAACCAAGTCACAACAATTTACTCAGGCCCACTAAGTGTGTGGTACAGGAGCACAGAGATGGTGGGGGTGACAGATATAGATGCAAGTAACGGTCACATGATATGCTAAGTGCTATATTACCATTATGAGTACAGAGCTAGGTAAGCCCAGGGGAGGGGGTAGTAAGATTATTGGGATCCTCAAAAGTGAAGTCTGAACTAGATATTGAAGGGCTGCTTTGATTTCTTCAGGCAGAGCGCAGGGAATGGTGCAGTCTAGTAATGATAGCAGCTGCCATTTATGGAGCAGCTGCTACGTGCCAGGTATTGAATCAGGTACTTCTCCAATTCTCCCCTACTGTCAGAGCTATGGTATCTATGATGTGTGAACTATCATCATCTCCATTTTATAGATGACAAAACTGAGGCCATTGAGGTTGCAGAACTCACCCAAGGTTGAGCAGCTGGTAATTGGCAGAGTAGGTACCCAAAATACAGGTGTGGCAACTCCTAACTGGCCTTCTAGCACCTCCCAAAAGGGCTGCATCACACAACTCCAGGGATATCAGTCTGAGATTACAATCCATGCCCCCTCTGTGGCCTGAGAGAGCTTTCTAAAACATGGATCTGGTAAAGTCACACCCCCTGCTCACGAACACTCTGTGGCTCCCCACTGCATTCTAGACAAGGTCTGGCAGCCTTAGGATGGCTACTTTGGGCTTTTCCCAACATTTCTAGTGTTGTCTCTGCCTACACCCATTCACGTTCCCAGGGTTCTTGTCTGTGTGGAACATTTCCTGCCATTTTCTGCTTCTTCAGTTTTGCTCCACTTGTTTCATCTGCTTGGAATGCCCTTTCCCAATGTATTCACCTGCCTGAAACCTACCTTTCCTCCAAAGCTCAGCCCAATTCCCACCTTGTCTCTTTGCCCAGATGGCCCTGCTGGAATGGAGACTTGGGGAGTGTGTTCAGTTTGTTTGATCTGGTTTGCTAATATTTAATACACAGATTTTCAGTCATACATGTAGATGATCTATGGAAATATATTGATGGTGTGTGCTGAGTTGTTTTTTACTGATAGCAGGACATAGTCGAACAAGTCTGGAGACCACTGCCATTTGGATTACAGCAGTTGTTGAGGTTGGCTGTTTACAGGCTGCGTGACTTGGGCAAGTCACTCAGCCTCTCTGAGCCCCAGTCTTCCCATGTGTAGAGTGGGAATGATCTTGGTGTCTCACAGGGCTAGCAGAGGCTCAATGAGATCAAGCTTGTGAGGGAAATAGCGCCTCCCAGATGTGCCGAGTTCTAGCCCTGGGAGGGCCTTGCTGGGTGTGTCCAGGCCGCTGGTGGTCCTGACAGGAGGAGGGGGGGCGGCATCTGGTGGCGGGGACTCTGTGGCTTAGGCAGGCTGAGCTGAGACATCCCAGTGATGGTTGATAAAAGGCGGGGGCTCTTCTCTGGCCGAGTAAATATTAGAAGAAAAGGCTGTCTCCAGGGAACGGTTCCCCTCCCATTCCCCCCTTGAGGGCCAAAGTCCCCAGGGGCCAGTCTGGAGGCTCCTTTTATGTGACTGTAAAGTAATCCAGGGCCTGGCAGTGTTGAGCCTGGGCGGGCACTGACGCGCAGGGCGGCATTGATGTGGTCAATGATTAGCTTTTATGCCTGGCCGTAAAGGCAACCGCCCAGCCCTCTGCACAATGCTGCCTCCAGACAATGCCTCAGGATGGTGGGCGTACACACACACACACACACACACACACCCAGGCAGGGGTCTGTCCCCACTGAGGTCTCTGAGGACATCCTCCAAAGGCACTTCCATCTCCCCATGGCAGTCCCTGAAGACTTGGCCCAGGAACTAAGGGGGGTTGGGGTATCCATCAGTGGGGCCCAGTGAGGTGCAAAGCACAACAGAGCTGCATCCAGGGCCTTGGATCCTGCTCTAGGTAGATCTATGCAGAGAGAGAGGGGTCGCCACCCAGACGCGGGTACCAGTCTTGGTGGGAAGGAGGGTATTCTAGGGCAGATCAAAGTCCATTCCCATTTTACAAGAGATGCAGTTGAGGTCTGTGTGTGCAGTGTGCCCAGGGCACCAAGAATGGAGACAGCAGCCGAGCTGGGACAGCAGCTGAGCTGGGACCCAGGGCCTCTCTGACAGCAACGAATCCTGGGTCCACTGCCCTCAAGAGGGTCCAGGTAGGAATCTCAGGGGTCAGGAAGGGTTTGGGTTATTTCTCAGAGAAGATATCTCCCTGAGGCTTAGAGGAGATGTGGGGAGAACCCAGGAGCCTGGTTCAGAAGCTGATGTTGGGAAAAACCAAGGGCGAGCGCCTCCAGGGAACACCAAGTCCCGGTGCAGGGCCCACCGTCCTCACTGCCCTGTCTCACTCCGTCCTAATGCGCAGACACCCCCATCCACCCCCCACCCGCCTGTAGGACGGAGGCCTGGCCGTGAGGGGTCAGGGCTGGGGCATAGATGGCCAGATTAATATTCTACCTCCTTGGCTGATAAGGCCTGGGAACCTTTGTCCCAGCCAGAGAGGCTAGAGGAGCAGGGGCCGCAGCCCTGAGAGGGAGGTCTCATTCTGGCAGGCTCTGGCGCCTGGGGCACTGCTGCCGGGTGCTGAGGATGGGGCCCCAGGACCATCTCGCTCAGGGCCTGGGCACCACTTTCTTCCCCAGCCAAGGGGAGAAGGACTCTGTGCTATCTCCTTGGTGGGTATGGCAAGGATGAAGCCAAGGCCTCCCTGGGGCAGGTTGCAGACAAATCAGGCTGCTATCTTGAGGAAAGAGGGTTATTATTCACAGTGGTCATAAATGCCCTGTGAAATTGGAGTGGAGTTGCTTTGAACCCTAGCCAGAACACTCCAATCAACCTTTGGCTCTGATAAAGATAAGCAGGCTCGAGGTGATAACACACTAACCAGAAACTGTCACCGGGAGCTAATTAGGGCACTGGGTGCTGAGCCACTCCCACCACACCTGACTGAGAGATCTGGGATGGGGGGTGGGTAGCCTCACCGCCTAGACCTCTGCCTACTGCCTTTTTGTCACCTTCTTCCAACCACTTTTCCACCCCCCCACTCCCACCCCAATGCCTACATTACGTTACATAACACAGCATGAAATAAAATATATTCCAAAATTGTGCAATCTAACGAGATTGGCATGATGCAACACAGCAGAAAGAGTGCCGAGCTGGGTTCCAAGAGACCTGATTCTAGCCTTGCTCTGCATGACCTTGAGCCAGTCATTTCTCTCTGAATCTCAGTCTTCCTCCCTGTAAAATGGGGCGGGTAGATATGGGGCAGTTATACAGCAATCCCTTGCTAGGGTCCCGTCTAGGTTTAAAGTTCATGCTTGTCTGCTACAAAACACTGTAATCTGTGAAGAGCACAAAACATATCCCTGGTGCCACCCAGCCATGCAGGGGTGTGTGCGACACTAGACAGAATCCCAAACCCATCTTGCAGGGAGAGGGAGGTCATGTGGAGGGCTCTGAGGTGCAGACAGTTCCCAGGGCTCCTGGAATCCCTCTCCCTACTCTATCTATCTGCTGCCTGCTCTTGGGGCACTCGGGGTCTATTTTTAACTTGGTGCCCATTAAATAACTGTGGCGTTGGGGCTGGGGGCTGGGGCCTGGTGGGCCATCTTCCCTCCCTGCCCCCTCCACATACACACACACTGAAGTGCCACCCACGGGGAACCCCAGGTGCTGAGCCGGGGCTCCCAGCAGTCCGGTCCAGTCTGGGCCTACTTCGAGCTGGGGCAGTGGCTCCAGTCCTACTCGTCTCCCAAGTTCAGCCCAAATTCCACCTCCCATCAGCAAAGTCCAATCTGAGAGAGCAGGGCAAGGGCCAGTCACTCTTCCTGGGACTGGTAGGAAAAGTGTGGACAGGGTTGGGCAGGGAGAGATGCCAGGATGAAGGAGGGGAGGAGAGTGGCCAGGGAACAGGTGAGAGGAGGGAGGAGAGGGAGCAGGGCCCTGACCACCCTTCCCATAGCTCCCTCCTCCAGGCAGCGGTCACCTGCATGGCGGCTTGCCAGGCTCGGTGCTGGGCAGGTGAGGCCAGGTGGTGACTCAGGCCCAGGCCCAGTCGCTCGCTGTCACAGGCCACACAGCAGAGGGAGGAGGGCAAAAAGTACCTGTGCGCTGAAGCCATAGCCTCAGCAGGAGTCACTACAAGGGGCAGTGGCTCTAGGCTGGGCAATTTCTCCTGCCTGGGGCAGTGGGCATGGGGTGTGGTGGGGAGGAGAAGGGGAGTCTGAGGAAGGTGGTGCCTAAAGCTACTCTGGACAGCTGGGGAGAAAGGCAGCCTCCCTCAGCCTCCCTCAGCTCCAGCTTCCTCTTCTGAACAGTGGGTGTAATTAATGGTCCCTTCTTCACAAGGTCCTGCTGGTAGTAAGTGCTCAGGTGCTGACTGTGGACGGCTGACGTCGCGGTCAGGAAGGTGAGGGGAGGGAGTTCGGGCAGAGTGGACAGCACAGCCACGCAGTCAGGCTGGGCCTGGGAGCAGCGTGGAGCTGCGGGTGGAGCAGGCACGGCCGGGGTGTGAGGGGGGCACTGCAGGGTCCAGCCATGGGCAGTGGGTGTGAGAGGGCAGATCTGGGGGCAGGGGGGCATCCCTGGGACTGGGCCAGTGGGGCCTGATCTCAGCTCCCAGGGGTTGTGGGAGGTCCAAGGTTGTTGGGGCTTTGATTTTCTTTCTATGGGGCAAGGGTGGGTGGGAGGAGACCTTGAGAGGTTGCAGGAGAGGAGTCTAAGGGTGTAAGAGAGGGGGAGAGAGAGAGAAAGAGAGAACTGTAGGGCTGGGGGCATATGCCAAGGGGCAGCCAGAATTTATGCCCGTTCTGGGGAGGGAGCAGCAGCATGGGCCTCTTTCCCAGGCTGGGCGGCTCTGCTCTCCGGTACCAGGTAGTGCAGGGGCCTCTGCAGAAGAGGCCAGGAGGCTGTCCCTACACACCCAGCTCCTGTCCCTGGCCTGCCTCAGCCCCACACCTGCACCTGGACTGTTTCATCTGGTCAGAGCCAGGCTGGGTGTGAGCGTGTGGCTGTGTGTGTGTGTGCACGTGTGTACATGTGGCATTTCTAGATGAGAGAATGCTCAGAGGCCCTTCTAAAGGTCAGGTCAATGAGGGGTGAAGGCCTGGCCCATCCCCTCAGGCCTGGCACCCAGATAGCTCCTTCCCACCCAAATCTGCTGGGCCTTGGGGGCAGCAGCAGCTAACAGGCCTCTGAGTCAGGCCAGGCAAGGAGGAGCCCAGGTAGTCACCTGCTGAGTGGCAGGCTTGCACTTTGCTGGGGGGGGGGGCACTGCTGCTGCCGGGCTTTCCTGCCACCAAAACAACAGGCAGCTTAGGTCTGTGTGTACTGGGGGCTGGGCATCAGGAGGCCGGATAGGACAGGCTTTGCTCCCCACCTGCACCCCCCATAGCAACAGGTGGAGCCCCCAGAGGCCAGGAAGTGAATCCAGGGCTGATGCCCCACATGGTTCTAGGAAGGTCTGTGGGGATTTGGTGTGACACCGAGTCACTGACAGCTGCAGGGTAGGCTGTGCCTGCGCATCTGGTGTGGTGTCAGGGCAGGCCCCGCGGCCCCCAGCACAAGGCTAGAAGCACAGCAAACACAGTCTCTAGCAATGGGGCCGGACCAAGTAAAGCTGGTGTGGTCCCCACAGACACAGCAGGTTGGGGAGGGACACGCTGGGTCTCATGCCTGCCAAGGCCTCTGCCACAGAGGAAAGGAACCACTCTGAGCCCCCAGGGCCATTCCAAACTTTCTGGTCCCAAGATGCAGCCTCTGTGGGACTGGGTGGGACCCCTCTCAGCTCATCCCAAGTCCAGCCACAGAAGCCGTGTGGAAAAATCTCCCCTGAAAGAAGCTGCCTTTCTAGGAATGCTGGCTGGGGCGGAGCTGGAGTGGCAGGGGAGGGGACCGGCGTAGGGTGGGATGTTCCAGAATAGACTTGGACCCAAACCCCAGAGCACAGTGTTCCCACAGGCCCGATGCTTGGTCGTGGAGGAATCAGGTCACAGGGGTGTATCTGGCAACACCAGGAGGAGGCAGGCTATGGGTGTGAGTGTCAGACACACAGGGCTGGGAATGACCTGGAATGTCACGTGTCTGTGTTCCTAGTGCCAAAGGCTGCCTAAGCCAAGTAATGTCATTTTTTCTTTTTAAAAAATAAGTTAAAGGATGTATGTCTGCTGTGCCATACAACATGCTGTGGTGTAGTGTGGCAGATGGAAGTGCAGACTCTGGAGGCTGGCAGCCTGGGTGTGAGTCCTGACTACTCACTCCTAGCTGCTGTGACAGCAGGAAGGGAGTTCATCTGTCTCTGTGTCTCAGTTTCCGCAACTATAAAATGGGCATCAAAATAGTATACCTCCTAGGGTCATTACAAGAATTAAGTGAGTAAATATAAATAAAGCGCTTAGGAATGGGTCTCACACTATTTGGGTATGACTGGTCCTTGCTGAAGGAATGAAATTCTGTGTCAGCCAATCAACTATTGCCAAGCCCAGGCCCAGGCCAGGGCAGAGCTCTGGCCAACTGGGCCCACATGGGGCGTGGCAGGGCAGCCAGCATCGGTACATCCAAAGTCCCCTGACCTGCTGAGTTGGCACAGGGCCTGCCCTGGTACTCCCAAGCCCCAAAGAACGGCCTAGAGAAATGTCTGGGATTCCTAGGTGTCAGTGGGTGCAGGGAATAGGGGATTGGGAGCCCCTTGCCTTGGCTAAAGTCCCCTTCCATGGCCTGCTTACCTCCCCAGCCCTCACCATGGGGCTGGGCCTGGCTGATGGGTCAGTTGTGCATCTTTTCCATGGAAGCAGAGGCTACGAGGGTGCAGGACTCACTCCGTGGGGGCTGTAGTCATGAGTGTGTGCTTTTGGGGGCTCGGAATCCTCCAGCCCATGGGTGCTCCCCTGCTCTGACTAGAACCTCATAGTAGCAAGTCCATGCCAGCCCATCTGGCACTAATTCTTAGCTGATCTGTATTTCTTTTTTCTTTTCTTTTTTTTTTTTTGAGACAGGGTCTTGCTCTGTTGCCCAGGCTAGAGTGCAGTGGCGTGATCATTGTTTACTGCAGCTTTGAACTCCTGGGCTCCAGCGATCCTCCTGCCTCAGCCTCCTGAGTAGCTGGGACTAAAGGCGCACACCACCACGCCCGGCTAATTTTTAAATTTTTTGTAGAGATGGGGTCTCCCTACGTTGCTCAGGCTGGTCTTGAACTCCTGGGCTCAAGTGATCCTCCTGCCTCGGCCTCCCAAACTGCTGGGATAACAGGTGTGAGCCGCCACACCCAGCCTATATTTCTAATGATTTCATCCAGCTAGTCAGTCGGTCAGCAAACATTTATTGAGGCCCTATTGTGTGTCATACTATGAAACTTGAGGTACACAGAAGTCTTTGGCTCAAATGATGGGGCCATTGTGAGGGGAAGAGCTTCCCAGCTGCAGGCACAGGGCGGGCCAAGCCTTAGCGGAAGGTGAGAGCTACCCCAGGTGGAGCGGTGGTTGGAGGGAGGGCAACTGCGAGGCAGACAGGCAGGAGGCGGGGTGGGGGGATCAGGAAGGGCCCTGTGAGGCAGGCTCGGGGTCCTGCTTTCTCTGAAGGAGCTGTTGAAGACTTGACTTCAAATATCCAGAGGTTGAAGACAGCTTTCCTGCTGTCCCACGAGGCTGGGTCCAGGAGCTGTTCAGCGAGCCTTTTCTGGTTAATGACTACATGGGGGTTGTCTGAGGGTATAGGTTGCCCCATACACTGTAGGCCATATGATTGGCTCATTCTGAAGTTGTGCAACATGGTGGCTTTGTGGCATCTGGGGGCCTGGCGTCTGGGCATCCATGACTATGTGCCCACTTGTGTGTGTTGGAGGTGTCTGTGGGGCTGTGGTTCCGCCAATGGGGGTGTGTGTGTGTGTGCACATGCATGTGCCTGCCATGACTGTAGCACTCCCCAGGTGCTGGAGGGCTGGAGGGTGTTAGCCCATCCTACGCACACCTGCTCAGGTGGGAATACCTGGAGGTGATTCCACATCTGGGCTTGCAGCAGTAACAGCAGCAGGACTGTACCTGGCTGGAAGGTGCATCTCTGGGCACCATGCCAAGCAGGTGTTGGCTTCCCTGGAACTTGGCCTGGGACAATATGGAGTGGGGCAGAGGCCAGAGGGTCTGGGGTGGGAGCAGCTGGGTCTTTAGGCCTTGTGGGCTTCTAAGGGTGACTGCAGGGAAGGGGTCCAGCAGCCCTCTCGGCATGTCTCCCCGCCTCTCCACCCCGTCTGCCCCCACCCAGCATCCATTCCTCCATCCACTCCTTTCTCCCTTTCCGCGGTCCATCCATCCATACCCACCTTTCAGGCCATTTGTTAGTCTAGCCATTTGGCCGTCCACTGGCACCTGTCTGCCCCTGGTTCTCTCCTCGGGCACCTCATTCTTGACTTGTCTGATGCAGGCTGCAACCAGGGCTTCACCCTGGCCCCTCAATAGCCCCCGTGGTCGCAGCACCCTCCTCATCCCTGATGCTCAGGCCTGCCCAGTCAGCCTGCTCTTCACCCTGTGGGTGTCCCGAGGTCTTAGCATAGACCTGGGATCAAAAGTGGTCACACCACTAGCTTTAGGTGCCTCTTCCAGCCCTCTTCCTAGAAAGCCCTCTCATCTCTCGCCTGTACAAGGTTCCTCTCCTCCAGGGAGTCCTCCTGACCTCCCACCCACACCCTGCTCAGTGTGTTCCAGCACAGTGCTGTGGCTCCCCCAGGGAGGTTTTTGCTGTAGAAAACCAGCATCCCTGCTTGCCTCCCAAACAGAGCCTCAGAGCTGCTGCTTCCCAAAGTGCAGCTTCCTTGGGACACCTCCTCTCTCCCCCGCTTGGACTGTGGGTGTGAGGGGCTGGCCAGGTCAGAGAAGGATGGGCCTCACGGCGCTGCTCCATCCAGGGCTCCTAGAATTCAGAGCACTAGGGCAGGGTAGGGTGAGCGTGGAGGTAATCACTCACGGAATGTGTGTGTGTGTGTGGCATTCATTTATAGAGCGAACATTTCCTGAGCACCGGTATGTGCTGGGCACTGATACAGGTGTTGGAGCAGCAGCAGTGAACAGAACCAACAGGGCTCCTGCCCTCAGGAGGCAGATGTTCCAGCCAGGGAGCCCTGGAGGCTGCTGTGCCCGTGTGTGTCAGGGCACAGGCGAGCATGAGGGTAGCTAGAGCCTGTGGACAAGGGGCCTGTCTGTGCATGGACAGGGCCAGCCTAAGGCAGGACACATGTGTATGAACTAAAGTGTGTGTCTTTGGGGGTGTTGGCATGTCTGCTGGGGCCTGTGCAGGCCCAGAATGGCTGTGTGCCTGACAGCCACACCTGGCTGACTCCCAGGCTGCAGGGCTCTATTTTGAGAAGTGACAGCCCAAACACCTGTGCAGGTGCCCCACCACTGGGGAGGGCCCAGCTGGCCTACCTGTGAAGGGAACCTGTCTCAACCGGCGCCTCCAGCTCTCTGTGCACAAGCCCACACTTCAAACAGAGCAGCCTCTGCCCTCTAGTTAACCAGGGTGGGCTGAGCCTGGGGCCCCCGGTGATCCTCGGGGAATCCCAGCTCCCGAGCCTCCCACCTGCAGCCCTACCTCCTGTCTCTTGGCATGGCACCTGTGTGGGAGGCCAAGCTCCGGAACCCTCCAGGGCTCAGCGGCTCGCCATGCCCAGCCTGATCACCCTGAGGAGTGGACCGTACTGGGTTGGAGGGGAGAAGAGAGGAGGGGAGTGGGTCAGGGATGATCTCTGGTCTCACCAAATATCTGGGCCCCTCCATCGCCCCTCCATTGCCCTCCATCCAAGGGGGCTTCTTTCCTGCCTGCAGGTGGGCCATGCAAAGATGCAGAAGTTGGGGCAGCTTGGTGTCACCCTCCCCTGACTCTGACACCTCCTCACTTTCTCTTCTGTGTGTCCTTATCTTCTCTCACCCTCGTCATCTCTCTAAGAGTCAATAACTGTGCACTGAGCACCGACTATAGGACAGGCATGATGCTAAGTGCTTTACAGTATTTTCTCCTCTAACCATCACAAGGATCCTGTGAGGTCAGCACTGTCATCTCATGTGCAGGGAGAAAGCCATGGCTAAGAGGCATCCAAATCACCCATTGAGGAGGGTACAGAGTAGGGGTTCCTGCCCAGGCAGGGAAAGTCCTTAGCTATACTTTGGCCTTGGCCTCATGCTCTGCTGTTCTCCCAGGCACGGTCTTGGTGGGAGCTGAGGGCGGCTCAGGAGCCCTTCCCTGAGCTGAGGGAGGGGATGTGCAGAGGGAAGAGGGAGCCACAGATACATTAGGGTCTGGGCTGTGGCCATGGAAGATGGTGGCAGATATGGGATCCCAGCCACCTCCCCTCTGCCGGTCTCTCCCTTGCTGCAGGACCTTCAGTGGCTCCCTGCAGGCATCTACCAGGGCAAGCTCAAAGTCCTCTCAGTCTGGTGTGCAGCCTTTCCTGCACTACTCCCATCTCCTCCTCCCCACAAGCACCCTCTCGCCCAGGTAGACACTGCTCCTGCTCTCCACCGGCCACTGCTGGGGCAGCTTCACGGTAAGAATACAACAGCTACGCCCCAAGCAAGGTGCCTCACCCACTTCACTTCATCCAGTCTGTACAATGTCCCTATGAGCTTGGTTTTCTCTTTCTTTCTTTCTCTTTTTGACAGAGTCTCGCTCTGTCACCTGGGCTAGAATGCAGTGGCATCATCATATCATCGTAGACACTGCAACCTTAAACTCCTGGACTCAAGCAATCCTCCTTCCTCAGCCTCCCGAGTAGCTGGGACTATAGGTGTGCACCACTGCACCCAGTTAATTTTCTATTTTTAGTAGAGACGGGGTCTTGCTCTTGCTCAGGCTGGTCTTGAACTCCTGAGTTCAAGCGATCCTCCCACCTTGGCCTCCCAGAGTGCTAGGAGTACAGGCGTGAGCCACCACCCCAGGCCCAAGCTAGGTTTTCTTATGCTTTTCTCACAAATGGAGAAACTGAGCCAGAGGAGGGCGGCAAATTGCCCAAGGTCACACAACTAGTAAAGAGCACAGGTGGAATTCCAAACTAGGCTCGTCTGACTCCACTGTGCCATGAAGTTCAATTGCATTTCATAGATCTTTATTGAGTGTAACTAGTGCCAAGCCTGATGCCAAAAACTGGGGACAGAGAGAGTATTAAGGGAGGGGGCTAACATACACATGCACGTGCGTGTGCGCATGCACACACACACAAGGGACTCTGATACCACTTTCCGTTGGAGGCTGGTGGAACATCCCGTGGTTCTCTCTGCCCCTTCCCTTGTCAGTTTCAGATGGGGAGGGAAGGCAGACAGGGAGGAGGGGGTAGGTGCTGAATTACTCACCTCCCAGTCTTAAAACCTTCACACTTGTGACTTAGACCCCCAGATGGTCCCTTTCAAGGAATGAGCTCTATTTCCCTTTAAAAGAGGGGGAGAGTATGAAAGAGAAAAAACACATTTTGTTCTGCAGTTTCAAGTTGTCATTTGGGGACAATTTGTCCCTTTTCTTCCCAATCTCCATGCCCCTCTCCATGCCTACTCCATGCCAGCCTGGTCCTTGGACCACAGATAGCATCACCCCCATCCCATCCTTCCCTGCACGGGGTCATTACCACTGGGCTCCCCAAACCCCTGTGTCCAGCGCTGAGCCACTAGGCTGGGAGTGGGGGTGACAGTCGGGGGTTGGGAGAGAAGTCAGGGGTCCTTGGTTAGCCCAAGACTCAGATCCAATCCCCTTCACCATCGCCTACTTTTGTTGAAAGGCTGGTTTGTTTGTGGACTGAAAGCTTTGTGAGGGCAGAGACCACATCTCTCTGGTTCATAGGTTTACAGGTTTTTCAAATAAAAACCACCATAGGCCTCGACACACTTGCTTTTGGAGCTCCTACCCAAGGCACATGAAACATATTAAATGCACTCTGATGCCACATTGAATATAATTTTATAGTAAAATTTTTCAAAGGGTTTTCAAATAATGGTTGTAAAATTCTCCAACTACAGTTCATTGGTTTAAGATTGACTCTAATTTGTTGAAAAGCATCATGTATGCTTGGGAATTCTTTGAAATGAGAACATCTAAACCAACCAATAGCTTTCAAATGTAGTGACATGTTCATGATTTCCAGGTTTTCTAGTTAATGATGTTGCCATAGGACTATGGTTTGTTGACATTAACATAATGTTAGTTTCAATTTTCTGTTCTTTTAAAGATATTTGGGAGCCAATCTATTTCCTCCCATCCCCCAGGTCTAAAACCTTTGTGTAGGACCTTGAAATCTTCATAGACTCCAGACATTTTGCCTGTGGGACTGGAGAATGAACGGCCTGGCCCACAGTGGCTCCTTGGATACTGCTGAAGGGAGGTAAGATAGAGAGAGATACAAATGATTTAGAAACGTGAAAAAAAAATGCTGACATCCCTCATAAGAAAGAATGCAAATTAGAATGAGATACCATTTTTTCATATCTCAGATTGGTAAAGACCAAAAAATGGTTTTTGGTGCAATTTGGTGCAACCTTTTGGAGGACTATCAGATGATATCTATCAAAATGCAAAATGTATGTCCCTTTCGCCCCAGCAATTACACTTCAAGGAAGCGAGGCTCCAGATATACATACAGATGTCCAAAGATGCATATAGAAAGATTTTCACTGTCACGAAGGACTGGGGACGGGCTGGTATGGACAGCAGAGGACTAACATAAGAGGTGGGGCATCCCGTTCGGAAATGGTCCACAGCCAAGGAAGCACATGTGCGCGCGTTGATGTGGAACATACACCTCAATCCAGCACTAAGTGAAGCAAAATCAAGGTGCAGGACAATGCGTAGTGTATGACTTATTTTGTGAAAAAGCAATATACATCTCACACATATGTTTATGTTTATTTATATTTATATACTAGGAAATGCCTGGAAATACTTGGAAGGAGATTCAGAAATTGAGACAAATAGTTGTCTCTGAGAAGGAAACTAGGAGGATGGAAGGAGAATTACTCTTTGCTTTTGCTCTGCTTAATTTTATTTTTAGCCATATCTCTTTTTTTCATTAAAAAAATCTTGTTAATAAAC
Organism: Daubentonia madagascariensis; assembly: GCA_023783475.1. Classification (NCBI taxonomy): domain Eukaryota; kingdom Metazoa; phylum Chordata; class Mammalia; order Primates; family Daubentoniidae; genus Daubentonia; species Daubentonia madagascariensis. Next base: position 36,723,839 of record JAKFHU010001035.1, on the reverse strand, counting down.
AAATAGACAAATACCTGTGGAATGAAATAAGTAAAATAGGCTGGGCGTGGTGGCTCACGCCTGTAATCCCAGCACTTTGAGGGGCTGAGGTGGGAGGATCGCTTGAGGCCAGGAGTTCGAGACCAGCCTGGACAACATAGCAAGATGCCATCTCTACAAAAAAATAAAATACATTAGCTGGGCATGGTGGCACAACCTGTAGTCCTAGCTACTCAGGAAGTTGAGGAGGGGGGATCACTTCAGCCCAGAAGTTGGAGGTTACAGTAAGCTATGAGCGTGCCACTGTACTCCAGCCTAGGCAACAGAGTGAGACCATCTCTTAAAAAAATAAAATAAAGTAAAACAAACAAACAAATGAATGAATAAATGAATTTTAGGTGCCAAATAGGGGGAAGGAACTTCACTGCAGCCTAGAGCCCAAGAGGCGCCCACAACCTGGTGGAAAAGACACACAGGAAGGGCAGAGAGCACAACAGTCTATACAACTGTGGGAGGAGGGGAGGGAGGAGTCAGGAGGGCTTCTTCCAGGAGGCCTGAAGGATGAAGAAGGCTGAGCAGAGGGGAAGGAGGAAATGGTAGAGGAAGGTCTGTGGGTTTTTGTTCTGGGAGGGTTGCTTCTCCACCCCTGTCCCTACCTCCAGCTCCTCCCTAGAGTGTATTTCAAGCTCAGGAAGTCTCCGCTCCTAGCATGGTACCTGGCATATAATCTGTGACAATACATAGTAGTTGACCGAACAGATGGAATCAGTCACTAGTTAATCCAGGCCACAGTGTTAGTCACTCCTGTTTCCTCTTCAACCCACCCCTCCCCCAAACAACAAATGCTTTTTTAGGGCTGCCATGTACAGTTGTGCAGGCTATCCACTGCACAACTCCAGGAGGCACCATTTTTATAGACTGCCATTTGAGTGATGCCTCCTGAAGTTGTGGAACATGGTGCACCTGCAAAACACTGTTTCTTCCTCTTCTGAGCTCAGGAGAACTGAAGAGGGAAGGAGACTTTCCCAATCCTGACACTGCAGGCTTTCTCCTCCCTTTCGTCTCCAGTTCCTAAGGCCCCTTCCTTTGTTCCTTTCTAACTTGGGATTCAGGTGACTTAGCCAGATTTGGCCCATTACTCTGTCCCTTGACTTCAGAGTCTTGAACTTGCAGTATGATCTTGGTAAGTCCCAGAACCTCTCAGGGTCCCAGTTTCCCCTTAGGAGAAATGAGCACATGTGTAGGGTACAATTCTTGATCACCCTCCTTGGCTTGAAGGGACCTTATGGGGATAAAAAGTTGAAGGAATGCATCCTTATGGGACCTGGCATCCTGCTCAGTCCTGCCTGGCCCTCCCTATCCTTGGGCCTAAACTCAGCTTCAAGGGGCAGCATCCTGGCACGGAAGGAAACTGTGCTGGGAACGTCCCTGATCAAGTCCTGACTTGGATGACGCCCCCTGTGTGCCACTGAGCAAGCCACAAGCCCTACACCAGCCTCAGTTTCCTTCTCTGTAGAATGGGAACTTAGGCCAGATCAGTGAGTATCAGATGCTAGACCGAGTTTGTCATGACCTTTTCTTTTTCTTTTTAATTTTTGTCTTTCTTCCTTCTGATAACAAACATCATACATGTTCATAGAAATTCAAACAGTACCAAAAATAAGTAATGTACCAAAGGAAAACCAGCCCTTATCAAGAATTGCTGCTAATTCACTGTTACCTTTTTTGGGGGGTAACTTTTAATTCTGATATAACTTCAAATTTACAAAAAAATTAGAAGAATAGTACAAAGACTCTGGTATAACTTTTACTCAAATTTACCCATTGCTTACATTTTGCCCCTCTTGCTTTATTTTTTTCTCTCTGTATATATGTGTACGTGTGCGTATAATTTTTTCCCCAAATTTCCCAACTTAAGAGTAAGTTGCAGACATCGTGCCCCTTTACCTCTAAATACTTCAGGGTGCATTTCCTAAGAACAGGGATACTCTCTCACAATGTGAGACTTACATAACCCCTGCGCAGTTAACAGCATCAGGAAACTCGGCATTGATACAGTACTACTATCTAATCCACAGTCCATGTTCTAATTCAGTTGTGTCATGATCTTCTCACAGGTTTTCAGAGAAAGTCCTCAAAAATCAAGACAACATAGTGAGTTTTTCTTAAAGCCAACATGTATTTAACTTAAAGGATTATGCTTTAGCCTAAACTCCTGCTCTCCTCTCTCCTTTTATTTTTACTGGTGTTTAAGATGTCCCCTTTTTTGCCAGGCAGGGGAGAGGGGCACGGGGATGAAACGTCGGTCTGGGTCAGAACACGGAAAGCCACAGAATATGTACAAAGCCCAGAAACGGCATTTGCGGTTTACTGGTACGTCTGTGAGGGTTGGATGAGATAGTGAATGAAGGCTCAAAGTTCATGGAAATCACCTTTCACTTGTGTTATTAATATAATATTAATAAATTTAATGATTTCATTGCCTAAAAAAAAATAAAAAAAAAAAAGATGTCCCCTTTTTGGTGAAATGATGGTAGAAAGCGGTTTGTTGTTTCTGATATACTTACTTGGCAAAATAAAAACTAGGGGGGCCTTCTGTCAGTCCTCAGACTTCTTTTGCAGAGACCCCATGGTGTGGTCCCCGGGCTCCAGTGTTCTCTGATTCCACGTGCTCCACCTCACCTGAGCAGCCTTTCCTGCGCCCTGTTGATGGCGCAGCTGCGCCTAATGCTGGTGTGGGGGAGGGGAGACCAGCCACACACCCTGCCCTGTCCTCACCCAGCAGGTGGACCTTTATCCCTTCTGGTCTCTCTGGCGTCTGTTTGGAGCACTCCCAACCTTGTAAGTCTCACCAGGAGGCAGGCAGGGCCCCCTCCCACTCTAGAAACTAGATCTCCCTTTCCCAGCCTCCCTTGCAGCTGCGGCACAAGTGTGTGACCTTGCTCCGCCATGCAGATACACCCATTCGGGAACTCTGCATCTTAAGCAGGTGATACCAAGAAGCAAAGATGGAATGTGACTGACCTGAGTGGCAGCAGGAGTAGCAGGAGGGAGTTTTCTGAGGCAGTGGGTCCTCAGGGTCAGTCCCAAGGTCAGTTGTTCTCTTGTCCCCCCTGGTCTGGCCTCAAGATGTGATTTGGGCTGGGGTTCTGGCTGCAGCCCAGTCCTCCCTGGTTCCTGAGCCTGGCTCTCCAGCCAGCCCGAGGAGTCTGTGAGCTTTCTGTTGCTTGCAGCCAAGAACCCTGACCAGTAAATACAAAGAAGTCAGTATTTGTGGGGATGGCCAGGAAATTGGCCTGGAGTTCAACACATCTCGACTTGATAAGCAGTGATTCTGGGGGTAGGCAGCCATGGACGAATCCAGTGGCCTTATCTGAAATGTGGATGGGACACCCTGTGTAGAGGTTAGGTGGGGAAGCCCAGGTGGGGAAGCCCAGGTGGGGAAGCCCTGATGGGAAGTGCTGTTGGTGAGGGGTAGGAGGGAGACAGGAGAGCGTCTGGAGCTGGGTACTGAGAATTGGGCTGGGAGGATGGAGATTAGCTCAAGGAAGGAGAGGAGGGTGGTTCTGCAGGTGGAGATAGCCCGGCTGGGTCACATGGTTCCACCAGCCCAGAATACTTTTTGACCCTTTTCTATATGCCAGGCAGTGTATTGCTTAATAAAACAGTCCAGGGATGGGGATTACTATCTTCATTTTACATATAAAGAAAAGATGATACAGAAGGATTAAATAACTTGTACAAGATGAGAAAAACAGAAAGGGACATGTCAGAATTCAAACCTGGGTCTGTCTAACTCCAACACTGATGCTCTTAAGAACCTAAACAGATGCTCAGATGAGGAAGCAAAGTCTCTGCTTCAATCCCTGAGTTTTTATATACAGTCGGCCCTCCGTATCTCTGGGTTCCTCACCTGTGCATTCAACAAGCTGCAATCGAAAATACTCAGAAAAAAAGTTGCATCTGTACTGAACATATAGAGACTTTTTTCCTTGTCATTATTCCCTAAAAAATACAGTATAACAACCACTTACATATCATTTATGTTGTATCAGGTATGAGAAGTAATCTAGAGATGATTTAAAGTATTAATATACAGGAGGATGTGCACAGGTTGTATGCAAATACCGCACCGTCGTATATAAGGGACTTGGGCATCTGTGGATTTTGGTATCCCCGGGGTCCTAAAAACAATCCCCCATGGATACTGAGGGACAACTGTACTTCCCTGAGTACTTTAAATATAACCCCTGTTAGTACTTTGTGAAGCAATATAGTTGAGTAATAGAATCTGGGGCCTGGCTCTGTCTGTAAGTATCAATCCTCCCGTTCTCCCGCCTGTAAAAAAGCACAGCCCCAGCAAATGAGCAGCAGCACACAGGGCAGACGCCTACCCGGCACCCCTTCTCCCTTCCACCACTCTCTCCTCAGCACCCACTGAGCCCGGGTTTTTTCCAGGTGTTTGTCCCTCTCCCCCCGGGCTCAAGGTTAGTTCTGAGGCGATAATAGTGGCAATATCCCCCTTGCTCAGGGTAGATCCAGACACGAGAGGTGGCACAATTCTGGCCAACAATCAGTGGGGGACAGTCTTCTGGGAAAAGTTTTCCTTAATCTTAAAATGGGACACAAGGATGAGACAGTTCCTGTTATTTGTTTGTTTTTGCTGCTTGTGGACATTGTTGGGTGACGACATGGTCTCTGGGGTTACAGTGAGCTATGAGCATGGTGGCAGTCATGTTGTGACCGTGCGGTGAGCTAGCCAAGGACAAGGCAGAGTGCTGAGAACGGCAGAGGGGAAGAGAAAGAGGAAACCACCTGGGTCTTCGATGTTGTTGGGCTGCAGGACTAACTTGTCCTGAAACTGCCCTTCCTTTGGACTTGTTCTGTGAGATAATACACTTTCCTTCTTGTCTAAGCCAACTGAATAGAGGCTCTCTGTTTCTTGTCGCTAAACAGTCTTTACTAATTTGATGTGCTAATAAACAGCTGTGGCAGGAACACCAGCCATCAGTTAACTGAGGAAAATCTGATTCCTTGACCAGGGGAGCCCTGAAAATTCCTTTCCCTGCTGGTTCAGAGGGGGAGAGAGGGGAAGCACACACACAAGCAGAGGAGGCCTGAGGTCCTGCACTCTGTGTCTCCTCCCAGCCTGTCAGTGGAGAGCTCCTGCCAGAGGAAAGCCCACTCCCGGCCAGACAGACTTCTGACTTCCATTTCCTGTAGGGTCAGCGGAGAGGCAGGAAGGGGTAGGCAGAGGAAGGCAGCTTTATTTACTGAATCAGGATGGAAAACAGATGTCCAAGTACCCCACTGGGCCCAGTCTCACCCTGGACAGGGGCTGGGCCTGTTCTCAGCCCTGACCCGTCTACCAACCCCCTGTTCCCCACATCAAGTCCAGATGTGGCTTCTTCCAAGTTCCAATAATAACTTTGAGTTGTTGTAGCTAAGCTACCTTCACTCCCTAGCTCAACCCTAAACTTACCAGCTCGCCAAGGAGAAGAACAGGAGGAACACTATGGAACACTTGTAAGGAAACCAGGGTGGAGTAGAGAGGAGTATGGACTTGAGACTCAGACCAGTGTGGGTTCAACCTCAGCCCAGTCTCTTACTAGCCATGTGATCTCAACTGTTGTATCAGCCACCAACTGCTGTATAGCAAGCCACCACAACTTAGGGGCTCAAAACAACAACTGTTTATTTGCTCACAGTTCTAAAATTTGGGCAGGGCTTGATGGGACAGCTCATTTATTCCTTTATTCTCTGCATGGTGTTTTTTTTTTTAAAGATAAGTAAGTCCAATGGGACAATGGTGCATGTGCATGAGCAGAGGAGATCTGTGCAAGATGCACGTTCACCCTGTTCCTCACCTCCTGTCCCTATATAGACATTCCTTTTTCTTTCAGTTCTTCCTTACTCATCAGTAAACCAAAGGTAGAGAGTGTTGGTAGAATATATGCATATTAAGAAAAATAAAAAGTTAAGTTAATTTTGTGCAGTGTTTCTACTATTCTGATAACGAAATATATGCATATATAAGCTATGAAATATAAATTGCATAATTTTGGTGATTCTACACATGAGTTTTAAATGCTCTTATTTGCATTTAAAACTGGCATTGTGCAATATAAGGTTGAATCATAAAATTCATGCTAACGTTTAAAAATTTTAGTTTTTTCTTAGGATAATATTAAATAGCAACTAAAAAACACCATGATAAGTTGAGAGAGAGACTATCAAAGAAAGGAGAAAGTGGTCAGGTGCAGCTTAAGCCCAGGAGTTTGAGACCCGCCTGGGCGACAGAGTGAGACCTTCTCTCAAAAAAAAAAAAAAAAAAGCAAGAAAAAATGTTGTTAGAGGTACTAATATATAAAGCTTCTGCTTTCTTTCTCTTCTTCTTTCTTTCCTTTTTTTTTAGGCTGGAGTGCAGTGGCACCATCGTAGCTCACTGCAGCCTCGAACTCCTGGGCTCAAGTGATCCTCTTGCCTCAGCCTCCTGAGTAGCTGAGAGACTACACTGAGCCCGGCTAATTTAGTCATAACCTTTCTGATCTCATCTTCTCATCTGTAAAATGGGAATGATTCTATTTACCTGCCAGGGTTGTTCAAGAATAAAGGAATATTGTGGTTGCAATTCCTGGAACATGGCGCTGGCTCACTCAAGCTTTGTCCCTCCCCTCTCTCCTTTAGTTTTGCTCTGTAAATGCTTACCGACTTGCTGTCTCTTTCCATTCGTTCGTTCAATACTCATGGAGTCCGACGAGCCAGGCACTGTTCTAGGAGCTTAGGGATCAGAGAATAAACCAGACAAAGGTTTTGTCTGCCATGGAGTTCATTTTGATAAGAGAGACAGACAGTAACTGAGGCCAATCAATAAAATATGTAGTGTGTTGGAGCACGAAATGTGCTAAGGAGAAGACAAAAACAGGGCAAGAGGATGTTGGCATGGGGGCTGAGGGTGGCGTTACTCAGAGTGGCCAGGGAAGGCCCCACGAAGAGGATGTCATCAGTGTAGATCCTGAAGGAGGAGCCCTGAGGATGTCCCAGGCAGAGGGGACGGCCAGCACAAAGGCTCTGAGAGGGGAGTACTTTGCGGGTGTGCGAGGAACAGTGAGGGGCCCGGGGGCTGGAGGAGGGCAGGAGGGGAGAGAGAAGGGAGCTGGGGAGGGCAGGTCTGGTGGGCCCCCTGAAAGACTTTAGCATGAGTGACATGTGAAAACACAGAGGCAGGTGTGGAGGACGGGAGTAGCGGCCTCAGGGTGCACCAGAGACTGCAGCCGGAGCAAGAGAAGAGGCAGGAAGACCAAAGGGTGGGTGGCCCGGCCAGGGGCCATAGTGGAGGTGGGAGAAGTGGCCGGATTCTGAGCAGTGTTTTGGAGTTAGAGCACACAGGACTTACCTGCCAACTCACAGTAAATCAATTTGGCAGGTGTCATCAAATGCTCATGTTACAGAAGAGAACCTCAAACCTCGGTGAGGCTGAGTGACTTGCACAGTGTCTGTAGTCACGAGGTGGTGCCTCTCAGAAGGCAGGAAGATTGTGGGGTCTGTCTGAGGCTGACGTAACGGGCGTGTGGTCTGCACGCGGGCATGTCTGTGTGCTCTGCCTGTCTCTGGCTTTCCTTATCTGTTGTCACCCCATCTCCGTCCCCCCGCCCCAAGCTTCCACCCTCCACTTCTTATGATTTGCAGACACATCATCTTCTCCTGAGCCCATTGCTAAGGGGCCTATGTGTTTCTGGTGCTGGGGGAACTATGGTATGAGAGTGAGGCCCTTGGGGCGTCGGCATGCCTGCAGGAGTGTGAGCGCCTGCAGTGTGTGTGTCTGAGTGTGTGTGAGGTGTACGTGCATATTGCTGTCTATGAGCACCTACGTGTGGGGAGCTTAAGGGATGTGTGTGTGAGTGTGAACATGTGTGCAAATGTGTAAGAGCATGGAGGTGCATGCACCCATTCAAATTTGCTCCTATCGTGAAAGGCCCAGGTCAAGCCCACTCCTCCAAGAAGCCACCTTACTTTTCTAGGATGTGAGAAGTCCTCCCCTGCTGACCTCCCATCTCCCTGTCTGTCAGGACTGCACACTCTGGGGCTTTGGCTGCTTTAGAGTGGATCTATCTCCTGGAATGCCAGCTTCCCACAAACTGCAGGGCATGGTGGGCATGCATGCACCCTTCCTTCCCTGTGCCCCCACACCCCCATTCAACCATCAAGCTGATCTCCTGAGATCAACTGCCCCCCCCCCCCCACCGTGGGATGCTTTAACGGGTGCTGTGGTGGAGGAGGGGCTCTGGCCCCAGAAGGAGCTAGCAGGCAGGTCTGGTGGCCTCCAACAGGCAGAGGCAGGTGGGGCAGATGTGGCTGCACCCCAGGCTCCCTTCCTCCCTGTGGATGGTGGCTGAGCCTCCGGGCAGTGGCGTAGAACTCCATACTATACTCTCTCTGTCAGCTCCCAGGGCAGGCTTCTTGGGGCCCTAGCCCCCCTTAGAGAGACCTGTGGGCCTTAGGGCAACCTGGTCCCACCCTTTGCTCCCTCCCCGCCCCCCCCGCCCCCCCCCCCCCCCCCCCCCCCCGCCTTCCAGGGGCCCCCAGGCTCATGCCCCAGAGCAGTCTATGGCTCCCTCTGATCTAAACCCTTTTTCCTTCTCTGTCCCCTCCTTCTTCCCATGACACTGGCTCCTCTGCGAACCCTTTGGCCTCTCCTGTAGGTACCAGAGGGTCCTTTTTCTTTAACCCATTGGAAATCAAGCCTTTGCTTTTGGTCTGAGTTGCTTGGGCAGAGTAGAGAATCATCTTAGCCCAGGTTAATTAGCCTGTCGTGGACCACATGGGAAGTCCTGGAGGTACAGGGGCTAGTTCGGTCTCCACCCCCCAGGCCAGCCTGCCCTTGCCCCGGTCCTGGCCAGGCTTGCTCCTGCCTCAGGGCCTTTGTTCTAGCTGTTCCCTCTTTCTGGAATGTTCTCCCTCACTCCTTGATTGGCTCCCCTCTCTCCTAGCATCTGTTGAAATGTTACTCTCTCAGTGGGGCCTCCCTAGACCACCCAGTTTAACATTGTGGCCTGCACGCACATCATGAGCCCCACACACTAACCCTACTGCCTCCCAGCACCCTCCACTCCCCAGCCCTGCTCTGGCTCCTGTTTTCCCATAGCCCCCCCGCCTGCATATACACTATGGAATGTGTACGTTCTGGCTCTTTTGTCTGCCCAACAGAACTGTGGCTCCCACGAGGGAAGGGACGTTGTTTTGTTCACTGATGTCTCCCCAGTGCCTAGAACTTGTCGGGCCATTTTAGGTGTTCCATAGATACTTATTTTGGTTGTTGTTGGGACTGCAGATGGGAGTCCTCCCCTCCTCCAAAGCCATGGCTGCTCCTCCACGGGTAAGGAGAGGGGCCAGGGTGGTTGCTGGACCTCTGGACCCACGAGGGGTGGGGAAGGTCCAGCTCCCCCCACCCTATCTGCCCTCCTCCCTGGAGTCATGCCCGTCCCACACACATATGTTGGCACACACCTGTGTACCCTGCATCCATGGCTCCACCTCCCACCCAGCCCCTCTGCACGCGCCACTGACGTGGCTGTGGTTTTGAGGCCCCAGAGGTGCAGATTAGAGCCAGGGCATGCATCTTCTGCGGCTGCAGCAGCAAGTGGGGGAGACGACAGGCTGCCCCTGCAAACAAGTACACGCAGAGCCCCTTCTCCCCACCCTTCTTGCACTCGCGCACATACACGTGCACTCAGACAGATAGATGGACAGGTAGCCCCCAAGGGTGGCTGTCCTTAGACCTTGGGCACAGGAGCTGTGTAGCTATCTGTACTAGGCCTTGCTGCAGCCGGCTGGGAGGGGAGAGACAGAGGAAGCGGCTGCCAGCTCTCTTCCTAGCATCTGAACTTCCACGCTCAGTGCCTTTGCCCGACGCGTGGGCACCCAGCTTTGTCAGTTCTTTCCTTTGGGGGAAGCATTACCCTCTTCTGCCGTCTCATGTCAGAACCACATCCTTGTGGGACAGGTGCCACATTCAGTCCTTGTGGGGTCAGGCTTGTCTGCCCCAGTGGTCTCTCATGCATACACCAAGTGGCCGGCCCCGGGGAACATGCTGGTTCCCTGCTCAGTAATGTGCCCTGGCTGCCCAGGGCCTGCCAGTTGCAGCCCAATTCTCTGGCCTGGCACTTGAGGCCTGTCACTGCTCCCTTTCCTACTCCAGGCATCCTGCTTGAGGGGGGAGAAGAGTGTGGCCTTGAGCCAGACATCCAGGTTCAATGCTACCTCTGTATGACCTTAGGCAAGTCACTTAGCCTCTCTGTGCCCCAGTTTCCTCCCTCGAAGAACTACCGTGAAGGCTAAATAGGTTCATATATGCAACTTGGGAGGCCAGCTCTGGCCTCCCAGACTGAGACAGCTGCTTCCAGGTCACCTTGCTTGCTGGAGACTTGGAGTCCTGGGTCATTCTGTGGGTCCCAATGCAGCAAGTGGGGGGTGGGCTGGGGACTTGCACCTTGGCCTGCAGTCATCTGTGGGACAGGAATGCCCTGCAAGTCCCTCCTGCCAGCCACAAGCTGGTCTTCCTGCTGAGCTCTCCTGCTTCTCCTGCCTCTCCAGGTCCCCTGTGCATTGTAAGGCTCCCCTCCTGCAGGAAGAATGCACACAAGCCCTGCCGCACGTACAGCCCCCAGATCCCTACTTCCTGGAGCCTCAGTTTCCTCAAGTATGAAAGGGGGTAGAAATTCCCACATCACAGGATTAATGTCATGTGAGCTCAGGGATAAAAGTGCCTGGCCCATAGCCAACAAGCAGGCTAACTCCCATTACTGCTGTAACTGCCTGCACCCCGTGCCTGGTGAGTGCCTGCATGCTCTTCTGGGGCTCCCAGCCGGGTCTAAGAGCCCAGACTCACTCACATTAGGTCTTGGGACAGATTTGTTGACCAGGGTGGGCTCCAGAGAACTTTCTGCCTCCTTGCTTTGGGCTCTGAGAGAGAGGGAGCACAGTGACTAGAGTTTAGAGTATACGGTGCTCACCACAAACAGCCTGAGCGAAGGAGGAAGGAAGAGGGGACAAGCTGAGCGGCTGGGGCCCCAGAGGAAGTTGAAAGCTGGGCCATGGTAAGACAGTTCTCCAGGGCCCCTCCATAGCCCCCTGCCCATCCCACCGGCTGACGTCAGTGGGGAGTGCAAGTGGCCCATCCCCTCCCCCAGGCCTTGGGTCAGTAGGGACAGATCTAGCCTGGGCCAGTTCCCTGGACTACGGGCTATGCCACTGCAGACCTGGGCAGCCACCAGAGCTTCATGTCCTGGGTCAGCATTGCCCTCTCCAGGCTCCTTTTATGAAAGGCAACAGTTTAATGACACGTCTTCATCCCACTCCTGTCACCCCACCTTGCCCAGGTTTGGCCCTAGAAAATAGCTATTAAGCACCTGTGTGCCAGCTCGTTTCATATCCACAACTTCATTTAATCCTCCACACACCCTGACATTTCACAGGTCAGGAAAGTGGCTCAGAGAGTCCACGTAACTTGCCCGAGGTTACACAGCTTGTAGGTGGCCAAGCTGGCCTTCCAAGTCAGGCTCCTGTCATAAAGTTCCTCATGCCTACGGGTGAGCGAATTTGTGCTGGAAGAGCGCTGTTGTTGGAGAACCTGTGCAACTAGGCCTCTTGTTTATCAAGGAGGAAATGGACGCCCAACACTGGGAAACGAGTGCCCCGGGCCACGCTGTGGGCTCCTGGCAGAACCAGGCTGGGTTATAGAACCTTCTTTGGCACTGGGTGCCTGATGGGAGGGACTCTGCTGGGAAGGCTCCCTCCCTTGCTGCCTCCAGGTCTCCACTCAGAGGCCATCTTCCCAGAGAGAAGCCTTTCTGGAAGTCTTAGCTTCCAGAAAGGCCCTGTCACCCTCTACCCTGGCCTGACTTTAGTTTTCTTCATGGTACTTACTGTCACTTGCAGTTTTATGTATCAAATTATTTATTTGTTTCTCCCCCAAGCTAGAATGTGAGCTCCATGAGCTCAGGGAGGGTCTGTCTTGTTTCCTTGCCTAGAATAGTACCTGGCACAAACTCAGTTTTTTGTAGAATGAATAAATGAATGAGTGAATGGAGTCAGGTGATACAGGAACAAGAATAAGCGGGGGAAAGTTTGGTGTGAAAATAAACTTATTAAGGGCAAGTGAAATAGATAATTCTAGGTGGAGGAGGGGAGTGAGAAGCAATTAGAAAAGGGAAGGGGAAGGCGGCCCCCCATCCCGTGCACAGCCATGTGGTCTTGCACATAGACTGCAAAGTAAATGGTGCCCCCTCTAGTTGTACACCGCTCAACTTGGACAACAGTACATGGCGCCCCCCCTGGGATGGGAAGGATGAAGCCATCTGACCCCCTCAGCAGGGCCTGAGGGCGCGGGGGAATGAGTGGGGCAGATCTACAGGTGTCTGTAGCAGGAGGAACAGGCTGTACCCTCCACGAGGATGCCACGTGGTGGCGGTTAGCAGTTTGCCATCCGGTGTTGTCTCCACAGACGGTTGTCCAACTGGGGGGCAGCTGTTCTGCTGTGAGCAATCTCTAGTACCTGGAGCGCCCAGTGGGTAGGGAAACCACCCTGACACACCCCACAAACACACACCAAACACTGTGGACAAAGATAATCGCAGCGGGGGGCGGGAGGGCTGTTTCCTGAGCCAGCCGCGGGCTCTGAGGCGGTGGAGGACATTGTGTTCTGAGGTCTCTCCCCGAGCAGAGGACCGAGCGAGGAACCTGTCACAGTTGCGGCAGCCCGGCCCCCTTCCTCCTCCCCAGTCCTACAGGCTGGGCACAACAACAATCACCCTGCGATCGTGGGGCCCATCTCCGATGAGTCACCTTGCCCACAGCGAGCCGCCGGGCGATGTTATCAGCTCCCTGCTTGCTTAATTCCTTGGTTGACATCACCACCGCCCCCGTCTTCTCCTTCTCGGCACTGTAGCCTGCAGCCTGGCATATCCTGGAAGGGAAGGTGGTGGAGGTCTCTTGCCAGAAACTACCAGGGCAGGTAAATTGGGACCTTCAGTTGCTTGCCCTTTAGCCCCAAGGGGTTTGGCCTGGCGTCTTCCTTTGCACACAGGGGCCTCAGTTTACCTCCCAGGAGATGCTCTTTGCTGTCCAGTCCTAGAGATACTTTCCCACTTCTGTTCCACACTCATTCCCTCTCTCCCTGTTCAGCTGGGGTTTCCTGCCGGGCAGAGGTCTTCATGGAGGCCAAGCTGCTTGCCCTTCAGTGTGTCCACTGTACCCTTGGATTGCAGTCCCCAAGTCAGCCCTCTGCTGACCCAGGCTGTTGCTCCCACGTTCTGTCTAGTGCAGGCACAGCTGCTTCCCTGCCTCTGGGATAAGCCTTTGGGTCCCAGGCTCCAACTGAGCTGCCTGCTGGCATCTGCCCGCTTCTCTGTCTGGCCACTCTGCCCCAGGAGCCAGCTCTCCTTCCTCTGCCCCCATCCCCTGGAAACCTCCTGGGGGCCCAAGCCAGCCCTTCCCCATCGCCTGGCATTCCCTCTTGCCTCCTCTCCCCTTATCATCCTTCTCATGCTGACCTGTGGTCAGTGGCACATGGAAGGTGCCATGGGGTCAGTAGAGCAGTGACAGAGGTGACCAGAGATGTGCGCTATTCCATTTCACCCTGGTCTCCTCCTCTGCAGCCAGGCGGGATGAGGGAGGAGTTCAGTGCCTCTCCCCCACCACCCGCCCCATTTAAGCTGGACAGCAAAAGGCGTGAGGCTAAGAGGCCTCAGGGAAAGGCTGCCTTCAGGCCCCCTCGGCTGACCTCGGTGTGGGATGGGAAGCTGCCCTGGCTTGCCATGCAAGGGAGGTGGCAAGGGGAAGTGGGTGGGGCTGGGCAGGGAGAAGAGCCAACATTTCGAGCTGCCCAGACAGCATCCTCTGTGACCCCCAGGAGACAGTTCCTCAAATGTCACTGCCAGTGGCCAGGGAAGAGGGAGGTTTCTAAACACAGTCACTTTTACTCTAGTTATGTGACCAAAACAAATTGCTCCTTGGAAGGAAAAAGAAAAAAACAATACCACAAAAGCCAAACCCCCCCACCATGGAGGTCATGCCTATTACCCCATTGCTGCTAAACAAATCCTGAGAGCAGATAGGATACCCAGGCCAGGGCAAGGTCTTCCCCCCACTCTCCCCATGAGAAAGGCATCAGGGTTCTGCCTCAGCACTCTGCACACAAACACTGGCTGCCCCTCGGCATCCTGGAACGTTGTAGAATGCTATTCCAAGTACGGAGGGGGTGGCCCCAGAGAGAGGCCTGGAGGAGCAAGCTTGGGCCCAACACCACACCCCAGTCTCACTAGAGTTCTGTTTCCTCACCTGTCAGATGGAGGAACTATTGATGAAACATTGAGATCACAAGTGTGAAAGTGCTTGGGAGTGTTCACTAGCCAGCCAAGAGGCTGGGGTCCTGCAGTGAAGAGAAGGGAGTTAGGGAGGGTTTCAGATAACAGGCCCCACCTCAATGCTTTAAGGTCAGTTGACTTCACCTGGTCTCAGATCTGTTAGGCTCCCTTTAAGTCCTAAGTTGAATTCTTAGTAATGCTTCTAGTGAGGTGCACACCTTGAGAGTGATTTGCACCATTGCTGAACTTGGCTTGTGGTCTGCTCAGACACCTGGATCCTTTTCCAAGTTCTAGAACACAGCCTAGCCAGGTCTAATGGGTGTCCCTGCTGTTGTACTTCCCTTCTTGGTTGCAGACTAAGCTCAAATTCTAGTCAACCCTGACTGCTTTCTTCAGTTGGAGGGTATAGCTTGACTCGGGCTATAGTTTGAGCCCTTACCCCCTTTTACGTCTGAGCCCAAAGCTCACCTCCGCTTGCATAGCCCACGTGTATCTCACACTTACTTATCCCAGACCGAACCTGTTACCTTTCTCTCACCAGCCCATTCCTCCACTTGAATGCTAGATCTTAATTTGCGGTCACACTCCCCATCACCCAAGCCAGAGGCTGAGTCACGCTTGACCACTGCCTTCTGTCCACCACATCTGGTTAGCCATCTCATCTGGTGGATTCTAACACTTTGGTATCTTGAGGCTTCATCCCCTCTTCCCCACCCCACCCCCAGCCTCAGTTCCTATGATAGTTTAGGTCCTCATCTCTTTCCTCAAGAACGGCCAGTGGAACCAATCAGCCCTCCCGGGCCATCCTCCAACCAGCTGCTGGGGGCTCTTTGCTGATGCCATGGTGCCCTCCCCTCTGGGTGGCTCCCTGACTGCCTGTCCAGCTTCGTGCTCTGACACTGCTGGACACAGACCACGTGCGTGCTGGAGACAGCTGGGCAGGAACTGCTTTGTTATGTTTGCTCAGGCTGCTGGGACAATTCTTCCCCTCCTGTCAGCCTGGAGAGCCTCCTCCCCCTCCTCCTCCTCTTTTTCTTCCTCTAGGAGGCCTCCCTGACTGGAGATGTACGGCTGAAGCTCCTTTCTTGGTTCCTCCACTCTGTCCACTCCACGCTGAGCATATACCTCCCTGTGGCGCCTCCCCACCTGCAGACTCAGACCCGACCCTGACCACAGACAGAGCCTTCATTGTCTCTCCACCTAGACCCCAGCCCCACCAACAGTGTGGTGGCTAAGTGCCAGGCAGGCCTGGGGGTATCCAGTTTTACCCACTTCCCACTGGGGGCCTCGGACAAGTTACTTTATCTCTCTGAGCCTTCCTTTCCTCATCTGTCAAATGGGATGATAACATTACCTGCTTCCCAGGCTGGGTAGTTGGGCCTGTTGAGTGCTTGGCAGAGAGCCTGGCACACCATGAGGGGTGGCATCCATACAGCATCCGCTGTTGTTATGAATTACTAAGACTTGTGAGAAAGTGCAGCGAGACCAAGACCCTTCCCTGGCACAGCCCCTCTGCCCCCTCTGCCCTTGTTCACACTCCCCTGTTCTTCCCCTTTCTGGCTGTCTGCTCTCCCCACCCAGACAAGGGCTTGGGCAAGGCCGCTTCTTCCCCTTTGCCAGTTCCTCCCCGGACCCAGTGCTGTCCACGTGGTGCTGCAATGTCCCTCGTCAGAATTGTTCTCCTCAGCCTGGGGACAGTGTGGGCTGCCACCCTCCTCTCCCTGGCTGCTACTGCATTGGTTTGCTCAGCGAGGCCCCAAAGGTTGTCCCCAACCACACAGGGAGTGAGATGATGCTGAACTGGCACTGTAGTACACCGGTAAACCTGTGCCTTCCAGCTCCAAAGCCAAGACTCCATCCACATGCCCCACCACTCTTTAGTTATTTATTTATTTAAGAGACAGGGTTTTGCTCTTTCACCCAGGCTGGAGTGCAGTGGCATGAGCATTGCTCGCTGCAGCCTGGAACTCCTGGGCTCAAGCGATCCTCCTGCCTCAGCCTCCCAGGTAGCTGGGACTACAGGGTGCGCCACCAAGCCCAGCTCCACTTTTTTTTGCATCTGTCTGACCTCAGTCTCCTTATCTGCAAAATAGGTATAATAATTGCTTCTCCCTCAGCCAGAGGAGGGGGAGAAGAACGGGGTGAGGCCGGGAAGTTGTGAGGAGCCTGGCTGGGGTGAGGGGTGTAGCGCGGGGAGGGCGCAGCAGGGAGGGGGGACCCCACAGGAAGGCCCCACCAGGACAGCCGCCTCCCTTGCAGCCGCCCGAGCCCTGTGCCTGGGCCCACGGCGCCCCCTGCTGGCGAGCCGGCCCAGAAGCGCCCTGTGGGCAGCGCCGGCCCCGCACTCTGCAGTTCCCCCAACGACCGCCGGGACGGAGTCGCCCCTGCCCGCAGGGAGCCCTGTCGGAGGGCGGACGTGCACCCAGACTGGGAGCCAAGGCTTCTCTCTGACAAGGGAGCGCCCTAGGCCAAGGAGTTCACCATTCTTCTCCCACGAAACCTCTGAGATCTCTCATGGAGAGAAGGTCTACAGCCCCGCAGGAAGCCAGCGGTCTGCCCCACGCCCAGCAGCTACCGCTTGATTAGGACTACCTCCCACTCCCCCATCCCACGTGGACCTCCGGCAGGGGCGGACCCTGGGGAATCAGGGGCGCGGCTGGCCAGGTCCCCTGCTTGCCCTCGGCTGGGCTCCTCATCAGCACCTCCCCCTCCCCCATCCAGTGCATCCCCCGCCCTCCTCCCTGCCAGATGTCTGCTCTAAGTCAGCAGCTTCATTATCTCGGCATGTCCTGAGCCTGATTTTGTGTTGGGTGCTGGGGACTCAGGGAAAAGCAAGCTCCTAACTGGTCCCCCAGGATTGCCACCACCCCCACCTCACAATCTCCCCTTTCCTCCTTCATCCCCAGTGTCTTCCCTGCTCCCTGGGCTCCACGACCTGCCCTGGAGGAAGGCAGCTGTGGCGAACAGACACACCCCTGATTAAAATCCAGCCAGCTGTGACCACCTTCCTACCCTACCTGCTCCCAGGAAGGTCTCCCAGTCACCCCCCAACTCTGGGCTCTGCTTACTGTCTTTGAGACTTTTCCCTTAATGCCTACTCCCCCAACTTCCTACACAAGTCTCAGATCGAATTCCTCCTCTTCCAACTCCCTGGGTGGATTTCCCCAGCTTTAGACTTTCACTGGCACTCCTGGCACACACTACTTTGTCCTAGGTCCATTCATTATCCTACCTGCTCCACAGGTGCTCCAGGCCTCAGGAGGGAAGACCTACACCACCTCCTTCCCTGCACCCCTGGCAAGACTATACATGCTTGTTTAAGTCCATTTAAGTCAGTGGGTTTCAACTGGGCACAGTTTTGCCCCCAGGGGACATCTGTCAATGTCTGGAGATAATTTTGGTTGTCACAACTGGCAGGGGGAGGTGCTACGGGTATCCAGTGGGTAGAGGTGGTCAGGGATGCTGTAATATCCTACCATGCACAGAACAGTCCCCCAAACAAAAACTCATGCAGCCCAATATGCAAACAGTGCCCCAGTTGAGGTGATTCATTTCACCTCTCTGAGTGAAATGAATCCATAGATTGGGGCATTAATATAGTGGCCAAGAAGGGCAATGACACATGCAGAATTGTTCATTCCACCAAAGGAGACAGAGCGGGGCCCCACAGCAGGCACCAGCTTCCCTTCCACCTGACCTTTACAATCCCAGATGCCTCTTACACCCTTTTAGGGGCTGGTGGTGTCTGTGTAAGTGGAGGCAGATCTGAGCCCGAGGTGGGAGAGCCAGGGTCTGCCTACAGAGACCGTGGGGAAGTGGGCTGTGTGTGGGGCAGCCTTTGGGAGCAGGGGATGGCTTGGCCTCAGTTTAGTCATCTGTAAAATGGGGATGGGGTGGCCCTTTCCAGTCCTAGTGGTCAAAGGTCTGAAACTGTGTCTCAGATGTGCACAAGTCATTTTTCCCCTCTGCTACGGGCAGGATCCCTCCAGCAGGGCTAAGGGTAGAGTACCGGCTTCCAGTACTTCCAGATGTGGGGGGTTATTGTGGCTATAATTGCCCTCCCGGGAAACAGCTGTAAGAACAAGAATGCTTTGACAGGCGCCATCAAAGCTTCTTCCACGTCTCCTGGGGCCTGACTGGGTGGGTGGTGCAGTGAAGAAGCTCTGGCTGGGAACAGCTGTTAGCCAGCCCCAATGCAGAGGTGGAGGCTGCAGAGGGTGCTTCCTCTTTGATTGGGGTTAAGAATGTCCCAGAGGCTGGTTCCCCTCTCTGGAGGCTCTTCAAGGCCCTTCTCTCTGCCTTCCCTGGGTGGGCTCTGGTGACCCAGGGCTCTTGGCAGCTGAGAGGAGGCGGCTTTCTCCTCTTATGAAGAGCTCTTTTACCACCAGGGGCCTGGCTCCGTTCCCTGGGGCAGGGGTCCACAAGCAGAGCAGGGAAAGTGAGCCCTCAGAGGTCCTGCCCGGCCCTCTTAACCCAGAGGAGCCTTGGTCTCTGGTTATTGAGGGGACCCTGAGCAACTCCCTCTCCAGACCTCACAGACCTGCCTTATGGAGGGTGACCTCTGCCCAGGGTCCGAACCTGACCAGGAAAGGGATTGATCTTTGAGGAGAATAAGCAGGAGGAAGAATTATCTGGAAACCTCTCTGCCAATTTCAGCACTTTCCACAATGAAACTATTGCCCAAACAGCTCTTCCTGCGAGTGGGGTGTGCTCGTGGGTATGTGCGTGCAAGTGCATGCGCACGCGTGCTGCACGGGGACCGGGCAGGAACACTGTGGGTCGTACCGTGTGGCTTTGCAGGGAAGGCTGTGTTGAGGAGCTGGCCCTGGGCCAGATGCTGGAATCTCCACTGAGATGTTCATTTCCCTCCTCTGGGCCTCGGCGTCCTCGTCTCTAAATGGCACAATAACAGTTCCTGCCTTGCAGAGGGTTGCGAGGGTGGGATGAGGAATGGGTGTAAAGCATTTAGCGCAGTTCCTAGGGTGTAGCTAGTGCTCGAAAACTGCTGGCAAGTATGGATTTTGCTGCTGCCGTTGTCATTATCATCATCATCGCTATTTGGGTTAATGTCTTCACTTCCAGAATGCAATATTTAGGTGATCTGTGGCTTTTGCCTGATGTGGAAAACAAAGCACTGTCAGGCTTTTTTTTAGCAGCTTGCAGAGGCACGGTTGGGAGAGGCTTTAGCCCCAGGAACACCTTGGATACTTGGGGTACAGGGTGAGGACCACAGACATGGGGTGGCTGGGGAAGCAGCTGAGACTGCCTGTGTTCCTGTTGCCTTCAGGAACGTGCATGTGTGGCGAGCACGTGAGGGTGCACGAGTATGATTTGCACTTTGGGTGTGTGTGAGCACGTGTGGCGTGGGTGTATACTCTGGGTGGGGGTTGTGTGTGCGGGGCATGTGGGAGCGTTTCTCCGGCCTTTGTGTGTGAGGGTTTCTCTGTGTGTCTGCCCTCTGGGTGTATCTGTCTCACTATTCCCTGAGTGAGTGTGTTTGTGCTTTAGCTGCTGTGTGTGTTTGTGTGGTACCTGGCTGTTGCATCCTCTCTTACGGTGTCCTGGTAGGTTGACTTGTGGGAGCTTCAGTTGAGTGGGGGGCTCCAGGGCTGAGGTGGGTGGAGGTGGCACAGGCCTGCCGCCTCAGGAAGACTGGGTCTGGAAATATCCTTTTCATGCAAGTGGAAGCTAAATATTCTTCTCTCCTGCAGTAAATACTGTATACTTATTCAATCTAACTCCAGGCCAGGAGGGAGTTTGGAGTTCCACTCTGGACTAGTTTTCTCATTTCACAGATGGGGGACTCAAGACCTAGCCAGTGACAGGGAATGGGTTGAGGTATGGACCATCAGTCCTCCCCGGCCCTACTCCCTACCCTGAATGGTGCCTCTCCCGGGCCAGGACCTGGACAGAGGTAGAAGTCTCAGCCAAGAATCTGAGCTTAGGCACAGGCTTCAGCTAGGCTGGGCAGGGACATCTCTGGGAACAGGCCCATAGAGGATAGGGTTCCCGATAAACAATGAATAAGTTTTTAGTATAAATATGTCCCATGCAATATTTGTGACATACTTATACTAAAAAATTTTTCATTATTTGCTTGAAATTCAAATTTAACTGAGCATCCTTACTTTAATTTGCTACGTCTGGCAACTTAGTGCCAGATGGGCTAAGGAGCTTGTGGAGAAGTGGGGGGCCCAGCCTCATGCCAGGAGCATGGGAGTGACTCCCCCTGAGGCTCACAGCCTCGGCCTGGTAGATCCATGGAATCTAACTTGGTGGACCCGAGTGGTGGGTCAGGATGACTCCATGGGGCTCTGGAGACCAGACTGGCCTATGACAGCTTTTCTACCAATGTGGCTGCTGTTTTTCAAATGTCAAGAGACACTATTGTGATGAATAAAATGCACATTTGTTCCAAGGCAAGCATTACATAACAGCTTTTGGCTATTAAAGCTTTTTATCAATCAAGAGGACACCAAAGATATAATTACTAGTGGAGAGGGACACTTTTGGGGAGTGTGGCTTTCCATACTGACAGAGTGTGAGAATTCTAGGACTTGACCTTTTGTACCATGGGCCCCATGGACATCCGGTGAAGCCTATGGACCCCTTCTTGAAATAATGTTTTCAAATGTGTAAAATCAATTCCATAGGACTGTAAAAAGAAACCAATGATACTACAATACAGTTCTCAAAACATTAAGGAAACAGCTCTATGATATAGTAATGGGCATGCTTCTTTATTGACACTTTAACAGTGATCATTTTAAAGCACTGAGTATACTTCTGATGACAAAACTTTAGGTTCTGCAAATACTGCTAGAGATTTTTCCTACATTCACATTGAAAGGAAATGCTAAATTCCCATTAGAGGCTAGTGAATAGATACATATTTTCCTGTCCAAATTAATGGACCCCTGAATGCTATTCACAGATCTCTGGGGGAGAGGGGGTGTCTGCGGACCCCAGGGTAAGAGCACCTGCTCTTGAGAAAAACTCAAGCCCACAAGAAGATTACAAATGCATACAGGCAAAAGTCAGTCATACTCAGAAACAAGGCAAAATCAGATGGGAACATGATGGGCAACTGAGGGCTTGGGTCAGTATATACAGGTGGACCCCGTGGCTGCCCACAGGACCCAAGAAAAGACCCCAGGTGTGCTCCCACCCAAGCTACCCAAGCTGGCGCCGCAGTCCTTGGGTGAAGCACCAAGTCCTTGCCACCCACGTGGAGTGTGTGGTCAGACCCCATCCTTCCTGAGCAGCTACCGGGAGCACTGAGGCCTGGGACCCAGGTGTTCTGGACAGAAGGCCTCAGGCAGAGCTGGTGAGCAGGTGCCACCAGAAGCCTGGTTCTGAGGGCAGCTGTGGGCAGCTTTGGAGTGAAGGAGAGGGAGGCAGAGAGAGAGGGTGGGCTGCATCCAAGCCAGAGTTGGGGTGTGTCTGGAGGGGTGGGAGTGCACAGGATGAGATGCACGGGGGAGGAAATCATGAGGAAGTTTCTGGAAATCTGTGCCTTTTGCCTCCTTCCTGGACTTCCTCTCCCTTCTCCCCTCCTGCCTGGAACCAGGATCCAATTTCCTCTTTTTTCAAAATACAACTCAAAACAGATTTAATCTTTGAGAATTGTTCTGTGAAGAGAACCCGTGGAAGCGAGTTGTCTCTGAAGTTCTAAGAGAATATATATACATATACAGAAAATAAAAAGTCCACTTGGCATGTGAAGTGACTTGAATCTCTGGCTGCTGGCCACCTGCATCCTGCCTGTGGTGGACATTAGCTAGGGCCACATCTCAGGGTCAGCGTCCCTCCCCTGCCCTTTCCTGTCCCAAAGTGGCCCAAGCTCATGGGGGATCTTTCAGAAATAACCACATGGAAAACCTACATGTGGGAGGGACTAGCATCCTGTGACCTGTGGTGGTAGGTCATCATGGCAGAGGCTAAGAATGCAGATTCCTGGGCCCCATCCGCCCTGATGAATTGGAATCTCCTGGCAGCTGCTGGGGCTCCTGCTGCAGACGGTCCATGAAACCTACTCCAAGTAGTCCGCTATCTGGCTGGTGGCTTGCTTGATGAGCTCCCAGAGACAGTCGGAGTCGGGGGCCTCTCTGTGCAGTGCTTCAGAGACTGGGCCTTGGGACTGAACTTTCAAGCTCTTGACAACTGCCTTCTGACAGTTTCAATTATTCTGAAGCAGGGTGTGATGTGGTGATATAAGGTGGAATGGGTGTTGCTCAGTGTTTAAAACACATGGTGTCCTCTGGTGCCAGGTGACGGAGGGTAAAGTGTGACACAGTATGAGGTGTTGGGGTCAACTGACACATGCTGTCCCAGCCACTCCTCAGGTGGAATAGGAGTGATGCTCCCTGACCTCCTACCACTCATGACCATGGACACAAGGGAAGCAGATGGTCCCACAGAGAGCCAGGGCCTTCCATCCCTCTGGGACAAGCCATGTCTGATCCACTGTGGGCCACCTGCATCTGTGGTCCTAGAAACCCAAAGGCCTTCTCCACGAAGAGTTAAATTCCTACTAGGAGTTACCAGGGTAGCATTTCCAAAACTATCTTCTGAGCAACATTAACATACCACGGAATGTAATAAAATATTATTCCACAAACATACAAAAGTAGAAACATTTTTCTTTAAAAATCTATTTAGAAAAAACTATGTGTATGAAAAGTGATAAATATGTGAACACTTGTCCTCATAAGATAATTTGCCTTCACAGAATGGGACACTGTATCAGAACATGTCAGGAATTTGTACTGGGCTTGCTCAATGCGTGGAAGATGTTGAGAGTCTGTGAACTAATATGTTTTGGAAATGCTGTACTGGACTGTGAGCTCCTTGAGGACAAGAGTCAGGACTGGTTTCCCCTCATATCATTATTGGTGGCCCCCAATGAACCACACCTTCTGGTATTCATGCCCTTGTATAGTTCTCTCCCCAACGTGGGCTTGGGTATATGACTTGCTTTTGACAATGTAACATTAGCAACATTAGCAAGCATGACACAAACATAGATCTGGTAGGCGCTGGCTTCTCCTCTTGGAGCTTATACTCATGGGATGCTCTCGGGGAAGCCAGCCACCTAGCTGAAAAGAAGCTTGGGTAGATTCAAGAATGATAAGGCAGGACATGAGAGACAGAGGCCATGTGGAGTTGCTGAGGCACCAGATATCTTACTGTGGTCTTCTTGAACTTTCCAGGCTAGCCCAGCTGAATGAGTGACACTAGCTGATGCCACCTGGAGCAGAAGAACCAATAATCTGAGTTTTGCCCAAATTCCTGACCCACAAAATCATGAGAAATAGCAAATCACTGCTGTCTTAAGCCACTAGTATTGGTTCGTTACACAGCAATAGACAACTGGGACACTTGTAGTAGGTGTGTCATAAATGTGTATGGAATGAGTGAATGGAAAAGTGCAATTCTAGTTCTGATGCTAATCTCCTACATTGGTCTTGGATACTCTTTAAGCCTTGGTCACATCTATTTTCTAGTATGATTCCTGTGATGATTAATCTTATGTGTCAACTTGACTGGGTCATGGGTTGCCCAGATATTTGGTCAGACATTATTCTGAGAGTTTCTATGAGGGTGTTTTTGAATGGGATTAACATTTAAATCTATAGACTGAGTAAAGCAGATTGCCCTCCATAATGTGGGTGGGTCGCATGCAATCAGTTGAAGGTCTAAATAGAAGAAAAGGTTGACCATCCCTTGAGTAAGAGAAAATTCTCCTGCCTGACAACTTTCAAACTGGGACATCAGGTCTTCCTGATTCTGCAGCAGCCTGCTGGCCTTCAGACAGAAACTGGGACATTAGCTCTGCAGATTTTGAACTTGCCACCCTCCATAATTGCTTGAGCCAATATCTTATAATAAATCTCCCTCTATATATTTATGTGTGTGTGTGTGTTTGTATGTGTAAAATGCATTTGATACAGCTATCCTACCAGACAGTAAAGCTTAGTCTAGCGTTCCTTAAATGTGTTTGGAACACTTACATTAGCCTATAGTTGGGCAAAATCATCTGGCAACACAGTACACTATAAAATATCAGTTGTTTGCCCTCATGATTGTGTGGCTGACTGGGAGCTGCAGCTCATTGCTGCTGCCCAGCATCATGACAGAGTATCATACTGCATATCACTAGCCCAGGAAAAGATCAAAATTCAAAATTTGAAGTGTGATGTCTACTGAATGTGTATCACTTTTGTACCATCACAAAGTTGAAAAATCATAAGTTGAACCATTGTAAGTTGGGGACTGTGTATATATATATATCTATATATCTCCTATAGGTTCTGTTTCTCTAGAGAACCCTGACTAATACAGATTTTGGTACTGAGAGTGGGATGCCACTGTAACAAATACCTAAAAATGTGAAAGTGGCTTTGGAACAGGGTAATGGGCAGAGAGTGGAGGAGTTTTGAGGTGCATGCAGCAAGAAGCCTAGGTTGCCTTGAAGACTGTTGATAGAAACATGGACATTAAAGGCAATTCTTGTGAAGGCTCAGAAAGAAAAGAGGAGAGCTACAGAGAAAGTTTCTATCACCTAAGAGAATACATATATCATTATGAACAGAATGTTGGTAGAAATATGAACATTGAAGGTGCTTATGGTGAGGTCCCAGACAGAAATCAGGAACATGTTGGAAACTGGAGGAAAAGCCATCCTTGTCATAACATGACAATGAACTTGGCTGAATTGTGTTCTAGTATTCTGTAGAAGGTAGAACTTGGGAGTGATGACGTTGGATATTTAGCAGAGTAGATTTCTAAGGAAAGTGTTGCAACTGTGGCCTGGTTTCTCCCTATTGCTTATAGTAAAATGCCAGAGGAGAGAGATAAATTGAAGTAATTGTTAAGCAAAAAGGAACCAGAACTTAAATATTTGGAAAATTGTCAGCCTATCCATATTATAAAAAAAGATAAAACATCTTTCTCTGCTTGGTGAAAACACCAAGAGTGTGGCTGGACTTTCAACCCATAAAGAGAATACCCACAAACTTAATCAGCCACCTCAGCTCAAGCCAAGTATAGAGTTCCAGTAGGAACACTTTCAGCTGGGCCTAAAAGGGGCAGAGAAAAATGGGATGGAATGAAGGAAGGCTGTTGGACTTCTGGAATTCTACAGGCCAGGACAATAGAGCTAGCCAGGTTTGAACACCTGTTATCCTTCAAGAAAAGGGAAGAATGACCCGTGAAGACAATTCAGAGATTATGAAGGCTGCCACACCCACCACAGGCCCAGGTGGCATGGTTGTTTCCTCCTGTTTTCAGAGGGTGGGGCCACCTCTTTGGTTTCAGTGGGCCAGGATGCTGCTGCTCAGTGCCTCAGGGGCAAGGCCGACCAGCAGAGCTGCAGGTGGGTCCACAAGTCGGGTGGTGGGAATGATGCTGCTGCCCTGGTTGGCAGAGCATCATACGAAAGAGGGTTATTCTTGAGACTTAAGTTCTAATGGAATTTGCCTTGCTAGGTTTGGGGCTTCCTTGGCATCCATCACCCCTTTCTTCTTTCTGATTTCTCCCTTTTGGAATGGGAATTCCTATGCCTGTCCCACCATCTTATTTTGGAAGCACATACCTTGTCTGGTTTCATAGGTTCACAGCTAGGAAGGAATTTTGTTTCAGGATGAATCACAGCTCATGTCTCACCCACATCTGGTTTAGATGTCATTTAGTGAGACTTTGGACTTGGAATTGATGCTGGAATGGGTTAAGACCTTTGGGGCTGTTAGAATGGGGTGAATGGATTGTGCATGTGAGAAGGACACAAATTTTGGGGGGCCAGAGGGCCAAATGTTATGGACTGAATTGTGGCTCCCACCCCCCAATTCATATGTTGAAGCCCTAACTCCCAATGTGACTATATTTGGCAATAAGGCCTTTACGGAGGTAATCAAGGTTAAATGAGGTTATAAGTGGGGGGTTCTAATCTGATAAAACTGGTGTCCTTATAGATGAGGAAGAGATGCCACAGACCACTCTCTGCATGCATGCACACAGAGAAAAGTCCATGTTGAGGACACAGCAAGAAGGAGCACCTGCAATTGAAGGAAAGAGGCCTTATCAGAAACCAACCCCTGCTGGCATCTTGATTTTGCACCTCCAGCCTCCAGAACTTTGAGAAAACAAATCTCTGTTGTTTAAGCCACCCAGTCTGTGGTATTTTTGTTATGGCAGCCTGAGCAGACTAATACAATTCCCCACAACAATTTATAAGTGAGGAGTCATGAAGCTAAGTCTCGAAGACTTAGATTTCAATTCTAACTTTCACTCATTCACCTTCAGCCAATATTTTAGTTCTACCATGTGTTGGACACTGTGTCAGACACTGGGTTTCAATGGTGAGCAAAACAGATGTGGTTCCTGTCCTCAAGGAGCTTAAAATCATGTAAGGGAGATGCACATTCATCAAATTATTACTCACATAGACATGAGCTAATAACAGTGTTGAGTACTACTGAGGGTGTCACCTAGTCAAGGAGGTCAGGGAAAAGTTTTTGAAGAAGTGACACCAGACCTGAGATGTGAAGGGTGATTAGGAGGAAGCCAGGTGAAGAGGGGGAGGAAGGGTGTTCCATGCAGAAGGAACAGCATGTGCAAAGGATGCTTCCACCAGAGAGGGAGCTGGTGGGTGTTCAGGTGACTGGGATGGGGAGAGGGCAGCAGGGTGGATGGTCCAAGAAGAGGCTGGATCTTACAGGCTGGATGCCCATGGCAAGAGCAGCGGAAAGCCATTGAGCTGTCTTACCCTGGGAGTTGGCATGGTCAGATTTGCATTTCTAAAAGGTGCCCATGGCTGCTGCATGGCACACATGTAAAGTGGAGAAGAGTCGTGTGGAGCCCAGTGAGGAGGCTCCTGCAGGAGGCAGGATAGGCATGCAGGGGGCTTGGACCAGGGTAGTAGAAACAGAGAGGGAGGGAAGGGCAAGATTGGAGAGCGATTTATTAAGGCAAAATGACTGGGATTTGGTGCCCGATTGTATATGGAGGGGAGGGAGAGTGAGGAGCAGGGCTGGCCTGAGGTTTCTGGCTTGGGCACCCAGGTGGGTGGTGGTGCCATCCAGTTAGGGAGAGAAGATGGGGAGGACCAAGTCAGGGCTGGGGGCAGCTACTTACTAATTGGGTGAACTTGGCAGCTTACTTGTAAGCCCCCATATGCTTCGGTTTCCCCATCTGAGATAGGTGATATCAGCGAGGTGATGTTTGTAGAGGGTCCAGCTTGGAGTAGCTGCTCCTGCATATCAAGGCTTCCAGTCTTTTCCTCTGTGAGGTGGCATGGGCACATGCTATTGTTCCAATTTTAAGGATGAGGAAGCAGAGTCTCTGTAAGTCTGGAGTCTTGCCCAAACCACACACTGTTGGAACCAGGCTTGCAGGGAGGTAGTGGGAAGCCTTCCGTCTCTGCCAGGCTGCCTTTAACATCAGCTCACATATCCCAAGAGCAGAAATTATTCACTCATGAGCTGCTCAGGCATCACTGGAGGCCTGGTATGGGTGGGCAGGAGGGGACATAGTTCAGGTGGGAGATGCAATTAAGGGAGGAGACAGAGCAGAGTTGGAGTGAGGGGGATGAAATTAAACACCAAGTTCATATGTGGCCAATTTCCCAAATGTCGGGGGGAGTACTCACGAAGGTTATTTTTCATTCACATAAAGGCCTAGTCTATGACAGCCAAGCAGCCTTCCTCTGAGCAGAGACTCAGGCACCCCGGCTCCTTCCATCTGTGACTTGGCCATTGCTAGGCCATGAGGTCATGGCAGATGGGGAAAGAGAGGGGAATGAGTCACATGACTTCTGCTGACACTCCATTGGCCACCCTTGAAGCCAAAGGAGCTGGAATTGTAGCCTGGATGGGGGCCCCAAGAAGAGGAGAAAGTGAGCTTTGGTACCTAGCTACTCAGTAGTGCTGGAACAGGTCAGAGTTGATTTCCACATCCCCAATATTGTGTTCTGGTAAAGAGAGATGCATCCGACTGGACGGGAACCCAAACTGTGCCAGGCCAGCTCCTGGGGTCCATCTGGGACTAGGCCTCTTGGCCAAGGGGGAGGGAGAGGGGAAGGAAAGGCAATCCAAGCTCTGCTGGGATTTCCCTCGGAGGGGCGAGGATCAGCCTTGGGGTCGGCAGATTGAAGGAGCCTAGCTTGATCCCAGTGCACTGGCTGATGGTGGCAGGAGGGCCACTTCTGGGTCACTCATATAAGCCACGAAAATAGCCTCTGGCTAAGGCCAACAGGAAACTTGCCCCAGTTCCTTAAGAGAGTGAGCTGTGAGGAGCTAGTGAGCCAAGGCTCCTGATTAATTAAATATTTGTGGACTGGCAGAGAGATGGGCATTGTTGTGAACTTTAATTGTGTGGCCTCCATGAAGGGACCACCTCACTGAAAAGGGATTATTTGAGCAAAGACATGAAGATGCTGAAATATGAGGATACTTCAGGAAGGACAAAGGGAACAGCAAGTGCAAAGGCCCTGTGGTGGGAGTGGGGCTGCCATGTTCAGGGCCCCTTGCCATAATCCAGGCCACAGACGATGGTGGTAGCAGGCAGCAGGTGGTAACAGTGAATGGGAGAGACGGGGGTGAGGGGAGAAGTGGTCAGATTCTGGATCTGTTTGGTAGGTATGTCCCTCGTTCCTTCCCTTCCTTCCTTTCTCGGCTTTCTAGAAAGGACTCGTGAAGACACACGGAGGTGTTTCCACCTTTGTGGCCTTTTGTAGACCGTCAGCCCCATGAGGGCAGGGACTAGGCCTGACCCTCTCCTCACCTGCACAGCTGGCTCAGGGACACCTGTCTCTAGTGCCTGGTTAAACATGTCTGTGTCCTGAGTCATCAGATTTCACGGGGCTGAGCCTGGGTCCTGCTCGTCAACATATTGCTCGTGATGAGAAAAGATTTCATGTGGCCTGGACACTCCTGTCCCCCTTCTAAAGAGAACTTCTTTGTGTATCCAATCAAAGGAGAAGGGGCTTCCATGTCATGAGCTACGAATGAGTCACAGGGGCTCCTGGCCCTGCTGTGCAGTGCGCAGGAGCACAACTGTGGACAAGTTCATGGGTTCTGTTTTGTCCATGATACGCCTGCCTGCTGGCCTCCCAGGAAAGTGACAGGGTGCACTTATGGCTGTGCCTAAATCGGCTCGGCCCTGTGCTCAGGTGGAGAGTGCTGGGCTCTGCACTGCTCATTCACTGACATCAGGAGGGAACCCCAGTAGCTTCTGGGGAGCATCTTGAGCTTGGTCGTGGAGTGCCCTCCACCCACCGCCCTGTAGCCTTTGTTTAAGCTGGGTCCTTTCCTGCAATACTCCTTGCCCCCTGCCTTTTACAGAAGCCTGGATGCAACTGATGTTTCCGACCCAGCAGGCTGTCAACGTCTGAGAGGGCTTTGTTCACAGACCTTCCACAAGCCCCACGACCTTAAACTCCAAATGTTGGCGTGGGCTTCCGGCTTTCTCCCAAGTTGTGTTTTCTTGAGAGTTATGTGTTTCCTGTGCTCTCATGCCACAAATTAACTGCCTTTTCACTTTTCCCACAGGTTTTATCTCTCTTTCTGTGTGGCAGGGTCTCCTAGTGCAGCAGTTAGATGTGTGTGAATTTTGCAATTGGACAGATTTGAGCGGGCATCGTAGCTTCTGCTCTTACTAGCTGTGTTACCTCTGGCAAAGACCTCGGAGCCCCAGTTCATTCATCTGTAAAATGAGGACAATCACAGTATCTACCTCATAGCTTGGTTGTGAAGATTAACTGAGGTAGAGACGCAGTGCCTGGCCCTGAAATAAATGAGAACTATCATCACCCCCAATGATAAACCCTCACCGGCCTTCCAGCCAGTCCCCTTCAGGCCAGAACGAAATACTAAAGCCCTGCTCGTTCTGGGCCTTTAGGGGAGCCTGTGACCTACTGAATCCATGAATGATGCCTCTGCAGGTGCCAGAGACCCACGGCTCCACCCTCACCCAGTGCCAGCGCTGCCTGCCAGACCCTTGTCAGCGGTTACAACCTCCAACTGCCTCCCGCTGCCCAAGTTTTATCAAAAGCTCAGTTGAGAGAAATAAAGTTCATGGGGGTTATTTAAAGGCCATGCATTCCATCCATTCTTCCAGCTGAGTCTTAGCCCTCAACCAAGTCGGACTCTCACGAAGCTTGGACCACATTATTTAATTACCACAGAATCTTTATGTCCCTCCCTTACGATGGAGACTTTAAGGGAAACGGCTGGAGGAGTCCTGCTCTTGTGTTTATTTTGGGACCCTGCTGTTGCTGTTAGTCACTGCTTCGACTAGTGTTCTCTGGAAGCCCTGTGAGCAGAATATATTTTGGGCTCCAGTTTCCAAAAAGGCTCTGCATCCTCAGAGGAACTGGTGGGCTTCTGACTTATGGGCAATGTGACTCATGAAACCGACCCCAATTCCCACTTTACTTGGGTTGCCAGGAAGCTCAGAGCCAATTTGGCGCTCAGCTTTAGAGGATCTCTTGGTCTGTTATTTAAGGGAGGGAGACAATTACTTTCCAGGTGCTGATTTCTAACAGATGGGATTATAATCATTATTTTGTATGTATCTTGTCAACTGCTTCAGGGCTCAAGTGGGACCAGAGTGGGAGTAAGTAAATAAAATAATCTGTGTCCTGGGGTGCACGGGATGGAGAATTAGCCGAGAGAGTGGGAAGAGAAGGAGGAGGCAGCGAGAGGGAGAGATGGTACAAGGCCCGGTGGCTGTGGGACAAGTGTCCCTTTCTAGGCCACTTTGCTGGTGGTGGAGGGTCTGGCTTCCCTGACTCAAGGGGTGTGAAAAGAGGATTTTCCATGAATTTGAAAAGAGAACCACAGCCATTGCTCAATTTGCACTTCTCCCCCTGCCCCGAGGCTTTCTGGGGATTTTTATAATGTGGTGAAACACCCGAAACTCGCAGCGTCTCCTTCCTCTTCCTCTTCTCTCCCAGCCCAGTCACTCCCACCCACCCCCTTTTATTTTTAACAAACCACCTTTCGCCCCTTCCCTGCATCTGGCTGCCTGCTGTGACGGCTCCCCTGTCTCCAGGCGGGACAGCAAATATGAACTGAACTTTCTGTGTGCTGGTGAACAGCCATTATTATTGCTATGGTATTTTATTTGTTTAAATTAATCCTATGCCTCAGTGCATGGTACATGTTCATCATTTGTCCTTCAAGGCCCCTTCATCTGTTATCTATCTATTTAGTCCAGAGTTTCTCACTGTCAGCACTGTTGACTTTTCAGGCCAGATCGTTCTTTTTGTGGGGGCTGTCCAGTACGTTGGAGGATATTTTGCAGCATCCTTGGTCTCTCCCCACTACATGCCAGTAGCACTTCTCCACCCCCACTGTGACAATCAAAAATGTCTCCAGACATTGCCAAGTGTCCCATGGGGGAGGGCGCAAAGTCGGCCCCAGGTTGAGAAGCACCATCCCGTGTGTCCCTGTTCCTCATTCCTCTCCCCTCCTGATGGAAAACTCTTTGATGCATTAACTACGTATCCTCCTGTTCGAAAACATCCTTGTAGCTCTGCTAATTGCCCGTTCACATCCTTTGCCCAATTTTCTATTGGAGTTGCCATCTTCTTTGGACTTACAAAAGGCAGTCCGTGTGTACTCTGGATATGAGTCCCGCGTTGTTTGGACGTGTGTTATCTTCTCCCTTTCTGTCATCAGTCTACTAACTCTTGCCTTCCAGTGGGGAAACAGGGGTTCAGAGCTGTCGCTGCCAACACTCACAATGCTAGTAAGTGACAGAGCCAGGCCCAGGCCTCTGTGTCCAGAGCCCAGGCTCTTGAGCCCTGGGCCACAGTGACATCTCTTCCATCCAAATATGATTGCACAGGAAGGCAGACAGGTCAGGCCCTGAGGTCCGGGGTGGGGAGGGAGGAGGCTCGCTCAAGGTCACACAGCTTGTCAGCAGTATCATCTGGATCAGATCACCTTGATGGGGTGCCAAGTGTCTTGGGAATCAGATTTAACATTTCCTTTGGTCTAGGAATGATCAGGTGCTTTTGCTTAGATGTCCAACAGGAGACCTTGGCTCTGCTCAGAAGAGGAGGAGGATCTGAGAGTGTCTATGTGAGGGGGGCTCTTTGCCAGCTCTGCTTGGGGGAGGATGCACAGGGCTCACAGACTCACAGTTGGCAAATCTCTGGATTTGGACTTTCTGTCCTGGGCCTCTGTGGGCAGCAGTACCCTCCATGCACTGGCCCTGGCAGAGGCGTGCCTCTCTGCAGGCCCAAGGGGCGATGGATGGGGGGGAGCCAGGCGGGCACAGTGGAGGGGGCTTTGTTCCCTAAATGCCGTTCACATGACTCGCTGACCTCAGGGTCCTTCCCCTTTCTCTTGTCTTTTTCTCCTTCACTGCATTCTGCCCTGCTTTGGTTTCCCTTCTCTATTTTCCTTTTCTCAATCTGCACAGAGCCCTTGGAGGGCTGGGGCTGACCTGGGGCCTTCTATCTCTGGCTGAGGTTGGTTTCAGGTTCCTGGACAGCAGCCCTGGGGCCATCTGCCCTGAAGTCCATGGGGGGACCCCACAGGCCAATGAGCCGGCACCTGGAGGCTGGCCCTGCACCACACCCTTATGGTAGGACCACAGCCACTCCCCACCCATCCCTGCCAGACATGCTGGTTCATTAGAGATCTCTTCCCACCAGCCCCAAGGTTCTCTCAGCAGAGAACGTGGGATGGAAATGCATCACCTCTGGCTTAGAGCTTCATCTTTAGTTTCTAGAAGTCTTTTCCACGATGGCCCTCAACCCTGATGGCTCTGTCAGAATCCCCTGGGTAATTTTCCAAAGAGACCAACCTCCAGGTCCCAGCCCGAGATTCTGATTTCATTGGTCTGGAGTGTGGCTGGGGATTGGGATGTTGTAAAATCTCCCCAGGTGATTCTGATGTGTGACTAGGATTGAGAGCTACTGTTTTGCTCAGTGGCACAGAGAGAGCACTGAATGCAGGTCGGGAGACCTGTGTTCGAAACTGAACAACCCTCAGGTAGTGGTGTGTCCCTGGGCAAAGGCCTTTCTCTCTCCAGTCACTAGGCAGGAGCACCCTAAGGAGAAATGACCAATTTGTGAAATTTTAGACTTGGAAGGGGACAGGAAAACCAAGCTATCCCCTCATCCTCCAAATTAGAGGACCATGTGCGGAGGGAGAGGACTGCCAGGGCTCCGCAGGGTCAGGCAGACACCAGGCCAGTCTTTGGGCTGCCTCTCCTTCCGCTGGCTGCACTAGCTAGGCCCCTCGCAGCTTCTCTTTACATTAGGATGTTGGGGAGACTGTGTCTCCCCACTCTTAACTAGAGGAGGAGCCTGGTCTTCCAGCGCCTGGGAGGCAGGAAGCAATGGCTGGAGCTAGCGGGCGTTGGTCTCAGCCTAACTTGGCAAGAGAGCTTTTGCAGAGCTGCTGACTTTCTGCAGCTGTTTTATAGGCCCTGCGGACCGAAAGGGGAAGTGCGGCTGTATTTAGAAAGTTGTCCACAAAGAGGAATGGCGGGGCTGGGGTGAGACTGGGGAGCTGCGGGAGGAGGCGGGTGATCCAGGAGGGATGCAGGCAGGCCCTGAGGACAAGGCTTTGCCTTGGGCCCACATGTCTTCACTTTGGAAGCTCTTGGGGTTGGGGTAGTGGGGGTAGGGGAGAGTGACGGGGCGGCAGAAAGAGAAGAAAGGGGGAGGGGGAGGGTATGAGTTCCCAGCCAGGGAGCCTGGCTTTTTCTTAGGCTGGAAGCAAACACCGAGTGTGCTGGGAGTGTGCCCAGCCTGCTCCAAAGGCTCAGGAAGTGATTTACTCTGAAGGGGAGCAGGGAAACGGTGAGGGTGCTGGAACGGGAGAAGCTTTGTGGAGATGGGCAGCCCCGTGGTCAGGGTTGCTAGAGGAGGAACTCCCCCCTCCCCCAAGGCGTGCGGCGATTTCTCTGGTGTCTTAGTCCATTCAGGCTGCTATGACAAAATACCATCGACTGGTGGCTTATAAATAACAGATATTTTTCATATTTCTGGAGGCTGGAAGTCAGAGATCAAGGTGTCACAGATGCAGTGTCTGGTGAGGGTGTCTCCTCGTAGATGGCACCTTCTCACTCTAACCTCACATGGCAGAAGGGGCTAGGGGTCTCTCTCTGGCCTCTTTTATAAGGGCACTAATTCCATTCATGAGGGCTCCACCCCCAGGACTTAATCATGTCTTAAAGGCCCCACCTCCAAACACCATCACCTTGGGGATATAGATTTTAATATATGAATTTTGGGGGGACATAGACATCTGGGCCGCCTCAGGTGTCTGACCCCCAGGGCTAGGAATGCATTCAACCCTCCCCTGGGCTGACCTGGGGCTCAGGGTTTTTTTGTTTCCTGCCCCCCCCCCCAGTAAATGTTCGTTGAATTAATGAATGAATCCAAAGGCTCTTCTCTACGAATGGCACTTACCCGTCCAACAGGGAAGCCATAAAACACAGCATGGCCCCGTCGGCATCTGTGCAGCCCACAGTCAGTGCAGCCGGGGCACCTCTTGGACCTCGCAGGTGAGCCTGCCCAGTCACGCGTACACACACACGCAGACACATGGAGAGAGCACATTCAATCATTAACAGCAGCAGAAGACTACTACACAAGGCTCCCAGCCCAGGGGTCGGAGGTGTGGAAGGTCTCAGAGAGCCTGATTGAAGGTCCCCATGTCTCAGCAACTGGCAGAAGCAGCCCCTCTGTCCTGTAACAGGTGCCCTGGCCCAAAGCAATGGGGAGGAAAATGGAGCTCTTGCCGATCCCTCTGGGTCCCACCCTCCCTGCTTCCCCCAGGCTGGCTGTTGCTGGCACCTGCAGGTGCTGCTCTCTGCTGTCCTCCATGCCTGAGCCTCATCCCTACCTGTGTATGTGAGGATGGAGTGAGGGGTGGCAGAGGTCAGGAGAGGGGACCATAACTTCAACCCAGAGCTCTCTTACAGAAGATCCTGGGCCCGCCCCAGAAATGTCCTCCAGCAAAACTCCTCTTCTGAAGGTGTCCCCACCCCAGAGGACACGATCCTAACCTTGATCATGTTACACTGACCATAGAGATGGTGCCACCACCTTTCTCAGGGACATGGTAGCATCGGCAGCTAGAGGGACCTCCTCTGTGAGTGGGAGGTAAAGTACAGTGGGGAGATCTGCACTGGGTCTGACTCTGTGGCCGAGCATCTGAGGTCAGAAGTATGACTCTCACAAAGCCTGCTTAGAGTGCCCTGGTGAAGAAGGCAACTCAGCTCAACTTAGCTCAACTTAATTCAGCTCGACAAGACTCCCACTCACTTCATTATTCAGCAAGTATTCACTGAGCACCAGCTCTCAGCCACTGTGCTAGGTGCTAGGGACATAGAGAGAACAAACCAGACACAGTCCCTGCCCTTGTGAAGCCTGGAGTCTTCGTGGAGCCTGGATGCTGTTCTGACATGAGTGTATTAGACCAGAAAATCCATGTGGACCCCACCATCTTTCTTGGTTCCTTCTTCCCATGGGCCACTCCCTTCTTTTCCTCCTTCTTCCACCTCACTCAGAGCTGGAAACCTTCCATGGCAAATGTTTGGATTCCAGGTTTGGTTGAATGCCTACCATTTACAAAGCACAGTGCTAGCTGTAGTAGGATTCAGGGATAAACAAAAGTCCTTACCCTTAAGGACCTTTAAACCGACTTGGGTTCATAAATTGCTCTAATAGAAGACAATGAAATATGTGTGTGAGTGTGAGTGTGTGTGGGTGAGGGGTAACAGGAGAGTGGAGTCCCTTCCCTGGGTACAGGGTTTGGAATATCGACGCTATGATGTGTGTGTGTGTGTGTGTGTGTGCACTGTTTACTGTTTTGTTTTTTAAATTTTAAACTTCAGAAAAATTATAAGAATATACAAGGAATTCCTGTATACCCTTTTGCCAGGTTCACCAATTATTTACACTTAAGAAATCATTTGAGAAAAAGTTAGAGACATCTTGCTCCTTTACCCTTAAATACTTCATTCAGTTTATATTATACTTCAAGGACATTCTTTTATATAGTCTGGTTTCCTTTTAGTTGAGCCTTATTCCTCTCATTTTCAGACAGTATTGGATCATTCTATATCTTAAATAAAGCTTATTTAAAAGGAGGCAGCTAGATTGTTTTTCTGCTTGATGTCATGCTGGTGGCCTGGCTGTTGGGGGCTGACTAGGTCACAGGGTCCCCCCAGGGAAACTCTGCTGGCTTCAGTGGCTATGCTTGACTCTGCTTGTTACTGGACAGCTGGTCTGTGCCCTTACAGGCTTGGCCAGGCATTGGCTGAACTCTGTGCTCTCTTTTCCTCCACTTTGTTCTCCTGGAGTTTTCTGCATGTTCTCCCACCCACAGATGTAAATGTTGCATGATGTTGGCTTTTCAGTGTCCAGCATGGCGTGGTGGAAGCAGAAGAAAGTGTGGCTGGGCACCCTCTCTGGCACCCTTGGAGGCCAGCCTGGGCTTCTCTGAAAATTCAGGCAGTTTCCCTTTCCCTGACTTGCCCATAGGAGCAAAGCTCTATGGTGCGGTCTGGCTCCAAGGCCTGTGGCCCTGCTCAGGACTGGCAGTCTTAGACTGAGGGAACATTTTCCAGAGCACTGCTGAGGGACAGAATGTCTCAGTTAGATGGGTTGGGACAGGCAGTGTTTTGGAAAAGCCCCTGCTTGTTCTGGGAGGTGTTCAGGATGCTGAGGTTTGGAAATCCATGATGGCTTTTCACAACTGCTCCCAGCTTTGGGAGGAAGAATAGATAGGTGCCCGTTTCCTTGGGTTCAGTGGCAAAAAGGTGAAGCCTAGTACTGCTGGCCTGGGACCTCGGCCTCTGCTGGGCCTCAGGAGGACACTGGGCTTTGAAGAAGAACACAGCCTAAAAGGCCTGGACCCTGGAGTCATGAGATGCTCTTCCTATCTATTGAGCCCTGGCTAGGGATCTGCTGGGCACTAGCCCTGACACAAAAGCAGGGGGGCCTCTGGGCCTGCACTCAACCATGCCTCTGATGGAGCAGGTAGGAGAATCCCCGGTGAACCCATGAGACAGAACACGCTGGAGTCATTTAACCAGGCAGACCAGTCTCCTGCAAGGCCAGGCCATGGAAGAGAGACCTCAGACTGGGCCTGAGCAGTCAGGGAATGCTTAGAGGAGAAAGTGAGGCCTGGGCCTCCCTTTCCAACATCCTCTCCCTTCTTCTGTTCTGCTTTTGTGCACAATCAGCATGTCCAGGGGCCAGTTCCAGCTTTGTTCTGTGTCCTTGGACAAGTTAGTTTTCTTCCTTGGGCCTGTGAAATGGGACACAGAGCACCTGAGCCATCTCCCTGGGGCAGTGCTGAGTGGTAATCAAATGTTGTCGGGCTACAGAGGTGCTTGGGGAGCTTATGAAAATACAGATGCCTGGGCCCCCGCCAGACTTTGGGAGCCTGAATCTCTGGGGACAAGCTCTCCAGGTGGTCCTTAGAGCAGAAGCTGGGCAATTCTGGAGTCATCACATCCCCTCTGCGGACAGAGACTCAGCAGGCCTTTATCCCTTGACGCGTTTTCCCTGGTGTCCGGGAGGGCCTGGTACAGGTGGGGGCGCCCGGGCCGGGCCCCTCCCGCGGGAGCCGTGCCACGGTCGCCCCGGGCGCCGGGCACCCCTCCTCCTTCCCCGGGAACCAGCCTCAATGCCCCGCATTTCCATTTCCATGGCGTCCTCCTCCAGGGCCCCATGGAAATCTCGAGGCTCTCGGAGGAGTCGTGCAGACTTCAGAAAAGACCCCGGGCCCCCGGCCACCCCGGCTCCCTGGCCCGCTCTAATCCCGCGCGGGGGGCGAGAGACAGAGCTCCCTCTCTCCTGGCGGCCCGCGCTCATTCTCCCACAGAGCTGACGTTTCTCTGCGGCCCAGCTGGCCGCAGTTTTCAGGAATAACAATATCCCCGGGGGGAGGAGCGGCGGGGTGAATGGGCGCCTTTGTCCCGGGCCCTGTGAAGCCCGATTAATTATGCGCGGCGCAGCGCGGGAGCGCGGCTGAAAGGCCCGGGCTGGGGACCGCGGCCGCCGGCTCCGCGCCGCCGCACAAAGGGCCGCGAATTAGAAAACCGGCAATTAGCCCGCGGTCTGTATGTGCCCTTGTCTCGCTGACACTGCGGACGGCCCCTCCCCGAGCGGCTGCACTTTGAGGATTTTCCAGCCCTTTCTCGGTTACCAGGGGCGACTGGGCGGACGGCTGGGGGCTCGGGGAGAGCGCAGCGCCAAGTGCCCAGTGGGGTCGGGGCGGTGGGGGGCGTCTCGGCGTGGGGGGAAGGAGTGTGCGGGTGTCGCCCCTGGGGACATAGGCCTCCAGTCTACTGCTCTCTGCAAAGCTGGAGCCCCCTCAGCATGCAGATTCCTGGGCCCCACCGCAGACGGCCCCCTGACTCAGTGGGTCTAGGGCGCCCAGGAAGCTGCATTTTAACAGTTCAGATATTTTGTTTTTAAAAATTGGAGTGTAACAGTGAAATGAAAGGCACAGATCTTAAGTGTACATTCCATGCATTTTGTCAAATGTATGCCTCTGTGTCACCCACATTCCATCAAGATTTAGAACATTTCCAGCAAGTTCCGTGGGTCCTCTCTCCAGTTTCCTCACCCCACTCCTCACCCTCCCAGGCAACTACTGCTTTGATTTCTATCATCATTCCTTCAGTCTCACACACAGGGACTTCATGGTAAATGGCTCATACAGTATTCACTCGTTTTGTTTGACTTTTTTCACTCAGCATAATGTTTTTGAAATCCATCCTTGTGTGTAATAATGGTTGATTTCTTTTTACTAAACAGTTTGTTAAATCTGTTCACCTGTTGATGGACACCTGGACTGTTTCTCATTTTTGGCTTTTATAAATAAAGCTGCTACGATCATTTTGAACAAGTCTTTTCTGGGAACACATGTTTTTGTGTC
This sequence comes from Daubentonia madagascariensis, assembly GCA_023783475.1. Classification (NCBI taxonomy): domain Eukaryota; kingdom Metazoa; phylum Chordata; class Mammalia; order Primates; family Daubentoniidae; genus Daubentonia; species Daubentonia madagascariensis. The sequence continues at coordinate 36,684,580 of JAKFHU010001035.1, read as the reverse complement.
TTTTGGGTAAATATCTGGGAGTGGAATTGCTGGGTCATAGAGAAGGTGTTTATCTTTAATGGATACTGCTGACCTGTTTTCTAAAGTGGCTATAAATTTTTGCATCCTCACCAAGAATGGATGAGGGTTCCAGTTGCTCTACATCTATGTCAGCACTTGGTATTGTTGTTAGCCTTCTGGTAGGTGTGAGGTGGTATCTCACTGTAGTTTTCTGGCCAGGCGATTTTAATGCCTGAGCTCCAAGGACTATACTTGGAGAAAACTCCTGTCTAGTCCGGTTCTTGCATTTGCCTGTAAGGTCTGGCAGGGGATAGGTCCTCTTCAAGGCCCACGGTTGGTTGGGCAGAAGCTGGATGAGAACACAGGACTCCTGACTACCAAACAATCACTCTGTCCTTGATATCTCGCAGCCCCTTTGACCTACACTTTATGAACCTGTGTGTGTGTGAAGAAGCATGGGTCTTGCTCTGCCTAGGACTATTCAGAATGGACCTGGAAGGGAACTTCTGAAGAGTCCCTGCCTGCCACCCAACCAGCAGCATCCATGGGACTCGGGTTGAGAGATTGGGCTCAGCCAGGTACATGTATGTGCATGCACACACAGGCACAGGAGTATGGGGAGCTGGTGGCCGGCTACCCTTGACTCTAACTCTGATGACACAGACCAACCTTGAGAGTTCCTCTGCCTCAGCTACCCGTAGAGGGCCTAGGATATTTTCTGATCAAACATGGAGGGGATGCTGGGTGGTGAGAATGATGGGGCAGGAGTCCTAGGGCTTCCAAAGTCCCCCTTTGCCTATAAGCATTGTTTTAAGTGTGGTTTTTAAGACCCTCCAGCACCTGGCCTGACCTATCTCTGTAGCCTGGTATTTGGCTGCCTTTATCTTGTGCGTTATCATCCAGCAACAGTGGATGCCTGTCTATCGCAACCCACGTGCTCTTCTTCTTTTTTTTTTTAAAGACAAAGTCTTACTCTGTCACCCAGGCTGGAGTGCAGTGGCCCGATCATAGCTCACTGCAACCTCCAATTCCTGGGCTCAAGCGATCCTCCTGCCTTAGCTTTCCAAAGTGTTGGGATCACAGGTGTGAGCCACCATGCCTGGCCCACGTGCTTTTCTTGCAATGTGACTGACATTCCTCCCACTGACAGGAGGGGGAGTCTATGTTTCCTCTGATCAAATTTGGTTAAGGGTTTTTGGCTGCTCTGGCCCATAGATTATGGCAGAAGTGATAGTTTTTGATGCTAAGTCTTATAAAGGATAGAACTTCCACCTGTTCTCTCTCCCTTTTTTGGGATGCTCAGTCTAGGAACCCAGACACCATGAGATGGAGAAGCCCAAATTAGCCCACATGGAGAGACCCATGTGGAAGGGAACTGAAGCCCCCAACCTGTAGCCAGAACCAGTCACTAGATTTGTGAGTAAATGAGCCTGTAGATGATTGCAGACCCCAGGCTTCAGTGCTTTCAGTGGAGGCCCCAGACAACAGAGAGCAGAGACAAGCCCTTCCTGCTGTGCCCTGTCCAGATTCCTGGCCCTGACTGGATCCCAAACTTAATAAATGATTGTTTTATGCCAATATTATGATAATTTGTTATGCAGCCATAATAACAATATTTCTTACATCTTCTCAATGTTAATTTATACTCCCCTTGCCCCACTCCTGGTTCTAAGCTTAACTCTTCTCTTTCAGGGTCAGTTTGGATGTCACCTCTGCTAGAAGCCCTCCCTGACTTCCCTCTGCACTGAGCTGGGAGTTCCCTCTCTGTGCCCTGGGTACATGCTCAGATCTTTGTACTCTCCACTTTGCCCTCCAACTTCACGTTTGCATGTTTGCATCCCTCATAAAAACGGTCCTCTGAGAGCTAGCACAGTGTATGTTTCCTCTTTGGACTTCTAAGAACCTGGCATATAAGTGTTTGTTGAAAGATTGCATGTTCCTAAAACAGAGGGAGTACAGCCTGAATTAAGCAAAATTCAACTTTCCACTCCCTGCTCCTATTTCCTCTGGGCCAGGCCTTGAGTCAGAGAGACAAAAGGAATAAGAGATGGTCTTTTCCTTTAAAGGAATTTCGGTCTGATTAGGGAGATAGTAACAGAAAGCCTAGAATAGACTAGTGTATGATTAAATGAGATATGCAGTCTCAGAAGGGGGAGAGAACTACATGGAACGGGATGGTCAGGGCAGGCTTCCTAGAGGAGGCAAGGACTTGGATTTAGTAGTACGAGAGCTCTGGGACAGGTCCTCCTCTGACAGAACTCTCAGTTTCCATCCCCCCCCCACCCCTCGCCGGGGCCCCAGCTGGAGTTGAAGTTGTGTGTGTGTGTGTATGTGTGTGCATGCGCACGTGTGACTGGGGAGAGGTACTGGCACATCTCTCTCCTGGGATGGAGTCTCGCGGACAAGCCCGTTCCCAACCATCTGCTCAGTTTGCGGCTCTCTTTCCCACCTCACCTGTGGGATGGAGTAAGAATGGGAGAAGTAAAGTGGGGCGGGTGCACGACCAGCTAGATGCACACTCAGCAGTGTGGGTGGGCCTTAAAAACATAGTGCTGACTGAAGAAGGCGAGAAGCAGAATGAAAACTACAGCACATCGTTTATGGAAGCTAAAAATACATGCACACGGAAAGGCGATGTATGATTTACAGAGACACATACAAACAAAGATGTGATGTCAAACACATTAATGTGGTTACTTAGTTCAGGGTGGGTGGGGGACTGGGGTGGTGAACGGGGATTAAAGGCATAAATACTTGAAACAAGAGAGGGCCTTTGTGCAGAACAGAGATGACAGTGTGCCGTTGAGGAGCGTGATTAGCCCAACTTCTGCACCTGAGGCCCAAACAAAATGAGAAGTCAAAACCAAAATCACTTTTGGCAATGGTACTACCAGGTTTAGGATGGCACTCATATCTGTGTGGGTTGGAGGGAGAAGGGATATAGGGCAGGGATTTGGCTGCAGCTGTAATGTTTTATTCCTTTAAAAAAGATAAGGTGATCTGAAGCAAAATGGCAAAATGTTAAGATCTGTTGAATCTGGGGAGTAGCTATGTGGGTTTCGGTTAAATCATTTCGTGTACATTTTAAATACAGTCATGCAACACTTAATGACAAGCATAAGTTCCTAGAAATGTGTTGTTAGGCAATTTTGTTATTGTGTGAACATCATAGAGTGTGCGTCCACAAACACCAAGGAGATATATATATAGCCTATTGCTCGTAGGCTACAAACCTGTACAGTATGCTACTGTACTGAATACTATAGGCATTGCAACACAATGGTAAGTATTTGTGTATCTAAACGTAGAAGAGGTACAATAAAAATACAGTATTATAGTCTTATGGGACCACCGTTGTATATGTGGTCCATTGTTGACTGAAACATGTGGTGCATGACTGTATATCATAATTTTAAAAATATTTTAAGAGATTGCCAAACAAGACACTGCAAACTAATTTTGTAACTTTTGTCGGAATTCATTTCTGATGATAGGTTGGCCTCTGAACAGTTTTACCAAGCTGAATGACTGCTCTAGTCTTCAGTGACCCAATCCCAATAAGGAGAAGACTATGAAGAATTTGACTTTTTATTGATGCTAAAAGCATCGATAAATAAGATCTTTGGAAAATGTGGAAAATGGAAAATGTCATTGCCTGCTGCGTATAGGGTGAGATCAAATGGCTGAATAGCTATAGGAATCTTTTGTTCAGACTCGTTCTGATCAGATCAGTCTTCCAGGACTTTGTGGGAAGATCATCAATTAGGCCTTCCTGGGCGTGACGAATCCTAGACAATTGTATGGAACCTCTGTAGACAACTCTTGGAGGGCTGCACAGCTCACAGTTAGGGCCTCTTCTGGGAGGCACCCTGACACCCATGGGAGGGATTCAGCAGCTAAATCTATGGTATAGACTTTCTACTCTATGACCCTTCCCCGCCCTGGCCGTAGCTGATTATCATGGAGAGAACGTTTGAACAAAGCTGGGCCAATCAGATTCTTTGTCTCAAGATTTGGGGATTTTGAACTGAGGCAGAGACTGGGAGCTGTTGGAATGGGGTCACTTTAATGGGAATGTTCTAGTGAGGAGATCCATTGACTCTAAATACTTAGGTCTTTGGAACTGCCATGGTTTTGGCCTTTCCTGACTCTCAATTGTTCAACCTTTTCTTGAAATTTAGTAAATTGATTATTATTATTTTTCAGGGTTGATTTCTTTTACTTGTCTATGGAGTAGGTTAATATTTTATAATCTTCTGGCCTTCTCCTGGCAGTGCTGTTAATACATATGATATCTTTTTTGAGTTAGAAAAAGGTGACACCCTCTGGATGGACAAATTAGAAAAAGCTGTTCTATCCTTTAGGCAACACAGCCCCTCAGTGGGGCAAAAGGTTTGGCCGGTGGAATGTGGGGCTGGGATTCAGGTCCGGAGCCACTCACTTCCGTGGCCAGGCCCCTTTGTGCATTGCACAGACTTCTTACCTATTCATGGCAGTTGTGCTTGTCTACCATTTGTTTCCTTGATTATTTGCCTTCTGCATCAAGGTGTCATTCAGAATATAGTGTTATGCCAGACAAGATTGACCGAAATGTTGGTCTATCATGCAAACCCTGTTCAGGATTTTAACTCTCATGACAAAGACATCATTTTCAATCTTTGTGTGTGGAAATTTGTTCAAAGTCAAGCCTTAGAGGAAATTTAGGAAAACTCTATGGTCTGGTAAAGTCCACAGAAGCCTCATCTTCTTCTGATGAATAATCCTCAGGCATTAAAGGAAGCCTTCTTCCAAACGGTCTGGCAGACATTCTTGAAATGTCAAAGGATACTCCTCCTTCTCCCTGTGAACAAAACTAGTGAGGAAGTGAGAGCAAGATCACAGGAGTGTGTTGACAAAGTGTCTGCCGGCCACAGGGAGAGTGACATGGAAACCACACCCAAGGCACTGATGGCCACAGGAAGAGAGTGATTTCAAGGAGAAAATGCCTTGCGAGGAGGCTGCTTCAGCTCTGATTCCTTAATTCCTGGTACAGTCGCGCAGCCACCCCATGTACTTGCAGCTAATATGAGTTCTACTACCTTTCTGAGAGAAAGCTGAATGTAGAAAAGCGAGTCAGAAACTTTCCCAAGCCAAGGGACTCCCCCCGCCCCCACCCCAGCTTCTGCATCATGTAGACCATCTGTGTCCACAACTGCAGGAGGCAGTGTAGACTTGCAGTTAAGGATGTGAGATTAGAATCAGAATGCCTGGGTTTAAACCTCACTTTCAGCTTTATGGCCTTGGGCATATTACTTAACTTCTTGTGTGTTTTAAACCATGCACTAAATCCTTTGACTCTCCTCCCATCAAGAAGTGGAGTCTGTCCCCTCCCTTTGAACCTGGGTGGGAATTTGAGAGTGCCTAGACAAATAGAATGTGGCAAAAGTGACACTGTGTAATTTCCAAGGCTAGATTAAAAAAGACCAGGCAGCTTCTGATGGCTCCTTTTGAGACAGTCATGCTGGGAGCCTTCAGCTGCTGTGAAAGAAACCCAGCTACCCTGAGGCTACCTTGTAGGAGACCACATTCAAAGTGAGAGGTGCCTGAGGAGCCCCAGCCATTAGCCCCAAGCTGTTTGAGTTTTCCTAGCCTAAGGCCCCGGGCATGTGAACGAAGAAGCCATCCAGCTGACCCCAGCCCCAGCCACCAATTGACTGCAAACTTATGAGAGATCCTGAGTGAGAACTGCCTAGCTCAGTCCCATCAACCCTAAAATTCATGAGCAAAGTAAATGATTATTATTATTTTAAGCCCACTATTGTGGGATGGTTTTTTAAATAATAAAATAGACAGCTGATACAGACTTTTTTATAACCTGGAAGTGGAGTGCTGCTGTAATAAAACCTACATTATGTGGCTTTAGGGCTAGAAGGTGAGCAGAATTTGTAAGGGGTTTGAGGATATTGTTAGTGGAAGTCTGTTGGCCCTCAAGGAGATTGCTGGTGAGGGCTTAAAGGAAAATGAGAAAATGCCACTGGAAGCAGGTGGAAAGGGAACCCTTATTATATGGTGGAAGAAAGTTTAGCAACATTGTTGCTTGAAGTGATGTAGGCAATAGAAAATGTGCCTAATGGACTAATGGTTTGAGCTAAGAAGATTTTTAAGCAGATTGTTTTGAAAATGCCAACTGGGTTATTTTAGCTGCATATGATAAAGATGGAGAAAGATGAGTTAAAAAGGAAACTTTAACTTTCAAGCAAAATTTACAGAAAATATAAAAGCCAGGGAATTGCTGGGTTTGCAAACAAATCTGTTTCTCATTCTCTGCCTCCCAAATGGCAAAAGATTCTCAAAGTATGAAAGGGTTTTAGCACAAAGATAAAATACAGAATGGGACTATAAGAATCTTTGTTAAAACCTAAGAAATATCTAAGGCTGCACAAAATCTTTTAGATAGAGAAAAGCCCTCCATGTATTTCAAGAGTGTTTCTCCCAGATCCTCTTCATTAAACAGTAGAGCTTCTAAGAATCTTAAGTGAATTGTCTCACAACAGTCTCATAAGAAGCTCAAGGTAGGGAATGCTTATTCTGGTGAAATTTGTGAGTATAGCTCCTGACTAATAGAGTGAACCCCAATAGAATCCATAGGAAACCCACGTAGTTTTTAATAAAATTGTATTGTCAGAAGCAATGCCAGCTTGGACTAAAAGGGACAGAGTACTACAAAATGAAAAAAGTCCCCAAAGGACTTCTGTGGGAAGGAAGCAAACTGAGAAAACTAGGCATGGATGTGAACACCAGCCCCTCCCTTTTTTTTAATAGAAAAGGAAAGATGATTCAGAAGGTGGCACTGAGAGCCCATAGGACAGAGCCAAGAGCCATGGAGAATCATTTCCAGGCAGTAGGACCAAATCCTAATGAAGAAATTGCTAACACAATATGTGCCTGGATGGATTTCAAAATTACTATGGACCAGTGACTGCTATGTGCTTCCTTTTCCTTCCTTTTGAATGAGAGTGTTTATAGTGGCTATTCTATGCCTATCTCATCATTGTATGTTGGGTGTATATGGAGCAGGTAACTTGTCTCCTTAGTTCACAGGTCTTTAGATAAGGAGGAATAGTACTTAAGGGAGAGGTGCCTGAGGTATTGCATCTGAGGAATCTCCTCCATACCTGGATGATTTAGATAGTGGGATCCTAGACTTTTAGCCTAAATATGATGTCATAATAAATGAGATTTTTGGGGATCATTGGAAAGGAGTGAGTATATATTGTAAAAAGCAAAAGATTTATTCAATCTGAAGATAAACCAGAGTATTGGAGTGAGTATATTTTGTATTTGAGAGGAATGCAAATAATTTGTGTCCAGAGGGTATACTATGGTGGTTTTAACTATGGCTCAAATTTGTTGACACATTTCCTATCAAGAAATGGAATTGATGTTTCTTCCCCCCGTACCTGGGCAGGCCTCTGCAACTGCCTTAACAAATAGAGTGTGATAGAAATGACACTGCATGATTTCCCAGGCTGGGTTAGAAAAAGTGATGCAGCTTCTGTCTTTCTCTCTCTCTCTCAGGATACATGCTTTTGGATCCTTGAATTGCTATGTGAAAAAAGTCCAGCTATTTGGGGGCTGCCATGTTGGAGAGCTCATGTGAGGAGGCCGCATAGAAATAGAGATGCCTGAGAAACCCCAGCTGTTCCAGCCACACCTTGGTTGAGTCCTCCTAGCCTAGGTGCCAGACATGTGAATAAAGAAGTCTCTAAGATGACCCCAGCTTTAGTCATGGACTGCCAGCCAGAATTTTCCAGCTGACCCAAAGAAACCATGAATGATAATAAATGATTGTTGTTTTGAGCCACAAAGCTTTGGGGTGGTTTGTTATTCAGCAATAGATACCCCTTTAAGCAACATTTTCCTCATCTGTAAAACAGGGTGAAAAATAACATCTACTTCAAAGGAAGGCAAATGAGTAAGGAGTGAATGAGTTAAAGTTTGTGAAGCTTTGTTCACATGTAGGTTTAAAATAAATAAATAAATAAATAAATAAATAAAGTTTGTAAAGCACTGAGCTCAGGGTCTGGTGTGTAGTAAACACTCAGCGAGTAGGACTTATCCTTAACAGAGCTTCTCAGTAGCTGTTATCCTGAATGATAGCTGTGAGTCAAACAAAAATACTCTATTGAAGAAGGAACTGTGTGCCTGTCAGTGAATATTTGTTGAATAAATTTTTAAAAATACTTTTTTTGGAGGTGGGTGGTAGCTGCTCTCCAAAGATGGCCCTTGATGAACTATGCCTCCTGCTGTCCATTCCCTGGTAGAGTTCCCTCCCACATTGAATCTGGTCCGGGCCTATAACTCACCGTAACCAATAGGATATGGCTAAAGTGACACTGTGCCAGTGCCAGGCCTAAGCTTTTATAAGGCTTAGTGGCTTCCACTTTTGTACTTTTGGGCACCCTGAGCTGTTATGTAAGAAGTCTGGATACCCTCTTGGAGAAATCCATGTGGACAGGAGGCCTAGAAAGGCCTCGTGAAGAGGGAGAGGCCCTGAGAATATAGGGAGAGAGAAGGAATCCCCATAATCCTTGAGTCCCAGCTGAGCCCAGCCTCCCAGGGTCCTTTCCAGGGTGCCAGACATGTGAGTCCACTATCTTGACTCAGCCAGCCTAGTCAAGCTCCCAGATGACTTCAGTAACAGCTGCCATCTGGCTGCAGCAGCATGAGAGACCCCCAGTGGGATCAGCAGAAGAACTACCTAGTCAACTTATAAAATCATGAGAGATAATAAATGTATATTCATCATAAGCCACTGCATTTTAGGGTGGTTTGTTACAGGTAGATGACCAAGAAGTACGTGCCTAGGACAGTGCCTGGCATACAGCAGATATTCAATAAATGTTGGCTGACTAAATGGATGAACTTCTTCATTCTGTTCCTCTTGTGCCCTCTCTGCCTGGGCCCGGTGCTCCTGAGATGCCCTCCCAGCCCAGTGCTCACCCTCCTCTTCTGCCTTCCCTATGTCTCTCACGGAATAGGAGGACTAAAGTAAAACTCCTGTTGGGCTCTTGGGTGCACAAAAGAGTACCAAAATAAATAAATAAATAAAAGTGCCTGAAACAAAAATGTCCTTTGTGGGGAAATTCCAGGCTATGGATCTCTAGGGCAAGGTTTCCCTAATTCTTGGTGTGGTGGGAGCAGGTCTCCTTATGTTTGTGAAGAGAAGAGAGAATCGGCCATGGAGTTCATCTCTCCACACCCTGACTGTGTGGCAATGAACTGCTGATTTAACCAACTTCCTTATCTGCAAAATGGGTTTAATATCAAGGCTTCAGTGCAAAAGGTAAACACAACGTCTTCTGCACAGCACCTGGAGCACAGGAGGTGCCAGGGGCTGTTAGTGTGTCTGCAGCATGGGTGAGTCTCACAGTCGTGATGTGGCGCTCCGAGCCAGTCACAGGAGCACATACTATATGTGGTTCCATCTAAGTGAAGTTCAAAAACGGGCAAAATTAATTGGTGGCAAGAGAAATTTATATGCTTCATCACCTCTGAGGGGGATGGATATGACTGGCTCCAGGGAACCTTCTGGGGTGATTAAATGTTCTCTATTTCATCCAGGTGGTGTATATAAAAGCCATACCATTTCATCGAGCCATACCATTATGATGCATGCGCTTTACTGAGTGTGTTATATCTCCCTAAAGAAGCTGAAGGAATGTTGGTGTGTCCTCCCTTCACGCAGGAGTGAGCTTTAGGAATTCCCTAACTCCTGCCATTTGCTCCCCCTGGGCTCTCTGTCCTGCCTCCCGCCCCAAGTCTGCCCTAGAGCAGACTTCGGCATCGAGATCTTTCCGCTTTGCATGAACTGACTGGTGCTGAGCTCCAGGATGGGGCGGGGTTAGGGGTGGGCAGAGCGGCTGGGCTGTGGAGTCCTAGATGCCTTTGGGGGCTGGGGAGTGGGAAGGGGGGCTACCCATACACAAAGATGGCCCCTGGGGCTGTTGGGGGCCGGGGGCGTTTGGAATAAGTGAGCACAGGAGCACATCCTTGGCATGACAGGCCTGGTTCCTGGAAGGAGAGCAGGGAGGGCGTGGGTGCTGAGGGTGTCCAGGCTGGGCTTGTTCTGCTTGCAACCCTGCTATTTGGGACCTGGAGCCATGACGTCCCTCAGAGTTTCCATTCTCTGTGCTGCAGCTGTTGGTTACGTGTTTCATTCAAAATGCTTCGCAGGAAGCAGCAGGCTCCACATTCCAGGGTTTTTAGTCATTTTTTCTCTCAGAGCTTCAGGGCTGGGATTAGAACATTCTTCAAACCACACTGTCCTCGGCTGGACTCCCAAGAGGACGTGGGTGGGTTCCTGGGGGAAGAGAACACAGGCCTAAATTCAGGGATAGAAGGACAAAAGATTAGGGCGAGCACAACTAACTCCTAGAGGTATCAGCTGACCCGAGGCCCAGGTATGGTAAAGATGAAGCGTAGTGGGTGGTGGCTCTTGCCCTCCCCAGCTATGGGCTGAGGGGACCACAAAGTCTCTGGGGGGTGTGTGTGCGTGTGGGACAGAACAGCATCAGTGGTGGCATTTTATCCTGACAGGGCCACACACTCAGCCCCTCGCTTTAGGCGCTGCCCTCAGGGTGAGGGCGAGAGTGACATTGATATGGGTGTTACTTGCTGAGGAGGCGAGGGGCGGGAACACATGCTCGAGTTTGGGACAGGGAGAGGAGCACTTTAGCAGATGGGCCCTGCAGTTACACGAACAGAGAGGGACCATGACAAGTGTTTGTTAGAGTGTCTGCTACACCCCGGCACTGGGCTGGGTGTTGGGAATAGGGAACAAGACAGACTCCCTGCCTGCTGCCCCAGTGCGGCCTGGGAACCATGGCCTTGGAGGTGTCCAGTGGGATAAGGGGTGCAGAGGAGGGAGTAGGGGCCAGTCGGGCCAGATTCTGGTGGGCAGAGAAGGGAGCAGGCAGGTATGGAAAGCCACCACAGATCCCAGCGATGGTGCAGTGCCAGAGGGCGTGAAGGAGGGGCAGACTCTGGGCAGGACATGGGTGGGTTGAGGAGGGATGCTGAAGCTCCGGCAGGGGGAAGTGAGTCCCCGGGTTCCCTCCTCAGGCCGTGAAAAGCTCAGAGGTGAGCACAAGAAGGGTAGGCAGGGGTCACAGGCAGCCACCACAGCCCAGTGCCACCCTGGCTCAGCACTCTGAGCTCCTGGGCAGAGCAGCCCTGTGGTCAGAGTCCAAGGCCAGCACTTTAGAGGTGATGGAGCACCTTTGCTCCCCATAATAGGCAGGATTTCAAATATGGCCCTAAGATTTCCCATCCAAATCCATGCATATGATGAGACATCAAGCCCGTGATTCTGTAACATTATATGGCGAAAGCAATTTCAAAGACTTAATTAAGGTTATGAATCAGCTGACTCTGAGTTAATCAAAGGGAGATCATATGGTAGGTAGGTCTCGTCTAATCCCCAGAGCCCTTAGAAGCCGAGGGTTTTCTCTGGCTGGTGGCAGGAGAGGAAGTCAGAGTGGAAGCATGAGGGAGGATTTGATGTACCTCTGATGACTGGGAGAAGGGTGGGACCACGTGGAAAGGACCTGCCAGAGAGCAGCTTCTAGGAGCTGATAGGCACCCCTGGCTGACAGCCAGCAGGGAGATGGCCCCCTCAGTCCGACAACCGCAGGCACAGTTCCGCCACACCTGGATGAGCTTGCAAGCAGGTTCTTTTCCAGAGCTTCTAGACATGAGCCCAGCCAGCTCACACCTTGATTTGTGGCCTTGTGAGACCCTAGGCAGAGAATACTGCTGAGCCCACCTGGACTTCTGACCTGCAGAACAGTGAAATAACAAATGGGTGTTGTTTTAAGCTGCTAACTCTATGGTAAGTTGTTGTGCAGCAATAGAAAACCGATATACTCCCACTGTCTCATTTCATCGTGAGAAGTTCTGTGGGGAGCATGCCACGACTCCCACTTTGCAGCTGGGATAGGCTGCAGGAGCTGCTCCATCTGCAGGTGTGTCCAGCTGGGGCACAGGGCTAGGCTCCGCTAATTTTTTGTGTCACAAACGCTTCTCCCCTCTGAATGGTCACAAAAGCAGTGCAGGCACTCAGCCTTGGCCACGGTTGTCTGGTCTTCCCAGCCCAGAGGTGGGGGGACCTGCATCTCACACTGCCCTTTATAAGAGCCACCGCAGCAGCTGCCAGCTCTGCCACCGCCCTGGAGAAGACTAGAGCTCTGGGCAGAAACAAGGGCAGTGACCTCAGCCTCCCTCTTCCTCTCAGATGACAAGTCTGGGCTCTGTTAAGGGAAGAGACAGGAACTGGGATCCAAGGAGCAATAAAGTTCTGCTTCCCCTCCCCCGCATCCAGTAAAAGGCATTCTCTGACTGGATGGGGTGGGGATTTTTAAAATTTTATACTTCTTTCCTTAATAATTTGTTGGGCACAAAGGTATCTCCTGGGAGTCCAAAATGTTTGCAAGGAGGAAGGTTTTGTTCCTGCTTTATTGATTAAAAAGTTCTAATGAAGGTTTTCTCATTCCCACATGAGGATTTTCTAAAAATCTCTAATTCTTCCCAGATGGTGTCCGATTCTCTCCCCAGCCCTTGGCGGGTGGTGGTGGGGCTTCAGAAAGTAGGAGAGTTTTGCATCTGCTAGACCTGGGGTCTCAGCTCTGTCGCTTACCCCTGAGGGGAAGCTGCAGGCAAGAGCCTTCCCGAGCCTCAGTTTCTTCAGAAAGACCATTTCTAAGATGCGATGAGCCAACAAATATGCACGAGGTACCTGTGCGGCAAGAAGGAAGCAAGCAACGTTGCTTTCCTTATCTGCCTGCCTTCCCACAACATAAGAACTACCTTGGAGATATTTTCTGGACAACCAGAAAATAATTTTTATTCTCATGACAGGCAGGCCCGGTCAGTCAGCAGCAAAAATCTTCTGTCAGCAAAGTTTGCCTCTGTGCTCCACCCTCCCCAAGCCACTTCTTCTATCCGTGTCCCGTTTCCTTCTTTCAGGCCTTGTCCCAGGGCCCTTGTGGGGTGGGGGTGGGGGACACTGGGAAAGCTGGGAAAGACCCTTACAGTTCAGCACTCTTGAGGGGCCAACACCTCACCCAAGGGTGGCATGGTGGAGACAGGCACTGGGGCAGACAGGCCGGCGTGGGGACCCAGAAGCCGTGGTTGTGGGAGCCTCCCTCCTGCTCTGGTTTCTCTTGACTGTGTATTTGCAGGTTTGGAGGTTTGATCTAAATCTTCTTAGATATAGCTTTTGCTGTCCTTGACAAATGAGAAAAGTCTGTTTGATTTAAACTTCTCAAAGTTTCCACGGAGAAGGCTGGGCTGGGCAGGTCCCAGGGACAGAGACTGGGGTTGTGTGTAGGCTGTGGGAGTCGTCGTGTGTGTGGGGTGAGAGGCGAGAGGAGCTGCCGGGTCCGGGCCCCGGGACAGTTGGCCCCATGGCAAGGAAGATGGAGGGGTGGCGGTGGGGGGCTGTGTCTTCTCAACTGTTCCCTGCGGCTTCCAGGGTGTTCTGGGAAGGAGGGTATTTGAAGGCCACTGCAAGTCCCCGGGTGTTGGGGGTAAAACTGGTTCCTCCCGGGGTTGCCTTCCAGGGCAGAGGCTGAAGGAGGTGCCAGTGGGCATCCATGAAGTGGGGCCTCTGCTTGGACTGGGCCTTTGAGGCCGGGCCCCCGTACTGCCCTCAGCTGCCTCCACCCTCCTCCCCAGAGCTGTGGGCTCAGAGATGAGCCAAGCACAAACAGACAGCCTCTCTCTGCCTCGCTGTTCCCACCCCCTCCTGACAGAGTCTGGTTTTCATCGCCCAGTAATCACTGAGGCTTCCCACAGCCTGTGTCTGTCTATCCACACTCTCCAGCCCCGGGGCCCTGGGGGGGATGGACAGACAGACAGGCAGATGGTCTCTGACTTGGGGAAACTTTGGGTCCCATTGGGGGCTGCTCCCCACTCCAGGGCAAGGGACAGGCACACCTCCCAGGTTGTTAGAGGTCACCCCCACTCCCAGCCAGCCTGAAGCTGCCAGCCTGGCCCACCTCACCCTGGCAGCCAGCAACAGGGGCCATTAGCTGTCCTGTTCACCAGGAAGGACATGGGTTGGAGGGCTGAGGAATTCTAATTAAGCTTCCCCAGCTGGCAGGCCGGCTGGCAGATGAGAGCTGGCACCTCCACCCCTGCTCAAGTTGGTGCCAGCCCTGTCCGGCTTGGCCTGCTCAATGCCCACCTGCCGCTGTGGGAACCCCGGACTTGGGCTGCCTCGCAAAGCCCCTGAAGACTTCCAGACGCTGGGGGTCTTGGCTCCTGGCAGCCCACCTGGCTCCCCCCTTGCCACCTCTCTGCTCCTGTCCTCTCTCTCCTTCTCCTTTGAACTCCCCACCATGACTTCTCTGAAGGAGATGGGGCCTCTGGTGCTGCGTTGCCATGTGGGACCCCACCCATTCAGACTCGCACTGTGTCCCTCTCACTAGCTCTTGGGACCTGGGTACTGATCTGGTTCTGCCCTGACCCACTGTCAGCTTTGGGCTACTCACAACCTCTCTGGGCTGTAAAATGAGGTGATAGTTCCAGTTCTGCTATGTCTGTTGGGGTTACTCTCCTACTATTACTAATTAGAACACCATTTACTGAGGGTCTGCTGAATGCGAAATATGATGTGCACCTGGTTGGAAAGAGTACAAGGTGCCCTGGGAAGGGTGCCTGGGGTTCTGGTCATTGCCATCATCATCCCAAGGCCATAGCATCACTGGATTTGATCACAGAATCTGCCTTTTGGGCTCTCCCCACTTTCATATCATTTCACCCCACTGTCCATGGGCACCAGGCCCTCCCTTCTGACCTGGTCTCTTCTGCCTTCCAAGAGGGTATGTCTTTTAAAATAGGAGACTAAAGAAAGCAATGCTTGTCTGAAAGACACGACATTCTGATGGTAGAGTGACAAGTGCCATTGTAGTTGAGTGGAGACACTCTAGGTGGGGAGGGGGCATTGAGGGGGGTGTGTGTGTCATTTAAATGGTGGCCAGCTTACCTTACCTTGCATGGGTGGAAACTCCCATCACCACACTGGAGCTTCCCCTTCCAGACTCACCCCCTCCTCAAGTGCCCCCATGGGAGCTGGGCGCACAGTGGTCACTGTGGTGTGGGAAGGGAGGCAGGCAGCGGCAGTTAAGAGGGTCACTTTTGGAGTCTGACAGATTTGGGTTTGAATCCCAACTCTACCATTTGCAGGTTGGGTGACCTTGGCCTCTGTTTCTTCATCCATAAAATGGGGATCACAACCAGGTCGGGGAGCACTGCCTACTTGGTAGGGCTGGCAAGGACTGAGTGATATAATATGGTGAAAGTGCTTGGTCACAGTGCCTGCCCAGAGAGGGTGCCCATACATGGTGGCTTTTAGCATTGGGGAGCCCCTAGATCTCCCAGTTACCACTTGGGGTACGGGCTGAGGCCTGGTGAGCAGCACAGCCTAGGGCGGGAGTGGTGGTGGGGAGTGGCAGGCAGCCATGGGTTCCCCGGTGGTGGTCACAGCAGAGGGCTGGGAGTGTCTGAAAACCTGGAAATGATACCAGGTGTGGTCTTTCCTCCCTGGTCCAGCACTCTGTGTGTCCCCAGATCCCAGGCGTCCCTGGCTCTGGCTACACCCCAGCCTTTCCTCAGTGCAGGAAGGGCTGTCTTTACAGCCTCCTGTCAGCTAGCCTGCCCTGGTGGGTGGGAGCAGCTTCACAGAGGATCAGAAGACGACACGGATCCCCAAATGGTTTCCACTGGCGCCAGAATGCTTTGCAGCAGCCAGCTCCAGTGTTGCCACGCAAGATAGCAAGATCTCCAGGAGACGCAGAACCCCTCAGAGAGCAAAGCCCGCCAGAACCAGGATTCTGAAGTCAAAGGACTCTTTCCCACAAATCCAGGACACACATCTGCATATCATTGCACAGTGGTTTGCATACATTTGCATCCAAGTCCACATCCACTCCCACATACTCTTCCTTTTTCCACCTCTAGTAAGACTGATTATTTAAGGATCAAATCCCAAACTGTAGTATCTAAGCCCCCAACCCAATTCCCTCCATTTCAAGTGTGTTTTGAGGGCCTGATGTCTGCACCAGCCTTTATCAGGGGCTTTCGGGGAGATGGAGGATGGGGACTCACAGCCTAACTGGGGAAACAAAGTTCATGGGTGAGATTCAGGGAAAAGTGTTAGGGTATGTTCAAGGGTGCCGTGGATGCAGTGGTGAGGGTGCTGGGACTGGGGGTGGGTGCTCAGAGTGGGCTGGAGGGGCGTGGGTGGTGAGCCACAGGGTCCTGGCACAGCTTCACATGTGGGGAGGGCTCTGTGAGTTTCCTAACTCAGCCCTCCTAGGTCCCATGGCCCTTTTTGGAGTAGGCACTACAAATGGGTGACTTGCAATGTACTGTTGACCTGCTCTCGGCCTCCACAGACCAGACCAAGTGTGGACCCAGAGCCAAAGGCAGCCTTCGGTGCAGTGGCCAGATGACCACCCAGTCCCACCCCCATTCACTGATATGGATGAGGGCACTGAGTACAGAGGGGTCAGGTGACATGTGACGTGCTCAAGCATCCACACAGGAAGAGGAGCTGGGAGATGAACGCAGGCAGCCTGGTTCCTTGGCTGTGCTCCTGACCACCACACTAGAAGCCTCTTGTGAAAGGGCAAGCTGCACTGGGCCCTGAGGCAGGAATTAACAGACCATCAGGGGTTGGTAGCGCCCGCTCTGGAGTCCAACTGCCTGGGCTCAAATTCTGGCTCCACCAATTACCAGCCATGTGACTTCAGAGAAGTCACTCGATTTCTCAACTGAGGTTTCCTCACCTGTGGAGTGAGCACAACAAGGGCACCTACCTCATAGGAATGTGACTCACTTCACACCACAGTGACGTGCAATACGTGTCTGCACGGAGGGAGGAGGTCTGGGAATGGCTGCTGAGGCTCAGTGAGGAGATCTGCCTGGCTGGAGCAGGGGCTGCCCAGGGAAGTAGAGGGGGACAAGGCTGGGCTGGGGGAAGGAAGCCCCAAGACTGAGGCCATCAGCCCTGGTGTCCCCTGTCAGTCCAGAGAGGCAGCTGTGGTAGATATGTCCAGAGCTGCCTGCAGTTGGCAGCCTCTCTTCATTGGACTCATCTGGTCCCTCATACAGATGCCAGGAAGCCAGCCATTCTGCCCCTCATGGGAGCTCCAGGGTGGGGGAGTGCCAGGCCCCTCAACTCCTAGGCCCTGAGAATGCCACCAGCGACCCACGATCTGCCTACAGGGCCCACAGCAAGCATGATGGGATTTAGAGTTGCCTGTCATGGCACTTGAAGGCAATGCCTAAGGTTCCTTGAAAAAGCGTCCAAGAAGCATGGGGACTTGGTCTCGAACATCACTGCAAAGAGGTCATCAGACCCCATTGTCAAGGTAGGAGAGTGAAGGGCAGCAGGAAGACTGGGGGTCTTCTTGGAGGGGGCCCGGGGGTGCTGAACGGGGATGAGAAAGCAGAATGGGGAGGGCCGGGGTGTGTGAGGATGAAGCTGAACTCCCCATCATAAGGAAACACAATGCACAGGCAGACACACACCTAGACATGCATTCTTGCCCACTCACAGGCCCACAGACCACCATCAAGTGGCCCAGAGAGTGGTGGGCCAGTGTGCAGGTTTCTGGAATGTTCTCTGTCCAGGAGCCTAGTTTGGGATAAAGCAAGACTCTCTCCTTTACCCAAGCATGTTTTGGCAGCTTTTATTCAAGCATGTTTGGGCAGACTGAGTTTACCTATTAACTGGAGCTGGAAGGGACTAGGGGCTCAGCCCCTCTTGGCCCCACAGCTGTGGGCACAGAAGAAGGGAGCAGATGGTGTATAACTGGGATCCACTCCACCTGGATGCCGAGCCCCAAGGCACCAGCTCTGTGCAGGAGACCCACTGAAGGGCAGCCTGACCTGGTCTGGCACAGGCGGGGTCTGCTGGAGGGTCAGGCCCCTGCCCTGTCCTTCCCAACCATCCCTCCTTGGTCAAGTCACTCAGCCTCTGTGGGGAGAATGTTCTAGGTCTTCTCTTTTCCACTCTTGGCTTCACTCTATTCTTGTTCCCTGGCCTTCCTCCCCCAAACCTTGTGAGTTCCCTCTAGAAGTCCTCCTTTGTGACGTGGGTCCCTCCCCCCACATAAGTCACATACAATATAGTTATCAGAGCTTACTGGATGGATTGCCACATATGTGTCTATCCCCGTGTAACCCACAGACTGAGGCATCAAATATTTCCAGCTCCACACACGGTCCCCCTGTGCCCCTCACCAGTAAATACCACCCTAGAGATGACTGCTGGTCTGACTTCTGTTGTCCTACATTCTTTTCGCCTATTCTTGACCTTCACACAAATGGCATCACACAGTCTCTTTGAGTCTGGCTTATTTAACTCAACATAAATTGTTGAGATTCACCCATGACGTTGTGTGTAGCACGAGCTTTTTGTTGTTGTGTTTTAATCACTGTGTAGTGTTCTATCACAGGAGTAAACCACGATTTGTTTAACCACTCTCCTGTTGATGGATATTTGGGTTGTCCAACTTTGAGGTCCTATGAATAAAGCATCCCTGTGCATACTTAGCCATGGACACACGCATTGGTTTCTCTTGGGTAGATAACTAGGAGTGGAATTGCCGGGTGACTTGGAGTTTTAAGAGATCGCAGTCCTTCCTTCCCACTGGCTAGGTTTTGGGACATGACAATGTTGGTGAAACAGTTGTCCCCACCTCTCAGTGCCCTCCCCTCCCAGGTGCGGCTTCTTGGGACGGTGAGGCAGCTCTTTCACACTGCTGGCTGGGAGGAACTGGACGGTCCACCCTGGAGGGCTCCTGCCTTTAAAAAGCCAGTTGAAGAGGCCTGTAGTGCTACAGAGGGAGTTGAGGGCTCTTCTTCAGGGGCTGGGAGGGAGGTCAGGAGAGCATGTGCCTAGGGCAGCAAGGCAGGAAGGATGCAATCGCCCAAGGTGCTGGAGGCAGCTGAAGCTCCAGCGTCAATGACCTGTCCAAAGTCACATGGTGGCCAGCAGGGATGTCAACTCAGGTGAGCCTCCTTCCAGCCTTGAGCTCTTTCTTCCCCCCCTCTTTCTATGGGGGAAGCATGGAGGAACAGCCCTGAGATCAGCCTCCATGCAACCCTTTCTTGGGCTCTCCGCTCCTGCCTGGCCACCAGCCCTGCCTCTGGCCCAGTCCCCTCCTAAGGAGCCATTCCCAGGCCTTGGACAGCCTGAGTCATGGCCATGAGCTGGAGGAGAGAGAGATACAACCTGGGGGCTGCTATTACCCTGTGCCAGGACCTGCCAGTGAGCCAGCCATGGGTAAGTGGGAGCAGCTCTCAGAGTGCATTCCTGGAACACAGTCTGCCCTGAGCAACCCCCTCAGGCTTTCTTGGCCAGACCACATATTTGGTCTCAGGTTGGCAAGGCCTGGGATGTCTATGAGCATCTGGTGAGGCCTTAGTGGGCTGGTGGAGTGCCGTCTTGGCCCCCGGGAACTGGCCATAGGCATGTGCACTAGAAGGTCCTGGATATACATTCATGGCATGGTTCATGGTGTGAAGACTTCAGGCTGTGGAATTAAGGGTTCTCTGACTTTGTTCCAGGAAGGGAGAGAGGCTGGGTATACATGCCTGCATGTGTGTGTGTATGTGCATCTACTACTTACCCATTCATTTCGTTCCTTCTGCAAATATTTATTGATTGCCTACTATGTGCCACTGGGGATTCCATAGTGAATATAAGAGACAAGGTCCCTGCCCTCAAAGGAGCTTATTAGACCCAGAACATATGTCCCCATGTGACGTGTGTACCTGAAGATACGTATCTGCTGGAACATGTAGCTTCCTCGTGTGTGTGTGTGTGTGTGTGTGTGTGTGTGTGTCTGAAGAGAGCTCTGAATATCTGAGTTTCTGAGCGTGTGAGTGTCTGAACATATGTGTCTCAGCGTGTGTGTGTGAAGGGGAGAGAATTACTCATCCACTCAGAGGACTGTTCTAGAAAGGCCTCTCCCAGAGCAGTTATATTTTCATAAATAAAAACAATCAGATAATGAGTTCATTTCCGATCTCAAGTTTGATGCCAACATTCCAGTGAAACAAGACCCGCTGGCGGGCGGCTGCTCTCTGTGTGGCTTGGATTAGCTGGGGAAAGTGCAGAGGCCAGACCTGCCACTGGCAAGCTGCAGGGGGTGGAGGGTGGGGGTAATCTACAGCCAAAGGGGCGGCTGCATGTGCTTGGGGCTGAGAAGCCCCTCACCCTTACACAGGCATCAGCAGACCCCAACAGCCTGCATAAGGCCTGAACTTCCTCCATTCATTGCTTTGGGACCAGTGATGGGCAGAGTCTGTGCAGCTTTGTAAATACAGATTCCCCCAGAAGGGGAGGACCACAAAGCTGTTATGAATCACTGGAGGCCAGTGAATGACCCTTTTCCTGGGCACGCAGGCTGGAGCTCGAAGATGCTTCCTGGGACAGCAGGTAGCCGGGTACAGAAAGAAGTTGTGGCTGGATCCTTGAGGGGAGAGGGAGACAGCCCACACTGAGACCACAGCCCGTGCTCCTGCTTGGATTGGCATCCAGGGAGTCAAGTAAATGCCTCAGTTTGGCATTCTTGGCCTTGCACAATGTCTTCCCCCAACTGATCTCGGTTTTCCTCGTCCACTTCCCCTGGCCCATGCTCCTGCCAGACACAACCACCCCCTACTTTGCCATCTCTGCCTTTCTTAGGCTGGTCCTTCTCCTTGGAATGCCCTTCTCCAACTCTGCATGCCAAAATGTATCCACTTTTGAAGACCCAAATGTCACCCCTTCATGAAGTCTTCCATAATTCTGCCAGCTATGAACGCTTTCTCACACTCAGCAATGACCACCTTTTAACAGCTCCTATTTTTCCTCCTGACTCCAAGTTCCAAGAAGGAAGCATCTGTGCCTCATGTAGCTGATTTTCCTCCACAAGTCCTAGTCAGCTTGGAGTGAGGTTGCTCCTGGGAGCCCGCCAGGAAGGTGCACTGAGCTGGAATCAGTAGCATGCTATGGGCCTGTCTTGGGGGAACCTGAGAAAGGTTGTGCCTGAGATATGCCCCTGCTCTGAATTCGAAACCCAGGTAGGAATGCCCTGGCAGTTGGATGGGGGCTGAGAGAAGGACATTGGGGAGAGGTGGAGAAGGAAAGGGCTTTCCCTAGGAGGCATGACTTGGACCCCAAATCGAGACATCTGTGAGCCGTCAGGGAATTACACTGGAGCGGGGAAACTGGGAACAATCAATTCAGAGGCACAGGGTGATTGCAAGTAAGAAAGAAGAATTCGCAGAGGCTGTCTTTCTGTCCGTCCAACCATCCATTCATCTGCTGTGTACTTACTCATTCACGCATTCAACAAGCAACTTTGAGCATCTACTGTATGCCAAAGCCCCAGGGAGCTTTCGTGCATTATTTCATCTACTCACAGCAGCTGTGTGAGGAATGTATCCTTATCTCAGAGGAAGAAGCTGAGCCTCGGAGAAGTTGGAGTCAATGTTCAGGCTGCTTCTCCAAAGCTCACGCTCTTCCCACATCAGTGAGGAACAAATGGCTTATTTCTCAGTCTCTCCACAGCTCCAGGCTGAGCTGGATCATGGCCCTCAGGCGATATGATTAAGCGTTGTTCTTCGTCTGGGAAGTTTAGCCTGTGTCCCCACCCAGGGCATCCACCACAGTTTGGCTATAAGCCAGCTGTCTTTATCTCCTAAAATCTTTGCTGACAAGGCCATTGGTAGGGGCTGGGTCCTAACCCCAAGCAGCAAAGCTCTGGTAGTGTAATTTCTAGCAGAGAGGGGAGTTTTGCTGGGCAGGGGCCCTCTTACTTTGCCCAGAGGCAGGACAGTCCTGGCAAGAGGGCCCAGTATGGAAAGAAGAGCAGGAAATGTCCTCAAAAATCACCTGGGAGGTTGCTGAAATGCATATTTTGGGGACCCGTCCCTATAGAGTCTGATTCAACAATCTGGGGTGGGTCCAGAAATCGGAATTTTTAATAAACCCCGAAGTTTTTGATGTGGATGGTCAGAGGACCGGGAAGAAATGAACATGAAACAAGACTTCCCTTAATGTACCTGAAGATCACACAACTGTTTTGTGCAGATTTGCTACATAGTTGATTGTCACTAAGCTGAATACCTAAAATCCTTCAGTTTTGTTTTATTTGTTTTTTTTTTAATGTGTGCAGAGGCAGTCTATTTCTCAGATTCCACAAGCAGATCCTTACACTGAACCCCCTTTAGACCCATCTCTTTAAATGTGGCCTAACCACCCAGCCTGACCAAACCTTTTTGGATCCCAATTTTGTTATTCAGTGTATTTCCTACTCTTCTCAGCTTTGATGGTCTGCAAACTTGAGAATTCTACTGTCCACATCTTCATCCATGTCCCTAGTAAACACGTCAAAGGGGCCAGGACCAAGGCTGTGTCAGAAGTTCTCTCCACGCTGCCACGGGCCTCGAGGCCCATGCCCTGGAGAGTCACAAGTCTTTCAACCTGAACCCTCCAGGTCTCCACGGCAAAGGATGCAATGGAAGCCTTGCTGGGATCCAGCCATGGGGGCTGCCCATTCCAGAGTCCTCCCTCACCCCATCAGCAAGACACCTGGATCAAACCCTGAACTCGTGGCTTACCGCACTTTGGATGCACAAACCCATCTTTTCATGGTGCATGTCCAGAATCACAAAATCAAGTTCACAGGTGAGTAGAGCAGGTTTCTCTCTGTGCCCCCTCCTGAGACTCAGGCCTCCTTGGTGTCCGCACTGCAGTTTGGCAATCTCTAGGCCAGGAGACCTATGCACTTACTTGTGACCCAGAAGATGGGATGGGAGGCGTGAGGGGAACAGCTGGGTGGAGGGGACACACTTGCAGGCATTTGGTTTTCCTCAAGGCTGGAGGTTTGAATAAGTGATCAATGTATAATAATTGGCCATAAGTCCTGGAATGAAATTCCTCCCTTCCCGCTGGTGGAAAGGGCTGAGCTGCTGCCTGTGCTTTCTGGGCGGGAACTTGAGTCCCTGAGCCGGCTGTGTGCAAAGTAGGGAAAGCGGGGAAAAGGGGACTCTACCACAGAAATGTTCTAGGCCTGGCTGGGAGCACAGAGCTCAGAAATTTGATCGGGGACTGAAACAGCTCCAGACATTTCCTACATTTCTTGGAGGGCTTTCTCACCAGAACTTAGGTTTCTTTTGAGTAATCCTTCCCCCTAAACCTGTCCCCCACCCTAACGGGGTGGGGTGGGGGGCAGGAAGCGAGCATTTACCGTGCCATTAGGGATTCTGGGCTGGTTGTCTCTGAAACCACCATCAGCTACTGGAAGGGAAAAGTGGGGGAGCCTGGGAAAAGAGGTGCAAGAACCCCCAGAACCCTCAGGCTATGCTGTTGGGCTGCTGAGGGCCAGTGATTGATGTTCCTCCCGCTTCTCTGGCTCTAATGCTCTTTTGCTGAGTTCAAGCTGAGTGGAACTGCCTCGTGCTCTCAGACGGCGGCTGCCCCAGGACTCAGCCCTCCCTTTCTCCGGCTGTCCACCCCTCCGGCCTCTGGCTCCCTGACTCCTGCTCTGTCAGGGCCAGGGCGAGCGGCCCGACCTCTCGCTCTTTACCACCACCGTTTAGCCAGCAGCCCGGGCCTGAGGCCTCCCCATGCCCCAGCCCCTGCGTGGGGCTTGGAAGCGCCTTGCCACACAGGCTGCCACTCTCAGGAACCAGAGGAAGCAGCTGCTTTAGTAGAAGTTTTGGCCTGAAAAAGGAGAGAACGTGGAAGGAGGAGAAAATACTGTGTCCAGCTTTGCCGGTATTGCCCTCAGGGACTCAGCTTTGAGCCATGGCGGTGCCTGGCTTTGGGAAGCAGGAGTGGGCCCTCCCCACAGTGTCCCATGATGGGGAGCCTAAGGAGAGGCCTCAACAGCAACAGAACCCCCTTCATACTTAGCATGCCCCCAAGAAAGTCAAGGGCCTGGGTTCAGGTCCACTTTGTCATGAGCTGGCTTTGGGGGACAGGTCCCCAAGCCTGGCTTCTCTCTCATGGATGTGGACTGCTGTGGTTTCACAGTGAAGTGCCAGGGGTTCAAGATGCCACAGGACAAACGTGGCTCATCCTCCCAAGCATCAGGTTTACCAGATTATGGGAGGAAAAACTACCATTATTTTTCTACTGATGTAGCCATGCATATGCTACAAAGTAGGATGCAAAATGCATTTCAATTTTTAAGAAAACACCACTTTCCAAACAAATCTCAACCTTGGAGCCCCTTCAAGCTATGTCCCCAGGTGCTCACTCTCCACTCCCTTCAGACAAATACCCCAGCCCTCTGTGCCTCAGTTTCCTCAGCCAAGAAGTACGACAACGTGAGCCCCACACTTGAGAAGAGGCTAGTGAGGATGAACGGAGGAGGAAGAGGGTTGAAGCAGGCCTCTGCCCTTGGGCTGCAGCCTTCACACTCCCGCCTGTGTCCCAGGAGGAAACCCTCATTTCATGGTTCACTGGGCTTCCCCCAGCCGAGGTGGGTGTGACAATCTCCATCTCCTGGCCACAGGCCTGGTCACCCAGATCCCAGTGGCCTGCAGACTTCCTGCCTGAGCCTCTACAGCCTGCAGATCTCAGGGTAGATACAGTGTCTCCATCACAGGGACAGCCTAGGGCAGGGCACAGGTACGGGAGCAGGGACTGGGCATCCTCCAACACCCACCCTAGCCCCCTCCTTTCATTCACTGACCCTAGAGAAGCTGGGGGAAGAGTGTGGGGAGATGGGGCAGGGCATCCCTTCTTCCTGAGGCTTCCTGAAGGTACCAGGAAGCAGGTTGTGCACTGCTAACCTTCAGGGCGAATCTGCACGTGTGTTAGCACGGCCCACACCTTGCTTTAAAACTTGGAAATCCCACCTGAAAGGCCGGGTTTCTTATTTCTCTTCAACAGCTCAGGCCTGGCCAGTTTGGCCCACATGGCACTAACAGGACAGAGTGAGCAGTGACTGCCACGTTTACAGCAGGATTTTCCAAAGGCCCCACGACCCCTAACGCCACACACCAGGCCCACCTGTCCCCTTCTCCCATTCCCATCACCTGCCAGCTGCTGTGGGCAGGAGTGTGTGGTCTCTGATGACCTCTCCCGTGAGGAGAGATGTTTGGTCAGCTGCGGCATGACACCCATAGCCCAAAGAATGGTCTTCATTGAAAGTCAGAGAATGGCTGACCCTCAGCACTGGCTGGTGAGAGCTAGTAGCAGGGGAAGGCCCCATCCTCTTCCCACTCCCGTGGGGACTCCATCAGTCCTTCACGCTGCCCTGTGCTTTGGAAGGACCCGGGACTGCAGGCAGAGAGCCCTGAGGGAGGTGCAGTTCTGCTGTAGCTGCTGAAAAAGAAACAAAATGGTCCCATTTCCCACCCTTCGAGCCCCTGGCCCTGGTGACCAGAGTCCCCTGCACTGCCCTGGGTGTGTGTGGGGGTGTCAGTGTTGGCACCCTCACCATGTGGATCTCCCAGCATAGCTTCCCTGAAGGGAGTGGACGTCCGTGCCAGGCTGGGAGCACCCACTTTCCAAACCTCCCCAGGCTGTGGGTGGTCGTAGGGGAGAGGTCAGGGGCTCTCTGTGACTGCCTTGTCCACTGCCAACTTTGTCATTCATTCATCACATAATCTCTGGGTGCTTACTATGTGCCAGCCAATGTGTGAGGCACCGCTTCTTACTGCCTGACCTTAGGCAAGCCACAATCCCTGCACCCACCTCTCTTATCTGGAAAACCAGGTGTTACAGCATCCCATTCAGGAGGTCGTTCTGAGCATTAAATGAGATAATGCATGCCTCCCAGGTGGGCATGGAGCCGGTACACAGCAAGCACTCAATAGATGTTATCCGTGTCACAGGCACTGTTAGTAATGAGACCGCTCAGGGCCCTGCCCTCTGTTGGTGTCTCTGTCCCTCTCCCTCTTCCTCCCTGCTGCCCTCCCGCGCCCCCAAGTCTGGACCCCGGCTGGCTCCCTGGGGTCCCGGCCGGCCAGGTGCACAGAGGCCCCATTCTCCTCGCGCGCGTCCCCGCGCCCGTTCCTGGGAGACCCTGCCCGTGACCTCACGACCCGCCATTTGCGCGGGCAAAGAGGGGCCTTTTGTTCCCGGGCCCCCGCCCTAATCCGGCTAATGACCGTCCCCATGGCGGCCGGGCGCGCGCTCGCCCACCGCTTTCCCACGCCGCGAAGAAAGCCCCTCAGTGCGCGCAGGAACAGAGCGGCGATTCAGCCGCCTGCCCGCCCCGCCGCCCTCCGCTGTCGCTGCCGCTCTCGTCCTCCGTCTGTCCCTCTGTCCGTTGGTCTCAAGGGCGGCGGGGGGGGGGGCACTGACGGCGCTTTCTCTCTCCCTGACTCTTTCCGTGTCCCTCCATCTCTCTCCGTCTGTCTTTTTATCTCTGGCTCTCCCGGGCGTTCTGTTCTCTGCCTGTCTACTCCAAGGCTTTCTGTCTCTGTGCCTCTCCCACCACCAGGGTTCAGCCTGTCCCCTTGAGGGGCCCATTGGAGGACCCAGGCCAAGCTGAGCTTCAGCATCCCTGGCCCAGGGACCTCAGACCCTGCTTTCTCTCCCTCCTGGGGACCCCAGGATCCTGGCCCCGTTTCTCTCATCTGTTCACCCGTGGCCTCCTCCACTAGAATGTAGCACAGGGATCTTCATTCTGTTCATGGCTTTCTCCTTGCTGCGTAGAACAACTTCTGGAACATAATAAATACAACCCAGACCTTCTCCTTGGTCAACCCTGTTGAGGCTGGTAGCTGTCCCCAAGGCCAAGATTTCTTGAGTTGTTCCCCTTTCTGGCCTGGTCACAGGACACCAGGAGCTGACCTCAGACCTCAGACGCTGCTTTCTCTCCCTCCTGGGGACCCCAGGATCCTGGCCTCTTCTAAGGAAACCAAGGAACCTCTGGGGCCAGACCATGTCTCTTGAGTGGGTCTGGGGGAAGCTCTGGACTCTCTCTGCTGGGGGGCAGTTCCGAGACAGTAAGAAGTGTCCAGAGATGTCCAGTGCTGGGCCAGGAAAGGGCTGGGGGGGGGTCTCCTATAGCAGGTCAGCTCCTGGTGTCCTGTGACCAGGCCAGAAAGGGGAACAACTCAAGAAATCTTGGCCTTGGGGACAGCTACCAGCCTCAACAGGGTTGACCAAGGAGAAGGTCTGGGTTGTATTTATTATGTTCCAGAAGTTGTTCTACGCAGCAAGGAGAAAGCCATGAACAGAACGAAGATCCCTGTGCTACATTCTAGTGGAGGAGGCCATGGGTGAACAGATGAGAGAAACGGACTGTCAGATGGTGGGAAGGGGTAAGAACAAAGCAAAACCAGGATGACGTGTCGGGAGCTAGGTGGGGAAGGGGGTCAAAGGTAGCCTGTCTGGATCGGTGACATTTGAGCAGAGACCTGAAGTGATGTCAGGGTGTTCTCCCTCCAGGGCAGTGACTGCGCTTGCAGGCCAGTTCCCACCAAAGCTGCTGGGTGACTCTTCCCAGTGCCCTCAGGCCCCAGTCCCTGGGAGATGCTGAGACCCACTGTAGCCTGGTGGAGGTACCCAGCTCACCAAGGCATAGTGACCCGGAGGAGGTCGACGGGAAGATTAGTGCTGCGGGAAAACTCCTCCTGTCTCTCATTTTCTTGTCTTTTCCTCACCACTATCAGGGATTTTCTGACAATAGTGACCTTTGAATGAACAGACCACAAATAAACCACACGGCCCCATGGGAAGGGCCTGGGCCAGGGGCTTGTGATCCTTGTCCCAGGGAGAAGTAGGGCCCTCCTGTCTGCAGAGAAACCGAGGGCTTCTTTACATGGAGGTAATTGAGGCAAAGGGATTAGTGAGTTTTGTGAGCTCATAAATCACAAACCAACCCAGTGGTGTTGTGGGTGTTCAGATCAGGGGGGCAAGAAAGAAATAAAAGGGCAAAATACCCCCTCCGATGGGCTCATGTTGGCCTCACGCAGAGCAGGAGAACATGGGGAATAGATAGGCAGGACAGATGGAAACACTGTAGGACCCGCAGTTGCTTGGGGCTGGGATTTAGGGCACTGAGGGACCTTGGGAGTCCCAGCCAGGAGGTCCTACTGTGAGTGTTGGCTAAGTGTGGTATGTGTGGCATTTGGGAGGATGGCCCACCACTGGCCTTACTTGGGCTTGCTTCTCTGTAGTTGACTTGAGCTTTACTTCTCCAGCCATCTCCCCTGCCTGCCCCCAAAACCTCCCTGCTGACTGCAGTCAGCCTCATGCAAAGGCCATACATAGCCTGCTAGATTTGGGTGGGACCTTAGGGGTCATCTTGTCCTTCACTTTGCCTAAGAAGAAACTGAGGCCCAGCCAAGGAAAGTGATTTATTCAAAGGCTGCCCAGGTGGCAGAACCAGAACCAGAGCTCAGATGTCCCTCTGTCAGCCCAAGGCTTGTTTTCACTTACAGCCTCATTTTCTGCCTGACTGTTAACCCTATCCTCCCTTCCCTCTACCTCTGGAGTCTGGGAGCCACCCCTGGCTTGAGCAGAGTACGAATAAAGCAGTGGGATCAGCTGAGAGTCTGCACACACTCACCATGTGACCAGAGGCAAGCCTGTTAGCATTTCTGAGCCTCAGTCTTCTCCTCTATAGAGTAAGAATGGTTTTTTCTGCTCTTCCCAACACATAGGATTGCTTTGCATATTAAATGAGATAATGTGCATGAAAAGGACTTTGAAAAAACATTTAAATATACTTCAAACTCGAAGGGTTCTTGGGCTGGGCGCAGTGGCTCATGTCTGTAATCCTAGCACTTTGGGAGGCTGAGGCAGGAGGATTGCTTGAGGCCAGGAGTTTGAGACCAGCCTGAGCAAGAGTGAGACCCCCGTCTCTACAAAAAATAGAAAGCTTAACTGGGTGTGGTGGCACTTGCCTGTAGTCCCAGCTCCCCAGGAGGCTGAGGCAGGAGAATCACTTGAGCCTAGGAGTTTGAGGTTGCAGTGAGCTATGATGATGCCACCGCACTCTAGCCCAGGCGACAGAGTGAGACCCTGTCTCAAAAAACAAAACACACATATATATATATGTAAAAAAGGGTTCTTGAGGGTGGGGGAAGGGTTGAATAGGTGAAGCATGAGGTTTTCTTAGGAGAGTGAAATTCTCTATGGTATTGCAACGGTGGTTGCATGACACTATGCAATTGTCAAGGCCCGTAGAAATTTACAGCACAAAGAGTGAATCTTTATGCAAAATTAAAAAATCTTTTAGGAGGTTGGAGGATCCCATGATGGAATGCAGAATGTGACAAAACTATCCAACTGTATTACACATGTATGACACAACCTCACTGAAGTGGGGTGGGCGAGAGTTTCTGATCTAAGCAACTTTGGAAATGAGTGGAGTCTGTAAGACTAAAGACAAAAGAACTGTGCCTAGCCAGGCGAGATGGCTCAGACTATAATCCTAGCACTCTGAGAGGCCGAGGCAGGAGGATCACTTGAGCTCAGGAGTTCAAGACCACCCTGAGCAAGAGCAAGACCCCATCTTACTAAAAATAAAAATATTAGCTGGGCATCATGGTGTGCACCTGTAGTCCTAGCTACTCGGGTGGCTGAGGCAGGAGGATCACTTGAGCCCAGGAATTTGAGGTTGCAGTGAGTTATGATGACGCCACTGAACTCTACCCAGGGCTACAGAGTGAGACTCTGTCTCAAAACAAGCAAACAAAAAAACTGTGCCTAGACATGTACTCTAGTTGATAAAGTTGCTTCCCATGGAGTATGGTTAACAGTTCCAAAACCACTATACATGTATATTGAAATTGAACAATTAAGTAAATGGATGGTGGATGGTAAGAGACAGGTTTCTCCTGGTGGGAGTGGGAGGTTACAGACAAGCAAGGGAGAAGGCTACAGTGATCCTTGTGATAATGGATTAGAGCTGTAATATTAGTGTGAAATCAGGTTTACCTTAATAAAGATACAGATGGTTACATATAGAAATATTTATAGGTTTGTGTACATCTAGTTAGTTAGATATACATACAGATTTGTATATATACATATATTCCTGTGCTCTGTCAGCTGAGAAGGCCTAGAAACAATGACACCCTGTAGCAATAGGCACAGCCAGTGCCCAGATCATTCTCCAGTAAAAGGAACCAAGGCTCCCAGGAGAAATGGCTGATTCTAGGATTGAAATGTTCAAGATGAACCTGGAGCATCTTGTAGTGCCAGAAAGTAAGGAAGTGCTAAGACAGAAATGATGGGAGTATGTCAAAGGGACACAGGAGCCAACTGAAAGAGTTCCAGTGGCTAAAGCTGGAGCAATTGGAGCAATAAAATAAATACAGTAGTATTACTAAATTATACCCAAAGTATAAAATAAATATTCATGAGTCTATACTTAAATAAATAAACAATTAACTACATAGGTAAATGAGGGAAAGATGCAAAACTGTACAGAAGAATTCCAGATGACTTATGTAGATACTCAGGGAGGAGCCTAGCTCCCCAGTGCTTAAAAGTGGGCTGTGCATAATGACTTACTTCCACACAGTACACTACGCAAAGGGGGAAAAGAAGAACTTCACAGTGGAGAAACCTGACAAACACTACTTCAGCCAAGTGACCAAAGTTAACATCGACAGTGTAAGTCATGCTGGTAGTATGTGCCCTTGATATGATGTAATAAATATGGACTTTACCTCTGAGGTCTTCCTCCCCCAAACCCATAACTGCAGTCTAACCATGAGCAAAATATCAGACGAGACCCAACCAAGGAACATCCTACAAAATATCTGACCAGTACTCCTGAAGACTGTCAAGATCATCAAAAACAAGGAAAGTCTGAGAAACTGTCACAGCCAAGAGAGGCCTAAGGACACATGATCACTAAATGTAATGTACTTCCTAGAACAGAAAAGGACATTCGGTAAAAATCTAAGGAAATCCGAATAAAGCGTGGATTTATCCTTTAATGATAATGTTAATAATATCGTAAGGCTGATGATAATGCATCCGTATTGGCTTATTAACTGTGGCAAGTGTACCGTGCTGATGTAAGATGATCATAGGAGGAGAAATTGGGGGTACAGGATATGGGAACTCTCTATACCGTCATTGCAATTTTTCTTTAAGTCTAAAACTTTTCTAAGATAAAAACTTTGTGCAAAAAATTGAGGCCTTCTGTTGGTATTTATCCACAGCTTATGGCTGGGACAGGTAGGAGTGGGAAGGTGCCCCTGGGAGGGTTTCAAGGAAGCACAGAGAGAGTTTTGGGAAGCGCTAAGGGTTGAGAAATACAGGGCTGAGTAGGAAGCTCTGTCCACGCCCCAGCCTAAGAAGAGGTGCCAGAGGGAAGGGATCCTTGGGTCAGAGTGTCTTGGGGCCCTTCCCTGATCGGGGAGGGCTTCTGGAGGAGCTGAGTGGGTGGGGAGTCATAACCTATCCCCTTGCCCACCTGCTTGCCGTGGCCGACCCTGCCATGCCTCTGGGCCAGGCCTGCTGCTCATCTGGGGCAACCCAGCAGAGAGATCAACGGGTCAGTATGGACTCAGAAAAGGTCTGCCACCCATCAGCTGTGTGACCTTGGATACAGCCGATGCCCTCTCTGAGCCTCAGAGTGCTCATCTACAAAGAGCGGTGAAAAAAACCTGTGTCAGAGGGTTGTTGCAAAGATGAACTGAGATAAGGCCCAGTCAATTCCCCTTTCCTTCGGTCTACCTTTGAGCAAAATCTAACAGTCAGCCGCTTCTCCCCCATTCCTGGACTCTAGTCCTTCCTTGGGATCCCAGGCCCAACGTGGCATTTTAAACATGGCCCACAAATTCTGACACTTTTTCCATCTAGAGGTGAGATTTACGTCCCCTCCTGTTGAATCTGGAATATATGACTGCTTCAACCAATAGAATATGGCAAAAGTGATGCTGTTGCCAGTTTCTGGGCCCAGGCTTTAAGACTTCCTGTCTCTTGGAACCCAGCCACCATGCTGACAGCAAGCCTGAGCCACCCGTGGAGAGGCCCATGCAGAGGGGAACCAAGACTCCCAGCTCTCAGCCCCTGCTGGGCTCCCAGCCAGTAGCTGGCTCTCCCTAACCATACAAAGCATCATGCAAGTGGGTTCTCTAGTCCCCAGGTAAGGTGCCCAAGCGACTATCTTGTAGAGCAGAAACTAACCTTTCCCACCATGCCCTGCCCAAACTGTAGATTTGTGAGCTAAAATCAATGATTATTGATGTTTTAAGCCACTAAGTTTTGGGGTTGTGAAGCTGTAGTAGCCTGAACATCTGATAACTGGGTCCGGGACTCCTCCTCCTCTATGTGCTCTAGGTGTGTTATGGGTTGTGGTGTGGTGGTTTAGTGCATGGACTCTGGAGCCATGCTGCCTGGGTTCAAATCCTGACTCTACCCCATATCGACTGTATGACTCTAAGCAAACTACCTGATCTCTATGTGCCTCAGTTACTACATTTATAAAATGGGGATGATAGATAATTATAGAATTGGTGGGAAGATTAAATGAATAAAGCATGTAGAAAAGCACCTGGCACGTGCACAATTATTCTGCCAAGCCAAGGTGCCAGCCCTCCTGGGTTCTAGGGTGCTGGCCTGCTGGACTCTCCAACATCTAGGATGACCCTTACCTGGCTGCTTGGGGCCCCAACCAGACTTCCCAGGTGCCATCAGCCTGCCTCCTCGGACCATAGGCTATCCCTCTTCCTGCTGGTGCCAAGCTCTGCCTTGCTCACTCACAGGACACTTCTGGCCCTACTCCCCTGCACCTCCCCAACTCTGACTGCCCATCTGACTTCCTCTTGGCGGGGCAGTTAGGAAAGAGGAGACGGTTGTCAGGTGGAGGTAGAGACCCTACTATGGGGGGTGGTGCACTGATGGGTGGTTGGGGGGAACCTTTAGTTCATAAACTTCACTGGGAAACAGAAGCCTTATCATCCACACATCTCGTGGGAAGACACTGATTTTGCTGCTGAAATAAGAGTCCAGAGAGTACAGGACACAACATGAGTAAGTCTTGCCACAGAAAGCAGGAGAGACTCCCAAGGAAGCTAAGGTTTCATCTTAATTAGGTTTAGCCAGAGAAAAATGAAGATGCTCTAAGAGACTTTCCCACGTGTGTTTCAGTGCGGGTTGTGAAAACTCAGAAATGCTCTGCATCCAGGCTGTACCCGCTGTACCCCAGGACTCAGGGTTCACTAGCTCTGGGGGCTCCTCCTTGCTGCAGGAATGCAGCGGCTTCCTCATTAGAGCTTTTCAAACCTAGGCAGGCACTGAGGGAGGGATTGAAATTCCCCTGGGACAAAGGGGACTTCGAAAGGGGGAGCCACCGCCCCAGCCCAAGGAGCAGAGGGGGAGCGGTGGGAGCAGCCCGAGCTTTGGGGCTTGCTGGTCCTGAGGCGCTACTTAAGGATGGTCACCCAGCTGTCACTCAGCCATCAGCTGCTCTTCCCCTGAGCCCTCCCTGCTTACCTCCAGTCCCACCATTGGCCCTGGAGGAAGGACCCACTTCATGCCGGGAAAGCCATGCGGATGCTTTCAACCTGCAGGAATAGAATTCCGAAGCATGTCCCTCCTTCCACCTGCTCAGGGGAGACAGAATGCAGGGAAGACGGAGAGGATCTGGGCCCCGGGGCCTTCCCCCAAAGGGAAGGGCCTGACTGCAGAAAGGCAGCAGTCCAGCTGGGAGAGGAGCCATGTGATGCCCACCTGGGCCCCCTGACCTCCAGGAGGAGTCGCGGGGACCCCATCTGTGGAGGCGTTCAGGACGTGTTGAATGTGGGGGGTGTGAAGCAGAGAGAGCCCTGAGTCTGAATCCATACTCTGCCCCTGACTATGGTGACAACAGCAGGCAAATTCCTTAACCTCCTGAATCCCATTTATAAAATAGGGACAGTATTACCCATGCGTGTGCACATATTCCCCCAACCCCCACCCCATCACCGAGAGCTTCCAGAAGATAGATTTTTTTCCCCCCCTGAGAGAGGAGGCTCTCTTGAAGCTAATGATCAGTTCAGTAGTTCTCTACCCTTGCTGGCTGCACAGTAGAATCCCCTAGAGCCATGGACGCTGGACCCCACTGCAGACTAATGGAATCTGGGTGGGGCCCCGAAGCTGCCCATGTGACTAATGAGCAGGCAGGATTGAGGTGGGGAGAGTTCCACCTGATGGAGGATGCCCCCCCACCCCCGCCACTAGCTCCTTCCCCAGTTCTGCAGGGCAGGTGTGCTGAGGTGGGCAGGCAGAGCTGCTGGGGGAGGTAGCACGGTGCCAGCTCCCTCAGGGGAGGATGGAGTCAGCAGCATCTCTAGATGATCCCTGCCCCCAGCCAAACTCAGTGGATGTCCCCAAATTGAATGGCGGCTCAGGCTTTCTGCCTCCCAGGACCCTCAAGTTCCTCAGCCTCTGCTCTTTTGGGGCCCCTCCATGGCCAGGGCAGCTGGGGAGCCTCTATATGCTCCCCAGCCCTGATTCTGTCAGCCTGGCATGGCCCGGGTCCCCTCTCACAGGTCTGGTGTGCAGCTGGCATGAGGCCTAGACTCTGTCAGTGGCTTCATTGAGATGCTGCCCCAGCTCTGCCCTAGTTCAGGGTTTCAGAGCCTTAAGGCACCCACCCCAGCCTTTTCCTGCTCCCTCTGTCACCCTGGAAACAGACCTCAGTTTCTGGGGGTCCAGGGAGGATGGTGGGGCTGTCCCCACAGGGAGGGTAGGGCATGGGTGGGAAGCGGTGCTGGCTGGCTGAGTCTGGGAGAGGGAGGGGCCTCTCCCAGGACAGGCCCACCCTGAAGAAAGGTCCCTTTCTGAAGTTCACTGGCTTAGATGGCATGTTTTTTTTTGTGGTTTGTCTCCCCTGGTGAGGGTGCCTTTTTCTAATTTGCACAAAAGTAAGTGTTATATGTATAAATGGTGGCCAGTTACTCGAACTGCCTTCTGGCAGCTTGTGGGTTTGGCCCTAGAATCTCCTGCAGTGGGTGACCCTGGCTTTGCCCAGCCACACCCCCAAGATGAGGAGAGGAAGTACCAGAAGGAGAAGCTCCCAGAATCCAAGACTCCAGCCACACTGCCCTTACCAAGCCCAGGAGGGGAGGAGAGAATGGATGGCTGTGTGGAACCTGTCTCAGGTTCCCTGGGCATTTCCTGAGCCAAGAATCCCTGTCAAACCCACCTGACCAGTGATTTATCTGTAGGAATAAGCAGGTGAGGACCAATAAGTATGTGCAGTTCCCCTTGCCCTTGTGACTCCATGGTACTTGTGGACCATCTCCCCAGAACACCTGTTTATGCACATCCCACAGCCAGCATGAGATTGCAGGGGAGACAAAGCTCTGCCTCACTTCTCCTGAGCAGTCACCCTATCCTTGCCCTGGGCATTGGCAGAAGGCAGACCCTCGGCAATAAAGAACGTAGGAGAAATTGAGTACTGGGCCTTCCCCTGGTGTGGGTGGGGAAAGGGCCTGACCATGTTGGAATGACTGGAGCAGCTGGCCTGACCCACACGGCGGGCAGCTGGCTTGTGAAGTTGGGGGAGCAGGCTTCCTGAACGCTTCTTTCCTCTTCCTGCCAGGGGGAAGGGGTCTCATCTCTTCCCTCCCTCATGCTGACTCTGCTCCTCCCTGGGTGCATGGGTGAGTGGCTCAGTGTTGAACACAAAGGCAGGGGTACAATGGGGGCATTTCAGGCCCTGTCATTGGCAAAGTTGGGGACTCTCTCAGGATGGCAGACTTCTGGGGGCCCTTCACATTACCATGTCGTGTACACCCTGTACTACTGATCTCAAAGAGGATGAAGGCCTTTGACACTAGGGCCATTCTGACCTCCTTTCCCCATACCCCTGCAGGTACCCCTGCCTGCCTGGACATCAGGACACCCTGATGTTTGGGGAAGGGAAATCTGGAAGAGGCTCAGAGGAGAGGCCAGGTGCCCCAGCTGAGGAGGAGGAAGTGCTGGGTGTTTTGCTGAGCTGTTCATATTCCCATATTGGACGGACCTGCAGTGGCACCCCAGGCCGGCACAGCTGGTCACTTGTGCACTGCAGCCACCACTTCCTGTGCTCAGCTTGTGGGGAGGCTGCAAAGTCAGGGGCTGCCAGTGCCAGTGGACATCCTGACCCTAGTAGCTGCTCTGGCTCAGCTGGCAGAAGGAGGGTGGTGGCTCTGTGGCCCCAGCAGCCTGGCTCTGAGAGCTGTGGCCATTGTGCCGTCCAGTGTGTTTACCCCAAACCTTCCTTCCACTCAGCACCGGGAAAGCTGTGGCTCTCTGGGCTCCGGGGGTGGGGGGCAGGTCATGTTTAAACAAGAGTGACTTTTGGGTTTGTAAAAGCCTCCAGCCACATGTGAATGGCAGGAGGGGGAACTGATGCAAGCCTTGTGGGGGCAGCTTAGCAATGTGGATTGCAAACCCTAAAGATGTACATACCTTCTGAATCAGGAATCCACTTCTGGGAATTGATTCTAAGGAAATAATAGGAAGTTCACACAAGGAGTGTGTATAAGGTTGCTTATCTCAGCCTTGTTTAGAACTGATACCAGTCAATGGGAGACTGGTACATTCACACAATGGAGAACTTGGCAGCCATTTACACAGTGACGGAATTATCAATAACGCTCTGCCATGAACAGCCCGGTACATGTATTTTGGCAGGCATAAGCATGCCTTTCTTTTGGGTATATGCCTAAGATGGGTTCAAAGGATTATGTACGTTTGGTTTGAGTTGATGCCACACAACAGTGATTGTTCCAAGGAACACTCCCACCACAGTTTATGAGAGTTCTGATTGCTCCAACATCTTTGCCAACACTTAGTATTGTTGGCCTGTTTTGTTTTGGCTCTGTGTAAAGGTGTTGCATTGTGGTTTTAATCTGCATTTCTAAATCTATGCCAACAGGGAAAATGGATAAACAAATTGTATATATTTGTAAGATGGAAATCTATACAGCAATTAAAAAGAATGAATTACTGATTCATGTAACTACATGAATGCACCCCAAAAAACAATTATACACAAATTGTGCACAAAAGAGTACACTCTAGCAGTGAAATTCTATAGGCAACCATGTGGAGAGGAACAAAAAAGGGGTATTAAAGGTGGCTGTTAGCAAAAGTAGCAGCAATACTTCCTCGCATCCCTGCAAGAACACTCCTTCCCAGTGTGACTTTTTAGCTCCTCCCATCAAGAAGTGGAGCCTATTTTTCCACCCCTTGAACCTGAGTTTAGCCCTCCAACTTGTTTTGGCCAATGGGCCATTAGCAAATGCAAAGAAAGCAAAGACTGGAAAAGAGCTTGCACAATGGGCTTGCCCTCCTTTGCTGCTCTTATGATTGCCATCATGTGAACAGGACCAGGCTAGCCTACTGGAGATATGTCCTAGTTACTGCCATTACCCTGGCAGCTAGCCAAATGACTGCCAGTTCTAAGCCTCAGACATGCAAGTGAGACCATCCTAACTAAACAGCCCCAGCTGACCACACCAGCTGACTGCAACTACATGAGTAAGCCCAGGTGAGGCCAGCAGAAGACTCACCCTGCTGAGCCCAGCTCAAACTGCCAACCCACAGCATCATGAGCTACTAAAAGCTTGTCTTAAGTCACTAAGTTTTGGAGTGGGATGTTAGGTAGTAAAAGTTTACACAAAGTGCAGGCATCTTTTCTGATAAAAAGGTCATAAAAATCATGCATTTCACAAATTCTGGAGGCAAGAAATAACTTAATTAATCATGATGTATTTTTAAAATCAGGATATTCTCAGCCTTGGCTGGGGACAGACAAGTTCCCAGAAATACAAAAGAGAGACATGTAATAACAGGTATAGGGGTAACAATAGCAAAAATAGGGATTGCTAACATTGCCTTGCCAGGTGCACACCTAAGCCCTTTCCATGTATTATCTCATTTAATCATTGTAACAAGTTTTTGGAGTCTTGTCCTAAGACAGGGACATGCCCACTGGAAGGACTGCTGTGGTGGCTCACTCCACCCAGGGTTTGTGAGGGGCGGGG
The DNA here is from genome assembly GCA_023783475.1 of Daubentonia madagascariensis. Lineage (NCBI taxonomy): Eukaryota > Metazoa > Chordata > Mammalia > Primates > Daubentoniidae > Daubentonia > Daubentonia madagascariensis. Next base: position 36,646,591 of record JAKFHU010001035.1, on the reverse strand, counting down.
GCAGGAAGTGGCCTCTTAGGACAATTGTGGAGGGAGGGCATGTTCTCTTAGGCCACACTGCCCACCCCTCTGTCCCTGGGCTGAGAGGTGGCTGCCCTGACTTCCCTTCCAGCCACAGCCTCCATCCATACTCACCTGTCCTCTCTGTAGATCTTCAAGGGTCTTCTGTGATGTGCCTGAGCACAGTCATTTCCAGGCTTCACAGTCAAAGGATCCTCCTTTCTAAGCTTCCAGACCCCACTGCCCCCTCTTCTCACCCTACTCCACTCCCTTTTTATATAATTTCAAGGCTGAAAGGACTTTGGAGCTACTCTTTGCACAGAGACCAGGAAGCAGAAAAGTCAAGGGACTGGCCCAAGGTTGCCCAGGTGGTCCTGGCTGGGCCCGGAGAACTCAGACTTCTTGGGTCCCAGTCTAAAATTTTCCCCATCATGTGAGTGTGTCATAGGCTACTGGTGAGCTGAGCTCTGGACTTTGGGCTCTGGGGTCCAGAGAAAATAAAGACAATCCTTATAGTCTTTGCATTTGAGCTGAGCTGGAAACAATAGATCTGAGGTTTCTCCCACTGGTAAAGGCACAGTGTTCCCTTTTCTGCCTTGGATTGATGTATTATCTTCTTTTATTTGTCTGAAACAATTTCAGCTTCTCCCAGTATTGTATTTGCCCAAACTCCTGGTGGAGGTGGCTGTGTGGAGTGCCATTGTGTGGCATGTAACCGGGTGGGGTTACCTGTGTGAGCGTGTGATGAGCACAGATCACGCATCATGGCACATCTGTCTGTCTGTCTGTGCAAGCAAGCATCTGTCTGGGTATGATGTGACTCAAATACTGAGGCTCACATTTCGTTAGCACCCCAACCCCCCTCCCCTCTTGCAGCAGCTGTATTCCCCCCACTCAGGGAAAGAATGTTCCTGGCAGCCATAATGCCCACCCCAGGCTGGAAGCAGCAGCACAGGTGGAGGCATTGTGTCCAGCTGGCCCTGTGACAGGGCCTCCTGGGAGAAGTCTCCCCCCAGCATCCCCCATCAGTGCTGCCTGCAGCAGCTGTCGCCTTGAAGGATGGGATGGCCCCAAGAGGAAGCGCCTAGAGGCCAAGAACAGTGGGAGCCCATCTTGGGTCCTTCCTCGGGCCCAGTCCAGGGGCGTGGGGTTGTTTGGGAACCCCATCAACAGATATGTCCTCAGCATCTGCACGTGCTGGGAGCCAGAGCCTGGCTGAGGAGCTTTCAGTGCAGGCAGGTAGAGGTTCCCACATTAGACCTGAGTGGTCTGGTGTTGCCTGGTGGGTGGTGGCAAGGGGTCCTCTTGTAGAAGGTTACCGTGGTTCTTAGACGTCCCAAACCCACTGCACTAAGGGGATAAAAACCAGACACTGTGAACTCTTGTGACAGCATCAAGTAGGACCCCATCAGCGTTGTGAGAAAAGCTCGGGAACACACTTTTGGTGGTTTAGAGTGAGGCACATTTGTGTCTTTGCTGGGTGGGGAGGCAAGGTGACACCTGAGAAGGGTGTTAAAGGACGGGGAGAAGCAGAGAAGAAAGTGGAGAGGGCAACCTCGGCAGAGGCACAGCGCGAGCAAGGGCGTGGCAACCCTAAAGCACGCCGGGTTTAGTTGTGGGACCAAAGCTGGTGCCCAGGTAAGACGCCAGCACATGCCAGCATACAGACACACATCTGTTTGGGAGGTGTGGCAATTACGGGGGAGGCACTTGGTGAGGCCTGGCGGGGGGCTGGGAAGGCGTCGGGGAGGAGGGAGGTCCAAGACAGGGACAGAAGGGAAGAGCGCTGCAGCGGGCATTCGGGGACTCACGTTCCCAGCCTTGATCCTGACGGCTGGATGCCCAAGGACTGGGGGCCAGGGAAGCTGTATTTGAGACCCTCAGCTTATCCCAGCAAGGATGGCCAGGGGGGCTTAGACCAGGGAAATGGGGACTCCGTGCATCCCGGGAGACTTAAGCCTGGCCTAGCCTCCCTCTGGCCCCTCTCAGCTCCCAGGGAGCTTCTTGCCCTCACACAGGCCACATCTGTGGAGCACAGAGTTGAGCAGGAGGCTCTGTGAGAGTCACCTCATCGTGGCTAAACAGCCTGAATTGTGCTGTGTGACCTTGCACAAATTACTCACCCTCTCTGGGCTTCAGGGTCCTCATCCATAGAATGAGGGGGTTGGGCTCTGTGGGATCACAAATAGTGCCCGCCTCACTTGCCAGCCCTGATTAACTGGTAAGGCTGGAGGGCTGGATGGAGGATTGTGAAGCCAAGTCCAGGTTCAGAGGCACAAATGCTGTGATCGATTAGTGATGTCTGTTGTGGCCTCTCGAGGTGGGTTGGTGGCACCTGTGCCTCCTTTTTTCCACCTTCATAACACCTTTTGTGACATCCTGTGCTCTAACAGTGGGCAGAGGACCAATCTTCCATGAGAAATAGTTCTCCCCATACTTGTGACAAATCTTAGGTGTGTTTCCCTAGGGCCAAACATTTTCAGCAGTCCCCAACCTTTTTGGCGCCAGGGACTGGTTTCATGGAAGACAATTTTTCCACGGACAGGGTGGGGCAGGAGGCAGAGCTCAGGCAGTGATGGGAGGTGCGGTTCCTAACAGGCCACAGACAGGTACCAGGCCACAGCCCGGGAGTTGGGGACCACAGATCTAAATGGAAGGCAGGTGTCTCCAAGCATCTAATACCTGGTCTCATGGAGACAAAGGCACAGCCACAGTTTCATAAGGAAGAAGAGGGAGAGTAAACTCCCCCAAATCAGAGTTGTTGCTCCATTTATTTTTCTGGCATGTGGAGAAATTTGTACCTGCCTGCATTTATTTATAGCTAATAAGAAGGAAAGTTTGGTGGTTGTTTTATTTTTTGCTGAAACAGAAAAAAAATCTGTAAGTATTATCAAGAAAGAAAAGAACAGAACAAGGGAAATTGACGAGTTATATAACTGGGTTTAAACCTAAACCTAAAATCTTGAGAAGAACTTTAATCAGAAAATAAGAATATGTTTGTGAAATGTGTGTGTATTTGGTTGTGTCTGTTGATATATGTGTGTTTGTGAATGTAGTATGTTTGTGTAGTGTATGTTGATGCACAAGGTATATATTCAGGTAGCATCAATGTGATATGAATGTGTGTGTATTTAGCTTGTGTGTGGTATGCAATAGGAAGAAAGAACAAGGAAGTGTATGTTTGTGTTTGGTGTGGGTATGTGCAGTGTACCTATTGCATGTAGTAAACATATAGAAAAGGTAGCTATGGTATGAATGTGTGTAGGATGTGTGTGCATCACATATGTGCATGTGAGCCATGACGTGTGTATTCTGGTAAGCACGTGGCGTCCTTGCTCTGTGATGCACTGGCCTTGAGGAGTGCCCAGCAATGACGTGAAGTAACATTGGAGTTTGAAACAGCTCCCAGTGGAGCCACAGCAAAAAATGAGGAAAGAGCCCTGTAACATTTTCAGGCCTTGCTCTTTCAGGAGGAAATCAGGAATTTCTGGGGGCTGCCTTACACACTCTGTGAAATCCACACAAGCAGAAAGCGACTGGAGTCCAGTGGAAACCCAGCTGCAAGCTCTCGAAGCCTGATTAAAAAGCTTGCAGGTTCCAGTTTCCAAGAAAAATTGCTCATCAAACTTTCCAGGCCTTTTCTCCCCTTCAGTAAAGATGGGAAAATGTTCCTAATGGCCTTTGACTGGAAAGTTGAGCAATTTCCATGATGGATTTGGAGCACTTCATCAGTGATAGTGAAGGGGAAGGTTTAAGAAAAGTGGTAATTAGCTGACAGACAACTGGAGCTTCCAGAATAACTCTTCACAGTAAGAGTTGTTTCCCCATCACATTGGAGGCCACAAAATAAGAGAGAGAGAGAGAGATCTCATTTAACTATCTTCAGGCAAGATGTCCAGAGGATTTTATTCCCTGGCAGAGGGGTCAAGGGGACAGAGTGGGTGAGGGCCACTCTGCTGTGTGTCCTTGCAGAAGTCATAGCGGTTTGTTGAACCTCAGCTTCTGATTTGTCAAGAGGGGTTGTTGATTTCAGCCCTTCCTGCCACACAGGACTGTGGGGTGAGTCCAGAGACAACAGCCATGAATGTTTTTGCAGAGTGGAAGTGACAGTCCCCAGGGGCAAGATTGTTCCTGGCACAGGGCCTGGTACCTAGTAGGTATCCAGTAAATAGCTGTTGAATGAATGAGTGGCCCAGCAGGGACCATCCAAGAGAAACAGCCTGATTTCTACCAACTTCCGTGCGGGGCTTCCAGGGCAGGGCTGGGGGCGATGTGTCTGCCTGTCCAGCTGCCTCATTTCCTCCTCCCCTTTTCCGGCCCCTTTGCCCATAACCTCGGGTGGTTCCCACGCCCTGGCTCAGGGGCTTCTGCTGCCGGGTTGTTCAGCTGTTATCTGGGCCCAGGCCTGTGCCAGCCTAGACCCTTCATTTGGACCAGGAAAAGGGATCGCTTCAGGATTTCTTGGAGACTTTAATATTTACTTCGTGCACTGGGAGTCCTTAAGAGGGTAGCTGATGTGCTAAGTTCTGCAAACCTACCTGTTATATTAAGGATCATCCCTATACGCTGGTGCTGTGCGGAACAGCACTGGGGAAGACCTAGTAGAAGGCTAGACACTAAAATGGGGGTAGGCTATAAATACTCTGGATTGAATATAAGCTTTAGTCTGTCCCGATGCCAGAGTTAAATAAGTCCTCTGGGAAGCTCAGCAATTTCTAGGCCTTTTCTTCCTATCTCTGTTCTGCAGACACAAACATAGCCTGGCCCAGCGTGGACATGGCAAGCCCCAGCTCCACTGGTCAGTCCTTCCTGACACGTCTCTGTCCCAGGCCTGAGCCAGCTCCTGGGCCCAGGCAGGAGGCCCCTGAGCTCTGGCTGGGCCGTGAGAGCTCCAGGAAACCTGGCTCCCACTTGGCCTGAGGCTGCCCCGGCCTCTCTTTCCTCTTCTTACTGGCAGGAAGAATTTCTGGAAATGCTGCTGGGCCAGTGACAATGAGGCAGGACGCCCTCCCCCTCACCAGACCAGCCTGGCTGGGGCCCACAGAGGTAACCCTCCTGCCCTGTCGCAGAGGAGAGGGCAGGCCAGCCCCGACAGGTTGACCCTCCCCACCTTGGGCGAGCCCCCTCTGGCCCATTCTTGCCCGCTGTCTTTCTTACCTTGAACAGGCAGTGAGGGCAGGCCTCCCCAGGTGCTGGGACACACAGTGACCAGTGCAGCTCTGTCCCTGGGCCTTGGGGGTGAGGTTGGGGGTCCCACATGCAAACAAGGATTGTCAATATAATGTTTTAAGGGCTTTGACAGACACCAGTGCTGCAAAAGCACTTACTCTCGCCTGGGGTGAGGAGCGCCTTCCTGAGGACACCCGTTTGTTAAGCAGCTTCCCTGGCTTCCGGGCAGAGGATCCGTGGGGAAACCTTGCTTTCAAGGAATTCCCACTCTGTGCTGCTCTTCCTCACCACCTCTTTCTCTTTTCCTTTTGTTTGTCTGGCTGGCTATGTCCCCACCTTCCTCTCTGACTCCATCCCCACAGCCCCTTGCCCCCTGCCACACCACTGTAGGATGGCTATTCCCAGGAAGGGTGAGTGCATGCTAGACATGCAGCAGACCCCTCCCTGCAGCACCCTGGCTTGGTGTCCCACCCCCAGCCACCCCTGGGGTCAGCTCATTCACTCTGTTTCTCTGCTTAGTGACTCCATCACTATGGCTGCAGCTGATCACCCAGCCATCATCCTTCCTTGGGGGAAGTCGGACAGGAATTTTCATACCTTAAAAAGTTTTTATTGTCTGAGGGGAAGAAGCCAAAAAGGAAAGGTGAGTTTTATCTGAGGACTGAACTTGGCTTTCCCTCAAAAACCGGTGGGGTTTCTAAGGAAGGGGCTCAGAGGGGCACCAAGACCCAGAGGGGGCTGGACAGGACTGGGAATTCTGTCTCTCCCTGGGACAGGGGGCTCCCTGCGGCATAGCTATGTCCCTCAGTCGGGCTTCTTGAGGGCTGGATCCTGCCTCTGACATCTGACTGGAGTGATGACGCAGAGGCCCTGGGAGCCCACGGTGGTCCAAGGGTGTTGCGGGGACAGTGTTCCTTGGGGCTTGCTGGCCAAGGTTCACCTTGTCCCAAGTCCATCTCCTCAACTATCCCTGGGCCCACCCCGTCTGCCCCAGTGCTCCCAGGCCTGCCTGGGCCTCCCAGGCCTTTGCTTTGGAGATCCACTGCAAAGCCCAGCCTGCCCTTGGGCCTGGCCCTCTGGCCTCACCTGCCCCACCACTCCTGTCCAGCAGCCCCTCCAATCTGCTTACTCTCGAATTTCCTCCCCACCCTGCACACGTGTGGTGTGTTTCCCCTCCCTGCCTTTGCTCATGCCTTTCCTTGGGCCTGGGGCACCCTTCCCCGCCTCCACTTACCCGTTTCATCATCCTTCCTGGCCCAGGCCTGGTCCTCCACCTCCCGGCAGCCTGCCCTGACTGCCCCCCCACACACTGGCCTCTTCTCCCTCCTCCCTCCCCTGCATCCCCTCAGGGCCGTGTGCCCATCACTTTACAGGTCTGACATGTCCACGCTCAGCACTGTACAAACACACAGGCTGGGGGAGGAAGGGCAGGGCGGCAGAATGATGGATGAGGCTGCAGTGGCTTCGTTCCCTGCTGGGGCTGTGGTTGGATCTCCCCTCCAAGAAGCCTGATATTTTCCAGGAATTTCCTGAGGGGAGGGGCCAAGCACTCTGGAATGAGAGCCAGCTGTGGGGTTGAGGCCCGGGGGTAGGGATGGGGGCTCTGGGCTTCCTGGCTGAGTCAGCGACCATTCCTAGGTAATTTATGGGCTGAGTCAGAGCCCATGGCAGTGGGGCGTGGGGTGGGGGTGGGGTGGAGGTCTCCCTGGTCTCTAGGCAGACTACAGAGGGGAGGGCAGGAGGACTGGCTGGAAGGGAGTCCCCTGCACAGACCCTCTCTTCCCATTAGCCTCTCCCCCTGCTTGGAGGCTGTAGAGAAGCATCCAGGAGAGGGAGGGAACTACAGGGGGGTGGATGTGAGATGGCAGAAGGGGAGCAGTGTCTGGCAGACACTGGGGTTCGTGGAGACAGAGGGCCAGTCTGGCAGGGAGTGGGCTCGGGCTGGCCTCAGGGCTAACTCGGGGGTAAAGAGAGCTGCTGGCTACAGCACCCCAACGTGGGCAGCCACCTGCCCCCACTTCCTTCCCCGGCCCCCACCCTTTCTCAGCAGGCCTGGCCTGAGCTGAAAAGCACATCTGGGTTTGAATCCTCCTTCTGCATGGACCTGCTGGGTGGCACAGGCTTGGTGCCTTCTCCTCTCTGAACGTCCAGTCCTCACTTGAACAAGATGGCCTGGCTGATTTGGGGACACTCAGACGCAGCCTGGGAGTCCAGTCCAACAGGTAGTCTGGAAATCAAGGTGATACAAAAGCAAGCGTGGTAGAGCTGCCCTCTGAGGGCCTCCGCAGGACTTGGCCCTGAGTGGAGATGGGCTGAGCCCGGGGACTGTCACCTCCAGGTTGGAGGAACTGGGGAAAGGAGGAGGCAGGGCAGGGTGTATAATCACACACACTCACACACACATACACACAAGCACGCACCACAGATTCCGAGGAAATCCTGTTTCCATATCACCCAGCACTGGGCCTGGGATCCCACAGAAAGATGGGTCCTGACACAAGCTCCTCGGGGGATCCCTTTCCTGCTGACAGAGCATGGCGGGAGTGTCCCCACAGGTGATGGGCCCAGCTTTCCCATGTTATTCATGGACAGCTGTTGCATCATCATATCTGTTGCAGAATCACCCCGTAGCAGATTCCAGGCAGGGTGTTGCAGCATTGGGGCTCCCCTGGTCCCGGTCTCAGCATCGTCCAAGGGGCCTCCAGATTGCTGAGTGTCCTGCTCTGAATCACAGCCCAAAGTCCCCAGGCCAGGAGGGAGTCCCTATCAGGATGGTAGATTTCATAAACCTCAAATTAGGACATGAGATCTGAAAAAGAATTTTGGGGATTTGTGATACCGTGTGAAGGTGTACAAAAGGAATCTTATTTTGTCATGACTAGTAAACTGCTTGTCTGGATAAAAACAGCCAAGATGAAATCAAATCTGGACAGGAGGGTCCTGAACACATATGGGTTCCCTGGTGTAGCTTGACCCTGGACTAGTTCCTTTCCTCATCACCACCCAACTCCACCAGAGCCTTCTAGAGCAGGTGTTCTCCCTATTGGCGGCCCCACAGAGCAGGGGCACAGGCAGGGGCTATGGCAATAATCCGGGTGACAGAGCAGAAGTGGTGAGAGGTGGCTGGGCTCTGGAAAAAGTCAGACTCCAGCTGAGAGGATTCCCTGATGGATTGGAGGTGGGGTCTGAGAGACCAGATTCAAGGACAGCTCTCCAGGGTTTTGGCCTGAGCAACTAAAGGGATGGGGTTGCCACTAACTGAGGCAGGGAATGAATTTTGTTGTACACTTAATAAATTGCTTTTGTTGTCAAAAGTCCAGAAAGCAGGCACAACTGGAACTGAGCAGGTCATCTGAGGGGTCACTGCCTGCAGGGACCTAGCACCACCCACCCCAGTCCTTGGATCCTAGGATGCCCTGGTGGAAGAAGAGGGAGGCCTACCTTCCTGCCTGTGGTGCGGAGAATGGGGCAGTAGAATGAAAGGGTTTGGCCCACCTGAGTCCCCTGGGCTGGCAGGAGACCTGGGGCTGGGCAGGGGGTGGAGTTGGAACAGGAGTTGGTGTGTGGGCCTCTGTCTGCACAGACCACCACTGGCCCACAGAGGCCCTTTCTCCTCAGACTGAGTGTGCTGTTACCAGAGCCTTCTAGAGGAAGTGTTCTTTGGAGCTGAGGGCGGCTCTTTGATTCTGCCGGCCACAAACCCCTGTAGGCCCTGCCTGGCCCAAGGCGTGCCTGTGCATCCCGGGCAAGCAAGCACCTGGGGACTGGGCCAGAGCGGCTGTGAGGATGGCTTTGTGCGGCTGCTCAGTTTGCCCCTGGCCAAGTTCCACTGCCAGGAGAGGCCAATGTGGCTGCCAAACCTCCTGAACTTAGGTTACCTGAGCAAGCAGCCTCGGCCCTGGCCTGTTCTCATGGCCTCACCTGTCTTGGGCCTGCTTGTCCTGAGGGGTCAAATGCCTTGTCCCCCCACATCAGTGGAGATGAAGGACAAGAAGATAGCTCTGTGGGAAGGGGCAGGAGGAATGCCCTTTGGGAAAATACAGGTTCCCAGGCATCTCTCCATACCTACAGAGTCTGTGTCTCTGTGCCTGTTTGCAAAGCTCCCTGGTGATCCTATGAGATTCGGGAAGCCCTGACGCGGAGGTCAGACACACTGTCTGCACGCCATCCATGCCTGACGGGAATCAAAGGGGGGATGCACAGGGCAGGTGGCAGGTGGGGTTAGGATGTGTGTCCTGGTTATCTGAGGACAAGAGAACCCTGGATCCTCGAGGGATCTCAAGGGGCATTTGCAGAGTTTGAGCCTAAAATAAGGGATGAAGTCTCAGAGAGGGGGAGGGCTGTATGTGCTCGGACTCACCAGAGGCCTGAACAGAAGCCTTGCAGAGGTAGCCAAAGGGGGTCGGACAGAGTCCACCTCTCACCAGAGGTGAGGTTTGGGCACAACACTGGGCACCCAAATCCTTCTCTGGGGAGCAGAGTCCTTTCTGCCAGCCACTGCTGTATGATGAGAAACCAACTCCTAAAGCTTCCTGCCCCCGAGGTCGGGAGTCAGGATTTGGGAGGCTGGAACCGGGGTTTGGGTGGGCCTGAGGTAAGGAGAGTGGGGTGCCCTTGGCGCACGCGGGTCTTGGGCTGGGTGCTCTGCATCATGTGACCTGTTCCTCCTACCTCTAAACTCTTAACCCTGATCTGGAGCAGGTGATCTCCAGGGGATAGAACTTGCCTGCCCAGAAATATACTAAATAAACATGTTCTGTCCAGATTTTATCTAATCAGGATTCCAGAGCACAAGACAAATGGCCTCCTGTGCAGCTGGGAGGTGTAATTCATTCTCCCGGGTGAGTGCAGAGCCTAAGGGTGGGGTGGGGAGAGGAGGGGTGGGATGGTTCGGGGTGCACGGACATGCAGACTTGGGGCTCAGCTAGGCCCTGGAGCTTGGTGTGCAGGCTCAGCACCAAGCCCTCCAGAACAACCCAGCCTTCCCAGGGCCTGCTCAGGGATGGAAACAAAATCTGGGATCCTTTAATTCAGGGAGTGTCTTTCAGGGACTTGTTCTAAGGGAATATATATAGGTCATGCAAAGATTTAGCTGCAAGGTTGTTCTTTACTGTGTTGCTGATAAGCCTGAAAAACTGGAAACAACGTAAACGTCCAACAAGAGGGGATTGGTTAAATAAATTATCCAGAAAGTAAAACGCAATGCGGCCTTTAAAACATGGTGTGGTAGGAGAATATTTAGCGGCATAGAAAAAAGTTTATAGCATAGTGAGCAGAAACATAAAAAGCTGATAAGTATATAAAATTATCCAATTTAAAAAACATTGATTTATTAAACATTGGAAGGATATACAACAAAACATTGACTAGTTGTGAAATAAGTCGTAATTTTAGATTCCTGTTTTTTCTTTGCTTTTATTTTGGTTTTGCTTATCTGAATTTTTAATTTTTTCTAGAATAGTCATATACTTATTTATACACAAAGGACAAAAATAATAAAAGCTGTTGTTTTACAAACCAGAACCTCCAAGAGTTCCCAGGTAGGAGGGACAGCTGGGTCAAATCGCCCTGACTCTGTCTCCCTGTGGTCACCTGCCCCTTTGGGGCACTTTTCTTCATTCCATGGCCTCTCCCTGTCTGGTCACAGCGGTGCCCCTGCCTTTTCCATTCTCTGCATCAAACATAGCTAGAAACCAGTCTCTGGCTTCTCTTAGTGGAGCACAGCTAAGAAACCTGGGACGACCATATCCATGGCATTAATAAACCCAAAGGGCAGGTGACAAGATCATGAACACAGTGCCCAGAAGAACTACAAAACCAACCAGACTCCTTAGGCAGGGGTGGCTGGTCCTACCTTAGCCAAGCTCCCTCCAAAGGCTCCCAGCTCCTGCCCTATTCTATGTAGGGATCCATGAGGGGACAGAGACCCCACTGAGTCCTCTGTCCCATCATAACCTCTAGCATCTTCTTCCCAGGTCCACTTTCCACTTTGAAAGACCCATTTTTTCCTCGGGTATCTGATCTTGACAATGACCTCCCCTTTCAGGTGGGACCCACCATGAGATATGGAGAGTGCTCTAGCCCTTGGTCCAGGCTCCTGATAAAACATATCCCACTGCACCCCCAAGCCAAGGGGTACTGACAATTCAGAGGACTGACATAGGAGGGCTCTCAGGACCCAAGAAGCTCCCAGACTTCAAGAGTAGATTCATTGGGTTGATATCCCCAAGCTTTTCTTCACATTGCTCCATCCATGTTCTGCCCCAATGGAGACCTGACAGGTAATCAATGAATTATATCCCCATTTAAAAAATTAACAGCATTTAACAATTATAATACAAATATAGGCTTATTGTAAAAAGTATGAAAAATCTAGAAAAGTGTAAAGAATAAAATAAAAATACCCCATTATCATCACACTAAACAGATAACCACTGTTAGTATACACATACACATTTAAATAAAATTGAGATAATATTGTGTGCATATACACACACATGCTTATATATAAAATTCTTATTTTTTCCATATAAATTACATCATAAGAATTTTCCTGGAGCATTAAATTATTCTTTGAAAATACAATTTTAAATGGCTGCATAGTATCCCTTGTATGGCACACTAATTATTAAACCAATATCCTAGTGTGAGACATGTAGACTGTTTCCAAATTATTTGCTATTTTAAAAAATAATTTAATAAGCATCCTTACACATACATCTTTGTATACATCTCATTATTTCTTTAAGATAAAGTCCTAGTAATGAAATTACCAAGTAGAAGGATGTGAATCCCTGCAAAGTTCTTGGTATCTGGGATAGATGTATAATTGTTAAATTGTATTACAGGAGTCCCCTTTTATCCTCGAGGGACACTTTCCAAGACCCCCCAGTGGATTCCTGAACTTGAAGATAGTACCAAACCCTATATATGCTATGTTTTTTCCTATACACACATACCTGTGACAAAGTTTAATTTATAAATTAGGCCTAATAAGTGATTAATAACTAATAATAAAATAGAACAATTATAATATACTGTAATAAAAGTTATGTGAATGTGGTCTCTGTCTCTCAAAATATCTTATATCGTACTATATATCTTAGCTACCCTCCACATGTGATTTTTAAAGTTTCCTTACTAATTCAAGAACTTTCACCTTTTCATTTAAAGGAAGCACTTTACAGCTGCTCTTCGGCATATCCAAATTGTCAGCATCACTGCTCTTGTGCTTTGGGGCCATTACGAAGTAAAATAAGCGTTCTTGAACACAAACACGGAGGTAACACGACAGTTGCCCTGATAACCTAGATGGCTCCTAAGTGACTCACACGTGGGAAAGTGGCATCTACAGTGTGGGTACACTGGACAGAGGGATGATTCACGTCCCAGGTGGGATGGAGCAGGATGGCACAAGAGTTTATCTCACTACTCAGGACAGGGCTCAATTTAAAACTTACAAACTGTTTATTTCTGGAATTTTCCATTGAATATTTTCAGATCACAATTGACCAGAGGTAACTGAAACTGTGGAAATTGAAACTATGTACAAGGGGGGACTACTGCAATTTAAAAAATACATACTTATGGGAACCCCCACAGCAGTGCTTTACCACATTTGTTGCATATTCTGAGATTCACAGAAGGTTCTGGGGTTTCAGGTGCACCCCCTCCACCTACCCGGTGTGACTGTCCTTAGGGATGGGGCCAGGGTCCCTGGTGCTCCCTAACTGGAATTGGTTCCTCCTGTGGCCACACAGCTGCTTCCCTCAGCTTCTCAGAAGCACCCCAGAGGCTGGGGGAGCCAAGATGAGCCAAGCAGAGGGAGCTCAGGGAGGGGCCTTGTCTGTCCTGGGCTTGGTGGTCAATGCCAACCTGTGAGGCCTCCGAAGCTGCTCTGTGGAGAGTTTCCTTTCAGTCCACCTTCCCAACCTCCCTGGGAGTGTTCAGGGCAGGGACCACCATCTCCCTCTTGACAGGGAATCAGGGCTCAGAGAGGTAAAGTGGCTTGTCCAAGGCCAGCAGGTGTGAGAGAGAGGACAGGGCCCAGGCCTCACAGATGTGGCTCTAGGTCTCTCCCCACCACTGATCATTGCCAATACAGAGGGCCCAGTGCAGCCTAAGCAGAGGCCCAGTGAGGAGGCAGGGCTTGTGCCAGATTCATTTCCAGCAAATATGTATTGAGTACCCGCTATGCACCAGGCACTGAGAAAACAGTGGGGATTCAAGAAAGACGCAGAGCTCCTGCCCTCAATAAACTTTAACATTCTAGTGGGAGAAACAGATAATAAACCCCCAAACCATGTCTGATGGTGTTAAGAGCAGAAGGGTAAAGTGGATAGAAAGTACATGGAGGGGTGGGTAACTTCTCGACGGGATAATCAAGGAAGATCCCTCTAGGTTGATATTTGAGCAAAGGCCTGAATAAAGTGAAGGAGTGAGTCCTCCCTCTCCCCCTCCTCCCTGGAGGAACAGCAAGTGCAAAGGTCCTGGGGCAGAAGCAAGATTGAGCAGAAGTCAGGAGGCCAGTATGGCTGTAACAGACACTTGACATCCATCTTCATGGATCTTTAAGGGAAGGGGACCCCACTATGACGGCCTAGGCTAAGCCAGAAGGCAAGAGAATGGCAGGAGGCAGCCATCACAGTTTTAACACATTGGTCAAGGTGTTTATGTCAAGGCTGTGAGGAGGGGGGCATGTTCTAGAGCTAAGTGCTGAGGGTCCCAGGCTGACTAGGCCACAACTCTGCTTCTAAGGAGTACACAATCCCATGGGGCTGACAGACGGGCACAGTTAACAAGCATATGGCATGACAGGGAAGACTTCTGGAAGAGGTGATGTTTGAGTGGGGCATTGAGGGATGAACAGGTGAACTAGATTTCAACAGGCAGGGGAGCTGGGAAATGCACTTTGGGTAGCAATGCTTGTTTGTTGAGGAGGACATGGGGGCAGTTGGATATTAGGGTTTGGAGCACGTGGCCTTGATTTGGGATTATCACTGGGAAGTAGAGAGAGTAGAGGGTGAGAAGAGAAGAGGGTCAGAAAAGAACCCTGGGCGGCATGGCCATGTTGGAGGTGGGCTTGGAAAGTTCTGGAAGGGGGCTGAGGAGGCATGTCAAGGCATGAGGAATGCCAGTGGAGTGGGCTGTCACAAGATTTAAGAAAGAGCAACAGGGAAAAAAATGAAATATTGAGAAAAGCTCAAGAGAGAGAGGCACTGAGAACAGCCCATGGATGGCAAGAATTTGGTCCCTGGAGACCCTGACGAGGGTGGGGTTGGTGGAGTGGGCAGGGGAGAGGTCGGGGGTGTATTCATTTCCTGTGGCTGCTGTAACAAATCACCACCAACTGAGGGGCTTAAAACAACACAAATTTATTCTCTTACAACTCAGGAGGCCAGAAGTCCAAAGTCAGTCTCACTGGGCTACGGCCAAGGTGTCAGCAGGGCTGGTTCCTTCTGGAGGCTCCAGGGAGGGAATCCATTTCCTTGCCTTTTTCAGCTTCTAGTGGCCACCTGTGTTCCTTGGCTTGTGGCCCCTTCCTCCATGTTCAGTGAGCATCACTCCAATCCCTGCTTTCTCCATCACATCACCTCCTTCTCTAATTCTGACTCCTGTGCCCCTCTTATAAGGGCCCCTGTGATTACATTAGGCCCCCCTGGATATCAGCGATAATTTCATCACAGATGAAAGTCCTATGTAAGGTAACAAGGACAGATTCTGGGGATTAAGACATGAACGTTGCGGGGGGCATCACTCAGGCTCCCACAGGTGGCAAGGGGCACACGGTGGGAGGGGCGAGGACACGGAGAGAGTGGGTGGACAGGATTCACCCAGGAAACTCGAATGAGGAAGGAAAGCAGGACAGGATTGGTCTGGAGGAAGACCCCTCCTGACTGGAGGGAAGTGGCTTTTAGGATTTTTTTTCCCTGTGTCCTTCCCTCCCTCCTTCCCCAAGCCCAGTTAGAAAACTAGAAACACAAGGTGTTGTGTTGATTCCATAAGGTGTTGCTTCTCCTCAGCCCTGACACCTACTCACCCAAGGGTCTTCCAAGCTGGGTGAATCGGGATCTGCATTTTTAAACCACAAGGAAAAGAAACCCAGAGCTACCGAGAATAATATTTTTATTGACTTGGAACAAGTTTGGGAATCTGTGTTTTTAACAAGCTACCCAGGTGATTTTGATGATTGGACAGTTTGAGGTGGTTTTTTTCCCCCTTTCCTATTTCTCTTCACTTCAGTAAACTATTTTTCAACTTTGTTTTTCAGTGAAAACCATTTCCTCCTCACCGTGGAATAGGTCCAGAGGCTGCGCCCATCTCTCCCACGTCAACAGTCCTGTGTCCTTGGCGAAGGACAGTGCTTTCATTCTGTGCCTTTCCCCTCTTCGTCAGCCAAACCCCTGCTTCTGCACCTCCCAGCAGCTAATAAAAAGGCCTAATTACCTGAGGCAGGGAAAGCCCCACCCCTGTTATCCGCAGGGAGGAGTGCAGTCTGCAGAGGCCACACTTGTCCCAGTCCACAGCTTCACTTCCTCCTCCGCTGCATTTCCCCAAAGCGGTTCTGTACAGGGTCTCAGGGTGTCCCTGGTCCGGGGGAAATCCAGCCCAGCCCACCTCCCAAAGCCCACAGCCCTGAGTGAGTGCGCAGAAGTGCAAGAGCTGTTGCTGATGCCAAACAAAGACAGGGAAACGAACTGATTTGGGACAAAAGGCGTTTGTTGCCCAGGAAGGCAGGATTTGGGGGAGCCTTGCTCTGCGTGGAGGTGGGTGGGTATATCCCCTTGGCTCACAGAGGCCTCCTGTCTGGTGGGATCAGCTCCTATAGCCAGTTAGCACCTGGCCCAGCTTTGGGAGATGTGGAGAATGCATTTCACAGTGATTTCCACTGGGCCATGGTACTAAAACAGCTGCAGGAGGGGACACAGCTGGTACTACCCCCACCCCCTCCATTAGAGCTGTTCTGGAAGAATGTCGCCGTCCCCATGGGGAGTGAGAGGGCCCCACTTGCTGTAGTTGGTTCCAAGCACCATGGGAAGGTACCTTTAAACTGCACCTCCATTTTCAATAGCACAAGCTGGCTTTTATCTTTTAAAATCTCACTACCACTTATTCCAGTGGCTCCCAAACCTGGCTAAACATTAGGATCACCCAGGATGTTTATTTAAAAATAAAGATTAATAAAAATAAAGAGTTTTAGAACCCATCCCAGACCCAATCAATCAGAATCTCTTCGGGTAGGCGCAGGCTGGAATCAGCGTGAATTCGATTAATCAGATTGCTGTCCTGATTCCAGAAGGCTGAGCCCATAGAAAGAGAGCGGGAAGATGGAATGGGGAGGGCCAGGATGATGGAGAATAACACAGTCGCCACTCGTGGGCGCTCCAGACGGCCGCACACTCAGCTACTAAGAGGCAGAGCCAGAATTCAGGCCCGCATCTTTCTTTTACCTCGTCTGTCCCAGAAGAGATAATGTGAAACCCTGGCCCCACCTTGAGAGTCAGGCCAGGACAGGACCCGGTCATGGCACCAGCACAATCTGCTTTCTGGACACTCTTCTCTGGTGGGCTCTCAGTCTCAGGGCTTCAGTGGCCGCCTACTCACTTCCCTCATGTCAGTTCACCGTGTGCCTGGGGACACAGAGGAGGTCAGGATGTGGCCATCCTCAGGGCAGGGTGGTTCATGGAAAGGGCACGGGGCTGGAATCAGGAGAGGGGCTTCTGGTCCCAGCACCACCACCCAGAGTTCTGAAAGGAGCCTAGTCCCCTTTCTGTGCAAAGAGGGGACCAGACTTGGTAATCTCTGGGGGTTCATCCACACCTAAAAAGCAGACTCTGATCACCTAACTGCCATGGCACCTCCATTCTGGCATGTGGCCCTTGCTGATGCATCTGTCTGCCCCTCGCGGCTGACGGGCTGTGGCTTCTTTTCTCTTTGTTTCCTTCCAGCACCCACCAGTTTCTAGCACATAGCAGGTGCTCAGTGAGACAACCATTCCTTGATAATCAACAGTTATGTTTTAGGCACCTATTGATAGCCCGAGGCACTGGGCTAAAATACTTGGGATTCAGGAAGGGCTTACTCCCATGGAGCTTATGGCCTAGCAGGGGACAGAAAACACATGAATTCATTAATTAATTACAATTGAGGTGAGTGCTAGGAAGAAAAATAATGGGGTGGTTTGAGAGTGTGGTTAGAGTGTGTGGGGGCCTGTAATTTAGACTGAGGGGTCAATGAAGGCCTCTCTTCATTAGGAACATATAATCTGAGGCCTGGAGGATGAATAAGAAGCCAGATGGAATTGGAGGGGGAGAGTTCTCCAGATGGAGGGAGCAGCAGTGCAAAGGCCCTGAGGTGGGCAGGGTGGACACTCGAGGGCTGGCTGAGGGCAGTGCGGCTGCTGCAGAGTGAACAGGCATGAGGGGAGAGTGAGGCCAGGGTTAGACCACTAGGGTCTTGCAGAAAGAACTTTGATCTTCACCCTCGGCACCATGCAAAACCCTTGAACTGCCATTATCACTGGGAGCAGGACTTCAGAATTTGTGGTCCGGGCTCTGGCTGGAAAAGGTCATTTTGGTGGGCAGTGGGTAGAGGAAACACAGAGGGAGCCACTCACAGGGGTCCTGGTGAGGTCCAGAGCCCTTGCGGGATGATCTGGTAAGAGAAGGCAAGGACTGCAGCTGCATGTGGCAGCTTCTGGCTCTGTCCTGACCTTGGGCCTGGCAGGCAGGGTAGGCCCACTGGTACCTCACTGGCCCTGCGGCAGCTTGGCAGCAATATCTATCTGACAGATAAGAGAGGGCAAACTGACCCAGCCCCAGCGACAATAAACTGGTTGTTCAAGATCATCAAGTCTTCGCTCCTGTCCCTGGGTCTTCCTGTTGCTGGAGAGGTGAGGGGCTTGGGGGTCCTTCAGGAGGGCAGGTTCAGCAGAGCCCAGCACTGTCTCCCCAGACACTGCCCCTCTCCTGCTCCAAGCCCCTCCAAGGCAGTGGCTTCCTCTTGTCTGGAGGACATAAGTAGTTCCACACCTGCCTCTCTGTGGGGTTCTGGGAGCATGGAGGAGGGCATTTAGCCTCCCCAGACTTCAGGGAAGACTTCTTGGAGGAGGTGTTGCTTGAGTCAGAGCAATCCAGGAGAGCAGAGTGGAAAAATATCAAGTGGTGCAAACTGCATGAGCCAAACCCCACACACTGTGTGCAGGTGGACTCAGCCTTTCAGTGTTTCTGGGCATAAAGTGCAGCACCACCTGCCCTGGGAAGCCTCCTGACCCCGCCAGCAGCCTCACATGGTTTCCAAGGGGCTCTTGGGAACTCCAGGGACCAGTGCCCAGCACACTGCTTGGGAGGCCAGGTTGTGCCTGGGCTCTGGGAGGCTGAGCCCAAGGGGACTGCTGTCAGGAGTGAGTCCAATACCCCTGTCCCTCCCACGCAGACACCTTAGCGACCTACCCAACATCCCTGAGTAGGGCCCAGGACTCTTCCCCCACATCACAGGTGGGCAGTTGAGGACTCTGCTCCAGAGAAAGTTACAATTAGGCTCTTAGACTAAGTTGGGGCTGGAGTGAACTTTTTGCAGGTTAAGGATGCTCCTTAGGCAGAGACTGAGCGGGGAGGGCCCCAGATTGGGGCATCAGACTCCTCCCTTCCGATGATCCCCAGAGACTCAGCACTGAGCAGAAAGGAGAGAGGCTGTGCCCACTTGACTGGAAGTCCAATGAGGGAAGAGACCCAGTGGCTTAGCGTCAGAGCTGGAATTGCCCAGGGACACTGCCCCTCTGAAGCTGCAGGGAAGAAGCTGAGGCCCAGGGAGGGACACTTGCTGTGGGAGGCTGAACAATGGCCCCCAAATATGTTCACGTCAGAATCCCCAGAACCTGAGAACATGTTATTTTCCTATGAAAAAAGGGACTTTGCAGATTGATTAAGTTGAGGATCTTGAGCTGTGGGTTATCCCAGTGGGCCCAATCTAATCACAGCCTCATGAGAGGGAGGCAGGAGGAGTCAGGACCAGAGAAGGAGATGATGTGATGAAGGAAGCAGGGGTCAGAGTGATGCCCTTTGAAGGTGAAGGAGGGGCCACAAGCCAAGGAACACAGGCAGCCACTAGAAGCTGAAAAAGGCAAGGAAATAGATTCTCCCCTGGAGCTTCCTGAATTGTAAGAGAATAAATTTGTGTTGTTTAAGCCCCTCCATCGGTGGTGATTTGTTACAGCAGACACAGGAAGTGAACGCACTTGCCTAGAGAGGCAGGACTCACCAGGGCCAAGCCTGCTCTGGGAGCCGGGGGCCCCAGCTCTACGGACTCCCGTCCCACGCGGGACAGGGCTGGGCCAGAGCAAGGTGAGGCCCTGAGGAGGAGAGGTGCATGTGCTAGAGAGGACAGAGGAACTCTTCACGCATCGGGGGATTTTCCTGGCAGACAATCCTCCTAAGGCATGTCAACATTTTTCTCTCCAGGAAAATATAACTCAGTCTCTATCAAAAGAGAGTTTCACACGCACATACACAGACAGACTTGCGGGTCCCAGCGCTGAGCTGCTGGCTCCCGACGTCTTTCTGGGCTGAGGGGGCAGGGAGACAACTGCAGCCAGAACACTGCGCACTGTGGACACATGGTGACATCTGGATTTCCCCAAAGCTCTAGGAGTGCTCCCACCCTACAGCGCTTCCCACGTCCACGAAATCTCTGAGACGATTCAACACGTTTCTTAGCAGTGGAGAGCAATTGGAATTTCCAGCCTAATCCCAGATGTGGGGCTGACGGTAACGGGGAGTGTGGCCTTGGAAAGTATCCGGGAGGCCAGCAGTCCCCTCGGACCCCCAGAACTGGCCTGGGCCAGAGTGCATGTCCTCTTCACTCTGGGTCCTGTGGTTGGGCTTTCTGTGGGAGCTGGAGCACACCCGCCCGTTCATGTGGTTGTCACGTGTGTGGAGGGGGCTGAGGTGACTCTGAAGCTGGCAGGCTGGAGCCTGTGGTCAGGAGGCGGCACACGGCACTGGAGCTGGCAGTGGGGGCCCTGACAGGACAGGAATCTAGAGGGCCAAGGGGACAGAGGGAGAGCTGGAGAGGAGTGTCCTGGGAGAGTAGACAAAGGCCTGAGGCCTGGCTGAGCTGGCCATGGAGAGGCTGGGAGGGAGGCTCCAGGACCAGGGGCCAGTCTGAACTTGGTACGATAGCTTGTGCCTGGCCAGGGGCTGCTGGGAGGTGGAATGAGGGGAAGGCCCTTTACCCAGCCAGGGAACCCTGGTTCCTGGGGCATAGAACTGTTCAATTCTCCAGGCAGGACTAGCAGGATGAGGGTCCCCACTGGGTGCTTCAGTGAAATTATGGGAGGATTAAGAATGTCACCCTCTTCTGCCAGCCTGTGATTGCCCTCTTTGTTAGACAGAATAATGGCACCCTAAAGATGTCCACATCCTAATCCCCAGAACCTGTGACTATTTTACTTTACAGGCAAAGGGATTTAGCAGATGTGATTATGTTAAGGATCTTGAGATGGGGAGATTATTCTGGATTATCTGGGAGAGCCCAGTGTCATCACAAGAGTCCTCATAAGAGGGAGGCCAGAAGGTCAAAGGCAGTAGAAAAGGCATGTGGGATCAGATCAAAGAGAGATTTGAAGATGCTACCTGCAGCTGACTTTGAAGATGGAGGGAGGGACCACAAGCCAAGGAATGCGGGCAGCCTCTAGAAGCTGGAAAAAGCAAGGAAATGGATTCTCCACTAGGGCCTCCAGAAGGAACACAGCTCTGCCAACACCTAGTTTTAGCCCAGAGATGCTGATTTTGGACTTCTGGCCTCCATAGCTATATAATAATAAATGTGTGTTGTTTTAAACCACTCAGTTTGTGGTGATTTGTTACAGCAGCTACAGGAAACCAACACACCTCCCCATTGTGTGGTGGGCTCCAGACTCTGCCCCACTCCCCAAGACAAGCATTTTCAACATGACACTGGGTGAGTGAGCCTGCCATCTGGCCTGCCCCCACACCCTGGCTGAGCACCAGTGCAGACCACGGCAAGGAGGTCAGGAGGAGCTGCCACCCGCCAACCAGGGCTTCCAGTTGGTGACTGAGCTAGGCCTTGTCCAGGGCCTTTCCCCCACGGCCACTGCCTTTTTTTGGCCATGGATGAACCAGCCGTGGGTGTGTTGTCCCTCCATGGCAGCTCTCTAGCCACCCCCACCCCACGCTCTTGGGCTCTGCTCCCCACGTCTCAACAACAAGAACAATGTTTACAAGCTGCAAATAAGAGAATCAGAACAAAGAGAAACACACACACAGATCTCCAGAAGGCCTTGCTTCCCAGGAACTGGAAGTCAGCAAGATCTGCAGTAAATGGGATTTTAACAAACAAACTCAGGGCTGTGCTGAGTGACAGGCAGGAGGTGGCCAGGCTGGGTCAGTGTGTGTGGACACGGGACAGTTCAGGGAGTCCCCCATCCCTATCTCCGAGAATGTTGAGATTTCAAAGCACCTTCCCCCTGCCCCAGGTCACTTATTTTTCTCCTCTTTCCTTACAAGCCCAAAAGTACCTATGCACAAATCATACAGGCACCCACATGCACGCAAATATACACAAGGCCACAAACAAACAGTGCCGACGTGTGCAAAGAGGAAATGGGCAAACACGCATGTACAGACAACACACAAACGTGCACATACACCCACAGACATCTACATGCCCACAAACACAGATACACCCACTTCACACGCTGCATACACCCACACAGATGCACGCAAATACAGACACACTTACGCGTGAGTGGAGACCACCATGCATGTGGACACCTGGGTGCCTGCGAGCAGGGCAGAGAGCCTGGTGCGGCCTTCCATCCCCTCCCCCACCCCAAGCCCTCCTGCGCTTCGCTCTGGGGACCTCTGCTGGTGAAGCCAGGAACGGGCTGCCAGGCCCTCCCTGGACCTGGAGCTGAGCCGGCCACACTGGGGTTTGGAGGGAAGGGAGATGAGGAGAGAAGGGGACCAGCCAGGGGTAGCTCCTGAGCACTCAGCACTGCTGCTTCCACCTGGCCCGCAGGACTCTCTGTGGCCTCCAGTCCAGCGTGGAAGGAGAGATTTCTCCTGCAAAGGTCGCCCTTGGGCTTTTTGCAAGTCCCAGGCCCACCCTGTCCCATCAGTGGACACTTCTAGTGTGCCTGCTGCGGAGGAAAGGCCCCCTCTCCAGAACAAGCCTTCTTCGCCGTCCCACCCTCTGGGAGCCCCCGCTGGCTCCCCCTTACCCCGGTGGGGCTGACTTGCAGCTCTGTTGGGCACGCAGCCTCCCTCCCTGCCGCCCACTGGGTATCTGACTGGGCTCGTAGCTCCCTGTTTGAACCTCCACCTCCTATGACCCCGCACAGGTCCTACCCTCCAGCTCTCAATGGCTTTTTCTTTCCATTTTCTCCTGCAGGACGGGGAGGAAATGAGGAAGATCTTTGGAATAAGATGGATGATGCTCAATTTAGATCTCAGCTCACAGTGGGACTGACTCACCAGCTCTGGACGTCTTGGGCAGCTAATCTGACTGCCCTCAGCCTCAGTTTCACCAGGTAGAATGGAGATCATAATATTTCTATGGCAGCTGATTAAATGACATAACATGTTCAGTGCTGGCACCAGGCAGCCGCCCAGAGTGCTGTCTTTACGAGGTACTCCGACATGACTGGAAATAAAAGGAGATAAGGAAAACTGTGTCCACAACCCCTCTAAGAAACAATTGCATGTTATGTTTCAATGAGCTATTTGCAATGGGGTGGTAGATGAACCCCAAAAGGTCAGGCTAGTATAATAGTAGTTGGTCTCTAAGGAGGGTGGGGAGGGTCTCTGCAGAGTTTTTGTTGGCCTAATTGGGGGATGCAAGTCTGGGGTCGGAGCTGAACTGCTCAGAGGAGATGGAGTGTTGCTAATGGGGATCCTCTTCTCTGTCTACTCCTTCCTTCCTCCCAGCAGAGATCAGTTTCCACCACACTAAAGTGGAGCTGATTGTAAAAGCATATTGGTTTGGTGGGATATGAAACTATCACCCTGCCTGGGGAACTCACATGTTTCCTTTGTGCCCTTCCTGGCATGTAGAAGGTGCTCAACGAGTGTCAGTTGGGTGTGTCTCTGTAGTTCTTTGCCCTAAGACTTCTCTCCAGACCCTCCCCTCAACTTGCCCCTTTCATATCCTCTCTGTCCAGTCTCTGTGCCCACAGCATCACTATGTTCTTCACTCCTCACACACCTCCAACCTTAGACCACTGGCCCACCTCATTTTGGAAGCCTTGAGACTTCTAGCAGGGGTCAGGATTTTCATTTTTTGGGAAATCGGATGGTTCTTGTATACTGGCCTGTTTAAAACAACAGCAGCAGCAGCAACAAGCAGCCACCCTCTTGTCCTGGAAAGTGTGTCCTCACCTTTTCTTTAAATGTCTACAATCAGGCTGTCCCGACCTACCCATGGGTTGTATTTCAAAACTGTTTCTGTGAAGTGGTTTGGCATTCCACACAATGAGCCAATAGAAAATCGAGAACTCAGTGTTGTGAACGGGGCTCAGTTTTCCAGGTTGGGCCATAAAAGCCCATTAAACCCATCTCAACGTGGGGCTGTCCCACACCGACATAGGAAGAAAGAAAACCCTACTCTTGCAAGACCCATATGTAGAATTGGAAAAATAATAATGCTGATTTAGAAGAGTCTATCTATTTTCTCTTGAAAAAAGAGAAAATATGAAATTATCCACCAAACCTAAAGCAAAGCAGGTTTCTCAACAGGACTACGGGAAGATGGGTGGGGTGTCCTGAAGGAAACCTCGAAGTGCTTTCCAAGGGCTCTCGAAGTTGAGAGCCTTTATTCTTCATTATTCTAATTACCTCTCTGACTTTCAGTCTGCCTTTTTCTTGACACGGGGCGGGACTAGCTCCATCTCAGTCACCACGTTGGTTGGGTAGATAGGACAAACCGTGGGGAAAGGACCTCCTGAGGTAATAGGGGTAGAGTCAGAAGAACGTAAATGAAGAAGTAGGTTCAAGGATTTGCAATTTGAGTTTTAAAGGTGGCCTGAGGAAGAATGAACTGATCACAGTTGAAAAGAAGAGAGAGAGAGAGAGAGAGAGAAAAGAGAGATTACGGTACCTATGGGACCCCACCTCCCAGAGAGTTCCAAGGCTGGCCACCAGGTGACACCACGGGCCGGGCACAGCTTGGTTGCTGTCTGCAGTAGGTGGAGGGGGCTCGGGAGGCCTGGGGAAGGGGGAAGCCAGCCAGTGTTTCAGACTCACCTTCATCCTGTCTGCACTGGGGGGAGCACACCCCATGCCATCTCCTGCCTTCTCAGCCACCGCCCAGCTCCCCTGCGGGCTCGTGCTGATATACAAGGGGAGGCGGGGATGGCACCCAGGGGCCCAGGGCCCAGGATGAGGAGGCTGGGTGAAGAGGAGAGGAGGGGGGCTCAGGGAGGTCTTGGACAGAACCTTGATAGCCAAGGGATGGAAAACAATGAACCTTTACTGAGCATCCGCCCCCACTCACAGGTCCTGGCGAAGGGAGGCCCAGAGGCCAATCAAGCGGCCTCGCCCACAGGGCTGCCCACAGAGGCAGGTGATTCAGAGTTAGGTTTGGCTGATAACACCCCCACTAGGTGAGAATGGGTCCTTTGTGAGGGCTCCCTCTCTTGGGGCCCCCTCCTCACAGCTGGGCGGGCTGGAGCAAGCCTGAGAGGAGGGCTGGCTCGCAGGCAACTGGGCTGCCTCGGGGAGCGCAAGGAACCCAGCAGCCTCCGCTGTGAGGTGCCGTGTGGGAACTTTCAGGTGCCGCAGGGCAAATGTACAGGAGAAAGAGACAGCTTGACAGGAGCTCACATGCCTTTCTTCCAGGTTTCCAATCTCAGCTGTGTCCCCCTGCAACCCTGCAATCCACTTATTTCCCCAGGGAGAAGCAAACACCATTTGTAGTACTAAGTTAGGATGCTGGGTTGCACACGGCCCAAACTCAACTTGAATCAGCTTGGTGAAAAGGGGTTGTTGACTGTTGGCTCAATCAGGGCAAGAATAGAGCAGGCCCCAGAGGGGTCTGGAAGGAGGCCTACTCGCCAGCCAGACTATCTTCTGTCTCTTTACCCTGCATCTTGGAGAGGCTGGCAGCATCCTTTCTCCCACACGTGGGCTTTGTGTCCCCACTCCCACGCCCACTCCCCTGCAGAGAAAATGACCATGGCAGTTCAGGGTTACATCCTCACAGTCTCATGGCCAGAAAGGAAATTGCACCGTCTGCTACCAGGTTTGGCTAGAAAAAGTCCTGAGGAAGAGCTCTGATTGGGTCCACTTGAATCATGTGCCCAGTTCTGGGCAATTGCTGTGGCCAGAGGGATGTGACACCATAATTCTCCCAGTCTGAATCCCTTGCCCAACCCCATGGCCAGGGGGAATGGGGTTCAGGGTGGACAAATACAAGAATCTCCTTGATGTGCATTTGGGGTCTCAGGTGGCAGAGCTGCTAGTCGCCCCCCCTTAACAATTTTCCCTTTTCTTTCATAGACCAAAAGGTGTTTACTGGAATAAAAACTACATTTCCCAAGCTCCCCTGCAGCTAAGGATAGCAATGTGTCTGAGAGTTCTTGCCAATGAGATGCGAGCAAAAGCAATGTGTGCGACTTCCAGATAGAAGGTGCCCTTAAAAGGAAGGAATCAGCCTCTGTGGCTCTCCTTCCTCCGCTTGGTGGAGACTGGAAGCCTATGTGATAGAGGGTCATCTTGGATCATATAGGTGAGGACAGGACCATAGGGATGGCAAGTGAGTTAGAAGATGACTGAGTCTTCTAACACTATTTTGGGCCCAAACTGTTTATGCCTGGACTGTTACGCAAGAGGAAAGAAACATCCATCTTGTTTTAGCCACTCTTATTTTGGGTCCCTGTTATATCAGCCAAGTCTATACCCTAAGTAATATATCTTGTGACCTTCTCTTGGAACGCACAGGTGTGGGCTGAAAACTCTATTTTTTGTACGAGGACAAAATTTGTTCCCTGCCCGTGTTATACATCCATCCAAACCCAGAAACGTTCTGCCTATGACCAGCCCGCCCTTCGCTGAGAGTGTGAGAAGACACATCACGGGGCCGGATCTGACCTGAGAAGTTATTTTCATTTTCCCCTGTACCCTGACTGCACCTCACTGGGTGTTCAAAGCACTTTGCATGTGGGTTAGACCGATCTGTGCTTCAGCTCGGGAGCTCTTCTAAAGTGGAGCTCGTGGCTCTCTCATCAGACTGGAGGCTCCTGAGTGCTGGAGCTGTAGAGAAAGAGAAAACCCCCGCCCTCCCTCCCCCGAGGATAGGAGCGTGCCCCACTTATTAGCACAGGGCGAGCACAGCAAACAGCCCGTCTCCCGTGAGACTGGAGGCACATAGTTACTGAGAGCTGAGCAACGGAGGACTCAGGAGAAACTGCTCTTCTCTTGCCACCTGGGAACGTTCCATCCCTGGGCTCCCACCCAGCTCCTCTATCCACGTCCTGAGGGAGGAGAAAGAAAGGGCCAGAGGCTGTGACAGCACCAGCCTGCTAGGTCCTGGGTTCCTGGGGTGAGGGAGAGGCAGTGGCTGTGTCATGTAACAGACCAGTGTAGGAGAGGAGGTACAGAAAATAACTGAATGACTTTGTGTCTAATGGTCCCCCACCCTCAAGCTTTCTAATGAAGGAGGCATAATTGAGTGGAGCGCAGTTGGGAAAATTCAGAAGGAAACATTGCCTCAGCCCAGAGAAGCACAGGCTGAGGCTGGGCTGGGCTCTTCCTTTCTTTCTGTACTGATTGTGTTTAAGAACAATGGCAGGCAGGCCTGCGTTTCTCTTAGAGCCTTCCTTGGCTCCCAAGTGGCTGGCTTCGCTCCTTCTTCTTTTCCTCCAAACCTCCTCCGTTGGATGGGGGCTCCCTGAGAGCCAAAAGGGTGTCCTTATTCTCAGACTCGGGTCGGAAGACTGCTCAGAGGGCAAGCTGGGCTAGCCCAGGACCGTGGGAGCCAGCTAGCCCCACCTAAACTAGCAGGAGGATATTAGGTTTCCAGGCTAGACTTCTGTTCCCACCTCTAACCAAGGCAGTTCCCCACACTGCTTTCCCCTGACACCAGCACTGGACCAAGGGAGCAGCTGTGACTTTTTGGTTCCCCCTCCCACGAGCTACATCAGGCCTGAGAGACAAATAGGGCTGGTGACACGGTAGCATGTGGTCAAGATGCTGAGAGTTGACCCCCTTCCACACCCATGCCACTGTGAGAAACATGCAGCTGCTCCTGGCTTGTGAGGTATAGCCAGGGCTGCCACCCATGAGACCTCACGCCACCTGCCCTCCCGCGACAAGCTCGGCTCACTTCCCTGCCGCAGCAGAGTCCTGGCATGCTTCTTGCCTGTCTGTTCTGCCCCCACCTCCCCTCTTGCGCGACGCGCCCTGGAGCTCTTGCGCCATGGTCAGCACATTCCCCTGTGTCTTCAGTCTCTTTTTGGAAGGTTTCCTCCTCCTCCAGGCCTTGAATCACCACCTCCTTGCAGTACTGTCAAGCAGAGGCCATTTAATCTCACATTCTCTGCACCTCAGGGCTAAAAGGTGGAGTTTTGTCCTTACTACTCTTCATTGTCATTTCCAGCCCGTTACTCCTATCCTCCTGTAAAACCCTGCATCATTGACACTCCTGCTTCCAGCTATGCCACCCCCTCCTTGTCCCTGTCCTCCACCAGCCTCTCAGACGTGCTTCCTCACCCACTGAAGCCGCCAGCTCCAGCCTCATCGGCTTTTTCTCCACCACACCTCCCACCAGTAGCCTAGACAAATGGAATGACCTACATCCTCACTCTGACCTCTGGCTTCCTTCACCTCCGTCTCGAATACTTCCGGCCTTAGCTATTCATTGCCATATTTATCCCTTAAGAGTTTATGGTCACCAAAAAGCCTCACCAATTCTGAAATCAGAAAGTCTCACCTCCAACTAACCATCCGTCACCTCCAAGCCTTTCTGCTCCCTGGCCCAAGTGTCCCGGCAACAGCTCTCCGGCCCCATGGAACTCTCCAGTCATTGGTTCCTTCATTTGTTCTCCATCCATCAACCCCTCCTGCATTTACTTCTCTCCTTTCCCAGCTGACATTCTGTGGCTCATGAATGAATAAACTCTGGTATATTCAAACAATGGAATATCTATAGGCAGTTCAAACAAACAAGCCACAGAAACGTAAAACAATCTGGATGAATCTTAGCAATATACAGTTAAGTGAAAAACATAAGTCCCAAAAGATTAGATAGAGAATGATATCTTTTTAATGAGGTTAAAAACAACCAATATAAATATATATGTGTAAATTTTGGAAACATATATAGATGCAATAAAACTATATAAAAAGGAAAGCAAAGCTATACCTTGCACACAGAATTCAGGATGAACATCACCTTGAGTGGAAGGAGGCAGGGGATGGGATGGGGAGGAGAAACCATGTGGGAGATGTGGGTCAGTGTCAAGGCTTTTGTTTGGATGGTGGTTTTGTAGGTGCCTATTACATCATTAAAAATAATAAATTAAATAACTAATTAAATAAAAGGAAACCATGCACGGATCAATGATGAGTGTGTCAGGGAACCAATCCTGGGAGGGGTCTAATAAAATAAAGACTCCATGGGTCATCATTATATCACTTTCTTGCAAATATACTGACCCTCTCTCATTGTCCCACTGTGGAGTGCACAGTCTCCCTGCGTCTGCACTGATCTTTTCTTATTCTTCCCACCACCATGCAAGAAGTGCCCCAGTTTCTTCAGTCAAAAATTCCATCATTTGTGCCCTAGTTCCCATCCCTTGTCATCTTCTCAAGGACTTTGTGCCTTTGGCTGTCCCCTAGTTCTCTTTCCTCATCGAGCTCTCCCTCTCTTGTGGCTCGTTTCCACCAGCACAAACATGCTCTAGTCTCTCCCATATGCAAAACAAACTAACTTCGATTAGTTAGGATAAAAGTTAGGCTGCTGTAACAAAGAGATCCCCACAGTGTTCCAAACAAGTAGAAAATTAAAGTCTGCATGAAAATTCTAGGGTAGCAGTACAGGGGTGACATGGCAGCTGCTTCTGTCTGTTGCTCTGCCACCCTTAACTTGAGGTTTCCCTCCACTCCAGCCATTACCAGCACTTCCACCTTCCAGCCACAAGGAAAGGGACAAAGAGGAAGGAGATGTGTCTGCTTCCTGTGGAGGGCACAGCCTGGAAGTTGCACACATCGTGTCCACTCACATTCCATTGCCTCACGCTTGGTCATAAGATACACCTCATTGCCAGGGATGTGAGGAAATAGAGTCTTTAGCTCGCAAGTAAATGTGTCCAGTTGAATATTCCACCACTTTTGAGGAAGAGGAGAATGGATATTGAGGGAAAGCTAGCAATCTTTCCACAGTTCACACCTTTGGCCACCCAAATAAATACACACTCTCTTCCCAAGCATGGAACATGCTAATTCCCTTCCCAAGCCTGAAGCCCACAAGGTCCTATCCATTACTGCAACCAGTTCAAAGTCCAGACCCTCTTGGTGATTGTCTGATCTTTATATGAAGTTCAGATATTGGTCCAGTGACATATAAACTAAAAGATAAGTCATCTATTTGCCCCCCTCCACCAGCCAACAACGCATGCGAAATATACAACAGAGGGGAGGAACAGTATAACCACAATTAAAACTGCCATTTGGAAAGGGAAGAATGGAAAACATAGCAGGCACATAGCAATTAGCAGATCCCACTGGGCAAGAATTCCAAAGGTTCCTTGCCCCCAGGGGACTAAGTTCCTAGGGACTGATTACTGGGGAATATTTCCTTTACCCATTATTCTCTGTGGTCCCTGGCTCTGCCTTCTGGTAGGTCCTTCCACATTTGTTGTCCTCCAGGGCCATGTCTGAAGAAGCCATTGGAAAACATGCCCTTCGAGGGCAGTGAGAGTCTAACATTCACAGCCTGTTTCCTGCTAGAGCAGGTGTGGGAACTCAGGGCTTGCTTTAGGAGTCAAGCAATCCCAGAGTTGTGCAGGCCATGCTTGCAGACTTTCATCAATTAATTTCCTTCCAACAGTACAATAACCCAAAAATTAAATTAAGAAAAAACAATTTTATTTACAATTGTGTTGAAAAAACAAAATACTTAGGAGTAAACTTAACAAAAGCAGTTCAAGACTTGTATATTGAAAACTACAAAACATCATTAAAAGGAATTAAAGAAGACCTAAGTGAATGGAAAGACACCCTGTGTTCATGGATTGGAGGACTTAATGTTGTAAAAATGGCAATATTCCTGAAAGTGATCTATAGCTGTGGTCCCCAACCCCCAGGCCACAGACCAACACCACACAGCAGGAGGTAAGCAACTGGCTTACTACAGAGTGAAGCTTCGTCTGTATTTATAGCCACTCCCCATCTCAAATTATTGCCTGAGCGCCTCCTCCTGTCAGATCAGCTGCAGCATTAGATTATCCTAGGAGCGCAAACCCTACAGTAACCTGTGCATGCGAGGGATCTAGGTTGCGCGCTCCTTACCAGAATCTAATGCCTGATGATCTGAGGTGGAGCTGAGGCGGTGATGCTAGCGCTGGGGAGCAGCTGCAAATACAGATTATCATTAGCAGAGAAGTTTGACTGCGCAGAGACCATAATAAATCAATTGCTTGCAGACTCATGTCAAAACCCTATCAGTGAGTGGCAAGTGAAAATTAAGCTGCATTTGGTGGCAGGTTTTACAGCAGCAAGTGAGCATCTTACTTCAATTGTAAAGCTGCATCTGGTAGCAAGCTTTATAGTGGCAAGTGAGTTGATGTACTTCAATTGTACAGCTGCATCTGGTGGCAGGCTGTAAGTCAGAATCTGACACTTATTTTAGTCCATGCGTGGCCCGCCCATTATTTTATTTACCACTTCCATTGTCACCTCTTTCCCTCCCTGTGCACTTGTCTCAGTCACAGTTTTGGTAAACCCACAAGCTAATCCTAGCAAAAATGAGTGAAAAACAAACATTGCTGGAAAACTTCTTTGAAAAGGGGGAAAGACCCAATGATGAGAACAGCAGAAGACTCTAACACTGCCAACAAAATGAAAGCTGCATTTAAAAGAAGATACCAAGAGTCCTACTTAAATTACAGGTTCACTGCAACAGGTGATTCACATTCTCCAAGCCTGCTTTGTATAATACGTGGCAACCAGCTATCCAATGAAGCCATGAAACCTTCAAAACTGCTTCACCACATGGAGACCAAGCACCCTGCATTAAAAGAAAAGCCTTTGGAGTTTTTCAAGAGAAAAAAACATGAACGTGAAGAACAGAAGCGATTATTGAAAGCCACCACTTCATCAAATGTGTTTGCATTGAGAGCATCGTTCTTAGTGGCTAACAGAATTGCTAAAGCTAAGAAGCCCTTTACTATTGGTGAAGAGTTGATCCTGCCTGCTGCTAAGGACGTTTGCCGTGAACTTTCAAGAGAGGCTGCAGTTCAAAAGGTGGCATGTATTCCTCTTTCTGCTAGCACCATAACTAGACAAATTGATGAAATAGCAGAGGATATTGAGGCACAATTGTTAGAGAGGATTAATGAGTCATCGTGGTACCCAATCCAGGTTGACGAGTCTACCGATGTTGACAACAAGGCAACAATGCTGGTTTTTGTGCAATATATTTTTCAGGAGGATGTGCATGAGGGTACGTTATGTGTGCTTTTGTTGCCAACCAACACCACAGCTGCAAAACTATTCAAGTCTTTGAATGATTATGTATCAGGGAAACTGAATTGGTCATTTTGTGTCAGTATATCCATGGACGGAGCGGCTGCCGTGACTGGATGGCTTTCTGGTTTTACTACTCGGGTCAAGGAGGTCACTTCTGAATGTGAGTCTACGTACTATGTCATCCATACAGAAATGCTGGCTAGCCAAAAAATGTCACCAAACCAAACAACGTTTTGCAGGATGTGATTAAAATTATCAATGACATTAAAGTACATGCCCTTAAGTCATATCTGTTCTCATAGCTCTGTGAGGAGATGGACGCAGAGCACACACGTCTTCTTATATACAGAAGTGAGATGGTTTCTAAAGGTAGATCACTGGCCAGAGCTTTTGAGTTATGAGAGTTGCTCCAGAGATTTCTTTTAGAGAAACAGTCACCACTGGCAGCACATTTCAGTGACCCAGAATGGGTTGCAAAACTTGCTTACTTGCGTGACATATTCAACCTGCTCAACGAACTCAATCTGTCATTTCAGGGGAGAAAGACAATTGTGTTCAAGTCGGCAGATAGAGTGGCTGCATTCAAAGCCAAACTGGAATTATGGGGGCAATGAGTGAACATTGGGATTTTTGACATGTTTCAAACATTGGCAGAGATTTTGAAAGAGACTGGGCCAGGGCCTTCTTTCTCCCAGCTGGTGCATGATCACCTATCTCAGCCTTCAGAAGAGTTTGAGCATTACTTCCCAACCACAAAAGATCCCAGAACTGGGAAGGAATGGATCCTCGACCCATTTGTGAATAAGCCAGGTGCATCAACTTTGTCCGTGCTGGAAGAGAATCAACTGCTTGAAATCGCAAATGACGGTGGCCTGAAAAGTTTGTTTGAGACAATTTCAAATCTCCATACATTCTGGATTAAAGTCAAGGCGGAATATCCTGAGATTGCCACAAAAGCACTGAAAAGTCTGCTTCTATTTCCAACACCCTATCTTTGTGAAGCAGGGTTTTTTGTGTGACAGCAACCAAAATGAGATTACAGAGTAGACTGGACATAAGTGTTAGGGTGGAAACCCACTGATTCTGCATTAGGGTGAGTTGTATAATTATTTCATTATATATTACAATGTAATAATAATAGAAATAAAGTACACAATAAATGTAATGCGTTTGAATCATCCCAAAACCATCCCTCCCTGCCCACCCGCAGTCTGTGGAAAAATTGTCTTCCATGAAACCAGTCCCTGGTGCCAAAAAGGTTGGGGACTGCTGATCTACAGATTCAATGTAATCCCTATTAAAACCCAGCTGCCTTTTTTGAGAAATTGAAAGCTGATTCTAAAATTCGTATGGAATTGCAAGGGACCCAGAATTGTGAAAATAGTCTTGAAAAGGAAGAACAAAGTAAGAAGATTCACACTTTCCTATATCAAAACTTATTACAGGCTGGGTGCGGTGGCTCATGCCTATAATTCTAGCACTCTGGGAGGTTGAGGCGGGAGGATCGCTTTAGGTAAGGAATTCGAGACCAGCCTCAGAAACAGCGAGGCCCTGTCTCTGTAAAAAATAGAAAAACTAGCCACGCATGGTGGCACACACTTGTAGTCCCAGCTACTTGGGAGGCTGAGGCTGGAGGATCACTTAAGCCCAGGAGTTTGGGGTTTCAGTGAGCTGTGATGATGCCAGTGCACTCTAGCCAGGGTGACAGAACAAGACCCTATCTAAAATAAATAAATAAAATAAACCTAGTACATTGCTATGGTAATTAAGACAGTGTAATATTGGCACAGAGATATACCTGTACATGTAGGTCAACAGAGTAGAATTGAGACTCTAGAAAGAAACCCTTACACATATAGTCAACTAATTTCAACAATGGTGCCAATACAAATCAATGGGGAAAGAATAGTGCTGGGACAATGGGATATTCACATTCAAAAGAATGTAGTTGGACCCTCTACCTCACACCATATACAAAAATTAACCCAAAAGGAATCATAAGAGAAAAAATGCCATAATATAGTTATTGTGTTTCTCACAAAAGTAAAAAGAAAATGGATTGTAGGTCTAAATGTAAGAACTAAAGCTATAAAATTTCATGATCTAAGATTAGACATTGGTTTCTTAGATATGATACCAAAAACACAAGAAAAACTGGAGAAACAGATAAATTGGATTTCATCAAGGTAAATAATTTTTGTGCTTCAAAGAACACCATCAAGAAAGTAAAAAAATGACCCACAGAATGGGAGAAAATATTTGCAAATCCTGTGTCTGATAAAGGATTTTTATCCAGAATATATAAAGAACTCTTATAATGCAACAATAAGAAAACTACCCAATTTTTAAAATGTGCAAAGGATTTGAAAAGACATTTTTCTAAAGAAGATATACAAATGACCAATAAACACATGAAAAGATGTTCAACATCATTAGCCACCAGGGAAATATAAATCAAAACCACAATGAGAAGGCCAGACGCAGTGACTCACGCCTGTAATCCTAGCACTTTGGGAGGCTGAGGTGGGAGGATAGCTCAAGGTCAGGAGTTCGAGACCAGTCTGAGCAAGAGTGAAACCCTGTCTCTACAAAAAATAGAAAAATTAGTCGAGTGTGGTAGTGCAGGCCTGTAGTACAATCTACTCGGGGGGCTGAGGTAGGAGGATCCCTTGGGGTTGGAGATTACAATGAGCTATGATGACACCATTGCACTCTAGCCCACGCGGCAAAGCAAGACTGTGTCTCAGAAAAAAAACCAAATAACAAAAAACCCACAATGAGATACCACTCCATACCCACTAGGATGGTCATAATAAAAAAGGCAAATCATAACAAGGTTGGAGAGAATGGGGAAAAATTAGAACACTCATACATTGCCGGTGATAATGTAAAATGGTGCAGCCACTTTGGAAGACAATTTTGCAGTTCCTCAAGGTAAACATAACATTATCTTATGACCCTGCAATTCCATTCCTAGGTATATACATCCAAGAGAGTGGGAGCATATATCCACACAAAAACTTACATGTGTTCATAGCGACATTATTTATAATAGCCAAAAAGTGGAAACAACTCAAACATCCATCAGCTGATGAACAGATAAACAAAAGGTGGTACATACCCACGCAAGGAATATTATTCAGCCATAAAAAGAAAGGAAATACTGACACGTGCTGAAGCATGGATGAACCTTGAAAACGTTATGCTGAGTTCAAGGAGCCAGTCACAAAAGGCCACACACTGCATGACTCTGTTTATATGAAATGTCCAGAATAGGCAAATCCATCGAGACAGAAGGTAGAGTGGGGGCAGGGGGAGGAGGGACGGGTGCGCACTGGCTGGGGGAGGGGCACGCTTGTAGCTCTGACTCAGGCGGTGCAAGGGCAATATACGCAACCTAAACATTTGTACCCCCATAATATTCTGCAATAAAAAATAAAAAAGAAAGTATACTGGTGGTTGCCAGAGGCTGCAGGAGTGGGAGGAGGGGAATGGGGAGTGACTATTACTGGGCACAGGGCTTCCTTATGTGGTGATGAAAGTCTTCTGGAAATAGGTAGTGGTGATGGTTGCACAACCATGTGAATATACTAAAAACCACTGAATTGTACACTTTTAAAGGGTGAACCTTATTGTATATGAACTATATCTCAATATAGTTGTCATTTTTTAAAATAACTTAGTAGAGTATACTTCTCGTCTATTTGCTTCCCGTCTGTTCTATGAGCAAGTAACTCAGCCAAAAAGCTTTTCTAGACACAGTTCTTGAGGCTGAAGACACATATATGCATATTATTTACTGGTTTGTCTATCTCTATACTCTGTACTCTGTCCATCCCACCCTCTTGACTTCATGATAGTAGTTCCTGAGGTTATCTGTCACAGTAGGCCTGAGTAAGAAAGCAATATCCTTAATCTGACCTTGGCTGCTGGGCTGATCCCATTGTTTGTCAGGGATTCTTAACTGGGGCTGGCTGGGGAAGGCTTAGGGCCACAGTCTTATCTCCTGTAAAGCTGCCTCTTCAGAGCCACTTCATAGTACTGCTTCAGTTTGGAGCACAAAATAGTTGACTTTCTCAACACGTCAAAGCTCCAAATACTGGATTCTCAGTCAACTTAGATTATTGGCTGGATGCAGAAATAGTCTTCATTAGCAGGGCTGCGTTCACTTTCATCTCTCTTGCAAACTGCTGGCTCTATTCTGGGTTTCTCTGTCTTCCAGGGCCTTACTAAATGTGGAAAGAAGCCAATACCCCCCAACATTTGGACCTTTTCTAAATCACTTCCCTTAGAACTGGAAGCTCAGTAGGCATGTGAACTGCCTTCCAAGATATCCATAAGATATCCATAAGATAGTGTTACCAAATGTTTTGCATAATATGGGTCACCAGCTTTCCAACCTGAAATATCTTTGCTGTCTGAAAATATCCCCAATGCCTTGTATTTAAAATTTTGCCATAGCAACACTCTACTTCTAGATATCAAATTCTATGTTACTTAGAATATGGTTTAGACTGCTGTCACAAAAAGACCTCAAACTACATTGGCTTAAATAAAATAGAACCTTATTTTTCTATCATGTAAGTTGATGGTCTAAGGCTGATAGAGTGGTTTAGTGGTTTGGGAGGACTCAAGCTTTTTGTATTTTATTACTTCATTATTCTCAACGTGCTACTTCTATCACACAATCTAGGATGGACAGCTTCTGTCATAGGTTAGGTTTCTCAGGAAATAGCCTCAGAGACAGAGATTTGCAGACAGGTGTTTTATTGGGGAGTGCTCTTGGAATGAAGCTTCATGGGAGTGATGGCAACAGGACTGGGCAAAGGGGGGAGTTGAGCTGTGACACAGGCACAACAGAGGCCTCAGCCACCCCACAAGAATGATGCAGCTGGGGTGGCCTTCAAAGCTGTCTTGAAGAAGGCAAGGTGCTGGGCTTTTTACCCTACTGGTCACTGGATGCAGGCCCCATTTGATACCTCCAAGGAGGAGGGGTGACTTTGGGCATAGCAGTTCCTGGGGAAAGACTCAGCTGAGCAGTGAGCAGACAAACTCCTGGCAGTTGGGGCAAGGAGTGCTTGTTTTGAGCAGGGTTTCAGGGAGAGCATGACAGTGTCCACCAGGAGCTCCTGTGGTTCTCACCACGAGGTTTAGCCATCTGGTAGGAGATGGAAAGCCCCCACGACACTTCCACTCACATCTCATTAGCCATAGTTAGCCACATGGTCACAGCGACCTGGAAGAGCCATGTGCTCTCAGCAAAAAACTAGAGAAAAAAAGCAAAACTGAATATTGGGGTCATTTGATCCCATGCCCATCTCCAGCCATTGCCCCAATTGTCTGTTCCTCCTCAGTACCTGGCTTCCTCCACTTCTGTGTCGGCTTTTGCCCCAGACTGCCCGCCTGACACCTCCTCTTGGATGCTGTGTTAGTTGTATTGGATCATCTCTTTCACTTGCATGTCAAAATATTCAAACTAGTTCCTGGGGAAATCAAAAGATTTTATTCGTTCATGTAATGATCAAAGAGTGGATCTAGCTTTAGGCATGGATGGCTCCAGAGGGTCACATGATGGTGTCAGAACTCAGTCTCTATCTCCTGAATCTGCTTTCTTCTGCGCGTCTTTCATTCTCCGGCTGCCTCACTCATCCCATGTGGTCACAAATCTCCATATGGATGCTCCAGGCTTTCATTTCCTTATAGCTCCAGCCTCATATTTCTTTATAGCTCTGGGCTTATATTTCCTTATGGCCCACAAACTCAGAGAAGAGGGCAATCCCCTCTTTTTCAGAGTCCCCCAAGGGGCTCTTTGCCCCCCCACAGGACCAATCTCTGTGTCTGAGACTGGGTTCTCTGATTGTGCAGCCTGAGCCATGCCCAGCTGTGTGCTGGGAAGGCGAGGCTGTGTAACTGGCAGCCCCAGCAGGAACACTTGCAGTGAGGGATGGGCAGAGCCCTAGAGGAAAAGCGTGGTCCTATTACTAAAAAGGAGGGGGAGGGATGCTGACTCTGGGCTGTCTCCTGGGCATCTCAAACTTAGCATGTCTACAGCTGAACTCTTGATTTCCCTCTCGGCCTCAAATATGTGCTGTCTCCACTCTTCTCATATGGTAAATGGCACTTCTATCTACCCACCCAGCTGCTCTGGCCGGGGAGTCAGCCTTACACCTGCGTCTGTCTCCGCCCAGTATCCCAACTTTTACCTGCATATCCTGTCACCCAGAGCTCTTGCATCAGTCCCCTGCTCTCCGTTTCTCCATTACCAGCACCTCGCCAAACCCCCATCACCTCTTTTCTGTGCTATTCCAGTCATCTCTTTCCTGTCTCCCATGTTCACACTCACTCTTGTTGCTGGTTTTTAGAGTGGCCACAGGCATGTTTTTTGAAATATACAAATGAGACTGCATATAACACGATGACTAGAGGTGCACCTGGAACAAATGGGCCCCAGTGCAAAGAATCCAATTCCTATTTCCCACTGGGTGAGTCCCAAATGAGCATTCACTTGTCACTTTCATAGCACTCACCACCTGAAGATTTGTTCTGCACCTGTTTTCTCCCCTAAACTGGAAGCTCTGGGAGAGCAGGGGTCTTGTCAATCACACACACCACCACATTCCAGCCACTCTTTGGAACACACAGCCCTAGGGGCTTGGTGGAGCCAGGGTGGGTTTTTGGGATGGGTGGAAGGACCACTCTAGGATTTGGAGAGGGAAGGGAGGGGCTGTGCCCTTGGCAAAGGCAGCACCCTGCCAGAGAGAGTTCAGGGGAGGCACCCTTGCTGAGGAAAGCCCCCTCCAGGTGATGGGAGAAAGGGAAGACAATTACATAGTTCCCATAGGTCGTGATGCAAGCAAGGGCTGTTGGGGTTTAGTTCTGGTTCTTTCCTGACTACACAATGGGGATGTGACAGCACTGATATCAAGATGCAGTGCTCCAAATGATTCGGGAGCAGTGGGGGGGCCAGGGTATCCCATTGGGCGTAGCTTCCATATCCAGCTCACCCTCCATATCCAGCATACTGTGGTTGGGGCAACAAACCCAACCTTGTAGGTAGCTCTTTCTACTTCCTCCCCCTCCCTACAGCACCTCCACTCTGCATGCAAGCACCCGCTTTCCCTTGAAGAGTAAGGAGGTGGACCCCCCCCTTTGAATATGCAGTGTGTAGCCCAAAGACACAGACCATCAGGCACATTTTGCATACATTTCTATTCTTGCTAATAAAACCTGGAACACAGTAGGCACTCAATAACTACTTGGAGAATGAATGAGTGCATGAATGAATGAATGGATGGATGGAAACATTGCCCAACTTTGCTTTCCACCCCCACCCCTGAGGAGAGGGCTCTTTACCCTGGGAGCTTTGCAAGGAGGCCATCGTGGGTCAGGCTCACCTTCCCCTCCCTCCAGCTGAAACCCACAATGATGGGGCTCTCTCTGCATTTGGCCCACTTCCCAGTTGGTAACAATTCCCCATGTCCTCATCAAACGTAATTCTACATAATTAGTTCCAAATCTGTCGCTGGCCAGTGGTGGGGCTGGCAGGCACAGGCAGTGCCACCCAGGGCCATGTGGGAAGATGTTGGAGCCACGTCTGTGTGCTGCTCAGGGTGGCAGATGCCTGCCCACATGTCCTCCTGACCACAAGCACCCTCAGGTTGTCATCTCCCAGAACTGAAGGTGTATTTCTTTTCATTTCTCTTCAACATTCTTTTCCTGATATGATAGCCAGCCTCCAAAATGTCCCCCAATGAGCCATGTCTACTGGTATTCATGCCCCTGTATAGTTCCCTCCCACATTGACTAGACCTGCCCTGTCTAAACAATAGGATGTTGTGGAAATGGCCACGTGTGACTTCCAAGGCAAGGTCATAATAAAAGATATTGCAGCTCCTGCCTTGCTCTCTCAGTTCACTAGTTCAGAGGGAAGCCAGCTGCCATGTCATGAGGATGCTCAAGCAGTCCTATGGAAAGGTCCATGTGGACAGGAACAGAGGCCTCCTGCCAACTACCAGCACTAGTGCCAGGCATGTGAGTGCACCATCTTGGAAGCGGATCCTCCAGCCCCAGTTGAGCCTCAGATGACTGCAGCCCCAGCTGATGTCTTGACTACAACTTCATGACAGACCCTGAGCAGAACCAGTAGCTAAGCTTCTCCCAAATTCCTGAACCCCATAAACAGTGCAAGATGATACATGGTTATCATTGTTTTAAGCTACTAAGTTTTGAAAAAATTTGTTACACAGTAAAAGATACTTAATATACTGAGTCTCTCCCTTTCCCCGTGGCATAGCCTGAGTCTCCAGACCTGCACTAGAGGCACCAAAGAGGCAGAAGCTCTTTCCATGGACCTAATTGTGCATTTGGGAGAAAGATTCATCCTGAGTCCATTCAGAGACAACGAGGATTGGTGTAGGGTCTGGAGGGGGTGATCTGGGGCCTACGTTAAGTAGTCCTGGTATAGGGCACCAGCAACACAACTCAGGGCAGGCTAGAGGGGTGCTTGGTTAGGGTTCTAGCACTCCTAGAGGGCTTGGAAAGACCAAGATGATGAGAAGAGAAAGCGTTGCAGGTTAGAGGAGCCCTCTCAGTAAGGTAGTCATAACATAACTCTACTATTACTACTGCTAGTCACAATGACAACCAGAAGAGCTGCCTGCCATCTCTGAAGTGCTAGGAGAAATTACTTCTTTTGCATTCTCCCTTGCAATCTTGTTTCAAACCCTGGTGAACATGTACTTTTATTATACCCATTTTACAGCTGAGAAAACTGCGATGCTGGGATGTTAATGACGTGGCTTGCCAAAATCCACTCAGCTGCTAAGTGCAGAGCCAAGATTTGAACCTGAACAGTCTGGCTCCAGAGGCTCCATACAAGTTGCCTAGAAAGCAGTGTGGGTCCTTGGTGGGACCTCCTGTCGTGCACCGCAGAAGCCCCGGCTCTGAGGTCCACCTTGTTCCAACCGACGAGTTAATGGAGTGGCTGGACTCTGAGGCCTTGCCTCCTGTGGCCCTCTTCCCCCTCTCTGGCTCCCTGGCCCCACACCTGCAGGATATGCTCTTCTTCCTAGCTCTGGCGGCTCCTCAGGCTCACTGTAGGTGCTGCAAGGCAGGGCCCCTTCAGCACGTCCCAGGGCCTGTCCTGCTGCCGGTGGCCCTTCACCTTCCACATGAAAGGTCTGAATGGGTGTGAAATAGGGCATCAGCTAAAAGGGCTGCTTGTGGGGTCACCCCAACGTGGCCTCAGATGTGTCCTCAGCACAGCCCACATTCACCCCAACATGGCTCTCTGTCCATGGCTGAGAGCTGAGCCAGGCCTGCAACTCCTGAGGCAGGAAATAAAGTCCCAGGGACACACACCCCTCTGCATATATACACTGGGAAAGGTGGGGGTTGTCCCTGGAGTGAGGGTTTCAAAGCTTTAAGCCTCTTTCTTGGGGGATTCTGCAAATGTGTCAACCCCTTCCTAAGGAGCTGCAGTGTCAGGACCCTCCCCAGGGGTGTCTCCCGGGCATGTGCACACCCTGGTCCCTGCAGCCCATACTCCTCGAGGGAAGCAGGCTGCAGAGCACCCCTGGGCATGGCTTTGGGAGGCCTGAGGAGGATCTCTGTGCTGGAGGTGAGTGGAGGGTGGGCAGGAGATGCCCCATGGTTTTGCAAAGTGTCTACAAAGTCCCCATCACGACAGGGTCCCCTAGGTTGACAGTGGGCTGGGCAACCATGGGGCCAATTCAGAGGCCCCATCGAGGCATGAGACACAAGGGTCCAGGGCGTGCCCTGCTCTCCTCCCTGTGCGACCTACATGGGAAGGGAGCTGGGGAGAAGGAGGAAGATGGGAAGAGACAGGCCGGGCCTAAGGAGGGAGAGGGGCTGAGAAAGAAAGCAGGAGAGAGGAAGACAAGAAGGCGAAGTGGATGAGAGGGCTGGGGAAATGCAAGCGGGGTAGCTAGGGGGCACAGGAGGTAGGCTGAGGATAAACAGGAGAAAAGAGACCATCTTTTTGAGCAGGCCGGGGCTCCTCCAATGTGCTGACTCAAAAGTGGGGGAAGGTGCAACCACCTGCTTTGTGCTGTGGTTTTCTCAGTCAGTCCAGGACCACTGGGAGGAGACTGGTGGACACCCAGCCAGGCCCCCACAGCCAGGAGCACCCACAGTCTGTGGTGACTGCCCCCAGCACCGCAAGTCAATGTTTAACCATGGCCTGAGCCCAGGAATGCTCTATCTGGGACATGCAATTACAGGGGGCTGGGTTACAGCCCAGCACTGGCAAGAGCTCAGTGGCAGGAGATAAGAAGGTGGCACCAGGAAGGGCTGTGTGTGTGTGCTGAACTGTGGGCTCCCAGCACACCCCCAGGGCAGGCTCACAAGGCCTCCATTGTTGGGGTCTGGCTCCCAGCCCATCACCAGCCAGATAGGAGTTGCTGTTCTGACAAGGCAAGAAAAGCACACCCCGATTTCATACAGATGCTGTTACCCCATCCTTATCGGGTGGAGGGAAGGGAACTAGCACAGCTAATGTTGATTCAGAGAAAAAAAGGAAAAAAATATTAGCGATCATGGTAAAAGTCAGTTCCAGCACCAGTGGTGGGGGTCAAGGGTGTTGTTCTGACCCAGCTGGGATTTTATAACAAGCAGTTGGCAGCAGGGGTAGGACAATCAGGAGTGTCCAGTGGTTGGGGGAGGAGGCCCTACAGCGTCCCTCCCTGTGCTGGGTGCTACGGGGTGGGGTTGGGGGTCAGACACCAGGTATGCACTTGCTGCTTCCTAGGACTTGACGTCTAGTTAGAAAAAAATGGTTCATTTGTTCACCTAAACGTAACTAAGAGCCCACCATGTGCAGGTCTGTTGTAGGTGCTGGGGGGATTCAAGTTGCTGACTTTTTAGTGGAATGTACCTGAAAATAGAAGGGGGCACATGGTGGGTGGAACAGAGGGGCGGGGGAGGGGGCTCTGGGGTGGACAGTCAGGCCAGGCACTGAGGGCTGGGCCTGGGCGGGGGGAGGGGCTGAGGGAGAATTGCAGAGTATTACCAGGTGGCCCAGTTTGAATCCCAGCTCCTTCCTCCACTGGCTGATTGCAGGTGAGGAGCTTTGTCTCAGTGAGCCACAATATATAAAATGAGGATGACGAGAGAAACCACCCAAGGGAGTTCACATTGAGGATCGGAAGACAGAAGGCACAGAAGCACTGAGCACAGCACCCAGCACATTGGCACACAGTGTTCCCTTGGTAAATCAGTATCAAAAATCTGTAAACTGCAGGTGGCTGACTATCCAGGGTGGGAGGTAAAATGTGGAAAATGTGGGCTGGATCCAAGCCTGGGTGGTGGGCTAGTATTGGGCTGGTTGGTGGGGAGGGGGAAAGCAGCTCTGGGGGAGGAGGAGCTTAAGCAAAGGAACAGCAGCCCAAGGAGCCCAGCCTGCAGTGGAGGTGGGGAGGGGGATCCTGCCATCACTACTCAAAAGTTCTGCGTGCTCTAAAATACAGATTTTGAAGAAAAGAGCTGGCAGATCACTTTAAGAATGAAAAGTCCCTAGAAAATGTCAGTTTGTAGAATCTGCTGCCCCAAAAGCAGGGACTAAAGAAGCCCATTCAATGAAGATTAGATGTTGCTGAAGAGGAAAGGGGATGGATGTTGTGGAATGTTGGTTGCTGGGGAATCCACTGATTAGAAAGGGCCATGGGGTGAGCTCCTGTCCTGTGTAAAAAAGTCATGAGCCATTGTGGGTCTACAACAAAGCTGCCCTGGGG
Source organism: Daubentonia madagascariensis (assembly GCA_023783475.1). Classification (NCBI taxonomy): domain Eukaryota; kingdom Metazoa; phylum Chordata; class Mammalia; order Primates; family Daubentoniidae; genus Daubentonia; species Daubentonia madagascariensis. The sequence continues at coordinate 36,602,967 of JAKFHU010001035.1, read as the reverse complement.
AGACAAGGCACAGGAGAATGAGACAGGTTGTGTTAGTCTGCTTGGGCTGCCATAAAACAATACCACAGACAGAGTGGCTTAAACGATAGATATTTATTTTTCACAGTTCTGAAGGCTGGGGAGTCCAAGATCAAGGTGCTGGCTGATTTGGCTCCTGGTGAGGGCTCTTCTCCTGACTTGCAGACAGCCGCCTTCTAGCTGTGTCCTCACATGGCCTTTCCTCTGTGTGTGGTAGGAGAGAGCTCTCTTGTGTCTCTTCCTCTTCTTATGTGAACACCAGTCCTATTGGACTAGGGCCCCACCTTTATGGCCTCATTTAACCTTAATTACTTCCTTAGAGGCCCCATTTCCAAATACAGCCACATTGGGGGTTGGGGCTTTGACATGAATTTTGGAGGCACAAACATTCAGTCCATAACAGAGGCCTTCTTTGGTGTGCAAAGCAGAGGCAAGAGACTATAGTATGCAAGGATTTAAGGCTTTTTCTGGGATGAGTAAAACAGACTCACAGATACAGTCCTCCTCCTGGAGCAATTGTATGCAGCTGACAGCATAAGAAGAGCTACAAATGGCCATTGCTCCCCAGGAGCTCTGAGAACAATTCTTGGAGAAATTCTCAAATCAGAATAAGGAAAAGTTAGCTTCTGCAGTCATTAATATCAGTGGAATCTTAAGATGGAAATAACTGACTGTGCCCAAGCGTTAGCATTTCTTTAAATCTTAACCATTGGTGAATAACAAGTCTTTACGCTGCTTAGTTTAGGAAAAAAATGTAATTATAGCAAAAACACACTAGGGTGGAAAAAGAATGCTATCTTCCTTGTCTTAATTATGATACTTTAGAAAATACTAACTGGTTAGTTCACATTATTTATTATGTATTGTTATATATTAATATATATTACTATATATATATAGTATATTGTTCACATTATATATTGTTATTCATGTGATGATTGCTGAGTGAATAGCAGGTGTGGTGTTTGGAGGGGAAGAAAAATTAAGTTTTATGCAGCCGATGTGCCTGTTATTTTATATATATATCATCTCATTTAATCTTAATAACAACCCTGCAAAATTAGCATTAGTCCCATTTATTTATTTGTTGGCATGGTTTTTGTTTGTTTCTTTGTTTGTTTTTTGTGTTTTGTGTGTTTTTTTTTTTTTTTTGAGACAAGATCTTGCTCTCCCAGGCTAGAGTGCAGTGGCGTCATCCTAGCTCACCGCAACCTCAAACTCCTGGGCTCAAGTGATCCTCCCGCCTCAGCCTTCCGAGTAGCTGGGACTATGGGCACATGCCACCATGACGTGTTTATTTGTTGGCACGTTTGCTTTAAGGTAAAGTTAGGTAAAAGTTTCTCCATTTTACAAAGAGGGAACTGAGGCTCACAGAGGTTAAGTGACTCAGTGGAGGTTCTCTAGTTAATAAGTGGTAAAGTCAGGATTCAAACTCCGGTCTTTTTAATGCTGGTGCTCATGTCCATTACATTCACGGCTACCTTCGTCTTGCAAACTCAAACCCATGAGGCAATAATAAATGCCGTGCACGCAAGCACCCAGCCCCTTCACACAGCAGTGCTCATGTATACCTTGTGGGCAGTGCTCATACACATGCACACGCAGGTCTCTGCCTGGCCATAGCCCCCTCCCTCACATCCAGCCACGGGTTGGCTGTCTGGGTCTCAGCTGGAAACTATCTAGGGGAAGGCAGGGTGTTGAGGTCCCAGCACAAGCTCAAGTGATACCTGCTTCAACCTCCAATCATGGGTCCTTCTTTCCCTCAGCTGTCTATAGAAAGTAGAGGCTACCCACACAGGTTCTGTTTCCTTTGCCTCTGTCTGCCCTAACTCGCATGCTGGCCTTGACTGCAGCTCCTCTAAACACCTTCAGTCCTGTGCCAGTTGTCCCCACCCAGCAGGCAGCCATTTAAGGGTGAGGCTCCCTGTGTCAATGCACAGAATTGCGCCTGTCTCCCCCATTCCAGTGCTTACTGTGGCTATTTCCCCACTTAATTTTTAAGAATTAACTCAGGTTAAGTTAACTTCCTCCGGGAAGCCTTCTCTGACATTCCAAGGCCAGATTGGGGTCCCTTTTCTGGAGCACTCATGGTACCCTAAATTTCCCTATAAGAGCCCCCACCCTTCCTTGGGGTAGGGATCTCTTTACTTGTCTGTCGTAGGAGCTCTCCTACTAGGCTGGGAGCTCTCTGAGGGCAGGCCCTTCGTCTGTCATCCTTGTATCTCTACAGCACAGCTCACAGTAGGTGCTCAAGTAGTGTTACCAAATTTAGCAAGTAAAAATACAAGATGCCCAGTTAAATTTAAATTTCAGATAAACAATGAATAATAATAAAATAGTGATAGTAAATAAAAGTATTGCATTATTTTATCTGGCAATCCTATGCTTAATAAATGTTTATTGCATTAATTAGTATGTGAATGAGCAAAAAGCACAGAGAAAGGAAAAGCAGTGGATTTGGAAAAAAGCAAAAAAATCAATGTGCTGGAACATAAGACTTGTGCAAAGATATCACAGGGAGTAATATGAGAAAAGTCCGGTGCCCCGTGCCCAGAGCAGTGCCTCGTACCTAGTAAGTACTCTACCGATGGTGATCGAGACCAAATGATTAAACACATTGCAGGAGGCAGGTGGTGTCGGATGCCAGAAAAAGTAGCAAGATGTCAAAACAGAAATGGAGGGTGTGGTGATGACAGTGGTTTTGGTCACAGGGTATTTGAGGTGGTCAAGTGACCAACAGGCTGCAGCCTCCACATTCCCAAAACTCAGATTCCCAGAGTTGCCGTGTCCTGATGAGAAATCCAGACTCTCCTCGAAGGCATTCAAGGGGCCTGTGCCCACCTCAGGTGGGGGCAGTTCATCAGTAGACGGGGCAGCCTGGGCAGCTGAGGCCTTCACCTCAGGCAGGGCTTCCACCGTAGGCCTTGGCCTGACTACATGCCTGAGGGGCGGGACTCCGATTCTCCCCTCCCTACCCAAAGAGCAGAGGGGGCCACCAGGTCCCCTGGAGTCCCTGAGGGCAGGAGTCACATCTCCCCCATCAAACTGGGGTTCCCTAGAGCTCCTCACGCAGAGCACAGCCTCCAGGGAGTTCCCCTAGCCCTCTGAAACATGCGGCTGGGCTCCCAGGCCCCAGGCTGCCAGGCAGTGTTGTGGGGAGAAGAGTGGTGTCGAGCTCTGGGGAGGAAACAGGCCTCCATTGTCCGCCTGGGCCTGGCAGCACAAAGGGAGCCTGTGTCATGGCAGCAGCTGTATGTGGCTCACTGTGGCAGACACAGCCTTGGAGAAGCACTCAGCCTGGGGGACCTGTCTGCTCTATGTCCCTCCCAGTGGGACCTGTGGGCTGGTTCTCTGTGTCTGAGGGATGGCATGTATCTGGGGGCCACTGATGGTCTCTGAGGGTACACACCATCTGTTCACGCCGGTAGGTCTGACTGAGTGCAGGCAAGTGTGTGCTTGTGTGTCCGCATGTGGTGAGACATTCGTGCCTGGGGCTGGCTCAGTGAGTCTGCAAGTACATACACATGTGGGTCTGTGAGTGTGTGCATCGTGTGGAGGGCAGGTAATACTTCTGCACATGTGGGAGTCCACATGCCCAGACACGGCACCTTCCCCAAGAACTGGGCTGGGAGGGCAGAACTGGCTGTCAAGCTTCCTTGGGAGAAAAGTATGAAGACTGGAACCAAGCCTCTGTCCAAGGGAAACTCAGGCTCTGTGTGTGCATGTGCGTGAGCACACACATACAGTGGGAGTGCTGCATCCTGGCTGACAGTGTCAGGAGAAGGGCAGGGCAGGACAGGGCAGGGCAGGACAGGGCAGGGCAGGGTCTCCTGTGAAAGCCCATGGCTGTCCCCTTCACTCAGCCTCTCCTTGTCCCTGGCCTCTCCCTCCTGCTGTGTCCCTGCATCCTGGACGATCAGGACCCTCATCTGGGTTGGGGACCCTCAGACAAGTAGTGGAAGGACAGGAATGGCCACAGTTCTTCCGGGTTCAGAGACCTTCCCTGAAGGCTGAGCTGCCCAATATGGCCTTGCATCTCTCCCACCCCAACTCTCAGCAAATCAGGGCCCACCCTACCCAGCCTACACTTCCAACCTTACCAGAACCAGGAATCAGGAAATGAGATTTAACTCCATTCAACTAAATCCAACAAATATTTACAGAGGATTTTCCAAGCTCTAGGTTCTGTAAAGCTGGGAGGAGCAGGGAGGTACCCTTTGCCAGGCCCTGCCTCCCGGGATGACTCCAGGCTCAGGAGTGGGCCCCCCCTAGGGCTTTGCTCCTCACCAACACCCACAGCTACTGCATGGTCCAGTCCCCACCCCCTTCCACTGGCCACAGTAGAGGCCCTACCTGTGAGGGGTGCATCAGAAACACCCCCTGCACTGGTGCCCCCCAACCTCAGGGGCCCTCTCCCCACTTACCAGGGCACAAAGGACTCCACTGAGGGGCAGCTAGAGGGGGAGGGGCAGGGCAGGGGATGGTGTGTCCCTTGTCCCCTTTAGGAGATGGTACAAGGACCTGAGGAGCTTGGAAGCCCAGGCTTTCCTTGGAAAAGCTATTAGTCCTCCCAAAGCAGGCCTCTCCTGCCTTCAGAGTCCAACCCAGCAGGCAGGTCTGGGGCTGTTGAGTAATGGGCAGGCCTCTCCCAGTTTACTCCGCGGAAGCTCCCTCCCTCTACCTTGGTCTCCAAAGTGAAATGTGCAACATGATCCTTTGGGTGAGGCATAAAAGTATTATGAGTCGGTTATTTTTTTTTCAATCTAGAAATTTAAGAAAGTCTTACCAAATATTTAATAAATAGGTTGACATTGTGCCCTCCCTCTGTCCCATTTCAGGCTGTCCTGAGTCCCAGAAGGTTCTCTAGGAATTCCAGGGGTGAAGGTGAGCTCCTCTGTGCAGGGTGTGTCCGGGCACCTTCCCATTCTGGCTCACTTTCATCGAATGGCTCTGTTTATTACTGTGTGGGTGCCCTGGCATGTCGCCAGCGTGGTCAGTTTTATAAAAACAATGCCTTAAACAGAATATTTTCATACTTGATAAATGAGAGAGGTATAACAGGAAACTCTTCCTTGGGCAATAGGTTCTCTGGGTATCAAATTTAAGGACAATTTGTGCATTTTTTTTTTTTGACAGACAGGTGAGTTGGTTCCAGATTTGCTTACCTTTTCTATAAGTAGCTATCAGTAGTAAGGTAATACTATCATTATCCCTATTTACATTCGAGGACCCTGTGGTAGAGAGATTGTCCAAAGTCACAGAGCTATCAATGTCACAGCTGGTGTTTGAACCCAGGCAGTCTTGTTCCATGCCCCTGACTCTTTTTATGAAGCAGCTTTATTGAGATAGAATTGATATACAAAAACTCTGCACATATTTAATGAATATAATTTAATGGGTTCGGAAATGTGTATGCACCTGTGAAACCACCAACACAATCGAGGTAATAGACATATCCATCATTTCCAAAAGTTTCTTTGTGCTTCTTTACTTTTTGTTCTGTTTTTATTTCATTGTAAGATCTCACTTAACATGAGATCTACCTCATGCTCCTCACTCTGAACCACCATACCCCATGGCTCCAAATCCCTGTGTTTTTGCTTGATGATAGACTATTTAAATTACAGAGATTCCCCGCTTAGAGGAATTTCTGCTTATTGAGCTTGACTTATGACCACCCATAAAATCCATTCCATCTGGCACTGATAACCATGACATCATCTACCCATCTTTGAAGACATGAGTCCCAACCCTGGAAGTCAGCATCCTGAAGAGAACAGATGGATATCCTGCTCCACTTTCTCAAAGGAACACCAAATAGTGGCTCAAAGGGTGCCCCAAAGTCTCCTCAAAAGTTTCCATGAAAATCTCTCCAAAAGAAGACATCTAAATGCTACCACTCCAGTGTGGGTGCTCCTTCACCTCATGGATCACTGCAAGATTAAGGCAGGAGGAAGACACGCACACGGAGAACCACCATGACACCACAGTGAATAGTATGGGCAACTCTGGAGTTAGGCTGTCTGGGATCCACCCTTGGCTGGGCAAACTTGGGCTAGTTATTTAAACTTCTTGTATGGTAGTTTCCTCTTCCGTACGATAAGGAAAATAACAATATCTACTTTGTAGGGGTTTTAAGAAGATTAAATTAGTTAATATTAATAGTTAAAACAGAACTTTACAGAATATATATATATAAAAAAGAATTCTTACAACTAATAGCAAGAAGATATCCAGTTTTTAAAATAGGCAAAAAATTTGAACAGGCACTTTACCAAAGAAAATATAACGATTAAAAAAATAATAAAAGATGCTCAACTTCTTTAGTTATTAGGGAAACATAGATGAAAACCACAAGGTGACCCTCCTCCACAAAGCAACTGGAATGGGTACAATTTAGAAAACCGACAAAACCAAGTGCCAAGGGTGCTGCGGAGCAACTGGAACTTACACACATTGCTGGTGGGGGTACAAAAGGATACAGCCATCTAGGAAAACACTTTGGCAGTTTCTTATATAGTTAAATATTCACATATCAAATGATTCAGCTATCTGACTTCTACATAGTCACGTAAAAGAAATGAACACACAAACACCCACATGCAAATGTTCATAGCAGCTTTATTCACAATGCCCCCAAACTGGAAACAACCCAAATGTCCATCAACTGGTGAGTGGAGAAACAAACTGCTGTGTGTCCATACAATGGAATACAACTCAGAATAAAAAGGAACAAACTACCCATACATACAACATGGATAAATCTCAAAAGCAATATGCCAAGTGAAAGAAGACAGACATAAAAGATTATATACTGTGGTGCCACTTATGCCTCAAAAAGGCAAAACTATAGGGACAGAAATCAGATCGGTGATTCTTGGGCGCAGGAAGAGGGGATGAGGGAACTTCTTAGAGTGATGAAAATATTCTATATCTTGATTGTGATGGTGGTTACATACCTATGTGTGTATATTTGTCAAAACTCATTAAACTGTACACTTGAAAAGGGTCAATTTTATTATATATAAATTATATTTCAATAAACTTGAAGAAAAAAATGCTTACATATCATAAATGCTACATAAATATTTAATAAAGTAAATATTTTAAAGCATAGAAAAGTTCTAGAAGTATACACCCAAAATATCATAAGGGATTATCTCTAAGTGGCCAGATTATTATGATTTTTACTTACTTCTTTGTGTTTTCTGTACATAAAGTAAACGGAGGATTTTTTTAAAAAATAGAAATTGAAAAACTGATTCTAAAATTCATATGGAAGTGCAAAGGACCTAGAATAATCAAAACAACTTTTGAAGAATAAAGTTGGAAGACAAACACTATCTGATTTTAAAACTTATTATAAAGCTACAGTGATCAAGACAATGTGATATTGGTGTAAAGATAGACAAATAGATCAAACAAGAATGACAGAATTAAACTAATAATAATAATAATAATATAGACAAATAGATTAATGGAACAGAATTGAGAGTACAGAATAGACCCACATTTATATGGGCAGGTGATTTTCAGCAAAGGCACAAAGACAGTGCAGCGCAAAAAGGATAGTCTTTTTCAACAAATGGTACTGGAACAATTATATATCCATAAGCAAAAAAGTAAACTATACTTTGCACCATATATAAAATATAACTCAAAATGGACTATTGACCTAAATGAAAAATCTAAAACTATAAAACATCTATAAGAAAACCTTTGTGACTATGGGGTATGCAAAAATTTCTTAGACATGATCCATAATAGAACAAATTGATAAACTGGACTTTAGCAAAATTAAAATCTTTTGCTCTTAACAGACATCGCTAATAGAATGAAAAGAGGAGCCACTGACTAGGATAAAATATTTTCGAATTATATATTTGATAAAGGGATTGTACCTAGAAAACAATAAATATCTCTCAAAACTTAAGAAAGCAACCTCATAAAAAATGGATAAAAGATTGGATATACCACTATTAGAATAGCTAAAATAAAAAAGACTGACCATACCAGGCATTGGGGAGGATGTGGAGGAACTGGAGCTCTCATACACAGCTGATGGGAACCGTCAACCACTTTGGAAAACATTTTGGAAATTTCTTAAGAAGTTAAACATACACATACTGTATGATCCAGCCATTCCACTGTTAGATATTCGCCCAGAGAAAGTGTATGTCCATACAAAGATTTATTTACAAATGCTCATCGTAGCTTCATTTATAGTAGCCTAAAGCTGGAAATAACCCAAATGTCCATCAACAGGTGAATGAATAAACAAACTGTGTTGTATCTATATAATAGAATATTACTCAGCATTAAAAAGGAATTAACTATTGATAACATGCTGCAACATAGATGATTCTCAAAATAATTATGCTGAGAGAAAGACGCCAGACAAAAATAGTACATATTATATGATTCCATTTATATAAAATTCTAAAAAATGACAAACTAATCCACAGTGACAGAAAGCAGATCAGTAATTTCCTGGGGATGGGAGCAAAGAGGAAGGGACACAAGGGAGGATTACATAGGAGGAAACTTTTAGGGCAATAGAAATGTTCATTTTCTTGATTGTGGTGATCGCTTCAAAGGTGTATAAATATGTCAAAAGTTATTACACGTACGCTTTAAATACATGCAGTTTATTATAAGTCAATTATACTTCAATAAAGCTGTTAAAAAACAAACTAGTTGCTTTTGTAATGACAATACTTTTTTTAAAAGCAGAAATATGGCCAGGCGCGATCACTCAGGTCTGTAATTCTAGCACTTTGGGATGCTGAGGTGGGAGGATTGCTTGAGGCCAGGAGTTCGAGACCAGCCTGAGCATGAGCGAGACTGTCTCTACAAAAAATAGAAAAATTAGACTGGCATGGTGGCACATGCCTGTAGTCTTAGCTACTTGGGAGGCTGAGGCAGGAGGATCGCTTTAGCCCAGGAGTTAGAGGGTGCAATGGCACTCTAGCCCAGGTGACAGAATGAGACCCTGTCTCAAAAAATAAGTAAAAGCAGAAATATGAGAATAAGGACATTGTATTATATCATACATACATATTTTTGTTATTTACTGTGTGGCTCTATTTAATTATTTATATACTTATAAAACTTTGTGATGCACAGATTATAGGTACACCCTTATAACTACTTGAGTTTGGTTTTGTGGTCAGTTCTATAAAAATTTGTATATCAGGCCCATAGCCAGGAATATAAGCCTCTATTATTACATTGTTTCTGTGGGAAAATCAGAATTGACTTATATAACATTTACATAGTTCCTTCCCTCTGGCCCCAGGCTTTCTATTCTCAAATTCTTCTTACCAGGTAAGTCTTACAGTTGCCAGACTTACCTTTATTAAAAAAAAAAAAAATCAGATCACATTACTTCACTGTCAAACCCCTCAGTGGTTCTGAATGGTAAAGTCTGAAATGGCATGACGTTCAAGGTCCCTCCCAACTGGCCCATCTGCCTCACAGTCCCATCTCCCAGGACTGCCCCTCCCTTGTGCCTCTGGACCTTTCATCAGGTATTTCACCCCTTTGATTTTTTGCTCAAACTGCCCATCAATCAAGTATGTCCGCTCCTTGCACCTTACTTGTGCATCTGGAAAAGTCTCCCACCCTTCAAGACTCATTTCAAACATCACCCCCTCTTGGAAGACATCCCAGATTTCCCCCAGACAGAATTAATCACTCTTTTCACTGAATTCCCAGAGCACCTTCACATATCCCTACTACAGAACTTGGTCCACAGTGTTGCGGTAAATAAGGTGCATCTGTATTGGTTAGGGTAAAGCCTCAGCTGCTATAACAAGCAAATACCAGGGGTTTAAACTCTCTCGCATAAAAGTCCTAACTGGCATGCTTGCTCAGCTCTGCAATGTTGTTGGGATCCAAGCTCCTTCTATGTTTTTGCTCCACCATTCTTAGGACTTTGCTCTCATGTGCTCATTCCAGTGTGGCTTCCTATCTTCCAGCCATCAGGAGTAGGGGAAAAGGGTAGGAGAGAGTGTCTCCTGCCTTTTTGTGGTATGATCTACAACTAGTACCATCACTTATTCACATCCCGTTGGCCAGAACTTCATCATAGACACGTATAACTGCAAAGGAGACTGGGAAATGCAGTTTTATACTGGGTGCCCATGTAGTTCACTAAAAGTCAGGTGCTGGACTATTATGAAAGACAAGGGGAAAATAGAGTTGGGGTATATTAGCAGTCTCTGCCACAGTTCACCCCTTTAGTCGCTCAACTATTTGTGATTATCTTTCTTTTCACACACAAAACACAAACACTGCCTGCCAAGGGAAATAACCTCAAGTACCATACTGTCCTGCACCCAACACCTCAGTCTGGTCTGGATGTGGCTACCTGTGGCCTAGAGACCAACACACAAAAAGATAAGTTATCTGTCCCCCACCCTTCTCTAACACACAATGATGGAACATTGTGTGATGGAATCATGGAACAGGAACCACATGCCACAACTGAAAAACAACTCTTATTTGGAAGATAAAACAAAGGGAGCTGCACAGATGGCCCCAGTTCACAGCAATTACCAAATCATGCCAGTTAGAAGTTATAAAGACTCCCTGCCCTCCTATTTTCTAGCAATAAGTCCCTTGTCCACTGTCTTCTTTGGTTCCTGGCTTTGCCCTCTGGGAGGCTCTGACTAGGTCATTATCCCACATCTGAAGTGGGCATTGAAGAATAGACTTCTCTGAGGCTTCTGGACTATTTGCTTCTAGTCAGTTCCATGTGCAGGTAACTCCAGCCAAAGGTCTTGTCTTGACAGAGTTTGTCGGCCTGAAAACTCTGGTTCTATTTTTACTGGCCTCTGTACTCTGCCCGGACCCCTCTCTCAGCTGAATGGCTTGTATCTTCAGGACATCTGAGACAATAGGCTTGGGTGGAAAGGGAACACCCTTAATCTGATCTTGGCTGCTGGGCTGGCTCCCATTGTCTGGTAGAGAATTCTTAACTAGCAAAGCCTGAGAAAGGCTCAGGGCATAGGTTTAACTCCTACTAAGGCTGTCTTTACAGAGCCAACTTAGGTCACTGCTTCCATTTGGGAAATGGAAGCAGTTGGCCTTTCCAACTCTTCAAGGCTCCAAATTACCAGACTCCCAGTCACCAGACTCCCAGTCAACTTAGTTTACAGGCAGTAGGCAGAGGTTCTCTCTTAGCGAATTATATTCCCTTCCCTCTCTGTTTGCAGACTGGCCATATCTAACCTGAGTTCATCTCTTTTTTCCTGGAATTTGCTGAAAGCAGTGAGAAGTAGTCAGTACTTGCCAATCCTCAGGTTTTCCTAGAGTTACAGGCTCAGAGAGCATGTGGTCCTCCTGTCAAAGTATCACAGATGACAGTTTTACTAAATCTTTTGCCAGAGCATAACGAGGGTCACCAACTTTCCAGTCTGCAATATCTGGGTCTTCTCTACCTGACAATGAAGTCAATGCCATGTCTATGAGAATCTTTTGTGACAGTACCTTGCTTCCAGGTATTCTAAATTAGTTATGGAATAGATTTTGGCAGCTATAACCGGAAGACCAAACATAAGAGCAGCTTAAAGAAGATAGACATTTATGTCTATGTCATGAAAGAGTCGGAGCTGGCATGGTGGTTCTGCTGTGTGATGTCATCAGGGCTCTGGGCTCCTTTCATCTCGAGCTTCCACCATCCCAGGATGTCGTCCTCATCCACACGGTCCAACACGGTTCACCCCCAAGTTCTCATTCCAGTGAACAGGAAAGGGGCAGGGCAGTGTGCAATCTAGAAGCTGTATACATCACCCCATTCACCTCTGCTATGGTCTGAATGTATCCCCCAAAATTCGTATGTTGAAACTTACTCACCAATGTGCTAGTATTAAGAACTAGAGTCTTTAGGGAGTGACGAAATCATAAGGGCAGAGTCCTCATGAATGGGATTAGTGAGACCTTATAAATGAGGTTGAAGAGAGCACCCTAGTCCCTTTCTTTTGTCCTTCTGCCATGTGAGGACACAGCAAGAAGGTGCCATCTTAAAAGCAGAGGGCAGCCCTCACCAGACGCCAAATCTGCCGGTGCCTTGATCTTGAACTTCCCAGCCTCCAGTCCTGTGAGAAATACATATCTGTTATTTATAAGTTACCCAGTCTCAGGTATTTTGTTATAGCAGCCCAAACAGACTAAGACAACCTCCCTTTGGCTAAAACCTGAACATATGGCTACTTTTGGTTGCAAGGGAGACCATGACATGCAATCTTTATTCTGGGCTGCCATGTGCCACATAAAAACTTGGGAGATTCTATCACTAGAGAAAAAGGGGGAAGGAGGGATGTAGAGAGATAATTAGTCATTTCTGCCACAGTCTGTCTCCTCTCAAGAGAACTCTTGGAGGGGCACGGACTGCATCTCACCATCTTCGTCATCTGTAGGCCCAGCCAAGTGCCCAACAGTGTAGGTGGCTACATATGTTCAACTTCCATTTTGCTTAGGGCAAACTCTGCTCTAGGAATGCTCTCCTCCGATGTACCCTGCTTAACAGTGTTCCAAACACATGCTTCAGATCCCCAAATGTCCTGTTCTCACCCACTGGCAGGGGCAGGTTAGTCCCCACTGAGGGGTCAGGGGGGAAGGGGAGAGGCTGGGCTGAAGAGCTTGAATTGAATAGCTGCCTTCTTCCCACAGGCCCCCCCACCCCCAAGTGGTCACTGATTAACCCTCCACACCAGATAACCCCTCCACCAGAACCCCTCCAAGGAAGGAAAAAAATGTGTTTATCCTGGGTCATAAAGTATCAATATTGACTTCTCACAGGTAGAGCCACAGGGCCAGGGGAGGTGGGGGATGAGGGGGTCTGAGACACACTTGCCTGACACCCAGAGGCCAGCCCACATGTGCTCCTTCCCTATGGAGAATATGGGGACATCTGGCTTCAGTATCTAAAGAAACCGGATTCCCGGCCCACCTCCTCCTGAAAGGCATTCCTGGGGCCAGAGCCCAGGCAAACCCCTGCTGCGTGGGGGCCTTTCCCCTTCCTGCACCACCCCCTCTGCTCTGACCCCTGCAGACAACAGAGTTACACAGGTCACAGGTCTGGAGTCAGACTGCTTCTGCTCTGCTGTTTCCCAACTCTGGAACTGGGACAAGTGACATGATGTGTGCTTCAGTTTCCTCCTTTATAAAATGTCCATAGCAATAGCACCCAGCTCACAGCATTGTTCGGGGTGATCAAATGAGATCACTTATGCCTATCACAAGCACTAGGAGCTGGTTCTCCTCCTCTGCCTCCTGTCTCTTGACATGCACACCACTTTTTGGACCTTCCTCCTTGCTCTTGGCTGAGGCCTCCCTGATGTGGCTTTGGGGTGGACAATGCCATACTCACCCAGGGCTAGAAACCAGACGTGGTCACGCCAGGGCTGGGGGTCTCATTCCTCTTCCTTCTGGCCCAGCATAAATCAACACCCTCTCCCCCAACACCCTCTCGGGCTGACGTTTTCCATCACAGGACCTGAGCAGTGTGTCTGTGGCCATGTGGGTCTAGGAGTCCAGCTACATACTCCTCAGAGAATTTCATGCCTTCTTCTCTCTGTCCTCCATCTCCTTCCTTTTTGGGGTAAAGGTGTCCCTCCCTGTCCTTCTGAGAGTCAGAACAGGAATGTTCCCCACACAGAATTTTCAGCTGCTCTGGGCTGGGCACTTTCTACAGCTCAGCTGAAGCTGAGGTTGGGGAGCAGTGGGGGGCATTTAGCCTCCTTGATCCTTGCCTGAAGCCAGCACCCTCCACTCCCCTGGGCCTTCCCTCCCTCCCTGGCCCCAGATGAGCCCCACCTGATGCCGTGGGAGGCCAAGGCCTCAGCCCCGAGTGCCCTCCATCCAGCTGGACAGAGGGGCCCTGGCCCTGGCCCCCTGGTCAATAATTAACACTGAGCAAACTTGGGTTGTGGCCAGGCCTCCTGGCAGGGTCAAAACCAGACAAAGGCCCTCCTGTTTTGCTGAGCTGCCATCTTGTCAGGGATCACTAGCCCCACTATCACCCCAGAGCGACAAACACCCCTGTCTCTATCAGGGAGCTGGAATGGCCGCTACCCAGCAAGGAATCGGGTGGAGATGGGCCCTGAAGGAGGAGGATGGTGGGGTGGGGTGTGGTCACACACCTGTTTTTAAGCCCCAGCTCTGTTTCTGTGAGCAAGCCTACGACTGAGGCTGGTGGGTTGAGGGTCTGCCGTGGGGCCCTCCAAGTCAGGGTGCTTCTGCAGCTGTTTCCCACGGGGCTCATGGGGGCGTGCCTGCCTCTGAGAGCAGCTCGAAGCCCCTCCTTCTTTCTTTCTTCCTCCCACCCTTTCTTACTTCCTTACAAATTCTGTTGAGTGTCTTCTGTGCTCCAGGCCCTTAGTGGCCGCCCATCTCTCTCCATCCCCCAAACCTTCTGCTCCACGGCGCCCTTGCTTGCAATGTTCCCATAGTCTCAGAAACCCTTCCTCTCTCTCCATCTGAGAATCTCCTTCCTCCTCCAAGAAGCCCTCCTTGAGTACACCCTGCTTGTGTCCTCCTGGAACATCCTATACTGATGCTCCTCTGCCTCTCACATCCCCGAGCATCTGTTCCGCCTCCGGGCTACATGGCAAACTCCCATGGGCTGGGAGCCTTGACTCCCCACCCCCACCATGCTCAACAAGCATTGTTAGTAGGTTTATCAGCAATGCTACCCTCGGCCATGCAATGCAAACCAGGCAAGATGTTACTTTCTTGCAGAACAGCAACTCAGGAGACAACTTCTATACCAGTCAGAAAATTCCAGATACACAGCAGAGTTCCCAAAGGCGTCCTCACCAGCCCAGGCCTCCCTCCAACTGGGTGCCCAAGACGTCTGAGAACTTTTTATCATTGGCTCCGACCCAGCCAGCATGTTCCCTGGTTTGGGATCAGACAAAGGCATTTCTGTCTGCCCCCCTAATCCAGACTTAAGTGCAGTCCCCCAGCTCCCTGTCCCTCTGGCCCTTCCTCCCTATGGCAGCCCCTGCTCACTGCTGGGGCATGTGGGTGTTCATCCTTCCCCAACAGTGACGGAGCAGCTGCCAGTGATGGCCTCTTCTTGCCTGGCTGCCCTTGTCCCTTCTTCTCAGACACCCGTCCATCCCTTCCCTCAGTTCACACTCCCTCCCTCTCAGCACCAACCCACCTGTCCCTGCCTAGATGCATCTTGAAACAAGAGTTCACATTTAACACACAGACCCACCACCAGCTATGCTACAGTGACCACCCACAAGTTCAGGTTGAACCAGAAGCTCTTTCCAGAGAAGGCATCCCATCCTCGGGAAGACCCAGGTGACAAGTTGGCTCTTTATTTAAGGTTCAAATAGAAGCGGGACGTAGGGACCCATGACACCCACCTCCAGCGGAGGTGAGGAAATGGATGACGACTTGGGGGCTGGCAGTGTCCAAGCTGGGGTGTCACAGGGGAGCGGGAACCTTTGTGCTACCAGACAGCCCTTCTTTAAAATATTCTGCCCTGTTGTCTCTCAAAAGTATCCTCATTCTTATCAAACCAATTTAGAGTCTAAAAATGATGGCAGATATCCTGTGGAACCCAGGATTGGGGAAAGGACAGGCTGGGAGCCATGGGTCCCCAGCGGGGCAGACGGCCTTCTGGACCTGCCACTGCACACACCACAGGGCTCATGCTCCCCTCCCCTGGAGGCCCTTCTGCCCCTGAGACTCCTCCCTGGAGACTGCAGGTCCCTTTGGAAGTTTCCCTGATGACCACCTCCAGACCTCACCCGCTGCTTTGGAGGGTCCTTGTGCCATGGGCAGCCTCTATTTCCATGTCCCACTGCCCCCCTGCAGCCCACCCCGCTCTCGGGGCCCCACCTAGGCCAGCTCCGCCATCACCAGTGCCAGCCAACTCAGGTCTGTCCGCCTGGCCAGGGGAGACTCCTCCCTTTGCTAGGAGGCCCGCGGGCCCCAAGGACAAGAAGGGAAGAAGTGGGGACGGAAGGACTCCCCTGAGTGCCTCAAGTGCTCCTTCTTGACTACAGGCGAGAGATTAGGAGGCACTGGGCATGTTCCCTGAGAGCTGCTGTCGTTTATTTTGTCACTCGTTAGCAAGGCCCCCTGCCACTAGCAAATATTCCTAGCAACCGTCCTGGAAACCCCGGCTCGGGCGCCGAGCACCTCCTGAGGACGTAGGTGTAGGCAAACCCTTGGGAACTGGGGCCACTTAGAGAAGACCCCACGGTGACATCCCACTGCCAAACGCACCCTGTCGGGCTAGACCTGGCGTTGCCTTATCCTGAGACGACACCTCAAAGAGAACCAGCTGGCCAGACCCTCTCCCGGGCCCCCAGCAGGAGTGGAGGGGTGAGGGGAGACAGGCAGGGGAGTGGGGACAGAGGGCAGAGGCCGGGGAGCGGGGGATGAGGCGGCAGGAGGGCAGGGCTGAACGGGGCGGCAGGCACGGAGGTGGGGCTCAGGGCGCAGCAGGACAGCTCCCGGTGCAGGCTCGCCCTTCTCCTTCCCTCCCACCCCCAGGGAGGGTTCCCCGCCAGGCTCACTGGGCCCGAAATCCAGGCCCAGCGACATGGCGCCACCTGCTGTGCGGAGGGAGCCACGCGGCTCACGCTGGGGGCTGAGAATTTGGGGTGGCCTAACTCCCCCCTCAGGGACCACCGCCTCTGCTCTGGGCTATGGTACGGGTCATCCCTGTCACCCTGGCCGCCTCTCGGATGACCCGTGTGCTGGACGGCCAGGAGCTTTCTTCCTCCTCACTGTCTAGGTCCCCACACGGCTAGTCAGGCCGCCCGAGGGGGCTGGAAGGCCGGGACTGCCCCCGCCCAGCGCCTCCTCCCCTCGCTGCCCTGCGGCCATGGCCTCCTGAGTGGCTTCCCTCCTGCCGGGGCTGCCCCAGGGCTTCGAACTCCAGGCCTCGCCGTCCTCCAGATAAAGGCTGACTTCTCTCTAGACAGAGAGGAGGGCAGCAGATCGGGCCTGGGGTTGGCTGGGCAGTCTGGGGCCGGGCTGCGGGGCTCAGATCTTTCACGACAGAGGGTTGGGCTCAGTCTGGGACCTGAAGTGGACGGTTTATCTGAGATGAGCTGAGATGGGCTCAGTCTGCGGCCCTGATTGTCGGTGGGTCTCCAGGCATGACTGGGACCGCCCAGCCTTCTAACAACCTCTGGAACTTGCTCTCTTCTTTCCATCCCCACTTCTACTCTGCATGCATAGCTTGGTCACTGCTCTCGCCTTTCCAGACCATTCTCCCTACTGCCCGGATAATCTAAATTGTGAGCTGATTCCTTCATGCCTCTAGTTAAATTCCTGCATAATCTCCCTGTTGTCTTCTGGAAGAAATCCAAACCGCCCCACCTAGCTAGCAGAGGCACACCTCTTCTGGCCCTTCCAGCTTCATCTCTCAACACTCCCCCATGTGTGCCTGCTCCTGCCCTGTCACACCTCTGGGCTTGTGCATCTGCTGACTTCTCAGCTTAGAACACCCTGCTTTGCTTAGCTTCTTCCTCCTCCCCTTTGAGAAGCAGCTCAGACCTCATCTCCTGACCACACCCAGCCTTCGTCCAGCAAGGTGTGCTCCCCATGTTCACATAACCCCTGGACTCCCTTCTACTGCTCTTGTAACACTTCACAAATGTCACCTCCATACTGGGTATCCTCCCCACGAAACTGCAAGCTCTGAGGACAGGTATCTTTGTCTCTGTGGCCCTAGCACCTGGCAGACATACAGAAATGAATGAACGCATGAATGAATGAATCTGTGGCCAAGGATGACAGCCCAGAAATATGGCATGCTGACCAAGTAGAAGAGCAACTGGCCCAGCCCTGGCTCTCCTGTCCCCCCACACTCCCCAAGCCCTGTCCCTCACTTGACCACTCCCTTCTTTGCCTCACTTTTAAATCCCTCAGGGCTCCACCCTGCCTCCACTCTGGGAGCTCCCTGGAACCTTCTTCACCCACTCCATACATCCCCTGTTGCCCAGTGATAGGAACCAGCCCCTTCACCTGGCTGAGCCCCTAAAGTCTTCCCCATCTGACCAGTCTACAGGCCTCCTGCAGGGAGGAGCCACTCAGGGCAGGACAAAGGGGCTGGCGCTCTTCTGCCCATTCCTAGAAGCCTCCTCTCTGCCTAACTGGGTGGCCCACTCTGTCCTCAGAAAGCCCATACTATTTTGCTTGGACCTCAGACATCTTGTTTTGTGGCATGGACTTTATATCTACCCTGCAATACCATAAACTTTCTGAGAGCCTGGACCACATGCAGAGGTGTGGCTTATGAGCCTAGGTCATCATAAAAGGCATTGAGGTTTCTGCCTTGCTCTTTCAGATGACTTACTCTGGAGGAATCCACCCACCATGGCATGAGAATACTCAACAGACCTATAGAGAGATCCACGTGGTGAAGAACAGGGGTCTCCTGCCAATAGCCAGCCCAACTTGGCAGGCATGTCTTGGAATCAGAGCCTTCAGCCCCAGTCGAGCCTTCAGATGTTTGCAGCTCTTGACTGCAGACATTTTGACTGCAACCTCATGACAGATCCTGAGCCAGAACTAAATTATTTACAAATCCCTTACCCACATAAAGAGTGTGAGATAATACAAGTTTATTATTATTTTCAGTGGATAAGCTTTGGAGTCATTTATTATGCTGCAATAGATAATTAATACAGAATATGGTGATTTTATGATTCTCGACTCCTGGCCAAAGTTAAGCACACAGTGAGTCTCAAAGAAAGGTCTGACAACTGGAATCAAAAGTACAAAGCTGGTTAGACAAACTTGTACAGATGTGTAGGTGGTGGGGTTGAAAATCACACACTACAACTCATATGGGTAAAACCAGCATCTTTCTTAATTTTTCTTGTACTGTTCTCATCTTGATCTGATAAAATCATGCCTGCTATTGACAGACAATGAATGAATGAGAAGCAAAACAAGACCAAAAAAAGAAAAAAGAAATTTTTAATTTGCCCCTTATAGGTTTCTCCATTTCTGCACATTTAACTCAGTCTCCTTTAGGTAAAATGCTCAATTTTCCAGGGCTTTCTCACCCCTCCCCCTTCTCCTAGCCAAGAGAATGTCCTGGTGCAGGGAGACATTTATGGACTTCATGGTGGTGAGAAAGGGGGATCCAAGGTTGGTGTGGAGTCCTCTGCGTTCTTCTCCACACACAATGGGACAGAGCTGGTCTGGCCAGGTCCCTGGGGCTCCCTGGTGGTGGGGGCTGGTGGTTGGGGATGAGGAGGGGTACTGCTGAAGTGTATGGTCCCCATACAAGGCTGGCGGTGCAGATCCTGCTTTTGTGGACTTGGTTTCTACCTTCCCCCTGGGACACAGGACCACCTGGCTACATTCTTCCCTACCACTCCAGAAGAGGTGGAGTTCTATGAAGCCACTTCCTAGACACATTCCTCAGCCATTTCTAATCTACCCCCCCACCCAGGTGGCACCATATTGCGTTGCACCGTCCTGAATTACTGCTTTGCTAAGGGGGTTCACTAAAATTCCCCAGAGTGGTAATCTGAGAGTCAAGCTCCACCTACCCCTGTGCAGTGAGATTTACCCACAAACATGACTGGGGCTTCTCCTACGAAGCCCTCTGAGGTTCCCCCCTCCCCAGGTGAGGGATGGAACTGACTTTTTGCTTCTCACCTTCTCTCTTCCTTGAGTCCTACTGCTGCAGCAGCTTCTCAACATCCCATCCTGCTTCATCCCCACTGGGCAACTTGCTTGTCAAGTCCACCCTCTACTTACTTCCCTGGCAATACACCTCACCTTAGCCTTCTCTGTGAAGGACTGTAGGAGAACAAGAATTATGATGAAATGAAAATACACCTCTTTGCTCTTTTATAGATACTATTTCCTCAACACATGCATGCCTGAAGCACACATTTGCATGCAGACAATCTGATACCAAGATCCTGGACACACCAGGCACACACCACAGACACCCTAGGGCTGACCTGGGGCCTGTTCAGGGAGCTCTTGTCTATGATTTCTCAGTATTATCCAAGGATGCCCACCCCCTCCTGCATCTTTCCTGTTTCCTCCCAAGATTACTTTTCTGATGATGTCTCTCAAAGGCCTTGGGAGCAGGCAAAGAGGAGGGGAGCTACACCTCTATTCAGATCTCCTTCAAGATACAAAACTGGAGATGCCCTTGGCTGGTGGACATCCACACCTCCTGCTGCCTCCTGTCCCTGGAGGCTCTTAGATGGTATCTGGGTTCATTCGGTCCCCTCTGCTCCAGTCACCTCCATCAGCTGCTCCAGGACTTTATCTGATTTCCCAAAGGCATCTCCAATTCAGCCCATCACAAACTGACTCCTCCTCTTCCCCCCGAACAGCCCACTCCTCCCCGCACCAAGCCCACATCCTTCGCGTCCTCTGGTCCCCGTCAGTGTTTCTCCTCCCTCCCTCTCTCCACCACCGTGCTGGGGCACAAGGTGCTCATCTTCCCCTTCCCACCTGGTTCTCCTCTCTCCTCCTGTCTCCAACCCCTTCACCGGCAACCAGAGGACTTGTCCTGTATGGAAGGTGGGTCTTGTGGATTCCCAGCCCCAGGTTAAAACCCTTCACTAATTCCCCAGTGCCTAAAGGATGATGCCCTCGGGCAGAGCGGCAAGCTCCTTCCTCACCTGGCCAGCCCGCCCTGCCCCCGGCCCCCTGCTTTGGCTCCCCACATGGTGTTGGGGTGCTCCAGCTCCCTGCAGTGCCTGCTGAACTGCTCATTCTTCAAGACCCTCTCAAGTCACCTCCCCTGGGAAAACGTCCCCAGTTGGAGTCCATCATTCCCTTCTCTGCATCACTGCTCCTGAATCCCACAGGTCCCCTGCCTCTGGACCTCGGCACATCCCCCAGACACCCATCCTTGTTTCCCTCGCCAGCTTCCTGTCTCTGCAGCAGCCTCGCCTTCTCAGCGAAGCCTACCCTCCCTGCCCTGGGGACCACCGCAGCCAGCCCACCTCCTCACCCTCTGCACTCTGCTCCACTTTTCTTTCTTTCCATAGCATGTTTCACCTTCTAGACATATTATTTAACCTATTTTTAAATTTTTCTTTGTTATAGTCCATCTCCCCTGTAAAAAAATGTCAGTTTCACCAGGCCAGGGTCCTCGTCTGTGTTGTTCACTGATGGATCCTATGAGCCTAGGATACGCTCAATAATGAATCAGTCAATCCACCCATCAGAGCTGTTTGTTGGTGTCTGCATGGGCTCCCTCAGCAGGCAGCGAGGTCCTGGAGACTGAATTCACACTCAGTCACCTCTGGATCCTCAGGGCTTAGCCCACAGCGTTGGCCACGTGGCTGTGCAGAGACCATCTATTGAATGAATGAATGAATGATTGGGGCCCTGCCCCCCTGGCTGGGCGAGAGACTCAGGGGCCTGGGCAGAGCAGAGAGCCCTCTGCCAAACGATACCATTGCTGAAGCGTCCCTGGGCTCCTCGCCTGTGCCGGGCCTCACACTCTCCAGAATCCTGCCCTAGGAACCTTCCCTAGGGTCCGGTTCCCACTGGGTGTCTCTTTGGAAGGCGACAATATTAACCTCCATTCAGGTGAGGCTGCCTGCATACTGCATAAGACTTGATGCTTTCCAAGAGAAGGCATGAATTGTGGCCGGGGCCAGTCCCTTACCCCAAAGGTTTGAAGCAAAGTGGTGAGACACCAGGTGGAGTGTGACACTGCAAAAGGTGTTCTGGGGGTCTGGGCATAGGCGTCAAGCCGGCCCTGGGCTGGGAGGCTGCTGGTGGCCTCTGGAGAAGGGGCCTTGCACCTTCTTGGTGCAGACGCCCAGCTCTGAGCTGAGGAGCAGAAACTAAACTCCACACACACAGTGGGAGTGAGAAGCCGCAGCAGCTGGGGCCTTGCTCTCCCATCGCCTCCCATTTCACCCAGCTCCCCAGGCTCTCAGGGGCTGTCAGGAGGCGACTGGGGTGGTACTTGGCTCCCCAGGTCCAGGCTGGACCCCAATGTGGACTTTAAGGGTTTCAGGCTGTTTTTGGAACCACGGTCATGTGTCCCTTCATGTAACCTGAGCCCCTGACACGGCATGAGTCTGCACTCCGACTCCCAGCCACATCTGCTTCTCGTTTCCGCCCCAGGAAAACGGCCCAATTTCCATGAGCCGCTGGCCTAGCCAAGCCCTGAGCCTCTCGGAGGCCAACCCCACCCAGCCGAGCTCCATTACTGGGGTGGGGGTGGGGGCTGAGAGAGCATTAGAGGCAACGGGTGTGTAGTGGAGCTGGACAGGGGCCAGGAGGCCTGAGTTCTCGGCTGGCTCTATCGATCCCTTCCTGTGTGTCCTTGGGGGAGTCCCTTAACATCTCTGAGCCTCAGCTTTCTCATTGGTGAAATGCGTTACTCTACTGATGGAGGTACTATTAGAATTTGGGGACAAAGGTCGGGAATAAAAACAACAGAATTTCCCCAAAAACAGAACTGGGAGGGGTAAGGCCACTGGAGTTGGCTCATGTCAGGAAGATAATGGGGGTCCAGAGCCACTTTCCTACCTAAGCAATTGATCAGGCCCACCCCTCGGTAGTTTGGTAGAACTTGGGCCTTGTGCTGGGCAAGTCTAACCCCGGTTCTAAGTCCTTCATCTACCAAATTTATTAAGCACCTAGTCTGTGTCAGGCCCTGGGCAGGAGTCGGGAGACCAAAGTGATAAACACAAGTTAAGCTGCTTGGATGGGGGAAGGACCACAAGTAAATAAATAAATACAGCCCAGCCCAGCAGATTGGAAGGCCATGTGGGCAGGGTGAGGCCAGAGCCTGGAAGTAACACCTTCTATTTATATTCTTTGGGTGAGACCCTTAATTTTTAAGATGTTCTCCACTTGATATCTTTTCTAGCAAAGTCCATCCTCCTTCCAACAAAGACAAGGACTTTAGTACACTCCCTCCAGATACCTTCTCCCGTCCTCCACATTTCTAAATCCCAAATCAGTTCCCCCTGATGGGGGCTCACCAATGACTTCCCGCAGAAGGGGTCCAAGCCTCCCGTGCCACCCCCAAGACCCTTGGTGTCACCCCTGCTGCCCTCACCAGCCATGCCGTCCCATGCCCCCTACCTCCTGGCAATAGGCAGGTCCCTGAGCCACAGGGCTGATGAGGGCAGAGAGGAAGGTGCTGGCATGGCAGGCTGCCCTTAGCTTTGGCCCCAGCCCACAGGCCCCACAAGAGCACCTCATGCAGGCCCCCAGGGCATTTTGGAGTCTTCACCCTTCCAATATGTCCCTGACAACACTAAACCATGATGACCCTGTGAGGCAGTTACTACCTGCGTTCCCATTTTACAGATAAGAAACCCAAGGCTCAGAGAGGCACTGTAATTTGCTCAAGATCAAGAAGCTACTGGGTCTGAAATATCATCTTTCTGACTCCACAATCAGGGTCTTTGCACAGGCATGGCACCACCCTTGAGTACCTAAGTTAAAAATTCTAGCTCTGTCACTTACCAGGAATGTGACCTTAGGCAAGTTCTCAAAGACTCTGTGCCTCAGTTTTGAAAATATGTTTCTTTAATAAATCCTCTTTATTGAGCGATAATTTACTTATAATAAATGCACAGATTTTAAGTGCATGGCTTGATGAATGTTGACAAATGTATGCCCCCATGTAACAACTACATGGTCATGAACATTTCCCTGACCCCAGAAAGCTCCTCCTTCTGTGCGGGGTTTTTCCATCTGTAAAAGGGGCAGACAAGAGTATGTGCCTCAGCATGTTAGGAGATGGAATGGCATAATACAGGTGCGGTCCCTAGCAAGGCTCCTGCCATGCAGTAAGCCCTGGATAAACACCCATGGCTGGGCCAGGTGTGATGGCGCATGCCTGTTGTCCCAGCTACTCAAGAGGCTGAGACGGGAGGACTGTTTGAGCCCAGTAGTTCAAGGCTTGGAACCATCTCTGTCTGCTCCAGAAGGCCCAATGGGGCTGCGGACAGGGGAATGGGCCAGCTTTTACGCTACACCTGGCCCAAAAGATAGGTCCTCTGTTCTTTTGAGATGAGAAGGTCTGAGGCCTCGGTGGCAGGGCCAGCTTCGTGGGTTGGTGACCAGTGCCATTGCACAGTCAGAAGGGTCCCACCCTTGGATTAATGCTCCCATGTCACAGTCTTGAAATACTTAATAATTTTTGAACAAGGGAACCTGCATTTTCATTTTGCACTGGTGGTGCATATTGTGTGGCCGGTGGTGATGGTGGGGAGGGTGGAGCAAGCTGGCTGGTCTCCTACCTAGAAAGCTGGTGCCACGGCCCTCCCCCTGCCCTGTACTCACTTACTACACATAGTCACATCCTCATTCACCACCTCCGTGGTCCCCTCTCTGTCCCTACCCACAGAGGGGCATCTGGGAGGGCGTGGGACACACAGAGCCCTCAGCTGCCAGGAGGCAGAACCTGGAAGCCTGCTTGGCCTGGAAACCCCCTTGGGGACAGCTCCTGCCCACAGACCCTGCTGGCCGGGCCACCCGAATTCCCATCCTCTGACGGTCCTCTCTAGCCGCCTCCACCCAGCCCTGCAGCTCAAGTGCAAAGCCACAGCTGGGTGTCAGCCAAGGGGGCTTGTGTTTCATCACATCTAACCTCCCACATCTCGGCCCGAGGCCAGGGTCCGATGGAGCCCCTGGCCAGAGCCTGGGCTGGAAGGCAGAGCAGGGGTTGCTTCCAGTGCTACCCTGGCTTCCTATGTACCCCAGAGTACCCCCTCTCTTGGGCCTCAGTTTCCCCTCTGTGTAATAGGACAGGACTCTGTAGGGCTGGAGCAGATGTCAAGGGTACAGAGAAGGTAGGCCTCAGAGGCCAAGACATGAAAGGAGGTCCCAGAACTGCCTTCTCCAATGTGGTAGCCACAAGCTGCATGTGGCTATTTAAATATAAATGAATTTAAATGAAAGGAAATTAACATGTTAGTTCCTCAGTCACTCCAGTCACATTTCAAGCACTTAATAGCTGGCTACTTGTGGCTCATGGCCACCATACTGGACAGCACAGATACAGGACATTACCATCAACACAGAAAGTTCTACTGGGACACATCCCTCATTGGGAAAGCCAGGATGCTAGGGACATGGGTAGCTTTACTGTCCTGGGGCAGGGAGGTAGGGAGAGGGCTCTGGATGAGAAATGTTTGAAACATACCCTCAGTCCTCTCCCACTCCAAGACTGAGGCGGTGGACCCTCCATAAAGGGGAGTCAGGAGACTCCCATCCCCTGGGGTGTGGACACCCCAAAGGCAGTTTCAACTCCTGACTCCTGGAGTGGACAGCAGGCTTCCTGGGCCCCCGACTGAGTGGCTAGAGGTACCAGGGGAGCCTCAGAGAGGGAGGAGGTGGCCAAAGCAGGTGCCCTTCCTAGCAAAGGGCTCCTCAGGAGCCATTTCCACAGGAAACGCCATCCCTCTCTCTTGCTTGCCTCTGGATATTCAAAGACCATTTCCCTCCAGGCTTGGGAGCACTTGCGTCCTCTAGAACAATGGTTCTCAAACTTTAGCCTGAATCAGCCTCACCTGGAAGCTTGCTAACTAGGGAAGAAACTTTAAACGTGTACTCATTCACTTAGTTTAGGAGTCAAGTTGAAGTATAGATATTTGGGTTCTGTTCAGCTTAGGAATCATGATTGTTTGGGCCTGTCTGGGTCAAATCATTGAAAGATATCAGGTTGGTTTGATCTGGGCACATTAAAAAGGGATGCAAGCTGGGCATGGTGGTGTGTGCCTGTGATCCCAGCTACTCAGAAGGCTGAGACAGGATGATCGCTTGAGTCCAGGAGTTCAAGACCAGCCCGGGGTCTTTTAGAGACAGTGAGACCCTGTCACAAAAAAAATTTTTTAAAAATGGCTGAACTAATAGGGCTGAGGAAAAAAATAAATAAATAAAATATTTTTTAAAAGGGACGCAGCAAAGAGGGTGATACGGCAGACCTCAGGAGAGAACAGTGGGGGAGAGGAAAGAACGCTGGGGGGAACGGAGAGAGGAAAGGAGGGAGGAGGGCAGAGGGAGGAGGGAGCCTCCCGTGCATCTCCTGCTGGAGTTGCTCTTCCTGGGCATTATCTCGTCTCCATCCCAAGATGACCTTACGAGTTGGTAAATGTGTGGCTCTAAGAGGTTACAGCACCGCCTAACAAGCAGACATGCAGTCACTAGGGAATCAGGCCGGACTCTGCTTCCTTTTCCTTCCCTCCCTCCAACTCTGAATATTTTCAACTGAAATAAGCCTGGGAAGTGGGAAAGGCTCAGGGCTGTGAATACATTTTTTTGTTTTCAGGGCTCATTCGGCTGTGACAGGAAGCTCGGCTGAGTGTGGCCGTCTGAGCCTCCCTTTCAATGGTGCTTTTAGGCGTGCCTTTACGCCAAGTGGAAAGGGCCGCAGTTGGAAGTATCAGGGCCTCAGTGGCCCCTCAGCCCCTCAGCCCCACGCCCAGCCAGGCATGGCGGGCCTTCCCACCTGCCTCCTGCCTCGTGCCCCTCCAGCCGGGGACTCTGGGAAGTGTCCTGGGGTGGGAAACCTAGGGTGGGTGAAACCAAAAGTTGGCCTCTCCGCTTTCCAGGAGAAGGGTTGTTTTCAGTGTTGGGAAACCCACAATCACATAGCCAGCTGTGAAGATTCTAGAATGACCCTCATTTTACAGGTGAGGGAATAGAGGCCAGCTATGGAAAGCATAGGAATGTCCTGGCCAAAGAGTCCCCCCGTCCCCCACAGGGAATGAAAGTCCTCCTCTCACTGTCACCCCTGCCACTTCCCAATGTGCCCCACGGCATAATCACCCTTGTGAGGATGAGCGCTTATATTTGCGGGTGGCTCTTCAGACCCTACTCACTCTCCCTCCACAAACGCCCTATGAGGGAGGCAGGGCAGGACATGGTCCCATTTCACAAGTGGTTCATCACTGGAGAGCTGCCTGGACTGTCCCCAATTGCTAGCCTGTGCCGCCACACCTCTCGCAGGCGGGCTTTGGCGGCTGCCCCCATGCCCTCTCCTGTCTCCTAACTGAGGCCCAGGAGTACAGTTGATTTAGAATTTCCTGCCCTCCTGACAATCTGTGTGCTCAAACGGGCTTGCTTTAAACTGCTCTGGAGGGCATCTCCTCTAGCCCCTTCCTCTGCCTTCATGAAGCCGCCTCCTCTGAAGCAAGATAAATCTTTGGCATTTAAGTACCTGATTAGAAACACGTTCCTGGTTCCTGCCCCTGCCCCGGTGGGAAGCGCACTTCTCAAAGGGTTAATTAACAGCCTTCACACAGCCCACATTTAGCAACGAACACAAAGCCACACACATAAATAACGTCTAGGGCGGAAGAAGAGGGTGCAGATGGTTTGTGACTTTGCCATCCAGGTTTTCTAAGCCGATGTGAACCACGTCCTGTCGGGCCCAGGACCATGAGTCAGGGTCAGGCTTCAAGGTGGCCAAGCCAGAGACACTAGTGGCCAACTTTGCACTCTGTTGAAAGAGTCTTAAAGGAAAACAGAGAGCTGAGCCAAGATGTAGGGGAGAGAGGGAGGGGCCCAGGGTGAGGGGGACGGGGCCTGTTGACCAACCTGAGAGAGAAGAGCCAGGACAGGCAGAGACACCAGCCGAGCCAGGAAGAAGCAAGCGGAGACTCTGAGTCCTGGCTCCCTGCAAGGTGGTGCTGGGTTCACCCCAGGAGGCTCCACCCAGGAATTCAGACCCTGGGGCACAGGGTCCTGCTCTGGCCCTGCAGTGAGCATGATGCCAGATATCCCAGGCCTCGAAGGAGTTGCATGGCTAAGAAACGGGCGGCATGAAGGATGGCCCTGGGGAAGCCTGGACAGTTCTGGAGGCGGCACAGTGGCATTCTCTGTGTTCTGCCTCATCGGTGGGTAAGCGCTGCTCCTCTGTGCAGCCTTCAATTCCACGGGGGGCTCACATGCCCACCTCCCCATGGCTCTGGGAACACATCTGAAATCTTACGCTGGATGGCAGCGGGAACACAGGATTCACTTTACAGAAATCAGCACTGTTGCAAGGGATACCTGAGGCCAAAAAAGAGGGAAGCGAAAGCCAAGAGAGAGAGGGGGCAACGCAGATGCACACTGCACATCAATGCAAACGGGAAACAAGGAAGAGGAGAGAAATGACTAGAAAGCAACTCTCTGCCCTTCAGCTTTTGGGCGTTCCCTTTACTCCCGTGCTTCCTCCAGCTTGCCCTCCTCAGCCCTTAAGGGTCCTCCCCTGCTTGGAGAGCTTGCCACCATCCTCTGGGAAGCCCGGGTGGCCCCTGGGTGCAGGCGGGCGGCGGGGGTGGGGGGGGGACGGTTACCAGATGGATTCCCACCCCAGAGGTGAGGGCGCCCCCTGGTGGCAGGGAGGGGTCCTGCCTCAGCACAACCGGGCTGCCCCTCCTGACCCAGGGCTGAACCAGCTTGGGCGCTCAGGCCAAGGGCCGGCTCCCCGTGCCAGGCTCAGCGCCCTGGGGATGAGGGTGCAGAGAAAGAGACAGGGCCCGACAACACAGGCCTAACAGCAGGCCTCTGTGTCCAGGAACAGCAGTTTCTCCCTGAGTAATTTTCCACCGTTTGGCTTTCCCTCCTCACACAGACTTGCTCACAGAGTTTAGACAGTGGCTGCCATCCTCCTGAGGGTTAGTGTGGGCCAGTCACCTGCTCAGTGACCCTACCTGCTTTGATTTCTGCCCCCATCACTCAGCCACCTCTCGCTGGCTTCTCAAAGCCCTCTCCCATCTAGGGCACATGGCCCCTCTGGACCCCTGGGGCCCATCCCACCCCGTCAGGGCCTGGCTCTCGGGTAATCCTGGGCAATCCCACATGCGCCATCATTGCCAGGCTGGGGCCAACATTTCTGTTTTCTCAGAAGGATCAAAGCCCCATCCCAGCCCTGCCAGGAGGAAGCAGTTTTGACTCGTGCAAATATCTGCAGTCCATTTGGGATTTTACTTTGGTGAGAAATAAATACACAGCCATCTGCAGATGATGGAAATATGACTTAAGTAACTTTTTGGTCGAGGCTCCTGGGCCAGAGCCCAGATGGAAATAAGACGTTGCATCTCCGTCTCCCTTGCACACTTTCAGAAGAAAGAAAGAGCGGTGGGGGACATGGGGGGGAAGTTGGTGGAAACTGAAGTTCAAAATGGAGTGTGCTATATTTCTTGGCCTGGGAAAGGAAAAATAAACATCAAACAGCTACCCCATTCAAGTGTGCGTTATCTTGCTCATCCTCGCCAAGAACTCACCCTCCTCCCTTCTCTGGCCGGGAATTACTGCGCCTACGAACGGCCCCCACGCCCACCCCTAACCCAGGCAGGCAAACAATGGGCCAGAAAACCCCGTCCAGCCAAGGCCTCTCCCTGCAGCCCCCAGAGGCCGTAAGATTGGGAAACACAAGGCTATTTTTAATGTGTTATTTGTCTACCAACAGCGGCTCCACGGGCCTGAGAAAGAGTATCATCTGTGGGAGGTGGCATTGACTTTTTTTTAAACTTGCACAGACAAAGCCACATTTTCGCAATCTTCCGAAAAGCCAAAAAAGCAACACTCTGCAAGGATGACCTCTTCCCTGGCTCGCCCTTCTGCTCTACAGGGACTGCTCTCCGGGTGTGTCCGGGAAGTAGCCCCGCTGCTCCGTGCTGGTCGGCAGCGAGCACGGGCCCCCAGGTTTGGGGGCCCCCGGAAAAGGGCATGAAAGGCCTGGAGAGCCCAAAGGAGTGCCAAACAGGGAGGAGTGAGGAGGGGAGACAGAGGGGGAGCAAGGATCTGAGACGAGAGCGGTAGCATCCCCAACAGGTGATGGAGGCACAGACCCTGCCCTGGGGGGCCCCAGGAGATGGGGCAACGGGGCATCCCTAATAGAAAATGTAGGAGGCCACACAGAGGAAGCGGCTTCACAATAGCCATCCACCTCCCCAAACCCATGGCGTGGGAAGCCCTGTGCAGTGGGCGCGTCCAGAGGCTAATGGGGGGCTGGGAGGGTGCTGGCCAGGTGGGTCTGCCTAGGCTGCCGCCGAGCTAGTACTCGGGCTGAAAGGACCAGCTGTAACAGCAGGAGCCTTCGTGTTCCCGGGCTCTGAGGGTTTCTGCGGTAAGAGTATGACCCCACCCCTGCCAGGACAGAGAGAGAGAAAGATGGATGGAGAGAGAGAGAGAAGAGTAAGAGAACTAGAGAGGAGGGAAACAGAAGCATAAAGTGGGGCGGGGAGAGGAAAAGATGCAGAGAGGTGGGGCGGAGAGATGGAGAGACATAAAGTGAGGAAGAAGAGCATGGAAGTTCTCTGCTGCCCCCACCCCAGCCCACAACTGTCAGGACAGACGGAAGGGTGACTGCCCAAGAGGACCAGAATAGAGGGACCCCCAGAGTGAGCTGCTTCCCGTCTCCACTGGCACCACGGCCCACAACCTGGGGGCGAGCACGGACGTCCTCCAGCCGCCACCCAGACGCCTGCCCCATGGCGCAGAGGGAAGCTGCCTTCCCCCCCCCCTCACACACACACACACACACGTGGGGCTCCCCGCTCAGCACACACCACACGGCCGCGCCGCACTCGCCAGCTGGGGGAGCTCAGACCAGTCTCTTCACACCTCGGTTTTCTGATCTGTAAAATGGAGATCATAACATCCTCACCTGGGCCTTGCGAGGATTAATTGGCACAGTGTGGGTGTGAGTGTGGGTGTGAGTGTGGGTGTCAGTGTGGGTGTGAGTGTGAGTGCATGTGTGAAGCCCTTCGTAAATGCCTGGCACGCAGCGGGGGCTTGATAAATGGCTGCGGGAACGCGCGTGGTGTGTGGTGGATAAACGCGAGCTGGCCTTGCGGGTGTTCCTGGGGGAGCGCAGGGCTGGGAATGTTGGGAAGGACAGCAGAGGGGCAGGCAGCAGGGGAGGCAGGGGAGTCCAGAGCCAAGGGCCGGGGGGACATGCAGAACTAATGGCCACACGTCCCAAAGCTGGGAGGCCTCAAGCCCACCTGGCCCATCTGTGGCACCCTGAAGCTGACCATACCGAGGACACCCTGAAGGACATCAGGACACCCTCCTGCTGATGACTAGATTACCCTGAGAGCTGAGGTCAGCCTCCCGTCAAGCCCTAAGCCTCCCCACCCATCCCATGTTTTTCCTTTGGTGGAATGCTCTGGGAAGCCCAGAGCCCAGAGGAGCAGAACAAGAGCCAGATGAGCCAGCCTACCCTGAACCCCCAACACATTAATGGGGCAAGCAGGAGCCCAAGGAGCGTCCGTCATGCTGGCTGCCCCGAGGAGCCAGCTCCAGGTGAGGCGTTGCTCTTGGCAGCTGCTCCAGTGACCCTAGCATCACTGTGAGGGTCTGGGTCCTTCTGTCCTAGAGGCCCAGGTTGGGGAAGAGGGGACAGCACTTCATCCCTTTCCACCAGATTTCAACAAGCACCTCCTCCCCATACTCTGGGCTGACCCAGAGCCCACCCTGCCTCCACAGCGGCCCTTTTGAGGCCCGGGCCCAGCCCCCACCTTCCCCCCAGAGAGGGGGCCTGGCAGCCAACATGTCCCCCATCCCAGGGGCCAAAGTAGAGGAAGGGGTGCCAGACAGTATTCATCACAGGGAGGAAATCCTGAGACCTGAGCTGCAATCCTGGCTCAACCCCTCTGAGCCTCATTTTTCTCCTCCAGAAAATGGGGATAATCATTTTTGCATGTTGCAGACGTGGTGAAATATGGCACATATCTATAACCACATTCTGACCTGTTCCTTTTGTGGACAGTGAAATGGCGCAATTGGGTGTGTGTTAAGTGACAGTCTAAAGGTCGCTGGTTCGACTGTGGCTTTCAGCAGAACCAGGTTAGTGTTTGCATTCAAACCACCCACTGAGGGTTGGATAAAATCAAGATGCTGGCCCTTCCAGAGCCTCGAGGCAGCACCACAGGGAGGAGAGTGCTGTTTCCAGAACCAGATGGCAAATGACCTGGACTAGGTTAACCCTCCACATCTCAGTTTTCTCGTCTGTAGAAGGGGATGATAATAGCGCACTATGTATTTAGGTTTCTGTGATGATTACATAAGGTAATCCGTGCAGATCACTGAGCACAGTGACTGGCCGCAGCAGATGCTCAACGCAGGTAGTCAGTGACTGTGAGAGGAGTAAGGATACCCTCTAGGAACTGATGGGGAGAGATTTCCAAGATCAATATTGAGGGGGAAGCACAGCACAACAGCAAGGAGGGCATGCTCCCATTTGGGCAGGAAGTGGGGAAATCAGACTACACAGCCATATTTGCTTGGATTTACACAGGACATTCTGGAAAGATATCGAAGAAACTAGTAAATGGAGTTTTGTGGGGGATGGGGAGCAAAAGGGGATGGGCGGGAACAGGACTCTTGACTGTACACTTCTTCGTACAGTTCAGATTTGTCGTCCATGGGAGTGTTTGGAATTACCTATTCCAAAATGTTTTAATTAACATAAAAATGTGCTCTACTAACTTTCTTATTCCTTCTGAGCATCAGTTTCTGCCCTAATGAGGAAGGTGGTCTATGCTCCACCTGCCTACCTAGGGTTTTATAGGGATTTAGAAAGAAAATGCCCAGAGAAAAAGGAAGAGGCTGGGATGAGGAGGATGAGGAGGATGACGGTGATGTAGATGAAGAGGAGGGAGGGCAGGGGAGTGGGTAGGACAGCTCTCCCTGCCATCCTCCCCCCAAAGGGGCACAGTGGGGGCCTTGCTGAGCCACGTCCCAGGAGCTGGGCCTCGGTAAAGGTAGACTCGCCGACTGGATGGTTTGCTCTGGCCCCAGCCCCTGGCCTCTTTCCTCACATACCTGTGGCCCAAAGGAGGCCCCTCAGCCTGCCAAGCCCTCCAGGGGTCGTGGCTGCAGTGGGTGGGGCCAGGGGTAGGACCCCTAGGGACCTGCCTGTGACCCTTGACACCTGGCTGGAGCTGCTGGGAGCAGGAAGGATCCCTGGTAACATGGAGCTGGGGGATAGATGAGGATTTGGAAAGGAAAAGGCGAGATTCCAGCCAGCGAAGGCAGGTGCTGGCTGGACCATGCCAAGGTGTGGCAAGTATGGCCTGGCCCTGGGCTCAGCAACAGGCCATGGGAGCGTCATCTCATTTATCCCCAACAGCAACTCTGCAACACAGATTCTAGTATCACTCAGAGGAGGAAACTGAGGCTTAGAGAGTCTCGGATCATTGTACTGCCAGCTAGTAAGTAGCTGGGTTGTGGCTACCCCATCCCACCTCCTCGTCCCACAGCAGGGCTGACCACCTTCAGGTGGACCCTGTTCCTAGCAGCAGAATAGCAATGACCGTAG
Organism: Daubentonia madagascariensis; assembly: GCA_023783475.1. Lineage (NCBI taxonomy): Eukaryota > Metazoa > Chordata > Mammalia > Primates > Daubentoniidae > Daubentonia > Daubentonia madagascariensis. Next base: position 36,569,696 of record JAKFHU010001035.1, on the reverse strand, counting down.
CGTAGCTCAGAAATCCCGGTGGCAGCGACAGCGGCAGCATAGGTAGCTAAAGAGTCCCTCCTGCAGGAGGTTTCCACACTGATTAGATGCCCAGAGGCCATGGGCAAGGTCAGGGAGGGGCTGGGCTTGGGAATACCCCAGAACGCCATGCTCCCAAAACTTCAGGGGCAGGAGTCTGGAAGAATAGAAACACTTTTCATGGAATTCCAACAGGAAACCCACGAGAACATTCCTGCCCCGAGGATTCCAACAGGAAAACCACGAGAACATTCCTGCTCGTGGGATTCTAACAGGAAAACCAAAAGAACATTTCTGCTCGTGGGTTCCAGCTGGGAGCTGGAGTCCATATTCCCTGTGAAGGAGGCTGGTCAGGGGGTAGAGGGTTGGAGGAGAGGGCTTGCTCACCCTCCTGAGCGGTCCCCAGCCCCTCACTTGGGTCCAAAGATTCCTCTGACCTCTGACCCCCCAGTGAAGCTCCAGCTTCCAGGATAAGGGTGGGTCATTTGGGAATTGGCCGGCCCTGTTCCAAGTCTTGCTGCCTTTGCCCAAAGTGACTGTCCTGCCACCTGGCTTCCACGGACAGTGCAAATGTTTGTCTTTTAATGACGGCTGCACCCCCGGTCCTCCAAGGGTCTTCATAATCAGATAGTGTAAGGACTTGTGAGCATGTGAAAAACTTTCTCTTAAACTTAATTGCCTCTTGAGACAAATCAGTCAACAGCCAGGTGTGCCTGAAGAAAGAGGTACATACCTGACTGCCCAGCATCCTCCAACTTGTCTCCGTGGTGCCCAGCAGCAGGGCCTGATGGAAGCTACATGTGGGAAAGGGACCTGAGGAACAGGATGGGTTCCTGGCTTCAAGAAACTTCCACTCAAGTAGAGGAGCTGGGAGGCATTCCAACAGGAAGTGCTTTGAGAGTGCTCAAAGAGAAATGACCACTATCCACAGGAGTCATCAAAGCCACTCATGTTTATAGGGCACCTACCATGGGCCAGGCACTGTGCTGGGCTCCAAGGCAGACTGACACAATTTCTTCTCCCAAAACCATTGCCGAATGGGAAAGACCAGCATGCCAATGGCTGTTTTACTGTGGGAGGAGCGTTACAATCAAGGTTTGCACAGGATGCACAAGGAGAGGACACTCAGCTCCAAGAGAAGAAGGGAGGAGGTCAGGGAAGGCTTCCTGGAGGAAGTGACGCTTGAATGTGCTGAGGAGTTCTGCTGGAAGTGCTGTGGGACTTCAGGGGTGGGTGTGGGAGGTGGTGGGGCTTGACCTAAGCCTCGGTAGTGGTGGTTAGGGTTTGGTTGTAGGACAGTGATAAGATCTTAATAAAGGAAGGGAGAGAGGACTGAGTAGGTTTGGGGCACAGGACGGCAGATGCAGACACCAGGTGGGATGGATCTGGAGGGGAGGGTTAGGAAAGACAGAGGGTCCCAGAGAGCTGGAGGAGCTGGGGCTCAAGATGGGACATCACTTTTGGCGAAGCAGAGAGAGTAAGCAAATCCAGCCAGGGGAGGGTTGCAATTAAAAAGATTGGAGGGAATCCACTATTTATGGGGTTCTCAGAGCTGGTGAGGGAAGGGTGGGGCATTTGGAAAAAGAAAGAAATTCAGAATGAGCTCCCAGGATGTTTTCATCTGCAAGCATCCAGACATCCCACTGCCAAGATTCCATGGGGTGCCATCTTATCCACTATGCAAGGTGTCAGGGCAGACCCAGGCCAGCGGGCAATGGCGAGGGGCAGCCATGGCCGAGGAAAGAGGGAGCGGGCCCCACACCAAACCATCCAGCAAGTCACCAAGAGGGACCAGGGGCAGGAATTTAGGGATCAGGATTAGGGGGACGCAGAGGCGGCAAACCAGAAACAAGGTCAGGGACACACATGGCAGCATCAAGTTGTAAGGCCAAGAGCTGAAATGCTACAAGCCAGGGTCAGGACAGGAGAGGGACAGACCCGTCACCAGGAAGAAGGAGGGGCCCATGGGCCTTAACCAAGTCAGTGGATGGGAGAGTGGGGCGGGGCCCGTGGCTGGCAGGGTCTACCGCGTACACAGCAAGTTCGTATGTCCTCTGAGAGCCAAATGTTAAATGCCAGCAGTTTTGCAAGAAAGTTGTTAAAATGTTGGCAAAATCAGCCATGGTGAGAGTATTTACACTATGGAAATCAGCAAATGCTACAAACCAAGGCTACTTTTTCCCTTCAGAGAGCCGGCACACCAGCTGGTCCAGAAAGGTGGCTGAGACCAGGGCTAATGAGATCAGGGTTCTCGCCTTGACTCCACCATGTGGCTTTCTGCCACTGTTCCCTCACCCATAAATGGATGTTCTCACCCCTGCCTACCACAAAGGACTATTGGGGGGTCAAATAAGAAATTGCAGCTGGATGTGGCTATGCAGGACAAAGCGTTGCACAGAGTGAGAGATCACTGTTAGTGCGTTTCCTAGCGTCTTCCTGGATGTCTGATCTAAATTAAGGTCCTTGTAGTCAAAGTTGAATCCCAGCCACTGCCTTTCCTTCCTTCCTGCAGGCTCTCTGCAGCACAGCCACAGGAAGTCGCTGCTGGAAGGCGGTCTGCCTTTTGTTGTTTCACCTGCGAGTTCGAGTTCGCATGCATGCTTTCTGGCCAAAGTCCCCCCAAATCTTCCCTGTGCCTCCTCCAACTATCCCTTCCCTCATGTTGAGAAACTTGCAGGGGCTCCCTGCTCCTCTTCTGGTGTTCCAGCCTGCCCCCTGCCCCAGGTCATCCCCTGTCTAACCCACAGCCATGCCCACCCTTTGCTCAGCCACCCCCTGAGAAGGCGTGTTCTTCCACATGAGGACACCCCAGGCAAGCCCTTAACCTCTCTAGGTCTCATCTGCAGTCTCAGGATGATATCTGCCCACCAATCCTCACAGGGCTGGGAACAGAGCCTAGGGGTCTTTCTGGAAGTAACAGAAACTATGAGTAACGGGGACTTAAACCATAGGAAATTTACTGGCTGCTTACTAAGAAGTCTAGAGGTAGGCATTTCTCAAGGTAGCTTTGCAACTCCAAGATGCCCGCTTCTCTAAATTCTCTCCACCTTCCCCTCATGGTCACAGGATAGCTGCCACAGCTCCAGATCTCACATCTTCTTAAGGCTCCTTCCAAAGCCAGGATGTAGGGTGATGGTCAAGGTGGAAAGAGCTCTCTTCATGTGCTTTCTTGTTTGATCAGAGATGAAAAATCTTTCTCACAAGCTTTCCTATCCCGACTTCCCACAACCCAGCATCAAGTTGTGGGGAGATAACTTCAGTGGGGCTGCCTACCACAACTTTAGACAAATAAATTAACCCGTTTCTACATCAGTTGCTCATCTGTAAAATGAGAATAATGATATTTGCCCTAGGAGGTTGTGGTGGGGATTGAATAAGATCATCCAGCCTGGCCATTCCAAGTACACAGTCCTCTTGGCCAATGGATTGGTTCAGGGATGGACACACACCTGATGACACCAATCAGAGTCTTACTTAAGATTTGGCCCATGGATCCTGGAGAGGGTCTCTCTTCCTCTGGGATATTGAACGATGAGGATCAGAAGAGCCTGAAACTTTTGCACATAATAAGTGATTGTTATCATTTGTCTTGATAAAAAATAAATTCCAGGAACTGTGAGAGTCCCAGAACTCCATTTCACCTAAGACTAAACTGCAGCCAAGGAGGTGTTCTAGAGCGAGTCCCCCACTAAGCAAAAAATATTTATGCCGGCAAATTGATCAGATCCTCCTATTATATGGACTCATGGAGCCCAGTAATTTCCCTTCATAGTTTATAACAATTTGGAATTAAATATATTACAAATTATATCATGCCACAAAATTTAGGATTCAATAAATGTTACATTTCTTAAATTTCCCAAATTAAGTTACATTTAGCTAAAACTCTCATTTTTCAAGGTTAGAGAAACTTGATGAAAAAGGTTATAGAAGGACCCTAGGGTTTGCCAATGGGTCCTTTACCTTTCATGGTCCTTTACCATGAAAGTAGACAGTAGGGACTTAATTGTACATTGTGGTTGTCACTGGTGCTGCCCACACAGCCCATGCGGGAGGGTGAGCTCCACTCTGAGGCAGGCCTGACCTAGGGGCATTCCTCAAGGCTCCTGAGCCTCGGCATCTGGGACCTAGTTCTCGAAGGCACAGGGCAGCCCCCTCCCCACCATCTGGGCTCTTGTGACCTCAGCATCTCTATGGAGGCAGATCTCTGGTGTCCACAGCCCTATCCCCACAGAACCTCCAACACCTCTCCTCTTTAGTCCAAAAGGTCTCACAGCCCTAAAGGCCATGCCCGTCTCCCGGCCATATCTGACAGACACCCTGTTTACCACCTCCTAATGGGCACAGGCCTTTCAAATCACAGGGGCAGCCCACCCTAGTCTGGCAACTTCTCCATTTAGCCGGAAACACAGACCAAAGACTGTTACTTTCTTCCTCAAGATAAGCAAAACTCAAACCTCAAGAACACAAAAGCTGGGCTCTCCAGAAGGGTAAAGGAAAAGGTAAATATTTTCTCCTTTATCCTGACAAGCCAGCAACCTAGGAAGTGGAAAAATGAGACCCAACTTCTCAACAACTCCTCATTGGCATCAAACCCACATGCCACATGTATCTGTATATGGTGGGCAGGAGATCCCTGGGGCTGGTGTCTAATTTGCTCACCATTTTATCCCAGTTTTTTGGCTTGGAACATGAGCAGTAGGGCTCAATAAATATTAGTTCAATAATTATTTATTAATTAGAACTCCTTCTGCTGTAAGTGACAAAATTCAAATTAGATCAATTTTTTTTAAAGATAATTAATTGGCTCTTATAACTTGGGAAATTGAAGGGAGGTCTGGCTTCAGGCAAGATTGGAATGGTGCAGTAGAGTGTGATTTTCTCTCTGGCTGTTTGGCATACTTTCCTCTACATGTTGCTTTCATTCCTCCAACAGCTTCTTCCTAGTGTCCTTGGGCAATAGCTCCAGCAGCTTCAAGCTCTCTTGTCCTCATCACTCAGTATCTCAAAGGAAGAGAGACTCTTTCCAGCATCCATTGGCTGAATCTTAAGCAAGACTCTTATTGCATTATGTATCTATCCCTGATACATAATGGGGATGTATCAGGGATAGATACATATCCCTGTATCTATGGCCAATCACCTGGCCAAGAGCATTGCGTACTCAGAATGGCCATCTGGATCACATGCCCACCTCTGGGTGGTGGTGGGGAGGCACCAGAATAAACAGCTTCACCAGGAAGAGGGGTGGTTCCTCTAACAAAAATGGGAGCTATGACCAGGCAAAGTGAGAAAGTGTCTATAGAAACGTCAGATCTCCCCCATGTAGTGTTGGGAGCTAAAGCTGGGTGGGATATGCATTCGCATTAGGTTCAGTCATGGTGGGTATATTAGTTAGGGTAGGAAAGCTGCTGTAACAAACAACCCCAAATCTCAATGGTTCAATGTGCCAGATTCACTCACAACATAGTCCAAAGCAGGGTGATGAGGTGCTCGTCTCCGTGTAGTCATGCAGGGACGCAGTCTCCCTTCTTTTAGTGACTTCCTCATTCCCTAGAGCTCTGAGTCCTGTGCTTCTAATTGCACAGATGAGGAAAGGCGAAGCACATGGAAAATCATGTAGGAAGTTTTTAGGAGCCAGGCCTGGAACTGATGTACATCACTCCTGCCCAATATCCATTAGCCAGGACTTGGTAACTGCACATGGTAACTGAAAGTAGGCTAGAAAACATGCCCAGAAAGAAAAGCAGACAGCATTTGGTGAGTTCACAGTCCTGCTAAGTTGAGGGAGGACAGAGTGGTGTTTAGGAGGTGGTGGGGCAGCAGGGTGGGATGGGGTGGACCTGGAACTCTAGGCTACCGGCCTCCAGATTTTTCACCTGGGCAGATCATTCTCCCTCTCTTGGCCTCAGTCTCCCCATCTGTCAAATATAACAAAATTCCCTCCATAGCCCCTTCCCACGCAAACATTCCCCGCTTCACCCACAGCCTAGAGCCTCCATAGCTCTGCCCAGGTCTCAGTTTCCCTGATCTGGCCTCCCCTTTAACTTCACAGCCCCCCATTCCAACCCTCATTTCCCCCTTCTCTGCTTTCTTTTTCTCCACAGCACCAGTCAGCGTCTGACATACCACATGTGTTTCTCATTCATTCATTTTCTCCCTGCATGAGAAAGAAGCTCCCCAGGGGCACAGCTTTTTGTGTTTAGTTCACTGCTGTATCTCAAGTACCTAGAAAAGTGCTTGTCACGTCGTAAGCACTCAATAAATACCTGGGGAATGAATGAATGAATGAATGAATTTTAAAACTTTTCTACTGAGATAAAGTAGTCTACAATTCATAACAGAGCAACACTGCCATCTGGTGCCAGAAACTTGAATTCCAAGCACAAACTCTGGGGGGGGGGTTGGGACAGGCGGGGTGGGAAGTCTCCAGGGACAAGACCTGTTAGATCAACCCTATTTCGTTGCTCCAAACACCACGGTCTGACTTTGGATGGCTCAACAGTCTCATAGGGTCTGATCTTCTGTCCCATGCGTGCTCCCCTGCAGATTACTGTGACACCTGACTAACCATTCGTGAGGTTCTCAGATGCACCAGGTATGCAGAGCTTGCTCTGATCTGCTGAAGTCAAGAACACATGGGGACCGCTATCTCTTCAGAAGATGGAATATCAGAAAAAAGACTCTAGCCCTGAGAGAGGATGAAAGAGAGAATATATGAGTTGGGACCAGTGTAAGGACCAAGTGGAGGGTGGAGAAGAAGGAAGCCTTTGAGGAGGAGCCTGAAACTACGTCCTACCTCCAACTTGACATCGAATTTGCTTTGGTTCCTTCATCGGTATGATGACGGCATTGGACGAGATGGGCTTCAGACAAGAACATAACCATAAAATCCTACAATTCTTAAGAAGGAAACAAAGGGTCATGGTACCTCCAATTTCTGGAGTTAATGCCTAGAAAGAAGGGTTTCAGCCCATGGGCAGAGGCTGGTACCCTCAGTCAGGGTCTCCTCACTAGGCAGGTGTTCTAACGTGGTGGGGCCTCTCCAGGAGGACTTGGCTGTTTACTGCAGTTCCTCTCTCAGAGCCTCGCCCCTGCTGGGCCCCAGCCTCGGTGGTGGCCCAGTGCTTTCAGCACCGTGGCAGCCGGGGAGCCCTCCCTGCCCTCCACATACCTGTGTGTGTTTGTGTTGCTCCTTTCAACAGCCTGAGGAATAATTGTGGTTGATCGCTAATGTCTATTCCAGTGAGGTTTGTTTCTCCAGCTCCCTCGCTCAGGCCAGCTGTTCTGGGGGATGAAGGGAAGTGGCACTGGATGGACTTTTGTCCCTTCTCCCAGAGCTTTGGCTGTTGGTGACAGGGGCAGTTTTGGTGGCTCTGTGGATGCCTGCAGATCTTTCCTCCTGGCCTCCACCGCAGCTCCATTCAGCCTGGAAGTGTGAGCACCTCCAGGATTGTGTGGGATTTAGAAAATAGGGTGGGCCTCTGACCCCAAAGGACTGCTGGAGAGTGGGCGTCATGACCCATGCAGAGCAGCAGACAAGCTGTGGCAGTGTATGTGTAAGCAAGTGTCAAAGTCAGGAGTTCAGGCTGAAGGGGGAGCTGACTGGGAAGTCTTCCTGGAGGAGGTGGGGTTCCTATGGCCTTTGAGTCCATCCACATGGTGGTGGTGGGGTGTCACTGAGGTGTGGGCCTGGCCACCTCATGACACTGGAACATTTAGATACCCAGACACTTTCGGGGGCCCACAGAGTCCCATCTTTCTCCTCTGTCCCTACCCCTGACCCCTGCTGGCCCCTCAGAGCCTGCTCACTCAGGGTCCCCTCCTCTGCTCACTGCCGTCCCTCCCTGTGCAGACCCCACTGCTCCTTCCCGGCAATGGCCCCACATACCCCTGGGAGGGCTCACCGGATGGAATAACGGCCAGACCATCCTTTGTCAGCCTTGTCACCACCACGCCTTTCCACTCCTCTGTAGATGCCCACACTCGTTTGGCCCCAGCTCAGAACCTGGTATGTGGCAGATGGAAGAGAAGGAGAGGTCATTATTAAATCTAAATACAAATCGAGAATTTTCAGTAAAATGCACACCAGACTTTGAAGACCTTTGTACCAAAAATGTAAAATATCTTTTTATTTTTTATTTTTTTTCAAAAATGTAAAATATCTTAATAATTTTTATATTGGTTTCATATTGAAATGATATTTTTTGATATATTGGGTTAAATAAAATATATTATTAAAATTCATTTTGCCTGGTTTTTGTGCTTTTTTAACGTAACTACTGAAAAATTCTAAATTACACATGTAGCTGACATTATATTTCTATGGGACAGAGCTGGTCTAAAGTATGCTTGGGGACAGAAGATGCACATACCAAGCACTTCATAGCCACGTGAGACAATAAACAACATCACATGTTGAATGGGGATTAATGCCACATGGGAATGGTGCAGACATGGAGAGTTAAGAGCTCAAAGGAAAAGAAGAGGCCCCTGAGGGCTCCAGGGTAGGGAAGGAAGGTGAAGGCAGGGTGGAGCCACCTTGAAGAACAGGAGCCATGTGGCAGGGGTGGCTATGGATAGAGTAAGGGCATGGTGGCTATTCCAGGCAATGGATTCAATATGCTAAGGGAGGAATAACTCAGGCTTGGCAAGATGCAAAGGCCATGGGGTGTCAAGCAAATGTGAGGGAGTGGATCATTGAGGCCCATTGTACCTTCAGTCCTGATTCCAGTCATTTCACCCCATGGCCTGGCGTGTTGGGGGAGGGAGGGAGGGAGACAGTCAGGAAGGTCCTGAGTTGAATGCTGGGAACATGGGTGCCATCTCCTAGGGTGCTTGATCACAGTGCAAACTCAAATCCAAGCTCCTCCAGGTCGGTCTGGGATGTTGGCTCCTCGAGGAGCCATGCTTTCCAGTGCTGCCGGGGCCAGGCTCCATGGGGCAGGATGCTCTTCCCGGGTCCCAGCCTCATCCCAAGCAACTTCCTGGTGGCTGCAGACCTGGGGCCCCGGAGAAGTCATGGGGGAAACACCATGACTTCCTGCCTGAGATGAACTCACTGCATCTGGACATTATGGAGTTTGGCGGACTGAGGCTGTGGGGATGGGAAACACAAAGCCACTGCTTGCAAGTGCTTGCGCTTGCGTTTTGCAGCATTTCTGGCATGGCTGTCCCTGGTCAGCAGCAGATCTTTCTGAGAAAAGCTGGGACCTTTGTGGTCCTGGCCTGGTCCTGTGGGACTGGCCTTCTGGAGCCAGGGGTGACTGGAGTTGCGTCCAAGCTGGATGTTGAGTCATTTCAGGAAGGGCCAGCTGTGGTTTCCAGGCCAGGCCAAAAGGCCACCCAGATGCCGGATGGAGAGGAGCACCGCGGCAGCAAGGCCGGAGGAGGCGCCAGAGCGTCCTTCCAGCGCAGCCCAGAAAAGTCTCTGACTCTGAACGCCTGAAGGTGCTTTGCCTCCCAGCGGCCTCCTGGAAAACAGAAGAGTGTTTCCACCATTGCCTCAATGGCTGCACCCTTGCTTCCAGACAGAGGACGACTTAGCAGCACAGGAAGTCCTTGTCTCGCACCCCAGAGTGAAGCAGGAGCCATGGGAGAAATGGGAAGAGACAAGAAGCTGTAAGTCTCAGGGCCGAGAGAGCTTAAGGGGCCACAGAGGCCAAAACGCCTTTCAAAGTAGAAACTCCTGCAGTGACGCCCCTGGCCGTTTGATGTGGTCTGTGTCCTCTGAGAGCGAACAGTTTAACACAGCGTGCGTGCAGCCCGGAGTGGAAACGCTGCAGGAGTCCGCAGCCGGGGATGACCAGGGTGGCGGGGGGACCAGCCTTCGTGGGACCATGCAGGGCTGGAAGTGGGCCTCGATGGCCATGCAGGCTCTGGGATCCAGAAGAAGAGAGGGGGCGTGAAGTGGTTAAAAAAAAAAAAAAAAGACAGCAGAGGAAGGAAGAAGAGCAGGAGGGAGAAGGAAAAGATTAAAGAGGCAGCAAGTTCCCCAACCTTGAAATCTCCGATGCCTAAAATCCTACCATTTAGTTTTCATTTTGGGGGATTAAGTTTTGTGTTCTCTATTTTCATCTTTCAAAATGAAGCTTTCCTTGCCGCAGTAACACGTGAGGGCCCAAACAGAACATAAGATGCTGAAAATCAAATAACAGGCAGATAGGGGCAGAATGAAGATGAACTCTGCCAATGTCACAATCTTGCCAAAGATCAGCCAGTTGGACCAGCTGCTGGTCGTGTCAATAAAAATGCTATGGAAGTCGGAGAAGGCAGACCCAGGGGGTCAGGGCAGGCTGCATAATCTGTGTGGATCTTTATCCCATCGGCCTCAGGACAACCCTGACTTTACCCTCTTAGTTTCCCCGAAGCTCAGCCCTCCAAACAAATCTCCAAAGTCTAACGAGAAGCAGGGTCACCCTGGTGCGATGTGTCCTTGCTGGCCTGTACAGGTTCTCCATGATCTCAACCTCCTTTCCAAAGAGCTCACAGGGAAAAAGCCCTTGAGAAAGTTTCACAGAAAAATTGCTAAGGTCCTGGGCTCTGGGGTCAGGCTGCCTGAGTTTGAGTCCTGGCTCTACTGGCTGCATCTATAACCTTGACCTCCATCTCTCCGAAGCCCAGTTTCCTCCTTTGTGAAATGGGGCTGATGATAGTAGAGTCATCTGTCTGTATCCATGGGGGATTGTCTCCAGGATGCCCTGCGGATACCAAAATCTGTGGATGCTCAGGTCCCTTATATAAAATGGCATAGTACTTGCATATAACCTACGCACGTCCTCCTATATACTTTAAATCCTCTCTAGATTGCTTATATCCAATGCAATGTAAATGCATGTAAATAGTTGTTATAGTGCATTGTTTAGGGAATAATGACAAGAGAAACGTCTGTACATGTTCAGTACAGACACAACCATCTATTTTTTTTCCAAATACTCTATTTTGACCCATGGTTTCTTGAAGCCACAGTTGTGGAACCCACGAGTACAGAGGGCCAACTATACATATTTCATAGGGTTGTCATGAGGGTGAAACTATATAATGCACTTAGAACACCAGGCATTCTGCTTGATAAGTGTTATTATTATCACTGATTTTCTGCAAGCAGCCAAAGACCTCTTTGTGTACCTAACCAGAACAACTTTTTAGCATCACTCTTCCATCCATTTAATACATTCTGATATAGTTTGGATGTTTGGCTCCTCCAAATCTTAAGTTGAAATTTGATCCCCAGTGTTGAATGTGGGGCTTAGTGGGAGGTACTTGGATCTTGAGGGTGGATCCCTCACTAACAGCTTGGCACCCTCCCCGAGATAGTGGGTGAGTTCTCGCTTTATTAGTTCACTCAAGAGCTGGTTATTTAAAGGAGACTGGCACCTCCTCCTCTCTCTCTTGCTCCTGCTCTCGCTACGTGACACACCTCCTCTCCCTTCCCCTTCCACCTTGATTGGAAGGTCCCCAAAGCCCTCACCAGGAGCAGATGCTGGCGCCATGCTTCTTGTACAGTCTGCAGAATCGTGAGCCAAATAAACCTCTTTTCTTTATAAGTTACTCAGTCTTAGGTATTCCTTTATAGCAACACAAAATGGACTAACATACTTTCTGAGCACCTACAGTGAGCAGGAAGATTTCCTGCCCTCAAGGAGTGTACAACCTAGGTAGGAACCATAAGACATAGTCTCAAAGCACTACAAAATGGTGCAGTGGGCAGGAATGTGTGTGAACCTACAAGGCCCCTGTATGGTTTAGGTTAAATTAGGCTGCAAGCAACTGAAAAGCCAAAACGATGGTGGTTTACACAAGGTGCAAGTGTATTTTTCTCTCTTATAAACAAAGTCAGGATGCAAAGAGTCTAGGGCTGGTGTGTGGTTCCATACTCGATAAGCATCCAGACTGGTCTCCACATGTGGCTTCTACCTCGTCATCCCACCATCCTTGTCATCTTCATCGTAGCCACACTTATAGAGCACGTGCTAGGAACCATTCTAATCACTCTTCAAGTGTCAATTCGTGTAATCCTCATAATAGTCCTATTATGTAGATGTTCTTTTTATTCCCATTTTACTGCAAAGAAAAGATATTATTTTTATTCCCATTTTACTGGCACGAAAGGGTTAGGTAACTTGTTCAAGGTCATACAGCTAATAGGTGGCAGGGCCAGGATTTGAACTCTGCCAGTCTGGCTCCAGAGTCCAGCTAGCAGGAGGAAGCAAAAAAGGACATTGCCCTCCCTTTAAGGAAACTTTGACCTGAATTTGGTCCCATGGCCATACCAGCTGCAAGGGAGGCTGGGAAACGTAGTCTTTATTCAGGAGAGCAAAAAACTGAGAGTTCTGTTACTAAGAAAGATGGGGAAACAGATATTGGGGACCAGCTTGCAGTCTCTGGCATGGACCTCCACACTAAACACACCCTTTTGCCCAAAGTGAGTTACCCTCAGCAAAAATTCTGTATAATATGGCCCCTCCTCCTGTCCCTGCCCCTGGGACTCGGACTACACTGGGACTAAGGAGAGAGAGTCCGTCTTTCCATGTTGGACTGTGGCATGTACCCTAAAGTGCTGTGGGCAGTAGATTTCAGTCAAGTCTGTAAGCCTACAGTCTACAAAGAGAATAATTAAATGAGTGTTCAGAGAGAGAACACTGCCCAAGCATTATTTCCAGATCTAGTGCCAGGGCTTATCAGAGTGTTGCTGCATTCCTGCCCTTGGGTGCCGTAAGAGGCACTTGCATGCTTGTTATAAAATCCCATTTGCTCCAGTGGGTTTCTGACTGTTGTCCAACTGCCACCAAGAATCCTAACTCCACAACCAGGCAGATGTGGTAAGGGCTGCCAGCAGCATCAAGGAAAATGCTGTGGAGCTGTGGAGGGGAGAGATTAATGTGGCCAGGGGATCAGGGGAGGCTTTGTAATCTGGGGTATTACAGCTGACACATAAAGTGCTGAGCACAGGCCAGATGCTGTCCCAAGTGCTTTACAGAGTCTCACTTAATCTTCACAATATCCAACAAGGCAGGTGCTACTACCATGATCCTCACTTTGCAGATGAGTAAAACAAGGCACAGAAGTGTTAAGCAACTTGCTCAAAAGGTCAAACTATAGAGGAAATAGAACTGGGTCTTGTCCCTTGTCAGTCCGGTTGTAGATTCTGTGCTCTTGACCATCATTTGGGTTTGGGTGTTCGGTGTCTGGGCTGGGCTTTGAACGAAGAGTAGGAGTGTGATGGGCAGAGACAGGATGGTTCAGGCCAAGCAGAGGGCACAAGGCAGCCACACCATGGAGTCAGTAAGTACAAGGCTGATTTGGGAGGCAAGGTGGCATGGACTCTGGAACAGCTGCCACATACAGGTTCCAAGGGGCCAGAGGGAGCAACGAGATTGGAAAGTGGGCTTGGGAGGCAATTCCAGGGGAATCTGTGAATCTATGCTAATGAGTCTGGGAATTACATTGGGGGTGTAGGGAGCCATCCAAGAGTGTTTAGGCTGGGAAGTAGCACACTCTGGGCCTGGCTTTAGGAGGATCGCTCAGACTGTGGGTTACACCACAGGAGGAGGAAAGACAGCCAGGAGGCTCTTGGCAATAAACGATCTAGTACTTGGGATCCCAAGGAGGATGGAGAAAGGAAGATGGAGACGTGACCTCCGGGGGAACAGAAACAGGACTTGGGGGCCCCTGGGAGTCTAGGACAGGGAGGAGCCAAAGTCAATTTCAGAGAAGTTCCGGGCCTGCTGGTCAGGTGGGGGGACAAGGGGAAGATGAGGGCAGGTGGGACACTGTGTGTTTGAAGTACCTGCGGGACTCCTTGCTGGAGAATCTTACAGGCAGAAGCATGGGAGAGAAGTCAGGACTTAGAGACTCAGCTCTGAAGTCATACACATAGAGTGACCCCTGAGGCTGTGGGCACAGGTGACACCCCCAGGAGAGAGACCCTTGACCAGTTCAGGTGGGAGGCAACAGAACGAGTAGCCAGGAGACATGAAGCAGACTGCCTGATGGTCCGAGGATCGTCAGGAAAGTACATGCTCTAGAAAACCAGAGCAGGCCTTCAAGGAGGAAGGCAGGACCCTCAGTGCCAGGCATGGTAGGGTGGCAAAGCAGGACGTGGCCAGGGCTTGTGACCTTGGCTGGGGGCCAGTCTGGGCTCCCCCAGGCCTAGTCCCTGATAGAGCTCCCCACAGCCTTCCTTGTGCCCTGGCTTGGGCTCCAGCACTGGGGATCTGCAGAGCCAAATAGTTTAGATTTATGATGGAAAATGGCCCCAGGGACTGGGACAATTTACTGCTCACAAACAGATTCCAACTTGTCCATTAAAGTGCTCATTCCGGTCCCAACACCAGGCACGTTCACACCTCTGGTGAGGAGGCAGGCCTGCCTTGATGACTAGCACATGGTGCAGCTCTGTGGGGAGCAGCAGTCCCTCCTGAAGAAAGGCTCCAGAGCCAGGGTCACATCGTCCCACACCACTTTGGTACAGAGGCAAGGCCACGACAGCCCGTCTGCTCCAGCCTGCCCAGATGGGGACTCTAGGGGGAGCCTCCATCCCCCCTGGAGCCAGTCGTGCCAGTTGGGTAACAGAGGACAAGAGGAAGGCTTTGCTGTCAGATCCCAGCCCTGCCGTTTAAGAACCGTGTGACCTTGAGCAACCCCCTTGGCCTGAGATTGTTTCCTCTTTTGTAAAGAAGAACAATAATTCCCACCTTGCAGGGTGTTGGGACAACATGTGTGAAGCATTAAGCTCTGTGCCTGGCGTGTGGCACTCACTCAATAAACCAGAGTGATCGCTGTTCGGACTGTCTCTGCAGTCGGACCTCTTCCCCAGAGCATGAGGAGTGTAGGGGTCGTCTACTGAGGGGCAGGTCACAGGACAAGACCCCTGAGTGGGTCCGTTGCTTCTCTCTTCTTCCAACCTCTTTCCCCTGCCACCTTCGCCCCCCACCCCCCGTGGGCACCAGGCCTCCCTCATTCCTCAGGGGACTTGGAAAACCTTCCCAATGTCTCCAGGAAATGGGGCAGGAAGTGAAGACCCAACTCAGAGGAAGGCTCCTGCTCACAGCCAGAGCCTCCAGGACGCTCCAGGTGGGGTCGGGGGAGGAGGCAGAGGGCAACCCAGAGTATCCTCCCCAGGTTTTTGTTGTGTGTTCCTGTTTCTTCTCTCCTCTCTCATTATAAACCCACTCTCCCGACCATGTCATCTTGAAGAGTCTGTATAAATATGGAAGCAATTTGCCGGTTTCGAAACAATGCAGAATTCTTCAGGCTCTTGCCCCATTTTCCCCGCCCTGGGCTGCCTACCTCCCGCACACTGAGCTTAGCTCTGGGCTGCCCTCCCCGTCTCTTGCTCTAACATCAGTGCAGTTATTTCTCTGCAGCTGCTGCTTTCTTTTAAACTTGGGATTGGAGCCAGGATGGAGAAACAGCTTGAGGATTTGACTGTGTCGGTAGAGATTCCTGCCCTCCACCCCCTTCGCTGGAATCCACCCAAGCGAGCACTGAGCAGAGTGTGAGGAGGCGCTTCCCAAATGGAGAGATCAGCCTCTTGCCCCCGGGCCCTCAGCCCTTGCACCCCATTCCCAGGTGTGTGGGGGGCTGGGGGGTGCACCCCAAGGTAGCAGCTGAAGCAGATAAAGAGAGGCCAGATGTGTTCCAGTGCCCCCATGCCCTGCCCTTGTGCACGCACGTGCACACACACACACACACACGTGTGCTGTGACAAGGGTCATTAGCCAAGCTGGTGACTGCCAAAATCACTCATCAGCCACAACCGACATCCAGGTGGGGCATGGGGAGAGGGGTGTGGTAGGTAGGTGGGGCTTGTGATTGGTGGGAGACTCAGTTCCTGCCACACAGTTTTTACAGTGTGCAACTGGGGAGACAAGATGGACAAATGTGAGTCATTTAGAGACAGAATAAAATGTAGGATGTTAAAATCCAAGGTTCTGGAAACAAGTCCTATTGGTGTTTGCAGGGACTCAGTGGGAGACCTGGAGGGTTTGAGAGCTGAGTGGACCTGCTCAGCTCCCATTAGCGGGCAGGGAGTGGACGAAAGAGCTCAGCACCAGGACAAAGGCAGGGCGGCTATCCCCTAAGCACCTGGTCATGAGACTGCATCAACACGGGGATAAGGGTGACCAGCTGTGGCCAGATTGGGCTAGCTCCTCTCAGCGTTGCTGGCAGTTGGTACTGGGGGAGGGCTGGGGCTTGGGTTTTGTTTATTCTGTAAGCACTTCTGGCCACCAAGGCAGGAGACTGAAGCAATTTCAGCCTCTTCTGACCCCGTGGTTGGCTCTTTATCTGGCCCTCCTGGTCCAGCTTCTTCCGTAGTTACTTCTAAGCTCATCTCGTTTTTCTCACTGGGCAGGCCTGCTCTCAAAGGCATCGCCATGGCACACATATTACCAGAGTGACTGAGCCAATGTTAAGCAAATTCTCAGGATGGATGTTCCCAACTCCACGGAGTTTGTTTTGTCTGCTTTGGTTGGGAGCGTGCAGGGAGTAGGCTGGGTAGACGGTTATTGTCTCTGGTTCTGAAACCCCAACCATAATCCTCAGTGGGAGTCCTAGGCCCCGGGGTCTCAGGCCCCTTCCTGGTATAAGAGAAGCTTAATCTTCCAGGAGGGCTGTAAGCAAACATCTTACTCATCCACCCATGAGCTGCCATCCTGGTAGAGGCCCCAGAACCCTAGAGGGATGGAGACCGAAGGGGATGGAATCTGAAAGGAGGGGTGAGGTGGTACCAGAACCAAGCCCCACCCCAAGGGTGCTGGAGTGAGGACGTGGGGTGTGAGCTCACTCATTTCCTGGCTGAAGGAGGGAGGGGAGATCTTTCGAGACCATGATCTCTGGGGTAGGGGATATGGCCCCACAGATACTGAATCTTATGGTCAATTGCAGAAGAAGCCTAACCTTAAGGGCCACCAAAGGCCCTAGAATCCATGGTTAAAGAGCTTAGGTGCCCTCCCAACACCCCTTTCCCATTATCATCATCAACATAAGCTCAACCAGGAAGGTTTGCTCCCAACACACTTGACTGATGTCTTCAGAGTGGAGGCCAGAGCCACTGGCACCATTCCCAGACCCACCCCGTCCAATGTGGCCCCACTCCGCAAGCCTGCCAGGGCATGGGAGGAAACCGAGAGCATGCCACCCAAGATAAAGGTTTCCATCTGATTTTGTGGTTCAGCTGAAGCCGTGTTCTTAATTGTCCAAATAAACAGTTTTCAGCCTGGAGGTCAGGACACGCCAAAACATGCCACTTCCATTTCCCGCACCAACTGGGTGCTACGGGCACTAACTCGTCTTGTAAGTCACAGCCAGCGCTAAGCCGTGCCCAGTGGACCATGGCAGCCTGCAGGGAAGGCTGGCCATGAGCTGTGTGACCCTGGGCGTAATGCCGAGAGGCAGAGCTGGGCAGTGGACGGGGTGGGCCTGGGAGATTTTACCCCCAGCTGTACCACTGACCCCTGGTGACCATGCTCCAGCTGCTTCTCCCCCCACCTCCCACCCCCAGCCTTGGTTCCTGCATCTGTAAAATGGGAGATATGTGCTAGCCTGTGGTTCTTGAAGTATGTCCCCTTCAGTATCGGCATCATTTGAGAACTTGTGAGAAATATAAATTCTCAGCACCCCCCCAACATTGAATCAGCACCTCTCATGCAGGCCCCAGAAATGAGTGTTTTAATAAGCCCTCCAGGTGATCTCAGTGCAAGCCAAAGTTAGGCAATGTATGAATTTCTGTCCAGCTCTAATATTTGATGAGACTTATTTCTTTTACCCATGGGAACTATCTACTTCACAGGTGATACTGTGCCCTTGAAAGAAGGACCAGCCCTTCCCTGAGAAAGTCTGATGGCTCAGCCTTGCCCCTGACCTCAGTCTGCTGTGAGGTTAGCATCTACAGAGCTCTGGGCTAGCGTGGGCAACGGCCTTGGGCCTGCCGTGCTCTGGAACCTGCCCTAGGCTCAGGACTCTGGCTCCTGGGCATGGCCTGGGATGTGACAGTGCAGAGGCACCAGTCCAGGCAGCCCCCAACAGCTATCCCAAGGAGGCGGAAGATTTCCTCCACACAGATCACCAGGTAAGCTCTGCCAGGAGATTTTTGAGGAGCCAAAAGGTCAAAAGGAGGACCACACTGGCTCTCAGGGTTGTAGGCACTATTGAAAGACCCAAAATTTATTTTCATACCACCAGCTTTAGAGGAAAAAAGCTCCAAGAAGAACATCCTCTATAGGGACACCAGCTGTGAGTATACGGTTTCTCTGCAAGGAACTTCTCAATGCAGGCAAGGCTGCTGGGCCACGCAAGGAGTTGTGAGACATCCCCCCCGCGGCTTAGAGCCAAGCCTTGGACCTGTCCACAGTGACATCCTCAGACATCTGATTGTGCCAGCATGGTGGCATGGCCTCAGCAACTGGTCTTCAGGGGCTTGTTTTCTAGGAAAGCCCAGCTCTGGAACTGGGGCAGGCAGTGCACAGGCTGACTCTGAGACACAGGGAGAATGTAGGGGGACCTTGGGAGCTAGGTCCAGAGGGACAGCAGGAATCTGGGGCAGGAGTAGACAGGCCTAGTATCATCATGACCTAATGGGCCCCGCTCAGCCCCTCCAGCACAGGGTAGATTCAGCTGGGCTGCTCCCTGGTGCAGAAGGGGAGGGGCTGGCAAAGCCAGACCCTTAGTTCCAGTAGGACTACCCTCCTCCCTGGGCCTGGGGCACTTGAACCCTAGGGCTCACTTTCACTGAAACGTATTGCCCCCAAATTTCTGCAGCCTGTGAGGAAGGCAACATGAGTTACTAGTACTCAGGAAAAGGCAAGGCCACGTGAGTGAGGGGCGGGCCCAGCTGACACACTGTCACTGGGAAAGGCACAGACTTAAATTCATTTCGCACCCAAGAGCCTGCAGGTCTGTTTTGGGAAAGTTGACTAATCCCATAATCCTGCCCACCAGGGAACTTTTCTGCCTGACTTCCAAGTGGTAGTGGGAGAGAGCCCGGGGCAACTGTTGGCTGAGGAATGTATTCTCCAAAAGAGGAAAAACCACCTTAGTTAGGTTTTGTTTGCTCCACGGAGGTCTCCAGTTTAGGAATTGTCAGCTGTTGTCCCTCGATGGTGGCCTGTGCACCAGGCAGAGGCCAGTCCCCGCTGTAGGGACAAGGAAGGGCAGCAGCAGAGGCGGCAGCAGGGGACCACTGTGACACCTCTTTCTGCTCCCTACTCATATCTTGGGCTGGGGACCCCGCTGCTCAGCCTCCCCAGGGAGCTGGTTACAAATGCAGAATCTCAGCTGCCCTGACCCACTGAATTGGAAGCTGCATTTTAACAGGATTCCCAGGAAGCCCTGGCCTGGACACCTTCTGTCCCTGGGCTGGGCACCGTGGCTGCTCTTCTGCTTAGGGAATACACATGAGCACAGCCCCACCGTTCAGGAGATGCCAGGCTTTTCGATTCAGACAACTCAGATGGGAAGTGGGGAGTATCCTCAGCTTGTCCACATACTCGGTGCTGTGGAGAATCCCTGTCCTGGGCAGAGCTGCCTCAGGCAGTGGTCTGGCACAGGTGCAGACACACACACATATGTGCCTACACACAAGCATGTACACGCTTACCCTGCTCCACAGTGACTTCAGGTCACCAAACCAGCAACACACGCACAGAGTAACAAAATAATACCAGAGAATCTCCAAGTCACAAAGTAGCCAAGTTCTGGAACAGTTGTGTGCAGACTAGATTTGTCCCTCTGATCATATTTTCCCTTTGTTTGAAATTATCCCATCAGCGATGTGTTCACTTGATGTGGCAGAGGGGGGTGGAGGTCGACCTGAAAACATTTTTTAAAAATCACATTTAAGAAGGAAGGAATCCTTTTCAGGTCTTATACAGAAAAGAAAACAATAGTCTCAATCAAACCTTAATAGTACCACTCAGGGAGACCTGCTACAGTGAAACCCCGCCCTACCAAACTTCCCTCCTGCTCCAAATCTTCTAGTGAGATATGGGAAAGGAGAGGTGCTCTTAGGGCAATTTTCTTGCAGACTGCTTTAGGCCAGCTTCTTCCTGCCAGTCTCCTGAGTGACCTTTAGCACCTGCCAGCCCATCTCTCTCTAGGTCAGCCCAGAGCAGGACGGGACATCCTGCCGTCAATAAGCATGCGCTGTTTCTTTAAGAGAGTGGCCTGAGAGTTTGTTTACTGAGAGGTTTGTTTGGGTCTCAGTGGGAGGAAAGGAGTAAGATAAAAGCCGGTTGGGATACTAGAAAGAAAAAAAGAAAAACCCCAGAATGCAGAGAAAGCAAGATTAGAAAAGCTAGTCCAGAGGGAAAACTTATTTTTGCAACAAGATTCCAATCCCCGGGGACTGTTTCCACTGAACAAGTTCATCACCAAATGCGTGGGTTGGGTCAGACACAATGCCCTGTGTAAATCCAAGCGAGGGAACCCTGGGCTGTGCTGAGGGTGCCCTGTCCTGCCGGGGTAAGAGCCAGCATTGGGTGGAGGGGCTGGCTCACTGGAGGTTTCATCCTGTCTCCCCCACCCCACCCTCCGCCCAGGGGGGGGTTAGACCGAGGTTGGAAGGAGGACAGGGTGAGGCGTAGCCCATCAGTACCCAGAGACAAACCCGACACATTGGGACTGTGGGACAAAAGCTCCCAATCTGGGCTCAGGATGTGGGCTCCAGGGCACCCAGGAACCCTGCAACGGTTCACACCTTCATGCGGTGGGCACTTGTGTGCACACATCTGCAGGATTCCTGGGAGAGAATCCACACCTTTGGATTCCAAAGGGCGTTTGGGACCAGCAGAAAGAGTCTGGTCAAGGTCAGGTCTGAATGAAGCCCCTGAGAGTGAGGTGGGCCACAGGGACCCTGTGCTTGAGGTGTGCTAATGAGTCTGCTTCTCCAGGAATGAGGAGCCTTTGTGGGTGACCAGGAAGTGAAGTGACCAATGACAGCTGTCACTCCAGAAGCTGTGACTGCAGGGGCCAGGCCAGGAAAGAGGGAGGTCTGGGGGTGGCTTGGCCAGAGTCCAGAGTGTAGAGATGGTGCTGTTGACACCAGGTGAGCTTGTGGTAAGGGACAGCCCTGCAGGCTTGGCCTTAAACTCTGATGAGGCTGTTCTGGGTACCACACAAGCCCATCCTCAAACAGGCCAGACACACAGCATGCACACGTGCTGACATCCATCTGCACACATGCGGACATGCATACCATTGCTCTCCCATGCCCAGCCCACCCTGGACAGCAGGC
The DNA here is from genome assembly GCA_023783475.1 of Daubentonia madagascariensis. Classification (NCBI taxonomy): domain Eukaryota; kingdom Metazoa; phylum Chordata; class Mammalia; order Primates; family Daubentoniidae; genus Daubentonia; species Daubentonia madagascariensis. Next base: position 36,548,443 of record JAKFHU010001035.1, on the reverse strand, counting down.
TCCACTGCAGAAATGGACCTGCCCACACTGGCTGTCTGAGGCTGTACTTCTGCAGGGAGGATGGCTAAAGGCTATGGGTCATGCTAAGGACACTGTCCAGACGGGCCTGGGCAGGCAGAAGCAATCAGGCCCTTCTCAGGGGACAGCTGGGCCCCAGTGTTCTTGGAGCTGGTTCCCAGAATGTTCCTTCATGTCATATTCTGAGGATTTGGGGTACAGCCTATCCAAGCTGCTTGAAGCTCCAGCTGCACTGGCTCCAAATCACCTCCTGGCAGTGGGGGTGAAGGAGGAGGGTGGTATGGGGCAGGGATAGCACCCACCCCTCAGACCATTGGAGGCATTAATGTCTCTGCCTGCCTTCACACCTCCCACTTCCCTGGAGTCCTGCCCTGGAGTAGGGCACCTTTGTCCCCACTGTCACATGTTGCCAGAGGAGCTCTCTACTTATGGAAAAGTTGCAATCTGTGAGATCAAACCCCACGCACCAGGAAACTGGGTGATTGGACTCGCCTCAAAAACTCACACAGCAGCCTGCTTTTAGTTTGCTTTCTGCCAGAGGAGCCAAGGGCAGTAGTTAGACTTTGTACTTCTTGTGGGTATGGACCAGGCCTCTCACCCCCATAGCACTCCCTGCAGCGCTAATCAAGTACTTATATGTCAAGCACACAGGCTTGAGCAAAACAGCAATGCAATGCGTGTTTGTTGGGTAGAAGGATGGGAAGGTGGGCGGATAGATGGACTGCATCTGAGCCTCTGACTGGTTCTTCCTTGTTAAGGTCTCCATCCAGACAGCTCAGAGGGCAGAGGCCCGAAGACAGCAGGGCTGTCAGAAGGAGACAGGAGCCTTTGGGTGGTTGCCCCTGGGGGAGGGAGAAGGAACAACAGTAAAATACTGATTGGTCAAATCAGATTCCCAAGGTCCCCAGAAACCTCTCAGCAGGGCCTGGCAGGGATTGGACTAAAGTGTCCATTTGCTCAAAACTGCCCCAGGCTCCCATCCTCCTGCCTGGCTTTCAGGGTACCCCTGTCAAGCCACCTCTTGCTAAATAAACCAGCCTTTGTGTGTGTGTGTCCCAGAGGAGCGAGAATGGGCTGGGGGAGGGGAGGAAGATCCGTTTGTCAAAATAGACCTCCTGAATGCTTTTAAGGGCCTGCAGTTGGATGAGTAAATATTTTCCCTTTCAGATGAAAGGTGCAATCATTGCCGTTTTTTAATTACTTTAATTAGAAAAGATTGCCTTAATCTTTTACTTATCTGTACTATTGTGGGAACTGCCAGAAAATGAAGTGCAGGGAAAACAGGTGGAGTTTGACCTTTGCTCTAAGCATCTTGAATTTCTTCTAGGCTGGTAATTAAGAAGAATCAGGGGAAGTTCCTTGCAGAATCTAGGAAACGCAAACACACACAGAATCGTAGACACAAGGGCACTCTCTCTCTCTCTCTCTCTCTCTCTCTCTCTCTCACACACACACACAGGCACACTCTCATGCACATGTGTGCGCATGAATGGAAAGAGAAATAGACCCCAATATAGCAGACTAGAAAGTTCTAACTTTGAGAGCTTCGTTCCTGCTCCCAGCCCTGAGAGGTGGCTTAATGAGTTTCCCAGGGTGGCCTAAAATGATTAATTAAGCAGACAACCCCCTACCCCCTCCCAAACAACGGAAACCAAGTAACGGTCTGTTTGGGGAGGGAGTGGCACACCCCCCCAATTCCAGGGGCAGTTGGGGACGTGGTGTAAGAGCCAGGAGCCCCAGATAAGGGACGATAGCAACTGCCTGTAACGGCCACCAAGTCTCACCCTGCCCAAGCCCTGGCTGGCAGGGCTGGGCCTGGGGAACAGCCTCCCTGCCCTATGTCTGGGTCCTGCCCAGGTTCAAGGGGACCCTTGGCAAGATGGCGGAGGAGACATCATTGTCTCTGGCCTCCCTCCCTCTCGGGGGGCCCTACCCATGCCCATTTCTACGAGGCACCATTCCTAGGCTCATTTTTGGACACTGGGAAGGGACTCTGGAGGCAGCCTGTGTGTTCAGACCCAGAGGCATGGAGCGTGAATGGCGGGGAAGGAGGAAATGAAAGGTGGGGAGGCTCTCTGGAGCTTCCAGAATCACCCACGTCAGGGCCTGCTCTGTCTTTCCAGCTGCCACGGGCCCTCAGAGCCCAGCAGTAAACAGTCACTGTTACAACAAGCAAGTACTGATCGCTTCAGGGGTTGAAGATACAAGGTGAGCAGTGGTATAAAATACAGACTCCCAGGCCCCACCATAAGGACCCAGATTTGTTGCTCTGGGGGAGTCCTGGAACCAAGCAGGGCTCGGTGTTCAGGGAAGCTTCCTTCTGGGGTGTCTGTTTTTCAGCGATGCCTCAGTTTTCTGCATCTGTAACCTGGACTGGCTGTTCCCCAGAACCAGTGTTTCTCCTGGCAGGTGCCCCAAGGATTCAGCTGGGGTGCGGAATGCCGGGTCCTCTTTCCCACAGACAAGGGCTTTCCTTCCCAGCCAGTCGTGTCCCTGGGAGACTGGGACAAGGGCAGGGACACCCATATGGGTCTTTGGAGGCCATCCTGGGCCTTGCCAACAGGCTTGCAAAGGGCAAAGCAGGCCCAGGTCCAGCCAGCCTGGAGGGGCAGGAGGAGGTGAACGTGGCAAGTGGGTGGGGCCACCAGCAATGTTTGCCTTTCTAAAGTGCTCCGGGTGCTCAGGTTGGGTTTCCAGCCTGGTGTTTACAGCATCAAGCAGCCACACTCACGACCGCGTCTGCCTGTACACGTGCCTTTCTCTACAGGTGTCTGTCTGTGTACGTGTTCCATCCGTGTGTCTGATCACCTGTGGTTGTCAGTCTCTCTGTGTCTGCATGTGGCCCTCCGAGCAAAATGACTCCAGCCTCCGCTTTGTGTGAGCACTTCCACCTCAAAACATTAGCTAAAATAAACCTGCTGAAAAAGCTCTAACAACAACTTTTTTTTCTGTCCCTGGCATGGGCACTAACACCAGCGGGTCTCCATGGTCAATTTAGGAAGGTTGGGAAAACATTGCTTGTAATTAAAAGTCTAGAAGGGCCTCAATTAGGGCAGTGTTCGCTCTGCCGGGCCCATTCCCAAATCCCACTCGGCAGCATTCCTCTCTTGGCTGGAAGAGGACTTTGATTCGAACCAAATGTTTAGCGGCCACACTGGACTGGGCCTTGGCACCGCCTGCGTTGCCAGCTGCTCAGGTCATAGGCCGGCCTATGCCCCAAGGCCTACAACCAGAGACTTTGGGCTTTGTCAGCGCAAGCTGGAAGCATAGGCCCGGCTCTCACCACCTCCTGACTTCCCAGCCCCTCTGTGGTCCTGAGCTCCAACTTTGTGGAGGGGGGAGGCAGACCTCCTGAGAGATGTGGGGACTGAGTCCACCCCCACCTCCTTCCCCATCCAGGGTGGTAACGCTCACACTAAGAATTAAAGGCCACAGGCCAGGACTCTCCAAGGATGAGGCAGCTATGGTTAGTGCTATCGAGAGGGTAGAGTTCAGGGTGCAGCCAGCAACACCCTGGTCCCCCTTTTACTCCTCAGAGGCCACCTCCATCTGAGCAGAGGCCTGGGCTTGGGCTACAGCCATGTCAGAGGGCTCCAGACCCCAGAGAACACAGGGCCTGTCTGGGAGGGGTAGGGAAATAGCATAAAACTCTGACCTCTTTAATCCCTAGGAATTAAAACAGCTTCAGCTAACCAGGTGGGCCCAGGGTGCCAATGTTTGCCCCTCCTGTTGGTGGGGGTGAGGCAGTCAACAATAGAAGTGTGGGGGCAGAGGGCATTGCCTCCTCCCCGGAACAAAGGCTCAGGCGCTCAACTGGGTGTGCGGGAAGAAGTGCTGAGTCGGCTCAGGACACGCACACGCACACCACCGGCCTGCACACACATTGGCAATCACAACCACGCTTTCTGGCTCTCACAGATTTGTACCCACACTCACAAGGTACACACACACCCACACACACATACACACATGAGTCCACCAACGGGCCCTCGGTATCTCAGGTCACAGCCACCCACACAAACTCACTTTCCTCCACCACTGGCACTGACACCCATGCACAGACACAGACACGCACACAGCTACAGTCAGACACATAGACCCCACAACAGGCCCGCAGGCCCCATGTAGGACCACGACGCTGCCTTCTAGGGTTCTCCAGTCCCTAGCAGCCCCCAGCCCCTGTCGGAGTGGGGGAAGACTCCCCTCGCAGGCAGAAGATCCATAATGTGATGCCAGGGGGCAGGTCCCAAACCCAACCACTGGCCACACCCTGTGGGAGTAGGGTGGAGAATTTGGGGACTCCTCAGAAGGGCAGCGGAGGGATTCAGGGATCGGTCCCTGCTGAGCCCCAAGGGAGGGCCTCACCCCAGCAGCGGGGAGTGGGGGGGGGGAATGGCAGAGGAAGGGTTACAGGCTAACTAGAAAAAACAATTACTAACGGGAAAGGCAGCACATTCCAGCCCTGCTTAGCAGGGCCGCCAGGGCCGTGGGTGGTTCTTGGATTATGCATTTCCTTGAAAACAAAAAGGAAAGTTCAGGGCAGTTCAGCTGTGCCCTGAATCTCACTCTGGGGCCTTTGTCTCCAGCCCCCTCACGGGCCTGCGTGCCTGCACACACGCACACACAGTCCCACGGCCCGGCCAAATGTCCACTGGGAAAGTGAGAACATGAGTACCTCCAGCAGCCTGCGAGGAAAGCAGGGAAGACTGGAGAGGACAGTTGACCGATGGGGCAGGGTAAGGGAGCTGGGACCCCAGAGCTTGCCTAGAAGTCTCCCTCCTGCAGGCGAGGCTGTGCCAACATGTGTTCATTCTCCCACCAAAACCAAATGGTGCCCCCGCTCTGTGCCAGGCATCATACCAGGCCCAAGGTCAGCCCAGGGGATTCCCTGCCAGGAGGGCCTGGTCTCCCTGTTTCCCCTGTGCTTTCTACTGTCTCTGTCTCAGGTCCCAGCACTCCTGTCTTTCTTCAAAGGTCTGGTCTTTGATAGACTCTGATTATTGTATTCATACTGAGGAGTGGGTGGCTGATAAGGCTTAAGGGAGACCCTCCCAGGGGATTTACTTTCTAACCAGGAGGAAGATGGTGGTGCCTCCCGGTGGAGAACGGGAGGGGGCGGCCACCTTGCCATAAACACAGGAACGAAATTGAACGGCCTCTGAGTCTCACCAGACAAGTCCTTCTCATTAGCACGGCTCCTTTGACCCCCGCCAAAGCTCCGTGAGTAGGGACGGGGAGCATTATGGCCCCCACCACAAATGGGGAAACTGAGGCTCAGAGCGGGATTAAAGACCTTGCTCAAGCCGCTGCACAGGCTGCCTCCCTCTGCTTGGCTCACTGAATGGCTGGCTTATTCCCAACTTTTAGGTCTCAGCTTAAACCCTGACCCTCTAAGAAGCCCTGTGTGACCACCTGTCTGAAGCCCCTCCTCCCCTTCCCTCCTGCATGTTGATTTTGTCTGTGTTTATTTAGTGTCCATCTTCCCCACCAGCCTGTAAACTCCTAGAGGGAAGGGCTTGACTCTGTTTTGTTTTCCACGTGTCCCGGCACCAGGGACAGTGCCAAACACACAGTAGGCACTCAATAAATATTTGTGGACTGAAGAAAGAACTGAATGGCACCACAGCCAGGGTAGGAGAGGCCAGGTCTGGAACCCAGACCTGGAAACCTGTCTAGGTCCCACTCGGATGTGTGGCTGCTCTGGACCATCAAACTCCCTCCGTGACAGAGGAGAGGAAGGTGCTCAGAGCCTCCCCATTCCAGCCCTGGGCTGTACCCAAAACAACCTAAACTTAATTTAAAAACTGGATTCCATAGTTGAGCTGAGTGTTGATTATGCAAGGACCAGAGGCCCCGTGGACAGGGTGTGCCAGAGGCTTGTTCCCAAAGGGACCTCGAGAGAGAGCCGGGAGGCTGGCTGATGCATGCCATTTACACATTCATTCACTCCATTCCATGGATGTTTTCCAGGCACTGAGCTGGGTTCTTAGACACAGTGCCTGCCCTCAGGGTGTGCCTAGACTTTCAGGAGAGAGTCAAAGAAACAATGCTAGTGAAGCGTGCTTAGATCCAGCATAGAGTGAGATGCTCTAGGAGCTGGGGATGTCAGGGACAGCTTCACAAAGAGATCAGATGCGGGCTAAGAGAGGGGCTGACCAGGGTGGGCATGCCAGGCACAGGGAACAGCATGTGCAAAGGCACAGATGTAAGGGAAAGCCTAGCAGGCATGAGACACACAAGGAGTTCACTTGGCGTGGATCGGAAGGTTTGAGCATGGGGAGAGGCCAGAGAAGGGGCTGGAGGAGGGAGGGGGCCAGGTCACAGAGGGCAAGGTCTGCTGGCCCAAGAAGCCAAGGCTTCACAGGGCAGGCAGTGGGGAGCCTGCCAGGGCTTTAAAGAGGGGAAAGACATGAGCAGCTTTGCATTTTAGGAAACTCACTCTACTGGAAATGGAAGTAAGACTGGACAAGTCAGGAGGCTGTGGCTGTCACCCAGGTGAGCGCTGACGGCTTGGACTTGGGGCCAGGGGGATAAAGACAAGGGGACAGATGTGCGAGGCATTTAGGAGGGAGTGGGAGAGGCTTGTGATGAACTGGCATGAGGGGACAAAGGCAACGTCGTTGTCAAGGATAAATCCCAGGAGTTGACTGCTCAGCTGGGTGGAGGGTGGTGGCAGGGATCCGGGGGCAGGGTGGTGTATCGGTCTTGGCCGTGTATCTGGTTGGCTGCTAGGGATGTGCATCTGGAGAGGAAGGTGCTGGGCTGGAGTTCTGGAGTGGTCTGTACCCAGACATCAGTGTTGCCTGGGGAGGGGATAAGGCAGGGAGATTGGGTGGCATGAGAACGCAGGGAGTACCCCGCCCTGTCTGCTAAATCAAACCTGAGCTTGCTTCAACACCCACTCACTGCGCCCCACCCAGTGCCCACGCGGGTGAGCACTCAGCACACACCATCAGGAAATGGAGAACTTGCACCAAGGAGGGCAGTAGATTAGGATGGGTTGGGGCCTTGGGTGCAGGGAACAGAGGTGCAGAGGCAGGACTGGGGGGCCACAGTGCAGAATGTAAGAGGCCTCCCCAGCCTGGGCCCAGCCCCAGCTCAGTGGCCCGCTTGGGAGCCCTGGGAGCAAGGGCGGGGTGCTTAGAATGACCTGCCTTCCTGCTGGGGACAGACTCCAACCACTCTCACACCGGGGCCAAATGCTGTAGGAGGCACATCCACCCGCCACCCCCGCAAGTCTGCTGTCCCAGGGCCTGCCCAGTCCGACCAGGGAGCTGAGATTTCCAGGCTCTTGTTTCTTTCCACTGCAGGGTCTCCAGGGGCTGAGTACCGAGGTGACAGGGAAAAGCGTGAGTCCAGAAACAGGAACCTTGTTCTGGGCGTTACTTCCCACTCCCTTTTTCCTTTTCTTGGTGTTGAACAGAGAATTTGACTTCCCTTCTCATTTTCCTCTTTGTGTTTTGCAGGCTACACACCACCTTCTCCAGCGAAGGTGGCCGCGGTCCTCAGGAACCTGTCACCAACTCTTGGCCCCTTTCCCTGAGGTACTCTGTAGTGGTCAGGAGAGGCCCTTGGGACCCCACTTGCGTCCTGTCCCCCTCCCACCTAGACTCCGATGCATTCCCACCTTTTTCCTGGTCTCCCTCCCCACCCCCCAGCCTAGGCCTGAGGCCTGTCCCCAGAATTCCTTGAAGAAGGTCCAAGGGACAGGGCTGTGAAGAATCAACAAGGCCAGCAGACGTGGCTGGTTTATTGCCCTTGGCTCTCCTAACGACAGTGACATTGCCAGTGGCGAGCTGCTAGTGGTCCACTCTGTCCCACAGGCCTGTGCCCAGCCAACCTCAGATGCCAACAGACAGCCCCATCCCCTCTGGGACTCTTGCCCACCACCCCTGCCCGTCTTTCCCTCATTCTGTTTCTGATATTTCTTCCCCTTGCCTCCCTCCTCAGACTGGACAGCCCACGTGTACATGGGGTGCAGGGAGTGACCGAAGCCTCCCTCCTGGCCAGCGAGACTGCCCACTGAGGTGGAAATCATTGCAGTAATTAACAGGCCTCCTTGGCCGCCGCTGGTGGAGGAGGCACAGCACAGAGCCCGCCTAATGGGCCAGCAGCTGAGCTGGCAAGGCCCTGGGAGGAAGGCCAGTGCCCCCCAGGCCTCTCAGGGCCTGGAACGGAGTGCTAGCCCCTTGGCCTGAGGCGCCACAATGCCCGGGGCCCAGCATGTTCTTTGGTGGGAGAGAAGTTCAGGCTCAGGGGGTCCAGTGGGGAGGGCCAGACCTTGCCCTGAAGTGGGTCTAGCCAGGAGGGTGAGGTGCCCAAGGGACACACTAGCAGCCAGCTGGGTCGCAGTCATCCCTTCCAGGGCACCAATCTCTTACCCCCTCCCTACATGCAGCTCACCCTGGACTTACCCTTGGCCAACAGCATGGGGCTCTTAAAGGGTCTAACCGAGAGAGGCTGGAGGGGCTGGAGGGGGGAACCAGCTGGCCCCCATCCTGTTTCCCCTGGAGCCACTCTGTCTGCCACCCAGGCCCCCAGGTGTGGTTTGTCTCCTTCTCAGAGGCCCCAGCCTCAGCATTCAAAAGCTGGAGCCTCTACTCCCAACCCAACCGCCTGGTCCCAGAGGTGGAAGAGAGCAGGGAGAGGCCCCTCGCAGCCAGTGCGATCTTCACGGCGTCACAGCACCTCCACCTCTGCATCACCACCAGGCTGACACCCAGGTCCCACTGCCCCCCACGCGCACCCCAGGTAGGACTTTGTGCTGGGCCGAGCAGTGGGTTTAGTAAATACGTGGTGGTTTGTACTGAGACGAGCTGAACCCGTGTGCGCGACAGCTTCTCCTCAGGCCCCGCTGGCGTGCCTATGGTCTTCCTACTTTGGGCCTCCATAGGTGAGGATTTGGGATGACGTCTGTGGCTTTCAGAAACTGCTTGCAGAGCCCCAGCACTCCACCAAGGAGAACCAGAGCGTAGCACCTCCCGTCTTGTCAGTGACACACTGACCTTCCTTCCCTGAGCTTCACTTGCAGAACAAGCCTGAAGCTGAGGAAGGTTTGATCACCTCTGGGTGAGGTGATGCCTATGTCGAAACTTCCAGGACATACGGCGCTATATCCGCTGCAGGAGGGCCCAGGCTGCCACGGGAGATTGGACAGACCCAGGCAGGATGAACCGAAGGAACTTACCCCTCAAACCTTAGGTTGAGCCCAGGACTGGACACACAGATACATATGCCCAGGACAGGGAGGGATGGACTGGTCACAGGAAGTGGGCTCAGGACGAGCCAGGCAGACCCAGGGGAGAATGTGCACCCGTGTTCACTCCTACATGCCCATGCGCGTGCGCATGCACACGCACATGCATGCACACTCACACACATGGCCCTGTGTGGCACATGGCCCTCACAGCCCTGCCTACATGGAAGGCTCCAGTCAGAGGAATTTCCACGCTTCTCCCTCTGACCTTCGCCCATGCCCACCTACCTCCTCTCTGGACTCTTCAAGTTGACCTCGCAGAGCTCTGTCAGGAGATGAGGAAAACGTGTCTATCTGTTTTTCAAATATTTGGGTCTTACTAAAGGCCAACACATTTTTTTTTAAGTGTGTATAATTTGAGGGCAATTTGATCCATATGTTTCTGATTCCCTTGCACTTAAATCATCAAAATATTGATTTTTAAGAGCCATTTGATGTCTAAGGAACCTTTTTAATAAGCTTTTAAAGCTCTTTAAACCCAGAGCCTGGAGCCTGGAGCCAGGGCCAGGACCCAGGCTGTCCGCTGCCTGGCTGCACCCTCCCCTCCCCAGGTCAGGATCGCTTGGAGCACAGCCTCACTTTTCCTCCGCAGGCCCCCCCTCCTCCTGGCCTCCCTGCCTCCCCCAGAACCACCCAGGGGTCTTGACAGAGGGGTCCACCTCCCTTCTTTCCACAGACTTCACATGCTTCCTTAAAGCGCCCTTAAGACATAAACCAAGAGGAGCAAACGCACTTTTTACTTCGTAAAGGCTGCATAATGTTTTGTTGTGTACATATGCTATAATTTATTTAACCAAGCTCTTTTGGGGGACATCTAGGTCATTTCCCATTGTACACCTTTATGCACATTTCTGATTATTTCCTTTTGATACTGGCTCAAACAGTATGCACACTTTTATGTCTCTTTACACACAAATTGCCACACCATTTTTCTAAAAGATTGTACCAATTTATACTTCCACAAGTCCCTGCTCACTCCTACCCCCGTCCTCTTGAAGGGAATTCTCATTTATCCCATTCAAATGGGATGCTACCCCATTTGTGCACATAGAAGCTGTTAAAAGCAGCCTCTGGAACCAGAATGCTGGGTTCGAATCCCAGTTATGCTATTTACTAACTGGGAAAGTTGCTTATTCTGTCTGTGCCTCTGTTTTCCCACCTATAATATGGGGATAATAATGGCCCCTACCACATAAGTTTATCGTGGGGATTAAGCGAGATCATCTCTATAAACTTAAGCTACTTAGGACAGTGCCTGATGCACACTGTGCGTTCAGTAAAGGACAGCTATCATTGTTATCCTTTATGCTTTTCCTCCAGCCTGAAACACTCTTCCTCCTTCCCTTCCCCTCTTTGTCTGACCAACTGCTGCTCACACGTCAGGCCTCCGCTCAGATGCCTTGCGGGTGTTCCGTGTTCCAACTGCACCCACCTTTTCCATATACCCACCACGCGCGCCGTCACTTATCTTTACATTTAGTGTCTGTCTTTCCTGTAAAGCTGCCAGCGCCAAGAGGGCAGAGTTGGAGTTTATCAAATTCCCAGAGCCTACTGCAGTGCCCCATATGCTGCAGACACTCGATAAATACGTGTTGAACAGAACTGAATCAAATGGGCTGCATTGGCTAGGGATGACTTTTGATCCATAATTTCCAAAAATTATACCCACCTACAAAGGGCAGAGATTTATGCCCCTTGAAGGTAATCAAAAGAATGTGCTGAGGCTCAAAAGGTGAGCCCCCAAGACAAGCCCCAAAATGTTTAAAGGGATGGCAGCATCACTGGTGGCACCTCTGTGGCCAGTCTGGGTAGATGAGCTTGCTCTGGTGGAAAAGTCCTGCTGTGACCAACCACGGGCACGGCCAGTCCCATGAGCCAAAGCTCATTTCATTATTCATCTTCGATTTATTCTTTCTCTTTGAGATACTTTTTCCTTGTCTTTTCAGCCAGGAGAGGACTGTGCCTCCCCCTTTCATGGCTCTGTGCTAGACCCTGTGCTGGGTAAGTATTTGGCAAATGAGGCATGGACCATGCTCCTTCTTCTCTTGATGTGGGCATCTTGGAGAACAGCCACAATTCTGCAGATAACTAGGAAGTGCTTTCCTTTTACCTCCACTGCTTCGCACTGGAGAAGCCCATTACTGGTCACCCCACCATCACAGGGCAGTCTGGAGATTAGTGCTGTTGTGATTAGTGGCCTTTGGGTCCTCCAGAAGCTCCCCAAGGTCTAGATGTCCTAGAGGTGGCACCAGGCTCTAGACAGGATCTGAATTCCAAGAGAACATGCAGAGAAAGCCCCTCAGTTCTCTCCTCTAGCCGCCAATGCCTCCATCCTATACTCGCAGGGGATCCCAGTTCTGCCCAAAAAGTCCCATTTTTATTCAAATCAATTCAATTCAATCCCAACAATACTAGCCTTGTGCAAGCCAGGGTCTGGGGAACCAGGCAGATAGACACATAAAGTGGACTGTCATTGAGATACAGGGTAAGAAGTGCTTTTAGAGAATTAGAGAGTGACCCCCCCACCCCAGCACACATCTATTCCTCGTACTTTGATCTCCTATGTCACTTTCTGTCCACATCGTTCATTGTGGAAAAGACTACCTACTGCTCTCTATCACAACTTAATTGTTCATGGAGTATATGTGCATTTGCACATGGGTTTACATGTGTGCACACATGCGTGTGTGTAGGGGTGTGTGTGTGTTTAGAATTTAAGTTCCTGGAGAGCAAAGCTCATATGGGGAGTTTCCCCTGACTATTCCACAGGGCTAGGCACAAGGCTGCTATTCAATAAACACATGAATGAATGAATGAACAAATGAATGAACAATGAACCCTAAACTCCCCTGCTCAGGCTGAGATCTGGAAAGAGGGTTAGAATGGGAGTCGAGAGTTATACATTTGAAATGTGGTTGGTCCTAAGTGACACGGGCAGGTATTGCTCCCTCTCTGGTCCTCAGTGTCCCTTGCTGTGCAGTGAAGGAGTCAAATCAGATGATTTCTAAGGTTCTTTCCAGCTCTGGAGACACTCTGGTCTCCCTCCCCCAGCAGGGCCTGTTCACAGTTGCCAGCTCCACTCCCTCCCTCCAGATGCAGAACTCATCAGACTCATGAAGGTCTCCAACCCAGCTGGGGAGGGCCTTTTGCTCCCCTGCCTTATGGGGCTCAGGGCTATTTTGTCAAAATTCTCCAGGAAAAGAATAAAAGCACAGAGGCTGCCGCTAAAGCCCAGTGGGCAGGTCTCTCTGAGGACAGGGATTAAGTTTGTCTCTGTTGATCTCCCCTCCAGTCGACGCTCCTGTCTGGAAACCAGCTTTGGATTCTCTAGGGTTTATCTTCCCTCATATGTTTCCATTACCTTTGCATTACCCTTGCGCCACTTTTAGCGTTCCCTTTGGAGTGCCTTTGCAAAGCAGAGCAGATCCCAAAAGAACAAAGCAAATGTTGGCCCAGTTGCAAATGAATTCTCTCTTCCTCCAACCATCCCAACTTGGGAAAGAATAGATTCCCTCCTGACTCCCAGGCCCAGGCACCTCCGCCAGACCCTCACACCAGACCTAAAACATCATCCCTACTGGAGAGAAGGGGGACAGTCTCAAAGGGTCCCAGCTTCCCCTCATCCCAGCCCAGGACATTTTCAGGCTCGGATGGAGTGGATGGTGATGGGTTTGTGGATTGATCCTTAAAAGATTATGTGGATTTGGAAGGGTCACTTAAGGGTCAGCAAGTCCAGGAGGGCCAAGCCTAATTCCATACAGAAGAGGTGGGCAAAGGGGTCTCTGTCTCTGAGTGACCCCTTCTTTCTTGGAACTGTTTGTTTGCCTGGGGAAAGAGGCCTAATACCTCTCAAAAGGGTCTTACTCTATACCCCAAGAAATCTGCTTTGAGTTATTAATGTAAGTGGCCATTTCTATTGAACATCACAGTAACAGGAATGTGAGCTTTATGTAGAGAGTGGATGATGCTTTTGAGCAATTTATGTGACATTTTTTAATCTAAGTTTAAAAAACCTAATGTTCCAAAACAGGGGAAACACATTGAAATGCATTGAAACCTGGTGTTTCAATATTCAAACAGAGCAAATCTTTTATTTTAAAAAATAAATCCTTGGAGTTCATAACCAATCAGAGGTTTTAGGTTGTTCAGGGATTGACTAGGGAGGTGTTGATAATGAGATTGGCATATTGTATGAATCCCTTGCAGTATTTGGCTATATCTGCTTCTAACAGGGCAGAGTCTAGTATCAGAGATGATATTCGTAGATACTTGGATAGGTCCGTTACCAGCTTATAAGGAGAGAGCTGAGGAATTCCCAAAGGAGTTGATCTTGTTGTTGCTAAGATCAAGGGCAGGACTTTGGATCAGGGAAATTCAAGTGCTTCAGAAAGTTTGGTTAATTTTAACTTGAGAATTCCATTTGTCCATTCTATTTTGCCTGAAGATTGGGAGGTAGTATAGACAGAGGAAATTTTGAGTAAACACCAATGCCTTGCAGAGCTTTTTAATGACCATCTCAGTAAAATAAGACTACTTATCACTAGATAAATAGATGGGGACTTCCCTAGTAGGAAATACAAAGTTGAATGGCTTTTTTTTTTTGAATGCTCTTCAACAGTGAAAGGCTTTAACACATCTGAAAACAAACATGCAAACAAAAACAAAAACTAGAGAACGTGTTCATATTCCATCACAGAGGATGATTGTATAAAATTCTTTGAAGGTTTCCAAATGGGCCTTGAGGTCTTGATTCCATCCATGCCCCACCTTTACTGTCTTGCCAAGATTATGTTCTTGGCAGGCAAGGTATGTACTAGAGCAGGGCTCAGTAAACTATAGCCCACAGGCCAATTCCAACCTGTAGTATTTTTTTGTAAATAAGGTTTTGTTGGAACACAGCCATGCCCATTTGTTTATGTACTGTCTATTGCTGCTTTTACTCTATAATGGCAGAGTTCAGTAGTTTGCACCAGAAATCATATGGCCCTCAAAGCCTAAAATATTGCTTACCTGGCCTTTCACAAAAAAGTTTGTCAATCCCTTGTCTAAGGAACCTCCAAGATGGACAATTTTGGTCATATTAAAAGCTGCCTAAGGTGGCCACTATAATTCCAGACTATTGTTGGTGGAGTTGTGCCATTTTGTAAGATATGCACAAAAATTTGTGCTACAATGAGATCATACACACACACACTTTTTTTTTTTTTTTTTTGAGACAAGGTCTCACTCTGTCACTCATGCTGAAGTACAGTGGTACGGCCATAGCTCACTACAGCCTCGAACTCCTGGGCTCCGGTGATCCTCCCACCTCAGTCTCCTGAGTATCTGGGATTACAGGTGCGAGCCACCACGCCCGCTGAGAATCCTATAAAGAGTGTGCATCCAGCCTGGTGGAGGATTAGACTTGGACTGAGATGGCCCCATGCAAGTTGGTAACCGTTGGCCAAATGTGCTGCTTCTGTACCTCCTGTCCTGGGTTCCCAACCAGAAAGGTTGACTATCTCCACCTGCAGTCCTCAGCAAAATGGGTTTTTGGATATTTTGTCTCCCAAATCAACTCTCAGGAAAACAAAGTCAAGACGGAGGAAAAATAGAGCTTGTAACATTCTCAGATGGTGATCCAAGATAAAGTTCACCTTCTGAAGGCCACCAACCCAGCAAGACCTTGACCTTGTCAGTCCTTGGGGCTGGTTTAGGCCATGAACTTATTGGTACTCATCTGTTGACAATTCTATAACCATTCTCCCCCCATAGACAAATGAAGTTCACGACAAAATGGAAGATATAGGTGAGGTCAGATGAGTAACATCCAAATTGTATAAAGCCCTTGCTCACTTAGAGAAAGATGTTATGATAGAAATAAAATTGACTTTTACTGACTTACTGCAGCAAGGGAGAACACTAAACTGATAGTTCTTAAATAGCATCTTGTTAGGAGAAATGAGTGCATTTTATTTTAATCCTATTTTCTGGGTTCAGAAGTTTTTAGGAAAGGATATCAGAAGCAGGACAAGCACTTAGACCGGCTAATTTCTTAAGGCAAGAATTGACATATAAGAGGCAAGGTTCTAAGCAAAAAAAGAAAGTCTTAATGCAAGCCACATGAAATTCAGCTGTTGTGACTGCAAAACTGATAGGGCACTTGTTCTGATTCTCACTCCCCAATCATTCTATAGTAAAAATAGCTGCCATTCACTAAGCCAGACACTGTAGAGGATTTATCTCTGTGTACCTCTGTGCCAGTGTTCACATCTCATATCATTTGAATCTCACTACAACCCTGTACAGTTGGCATTATTTTTCTTTCTTTCCATTTGACAGAGGTGGAAATTGACGCACTAGCCCCAAATGTGACAGCTAGTAAGTGCCAGAGCCAAAGACAGCTCTTCCCATGCATTGGTGTCTCATTGCCTCTCCTGCAGGTGGGACCCATGAACACTGCAGCCCTCATTCCCAGGCACTCCCCTTCTGCTTAGTGTTCCAAACGTACATAGTAGTCACACCCATTCATTCTCAGAAGGCCTCATCCCATTTCTCTCCCTCGGGGTAGGTCAACGTTAAAAGATAAAGCCATGTAAATGACCAATAACCATTAAATAATCAATAAAGGGTGTTCAATTTCATTAGTCAATCAGGAAATAAAAATGAAAACCAAACCATAATGAAATACCATTACACACCCCCACTGGACAGGATAGCTAAAATTAAAAGCACTGATAATATCAAGTGTTGACAAGACTATGGAGCAACTAGAACTCCTGTATCTTGGTGGGAGTGTAAACTGGTATAACCACTTTGGAAACTATTTGCCAGTTTCTATTAAAACTAAGTATACACCTTCCCTGCTACCTAGAAATTCCACTCCCAAATATATATCCAACAGGATTGTGTCCATGTTTAAAATGCTTACGGTGGCACTATTTGTAATAGCTAAAAACTAGAAATTTCCCAAAATGCCCATCAACAGTAAAATGGTTAAGTAAATTGCAATATATTCACAAAGTAGAAGACTATACGTCAATGAGAGTGAATCAACCACAACTCACACAACAACATGGATGAATTGCACAAACATAATTTTGAACAAAGAATTCACACGCAAGAGTATATACTACATGGTTCCATTTATATAAAATACCGAAACAGCCATAACGGTTTTGATCAGGATAAGGACAACCCCAGGCCAGGAACATATAGGACTGGAAGAGATCAAGAAAGAGGCTTTTGGAGTACTGCTAATACTCTGTTTCTTGAGCTGGGTGCTGAACACAGGTGTGTTTCCTTTATGAAAATTGATTAAGCTATACTCTCATAATTTGTGCACTATTCTGAATGCATATTATACTTTACAATAAAAGTTTTAAAAAAAAAAGGCATATAGTAGCCTCTCCTTTCCATCCCACCCCATCCCTACCCAATAAAGTCCATTTTCAAGGGGGAGGAGTTACAAATTCAAAAAGCCTGTGTCTGAAATACCATAATCATCAGTCCCCAGAAGGGAGGGACCTACCCTGCCTAACCACATGTGCTCTGTAGCACAAACATTTGTCCTACACCATGAAGGTGATAAAAAGGAAGGAATAGGCCTTTAGAGTCAGACAGACCCCAGCTCTGCTATTTACCTACTGTAGGATGTTGGGCATGTCACTTTATCTCTCCAACTCCCGTTCCCTTACCTTCAAACAAAACGATGGCACTTGCTGTTTGTTGCCTACCCAAATATCATTCCTTCCCACCTCTTTGCTTCCCACCACAGCTGAGCATGCCAGTGATGTGACTTCCCAGCCTCCCCTGTTGCTAAAGCATGTGCATGTGACCCTTCAAAACACTGAAGATAGGAAAGCAGAAGCATAGGAGGACACTTGTGTCCTTGGTGACATTGTTGTGCCAAACCCAGACCCCGACCTTTGGACAACTGGAGAGAGAGAGAGAGAGATTGGGAGAGAAGCCTTGGGTGGCCTTTCTTAAGGGCCTTGAGTGGTTTGGCTTCTCAACTCCCCCCACTACGATTGAGAGATGAGAGCTCTTTCCAGACCGCAGGACAAGTCCAGGGGAAAGATAAAGAATCAGGCATATTGAATCTACCTGTTAGTTGTTCGGGAGCACCTTCTTATGTCACATAAAAAATATTTATTCAGTGCCTGTGAGTGCCAGGCACCATGCTCTGTGCTGTACACAGTGGGAGACAAGGCAGGTAGAATCCTTGCCTAACAGTCACAGCAGTTCAAGCACACTCAAACATTGCCAGCTTTTTCAATCTCTGTGAGTGTATTCCCAGCTCTGTATTTTGAAATCCATCAATGTTCCAAGAGCACTCCCAGAGCCCCTGGCTTGAGATTGGCAGAGATGAATTGTTTTTAATGAAAACGTGCATATTGAGCTTCTGGGTGTAAGACATGGGCGTGTGAACAGGGGGGGCCATTTCCACTCCTCAGGAGCTTCAACTCTGATGTGCTTGCCACGTGACAGATGTTTGATCTGAGTAGCATAGGTTATCACGCCCGAGGAACCACAGCAGTCGAGTCAGTTTTGGGGATGAGGTGACCCTAATGGTGGTAGGATTCTATCAGGAAGAAAGGATAGGAGATGACCCCTGAGAACAAGTGAAGGGCACTTCCCACATGGGGCAGAACACAAGCTGAAGATGGGGCTAGGAAGTGAATTGGGCCAGAGGGGTGGTTTGCCGCCTGATCCAGGAGGACCTTAAACACCAGGCCAAGGCATCTGGACTGCATCCTATGAGCAAAAGGAGATTTCAGGCAAGGAAGCCATGTGGCAGAGTCAGCGCTGTGGGAAGCTTACTTTGACATCTGTGGAAGAGAAAATTTAGAGAAGGAGCCCCTGAAGGCAGAAGACAGAGGCCTGAGCAGCTTCAGAGCTCTCAGGGAGGGGTTCACACCCTCTAGGTGTATTCCTGGCTCGGTTGCCCTGCTGAGTAAGTCTGTGCCAGTCCTGCTGTGGAAGAACACTGGTTGCCTCCCAATATCCATTTCGCCCTCTCTCTTTTATCACAAAATCCTGTTTGTTTGGGGCAGCAAAATTCCCTGTTAAAATTATTCCCCCCCCCCCACCAAATCTAGCTAAGGATGTCCATGTAACCCATTTCTGGCCAATGAGGTATATAAAGAATTGCATGGAAAGGTATTGTTTTCTTGATAAAAAGGTAGATTCACAGCTGGCACAAACTTCTCTCCCTACCCACTTCTTCCAGCCTAGAACTCAGATGTGATGCCTGGAAGTGCTGCAGCCATTTGTGACCATGAGAACAAAAAACTGTAAGTCAAGAATGGCAGAACGGGAGTACTGTTTTTTTTGTTTTGTTTTGTTTTTTTAAACAGAGATGGGATCTCAGCTTTGTTGTCCAGGATGGAGCGCAGTGGCTGTTCACTGGTGTGATCATAGCTCACTGCAGCCTTGAACTCCTGAGCTCCCAAGGAATCCTCCCATCTCAGCCTCCCAAGTAGCTGGAACTAAAGGTGTCTGCCACCACACCTGGCTCAATCTAGGAGTGTTGATTCTTAATGACACCCTTGAGCAGCTGCACCAAACTGTACTGCCTATCTCCAGACTTCCAATTATGTGACAAAAATAACCCCTCGCTTGTTTAAGGTTTATCTTAAGTAGCCAAATGTAATTCCTAGCTGATTTACATGGCAACACTGAATGCCTCAGTTTCTTCTTTTTTCCATGAGCCCACAGCCTGGTGCAGGAATGGGTTATGCATCTATATAATACTGTGCACTTTTCACAAGTTGCCCACAGAACAGCTGCAGAGGCCCTCAGTCTGTTCTGCCCACCTTGGTCTCAACTGTCTCAGCCTTGCAGGGCCTCCCTGGCTTGTTTGGATCCCCCTGGAACCAGGGTGCAATGCTAGCTGGGACAACCTAACATACAAGATCCCAGGCTGTGAATCTAAGATAGGTGTCCTAGGCAGCAGTCAGGAATCCTGGAATCATGGCCCCCCACTGCCACTAATCAGGGTGTGACTTTGACCCAGTCATTCTCTATTCCCCTAGGTCTCAGTCGCCTCATCTTTGAAAAGTGGTGACTGAGCTACGTCAACAGTTTTCAAAGTATGTAAGTTAGTTTGCATTCATCTATAAATAACAAAAGCAAGCAGGCAGACAAAAATAAACAACCAAAACTGAGAGAGAAAGAGAGAGAGAGAGAACAAAAATAGTGTAATAGTTTAGCACATTAACTGCCTTGTGAGTTGTATTTAATTCATGCTAGTTTTGAGTCTGGGACATCATGAAGCATATGTAACTCACACATCTCTTTACCTTGGGAGCCATGTGGTGCACAGGCAACTCATGCTGCCATGCTGTAGTATACATGTTATGTGATGGACGGCCCCCTGGGCAAAACCTTGCATTGTTTTGTTAAAATCTTTCTTGTGGATGTTATTATTGTTACAATTAATATTGACAATTTAACTGCACATAACTCACGCACAGAAAACAATAAAAAATAACAAATTTTTCATTACATTAGAAAGGATCATTTTGTTTTTGAAGTTTGTATTCTATTTTCATAATAAAACACCGTGGCCCCAAGAAAAAAATTTTTTTTCTAGTGTGGCAGTCAATGTGTTAAACTAGTTTAGACAATAAAGAAATTTATCATGTGAGGCAACAAGAAGTCCAAAGACAAAACCACTCCAGGGATGGCATGGTTAGCTGCTCATCAGTCTCATCAGGCACCCTGAAATTCTCCATGGATTCTGGCTTCTTTCAGGGGCACAGGATAACTACCACCAGGAACAACAGCAGCCAAGGAAGAAGGGAATTCATCTGTCTTATGTTTCATTCTTAGGAGCAAGAAACATTTTCCATAAAGCTCCAGAAGACTTCCTTTGCCTCTACTGGCCAGAAGTGCCTATTCCTAAATCAGTCACTGGAAAGAAAGGTGAGATCACTGGTATGAACAGAAAGGGAGGCCTCCTGGGAATTCAGTGTATTGAAAAGATATCTGCACTCCCGTATTTATTGTAGCACTATTCACAATTGCCAAGATGTGGAATCAACCTAAGTGTCCATCAATGGATGAATGGATAAAGAAATTGTGGTACATATACACAATGGAATATTATACAGCCACAAAAAGAATAAAATCCTGCCATTTGCAAAAACATGGCTGGAACTGGAGAACATTATGTTAAGTGAAATAAGCCAAGCACAGAAAGACAAATCTCACATGTTCTCACTCACATGTGGGAGCTAAATATTAAAAACAATTGATCTCATGGAGACAGGGAGTAGTAGAATGATGGTTACCGGAGGCTGGAAAGGGTAGCAGGGAGGGGGGATAAAGTGGGGATGGTAAATGGGTGCCAAAATCTAGTTAGATAGGATGAACAATATTTGATAGCACAACAAAACGACTATAATTAACAATAAGTTAGGGTATACTTTAAAATAGCCAAAGAGTAGAATTAGAATGTTGCTAACACAAAGAAATGACAAATGCCTGAGGTGATGGATACCCCTGATTTGATTAATTTACATTGTATGCCTGTATCAAAACATCACATGTACCCTATAAAGATATACAACTATTATATACCAATAATAATTTTAAAACATATATGTAAAAAAAAAGGAAAGGGAGGCCTCCTTTCTAAAGAAATACCGCATGCCCCCATGATATAAAGCAGAGAAAAGCAGAACCCCTCGGACAGAAGTCAGAAATCAGGGGGAAGCTGAAGCCCACCCCTGTGTTCAGAGTCCCAGTCACAGAAGTTTGAGAACCACTGGCCTTGACCTCTAAGGCAGCTTCCTGCTCCAATACCCCATGCTTCTAGGATGAACGCCTCTGGCAGAATGGGGTCCATGTGAAAAGGAAAACTAACCACTTCTGTGGAGGTCACCCTAATGACGGGGCCAGTCAATAGGCTTGCTGTAGGTAAGGACGCTATATGGATTGTTCTGTATTCTACACTCATAATAATAACACACATTTACACATTTCCTGTTTGCCAGGCTCTTGGACATGTATAATCTCATCCAGCCTAAGAAGAAGCCCTATAAATAGTGTAAGGCCCAGATGGCTCTCTTTTAGAGGTGGGGAAACTGAGACACAAAACAAGAAGGTATTTGCTCCAGAAAGCCGGGCCGTGGTAGAACCTAGCCTGGACGATCAGCTGCCAATTTGGCCTAAGGACAAGTGACAGTCCTGGGAAACTGAGGGTGACTTCATACAAGGAGAAAGGTATAGGCGTGATGGTGTGGCCGCTGGTCAGGGTTTCTTGAGGCACGGGTTGCTGGCCAGGCAACTTGGGTCTCAGTGTCTCTGAGCCTCACTGCTGTCATCTGAAGAGTGTGGCTCCTAAGAGGACCTCCCCCTCGGGTCACTACGCGGACTGCAGGAGCCCTGTGAAGGCCCCTGGGATGCTTAAAAGGGCTGTGAGGTCACCTCGGCTGAAGCCGCAGACAGCTTAGGGAGGGCAAGCTCTGCTCCTTCATCTCCAGACTGTACCTGAAGGAAGCCTGGGCCCGAAAGCCTGGCCGCCACCGCGCCCGGCCAGCGCCTCCTGCCCAGGGCGCCGGGCTGCAGCCCACTCCCTCGGGGCAGGCGGCTGCTAATGGCTCTCCCCACGAGCTGCTTCATTAAAGATTTGTTCTGTTGAGTTGCAATCAAAATAAACAGACCAGCCTGAAAGCCAGGGAACTAAAAACCAATTAAGAGGGAACGGGGATGGAAGTGGGGGTGGGGGTGGGAGGGAAAAGGCCAGGGCTTTCCAAAGACTCGGTTCCCATGGCAGCCAGCTTCCAAAACAGCCTGGGATGAAAAATAATGAAAACCACCCCGGAGAGCAAAGCGATCCTGGCAGGAGAGACCCGACCTTGGGTTTGGCTAAAGCCCCTTGCTCACAGCTCCCGGAGGGCACCTGGGTGGGTGGGAGCTCCGGTGTCCTGCCCCCACCCCACCAGGCCCCTGCCCCGTCCAAGGCTGTGAGTGGTGCAGCCCCTCTGCGGGACCCTCTCCTCGGGCTTTGAGGCGCAGGAGCCACACTCAGCCCCTGCCCAACGGGCAGAGACCAGAGAGAGCTGATGGGGGTGAAGGCGGGGTGAGGGAAGGGTAGGAACGCGTCTGAGAGGGGACATTCAGACCCATGTGGGACCCAAGGTCCCCTTGCAGAGGGCTTCCTGGAGGAAGCAACGTTCAAACTGAGGTCTGGAGAATGAGTAGGAGCTGGCCAAGAAATCAACAGAAGGAAGGGGCTTCAGGAAGAGAGAATAGGAATGGCAAAGGCCCGGAGCGTGGGGGAGTGGGCCAGAGAGACCAGAAGTTCAGCAGAGCTGACAGTTATTGAGTCAGACATACTCTGTGCCCAGCTCAGTGCTTTCTTACGTCCTGAATCCTGAGAGGCAAGAACCCCCGGCAGGTAAGACTCAGTATCTCAGCACAAATCTGTGGACCCTGTGCGCGCCTTCTTCCCCCTCTGCCCGGAGCCAGGCCTTCTGGGGAGCCCCAGTCCCCTGCCCTCTCCCTTGCCCCATTGTCATGGGGCCCAGCGTGGCAGGCCTTCCAGCAGTCGCTTCCCGGTGCTATCTCTGAGGAGGCCTTGCTGCCCACCAGGAGGCATCGCTGTTTAACCATCTCCAGACCCCCTTGTGGTCTGGTTTCTGTTTCACTGGTGAGGCAACAGGAAAGCTGAGATCCTATTAAGTTGACTTGCAGATGCCAAAAAGGAATAACAGCCAAAATTAAGTTAACTCTTTCATACCCCCTCCTCCACCCGCCTTTCCAGGCCTTGGAAACAAGAGCACTGAAAGACATTACCCACGAAAAAACTCTTATGGACATTGGCCTAGGCAAAGAATTTATGAAGAAGACCCCCAAAGCAATCACAGCAGCAACAAAAATAAATACATGGGACCTGATCAAATTGAAAAGCTTCTGCACAGCCAAGGAAACTATCACTAGAGTGAACAGACAACCTACAGAATGGGAGAAAATATTTGCATGCTACACCTCTGATAAAGGGCTTATAACCAGAATCTATACAGAACTAGGAAATCAACAAGAAAAATCAAACAACCCTAAAAAATGGGCAAAGGACATGAACAAAAACTTTTCCAAAGAAGACAGAATGATGGCCAGCAAACATATAAAAAAGTGCTCAACTTCTCTAATCATCAGGGAAATGCAAATCAAAACCACAATGAGATATCACTTAACTCCAGTGAGATTGGCTCATATCAAAAAATCCCCAAATAACAAATGTTGGCGGGGATGTGGACAGATAGGAACACTCATACACTGCTGGTGGGACTGCAAATTAGTACAACCTCTATGGAAAAGAATATGGAGATATCTCAAAGAATTAAAAGTAGAATTACCATTTGACCCAGCAATCCCACTACTGGGTATTTATCCAAAAGAAAAAAAGACATTTTATAATAAAGACATCTGCTTTCGAATGTTCATAGCAGCACAATTCACAATTGCAAAGTTGTGGAAACAACCCAGGTGCCCATCAATACACGAGTGGATCAATAAAATGTGGTATATGTATACTATGGAGTATTACTCAGCAATAAGGAACAACAGTGAATTAACTCATCTGGTATTATCCTGGTCGGAGCTAGAACCCATTCTTCGAAGCGAAGTGTCACAGGATTGGAAAAACAAGCATCACTGGTACTCACCATCAAACTGGTACTAACTGATGAACACTTACATCACACAGGGCAATAACATTCATCAGGGGGCGGGCGGGCGGGAGGGGGGTGGAAGGGATGGGAAAAACTCTCACTGAATGGATGTGGGGAGCACAGTTTGGGAGATGACCACGATTGTGGCTCTGACACGGGCAGAACAGGGGCAATGTGTATGGCCAAAGTGTTGTACCCCCATGATATTCTGAAATTAAAAAAATAAATTAAAAAAAAAAAAAAAAGACATTACCCACGAAAGAAGGACCCGCCTCGGCCCCCGGGGAACGGGCACCCAAGTCCAGAGGGACACCTGGCCTCCCCGGGTAGGTCTGACGGGTCAGATGCCCATTCTGTACAGGTGTAGGAAACGGAGGAGCGCCCAGCCCAGCACCCTTGCCAAGTTCTTCCGAACAAGAAAGAGGTGATATGAAGGCTGTGGGGTTGAGCTGCCCAGGGGGTGCTCTCAGGGCACTGACTTTTCACAGGCCTCTTATTTCGAGACGTCAAGCCAGCACCGAGTGGGAGCCCACTGGAAACAGGATGGCCCCGAGAAAGCAAAAGCAGCTATCACCTCCTAACTTGGTGTCCTCTGAAGGCTCCCACAGAGCAAGGGGAATATAAGCCAAGGAAAGAGCACTGGATTGGGAGTCTAGAGGGAGCAGGGCACTTGTCCTGTCCTCGTGACAGGGCAGAATGAGTGTAGGTTTTGTAGTCAGTATCAGCCCTACTTCCCGGCCCTGGGCAAGCTGCTGCTTGCTGAGCCTCAGCCCCTCAGCAGGAAATGGACGTAATAACACCTGCCCCACAGGACTCACATCAGGGCGAAACAAGGTGCCAGGGTGCAGAGCAAGCTGGGCACATAGTAGGGACTCACCAGCATTCCTTCCTCCTCTAGGCCCCAGCTGCTTCAACTGCAAAATGGGCTGACAAGCATCCTATGTCAAGTGTGTAAAGCGCTTGGAAAATGCAAAGGGTTACAGATCCATGAGAGGGGCCTCCGGCTGGGGAAGATGGTGAGAAGTTATTGCCTTTCCAGCCCCCTTTACCCTCCACATTCCTCCCACCTGCCGTCAGATACAGGCCTCCCTCACCCTGCACAGCCTCTTCCTGGGTGGCCTTGAGAAGTCTCTGTGGCACAGATATAAAAGAACATTTGTCAAGCACCTACTCAAGGCAAGTATAAGAAGTTGGAATTATTATGCCACCCTCTAAGAGCTGCCCAAATGCTGGGCCATCCAGGAGTGGTCTCCCTTCCTGTGGGTACTGAGAGAGTGATCAGTCTCCAACCACGGGAGAGACTGACGCTCCAAACTACCACCAGCTTCCTCGCTAGCCGAGGGCCACCTGGAGTGAGTGGACCAGATGGAAACAAAGGCAGTCTGGCCCAGGAGGGGGTGACGCTCAGCCCAGGGTGTGAATCTAGGCTCGGCTGTGTCAACGTGGACCAGTTTCCTAACTTCTCTGGCTCCCGGTACCTTATCTGTAGATCTGGGACAGGAAGAACACTCATCCCATCTCACAGACTGTCAGGAGAGTCAAAGGAGATGACCGACATGTGTTGAAAATAGTCAAACCTTGTTATCATTAGTAATTAGCACACTCATTATTTGTTTGTGTTTCTAAGCCGCAGACTCACTAAGTGGGTTAAACCGCTTCTCAATCCCTTCTCCTCAAGCATCCTGTTGACGCTAGTCCTCCTTTGTTCACAGAGAAGGAAGGCAAATCCACACCCAGCACAGTCAGAGCAGCCCACGCCTGGGATGAGCGCCCACGAAGTGCTGAGCACTGCCTGATAGCGCTTGTGCTGGTCAAGTTGCCCCAGAACTACCCAAGCAAAGGGAGACAAGGGTGGCAGGCATTTTTCCTCCTTTGGACTCTCATAAATGAATATGCCGACATATTAGATCAAGAGCCACCCTGACGTGACTACATGCCAGGTACTTTGCTCCTTTCCAGACAGAATCCTGGGAGGCTCACATCGCAGCCCTGTGATAGAGGGTGGCTCCCTCCCTCCCTCCTTCCCTGCCTTCCTTCCTTCCCTGCCTTCCTTCCTTCCCTCCTTCCTTCCTTCCTTCCTTCCTTCCTTCCCTCTTTTCTTTCTTCCTCCTTCCCTCCCTCCCTCTCTCCCTCCTCCCCTCCCTTCCTCCTTTCCTTCTCTAGCCAGTCCCAGGGCAGTGGTAGGGGAGAGAAGATTGCTGGCCTCAGGGCACCTGTTTGGGGCAGGAGGGAAAGGTCCTGGGAGGTCAGGAGCATGGCCCAGCCATCTGAGAGGACCTAGGGGACCTGACCCAGGCAGAGCAGCAAACAGGAAGGATCCAAGTACAGAGATACTGGGCCCAGGGAAGGGTATTTGCTCAGAGATTAGGGTCACTGGCTTGAGCAGGAAGGCCCTT
This sequence comes from Daubentonia madagascariensis, assembly GCA_023783475.1. Lineage (NCBI taxonomy): Eukaryota > Metazoa > Chordata > Mammalia > Primates > Daubentoniidae > Daubentonia > Daubentonia madagascariensis. The sequence goes on along the minus strand of JAKFHU010001035.1, from coordinate 36,522,113 downwards.
CTGGCTGGGTTTCCAAGAAGGAATATTCCCCAACCAGCCCCCAAGATGGACATCTCTAAAAATTAATGCCAGAGTCTCCCTTGGCAGGGCCTAGGACACCATAGGCACATAATCAAGGAGTACCAAATCAAACTAAGCAGGAAATCAGATGCAATGCTAGCTTCCTCCAACACCTGAGGAAAGCAGGTGGTGAATCCCCTGATAGCTGGGCCGGGTCTTGAGGAAGGAGCAGGGAAACTAGGGAGAGAGCCACAGCAGCTGGGAGAAGGACTCTGACCCCAGAGGAGCTGGATTCAGGGGCTGACAAGAAGCCCCACTCCTGAGGGGCTGTAAGGGAGTTGTGTCTCCTGAGCTGTAAGCCGCAGCACTCGCATGTTCCTGCGTGTCCACAGAGCCACCAGGCTCAACAGGACACTGCTTCTCACAGGTCGTCCATTCAACCCTCATGACCACCACGAGGCAGGAATTAGCACCTCCAGTTACATCTGAGGAACCAGAAGTTGAGAGAGGTTCAATAACTGGCTCTGGGTCATAAAGTGTCCTTGTCAGGGTCTTTAGGCTGCAAAGAACCTACATGCTTAATGGGATAAAAATTGTTACCCAGAGATGGTCCCAAGCCTTTCCCCTCCCCTTCCTGCTCAGGGAACGACCAGCCACTCCTTCCCTTCACCCCCCGCTCTGGAAGAGGGCCCTGCCTTGCAAGGAGGTGCTTTGAAACTTTGAAATGCAGAATTGGAAGCAAAAAGGAAAGGGAAATCACTGGGGGAAGCTTTGGGGTGCAGTTATGGGAGAGGAGAAAGAATTGCGCCCTGGGAGGCACAGAGGCTGAGAGAGAAATGGGGTGGCGGTGCTAAGAGGTCTGTCATCCCTTTCCACGACTGCCAGATGCCAGGAAAGAACCGAAGTTATAACGCCATAAGGTTTGGTTCCTCAACTCTGCTCTTTGGAACTAATACCACCAAGAGACTGGACCACATGAGTCACAGCTTTCTAGGCATTACATATGTAAGGATGTCTGTGGCGAGGAATGGAAATTGGAACTGAGGCAAAGCAGAGACCAGCCTCCTTCTCACAGCATCTTTGCCTTGCTTTTGTGTGAGGTTCCCCTCTTTGTACTCTCCCACTTGCTTTGTTCACTCTTAGTTTCTGCTTCTATATAACGTTAGTCCTTTTCCAGAATCATGACAATACTGGTTGAGTTCCCACTGCTGGCTATCTCATTGTATTCATGTTTCCTGGATCATTCATTTTCCCATAATAAAGTATTTTTTTGGAAGTTTTTTGGTTTTTGTTTTTTTAAAATCTTTAAAGCTCAACCATAAGCTATTCTTGACTCTTCATTGTGGTCTCACCTTTGTGGTTCCGTGGTCAGATCTAGAGCTTATGATGTCTACAGAACTTATGTATGCTGATCCGTAAAGAGCCCACAAATATAACTGGTTTATTGAAGAGCCTCACCTTTGTAAGGAATAAACATGAAAATGTTTTTGTTTCTTCTATCTTTCCCTATCTATTCCTTTTATCTTCCCCATTGATATTAAAGGAATCTATACTATTCCTTTTCTCATTAGTTAAAGGCTCCCTTACTAGGTTCAATCCATAACTTCTCAATTTCCTTGAGTTGCTAGGACAATCTGGTTCTGGTCATTAAGACTCAGTTCTGCTTGTTTGTTTGTGCCCTCTCCTCCCTCTCTCAGGGGAGGCCAGAGCTGTGGCCCAGCTACTTGAGACAGAAAAGGATCTGATCTGATCTTCATACACTTCCTCCCACCTCCTCCTAGGTTCAGCTCACCTGGCATTTGGGGCAAAGAAGAGGGAGAAGGAGACAAGCAAACACCTTCTAACTTAGTCAAGGCCAAGTCCTCTGCAGGTCAATTGACCCTGCTAATTATTTGGTCAAGCCCAACAACCTTTGGTGCCTTTGGTGGGGTAGGCTTCCACAGGCTGGCTCTCCCATGGGGTGCATGTCTGGGTTTGTCAGAAGGCCCTGCAAGGATCAAAGGAGTGGACTCTAGGGCCTTTTGCCACAGGTGCTTCTCTTTCAACAAGCAGCCCCCTGGCAGGAGTGGGGGGTGTTGAGCAATAGGGGGTATGGAGGACGGGGTAACAGCAAGTCAGGGTCAAACCCAGCTGCCTTATCTGGCATCCACTCAACCCAGAGGAAACTTAGGAATTGCTATAGACTGAGTGTTTGTGTCCCCCAAAATTCATATGTTGAAATCCTAATTCCCAATGTGATGGTATTTGGAGGTGAGGTCTTTGGGAAGTGATTAGGTCATGAGGGTGTAGCCCTTGTGGATGGGATTAGTGCCCTTATGAAAGACGCCCCAAAGAGCTCCCTTGCCCCTTCCACTGTGTGAGGACCAGAGAGAAAATGGCCACCTATGTACCAGGAAGCAGGCTCTCCCCAGACACTGAATCTGCCGGCGCCTTGATCTTGGAGTTTCAGCCTCCAGAACTGTGAGAAATAAATTTTGTTGTTTATAAGCCACCCAGTCTGTGATATTCTGTTACAGCTGCCCGAACAGACTAAGACAGGAACCCCAGCCTTGCCTAAAGTGAGAGAGGTCCTGCTCCCTCCCACTCTGCCAGCTCTCTCTAAGGCTCCTCTGTCCTGCTCAGGACACACAGGGGTGGACTGGAAATCCCATCCTCCTGTTTTGTAAGCATCTTCAAAATATAAAAAGCATTTTGTGAGCACCTTCAAAAGATTTTAACAAAACTTTCCAAAAAAAAATTTTAATGTGGGCAAGTGAATTTTGATCCCGAAAATATGGATAATGAGACCTTTATGAAAGGTATCCCCTTTGACTTTAAGGAAGAGAAAGGGCTCTTCCCTCACCCACTGGAAGGGAAGGAATGGCCTTCTCTTTATGAGAGCTGCACGCTCCCCCAAAGACCACCAACTCTCAGCTCTCCCCAGCTTTTTTATATTGACCAGGGAGCTGGAATTTCCATCCAGGGCCTGGCAACAGTGGGCAGTTCCACTGGTACCCAAGGTGAATGTGCCTGCATGCAGGGGGTGGTGCTTGAGACAGGGCTGCCAACTGAGTGTGCAGGGCAGCTGTACCTGCCCTAGGAGGTATGCAGTGAATCCTGTTGGCATTTCAAGCTGGTAGGCCAATGGTTTGTTCCTGTCTGGACAGAATTTGCCTTCATGAGAGGCTGTGGATGACTGTAATCACATGAAACTGTCAGATATGCTGATCCGGACAACCTAGGGGCAGGTCAGAGTGAATTATTGTGCTTTACAGTACTTTTGAAGAAAGGCAGCTTTACTACTTCCAAGCAGACATAGTAATGGGAACCAGGTGTGACCAGGACAGGCCCTTGGGGAACTGCTTCAAGGACTAGCTAAGAATGAGCTGCAACCAGCAAAGCAGTTGTTTATATGTGAATGGGAGCGCTTCACATGTGTTTTTTAACATCTTGCTTGAATGTCTCCCCTAACACCATTTTCTCACTATCTTTTTTACTTCCACGAAGAAAGGGTTGGCTCAGCAAAAGCTAACTTCCCCACAGCCATGTCCAAATTATCACAAACCTCAAATGACCACTTCCCCACAATCAAACATGTTTGCCTGAGTTGGCAGCTCATGACAAGCTTGCATTTCACAGCAGGAAGAGGAGTTTAGCCAAAATTTCCACATGGAGACAACCTTGATCCCAGCCCTAACCCATCTCAAAGTACCCATCTCCAGACTTGCCCTGAAATACTTGACGAACTGAGCTGAGTTGAAACACTCAAGGGAGAAGGAGGAAAAGCTGACAGCCCCAGTGGGACTGGCCCTGGCAAGGATTTTAAACAGTGAATAATTCAATTCAATAGATATTTATTCAGTGACTACTGTTTACCTGATCCATGCAGGAGGCTCTACTGAACGAGTCATGGTGCGTGTTCTCCAGGAAAATTGAATCTCGCAGATTTCGAACTGTGAAAGAGGACATGCACGTTAACAACGGCACAAGGCAAAGAGAAGGTAATGCAACAGGACAGAAATAAACAGCGTTGCACAGCAGTGCCAAAGAATGAGACCGCTTCCAGCCAGAGAGCCAGAGGTGCCATGAGGGAGGCCTCCTGTGGGTGAGGATGCGCCTGCCACCACCAGCTATTACACTTCCAGGCACATACGGTAGAAAACTCTCACACGTGAACTCGAGGAAATAGGCACAGAGATGTTCAGTGTAGCTTTCTATGTCATGTTAAAAACTAAGAAATAAACGTCCACTAATAGGTAAAAGGATGAATAAGTTGAGGTATTTTCATGCAGTGAAATACTAGGCATAGGTTGAAGTGAACATACTAGAGCTTCATGTATCTACATGGAAAAATCTTTTTGATCAACAACAAAATTACAAAATATTTACAGTGATGCTATTTATGTAAACTTTACAACACAAAAAAATGACATATGTTAATGATATTGAAAATGAATAATACATGGAGGGAAGGTACTCATTCATTTCAGAATACTGATCACTTTTGGGGAGAGAGGGAGGATATGAGATGAGGAAGGGGCACAAAAAGAGCCTCAATTGTACCTTAATATTTTACTTCCTTTTAAATTTTTAAATTAAATGTGATTAAATATGAACATATTTAAAGCTAGGCAGTAGGCATATGGACTTTTGTTATATGATTCTTTATTTCTCTGTATGTTTGAAATAAATTCATGGAGAAAATGAGATCTTCCTTTCCTCTAGAAATACTGGATAAAATATCACCTCTTTTCAAATGCATAGCTGAGCTTTCAGGAAAGTAAAGAGAATTCCCCTTGAGCCAAAAACAAAGAAGTAACTAAAAACAAAAATTGTAAATGTGGTGAGCTGATGTTGCAGAGGCTGGTGGGGGAAGGGAGTCATTATTCTTGATAACCAAAGAGCAAAGAATTAAATTAAGATAGTCACATAAAGGCAGCACCATACTCCCTGAGAGGGTCTACTTGGGGTACACGAAGACAACCTGTAAACTTATTGGTCTTAGTCCAGGCTTTGAAAAACAAAATCCTATTCTCAGGGTATTTGTGGAAATCAGTAAGCAGCAATTGTTTAACATCACGGCTGCCGGGGATAGTGAAAACAGATGGGGTAAACAGGAGACTGGTGAAAAACTTGAAAGAATGATGACCAAGGGGGTGACATATCCACAGGGAGCCCTTTGGCAAAGAGTGGAAGACTTACTGGTTCCAAGCATTTAAGAAATGAGAAAATATTTAGAACTGAGCAATAATTAAAATAATGACATTTCTAAATTTCTTGATTCAGCCACAGGGATGTTAGAGGGGAAATTGCAGTCTCCATTCATAGCTTATGTAAGAAAAGAAGTAAAGGGTTAAGTGTCCAGCTCAAGAAGTCAGGGAATCTTTTCTGCTTTTTCTACAGGGATACAAGAAAAGAAGTTAGGGAGGAAGGAAATAGCAAAATAAACCCAAATAAGGTAGAAGGAAAGAAATAATAAAGATGAGGACAGAGATTAATGAAATAGAAAATGGGCATAGCAAGCATCCGCAAAACCAAGCGTTAAGAGCCAGTGGTTCATGAAAAGACTGATAAAGTAGACAAACGCCTGGCAACACTGATTGATATAAAAGTGGGAAAATACAAATGAACACTCTGTGCGGTCAAGTTGCCGCACCAGCTATGGCTCCCCACCTCCAGAACTGTTACGTGGGAAGGAAACAGCCTTCTTTCTCTCGTTTAAGACACTGTCAAATTTCTTGCAGTCAAACCTAATCCTAACCCACACAGAGGGCTGGGCCAGGCCTTGGCGGGGGCTGGACATCCTAACTAGGCCAGGCAGGATGGAGGATGGAGGATGGTGTCTGTACCATGGGGGATCAGGTGGAGTGGTGACACTTGAAAAGCAGAGGTGACAGGTCAGGCCATAGCCAGGATGGGCTGAGGGGGCAGCTGGGACAGTGGCCAGCAGGACAAGTGGTGGCCACCGTAATTGGCAGACTGCCATGCCTGCTTTCAAGAGTCTCCTGACTTCCTAGGTGAGCTCACCCAGGGCTATCTCTTGGGGGCCAGACCTACTGGGCCAGGTCTGGTTCCTCTGGGACAGGGACTATAGGCTGGCTTGTGTGCTAGACTTTCATTTGCAAGTCCCAGAAAGCCCAGCTCGACCTGGCTTAAACAATAAAGGCAACGTATTCACTCATTTAGCTAAGCTTGATCCAACCGCTCAAATTATGGTTCCAAAGACCCACGACGTCCCATGCTACCCCTCCCCATAACAGTTCCAGATTCTTCTCTTGTTAGATAAAAAAAAGACTTCACCAGTTCCAGACCTACCACCCTCACACCACACCATCCACGCAAAAAGTTCCTTTTCCAGTGCCTCCCTTACGAGACTTGTGATTAGTGCTCTCTCATTGGCCAAAAGTAGGTCATGTGCCCATGTCTAAACCAATCAACATTGACTTCAGCCAATCAGGACCCACCCCTGAAGCAGCTGCCAAGTTGAGTGACTCAGGTGAATGACGGAGGCTCATTCTCCTCGTGTATTAGACAGGATGTTCATAATACCTAGCTTGTAATATTTTCAGGCAGTATGAATGAAATCAGCATTTAGTCACTTAGCACAGTGCCTGACACACTCTGCATTTGATAATGGTAGCCATTAGTATCTATCGGCACTAGCACTAAAAACCGGGGCTCTATTCCCACCCCTGTGGTGGGAAGGTTGGTCTGGAGCTCCAGTGGTTTGAAATAAGTGTCCATCTGGGGCAAGCTCCTGAGAGGAGAGAGTGGTATCAACGTAAAACTTGATCCCCAGTCCTAGGAGGGAAACTAAGGCAGTATGTCCCTAATACAACTGAAAGCACGGGGACCCAGGGAATTCAACACTTCCCTCTAATCACCCACAACCCCAACGATAAAGAGGTTAGAGGTGATTCTGCCCAAACATGACTTTCCTAGGGGAGACCCCCGCTCTTTGTAACCTCCCCAATGATCATGCCCAGGGCCCTGGGGTGGGACTGTCCCATTAAATGGCCACATTCAAAGTAAGAGGAAAAAAAAGGCTGCAGAGCCCCCTCTGCTTGGCTCATGGTGGGTGATGGGTCATACACCCTGACAGGCCTTTTACACAGGGAGAAAAATTTTTCTAATAGCCCAGAAGAATGCCCTAATCTGACATCTCGTTTAGCAGATTATTGGGCCTGGCTTTGATCTCTACCAGGCATAATGAGTGCACCTCTTGGGCCAATCAGCAGTCATTAATTAGTAGAACGGCCAGCAGCTGTGCCTGCCCAGGAATGGGGCCCTCTGCTTGCGAATTGGGAGTTGAGAGTGGAGATGTTTATGAGCAAGTCAGACCCTGAGTGAAGCTGTGGGATATATCAGGGTCACCAGGACCAGCCCTGGGGTCTCTCTGGGAAAGTGCTCTAAACCAGGCCCTCACATGACACATGTGACACACAATGCCACCCAGGGACTGGGCAGCAAGAGATGGCCTCCACTCCCTGCAACACGCAACCTGATAGCAAGAATACAGCACTGACTCAAGGCATAACAGTGTGGGACACCATGAATCACACACCATGATGTGTAGGCAAACAGCAGAAACCACTCAGTTCTGCATCTGGCCTTCTCCCAGAAGGCAGGACCCTGCCCCTTTCATTTATTGGCTCTTGGCTCCCATTTTCCCCTCTTCTTGGACCCCTGCACCCCACCCCACCCCAGTGGCCCTTTGGGTTCCTGGGAGCTACTGGGCGAAGGAGAGTGGGTATTGGGTCCTATGGACTCATCATCCCTGAAAGCAGTGGAACCCAGCCTCCCAGTCCTGCATTAGGGCTGGGATTTCAGCAGGGCCATGGCTGGGAGACAGATGAGGATAAACCACACTGGTATTCTGGAGTCAGAAGGGCCAGAGGCAGTGTGGGAACACATGCTCTAGACTTAGCATAGGGCCACCTAAATTCATATGTCATCCTCTGCCACTCCCTAAATAGCCCTGTGATCTTGGGGTAAGTCCCCTTAACTTCTCTAAGCAGTAGCTTTGTTCTTTGGGTAAAGAGGGGGTTATTTTCTAATAGCCATTGCAACATGGGCTGTGCTTAGCTTTTGTGTAACACCAAAGTGAAGAGTTAATGTACATATTTTAAGTGTTCAAAATTATTAATACATTTTTAAATCGGTGAAACTAAACATTTAGCTTCAAAAATTAATGAACATATAAAACATCATGTAAAATATACATTCATAGAAATATAAACACTAAACATAATACATCAGAACAAGTCATTAGAAGACAAAAATTGTAAAAATAAATCATTCAAAAGAAAATGCAATTAGCTATGAAAATCAAAAATTAAATATATTTGATCTTTTTTAGTACAATCCTAAAAAAAATTAAAGGTGTTATTGTTAAGTACATTTTGTGTGCAAATCTTCCCCACTGCCATAAACCTCTTTCTGACTCTATACCATCATTCAGGAGAACAACAAGAAGCAAGTTATAAACTAAAACCAAGTATCTTCTTTTAACACCATCATTATGAGGGAAAAAATCTCTCTCTTGTTTAATAACTGTGAGAAAAGCTTTTTGAATTTTTTCTGACAAGAATGAGTAGAGATCGAGATCTTTTTATTGATAGTAAGCATTCATTGTTATATTTTATTTTTGTCTTAAGCCTTCTTTACTCTCATCAGATACAGATGGAGATGCCCACGTCATTATTGGTCTTGTGTTCATTGAACTAGAACTAGAACTTTAGGAGAAGCCTTGCCATGTTGATTAGCATTTTCTTTCTCCTCTTGAGAATTATGGAAATGGGGGGGTGGAGAAAAGCTTTCTAAATGAGTGTCTCTTTTTGTTCTATTTGGAATTTTCATGTAGCGTGTAATATTTGGTGGTTTCAAGACATAAATTACTCTGATTTTAGATTTTTAAAATATAAACTGATAGTACTATACTGAAAAACAACTGGTATGTGATAATTTAAAACACACAGAGAGAGACTAATGAAAACTGGCTTTGCAACGTCTTATTTTAGATTGGTGGCTTCCCAATCTTTTCTACTGCCAGGACCTTCTATTGAGGGAACCAAAATGTAGAAACTCAGCAAAAACAGGAGTCCTCAAACCAAGTAAGGGAAAGGGCTCAGAGACCTGCTGCCCTCCTTCTTCACCCTCCTCCCTACAAATATTTACACGCTCACACACAGGAACATGCGGGGTGGGTAGTGGTGCCCATATATATTTATTCCATTCATTCATTCTCTTGGAGAAGGTTTATTAAGCACTGACTCTGTGCCAGGCCGAGCTAGATTCTGGGGAAACAATGGTGAGCAAGACAAATAAGATTCCTGTCCTCATTGAGCTCACAGTCTAGTAGGGGAGAAGGACATTAAGGAAATATCACCGACAGAAATGCGTGATGACAATGGTGACAACGCCTTTCGGCTCTCTGTGGCTCTCCTGCCCTGAACACAGACACACACATGGAGACAGCTATGCGCCCGCGGACACCAGCTTCCCCAGCCACAAGGAGGTTCTGACAGCCCAATGGGGATTTGCAAAGAGCCCAGCTGTCCCAGCAGGTCCTCCTGGGCCACTCAGAGGCCCCAGAGAACGCTGGACAGCAGGCAAGTCCACTAGGCCCCTCCCCAGCCCTGCCCTCCTGCCTCAGGGTACCCTTTGGTGAACCTCAAGGCAACTTCTTCTCCCTCACCCATCGCCACAGACAAATGTCAGCAGTACCAAGATGGGTCTAAGTTTTATGAGGCCTGAAACTTACACAACTTAGGGGACCCTCTTTAAGAAACAGAACATAAAATTATGAATATGAAACTAGGTTAAAAAGTGAATATTTATCTCTTTAAAATGCTTCTCATTCTTTTCTAGAAATCGCATCAACTCACATTTTTAAAAGCTGACATACACACAAAAGCCAGAAAAAATAATATTTAAAAAAATCAACTTGACAACACACCTTATAATACTCTTTTATCTACATTTTGGCTTCTTGTTCTCTTTGATTTCCTCATGATACGTCAATAATTTTTTTTTTTTTTGAGATAGGCTCTCACTCTGTCACCCTGGGTAGAGTGTGGTGGCATCATCATAGCTCACTGCAACCTCAAATTCCTAGGCTTAAGCGATCCTCCTGCCTCAGCCTCCCCAAGTAGCTGCGACTATAGGCACGTGCCACCATGCCCGGCTAATTTTTCTATTTTTTGTGGAGACAGGGACTTGCTCTCGCTCAGGCTGGTCTCAAATTCCTGACCTCAAGTGATCCTCCTGCCTCAGCCTCCCAGAGCACTAGGATTACAGGTGTGAGCCTCCACATCCAGCCCAGTGATTTCTTAATATCCTTTTCTATAGGGAGAATAGAATGGTCTTTCCTCTAACATTGTTGTTCAAAATATGTACTTTGTTACTGGGAGTTTAGAAAAGTTTATTTCAGCTTCGTATCTAATGTCGTGTGAATTTTCAGGATCCTGTTGTATTAGTATTCTCCAGAGAAAAAGAACCAATACATATATATACAGTTCAGTCTGAGTCTAAAGGCCTAAGAATGGGGGGGGGGACGATGTCTGAGGGGTAGATCCTTGTCAACTCAGCACACACACATCTTCTTAACCCATACTTGATCTTCAAATAAAGACTGTAACAAGGTCATAATTCCACCTAACATGATACAAGTATCCCTTAAACATCTAAAAATGCAATAATCCCTTCCCCAGAAGAGGAGGTAAAGTCCTTAAGTGATGTCTACTCTTCTCCTGATATCCCACAAAGTAAATACTATGATGTAAAATTAGCAATACCTAAATACTACTATAAAGCCAATACACTTATGTTACATGATAAGGGAAAAAGAGGGGAAAGAAAATCAAGACATGTGCTTAATATATATTCATAACAAAATAAGGAGAAAATATTCATGACAGTCTTCATTTCTGTAACTGGTCACGTGGTCACAACTTGTACTTATTACTACCTTCTTCTGCTACCCATTCCACATTCCCTTTGGTTTTAGCAGACAGCTCAGCTGGCCGTGGTTCTTTACCTGTTTGGGTGACCCAAACCTTCATTCCTGAAGTGTCTGGGCCTTTAGTAGTCCTGCCTAGATTGGCTTGTTATAGTTTTCCATTCATCTTAATCACAGGGCATGGTAGTGCTAAGAGACACCCTAAGGGATCTTCCTTACTTCTGTTCTGGAATAGCAGTCCAATTTCCCCAGGGTAGTCAGATCAATCACTCCCTCCAACATCCTAACTCCCTTTTTTGCCTATGGACTTGGAGGCAAGAGGATCCCGAAGTGACCAGGTGGCAGTCTTAACTTCCAGTTCAATGGAATCATCATGATGTCTCCTTGTGGAAGCATTCTGCCCTCTGGAACCAAGTCCTGTAGGCTAGCAGAGCATAAAATTGCTAGAACGGGAAGCAAAAATTTTGCTAGTGGGTCACTAGGGGTGATGGTGAGTGGTGCCACTGCCATTTCCACCCTTGATCTTTGGACCCAAGACTCGTGGCTCTGGGAGAAACAGCGCCATATATTGGATGCTGGTTCAGAACATATACAGCTTCCTGGAGAACCTTGCCCAGCCCTGCAAGGTACTGCCACCTAGCTGGTGCTGTGAATCTTCATTCATGGTGCCATCCCACCGTTCTAACAAGACAGCTGCTTCAGGGTGGTGGAGTACCTGGCAAGACCAGTGAATTCCATGAATATGCGCCATTGCCATGCTTCTTTTGTTATGAAGTAAGTTCCTTGATTAGAAGCAATGCTATGTGGATAAGCCATCCTATAAATTACCAGCTGGTAGTTTTGGCACAAGCATGGCACACGAAGAAGACAACCATATCCAGAGTGTCTATTCAGATAAGGCCCAAACACTGCCCCTTCCACAAGGGAAATGTCCCAATGTAATCAACCCGCCACCAAGTAGCTGGCTGATCACCCCAGGGAATGGTGCCATATCAGGGGCTCATTGTTGGTCCTCGCTGCTGGCAGACTGGGCACTCAGTGTTGGCTGAAGCCAGGTCAGCCTTGGCAAGTCCATATTGTTGAGCCCACACATAACCTTTATCCCTGCCACCAAGACCACTTTGTTCATGAGCCCATTGGGTGATGACAGGGGTGGCTAGGGAAAGAAACTGACTGGTATTCACAGAATGAATCATCCTATCCACATCACTATTAAAATTGTCCCCTGCTGAGGTCATCCTTTGGTGAGTATTCACATGGGAGACAAATATCTTCACATTTTTTGCCACATACCTCTTCCCCAAATTTCTTTGTCACTTATTTTCAAATCCTGTCCTTCCAAATCCTTGATTATCTGGCAAAACCATTGGCTACAGTCCATGAATCAGGATATAATCGCACATTTGGCCATTTCTCCTTCTAGGAAAAGCACACAACCAGGTGCACTGCTGAAGTTCTGCCCACTGGAAAGATATCCCTTCACCACTGCCCTTCAGGGATGCCCCAGAGAGGGGATGCAGTGCTGTAGCTGTCCACTTTCAGGTAGGACCTGCATATTGTGCAGAACCATCTGTAACCCAGCCCTGAGTCTTTTCTCCGTCAACTGACAGGAGGGAACTCCCATGAAGCCACAGGTGCAGGCTGTGGGAGAGAAGGCAGTGTAGCAGGAGTGAAGACCACCGGCATTTGGGACGTTTCTTCATGTAACTTACTTGCATCTTCCGGGCCTGCTAGGGCCTGGTCACATATATACCATTCTATTTGATGATGAAGTGTTGCTGTACATGTCCAACATTGTGGTTTGGTGGGTCAGATAACACCCAGTTTATGACAAGCAGCTCAGGTATCATGGTAACTTGGGAGCCCATGGTCAAGTGTTTAGTTTCTACTAAGGCCAGTAGCAGGCCAAGAGCTGTCTCTCAAAAGGAGAGTAATTGTCTGCAGACTATGGCAGGGCCTTGCTCTAAAATCCTAAAGGTTTGCACTGCGATTCACCTATGGGAGCCTGAAAAAGACTCCAAACAGCATCCCTATCTTACACTGACACCTCAAGTATCATTGGATCTTCTAGATCATGTGGCCCTAGTGTCAGAGCAGCTTGCACAGCAGCTGGACCTTCTCTTGTTCTGGAATGCACTCAAAACTAGCAGTTTTTTGGGTCACTTAATAAATGGGCCAGAGTAGCACACCCAAATGAGGAATGTGTTGCTTCCAAAACCCCAAGAGTGCTACTGGGCATTGTGCCTATTTCTTCGTTGTGAGAAAGGACAGATACAACAATTTCTTCTTCACCTTAGAAGGGATATCTCAACATGTCCCATACCACTAGACCTCTAGAAATTTCACTGAGGTCCCTGAATTTTTGTTGGATTTATTTCCTACTTCTGACACACAAATTTCTTACCAGTAAGTCTAGATTAGTTGCTCCTTCTTGCTTACTAGGCCCAATCAGCATAATGGTGTCAATGTCATGGGACCAGAGTGCTATCCTGTGGAAGCAAAGGCAATCAAGAACTCTGAAAACTAAATTATGACATAGGCTGGAGAGGTGATATGCCCCTAAGGTAGGACAGTGAAGGTGTATTGCTGGCCTTGCCAGCTGAAAGCAAATTGCTTCTGATGGGCCTTATGGATAGGGAACGAGAAAAAGGCATTTGCCAGATCAATAGCTGCATACCAGGTACCAGGGGATGTGTTAATTTGCTCAAGCAATGAAACCACATCTGGTCCAGCAGCTAGAGTCACCACCTGGTTAAGCTTACACTAGTTCGCTGTCATTATCCAAAATCCATCTGTCTTCTGCATAGGCTATATAGAAGAGTCAAATGGGGCTGTGGTGGGAATCACCACCCTTTCAAGTTCTTGATGGTGGTGCTAGTCTCTGCAGTCCCTCCAGGAATGTGGTATTGCTTTTGATTTAGTATTTTTCTAGGTAAAGGCAGCTCTAACGACTTCTACTTGGCCTTTATCACCTTAATAGCCCTTACTCTACAGGTCAGGGAACCAATGTGGGGATTCTGACAGCTGCTAAGTATATATATTCCTATAATGCATTCTGGAACTGGGGTTGGGGACCCACTGGATCCATAGTGAGAGGGACTTGAACTAAAACTCCATTGATCACCTGATTTCTATAAGCTCCTACTCTGACTGGAGGGTCAGAATGACATTTTGGGTCTCCTGGAATTAGTGTCAAGTTCAGAGCCAGTGTCCAGTAGTCCCTGAAAATCTGATTATTTCCTTCTCTCTAATGCACAGTTACCCTGGTAAAAGGCTAAAGGTCCCTTTGGGGAAGGCTGGGAAAAAGATAGACAGTATACATTTTTGGTAGTGTACCGGGATCCTTCCTTGAAGAGACCCAGCCTTCCCTCCATTCAAGGGATTCTTGGTCTACAAATTGGCTCAAGTCTGGGAATTGATTGACGGGCTATTACTCGGGCTGTTAATCATGTTACTCTGATTGTATGATTTGAGTTAGACTTGTTCATTGGACCTAGAATTTTTCTGCTTATAAAAATCAGCTAAGAATTTAGTAAGCTTCCTATCTATTTCATTTCTAGGAACACCAAGATCAACTAGCCAATGCCATACCAGTCTACATGAGTCGACCATTCTGATTGCTACTTTGCCTCTGCTGCCGTTATAGTAACTACTCTCACCTTGCCTTTGATGGTTGGGTGCCACTGCTTGTCCCCTGCCAACCTGGGATCCAATTATTCCCATTGCATGTAGGTTTCCCCCTGAATGACTATGGTTTGCATGGTAAGACCTACAGAGAAGAGTGATTACAGAGATTTTCAGGGGTGCTGGGACTCCCCTCATAAATCTACTTCTCAAAGTATTGGTGAAAGGTATGTTTCTGGACCCTCATAGTGTGGATAATTTGATCTTAAATGACAAATCTACCCCAACATTCCAATCTCCTTAAGTCTTTGAATCTCTCCCTCTATGTTAAACCAAGGGAGGTCAGGCATTTCCAGTTCACTCACAGGGGGCCATCTTTTGATCCATGTTTTAGCCAATCAAGCAAACAAAATGTTAGAATCCTTTATAACTCCCCAAGCCACAACATTACATGCAGAATCTCAGCTGACTGGGCCCATATAAAAAAATTAGGCCCGACACAACTTTATGCTCCTTCCACCATTATCCCACACCCTTAGTATCCATTCCTACATATGCTCTCCAGATTTCTGCCTGTATAAATTAGAAATTCAAGTAGTTCTCTTGGAGTATAGTACATTTCTCATGGGTCATCTGTACACCTCACCTGTAGGGCCATGCTGGAAATTGAGTCTAGTTATAGATGTAGAAGTAAAGAGGGGTGATGAGGTGGGTCCATAGGGGAATCAGCATTGTCTCGAGTGGCAGCTGCTTCAGGGGAAGCATTGCTGTTTCCCCAGGCAATGAGGATTTGTCCCCACCACGGTGGGTGAAGAGGCCACTACCACTAGGATTGGGAGGCCACTTCTGCTGGGGTTGGGAAGGCCATCCACTGGGGGTGAAGAGGTCACTTCCACTGGAGGTAGGGAGACCCCCTCCACTGATAAAGAAGACTTATCAGAATTTAGGGGCTCAATGTCCCCAGCTTCATCAGGGTCTTCCCACAGGTCACCACCCTGACTTACAAGATATCATTCTTTCCCAAGCCTCTTTCCCACCTGTAGGGCCATGCTGGAAAGAGGGAGAGAGAGAGATTTATTATAGGAACTGGCTTATGTGACTACGGAGGCTCAGAAGTCCCTCAATCTGCTATCTGCAAGCTGGAGAACCAGGAAAGCTAGTGGTATAATTCAGCCCAAGTCCAAAGGCCTGAGAACCAGGAGCACTGATGAGGGCTGGAGAAGATGGAGTCTCATCTCAAATAGAGAGAACAAATTCGCTCTTCCTCTGCCTTTTTGTTCCATTTGTGCTTCAACAGATTGGTTAATGCCCACCCACATTGGTGAGGGCAATCTTCTAAGTTTACCAGTTCAAATCCTAATCTTTTCTGGAAACACTATCAAAATAATGGTTTACCAGCTATCTGGGCATCCCTTAGCCCAGTCAAGTTGACACATTAAAATTAACCATCACAGTTCTCAATTGGGGGTAAACCTCTAACAGGTTTCATGTGTGAGCTGTAAAACTAAAAGAACTTTCACCAGACTAGCTTCTGGCTCTGCACATTTCAAATATTGTTTCTTTGCCACTTCCCACATGCTTCCTGTACTGAGAGCCACAGGACACATTCCCGCTGCATCACCCCAGGTGAGTCAGCACCATGGGTGTAGGAGTGTTCCTGGAAACCATTCCTCCCCAGTAACTATAATGACACCCGGAAGTGACCAAGAGGCACATTCATGAAATTTTATACATATATATATATATATTTAATCCCACATAAATATATCCCATTTGTCCACACTAAATGCACCCCAACTCAAGTTTCCCTAAGCTGGATCTCAAAAATGCTCACAGTTATTCCAATACCACCTGACAGGAGGGAAAATTTGACAGAGGGGAAGTCAGGGTGAAAAGAAACAGCAGCCTTAAATGATTGTGGTTGAAATAATATACTTTTGCAAATTTTACAAAAATGTGAAAGCATTGCCATGGCCCCTCCCAAGGCCTTGGAAGGAGCAAGTGGGGGCCCAGCAAAGCTCTGTACAGGGACACAGTCCTTAGAGATGAAAGAGACCCTGAGAAGGGTAATTACTGAGGTGGGGGCCTCAGGGCTGCAGCCTCTGGCACAATTATGTTAACAAGGTAAATTAGCCCCAGACAAACCTGCACCTAATAAACCTGGGTGGCTTGTGCCTGGAACCCTCACTAGGAAGGAACACTTCAAAGCCCAAGGCCAATCTTTAGAGGCAATTGTCTCCCCCAAGGGCCCCAGGTGCTGCAGGCCAAGGCAGGGCCTGAACCTCACCTCTCACAAGGCCCCAGGGCCTGGTCACACATGGGCACCCACACTGACTCACACACACAGACACCCCTTTGCCCACCCAGAGCCCTTCTGTACCCAGTGTCTTGTCTGACAGAACACACACACCTACCAGCAATTCCCAAACCCAGCGCCAGGCTCTCCAGCAAACCCGCACAGGGGAGGATCCTTCTTTGTGGGGAGGGGGTGGAGCAGGTGAGGAAATGGAGAGAGTTGTTCCCTCCTATTCCCCTCCCCCAGGGGGAGATCTTAGCAGGAGGCAGCCTGCTGCCTCCTGTAGCACACCCAGCAGTGCAAGAGCCAGGGCGCTGCAGACCTGGCTGCTCCGCCCTCTCCCTCTGCTTTCTTCCTCCAAATCTCCATCCAGAAGCAGGGATGAGCCCTGCACCAGACAGAGGAAAAGGATGTTCAATTAACATCCAAAGACTGCAGTGCAGAGCAGTCGTGGACAGAGCCCAGGCCACACCAACCCGCAGGAGGCTGGCTGAAAACCTGGGGCCATGTCGCCCCAACCCCAGCCTCCCTGCAGGACAGAGGGGGGACAATATGAAAATGTGGGGGAAGGTGTCAGGACTCTAAGCCTCCAGGGGCTGCAGGGTTGGCCAAAGTCCTGGCTTGCCTCTCTCAGGCTCTGGGACCCAGAGACCTGCCCCCCACAGCCCTGGCTTCCCCATTCCAAGGCAGCGCAGAGCTCAGGTTTTGCCAAGGACCTTGATTGATCAGCAAAGGACGTTCAGAGAGTACCAATATGGGAGTCAAGGCCCTTCGTTCAAGAGAGCCTGGGGGGAGTGAGGGGAGTTAATGGCCACGAGTGTCCTTGGCCGGGTGGGTGAGGGCTTCATCCTCCTGGGTAACAAGAGCCGTGAACGCAGCAGACCCGCCAGGGCTGGCTGGGACGGGGCCAGGTCTTTGAGGCTCTTCCGCTCAGGAAAACCCTGTTCTCTGTCCCAAGCCAGAGGGAGGAGGAAAACAGGAAACACATGTTCTTTGGGGGAGGCCAAGCACCCACCCCTGAGAAGCCCCCGGGGGGACATGTTCCCTGCAGGAGAGTTTCCTGCCCCACCTGGGGACCTGCCCGGGCCAGCCTTGAGAGAGACATGTGCTTATCAAGCTTATACAAAGGGCCGGAGCTGATAGGCCAGATGTCTGCATTCTTACTCGCAAGCCCCTGTGCAACCTTGGGCAGGGAGCTCAGCCTCTCTGGGCCTCTGCCCCTTCCCCTGTCAAATGCAGGTAATTGTCCCTGCCTCCCTCTCTGCCCTGCCTGGCTTTGGAGCCATAAAGTACCACACACGTGGAAACTCTGTTGGAAATCCCAAGGAAATCCTTCCCTCCCTGTCCTTCAAGCCGCAGCCTGCAGAAAGACTTCTCTGCCCCAGAGGGAAGGACTGACTGACTGGCTTATGAGTGCCCCTCTGGCATCCACCACTGACCCCTCTTTAAGGGGCCCGACACATGCTCTGCATCAGACAGAAGTCTCTGACGTCAGGTCACCTTGTCCACAAAATCATGAGCAACCTGAGGTCCCCTGGGCCTCGTTGTTCTTCCGTCCTCCCCAGCTGCCAGCAGGTGTGTAAGAAGTGGTTGGAGGTACAGGGCCTGAGCCAGATAATAAGTCATGACCTGCCCTTGACCCACCCACACCTCTCCCCTGATCCAGTCCTGACCGGTAAGGACTTGGGATTTTGCCAGTGCAGAAACTAGGGCACACAGGGAGGGCAGCAGAGCCCAGAAGGTGCCCCTGAGAACCCTCTGGGCTGCCTTTGGCCAGGCCAGTGGGAGCTCCAGGAAGCCTTTGCCGGTGGTGTGTTCATCCTCCTCAGAACAAAACTGCAGGCCAGACTTGGCTCTCTGAGCTCTGCGTCTCCGCGGGCCAGTGCCTGGGCGTGGTCCGAGGGCTCTCAGAAGGAGGCGGCTTTGGAGGCACCCAGGGAAGTGCTGAGGCTGTGGTGGGCGTGGGCTCCTTGAGTGTGTCTGCTTGTCATTATTCCCTAAGGAGTGTTGATGATTTTTTTCCTCTGTTTCACTTCCGGAGCCCTCCCCGAGGCTGGCCTGGGTATGATGACCACAAGAAGCTTAGGGAAGAGTTAGGGAGCCTGGTGGGGAGACAGGAGGCCAGGCTGCTGGGTCAGTGCTCCCTACAGAGCGTAAGCTGGCAGAGAAGGCCACCAGAAATTAGTCCCCTCCCTTCTGCACAGTGTCGTCAGTTCCCAGCCACCCTTGCTTCTGGATGGAGCCGTGCGATTGAATGTAAAATAAATGATAGATGTCACATGCAAGCCAAGGTGGTCAGAAGAGGTTGTGTCTTTCTACCCACTCTTTCCTGTCTGCCTGCTAGACACAGAGGACTCTGAGGCCGTGGGCAGGGCAGAGTCATAGGTACAAGGAGACTGGATCTCTGAATCACCACATGGAAGACCTCCTGCTGGCCAGGAACATCCACATTGGACTGTTACTGAGAATTAGCCTCTACCGTGTTCAACCACTGATATTTTGGGATTTATTTGTGCCATCAGTACATATCACCCAAATGCAGTTGCCTTATAGGGGTAAGACTAAAAGGAGAAAAGGGGTCCAGCACTCCAGATCTGCCCACCTAGCCCTGATTAGGACTTGGAATGTGACCGGGCCTGCTCCCTTAGCCTCGCGCGCGTTGGTTTGGCCCCAGTGGGGGATGCTCTGAGCTCAAACAACTGAGAGCAGAATTGTCCCTTCCTCACTCACCAGCATCCGTCCCAGCCCCTCCAGCCCAGCCTATGCTGGGCCCTCCAGCTTGGCATCCCGAGCGGGCATGTGTCTGAATTCCAGCTTTCGGCTTTATACCCTGGCTGGCAGGGGGTCTCTCCACAGTTGCAGTTCCCACACTTACCTTTCCAGGTAACTTCAGTCCCGCTCCTTCCTTCCTCAGAGGCTGCTGAGCCCCATGAAAGTGCAGAGGCCAGGTCAGGCCGCAGCTGTCCACAGCAGGCTCATGGTAGAGCAAATGACTCCCCATGAGGGCTTTCTGTGCCTTGTCCCATTTAATCCTCACAATGAGCCCGTGATGTAGACACGCGGATCACCGTCTTGATTCTGCACTTGGATGTTGTAATTCCCATTTTACAGATGAGAAGACCAAGGCACGGAGATGGTATGTCACTTGTTTAAGGATACATAGCTCATTAGTGGTTGGACCAGGCCTAGAATCCAGGTCATGTAGACTCTGGAGCCTGCACCTGAAGTCATTATGTCATATTGCCTTGCAAATATAGGTGTTCAATAAATAGGTGTTGGATTAAAAACTATGAGGCAGGCAGCTTACCAATGGCCAAAGGTCTCTAGGTAGATAGTGTTATGTGGCCCTGGGACCTTCTGAGGAGTCTTCCTGGAGAGGGGGCACTTGGGATCAAGTCACATGACCTCCCTGGACCTGGTTTTCCTTACTTACAAGGTTCCGTCAGTTGCTCAGGAGTGTGTGTGTGTGTGTGTATATAAAATCTACATGGGCCTGGACATGCTGGACATGGAAATACAACAAGGAGAGGCTTTAAAGCAGAGCTATCCAATAGAAATAAGATATAAGCCACAAATGCAAGACATATATATAATTTAAAATTTTCTAGTGCCTGGATTTTAAAAAAGGAAAAAGAAACTGTGAAATCAACTTTAATAATATATTTTATTTAATCTCTTATATAAGAAATACTATCATTTCAACATGTAAGCCATGTAAAAAATTAACGAGACCCCTTACATTCTTTCCTTGTACTAAGCCTTCAAAGTCTGGTATGTATTCTACACAAACAACACATCTCAGTTCAGACTAGCTACATTTCAAGTGCTCAAGAGACAGGAGTGGCTGGTGGCCACCATATTGCACAGCACAGCTCTGGGGAGCTCTGGCCTTGTGAGGTCAGGCTGACCCTGGAAATGAGGCTTTAGGACTCACAATGCTGTGCACTTCTCAGACCCTGGAAAGCCCAAATGCTTAGGCCTCACGTACCAGAGAAAGACGCAAGTCTATAAGTAGCATGCAAGGTAAAAAGTGCTGCATAAACGCAAACCGCTATGTGTTAAGATCCAGGGAAAGCAGGGGATGGTTTTAATCTGCCGCAAAATCAGCATGTGTTTGTACTTTCCTATTTACGGTAGGTCCTACGAGGAGGCTTGTAAACAGCTCAAGGAGCGCCAAGTAGCCCAGCACTTGGCGCAGCTGTTCTGTGTTCCCCGATTACCTCAGACCCCCAGGTTACAAGCAAGCGTAGATTAAACCCAGAATGTTTTCACGACCAGAAAGCACTGTCTATGAAATGTGAGGGAAAATAAATTCCAGTGAAGAGCCAGGTTGGGAAATTGTTGCCAGGTGTGGGATGTGGGAGCCAGGGATGGGGGTGGCCCCAGAAGAAAGCCCTGAGTCCTACCCTGTGTCCTCTGGGGTCTGTGTTTAGGCCTGGAGGTACCACGGAAGAGAGAAGCGTGGCTGCAGATGGGGAGTGATGAACCAGAGGCCAGGCCAGCTTCCTGGCATGCAGCCTGGGCAGTCACACAGAGCCCCTCACGTAGAAGGGCTCTGCACTTGGCTTCATGCTCGGCTGTGGCCATCTTGAAATTCCCGGTACTTTTTGAACCACTGGCCCACATTTTCATTTTGACTGGGCCCCACAAGTTACGGAGTCCGTGCTGAGTGGAGGCCACTACAGGCAACAAGCCCTTTCTGCCCAAGGTCCCTTGTTGGGGAAGGGCTGAGCATTCCAAGTGCAGCCCTCGGCCCCCTTCAATGGCGAGACGCAAGAGACATCATCCAGAGGAAAGGCCAGAGCCGGCCTAAAAAGAACTCAGGAGCCAGGCCCTGGAGAACAGCACCAGGATGTTGTGTGTTTTCCAAAGTTTGAATCACAATGGTCTCTTTTCATTTAAAGAAAAATACCACAACCTTTTCCTAGCAAAGGTTAAGTCTTTACACTTTAAAAAAAAAAAAATGTTTTTTATCCTGCCAAGGAATGTGCTTCTTAAAGCTGGCTTCCAGCCCTTCCTGAGGCCGAGGTTCCCTCCCTCTGCTCCCAGGGAGAGCCCAGGTGTGAAAGTGGAGTGGCCCAGCAGCCACTGATCCCAAAGCTGGGCAGGGAGGGGTAGGGCGCTGGCACCTGGTGGCCATCCTCTGATTTACCCAGAACCACCCAATCAGGACAGAAGCTCCTAATGGCAGAAATCCATAGAAAAGCCCCCAAAGCCCATTTGAGTCCGGGACCTCCACCTCCTGCCCGGCCACACATCCCTCTAGTGCTTTGCCCAAAGGCCACAGGCCTGGCTGCTAGCGCCCACCTGCCAGTCCCTGTCTACCTTTCAGGAAGCAGAGAATCCATTTAATCCCTGGCCTAGGCTGGGAATGAGTCTGCACGCGGGCACCCCGCCACGCTCACAGGAGAAGCCTGAGCAACTAGAGAAGGAGGCGCCTGGGCCGGCTCCCTCCACACCTCCTTTCCTGTCTGCTCTGCCAGTGCCTGGGGGGCCTGCCCCATTCTGGCGCTACATCCCACTACATCCCATGCGACCAACCAGCGGTCTTGCCTCTCCCTCCTGCATCAAGTCCGGCCTCTTTATCGGATCATTCTGACCAGCATACAAACATTTCCGAATTCCTCCCAGCCTAAAAAAAATTGAAAAGAAAAAAAAAACTTGTTGACCACTCCCCCATGGTTTCCCCCTTAGAGCACACTTTCTGGAAAGAGTTGTCTGTACTTACTATTTCCACTTCCCTTTTCCCTGTTCTCTTTTTAACTTTTTAAATGTAAGCCTAATGACTTCCACAAAGTGGCTGCCCCACGTGACCACCACTCGGATAGAGAAACAAAACACGAGCTGCCTCGAAAGCCCTCTGAGGGCCCTTGGCCACCAGCACCCCCCTCCTTGCCAAATGTAACTGCCATCCTATGCATATGCACTAATATGCATCGTAGCACTGCATATTAGTTTTACCTGTTTTTGAACATTATGCAAACAGAATCATATGGCATGTACTCTTCTGCATCTAGTTCTTCCTCTCAGTATTGTCTGTGGGTTTCACCCATGTTGTCTGGTGTGGCTGTATCTATTAATTCTCATTGCTGAATAGCATTCCATCGTAGGAGGATACTAATATTTGTTTATCCATCCTATGAATGATGGACATTGGGTTGTGTCTGGTTTGGCTTACAACATAATGCTCCTAAGACCATTCTTATGCATGACTTTAAGTGTCAAATGAATGCATTTCTATGGGGGTATATACCTGGGAGTGGGATTTCTGGGTCACAGGGTATGCATGTGTCCAAATAGTTTTCAACTTGCACTCCCACCAGCAATGTGTAAGTGTTCTAGTTGCATCACATCCTTGCCAATACTTGGCATTCATTACCAGTCACACACATTAGCTTTTCCCTCAGTCTGCGATCTACCAGCTTACCCTGAAGATTTCGGACTTGCCATCCACGATAACCACGTGAGCCAACTACATACATAAATATCATTCACACATACATACATACCAACTGTCCCTCCTATCGATTCTATTTCTCTGGAGAACCCTGATACAATGCTCTTTATCAGAATAAGAAAATTCTTTTCTATTCCCAGTTTATTAAGAGTTTTTTTCAATTAATGTATGCTAAGTTTTATCAAATAATGTTCCTACACCAATTTAGGGTGATCTTATGCCTTTTTTCCCTTATTCCATAAATGGGATGAACAAAATTAATTGGTTTTCAAATGCTAAACCAAACTTGCATTTCTGTAATAAACCCAATTTGGTCGTGATTTAATATCTTTTTTTGTATAGCTCTGGATTGGTTTGCTAATTTTTTTAAGGGAATGTTGCATCTATATACATGAGAGAAAATGGCCTGTAATTTTTTTTCCTTATAATGTCCTTGTGAAGTATCAAGGCCTTGTCGACGTAATAAAGCATGTTAAGAAATGCTTCCTCTTTTCCTATTCTCTGGAAGAGATTGTGTAATATTGCTGTTATTTCTTCCTCTAATGTTTGGTGAAAATTCACTATCAAAGGTATCTGGGCCTAGAGTTTTCTTAGTAGGAAGAATATTAAGAAAGGATTCGATTTCTTTCAAAGTTATGAGTGCAGTCAGCCCTCCACATCCATGGGTTCCACATCTGCAGATTCAACCTATTGTGGATGGAAAATATTCGAGAAAAAAAACACGATAAACAATAACAATACAACAATAAAAAAATACAAATTTAAAAATGCAATATAACAACTATTTACATGGCATTTACATTGTATTAGGTATTGTAAGTAATCTAGAGATGATTTACCATCTAGGGGAGGATGTGCATAGGTTATGTGCAAATATTAATACTATGCCATTGTATATCAGGGACTGAAGCAATCGAGGGTTTTGGTATCCCAGGGTGGGGGTGAGTTCTGGAACCAATGCCCTGCAGATACCAAAGGACAACTGTATTCAGATTTTCTACTTGTGTCAAATTTAAGTTGTGGTTTTTCAAGGAATTTTCCATTTCATCTAAGTTTTCAATGTTTTGGCATAAAGTCATTCATAATATCCTTTTATTATCTTTTTAATGTTTATAGGATCTGTATTAAAGTCCACTTCTTTAAAGATGTGTATGTATATTATAAAAAAGCCCCCTTTTTTATTGCTGATATCGATTCTGTATGCTCTTTCTCTGTCTCTCCCCCTCTCTGTTTTTTCCTGATTAATTTCACCAGGGCTTGTTAATTCGATTCTTTTCGTAGGACCTGCTTTGTGGACCTTTTCTGTTGTTTGTTTTCTGTTTCATTAATTTATGTTCACATCTTCATTATTTCTATCATCCTACTTTCTTTAGGTTTAGTTTGCTATTATTTTTCTATCTCCTTGAGTTAGATATTTAAATCATTGATTTTAAGCCTTTCCTCTTTTCTAGTATAAGAATTTAAGTATATAATTTCCTTCTAAGTCTGACTTTAACAACCGCATCCTACATGTTTTATAATGTAATATTTTTATCACCGTTCAGTTCAAAATGTTTTCTAATTTCCATTGTGATTTCTTCTTTGACCATACGTTATTTAGAAAAATATTGCTTAATTTCCAAACATTTGGGGACTTTCTAGTCGTCTTTTGTTGCTGACTTTAAGCTTAATTACATTGTAGTTAGTGATCATGTTAATTGGATTTCAATCCTTCAAAACTTGTTGAGATTTGATTTGTGGTCTCACATAAGGTCAATTTTTGTAAATGTTCCATCTGCACTTGCAAAGAATGTGTATTTGAATTTGTGTATACCAATTAATTCAAGATTACTAGCCATGTTATTCAAATCTTCTGTATCTGTATTGGGGTTTTTTCCTGCTTGACCTATCAGTAATTGAGGGAGGTGTGCAAAAATCTCCCCTATATATGATTGTGGAACTTCCATTTCTCTTCTTAACTCTGTCATTTTTGCTTTATTTATTTTAAGGCAATATTATTAGGTTCATACAACTTTAGAATTGTTTTATCTTCCTGGTTAATTGAACCTGGTATCATTATGAAGTATCATCTTACTCTAGTAATGCTTCTTTGCCTTAAAATCTATTTTATTTGATACGAAATATGGCTACCCCAACCTTCTTTGTACAGTATCTTTTATCATTTTTCTTACAATATTTCTGTTTACTTATAATTAAGATATGTCTCTTGTAAGCAGGATATGGGTAGGTTTGGTTTTGTCATTTGGTCTGACAATAACGTATTTTAAGTGGAGTGATAGTCCTTCTATATTTATTGTAATTGCTATTATATTGGATTTTAATCTACCATCTTATTTGCTTTATACTTATCCTGCCTGTTCTGTGATCCTTTCCTGCCTCCTTTTGGATTGATTCAATTTTTTTTTTTTAATTTTTGCAAAGCCCAGTCTAGAGTCAGAATGATTCAATATTTTTATGCCATTTGACCCACTATTTTGAAAGCAATACACTTTGGTGTTTTTGCTATTTGTGGTTGCAACATATATTTTTGACTTATCAAGTCTGATAGAAATACATATTTCTACCACTTCCTGGATAATGCAAGGACCTTAGATTGCCTTAACTCTATTTACCACCATCCTCTAATATGCGCTATTATTGTCGGATATTTTAATTATCTATACATTTTAAACCCCACAAGATACCATTTTTGTTGTATGTGCAGTTGATATAAGTTTAAATTGGCTGGTCTGATGGTAGTGGGTTATCAGAACTTATTAACATTAGTGTCACTAAAGTTGGTATACAACCCCCCACTGCTGAATTTGACTGGCTTAAAAAAAAAAAAGATATAAGTTTAAATTTACACACACATTTATCCTTTCTACTGCTCTTTATTCCTTCCTGCATTTCCCAGGTTACATTTCAGTACATTTTCCTTCTGCCTGAAGAACACCCTTTAGTCCTTCCTTTGCTACAGGTAAGCTGGTGATGAGATTTATCAAATTTTTTTTCTAAAAGTATCTTTATTTCCCCTGTATTTTTGTTTCCACAAAATTTTAGTTGTTATTCTCTTTCAGGGCTCTAACAATACCATCTCATTGTCTTCTGGCTTCCATTGTTTCACTTGAGGAGTCAGTTGTCATTCTGTTGTGTCTTTGCCTGCTGCTTTTTTTTTTTTTTTAAGAGACAGGGTCTTACTCTGTCGCCCAGGCTACAGAGTAATGGTGTGATCATAATGTATTGTATCCTCAAACTCCTGGGCTCAAACAATCCTCACACTTCAGCCTACTGTGTAGCTTGCTGGGACTAAAGGTATGCACCACCACATCCAGCTAATTTTTAAATTTTTTTTAGAGATGGGGTCTTGATATGTTGCCCAGGCTGGTCTTGAATTCCTGAGCTCAAGCTATCCTCCTGTCTTGATCTCCCAAAGTGCTGGGATTACAGGTATGAGCCACCATGCCTGGCCACTGCCTGCTTTTAAGATGTTATCTTTGTGCTTGCTTATCAGCATGTAGTCAGTCTCCTTGGAAGGAGTGAGAAGAAATACAGGAGGTGGGTAAGAAGGTAACTTCTGTGATCTCAGATCCAAAGGTCTCTCCTTCATATAGGCTGGGGAAGCCCTGAGAGAGGGTCACCATCTACCTGAGAGTCCTCCAGTGGTGACCACCAGAACTTGAGGTCTTTCTCAAAGTTATTATACTGAGGAGCAGTATAATAACTCCATGGTTGGGTAGAGGAAGATGGAAAGAAGGAGAAAGTGAAG
The DNA here is from genome assembly GCA_023783475.1 of Daubentonia madagascariensis. NCBI lineage: Eukaryota > Metazoa > Chordata > Mammalia > Primates > Daubentoniidae > Daubentonia > Daubentonia madagascariensis. Next base: position 36,495,049 of record JAKFHU010001035.1, on the reverse strand, counting down.
GCAAGATCCACCTGAGCCATTTGCAACTGAGCACAATGATGAGGTTAGGATCTTGAAACCTAAACCAGATTTCACAGCCAAATGAATGGAGTTACAACACAGCACTAGAAGTTCAGCTCCATGAAGGCAGTGACTTTTGTCTGTTTTGCTCACTGCAGTATCCCCAGCCCCTAGAAGAGTGCTTTTCATGTAGCAAGTGCTCAATAAATATTTGTCAAATTAATTGAATAGAATGGATCCTGGGTTCTGCCTCACTGGGTTCTTCTTGTACCCCACCAAGCAAGTGATGTGTTTGCTAGACAGCCACCCTTCCCCATCCACTAATGAATTCCTAAGCCATCAAACGAAGTCCTCTAACTATGTGATCAGCCTTCCTGGATCCTCCTTGGTGACCCTCTACCCAGCCTTTATAACATGTGCTAAGAGAGATATCTGCAGCCTGCAGTTTCATCTCATACCTGGCCTTTGTATGAGCATGTTGCAGTAACACATGTGGGCATGTATACTGGTAGTGAATAGCCACACAGTAATTGGTTCAGAAAATCTTTTAATTGTAAAATAGAGAAAAATTCTTTGATACAATATTCATCTCAGAGGTTATGCTTTTCCTATCAAAATCCAAGGCTGCCAGTACAACTGCACCTACCACAGCGGTGGCAGAAGAAGGCTCTTGGCACAGCAGGCTTATTTAGCAGAATGTACACTGGCTGAGAGCCCCACCCACTGTGTTTCCAGTCTCCAGACAAGCCTGTGGTCTAGCAAACGGCAAAGAAATAGAGCTGTGAAAACATGCCTGCTGAACTCTGTGCTCTAACGTCTAACTTTGGAAAATTGCCAACAGAGAAGCTGAGAGTTTCTAGGCCGAGCACCCTAAGAAAGGTGCAGCTGGCACGGAACAACATGGGACTCAAAATGGTTTGGAATAAGGAGGGCCAGGAGAAAGGGCAGAACCTGAACACTGCAAGAAACCTCGGCTACAACATGGACTGGAACATTCCTTTCTCAATCCCCTGTTGAGGAGGGATTGTTAATCAACACCAGACACGTGTCTTACATCATCTGTGATTGCTATGGATAGGTTTGTGCCTGACTGTTTAGGAAACTACATAAAGTTCATTCTGTAATATAGGTTAGGTTCTTCTCAATGAACACCTTTTGCTGTCATTACCAAGTTCTGAGTACAAAGACTCCCCTCACTCAGACATCTGAGAAGACACAATGGACCAGTAGGCCCACCTAACCATCTCAAGTGAAGACCCTCGGTCCAGAGTGGGAAGGTGGGTCGGTGGTCACCACCAGGCCGGCAGGGGGCCAGAACCCACCTACCTGCTCTGTCTAGGGTTGCCTGCGAGCCACACAACACTCACACTGGGGTTTTGTTTCTTCTCTGAAATGGGTCTCTCCCTGTTTCTAGATAAAGATAAACACACCCTGAAAACTCATCTACTGATCATTAGAGGGGAAAAAACAGACTCACAGGATTCTGAACTCCATTTTGCAAATGGCCAGAAAGGTGTCAGTCTAAATGAATAATTATTTCTGGTGGAGAGGACAGGACATATTTCTCTGGGCATGTCCAGAGAGGTTCCTTGGTGCTCTCAGGTTGTGATGGCCTGGCCTGACAGAGAGGGGCTCCTTTGCCCCCTACTCCCTCTCCCAAGGAAGATCAGCATCCCGCACCTCTGAAGATTACCATCCGTGGCCTCTGTTCCTTGAGGCCAGCTGACACACACTGCCCAACCCTCTCCTGGTGGCCTTACAGGGCGGTGAGGACTCTGGATGGCCCCAGCTGAACCCAGGCCTCCAGCAACATCCTCTCCTCTGGCCCCGGAGAGCAGAGCGGCAGCTGAGGGGAAACAAAAACGTGCTTTTGGCTTTTCTGCAATTGCTTTGATTTTTTTGTTTCTCAAGAAGAAAACACTCAGCCCTACTCCCAGGGGGAAACAGGGCGGACAGAACTGAAGGCTATTTCTGAGCCTGCTGCCTCCCCCGAGGAAGGGCGGGAGCGGCGTGAAGACAGTCCTGCCCTCATTTCCTGGAACAGAGCATGTAGGTCAATAGTTTGCAGTTTGCAACTATTTTTTGATCACATTATCTCCTTTTCGATCTCACAATAATCCTGGTAGGTAAGGGTAGAAAGAGGTTTGTCTTAGTCAGTTCTGGCTGCTATAACAAAAACACCATAGCCTAGTGGCCTAAACAACAGACATCTATTTCTCACAGATCTGGAGGCTGGACATTCAAGTCAGGGTGCCTCACCAGAACCCTCTTGCAGTTGCAGACTGCGCCTTCTCTTGTGTCCTCATGTGGCAGGAGCTCTCTCATATCTTTTCATAAGGGCACTAATCCCATTCATGAGAGCGCCACCTTCATGACCTAATTACCTCCCAAAGGCCCCACCTCCTAATATCATCACATTGAGGGTTAGGACTTTGATGAATTTTGGATGGACATAAACTTTCAGCCCATAGTAGGGTTATTATTCGTATTTTACTAGTGAGGAAACAGGCTCTGCAGCATTAATTAACTTACAAGAAAGTGATAAGGAGAGGATCCTAAGGTAGCCCCTCTGATTCCACATCTGATTACCCACCACCTCCAAGTGCTTCTCTGGGCTCTGTACTCTCTGCATCCCTGTGCCCTATGCAGGCCGAGTCCCTGCAGGCAGCATCACAGAAAAGACCTAGCTCAGGGTGAAAAGACTCGAGTCCCTGTCCCAGCTCTGCCGATGGCTGGTTGTGTGGCCTTGGACACATCCCCTGTTCTCTCTGGGTCTCCATTGCTTCATTTGCAAACGGTGGTAACAGTCCTTACCTTGCCTACCTCTACCCACTGATGGAAGGGTCAATAAGGTACCACATGTGAAACAGCTTTGCATATTCCAACTTGCTCTACTGATGTGGGGCTGGCCAGTGTTACTTTCATGATGGGACTGAGCAGAAAGTTCCCTTGCCTCAAATTATCTCCCTCTCCTCCCTGCCCTCAGCAACTCAGCTTCTAGTGAGTCTTTTCTATTTAATAAAGGGCAGGCCTCTCCTCCTCCGCAACACCCCTCCCCGCTCAGCCAGGGCAGAAGGCATTCCAGGGACCAGGGCCTTCCTTCCTGACCACTCCCCAACAAGGACACCTCAGGGGGCAGGGCAGAGTGTGACCACTCAGGCCCAGCCTTCTGCAGGGCCTGGATGGAGGAAGGAGACCCGGCTCGTCCCCCAGGGGTTCCCAGTCCTGCCCTCCCGCCTCCAAGTGACACGAGCCAGACTGACTCGGCCTTGGGCCCCCTCTGGGTCTCATCATTTTCTATTGCAGCTTTGGAGACAGGGGTGGCCAAGGCCAGCTGGAAACAAAAGCAACAGTTGGCAGCACTGCTCTCCTACCCAGGTCACTCTCCCCCCCTGCCCCCCATGCCCCTTCCCTCCTCCAAGAACCTCTCCCCTGGCTCTGCTGGTCACAAGGGATTCGTCATCCTGAGGTCTTTGCGGCTTAACGTGGGGCCTTCCCAGGAGCAGTCTGGTCAGAGCCTCAGTGCTAGACCCAAAGGCCAGGGTCCTAACAGTGGGATCTCAGGCACCTTGAAAGAGGTTGGGGATGACATTGTGGGCTGAAGTGATGGGAAGAGAGGACTTCGCACTCCCCCTTGATGGCCACCTGCACCTGCTGTAAAATCAGCCCAGCCCCATAGCCCCAGGACCAGAGGACTCTGAGAGCTCTACAGCCTATAAATTAACAAAATGTGGCTAAGCGAGAATTCGCTTGCAGGGATGGGGGGAAGGTGCACCCCTGCTCCTGTAGATGTGGGAATGGATGGGAGCCTGGCCAGGGGGCCCCTCCCTGCTGCACAGCCCATCCCCTCAGCCGCTGCAGCGGGCCCCTGAGGCCCTAACCCAGCCCGACCATCTTAATGGGGAGGAAATAAAAAGGGCCAAGCGTGAAGAAGCCATTTTATAGTTCTTTAATAACTCTTTTTGCTAGGTTCTGTTTATTCTGTTCAAAGTATACTATAAAAATGTTCTGCAATTAAAGAAAAAAGAAACAGGAAAGCTCTTTTAAAAACAGGTTTGAGATAAGGAACAGGTTGATTCTATCAGCTTGGGGAAAACACCTCCCCCAGCACAAGAAGTCCCTGAATGTCTGTTTGTGTTGACTGGGGGTAGGGACAGGGCGGGGAGCGGGGGACAGTGAGGCCCTGTGGCAAGGGCAGGAGGAGCCCCTCTGTCCATGGGGGGTGTGGGGGGAGCCCCCCGGGCAGCTCTTTGCCCTGGACCTTCGGTGCTGTGGCTGGGAGCCCGGGGTACTCAGGCTGCACCCTGGTGAGCAGAGACCACCTGCTTTTCTCCTTCCTGCCCTAGTCTTCACAAGCACTCTCCCCATGATAGGTCCCAACCTGGCTTTTGGGGACTCAGCCTGCAGGTAAGTCCTCAGGCTTTCAATACCCCCTCCTCTTCTCAAGATGCCTGAGGACTCAAGGGGGGTGCTGATATGAACCCATGTTGGAGGACAGCAGCCTCATCCTGTGGGAGATTCTATTCCTACTCTCAGCGACTCTTCACCCTTCCTGAAAGGGTGACATCCATCCCTGCCCACAGTCATTTGACTTGCGATGACTTCTTTGGGAGGCGCGTCCTCTCCCACCCGTTGATGTGGTCACCGTGTGACTGGCCTTGGCCCTTGGCACGCGAGAGCCCACGACATCCGCACGTGCAAGCAGAAGCACTAAGAGCCAAGGCTGGTCTCTGCCGCTCTCCTACTCTTTTCACTGCCCTGAGAAGGGCATGGCCCAGAGGGAAGCTGCTCCTTCAGCCGTGGGGACAGAGCTCCAGCTGACTACAGCCACCAACATGCAATACCAATGAGAAATGAACTGCTATGCTTTAAGACATGAAAATGTGGGGCCACTTGTCACTGCAGCCGGACCCAGCAAAAGCCGCCTGATTAGGGCCTTGTCCTCCTCTGCATCCTCCAGTCTCCAAAGCAACGTCACGTCTCCCCTTGCCTGTAGTCCATGGCCACAGAGCCTGTCTCACCTTCTGTGTCTTGGGCAGAGGGCTGACCTCACCCACGGGTGCCCTCAGGTCCAACTGTGCCTCACATCTGACACCTAGCACAGGTGGTCTGCCCTGTGGCCCTCAACCATAGGGCACATGACCCTCCTGCCACAGCCCTTCTGGGACACTTCCCAGTCATACTCTCAGCTAACATCCAACCTCCCTTGGGCTCATATGCACAGACACCCAGGGCAGCTGGAGAAAGCTTCACTCAGAGGTGGCCTTCCACAGTGGGTGCAGCACTGACCTCAAGGTGACCTTCTCCAACTTCCTATAGGGTGAAACCAGTCCCCTCTGCCCGAGGTGTCCCCTCAACTAGACCAACATACCTCCTTTCACCAGGGCTCGGGCCTCGGTGGAAGACATTGGAGCATGCACCCTGCTTCCCCCACCACTGCCCAGGGCCTGGAACAATGGCCCCACACTTCCTTTGTCATTGCCTGGGTCCTTTCCACCTGGAGAGGAGTGATCTCTTTTAGCAAAGCCTGGGTTTCCATCCCATTATCTCAGTAATGAGGTCTGAGAAAGTCAGCTTGGAGCCCAAAGATGACTACCCTCCCTGTCCTTTCCTGTGGCAATAAGTCTTATGGCCCATCCTCTGAGGTGGAAGGCTACAAGAAAACATGATCTAAAAGGTGATATTAAAAAGAAATCCATTCAAATGGTTAAGATAATAAATTTTACTGATGATAAATGTTACTACTATGTGTTTTTTATAATTTTTTAAACTTTTAATTTTTAATTTTTAAAATTTTTAATAAAATTTTTAATAAGATTTTTTAAAAAAAGAAATTAGAAATCAGTTCAAAATCAATGTATTTTGCCAATTAATTTTCCCCTTACATTACCATGTGCAGACAAGATAGGAAGCAGGGTGGACCAGCACTAGTCAATACCCAAATATCCACTTCTCTTGAATGTTGCTCCTTGTGGGATTTCTGTATTCTCCTCCTTTTGTGATTCTCGGAGTAATTAATTACTGTCCATGTCCTCCTAAGGAGGGAAGGATGCTTCATGACCACCCAGCAGGGTGGCTTAAGAGTAGACATGTCCTTCTCGTGTGACCTTCTGGCCCTAATAAAATCCTCTAACATTCCTTCTGCCACAGGCACATGGAACTCAAGAGCCTTGACATATGTACAATATGCTCAGTGGCATTCAGGAATTGGAATGACTGCATAGAACAGAAAACCCAAATAACAGTGGCTTAAACACAGTAGGGACTATTTTCTCTGACATAATAAAAAGACTGAAGGTTGGAAATGCAGGGCAGCCTAGCACCTCCACAATGTTGTCCAGGTCTCTGGCTCATTCTAGCTTTCTCCTCTACTACTGGAGGGTACATCTTCTGAACTCATGCTCACAAGATGGTTGCTGGAGTCACCACCATCACGTCCATGGGCCAAGCAAGAGGAAGGGCCAAGGGCTCTGGAGTATGTACTAGCTGAATGTCTGCCGCCACCCTCCTAAACTTTCCTGGAAGCCCAATCCAACCACTTCTGCTTCATCTCATTATCCAGAACTGCATTATGTGGCTACCCTTAGCTTTAAGAGAGGCTGGAAAATGAAGTATTTTAGCTGGGCCAATTGCCAACCCTAACAGAGTCAAGATTCTATATATTATTAGTAAGGAAGAGGAGGAGAGTGGAGAGTTGGTTGGGAATTGGCAGCCCTGCCACATATCCCTAATTCTGGAGCTTGCCGTTAGAAGGCCTGAGGCTAGTGGCTTCCACACTCAGTCTTCACTCTCTCATGTCATCTGTCTGCCTCTGTCCCCCAACTCAGATGGCAAGCCTCTTTGCAGAGACAATGTGTTAACCATTTTTGATACTCCCTCTCCCTTTCCAACCTTCCAGTTGTACTGTCCCAGCTCAATAAATGCTTATTTTAGAAATAAAAAGCAGTAACTCTCACTCTTAACCATACATCCTTGGCATAAGTTTTCTGTGTCTTACTTGAATCACTATTTTAATAGTGTATTGTCATTTTACATTTCATGAGCATGTGTAGTTCCTCTTCAACTCAGGCGTAAACTCCTAACAGTCTGGATGTGCTAAATCCAGTGAGTTTCACAAGGTGGGCACTTTAATGAATTGTTGAGTTTATCTGGCCTGGGTGCTAGTCATTATCAGTAACCACAACAATAGTAATTTGATGTCTTTGTGATGCTTCAGAGTTTATACAAGTCCCTTCATACACATTATCTCACTTGGTCTTTTAAGTAACTCTTTTATAATAAGTAGGGCTGCTGTAATTATCTCTTTTTTACAGATGATGGAATGGAGGCTAAGAGAAGGTATATTGCTTGCCCAAAGGCATGCAATGAGTGTTTGAACTAGAAGTTAAATGCCCGGGACTTTGACTTCAAGTCCAGCACCTTTCCATCAGACTTTAGGCCTCAATTCTCTCACTGTCTAAAATGAAGAAATTAATTTAGATGATTTCACTGCAGTGCTGTCCATTAGAAATAGAATGAGAGATACATGTAATCTCAAATTTCCTAGTAGTCACATTTAAAAAGTAAAAAGAAACAGGTGAAATTAATTTTAATAATAAAATTTTACTTTACTCAAAATATAATTTCAAAGTGCAACCATAATACGAAAGATTAATAAGAGATTTTACGTTCTTTTTTGCCTCTTTGAAAGCCAATGTGTTCACTGCACTTTCAGCACATCTCAGTTCTGACTAACCACATTTCAGGTGCTCAAAAGCCACACGTGGTTAGTGGTGACCATATTGGAAAGCTCAGCTCTAATGTTTGAAAGGAAAACTTAAATTTAAAATTAAGCTCTGAAAGTTAAGATTTTGTGACCCATTTATTTTAGAAATTATCGAAAATAGTTATTTTGTATACATTCTTGCGATAAAGGAGAACTGTCTCTGAAGCAACTATTGCCAGTAGAACACTGAGGCTTTACTTAGCTCCATCACAAAGCACCACTGCCATCTGGTGGCAGAGCTCTGAATTGCAAGCAAATTCCCCAAAAGGAAATAATCAGGCTCTAGGAATGTGTTTTTCAAAGCCTGTTCTACTGACCACATCACACCCAGGGGAGCTTGTTAAAAATGCGATTTGCTGGGCTCCACTAAATCAAAATCTCCAAGACAAATCGCAAACATCCACATGTTTAGTAAATGTCCCAAGTGATCTTCATGCACACTAAAACTTGATGATCGTTAATCTAAGGGACATGCCTAGACAATGCAACCATAGAAAATTCAGTGGCAGTAAATGTCAGATGGGGACTCATACTTCCCTGATGCTGCTCTGATATTTGTAAGACTACTGCTTTCTTAGTCTGTTGGGCTCTGTGGAGTTGTGTTGTTGTTTCTAAATAGAAAAGAAAAAAAAAAAATCCCACCCCCCAATACACACAAACAGAATTGAAAAGAATCCAAGATGGGGTCAGTGGCTCACACCTGTAATCCTAGCACTATGGGAGGTCGAGGTGGGAGGATCACTTGAGCTCAGGAGTTTGAGACCAGCCTGAGCAACAGCAAGACCCCATCCCTACTAAAAATAGAAAAATAATTAGCCAGGCATGATGGCATGCACCTGTAGTCCCAGCTACTCAGGACAGCTTGAGCCCAGGAGTTTGAGGACGCATTGAGTTTTGATGACACCACTGCACTCTAGCTGGGGCAACAGAATGAGGCTCTGTCTCCAAAAAAAAAAAAAGAAAAAGAAAAGACTCCCTTGAAAAAGACACAAAGGAAGAGAGAAATCTACATGTACCCCACCCTACCCCCCCCCACACCCCTTGGATGCAACCCTGCAAGTTACCCAGAGCTCAGGCCCCAGGAAGCCAGCCTCTGCAGCCAGTCCCAGACTCTGCTCTCACCCTCCATACCCCATCTGGCCAGGGGAGACCCTCCACACCCTCCCCCTTCACGCCACTCCCCTGACTCTGAGACTTTGTAGCCCCACCCCCTCCACCTGGAACAGTATTCCCCATCCCCCTCAAAATGACAACTTGTCCCTCAGAATGCAGCCATGCAGCCCAGGCATCACCCACTCAGGAAGCTCCCCAAGGAGCCCTCTAGGTTGGACTGGGTGCCCCCTTCTTTACCCCAGTGCCCCCTGTGGTGATTGTATTGTCTGACTTCCCCACACAACCATAAGCCCCTTTCCGGCAGGGCTGTGCCTCTTGTCTCTGTAACTCTACAACCCAGCAAAAACTCTGCCACAGAGCAGGCATTGTTAAGAATTTGCTGAGTGAATAAAGGTTTTCTAAGGCAACAAGTAGTTAGTCTGATTTTTCAAGAGATAATGATAGTGCTGATGTGTCTGGAAGACACTAACAAGGCAGCCCTGTGCAGTGGGTGCCTTTAACAGGCATCTTCTGAAGGCTTGGCAACCTCAGCTCCCAGCTCCAGAGGGGGGACTTCAGGCATTTCTATTCAGGAGCCTTTGGGGGGGGGGGGCAGTGGGGAGACAGGAGGGGTGCAGGGAGAGGGCAGTAACAGAGTGACCCGGGAATGTCCTGCCACCTCCAGGAAGGGAGCCATTTCCCCAGAGGACAGAGGCCTGTCGCATCTCGCCCAGCTAATCTGACAGAAGCCAGCTGCAGCAGCACTGGGCCTGCCCCCAGGAAGGCATGCTGAGGCTGGGAACTACAAGCCGCTGTTTGCCCCAGAGGGACAGGGGCACCAGGGGAGGGTAATTGACTTGTCTCCCAAATTTATTAATTCCTAGCTGCACCATTTGATGTGGTTTCCAGGAGGCATGCCACCGTTGAAATCTGCCCCCTCCCTTCCCAGCCCCCCTGCACTTCTGTGGTGTGGCCCGTGGGAGGTGGGTGCAGCTCAGAGCCAGCCCACAAGTGAGACTCGGAACAGGCTGGGGACTAGAAAGTGTACACCGTGCAGAGGCTCGCTGCCCCCAGCGCAGGCAGCACGTCCTGAGATGCGGGTGAGCAGCTCGAGACAACAGTGGGACAGTGTGCTCAGGAGGCTGGGGACAATGCCGGCACACTGGGAACAAGTCCCCTCACCTCTCTGCCTCAGCTTCCTCAGCTGTGAAAAGGAGAAATCAGTGGCTGCTATTGCCCCTGGGGGGGGCGCTGAGAGGAAGACTGGATGTGAGAAGGGTGGGAGGTGCGGGCACAAGGGAAGGGCACCCCGGAACTGCCGGATGTTCCAAACGGACACAGTGTTTATCTCTAAGCGCCAGGTTGAGGCCATAACTTTGTTCCCTACTTTATGCTTTCCGGATTTCCCATGTTTCCTACAATTAGCATAAATGAGTTTTATAACCAGGGAAACATTAGAATAAAGAAACGGTGGGAAGTGTGTGGCCCAGAGGTGGAGCATGTGCCTGAACTTGCATCCTGCAGGAGGCAAGGCCCTGTAGCTGCATCTGAACCAGCCAGGGCGGGCGGACAGTTACAGGGTAGAAGAAGAAAGGGGGTCCTCCCTCCACCCCAGGTGCAAGCCAGGAAGGAGCCCCCAGATGCAGGGAGAGGGTGGAATCTGAAGGGGAAGGAGCAGGGTTGGTGACTGGATGAACACAGCCACAGACCAGAGCCACAGGGAAGAGGAGTCAGGCCCCCAAGACTCCCCACCACTAACCCAAGGCAGAGTCTCTCCTGACTTTCAGCCTTCGAAGGGTCAGCACAGGTGACCTCAATTTAGCTGGTACGCTCCATGCTTTGTGGCCCCAATCTAAAGACAGACTCCACCCCTTCCAAGCATGGAGAATTGGACGGGGGGGTGACAGCCCCAGAAGCAGGCAGGTGAGCACCGAGGCCGGGAGTTCTCCATGCTCCTTCATGCCCACCCTCCCGGGGCCTGGCCGTGTCTGTGTGTGCAGCCCATGGGGGTGCAGCCCAGGCAGGGCCATGAGCAGAGTATGCCGGCTGGGCCCAGCAGACCCTGGTCTCAAGGAGGCAGCACATGCCCACCCAGGCCCCGGGCCAGCCGATCTGTCCCCTCACCACTCAGCCTGTGGCTCCCCGCTTACTGCCATCGACCCTCAGAGGAGAGAGGCAGCCAATGATGATAAAATGTCCTAAGATCTCAGAAAACATCTTTGTTCTTGGGCACACTAGGGCCCAGACCAGGGACTCCTGTCTCTGGCATCCCTTAGCCTTGCCATAGGCTCAGGGCTAGGCCAGGTGAGGTGAGCGAGGCACTCACCTCAGGTGTAAAATTTAAGGGAATGCCAAAAAACTCAGTAGTCAAGACAAATAATAGTTTAAGCAATATTTTAAAAAATCAAAATTAATGCAAAATATCCACATGAATGAAATATCAGACTTTTAAATAAAGACAAGATCTGTGTTGCTGATTTTCCCTTTTGCCTTAGGCTCCAACACGGTTGAGCATGGCATTGGATGCACTGACCCTACGTTGAGATGAAACTATCTTGGCAGGAAGTGCCAAGAGGATGAAGCAAAAGCGTGGATTTAGGCCTCTGCACCCAGCCCAATTATGAGTTCCACAGGGGGCTGGCTTGAGAAGTCTGCTATCGGGCCTTCAGTGCAGTGGCACCCGTGAAGGAAAAGCACTCAAGTCCCCTCATAGTCCAAGAGGACATGTCCCAGAGAGCCTTCTAGAACCTGGAAGACCCTGGAAAGACCTTGGCCATGTGGCCAGTTGAGGGCTGTACACACCAGGGACCGAGGGAAGGGGGAGGGGCGGCCAGGGACAGAAAGGGTTAAGAGGGAAGTGCACAGGGAGGTAGAGGAGAGTCGGGAGGCGGCAGGCAGCAGGGCTCCTTGCTCAGGCAAGCCTGCCTTCGTAACTCAGGCTTGGCTGGGCCTGATAAGGTATCAGTGCTCACATCCAGTGCCAATGCCACCTCCATTCCCCTGCTCCTGGGGCCACCAGGATACCTCAGGGAATGGACAGCTGGCTCTGGACACCCCTTTACAGAGGAGGTGGGCACCAGAGGCTAAGCAGGCCATCAGTCTAGGACCCCCGTGGCTGGCCCAGCTCCCGGCCTCTGTGATTCAGCCTCTGACTCCCACACGCACAGCCGCCCCAGGCCTGTTATCATGCCCACCAGCGACGTTTACCTTTGCCTGCTTGAGAGGTTCAAGCCAGCTCATGACTCTGCCTCTGGAAGACCCTTTGAAATCACCTTGGTCTCCAGAAGGGAAGCCTCCGTCTGCCCAGCCAGACCAGAGACAAGACTGGACTCCTTCCTCCCATCACCCCAGGACCTTCCCAAGGGGGACCTGCATCCATCTCCAAGCCAGGACCGTTTCCAGGGATGTCCTCACTGCCTTTCCTCATGACTGAGGGAAGCACTGAGCGCCACATAGGTGGAGGAGGCTGTGGCTCCAGCCTGCAGAGACCAAGGGGGCAGTGGTGAGGGGCCAGGAGGGATCACGGCCCTAGCCCCAAAGATGCCCCACTGAGCCTGTGCTGTGTGTGTATGCACGTGTGTGTGGCAGGGGAGGAGGGGAGAGGAGGCAGGCCAACCAGTGTCCACCCACTGAGGAGGCCAAGGCAGCCCTTCCCCGGTTGACATGGGCCCCTGGTGAGGACAGTTTCTGCGGGCTATGCCTCTGATTTGGAGTTCTGTCTGCCTTAGGGGCCTGAGCTGTGCCTATATTCACATTTATTCACTCAATAAACATAAGCCCCCACTATGCACCAGGCCCCAGGCCCACCCAGGGCAGGCTGTGTGCACACTCATGCTGGGTGGTATACACACAAACTCCAATGTCACAAACCCAAGCTGGGCAGGGTCCCTCACCCCTTCATGAAGACTGGACAGAACTCACACTTGTGTTCACACCCAGCTGGGCCACACCGACACTCACACGCTCGCCTCAACTGGCTGTGTTCACACTCAAGGGCTCCCTTGGTTTCTGCCTCTGCCCACTGGGGTGACACCCACCTCGTTGACAGATGCCACTTTTTGTGCCAGTGGATGAGATGCCCAGAGGCCTAAAGAGGCCAGGGCCACTCTGGGCAGGGTGGTGAATGTAGGGCTGGGGCCTGGGCTGGGTCAGGGCCTGGTCTCTGCCCCCAGGCCCATCTGGTCCAGTTGGCCCGTGGGTGAGGAGCTGTCTTAAGCTGACATCGTGTTCTTAGTTCAGGGCAATCTAAACCCAGAAACAAGACCTGAAGAATGTCCAAAATGTGACATGGATTCAGGTCTGCCACCTTTGCTCCCCAGGCCTCAGCCATTTACCCACTCATAGCACCAGGCTTCTTCACCCCAAACACCCCCCACCTCCACTCGGTCCTACTCTCATGGCCCGCCTCCCACCCTCCATGACCTGGTCATGGGCCAGTCTCTCCTCTCCAAATCCCCACTTTCATCAGGTCACCCCCCCGCCAAGAATCTTCAATAGCTCCCCACTGCCTAAGAATGAACTCGGGTTGGCATTCGAAGCTCTCCTGCTGGACAGGAGCTGACTTTCCTGCCTTATTCCCCTCTGTTCCCTGCACAAACTCCCTCTGGACCAGTGTCCACACTGTCATTCCGTAAAGACCTTGCCCTTTTCCATCTCTGCATCTTTTCTAAAACCTTCCTGCACCTCCTCCTCTTCCTCTTCCTTCTCCTGGAATGTCCTTTTTTCCTCCAAATCCTGTAGGGCCCAGCTAAACCTCACCTCCTCCAAGAAGCCTTCCCTGATGACCACAGCACACAGAGAGCCCTCCTTTCTGCCTCCACTCTGCGCCTTTCCTCCCACGACACACCATGCCCTGCTAGGGAGCCGCTCTCCCCACTGGGTTCCCTACTGGATTCCCTGCTCTCTTGGGGCTGGGCCATCTCCTCTTCCCTGTCCGTCCTCGCCCAGCGCAGAGCTGGCCCAGACACTCCAAGGAAGGTGCTGTGGGTGTCTCTTCTCCCAGCCTGCTCCAGCCACACAGCTTTGAGTGATTGTCTCTCCCTGGAGTGGTGTGTGTCCCCTCCGGCCAAGCTCCCCACCCCCACCCCCACCCCGCCCTGTTCCAGTCAGGCTGGGGCCTGCTCTGCTGGGCAGGAACTCCACACATTCCTTCAGAATTAAACAAGGTCCCGCTGGCTCCAGGCTCCCCAGGGTGAAGATCATCCAGTTTACTTTTGGAAGCAGCTTTTCTCCCTCTGCAGGCAGTGAGGCCCACTTGGTTCCAAGGGAAAGTTCTCTGGGCAATGACCTCAACAGCCGCGGGGAAGGGTAAAGGGGCACATCTGCGGCCATTTGGAAACATGGGTCAAGGCCTGAGACTCTGCCCTTCACCACCTCATGCCCAGTGTTCAGCCTGCCATACAGCTACCATGCTTACACACACACACGCACAGGCACACACATGCAAATACACAGACATGAACGCACATGTGAACACACGTGCCAAAATGTAAGCATACACAGACATAAGCATACATGTGCACACACAAGATACACATGTAAGCACACAAAGACATACACACACGTAAATATAGACATGCACAAAAACACCCATACAAAACACACACAGACATGCAGACATGCATACATACATGTACAAGCACACACTTGCAAACACACACACACACATACACACCCTACTGCTGCCCCTGACTGACCCGGAGGTAGGCTGGGGGCCTGGCCACTCTGACAGACTCAGGTCTCTGGCAGAAAGCCCATCCTGTCTCTCCCCAGAGCGGTTCCGGAAGGGGGCAAAACTGCGATTTGAAGCATGGCAGATCATTTTTCACAGTTCACCTTCAAACAACCTTGGCCCAAGAGACAGAATACTCTTTAGCAACGACAAAATAAGTTCCAGTCACACTGCCCCCAACCCATGGCCACGTGTAGTGAGAGAAACAGCCCAGCGTAGCAGGAGGGAGGGAGCGAGATCCAGGCTGAGCTGCCACACACCTCCGACTTCTGGACCAGGCTGCAGCTGCCCATGTCTGCCACTGGATGGCGAAGTGGGGAGGCTTCGCAGGGTCCCCCTGAAAAATGTGCTCAATGCTTGGCTCCAATGGCACCCCTACAACTGTCCTTGCTTTGCTGGCTCCTCTCCCCTCCTTCTCTTCTCCCAACCTCCCCTGTACTAGCTGGCCCTTGCATTTGGGAATATCAAAGACCCAGACAGTTCTTGCACAGGGCAATGGATGGGCAATAAAACAGAGCTCTCTAGCAGAGGCAGTGGGTTCCAGAAGCCCCCAGGGGCAGAGGGGAGGCTCGGGTAGTCGTGCCATCTTTGGCCACAGGGCTCCTAGACTATTCCTGGATGGTGGCAATGGGGATGGTTTAAGACCACCCACCCCCATATTCCCTCCATAGACTAGGCAGGATTTGAGACTATGTTTGAAGGAACATGTTCATTGTAAGGACAAGAGAAGTCATAGTCCCATGACCAGCCCACTCTAAGAGGGTGTTTGAGTCACATGCTCTCCTTTCTTAGGAACATGGTGCCTGTGTAGGAAAAGATGCTGCTTTTTCAAGACACTTTGTTTCCATTGGTCAGGAAATTATCATATATACCCCCATGTTGTTAGAATAAGTACTTTACTGCCATCTAAGGAAATGTGACATAAGAAATACACAAATAGCCCACCTTTGGATTCAATGAAATTATATAAAAATATGAAGATTTTCCAAATAATAAAAGTGTCCAAGATATAGGCAGCACCCCCTTGCTATGGTGCCCTTGTGCAATCCCATGGCAGCCCTGCCTGTGGCCTCCATCGCCCCATTACGGGCTGAACGGGGTCCCTGCTAAATTCATATGTTGAAGCCCTAACCCCCAGCACCTCAGAATGTGGCCATATTTGGAAATAGGGCCATTAAAGAGGTAATTACTCTCAGCTGGGCTGCCCTCTGCCTCCACCAGGCAGACCATGCACACCAAGCCCTCCCAAGCCCTCCTCCATCCACATAGCATCCAAGCCCCCGTGATGGGTAAAAGGAGGGTCCTGGAGAGTCTGGGGCTGAGGGAAGCCTGTCTCCCTCCCCTCCAGAGAGAAGTCAAAGTTTCCATAAGGGAAGGACATTTGCAGTTTGGCAGGAGCTACCAGGGCCAACTTCTCCAAGAACCCCAGCAGATGCAGTGCCTAAGTCCCAGGACTCATTTAGGGGCCCATGAAAATGGTTTCATTTCTTTTAAAATCAGAAGAAAAAATGAAAATTATAATAATAATAAATATATTATCCAGGAATCCAGCCTGGATTATACTCACCTTTATACCAACACAGTCATGAAGTATAATTTTTCATACATCTGATGGAGGAAGGGCTCATGACAGCAGAGCTCATGACAGCAGACGTGCCCAGGGCCAGGAAAGTCACAATATGGCCCTGGGCACTCTGGAGGCTATGGCTATCCAGTGTCGGGGGCCTGCTGCCTCACTCCTTCTCAGGGGTCTAAAATGTAAGCCCCTCAGCACAGGTACCCCCAGCAGGTCCCAGAACCTCTCTCACCCCTCCCCAAAGCTGGCACAACAACCTTACATCCATGTGGCGAGCTCACGCTGGAAGCCACTAGGTGAGGCAAGAGGGTGAGAGCAGACGGGCGGGTGTGCCCCTTGGGCCAGGATCAGCGCAGGGGCTGCTGGGCCAGAGGCTGGGACTGAGCAGAGCGTCTCTTCCCTTTGTGCAAGAGACAGGCTTGGCAGCACCTCTTCCTCAGAGACCCACGTCCATTCGGAGCATACAGATCCTTCCACCCAGGCCAGGTTCAAATTAGCCTGCCTGTCTGCACTCAGCTGGTTGCAATTGCAGCTCGTTGTGCTAGGGTTTCACTTTCAATGTTGATTTATGGGAAACACAAGGTTGCCTGAAATCCACTTGAATTCCTCGTCAGTGAAGCAATGGTTCTGCGCGGGGGCGCCTGCATCCCAAAGGGGGAGGGGTGGGCACATCCACACCACTGGAGCTGTCTCCGCAGAAGGGAATACGCCCAGGGACCAGAGCCACTCTCTGGTGGGCCACGAGGTGCTCTCCTTGGAGGAATGATATATTCATGTGATGGAATTCTATGCAGAGTTGAAAATAAAGGAGCCACAGTTACACGTGTCAACTTGCGTGAATCTCACCAACATGTTAAGAGAAAAAAAGCTAATTGTAGGATACATACTGGAATGAAACTATTTATACAGCATTTCAAAGTATGCAAAACAACCCTGTAGATACTTAAAGAACTTTGTGTATGCAGTGAACAGTTAAAGAAATTCATGAGAATGAAAAATACCAAATAGAGGATAATGGGTACTTCTTCGGGATGGGGGATGCGCAGTGGAAGGGGGTGTATTGGGAGGCTGCGCAAGGTGGGTACCAGCCCAGTTTATAGTTTTATCTCCAAAACTGGTTTGTAGTTCCACAGGTGCTCATTATAGCACTATTTGTTTTGGTGTATCTGTTCTTTTCTAAGTTTATTTTTATTTTTTATTTTTGTTCTTAATTATTTTTATTTCTGTCTTTGCTTTTCTTATATTTTTTACTTTTGTTTTGGTATATCCGACTTATGTTATAATAACAGTATTACTAGGAGAAGGAGCTCTGAAAAGGGTGGAGGATAAAGAAAATTTTCCAGCTTCACATCCCATATCCTCCAGATCCAAAGTCCCGAGGAAATTTCCAGATGGCTCAATGACTCTCAGAGCAACACCCATGGGGAGAGAAAACGCACGTGCGGCCCAGCCTGGGAGCCACACTCACTCCTGTGGCACCAAGGGCTGAGAGAGGAGGGCAGGTGAGCCATTCAGGAGAGACCTCCCGCTGCCCCAGGAGGGGGGTCTTGCACTCAGTGGGGGTGACAGCAAGCACTAGGACGCTCCCACTGTGCTGGGGTGAGGAAATAGACCCCGGGGTTCCTGCCTGAGGTCCCAGAGCTCTACTGTCTCCCATCCTCCCAGACAGCCCAACCCTTACATGCCCTAGACTCTCCCCTCCCTCCACACCAGCCTCACAGAAAAACCAGGGGCCCCTGCATGGCTATGCTGGCACAGCACCCATGCCTGGCCCATGGCTGCAGCCATAAACTCCAAAGTCACCCAGAGTGGCCCAGGATCTGGCCATCTCTGGCTTCTGCTCCAACTCCTCCAAGAACTAGGAATCTGGCTCAGACCCGTTCCTTTCCTGCCTCCAGGAAAACTGGCAACTCGGCGTGGCCTAGCTGAAGTCTTACTCTCCAAAGCACCAGCCTGGCCTGGGCCAGAGCCCAGCTTCTCCCCTAGAGAGGGCCAAAGTTTGTGTTTTTTAAACTTTAAGCATTCAGAAACATGGAGGGACTTGGAAAGGTGGGCACTGTGGAGCAGTTCTGTGGGGGAAGATCTCAGCAGCGTAGCCTGTGATTCCACCAACCAGGCTGTAGAAGATGTGAGTCTGGGAGACAAGCTCCAGCCTTGAGGCCTGAGTGGCCCTTGGCCTGCCTCACTCCTGCCTGCCACCAGGAGCTGGGACAAAGGCACAGCAAGAGTGTTCCCTTGCCCAGGGGCCTGCCCAGGTCTCTAGCCTGCCTTGCTCTCTGCATGCATGGCTAGCTCCCTGCTGCCAGGGATCTGTTCTTGTTCATTCCTTCAACAAACATACAGTAAGCACCTACTATGTACCCTGTGCCCTGCTGGACACTGGGATTCGTAGTGAAGCAACAGCCCGAGGGCCTTCTCTGAAGAATGTGTCTTATGGAGCTGTGGTGGCAACAAGCAGCTGAGTCACTGGCAGAGAACTTGGAGGCTGGATGCAGGCTGGAGCTTAATGGGCCAGACCCTTCTACAGATGAGGGGACTTATGCCCAAGTGACATCACTGCCCAAGGTCACATGCTAATAAAGTGCAGAGCTGGGACTCTGAGCTCTTTCCAGGCCACTAGATGATCCCAGGTGCCCCAGTGACCCTGGGGCCTATGTGAGTGTCCCTCCTAAGCTCAGTGGCCACTACCAGGCTGGCCTTGGGGAGCCAGGCTGAGCCCCAGACCACCTTCTGGAGACAAAGCTGGGGGTCTGGACCCTGTGACCCCTCCACCTAGAAGCTACACATTGGAAAGAAGCTGAGGCCACACTCGCAATGCCAAATCTCAGGCCAAGAGCTGCACTCCCCTCCTCCCAATCTGGGAAAATGGGGCAAAACTGGTGATTTCAGTATTGTCCTGCCAAACCCAATGGCTTTCTAGTACTCCATCTCGCTGAGAGAGGCACCACATCGCTGCATCTGCACGTGCCAGGACCCTGGGAGCCACCCTTGACCTTCCCTCTCCGTTGCCCCCACATTCGTTCCCAACACTGCCTGAGGTGAGGCACCCAGGCCGGGGTGCCTGCTGCCTGCCCGCCCCGCCCCGGCTCCCCAGAGGCGGGGCTTGCAAGGGCCTCATCACGACACACCCAGGGAAAGGGCAGGGGTCTGTGTCACTCCCTGGAGGGAAAGCAGGATAGCTTGCAAGAGACATCTGGCTCTCAGGAAATGGGCAAAGTTTCCCAACCTTTCGGCCTAGGGTGTGAGCCTTCATAGCACCCTGATGCGGGGAGTCCTGGGTTTGGGCTGTGGGCTGGAAGTCGTGGCACACATCTCCACCGTCAAGAATGACAGCTCCGCCACACTTCACGACCACAGAGGGACAGACCAGCCACAAGCAGCCAGCGGACGTGATGCTTGGCCCACACCATGTTTGAAATTGGAACTTGTTGCCAACATGTAACCTTAGGAAAGTTCACATAAAAATCCAGATTTAAAAGTAGACGAACTGGCTTCACTGGGCAGGCATTCCCCTGTGGCTCCCACCCTGCTAGGAGGGGAGAAGCCCCCCAGGGCTCCCCAACCCTGAGACTGAGTGCCATCTGTCGTCTTTCCTCGGTCCTGCCTCTCCTTCTATTACATTTCCTCCCTGGTCCCCGTGGGCACTGGAGTTTGTGAATCCTCATTTTAGAGCCCAAGGAGCAATTTTGCCTGCAGAAAATAGGGCTCTGTGCCCGCACGTTCAGTGGGACCACCCTTTCCCCAGCCTGCCCTGCTGCAGTCAAGGGGGAGGTGAGAGCCCAATAATTAGGAGAGAAGGCTTGAGTGTGGCAGCAACCCCAAGGCGACGGCAGGAGAAGAGGGTTGTGTGCTGGACTCGCCGGCACACGGGAAGGAGAGGCCGTGTTG
Source organism: Daubentonia madagascariensis (assembly GCA_023783475.1). Lineage (NCBI taxonomy): Eukaryota > Metazoa > Chordata > Mammalia > Primates > Daubentoniidae > Daubentonia > Daubentonia madagascariensis. Next base: position 36,474,997 of record JAKFHU010001035.1, on the reverse strand, counting down.
CCAAACAGACAGCCACCCTGGCGAGGACAGGTGGCGACAATGGAGCCAGGTGGGGGCTGTGGGCAGCAGTATAATCCTCACAGTGTGAGGTCAGCTTTTTTCTCTTTAGATTCTAAAAGAAGCTGTTTCCAGGGTACACGATCCCCTTGGTCCTTCTACCCCCAGCCCCAGACTCAAAGCTTTCCCGAATGGCCACACCTTCCAACCCACACCAGGGCCTGAGCCTGTCCCAAAGATTTCCAAGGACAGAAGTGGCTGAGAGGCTCACTCACTGGAGAGAAGGCCACAAGCCTGGGAATGAATTCAATGAGAAGGAGTTTAAAATCCCAAGGTGCCAGGAGTTGGGGAAGAACTCTGAAGCAGAGGAAGGGAGGGGATTCTGGAGGCAGGGGCAGAGGGGACATGCACTCCCAGGACCCTGCAGGAAGGGGCAGGGAGGCCCGTCCTAAGCACAGGGCTCTCCAAGGAGATTGTTCCATCAAGAGAGCAAATCCTGACTTTCAAATGCCTCCTCCACCCCTGCCCAGTTTGAATCCCCTCCCTGGAAACCAGAGCACAGAAGGGGTTGACATCCTTCAGCTCCTCAGCCCCCTCCTATGTGCACACACCCCAGCCAAACAAACAAACAAAAAGTCCCCTAAGTCAGATTCTCTCAGTCACAGGGAGACAAAAGGTTGACCATGAATGTCACCTAGCCAGAGAAACCATGAGACAGAGGGACGGCTCCCCCATCCTCCCTACCCCATAGCCAGGCTTTGGATGTCAGACAGCATCACCGTTGCCACAGCCCAGGCCCATAAAAAACAAACTTTCAGGCAAAGCATAATTGTCTATTTCTCTGTGTTTACACAAATATCTACATACGTACCACTCGGCAGGCACCAGAGGTTTTATAAAATCTTATTGGAGAAAAACACAAGATTGAGAAAGTTCAAACTGTTAATATTTCCCTGCAGATTGGGACATGGCAGCCCTGATATGGTGTTCGCTGTCAGAAGACACCTTGTTTCAGCTAATAAGCACCAAGCTCCCTCAGGCATGTGCTGGGAACCACTGTCCTGAGATGCCATTACTGTCCTGAGATGCCTGCTGGACCACCTGGGTATGACAAGAAAGATGTCTGCCATCAGGGTAGCACCTCCGTGCCAGTCGGCTCTGGTGCCTGGGAGCTTTTCCAGCAGAGGGAGGGGCGTGCGTGGAGTCCTCTGACCCTCCTGCCCTGCCCAGGTCGGTTCACTGACTGGCCAGGCTCTCGATGACAATCTATGGACGCAGCTGAGGAGCACAGGGACCACCAGGCCCTTTCCCAGCCTAAGTGAGTGCCTCCTTTTCCCTCTGGCTGACCCCAAGCACCCAGCCGGACTCCTGATCTCCCCCCACGTCACTGCCATGCCCCTCCCTCACCCTACTTCCTGCTTCCTTTTCCCCGAAATTTGGTTGTGCAGCAGAAGATGAGCTCTCAGGCTCCCTCCTTTTTTATTGCCCCCAAACAAGCCCACAGAGTACCCTTTCACTGAAAAGGGTGACTGCCAATACCGAAGGAAGACACAGTGAGAAGGATAAAACTAACCACCACGGGAAAGGACCGGTGTGTAGACAATCTGCCTCCAAAGTGTTCCGTTTACAGTCCTTAGCCAACCAGAGCCCCTGTTCCTCTGGCCCTGGAGCCAGGCACCCTCCCTGTTAACCCCTCCCCCTCACGCCTCCCCCCAAGCTGCCTCCTCCAGGGCCTTCCTGCCAACAACCCGCTTTCCAACTTTGATTTATCTCAACCAGAGGGAACGCAGGTTAGATCTAGCCCCACTCCCAACACCTTTTTAAAAAATAATCCAAACACCCTCCAAATTTTGTTTCTACACCAGGGTAGAACTCAAACCCGCACAGCCCCAGACAGACTGACAGACACACAAAGACACACTACGACACACTCAGAGACAACAGCAGGGGCCCAGCCCTCAGACACACCACCAGACACCCCCACACAAGCTCTCACACTCGGGACAGACGAGGGACACACCCCAGAAGCCTGCCCTGCACTGTGAGCCATTTGGAGCTTCTTTTGAGGAAAAACACTCTGCTCCAAAGAAGACCTCTGACAGGGCCATTTTTCCAGAGTGGCTGGATAAATTGCTTTTGTGCAAAAATAAACACAAGTGAACTGCATTAGCTGAGCAAGTGACACATTAGTTACAGATGCAGGGCCTGTCAGAACATTGAAGGAACAGCTTTTATTGGGGAAGGGCTGAGAGACTCATAAATAACCCGTTGGCAATCCTGCATAAACATTTGTGCGTTCACATAAACACCGCCTACCACAAATGCCGGCCAGGCTGCCAGCACGGCCTGGAAGAGCCCTTCACGCCTGTCCTCGGAGAAGAAGAGGCCAGGGGTGGGGAAGGGTCACAAGCCCCTTGTCTCCCATAGCTCCCAACTCCCTGGACTCCTGCTCTGTGCTCTGTGGGGTGGAGGGAGAGATCTGAGTTCTAAATCCTAAACATCTGCCAGAGAAAGAGGGTGGATGCCCAACCCCAATGGGACAACCAGTACATTTTCCTCCCACTGCAAAGAACTCACATTTACCAGGCCGAGAGAGGAGAGACTAGGGATGCCATTGTGCTGGGGGCTGGACTGTTAAATAAAGCCAAGTAAGGAATTTGAAAAGAACTAGGAAATGCATCCTTGATACAACTCCAGTGGTTCCCATCAGAATCATCAGGGAAGTGGGATGAGAGCAGTGTCACCCTCGGCACCAAGGACAAAGGCCACGGATGAGGCAGCCTTGTCCACCCGCCCAGGCTTCCTCCCACTGGCTCTCGAGGATGCCCGCACCTTGGGCCCTGCACTTCTGTCCTCGGAGAGACAGCCACTTCAGAGCTACACCCCGCTGATCCCACAGAGAAGGACAAAGCAGGCCTTGAGAGCTGCCCTCGGGTCTGTCCCCGCCACTCTTTCTCCTGTGGTGCCTGCCAACCCAACAAGCACCCTGGTGCCCTCACACTCGTCACTGTCCCCAAGCAAAAGCCACCCACTAGAAAGGCTCTGAATAATAGTGACCGGTACGTGTTTCATTCTTAGCCCCTCCTTCCTCTATCGCAAACGCCCCAGGCAAAGGGACAGAGCATGAAATGGCAGGATTTAAAGCAGACAGCTAACCCTCCAAATTTTGGTTGAATTTTTTAACCATCCAACAGTGAGGGGTAGGGGAAGAACACAGGGGGAGAAGGAGGAATGCTCACTGGCCCCAAGATCCCACTGCAGGGATCAGCTCTGAGACCAGCTCCATCCTCCCAGGGCTCAGTACTGTCACTTGGTCCTCCACTTTCCACCACATACAAGGCCGAAATCCCTAGCCTGAGTGGCTTTTTCTTTTATCCCTACGTTCCCTGATCTGGTCCCACCCATCCCCCTACCTTGATTTCCCAGCCACCCCTCATGCACCCCAGGGTCCAGCCAAACTGAATTCTGTCCTCATCCACGTGTTGCAATTTTGTTCTTTCCCTTTGTCGATCCTTCTTCTGAGATGGCCTTTTCCTTCTGCAGATCCAGCTCCGACCCATCCTTCCAGGCTCCATTCAAAAGCCACTTCCCCCAAGGAGACTCATTTCTCCCTCCTCCAAACTCGGGAAGAACTTTTCAGTACCTTGCTGACAACTTTCTCTCTTTACTAAATTATTTCTATATGTGGCCCATATCCCCCTGGAGATTTTAAACTCTCAGACCTGTGCCAACTCACCCTTTCGAGTTTCTCTTCCTCCCAAAGGTTTATCCAACACCTGGGCGATGGTAGGTACGTTGGGTCAATGGAGGAAGATGGTGACAGTGTCTGGGTTCAGGGCCGTGAAAGTGGTGGGGTGTGGTGGTGGGTTATGAGGAGGGAGATGATGGTAGTGATGGAAACTGGCCAACGAATCTTTGCCTGTGCCACCTGCCTTTTGGCTTCATTTTGCAGTTGAACAACTCCGCTTTGGAAGAGAGATTGAGAGGTCAGGCAGGTACAGCCAGCCAAACACCACGGCTCTATTGAATAACCTCGGCCATCCGGGCCCTTTCTTTCTGTCAACAAATGGAATGCTTCGCGAGGAAATACAAAACACAGCACTGGATAGAAATAGTGAAGGCTCTTTGGCCAGGATGTCCCTCAGGAGAGAACACAATGTAGCCATAATTTATTGTATTCAATATTTTCACTTCCAATCTTATTTTAATAGACATTATTTCATAGGCTGCAGCTTAAACACAGATGGAAAAGATTCTGGCTTTGTAATAAGAGATGGCTTATGGCAGGCCTGCCCACTGCTCTGTGTTTGTAAATGCACATTATCATGTCCTTAGGTGGGGCTGGGAGATGCCTTTATTATGTGTTTGGACTTTGATCCAACAATTCTGCCTTCATCTTTCCCGTGGTCAGGCCCTCCGGATACTCCCAGGGGGAGGAAGTGAGAAGCACCATAGCGGGTGAGGAGGAGGAGGGACAGGCCAGCCTTTGAAATGCATTCCTGGCTGTGGCTAGATCTGCCATTCCTTGGGTCTTCAAAGGGCCTTGACCTGAGGACTTGGGCCTAGATCTCAAAAGACAGAGTTGAAAGGAAGGGGACACTGCGGTGTTACATACATGACTCTGTGCTGTGCAATTTATGTTGTTTTTGGAGAGGTGGGGATGGGGGGAAGTTAGAAAACTAAGCTCATACTGCCTCTGATGTCCTGCGGGCTGCTCTTCTACAATAATCATAGTTTCACATCAACAAGCATTCTTTTTGTTGTTGTTGTTGAGACAGAGTCCTTGCTCTGTCACCCTGGGTAGAGTGCAGTGGCATCATTGTAGCTCACTGCAACCTACAACTCCTGGGCTCAAGCGATCCTCTTGCCTCAGCCTCCCGAGTAGCTGGGACTACAGGCGTGCGCACAACGCCCGGCTGATTTTTTTATTCCTATTTTTGGCAGAGACAGGGTCTCACTCTTGCTCAGGCTGGTTTTGAACTCCTGAGCTCAAGCAATCCACCCGCCTCGGCCTCCCAGAGTGCTAGGATTACAGGCGTGAGCCACTACGTCCAGCCTCAACAAGCATCCTTAAAAACATGATCAGACTTACAGTGTTCAGAGTCTGGTGTGCCAAGGTTCATTTACCCAACCTTATTTAGATTGGGAAGAAAGAAAGCACAGAAGGGGGGAGAAGGGGAAAGAGATATGGAGGGACGGGGGAGAGGAGAGAGAGGGAGAGACAGAGGAGGGTAGGAGAAGTGGGGCTCAGACTGGAGCTGTGGTTGAACCGCACAGGAGAGGCCCCACCGGGCAGGTACACCTCGGCCCATGGCATGGCCCACACACATCCTCAGACTCCAAGGGCACTGGGCAGAGGCCAGCCTCATGCTTGCGGACAGCAGGCCTGATGGTGTTTGGGCAAGCAGCCTGCCCAGCCCCTCCTTCCCTTCCTCACAGAGCTGGTTTTCAGCAGCCTCTAAGCAGCCTTGGGAGTGCATGTCAGGAAACACAGGGACTTTGGGCTGGGGGCAGTGGGGAGGGAGGAGCAGCCGCTCCATTCAGCTGGGAGGGTCAGTGGAAGGTGAATGGAGAAGGGGTCGGGGAGACCCAGGGAGGGGGCCCTGCAGGGTCTGGGGGTGAGTAATGTGTCCTGCCCGCCTGACTTCCAGGTATTCAATGTGAAGGAGCTTCCATGTGCAGTGAAACATCTAGGAGAGGCTGTCTTCAGGGACTCGGTCTCCGAGATCCTGTCAGCAGAGATCCGGGGTGGTGGTGGGCCGGGGCGGTGGGGGTGGGGTGGGGACCCTCCCGGTTGCTTGGCAGAAATGGTGTCTTTGGTTTTCATTGCACAGACATTTCTCTATTGCACCACTGCAGCCGTAAGATTCCAGGGCAGCCATCCTTGGGGGATCCTTGAGTGTTCAAAAGACCTGAGGAAATGGTAACCTGTGCCCAGAGGGCTCTCTGCCTCCACTGGGCTCTGCTGGTGAAGTGGCACGGCCACGCTGGGTGTGCAGCTGGAAGCTGTGGAACAGGAGTGGGTGGAACCTGCTCCAGGCAGCTGACGGCTTTGGGAAGGTCGTGCCCACCACCCCAGCTGCTTGAGAAGTCCAGCAGGTGCCCAGCACGGTGGACTAAGGAGCTGAATTTCAGAAAAGGTTACAACCCGGAGTGGAGGACAAGTCTGGCTGCCTCCCTTCCTTGAGGGCGCCGCAGGCCCCCGCCGTGGGAGTCCTGGTGGAACCCTCTGGCAACCCCAGGGCTTCCAGCACCAGCCGTGAAGACAAGTTTGGGCCCTGGCTCTGCTCCCTTGGACTTCCCAGTTGTAGAGGCCAATATATTCCCTTTTTGCTCAATCCTGTTAAAATTAGTCTTCTTTCGCTTACAGCTGTACATGTCCCAACTAATTTACCAGGCTACTAACTATGAAATATGCTCCAAACCAAACTAAGTCAGAGTGAGAATACGTCTTTCGAGGGCCAGAATCCCACAGTCCTCCAGAAGAGAAGCAAAAAAGCACAACATACATACTGACCTTAGATGTAGGCAAGAGAGGCCACTGTTCTGTCCCACACTTTGGAGGGCACACATTTTTCTCACTCACACACACACAATTTAAAGAACACATGGATACCTCTGTTCCTTGGGATCCAGCGCTCAGCACGAGCACAATGTGATCTCTAACCCTAAACATCCACTCTTAAGAGCAACACCATTCAGGCCCCAGGGAAATGCTTCACATTTTTGGTCTTATGTCCTCGAATCAAAAAGAGACTGTGTCTAAATGCTATGAAAATTTGAGGGCTATGCTGCTGTTCACATCAGAGATAGACACTGCTCTGGAGTGCAGGGAGGATTGCATGGTGAGATCACTAAGGTAAGAGAAAAAACAGATTAATTGATCACATCCTTCCCCTCACACAGCAAGAAAGCAATGTAAGTAGCACATCCAAGTAGTGGCAAGCACGTATTTTCTTGCTTCTCTTTGTGGTTCCAGAGGTACTCACAAATTAGCACAGTGTTTGCTACAGTTGCAAATGGCAGCTGAGGAGCATTTTCCAGTATAAATAATTCATTATTCTACATTTGCACACATGTAGGTCAAGACATAACATGCACAAAGCGTGACACTGATTCTTTACATTGGCAACTAGGCAGACATGCAACAATGCTACAACTGTGAAAGATTTTATTTTTATAAGAAACGTTTACTAAGATTACATTAAATTTTCAAGACTTAAATTTAAACTTGAGCTTTATTAAATACTTTATTTAAAATTTTGTATGTATTAGATAAAATGTATCAGTTATAGTTATATTTGCTTTTTAATTTTAATGGATAATTTTGAAGATTTTAAAGAAAAATAACTTTTAAAACTTACATGAGAAGTAAGTTTAATTTTGATCACTTAAAATTTACTTTAATTTGCATCTTTTAATTTACATAGATGCAATTTTTATACTGTTTCACTTTCCTATTGCTGCATAACAAACCCCAATACTTAGTGGCTTAAAACAAATTATTTTTATCTCTCACAGTACTATAGGTTGACTAGGCTTGGTGGTCACTTATGGGGGCAGGTTTCTCATGTGGTTGTAGTCAAATGGTAGCAATGTTGGCTCAATTGGACTGTATATCCAAGATGGTGGCACCTTCACTCACACATCTGGTGCCTCAGCTGGATGGCTGAAACGAGTGGAATCTGGCTGAATATATTGCTTTCTCCATGTGGCTAGCTTGGCTTCCTCATAGTATGGCAGTCTCAGTAGAATTGGACTTCTAACGTGATGGCAGGCTTACCCCCAGTGAGCATTCTAAGAGACCCAGTTGGAAGCCAAAGGGCTTCCTATGCCCTATCCTAAGAAGTCATGCAGCATCACTGTCACTGCTTTCTATTGGTCAAAAGCAATAGAGACTGTCACAGAGACAGCCCAAATTTAAGGGAGCGGATTACAGAGGTCATGAATGCCAGGAGGCACGGTTCACTGGGTGCTATCTTTGAAGATGAGCTACTGCAAGGTCAGTCTTCTGGGGCCCCAATGAATCACATACCTTCCACGTGCAAAATACACTCACCTTCCAAGACCCCCAAGGTCTCAGTCATTAAGTCATCAGGCTCAGGCTCCAAATGCAACATCTAAATCAGGTCCAGGTACAAATGAGGCCCCTCAGGTGTGGTCCCTTGGAGATGGTTCATTTTGATCTGAACATCTGTGAACAAAAGAACCCAGTTATCTGCCCCCAATCCAACACACCACAATGAGGCAGGCACAGGATAACTGCAACAGACACTCCCATTCAAAAAGGAGGAGAAACTTGCACAGAGCAATTCTGAAACCAAACCAAGTACATGTCACCAGTTCCTTCATTAGGTTCCAGTCCTGCTCTCTAGGAGGGGTTGTCCATGACTCTTGGCTCCACATTTTTTTTTTTGATACAGGGTCTCGCTCTGTCACCCAGGCTAGAGTGCAGTGGCATCATCATAGCTCACCACAACCTCAAACTCCTGGGCTCAGCGATCCTCCTGCCTCAGCCCCCCGAGTAGCTGGGACTTCCGGCATGTGCCACCACACCCAGCTAATTTTTCTATTTTTTGTAGACACGGGGGTCTCACTCTTGCTCAGGCTGGTCTTGAACTCCTGGCCCCAAGCAATCCTTCTGCTTTGGCCTCCCAAAGTGCTAGGATTACAGGCATGAGCCACCTTGTTTGGCCCACACTCTTAATTTCTTTTGCATGGGAAATCACCAGTGTCTGCAGGCCAAATACCTGCCCGCTCTCAGCCTGCTTCCTGCCCACAGAAGAGGTTTCTTTTCACTTTGAACTGTCTTTGTCCCTTTTAGTCCAATTTGATCCAATTCTTTAAAAAATTTGTGGGTTTCTTATATATCACATTATAACCTATTCCATTAAATGAATGCTACACCCCCACTTATTTCCAAAAAGGTCTTTCTCTACCTTAAGCCACCTGTGAGGCTGCTGTAGGATTCTTAGAAGTCCTGTGGTGTAGCAGTGGGGATCTAAGAAGTACACCCTTAAGATTCTCAGAAGCCCTGTTGTCTATCCAAATGGTCCACAAAACATGCCCTTAAATTTTTCTGAGGTCTTAATGAAGGGTCTTACAGCCATACGCTTGACTTCATCTTCACCTGCAACCACAATTTACTAGGCAGCACGCTGGATTCTATCTTTGCCCTGAGGCCATTTCTTGCTTTTAGAGCTTTTTGCTGGCTGGAACAACAGTCCTTGGCTCCTTACATTTCCTAAATTGTGCTCAAAACCTAAACAGTTCCTTCTTTAGTTCACCTCTATCTTTTCCTATTTGATCAGAGTCAGCTGGAAGAAGCTAATTGGTACTTTCAATGCTTTGCCTGGAAATGGCCTGGCCAGATCCAAAAGTTCATTTGATGCCTTTCTACTTCCCACATCGTCACTGCAGATGATGGCCTCACTTAGTTCCTCTGCCCGTGACTGTCTCAGGCCTCCTTTTCTCCAGCATCCAGTAAGCTTCCTCACTCTGTTTCAAGACTTCAGTAGCATTTTCCTCAAGGTTCTTCAGCTTCTGCCCTCCACCTGTCCCAAAGCAAATGCCACAGGTTTTAGGTTTTTCTTATAAGAACACACCACTTCCAGCACTGTGGCACTGGCCTTTCAAAGAAGGCCCCAGTGAACAAGACCTCCTGGTATTTATGCCTTGTGTGGTCCTCCCACAGTGAACCTGGGCTGACCTGTGACTCATGTTAACATATGGAACTCGGGGGAAGTATGTTGTACCCTTTAAGAGGATGAGAAGCTTCCTCTTCCTCTCTTTTAAAATACGCACTTCTGGGAGTCCTGAGCACCATGTCCAGCCACCCCACTGGAGAGACCAGCCACTCTGCTAGAGAGAGAAGTCCAGAGATTACATGGAGAGAAAGGACCAGCTGTTCTAGCATCCCAGTTGTGCCTCCTGGTGACTCCAGATCCATCCACCACCTCACCACAACCACATGAGAATTCCCGAGCAAGAGCAGCAGAAGAGACACTCAGCTAAGCCCAGTCAACCCACAGAACCACGAACGATAATAAAATGGTGGTTGTTTTCAGCCACTAAGTTTTAGGGCAGTGTGTTATGCAGCAATAGATAACTGAAACAACTCTGAATACAATTTCACTTAGTTTTTAATCCTTGAGATCATTACTATCACCAGAATACAAATTATGAGTTCTCTATTATAAAAACATGAAATTAAGGCAAGAAAATAAATTTTAGAGAGTAAATGTATACTAATTTATGAATTATAAACATCTTTATTCTATTACCCATGCAAACATCACTGGCCCATCAACAGAACCCCTGATGTGCTTAGCAATAATTAAATTCAGTTGTCTTCAATATTTTGCAGATTTTCAGTCATATAAAAAACAAAGTTTCATATGTATTTTTAATTTTATCATTGTGAAAGTAAACGTTACATTTGAGGGATAGAACATATTTTATTTAAGTTTGTCAGTTTCATTTATAACTTTTAAATATGTAGACATATGGTCTGTGGGCTTTCATTTCTACTCTTCTCCAGGAGTGGCTGTCACTAGAGCTAATAAAATAAGTGTCTAACCAAGACAGGAGCTAGAAGGACTATGACAGCGAGAACAGACGGGCACTTCTCAGGGCCAGAAGGAACACCAGGGCGCCCACACCAGCGAAGACCAGGGAGGAGCCTGAGCATGCAGCAGGAGGCTGAGAAGCCCACCTGTCACCTGCAAAGCCACTTACTGTGCCACTGGCCAGCCCTCTCTCACATTCTGGGACTGTGACTCTCCCTGTGCTCTCCCAAGCCTGGCCCCAGATCAAAGCCCACATCCAGCCCAGTGTCCACACAGCCAGGGGCCATAGTAGAACATCAAGGCAAGCCCTCAGGCTACAAGGCTTGGCTGAGCCTCCTCGCACCCCTCTTTGTGTGGAGGCCTTTCCCCCCCCGTCCCCAGGAAGCCCAGGGGACTCCCCAGTTGGGCCCACCTCAAAGCCTCCAGCTGGGGGACCCCTGGCCCTGGGATGAAAGTGAGGACGAGAGCTAGAACTGGGAAAGTCATCCACGAGCAGTACCCAGCACTCACGGGGGCAAGGGCATGGGGAAGAGGCCAGGGGTCCTGAGATCCCCAAGAAGGGCAAAACTTGGCTTAGCCACCAGAGATGAGGGCAGGATTGGCCTTCTCCCCAGAGCCCAAAAGAGAGGAGTTTGTTAACCCAACCCTGCTACACCGGATGCAGGATCAGAGCTGTTTGAAAGCCCACTCACTCACCAAGAGAAAACACCATCACATTAGCCCAGATCATCTGAAGGCTAGAAGTTTCCACAAGGTTCAGAGCCTCTGACACAGCATGGGTGTGTAAGCATTCCACACTGGTCTTGTGACTGTGGAAGTGCACCTATTTATAGGTAGGAGTTTTCTGCACACCTGTATGAAGGTCTGTGATTGAGCCCATGTGCAAGACATTGGGTGTCTGTGAGCGAGACAGCAGACTAGCCACTGGTTATGTGTGTAGGCTTTGAGGCCAGACTACCTGGCCCTGAACCCCAAGTTTACCAGTTACTGGCGTTGTGACCTTGAGTTGACTTCTGTGTGACTCAATTCACCCTTCTGTTAAGTGAGGTAAAAAATAATACCTAATACCTACCCCATGAAGTCATTGCAAGGATTACATTATTTAATCCTTTTTATAGTGTTAAAATAGTGCCTACAGTGTAGTAAATTTCCAATAGGTGTTAGTTATAATTCTTATGTGTGACTGACACGTATAGATTCAAGTGCATCTCTGTAAATGTATATGGGTGTCTTGATGTCTTTGATTATGAGGATATACACATTAGGTGTCAGTGTTTCTGTGTGTATGTTTCCGTGTGTCCAATGATAATAAGAACAGCTGGCATTTATTGTGTACCTACTGTGTCAGGCAAGACTCTTAAGAGTTTTATAGGGATTCACATGGACACACACACACACACACATGAATGTGAATGGCTGAGCACATGTCCAGCCACATGTGCCAGTGTGTACCTGTGGAGTGTGGCCATCTGCCTCAGTCCTGCCCTGTGAGACCCCCTTGCTGAGTGAGCCTGTGAGAGATGAGGGCTCGTGCCAGGGGCTGCCTGCCCCAGGGCACTGAGGGAAAGCAGTGAATGACACCCACCACCCAGCCCCTGCCCCAGGTTTCCTGTACGCTTGAATAGCCTGCATCATCTTTCCCCCTATAGGAAAGGGCAAACAAGCAGCCTGGACCAGAGCCCACCAATCACAGCCTTCCTTTTATCCATGAAAGTCTTGGCCTTGCTTGGCCCCAAGTTAAGTGCCTCTTCTGGAGAATTCCTTAAGCTCATACTAGGCCAGGCCACCTTTTCACAGTGTGTCATTTTCTTTTGCTGAGTGGCATTGATTTCTGACTCATTGTGTATCCTACCTAGGAGGACAGAGTCTAACACCAGCAAGATAGTGAATTCTCCTGTGGATAAAGCCCCCATGTTTTACCTGTTTCCTTTGGTTGTATTATCCAATGTTGGTAACGTTCAAGCATAAAAGGGTGATATTTGAAAATTTATGAATATGCTTTTCTTTTTGTCTTGATGAGTACACAACCTTCATCTTCACTGGCCTGAGGCATTAATCTCTGATCTCTGCTTAAGGAGAGACTAGGCTTAAGGTTTGATATAGGTATGCAGAATTCACAGAAGAAAAAACATGGCAATGTTTGGCATCTGACATGCAAAATAGGATTGTGCCGCAGGTCAAAAGTCTTTTAAACCTGGCTATTCTCTTGAGAGCATGTTTTCTGGATTCTTGAATCTCTCTGTCCTTGGGCATAACTGGGAAGTTTTACAGAATGGATACCCAGGCAAGAAGAGGAGTTTCTGTCCTCTCCTTCCTGCCAAGGGCATGGGAGGGTGCGGGGGACGCCAAAGAAAGTAAACAAAGGAAGGCAAGCAGTCAGGATCTGGTCCACTTGCCCTCCCCAGGAGAAAGGCCCTTGTCACAGACTCCCACTGGGACCCTGGGAAGAAGGGTTGTCCCAGCCTGCTTCAAACCAATCCAGCCTCTGCCTCCAGCAACAGGGCTCCTGGGTAAGGCAGCTTTCACAAGCCAACTTCCATTCCTACGGGGCCTGGCTGCTGAGCTGCAAGCCAGCAGGCCTGCGGGGCCACAGCGGCACAGCTAGGAGACTCTGTAGGAGAGGAGGGACCCAGGCACAGTGGGCTGGTCAGCCAGGACGCCACAGGGGCTCCAGCCAGACCAGGATCGACTGCACCATGAGTTACATAAACTTGCTTGCGGTTTGATCAGTGGCCAGAGGGGACAAGGGACCTTGCTGGGAAACCAGAGGACACCACACCCCAGGATCTCAGCTCCTTCCTCTTGCCAAATGTGACACAAGCTGTTCTTGTCTGTCTGCACACCCCAACCCCATCCTAGTGGGAGAAGCTGAGGAATGCAATCTGACAGGGTAGCACTTTTATCCAAGAGAAATTAAGATCACTTAACAAGACAGGCTAAACTGTCCAGTCCCGTGACATTTATATCAAAGTGAACATTTCATTGTTTTTCTCACCTAATCATCAGGCAGTGTTGAGAGAAAGGCCATATTAGTTATAGACTAATATATAAGGAAATTGCTTTTTTTCTTCACAGATAAATCATAGAGTAAATTAAATTTTCAGCCCTGTTGCACACACAAAAATAGAGGAGCCACCACTGCCCCACTGAAATGCCAGCTGACTTTTCCAACTAAAGACAATGACCCCAACAGAGAATGAGTCCTGGCCCTCTGTGTCCCCAGTTGCCTCCTCCAGGTGGTGTGGGACAAGGTCTCCCTTCAGCCCAAGTGGTCACATCAGCCCTCGAGGGTCCCCTCCCTCCTGGCTTCCCTGTGCTTTTTGGAGGGGAGGAACAAGGTTTTCATTCTCTTTCCAGGCTCTCCCCACCCCGGGCATTTCAGAGCCCTCCTCCCCGACCCCCTTCCTGCCCAGGGAGGTGGGGATGTGGAGTGTGACGCGAGTGAAGTGCTGGCCCCGAGGTCCTACACATGTGCGTGTCTAGGAGGAGGGCCCGGGCGTGGAGCTGTGCACATGCAGAGGGCGACGCTGCCACCTGCTGGCGGCACAAGGAGACACAGCCCAGGTGGGCAACCACCTTCCATGAGCCTTGGGAGAACCGCACCAGGATATCTTGCACCTGAATGGTTCACCTTCCTCTTCCCAAAGCAGCTTCTCGCCTATTCCATCCAGTATGCTGGCTGGAGCGAGAACACCCTCCCATTTTATAGATGAGGAAACTGATGCCCAAGAAAGAGCAGATGCTGCTGGAGGTCACGTGATTGGGAATGGCTTGAAAGCAATGCTCAGTCTCCTGCCTCCCAGCCAAGAGCTGTATCCCCTCCTCAGAGCTCAGACTAGGTGTCCTGGCAAACGAAAGAGCAAGGCTTACGGGGCCATCCCCAACATGCAGGCAGGTGGTGTGAGGGGAGGAGGGGTACTCATCCCCTGGCTGGGACTGAGACAGCCGGAAGTAAGGACAATCCTGCGCTGGCTCAGGGCCTCATATGCATACACAGTGCCTCTGTTTCCTAAGGATTCACACATGCCACAAACAGGACGTTTCAGTTACTTCGGCACCATTTTACAAAAAGAAAGAAAGGTAGGCTGGCTGCCAGGGTGACGCTCACAAACGCCTGTCCTGATTAACTGGGCTCCTCCACGTCCCAGAGGGCCTGCCCCACCCAGGCCCACCTTGGTTCCTGCTCGGAGTTCTCAGTCTATGGCCTCCCTGCTTCCCCAGGCTCCAGGGTCTGGATCCTTGTGGCCTGTGGGCAGGACACCCTGCATCGCGGGCTGTGAATCACCCAATTCCACACACTGGCCTCCATGTGCTGGGACACCGGCACCTCGGGCCAACTGACCAGGGCATCCAGACTGTGACCAGAGTCTTCCTACCCTCATCCCGGGTCGCCATGGCCAGCTCAGGTCCCCCAGGCCCTCTTCCCAAGCAGGAAGGGTCCACTACCTGTGCTGGACCCTCTCAGCCTGTCATGGATAACTTCTGAATGCTGAGAAATGACAGACAGTTCAGAGCCAGGCAGGAGTCTGAGGCCAACTGTCCTGCAAAGCCACCTTCCTCAGATGGCCACACCAGCCCCCAGCTCCATCTCTTGATCGCATCACTAATGAGAACATCTCTGAGGTGGATGAGAGAGCAAACTGTGAAGCCGTGAAAAAACAATTAAAGATGATTTAACTGATCCCAGAATGGGCAATGACTTTCCAAGCTGAGAAGAGTACGCACTGGCGAAGACCTGGCTTCATAAAAAGTTGACATCTCCGTACATGAAAAACATCCCAACATTAAAGGCAAGAAGGCCTCAGAGGAAAAGTTTTTGCAACACCAAGGGTGACAACCTTAGCATATTTTTCCATGAATTGTCTGTCTGTTGATGTCCTTGCTGCTTTTCTGCTGGGATCATTAGGTGTCTGTTTGTTCATATATTAGACAGAAAAGGCTACTTATTTTGAACCCTTTGATTTTTTAACATGTGGATGTATTGCCTATGAAATAAAAAAGAAAAAATGACATTTTAAATATAAATCAAATAATATATTTTAATTGATTCTATGTGAAAAGTTGATGAGTGAAAATTTACTACTAAAAAAAAAATTCCAAAGGGGAATTTCTGCCACAACTCTCAGCCCAGACACAGGGAAAGGCAACTTGTAAAGATGACTAAGTTGGTCTGTGACAGCCCTGTCCTCGGCTTCCTGCTCACTGTTTCACTTCCAAGCACCTCTTTCCCAAAGCTCCCAAACCACCTTTACTCACAGTCTTCCTCTGTCACAATCTGCTCTCAGAGGGGCTTTGATGAACCGCTCCATGCTCAGGGGCTGAGGGTGCCTTGTGGAGTTGTCCACTGCAGAAAGCATAAGGAGCAGGGACACAGCTGTTGCCTTTGGGTTCAGACACCATTTTATGTCCTGTCTTCAACCCTGCCTGCCACACCTGCTGTGAAGCAGTTGATACACAGCAAGTCACCACAAGGTGCTGGGGTGGGGGCTGTGAAGAAAATTTAGAGGTTTATTGATGGTTGATGTTGCTTTTTTTTTGTTTGTTTTGATACAGGGTCTCACTCTGTTGCCCAGGCTAGAGTACACCATCATAGCTCACTGCCACCTCCAACTCCTGGGCTCAAGCAATCCTCTTGCCTCAGCCTCCTGAGTAGCTAGGACTACAGGTGTGTGTCACAATGCCCGGCTAATTTTTCTATTTTTTAGTAGAGACAGGGTCTTGCTCTTGCTCAGGCTGGTCTCAAACTCCTGAGCTCAAGCGATCCTCCCGCCTCAGCCTCCCAGAATGCTAGGAGTACAGGCGTGAGCCACCATGCCTGGCCTGACACTGCTTTTTGATGAGATTCTAGAAGGGCCGAGTCCTGGCCTAGGCCCATAGATGAGTCCTTATCTACAAAACAGGTAGAAAGAGAGCCAGCGCCCTAGGGCTAATTCCTTGGAGTCATCTCCCCTGCTGAGGGCATCCTGTGGTCAGCAGGTGAGCAGACAGGCAGATGACCAGGGCCATCTCCTCCTGCTGGGCACCCAGCACTCCTGACTCTCCTCTTTGCTCCTTGCTCTTCCAGCCCAGGCCTTCATTTGGCCAAAACAGTCTGTAGGACAGAAAAAGTGTCCCTTCTCTGCCCAAGTCCCCTCCCACCCACATACACCATGGTGCAACAACTCTCCACTTTTCCTGGTGCGTTTTGCACACACGGGGTGGTGGCACACATCAGGCACAGTGTTAAAGCCCGTTATGCCCAGGGCAGCAGTCCCTGTCCCTTCTTCTGGTGGCCATCAGCGGTCACCCTCTCTGCCAGGACTGCATTGGCCCACGCCTCCTCCAGACCTCCTTAGCATCTCTCCCCTCTCTTCTTGTCCTGATAGAGCCCAGGAAAGGCTGAAAGCTACAGGTAGGCTGGACGTTGCCCTGCAGGTTGAGGATGAAATACCAGCGGGCGGCTGGTCCTGTGGCCCGCCCTGCCAGGCTCCAGCGCTAAGAGCCTTCCAAGGCAGAGTCACAGCGCCACTGTGTGGTATAAAGCTGTCTTCACCGCCAGACACAGCTGGCCCAAAGAACCCTCCTAACTAGCTCACTGCCTGGTCACTGAGGTCTTCCCTGGATCCCTGGAGAACCCCATCCTGTGGACTGAGGGACAATTGTCAATCTGATGTCCCAGCCACCTTTCTGACCCCCTACAGCACAACACCTAGAAAGGGCCGGAACTTCTGAGTCAGGTGGACTTTGTCACTCCCATCGCCTATGTTTCACAGAGGTCTGAGCTTGGACAGTTACATAACCCTATTGAGCCTCAGTGTCCCGTCTCTAAAATGGGAGTAATAAAAAGGCTGCTGAGGAATAAATTAGGTAATAAAGGACATAGAGCAGTGGCTGGCTCACTGCAGGTGTTCAGGAAACCGTGGTTCCCTTTCCCTTCTGTCTGGGCTTAGTGCCTGGGAACCTAGCCTGGCCCAAAGGCAAGGCCAAGAGAACACAAAACCAAAGCCCAGGAGGAGAAACTGTTCTACCTCAGCCCCTGCAAGAAACCATGCCTAGCTATTTCATTGGCTACTATTTGCCTCTGAACCCCTTCGATTTAGGGCAAAAAACCAACCTGGTTTGCCAGGGACTGTGGAATTTTCTGGAACATGAGACCTTCAGGGTTAAAATTGGGGATATTTCAGGCAAACCTGGACGAGGTGGTCACCCAGTCCTTATATTGCCTCACAGTCTAGCTCTAGGACTTCATAAGTATAGTTAACAGAATCTCTGGGGCTGTAGCCCAGAAATCTGCATTGTGACAAGCTCCGCAGGTGATTCTTACAAACACAGAGGTGTGCGAGCCACACTCCAACACTCCCAGGTTGTAGTTTCTCATCGGCATCTGGTGCGAGCGTTACTTGTCAACCAGGCCGAAAGCCCCCTGAGGCGAGGCACAGCGCACGCTCAGTGATGACACAAAGCCCTCCCTCAACACCAGGCTCCAGACCTGAATCTGGACCAGCAAAGTGGACCAGAAGCAGCTGGCACATGCTCTCATCTCAGCTTTGAAGTTTGCGCCCCATGCTGCTTCTCTGCCTTCTTCCACCCATTCATTAAATACTTGCTGAGCACCTGCTGGCTTGGCGTGCAGGAACTTATGTCCCAGGGACGCGAGATAAACGATTAACACTGTGTGAACACAATAAACTGAGATAGTGGTAAACATTAACAAGAAAGAGACAAAACAGGGTGACGTGATGAGAATGGACTCCATTCAAAGACAACTCTGAGAAGGTGATATTTGACTGAATCCCGAAGGTTGAGCAGGCAGCCACCCTAAGATCTGAGGGAAGGTGTGCTTAGAGAAGGAACAGCCACTGCAGACACCCCGAGGCAGAAACAAGGACCAGGAAGACAAGAGCAGCCCAAGCATAGCAAGCCAGGGCAGAGAGACAGGAGCTGAGGCTGGTGAGGTGAGCAGGGGCCAGTGCAAACCCGTGGGGCCTTCTGGACAACTGCAGGCCTTTGCAGTGGAAAGCCATCGATGATAGTAAGCAAGGAAATGACAGGCTCTGATTTGTGTTATTAAAGGTTCATTCAGGGTTCTGTGTGGAGAAGGAACTGGAGAGGGACAAGAAGTGGAAGGTGGAGCCAGTTAAGAGGCTACTGCAAAGTTCCAGCAGGACGTGACAGGAACTACGGGTGGGAGACATGCAAGGATTCAAGATACACACTGGAAGAAGACACAGGACTTGCTGATGGATTAGATGCAGCGGGGAGTAGAATGAAAACCATCTCCTAAGCTTTTCGGCTAGAACCCAGGTGAATGGATGAAAGGACAATTTTGTGGGATTCAAAAGGGGAGGAGCAAGTTTGGGAGGGGAAAAAAGCAAGAATTGTGTTTTGAATGAATTAAGTTTGCACTGCCTATGAGTCCTGCAAGCAGAGATGGCAAATGTACTGAAGGAGGGGGCAGGCTTTGTACAAAAGCACAGGGAAGGATACATTAATTTTATCCCTGGGCCAATTTAACAGATTGAAATATTACAATAATTTTTAGTTTAGCCAGAAAGGATGCTGTCTTTTTCTTCTGAAAGGAATTCTTTTTAAGAAATTTGAAAAATTGGCCAAGCATGATAGCTCACACCTGTAATCCTGGCACTTTGGGAGGCTGAGGTGGGAGGATTGCTTGAGGCCAGGAGTTCAAGACAAGCCTGAGCAAGAGAGGGAGACCTTATCTCTACAAAAAATTTTTTAAAAAATAAATAAATTTGAAAAATTGATCACCAAAGTAAAATGCCACATTGCACAATAATGACTGCATTAGTCAGGACCCCTTTTGGTTACAAGTGACAAAAACCCAAATCTAACTGGCTAACACAAAAGGTCAATATTTTTGGCTCACAGAAAGTACATGGGTGAAGCTAGTCTTAAGAATCAGAGACTCAAACACCTTCAGATCTCTCTCTTGTCCCTGCTTCCCTCTAGTTGTAGCCTTCATTCTCCCTGGGCAAATATCTCAACAAGGCTAGAAAGATGGCTGCTGGGAGCTGTTGAGAGCTCTGGATTTATATCCTTTATGTTTCTAAACATAAAGAAAAAAGACTCCAAATAGTTCAAGATAGAAAAATCCCATGGAAGGACTCTGATTGGCTTATCATGGGTCATGTGACCATCTCTGAACTAATAGCATGCAGTGTGGCCAGAGGGATGATATACTATGACTGACTCAGATTGGTCATATGTTCACCGAGTTTAGAGGGGCATAGTATATTACTAGAAGAAAGGGGAAATAGATGTTGGGAAGATAATAACAAAATCTACTGCACAATATCATTTTCTAAAAATAGAAATAGAATCTTATAGCTAATACAGATCTTAGAAGCCCCACCAACCTCCCAGCCAATACAAGACTCTCTTCCACAATATCCCAGCTTCTGTGTGATCACATAGACTCCCTTACCAGTCAACCCACCCCATTTCTCAACAATGCTAATCACTTTAAAAATCAATTTGCCTCCATGTAGTACCCACAGGTTCTAGCTCTAAGTTCATGTTCTTTTCTCTAGGGTAGCAATGACTATGTCTATTCCTCCTTTCACAAATATTTGAAAACAGCTCATAAATCCCTCCTCAGTCTTTTCCTCTCCAGGATCCATATTCCTTGGAGTTTTAACTATGGTCACCATGGATGGCTTATTGTTATGAGAAAGGGAGAGCATCTAGTCCTCTGGATCATTAAGGTCAGGGATTATGGTATCAAGGACCTCGTGGGGAAAGGCAAAGGAATAAAAATAAGGAAGAAAAGTCCCTCACCCTGGCAGGTTCTCCCATAGAAAAGCATAGACTCTACCCAACTGCCTGCCTGTGCTCCCAGGGGGCCATTCAACCAGCAGGAAGAATGTAAAGAGAATTCATTTTACAGTTTAAGTTAAAAAGAAGAAAATAAATATGATAAAAATAAATGTAGAAGAAGAAAAAATTAAAAAGAGGCTAAAAGGAAATATAAGACTAAGGACAGAGGGAAGGGTATAATGAAAATTTCAAAAGGAAAGAATATACTCATTAACAAAAGAGGTAGGGTTTTTTGTTTGTTTGTTTGTTTTTTGAGACAGGGTCTGGCTCTGTTGCCCAGGCTACAGTACAGTGGCCTGATGATAGCTCACTGCAACATCCAACTCCTTGGCTCAAGTGATCCTCCTGCCCAGCCTCCTGTGTAGCTGGGACTACAGGCGCACACCACCATGCACAGCTAATTTTTCTATTTTTTGTAGAGATGAGGTCTCACTCTTGGTCAGGCCGGTCTTAAACTCCTGGCCTCAAATAATCTTCCACCTTGGCCTCCCAAAGTGCTAGGATTGGAGGTGTGAGCCACTGCACCTGGCTGACAAAAGAGTTTTTAAAGAAATAAAATAGTTAAGACAGAAAAAAATTGTTTTTAATTTTAGAATAATTAAGAAACATTCACATAATAAAATAATAATCAGTTAAATAAAATAAAAGATGATTTTCAAAATGACTTTATTTCAGATTATGGGGGTACAAACATTTTGGTTACATAAATTGCCCTTGTACTGTTTGAGTCAAAGCCACAAGTGTGCCCATCCTCCAGATAGTGTGCATTGCACCCATTAATTGTGAATTTACCCATCCCCTCCTCCCCGCTCCCATCTGCTTGATTTCCGATGAATGTTATTTCCATATGTGGCCATAAGTGTTGATCGACTAGTTCCAATTTAATGGTGAGTACATGTGGTGTTTCTTTTTCCATTCTTGTGGTACTTCACTCAGAAGATTGGTCTCCAGTTCCATCCAGGTTAATACAAGAGGTATTAGTTCACCATTTTTTTTGTGGCTGAGTAGTATTCCATGGTATACAATACCACATTTTACTAATCCACTCATGTATTGATGGGCACTTGGGTTGTTTCCACATCTTTGTAATTGTGAATTGTGCTGCTATAAACATTAAAGTGCAGGTGTCTTTTTTATAGAATGTCTTTTTTTCCATTGGGTAGATACTCAGTAGTGGGATTGCTGGATCAAATGGTAGCTCTACTTTAGTTCTTTGAGGTGTCTCCATACTACTTTCCATAGAGGTTGTATTAGTTTGCAGCCCCACCAGCAGTGTAGGAGTGTTCCTGTCTCTCCGCATCCATGCCAACATTTGTTGTTTTGGAACTTTTTGATAAAAGCTATTCTCACTGGAGTTAAGTGATATCTCATTGTAGTTTTAATTTGCATTTTCCTGATGACTAGAGATGTTGAGCATTTTTTCGTATGTTTGTTGGCCGTTAGTCTATCTTCTTTTGAAAAGTTTCTGTTCATGTCTTTTGCCCATTTTTTAATGGAGTTGTTTGATTTTTTCTTGCTGATTTGCTTGAGTTCCTTGTAGATTCTAGTTATCATCCCTTTATTAGACGTATAGCATGCAAATATTTTTTCCCATTCTGTAGGTTGTCTATTAGCTCTAATGATTGTTTCCTTGGCAGTGCAGAAGTTTTTAATTTGATCAGGTCCCATTTATTTATTTTTGTTGTTGCTGTGACTGCTTTTGGGGTCTTCTTCATAAATTCTTTGCCTAGGCCAATGTCTATAAGAGTTTTTCCAACATTTTCTTCTAGAATTCTTATGGTTTCATGCCTTAGGTTTAAGTCTGTTATCCATTGTGAGTTGATTTTTGTGAGTCGTGAAAGATGCAGATCCTGTTGCAGTCTTTTACATGTGGCTATCCAATTTTCCCAGCACCATTTATTGAATACGGATTCTTTTCCCCAGTGTATGTTTTTGTCTGTTTTGTCAAAGATCAGATGGCAATATGAGGATGGTTTTATATCTGGGTTCTCCGTTCTGATCCATTGGTCTATGTCTCTGTACTTGTACCAGTACCATGCTGTTTTGGTAAAATGACTTTAAACATTATAAGACTAAAGATAAAACATAGCCAAGCATGGTTACATGAGCCTGTAATCCCAGCTACTGTGGAGTCTGAGGCAGGAGGATCCCTTGAGCCCAGGAGTTCAAAACCAGCCTGGGCAACCTAGCAAGATCCCATCTCAAAAAAAAAAAAGAGAGAGAGAGAGAAAAAACAGAAATAGGTTAAGCTAAAGGCAGGAGGACAGAGTCCAAAGGCTAGAATAACCAGGCAGGGTTGGGTGGAGAGTCTTGTGGGCTTTTTCTAAGCCTAGGGTTCTCTTTAGGGCACCCCTCCAGCCACCATGCTTTGTGTCCAAGCCCCAAGTAAGTCTCACTTCCTTAAGTATCTTTCAGGAAAGGCATTCAGCCTAGAATCAGAGGACATTTATTTGGATGCTTCGTCTAGAATCAGTCAGCCCAGGCCCTTCAATCATTGCTCTTATGATGTGGATTCTAGAGCCCTTGTGCTCATGGATTGTCACTTCAGAAATCATCTTTAAGGGTGATTTCACACATCTGGAAAATTATGTATAGATATAGATATAGATCCCTTGTACCAGCAATCCCACTTCTGGAATTTATCCCAAAGATATACCAGCAAACTATTCAAAACAACGTGTGAACAAAGCTCTTCATTGCAACACTATCTACAAAACCAGAAGACTGGAAACAATCCAAATGTTCATCAGTAGGGGACTACTTAAATAATGGCAGTACATCCACATAAATGGAGTACTATGCAGCTGCAATGGAATGGGGCGGACTTCTGGTTGCAACTTTGAAATAATCTTCAGAACTGTTAGTGAAGTCAATAGGACTAGAACAGCTTCTGAATAAGAAGGGAGAAAGTGGAAAATAAATATGTATATATTTGCTATATTTTTTTAAATAAACAATGAAAGGATAAGCCAAAAATTAATTTTAAAATGATTACCAATAGAGAGAAGAAGGAAATAGGATTGAGTGGGCAAGAATATAGGCTAGACTTCTTGTTTTATAGTTTTGACTCTAGAAGTATGTAAATGTTTTAAAGAAATAAGCCGAAAAGAAAAAAAAAGCAGGCCGTAAAAATGTAAAACACGCTGACTTAAATGGTATTCACTGTCTACCAAGTTGGTAACATAGCCATTTGTAGAAAAATTATTTTGATTTCAAAACACAGTCTTTTGAATACTGTATTTTGAATAAAAACTAAGGACAAAATTACCATAAAAGAGTCTTAAACTACATTTCATAATCTTATTGTTAGATATAATATTGGTATTATTATTTTGAAACTTGTGTGTGTATGTATATGTGTGTGTGTGTGTGTATATGTATGTATAGTAGGATAAAGCAAATAAGTAACTAAGTAACTATGTAAAAGTTGTAAAGAAATAATATTTTCAGGACAAGAGAAAAGAGATCCAAATATAAAATTAAAGGGCATGAATTTTGAAATCTTCAATTTGAACTGGAAATATTGCCATAAACTCAAGCTTTATTTTCTCTTTTTAAAAAATATACACTTCACATTTCTGTCCACTGAAAAATCCTAGAAAATATGGCAACTGTGGAGTAGCAATAAGCAACTCTAGCACACAGATTGTGGCCTCTAAATAACATTTCCTAACAAAAGGAACCAGGTTCCTGGGAGAAATGGCTGATTCCAGGTTTGAAGGAGGAAATGTACAAAACACATTTTGGAATATCTTGTAATACCAGAAAGAAGAAACTATTAAGAACCTCAGATTATGTTGAAAATACCCATGAACCAAATTGAGGTGACTTCTGCTGGCCAAACATTGGACAAATCAAACATCCACAATGATAACAAGGTTAATTAGTCAATCCTGACATTTACACACTCAACAACAGAGCCTCAAGGTACATGAAACAGGAAAAGATAGCACTAAAGGAGAAATAGAAAAATCTATTGTAATTAGTCACTTTCACACCCTTCTCTCAATGATAGATAGAACAAGTAGGCAGAAAATCAAGGATATAGAATGCTTGAACAACACTATAAACCAACTTGGTATAACTGACAGTACTAGAATACTCTGTCTGAGAAGTACATAAGAACATTTACTAAGATAGACAATATTCCGGGCCATAAAACAAGTCCAAGAAATTTAAAAGGATTAAAAGGAGCTCTGACCACAGTAGAATTAAAGTAGAAATCAATAACAGAAAGCTATCTGAAAGATCCCAAAATATTTAGAAACTAAGTTACATATTTTTAAATAACTCATGAATCAAAGAGGAAATAAAAAAGAAATTAGAAAGTATTTTGAACTGAATGAAAATGAAAACACAATTTGTCAGTGTCAGCTAAAGCAGTATTTAGAGGGAAATTTATATTAGAAATATTAGAAAATAAGAAAGGTGTCACATCAATGACATCAGCTTATTCCTTAAGAAACTGGAAAAAGAAGAGCAAATTAAAACCAAAGTAAGCAGGAGAAACAATAAAGACAAGAAAAGGAATCAATAAAATAGGCCAGGTACAGTAGCTCATGCCTGTAATCCTAGCACTCTGGGAGGCCAGGGCAGGAGGATTGCTTGAGCTCAGGAGTTCCAGACCAGCCTGAGCAAAAGTGAGACCCCGACTCTACTAAAAATAGAAAAATTAGCCAGGCGTGGTGGCACACACCTGTAGTCCCAGCTACTTGGGAGGCTGAGGCAGGAGGATCGCTTGAGCTCAGGAGTTTGAGGTTGCAGTGAGCTTCAATAACACCACTGCACTCTACCCAGGGTGACAGAGCGAGACTCTGTCTCAAAAAACAAAGGAAACCAATAAAATAAAAACCAGAAGAATAACAGAGAAATTCAATGAAACCAAAAGCTAGTTCTTTGAAAAGATTAAAAACAGTAAAAAACGTCTAGCCAACCGATCAGAAAAAGAAAAAGAAAAGACACAAATTATCAACATAAGGAATTAGGAAGGGGACATCACTACAGGTCTTACAGATAATAAAAGAGATGAGAAGGGAAAATTATGAATAATTTTATGCCAATAAATTCAAAAAATCAAATGAAATAGACAAATTTTTTGAAAGACACAAATACCAAAATTCACTCAAGAATAAATAGATATCCTGTTCTAGCAGCTATAGCAAATTAAAATAAAATTTAAAAATTAAAAAATAAATAAATATATAACCTAAATAGCTGGGCATGGTGGTGCACACCTATGGTCCCAGCTACTCAGGAGGCTGAGGCAGGAGTTTCACTTGAGGGCAGGAGTTCAGGGCTGCAGCATGCTATAATTGTGCCTGTGAATAGCCATTGCACTCCAACCTAGGAAACATAGCCAAACCCCATCTCTATTTTTTTTTCATTTTTTTTTTGTTAAAAAAGAATAAATAGATAACCTGAATAGATTTATATCTATTAAAACAACTTGAATTTGTAGGATTAAAAAAACAAAAACAAAAAACCTTTCCACAAATAAAATGACAAGGCCACAGAGCTTCACTGGTGAATTCAGCAAAATATTTAAGGAAGAAATAATATAGGGCTTGTACAGTGGGAACTACAAAACATTGCTTAAAGAAATTGAAAACCTAAATAAATGGAGAGATATACCATGTTTATGGACTCAGAAGACTCAATATTGTTAAGAAGGCAATTCTCCCCAAGTTGATCAATACATTCAACAGAATTCTATGAAAATCCCAGCAGGTGTTTTCATAGAAATTGGCAAGCTGATCCTAAAGTTTATATGGAAATGTGAAGGACCTACAATGGCCAAAACCACTTTGAAAAAGAAGAACAAAATTGGAGAACTTATACTTGGTTTCTAAATTTACTATAAAGCTACAGTAATGAACACAGTGTGGTGTTGGCATAACACCATACTGACAGATAAGTCAATAGAATAGAATGAAAGTCCAGCAATAGACCAACACATTTATAGTCAGTTTATTCTTGACTTATCAAGGCAATTTAATCAGAAACAGATAAGCTTTTGAACAAATGGTGCCATAATTTAGATGTCCATATACCAAAAAAAAAAACAAAAACTGTGAGACCCTTACCTCACTCCATATACAAAAATTAACTCAACTCAAAATGAAGCATAAACCTAAGAGTTAAAACATGGAATAAAATCCTGGTGACCTTGGGTGAGGCAAAGATTTCTTAGATTTGACATCAGAAGTATAATCCATAATATAACAGAAAAAAAATCAATGAATTGAATTTCATCAAAATTTTAAAATTTTGCTCTTCGAGACACCATTAGAAAATGAAAACCCAAGCCACAAACGGGGTGAAATTACAAATCATATATTCAACAAAGAAATTATATCTACAATATACCAAAAACAACAACAACAAAAAAAAACACCTCTACAAGACAAACAACCCAATAAGAAATGAACAAAAGGCCAGGGGTGGTGGCTCATACCTATAACCCCAGCACCTTGGGAGGCCAAGGCAGGAGGATCACTTGAGCCCAGGAGTTTGAGGCTATGGTGAACTATGAACGCACCATTGCATGCCAGCCTGGGCAACAGAGCAAGACCCTGTCTCAAAAAAAAAAAAGAAACAAACAAACAAAAAATTTGAACAGATACTTCACAAAAGAAGGTATATGAATGTCTAATAAGCATATGAAAAGCTACTCAACATTATTAATGCAGCTCATTGTACATAAACTATAACTCAAAAAATGCTCTAAAATTTAAAACTAATTGGCTGCCTTTAGAAATTATTAGACTATCAATTCATTATAAAGATTGTTAGAAAAAGAGAAAGAATCAAGCAATTATCCAGTCTTTCCCATTTTAATTGTACTTTTGGAAAGTCGAATATTAATAGTTGAAAACAGAAATGTTTTTTAGGACCATAGTCATAAATGCAGAGGGAATAATAGAAAGCAGCATTGTGTAATCCTCAATTTAAAAAACTAGAGATCTAGACAAAGATCATCAATGGCTGCTAAAGCATTAGGTTAGAGGCTGACGAAGAATTTTTTAATGGACGGATTAGGCTGACCACATCTGAAATCACCAATCAAAATTAACATCCCTAAATATGGGACAACCAGACATTATGTACGTTCTGTTGTGATGCAATAGTGCACAGTACCATCTAGAATATATTTTTGGAGAAAAAAATCTGAATATTACCAAGCTTCTAGATCTAATTGCCATGGGGGATTAAAGAACATGTCAAAAGAGGCCTTGAAGATGCAATTAGCCAAATTTTGTGGGAAATTCTATAGATCAACAAAGAAATGTCATAAAAGGGGGTGGGAAGAGAAGGAATTGGTATAGATTAAAAGAGACTTAAAAGATTTACCAATCAAATGCAAAGTGTGGACCTTGTTTGGATCTTGATTCAAAGAAACCAACTGTAAAAATACCTTTCACAGAGGAGTGTGGAAATCTGAATGCAGACTAGGTGTGACATGGTGCTAAGTCATTGTTATTACTCTTGTTGAGTGTAATAATGATACTGTGGTTATGCTTTTTTAAAAAGGAGTTATCTGTTGGGTATACATACTGAAGTATTTACAAGTTAAATTAAACCATGTCTAGAATTTCCTCTAAAATATTCCATGGGTAGGGGTGAATGTGTGGGAAGCAGACAGATGAAACAGTGTTGACAATTCTTTAAAGTGGCTACATCGGAGTGAACTATGCTATTCCCTCTACTTTTGTGTATGTTTGAAATTTTCCATAAAAAAGAATTGGGCTTTGGGTTTGTTTTGTTGAATTTTAAATGGGCTTGTTCATGCAGATCACAGTGCTCTGGCTGTGTTCTGACCTACTGAGAGTGCAACAAGAGTAACCCCTCCCTTCATCCATACAGAGGCCACATACTCAATGTCTGTAGGTTACAAATGAGTGACATGAGTCAGGGGTAAAGAAAACAACAAAGCAGGCCAGTGAGTCAGTGGCAGCTGGCACCTACCTCTGTGTTGGAGATTAACAGAGAGTGGCAGGGACCGTAGCAAACCAAAGGCCATATACACATCCAAAAGGGGGCATCCAGTCTTGCTACGTGGGAATAAGGGCCCCACATGACTGGGCTTCTGATTTTTCATTAGAAACTGGAAATCTGGGCATTTCTCTGAAATCTCCCAATATGTAGGCAAATGATTTTTTATAAATGTAAACACTTTGCAAGTCAGTGCCGGAAAGCCAAACAAAACTCATTTGCCGGCTAGATTTGTTCTACAGACGGCTGTTTTGTAGTCCCTGACACCACACCATGTAATGCATTATACAGTAATGCATTAATAACTGGTTGACATTCTTAGCAGTTGGGTCACACTGCTGGCACAACTGAGGTTGCAGACATTTGAAATCTCCAGATCTTTTACATGCAAACAGCTATCAAGCCAGGCATCCCCACACACGGAACTTTGAACTGAACATAGACTTACCATTATTTCTATTAAACTGCCTCTTGTCACTTGTCAGAAACATTTGTCTCTGGATTTGCTGTACTCTTCCTCCAAATTCTACTGAATCTGTACTCCTTTCCCACTTTGTGTCACCCACAGCTTTGATGAGCCTGTCTTCATCCAAGCATTCTACAAAGCTAATGTCAACCCAGGTGCATCAGGTTTCCCTCCTGCTGGGGGCCTGGGGCTGTTCAGGTGTCACTTCACTCTTCCTTCCTTTGTTCACCTCACATTTACTCATCTTCCTCCTTGAAGCCACACACATTATTTTCAGGCTTAATCCACTAGTCTGATGCTAATAATAATGCCATAGTCCTTGGTGGTTTTTAAAGCATTTTCCCATAATATAATATTTTTACTTTATTTTTATCACCTACCACAACCTTAAAATAACTATCAGCATCACTTTAAGATATTTGACTACAAATAGGCCTATAGTCTGTTTGTTTTTTTATGGTCCACCAATAATTTCTTAGCTGAAGATTTCTGAATTAAATAAGGAAAGAGCAACTAGTTTAGCTTCCTTCCTTCCACCCCACCGTCTTACCAGAGAAATAGTTCCAGAAGTCACCACCGTTCCAGCAATAACCAGTAGAGACAGAAACAATATTTAAGAAGAATGTTCTAACCATGAGAGTTGTCAGAAAATGGAATGGGTTGCCTTGAAAGGAAATGAAATTCTGGCGCTAGCAGTTTTCAAACATTAATAGAAGGTGAAGTTTTGTATGGTAGAAGGGATTCCTCTGGCAGGAGCTTGGACAGAATGATCTTTCCCTCATTTATTTTGTCCGTGTGGGGGACCGGCTCTGCACTCAGCTCTTAGAAGTCAGCGAGTAACCTCTAAAGGTCAGAAACTTGCACTTGGCAAGTCTGGTAACTTTTATGTTTTATACAGTTTAAAATAAATTCCCTCTTAAAAAGCAGTTTTCAGCAAAATTTCTTTTGAAAATGTCAACCTTTTCACCATTATTCAAAAACGGAAATAATCCATTTTGGAATTATTATTCAGTCATAAAAAGAAATGAAGTAGTTATATATGGTACAACATGGATAAACCTGGAAAATGGTTTAAGGGGAAAAAGCCAGTCACCAAAGACCACATGCTGTACGGTTCCATTCATATAACAGTCCAGAGAAGGGAAATCTATAGAGACATAAAGGAGATTAGTGGTTGCCCAGGGAGGGGGGCACTGGGGTATGGGGGGATGGAGGTGGGAAGATGGGAGGGTGATAACTAAAGGATAAGCGGCTTCTTCTTGAGGTGATGACAATGTTTGAAAATTGTAGTGATGGTTGCGCGTATCTGTGAATACACTACAATCCACTGAATCGTACACTTTAAATGGGTGAATTGTATGGTAAGTGAGTTATATCTCAATAAAGTTATTTTTCTAAAAAGAAGAAAGCAAGCAATTTTTTTTAAATGGCTAGAGATTATATTTCTTTCCAGGCCTGGGCTGGATTTCTGCAGGGGGCTCGCCACCATCCCGCCAAGCGCGCGTCTGTGAGCCACTGGCGACCTCCCTGGCCTGGCCTGGCGAGCACCCGAGGCGGGCGGCCTCTCTCACGCTTCGGTCGGCGTGGGGGGCACATTCGGATTCCGGGGCCGGGGTGGGTGACAGCATCCGAAGACTGGGGCTGCCGGCTGTGGAGACAGACAAGAGGCCACCCGCTTTCTCTGGGATTGCTAGGTCTTCCTTTTCACCACTCCGGGCAGTATTTCCATCCGGAGTTCACCAACTCTCAGGTCCATACAAACAGCTGCAAACCGCCCTTCTGAGAGAACGCGTCCGGGAGGCCGCCCACCCCCAGCTAAGCTCCCTGGGGCTCTGCCCACACCTCCCGGGATGTGAGGAAGTGGGCGCATCCGCCCACCGCTTGGCAGATTTCCCGCCCCCAGGAGAACTGCTGAAGGGGATTGGCGACACGCCACTCGGGGAGCCCTAGAAACGTCTCCTCCCGGGTCTGCCCGCTGATTCCACCTCTGCAGACTGACAGCGGGGAGAAGTGGCACAGAAAGGGGAGGGGGAGCGCCCCGGGCACATTCCCCACACTCTGCAAATCTGCCCCGGGAGGGCCGGGCGCCTGGGGCGGGGAGAAGGGCCCGCAGTCCGGGGGTCTCTGCAGCCCGGAGGGAGGGGGTAAGAACTCGGTGTCACTAGTTACAGGGAACAAGCAGCTGGCCCACGTCGGCCCACCGCCCCACTCGCGCCCCCGCGCCGGGCCTCGGGCCCCAGCTCCCCGAGTGGTCGGCGGTGCTCGGGCCCGCCTTGGGGCGAGGGGCCGCGGCCGGGCCCCCGGGCCTCACGCGGCGCGGGGAGCTCGGGCTTGCCCTGTGGAGTGAAGCGCCCGGGATACTCGACCCTGCGCCCAGCCAGGGCCACCGCCACAGGGCGGCGCCCCCCCACCTCCGGGCCGCATCCGCGGTACGGTGGCCCCGGACTGGCAGTCAAAGGACCCGCCTAAGAAGAGGACTAGAAGGGAGCAGTACGCGGATGTCCGGGTTAGAGCGGCTGCACGTCGCGCGGTGGCAACAAGTGGCTTGGAAAACGGGTATGAGGTTCCCCTCCGAGCTGCTTCCTGCCTGCGGCCGAGAAAGACGCGCAGCAGAGTAGTCGCGGACAGTAACCCAGAAGCCTAAAGAAAGACGAACTCCTTCCTTCGGGCAAGGAGATAGATAAAAGGGAACATCCAAAAGGGTCATGCTCCAGGTGAGGCTCGAACTCACAACCTCGGCATTGCTCTGCATGTACTGCTGTATAAGTACCGCGCGCTAACCGATTGCGCCACTGGAGCTCCGCTGAGCGGCCCTCGCGATGGCTCTATCAGGGTACACTCGGGCCCGTGCGGGCCTCGGCGGAGCATGCGCGACCGTGGCTGGCGGCTCGCGGCTCGGCGGGAGCGGGCCCAGGCTCCAGCCTTCCTGGACTGGGGGCAGGGCGTGGGGCTGTGGCCGGCGGCCCTGGCCGAGGAAGCCGAGGAAGCCTGCGAGTGTCCCCCTCGGGGATCAGGGGGTCGCTTAGCATGGCCGTGACGGGAGGGCCACCGGGCCTTGTAAAGAGCACAGCCCGCAGCCCTGGGCAGCCCAGGGGAGGAGCGGCCCGGCACCGCCGCAGCGTCCTCTGGGCTTCGCCTCCCGGGAGCGGCCCAGCCCTGAGGAGCCGGCAGGCGGGCCTCGCTGCGGCCGACACGCGGGCCGGGGGTGGGGCTGGCCGGGCAGCCTCGGCTCCTGGCCGCTCGCAGCCCCGCGCCCCCGGGTGGGCAGTGGGCGGGAAGGCCCGACCGATTCCCCGCCGCCCCGGCCGTCGGGCGGTCCGCGGGAGCCGGAAGACCCGTGAGCGCGTCCGCACGGCGCTGCCCGGGAGCGCCCCGGCCGGCCCGGCGACCGGCCTTCACGACCAGGCGGGGCTGGGGCGTGGCTCCGCGGCCTTGGCGTACTCGGAAGGTTTTCTGCGGCCCGGTGTCCGGTCCTAGCGGGTGCTCGGGCACTCCAGGCAGGAGGCGTGTCCCCGAAATCCTGTCAAGACACTGGCATTCCGAGGACACGAAGATAACCCGGGGAGGGGTGGGGAACCTGCGGCCTTGGGGCCGTCTGAATCCTTGAATGCGATCTTTTGACTGAACCCAAATTTTACAGAACAAATCCTTTTAAGAAAGGGATTTGTTCTATGAAGTTTGGATTCGGTCGAGGGACCGCACTTGGGGATCTGGAGGGACACGTGTGGCCTTGAGGCCGCAGGTTCCCCTCCCCGTCTTCGCGGGCGCCTCTCATCCATTTAAAAAGAAAGAAAAACTTTCTTGAAATTATACTTTACCATCGCAATGATATAAAAATGAATATAAGTCATGCAGAATTTATTGTATTCATTATTACTATATTTCTTTTTCTTCTCATCTCAAAAGAAATTAAAATTTAAACATTTTTTTGGCCCTAGACAGTGTGCTCGCGTACCTAATTGATGAATCCACCAGGAACCTGCATCCTCCTGGGAGGGCAGCGGAAGACAACTCCACAAAGTGCCCACCACCCACTCTGTCTCTTCCTTCAGGCGGGTCTCACTCATCTTGATTGTCTCCTGAGCACCTATTGGCATGTTGGTCACCTTGTTTGGTGACCTGTGCTCTCCTAGGAGAGCCAGAACAGCAATAGATAGAAAGCCAGTATGAGCCAGCGATGAGCAGAATGAAGGTCATGTGTGTAATCACCTTGATGGCGACTTGGCCACAGTAACAAGTTATGTTAGGGTGACAAATGTCAAGCAGTAGGAGGCCTTGACATTCAAGCAGAAGAGGTTAAAGTGATCAGGAGGCAGTAACAGACTCTGTGTAAGGCAGGGGCCTCCAGAAGTGGTTTTTAGGAAGCTCAATGCCATGTGCGGGCTGTATTATTCACCCAGAGAAAGGAGCCAGGTGAGACTGTCTCCAGATGGTTTTGTAAACCAAGAGACAAACATTGAGACTCAGAAGCTCAGAAAGGGGATGGTCAATGCCCTGCAAGATCCCATCAGGCACCAGGCAGGTGGTGGGATGCAAGGCTGTTTAGGACATGCCAGGATTAGGGCTCCCTGGAACATAAGTGGGTGAGGCCAGTGTAAGTCAGGTGCAGCAGAGACTGATCCTTTGAAATTAGTTCCTCCCAAAAGTTGGAACAGGCTGAAAAGGTAAATGCATGATTTGCCACAGGGTGGGGATAACTTTTTCCCCCCTAAGTTGAAAGGGGTTAATTTCCTGGTAAAAAAGAAAGTAAGTTGTGGACCCATACACAGTGTCTTCTCAAATCCAGCAGCATTTGCAGAATCTGCCCTTCCTCCCTCCTGAGTTTCTCAGGCAGGACCTACCTGGTGAATCATGAGTAGCAAAGCTGGCCCTTGATGATCCAGTCATTCATGTATCCATTCCGGTATTGGTTCGGCAGATATTAACCGATCTCCAACTGTGTGCATGGGTAAGGCAGCACATCATGAAAGGAATTTAAATAGCTTAGCCCCCAAGGCAATTGGGGCTCTAATGAGTAGGCTAGTGAGGGTGATGCTGAACTTGGTGAGGGGGGCATCAGAACCTCTGCTGCTGGAGATATTTTCCAGCAGTAAGTCTCCTGGGACCTGAAAATCACTTGACCTCACCCAGATTGCCTCTAAAAAGCAATGAACTAGGAGTCTTAGCTGTGGTCCTCTTAGGGTCTTAAGAGACAGTAAATACATCTCTTATTCTCTCTGGGCCTCAGTTTCCTTATCTGTAAATTGAGCAGATGAGAATCTAGAGCAGATGAGAGCTTTCCAACCTATCTTGACTGGAGAACCCTTTTCCCCATGTATACTCTTGCCAACACCTTGAAATCATTTTAATCATATAATAATTTGTGCATGATATATAATAAAGAAGTGATTTTTAAATAAAGTAAAGCATTTTAAATCTGTGTAGAACTTTAAAACAGTAATACCTATATTACAAAAAGATTAGTCTCAACTTTTTCCCATTTGCCAAGTATTGCAAAATTTTTAATTCACTTTGAATTAATTATGTAAGGGGAATGCATGCATTGTTAACAAATGACTTTTAAAATAACATATCATATTTGGTATTGGGACAAATGTATATTAAAATGCATGAAACTTAATGACTCATTGTAGCATCAAAAATAGACAAAAAACTGCTTTCCTAAATGAATGTTTGGAATTTATGCCTTTTGCACTTAAAAAAAACTGGTTTATTTTTATTTCATGTTTTTATGTCTAAATGATGAGATAAAACAGAAGGGTTCATGCTGCTGTATGCAAGTACCATTCCTCAAATAGCACGATGTGTGGATGGCTGGTCTTTATTTCTACTAATGAAAGGCCAAATTGGATATAATAGTCACTCTGATATACAAGAGACATCGTGATGAGTCATATAGCCATTTTGATCAGCTGAATGCTATTTGTGGGTCTAGTGAATGAAGATTATCTTGATTCAAAATTGTAGAGTTATCATTTTATGGTCCTCATTTACTTTATTTCAGCAAACCTTTTAAATTTTATATTTTTAGCCAGCATTTCACTATGGGCATATATTAAGCAGCATATGACTTTAAAAGTGTTGCTGCAGAGTAGTCAAAACCCACTTGAGAAGCCACCCAAGCACCTGTCATGTGAACACACATCTGGTGTTCAGGTCACGAATTCAGAGGCTCCCAAAGTGACTCCATTTTAATGGGTGAGGGGGAGGGCAGAGTCCTAAAGAATTAGTTTAATTATTATTTTTCTAAATAAAAATTTTAAAGATGCCACTGCCACCTGTAACGGTGTGGATCATCTTGAACGCCTTTCAGAATCCCCTTTGGCAGTGTCTAAGGGGACACTGATGGTCTATGATCCTCACTAGTACCACGTGGGGAAATGACCCTCAATTTCCCCTTAGGAGGAGAAGGATGCGTGGGTCCCAAGGCCTGAGCTTTAGGGATGTGTGATGCAGATTTGAACCAATTACACATAGCATGGGGCGTGATGATAATTTGAGGGTGCACAGATCCCTTCACTCTGGATTGAAGCCAAAATGGAGAAGGGGTGAGAGCCAGTCTAACGAGAAAAATTCAAAAGATTGGTAACATCCAGTGTTGATGAGAGTGTGGGGAGTGGACACTGTTCGTTTGGTTTTGTTTTTAAGATAGTTTAGCAGAATTTATCAAAGTTTTAAATGCATATATCTTTTTTTTTTTAAGCAATGAGAACTGTCAGAGAACAATTAAATGCATATATCTTTTGACCCAGCAGTTTCTATAGGATTCTCTCCTATGGAAACACCCACACTTGTGAACAAATGTACCACATTTCATCAAATCTAAGATGCCCTGGATTCTAAAGTGTACCATTATTTTATGTACCATTTTTTAAAATGCTACCATTTTAATTATGACACAGTACCTTCATAGAGTTAGAATTTTTATTCTATACTTATTAAGATAGCTCTTTTGGACAGACTCAGATGTACATTTTGAATTATGTCCTCTTGAGAGCTACTGCTTTCTGCTCACCTTTTCAACCTCTTAGTTTCTTCCATTTCCAAACACTGCAAGCAGGAAAGCAGCTCAGGGTGCCAAGCTCACCTGATGCGCTTCTCTGCGCCCTGAAGTCTTGCCCCCTTCACCCCTATCGGTGGGAGGGTTAGTTTGATGGAAGCTGATACTTCAATAGCTAGTGTGACCACATAACGTATCCTCTGAACAGGGACATTTCTGAGAGCAAAAGGGAACACTATTAATGATCCTGGACCAACAAGCTGAATTGTGACCATCCCAGGCAATCTGGAACATATGGTCACCCTAATCATAGCCCCCTTTGTACTCCTATAATTACACAAAATATAATTAGAGAAAATTCCTTGTTAAATTTCTTTAAATTATAAGAACATAGATGTTGTGTGTACCAGTCAATGCGGTGCTTCTCTGCTCCAAACATACCCTTATTTGCCCTGCTTTGTGATCCCTGACAGCCTCTGTCAGCTGGTGCCACTGTTGGGTCTTGTCAGTAGAAGGTGCTAGAGGAACCCTAAAGGGACTTCCCTTCCTAGTTCCAGTGTTCTTCTTCTGGCTCCCACAGCACAGCTGCCAGTGGGTGGCTTCCCGGTGAGATTTTACCAGCACCCAGCAGACAGTTTCCTGATCGCCAGCCCCAGCCTGCAGCACCTCAGCAGACTTCCCCGCCAGCCAGTGGGCCACAACCTCACCCCCACCAACAAGGTCTGAATCTCGGCCTTGGCCGGGAGGGAGGGCTTAGCCTTCCTTGGCTTCTCCATGTCAGCCCTAAAGGCAGTAGTCGCTCCCTCAGTCTGTTATTCCTGTATTTCTTAGAATTTCATCTACCTCTCTTAGCAACAAATCCCTTTTTACCAGTTAATAATTCTTTGCATTGAATTTTCCCTGTTCAAATTACTGGTGTGGTTTCTGTCTCCTGAATGGATCCTGGCTGATACAGGATGCGTTCGTTATTTATTTTCACTTGTCATTTGAGAACAAAATCCCTCAAAGAATATGGAGAACATGGACGTAGGTATGTAAAAATGACACACTTATATGGTGCTTGCCATGTGCCTGGCACTGCTTCAAGAACTTTACACCTTATCCACCAATTTAATCCTCACAACAACCCTATGAAACGAGTAGCATTATTATTTCCTCTCACTAATGAGGAATATGAGGCAAAGTGAGGTTGTATAATTTACCTAAGCAAGTGGTAAAGCTGGGATTCAAATGCAGATTGTGTGACTGAAGAGCCCATGCTCTTAATGCTATAAAGAGTCAATCACTTATTTTGCCACCTGGAGGAGAGCAGTGAGTGTGCCTGGCATTGAGAACTCAGGGGTTGCCCTCCAGAGAGGCATTCATCAAGCTTAAAGAGACCTGCGTGATGGTGGCCAAAGGGTCCTAACTTGAAGTAAGGGAAAGACCAGCTAGAACTAGGACCACTAGAGAGATGAAAACTAGGACCCAGGTATGCCTTGATTGCCTCCTGCTGAGGGGTGGTTCCTCTGTCAGTCCTGGCAAGGGTTGGACCCCAACCTAATGGACCAGGCACAGGAAGGCAGGTCTTAGAGGCCACAGCACAGACTGGACAGATCTGGACTTCCTTTGAGAGGAGGAAGGACTATTCTCAACAGAAGCAGCCATAGAGCACTAGGGTTTCAGTAAATTCAGGATGGTCCTTAGGGCGAGCATTTTGGGTAAATAGGAAAGCCCACCTCGTGGGGCTACAGAAAGACAAGGAACTGGAGTAAAACAACCTACATTCACGTCTCTGTTCAGCCAACAGCTGGTTGTGTGACTTCCATCATTTTCCATTATACATACGTACCACGGTTGGCTGAGCCATTCTCCTGTTGTTAGACATCTTGGGCTCTTTCCTGTTGGGAGCTATTATGAATAAAACTGCTAAGAGCATACTTGCATAAGTATTTTTATTTTTATTTCTCTTGGGCAAATACAGGAGTGGAATTGCTGAGTCATAAAGTAGATTGATGTACAGTTTCTTTGTTTTTAGCATTTTTTTATTGTGGTAAATTATACATAACATAAAATTTACCATTTTAATCATTTTTAAATTGTACAGTTCAGTGGCATTTAGTACATTCACAACGTTGTACAACTGTCTCTGCTATCATTTTTTATTGTGCTACAATATGCAGAATATAAAATTTACCATTTTAACCATTTTTAAGTGTACAATTCAGTGGTAATAAATACATTTACATTGTGCAATCATCACCATTATCCATCTCCACAACTTTTTCACCATCCCAGCCTGAAACTCTGTACCCATTAAACAATAATTCCCCATTCCCTCCTCCCCCCCAGCCCCTAGTAACCACTATTCTATTTTCTGTCTCTACAAATTTGACTATTCGGGGTATTCATATAAATGGAATTATACACCATTTGTCCCCCTGTGTCTGGCTTCTTTCACTTAGCATAATATTTTTAAGGTTTATCCATGTTGTAGCATATATCAAAATTTCATTCCTTTCGAAGGCTGAATAATATTCCATTACATGCATACACCACATTTTGTTTATACGTTCATCTGACAATGGACATTTGGGTGGTTTCTATCTTTTGGCTGTTGTGAATAATGTTGCTGTGAACAATGGGGTACAAATATCTGAGTTCCTACTTTCAATTCTTTTGGGTGTATATCTAAAAGTGGAATTGCTGGAAGATATGGTTAATTCTGTTTAATTTTTTGATAAACCATCGTACTGTTTTCCACAGCAGCTGCACCATTTTACATTCCCACTAACAATGCACAAGAGTTCCTGTTTCTCCCCATTTTCACCAACAGCTGTAATGTTCTGTTTTGGTTATTTTGTTGTTGCTGTTGCTATTGTTTTTAATAGTAGCCATCCTAAAGGGTGTGAAATCTCATTGTGGTTTTGATTTGCATTTCCCTAATGATTAGTGATGTTAGCATCTTTCATGGGCTTCTTGGCCATTTACATATCTTCTTTGGAGAATTGTCTATTCTAGTCCTTTGCCCATTTTTTAAGTTGGGTTGTTTTTTGTTGCTGAGTTTTAGGAGTTCTTTTTATATTCTGGATATTAACTCCTTATCAGATATACGATTTGCAAATATTTTCTCCCACTTTGTAGGTTACCTTTTTACTCTCTTGATAGAGTCTTTTGATGCACAAAAGTTTTTAATTTTGATGAAGTCCTATGTTTAGTTTTATAAAAAACTGCCACACCCTTTTTGTCAAAGTAGTTGAGCCACTTTATACTCCTACCAGTAATGTTGCATGTTCCAGTTGCTCTAATCCTCGATAATACTTGGTGTTGCCAGTCCTTGATGTCAGCCATTCTACTCGGCGTGTAATAATATCATTGTAGACTTGATTTGTATATCCCTGACCACTAATGATGTTGAGAATTTTTTGATGCACTTCTTGCCATTTGTACATCTTTATGAAATGCTTGTCCAAACCTTTTGCCCATTGTTTTGTTGGAGTTTTCTCTGTTTGTTTTCTTGGTTTTGGTCTTTTTTTTTTATTAAGTTGTAGGAATGGCTAAGTAACTTTGGGCAAGCCACTGGTTTTCTCAAGTCCCTTGCTTGTAGGCAGTAGGTGTGAATCCCTCCATGACACCTGGCTACAAGAAATATCAAGCACAGCCACTGCTCACAGTACCCTGGACTCATAAGAGCCCGCACATGTCCACTCCCACCCAAGGCACTCAGGATCATGCCAGGAAGACCAGGAAAATGCCGCAGGATGCTGGGACACGGGGCGCCTGACACAGGGTGACTGGAAGGGAGGCAGCATTCAATGGTCCCTGGCAAAGAGGAGGAAGAAGACCAGGGAGCTGTGGAACACCTTCATGGGAGGAAGACAGGAGGGCATGGGGGGAGAGCCCATGTGCCCTGGAGCGGGAGAAAATAGAAATGTAGCTCAGCTGAAAGCTCAACACAGAGCTGGCCTGTGAGTGTCTCCCAGAGGGACTTTCTGCCTGTGAGGTAAGAGGAAGACATAAACCTTCTGTTCTACTTGCAGAAAGCCCTGAAGAGCTGCCACTGGCCACAGTCAGATGAGGACCTTTCTCGTCAGCTACCCTGCCCTGTGCAGCTGGGGTAGCCGGCTCCATCCCAGGCTCAACGGCCAATTTCGATCACATTAAGGAGGCAGTGTATTGGAGGACCAACCACTTTTATTATTTGATGCCCTGATCTTAGAACCTAACGCTCTCTGAGATACAAATCACAACCATAAACAAATCTGTTATAAGAAAGAATTAAGCTTATAAAGATAGATCAGTCAGGGGACAGAAACCATGCCAGTTATTTAACAGAGAATATAATATGGTGAGTTGTTAACTAAGTTTAAAGTTTTTAACTAGCTAACTGAAAAGACAAAAAAAAGAAATGTGTGGTATCACATAAGCAGCAACTGCAGAGAGCAGCTCCCCACCCCAGGGCTGAGGGAAAGATGGAAGAGGTTGAATCATTAAAACTTAGAAGTTGGAGGAAGACCTCTGCAGAATTAGAGCTCAGACCTCTGACAAAAAGTGGTAGGGCCACTTTAAAGCTGATTCTGCAAGTAGCAGGAGAACTGCAGATTGGATTTAGAAACTGCTAAAGGAAGGAGCTGGTCCCCTCCTCCCCCTCCCTCCTTGCAGTGTCCCTCCATCACCTCGCTTGGGAAGAGCCTAACACAGGACCAGCTGGGCAAAGCATAAATGGAGTTTGCAGAGTCCCAGCCCCAGCAACATAATGCAGAAGACAGAAAGCAAGTTTGCAGCTGAGAGACAAAGAGCTTAATATACAGAACACAGTGCCCCTGAAGGCAAACAGGAAACTTTTTAGAATAAACCACCCATCCTGTACTCACCCAGAAATGTGAGAGTTATCTTAAGAGCAAATAGACCAATGTCCGAGCATCTGCCCTATAGATTTTACTTTTGTTACTTCCTTTGGTAGTTCTAGCTCAGTTGTTCCCAAGCTTTAGTGTCTAAGAATTACTCTCGGACTTTGCACCATACTCTAATCCCAGGGAGAAGTTGTTCCTCTCCCATTACTTGAAGAGAGGACTGGCTGAGGAAAGTAGCAGTGAGTAGCAGGTCCAAACATCAACGGCTTCTCAACAGTTTCCACTGATCTCCCAGAAGTGGGTACGGGATTGACAGTACAAGAGTGCTGAGGCCCCAAAAGAAAAACAACAGCAACTGTCGGCAAGGAGGGGGAGAAATCAGAACCCTCACATGTGGCTGGTGGGAATGGAAAATGGTGCAGTCACTTTGGGAAACAGTCTTTTTTCAGTGTTAAACACTAACTCCAATCAATGAAAGATATAAATATAAAACACATAAATACACAAGAACGCAAGAAGAGGAACTCTCACTGGACCTAGAATTGCAAGGAATCTGAGGACCTGAAACTACAAAGGATGACTAGAAGAAAGCAAGATTAGATTTGAAGAAAGAAGCTGTAGCCTAGGACACACAGGGGAGACAAGGGCAGGGTCCCTCCAAGGGTACTGGGAGCAGGCATAAGGGTGCGTCATACTCAAGGGGGGAGAAGATGGAGGAGGATGCAGGGACAACTGCTAGGGTAACTAGCTGGGAGCAGGCAGGGTGTTGACCCCAAGCACCCCCACCAGGGCCCAGGCAACTGTGATGGGTTGTCTAATCCAGGCAGGAGGGAGCCAAGAATGTGGGAGTTTAGAGCAGAGAGACAGAGCGGTTCCTGGGGTGGTTGGGACCACCCAGGAGAAACCGGAATGCCCAAGGCCAGAAGACTAAATGCTGAGTGCTGAGATGTCCTACCTGGTGGCAGGTCTTGCTCATCCCCACCGCCTCTGAAAATAGCATGGAGAGCAGCTCTTGCCTCTTCCCCGAAGCAGGCCACGCACACAGAGACAGCCAACAGTCCACCAGAGATTGTCAACCATAAAGATGACTTTGCACAAGGATCACTAGACAATTTGAGAAAAGCCAATACCATCAAAAAGAGACCAGAGGAGAAAGACATATACCTGGAAGAATTAACAGACCAACCAGAACAGTACTTGTGGCAGCAGCTGGCAGTTGTTCACCAAGTCTGCTTTGGTTTCCTCCTGGGAACATAGCTAGGACTTTCCCAGACTCCCTTGAAGTGAGGTGCAACTGTTTTACTGGGTTCACAATGGAATGTGAACAGAATGTTGTACACCACTCTGGCCAGGCCTGGCCTGCAAGTACCTCCACTCTCTCTGTCCCTCTTTCGGCCAGCTGGCTGTCAGTGTCCAGGGCAATACTGGAAGTTACATGATGAAGGAGACAAGCTCCTCTGTCAGCTTCTGTCAAATCGGGTCCCTAAATGGCTGTGAGGAGCATGCTGCCTCCCCACGGGCCCTTACAGGGATGAGAAGGGAACTTCCATTGGGTTGAACCACTGAGTTTGGGGTGTTTGGTTTTTTTTTCTTGCTACAGCAGCTAGTTTTACCTTCACTAATATAAAGGTCACATTTTAAAATAAATAATTTTCTTGACGATATAAAGGATTGTATCACATCCATGAGATAAAAACAGCTAGTTGTGGGAGGGAACCAATTAGAAACTTTGTAAATATAAATATAAACCTATTGAAGTGTAAAACTCAGTAGATGAGCCGAATAGTAGAATATATCAATTAAACAGAAAAAAACAGTACACTGGAAGATTAAGCATAAGAACATTTCCAGAACGCAGAACAAAGGGAGATGGGGGAAAAGAAAGAAAAGTTAAATGATATGGAGATAAGGCCCCCAAATTCAAATATTCATTAGAAGAATTCCAGAAGTTAATAATAGAGAGAACAGATAAGATACTGTTTTTTAAAAATAGCCAAGAATTTCCCAGATCTGAAGATACACACACAAAGGATGAATCCAGGAGAAAGAGTAACGGGATATAAGAAGTGATAATTAGCTAATATATTAGAAACCCATATTGGGACACCTAAGTATTCCTGTATCAAAATTTTAAATACTAATCTATATATTGCAGCATGGAAGTTGCCAGTAGGGAATTCCAGAAGGAAGTTAAAGTTTTCTCAGACTCCCTTGTTCTTGCCTTGTTCAGGGCTGTGTATAAATGCTGATTGGCAACATACATTATTAGAAATCTACAAGTTTAAATATATGCATTTATTTAAAGAATAACCACTTGACATATAGGAATAGAAAGTAAAGGCGAAATGGATCAAAGAAAACCTAATCAAAAGCCAGATGTGGTGGACATTGTTAGCTGCCTCCCAAGCAGTACTGTTTTTTGTTTTTTGTTTTGAAACCAGGTCTCACTTTGTCACCCAGGCTAGAGTGCAGTGGGATCATCATAATTCACTGCAACCTCGAACTCCTGGGCTCAAGCGATCCTCCTGCCTTAGCCTCCTGAGTAGCTGGGGCTACAGGCGGGTGCCACCACACCTGGCTTATTTTTCTATTTTTTGTAGAGACAGGGTCTACACTCTTGCTCAGGCTGGTCTCGAACTCCTGACCTCAAGCTATCCTCCCACCTTGGCCTCCCATCAAGCAGTATTTTTCACTTCCCAGTCATGAGCCAAGGTTTTGTTTGAGCATCTCACCTCTCCCCCACACAGCCATGGACTTTGGGGGAAGCTGATTCCACCTCCAGCTTCAGGTATAGTATAAACCCAATTTTGACTAAGCCAAAGTATCCTACTCCAGTAATTGCTCCAGTAATTGGTTCAGGTATGAGCATGTGAGCCTCTTTATGGCCAATAAACACACCTGTTTCTCACCTGGGCGTGATGTAGAAGCTACTGGCTTCTAGCAGGAAGAAGCCAGGGATGCTGCTAAACATTGTACAATGCACAGAACAGCCCCCCACAGCAAAGAATTATCCAGCCCTGTCAATAGTGAAGTTGAGAAACCCTGGTCCAAAGGGAGAGCTATGGGTAATCAGCTCTCTCCCTCAGTGGGTGAGGATAAGGAAGCTTCAGCATCAATGACTCCTGGTGACCATCCCCTGACCACTCAGGGAACCAGCCTTGGGATGAAGCTGGTGCTGCGGGAAGCAGACTGGAGGACTGGAAAGAGTCAGGGTCCGTGATGGCAACGTTGAGTCACAGGCTCCCCCTCTGGGTATCCAGGTATATAAGCCTTTAAACTTTCTGTTGGTTAAACCACTGTTTAACTGGGGTCTCTGTTACTTGCAGCCATGAGCATTTTGATAGATTAGGAAAGAGGAAAAAAAGAAAAGACAAAGAGAAAGGATGTGTGGTAGACAGAATAATCCCCCCCAATCCATCCCGGCCCCAAATCTCCATGTCCTAATCTCCAGAATCCATGACTGTGTTACCTTACATAATAGAGGAGAGTTCTGCAGATGGGATTAAATCAAGGAATCTGAGATGAAGGGATTATCCTGCATTATCTGGTGGGTCCAAAGTAATCACAAGGATTCTTATAGGGGAAAAAGGGAGGCTGAAGGGTCAGAGAGGAAATGTGACAACAAAAGCAGGGTATAAATGATGTGTTTAAACAAAGAAGGAAGGCACCCTGAGGCAAGGAATGCAGGTGGCTTCCAGAAGGTAGAAAAGGCAAGGAAACAGATTCTTTCCTAGAAGGCCCCAGAAATAATGCAGCTCTGAAAATACCTTCATTAAAATTTAGCCCGTAAGACCCATTCAGACTTCTCACCTCCAGAACTGTAAGATAATACATTTGTGTTATTTTAAGCCACTAAGTTTGTGGTAATTTCTTATAGCAGCTATAGGAAACTAACACAGCATGGTGATTAGAATACCCAAAATAAGATGTCAGGAATAAGTACAAATTTATTTAAGTATCAAAAATTAAAT
This sequence comes from Daubentonia madagascariensis, assembly GCA_023783475.1. NCBI lineage: Eukaryota > Metazoa > Chordata > Mammalia > Primates > Daubentoniidae > Daubentonia > Daubentonia madagascariensis. The sequence goes on along the minus strand of JAKFHU010001035.1, from coordinate 36,430,355 downwards.
AAATATGGAAGGGTTAGCTATCACAAGCTATCAGATCAGATTTTTTAAAAACTCTAGCTATGTGCCATTCATGAGAGGTATATCTAAAACAAAATGACACAGAGGTTATGGGAATATATACACCCGGTGTCTCAGTTATCCATTGCAGTGTAACAAACCACCTCCAAAATTTAATGACTTAAAGTAACAACCAAGACAACTGGGCAGATCTTCTGCTAGTCTCCCCAAGGGTCACTCACACAGCTGCAGCCATCTAAGATGGTCTTACACTGGCTGTCGGCCAGTCTTGCTCTCCACGTGGTCTCATCCTCAAGGCCGCTAGCCCAGGCTTCTGCACATGGTGGCAGCAGCGTTCCAGGTGATGAAATCAGCAGCTACAAGACCTGGTGAGGACTAGACTCAGATGTCCCACATCAGTTCTGCTGCCTTCTGTATTCAAAGCAAGTCACAATGCCACCCATGATTCAACAGATGGGGAAATGCACTCCATCTCTTAATGGAAGAATGGCAAATTCACACTGGAAGACATATGGATTCGGGGAGGGAAGGAGTTATTGTGGCATCTTTTTGATCAGTTTAACATACCTGGAAAATACTAACACACAAAACAGGTGTAGCAATATTAATATGAGACAAAGTTGAAGTCAAGGTGAAAAGAAACTAAGAGGAAAAATTTCTTAGTGATAAAAGAAACACTACACCAAGAAAATAAAATAATTATGAGCATGTTTTCATCTAACAACATAGATTCAAAATATGTAAACCAAAATCTGTTAAAGTATAAGGAGAAATTGACCAAAAACTTACAGTGTTAGACTTTAACATACCTCTCTTAGAAATCAAAATATTAACCAGTTAAAAAAATAAGGATCAAGACTATTGGAGTAACACAATAGCTTGATCTAATAGAAATATTTAGAACTACATTCTAAGCAGGGAATACTCATTCACAAAAATTAACCACAGGCTAAGCTGCAAAAAAATAAATAAATAAATCTTAACACATCTCCCCACCTAAAAATAATACAACACAGACCATCTTCTTTTGCCACAATGCAGTAAAATTAGAAATGAAAAACAAAATGATGGCCAAACAAAAAACAAACCAACATATGTCTAGAAAATTTTAAACAGTCTTGTAAATAACTAAAAGAGATAGCAGGGCTAGAATCTAGATTTCCAAATAACCAGTACACTTCATGATCTGGCCCTTTTATTCATATAAAGCTATTTGTTCTTAAATAGCTGCTGAATTATATGAAAGGGCGGAAAAGCAAGAGAGACAGGGAGACAGAGACAGACAAAGACAGACCAAGGCGGGCTGGGAAAGGGATCGGCTGGAGCAACTAGTTGAGGTATTGAAGAATTAAAGGATCAGATAGCTATCACCAGCCAGGTTCAGCAAAGCCTAGAAGCATCTACTGGTCTCAGTGACCTGGGCATGCCAATGCTGTCCAGGGGAGGCCAGAGCAAGACACCAGCAAGCAGGACAGGCATTGATGAGCTCAGATCCTAGGGTAGATACAGTTTGCCTCTGATTCTGTGGTGTAGATGAGCTACTGCTTGCTAAGGAGAAAGGTGGCTCATGAGGGTAAGCTCCAGAAACCAGAAGGGGCCCAAGGGTCACTATCCAGAAGGATTCCAGATGGCTCAGACTCAACAATGCCAGAACACTCAGATAAATTGGGAACTGTTCATTTTCTGAACACTGGAGCCAAATGGTGCCCAACAGCCAAGCTAGTCTTGCCAACTGAGTAGACTAGATGTGGTATTTTAGCTACACAGCACAAATCAGAGGGCATAATTGATAGTGATTACACGGCTGTAGTTTAGCCTATGTATAGGTTTAATTTGGATAATTCAGATCCCAAAAATTCTACCTGTGGCCTCAATTATTCATGTTATTTGACTACATCAATTAAAATACAGGACAACTATTATTTTTCCTTTGTACTATGTAACAGAACATCTGTTGGGCTGGAATCTTTTTTTTTTCCTTTTAGTGTGAATTCATTCATGCCTTCATCCACCCACCCATCCATCTCTCCATTTAACAAGCATCCAAAGCAAACCTAACACATCATAGATTCTTGGTGTTTCATGTGTCATTGTTTACATCTCCTCTGATTAGTTGTAGTTGAGAAAAATTAAGAAGGTGGTGTGAGTTATTCGGGTGCTAAACAATATTCTAGGAAGAAATGCTCAGCTAACATGTTCTAAATAAATAAATGAAAAGAAAAAGGAGAGAGAAAAAGAAGAAAAAAGGTTGCGGGGAGGAAACGGGAGGGTCCCGGCTGAGCTGGGTGGGGATCCTGTTTTGTATCTGTCTGGGTTTTGACTTTGACTTGCACCCGGGGAGTCTGTACGTCTGAAATGCTGAGAAAAGCAGCCCAGCCAGGCAGCAGGGAGGGGGCCCGGGCTGGAAGGGCAGGAGTTGGAGGAGGTTAGAGTTTCTTAAACGCCACAGGTGGATTCTGGTGTCAGAGGCCTGAGCCATTTTCCTTCTCCCCCACCTACCACCTCCCACTCCACCTTCCTCCAATTTCCCAAGAATTCTGAGTCCTGAAGAAAGAGAGGAAGAGGAGGTGTCAGATGGCCGCCCCTCCTCCGCACCAAGCCTGTTTCTCCTACTCAGCACAGCACACTCAGGCCTGGCCTCCATCTCCCCGCGCCCCCAGGGACAACTGTGTTAGAGCCCCTCACGGGGGCTGTAATCATTAACCCAGCTTTCTCTGCCCACTCCCCCTTCCGCCCCCGACTCCTGCGGCCTGGGGCACCGAGGGCCCTTGTCTGCATCTGTAAAATTCCTCTTATAATTGAATGCGAACTAAGTTCCTAAGACGTGTACAGAGCTCAAAACCGTGCCAGACACCTCGACGCTGGTGCTGAGGACAGTGTCTCCTTTGGGAGGAGCCGCGCGGTCCCTGTTCTGCGCGGGGGGCTTCCGCAGCACTGTGCCTACAACTGCTTCCCTCGCCAGCCCAAGGCAGAGCCGAGCCGGCCGCACTCAGTACATCTGGGGACTCTGCCCTGACCTCTGTCCTCGTGAAAGCAGAGGGTACTAACACTAACCAGGGCCTGTGGCGGCCGCTGGGCAGCTTTTCGTTCCATGCGGACGGCAGCCCTGAGTGGCTGTGCTGGGGCATTCCCATTTTCCAGATGAGAAAACTGAGGCTTAAATCCAGCGCCAGCACCCTGTACTCAGGCACTCGCGTTCTCTCCACTACAGTATTTTGGGGGGCCTCCCCGGGTTCCCCTGGGGACAAGCGACCTGGCTTCTGTGTCCTGCTCCCACCTCTGGCGCGTGTGTGCGGGGCGCCCCCAGGCCGCTGGCCGGGTGGACAGGGCGGCTGGCGGAGCCGCGGGCGCGGGCAGCCGCGGGGGCGGCGCGCTCAAGCCAAAGTCCGCGAGAGGCGGCAGCGCGGGGCCCCACACCAGCCCCCGCGGGGTCATGGGGGTTGCTCCACCTTTTGAACCAGGGGTGCGGATTAACGAGGCGGCCTGCAGGCGGCTGGGCGGAGCCTCGGCTCTCCGACCGCCCCGCGGGGAGCACAGCGCTGCGAAAAGACAGAGGACGCTCCCCGGGCGCCATGCAGCGCCGCGTGCCCGTGCGGACGTGGGTGGAGGAGAACCGGGCCTCCTTCCTGCCCCCGGTCTGCAACAAGCTCATGTGAGTCCCACGCACCCCCCTCACTTCCTCCTCTGTCCTCCTCCTCCTCCTCCACCTCCATCTGCATCCTTACTCTCCAGCGCCCAGTTCCGTGACCCAGAAGCCTCCAGAGGGGTGGCTGTCACTCTCATGGTGTCTTCAGGGGAAGGTGAGGACAGGCTGTTCCGGTTCCACCACCCTCGGTCTGTTCCTCTTTCTGGTGACGGCAGTGAGCACTGTGGCTTTGCCTTCTGAGGAGGGCTGAGGTGGCTCTGAGGCTGTGGGAGATGAGATGACAGGACGCACCCCTCCCTTCAGAGCTGAGAAACATCTCCCCAAGCCCAAGTGGCTCCGTGCACTTTGGGGAAATGCAGACGTTTGGAGAGGGTGGTTTTCAATGCCCCAGAATTGCAGTAGAACCTAGGTCTGGGGACAGCGAAATCATACACCCCTATCCCGTCCAGGAAGCTACAGCCAAAGGTGAAGTCAGAGGATCAGCTTCTTTGGGAGGATCTTGATTTATTGCTCTTCTGGGGGCCCCTCTTTGCAGGCTCTTGCATATGCGCGCGCACACACACACATAAACACACACACACACACACAAGCACCCACACCAGGCCGTCCCTAGGCCACCTCTGCCTGCAGCACCCAACAGGGTTGGCCTGTCTGGTTACCATCTTTCTCGGGCAGACCCTCAGGCCCTCCCCTGTGGCCCTGTGACCTCCCTCCCCTTCCCTCAGCTCCATGGCTGGGCCTCATGTGGCCCCCAGATCCAGGCTCACATTCCCCATGTTTGCTGTGTCTCCAGTGGGGTGGCCCCTCAAACCAGACAGCTGCAATCACTAACACTTTGTCAGGCCAAAACTATGCCAAGTGTTTTTGCATCACTACCTGTAATTCTCACAGTAACCCCATGAGGTGGGATGTTACAATGACTAGCAACTTTCCCAGTGTCACAGAGCTAGTGCAGGACAGACTCTGGACTCAAGCCCATGGAACAGTTTGACTCCAAAGTCCACACATGCTCTTGGTCACTGAGCAATACTGCCATGGCTAACAGTCAACGTGTCCCCTGAGATCTCCTACCACCGCTGTCACCTCCAACTCAAAGCTTTGCTGTCTTTCGCCTCCTTTCTCCACTTTGTCACTGTCTGCAGTCTCTCATTCTCAGTCTGCCAATTTCTGCCCCTGATGGTGTCTCATGTCCATCTGCTCCTTTCCAGCCCACCGTCACTGCTCTGGTTCCACCCTCGTCACCTCCAGTACAGGCTGCCCTGCCTCCACCCACCCCTCCACAAGCGCAGGCCCTCCCTTTATTCATTGAACAGATGTTCACTGAGCACCTACTACATGCCAGGCTGTTCTGGACACTGAGGGTACAGCAGGAACAAACGAACAAAAACCCTTCCTTGTGTAGCTGACATTCTGGTGGGAGGAGGCAGCCAATAAATGTCAACAAACAAGGAGTAGAGGCAAAGGCACAGGCCTCGGGTCAGAGAAAGGACTCTGGCTTTGTGCCTGGTATTCGCTTGCTAGGTTCTGCAGGAGGATCTGCCCCAGGTCCATCCCCCAGCTTCTGGTTGTTTGCTGGCATCACTGGTGTTCCGTGGCTTCTGCTGATCATGCCAGTCTCTGCTGTCATCTTATCAAGGCCTCCCCCTGGGCATGTGTCTGGGTCCACATTTCCCCTTTATAAAAGAACACCGGTCACAGTGGATCAGGGCCCACTCTGCTCCAGGATAACCTCATTCTAACTCAGCTAATTACATCTCAAGGACCCTGTTTCCAAATAAGGTCACATTCTACAGCACTGGGAGTTACAACTTCAACATATGAATTTTGGAAGGGGGGACACAGTTCAGCCCATAATCCCCTGCCCAGTGAGATGAGAAGCTGCTGGAGGGTCTTGGGCAGAGGAGTGACATCTGGCTTATGCATTCTGACTGGTTGGTTGAAATAGTTCTTGAGAGAACTTGTTCCAGAGTTTTCCATAGGTACCTGAATTATATCTCAGTGAAGCTGATTAAAAAAAAAGACTTTCGAGGCTCCCTGGCACCCCTCAGGCCAAGACCAAACTCCTTGGCTGGTCCCCTCCTAATCCAGCCTTCTCACCATCACTACCCAAGACCACCCGCACACCTCCAGGACCCCCGGCGCGTCCAGTCTGCACCCTGCCTCTCTGAGCAAGGACCTCACAGCTTTTCTGCACTCCTTGAAGCTCTATGCAACTCTCGCTTATTTCAGCTCATAAACCGGGCATGATAGTGCGTGTCTATGATTCCAGCTACTCGGGAGGCTAAGGTGGGAGGATCACTTGAGCCCAGGAGTTCTGGGCCAGCCTGGGCAACATAGGCAGACCTCCATCTCCAAAAAAATAAATAAGTGTTTAACCACAGAACTGCCCCATGACACCCTCCTCCTGCCCCATAACCTCATCAATCTTTCCATCCAATCTTGCTGGATGTTATTTCTTGCTTATTGGACCCAGCCTCCCAGAAGGGAAAGAAAAGGAAAGAGATCATATCTTCCCTCCTGTCCCCATGCCCCCACCCTGGGCTGAAAAATAGCCCACAGGAGAGGACACTCATCAAGGACTTACCAATCTAGGTTTAGGGGCTCAGACCCCCACCCACAGCCCCTCCTCTGCCATCCCACACTGTTGTCATCAATACAGGTAGCCTCTACGCTGCCATGGCCCGTGTGTATGAACAGTATCGGCCCCCAGCCCCAGCTCCTCCTGTAATTAGACATCTTGAGCACAGCCCAGGGATCCTGGTTGATCAAGTGATAGATCCACCACCTCTTCTTGGGTCAGAGGATGCAGGGGACACACAAAGAGGGACCTACACACACACTCACACACACATACGATCCCAGACACACAGACACTTAGATGCACCCAGGCATGTGCTGGGGTAAGAGTAGGGGCAACAGGGACAGCAATACAGACACAGCCCTGCTCCTTCTCCTGGGCTCCCTCCCAGCACCCCAGGCCCCCTCCTCTCCTCAGTCCCAGGACATAGCTCGGGACTCCTCCCCCTTGTCCATTGCAGGTACCAGGAACAGCTCAAAATCATGTTCGTCGGGGGCCCCAACACCAGGAAGGACTACCACATCGAGGAGGGTGAAGAGGTGGGCTTGCAGACTGCCCCTGGGGAGGGGCACTTCTCACGCAAGGGCCAGAGATTATGGGCTGGGGAGAGGTAGACATATGGTGGGTGAAGGGGGCACAGCTGAAATGAGAGGGCAGCACTGCCGCCTCAGAGTTGGTGCGCGTAGTGACACCTTAGGGCCTCCTCCTCCAAGGAGTCTGGGCCAGCACCTCTGCTGGGGAGCCCCAGGAAACAGCCCAGCCCCTGCGGGTTAGAGAGGCTCTAGTCGGAGCCCCCTGCAAATATAGGGGGTGTCCATGCTCTGGTCCCCTCCCCTAAACCTGACATACACAATGAGCCTCCAAAATGAGACCCAAGTATTGCAGGGGACCTGGGCACTCCCCTCTGGTCCCAGAAGCCAGGTTCTCTGGGCAGTTTCCTCTCCTGTTTTCCAGGAACACAAAGTGGGGTGGGCTGGGCTGTGGGGGGGGGGAGGGGGAGGAGCGGAGGCAGAACAGGGAAGGAGCAAGTGGCTGAGGGGTGCGCATGGGTGGGGGCCTGGGGCTGAGGGAGGGTTAGGGGTTGGCCCCCTCCTTAACTGGCAGCTGAAAGACACATGAGTTGCTAGGAGGTATGGGGGGAGGCAGGTGGAGGGCGGATTTTCACTGAATACCCTTTTGTACCTTGAGTTTTGAACTGTGTTTCTCTACTACCCACCCAAAAAATAAATGATTCATTTTAAATTAAAAGAAAGGTGGGCCCCTAAGGAGAGACACAGACTCTCTGGTGGAAAAGGATCAGTAGATGGGTCCCCATCATCTTGGGGGGGGCCCCAATTCTGGGAGTTCAAAGTTCAAAGTCCAAAGTCCAGCTGGATCAGCAGCCTCCATCCCCAGGGGCCTCAGAACAGGAGTGGCAGAGTGGCTCATAAACTCTGAGGCCTTTAGGAAGTTTCTGAGGTTTCCTGGGTAGAACTCAGGGCCTGGGCCGTGGCCAAGGACCTGGAAGAGGGAGTGGGAAAGGTCTGAGCCTCTTCACTGTCCTACAGATGTTTTACCAGCTGGAGGGGGACATGGTTCTCCGAGTCCTGGAGCAAGGGAAACACCGGGATGTGGTCATTCGGCAGGGAGAGGTGAGGCTGGACCCTGGGGATGCAGGGAGGTGAAAGGCTGCCACAGCTAGAGCCCACCCTATGCACTAGGCCTGGCCCTGGCTAAGGTCTTGTCCTCCCTGCCTTTTCCTGCCTGCCCCACGTGCCCCTGCCCTGTGCCCGGGCACTTCCTCCTCTAGGCGGCCGTGTCCTCAGCACAGCCCGACATCCCCTCCGGTTCCCTGGTGTGGAGCTGGGCAGAGAGGAGGGCCCAGGGCGGACAAGCAGTGCCCTGTGGGTCTTCAGGGGATGCACAGGATGCTGGGCGCTGAGGTCTCTGTGAGGGATCACAGCTTTGCAGCCTACCTCATCTCCACCACTGCAGATATTCCTCCTGCCCGCCGGGGTGCCCCACTCCCCGCAAAGGTTTGCCAACACCGTGGGGCTGGTGGTTGAGCGGAGGCGGCTGGAAACCGAGTTAGATGGGCTCAGGTAAATGTGCCCTGTCTGGGGGCTATAGCAGAGGGGTGTAGCTCAAAACTGCAGCAGAAAGGCCCCTAGGGAGGGCCACAGAGAGGGCGGGAGGGCTTCCCAGCGGAGGCTGTATTTGCTGGCTGATGGGGAGGGGCCGGCTGCGGTGGGTTCTGTTCTCTTGGACCCCCTGGGAGCCCACTAAGCATGATGACCTTCTGGCTGGAATCGCCTGTGCTTTCTGCATGACGTCTGCTGGGAGGGGTGGGACGCGAAAGTGAGGTGGAGGGGTGCCATAGTTGGATCCACCTACCCCAGTGCAGCTGGAACACTGCTGCTTCTCCCCAGTTTAGAGTCTCGGCCAGTGCCTTCCGGCCAGTGCCTTCCTCGGCTCCTCTACCCCAGCTCGTTCCACAGCAAGCACTAACGTCCAGATAGCAGTTGCTATGTGCCAGGCACTCGGCTAAGGGCTTTGTGTGTATTTATCCATTTAATCCTCCCAGCTCTCCTGTGGGGTAGGTACTGTTATCATCTGCACTTTACAAATGAAGAAGCTGGGCACCGGGAAGTTAAATTTGCTAGAGCTTAACTTGCTAGGTGTGACGTTGTAGAGAAATATGGAGTCAGAGCCAGGACAGTATATATTAGAGAGGAGTGTGCGTGAGTACCAAGGAGGGGAAGAACACAGGCCCAGCTGTAGACACTGATTCTGTAGCTGTGGTCCCATTTGGTTCTGGTAAGTCACATGCTTATTATTCTCTGAAAGGAGGAAGCAGCCTATAGCTTGGAGGAACAGAGATTTTTTTTCCAAAAGCTAAACTGCTTTTTGTATGTTTTAACTAAGAAAATTTAAGTTTCCCATCAAGTTACTGGGATCGGGATATTTTAGCCCACATCTTCTGTTATAACAGGCATTTTTAAAATGCTTCCTTTTTTCTCATTACCAAAGTCATATATGTTCACTCTGAAAATCTGGAGAAGTACAGGAATGCAAAGTGAACAAAGTTAATTTAAAATTACTTGTCACTAAAAGGGTAAATTTTATGGTATGTGAATTATATCTCAAGAAAACAAAATAATAAAAAAGGAAGACAAAAAAAATTATTTGTCATGCCACCAATTAATCCTAATGAAGCACCTAAACTTCCATCTTGCCTTTTTTCTGTGTATACCTCTACCTTACAACATTGAGTCTTACTGAATGCATAGGCTTGAGTTTTACTTCTTTTACTTAAATTCAAGAGTATTTTTCATACTATTAAATCTTTTAAAACAACACAATGGCTGTATAATAATCTACTGCATAAAAGTCTGCTGTAGGGACAGATACCTGGCTTTAAATTCTAAAAGAAATTTCTCACAAGGGGCTTTATATAGGGAGTCTTTGATGGAGAGGACGGTGTCCTCAATAACATTTTACAGCAAATTCAATAACGGATTTCATCTGGCTGCTTTTGACCTTTAATAAAAGCCAGGGACTCAACATTAAAATACCACTCCAAAGGCAGTTCCCGGAGGGCATTGCAGTCCAGTTATGAAGCTTTCTGGTGGCCAGCTCCATTCCAGGGTAGGATTCAGGCTGCCAGGCAGGCGGATGCGCCAGGTGGGCGGATGCACTGTGTGTATGTGAGCCACCTCCCATCAGCAGGACGCTTCTCTTTTTTGGTAGCAGTTGAAGAGCAGATAGAGCTAGCCTGGCCCTGGGATTAGGCATTCAGTTAACAGATGTTCCTGGCACCTGCCACATACTGCTCACACAGGGGCCTGGGGCACAGCCCAGCCTGCGAGGTGCTCCTCAGGCCAGGGGAGGAGCTCGCTGAGCCGGGCTAGGAGCAGGGGAGGGCTTCAGGGGGTCTACTGAAGGCTATGTGTACACGCACATGGGCCTTCCCCCAGATGAGAGGTCCAAAGCTTTCCTTCATTTCCCAAAGAAAATCATGACCCTGAAAGGAGAACCCCTCATTTGGGGGATGTCTTCCACATGTTTGCTTCTAAGTTTCTGTGTATCCTGACCTAGAGCACCACAGCCTGCACACCATCCAGCCACTGGCCCTGGTTTCAGGCTTAGCCTCAGCTTTCTCTTTGGGAAAAACAAAGACACTGGGATTAGATGTTCTCTAAGCTTCTAAGACTGTCTCAAATCTGGCCTGCTTCTGCCATTTACAGGCTGTGTAATCCCTGACAAGTTGCCCAGCTTCTCTGAGCTCAGTGTTCTGTCTGCTTTGTAAATGGTCTAGTTTTGGGAGCTGGGAAGAGCTATGCGAATGTTGTGGGTAATAGCCGTCCCACTTTGGGGGCACCCGTGTGCTTCTGGAAAAGCCAGGTGCAAGTGATCAAGTGCTGACCAGTAGGCTGTGCTGACACGGTGAAGCAGGCAGCCCAGCTCTGCAGGGCCCGGGCCCAGGTGTCCACACGCAGGGCCAGGCCTGAGTGAGCTTGCCCTGAAGCCACCCAGATGGGGAGCTGGGTTGCTTGTCCTCTGCTCTGGCAGGTACTACGTGGGAGACACCACAGACATCCTATATGAGAAGTGGTTCTACTGCAAGGACCTTGGCACACAGTTGGTCCCCATCATCCAGGAGTGAGCCCCAGCCCAGCCCCTGCCCTTGCTGCCCTGGGGCCCCACACCAGACCTGCTGGCCTGGGAGAATGTCTCCCCTCCCAGTGCTGGGGGGCCAGGGCTGGAGAGCCCATGGGGGATGGGAGAGGGGCTGCTCCACGGGGCTGGGAGGAAAAGGATGGCAGATATACAAGTTGTATGAGGGCCCCATGAGCGTGTGTGGGCTGCTGCACCCAAAAGTGTGAGTGTGGTGTGTGTGTACATGCGTGTGTCTCACTGCCCACTCAAGCGGGAATGCTCACCACTCCTTCTCCCTATTTATCCCTGCAGGTTCCTCAACTCTGAGCAGTGTAGAACAGGAAAGCCCATCCCTGGTGAGGGCCCTAGGAACTACCTTTCTTTGTCCTTCCCTCCTTTGCCAGGGTAGGATGGGTCTTGGCCCAGGGTACCAGGGAGTCTGTTTTTGAATACTGGGCCCAGTACTCAAGATACTGAGAAGATGGCACCAAATGGTACCCCCCACATGGCTGCTTGGTCACTGAGCTGGATCCAGAGCCTATTCCAGTGATTGAGAGCTGCAGCCCCTGGGAGCTGGGCCCACTGGGGCTGGGTGGGCTGGGCCCAGAGGACACTGACCATAGCCATGCTGTGGATACAGACCAGCTGCTCAAGGAGCCACCGTTCCCTCTGAGCACACGATCCATCATGGAGCCCATGTCCCTGGAGGCCTGGCTGGATGGTCACCGCAGGGAGCTGCAGGCAGGCACACCTCTCAGCCTGTTTGGGGACACCTATGAGACCAAGGTAATGCAGCCCTGGGCCACCCAGGGCATCCACCCAGCAGCCCCAGGAAATGGGAACTAATCTCACATACGTGCACACCCACGCACACATGAGCATAGGCCTCCCTGTTTCCTCCCCAACTCGGAGAATGATGGCTGTGCTCTGAGTGCAAGTCCACGGAGGCTATGTGGTCCCATGCAATCTTTCTTTGCTTTCAGAGTAGGGGGTTGCCCCATCCACTGACCGCTTCCTGAGAGTCTGTAGTTTCCTCCCTGCTAGGAATTCCTGAGCCTCTGGCCAGTTGCAGCCTTAGCAGCCCAGAAGGGAGAGTTGTTGGGGGGTGAGGGTTGGGTGGAGAGGTGCAGAGAGAGATCCAAACAATGCTGCTTTCATTCAATGTTGATAGAGTGCCTATTATGTTTCAGGCTTTGGTGGGGGAGTAGGATAGAGTCACTGCCTCAAAGGATGTATGTATAGCCTGTTCAAGGAGATGGACAAGTTAATCAATGATTGCCACAATCATGTGATATATTATTTGATAGAGAAGCTACAGGAAGCTACAGGAGGATAAAGGAGGAACTCAAGCTGAAAGGGAAGTCAAGGAAGGCTTCCTGGAGGAAGTGATGTACAAGTTGCATTTTAAAGCTAGTGTAGGAGTTTGCAAAAGAAAGAAAGGGAGGTGGAGAGAGCATTCTAGGTGAGGGAGAAGCATGAGCAAAGGCATGGAGGCTTGAAACAGCCTGGCGCTGCGAGCAGCTGAGGTTGGTGAGAGCCAGCGTAGGGGTGTGGGGGTGCAAGTGTGATTGTGGAGCAGCAGGGCCAGGCTCTGGTGGGTCAGCCAGGCTGGGCAAGGTGGGAGGACCTGTCCTAGAAACAACAGGGCTCCACCCAAGTGTCGAAGCAGCAGAGTGATGAGACCGGAGTGGCGTTTCAGAAAGCTCATTCTGTACCATGTGTGGGGACAGGATGAGGAGGGTGAGGGTGGAGGAAGCTAGTGTTCATTTGTGCTTTACAGTTTGCCACTGGCACATCCGGTGCAGTTTGAATTAGTCACCCCTAAGTGGAGGGATGCTCATGGATGCAGACCTCCCTGAGAGGCCTGGCCTGCTGCCCTTGGGTACCAGAGATGCCCTGAGCTTACCCAGGGCTGTGAGGATGGGCACACCATGGAGCCCCTCCCACCGCAACATGCAGTGTCACTCAGCCTGAGCTGGCCTCAGGGCCCTGCATCCTGCCTCCTTCCTAATCCTGCTCCTAGCTGCTTCAGTTTACGCCAAGGAGTATCCAGGGAGTCCCTCTCTGGGCCAGCAGGAGCATAGCCCAGACGGTAGCTGAAGGCTTCGGCTGATGCATGTCAGAGAAGCCTCAGCCTCACTCTCCTCATCCCTCCTCCTCCCGAAGCCTGACTTGTCACATCTCACAGAGAAGAGGAGGCAGGCACCTCTGGGAAGCTGATGTGAGTGTGTCCCTAGTGTGCTCTGGTAGCCATGGCTTCACCTGAGCACACATCAGAGGTACAGCAGGTGCATGTGCATGAGAAGGCCAAGCATGTGCCATCCCAAGTAGCAGGTGGGCAGTACCTGTCGCAATGGCCTGCGGCCCGGACAGCCTTCCTCTCCATGCCCTGGGCTCTGTTTGGCACATGGTGATGGGGCTGTTAGGAGCCCCGCCCCTGCCCTACACAGGCCTGGTATCTGGGGACCAGGTTCAAGACTATCTCCCATGTGGGGCAAGAAGCACCAGAAATTTCCATGTCACCTCCCACCAGGTGATTGCCCATGGACAAGGCAGCAGCAAAGGCCCAAGACAGGATGTGGACGTGTGGCTGTGGCAGCTGGCAAGTGGGGCCCCTGGAACAGGGCGGCACAACCTCCAAGGAGATCAGACTGCTTCTGGGCCTTGGGTTCCCATGGGGGGACCTGCTCCCAGTGCCTCCTTGCCAAGGAAGGCTCGGGGACGTTCAGACAGGTTTTGAGGCCCAACAGCCTCCATTTGATTCTCCTGCTCCTCTTTCCCAGGAGGGCTCCTCGGTGGTGATGATAGAGGGACAGCGCCTCAGCCTGACCCCTGATGACAGTCTGCTGGTACCAGCTGGGACCTCGTGAGTACCTAGAGAGGACTCATGGAAAGGAAAGGACCGCCCTCCTTCCTGAGGATCCTCAGGGCCCACCTTGTCTGACCCCTGCTCATCTGCGTCTCCACAGGTATGCCTGGGAGCGAGCACAAGGCTCTGTGGCCCTGTCTGTGACCCAGGACCCTGCCTGCAAGAAGCCCCTGGGGTGACCCTCTTGCTGTGGGCCTGAAGCAGCCACCGGTGTGCCTGAGCACCACCCTGAGTTCCACACCTGCCAAATAACTCTCCTCACCCTCGCTGCCTCTCTGTGCTACTGCTGAGCCCCTCAGGGTCCCCTATGCTGGGCCCTGGACATCATTGTCATCCGTCCTCCTGCTGTTCTCAGCCCAGATGCCAGGCTCCTGGGGGACCAGGAGTTCCCTCCTCCTCTTATAGCCTCAGCCCACTGCCCCACCGGTCCTGGAAGGTGGTCTGCTCCCTGTGGCACAGCTTTCGCTCCATCCCTCCGTCCCCACAGGCTCAGCACAGCACTTGCCTCCACCAAGAAGGCCCTCAATAAAGGCTTCCTGCTGAATGAACACCTGTGGGTCTGCATGCACACAGGCTGTCATCGGTGGCCGACCCTGGGTGTTCCCGTGACTCTGTTGTGTGTCTGGGGCGTCGGGCCTCAGGTGACCATGGATGCACTGGAGGGTGTGTTTTGGGGTGTCCTGCTTGTGGTCGGGTGTCCATCATTGACACGATCCACATACGCTCCCGTGTCTGGTCCTAGGAGCACAGCTGATATCATCTCTCTGCCTCTTTCTCTCTTCCCATTATTCTTTTTTTCTTAACTTTTAAAAAACAGCATCTGTTGAGGTTTTCCCCTAATAACAGAAGTGATCTGTGCTAACTATAGAAAACATAGAAATACATAAAAACACAGAACTCCCTCACCCAGAGTTAACCACTGTTAACACCTAAAGACTGCTATCAGCCTGGGGTGGCACAAAGCTGTGCCAGGAGCTTGGAAGCAGGGGAGAAGGTGTCTGGCCTCATGTCCCCTGCTCTCCCCTGTCATGTACAGGCACCATGTCCAAAGACTTGGGAGGGCTCCCTGGGCCTGCTATGGGGGTCCAAGAATGCTGGGGGCCCCAGAGGCAGCTGTGGGCAGAGACGAGAACGTGGAACCTGCAGTGGGCTCGGTTTCCTGGGACTTCAGTGAGAAGTCAATGAGGGTGTACACGTGGGAATGACTGAAGCTGGATCTAGACAGAACAGGTACCTGCTTGGGGTCCACGCTTCCTTTAGAAAAGGAAACTTGAACCCTGTCTCCCCCGACCCCAGCCTGGCAGCTCACTGCCTTGACACATTCCACTGGTGGGCAG
Organism: Daubentonia madagascariensis; assembly: GCA_023783475.1. Classification (NCBI taxonomy): domain Eukaryota; kingdom Metazoa; phylum Chordata; class Mammalia; order Primates; family Daubentoniidae; genus Daubentonia; species Daubentonia madagascariensis. The sequence continues at coordinate 36,415,269 of JAKFHU010001035.1, read as the reverse complement.
AGGAGGACCTGACTTTGCTGAAATGGATGTCAGGACCTTCACCCACCCTCTACCCCCGAAGGGCTTTCCTCTCCTGCAAGCAAAGAAAAAAAACCGCCACCCTCCCCCAAATGCAGACAGTCCGGGGCAGCTGGGGACACAGGTTTGGCAGAGCTTGGACTGTAGCAATATGTTGCTTTGTGCAGGAGCTGAGACGAGAACATAGAATGTTTCAGGAAGGTCCCCAAGTCAGAGTACAGGTAGCCACAGGAAGAGGAGTTTACCCTAGTACCAAGGGCAGGCCTAATTCCAGACAGAAAATAATGAAATTAAGATCTTCTATTTTTCTGAATACCAGCTCTGTGCCAGGGAATCCCCTAGAAGTTTTTACAGAAATTATCTCATTTTATTCTCACAACCCTCCAAGAAGGTGGTAGCACCCAATTTTACAGATAAGGCTCAGAGAGGTTTGGAGATCAGGCAGCTCTGTTTCCAACCAGGCCTGTCTGCATTCAAAGCTCAAGCTGGGTCTCGCCACCCTACTTCTCCCATGGTTGCAGGCTGTCTGCCCTCAGCCTTGGCCAGACAGGAGACCAGGGCAGGGAGACCTAGGCTGTGGTTCCTGAAACCTGGAGGCCTAGGCAGAGTTGGCAGCACATGGCAGACTGCTGACCCCAGCCAGCTGCGGGGGTGAAGGGAGTTAGGCCTTGAAGCTGGAGCCACAGCCTCCCTTGCCTTGCTGTCCCAGGGTATCAGGAACCTGAGCCCCTCCTCCCTACCCACAGGACCAGCCCCACAGGCTCAGGAGAGCACTTTGTAGTGGGACAGCAGGACTCATACCTTGTCTGGAGCCAGCCCCAGCCTCCTGCTCCCCACTCTGCAGAGAAGGCTATGGGGGGTGGGGGAGTGGGGAGGACTAGGAGCCGTGGGAGACGTGGACAGGGAAACTCAGGACTGTCAGGATTGTCTGTGTGGGGGAGAAGCCTCCAGGTCCCCATGCCATGGCAGTAGAAACTTGGCAGGGGAGCCCTCTGCCTGTGGGACCTACTTAATCACGTACATGGACAGAGGACTACCACAGACTTAAGAACCATCCGGGATCTAGAAGCAACTGGAGGCTGAACTACAGCAGGCTTTCGGACATACAAAGCAGGCAGAGCACAAATAGGCCTGGTTCCCTCGAGGCCACCAGCAGGATGATCGAAAGTCTCAACTGACTCCCCACCTACCTCTCCCAAGACAAGGTCCCATAGGCCCCACAGTCCCTGTAGCCGGAGCTGGTAGGGCAGGGAGGCAGCCACCCAGCCTGTATATACAATAGGGGCGTAGGAGGGTGTCTAAGGAGGTCTGCATGGTTCTGAGAGCCACAGGTCACCAGGCAAGGTCACCTGCCTTCAGGCAAGCAAACATCTGACCACTCAGGGCACCTCACCGGCTGGACTTTCCTTCCCCTTCACTCTGGGCTTCCCTCTCACCCCTGCTGAACCCTGCCTCCTCCTCTGCCAAGGGCACAACCCCCCAGGCTGGGCTCAGAGACCTCATGTGGGAGGGAGAGATGGAGGAAGGGAAGGGGAGAGGCAGGGAGGGAAGGGGGGAGGGAGGCCTCCAGAGACTTCCTTTGCCTGTAAACAGGGACACTGGGTGTTGCTCAGTGGCTATGAGTATGCTGATGAAAACCCCAGGCTGTTGTGTCATTGTGGTGGCCAGCTGAGAGTGACACTCATCACACTTTGCCCTGAACACTCATGCAGGGTTAGAAGACTCCAGAACCTTCTCTCAGGTCCATGACCCAAGCACCCACGGAATTTCATAACCTGAGCTCTCTCTCCCTCTCCCCCTCCCTCTTTCCCCTCTCCTTTGCACTCCCCCCTTTCCTCCCTCATCCTCCTCCTCTCCCTGTGCCTTCTCCACTGTGTTGGGGTCCTCTGGAGAGGCCTGGCCTCCCTGCCACCCCATCTCTTCCCCCCAGTGTCTGACTTCCCGGTACTAGTCCTGGGTGTGGAGTTTGTCCTGGGCCTGGTGGGGAACAGCTTGACCCTCTTCATCTTCTGCTTCCACACATGGCCCTGGATGTCCAACATGGTGTTCCTGGTCAGCCTGGTCATTGCTGACTTTCTCCTGATCATCAACCAGCCCCTCCGCATGTACTATTACTTCCTCCATGAGATCTGGCACTTTGGGGCTGCTGCCTGCAAGGTCAACCTCCTCATGATGTCCACCATCCACATGGCCAGCGTCGTCTTCCCCACAACCATCATGCTCAACTGCTACGGGAAGGTGGTGCAGCCCCCCACGTGCTGAGCCAGGCCTCAAAGGGGGCAGCCGCCCAGGTGGCCAGGAGGGCCTGGGGGGGCATCCAGCTCCTCAATGAGCACCTGCTCTGACCAGCCACTCCTGCCTCAGTTACAGGCTGGGCATGGAGCCCTGACCTCACTCCACTGGCACCAGGCACTGTACATGCTGGAATTCTTCCTACTGCTGGCGCATATCCTCTTAGCCATCATGAACATCAGGATCACCATTGGGGCTGGAGCCTGGGGGGGCAGGTGGGCCCACGGAAGGCCGTGTGCATGCTGGCGATGGTGGTGGCTGTCTATACCATCTGCTCCTTGCCCAGTATCATCTTTGGCACAGCTTCCGGCTGTCCACCTACCACTCCCTGGACATCTGCGTGTGGCTCTTCCACTGCTCCCTGGCCTTCACCCACCTCAACAGCATCCTTCGCCCTGTGCTCTACTCCTTCTCCAGCTCCAACTTGCTCCTCCAGAGCCGGCCTACTGGGCCTCACACGGTGCTGGCAGGGCCCACTGAGCGACGAAAGTGCCTACCAGTCCTCCCCATGGTGGCGGTGCTACTGGAGGCCTCTAGGAAGGGGGAGGCCACAGAGAAGCTGCAGGAAGAAGTCTCACTGGAAAAGGAAGGTCCCTCCCAGGACCGAGGGTCGGCTGCAGGGCAGCAGCGCCACAGGGGTAAGGACTGCCAGGCTCTGGCCTGGAGAGACAAGGGATGTCGACAGACCAGAAGCCAGGCCGAAGCAGAGGCAGGTAGCAGGGAGAGAAAGCCACCCAAGGCCTTACAGTGTGCCCAGGATGACCTTCCCAGAGTGTACGAAAGAGCACGATGCCAGGTGGAGACAGGCAGGGAGCTGTGGGAACACCTGCTCAGACAAAGGCCTCACAGCTGTGCAGTCCCAGGGGCCAGGGCACAATCACCGTAGACAGAGTCTTGCCTTAGAAATTGGAAAGCTGCATTTTCTGCACTTTCCAGCTTGTCCCTTTCAATACTAATAAAGTTCATTTTTTAAATGCAGGCCTGTCTCTGCTGTCTAAAGAAAATCAAATAAACGTCTTTGGGTCCAACCTGGGAATGGGTCGGTAGGAGTCAAAGTGAGTGCCCCAAGGTGAAGGAAAACAGGGACAGAGTGGGGAGGCTGTCCAGCCGTCCCTTCCCACAGGGCACTGTCCTTCCCAGAGCTTCTGGGAAGCCCTGGAGTGTACGGAAAGGCAGAACTGCTCTCCTGGGTGAGGGCATCAGGCTGAGGGTTTGATGACAGGGACCTAATCCCCTCTCCCTAATTCTCTTTGGAGTGTTAACCCCCTTAGCCAAGCCCTGTATATTGTGCACAAGATGTACTCCCTCTGCTAAAAGTCCTCGGGAATGGAAGCAAAAGCCTAGGAATGTCACCCACAGCCCAGGAGGGTGGCATCAAGGCACAGTGTGGAAGTTAGGGTGAAAGATAGAAATATCAGGCAGAAGGAGGCAGGCCTGGGGCTATGGGTGGATGAATACTGGACCCCATCTCCACGGGGTATCTGCAGCCACTTACCTTTCTGAGAACTCACCAGCTGCTCTCAGAAACCACCAAGGTGCTGCCAGGCTGCCTGGGCATCCTCCACGGTTGCCCTCTCTGCCTCTCTGCTCCCCATGGGCCCTTCCCTCCACTCCCGCTGCTTCCTTTTCCACCCTGGTAGAGCCACTCCTAGGGGGTGCATGCTTCTCCCCACCTTCTGCCACCATGGGGAGTGGAAGGCCAAGCCTGGGCCAGGCCAACCTCAGCCTGAGTCACACATTCCTAGGCAGGGGCCTGAGCAACTCTTTCTCCTGGAGCCCCACCCAAGGTGCTAACACTTGCTGCCAGCCCAACACCAGGCACCTTTCCTCTAGTACCATCTCCAGCCCTGAGTGTGCCCACCTGGGTTCAGGGCAGCTCCACGGGCCCTCTCCTCAATCTCTCCTTCCCTGGACCCTTCTCCCCTGCCAACTTGTCCATCAAGCCTTCCCACCCACCTCAGCAACCGGGCTCACCCCCCAACCCCCCACTGCCCACCCTGATGTAAGAGAAGTGACCAGCTACTCCCCATGGCTCACAGGCTTATCTGCACACCTGTCTTTCCCCATCAAGGGAGGGAGCAGGGGCCACCCTTGAGTCCCTGGGTAGATGCTGATCACAGGGTTTGGGCCCACGCTCTTAATCTGCCCTGGATCCTCCTTGCCTCTCATCTGGAAGTTGAGGACTGCTCTCTCATGGGCAAGCTGGGCCACCCCACCCTTCCTTGCCTCTCCGGGGGTCTGGGTGTTTCCTCATGAAGCAGGGCTTCAGGCTGCCTCCACGCTCCTCCTGCATGGAGGTAGGACTTCCTGGTCCTAACCTTGGCCCTGACCCACTGTACCCTTCTCTGGATTTAGTTCTCCATCTACAAATGGGAACAGTGATCCTGGCCCTTGCCCAGCTCCAGGGGCTGAGGATGGAAATGACTATATGTCAGAGCACCAAGTGAGGAAGGTAGTTATTACATGGAGGGGGGAGGGGAGAAGGAGGGGGAAGATGGGGAGAAAGAAAACTGTGTTTAAGTGCAGGGTTTTCTACAGATGGGAAAGAAGTGCCCATGGTGGTGTGAGGTGAGCTGGGGGCAGGCTGATAGAGACCCCACTTCCTACATTTGGGTTTCTACCAGCATGTGCATCCCTGGGGCGGGCTGCACTACTCAGGGAGGATTTTCCTTCTTCTTTCTTTCTTCTAAGCTGCTCCCACCCTGAGGGAAGATCAAATGGCATGCAGTACTTCACTCCAGGGACTCCTGCAGGGTGTGAGCAGGCAGGGCTGGGCGGGCCAGCAATCACTAACTTGCTTGACCAGGCAGACACCACCATTCTGACCTTAAGCCTCAGGCTGAGCCTGGAAGAGACAGACTTGTCTCCAATGCAAATAGATCCAGTACAACCCAACCCAGTGCAACTGAAGGTCTTCTAGGTGGGAATGCACCCTGACAGCACAGAGGGTGGGAAGAGCTAACTATGCCTGGGTTGTCATGGAGGTGATGCACCTGAGGTGGATCTTGGAGGACGAGGATGTAGAGGAGGGAAGAGCATGAACAGGGCACAGAGTTGTCAGACGACTTGGTGTGCAGGGGAGCAGGAGGTCACTGAGGCAAGAGAGGAGGAAGCCTCACACAGAGTTAAGGGACAGGCAGGCAAGCAAGTGGGGCCAGACCAAGGAGGGCCCCGATGCCAAAGCTGGAGACTGGGTCAATCCTGTGGACAACCCAATGTGGCAGGGGAGGAGCGTGTGCATGAAGCTTTTAAGTGGAAGATTAAGACAATCAGCTCTGCATTTTTATCAGTTACTCGGGTGACAGTGTGGATGGGCTGGTGAGGGGAGGGCATGTGGAGGCGACCTAAGCAGGACCTAAGCAGGACTCGTCTGTATTCCAAGCAATGGCCTGAGGAAGGGCAGTGGCAGACAGCACAGAATGGAGAGGTGCAGCTGGGGGGACATGATGGTGGCTCTGGGGACACACTGAGGATGTGGTGCCAGGGCAGGTGGAGTGGCAAGCCAAGGTGGGGCTGGAGACAGGACTCAGGGTGTCCCACTTACCATGGGGAGTTGAGAGAAGGGATGGGGGTCATCTGGTGAGAGAGTGAAGAGAACCAAGAACCATCCTTTAAAAAATCCCTGTAAGTAAGGGGCATGTGTAGCAAGACCCAGTGAAAAGCTCAGAAAAAATCCTTTACATAGGAAGAAAACCAGGACTGCAGCAAGAAAAAAAAGAGCATAAAAGAAGTCAAGGCAATCTGTTCGCCCAACTAAAGAGATCACCCATTAAAAAGAACAGAATAAAGCCATCTTTTATGAAGGTAAAAGCCAAACATAAAATACCCAGACAGTCTGCAAAGTGCCTCATGCGAGAATAGAGAGCGTCATGCAAGAACAGAGCGTTTTCAAAAGTGTTTCCTAATTACATGCTGAAGAAAGTTATCTGAAAACCAAAGTGCATGTCTGACACTGCTTGGTCAATTAACACCCTGGACGGACACCCTGGATTAACAATGCATTGTCTGGTACTATTTTTTAAAAAGCTTTTCAAGAAGTGATAGGTTGTAGTTCGTATGAAATTGAATAATATGCAAAACGTCCTCTATTGGTTATGCATTCATACATATGCATTAACCATATAAAATAATGAACTGAGATGATAAACACTAAATTAAAGAGAATGCAGGAAAATGGAAAGTGGTGCACAAGTGACTATTACTATATCTGAATTATCTTTGTAAAAAAATCTGAAATATAACTGAGTGGTATCTGAATGTTACTCAGCACTGATCTGGGTAGTGAATAAAGGGGTCAGTTAATGAATAAAGAAAATTACTATGGTGACAACAGCTTCAAATGCTCAAGAAAGCTCAAATAGGATGACTAAGCAAAGTGTTGGGCTTGGCAAGCAGAAGGTCATTAGTGACTTTATCAACAGCAATTTCGGTGAGTGGCAGGGGTAGGGGCAGAATGGAAGCCGTAAAGTACTATAATGGGTTGCAGAATTAATGAGATTTGAAGTAATGGAGACAACTCTTCCCTCTTTCAACAAATTTGCCAGTAAAGGGAGATAAGACAATAGCTTCAGGTGAAGCTAAGGAGAGGACAGATGTTCCAGTGGTGTGAAGGGATGGAGAGATTTAAATATATTTGATAAGAGGAGAAGGGAGATGGTAAATATGAAGGGGTGCAGAGTGATGATGCAGCAGTAATAAACACTCTGTGTGTGCCAGGCCCTGTTCTAAGCACTTTACACATACAAATCTCTTTAGTCCTATGAGGTAGATACTATTGTTATTCCGTTTAACAGATGAAAAGACTGAGGCACAGAGAGGTTGAGTAATTTGCCCAAGGTCACAGAGCTAGTAAGTGGCAGCCAGCCTGAGTCAGGGTACCTACTGCAAGGCCCTAAGGAGTGGGAGGATGAAGCCAGTGCATGGTGGCAGGAGGGTCTGTCCTTAAGAGGTAGAAGGATGACTCCTTAGGCTGGGGGAATGGCAGTTTTCAGTAGGTCTTGGAGTGGAGGGAAGAAAGCTGGAGGGGTTCTTAGAAGCCTCGGCTCTCAGGCGAGGGCTTAGAGAATGACAAAGGACTGGAAAAGTTGTTTCTGGGAATAAGAAAACAAGCTCCGGAAGAAGAGCATATGAAAGGGCCACTAAGCAAGCAGCTCGCAGCGGCCTGGTGAGTTAAGCACCCACAGCTCTGGGACAGCCAGTCCCTGCAAGTTGTGTGGTTTCCTCGGGTGAACCCTGCAGCCAGGAGCAGGAGCAGGATAAACAGAAGGTAAAACTTACTTGGTGGGGTGGGTGGGGGAGCAAAAGAAACCTCCTAGGAAGTCTGACCATAAAAACCCAGTCCTGGCATGGAACTTAAGGATGGTCCTCCTTGAGAAGTAGGGCATCAACACTCAGAGCTATAGAGGAGCTTCCAGAAAGAGGGAGGTGATATTTGAGTCAGGATAAAAAGTCTTAATAAAAAGACACCAAGAACCACATGGCACCTTAGCGGAGGTGCGGCGGCTATGCTCCACCGTGAGGGGGACCCCTACTTCCACAAAACCTTCCCTGACCACTAGTCCAGCCATAAAGACTCCTCTACCCCAGAACTCCTACACATGCCAACATGGCCTTAATTCCATTTTCTCTTCTCTAGTAACTTCACGTGTGTGTGTGTGTGTGTGTGTGTGTGTGTGTGTGTGTGTGTCTTGCTTTTCCAAGGAAACTCTTGAAAGAAACTCAGTGTCCCCTTTTTTTTCCTTAATCTCTCACAAAGCCCAGCAAACAAGGACCACAAACACATGTACTTCATAAATACAGGATGGAGGGGTTCCAAGAGAGCCACATTTCATCTTCTCCTATAATGGCCTCGGCACAGCAACTGAGGCAGAGTCTACACAAACAGGCAGTCAAACAGAGAAGTCCTGTGCGGGGACACAGCCGCCTCCCTCAGCACACCATCCCAAGCACCCCCACACACGTCCCCATGGCTGGGCACTGGCCACAGCAGTGCAAGAGTGGCTTTGGGGGGTTGTTAATGGGAGAAGTTCTGCCTATTGCGCCTCATACCTCCAGGCCTGACAGCACAGGGTCAAAGGTCACCTATTGGGGTGACCTGGCCTCACAAAATCTCCATATTCTCAGGATGTAGCTTAGGAGACTACAGAAAAAGATGCAGATCCAGGGAAAGGCCTCTGAGCGTCTCAGTGTGACTGGGGCCACATCAGACTAACTGGCCTAGCTGTTACATCCCCAGGCCCTCACAGCGAGGCAGGGGGATGCAGCACCTGAGACAAGGACTGCCTGGTGCTGGGCCTGGGGGTGTGCATGCCCAGAAAAGAACAGCATTAAACCAGGCGTAATTTCCATGAATTTATTGGAAACACGATACAAACTGATTAGTAGATGGCATCTCCTTACAGACAGTCCACACTGTGATACCACACACAGAACGAATTATCCTGGGTAAACACTCCTGAGCACTGATGCATGCTCTGGGTTAGTGTTCTCTGGCAGGGAGAACCAGAGACATGGTGGAGAGGAACAGAACCGGTGGACAGAAAACTGGGACGTGGCTCTCCCGAGGGTGGTGTGGTGGGGTTGCTAAATGGGCAAATTCCCCCAAAGGAAAACAGGGACAACAGCGAAGAAAAAAGGCTTTCCCCTCCCTCCCCAAAGCACTTTCCTCTCTAGGCAGAGTAAAGCAGGATCTACAAAAACCCCAGGGGGCAGCTAGCTCCTCTGTCCAGCCCTGCCAGGTCTTAAGACAGCAGTGAGGCATGAACACTAGGCTTGGCCATGGCACCGAGCAGACTGAGGCCATGCACAGCCCGGCCTGCTTGCCCTCAGACCCCTGCTCTGCTCTGAGCAGCAGGGGGCTGACACTGCGGGTTACCTGTCCCAGGCTCCCAGGGCAGCTGGCTTCTAGCTGGGTTTGGCTAATGGGAGGCACCTGCAGATATCTGGCAGGCCTCTCCATCACTCCCCCACTGTCTGGGGGACATTTCTTACAGGATCCCCGGCTCCTCATGGCTCCAGTTCCCCCCAGCTGGGCCCTCTGTGCCCCAGGTCCCCCAGTGGCCATGGCTCCTGGGCTCTGGTAAGTGGCGTCCTCACTGTGCCAACCAGCCTGCGGTGGCAGCCACCTCCTACTGCCACTCCCCATCTCTGGGCTGCCCCTCGCTCCCGTTTTGCCTCTCAGCTCTTCCTGTTTCTGTGTTAAACAAACCTCTGGATTACAGCCCTTCTGTTTTAAATATTTAGAGTGGTTTCTATCTTCCTGGTTGGGCCCTGAGTGATAGAAACTGGGCTATAGACAAGGCAGAAGTGTGAGAGGCGTGCTAACAAGTTCCAACAACAACCTCCAGCATGTCCTCCTCTCTCGTGCACCTTTAAGAAATGAGGGGTGGGCAGGCAATGACCGAGAAAGAGCAGGGAGGGGACCTGCAGGGTTTGTGTCCTCACCCAAGGGAGCACAGCACCCTAGGTGTGTCTGCTGTGGGCTGTGCAGAGTCTCTGTGTCCATGCTCACTGAACAATGGTGACATGCACTGACACACAACAGTGACACTATGGCCTCAGGAAGGGGGTGGCAGGGAAACCCTCTCAGCACCAAATGCTCAGAATGGCAAAGGCAAGAAACAGAGGCTCCTTAGCATCTTTCCTCCATTCCCTGGAAGATTCTGTCAGAACGCTGGAGGGGTTTCCAGAGATGAAGTGAGAGCATAAAATCTTAGTCAACATCATCTTCCTAGGAGGATGGGACTGTAGAACCAGGAGCTTTCACTACCAAGGGGAAGGAAGAGCCTTCTTGGTACATGTGGCTCAAAACAAGCTGCACTCTCCCCAAAGCCAAACACCAGTTGGGAGGAAGGGGCCTCCCTGCTCCTCCGCAGACCTGGCCTGATCCCGGTCTCCAGACATCCTGGGCCCGGGTGAGAGAGCATGAAGGAGAGACAGGCAGAGAGAATGAGGCTGGCAGCAAAGTCATGGGCAGCTAATTGTTTCCATAATCAACAGTCACCATTTAATGCAGGTTCAGAGAGGAAAGGGAAAGGGCGAGGGAATCGTTTCCCCTTCTATGCCCACATGTGAGAATAAATCCAGAGCAGGGGCATAGCTTTCCTGTGTCTTTTTTCTTTAGAGAAGCAACACCTCACATGGTGTGTAACAGAAAGAGCCAGTTGCCTCCTCTTCCTGGGTCTTTGCTGAAGGGACCTCCCGGTGGGAACCCCTGGGGATGTCTGCACCTCTGCCATCTCACCAAGTCCCTCTGACCAGGCCCCACCCTCAGGGGCCCCAGGCCTAGACCAGTACAGCTCCAAGAGTCGGCAGTGGTGGGAACATCCTCCAGTTGCCCCTGCAGAAGCCTTAGATGAGAACCAACTCCTCCTCAGAAGAGAAGCCAAGATGCCTGCAAAACTGAAAGAGGACAAGGCGGCTCGAGCACCGAGCACTGCCCTCCACAGTCACACACCACGTTTTCTCCACTGAGCGGAGCCCAGCTTCCAAGGACACAGACGTCTAGAGCATCATCATCATTTCTGTGACACCTCACTCTTCCCAGGGGGGTCAATTCAATTGTAGCCACTCTGTCCTGCAACAACCCAGCTGGTTTGGGGCACCTCGTGTCAGCCATCCAGCTGCCTCCCAGCAACCCCAGAGACGGCTGGGAGGTCAGACTCCAGTTGTCTTTCCCAGTGCTATGACCCTGTCCCCTAAGGCCTGTCCCTGCAAACAGAGGGCAGGGAAGTGGCCAGACTCACATCTGCTTGGGGAGCTGATCGGGCACTGAGTTATTCCCATCCCTGCAGCTGCACACACAGAGCAGCAGAGTGGCTAGCTGTGACACCACCAAGGGCTGTACTGAGGGCAGGCAGGAAACTAGGAAGAGCCCAAGCCAGTGGAGCAGGCAGGTCTCCTGGGGCCCAGCGCCGGAGGGGTGTGGGTCATGTTGTCATCCACACAGACTCATGCCTGCAAACACAGTTCTCTCATTCCACATCCCTAGGCCAAACAGAGTCTACCTGCTCAGAATAAACCTAGGTGATTTGTGACCTACTGTATGACCCACTTGGCTGCAGTTCCTCCTTGGCTGGTTTGGCTGTAAGGGAACAGGACAGTAGGCAAATGGCTTGTCACAGTGATCCACACACTTGGCACACTTAACACCTGCTCTTGCTGGAGTTGTCTGGGACCAAGCAGAACACCAGCCTCTCTCCAATGACAAAATATAAATGATGATAAGAGTTTATAGGCTCCCCACAGATGACTATCTTATCTTATCTTTTGTCAGAACCTCAGGTAATTCTGTACCTTGCAGGAGTGGGAGAGGGGGAGCAAACATAGGATGCAGGGGTAAGAGCAAAATTTCCCTGTTAAAAGAAAGCATGAAGCCTATTGAGAAAAAGCCAAGTGATGGTAACAGCAAGGGTAGGGAAATAACATGAACTGCATAAACACTGGCACATTTCTTAAGAAAAACCCACTCAGAAAGATGCCATATCCCTCCTGTACATAACTACACAGCACAAAACAGAGCTGAGCTGACACATGCAGGGCAGCAGCAGCTCTGAGCTCGCAGCAGCCCCCGCTGTCCAAGGAGCCACTGTTCTTGGGGTGCAGGGTGCTGCAGAAGGGAGGTGGCACAGTGGCTCCCTCATCCCCTCAATTCTCAGCCAGGTCCCGCTCTGGGACAGCACGGTCTCTGAGAAGGAAGCAAGGTGCCACAGATTCACATACGGAGACACAGCTTTTGGAACGTGCACTCCTACAGTTTCTTTCCCTGCCCCATGGTGCGCACGCAGAGGCCCCCCACTGAAAGGTACTGGGAGTGGGGCTGCCTCCTTCCCAGGCACGACTGTGAACGTCAGCAGGACAGTGTAGCAAGTCTCGGATTGTAGGATGAAACAGGGATAGCTCAGTCTGACACACAGCACGTGAGTTCTGGAAAAGGGAAGAAACAGGGGCAAGGTTAAACAAGTTCCAACAGTGGGGGCAAGATGAGAGGGAGGACAGACTCAGCCCTCCCACTAGCATCACAACCTTCAGGGAAAGGAGGTTCAACATTATTCAAATAAAAGCTCATAATGTAGTTTTAGCTTAGACCAAAGGGAAAGTTTAATTGAGGCCAAGAAAATATATGAATGATACTAAAGGATCTTAAAAGCTGGATTTTGGATAGGCAGGTTTCATGGTCACCGGCAAGGCCCTACAGCACACCAGACAAGTACTCATGTTTATCTGCAGCCCTCATGGAACTCCTCTGACAGACATGAAGGAATGGGGAACATGGCTGGCTGGGAGGAGGCCCCATCATGAGACTGAGGTCATTGTAATGAATCATAATGGTGTGGGCACTTGCAGGCTATGAACACACTTTTTGTAGGAGAGGAGGGAACCTCAATCCCCCACAGTGTCACAGTGTCAGGAACTATTCCTACTCCCCTCACTCCCACCCCCTCCAATTCCCCCCAAACCTTCACCTCTCCTGTCCCCAAGCTGGGCACCTGGAGACTCTAAACAGAAACAAGTAAATGAAAAGCAGAAGAGGCCTTCAAACTGTATCATCACCACCTTGCATTACTCAGAAGTTCGTGAAACCTTCTGCTTGGTTGTTAGGAAAGTGGTTAGGAGGGAAGTGGGGGTTGTTTGCTGAGACGGGACAAGATGCTCAGACATTCTCTCCCACCATGCATGCCCCTCTGCAGCCCGGAAAGGACCCAGGGACTCTCACCTTCACAGCCTCGTGCCATCCTGAGGAAGGGCTGCAGGATGGAGCAGAGCTGTGCCTTTACTTCGAGAACCTTCCTAGAATAGGGAAGATATATGTACACAGCCTGGTATTTGATATGGCCTCAGTAAGTATGAGTGAAATTAAGACCCAGATAAATTCAGTTTAGGAATCAGGCTAACTTTGCTTTATTGAACCTACTCTAGGTTATATAACTGCCTTATTTAACCTTCACCAGAACCTTGGGAGGGTCAGAAAGGTTAGGAACTTGCTCAAGGTCACACAGTGAGTAAGTTGAGAAGTCAGGCTTTGAATCCAGATCTTCTTAATTCAGGTCAAGTTTTTCCTCCCACCCCAAGCTACCCATTCTCCATCCAGCACAGTGTTCTACTAACAGCCCAGTAAGAGCATCCTATCCTCTTCAGTGTCTCAATTAAAGCTTACGTATGTGCCAGAATCTCTTAGAAGCCTCTCTCTCTTTTCATAGGGGGGAGAGGACTCTGTCATTCATTTTTCCAAATCCCGACAGAATTAAACCACCTACTAGAAGAGCCACTTGTAATAGTTTCCTAAGTTTCCGGCCTGCCATGGTAAATTATGCTTTTATTTGTGCTAAACTTACCTGCTCCCATTTCAGAAGCAACCCTCTCCTCCTAGCATCTCAGGCTCTGGTGCCCAGGCACCCACCTGCCTTCTCCACATTGGCCATGGTTTTAAGTTGAGACATGTCACCTCTCTGCATTCTGGGCTGAAGAATCCCAGTGCTTACCACCTGCCTTGTAAGGCTATCACTTCACTCTCCCCTGCTCAGAGCTTCCCCAGCCCCACTGAATTTCCTGGAAGCAAGGAACAAGACCACATGCAGGGCCCCAGACACAGAGACCCCCAGCACAGCAGCAATGGCAGAGGATCCCAGGAAAAGGTCTACGCCAATTCTCAGGTCTCCTTCCTAGGCCATCATGTAGCCCAAATCATTTCCCTTTTTATTTATTTATTCTCTAATGCATTCATCTACATTTGCCACTTTTATATACACTTACCCTGATTCATAAGCACTTATTTTGTGTTTTGCAAAATTTTCCCTAACGATTTGACTACTCAGAAGGACCTGAAATCCATGGATTTGGAGACTCTGCACTCTAATCAACCAATGCAATGAAAGCAATCCCTTTTTACGGTTTCTAGCTGCTGGCTTCTGAGTTAGTTTCCTTCCCTTCTGAAAATCAGAGAAGAAACCATCAGACTTTTAGAAGCTGGAAAGAAGATAAATGAGTGATAAGACAGTGCACTCAAGAAAGCCAGACTTGAAGCTGGCTTTGTGGAAAGCTGAGAACCCAATTTGTTCAAAGAATCCTCACAGGGCTCATGAAATGACACCAGATACCTCTGCAATTGGGGGAGGGGAACTGAATCAAAGTAGATTCGTTGAAGGCTGTTGGGAAGCAGCTGGGTCCCTAGAAGATCTCCTGACTACGTAGTCCTGGGCAACTGTCTACCTCCCACCAGTCTAGATGGTTATTCTCTGAAAAGGACAAAACACAGTATCTCAGGCCTAGTGGACACCACACACCAAGCACAGCTGAGGACAGGGTTACCAATTCCAGAACAGAGGGATCAAGTGAACCTGTACCCACTGAACAGTGAGCCTCCAGCTTTCTTCCCATGGAGCTCCCAAAATACAGGTAAACAAAACTTTACCCTCTGGAGAAGAGAGAGGAAAAAACTTCTCTGTAGAATCTGACTAGCCCTGTAAAGAAAAGACCTAAAGATACTGGCATTTGGGTCCACCTAACAACCAGCACCCACCCCATGAAATGCACTCTGTTCTGCCCACAAGCACTAGTACAGAGCTTTCAATCTGATTTTTAGTCTCCTACTCTTAAGCATTACTAGGCAAAAGTCACCAGGAAAAAACTGCTAACATTAATGTTTAGAGACCAAAACAAATAAACAGAAGAATGCAAATTGGAGAAATAGACTATTCATAGACAAGAAAACTTAAAAAACAAAAAAACACTATCATTAATATCCTCAGAGAAGTAAGAAAAGGTACAGTATCCAAGAAACATAAACAACATGTTTTTTTTTAATTGAGAGAACTAAGAGGGGAAAACCATAGAAGGATGGAAGAATTCTGTTACCTCTGATGGTAGTTTAATTTAAATTAGGCTAACCCTCCAGCCAATAACAGTGATTAAACTCTGGACAAAATATAAAAAACAACTGTTTGAAAGTACTGGAAAGCAACCAAAATCAGGCAAAAACTGGAGGGGCTATGACCCTAGAAAAAAGTGAGACAAGGCGAGAGCCACTCTTAACTGGCTTTCCCCATGAGCACTTCCATGCATACGAGGAATACGGCGCAGGTCCAACTGTGCTGAAAATCAGAGGTTGGCGTTGAGGCTGTCATTGCAGCTGGAAATTGAGGGAGGAGATCCTGAAAAGAAAAGGAGGCAGAAGGGGGAGGCCCCAAATATTCATACAAACTGCCCTCAAATCATTTGCTGATTTCTGAACCATGCAAGTACAAGGTGATATTCCCAGGAACCCAGTAGAGAACATCAGCTGGAAGTCTCAGAACTGAGCAGCGACTTCAGCAGCTGTCTAATGCTGAGAAGACAGAGTTCAAGTTCTGTCAAGTTACAGGAGTTTGGTAAACAACTTGTTCTTTCTCCTGAAATCCCATAGGACTAAGGGCAAAATTAAAAGAGACGAGCCTTAATAAACTTTAAACCAAGCCTCCACAGAATCGAAGTGATCTGCCAATTTAACTGCTTGCTAAAACAAAACTTAACACTCTGCAGAGGAAAATTACAGAATCCAGAGTCTCTACAACTTACCATGCACACTGACCAGTATTCATTTTTAAAAAATTAAAAATATTATTAGACATGAGAAGAAAATGCAACCCATAACCAAAAGAAAAAACAGTCAGAAGAAGATTAATGGATAATTCAGATGTTAGAATTAGCAGATATGAACTTAAAATATTTAGTATAAATATGTTAAAGAATCTATACAAAAGATGGATATAATGGATGACAAGATGGTGTATCTTAGGAGCAGTAAAAAAGAACCAAATGGAAATCCTAAAACTAAAAACTACAAAATCTGAAATGAAAAATTTGTTGGATGGGATTAACAGCAGATTCGATACTGCAGAAGAATCAGTGAACCTGAAGATAGAACTCTAAAAATTATTCAAACTGACAGAGTACATACTACATGACTTCATTTATATAAAATTCTAGAAAATGTAAGTGAATCTATGATGACAAAAAACCCATTAGTATCTCATCACCATGAAATAAAGGCAAAAAAAAAAAAAAAACCCCACATCAGTGGCCACTTGGAGATGACGCAGGGGAGATGGGGAGGGGTGGGAGGATTATAGAGGGGTGGAAGAAAACTTTTGGGGATGATGGATAAGTTTATTATCTTGATTGTGCCAATGGTTTCTTGGTGTATACATATGTCAAAACTTATCAAATTCTTATGTTTAAAATGTAATAGTTTAGTGAATGACAATGATACCTTAATAAAGCTGTTAAAAAGAAATGGTAAAAACAATGGCCTTATAGGTGTGATATATATATTTATACACATACACACACATATATACATATAAATACACACACACACACATATATATACATATATACACACACATACATAAATACATATATATAGTTTTCGTCCATACCACAGTTCTTGGTTTAGCCCTTGTTATAATGGACACTTCTAGGCCTCAGAAACCAAAATCTCTCGCTCTGACCTCCTCCTGCCCTCCTTTCACCTGCTCCTTTTTCTCCCCAAGGAAGGCCTTAGAAACTAAAAATATACTCTAATCTTTCCTCACCTTTCTATCTTGGTGCTCTGACCTACCTTATCTGATCATAGGCCATAAGAGCCTCATTTCAGAAGGGGTCCTGCCCCACACCCTGGAGCAAGAAATGCTGCACAGAGAGACTACAAAGAACATGAACAGACCTGCTTTGCTGGGTTTCCTCACTCAGTCTATCAGTATTAGACCACACCCTTTTTTTCCAATCACATTTCTACATGGTTGTCAACCATGCCTATCCAATGAAGTCTCCATAAAAGGCCCAAGAGGACAGGGTTTGGAGAGCTTCCAGGCAACTGAACACGTAGAGGTTCCTGGAGGGTGGTGCACCCAGGGAGGGCATGGAAGTTCCGCACCCCTTCTTGCTTCCCTATGCATCTCTTCATCTGTATCCTTTGTAATATCCTTTAAAATAAGCTGATAAATGTAAGTAAGTGTTTCCCTGAGTTCTGTGAGCCACTCTAGCAAATTAATCAAACCCAAGGAGGGAGTTATGGGATCCCTGATTTATAGCCAGTTAGAAGTACAGGTAAAACAACCTGGGTCTTGTGATTGGCATTGGAAATGAGGAGCAGTCTGTGGGGATGAGCCCTCAACCTGTGGGATCTGACGCTATCTCTAGGTAGACAGTGTCAGAATTGAATTGGAGGACACCCCGCTGGTGTCTGCTAGAGAACTGATTGCTTATTTGGTGTGTGGGAAAAAAACCCCACACATTTGGTCACAGAAGTCTTCTGTGTTGATTGTTGTTGAGTGAGAAAATAGAAAAATAAAAATAAAAAACACTTTGAGCATGTTTTTTCCCCTCAGAATAGGGTTTTTAAAAATCTGTGCTGGAACAACATATGCTGGCTTTAGAGATGCTGTAAGAATCATTCTATTTCAAGTTTAATAAAACTAGAAAAAAGTTCATTTAAAAAAACCCTAAAAACAACAAGGAAAAAAAAAGAAGACTGAGGCACAGTGGCTCACAACTATAACCCCAGCCCTTTGGGAGGCCAAGGTGGGAGGATCACTTGAGGCCAGAGTTCAAGACCAACCTGGGCAATACAGTGAGACCCTATCTCTCCAAAAAAATTTCAAACATCAGCCAGGTGTGGTGGCGTGTGCCTGTAGTCCTAGCTACTCAGGAGGCTCAGACAGGGGGATCACTTCAGCCCAGGAGTCTGAGGTTGTAGTGAGCCTTGATTGTACCATTGCACTCCAGCCTGGGCAACAGAGTAAGACCCTGCCTCAAAAAGAAAAAAAAAAAAGAAAAGAAAAGAAAACCGGTGTGCCATATTAGTATCAGACAAAGTAGAGTTCAAGACAAGGAGTATTAACATATTGACAGAGATAAAGAGGACTATTTCATAGTGATAAAAAGGTCAAAAAGACATAAAAATCCTAAATACATATATACTCAATAACAGAATCTAAAAATACATGAAGTAAAACTTGACAAACTAAAGGGAGAAGCGGACATGGTTGGAATATAAAGTTGAGAAAGTCTCCCAGAAAGTAGAGTAAAACACACAGAGATGGAAAGCTGGAAAGAAACAAGAATAAAACCAAAGGGCCAGTCCAGGAGGTCCAAACAATATCCTGCCCATGTTTTCTGCTGAGTGTGGGTCCCAGATGCCTTAAACGTGGTCAGCCC
Source organism: Daubentonia madagascariensis (assembly GCA_023783475.1). NCBI lineage: Eukaryota > Metazoa > Chordata > Mammalia > Primates > Daubentoniidae > Daubentonia > Daubentonia madagascariensis. The sequence goes on along the minus strand of JAKFHU010001035.1, from coordinate 36,396,765 downwards.
CATCTTCCCAAGACTCACTCTCCGTCTTGCTCACTGACTGCCCCAGAGGGGCTCACTCAGTGAAGGTGCAAACAACATCGTGAAAAGGGTCTTCTCAGATATCTTCTTTGGGAACCTTCACCTAACAAAGTTATCTTCAAGTCTGCAGCTCAGTTTTACATTAATCACTTTTCATGTTCATTTATATGTAAATAGTTGCTGATAAAAATAAATATTTTGTTGAGAGAGGAATATGCATAGATTATAACTCAGATGTTTTCTGAGCTTAAACAGTGTTCAGTCATTTGGAAGAGAAAACAGGGAAAGAAAATAACAATGAACAGGGTTGAGAAGCTTAAAATGAACCCAGTGGGAGTTTCCAAATCAAGTAGACGGTGACTAATCCTCCCATGTCCATTGCCCTGGGAGCACTGCAGATTCAGCAGGCTTCTCCTCACTTCCTCACTAGGAGCCACAGAGGTTGCTCAAGGGGATGCCTAATCGATTGGTTCCTGGGGTTGGTCTTTACTTCCCTGGGGCATCAAGATCTATTACTGTTCTGATATCCCAATGGCTTTCTCAGACAATTGTGCCTGCTCTTTTGATGGACGAGTCAAACCTCTTCCAAGTCACATCCTCTTCTCAGGGACCTAATCCCCTCCGCGGTCTTCTTCCCTTTCCTTTCCCAAACATCTACCCCTCCTCCCAAAAAACCTGAGACCCAGTTCTCACTTTTCTTCTCAGAGGTCACCCTCTGTGTCACTGAGAATGGGGGAACATAGGGACAGGTTGGTTTTAAAAGGCTGGCTTCCTGTAATGACACCTGCAGGCAAAGAGAGACACTTACTGAGGAGGTCAGCGCTGGTTCACATGACTAAGAACCCTTGAGAAACTACCGTGAACTTTTGTCAGTCTTTGAGGACCTCCATATTGCTGAGAGGGTCTCAAGTCTAGGCCCCTTAGGGGATCCCACGCTAGTGTTTCCCTCAGGGACAAGACAGAAGTACTCTCTGGGAGAAACTGTGATACTAGTAAACCCAGGACCCAGGAGTGGCCAATTTGGCATCCTTCCAGAATATTCCAAAACACCAAGTTGTTGACTACTCATGCTTAATGAACGTGGATCTGTCTTGCTCTACAATCCCTACCCCCATGGCTCCATAGGCTGAGAGAACATCCACTGCCCTCAGACAATGCTTCAGTAGCCCTGAAACCCTCTCAATACATAAGGTACTCTGCTATATTGCTTCACATTCAATAAACCCTGGGGCCATAATGGTCCTTTATAAAATAATGTTTTAAAACCTCAAAGGTTTTCTAAATATATTTAACCAGATTGTGATAGTACACCTTGAGACAAGGAGACCACAGGTAAGTCTAGGGACACTGGATGTTCTTCAACAAACGATGTTTTAGAAGATTAAAAAAAAAAAAAACAAAAAACAAAAAAACCCATTGTCTTTTGAAATGGCATCAAATTTGTGACAGAAGGCAGCCTGGGCCTAAGCATGCCTAGAAGTGCCATCAGCTGTCCCTGGCAGTCTATTTTTATCGGGATTTGTGAAGACAGCAGATGCATCCTCAGAGCTTGCTCAGTGGTACAATGGCTGTCACCAGCACCCATTTCTCAGGGTTGTGATGCCAACTGTTGGAATTGCTGAATCACTGATTTCAGAAACAAGTCATCAAAAGGACAATCTGCACACCCTAGATCATAATATTGAGACATCCACACTAGATACCCTCTTCATGGGAGAGTTAGAAAAATGATATTACTCAATGCAGAAAATAAATAAGAAAAAATAACTAGATCTACAGTGTACTCCCATGCCCCAGGGGAAATAAGCCAGAGGACAGCAGATTAAAAAGGGCTTTATTGTACGATTCATCACTTTCCCTGGCTCAGACGCCCTGACTCTGTCCCACCAAAAACTCACCTTCTCTTCTGAGCCTGTTGCTTTGGTTTCCCTGACACACTGAGTCCTATTTCAGTACCCCTGGGACAAAAGCCAAGTCATCTTGGCAAAAGGTTAAGAGCACCTCCAGCCAATGGTCCATATCACTTCACAAGCATAAGTTTTTCTCAAGGTCCCCATTGGACTGAGAGAGAGCAGGCAATCACCTTGCCCCTGTGCAGTGGAATGAAGATTTTCTGACTGACCATACAACCCCGCTGCCTCTCTCCTCCCCAGAATGTTTCCTGACTCGGCCTTCTCTCTGAAAAAGATTCCACTGTCTCAAGATCATCATGGTCCATCTCCTCTGCTGTAGGGTCTCTAATCATAGGAACCTACAGGAAGCTAAGTGAGCCCTCTCAATAAACCTAATTTCCTGTCTTTAATGCTCCTCAAAATAACTTAATCAAGGGCAATCTCTCTAATGTACAAATATACATCGGAGCATTCCCATTTACCCTGAAGCAAATCCATGAGTCATTTTTTGAGAATCATGTTTTTAGGGAAGAAATGAATATAGTTATAAGGAGGGTATTGACATTTTATTCACATACAATTCACATATGACTTAGGTTGTTATCATAGCAACTTTCCAAATAAAACTGTAATAGAAACTATTTTTTAAGGTGGAGACAGAATCTTAACACTTAATGAATACCTACTATGAGTCAGAGACTATGCTGGAAATAGTATATAATTTGATTTAAACACATTTCACCTTTAGGTGATTCTGTGAATTTTCTCTTCTTTCTTGTTTTCCTCTCTCCCTAACACTAATATAGCTCCTGTGCCCCAACTTCCAGAAAAAGGAGGGGGTATGATATGGGCAGATGAGCTTTACACAGGTAGGAAATGGAGGTGAAGGGCTTTTATTAGAAAATGATGGCTTGTACTTCATAGTCTGAGCAAAGAAAAATACCCACTATATTTCTCTATACATTTGCAGGCATACACCCATCTCCTATACACAGAAAACATAAACAGCTCCCATGTACAGGTGCACCTTGTTTTATTGAGCTTCACTTTATTGTGCTTCATAGCTACTGTGTTTTTTACAAATTGAAGGTTTGTGGCAAGTCTGTGTCAAGCAAGTCTACTGATGCCATCTTTCCAACAGCATGTGCTCACTTCACGTCTCTGTGTCACATTTTGGTAATTCTCATTATATTTCAAACTTTTTCATTATTATTATATCTGTTATGGTGATCTGTAATAAGTGATCTTTGACGTTACTATTGTAATTGTTTTGGGGTCAGAGACCACACCCACACAAGATGGCAAATTTAATCAATAAATGTTATGTGTGTTCTGACTGCTCCACCAACCAGCTGTTCCCCCACGTCTCCCTCTCCTGGGGTCTCCCTATTCCCTGAGATACAACAATATTGAAATTAGGCCAATTAATAACCCTACAATGGTTTCTAAGTGTTCAAGCGAAAGTAAGAGTTGCATGTCTCTCACTTTAAATCAAAAGCTAGAAATGATGAAGCTTAGTGAGGAAGCCATGTCAAAAGCTGAGATGGGCTTAAAGCTAAGCCTTTTGTACCAAACCAGCCAAGTTGTGAGTGCAAAGGAAAAGTCCCTGAAGGAAATTAAAATTGCTACTCCAGTGAACACACAAATGATAAGAAAGTGAAACAGCTTTATTGCTGATAGGAAGAAAGTCTTAGTGGTCTGGGTAGAAGATCAAACCAGCTACAACATTCCCTTAAGCCAAAGCCTATTCCAGAGCAACGCCCTTACTCCCTTCAATTCTATGAAGGCTGAGAGAGGTGAGGAAGCTGGCGAAGCAGTTTGAAGCTAGCACAGGTTGGTTCATGAGGTTTAAGGAAAGAAGCTGTCACCATAGCATGAAAGTGCAAGGTGAAGCAGCAAGTGCTGATGTAGAAGCTATAGCAAGTTATCCAGAAGATCTAGTTAAGATCACTGATGAAGGTGGCTACACAAAACAACAGATTTTCAGTGTAGACAAAACAGCTTTATCATGGAAGAAGATGCCATCTAGAACTTTCATAGCTAGGGAGGAAAAGTCAATGCCTGGCTTCAAATCTTCAAAGGACAGGCTGACTCCCTTGTTAGAGTCTAATGCAGCTGGTGACTTTTAAGTTGAAACCAATGCTCATTTAACCATCCTGAAAATCCTAGGGCCCTTAACAATTACGCTACATCTACTGTCCCTGTGCTTTTTAAATGGAACAACAAAGCCTGGATGGCAGCACATTTGTTTACAACATGATTTACTGAATATTTTAAGCCCACTGTTAAGACCTACTGCTCAGAAAAAAAAGATTCCTTTCAAAATATTACTGCTCAATGACAATGCACCTGGTCACCCAAGAGCTCTGATGGAGGTATACACGGAGATTAATGTTGTTTTCGTGTCTGCTAACACAACATCGATTGTGCAGTCCATGGATCAAGGAGTAATTTTGACTTTTAAGTCTTATTAAGAAATACATTTTATAGCTGGGTGCAGTGGCTCACACCTCTAATCTCAGCACTTTGGGAGGCCAAGATGGGAAGATCACTTGAGACCAGGAGTTCAAGACCAGCCTGGGCAACATAGTGAAATCCCATCTCTACAAAAATTAAAAAATTAGCTGTGCATGGTGGTGTGTGCCTGTTGTCCCAGCTACTCAGGAGGCTGAGGTGGGAGGATCACTTGAGCCCAGGAATCCCAGCCTGGGCAACAAAGTGAGATCCTGTCTTTAAAAATGAAAAGAAATACATTTCATAAGATTCTAGGTGCCATAGATAGTGACTTCTCTGATGGATGTGGGCAAAATAAGTTGAAAACCTCTGGAAAGGATTCACCATTCTAAATGTCATTAAGAACATTTGTAATTCACAGGAGGAGGTCAAAATATCAATATTAACAGAAGTTTGGAAGAAAATGATTCCAACTCTTATGGATGACTTTGAGGGGCTCAAGACTTCAGTGTAGGAAGTCACTGCAGATGTGTTAAAAACAGCAAGAGAACTAGAATTAGAAGTGGAGCCTGAAGATGTGACTGAATTGCCACAATTTCATGATAAAACTTGAATGCAAAAGGAGGTCCTTTTTATGGATGTGCAAAGACAGTGGTTTCTTGAGATGGAATCTACTTCTTTCTGGTGAAGATGCCATGAATGTTGTTGAAATGACAACAAAGGATTTTAAATATTACATCAACTTAGTTGATAAAGCAGCAGCAGGGTTTGAGAGGAGTGACTCCAATTTTGAAAGCAGTTCAATTGTGGGTAAAATTCTGTCAAACAGCATCACATGCTATAGAGAAATCTTTTATGAAAGGAAGAGTCCATTGATGTGGCAAACCTCACTGTTGTCTTATTTTAAGAAATTGCCCCAACTTTCAGCAACCACCACCCTGATCAGTCTGCAGCTATCAACAACCAGGCAAGCCCCTCTACCAGCAAAAAGATTACAACTCACTGAAGGCTCAGATGATCACTAGCATTTTTTAGCAATAAAGAATTTTAAAGTTAAGGTAAGGTATATACACTGTTTTTTTAGACATAATGCTATTGCACATTTAATAGACTACAGTATAGCGTGAACATAACTTTTGTATGTACTGGGAAACCAAGAAATTCATGTGCCTCACTTTATTGCAGCAGTCTGTAACCAAATCCACAATATCTCTGAGGTATGCCTGTATGTGCTGCACTCAACACATAATCTGGGTCCTTATTCACCTGGTGAAAAAAAACACTAGATTTGGAGTTTAAGTTCCATCTCTACTACTTCCTAGCTGTGACTGTGGGCAAATCCCTTAACCTCTCTGAGCTTTGATTTTTTGATCACTAAAATGCAGGTTATAACATCTACCTCATGAAGTGTTTGAAGATTAAGTGAAATAAAATACACGAAATATTTCAATCACTAGATCAATTCTGTAAGGCAAATGTAATCTGTACTTTACAGATTTACAGAGGAGAAAACTGGTGCAAAAAACCATGTGATTCTCCCAAGGTCATGCAAGAAGTAATCACAGAAATAAATCATTAATCCCATCTGACTTCAAACACTCAGATGTCCTTTTTTTCCCCCATGGAACAGACAAATTCTATCTCCCCTGCTGCCCTCTCTTTTGGGCTCTCAGACATGGAAAAGTTTTCCAATAATGGCTCTTCTATCCCTAGTGACTCCAGGGCCTTCCCTACTCACAGCCACTTGGAATTAACCAAGTAGGCCAAACACAGTAGGTACTTGGTTTGCTGGCAATAAAAATGTCAGCAAGGGAAGAAACTGAGGAGACAGGATTTGGAAACCACCACGATGGAATATGGTACACTGCCAGACCAACAGCCTAAGGCAAAAGACTAAGGTATAGGGAGAATGACAAGGCACTGTGCAGGTCTGTAATTTTGAACCTTCTTTCTTCCTATCATTACTGACTCCTTGCACCGAGGCTTCTTATGTATGCAGATTTCATGTTCATCCTTGGAGTTTAAGGTCCCTTAGGGTGGTCACAGAGTCTGTGTATGACCATGGGGTGACCTAACAGAGCACACAGAGTACTGGGACTCTCTGCTCCCAATCCATACCAGGGCCTTTAAAGGGCCTTCCCTAGGGCCAGGTAAAAGACGGTGGTTTTCAGGGAGGCAATAAGAAGTTGTCTATCATTAAAAAAAAAAAAAAAAAAAAGGCAAGGCAAAATTCTTTCTGCTAGTAGAAATCCAGAGACTCTTTTCTCATCATCAAGAACCTGCAATGCAAAGGTGGAGGGTGAGTGGAGGAGGAAAGCCACTGAAGGTGATAGGAAGCCCTAAAGCTGAAGACCTAAACATTTCAGTAGAACCAGGTTTTGCTTCCAGTTAAATTAGTTCTGTCCATCAATATTCTGTTTGGTGTGCTCATCTGTCTGACATGCTTTTAATTAAGTAGCAGTGCTAATTGATTTTATTACTGGAACACACAGGGCAAGGCTTTCCCATGAGTTTGTTTCTATTTCAATACATGATGGTAATAACTATCCCATGAAAACTCACTATTAGGCAAACATTTTTTCCAGGACTTTGAGTTCATCTTGGAAACTCAGGTTAGTCAGGATCCTGTATCTTGAGGAAATAAGAAACAGGCCCATTATCCCAAGGAAAAGATCCACGAGTAATACAAGAACGTGGGCACTTTCTAATTGTTTCTCAGCTCACACTCACCCACCCAAAGTCCGTTTCCTGACACTGGGGCTGGGTAGGACTCTACAACACATTTCTCCTTTGCTGTCAGCCTCCCAGTTATGCCAGAAGAGGGTACTAGCGGGAGCCCACAGGGCTGAGGAGGGAGGGGGCACCTGCTCCTTCTGGTTCCTATCAGTGTCACCCCAGCTAGCAGCAGTAATTTGTCCCAGAACTAGCCTTATCACACCTCCTGAGAGATGCCTGTGCTGGCCTTCTCCTCAAGGTTGGGTTCCAGCTCCTCGGGTCCCTCCTTGAGCTTCTAGGTTGTGATAACCCCAACTTCTTGCTTGTGTTCTCCCAACCCTAGGAGTGCTGGCTGTTTCCTGTGCCCCTCCCATGTTCCCTGTTTACCTATTCTGTCCTCCAATGTCTGTCATATTGACTTCTTATAGCTGTTAAAATAACTTGCATAGTTTCTACTTCGCTGATAGAACTTAATACAGCATGTTTGAGAGCCACAGCTTAATTTAAAACAGTGGTTAAATGAACAGATTCTGAAATCAGTAACATCTGAGTGGGAATCCAAATCCATCTGTGCAGTACCTGGTAACTTTGGAAAATTTAATTCACCTCTCTGGGTCTCATTTTTCCCAATCACTTCCATTTATTCAGTTAATATACAGCGAGCACCTACTAAGTGCCAGGTACTGTGCTAGGCATAGAGATGCAACGGTATGCAAAAAAAATTCCCTGACCTCCCAGAACTTCCTGTCATGTGAATTAAATGATAACACAGTAAGGGAGTTAGCACAGTGCCAGGCACATGTCATCAGTCTGTCTCTCCATACCATGACAGGAGAGCAAAGACAAATGGGCCTTGAAGAAAGAAGTGTTTCAGCAGCTAGGTCTCTTCAGAAAATGAGATGGGTGTCTTTCCCAAAAAAGGCTTAAGGTTGCAGTCTATATTACACCAAGGATTCCTTGTGTGCCCTGTCCATTCCTCTTGTTCAGAGCAGAGAAACAATGATCCTGCAGCAGCATCCACCCTGAGGGAAACGGGACAAACCAGCCCTAGAGAGAGACCACTACAAGGTGGCATTTTTAAGAAAATTCCAAGGAAACGGGTATCTGTGATACTGAGGAAAGAGCAACAGAAACTATAATGGAGGGCCAAGACAAGGATCCCAGAATGACCACAGGAGGTGAGGGGAAGAAAATACCAAAAAGCTGCCATCCCAACATCAGTTACAATGACAGTCTTTTTACCATAAAAAATATATATATATGTTACATATACATATGTATGCATATATATGTGTGTGTGGTATGTGTGTGTATACACACACACATAAAATGAACCAGAACTTACTTTATGCTTTGTGTAGCAGGACTATATATCTAGAAAGGCCAGGGAGGGGTGATAAGATGGAAAAGAAAGATTCCAGTTTCCATTTAAGCCTGAATCCAACCTGTGGGCAAGGAAAAGCTGGAAAGAAATCAATCTCACTTTTTAACACAATCCTTCCTTGGCTCTCTGCTGGCTAGACATCAGGCATATTGTAGCAAGGATGGCCAATGTTCTCATTAGCAAGAAAGCATTTCTGAAAGATTGCTGTATAGCTAAATTCTTGAAAACCATACCTACGATATACTGATACCCTATAAATGCAAACTAAACTCCTCATCCTCAATTTTTTCCTCATTTTTGACATGATTATGACCATCAAAAGTTATACCAAAGGAAAATGACCATGGGAAATTATTATTAGAAGGTCTATTCTGCATCCTTGCTCTAGGGCCTCATTATAAATAATCTACTGTCACTGAAGGAATTTAAGAGTTCCATAAGGCACGAAAAGCCTGGAGAGAGTTTTATTCATAAATAAATGCCAATCCTTAAACAATAAAGACAGCTTTAAATTCCAGGACTATTGAAATGAACAACACATACTGCCTGGATGATTTATTATGGTTGTGTTTATAGTCCAAATGGGAAGATAATTCAATTTCACCTGAAGAGTCATTATATGGCTGAGCCCAAGAGAAGTACTTTGGATAAGAGGTGATATTTCTGTTTTTCCATTTCAAACAAATTATTATTTCTGTATTTAGGACATCACCGAGGCAATTCCTTTATTGGCTTGTAGCACTCTTGAGCAATTAAAAAAATTTATAAGGTGAAAGAAGTAGGGGACAAATGCCAAATTCAGAATGATCCACAGAACATTGAAGAGCCTCCAGAGAACACTGATGTCTCAGATATAAGACAAAATAATCACTTCTGCTCAAGAAAACTTAAATGAGCAGTGACTGTGCATCACAGCAAGAACATTATTACCCAGCAGAAGCAACTTGCTAAATACAGACTTCATGTCCAAACAAGCCTCCTAATAGGAGATGTGAGCAAAAAAGTATCTCCTGGTGAGATGGAGAAATATCTCCTGGCAAAATGTGGCAAGTGGCAGTGTTCCCCCTTATTCCCCTACCACACATTTAGATCAATCATGGAGTAGAAGAACCTGTTTGTAATATATTCTTGGACGTGGCAGACACATGCAGCACAGATGGGCCCTGGCCTATCAGTATAGCCTCCAGAATTCCTGGGCTTACATACCATCCAGACCATTGTGATGACTGTAGTTTCTTTTCCCCAGAATGCTCAAAGATGTGTGATTCGAAGTGGTTAGCATCCGCTTGGTAGCTGGCGTTTGCAGGCTTGGTGTAGATCGAACTACATTAGGTTTCTTCGCAGGATGGATCTCTGATGGGGAAGAAAGGTTTCTCAACTCAGAACATGACATTAAAAATCTGTGTGCACTTACATTGGCTAATAAGCACACATCTTATTTCTTAATGAGCTGAGAGTCAGTTCCTTATCAGCCAGCTACAGACTTGCATAATGAATCAGGTGGTGGTGTTGCCATGGCTTTGCTTATCAAGTAAGCTGGTTCTTCCCCTGCTGGCTGGAGCTCTGAGCCCCAGGTTGTGAATATAAGAAGAAAAAAAAAAAAAAAAAAACCACTTCAGAAGGTCATTTACAACACGAGATTTACTAAGGGAATAAGCCATGTGACTCTTCAAGATGTTAGAAATCAAAAGGTTATCTGGAAAGGTAGCCTCAGGGAAAAAACACCTCTGTGCTCTGTCAAACCAGGCAGGAAGTCTGGTGTGTGAGCTTTCTGAAAAACAGGATTCCTTCCCTGGCTCTGCAAACAGGCTATGGGACCAGGGTCAATTACTTCCAGCCTAGAACATTTTGATATAGATGAAATCTGAAACCAAAGTCCAAATATAATAGTCAAGAGGTAGAAGAAACGCTTTTACCAAGGATATATCACAAAACTGCAATGTGTCTGTAGTATATGCGTGTTTAAGTGTAGTATATTGTTGTCAACCATGTAGCCCAGAACTAATTACACTCATTGTAGATGGACAGAAATTGCAATATTGGAGGAACTGGATTTAAGAACCTCCGTCTATTACTAATACTATGCAACCTTTTCTCCAAAGCTTAACCAGCTCACTGATTCTAAATCATTTCCCAGCATGCCAACTACATGCAAGCCACTCTGACTACTCACTCTCCCACCCAAGGTGAGGGCTGAGATATCAGCCTTATTTACTGAAATTTAGGAACAGCCATTGGGATTATTAGAATTACTACATCTCACTCTGGTCAAAATCCTACACTTGCTAAAATTTATACATGGCTTAAATACTACTCCCAAAATCGTGATTTTTTTTCCCAACGTGGCATTAAAGGTTTGTTGACCTCATTTTTCATTACAACCTCCACACCCTATGCTCCATCCAGATCAAACAACCTGCATTCAGGTCCTTGGACTCACTTTGTTCATCTGGTTCTTTTAGCCTCACGATGGAAGAAAATACTCTTTTCCTATTTTTCCATCTATTCAAATACTACATGTCTTTCAAGGCTGAGATTAACTATTACTTTCTTCAGGCAGGCCGCCCTAACACTCATCACAAATAATTATTCCTTCCTCCAAGTGCCCAGTGCATATTACCTGTAATTCTCTGATAGGATCTAATCTTTTGTTTTACTGTTCTTACCTGTGTGCTTTCCCCACTAGACTAAGATTTTTGAGGGCAAGGTTCTTATTTACTTTGGTGTTCCCCAAATCACTTAGTACAGCATCTTGAACATATAAAAATACTCAGAAATAAGCTGTGTAGGGACGTGGTTCAGCTGGTAAAGACAGCACAGTTTTGGTCTTATCTAGTGGGTATAGAGACCGATTTGCCCACAGAAGGAATACACAATTATCCATGAAAAGGCTGACTAATAGGCAATGTTATATTCTATTTTTTATGATCAGAAACTTTCTCTTGCAAGGTAGGAAGGGAATTCCAGGAGTCAGTCCTACAAGGAAATACAAACAGCAATCCTCAAGGACATCACCACCATGACCTAGGTCATGCCTACGAAAACCATGTAATATTTTCAGGGGATACCAAAGCAACTCTTTAGCCCCTGAGGAATAAAACAAGAAATAAGGTGGCAGAGTAACCATCAAAGAGGGAGCTTTGAGCTCTGACTCCTGGGACACTCTGATAAGGACCAGATAATATGCCAAATTCAAGGCTACACTTTGATTTTTAAAAGATTGAATGTCTAAAGTCTGAACACTTCATAATTATAAATCTTTCTGGGAAAGCAATTCTGAGTACATATCTCACTTTACTGAGAAAATGAAAAAGAAATATTAGAAGCAGGAAAACATGCCATTCTTGCTTCTAGGTACATGAGGAACTATTATTTTATAAGTTATTTATTTTAAAACTTTGTTTTAAAAAAAGAGGTTATTGCCTAGTAATAGTAATATTAGTAATTTTTTTTTTTTTTTTTTTTTTTGAAACAGAGTCTCCCTCTGTCTCCCAGGCTAGAGTGCAGCAGTGTCATCACAGCTCACTGCAACCTCAAACTCCTGGGCTTAAGCAATCCTCCTGCCTCAGCCTCCCAAATAGCTGGGACTACAAGCGTGCGCCACCACGCCCAGCTAATTTTTTCTATCTTTTGTAGAGACAGGGTCTCACTCTTGCTCGGGCTGGTCTCAAACTCTTGAGCTCAAGTGATCTTCTGCCTCGGCCTGCCAGAGTGCTAGGATTACAGGCATGAGCCACCACGCCCGGCCTTATACTTTTCTTAATTGTGAAAATTCAACATGTAAATGGAATCATTATGTTCGGAAATTTCTGGTTAGATGGCATGATAAGAACCAGAAAGCAATACAAATGCTTCCCTTTCAAAGTAACCTTAAGTACACCAAAAACATAAATATTTTTAAGGTAGGTTAAAGTGAGTTTCATCTCATTTTTTAAAAAAAAAAGGTAAATAAACTATTCATCCAAAGTAATAATTGAATGCTTTTTCTTTTCCCGTTTTTACTTAATCTGCATTTATTTCCATGAATATACATTACATTTTTATTCAATGATTTTTTTGGAAAAAGTAAACACATACCATAACTGTGTGTTGGTAATAGAAGTTTCTAAAACAAAATAAACTGACTATATATTTGAAGGTATCCAATTCCAGGTATTTGAAAGGCTTGAATTTAGTTTAGATATGTCCATTTAGAATGGCCAAATATCTATAATATTCAGAAATTGTTCTTTGAGTTTTTTCTCTATCAGAAAATACCCACCTAAATACCCAATGATACATGCCAAAGGTTTCCTAGTGCTTTTGCTTTTCAGTGGACTTCCAGATAGCTCGGCATGTCTGTCTGCATCTGAGGAGAGAAAGAAACATGGAGACAACCAATGAGGCAGATTTCTCTACCTAGACCACACACACCGCAGAAATAAAAGGTGCAAGTGGAAAACAGTGCAAAATAGCCACCAGATTCTTGCACAATTTCCTTTGGGGTTTGAGAAAACCGCTTCTCTTCTGGTTCCCAATTGCTGAACGAGGGATTTACATGGAGAACACTCACGTTAAAGCCCATGTGAGTATAACTAACACGTGCTCTACACACTCATGCTTTCTTACTGTGTATGTCCATCTGAAAACTGAAATTAACATGCTTCCTTTCTAGCCATGGCTTTTCTACATTACAGTAGAAAAATGCCCATAAAGTACAAGGTGGAATCAGTCCTAATGTAAGATTAGTCTGACATTGAAGAAAAATGACAGCTGATAAAGGCTACACACTTGGCCATCCCTGATCTAGATAGAGTAGGTCCCCATTGAGAAGTCTTAACCTATCTTGGCGAAAGTCAATTCTGTTAGGTGAAAGCCTCACAAGGGTAATAATGCATCACTTGGTTTTATCACTGGTTTTCTATCCCTAATATCCTACTAGGATGTCATTAGCGCTGAGATTTAAAAGGTTACCTGTGTGCAGACAGTATTTCATCCGTCCGTCAGAATAGTAAGATACTGTGAGAATTAGCTCATAAAAGTTTTCATCACACTCCTCATACTCTATCATGCATTTCAGGTAGAGAAAAATAAAACATGCAATATAACACTCTGTGTGGTGTAATTAGCTGTCATTAGGATGGAAGAGTAGGTGGGTAATGTGGCTGTTTCTTATACCAAAGAGTTAAGTTATAAAAACGAGAGTTTGAAGGGATAAAACAAATTATGTATTGAAACTTTTTTTAAAAAAATTCACAGATATTGTCATAAAGTTTAACAAAGTAGCTTTAGCTGATAAGATTCTAGTAAGTTTATGCCTTCAAATATTTAACAGTAATGTCCTACAGGTTTTCTGTTCTATTAGAGAATTTTTCCTTTTATAAACTGAGACAACATTTCTAGGCATACACACAGGAAATTTCCTTTGACATCCACAGGAATTTTTACGCTTTTAGTGTTAAAATGTGCGATTCAATCTGCAAACTCAAATAATTTAAAATAAAAATTAACTTTTTCATGAGCTCTAGCCATCTCTTTCATCAAGAAAACTCTTTTTAAAAAACATTAAAATAGACAAAACACTGCAGAAAGCCTCAAACAACAGGAATCTGAATATTCAATAATAAGCACTGGCTAATTATTATGCAACCACTGACCACTAACAACTATAAATGATCCAACTTCTCTTCTTACTATACTTTTGGTTCCTATGGGAAAAATAAATTACTAAGCTATGAAGCTTTTCACATGTACTTGAATAATAGTGAAGATACAGGCAGAAATGTAATAAGCATGTTTTGGAGTAGTAATCTAAATAAACATCAGGAAGTAATCCAAACCAAACCCTGCAAAGATCAAAGACATGTCAAATCACTGACAGTTAATACTACATAATTTCTTGCTAATATTACTAATTCACCTGAAATTCAAATTATATTTGGGATAAATAAGGACAAGAGAAAATTTTCTTTCTTCTCTATTAATAAAATAAGGCTTGAATGAATCATCATTTCCTCAATGTCTTGGACAAAAGCAATCACTGTATTACTAGTAGTAAGATTAACTTTGCTTTTTATTCCAGTCTATAAGGCCCAAAGGAAAACTGCCAATACGGCTGCAATTGATAGACATCGATGGATATCACCATCAACCTTGACAAGAATCAACAAATCCATCAAAGGGGTCATCAACACAATATCTAAAGATATTTCATTTTAAGCTATATTAATTTCTAATTTCTCATTAAATTAGTAGGATTAATTATGTAATGGTCCAACTGACAATTTATATTACGGAGCTCCTCTGAGAGGGAGATCACAGCTCTCTAGAAGGATCCATGTTTTACTCATCCTTATTATATTTTGAAGAAAGCAGTTGGTGGCAAGAATTATCAGTCTCAACTATGAAGAAATTAGAAGGCAAGGTGCTAAGGCTGGTCACTGTCTAACGTAAGAAAGTTGCAGCTATTCAGTAGGAGAAATACAGTCTGCCCTGAGGGAATGATCATAAATGGGCTTATCTGGCCCACACTTGAGTTGGTTAGAAGGAATCCAAGTCTGCACTCAAGGCCAAACGAAACAGTGGTGCCAGCTGTCAGTCAGTCCTTGCTCCCAAATTACTTACCTAACTATACTTAAACTGAGAGGTATGTATTTGAAATGCACAATTAAAGAAAGCAACCTGAGAAATACCCAAAGAATCCAGAAGTAATCAAAATCTGCCCAGAGAGATGGAGAACATCACTCAAGTCGTGTGAATGGGCACAAGGCACATTTCATATCTCCTTGAGGTAAACCTGGGAAAACGCTATTACTTTATCGCAACTCACGGCTGTTTTCCTGCAGTGTTTTGGAAGTGAGACAGAAACACTGCAAAATACACACACTGAATTTAAATTCACGAAAACATCTTACACGGGCTTTCAAGATCCCTGTCAAAATAAAACCATCAGTAGAATTCCTTTATAGAACTGTAAAGGCATTTCTAAACAAGACACAAAACCTAGGTGCCATAAAAATTTTTTTAGGTAAATTCAACTACATTTTTAAAAAAAAATCTGCTTCGCAAATATATAATAAAGTCAAAGACAAAAAGGGGGAAATATTTGCATCACATATCACAGCTCAAGAGGTAACTCTGTTAAAATATAAAAAGTTCCCACAAGTCAATAAGACTTCTATCTAACAAAATAGGTCAGGGGCAAAAACAGTTGACAGAAAAGGAAATAAAAATGGCTTTCAAATATATGCATTTAAAATGAGAAATGCAAGCTAATAAAACTTTAATGTCACTTGTCAATCAGTCAAGGGTTTCAAAGATGGGTAATACTGTTGGCAATGTTCTAGAGAAATAGGCATTCTCTAGACTTTGTGGGTGGGAGAGTAAATTGCAGTTTTTCTGAGGGCAACTGGGTAATGACTATCAAAATTCAAACTACATGCTCCTCGACCCAGACTTTTAGAGATTTATCTTATAAGACACATTCCTTACAATGTTATCTGGATATCTGTTGCAACATTATTTGTAAAAGAAAATGATTGGAAATAACTTAAAAACTTTTAACAGGAAACTGGTTAAATTATGGTACAAAATATAGATTATGATGCAGCTGACAAAAAAAAGAGGTAGCTCTCAATGTACTGGTATGATAAGTAAAAAAAAGATGCAGAATAATATAGACACCTCTCTATATAGACAGTATGTTAACATTTGTATAAAAACAAAGACTACACCTACTTAGATTCTTATAGATACATAGAATACCTTTGGATACTTAAGACAATGGTGATAATGGTTACCTCTGAAGAAGGTAAATCAGGAATGGGAAAGGTGGTGAAATTTATAACCACTTTTGTACCTTTAGAAAAATTTAAAGTATCCATTCAAAAACAAATTATTAAAAATAAACTCTCTACCAAAAACACCCAAAGAAGCAAATCCAAACTGTTCTCTACCAATGTTTAGAGCTTAAAATTTCAGAAAAGCTTATGCTATTATTAATAGTAACTTTTCTGAGAAACCTCGGGAAAATCTCCTGAAATATAAAACAAATTTCTCATGGAGTCTTGGGATACTTCCAAAATCAAATTAGCATACAGAAAAATAGCTCCAGGTGCCTCCCAAATAACTGCACACTGGTAAGTACTACTGCCATTCAAGTCTGGAGTGTTATCAACGCAAACCATTTTGCGTGGAAGGCGAATCATTTGGATCTACTTTTTCTAGGCACTTTAGTTTCATCTATGGAATGCTGCTAATACATCTACTTCTATTTAACCTATGAGGATCCTCAATCTCAAATAGTGATAATCCTGTGCTCATCAGGTATTTGGATGATTTTGTGTTATCTTTGACGAAGTCATCTGGGCAACCCAGAAGTAATGTCTGCTGGCAATAACAAAGGAGGAACACTATTATCTCATCATAGCATTCTTACTGGGGTCAGGGCACCAAGGAGGAGAAGATCCACAATGTCTAAACTTGATGTTGTGTTGCAGCCTTGCTGCTGGGCCACAAATCTTGTCAAGAACACAGTACTTTTCTTTATGCAATGTTCTGGGTTTTGGTCTACCAAACCAATTTTTTTTTAACCAATCCATTTTTAAGCACTATTTACATGGTAGAACTGGCTCAGGCATTTAACTAATGTTAGTAACTTTTGGCATGAACTTACAATATTCACCTATAAAGGTTTATTATTAAAATAAATATTTAGGTATTTGGGAAAACTGGTTTTAAGAAATCATTTCATCCTACATATATCTTACATGTATATATTCTTAAACACATATTGGTCACACCATATGTTTCAGTTTTTTAATAATTTTTTAAAATAGGAAATGTATTCCCATGGTTCATATTGAAAAGTTTTTAAAGGATGAACAGTGCTAAATCTCCTTCCCACCCCTTTCCCTCAGCCTCCCAGTTTCCCTTCCCACAGATGTTATTACTTCTCTTACACATTCTTTGAGGTATTTTATGCATATGCAAAGATTCCCCCTTTTGCTATACTATTATTGTATGCCTCAATACAGGTTTCTCAATGAAAATAAAGGCCAAAGAGTATAGCTGTAACCAAAACCAATTTCTTCTATATAGGGATTACCTTGTAAGTCAAGAACTCAGAATTATGCCCTCCTTGTCAACTTGAGTTTACCTCCTTAGCTCCCCACTTCTTCACTCTTATGCTGTCTGTCATCCCATAAACTCCGACTATGTCACTGGTTGTGATGGTGCTGTGAGGCCAGAAGCCACAGAAGGGGTCAACTTCTTCAGGGCTTCTAAGAGTCTCGACTCACAGGGAAAACATCTTTCCTTTCCCAACAAAATGATGTATTATTCTAAAATGCACTAATTAGAACCCTTGATCCATCAATATTTTTAGAATTACAAACTTCTATCTGATCTGAAAGTACATTCACACTGCATCATAGTGATTCTTAATGTTTTTGGCGGTGGGGGTGGGGGTTAACACTGTTTTTGAGAAACCAAGGAAAGCTTACTGAAAATAGACCTATACACTCCCAGTAGACCACAGACATGGTTGCCTGTAGACATCAGGTTATTAACACTTAATCTCACTAACAAGCCAAGATCAAGTGATCTGCAGAAGAGGTTGTAACAAGGTACATATAAGAAGGGAGATGATGCAAGAATCAATTAGATGCTAGTTAAGAGTTCATTAGTTGCTCGTCTGAAAAAAATAACTTGAGTAGATGGCTGCTGAAACACTGTCACTTTAAAACTCAAGGTAAAATTATTTTAAGAATCTGATTCTATATGTAAAATTCAATGACTGATGAAGCGAAATACAAAATAGAACAAATAATACATGCTCTGAATCTTATCACAAGTGACTGCTTTTATTATTATTATAATCTACATGCTTATAATATAGGTAATTTTATCTTGATCCTTTTTTAGCAGGATGGCCCTTTAATTGAGGGGAGAAAAATTAGAATGAGGTGATAGAAAAACCTACTGCATTGAAGAATAATCAAAATAAAGACGATGTGCAAATTAACTGAAAATTAACAGGAAACATGAGCTTCCTCAGCAGCCAATTAGGTTGGTGATGGCTTCTTTTCCACTCACAGGAATGGCTACAAAGATGACACTGGATCTTGGCCAATTTTAATGGAAGAATTTCATTCATTTTCCTTCTCAATTGTTTTATTATTCTTTTTACTTAAGAAATTATAAATATATGTGTTTTAAATTAGCTGGATAATTTGGAAGAACTTATTTACTTTCCAGTTCCTTAAAATGAGTAAGAAAAGTGATAGCATAAGTCCATGAACTCACAAAGGCTAGCACAAAACTTACACATAAGCTCAAATTCTCAAATATGCATGAATCTAATGTAGCTAATTTCCCCTCCATGGAACTCTTAGCACATCGCTACTGATTTCCATGCCCTTTACAAGGTACCTTTCTTCCTATTATTGAGCTTTTACCTGTAAGTTTTAAAGCCTTTCAACTCTTGTGCTAAAAATTATCATTAGGGACAAAAAATGTTTTTTCATTCATCAGTCCTTTTATAGATACCCTCTTTAAATCATAGTGGAGCATCTCATGAGATTTCTTATCTTACAGATAAAGAAAAAGCATCTGAATGTCTTTAAGATATCCAATCTATTA
Source organism: Daubentonia madagascariensis (assembly GCA_023783475.1). Taxonomy (NCBI): domain Eukaryota; kingdom Metazoa; phylum Chordata; class Mammalia; order Primates; family Daubentoniidae; genus Daubentonia; species Daubentonia madagascariensis. The sequence continues at coordinate 36,377,682 of JAKFHU010001035.1, read as the reverse complement.
AGCCACACAGCAAGTTTTCCCATCCCTTAGGGAAAAAAAGTTGCACTGCTCAACATGCTAGCCAGGAATGTGACTCTAGAGCTAACAAATCATGTTCACATTTTCAGAGACATGGTAATAACAGAACAATCCACAATTCATTGGTACATACGACATTTGTTCTAACAAAAAAAAATTTATATGAAACATAAGCAAGACTGAATGTGTTGAAAATAAGAGTAGTAAGTCATTTAAATGTTATGTGGCAATATATATGAGACATGATTACGAAATGGAAACCAAACTGGACAAATAGACTGCTCAACCATAAATTTAGATGCTAGCTTGTAAAAAACTAAATGTGTACTTTCAAAAATTCACCCAAAGATGACTTTAAAATTTATTTATAATTTGCTCAACCTTGTAATAAATACAGCATATGTTATGATGCACTGTGAATTTCCATAATGTTGTATGGCAACTGTAAAAGATTTATGGGAAAATGAGAGGTTTACAAAGACATACAATTTCTAATTAGTGTAAATTGGCAGATTTTATTTAAACCTAATCAATGCAAATAAACCTGGACTGTGCTGTCTCAATTATGGAGTTTCATTATAATAACACCATTATTAGGGGTTATATTGTGGCACTACCTAATAGGTAAAAGTGCTTCAATAACGGCTCTTTAGGCAATTCTATCACAAAACCCCACTGGATAGGCTCACTTCCCACCAATCTTTTGCTGAGCACAAGATAAAGATTACAGAGGTTTCAATGTTTTTTTTTTCAGGTTGGCATGATACAAATGGCAGCAGACAAAAACAATGTTAAAAAAAATAAACCAAATAAAAGGCTGTACACAGAACTTATGTTTATTGCAAACAAACAAAAAAAGAAAGAGAGAGAGAGAGGAAAAGAGTGAAAATGGTCAGAAGCACAACATATACGGTTAAGAATTTAAAAGCATCTTACATTCTGCCCTAATGGCAGCATAATTAATAGCAACAAACGGCCGTCTTGCTGCCTGCCGCAGCCGGAGGGTATTTTTGCAGACCTGACGAGCAAATTTTGTGAAATATGTAGTATGAAGGAAGAAAGCTTGGCGGGTCTTCACTGCAGACTTTGGACTCCCAGTGTTTCGAACCGGCATTCCCTGCATGGCCTGGCGGGACACATGACTTCTAACACGGGGGTCCTGCAAAATCAGAAACCAACCAACAGTTAATAGAACTTGCCAAAATACATTACTATTTGTGTTGTGCTCAAAGAAAAGTGTAATTTTTAAATCTTCCACTGAGGCATCTATAACTTAGTATCCTACCCCTAAAAGAGAGAATTAAAGTGTGAACTTTGGGGAAGGAGGCAAGGAGTAGAGAAGGAAACTGAAAGTAGACCTACATTCAATCCAGCAATCCCACTATTGGCTATCTACCCGAAGGAAAAGACGACTTTTCATCAGAAAGACACCTGTACTCAAATGTTTACTGCAGCACAATTCACAATTGTGAAGATGTGGAATCAACCCAAGTGCCCACCAATTCATGGCCCAATTAATCCATGAGTGGATTAATAAAATGTGGTGTATGTATACCATGGAGTACTACTTAGCCATTGAAAAAGATGAATTAACACCTTTTGCAACAATTTGGATGGAATTGGAGACCATTCTCCTAAGTGAAATATCTCAAGAATGGAGAAACAACCACCACACGTACTCATCATTAAATTGGAACTAACCCATGAGCACACATGTGCACAGAGGGAAGTCAAATTCAGCGGAAATCAACCAGGGGGGAGGGGTAGAGGGGAGGGACAAAAACCTACCTAATGGGTACAATGAACACTATTTGGGTAATGCGCACACTATTGCTGGGACTCAAGCATTACAAAAGCAATCCACGTAACCTAAAACACTTGTACACCCTTAATATTTTGAAATTAAAAAAAAAAAACAAACGAGAAGGAAACTGGAGGCCAGGGGGTATAATACTGTACTCTTGTATAACAATCCAAAATCACAGTCACAGTAGTTAAGAAACTGCCAAGGGGGGTTAATTAGTTTTTGTTTGCTTGTTTGTTTAATATTAAGAAGTCCTGAGATCCAGCACTGAAAAATAGTAGTCACCTTCTGGTAGACACAGGTGCTTGACATCTTCAATCTATGAGAAGTTTACCAAAATCGTGTTTCAACTGTTGTTCACCTCAAGATTGAGTCCATAATTTCTTGTCCCTCCACAATAGCCAGGGGGAGAAAAAGTGCTCAATTCTTATTTACATAGTAAGACACATTTTCAACAGTATGTAAAGGTTACAAATTGTTTTCAAAAGCAAATTAAAACAAACATTTAATTTGTAAGCTCTCTACTTGTGCTAACACCTCCCACATACATTGTTCTTTTGTCTGAGTGATCTCACAAGACACTGAATTCTGAATACTTAAAAAACTTTGATTTCTCCCTGCTCCTCTCTCCACACCAGTCCTGAATATTATGTTGCTATGTTTAGCTATAAAAACAGCTTTGTTCAGTTTTAAATTATCCTATACCATACTTCTGTTTCCAAGGAATAATCCAGCCATTGAAAAACACGACATTTCTCAACACTAAAAAGATAATGCTCATGTACCTCTGTAGGAGGGCTGGGAGGTAACTTCTCTTCCTCTGACTGGGTGGGCATTTTCAGGCCTCCATATTTTTTCCAATAAAGCCAACAAATTGCACATAATCTACACTGCATATTAGGTGGGCCCCAAGAATACCACTGGTGCGACTGTGTAGCTAAAGATGGAAGGAAAACAAGAAAAAACAAAGAATGCTATGTAATTTGTAACATCAATATAATCAAATATTTGAAATATATTCCAAAGCCATCATTAGTTTACAATGTTATTTTTCTTTCCCCAGCTTACACACCAAACATTATAGTATATACCTGCATTTTTCAATACTTAGAATTCACTAAACCATTTATATTATATATTGGGTACCTGTGGCACCTATTAAGAGAAGCTATTAGGTGAAGGATCCTATATTATGCATTGTGCTGCTGAGGAGTTTTTTGTTAATTAAAAATACTCTTTATTATAATATATACATTTCTGGAAATAAGTTCTCAGAAAGATATTATTACTATTATTAGTGTTTAAAATCTAAGTCCAGATTTCCAAAGCTATGGTTCAAAATGCCCCCCTCTCCCTGGGGTTTATTTAAGGTGTTCAGTGTTCAGAGGCACCCCATTGATGAAGTCAGGAATCTCATAGAAACAGGTATCTGTTTCCATTCCTTTATTTTAATTAATAGACAAAATACTTATTTTAATATCTCTCTTTAAAAATGGAATACCTTTTAGGACTATAAATCCATATCGAGTGAGCATGTGCAGCTGATATCACATGCCTAAGACCTAGAACTCAGTTGATTTAACACTTCTTGGCTGAACACTGAAAGCCAGTGTTAATTTTTGTTTTGCAGTTTAAACTACTGACATATGACATTTAAAGTATACCCAGAGTTTAAGACAGAAAACACTGATGTTGAAATATTAAGTTAATGAGGTACATTAAAATTATTATAATTCTCTAAGTTTGTCTTAAAATATTCTTCCTCTGATCTGTAAGATACCTTCATCAGATCAAAATGTTTAAACAGCACAAAAAGGTATCAACTAACACTTCACAAACTAAACTTGAAAACAGAGTGACCATTATATCCAAGATGCCTTTTGTTTATTGGGAATAATACTGTGTACCCATCATGTATTATTTTTGGAAGATTTCTTGCAAGTAGCACCCTAAAAACCATTTCTCTTATGATATAAAACAAGTCAAGCTGTTTTTTGTAAACACAAATTTTAAGAATCCTAAATATCAAGCCATGGATTTTAAGTTCTCAACATAAAATTTTATTTATATTAAAATACACATTTTTCTCAAACTAATTGTGACATGTCATTTTCATAATTAGTCAAAAAATGCCTTTCTCCTTAAATAATTCAAATTCAATTTAAAAATATTTGATAAATAAAAAACACCAAATTCTATCTTACTATAAAAGTTAATCTTATATGTATATTATGTTAAGATATACTTTATGATGAAGATTATTTAGTAATATATGGATCTTAAAAAATATTATAAAATTAAAATAGTTTTATCATGCATGCATAAAAATGACAGAGTAATTATCTCAAGGAATATATGTGAGTATGAAGGGGGTTTGCACATCAAAAATAAGACAGATTAAGCCACTACCATTTGGATGCAGGATTATTTTTATTTTTATTTAAATATACATGAATTTCAAAATCCAGGAATTCCCAATTCAAAGGCATTTATGAGGCTATCCATGTAAAATCTTGACCAAAAGAATCTAATTTTTCACAAATTATTTCCCTTTGTGCTCCCATGGGTAGAAAACAGTTGGACAAATTCCCCATGAGAGAATTGTGATTTGGTTTTTAAAGCCTTTTCTGATGCTAAAGCCTGTTGTGGAGTATGGAGCAGAGTTGCAAAGTCCCTCATCTCTATGTCCTGAAAGCAGTAGGCCACATCTACCCGTAAAGAACTGCTAAGAGCCAAATTCAGCACCAAGTAGACTTTCAATAAATATTAGTTTCCTTCCCTCTCCCACCCTAGGCCACCTTGACCGGCAGGAAACATAGATGATAGTGTCACCAAGGTCCCATTAAGAGATTATATTGGTGCTTGAGATTTTAAATAAACATATAAAGTATATCAACTACCTAACAGTTCATCTCACCAACCCCATTTAACAGGGCAAATATAATACTGCCAGCACAGATAAATACAGTGGGGCCCTGAAGCCAGAAACAAATATCATAGAACAGCACCTCCCAAACTGGTGCCCTGAAGGAACATGGTCTAAGGAGTATAAACAGCTGTTGATCCACACACAGGTCTTTTCTACAGAATTATTTGGAGCTTTAATTTGCCAAAGTATACTGAGAAACTCCAAAAGGGGATTTGGCATGTACCACGGGACCCTGGTTTACGTAAAACTAATATGACTCTGAACACAGTTTAGCAAACACTGCTATGGAATACTCAACAAACCACAGAAGCAAATCAAAGGAACCCAATGCCTAACTTTAGTGTGTGGTACGTAAGTATTCAATGAATGGTCCCTTTGCTCCAGGCAGAAGGTAAGGTTGGGCATCCATTCTTGCTGAGGAGACGCTCTTTTGCCCTCTGCGGTGTGCTATACTGACCTCACACCCCTCCCAGAAGCTGAGCAACAACTCCCACCCCACAGTGGCAGAACAGTTCCCTATATTTAACCGACTACAACAGGCCTTAAAGGAGAAAATAAAGTCCGGCTGGAGAAAACTTACCATAGCAGCTCTCACAGGCTCGCCCTAAAAGGGGATTCTGAGGCTGGAATGTGGACCCCACGGCTCCATTCACAGCACCAGGCTTGCCATTGCTGGTGGATATTTGGTTGGGATTTGGTTTGCTGCTTTCAATGAAATGTAAAGTGAGGTGATAAAAAAATGATTTGTATAATAAGGCAAAAAAGCTCTATATCTCATTATTGAAGTAATTTATCTTAACTAAATATAAATAAACATTTAAAAATGCTTCTTGAATAAGAAATAAACTGGTTAAAGCAAGGTGTTAAAATGAGCCCAAACCACACTCATCTTTATGAAACAAGGCTATGTAAAACCCAATCTCGTATGCCTGACACTCACAAAATAAACATAGCTGTATCTCTTCTCTATCCAAATACAATTTCCTTAGTACACCCTCTGACGCTTTTGAAGGAGACAAAGCTTTATCACTTATCATACATTCTCCTAAGAAAATAAAATAATTTTGGGGGTCAAATAAATTAAGCTAAAGGCAGTGTGGTTGTGTTTAGAGAAAGCCACTGTCCTATTCCTGCTGCTGGTGTGAGAGTTGCTGACTACACAATAGCTCTCCAGGGAGCTGCACAAAAGCAACATGTTCAGCAAAAATACTGTGGGATTCAACAGGGGCTACCTCTAGTGGTCAGTTAGCATCTCAGGAGCTTCTGGCCGCTCATGATGATTATTTCTACTACATTTGAATTTTTACGAGGAAGACTACGTACCATTTGAAGTTAGAAAAACCAGTAACAGTACTGTGAGGTTTTTCTAAGAAAATATTTTTTAGGAGGAAAAAAGAGACATCTGCCAAAAGTCTACGTGCAAATTTCCCAGAGACCAAGTCAACAGTCCTTAGAAACCTACAGCCCACATCATCTTGGTATTTCCTGTGCAAACGAGGCTAACTTTTCCCCATCTAGGGTAGGCTAACTCCCCTGCTTAAAAGCCATGCCCAAGAATACTGCACAGGTACATATGGTATGTTCTCAATAAATTCATAATTCATTTAACATGTATTTTTCAACATCTAATAAAGTCTCTGACCTCAAGGAGCTTCATTCTAGAGGACCTTTTGTGTCTATGTGCTACACAGAAAAGAAGCAAAATAAATTGGGAAATTATTTATTAGAAATGAATGCTGAATGGCTAAATGCAGATTATATGTTATCTTCCTATGGCTGCTGAAACAATGAGATGTCACAATTATCAAGACACTTGACGTCTCAACAGAGAGTTGGCTCAAGGGTTTCCTCTTTCCACAATTCCATTTATCAGTCAAAGCCTAGTGTGTAAAGTTGGTGTGGGCTAACAACAAAGACCTTAAGATTTCTTTTGGGCATTATTACTACCAAAGTCAGGTGATACCCCAACCACTACCACCAGAAGAAATCATTTAATCTCTGTGTACACTGAGGTCCCTATTCTATACAGTAGGGTTATGATTTACACTTCTAACCTGTGTCAGCAATGTTATTTTGAAGACAAATTGGTTTTTAAAACACATTTTAAATCAGACAAAATGTTTCTTCTTAGCTGAAAATGTACAAAATGAAAAGTGGTGATTTAGAATGGCTAAGATTTCCAGGAATATTTAATATTTCCTATTTTTTAAAAAAAATCTACTATGTATAGATGGGAAATGATCACCTTTGAAGTCAAATGAATAGCCAGAAATTTCCCAGGTATATAAAAATTTCTAACATATAACCCAGGGCAAAATATATGTGTTGAAGCCAGGCAAGGTGGTGTACGCCTACAGTCCCAGCTACTCAGGAGGCTAAGGCAGGAGGATCACTTGAGCCCAGGAGTTCAAGGCCAGTCTGGGCAACACAGTGAGACCCTGTCTCTTTAAAAAAAAATAGGGAGATACATTATATGAAATCGCCTTTCGTTTTATCTAATGCCCAAACCTTCCTTCCCTTCATCTGTGGTCCAGATTCTACCCCTCCTGCCCTCTTGAGAAGTTTGTACACTTGATTCTCTTTCCTGGACCTCTTTATTACCATTTATAAATAGTTCTCCCATTTAAAAAATTCTACTATATATACAAGTATTATGTACCCACAATAATTAAAATTAAAAAATTAAAACAAACAAAACTCTACTAATTTACCCCAACTTACCCGTCGAATCTAAGAGCTTACTCTTGCTTGAGCTTCTCTCTCTTTCTCTTTCTTTACTATCTGTACTTTCTTGGCTCATATGCAGTCCTCATCACTCCGTTAAAGATCACCAATGATATCCATGTTGCTAAATTCCCCAGCTATTTTTCACCAGCATCTGACACTGTTAATCCCTCTCCCTCCTTGAAACACACTCTCTCTTAGCTTCTGTGATACTATACTCACCTGGTTATCTTTTCTTGGCTATCATACTCTAACTGATCTATAAATACTGGATTTATTCAAGACTGGGTCAAGACCCTTTTCTTATTGCTCTCCCTCAGAAATTTTATCTATGGCTTCAAACATGATTAATTTATATCTCTAGCCCGGACCTTTGCCCTGAGCTTAAGACCAATATATCCAATATATGTTGACAGCACATCCAACACCTCTTTTTGGATAAAGTTGACTCAAAATGACCTAACCTGATTCTCTGCTATCATTTCTGAGCTTCATGAATAGCATGGCAATCCACCTAATGGCTAGCCAGAAACCTGGATCTAGCTTGACACTCCTTCCCCAAACACCACCAAATACTGCACAATTTCCAGGGCCACCACTCTAGGTCAAGCTAGTGTCGTCCTTCCTCTCCAGGAACTTCCTAACTGGTCTCCCTGCATCTGTTCTTACTCCCCCTTCCCCAAACCATTTTCCAAACCACATAGCCAGTGATCATAAAGTGCTAATATGATCACACCTCTTCTTTATTTAAAATCCACTCAACTGTTCACAGGACTGATAAACTCTTGGCTCTAGCCTACACACCAGCTTCTCATGGTTCACCACTCTCTTTTCGTATCTGCCACATTGCCTTTCTTTGCTCGTCAACTATGCTCTGACCCTTCCCATCTCAGGATCCCATTGGCCTGGAACCCTCTATTACCTGGTTAATTCCCTCTTCTTCTTCCACTTCCTCCTCCACCCACTCCTCCAAAGTGCACTCAAATTCACTCTCTCAAGGAATCTTTTCTCATGGTATCAACTGAATCTCTTCCCCCAGTATAAACTCTCAAAAAAGTTATTCTTCTCCATCAGAGTACTCACCACACTGCCTGACTTACAGTTGTTTACCATCTGTCTCCCCCACACTAGAACGTAAGCTCCAGTGGACAGCCTACTGGCCTCTAAACCTTTCTACCTCTAGTACGGAAGAATGCTTTGAATATAGGAGGCTGCTGCACTCAAAAAACGTCAGCATAAAATAATTCTGAATCTATTATTTATTTATTAAAACATTCTATTTTAGAGTTAATTTGGAAATTCTTCAAAGGGTTCAGTTTCTTATCCAACTCAATAACTCAGCTATATTATCTTCTATCTATATACGTGATTTATATTACTTTCTTAAAAGCATGAGTAGAAATTGTCTTGCTCTCCAAAAATCATTCCCTTAGATCAGGGGTTGGAAATTTTTTTTGCAGAGGACAGATTACAGAAAGTTTTAAAGCTTTGCAGGTAATATAATCCTTGTCGCAACCACTGAATTCTGCATCGTAGCAGGAAAGTAGGCTTAGACAATATATAAACAAATAAGCGTATCTATGTTCCAATAAAACTTTTTTTACAAAAACAGGTGATAGGTCAGATTTCACCTGCAGACCATAGTTTACTTAGATCAACACTCCAAAGTCAACATAAGGCTGAGGAGAAACAATTATCTGGGTTACTTGGTTAAAACTTGTTAAATGTACTTTTCCTTTCATGGTGGCAGCACTGTGAAGCACAAGAAAGCCAGTATGCTCGCTTTTGAAAATCTAAGATACATGAGTGGCAACAGTATTTTTTTTCAGGAGTGGCTCTCTTATAAATTAGTCAAATAAAACATATATTAACAATTTTAAAGGAACTAGAAATCACTCTGTAGAAGGGATATTATAGCTCTGCATAAAAATTATGAACCTTATAAATTACGTTTTAAAAATTAAACTGGAGTTGTCTGCCTTGAGGTAAACGATTGATATGAAAGATCACAATTCATTGTCTATGAGGACTTCTATACGTATATAAAAACATGTATTATGTAAAATACCAAAATTTAGTAAACAAAAGGCTAGGTACTTTGCTCAAAGAGTAGAAAATCTTGGAGAAGCACATAGAATTTTTTAATAAATTTCATTTTAATCCCAAAAGAATCTAGGTCAGCACTATATACATATGGTACTCAATAAAATAATTTTTCCTAAATAAATGAAGGATCAAACCCAGACGCTCTCAGCAAATGGGTATAATTCACTTAAAACAAATGAACAGCAGCATTCACGTTGACATGACAATGATTTCTAAACCCAAAAGATAATAATGGCAGAATGCTCGACACCTGAAACAACTGAAACCTATCCTTTATTTATTAAACATTTACAAAGGAGGGTTCTAATTATTATCAGAACCAAGAAAACAATATTAAATCCTCAACCAAATAAACAACAAATCTCAAAAGTGCAATGTACATTACCCAAACGAAATTGATTCTATAAAGTAGACATTTCAAAAGTTGCTAGCTCTATAAAGTAGACATTTCAAAAGTTGCTAGCTTTCTGAAACACATTTGCTATAATACAGTTTCATAGGTTACTTTTCTGACACTTTCCCTACAGCTTTGATGTACGTACAGAAGTACAGCACATGGCATTCTTCTTGTCCTCATGTTAGTCTACTTGAGAGTTCTTGTACCAGCCCCTTTTCTTTCTCTCTCTTTTTTTTTTTTTTTTGAGACAAAGCCTCACTCTGTCACCCCAGGTAGAGTACAGTGGCATCACCAGAGCTCACTACAATCTCAAACTCCTGAGTTCAGGCAATCCTCCCGCCTCTTGGCCAGGGTGCTAGGATTACAGGCATGAGCCACTGCACCCGGCCCCCTTTTTCTTTGTAATAAAAAAAAAAAAATCATTGTAGTGGCATAATAGAAAGCAAATCTCGTGCCTTGCAGAGGAAGAAAGAAGAAAGATAAATGAAGAAATTCAAATTTGGCTGAAACCAAAACCAAAATGACATGTTTCTAATGACAGAATTGAGACTATAACAAATAGTTTAAAAGATTTCAGTTACTTACTAAGTTGGGATATATACTTGTTTCAGTTTGCTCTCAGCTTCTGCTGCTTTTAGACGTTTCTAATTCAAAAGATGGACAGAATATTTTACATGCAATGCCTAACATTATTACCACTTCATTGTCTTAAAAATTCAAAATAAATATTAAAGCATAATTCAAAAATTGCCATTCGAAGACAAGCTTTTCTTTCATATACACATTCTTAAAATGCAGTAACTTCTAAGAAAAGTCACTAGGTTCTGAGGTATAGAAATATAAGTATTAATAATATTTTAGACATAGATTTTCAAAAATACAGAAATGAGCAATTTCATTTCCCATTCCTCCATGAGTGAATAAAACTTTTAAAGTAACCATTTTTACTTTTCAAATTTAGCTTCTACTTTATTACTTAATTGCCTTTCTGGGAGAAAAAAATGACATAATCTTTGCTTTTAGAAAAATATTCAGACATGATTTGTTTCCAAAATCCATATAATAGAAAGAGACTGTAACCATCCTAAGTAGAATTAAATAAGCATTTACCCTCAAATATTGGGAGATATGCAATAAACTTCAAATCTTGGCTGAACTCACTAGAGCCAGTTATGAGCCAAATGCAGGGAAAGGAATGGGAAGGAGATTATATATATAATTAAAACCAGACACTGATCAGCACCAATAACAAAGGCAAATAGGGAAAGAAAATAATGTATGGTCAATGTCCAAAAATATGACAAACTAGAATATAAGGTTATCCTCCATTTTCCCAATGAGGAGAAAACAAAAACACTTAGGTGGAAAACTTCATACTTTTAGAACAGAGTTGAAATTTTTGGAAAGAATATTATCAAATTTTCAACCACCCTCAATGCCATCATCTCTACTATCTTTAGAGACTCTTTTTTGATTCAAATAACACAGGTTTCCCATCTACATGGTCTTCACTTCTACCTAAGTTGTTTGAAATAAGCACTTTTTTGACTTATATATGATGTTGACACTGGAAATTTTTCAACAAGCCATGAGTATCTATTCACTAATTCATGACCTCAACAACTCATTATTGTACTTTTTAAAGTGATCCTTAAAATGCATTTTTACAGTAGCTAACACTAGCCACTGTGCAACCTACATACTTAGGAAAAATAATGTCTGTGTTAACTATATCTGCCTGCCTTTATAGTTTTGACATGTTACTGTAAGAATATAAAACAAGTACTGAGGTCATTTAAGGAAAATGTACTTTCCCTCAGAGGTAGTAATATCATTCAGAATAAGTAACTGAGAGTTACCTGAATTTAGGGCATTTGAAAGGATTCAAAAATTAAATCATTCCCTATCTTTAGAAATAATTTGAGAAAAAATCTTACGTATAGTACCAAAACACCAAACTAGTAAGACTAGCTACCACAGTTAAGGTCAAAGACTGAGAGGATATACTCACACAAATGTTACGTAAGGAAGTTTTAGAAGATTTTTTTAAAAATATCTCAAATTATATGGTTGATGACATTGGTCTAAATTTTCAATTCTTCATTAAAAAAACTTGTTCAAGAGGTTTGTGCTAGCATCACATCTTTGGTAATATCCATCAACTACACTCACAAAGGGATGAAACACCAGTCACAAACAAGGACAATAATGCCTCTTTAGTGGTTATCTTTCCCTGTTATCTTTCCAAAATATTTATCATAATGAATGCTGAAGTTAAGGAAATACTGAGACTAAAAAAATAATAACCTAAACATATGAAGAACAGTCTAGAAAAGATAAGGCAAACAAAGCAAATGTAAAATTAGTACACTGCTAAGAAATATTAAAATATAAGTGGAAAGTTCACTTTAATGCAATCATATTGGTAGTATTATGAAAAAATTACCTGCTGCACATATCTGTCAGTAGTTTTCCACATGTAATAATATTCAATGATGCTAGTCAATGATTTCCAAGGGAGCTGAAAAAATATTAACAGGACACATACTATATGTTAACATACAATAACATGATAATGAAAACATGACATTAATACTATAGAAAGCATTATAAATACTATAGAAAGTATATAGAAAGTGCTATCCTTTAAAACCATTTCTTTAAAATAATGAAGCAAATATCCACATGGAAGATTCATTCTAGAAGAAATATTTGAGAAAATTTAAATTAATTCTTAGCAAAAGGTACCCCAAACAAGTTATATTCAGTGAGACTCTAATACAACATATCCCATTTCTCACCTCCCATTTTATTAAAAATTATGAATATTATGACTGATAATATTTCATGACTTACTTGGGAAAGATCTCAGGTTACAGGTGGGGGCTGTAGCACAATTTTAGAAATTATATTTAAATAGCTGTAGCCTGAGTTACTTTAACTTCCAAAGATGTCAGCTACAACTGGGTGTCATCTGGTCTCTGGCATATTTCTCATTCTTTTCAAAACTGTTCTTTTTTGACCTATTTTGTTGTAAATAAAATAAAAACCTAAATCTCTGAAAAAACATGGCCAAGTGTGCTTCAATTTAGAAAAATAGGAAGCTTGTCTTTGCTGTTTTCCATAAATATTCACAAATGGCCAAATGAGCTGCCACTCATGAGACCCACAACCAAAGAATACACGCATTCAATATGTCCCCATGGAAAGGGGGATCCTTAGTCATCCAAGATGCAAATGAGGGCAGACCAAACTTTCATGATGATATGAATGACTGATAACACAATCTTTCAGTTGTCATAGCCTTCACTCTGACTCCCATCTAGCTTGCCCTAATGGACTATGAGGATTAGAGAGTTAAAACAGTACTGTCTAGACTCACTGAAGCAAGGGGGTCTGCCTGTGACCCACATGATCAACATTCATGTCATTCCTATCACCTCCCCATTTAACTCACACTTGTTTGGTCTGAAGAGAAAACAGATGGACTTTAGAGAAAGGGAATTATTTTAAGCTTAATTGGGTGGCAATTCCAACAGCAGTTACAAACATGGTCTCCTTACAGGACAAGATTGGAACAACCACTGGCATCTGGATTGCAGCTAAAACAAAAGTTTTCTCAAATCCAATGTGTTCATCTAATGCAGCTGAAAGTGTCTGAAAGATGGTGTAAAGAGCCTTCAGTAAGACCTCATAGGACAGTCATGGCATAGTCCCCCAGGGTTCTTAAGCAAGCTAAGAGCTCCTATCATCTATTCTTCTTTTGAGAAATAGGCCCTGGTGTGCATTTACCTGGAAGACTGAGAAAGGGAAGCCAAGTGATCATGTAACATGAGTTTCATCATGAACCATATTTTCTCTTATCCATAGTCCTAATCTGCTGTGCCTAGCACCATGACTCTCTTATCAAGGAGAAGTGGCAGGTCGTGAAGGCACAAGTTACATGTGCCAGTATGTCTGCTCCTTATGCAGTATCATTTCTCCCTCAACCCTCATTTTTGGCTTCTTGGGAGTTCCCTGAACTTATGGAAGTTCCCTGATACACCCACTGAAGAGGACAAAACCTGAATGTGGCAGGTGACTTTGCCTGCGATACTGGCACCAACTAGAATTATACTGTTGCAACAATTTAGCCCCATGCAGGAGAGGCTCTGAAGCACAGTGAAGAAGGGAGATCCTTTTGGAGGGCAGAACATTAAGGTGAACGTCTGGTTTACTATTTTGAGTGGAAGGAGAGATGGCTTCCTTCAATTGTAATCAAAAGCACTCTAGTCAATATAAAATTGATAGGAAGCAGAACAGTGTTCTAAGAATAGACCCTATACATGTAGGCACTGATTGACAAGAGTCAAGGTGGAGCAGGAACTAAGCAAGATTGGCGGTGGAAGCAGCAGATGCTATAGTGGGTTATCTGCTAGAACGGTGCCATCGCAGGGTTAGGCTGCACTCTTGGTATCACTGCTCCTGGCTGTGCAGCATCTAAACCTGGATTCCTGGTCCTCCTGGAGGTCCCATTAGCCTTTTAATACTCTGTAATAAATTTCATTCTGCTTAAACTAACTCAGTCACATGTATTCTATTGTCTCCATTTATGGGCCCGCTCACTATCCTTTCTTTCTATCTAGTACACTTTCCTATACTGCAATGGCTAGAAAGCCAAACATTGTACTTCTATGAGTCCCTTGTGATTTTTTTCTTCCAATCAGATGTATAGGTATAAGACCTAAATTCAGAACTGAATTAAGCAGCGATAGAAAGGATGGTACATAAGGCATCCATTTTGCTGGAGTAAAGCTAGGAGGCCGAGAGTGGTTCTGGAGCCAAAAGCTCTGATAGAGGCTCTGTGTAGTAAGGGGCTGCTGAGATTGGGACAGGAACATTGAGGGAAAAGACCTGTAACACTCCAGGCCCCATATTAAGCATATGTAAGAATTTGAAGTCTGTGGTTGTTTGGATCACCTCCTATTCATCCCGTTGGTGAGGGAGGGATCAGCCACCCGAACAATACACTATGGCTGAACACACAGCACATAACACGGGGCAACTGGGACCAAACAGATGAGAGTGACAGCAGTTTACTAGTCACATAAACTCACAGCTCAGGAGAAGAGAACACTGCACACCATGCAGGGCCATGAAGGAGTTACACTTGGGAACAGAGTGAACCAGTAAGTAGCGGTGTGGCTATTAAGGCTTACTAGTAACAAGAGGGTAAGGTGTTGCTTGGTTCCTGCAGAAGATTCTCACTGGAGGATGTGACTGGCTTGTTTGAATAATCCTGCAGGCTGGCAAGGATGTGAAACTCATTAGGCTGAGGATTGGGTGAGGTTCTAGGGGAATTAACTAGGTAGGGAACCTTTCCTACTGGGTGGGGGGCATATCTGTCAAGAGCATGGGAACTCACAGTAAGACTCTGGAGGCCCTGTGAGGCTCAAAAATGTCATGGCAGCACAAGAAATTTTAGGCCTTCCTATAGGATAACTAGAACAATAAAATCCAAACCTGGCACAACTTAATGACTAGATGGACTCAACCCCCCAAACTAACAGCTTAAAAAGAGACATAACATGCTCATTGCAGAGTATAAAAACTATTTAACTCAGTCTCCATTGTTTACACAAGATATTCTGCATTTGCTCAAAAATATAAGACATACAAAAAGGCAAGAAAATAAATGTCTCATTGTCAAGAAATAAAGTAGTCAACAGACCCAGACCCTAATATGGCCCCAAATGATGGAAATATCAGACAGAAACTTTAAAATAATTATTATTAATATATTAAAGGAGCTAATTGAAAAGGTACATAGCATGCATGAATAGATAGGGAATTTCAACAGAGATAAAAAGCACAAAATATAAATGTTAGAGCCAGGTACCGTGGCACAGGCCTATAATCCCAGCTACTCAGGAGGCTGAGGCAAGAGGATTGCTTGAGCCTAGGAGTTTGAGGCTATAGTTCACTATGATCACAACTATGAGTAGCTGCTGCACTCCAGCCTGGGCAACAGAGCAAGAAACCATCTCTATTCTTAATAAATAAATAAATAAATTATATATATATATATATATATATATATATATATGTGTGTGTGTGTGTGTGTGTGTATATAAAAAGAAAGAAAAGAAAAACATGCTACCATATTTGAAGAATTTCTTTAAAGAATTTATCAGTATACTGGACACGGCAAGAATTAGTGTGCTAGAAGATTATACAAACTAAAACACAAACAAAAAAATGAGTGAAAACAAAAAAAAGCATCCATGAACTGGGGGACAATATTAAATGATCTAAAAATGTGTAACTGGAGTCCTGCAAGGAGAGAAGAGAGAATGAAAAATATTTAAGAGCTGAGCACGATGGCTCATGCTTACAATCCTAGCAACGTGCGATGCTGAGGTGGGAGGATCACTTGAGGTTAGGAGGTCAAGACCAGCCTGGGCAACATAGCAAGACCCTGTCTCTAAAAAAGAAAAACAGAAAGGAAGAATAAGAAGAAGGAAGGAAGAAGGAGGAAGAAGGAAGAATATTTAAAAAGAAAATGACTAAGAATTATCCAAAATTAATGAAAAACAACAAAGTACAGCTCTAGAAAACTCAGAGAACTATAAGTATAACAATTACAAAGAAAGACACACCCAGAAACATTGTAGAAATAAAACTGTTAAAAACCAAAAGTAAAGAGAAAATCTTAAAGACAAAGACAAAGAAACATTACATAAGAGTAACTTCTCATCAGAAACTATGTATGCCAGATAGACACCTTTGGAGTACTGCAAGTGAAAAAGAAAAAAGTAAACTCTATAAAAAATGTAATATCTTTTTAAAGGGAACAGTAAGGTTTTTCAAACAAACAAAGCTGAATTAATTGTCAGCTTTACTACCAATAAATGCTTATACCGGAAGAAAAGTTTCAAATAAATGATCTAAGCTTTAATCTTAAGATACCAGGAAAAGAAAAAGCAATTAAGTCCAAAGTAATGTGAAGGGAGGAAATAATAACAACACAAGCAGAAATCAATGAAACAGAAAATAGAGAAAAGTCAATCAAACCAAAGGCTGTTCCCTGCAAAGTTCAATAAAATTGATAACTCCTAGCCAGACTGATCAGGAAAAAAGAGATGACACAAATTACCAGTATCAGGATTGAGAGAATGCAGATAACTACAGATGCATCCCATAGATCTTAAAAGGATAATATGAGAGTATTATAAACTCATATTATGAAAAACTTTATAATAATAATAAAAGAGACAACTTAAGATAAAATGGACAAATCCTTTAAAAGACACAAACTACCAAAGTTTGGTACCAAACTTCTACCCAAGAAGAAAAGAGGTAAAAGTATAAAATCTGTATCTATTAAATAAAATGACTTCACACTTTTTAAAACATTCCAACAAAAGAGATGACTTCACTTGAGAATTCTACCAAACATTTAAGGAATAATAAGTCTACACAGTTTCAGAAAACAGAACAGAAGGGAACAATTCCCAACTCATTCTAAGAAGCCAGCATTGATCTGAAATAAAACCAAAGATATCAGAAGGAAAGAAAACTAAAGGTCAGGCTGGGCCCGGTGGCTCATGCCTGTAATCCTAGCACTCTGGGAGGCTGAGGCAGGAGGATGGCTTGAGCTCGGGAGTTTGAGACCAGCATGAGCAAGAGCGAGACCCTGTCTCTACTAAAAATAGAAAAAATTAGCCGGTGGCACACTCCTGTAGTCCCAGCTACTGGGGAGCCTAGGGCAGGAGGATGGCTTGAGCCCAGGAGTTTGAGGTTGCTGTGAGCTAGGCTGATGCCACAGCACTCTAGCCTTGGGTGACAGAGTAAGACACGGTCTCAACAAAAAAAAAAAAAAAAGAAAGGTCAATATTTCTCATTAACACAGATACATATCTATACAATTTTTGTCAATTTAAAAAGATAAATAAAAAAAAGAGGCAAAAATCCTTATCAAAATATTGACAAATCAAATCCAGCACTGTATTAAAACAAACCTGATGACCAAGTGGAACTGATAGCCAGGAACACAGGTTGGTTCAACAATAATCAGTGTAATTCACCATATCAAGAGACAAAAAAGGAAAACCCTTACATCACAATTGATACATAAAACATATCTTTAAAAATTCAATATTCATTCATGACCAAAACTCTCAGAAAATGAGAATAGAGGGGAATTTGCTCAAGTCAATAAAAGGCATATTCAAAAAAACCTACAGCTGATGTAACACATAAGTGAAAGAATGAATAATTTCCTCCTAAGATCAGGAACAAGGAAAGGCTGTTGCCTTACCACTTCTTTTCAACACTGTACTAGCGATCTTAGCCAGTGCAATAAGGCAAGAAAAAGAAATAAAAGGCACACAGATGGGAAATAAAAAACAAAACTGCTTTATTTGCAGATAACATGATCATCTATGTAGAAAGTCCCAAAGAATCTACAAAAAAACCTACTATAACTACTGCATGAGATTAAAAAGGCTGCAGAATACAAAGTAAATATATAAAAGCTGCAGATTGGGAAAAAATGTTACAAAACCCTTTGAATTCAAAATATATAAAGAACTCTCAAAATGAACAATAAATAAATAACCCAATTTTAAAATGGGTGAAAGATATGCACACACGTTTCACACCAAAGACACATGATGGCAAAGAAACTCAATATCATTAGCCTTTAGGGAAAATGCAAATTAAAACCACAATGAGATGTCACTACAAACCTATTTGAATGGCTTTTAAAAAATGACAGTAACAAGTGATAGTAAGGATGTGAAGCAACTGAAATAGTCATATTTTGCTAGGTGGAATGCTAAATGGTGCAGCCACTTTGGAAAACAATTTATTTATCAGTCAGGATTCAATCAGAGAAATAGGACCACTAAGACATATTAATTTATTTACTTACTTTTTATCTTTATTTTCAATAAAGAATTTGTTACAAGGATTTAGCCTCACGCAATTACAGAAGCTAATTAAACAGTCTCTGTAAGGCTGTCTTTGCATCTGATGCCAGAGCTTAGAATGCACAAGGCAAGCAGTCGGGAGGGGAAGCTGGATGTAAAGGGGGGGAAAGCCAGAACAAGTTGAAACCCACAAGCACAATCTGGAGCCCACAAGGACAAGAAAACCTCTTGTCGGTAATTACTGCCTGTGACCTTGATGGTATGCGTGTCCTGCAGAAGCCAAGGCCTTTCCTCACGATGCTAAACAGACACGTGCACACACATATACTTACACCCCTTACCCTGAAGTCAGAGAAGCTGAAGGAGGATCCCGGGGAAGATGGAGCGATTGCAGTCCTACTCAGCAGATAAATGACAACATGCATGAGCTCCAAAAATGCCTACCGCTTTGCTTTATTTCTGCTCTCTAAATCCTGCACAAGAATCTTTCTTGTGGCCTACCCTAATGGGAAGGGAATTTTGGAAAATGTAGTTCAGCTTGGCCACAGAAATCTGTTATAAAGCTAACATGGGCAGTTTCTTAGGAAGTTAAACATACAGTTATAACAAGACGCAGCAACCCCACTGCTATTATTTACTCAAGAAAAATAAAAACTTATGTTCACACTAACACCAGGATGCAAATGTCTACAGCAACTTTATCTATAATCGCCAAAAACCAGACACAACTTAAATTTCCTTCAATAGGTGAATGAATAAACAAACTGTGGTACATTCACGCAATGGAACACTACTAAGCAATGAAAATGAACTACTGATACATGCAACAACATTGATGAATACGAAATGCATTATATTATGTGAAAGAAGCCAAAATGAAAAGGTTGCACATTACTGTATGATTCTACTTATACAGCATTCAGAAAAAGGCAAAACTATAGGGATGGAAAATAAATCAATAGTCGCTAGTGGTTAGGGCTGGGGTAGGGATTGACTATAAAGGAGGAGACCTCAGGGGGAGGGGTAATGAAACTGCTTTTTGTCTTGATTGTGGTTAAAGTTACACAAGTATGCATTTATAAAAATTCATAGAACTATACACCAAGAAGAGTGAATTTTACAGTGTAAAAAATAAATTGAATTCAACTTCAGGAATAACACTATCACTAAGCACTAAACATAAAAATATATGTATCTGAGTATGTATTCAACTTGTTTTTAAATACAAACTCACAACATATATTCACATGAGAAAACTGGTGTATCAGAAGTAGAAAATAACAATGATTATTTTGGGGTAGCGAGATGAAACAGAACTTTAAAAACTGGCCATTATGACACAGTTGCTCAGTACTTAGGTAAAGGTCAAGTATTGGAGGGGAGGCGGCCCAGGATAGTTTTGATTGCATATGCTACCAGATAATTTCTAATAGAACACTTCCTAAAAATTCATGTCACAGTATCTAGTACCTATGATAGAATTATAGGAAATATATGTATTTTGTTTTCTATTATACTAGGTTAATATATTACTTTTATAAGTATGGGGGGAAGAGTGGGGATAATAAGTTTAAAAACACCCACTACTATAAAAAACACAAAACTCTTTGAGCAGTTAATGTCCTGACATTCTATCTCATTTACTTTAAGTTTTTTGACACTGGTGTCCAATTCCAGTCTCCAAAGTACAACAAAGCTAACGTGGATTGGCTCATCAACCAACATCCTAACCATGTTCTAGGGAGCAGTCTGCAGAGTTAAAGTCCATATTTCAGCTAGGCTCGGTGGCTCATGCCTGCAATCCTAGCACTTTGGGAGGCCAAGGAGGGAGGATTGCTCAAGCCCAGGAGTTCCAGACCAGCCTGGGCAATAGCGAGACCCTGTCTCTACAAAAAAATTAAAAAATTAGGCAGGGCTGGTGGTGCATGCCTGAGGTCCCAGCTACTTGGGAGGCTGAACCGGGAGGATCACTTGAGCCCAGGAGTTGGAGGCTGCAGTGAGCTATGACGACGCCACTACACCCTAGCCCGGGCAACAAGGCAAGACCTTATCTCAAAATAAATAAATAAATAATAAAATAAAATAAAATCCACGTTTCCCACACTCCTTTGCATTTAAGATTCTGGACATAATTTAGGTTGCACTATAGATACACTGGCAAGAGAGAGAGATTTGGTACTAAGAGTACCCTTCTGGTAGGGATCAAGGCAGAGACAGAGCATCTTGGGGTCAGAGGTAGAGTGGCAACATCCCAATTTGTCAGTTAGGTTTCCAATCACAGCAGGGACAGGAGTATCCTTAGTTGGCCCATGCTGAAGTGTGACATTCAGAGTCATTCTTGGAAGCCCAGTCAAAAGTCTGTTTTTTCATATTCCCATGTTTCAATAAGCTTTCTACTCAAGCTAGAGCAAAACAAAAGCCAAACCTTGCTACAAATTTGTAAGAATTTTGTTAGATCATGAAGGTAACAAAACAAAACAAAACAACCCCCATTTAACGGTATTACTGTTATACTCATTTTCATACAGTAATTTTACATCATACCAGTGTCAGCCTCTATGTCTAAGTATATTGCACCAACCTAGTGTTCACAGAGTTATCTCCAGTCCTGTGTTAAGTGCCCATGAATGCTGTCTGCCAGTTCCATGCCTCAGTTTATACTTTGCCATCTGCTGTTTTCTCCCTTCACCATCAGAAATCCAGTTAAAATGTCAGTTAACTCTGCGAAGCCTCTTCCAATCTGACTGGCACAACTAATTCTTCCCAATACTCCCATAATACTTGTTCATCCTCTGACAGAAATAATTATATTATTATTTTACGTGGGTATACTGTCTTTCAATCTCTCAATTTTGACTATGAACTAATTCCCTGAAATAAAAACCACATTAAATTTCTGTTGCATGCCTAGTGCCTACCTGAGGGCCTGGCATGTTACAGGTGCTCAATAAACAACACCATAACATCAAACAAAAGTGTCACACTCAGTGCAGGGGAAAGTAGTTTCACTTTAGTGTTTCATATCTTCTACTCCTTTATCAGACCTGCAGATTTTGGTCTTTAGGAGGTTTTGTTCTGGCAATTTCTATGTAGTGATACAGCTCTATTATATTAATAACATTTTACTGTTATGTTATTCTGACCATCTGAAGCTAAATACCACCAAGGCATTTTAAATTCTCAGCTGTGCATCCTACAAATTTAAATTGTGGCATATAACAATTTGGGTATGAATGAAGTTTTGCCAGAAGAACAAGTATCAGTGACACTAACAGCTTTAATTATTGTGTTTGGAATTTAATGTATCAACATATATTGATAAGTAATAATTTTGTGCCAAAAATAATTCAAAAAAGATACAATAACATAAAAAGCAGGATATTGGCTCACATCAAATACACAATAGTGTATAAAGATGCTACTTTCATAATTTAAAAAGTAAAGGATGACTTCTATAGAAAGCTATTTATGAATTTCGCAAGCAGAAATTTTAAAGAGATTGTAAGCTTAACTGAAGACATTAAGTCCATAAACACAAAGAAAAAGGAAGTACAAAATACAGTAGACAAGATTAGCTAGTATTTAAAACAGGGAGAATAGATCTTAAGTGTCCTCACCACATACACACACTTGTTGGGTAACTTAAGTATGGTTGATGACTGCGTTAATTTAATTGTGGTAATCATTTCACAATGCATATGTATATCAAATCATCACATTGTATACCTTGAATGTATACAATTTTTATTTATTAATTATACTTCAATAAAGCCGGGGGAAATTTTGTTACATAATAAAAAATGTAGGTAGGATACTCTATATCATTAAGAAAAGTCAAAGATCGAAACCAATAAAGCAAATGAATATACACAATTTTTATTTGTCAATTATACCTCAATAAAGCTAGGAAAAAAAAATTTTTTGAGACAAGGTCTACTCTCCAGAACAATTATCAATTTCTCCCTTTGCAAGACTAGCCTTCATTCTATTGTGAGCAAATAAAAATTACTAAGTCACAGGCTTGCTAAATAAAAACTATAAGGTTTACCAGATTTCTAAAACAGATAAAATATTCCCACCCCAACATTTTATGTTATTCACAAATTTTCTACTTACAAAGTCTTGACGTATGTCATTGAAGTCTTTGCCATATTTTTCCAGTGCCTCTTCAAATAAGCTAGCTTCAGAGGCTGACCATTCTTCCATTTCATCTCTGCATAAAACAGGTCCTCCAAGTGGTACTAAGACACTAATGGCGCTGCTCAAATCATAGCTGTGTCTATACAATGTATCCATAGCATGAAACTAATGAAACAAAATGAACAGAAAACATCAACCAGAAACGAAAGTTTGTCAGATTATTTTAGAAGAGAAACACTAAAATACATGATGTATTTAATATACTTAGATAGTATTTTTTCTAAATAACAAAAATAAGATAAAGTTAAACAACAGATTACTAAATATTTATGTAAAATATCAGTTACTGCTTTAAGAAAATGTTTACTTCTACCGTTTAAGGTATGTATTTTTATTTTTGAGACAGGGTCTTGCTTTGTTGCCCAAGCTAGAGTGCAGTGGTGTCATCATAGCTCACTGCAACCTCAAACCCCTGGGCTCAAGCAATCCTTCCGCCGCAGCCTCCCAAGTAGCTGGGACTACGGGCGTGTGCCATCACGCCCGCTAATTTTTCTATTTTCAGTAGAGACAAGCCTCACTATGTTGCTAAGGCTGGTCTCCAACTCCTGGCCTCAAGCAATCCTCCTGCCTCGGCCTCCCAATGTGTTAGGGTTATAGGCATGAGCCACCACATCGGGCCTAAGGTATATGTTTTTAAAAATGCATCCATTTGTTATGGCAACCTAACCATGAAGATACAAGACCTCAAATTATTAAATTTGGAACCCAGTAAATTTCACCACCTTTTTGGTTAAAAATACTAAAGTCATTTTGGCTATTGTGCAAGGTTGGCATAGCCTTCCTGGACCAGAAAAAAATACACAGATTATGTATCAGAGAGTAACAAAAAAACCTTTCAGATTGGATTAAGAGAAGGACATACTAAGAACGAGGGAGAGATAGAGAGAAAACAACAGAGTGGAGTATGATGGTTAAGACAAAACAGTATTACATCCACATGTGGAATAGACAAAACAAAACAAAATTATATATCCATGTTAAATATGTAACTAGGTTGAGATTTTGGAAGACCAAGAATATGACCAGGCTTGCCTGAACAGCTAGGCCAGCGTGGGCTTCTTAAACATTTTAAGGAAGAGTGATCCATAGAGTAATATGAAAGGAGAAAAGATAGATTAGGACATATAATCAACTTTTTGCAAAAGAACCTGATATCTAACTTATTTAAAAAGCATTTTCATCCAATTAGAGCAATGAATAAGCTAGGTTCCAAAACGGCATAACTTTTGCAAAGTTTTGGAAAATGTTTGATTTTTTTTTTCTACTGGAGAGAAAGAGATTCATTCATAACATGTACAGACACTTGTATGTGTAGCAGGAAAACTACAAAACAGGACAATCAGCTCTGCCTGTGTCCTAGATAAGCACATGAACATCATGAAGATTTGGTTGGCAAAGTGATCAAATCCTTGCCCAAGTGAGTAGTTGTTTTCTTCTTTCCTAGGGCCCAGAATTTCTAACACATGAACATCGAGTCTTGCACCTTTTACACACAGTATCTCCTTCTATTTATTAAAAAATATCACAAATGGGGATTGTTGTTTCTATGCAACAATAGATCTCTAAAAATTTAGCTTTTGGCATGAGCAGTGCTGCTCCAAGCCTACCAGTCAAGGTCTCAAGGCACCAGCTAAGCCACTGCAGCTGTCACCATGACCCATTACAAGGCTGCCAACTCAACGCCCAAGCAGTTCCAGAGGTACCTGGAGAAGTCTGGGTTGCTAGACATGCTGACCCAGGTGCTAGTAGCCTTATACAAAGAACCAGAGAAACCTAACAACAGTTTAGATTTTATAAAGCATCCCTTAGGAGCAACTACCCTGGAAAACCCAGAAATAGAGTTGCTTCACCTGGAATTGGCAGAAATGAAGAGAAATATGAAGCTATTGTAGAAGAAAATAAAAAACTGAAAGCAAAGATTGCTCAGTATGAACCACCTCAGGAGGGAAGTGTGCTGAATAGGATTCTTCTCATTTGAAAGACACTGAAAAATAGTTTTATATAACTTGAATGGTTTGTATATTATATACTCTATTCCGAACAGATACTATAGAACTCTTTTAATGTGTTAAATTCACCTATTACACTTTAACTCTTATAAACACATATATTTAGAATCACCAATAAAAACTCTATATAACTTTATTTGGGTCTTAAAGCAGGAGAATTCAAAGTAAACACTGAAAAAAAAACTAAACACAACCACCTAATTCCTTACCTAAAAAGAAATTCTGTTTATTAGTTTGATTGGGAATTATTTACTCGTTGTATTTTATCCATGGAAGTTTAGCATGGGCTACTTTGGCGTAGCTCAGGATATGAACACAGGTATAGTCATTCTTTAAAATTAAGATGACACTGTTGTTTATAACCCCTGTTGGCAGCTGGGGAGATCTGTGTGACATAAGATGCTTTTGCATGGGTTCCCATGAATCTTCTGCTCTTGTTTATATTATAATGCAGAACAAATAACTCTTCTTTGCCACCACTTTTCCTTAGGTAACTGTGTGTACCTGTGCGCCAGCTTGAATTCTGATACCATGTTTTGCTTCTATGCAACCATGTCTTATCTGCTAATCTTGCCTTGTTTTGCTCTGTGCTTTAGTGTATCCTAGTTGCACATTGGCCTTTCTGTGTTGTTTTCAATTGGCTTAATAATAGCAGTTACCTGATTGCAATTTATATAATTTTAAACAGGATCACACTGTTCTCCCTGCTTTACTTAGTTGAGCAGAGAACAGAGGCAATATAT
Organism: Daubentonia madagascariensis; assembly: GCA_023783475.1. NCBI lineage: Eukaryota > Metazoa > Chordata > Mammalia > Primates > Daubentoniidae > Daubentonia > Daubentonia madagascariensis. The sequence goes on along the minus strand of JAKFHU010001035.1, from coordinate 36,351,840 downwards.
AACAACTCTGGGTTCACGCACAAGCTAGGATGAGAAGGGGAATGAGCCACATATCGTGGAAAATTATAGTTGTACGTACAGTTATATAGTGATCTCCCCACAAAGTATTTGTCTAGCCTTAAATTCACTTTATAGTCATTATTCCTGTGAAGTACATAGGGCAAGTATGAGAGGAAACTGGGTCCTGAATTTTTAGGCCAAAGACTGACATTAACACAAATTATTTACTAACTGCAGAATGCTGGGCCAGTTAACTATTCTGAGATTCACTTTCCTTATCTGTTAAATGAAAAGAGTATCTGTGCTGCCTACATGACAGGGTTGTTGTGAGAGTCAAATAGGAATGTATGTGAAAGATCTTTAAATGGTAGACTGCCACATTCTCATTTGTATAAAAAATTTTTTTTCACTTTTATATGACCCCTAAATATCTTACAGGGGACTGTGGAACAATCCGTACTGGTACAAGAGCACAACGTAAGCTCAAATACCAACTAATATCTATTAAAGAAAAATCATCGGCAAAAGTATGCATTAGAAATACATACACACTGTGATACATTAACTAAGGGTATAGAATATGAATTTCTTGACAGAGCTCAAGGCAGTATTTAGAATACATAGACATGTTTAGGTACCATACCTAACTGCTTCAACAAGGGTTGACATCTCACCTAAATCATTGGATTCTACAAAACAAAAGCAAGGAGGGACTTCATGGTCGATTTCCCAGTTATAATCACAGCTTAGGCCACTGACCATGTGTAGTCTTTTGCTGTATGTGTCACAACCACAGAACAATAACTTTCAACTTTCAAGTGAATTTCTTCTCACTCTTCTGCAGCAGGGGTTGCAAAAATGTTAGAACTGATCTTCACTCTTTGCTTGTGCTCCACAAATTTCTGAACCAGCTAATCTCCATAGTTAACCTACTAGACAGACCCCGCAGTTTAGCTGTAGTATATACTTATATACACTTTCACATCACCTTGGAAAATAATACATTAGTCTACCCTTATCCATGATTTTGCTTTCTGTGGTTTCAGTTACCCACTGTCAACTGCAGTCTGAAAACAGGTGAATAAAGTACAATGAGCTACTCTGAGACAGAGAGCTACTTTTATTACAATATATTTTTATAATTGTTCTATTTTATTATTAGTTATTGTTGTTAATCTCTTATTGTGCCTAATTTATAAATTAAACTTTATCATAGGCATGGTGTACAGGAAGAAGCACACTATATATAGGGTTTAGTACCATCCGCAGTTGTAGGCATCCACTGGAGGGTCTTGGAATGATATGTATCCCCTGTGGTTAAGGAGGATGACTGTAATTATTGGCTTTTTTTTTTTTTTGAGACAGAATCTCACTCCCTCGCCCAAGGCTGAAGTGCAGGGGTGTCATCATAGTTCACTGCAACCTCAAACTCCTGGGCTCAAGCGATCCTCCTGCCTCAGCCTCCCAAGTAGCTGGGACTACAGGCGCGGGCCACCATACCCAGCTAATTTTTCTGTTTTTAGTAGAGACTGGGTCTAGTTCTTGCTCAGTCTGGTCTCGAACTCCTGAGCTCAAGCAATATTCCCACCTCGGCCTTCCAGAGTGCTAGGATTACAGGCATGAGCCACCGCACCTGGCCCGTAATTATCGTTTTTTAATAATTAACCTAGGAAAATGACAAGAAAGATCAACAGCATTTAGGGATCCCTTCAATTAATAACATATTTCCATAAATGACTATTTATATAAATTCCTAAATTTGCAACAGATAACAAAACTAAAAGATTAAATGGAATTCAAAAAATGATAATAATGCAAATTAGGCTGGGCACAGTGGCTCACGCCTGTAATCCTAGCACTCTGGGAGGTCAAGGCAGGAGAACTGCTTGAGCTCAGGTGTTCCAGAGCAGTCTGAGCAAGAGCAAGACTCAGCCTCTACAAAAAATAGAAAACTTAGCCAGGTGTGGTGGTGCACGTCTGTAGTCCCAGCTACTTGGGAGGCTGAGGCAGGAGGATTGCTTGAGCCCAGGAGTTTGAGGTTGCGATGAGCTATGATGACACCATTGCACTCTAGCCAGGGCAACAGAGAGAGAGAGACTCTGTCTCCAAAAAATTAATTAGTTAATTAATTACATTAAAAATAATTATGCAAATTACCTGTGATGCTGAAATTCCTCAGGAGATAAAAGTAGTATTTATAATTAACTGGTGCTCTAAAACCAAAGTCACAGAATTAAATGCATTTTTCTCAGCTAATATTATACCAACCACTCAAAGCAAGAATGGATTTTCAGTCTTACTCATGTTAGATGAATGAAAATGCTTTTCTTATAGGCACTTTTAAAAATGATGATGGATCTATGCACCTAAAACAGATGCACCCAGATTCATAAAGCAAATCTACTTGATCTAAACAAAATGATAAACAGCAGCATTGTAACAGTCAGGGACTTCCACACCTCACTGACAGAATGGGGACAGATCCTCCAAACAGAAAATAAACAAAGAAACAATGGACTTAAACAGGGCTCTAGAATAAATGGGCCTAACAGACATTTACAGAACATTCTACCCCAAAACTACCAAATATACATTCTTCTCATCAGCTCACGGAACATTCTCTAAGACTGATCACATCCTAGGCCACAAAACATGTCTCAACAAATTTTAAAAAAATAGAAATTATACCATATATCTTCTCAGACCACAGTGGAATAAAACCAGAAATCAATTCCAATAGAAACACTCAACTCTTCACAAGGTCATGGAAATTAAACAACCTACTGCCGAACGACTATTGGGTCAAGGAGGAAATTAAGATGGAAATCAAAAGATTCTTCGAACTAAATGACAAAGGGGATACAAGTTACCAAAATCTGTGGGATTCTGCAAAAGCAGTCCTAAGAGGAAAACTCATAGCCTTAAATGCCTATGTCCAAAAGACAGAAAGATCACAAATCAACAATCTAAAAATGACGATGGGCTGTTACCTAAGAAGCCTTCAAAGAACCAAAGTAATATCTTAGCCTTTATAAAGTGATTGTGACATAAATCTTAAGTGATTATATATGTTGTTTCAAAGCTTCTGTTCTTCATGGACGGTGTCTGTGTTACTAAACATTGAAGGAAGCATTTGCTTTTGGAAGAAGAGCTCCTGAACTGTGTCCCAAATGAAATGGGAAAGAATAGGTCAGACTTACAGCTGACCATGAGAAATGAAACCTCCAAAGCCCACATTCATACCACAGCCCAGAGGAGAGTGCAGTACCAATCAGTATGTGTAGGAAATCAACATCCCGTCAGGCGTGTACACTGTGGAATTCCTGGGAAATAATTCTGTTAAAACTGATGATCAACTTCACAAAGGAAATCAGAGGATCACATTATGTGCTAGAAGTCCATATTAACACCATCCTTTTAACACACACAGAAGTTTCTTTTGAATAGACTTTTATATAGTCTAACCCTACCCTTAAAAGCTTCAAGTAAAACACAAAATATAGTTTTTATAACAAAGAGACAAAATCCAGTAAAGAAAATGTAGCTAAATAAAGGACATAAGCTAAGAAAGGACATAGTAGTTTGACATATAACCAATGACTTACGGTTTATCAGTAAGATGATGAAAACTTGAAGAGCCAGACAAGTTTGATGAAAGAAACAACTAATCAATTGTGAGAGGAGTCAGAATAGTGACCACCTCGGAAGGAGTATGATCTAGAGAAGGACACAAGGGAAGCTTTTGGAATACTGGTAATGTTCTTTACGTAGATCTGATGGTAGTTACACGGATATATATACATATAAAACTTTATAAGCTGTGCAACAAGGTGTAGGGAACTCTATACCCATTACTATATGTATACCTCAATTGAACATAACAAAAAGAATTTTAAAACTAAGCACAAAAAAACCTGAAAGTCTTCCCTCTGGATAAATACTTTGCAAAGATAGCATCTTTTCAATACAGATACAGATACACTCCGCAAAAGCCAATCAAATCTAAATTTTAAAAATCCTGAGAACCCAGCACAAGCTGTTCTCTCTGCCAAAAAGGAGTGAAGGTGTTGTCACATTTCTTCTCATTCATAACAGATGGAGATGACAAATAGAAATATTTTAGGAGAAAGACTGACATGGAAATCTTGGCAGTGGAATTCTCATTTTTGGTTCATTAAACAGAATCACACTACAGTAGACTGGACTATTGTTAGGCAAATACTCACTCCCTCCTCTGGACCTTCACAGAAGAATATTCTTTCACCCCAATGATGTTGGGCTTGGCCATGTGACTTGGCTGGCTAACAGGATGTTAAGATATGTAACGTAACAGAGCCTTAACATTTGTTTGCACATTTGGCCTCGCCCTCTTGTGCTACTGACTTTTGTCCAGAGAGGATGAGAGATAAGCAGATCTGGAACCAACCTGTAGCTTGGCAACCTGTATCAATCAGCACAGTCTAGTTCAGCAGAATCCTAGACAATCTGCAGATGAGAGGATGAGAAATTAATGCTTGTTGTTATAAACCACTGAAATGTGGGGCAGTGTAATGGATATTGTGTTTTCCTCTATGAGAATAAAGAACTTAATTCACCCAGCAGCCAAAAGTGCTAGGAGCAGACAGTCCTCAGCTGTTGGTTGTCTTTAGAATTATTTCAATTTAACTAAGATTCATCACCCAAGGTCCATAATCCCTTTCTGAGGCAGCCTGCATCCACAGGGGTATGAAGGCTTAAGCCTTTCGTCCTGATTTGGGACAACCCTTTAATGTATCACATGGAATCAACTGAGACATTCATTCAGACTGTATCATAACCTACCTTCTCCCACTAACCATTCCTGCTTCCATCCTTTCTCTTGCACAGGTGTTGATCCCAAGGATACTCCCTAACAAATTTCCTACATGAAAATCGCCATCAGAATTTGGTTTCCAGAGAACCCAACCTGTAACATGCAGCATTATTATCACAACAACTAACTGATACACATATACTATATTCAATGCCAACTACAGTACTCCTCAACTTACAGTGGGACTACATCCCAGTAAACATACCATAGGCCGGAAATATCGTCAGTCGAAAATGTACTTAATACTCGATGAACTCATTGTAAAAAAGTCAAAAAATTGTAAGCTGAACCCTCATAAGTCAGGAACCATCCGTATTGATTGGCTGTTACAATTTTATAAAAACTTCACATGTATACCTCCTGCACAACTTACAGCATTCAGAACATACTTATTTAAAAATTAAAGCGCATGTGGTTTTTGCCAAGCAGAAGGTGAATACAAACTCTCATGAGTAAACCTCAAACTGACAAAGGTGAAATTTATATATAAAAGAGAAGTGTGCCATCCACTTTCAATTTTTGCTTCAATGCATAGTAAAATCAAAATCCCTCATTATCAACAAATCTGTTAAGACTAGTTGTCATTCACACAAATTAGCCTATAAGACACCATGAGCCATGTTCTTGTGTGTACTCATACTTTTTGATTATTATCACAAGAAAGCTAGAGGGGACAATAGGCCACGGGGACCACAGGGTCCCAGATGTCATTTCCAAACTTACCATGAGCAGAACTATAAGTTCTTGCTCACTGGTTGTGATTCTAGGCACAAACCAGAAAAATATATAAAAACAACTCTACGAAGACACTGGAGAACCACGAGTACAGGCAAGGAGAGGCTATCATCCCTCTGGAAAGGAAGTATGAGAGGTGAGCTTCCACACTGACCTTGGTCTTTACCTTGAGGGTATTTTCTAGACTGCTACAAAGGGGAATAGAGCCAAATAGAAAGGTTCCTTTTTATTAGGCTGACGTGACATGGATCAGGCCTTGGTATTGCTGGAGTCAGTAAGACCTAGGGAGCAAAATACTGGGGAGTATCCTGTTCAGGCCATAAAGGAAATCTCAATACATTAAAAGAATTGGTAGCACACACATTCTCTGACCACAACACCAAAGACAATTAAAATAAGTACATTAACCTCATTTCCTTGGAAATAAACTCACAGGTAGTATAAAAAATTATAAAGTAAATTAGAAAATACTTAGGACCAAATGATAATGAAAATACTACATATCAGAATACATGAGTTACAGCAAAGGTGGTGATTCAAGGGACATTTACAATCTTAAACATTTATAATGAAAAAGAAGACAAATGAAAACTAACGAACTAAAAAAAAAAAAACAACAGTCTTAAAAAGCCAGAAAAAGAGTATCAGAGTAAACCCAAAGAAAAGTAAAAGGAAGAAAACAATAAAGAGTAAAAAATTAACTAGAAAACATATAATAAAGGCTGGGCCCGGTGGCTCACACCTGTAATCCTAGCACTCTTGGAGGCCGAGGTGGGAGGATCACATGAGGTCAGGAGTTCGAGACCAGCCTGAGCAAGAGTGAGACCCCGTCTCTACTAAAACTAGAAAAATTAGCCAGGTGTGGTGGCCCGCACCTGTAGTCCCAGCTACTTGGAGGCTGAGGCAGGAGGATGGCTTGAGCCCAGGAGCCGGAGGTTGCCGTGAGCTGGGCTGACACCACGGCACTCTAGCCCAGGCAACAGAGCAAGTCTGTCTCAAAAAAAACAAAACAAAACAAAAATCAAAAGAAAGACAACAAAGAAAATCAACAAGATTTCAATCTCATTCAATCTCACTCTTTTAGATAGCTAATAAAAAAGAAACCTCAGGCAAAACTATCAAGAAAAAAATGAGAAATAATGTATATAAACAATAATAGGAATGAAAAGCTATTTGTAAGTACGAATATAATTGTTTCATTAAAAATTATGAAAAATTATGTTAATAAATTTGAAACTTATGTGGAAATGTATAATCTCCTAGACTGACATAACTGACCAAATGGACTTAGTATAATGAAAACCTATTCTAATTATAAATCAAATTATAACTGCAACCCAAATTGAAGGATATTCAACAAAATAAATGGCCTGTACTCTTTCAAAATGCCATGGTCATAAAAGACAAAAACACACTTAGGAACTGTTCAGGACTGAAGGAGACATGACCACTAAATGTCGTAAGTGATTCACATGGAGATCTTGGCTAGAAAAATTATTTTCTTTTGCTATAAAGGCCATTACTAGGCCAACCAGCGAATCTGAATAAAGCCTCTAGATTAGATAACAGTACCATAACAATGTTAATATCCTGAGTCTGACAATTGTACTATGGTAATACAAGAGAATATCCTTGGTTATTTTTGTTTGTTTTGTTCTGTTTTTTTAAGGAAATATGCCCACAAATATTTAGCAGTAGAGGGACATCCATTCTGAAACTTACTTTCAAACTATTCAGGAATAAATAATATGTATTACTTATGGGATGCCATTATTTTGGACTAAGCTCCTGCAATAGGCCCCAACAGACCAAACCAGACCAGACCAGAATGCAGTCACTTGTGCTCAGTGCTAAGTAATCAAAGTGGACAGGAGATTCACAGCAACCAATTAGAAAGGGTCCAGTTTACCTAAGCAGGCATGATAAAGGAGTCCTCTCAACCCTATAAGCAAAGTAACTTTGAAACAACCAATCCACTTCTTGTTCCGTTTCCACTTTTCTTTATCCCTTTTCTGTCTATAAAGCCAACCTCCTCTGCTCAGCTCATCAGAACACTCATTCTACTTTATAGATAAATAGAATAAACAGAAGCCAATTAGATCTTTAAACTAAATTTGTTGTGATCTTGTCTTTTGATGATCGAGAGAAAGAATGATGAAGCAAATGTGGTAAAATGGTAACTAAGGAATCTGAATGAAGGGAACACAAGAAGTCTTTGTACTATTTTTGTTAACATCTCAAATTACAAAGACAATTTTTAAGAAATTATAACCACAAGACTTCATTAACTCACACTTGTAAATCTAAATCTCTTCACCAATAAACCTAGACAAAGTTGTTAAAAACTTTTTCATCAGATTTCTCCCAAGTTCAAATCTACAGTGCTTTTATGATGTTTCCTACATCAGTGCTAAATTCATGGAAGACAAAGTAAAGTAACAGACTGTATTTGCCAAAGAGAAAAAAAAAGATATTCATTAAAGCTTAAATTTGAAAGAAAAAGATGGATAAATAGAGTGTAACACACAAAAACAATTCTCCCAGGACAGTCTGCAGTGTCTCTATGCTCATCTGTAATAGATCATCAGACAAAAAGAAGTGTGCCTAATGTAGAATATTATTGCCTTAATGATGTATTAGCAGTAAAGAAAATTTCATGTGTCATATTTTTTACTGCAGTAGTAGTCCATTAGTGTTAATTCTAATTTTATAGTCTTGGAAACATGAATAGTATCCATCATAACTTTTATAAGATTGAGTTTCTTAAAGTTATATGAATTCCCATCAACTTTATGTTAATTTTGAAGGCTTAGATTTTTAATGTAAGTGGATGCCAAAAACATTAATCAAGAAATTTATATTTTCTGCTGCGGCTTCCAAATTATCCTCAAATTCCCATTACTCACAAGGCTCTAAAACTCACAAATAAAAAGAATGAAGTGCATGATTACAAAGAGTTGATATCTGAAGAATAAAATTATTGCTGATTAAAATCAACTTTCTCTTACCAGGAAAATAAATGTTTTGTCTATGTTGTTCTTGATGGGAAAATTTGTATTGTAAAAATCATAGCTTGTTCTAAGGAGATTATCATCTTAAAGGAAACATCCTTTGTTCAGCCACTTTAAATCTTATAGTGACTTCCTTGTAACAATGATATTAACAGACATGCTTAACCATAGCCTAATGACCAAATTCAAATTTGATAGTGACAGTAAATATGGCATATAAAACTCCTCTCAGACAATCAATAAAGCTATAAAATCAGAAGTAAATGAAACTCAACAAAGACTGGGGGGAGAAAAGACAAATGCATCATTATCATCTTCTCAACAATAACAACTAATATTTATTGAGCTCTGACACTGTGGCAGACACCACTCTAAACACTTTAAAGTTTTATCTCATGCAATCCTCAAGTTGATGTCATATGGGAACTTAGAAACAGACTTTTCCAGAGTCTGGAAAGGGGGTGCCAGAGGTCTTTTTCAGGACTCAGAGGCACTGCTTGCTTTCTCTCCCAGTGATGACAGGGTCCCTATGGGGCTACAAGAGCCAGAGGAACCCAATGTTTGTGAACATTACCTTAAATGAAGGTACATAAACTGCTGAATAAATCAGTTGTCTTCCAGCCAAACTGGGCAGCCGATGTCACAGAGAGCTCTGTGACCCTCGCAGGACCCAGGGCCCTGAGAAAAAGAGCCCCAAGGCATGCTCCAACTGCCCCTACTCTGGGGAGCCACTGCAGTTCCACCAAGTTCTATATCCTTGGTTACATGTACCAGCAACTCACAGAGTATGTCTGTACTTGCTCCTCTTTCCCATTCATAACCCTCCTGAAGCAAAGCGAGTAGGTTTTATTACTATTCCCATTGTTGAAGAGGAGACTCAGACACAGGTAGGTTAAGTAACTTGCATAAAGCTACATGGATCATATATATGCTAAAGATCCAGGGGGGAAAAAAAACTAAAGAATCATAAAACATATCCATCTGTATACCCTGTTCATAGCAGCATTATTCACAATAGCCAAAAGATAGCACCAACTCAAGCATCCACTGATGGATGAACAAAATGTGGTATATACATACAATGGATTATTACTGAGCATTAATAAGGAAGGAAATTCTGACACATGGTACAACATGAATAAACCTTGAGGATATGCTAAGTGAAAATAAGCCACAGACAAAAGGACAAATACTGCATGGTTCTACTTATATGATGCAGAGTAGGCAAACTCAGAGACAGAAAGTAGACGGGTGGTTGCCAGAAGGGTGCTAGGGCCACGGAGAATGGGGAATGAGGAGTTAGGGGTTAACGGGTACAGATTTTCAGTTTGGGAAGAAAAAAAAGTTCTGGAGATGGATAGTGGTGACAGTTACATAACAATGTGAATCAACTTAATGCCAGACTGAATCTACTTAATATACTTAGGAATGAATCTACTTAATATACTTTAAAATGGTAAATTTTATGTTATGTATATTTTACTACATTTTAAAAAAAACGCATCTGTAGCCAGGCACAGTGGCACCCTGTAGTCCCACCTACTTGGGAGGATCACTTGAGGCCAGGAGTTAAAGTCTAGCCTGGGCAACACAGCCAGACCCTATCTCTTAAAAAAAAAAAAAAGGTGCATCATGTTTAAATCTTTCTATAATTCATAGTGTTCAGACTGTGTGTGTATAGCTGTGGTGGTACAATGAAATTAGAATTCAAATACACATCAATCTTGGTGATGAGATGCTCTCTATAAAAGATTTATCAAAACACTAAAACAAAGGAATAGAAACAACATACTCTAATGACCTACTGCAATAATAACCTATGTCCCAGAGAGAGAAATTAATTTATTCATTCCCAGATATTTCATTAAATATCTGTGAATACTTAGTGAATATTTAGTGAATGAAATATCTGGGTGATGGGGATTCAATGTTGAGGAAAAACAGATACAGTCACTACACTAATGGATATAACAAGCTGCTACATGGAGAGTGGGAAGGAGAGAGACAGACATTAGTAAGATAATCACAAAAATGAATGTTCAGTTACATACCTGGCTCTCTACATGAGCACATCACAAAGTAAGTGCCCTGCCCTAAACTGATGGATTAGCCAAAATTTGAAGGAAAAAAATAAAAAGTAAGAGTTAACTCTGTGGGGCCATGAGAAGATCTGGGCAAAGGGAATTACTGAACATGCAGAACAGAACAGAACAGAACAAAGACCTGTGGCAGGACACAGACTGTGGAGCCAAAGGAAGGACATAGCCTGGCTGGAGTCCAGAGGGCACAGAGGGGAGTATGTGGGCAAAGGGGCTGTAGACAGAGGCCAGGCAAACTCCATAGTCTTGTGGATTAGAGTAAAGACCTGGGTTTTTACCTAAATGCAATTAAAAGCCACTAAAAGGATATAAGGTAGGAGACAGCAAAATCAGATCTAATATAGAAATTAGAGGTGTTCCAGGATGCAATTTTCTCCCTACTAAATCAACACAGCCTGACCTTTCTCAGAACCAGACTTGGCAGCAGGAAACCTAGATTTCTAGTCCTGATTCTGTCACTAATTAAATGTGAGTCCTTATATAATTTACTTCACCTTCTGTGCCTTGGGCTCATCACCTGTAAAATAGTCTATCCTAGAAGATTTCTAAGGCCTCAAACAACTCAAAAACTTCTTTTTCTTTTATTCTTACCCCTTCCCTCAAAATTATTTAGTCCTCAGAGTCCAGGCAAAAGAGAAAAGCCAGTAACTACACTCCTCCAGGGGTAAGGCTTTGTTCCAGCAATAGCTCCCTAATAATGCTTGTGACATACGGCTCTTCAAGCCAGGAGGGTAAAGATCTTGTTCTAGCCAACACCACCACACAGGGAGTCACAGGCTAGAACTGCCACCAACTAACTTCCACTTACTAACCAACTGCGGATTTCTATTGTTCTAAGGAATTGTGTTCCCATGGGGGGAGGGAGGGAAATCAATGTAGGTATTGTAAATTAATCTTTTTTTCTTTGCATATTGTTCAAAATTCCCCCCCCCCCCGCTTTTTTTTTTTTTTTGGGTAAAGACAAGGTCTCGCTATGTTGCCCAGGCTGGTCTCGAACTCTTGGCCTCAAGCGATCCTCCCACCTCTGCCTCCCAAAGTGTTGGGATTATAGGCATGAGCCACTGTGCCCAGCCAAAATACACTTTACATTTTAATGAAACAAGGGTGAAACCGAGGAAGCCTCCACGGCTTCAACGTTTTGAACAATTATGAATCTTATATATCTTAGATTAGTAGTATTTGAAATTCACAGTTCAGCTACATTCGTAACAAATCCAAAATGAAGATGCTAGAGCTAGTGATGTGCAGGCAGCTTAATTACTTGCTCTCAAAATATTATTGGTGATTTGACAGGTGGCATATATTGTCTTGGACAAACAGGTGTCTGATTAGGAATGCCGAAAGCCTATTGCAGTTCTCACAGGAAAGTCACAAAGAAAATCACCTAGAAAGGGCTATCAGGTCCAACAGTTCCGCAACCCTGCCCTCTCTGTCCTCTGTAGTAGGAGGCCTTCAGATGTATGGTTTGGTCACCTAAGGAGAGGGGTATTAAAGTGATCAGTACAGGATCATAAACACTGAAAGAAAAGTAAGAACTTGACACTCCAAATTCAACCAAATGATGAAACCACCTTCATGTGACAGCACAAAACAACCTAACAACCTTTCATATGTTCTTTTTGGTAAACAATCTGCAAAACTTGTATAATGAAAATATTAATAATCAATTTTAACCACACCCACTCATTTTTATAGAAATGCCTCAGGATCTTAAAGTCTAAGTAAAGCTGAATCTGGAGCAGTTTGAGCAAGAAACGAAGGAATCTAAATGTTGCAGACAAGAGAACATATTTTCTTCAGTGCTACCTAATCAAAGAAAGACAACAATAATGATATTTAAATCCAAGCCATTTTAACAAGACTGAAGCAGAAGGGTGAGTATAAGAGGTAATCTGGTAGAAGACAGAGAACTTCTCAGTAAGAATCAAGAGCAGATCCAAATCCTGTCTATGAAACTAGCTACACAAACTTTCTTGAGCCTCTGAAACTACTTCTGTTTAAAAAAATAATAACAGTAATAAATAACTTAAAATAATATATGTGATACAAAAGTGACTTTCAAATTACTAAACATTAATGGAAACAAACAGAAAAGATAAAAACACTGGTATGAAGGTAACTTCCTAAAAGGAGCACAAGAGGCAAGTATTACAGATAATACACATAAAATGTATTTAAACTAATTAAGGTATATAAGTAGTATCCTCTTTAAAATGCTTTTTGTATCAATAGCCTTCACTCACAAAACAAATATCAAACCTTTAAAAGTCTGCCCTATTCCAAACGAAATTCCCTTGCTGTCTTGCACAGTCACCAGCAGTGGGAAGCAGAGAGTTGCTGCAGTAGCTAACCAAGAGCCCACACACATGCTCTGCACCCCTCAGACCCACCACCTTCAGGCAAGTCAGCCCAGCTGCTTGGGATCTTGAGTTGGTACAGATCTCTGAACCATCTCAGGAACAAGCTTGTCCACCCTCACTCCTCAAACAGGCCAGAGGGAATTTGCTGGACTATAACGAGGACCACATCCAGAGATATAATCTGGGAAGCATTATCTTGTAAGAACAATGTTAAAGGGACTGGTTAAATAACAGCTTATCTATACAAGGGAAGATCACCTAACATTAGGAAAAAACTTTCTAGGTTCCTATAAATGATAAGAAAAGGTATTTATGTTATATAGTTAGGGAAAACATTGGGGGAGGGGGGTATAAAACTTGTTTTAAATGACCTCAACTATGTTAAAAAAAAAAGTTCTCATGAGACTTGTCTTACCAGTAATCAAAACATGGTGCCTGCACAGGGATAAACAGATTAACAATACAGAAGAGAATAGATTAAAAGTCCAAAAGCAGACCTAAATATATCCAAGACCTTAAAATATGATAGTAAGACATTACACATCATGAAGAAAAATTCAATACAAGATGTTGGAACGATTAATTAAACATATGAAAAAAAACTGAAATTGGATCCCTACCTCACTGTGCTCACAAAATTACACTCTAGGTAGATTTACAGTCCTAAATATGAATAAAACTTCAAAACTATTAGAAAAAAACAGGACATGGGAAAACACCATGTAACAACAGAATGGCTGGAGTTGTGGCACAAAGAACACCAAAGATTGCCAGCAAACCATTAGAAGCTAGGCAAGGGAAGGGTCCTCCCCTACAGGTTTCAGAGGGAACACAGTCCTGCTAACACTTTGAATTTGGACTTTTGACCTCCAGAATTGTGAGACAATAAATTTCTGTCGTTTTAAGCCGGGGGGGGGGGTGTGATCAGAAAGTAAAATAATAATACAAGTGAAGTAAAGACAAAGGCTATGAATCTAAAATACAAAGAAGAGAAAATTGATGAGCCAATAAACATATGAAAATATGTTTAACCCCATAAGTAACTGGGAAAATATAAATTAAAATGAAAAAGAATCAGGTTAGTAAACACACGAAAATACCAACTATTGATTATAATTTAAGGAAATGGATGAAGAAAGGAGAACCTTAATTAACTGCTTCTGGGACTACAAACTTCTGCCACGGTGTACAGAAAAATTTGGCTACATGTGGTCAATTCAAAATGAGCCCTACCCTATGCATCAGCATGCCTACTCCCGTGATACCCTGAAAGCTCTCACGTATGCTCACAAAGTGACATGTGTTGGAATTTTCAATGCAGCATTATGGGTACTAACAAAATAAAAATATTTAAAGCACTCCAGATGTTCACTGGTAACAGAATACACAAATAATGTGGTGTAATATGAAAGAATATCACAAATACCATTATACAAAGCAGTTGAAATGAATGAACTAGGTATACTTATTAACATGGCTAGATCTCAGTAATGGGCAAATGGCAAATGTTACAAAATAAATTTAAGCTCACATAAAACAATGTTTATGTTGTTTTTGGATACATAAATACATAGCAGAACTATAAAAACACAGACTAGATTTATAGCAAATTTGTTACAGTGGTCATCTCTTGACAGGAGGCAGAGATGAAGAAGAATAGGACTCAGGAGAGAATATGAGGGACTTCAACATTAACTTTAATGGTTGGAAAAAGTTTTTAAATCTGAAGAACTAAAATATCAACATTTTATTTAGGTGGCATTATGTGGAATTTTATTATATTATCCTTTGTACTATTCTATAATTTGCTATTATTGTTTACAATGCATAAAAATGCTAAATGGAAACAATGAAATAGTAAGAACATTCTGATCTGGGTATTGAGAACAAAGATGGGGTGGCTGCTGCTGTACTATTTTTCAATTTTTCATAATAAGCATACTTTAATATTAGAATTGAGAAAAAACTTTTTGAACAGGAAAAACTATACAGGTATGTACTTAATTAGATTCCACGCAGTTCTGGAAGTTCTTAAAAACATGACATATAAACATGACATCTATACACCTATACTCTTGCTTCTCTGGGAAAATACTCTCCAACTTTGTTTTTTGTTTTTGTTTGAGACAGAGTCTTGCTCTGTCTCCTGGGCTAGAGTGCAGTGGCATCATCATAGCTCACTGTAGCCTCAAACTCCTGGGCTCAAGTGATCCTCTTGCCTCAGCCTCCTAAGTAGCTGGGACAACAGGCAAGTGCCACCATGCCCAGCTAATTTCTTAATTTTTTGTAGAGACGGGGTCTTGCTATGTTGTCCAGGCTAGGGAAGGAAAAATGCAAGTTCCCCACCACATAAAAGAAACACTGTGCTAGCCTGTAATCATAGCACTCTGGAAGGCCAAGGCGGGAGGATTGCTTGAGCTCAGGAGTTCAAGACCAACCTGAGCAAGAGAGAGACCCCATCTCTAAGAAAAATAAAAAAAGAAAGAAACACTGTGCTAGCCTGGAGTGCTCAGTAACATTATTACAATGTAAATTAAGCAGGTACCAAAGTAACTACTTGAGGGGAGGGTGGGGAGTGTCCAGCACTTTCTTGGGTGCCTCAGTACTTTCTTGTCTTGAATGTTGTCTTGAAACAGCCAGCTCAAAGCAGCCCTGACTTCTTTAGAGCTGCTTTGGTTGTCCTATAGTGCCCTTTAGCTAACCATAATACTAAAATCCCCACCTAGTGGGAAACTGTAATATCATTAACATAACATAGGTTGCATGGCAGTATATGACGATGGTACTGTGCCTGAGTGATTTGTTTCACTGTGAACATGCAGATATAATGTAAAAGCTTTGTATTACTCACTGGGAAGAGATTTAAAGCAACACCACAGGGTGGGCAGATAGGGGTTTTGCTAGCAAGAAGCACCTGTGGAAGAAATTCCTGTGCCACCCAGGAGCAAGCACCCTTGTAAGTAACCTCTAATAAACTCATCTGACTTGCTCAACTGTACTTATCCGAATCATTCCTTGGTCTCCCGGCTCCCTCTCAGGTTGGGGGGCAGTTTTTCTATAGTGTCCTGGGATTCTCCCAAAAACAGCTGGTCTCAAACTCCTGGCCTCAAGCCATCCTCCCACCTCGACCTCCCAAAGTGTTGGGATTACAGGTGTGAGCCACCGCACCCAGCCTACTCTCCAAGTTCTAAACAACCAAAATACAAACCTATTTTGGAAATCCTAAAACTGTGGATAAAACATTAATGTCCCAATGGAGAGAGCAAAACTTTATAGATGTTTATAGAAGAAACAACATTCCAATCTTTGAAAAAGGATAAGAAAACGGGTTGCATAATGGCTATAGACCACTAATGTTTTCATCATAATCTATGATTGTACAGAAATACACAGAAAACATACAAAACAAATTTGATGTGCATTCCCACGAATTTTTATATTATCACAATAAATATTTTGTGACAAACATTTGAAATTGGTATACAATGAGAAAGTAATAAAACCTATCATTCATTGTATCCCACTCCATCAAAAAAAAAAATTGAAACTTTTGTTTTATGTAATGAATATTGGCCAAATACCTCATCAAACCACAGTTCTCTCATCTGTAAAATGAGCACCCAATCATGCCTACTACAAAGGGTTATGGGGATCAGATATAGTAAGTAATTTTGATTGGCAAAAAACCTATAGGTCTACTTCTCTGGAGCATGCAGAGAAAGAAATATGTGCCAGGTCCAATGCCTGGCCATAGTCGGTATTAGTGGTATAATTAAACTGAATATGGGAAGCTTCATTTGACCACCAAAAGAAAAAATTAAATAAGATTTAAAAGATAGTAACCATAATGTAATGAAATAACATAAGAGAACAGGCACAAAAAACTTCAAATATTGATATTAACTAATGACATGACAACACAGTAACTCCTATAGTAACAGTTTCAAGACATGATAACTTTCACATAAAAAAGTTGTGAAACATTATGTATGATCTATAACTATGTAAGAACACAGACTCAGTCCATAGAAAAAGTAAAATTAACCTGGGCAGATTGCACACACCTGCAGTCCCAGCTAGTCAGGGAGGCTGAGACAGGAGAATCACTTAAGTCTGGGAGTTCGAGACCAGCCTGGGCAACATAGCAATAAACCAACTCAAAAAAAAAAAAAAAAAAAAAAGATTAAAACAAATAAATCAAAATGGTAAATCGTGTTCCCCCCAAAATATTGTTTTGCTATTTCACACCTGCTCCATGGAACACTCATTCTTCTCTTAGCTCACAAACAGAAGAGTGACTTAGGAACCCAGTTAACCAACTATAGCCAAGCCAAATCAACCTAGCAGTCAGTAGGGCTAAGAGCAAGAAAGCTCCCAGGTCTACAGTATTGCTCAATGGCTTAATAATTAAAAAGTAGCAGAAGGATAAATAATCCCAAAATTTCGAAGAGTATCTTACCAATGTGATGTCTCGGGAAGCTGCAGCAGCGCTCATATGCAAACTAGGCTGCCTCACAGAACTGCTGCAATCAAGGGCTCTAGCGAATGTCCCAACAGCACTGAATAAACCACAAACACAATAAGAGAAAATTAAGTCTTTTTTTTTATATTTAAAAAAACATATTTGGGTAGTAAATGAAAAACTGTAAAAGAAAAACAAAATGAGTTTTTGGATGATTGAGAATCAAATGTCAAGTACAAAGTATTTTCTTTCTATAAGATTTAATAATTGACAAGCCAATTTACCACAAATGGGTCCTTATAATTAAATCAAGAAAAAACAGCTCATGTGGGCATAAAGAAGGAAAGGGAAGATCTATTATAAAATGCCATGAAATAAACCATTTGTATCCAAATTGGCTCAAAAAATAAAAAGTCAGTCAGCTGCAGAGTTTGACTATTACAGCAAAGCAAGTTCTGATCACTTTTTTAGCCCAAATTATGAAATCCCAGAAACATTTTTTCCTTGAAATGAGGTATCATTAACTATATAGCAACCCCTTCCTGTGATGACTCAATATAAAATAGACTTCTACTAAAATCCCATTTAAAAGAAATTATCACAATGCTGATTTTCATTTAATGATTTAGAAGGCCTTCCTCTATGTCAGGAACCCTAACCTCAAGAGGTACAGCATGAAATGAAGATAAGACTCATTGCTTACTGCCCATATTTTAAACATGTTAGCTGAGGAAGAGATTTTTTAAAACATTTTAATGAAAACATAATACACATGCAGAAAAGTACACAATGTATAGCAATTTAGTTATCATAAAGTGAACACACCCATGTCACTAACACCCAGGCCAAGAAAGAACATGACCGGCATCCCAGGAAGCTTCTCATGCTCCTTCCCAAAGGGAGCTACCATCCTGGATTCTACCACCACAGATTAATTTTGCTCAAATGGGATCACAGTATAGACACTCTTTATGTTCAGTTTCTTTTGTTCAAAATGATGTTTGTGGATTCATCCATGTTGTTGACTACAGCTGTGTTCATTCATTTAACTTACTATGCAGCATTTTTTTGTATGATTCCCCACCCCCACCTCTATTGTTGACATTCCGTGTTGCTTCCAGTTTGGGACTATTATGAATAGCGCCACGAATGCCATTTGTATACATATCTTTTGGTGCAAGGGTGTATACATTTCTGCCAGGTATACATTTAAGAGTGAAACTTAAGGGATGTATGTGTTAGAGGACAGCAAATCATTTTCCAAAGCAGCTGTACCAATTTACACTCCCACCAGCAAAGTATAAGACTGCTGGTTGTTCCACATCTTCACCAATGCTTGGCACTGCCTTTAAAATTTTAACCGTTCTAGTGGACGGGCAGTAGCATTTGACTGTGGCCTTAATTTGTATTTAGAAGACTTTTAAAAAACAAATACTGAAAATAAAAAGATGCTAGGGACCAACTCTTTGGTATCCCTCATGCTGGCTTCAAAGGAAAAGAAAACATAAAGCCCTTGGCAATCAGGAAAAGGAAAAAACAGAATGCAAATCAAATTTGAAAACTGCAATGTCTTCTAAATAATCCACAATTCAGACAACCTGTCCGGGGCCTCCATCAATAATTCATTTCTACTCCTCAGTCTTCAGTTTCCTCTACGCAACTGAATGGCCCCTCCCCAACAATGTACATCAAGCATCTCCATCCAATTGCTTGGTGGTTGCTCAATGCGGGCTCTGGAGTCCAGTGCCTGGCCACCCATTCAAAGAGTGACAATCCATGGTGACTGGCTCTATGAACAGTGCCATGTAAGGATGAGCTAAGACTATTTTTTCCTTAGTATTACGAAAAGAGTTCAAAAGAAAATCAGAGAATAATATACTGAAGGCCCTTGCATCCACTGTCCAGATCTAACTGATTTTAACATTTTGCCATGTTTGGTTCATTTTTTTAAGAAAAGAAACATGTAAATTTGGTTAAAATCTCCTATATATCCATTAATGTTTAAAAAATCCATTAATGAAATAAAGCATTGTTTTGAACATTATAGAACTTTTCATAAATGACTGCTCTGTATATACATAAATGATCATACTGTATGTACCCTCAAAATATTATCTTTCAAATTATCTCTTTGCCACCTATAGTTCTAATTCATTCATTTAATTGCTATAAAGTAATATTCCATTAAATGAGTATACCACCTTAGGTTTTTTCCAATTTTTCCACTATGACAATGCTATGATAATTTCATTTATTTTCTGTTTTGTGGCCATTTTCCCCATGACCATCATTTATTGTTATAATTGCAAAAATAAAAATAAAATTCTACCCCATCATTTTCTCAGAAAAGAAGAAGAGGAAGAAGGAAGCAAGCCAGCCAGGCTGAATGCTCGCAAAGGAAAGCTCTGTGCTTAGCACAGACCTTCCTCACACACGGAGGCAGTGAGAGGGATTCCAGCAGCATATTACTTATTGATACCTGA
The DNA here is from genome assembly GCA_023783475.1 of Daubentonia madagascariensis. Taxonomy (NCBI): domain Eukaryota; kingdom Metazoa; phylum Chordata; class Mammalia; order Primates; family Daubentoniidae; genus Daubentonia; species Daubentonia madagascariensis. The sequence goes on along the minus strand of JAKFHU010001035.1, from coordinate 36,331,838 downwards.
ATAATCCACGTCTAGAGTAAATGAGATCACTGCTTCCATTAAAAATATGGGATTTCAGGAATTGAATTTCTTCGGTTTTATCAGCAAAAATTAATAAACCTATTTTCATTTGAAACAGAAATTAATGACAGTAAACTGTATTATTTAGGAAGTGGTATGATATATATTAAGCTTTCTTATATAACTAGAAAAAGAATAATACAACTAATGGAGGAAAAGTAGAATACAAAAAAAGGAATGTACAAATACCTATAAATTCGTTATAAAAAGAAAAGATATTTCTTTACTCAATAATGATATACTCACCGTGCTACAACTAAAAACTGGTCAATCTGTCGATCCGTAAGTGGGCTATTTGGGTCCCAAACTTTAACTTCCAATTTTGACTGTTCCCTCTCATCTGATTCTCCTGTCCAAATACAAATGAAATGGAGTCCTGTTACTCACAAGGCACACTGTCTCATATGGTTAATGACAACAGTCACCACAGAATTAGAAATGTTTGAATGCAAGATAAATGTTCATACTTTTGGTACATTCTTTCAAACAGCAGATATATAACACCCTATAAAGTGAACACTGATGATAATAGAACTAATGCAGCTATATGGTATCTTCACTTAGTCGTTAACATTTTTTCCAGAGCACTTCCATGTGTGAGGGGCACTATGCCCCACGCTAAGGGATATAAAGATGAAAAAGAAAGCACCACTGCCACAAGACCCTTAAACCATGATAAAACTTATGCATAAATACCTAATGATACAAACAAAAGAAACACATGTCATGAGAGACATACAGATATAGCTGTAAGAATTTGAAGATTAGGAAAATCATTTCAGGCTAGCTAGGAAACAACGTCATGAAGGAGGTGGCATTTCTGCTAAGAACCGAAGGGTATGAATGTACTGATAGGGGAAAAGGACTTTAAAAAAGAAATGAGAACATAAACATAGTCACTGGGCATTAAAATGTGATAGAGAAAGCAGCTCATTCTGACTGGAGCACACTAAGGGGAATGAGAGGGGATGGCTACAAGTAGCGGGTTATGATCACATCACTGAAGATCCTGCATAGATTTTCTAAACAGAATTTATGTGGAGGTAACAAGAAGCACTTGCTTTTTCAGTAAGGGAATGACAAGACCAGAACCAAATTTTAAATTTCATATATACCACAGCAATGGTATGTCATTTGCTCTGCAGAGATGCCTGATGATGACAGAAAGACATATCACACAAGTAATGAGGCCAGTGAGGGACTGAAACATGGTAGTAAGAGTGGTAAAACAGAACAAAGAGAGAAGATTTGGGAACATCAGTGACAGATGTAGAGGGTAAATTTCATGTCTTGTGAGCTGTGTGGATAGTGATGGCATTAACAGAAAGAAGGAACAAAAACAGGATGTGAGGGCCAAGGGAAAGACTGATCATAATGCAGAATGCTTTGTTTTAGAATATCTTACAAGGAGATATAACCACTGGGCAGGACTCAATGTCAGGACAAATGATAGTAATGGAAAATAAACTTGGGAATCAAATGGAATTCTGATTTACAAATATGGATTCCTACTAGGCTAGGAGCACTTTGATGATGGTGACTGCTTTTAGCTTTGTCTTGCTTTTGATCACTGCATCTATAACCTTAGGCAGCATGTCTGCACCGGCTGACATCATACTCTGAAGTCAAACATGCTCTGGTGATTGACAAACCCAGGCTATGGGTCCCCAGTATAGGAGCAAGTGGGAATCACTGGAAAGGTAGAGGGCAGAATCAGCCACTGCACTTGCAGGCTCCTAAGTCAGCCTGTTAGAGACTTGCGCATCCCATGCCCAGTTCAAAGGCAGAAAACTAGAGGGCCAATCGCCACCCCCAACATAAAACAGCACAAGCAGAGCAGAGCAAGAGTACTAACCCAACGACATCTAACGGGTTTGAAAGAATTTCATTTTTCATTTTTTTTTTTTTTATAATTCTTAGCATGCTAAGCCAAGACTCTCAACATTAGGTTTATTGTAAAGGCCAGTTAAAAAGGGGAAAAGTTGCAAACTTCACGAAAATTGAGAATGGAAAATGACACAATTACCCTCCTCTGTATCTTTTTTTAAAAAGACACACACACACACAAATTTTAAGTAAGGACAGATAATAATGGGGGAAAAAAGAAAGAAAGAATGGTAGTAACGGTAAATATAAATCTCCACTGGAAATCTACATTTTAAATGACACAGATAAAATGATGATGCTACTCAGTTTTAAACCCTTTCTGTTATATATTCCAGAATGTAAGAGTAAGATTGATGTTTATTTTTCAAATTCAAGTTAGTTAAATTAATAAATCTCAATTCCATCCAGGCATTCTACAGCATATAGCAGAAATAAGACTCAGTATAAGAATTCTAAATAGGCTGGGCGTGGTGGTGTGTGCCTATAGTCCCAGCTACTCAGGAGGGTGAAGCAGGAGAATTGCTTGAGCCCAGGAATTTGAGGTTGCAGTGAGCTATGACGACACCACTGCACTCTAGCTGAGGAGACAGAGGAGTCTGTCTCCAAAAAAAAAAAAAAAAAAAAAAGGAATTCTAAATAGCCCTTTCACCATGTGAGGACACAGCAAAAAGGCACTATTCTATGAAACAGGAAGTGGGCCCTCACCAGACACCAAATCTGCCCGTGAACTTCCCAGCCTCTAGAACAATAAATTTCTTGTTTATAAGCCAAAAAGAAAAAAAAAATTTTCTAAATAAATTCACTGCGAACAATAACAAAATAAATATAGAAATGCTCTATATCAAAGTCATTTTAGACTAAATGGATATTCCCATTTTGGATAGACCAAATAATTATATTTATATCACAGTTTGATCACTTCTTCACAGGGGAAAAACTTTTAAGAAGCTCTTGAATGAACTTATTTAGAATTTGTATAAATAAAATTTCCCCCGAGCCAGCAGCAATCTTTGCAAAGGCCCCAGTAACAATGGTATGAGCCAGAGGCTGAACCAAAATTAATCCCATGTTCATGTTCAATCCAGTCTTTGCAATAATCTCCCTTCCCTCCTCCATGTATGATAATCTGGGCAATTTCAATCAGCTCAAGTTCCACATCATCAAATATTCCAGTCCATGAAGATCTCTCTAACCTCTGAATTCCTACATATGTATTTACCAACTAAATGCGTGATTGCACATAGCTTCCTACTTTTGCTCCATATAATTTTGAACAAATGTAGATCCAGCAATGATTTTAAATGTTAGCCCTAACCCTCCAGCTATATTTTAAATTTTCTAGAAAATACTGACAAAGTACTAAATATTTTCAGCACAAAATATTGTTCTAATACCTTGAAAAACTAAGGTTGTATGAAACTGTCATCCTAGAGGCCCTTTCCTGGACAATTAGAAATATTCCTCGTTCTAAATAAAATTCATTTTTTATTGCACCAGCCATCTAAGTACTATGCTTTTTATACTATATTTAATTCAGAAACATACAAGGATGACATTTATCATCATTTTTGTTCACTATAAGCTCTAGACAATATATTAAGTTATAAACCAAAAGAATAAGAAGTTACTAGAATGGCACAATAAAAAAGAAATATAAAAAACACAATGGCTTTCCAAGCAAAGAAAACATAATATAAAAAAAAATCACATTCATTGTAACAATAAAAACATAAAACTCTAAGAAATAAAATTGGAGGTTTTATATGAAGAAATTTCAGCCGGGCACAATGGCATGCACCTGTAGTCTCAGCTACTTAGCTACTTGGGAGCAGGAGGATCCCTTGAGCCCAAGAGTTCAACTTTGAGGCCATCCTGGGCAACAACAAAGTGAGACCCTGCCTCCAAAAGAAGAAAACATTTTTTTTCAAAACTTCCAAAGAAAATGAGATGATTTCAGTAAATAAAGAGTAAAGAAGTGAGGGAACAAGAAAACTTTAAACCAAAAAATACTTCTTTGGCATATTTCAAAATGGTTATCCTAAGGGGCTGCAAACATAATAACAGCCCTAAAAAGCTCTCTATTGTGCCCTGCAGAAGAAATGAACATTAGTGAAGTGAAGTAAATAGCAGAGGCAAACAGTCTTTCTCTGAGTGTCCTTTATCCACATCTAGGAAAGATTAACTCATAGGAAAATGAGGCTGAGACACATTACCACAAGCTACGATCTATTCTTTCTGAGGGCAGCTGCAGGATTACCTGAGAGGTTTTATCTGCATAACAGGACAGCTTCACAGCCTTTGCTGGCCATGCTTTCCTCCCTTCCCTCTCCCTTAACCCATGTCGCCCCCTGCCCCCACAAAAAGCCCTAAGCCCCTCTTCTTTCTGTAACCTCAGGGTGGTATAAATACTTCAGTCATCTGGCTCTTCTCTGAGTCTCATAATGTTTGTGTTTTAAGCTAAGTGTTATTTTAAGAGAGTCAAAACGCTTTAAAGAAATTTTTTTAAGTTTATAGACTAAAAAAGTTATAGTAAAGTAAGATTAATTTATTAGTCTACAGTGGTACACAATAATGTTCTAACCCTTCACATTAACTCACTGCTCACTCACTGACTCACCCAGAGCAAGTTCTAGTCCAATAAGCTCCATTCATGGTAAGTGCCCTATACAGGTACCATTTTTATCTTTTATAGCATATTTTTACTTTACCTTTTCTATGTTTACATATGCTTAGACACACACATGCTTACCATTCTGTTACAACTGCCTACAGTATTCAGTGCAGTAACATGGTGAACAGGTTTGTACCCTAGGAGCAATAGGCTGTACCACGTAGCCTAGTTGTGTAGTAGGCTATGCCATTTAGGTTTGTGTAAGTACACTCTATGATGCTCACACAACAATGAAATTGCCTAAAGACACATGTCTCAGAATATATGACCGTCATTAAGTGATGCATGACTGTATACATATTTAGTTTTGGAAGTAGATAAAATTATTTGAATATTAATCTCTACAAATCAAATAGTATTACTAGAATAAGAGATTAACTAAAACTTGGTTAGACTATATAGTAACAATAATCAAAACAATATTGTATTAGCACAAAAACTATCAAAAGTATACAACGAGACTAGATCATACAAAAATTTATATTTGAAAATTTAGGTATTTTTATAATTATGTAAATATTAACTAATATTTATTGAACACTATGTCCTAAGGAACACTTTCCAGCACGGTTTCTCAATCTAAGCACTATTGACACTTTGGGTCAAATACTTGCTGTTTATTATAGGATACTTAGCAGCATCCCTGGCCTCTACCAACTAGATGACAGTAGCATTACCCACCCCCTCCCCCCGACCCTTCCTCCAATAGTTGTAACAACCAGAAATGTCTACACATTATCTAATGTCCCCTGGGGACAAAACTGCCACAGAGTTGAGAATTACTGTTCTACATGATTGCAATCAATATCTACTTACACAATTGTTGCAGGCTGGTGTTTTTAAGTTGATTAACATCCATCACATTGTTAAAAAGTCAAGTTGGGCACAGTGACTCATGCCTGCAATCCCAAAATTTTGGGAGGCCAAGGCTGGAGAACAGCTGGAAACCAGGCATTTGAGACCAGCCTGGGCAACATAGTGAGAACTTGTCTCCACAAAAATGAAAAAAGAAATTAGCTAGCTCATGTGATGGCATGAAGAAAGAAAGAAAAGGAAGGAAAGGAAGGGAAGGAAGGGAAGGAAGAAAGGAAGAAAGAAAGACAGAAAAGAAAAGAAAAGAAAAGAAAGAACTAGCCAGGCATGGTGGTGCACGCCTGTAGTCCCAGCTACTCAGGAGGCTGAGGCAGGAGGATCACTGGAGGCCAGGAGTTCAAGGCTGCTGTGAGCTATGATCACTCTGCTGCACTCCAGTCTGGGCGACAGCACAAGACACTTTCTCTTTTTAAAAAAAACACAAAACCAAAAAAAAAAAAAAAAAAAATCCAGTATGGCCAGATTTTGCCCAAATCTGTGAATCCAGAATCATTTTAGTTTAATAATTTAATGTTATTACAATACTTTTTAACAGTTAAAATTTTAAATATAATATGTAAAATACATTTCTTTCTTAAACTTCCAGTGTTACATGAAATACATTTAAATAGTAATTCTAAACTTCCCATGTATGATATCTTTTCCTATGGCAAATTCTCCAGGTAGTTTATTTAAACTCAATGAAAGATTTAAAATCTCTTTTAAAAGGTTTTGAGTGTAGATTCTGATGGGGTGGGGACAGAGCTTTGGGGAAGGAAGCTGAGAACCCAGAGGAAGGACTGAGACGGTAGACCAGCCTCTGACAGTTGCCCTGGAGTGAGGCAGGGCCTGCTGCTGCCTTGCCAAACCCACTGGTGTACCCGCCAATGCCAAGGTGGCCCACCTAAGTCTTGATCTCTGACTTGAGCTCGGGATTCTCCCAAGTGAGCCACAGCAACTTCTTAAGTTCCTCATTTTCCTGCACTAGTCCCTCTATCTAATGCTAAAGCCCCTCATAATTGGTATCCATGGAGTGGTTTATGTATAGTCCTCAAGGCTACAGCTTTGGACCCTAGATGACAGCTCACACAGAAGGAGATGAGATTCCTATTAGGCAGGGCAGGAGTCACCCTGGCTTCCAAATCTTGTGCTTCACAGAAGCTACTGTCTTATGACAATTCCATAGGTGTAGTTTCCAGGGTCTTCAGAAGGGACATGCTCTATCTCAAGAGCCACTGTCCTCCAGGAAGCCCAGAGTTACAGCTTCTTGTCAAGCATTCGTAGTTCAACTACAATTCTTCCCTGTCCACACACACCTTACCAACAGGGGTAATTTTTATCATAAGCACTGTTGCCTAGTCACATACTTGACATTCCACCTTTATCTGGTTACCAGGGAACATAGCTAGAGAGTTAACCAAAAGTCAAATTCTCAAGCAGAAAAGGAAAGACTTTTGTTAACCCTTTACCCATATCCATTTTTTAAAAATCAACTTTATTGAGGTATAATTCTCATGCAATAAAATGCACCCATTTTAAGTGAACAATTCGATGAGTTTTGACAAGCACATATACCACATAACCACCACTATGACCAGGTACAGAATATTTCTATCACCCCAAAAAGTTCCCTGGAGCTTTTTCCTAGTCAATTCCCAGCCCCCACTCCTGGCCCTAAATAGATTAGTCTTTTCTAGAGTTTTAGTCATACAGCATATCCTCTTTTGTGTCTGCTTTCTTTAAATTAATTTTTTTTTTAAGAGATGGGATATCACTGTCACCCAGACTGGAGTGCAGTGGCACAATCATAGCTCACTGGCAGCCTCGAATTCCTGGACTCAACCAATCCACCCACCTCCCACCTCAGCCTTCTGAACAGCTGGACTACAGGCAGGCACCACCATGCCTGGCTAATTTTTTTATTTTTTGTAGAGACAGGGTCTCGTTATGTTGCTCAGGCTGGTCTAGACCTCCTGGACTCACGCTAACTTCCTGCCTTGGCCTCCCAAACTGCTGAGGTTACAGACGTGAGCCACCACGCCCTGCCTGTTTCTGCTTTCTTTTGTTCAGAACAGTGTTCTTGAAATTCATCCATGTGGTTGTATGTATTATCAGTTTGTTCCATTTTATGACTAACTGGTACCCTATTATATGACTATATCACAACGTGTCCATCTACCTGTTGAAAGACATTTTACTTATTTCTGGTTTTGGCTATTACAAATAAATCTTAAACATTTTTGTATAAGACTTTGGATAAAAATCTAGGAGTGGAATTGCTAGATCATATGGTATATATATGTTTACTGTTATAAGAAACTGCCAAATTGTTTTTGAAAGAGCCTGTACCATTTTACATTCCCACCAGCAGTAAATGAGAATTTCAGGTGCTCTACATCTTTGCCAGTATTTGGTATTATAAGTCTTTAAATTTCTAGCTAGTGGTATCTCACTGGGATTTTAATTTGCATTTCCCTGATGACTTATGATATTAAAAATATTTGCATGTGCTACTGGCCATTTGTATTATCTTCTGCGAAGTTCTGTTACAAATCTGTTGCCCATTTCTAAAAATTAGATTATCTTCTAATTATGAAGTTGTGAAAATACTTATATACTCTGGATACAAATCCTTTGTCAAATATAGGTGTTGCAAATATTTTCTCCCAGTTGAGGCTTGTCTTTGCATTGCCTTAACAGTATCTTTTGAAGAGCAGAAGCTTTTAATTTTGATAAAGTTCAGTTTGTCAAAGATTTTTTTAATGGTCCATGTTTTTTATGTCCTACCTAAGAAATCTGCCTACTCTAAGGTCATAAAGATATTCCCCTAAGTTTTCATATAGAAGTTTTTATAACTTAAGCCTTTACATTTAGACTGGTGATCCATTTCAAGTTCATTTTTGTGTATGATGTGAGATAAGGGCAGAGGTTCTTTGTTAAAAACATATGGATATCCAATTGTTCTATCACCTTTTGTTTGAAGAAAAATGTGCAGGTCTACTTCTGGATTCTCTATTCTGTTCTACTGATCTGAATGTCCACCCTTATGCACTGTCTTGATATTTTTTATACTGAAATACATTTATTAAAATACTGAACATAAAAAAATTTAAAAAATAAAATCTCAAAGAAAACTTTATTTCATTTACAAACTATATACACATCTTTTCAGATCTCTAGAGTTTGTTGGGTGGTAGGAAGCCATAAATAAATTTAAAAATTCAGAAGACACAAAAAGATTTATTCCCCAGTGAGACAAATGCCACAATGATCTCCTAGAATTCATCAAGACGTGTTCAGAAAGAAAGCAAGCCTGTAACATATTCTGGCACGCTGCTGCTGCTACCACCTACCCAAGATATTAATTCCGGTTCCATATCGCAAGCCAATGCAAATTAGAATCTGGCCACTGGTCGAAATGCGCCCACTCGAGAGTACCAAAGGGTTAGTAAAGCACGGATTCCAGCAAGTCCTAAACATCTGTTCTTGAATATGATATTTTCTCTACTATTTAATTTCCCTACAACCAAGTACTAGCTATGTATGGAAGTTTCTGTGATGGCAGTGTCCATGTTTTTCAAGTGTACTTTATCTGTTGGTATACCTATTGGCCTTCTTATTCTGTCTCCCCCAAAAATTAATTAGAAAAAAGAAGGGGAGTTCTATAAACCTTCCATCTAGTCATTTGCCTGATTACAAGTGAAAAGAAACATTCTGGATATGCTAAATGTTTTAGGATGAAATAAGAGTCTAAAACAACGTCTACATTTATGATGAAAAATTGGTAATTTTTTCTAAAATCTACATAGGAAGGAGGTTATTTCCAGGTGCTAGTCAAGTTGCTCATAAAGTTCATTTGCAAAAAAAAGTATGCAGCAGTAGGTAAGAAAACACTGAAAAGTAAGAGCTATGAGAAGGGACTAGGCTTACCAGACATTAACACATACTACCAATCCCCTATAATTAAAACTGTGAGGTATCACAGCAAGAACCGACAAATGCAACAGACCAAAAATCTCAAAAACAAATCCACATACTGCTCAATATTATAAAATGATCAATGGCTCCCTAAGTGATATATAATATTAATGCAAGGTCAACCAGATTTGGGAAGCTGAGGTGGAAGGATCACTTTGAGGCCAGGAGTTTAAGACCAGCCTGGGCATCATAGCGAGACTCCATCTCTACAAAAAATTTAAAAATTATCTGGGTATGGTGGCACACGCTTGTAGTTCCAGCTACTTGGGAGGCCAAAGTGGCAGGACTCCTGGAGCCTAGGAGTTCAAGGTTAAAGTGAGGTATGATCACACCACAGCCTGGGTGATAGAATGAGACCCCATCTCTAAAAAAAAAAAAAAAGAAAAAGAAAGAAACAAAGAAAGCCTATGATATGAACACCAAACCCCAAGAAATTTTAAACAGCAATAATAAGGGAAAACTTGCCCTACCATAAAACTTATAAAAGATAAATAAAATAGCCAGGTGCCGTGGCTCACACCTGTAAACCTAACACACTTTGGGAAGCCGAGGCAGGAGGATCGGTTGAGCCCAGGAGCTTGAGACCAGCCTGAGCAACATAGTGAGACCCCCTCTCTACAGAAAATAGAAAAATTAGCTGGGTGTGGTGGCATAGGCCTGTAGTCCCAGCTACTCAGGAGGCTGAGTCAGGAGAAACACTTGAGCCCAGGAGTTTGAGGCTGCAGGGAGCTATGATGACACCACTGTACTATAGCCCAAGCAACAGAGCAAGACCCTGTCTCAAAAAAAAAAGAGATAAAAATAAACCTGGATCTATCACACAATAGAACATTCCATAGAATATAGTGTCATGGATCGATATATTTATGTAACACTGTACAAGAACACGTTAAACTAATAACGCTGAGTAATAGCAGTTAAGGAGGGATGATCTGAGGCATTACTACCTTTTGTTTCTAGTACTGTATAATTGCATTTTGTATGACATTTTGTGTTGTTTGCAATAAAATTAATTTTAAGATTGTAAAATGGAAAAAAGCAGAGCGAATAGAGCCCCTTTATCATGCCAGGTTATAAAGCGACATGAATTCACCACAAGTACTTTTAACTGTATAGAGTTTATTTAGGAATTGTGACTGTGTAATGAAGAGATGGGATTGTAAGAGGTGTCAAGTACTGTACTGATCAGCGGATTTCAACTCGTGATCCTCTGAATCCAGCAGTTCACTAGGGTGCTTCAAGAGGCTTAATGGGGGCCTGTTCCCCACTCCACCCAAAAGAACCTGACTCTTCTTACTTTAGTTAAGGTTGTGTTATATAACATTTCATATAAAGAAAGCCTTCTGTTGCCTAAATACAGTTTGTAAACAACCCTCCCAGAGGAATACCAGGAGAAACTTGTTAAAAGTCAATTAACACTTGTTAATGAACTATATGATTAATGAATATTCAGTCCCAATTTTTAAATACACAGGATGTCTGTCAGATAGCTAGCAAAACTACCCAAATGCCACAAGCTGTTAGGAATCATTGCCCCTACCCACAAAATAAACCTCAAGAACCTCAATCCTTTTTGAGGATTCTAGAATAAATTATTCCATTTTACATATTATTTCATTTCCTAAAGGAATAACTTTTAACAAATTCTAAGCTTGGTAGACATGCTTTAGTTTTTTTTTCCTGGGAGATGGGGTCTCCCTCTGTCGCCCAGGCTGGAGTGCAGTGGCACAACCATAACTCACTGGAAGCCTCGAACTCCTTGGTTCAAGTGATCCTCCTGCTTCAGCCTTCCAAGCAGCTGGGGACCACAGGCACGCACTACTACACCCGGCCAATTTTTCTCATTTTTTTTAGAAACATAGTCTCATTCTGTTGCCCAGAGCTGGTCTCCAACTCCCAGCCTCAAGTGATCCTCTTGCCTTGGCCTCCCAAAGATCCCAGGCCTGAGCCACCACACCCAGACTGCTTTCAAAATTATGCCCAGCTGTCATGCTTTCCAGGGGCAAATATCTTATTTAAATCATTTTTCAAATAAATGGGAATTTATGAGATTCCATGGTCTGATTATTTTGCCTATTGTTATTTGAAACACCCAACTTCATTACTTGGTTCAGCACTTCATACCAGCAATAAGCAAAAATGTATAGGCTTACTATATGCCTAGGCTTATGCTCAGGGCTCCAGAGAAGACCACATGACCATAGCTCAGGCAGTCCATAATTATAAAAGTCAAATAATAAAAATAGCAAAAGGATTAAGTGAAGGACATATCCTGCAGAGTTCAAAGAAAGGAGAGATCACAGTTCAGCAAAGAGTAACAAAAGTCTTCTCAGGAAATTTAGGACTTACGCTGGATGCCTGGATACATAAGTATACCAAAGGACTTACTGAACTATTTAACTAGAAGAATATATATTTGTCAAAAACCCACAGAACTGTATGCTAAAATGGGTGAGATTTACTACATACAAATTGTGACTTAAATAAAACAAGGGAAAAATTCACATTTAAATGACAACTTGGAAAACAATTTGACATTTTCTATGAAACTTAAAACACACATGCTCTATGACTTAGAAATTCTACTTCTAGAAACTTATTTTCCAGTTGTATCTGCAGGGTCCACAAGTATCCATTGTATAAGAGGAAACTCATTGTGGCACTATTTGTAAAATTTTTAAGTTTAGCATTTTTTAAATGAAATAATAAATATTCAGTGAATACGTAGGTACAGTGTTAGAAGTCTAATATCAAACATTAAAAATATAAACAGCCAAAATTAGTTCTGGGAGACAAGCTGCACAGATCAGAATGCCAATAATGGCAACCTCTCTCTCTCTCTTTCTTTTTCCCCCCTTCACTTTAAATCAAAAGCTAGAACAATAACGGCAACTTCTCAACCTATAATAAACTGATTCACTGCTCACAACCTATTCAAAAAACTTCCAAGCCCATTTAAGTACAGACATGGCGTCCTATTCTCCCAGCTTAATCATTATTGACTAACCCTCCTGGTACATGAGTACATGAAAACACAGATGTCTGCAGCCTGGCATGATTGACAGCCACCCAGTGGTGGTGATTTACCCACCACTGGCATCAATGTGTACTATTGTGCACAGAATCTATCCTGAGTATCTGTTGATTTAACTTTTCAGCATCCATTTTCTAGAAGTAAGACAATGTAAAGAGAGAGAAGAACCAATGGAAGAGCTCACATGTTTTAATAATCAGATGTCAGAAACACAAGTAGAGGCCATTCTGCGCATAATACAAATCATAACAGCCCTAAAAGAAAAAATAATAAATTCTAAATTTCTGTATAGCAAAACATAAATAAACTTACATTTAAATCACTATTAAAATTTTTTAAACTGAAATATTTGAAATATTTGCAATACTTATAGACAAAGGACAAATGCCTTTAATATTAAAAGCTCTTACCAATAAATAATGAAAAGTAACTAAATAGAGGAAGCACAAGAAATTTACAGAAGAGCTAAAGATAACTAAGGGAGAGCATAATGAGAATTAAACATTAAAAAAAAAAAAGATCTATCAATTTGTATCTACAAATAAACCTAGGCCAAGCATGGTGGTGCATGGTGGCTCATGCCTGTAATCTCAGCTACTTGGGAGGCTGAGGTAGGAGAATGGCTTGAGCCCATGAGTTTGAGGTTGCAGTGAGCTATGATGACACCACTGCACTCTACATGGGGTGAGAGAGAAAGATTCTGTCTCAAAAATAAATAAATAAAGTAAAATAAAATAAAGGGGTAGGGGTGGGGGAGAGAAACACTTACACCCAGTGTTTGTAGAGGCATTTGGCTTTCTGATACATGAATTAATACAGCCTTTTTGAAAGGCAAAGGAACATTTTCAATATATAAAATGTTTTCCATCACTACGGTAAGGAAAAAAAAAACAGGAAAAAATATATAAGATGTACACAACATTTCACTTCCAGGGAGTTATCCTCGAAAAATAGTTACACAGCATAAATATATGTGTAGATTTTCTAGCAACACCATTTGTAACACCAAAAAATGTAAACAACTAAAAGTTTATCAATAAGGGACTGAAAGGGAAAACTATGGTACATCCATGGAAATTTATAAGAACTATACAGTCCATTAAAAAAATAAAATCAGTCTAATGATGGGAAGATGCTAAAGATGCACTACTAACTGAAAGAAGCAGTCGCAGAGTAACACGTGCAGCATGCCACTGCACATGGACCCTTTACAGATGGATTATGACTCCAGGTGTGAACAAAACAAATAAATACCCTGAATGATAACAGTAATTAAATGCACGAGTGGAATGAAGGAAAGGGAATGGCATTCATTATCCACATTACACATTGCCTTATTTAGTGTTTTACTTCTAAAAGAGTATTTTACTTTTCAAGTCAGAAAATAAAGATTTTAAGTATATAGTCAAGACGGGAGAACAAAAAATTAATTAAGTCTCGTTAGGAAGATCTGTTCTAAAAATGCAAAGCTTTGAATCCCTCTGGTACATAAACAACCTAGATCAGCCAAAATCCCCACCAAAATGTAACTGTTCATGAGATCCCGTGGCCACTTCACCTAAAGGACATAAAGGGACACAAGAAACTCAAGGTATGAGGATGTCACATTAAAACACAGGTTCAACAACACTAACATTCTTAAACTTGTGCTTAAAAGAAAAACATAATGATAAAACTCTTAAAAGAATGAAGTCACAAATGAATAACTGATAAATTATTTTCCATTGCTATTCGTTATATAAGCATATCTCAGATATACTGCAGGTTCAGTTACAGACCACTGCAATAAAGAAAATGTTTTGGTTTCCCAGGGCGTATAAAATTTATGTTTACCCCATGATATTCTGAAATTAAAAAAATAAATTAAAAAAAAATTTATGTTTACACTATACAGTAATCCGTTAAGTGTACAATAGCATTATGTTTAAAAAAAAAAATGTACATACCTTACCTTAACTTTAAAATATTTTATTGCTAAAAAATGCTAATGGTCATCTGAATCTTCAGCAAATTGTAATCTTTTTGCTGGTGCAGGGTCTTACCTGGATGTTGGTTGCTGATTGAGCAGGGTGGTGGTTGCTGGAAGTTGGGGTGGCTGTGGTAATTTCTTAAAATAAGACAACAGTGAACTTTGCTGCATCAATGGACTCTTCCTTTCATAAAAGATTTCTCTGTAGCATGTGATACAGTTTGATAGCATTTTACCCACAGTAGAACTTCTTTCAAAATTGGAGTCACTCCTCTCAAACCCTGCTGCTGCTTTATCAACTAAGTTGATGTAATATTTAAAATCCTTTGTTCTCTTTTCAACAATGTTCACAGCATCTTCACCAGGAGGAGATTCCATCTCAAGAAACCATTTTTTTGGTTCATCCATAAGAAGCAACTTCTCATCCATTCAAATTTTATCATGAGACTGCAGCAGTTCAGTCACATCTTCACGCTCCACTTTTAATTCTAATTCTCTTGCTATTTCTACCACATCTGCAGTGACCTCCTCCAAGAAGTCCCGAACCCCTCAAAGTCATCCATGAGGGTTGGAATCAACTTCCTCCAAACTCCTGTTAATGCTGATGTTTTGACCTCCTCCCATGAATCATGAATGTTCTTACTGGTGAATACTTTCCAGAAGGAGTTAGGGTCTTGCTCTGGATTAGGCTCTGGCTTAGGGGACTGCTGTGGCTAGTTTGATCTTCTATCCAGACCACTAAGACTTTCTCCCTATCAGCAATAACACTGTTTTGCTTTCTTATCATCTGTGTGTTCACTGGAGTGGCACTTTTAATTTCCTTCAAGAATTTTCCTTTGCATTCACAACTTGGCAGCTGTTTGGTGCAAGAGGCCTAGCTCTCAGCCTGTCTTGCCTTTCAACATGCTTTCCTCACTAAGTTTCATCATTTCTAGCTTTTGATTTGAAGTGACAGACAGGCAACTCTTCCGTTCAACTGAACACTTAGCGGCCATGGTAGGGTTATTAATTGGCCTAATTTCAACACTCTTGTGTCTCAGGGAGTAGGGAGGCCCAAGGAGAGGGAGAGAAACAGGGAATGGGTGGTTGGTGGAACAGTTAGAACACACAGAACCTTTACAAATTATGTTTGCCATCTTACATGGACGTGGCTCGTGGTGCCCCAAAATATTCATCGTAGTAATAGTAACATCAAAGATCACCATAACAGATATCCTAATAGGGAAAAAGTCTGAAACATCGCAAGAATTACCAAAACGTGACACAGAGACACAAAGTGAGCATGTGCTGATGGAAAAACAGCGCCAATAGACTTGCTCAACACACGGTTGCCACAAACTTTCAACTTAAAAAAAAAAAAAACCTAAATATCTGCAAAGGGCAATAAAGTGAAACACAATAAAAAGAAGTATTATACCTGTACTACTAAAATTGGACATGCTTATAACTTTTAAACTTTACCCTGAAAGTTGTTTCTCCCACATGAGGATAAGAATATTTGAGTTTCAAGATATATTTGTTTTCACAGGACTGCAAACCCAAAGAAAAACATACCTTCTACAAGCATTTCTGGAATGTCTGCTTGATATCTAGGTCCCACTCTGATTTCACCCTTGTCAGCTAATAGTGTTTTCAATGAGGGGTCATAGACCAATGAGTAGAAAAAGGTATCCTGAAAAAGTGACAGAAAACATCTAGGTAAACTTAATTCCTTCTACTTTTAATAAAGCAATAAAATCAATGTCATAATAATGAAACATAAAACCTCAGAGAGTATATAAAATTTCATTTTGATAAATAAATTTGTAAAACTTTAAGGAGAGCATAGTGTTACTGTCATCATGTAAAACAGTACAAAATTAAATCAAGCCAATTGAAATATCTTGAAATAAAGAAGATTACAAAGTTTTATTATTTGTTTTAGTCTAAAAGAAAACCATTTACTCTCTAAAACAGAATTTCAAAAGCTAGCAAAATGAAATCATAACTCAAAGGTAAGACACCTTAAATCAAGTCATCTTCTAAACTTCTACTAAAGTTCAAACCAAACAACAGAGATGCCTTCATGGATATCAGGCACTATTACTTTTGGAGTATTCATCCTACATTTTATTCATAATATTAAAAGGGACACACATCTCACATATACTATGCAAGAGTTGAACTTACAGGCAGTTTACTAATTAATATCACTTTGTAGAGATTTAATTAAACATTTATTAGTTATAACTCTGCAGTTTTCCTTTAAATTCTGAAGCATACATGTAAGTATATATAGACAGGTATATAAACATAACTATACATACCACCACCAGAAGCACAAACACCAAACTTTCTAATGGTCTCTTATAAAGTTTAAATGCCCTAGTTACAGAGCCTAATGGATAAAATGACTTGGCCACCAGTCCTTTGTTGAATTCTGTATAACCACAGAAGGCTATCTGAACTAGCAAAATCCTTTCTTCTGCTTCCACTGTGTTTCCAAAGGTCACCTACTGCACAATTCTGTATTATATCCTGGAAGGGCCTATCCCTACCACAAGCACTTTATCTAGACCCAGCCAAGAAAGGTGCAAATAAGAGATAATCTTTTAGATGGTAAAGCTCTGTCCTTCTGGGGGTTCTTACATATTGTGATAAGGGGAAAGGGGAAAAACAAAATTATTCCATCCACTGAGAAATTATATGCTGTATTTTCATCATGAGTCACTGTCAGGAGAAAAGATTAAAAATTAAAACTGTAAAAAAGTCACACCAATGTATGACAATTTAAGCATATTTTTAAAATGCTATCTAAGGAAAGAAAAAATCTGCAGAAATATATTACCCAACCTGCTTAACAAAGTTACAGGGATAATCACTATGTAATCAAAGTTGTTTTGTTTTTTGTTTATTTTGCTTTGTAGATATGAACAATAAAGTATATTATTGTTGCCACTGGCTCACCATCAGATTTAAAAGTAGAATGACTTTGGGTCACTTTTAATCTGTAAAACCTATTAGTGTGGTACTCTAATTAAGTTTTTGCCATACTTTACAGTATAATGAAAAGAAATGATTATTTAGGCCACATAAATTGCTTAAAATCCTTAGATTTGTATGTACTGATATGAGAAAATATTCAAAGTATGTTTAGTTTATAATGGATGTTGCAAAAAGAGAAGAAAAAGTTCCAAGAGTGTTTAGATGGGCCAATTTCAAGAGCAGAGAGAATTGAAAGTTAAGGATGATGATTACAAAGTTGCTCTTTGGGTTACCATCTTCAACTACGCCAATCCCAATATTTTAATACGACTAAAAAACATGACAGATTTCTCAAGAACGGTCTTATAATAAAGCAGCAACTCTAGGCCCAGTGCAGTGGCTCACACTGGTAATCCTAGCACTCTGGGAGGCCAAGGTGGGAGGATCACTTGAGCTCAGGAGTTCAAGACCAGCCTGAGCAAGAGCCGTCTCTACTAAAAATAGAAAAAGTTAGCCGGGTGTGGTGGCATGTTTCTGCAGTCACAGCTACCAGGGAGGCTTGCTTGAGCCCAGGAGTTTGAGGTGAGCTATGATGACGTCACTGCACTTGCCCGGGGCAATGAGCGAGACTCTGTCTCCACAAAAAAAAAAAAAGGTAAAAAGTGTTTTCCAAATTGAATTAAGTATTAATATGTTATGCAAACAGTTTTATTTTTCCTAAACTGCCCCTCCTGCACACACGTGAGAAAAAGTTTCTTTAAATATACCGTCAGATAGGTTAGTTCCTAGCCCAAAAATTAATAAAGGAGTAAGAGGTTAACAATCAGGTGGATAAGATTTACTCACACCGGTAAAATTCTAAAGATCTTCACTAATTTTCACCTATAAAAGGTCTTAGCATATACAAACTGCTAACAACCAATTGGAAGAAAAATAACACTTTTTTCTGAATTCCTCTTTCTTAACAGTCAAATATACCAATAAAATACAATGAAACACTGAACGTTTTGCCCTTTTATTTCTGCTTCTGTGAACTAATGTTAATTTCTACACATTATCATTATTCATATTCTGTTGGACAGACTGATGACAAAAACCTACCTTCCAAATTCCACAAAGATAAGTTAAAAAGACTATTAACCTTTTATCTGCCTTAGATATTTATTTTCCTTTTGGTTTTCTTCATTAGGTTTTCTAATGTTTTCTTCATTTGAGATAAAGGGACAACACTTGAGTACAGTAAGAAATTTCTTTTAAAAGGAAATGTGTCCCTTTAATTCTTTAAAAAACAAATACTTATATGTAATAAGGATTTTGGGGGAAGAATCATAAAGCCATAAAGATTAAATACTAAAGTATCATTGACAGTGAAATATTTTTCCCCTAATATAAATGACATTGCTGTAAAGGTCATCTGAAACTATGCGTAACATAGAATATTCTGTTAACAAGAATTTCCTACCTTCAATGAAATACATGCTCTAATTCAAAATGTTACATATGTTTCTTGTTGAGGTTTAGTGAAAAATATTTTTAAATGACAAAAAAAAAATTTAAGATTCCAGGAAAGAAAGCAGACTACCAATAGTAAAATCTCATCTCGAAAGAGTCTAAAAGAAAAACTATTCATTTAAAAAACAAAAACAAAAAACAAAAGTGGCACCAAGTATACTAAAATATTAATTTCATAAAGCTAAAAATATTTATCAACTATCAACTAAATCATGTGCTATACTTTATAAGTCTTTCATTACGAAATGAAAGACAGACCCAGGAGTTTTTGCTAACTCTTGTCTCAGTTAATCAGAAAAATAAAATTACCCAAATGCATTCTAGTCATTATAGTTTTGGTATAATACTGCCATATATAATGGTGCAATAATACTTTGGTGCAAAAAGAAATAAATCTGACGGTATGGGCTTCATGTGAAATAAATGCAAAAAAAAAAAAAAAAAAAAAAAAACCCTGAAACGAGTATGGTTGTGAATTACCTCTTTATCAAGATATGATAATACAGATTCTGTCTCATTCAGAAGGGCAACACTGCATTTTCCCCTGTGGAAAGAGAAAGAAAAAAAAAAAGGTAAGAAAGGCTACTTTCATCTTCCCAGGGATGACATATACAAAATTAAGAATTCTCAAAATGCAGGACTAGTACTAAGAAGCTAGGTGGCAGTTGGGAATACATTTAAATGTATTAATATATATTCAGACTATTTCGATCCGCTTTACAATCCTGGTGTTGAGTAACCTATAAAATAATGTTATCGGCCAGGCGCGGTGGCTCATGCCTGTAATCCTAGCACTCTGGGAGGCCAAGGCAGGTGGATTGCTTGAGCTCAGGGGTTCGAGACCAGCCTGAGCAAGAGCGAGACCCCGTCTCTAGGAAAAAAAAAACCAGCCAGGTGTGGTGGCACATGCCTGTAGTCCCAGCTACTTGGGGAGGCTGAGGTAGGAGGATCACTTGAGCCCAGGAGTTGGAGGTTGCAGTGAGCTGCAATGATGCCACTGCACTCCACCCAGTGGGACAGAGCGAGGACTCTGTGTCCACAAAAAAAAAAAAAAAGAAAAAGAAATTTAAACACAAGGAACTTCTATAGAGCAAGGGGCAAAAATAAAGATCTACAAATTCGTGGACCTTGAAGTCTGACAGCATTTACCTTTGATCTGATTATAAAACATCTATTTTATAAAGGCTTGACTAATAGACTTTGAGAATAATTAAGGTTATTCAGGTGATATATTACAAGCACTTTCAAAATGATCCTCACCAGCTTGAAAAATTCAATACAGCTACAAATCTGACAGGAGAATTTTGATAGATTATTCAAGTTATAGATACAATGTCATAAAAACATTTGATTTTCTAAACAAAAGTCACAACATCGCCCCAAACCAACATGTGAAAACAAACATATATAATGTATATAATATGTATATTATGTAGGAAGCTGGAAAAGCTTACTGTTGGATTACCATAGGGAAATATAATTCATAGAAAAAAATTACCAAAAGCAAAATAAAATACCAAAGAAAAAGTGCTAACACATAGGTCAAAAGTTACAGTTTTCTAAACATTTTGGCAACTCTATACCCCTTAAATCTAAAAAATTCTCCTCTGCTAATCGTCATAGGTTAAAGTCACTTAGAATGCTTTCTCTGAGAGCATGTGGCATTTCCATGTTATCCTGACAGATCTCTAATTTGGTTACCAGAGGATTTATAAAGATTTCCTGTTTTGCTAATATATTTTATTCATGTATATTAGTGAAGCAGAAAAATTAACAGTACTTTAGCACATATAACAACACTCAAAATCAACAATTACCTAACATGCTCTTTAAAAGGACAGAATTGCAACCAGGGAAATTGCTCTGTTGCCCTTAGCACATCTATAGCTGCCATAGAATAACTTCTATGACCCATGATTATGTGCTCACACATGCAACATGTTAAGTAATAAATGGGGTTTCTAAAAATAGTTTTCATTCACTTTTTTCCCTTCAATCAGAGCTGACAAAGCAAAATTTTAACACTTAATCACCTAGAAGAAATAAAACCCTTCTTTTTTTATAAATACCACTGGTTTTTGTTTTTTTTTTAAAGCTAGTCAAGTGAACCAGTAGAAGTGAAGAGGGAACAAACAAATTTGTTATGATCAATACATTGTTATGATCAATACATTGTAAACACCATTGCACTCAGACCACCTGATACCACTGTCGTTAAAAGCCACTTGAATTTTAGGGGTTAACAGACACTGAAAATTCATATAAACAATATAACATACTTTAAATAGTCTCTTTCCATATGATCTGAAATGACAGAAGAATTTAAACTAAATTATCAAATCCTTATTTTGTAATTACATTAGGAAATAAGGAAACACTGGTTATACTGAAATTTAAATTGTTTTGGGGAATGTAGTTTTTATGCAAACATGAAAGGATAATAGATTTTAGTTTTTAAATTTTCTTTAATATAGCTATATTGTACTTTTACCCAAATTGAAAATGAGAATCTAACATTTAAAATTTTCATGCACATATATTAACAGCTAACAAAGTAAGAGGTTGAGTCAGAATTATTTTATGAAGTAAATATGAGTATGTAATTAACATATGTACTGCCATGCCAAGAGTTGTTGATAAAAGTGGTTTAAAAGAGATTTAAAGCTTTGGTTTCCTTTATGTCAAACGAATCTGGGCTCATAGATAAAAACATGGTAAATTTTAAGATAACCCCAACCTAAAGGAACTATTATCAAATTCTAAATATAGATATCCGAACTGATTTATACTGAGCCTCAAGCAATGAACCTAATTGTGTCTCTTCCACAATATTTTAATCCTTAAAGAATAAAGATACCCAAACATGATATGAAGCGTATCAAAGACCACAACACAAAAAAGATAACCCAGGGCCCATATAACCATTCACACTGCTTTTCTACACAGAACCATAAAGGAATACAGAATTACAATAAAGAAAATATACTTTTGCACAATTCTTTCAAAAAGTTTTTGAAAATATACTCTGTTTCAGAGGCTGTACAGACTACTGGGACAAAGAGACATGTACATAAATAATTATGACACAACACAGTTCTATGTCTAATGGCAAGTGCTGATCAGTCTGAGAACAGCTACCTGCATATCCATTATAACCCCACAGATTCAAAAACCATATGTAAAAAATGTGCATACAGGTTATACATTTATTTTATCTAAACATGTTACATATTTGTACAAATGAAAGAGAAGGAAGTTTAAATTAGTGGTCATTTCCCCACTGCCTGCACACTTTCCTTTAGTTTGATACAACTGAGGCTTGTAGAATGGTTCAGGACCACCATCCCCACTTAGAAAAATGACAATTTCTTAGGGCCATACCAGACTTATTTAATCCCAGTATCTTGGGATGGATCCAGGAATCTACATGATTAACAAACATCACCAGGTAGATCCTTAGGTACACTAAACTTGTAAAACCACTCTTACAGATACAGAGTCTGACTTTAAACTTTTCCTTGTTCAACAAAAGCCATCATTGCTTCATTAAAGAAAGACATTTTTCTCATTGGCTTTATGAATCGTACATATGTCACAAACTCTGGATTCTAAACATTTTTTCATATAAAGAACAGTCTCGAAAGACTAAGTTCTGTGATTGGAGAGTCAGTGAATAGACAGTTTTATACAGCACTTAATCCACTGAATACAATAAACAACCAAATTTTAAAAATGAAGTTCAACAATCTAAAATGATTTCAGAAGATTAGATTACTCAACAGCAATACTATAAGACAGAATAAAAGGAAAGATTCAAAATTCTGATAGAAATGATGTCCAAACCAAAATTATATGCCTAAACAAATTATCAGCTAAATGTGAGAAACATTTTATCTGCAAGGATTAAAAATTTTTACATTTTAGAAGACTAATCAAAAGGCAAAACAATCATTAACTCCAAAGAAAACAAAAGGTTATAGAAGAAAGAATATGTGAGGAATAATTGCATGCTCCTAAAACACAAAGATTGGTTATTAAGTTAAATAAAAGCTGTGATAATATTGAAAACACAAGCCAAAGGAAACAGGGAAGAGAGATGAAGCAAAGAGAAATATCTAAAATTAAAAAACAGTAGCAAAATAAGAATGGTATAAACAAAGATTGCCTATGTAAGTGAAAGAATGATTTTATGGGTCTTTAGATTACAAAAAGGAGGAGGACAAAGAAGATAAAGAAATCTGGAAATCTTTAAACATTTCTATTCAAAGATTTATTTTTCTGTTGTTACTACTGCTTTAAGAAATGTTAAATAAAAATTAAAAGGAGGCACGCGCGCACACACACACACACACACACACACAAAACCTGGAACATCTGTTTGAGTAGGTAAAGTAGAGAAATGAAAAGCCAAAAAGAGATGTTTGGGCTTAATGTGACAGATTAATGGATTCTGTGAAGAAAAAAGATTGATAAGCAGTGTTTTAGGAAGCTCATTCTGCCTCTGACATGTGGAAAGTACCAAACAGACAATGATTCTGAAGATTTAATAACAAATATGAAAGAAACTGTCAAAGAGGAATAAAGAAGGGAAAAAATCCTTCACTTGATGCCACTTTTCCCTTTCATAAGAGTAAGTGGAACGTTCCAAGAAGGCAGTAGATATT
This sequence comes from Daubentonia madagascariensis, assembly GCA_023783475.1. Classification (NCBI taxonomy): domain Eukaryota; kingdom Metazoa; phylum Chordata; class Mammalia; order Primates; family Daubentoniidae; genus Daubentonia; species Daubentonia madagascariensis. The sequence continues at coordinate 36,308,247 of JAKFHU010001035.1, read as the reverse complement.
GGGAGGATCATCCTTTCCAGGACAAGATTACAAATCATCTGGCCACCAGGAAAATCTCACAGACATTCCACAACATGTGGAACACCAATACTTGGGCCAATACATAGGATATACTTTGCATCTTACCCAGTGCTCTTCAGCATTATGATTTTGGTTGGAGAAAAATGCTTCAACCCATAAGGGGGCTAAATAGTCAATTCAAACACAAGATTATAAAGTATAAACACAATCTTCAAAAAAAGCATGCTAAACATGTAGACTATAAAATGGTAAGCTGTGATATGATTTTTCTCTACTTACTATGTTTTTCCTCCAGTCCTCTTCCTACTAGCAAGCCTAAGAGCCTAAGCACACTAAGTAATTACCTTCCTCATGTTAAGTTCATTTCTTAAGTAGCACTACTCATGGTCATCCATATTACCCTTTTGGCTAATTCAAATTGTGTTTATAGATTACCAAGGAAACTGCAAAAATCTAAAATCTTAAAATAAAAATACTGACCGGGTGTGGTGGCATACACCTGTAGCCCCAGCTACTTGGAAGGCAGAGGCAGGAGGATCGCTTGAGCCCAAGAGTTTGAGGCTGTAGTGAGCTATGACTGAGCCACTGCACTCTAGCCTGGGTGACAGAGTGAGACCCTATTTCCAATCAATCAATCAATAAAAATAAAAATACTGGCATAATAAAATGGGTAAAAGGAAAAATTTTTTTTAAGATTCCATATAAGCTTTTTAAAAACTATTTATTTTTGAATAAACATATTTATAAAAGATTGTTTTCTCTGAAAATAAAAAAGGTCTCAACAGATATATCATGAATTAAATTTACAAATTGCAAATCCTTTCAGTTGAACCTCCCTGCTTTGACCAATAGAGAAGTATGAAGAAATACAAAATCAGAAAACTTAATTAGGATATTTTAAACTATTTGACGTGGTATGATTTTGCAGACATACTTACAATCACACATTTCAACCTATACGCAAGTTTATTCTTTTCAGTATTATTTTTAACAGCAAAAGATTAAAGTGAACCAAATATCCATTAGTTAGGATTAAATAAACTAGAAATATACAACAGCCATAAAAAGGAATGAGGCATATCTTTATGATCTGACATGTAGCTATCACCAAGATACTTCATTTAAACAGCACAACATAACAGTATCATAACTTATAATTTACTTACATAGTAACATATATACCTCATTGATTCTATATGCATGCAATGTTTCTGGAAGTATACATAAAAGTCTAGAAACACTAAAGAGCTGAGAAACTATGCAGGAGTGAAACATTTAATCGTACACCCCATTTTTGAACAATGATTTCTGAACCATGTCAACATATTACATATCCCCTACCACAATCCAAAAAAAAAAAATTTTACATTTTTCCAAGGAGGGGATCTGATCAGTTTTCGGTGATTCTGACAACAAAAAGGACTACTCTATCATCCACTGCTTTTAGATCCCAGGTTACACAAGTATTTAACCAAACTGGGTATACCATCTGCTACAGTGTGAATATCTGTCCCCTCCAAATCTCATGTTGAAATTTGATCCCCAGCGTTGGAGGTGGGGCCTATTGGGAGGTGTCTGGGTCATGGGGGTGGGGAGGGCCAGATCCCTCAGGAATGGCTTGGTGCCCTCAAAGCAGCAATGAGTGTGTTCTCCACTCTATTAGTTCATACAAGAGCTGGCTGTTTAAGAGAGCCTGGCACCCCCTCCTCTCTCCTGGTCTCGCTCTTGCCACGTGACATGCCTGCTCCCCCTTTGCCTTCCAACATGACTGAAAGCTTCCTGAGGCTCTCAACAGAAGCAGATGCCAGTGCCATGTTTCTCCTACAGCCTGCACAACCATGAGTGAAATAAACCTCTTTTCTTTATAAAGTACCCAGCCTCAGATATTTTTTATATCAACATAAAATGGACTACCATACTATCCATAACCATAGGAATACATAAATTCACTCTGGCAATCTATTCCCATCTACCAACTATTGCTTTGCTGATTATTTGGAACACTTTTTGTTAAAAGAAAAAAATCTGCTTATAGATAAATATTTTGTTTATTGATTAGTTTCTTATATATAGGACAATCTATGAAAAAATTCTTCCTTCAAAAATTAATTGCTTTAGGTAAAATATAAACCAAAAATCTTTTCAAATTATAGCCTATAAAATGGATGGAAATGTTTTCTCAATTCTGAATAACTTATCAGAGTCACAATGTATTTCCAAAACAGTCTGATAATTAAGTTTCATAAAGAGACATGGAGAGAGAAATCCTAGCATTGTAAAGTATTTTTATTCAGCGATCTAATCAAAAGAAGCTTCGCAGCATCCCAATGGGGGTGGGGGCCAATATAGAGTGATACTTTTAGAGTCGCAATGGAATAATAATGAATTTAAATCTGGACAAAGCCCATTTGTTTCTCTGCTCTTTCCTGAGATGACTTTAAAATGACAGCAAGAGAATTAAAAACCAAAGAACTAAAACCAACATAAAGAGCCTTCTGCAAAATGAAGATTTTCAGACAATTTTGAAAGATAAAAGACAGACAGGAGAGCCTAAAAAGAGGAAACCAAAGTCTAGGATGAGCACTGCATTTAACAGGGAAATGATAAAGGCATTTCCACTTTTAACTAATACAATTAGAGAAACAATTAAGAAACAAAGCCCAAGATATGTATAAACGGAGCTGATACAGGGAGGACAGACCAGACCTATGTAGGAGAGTCCTGAAGAATTTCCAGTCTTAAGAGGGAAAGACCTAGAAAAGCCAGCTCCACAACTGCCTGCCAAGTCTGCCCACATAGACGAAGCTCCTGGCCAGCCTTGCTAATCCCTTGGTTTTGAGTAAGAACAGACAGCTATGGATTATCTAATACTCGAGGACAGAGTACAGCACAAAAGATAAATACAAAAAAATTTAAAAACTGAACCTGGAGAAAGAGGTGATTTAGGCAACAAAACATAACTGCGGAGATACTAATTAGAATTATTAAAATGATTTGTGAGGATACTGCACTCATAAAACAAAAATAGAATGTTTTGAAAAAGAACATTCAGAAAATAAAAAAGGGCCCTTGAAATTTTAAAATGATTGGCAAAATTAAAATATCACTAGATGTGCTAGAAGATAAAAATCAAAGATTTAGCTCAAAACCAAAAAATGAAAAAAAAAAACAGGAGACAACCAATCCAGGAGACCTAACATACAAGCATAAGTACTAGAACAACAGAAAAAAATATGAAAGAAAAGTTAGGGTGGGGAGGAACCCCAGCTATCAAGGAAGACAGACCTTCAAATTAAAATAGTCTACCAAATATCCTCACCATTTGGTGCATCACTGTGAAATTTCAGGATGCAACGAATAAGAGAACTCTAAAAAGATTTCAGAGAGGAAAAAAAAAACATGTAATATACTAAGTATAGGAGATTTATGTGGTTCAGTGACAATGGATGTTTGATGACTATAGGGTAACTGCTTCAAATTTTTGAGAGAGAATCATTTTCAACCCAAAATTCAATACTAAGCCAAACTATGTATCAAGTGTAGGGTACTAAACTATGAATTTCATTCCAGAATAACATAGGAAATATTACAAAATATGTAAAAAGAGTGCTGGAGTCTGATAAAGTTGAGACATTCTGCTATAAGTTAATATATATTAAAACCTAAAACTAAAATTAAGAGTCTAAACCAAAACAATCTAGAGTTTATTTCAATTAATTTTATTATTATTGTAAAAGTAATTCAGTTTTGTTGAAATAAAAATAAAATCAAATACTTAACAAAGGGAAATTTCTGTTTATAGAAGTATTCCAACTAGTTTATGAAGGAACAATATAATTAGATTATCACCACTTCATAAGAGGTAGGAATTAATGTATCTCTAGGCAATCATCAAATCCAAGTAATATTATAAAAAGCAACAAGCAAATATTAGATACTTCCCAATATACACCACCACCCGTTTGTCTCTTAAACTTGCCCCTTACTTCTCCCCCTTCCAACCACACTGTTAAATCTAACTACCAATGTGGAAACACGAGGAAGAGGAGAACATGGTAAAAGACACCATGGGGATACAATTAGCGAAATCCAAACAGTGAGAAACAGAGTTTCTTTAACAAAAAATAGCCAGGGAAAAAGAAAAAAGAAAAAGGGGAAAACCCTTCATTTTCTCCCACTATGACCAACTGACTTGGCACCATTTACTAAAATGGCCACCCTTTCCCCCATTACATTGCCATGGTGCCTTCATCATAAATCAACTTGTATTGTATGTGTGAATCTGTCCTGGCTTTTCTATTGTTTCATTGGTATATTTCTCAATCTACTTACTAAAATACCAAACTATCTAACTACTGTAACTTTAAAAGTGTCTTAATATCTAATAATATAAGCAAGATAAGTCCTTTAAGTTTTTTATTCTTCAAGATTGACTCTGTCAATGGTTCTCAAACTTTGTGGTCTCAAGATTTCTCTACATTCCTAAAACGTATTAAGGACCTCAAAGAACTTTTGCTTATGTGGGTTATATCTATCAACATTTACAATTTTAGAAATTAAAACTGAGAAAAAATTTACTATTTATTAATCAATTTAATAAACAAACATTAAAAAAATTAGCATGTTTGCTAAAATTACATTTTCCAAAATAAAAAAAATATTTTAAGGAGAAGCATGACATCATGTCACATTTTTGCAAATTGCCTCAATGTCTGCCTTAATAGACAACTAAATTTTGCCCCTGGCTTTACAGAGGTATAATTGACAAATAAAAATTGTATATTTACAACATGATGTTTTGATATACGTATACATTGTGAAATGACTGACAATTAGATTTTCTCATAACAGGTTCACTTCATTTTCAAAAAGTCTATAAAATGCCCATGTCTAAATAACCACAGTTTTATCTTTTAGTAGTTATTTCAAGCAAAAATGGTGTTCCATGAAAAAGGAAGCCAGTTTAGCTCATAATTCAAACAATCCCATGAGTTTTTTTCTCAAGACAGCCATCACACTTCAATATACAGCAGAAATCGGTTTCTGTGTACTTCCCATTTCATCATACAAAACGTTAAAAAAATGTGTGATCTCTTGAAAGAAGGTAGAGAAGATAGAGACAATGGTTGAGAACACTGTTGATGTACTGAATGCCACTGAATTATACACTGTACATGGTTAATGGTTAATTTAATGTTATGTGGATTTTCCCTCAATTAAAAAGAAGGGTTTGTGGCTCATGCCTGTAATCCTAGCACTCTGGGAGGCTGAGATGGGAGGATCACTTGAGCTCAGGAGTTTGAGACCAGCCTGAGCAAGAGCTACACTCCGTCCCTACTAAAAATAGAAAAAATTAGCCAGGTGTGGTGGTGCAAGCCCAGCTACCTGGCAGGCTGAGGCAGGAAGATTGGCTGAGCCCACGAGTTTGAGGTTGCTATGAGCTAGGCTGACACCACGGCACTCTAACCTGGGCAACAGACTGAGACTCTGTCTCCAAAAAAAAAAAGAAGGGTCAATTTTTATTAAAATTAATAAATTGTACTGCTTTGTCAAGAACATTCTTAAGTGGAACTTTTTTTTTTTTTTTAAACTGTGAACGTGCAACACTGTAGAACATAATGGCTACTAGCATGGGCTGGTACCGCTTACATGATTTGTGCTATGGCACCAGCAGTACAAAATCAACACAGGAAAAGGGCAAATAACATCTTACTATTATGAAAATGATTTCGCAAACCCCTGAAAGGATCTTGGGGGACATCCAGGTGCACACATACCATACTTTGAAAAATCTTTGTTTTCATTGTTATTGGTCCTTCCCATTTCCATAAATTTTGGAATCAGCTACTCAATTTACACACACATAACTCTGCTGACATTTTATTTTGAACTGTATTCAATCTTTGGGTCAATTTGGAGAAAATTCACATATTGTCATGACATATCCTGCATTTAAGTAAGTCTTCGTTAATTTCTTCAGCAATACTTTGCAGCTTGTATGTAGAGGTTTAACCATCTTTCTTTAGGCTCATTCCTAAGTGTCTGATATTTTGTAATGATAATATACATGGTATCTTTTTAAATTCAGTTTTCTAACTGACCCCACCTCACAATATATATGTAAAACAGACTTAGATACAAAAAGTAGAACAGTAAATCTTCTAGACAAAAACATAGAAGAATATCTTTACAATCTTAAGAAATCGTTGTCTATCCCAAGACAGTGACACTGGATTCGTTTTTGAATGAGTTCTCTTTCTGAGTAACAAACTATTCTTACTCCAGTTTCATCCTGTTCCTTCATCTATATCAACCCTATCAGGCTGGTTTGTCAACTCCTGAAGAATGAAATTTTCCCAGCCTTTATGTAACTATTCTCTCCTCTTTTCATTCCAACGTTCATTTTGCAATCATATTTCTCACATATTTAAAAACAAACCAACTAACCTAGAACAAGCAAAGATGACAACAGCTGCACTGAAGAATAAACATTACTTAACATGAGAGGAGGCTACACACAAGTAGTGTGGCTCCTCCAGCTATCCAAGTAAATGCCAGCAACACGTGGCCAAAATCTAATCATACAAGTGATTAGAAAAGAGAAAACGCAGCCGAGTACAGTGGCTTAGACCTGTGTGTGTGTGTGCGTCTGTGTGTGTGTGACAGTGAGGGAGAGAGACAGAGAGAGAGCAAAAGATAAAATATACTTTTCTGTATTTTCTATATTTCAACAATGTATTGCTTTCATTATCGGAAAATAAATTTTAACACGTAGTAATGCTGAGGGGAACAGCAAAATGAGCATATTCATAATATACTCTGCGGGGAATACAAAGAAAATAATTCTTGAAGGTTATTTAGCATTTCATAACAAAAATATTTGATCCACATTCCCCTACGTTAGAAAAGGGTCTGCTATCAAACAGCAATGATGGTTAATGTTACTGCCTTTCTACTACCGGGGAAAGGGGGATTAAGAGGCGTTTAAAGGAGATTTCCACCAATGCTCTCTTCATCAGAACAAGTCATGCTGTCAGGCAAAGAAGGGGATAATAGTGAATGTATTAAAATAATATGGCATGTTCCCTCTCTGGTGCCCAAATGTGCAAATTTTAAAATAATACCTTTTCCTATTATATATCTATGTTCTCATTGTAGGAAAATTAAAAATATAGAAAAGTATAAAGATGAAAGTCGCTTGCACTTTCTAATATTAAAACAATTCTGCAATGACCATACTAGTATGTACATTTCTACAAACTTGTGTGAGAACTTCTGTAAGTCCTAAAAACAGAATGACTTGGTCAAAGGATATATACACATTACAATTTGATTGATTTTTCTGGTTATACTAACACTCTAACAATGTAGAAGAGCATCTACTCCCCTACCCCCACGAATACTAGATATTAAGATGAGAACTATAGTCTTCTCCCCCCAAAATAACTCTAATTGGCTAGAAGCTCTTCTATTTCTCCCTTTCTCACAGTTGCTGTAAACTGCTCATAAACTGATTTCATTTGGTAACAAAATGTATACTATCCTATTCCCTGCCTAGTGTTCCATGTGAAAGTCTGATGTTGACTCAGAATAAGCCACTCTCTCAGAGTCCTGAGCAGCTTGAGACTCCATACATCCGATCTTCAATTCTCATGAAAAGAGAAAGGCAAGCAATCTAAAATTTCATGTAATTAACAAGAGATTATTCTAATACCTGTTGATGACTTTAATTTGCTTAAAGAACAAAAATAAAATTAAATGTAAACTCTGTGCAAGTTTCAAATTCTAAAGGGCTATTGTACACAGTGTTCCACAGTAGACAGAAAAAAAGAAAAACCAACCTTTAAGAATCTTACAATCTAAGATGAAGTCTGAATAAAACTATCTACATAAATGTTAACATAATGCCCAAGATTCTTTCTCATCAGTTTCTCAAGATCCTTTCACGACTAAATTAAGAAAAGCAGCTCCTCATTTTGGTGGAGAAAAAACTATGTATAAGCAACATGGCATCACTTAAACCAAGAAAAGTTCACTAGAAATTACAACTGTAGCCACTCTTCTCAATAGTGATGGTGACGGCGTCTGTATTTTGGGATCCTAACCTAACAATTGTTTAAAAGGAAAAGAACGTGAGTCAGGCATAGTGCTCGCGCCTATAATCCTAGCTAGCACTTTGGGAGGCCAAGGTGGGAGGATCACCTGAGGCCAGGAGTTCGAGACCAGCCTGGATAACATGGCAAGACTCCATCTCTATATAAAATTTAAAAAATTAGCCAGGCACAGGGGCGCACACCTATAGTCCCAGCTATTCAGGAGGCTGAGGCAGGAGGATCACTTGAGCCCAAGAGTTTGAGGCTGCAGTGAGGTATGATTGGGCCACTGCACTCTAGCCTGGTGACAGAGCAAGACCCTGGACCCTGTCTTTTAAAAAAAAAAAAAAGCATAGTCAAGGTTATGCAATGAGTTAGAAAGGGCTCTCAACAGTGATGCTCGAACCAGGGCCAAGTCCACCTGCATGGATATAATGGGTCCCTCTACCACCACTCACTCCTGGTAGCAAGATAAACTTGCAGAACAAATAATCAGGTCCCAAAGCCCTTATTGTAGGACAAACTGAGGCCAATAATCAGCAAGTATTAATACCTAAGGAAATGTTTTTAAGACACACTGAAGCATAACTTCAAAGGCTGTGGTCCAGATCCCAAGGTCGGCAAACAGAAAAGAATTGGCTCTTTTTAAATATGACTACCTACACCAACAACTGGAAAGAGGTATTAATCACTATAAGTACCAATGCTGTAATTAGCAGCTTTTTAAAAACCAGGCTTTGTACACTCGAGACAAAACTGGTGTTGGACCATATAAAGGATGTATACATACACTTAGGCAGCAATCACCCATTCAAGTATTTCCTAGTTCCTACTATACATCTAGCATTGTAGCATTATCTTTTAGTATAATAGTACAATTTATATCCTTAAATATGTTAACTTAGTTCTGCCCATTTGAGTTGAAAGGCTAAATAGAAAAATTATGTTAAAAAATAGAAAATCAAGGAGCCTGCCTATTCAACAAGTTACTGAGGAGCTTTCTTTCCATCTCCGGGGCTTTTAAAACTTACAGTTAAGCATTCACCATAATACTGTGTATCTGCAACTAGGCAGTCTGGGTTTAATTTCTGAATATGCCATTTACGAGCTAAGACGTTAAACAAGTTACTCAACCATTTTGTGCTTCAGTCTCATCTGTAAAATAGAGATAATAATAGTACCTACTTTATAGATACATGTAAAGTAATGGAATAGTACCTATCACAAAAAGTTCAATAAATTTTAGAATCTTTAAAAGCCAAATTCAATACAATACACATGAGGTACACATAAGCCTGGGCGACAGATAAGACTGAGTACAGTAGCTCTAGCATCGTAAAGTAGAGAAGGGAAGGATGGGTTCAGAGATGAAATAAGGAAAACATCTAAATAACCAGCACATCAACCTTCTCCAATTGTGAGTAGCTGTATTACCCTTCTCAAATTTAGAAATTTTCACAGTCCACTTTTGAATGAATGTAGAATGAAGAGAGATATTTGTGAACTAAATGATACAAATTTAAAGGGTTACTGAATATCAGCAGCGTGTAAGAAAACCTATTAGTGAAGGTATTAGTCGCACATACACAGACTGAATACAGTAAAATACATACATATAACAGGTCTACCAGCTAGTATAAAAATAAATTTTATAGTGTTTTTTAATGTTTGTAGTATATAATCTGTTATTAAATGACCTACATCATTGTGCACGAATGAAACATGCTGCCTCTCTCCTTCCCCCAAAAAATGTCCCAAAGGGATTCTCGCTGCTCAAGCCCTGCGTATCTCACACACAAGAGGTGAACCACAGTCCCAGGTCCTGTCCTCTCTCTCTCTTCCCCACTCCCCCCATTAGATCAGAAGGAGCAAAGAGTTGTGTCCTTGCCACCCTGGGAAGCTTGCAGCATCCAATGAGTATTATAGTTCACAGACTACAAAGGACTACAGAGGACTTCAAGAATGCCTCAGTCAGGTTTTCTCCTATGTTTCATACAGTACCAAGGAAATTTTGGACACTTGATAATGTCCCTGAGAGGGAAAAGTCAGTATGCACCAAATTACCCCTCTTTGCTGCCAAAGAACAATGGGGCTTCAGTAATTTTCTCCTTTTAAAGCAGAAATAGATAGGGCATGACTTCAACATTAGCAAAATGTCAAGACCACTCCAATGTGCACTTGTTCTACATCAGCATGTGGGCTGGTTAGCACCGCTTCGTGCCTTGGCCAGAGACTTCCCCTAACCCCATTCAGCTGTTTAAAACTGAGAGCCACAGATGAGAAAAGGAGGCTCTACACCACTCCCTCTCAACCTGGGGAAAAAATCAAAAACAAAAAGCCCCAAATGTCTATATCTCTTCATCATAATTCAAAGGAATTACCACCTGGTAAATTCCTTGAGTTTATAAACTGGGGCCCTCGTATTACTTATCAAGCATTTAGTAAACTCCCAAACCTAGAATATACAGAGGAAGTGTGTTCAACAGTAACTGAATGATCACAGATACTATGTAATTTCTATGTTCAACACAGGAGTGACTTGATAATTATATTTTAATATACTCTCTCAATCCTTATGGAAGATAAAAAATATACCACTAGTTTTTCCATTCCAGGCAATCTGTTAAAGGAAACCAACGTTACTTATAAACAGATTCCAAGCTATCAGAAGGGTAAATTAAAAATAAACTTGCATGTTTTGGATACATTTTTAAAACCATTTGTCACATTCTTGTTCTGGCAAGGTTCTTATGATTAGCCACATAACTTCTTCAGCTTAAAATGAATCTTTATATTCTAGAGCTTCTTCCAATCAAATAATAAATGCATCTGGCTCTTTACTTTTATTAGTTATACACAACTTCAAAAAAATCTCAAAAATGTTTTTATATGTTCTATCTCTTTGAGCAAAAATTATTAACCTAATTCTCTATTATTCTCCAACCCCCCCGCCCCCACCCCCCGGTAACCACCACCCCTCATATTTTTCTTTCTTGAAATAGCCCTTTTGGTGGTTAAAAAAACTGTTCCCACATTACCTGGCCTGAAGGTTTTTTCTAGCAAAGGACTTAAGGCACATAGAATATACTAACTCTAGCATAGTACCCCCTAAAAAAACCTAAATAAAGCAATAATATCATGTTAACTAGTGAAAGGGAAGATCAAATTATTTCTGGAAAGACCTGGAGAAAAACTAATTCTAGTATCTTTGTCATACACTTCCTGCCATGGAAGATCTCTGGGTCCATTTCTGAAAAAAAAAAAAAAAAAAGTCATGCACAAAGGTACCTGGAGTTGGGGTGGGGTGTCTGTGTGTGTATATATGCATCTGAACACAGAAAGGCAGACTTAGATTCAATCCCAACACTGGTGGCTAAAGAGGAGGGAGCAACTATTGAAATTCCTGATACATTTTATTTCTGTATATAAACAGTTTTTATGGCCACTATGACCAGCAAAGAGCTGGACAGAAGAAATAGAGATTATGAACAAAAATTGAGGGAATTTCTTTAACTTGAGGGGACAGAAACACTACTTTCCCTCACACACACACACCACCCTGGTCACGTGCTTTTCCCTGCAAACACCCCAGGCTCACCTGTTACCTCTATCTGACCAATGCCCCACACTGCCTTGAAGGCTAAGTAAATGTCAACTCCTTCCGAAGCTTTTCTGACCAAGGTCAGAATCCACCTGTCTTTGAGCTCAAACATTTCGTCATACCTCCAAGATGAACCTATTACAGGTTTCACTGAAAAATAGCTCAACTGTATTTATGCTTAAGTTTTATCACCACCAGTAGATCATAAAAGACCATCACTACTTCTCCACAATCCCCAAAATTACAAACTAGGGGCTAGGTTTTTTCACTTTTGTATCCTATCAATACATAGCTCCAATGCCAGTAAGAATAATAAAGAATGTAAAGTTTTTGTCCCAGAGATCCTCAAAAAAATAAATAAATAAAAAGGCATGTATCTTACAAGGTCAAGAACCACCAGTGCCTGGGGACCACATTTTGGGTTCTAACCTTTCAATTCTAATTAATGACTATATAATTTTCTCAGACTCTGGAGAAAACCAGCATTTTCCAAAACGGTGTCTTCTGGACACTACTCTGTAGGATGCTAATAGATATTCAAATAAATTAGGAAAGTCAGGATTAAAACAAAGTTAAAATGGTTACTTTACTGCAGAACTTTTGCAGAGCTTTAATATGCTAATACACACTATAAATTTCCAAGATAAAATTCCATTATGAAGCCTTTAGTAAACTAATCTGGGCAAGATCCTGAGGAGTTTGGAAAATGCTTCAAAAAAAAAATTTTTTTCTTTTTATTTTTTTGGTCACACTATTATTGACTTTAGATTAACTTGTAAAAAATTCTTACCTGATATGTGTTGCAGGCAGAGATTCATATTGTCGAGACAAAAAGAGTTCCCTGTGTTTCAACTGATGTTTCTGTTTATCAGTCAAGTCTGGCTCAACTGTTGTTTCAGATTCTTCCTCAATTTCTTCTACACAAATAAAATTTAAAGAATTCATTATTACAATATTTATTGGATATTAAGTTAGATCAAATCAACATTTCATTCAATATTTTCTTCAAACTAATCAACTTTAAATTTACATATTTAATTAGTCAAATCAATTACAACCATAAAATTATCAGGGCCTCAAAAGAAGAAGAAAAACTCCAACTTAAAAATGGTAGATAATAGGAAAAATTAGCCAGGTGGTGCAGTGGTGTGCACCTGTAGTCCCAGCTACTCAAGAGGCTGAGGCAGGGGATTGCTTAAGCCCAGGAGTTTGAGGTTGCAGTGAGCTATGATGACACCACTGCACTCTAGCCTGGGTGACAGAGCAAGACCCTGTCTCAGTTTAAAAAAAAAAAATTAAGTTTAAAAATGGTTAAGAAATGGTAGATTTATCACAAAAATATGTAGAAATATATGTCAATAAAAAATTAATTTTAAAAATGGCAGAAGGAATATACGCATATATCTCTTCTTCCTCCAATAAAACCACACCCCAAGAGGGCAATTAAAGTGTATTAACTGGCCAGGTACAGAGGGTCACGCCTGTAATCTCAGCACTTTGGAAGGTCCAGGCAGGACGACTGCTTGAGGCCAGGAATTCAAGACCAGCCTAAGCAACATAGTAAGACCCGCGTCTTAACAAAAAATAAAAAAATTAGCCGGGCATGGTGGTATGCACCTGTAGTCCCAGCTACTCCAGAGGCTGAGGCCGGAGGATCGCCTGAGCCCAGGAGTTTGAGACTGCAGTGAGCTATGATTGGGCCACTGCATTCTAGCCTGGGCAACAGAGCCAGACCCTGTCTCAAAAAAAAAAAAAGGAAAAGAGAAGAAAAGAAAAGAAAGTATTAACATTTCAATGACAATAAAATTGAAGCAACAAAGAAATAATTTCAATCTCCACCACCACAAAAGTTTAGAAGATGGAAAGCAGATGTTTAAAAAAAAAGGGTAAACACTTAGCAGAGAGAAGAAGAAGAGAACCTATGCGTACAGAGAGGGAAACTATCAAGAAGGCAGGCACAAAACCTCTACTAACCTAGTCCTTGAAGATACCAAGTACTGCAAAAAAAAAAAGAATGAGGTGAAGAACTTGAAAAGGGTTAAAAGCCTATATATACAGTATAGAATAACTGAATCTCAGAATACTATATTTAAAAAGGGAATAATCAGAAACAAGAAACAAGGTAAGATATTTTCAAATTTGATAACACACATAAAAAACTAATAGAAACATTGGAAGGTAATGATAAGGAAATCTCCCAGAAATTACAACACAAAGTCAAAGAAGAATAGTTAGTTGAAGACCAAGAGATAAAAAAAATTAAAGAACAATCCATGATGTCCAACATCCCAGTAATAAAATTTACAGAATGAAACAATAGAGAAAACAGGAAATTTCTTTCACATTTTTCCGGGGAGGAAAGGCAAGGAGCAGAGACTTTATCAAAGAAATAATTCAAGCAAATTTCTCCTCACTGAATGAGACTTGAAAGGACGGCCTTCCCTCCCTTTGGGAAGTAAAATAAACTTTTCTTTCTTTAAAACTATTCTAATCTTTGTGCCGAGAATTCTTTCTCAGCCCAGGCTACGAGTTCCCACCCTAATAAGACTAGTCTCCAGAATTCCCCCAAGATACTTAATTTTTTTTAAAGTGATAACATGAGGAGATCACAGAAGTTTACATAATGGTACCTCCAACTCAACTTTGTTACTTCAGGGGTTGGGGTGAAAGTTTACAGAAATAAAAAATAAGTCACATGCAAAGAAATGGAAACTATTTATGAATAGCAACACTGTATGCAAAGATGGTAAGACCAAAAATTATATTCAAGCTAAAATTGTACAGTAATCAAATCTGAGAAGAGAGAAAGAACATCCTTTCATTCATTCAAGCAATATTTATTAGGCACCAAATCAGGTACTATTCAAGGTAGGGATAGAAATGAATAAAATAGTTACTAAGAAGAAACAATTCAATTCCCATCTTTGGGAAGCAGGGCTGGAAGGAAGGGATGGAAAAGTCAGGAGACAAAGTTGTATGCAAGACTTTTTTTTCTTTTTTTGACACAAGGTCTTACTGTGTTACCCAGGCTGGAGTACAGTGGTTGTGATCATAGCTCACTGTAACCTCCAACTCCTGGGCTCAAGCGATCCTCCCACTTTGCTCTCCCAAAGTGCTGGGATTACAGGTTTGGGTCACTGCACCCAGCCACAATTTTTATATATTCTTATTTCGGACCTAGGATCACAGAAGGGATTTTATCAAATATCATCCCCTCGTTGTAGCAGTTCTTTTTGAATTGTATGTGGCTAATGAAAGGACTGTGTCTTATCTTTCCTACTTTCAAACTTCTAAAACTAAATTGAAAACAAATCTTAAAAAGTGATTTAGAAAAAGACTCACCTAGCTCAAAGAAAGAATAAAGCAATTTAAAATTCTTTGAATGTTCTTTTTAATGAACTACTCAAAGAGAAATACAGCACCAAAGGAGCCATTTACTTGCAAGTCTAATAACGTTTCACCAGTGGAGATCAATAAAGTTATAGCTGTATCAGCACTATTAGCACTAGAAAATATCACCTACAAAATTATGTTCTTTACCTAATTAGGATTTGACAAATTGTTATTCTGTAAGACACAGCTAACTGAATTCTAATACTCTGCAGAGCTAAAATAGCACCAAGCTCTCCAAGTAATAGTAACAACAGTAAATCTTACTTTCTTATACAATCCTTTGGTTCAGAATGAGTGAAATCCAACCCAAGCAAAGATATAACTCACCACAATAGCACTTGTCATTATCAAGATCACCAATGAAATTCCATTTTTTAAAATTTACTAGCTAAATTTCATTTACATATTTCTATAAATTTACACTGGCTTCTAAGCAAGAATGAATGAATTCCATGCTGCTAATATCCTAAACACATTAAACAGTGGCAAAAATTAGCATTTAGGCAATGAAAATTTTTAAAAGACCAAATGTAACTATCATCATCGAAAACCACATACATCATAATACCTCTATAATTTTTTTTAAGAGTCAGGATCTCGCTGCGTTGCCCAGGCTGGCTTCAAACTCCTGTGCTCAAGTGATCTTCCCACCTCAGCCTCCTGAGTAGCTGGTACTACAGGCATGTGCTACCGTACTAGGCTTCTAGAATTTTTATAAACCATTTTACCAAGCTTGATGGATCACCAAATTTGCTATCTTCTGAAAGTTATTAAAGTAGAAGTCTTTGAGTGCTATATAGTAATAGAAGACACTGAACACCAAATTATTTCTGTATATTCTTTACAGTTGTTAAAGTTTCAGTACACATAGTTTATTAACAATAAGGCACTGGAGTCAGGAAGGGGAGAAAGAATACAGAAGGAAACTGTACAAAGGCATTGTTTAAAGTTTTTTTTTTCCTTTTTTCTTTTTTAGAAACCCCCCATTATTTGAAATTTTAAAGAGAGATATATCACTATACTTATATCTTCTGTTCTAGTTATATGTGCCGTATAATGCATGACCCAGCAAGGCTCCTACATATTTCAACGTTGTAGACTACAGGATGAGAAAGAAGCCAAGGCCCCAAAAGCTCAGCAAGGTGACTTATACATACAGGCTGAGAAGAGACAGGATAAGGCTAGCACTAACAAAGTCCAGGAAGGAGGGTTAGAGAAGAAATACAACTAGCTGAGCAGTCTGGAGTGCCTGAGCACCCAGCTATGGGATATGAGAGATTAGTCTTAGCAGTAGGTCACAATGAGGGACTCGGTCAAAGTTCTACATATTGAGCATGTGATATATACAAGGCCAGAGTAGGCGATGAATTAAGGTACCTGAGCAACAAGGGACAGGAGCCAGGGAAGGAGGAGCTATGATTGATTCTAGGTACTTAAACTGAAACTGGGCATTTTTCATAACAAATCAGAATGATAGTTCCTACATGTTAGTTTGGGGAAGTGAAGCAGTAGGGGGGAGGAGAGTCTTCTACAGATTATTCTCAAGCATCCTTAGGTCTCTATTTTAATGAAATATCACTCACAGTGATCAGATGTTAGCCGATACAAATCATAACGAAAAGCAGGTGGTAAAAAAATTTGTCTATAGATGCATTTAACAAGTATCCAAATGTTTGAAGGCACATTATCATGCTGAGAATAGCTCAGTATTGATGTAACTCAATTCTGCCCAGTAAGAAAGAAAGAAAGTCCTCAAAAAAGGAAAAAACAATTTAAATAAAACTAGAATTTTTATGACAATTGTGATTTCAGGGAACTATCTGAATGAAAAGAAAGAAAGAATTCGGCAGTTTAAAGGCAAACAATCAATATACAAAAATCAATTATATTTCTATCACTAGCAATGAGCAATCTGCAACTGAATATTTTTAAAAATTCCATTTGTAACAATTAACTCAACATGGATCAAAAAGCTAAAAAACTATAAATATTTGCAAATCATGTAACTCATAAGGGTCTACTATCCAGAATATATGAAGAACTCTTACAACTCAACGATAAAAAGACAACCCAGTTAAATAATGGGCAAAGCTTTTGAACAGACATGTCTCCAAGAAGATATACAAATAGCCTATAAGCACATGAAAAGATGTTCAACATCATTAGTCACTAGGGAAATGCAAATCAAAACCATGAGAATATTTCACACTCACTAGAATGGCTAATTTCAAAATAATCAAAATAAGTTCATACAAATGGGATCAAAAGTCATTCCATTTATATGA
Organism: Daubentonia madagascariensis; assembly: GCA_023783475.1. NCBI lineage: Eukaryota > Metazoa > Chordata > Mammalia > Primates > Daubentoniidae > Daubentonia > Daubentonia madagascariensis. The sequence continues at coordinate 36,290,854 of JAKFHU010001035.1, read as the reverse complement.
AATATCCAGAACAAGCAAATTCAGAGACAAAAACTAGATTAGTAGTTGCCAGGTGGAAGGGGAAATGGGGAGTGACTATTAATGGACACAGTTTTTGGTAGATGATGAAATGTCCCAGAGTTAAATAATGATAACGGTTGCACAAACTTGTGAATATATTAAAAATCACTGAATTGTATACCTTTTTAAGGGAGTGAATTATATGGCATGGGAAATAAATCTTAATTTATTTAAAAAGCTAAACCCACAAAAAAGGGGGGCAAATGAAAGGCAAAAGGTCAGCAAAAGATGGACAAATTTTAGTACAGTCATGAATGGAGCACTATTCAATACCTAAAGGTGAGTAGCTGAATAAATGTAAATACCAGCATAGACAGATCTCAAAATCTTGATATTGAGCAAAAGCAATCTATAGAAAAACACATGTACAACACCATCTATTATTTTTAAGACGCAAAAACAGCGACACACACATGTAGCCAAAACAGGAAAAGAGAAGTGAAAAAAGAACCTTACCAAATTGGGTTTTTTTAGACAGCAATTCACCTATGGTAAAACTAGGAAGGGAATGGAGTTGGGGTGGGGGTGTATATACGGCATTGTAAGAATCTGAAGCAAATATGTCAACATATTAAGAGATAATAAAGCTGGGTAGTAGGCACTACATTTTTCTCCCTTTTCTACTTCCTAAAAATATTTCAAAATATTTTACAAAATAAAAAAATGACTAGGATCCAATAGAAGGAAAACACTTCTTGTTTGCCTGTAACTAAACTCTAATCCATATCAAACTCTGTTGTTTTTCTTAATGGGGACAACGACCAAAGTTGATAATCATTTCTTTACCTACATTTTCCTACTCTCCATCTCTTCCTATAACCTTGACAAAATATATATTTCAACTGGCATTTTGTATAATATTGATCAATTTCTGAAACTACACAAATAAATTTTGTTTTTAAAGGTTTAAAACAAAAAAAAAAAAAGGAGAAGCCAGTGACTCAGGAGACTGAGGCAGAAGGATCACTTGAGTGAGCCCAGGAGTTCGAGACCAGCCGAGCAACGCGGTCTCTCTATAAAAAATAGAAAAATTAGCCGGTGGCACCCACCTGTAGTCCCAGCTACTCAGGAGGCTGAAGCAGGAGGATCGCTTGAGCCCGGGAGTCTGAGGCTACAGTGAGCTATGATGACACCACTGCACTCTACCTGTGGTGACAGAGTGAGACCCTGCCTCCAAAAAAGAAAAAAAGAAAGAAAGAAAGAAAGAAAGAAAGAAAGGAGCAAACTAGAAAAATGCAGCCTACAAAAAACCACAACCATACATTACATTAGCCCAGAGAGCAAAAATGTCATCCCAAGTCATACAGCCTCTGGAAAACTCTGCAATATACTCATGAGAGTTATCAGCTATAAAACAGTTAAATGACAGCTTAGTATTATTACAAAAATTGTTTTGACCTCACAGACCTCTTGAAAGGATTTAAGGAACTATTGATCCATGCAAAAGAAATCTCAACTGAAAATCTAACACACAGAAAAACAAAAACCAGCTGAAGTTAGGGTTTTTTACTTTATCGGCTTTAAAAACCAGTCACAGAAATTTTATTTTCACATTGTGAGATACAATGACTCATAAGTTGTTCTATGGCAAGTTAGGATCCCATCAGAAATTTAAGCTATTTCTGCTTTACATTTATTCAAAGAACACTGCATCTGGCAAAAGCTGCCCAATCTTATAATAAATTCAGAGTCCATCTGGAATTTTATAAAACCTTAACATGCCACTGTATGAATTTCCATTTGCTATCAATTTTAAAACTTAAGAAACAAAATAAAAGAATTAGAAGTAACCAAATTATCCAGCAACAACAGAGCACCACCCTCTCCAATCATTAACAACACAGAAGCCAGCATCTTCCTAAAACACAACTTACGTTTCTTCCCTGCATTGATAAAAAGCCCGCAATGGCTTCCAATTATCCACCATTCAGATTAAAAACTAAACGTTCATGATATATAAATCTCCTAATGATCTGTCCTGCCATGTGCAGACTGGGAAAAAAAGTCAGGCAAGAAAAAGCATAAATACTGTAAGTATTCCACTTCAATGATGTTAAAGACCAGGCAAAACTAATAGAGGGAAGGAGATAACAAACAGAACAGTGATTGCCCGGGGAGAAGAAGGGTGGTAAGGAGCAGGAAGGGGCACAAAGAAAACTATACAGGTATTAGAAAGTTCCTCTATCTTGATCTGAGGGGTAGTAATATAAACATAAATGTGTAGATCTGAAAAAAGTTATCGACCTGCACACTTTAGCCACCCCCACTGTGTTTTTATACTTCAATGTAAGATTTTTAAAACAGAACTAGCTTCAGCCAAATAAAGTGACAGGGACCAGATATACCCTCCTATCTGAAACAACCAAAAATATATAAATAATTAATTAATTAAAAACCAGACAAAATACATGAAACATTAGTTTTCTCAACATTGGACCACTAGACCACTGGACATCAGGCAATGACGAACAGTAATCCCTGAAAGATGGAAAACAAATGAGGTGAGCCCTAATACTGGCCCTGCTTACTACCTTGAGAAAATTTTCACATAATAGTGCAGGGAGGGGAAACTGAGGCAGAGCTTAGACGATTTCCTGAGCTGAGGAAACAAAGCTGAAAAAACAGGGCAATGAAAGCAACTAGAGGTCAGAAGATAGAGTACCAAAGAAGAAAGAGCTGAACAGAGAGGAAACCGGGAAATGTGCAGAAGGTACTTGTCACACACAGGAGGACGATGCATGTGAAGAAACTTCCAGAGGCCAGGCAAAGAATCATTGGAAAGATTTGAGGAAGCCGTGTTCAGTGCTCACACAGAACTATGAACAGTATTTGTTCTCAAACAGCCACAGTGGAAAAACTCATAGTTCATGGTGTACTGGATAGAGTACACAGAAAAGTCTTGCATCAGTAACAGGGAATAATTAAGCCCTAGACTAAGCACTGTTCCCTACTCACTTAACAAATCATAAATGCAACAACCATAGATCTGGCTGTTTCCAAGTAGCTTAACTGCATCCCAGAACAAAGTTCAAGTTGATTTATAAGAATACAAAAATATCCAGGATGCAAAAAATAAAATAAAATTTACAATGTCTGCTATACATCTATTAGAATGCCCAAAATTAAAAAGACTGATCATACTAAGTTTTGGCCAAGATGTGAAGAAATCTGAACTCTCCTACATCGCTGATGGGAATGTGAAATGGTACAATCATTCTGGCAAATAATTTGGAAGTTTCTTTAAAATGTTGAAAATAGCCCTATGATAAAACTATTTCCACTCAAACCCAAGAGAGAAGAAATATATGTCCATATAAAAATTGTGTATGAAATGTTCATAGCAAATTTATTCATAATAGCCAAAACCTGGAAATAATTGAAATGTTCACCAACAGATGAATGGATAAACAAATTAGTATATCCATGCAATGGAATGCTACTCAGTAATAAAAAGGAATAAACCATCAAGGGTTATCCTACTTAGCAATGAAAAGGGATGAATCACTGAGTTATACATTGAATTAACCATTGAGATATATACGGTGTTCCTGGATTGGAAGACTCAATATTGGAGTTTTTTGTTTGTTTCATTTTGTATTTTATTTTATTTTAGAGACAGGGTCTCAGTATGTTGCCCAGGCTGGAGTACACTGGCTATTCACAGGCACTATCCCACTACTGATCAGCAAGAGAATTATGACCTGCTCTGTTTCTGACCTGGGCCATTTCATCCCTCCTTAGGCAACCTAGTGGCCCGCCCCAATCCTGGGAGGTCACCATATTGATGCCGAACTTAGTGCAGGTACCTGATTGGTATAATGCACTACAGCCCAGAACTCCTGTGCTCAAGCAATCCTACTGCCTCAGCCTCCTGAGTAGCTGGGACTACAGACATACGCCACCATGCCCAGCTGAAGGCTCAATATTGTTAAGATGTCAATTCTCCCTGAATTGATCAATGGATTACACAAATTCTTAATTCAAATTCCAGCAGGCTTTTCTTTAAATAAAAAAATGGGCTGGGCCTGGTGGTTCAGAACCACCTAAATCCTAGCGCTTTGGGAGGCCGAGGTGGGAGAATCGCTTGAGGCCAGATGTTTGTTGGAGACCAGCCTGAGCAAGAGAGAAAAATTAGCTGGGTGTGATGGTGCACGCCTATAGTCCCAGCTACTCGGGAGGCTGAGGCACAAGGATTGCTTGAGCCCAGGAGTTTGAGGTTGCAGTGAGCTATGATGATGCCACTGCACTCTAGCCTGGGAGACAGAGCAAGCCTCTGTCTCAGAAAAAAAAATAGAAAATGACAAGCTGTTGTAAAATTTGTGTGGAAATGCAAAGGATCTACAATAACCAGAACAACTCTGAAAAGGAGAATCAAAGTTGGAGGGATGGCCAGGAGTGGTGGCTAATGACTATAATCCTAGCACTTTGGGAGGACAAGACAGGAGGATTGCTTGAGGCCAGGAGTCCGAGACCAGCCTGGGCAATATAGCAAGATCCTATCTCTACAAAAAATTTTAAAATTAGCCAGGCATGGTGGCACGTGCCTATAGTCCCAGCTATTCAGGAGGCTGAGGCAAGAGGATCACTTGAGCCCAGGAATTCGGGCTTACAGTAAGATATGATCAGGCCACTGCACTGTAGCCTGAGCAACAGAGCTAGACCCTGTCTCTAAAAAATATTAAAAATAAATAATAATTTTTTTAAAGGTGGAGCACTAACATTACTTGATTTTAAGAAGTATCAGAAAGCTATAATAATTAAAAGCGTACCACTGGCAAAAAGACAAATGGATCAATAGGACAGAATAGAAAGTCCAGTATAAACCCACACATATATGACCAACTGATTTGACAGAGGCACAAAACCAATGCCAGGAGAAAGGACAGCCTTTTCAACAAATGTGGCTAGAACAACTGTATATACATACACCACACACACACACACACACACAAAAACCAACCAAAAAACCCAAAGGAAAAAAAAGAGAGCTAGGATCCAAAACTCACATGGATTTAAAAATTAAATTTTAAAAATAAACTAAAAACAGATAAATGTTAAATCTAAAACTATAAAACTAAAAACTAAAAGAAAACACAGGAGAAGACTAAATTGTAGCAAAGTATGAAAGTAAAACTGACAGAGACTTTCTAGAAGGTTCTTTGGGAACATGTATTTAAAAATCTTTTAAAACTATACATGCTCTCTGATCCACTCATTCCACCAAAAGAGACAAATACATGAGACAGTATTTACTAAGATAGTCACTAAAGCATTTTTCTACTCATTTTTCGGATATTCAAACTATTAAATAATCTGAAATAATCCTACAATGGTATATAGTCTATTTAAAATTGTGAATTATATGATATATGAATTATCAATATATGAACCCTGGGCCATATCATACTATAGGACATAACCTTTTTCAAAGTTTTAACCAGCTTGAAGACTAAAAGTCAGAAAAATTATTGTTTACCATGGACAAAATGGAAACAAGAACCAATCACAGGGTACAGGATTACGACTACATCTCCTGCAGCCATTTGCCGCAGTACATTTCCTTCTAGGAGCCTTTCTCTGACAAGCTTCATCATTTCTAAAAATTTCTTATAATCCTGTCATCATTTCCTATTTATAGTCATTTATATGAAAAGATTTATAATCATAAGCAAGTTTTTTAAAAAGTCTTCAAATAAGTAAAAATATGGAAAACATTTCCCCAAATGTATAGAGTAGTAAGTAATCTGAAAACCGCTTAAACAAATGAAGAAATGAATTTGCTGCTTAAACTACATAACCCAAAAAAGGAGTCAACCATATTATACCTTAATTACAAAATTATATAAAAACAGGATATAAAATTTTTTATTTTGTTATCTCTAGGGATCACTTTCCAATACCTTAACCTTGAATAATTTTTCGACCAAGTTGAAACTAATTCCTGTCAGGACCTGCAGTTCTGTCCACATGAATCTACTCTTAATCGTAAAGCAAGTTTGGCTAGCCATCTGTTTTTATGACCTTGCAACACAGACTCACAATTCCCTACAATATGAAAATATTCCTGCAGTTTTAAAGACTGGTAGAAGTATTACAAACATGGATACATGCAACACTGAATGAAGAAAAAATTTGTGAATAGAAACTGGCATGAGATGTACTGAAAGGCTATAAGGCAGGAGCTACCTTTCTGAGGGTCTAAGCTGTTGCCAGTAGCAAACAAAGTTGAAAAGATGGGGTTATTACACAGCCATGTCCATTCTCCAAGTTCCTAGGTTCCAAGAAAGAGGTAGGTGTTGTCACCTTCCGGATATGAATTCTAATACCACAGATTGAGGTTTCAAGTGACTATTTCCAACTTCCTGACTGTGAGAGGCAACTGAAAAAGCATGCCGCTTGCAAAGCTCTGAAGATGGTTTCAGAGGTACCAGCCTCCCATGTGGGTCGGTTCCCTGTGTTATTGTGCGAGACCTCCAGGGTCCCAGCCTAGGATCTTTTCCTTCATCCTTTTCATCATTTTGTAACCACCTAAGTCCCAGTAATAAACCCACATTGGTTTCTGTTTCTTTCACTGACTCTACCTGATTTAAAAAAAAAAAAGCTACCATTTTCTACATGTTTTATGATTTGCCATTATTCATTGAATTATTCATTTAATTCTTATAACCATCCTCATGACAGGAAGGGTAATAAGGTAGAAAGCATTAACAAGCCCCTTGTAAAGATGAAGAAACTAAGGCTCAACAAGGCAAATTAATCTGTCCAACAACGCCAGAATACACAAACATAAAATGCGGTATTGTAACATTTATCTCCTCCAAAACAAATTTTAAAGAGATAAACAAAACATACAAAAGCAGCAACCAGGCCAGGCACATCCGTAACCCCAGAGCTTTGGGAGGCCAAGACAGGGGGATCACTTGAGGCCAGGAGTTCAAGACCAGCCTGGACAACATAGCTAGACCCTGTCTCTACAAAAAATTTTTTAAATTAGCCAGGTGTGGTGGTGCGCACCTATAGTCCCAGCTACTTGGAAGGCTGAGGTGGGAGGATGGCTTGAGCCCAGGAGTTCAAGGTTGCAGTAGGCTATGATTGTGCCACTGCATTCCACCTGGGTGACAAAGCAAACCCCTGTTTCTTTTTTGGGAAAAAAAAAAAAAAAAAAAGGCAATGAGAGGACAGGATGCTAATCCAGCTAGGTAACCCTGGACCTAACCAAGGACTAAACTATTAATATAAAACATGGAGGGTTTAATGAGATTATGTATAAGGTCCTCCCAGGTCTAAAATTCTATGGTTTAAAACGCTAAATGAAAAAATACTTTGGGCTATCTAAACAAGGATAATATAGACAGGGCGCAGTGGCTCACGCCTGTAATCCTAGCGCTTTGGGAGGCTGAGGCAGGAAGATTGCTTGAGCCTCAGAGTTCAAGACCAGCCTGAGCAACATAGCAAGACCTCGTCTCTACAAAAAATTTTAAAATTAGCTGAGAGTAGGGGCATGTGCCTGTAGTCCCAGCTACTTGAAAAGCTGAGGGAGGAGGACTGCTTGAGCACGGGAGTTCAAGGTTACATTGAGCTAAGACTGTGCCACTGCACTTCAGCCTAGGCAGCAGAGTGAGACCTCGTCTCAAAAAGAAAACACAAATTTTAATTCTGTAAGTCCACAGAACGTAAAGAAAAAAGATTTTCATTCAACTTGTCATGAAAATATAAAACATGAGTCTTTATTTTTCCAACCCACAAATTAAGCCATACAATTATAGAAGTTAAGCTAACACGAAAGGCCTTTAAAAATGCTTAAGAATATCTAATTGCTGGAATGCCTCATTTAATGACCAATAAGCAATGTGACATCAATTTTAAAGTATGAATATAGTATTTGCGTGGCTTTAAAAAAAATTGAAACCATTAACATTCAAAAGACCAGATTGATAAGAAAATGTATATTGTAAAACATAATTAACTTGTCAAATAATAAACCTTTTTAATATTTACAGTTGATAATAATCTGGTTAATGAGACACAATTTGCCATAATTGCTAATTATAAATATGCCATTCACAAAAATAAAAACATTATGAAATAGCAAAAGTGCCCTTATAAATGAAAGTTTATTACTTTAATGCTGTGATAGAAAATAGATTTTATGCCAACTCCAATCAAGTGATAATGCTGCCTAGAAAGGATTGAGAAGTGTCCCCAAGGGCAGAGTAAGGGCTCAGTGTCCTAGATTAGCCAGGATGGGATCTGGATTCAAAAGGAGAATGTCAGACTGACTGAAGTCTATGAGCCTACACACTTTACAGATCAAGGAACAACAGGCTATGGGCAATGTTCTCAAAATGTAAAACTTCATAAGAAAATACAACAGACATCTAAAAATCAATTATCTTTACCTTTATCTCTCCTAGTTAAATTTGTGGTTAAAGTGCAAAAATTACAAACAAGAAAATTTTCCAAATGCTGAGGTGACTTTTTGTTGTTCTTTTATTTTCCCTTCTCTCTTAGTATTACTCTTGAAGTATTAAAATTTCAACAAATGGGCAGAATGAATCACAAAACAGATACAGTTAAATAGAAATCTTAGACAAAAATATTCATGAGTGGAACACAAGTGAAAGGTCCTCTCCAATTCCAACATATTCACCAAAAATGCAGGCTTTAAAGGATTATGAAGGGTTATAAATTCAACGTGTAGACTTTCTGGTAAAATACCAGAATGTCAATTCTAAAGGAGAAAAACATTTACAGGAAAAATCATGTTACCTACAAAACAGTAACAATCAAGCTCACATCAGACTTCTTATCAACACTGGAAACCAGAAAACAGGCAATTTCTTCAAAGTTCTAAAAGGAAACCATTTGAACCTCAAATTCTATAGGGAGACAAACCAGTATGTATATATGACGTAAAATAAAGACATTTTTTAAGATATGCAAAGATAAAGAAAATCTACCACCAACAGATGCTTCCTGAAAAAAATTGTAGATGAAGACATCTAAAAGCAAAACAAAACAATGTAATTCAAAAATAAAGGTAACCTGGATATAAGAAATAGTGAAGAGTAAACAAACGAGTAAAACTAAAATATAAATACTTAAAAATAGCTATGTAATGTAAGATGAACTTACATGTAAAATAAAATGGACTTACATGTAAAAGCACTTACAACAGTGCCTGGTGTCATGGGTTAACTGCATTATTAAATCATGATTGTAATTGAGTAAAAATCTAGACTCTTAGTCTTCTGTGATCTGGGGGGAAAAAAACCCTAGACCTAAGTGTTGTCTGTTAACATAGAGGACAAGGAAGAAAGTCTAAGCTAAATTTATTTCCATGTTCTAAGGGGAGAATAAATGACAGAAAAACATGCTTAAACATGTCCGTTCAAAGGTAAGGGTTTCCACTTTAGTTCCTTTATTGGGTTAACCAAAGGTTTATTTTTTCTCCCTACAAATTAATTTAGCAAAAGTTAAACAACATAAAATAGGCAAAGAATATAAACAAACAATTCACAGAAAAGGAAATATAAGTGGCTTTTTAAACATATGACAAGATATTCCACTTTACTCAAGAGAAATTTAAAATAAAACTACACCAAGGTATCATTTTTCACCTATAGTAAAGACCAAAAACCTTATAGTAAACTGCATTGGTAAGGGTGGAAAGGAGGGAACAGGCATTCATTCACTACTAGCAGGTATATATTGGTTCAATATCTTAGACAAGCAATTTGGAAATTATCTATCAAAATTACAATGCATACCCTTTTCTTGGTTTGTTTTTTTTTTTGGTCTTTTTTTTCTTGTTACAGATGCAGGGTCTCACTATGCTGCCAAGGCTGGAGTGTGGTGACTATTCACTGGTGCGATCATAGCATACTACAGCCTTAAACTGGCCTCAAGCAATCCTCCTGCCTCAGCCTCCAGGCGAGTTACTACACGCCCAGTTACAATGCATAACCTTATGACCTCACAACCCCAATTGTAGGAATCTGTCCTAAAGACAGATGCTGTACTCCTACATGTGCTAAATGACCTATGTACAGTCATGCACCACATAACATATCAGTCAACAAACTGCATATACAAAGGTGGTCCCATAAGATCATAATAAACCTAAAAGATTCTAGTAACATCGCAGTCATGGTCACCTTGTAGCACAAAGCATTACTTACGTGTTTGTGGTGACACTGGTATAAACAAACCTACTGCACTGCCAGTCAAATAAAAAATATAGCACTTACAATTATACATAGTACATAATACTTGACATTGATAATAAATGACTATTGTTGCTGGCTTATGTATTTATTATACTGTACCTTTTATCATCATTCTCTTAAAAAGTTAACTATAAAACAGCCTCAGGCAAGTCCTTCAGGAGGTATTTCAGAAGAAGGCATTGTTATCATGGGAGATGACAGTTCTATGTGTGTTACTGCCCCTGAAGACTTTCCAAGGGGACAAGATGTAGAGGTGGAAGAGAGTGATTTTGAAGACCCTGACCCTATGTAGGCCCAGACTAATGTGTGTGTTTGTGTCTTAGTTTTAAACAAAAAAAATTTAATAAATAAAAATAGATAAATTTTTAAATAGAAAAAAGCTTACAGAATAAAGATATAAAGAAAATATTTTTGTACAGCTGTACATGTTCCTATTTTAAACTAAGTGTTATTTAAAGAGTCAAAAAGTTTTTTTAATTTTTTAAAGTTTATATAGTAAAAAAGTTACAGTAAGCTATGGGTAATCTATTATTGAAGAAAGAAAATTTTTTTATTAATGTAGGGTAGCCTAAGTGTACAGTCTTTATGAAGTCTACTGGTGTACAGTAATGTCCTAGGCCCTCACATTTACTCACCACTCATTCACTGACTCACCCACAGCAACTTCCAGTCTTGCAACCTCCATTCATGTTAAGTGCCCTTACAAGTGTTCCATTTTTCCTCTTTTATACTGTATTTTTAACTGTAACTTTTCTATGTTTAGATATGTTTAGATTTCTGCAAATATCTCTGTCATTACATGATGTATGATTCTACTTTGCAGAACTGTTTGATAGCAAAAGATCCTAATTCTCCTCCTTTCCTGATTAGGAAAAACAACCTAATCCTCCACCAATGCATAGTAGTCAAATTACAGTACATCAAAGTGTGGAACACCTTGCAGCCATGAAAACAAAGTACAGGTATGGAAGGATCTCCAAAATAAACATGAAAAAAGCAAGGCCCAAGGTCTTAGTCCATTTTGTATTGCTATAAAGGAATACCTGAGACTGGGTAATTTAAAAAGAAAAAAAGATTTGGCTCATGATTCTGATGGCTGGAAAGTTCAAAATTGGGCATCTTAATCTAGTGAGGGCCTCAGGCTGCTTCCACTCATGGTGGAAGGCAAAGGGGAGCCAGAGTGTGAAGAAATCACATCGCAAGAGAGAAAGCAAGAGATGGGGAATATGCCAGGCCCTTTTTAACAACCAGCTCTCTAGGGAACTACTAGAGTGAGAACTCACTCACACACCCCCTCCCCAGGGAGAGCATTAATCTTTTCATGAGGAATCCTGTCCCATAACCCAAACACCTCCCATTAGGTCCCACCTCCAACACTGGGGATCAAATTTCAACATCAGGTTTGGAGGGAACAAACATCCAAACCATAGCACCCTGGAAAAGTGCTGTGGTATACCAAAAGTCTTCAAACGGTGAACCCAAACCCCTTTGTACATGTATGAACACATTCCAAGGGGTACAGAGAAACACAGAAGATCAACTCTCACATGTTCCTCCTGATCTGCCTGAGAACTAGCACAAGGTCAAGGCACTGGATTGAGCATTCTTGTCTCATCTCCACTTTTCACAACAGCCCTTCTCTTACACACAGGTGTACCTCTCAACCACCTGAATCTGTAGTAGAATCTGGCAAAGCAAGGGGAGTAAAAACCTCCAGGGCACCAAACCATTGGTTATAAAACTCACTGGTAAGAGTAAGTACACAAATAAAGTACACTCTATTGCTGTAACTGTGGCGTATAAATCACTCATCTCTTGAGTAGGAAGACTAAAAGACAAACCTACCAAAAATAATGACTACAACCTTTTGAGAGACAGATAATACAAAAAGATATACATGGAAACAACAAAAAGTTGAAAAGTGGGGGCAGGGTAGGGGGTAGATCCAAAATCACAGCTGGGATAAAAAAAATAAATAATAAAAAATATTTAAAAAGCTAGTAGGATGGAGTTAAAGTAAAGAATTTTATATTTATCTTATCTTGTTTGTTTGTTTATAAGCAGAGTTAAGTTGTCCGATGTTTAAAATAATTGGTTATAAAATATTTTTTTGCAAGCCTCATGGTAACCTCAAATCAAAAATCCTACAACAGACACACAAAAATGAAAAGCAAGAAATTAAAACACACTACCAGAGAGGCTGGGCACAGTGGCTCACGCCTGTAATCCTAGCACTCTGGGAAGCTGAGGCAGGTGGATTGCTTGAGCTCAAGAGTTCGAAACCAGCCTAAGCAAAAGCAAGACCTTGTCTCTAAAAAAAAAAGAGAGAAAAAAGAAAAACGAAAACACACTACCAGAGAAAGAGAAAATCTCTTTTACACAAAGGAAAACAGGAAGGAAGAAGGAAGAGAGGACCCCAAACCAACAGAAATCAAATAACAACAAAGCAGTAAGTCCTTACCAATCAAGAACAACAATGAATGTGAATGGACTAAACTCTCCAATCAAAAGACATACAATGGCTGAATGGATTAAAAAAAAAAAAAAAGACCCAACTATATGTCGCCTAAAGAAACCCACTTCACCTATAAAGACACACATAGACTGGAAAGAAAGTGATGGAAAAAGATATCCCATGCAAACAAAAACCAAAAAAGAGAAGGAGTAGCTATATTTCTATCAGATAAAAGATTTCCAGAAAAAACTATAAAAAGAGACAAAGGTCATTATATAACAATAAAGGGGTCAATTCTGCAAGAGGATATAACAATTCTAAATATATATGCACCTAACACTGGAGCAACCAGATATATAAAGCAAATATTATCAGAGCTGAAGAGAGAGAGAGACACCCGACACGATAATTGTTGGAGACCTCAACTCTCCACTTTCAGCACTGGACAGATCATCCAGACAGAAAATCAGCAAAGAAACAAAGACTTTATCTGCTCTATAGACTTACTAAACCTAATAGATATTTACAGAACGTTCCATCCAACAGCTGCAGAATACACATTCTTCTCCTCAGCTCATGGATCATTCTCAAGGCTAGGTTAGACCATATGTTAGGCCACAAAACAAGTCTTTAAAAATTCAAAAAGAAAACTGAAATGATATCAAGTATTTTCCCTGACCACAATGGAATAAAACTAGAAATCAGTAAGAAGAGAATCAATGGGAACTACACAAACATATGGAAATTAAACAATACATTTCTGAATGACCAGTGGGTCAACGAAGAGATTAAGAAGGAAATTTGAAAATTTCTCAAAACAAATGAAAATGAAAACACAACATATCAAAACGCATGGATACAGAAAAAGCAGTAATAAGAAAGTTTATAGCAATAAGTGCCTACATTCAAAGAGTAGAAAAGCTTCAAATAAACAACCCAACAATGCATCTTAAAGAACTAAAAAACAAGAGAAAACCAAACCCAAAATAAGTAGAAAAGAAATAATCAAGATCAGAGCAGAAATAAATGAAATTGAAACAAAAAAGATACAAAAGATCAACAAAGTGATAAGTTGGTTCTTGAAAAGATAAACAAAACTGACAAATCTTTAGGCCAGACTAAGAAAAAAAAAGAGAGAAGATACAAATAAATAAAATCAGAGATGAAAAAGGAGACATTACAACTGATACTGCAGAAAAGGATCATTAGAGACTACTATGAGCAACTATATGCCAATAAATTAGAAAAACCTAGAAGAAATGGATAAATTCCTAGACACACACCACCTACCAAGATTAAACCAGGAAGAAATCCAAATCCGGAGTAAACCAATAAACAAGTAACAAAATAGAAGCAGTAATAAAAAGTCTCTCATCAAAGAAAAGTCCAGGCCTGAAGGCTTCACTGCTGAATTCTACCAAGCATTGAAAAAAGAGCTAATCCAGGGTGCAGAACCTGCAGCCTTAAGGCCGCATGTGGCCTTCTAGGTCCTTAAGTGCAGCCTTTTGACTGAACCCAAATTTTACAAAACAAATCCTTTTATTTTCATTAATACATTTTTGTTCATCTTTTATATTTTTATTTTATTTTTTAAATGAATGTATTTAAAATACCAAAGAATAAAGTAAGTTTCAAAGAAATAATCCTCCCAGATTGACCAACACAATTAGAACATTAGTAGTAAACCATAAGGGCTAAATTGACAGCTACTATGCTCATGATTTAGCTCTAACTTTCCCCACCTGACTGGTGCCACTACCACACAAGGCTGGTTGGCGAGAGTTTACGGGGGTCAAGTATGTCAGACTGTTACCAGCTTGACAATGGTATACCATGTTTCTGTTTGAAATGAAATTTGTGAATAGTTGCACAGCTCAACAATATTTTTTAATTGTCTCCTTAACAGCCCAACGTGTCAAAGAAGACCAAGAGAATGCCGAAGGAAGAAAACAGATTTTTTAACGAGGACTGGAATTGCAATATTATCTTGTTTCTGCTAAATGTAAGATGATTTGCTTGCTTTGTGATACTGCAATATCAACATCAGAAAAACTGAATGCTCATCAGCATTGTAACACTCATAAGGACCACAAATATTTTAAATTAGAGGGAGAGGCGTGAAAGGTTGTATTGCAGAAATTAAAAGGTGAAAATGAAAAGCAAAGACAATTCTTTCAAGCAGCAATAAGACCTGGAAATAATGGCAATAAAGCAACTTATAAAGTAGCTTATATACTCAGGAAAAAAGGGAAGCCATTCAGTGATGTAGAAATTATGAAAGAATGCATTGTTGAAGTTGTATGATGGTTAGACCCCAATAACGTTTCAACTGCCTCTTTCAAGGAGAACCATAACTGATTGGCATAATGAATTTGTCCTCCACTTAACAGAACTACTTCATGCAATACTTCAAAATGAAAATACATATTATGCAATCACTTTGGATGAGTCAACTGATACTACTGACTCAGCACAGGTTTTATACTTCATTTGGGTCATAACAGAAGATTTTCTTTGCTACGAAGAATTACTCGCTTTGGGCACTCTTGCAAACAGAACATGGGGAACAGGTATCTTCAACAACTTTCAAGATTAAGTGTCGTGAAGTTGGACTGAATTTGGCAAATTTAGTGAGCGTATGTACAGATGGTGCACCTTCCGTGACAGGAAAACATGAAGGGTTATTGCACAGAGGGAAAGAAAGTATTAACAGATCCAGATGCTCTCATTTCTTTTCATTTTATATTGTATCAGCAAAATCCTGTGCTAAAGCTACTATTTTAAGTGACACTTTACAAGTTATAAGTATTGTTAACTATACTTGTGCAAATGCAATATGGCATCCATCGTCAGTTTCATAACATGCTAAAGGTGAATGATGAGGTATTCAGTCTGGATTTGCTGTATCATTCTAAAGTGCATTGGCTATTGCAGGGACAGGTGTCAGCCAAAATTTTATCTCTGCGAGAACATATAGTTAACTTTTATAAAGAACTGACTCAGCAATGTGAATTATTGAAAGAAGATTTCTATAGGATTACAGCATTTCTGTGTGGTATCATGTCAAATCAAAACTACTTGAATATTTCTTTGCAAGGTAAAATTAAGTCTAAACACGATAAGCGGCAAAAAATCCAAGCATTTCGAAAAAAGCTTTCCTTTTTCAAAACACTTTTTCAAAAGGAAATTTCAAATGAACATTTTTTTTCCCAGTGAGCAACGGTCATCAATGAGCAGGATGATACATGCAAATCATTTGAAGAATACATACACCTATTAATTGGAGAATACAATGAAAGGTTCACTGACTTTGAGAATCATGACATCACACTCAAATTAGCATTTCAGTGTCACCTAGTTGATATCACCAAGGCACCTAAAGAACTACAGATGGAATTGATTGAGCTCTCAGTAGATGACATTTTAAAATCATTGTTTGATGCTAAGAAAGATCCAACTGAAATATGGAAAAATGCAGTAGAATACCCACGCCTTCGACAACATGCCCCCAAAACGCTTTCTTGCTTTTCAACCACTTATTGCTGTGAATCTACATTCTCCTACCTAACCCAAATCAAGATACCCTTAAGGTCACATATGACTGATACCCATCTAGAGGATCAACTGAAACTGTGGATCTCAATGTTCCAACCAAATATTCAAATGCTTTCCAATAAAAAGCAGACACAACAAAGTCATTAAAAGGTTAGTTAACTTTCAAATTAACAAATAGTTTTCATTTTGTGAAATTATTAAGTACATAGTAGTTAGATTTTTACAAAATAATGTACATTTTTAAGTATATCTAATTGAAGTTTCTTGAATGTGGACTTATTTGATTACAGCTAAATTAATGAGACCTTCCAACACGAAAAGGTTCCCCACCCCTGGCTAGTACCAATCCTACTTAAACTATTCCAAAAAAATCAAGGAGGAGGGAATACTTCCAAACTCATTCTACAAAGCCTGTATCACCCTGATACCAAAACCAGACAAAGCCACAACAAAAAAAGAAAACTATAGGCCAATATCTCTGATGAACATAAATGCAAAATTCCTCAACAAAATACTAGCAAAACAAATTCAACAACACATTAAAAAGATTATTCATCATGATCAAGTGGAATTCATCCCAGGGATGCAAGGATGGTTCGACATACACAAATCAATCAATGTGACAAACCACATCAACAGAACGAAGGACAAAAACCATCTGATCACTTCAATTGATGCTGAAAAAGCACTTGATAAAATTCAACATATTCATGATAAAAACTCTCAAAGAACTGGGTATAGAAGGAACTTACCTCAACATGATAAAAGCCATATATGACAGACCCACAGTGAGCATCACACTGAATGGGGAAAAACTGAAAGCCTTTCCTCTAAGATTTGGAACAAGACAAGGATGCCCACTTTCACCACTGTTACTCAGCCTAGTACTGGAAGTGCTAGCTAGTGCAATCAGGCAAGAGAAAGAAATAAAGGGCATCCAAATTGGAAAGAAAGAAGTCAAATCGTTCTTGTTTACAGATCATATGATATTGTATCTAGAGAAACCTAAAGACTGCACAAAAAAAACTGTTAGAACTGATATATTCAGTAAAATTGTAGGATACAAAATCAACATACAAAAATCAGTAGCATTTCTATATGCCAATAGTAAAAAATTTGAAAAAGAAACCAAGAAAATAATCCCATTTATGATAGTTACAAATAAAATAAAATACCTAAGACTAAACTTAACCAAAGAAGTGAAAGATCTTTATAATGAAAACTATAAAACTGATGAAAGAAGGTGAAGAGGACACAAGAAAATGGAAAGATATTCCATGCTTATGATTGGAAGAATCAATGTTGTTAAAATGTCCATACTACCCAAAGCAATCTACAGATTCAATGCAATCCCCATGAAAATACCAATGACATTCTTCACAGAAGTAGAAAAAATAATCCTAAAATTTATATGGAACCACAAAAGACCCAGAATAGCCAAAGCCATCCTGAGAAAAAAGAACAAACTGGAAGAATCATATTATCTGATGACAAATTATATTACAGAGATATAGTAACCAAAACAGTATGGTACTGGCATAAAAACAGACACATAGACCAATGGAACACAATATAAAACCCAGAAATAAATCCACACATCTATAGCGAACTTATCTTCAACAAAGATGCCAAGAACACAGAGCAGGGAAAGGACAGTCTCTCTTCAATAAATGGTGCTGGGAAAACCGGATATCCATATGCAGAGGAATGAAACTAGACCCTTATCGCTCACCATATACAAAAATCAAATGAAAATAGATTAAAGACTTAAATCTAAGACCTGAAACTATGAAATTACTAAAAGAAAACACAGGGGAAATGCTTCAGGACATTGGTCTGGGCAAGCACTTCATGAGTAATACCCCCAAAACACAGGCAACCAAAGCAAAATTGGACAAACGGGATCACATCAAGCTAAAAAGCTTCTGCAGAGCAAAGGAAACAATCAACAAAGTGAAGAGACAATGCACAGAATGGAAGAAAATATTTGCAAACTACCCATCTGACAAGGGATTAATAACTAGAATATATAAGGAGCTCCAACAATTCAATGAGAAAAAATTCAAATAAAGCGATTAAAAAATGGGCAAAGGATCTGAATAGACATTTCTCAAAAGAAGACATACAAACAACCAACAGGTATATGAAAAATGCTCAACATCATTAATCATCAGAAAAATGCAAATCAAAACTACAGTTAAGTTATCATCTCACCCCAGTTAAAACGGCTTTTATCAAAAAGACAGGCTGGCTGGGCACAGAGGCTCATGCTTGCAATCCTAGCACTTTGGAAGGCCGAGGCAGGAGGACTGAGGCTAGGAGTTCAAGACTAGCCTCAGCAAGAGTAGGACCCCGTCTCTACAAAAAGTAGAAAAATTAGCTGGGCACGGTGGTTGTAGTCCCAGCTATTTGGGAAGCTGAAGCAGGAGCATAACTGGAGCCCAGGAGTTTGAGGTTGCAGTGAGCTATAATGATGCCACTCCACTCTAGCCCAGGAGGCAGAGGGAGACCCTATCTCTAAAAAAAAAAAAAAAAGACAGGCAATTACAAATGCTGATGAGGATGTGGAGAAAGGGGAACCCTTGTACACTGTTGGTGGGAATATAAATAAGTGCAACCACTATGGAGAACAGTATGGAGAATCCTCAAAAAAGTAGTAATAGAACTACCACAAGACCCAGCAATCCCACTGCTAGGTATATATCCAAAAGAAGGGAAATCAGTACATAGAAAAGATATCTGTACTCCCATGTTTACTGCAGTACTGTTCACAATAGCCAAGATTTTAAATCAACCTCAGTGTCCATCAGTGGATGAATGGGTAAAGAAATTGTGGTACATATACACAGTGGAATATCATATAGTCATAAAAAAGAACAAAATCCCGTCATTTGCAACAACATGGATAGAACTGGAGAACATCATGTTAAGGAAAATAAGCCAAGTACAGAAAGACAAATCTTGCATGTTCTCACTCATATGTGGGAGCTAAATATTAAAAACAATTGATCTCATGGAGACAGGGAGTAGAATGATGGTTACTAGAGGATGGAAAGGGTAGTGGGGAGGGGGGATAAAGTGGGGATGGTTAATGGGTGCAAAAATATAGTTGGACAATTAGATAGAACGAAAAATATTTGATAGCACAATAAAGTGACTATAATCAACGATAAGTTAGGGTACATTTTAAAATAACTAAAAGAGTAGAACTGGAATGTTCCTAACACAAAGAAATGATAAATGCCTGACATAACAGATACCCCACTTACCCTGATTTGATTAATTCACATTGTATGCCTGTAGCAAAACATCACATGTACCCTATAAAGATATACAACTATTAAGTACCCATAATTAAAAATTTTTTTAATTTTTTTTAATTAAAAAAAGTCAAAGAGACCATTGGTGACAAAACAGAGACAAAATATAGGTTTCTGAGAAGCCTGTTGAACCAGGATATCAGAAACCCACAGTAGGGTTTTGTGTCTTACACAGACTTCAGTTACAGAAGGGTGGTATTAGAGTTGGGGTACTTTGGTCAATGTTAGGATGTTATGAATTCAGATATATTTGAGACTATGGCATTACTTATCTATAAAAAGATAAACAATTTTCACTTATAAGACCTCATTTTTTGCAATCTCTGAATGGTGGTCAAAAAATGCACAGCCCTTAAGAATACAGTCGGGGGGGGGGGAATCAAAGAAAGTCAATAAAATACATTTAAGGCCTTAAATCCATCACAGCAGGGCTCCTAGCAATATCCAGGAGTTTATCTTAAAATTCAGAAGGAGGTGGTTACCTTGGGGGTACACAGTACTCATTTATTAAAATTGGGAAAAAAGCAGTCAGACTTCCTGACAGAAAATGGGTGTTATTTAGCTGCCAGGTTTATCAATGAGGACTAGTTTTGCCATTAAGGTTAATTGTGGTTATTTTCCATAATTGAATAAATTAAATCCACAGTTCCAACAATTCAATGAAAATATATTAAAATACAGTTTATATTATATTTTATATATCAATTTACATCACATATTTAAATATATTTTAAGTATGTATATGACACAAGATTCAAACATTTTACCAGACATAAAGTTAAAATGAAAGGCATATTTAAATGAACATTATTTCAACCTTTGAGTCTACCGGTTTTAAAAAGTGCCTATGATGGTTAGTTTTGTGTCAACTTGTCTAGGCTACAGAACCTACTCATTAAATCAAAATCTAATCTAGGCGTTGCAGTATAAATATGTTGTGGATATGATTAACATCAACTGACTTTAAGTAAATAAGATTACCCTCCATAATCTGGGTAGGTCTCATTCAATTGGTTGAAAGGCCTTAAAAGCAAAACTGAGGTTTCCCTGAGGAAGAAATCCATCTACCAGCCAGCCCTACAGATTGCAGACTTGCCTAGCCAGCCTCCACAATTATGTAAACTAGTTCCTTGCACTAAATTTTTTTTTTTAAGAGAGAGGGTCTGGCTCTGTCACCCAGACTGGAGTGCAGTGGCCCAATCATAGCTCACTGCAGCCTCTAACTCCTGGCCAAAGACAAAGTGATCCTCCCACCTCAGCCTCCTAAGTAGCTGGGACTACAGGTATGCACCCCAATGCCCAGCTGATTTTTTTTTTAATTTTTTGTAGAGATGGGGTCTTGCTATGTATGCTGCCCAGGCTGGTCTCAAACTCCTGACCTCCAGTGATCCTCCCACCTTGGCCTCCCAAGGTGCCGAGATTAGAGATTACAGCCGTGAGCCACTGCACCTGGCCCCACAATGAATCTCTTCATATGTATATAAACCTGTTAAAGATTATATAAATATAATGTGCATATATGTGTGTATATGTAAAACATACACACATGTATTTACATATATACAAATATGGTTCTGTTTCTCTGGTGGAATCCTACCTGAGTCCCTATAGGTGAAAGAATAAGAAATACAATTAACAGTCATTTGTAGGTCTTGGTAAAAACCTTTCTAACATGCATCTCAGAAAATGAGAATGTGAATGGTTGTAAAGACTGGTAAACAAACCCCTTTCAAGTCTTACGGTTTCAAATTCTCTGCTTCCAGCAAAACTGAAGGGGAACCTAATTGAATTTTCAGCTGCTAAATCATTTTAAAAAATCATTTTTTATGAAAGACTGCTGTATGATTTTCCAAATACAACTCAGAAGAACAAAGAACTGAGACCCTTACATGCTCTGAAAGCAGGGATTTCTGTGGCTTTGTTCACTGTTTACCAACAGTGCTTACCAGAACATCAAGTACATAGTAGAAGCTCAAATGCATGTGATGAATGAATAATAAGCAAAACTCCACCATTCTGATCTACTTATTTACATGTAAAAATGTTGTCAGAAGCTACATGTATAAATACAAAAATTAGGAACAGAATCAAAGCCAAACCCTACCTCATTCTAGCAATGAGTTATACTACTCCAAGGATTCATTAACTGGAGGGGAACCCCTGTCTAGTTGAAGATTTCCAGTAAAGATGTATTTTTATGTTTAGTAACTATCAAAATTTTTATAATGTTTGTACTATAATTATAATAAATCCAATGGAAAATTGTAAGACTCTCGGGCTTATTGGCTCAGGAAATGTACATCATTTTTAATTTATATATAAATTTTTGTTACAGAGAATCATAAAATGATGAATAAAACTTTCAACCATAAAATACATTCATTTAAAATTCTGTGGAGAAAACAAAATGAAAACCAGCTCAAGGAGAAAAAAGGGTCATGTAAAATTTCAAAACAGTTAATTTGAGCTTGCTCATGCATTTTTTTAAACCTGTGATGATGGGAAAATTGTTACAATATTTCTTTTCCACCAAATATACTTAAAATTGTGCTATAACAATTTATTTTAAAATGTCACTATTTATAACACACTAGATATCTTTCCAACTAGGTATTTAAATTATTGATGAAAATTTTTATTCATTTTTTTAATGATCCTGAAACTTTAAAAGGAATTGATGAAAAATTTTAGATGTCAATTTTAAAATGTATAAGGGAGTAAACACTTTTAAAATTAAAGGAAATTTTAAAGCAAAAAAAATAAAGAAAACCACTATAATATGCCATCATTTTGGGGGGAAAAATTGTTGCAGAAGAGAGAATATGTGTATACATATCCTTTTATATATGTGGATTTTCTCTGGAAAAAACACTACAAGCTACTAATAATGATGACCTGTGGGGGACAACTGGGTCTTTGGGGAACAGATGTGGGAGTTGTTTTGTTTTAAAGAGACACAATTCTCTGAAAAACAACCTAAAAGATTAAAAATTGAGAGTAAAAAAATAAGAAAGAATAATAATAAAAAAAGAAAACAATTCTAAGTGAAAAGTATAAGAACGATCTAATTATTTTTTAAATAAGAGTCCATATGGAAGAAGCTGTATGCACCTGACAGCATAATTTCAAAACCAAAAACTTTAGAAACTTGAGGGAAAATGGACTGATAGACTTAACAGAAGTAATCAACAGATCAGCAATCCACAGATCAGACCTCGAAAAAGCCTATCCGTGTAAATAAATATTGGGATTAAAACAGAAAAGTATTTACAGAGGAAAATTTGAGTTGGGGTGTGGGGTGCAGGAAGTAGGAGTAACATGTAAATGAAGTTAAGATTGGCCTCATGTTGACAATTGTCGAAGCTAGATGATGGTTATATGGGGAGTCCACCAGGCTGTTCTACATTTCTTTTGTTTGGAAAACATACTACTCAGAAATGAATGACAGAGCAGTTACACTACAAAACCTACGGGAGATGAATGACCACAGGTTCTCAAAGAAAAATGTGTAACCTTACAGGCATTTACAAGAAGCAAGAAAACAAAAGAATCTGACTTGGGTAGGGGTGGCTCTTTTTTCTCCTGGTGAAAATGACAGAATCACCTTGCCAAGTTCCATATAAAGTCCTATCAGGATTTTGATTGGTATTTCATTAAATTTATAGATAAATCTGGGCATAACTCAAACATTTACAATTCTGAATACAAATATTTACAATATTAAATAACCTTTTAAAGTACCAACTTCTGATTTTAAAACTTCTATATTTTCCCCTATTTTATTAATTTTTGCTTTTTTATATACATATATATATTTTATTTATTTATTTATTTATTTTTTAAAGACAGGATCTCGCACTGTCCTCTGGGCTAGAGCAGTGGCGTCATCATAGCTAACTGCAACCTCAAAGTCCTAGGCTCAAGCAATCCTCCAGGATCCCCCAGCCTCGGCCTCCCTAGTGGCTGGGACTACAGGCGCATACCAACACACCCAGCTAATTTTTCTATTTTTTGTAGAGATGGGGGGGTCTTGCTCTTGCTCAGGCTGGCCTCAAGGGTTCCTCCCATCTCTGTAATCCTCCCAAAGTGCTAGGATTACAGGTGTGGGCCACGGCACCTGGCCTTAATTACCTTTAATGGTTTTTTAAGGATTGCTTTGAAGGCTTTAGATTTTTTTTAGGAGTATCATTCTAGCCTCATCCTACAGGATGAGTCTTTTTAATATATAGCACTTTCATTGTCATTCATTTTGGAATCATTCCTAATCAGTATTTATTTCTTCTATAGCCCAAAAGCTGCTTATAAGCATGTTTTTTTAATTTCCAAATTGGAGAGTTAACACTACTGGTTTTCATTTTGTTAACTGTTTATCTTATTGCCTTATAAACAGAATATTACTTGTGGAGTTCCTGCTTTTAGATATACGTTAAGGTTTTCTTTAGGTCCCATTTATAGATGAATATTATGAATAACACTGTCTACTAACAGGAGAATTTATTCATTTACACCTTTCGTCATTGATATGTTTAGACTCATTCTGGCCGTCTTATTCTATATTTACCATAATTCCTTATTGTTCTTTTTCCTTCTTCTATTGAGTTGAAATTTATTTGGGCCCATTTTAAATCCATCCATTAATCAGGTAACCTAGGTGAAGTAAAATCAAATGATTCATCTGTATGATTCCATTTGTTATCCTTAAATTGTTGAGCTATAATATAATGAACTTTACCAACACAATAAATTGAACAGTATTTTTAACCTTCCCATTACCCAATAAATAGACCTGTAGAAAACTTTTACTTTCCCTCCCCATTTCTAATGTTCTGACAAAATAATCTGGAATTTTATTCCTAAATTATTGATTTATATCATACTTCGTATATGCTGAAAAATACCCTCATTTGATCTTTCATATCGTTAGTGAATTCTCAACTTAGAATAATTTGCTGTTCCAATATATAAGAAATCTGATCCTCATTTCTGTCTTGATAACTTTGTAAAAATTTTATAGGAGTCTTTGTTTTTCTCTGGTGTTCTGAAATAATGTATCTGTCTGTGTCTTTTTTTCATTCACTCTGAAGATTCTCATCCTTCATCTCTGGGAAAATGTTCTTCTTTTTAATAATTTCTTCCTTTCTCTCACTTATTTTTATTACTTAAGTCCACAGCTTCTGGACCTATCTTCTAAATCTCTTATTTATCTATCATATTTTATACTTGTCTTTTTGTTCTATATTATGAGATATTTCCAAATTTTTTTAATTTTCCATATTAATGTCTTTATTATTCAGCCCTTCTATTCATTGTTTTATTTTAATGCACATTTTTTAATTTCCAAAAAACACTCTTATTCTAATTGCTCTTTATTTATAAATGCTCCTACTTTTAGAATCAATACGTATATGCATGCCACAAGCACATATACAGATATATAAATTAAATACACATAACTATCTATAAAATTTAACTTTTCATATATTTGTTTCAAAATTGGGGTTTTATCTTGCATATTTATGTAATTTTGTATTCAATTATATATTGTGCCTTCTGCATATACTGACATATATATAAATCTATTCCATTCATTTAAATGGCTACAAGGCATTCCAGAACGTGTGCAATAAACATAGTTTGTTCAGTTTAATAGCCTATTGCTGGACACTTAGATGTCTCTTATTTCTGCCACTAGAAAGGCACATTTTCTTAAGCATTTGTCTATGATTAGTATCCAGTAATGGAAATACTGAGTTTTAATCCTGCTAGGTAATGTCAAATTCTCCTTTACATTCCAGGTCAAGATAGTACCAATCCTAGCTGAATATAAATAATTTTAACATTTTTGCTGCTTAGAACTTTAATCTCTAATTTTTGAGAATTGGGGAAATAGGAAGAGGTTTTGGGGGTTTTTTTGTGGTTTTTTTTTTTGACATAAGATCTTGCTCTATTGCCCAGGCTAGCGTGCAGTGGCATCATCATAGCTCACTGCAGCCTCAAACTCCTGGGCTCAAGCAATACTCCCCACGCCTCAGCCTCCCAAGTAGATATAGGCACATGCCACCACACCCAGCTAATTACTTTCTTCTCTTTTCTTCTTTTTTTTTTTTTTTAAAGAGCGAGGGTGTCACTATGTTGTCCAGGCTGATCTGTAGCTCCTGGCCTCAAGTGATCCTCCCACCTCAGTCTCCCAAAGTGCTGGGATCACAAGTGTGAGCTATTGCACCCAGCCTAGATATTGATTTAAAAGTGTCATTGAAAATATACAAAAACAGCAAATCTATTATAATCTTGTTCCAGCTAACTATTGCTGAGTTACAAGTCACCCCAAAACTTACTGCCACAAAACAACTATTTTCTTTTGCTCATGGGTTCAGCGGGTAAGGAATTCAGACAGGACACAGCACAGAAGTCTGGTCTTTGCTCCATATTGACTGGGTCCTCAACAGGAAGACTCAAATAGCTAGGGCTGGATCATTTGGCAGCTCCTTCAGCCACATGTCTGGCACCTGGGCTCAGCTAGGACTACCAACCATAGCACATACAATGGCCCCTCCATATGGCTTGGTCTCCTCACAGAATGGTGGCTGAATTCCAAGCAGGAATATCCTAGGAGCTAACACTGAAAAAAACCAGGCAAAAGCTATATGGTCTACTATGACCTAACCTTGGGAGCCACATCCCACTTACTTCCACTGTAGTGTATTGGTTATAACCCTACCCAGATCCAAGTAAAGAGACAGAGACCCCACCTACCTCTCAATGGAAAGAATGCCAATGAATTTGGGACCATGTTTTGTAACCACTACAGGTTCTTTTCAGTAAATGAAGGTGTTAAACAAAACAACTGGGAGCCTGGCTATTCTTCGGATTTCCCTGGTAAATTTAAGGCTACAAACACTTGTGGAGCAACGACCATAAACAAGATACATGAAGTCTGGAAGGATGATCAAGACCACGTCCTCAACATTAAAGAACACGGAGCACTCAGAATGTACTAACTGAGTGCCAGAGCCAGGAAAGAAAGCCAGAAAGGACAGAACAGATGTATTCAAAATATCCAATTCTCAAAACATCCAATTTCAGTATTCTGAAGCAATAATCAATTGTGATTCCTAGTTCTAAATCTTCAAAAAGAGGTACGAATTCTTTCATAAAAATCCCTTTTTGGTCCAAAAACCCCATAAAACATACTAAACAGTCTACATCCTTTTAATAATTCTTAATCATACATTTCATGAATCTCAAAAACTAAAGTCCTCAATATGCCCTTTGACACCAAAACTTTTAATAGGAATGTCATTTCATAAGAGCATAATGACTCAGACCAGGATGTGATAAGAACTGAGTATAGAAGACACCTCACCTTTTATCTGAAACAAATCATAACTGTATTACCTAATGTTACCACACCCTGAAATGTCTCATTATTTAAAAATTTAAGAATAGTGTCACCACCACTTTCTGATCCTACTTAACAATAATACAAACTTTCAAGGATCATCAAAAAGTTGGTAAGCTAAATGAACAAGACTTAAGATAGGCAGGTTCAGCTTCTCCCCAATTCTCCACCACAGCCAATTCTGGTTCTATAATTCTGAGCAGATTAAAAACAAATCTTCCCACCTTCTTTCCTTTTCTCCTTCCACAAAGCTCCAAGTATCTGTGTGTTGGGGTAGAGAGGCAGGGCAAACAGAATGACCATTAGTAAGTAAAAGAACTATCTTGCATTCACTTTGTTTGGTTTTGTCATTCCATTTTTCCCTTCTGTCCCAACTTCAGCTCAGAGTAAGTGACACAACTACTGAAAAGAGGGGAAAAAACTCTAAGAAAGAGAGCTCCAAGTGGCATAAACACTACCTTTTGTCAAACAGGTTGAAAATGAAGGTGACACTAAATTTTCTGAAGCTTCACACTTAAAAATCACAATCTAACAAAGAATTAAAAACAATAAAACTAAATGTGTACACAAAGAAAAAAATCACAATCTAAAAGTACACATCAAAAACATCTAAAATATGCAAAAGGGAGGCCAGAAAGAACACCAATGAAATTCTTCATTTAGTCCATCAGTCCTGAGACCCTTATGTCCATCCTAAACTGGCATCACCTATTTAATCCAAAATTCCATTTCTAAAAGATTAAGAGAAACAAGATTGCTTTTAAAGCACAAAGTATGTACCCTGGCTTTTAGTGAAACTATCATAGAAAAGAAAATTAGGAACAATACCCAAGTTAGATTTCTCTTTTTAGTTCTTAAGAATACACCACAAAATAGTCCAATCTGTTTAACATACATAGCAATCTAGGTATAGTATCACTTTCTTTCAAAAGATACAAAGAGTTCATCCTAGTACCCAGACTGTTATCTCCAAGACCACTTCCTAGTAAAAGGAACAAGGGCTCTGCAGAGAGGAGGTCTGGGGCAAAATGTAAAAGATAAGGCTGGAACATCTTTGACATACTGGAAAGCAAATACGATGACAAAGAGTACTGGGGTCATTTCAAAACAACTGAAGAGCCAATGTAAATAAACCCCCTGGCTGAAGATGGGACAACTTGAGTACTGATAAAGATAATAGTTGATAATAAATATTAAATAGATCTAAATCCATGAGTTTATGATGAAATTAATAAAGAAACTAATTAGTGATCTTCAATAGATGCCAGGAACCACCTCATTATTTTTGGAAACTGGTAACTAAGAGGAAGAATAACACATCAAGCATTTAACCTGCCTTTCCTATAAGATGTCAACCTGAGGGGTTACCTAATAGTTGATGGACAGAGTATATTGTTTATACAAATATTCCACCTAAAAAATGGGATGATAGAATTAAAAACATAATTTTTGCAACTTCAATGAATTAACAGATTAAGACAATGATAAGTCAATCAATAGCTGATAAAATTATAAAAATACAGCCTAAATTCTTTTTTTTTTTTTTGCTATAAAGGGTATTAGTAGCAAATTTTACAAAATCTAAAAAAAGTCTATAGGTTAGATATTAGACCATAATAGCATTAATTTCCTGATTTTGATAATCATGCTAAGGTTACATAAGAAAATATCTTTGCAGGAGATATATACTGAAGTATCTTTAGGGATTAGGGGAAATATGTCTTCAAATTACCCTCAAACAGTCCCAAATAACAATAATATGTACATAGAGTAACAGAGCAAATAACCTGCCCCAAAGGCATCTGGCAAGAAAGCATAAGAGGCTATTATAAAAGTAATAAAGTGCCTGGTGCAGTGGCTCATGTCTGTAATCCTAGCACTCTGAGAGGCCGAGGTGGGAGAGTCAGGAGTTAGAGACCAGCCTGAGCAAGAGCACGAGCCATCTCTACCAAAAATAGAAAAAATTAGCCAGGCATGGTGGCACATGCCTATAGTTCCAGCTACTCAGGAGGCTGAGGCAGGAGGATCTCTTGAGCCCAAGAGTTTGAAGTTGCAATGCGCTATCATGACAGAACTGCACTCTAGCTGGGGGCGACAGAGCAAGACTGTCTCAAAAAAGGAAAAAAGTAATAAAAAAGGTTCTTTTTGATATGTTGGCAGAAAAAAATACAAAATAGAGCAAATATAGTAAAATGCTGACATTTAGGGAATCTGGGTGAAGGGCATATGGGAATTCTTGGTAATATATTTAATAATTTTTCTATAAATCTAAAATTATTTCAAAAGAAAATGTTAATAAAACAAGAGAGACAGGCAACAAAACATCAGGGACCTCTTGATAGAAATACACAACACCACCCAAAAAGTAATCTTGTACTCCTCCACCTTCCCTCTCCACAAAACAAAGATAAAGCCTAAGTGAACAAGCCTCTAGAATCTGGGTCTAATTACTCTTCTACAGAGAACAGGGTAAAGAACACTACAGACGTACAATGAACAAAATATGGACCGAAGGAAACTACAGGAAAATGATCTGATGACTTCAACAAAGTATTAAGGGAGGGAGGGATGACAAGAATGAGTTATCTAAAAGTTAAAAGACTTGGCTGGACCAGGTGGCTCATGCCTGTAATCCTAACACTCTGGGAGGACAAGGCAGGTGGATCGCTAGAGCTCAGGAGTTCGAAACCAGCCTGAGCAAGAGTGAGACCTCGTCTCTAAAAACAGGAACAAAAAAACAGCCAGGCGTTGTGGCACACATCTGTAGTCCCAGCTACTCAGGAGGCTGAGAGGCAAGAGAACCGCTTGAGCACAGGAGTTGGAGGTTGCAGTGAGCTATGATGACACCACCGCACTCTACCCAGAGTGACAGAGCGAGGACTCTGTCTCAACAACAACAAAAAAAGTTGGCACTGAGGGAAAAGGGGAACGGAGAGTAACAGGTTTCTTTTCTGGGTGATGAAAATACCTGAAAATAGACAGTGGTGATGGTTACACAGCTTTGTGAACATACTAAACACTACTAAATTGTGCGGTTTTTTTCTTAAGAGACCAGGTCTCACTATGTTGCCTGGACTCAAGTGATCCTCCCACCTCAGGCTCCCAACCAGCTGGCACTATAGATGCACACCACCACGCCCAGAATAAATTTTGTTATGTAAATTATATTTTAATGTAAAAAAAACTCATGCATGGACAACAAAAAAAGGAGAGACTTAAGAGTACTATCACCCAATCATAATCTATGAACTTCATTTGGATCCCACTTTAAGCAAACTATAAAAATGAAAAAAATGTAATAGGAGAAATATGAAAACTAACGGGTATGTGATGATGCTACAAAAGAATTTATGTGGGATAATAATGGTATTATAGTTATGTTTAAAGAGTCCTAAGTGATCAGTGGATGCTAAAACTCATGGGTTAAAGTCTAACCAAGAACAAGGTATTTACATGGTTGCCAAGTATCTCCCCCAAAATAACTATTGAATATAAAGGGACACCACCTTAACCAAGTCATGAAATCTAACATCACCATCTATTAGGACAGACCCAATTATGTTCTTATACACAATGCACTGAGAAAGATGCCAATATCACTTCTGTGGCATCCCCACAAAAAATATGTAACACCTGAATCTAATCATGAGAAACGTTACATAAAAACAAATTGAGACATAGTCTTCAAAATAACTGGCCTGTTTTCTTCAAAAATGTCAAGGTCAAAAAGCACAAAGGCTGAGGAACTATTTCATATAAAGGAAATATGGCGATTATTTCTTGGGGGGGGGGCTTTGTTTTTTGGTTTTTTTTGAGATAAGGTCTCCCTCTATCACCCAGGCTAGAGTGCAGTGGCATCATCATAGCTCACTGCAACCTCAAACTCCTGGGCTCAAGCAATTTTCCTGCTTCAGCCTCACAAGTAGCTGGGACTATAGGCACACACCACCATACCCAGCTAATTTTTCCATTTTTTGTTGAGAAGGGTCTTACACTTGCTCAGGCTGGTCTCCAACTCTTGGCCTCAAGTGATCCTCCTGCCTCAGCCTCCCAGAGTGCTGGGACTATAGGCATGAGCCACCGAGCCCAGCTGAGATATGACAATTAAATGCAATATGTGAGCCTGGATTTGAGCTGAGACTAAGGAAAAGACATACAGCTATACAGAACACTGCTGGTTCATTTGGAAGGGGTTGTTGCAAAAAGACAAAAATAATTGAAAAAAGAAAGAAAAAAATTGGGACAATTGATGAAATTTGAATATGGACTGTGAATATGATAATAGTTTTTGGTAAACATTAACTTTCCTGACTGATTCAGTGTACTGTGGTTATGTAACAGAATTTCCTTACATTTAGCAAAAAAACACTGAAGTCTCCAACTTACTCTCTCAAATCATTCAGAAAAAAAAAAACACATATATATACGTATGTATGATATAAAAAATGATAAAGCCAATAGGGCAAAATGTTAACAATTGTCGAACCTGAGTAAAGGCATTAGAGCTCCTTGTACATTTTTGGCACTTTTCTTTAAGTTCGAAAGAGGTCATTATCTTTTAGCAATACATACTGAAATATTTACAGATGAAATTTTAAGATTTTCCTGATGTGCTTCAAAATAACGGGCAAATGGGTAGGGGTCTAGACAAACCACAATTGGTCATGTATTGAAAACTGTTAAAGCAGAGTGACGGAACACCAGGTGTATTGTACTCTTGACTCTACTTGAGTATGTTTGAGGCTTTCTGTAACAAAAATTTTATTTATTTATTTGAGAGTAAAATCAACAAATAATGGAAGAAAACAGATAAATGTAAATAGAAGTAATCCACCCACAGGGATGATATACAAATCTCTGGGAAGGTAAAAAACAAACCAACTGACATTTATTAAGCACCCATAATGAGTCCCTTAGGTCATTTAATCCTCACCTCAACACTGCTGTAATTTTTCCCCTTTTTTTAAAACTGTTGGCCGGGCATGGCAGCTCATGCCTATAATCCCAGCACTTTGGGAGGCCAAGGTAGAAGGACTGCTTGAGGCCAGGAGTTCAAGACCAGCCTGGGCAACATAGCAAGACTGTGTCTCTACAAAAAAGACTTAAAATTTAGCCAGGCATGGTGGCGCACACCTGCAGTCCCAGCTACTTGGGAGGCTGAGGCAGAAGAATCCTTTGAGCCCAGGAGTTCAAGGCTGCAGTGCACTACAGTCATGCCACTGTACTCCAGCCTGGGCAAGACAGCTAGACCCTATCTCTTAAAAAAAAAAAATTTGTGATAAAAGATATACATAAAGATACATAAAATGAGGTAATTTATTCAATCTCCATTTTACAGATGAGAAAAAACGGAGATCAGTGAGAAATTAAGAAATTTTCCTCAGTCACGAAGTAAGTGCCTGACCAGAATCTGAACCCAGGTCTTTCTTTAAAATACATGAATTTTAAACACCTTCAAATGAAACAAAAACAAAAACAAACGAAAAAAGAAATAATAAAACGGATGAATTCTACTATGCTTAAGTCTCTTAAAATTTGGTTTCTTTTCTTTTATATGTGTGTGTGTTTGTGTATTTTGTTGTTGTTGTTGTTGTTGTTGTTGAGAGAGGGTCTCGATCTGTTACCCAGGCTGGAGTGCAGTGGTGCAATGACATGTCACTGCAACCTGGAACTCTCAGGCTCAAACAATCCTCCTGCCTCAGCCTCCAGAGTAGCTAGGACTACAGGCACGCCACCATGCCTGGCTAAATTTTTTAATTTTTTTGTAGAGATGAGGTCTTGCTATGTTGCCCAGGCTGGTCTCAAACTCCTGGGCTCAAGTGATCCTCCCTGCTAGGCCTCCCAAATTGGCTGGGGTTATAGGCATGAGCCACTATACCCAGCCCTTTTATTTACTAATAAAATTGTAAGGAGAACCTTAAAATTTGCTTTCCATGAGTCAATACTAAGAGCCTAATCAATTATGAACAAACTGATTTTCTACAAATATAAACCTAAAATAGACAGCAGCAAGATGCTGTCATGCTAAGACTCTCCACAGTCAGCAGACCTTCCAACAATCTTTACACCTCACTACCTTTGCAGCAACAACTTTAAAAGCGTGATGAAATCCAAAGTATATAAATATAAATGAGATATTTTACCTATCTTAAGCTTATGTTGTAAACGGTGAATAAAATCCAAATAATTTTGCATATATGCTTTATTATTATTTTTTCTTATCTAGAGACAGGGTCTTGCTCTGTTGCCCAGGCTGGAGTACAATGTCTCCATCATAGGTCACTGCAAACTCAAACTCCTGGGCACAAGTGATCCTCCTGCCTCAGCAGCCCCAGTAGCTGGTACTACAGACGCATGCGACCACGCCCAGCTAATTTTTTTATTTTTTGTAGAGATGAGGTCTCACTATGTTGCCCAGGCTGGTCTCGAACTCCTGGTCTCAAACTCCTGGTCTCAAGCAATCCTCCCTCCTCAGCCTTCCAAAGTGCTGGGATTACAGCCACGAGCCCCCTCACTTGGCTTTATAAAAGTTTATATACTTTAATAACATATTGTATTTCTAGATTTTGGCTGTAACTAAAATAACTGATTAGTTTGTCTTTTAAAGAGCAGTACTTTGGGAGAAAGGGTGGGGAGTCCATGGGATCAAAAATTACCTATCAGGTACAATGTACACTGTTTGGGTGACAGGTACACTAAAAGCTCCAACTTCACCACTATACAATTCATCTATGTAACAAAAATCACCTGTACCCCCTAAACTATGGAATAAAGAAAATATTTTTACAAAATAATTTTTCATCAGATAATAAAAAATAAACTCACATGAAAAAGCCATATTTTGTTCTCATATGAATGGCAAATATTAATGCCCTCAATTTTTCAATATATAACTTATAAACATTATAGAACAATTTATAACATAACACTTTCTATGCACAATAGAAAAAACTGAAAAACACCATGAACTATAGCAGAAAATATAGTAGGAATTTAACTTATGAGACAACTGACTTTCCTGGTTAAACTGGCAACAGGGGGGAAATGATCCTCAAGCAGACTCAGAACACACTGCAAACAGTAGCCCCCCTCATTACCAAAACACTTCAAAAGCTTCAGGATCCTCAAGACCATAGTATTACAGATCACAGCATCAAAATCAAAAATTTAAATAAGGTCCTACAGTCTTATCACATATTTTGTAGGGGGAAAAAATGGCTTTCAAAATAAAGTACTAGCCAAGCACAGTGGCTCACACCTGCAATCCCAGTGTGCTCTGGGAGGCCAAGGCAGGAGGATTGCTTGTGGCCAGGAGTTCAAGATTAGCCTGGGCAACAAAGCAAGACCCCGTCTCTTAAAAAGAAAAATCAAAGGGGCCAAAATATTTCAAACATATTGACTGGGGGAAAAAATACACACAATAAAGATTAAACTGCAAAGAAACTCTAAGGATCGTTATCTACAGGAATTCTCCATATTTAGATGTCACTTTGCACTTCTTCCTGAAAAATTTTATTTTCATGCATTCCTAATACTATATACATACAAACAAACACTTGGATTAAAAAATCTAAATATTGTCCTGTTGCTTTAGAGAGGGAAAAAAACACCAGTGAAGTATAAATTTCCTCCTAACTGTATCCTCAAAAATATCACCATTGAAAACAGGAGATGGCAAAACACTTCCCTCATTGTTTGCTAAAGCCTACTTGCAAAGACTTTTTTTTTTAATTGGAGAAAAGGCATACAAACTTATTTAACATGAATGTGGGAAGAATCACAATGTGACTGCCCCTACCTGTAAAGACTTCTATTTCAACATTTTAACTAATTAACAAATACACAATGCAATCTAAAAAAAATATATACTAAAACCAAACACCACCCAAAAAAATTACTCCTCTGTAAACTACAAGGAAGATAAATGGACAAGCAAAAAGCTTCAGATAACAAAAAGCGTTTTTCCTCTTCATCATAAAAAACACAAAGCAAACATTTTTTAATCCAAGAGAAAGAAAACTTACTAGCATGCTTATCTGCAAGCATTATAAGCGTGTTGGAAATATCACGTCGTCTATAAAAGCACACAACTTTTGCTTCCACGTTGCCACTTGCAGTCTAAGAAATAAGAAAAATAAACGTCATCAGTATTTCCTAGAGAAGGCTGTGGGTGAAAAAAAAAAAAAAAGTCATCAGTACTAAATATTAAAGTCAAATAGTTTATAAAGCAAAACTAGATATAACACAATTATAAGGTCACTCTCATTAACACTGCCAACCACAACTGCAGGATAACCAGAGAGCTAAAAAATTCAAATAAGGATGAACAACATTTGTTCTGGTTCCAACCACAACTGGCATGTCAAACATAAAATAACTCACTGGCACCAATTAAACTAAAGTGATTAGGCCACCTTAATGACTACAGCCAGACATAGTTAACTCTGATTAGCTTTAAGAACCTAATCCCCAAAATTGTTAAAGCCAAACATAATTTACTTAAGGCATTTAAGCATATATCCTCCAAACCCATTCCCAAAAAGCACAGACTAAGTATGAAATCACCCAGTCCTCTCCTAAATATTCCATGTTCAACTGATGGTAAAGCTCTGTAGGTGCAGAGCAGCTATCATGCAGAATGTACCAGGTGACCTGGAAAAGCACTCTCAAGCCCAAGGGAGTCTATGAATCCATAATAGTCAATATTCTTAGTAGCAGTTTACCTTCATATATTAAAGTATTAAAAACCTTGAGTTATGAACACTGAAGCTCCTATTTGACTACAGTATAGAATACAATCAATATTCAGTTAGGTTGTAATTTACTGCAGCTGGGGCCCAGGCTCTGACTCTCCTATTCCCTGTGAATTCTAAGAGCTTTCAAAAAGGTCAATCATTCATTACAAAATTCCTTGTAAAAACACATAGATTACAATAAAATGCTATTGTGATTTCCATTTTCAAACAAATTTGAGAACAAGTTTTCAGAAATGTCTCTGGGCTTACAGATATATTCAAATTTAAAGAAATAAGAATATACGTATGCTGCAGTAAATTTGTCAATTTTATGAAGTTCAGCAGCAGTATTTTAGAGAAATAGTACTACAGAAATATTGTCCCTTAAAATTGAAGTCATATTAAATTCCTACCCAAAATGCTTCTATATTTCATAATATTATGATCAAATACATCCTCCAGAGGTAATGATCCGCTTCCTTTCCAATCTGCCATCTTCGGTGGAACCACCACCAAGATGCATATTTTCGTAAAAACCCTTACAGGGAAGACCATCACTCTCGAGGTTGAACCCTCAGATACAACAGAAAATGTAAAGGCCAAGATCCAGGATAAGGAAGGAATTCCTCCTGATCAGCAAAGACTGATTTTTGCTGGCAAGCAACTGGAAAATGGATGTACTTTGACTACAACATTCAAAAGGCGTCCACTCTTCATCTTGTGTTGAGACTTCCTGGTGGTGCTAAGGAAGAAGTCGTCTTACACCACTCCCAAGAAGAATAAGCATAAGAGAAAGAAGGTTAAGCTGGCTGTCCTAAAATACTACATGGTAGATGAGAGTGGCAAAAGTAGTCACCTTCCTTGGGAGTGTCCTTCATATGGATGTGGTGCTGGAGTTTTCATGGCCAGCCACTTTGATAGACATTATTGTGGCAAATGTTGTCTAACTTACTGCTTCAATAAACCAGAAGACAAGTAATTGTATATGAGTTAATAGAAGGCATGAACTCAAAAAAAAAAAAACAGAAGTAATGATCCAGCAATCTGCTAAATGAGGCCAATATTTCCAGGTAAATGAAATCTATCAATGACTTCAACCATAAGTTCTTTGTCATATTTGTCTTCTTGAGACAAAATCACATTAAAAATCCAAAGCAAGAGTTTCAAGGCATTATTTTTTCTGCCTCACTAGTAAGTTCCTCCATTAGGAATGTTCTACAAAGCTAATTAAATTCTTATTTAAACCTGCTTAGGGGGTGGGGAGCATAGTTCAAAATAAATACTCTCTTCTGGACCACACACACACTTAGCTGTTGGGTAGTTACAACCACAATATTCCTCTTCACCTCTACAAAACACTACATACACACACCCTCAAGCATTCCTATAAAGCTTGGCTACTCAAATCACGGCCCATCTTCCAGTGCCGGTTCACAACTGTTAATGGTGTGTAATGAAATGAATACAGGGATGGAGACTAAGTGTTTTATAGCAATAAAGGGTTAATTTTGGCTGGGTACAGTGGCTCACACCTGTAATCCTACCACTTTGGGAGGCCAACGTAGGAGGATTACTTGAGCCCAGGAGTTCAAGACCAGCCTGGGCAACATAGTGAGACCACCATCTCCACTAAAAATAGAAAAATTAGCCAGGCATAGTGGCGCATGCCTGTAGTCCCAGCTACTCAGAAGATTGAGGCAGGAGGATCGCTGGAGCCCAGGAGTTTGAGGTTGCAGTGAGCTGTGATGACACCACTGCACTCTAGCCCAGGCAACAGAGTGAGACCCTGCCCCCCCCCAAAAAAAGAGTTAACTTTTATATCTATAGAACCTAATAAAAAATTGGGGCTTGTGTTTTTCTTTTGTGACACAAGGTCTTGCTATGTTGCTCAGTCCTTGGAATGCAGTGCCTACTCACAGGTGCAATTACAGCACACTACAGCCTCGAACTCCCATGCTGAAGAGATCCTCCTACCTCAGCATCCTGCAGTAGCTGGGACTATAGGAGAATGCCACCATGCCCAGCAGGGCCTTGTAATTTTATAAGCCTTTTTAAAATTTCACTTTTCTGCTAATTCTTTTTTTTTTTTTACAAAAATACAAGAGAAAATTTTCAAGTTAGGGTGTAATTTTGATAGAGTAAAAAAAATTTTTTTTAATCTTCACCACAAATAGTTTGAAAAGCATTGCTCTAAAGGCCTAGGTTAAATATCTGGAATATTAAAAAGTCTGGTTATTCCTTCAATTCACCAGATTTCTCATGAGCCCTTCCTATGTACTACACACTGAGCTGGCACTGGGGATACATGCTGCCAGCCTAATGGAACCTACACTCCAGCAAGGACACCTATTCCTGTGTCATCCCCTCTCCCACCTGATTAGAAACCTTCACCAATTCCCCACAACTAAAGCATAAAGAGGTAGAACATTTCTGACAATATACCCAGCCCTTTATTCCTTACTTTCCCCTCCAGACTCCATTTCTCACTCATGGAGGCAGGAAGAAAGTACAACCTGTTGGGGGAAGGACAGAAAAAGCATCATAGAAGAGGAATGGGTGGAGGGTCCTTTGTAGGCTAGGAAAGGAGGAGAGGAGTCCAAGGGAAGCCTGGAGGACTAAATATTCTAAGAAAAGAGGAGGACATGAGCAAAGACACGCAGATGGAAAAGTAAAGTGGGGAAATGTGCAAAGAGCCCACAATGAACATTAATTTCTTTCCTGTGTTCTTTTCTCCATTTAGGTTGCAGCCTCTTAAATATCTACTCTGTCAAACACATTTACTAAAATATCCTGTAGCAATAATGGGCTTTTCTTAAGCTCTAAATTCATTTCAGTCAACCTCAAACTCATGTTTGTTTCCATCCCAGACTTAGAAAGTATGTTATTACAAACACCCAGGCCTGCCATCAGGAAGTATTTAAAAAATAAATAAATAAACCCTTCCATTTCATGAAGTCCATGGTTTGCCCAGACTAAAGAACAAGTGGAAAGGGACTTTCCTAATTTCTGTCTCTATTCCCAATAAATCCCAAGGGCAGGAGGGATCTTCACTTGGGTTCCATGAAATGGCTGGAGAGAATTCCCCAAAATTTTGTACAAAAACTTGTATGTACAAATGTAGATTAGGGGAAGAGCAGAGATGCATGGTTTCATTGATGCTCAAGTTAATAGCTCTCCTACCCCCACCGAAAAAAGAATAATAATAGTAAGACACTAAACATAGAAGTGCATCTCCGAATAAGTTAGATGGCCAATAATAAAATATACAGAATATGAAAACACATATAAATTATATAACACATAGTAAAAATCCAGCAACAACAAATAACATGTTAATTTATCCACAAGCACAACTTCCATATTTCCGGAAACTACATACATTTTAAGAAAATCTCATTATTATGCACACAAAGCTTTCTTTCAAAATGTGTACAGACTTAGCCAGATGGTAGTGGACTGCACCTATAGTCCCAGCTACTTGGGAGGCTGAAGCAGGAGGATTGCTTGAGCCCAGGAGTTGGAGGCTACAGTGAGCTACGATGACGCCACTGCACTCTAGCCCAGGCAACAGAGCAAGAGACCCTGTCTCAAAAAAAAAAGAGAGATAAACAAGGTTGAACTGTGTTCATCAACGGATATTTAGTTTTGCACTTAAAAGTTCCCAAAACTTTAAGGAAAAAAATTGAGACATAAATTTATTATTGTACTTTTAAAAAAAAAAGAAAGAAATATTGCAGTCCTGCTTTCAAACTGAGCACGTAAAATTACAAATATGATTTAAAAAAAAAATAAAAACAGAGATCGGGTCAGGTGCAGTGGCTCACGCCTGTAATCCCAGCACTTTGGGAGGCCAAGGCGGGAGGATCGCTTGAGGCCAGGAGTTCAAGACCAGCCTGAGCAAAATAGCAAGGCCCCATCTCCACAAAAAATAAATAAATAAGAATAAATTTAAAAACAGGGATCACTGAGCATTAAGTTGACTCTTGGTATTGCTTTGCTGCAACTGCCATTTGCAATTGATGATTGATCTTCTTTTCCTTTGGGAGAGTAAAAGGGAGAAGACAGTCTGAGTGGTTCCTGTTCACAAAAATAAAAATGAATAATAAAAATAATTTTAAAAGCAGGGACCATTCTATGAAATTTTTTATAAAAATGTTGATTGACAGCTTATCCTAGGAATTATATTCAAGAAATTTTATTCAGACAATAGTCAATAAGTTAATGTCCCTTCTTCTCCTGGCTTACCAATTAGAAATATCAAGTATTTTAAAATTCATTACTTGGATTTTCCAACCACGTTTACTTTCCACACCTAACCAATTTAACCTCTGATCTTCCCAGGGCTCTTATCTAGAACACCCTTATGGCCTTCCTTGCCACGGCTACCTCTTTCTCATCCTTTAGGTTTCAGCTTCAATGTCCTTTAAAGTCCTTTCCTATGCTACCTAAAGGAAATAGAATGAGCTCTGCCATTCTCTATGTCAAAGCACTTGCTTATTTCTTTCTTAAAAGTTAACACAACTTACTACTATTTTCTTTATGCCCGTTAACTTGTCTCTCCAGGTTGTCTCTCTCACGAGAATGTAGACCATATGTGGGCAGAGACCATGTCCATCTTGTTCACAGTTGTATCTCTGAGCCTAGCATAGTGCCTGGTACACAACAGGTGCTTGAAAAATATTTGCTAAATGAATTACCTAAAGTGAGATGTCTTTTTCACATCCCTTCAGAAATAAAAACACTATGTAAACATTTAGTATTTAACAAGTCATATCCATTATTGACCAATATCCAAGCCATTCAAACTGCCGCTCTCTGAAATTACAGAGAATCCTATCTCACAGTCATTACCCCACTCCCAAAGGACCATTATTTTATGAATGACTCTTTGCTGACAGCAGGAAGGGCAAGGAGGAAGTAAGAATGGGGGGGTACTTTTGTTTGTTTATTTTGGGTGGGGGCAAGATCACTCTTTGTCACTCAGGCTGGGGTACAAGGGTGTGATCATAGCTCACTGCAGCCTCAAACTCCTGGGCTCAAGGATCCTCCTGCCTCAGTCTCCCCAGCAGCTGTAACTATAGGCCCACGCCACCACACCCAGATAATTTTTTTCTTTCTTTCTTTTTTTTTTTTTTTTTTTGTAGAGACAGGGTCTCTTTATGTTGCCCATGCTGCTCTCAGAATTCCTGGCCTCAAGCTCCTCCTGAGGCTCCAAGCCACCATACCTGGCTCTATGGGGAGACAGTAATTTTAAAGCGAATGGCAATATAATGATAAAAGATGTGAAATAATCCAGGTTCAAGCTAGATGCGTAACCAGTCATTTAACCAGTGTGTGCCTCAAGACAACAATCCATGATTTATCTACCTTAAAAGGATAAGGTTATATGAGGCTCAATAGGGGTAACAAAAGTGAATCCCTAGATCATGTTTCCCAAACACCACGGTCTGACATTTCTAAACAGCACAGCTGCAATTTTACTTTTACTTGTGGGATTATTTGGTTGATGTCTGTCTCCACTAGACCTGTTTTTCATCACCCTTGCATTCCCAGTTTCTAAAAGTGCCTTGCAGGTAGCAGATCTCAAAAATATTTGTAAAACGAATGAATCAAAGTACTTGTGAACAGTGAAGCTATGTATGTTCAAGCCTTAACATCAGACATTTGAGAAATTCATTAATTCAACAAATATTTACTGAATGCCTTTAACTATGTGCCAGTCACTATTCTAAGGCACTTAGAATGCATGAATGAACAAAACAGAAAAGATCACTACACACATGGAGCTTACATTCTAGTTTGGAAAGATAGGCAATGAAAATAAACACAGTAATTAAGTATATTTGGAGATGATAAATGATATGGAGAAAAGAACAAGGTGGGACAGAGGATGGTTACAACCAAAGGGTCCTCCTAAGGTGGGTACAGTGAGAAACAGCCAAAAGCCCACTGTGCTTAGAGCTAAATGAGCAAGGCAGAGGGCCCCCACCTGCCTTCAGCAAGAGTGGAGGTCAGAGAGGGGCAGCGACAGCCACAGAGCATGGGGTCTCATAGGTCAACATCTCTATCTGAATCCTAATTAACTTTCTAATTAAAGTGATACGGTGAACAGTTTAGGGCTGCCTCAATTCTTATACCTTACATCAATAACACAAAGAGAAGCAGATCAGAATCATACCCCAACAGTTCCCACCCACAGCCTGATCTAAAATCTGAGGCCATTCTCTTTATTTGGTGGTCTCAAATACTACAGAGTGTTTTTAACACATTGACCGCCACACTAGAAAAAAAAGTTTTTTCCTTGGGGCCACGATGTTTTATTACGAAAATAGAATAAAAACCTCGAAAACAAAACAATTCTTTCTAATTTAATGAAAAAATTGTCATTGTTTTCTGTGCATGTCTTATATGCAACTTGAAAAATAGTTCTCGAGGCTCCCAAGGTGAAGAGCGTGAGGCCCCGGGCTCAAAACTAGCATGAGTTAAATACAACTCATATGGCAGTTAATGTGTTAAAATGCAAAGTCCTTAAGGTATCCAAGAAGCAAACCAAGATCTCAAGCCTCTTTAAGCTAGAAATGACCCAGGCCAGGCCTTGGTTTCTGGGACTCAGAACTGGACCAGAAACCAGATGGCATTTTGGGGTAAAGGTATTAGAATAGATACCCCCAAAGATTTTAACACTATGAATTCTCATAAACCACACAAATAACCCTCAGAGTGGTGTGGAGGAAAACAGAGCATCCTCACAAAATCTATGACCATGTAGTTTATGTCTGCTTTCCAGTGTCTTCACTCTAAAAGTTCATCTACTGTAATCACAATGTTTCTGCTGTCCTATGTCACCTATGATCAGTGACAAACCTTAATGTGAAAGTTTTATTTTACTTGAGCCAAAGGTACAAAGCTACTTTATATTATTATACTAAAACTGTATTCTTATTAGTTAGCCTGGTCCAGAATTTTACAAATTCCCTTCAATATTACGTTCCCAGCCTGGCACAATGGCTCATGTCTGTAATCTCAGCACTTTGGGAGGCCAAGGTGGGAAGATCGCTTGAGGCCAAGAGTTCAAGACCAGCTTGGGCAACATAGTGAGACCCCATCTCTACAAAAAAATTTTAAAATTAGCCTGCCATGGTGGCATGTGCCTGTGGTCCCAGCTACTCGGGAGACTGAGGTGGGAGGATTGCTTGAGCCCTGGAGTTCAAGGTTACAGTGAGCTATGATCACACCGATGCACTCCAACCTGGCAACAGAGTAGAACCTGTCTCTTAAAAAAAAAAAAAAAAATTATATTCCCCAGCTTATTCCTTCTAAAGCTATAAGATGAAAATATCAATTCACTAAAAAAGGGATAAATATACATTATAACTCTAAACACAAAGAGACTGAGTTACAGAAGTGACCTACTCTTTGAGAGGCTCTAAGCAATATGAAGAAATCTGCACTTTTAAATATTCAATATCAATATTTAATACCAGAGGAAAACATAGATAATTATAAAAAGCAAAAGAATATTCAGAATCCTGCATAACTCTCTAATCTGAACTCTTTTTTTTCAGAGAGTCTGAGACTGAAAGTAAAATCACCTCTTAAGCCCTTTACCCAATTACCCTTCAATGGAAAACAAATATTTTATAATATTAGAACCAAGAACACTCAGTGTGTACCTTGTTGAGCTCTTCTATCCTTCTGATTAGGTATGGGTTGCTGGAGGAATTCTCAAAGTAGACATAATCTGTAATTAAATGAAGTACAGAACTTAATCTTTTGAACTTTCTGTTCAACAGAAAGTTCACATTTGTCAATCCATGACTTTTTATGTTAGGCAATTCACTTTCAAAATTAAGCTCATAATTCATTCACTGGTAAAAGCAAACTGAATAACCCCACTGTAATATATTCTCTCATGTGCTGACTATTCACAGACCTTTATTTTCCTGGGATTTTCATTTCAATTCATGTTTTATTAAGTTCTCCTAGACTTTTGTCCTAATATGTCATTTCTTTAATAACAAACAAAAAGACATGTCTCATCATCAGCATAGTCAGGGCTCACTAAACATGTGTCCTATGTACTTTAACTACTCCCACATCTTTTCCCTCCAATCCAATTTGCCCTGGAGTCTGCTTCTCACATAAAACTATTGACCTAAGACAAATTCAGAGCATAGAGATAGGCTTAACAGCCCAACCTACATTTCAATCACTACTTAAAAAAAAAAAAAAAAAAAAAATCAGGTGAGCAGAGCAGGCAAAAGAGGAAGCAGGCAGACAGACTTTTCCACAGTCTATCTGGGAAGATGAGGGGAAAAAAGGGGGAGTCACTTTCTGAGAGGCAAAGTACTCTAGGGGTGAGAGTAGAATCTTTTTTACCCTTTTACATCCAGATCCATTTAGGGTCTTGTTATAAAGCAATTGCTGCAGGCTTTCAACAGAAAAGATACAAATTTTCAAGTGTGGTTTTTCCTCTCCTCAAACAGGCTCACTGGAAACGTCCCACTGTGTGTTTACTTGAGAGGCTGGACTGCATTGTTATTGTCTATCTCGGTGGCTCTTTCCCGGCTCTCTCTCGCGAAGTGGCCTCATTTAGCCAGGCCATTTCTGCCACCATCCATCAGAAGCTCGGCTAATGAGCAGAGAAGGAAGAGCCAGTCTCACACACAAACACGCCACTTATCTGAATTATTATTTTACCAAGGAAGAGGGAGGAGGGCGTCGTGAGTAGGGAGAAAGTTTGTTTGACCTTATTTCTCTCTTCTGCACAAGGCTGGGGAAGGAGGCAGACAGAGGAGCAAACGTCCAGGCAGAGCTCAACTCCCCACCTCTGGCTGCGGTTCCCTGGCCCCACTAACCCCGTTCCCGGGGGCTAGACAAGAAACGGAAGGGGGGCGAGGAAGGGAGGTGCAGGGCCCTGGCGCTGAGAACAGGCCTGTCCGTCTGGCCCTGGCTGGGCCCCCATCGCCCGGCCCCCAC
The DNA here is from genome assembly GCA_023783475.1 of Daubentonia madagascariensis. Classification (NCBI taxonomy): domain Eukaryota; kingdom Metazoa; phylum Chordata; class Mammalia; order Primates; family Daubentoniidae; genus Daubentonia; species Daubentonia madagascariensis. Next base: position 36,246,122 of record JAKFHU010001035.1, on the reverse strand, counting down.
CCCACACTCCCACTGAGGGGAGGGGTGGAGGAGGAGGATGTCCCCCCAACCTCTCCAGCCCCCACTGCCTAGAAGTCACGCGAGGAAAAGGCCACCCAGTTTAGGGGCCCGACGGGGCCTACCCCCATGGGGGTTTCATGGAGGGGAGCATCTGATAATTCATACCCCCAAGTAGAGGCCTGGCCCTAAAAACTGGGCGGGGTGTGAGGGTGTCGGTGGGCCCCGGCCCCTCGCGGGCCACCGCGGGGGAGCGGACGGGGTGGGGGTGGGGAGCCCCGACCCCTCTGCGGGCCCCGGCGCCCCCGCCCCCTGCGCCCTCCGCCCGGGCGCCCGTGGCTCTCGGCAGTTGGCGTGCGCTCGCCCGACCCCCCACTCCCGGAGCCCGCTCCCACACGGGCCGGGTCGGGCCAAGCCTTCCTACCTCCGACCCGGTACATGTTGGCCGCCATGTCCGCCCGCCCGCCCGCGGAGCCCGAGCCGAGCCCCGCCCGCCGCCGCCGCCTCCTCAGCCTGAGCCTCGACCGCCGCTGCCGCCGCCGCCGCCGCCGCCGCCTCGCCACGTTGGGGAGGGGAGGGAAAGGAGGGGACGAGGGGAGGGGGAAGTGAAGGGGAGGGGACGCCGAGGGGTGGGGGCTGGTGCCTGCCCCCAGCCGGGCTAGCGAAGTGGGCCGGGCCGGGGGAGGCCGGGGGAGGCCGAAGCGCTGCGGGGCCCGAGGGAATTGAGGGGGCGGGGGAGGGGGGGCAGGATGAGGGGCCTTGCTGGAAGTGGAGGGTCTTTCGACCGGGGTCCTGGCCGAATTAGAGGCCTGCACTGGCAAATGCGGACCAGGGGCTATTAGAGGAGCGGGGTAGGGGCTGGGGCTCAGCTTCTCCGGAGCGCCACCCAGGGCACCCCATCACCTGTCCACCCGAGACAGGTCCTCCTTCCCTGCTTCTGTCCTTGGGGAACCCCAGTGTTCGTGACCTCAAGTACGCCAGCGCCAGTCTCGGTGCAGACTCTGGGATACAAGTAAATGCAGGCATCAGGGCGCCTTCCTCGTGGTGAGGTTAGTGTGGCTGGCCTGGAGCAGGCTCCGGGGCCAGGAAGACCCTAGGTGCTTCCCGCTTCCCCAGTCAGGGACGCAGCTGGTGACAGAGCTAGAAAAACCGGCTCCCTTCCAAGTCCACCCCAACTGCATCACCCTTCACCTCAAAACTGGGCTGAGCGGAACCAACTCCCCTGCACCCGGATAGAGGCCCTGCCTCTAGGCAGACCCTATATACACTGTGTGCTTTTATGGGAAAAGAGACCTTTAGGAGTGGGGAGCTTCCTTTGTCCGTAGGGGAACATGGCCTTTACCAGTTTCTCATCCACCACCACCACCACCACCCCCCCAGAGGAGGAGATACTGTCAATCGGCTTGCTGTTAAATGGACAATTAACTGGTTATGTGCCTAAAGCTTTAAAATGGTGATTTTCCCATGCTAATTCTCTAGGCAACCTCTGTTTTCACAGCCTTCATACCTCTCACAGAAACAAAAAAACCAAAAGTTGACTCTTAGCTGGCTATCCCCCAAATGAACACAAATAACTGTCTTTAAGGAAGCCAATCCATTCCAAACTATTCCCACATGTCATTGCATAATAAACATGAAGATGATTCCTTACTGTTGTGGGTTGTTTGGAGTGTCTGGTGATAATACAGCTATGTGCCACTGACCCTGGGTTTGAGGTCTGTGCAGGGGTAGGAGATGTCCCCAGAAAAAAAGGTTGTGATTTGGTTGTCTGGTGATGGCGTTTGTGATGGTCCCTTATCACAAAGTATTGGGATGAAAATAAAAAATTTCTGGGTAGCTAGCTGAGGCAAAGTAAAAAATAATAATAAAAACTAAAGCACCTTTGCCTGAATTACATTGATTGACTCTGTGACCTGTTTCCTCTTCTATAAAATGGCGATGCTAATTCCACTTCACAGGTGTGGTAAGGATCAGTTATGATGATATCTGAAAATGCTTTGTAAACTAGAGACCATAGAACACTATGCAAATAACAGGTGTCTGTTGCTGTCTTTTTAACCCCAGAAAGCCTCAGATTCCCAAGGGTTTTATGCTGTGTGTCAATTTACAAGCCATGTGTCAAATTCTTCTGACCCGGAGAAGAAAGCAAAAGTGTTCTGTTATGCACATTACACGACTGTCTTTTATCATAACGCTTTTACGGAGATCCCCATCCCGCCAAAAACATTCTAACAAAACTGACATTACTCTCTCCATTTCTGAGCTGACACATAAATAAGTTGAATAATTCACCTGGAATCACACAGTAAACTGGCAGTAGTATTAGGATTATAATTCAGCCCTTTCCTCTGGCCTAGAATGCTCTGAACCATGAAACCTTTCTCCAAGTGAAAAGGCCAGCAGGAAACCGTAAACTACAAAGAAACAGATCACAAGCTTTAGGGTGTTTTCCCATTATGTTTTCATAAATGAGTGATTTCTCCTCCTTCAAAATATTTCTGTATTTTTGTTAGTTCCTTGTCTGCCTGTCTCATGTTCCTAGCTTTGTGCTCCTTGCCAGGTGTTTATGATAACTGTACCAACCACAATAAATGGGTGAAAGGTGCCAAGAAAACTCCCTACATCCACACCAACCTCCTCCCCTTAGAAACAGCCTTCTAAGAGTCTGTATTTAGCCTCTTCTATCTCCAGCTCCTAGGCCAATGTCTTCTATGTAGTAGGTGCTCAGTGTCTGAAAGAATAAATGCCAATGAATGATGGACTCAGTATTGTTAGAGAATCCGGTGAAGAGCTGAATGCAAGCACTTTGTCTATGTGTCTATGAAATTTTTTTTTCTTTTTTTTTTTTTTTTGAGACAGAGTCTCACTCTGTTGCTTGGGCTAGAGTGCCCTCAAACTCCTCGGCTCAAGCGATCCTCCTTCCAGAGCCTCCCGAGTAGCTGAGACTACAGGCACGCGCCACCACACCTGGCTAATTTTTTCTATTTTTAGTCACCTGGCTAACTTTTTCTATATTTTTAGTAGAGACGGGGTCTCACTCTTGCTCAGGCCGGTCTCGAACTCCCAAGCTCAAGCAATCCCCCTTCCTCGGCTTCCCAGAGCACTAGGATTACAAGCGTGAGCCACCACGCTCGGCCTGTCTAGGAAACTGTTATATGTCCTAATACCAGAGAGGTTTGCATATGAGGGAGTTCAGCAAATGTTTGCAGATTGAAAGAAACCTTCTAATTAAAAAAGGATGGAAAAGGCTGTACCTTCAAAGAAAGCAAAGACACCTCTCCCTTCTTAGCTGCCTGGTTGAGATCACAAATTTGCCATCAACCAGCCTAAATTTCATTCCTAGTTTGGCAGTTTAACTATAAGACCTTGAGTGAGTTACTTAACCCCTCAGAGCTCAAGCTCTACAAACTATGACTAGTGATTGATAACAACCTCAAAGGCTTGTGGTAAAATTTAAATATGGAAAGTGTTTGGCACATGTTGAGAGCTTCATATTTGTTAGGTCCCTTCTCTCTACTCTAGTCATTCTCATCACTAAGGATGAAGTGTCTCTCAGACCATGCCAGAAATTTCAGGGCAAATCCAGCCCTCCCATGGATAAAATTTCCTTGCATGGCTGTTGTGATTAAAGAACCACGTGTAAGGAATTGCCTGCAGACCCAGGATGTTCCCAGTGTCAGTCTCCAGTGTCCCACCATTCAGCGGAAGAGACGTGGATATGGCAATAAAGCCATAGGTGAGCTGGAGAGATGGTTTCTGTCTCAACTTATGGATGGAGTTTTTTTGTTTTTGTTTTTGTATTTTTTGTTTTTTGGATGGAGTTTTTATACATGAAAAATAAATAAATAAAAAAGATGGTGTTGGGCACAGTCTGGGAGCTTTGTGATATTGAACCCAGGAAAGGAGCCTGGGGGTATAAAATGTAATTAATCTGAAACCAGAGGCCAGGCTTTGGATAAGGGGCTATTATTTTGTTGTTTGTGTTTTCTATTATTCATTTCTCTCTTCTTTTTCCTTTTTTTTTTATTAATATGAAAGGGGGGAGCAAATGGGGGGGTTCAATTTCCTTTTTTTTTTTGAGACAGAGTCTGGCTCTGTCGCCCTGGGTAGAGTGCAATGGCATCGTCATAGCTCACTGCAGCCTCAAACTCCTGGGCTCAAGAGATTCTCCTGCCTCAGCCTCCTGAGTAGCTGAGACTATAGGCGCGTCCCAGAACACCCAGCTAATTTTTCTATTTTTAGTAGAGACGGGGTCTCTCTCTTGCTCAAGCTGGTCTCAAACTCCTGAGCTCAAGCGATCCTCCTGCCTCGGCCTCCCAGAGTGCTAGGATTACAGGCGTGAGCCAACACACTCGGCCATTTTTCCTTTCATTAACTTGTTATTTAGTAAAATTCTTCTGGAAAAGGCCAGCCTGTCTCAGATATTCTAAGGAGGTCCTGGGTTTTAAAGACAGAGGAAGGTATCCTAAGAGAAGCGAAGGCATGTAACAGCAAGAATAAAAGCAGGAGAGCCCCTAAGAGAAAGGAAACCAGAGTTGGGAGTTCCATAGCTTCTCCCGTTATGAAGCTTCTTCTTCCATCAACCCCTTGTGCTAAAATCTTATACTAAAAACATGAAATCCAGGACCAATCCCTGGTCTTGGTTTTTGGAATTATGTGTTTTAGGACCCCATAATCCCTTTATGTCCTCAAAGGGGAGCTGGTTCATCTGTTTGGTTGCATCCACAAGAAGATTCCCTCTTTAGTGACTATATTACCTAAAGGTAGCAGAATCATAATGGGGACAGGAATGAGCCCCTGGGTGGTTAACCTAATTTACTCTAGTATTTCCTCTTTTTTAGCTTAGTGTAGATTTGAATGAGAGACGGCTGGGCAGTACAGGGTGTGCAGTCAGGAAATAGAATGCTATGGGACAATGGGAAGTGTTGAAGGGATGTAACAGGGAATATGGTATTTGTAGGGCTGATTCAGGCTGCAGTACACAGAGTGGATTAGAGAGGGTGGAGAGTCCAGACCAAGAGATCAGTTGGGAGGTTGGTAAGAAGGTGTGATGGCCTGGCCTAGGTAGGAGGTAGGAGGTAGGAGCTATAGGATCTGGTGACTTTGGGGAGGCATGGAGTGAAAGGGAGGTGCCAAGGCTTATATAGAGCTGAGTGGAGAGAGGTAAATAGAGATCAGTAGGTAGAGAACATAAATAAGAAGAGAGGAAAGTTGGGGGAGGGGGATAATGGGGACAGGCTCAATGTTGGCTGGATAGTGTTTGATGTGCCCTTGGAAACATCCAAGTAGATGTATCCTCTTTAGGAACAGGTAGATGAACAGGCTTGAAGTTTAGGAGAGAGATCTGAGCTGAAAATAACCTCTCCTGTGTCACCACATCCCAGAGCCCAGCCTGTCTGGTCTGAGGAATAAGCCAAACTCTGGCCCCAGGGGCAGAAGCAGGTTCTCTGAGTCCTTCAGTTTGGGTGGAAACAGGTTTAGCAGGTCAGGTTCAGAGATCAGAGTCCAGGTCCAAATGTGCAAACAGGCAGGGCACAGAGTCACACAAGTCACTGCCCAAGACAGAGGGTAAAGCCAAGGGAGAATGCCCAGGACTGACAATTGCACTGGGGTCAGCAAGCAAAGTTGTCAGAGCACTGATAGTCTTGCTGAGCACAACTCTCACTCCTTCCTCCCAGCCCTGCAAAGCAGCTAGCGGGGGGGGGGGGGGGGGGGGGGGGGGGGGGGGGGGGGGGGGAGTGCAGAAGAACAGAAGGAGAAGAGAAAGGACACGGCCTGAAAAAGCAAATCTAACTACTTCTTACCCCACTCTCCTGTCTGTAAGATGGTGTTGTGGGTGGCCCCACAACACCATGGTGGCCCCCCAAAAGATATGCACAGTGGGAACCTGTCATATGACCTTATTTGATCTTTTTTTTTTTAAGCGTGAAACAAAGTTTATTGAGGAAGGACAAGGTAGGTTTATAGCGCAAGAGCAAGATACGGGTTTACAGAATAACAGTAAGATACCTTTGCCACAAAACACTAGGAAGGGACCCCCCCACTACCCCCACCCACCACCCACCCCCATCGTAACAAGAGGGCCTATGACCTTATTTGGAAAAAGGGTGTATGCAGACATAATTAAGTATCTCAAGATGAGATCACCTTGGATTAGGGTGTGTCCTAAATCCAATGACAAGTGTCCTTGTAAGAGACAGAAGAGAAGACTCGTAGAAGAGGAGGCAGCCATGTGAAGGAGAAGCAGAGATGGGAGTTATGCAGCTACAAGCCAAGGAATGCCAAGGATTGCCAGCAACCACCAGATTTTGCGGAGAGGCATGGAATGGATTCTCCCTCAGAGCCTCTGAAAGGAATCAGCCCTGCTGACACCTTGCTTTCAAGCTTCTGGCCTACAGAACTGTGAGAGAATAAATTTCTGTTGTTTGAAGCCACCCATTTTGTAGTAGTTTGTTATGGCAGCCCAAGGAAACTACTACAGATGGTATCTACCACTCAATTTTAAGTAAATATAGATTCAGCCAGAAAACGCTGAGAGCTCTCTACAGTATGCAGAGAATAAGGGACATAGAAACAGAATAAGAGAATAAAGACAAATACACAGAGAAAGAAGGGGGCCCAATACCACTTCATCTAAGTCCTATTCAAACCCTTGCAATGGCTCAATTAGTTTATCTGGCCTTAGTTTGTCTGTCCTCCTAGCTGACATGACTGGCTTAGTGCTAAGAGAAAAGGATAGCTGGATGCTCCAACTTTCAGCTAATGGCCAGTGGAAGCATCCCGACGTTTTTTCTTCAGCACACTTCAGAGAGATCACACATTCCCATGAGCAGCTCTGGATTACCCATATGGGGATGCAACAATTAAGGCCTTAAGTGGGTTCCTTTGTCAGGAAGCACTCTGGCTCCTCAGACGCTAATCCATGCTTGAATGGTGAGGGGTGGGGCTGCTAAGAATATAAGGCTCCTGTCTGCAAAAAATTCCCCTTTTCATTCAACAAAAGTGTATTGAGCACTGCTCTAGGCATTGAGGATATACCAGTGAACAAAAAGACAAAGTACCTGCCCTCCAGGAGCTTATATTCTAGTGGGGAAGACAGACAATGAAGAGATATGCTAGAATAGAATGATAAATGTTACTGAGAGAGTAAATCTGAATAAGAAAACAAAAAGTGATTATGATGGTCAGAGAAGGCCTGTTGGGTGTGTCAAGAACTGAAAGGAGACCTAAATGAGGGGATGGAGTGACCCCTGGGACATCTGGGGAGTAACATTCCAGACTGAAAACAACAAGGGCAAATTCTCTACATGAAGAAGCAGCATGACCTGACTATGAAGGCCAATGTAGCAGATCAGGTCAGAGAGATGAGTAGGGTCCAGATCATGTAGGGCTTGGTAAAGAGCTTGGATTTTATTCTAAGCATAATGGGAAGCCTTTAGGTTTTAGGCTGGGTGCTCACACCTGTAATCCTAGCACTCTGGGAGGCCAAGGTGGGAGGATTGCTTGAGCTCAGGAATTCGAGACCAGCCTGAGCAAGAGCAAGATCCCGTCTCAAAAAAATATAAATAAATAAAAATAGAAGTTTTAAACATGGCATAATGGAGGTCTGATTTATGTTTTTAAAAGACCACTTGGGCTGCTGTGCAGAGGATGGACCATGGGGAATGAAAACAGAGACTGTCTAGGACACTGACATAGTTCAAGGAAGAGAGAGGTAACAAAGGCTTGGAGTAGAATAGTAGCTGTTCACTGGGCACAGTGGCTCACACATGTAATCCCAGCACTTTGGGAGGCCAAGGCAGGAGGATCCCTTGAGCCCAGGAGTTTGAGGTTACCATGAGCTGTGATCATGCCACTGCACTCTAGCCTGGATGACAGAGAAAGACCCTGTCTCTGAAAAAAAGAAAAAAAGAATGGTAGCTGTCGTGGCCAATGGAGATATATTTTTAAGGCAGAGTCAACAGTTCCTACTGAAGGATTGCATGTAGGGGATCAGAAGGCAAAACAAATGGATGTTAGTACTTCCAGGCACTTACAGACACCTGTAAGTGTCTATGGGTGTTCAAAACTATGGAAGTATTGTGTTTGGAAGTATTAAATAGACCACTGGATCTGGGCTCTGGAGCTCAGCAGGGAGGCTGTGTTAGAGATGCAAACCTGGGGGTCACCCGTGCATAGACAGGGCATGACACTGGGGACTGGTAAGATGCTGTGAGGGAGTGTGGGTAGAGAGCAGGGCAGAGGCCTGAGCCCTGGAGCAGGCCAGCGTTAGAGCAGAGGCTGGCTCTCTTCTCTGGCTGAACCAGGGGAACTGCTAATGTAATGCTGAGCCCCACCCCCAAAGACCCTGATTTAATTGGTTTGGAGTGGACCCTGTTTTTCAGTTTAAAAAAAAAATCCTCAGGTGATTCTTACAGGCAGCCAAGATTGAGAACTATTCATGTAGTGATCAGAAGGAGGAGAGCCACAAAGGGGGACTGAGGGAGCAAGGAGGGAGGTGGGGAAAAGCCAGAGGAGGACAGGTCCTAGAAGAAAAGTGAAAAAGAGAGTGGTCTGAGTGTCACAAGCCAGGGTAACAAATCAACCCCGGGATTTGGCAAGGGGGTGGTCATGGGAGACCAACTCCGCTGCCATCTTTCCTGTGGTGGTTCCTGATGCTCCATGTCTGTGGTCCCCAAGCCCCAGGCCAAGGCCCTGTACCAGTGCATGGAAAAATTGTCTTCCATGAAACCGGTCCCTGCTGCCAAAAAGGTTGGGGGCCACTGCTCCAGGTCCTAGGCAGCTAGAAATGAATTGGTAGGGTCTGGCCCTAGATATTCAATGGCATAGGTGCCTCCAAGGGCAGGCTGGGGGGGGACTCATGAATCCCCCCCCCCCACCTCCTGCCAGACTGAGGATGGAGACTAGAATTTGCTGCTCCTTTCATCAACTCCTTTTATCCTTATCTGTAGGTTTAGGGCAGCTGCCCTTTCTATAAGAGACAGAGGGAAGTTTATTTGCACTCTTGATTTCAAAAAGGACCAAAAATGTTGGAGAGCTCAAAGCTAAACTTTGAACTCCTAGATAAATAAATCATTATTTATGTCTCCTTTTATCTCTGCGAAGTTTTGGGAGAAAAAAGAGTGACTATTACAGAGCTGCTCCAAGGAGCTGCTTTTACAAAGCCAGGTCAGGACTGTATCACTACTGGCAACTAATGCAATGTTTCATGTTTAATTGCACAGATCAGAGCACAAAGGAGCCAGCTCCAAAGACAGGGTACCTGGAGGCAGTTTAACCTTTTTGAGGTTTTGGTAGAGGACACCCAGGACCTGCCCAGCCAAATCCCATCATGGGTTTCTTTGTGTAAGAGGAGACATCGTCCATCCTCTGGAAGCCCTGACTACCCACCCCCCAGGCTTCTGGGATAATGAGGCAAAATCTGGACTGTGTTCTTGGAATGAAGGATGGAGCACATGTTAGGAGCTAGAATTCTGGAAGCAGAGGAAGGAAAGAAAGTTCCAGCACTTCATGGAGCCTCATTCTTTCCTGCTCTTGAACTCTGCTGCCTCCTCGAATCTGGTGTCCTCATCCTCTGCTCCATACTCACACAGCGCCTAAGTTGGACCTTTGCTAAGGGGCCCAGAAGTCTCCCTACCAGGTCAGAGCAATCCCGGAAGGCAGAGTTTGAACACTCTGTGGCCTTGGTGTTCCTATGTCCTCCCTATTCCCCACACCAGGACACTCCCTCAAAGGCCCTCAGATCTGAACTGGACTGGGGACTGCTTGCTTGTCACAATCACTCTCTCCAGGAGTAGCTCTGAGGCTGAAGCCTTCAGGGCTCAGGACTGGCTTCTGCACCTTCACCCAAAGCATCTGCAGCACAGGGCAGGCCTGCAGACTTGGATGCATTGACTCCCACCTCGCCAGTAGCATGTTGCTGGGATCAGATGCATTATTTATGACGCTGGTGTCAGCATGGCTCCCAGGCACCAGGGGAAATGGAAAAGGCACTCGGGCCAGCGCTCATTAAACTAAATATTTAAACAGGAATCAGGAATTGAGGCAAAACCCATTTTTCTTCAGTAAGGCAGAGTGTCACAAATGACTTCAAGGCTGGGGACTTGGTAAACACAATCCAGACCATCAGGGGAAACTGGAGGCCCTGGTCTAAGGCTCTGCTCCACAGTCCACTCCCAGCTCCCTCTCTAGAGGAGATCTACAGAGTTTCAGGGGACCAGGCAGTAGGAGTGGAGGAGCAGAGAGAGAGAAGCAGAGGAAGGACACTAGGAGACACCAGAACAAACATAGCCAGGCTGGATTCCTGCCTCTGGCTGCTTTTTTTTCCCGCAGAGGCCTCCATCTCCCTGTCTCTAACGATCTATTCTACTGCACTTCCCTGTGTTAGTTACCACACTGTCCCTTTGATAGCTGGAAAGAAGGTGGTGGGATGTCAGGCAGCCATGAACCAATCCTCTTGTGTTGATTTTTCCTATCCCACCTGAAACAGGTCCCAGTCAGGAAGCCAACTTCTACCCACTGCACACAGACACAGAGACAATGCCAGGGAGCAGGGCCCCCTATTAAGAATATCCAAGACCCTCCAGATTTGAGGAGAGAAGAGATCTCAAAAGGAAATTTTCAGGTGGAAAGAGACAGGTGTCACTTGGGCTGGCTTTTCCTGCTGCTTTTTTTCCTCCCTGTGGGGTTCCTCGCTCACATTTCCACAGCAGTCACTACCCCTGGCACCCAGGGATGTGCTTTTTCTCAATCCCTACATGAATGAATGCCCTTTTCCTCCTTTCCTCTAAGGACAGCTAAGACAGGCTGACATTTTCCAAATTAACTTTTATAAGAGCTTAGGAAAGAAAAGGAAATAATTGCAGAAAATACAGATGCATAGGTTCAATTCAGTTCAACATTTATTGAGATTCTTGTGTTTAGTGCCATAGTCTGGCTTACTTTGATAGATGAAATAGAGTTCTGGAACTCAAGGAGTTCACCAACCAATGGAAGAGGCAGTCATGAATATATGACTAGTTTTAATCCACAGTAGCTTAGAACTGGTCTGCTATAGGGGCAGGGCTAATCAGAGAAGGTTTGTAGAGAAGGTGACATTTGATCTGGACCTTCAATTAAAATAAGGACCTTACCTGGTAAAGAGTCAGAAAGAACATTTCAGATAGAGGGGAGCAGCCTATGGGAAGTACATGCATGGCATATGAGAACCAACCAGATGGTTGGCTCAAGGCCAGATATAAAGGCCTTGAATGTCAATGTAGTATAATAAATATTTTGGTCTTTGTCTCTGGTTCCTGGCACAGAGTTCCTAACACCTTTGGAATTTTATGAGTGATAGGAATTTTTTTGTTATTCACAAAGAGTGCCTTTCACACCTGAGTTATGCTAATGAGGTGATTTAGGGTCTGGGCCTCAGATACCTTCCGGATGGGGCTGCTTACCAGAAAGACAGAGGATTGGAATTTCAGACCCACCCACCAACCTCTGGGAAGGTCAAGGGGGTGAGGCTGGAGATTAAGCTATATAAAAACTCTGGAACAACAAGATTTGATGAATGCCCAGGTTGCTGAACATGTGCAGGTGCAGGGAGGGTGGTGTGAGTTGGAGAGGGCATAGAAGCTCCACATACCTCCACCCAGACCTTGCCCTATGCATCTCTTCATCTGGCTGTTCACTTGTGTCCTTTATAATATCCTTTATAATAAACTGATAAATGTTTCTCTGTGAGCCATTTATTCTGTAAGCCATCTCAGCAAATTGTTGAACACAAGGAAAGGGTTCTAAGAACCCTAACTTATAGCTGGTAAGTCAGAAGCACAGGTCCCAACCTGGGACTTGTAATTGGCCTCTGAAGTGGAGGCAGTCTTATGGGACTGAGTCCTTAACCTGTGGGTTCTGACACCATTTCCAGGTAGATGTGTCAGACTTGAATTGAATTGTAGGATACCCAGTTGATGTCTGCTGGAGAATGGCTTGGTGTGGGGGAAAAAAATCCACACATCTAATTACAGAAGTGTTGTGCGTTGTGAGAGTATAGTAAGAGAAAATGTGTTCTTCCCAGAGCCAGGCTAAGGAGTTCTGACCCAATCCTACATGCCCTAAAGGAAATGGGGAGCCAGCATGATTATATCTGTATCTAAGTAAGATGTATAATAGTGGCTAATAAATAATAAGTTGGCACTTGGGTTTATGCAATAATCTTCTGTGAGTTAGGCTGGCATAAATATGTGAAGTTTCTGGACCTGCAGACCTGACAATAAACCACGGGTTAAAATACTGCCACCCTATGAGGCAGTCAGGCTCCCTTCAAGATATCTTTAAATTCAACAAAGAAAAACATTCTAGAAGACAAGGAGTAAATTAGAGCTCATTGCTTACGTTCCATTCTCCTTTTTCCTGGGAAAGGCAGAAATGACCCAATATCAAGAGGGAAGTCTTATTGGCTCAGGACCCTTCCTGTGTGTTGGCCGCCACCAGAGATGTGGTATTCCAGAAATCCCAGCTGCCTGAGGCCTCCTGGGCCCCAGAGGATAAAGTCACCCAGAGCCTAGAGAATCAGATGACAATTTGGGGGCTCCTAAGAGAAGCAATTACTTATTTTTTTGGAACCTGGATTCAACCAAATTTGAGAAATCTGAGGGCTGAGATTGTCTTTGAAAAATTAACTGAAGAGGCGGGGCATGGTGGCTCACGCCTGTAATCCTAGCATTCTGGGAGGCCCAGGTGCGTGGATTGCTTGAGCTCAGGAGTTCAAAACCAGCCTGAGCAAGAGTGAGACCTCCTCTCTACCAAAAATAGGAACAAAAAATCAGCTGGGCGTTGTGGCATGCCCTGTAGTCCCAGCTACGTGGGAGGCTGAGGCAAGAGGATCACTTGAACCCAGGAGTTGGAGGTTGTGGTGAGCTATGATGACGCCACTGCACTCTACCCAGGGCAACAGCGCGAGGACTCTGTCTCAACAACAACAAAAAAAAACAAGAAAAGTTAACTGAAGAGATACAGATGGTAAATTATAATAATAAAAAAGAGCAAAAATTGATCAATACATAAACATTAAGTAAATTGAGAAGAAATGCTGGGTGAGCATTGACCAAAATTGTTAATACTCCCAAGAATATTGCCCTGTTTTCCCTCTGCTAGCTCTCTCTGGGCACTAAAGATAGATAAGTTTGTGCCTCCAAATAGAAGGACCCTGATCCTTTTTCCTGAATCAAGTATAGAAACACACATTTTTGCCGGGCGCACTGGATCGCACTTGTAATCCCAACACTTTGGTAGGCTGAGGGAGGAGGATCGCTTAAGGCTAGGAGTTCAAGACCAGCTTGGGCAACATAGCGGGACTCCCAGTCTCTACAAAATATTTTTTAAAAGTTAGCCAGGTGTGGCATGCCCCTATAGTCCCAGATATTTGGGAGGCTGACTCGAGAAAATCGCTTGAGCCCAGACATTTGAGGCTACAGTGAGCTATGATCGTGCCACTGCACTCCAGCCTGAGTAACATAATGAAACCCCATCTCTAAAAAAAAAAAAGAAACACACATTTTTAAATTTATTTGTTCACAGAGACAAGGTTGGACATTTCCAAAAGAATTTAAATTTCTAAAAAATTTAGGAAAATACTGACTAAAAGCATAGCTTTAAGATATATTATTACAGTAATTGAAAAAAGCATGCTGGATTAAAATACATATGGTAGAACTGCATTTAGGAAAAAACCAAAGTTAGATATTTGTAGTGTAAATAGATGGGCATATAAATGTATAGAAGATTGGAAAGTTCTGCACCCATCAGTGGTTACCTCTGGGGTCGGGGAGGTGTGTGAAAAATAATTTTCTTCTGTGTGCTTCCATATTGTTTGAAGTTTTAAATGATAAGAATGTATTATATTTCATGAAAACCAAAGACATAGACCCAAAATCACAGAGTAAAACTTTCTGAAGCCAAGTTTGTGAGTCCAGAGATGGCCCCTTCTCTTGGGCGTCCAGCCTGCACCTCCTTTTCCTCACATAATCCTGTCTGCATAGGAGCCAACAAGGCTGCTGGGCAGAAAGAAGAGAGAAGACAGAGGAAGACCTGAGGCAGAGGGGGAGGGTAGAACCTTCCAGTGAACCCCTGATTCAAGTCCCAAGATATCCCAAGACAGAGCCTCATTCTGCCTCTGGGGTCATGAGACACTCCTCTCTCCTTAATAACAAATTTCCTCTTTTTTTTTTTTTTTTCTTAAGTTAATTTAAGTTAGCTTATTCACTGATGGATTTTAAGCAAGTGTGTGACAACTATATTTTAGAACTACCTCACAGAAGCAGCAAGGAGGACAAACTGGAAAAAAGCGAGACTGATGAAAGGAGTCCAGTTTTAAAAAGCTTTTTCAATAGTCCAAGTAAAAGAAGGTTATAAGACAAGCTTCTTCATATTCTGCTCTAAACTTGTCAATTAGCTCAGACTCACTTGTATTATTTGTTAATTTTTCCAAGAGAGAGACTGAAGAAATAACCAAATCCCATTCCATTCATACCTGTACCCTTACTTCCCTGCCACGGCCCTTCCCTCTTCCTACAGCTCACTGAGACTCAGCCACACTGGCCTGGTGATTTCCCGGGCGTACCAGGCACACACCAGCCTCAGGGCCTTGTAACTTCTGCCCAACTTCCCAACGCCCCATGTCACCCTCTCTGGCTTTATTGTTCTCCATAACACATCTGACATACCACATATTGTACTTATTATCTGTTTTTCCCAGTAAAATGTAAGCTCTTTGAGGACAGGTGTGTCTGTTTTATTTATTGCTGTCTCCTCTAGGCCCAAAATAGCACCTGGCAGATAGAAGATACTTAAGAAATACTCATTGACTGAGTGAGTGCATCAAGCTCAAAGCTGTTTTGGGAAGTCTTCCTAATCTAATCTATCAAGGTATCGCATGCATTAAAAAAGCCTTCATTGGTTCACCAGTACTTCCGCCAGCAAATCCAGATTCTTTAGCTGCTCAATTGCCCAGGCTGGCCTCAAAGTCCTGGGCTCAAACGATAATTCTGCCTCAGCCTCCTGAGTCACTGAGACTACAGGCCCAGCTAGGATAGCCCTTCATAATCTCTCCCTAGTTCCCCCTTTCCAGTCTCATGTCCACCACCCCTCTCCACCATATCAGAGCCACCCTTGGCTCCTTGAGCAGGGTGTGGGCTTTCCTGGGCTTAGGCCTCTGCACCCACATTTCCACAACCTGGCCCTCCCTCCTCTGATGCTCCATTGGGTGAACCCCTCAGCTTATAAAAAACCTCCACCCCAGAGCACTAACTCCCCCAGCACACTACCGCATTGTGTCGTAGTCCCCCTTATCCGTAAGAAATACGGTCCAAGATCCCCCGTGAATGCCCGAGACCGATTGCCGTCTATCGGAACAAGTTTCTGTTCAAGTCTTCCACCCACAAACTTAATGCCTTTTCCATCTTAACTAAGCACTTACCATGAACTGTGGCCGTAAATTTTGCAGTTTGAAGTGTGACAGAAAAACTAGCATGAATTTTTTTTCCTTCCTCACAATTTCACAGATTTGTTCTTACCATAGATCTTAGCAACCTCAGCATATGATTTTCTTTTCTTTACTTATTAATTGGAGAACTTTCACGTTTTCACTTAAAGGAAACACTTTAAGGCTGTTCTTTAGCATACCTGAATTGCCAGCATTACTTCTCTTGGGGCCATTATTAAGTAAAATAAGGGTTCCTGACTGTGATACAGCCAGACTGTTGATCTGATAAGGGACAAGTAGCATCTACAGCTTGGATAGCCGGAAAAAAGGATGATTCGCGTCCCAGGCCAAAGGGAGCCAGATGACATGAGATTTCATCTGGCTACTCAGAACTACATGCAGTTTGAAAGTCATGAACTGTTTATTTTGGAAATTTTCCATTTAATATTATTGGACCGTAGATAACTGAAACTTCAAAAAACAAAACTGTGGATAAGGGGGGACTACTGTAACACTGTGAGGCAGGGTGCAATGGCTCATGCCTATAATCCTAGCACTTTGGGAGACTGAAGCAGGCCAGGAGTTTGAGACCAGCCTGGGCAACATAGGAAGACCCATATCTACAGAAAAATAAAATGAAATAAACAAAATTTAAAGAATAAAAAGAAAAAAAAGGAAAAAACACCACAGGCTATTTGGGCTTGTCCCTCCATTGTACCAGTGGGCTCCAAACCCAGCTGACCATCAAGCAGAACCACAGGGCAGTTTGTTTTCTTATTGTTGTTATTTTTCTTATTAGAATCCCAGACCCCACCCTCAACTTACAAAATCTGTGAGAGAAGGACCCAGGAATCTGTATTTTATAAAGTTGCTGCATTGACTGTAGTCATCAGTGAGCAGAGAGGATGGGGACCTCTGCAGTTCAAAGACCACATCCATGTAGGGAAGCCTCCCAGATCAGCCCCTGCTGGCTCCCTAAGCACTTTGTTCCCACCTTTGTACAGCTCTTGCTGTGGGATCCCTGTAACATGTGTCTCATTCTGCCACATTGCATAGTTTTTTGTCTACATGTCCCACCCTGATCACATTCCGACTTCTGTCTGCACACATGTCCTATTTCCTATTTCCAGAGACCCCATCAGATACCACCACAGATCCCATGCACATGGATGCTTCACAAAGACTTGCAACATGCATAAGGAATAAAACCAGGAAAAGCCTCTAAATAGAGTGCATGTAGGAAACGAGTAATTTTTTTCAGTTCTTTTTGGTTTGACTATGAAAAATGATGACCAACTATCTGGTTGCCAGGTTGGATGGCAGGCGACGGCCACCCCTGGATTTGATTATACATATTTTACTGAAAGAAACAGGTCCAGGGATGCTCAGGGTCACAAAGCCAAGTAGGGCAGAAGAGGACATCCTAATTCTGGGTCCCAAACTGCCAGCTTCCCACACAGACTTCTTACCCAGTGTGGGTCCAGGCCACACCCTCAGCTAATTTCCCCTGAGGACTTTGTTTGACTGGAGCCATTTCATTAGCGTGTAACAATGGAGAAATCCAAGTTGCCCAGTGTTTTCCATTTACAATTTAAGTGCCCGAAGTCACCAGGCGCCTCCATTGTTATTGCTATTAGCTGCAGTTAATGGTTTTCTTATTAAAATTCTAAGATCCACCCTCTCTCCCTTCCTCCCCCACCAGGTTATCTGAAGAGTGAATTCCTGGATCAGCTAATTGCACTTTCAGGAGTGGGTCGGGGAGGCTTCTTTTAAAGTACCATTATCTCTATACTGAGCCCATCTCTCATTTCTTGGAATCTTTCTGGGAAGGCAAGTCCCAGATACCCATCTTAAAAGAATTTCAGAAACCAGAATTTCTAGTCGGAAGGTCTTCCAACTATAGAATGGCCCAGTGAAAGGTGTGGAGGTGTCAGGCCTGGTCTGGAATCTCAATCTGTATCTCAGTCTGAAAGGCCCCATTGTCCACATACGTACTCTATTTGCTTTTGTATCCCAAACTTCTTCTGGATATTATATCATACAATCTATCGAAAGTGATGTGTCAACTTTAAACTCTCTTGAAAACCTGCCATGTGCTGGCACTAAACTAAATGCTTTACACATTTTATCTAATGTGGTAGGCCTTACATCCTTATTTTACACATAAGAAACCAGATTCCTTCTTGACACACCCCCGCCCCAGAAAAACACACACACACACACACACACACACTTTTTTTGTTTTTTATTAACTCCAACTCATTGATTCTATCTGGGAACCTCCCACTCTCCCTTCCATCCCCAAAGCATAGGCTTTTTGCCCTAATTCTTGCCCAGAGCATTTCTATCCTAACAAAGCCTAGCATTTTCTTGGGGATCTCTCAGTCCTGCAAATCTCCTGAAGCCACTCCCCTAACCAGCTCCTCTGCCTTCCCTGCAGCTAAGCTGGGCCATAGCCTCCCTCCCCAACTACACAGGCTCTGCTACTCCACTGAGATGCTAAACACTTTGAAAGTCATCCTTGGGCCCCTTCCCTTCAATCTCCAGGTCTTTGTCTGCAGATCCCCTCCCTGAGTACTTACCTGGCCATTCCTTCCGGGGGCTTAAAGGTACCTCCTGCCCCAGGGCATGGGCTGATGGTTGCCCCTCCTCCAGCCTCCCATAGCACTTCTACATAGCTCCATTATAGAACATTACATTTTTGTTTATTGTTGCCCTAGAATATAAATTCTGGCATCTAGGTGACAAAAATCTTGTTTCTGAAATTGACATTAGCAGGGTATAAGGAGGAGGTGAGGCATAATGCCTGGTACATAATGGGAGATGAAGCTGGACTAGCAAAGCTAGAAAAATCTTAAGAGCTTTGATTGCTAAGAAGCTTTGGGTTTCACTCTGTAGGTGATTAGGCAGTTTTTAAGCAGAGAACAATCCTAAACTTCTGTTTTTAATGAGATAGTTTTTAACAGAGGGAATGGTCTGAAAAAAAGGCAAAAATATTTTGTCTCTTTAAAACATCCTCCACTCCTTTTTGAGAACTAAAACCTGCATTCCTGCCTTAGGCCAGTGGTTGGGAGGGGCAGGGTAATGTCTTTTGTTCTTTGTGCTACAGGAGATGGCTCAGCTGGGACCTGGTGAGGGAGGTTCGGGGTGGAGGTGGCAGGATTGGATGGGACGTCAGCATCATCAACTGTAGTTGAACAGCAATTGCCTGAAGCTGAGAATCCACCCTTTAAAAGCTCTGTATTTCTGCTTATTATTAGAACGATGGCATTTTTCAGACAGTAGTCTCCCTCCTCCTCATGTGCTGGCAAATTAAAAACTCCTCTTTCCTTCTCCTCAAACCAGGTACCTCCTGGTACCTGTTCTCATTCTTCTGAGGCGGCCTCGAGGACAAGTGCCAAACTTCTGGTAACAGTTTAGCTCTAGCGTGGAAAATGGACTGGAAGACAGAGAGAGAGAAAAAGAGAGGCCCTTGTGGGAGTGGAGAACGGGGACAGATGGATGGGACAGCTGGAGGGGAGGAAGTAGGGATGCTGGGAGGCTCTGGCTGGGCCTTGAGGGCTTGTTTAGTGATATGTGGAAGGAGCAAATTTGAAGGGGAAGATAGTGAGTTTGGTTTTAGTCATAATGAATTTGGAGAATCATAGCAATATCCAGTGCAGTTGGAAATATATATCTGAAGCTGAGTGTAGAGAGAAGGGCCATGATAAAGATGTATGTATGTTTTCTATAGAGATGACACTTAAAATCCTAAGTGGAGAGGATCATTGAGGTAAGAAAAGTAGATGGGGATAAGAACCTAGCATGTTTGTCTTTTCTGGTTACAATGTCACAAATCCATAAATCAAGTGACATTAGTTAATTCCCTTGAGGATCCACTTTGAGGAAAGGATTCTTTGGGACTCAAAATCTTGGCCTCATGAACAAGCAGTTTTCTGCTGCTCTAATGATCTGGACTTGGGGTGCTCAGGCCCCTACTCCTTGTAAGATCTAAACGAACAGTTATGTTGATCAAAGAATGGGCTGATATTAGTGGGTTGTCATTTGCCAGCTGTTGCTAAGTTGCCAGTCAAGCAATGGACAGTTGGTGTTCAGCGTCACTCTTTTCTTTGCCTTTGGGGTTCTCTAACAGGAAATTCTCTATAAGATTCTAACATAACATAAAGCCCTTAGCCTGCACTGTCTGAGAACTCACCCACACTCTCACCCCCTGCACAGAGTTGGGCCCAGGGCCATGTTTGTCATGTGGGCTCCTGCTCCCCTGACCATAGCTGAGTGCAGTAGGGGAAGACCCCTGACTAAAGTGGGTCAGTTACTGAAGAATCTGGGGATAGGACAAGTTGTTGTGAGTCTGCACTTGATCTAGGAGTACATACACATTTTGGAATTGTGTGTGGGCCAGCCATCTTCCCCTGAGCACAGAGCAAGCCTGTCTGTAGAGAAAGCAGAATAAAGGAAGGAGCATCAGTGTAGTTCCAGAAAGAGGGAGAGGGCACACATACCAGGAAACTGAGGCAACAGCTGCCTTGGCTCCTCATAGCCCTCCATTTCTAGATTTCAACCCCTCCCAAGGCTTGTTTGTTGGGCCCATGGGTTCCGTGTTCCTGGTTGCCTGAGCTGGTCTGAGCAGACTTCTGTTATTTACAACCAAGGAGCTCTCATTAACTGACAGTGGCCATGTGGGTTAGGGCGCCAACAGGAGAAGTGGTTTGATTAGGTATTACTGAGAAGACTTGGGATATACCTAAATCCTATCAAGAGGCTGGAGTTTTCGGTCCTTAGGACTGAAAAGGATTTAGTGAAAGCTATAACCTAATCAACTGTTACTGTGACCGAAGAAAGGGTACTGAAGGGCACAGGAGTCTACAGATGCTACCCAATTTATGATAGGGTTATGGCTGGATAAACCCATTGTAAGTCGAAAATGCCTTTAATACACCTGACCTACTGAACATCATAGCTTAGCCTGGCCTACCATAAATGTGCTCAAAACACTTACATTAGCCTATGGTTGGGCAAAATCATGTAATGCAAAGCCTATTTTATAAAAAAGTGTTAAATATCTCATGTAATTTATTGACTTCAGTACACTGTAGAGTAAGTACCAGTTGTTTACCTCATGATCGCATGGCCAACCAGGAGCCGCTGCTTGCTGTGCTGCCCAGCAACACAAGGGAATATCACACGGCATATTGATAGCCCAGGAAAATATCAAAATTCAAAATCCAAAGTATGGTTTCTACTGAATACATATGGCTTTCATGCCATTGTAGAGTGAAAAATCTTAAGTCAAACCATTGTAAGTCAGATACTGTCTATAGTAAAAAACGGGTACTTTGAAGTGTTTATTGAATAGCTAAAATTACAAGGCAAATATCAAATTGGGAAAAAATATTCACAACAAAGGGAACTGTTCCCTTTTTCTAACTATATCATTTTTTACCTTTCAAAGATATCTACAAAGCTAATGCCCACTATTGGCTGTAATGGGCATGATTTTGTCCACCCAAGGTAGGACCCCTCCTCCTCCTTCACCCCACTCAACCCCTGTGATAGCACAGTGTCTGTGATGCATGTTGGACCAATCAGAACCCTCCCCTGGCATTTTAAAATTTCCAGCCACAGAGAGGGAGGAAGGTGCAGCTTCTCCTTTGGTGGAGGATAAGAGGTTCTAAAGCTAAACAGAAGAAGCCATTCTGTAGCAGGAAGGAAAGATGCAGACTATACAGAGAGAAGGTATATTTGAGTTTTTGATTCCAGCTGTCCTTGAGTCTGGCTGCCCCTGCCTTTCCCCAAGTTCAGTTACAGGAGTCAATAAAGTCCCCCTTTTGCTTGAGCTAGTTCAGGATGGATCACTAACAACCAAGGATACTGACAGACACATAGGCTACATTTGGTGAAATGGCACAAGCAGACAGCCAGTGGCAAGGTGCAACATTTTGAGGAAACATCTTGGCACAATTCATTTACTCATTCATAAACAAACATGCCTACTGTGTGGTAGACATTGAGATATATTCTGGGGAAACCTTGGACCATTTCCTTAAGGAATTTAGAGTCATTTACCAATGGTCCATATCTCCATCTTTCTCTGTATTTATACCCACACATTTATTATTATTATTAAAAGTATTATTGTTATTTGCTGAACTACCTGGCAGTCAGGTACAGTAACCATAATACTCCACCCCCAATATGTATCTCCCAAGAACAAAGACATTTTCCTACATAGCCACAAAACAATGGCCACATCTAGGAATTTCAACATGCCATAGTTTCATCCAATATATAGCCTTTATTAAAATGCCCCCAATTTTTCCAATAATGTCCCAATGGGTGCACCTTCTTTATGATTATGCAATACATTTAGTTGTCATATTTCTTCAGTCGCTTCTAATCTAGAACAGTTCCCCAGCACTTCCCTGTCTTTCTTAACATTGATACTTCTAAAGAGTCCAGGCAGCTTATTCTCCAACTTAGACTTGTCTGATTGTTTCCCCCTGACCACACTCACGCCAAATATCTTTGGAAGCAACACAACAGAGGTGTCTGTAAACAAACATGTGCCTAAGTGCCCAGTCATGCTGGGGTGAGGATCGAGAGCCCTGACAGATGTAGAATGTGGCTGCTGTACAGGGTCGGGGGTAGCCTGGGGCTGGCACTAAAGGTTAGGACTGTGTCACTGTGATAATACTCTAGCCACATGCTACAATATATTGAAGACCTTGACTGTACTCTACAGGGACTTTGGGATCCACCTGTGTCCTCCTTTAGAGAACTTTTTTTCCTTGCACCCAGGTGATCTGACACTAAGACAAGCCAGTAGTTGGGACACCTGTGCTGCGGTCAAATGTGGGTCATGAGGTACTGATACATACTTGTAATCACCCAATTGCAACTGAGGCAGGAATGCCTTAGAGCTGGTCTTCAACCTGCCCCTGCGCACAGACTTGATTTACTCTATGCTCCCTCCTACCATAGCCCAGGGGAGATCATTGCAGGGTAAGTGCTTTATATTTTTATCTCCATGCCCATGCTGGAAGCTGCAGGACCGCTCACTGGTTCTTTCAGAGCGATGCAGGTCATCAACTTGTACCCAAAGCGTACAAATGTGTTGCCTATTCCAACATACATTTTCCTCTTCCTTCTTAAGTGGCATAACCTTGATTTTATTTAAGGCAGCAATTTAACTAGCTAAAAAGGCATTTCCCATCCTCTCTTGAAGCCAGGTATACTATGTGACTAAGTTCTGGCCAATGAAATGCGAGAAGTATTGTATTGTACTTCTGGGGAGTCTCCTTAAAAGGAAGAAAGGGGTCTTATTCCTCCTCCTTTCACCTTTCTACTGCCTGGAATGTGGGATTCTAATAGACAATAAGCCAATGATAGCTCCATTGTCACCCAGGACCTGGGTTCCTTCAGTCCCACTGCTCTGCCTTCATTCGTTCACGGTCTCAGGTCCGGGACGGCTGTTAGGAATCCATGCAGCATTTCTAGTTAGGTTCAGTGGCATATAATAGGCAAAGTCCAAAGTAATAGTAGCATAAACAAGACAGACATTTATTTCTCTCAAAACTTTTTTTTTTTCCTTAAGAGAGAAATAAAGTTCTGTCCTGTTTATGCTGCTGTTATTTTGGGCTTTGTCTACTTTACGCAACTGAACCTAATCATCCATCAGGGAACCTAGGGTGGGCACTGGGGTGTACTGGAGGAGTGGATGATGGGGCCAGTTCTGGGCAGACTGTAGTGAAGGTTACTGCTTCATGGGGACCTGTTTCCACCTTCAGAATCCTCCCAAACACATTAGGGTGACAGACTCCATCTCAGCTACTTGTGAGAGGAGGAAGGGTGAAAGGGGAGTTTTTAACCTCTGCCTCCTCATCCAAGGGCAAAACTTCAGGTTCCCTGTGAAAAGGTCCCAGCTTCTCTATTTTTCCACCTGAGGAAATCCCTCTAGGGCCCAGAGTCCAGACCACCAATGTCCAATAATGTGAACCACATATGTAATTTAAAATTTTCCAGTAGCCACAGTAAAAAAAGTAAAAAGAAATCGGTGAAATTAGTTTTAATGATATAGTTGCTTTAACTCAATATATACAAAATATATCATTTCAACATAATTCATCTAATCCATATATATGGAGTCATTTTAATTGTATTGGATCTAATATAATCAATGTAAAAATTATCAAGGAGATATTTTACATTCTTTTTTGAGTCCAAGTCTTTGAAATCCAGTGTGTATTTTAGACTTATGGTGCATCTCAATTTGGCTGCCATATTTTAGGTACTCAATAGCCCATGTGGCCAGTGGCTACCATATGGGACAGACTCTGCCTCTCGTCTCCTACCGAGTCAGCTAGTTCCATCATCCTGTCTTTGGTTATAATCTCCTTCACAGGTTTTTGTCTCTCTGACTGACTCCTTTGGATTGATGCGTTTTTTTGGAATGCTGTTGAAAATTTTAGAACTTCTTTGCCTCCTGGTCCAAATAGTTATGGACCAGCCCTACTCTATTCTGCACCCGGCCTTGACAACCCCATTTGTCTGGGAGGGAAGTTCAGATGGGTGAAGTTCATCAGGTACTCCTCGAATACCCAGCTACTGGTTCATGTTGACTGTCTCACACCACTGCTACCCAAATGACAAGAGTTAAGGTCTTGCAAAGGAAACAGAAAGCTTGGGAGGCAGATTCACCTGAGAAGTGAAATTATTCTTGGTGTCAATCACTTAGGAAACCAGTAAGTCTTTAGATTGGAAATTAAAAACTAGGGTACAAGATAAGGTGAGGTACAGAAGGACTTTCTCTCTCTTGATTCTCAGTTGCCCAAAGGGTAGGAGGCTGTCATAAGGCCCTGGGCACCTAAGGACAGGTGAGGACTTGGAGCATGAGGGATCAAGACAAAGGGCTGGTGAAGTGCCAAATCCTTTGAGCTGGGGCAGTGGTCTTCAAACAGTGCCCTGTGAAGTTCCCAGATTGTAGAGATCCTCTGGGGGCTGCCCACAATAGGATGCAAGGGGAGAAAAGGGGAGGCCTAGCAGATCTCTGTGCCCTCCAAGCTCCCCCAACCCAAGCAGGGCCCCTTGTATCTATTTATACATTAAGATTCTGGGCAGGGCTCACGCCTGTAATCCTAGCACTCTGAGAGGTCAAGGCGGGAGGATTGCTTGAGCTCAGGAGTTCAAGACTAGCAAGAGCAAGAGCGAGACCCCATCTCTACTAAAAATAGAGAAATTAGCCAGGCATCGTAACATGCGCCTGTAGTCCCAGCTACTCATTTGCTACTCGGGAGGCTGAGGCAGGAGGATCGCTTGAGCCCGGGAGCTTGAGGTTGCAGTGAGCTACGATGATGCCACTGCATTCTATGCAGGGCAACAGAGCCAGACTCTGTCTCAAAAAAAAAAAAAAAAGATTCTGCAAACAATTTCATTTTAAAAATGACTCCACTGTTAAAACAAAACAAAAAACTGAAAATGGCTGAAATCAATGAAGAAACAGATGTTCTAAGGAGGTAGGTAGGTGATTTTCCTAAGATCACACAGTTAGCCACAAAACCAGGATTCAAATGACCAGATCTGTCTCCTAAAGTTATGTTCCTTCACAAGAGAAATAGGTAATTTCCTGGACTCCCTGCAAGGACTTGTGCCTCCCAGAGTCATGAGACCAAGGAGAGGTCTCATGCTACCTCATGGAAGGACAAATCCTTACCATGTAAAAAGCAGAGAAGAGGAAGTCTTGGGACTCTACAAAAGAATTCTGCCATTTTTATTGATTAAGAAAGAGTGCTTTTTTACAAAAAAGAAAAACTGTTTGAAATATGTGAGAGGACGGAGGTTTGAGTCCACGTCTTCCCTGGGCTCTTCAAGCCTGTGTTACCTCTATTTATCTGCCACACCCTAGAGGTCAAAAAGACACATGCCTTGAAGGACTTATGACTGCAAGACAGTTCCAGGACCACATCTAGCCTTTCTCCCTCCAAACTGAACATTAAAACATACTTTTGCTCTAAAGAATGGAAGCAAGGAAGAAAGGGAGGGAGGAGGGAGAAAAGAAGGAAAGAAGGAACAGAAGGAGGGGGAGAGAAAAGGAGGAAGGGAAGAGGGGAGGGAGGAATGAAGGAAATGACGAATGGCAGACCTTACAGTCAGTGCACCCACTGCAGATGCCCGCATGATCTCTCCACGGCTACCTCTCTGACCCGCTCTGCTGGGACTCTCCCACTGCTCACTTTCCCTGCACCCCAGCCAAGCAGGCTCCTCGGTACTCCTCCAACACACCAAGCATGTTGCTGCTTCAGGGCCTTTGCACTCCTCCTTCCCTCTTCTACAGAAAGCCACGCACATTACTCCTTCCCGTCATTGAGGTCTCTGCTTAGTGCAGAGGACTTCCTTGGCTTCTTCCTAAAAGAACCCCTCATCACTCTGACTCTTGTTCTCTATAGCATCCATCGGCACCTAATGTATATTTACTTTAAAAAAAAATTATGATTAAACTTTACTTCACAGTTTGGAAGAGTACTGGTCAGGTATTTTGTAGAATGTCTATATTTACTTTTTAATGTATCATCTCCTTTCTCTATTAGATGTAAGCTCCAAATCTACAGAGACGTCATCATTTTTTCATTGCTATATCCTCCAATAATACAACAGTGCCTACAGCTAGAGCACATAGCCATTTCTCAATAAATGTTGAATGGAAGGATGGACAAATAAACAAATTGTGTTCCCGACGTATGGGGAGCTCACAAACAAATTCCATCACAAGCCATCTTCCAAGGTGTCCAGAGATGAGGGTGAATGCCACTGCCCTCGGGGCGCCTGTTGTTTGTCTGGATTCACCCAGAAGAGCACATTGAGTGTTGGCGAAGCCAATAGAAGTTCCAAAGAATGTGTTAATCATCTCAGCAGGAACCTGGAGAAGCCCGAGACACAGGCAGGGCCATGAATCTTGGCCTCACCCAGAAGGGAAATCAACCAGCTACAGGGGAAGGCAGCCACCCCTCCGCTGGCCTTTCTCTGGGGCTGGGGCTGGGTGATGGAGCTCCTGGGTGTCAGAGTGGCATTACCGTTGGTTCTGCATAATGACTTCTAGGTGTAGGTGGGGATGCCTGGCTGTGGATTTCCTCAGGTGGCATTTGAAGTCCCTGGGTACTCTGGCTCCCCAGGAAGGCACAGATGTGGCACTTACTTCTCTGTAGCAAAGGAGAGGTTGAAATTGAAGTGCTAGAGGAATAGGACTTGCTGCACCTGCCATGCCTCAAATCTCAAGAGACCCACAGGTGCTTAAGGCTTTGGTAATTCAACTATACAGTGATGGAGTGGAGCACTGGAGTATTGAGTCCCTGCCAGGCTGGCCTTCAGGCCTGGAAGAGCAGCCTTACTGCAGGTGCCTCTTTTTTTTTTTTCAGATACTGGATAGTTTTTTTTTTCCTCTTCCACCATTGCCAAAATATAAGGTTTGGGGTTTTAGTGCTTCCAGATTCTGCGACAATGCAGCACTACCCCAAGTTTGGAGGCCTCTGTCTTTAGTATAACTCTGGGATCAGTGTCTGTGCAGAGTGACACAGTAATGAAGAGGGTCTTAAACTCCCCCAAAACAGTAGGTGCAGCCCTTCCAGGTGAACACGACGCTCTTTTCAGGAGGCCAATCCGAGCGGTGGTGTGTGCAAGGGAGGAATCAGACCAGGGAATTAGTCTACAAAACCTGTGTCTTTCATGGTGTGAGGCATTTCCAATCTAGAGCCATAGTCACCTTTGGCAGAGTCAGCATCCCCTGGTTGAAGATATTCCCTAGAATGGCCACTTAGGCTGTGACAACACAGTGTTTCCGTTTCTGGACAGATGAGGGTATTCATTGTGGGAAGAGAGGGTGCCAACCTTTTTGGCATCAGGGACCAGTTTCATGGAAGACAATTTTTCCACAGGGATGTGGGGAGTCGGGGGTGGGAGGCAGAGCTCAGGCAGTGATGCCAGTGATGGGGAGCTGGGGAGCTGCTGTAAATGCAGATGAAGCTAGCTCCTGCTGTGCACTCCCCCCCTTCCTAAGTTTCATGGAAGACAATTTTTTCCACAGATGGGGCGGGGATGGGGAGAAGGGGTGGGCAGCAGAGTTCTGCTCCCAGTCCTTAACAGGCCATGGACCAATATCGGTCAACCCCAGGCTTAAAGAACAAAAGCTGATTTCTCTCTCACATAGCATCTGAGATGAGTGTCTAGGTAACTCTGCTTCTTGAAGTCACTTAGGGGCCAGGTTCCTTCCTCTTGTGGCTTTTCCTTATTTTATCTCCCTGGTTGGGGCTGAGCCATTGCCTTGTCCAGGTTCCAGAAGCAGGGAGGGAGAGAGAGACCCTGCAGAGGAGACATTGCTGACTTAAGGGCCTCAGTTCACTGCTGCACTCTTGCCATTGGTGAGAACTTAGTACACACCTCAACCCCCAAAGATTGCCCAGGACATGCAGTCTTGCCATATCCCTTTCCTTTCTCAGGAGGAAAAGGAGAATGGATTTGGGAGGCATCTAGCTATCCAATTCCATGGTGGCAATGAAGTCAACCCACATTTAGAACTGTGAGGCCAAGTCCAAGGACTATAGATTGAACTATAAACCCCTTTAGGATAAAGACTGATTAAAAATTCATCTTTGCATCCCCAAATCCCCAGAACCTAGCACAATGACTCCATGTAAAAGATGCTCAATAGATATTGAAGTCTGTGTTAGTTAAGATTCTTTTAGTTGCAAGAAAATAATACTGGGAGTTTAATGGAAGACTTCTGAGGGGCTCCTAGAATTAAAAAAAAAAAGGACTTTATTGAAATTAGAAAAAAAAGAGCTGAGTAACCAAGTCTAGGAAGGAATAAGAACTGCACAGCTACAGGGACCTCAAAAGCTAGAGTTCATGGACACTTTCTCTAGGGCAATAGTCTGGGTTCTGTTCCCAAGACCCTCAGGCTCTGTATTGATTCACTGATGCTCTATATATACAGGCAGGAGAAAGTTGTTATCCCAGACCAGGCCAGCTGTCAACCCCAATCAATGAGCCCAAGCCAGGAACAGTGAGGAAAAACACAGACAAGACCCCAGTGTATTGGGCCCATTTCCAGAGAGGGGAGAACTGTCATGTGAATTATTATCCAAATACCTGATCACAGCCCTGTCGAGGAAGCCTTACAAGCTTCAGTCTGTTAGGTGCTGGAGGCCAGCGGGGAGATGCAGCAGCCAAAGAGTAGGACAGGCTATTTAAAGTAGCTAAGCCTTGGAGGTAGTTTTAGTCATGCTTTTTTTTTTTTTTTTAAGAGACAGGGTATGGCTCCATCACCCAGGCTGGAGTGCAGTGGCACCATCATAGCTCAATGAAGCCTTGAACTCCTGGGCTCAAGTGATCCTCCTGCCTCAGCCTCCCAAGTAGCTGGGACTACAGGCACATGCCACCATATCTGGCTGTTTTAAATTTTTTGTAGAGATGGAGTCTTGCTATGTTGCCTAGGCTGGTCTCACATTCCTGGGCTCGAGGGATCCTCCCACCTTGGCCTCCTAAAATGCTGGAATTACAGGTGTGAGCAACCACACCCAGCCGA
The DNA here is from genome assembly GCA_023783475.1 of Daubentonia madagascariensis. Taxonomy (NCBI): domain Eukaryota; kingdom Metazoa; phylum Chordata; class Mammalia; order Primates; family Daubentoniidae; genus Daubentonia; species Daubentonia madagascariensis. Next base: position 36,217,086 of record JAKFHU010001035.1, on the reverse strand, counting down.
TCATGCCCTTTGGAATGTGTATAAGCTTGGAACACACACTAGGTGGTGGTAATCTTGGCAGTCACAGCTTGCTATTTTTGTGCTTTATAACTTTGCCAGGAGGCTCTGGGAAGTACCCTGAGGGCCCAGTGAACCTCACCAATAGTGTGAGGGTCTATGGTTGCTCTGGAAGCCCTGAACCTTCTGTCTTCACCTAGTGGTGCCTGGACACTGGGGATGAGTGGAGGCTCAATCTAGTCTTACATTTCACCATTTCACCCTTGGCCTCCTGCCTTTCCCTAAGCCAGAATCATCCCCACTCACCCCCCTAACTCCTGCCGCAACTGTCAAGCAGTTTGCCTTTCCACAGGGGCTGATCACTCCTTCCTGAAAGTGGGTGCAAAGAACAACATTAATCCAGAGAAAGCCCCGTATCAAGAGACACAACTCACCTGTCCCAACCCTCCCAGAGATGCTACGGTGCTCCAACTGTACCCTCCAATGTCGGAGACACAGATATCTTACATTCTGCAGCAAGTAACCCCTTAGGATGTTATTGTGTGTCAAATTCAGGGAGGGAGGGTGGTTATAATTACCATAGTCTCTCAGTCTCCCCAGCTAGCTTTTGGATTAAGATGACTACTCAGGCTTCCTCCATCAAACAAATGGAAAGGTCAGGCAATTATCGGTCTGTATTAGGACTTGAATAGCTTGATTTGCCTGCCTTAGAAGGATTCAGGTGCAATTATCTGGCTACTAGCCAGCCTATCTAGATTAGCCAGTCTGACAAAGGGCTTCCTAAACTGACTGGACTTAATGAGAAGGAAAGGGCTCCACCTACTCTTGAGATCCACTCTTCCCTTCTGTGTGCCCCCGGGTCCATGGCCTTGTATATAATGATATCTGGAATCCATGTGTGACATTGGGCTGCACACAGTTTGAGTTGCCCGTTAAGGTAGTACAAGGGTTTGGGAGGTGTATTAGTTATCTATTGCTGTGTAATAAATTACCCCAAAACTTAGTGACTTAAAACAATAAACAGTTATCTCTGTTTCTGTAGTTAAGAATCTGAGCACAGCTTAGCTTGGTGTCTCTGGCTCACGAGGCTGCAGTCATCATTAGGCTGACTGGGGCAGGATCTGTCTCCAAGCTCACTCACGTGGCTGGTGGCAGGCCTCAGGTCCTCTCTGGCTGTTGGCCAGAGATGTCAGTTCCTTTCTTCATGGGCCTCTCTGTGAAGCTGCTCACAACATGGCATCTGGCTTCCCGCAGAGTGAGCAAATGAGTGAGAACAAAAGAGAGCACAAAGGTGGAAGCCACAGTCTTTTGTCACCTAATCCTGGAAGTGACATCCCATCACTTTTGCTGTATTTTACTCATTGGAAGTGAGTAAAAGTGAGTCACCAGGCCCAGTCCACACTCAAGGGGAGGGGATGACACAAGACGTCACTGGGGGTCACCTTACAGGCTGCCTACCACCGGATGTCCCAGAGATGTGATGCCAACAAGTAGTTTGTCTTTGGTTTGTTAGTTCTACGAGATGCCAGGAGAGGGGAAAGAGATATTTATCAAAGTAAGGACTTAAGGCCAGAGGTAAGGAGCTGGGATGTTAAGAGGCCAGGCAGAAGAGGAACCAAAGAATGAGTGAGAGCCAATAATGAATGGCCTGAGACAGGAAAAGGTATAAATGATCCAGATGGGGCACTGAGGAATCAATCCTGGGAAACCTGCTCATAACACCTAACTGCTCCCTTGCTTGTAGGGCAGCATCTTGAGGCACGAGCTGGGCAGAGCAGGTGCAGGTGGATGGTGGTACAGTTAGACAAGATAGGAAATGAAGAGGGTCACTGATTTGCTCAGGGACAAGCTGATTGTGTGGTGCCTGTGGAACGTCCAGATGGAGATGTCCACTGGGTAACTGAAAAAGGATGGAGGATCTATGGAGGGTCTACACGTACAGGGTTGGGAAGACAAACACAGACTTCGGCACAGAGGCAAGAGCAGGGTCATCCAGGTAGACTGAGGAAGTCAGTTCTATTGGGCAATTACTGCTAAAAATGTCTCTAAGACATATACTTCTCCTCTTTGAGGCCTGCTGTGAGCCTGCTACCCTGAATTGTGTTTATTATCATTATTTTTAATTTAAATTGTGTTTTTCCTATTTCTTTTCTTTTTTTTTGTGATTGGTATCAGAAGTGATTTCCTATTTCTTTACTGTTTTTTTTCAATCAGCTTTCTCAGGTTGAATCTGAATTGTATTTACATTTTTCTTGAACTCCATAACTTTTTTATAATAAACTTTATTTTTAGAACAGTTAGATTTAAAGAAAAATTGAGAAGGTAGTACAGAGAGTTCCCATATATCACACACTCAGTTTCCCCTATTATTCACAACTTACATTAGGATGGTACATTTGTTACAATTAACAAACCAATATTAATATATTGTTATTGATTAAAGTCCATGGTTTATTCACATTTCCTTCATTTTTTAAGCCAAGGAACTTTTTTCTGGTCCAGAATAGCATATTACATTTACATTTACATTTAGTTGTCATGTCTCCTTGGGCTCCTCTTGGCTATAACAGTTTCTCTGACTTTCCTTGTACTTTTTTGTTTGTTTGGGTCTTATTATGCTGCCTAGGCCGATCTCAAACTCCTGGGCTCAAGCGATCCTCCCACCTTAACCTCCTAAGTAGCTGGGACTATCGGCGTGCACCATTTTGCCCAGCTCTTTCCTTGTTTTTAATGACCTTGACAGTTTTAAGGAGTACCAGCCAGGTATTTTGTAGGACGTCCCTCTATTGGGATTTGTCTGATGTTTTTCTTGTAGTTAGACTGGGGTTATGGGTTTTGAGGAGGAAGACCACAGAGGTAAAGTGTCATTGTCTTCACATCATATCAAGGGGTACATGCTATCAACACGACTTGTCATTGGTGAGGATGGCCCTCATCACCTGGCTGAGGTAGTTTACCAAGTTTCTCCTCTGTAAAGTTACTATTTTTTTTCCGTCTTTCTATACCATATTCTTTGGAAGAAAGTCACTATAAGCAACCTACACTTAAGGAGTGGGGAGTTATGCTCCAACTTCTTGAGGGTAGAATATCTACATCGATTATTTAGAATTATTTTGCATGGGAGATTTGGGTTTTCTTCCCATTTATTTATTCAATCATTTATTTATATAAGTATAGACTCCTGGATATTTATTTTAAACTTTGGGTTATAACCCAATACTACTTTGTTCCTCAAAATTGTTTTATCCTTGGCCCTTGGAAGCTCTTTCAGTTGGCTCCTCTGTGTCTTTGATATACAATCATTGTTTTATTTGTTTGTTTTGGTCCTTTTTTACTTTCCAGAACTATAAGATACTCTAGGTTCATCTTGTATATTTCTTCCCTCAGTCCTAGAATCAGTTATTTCTACAAGGAGCCCTGGTTCCTTTTATTGGAGGTACTAAAACCAAGATCTGGGTGCTAGGTGTGCTCAACTGTATTTTCAACCTTTGTTCTTTCCTGACCTAAGATAACGTGTACTATGCTTTTGCATAGGCCTACTTTTGTTTCTATTTTGCCTTCCTAATTTCTTTGTATACTTTGATGTCATTCTCTTCTTTGCTTTCTCTCTACATTTAAAGCTGCTTAAATAGGAACTGGCTAAACTGATGTCCATGGGTTATCACCACTAGACTCCTTGATGGTATTTTACTGCTTCAAGTCTAGACTTAAACTCCTGCAGCCATTTTCTCCTTTCCTAAAATAATGGTATTGACATTTTGTAAAATAAAACTATAACATTTGCCTTGAGTTTGTAAGGCTGTAAACATTAGAATTCTGTAAAACCATTGTTGGGGAAGGAGAGAGGGCATCATCTGGACTTAGGGAACTGAGTTGGGTTGGGACCCTAAATCACAAAAGATTCCATGAAGATATGTCCATTTTCTGTGCTTAATAAAAAGCCTAGATCCTAGGAAAAGGGAGCAGTATTTCTGGTGCTTTTTATAATTTCTCTCTACTCCTGCCACCCTAAAACCCGTGTGGCCAAAAATGTCTCTTCCTTTAGTTTAACAAACACAGACTGAGCTTTAACAGAGTTTTTAAAATAAACACAGGCATACACATACAAAGGAAAATATAAAAGCATAGATTGTTTTACAGATGGCATAGAAATGGTGAGCTAACACATGTGTGACAAAAGCACGTTTTTCTTGTCCTAAGATAACTATGATTTGCCTAATTTTCATATTTCAGACCTGGGATTCAAGCACTCACATCTGTTTCTCAACCTGAGGTGGAGGAGGGCGTCAGCATTACTTGGTCTCATGGAAGTCTGAATGTCCCCGTTTGCCTCTCAGACCTAGACCTGCCTGGGATGCCTGGCTATCCTGGCACTTCCTTGGCCCTCACAGGGCCCTCATTCCCAGCTCACTGACTTCCAGCACCCATCCTCTGGGCTTCAGGTTAGTTGGAACTAATTTTCCAAACTCCCTCTTGGTGTTCCTCTTTCTCTTTTAGAGAAGTTCTACCCTCTTCTCTGTCCTATGTAGCTAGCCAAAGACTACTTTTTTTTTTTGAGACAACGTCTTGCTCTGTCACCTGGACAAGAGTACAGTGGCATCATCATAGCCCACTGCAACCTCAAACTTCTGGGCTCAAGCCATCCTCCTGTCTCAGCCTCCCGAGTAGCTGGGACTACAGGTGGGCGCCACCACGCCTGGCTAATTTTTTATATTTTTTGTAGAGATGGGGTCTCGCTTTTGCTCAGGCTGGTCTCCAACTCCTGACCTCAGGAGATATCTTGGCCTCCCAGAGTGCTAGGATTACAGGCATGAGCCATCTCACCCGGCCCAAAGACTATTTCTGAGGGTCCTGATAAGCCTGATTATACTCTTCCACGGGGCTGGGTGGAAGAGTATAATCAGTATAATCTTGCTAGGTTTATTGTTATTTTTAAAAATTTAATTTAATTTTTCTTTATTTTACTTACTTTAATTTAATTTTACTTATTTAATTTAATTTTTCTTTATTTTACTTACTTACTGTGTTTCCCAGGCTGGCCTTGAACTCCTAGGCTCAAGCTATCCTCCCACTTCTGCCTCCAGAGTAGCTGGGACTAAAAGCCACCACACCTGGTGCTTGCTAGGGTTTAGTGATGTCTTACCATTGGCCAGGTGGCCTCTAGAGGCCGCTGCCTTCTTAACTTGGAGTCTATCCCTTCTCCTGGGTGCGGTCATTTGCTTTTCTGCCCAGCGCCTCCTAGTGGCCCTCTAAGGAAGTTTCTTTTTCTAGTCCCTGAGATAATTCACTTCTAAGGACATTTGTCAAACTGAGATTGACCTACCCAAGCTCAATGACTGCCAGATCCTTTCTCAGTCAAATTCTGAACAGGGCCCAGGTATCCCAAGTAATTCTCATTTTATTCCTTACTCTCCCTCCAACCCCAATTGGTTTTGCAATACAAATCATTACAGTTGAACATCCAAAAAGTACCTTAAACATATAACAATGGGCTTGCCAAGACAAAGATTAAATGGGGTGTGTCCACGGTAGGGCTAACTGGAAGCACCAGCCTCTCCTATGCCTAGCTGATTATTTTTTAAGTTAGTAGATAGAAGTAAGGGCAGCGTGAACATTCTTCTAGTGGACCCCATGGTGACTGATTTCAATGAAGTGACAATATTATTTTTACATTTTACATTTACTTTCACAATATTACATTTTCACAGTCTGGAAGAATTGCTGGTTTGATTGGTGCCATTAAAACTGGAGTTTTCTTAAGGGTCCTATAAGTAAGGGGACGTCTCAGTAACGTTTAATCTACATAGAATATAAATATCACTCTTGAGTTGGTTACTAGGGTGAAAGCACAAACAGCTATAAATTGAAAGTCTTGACTAATGCTGATTCAAAGGAAGTTATATATACAATTTCTTTCTCTTTTTTTTTCTTTTCTTTTTTTGAGACAGAGTCTTGCTCTGTTGCCCAGGCTAGAATGCAGTGGCGTCATCACGGCTCACTGCAGCCTCAAACTCCTGGGTTCAAGCCATCCTCCTGCCTCAGCCTCCTGAGCAGCTGGGACTACAGGCATGTACCACCACACCCGGCTAATTTTTCTATTTTTTGTAGAGACGGGGTCTTGCTCTTGCTCAGGCTGGTCTCGAACTGCTAAGCTCAAGCAATCCACCTGCCTCAGTCTCCCAGTGTTAGGATTACAGGTGTGAGCCACTGCGCCTGGCCTATATATACAATTTCTCTCTTTCCATAAGGATCTATTGCTATTGAGATAGACCACTGGTACAGTCATTGAGTGTTTGTTAATCCCTTGACACTGTCTGAGTTAAATACACACTGTATCTACAGCATAGAATGACTTGGCATCATTAAAGAAAACTTGGTAAGCCTATTTTCTTCTTTCTTTGGAGATTTACACTGACATCTGCTCTAATTGTTCTTGCAGTTTCATCCATCACAATAGAAGCTAGGGAAAGGGTATAAAAAGCTTCTCAGTGTCCTTTACTACAAACATTTTTGTTTTCAATTGCTTTCTCTTGCAAAGGAAAAATTCTACTTGGAAGACTTAAGGTACTAGCAAATGTTAGGCAGAGGGCAAAGCTCCTGCCTCTGGGCATAGAAACTGCTGTTGCTCAGCCACAGGGCTGCATGGAGTTAGAGCCCTGGAGAAGGAAACATAAAAAACTCGGAAAGCTACAGCAGGCACTCATTTAATCATTTTTTGCTGAGCAATAGGCTCTGTTCTCAGACTCAGGCCCACGACAGGCTTACACCAATCTAATTGCAGGTTCTCCAAACCACCTTAAAAACTACAAGTCTTTCAGATTGCCATATCTCTCAGCATTCCACCCAGCGAGCTTAGTATTTTTGGCTAAACTGTGAGAACATGTGTCTCAGTAAACTGAGGCAAATGTCTGAGGTTTTTTGACATAGAAGGGGAATGGGATCACACACACCAGAACTGGATTATTTTATCTCCAGTTAAGAACTGGGAGGAAAAATAGTCGATATTTGAAATCCTGCAACTTGGAGAAAAATGCAATTGCTGTTGAAGAGTGTATCAATTATTAAGTGTGGAGCCAATGCTATTTTGGTTGCATCTACAATGAGAAGATCATTTCCAGGAATGCCATACGCTTCGCCTCAGTCAACCCCAGCCGCAATCTTTGCTCTAAGGCAGAAATAGCACTGGGCATAGGGGGAGGAGGGCTGGGATGTGAGGCTGGGATATCAATTGTTAGAGGGACAGAGGGTAGGAACAGCAGGTGTTTTTGAAAGCTGACTCCTAAACTAGTTAATTCTGGTTCATTAATGTTAGTAAAAGCAGCTCTCCTCTTTGCAGAATGGATAGAACACTGTGGGCAACTTTCATTCATTTTGAAAATGTCTTTGATTTTTCTTCTGAGCAGACTCCTCACTCAGCTGTTTGAATGTGCCCTGTGATATGACAAGGGGCAGAGTGGGGGCATCTCCCTCTCTCTGCCTTGCCCTCCCACTTCCTTCCTGTCTGGGCTCAAGGCCTGTCTCTCCCTAATCTTGAACATCGGATCAGGCAGTTGGGTCTCAGAGATGTCAACCTACCCCCAGGGCAACAGCCTCCTAATTTTTTCCCCATATTTTCTATATAGTTCCTGAGTCAAGATGCTACAGAACCTCCTGAATCCATGTCCAATCCTTTTTGGACAGTTCTCTTTTTTTTGGTAACAGCTTCATTGAGATACAATTCATAATCCACCCATTTGAAGTGTTCAGTTCAATGGTGGACAGCTCTTCTTTCCCTGCACCTCCTGGTCTGCTTCCACATTATCTCCTTCCTCCAGGAACAGAATGGGTATACGAGAGGACACAGATACCACTGGAGCTGATCCCAAGAACTTTTCTGACTAGAGCATCTGCTAGGTAAGGAATAATAGGGGTGCTCACTGACCCAGGGTTGGGGCCTGCTGAATGAGGCCTTCTGCAGTGCTTCTAAATGCCAGGAAGCTGGCAGACACTGTAGGTACAGGGGGAAAGTAGTGCCAAGTATGGCACCAGTATGCCAACCATTTAACAAAACTGAAGTGGTTTTTCAGAAAGAGCCTGGATTTCCTGAGTTGGTCAATTCCAGCCTTGCTATATAATGTATAATACTGCCAGTTCAGCACTCAGAGAACAGTATTTAAATCAACAGTAATATAATACTGGATTTGTAGGGTATAAAAAAAAAGGGGGAAAAATAAGTAAATCAACAGTAATAGCCATTTATTCCCTCACTCTACAAATAGTTATCAAGCTTTGACAAGGAGCCAGGCACTGTTCTAGGAGCTGGGGGTTTGGTGGGTCCCTGCTCTCAAAGGAAGTAAGCAGAGTCTGGTGGGGAGACAGATGATAAACAAGTAACAAGTGAATGAGCAAAATGATTTTTGTTTTAAAAATAAACTTTTTTTTTAGAGCAGTTTTAGGTCCACAGCAAAACTGAGAGGAAGGTACAGAGTTATACTATATACTCCCTGTCCTCCACATGCACAGCCTCCTCCTTAACTAACATCCACCACCAGAGTGGTACATTTGTTACAGTCAATGAACCTACACTGACATAATCACCCAAAGCCCATCGTTCATACCAGGGTTCACTGTTGTTGGAGATTCCATTGGTTTGGACAAGTTAGATTTTTCAATAGGGATAAGGGAATGAAAAAAACAGGTTGACATGCCAGAATAGGTGGCTGGGGAACGCCTCTCTGAGGAAGCGACATTGGAATTGAGACTTGACTACCAGGAAGCAATCAGTGACATAATGTTCTGGGACAGAGTGCTCCAGGCAGAGGGAGCAGCACGTGCCAAGGCCCCAGGTGTACCTGAGCAGAGGGGGATACAAGACCCAGCAAGAACGGGCCTGAGGAAAAAGAGGTAATCTGGTAGGAGGATATGTGCTGAGATTTTTTTAAACTAGTTTTTTAAAAATTGAAACATAATCTTTTCATGCAGTTAAAAGAAAAAAAAAAGACAAAAGGTTTACAATAACCAATAACAAGTAGGTCTCATATTTATCCTAACCTTCCCAGACCCTCGGCCATGAAACAACCACCCATAACTGTATTTTACGTATCCTTTCAGAAATCTTATCATCCCCCCCTCTATTTTCAGGTCCAATATGAAGAAATAACTGCCAACATTCGAAAATAAGCTTACATGGAGTTCAAGGTCTTAAAATTTTACTTTTACTTTTTTATTATGGACAATTTCAAATATATACAAAAGTGGAGAGATTAATTTAATGAACTCCCATTGCCAAGCTTCAACAATTATCAACTTGTGGCCAATCTTGTTTCATCTCTATCTCTACTGACTCACCTTCAGCCTTGATTATTTTGAAGCAAATAACAGACATCATCACATCATCTTATCCTTAAACATTTCAGGTTATGATAGTGACTTTTGGAAGATTAGTTATCTTGTATAATGACCCACATTCTAGATTTGTTTGATTGCTTCCTCTGGTATCACCTAACTTGTTCCTCCCTCCCCAGGGATGTTTGATGCTTGGTAGACAGGAGACTGGCTGGTGGGCCAGCATGGGAGGCAAGAGAGCCTGCTCAGTCTTTGGGTTTCAGCGCTGGGTCTAGCACTTACTAGCTAGGTGTGGGGCCTTGGGCAAGTCATCTAATCTCTTGAAGCCTGATTTCCTTATCTGTAAAATGAGGGTGATAATAAGAGTGTCCCTGTGGGCTGCTGAGGGCACAACGCCACCTAGAAGGGCTCAACCATTGTATGGAGCAAGGGACGTGGAGTGGTGGTGGGGAGAAGGAACATCCCAGTATAACAGAGGAGCATGACAGAAGTGAGGTTTGGGTGAAGAGGAAGAAGAGGAGCTCTTCTGAAATGGCACCAAACCTCTCAAAGCTGAACATTTAAGGAAGAGAGTGTTCCTTTTGCTTAAATAAGAGCATAAAGTGTCTTAGAGCAGAGAAAAAGGCAAGGACATTGGTGGAAGATGAGGGTGACATGTTTCTCTGGTGGCTTCTCACCTTTAAGAATGTGGTCCATGTGGTGGGATGGTTCTGAGGACAGTTTAGTTAATGAAGCACTAGCATTAGAAGTGGCTTACCCAGCAATGCAATAATGTCCACTATGCCATATATAGTGGATCAGAATATGCCACCCCCAAATGTGCCACTTAATCATGGAAAGGATTATTTTGAGCTGAAGGCAATTGAGAAGAATCAGACACAAGAAAAACTCTGTGCCTTTCTGCTCTCTACCAGGAAGGGCAGGAAGATTCTTAATCACTGGAGACACTGCACCCTCATCAGCCCAGAGGTGGCACCAGAGGAATCTACACATTTCACTGAAACAATACTTATCTTCCATTAGTTTCCCCCATATATTTACCTTCCCATAGTTTGCCACCTCTGAAAGCCAAAACTCCTTTTCCTTTGTCTTATTATTTCTCTACAAATTTATTGTTCTTTGTTAAGATGCTATATAAACCTCAAGTTCTAACCGCACTTTGATTTTTTCCTGTGTGATGTGCTGTGCTGTACTTTTTAATAAATTGTGTTTTTCTCTTGTTAATCTGTCTTTTGTCAGTCTAATCTGCAGGATGTAGGCCTAGAACCTAGGAAAGTAGAAGAAAAAGTTTTTTCTCCTCCCCTATACATATTTCATGCCTTAGCCTTAGACAATTGAGAGCTCTTACTTTTTCCCTTTTATCTCTTTTTTAAGAAACCGCTTTATTGGGGTATGAATGACATACAAAAGGCTGTAAATAATTCATGTGTCCAACTTGATGAGTTTGGAGATAAGTATACACCCATGAAACCATCACCAAATCTATGCCATAAACTTTTTAAAAAATTTCTTTTTTTTTCTTTTAATTATATATTTATATAAAGTTGGAACTATAGGTGTGTGCCACGATGCCCAGCTAATTTTTGTACTTTTAGTAGAGACGGGGGTCTCACTCTTGCTCAGGCTGGTCTTGAACTCCTGAGCTCAAGCAATCCTCCTGCCTCAGCCTCCCAGAGTGCTAGGATTACAGGTGTGAGCCACCATACCCAGCCTCTTTTTTTTTTTCTAAAGGCTGGTCAAGTGAAGCAGTGGGAGTGGAGAAGGAACAAAGGAATCTGTAACCGGTTGTGATCAATTTAGTTGTAAACACCACTGCACTGGGCCCAACCTATGCCATAAACTTTTATATCACCTCCAAAAGTTTCCTCCCACCATCTTTTTTACAATGATGATGGTAATGATAAGAACACTTAACATAAGATCTACCCTCTTAGTATTTTTTTTTATTTTTTATTTTTTTGAGACACTTGTCTCGTTCTGTTGCCTGCGCTACAGTGCAGTGGCATCATCATAGCTCACTGCAACCTCAAACTCCGGGTCTCAAGTGATCCTCCTGCCTCAGCCTCCCAAATATCTCCCAGCTAATTATTATTATTATTTTTTTGTTGTTGTTGTAGATACAGGGTCTCACTTTGTTGCTCAGGCTGATCTCGAACTCCTGGACTCAAATGATCCTCCCACCTTGGCCTCCCAAAGTGCTAGGATTACAGGTGTGAGCCACTATACTTGGGCCTCTCAGTAAATTTTTAAGTATACAGTACAGTATTATTGAATATAGGCACTATGCTGCACAGCAGATTTCTAGGACTTATTGGTCTTGTATAATTGAAACTCTGTATCCTTTTTCTAATACCTCCCCATATTAGAGCTTTTCAAACTGTGAGTACCGTCTTGACTTGGGGATAAACTCATGGTCCTATTGAAAGTCATTGCGCTTTTTAAGATCTTTTTTTTAGCCCTGCCTAAGCAAGGCCTCAAAAAATTTGGTTACCAATTCACAATTGTTGCTCTCCATGGAAACCTTTAGTAAAAGGTGAAAGATTTATTCGTTCTGAAGAGAAACCAGAGCATGAAAGTCATAGCTTTATCTTCTACAGGGGTAATTGTGCATAGTGGGCTAAGTCATTAAGTCTTTCACTTATATAAAATTAGAAGAGTTGGAAGGCTACATTTCTATTCGAAAAGCCGACTTTTTAGAGCACCGATTGATTTTGCAGTGGCTGAGAAATAAACTGATGTAAACACAAACACCGAAAATACGAATTAACAGCAGAGCAAGGGCTTTTTAAAGCAGAGAGAGTTGATACGTAAGTTATATGGAACAGTAGTGCCCATGGGCATTTCAATTACTAAAGCTCAGGGCAGGCAGGGTTTTCAGAGTCCCTGAATGTACCCAGTTATGCAAGGCAAAGTGCTGGAGGAATCTGTGTTCAACACAGGGTCAGCAGTGTAAAGGCCACAACTTTTCACTGAATTTTTTATGTTTCAGGTTACTTTGTTGTTGGTCACATTTTTAGATACATCAATTCACTTATCCAATTTTTGTTTATTTAGGACCCAGGAATGAGAAATGAGCATGGCCTATTTGGGCTAACAAGTACACATGAAGTGAGATTTTTCCTGTGTCATGCACTGAGCTATATACCACCCTCACATCATCTCACTGAATCCTTACGTCACTCACTTGATGTGGGTATCATTATCTTAATTCTACAAAGGAGAAAATGAGGCTTAAATAGGTTAGAGAACTTGCTCCAGGTCACTCACCAAGTAAGTTGTGCAGCCAGGATTTGCATCTAAGGAGGGCCCTCATAACCAGTTGGGACATTATTATATGGACAATTTGTAATTCTGTAGATCTATATAGTCCTTTTAGGTCTTTGAACTGGGGAATACCTTGATGAAACGGATCGAAGGAAGGCTGTCTGGTGGCATTATACAGGATTCACAGAGGTAGGAAAGAACTGGAGTGCAGAGAGATGGGGTAGAAGGTTGTGGCAGCAATCCAGGCACTGGAGATGAGTGACCAGAGGTTGGAACTAGAAAACCTGGTGCTAGCCTTGTTTCTGCCATGCTGCTCCTGCTAGGGAACTTCAAGCAAGTTACAGCCACATCTCTGAAGCTTTCTTACTCCTCCCTAAAATGGGTTGATAAATCGAGACTAGAAAATCTCTAGGTCCTTTCAAACTCTAAAATTCTGCCTGATGCCTTTAAATTTTAATGCATTCTAAAGATTTAGATACAAAGACCCTAAATATCATCCTGAATCCGGAAGAGAATTCAGATGTAATAATTCTCAACATCGTTTTCTTCTCAAAGTACAAAGGAATAGAATTGGTTTTAAGAATGCTTTCTAAACTAGATTATATTGAGACAAGCCAATCATTTCTGCATCGTAGTGTTTTCTTTGTTTAAGAAAAAATGATGTGGGTATTGCTAGTGCAGCAGTGGTTGACGATATTAAAATCAAATAAGAATATTACTCTTGAAACAAATGAAATGATTTAAACCTCTCTAAGAAATATTAGAGAAAATATACCTAGGAGGCACACATTATATTGTCATCAAATAAATTTGTTTCCTAAGCTCAAATTTAATTTAAAATGAGATATTTCTTCAACTGGTACAATTAACAGACTCTAAAGGGATTTTAGATAGAGAACACAGGAAATACAGTATAGTAATGTTGGCACAAATAATGGACAAAATAGTTCTGTCTTCTGTTGCTTGTGATGCTTCTAGAAAGTATTTTTGACAACTTTCTGATGAATTGGCTCAGGTTCATCTTTGGCTTACATCTGCAAACTTTTCTCCATCCTCATGCCCTATAACAAATCCATCTCCAAGACTCCTGGGTTCTTGGTCTCAGTGCTTCTCAGAACTGATCCATTCTCATCCTCACAGACATAGGGTTAGGGTTTCTCCTTAGAATAACCCACAGGGCAAAGGCATCTTCCGGAAATAAAGCTTTCATCAAGCCAGTTCTGTTATTAAAACCTTCAGGGATCCCATTGCTTCTAGGATGAAATCTAAATACCACAGTTGAGGTCCCCACTGTTTCAGCCTGGCAAATGCATTAGCTTTCTTTACAGACTTTAATCCTCCACATCTGAGAATTGGCTACTTGGAATGCTCTGCTCTTTTTCTCTGCCAACTCGTGGCCATCACCTCTTCAAGTCTGTCTTGAAATTCACTTCCTTCCGGATGTTTTCCTTGTTTAGTAGCTGCTTAGCGCATATACAACTCCTGTTTTTGAGCTTTTAATCATATTAAGTGCTTTTAAGATAAATTATCCAAGTCTGGGGATAAACAATTTACAGAGATTTTCATTCTTTAAGAAACCACCCAGAGTGATTTTACTTTGTGTGAGAGAACACTCCAATTTTTAGCTGTCTGCCTTTTCCCTGGGAATCCACACTACAACCAGAGCAAAATAACTCTTTTTGGTGACCTCTAGCGGGCACGAGACAACCCTACAAAATTATGAAAAGTAGAGGGCAAAGTAAAACCCTTCCTAGTAACCAGCCAGGTTACTCTGTGGTCAGACAGCCGCATCCCATCCCATTCCACCCCACCCCACCCCACCCTTATTTTTTTCCCAGTACTGGTTTTGCATCTAATATAGTTTGCCTTACAACTCACCTGCTTCGCCTCTGACGGGCTGGGCTGCCGGTGTCGGATGTCGTATGAATTGCTCTGGCAGTTTAAAATAATGCCTGCCAGGTGGAACCCACTCCCTGGGCATCGACAAGAGCGCGGGGTAGTTCGCTCTGCGGAGTCTTAAGGGCCTCTTCATGCTCCAAAGGCCGGTGCTGCAGCCAGGTCGGGGTGCATGGGAGAAGTCAAGACATTTTGAAAAGGAGGGTGCAGACGAAGGCAACGAGAAATTCCGTTTTTGCCAGTGGTAAGGCGATTCTCCCCAGACTTTCACCCCACTCTATGGGAAGCGTCACGCGAGGGTCCAGGCGCGCTACACGTAGGCGCTTTCTCAGGATCGGGGCCCCAGAAAGCGGGGGACGGGGTGTGTAGCCGCCTTCGGAGCACGCGGTACGTGGGTCGCCCCGCGCGGGGAGAGGAAGAGCAAAGTCGCCAGCAAAAGCCGTGGCTGGGATGTCTTCTGTGAGAAATCCTTTAGGGCGGTCTCACAAACCGAGCTGGGCTCCGGAGAGTTTCTGGAAAAAGCTCTCCAAACGCCGTCTGTCCCCGCCCCTCAAACCCCGCACCCCAGTCCTCAGTGGGCTTTTAACCAGGTTTGTTAAGAGGGCCTCCGGGGCTGCCCAAGTCATCCCGATGGCCCGGGGCTGGACGCAGGAGCAGGCACCCTGGCCGCTGGGCTTGGCTCCCCGCACCACCTGGGGTTCCCCACTCCTCGCTTCCCCGCCCCGCGGACCCCTCCCGGCCATTGCGGGCGGGAGCAGAGGGGAGACGGCGTCACGAGGCGGGGAGCCCGAGGTCCAGGGCGGGGCGCCGGGGAATCCCAGCCGGAGCGAGTCGGGGAGGTGCGGGCGCGGGCGGGAAGAGGGGGGCGGTGCGCAGGGGGAGGTGAGCGGAGCAGAGCGGAGCCTGCAGGCGAGGAGGAGGACGGCGAGAGAGGCCCCGCCCCCGCCTCTCCGAGCCGGCTTCTCGCCGCCTCCGAACCCGCTCACTTTGCCTCTTGCCTCTGGACGGCGGCGGGCGGTTGCCGGATCCGCGGCCGGAGGGAGCGCGGGAGACAGGGAGACATCCCGCACCGGCGCCTCCTCTTGGCGCCTGCACCCCTGAGGGGGTCGGCGCCGCCGCCTTGGAGAGGGCACCCCGGCCTCGGAGGGGGCATCCCCCGGCGCGAGGGGCGGCGGCGCTGACACAGCCTCGTTCCCTGCCAGTGGGGAGCAGCGCTGGCGCCGGAGGGTACTCCCCAGCCACCTGCAGGTACTGCCGCGAGGGCGCGTCGCTGGGCTGCCGAAAAGGCTAGAGCCGAAGCGCTCCCGGGCCAGCGAAGAGCAGGAGCGGAGTCCCGAGGGAGAGCGGGCCCCGACGGCGCGCTCCCCCGTCGGCCAAGGGCAGGCAGGCCCTGCGGCCCTGCGTGGCGGCCGGGGGCGGCGGCGGGGCCCTCGGGCCGAGGGGCCCCGGGTTGGCTAGCCATGACCTTCGGGCGCAGCGGGGCGGCCTCGGTGGTGCTGAATGTGGGCGGCGCCCGGTACTCACTGTCCCGGGAGCTGCTGAAGGACTTCCCGCTGCGCCGCGTGAGCAGGCTTCACGGCTGCCGCTCGGAGCGCGACGTGCTCGAGGTGTGCGACGACTACGACCGCGAGAGAAACGAGTACTTTTTCGACCGGCACTCCGAGGCCTTTGGCTTCATCCTGCTGTACGTGCGCGGCCACGGCAAGCTGCGCTTTGCGCCGCGGATGTGCGAGCTCTCCTTCTACAACGAGATGATCTATTGGGGCCTGGAGGGTGCGCATCTCGAGTACTGCTGCCAGCGCCGCCTCGACGACCGCATGTCCGACACCTACACCTTCTACTCGGCCGACGAGCCGGGAGTGCTGGGCCGCGACGAGGCGCGACCTGGCGGGGCCGAGGCAGCTCCCTCCAGGCGCTGGCTGGAGCGCATGCGGCGGACCTTCGAAGAGCCCACGTCGTCGCTGGCCGCGCAGATCCTGGCCAGCGTGTCGGTGGTGTTCGTGATCGTGTCCATGGTGGTGCTGTGCGCCAGCACGCTGCCCGACTGGCGCGCCGCGGCCGCCGACAACCGCAGCCTGGATGACCGGAGCAGGTACTCCGCCGGCCCTGGGAGGGAGCCCTCCGGGTAGGACGCACTGCTTCTCTGCCCGTCCCGTCCGTCCTGTCGCGTCTGTCCGTCCCGTTCGTCCGTCCGGTCTCCGTCCTGTCTGCCTCCGGTCGGCCGAGCCAGGCTGGATTCAGGATCCAGTGAGGCCCCAGGCGTGGCCAACTACGGGACGGGTTGGTCCCCACTCTCACCCCTATTTCCTGGGTACCAGCCAAGTCTGGTCCATACACTAGACGCGCCTCTTGAGGGCTAAATCCCCAGGAATGGGGATGGGCGGGTAGAGATAGACAAACCTCCCATCTTTGTAGTTTACTTTTGAGCCAGTAGCAACTTGCTAATTAATTTTTCCAAACTTATGTTGTTAGTATTCAACAATTAAATCTCGAGCGAAGCGCAGTTTGAATTATTTGCCAATTTTTGGTGGTGTATGAAAAGATGAATTCTTGTTATGGTGAAATGTGGTGTGCTATTCACTCACTGCCCACACGTTCTATACACTCTGCCTCCGGCATGATATGTGCTGCAATGGAATTGTTATATTATAAAGGATGTTAATTTAACGACAGACTCTAAATAATAGATGTCTGTGCCCTTTTCTCCCTTCTTTTCCTACAAAGTGTGGAGTTAGCAAAGCTTCTGTCCACCATTTGGTACCAAAGATTCACAATGTGACTTTCAGAGAGTCCTTAATATGGAGAGGGAAAAAAACCGTTATCTTGGGAGAGAAGAAAAACCTAAATTGTCCTCAATCCAGAAAGAGTATTTGGGTAGTTTATGGGGTTTTTTCCTTCATTTTACTAGGATGAAAGGAAAATATTTTAATCTTTCCTAAGATGGTGTTACCTTTCAATGGTGGTAACACTTTTCTGTTTTTAATACAAGTGAGCATATTTGGGTGGAGGATTAAGCAGAATAAAGTTGGACTTTCAAGGGAGACAGCCTTTTGAGGCACAAAAACCAAATTGTATATTTTATTTTATCTGTTTGATACTGTTTTAAGATCCTTCTTCCATTCACTTTTTAAATTTAAGATTGTGCCTTGTAATCTTTTCCTGATAGGCATGTGCGTGTTAGGAATGGTGCTATGTGTCCTCATATTGCAATGGATTACTTCCACATAATATTCTTCCTGTAGGGAGTTAAAATTTTTATATAAATCTGAGAAGTAAATAAAATTTACTAGTACCACAGGGAGTGTATTACTGGTATGCCTTCTTGGCTTGAAATCCAAGATACATGCTTTGAAAGGAAATTCATTAGGAAACATTGTCTTTAGTGTATTAGGTTCTAACTGTTTTGAATTTACAGATAAGAATCACTTATTTGGTACTGTAACAAGACAATGAAATTAATTTATTTATCTAAGTACATAAGTGCCCTTGATTATTTTTTATTTTTATTTTATTTTTAAGAAGGCCTCAAGAAAATGAGTCATAAATGACTGGCTTTGAAATGATTTACTAGTAACTAGAATTCTAAGGTTGGTAAAGTCTCGAGTTACATTAACAAAGGAAATAGGAGAATTGAGTTATTAGTAAAGATACTGAGGGGGTTGACTAAACCAATATATGAGTAAAAACAGTGAAATACCAGAAATACAATTTTGGGGAGGGGAAGGGAGTTTTGGGAGGGCAGTCTGGAGATCGTTAATGTAAATCATTTGGAATAAAATGAGAACGATAAATAGTGATTTTAGGGAGAGAGAAACAAGAAACCATAAAGGGAAGTGACAGAGACGGAAAAGAGGGAGACTGCAGAAGAATTGAAGGACGAAGAGAAGAGTGATGCTTATTTGTGTATATGTATTTTATGTATGTGTATAATTATTCAAGTAGGAGCTGTTTCCTAGATACCCAGATATTTCAGGCAAAAGCATGTTTTTCTTGGCTTAATGGCCCAGTTTTTAAGCTACTCTATGAGTGCAGGTATATGAAAACCAATATCTGCAATCCCCAACGGGTAAACTGAAGGATGGCTGAGTGACTGAGGATGCTGCACATTACAGAGGAAGCCCCCACTGAGAGGGCCCTTGAGCTGATACTTTAAGTTTAATCACTTTGCCTGCTTGTGGTTGCTGAGATTAGTCTTTCCAAAACATCATTCTGATTATTTGACCATATTTGGCATCTATGAAAGAAAACCAAAACTTCTTTTTTGGCCTTCAAGGCTCTTTGCAATTTAACCACATCCTGCCAATCTTGATTTATCTGCTCATGATTTGTGAGCATCTTTTGAGTATCTGCTATGTTCAAGGCACTGCTGGTGTTCCAAATATGGTAACTTTTTATTGTAAAGAAAAGTTGGTGTCAACTTGGTGATGTAGGAATCAGAGGCACAATTGATCTCTGAGAGTTGAGTTTTTCTGAGAAGGCCTTCAAGGTGGGAGAGGATGGAAACAAACCATGGTTGGAAGGTTGCAGAGGTTGTGCACTGCCCAACACTGGCAGAAGATATCATTTATATAAACTATAGTTAATGCAGCCTGCACAACTATGTGTGCCCCGCATAGGAACAAAATAAGGACGCTTTTCCAGGTAAAAGGAACACCATGGGCATAGGGCATGAAACTTGTATATTATGTTTATGGAGTGTGAGTCCAGTGATGGAGTGAGAGGTGTGTAGAGAGCAGACGTTAGAAGGCCTTGGATGTGAGGGAGAGTAATTTTATTTTGCAGGCAGTGGCTAGCCATTAGCTGGTTTGTGGGGTTTGGGGTGAGTGGGTTATGTATATAAAGTAACCAGTGTGATGAATATGTACCATGAATTGGAGAGGGAGGAGATTAGACACGGAAGGATGACTTTGGAGATCTTTGCAGAGGGAGGGGATGAAAGCTTGGATTGCTTTGTGGGGATGGAGAAGAAATGACAACTCTGGGAAATACTAGGAAGAATCAAAATTAATCCCAGGCATTGGAAGGGTACAGGTGTTAGGGATGATTTATGTGGACTTGCAAGAGCTAGGAGTCCTGCCTACCACCTGTAGGCTCCATTTGTCCAGCATGGTCTACTCACTTATTCTTGAACCACCCAAATGTCCCTTACTGTGCAATTCCTAGTGTACTGAAATTGGATCATTCGTCAAGCCCAGCTCAGATTCTGTTCTCTTTTGAAGCCTTTACTGACTTCCCTAGTAGATGTGATATTTCCTCCTGAACTTCTTAAGGGATTGCTTATTTGTACTACTTCTTTGGCTTCTGTAATATTCTTCCTAGCATGGTAGCTATTTTTTCATATAAACCTGTCCTAGCTGCTAAGCTAGATCAGATGCAAAGCCCTAGAAGGCAGGTAAATTCTCTTATATTATTGATAATCATAGCATGTTTTAGAAAAAAAATTATTATTTAGGCACGATAAATATCTATTGTTTATATTACATTTCAAAACATAACCTTCCAGAAATATATCTTCTATGCATACTTTGAAAAGCTATTTTAGGTAAGGCATTGGGGCTTCAAGTGCCAGAACTCTCAGTTGAAATGGATGGTAAGAAAAAGTCTGTTAAATCAGAAAACAATTATTTATCAAGAACTTATTGTACAGAAGGAATAAAGATAAGAGTATGGTTTCTTTATATTAGCCTTTGAAATTTTGGACTAGCACACAATCTAAAGTTTGGAAGAAATCTTGAGAAGTCTTCTAAATTGATAATTTTAAAACTTTTTGTGTATGGGGTTGACCCTTTTAAATTGATTTGATTTGGATGGCTAATAATCATATAAATAATATTTCAAAATTGAAAAGCTACAAAAGTAAGCCATTCTCCATTCCCCATCCACTTTAGTTATTTTTCTTAGATGTAACCACATGCTAGTTTTTTGTCATTTCAGACACATTTTATATATTTGCAAGCACATCATATATATTTACAAAAAGCAAAAAAACAGTGTGATACATACTACCCTGAAACTTGCTTTTTGCCTTTTTTTTTTTCTCCTTTTTTTTTTTATGATGAGGACTTCCTCTGTTGCCCTGGCTAGAGTGCAGTGGCACAATCATAGCTCATGCAGCCACGAACTCCTGGGCTCAAGCGATCCTCCTGCCTCAGCCTCCCAAGTAGCTGGGACTACAGGCATGCATCACTCACTTGCTTCCTGAAACTTGTTTTTTAACTAACCAACATGTCATGGAGATCATTCTATATAAGTCTATAAAGAGCTTCTTTTATGCAGCTGTGTAATATTCTACTGCATAGATGTCTCATAATTGCTAGACATTTATGTTTTTTCTTTGTCTGTAGGAAATGCTGCAGTGAATGTTCTTATACATATACATTATTTTGGTTTTGTGCAAGTATATCCATAGAATAAATTCCTGAAAGTTAAATCAAAGTGCACATTTGAAATATTTCATAAATAATATCTCCAAAAAGGTTGTATTGTATCAATTTATACTTCCACCAACGATGTACCAGAGAGCATGTTTCTTCATACTCTGCAAAGTGTTTAATTTTTACCATGCTGAGGGGTGAAAAATGGTATCTAGGAGTTTTAATTTGTTTTGTCTTATTTTGAGCAAGATTTTGCATCTTTACATATGTTGAGGAGTCATACATCTTACTTTTTATGAGATGTTCATACCTTTTTCTCATTTTGCCAGTGACTTTCTTAGTTTGAAGATTTTTTTAAAAATTAAGAAAGTGGCCTTCTGCTTATGATATGAGTTGTAAATACTTTGTTCTCTAATTTAGGTCCATGTTCAGTTCAGTAGCACATATACTTAAAATTGGAATGATACACAGATTAGCATGAAAAAAAAGAAAGCAATAATTTAGTCTGGGTACAGTGGCTCACACCTGTAATCCCAGCACTTTGGGAGGCCAAGGCAGGAGGATCACTTGAGGCCAGGAGTTCAATACCAGCCTGGGCAACATAGTGAGACCTCTTCTCTACAAAAAATTTAAAAATTATCTGGGGGTGGTGGTTCATACTTGTAGTCCCAGCTACTCGGGAGGCTGAGGCCAGAGGATCACTTGAACCTGGGAGTTCAAGGCTTTAGTGAGCTGTGATCATGTGCACTGCATTCTAGCCTGAAGGACAGAGCAAGATTCTGTTAAAAAAAAAAAATTTAGGACCCCATTAAAAGAAAACCACAATTGCCTAGAACATAGTAGCTTACTCTTATTATCTATTTATTGAGAAAAAATACTTAATGATTAAAAAATAACCATGAGGCTGGGCGAGGTGGCTCATACCTATAATCCTAGCACTTTGGAAGGCCTGAGTGAGAGGGAGACCCTGTCAATACAAAGAAGTAGAAAAATTAGCCAGGCATGGTGGCGTGCACCTGTAGTCCCAGCTACTCGGGAGGCTGAAGCAGGAGGATCACTTGAGCCCAGGAGTTGGAGGTTGCAGTGAGCTATGATGAGGCCACTGCACTCCAGTCTGGGCAACAGAGCAAGACCCTGTCTCAAAAAAA
Organism: Daubentonia madagascariensis; assembly: GCA_023783475.1. NCBI lineage: Eukaryota > Metazoa > Chordata > Mammalia > Primates > Daubentoniidae > Daubentonia > Daubentonia madagascariensis. Next base: position 36,195,083 of record JAKFHU010001035.1, on the reverse strand, counting down.
AAAAAATCATGAAGCCTAACCATTCATCAGCTGTTGCTCCTGTGATTGTGCCAGGCACTGTAGGTATAGAGGTACAGAAGAAGGGTTTCTGCTCTCCTGGAGCCAGCCAGCTAGTGGTGATAGTGGACGGAGAGACAGACAGCACAGTAATCAAATACAGGAGAATTTCAGATTGTGAAAGGTGACATGAGTCGAGTCCTACATGTGAGAAAGAGCCAGCCTTGGGAAGAGGGAGGGAAGAGTGTTCTGGGAAGAAGGAGGAGCAAATGCAAAGATGCCGTTGAGGCGGCAGTGGGCTTGTCTTGTCTATAGAACAGGAGGAAGGCCCATGTAGGAGGGCTAGGATTTAGTCCAAGGGCAGGAGTGTGGTTGATGGGACTGGAGGGGAGCGGGGCATATCAGGCAGGGCCTAGGTGCTATGGGAAGGAGTTTGGCTTTCTTCCAAGTGTGACAGGGAAGTCTTTGGAAGGTTTTAAGCGGAGGAAAGATATGATCTGATGTGTTTTAAAAAATGCCACTGACCGCTGGGTGGGAAATGGACAGAGAGGTCAAGGGCAGATGGAAGACCCGGTAGGTGACAGCATGTGGGGCTGGATCTAGGGGAGTAGCAGTGGATTCAGGTGAATTATGTGGATTTTTGTTATAGTATTAATGCCAGCTCATCGGCCAGGACTAGGAAAGTGTGTGAGATACTATTTATTTAGTGAAGCCATGCTAGGGCCCACAGGCGTTGGGGTCCTTCTTGCTTGACCGCTGTGGCCCACACGTAGGGAGCTGTGAATCCAGTTCTTTTCTACAGGGTCTGCTTCCCATTTTGGGGTATTGTGGGGAGGAGACTCCGGAAGAGGGATTTCCAGAGGTTTGGTAGGAGAGGGATCATAGACCATTTTTCTTACTGAAAACTGAAACCATCTCCTTGAGAGGACCGTCTCATCATCTATTAAAGATCTTTAATGAACACATTCCCAACCTGCCTGGATAAACAATCCTAGTAACTTAGAATGGTAATGCCCTTTATTTTTTATTTTTTAAGGCTTAAAATTACAGAAATCTATTTTCTCACAGTTCTGGAGACCAGAAGTATGAAATCAAGTAAGAACTCAGTAGGGCCAAGTTCTCTTCTAGCTTATGGTGGCTTGGTTCCTTGGCTTGGGGCTCCAATTTCTTTCTCCATCTTCACATAGGTCTTCACACAGCCTTCTCCCCTGTGTCTTTAGGTGTTCTTTTCTGTTTCTTAGAAGGACACTCTCACTGGATTTAGGGACTTCCCTGTGGCCTTAGGGAGGTTATTGGACGTCTCTGAGCTCAATTATCCTGGGGTTTAATTGCCATCGCTGCTGCTGCTGCAAAGATGCCTCCTTATATGCTATCACATGTAATCTTCATACAATTTGAGCATCTATTCCATTCAAATAGCAAGATGGTGGTTGTAGGGTACCAGTGTGCTTTCTGAGTTCCAGAATGGTCAAGTTCTTAATGTTTTATCTATAATCCTAGCACTTTGAGAGGTTGAGGCAGGAGGATTGCTTGAGGCCAGGAGTTTGAGAACAGCCTGGACAACACAGTGAGACCCCGTCTCCACACACACACACACACACACCCCCACACCCACACACACACACAGAAAAATAAATAAATTAGCCGGGTTTGGTGGCACACGCCTGCAGTCCTAGCTACTTGGGAGGCTGAGGCAAGAGGATTGCTTGAGCCCAGGAGTTTGAGGTTGTGGTGAACTATGATCGTGCCACTGCACTCCAGCCTGGTGACAGAATGAGACTCTGTCTCAAAACAAACAAACAAACAAACAAACAAAACCTAGTTTTTTCAGGCAGCGTGCCTTCTAGTAACATGAGTATTATTTTGGCACTGCCAAGGAGATTAATGTTCTTTTTGGCATTTTAACATATAGTCAAGTCATCTTTTAAAATTACTGAGCTTTGGTGCCTATTTCATAAAAAGATGCTCTTTGCTGGTTGCCTTTGAGAAGTTTTGAATTCTGAAAGACAGGTCAGAATTTTCCCTTTTATGTTTTGGTCCTTTGTCTTTGGACTTTTTGTCCCCACAGTCAGTCTCAGCAAAAGTGTTCTCTTTTGAGTTTTAAATCTCTTTGGCATGCAAAGTCTTGCTATAATTTTGATCTGTTCTTTAGAAATACTTTCTAAAATATGCTTCATGTTGGGATTTTGGTCTTTAATTTGTATTGCTTTGTATTGTGGTGGTGAGAATTTGAGGAGATTTAAAAATGTTTAAATTTCTTATAGTGTTATTTTAAGCCTAAGTTTAAAAAATTAAATAATCAAAATGAAACACCAGATGATAGAAATTTAAAAATCAGTTGAATAGTTTCTATTGCCTTTTAGTTCAATATTATATAAATCCAATAGGTTTTTAAATACTTTAAAAATAAAAAGCAATATTTGAAACTGAAGATGAAAGTCTTAGTGCTTTCACTCTGCAGATAAGGTGGATATTTTCAGAAGTCAGTAATTAATAGATCTCTGATAGGATTGAATACAACCCAAAACCTCAGTTTAATTCTGTTCTTTCACAGTGACTGTTCTTATGAGTTTTTCTCGCTGCCATTTAGCATTCAGTAAAACTTTCTGTCAATGCCTTTTCTCTAACCAAAGTGCTTTTTTTCTCCCTTTTGGTAAGCAAGTCATTTTCAACATTATTATTTTTGCTTTTTTTAAATTAAAACTTTCGTCATTGGGAAAAAAGTGTTCAAATGTGAAAAGTTAACATGCTGCTTTCTCCCCAGTCCCACTACACAGTTTCTTGGTGTTCTTCCAGAAATTTTCCATGTACATATAAATACCCCCCCCCCCACATATATAAACACATATACATGCATATGTATGTACACATACATAGTTTGAGATTTTCTTTTTGTTGTTTTGAGAGAGAATCTCGCTCTGTCACCCGGGCAGAGTGCAGTGGTGTCATCATAGCTCACTGCAACCTCAAACTCCTGGGCTCAATTGATCCTCCTGCCTCTGCCTCCCAAGTAGCTGGGACTATAGGTGTGTACCACTATGCCTGGCTGATTTAAAAATTTTTTTGTAGAGATGGGGTCTTGCTATTGAACTGCTGGGCTTAGGCAATCCTCCCATCTCGGCCTCCCAAAGTGCTAGGATTACAGACATGAGCCACCACACCCAGCTGAGATTTTCTTTTTTAAACATATAACTGAGATCGTTCTATAATCTTGTTCAGCAATTTGCCTTTTTCACTTAACAATACATCTTGAAACTCTTCATAGCAGTTTATATAAGTATTATTCATTCTTTTTCTTTTTCCAAGATTGAAACAATTTTTTAAAAAAATTAGAGATGGGTGCTGCATGCAGTGGCTCACGCCTGTAATCTGAGCACTCTGGGAGGCCAAGGCGGGAGGATCACTTGAGCTCAGGGGTTCGAGACCAGCCTGTGCAAGAACAAGACCCCATCTCTAGGGGAAAAAAAATCAGCCGGGTGTCATGGCATGCACCTGCAGTCCCACCTACTTGGGAGGCTGAGGCAGGAGGATTGCTTGAGCCCAGGAGTTGGAGGTTGCAGTGAGCTGCAATGATGCCACTGACTCTACCCAGGGTGACAGAGCGAGGACTCTGTCTCCACCAAAAAAAAAAAAAAAAAAGACAACTAGATAACCATCCTCACAAACCGCCCCCCCTAATTAAAAACAAAACTAGAGATGGGGTCATGCTGTGACCCCCTGGCTGGAATACACTGGCGTGAACATAGCTCACTACAGCCTCAAACTCCTGGACTCACGTGATCCTCCTGGCTCAGTTTCCTGAGTAGCTAGAACTACAGGCGCGTGCCACCATGCCCAGCTGATCTTCTTCATTCTTTTTAATATTTGTATAGTATTTCATTGTATGGATGGGCCATAATTCATTTAACAAGTATCTGGTCTGTCGATAATAGTAATGGCTGTAATAGCCAATATTTATTGAATACTTAATATAGGCTAGTCAGTTGTTAAGTTTTTAACGTGTATTTTGTCATCCAAGTCTCATTACAGTCCTATGAAGTACTGCTGTTATCCCCATCTTATGGCTGAGATTTAGATTAGTTAACTAGTATGTCCAAACTCACACAGTGGGTAAGTGGTGCTCTGGGTTCTGATTCTCAAATCCCCACTCTACTCTGCCGAGGAATGGTTAGTTTGACTCTAGTTTTTCAAAAATGCAAGCAGTGGTGGAGAGCACAATCTCTTTTTCATATATCTTTACAAATTGGTGTGAGTGTATATGTAGGCTAAATTCCAAAGTGGAAATAAGTTAAAAGGATTGTGCTTTAAACCTTTTGATAGCTGGTGAGGATGTGGAGAAAGGGGAACCCTCATACACTGTTGGTGGGAATGTAAATTAGTGCAACCACTGTGGAGAACAGTATGGAGGTTCCTTAAAAAACTAAAAATGGAACTACCATATGACTCAACAATCCCACTGCTGGGTGTATATCCAAAGGAGGGGAAATCAGTATATGGAAAAGATATCTGCACTCCCGTGTTTATTGTAGCACTATTCACAATAGCCAAGATTTGGAGTCAACCTAAGTGTCCATCAACGGATGAATGGATAAAGAAATTGTGGTACACAATACACAATGGAATATTATATAGCCACAAAAAGAATGAAATCCTGCCATTTGAAACAACATGGCTGGAACTGGAGAACATTATGTTAAGTGAAATAAGCCAAGCACTGAAAGACAAATCTCACATGTTCTCACTCATATGCGGGAGCTAAATATTAAAAACAATTGATCTCATGGAGACAGGGAGTAGAATGATGGTTATTAGAGGCTGGGAAGGGTAGTGGGGAGCAGGGGATAAAGTGGGGATGGTTAATGGGTGCAAAAAGATAGATTGTTAGATAGAATGAACAATATTTGATAGCATAATAAAGTGACTATAATCAACAATAAGTTAGGGTATTCTTTAAAATAACTAAAAGAGTGGAATTGGAATGTTCCTAACACAAAGAAATGATAAATGCCTGAGGTGATGGATACCCCAATTACCCTGATTTGATAAATTCACATTGTATGCCTGTAGCAAAACATCACATGTACCCTATATAGATGTACAACTATTATGTACCCATAATAATTAAAAATAAAAATAATTAAAAATTTTTGATATTGCCAAATTTCCCCAAAATATGAATGAAAGTCAGTACTATTCTTTATTAATAATAATAACCATCATCACAATAATTCAGATAATAATGAATAGGATGCTATGTTAACAACATTTTAATAGCAAACAACTGGAAACAACACATTTTAAGAAATGTAACAGCTTTATTGAGATATAATTTACCTACCATAAACCATAAGTGGCTTTTAGTATATTCACAGAGTTGTGCAGCCATCACCATCCACAGTGTTTTAAGTACTATGTTTTAGTGGTGTGTTTGAAGGAGTATAAAATGAGTTGGAAAACTGGAGCTCTTGAATGGCTAAGAAAGGGACCTAGACATTTTGGTTGAGCAGATGATCAGACAAAGCAATAGGGAAAACTTTTGTGTTTGAGTTAATCAATTCATTCAAGAACTAGCGGGTACTATTGGAGTGTTGGGAATAGTTACATGCATTTAAATAATCCTCTTAGTCTGTGAGTAGCAGGGACTCCTTGGTTTTTGACTCAACTGGCAAAGGGAATTATGTAATTGAGGCAATCATCTGACTTTTTCAGCCAATAAATGTCAAAAGGAAAAGTCTGTGGTAGAAAGAACCAGGACTCAGGGTCAGGAGACCTGGGATGACAGTGGACAGTTAATTCACTACCCCACTCTGGGCCTGTGCTCTTATCTGTTAAGTGGGGATATCTCACAGAAGGGTCAAATGAGAGAATAAAGACGGAACCCTTACCTGGAAGCTAAACTTCCTTAGCTATTTTTCTCTGTCTTAGGCCCCTTCTCGCTGTCTGTCTTGCCTTGAGTTTGCTTGGGAGTATGTCTTAGCTCCCTTTTACTCTAGAAGTTCTTTGAGAACAGAAATTCTATGCTTCCCAACACATAGTTCAATACCTTGCTCATGGGTAGGGCACTCAGTGTATATTTTTAAATGAGTGTTGCACGTGAAAGAACTGTGCAAATATAACAGCATTTTTATTTTTTTTAAGAAGCCAGTCAAATTTAGCAGTGGGGGGTTGTAGCATTTTCATTTTTGATAGAAGAGTGGGTATTTCTAAGTTGTCTTCAACCTATGAGTAGGTTATATTTTAAAAAATCAATTGCAAGTTATTTTATGGCTCTCCATGCATTTATTCATTAAGTTCAACACACATGTATTGAGTACCAATTACATATTTGGGACTGTTCTAAGTGGGAATATAGCAGTGAAAGAAGCAGAGAGTCCCTGCCTTCAAGAACCATCTATTCTAATAAATAAGTATATAACACTGTAGTCCCAGCTACTGGGGAGGGTAAGGTGGGAGGAACGCTTGAGCCCAGCAGTTCCAGACCAGCCTGGGCAACTTAATGAGATCCCACCTCAAACCCCACTATGGCCCCCCTCCCGCCAAAACAACAACAACAACAACAACAACAGATTGTGATAAGTAGTATGAAGAAATAAGGCAGTGTCATGGGTTTACAGAGTAAGGGTGCACCATGGTCAGGAAAGTCCTCTCTGATAAGGTGATGTCTGAAGAAGGACCCAGAGGGATGCAGGAGGACCGTCGGGAAGATACCTGGGCGAGAGAGTTCCAAGCATAGAGAACAGGAGTGCAAGTCCCTGAGGTGGGTGTGTCTTTGGTTTACTGGAGCAACAGCAAGGAAGTTGAATGACAACAGAGTGGTAGGGAATTGGGGGTGAAGGTGGGGGTGTGTAGATCACGAAGAGCCTTACAGATGTACCAACTAAAAGGATTTCATTTTGATGGTCTTCTTTTTAAAAAAGAAAAGGGTAAGGACTTTAGATTTATATTTGAATGTGGGTCTTGAGCAGAACACATAATTTGGCTTAATTTTAAAAGATCACTCTGGCCCCAGTGTGGAGGATAAAGTCCAGGGTGCAGGGGTGGAGCCAGCAAGGCCAGTTAGGACTGCTGTTAGAGATGCTGAGTGGTTTCCTCAGCTAGCTCACAAAAGCCTCTAGATCTGGTTTCACCTCGACATTAGATGGAGTGCCTTGAGTCCTAGGCAGCTAAAGGTCATGTTGGTCCAGGCTGTGGTAGCAGGGTTTCCCTTTTCATTTTCTGGATAAAGATGTTGTATTGCTCTGCACATTCAGTGCTTAATAAAAGAAAAATAGATACTACTGTATGAGCCAAGTTAGCCTCTGACATCATGGTATGACAAGGGTCCCTACCCATCCTCCACACCCTCTGTCAGTCGTCTGGAGTTGGGTGGGCAAACTATGGCCTGCAGACAAACTCAGGCCCACTGCCTGTATTTTGTATGGCCCCTGAGCTAAGCTTGAAATGGTGAAAAAAAAAATCAAAGAAGAATAATATTTTGTGACTTATGAACGTTATAGGACATTCACATTTCAGTGTCCATAAATACAGTTTTGTTGGAATACAGCCATGCTCATTCTTTTACATGTTGTCTACTGCAGCTTTCCTGCTACTTTGGCAGAGTTGAGTAGTTTGAATAGGAGCTGTATGGCCTGCAGAGCCTAAAACAGTTCCTTTCTGGCCCTTTACAAGAAAAATTTGCCAATCCCTGGTTTAGAATGGTGGTATCACCCGGAGCTGGACTCACACTGTCCAGCGTGTGACCACAGGCACATTCCTTCTCTAAGCCTGAGTTTCCTCATCTGTAAAATAAGTTTAACGATAGTCCCTACGTTATTGGGTGGCTTGAGGATTGAGGATTGACGACTGATTCTTGTCTTCTAACCAGGCTGGTGCCAAATGCTGCCCTTGGATCCTGTTGAGGCCCACCTGACTGTCTTTTCCTGAAGTACTCCCCCTAATTAGAACTTATTATTTAATCATGGTAGTTCTGGTGGAGCAGGAGCTTTTACTTGTACTTATGGTTTGTGTGGGAAATCAAGTATTTAGAAGCTAGGGACTGTCTGTATTAATTTCAGAATGCTTAACCCCCCTTTATAACACTCTTCTATGATGATGTTCATACCCGAAATCTACCCTGGAGAACACCAGAATCCACTGCTTGGAGTTGATTAAGAGATGGCAAGCTTCCTCAGGTTTCCAGTGAGTAATTCATTCTTTATATCTGTGCTAGAGAAAGCACCTGTAGTTCAGCCATCATTTACTCTGACTTGGGAAAAGGGAGGTGGATGGGGAGAGGATGGGTGATCAAAACTGTGATTTACGAGGTAGGTCCTACAGATCTGAAAATTCGAATTCTGAAATGCTCCAAATCTGAAATTTCTTTTTTTAAATATTTTTCCCACCTCACTGCACACTGACAAATCTGAAACTTTTTGAGCACAGACAGTGATGCTCAAAGGAAATGCTCATTGGAGCATCGTGGATTTTGGATTTTCAGATTTGGGATGCTCAGTTGGTATAATGAAAATATTCCAAAATCTGAAAAAATTCAAAATCTAAAACACTTCTGGTCCCAAGCATTTCTGATAAGGGATACTCAAACTGTATTAAGTCAGAGACTGCCATTTTAATAAAATATTAAAAGTTTATGATTTTATGTGAAATAAAGTGGGACGTATACTACTCTTTTTTTTTTTTTTTTTAAAGAGACAGGTTCTCACTTTGTTGCCCAGGCTGGAGTGCAGTGGTGAGATCATAGCTCACTGCAATCCTGAAATCTTGGGCGATCCTCCCACCTCAGCCTCCCGTGTAGAAGTAGCTGGGACTACAGGGGGGATGCCACCACACCCAGCTAATGTTCTTCATTATTTTAGAGATGGGTACTCCCTATGTTGCTTGGACTGGTGTTGAACTCCTGGCTTCAAGTGAAGCCTCCTGCTTTGGCCTCCCAAAGTGCTGAGATTACAGGTGTGAGCCACCTCACCTGGCCAGAGTACATTTTATAAAAGGAAAGGAGTTGTATGTATTAATATTTACTCAGTCATCCTTGAGGCACAACCAAGATACTCTTTGAACTCTTTGAAGCAGTAAGACTAGCCTGCATGTCATCTTGTGAGCACCACCTTTGCATTGTGCATAAATTCATTGCATGTGTGAGATGGGAGGGGGTGAAATAAATGTTATGAAGCTCCTCCCATATGCCCAGCAATGACGTGAATTGCCTTATTTATACAAAACCCTCTGAGGTTATTAGTATCTTAGGTTACAGGTAAGGTGATAAAGAAGTCCAGTGACTCACTTAGTGTGAGAGAGTTGAGAATCAGCCCAGGTCTGGTTCCAGAGCTTGCGTGCTTGGCTGAAACGCCATTGCTTTTTGTGCACCAACAGCTCTATCTTTGTGATGATATTTGGGGAACTTTGACTTGTATCTCAAGAACCAAATTAAGGACCAAATAGAATTTAATTGATAGTTGTTACATATGTCCTTTAAGAACCCAGGAAATGAAAAAGCAGAATTTTTCGGTCCTTAGAATGATAAAAATTAAGTTTCATTAGCTAACAGTACAATATACAATGGACTTTTAAAACAAATTTTCCCTATTTCTCAATTAACCTGTATAATTTATTTAAATGTTGGTGCTAAGTCATATCAAATGCTTTGAGGAATTTTTTTAAATATAAGAGACTTGAAAATAAAGCAAAATATAAGCACTTTAAAAAAATGAAGAATTCCTTATGCCAATCAATATCTGTTTTCTTTGAATACAACTACTAAAAACTTAAGAAGCAGAACAAATCAATCTGTGAAATAAAAGAAACACATCTTTTACAAAGGTAGAAGAGGAAATTATGCATAAAAATCATTATGAAGTCTTTCAGGCATGTAAAAAAGTATAGATCATAGAACAACAAACACTTACCTATGTACCCACCAACCAACTTAAGAAATAAAACATTGGCCGGGTGCGGTGGTTCACACCTGTAATCCCAGCACTTTGGGAGGACAAGGTGGGAGGATTGCTTGAGGCCAGGAGTTCAAGACCAGCTTAGGCAACATAGCAAGACCCTATCTCTACAAAAAAAAAAAAAAAGAAAAAGAAATAAAACATTAAAAATGCAATGGAAGTCCACACTGGGTGCCTCTTCCCCATTGAAATCCCTCCCTTTTCCACAGAAACTGCTACTCTCCTGACTTTGATGTTATTATTTGCGTGCATTTAAAAATACATTTAGTATATGCATGTACATCCATGTATGTATCTACACATAAAATATGGTATTGTTTTGCATACTTAGAACCATTTATATAAATGGTATCATCAATGGAATCTGCACCTTGCCTTTTTAGTTTAACTTCATGTTCTGATGTTGATTTCTGTAGCTGTAGTCCTTTCATTTTAACTGTAATGTAGTAGACATTGATTTATTCATTCTTCTGTATGTAGAAATTTTGCTATTACTGTAGTGCTGCAATGAATAGTTTTATTCATGTCTCAGTGCACATATAGAATTTCTTTAATGTGTCTACCTAGGACTCGAGTTACTATATTGAAAGGTATGCATATTTCTCCTAGTTGTTGCTAGATAGCTCTCCAGAGTAGTTATACTGACCTATACTCTTAATAAGAATCCTGTTGCCCAATATCCTTGCCACTTCTATGTGTTGTAAGACTTTAACACTTTGCTAAACTGGCAGATGTAAAATAATACCTCATGGTTTTTTTCTTTTTAAGTCAATTTTATTGATAAAGTTTACATAAACTACAGTGTACCTGTTATTAAGCATACAGTTTGATGACATTTAGCAAGTGTATATATCTGTGTGATCTGTGTATATATCTGTGTGACCATCCCAAACAAGATGCAGAATATTTCTTTCACCTCAAAAAGTTTTCCTCTGCCTGTGGTCCTAGGCAACCCCTGATTTCTGTCACTTTAGATTAGTTTTGCCTGTTCCAGAATTTGAAATGATGAAAGTTGTATAGGATATATTTTTTTCATGTCTGACTTCCTTTGATCAGCATAATGTTTTAAAAAATTCGTCCGTGTGTTATTTGTATCACTTTGTTCATTTTTTTTTGTTTTAGACAGAGTCTCACTCTGTCACCTGGGCTGGAGTGCGGTGGCGTCATCATAGCTCACTGTAACCTCAAACTCCTGGGCTCAAACCATCCTCCTGCCTCAGCCTCCCTAGTAGGTGAGACTACAGGTAGGCACCACCATGCCTGGCTAATTTTTCTATTTTTTGGAGAGATGGGGTCTGTCTCTTGCTCAGGCTGGTCTCGAACTCCTGGCCCCAACTAATCCTCCCACCTTGGACTCCCAAAGTGCTAGGATTACAGTCATGAGCCACGGTGCCCAGCTAGGTCATTTTTTAAAAATTGAGATATAATTCACATAATAAAATTTACCATTTCAAAGTATACAATTTGGTGGTTTTTGCTATATTCACTGTATTGTGCAACCGTCATCACTATTCCAGAACATTTTCATTACCCCAAAAAGAAACCTATTTGTTAGTAGTCACTCCCTATTCCCTCTCCTGCCATCCTCTGACAACCATCTGTTTTCTGTCTGTATGGATTTGCCTATTCTGGACATCTCATATGAGTACAGTTATACAATATGGGGCCTTTTGTGCCTGGCTTCTTTCACTTAGCATCACATTTTCAAGATTCATCCGTGTTGCATTTCATCCCTTTTGTGATTGAATAATCTACTATGTGGTTACACCACATTTTGTTTACACATTCATCAGTTGGTGGACATTTGGATTGTTTCTACTTTTTGACTATTATGACTGCTATGAACATCTGTGTCCAAGTTTTTATGTGAATATATGGTTTCATTTCTCTTGGGAAGATACCTAGGAATGGAATTGCTGGGTTGTATTGTAATTCTGTGTTCAACATTTTGAGGAAAATTCATTCCTTGTTGTAGTATTCCATTGTATGAATATACCACAGTTTATCATCCACTAGTTGATGGGCATTTGGAGTGCTTCTTGTTTTTAGTTATGAATAAACCTGTTATGAACATTCATGTAAAAGTGTTTTTGTGGACATGTTTTTTTCCCCTCTTGAATGAATACCTAGAAGTGGAATTACTGGATCATAGGGTAGATATGTTTAATTTTTAAGATATGGACAAACTATGTTCCAAAGTTGTTGTACCATTTTATATTCCCACCAGCAGTGTGTGAGAGTTCTAGTTGCTTCATGTGCTCACTAACACCGATGTATTGTCAGTCTCTTTAATTTCAGCTTATCTAATGGGAGTAAATGATATCTCATTGTAATTTTAATTTTAATTTTCCCAATTACTAGTGAAGTTGAGCATCTTTTCATATAATTTTTTGCCATATGGATTTCCTCTTTGTGGACTGTGTGTTCATATCCTTTGTCCATTTTTCTTTTTCTGTTTCTTTTTTTTTTTATTAAAGAGGTGGGGTCTTGCTATGTCACCCAGGCTGGAAGGCAGTGGTGTGATCACAGCCCACTGCAGTCTCCAACTCCTGGGCTCAAGCAGTCCTCGCAAATAACCTCCTGAGTAGCTAGGACTACAGGCGTGCACTGCCATGCCTGGCCAGTTTTTAAAAAAAAATTTTTTGTAGAGACGAGGTCTTACTATGTTTCCCAGGCTGGTCTTGAACTCCTGCCTCAAGTGATACTCCTGTCTCAGCCTGTCAAAGTGCTGGGATTACAGGCATGACCCACCTCGCCCAGCGCCATTTTTCTTTTTTTCTTTTTCTCAATGATTGACTATACATCCCTAGTACTGATTTCTTTCAATTATGTGCTGACTGTGGCTGGTCTTTTCACTTTGTTTACGGTGTTTTTTGGTGTATAGAAGTTGTGCTTTTTAATAAACTTATCAATATTTTCCTTTATGGTTTGTGTGATTTTTAAATTATTATTTAAGAAAATATTCCATACTCCAAGGTCATAAACATTGTTTAATATTTTCTTAAAAATTTTTAATATATTTATAAAAATTTTACTTAACTTTTACTTTTCAAATTTGGTCCTTAATGCACCCGAAATAATTTATGATGTGAGGGATTGAATTTATTTTTTTCATATGAAGAACAGTTTCCCCAGCACTATAGAATAGTCCAGTATTTACCCCACTAATCTGGAGAGCCTCATGTGCCATATATCTAGTTTCTGTAAGTATGTGGACCTACTTCTGGGTTCACTATTCTCCACTAGTCTTCATATTCATTCCAGCATAAACACTATACTGTCTTAATTATTATAATAATAAAGTCAGCTTATCGGTTTCCGTGAATACCTTCTTGGGAATTCTGATTGTATTGCATTAAAATTTTTTTTATTCCATTGTCAATACTCAGCATTAAAATTTTTTGTATTGAATTTATGAATTAATCTGGGAGAGTTGCCATTTTCACATGATTTAGTCTTAACTATCCATGAGCATAGTATATAATTCCATTTACTCTTTAATGTCTGTGAGTAAAGGTTTGTGATTTTCTCTTTTTTTTTTTTTGGCAATGCCTTTTTTAATAAAATAATTTTTATTTCAAAATATTAGAGGGTACAAGTGTTCTGTTACATGGATGAATTGTATAATGCTGAAGTCAGGGCTTTTAGTGGGCCCATCACCAGAATAGTGTACATTGTACTCAATAGGTAAGTTTTTATCCCACCCCCTACTCTCCCCCAAGTTTTATGATCTTCATCTAAAAATTCCTCTATATCTTTTATTAGATTTACATTTAGTCAACTTGAATATTAGGTGCTTTAACACATTGACTCTCACACAAAAAAACCAGTAACTTTTCCTTGGGGCCACAGTGTTTTATTACAAAAATAGAATAGAAACTTCAAGTGTAATTTAAAGGTAAACATAAATAGAAAAACAAAATTTATTGACTTCTATTCATTTAATCCAGGTTTTTAGAATTAAATTGTCAATATTAATTGTAACAATAAGAACATCAACATGTAAGATTTTATATATGTTTCATGCGGTCCCGGGGTCAAAACTAGAGTGAGTTAAATACAACTCTCGTGGCAGTCAATGTGTTAAAAAAAGATTTATATTTAGGTGCCTTACAAATAACTTGCATTGGTATTATTAATGATATCTTTTTAAAAATTATGGCTGGGCACAGTGGCTCACACCTGTAATTCCAGCACTCTGGGAGGCCGAGGAGGGAGGATTCCTTGAGCTCAGGAGTTTGAGACCAGCCTGGGCAAGAGGGAGACCACACCTCTACTAAAAATAGAAAAAATTAGTTGGGCGTGGTGGCAGGCGCCTGTAGTCCCAATTACTTGGGAGGCTGAGGCAGGAGGATCACTTGAGCCCAGGAGTTTGAGGTTGCTGTGAGCTAGGCTGGTGCCACGGCACTCTAGCCTGGGTGACAGAGTGAGACTCTGTCTCAGAAAAAAAAAAAAATTGCAATTGCTGGCCAGGCAGAAAAAAAAAAAAAAAAAAAATATATATATATATATATTATATACATATACATATATATACATACATATATATATATTCTGTGTGTGTGAGAGGCACCGTGCCTGGCCTCATCAACTTTTTAAAATGAGTTGGTGACTACCTGTTTTTTATTATCTGGAATAGGTTATATAATATAGGGATTATCTATTCTGAATATTTGGTAGATTTTCCTGTAATCTAAAATCGTTTGGATCTGGTGTGCATTTTTTGGTGGATAGATGGTAAAGTGTGGATTCTATTTTTTTCATGATTGTAGGACCATTCAGGTTTTCCAGTTTTTCTAAAAGTGAAAATTTTGGTATGATACATTTTTCTGGGAAAATGTCCATTTCGCCTAAATTTTTACATTTATTTCCATTGAGTAGTTTAGTTTATTTTCATATTTTTATAAAATGTCTGTTTTATCTGTAGTTATGTCCCTTATTCATTTCTAATAATTGCTTTTTGTTGCCTTCTTTCTTTTTCTTGATGAATCTTGCCAGGGGCAAGATGTATTTATTTATTTATTTTATTGAGACAGGGTCTCACTGTGTTGCCCAGGTTGGTCTCAAACTCCTGGCCTCAAGCGATCCTCCTGCCTCACCTTCTCGAGTAGCTGGGATTATAGGCTCAAGCCACTGTGCCCGGCTCAAGATTGTATTAATCTTCTTGTGGAACCAGCTTTTGGTTTTGTTTTTCTCTTTTTTATGTCTTTGCATTCTCTTTATTCTTTTTAATCTTACTATTTTCTTGATTCTTCTTTCTTTGTCCTCTCTCACCCCCAGTTTTCTTGTTTCTAATGCATATGTGTTTCTTTAATGAAAGCACACTTCAGGAAACTAAACTTTTAACACATTGGTTGTGTCATCTGTTTTGGCACATCAAAAGTCCTTATAGGCCATTAGGGCCACTGCCTTACACATTGTTGGTCAAAGCTGCATGGGAGAACCACAGTTGGTTGTACTATTCTATACTCCTGCCAACAATGTACAGTCATATGTTGCTTAACAATGGAGATACGTTCTGAGAAAAGTGTCATTAGGTGATTTCATTGTTGTGTGAACATTGTAGAGTGTGCTAACATAAACCTCGATGGTATAGCCTACTACACACCCTTTATTAAAAGGATTTGTTCTGTAAAATTTGGATTCAGTCAAAAGGCCACACTCAAGGATCCAGAAGGCCACATGTGGCCCCAGGGCCACAGGTTCCCCACTCCTGGATAGCCTATTTGCTCCTGAGCTACAAACCTGTACAGCATATTACTGTACTGAATACTTTAGGCAGTTGTAACACAATGGTAAGTATTTGTGTATCTAAACATCGAAAGGGTATAGTAAAAATATGGTATGATAATCTTATGGGAACATCATTTTATATGCGGTGGCCTATCACTGGCTGAAATGTCATTATGTGGCACATGACTGTGTAGGGTTTCAGTTGCCTCACGTCCTTGGTGTTATGGGTTTTGTTAATTTCAGTTATTCTGTTGGGTGTCTAGTACTATCTCATTGTGGTTTTAATTTTTATTTCCCTGATGACAAGGATGACATCTTTTTCCTGTGCTTATTGGCCTTTTATATATTTTATTATGTGAAGTGTTTGTCCAAGTATTTAGCCTATTTTTTTAAATTCAGTTATTTATCTTTATTATTGAGTTTTAAGAGTTCTTTATACAACCTGGATACAAGTCCTTTGATAAATGTTTTGTGAATATTTTCCTCTAGTTTCAGGCTTGTATATTTCTTTTCTTTTCTTTTCTTTTTTTTTTTTTTTTTTTTTTGAGACAGGATCTTGCTCTGTTGCCTGAGCTAGAGTGCAGTGGCATCATCATAGCTCACTGAAACCTCAAATTCCTGGGCTCAAGCGATCCTCCTGCCTCAGCCTCCCTAGTAGCTGGGACTACAGGCTCACGCCACCATGCCCGACTAATTTCTCTATTTTTTGTAGAGACAGGGTCTCTCTCTTGCTCAGGCTGGGCTTGAACTCCTGACCTCAAGCAATTCTCCCGCCTCAGCCTCCCAAAGTGCTAGGACTAGAGGCTTGAGCCACGGTGCCTGGCCTCATTTTCTTAATAGTGTCTTTTACTGTACTGAAGTTTTAAATTTTGATGAACTCTAATTTATCAATATTTTCCTTTCATGATTACTACTTTTTGTGCCCTGCATAAGAAATTTTCCCATTGCCAAGTCACAAAGATGATTCCTATGTTTTCTTCTAAAATCTTTATGATTTTAGCTTTTCCATTTAGGACTACACTCTGTCTCATTAATTTGTGTGTGTGTGTGTGTGGTATGAAGTAAGGATAGAAATGTATTATCTCTAATTTTTAAAAAAATCAACACAACAAATACATCATTTTGTCCTAAATGTTTCATTAGACTGATAAAATAGCTGGACTCATTAGTGATAAAATTTATTGTACCTTTAATTTAGTCAAACAACGTATTTTCTGAATACCTATTAAGTTCCATGATTAGGCAATATAGTGATTTTTTTTTTTTTTAAGGGATAACACAATGCCAGGCTCAGTGGCTCACGCCTGTAGTCCTAGCTCTCTGGGAGGCCGAGGAGGGAGGATCGCTTGAGCTCAGGAGTTCGAGACCAGCCTGAGCAAGAGTGAGACCCTGTCTCTACTAAAAACAAAAAAATTACCCAGGTGCAGTGGTGTGTGCCTGTAGTCCCAGCTACTTGGGAGGCTGAGGCAGGAGGATTGCTTGAGCCCAGGGATTTGATGTTGCAGTAGGCTATGATGATGCCACTGCTCTGTCTCAAAAAAAAAAAGAAAAAGAAAAAGATAATGCAGCCCCATTTGCTTCCTAGCTGAGGAGACAGACTAGTAAATGCACAATCACCATACAGTGTGATATGTGCAATGCTAGAGATGAACACTGGCTGCTGTGGGAACATAGGGGAGAGAGTCGGCCGCGCTAGGGACCTGAGGTAAGGCTTCCCAGGGGTGGTGATGCTTGAGCTCAGACTTGAAGGCCTGGTTGATGTTGGCCAGGAAGGCGGGGTAGATGTGCAAAGGCAAGAGGCGTGAGAAGACTGGGGACTGTGTTGCTTTCCATTAGTTGGAGCAGATGGTGCAAGGCGGAGAGTGGCAGATCTGAAGCCTTGCATGACATAATCATGGATTTAGCTTTTATCTGCTGATAGCTGGGAGTCAGCAATACCCCCATTGCTGCATTTAGTGCTATGAATGTCTTTGTATTCAAGACCATAGACTAAAACACAGCTTGTTGTTTCACTAAGACCTTACAGTCTGGAGACTTTTAAATATCCCTATCATTGATTAAATCTTTTGTTTTTATGTACATGTTGGAAACTTTGTGCAGAAGTGTCATTTATGTCCTAATGTTTACAGTGAGTACGTGGTACACAATAATTAAGTAAAAATAATGTGAGTTGAGCTCTGGCCTTTTTTTTTTTTTTTTTTGAGACAGTCTTGCTCTGTTGCCCTGGCTATAGGGCAGTGGCATCATTACAGCTCACTGCAACCTCAAAACTCCTGGGCTTACGCGATTCTTCTGCCTCAGCTTCCCCAAGTAGCTGGGACTATAGGTGTGCACCACCATGCCCAGCTAATTTTTCTATTTTTAGTAGAGATGGGGTCTCACTCTTGCTCGGGCTGGTCTTGAACTCCTGAGCTCAAGTGATCCTCCCACCTCTGCCTCCCAGAGCGCTAGGATTACAGGCGTAAGCCACTTTGCCCGGCCTGAACATATTATTAATATTTACCTGTGGTTGGAAAATAGCAAATAATGACATTAGGATGAACTGCGTCACTTTTAAAAATATCATTTGTTGAGGCAGCCCCCACCATAGCCTCTGCCAAGCCCTCCGCTATCACCTCCGAGCAGAAGATGGCTGTGCCTCCCACATATGCTGATCTTGGCAAATCTGCCAGGGATGTCTTCACCAAGGGCTATGGATTTTTGGCTTAATAAAACTTGATTTGAAAACAAAATCTGAGAACGGATTGGAATTTACAAGCTCAGGCTCAGCCAACACGGAGACCACCAAAGTGATGGGCAGTCTGGAAACCAAGTACAGATGGACTGAATATGGCCTGACATTTACAGAGAAATGAAATACTGACAATACTCGAGGCACCGAGATTACTGTGGAAGATCAGCTTGCATGTGGCCTGAAGCTGACCTTCGATTTATCTTTCTCACCTGACATGGGGGTGGGGAAGGGAATGCTAAAATCATGACAGAGTACACATGAGAGCACACCAACTTGGGCTGCGCTGGGCATTTCAGCATTGCTGGGCCTGCAATCTGGGGTGCTTTGGTGCTGGGTTCTGAGGGCTGGCTGGCTGACTACCGGGTGAATTTTGAGACCGCAGAGTCCCAAGTGACCCAGAGCAACTTTGTGGTTGGCTACAAGACTGATGGGTTCCAGCTTCACACTAATGTGAATGACGGGACAGAGTCTGGTGGCCCCATTTACCAGAAGGTGAACAAGAATTTGGAGACTGCTGTCAAGCTGGCCTGGACAGCAGGAAACAATAACACTCACTTCAGAATAGCAGCCAAGTATCAGATCAACACTGGTGCCAGCTTCTTGGCTAAAGTGAACAACTCCAGCCTGGTTTAAGATATACTCAGACCCTAATGCCAGGTGTCAAACTGACGCTGTTAGCTCTGCTGGATGGCAACAGCCTCAATGTCAGTGGCCCCAAGCTTGGTCTAGGACTGGAATTTCAAGCATAAATGAATACTGTACAATTGCTTAATGTTAAACTATTTTGCAGCATAGCTAGCATAGAATTTAGTGTATTTTTTTTTTTAAGAGACAGGGTCTTATTCTGTTGCCCAGGCTGGAGTGTGGTGGTGGGATCATAGCTCACTGTAACCTAGAACACCTGGTCTCAAGCACTCAAGCGATTCTCCCGCCTCAACCTCCTATGTAGCTGGGACTACAGGCGCACACCACCACACTGGGCTAATTTTTAAAAAATTTTCTGTAGAGGTGGGGTCTTGCTATGTTGCCCAGGCTGAAATGCATCTTTTAATGTTGTATGTCTGGGATGCAAGTATTGCTAAATATCATGTTAGACCTCCAGGTTAAAAATGATTCAGATTTAAGGTGTTACCTTTTCAGAGGTACAGAAGAAACCCACTTCCAAAAAAGGTCCTTTGAGCTGTAGACTTTGGAACTTGGTGGCCTTTCTAGGATGCCAGGTTTCTTTTTTATCTAGAAATGACTGCAAGTGGAAGCTGATAATGTGCAGGCACTTTATAGATTCGTATTGAGTAAATGAATAGAATTGTGACTTCCTGAGAATTGAGCCTTGGTTTTCTAACCCCGATTGATGAGAGGCTCATTGCTTGATGGTGTGTATAAACTCACCAGAAAGGGGCTTTTTTAGACAGATCTTCATGACGTGTTCCCATTCCAGCCCATCTCTTTTGCATCAAAAGGTCTGCAGGGTGCGGTAGCTGCTTTGTGTCATTTTGGGGTGGAGAGGCTGGATGTGATGAAGCCAGTAATTTAGAACTTAATTCCATCTCCTGTCGTGGTTTTTTGCCCTTGCACCAGAGTATGAAATAGCTTCCAGGAGCTCCAGCTATAAGCTGGGAAGAGTCTGTGTGGTTGTAGTCACATGGTGACAACACTCAGAGTCTAAATTGGACTTCTGTTGCATTCTCACCACTCAATTTACTTTTTAGCAGTTTAGTGGGTACATTTTAGAGTCTTCCATTTTGTGTGGAATTAGATCCTCCCCTTCAAATGCTGTAATTAACATCACTTAAAATAAAACTTGAATAAAATATTGAAACCTCAAAAAAATTTAAAATATCATTTGTTGAAATTCATCTTTCCAGGCCGAGTGTGGTGGCTCACATCGGTAATCCCAGCAACTTGGGAGGCTGAAGCGAGAGGATCACTTGAGTCCAGGAGTTCGATGCTACCATGAGCTATGATCTTGCCACTGCACTCCAGCCTGGGTGACAGAGTGAGACCCTGTCTCTAAAAATTAAAAAAAAATAAAAAGGAAAGTCATTTTCCTGAGTTGTTCTGTAGATAAAAACTGTTTTGAAGTCAAAATGGTAAAATATTATTAAAGAAAAGAATTGGTATCAATTTTTATGAGATGATCTTTTTTGAAGAGGTAGATCTCTTGATGTCCCTTCTGGTCTCACAATTCTTTTACTAATGAATTGCCAATTAAATAAAAAGGGAGTAGAACCGATCTGGTAGTTATATATGGAATAGGAACAGATTAGGTCTCGTGATGAGATTGGTTTTCTCACAGCATTTTTTAGGCAAATATGTGTATACTGGGGTGGTGGTGAAAGGTGCAGTGAGAGACTGGCTGCACCTGAAGACCAAGGGGCCCGCCTGGAGTGGAGAAGGTGAGGCCTGGGAGGGCAGGTACTGGTGGACCAGTCTGGGTTTCTGTTGCTCTCATCTCTAGGAAGTTTTTTAGTAGTGAGAATCAGAACCACAGATTTTGGGTCTCTCCACTCGTATGTGTCTGTCCACCTACAACATGGTAGTCTTTTGAAAACACATTCCTTGGCTCTGGTGAAGAGAAGTACACTGTGATTTCCAGGTCAGTCAGAGAGAAACGATGTCTCTGACTCTTGAGAGCCTCAGGTGAGGTACGTTATGAAACACAGACGGCTTGTCCACAGAACCAGTTCAGAGCTAAGGACAAAACAACCTGAGTCCTCTATTAGAAGGCAATGAACATGATCACTGAAGCGTGGGGTGGCTTAAATTTTTTATATCATTTAGCATCTAAAAGATGATTTCTGTCTTATCATCTGTTAAGAAAATCAAGGGAATTGTCAAAGTGGCTATCTCTTGTAATAAGATATTTCTGGGTGGTTTTTGTTTTCTTCACTTGCTTTTCTGGTTAGGGAAAGCTGCAGGGCCTCTGCCTGGTGCCTTCTGGCCCTTGCATCTCCCCGGGAGGTCTGGGACAGTGGCTGAATGTCCACAAGTGTCGTGTGCCTGTTTCCGCAGTGCTGGGCATCTACTTACACCCTTGTGGCCGTGACTCTGTGGCCCTCACAGCCCTCCAGTTGCAGTGGCTTGTTGAAGGCTTCTGGCATCCTTTCATTTCATTTTATTCCCGTGCTGCTGCCATTTCTCATGCTTGGGTGGTAGCCTCCTGACTGACCACACCCTCTGGCCATCCCATGGGTATCTCACAGCACACTTGGCCTCTTCCCAGCTCTTGGGCCTGCACCATGCCTAGCACATAGCTACCGCTCAAGAAATGCTATTGAATGAATGACTTCTCTTGTTGCTAAATCGTCAGTGAGTTCCTTTTGCCTTTAAAGCTGTTACTTGACTTTCAAAACCCTTCACCATCAAGCTTCAGTGCAGGCACCCCACCATAATTCCTACAATCTCCTCTTCTTCCTGCTATACACCTCACTCTGCCTCCTAGCGGGGCTCTCTGTTCCCTGAGCACCATGATGCTTTTCTGCTCCCGTGGCCTTATTCTGACCTGGCCCCTCCTATCGATTTTCTACTATCACTCCTTGGTTTCTGGCTTTTATTTTGGTGTTTGCATATTTTAGTAGTCCCCTAACTAAACCTACTGCTTTCATTCTCTGCCTGAGCAGAAATGTCCATGCTACAGACCCAGCTTCTCAGCTGTGCCACAGATTTAGCCTGGAGCCTATTTCCTCATCTATAAAATAGGGATAATACAATAGTGATGACCAACTTCTGGGACCCGAAGGATCATAATAATACATAATTAAAAGTTATTTTAAAAATAATATAGTTAATACTTGAATACATTTAACTTGTGAAAAATTCAACTATTCATAGATTTGTTTTCTTTTTTTTAATATAGAGATGGGGTCTTGCTATGTTGCTCAGGCTGGCCTCAAACTTCTGTGATCCTCCCACTTCAGCCTCCTGAATCACTGGGACTATACGTATGTGCCACCATGCCTAGCTTATTCATAGATTTTTTTTTTTTTTTTTTTACTTTTTCCTGATTTTGCTTGTGCTGGTCTTTCCATGCCAAATTAAATTGGCACTTTCTCAAGCCTTTTGTAAACCCCCAGATGAAAGAAAATTTACCTTCTTCTGAACTTAATATATGTTAATTACAGCATTTATCAATTTCTATATTTTATTTTTGAATTTATATGGATGGGATTGTTGTTGGGGAGGGTATATCTTACTTTTCACTAGGTTGTGAACTATTTTAGGATAAATTTTACCTTTTTTTTTAACCTTCTTATTTTGAAATAATTTTATACTTACAAGAAGTTGTGAAAATAGTATAGAGCCTGGTGTGGTGGCGCTCACCTGTAGTCCCAGCTACTTGGGAAGCTAAGGTGGGAGGATCCTTGAGCCCAGTTCCGGGCTGTAGTGTGCTGTGCCAATGGGGTGTCTGCACTAAGCGCTGATCAGTAGTGGGATTGGGCCTGGGAGTGGCCACTGCACTCCAGCCTGGGCAACATAGTGAGACCTTGTCTCCTATAAAAAATACATGAAAAATAATACAGAGGGTTCTGGTGTACCTCATCTAGTTTCCCTAATGATATTATGTAATAACATCTTACATAACTACAGTTAAGCAAGAGGGCAAGTCTCTGGCCCAGTACACAGATGGGCATCTTGCCCATACCTATAGTTAAGTTCTATCTTTAGTTTTTCTTTATCCACTTCTACATGGCTCTATAGAGCCTGGCATACAGTAGGCACTCAGTTATGAGCTTTATGGCATGATGAATGAATTAATGTGCTCCATGGCTTAGAACCACATGCACATTAATATGTTGTCATCCCATCCTTACTCCAGGACAACATCATCGTGGCTGCAATTGACCTGTCTCAAGAGACTGAGACTGAGGCCATGGACACTTCCTGCCTCCCTTTCTGTGATAAATGCCCACACTCTGGGATTTATTTCAAAACAATACGTGAGGAGGGAAGTGGATAAGGGTGTGGAGAGGGCAGAATTGGCTATGGGCTGATGGTTGATGGGGCTGGGTATTTGGGGGATTATAATACCATTCTGTCTTCTTTTGTATGTTGAATGGTTTCAATTCTCCATCTCAAAAGTTTAAAAAACAAAAGCCTATTATATTAACTGTATCAAAACCATTTCTTTTTAAATTATTTTTTAATATTTAAAAAAAAATATGGAACGCTTCACGAATTTGTGTGTCATCCTTGTGCAGGGGCCATGCTAATCTTCTCTGTGTTGTTCCAGTTTTAGTATATGTGCTGCCAAAGTGACCACTCAAAACCATTTCTTTCTGAGGTTTTAGAGTCTGTCTCTACTAAGTCACACTAGCAGGGCAGAGTTCCTAGCAAGAGAATTCCTAGCAAGATACTACCTCAGGCTTCTACTACAATGTCCTTAAGTCATATGTTTGGGTTGAAAATGGAATTAATTATGCCAAAAGGAGTCAGAGAAGACAAGGATTATTTGTAGTAATTGCCTATAATTTTTCAGAGAAACACACTCTGATCTTTGATGGAGTTTTGTTTTGTTTTTTTGATACAGGGTCTTACTCTGTCTCCCAGGCTGGAGTGCAGTGGCGTGATCATAGCTCGCTGCAGCCTCAAACTCCTGGGCTTAAGCTATCCTCCTGCCTCAGCCTCTCTAGTAGCTGAGACTACAGGCAGGCACCACCACACCTGGCTAATTTTTCTATTTTTTGTAGAGACGGGGTCTTGCTCTTGCTCAGGCTGGTCTTGAGCTCCTGGCCTCAAGTGATCCTCTGGCCTCAGCCTCCCAAAATGCTGGGATTACAGGCATGAGCAGCTGTGCCTGGCCTGATGGAGATTTATATAGGATGAGTAGCCCCTGTCTTGTCAGGGCAGGTGTATGGTCAAGAACTTGGTGGTTTCTTTGTAGAGGGTCATTAGTCCCTGTTTACCAACAAAGAGAGAATGTGGATCTGGTGCTGCCAAAACAGAGGACAGAGGAACAACAGGGAAAACTGTGCAGTTTAGGAGGTAGAGCCCCCTCGCCCCCACCAGCTTACTCAGGCAAGGGAGAGAGCAGTATGTTCCTATCTGCTAGGGGGAAGTGAAGAAAGCAAGGGCAACCCAAAGGAGGTGATTATAGGAAGAAATATGTAGAGAGAAATCCAGCAGAATAATAGCAGCCCTGACAAACTGTGGGAGGAGCCCAGTTCCCTGTAGCCAGTCCCAGAGACTTCCTCTTATCATTATCCTTATCCTGCCACGTATCCTAAAGTAATGGCCATCCAGATGGGGGCATGAGGAAACAAAATAGTATCAAGCGAGGAACATAAAATAACAAGTTTACATTGATTATAGCTATAAGGAAATACATAAATCCCACCTGGGATTCAGTTATGACTTAGTGAGTACATTTATTAATCTGCCATGTATTAGCTGTGTGCCATGAGCTAGTTACTTCTCTTTACCTCGGTTTCCTCATTTATAGGTGGGAATAAAAAAACCTCTCATATACAGTTGTGAGAATAAAGTGAATTAATATGTATAAATTTATAGAAAGATGCTTGGCATTTGAGTAAGTGCTCAATATGTGTTTTTATTATCATTGTTCTAGGTTGGAAGATAAAAAGGTATGAATGGTATAGGTTTTTTTTTCTGGAAGGTAATTAAGTGTGTAAGAAAAAAATAAAGTTTTAAAAAACATCCTGCCTTTTTCTCATTTAACTGATTGTTTTGGAGAAAACTCTTATAAGGACATGAAAGAGGCTCTGGGTAATGTGGTGGATGTTGATGTGCAGTTTGTTGGAAATTTTTATTACACCAGGTGTTATCCTAGTGTACATGCCTGTTAGAAATGTGTTTGGAAATGCCTGTACGTTTAACTATGAAAGCGTGGGGTAGAAGTGGTGTGACTTTTCCTTTTGTGGTATTCCTGGAATTGTCTAGGGCTGATTAAAGCTGCTGACAACTCGATCATGGTGATTGCTCTTCTAGTTGGCCATGCTTTTCACTTTTTCTTTAAAAATGTTTTCAAATTGGAAAAATAATATGTGCAAAGCATTTAACAGTACAAAAGGGAATAAAATAAAAGGTGAGTTTCCATTCTGCATCAGGCTCGAGGGTTCCCTACATAAAGGCAACCAGTGTCAACAGTTTCTTGAGTATCCTTCTAGTGTGCACATGTGCACTCACACACACACACAGTTGTAGCATACTGTGTGTCCTGTTCTGCACCTTGCTTAACCATACATCCTGAAGAATATTTCACATCAAAGCAAGTGATATACCTCATTCCTTTTCATGGCTATATATTATAAGTTTGAATCATATAAAATTGCTGATATTTGAATGTTTGGCAATTTCATATGATTCAACCCAATAATAAATTTTGGAAATATATTTATATAATCAATCTCCTATGCATAGGTGTTCATATTTTTTTTTTTTATTCTTGGGTAATACAAACAATGGATCTGTCGTACACGTTCTTGTATAAATGTGGAGGGTGCATATACAGGATGCATTCCCAAAGTGGATGAATGGCTCCGTCTCCTGTGCTGTAGTAAGCTTAATAGATCCTGCCAGTGGCTCTTTTAAGTGGTTTTAACAATTTATGCTGCAGCGTGCAGTGTCTAAGAATCTAAGAATTTTTGAGAGAAGAAAGAATGAAAGGATGGAGCATTCATTTCTTCCTTTTCTTTGCACTCAGGAAGGCCTTGACCTGATCTCCTGAGTGTAAAGGGAAGACTTTGAGCCCAGACATGGTTTGTAGTAATAGTAATAATAGTCACAATTTATTGAGCTTACCATATGCCATATGCCAGGCAGTGTTCTAAGCTCTGTACACGTATTGTTTCATTTAATTCTTATGACAACCTGAGAAATAGGTTGCATTATTATCACCATTTAGTCAATGAGGAAAATTCAGTAAGACAGAATAGTTTATCCAGAGTTCTGCAGGAAGTTATGAGTGGATAAGGGTTGCCTGCCTTGAGATTCTGTTGTCTTCTCTCATGTTCTCTTTGTTTGATGTTTAAATGAAGGATATATAATTTTTATTTTGCGTAAAAACTATTTGCAAGTTGTTGGGGTTTGGATTCATATAACATTTCCGTATGTTATATTCTTACACATTGTGATATCGTACTTGTTTTTAAATATATTATAACTATATATGTATATAAGTGTATAATAAGTATAACATATGTATATAATAACTTTCAGATGGTTTTTTCTGCTGTCCTAAGTTTGTGTAACTCATTTAGCATTTTCAAGTCAGCGCTATTCAGTAAAAATACTCAACTTTCAGCTGTTAGGATGTTCATTTTCTTAGTTGTCTCTGTGATACTGAATTTTAATCAGGTTCTGCTTGGTGTTAATGACAGGAACAATCATCTTAAATTCTTCTGAGGTAATGCAAAATATAAATCGAAGATTAATTATTGGCAAGGTCAGCACCATTTTTTTTTTCAGTGACCCAGTGGCTAGTGTGGCTGAGCAGTCCAAAGTTCTGGGTTAAAGCTGCAACCTCTTTGGGGGTATGGGTTTGAATTCTACCGCTGCCCGTATGTCTGTTTGCTTTTTATTATAAAATTGTGGTAAAATACACATAACATGAAAGTTACCATCTTAACCACCTTTAAGTTTATAGTTCAATAGTGTTAAGTACATCCACATTGTTATGAAACAGATTTTTAGATCTTTTTCATCTTGCAGATCTGAAACTCCATACTCATTAAACAACTCTGCATTTTTCCCCTTCCCCCAGCCCCTGGTAAACACCATTCTACTTTCTGTTTCTGTGAATTTGACTACTTTAGATACCTCATGTAAGTGGAATCATACAGTATTTGTCTTTTTGTGATTGGCTTATTTCACTTAGCATAATGTCCTCAAGGTTCATCTGTGTTGCAGCATGTGAAAGATTTCCTTCCTTTTTAAAAATTTTATTTTATTTAAAATTATTTTTAGAGATAAGGTCTTGCTTTGCCACCTAGGCTGCAGTTCAGTGGCGTAATTCAATCATAGCTCACTGCAGCCTCAAATTCCTGGGCTCAAGCAATCCTCACAACTCAGCCTCCCAAGTAGCTGGGATTACAGACTCTAGTAGGATTTCCTTCCTTTTTAAGGTTAAATAATATTCCATTGTATGTATTATCACATTTTCTTTATCCATTTGTCAGTGGGCATTTTAGTTGCTTCCACATCTTGGCTATTGTGAATAGCACTTTATTTGTATTTGTGAATATGGGTATGCAAATATTGCTTTAAGACCCTGCTTTCAATTCTTTTGGATATATATCCAGAAGAGGGATTATTGGATCATATGATATTTCTATTTTTAAGGAACCTCCATATATTTTGCGTAGTGAATGCACCATTTTGTAATCCCACCAACAGTGTGCAACAGTTCCTCATCCTCACCAACACTGGTTATTTTCTGGGGGTTTTTGTTTGTTTTTGGACAGTAGCCATTCTATGGGTATGAGGTGATATCTCATTGTGGTTTTGATTTGCATTTCTTTGATGATTAGTGATGTTGAGCACCTTTTCATATGCTTATTGGCCCTTCAAATATCATCTTTGGAAAAAATGTCTATTCAAGTCTGTTATTTGATTTTTTTGTTATTAAGTTATAGGAGTTCTTTCTTTCTCTTTCTTTTTCTTTCTTTTTTTTGGGAGGGGGGGACAGGGTCTTCCTCTGTTGCCCAGGCTGGGTTGCAGTGGCACAACCATAGCTCACTGCAGCCTTGAACTTCTGGGCTCAAGAGATCCTGCTGCCTCAGCCTCCCAAGTAGCTAGGACTACAGATGTGCACCACCTGGCCTGGCTAATTTTTCTATTTTTGTAGAGATGGGGGTCTCGCTATGTTTCCCAGGCTTGCTTGGAACTCCTGGCCTCAGGTGGTCCTTTCACCTTGGCCTCCTAAAGTGCTGGGATTACAGGCATGAGACACCATGGCCAGCCCTCAGTACTATTTTCAATGGCAGTCTTCAGTTATCCAAGGGAACCAAGAGGCTTCTGTGGCTATGGAGTGTCCATCCCAGGCCTTTGAATTCTATCAAAGTCACTCCTATTGTACTGGACAAACATCTACAGAGCACTTGCTAAGTGTCTGATGGCCTTGGGAAGTGAGGGTGAAAGATACAAACATGAATCAGGCAGGGAACTCTTGGGGGTGATGTGAAACTCTCTATCTTGATAGAAATTTGGGTTATACATTTGTTGAAACAATGAATGTACACATGAGGTTTGGACATTTCATTGTATATAAAGTTTGCATTAAAAGAGAAAAACTAGACAAATATTAAATTCTAGTTAATGATATGCAGTCTGAAGTTTTAGAGGAAAGTGCACTGATGTCTATAACTTATTTTTGAAATGCATAACAAAGAGAGATTAGTGGATGGATAAAGGAGTGAATAGGTGATAAGCAACCGTATTTAAAATATTAATGAATCCGCTCCATGTTTGAAAGTTTTCATAGTAAAATGTTGGGGGGAAAAGATGAGAAGATGGCACCCAGAGGATGCTGATATTTACCTCACATAGCTCACTTAGTGGCCTCTTATGTCCTATCCTAGTTTTTTTGGGGGGGCGGGTGGGAGAGCATGGAGACAGATACTGGTTAACACTAAAAGCATTTGCTCCCCTTTGTAGCCAGTTTCTA
This sequence comes from Daubentonia madagascariensis, assembly GCA_023783475.1. Taxonomy (NCBI): domain Eukaryota; kingdom Metazoa; phylum Chordata; class Mammalia; order Primates; family Daubentoniidae; genus Daubentonia; species Daubentonia madagascariensis. The sequence goes on along the minus strand of JAKFHU010001035.1, from coordinate 36,166,054 downwards.
AACCTCTGAGTAATTCCCAGAAGCGCCTTCTGTCATAAGGGATCAGTCAGTAATTAGTAATGACTGATGATTACAAGCAATTGTTGAGGTCCTGCAGTTCCTGCAGAAATGAATACCTTTTACATCATAACCCAGGATACAATTATATATAACTGAGACAAAAGTTTCATAAAACTGTCCTTTGATGCACTCTGATATTTTCTATTCTATTTCTGAAAAAATGTCAATTTCGATCCACTAATGGGTTAAGAACTGGTAGTCTGAAAAACACTGTTCTAACGTAAACCTTGGAGACCAAGAGATTAATATACCATTTAATCTTAACAATGGACATTGTCATAAAAATCAGCAGCTTTTTAAAATGTTCCTTACAGCTTTAAAACCCTATAGATCTGGGTTTCGTTAGCTGCACCATTGCAGTTTCTTAATTGTGTGACCTTGGAAAAGATGCTTAACCTTTCAGTCTCAGTTTTCTCATCTGTAAAATGGAGATGTTTGGGGAAATACACACCTCATAGAGTTCTTGAAAAGGATTAAATGAGATAATGTCTGTAAAGTACTTAGCATACTGCCCAACTAAAAGGCCTCAGTAAGTGGTGGACATTTTTATTAGCCATGCATTCATGAACTTCTGTATGTTTGGACCTCAAAAGAAATCAAAATAGGCTTCAGAGGAATGTGGTGTCCCTCTCTCTCAGTATCTTCTTTAGTTCTTTTTTCCTATTTGTGTTTTATAGAAGTAATCTTCGGGAGTACCAATTGTTTGCTATAGTGCTTGGTAAACAGTACTCAGTTTTCCAGCAGTTGCCTGTGGTGGCATTGGCGAGAGTGTCAGTTGGAAACATGGGGAATTTTGGCAGGCGTGGTGGTGTTTGTTTTTGGAGACTGCCTTGGCATACTCGTAGGTGAAAGTGATGCCTGGGGTTTCTCACTGATTCATCCCTTCAGTGTGGAATTCTGAATAAACTGTGTCTGACTGACTTGGGGGGTGGGCAGGAAGAACCCTTAGGACCTCATTACAGACAAACTTACTTCTTTGAAATTCCCTTGCTGAGAGATTATTCCACACCATTTGGATTTCCTCCATTTTAATCTGAGCAACGTTGGCTGCTGGTAGAAATAATTAGACAGAAAATGTTCTGGTATTTTTGGCACAATTAATTTTTTTACTCTTCTGAAATTAATAGAATCTTGGGATTTTAGAGCTGGAAGGGTCCTTGGAAGATCCATAGGACTCTGCCACTTGATGGGTGAGGCTCGTCCTTCTGAGTGGAAAGAGCACAGGGCCTTTGACATCAAGTCTAGCGCCCTTGCTCACATCTGGCTAGAGAGGAGACATAGTACATTAGCTGGAGAACTGGTACATTTTATCCACAAGCCAATTTAAGAAAATATTATTATTACTATAGAGTGCTCTTTTGAGTGCACACGTTACTACTTTACTTCCAGCCTATTACCTAGGATAGCAACCAACTTAGAACTCTCAGTGGCTTAACACAAAGAAGATTTATTTCTTGCTCCATATCATGTCCAATCTAGGTCAGGGTGCAAAATATTTCTAGGCAGAAGCATAGAAGAGTGGGTGCAAGTTTTTTTTCCCTTCCACGGCAACCTGGAAGGCATGTATTCTTAATGGCTGGCTGCAAGATGGCAGGGCCTATATCAACCCAAGCCCCTGAGTGACTGTGCGGAGTAGAGCAAAGAAACTTTCCACCCTGACCTAGATTGGACATGATAATAAAACTTCCTTTATGGCCACTGAAATTCTAATTTCATGTAATTTTCACATGTCATGAAATGTAATTCTTCTTTTGTTTTTTTTCCCCAACCATTAAAAAATGTAAAAAAAATTTCATATAAAAAAGCAAATGCTTAAGAACAACCAGGACAATCTTGAAAAGGAGGAAAACAGTCGAGTGATATATTTAACTAAATATTAAAGCAAAGTATAGTCATCCCTTGGTGTAGTTGGGGGATTGGTTCCAGGACCCCTATGTATACCAAAATCCATGCATACGCAGGTCCTGCAGTGGGTCCTACATACTTAAGTCCTGCAATGGGCCATACAGAAACTCGGCCCTTTGTATATGCAGGTTTCACATCCCACCCATACTGTATTTTCCATCCACATTTGGTTGAAAAAATCCTCATATAAGTGGACCCATGCAGTTCAAGCCCATTTGTTCAAGGGTCAACTGTATGGAGCTGTAATTAAAATAGGAAGCAGTATGGAAAGTGCAAGACAAAATAGATTAATCAGATAAACCTGAGTGTAGCTCTGAACTTTCCACTTTGGAAATGTGGAAAATCCAGAACTTTATTCAGGTATGTTTGGTGATTTAATGTATGACAAAGGCCAGCATTTCAAACCAGTGAGAAAGGATGAAAAAAAAAATGTAAAAACCATTCTTAGGTTGCATGCCATACAAAAAATGGGCCATGGGAAGGATTTAGACAACAGGCTGTGGTTTGTCAAACCCTGCTACAAACAAATTTATAGGCAAAGGCTCTGAACAGTTTTCCAAATCTGATACTCTGCAGACTCTGAAGGATTCATAATGTATCTGATCAGATTAAAGGCCTTATGAGCAAAGGACATAGGTTGCAGAGCAGACCCTTAAACATGTGAAAATATGCTCAACATCTTTCACAATAAGATAGTGTTTTTCATCTATCAGAATAGCAAAGATCTTCAAGTTCAATAACACTTTGCATGGGTGAGGCTGTGGGGAATAGACACTGCCATACATTGCTGGTGGGAGGGTAATTTAGTACAGCCTCTGTAGGGGTAGTTTGGCAAGATCTATCAAGATTACAAAGATATGTCTTCTTTGACCCAGGAATTCCAAGTCTGGGATTTATCTTTCAGATATATTTGCACATGTGTGAAATGATGTAGAAATAAGAATATTCATTGCACCATTGTTTTTGACAGAGATTGGAAGCTACCTAAATGTTCATCAAGTGGACTGGCTACATAAGTCACAGTACAAACATTCAATGGAATACATGTGTCACCATGTTTAAGAAATGAGGAAGCTCTCTATTTACTGATCTGGAATGGTCTCCAAGATATAATAACCAAATAAGAGTCAGGACAATTAGTGTAATATGTTGCTGTTTGTGTAAAAGGGATACATATACATACATATACACGTGTATATGTGTATACACATGTACATGCATATATGTACATATACACGCACAAACATATATGCACACGTGTGTAAACTTTTGTTTGTACGTGCATTAAATAACTCTGGGAGGATGCATAAGAAACTGATAATAGTTGTTGCCTCCAAGGAGGAGAACTGGGTGGCTGGGTATTCTATATTCTATATTATTATTATTTTTTTAAACTTTTAGATATAAACCATGTGAATTCAATGGTTCACTATTCAATACCTATTCAAAAAATAAAGAAAAGTTAATAAATAAAATAAATAAAGTTAACCTTTAAGTCCTGCAAAGCCCTACAGTAGGAAAACATGGTTAATTGTATTTACTCATTTCCCTGAGTACCATCCAGTACAACTTGTGTTCTGTGGACTGCACTTTGAGTCATGCTTTCCAAAATATGGTCCCACTTGCTCCCATCCCACCTACTCCAGTGTCTTCTCTGTGCATCGTATTTCTGATGTTTGGGTTTAGGTCAGTGGTGGGGAAGAATTATACGGAGAAAAATGAATGATGCTATAATAATTATAAGTTTTAATTTGGAATTAAATATCTTAAACTAATTTACAATTACCTTTGAATTGCCTCTCACTCCAGGTCTCCTAACTGGTGTGTTGAAATTTGATTTCTTTAGCTATGGAGTATGCAGGGCAAGGGCCAGGGATGCTAGAGCCCCCAGGATGGTGGCTTCTTCAGGAATCCTACCCTTTGACTCCAGTATGCTATGTAAATATTATTATTTTCCATGTGTGCAGTAGTGTGGAAAAGTTGGTAAATATTGCTCTAGGTAAAATGTGATCTTATATTTTAAAAATACATGCTGTGTAAAAGTAATTATGGAAAACAAACAAAGTAGTTGTCTTTGGGAAAATCCCAGTGGTTGTTTTGCTCCAGTGCGGGAGTCCTCAGCCTGTTTTCCACTGTGAAGCACATGATGAGGATGGTTGTGACCTGGTGCCCTCCTGGTGAGGGCACTCATGCAGGGCCAAAAAAGCTGGCTCAGCTTCAGTGTCTCCTACACAAGTCTATTGGAAAAGATGGAAGAGTCACATTTTAGGAAATGATCTTGCATTTACTCTATTACCAAGAAGTAAATCATCAAAAAACTTGGGTATGTTCACCATATGTAGGAACAAAACCTTACTGGCCCACCTCATACCTGATATAACAGTTGAGAACCACTGTCCTCCAAGAGTAAGTGAAATTTTATATTGTGGCTAGCTGAGTGTAAGCTAATTTCAGACCACCAAATGAGGGAGATATTTTTAAAAGAAGTAGTGACAAGTAAAAAAGAGTCATTTTAAGGGTATTACATGGAATATATAAATAAGAACTTTATCAAGTTCAATTTTCATCTGAACTGATTTGTTGTTCTGTTGCGTCCCGGTGCGTCTGCTGGTGTTGGTAATACTGTCTGTTCTTGATGTTTTCTGGAAAAGTAACTGAATTAGTATGTCAGTCTCATAATATCTGAAGAAATCTAAGAGCTGTTAAAATGCTTAAAAATAAAATGATCAATTCTTCTTTTGTTCTCTTGCCAGGATAATTGAAGCTATCTGCATAGGTTGGTTCACTGCAGAGTGCATCGTGAGGTTCATCATCTCCAAAAACAAGTGTGAGTTTGTCAAGAGACCCCTGAACATCATTGATTTACTGGCAATCACACCGTATTACATCTCCGTGTTGATGACAGTATTTACAGGCGAGAACTCTCAACTCCAGAGGGCTGGAGTCACCTTGAGGGTGCTTAGAATGATGAGGATTTTTTGGGTGATTAAGCTTGCCCGTCACTTCATTGGTCTTCAGACACTTGGTTTGACTCTCAAACGTTGTTACCGAGAGATGGTTATGTTACTTGTCTTCATTTGTGTTGCCATGGCAATCTTTAGTGCACTTTCTCAGCTTCTTGAACATGGGTTGGACCTGGAAACATCCAACAAGGACTTCGCCAGCATCCCTGCTGCCTGCTGGTGGGTGATTATCTCTATGACTACAGTTGGCTATGGAGATATGTATCCTATCACAGTGCCTGGAAGAATTCTTGGAGGAGTTTGTGTGGTTAGTGGAATTGTTCTATTGGCATTACCAATCACTTTTATCTACCATAGCTTTGTGCAGTGTTATCATGAGCTCAAGTTTAGATCTGCTAGATGTAGTAGGAGCCTTTCCGCTGAGTTCCTGAATTAATGCATTGCAAACCAATTCTTGCATACACTTCATAGAAAGAGTTGACGCTGCTTCATATGCATGTGTTTCTTGCTGGGTGAGCACTGCAGTGGCATTGTCATCAGCTTGGTAGGGTAAAAATTATCCTTCCCAGCTGAAGGGATAAAACAATTTACTTACTATGGAGTAAATCGAATTGAGACTGCAAAGGAAGAGTAATGACTCCTAGAGTGAACTTTAGGACCTTATTTTTTTACTGAGACAGGGTTTCGCTGTGTTGCCCAGGCTGGGCTCCAGTGATCCTCCCGCCTCAGCCTCCTGAGTAGCTGGGACTACAAGCGTGCGCCACTGTGCCCTGTTTCTAGGACCTTATTTTATTTAGACTTGTTTCCTCCTTGCCTTGAACAATTACACATTATTTTTAAGTACATTATTTGATCATTTTGAAACAGAAAGGTACTATTTTCCAAATGTTTTTCCATCTTAGGAATTCAGAAGAAGCTTGGAACTTACAGTGTTGTTTTTTGTTTGAGAGTAACATTTTCATTTCTGAATGTTTTATAATTTCTCATATCAATGTCAGAAGTATCCTGGAAACATATGTCACATGCAGGAACTGTTTAACAAATACTTAAAAAATTTGGCCAAAATTTTAACTGTATAATGGAGCTAGATAGAAGCAAGAATAGTATTTGAAAAACTTTTCCAGCATATTTCTCAAGTCTCTCCTTTATTTTATACCTATTATTCACCTTATCACATAGCTTCATGGAAGCTTGAATATGTTATCCCTTTTCTTTTTTATTTTTATTTATTTTGTAGAGACGAGGGCTCACTATGTTGCTTAGGCTGGTCTTGAACTCCTGGCCTCGAGCAATTCTCCTGCCTTGGCCTCCCAAAGTGCTGGGATTGTAGGCATGAGCTACCATGCCCGGCCACCTTTTCCATTTTGTATTTCTTATATCTCTTTACTGAAACACTCAGAAAAGTATTTAAGAATTGAAGAGAGCTTGTATTGTTTAGCATTTTATTGAATAATATTTGAATTCATTGCTGTTACTAGATGATAATTGTCCTAACATTCAGATGTCCAAACAAGAATATTTCCAACATAAAAATGATAATATAGAAATAGTTTAATACTATTCAGTATTATAACCCATATTTATCTTCTTCGTCTCTTAACTTTTTCCGTAAACACCATGGATTGAATAAGACTTACAAGATGAAAAGATATTTATGTAGCCTATTTTTTCTGTGACCTTTGTAGAGAAGTATATTTATATAGCTTTTTAATACCAATGTCACACTTATGTGTTGTCACTGGATTATCATAAAAAGAAGAAATTAAATATTGCTGTACTCTTAGTTGCTGTGTAGCTAAGTCAATTTTAAGCCAGGTAAAAGCAATGAATACATAATTATTTGATCCAGTCTTCATCATTGTGAATCAAAGCTACACCAAAATACTTTTTGTAAGAACATTGAATAATATACTGTATTAATCTGGCTAGATTATTAGACTAGATAATGTAAAAGTGGTGATTGGTTAGTACTAAATTTTAGCAATAGGAATTAGAATTTTGCTTTTTCATCCAGGTTGCCACAAAAAAGACAGTGTATAAACATAAAAAATTAAAATCACAGATTCATGCATAATTTGATGTTGTACACTCTAATTTAGCAGGGGTGGAAGAGAGAGGGGTTGGGAAGTGGTGGGTAGAATATGGGACCTGGATATATTTATCGAAGAAAAGGGTTACCGTAAGTGTTCATTAAAGGAATAATTAGCCATCATCTAGTTCAAACCTCTACTATTACAGGTAGAAGACCAGGGCGAGAGAGGATGTGATTGTGAAGGAGTTGGGCTAAAATCTGGATCTCCAGAAACCTAGCCCAGAAATTTATTCTTCACACACTTCTGGGTGTTGAGAAAAGCCTTGAGAAATCACACTTCTTCGTCATTGTCATGCTGAAGTAATAATAGCAGAACCCTTTTCTTTTCCCTAATTTCCTTTCCTGAGTTTATGTGATATTTTGGCCATTAAAAATTTTCCCCTATCTTCCCTACTACTATTGGTATGCCCCTTTTTACATACTCAAAATAAATTCTATTATTTATTGTATTTTAATATAATAAATGGCATGATTTATTTTTTCTTACCTATTTAGAGTAAAGCTTTGTGATTCATGCAAATAATGTGCAGATGATAGTACCTCCATATCACTAATAAAAATATGATAAGCATCAATTTTATTGGTACCAGGAACTCTTCATGTGAATATGTCTTATCTCCCCAAGTAAATTATAACTATCTTGAAAGCTGGGACCCAATTTTATGCACATACCTTTGTGTCCCCACAGTGTCTGTTACAGACTTGGGCACAAACTATTGACTGATTTAGGGGGAAGAAACTTCTGCGTGAAGAGGCAAGGCACCTGTACATGTATATGCCACATGTGTGAATACACACAGACTTTGTTCAGCCCTTAGGTAATGAGAAATCTCTTGTTGGTGATGCCATATTTTTCATAGGACCAATTTTCATAAAGAAGCATATTGGATAAATGCTAATGGCAGTTCAGCTACCTATTTATCAAGGAGATGATGAGACATGATAGAGTAGTTCATTCATACGTGAAAAAAATATATTGGAGTTTTGTCTTTGTGGATGTTATAGTTTTTTAGGAACAGAGCATTTTCTTGTAAATTTCCCTGAACTTTACTGCTTTAAAAAACAAAATCACTAAGTACCACTTCTGTCTTAGCTGTACTTTTAGACATTTCTCATAACTCAGTCTTCATGGCAGAAATGTTATCATCGGGATCTATATTAGTACCAGTAAGTCAGATATTATCCTAAATTAAAATACCTAAAGAAGAAAGAGAAGCCTGAATCTTTGTTCTGATTTTACCACACCTGACTTACGTGACTTGTTTTGTACTCTCTAAAATGGGATTTGTCAGCATTAGAAAACCAAAATTAGGGAATATATTTGAAAGTGAATATACTGTAACCATTCGAGACTTTATCTTTTTCTTTTATTACTGTATTGTCACTGTAGGTAGCTAGTTGAAACAGTTGCATTTGTTCTTGGGTTTAGTAGTTACTTGTAACCACACATTTATAAGTTCTTACTTTCTTAAATGTGTTAAAATATATTCTTTCACAATGGCTGTCAGTAAGTCAAAATATTATTTTCTCTTTTTAAACTTTTGTCCAGATGTCCTGTGACCTAGGAGAGGTGGAGATGAGGTTAAGTTGGATGTTGGTGTTGGGAGAATTTTCTCTGTTGGCTTGACATTTTGTAGAAGCAGCTTATTTTGCCTGTTTTCTGTAGAAATGAAAAATAAAACACTTAAAATTCCTAGGTGTGTTTTACTATTAAGCTCATGTAACTCCAAATTTAAGCATAGCTTCACAGAATATTTCCAGAGCCCTCTGACCCTACATAAATGTGCATTCCATTATGTTGGGCAGTCCAATCAAACATGGTCTAAATATTTTATATAATCATAAGAAGTTGAAACTAAAGGGGTCCTGGAGACCTTCTGGTCTACCTTGTCCCAATCGTATGCCCTTTGTCCCATCCAAATGTTAGCAAACAGGGAACTCTGCTCCCGTGGGTTGTGTTTTAGCCACGGTCAATCTAGTGTCAGGTTAGGCCCCAGAAACCTGATTTCAGACTTTTGGTTCAGTACTCTTTGGATATACTTCCTTTTTTTAAATTTTGCAACATGAGAAGGCACAAAGGATTTCTTTTGAAAATATTTTCTTTGGTGCTTTGGAGTCTTCCATTTCTTTTAGGGTGAATTAAAAAGCAAATGTTGCTTCTAGAAGCCTTAGTTTTCACGAAGGAGGGCTCGGGACCAGTGCATAGGGAATTCAGATTTTCAGTAGAATTTTTAAAATTACAAAACAGTTGTGCACCTGTGCACATATTATACAAATAAGTACAGGTATTTCATAGTTAGCATTGCATTATTTAGAAGAACCAGGCTGAGAAATGTCATAACTGAATAGGAAGTAACATGGATTGAAGCTTTAATGGGATGTTCTGGAAAAGTGCCATTTTGGTCAGGGAAGGTTGCATACACTTCTCTGTTTGTTCAGCATTCTTTCCTATGGTGTTTTGCTTCCTGCGTTTCCCATGCCCAGTGGGCTCAGAGGCCTGGGCATATCAGTTCTGCCCCTGAAAGTAAACTAATGATTTACTGCCCCATTTGCTGTGGAGCCTTTCACAGACTGGTGCAATGTCATCTGCAAGCATGATTATATTGTCCCATTCTGCGATTAACTGCTGCCCAAACTTTCAGATTTTTTGGAAGCTTTTGACCGTTAGTGTAAGCTCAATTGTCAGTTCACTATTATTTGCTTAGGGAATTGAAGTTGATAATCTGCATTTATACTGTAATTTAAACAAATTAATTTTAAGTAGCTTTGGTGGGAATTCTCTGATTTATATTTTAAAATATCAACAACACTATACCAAGTATAATCAAAGCGTAAATGAAATTTAGTGAGTGAAAGCCAGAGGGAATATAATTGGGTTTTCACCTACCAGGAGTAAGTGATTCTACATCATTTATTTCTGAAGTAGTGCTCTGGTGTACTTATTTATGTGGCATTGTGTTAAAACTAAAACTAAAATTTCCCATAATTTTTTATTAGGTAGGATCCTCCACCCCAGACTTCAGTGATTTCTATTGTTTTGAAATAATTCTATAATTCTGTCCATGACAGAAAAGAATGGAGGCCATTTGTAGTGTGTATTAATATAGTGTTTATTTGGCTTTTTAAGAAACAAAGCATAAGTTAACGACAGATTTTTTTGCTGTATTAATTTACAGTGGTTTGTTCAACTTACATATTGCTTTTTTTTTTTGAGATGGGATTTTGCTCTGTTGCCAGGGTCAGAGTACAGTGGAGTGATCGCAGCTCACTGCAACCTTTATCTTTTATTACTGTACTGTCACTGTAGGTAGCTAGTTGAAACAGTTGCATTTGCTCTTGGGTTTAGTAGTTACTCGTAATCACACATTTATAAGTTCTTTCTCTTTTGAATGTGTTAAAATATATTCTTTATATATATTTACTTGGGCATATGTATGCTTATGTGTCTTTTTCTTAAATACATTTTGCGTTTATGCATCTTTTCTGTGCTGCAGTACAAGGCAGAGATAGGAACACTGTAGCATGCAAGAAATAATTAGGTGCATCCCACTTTATGTAATAAATAGATTTCCAGACATTTATATGGGGAAAAAAGGTTTGTCAATGTCTTCATATTTTACATAAAAAATGATGGGTGTGTACAGGAACTCAATTAGGGAATCCTTTAACCTGTGAGTCATCCTTCTGTTGTGTTTTGTGTTATCATCTCCTAAAGTAGGTATTTTTTAGATTTCGTTTTTTATGCATGTATGTAAGAATGACGTCTCTTGAGAAGGGCATACCTGCTTAGGGGTCAAAACTAGATCAAATTATTAAAAAGCTGGTATGTGTGAAATCATATTTGAAGAATTAGGATAACATTAGACTTAAACATGAGGATTTTTGTCAACTAAGAAGGTGTGGTTTTCTGATCCCTACAAAAGTTTTCTAAGGGGTACCTGGGAATGATAGCTGGATACCTTCTTTGTGTTTATTACCTGTTCTACATCTTTACTGCCTTGCCCTCTGTCAGTTCAGTGACTCACATCCTATTCTGTTTAATCCCACACAAGTGAGGTGTTAAGTATGTCTTCACCATGCCAAGAGGCAATTGAGTGGCTAGGGAGGGAAATGAGGAATAGTCACTAGATATTTGACTAAATTGACCAGTCAGTGTTGTTGGCATTGTGGCTCTGCAGACAAACTTTAGGCTATTTGAGAAGAGTAGTTAGGGAATTTATAAAATTGAACTAAATAAATATGGGATGGTCCTAACAATGCATTTTTTAAAAATTGAGATATAATTTACATATTATAAAATTTGTCATTTTAAAATGTACAGTTCTTTGGTTTTTAGTATATTCACAGAGCTGTACGACCATCACCACCATCTAGCTCCAGAACATTTTCATGTACCCTGTACCCATTAGTGGTCACTTCCCATTCCCACTCCACCCATCCCGTGGCAACCACCAACCTACTTTTTCTTTCTATAGATTTGCCTATTCTGGACATTTCATATAAATGGAAACATATGCTATGTGGTCTTTGAGTCTGGCTTCTTTCACTTAGTATAATGTTTTCAAGGTTCATCCATGTTGTATTTAATAGCATGTATCAGCACATCATTCCTTTTTAAGGCTGAATAATATTCCATTGTTTGGATAGACCACATTTTGTTATTTATTCATCAGTTGATGGACATTTGGGTGGTTTCCACTTTTTGGCTGTTATGAATAGTGCTGCTATGAACATTCATGTTCACATGTTATTGTGTGTTATTGTGTGGACATTGAGGGTTTTTCTCTTGAATATATACCTAGGAATGGAATTGTCAGGTCAAATTTGAGGAGCTGCCAAACTTTTTAATAAAGCAGCTGAACCATTTAACATTTTCACCAGCAGTGTTTGAGGGTTCCAGTGTCTCCATATTCTCCCTAACACTTGTTTTTCTTTTAAAAAATAATAGCCTACCTAATGGCTATGAGTGGTATTACCCTGTGGTTTTGATTTGCATTTCCCTAGTGACTAAATGATGTCGAGTATCTTTTCATCTATTTATTGGTCATTTGTATATGTTCTTTGGAGAAATGTCTATTTAAATCCTTAGCTCATTAAAAAAAAGTTGGGTTATTTGTCTATTTATTGTTAAATTTTAAGAATTGTTTATATATTCTGAATTCTGGACCCTTATCAGATATATGATTTGCAGATATTGTCTCTAATTCTAAGTGTTGTCTTTTCACTTACTTAGTGGCTTCATTTGCAGCACAAAAGTTTTAAATTTTGATTTAGTCCAGTATCTATTTTTTCTTTTCTCTTGCGCTTTTGGTGTCATATCTAAGAAACTCAAGATCATGAAGATTTACTTCTATGTTATCTCCTGAGAATTTTATAGTATTAGCTCTTACCTTTAGGTCTCTGATCCATTTTGAGTTACTTTTTACATATGATGTGAGGTAGGAGTCCAATTTCATTCTTTTTCATGTGGACATCCAGTTGTTGGAAAGACTGTTCTTTCCCCATTTAATGGTATTGGCACTGTTGTCAAAAATGAATTGACTATAGATATGTGGGTTTATTTCTGGACTCTCAATTCTATTCCAGTGATCTATATGTCTATTCTTGTGCCATAACCACACAGAAGATTGTAGTTTTGTAGTAAGTTTGGAAATCAGGAAGTGTGAGTCCCTCCTAATTTTTGAGATTGTTTAGGCTATTCTGGGCCCCTTGCATTTCTATATGAATTTTAGGATTGACAGGTCCATTTCTGCAAAAAAGGCAGTTGGAATTTTGATAGGGATGGTATTGAATCTGTAGATCAACTAGGATAATATTATCATCCTAACAATATTAAGTCTTCCAATCCATGAACATGGGATATCTTTCCATTTACTTAAGTCTTTAATTTTTTCAACAGTGTTTTATAATTTTCATCATACAAGCTTTATACTTCTTTGGTTTAATTTATTCCCAAGTATTTTATTCTTTTTGATGCTATTATAAATGGAATTGTTTTCTTAGTTTCATTTCCAGAGTGTGTATTGCTAGTGTATAGAAACACAACTAACTTTTGAGTATTGATCTTATATCCTGCCACCTTGCAGTTTTAGTTAGGATTCTCCAGAGAGACAGGACCAATAGGAGATGTATAGATATACATATATAAGAGGGGATTGACTAGAGGGATTGACTCATGATTATGGAGGCTGAGAAGTCCCACAATATGTTGTCTTCAAGCTCTTTGGAATGCTGGTTGTGTGGCTCAGTCCAAGTCTCAAAGCCTTAGAACCAGAGAAGCTGATGGTGTAATTCTTAGTCCAAGGCAGAAGGCCTGAGACCCGTGGGGGCTGCTGGCGTAAGTCCTGGAGTCCAAAGTCCAGAGAGCCTGGGGTTCTGATGTTTAAGGGAAGAAGAAGAGTGTCCCAGCTCCAGGAGGAGGGGAGAGAGGGATATTGGGGGTAGGGTGGGGATGAGAGAGAGAGAGAGAAAAAAATTGCCTTTTCTCTGCTTTTTTTGTTCTATCCAGGCCCCCAGCCATGTGGATGGTGTCTGCTCACATTGAGGGTGGATCTTCCCTGCTCAGAGAAGAATGCTAATGCCATTCTTCTCTACAAACACCTGTACAGACACACGTACTAGTTCTCCAGAAATTCCTTAATTGAGTCAAGTTGACATGTAAAATTAACCATCACACTTGCTGAATTCATTTATTAGCTCTAAGAGTTGTTTAAGGATTCTTTAGGGCATTCTATATATAAGATCATGCCATCTACAAATAGAGATGGTTTTACTTCTTTCTCTCCAATCTGGATATCTTTTATTTCTTTCTCTTGCTTAACCACTCCAGGTAGAACTTGCATTACAATGTTAAATAGAAGTGGCAAGAGTGGACATCCTGGCCCTATTCCTTATCTTTGGGGAAAAATTCTAGTCTTTCTTCACTAAGTATGATGTTAGCTGTGGGATTTTCCATAGATTCCCTTTATCAGGTTGAGGATGTCTCCTTCTATTCCTGGTTTGTTGAGTGTTTCTATCACGAAGGGGTGTTGGCTTCTAACGATTTTCTAACGGTGTTTTAATGAAGAGATAGATATATTTTGTTGTGAGTTGAGTTGTAGTATTGTCTATGCCAGGATTTACTTAAATTTTGTTGAAGGGAGTTTTTAAATCTCTTCAAGATACTAATCAAGTTGAAGCCATGGAAATGCTTGTTGATGATTTTTAAACAGTTCTTCAAATGATATACATTTAATGGTTTCTAAGTCTATTAAACTGATTCTCTTCATTAACCTAAGTTAATTTGAGTTTGTGTTCACTTGCCTGAAGGTACATAGACACACAGATATAAGAGATGTCAGATGATTTGTTTCTGTTGGTTAATTTATTTTAATGCCTCTTTGTTACCTGACCTTGTACTTCTCAAACTCAGATATTCCAGGAGTACTGGGAGAATGCCAGAGGATTGGATAAAAGCACCTCTGTCTCCTTGGATGGTCAATGTTAGAGATGTTTCAGTTCTCTTCCTCTGCCTATCTTGGGGATACCTTGGTAGGAGAGCCTGAGAAGCAGGGAGCCTGTCTGAGCTTCCAGGAATTGGGTTTCTTAGTAGTGTTTAAGTCTGCATCTTTTTACAGTACTTACAGTACTGTAAAAGTACTGTACAAGTACAGTGCAAGTATCACTGAATTACTGGGATGAAGAAGAATGTATCTCAAAATCAAAACTTGATAATAAGCCTGTGGCATTGCCCTAGGAAAAGTTTTGGTTTTTTTTTTAATCCTTTGTGCACACATAGTAGGAGCATTTGCCTAACAAGGGTCACTGCTATGCTGGGTCCTGTGGGGTACACAGAGATGACCACTAGCTGGCCTTGCCCAGGTAAATACCCTCGGAGAGATCCTTGTACCTGGGGAAAAACCCTCCTATTCCACTCTAAAAACGCAGTCTTTGGTTTAACCTGAGAGTCCTTTACATAAATACTAAGGCCAGATTTTTAAATTTTAAAAAATTTTATGATTTTTATTTATTTATTTATTTAGAGACAGGGTCTTGCTCTGTGTCCCAGGCTGGAGTGCAGTGGTCTGATCATAGCTTACTGTAACCTCAAACTCCTGGGCTTGGGCGATCCTCCTCCCACCTCAGCCTCCTGAGTAGCTGGACCTACAGATGTGTCCCAGGCTAATTTTTAAAATTTTTTTGTAGAGTCAGGGTCTCTCTATGTTGTCAAGGCTGGTCTTGAACTCCCAGCCTCAAGCAATCCTGCCATCTCATCCTCCCAAAGTGCTGGGATTACAGGTGTGAGCCCACTCCTGGATCCCAATTTTTTAATATAATTCATCATCATGAATATAATGATTGTGAAATTCCTTTAGAGAATTATGTTAGTAAAAGAAGTGGAGGAGAAGCTCAATATTATATATAAATAATACTTCCCCAAATGGCTGGAAGCTCACTTACAAGTTTTCTAGTTTGACTAACTTTTAACGGATAGAGCCCCACTGGCATTTTTCCATGAGTAATATTGTTAATGTAGTATTTGACTGAATTCTTACAGTTCTTTAACTTCATACATGTGCCCCAAAGGCCTTTGGTTAATGGTTATGTTTTTTAAGTAAATCTTATGAATGTGCTAGGCAATCTTAATAACCTTCAATGCAGATGTGGATATCAAGCTTAATGGAGTTATAATCCAAGATTTTGGGTACACCACATTTGTAATGTTACGTATTTATTTAAAATGTTTAAAAGAAAAAAGCTTTCAAAGAGAGGCATACTTTGCCCTAACTGTAAAATAAGTATATTCAATACTATTCATAACAACTATTCTTGGGAATAGCAGGATCCCCATTAACTAGTCATTGAATGCTTGAATAATGGCTATAATTCCTAAAATTGAGAGTAATGAAAATTATAGCAACTTTTTCATAAAAAATAATGTACTAATGTTTTATAATTCTTTTATTTTTGCTTAATACTTTTGAATACTCTGAAAATAAATCTATGACCCTAGTTGATTATCTTAATAAACAAAATTTGCTTAGAAAAAAAAATGTATAGCTAGAGTCCCTCAGAAATATATCTTTCCCACTGTATTTATAGGTTCATTTGTTATAGGAAAACACAGAGGTCACTGAAGGTAATAGGGTGTTTATTGTAAGGACATAATAGCAGCTGCCTGTCTGAGCCTGTAGTTCTGCTCTCTCTTTGCCTGCCTCTCGGGGTCTGGCATCCAGATTGGCATCACTCTCACCTGCCTGGCATCTCCCATTCTCTTCCAGTATTTTCTCCACTTGGGGTCCACTGGTCGATTCTCTTTCTACTTTCCCTGCTCAGATGCCAGAGTAGCATTAGCTTAGTCTTACCATCTCCCAGGTTAGGGAGAGGTTTTCCAAGCTGGTTCCCTTGGCTTGGGGGAAGCAATCTTTCTGGGGTGGGGAGATTGCCATGGGCAGGGCAGTTTCCCTTAGAAGAAGGTGTTGGAAGAACCATAATATGGCCCACCGAGACTTTGTGTGGAGCCGAACCTTGGTCCACAAAATGATGACAATTTGTTGATTGGACACAATGAGCACGAAGTAGCAAGTACTTAGATATCACAGTGATTGACCTGTCTGATACACTCAAGAGTAGAAAACGAATTTTACTCAAAGCTGAAATTGCTGTTGTGATTAGCCAGAGTTATAACAAGTGAATCATTCTGTGGGCGGAAGCTGTGGCTGATTTGTGGCTGTCTGTAGAAGAACAAGTGTTTGAATTGAAGTCTGTGGCATGTTTGGATGATTACTAAATGCGCAGATTTCTAGATCTCTTCAAATAAAGGAGCATTTAACTTGGTATTTACGCTTAGAGCTCCTCTCCTCTTATACCATTCCCCACCCGCCAACCGTTAGGACATTTTTGCAAAAGGGCAACTCTGAGATTGGCACCAGTGAATACTTGAGGGTGCTTCATGCCTGTTCCCGTAGGAGTCAGCAGGAGACCCCACAACCAGATGACACCTGACTGACATCACTGTGGAAGTGGAATTTGGATTGTGGCTCTTTCTGGTTTCTTGGTATGCAGCTGTTTTAATGTTTACTGTTATTATTTATTCAGCTAGGTAGTCTAATTTTTTGAATCCTGTTTTGTTTCCTTTCTTTTGATCTAATTTGGAAATTTAATAGGCAATTCCTGCCAAACTTCCCCTTAGAAGAACATTTTTCTAGAGCACTTGATTAAATTATTAAGTGAAAATAATTAGAATTTTTCCCTCTTAATGTCACTGAGGGTTTGGTAGAGGAAATGAATGCAGTAATCGTCAAACTTAAAAAAAATCTACCTTGTCATTAGTTTCTATTTGGGCATAATGAATGTGTCCGTTTTCATTTTAAGGAAAACATTTTGAACATGAATATGGTTAGTAATCAAGTTTTTTTCACTGAATGTCATTGCATCAAACTATTCAATAATTAAAAATACACAGATATTATAAGTCTTTGGACCAGAGCATAAATCTGGGGTACATTTTTTCTACTTTATGTAGTATCAATCATTTTTCCCCTTTGGGGCCCAAAACTAATGGCTTACATGTTAATGCACCAAATGGCCTGTGACTTAGATTTGTATTATCCTTCGTTTTAGAAAGCCATTGACTAGAAGTCTCCAAAGATCAACTGTCAGGTCATTTCGAACTTGAAAATAAAGAATAGATTTACTTTTGTAAAGGTCATAGAATGTAGATTTTTAAAATATATTATGAATATCAACTTATGGATTATAGTCTATTTAAATTATTTATGTAAAGACAAATGTATGTCTGTTTTGCACTAAAAAGTACCTTATACATTCAACCATTTTTATGTCATGATAGTTCAGTTTTATGTTGAAAAATCATAGCAAAAGTTTTTATTTGATGCATTTTAAATTTGGTTTTAGTTTAAGTTTAATTTTGATCAATAAACTAATCACTTCACTGTCCCTCATGAGACCAAGGCCTCTTTCTTTAGTTCAGAATACCTTGAATTTTGGTGCACATTTTTGCTTTTTTCAGAAACTAAGTCAAAGTAGCCTTATATCAAAGGTAGCCTTATGTGGAGAGCCTTATTGCAAAGATATTAGAATATTTAATTTCTAGTATTTTTTCTAGAATTGAAATCTTGGGTATTTTGGGGCCTAGAACTTTGAGAAGTGTTCTGTATTTAGTTATGAGTGAAATATGTGAAGTACACTGAGAATGTCTTTATACTTTCTGACATTTGTACTTATGTTGGGTAAAGTTATACCTCAGTTTCTTGTTTGGTACTGTCATATGATAAAATTCATCAATGGATAAATTGCTATGTATGTATGTGATAAAGATACTTGCCTTAAAATAGAACACTTCTGTCTTGCAAACAGTCTATGGTCAAATTGTCATTTCAGTTATGCATCTTTCTGTGCACCTATGACTGCGGGCCTGATAAAATGGAAGTAAGAAAGAAGATGAAATGTCTTTTCATTATTAATTATTAGAACCTGGATTAAAAAGTATTTTGACATGTAAAGATTTTATGGAAAAAATAATATGTGTGTGTTGTTTGGCTTTTACTGCTAAAGGTAAACAGATAAAATATGTATTGGTTTTAACCAGTATTTTTATTGACCCTATTCTCAGTGGGAGTAGTTATTCAAATATGTGTGTGGCCAGTTTTATTACTTCTCCTGAGTACACATAACTACTGTTAATTGTCATCATTAATGTTTGCTGGATATGTTATGGAGAGATCAGATGTACTGTATCAACCAATAGGGAAGGTAATTTGGATAGTAAAGATTGTATTATAGTTTGGGATTTAAGGTAATAATTATATTGTTTGGTAGCTCTTTTAGGAATGATGGTTTAAATGAACATAGCTTTTATCTTCTAATAAAAAGATTCTTAAAAATCAGCTCAATTTATGTGACATAATTTTGTTTTCTACTTTAATATGGGATTAGTAAAGTGTGCAATTATTTGAGTCATAGTTTTTCTTACTCGGCTGTGTTACTTACGTATTTATGTCAGATTTTTAATAGTACCTGTGTATCAAATATTTAATTAATCTGTGGTTGAAGCTTTTTAGCATCCTCAGTCCTTAAGGAAATAATATTTTATAAAAAATTAACTTTGTTCTGATACACATATGTTGTATGCACATCTGAAAAAAATTCTGTACAGCTTGAACATTTGAATAGTTAATAAATTTTGACTTTGAGAACCATCTACACCTGCTACTAAATACATGTTACTATCTGTTGATTTGACCTCATCAACTGGTTTGCAGTAGTTCATCTTTGGTGGACTTATTTCCCTTTTGTTCTGAACCAAAACTTCTCTTTGCAATAAACTACTGGTGGATGAAGCACAAAAGGTGTCTGTGACAGTGCCTCTGTTGGGTGGGTGGTCTTGAGTCAATCATTTGATCCTGTCTGACCTGCTTTCATATTCTCTTTTTCTTTCCCTTTTAACTACTTCTCTTCTCTGTGGTAAGAAATAATTAATCTACGTGAGGTAAGTTTCCAGGTGATGATGACGGGTACCCCTAGTTATGTAATATGTGTTGAGTTGAATCAAAAATCTTGGAAATTATACCTTCTTTTTTTTTTTTGAGACAGAGTCTTGCTCTGTCACCCAGGCTAGAGTGCAAGGGCATCGTCATAGCTCACTTCAACCTCCAACTCCTGGGCTCAAGTGATCCTCTTGCCTCAGCCTCCCCAGTAGCTGTGACTACAGGTACGCACCACCACGCCTGGCTAATATTTCTGTTTTTTGTAGAAATGGGGTCTCACTCTTGTTCAGGCTGGTCTTGAACTCCTGAGCTCAAGCAATCCTCCTGCCTCGGCCTCTAGAATGCTAGGATTACAGGCGTGAGCCACCTCGCCTGGCTGGAAATTGTACTTTCTATGTGCTGTTCATTGTTTACAATATGTTCTCAGTCACAGAAATGCCTGCCAGATCCTTTGATTTCTCCTAGTAAAAAGGACACGTGACCCTCCTCCCTCTCCCTTCATCCTTCACCTTTCTCCTCTGCCCGGTCCCCCACCCCCACTTCTTGGAGGAAGTGACTCTGGATTGGACATTTTTGCTCTACAGCGGCCCTGCCACAGAATTTACCAGGCAGGGATTTCCTGAGGGCAGAAACTCTGCTTGTTCTTCTTGTCTCAGCAGGCCCTGGTGTTGGGCTCAGTTGTGAATGTCACCCCTTCAGGAGTAGATGCAAGGACTTCTGAGGGCAGAGAAGTAGGTACCTTGCTGGACAGCTGTTGAGCCAAGGCCCAACGTTTCCCTCTAGGGTCTCTGCTGGCTGAGGTGTGAAGCAGTCTGCCCATGTTCCACGGGGAGGTTTCCTTTGATTTATTGCTGTTAAAATTGTTGTTTCAAGAGCTGGGCATAAACTATAAAAACAGTGGGGAAGCACAAGAAATTTGTGATAATTGCATTTAAGATAGGAATCCATTCGTCAGGTAACACTTATGTGCTGTTAATCAGAGTAATGATTTCTAAGCCACAGGGTTTGCTTCTCATCTGAGTTTTTCTCTATATTTTATTTTTGGAACTAATCAGGTTTTTGTTTTCTTTTAAGGAAAAATAATAGCAAATGTCAGATTGAACATTGTATGGTTGGATTATTTTTCACAGATTTAAAAGAATTATAAGCCAGTGTGCATGGTTGAACTTTTGGATACTTGAAAAGATAATTAATGTTTTGGTTAAAAAAAAAAAAAGAGGGGGGAATTTTCAAAGTCTCTCCCCCACCCCACCTTTCACTGATGTCTCAAATTGACAAGGTGATGGATATATCAGTCAGAAGTCCCATCATCTCTGTCCCCTATAAATCTTAGGCAAGGGCTATCAAAGTACCTCTTCATTTGTGTTCAGCCTGTAAATACAGTGAGGTTCTGATGAATGTTTGGCCAAAAATGGGTTTTGGCACTCAGCTGCAAGAGCAATGTAACCTTTTCAAAGCCAAGGAATTTTTTGGTGTGTGGGTGGTCCTTTAGTTTGCTGAAAATGTTGAAGTAAGCCTTTCTACTTCGCTGAGTCCTGAAGAATTTGTGGAGCTCAAGGTGGGGGTCTTGAGGAGCCAGAGGGGTCTGAGGAGAGCAGAACTTGACTTTACTTGGGTAGCAAGTTGTTTTTATTGGAGCTAGCTAAGAGAGAGTGGACACATCTTAAAAATGAGTTGATTTTTTAAAATATATCAAAATAGCATAATCCACATACTAGACACTATAGAAAGCAGAAAGAGAAAAAATAAGCATGTACGTCCTTATCATTGTAACAACTTAGTGTCATCACTTGCTTTATTTTCTTCCTCTCTCCTCATTTCTCTCTGTCCTAGGCTCTAGCCACACACGTGGGGGACACATTCCTTGGTCATAAGGAGCTCCTGGTAGGGAAAGAGACCATAATAAAATACCGAAGAGGTTTAGGGGTAGGATAAAAGTGATGAAATGGCTGCTGTGAGATCCCAGCGATGGCTGTCTCCGTCAGCTCGGCAGTCAAGGAAGGCTTCCTAGAGGAGTGGTTCTCAAATCCAGTTCAGGGAGACATACCCTTAAGGATTCACAACACTTGTAGGGTTCAGCATGTACCAAAGCAAAAGAAAGTGCCTTGTTTTGGCAATTGCACATGGTTGGGAAAGTGCACATAGAAGGATGTGGAGGGCTGTTGGGTGGGCAGAGGTCAAATTAGGAAAGGCCTCATGGGCCAGCCAAGGAGGTGGGCTTTACCCTGCAGGCAGAGAGCCTTTGAAGGACTTAAGTCAGCGGAATGACATGGCTGGGTCTGTACTTAAGAGGGATCACTGCCCGCTGTGCCAGGGGTGGAGAGAGACTGGGGAGAGTGGGACCAATTAGGAAATTACTGTGGTCATCACCCAGGTAGAGGAAGTGATGAGAGTGGATCCAGTAGCAATGATGAGAGAGACAGACAGTGAGCAGCTTTTGGTGGGAAAGAGTTCCGTTTTAGACCTAATGATTTGAACAGTTTCCAAATGGAAATGTCAAGCAGGCTGGTGGCTGTGTGCCTGGAGCCCTGGGGAGAGGTCAGATCTAGAGTCATCCAAATAGTCAGGATTTGGGAATCCTTGGCTTGTAGATGGAAGTAGAAGCTAGTTTGGAAAAAGACATGAAAAATCCCTCTGAAAGAATGGTGGAATAGAGGAAGTAACCTGGGCTTGGTCCCTGGACACCACCAAATTGGACAAGAGGAGGAAAGAGGCTTGAGAGGCCCAACAGGAAGGTGGGGCGTTAAATGCTTGAGGACTGAGGTGAGCTTTGGGACTGAGAAGTGTGAACTGGATGCAGCAACTACGCACTTATGGGGCTTTGTAGAAAGCCCTTCTGGTGGCTTAGGGGGCAGATGCATAAATGTGGCTTCACATGGTTATATTTATATATTGTGGAAATATAAACAGCATCCACATTAAACTCTGAGCTTTTCCCTCTTACTGTAGAGTCTCCATAGCCATCACTTTGAATGTCTGCATGTGGACATGCCAGAAGTTATTTATTCCTTTAGGATAAGAGTCACAAACACGGACCAAAGAGTCTTATCATTTTTATGGCTTTTGAAATACACTATCACACTGATTTGCCGTTGGGGTGTACAGATTTGCAGTGTCATCCGTTTTGTGCTGCTATAACAGAATACCATGGCTGGATAATTTATAAACAATAGAATTTTATTTGGCTCACAGTTCTGGAGGCTGGAAAGTCCAACATTGAGGGGCCGCATCTGGTGAAGGCCTTCTAGCTGCATCATAACATGACAGAAGGCATCACATGGGTGAGAGAGAAAGACAAGGAAGGGGGCCAAATTCATCTTTTTATCAGGAACTCACCCCCAAGATAAGGGCATTAATCCATGCATGAGGGTGGCGCCCTATTGACCTAATCACCTCTTAAAGCTCCCACCTCTCAACACTGCTGCACTGAGGATTAAGTTTCCAGCACATGAACTTTGGGGAACACATTCAAACCGTAGCACGCAGTAATGCCTGATATTGTCATTTTCACCACACCCTCATCAGCATTAGATTTTACTTCATTAAACTATTTTCTTAACACAGCTTATGAACAATGGCTTCTCACTGTGTCAGTTGCAATAACATCTTGGTTACCAATGATCACGTATTGTGGACCCTTTTAGTTTCAAGCCAGCCAGATCAGAAACCACATATTGGATTGGTAGTTTAAAAATGAAACAGAAAACAAACTTGTCAAACCCCCTGACTGTAGCTGTGGGGCTGACTGCTCTTGTACTGTGGGCCTAGTTAAAATGCTTTTTATTCTCTCAAGTCTAGTTCTTGACTATGAGAATTTGTTGATTCCAAGGTTTTTTCCAATGCTAAGATTCTGGGATATTTAGCTCTGTTCTCCATTTGCATCTCCCGGTGCCTCGTAAGAGTATAGGGCCTACAGCTGACCCCAGATAAACACTGGGAAACTGACTGAAACCTTTGGTGTGATCAGAAAACATATTCTGCCCTGGAGTAGGAAGATATTACCAACAGAACAATAAGGACTCTAAATATTATGTTCATTAAGGAAAAATGAATAAATTACAGATAATCAAAAAGAAGAAAATCAAAATCATCCCTAATGCTATTCCCACACTCCTACCCTGCTGTCCAGCTAACTGTCCAGCTAATCCTTCAGGGCTTAGCTTAAATGTTCCTTTCTCGGGGGCCTTGTTGACCCTGTAATAGATTAGGTTCACCAGATGTTCTCTCATCCCATTGGTTCTTCATTATTATTATTACTTCTGTACTATAATAAATGCTTTATTAGAACAGCGACCTTATATTGCATAATTAATTACCGTATCCTCAACTTTAGCAGTGAGGCCAGCCTACTGTTGCTCAGTAAATGTTTGTTGAATGAACACATAAACTCAGATGATCATTTTTAACATTTTGGCATATTTCCTTTCGGGCTTTTTCTCTGTGTGTATGTGTATATGTCAAGATGGTTTTTCCCTCCAAAAATGAGATCAGTTTATACTACTGTTTCATTACTTGTTTTTTACTCTCATTGAGTCATTTTTTTGTGGTCACCTATCATTTTGTGGTGATCCATTCCCACTCATAAAACAGCCCCTTTTGTTTCTAACAACATATATTTGAGCAATGGCTGATCTGGGTTAGGGATACAACCTGGGACTTAGAAGATTCAAAGAATCAATCAATTCAGTTTTTAAAAATGGCCCAACTGTCTAAACTGATCAGTTGCTGGAGAGGTCAGAATGATCTGTCACTGTGAGCACTGGCCCCGTGGGGACCCAGACTTAATGACTAAGGAGGTTGAGGGAGGACAATGAAGACCAGCCTTTAGGTGGACTTGACTCACACGCTATTGCGTAGTTTTTGCTTTTGTCCTGGAAGGTAGGTATTATTAACCCCCTCTTACAGATAAAGAAACCATCTCAGGGTAGTTAAGTAACTTGTCCGGAAGCACACTAGCTCTTTGTAGCTCAGCTGCAATTCAGACCTAGGTCTTCTAACACAGAATCCTCATTTGATGCAGATGACCACACAGCAGTGCAGGAGTCTCTGGTTACAGATTGACCGGCTGCCTCGGCTCTCTTGCTAGTAGTGCCGACCTTGAAGTCAGTTCTGGGATTTAACCTTGGTACCTATGACCTGTTCTCTCCTCACTGCAGCTGTTTGTCAATCTTGGGTAGTTATTTTATTCTGTTAAAGTTACATTCAGCAAGGCCAGAACTGAAATAAATGGGTGATCTTACTTTTAATCAGAAGGCTGAAAGTTCAAGTTGTATTGAGTAGCTAAGTACTAAGGCCAGGTTTTCCAGCTCTGGTTTAGCAAACCTTTGAACTTAAGTCTCCATTTCCTTAAGTTTAGCCTTTTGCCAAAGATATTAAGAAATGCCATTTAAATTTTATTCTAACCACCTGGGAAATAGCAGCACCGAAGAACTTCTGTGTGCTTGTCAGGAACGTTACACAATTTGAACAGCTAAAATCACAGTGGCATTTTCAGTTAAACCAAGAGCAGTTACACAAGGGTAGCATTTTACTGCAAATGATGTAGCTGAAATTGAATGTATTCTTAATCACATTTAGACTCAGGGAATGGGATGCTGGGATAAGCTTCAGCTTTGTTCAAAAAGGACTGTTATTACTAATAATCGTTAATCATTATGAGCCATAAAATCTGATACAGAAGACTAGGAGAATTAAAGGAGGAAAAAAGTGAGTATTATGTGCAATAGTCTCATTTAGTCATAAATAGCTTCCCGTGGTGTGATTTTTAATTTTTAATAACTGCTCTTGTTCATTTGTGGAGATTCTATGGCTGGCTGACTACTAGTGGAGCCACCCCAAGCTTTTCCTAATAATTTTTTAAAATATGTCTGCATGCACACTTAAAAATGGTTAAGATGGTAAAGTTTATGATACTTGTTTTTAACCACAATTTTAAAAAACCCCACACATTTGTAGTGATTCATTATCTCTCTTGAGCATCCCACTTCTGATCAAAAGGAAGCATTTATTTTTAAAACATTGTATTAGTTTTTAAAATAGCATAAAAATTGTTGCAACAAATTTAAATAACATAGGATCATTATATATTAGAAGAATGAAGAGTAAAAATTTTCTTCATTCCAAATTGAACCCAACAGACACCCACAGGTTGTGGTTTGTTGTGTAATATTTTAGGCCTTTTTCTATAATAACATATATTTGGACTTTTAGATCAAGAAAGCACAGTGACATGGCTGGGCATGGTGGCTCACGCCTGTAATCCTAGCATTATGGGAGGCCCAAGTGGGAGGATCACTTGAGGCCAGGAGTTCGAGACCAGCCTGAGCAAGAGTGAGACCCTGTCTCTACTAAAAAAAAAAAAATAGAAAAATTAGCTGGGCTTGGTGGTGCGCACCTGTAGTCCCAGCTACTCAGGAGGCTGAGGCAGGAGGATCACTTGAGCTTTGAGGTTGCAGTGAGCTGGGATGAAGCTGCTGCGCTCTAGCTGGGGTGACAACTAATTAAAAATTATTAGTGACAATAATTAATGTGTAAACAACCCAAATGTCCATCAACAGATGAATGGATAAACAAAATGTGGTCTATACATACAATGTAATATTATTCAGCCTTATTTTATTTATTTTATTTACTTTTATTTACTTTTATTTATTTATTTATTTATTTATATTTACTTTTGAGATATGGTCTTGCTCTCTTGCCCAGACTACAGTGCAGGGACATCATCATAGCTCACTGCAACCTCAAACTCCTAGGCTCAAGCAATCCTCCTGCCTCAGCCTCCTGAGTAGTTGGGACTACAGGAATGTGCCCCTATGCCAGGCTAAATGTTTGTATTTTTCATAGAGACGGGGTCTCGCTTTTGCTCAGGCTGGTCTCAGACTCCTGAGTTCAAGCGATCATCCTGCCTCAGCCTCCCAGAATGCTAGGATTACAGGCGTGAGCCGCCGCGCCCAGCCTCAGCCTTAAAATTGAATGAAATTTTGATATCTGCTACAGTATGAGTGGACCTTGAAAACATTATACTAAGTGAAATAAGCCAGATGTAAAAGGACGAATATTGTATGACTCCGCTTATGAGGAGTTATTGTGTAATGGATGTGGAGTTTCTGTTTGGAATAATTAAAGAGTTCTGGAAATGGACAGTGGTGATGGTTGCACAACATTGTGAATGTACTTAATGTTACTTATTTGTTCACTTAAAAATAGTTAAAATGGTAAATTTTGTGTTATATATATTTTACCACAATAAAAAAGAAAAACACAGTGAGTATGTAATTTTCTATTGTATTCTAAACACTTAGAAATGATAGATAATATATGATAAAATATTTTTAAAATGCAAAAATGTTTTTATGTTCTTTTTTGTGATTGACACGTAATAATTGTCCATATTTATGAGGTACAATATGATGTTTTGATACATGTATACGTTGTATAATGATCAGATCAGGGTAATTATCATACCCGTCACTTTAAACATTTATCATTTCTTTGTTATGAGAACATTCAAAAACTTCTCTCCTATAGTTATTTTGAAATATACAATACATTATTGTTAATTCTAGTCATCCTACTGTGCAGTGGAACACTAGAACTTGTTCCTCCTATCTAGCTTTAGCTTTGTACCCGTTGACTAATCTCTCACCATCCCTCCCGCTCACTCCTCCCTCCATCCTCTGGTCACCACTACCCTACTCTCTACTTCTATGAGAACAACTTTTTAGATTCCACATATGAGTGAGATCATGTGGTTGGGATTTGTCTTTCTGTGCCTGGCTTATTTTGCTTAGCGTAATGTCCTCTATTTTCATCCATGTTGCTGCAAATGACAGGATTTCAATCTTTTTTATGGCTGAATAGTATTTTTATACTGACAGTTCGAAGTTTGCTGCATAAGTTATGCAGCAATAACTAACCTAACAACTTTCAAGTCTTAATGCCTTACAACCACAAAGATCTATTTCTTGCTTACATTAAATGTCTTTCACAGGTTGGCTACAACTCTATGCCACATCCTCTTTATCTTGGGATCCAGGACATAGGAGCTACCATTATCTGGGATGTTGCCATTCTGTGTCGGAGGAAAAAGAGAAGATCGTGGAAGCATGGGGCTCTTAAAGCTTCTACTCAGAAGTGTCACACTTCATTTTTAAATTTTTTAATGTTTAATTAATTTGTAGAGACAAGGTTTTGCTATGTTGCTCATGCTGGTCTCAAACTCCTGGGCTTTGAAAATTCAAGGTTCGAATCCTTTTCTCTCAGTACTCTGAAGGTGTTATTTCCACAGTTTGTGCTCATAAGAAGCATTCTTTTTTTTTTTTTGACAGAGTCTTACTGCAGCCTCAAACTCCCGGGCTCAAGTGATCCTCCTGCCTCTGCCTCCCGAGTAGCTGGGACTACAGGCGCGCGCCACCACATCTGGCTAATTTTTTCTATTTTTGGTTAAGAGGGGTTCTTGCTTTTGCTCAGGCTGGCCCCAGGAGATCCTCCCGCCTTGGCCTCCCAGAGTGCTAGGATTACAGGCATGAGCCACCTCGCCCAGCCGTAAGAAGTGTTCTGTCATTCCTTTGTAGATTGTCTGTCTTTT
This sequence comes from Daubentonia madagascariensis, assembly GCA_023783475.1. Lineage (NCBI taxonomy): Eukaryota > Metazoa > Chordata > Mammalia > Primates > Daubentoniidae > Daubentonia > Daubentonia madagascariensis. Next base: position 36,137,956 of record JAKFHU010001035.1, on the reverse strand, counting down.
CCCCCTGGTAGCTTTTAAAACAATTCCCTATATTCCCAATAATTTGTCATTTCACTGCAATGTTCTAAATTTAATATTAATATCTTTTCTTTTTCTTTCTTTATTTTTGTATAATCTGTCTCAGCACCCAGTGTTTTCAACCCAATGATTCGTGTTCTTCTCAAATCTTGGAAAATTCTTAGCTATTTTGTCTTCAAATACTGCCTTTACTCTTTCTATTCTTTCCTTCTGGAAATCCTAGTTCATGTAGGCTAAAGCTTCTCAATCCATCCTCCATGTCATCAACTGGTTTACTGTGTTTTTGTTCTGCACTCTAAGGGTATTCCTCAGTTCCATCTTATAATTTACTAATTTTCACTTCTAATATGTCCGCCTAGTAATTTTTAATTTCATTGACTGTCTTTTTCACATCTACCTGTTCTTGTTTCGTTGCCTCCTGATCTTACTCCACTGGTACTAGTCCCTTTGTTATACCTTTAAGCATCTTAAACATACTTTTTATTTTAAAAAATTAGGTTGGCCTAATATTTCTATTTCTTGATATAAATTCTCCTATTTGTTAGATTTTTAGATTCTCTTTCATAGGGTTGACCTCCTCCAGTGCTTTGTAATTTATGTTGGAGACCTTATCTTGGGAGTTTTATCCTGCTTGTGCCCTTTCCTGTCACGTGATTTCTCTGGTGCTGTGATCTAGCCTAAGCAGGTACAAGGATCTGAGGTAGGCCCCACATCAGGGCTCAGGGTTCTTGTCCCATTCAGATAGTGTGATTCCAGATCCTGCACCACTTCATAGTGAGGTGTCACATGTATAGATGCTTCCCTTCCTCCATGACCATAGACAAGTGTTTTATTTCTGGTTAATATATAGTAATGGTATTATTGCTCCCAAATAGTCACTGCCCCTCCTGTAGCTATAGGAGGATCATATTTCCTCACCCTAATGTCAGGCTAGTTCATGTGACTAGCTTTGTCAATAAAATGTGAATAAAAATGAAATGTTGACCAGGTGCAGTGGCTCAAATCTGTAATCCCAGCACTTTGGGAGGCCAAGGCAGGAGGATCACTTGAGGACAGGAGTTCAAGACCAACCTGGACAACATAGTGAGACCCCGTATCTACAAAAAAATGAAAAAAATTAGCCAGGTGTGGTGGCGCATGCCTGTAGTCCCCACTACTCAGGAGGCTGAGATAGGAGGATTACCCAAGCCCAGGAGTTTGAGGTTACAATGAGCTGTGATGACGCCACTGTATTCTAGCCTGAGCGGCAGAGTGAGACCCTGACTCAAAAAAAGAAAAAATAGAATAAGTAAGATGGCAAATATATATCCAAATATAAAAGTGATTATAATTAATATATGGAGATTAAATTCTTCATTTTTTTCTTGCCCAGGCTGGAGTACAGTGGCAATTATTTCCACCTCTTTGGAGGGTGCCTTCCTGACTATAGAGTGGAAAGCTGAAAACTGCATTTCAACTAGGTTCCCTATGAGAATTAGATCTTGCTAGTAACTGTACTTTTGTGAGATTTGGTTGGAAGAAGGGAAGTGGTGGCTATAAACCTGAAGCTTTGGATTAACTTTGCTGCCAGACAAGGCTGTGGAACTCAGAGTGCAGGATCCAGCTTTGAGGGTGTTGGGAATTGGTTGTAGCAGTGGCAATACCAGGAACCAGCAGTGTCCCATCTAATCAAAACTTGTGAGAGTCAGAGGCAGTTTTAGCTGTGGCTTCCTGAGCATGGATTGAGACCACAGCCGTGTGTTCTCGAACTCAGGTGTTCTGATGGCAGCTGGCAGCATCTGGTTCCTCACTTCCTGATGGCAGCTCTTCTAGACGGTTAGCTCTAGACTGTTCTGGGAGTCATTTCTAGAGCTCATTCTGCCAGCCCTTTTAACACATTTATAAACACCCAGTTCCCTTTACTGAAACAGGGGTTCCTGTTCCTTATATTCAGACATGACTGATGAAAAGAGTTCATCAATAATTCTGTGCCAAGAAATTTGAAAACTTAGGGGAATGGATAATTTCCTAGAAACTATAAATTACTAAAATGGACTTAACAAACACTGAAAACCAGAATAGCTTAGTAATTACAAAATAAAATGAATGGGTAGTCAAAACTCCTCCCTAAACCCCATGTAAAGGTTAGTAGGCCTAGACGGTTTTATGGGCCAGTTTTCAAAAAAAAAAAAGAGAGAATTCTTGTATCGTGAAAATTGCTCCAGAGAAAAGAAAAATAGAAACAGGTACTCAACTTATTTTGGGAAGATAGTTTAACCTTAGTACCCAAACTGGATGAGGATAGTGTAATAAAAGAAAATTGAAGTCCAATCTTAAGAACATAATATGTAAAAATTCTAGTTGAATTATTAGCACATTCAATGCAACATTGAATTAAAAAATTGTCATGACCATGCAGGGTTTATTTCAGGATAATGTTAGAAAATATATTAATTTAATTAATTCACTACATTAACAGATTGAAGGAAAAACACCACGTGATTTAAATAGATCAGAAAAGGCATTTAGCAAGATTCAACACCCATTCATGATAAAATGTTTTGGCAAACTAGGAATGAAAAGACCTTCCTAACTTAATCAAGGACATCTACCAAAAGCCCACAGCAAACTTCATTGTTTTTCTCTCCCTTTTTCTTTTTCCTTTAACTCCCTTGGCCCAGCTGAGAATGCATCATTCTTAGTGGTTAAACTTTGGAAGCATTTCCATTAAAGTCAGGAACACAACAAAGGTGCCTATGATTATTACCAGTGTACAGCACTGTGTTAGTGGTCCTAGTCACACAATATTACAAGAAAGCCCAAGAAACCGGGAACATAGCAGAACTGATGATGTTTGCAAGGTGGCTGCATTCAAGCTCAACATAAAGAATATCAGGTTTGTATGAGAAATAGGGAGTTAGAACAACAACAACAACAACAAAAAAAAAACAATAGAGAGAGAGAGGGAGAAAAGGAGAGGGAGAGAGACCATTCACATTAGCAAGACAAACAAGATGTTTGGAAATAAAATGCAAACTCCTATTAAAAAACTATAAAAATACATTTAAGGACACATAAGAAGAAATGAAAGGGAAGATTCAGTAGTCTCCAAATGGCAATTCTGCCCAAATTGATTTATAAATTCAACGTGACCCTAACAAAAATTCCCAATAAATTTTTTTGTAGCCCTTTGAGAAACATTTCTTAAATTCATATGGAAGATGAACTGCTATGACAGTCCAAACCCAAATCTGAAAAAGAAGAAAAAGTACCAGAAGTCAAGGCATTATAAGTCTAGAGTAATTTAAATGGTGCATATTGATGCAGAATAAACAAATAGATCAAAATGGCGGTGTGATAGGGCCCTCCCACCGCACCGCTCCCAGGGAAGGAGGTGAAGAACGCCAGCGGCTGCCTGCGAGCATGGACCGCTCACTCCGAAAACAGCATTGCGAATGACAGAGAAACAACGCCGAACGCCCAGCCCAAGAAAACAGGTACAACATTTTCACAAAGATCGGAGGGCGCACGGAGCACAATAGAGCCCAGAGCGCAGGAAGGACGCGCTCGCCAGGTCGGCGCAGCGCGACCTGCCCCCCAAGCGGTTACGCGCCTCCCCATACACGCAGTCAGGGACAAGCCCAGAGTTGGAACAGAGCGGTTGCTAGGGCCGGCGAGCCCTGTGGAGAGGAGGAAGTGGCGAGAGCCTGACACAACTCGCAGCTGCAACATACAGAGACTGCCGAGGGCTGGGGAGGAACTGGGCGGGGACCGAGACACAGCTTCCCGGGACAGTGCGCGGGAACCCGCAGGCTGGCACTGCGCCCCTAGAAGTCAGCGGGACTGGGCCCAGGAGTTTAACGGAGAGCAGGACACGCCTTTAGAGGCTGCTAGCAAGTGCCGCTGCGGCCGGCGGAGAAAAACTGCGCTCCCGGCGCGATCGGAGCCCGGCTGTGCGCCAGGCTGGCGGCGGCCGCCATCTTTACAGCCGCCCGCGCGGAGCTGTGAGCCGTGTCTCTAGCTCCCCCCGCCCCGGCCCGGGGCTCTTCTGCTGGGGCGAGACAGGCTTTGCCTGTGGTGGCCAGGGACAGCTGCATCCGTGGGGTCCAGGTGGGACGAGATCCCGGAACTGTAGCGGCAGAACCTTTGGGTATCGGAAACAGTTTGCAGCTCGTCCATCTGGTTCCGCTACCCCGGCTCTGGCCTCCGACAAGTCCTCTCCGTGCTGGTCCTAGTGCCCGCCCTTCAGGTCCCAGCCCTCCTGTACCCCAGAGATCGCTCATTTTGAAGGTTGCTGGCTATAGTGACCCATTTGGTGTAACTGCTGGTTCCCATGACAACCAAATACCTCAAGAGCCACAGGCTGAACCAGAGCAGCTTCCCATAATCCTGCCCACTTCAATAGGGAATTTCGCGCCACTCAAGAGCGCTTCCAGCGGCCACTACTCCCCCCTCCCCGTGGAAACATCCCCCCGGTGGAGACTGCTGGGGATAGAGACGGCCACCCGCCTCGCCTTGGGGTCTAGTGGTGGAAAAGGGGTGCACAGTTGGAGATCCCCCATCAACCAGTATCATGCGGAGACACACATCAGAAGAGCAGACACACGTGGCTAGATGAGCAACCTCTGAGCTGTGTAGAATTTTCCCAATTCAGCTCTCACACTGCAGCCAAAAGAAATTGTGTTTCTACCTGCACCTCAGGAGGAGCAGGGTCAAAGTAACCCCTAGGAGCTACAAGGCCCCTCCCAAAGCGCGGGGCTTTCGCATTACCCCAACTGGGGGATCAGAGTCTGCCACAGACATAACAGAATACCTAGCTAATAGGGAGTGGAGGACTCATATCCTCAAGTACAATTCATTAGCTTAGAGCCCAAGCTGGGAGGTCATTCTCACCACACTCCACTGGGAAGAGGAGAAGACCACAGGTCAGAGTTAACTCAAGATCCACCAAACGTGCTAAAATACACCTAAGGCAATACAGGCCACTACTTCTCTCCCTGGCTTTGCCAAGGAACAATAATTGTGGGCCTGGTGACAGGGCCATAAACTAGCTCTAACACCCCCAGCTCTCGACCAAGAGGCCAGATGAGAAAAAACCAGTGAAAGAACTCAGGGAACATGAAAAATCAGAGTGAAAAGTCACCCCCAAAAGAAATCATCAGTTCCTCAGCAATGGATACCAACCCAAATGAAATGGGTAGAATGACAGAAGAGGAATTTCGTTTATGGATTATAAGAAAGCTCAATGAAATTCAAGAGAAAATTGAATCCCAGCACAAAGAAACCACAAGAAAAATGCAAGAAATGAACGAAAAATTCTCCAAAGAAATAGAAATATTACGGAAAAATCAGATAGAAATCCTAGAAATGAAAGAATCATTCAAGGATCTACAAAACACAGTGGAAAGCCTTAAGAATAGGCTGGACCATGCAGAGGAAAGAATTTCAGAGCTAGAAGACAACTCCTATGCGCTAAATAAATCAGCCGAAGAGAAAGAACACAAAAACAAGAGGCAGGAAAAAAGCATACAAGAAATGTGGGATTATGTAAAGAGGCCAAACATAAGGATCATAGGTATCCCTGAGGGAGAGGAAGAAAATTCACATGGGCTGGAAAATTTATTTGAAGGAATAATAGAGGAAAATTTCCATGGCTTAGCCAGAAATCTCGACATCCAAGTACAAGAAGCACACAGGACTCCTGGGAGAGTCAATGTGAAAAGGCATTCACCACGCCACATAATTATTAGACTGACCAAAGTAAACACAAAAGAGGCACTCCTCAGAGCTGTAAGACGAAGAGAGCAGGTAACCTACAAAGGGAAACCGATCAGATTAACTGCAGATTTCTCAGCTGAAACCTTACAAGCCAGAAGGGAATGGGGAGACATCATCAATCTCCTAAAACAAAACAAAAGTCAACCCAGAATTCTGTACCCTGCCAAACTAAGCTTCTTATATGAGGGAGAAATAAAGACGTTTCCAGATAAGCAATCACTGATAGAATTTGTGAAATCCAGACCGGCCTTGCAAGAAATGCTTAGACCTGCATTATACACTAAACAGAGCAACAGACACCCACCTATGTAAAACTACGCAAAAGCTAAAACCCCAGAAACCAGATTCCACAATGACGCAAGAGGTAAAACAAAAGATACCACCCAATAGAATAATCAGAAATTTACCCCAAATATCAATTCTCTCAATAAATGTAAATGGCTTGAACTGCCCATTGAAGAGACATAGGCTGGCTGAATGGATTAAAAAATACAAGCCAAGTATCTGCTGTCTTCAGGAAACACACCTTACACACAAAGACGCATTCAGACTCAAGGTGAAAGGATGGAATACAATTTTCCAGGCTAATGGAAACCAAAAGAAATCCGGAGTAGCCATCCTCATTTCAGATGACATAAACTTTAAAGCAATAAAAGTAAAGAAGGACAAAAATGGACACTATATAGTGGTGAAGGGAAAAATCTCACAAGAGGATTTAACAATCCTAAACATTTATGCACCCAACACAGGAACACCCAGGCACATAAAGCAAATACTGCTAGATCTAGACAACATAATAAGCAGCAATGCCATAATGGCAGGGGACTTCAACACCCCAAAAAAAAACAAATAGAGAAATAAAAGACCTAAACAGGACTATAGAACATTTGGGCCTAACAGATATCTACAGAACACTCCACCCAAATAACACTGAATATACATTCTTCTCATCAGCTCATGCAACTTTCTCTAAAATTGACCACATCCTAGGCCACAAAACAGATCTAAACAAATTCAAAAAAATAGAAATCATACCATGTATCTTTTCAGACCACAGCGGAATAAAATTAGAAATCAATTCCAACAGAAACTCACATCTTCCTCCAAAAACTTGGAAACTAAACAATCTATTGCTGAAAGATTATTGGGTCAAGGAGGAGATTCAAATTGAAATCAAAAGATTCTTCGAACTAAACGATAATGGGGACACAAGTTATCAAAATCTGTGGGATACAGCAAAAGCAGTCCTGAGAGGAAAACTTATCACCCTAAATTCCCACATCCAAAAGACAGAAAAGTCACAAATCAGTAAACTAACGAATCATCTTAACGAAATGGAAAAGGAAGAGCAAAGCAATCCTAAAGCCAGCAGAAGAAAAGAAATAACCAAAATCAGAGCAGAATTAAATGAAATCGAGAACAAAAGAACAATACAGAAGATCAATGAAACGAAAAGTTGGTTCTTTGAAAAGATAAACAAAATAGGCCACTTGCCAGGTTGACCAGAAGCAGAAAGGAAAGGACTCTAATAAGCTCAATTAGAAATGAAAAAGGAGAAGTCACAACTGATACCATGGAAATACAAAACATCATCTTCGAATACTACAAAAATCTCTATGCCCACAAACACGAAAACGTGGAGGAAATGGACAAATTCTTAGAAACACACTACCTCCCTAGGCTCAACCAGGAAGAAACAGAATTTCTAAACAGACCAATATCAAGCACCGAAATTGAAGCAGTAATTAAAAATCTACCCACAAAAAAAAGTCCCGGACCAGATGGGTTCACACCTGAATTCTACCAAGCCTACAAAGAAGAACTGGTGCCTCTACTGCAGAAATTATTTGAAAATATCCAGAAGGATGGAATCCTCCCAAACTCATTCTACGAAGCCAATATCACCTTGATACCAAAGCCAGGAAAGGACACAACAAAAAAAGAAAACTACAGACCAATATCCCTTATGAATATAGATGCAAAAATTCTCAATAAAATCCTTGCAAACCGAATTCAAATGTACATCAAAAAAATAATCCATCACGATCAGGTGGGCTTTATTCCCGAGACACAGGGATGGCTCAACATACGCAAATCTATAAATGTAATTCACCATATAAATAAAAGCAAGAACAAAGATTATATGATCCTTTCAATAGATGCAGAAAAGGCTTTTGACAAAATCCAGCATCCTTTTATGATAAGAACCCTTAACAATATAGGCATAGATGGCTCATTCCTAGAAACTATTAAAGCCATATATGATAAACCCTCAGCCAATATCATACTGAATGGGGAAAAATTGAAGGCATTCCCCCTTAAAACTGGCACCAGACAAGGGTGCCCACTATTCCACTTCTTTTCAACATAGTGCTGGAAGTCCTGGCCACAGCAATTAGACAAGACAGAGGAATTAGGGGAGTCCAGATGGGGGCAGAAGAGATCAAACTTTCACTATTCGCAGACGATATGATATTATACATAGAAAACCCCAAAGATTCAACCAAGAGATTACTGGAATTGATAAATGAATTCAGCAAAGTCTCAGGATACAAAATTAATACACACAAATCCATAGCCTTCATATATGCTAATAACAATCAAGCCGAGAAACAAATTAAAGATGCAATACCTTTCGCAATAGCAACAAAGAAAATTAAATATTTAGGAACATATCTAACTAAGGAGGTCAAAGACCTATATAGAGAGAATTATGAAACACTGAGAAAAGAAATTGCAGAGGATGTAAATAGATGGAAAGCCCTACCATGCGCTTGGATAGGCAGAGTCAACATAGTAAAAATGGCTTTGCTACCTAAATTAATTTACAGAATCAATGCAATCCCTATCAAAATACCAACATCATTTTTTGCCGATCTAGAAAAAATAATTCTACGCTTTGTGTGGAACCAGAGAAGACCCCATCTAGCCAAAGCAATTTTAAGCAAAAAGAACAAATTGGGAGGCATCTGTCTACCAGACTTCAAACTATACTACAAGGCTATAGTAACCAAAACTACATGGTATTGGCACAAGAACAGACACGTAGACCAATGGAACAGGACTGAGAACCCAAATATAAAACCAACCTCATACAGTCACCTGATCTTTGACAAATTCCAGAAAAACATACACTGGGGAAAAGATTCCCTATTCAACAAATGGTGCTGGAAAACTGGATGGCCATATGTAGAAGACTGAAACTGGACCCACACCTCTCACCTCTCACAAAAATCAATTCACAATGGATAGCAGATCTAAACCTAAGACATGAAACCATAAGAATTCTCGAAGAAAACATTGGAAAAACTCTTATGGACATTGGCCTAGGCAAAGAATTTATGAAGAAGACCCCCAAAGCAATCACAGCAGCAACAAAAATAAATACATGGGACCTGATCAAATTGAAAAGCTTCTGCACAGCCAAGGAAACTATCACCAGAGTGAACAGACAACCTACAGAATGGGAGAAAATATTTGCATGCTACACATCTGTTAAAGGGCTGATAACCAGAATCTATACAGAACTTAGGAAAATCAACAAGAAAAAATCAAACAACCCTATTAAAAAATGGACAAAGGACATGAACAGAAACTTTTCCAAAGAAGACAGAATAATGGCCAGCAAACATATAAAAAAGTGCTCAACTTCTCTAATCATCAGGGAAATGCAAATCAAAACCACAATGAGATATCACTTAACTCCAGTGAGATTGGCTCATATCAAAAAATCCCCAAAGAACAAATGTTGGCGGGGATGTGGACAGATAGGAACACTCATACACTGCTGGTGGGACTGCAAATTAGTACAACCTCTATGGAAAAGAATATGGAGATACCTCAAAGAATTAAAAGTAGAATTACCATTTGACCCAGCAATCCCACTACTGGGTATTTATCCAAAAGAAAAAAAGACATTTTATAATAAAGACATCTGCTCTCGAATGTTCATAGCAGCACAATTCACAATTGCAAAGTTGTGGAAACAACCCAGGTGCCCATCAATACATGAGTGGATCAATAAAATGTGGTATATGTATACCATGGAGTATTACTCAGCAATAAGGAACAACAGTGAATTAACACATCTGGTATTATCCTGGTTGGAGCTAGAACCCATTCTTCGAAGTGAAGTGTCACAGGATTGGAAAAACAAGCACCACTGGTACTCACCATCAAACTGGTATTGACTGATGAACACTTACATCACACAGGGCAATAACATTCATCTGAGGGCGGGCAGGTGGGAGGGGGGTGGAAGGGATGGGAAAAACTCTCACTGAATGGATGTGGGGAGCACAGTTTGGGGGATGACCACGATTGTGGCTCTGACACGGGCAGAACAGGGGCAATGTGTATGGCCAAAGTGTTGCACCCCCATGATATTCTGAAATTAAAAAAATTAAAAAATTAAAAAAAAGAATAAACAAATAGATCAGTAGAACAAAATAAAGAGCCCATAAACAGAGGGTTCAAATATTATGAGCTCTTGGTATATGATATGTGTGGTCTCACAAATCAGTGGGAAAGTACAGATGTTTAATAAATGGTCCTAGGAAAACTGATTTTCTGTAAGAAGATAAAAATAAATCCCTATTCCATTCCATACACAAAAAGTAAATTCTAGATGAATTAAAGATCTGAATATGAAAAACAAAACTTTAAAACTATTAAGAGAAAAGTATTTGTACTAATCTGGGGTCTCCATATGGGAATTGGCTCATGTAATTATGGAGGCCAGGAAGTCCCATGAGCTAGCTGCTGTCTGCAAGCTGGAGAATCAGGAAGGCCAATGGTGTGATGCAGTCTGAGTCTGAAGGCCTGAGAACCAGGGGATCTGATGGTGTAACTCTCAGTCTGAGCCCAGAGGCCTGACAGCCAGGAGCTCAAATGTCCAAGGACAGGAGAAGATGGATGTCCCAGCTCAAAGAGAGGGAGTGAATTTGTTCTTCCTCTGCTTTTTTGTCTTATTCAAACCCTTAACAGGTTGGATGATGCCTGCCCACGTGGGTGAGGTTGACCTTCTTGACTCAGTCTACTGATTCAAATACTAATCTCTTATGGAAACACCTTCACAAACACCCTCAGAAATGATGTTTTACCAGTTATCTGGACATCCTTTAGCCCAGCTAAGACAATACATAAAATTAACCACCATTTGCTGGGCATGGTGTCACACGTCTGTAGTCCAAGCTACTCAGCAGGCTGAGGCAGGAGGATTGCTTGAGTCCAGGAGTTTGAGTCCAGCCTGGGAAACACAGCGATTCCCTGTCTCTAAAAAAAAAAAAAAAAAAGTTAACCATTACAGTATTTCTTTTTTTTTTTTTGAGACAGAGTCTCTCCCTCTCTATCACCCCGGCTAGAGTGCTCACTGCAGCCTCCAACTTCTGTGCTCAAGTGATCCTCCTGCCTCAGCCTCCCGAGTAGCTGGGGCTACAGGTGTGCACTACCACACACAGCTAATTTTTTTCTATTTTTAGTAGAGATGGGGTCTCGCTGTTGCTCAGACTGGTCTCGAACTCCTGACCTCAAGCAATCCTCCTGCCTCGGCCTCCCAGAGTGCTAGGATTACAGGCATGAGCCACCACACCCGGCCCCCCAACTTCCTTAAAAAATCTCGGTGGGGTAATCTTTTCCTGCTCTTGGATAAAAATTTTGGCAAGTCCAAGACTTTTCCACTCGTTTTTAGATAATAAAAAGTCTGACAGTCACTTTATGACATAAGCCTAGTCTCAATTTATAAATTGTATCATCCACCCAAGATCTTAATAAAAACTCTGAACTTGATTTACTGTCTGAATTTCATTCCTCCTCCTGCTTAGATCTACTTCAGGTGGGTAGTGCAGTGAGAGAGGAGGGGGTGGTTGGCATTTTCCTTTAGATCATTACTGTGGGTTCTGTCAACCCCTCCAACCTTGAACCTGCTGCCCAATTTATCCTTCCAGGGCCCAGGTGTAGGAAGGGAGGGGTGGTAAGTGGATAAAAGGTCCTGTTATAACCTGGCTTTGAACTCTGAGCTTGGCAGAGTTTAAAGTGTGTTTTTTCTATAGTGGGCATTTTCATGGTCTTTTAGAAGATTCTCTTACTAGGGACCTCTTTCCTGCAGGTCCCTCGACCCTAACAGATGTATTCTATTGTGCGTGGTTGCTTCCAACCCCTTGGAACTGGGCTTCATCTCTAGCCTCTTGCTACTGGGTTCCCTTCGCTCCTTCAAGTAGCCCCATTGGGCAGGACCAAAACCAACCACGCCTGCCCTCTCCCACACTGCCCACATCTTGTCCACAGAAACATGGTGCATCCTTTGTCCTGATGAACTGAGAGGGAGGAAAGATGCTGATGCATGAGCAGTCTCTTGGCTCTGCCATCTAAGTAATTCATTTTCCTGCCTACTCTCTGAGTTTCCAGGGCAGGAGTCAGACCCTGGTCCATGGTGACCCCCAACTATAAGGACAGATATATCAGGCTCCCTGAGTGAATGGTGTCATAGAAGCCCATTCATTCTTTCTTTGATTGAGGCAAAGGAGGAAGCAACCCTATGCCCCTAAGCTGAGAGGAGATGGGGACTACTCATAGCACAGCAACAAGTCTCTCTCCAACAGAATCTTTCAGAAATTTCTCTTCTCTCTCTACACTGAGACCCTTTAATTAGTCTTCATCTGGCTGAGGAGTCTAAGAATTGTTGAACTAATTTTCTCTGGAATCTCCTTTGTAAATTCTACGTTTGGAGAGCCAGACTCACTCACTTTGGTATTTGGTATATAGCATATCAGTAGCTCTGATTGCAGGTTAGAATTGAAGCAGAAAGAGCTCTATTTTAACATCCTTTTCCACAGAGTAGTAGTATCTAAAATAGAGAACTTTCACAAATTAAAAAGCAAAGGAAAACCCAGTATTAAAAAATGGGCAAAGGATGTGAACAGGCAATTCACAAAAAATGAACCTTATAAGGCAATGAACCTTGAAAAGACTGAATGAGGTGTTTCCTGCCCAGGCAGAGCTCCCAGAGGTTGGAGCACCCTTTGTCTCACCTCTTTGGGACAGTATTGTTCACAGGGCTGATGTGTCAAACATTCCTTTTCCATTTCCCCCGGGAGCTCTGGGATCCTAGTGGAAGCAGGATTTGTGGGGGTCTGTACTATTGGCCCTGTGTTCCCAGAACGAATATGTAGAAGGAGCCCCCTCCCCGGCCCCAGGACTCATAAGAACATTTCTCCCTGCACGTCCCATCCATGCTCACAGCTTGTTGACATCGTGTGGACCTCATCACTTGCAGAGCAAAAGGGATAAATCTTCTACTATTGCAAATTGTTTTTGCTCCAGGACCATTTCAGAATTAATAACCAGATTTATGTGTCAGAAATACCCAGTGCTTTAAATTGTAATGGGGTTTCCTTTGGAAACAGCTGCTAGTTTCTCAGACTCTTTCTGTGCTCTTTGTCCCTCAAAGATTGGCATCTGTTGGAAGATGGTTTATTAATTTGGAAAATTATAATAATCTTCAAAGCCATTCTGAGTCTTCCATAATGTTGTGTGTCTCAAAACTCACTGCTTTGTCATGGGATTCCTTTGTCATGGGTTCCCAGGGCTGTTCCTGGTGCATGGGTGGGGGTGGCTGTCATCTTACCTCTGGCCAGAGGAAGAGACTGGATGGTCAGAAGCTGAGCCAAACAAAGACTGACAAAATGATGGAAACAGCTATGGCAAAAAGCACTGATCTCAGAGTCCAACTCCCAGGTTCTCTCCTTGATTTTAAAGACAGTATCTGCCTGTTAAAAGTTTCGAGAACTAAATGGCAGGCTATACATGGGAGCCAATGGTAGACTCTAAAAGGGCCGTACAAACGCAAGGTTTTTAAATACATAACACAGTTGGTCACATCTTCTTAAAAATAGATTCTCTATTTTTTTTCCATTGTTAAATGAATTCAGACTCATGAAGGAAAATTTTGAAAATACACACAAGTAGAAAGAAGAGGAAAACACCCAGTCCCACCCTTCAAAGCAACCATAGAACATTGTAAATGTACATCCTCCATCATTATTCCACGCAAAGGCTTGGGCTTATGTTTTAATACGGTTGTAAGCACATGGAACACAAGATACTGTGTGTCACCTTTATACCCAACATCACAGTACTTTCTTATTTTATTTCAATCTTTGTAAACTTATTTTTCTTTTAAATTAAATTTAATTTTTTAAATATGTAAACCACAATTCCGAAGTTGGAACTATAGTGTGTCATAGGTGTATGTACAGGTAAGCCTCAGGCTCTTTCCTCTCCCACCCCAGGCTCTCCCTCCCCCAATATGTAACCATTTTTATTTGTCCTTCTAGTGCTTATATATATATTTCTCCTTCACACATAGAAGGTGACATGTAGTGTACCTTGCTTTTTTCTCCTGGAGACTGTTCTGTATCAGTGATTAGAGTTCTTTCTCAAATTGCCTTTTATTGCTTCCCAGTACTCCATTGTGTGGCTGTATTTTAGTTTATTCAACTAGTTGCCTAAGCAATGGACATGTAGATTCTTTTCAATTTTTTACTATAACAGGCCGGGTGCAGTATGGTGGCTCACACCTGTAATCCTAGCAGTTTGGGAGGCCAAGGCAGGAGGATTGCTTGAGGCCAGAGTTGAGACCAGCCTGAGCAAGAGTGAGACCAGGTCTCTATTAAAAATAGAAAAATTAGCCAGGCGTAGTGGTGTGCACCTGTAGTTCCAGCTACTCGGGAGGCTGAGGCAGGAGGATCTCTTGAGCCCAAGAGTTTGAGGTTGCAGTGAGCTGTGATGACACCACTGTGCTCTAGCCTGGGCGACATAGCAAGACCCTGTCTCAAACAAAAAAATTTTTTTTTTACTATAACAAATAATGCCTCAATGATGACTTGCGTAAGTGTAATTTTTGTTGATTACAGAAAGTGCCTGACCTGGCCCACCCACCCATCAGTTTTCAAAGCAGTTGCCTGAAATTCCATCCTCTGTCCTCCTGCTCTGAATTCTTGCTGTCAGGCTTTAAATCATGTTTGGTGACCCCCAACTCCAGTCTGCCCTGCCCTGAATTTGAGATTTGGGCATGGACTCTCCAGGATTAGAATCTTGACTTTCCCAGGGGTCTCTAGGTAGTTCTTCCCCAGCTCTCACTGGTCCCTGGGGCCCCAGATAGAAATGGCTGCAGGAACCCACCCAACGGCCCTCTCCTTGCCCAGCTTCCTTCTGGGGGATTTGAAGAGGTTACGTTGCAGTTTATTTTGGCATTCCCTGATTGTTTTGGGTTGGTTGGTTTTACTTTTTATTATAAAAATGTAAAACACAGGAAAAAAGAAGAAATAGGACAATGAAATCCTAACATGTCCCCTCACCTAGACTCAAAAATTCTTAACATTTTGCCATATATGATTGATCTGTTTTTCCTGAGCCATTTTAAAGAAAATATGGACAACATTTTAAAGAAATTTATACACATCATGATGCTTCACAATAAATACAGATAGCCCCTGGCTTACTATGGTTCGACTTATGAGCATTTTGGTTGAGAAAGCTTTGCCCCAGCCTTCGCAGGGCCCCTGGGCAATGCAAAGAGGAAGCTGAATTGCTCATCACTACACTGAGGAGAGATTTGAGTTTCTGGAGAGCAGTGAGTGGTCTGAGACCAGGGAGAAAGGGGAAGATGTGAGAAGGGCACAGGGGTGACAAGGGTCTAGAGAAGACCAGAGCTGAGGTGATGCAGGTGTTAGGGCAGGAGGCGAGAAGGAAAGCTGATGAAAACCTCCCTGTGGGAGGGGCTGGCTGAAGAGCTTTGGAAAAGAGATGCCTGATATTCTCCTTTAGCCTGTTTGCTGTGCTGTGGTGTCATGGTGAAGACTGTTTTCTCTCCCTATGTCTACTCTTCCCATCCTTTTAGCAGCTTTTAGCTGGGCATATTATCAGCTGAGATAAAGAGCATCTACCAGCTTCCCTTGCAGCATGTCATGGTCATGTGACCCAGTTCTGGCCAATAAGATATAAGCAGGAGTGTGATCAAGTTCTGAGCAATAAATGTAAGCAGAGTGTTATGTCAGAATCCCAGGAAGGCTCGCTCATTAAAGGGAGTTTTCTCAGCTGAGATAACCTCTTATTTGCCCATTTGCCTTTTCTCCTTCCAGACTGCAAATTGGATGCAATGAGTGGAGCTCCAGCAATTATCTTGTGCTATGAGGTAACCTTGAAGAGGAAACAGAAAGATAAAAGTCTGGGTCTAATAATACTACGAAGCTGCTATACCAGCTCTGGACTGCTTACCTTTGGGCTTTTTTAAAAAATGTAAGAGATAAGTATAATTCTTTGGGTTTTTCCCCCTATATTATCATAATAGTCACTTATGACATGCCAAATACTATTTTAAGTGCTTGGCTTATATGCTAACTCATTTAACACTCACACCACCAGCTCTATGAGGTAGGCACTATTATTATAGTTTATAGATGAGGAATGAGGCACAAAGAGATTAACTAACTTGCCTAAATTTAATTAATCAGGGCTTAATAATAACAGTCTGGGCTTGCAAGTTCTGTGCTATACTGACTCAAATTACATAAACATAGCCGAACCCAATCCTAACTGATACAGTTGTGCAGTATCACCCCTGAATCTGCCACCCACCACAGCCTTGTATTACAGAATCAAAAGGACAAGGCAGGAAGCACCCCCCACCCCCAGAATTACCTACCCATCCCCTGATGTCCAGGGCGTGAAGGAAGGAGATCCTGGGGTTTCCGGTTGTGACCAGCAGTGGCACAAGCAAAGGCCCAAGGAGAAGCAGAGACTGGAGTAGGGAACCAGGTGACCTGGAAGGTCAGGGGGATGTAGGCTGCAGCATGGACTAAGAGCAGACGGAGGCAGGTCCCTTTTCCCCAAATACATTCGAGGAGAGTGGCAGAGAGAGCCTCTTGAGTTCATGCCTATAAAACATTTCCAACATTTAACATCATTTCCCTAGGCATGGGCTTCAGTACATCTTGACTTCATTGGAATTGAACTGATGAAAGGATTCTTTAGCCAATTTCAAATACTCTAATTGTTATGAATAAAGAGATCTCTATAGATTCTGTTATATCTATGGTAGGAAAAATTCGGGGCCAAAATTTAAGATACTAATATGAGTACTTGGCATCATCAAACCATCTTTATTGATTGAATTAATCAAAGATAAGAGATACAAAGTGTTAAAAAGAGAGATGGAGTGTGCTAGACATCCACTGTCTTGATTAATGAGGAGGCTGGGAAGGACAGCTTTCTGAAGAAGCCGTAGAGAGAAATTTGGGCTGTTCCTGTTACCACTTTATCTCATAATTTTCAATCCTTGGTCCCCAAGCTGATTGTAAATAACCCAATCTTAAGGATACTCTTGCAAGCTAGAAGGTGCTGGAAGCAGTTTGAGCCTATGCTAATTAGCTGCGAGTTATCTGGGCTGAGCTAGGATAGTCAGTTTGCTCTAGGTCCTTAGGCTGCCCTTAGGAGCTTATCTCCTGGTCACAGAAGTGAGGACAGTGTTGGGGGCTCCATGGGCAGGGTATGGCTTGCTTGGGGATTTTCAATAGCACCATCTTAGAGATGCTCTTCTGCTCTGATTTCCCCCTTCCTTCCTAATGAAGACACAAAACATAATGAGGCAAATGGGTCCTGTACTTGGAATGCAAATCTGGCGTGCAGAGCCACATCCTGGCAGAGCTGCCTGGAAGGAAAACAGTCACAGCAGCTCTCACCAGAAGAGTCCTTCCCAAAGATTCCCCAGGTGAACCCATGAGCTTGGCCCACAGCACTTTGCTTCTGAATGAGGGGGTTGGTGATAGCCTGGGAGAAATCCTAAGCCCAAACTGGACTGCTCGGAGAAGCAAATAGGTGTCCCCAAGGAACCTTGCTGAAAAGAGTCCAAATTGGATTCTCAGAGAAAATGAGAGAAATTGAAAACATAAGTGAATCAATCACGGTTTCAGATTCAGAGCTGGGAAGATAACTCAGCCTATGGATGCTGGTCTGAGACCTATTCTGATAGCTCACTGAGTATTTGTTAAGTTTTTGAGTCGCCTAAGAGAAACCAGCTTTCCTAAGGAAAGAACAAAGAACTTTTTCAATTTGACAGTCTGAGCAGGGCGAGGAGCTGCTCCACAAGATCAAAATGGCCTTATTCAAAGGAGTATGATAAACAACACAGCAGCCTAGTCTTCTGGGCTTTTATTTTCTTCCTCCTGAACATTCGTGTATTTCAAGCTTCCTCATTCCTTCATTCGCTCTTGCCCCTGGGGATAGGGTCATGCAGCAATCAGGGCTACATCCAGGAACGGACTATTAAAGACACCATCCTTGTTCCACATTAGAGAGAGAATATTGTAGAGCCACGGAAAATGAAGCAAATCATTCACCTAGGATGGTTTGGAATAGATCATTCCCTGGGCTTTGCATCCACCGTTCATAAATGCATCCAGAGCTCTTCTAAAGGAGTGTAAAAGATTTGATTCCTAATCCATTTTTTTCTTAGAGCTTTGGAAATATGGCTGTGTAATTTAATGATTACAGGAGATGAGCAAAAGAATGAACTAAATAAGATAGCATCAGCTTGCTTTGTAATGAAGGGCCAAATTTTCCCAATATAGAGCAAAATCCAATTGTGATGCTATTGTTTTATAAAGGTTTCCTGAATGACATTCACATGAGAGACCCAGTAGGAACACACATATGTTCTTTCCTACACAAAGAGCCTTGCCCTTGGCTCTCTACAAAGTTTGAGGAGGTAAATCACAATGGTCAATTTCTCTAAATCACCCTCACTGCCCTGTACAACAGTAAACAGTAAACAAATATAAGCTGCAACAAGTCATACCCCGAAGCAACGAACAATAACCACAAGTTAGCATTAGAGACAACAAGCCCCCAAAACACCAGGGACTTTCCTGCAGTTAATAACAAATAAGAGTTAAAAAGCGATGACAAACAAAATACAATGTGGTATCCTGGATTATATTCTGGAATAGAAAAAGAACCTTAGTGGAAAAAACCAGTGAAAGGCAAATAAAGTCTGCAATTTAGTTAATAGTAATATACCAATGTAAATTTCTTTATTTTGATAAATGCACCATGGTCAGGTGATATATCTACATTAGGATAAGCTGGGCGAAGGTGTATAGAAGCTCTCCGTGCTAGTATTACAATTTTTCTGTAGATATAAATTTATTCCAAAATAAAAAGTTTATTAAAAAAAAAATCGAGGCCACATTTCCATTTGTTACCGGCAAGAGTATAAATAGGTACAAATGTTCTGACATTACTCATCAAGAACTTTAGAAGTATGCCTGCCCATTGACCCATAAATTCATTCCCAGGAGTTTGTCTAAGAAATAGTCAAGGGTGTTCATCTCAGCACTCTGAGTAATGGGGACAGTTGGCAACAAATTAGAAGGCCAAAATTAGAGACCACAGGAACAATGGTATAGCCACACAGAGGAATTTACAAAGTTACCAAGACGTTGGAGAAGTAAATTCGAAGATGTGGAAAGACTGTCGCTGTATATTGTTGAGTGAAAAAAGCTGGTTGCAAAGTAATCTACATGGTATGATCTCACTTTTAAAAAAATCTCTGTGCTTAGAAGAATGGGAGAAGATATACCAGAGTATAAATCGTGATTTTCTCTAGGTAGGTGAGATTGTTGGGTGCCGTGGACTGAATTGGGTCCCACCACCCCTCACAAATTCATATGTTGAAGCCCTAGCTCCTAGTGTGCCTGTGTTGGGAGATAGGGCCCTTAGGAGGTAATTTAGGTTAAATGAGGTCATAAGGGTCCTGATCCAATAGGATCAGTGGCCTCATAGGAAGAGGAAGGGAGAGCTCTCTCTCTCCATACATGCACATGGAGGAAAAGCCACACGAACACTCAGCCAGAAGGCGGCTGTGTCTGAAGCCAGGAAGAGCGCCCTCACCAGAGCCCAGCTGTGAGGACAGTACATTTCTGTTGCTTAAGCCACCCAGTCTATGGTATTTTGTTATGGCAGCCCGAGCTGACCAGGACAGTGGGTATTCTAAATTTTCTTGTTTTTCCTCTCTCATTTTTTTCTGTAGTGAATATAAATTGCTTTATTATTTAAAGAACAATAAATGTAAAATAAATTTATTCTTAGGGTTTTACTTCACTATTGACAGAAAGAAACACAACTTTCTGGGTCTCCTTCTGGAATAGTCTTAGAGGGAGTGGTGAAAACACCCAAAACGATCACTTCCTCACAGAGTCAACCTGCTGTCGGGCTCCTTGTGTCCCAGGGGCTCATGGCGGGGGTGGCCCCTCCATCCCCAGCATCACCAATAATTCATAGTTCAGTTTGCACAGTGATTTATGGTTTAATACACACATCTGTATATGTTAATTTAGTTGGCTGTCACAAGCAGTAAGCAAGGCAGGTAATATAGCTCCTTATGAGCGAGGCTCAAGAGGTTAAGTGACTTGCCCAGTGTCACATGGCTAGTGGTGGTGGAGCCAGGACCAGGAAATGGGCCTCTCTCAACTTCAAGACCAGTGCCGAACGCTGCTACCGAGTACTGCCTATCTAGTCCTTTCTTTTGCATCAATCCTAGTCCATCGTGAAAGGATGGCCTTATAATAAACTATCTAACAGAGAGAAAAAAGAGAAACTGCACAGCACATAATTGCCCCTTTGAAGAGAAAGATCGCCCCTTTGTTTGATTAACCACCTCTGTGGCTTAACGTGTTCTCTCTAAGAGTTTGTTTTAATAGCCTTGAAGAGCCCTGAGCAGACAGCCGGGATTTGAGCTCCCCACTCCCCCAGCTCCCGCTCTCACCACGCTACATTCCAAGGACCTTTATAAGCCAGCCTCACGGAGAAGAGGAAACAAAAGGGAAAAATAGACACAGCCGTTTCACAGCTGCTTTCTCTTTGTCCCCATAAAACCCCCAAACCCCTTATCCTTTCTCTTGTGCTGTGCCCTTCCCACCATTGGGAAGTAAAATAAACTTTCTTTCTTTAAAACTATTCAAATCTTTGTGTCAAGAGTTCTTTCTGAGCCTGTGTTATGAGCTCCCACCTTGACACATCTCGTGAGTTGGATTCAGAGAATTGACTCAGTCCTCCAGAGACCCACCCCGGGCAAACTCTGGTCCTCATAAATCATACTGGAAACAGAAAGATGTTACATTCTCCCACTTCCATGCCAACCACAAGCTATCTCTGGGCCATATGTTTTCTGAAACCCCAAAGGCTGTGCAGGCTTCGATAGAGTCTTGAGCGGCAAGCCTTGATTTATTCCTGTGCATCCACCTGGCTGCAAGGTGAAGCCTGGACACTGGCCCTAGATGAAGGGTGGTGCTTTTGAAAATGGCTTTGCTGGAACTGCAAAAGCTAGGGTCTGCCAATGTTGGGATCTAGCTTCAGACCTACCTACTTATGTATTTGTTCTGCTTTGGCAAGTATGAACTTGGATAAACATCTTTAAATCCTCTTAGGGATTTTGCAGTTGGTGCATTAGTGAATTAGAACAGTTGCAGACATGGGCACTCTGCTAGATTTCCTAATGTTTGAGGAGTTAAGTAAAAGTTAAGGCGACTAAATGGAAGAACCAGGAAGAGTTTATGTTGGCATGAGGATCGCCACTGCTCTGTTTCACTATGGAACTTAAAAATAATCAGTTTCCAGCCAGGCGTGGTGGCTCAAGCCTGTAATTCTAGCACTTTGGGAGGACAAGGTGGGAGGATTGCTTGAGGCAAGCTTGGGCAATAGTGAGACCCTGTCTACAAAAAATATTAGCAGGGCATGGTGATGCACACCTGTAGTCCCAGCTACTCAGGAGGCTGAGGCAGAAGGATCGCTTGAGCCTAAGAGCCCAGGAGTTGGAGGTTGCAGTGAGCTATGATGATGCCACTGCACTCTAGCCCGGGCAACAGAGTGAAACCCTGTCTCAAAATAATAATAATAATAATCAGTTTCCTTATAAAGGAGGAAAATAAACAGTATTGTACTATGTGTGCACTCAACAGATCTATGTCAGTGCTTGAAATGTGCAAGGCATCACGCTAAACTTGAGGAGATGAAAAAGCTGAAGACAAAAATAATACCTGCTGCCAAGGCGAGGACAGTCCTCTGGGGAGACAGACATGTACACACATTATTGCTGCCCAAGGCAGTCAAGTGGGTGGAAATGTGAGGGGGATTATTTTCATTGTCATCATTATTGGGAGCCATCTCTGGCATTTGACCAGAGGGGGATTGGCCTGGGTGTCACGAAGCTGGGCAGTGTGATCAGAGTCAGGACCGACCCGGATGTGCAAACCCTCAGCTCTGCTTCCCCTGAACTCTCCACAAGAGAGGAGAGAGCTGGAGGCTGGGCCACACCTCCGCCTCCCTGCCTCCCCTTCACACCTGGAGGGTGAGAAGGCCCACAGCAAGAACTGGAGGGAGGCACATGTCAGAGGAAGCAAGAGTGACCTGACAGGGGCCTTCACCGCTCCCAAACTCCCCATCGCTGCCGATGCGGCAGAATCAGGTGCGGACCCTTCAGCGTAGCCTCCAGGACCCTCCGCGAGTGGCCTAGCTGCAGACACAGCCCATCTCTCCTTGACCCTCGCTTCCTCTGTGAGAGACCAGAATATACAGCCCCAAAATATGAAGGACTATTGAGCTGGAGACAAGAAAAAGCAGCTGCAGGAAAGCTCTCTGCCTTTCCTGTGTTTGCCTGAAAGCAGGACTTAGATTTATAGAGAAAAAAGGTGTCCTGCTCCCCTTCTACCAGGGAAGACGAAGGTTAGCCACTGAAGACAACTTTGGACGCTTACCAACCTGGGGATGGTACCAGAAGAATGGACATTAACAAGCATTACTACCTCACCTTTATTTCCCATTTATTTGCCTTCCCCCAGGTTGCTGCCCCTAGAGACTCAAAGTCCTTTGCCTTTGCCTTGTCACCTCTCTAAAAATGTACTATTCTTTGTGAAGATGCTATATAAGCTGGAATTCAAGGCTACCTCTTTGAGAACTAGTCATTTCCTTGGTGTCTCCCATGTATACATGAACTATACATGCTAATAAACTAATGTTTGTTTTTCTCTTGTCTTTTGTTACAGGTGTCCTGTGGGGGTTATTCTTCCCTGACACCTTGAAATCCTCCTGCACTTTGCTGACACCGTGACTTTCTACATCACCTTCCCATGTCACCTCCTTCCTCCTGCTGAAATCTTACATGTCTTAGTCCCACTCAGATGCCTCAGCCTCTGTCCTTGCCTAGTCCCTGCCTTTGGAAGGGCCCCCTCTGCTGCTCCCAGCCCTGGGCTCAGCCTCATGTCCCAGCGGGTCCACGGTGACCTCTTACCAGTCTCTGAAGCTGTGCATTCCTTGAGGGTAAGGATTCAGTCTCCCGTCAGCATCTCAAAGGCAGCACTGGTAACATTCATTTTGGCATCTTCAGGGCCAGGCTCAGCCTCACACATCGTGGGTGATGATAAATACTTTATTTCTTCACCAGGATTTTATTTTCTCTCTGCTACTGTTTGACGCTTAGTAACTGGCCAACAAATCTTTGTTGGGTTGATTTGAGGAAGGCATTCTTTCCTCATCGGGGAGGCATCTATTCCCCAATTATTTACAAGAAACAGCAGAGGCCTGAAGCTACAAATGACTCCTGGCATAGGTCCCAGCTTCCTTGGAGTGGCAGTAGCAGCCTCACTGCTAACCACACCTAGACACTGGCCAGGCCGGCACCCCGCAGAGCTGGGGGGAGGCAGGCGGGCAGGAGGGAAAGGGAAGGCTCAGAGAGGTGCCTGGCTGCTGCCTATGTGGAAGGGAAGTGAGCATCTCAGCTTGAGTGTTGCAGCATACTGCTCTCCCACGTTTCCTCTCATAAAGCCAGTAATAGAATCATTAATGATGTTTTTTTTTTTAAGTTAGACGGCACCTTTCACCTGATCGATTATGAGGTTTAATGACCAGCAAGCTGATGACTAAGGAGGTTGCTTTAATAACTTTGTTTTTGCAAAATGAAAGAAAACAGCCCCAAAAAACTAGGTGGATTTTAGACAACTTCTCAGTAGATTCAGAGTCCAGCCAGGACTGGAGCTCCACACCCAACTCCCAGGTATAGGAAATCCACATGGCTGCTCTAGTCTGGAGCTCTAGAAGCTGTTGTTCACATATTCAAGAACAGAAAAGTGCTGCAGTGTGCATTGTGCCCAATCCTCAGGCTTTTGCCCTCCACCGAGGCTGTCTCCACAGAGTCCCTGAGGAGGAAAGGGGTAGGAGGACGGCTTACTGACCTACAGTGGAACTCCACGTGTGGTCCTTACACCAATGTGTCAGGCCTGCAAACCCTTGGGTGGCTTTTCCATTTGTGTGGAAGCAGTGATCCATTCACAGCCCTTGATCAGTTTCTCCCTTATACCACCAGCATGGCAGGATTCTGGAGTTATGAAACCAAAGGAAGCTAACCAAGGATTGGCCATTTCAGGCTCTATTTATCTGACCAATTGGCTCCACACTGGTGGTGGAGAAGGTTTAGGCCACCAGAAACCAGCTTAGGTCACCAAGAGGTGACCAGAGACCAAGGGAAGAAAGAGCTTGAGGCTGGGGAGGGGACTTAGGATGTGACTTCTAGTCTTCCATCTTTAAGGACAGACACACAGTGACAGCCTCATTCAAGTCAACCTTTAAATGCCGCTAGTTGATTCTCAGACCAAACTGGCCTCTTCCCTAGCAAAGTATGCCATAGACTGCAGCTGTGTACCTCAAGGCTGTTGGGAAAACTAATTTATTCCTTAAAAATATCATTTTTTGAAGACTGCAGTGCATCCACCACCCAGAGTGTATGTCATGGAACAAACATGGATCTGACATCCTTTGGGTTCTCTTTCAGGCCATTTACTTAATTGCTCTGGTTCTTGGAAGCTCTGCTGAGGACAAGAGTTACCCTCTTACGTCAATGTAGTCATCTGGCTGAAAAATGTGTTGTTTTCTGAGTAATGGTCATTTAAAGTAATGTGTGTGTTTTTTCCCTTCCGATTGTTGTGAATATTATAATATTTAGGCCCTTTGGGAAAATGGTAACAACCCCAAGAAGCTCAAAGAACTGCAGAATTTCCTTTCCTCCCAATCAGATTGGGTATTATAATCATTTGCACAAGTTGAAGACTGGTACCATGCCGTCACTGCTGAGAGGATAATTAGGAGATAATGTCAGTGGCAGAGAAAGTTGTCAGAGCAGAGTGGTCTCCTGCCACTCTCAGAGTGCTCAGAGTGTGCATGTGCGGGGACGGGGACGGGGCGGGGGTGGGGCAGCAAAATCTTTAGTGGGAATAAATGTGGAGGAAGAGCCAGCCATTCCTTTGCCGCTCAGGAGATGATCATCTTGCAGCAATATTCTGCCAACAGCGGATTCTACCAAATGCCCATCTCCCTCTCCCTCCTACTCCCTCACCTAGAGATCGGGCTGAGCTGCTGATTATTACAAGCACAGCTAAGATAAGGAGACAGCTTATTGAATTTGATTTGCTGAGGTGGCAACCAATTTTGTGCCAAAGCTTAACTTCCAGTTGGTAAATATTTTGCGCTTGGTGCTTATCCCCTGAAAATGGAATGCCAATTGCTTTTGCAAGACAGATTGTGCAGTCGAAGGGCAGAATGATGGGTAGTCAGGGAACAGCTGGCAGGGGACCCCAGGCTTGAGCTCTGGCCTCCTTAGTGAGCTGGCCTCCCCCTCCCCCTGTCCCCACATTAGGGACATATGCATGACAAGGTCCAGTGTCTGCCAGGCAGACCTAGTGATGAGACTCTAGATTTGCCAAAGTAAACAAAAATGCAACCCTCCTTCTCCACTGTATGTGGCAGGCCAGCAGAACATTCTGGAGTGTGTGTGTGAGTGTGTGATGCTTATTTATGGAAACATTGTGATCCTTAAGGTTTTAGATGGAATGCAATACTGTGTACTGGTCAGCCAGCTGGCAGTGGGCTGCAGCCCCCATGTTCGTCTTGGGTGGGGATTATTCACTCTCTCTTCCCTTTTCTCTCTGTCTGTTTCCTCCTCACTTCTTACTTGTTCCATTTCAGAGCTGACCAGATAGCATCCGAGGCATCATGCATTTTATTCCTCCTGGGGAAAAAAAATTCACATTTACTCTATGATTGGGCTCTTGGCACAGTGCCTGGCCCATACTAGACACACAACAAGAATTTGTAGGATGAGTGAGTGAAAAGAAATTTTCTGCATTCTTTTTCACTAGACAGGAGAGGTGGCTCTGCTGCCTTTGGGTTGCAAGCTTTCCGGTTTAATCCATGAACCCTTATCCACCCAAACTGGGATGTCTCAGGGAAGACTGTTAATCTGCATTTGCACCAGGGACAGCTGGCAGGGACCAGCTATCTTGTCATCATGGACCCCAAGGGGTGGCGTTCTGCTGCCATGCAGTCTGGCAGTTCCCTTGAGTTCTTCACACTCAGAAGGGTCTTGTCACTTATAACAGCTAGTTCAATGGCCTTTTTCTTCATAGGCCTAACTCAAAGACCAAGGAATGAACACAGATATAGGGTATGCATTGTCTGAAAATAGTCAGATGAAACAAAATTCACGACAAGAAAACAAAGGGAAAAAAAGTTCATCCTAACAAAATGAACTTGATGAATTTATAATGACTGAGATTTGTGTTCTTTTGTGAAGAGACCGTTAATGATCAGAGGTGGATCCTGGTGCCCTGAGACTGGGCATTGGTATCTGCATAAAGATTGTGACAGGTGAGGGGTGGGAGAAAGAGGAGCATGTTAGTTAACTCAAATCAAAATGCCAGTGGGACGCCATTAAAAAGTGGGCAAAAGACATAAACAAACATTTTTCAAAAGAAGATATACAAATGGCCAATGAACATATGAAAAAATGTTCAACATTGCTATTCACCAGAGAAATGCAAATTAAAACCACAATGACATATCACCTTACCCTTATCAGAATAGTCATTATTAAAAAGTCAAAAAACAATAGATGTCGATGCGGATATGGTGAAAATGGAATGCGTATACACTGTTGGGAGTGTAAATTAGTACAACCTCTGTAGAAAACAGTAGGGAGCTTTCTCAAAGAACTAACAGCAGGTTTACCATGTGATCTGACCCGCCGAGGAGAATCAAGGTGGCAGCTGTCTTGAAGGCCAAAAAGCAGTCGTTCTCGAGGAGCCCAACCACAGAATAGGTAGGGAAGGAATATTTCCTACAATTATCTATATTTTTTACAAAATGGAAATATTCTTCTTTTTTGTAAAATTTTAAAATATTACAAAAGCAAATAAAGTTGAAAGTGTACATCGTTGCAGTCCCACCTGCTGGTAATAACCACATTGAGCAGATAGTGTTGATGTCCCACCATATCTCCTCTGGTCCCCCCTCAGGTCACCTGTAAACAGGTGTCATACCAAGGGGCAGTAAATGTCCCTTTTGATCCATCTCTGTGGGACAATTCGAGGGGCCCCAGGACATTGAGCCCAGCTGTCTGAAGCACCCATCCCTGCCCAGGCTCCTGACTCCGCTTCTTCACTGAGCTTCCTGGAATCACCTCTCAAATAAAGTGCTTGCACGCAAATCCTTGCCTCAGGGTATGCTTGGGGAATCGTACCACTCTCATAACCACCTCCTACGTGTACCCTGTCTGCACCCAGGACCCGGGAGTTTGGGGGCACCTGCCCTTCTTCATTTTTTCTCTCCTACCCATGACTCTGTGACCAAGGTGCTCATGTGCTGCTCAGCATTCTGGTCCACCTCTCTCCCACCACGTCCACATTCCCACCCAACACACCCTTTCTTGTTTACTGCCGTAACATAAATACATTGTTAGAAGCATGTCCTAATTTACAAGTGAATATTAATTCAATCATCATTTGCTGAAGTACCTACTGTGTGTCAAACACAGGGCAGACTGAGCTGAATTGCTCTTGTCTCTATCCTCAAAGCAGGGGAATAGGGAGACAGAGACAGACATATGTAAAATAGTTACAATGTAACATGCCAAGGGCCATTATACAGATTGGGGAAGAAAGTTCATGTTGCAGTTTAGAACTCAGAATGCTCTTTGCAATAGAAACAATGTAATGTCTGACGGTTACCAGGCAGGTGTAGCAGGCTAATAATGGTCCCCCAAAGATGTCCTTGTCCTAATGTTCAGAATCTGTGAATATGTTACTTCACATGGTAAAAGGGACTTTGCAAGTATGATTAAGTTAAAGATCGTGAGATGGGGACATTATCCTGGATTATCTGCATGGGCCCAATGTCATCACAAGGGTCCTCATAAGAGGAAGGCAGAAATGTCAGAACCAGACAGAGAAAGAGACAGTGAAGCAGAGATTTGAAGATGCAACGCTGCTAGTTTGAAGATGAAAGAAGGGGCCATATGCCAAGGAATACAGGCAGCCTCTAGAGTGTGGAAAAGACCAGGAAACAGATTCTCCCTTCAAGCCTCCATTAGGAACCAGCTGACTTTAGTTTAATGAAACTGATTTTGGACTTCTGGCCTTCAGACCTGTAAGAGGGTAAATTTGCATTAAAAAATTTTTTTTCCCAATTATTTTGATTTGTATAGATTTATGGGTATAAATGCAATTTTGCTCCATTTTTTTAAAAAAAGAGACAGAGTCTCATTCTGTTGCCCAGGTTGGAGAGCAGTGGCCTGATTGTAGCTCAGTGTAACCTCCAACTCCTGGGCTCAAGTGATCCCAGTAGCTGGCACCCCAGTAGCCTCCCAAGTAGCTGGGACTATAGGTGTGTGCCACCATGCCCAGCCAATTTTGCTACATTGATATTTTGCATTGTGGTGAAGTCAGGGCCTTCAGTGCGTATATCACTGGAACAACACACACTGTACCCACCAAGCAACCTCCCATCATCCACCCTCCACCATCCGCCTCCCCTTTCAGTCTCCATGGTCCATCTACTTCCATGCGTGCACATTATTTAGCTTCCACTTACAAGTGAGAACATGCGGTATTTGTCTTTTTGTGTTTGAGTTGTTTCACTCAAGATAACAATCTCCGGTTCCATCCATGTTGCTGCAAAAGACATGATTTCATTCTTTTTACAGCTGAATAATCTTCCATGTATAAATACACCACATTTTCTTTATCCAATCCTCTGCTGATGGACACTTAGATTGATGAATATTTGGGATATACTTGTACTGAAAAGTTATTTGCTGTTTATCTGACTTCAAATTTACTTTTTATTTATTCATTGGAGATGAGGTCTCACTATGTTGCCCAGCCTGGTGTCAAACTCCTGGGCTCAAGTAGTCTTCCCCCCACCTTGGTAGCTAGGATTACAGGTGTGCACCATGGCACCCTGCTTGACTTCAAATTTAACAGAGTGTGTTGTATCATTATTTGCTGAGTCTGGCAAGCCTGCCAATGGCTGAACAGGGCAAGGGCCCCTCAAAGGCAGGTACAATCCCCAGGCCTCCCGAGACCCTCCCTTAAGTTCCTTGTTCCTTGGAAAACTAAGCCTCTCTGACTCTGGCATCCTCAAGTGTCCCTGCCTCTAAGTCAAGCCACAGTGTGGCCCTGAGGGTGGTCTGGATAGTACACAAGGCCCCCTGGGGGCATGGCTGTGGCAAGTGTGAGTCCTTTCTGGGTCAGTCTGGGCATAGGCCCACATGAGGAGGCTCTGCAGAGTGCTGTGAGGAGACTGGCATGTTGGCCCAATGAATAATACGTCACTGGGAAGCCAGCAACACTCTTAGGAGAAGTTGCTATAGTCATCTTAGTGATTCAAGAAATGCAAATTAAAACAACAATAAAATATAATTTTTTGCCCATCAGATTAGTTAAAATTTAAGAGCTAATCATGGCAGCTGACTTTGTGAAGTGCCCACTATGTCCCAGGCACTGCAGTTACATCTTTGAGCTGGATTCTCCCACATACCACTCACAGCAACCTCCTCATTCCTGTCTGGGAAACGTGGCCTAGTGAGACTGAGCAGGTGGCGTAGCCACAGTAGAGGGACAGGGGCTGGGCTCCTCACTGCGGTCTACACCCCTGCCACACAATCTCAGGTGGGCTGCGGGAATGGCTATAGCTTTTTTGGAAGGTAAGGACAGTGTCTAACAAAATTTAAATGCACTTTCTCTATCAACCCAGCAATCTCACATCTAGTATAAGTATGTAAAGGCACAGTGCAAAGGTATTTATTTTACCATTGTTTATAATAATAAAAGGTAGAAACAATTGTTCATCAGTAGGGTCCTGGTTAAATAAATTATGACACACACAAATGGGGTATATTGGTAAGGTGAGGATGTGCATGCACGTTATGTGTGTGTAAAGACAGCAAGACCTTGTAAATATCTTTAAGGAAACTGAAAGTTGTAGAACACTATGTTATAAGATCATTTTACTTTGGTAAAAAAGTATCTATCTGTATCTATATAGATGCTATATATAGCCACTATGTAGGTGATAGATAGAGATATGATTATGGAGAGGTATTGTGTTTTGTATAGCTATAGAAACAAAAATCTAGCCTCGTTTGTGCCAAATCATCAACTCAGAGTTTAGCTCTGGGATTATGGGAGGATCTTTGCTATTACTATTTTACTTTATATGTTTCATGAAAAGAGAGGATAAGGGGGTGGAACTATAGATGTTTTGCTTTTGTTTTTGTGTTCTTTTGTATTTTTCAATATTTCTATAATAAGTGTATTGCTTTTGTAAAAAGAAAAATATTTTTATAAAACAATCTTGGTAACATTTGCATTATATTTAACTTTATAAGTTAATAAGTTCAAGGAACACACACCAAGAGAGGCAACCCATAAATATTTGAACTGAAACTCCTCCACTGCTCTGTCACATCCTCTTTGACAAAGGCAGGGCAGAAACAGCTCTTGACTATGGCTCTGTCATACTCTGTTCAGAAACAGAAACAGCTGGCACCTGCCCCCAGGGCCAGCTCTAGGGGGCCAAAGGGAAGACCATAGTAGTGTAAGATATCTGCCTACATTCCAGATGCTTCCACTCTTGTTGAAGTTCACACAAGACATGATGGAGGGACTGCAGAGGGTTTAACAAATGTGCAACACTGGCTGGGCACTGTGGCTCATGCCTGTAATCTCAGCACTTTGGGAGGCCAAGGCAGGAGGATTGCTTGAGGCCAGGAGTTCGAGAGCAGCCTGGGCAACATAGCAAGACCCGTTAGACCCAGTCTCTAAAAAAAAAAAAAGTGCAACCATGTGCACATGGATGTGATGTAGGTGCTTTCAAGACAAGATTGCCCAGAGCCTGTGACAACTGGGGAACCTCTTCTGGAGGAGCGGGGGTGGATGGATCCTGAAGTGACTCTGAAGAAGGAGAATTGAATGGGAATGTTGGGGGAGGAGGTCACGCAGCACTGGGACCCTGGAGACAGTGTAATTAAAAGGCCCTGAGGCGAAATGAGCCAGGGCTGTGCTGGCCCTGCAAGGTTGCTGGCCAGCCAGGAAATGAGGCAGAAGTTCAGGGAGACTTGACTAATTAGACAGGAAATATGGTAACGTTTTTTGCCTTGACTTCAAAAGTAATACCTGTTCATTAGAGAATGTGTATAGAAAAGCACAAACAAAATATAAAAATCACCATTTAGAGATCATTGCAGCTAAAACTTTTGGTGTACACCATGGTGTACTTGTGCTTTGCTGTCTGCTGTGTTATCCCCACATCCACTCTCCCTGGTCCTTTGGGAATCAAAGCTCCTTGCTTTCAGTGGGCATACTATCCATTTCCTCATGTCCCTCACATTGAGGCATGGCTGTGTGATTAATTTCTGGCTAACGGATGTGAGCAGAACAGATATGTTCAAATTCTGGCTCATGCCGTTAAAGGATGGGGGTATGCTCCCTACAGCCACGTCTCTCCTTCCTCCCACAGCTGTGAAGACAGGATCTTGGAGCAGCCATCATAGACCATGAGGTGGATGATGGCATCTCAAGAGAGAAGGAGCCTGGGTCCCTGACCCTGTGGATACCTCATCAGCCCCAGATTCCATTAACACTTATCTTATATAACACTATTGTTTTGACTTTTGTTTTAGGTCCAAAAATGTATCTTGGCTGCTTGTGGTGACTCACGCCTGTAATCCTAGCACCTTGGGACAGGAGGATTGCTTGAGGCCAGAAGTTTGAAAACAGCCTGAGCAATATACCAAGGCCCCATCTTTACAAAAGACAGAAAAATTAGTCGGGCGTCGTGGTGCACACCTGTAGTTCCAGCTACTCAGGAGGCCGGGGCAGAAGGATCACTTGAGCCCAGGAGTTTGAGATTGCAGTGAGTTATGAAGATGCCACTGCACTGTAGCCTGGGTGACAGAGGGAGACCCTGTCTCAAAAACAAACAAACAAAAAATGTATCTTAACTAATACTCCTATTCTAAATAAAATGTAACAGTATGTTAATAACATCTTCCAGTGTCAAGAATTCTACTACAGCATGACATTGTAATAGGTTCAAAGTATTTCATTTTGCAGATGTATCATAATTTATTTATCCAATTGCCCATTTCCACCACAATGTATATTTTTGAAGATACCTTTGTAAGTAATTATGATTATTTCTTAACACAAATTCATAGAAGTAGAATTTCTGGATCAAAAGGTTTACACATTTTTAAGGTTTTAGCTTCCATAGGGGCTCACACACCAAAACTGGGTGAGTGGGTGCAGATTTCTCTGGATCCTCAATAACTCTGTGTGTTAGAATTACCATTAAAAAAAGCCCATGGACCCACAGGTTTTTGAGGACTTAGAAAATTAGATGGAAAAATTTAGACTTGATAGGCATCAGGGAGCAGATTCTTGATTGGCGGAAAATATGGTGAAAGAGTATCTGAAGGCCAGGCATGGTGGCTCACGCCTGTAATCCTAGAACTCTGGGAGGCCAAGGCAGGAGGATCGTTTGAGCTCAGGAGTTCGAGAGCAGCCTGAGCAGGAGCGAGACCCCATCTCTACAAAAAACAGAAAAATTAGTCAGGCGTGGTAGTGCACACCTATAGTCCCAGCTACTGGGGAGGCTGAGGCAGGAGGATTGCTTGAGCCCAGGAGTTTGAGGTTGCTGTGAGCTATGAAGACGCCACTGCACTCTAGCTGGGACAACAGGGTGAGACTATGTCTCAAAAAAAAAGAAAAGAAAGAGTATTTGAAGAAAAAGTTTTGGAGTAAATTAGAGAGGAAGAGACTGAAGTCTTGGCTGCCGTAACTGGTTGAGTAGCCCAGGGCTGAGGGCCAGCAGCCAGGGAAGAAGGAGATTAGGAGAGACATTTCCATGAAAAAACTGAGTGTGAGATGGATGAACTGGCGATAGAGTCAGAGAAGAGAGAGAAGTCAGAGGTGGTGTCCAGCCCCACGCCTGAGAGAAGACCTGTGGAGGGAGACCGGGGCCAGTAGAGAGGAAATGCATGGAAGCAGTTCATCCATTTGCTCAACAAATATTTACTGAGCTCCTGCTCTGTGCCAGACAAGTGAGACAAAGTCTCTCCTTTCATGAGCTGATTGCCCAGAGAGGGAGAGGGACAATTAAAAAGGTAAGCAAGTAAATAAACAAGTTAATTTCAGATAGTGATAGAACAGTAAAAGCAGGAGGCAGGGTGTGGTGCTAGAGACGTGGCACAGTTGGAGAAAGGATCGAGGCATGGAGCCTCAAAGAGGGACAGCTTAGTGGCCTTTTTGCATCCTTGTCTACTTCTCGGAGGGACCTGGGATGAGTCTGGAGCTTCTGGTGCAGGGTGTGTGTGGGAGGGGGCTCATATCTCCCTCCTGCAGAGGCTGTGAGGAGCCTGGGCCTGTTCAGGGCTGCAGTGGGAGGCCAGGCCCCCGAGTGTCCTGGGAGAGCATCATACTTCCACCCAGAACACAAATATGAACATCTTCTGGGCTGGCCCATGGCTTTTTGGAGTGTCTATACAGTTTTAACAGCTCACTCACAACAGCTCCTTTTCTCTGTCTAGCTTCCTCTTTCTTGGACTTGCCCCAATTTTGAATCAGCAGTCACCTTTGGGAACTCTCTGGATTGGCCTGCGCTGGCCCTGAATAGGGGGCTTGTATTCCCTGCTCGCGGTAGTTCTTACGCCCAGAACCAAGGAATGTCTTCCCTGCTCTTCCCATCGCATTTGCTGTCAGAGAGCTGTATGGAACATGAAAGGATGCTTTACATCATAGTCAGTAGGGAAATGTAAGTCAAAACCACTATGAGATTCTACTTCACACCCATCAGCTTGGCTACAAATAAACAAACAGAAAATAGCAAGTGTTGGTGAGGAGACTTGTCCATTGCTGGTGGGAATGTAAAATGGTGCAGTAGTTGTGGAAAATGAGATGGTGATTCCTCAAAAAATCCAGCAATTCCACTTTGGGGAATTTACCCAAAAGAAGTGAAAGCAAGGACTTGAAGAGATATTTGTTCAGGCATGTTCATAGCGGCACTATTCAAGATAGCCAAAAGGTGGAAGCAACCCAAGTGCCTATCGGCAGATGAGTGGAAAAACAAATTGTGGTATAAACATACAACAGAATGTTATTCAGCCTTAAAAAGAAATGAAGTTTTGATACATGCTGCAGCATGGATGAAACTTGGAAACATTATGCTAAGTGAAATAAGCCAGTCACAGCGGACGAATATTGTTATAATTCCTCTATAAGAAGTTCCTAGAGTAGACAAATTCACAGATATAGAAAGTAGAATGCTGGTTGCCAGGGGCTGGAAGGAAGCAGAAATTGGGAGTTGGTGTTTAATGCCTGCGGAGTTTCAGCTGGGGAAGATAAAAAAGTTCTGGAAATGGATGGTGGTGACTGTTGCACAAGCATATGTGAATATGCTTAATGCCACTGACCTGTACACTTAAAAAAGGTTAAAATAGTCAATTTTGCTATGTATGTTTTAAAACACACACACACGCACCCATACACAAAGCTTTGTGAAGAAAAAGTCAAGGG
Organism: Daubentonia madagascariensis; assembly: GCA_023783475.1. Taxonomy (NCBI): domain Eukaryota; kingdom Metazoa; phylum Chordata; class Mammalia; order Primates; family Daubentoniidae; genus Daubentonia; species Daubentonia madagascariensis. Next base: position 36,103,229 of record JAKFHU010001035.1, on the reverse strand, counting down.
TGGTGTTCTGTTCCACAAAGAAGTGCAACTCCTCTAGTAATAAAACCTACCATTTTTGAGTCTTCAACATGTGCCAGGGACCTAAGTAAGCAATTTATATGTATTATTTTATTTTCTTCTCTCAACAACCCCAAGGTAGGTACTATCATTATCTACATCGTACAGAGCAGGAAACTGAGGCACAAAGAGGTTAAGAGTAACTTGCCCAAAGTCTACAGCTGATAAGGTGCAGTCAGGACTGGAATCCAGGTTTTGGCTTTAGAGTCTAATCATTAGCCCTCATGTTGCACCCTCTATCTAGGAAAAGACAAATACATTGGCCAAGCAGGCAACAACGCTTGTAAGGACCTAAATGCAGGTTCTAAAAAATGCGAACACCAGCAGAGTCTTGCATTCATGGGACTTGGATAAGTCCCATGGATTTTGCCCAGTTGTGGGTTCCTGCACCGTCCACAGGGATTCTTTTGAGCAGGGACAGCGGTGGCTCTCTGTATTTTCCACAGCACACCATAGCATGCTGTGACTTCTTCCCTACGGCCCTCCCTTCTCTTAGAATCCACTGCCTTTCTGACATGAAAAATGTACTATAACAAGTCTACTGGATAATTAATTAAAGGGGAAAAAATCCCAATCTTCAAATATGAAATGATTAATTACGTAAGCACTAACGCCTCTGCACACTCAGAATGGCACGTCTTCAATTTAAACTTTTGTAGCACATTATTTTCTGCTGATGTGTGTGTTTTTTGCCCATACAAGGCTGATTTCTCATATACTCCAGTCCATTTCACAGCAAATGGCCCCAAATGGTGTTTATCCTGCTCATTAGGATCCTGTATCAATGCAGCAGGCCTGGCTGAGCTACCTGTCCTGGTCTGCAGGGCCCGGTCTGGTGTCTGTTTTCAGCACCCTCCAGCTGCCTGGGACATCCCACCCCTGCCCTGCTGCTTAGGGGCCGGCTGTTGCAGGATGAGTCCTTGGTGCTTTTCCCAAGACCAGAGCAGAGTTCTGACCTCAGAGAGTGCTGTTGGGTGATGCTTGCACATTGCGGATTTTTAAAGGCTTATTGTTTGGCTCAGACATGTGGCTCCCAGCTGCCGGCTTACTGGACCTTTCAGTTGTGTGTTTTTAACCCAGAGAGCCTCATCCCCCTCTTCCTCCCCTGCTGCCCAGTGCTTGGCCTGCTGCTGCTAGCCTGTGCCCTGCTTGAGACCTCTTTGTTTCCCCTTACCTGTGCCCTCTCTGCTTGACTTTTGCCCCTTGCAAGGGGTGAGGCCAGGGCTTCAGGGCCTGTTCCACAGGGGCAGCTGTGTGCCGCCCCTTCCCTGGTGCCCACTGTCTGTGGGCAGAGGCCACTTCATCCTCAGGGGATTTGCCCAGGCCCAGGGGTAGTATTCAGATCCCCTGACGTGAGCTGGTTGAACAGCAGTCAGCAGCACGTGAAACATTTCTCAGAGGAATAAGTCGCCACTTTACAAAGAGAAATGTTGAAATCCAGTGAACTATTGGATGGAGTGGTTGTCTAAATTAGGGTGGGAAACCCGACCTGTCATTAGCAGTAGAAGAACTTGCTTATGCCTCTGGCTGTAAAAATCATAACATGACATTAGAAGCCTGCAGACGCAAACCCTGCGTGGCTAGAAGATGGAGATATGAATGGTGGCCACATGCTAAGAATGACACTTCTATTTTCCAGAAGCGTAAAATGGTCCTTTCCCCACTGAAATTGTGAAAAAGAGAAGCTATTATGGTTCAGCATTTAGATAGGAATTAAAGTACTTTTTAATACAAATCGAAATTATTATTTCACTCCTGCAGCCTGAATTCATTAGCAAATGAGTTAGATTTCCTTCTTTGGAGCCTTGGACAAATAGGTTGCTCTTACGTCTGCTTTCTCCTTCACACCAGTATAGCCACTAGCTGTATGTGGCTATCCAAATTAAAACTAAAATGAAATAAAATTAAAAATTAAGTTCTTCAGTTGCACTAGCCACGTTCCAAGTGCTCTATAGTCATACATGGACAGTGGCTACTGTATTGGCCAGCATAGACACAGAACATTACCCTCATCACAGAACATTCTATTGGATAGCAATTTGGTAATATTTATTGAATAGCACTTTTGTATCCTATGAGGAATTTAAGTAACAGACCCCACCACCAATGCTCCAGTTACAGGGTTACATGAAGTTGTTTCTTTCTTTCTTGTGTGGCCCTTCTTAGAAATGAAAAGTTCCCCAGGATTTCCGAAATCAGAAGTCTGCAAGCCCAGGAGAGGGTAAAAATGTCCGAGGGCAGCAGAGCAGTATCTGGCCTCCTTCTGTCAACTATCTCACTGTTCCAGGGCCACTGCTGCCTCCCCCCTCCTAACTGCCCTGTGATCCATCCACCCAGATCCTTCTGCACCTGATTTCACCCAATAATGGACCACCCCATTATTGGCAAGACAGTGCCAAAGTGGCTAAAACTTGGTGGGCAGCCTGCAGAGCCCAGCACCATAAGGGTGTAGTAGCAAAACTCCATTTGTGCCCATGAAGGGCGCTGAGTAGTTCCAGGCCTCCTGTGGCCTACTCAGGTTACCTGTGGCTTCATCAAGGGAGTTTAAGGGGAAGAGATTCCTTCCCTACAATATTTGCAATCAATATAAAAATAGGTTTGGTCTTTTTCGCTTTGTTTTTAATTCTGAGGCACAAAATCCTCACCGAGGGTGGTTCTCCCTGCATCATTTAACTTTGAATCCTACTGGGCTGCTCACCCTGCAGCTTGCAGGATAAATGACACTTTTACAACCCACCGGAAATTAAGTGCTAGTTGACTGATAGCGTTACAGCTCTCTTGGAAGAGTCTGTGCCCACCGCCTGCCCCCAGTTTTCCATTTGATCAGTTCCTAGAGTGTTCTTTCCTGGGGACAGACAGCCCCTGGCAGTCCCAGAGCCTGAAGAAAGTAGGCCTTTTTTCAAGTTAAGATCTTGTTCTAGACCTGAATGTTGGCTGGACAGGCTTTCAGATCAAAAAGCAAAGTACCTCTGTGGAAACTCCTAAGAATGTCCCGGGGAGGGCAGGATTTAGAGGCCTGTGATGCCCAGTGAGCCTCCAAGGTCTTCTGCAGGACCAGCCTTGGTCTTGCTGGGGAAGTTTCCTTGGTGCCTGGTTGTGTTGTGGGTAAAGTCTGAAAAGCCCTCCTCTGGATAAAAGCCCTATGTAAATGCAGTCTCATTAGCCTATTGAAAAGCAGTAATACTCCATTGTTTCTGGAAGAGTCCTTTGCAATTAGAGCAAGCAGAGAAGAAATTATTGTGGAACAAAGTTATTTGATCCATTCCATGGAATATTTTTTAAAAACCAAGCTCATTTTCCAGAGAGAAAATTTAATGAAATCTCTCCCTCTTTTAAAGCACCTGATGCCACCACGCTCTGCTTCCAGCAGCAAGCCTGATGCCAAAAACAGGGGGACATCTCGATGATACGCCACAGAGAACATGGCTGGAGTGTGTGCCAGGCAGGACAATTCCGAGAAGCCAAAAACAACAGGAGAAAAAACAATAAAGTGAGACCCACCCAGATGGTAAACACAGCACCAGAGCTCAACACACAAACCCCTTCTAGGGGCGGGGAGGGAGCAGCTGGGCAGGTCTGGTCAGGAGGTGGATGGAAACTGCTGGGGGTCCAGGAAGCCTGGGGCACTAACTGGGGTTTATTATCACCATGATAGGTCTAAGACCCGTCATTTCTTGGATGTCTGCTATGTGCCAAGGTTGGAGCGTTTCAGAGAAGAGGAGTGATAGGATTTGGCAAAACCCCACTCCATCCTGTCCACCTAGCCCCTGCAACTGTTAGTAATACAGCAGCTGCTACAGTTTAATGAGTGTTTACTATGTCCTAGGCACTCACAAAGTAGATATTATTCCCATTTTATAGATAAAGGAACTGAGGCTCAGTGAAGTAAAGAATCTTGTGGCATAAACCACTGATTAAATACTGATGATAATTAACATCACAAGAACTTTCAACTCACTGGGTTAACAAGGTCCTCTGCACAACGATGGAAAAAGGAAAGTGATTTTTATGATTTAGGAGCAGTTGATCTGAACTTTTTAAACAAAACACAATGTTCAGATTCAGTTGTTACCTGTGTTATTCATATTACTAAATCATTTATTTTGACTGAATAAACGGAATTGGTTTAGAGAGACACTTAATGTAACCTATTCTTTAAATTTGCAGAGATTTTTGTGATGCTCTCGATGTTTCTTTTTAGTGGGTGTGGGAGAGCTGGGGACAGGAAGGAAGGTGGGGTATTAAAAGGCAAACATAGAAAAGATTCTTCATAAAAAAAGAAAACACGTCTAGAAATGATTGCTCCATAAACAAAACACGAGTGCACACAGCAATTTCATGTTCTTGTTCCACCCACTCGGTTGTTCTTAATGATTCAAGAACAGAACTGCCTGGGCAGATTTACAGGCTCCACGTTCCTGACATCTGTGCCGAAACAAGGCTATGTGTGTTCACGGAGTGCTTGCTTCTACTCAGGGGGATAAAACAGAAACACCTTGATTTGGTTTTTACCTTTACCGTGACTTCAATTAAAATAGATGCAGTTATTCTCTGATGTGCATCTGTGAGCTGCAGTTAGGATATAGAAGTGCCAGGGAAGAGGACAGGGTAGCCTTGCAGTTTGGGGGTGGGACAGATGTGAGGATCACACAACGAAACACCAGCAATCCTGTCTTCCTTCCACTCTCCGCTCTGTCAGAAAGCCCAGCTTCAGCATTAGCCTTTTGCTGGAGACCTTTGGGTTGTTTGGAATGGCTCGTTAGCACATTTCTCTCCTGGGCCAGAGTACCGATGGGGGCTTCGTGGAGGGCACAGCCCTGCTAAGGGCCCAGACTTGGGCTTTTTCCAAGTTTCTCAGGTGTAGTTTTGGAAATGTCATACTCTTTCCAGTTCCCTTTCTTTTAAGGGGAGATTTGCCTTCCATTAGATATATTCTGCAGATTTATAACTTCCTCCTAGACTTTTTTTCATGGCCTTTGTTTCCTAGAGTATAGACTGGTCCATTTCTCGCAGGCTGATTTCCCCAGCCCTTCCCCAAGTCAGTCATTTTAGAATCACCTGGCAGGCTGTGCCCAGGCACTGGTGAACACATGCTGGTACCTTTGCTACCTGGTAATGCACAGACAATCCTGTGATTTAGAGCCTTCGTTTCACCTCTGAGACTCAGAATGGGGAAATAACTTGCCCAAGGTAACTGAGCTTGTCAGTAGGAAGAGCTGGGATTCAAACCTAGGTTGGTCAGTAGAGCCTATGTACCTGTCACCCTCTTCAGAAGGTCAGTGTAGGACCAAGGCTTTGCGTTTCTACATAGTAGAAATGAAAGAAATGCCAAATTTCCACTGTTTAAGAATCTGAGAAGGAAGGAGAGGCAAGTAAATGATGGATTTGGCATTTGGAAGTGCTCTAATTTTTTAATTTCAATGCCAATGCTAAAAGGTCGGCTGTTATTTTAATGGGACACCAGGTTCCTCTCTTTGGCCTTCAGGCTTTAAACATAGATTCCTTATCTTTGGTGGCTGTTTTCATACCAGGATCCAATCTACCCGACAGCTCTGGTCTGGCTGTCCCATGACCTTAACTAATATTTGCTACTCTTGGGGAAAGGGGAAAGGAACAGAGAAAAGCAAAAAAGAGAAAAGGGTGGGGGCTGAGGAAATAGAAAGATTTTTAGGTTACAATTTTTATTGTAACCAGCTAACTTTACACAAACACAAGCTCCAATAAACTTAAAATTCTAATGCTTTACATCTTGCTAAATTAATTTGGGGTTAAATCAGTGACTATAGATCCAGTTTTACTATTTTTACACAATATTATTTCCCATATAGACTTCCAGGTATTTACATATTTTCTTTAAGCCTTTTCAGCACATATTATCTTACTTAATCTTTGCAATTACCTGTTAAGTTGAATTTTTTATTCTGTGGCTGAGAGAGGTTAAGGAACTAGCCAAAGGTCACAAATCTAATGCAGGGTTGGAATCTGGACATACTGACTTTCAATGGCTATAGAGTACCCTATGTTTTGATATTGAATAGACCCAGGTAGAATTTTCTACAGACAAAAAGTTTTACTAGCTCAAAGGAAAATGATCCATTGACATTTTTGAGACCCAAGTGTATGGCTCTTCAGCTCCTTCTCCACTTGGTCATCAATTTCCACGGCTGTCAGGGCACTCATGTAATTACCCAGAGTGGATGCTCAGTTCTCACAGCAATGGGTGCTGGTGACGTTCGTTTGTTCTCATTTGTTCATTCATTCATTTATTCATTCTTTTCTCCAATAGCCCATGAAGAAGAACCACTATAGTGTTAGCCATAATGGGCAGAATGGCCCTCGAGTCACCCTTCCTGTGGCCTAGCACTTGGAGATTGTCACTTAATAGGTCCTCACATCTACCCGGGGCTGACTAAAGAATATTCTAACTTAACTGGTAGTTGGGGGTATAAGTATATGGAAACATTTAAAAAATTCTAATTTTTGCCTTTTGGGGACTTTGTGTTATTTGTGTGTGTGAATACTGGCTTACAGAAGTCATACATGCTCACTGTGAAGTATTTCAACACTATAGACATATGTGAATCAGAGAGTGGGAATTCCCAGTGAGTAGGAACTACCCCTTGTCCCCAAAACTGGGGAAGGCCCCTGCTAATCCTTTTACTCTATGCACAGGACAACATGGTATGTACTGTATTTTTATAGGTGATGTCAATGTAAAATAGCATGAATCTTGTTCTGAATCTCAACTTTTTTCTATGCATAATTAAGTGTATTTAAAATGATTTAAAATAAATTATGAGTCATATCTCAGCCTTTCTTAACCAGTGAAATGAAATGTGATGTGTCAAATTTGAGTTAAATCCATATTCTCTGTGGATGTGCTTTTGACTTGCACATAACGAAAAGCAGGCAGGCAAAAGCGAGACAGTTTCACACACCGTATTGACATTCAACAATGAGAAGGTCAGAGTAGGGAGCTGATGTCAATATGTTCATCCTGAACTGCAATCAAGCTGTCCCGGCAACTGCAATCCCAGCTGCCATCTCCCCCCTCCTTTGGGCAAGAAATGCAGAATTCAGACCCTCAAGTCTTTTGCTGTAAAAACACCATGCTTTAACAAAGGTTTGGTGTTCCATATCAATATAATCTAGATTTCAAGTTTTAAAAACAAACTTAAAATTCCCACACCAGATAGAACTTTATTTGACAAAAAGAGTAATAGATGACACCTGAGATTTCTGCCACATGAAAATTACTGAATAATTACACGAGTCATCATTCTGAGTATTATAAAGTGAGTTTAGCTCTCCATTTTGTTTTCCAATATTTTACTTGGGATGCTTTTCTTGAGGGTATCACTAGCAGTTTTAAATGTTGGGAAAATGTATTTCCTCTACCTCCATTTTTTGCCAAAGAGAGAGTAGACACAGGCCTCAAAAAAAAAGGTAACACTTAACCATAACACTGCACTATATATATTCCATTTTCTATCAGGGAAACTACCTTAGAATGGGCAAAATCCACATGCTTAATCATCCTCCCCCAGGTTAAAAATTTTTTTCAGTTTGTAGATTTGGCAGCAAAGAAACAGTAAAGTGGGGGAAAACAGGGCTTTTTGGGGCTTATGTCCTGGAGACACCTTTCCCATGGTGAATGAGCCCAGAACCAATGCTTGTTACTCATATTTCTGCTCCCAACAAAGCCAGGTGATAAATGAGCCCTTCTGAAGACAGGGAAGGGTTGAAGGAATCAGACAGAAGAGTCTACAATGACCTCAGCCACCACAGGGCCTACATATTTTAAATCTGCCAGACCCACTAAGTGTCTTGCTAAAAAGTCAATTTGGGGAAAATCAGAGAATTTAAAAAATTAAGAACTATTTCACAAGGCAGTTCCTACCTATATTCAGGATAACCCAATTTAAAATTTATATTGGTTTTTGCATCCATTCCCTGAGTGCTTTCACAGAGTGGCCTGCCAGAGGCCATGAGCACACAGCCCTCCTAAATGGAGAAGCAGCAACATTCTGATTCACCTGGAGCCAGACTGGCGCTTGCACTCACTTGGTGATTGGTGAGCTTTTCTGCACTCTGAGTCATGGTCACTTTCCCTCAGAATAGGATCTGGGGAGCAACCTGAAGGGATCATGACAAAAAAAAAATCACATCTTTGATACTGGGTGGGAAATGCAAATCCGAATGAGAATAAGGTGCCTTAGCACTGTCAGAGTGTGCTGCATTTTATTTGGGAAATGAGACAAAATCTTCCCATGATCAGCCACTCCATGTGACATCCCAACCCACACTCTGCTACTGACATTTTATCTCCCACTGAACAGCCCGGCTGTTGTAACATTTTCAGGATTCTTAATTTATGTCTTGCAGGATCTAAAATCAGATGGCAGGAACTTTAAGAAAATAACCAGTGTTGACAGGCACTTTATACCTCAAGAAGCTGGTACACCTTAGTTCTGCTAAAAGTTGGGGGTACATTCTCTACTTTCTTCTTCCAAAACATGTCCAAAAGACAGTAGGGTGGAGACAGGTAGCTGTCCTAAATCATTTAATTTCTCTTTTCAATCTAAATTCTATGAAAGACTTTTCCTTCCACTCAGTATTTGCTAGTAAGTTCATTCCCCTTTCTTGGTATGAAGGATTCCAGCTTTTAATTAATTTAAATGAGAGTAACCAGGAAAAATTTATGGTAACTAAGAATCTTATGTACAGCCAAGAACTATGAAAAAGGGAAATGACCCAAAGGTAAGATCACCAACTTAGTGTAAGCTTTACAACTTATTGAACTGTTGATTCTCAGAACACTAGTGAGGAAAGATATGATGATGATTATGATTCCTACCTTACAGAATTGGCAAGCAACACTCAGAAAATGGAAATGACTAGTCCCAAATCACTCAGCCTTGGAGAAATTGGGACTCAAACCCAAATTGCATGTTCTTTCCATTATATCACAATGCTGCTTCGTAAAAGCAGCAACTTTGCATTGGCTTATATGAACCTGATGAAACCTTTGCTCTCCAAGGTATGGCAGTGCTGAATACTTGGGGGTGTTGGGCTTAGACTTGCCAAAGCCAGGATGTTGGTGTACACCCTCATTCTGGAGTGCTCAGCCTTGATCCTTCTCAGAATGGATTTATATCTATTTATCTGTAATACAGTGATTAAGAGTACAGACTCTTGAGCCAGATGACCAGCTCTGCTGCTAATTGCTGAGCTGAGCAAGTTACTTAGCCTCTCTGGGCCTCATTTTCTTGTACTGTAAAGTGGAGATGATAATAGTACCTACCTCAGAGGATTGTTGTGAAGATTAAACGAGTTTATGGAAGATGATATATAAAGGTTAATTAGTATCATCCATCAGCTTGCCACATGGTTTCATAAATGCATTACAAATGCATCTATAACATGCTTGTGAAAATCTATGGTTAGATGACAGTAGCTTGCACATAGTGGAGCTTTAAAAGACATCTTCAAATTTACCTGAAATGAGTATTTCCAGAACTGAAAGTGGTAGTCCCAGATCTTTCAGGCTCAAGGTCCAGATTTTGCAAGGATTTCTAGTCACCACCCGCCTCCCTTATTTATCTCAAAGAGCGGAGGCCAGAAGATGGATGAGTAACCACTTGCCATAAAACTCAGGTGAGAATAAAAACCAGTTCTTAGAAACTTTGCAACATTTACACCCTGGTGCCTGAACTTTAGGTCACTATGTGTATTTCTTCTGCACAAAGCCCAGGAGGCTACTATTATATTATTGGGGCGAAACCCCCAGCAGCCCTCGGCACTAAACAGGCGGTGCTTCCAAATTTTCTTATTTGCTCCCATTCCTAGGTTGCCAGGTGAAGCCTGGCGACCGGTCCATACTCCTGGGCACCTTCAAGAGGTGATCTAGATGGGGAGAAAAGAAATGAGACTACCAGCAAGTAAAGTTTGATAAAGGAAGAGAAGCCTTCAACCCAACGACCAGGTGCCTGCCCTGCGGGACCGGATCTCTCTGCGGGGAGAGTTCTCACCCAGTCCCCGCCTCAACCCAGCCCCGCCCCTTCTCCGCCCCTCCCGCATCAGGCCCCGCCCAGATCCCGCCCCACCTGTCGGCCGCAGTGCCTCAGCCGCCGGGCTTAGTTCGTGGGGCGCTTGCGCGTTCCTTGAGGCATCCTGGCACTGCCCAAATAGAAATGGGGGAAAGAAGGAGCTTCGTATTTTCTACCGACCCCGATACAACGGCTTTCCGTACTTTCTTAGGCTAGTTTTGTCTTTCGAGGTCCTGAGAACGCGGCTTCTGGTTCTCTGATGTGGCTCCAGAGGACATGTTTTAAATAAGGCGATCTCCGGGCAGCCCGTCTCCTTGAGCAGGGTCCTTGCGCTGAGCCTTGGGACCAAAGCCGGGGAGGCGGGGTCCTTCTCTGGGGCGGTCGCGCAGGCAGCGGATGCGGAAAGTCGGATTGCGGCCGTCATGTACTACAAGTTTAGTGGCTTCACGCAGAAGTTGGTGGGAGCGTGGGCTTCGGACGCCTATAGTCCGCAGGTACGGGTCGCGCCGTACCAGCTTGGACGGGAGGAGTGGCTGCCCGAGCTTCCGCGCAGGGCGGTCGCTGCGTTGGAACCGGGAGAGGCTTCTGCCTGCAGCTCGGTTCGTTTCGGTTCGCCTCGCACCTCCTGGCGCCTCTCCACACCAGCGCACTATGGTCATCGAGACTCCTCTTTGTGTAGCTGCTCTCCTGGAGGGACTGGCCCAGCGCGGAAGTTCGGTCTGGAATTCTGCAGGGGTCAAGGTGACCCCCGGGATCTAAGAGGGGTGGCTCGTGGGGTCGGTGGGGCACAGAGTGTGACCCAACTGAGTGCGAGGTTTGCCCCTTTCCCTCTGTCTTTGAAAAGGTCTGGCTTTCGGCCTCCCCAACGTCCCTTTGTCACCCCCTGCCACAGCCCAAAAGGCAGCCTTACCCAAGCACGAGGTTGGAGAGCGGGGATGATGGCACCTGGGGAAGTCATGGGGTGGGAGGGGCTGTATGATACGGATTGGGAGACTTAACGGGTTCCTTCAAATGTCCAGGGAGTCTGGGACGTTACCTGCAACAAGGTTAGATTTCCCCAACTGTAAAATGGTTGATAAATGCCCATTATTTGGGTAGTCTGAAAAGTATTCCAATTTCACTCAGATTCTACCAATTGGAGTTTCAATTTCCAGCTTGTGTGTTGTAAAGATGGGGGATTTTAGAGCCCCAGAGAGATTTGGGCTCAAATCCTGGCTTTTGCTGTTTTGTGTGACCTTGGCCAAGTTGCTTAATTTATTGTGAGCTTAGCTTCATTCAGGGCAGGTTTAGTAGGGATTAAATGAGGTGTGTGTCAAGTGACTAGCAGTTTTGGCAGATGGTTGATTCTGGATTAGCGTTAGCTATTCTCTAGAAGCTGAGTCTGAGGTAACATCATATTCATTCCTCGTCCTCACAGAATAGTGTGGAAAAGGTCAATGAGATGCAGTTGGACTGGAATAGTAAGGGGCCCCAGGTGGGCTCCATTATTGTTGTCTCCTTTTTCTGTGGGACACTGCAACTTGCTCAAGGGGAAGATGTTTGAGAATGATTTGCATCTAGGATAAGGAGGACAAGAAGAAGGGCAAGATTTTTTGCGGGGTGGAGATGGGGAAGAATAATTTAGAATTTATAAGTGTTGAGCTTGTGATGATATGTCATGCCTAGTAGCAGCTGGAGTGTAATAGAGAAATGTGGGCGTCATCAGCCCATAGGTGGTAGTAGATAGAGTCTGTGGTGGAGAGATCACCGAGGGATATGTAGGGAAGAAATGTGGGACCATAGTTAGTGTACAGAAACATGAAGGGAGGGTGGAGAAAGGAAATTTACCAAAGGAATAGTCCAGGATTAGAAGGGAAACCAATGTGGTGTCACTGAAACCAAATTGTTTATAAATTGTAAGGAAGGAATTGTCAGCAGTGTTACAGTAATTTCTTTTACAGATTATGTGGGAAAATAGCCATTTCTATAATATCTGCTTCTATACACTTTATTTTTCAGTGCATGGATCTTAAATGTTACAGTTTGATGAGTTTTGCAAAACACATGCACTGTGTAACTCCTACCCCTATCAATATACAGAACATTACATCACCCCTAGGAAGTTCCCCTCCTATGCTGTCCTATCAATCCCTGTCCCCCCTTCCTATTCTGACTTCTATCACTGTAGATACATAGTTTTGACTATTTTTGAGCTTCATGTAAATGAAACCACACAGTGTGTACTCTTCTGTGTAGGGCCTATTTTTTCTAAATATAGTATTTTTGAGGTTCATCCATGGTACATGTACCTGTAGTTAGTCCCTTTTATTGCTCTGTAGGGTTTAATGAATATATCACAGTTTATCTATTCTGGTGGTGGTTGTAGAGCTTTTATTAGAGCTTTAGCATAATCTAGGTTTTGTTGCCTAGTAAGGAAAAAGTAAAATTTTGGACTAAAAACTGACATATTGGAATAAAACTGGCACTCAATAGCGATTCCTTGACGTGCGTTTGATATAGACAGGGCTTTCACATTTCTAGCACCTTTTGAATTGTTTCTCTTGAGAATTCAAACTTCTTAGTTACTTAAAGATTGCTTAAGTTATGTTGAAAGAAGTGATATTGTGTGGGGTTTATATGAATTGTAGATTTCAGAGAGATTGTGACAGGCACCCTTTCAACTAGGTGCTTTGACTTTGGTATTAATAATTAGGAGTACTTCAACTTTTCCTTTCTTGGAAACATTAGCACACTGTAAAATGAAGATGTTTGTAACTTTCAGTATTAAGTAAAGTGAATAACCTAACATGCATTAAATAACCTAATATGGAAAAGCTAGTTCTGTAGTAATAGCACAGGTAGAGATTTATAAGTCAACTTGATGGCAAATAGTTGTTCGGAGGGTATTTTCCAGTGGTTGATTGAAAAGCATTTTTCTTAACTTTCTGTGTCCTGTATCAAAAATAAATTGAGGGCCGGTGCATTGGCTCACGCCTGTAATACTAGCACTCTGGAAGGCTGAGGCAGGAGGATCGCTTCAGCCCAGGAGTTGGAGACCAGCCTGAGCAAGAGCAAGACCACGTCTCTACTAAAAATAGAAAAATTAGCCGGGTGTGGTGTCACACGCCTGTAGTCCCAGTTACTTGGGAGGCTGAGGCAGGAGGATCGCTTGAGCCCTAGGAGTTTGAGGTTGCAGTGAGCTACGATGACGCCACTGCAGTCTACCCAGGGCTACAGAGCGAGACTCTGTCTCAAAAAAAGAAAAAATAAATGCTTACCATCTTTAGTCATTAGGGAAAAGCAAATCAAAACTACAATGAGATACCATTCCTCATCTGCCAGAATGCTTCTACTGAAAAAGACAAGTATTGGTGAAGACGTAGAGAAACTGGAACCCTTTTACATTTCTGGTGGGTATGTAAAGTGGTGCAGCCACTTCAGAAAACAGTTGGTAAGTTTACTAAAAAGGGAAACATTATTTTACTATATGACCAGCAGTTCTTCTAGTTAAGATGGCAGAATGATTTTCCAGATAAAGGGACCTGTGAGATGAAGGAAGGTGGGGGGTGGGGGAGGGGGAGGGCGGCTGGAGGAGAATCACTGAACAGGTTAAGTTGGACTGTGGAGGATAGAGGTAGATCATGAAGGGCCTAGGATAGCAGGACTTAATTTTGTGAGAAATGAGTACAAAGTTACAGAGCAACTTGATGCAGAAAGCTGTGGTAGTTTGTCCTCTCTGATGAGAGAGATGTTGGGGACCAGGAAGGGGAGGACTCCAGGATGACTGGCCAATGGGAGGATGGTGGTGCTTTTCACAGAGACAGGGACCTCCTGAGTGGGTTTGTGGGTGAATTTTGGACATGCCAAGTGTAAGATATCAGGGGACATGGACGTAATGAAGTCTAGCTTGCAGTTAGAAATGAATTGAGTCATTGCAGATGAAACTGGTTTCCAGTCCTAAATCAGAGTGAAAGCGTTCATAGGTTTCTATCATTTAAAAATTAATATTTTGGGGGATAATTCTGTTCTTTCTCCACCCTACTCCCCAAACCTAAGAGGTAGAAGAAAAGGAAAACGTTCGGGCAATCAATCAATTTTGGAGGTGGGAGAGTCAATATTAAAAAGTAAAGTCTGTGATTTTTACTTGATCTGTGGTCCACTTATTTTAATAACAGCTTTCAGTTGTTTTCTCCTTGCTTTGGGAGGTTTGGAGTCTCTGCCATCAAGTGCCGATTTACATAACTTTGGTTCTGAAATATTCAAGTCTACATTGTGGTGAAGCTGTAGCCTTCCTTAGCTTATTTATATGTTCAACAAATATTTACTGAATGCACTCTCTATGCCAGTTGCTTTTCTGAGTCTTGGGAAATAAGAGCAGTGAACAAAACATGCCAAAATCCTGTGCTCATGGGATTTCCATTGTAGTTGGGGGAGACACAGTAAACAAAGTAGAATAGAGTATGTTAGATGATGATAAGTGCTCTGGAGAAAAATAAGGCAGGAAAGGGGGGTAGATTGTTAGTAGGGTAAGGGGGAGGACATGCATTTTTAAAAAGGGTGGTCAGAAAGGTCTCACTGAGAAGGTGACATATGGACAAGGACCTGACAAAGGTAAGAAATAGTGCATGCCATGTGGATACCTGAAGAGCATTCTGGGCAGAGGGAACATGCCTGTGCCTGGGAGGTTTAAGGACCTAGTTTAGTGGGCTGGGGAGGAGGACGGGAATGATGTAAGGAGGGCGAAGAAGGGGATGCATTTAGTAGACCGCTGAAAGCGAGTATAAGAACTTTGGGTGTTGCTCAGTGAGATAGGAGGCCCTTGGGAGGGTTGAGCTGAGTAGTGACATCCTCTGTTTTAATACAATCACTGATTGCTGTATTACGAGTAGACTGCAGGGCAGCAAGCAAGGGTGGAAATGGGGAGACCAGCTGGGAGGCTGTGAGTGTGGATTGGTGGAGATAGGTGAGAAGTGGTCAGATTCTGAATATATTTCTGAAGGTAGAGCCAAAGGGATTTGCAGTATGTGAGCGAGAGGTGTCAAGAATAATTACAGTTTGGCCTGAGTACCTGGAAGGACGGCATTGTAATTTACTGAGATGGGGAGGGACATATTTGAGGCTCACAGTTCTGGGTTGGGGCAACTGCAGTCCTGGAATAGGCATAGGTGAAAGGGATTTACTCTGGATCCCTTCCTATAAATAAAGCTTCTTGGTCAAGTACACTCTGAAGAAGCCTAGTGCTGGTAATCTAGTTGCCTTGAAACATTGTGAACTTGACTGCTTTTAGATCATTGGGAAGTTTAACACATTAACTGCCATGTGAGTTGTATTTAACTCACAGTAGTTTTGAGCCTGGGGCCTTGTGCCTTGTGAAGCATATGTAACTCTTACATGTCTCTACCTTGGGAGCCATGTGGTGCACAGGCAACTCATACTGCCATGCTGTAGTATACATGTTATGTGATGGGTGGCCCCCTGGAAAACCCTGTAGTTGGTTTGTGAAAATCTTACTTGTTGATGTTCTTACTGTTACAATTAGTATTGACAATTTACTTGTATATAACTCACGCACAGAAAACAATAAAAAATAAATTTTTCATTAAATTAGAAAGGATCGTTTTGTTTTCGAAGTTTTTATTCTGTTTTTGTAATAAAACACCGCGGCCCCAAGGAAAAAAAATTTTTTTTTCTAGTGTGGCAGTCAATGTGTTAATGATGAGTAGGTGAAATACATCACCACCATATTCATTTCCTTTACCTGTGGGGCCAAGACAGCCCCAAGACAGACCAATATTGATAGTATGTATTGATAGTATGGTGTACTACAAACATGTGAGTTTGAATCCCATCTTCCTTATGAAGTCTCTGAGCTTTGTTTTAATTATCTGTAACATGGGCTGATAATAATTCATTTACAGAGTTGTCAAGAGTAAATTTGACAGTTAAGAAGACTGTAGGAATCTGAAAAAAATGATTATAAACAAAAAAAGCAGAATGTAGGATTTTACACTATGAAGTTATTAAGATAAGCATATAAAAAGATTGGAGGAGAATATACAATTCATGATAATTGATGGAATAAGGTAATGAGATAAGTAACTTTAAATTCTGTATTCTAAACTTTTACAATATTGTAAATGGAAACATGGGATTATTTAAAACGGTTAACATGGCTGATACTCCTGTTTTCAGATGATACTGTTCAAAAACTTTGCTGTAGTTTTGAATCACTGGATGGGTCAACAAACACAAAGCAGTTAGATTTAATCCCTTCTAAAAATACTCCCATTAGTCCTGTCAGAATGTGAATTTACTTTCAAACCACTTTTGGAGATGCTTGGTAGAAAGGGTTTTTAAAATTTTTGCATTTAAGCGGAAATGATCATTTCAAGGAGAAAATACAGTGAGCTCCCAAAATGATATAAAGGAGTATCTAACATTCTCCAGTTCAAGTAGAGGTCCTTGTTGTCTCAGTAGTAGGGCCTCTATGAGTCCCTATGAGTCTCTGTTTCGAGTGTTGTTATTACTAATTGCCAGCCAACATCTTACCAAACTTTCTCTTTAAATGGTTTGTTGTTTTTAAGCAATAGTTGATGGGAAGGTGGGGTGTGAGTAGTGGTATACTTAAAAGGGCTCTGGACTTTAGAGAGGCTTGAATTTTAAAAATTGGCTCTATCTTTTCGCTGTATGATCTTAGGGAAGGTACCCTCTCTGGTCCAGGTTTTTCCTCTGTAAAATGGGAACAATATCCTCTCCCTAGAGCTGCTGTCAGGATTAAATGAGGTAATGCATACGAAATGCTGAGCGTGATGCTGAGCACATAACAAGGGCTAAATAGATATTAGCTGCTGTTATTCTATAACAGTAATATCTGTAATGGCAGAGATTGTGGCAGTCTTATTCATTGTGTATTCTAGTACAGTGATCGGTAATATACGTTGAATGAATAAATACATTACAGAGAACAGGCTGTGGTTCATTCCCATGTACTGGACTGTGTCAGAAGAAACAGAAGCCAAGTTTACTTTAATATTTTCTTGTTGCCCTGTTGATCGTAATGCCTGCCTGGTAGGAGTGACATTGAAGTTTTCAATATCTGATCGTTAGAATAGGCCTTGTCAATTATAATTTAGATTTCTTTGAGAGACAAAAATTAGGGGACTGATAACTATATTAATTTGGGCAACAGGTTTCCTTTTTTGTTTGTAAAATGAAGAGGCTGGGATTGAACTCTGCTTTCCAACTTGAAAGCTTTATTTTTCCTAGTTAGAATTTAATATAAAAGGATGATTTTATTGGTTTGTAACTCTTAGCTCCTTATTTTAATCTGCAGGTTATTTTGGAGAACCATCTATATATTTGTCACTGTAGGTTTACTCCTTCAGATAAAAAACCAGAGTTCCTCTTAGGTTCTTCTTTTTTTAAACAGCTTTATTGAGATATAATTTGCATACCATACAATTTGCCCAATTAAAGTGTACAATTCAGTAGTTTTTAGTGTATTCACAGATATGTACAACCCTCACCACCGTTAACTTTACAGCATTTTCATCACTTCAAAAGGAAACCTGCACCCTTCAACTATTATCTCCTGTTCCCCACCCCCCACCCTAAGCAACCACTAATCTACCTTCTGTCTCTAGAGTTCCCTATTGTGGACTTTCCTATGAATGGAATCATACATGTGGTCTTTTGTGACTGGCTTCTTTCACTCACATAATGTTTTAAAGGCTTATCCATGTTGTAGTATGTGTCAGTACTTCCTTCTATCCCCTCTCCCTCTTATTTTTACTATATATGTTTTTAACTTATGGGTTTATTTATACTGGAAAGTTCAGTTACTTTATAATTTTTTTGTTTTGTTTTCTGGTCCTGGAAGAGAAGTGTTTTTTTTTTCTTTGTGTGTGTGTGTGTGTGTGTGTGTGTGTGTTTTGTTTTGTTTTTTTTTAATTTATTTTTTTAATTTCAGAATATCATGGGGGTACAACACTTTGGCCATACACATTGCCCCTGTTCTGCCCGTGTCAGAGCCACAATCGTGGTCGTCTCCCAAACTGTGCTCCCCACATCCATTCAGTGAGAGTTTTTCCCATCCCTTCCACCCCCCTCCCGCCCGCCCGCCCGCCCTCTGATGAATGTTATTGCCCTGTGTGATGTAAGTGTTCATCAGTTAGTACCAGTTTGATGGTGAGTACCAGTGGTGCTTGTTCTTCCATTCCTGTGACACTTCGCTTCGAAGAATGGGTTCTAGCTCCAACCAGGATAATACCAGATGTGTTAATTCACTGTTGTTCCTTATTGCTGAGTAATACTCCATGGGATACATATACCACATTTTATTGATCCACTCGTGTATTGATGGGCACCTGGGTTGTTTCCACAACTTTGCAATTGTGAATTGTGCTGCTATGAACATTCGAGAGCAGATGTCTTTATTATAAAATGTCTTTTTTTCTTTTGGATAAATACCCAGTAGTGGGATTGCTGGGTCAAATGGTAATTCTACTTTTAATTCTTTGAGGTATCTCCATATTCTTTTCCGTAGAGGTTGTACTAATTTGCAGTCCCACCAGCAGTGTATGAGTGTTCCTATCTGTCCACATCCCCGCCAACATTTGTTATTTGGGGTTTTTTTTTTAAACCATTACAGGCTCTTCCACATTGAGATATTTCTTTACTGTGTGTCTGGAAAAGTTTCTGAAGTCCACCTTAGGGTTAAACATTCCATATTAGTACATTAGTTCAGAAGAGAAAAGGGATAGGCAGATCCCTTATTGAAATCTAATCAAAAGTTCATAACATTATAAATGTTTTACTGGTTTGATAAGAAGGTAGACACAATAGGTATTTCTGGAAGCTCAGATTGGGCCTTTGTTTTTGTTGTTTCTATCCCCACACCTCCAATCTCAATGGCAGGGAGTTCTTGACAGGGTTTGCTCTGGGAAAGTGGATTGGGGTGTTTTGTCAAAAGTTTGAGGACCGACTGAAGGCCTTGTAATGCAGAGTTGGGGAGACTTTCCTTCTCTTGGCATGTGGTTGAATGGCTGCCTCCACTATTTCAGATAGCCTGCTCCTTGAAAGTTTTGTTCAGACATACTTCCAATTTGCCATTTTCCTTTTTCTTCTACAGGGATTAAAGCCCGTGGTTTCCACAGAAGCACCACCTATCATATTCGCCACACCAACTAAACTGTCCTCCGATTCCACTGCATATGATTATGCTGGGAAAAACAAAGTTCCAGAGCTGCAGAAGTTTTTCCAGGTGAGGGAAGATACTCTAGAACAGAGAAGCCTGTGAAATAAATAGACTTAAAAAATCCCTTATGAAACTGAGTCTTTTTTTTTTTTTTTTTTTTTTTTTTTTGAGGCAGAGTCTTGCTCCATCACCTAGAGTGCAGTAGTGTCTTCATAGCTCACTGCAATCTCAAACTCCGGGCTCAAGTGATCCTCCTGCCTCAGCTTTCTGAGTAGCTGGGACTACAGGAGCGCGCCACTGCACCTGACTTATTTTTTCTATTTTTAGTAGAGATGGGGGGTCTTGTTCTTGCTCAGGCTGGTCTCAAACTCCTGACCTCAAGAGATCCTCCCACCTTGACCTCCCCGAGTGTTAGGATCATAGATGTGAGCCATGTCGCCTGGCCGAAACTGAGTCTTAATCTAGTTTATTGCTCAACCTCTTTCTTTTTCTTTACATAGAATTCCCTTGATTTTAGTTTGAGCTGTAAACTAATAGAACTTGATATAGGTAGATACTGATAAAAGAGACAAGTGTATTAATTTCCTCATCAGTATTTAAGGGTATGCAGATTGCATATATAGCTCTTGATCATCCATTGCATGGGAAGAAGCAATAGCATGCCTAATGACATGGAATAATCCAATATATATTTGGCTTTGTGACACACGCAGTGACTTTTGGCAACGAGTTTTCTTCTAATTGTTTTTTGCTTGTTTGATATTAAAATTCACTGAGCTGTTGCCAGAAGTAGAGCTGGCTCTCTTGGGGCCAGAGGGAAGCCAGAATTGGAATTTAAAATATTATTAAAGTTAATCTACCTACAAATTGTTGAGGAGTTAGTGACCTGACCAAATCTCTGGTGCTACGGGAGTGGAAGTGCCTGCTGCTGCTACTGCCGTGGGGTAGCTTGCCCCTCCTCAAAAGTATGTCCAGATTCACGTCTGTCTTGGGGATAGAGCACTTTTGATCAGTTTAATACCTTTTTATCTGATAAGTAAGATTTGAGAGGGCATTTGGAGTCTTGAAGATGCAGTGGGGAGGGATATTGGAGACTGAAAAATAATTAAACATTTTGTGGAGTCTGATTATTCAACGGGGGTTTAACAGTTTGGCGAAAGAAGGCAGTTGAATACAAAATGGACTTGAACCTGTTATTGAACTGATGTGCTCTGACTTCTTGCACTCATGATCAGAAGCCAAACTAAACGTAAAAATAAATGGAGAACATTTCTTGTGCTTGTACTTCTGTTTAGCTGCTGATTACCTTTGCCTTTTAAAAAATTCACCAGTGCCCCTTTCCTAGTTAAGCAGTATATGTGATAAATGCCTTAGAAAGTTGGAATTTGTGTTATGCATGTTCCCTGAGGCTGCATTTTGGAGATGACTGGATTTACAGGCTTCAGCTATAAGAAAATATACTAGTGTTTCAGTTAGCATTCTGATGGATTAGGGCTTTTTCCATTGCGATGTGTTGATGAATTAGTTACAAAGTAGACAAATTTGTTCTTTATTAGCCTAAAATTGTAAAATCTTTTTCTTATCAACCATGCCCTTGTTAATTCTTGCTTTCAAGAAATCCGATGGTGTGCCTGTCCACCTGAAACGAGGCCTGCCTGACCAAATGCTTTACCGGACCACCATGGCACTGACTGTGGGAGGGACCATCTACTGCCTGATCGCCCTCTACATGGCTTCACAACCCAAAAACAAATGAGTTAGGCTGCAGAGGACTGGTTTGCTTTTTGGCATAAACCCTTTGAATTTTCATTTTCATTGTTTCTGTTAAATTTTTTTTTTACTGGGATGGCCTACTTAACATTTTTGCAAGCAAACAAAGATATGAAGGCAATATTTTGGTTTATTTATGAAATGTATATGGCTTGTAGAGCTCATTTGACCGTTAAAACTATTGTTTCAAGAAATGACGCTGCACTCTCATATTTGTGCTCCTGATTTCCCTGGAGGTCCTGGACGAAGGTTGCACGTGGGCTCATTAACATCAGTCTGTGCTGAGGACCTTGGGGACTTAGAGTTGCATTTTTGAGCATGGGGTGTAGAAGCCTTTCTGGATTTGGATGTGACTGAGGAAGGAAGACAGACACCAAGGCCAGGTGCATGAAATGGGGGGGTTCAAGTTAGTCACGTTGGGGATTTTTCCATCTTGCAGTAAAATGTTAATAGAAAATACTTGTTGGGCAGTTCGTTTCAAAGGGTTATTTGCCTCATCTCAGATCTTTGTGAAATTTTATGTGTAATTGTGTATTTATTCCACCATGGGAACAGAGAACACCTGTTTAGTGTTGCACTTTAGACTGCTGTCTGTTTTGTTAATGCGGCTGTGCCACAAATTTTCCTTTATCTTTTAAAAATGTTATGGCATTGAATTATGATTTATTTTGACTGTGGAATAAATACATGAATGAAAAATTTCAAGTTTGAAGTTCTTTTAAATTAATTGACCTTTCAGAATAATTTTAGAACACCAGGGGCATCTTAAACCCGAGTCTAATTTCTTTCTTTCTAATTAGGCACCAGATAATCTTTACAGAATGGCTCCTCAAAGTCAAGTAATAGGAGCCTAATAGCATGTTGATGGTTACCTTTTTTTTTTTTTTTTTTTTGAGATGGTCTTGCTCTGTTGCCCAGGCTGGAGTGTGGTGGGACGATCATAGCTCACTGCAGCCCCAAACTCCTGGGCTCAAGCGATCCTTCTGCCTCAGCCTCCTGAGTAGCTGAGACTACAGGCACATGCCACCACACCTGGCTAATTAAAAAAATTTTTTTGTAGAGACAGGGTCTATGTTGCCCAGGCTGGTCTCAAACTCCTGGCCTCAAGCAATCCTCCCACCTCAGCCTCCCAAAGTGCTGGGATCACAGGCGTGAGCCACTGTGCCCTGCCCATATGGTTCTTTATAAAAAACCTGCTTGCCCCCCTTAGTGAATTATGCCTTACAGGCACAATTCATTTAGATACTAATTTCCTATGCTGTCATGATTGGTAGGCTTCACTTACCCCTATATTAATGCTGAAAAAAAGATGGAATTTTATTATATATAAAGTGATGGTCTGAATCTTGCCATAGCAAAAAACAGTGGTGAGGATAATATATGGTGAGTGAAAATACTCAACAGCATTCTCACAGGCTAGGAAACCCTTATATATCTGTACCAATCGAAATTTTATTCTTCTCTGTGTTTCTCCCAAATTTTTATTTTGAAAGATTTCAAACTACAGAAAAACTGTAAGAATACTACAATATATACCTGTATATCCTTAGATCACCAGTTATCAATATATATTGCCCCCTTTGCTTTTTTTCTTACACAGGCACCCACAATGCATATATATGGTTTTTCTTGAATCTTTTTTTTAAGATTAAGTTCAGAATTATGATAAATCATCTATAAATACTTTAGCAGGTATCTCCTAAGATTAAGGACATGTTCCTTCATAACCATAATACAGTTGTCAAACTCAATAAAGTTAACATTGATAACACTACTACCATCTAATACATAGTCTATTTTCAAATTTCCTCAGGTGTTCCAGTAATGTGTTCTTTATAGTTGTGGTTTTTTTGGAGACAGGGTCTCGCTGGGTTGCCCAGGCTGGAGTGCAGTGGTGAGATCATAGCTCACTGCAGACCTGAACTCCTGGGCTCAAGTGATCCTTGCACCTCAGTTTCCTATAGTTGTATTTTTTAAAATAGCAGCTTTAGTGGGATATAATTCACATACCATACAGTTAATCTAAATTTTACAATTCAGTGGTTTTTACAATATTCAGTTGTGCAGCCATTACCACAATCAATTTTAGAACATTTTTATCACCCTAAAAAGAAACCTGGAAGCAATCACTTCCCTTCCCCAGCCCCACCGCCATCCCACCTCCCAGCCCTAGGCAAGTGCTCATCTACTTTCCATCTCCGGATTTGCCCTTTCTGGACATTTCCTATAAATTTAATCATACGATATGTGATGTATGTGACTGGCTTCTCTCAGTGTAATATTTTTGAGGTTCATCCACGTGGTGGCATGGATTGGCACCTCACTCCTTTTTATGGCTGAATAATATTTGATTGGATGTACAACATTTTGTTTATCTACTCACCTATTGATGGACATTTGAGTTGTTTCAATTTGGGGGCTATTATGAATAATGCTACTGTGAATAATAGTGAACAATTTTTATGTGGACATTTCTCTTGGGTATACACCTGGGAGTGGAATTGCTGGGTCATATGGTAACTCTATGTTTAACTTTTTGGGGAATTGCCTTACTTTCCCACCAGCAGTTATAGTTGGTTTTTGTTTTTGTTTTGGGTCCAGGATCCAGTTAAGGATCATACATTGCATTTAGATGTCATGTCTCTTTAGTCTCCTTTTATCCAGAACAGTCTCCAGTGCCCATCCTGGTACTGACCTATTTGAATAGTCCAGGCAAGTTGTTTTGTAGGATGTCCCTCAACTTGGATTTGTCTGATTGTCTCAATATTGGTTTCAGGTTAAACATTTTTGTCAGGAATCCTTCCTAGATGATGTGGTGTCCTCATCATCTATGAAAGAGTCCTCATCATGGTGGCACTTGATACCAGTTTGTCCCATTATTGGTGATTTGAAATTAGATAATTTAGTTAAGATGTTATTTGCCAGATTTCTTCTTTGTGAAAATACCCTGTCCCCTTTGTAATTAATACGTAGTCTGAGGGGTGATATTTGAGACTTAATAACCTGTCCTCAACAGTTCTGCACTCAGTGTTAGTGTTCACTGGTGATTCTTGTCTGAATTATTTATTACTAAGGTGGTTGTGAAAAAGTGATTTTTTAAAATTGTCATTCTTTCCACATTGTTGACACTGTTCTGTGAAGACAGGCAGCCCCCTTGAAAAAATTTCCTCATTCAATGTGTAATAACCATCTCTATCATTATTTGTTTTGATGCTCAAACGAAGTCCAAATTTAGCTTCTGTGTTACTGACATGCCCCTGTCAGTCTGTGAGCATCTCCCCACTTTCTGACAGACAAGATGCTTTCCATACCGACCTTGTATTTTCCTCACTCCAGTTTCCTCTGTTTACTTTCAGGTATAGTCTATGAATCTAGCTACATGCGTTTTCCTTGTCTGTCTGTTTTATTTTTGCCTAAATGGTATCTTCCACGTCTCAGTTGTAGCTTAGAGATTGTTCTTGCCTCATTGTTTTGGACTGTATTCCATTTTATGATGCATCATAGTTTAGTCTCTTTTTGATAGCTAGTTTTAAATTTGCTTTTATAAATACTGCTTTAATGCATAAACTTCTTTACATGTCATTTTACATATTGTTGAATATATTTGTAGGATCATTTCTAGAAGTGAGACTTAATAGGCCTTATTGCCATAGCTGTTCCTCACTAAGAGATGGTGCTGGTTTACGTTCCTATCTAGCAGTGTTGAGAGTGCTTGTTCCTCCTCACCTTTGCCAACAGAATGTATTATCAAACTTTCATCTTTGCCAATCTGGTAAGTAATAAAGTTTCTTTGTGGTTTAAATTGCCTTTCTATTGTAATTAGTGATGTTGAATATCTTTCTTTAAAAAATTTATTTTTATGTATTTTTAAAGATAAGTTATATATCCTTTTTTGTGAACTATCTATTCATGTACGTTGTCCACTTGTCTCCAGGGTACTTTCTGATAATGCTGTATATAAATGTCATTGGTCCAATGGGCTGATTTCTTCAAGAGCAGTCTCCTGTCCGAGCCAGACCTCTTCTCATTGTAAGTCCCAGAATTCAGTAAAACCAGCTGCTGCAGAAAGGGGGATTTTCCAGAACCTTAGTGAAGCTGGGCCTCATAAGGGCTACCTTTAGGACCAAGGGGGTTGCTTTTCTGTCACTCTCTTGACTGTGCAGCTGTTTAATTCTCTGTTTCTGTAGACCAGCTTTATGTTTCTCATTGCATGTGCGTAGGAAATGGTTGTCCAGCTACTGGCAACCAGCCCTAAATTCCAGGAAAGAGAATGTTATTGGCCCATTTTGGGTCAGGTGTTCCCCACTGGCCAGTCAACTGTTTGGTGCCAGGCTGTGGGGGCAGATACAGTGAAGGAGCCCAGGCTGTCCTGTTCTTGGATCTTAACTGAATGGCTGAGAGCCTTTTGCTTTATTCTCAAGAGTTAGGATTATTCCTAAGCACATTACCTTGAACCCTTTGCCTGGTTGGTTGGTTTACTCAAAGGGTGACCATCCTCCCTCTCATGGGTTTGGCTCTTATCGGTGCTGTCTGGATGAAATGCTGTTAACAGAGGGACATTCACTCTCTTTGCCTCCTCCAGGTCATGTGGTTAGACCATGATGCTAAATAAATACAGTCTGAGTCTTTACAACAGTGGTCTGGGTTCATATAACCCTGGGGGTATGAAGACTGCATGGGGTGCCTAGACAAGGATAGTTTAACACATTAACTGCCATGTGAGGTGTATTTAACTCGCACTAGTTTTGAGCCTGGGGCTTCATGAAGCAAAACCCTGCAGTTGGTTTGTGAAAATCTTACTTGTTGATGTTCTTGTTACAATTAATATTGACAATTTAATTCTAAAAACATGGATCACATTGCATGTAACTCACACACAGAAAACAATAAAAAATAACAAATTAGAAAGAATTGTTTTGTTTTAATAAAACACGGTAGCCCCAGGGAGAAATTTTTTTTTCCCCTAGTGTGGCAGTCAGTGTGTTAAGGGAATTGAGTTTTAAGTCCTCAGCTTCCATTACACTAAAATTGAGCTGCTGGAAAAAACACCTGCCTTATGGGGGTCCTTTATGATGTTCTTGCCTCTATGAAAGGAAGGCATACCCTCAGCCATTCTGGTCAGACTGCAGTGTGTTCCCCCGGAGTGTAAACACTATCTCTGGGGCACCATAGGGATAATTGCAAATATCAGTAACACTGAGGAAGTATGTGACTCTAATGACTGGGTAACAAATCCTTCAGCAAGTTAGAAGTTTTCTGAGTCCTTGCTTTTAACAAAATTGGAGGAGGAATCAACTGAGTTGTCAGTTGATCATTAAGAAATAATTGTGATAATGGATCACTACATGACTTTTAGTTATAACTCAAGACTTCAAAGAATTCAGTGATGTTCCTATCACAAAACTTCATTCCTTTCTACCTATTTATGAAAACAAGGTTTCTTGGTGCTTATGTCTGTAAAAATAAAAAACGGGCATGGAATTGGTACTGAAACTGTCTTATTTTAACAGTAAGCATGATTCATCCATGGAAACCTGAACTAGCTCCCTCCCTTCCTTTAATTGGGATGCATTTCTAATACAAATTTTCTCATATTTAATAGCTGTCAATATTTATATTCTGTTGTTTTGGTCAAGTATGTACTAATAGTAATTGTAATAATGCAATCCATAATAAAAATATTTCTAACACTTTGAAACCTTTATGGTCACAGGAAATTTAACCAAACTTAAATTTCAAAATGTTATAGAGAATTATTATGTATAATCAATAAGAGACTTTCAATCCTAAAGTTGTATTACATTAGGGTAAAATTTTGAGGGTATAATTCTAGGTATGGGAATGAAATGGAAATACAAGTTCAAAAAGAAATTTCTGACTGTTCAATAGACATTTACATTTTCAACGAGAAGAAGGTGGGTGTCTAACTGCATTGGTATTCATATTCAACTGGATACATTTGTAAGAGTGATTTAATAGTTTAGCCAATATTTACAACAGAAACTGTACTCTTTGCAACTATTTAAACTTAAAATGAAAAATTTTAATGTTAAACTTAAATATGCAAAAGGGTACACGTAGATTAAAAAAATTTTTAGGGTACACAAGAGCAAGAAAGTTTGAAAATGGCTATGTTATACTTCTCCTTTTAAAGAAGTGCCCACTTATCCCTCCCTTTGTTTTCTCTGTCAGCCAAATTCCCTTTCAGGGTCTGATTAGCTTTCCCTCTCCTTCCTGGCCCTCATCTATTGTGACTTTGGTGTGAAGCTGTCAGAGGCATGGTAAAGGGTGGCATGGCTTTTATAACACTGACCAGCTTTCTTTTATTTATATACTTTTTTCTCCCTTTCATGTGTGTGGCCCTGTGTAGGCTCCCCTGTCTTGTCTGGTGTTGAGGTTTATAGTCCCTGAGTCTTCTTTTGGATTTTTCTTATGGTTGGAAGCTTTGCAAACCTCTCTATTTCTGGCCCATTGATCCTAAATAGCTAGAGGTTACACCTGGGGCAGTGTAAGTTGATTGTTGAGAAATTCTGATACTACATGGTCCCAGTGATTTAATACACTTACTTGACATTTTGACTCTGCACATCCTAGGCTGGTCACTAATCTAGTGCCACAGACTGCTCATGTCAGGGCTTGGTTGAGAACTGGGGCTCTGTCCATAGTGCTCTTCTTGACAGGGTCACTGGTTGTCATCCTTGTTTCTCCAGGGCCTCCCTGACCCAAGGTCAGCAAGGAGTCCCACGAGTTCTTTAACTTCTTCCAGACATTTAATTAATGTGCAAAAGCACACACTTTTAGGTGCTGGGGCCTCAAAGATGAATCAGATACCCTTGCCTTTGGTAAACAAACCTGGTGATTATATTTAAGGAAACTCCTTTAAAAAAATCATTTTTAGGGTTCTTTTCAGAGTGTCTCTCAATCTCTCAGGGTTGATAGACCATATGGCTAAGAAACGCTCTTCTTATCGAGGAATTGTGCAGCTATCCCTCACCTGTCCAGATCTGGGAGCTCTGAGTGACTGATGGGATTTCGTTGTTTTCGAGCTGGCTGCCCCTGGGGGTGGGGGTGGGAGTGGAGGGAAGCCTGGCCAGGCTTCCCCTCTGGGAGACTCATGTAGGTTGGCCCCTATAGTGTGGAAGGCAGCAGCAGCTGACTCTTACCAGGTGAACAAGAGCAATTGGGGTGGCTCAACACCTCTAAGGTAGGAGGGGAGTGGGACGGATCATTTGCAGTCCCCTCTGTTGTCAGCCGCTGTCACTTGCATGAGCTTGAATCAGGAATCCTGACCTCTGTGTGGCTGCAAGGTGCCCAGGGTGCAGTGCTGCTGTAGGATGTGTGGGAGGGGCGGATGGAGACCAGATGCTGCTTGCTGAAGAGTCCAGAGTCGGTTGTAACTGATTTCTAAGAAAGCTGCTGCAAAATACTAATGGAAAACAGAGGCCAAGCATAATGGCTAAGAATAGCATTCTTTAGATAATATATTTTTTCCCTCATTTTGTGACACAGTCCTCAGGGACATCATGCCTTCCCTCGCCCTGACCTTGTCTGTGACACTGAGATTTGTCATGGTCACATGGCTGCACCTCAGGGCCAAAGCACAGGTCCTTCACACAACCCAACATGTACTAGCCAGTTTGGAATCTTTGCTAACTCCAAATACCACATTCCCATGGAAGTTGGCTGAAGGTGCCTCGGGCTGTGAGAAATGGTGGGGTTGCCCCCCAGTCAGGAAAAGTTTTAGGAGGAAGCAGAAGTTAATTGCAGTAGGGCCTTGGGACCACTAAAAAGTAAAGTAAAACAGACAAAATTAAGGATCTGGGTTTTCCAAGGCAGAAAAGTTGAGGCTGAGACTGTGCGGGCCAGTACCTGGTGCCCACATGAAGTGCCAGGACAAGTACGTGCAGAAATTGGGGTGGTTCCTACGGGTATCTCGCTAGGTAGAAGGCTTGATGCTCTCCTGGGGAGAGGGAGAGAAGTGGGGAAAGGGCAGTCAGATGGGAGCAGAATGGAGGAGCTGGGCAGGGTCTGCTCATCCAGAGCCCACTTCAGGGTTCTGGCTGCACCAGGCTCATGCTTAAGTTGTCCTGACGGTGTAGCCCTGAGCCATGGACTTTCGGAACACCCAAGAACGGAGGCAACTTGGTTGCTCAGCTCAGCCTGGGCCCTTTTCCTCAGGGAGGCCCTGGCACAGGTTATGGAAGAGCCTTGCCACTAGAGAGGGTGGGGAAAGATGTAAGATGTTTGAGAATCGGTTAAAACCTGGCAGGCTCCAAGCCCATCTTCCCCTTCCTCCCTCCCCCCCTGCTTAGGCCACAGAGCCTCCATGTTATACTGAGCAGATTGATTTGAAATTGAGTTGCAGCTGAATGAGCTGATGTCCACTTCAAAGTTCAGTAGTGTTTGATTACAGCCATCCAGAGACTAAACCTGCTCCCAGGAAATTATCCTGACCGAATAATTAAAGTGAATAAAGGTTAGATTTGTGTTTCTGGCTAAATCTGTGTTTCATTCAGCATCTCCAAAACATGAATTCCATTAACCTTTCATGAACCAACATTAAATTGCTTTCAATTAGTTGTCATTCTAATTATTGTTGAGTCACACAGAGGAGCCTTTGTTTACACTTAGTAGCGGTTCTCTTTTCTCCTCTGGAACTATGTCCTCTTGAGCAAATGGTGATTTGGAAAATTGGTTTTATAACTTTAAGTGTGTTGTCCTGCTGACCTATTTGTCCTTTCATCGGAAATAACTGAGCCACAGGAAGTAGGCTGCAACTGCGGCAGGAGTGACTGGGTGAGTAAACCCTGCTGACTGTTGGATTGAAGTGTGTAACTTGTGAAAAGGTGTCCCCTGGATGTGGGAGAGAGCTCACCCAGCCCAGGCAAGCTTGGGCAGGCCTCTGGGGAGGTTCTGGGGTGCTAAGGGAGGCATGGTCTTTCCAGGTGGGCCTCGTGCAGGTCGAGGAGTGGGGAGCATGCTGCTCTTTGCATGCCATGACCTAGCTCACTCTGAGCCTTTATGCCTTGGGTGTGAGTGGCCTTGCTCTTGCCAAGGAGTGGCTCCCAAGTCCTCACCTGGGCCTGTCTTCAGCCTCAGTGTCCTGAGAGCCAGCACTCCCAGGCTCCTGGCTAGTGGCCACAGCAGAAGGGGTGGGGGAGGACTGTGGGATAAAGTAGTGTGTCCCTGCTGCAGGACTTACCTATACCTTGTCATCCAGCTTATTTTTTTCTGTTTTCTCGATTGATTATGGATGTGACACATTACAACCAAGACAGAATCTCTAAGCCAATGCAGGATTCCTTAAGGTGGCACATTTCAGGCCCCCAAACCCAGGATGCCAGAGGTGAGATTTGCTTTCTTTGGCTTTAGGTCTAACAGAGGTCAGAGATACTGACCACTTGCCCCATCTTCACCACCAGTAACCCTTAAAGCACACATCATTCATTCTGCAGTGTGCTGGGCAGCAGAGGCACAGAGAAAGGTGACACTGCCCCTGGCCTCCAGAGCTCATTGAATGATGAACTGCATCAGAGTGCAACAGAACTGTCCAGAGGCAGGGCCGGGACCCGGGAAGACAAGAAAAGGAGTGGCAGGGAAGTTCCCAGAGGGGCGCTGTTAAATTATATATTATATGAGTAGGTGGTTTCCAGGAGATTGCAGTGGGGAAGGCCGTTTGGCCTGAGGGAAGAGCACGTCCTGATGTGTGACAGCATCTTGGGTGTGCTTTTGGGGTGGGGGAGAAGAGAGAGGAAAGGCAGGATCTAGGACTAGAGTGGGAGGCTCAGGTCAGCTCATGAAAAACCTTCCTGGGGCCGGGCCAAAGATAACTTGGACTCTGGCTGGTAAGCAATAAGTGTGCGTGTTGGGGATAACCGCCAAATCCAGTGTTTTTTTTTGTTGTTTTGAACCATGGTGCCAGTGTGGGGGACAGAATGGAGAGGGAAAAGACTCAAGGCCATCGAGTAATAAGAGTTGTTATGAGACCTAATGATGAGGAATGAATCCCAGGGATGTGAAGAAGGCAGAGCGAACCCAATCTGAGAAGGGCACATAGGAAGTGAGAGGGAGGAAGGCATCTGGGATGCTCCCAGGAGGACCCAGCTTGGCTTCTGGGTGAATGGAGGTACTGAGCCTGGGGTAAACAAGGCAGGGCATATTTTGTTGGAAAAAGTGGATTGCCCGTGAGTCCTCCAAGCAAAGAATCCCAGTAGGCAGGTGGGGCTGGAGATAAGGGATCTGGACTGGAGAGAAAGATTTGCTAATATACAGGTGGCAGTGGCCATGAGTGTCTGTGACATTGTTCAGAAGCTACAGAAGAGGGAGGAAGTAGAATGGGGGAAATAGCAATGCTTCAGGTGTGGGTAGAGAGGAAAAGCCTGTGATGGCTCATTCAGGTATAAGAAGAGAAGGTAGACAGGAAAGAGAACATACTATATGATTCCATTCATATGAAATTCAAAACCAGGCAAAATTAATCTATGGTGATAGAGGTCAGAATAGAGGTTACCCTTGTGAGGGACAAGGCAGACTTCTGAGTGCTGGAAAAGTTCTGTACCTTCCTCTGGGTGGTGGTTACGTGTGTGTATACACGTGTGTGTATATACACAAATACAATAAAGTGCAAGATTTGTGCACTTGATTGTAAGCGCTGCCTTTAAAAAGTTGTTAGAAATAAAGGGAAGGAGGGAGGGAAAAAGGAAGGAAGAAGGGAAGAAAGAAACCTGGAACAAGTAGTGATAGGAGAGGACAGGGTTTCCAAGAAAGATGATGACTAGTGCCTCACAGCCCAGAGGTCAAGCCCTGCTGGTCCTCATGCTCACCACTGGTGTGTGTCCCTCAAACTGTTGGATAAGTCGTACAGAACAGACCCTAATGTTGAGTTAGAACATGGAGGAGTGAAGAGACACTGGTAAGATCTTCAGCACAAGGGAATACCTGAGAAATCTCTTGAGCTTTGTCCGTAGCTCCCAGCAGTGCAAATGGTACATCTCTGGTTTCCTGAGTGCCCTCCCAGACAAATCCCTGTGTTTAAATTTGATAATGTTTAATAAAAAATGTAATTAACTTCTATAATTTGATTTAAAAAAACCTTCCTTCTATTTTAATGTGAGAGTTTCCCATAGAAACCACTTCAGCTTTGGCGCCTATGAATGGCAGCTTTATTAATGGAGCCATCTGCAGGCTTTCCTAGCTTTCCTAACAATCTGTTGCATTGCTCATGGCTTCCAGTGCAAACATGGTTTATTGTGATAGAGGCCCCAGCCAGTGATCTGGAAGAGGATAGCCTTCCCCTGACTCTGACGCAAGGACAGCTAATCTCTCGTTCTGTTATGCTCCACAAAGGCTGGTTCCTCACCGAGCAGGTGGGAACAAAGCCCATGAGCAGGGGCTTTGGATCTCCCCCCTTTGGATTGGGTGTTGTTTGTGGGCAAGGCCCTGAATCTACTCTTTCCCCTCTCTGAGACCTGGGAGATGTGCCTTGAGGCAGCACAGATAGTTCCTGAACTCACCTCCACCCACATGGCAAATGCTTTCACAGGAATCAAGTAATTATCCTCAGTTAGTTAAAACTGTTCATTGGGGCCTTTTTCGTTGTAGCCAGTAGTTAGATTTCTGCTGTCAGATTCCTCACTTGCCCCCAGGACAGGGCTGACCCATCAGGTGGGGATGGAATTGGATTCTGGCAAAGCTCCAGGATCTTGTGAGGGCTCATCCTAGCAAGGGGATTCTTGGCTCAGCTAAGAATTAATTCATCTTACAAATGGAAATGTCAAAGCCTGGCAAACATTCCTGCTAATGATTCTGGTGATGAGATATTCATGGGCAGCAGTGGATTTTCCGTTAAAGCTGGGGGCCTGCCACTCCCGGGAGAAAGCCTCATCACCTAATCTCAGCTCTGCAGCAATCTCAGGAAGGCCCACTAAAGAGAGGGTGAAATTCTTTTCCTTTCCATTTTATTAATTCTGAATAAGGGAAAGTGATTCAGTCCAAACACCTGAGGGGAAGGCAGGGGCTGGATGGCTTCAGGAGAGGGTTTCCGAGAAGGAGGGAGTGAGTACCAAGCAGATCAGTTAGAAGCAAAACAAGTAGGAGGGAGAAGAGGTACTGAACGCTCCAGCAATTGGGGTAAAATCACCAAAAGACTTCCATCTGTGGCAGGAGAGTGTATTGTTACATATTATTAACCAACTACCATCAGAGGGGTGGACCAGAAGATGAATCCTTAGTGCTCTCAGGTTGTCTCTTGTCCGTGCTGTCTCAGATGCTGAGCTTTATAATCACACCTCTGCCCGCCACGCCCCCCTCTTGCCTGGGCTCCCTTCGTGCCTACGCCAGAGTTAGCAATTCTCCCACAGACATGTGTGATAGCAAGCAGGAGCTAGAAAAGCCATGGGCACTGCCCAGTTCCATAGGCAGCAGTGTTTCCTTTGACCTGTCAGTGGAGTACTTCAAGTGCACAAGGGCAGAAATATTATATAATAAAAAGGCTTTGTTGTAGTAGGGCCCATTTTCTTTTCTATGTTCCCTTCAAAAGATAAAGGGAAGGTAAAGTTTTTGCATCATGATTAAATTTATTTTGAAATAATAAGACTCACAGGGAGTCTCAATAGTAGTACAGAGAGCCCTGTGAGCCCTTCCCTCATCTTCCCCCAGTGGTGACATCTTACATAACTGTATAATATTAAGACCAGGAAAGTGACATTGGTACAATATGGTAATACAGACTACATGCCTTACTCAGTTTCCACCCATTCTGCCTGCACTCGTGTGTGCATGTATGTAATTCTGTGAAATTTAATCTCGTATAGACTCATACGGTCACCATCATAATCAGCACATAGACTGTTCATCACCACAAAGGAACCCCCTTGTACTACCCTGTTAGAGTTGCATCCCCTCCCTTCCATCTCTGTCCCTTGTCAGTCACTAATCTGTGCTCTGTCTCTATAGTTTTGTCATTTCAGAAATGGTATATAAACTGAAATATATAGTCTGTGAACTTTTGAGGTTGGCTTTTTTCACTACACATAATGCCCCTGGGAGTCATCCAAGTCTGCATGTAATAGTTTGTTCCTTTTTATTGCTAAGTAGTATTCCATTGTATGAGTTCTACATCATTACTTATTAAATATCAAAATTTAACCTTTTGGATGTATCAGTTTTAGAATTTAAGCAGTCGATGTATGGTTTCAATAGATGGCCACTCCAAGATTTCTTAGTAGGAATAATTTACTTTTCACATTTCAAATCATACATTATGGCATCTAGTTAGAATTTTCTAATTTTAAGAGAACTTGACTTTGCTACCAGTTCTAAAATATGCAAGGCTTGTTTTTACCACCTTTCTAGATTGTGTGCTTTCTCATCTTGGGATTCCCTGCTGAACCCAGCACAGTTCCTTGCACTAGACAGGTTCTTATTGTACATCTGATGAAGGATGCCTCCTTTGGCTCTTCAGTCCCACACAAACTCCCCAGATTCAGAGTGGCTACCACTTTGAAGGTGGTAGCAGCACAATATATTTTTCTTGTAAAGAGCCTGTAGAACAGGAGCTGCCTTATTTGGATATCCGACTTACAGTTATGTTAATTGAAATAGAGCTCTATGGTTGACAAGGGCAGAGAATGCCAGCTTCTGGTTTCCCTGATTCTAACCAGGTTTCCAAGTCAACCTCCACCCAGTGTTGGCCAAATGGGTATCACTGTTGACAGTAGTGGGGTGGGGGCAAGTGGATCTGCACAGGGGTGGGCTCCAAAGTATCCCGTGATCTTTCCCAGGAGGCACTTTGGCTTGATGTGTCCAGTCAAGAATGAAATGGGATGAACAGGTTTGAGGGCTTCGTGTTTTATTAAAAAGTTATTTTTCCTCTCTGAGGCCATTTCTTATGGCACCCACTTTGTTTTCAGTTCCTTTAGTGAGATCTTGTATATACTTTCAGGAGTTGAAATTGGCCTCTGGAGCCAATTTTGCTTAATCCCACTGAGATATTTAGTCATCAGCACCAGCAATTATTCATATTCATCTCTGTCAATGGATGGCTCCCTAGGAAAATCTATTTTGGGGAATACATGATTACATTGCTGAAAGGGAGAGAAGACAGAAGATCAAAGCCCTGTGGCTGAGCATGGGGCTGGCCCAGTCCCCAGGCTTGCCATGTGAAATGTGGGATGGGGAATGAGGACAAAGTGGAAAAAGCACTTGGCCAATGACAGAGAGAAGCTGCCACACTAAACTTGGTGAAATGGAAATTGCCCAAAGCCTGGAAAATAAGGAAGCAGTGTCTCCACACCAATAGGTTTAAATCAAGCATTAGGGACCAAGGACTCATGTACCTATGGTCAGAGAAGGCAGGAAGAGCAGGCAGTTGCTGGCAGCAAGTGTCACAGTACAGCGAAAGCCTGGCAGCCTCTGCCCTGTGCTCTAGTTGCAGGGATAGCAGGAGAGGATTTGTGCATGAGATGGGGCCTTTTGACTTGGTGATGCTGTTCAGAGCTCAAAGCAGTCTTTTCTAAAGCCTAATTACTTTCTCTGGTTTTTCTTTAGGCTAGTCTTAAATATTTTCTATTAGAAGTTTAACCCATTTTATTCTTTCTTTTTAAGAATCATTATTCTTCTACAGTACACATATTCTACAGCAGGATTGCACAGTGGCTAGCTGTGGACTCTGGAGGCAGGAGTACCTGGCTTCAAATCATGGCTCAGCCACTTGCTAGTAGTGTAGTCTGGGTAAGTTATTTGGCTTCTCTGTTCCTCAAGTTTCCTCATCTGTAAAATGGAGATAATGGAATTTAGGATTGTTGAGAGGATTGGCTGAATTAATACATGTTAAGTTATATTGTTAGCTATTATCGTTGAATGGCATCTAGTTACATGGCTATGCCATATTTAACCATGGAGCACCTGGGCTTTTTTGTTGTTGTTAGCCCATCTCTTCATGTTTTTGTCCTTTGAGACATAGAAGTGGTACTCTTAAGTTTTTCTGCCAGATTTCTGGATTGGTGAATTTTTTCTTTTAAACTGAGGTCACTTTTTATTTAAAAAAAAAATAACTGCAATACCATTATACTTTTAAAAATTAACAATTTCTTAATATTATCAAATATCCAGTAAGTGTTCACATTTCCCCAGTTGTCTCATGTTTTTTTCTATAATTTGCTTGAAATCAGGATCCAACAAGGCTCATGGTGGATTTTTAAATACTGATGCTTTGTGATATACAGAGGTGAGGATTTGGGAACAAAGGAATTGTTTAGCCTTTAAAAATATAGTACATCTGCATCTACTAATGAATATGGCCCTGTTTGGATTGGTAAATTCTTAAAAAAGAAAAAAGTATTCAGTAAACCATGGTCTCTGAGAACATCACCCATGGACACAGAAATGAAACAGGTTGATAATTCCAGAGGAGACAATAAAACTTTTTCTATTTGCTCTTCTCTCTGTTCCTTTGGCTGGGAAGTTTATCTTCTTTATATTAGAAGTTATTTTCTTTCCCTGAGACAGGGTCTTGCTTTGTTGCCCAGGCTAGAGTGCAGTGGCATCATTTTAGCTCACTGCAACCTCAAACTCCTGGGCTCAAGCCATCCTCCTGCCTCAGCCTCCTGAGTAGGTGGGACTACAGGTGCGCGCCACCACGCCCAGCTAATTTTTTCTATTTTTTTGTAGAGATGGGGTCTCACTCTTGCTCAGGCTGGTCTTCAACTCCGACCTCAAGCAGTCCTCCCCCCTCAGCCTCCCAGAGTGCTAGGATTACAGGCGTGAGCCACCGCACCCGGCCTATATTGGTGTTTTTAAGGTATAGGGGTTTATGAATGAAGGTAGAGTAGAAATTTAGGTTTCCTTTGGAAAAAGTGAACCAATTAGCACAAAATGAGTTAACATTATCTGAGCCTCTGTGAGGACAGCAGGAGCTGCCCCCCTTCATAAAAAGGCTGAATCTATTTTTTTTTGTTGGGGGGGACACCTAGACATCTATTTCTGTGGTCCCTGAAAACTCCAGTCTTGGACCAAGGGGACTTTTCCAGTACGGCCTGGTGTCAGTGACACATGTACAGCATCACTGTGCGTGGCAGCTTCACCCACTTCTGGACTGAGACTGACCCAGGCCCTTTTCTCAGTGTCCCTGATTGCCTTTCCAGAACTGCCTCCCAGTCACTAACAAACAGTTTGGGGGATGCTTGTCCTGCAATAGGTGCTGCTCTGGTGGCAGCTCTTCTTGATCCAAGTCCTACATATCTGCTCTTCAGCCTATCATCTTCTTGGTCTCAAAAACATGTTCTTAAGCACCACTGGTACTCACCATCAAACTGGCACTAACTGATGAACACTTACATCACACAGGGCAATAACATTCATCTGAGGGCGGGCGGGAGGGAGGGGGGTGGAAGGGATGGGAAAAACTCTCACTGAATGGATGTGGGGAGCACAGTTTGGGAGATGACCACGATTGTGGCTCTGACACGGGCAGAACAGGGGCAATGTGTATGGCCAAAGTGTTGTACCCCCATGACATTCTGAAATTAAAAAAATAAATTAAAAAAAAAAAAGACAACAAAAACATGTTCTTGTCCTTACTCTCTTCATTCCAGCTTAAAGATAGAAATCAAGTTCCTGCTAGAAGTTATACTAACTTAACAACACTCTGATGTGTCCAAATCTAAATCATCATCATCTCCCTGTAGATGAGTTTTTCTGGATTTCCTTATTTTTTATTAAGAAGAAAAATCACATTCTTTAGTGGGTTCACCTGCAAGTCTGTCTTCAGAATCAGTGAAAATGGAATTCCTACCCCAGGATAAGTGGCTGTGAACATACAGTCACCAAAGATGAATAAGGCAGTCATTCCCATGATTGTAAGACTGGGGTATGTTTGGAATACTCTCAACCTATTCTTCATAAAGAAAATTTGTAGCAGCCAATTTGTGGTTGTGGTATAGAGAGGATCTGTGTCACTAAGCAACATGGGCAAGACGGGAGACAGCAGAGAATGCCGTGGCCTACTGAGTTCAAGTACTTCACAAAGGCTAACACTGGGAGGCAGCCTGGTCATGCAGGTAACCAAGATCACCAGGATTATTAAATGTTAAACATTAGAGAAGGCAGGCATGAAATAAATTAAAACTGAGCTATTCCCCTATTAAATTGGGAGCATAAATCAGAAGTAATTTCCTCTAACATTATGAGATGGAGTTTGTTACTACCAGAATGATTTTATCCACAGCAACAGGAGTGGTCAACTGATGATAAACGTTTCCTTCTGAATTGTCATGTCTTCTGATAATTGAATAGTCACGGAAACTAGCAGTATAAATGAAGAAAGAGAGTTAAGACACGTTTAGAGAGACAGAGGCAACATTTTGATTATTTTATTTTTAATCTTCAAAATTTTCTGCCATGAGACAGGAATGCATGATAGAAATGGCTCAACATCTTCACATGAAACACTTGGATTCATTTTCATTCACAAGTTTTTCTAAAAACATCTACAATTTTATAATCCCACCCACTTCCAACCATTATCACAGATTAACTGACCATTGAACAGTAGTTGCCAGCATTAGATAGCTGGAATGCTTTCTGCGTTATTAGTAGTGTCTTTTGAAACTACCACACAAGAGTATCCGGATTATAAATCTCATTGTATGTGGCAACCCCAAAGGTGACTGATGTCCTCAAATAAACTCCCTGTTTGTCACTGAGAGCTGTATCCCCCAGGTACTTAAAGAAATGCTCTTTCTTCAAGAATTTTTCTTGCAGGGAATAGCACATGCTGACCTGATGATTTAATCAGCACTGCTAATAGGCAGATATATATGCCTGATTCTTACTGGTGCTCTCTGATAACTATGTACAGAACATACTGAAAAAAGTTGGGTTGCTTGGAATCTGTATCTCTTCTTTTGAAGAGAACTATTTTGAGGTTTTTTTTTTTTTTGAACAGTTGTAAACAAAAGGAAGAGATATACACAGACATATATCTATACACAGAGATCTACACTGAGTATTTTCAATGTGGTGCATATCTTCTTATCCAGAGATACACACACACACACACACACACACACACACAGAGTAAATGTCTCCACTCGCCCCTTCACACACACCCACACCTTTCCATACAGCGTGTGAATATAAATGTTGTAAGTGTCCTTGGGAGTTCACTGGAGTTTTCATATTACCAAATGATGATGAAATACCTGATTTGTATTACTCCTGAGAAGATACTAGAAGGGAATGACAGTTCTGATGCACTTTGGAATGGCACAATCACGTAAACGCTTGCATACTTAAGACTTCTGAACTCATCCAAAGTTTCTAAATATGATCTGACCAAAAAAAATAAAAAGTATCAAAACAATGCAGCAAGGTAAAAAATCAAAACAAAGTTTTTTTATACTCAAAGTATAAACAAATATATAGAAAATGCATATTTGTCAGTAATTATTTTTAAAGTAGGAAACATATATGTAAGAAAAACCATAGTTGGCCAACAAAACTTAAAAAAACTGTCCAATGCATAATAATACATGCATTGCCCCCAATAGCAGGATAGCCACATTAGACTTGCAAGGCTTATAGCAATTCCACCAGAAAAAAATTACTATATAGCAAGTCTGTTAAGTATGCAATTTACAAAAAATTACTGTGACTTTTATTCACACTTCTGTAAAAAAAGAATTTGTAATTTGCTGAATATCTTATCTCTCAGTATAGTTTGTATAAAAATTACAACTAAACCAATGAATTTCAAGCACCAATTAAATCATTTAAACTTACTGTATTTATATTTCTCCGATTATTGAGGGAACAAATTATGATGAAGGCTGAGCTAAAATTAGCCAGGTAATTGTTAAGTTTAATTTTAAAGGCATGTGGTTTTTTTTCCTTCCATTCATTTGAATGCTAAACATTTGAGAATGTTTAGGCCAGTAAAGGACTCCTTGGAGGAATCTATCATTTCTGAGTATCAATGGTTTAATATACATTAAAAGCTCTTTAACAAACAAATGCTCCCTTAGTTGTAGGATAAACTAGATTTGCACACAAGAAATTAAGGGACTGTTCCTCATTATGACTTAGAAAAGGCAGCACCTATATAGTAGACTAAAGAGCACATCTGTACATCTACTGGTAGTGTAAGAAAACAGCATTATTATTCAAGAAGGCAATACTATTGCACTTGGCAATACTGACGTTTTTCTTAATTAAAAAATTTTCATTAGACATATGGGGTGGGAGGATATTTCAATAAGAGCACATTTTTTTTTTCTGGTTTCTTTTTCTGCCTCAGGAAAAAAAAAGTAGTACAGTCTGAGCCAGTAGATGAGTAACAGTGTTTGTGATGCTTCTGGTTGTTCCTGAAGAAAACTCATTCAGGTAACAAGGGGGTTTATTTTCAAAATCAATACAACTGCTGTTTTTGTTTCCAGTATTTACATCACACCACTTACATACACAGTAATTTCTGAGACATAATGTTTCAGTCTTCTCCTACTATTCATTTTGGTTAATTTTCAATGCACACCAAACCGAACCTTTAGGTTGGTAGCATTTGAGAGACTGAAGATAAGACTATTGGAGAAAACAGATCACGTGGAAACCAAAATCTCGATCAACAGTGATTCTCTATCACTGCTCGTCCTGTTATCTGAACTTTATCACAAAATCACATGTAGCTGAAGGAGAAAAGAGTCACACTGAAGCAAAGGTGTTAGGACAGGGGTGAAGGGTCTTGCTGGTCCTCGGAAAGAGCAGCTTCATTCTGCTCCTCGCTTATCTCATTGGATGGCTCTTCATAAATAGGCTCACCAAGATCTTCGCTGCCCCCTTCACTCTGCTCCTCGCTGTGGTCTTCACTTGGCTCCACGGTCTGTTCCAGGCTATTCTCCAGAAGTGTGGGAGAATTGCTTATTCTACTTTCTTCTTCAGCTGTCTCATTTAAGGGCTGGGAAGGAGGTGGTGTGGGAGTATTAGATTGGATGACACTTTCAATGGAAGAGATGGGGGCTTTGGTTAGAGCGGTATCCGCTACAATCTCATTCTGAGGCAAAGATAACTTTTCCACAAGTTTCCACTGAATGATGCTCATGTCTTTTCCACCAGTTGAAATCAGGTGACTGTCATTATGAGTAAAACTGACATTGGTGACATGGCTGCTGTGGGCACTGTACTTGTGACTGGGAGCCTACATAAACAAATCAGACAGAAAGGAAAATTAAGCTCATTCTTTATATGCCTGGCCTGCTTACAGAAATGGAGGTGACTAGATAAGGGAGGTAACTCAGCTTGTGAAACACGTAATTCAAAGCTGTAAGTCATCAAATCTTAGGAATAAGGCTGGCAGTAATTTCCTTTTAATATCTCTTTACATAGGGGAAACAAGACAGAATAATTGGATATCTGTACTTTGTATGTTTTAAAAAATAACTAGAAGTCTATCCCTTCTGGATGTTGGGTAGTATACTTGTCAGAGCTTATTAACTATTATTTTGAGATGGCTCAGGCAGAATCTACTAGGTTGACAGGATAAGAGGAGATTTAGGAAATAGTTCCATTAGTTTTATAATGTTGACTGTGTGTCTAGCAAATATTTTAATGTGTTTAGGAGAAATTTAAAATTGCCAAGGTATCAAAATAAAAGACACTGGATAATAAACAAAAAGGATACCACATCATCGACTGCCACTTCTATAGCTCTCTTAGCCTTAGCGAGGAACGAGGTGAAGATAAGCAGTGCCTGCATAGACGCTCAGAGATGGTCCCACCTTCCCTCTGGGCGTCCGAGTAGCATGTAGAGTAATTAATCATCCCCAAACAAAAGGCCCAATAACACTAGTTTCCATTAAAATGAGTTCACCTTTGCTTTGGAGCAGGGATACTGAAACAGATGGACTTTACAAAAGTCATCGGCAACAGCTATCACCTTTCTATTGTGGGATCGCACCAGTGCATTTATATCTGTCCCGTCGGATCCTTCTGGCCAGACACCTTTGATATGGAAACACAGGGATGTAGAAAAATTAGCCTAAAAATATAACTGTGATGCAACGTATGTTCCTTTCATTTTGGAATCTAATTAACTTTTATCTGTGTTCAAGCTCTTGGCTGCTAACATTTCCCTTACAAATTTCTTAGCAGCTAAACACTGCTAAGAAGATCATTTCTTCATTGAAATGATGAAGTTTTACCCAAAATCTAACAGTAAAGTTAAACCAAAATAGCCTCATGATGGAAAACTTAAAGACTCAATAGTATTCAACAGTAACCAGCAGGTGGTGCTAATAATTTATTTTAATTTCAGCTTGGTAAGCTCTTCTTTCTAAATTGTCTAGTTGCCGGGGAAGGTATCAGTTACTTGGGTAAGAAGGTTCAAAAACAAAGCCACAGCACTAAGTCTTCAAAATGGACTCTCCAGGTTACCTTTCAGGCAGGCACCTCCAAGAACCAAACCTCAAAGAGTTTGTTTCTTCCTGGAAACATTATTTATGTCCAAAGATAAAACATATAAAATTTAATTATTCTGAATCATCATGAGACACTAGTGATTATGTTCAACATAATTTGCACGAACCTCCATTAGTCTAGATTAAAACTATGGAACATTTAAAGGTTGAGATGTTGGCTTCCTGTGGCTGAATGCTACTCTAGAGAACAAATGTGTTTGGTAAATTAGCTAAAAACACGTTGAAACTTTTAAACTGATATCTCTTAGTAAGTAAGTAAATATTGTCTCATTAAAATAACTAGGGAAGTTACCAGCTGTGGGCCACTGCTTCATTTTCACCAGAATAATGAAATTGTTTCTGGACAAGTCAGGATGATTTTGTTTCTAATTTCTTCCTAACCTATTAAGCTTCTCTTTCTTAATAGCACTTGTGTGTTTTTTTCCCCGAGAGACAGGGCCTCGCTTTGTCACCCAGGCTGAGTGTAGAGGCATGATCATAGCTCACTGCAGCCTCGAACTCCTAGGCTCAAGCAATTGTCCCACCTCAGCCTCCTGAGTAGCTGGGACTACAGGCACATGCCCCTGTGCCCAGCTAATTAAAAAAAAATTTTTTTTTGTAGAGATGAGGTTCTTGCTCTGTTGTCCAGGCTGGCCTCAATCTCCTGGGCTCAAGCAGTCTTCCTGCCTTGGCCTCCCAAAGTGCTGGGATTACACACCTGAGCCACTGCACCTGGCCCCAGCACTTGTGTTTTAATTCTTTGCAAACAAGGCTGTATTATTTTAGCTTTTCCATTTATCTTCTAACCCTTTCAGGATACCCCTGAAGACTGGGAAAAGCTTAGGAAGCTGTCACAGAGGCAGAT
This sequence comes from Daubentonia madagascariensis, assembly GCA_023783475.1. Classification (NCBI taxonomy): domain Eukaryota; kingdom Metazoa; phylum Chordata; class Mammalia; order Primates; family Daubentoniidae; genus Daubentonia; species Daubentonia madagascariensis. The sequence goes on along the minus strand of JAKFHU010001035.1, from coordinate 36,059,867 downwards.
TTCTAGAAAAGTCCAAAACATCAGATTAGGAATAATCCCCCAATTTTTAGCTTTAAATGATGTCTACTAAAAATGCCTTTATATTTGGAGAAATGGTGCTGGGACAACTGGACATCCACATGCAAAAGAATAAGAATAACACACGCTGGCAAGGATGTGGAGAAACTGGAACCCTCATACACTGCTGGTGGGAATGTAAAAGGTGCAGCCACTTTGGAAAACAGTCTGGCAGTTCCTCAGAAGGTTAACCCTACAGTTACTGTTTGACCTGGGAATTCTACTCCTACGTATATACCCAAGAGAAATGAAAACTTGTCCACATAAAAACTTATACATGATTGTTCATAGCAGTATTCATAATAGCTGAGAAGTGGAAACAACTCGTGTCTATCAACTGATGAATGGATTTAACAAAATGTGGTATATATCCACACAATGGGATATTATTCAACCACAAAAAGAATGAAGTACTGATATATGTTACAACATGGATGAACTTTGAAAAGTGTTATGCTAAATGAAAGCAGCTAGTCTCAATGAATCACATATTGCATGATTCCATTTATATGAACTGTCCAGAATAGGGAAATCAATAAAGTAGATAAGTGGTTGCTGGGTGGGTAGAGGATAGGAAAGATGGGCAGTGACTGCTACTGGGTACAGGGTTTCTTTTTGGGGTGATGAAAATGTTCTAAAATTAGACCTTGATGGTTGCACAACTCTGAATACATAAAAATTGCTTAATCGTGCATTTTAAATAGGTGAATTGTATGGTATGTGAATATCTCAATAAAGCTATTTTTAAAATGCCTTTACAAATTAAAAAACTTTAATTTTCACTTGGAGGAAAAAAATGGGAAGATAGTATGTACTACTATGTAAATTCCTTTTAATGGTCTTTCATATGTATTGGGTACCCAAAGTGCTGGATTCTGCAGAGAACAAATCCCATACTGGTTCAGTCCTAATACATTTAATTTTTCTGAAACTGGCATTATAGTGATAAAACTGAAGAACATACATAGACTATTCTTCATTTATAAATTTAAGCAAGTAAATATTATATATAAAAACCCCACAACTGCCTCTTCACATCAGGTGTCATGGTCTTACCAAAGACTTGAAAGCCTAGCACACAGGTATATGTTGTCCAATCAGTGTCCTTACAATCCGATCGATTCCTGATTAGTTTGCAGCCATTTGGAATGTCCCCTTTAAATTTAGAAACAGGAAGTATAATCATAGTGCTTGTGTACAAATGTATTTGAAAGTGCATCTTGATTCAAACTAGCCACGTTTACTTGTATTTATAATCCATACACTGAAAAACATTAAGATACATTTAAAAAGGAAAAGAAAGTGTTTACTTTAACAGGGTTTATAGAACTGCAAATTCTTTCCCATGGAAGTTTTTTTCCTCTAAAAAGCATAAATGCCCATCCATTATGGTCCTCCCTGCCTCCAGGAAAAGTTGTTAAATGAAAAACCGTTCAAAGCAGCATCAATGTCACTGCCATTAAATTCATTCATTACTTTCTTGGAGAAGTGAACCACATTTGAGATTCTCATGAGTTAGCTCAGAGTAAAATATGCTTTGTCAGGTTAGAGAGGCTGGCATGCACTTTCTGCACAATTCAAATTCCATGCAGCCTGTTCATTAGCACCCCTGACAGACACATCTGAGCCCATATATGATCATTCATACTTACAGTACAATATCTCATAGTCTCCCGAGTTAGACATTATATACTTGTTGTCTGGGGACCAGTCAAGGTGTGTGATGTAGCTGGAATGTCCCTAAGGAATAAAAGATCAACTTTTAGAAAGCATTTAGAGTTTTGAATGATAAATAGTTTAATAGTTAATCAATACTGTTTTCTGAATACCCATCTGTCAGAATTCCTAAAGGATAGGGAGCAGTATTACAGCTTCTAGAGCCAAATAGTTCTTACAGCAGATCTATAGTTCTTTTTTACTCTATCTTGTTGGCAGCCAAAGATGCAGGTATGTGAAGATGCCAGTGATACGTGAAGAGTTCTGGCAGGAATTTGGAACTAAAAGGATCTCATCACAATGGAAATATTAAGCATTTGGAATGGGAGAATCCTGTTGGCGTCTCTACATAGACACCAGAAACTAGTTCCTACTACCTGTTTAGACACTTCCGAGATAGTTCATTAAACTTGTATCTTAAAGGATACTGCAAAAGAGATCACACCCTCAGGCATTATTTCAAGTCACTGGTGTCCCTATTAGAATGACTTCATTTTTGAGAATGAAGTATTGGTTACATGTTGTACGCAAGGAATGCAGGTTTCCTGGGCTGCTGCTTAACTATCCATGGTACACCTCAGAGTCTGAGGAATATGGCACCCATATATAGTCATATGAAAGTCTCCTAGAAAAACTCCTCTCTCCAAAGAATGTTCTGTGGGAAAAGTCACCCAACATCGCACTCCTTCAGAACAGCTGGACCCAATGTAATCATCGGACTCCTTAAAACATTCCTTAAGCAGGAAAACAGTGATTTTTTTCTGCTTAGGATTTGTTAACACTGTGGGAATTAAAACAAAAAAACTTCTAAATGCTGAATTTTGTTGGCTTCACATAAAAGCATTTGATGACTTCCAGTAAACTATTTCATATAAATTACACAGAACTTACGGTTTACCATAAGTCAATGGAAATGTGAATTCACTTTTATTTCCTACAGTCTCTGGTGAAACACATTTAATTCTCAGTGTACTTTTTGAATTACTAGCTTTCTGTTCACATGATTTTATTTTTTAATAAATTCAATGTACCTTATTTTTAAATGATTTACACAAGGTATTCTAAGTATTCTAGTACCCTTCCGAAGTCTAACAGTATGTCCCCAAACCTTTCTGGAGCTATAATCTCCACCATAGTGCTGCATGGGAAATATACATATTTAAATGAATTCCAATTAGGTGGATTTGAGAACTATGAAGCCTTCTGAAACCACCAGACATTAGGTATAATAGTATATCGGAAAACAGGTTGGGAATCACTTGGTAGACACACAGGGATCTACCAACTTAACAAGAAATTAATTTCCAGAGCCAAAAAGATGTATGTGCTTACTGGATATTTTAGTATGGCAGGGGAATGGGGTTCAAACAATCTTTTTCATAGCATATATGTACCTGATGCCTGGCTGTGGTGTCTAGGGAAGCCATACTTGTAAAATATAAAAAATAAAAAATAAAAAATAAACTGTTGCTACATGAATGAAGGATTTAATCAGATTAATCGTGGCAAAGTATGGTCCTTTGAGAAGTATTCATCCTCATGTAGAAGTACTTAAAAGTATTATCTGCATCTTTATGCAAAGCCATTATAACAGCATTACTTACAAGAGCATCAAAAGCATTGTATGTATACATAATATTCATGTAAGTCACACCTGTGTTGGACACAATGTGTTCAGAAGGTAAATCAATATAAAGTATTCTCAAAAAGGACTCTTGGGTAGGAAGAGTCCCCAAATTTAGAAAAGACTTTGGGGAAATTATGAAACCATATTGGAAAACAGTGAGTATCTTCCCCCTGGTATCAATGCCAATAAATAAGCAAACAAAAGATTAAATGCAGCTGTTGGGGTCTACAATCTTACCTTCCAAGGTACTACCTCAGTGTGTCCTTGCCCCACCCAACTCACAGTCCCATGGAGTATATGCAGCTGGGGAAAAATAGCCTCAAATTTCACCCCATGGGCACAGAGATAGTTGAAAGTAAATTCTAGTGTAATCTCCTTGAAAAGAAACAAAAGTTTTCTAAGCTGGACCTTTCATTATTGCCATTAAATAGCTGAATGGTGTAACCACAAAAATCATCACAAGTGAAGGGGTGGAAGAATACTACTTTGGAGAAAGAATTTAGAAATATTTGAGTTAAATCTTTGCCAACTGCATGGAGGATCATCAACTAAATCAGTGGTTTGCAACTGATTTAAAATTACCTGGGGAATTAAAAAAATAAAATAAAAATGCTTAGATTTAGGAATCTAACTTTTGTCCTAAGTAGTATCCAAGTGATCCCTCACTATCTAGAGTTCTACTGTCCAATGGAACTTTCTGCAGTGATGAAAATGTTCTGTATCTGTGTGGTCTGATGACCTGTGGTTTCTAAGTACCTGAAATGTGGCCACTGCGCCCAAGGAACTGAATTGTATTTAATGTTATAAATACAAAGTTGTGGCTAGTAACTGCCATACTAGATAATGCAGGTAGAAAAGAGTATATTCTTTGTCTACTGACTTGAAATACCCCTTTTATTATTTAGTAAATTTCTAGAAAAACATAGATCTGTTTCTGGAGCCTCTCTTCTGTTCCATTTGTCTGCCTGCCTATTCCCAACCAACTGTGATAGTTCTGTGGTATGTGGAAAATTTCTGATGAACTTTAGAACTATTTTATCAAGCCCATAAATACCATGTTGAAAATTTAAATAAGATTGCATTAAATTTAGAGAATAGTTTGTAGAGAACAGATATCTTTATCAAGTCTTTTCATCTAGAAACATGCTATGTCTAATTCTTTCAGTCCTTAGTTTTTGTCTTTCAGTAATGTTTCACATGGCTTCCTGTGCCAAGTTTGTTGCTAGGTTTATTTTCAAAGCCTCTACAGTTTTTGTTGGTATTGTGAATGGGATTCGCCCCCTGCCTTTTTTTTTTTTTTTTGGAGGCAGGGTCTACAGTCTGTTGCCCAAGCCAGAGTGCAGTAGCATCATCACAGCTCACAGCAGCCTTCAACTCCTGGGCTCATGCAATCCTTCTGCCTTAGCCTCCCGAGTAGCTGGGACTACAGGCACATGCCATCACACCCAGCTAATTTTGTTTTTTTTTAATTTTTAAATTTTTTGTAGAGACGAGTTCTTGATATTGCCCAGGCTGGTCTTGAACTCCTAGGCCTCAAGCAATCTTCCTGCTGAGCAAAGGAAGCATCTTACCCTCCCTTCTTTACTACTTAAACTCCTTTAAGAGTTAGAATGTACTTTGAACTAAACCTATTTTTGCATTGTTTCTGAAGTGACAAAGACAGTGCATCATTAAAACTAAATGCAGGCCAGGCATGGTGGCTCACACCTGTAATCCTAGCACTCTGGGAGGCTGAGGCGGGAGGATCACTTGAGGTCAGGAGTTCGAGACCAGCCTGAGAAAGAGTGAGACCCTGTCTCTACTAAAAAAACAAAAATATTAGCTGGGTGTGGTGGTGCATGCCTGTAGTCCCAGCTACTCGGGAGGCAGAGGCAGGAGGATTGCTTGAACCCAGGAGTTTGAGGTTGCAGTGAACTATGATGATGCCACTGCTCTCTAGCTGGGGCAACAGAGCGAGACTCTATCTCAAAAACAAAAAAACAAAAATCCAAACAACAAACAAACAAAAAAGACCCCGAAAAAGTTAGAAAAGGGAGAGAAAAAGGAAGTGACAGGGTATGTGAAAAAAGATTAAGCCATAAATGCTCTGGGTAGGCTCTTCCAGCATATGCTGAGGTTTTCCAAGGTTCTATGGTTTGATCAGAGACACATCAAAGTTTTAACTCAGTTTTTATCACCTTTGGAGATTAGGTCATTCATACATTTATATTGTGAGGTAACTGCATTAATTGAGATCGGCTTGATCAGAGGAGTTAGAACACAACAAAAGATCGTGATAAATGAGCTTTTGGTATATAGTTGCCTCACTTTTCTTATTTATCAAAAAAGGAAGATGACCAGCTAATGCTCTCTTCTGCTCTTTACATGGGAAGAATTTTGATTCTAAATATAAATACTATAGTCCTTTTGAGATCAGATTTAACATTTTAAAAGAATACCTACAAGAAGGAATACACAATAAATCTCCAAATTTACAGTTTATGTGAAGTTTTTTGAAATACCGAAATTTTAAGCAGATAAGGATAAACTTCAGAAAGATTATGAAAGCTACTTGGGGTCAGTAAAAAAATAGAAATTTTAATGAATGGAAGAGTAAAGTTCTGTGAGTTTATGGAAACTCCAGTGGGACCTCTAGGAGTTAATTTTAAAATTAACATAAAATAAAGAAAAGAAGAAAGAAGCAAAGAGTCATAATGGCTCCAAAGTTGGCAAGGCTAGACAAATGTGGGTAGTACCCACCTGTGACCAGGGAGAGAGACATGAACCACGACAAGTTCCAGTGGCAGCTATTGCTCTACTGTGGATGTAGGCACCAGATTTGCTCACTTTCTGATTATATTCTGGTTTCACATGTGCTTTCCCTAAAGGGAAGGAATGCACTGGCTGGAGAATGCTCATGTCCTGTCCCCTTGGCATTTATGTATCTTACTTTATATGAATAAACTAGCATTCTGATTAAAGTCGGTTTCCTAAGGCTTGCTTATAAAGAGAAAACTTGGTTGGCCAGAAGAAACTAAGATTTAGTGCCCTTACCAGTTACAGTTCTTGTTGTAAACTGATGTTTTATAGACCACCTTTGGAGAATTTGGTTGATATAAGTCCATGTCTCTAAAATGGATCTTGTCTTGTTTCTTAGCTTTCGAGGTTGAGAGCAAGGCCCTGGCCTGTAATGATGTCATCATTCATTAGGGATCTATGTATCAGCCAGCTGCCCTCTACCAAGAACTGCTGCTTTGCATCTTTGAGTTCCAACCATCTTTTCAATTGACATTTCCATATAAAGTGATACCGTTAAGAGGGACTCCAAATACTTATCACTGGTTATAATTTATTAGAAGGACATTTCCTAAAGCTCTAAGCCCAGTGTGCTTTTGTAGCTACACTGGTCACTTAAAAGTTGACAAGTAACAGGAAAATTGTTAGAAATAAAATAGAAAACAGCATTTGTATCTGGAATTCTGAGACTAGTTCTCGTTGCCACATTTTAAGAAAGACCTAATCTTCACAACAATGCTGAAAAGTAGGAACCATTATAATCTCCACTTTTAAGATAATAAAATTAAGACTCAGAGAAGTTAATTAACTTGCATAAAGTCAACAAACTAGTAAGCAGCAGAGCCAGCATTAACCCAGTTTTGTCTGCCCTATATAATAGCAGACAATAGATGAAAGCAGTTAATAGGATATACGAGACCAGCTGGCAGAAGCAGACAGCAAAGAGAAGTGACAGCTGGAAGCAAAGCACAAAACAAGATAATTAGAGTAGTTGAGTCTTTCCTTACAGCCTCACACAGCACTATAAACTTTAACAGTTCCTAAGGGTATCTTGAGATGATACTTTCAAACATTCTAAAGATAAAAGCTGCCTAATCAGAGTAGGACAAGTCTCATGTAATTGATAAACTTGCCATTTCTCAACTCTTCCAAGGCCATTCTGATTACACAATGCTCTGTTTCTTTTCTGGATCAGTTGTACTGTAATAGCACAGTAAAATAATATACATAATGAAAAATCTAAGGCATTACTGTACATTGGAAAGTTTGCTTTACTAAGAGTTAGAACTGTGTTCAACTCCTGGATCTGCCACTATGTCAAGATGCAGCTAATGACAAGTCATTAATCTTCTCTGAAATGAGGGTTTAGCTAAGTAAGCGGTACAGTGCTGCCTGTAATATTTTATGATTCCATAAGATTAAATCATATTTGATATACTCTGTGTTTATTAAGAGATGGACTTTAAAAAGTTGAGATTAAAAAATAGTTAAGAAAAATTTGGGGCCTGGTTAGGGTAAACTTCAGTAATCTGAAAATTCCTTTCAGTGGACCACTTCATTTGATCATGTTGTACACTATTCCATATCACAAACATTAAATTGATAAATCAATTAAAAGATGTATTTAAATAAATATAATGGATAATGATTTATAATTGTTGTTAAGGCAAACACAAATAATTTAAGATAAATTTTAAAACTCTGAGGTTGCTTGCACACCACTTTATAAATGGGCTGGCTGGTTTTGACATATAGCACAAAATATGCAAAAGAGGAGACAAGTCTCTCCTCCTCAAATAGTAAACGGCCTGGTTTTTGCTTGTATGTGGTAAGCAAAATAAATTTCAGACCCATACTGAAGTTTCTTTTGCTTATTATAAGATGTATATGCTTCTAAAAACGAATTCTTTTATTTATTCCCCTGAAACAAACTGGTGATAAAGACCGTTAAAGGGTCTGTGCCACTAATTCATCACATGATTTGCTAATCCTAATTTCCTAACATATATACCAAGCGACCTCATTTTTTATAAAAATAATAGTTAACATTTATTGAGTACGTACTATGTGCCAAACACTATCCCAAGTACTTTATAACATTAAATTGTTTTAATCCTAACATTAATTTACTTTAATCCTATGAAGTAGAAACTACTTTTACAAGTATCCTCATTTTATAGATGAGAAAACTAAGTAAAAGGTTTAAATAACTTCTTCAAGGTCACATTAGCTGGTCAATGGTGAAGTAAGGATTCAAATCCAGATAATCTGGCCCAGAGTCTGTGCTTTTAACCACTATGCTACACTGCCTACCCTTCTTGTCCTGCCCTCAGCTTCATTGTACTTCCTGAGGACAAAGGAACACATCTTGTGCATATTCCTGGTGCCTAACCCATTTCTTTTCTTTTCTTTTTTAAAGACCATTTCTTAGTTAATGGAGTACCTGCCATACAGTAAACACTCATCTATAATTATAACCTAATCAAGATTAAAATGGGCAACAAATTACAGGAAACATCCTTCTGTTAACTCTTTTAAATGCAGACAAATCTCCATATAAATTATTGTATTTTTAGTGGCAGAGAGGTGACATAAGACATTGGAGGGTGTTGGGGGTGGGTAGGGACATAGGACATTGAGATTAAAAGCGAGATGTCCTTTTATTTCTGACTCACTCCATTTCCAAAAAGTGTTATTCTAAGAGTTTCCTATGGAAATAGCTTTGATTTAAGAAACCATTTTAAAACTAGTCAAAGACTGACAAATTATTAAACTCCCGTGAAAAGGAGATATCTTTCTATTGTACACAGGAAACTATAATGCTCTGCTGTCATGTAATACCAGTTTTCAAAGACAGAGATTAAAGCATGTAACAGTAGAAAACAATGTATACATCAATGTAAACATTCAATTCTCTTTTTAATAGAAGTAAAACTTCCCAATAATTTTACAACTTGATTTATTTTCCTTCACTACTTACAGTGCACTTTCCGTATCTGCTATATTTTCTTCCATTTTCTGAGACTACATAGAGGTAAATAAAGTTGTCATGAGATCCTACAGCCAGGAAGGTACCATCTAGAATGAAACAGGACAAAGTGTTGACTAGAGAAATATATTGATAGATTTATTTACTGTTATTTTACTGGACCCATCCTAAATGATATTTTCCAAATGCTGTTAAATCTCATCAATATTACTGTTATTTGGTGGTTGATGAATGAATCCTATCACTAAGCATGCTCGAAAAATAGATGGTCATCTAGTACAATACACAATCCCTTCCTGGAAGTGCTCATAGGCCTTGGACTCTAGCATCATCTCCTTCTCGTTGGCCAAAAACTGGCCCCAGAGAAGCTACCCTGCCTTCACATGTAGAAGTACAGTGTTCATATGGCAAGGCTGCTTAGTTCAGCTAGCACATATGATCCCTTCAATTACAGGGTAGGTGCTCTTGGGAAGGGACCATGTTCCCTTCTTTTATGGTCTCCTCCATTGTACCTACCACAGTGCTAACCATGTAACAAATGGTCAATAAAGTCCACTTGATCTTTGGATTTAACTACTACATCTGTGGTGGTTATTTGCTACTATAGCACTAAAAAAAAAAAAAAAAACCAACAAAACCCCAGAAAAACTTTAAAACTTTTCTGCTTCAAGATGACTCTTTCTAGGTTTACAGCTTAAAGTACATACTCTTCCTTCCTTTTTCAATTTAGAGAATAGTATTCTATGCTTCCTTTGAAATAATTCAGAAGCAACCAAAAAGATCCTTTGAACCCTACGCTGATCCAACAACTCCTGGAACATATTTTCAAATATAAGAAAATATCAGACTATAGGGAAGAATGGTATGAATCAAAACCACATTAATAATGGGAAAAGGTAATTGGAATATTATTATGGGAATTTAATTAACATTTTGAATAAAGTACAAAGAATTATTCAAAACAGGCTAAATGAATTTATCAAATTCTTATAATAACTTGCTAAATATTTTATCTAATTAACAAACGAATCATTACTAGGTAACCAACAACAATGTAACTAGATTCTAAAGGACTCGAGGGCCTATAAAATTTCTGTATTTTGAATATTGCTATAGTTTATTTTACATTCTCTTATATACAAAGAAAAGAGCCAAGCAATGTGGCTGCTGCCTGTAATCCCAGCTACTCAGGAGGCTAAGGTGGGAGGATCCCCCGAGATCAGGAATTTAAGGCTGCAGTGAGCTAAGATTGTACTGCTACAGTCAAGTCAAGCCTAGGTGACAGTGAGACCTGTCTCTTTAAAAGAAAAAAAAAAAAAAAGAAAGAAAGAAAAGGTTGCTAACTAGATGTGACATTTAGCCTAATACCTATTCAAAATTTTAAGTATGTGCAATTCCAAAAAAAGGGGATTTGGTTGCACTTTATTCTACTTTCAACTGCAAATGCAGTTGCAATAGTTCATTCTAAATGTTTGCTTGATGATTTAGGATGATGTTTAACTTGAGCAGATCTTTTGTAGTTTCTGGCAGTAGAATTTAATCTGATGTTGGAAGAAACATATTCAATACTTAATAACTCTATAGAATAGAGAAAAAAGGAGTCAGCTTTATCAGAAGTAAAAACATACAATTACAGCGAAGTGCTGTGAATTCCAGGACTGGGGGATGGGGGTAAATTTGCCTACCTATTGAGTAGCGCACTACAGAGAGCTGTTCATTCCCATCTGTGTGTATAGAAACTAGATCTCTGGTTTCTGCATCCAGAACAAACCACCTGTTAAGAAGTAAAAATCAAATTTTCTTCAGAAATTAGCATTTATAAAAATAATAGTTGCTTTTCCCTTTTTTTAAAATTTTAAGAAATTTTAATAATAGCCCTTAAGTATGACATGTTTTCCTCTTCTAATGAAGGATGAATTCATTTTGCAAAATGCTGCTAGATACAATATACATAAACTTATATGGGCCTGTACATATTTTCATTTCTATTTAGGTATTCACTGAACACCCACTGTGTCTCTTTGCTAGGTACTGTTTAAATAGAAAATAAAGTGACAGGATCAGTGTTCTTGAAGATTACACTGAAGTTGGGAAAAAGGAAATGAAGCAACTGAAACAAAGAATGGATTAAATGCCAACCTCAGTAATGGTAACTAAATATAACAGAGGAACTCACAGAAGGAATGACAGCAGACATAGAAAAACCTTTGGGGAAGATGAAGGATATGGGTTGAGCTGAACATTGAGGGAAAGTACAGACAATTTAGGCAGGAGTAGCAGCAGCTGTACAGCTGGGGAGGTGAGAAGGATCGTGGACAGTATGAAGGTCAGAAGGAAAAGCAGCGAGCCCTTCATTTGGTGTGATTTCAAAGGAACCAGCAGGGGCACCCAAAACCTTCAACACTTGCACATGGAAGCTCTAAATAAGAGAGTTTTCCATTCACATTTATAGGAAAAGTCAAAATGCAAATGCCTCTTGAGAGGTAAAACAATGACTTAAATCCAACTATGTTATAAGTGACTATTATCAGACCTTTCTCTAAGAGCACTTGAAGGAAAGGATGAGCGCTTCAGAGGAGAATGGCGAGACACAGGATACAAAGCAAAGATGGAAACTATGGACAGACAATGTAAGGCTGGATAAGTGAGAGGAGGGCAGGTTACAGACAGCATGCATAGCTGGCTGGAAGAGTTTAGAGTTGAGCACAGCCTGGATCAGAGTAGGTGCTAAATATTTGTAGAATGAATAAATGAACAAATAAATTTAAAATAAGCCTTGAGCATGACAAAAACCAAGAGGTATTTAATAGTAGCATAGTGTACAGGAAATCAATGGCTGGACTGGAGAGAATAGGATGAGACTAGAAAAACAAAATCACTATCTTAATCTCATATAACTGGACAGGACCAAAAAAACCCAAATTTTATTTTTAATTATTCAGATTAAAAAAATTCCACCACTAAAATAAGCCAATAAAAAGAATCATAATGCTAGTTTCTTTTAATTTTGAAGCATTATAACTAACATCGGAAAGGGACAATTTCCCTATAGATTAAAAGAAATACTTATGAGAGAAAAGGGCAACTATCAATGAAATCCCTCTCTAATTAAACACATTCATGAATGAATTTTAGTAACTTGGGAGCTATGGGCTGAAACTTCTAGGCAGCTAACCTAAGTCATAAATTCTGTCATCTACTCAGGTAAGAGAAATAGCTTCTATATGTGAATACTTGAGTTTAAAGGCCAATCAGCAGGAAACTAGTACTTGGAAGCCATATGCGTATTTACTGATCATTTCCATTTCAATGCACTTTACTGCATTTGGACAGTACCCATAGATTATAGGTTTCTTCTGAGAATGTAGTTCATTAATCAATTTTTATGGCTACCTCTGTGAAATTCCTCTGGGCCAAGAAATGCCAAAGCTGATGTCAAGTGCCTTTCTAGAGTAAGAAAATAAAATGATATTCCAATTCAGACTGAAATGACACATCTAAAGGACAATGAGATACAGAGCTGCTCTGTAAGTATCAGGTTTCAAGTTTTTAATGAGTTTATGGAAACTTTATTGCACACTCTTATGCATTTAAAAATTATTAGTTTTTATTTTGGAGAAGCCCCAACTATTAATAATATTGTCTTAAGACCATTTCCAAGTCAGTTCAATCTTCCTAGGAAAAGTGCATACAATTTTTTCTTTTTGGACACTCCCTTAGAATGTAGTAAAATCCCAGAATGTCTGTTTTGGTATCACATGTGTAGAAACCTAAAACTCTTAGTCATTCACTGGGTAAAGATAGCAGCTATCCCCCCAAAAACCAAAAACAAAAAAACCCTAAAGCAAACCCCCCAAACACCTGCCTACTTTTCTTTTTCTTTAATTACATTTCAGAGATTAATTCTTCTACTTTTGGTAAATAATTTTTAGTAATTCAATTACTTTGTTATTAAAAGTATACAACTTCCATATAGACCCTCAGCAATAATTTTAGAGTTCCCACCCTTTTCATTGCATAGACTATGTTTTATCATCAGAAAAGACTTTTGGGCTCTGGACTTTTGTTCCTAACAACAAATCCTCTAGCAAAGGAGATTTTATACAAATAAACAAATATTTAAGTTTTCACCGTATTCTTATTCTAGAGTAAATACATTAGAGCCAAGCTTCTGCTTTAGGGTTAATTTGTAATCTTTATGGGGCTCTGTATGGCCTAAAGGACCTAATGGACCTTTCCAAATATAATTGCTGAATATCAAAGATGGGAAATCTTTGGCCATTTATTTAAACCAATCAGACTTGTGAGATAAGTACCATCATTATCTTGACGACTTTTTAAAAAGACATTATATCAATTTCTTTAGTGGCAAAAAATAAGATTTTAGAGCTGGAAAGTACCTTAAAGTTTCTAAATGATATGTATCTATTCATGATGTTAAGTTACAGAAATATATATCATTACAATATAAACTGTGTCCTCTGGGTGGTAGGTTTGTAACTTTCCTCCCCTGCTTATGATCTTCTACTTATAAAAATAGGAATGTGGCTTTTATAATTAGAAAAACAAAGTCAAAAAACAGGAGGACATTTTGGGAGGCCAAGGCGGGAGGATCGTTTGAGGCTAGGAGTTTGAGACCAGCCTGAGCAACATAGTAAGACCCCATTTCTACAAAAAATAGAAAAAAATTAGCTGGGCGTGGTGGCACGAACCTGTACTCCCTGCTACTCAGGAGGCTGAGGCAAAAGGATCACTTGAGCCCAGGAGTTTGAGGTTGCAACAAGCTATGATGACGCCACTGCACTCTAGCCTGGGCGACAGTGAGACCCTGTCTCTTAAAAAACAATCAAACAAACAAACAAAATGAGGAAAAAAATAAAAGCCAAGCCCAATTCAAGTCTCTTATTTTAAAATAAGAACACTGAAATCCTGTGATGTCAACACCTGACCAATCATCAACTAGTTAGTGGCCAGGACAAAGCTTCTGGCCTTTGTGCTTTTCACTATTATCACACCAGGGAGGGGTGTGATCCCATGGAAAGTGGTCTCTCTATGTCTTTGAGATACACTAACATTTAGGAATCAGCAAAGGAGACAGGAGTTTATAAAATCTAATGGGGGAGAGAAAGTGATAAGTAATTCAAAGTAATATGGGTAATAACAAAGATAATGAAGTTACAGGGCAGGGAATAATCCCTGAGAGTGTGGGTGGTCTAGGATTTTATCACATCAAATGTGGCAGGGATAGGTGGGACATAAATAGGCAGACAGGAGTAGATAAGAAACTACAAAAAGGGCTGGAATGTATATAAAGGATAACTTGACCATTCCAGCTGGAGTGGTGAGAGAAAGATTTTTAATGGGCTTTAAAGGCATGGCTAACAAGTTTAGGCTTCAGGAAGCCTTTAGGGAGGTTTGAGGTTACAATGAGTTATGGTTGTGCCACCGCACTTCAGCCTGGGTGACAGAGTGAGACCATGTCTCTTAAAAAAAAAAAAAAAAAGCCTTCAGGGATGTTCTAGTCCAATCAGTATGTTATGCTCAGAGCTTCCTGCATTTTCTCAATCCATTCCTCCTGCTTGATGGGAGCTCCTCACTCTTCCCTGCCTCTTCAGGATCCAAGTCCTCCTTCAAGGCCAGGCCCAATCCTACCTCCTCTGTGAAACTGTCTCTGACCACTCAGGCTCATATAATCTTCTGTTCATCTAGCAGCATTAGTGCCTGTTTATTCAAGTAACATTAAACTACTAATGAGATGTTCTTTGTCTTTTTATGTAGTATTTAATTAGGTTATAACCAAATTAGATTATGATCTACTTGGAGTAGGGACTATGTGTCATATTTCTTTGTGCCACTCACTGCATCTTACTACAATGCTTCGCAAGTTGCAGGAGCTCAATAAGTATTTGAAGAGTGACTCAGAACTGGAGTTACAACAAGGCAGAACCCAGTGAGATGCATGCTGACAGAGTTCAAAGACACTGTGCACCCTGGGAAATGAGCTCAGGAGTACCCATGGCCTATGTTAAATAACACCAAATTACATAAGGGAAAAATTTGTTCTCTTGTAATTAGAAGTTTTCTCTTTTAATTCTGTCAAAGAAGAAAGTCTCAGTTGATGCTAATATGTCTTTGACATCTCCCTTTTGAACAGAAGGAGCATTTCTTAGGCTCAGAACCTTTATAGTCAACAGCATCTGGCTAAAATGTGATAACAGTATTTAGCTCCATTGGTGGCTTGCCCAAGGTTATTGCCCCCACCAAAACTGATGAGTTGAACTGGATCACTTAAGTCTCTTCACGTCTAGGGCTCTGTCATTCCAAGTCAAAAACTAAGTGAAATTCTTTACCTACCTACTCACCAGACTCATTTTTCTAGCTTGTTTCCTTGTCAAAGCTGTCACTATCATGCAGACCAGAAACCTCTGGGTCTTCTTTCAAGTCACCCCTCAGTCTTCCCACTCCCCTTTCCATCCCAATATGATATATATAGTATATTCTACATACTGACCCAATTCTGTGGATTTCTTTCTTTGAAACACTTTTCAGCCTTAACCTTTGCTTCCTTCCCCACCCCCTCCAAACCTACTGATTTCTCTAATTCTAGGTTTCTTAACTCCATTTACCAGCTTATAAAATGGCCATAGCAAAATCTCTTTCTTTAAATACTGTATGTTGGTTTGGAAATAGAACTGGTACAGCCAAGACCAGAGTAGGTACTGGGTAAACCGCCTGGAGAATTTTGTCTGAGCTGATATAGACCTGACATCCTGATGAGAAAAATACAGGTTGAGTATTCCTACTCTGAAAATCCAAAATCCGAAATGCTTCCATATCTGAAACTTTAGAATGCCAACATGATGCTAAAAGGAAATGTTCATTGGAGCATTTTGGATTTTGGATTTTTGGATAAGGGATGCTCAGCTGGCAAGTATAATGCAAATATTCCAAAATCCATAAAAATCCCAAATCTGAAACACTTCTGGTTCCAAGGCCAGAAAAGCGATATTCAACCTGTATATCTATAGTTTCCCTGAGATCTGGAGGTAATGTAAAGATTAAGCCTTTTGAGAAACTGATTTCAAAAAACAGAAAGGGGAAGGAGGATTAATTGGGGTCTTGGAAAAAAAAAAAAAATCTTGATTTTTTTTTTTCAACCAATAATTCAGATTACAAACTTTCAAATTCATAATGGTACAGGTTTATATGTATTGTGAACTTTATGAAGACCTTTAAATCCCACCAAAAGACTCAAATTTTAAAAAATGGGAATATGTTATATTTGAAAATCAAGTATGGTATGCCTAACTATAATTTATTAATTAAATGGTTTATAGTGATTGGTTCAATAAATCTAAGATTTTTGGTAACTAATGATTGACACTTACTAGTATATATTAATTTTTATCCATTTGTGTGCTTGAAATCTTCATTTAAGTTTAGGAGATACCAGCCTTATTAAAGTTCTTAGTGCCAGTATTATCCTGACATCAAAACCAGACAAAGAAATTATAAGAAAACTAAAGACCAATATCCCTTACAAATATAGATGTAAAAATCCCCAACAAAATACTGGCAAATTGAATCTAGTGGCATATAAAAAGAATTATACACCACAACCAAGTGGGATTTATCCCAGGAATAGATGGTTGATTGAACATCTGAAAATCAATTAATGTAACACTAAATATTAATAAAGGACAAAAACCATATGATTATCTCAATAGACCAGAAAAGACATTTGACACAATCCAACACCCTTTCATGATTAAAAATGCTCAACAAACTAAGAATAGAAGAAAATTCTCTCAACATGATACAGGGCATCTATGAAAAACCCACAACCAAGATTATACTCAATGGTGAAAGGATAAATGCTTTCCCCCTCAGATGGAGAATAAGATAAGGGTGTCCACTTTCCCCAGTTCTATTCAACATTGTACTAGAGGTTCTAGTCAGGACAATTAGGCAAGAAAAGCAAATAAAAAACAACACAATCGGAAAGGAAGACAACTATCTGTATTTGCAGATAACGTGATCTTGTATATAGAAAATCCTAAGTAACTCAGTAACAAATTAAAAACAAAAACAAAAAACAAACTAAAAAACAGAAGTAAAAGACTTGTACCCTGAAAACATTATTGAAAGAAATGGAAGGTCTAAATAAATGGAAAAGCATCCTATATTCATAAGTTGGAAGACTTAAAATATTGTTAAGATGGCAACATGTCCCAAATTGATCAATAGAAAAAAAACTAATCCCTATCAAGATGACAGCTGGCTTCTGTGTAGAAACTGACAAGTTGATTCTAAAATTTATGTGGAAATTCAATGGATCCTGAATAGCCAAAACAATCTTGAAAAAGAACAAAGTTGGAGGACTCACACTTCCCTATTTCAAGACTTACTGCAAAGCTACAATAATCAAGACTATGGTACAGGCACAAGGACAGACATCTAGATCAATGGAATACAACTGAGAGTCCAGAGAGAAACCCATATGTCTATGGTCAATTGATTTTCAACAACAGGGCCAATACCATTCAATAGGGAAAGAATAGTCTTTTCAACAAATGGTGCTGTAACAACTGTTTATCCACATACAAAAGAATGCAGTTGGACACACCTACCAGGTTACACCATATACAAAGATTTACTCAGGATGAATCAGAGACCTAAAGATAAGAGTTAAAACTATAAAATTCTTAGAAGAAAACAGAAGTAAATCTTTATGACCAAGAGATAAGAGAAGGAATAGATAAATTTGACTATATCAAAATTTAAAACTTTTTTGCTACTAACAACAAGAAAGTGAAAAGATAACCCTTGGAATGAGAAAAAACATTTGCAAACCATATACCTGATAAAGGACTGTATCCAGAATATGTAAGAACTCTTACAACTCAACAATAAAAAGACAACCCAATTCAAAGATGGTGAACATCATTAGCCATCAGAGAAATGCAAATTAAAACCACAATGGAAAACCACTTCACACGCACTAGGATGAATATAATCAAAATACAGATAATAACGTGTATTGACAAGGATATGGAGAAACTGGAACCCTTATACATTGCTGGTGGGACTGTAAAACAGTATAACTGCTGTGAGAAAGTCTGGTAGTTCCTCAAAATGTTAAACATAGAGTTATCACATGACCCAGCAATTCTACTCCTTGGTATATATCCAAGAGAGTTGAAAACATACATTCAAACAAAAATTTGTATATGAATTTCTATAGCAGCAATATTCATAGTAGCCAAAACATAGAAATAATCCATATATCTATCAATTGATGAAGGTGGTATATCCATACAATGGAATAGTATTTGGCCATAAAAAGGAATGAAGTACTTAATACATGCTGTACATGAAGTATTCAACATGGATGAACCTTGAAAAAAACATAACGTTATGTGAAAGAAGCTAGTCACAGAAGTCTACACATTGTATGATTCCATTTATATTAAATGTCCAGAATAGATACCTGTAAAAACAGAAAGTGGATCAGTTGCCTAGGAGTAGGGGGAAGTGGGTGGGGTAATGAGGAACGACTATTAATGGACACAGGATTTCTTTCTGGGTAAGTGAAAATGTTCTGAAATTAGATATTAAGATGGTTGGATAACTCTACAAACTTAGAAAATTTATAGAATTGTATACTTTAAATTGGTGAATTTTTTTTTTTTAAAAGAGATGGGGCCTCGCTATGTTGCCCAGGCTGGTCTCAAACACCTGGCCTCAAGCAATCCTCCTGCCTCGGCTTCCCAAAGTGCTGAGATTATAGGCATAAGCCATCGTGCCTGGCCCTAAATTAATGAATTTTATTCTGTGAATTATATCCCAATAAAGGTGTTAAAAAGAATCTTTCCTGCGTTTGCTGGGCCAGGTGGCATGCACCTGTAGTCCCAGTTGAGGTGGGGACAGAGGATTGCTTGAGCCCAGGAGTCTGAATGCAGCCTGGATAATACAGCGAGATTATATATATTTTTATATATATGTGTGTGTGTGTGTGTGTGTGTGTGTATGTGTATATATATATATATATATATATATATATAAAAATCCTTCCTATGGGAGCATTAGCACGTTAAGGAAGTACTATGTCCAATTAGGGCTATACATTTAATTTTTTTCCCCTAAAAACTACATTAGTAATACATTCTTTTAAAATAATAATTGTACTTATCACTATGATAATTTATTCATACTTGTGCTTACTCTTTGGCTATATCAAGTAGAAGATATCTAGATCTGGGCACGAAGACATCATTAAATGTTTCATTAGTCACTTTTTTTGATCATAACACAATTTGGACACGTGTTGCATTTTACTAAAAACATCCCTAGCCCCAAGAGTGACTTTTTTCAGGGTTAGGGTCAGTGATAATAATCTGAATGGCTACATTAAGAATTTTCAGTTTTAAACAGTATAGCCAGGTATTCACAAACCCAAGACAAAAATAAAAACAAATGAGAAAGTTCCCCAAGGAGCAACAGAACTTAACCAGGTACGAAACCAAAGACAGGAGTTATGCACACAATGAACACTGACAACTACATCTCCCCTAATTTTAAGCAAGCCCCCTCTCCATACCAGACTGGACTGACTGCCAGCACTTTTTAGTTATCACATTGCTCTCACTTATAAAATGTTTTCTACTCACAACTCCAGAAGGAAACAATTAGCTTAATTTTAGCTTAAGTTACTTAAATTGAATGACTTTTCATTTTAAACTTGTCAGTGATGACTTCACAGCTATGTACATGTTAGAAAGTAATTTCAGTGAGTTTAAATCAGACCAATTTTTCCTTAAAAATTGGGGCTCTGTATGTATGTATACATGGATGGAGGGTATATGTTGTACACACACACCTCTATCCATCCAATCAAGCAGTGTTGTCTTCACGATTCAAACTGCTCTAGTTTTACACTCCACTTAGTGTTTAACTCCTTGTATATACAGCATAAGCTTTTAAAATATGTCAGCCAATGACTTAACCATCAAAGAGAAACCTTCCTTACGATATTTCTAAGGAATGCTAAAAACACCATATGAACATCTCCAAGAGTACTGGAGGAGGAGAGGAAGAGACAAGCTTTGAAACCATACAGAACCTGAGTTCAAATCCCAGCTCAATCACAAGTGACTGAAACTTGATGGGTCTTGGTTTCCCGTCTGTGCAATGGAGATGTTAATGAACACTTTGTTGTGCTCTTGTGAAGATTAAAAGTAATGTGTAAGAAGAATTTAGCACAAGGTCTGTCATCAGATACTGGATAAATGGTATTTCTTACTTTTATTATTTAGATGACTTTAGCATTTGTGATATCTGTTTATAGCTGTAAAAAATACAGATCTCAAGTGAATGCCTTTGTAGTTTTCTGAAAACCAGATCAGCACTATGGCTCAGGTGGTTTCCTATGTGCTTAAGACCAACTTTTTAAGTTAAAAAAGAAAATAATTTCCTTGAAATCCTACAAAGTGACCTTTCTATTTGGTTTTAACTGTTAAGTGCTTTTAAAACCCCATAATAATCTTTTACTGACATGTGTTTTAGGGAAAATGTGAGATAGTAAAGCCTTCTGTATTTGCAAGTTATCACCAATTGCTCTCCCAAACAGCTTAATTCTAATATTTTATTTTTTCAGAACCACTCAAATAGTATCTTTAGTTACATACCCACAATTCAATTATCTTTACTTTAAAGACCTGTTTTTCAATAATTCTGAAAGATTTTGCAGCCCTACATGAGAAGGAATTTGAATGTTTTCACATTGCAGAGGTATTAATTTGTATCTAACAGCTAGAGGAAAAAAAGCCCTCTACATGCTACAAAAAAATTCTAAATAACTATATTTAGTAAGCATTGAATTGGTTGCTTTGGAATATTTTAGTCATATAAATATGATATTTATATAAGTGTGTTCACAATAATTTCACCCCATTAAGAATAAGAATTCCACATTTTTAAAAATGGCTTTAATTTAGGGAAAAATGATTTCCTATTTTTCCTGTGCCTCCTTAAAAAAGAAATTGTGATGAAGGCCACCTACTAGCAGAGGCAATAAATACAAGTCAATTAAAAATATACAAATAATAAACATATGCTACTTAATAACCTTGGAAAGGTACTATACAAGGTCTCCAAGACAGGTCATTAATGATTTCAGGAAATATACCTTTATTATGTGTATGTATAGTGTTCAAAACAGACAGGGTAGCAAAAGCTACAGCATAAACAACTTATAAACAATCAAATGGGTATTATCAGCTTCAAATTCCTTCTCTGTGTAAAAGATAATGAGGAGAGAAATTTTCTCATACTTCTAACTATCCCCTTTTCTCGATGAAGCCTATCCTGACCACCCTACTTATCATTTTGCAACTATACCCTCTCCCAATCTCCCCTTCCTATTCCCTATTCTTCCTCCCCTCACATGGCTCTTAACATTTTCTAATATAATTAGTTATAGTGTTTATTTTTATCCTTTTTCCACTCCCGACACACAACAAAATGTGGGCTCCACAAGAGCAGGAATTTTGTTTTGCTCTCTGATGTATCCTGAATGCCCACAATAGTATGTAACAAATGGTAGGTGCTCAATAAATAATTATTGAATGATTAAATGAGTATATATAACAGATAGAGCAACAAGCATATTAGTATGCCATTTAAGAGATTAATTCTCCAGATCTGATTGAGAACATTCCTGAATAATGGTTTAAACATCCCACGATTTCAGATTACTCAGCTCACTTAAAGACCCTACCTGCCTGAGTGCGTTCCTATGGCCACCACTGTGCCACTTGGATGAAAATCTGCACAGTGTCCTGGTTCCTAGAAGAGAGACAGACAGCTGTTGGGGAGTACATGAGAAAGTCTCCCTAGATCTATGGGGATGTGACAAAAACATATGTGAAATTAACTTCTATCATATAAACATGGAATTCTGATCAACTTTATTGTAGCCAATGAGAAATACCACATGGATATGAGAGGAAAAAGAATTTCAGAGCATGAAGGGGATATGCTGGCAGAGGGGTGAGGGAAAAGGACAACCAGCTTGTGGATAGGCAGTGGAACAAATAATAAGGATAATAACAACAAACATTTGTACAGTTCTTTAGAGTCCACAAAGAACTTGTATACACCTTTTGGGCTAGAAAAGGTGGATATCTGGGTGGGGTAGGGAGAAAATACAGTAAAAGACCACTCAAAAAGAAGATAGTAGAGTCTGTTAGTGAGCAGCACTTACAGAATCCAACTGCAACACCCTCAGAGGCCCAAATATTCCAATAATTAATGCTCCATAAGTATGTGAAATCTTAATGATTTTTACTGCTGAAACTGATAGAAAAATTGAGCTTTTACCCTGCTAACTTGCTTCTTTAAAGTGGGTTCATGTTATACTTTGAGACTAAACATTCCCCTTTTATCTCCAGCCCCTTTACTAAACCATATATAAACACTTGGTTTGAACCAGTGCTTAGTCCTTTTTCCTTTGCTGCTCCCGACTGCTAGTGTGAAGAGTTTCTGTGGGGAGATTATTGATCACATCTTGCTTCACTCACATCCACAAGCCTGGTCCATTCCAGCCTGTGTTCCACTGAGTTCCACATGCACACCTGCCTGTCCTGAGCACATGTCAAGAGCAAATCTTTGAAGGGATGTGTGGCAAGACCCCAAAGCTCATCTGTATGACCCTGAAAATGAAAGACACTCCTTGTTATAAGAACCAAAGGGTACCACAAAAATAATCAATTACTAGTTATCATACAGCTTACCTGTACTTCTATTTGGAAGCCATCGTTAAATGTTCCCCGTAAAATAAAGTTTCGTGATGTGCCTAATAAAAATTGATCTGCCTTTCCTTCTGCTACAGCTCTTATTGTGCCATACTGATCAGGAACCTAGAAAAAAATAAGTTTTCAAAGTCATCATATACACACTAACATGCATTAATTGCTACCCAAAGTTTGCATTCACAGCTGTAAGCAGTTATGGGGAAATAAGCAGACAGAATTCCAAATTTGAAGATAATAGGATAAACTCAATTATATTTTATTACATAGAAGTCATAATGCATTATTATAATCATTCTTTGTGTGACTTAATTTTTTATATATATATATATATGTATTTTTTTTTTTTTTTTTAAATAAAGAAAAGGTCTCATTATGTTGCCCAGGCTGGATTAGAACTCCTAAATTTATATTTTACATGATTTCAAGAGTTAAGGGTTAAGAGTAGGGAAAGGAGTAAGTTCTATTATATCACATGAAGAATGTGGTCTGATTTTGTTACTTAGTTATGTTACTTTGGATAAGTCACTTAGCCTAAGAAAAATATCTTTATCTGTAATATGGGGATAATAATACATGTTCTACCACCTACTTTGATTGTTGTAAGGATCAAAATACAAAAATATTTTCACCACAAAGAAATGACAAATGCATGAGGTGATAGATACACTAACTACCCTGAATGGATCATTACCCAACATATATGTGTATGGAAACATCAAATTATACCCCATAAATATGTATAATTACAATGTGTCAAACAAAAAAATTAAAAAATGTGAAATTTCTTTGTAAACTGAAAGACACTATATTATAAAGTATTATAATTAATAGGATTCCTTGGGAGATCAGTTTCATTTAATGTACTACCTGGAACATTCTCAGTGAATGTTATATTAATATTATAATAATCCCAAAGAATGATTCTTTCTGAAATAATGCAATTCTTTTCCCTTTATAAAGTGGGATCTAAAATGATTCCTAAAAATATAAAGAATTGAATTCTAAGAATAATCCAAATTTATGTTAGAAATGGAAAAGGAAGGAGTGAACTAGATTGTATACCTTTTGATTACAAAGGATATGAGTTATCTGTGAAGAAAAGAAATAGTACTGGAACTGGCATTTCCACTATGAACTTAAAGTTGTGATTAAGCAACTCTTTGTTATCTATCTTCTTGGAAATAAAACCCAAGAGCAGTACTATCAGGATCCTCTTCTTTAGAGAAGATTTTGTCTGGAAAGCATGTTATGTGTAGAAAAAACACTGAGCATAAATTCAAAATTTAAATCACCAAAAAACAGAAGCAATATTAAACTGTCAGATTTGTTCTTGCTTTAAGAATCATTTATCTAAAATACTATTCTTAACCATTTCAATTCCTGAGACCTCAATTCAATTAGCAAACTTTCACTAAGTACGTAATACCTGTCAGGTTTTCTGGATACACTTGGTCAATGCCATGAAGCAGACACATACACACAGAATTAGTGATTATCATTATGCCCACTATTTAAAAGACTGTTGACAAGTTTTAAAATTAAACTGGTCGTTTTGAATATCCTGGACTTGGATACAGCATTCAATGAATAAATGTTGAATTTTAAGTTTGTATGGTTATATTTTTAGATCACTAAAAAAGTCTCAGAAATAAATAAGCAAATTAATTATTCTGTCTAATCTTTTAAATTCTTTCAAATTACTTTGTTTAATGAATGGCCTTTTTGTTTTTTTGAGGTTTTTTTGAACAAAGTTATCCTAAAGGTAGTAACAAATTCCCTTCTATGAAGAGGGTATGAAATTGTAAGAATATATACCAGTTTCCCAGAAAAGTGTAAGTTATCTTAATGTGGGACAAAATACATGCATTTAGAAGATTGAATATTTTTATATACCATTTCCATCCTTACCTCTATTTCTCTTTCAGGATTCAGATCATGATCCCATAGAATTATTCTCCTGTCTTTCCCTCCTCCAGTTAATAACATGCCATTTCTCATCTGACAAAGTGTGAACACACTGCCATCATGAGCTTTGATTTGTTTGCTGATTTGATATACACCTAATATGATGAGGGAAAAATAAAAACACTAGTGATAACACTTTTCATCAGACTTTAGTGTCTTTTTTGAAAGAAAACTTCAGCAGAACTACAAAGTGAATAATCAGAAAGTTCATACAACGCAATAATCAAAAACTTATTTTCAGCAAGTCTTCTGCAAGGCAGTTAGTGAAGCTTAAGACTTAAAATCTTTTGCATTTATGTCAATATTTATTTACTCTGAAAATATTTCAAAAAATTTTCTAACAAAGAAAGCAGCAAAAGTAGTGATAACAATTCCACGGACAACACAGGATATAGTATTTATTGGCCTCAGAACTTTAATATCTCGTATAAGCATCTTGTGCAGTAGTTAGGGTAGATATTACTCTTCTGATTTTGGAGTTGAGGACACAAGAGGTACAGAAGTGGATTAGTCAATATCACGTTACCTAATAACAAAGCTGTGACTAGGATAAGTCTCCTACTTCAATGTTCCTTTAACTTTGCAAAAACGCCTTTGTTTCCTGCTGAGGTAACAGTTATTCAACATTTAACAACCACGGTTGACCTGGAGGCCTTCTGCTGTGCCAAGGATTGCCCCCTTTATTTACTGAGATATGGGGGACTGAGGAAGGTACTGGGACAAAGGTGGGCACTGGAGACTTGGAGCAGTGGCTTTTGACCAACTAGCAGAGAATAATTTCAGTATTTTAAAAACTGATTCAGCTGTACCAGTGTGATGGCTAAATGACAGCCCAGTCTTCTTGTATGCCCATAGCACTTTCTAAGTACCCAGGGAGCAATAAGGTGGGTACATAAAAAAATTTTAGGTAAAACCCATGTGGAGTCATTTATTATACTTTGCCCTCTTTTTTTTTTTTTTTAAGGGCAAGCATAAGATTATAGTACTCAGTTTTTTGGGGTATTCATGATGCCTTACTCAGAGAAGATCTTTAGCTAGCTAGTGGGGCTGGTAGAGCAAGAGTAAAGCTTTTTAGAAGATGATGCTTTGCAGAATTAGTTACCAGGTTCAAAATGGGAAGGTAGGCTTTGTTTAATTATGGTCACAGTAAGTCAATAAACAGCCCTTAGATCCCTTGGAAAAATTAAAAAATTATAAGTTTAAAAATTATTCATTTTCTAAAATTGTTCATCAATTGATGAATAGATAAACAAAACGTAGTATGTCCATCCATACAATGGAATATTATTCAGCCATAAAAAGGACTGAGGTACTGACACATGCTATATTTTGCTAAGTGAAAGAAGCCAATCACAAAAGACCACATATTGTATGATTACATTTATATGAAATGTAGAATAGGCAAATCCATAGAGACCAAAAGTAGATTAGTGGTTGCCTAGGGGCTGAAGGAAGGGAGGAATGGAAAGTGACTGCTAAGTGGTACAGAGTTTCTTTCCTGGAGTGATGAAAATGTTCTGAAGCTAGATAGTGGTCATGGTTGCACAACTCTATGAATATACAAAAAAAATCACTGAATTGCAAACTTTAAAAGGGTGAATTTTATGGTATGTGAACTATATTTTAATAAAGCTGCTACTGAGATTGTTCTTTTTTTACTCATCTATTTGAGTTGCTATTACATTTAAAAAATTAACTAAAATTTGTAGGGCTTTGGCATCCTAAAAAAAATTCAGCTACAGCTAATTACTTTATCTCACTGTAACAGTGTTAGCGGTACAAATTCTTAACAGATAGGTATATTTGGCAGGGAGAAAGGAAAGGGCTTGCCTGATTTGGAGGAGAGCTTGCCCAGTTCAGCAGAGCTGGGAGCAGAACTCCAAGGAACCTGCTATTCAGGTCAATTGCCTCCACTCACGTCAATATTCATCACCTAAAAATACTTTAAACATTGAACACCACAATTGTGTTTGGTGGGATAGACAATTATCTATCCGTGCTCTGATGTGACCAAGAGAAAGGACATCTAAGAGACGTAAATTTTATGAGAGTATTGCTGGCTTTATTTGGGTATTAAAAATAGAAAAACGTAAATTTTGGGCTTATTTCCCCACGCAAGTCAAACTAACAAGAATAGCCTGAAAGCATCATGTAAAAAATTGCAAAAAGCAGAGGTATGGAGTTTCATGATTCTCCAAGAGAATGTAAGAAAATGAAATAAAGTTTTTCTGTTCTTAATTCAGCCTTCCATATCTCTAAACATGACAAAACCTTGTTAAACACTTAAGATCTCCCCAGAATGATGGAATGTTAGAAAACAGAAAATAAAACTGAAGGAAAAAAATGCTTCATCAGGAATAAAAATACTCTATATAGTGATCAACTCAGTGAGATATGAATTCCCACCCTCCTCCTCTACCTCTGGAAAGTTATTTCCTAAGGAGGACCTAATATCAATTTAGCTAAAAAAAATTCAGTGATTCAAATTTAAACAAATTCCCAAAGTTTCCTTTATATAATATTTACCTATAAAACAAATTTATAGCCAAAGATTTCTTTCTCATGGGCCTGTATTTCTGTGTATTTCTGACTCTCTAGTTTAAGCCAAATAACGTCTGAAATACCTGCCAAGAAAAATAATTATCCTTGAATTAAAAAACCTACTCTACCTCCAGCCTTACTCATATGGCCAAGTCTGTCCAAACTTAATTGCAAATCTCTCCCTTTCTTCTCATCTCTAACAGAAACAAAGATTTCATAAAAATCAAGTTCATATTACCTGCCAAATAAAGATGTTTGGAAGAATTTCTGTCCCTGTTTAACTATAGAATCAAATATCAGGGATATTTTGAAATTTATGTTGTATTCTTAGCAACTGGGCCCATATTGATGATTTGGAGAGTAGGTAAAATGGTGGTGTTCCTTAAAGGAACTTGACAAAGATTTAAGAATAGTGATCATTTTAATGGTGCTGTAGATATTCTCAACTTCCACTCCCCAGCTTAATAAGATTATGAATTATTTCACATAAGAAAAATTTTGATGGCCAGGTGCAGTGGCTCACACCTGTAATCGTATCACTTTGGGAGGTCGAGGTGGGAAGATCACTTGAGCCTAGGAGTTTGAGGTTGCAGCGAGTTATGATGATGCCACTGCACTTTAGCTCACGAGACAGAGCAAGACCCTGTCTCAAAAAACAAAAGAAAACAAAAAAAAACTTATAAAAAATTTTAGATCTATTTCATATATGTAAGAAGAAATAAATAACAAATACTTCATACCTACTTAAGAAATAGAAAATACTAATTACCATGAAGATTCCTGTTAATTTACATTTAAGGAAAATATGGTTTGGAAGCAAGAGGAATATACAGAGAGCTTATAAGGCATAAAAAATACAGTTTTGGTTTGTTTCCTATTTACTAGAGTAAAAGGATTAGCTATGAAATTATACTTCTGCCATCCAAAAATGTCCTTTTATCAGACATGATGTCACATACACTTAAGTTTTGATTGGTGACTGCCACTGGTGCAGAAATGTCATACTTCCAAATATGCAAACTGGATCTACTGAAATTTGGGGACAAAAATTAAAAAATGGAAAGTTTGGGCATCTGTGGTAGTCTGGACTTGCACATTTATTTTACTGCAGTCACCAAATCCTTCACAGCCAATAGAAACCCACAAATATACCGAAAGAAAGAAAATTTTTAGCAGCTTTGCCCATAATAGGGTCAGTCATGTAGCAGAGTACAACACAGGCTATTTCATGTGCCCAGCAATCTACAAGATTAGATTTCCTGTTTCCTGTTTATGCATATGCAGATTTTCTCTGCACAGAGGCTAAGCCACAAATTTTTCAGACAAAAACCAAAATAAAAACCTCTGAACCTCTCCCTGCCTCCCACCTGAACACAAATATCAAGGCTAATGAAGGACACATTTATACACAAACTCTGCTCAGTGTTGTAAGATATGTGAACAATAAGTCAGTGTTTAATATACTATTGTTCTTGGCATTTCTGATAATAAACCAATGTGCCCAGGAAAGAAAAAAAAAGAAAAAAAATAAGAATGAGTAAGAGAAATAGGGTAGTCAATGATACTGTTCTAAGTTTTTTTAAGAACCCTCAACCCACTGCCATTCTTCTCAGTGGTGA
This sequence comes from Daubentonia madagascariensis, assembly GCA_023783475.1. Lineage (NCBI taxonomy): Eukaryota > Metazoa > Chordata > Mammalia > Primates > Daubentoniidae > Daubentonia > Daubentonia madagascariensis. The sequence continues at coordinate 36,030,764 of JAKFHU010001035.1, read as the reverse complement.
ATTCTGAACCTAAACTAAATGAAAGAGGCTAAGAATGTATGGCCAGTGATTGAGATCAGAGTCTACGGCAATACAATTTAAGGCTTTTTTTTTTTTTAACTTCTGAATATGTCTAATTCAATTCAACTGCCAGGCTTAGAAATTCAGGTGAATGGATTTGAAAAGCATTAATTAAGCCATTAATTTAGTACAGATGATCTCCAACTTAGGCTGGTTCAATTTATTTTTTGGCTTTATTGAGAGGAGCATCTCGACTTTATGATGGGCTCATACAAATGTAACTGCATCGTAAATTGAGGAGCACCTGGACTTACGAGGGTTTGACTTAGAATTTCTCAAATTTACAACGCATTTTGTTGGGGTATTAAATGCACTTTCAACTTAAGATATTTTCAATTTACAAAGGGTTCATCAGGACATAATCCCATCAGAAGTTGAGAAACATCTGTATATATCTCCTAAAAAATATAGTATAAAAATCTGTACAATCGTAAGATAATTATAATGTTAAATTTAAACTCATTTCAGTGAAAACAGTTCTTTAATCAATACCACTCACCTTCTATTCCTACGCTGATACCCAAAGGAAAGATTAAAATCACTTCTTAAAAAGATGTTTGACAAATAGTTTTCAAACAGCTAGTACCTAATGCCAGATATTGTGCTAGTCCTGGGAAAGATTACTGGGGAAGACAGACATGTGAATTGGGTCTTTCTTTCTGAGCAGGGGAACAGAGACTCCCTTATTTATAAATCACTTAGGGTGATTCCATGGTCTGATGCAGGGACTCCAGAAAGTCAGAGGTAAGAAATTGTTTGAGTGTGTTTAGGGTGAGGCAGATGAACTAGAGAAAGAAGGACATGTTGCTCTGCCAGTCCCCAGAGGAAGTATCTCAGGAACTTCAGGCTGGCTCTTCATCTCCTTTCTCTCTCTTTTTTTTTTTTTGGTGGAATCTCAGGGATTGGCCTACCTAGTTCTATTTCTACTGCTCTCTCTGCCCCTGGAGCACTGGTTTTAGAACCAGGTCTCTAATTTTTCTCTCATTACCTTCTACTTTGAAGAAAGTACATGGCACTCTGAACATTTTTTCAAAGTTTGATTGCTCTTAAATAGTAAGAAAAAATGGGGTTGAAAAAAGGTTATTTTCAATGCTCTTCTTCTAATTTTTTCACTTACCATAGGAAAAGGCAAAGTGGACCTGTATATTTGGATACAAATGGAACTTAAAAATAAAAAAATATATCTGTATATTTGATGAAAATTGATTTGAGGTAAAGATGAACGAATGCCAAGGACTACTACTGGGGCCGGGAAGAACAGCTATAGAGAGAAAAAGAAAAAGGAGAAGGGGACTGAACTATGAGTTTCTTCCTTTTTCCTCTTCTCTCTCCTTTTATCACCTGGCAATGTATTCTGCCTTCATGGACATCCTGGCACCAGCCCAGCAAAGAGTTAGCCTTTACATTTTTTAAAACTAACACGTATCAGTATCATCTCTAATTATTTTGCATTAACCTCTTAAAGAGAAAGGTTCAGTATAGTCAAATGTAGGTTATATATGCTTAATAAGTAACTGGGTAAATAATTTCATTTAAAAAAAGATCATTATGAAGAACTTTAAAAACAAAAGTTATGTTGGTGACTCTCACATTGTTCCGATGCAGCTCTTTCTCTCCTGGTCTAGGTAAGAGACAGGACTGCAAGAGCACTATGTGAGAATTATAAGGAATGAGCTTAATATGAGAACACAGTACCTTTAGGTCCTTTCCCAGGTGTGGGCTCTACAGTAGTTTTGCTCCATATAAGCATGATTCCACCTGAGTCTCCAGTAAGAACATCTCCATTCCCCAAGAATGCTAAACACTGCACAAATTTTGGTTTTTCATATTTCTACAAAGAAACAATGAGAATTTTCAGTTTTCCCTCTGGTATGATGATTTTATGCTTATTCTACAATTAAAAACATTAAAGTTTTATATACTTAATGAAGTTATAACATTCTGATCCTTACCCCAAAAATTCCCTGTTTTCTTGTTAGTGAATTGCCACTCCAGGTCCAGAAAAAAATATGAGATTTACCACATGTTATTATGGTATTTGCATCTGTTGGGTGGAATTCCACAGCCAAAACAACTTCATTTGTTGTCTGCGAAAAGAGAAATAAAGCTTTAGATGAACGTATGTCCTTATCTCCATCAAGTATAAATTACAGCCACTGACAAAGATGGAAAAATTTTGAGGAAATGTCTTTTTTCCCCAAGATCTATTTCTCTGAAAAATTTTAATAGATTTTTAGAATAATAATTTAAATTTGATATCATTATTATGTCACCTTTTATGCTATTTATTTATAAAATCTTTGCACTAGGAAGACATTTATATGAATTATATGGCTTTAGATTATTTTAATTTCTTGCACATTTAGGAAAAGTATAAAATGCAAGAGCAATGTACATTCTGTCTTAAAGACACTGCCATTTTGATAAAAAAGAAACATTCTTATCTTTCTTTGTACTGTTATCATGGACTATTCTTTCATTCATTCAACAAAATATTACTAATTTAGAGATTCATTCTTCTGGTTGAAGCCATAAAAAGTAGATTTAGAATGGTCACTACTGATTCCCATAGAAATGAAAACAAAAACAAAAGAACTCCCAAAGAGCTTTTATACTCTCTTTCCTCAAAAAACTTAGAACTAAGAGAGGAGTTTAAAAGACTTGTAGTAAAAAAGTAAGAAAACAGGCATGAAAGTCACAAAGAAATTACAAGGATAGTTTTTCATTAAAATGATCTCAATTGAGGGTATTATTTCTAAAAACAATATATTTCTATAATTTCAGAATCATAATTAAATTCTTACTAAATTGGTACTTTATGGTAAAAATCACCTACTGAAACTTAACAGTGAGGTGAAACCTACCTACATGCCCATGAAGCTGTTTATTGTTAGCTGGTATTTACTTGCAGGATGATCATTAATGCCCATTTTTTAACATAGCAAAGAACTTTATGTGTACAGAAGGAAGTGTTTCTTTTTTGCAAACCAACATGATAAATATGGTAATCTTATGAACAAAGTAAATGAAAGATAATAAATTTTATGATATTATATTAATAAAATGACACTAATAATATGAAGAGTTGATCTAAATTTTTTCTTTTCCCATGATTCCAATATTTCCACAAGTTTTATTTTTCTGTTACTAACATTTGGGCTCGAGGGCCTTTGCATAAGCACATAAATAAAACCCAACTAATGAAATTTAATCTGAATGCCTTTTCTCCTTAACTAGAATTCAAGTATAAGATAAAGGAAAAGTACAGCATATTTTGTTATATAATTCTCCACAGTGGTTAGTATGGAACTATATATATTTAGCAGGTCTAAATAAATTTTAAATATAATGTGGTAGTCCCAAAGCAAAAATAAGTCCTATCTCCTCCAGAATAATGATGTCTTTTGAAGACTGATTGGATAGTCCTTAGTTTTCACTTGGACAAAAATCAAAACCACTTGATGGTTGAATATTCTGCCAAACTGAGATAATCAAAGGTTATAAAATTATTATAACTACAAATAGTCCCAGTATACAATCCATGGTGCTAATGATGGGGTAGTCAAGACATAAATTGAAGTAATCTATGAAATTAAACCACTTTGTATGAGTGTTGCCTTACAGGATATTTTAACTTTTTATTGATGTATAATACATATCTCCTGCTGATGGGCATTAGGGTAGTTCCCACTTTTTTGGCTACCATAAATAGCATCCCTATTTGTCTTCTAGTGAACACGTGTTCTGTTGTGTTTACCTAGAGAGGAACAGGATGGGTCAGAGGGTATGAATATGTTCAACCTTAGTAGCTTTCTAAATGGCTGTACCAACTTTCATGCTCAGATTCACAATCCATCTAAAACTGATTTTTGTGAATGCTGTGAGGTAGGGGTCAAGATTAACTTTTCTCGGTATGTATATCCAATTAATCCAGCACCATTCATTGAAAACATTATTCTTTGCCCACTGCATCACCACCTTTGCCATAAATTAAGCAACTGATTTGTGTAGCCTGTTTCTAGATTCTCTATTCTCTTCCACTGATCTGTTTATCCTTGTACCAATGTCTTACTTATATGTCTTGATATCTCATAGTTTAAGTCCTCCAAGTTTATTCTTTTTCTTCATGATTGTCTTGACTATTCTTCCCCTTCATATTTCCACATATATTCAGTTTGTCAACTTCTATAAAAATTCAGGGAGGCATTTTCGACTATGTTGAATGTATAGATCAATATGCAGAGAAGTGACATCTTTACTGTGTCCTATCTATGATTATGCAATATCCTTCCTTCTTAATTAGGTCTTTTAAAATTTCATCAGTAAGGTTTTAAAGTTGCTTTTCTGAATTTTAAACTTACACAAATTAAAAAGTTACGTATCAATTCCCAAATCCTTGTGTCTTAAGCAAGGATAGAGCCCGTCTACAGTAGAATAAGGTCAACACACAGGGAGAAGCCAAGAGGAGAGACAGTCAATCTAGTGATTCAGCCCCTTAATCAAGTCATTCCTGAGGCAAAATCCCCCTCTGGCCTTTACTACAGATTTTCTCTTCCTCCCTAAAGAGGAGTCAATAAAATCTCTGTTTTGATTAAGTTATTAATACCTTTACCTGTTTTGCAGTCACTTGTACTGGAAAGAATTATAATGCGGACATTTATGACACAGAGTTTTGGAGATCTTGCTGACTACCTGGATGTAAGGAGTGAGGAAAAAGGAGTCATGAATGGTGCCCGAGTTTCTAGCATGGGCAGCTACGTGAAATGTGTCAGTCGTTGAGGGGTAAAACTGGTTGGGGGCTGGGAAAGATGATTATTTCAGATGTGAACATGTTGATTTTGACTTGTGGTAGAGGACATTCAAATAAAGATGTCTAGCAGGTAACTAGAAATATGGGTTTAAACCTGTGAGAGATCTGGGCTGGAGATAACTAATGTGGGACTCAGCAGATAGACAGTAACCAAGGCCATGAGAGCAGTATATGGTATCAGTGGAGGATATGGAATAAAACTCTGAGGAACACCAACATTTAAGATCCTGGGAAGGAGATCTAGGAGTGGCCAGCAGGAAGAAAACAAGACTTCATCTGGTAGACTTTATTACAAAGGATCAAAATTCATATATTTCACATTGGTGGGACTCCCCTTTGAAATGACTGGAAGCAATCTATGTCTTCATTTATGTTTTTTAAAGTTTGAGGTTTTCTGACAGCTTTTATTCCTTTTAAGTACAACCAAATCTACTCTACTCTCAAAATGTTAACCTACACATGAAAAAACAGGAAAAACTTCTTCTTGACAAACAAGCTAAAAGCTTGAAGTTTATACAAAACAAAACTGCTAAAAAAGAGAAAAGCTGGAGAGAACTGTGATGTTATTTAAGAGTATGGCAAATATGTCATAGGCTTCTTTTTTTTTAAATTTGTCATAGGCTTCTTAAAGCCATTCTGTCACTATGAATTCTCTCCCTGTGAGAGGAAGACCATTTCTGACCCGCATAAATGCAGCTGCAATGCTAACTTTGCACTCTCTTCCTGCAACTTATAGCCTGATCCACACAAAGGGATCAACCCTATTCTACAGCAGTTATAAATGCTATAGCATTTTTATACGAATCCTACAAACCTAATTAAGACCAAAAAACTTAATGTATAAGCCCTTCAGTTACATCAGCCATATTCCTATGGTTGAATTTTTCTTCTAGATTTCTAAAGCTTTAAAGATTGAATAAACTTACATATTTTATTAAAGAAGCAGCAGCCAAATAGAGTGTGCAATCTTAATTTTGAAATTAGACCTCCAACTACTTTGGCATTACAGCAGCACAATGTTGTCTGAAATACTGACATTGCTTCAAGTTGCTTGACTATTTTTATCTTGTATAATAACTGTAGTGTTAACCCCATAAGACAAATCAATAAATCTGATAAATTTGGCCAGTGGATTTGGTCTTGCAATTTAAGGATATGCAATACAGTTTCAAATACCTGCAAAACAAGTAATATATTCTAAAAGATAATACTCAATTAAAAATTTTTTTGATTTACCTTTATTTCTGCTCCTTTTGATTTTTTCTGCCAGTCCCACACAGTAAGCATATGCTCATTGGAGTCATCAATAACACATAAATGAACACCTGAATCCTAAAGAAAAGTCAAGTAAAGACATTTAAAAATTCCTGGATAAAGCTGACTTTCTAAGAAAGAAATACCATATTATTAAAACTGTCAACAGTAAGATAATCCAAAGCCCTTTAAACTCATTGTTCTTTGAAACATAATGATGGTGTTATTTCCTAAAATTGTATTTTCCTCAGAAGTACAAGGATTCTTTAAAAAAATTTTTTTCTATTTAAAAAATTGTTTCCCCTGGGTTGATCTCTACTTGCCATCTAGCCACTTCTATTATTCAGAGATGGTAATTAATTTTGAGGATATCCTAGTCCCTTCAGCATCTTATGCTTCCTTCTTACTTCCTATATTAAGGTATTTTCCTTTGAGGTAGGCAGGAAGAATTGTACATAATTTTATAACTTTGCTCCTGACTAAATTTTGATAGTTTGATGAAATAAACTAAAATTAATGGCTACTTTAAAGTTTGCTGATTTCAGTTTTCTGTGATATACCTGTTTACATTAACGTGAATACACAAGTAAAAAAATATAATTAAATTCCTATTTTTCTGAAACCGCTTTCATTCACATAATTTAAGCCTCTTGGTTTAAGGAAACCATGAATGATATTAAACAATTTTTTTTCTAGTAGCATTTGTTGTATATGCCGTATAATGTCTATGGAACAGAGAAAGACTATAGTGAAGAGTGAGAGGCACTGAGGAAGGGCAGAGGTTACTCTCTTATCTTTACCTTTCTCTTAGCCGTATTGGAATGATTATCTGAACTAGGAAAAGTTAAGAGTATGAGGCAATTCAAGATAATCTTAACACTGTAACAATGGTATCAACAACCTGACCACAGTTCCTGCTATAGAGATTTTTAGGGGAAAAAAGAGTAAAAGTATTTCCTTTTTGTCCTCTTATCTCCTTTTCTAAACACCTTTCTCCCAATTCCTGACTGGATGGACTCTTGACACTCACTGACTTCAAGCTAGCAAAGTTCCTAAATTCACCCAAACTTATCTTTCTGCTCTAAAACTGTCCCTTCCTCCATGTTTCACAAAACTCCCATAATCCAGAATACAGCTGCTGACACCTAAGAACTGAAGAGATAGTATGAATACATATATACATTCTAAAGCTGTGGACTCCAACCCCCGGGCCAGTACCAGTCCATGGCCTGTTAGGAACCGGGCCGCACAGCAAGAGGTGAGCAGCGGGTGAGCGAGCAAAGCTTCATTTGTATTTATAGCCACTCCCCATCACTAGCATCACTGCATAAGCTCTGCCTCCTGTCAGATCAGTGGGGCATTAGATTCTCACAGGAGCATGAACCCTACTGTAAACTGTGTATGCGAGGGATCTAGGTTGCACACTCCTTATGAAAATCTAATGCCTGATGATCTGAGGTGGAGCTGAGGCGGTGATGCTAGCGCTGGGGAGTGGCTGCAAATACAGATTATCATTAGCAGAGAGGTTTGACTGCACAATAAATGTAATGCACTTGAATCATCCCGAAACCATTCCCCCCACCGCCCTTCAGTCCATGGAAAATTTGCCTTCCGTGAAACCGGTCCCTGGTGTCAAAAAGGTTGGGGACCGCTCTTCTAAAGCATAAATGAGGTCCAACAAATTCTAGAGGCATACTTATCTATGAAATTGAAAAAACATGGATCCTAAAATGTAGAAGGTTGCCTGCATATATAACCATAATTACATAAAATTTAAAAAAATAGAATGTTTAAATGAGTAACATCCTGCCTTATTTTCCCCTCAGAATAAAGCCTCAAGGCTTAGATAAGATTGCCAGACACAAAATTTTAAGCCCATGCTGTCATCAATTCAGAACCAAGATAATTAATGATTTTAGGGAATACAAAGGTTTGTTTCCATTGCTCCAATATGACACCACAAAAAGGCAATATTTGTGCAGAATTGGCCCAAGTTTCATGTCTGTGAATTTTCTAAATAAAATAGATCTCTTCTATGATTCAAGCTTAAGTGAAAGCACATCCTATTGCTTGTTTCTAATTATACTATGCTATGTATTATTTTCCTAACCATTTCCTGCTACTACAGTGGAATCCTATCTCAGGACAGAACAAAATTAAGAATAATTAAGCATAATATCTTGGATCCTAACTAAACCAAAGTACTTTAGTACTTAGTACTAAACTAGCCATTTAGCAATAGCTAGCATCTCATTTTTCAATTCAGAATTATGGATATGGATACTGAGCTTAACTTCTTTTCTGCTTTTTTGTTCAGATTGCTTACTTCTATTAAAATTGTTACTTACTGCTTTTGAAAAATCCAGGCATCCTACTCCACGCTCAAAAGTTCCAAGTCCAATAATTTGCAGTGTGGATAGACTGACTGAATCCCACACCCTGACATGGGGTTGTAGCGGCTGCAAAAAACACAAGATAGAAGGACTAACTGGTATTCAGGCGAATTCAAATAAATACCACTACCACATGGAACTAACCACCATGTTAAAAAAGTAATAGGAATGGATAAATATCTAATAAAAACTCCACTGGATTTACACATGCCCCCAATGAATCTTGAGTAGGTATTTTCTTCTCATACTATGAAAATAAGGAAACATGATAATAATACTAGCAGCAAATAATTTGAGTGTTTATTGTATGCCACATACTATTCTAAGTATGATACATGTTAATTCATTTAGTCTTCATAATCCTATGAGTTACAGGTACTATTATAATTATCATTTAACATATGAGGAAACTGAGATAGAGAGATTTAAATAACTTGCCAAAAGTTATACAGCTACTAAAAGGTAGAGTCAGGATTCTAACCCAGGCAAATTTGCTCTGGATACTTTGCTTTTAGCATTACCTTCATTCCTGAGAAAATGACACTTTTAAAAAAAATCAATGTCCAATACATTGCTAAGCAAACAACCCTTAAGTAGAATTTGGAAATGAATGGGGTCTTACAAGTCATCCAGTAGAACCTTTCTATTTCTTTTCTTTAAAGAAACTGAAGTCAGAGAATGTCATGAGTAGTCATACACATAGCTAATCAGTCATCATTAATACTCACTGTTGATCCTCAGAAATAAGGGATTTGTTATGTAAACCAATTGAATAATATTAACTAGTAGCTGAAGATATTTAAATGATATCAGTTTTATTCATATACAAAATCAAGTGGTTAGCTGGGCACGGTAGTGCATGCCTGTAGTCCCAGCTACTTGGGAGGAACTCTTGAGCCCAGGAGCTCAAGTCCAGCCTGGGCAACATAGTGAGACCTCCTCCCTCCCCCCACCGGTCTCTAAATATAATAAATAAATAAAAAAAAAAAAAATAAAACCAAGAGGTCCATCAACTAAGGGAAATTACAGTACCTTCTGGCAGAAAGTGATAAATTACTCTATGTAAAGAAAAATATGAGCATATCAGTTCTCTCATTTTTATAGGTATATAGTCTCCTTAGGGAGAACATTTATTTTTTAGAAAAATTATTTAAGCAGTATGATTCTTTTGTCTTTTGAAGTGTTCTTACATTCTAACATGTTTTTTCCTTGCTCATAGTAAAAATTCCTTAGTTAAATTTTAAAAGAATAAAATAACTGAGTTGTGGTTGAAATTATAATCAATTCCAATCTAACAGCAATGTCCCTAGGTACAGAATGCATGACACTGTGCCACTCACCCTTCCATCTTTATCCACTCCAGCTATCTGTCCAGTTGCAATCCTAATTTTGTCAGGATGTATAGCAAGGCTAAAAAGCAGTATTAACAATAATTTTAAATACAGGAAACATGGGAAATAGCAGAAACGTACCTTTGTATTGACATTTTTCAAACCAGTAGTTTTTAATCATTAAAAAAACTCACTTTGACCTACTTGTCTTCTTTAGCAAATCAAACAAACATCCATTATCTGAAGATTTCTAAGTTTTCATTTGTACCTCTTCTTTGTTAAGCTGAACAAATTAATGGAACACTAAATTCAAAGAAAATATTTATCCACAACTGTGGCATGCTAACAAATTAAACTATTTTCATTTGTTCAAGTTCCTTTCTAGTCCATGCACGTATGCATACATATTCAATTGGTTTTATTATAGTGAAGATGCAATATTGTATTGTATAATTTTAATGTATCAAAATATAAGCATTTTTTCATTTTGCTACATAATTCTTAAACATATTATCGTTAAACATATTAATAGCTCTACCATCTTTTGGCCACTTCTACTTTTCTACAAAAGAAAACAGCAGTGAACATCTTCAAACATAGTGCCTTCAACCTTTTAATTAGTTCTTAATGCTAAGAAGTTAAACTTGCGGCAAGGAGTTTTTAAATAAAAACGGAAAGTGGTGTAGCATATGTGCCCAAATTGCTCACAGTACACATATAAGTGACTAGCAAAATTTTAAAAATGATGTCTTCATGTCTGTATCTAGACTCTTTCTATATCTTGCAACCAAGAGGTAAGCTCATATGAGAATATACATTTTTTGTTTCTTTGTATGTATTGCTCATTATTTTCCCAAAGAGTAGTATCAATTTAAATTGTCATAAAAATAAAAATGTTCCAAAAGTTTCACCACAAGTTCCCCATATTAAGAACTATATCTTTTAAAATGCTTCAATAATTTAATTGCTATAAATGGTATCTTGTTTTAGTTTCTTTGATTACTAAGAGGCTAGAGTTTATCAATATGTTTCTTTAACCAATTCCATTTCTTATTTAAATAGTTTATGTCCTGTATTGAGGTCAACTACATTAAAGGTAACTAAAAATCTAACACATTAACATCTTGCCTCTCTTTTTTTTTTTCTGTCTCTACTGCTTGAATCAGAATCAGATCTCTTTTTAAACAAATTTTTTAAATTAAAATTTCTGAATTAGTTAATACATTTGCATGGTTCAAATATCAACAGCTATAAAAGACATACTGAGAAAAGTCTCTTTCCCATCTGCCACATCTACTAAGATCTTATCAACTTCTCCCCATCCCTACCCTCTGCAGCCCCTATTCAGGTAATCACTGTAATTAGTTTCTTTTTATTAATAATTCCAGGAAATTTTTACATATGTGGAAAGCCAAGATAAACACTTACTTTCCACCTCTTTTTTTACACAAATGGTAGAACACTGTGCACATTCTCCTGCTCTTAAATATTTGTACTTGGGAATTTATCTTAGGATCTTTCCAATTAATACATAAAGCACTTCCTCATTTTTCTTCACAGTTACAGGGTGACCTATGGGTACACCACAACCTCACCAGTTCCCAACCGAAAGATATTTAGGCTGTTTATAATCTTTAATATCACAAACAGCGCCGCAATAAATGATTTTGCACATATATTATTCTGCAAGTGTAAAAGGCAGTATTTTAATTATCTCTAAAAGTCTGACATTCATATAATATTCTAATAGTCATATATTAGAGTAATTTTTTTCTAGATAAAGAAATAGTTGCCAGAATAGTATAGACATAAGAGAAGGTTTTAACTGTTGGAAAACAATAGATTTAAGCAATAAATGATTGAATTTATCTAAAGAATTAACAAATTTATTGAGTAATTTAAAAATATGCCTAAGCATTTAAAAGGGGTTCTCACATTTTTACAGTTTGATATCCTATGGGATACTTATGATCTTTATTTAGTCATGATTTCTTTCTTCCAAAAAGAAAAGTCTTAAGCCCAAAACTTATATACAAAGAACAAATCCTCAATAAATACTGAGTAACCAATAATCACTCTCAGAAATGTGAAAAAGTTCAGTCTGCCCCACATATATTTCATACTACAAACCAAAGAAGAAAAGGACTATAAGGGATCTGAGAAAGCAGAAGTTGTTCCAATCGAGATTTATGGGAGGTATATTTTATTGCTGCTGCTACCACACCAACCATTTGAGGACTTCCAAGTCCTTTTTTTTCCTTTCTAAAATATATTCTACAGAATGCCCATAATATCCTTACATTCCATTCTGCACTCTCCACAAGAAATCATTTTCAATAAAACCCAAATTTTAAAAATTAAAAATGAGGGCACAAAAGAACAAAATGAACCAAAGTTAAATGATACCAACCATTTCACACAGTCTGTATGACCCAGGTAGTGTCGTTGAGTTCTCTCCTCATAATTAAATAGTACTACTACTGATGCAATGAAATAAACTATTTCCCCAGTAGGAAGAAGATAAACATTAGCTCTACAGTCCTTTCCTCGATAACCATATCTTAAAAGAAAAAGAGTCAAGGTTTTTAATAAAAATAACTTTCAAGGTGTCAAATTAACAATTTTTTCATGGATACATAAGGGAATCAGGAAGATATAATGAAAAGAGGACTGGACTAGACCTAGAAAACTCAGGTACTGTCGTTACACCTTGTGCAACCCTGAGTCTTTTAATATGTTTAAATCTTAGTTTTCTCATTCACCAGACAAATATAGAGGCCCTAATATGTATCAGGCACAGTGCTGAACATATAGTTCTAAACAAAGCAAACAAGGGGCCTATGTCCCTGGAACTTATGCTCTGGCAAAGAAGACAGAAATAATCACCAAATATATAATTACAAATTGTGGAACGAAAAATAACAGGATGCTAAGAAAAAGCACACATCTAATTTAGATCGGGGGAGAGAGAAGGGAGGGAGCAAAGCAGGCCTATCTGAGAAAGTGATATTTATGCTGGATCTAAATGATGAATAAGGGACGGGCAGGCAAAGTTTGGTAGGCAGAATGTTTGTTAAAAATAAGCTGTACACAATTACAGGATTGGTGAGTTTTTCCAAGCTGATTTCAGCCTAAAGGAAGGAATAGTTCAAGGGATATGGGAGGAGGTATAGGAGAATGGAGGCAGAGTTCAAATGATTAGCTCCTTTCTGCTTCCCTGAGTTTCTTAGAGGTTCTAAGTGAAGTGAGAATTTCTAGATGAAATTAGGAGAGATCTGTTTTAAACCACCATTTAAAAAAAAAAAGTCTGGCTGAGAAGTTAATTCTGGAATTAGAATCAGCCTTGTTAATTTGAGATCTTAATAAGATAATTCACACCATATTTAGTTTCATAGGTTACAAAATGCTTAACTAATGTTTTCTTACGTAATTCTTACAACAGCCCTGTGAGGTAGGGGTTATTAATCCCTTTTATAAGTGAAGAAAGTTATGGTTCATAAGGAGTAAGTGGCAGGGCCAAAACTCAAACACTAGTTTTCCAATTCCAGTCCAGTGTCTTTTCTACTACACCACAAGTACTTGCCATGATGTTCATGAAATACGTGCTTGGCCTTTATCAAGACATTAATTTTGATGGCTTTAAATTGCTAATAGCGAAATAAATATGTGAAAGGGTTAGAGATGATGTCTTCTTTTTAGTTTCTTTAGTGGTTGTTATGTTCCTTATATTTACTTTTTTGGTACAAAGACAATTTTAATAGAGATTAGGTAAACTAATTTTTCTTAAAGTAGAGACAAAGCAAACAAATTTGTTATCATGGTAGAGAAGGATACACCCACTCCAGTTTGAGCTTCTCAGGAGGCAGTTCTGTTCTGATGTCATCATAGTTGTCAACATCAGAAGGAATGAACATTGTAATTGGCCGACCTCGCATAAACATTTTAACATATTCTCCTTCTGTTGAAACACAAGACAAAAATTAAGTCACATGTATTTTCTGTATAATCATAGAAAAGCGGATTATTAATATGATACAATAATAACAAGACAAAAATAACTACTTTGAAGTTTTATTCTCATTATGTATAATTGTTTCTGTTATATAGTCATCATCCCTTAGTATCTGTGGGGGATTGATTCCAGGACCACCTCCCTCAAATACCAAAATCCATGGATGCTCAAGTCTCTGATATCAAATGGCATAATATCTGCATATGCATGTCCTCCTGTATATTTTAAATCATCCCTAGTTTACTTATAACATTTAATAAAATGTAAAAGCTATGCAAATAGTTGTTATAGTGTATTGTTTAGGGAATAATAAGAAAAAAGAGCCTGTACATGTTTAGTACAGACATAATTTTTTTCCGAATATTTTTGATCTGTGGTTGGTTGAATCCACAGATGTGGAATCCATGGATACGGAGGGCTGACTACATATATATATAGAAAACAAAGTGATACTACAAAGACCTAGTCCAAAACACTGTAGGAAAAAAACATTGGCCATTTGCTTAATTGAGAATATTTTCATAATTAATATATAATTTATCTAAGTTGACACATTTCTTCAAGAAGGCCAGAAAGGCTGAGGTAGAAAAATACAAAAGAAAATAATTTTGGGATGGAAGTTTTCCTAACAGTTGAAAAGAAGAGACAGATTATTTGGATAGACAACAACCATGTTTACCACACTACTTGATCAACCTACTGATGTTTTAATGAAACATAAAAAATATGACCTCATAAACTAAAAAGCTTCTACACAGCAAAGGAAATAATCAACAGAATGAAGAGGCAACCCACAGAATAGGAGAAAATATATGCAAATCTTATATCTAGTAAGGGGTTAATCTCCAAAATATATAAAGAATCCATATATTTTGGATGTATTGAATTTCATAGTAAAAAACCCTAATAACTGATTTTTAAAAATGGGCTAAGGACTTGGATAGACTTTTCTCCAAAGACATAAACATGGCCAACAGGTATATGAAAACATCACTAGTCATCAGAGAAATGCAAATCAAATATTACTTCATACCTGTCAGGATAGCTATTATCAAAAAAAACAAAAGACAGCAAGTGTTGATGAAGATGTGGAGAAATTGGAACCCCTGCAAGCTACAGGTGGGAATGCAAAATGGTATAGCCGCTATGGAAGACAGGATGAAGGTTCCTCAAAAAATTAAAAATACAACTACCATATGAACTAGCACTCCCACTACTGGGTGTCTTCCAAAGAACTGAAATCAATATATTAAAGCTATTAGCACTCTATGTTCATAGCAGCACTATTCACAATAGCCAGGAAGTGGAAATAACCTAAACATCTACTGACAGACGAACAGATAATGAAAATGTGGTATACATACACAATGGAATACAATTCAGCCTTAAAAAGGCAGGAAATTATGCAACATGTGCCAACATAGATGAAACTTGAAGACATTATGCTCAGTGAAATAAGCCAAAGAAGGACAAATACTGCATGATTCCATTTATACAAGGCATCTAAAATTGTCAAATTCATAGAATCAGAGTGAATAGTGGTTCTAGAGGTTGGGAAGGGGGAAAAAAGGCATTAATAATCAACGGGCATAAAGTTTCAGTCAAGCAAGATGAATAAGCTCAAGAGATGTGCTGTATAACACTGTATCCATAGTCAACAATAATGTATTGTACACTTAAAAATTTGTTAAGAGGGTAGATCTCATATTAAGTGTTCTTACCATAATAAAAAACAAAAACATGACCTCAGAATACACCACAAGGAGCGGAGCAAACACTTTCATAAATTCATGGAGAAGAGGACTAAGAGCTATGCTACTCAACGTGTGAGTGGAGCTGGAAGGTAGAGGACCAACTTCTTACTTTACAATTGTGCCTACAACCAGCCTCGAGTCTAAACAGTTAAATTCAATTGCATTATAACACACTAAAATTTTCAAGACAGTGCTAGGAAACAGTTTTCTTATTAGCAGCATAGGTTTTAAAACATCTTTTATTTATATAAACCAATAGTTGTTTGTAAGATCTGCAATAGTCTAAAAGTAAAAATGTTAAAGTCTAGAATCAAATCAATATTTATTATGCATCTTTTACAAAAGGAAACAATACTTCACCAAACAGATGGGACTGTTTCTTATTCCTTCAAAAACAAAAAACAAACAAAGCCCACTCATCCCTGCCCCAAGCATCCTGGTGATCTACATATAGATAAGCTTAATAAATGCTGATGGCAATTGTGAAAAGGTTACAAACCAACCTAAAAGGAAAGAAGAAAGGGACTAGTACAAAAGCATAGGAAATGTCTAGCAATTGCCAACTTGTCTGGTATGATATGAAAATAGCATTAGAACCAGACTGAAAATATGACCATCAACCAGAGGCCAAAACCACCTTAGGATCTCCAATAATGACCTAAGTAAGCTACCTAAGGAAAAGAGTACATAACAGTCCAGTAGTTTATATAATGCAAACCATGAAGAAGAAGGAAAGATAAATCACTTGCTGAATGTCTCCAAGTATTTCTTCAGTCAGATTAAAAATCACGCTTGTAATGGGTGAGAAGTTCAAGTTATTTTTATTATTACTCACAGTGTGCTCGGCCTCAGGGTTTGATCTAAGAACAGGCTAAGACCTCCCACGCTATGATTTTAACACCACATGATATTTATATCTTTATTACTTCTGAATCTAAGAGTGGGCTCTGCTTCCTGATGATTTTTAGCATAGCTGGACTTTGATGATAACTGAATGATTACCAGCTGTAAATATCCCCCTTCTGCAATCATCCTTATCTGTACTTCCTTGTCTTTTTTTGTATATAGTTTACTCCTTTAGGTGTCAATTTGTTATACAATTGTCCCTCTAGTTTTTTTTTTTAAGATTGTAAAATTTTGAAGGCAGACACCCTGTCCTTTGGAATTTCTCCCAGGATCTTTGATCAGAGGTGTACATCATAAATGCTTTCTGAATGACATTTAATAGATGCTTCTATTGCCACTTAGAAGGGCATATATGTCCAGCAAAGGGTAAGGGTTAGTAACGTTAGGATGAAAATGCTTTCCCTGCCTGTAAACCGGTAGTACGTATGTTGGAGATCAAGTATATAACTAAGCACTTCAAACAATTCCTGGCAATACCTTATAGTGGAAAGAACATGAGCCTTGGAAAAGACTGACTGAGATTTGAGTCCCAGTTATATACCTTATTAGCTGTGAGACTTTGGCCTCACTTTCCTAACATGTAAAATGACAGTAACACTTACTGCTTGGAATTGTGATTGATTAAATAAGACAACACACCGCAAAGCACAATATGAGGTCCCTGACCAATATTTATCCCCTTGCCTTTGAGAAGGATTTGTGACCATTTGAAACACTGTCTAGCAATCGCTGATATAATTTAGTACACTATGATATCTCTTCATAAGCTTTAAAGTGACTGTCCACAGAACAGCAAGTGTAGGCAAATAAGCTAGAAATCTGCTGATTCTATTATGTATGCTTTAAAACAGGGGTCACAAATTCATTTGCAAGGAAATGCAAATGAGAGAAGTGGGAGAGCACAGAATGACTGGGGGTGTGGGCACTGGCAAACACCACACCCTATCTCAGGCAGGCAGCACCTGGTCAGCTCTATGAAGGATGTGGGCCCAGTATTGATCTTCTCATTTTTTAAGAGAAAAAGATAATCTATAATTTATTGTGAAATCTCCCAATATTTAAAAGTTTCTCCTTTGCTAAAAAAGGGAAAACACCATGTGAAAACACACCTTTGGCCTGCACACAGCACACAGGTCCCCAGTTTGTAACCTTCTAAAATGACAGTCTTTATCTTGGGTATGAGGTAAATCATACAGATGAACAAGAACCTCTTTCCTCCAGTCATTGTCAAATTCTAATTGTAAACTTTTTCTTGAGATTCTCAAGTTTCTTGATCTTACACTCAAAGGACTTATAGTCAATGTTTCTGTTACCCCAGTGCTACTTTCTGACTGTGCTCACTGTAAACTACCTAGGAAAGTCAAGGGTAAGGGACGGGCTGTGGGACTGATCAGAGTATGAGATCAGTAACATTAATATAAAATCTGGTGGTCCAGAAAAAGAAAGTGAGATAAAGATATTGTTAAATTACCCACCTCATGATAGTTAGGAAACACAGTATAGGGCTATCAGTATTCAATAATGAAGCTGCTGTTTACTTAAATGTAATTAATCTCAACATTTTATCTCCAATCTTGGCCCAGTGAGAATTTCTGGGACTGAGAGGGAATAGAGAGAACACAAGCTTTGTGATACAGACCTTGGTTTTAGAACTTACTAGCTTATGCTTAAACAAAATTTATTATATATTCTTAATTGAATGTGATCAGAGATGGAGTAGTTTAATCATAAAAGAAGAAGTTCTGTAGGATATTGTTGATAAAAGCTGTTATGTCATTTCTCTAGACACACATATTGTTGAAACTGGATGAAATCTTAGAGCTCACCTAGGGTAACTACCTACTTTTACAGAAGAGGAAACTAAAGCTAAGAGAGGTTAAATGAATTTCTTAACTATGTTCCAAAATGTTATCTATTACTTCAAACGTTGGAAACATTTTCACTCTAAAACTATGTTCTAGACCTGCTCTGTCCAAAACGATAGCCATTTGTTACTGAACACTTGGAATGTGGCTAGTCTGAGTTGAGATGTGCTGGAAGTATAAAATACACACCAAATTTTCAAGACTTAGTGTGAAAAAAATAAATAAAATATCTAATAGTTCTTTTTACTGATCACACATCAAAATGATACCATTTTGGCCACATAGGGTTACATAAATTAAAGTTAATCTTACTTTTGTCTTTTGACTTTTAAAATTTTGGCTACTGGGAAAATTTAAATTACATATGTGTTATACATTCTACTTCTATTGGACAGTGCTGTTCAAACAGCGGTGAGGTCCTCAGGCTAGTCCACAGAAGTCCAACGACCTGACAACATAGCTTCCTTATAATCCAAATAGTACTAGCTTAGGCTCTGGATCCTAACAGCTGGAGTAGAAGAGGAAGATGTTTCTGCTTTATTATCTTTGGAAAGGTAAATGTTAAGCAAAAATTTGAAATACTTGATGCTGTACTTTCCTTTCTGTGTCCTTCCCCTATACTTCCTAACACTGCCCCTTCAATTCCTCAGGTTTTGCTCTTCTACTTTAGCCATCTCCCTTAGGCCAATCCCAAAGTACCCCAAATTGCAAAATGATTATCATATTCCCTAATCAAAACTCCCATCCTTTTGAGACAGTTATTCAGGTGGTCTGAGAAAAGCACTATTACTGAAATGATTCATACTTATGTATAAAAAACTGGTTATTGAACTTATTTTTATATTTTAAGGATGCTTATCAAAATTTATTCATCTTAGCCAGGTGTGGTAGTGTGCACCTGTAGTCCCAGCTACTCAGGAAGCTGAAGCAGAAGTAGAGTTTGAGCCTAGGAGTTTTGAGCCCAGCCTGGGCAACACAGTGAAACCCTACCTCTAAAAAAGAAAATTAAAAAAAAAACAAACCATGAAAAACTTAAAAAAATGTATTCATCTTTCATGGCTTGTAATAAAGTGAAAGGAAAAATTCAGGAAGAGTGGAGAAGGAAAATAGCACTGGGCATACTCCACTCTGATATCAGTTCCTTCACTGCTTTATTCACAGCTAGCTTTATTTCTAGACTTAAGAGGTTTTAAAAAAGAGAAAAATTGCCTTTCAAGACAACAGCAGAGCTTTAGGGGTTTGGACTATGGTTGTAATTATTTGTGTAATGGGTACTACCTGTGGAACTTCTAGAATGCTTACAATTTTTTCTCCCAAAAGTTTCCACTTTAAGAATCCGTTTTTACTTGTATTTTACAATCTTTAGAACTAAACAGCCTTTCCAAAACTAGAATTCGAGTTTTATATTTAACTAAAATGGAGCAGAGTGTGATGCTATTTAATTCCTCCAAACAAACACAAAATTAAAGAATCTTTAATTAGTTTGAGCCTTTTTTCAGATAGTTCTACGAGTGCTAATCTCCCAAACCAGAGAGTTAAAGAACAGAAGGATAACCAAAATGTAGAAATATTAACTAAAATTTTATAGTAGAAAGTGACAAAGATCATGTGTGGAAGGCTAAAACCTTTCCTTAAAAGTATTTTTTTTCCAAAAAGATTTCAAGTCCTAGTTAATGACCCAGTTATTTTGTAGTTATAATTAGTACTTTCAAATTTCTATGAAACGATGCAATCTGTAAAGATGTTTGGATGCTGAACAGGGAACTTGATTTGTATTATCATAAAGCCTAAATTTCACCCCCTTTCAATGGTCTGGCTGTAAAAATAGATCATAAAATGTAGATCCTCAAATTAAAAAAAAAGTGACTTTAGGAGGATATAATCTAATCTTCTTATCTCACAGATTTAAAAAATTCCTAGTTACTGTACTTGCCAAATATGCAGTTAGTTTTACTACCTAGGACAAAACCCAGGTCTGAAAAATTTGACCAAGTACTAAAATGCTACCTTAATTTTCTTTGTTCTATAGGCAGAGTTCTATTAGCTGGTAAATTTTCCTGAATACTTAATTACATGGGGGGAAGGGGATACATACAATGAAAGTATAAAAGACATGAACCTAACCCCTTAAGCACCTGCTAATCAACTGATACTAATTACAATAATAATCCAATTTACTGTTACCTACTTTCTTGAATCTAAACCTCCATCAGATTTCTCTTTGCTGTTTTGTTTACAATTGTCATAAAATTACTTGAAAATATTAGATACAAGAGTTTGCTTAAGCATTTTATTAACAGATTATTTTTACTGCCTGAAAAAGGCTTTCTTTGGGAAAAGATGGGAAAGAAGTCTATTCCAACAATATCATATAAAATTTCTAAAAGACTTGCTATATTGCTGAAAACTTTTCTATAGGCAAAATGTGGCTGTATTTTAAAAACTCCCTGAAATCACTAAGGAACAATTATTTTAAGCACTAAATAAATGAAAAAGCTTTTCATTTTATCTGAGTATACCACGTTGGACTTAATTTTATAAAAATAAGAAATTCAAAGAAGAAACTTCAATGTCAAAACATTTATTTTATTCCTCTTGATTTGCTTTCTTAATTAACTATAGTAGGAAGAGAATCAGGAGGCCCCAGCAGAACATTTAAAAACCTGCATATGAAATTCTGATTAAATAGGATTAACGGGAGGCTTCAACTTTAGTTTTTTTTTCCTTTTAAAAAAAAATCTCTTTTCTCTGCCCTTGGACATAGATTAATGTTTTATTTCTTATTAAGGAAAAAAAAACCCAACCCTGAGTCAAATAAAGCAATATGTGAAGATCTGGTAAATCTGGGGGGGTCAGCATATGGGTGCTCATCATATTATTTGCATGCATTTTTAGAAAGATTAAAATAACTCACAATCTTTTTTTTTTTTTTAAATACATTAACTGCCACGTGAGTTGCACGTAAATCACGCAAATTTTGAGCCCAGGGCCTCCTGAAGCACATGAACACTCAATTCTCCGAAACAAATTCAATAAGTATGTTGTGAGTTACATACAACTCAAGTGGCATGCAGTGTAAAAACTGATTCTAGCATTGCATGAGTTGCATATAACTCTCGCACAGAAAACAATAAAAAATGACAAATTTTTCATTAAATTAGAAATTTTTGAAGTTTTTATTCTATTTTTGTAATAAAACACTGTGGCCCCAGGGGGAAAAAAAAATTTCCTAGTGTGGCAGTCAGTGTGTTAAGACAGCGGTCACCAACCTTTCCGGCACCAGGGACCAGTTTCGTGGAATACAATTTTTCCACGGACGGGGGTGGCAGGGTGGGGGGGTGGAGCTCAGGCGGTGATGCGGGAGTGATAGGGAGCAGCTGTAAATACAGATGAAGCTTCACTTGCTCACACTGCTTCCTGGTTCCTAAGTTTCATGGAAGACAATTTTTCCACAGGCATGGGGCAGGGGGGCAGGGGGGTGGGGGGTAGCAGAGCTCTGCGGCCCAGTCCACCACTTGGGGGTTGAGGACCACAGTGTTAAGAGAAAAAGTCTTGCTCTGTCACCCAGGTTGGAGTGCAGTGGTGCAATCATAGCTCATTGTAATCTTGAACTCTTGCCTCAGCCTCCAGAGTAGCTGGGACTACAGGCATGCACCACCATGTCTGTCTAATTTTTCTAATTTTTTTTGTAGAGACAGGGTCTTGCTCTTGCTCAGGCTAGTCTCAAACTCCTGACCTTAAGCAATCCTCCCTCCCTGGCCTCCCAAAGTGCCAGGATTACAGGCGTGAACCACCACGCCTGGCCCTAGATTGGATTTTTTTTTTTTAATATACATATGGTGAAAATACAGCATGGGTGAAAAGGCTTTAACCACAATATAGTAAATATGCACAAAACTAGGATGTTCTCTTATGAACAGTCATATTCTCCATGTCTAGAGGAGGCAGTTGGGGCCTTTTTCTTAGCTGAAAATAAGAAAAGAGGATGTCAAGAACACATATTCTTAGAAGTTGGGATAGTTTCTATTAAAAAAAATTGGACAGCCTTTAAACATGGTTTAATCTAGATGACTGCTACCAACCATAACATGATGAAACCATATCCTTACTTCACAGGGCTTAAAAAATATCTACAACAGAGAAAAGGACCCCCTTTTTTGGTCTCTTTTTAAAATACAGAGAATACTTGGAGAAAGCCCAGATGTAGGAATCCAAGTTATGTTTAAATAGCCTATTAAAATGGGCTAGTATCTCAATTTTAGAACTAAGTACATATCTCCTTTTGAAATGTAGTATTTGGTTTCCTATCCTTCTGTTTATCCACACTAAGCAGACTTAAAAAGTTAGCACCCTTCTTCCTAATTTCTGGAATTGCAAAGTTTGGGATACCATCTCAGTAACAAGAATCCATCTGTAGTTCAGTTAAGGGCTCCTGACTTTTTTTTTTTTTGGTTTGATTCAAACTCTCAGTAGGGGATAATATACTCCCTCTCAATAGGTGACACAATATATAGTGTCAGAAGGCCACTGCTATCATGTATCCTTATAGGTAAGTTTTAGCTATTTTTTCAGATTTAATGCTCAGTTTACACAAGTGTGAACAGGTTTTAGGACCAAACACGCTCAGAGTCAATAGCTCAGAAAACATAATGCAAGGCACTAAACAAAAGCACCTGCATTCAAGTTCTTTAAAAGGTAGTTTACATGCAAATTAGTGAAGGTATTGGGGGTGTGACTGTCCTTCATTTTCTGTTTGCTGCAAGAGAGTAACTTTCAAAAGTTACTGAAAAGACATTAGTAATATCTAATCTAAGCCTAACTATATGTAAGTAAACTGAGGCCCAAGGTCTTGGAGTCATCGGGAAAATTTATTACTAGATGAACAATGTTTCACATTTTTTCATAATTTCCTTTGGCAAATGGAATTTTGAGCTTCTCCCAACCAGAGTTGACTTTAGTCGGTCTAGAACTGTGATTCTTTAATCTTCTGTGATATACGTCATTTCACCCCTAACTAGGTGTCATGTTTACTAATCTTATGCTCTTTTCACTACACCACTTTGCATTCCTTTCCTAGATGAGGTACCTAATGAAGCTTCTGTTGCTTGAAGTGCATCTATATTTTATAAATGTAATGGCTAACAAATACAAAATTGTATGTACTCTATAATCAATGACCTCTTTGCTGTTCCTTAACACAGTAAGAAGCTCCTGCCTCAGGGCTTATGTACTTCCAGCTTCTTCTGTTCATGAAATTCTTTCTCCGGATATCCACATATTTCACTCACTTCCTTCAGGTGGCTCAAATGTCACCATATCAGAAATGTCTTCCCTAACTACTCTATATAAAACAGCAATTCTCTACTCTCCTTATTCTTTTCTAATACGTATCACCTTTTGACATATTAAGTATTTATTATTTGTTTTGTCTATGTAGAATGAGTAAGTTCCACACAGTTTAGACATTGTAACTGCTACAACTCTGAGTGCCTAGGACAGGGCCCAACAAAGTAAGCACTCAATAAATATTTGTTAAATGAACAAATGAAGGTATAAAATGTGTATCTGATAAAGGACAATAAACATCTTACAGCTGCAATAGCTGTTAGAATGACAAGTTTATTCAGGGTTTTTATTTTCTTTCCTCAATTTCATAAATGAGTTTATATTATTTATTTTTAAATTATTTGAATAACCATTTGGCTACAACAAATTACCAAGGGATTTTTAGACAGTATATATTCCAAAATAACTTTTAAAGTATTTTTCATCTGAAGTCATTTTTAGAAAGGTAGCTAGTAAGAAACAGTCAATTACTTCTCATTTTTCTAAGATATTGTAACTGTTCTTCCATCTTAACATACCTGTACAGTTGGGATCTTACTGCACTGATGTGGTAGCTAAGAATGAATCTAATCTTAGAGCAGTGAGGCAGCACTACAAGAGGAAGTAAGAGTGGAATTTAGTGACTGATGAGTTCCCTTTTTCTCAATTAAGCACATTTCTTTCCAGTAGGGATCTGACTCATTCAGGTTCTCAATATGACCAGATAATTAATTATGTACTAATTCTAAACAGCTTTAGTTTGAGGTTCTATAAGAGAAAAATGATTTAAGATTATTCAAGTCTGAATGAGGGCATTCAGATTCTGCCCCAGAAATTATGGGTACATGTGGTATTTATTTTCCATATTTTAAAAATGTAATATATAGTCGTCATGGGGAATTGGTTCCAGGACCTCCTGCAGATATCAAAATCTGTAGATGCTCAAGTCCCTGATAAAAAAGGGTGTAGTATTTGCATATAACCTATGCACATCCTCCTATATACTTTAAATCATCTCTAGATTACTCAACCATCTAAAATCCACCTACTTCTTTCTATAGCCTCTGCCTCAATCTCAGTCAGGCCTCAACTACATAATAGACTGAAGCAAAGAGTTCTCCTTGCAGGTACACTCTAATGATTAGAGTCTATTCTCCAGATAGGATATAGCTGATTAAAGTGGCAAAAGAATACACTCAAATTCCAGAAATGAGGCTCAATGCAAGCAACATTTGATATTACCAAATCCGTACATCTGGGACAATCTTTTGAGGTAAAATTCTTGTAACAGAATTTAACCTACTTTTCTACATCCTTTTCCAGCTTTCATTCATCCTTCTCCCCAGATACTGGCTAAATCCTGTAAAGTGATGCTTCTGAAGCAAAATCCTCCCCTTTTAACCTATTTATCTGAATGGTTTTGAAAACTGTGTCACCAATACAAACCACTCTTATATACCAATCTTAAGTTTCTTTCTCCTTCCAAAGAACATACCACAAGAAGAGAAAAGGCACGCAGCTCTTTCTCATTTACCCTATAAGGATTTTATAAAATTTGAGCTCTTTAGCAAAACATCTAATAATAACAGCACCTTTTTATAGTTACAGTGTTTCCTATTTTTAAAATACTTTCATATATATTATTTCATCCTTCAGCAGTCATGTGAAGTAAGCTTAACAGTTATTATTCTCAGATTAGAAAACTACTCAAAGACATTGTCATTTGGCCTAAGTCACAAGGCTATTATGCAGAAGAGTCAGGACCAAACATTAAACACTGCGACCCCCCCCAATTCACTGCTCTTTATATATATTACACTCATTAAAAATTGTTTTGTATATAATGTCAACATTCTTAATAATATTTCATTTGGGAGTAACCTTAAAGTAAAATCTCACACATTATTAATTAGAATTTATTAAAAAGGAGGACAAAGATGATTAAGAAAGAATGCCTACCAATTGAACTCATTTAGAATTATTAAAACAAATCGATAAATATTCAAATAAATTTTCCCTTTCTATTGGAACAAGTAACATAAATCCACAGAAATCAGAACTAAACAACAAAAATGTAACACATGTAGCTGGTTACCAATGCCGATAATAACTAGACATGAAATACATTGCGAAAAGCATGAAGAAGTAAATGCTTCGTTAAACACTATTTTAATTAAATTGCATGCAAAATCGATGTCTTTGGTCAGAAAACTACCAACTTAGTAAGTACTAAATACAATATATAAAAGAACTTTTTTGAGTCAGAACAAGCACAACAGCATATTTAGCCAGAAATCAATAAATAAGAATATTTCAAGAGGTTTGGCTAGACGAAATTTTCAATTTATCAAGACTTAGT
Source organism: Daubentonia madagascariensis (assembly GCA_023783475.1). Classification (NCBI taxonomy): domain Eukaryota; kingdom Metazoa; phylum Chordata; class Mammalia; order Primates; family Daubentoniidae; genus Daubentonia; species Daubentonia madagascariensis. The sequence goes on along the minus strand of JAKFHU010001035.1, from coordinate 36,004,695 downwards.
TAATGTTTTTAATGAGTTTTGTAAGAGAAATACTTAAATTTATCATCTTTTATTTTTATGTCACTTGATCTTTAGATTCTAGAGAGAAAATGCAGGTTTTTTTTTCTCTCTTTTGTAATTTTTATTGTCACATAGAATTTTAGATCTCTTGAAATAAGATGGGATTTTTTCTTTCTCCATTCATGATATTGCTTTGTAATAAAAGATCAGGTTTTAAAAAAATGATAAGCCCAAATACAGAGACTCCTGTAAGAAATCTAGTATAGAAGAAAGCAAACCAATGACCGGAAGAATTACTTAGAGTTTTTCAACGGGTTGAATTTTCTGTTGAGACAAAATGTTTTTTACGATGATAATTTGGGCTGTTGCAAAATGACATATCAATGTAATCTCTTGGTACTATTTAATAGACTATGCAATGTACTTCATTTATTACTATGGACTAATAATAACTAAATGAAATAGTATAATCTTACAGCAAAATAAATGATTAGAAAAGCATTTTAAATATTTTTTAAAAGATATTTTTAATTTACCTTGGTTGATGATGACATCTTTATGCCTAAAAAAGGAATTCAAAGAACACATTTATTTTATAATTTTATATGGCTGACCATTATAACCACCTGAAGAAAATCTTAAAGCTTTGACGCCTAGTTCATTCCCTAGATAAATCTCTAGAAGTGAAATTAAGGAATCAGTATTTTTTTAGTTTCTCACTGGTCTCAACTACTAATATACACTATTTTATAAAATAATGAATATCCCCTAAGATCACATAAAGAGTGAAAGCTCAAAAACAACTTATGTGGTACGTGCCTGTAATCCCAGCTACTCAGGAGGATCCCTTGAGCCCAGGAGATCAAGGCTGCAGTAAGCTTTGATTTTGCCACGGTATTCTAGCCCAGACAACAGAGCAACAGAGCGAGATCTTGTTGTCTCTTTTCAAAAAAAAAGAGAACTCACAAAAAATATTCAAATCTTACAGGATTACTATATAAACACTATATAAATTATAATACAGATTTTAAAAAAATGATTCAAACTAGACATACATAATTGTACATGCAAATGTGATAGTCACAGACTTATTAATTTTCAGACATAATAGAAAAAGTGTAATACTTACTTGTCTGTATTTTTTATAACTTTTGATATTAATTTTGATGTTGAAGGTGTTCTCAATAATTTATTACGACTATCATCTGAATTTTCCCATGAATTATGTGACTTTTCAGCTGCTGATGGTCGTTTTATACTAGAAGAAACATAACATATTGATTTCTTAGAGAAAAATTCTGAGTAGCAAAGACACGTAATTGACAGTTTAAATAAAACATAAAAGCAGCAATTAACATTTCCTTAAAGCTAATCCAGGAAAGAGAAGGAAGGATTAGTTGAAAGGCTCTGCTTGGATGAGTGAAGGATTTAAACAAGGCAATTACTAAATTCATTTTATAATTTGCTATATTATTCAGAAAATTCACTAGAACAAATATTACCTGATTAAAAAAAAGATACCTTTTTTGTTAACAGAAAAATCTTTGAGTAATATTTCTCATAATTTGTACCTATAAAACACCTGTACTTTTTCATAGTCAATGAATTACAAGGATGCCATTTTCATTTTTTATGTAATTATGTCTTCATGTAATTAAATTATATATGGTACAAATGACAATTTCTGAATAAATTGTGGGACTAAAAGTAAAACTCTTGTCTATATCTTTAGAGACAATTTTACCCATGATCAGAAATAAACAAGATTTGACACAAGAATGTGGTATTATCAACGCTGATTTCCTATATTTGTAACTGAAATTTGTTTATTCATAAATGATTTTTTAGCTGCATTGTTATTTATCCTCAAACTCATCCAGTCATCAACACTTCTTGCAATAGTATATCCAAAGAGCAATTTAGAAGGGCAAGCACATTTCCAGGAGACCTCAAGAAGCTGAAAAAAAAGATACTGGGACAAAGGAGATACCAAGTCAAATCAGAACCTTAAAGAGATTGATTATAAAAAGCCACCTTTAACCACACACAACCCAAAGGTGTGTAACATTAATAAGCTATTATCCAAGAAAAACTCCACAGGAGACCAGGCAGAAGAATTACAAACCATTTAGATAGCATAAGAATCTGCATGGGACACGCAGACAAAGCATTTTGTAACTAGTAAACATGCACCGATCAAGTGAAGGGTATTTTTGTTTCCCAAATTTCCATTAGAGACTTGAGGCAAAATATTAAACTGATCAAATAAAAATGTATCTTTTAGGAATGGTTGTCATTTATTTTACTAAAATTCTAGCCAGTTCTAGGAATGGTTTAATAGTTTCCTAAGATTTCCAAGCATAAGTATGATAAAATACATTTATACCTAATCATAAAGCTTGAATCAGCATGTCTAAATAGGCAAATTTAATTAAGTTGTCTCAATATTGGATTATGAGGCAGCTGTAGCACTGAACTCGCAGCATGCAGGTTTAGATCCCCAACTTAGGCTCACACACGTTGTTAGAATGTTTCTCCCTTCTCCCCCTCTCATAACTTTAAAATATTAATTATTACGGACACAGAGAGAAGCCCTCAAGCAAGCCTGTAAGCAAAGAAAAGACCAAGTGAAATGGATTCGTTTCTCTACTCAAGCAAGAACTTATCCTCCCGAGACCCAAAACTGAAACTGAGATGCAGCCACAACAGAGTCATTTGTTGAAAAGGGCCCTTGCAAGTTGAAGGTTGTAATGATGCCAAAATATGGTGAGGATAATTACATATGGCCATTTTCTATTCATGGCTATACATTTATGCATAGTTATATATAAACTAAACAGCATTCTAAAATTTTATTATAAAAATATTGTTTTGGTTTTACAGTAGGTTACTTCTGCCTTCCTTTTGTCAGGTTGTTTATAACTTAGTTTTTTTTCCACTTTAAACTGAGAAATTTTGACCTTAAATCTTTATTCCCCAATGTGCTATAAAACATAGATTATATTAATAACAATGAAGAAAAAAAAAGCCATCAGGTTTTTCTCTTGGAATTGAGAGATAGCCAACTTTTTCCCAAGTCACAGAATTTAGGTATCATTACAACCATTCCCTAGCCCTGTACTCGGGGACAGTTAAAACCTTTTGGTGGGAGTAGAATTCTTGCTTTCTGGAGTTTGTCTGTGTATTTGGAGAGGCTGTGAAGAGGGCTGGGGAGAAGGTGATGCTCGAATTTGTGGACTTTGATCATTAGAATGAGATTCCTCTTTTTTTTCTCTCTGTCCTTGTGGTTTTTCTTTCTTTTTTTCTGTACCACTGTAAAATAAAGTATAACATGGAACAACACATATTTAAACAAATAAAAAAAAATCAAACGATAGAAAAGTGATTATTATATAATTCAAAACCCTAAATAATACAGCTAATACAACTTACACTGCTTTCATTCTGTAAGGAAAATATTTCTTTGAAAACTCTGGAAGCTATTAAAATCTTCAGTGAAGAATTTATAAAAATTCTAAAGCAATATATACTGTGAAGATTGCCCGTCTGGACAGAAATGGCCTCTAATGAATTCTGCCATCTTGGCAGATTTTTGGGGATAACAGAAGCTCTCTAAACTGACCTAAATTTACCTAAATCAGAGGATTAGTGACACTTTCCATTACCTGTGTAAAGCATACTGACTCATGCCCAAGACACATTAAATGTTCATGTTTAATAGGTTATTCTACAATTCCCCTGTTTCTTCTGTATACTTTTGCTCCTAACAATTAAAGTTTAAACTTACCAAGAGTTTATGTTTTTTCCCAGGCCTATTTATGCCTGCTGTAGTTATGTTAATTACATAAGCTAATTAAATACAAAGAGAATTGATGAAATATACATAGAAAAGAGAATTGCAATTTCTATTAAAACTAAGTTGAATGCTCTGGAAAGACTATAAAAATTAGTCACTAAAAAAAAAAACTGCTGTTAAATTTAGTGTGGGTGACACAATTTTAACACATTAACTGCCGTGTGAGTTGTATTTAACTCACGCTAGTTTTGAGCCCGGGGCCTCGTGAAGCATATGAAGACTCAATTCTCCGAAACAAATTCAATAAGTATGTTGTGAATCACATACAACTCAAGTGGTGTGCAGTGTAAAAACAGATTCTAGTGTCACGTGAGTTGCATATAACTCACGCACAGAAAACAATAAAAAATAACAAAATTTTCATTAAATTAGAGAGGATCATTTTGTTTTCAAAGTTTTTATTCTATTTTTGTAATAAAACCCTGTGGCCCCAGGGAAAAATTTTTTTTTCCTAGTGTGGTAGTCAATGTGTTAAAATTAATAGAAAGAGAGATACCTAGCATAGGCTAGATATCTCTAAATTATTGTTTTGCCAGAGTTTAAAATTTTTTATTCTGCCTTAAAAAATGGAACTAAAAGTTATTTTAAAAACTAAAAGTTACAAAAAGTTATTTATGGGCATATTTTACGAAAACCAACAAGGAACTTGATCAGAGACACATATTTAGAAAGGAGATGAGAGGCTTGCTCTTTCATTCCTAATTTTCTGCACTTTGACACTTGATTAATGAACCTCTTGCCATTCCTAATCCACTGAATAAAAGTATTATATACTGCAACACTCTTGACAATATTACAAAGCAGACGGAATCAAGACTTGAGTTCCAGCGTAGAAAAGGTAGAAAACTATTAACTATCTATAGCTCTTAATCCAAGGATTCTTTGTAATTTGACTATAAGGTGCATAATCTATAAGGAAGTATGTTCAAGAACATTTTAAACAAATATACATAGTAGTACAACTTAACTATCAATAATCATAACAGTTTAAAATGTTACCATTTTGACAGCAACATTTCTTAATCTGATTCAGTTCTGATACCTTCTGACTTCAGACTGGCCACTGACTACCTATTTCATATTCAATTTTTTAAAATGTGCTAAGAAATACAATTCTACCTCAAAAATATCAGACTGACTTTGAAATTTAAAACCTGAGTTAGAAGTTACTGCTTTGTTGATCTTCAAACTATCCTGAACGCATAGGCCACTAGTTTTACGTGGGCCCAGCACAACCTAAAAGAGAGTTTCCTTCCAGGTTATTTAAAAGCAAAATACAGGGCCCCGTCTGAGATTTTTGAATTGGCATTGTGCACAATACTGATCACATAGCAACAGTACAATAGCTATGTTAAAAAAAATGGGCTGAATCCGAACTTTTACTGGATACAACATGGAAATTTATTAAAAATCATATCAAAAATTTCCACCATGAGGTTGTTTCCTTATAATTTGTCCTTTTCTCCTGAAAGTGGAACACAGGTAATAAATTTTGACATCCTTTGGAGGGGAAAGTCTATATTCTGTAATAACGAATTCAAAGATTGAATTATAGAAGAAATTCTTCACCATTCCTGTAGCCAGCCAACTGTTTGGTTAAGCATCTATAAATCCATATTGATAAATAACTCAGTCATTGGCATTAGTTTATTGAGATAAGCATTTTCCATCAGTACACTGTTACACGTTATCCTATTACTTAAGGTTTTTCTTCACTCATTCTTTGTAGAAAACAGTTGTAAGATTATGTAGTTGATCTCCTATGGTCTCTCCAAACTCTACGTGAAATAATTTGCTAGGAATTACAAAAAGGGGAAAATCCTGTAAGTAATTTTATTGGAATAAATTAATTGATGAAAAGAATATATAGAATCCAAATCTGTAATCCACTGAAATTTTATATTGCGGCCTTCCTGCCCATCATCCCTTAATGTGCACACACAAGCACACACACCCCACACAGAGCTATAATATTTTGAATTAAGCCTTAATTTTATAGTTAAAGAATAGAACTTAGCCGGGTGTGTTGGCTCACATCTGTAATCAGAGCTACTCGGTAGGCTTACACTGGAGGATCACTTGAGGCTAGGAGTTTGAGACCAGACTGGGCAACACAGTGAGACCCCACTCACCCCACCTCCCCACCCTGACTCTAAAAAAAAATTTAGCCAGATGTGGTGGTGCATGCCTGTAGTTCCAGCTACTTGGGAGGCTGAGGCAGGAAGACTGCTTGAACCCAGGAGTTTGAGGCCGCAGTGAGCTGTAACTGCACTACTGCATTCCAGCCTGGGCGATAGAGACCCTGTCTCTTTAAAAAAAGAATAAAAGTTATAGTAGCATTTAACCTCGCGCTGATGTAGATATATAGCAAAGATTCTACTTTCCCTTTAAAAATGCTATATCAAATACAGCACATCATTTGTTATGGAAAATTCACTAATTTCTTTAAATATAGCAATACTTATCAATAAACGCTTATTAAAAAGAAATAATTAAAAAGAAACAAAACCAAACAGGAAATGAAACCACTTTCTTTAGTAAGAATCAAAAGCTTCCTCATACAACTCGACAGGTATGAAGAATACAAACAGAGTGAGCATAGGCTAGATATCTCTACATTCACAGTTAAAGAATTCAAAGGACATGCTCACTTGAATGCTATACAGCTCTATTTCATACTCTTTTCAAAAGCAGACTGATTTATCACATTCAGACAATTTTGCAATGTTAGCTTTTTTCCCCTTTACGAATGGGTACCTTTTAGCAGCAGATGAAAGAGTTTCTTTTCTTGCAATTGAGACAGAGCTGGTATGACTTGGTTTTCTGTTTGCACCACTTCCATTGGTTATACAGGACATGGAAATAGCTTCTCGAAGGCTTGGCTGGCCTAAAGATAGTTAAGCAAAAATATTTTATATCAAACTTCAAAATATCCCTTAAAGATTGAAGTTTTAAAAATTAAGTCCATTAGTGTTTATAGCTAGTAAGTAGACTGTCCCCCTGACATGTAACACTCGATATTATTGTCTCAAGACTTAATCTCATCAAAACAAACCTACAGAAAAACCATGCTGAATTGCTAAAATGCAGCAAGGCTAATTCTCTTAGCTTTGGTTTGCTCTCCACACATTAGCAGCTTTAAAGCACATGATTCAAAGTTGTACCTCAAATAAACCATAAATCCCACATCATTGATCTTCCAAAATAGCTCGGGTTTTGCCCTTTTGTTACAACAGAGGGGTCCGTTTGTCATGTTGTGGTGAACGAATCTTGCTCTTACTCTGTAAACCTACATCTTGCTCTTGCTATGTAAATCTATCTTGTCCTTCCTCAATAAACTTCATTTCACGCTTTAAAAAAAAAAGCTCAGGTTTTGTTGAAACCATAAATTTTAAATCCTAGAAACCGTAAATGTTAAATTCTAGAATATTATTCCATATAAATAAAGCATAATTATATGAAGTAATCTCTGCTTTAACTTATACAGTACAAACAGTGGAATAAATGTGTGATGTGTATGTTGGTGTGGTCAGGAAGATTCAAAGTCACCAGATAAGATAGTCACATCTTTTTCTTGGATTTACAGGGTGAAAAAAAAGAAAAAAAAAGTCACATCTACTAAGAGTCAAGTTTATTTAAAGATCTGGGAACAGAATAGTTTTGAATTTTTGGACTCAGTTTTCTCACAGGCACACAAGCAAAATTTAACTTTCTGATTGGGCCAATCTCATGCTTGTTTGCTTCTCTTCATGAAAGTACAGAGAGTAAAAAATTTTCACATATAGGAACTAACTAAAATATCTGGCACCCTTGAGTGTTCCATACATGGTAGTGTAACACTGCACTTTTGTCAAGTATAAGCTGTTGTGGGCCACTTGTATCAAGATTACCTAAGGTGCTTTCATAATATAGATTCCTAGGTCCTACCTCAGAATGAATGAATCAGAAGGGGGAGACCTAGTGCATTTATTTTTTAAAACTTCCCAGGAAAATTTTCACCTATAATAAGATATAATAACCCCCAAATTATGCTAATATCACTGGTCATGAGATCTAGTTCTAGTCTGCCCAACAGGTGACTTCTTTTACCAACAGCTTTTTTTTTTAAATTGTTGTAAAATACTCATAAAATTTACCATTTTAACCACTTAAAAATGTACAATTCAGTGGCATTTAGTATATCCACAGTGTTGTGCAATCATCACCACTATCAAGTTTCAGAACATTTTCATCACCCCAAAAAGAAACCCCATATCCATTAAGCAGTCAACTCCCTATAAAAGCCTTCCTCCTCCCAGCTCCTATCAACCATTAATCTGCTTTCTGTCTCTATAGATCTGCTTATTCTGGATATTTCATATGCAAGAAATCATACAGTTTTGTTTCTTTCACATGGTACAATGTTTGGTTCATCATGTTGAGCATGTATGAGTACTTCATTCTTTTTTACGGCTGAAAAATATTCCATTGTATGGATAGACTATATTGTGTTTATCCATTCATCTGCTGATGAACATCTAGACTGTTTCCACCTTTTGACTATCATGAATAATGCTGCCATGAATATTTGTGTACAAGTTTTCGTTTGAACACCTGTTTTCAATTCTTTTGGGTTTATACCTAGGAGTGGAATTGCTGGGTCATTTGGTTGTACTATGTTTAACTTATTCAGGAATTGCCAAACACAGTGACTGCACCATTTTACAATCCCACCAGCAATGTATGAGGGTTCCAGTTTCACCATATCCATGCTAACACCTGTTATTTTCAGGTTATTTTTTTTTAATTATAGCCATCTCAAAGGGTATTAAGTGCTATCTTATTGTATCTCATAACTTTTGGTTTCATTGATTCTATTTTTCTAGTCTCTACTTCATTTATCTCTGCTCTAATCTTTATTTCCTTCTTTCTATTAGCTTTGCATTTTTCTTCCTTTTCTAGTTCCTTAAGGTGTAAAGTTGGGTTATTGATTTGATTCTTCTTTTTTAACATAGGCATTTACAGCTATAAAATTTCCCCTGAGCACTGCTTTGACAAACAGCTAGTTTTTGAAATATGTTTTCTTACTTTTTATTACACACAAATTCTCATTAGCCACTATATAAATATATATATAAATATACACAGCCTGCAATTCACTTTCTATCCTCTCTCTTTGTTTTTTAAGACAGTCTCACTCTTGTCACCCCAGATGGAGAGCCGTGGCATCGTTGTAGCTCACTGCAACCTCAAACTCCTGGACTCAAGCCATCCTCCTGCCTCAGCCTGCTGAGTAGCTGGGATTACAGGTGCGCACCACTGTGCCCGGCTAATTTTTCTATTTTTAGTAGAGACGGGGTCTAACTCTTGCTCAGGCTGGTCTTTAACTCCTGAACTCAAGCAATCCTCCCACCTCGGCCTCCCAGAGTGCCAGGATTACAGGTGTGAGCCACCATGCCCGGTCTCTATGTTCTCTTTCAATGCCCCAAACCTCATATCAAAAAAGAGATCAATCACATCCATTACAATGACTATTATAAAAAACTAAACAAAAAAAAAAAACAACCCAGCAAAAAGCAAGTGTTGGCGAGGATGTAGAGAAATTGGAACCCTACTGGTAGGAACGTAAAATGTTGCAGCCATGGTGGAAAACAGTATGGTAGTTCCTCAAAAAACTAAACACAGAATTACCACATTGATTCAGCAATTCCACTTCTGCATATATACCCAAAAGAACTGAAAGCAGAAACTCAAACAGATATTTGTACACCAATGGTCACAGTAATAATACTCAATAGTTGAAAGATGGAAACAACCCAAATGTCCACTGATGGATGAATGGACAACCAAATGTGGTATATACATACAATGGAATATTATTCAACCTTAAAAAGGAATGAAATTGTGACACATATTACAATATGGATGAACCTTTAAGACATTACGCTAAGTGAAATAAGCCAGTCCCAAAAGGACAAATATTGTATGATTCCATTTAAATGAGGTACCTAGAGTAGCCAAATTCATAGAAATAGAAAATAAAATGGTGGTTGCCAGGTGTTGGAGGGGAGAAGACAATGTGCAATTATTGTTTAATGGGTACAGAGTTTATTGATTGGTGGGTATGGAGTTTCAGTCTGGGAAGATGAAAAAGTTCTAGAGATGGATAGTGGTTATGGTTGTACAACAATGTGAATATATTTAACACCACTGAATTGTATACCTAAAAATTGTTAGAGTGGTAAATTTTATATTATGTATAAAAAAAGAAAAATCACATCACCATTTCTAAGTCCTACAGTTTACTGTTCCATTCTTCAAATGTTTTCATTCATCTTCATATGATTAGATGATAGTGTATGCCTGATCGCTTTGATCAGTCTCAGCAGGCTCTCAATTCACATTCCAGATGCTTATTCCAAAAAGAAAAGGAATTTTTTGATTGGCTATTTTGAGGCATAAACATACAATGGCTTCTTTTTTGTTATTCAACAGAAAGTCTCCAACTACTGAGCCAACTGTGATGTTTATTCCATAGAGTAATAACAATTTTAAAAAACCCAAAGAAATGTTTATACAATTATTTGAATATTTTATCTTTATTGTATAAAATGAATGGAAAAATAGAAAGATGGAAGTGCTTGTGTGAGTGAAAAAGTAGGTCTCAACCATATAATACATGACTGAAAATTATCAAGTACTTTATGTTGAAATTGACGAATCTTTAGCCTAAGCTGGACTCTCACCAGATTTGGTTGACTGCAGTCACTTGTGAAAGAAAACAAAATTTAAAACACTGGAGAAATTTTGGAATCACACCAAAGACTGGAGTACAAATGATAATTTTATTATATTTTAAAATTTCTTTATCAGAGCCTCCCTCTCCCTTGGCATATACACATGACGTAAGCCTTTCAGCAATGGATTATGTACGACTATCCTATTTCTGAGGAATTGGAGTGCATTAGTGACACAGGCAATGGATCAACAGTTACCTTCTCAGTTTCCTGTCTTAAATTATGTCAGACACTCTGTAATGAACACACACACAAACACAGAAAGGTTTCTTCACATTCTTTTATCCTTTTCAAGAAGAAAGAAGAACTTTATTTCATACATACCAAGATAACAATTGTCACCAATAGAAAAACATACATATTATACTCCCAGTTATGAAATAATCCTTTCAGTTTCTAAATATTTCAGTTAGGGTCACAATATGCATGAGGAATAATAAGTCCTTTGTAACCTATTTGGAATTTAATAACCTGTGGGTCTTTTATTTGCTAAATGCCAACAAATTATTGGAAATGTTAAAAAAATACACATAATTCTATATATGTATAATTCATATACACATAATCTCTGCTTTTAACATGTAATAGGATTGTTTCAATTGCTTTTGAATTTCTGCATTCTCTTAATTTCATTTAAAAAAATAATTACAGGAATTTCTATCATTCTTTTTACCAATGCTTCAAATGGCATATCAACTTCAACTTAGTATTTCTAGCAATTACAAAACTAAGTTGACATTTCATACTGATACTGATGTAATTGTTGTGATTCCTTCTTCGGCAATTTAACTTTATGGTTAAGTTTTAGTTCCTGATTATGAAATATAATCTATTGAATATTAATACATTTTTACGAAGACTGAGTCACCGTAAAACCTTTAACTAAACTAAAATGCTACCGTGAAGAAAAAATTAAAAACTGATCAACTAAAACTTTGCAGAAGTCTTCTAATCCTGTTCAAATTACCCCTGTAAGAACTGCTGTGAAGTTTATAGTGAAAGAAAAATAAAAGAGATTATTCAGCCATTACCAGAAGTGAAACCCTGGTTTTGCCTTTTGAATCATGTATCTATTTATTATTAGAGCTGAGGTCCCTACATACCCCTTCCTGAACACATCCCTACTTTCTACCTCCTAGAGGTCACCATTTAGTTCAAGTACTTTTGATTTGCAATAATACCACCTAACATAGGAGAATAACTTTCTGAGTACTTGGCCAAAGCAGACAGTCGCAGCCATAGAAAAGGGAGAGTTTGAAAAAACGTCAGAAGGAGAGAAAGACAGACTAGTTGTTAGAACATTTCTTTAGAAGCAGGTTGGGGGTGGCCCTCAGTAATCGGAAGATAAGACTGGTCTTTTACAAAGCTGTAAATGTGGGTTAGCACTGATTATTTACAAGGTAAATTGCATCTAATTTACCCTGTCATTCAAGTTATAAATCAGTTGTTCCTGACTCTCTCCCCTACATCTCCAAATCTTGGGTTGTAGGTTTCCTCTTCCTCTGTGTATATCAGTCTATCTGCATCTTTCCATTCTGCCTTTGAAGGAAGTGGGAAAAATAGAAATTTATACAATATTAATATGGTAAAATTTGGGATCATTTTTCTTTTTAAAATTCCTTTAATATTGTTAAATTGTTTATGTAATATTAAAAATATGACTACTTGAAAATTAATCAAACATTTTTGGTAACTCCCCACTGCCTGTAGAATTTAAACTCATTATCTCACTCAATGCTTATTATCTGATCTTAACCCCTTCACACTTTTGCTGAAGGCCAACCAGTCTTGCCTTCTGACTGCCAAGGCCCACTGTAACTTGCTTCTAAAAGTACCTTGTTCTGCCAACTATTCTTTCTTTCCCCTCTTCTAACTTCTTTTCAAACTCTCCCTCTTTGATGGCTCTTTTCCTTTGGCATGTAAGAAAACATATGCTTAACTATCTGCCTTATACATATAAAGTCATCTCTCAGTGCACACAAGGGATTGGTTCCAGAACACCAGCCCCCACCCCTGCATATACCGAATTTCACGGATACTCAAGTCCTGCAGTCCACCCTGCGGAACCTGTGTGTAGGAAAAGTCGGCTTTTGGTATGCACAGGTTTTGCATACTGTGAATACTGTATTTTCAATCTGCCTTTGGTTGAAAAAGTTCCCTGTATAAGTGGACCTGAGAAGTTCAAACCCATGTTGTTCAAGGGTCAACCATATACTTGAAACAACTCCTTGATCCCGTATTCCCTCAAAACCCCCCGACCCTGCTCAGATACATGTGCACCCACCCACCTCCATTCCAAGCCTATTTGGAAAAAAGCCAGTAATCTAAATTTTCCTATCTGCACCTCAATTTTCTGCAAACTCACTGTCATCTAACCACTTCACAGAAATTTTTCTTTCCAAGATGACCAATGGCTTGTCACGAAATTCAGTGGAGACTTTTCAGCCCTTATCTTGCTCAACTTGTCAGCATCTAATTAGATCAGCATCTAATATTGCTGATCATTCAGGTAAGGATGATATTCAGGCAAGGACAGTGTCCTTAATTTCTAGGCCACTGTCCTTGCCTGATTTTTTCTCAGCTCTCTGACCATTTCTTCTCAGAAGATTTGTTGGATCTTTTTTTCTTGCTCAGACTATACATTTTGTCTCTTCAGCTCTCGTCACCTCATACTCTTCTCGTAATATTTTTATATCCAATTGTTATTGAACATCTCCCCATGAACTTATGTGCTCCCTAAATTCAAGACTGCTACTCTATGATACAGTTTATCATGGTGAAAGATATCACCCATTTGCTGTACCAACCAGAAAGCGGGAAATTGGCTTTGGTTCCTTCCTTTCCTTACTGCCAACAATCAACGGATGATGAAGTCCTTTGCTATTTTTGTAACTATTTTTTAAATTTTCCTCCAGTTTTATTAAAATAAATTTGACATATAATATGTTGCAAATATATATAGCATACAATTTACTAAGTGTTGACACACATATGCCCATGAAACAATCACCACAATCAAGATAGGGAACATATCTATCACCTGAAAAGGTTCCTTGTATCCCTCTGTGATTCATTTCTCCTTCCCTCACCCTGTCCCCAGGCCACCACCAATCTACTTCCTGTCATTATCCTTTAGTTTGCATTTTCTAGAATTTTATATAAATGGAATCATACAGTATATCTCTCTTTTGCCTGCTTTTTCCCACTCAGCAATTATTTTGAGATTATTCCAATTATTTTGAGATTCATCTGAATTAACAGGTATATCAAGAAATCATTCCTTTTTCAGCCAAATACTGTCCCATCATATGACTATACCACAATGTGTTTATTTATTCACCTGCTGATGGACATTTGGGTTGTTTCCAATTGACTATTACAAATAAAGCTATGATAAACATTAAGTGTACAAGTTTTTGTGTAGACATATGCTTTCATTTCTATAAATACTTGACTTGTATGGAAGGTAAATGTTTAAGAAACTGCCAATTTGTTTTCCAAAGTGGTCATACCATTTTATATTCCCATCAGCAGTGTACAAGAGTTCTAGTTGCTCCACATCTTTGCACATACTTGGAACGACCAGTCTTTTGAATTTTAGCCATGCTGGTAAATGTGTAGTGGCATCTCACTGTGTTTTAATTTGTATTTCCTTAATAGCTAATTGTGTTAAACATCATTTTATGTGCTTATCTGACATCCATGTGTATTCTTTGGTGAAGTGTCTGTTTAAATCTTTTGCAGTTTTTAAAATGGGCTCTCTTCTTGAGTTGTAAGAATTCTTTATATTTACATATTCTAGATAAAAATCCTTTGACAAATACATGCTTTGCAAATATTTTTTCTTGTTCTGCAGCTTATTTTTCTTGTTCTGCAACTTTATTTTCAAAATAGTCTTTGGAAGAAATAGGTTTTAAAATTTTGATGAAGTTCAATTAATTGATTTTTCTCTTATAGTTTGTGCTTGTTTATGTGCTTTTTAATAAATCTTTGTCAAATCCAAGGTCACTAAGATTTTTCTCCTATATTTTCTTATATAAGCTTTATAGTTTTAGCTCTCACACTGAGGTCTCACTTGGAAGGACTGTCCTCATCATTTAAGTTTCAGCTCAATAATACTTCCTCAAAGAAGCCTTTTATAATCACCTTATCTAAAGTGCCTCTCCTGGTTTAGTCTCTCACCATCTCCTTTATTTCCTTTACAGTTCTTACCATCATTTATAATCTTCTGTAACTCTATCTGGATACCTTGCTTGTTTTGTGATTCTTGTATGTATCCTCATGCTTAGCACTGTGTCTGGCACATCAAAGAAGCTGGTATCAGAAAGACTAAATGAATGCATCTTCACCACTACTGTCTCAAATTTCCCTTCTGGATTATGATCAGTTTATCTCTATTCTCTCTTCTTGCAGTTCTACCCTACTCTAAGGCATTTTCTACACTGTGCCAGAATGATCTTTCTAAAACATGCTATATGTCTTTGAATATAATATGCCATCAATTGTAATATGTTCTATTATTTTAAGTACTACTAGAAAGAAAGAAGTATTTCCTATGAGAACTATAAAACACCATCAATTGTAAGATGCATCACAATTTCAGAGACATTAAAATGCAAAAAATATCAGCATCTTATATCAATGACTGTAAATCTGCCTGTCACTCCTCAGCTTAAAATTCTTTCATGGCTTTCCACTGCCCTTAGGATATAAACTAAATTCTTTAACAAGGCATAAGGAAACCTTTCACTATGAACTCTACCAGTCTAGATTCATTTCTTGACATTTCCAACCTTATACACTGTGCTTCAGTTTATTCTGAACTCCTAAACTAAGTCCTTTTTACTCTTCTGCACTTTTGCACTTGGATGTTCTTTCTCTCTAGCATATGCTAGCCATCCCTGCTTGCCTAAGTTAACATGTATTCACCCCCATGCAACCATCAAATATTTACCCAGGACCTATTATGATTCTAGTCTTCTGTTTGTAAAAGTGTACAAGGCAGTCACTGACATCAAGGAGTTGAAAATCTTGCAGGAGAACCATACTGGCAATGAAAACATGTGGTAAGGACAGTAACAGAGTGATAGCAATGGAGTATCATGAAGTACAAAGAAAGGACACATGATTCTATAAGGATGATTAGGGACACAGCTCAAGGAAGGTGTGCTAGAAGAAATATAGAACAAAGTCTTAAGGGGTAAGTAAGAAAAAGCAAGTTAAGATATTGGGATCCTATTCCAGTATGTGTAAAGGAACAGAAAGACTGTAACAGCAGAGTGAGCATGTGTGTGGCACTGGGTGGGGGGTGGTAGGGAGAAAAAAAGCTCTTTGATGTGGCCACAATATAGAACCAAGAGAGGGTAGAGTCCAGATAGGAGAATTAAGTAGGGTTTAGATCATGAAGACTTTATCTGTAAGAGGATAGAGAACCACTAAAGGATTTTAAGCTGAAAAAAGACTTAGTTCAACTTATATTTTGAGAAAACCCTCTAGTGGCTATGTGAAGAACAGATTTCAGGGCAGTGGTCTAAGCATTAGATGATGGAGACCTAAAATAAGAGCTGGGTAGCATGAATGGAAATAGAGAAGGCAGTTTTAAGAAATATTTAGCACTTAAAAGATAATGAGTTCAGTTTTGGGACATGCCACATTTATGAATTCTGAAGGACATACGAGTGGAACAATCAAATAAGTAGATAATTCTGAAATGCAGAAGTCTAAAATACAGATAACAATTTGGGAATTGGCACCATAAGTGGCTATCAAGACCACGAAGGCAGATGAGTGGTGATGTCACCTCCACCAAGGAGCCTTCCGACCGTAGTGTGAGTTATTTACCCTAGGTGCTCCCATAGCACCCTAAATTTACCTTTTTTAATAAGAATTATACAGTCTTGTAATTATTGACTTGTCTGTCTTCTCACTTTACCTGAGGTTCTTTAGGGGCTAAAGCAGTGTCTCGCATTTACCTCCAGCACCTAAAACAATGTCCAGAACATTAGAAAGATGAAGGAAACAGACAACTGTCAATGTGATAAGTGGGGGGGAGTAATATTAATTATCAAGCACTTACTATATGCTAGACATTGTCCTATGTATTTTATAATTATATCCTTTAATCTTCATCAAAATCCTAAAAGGAATTTACTATTATCATCCAAACTTTACTGATAAAGAAACTGAAGCCTAGAGAGAATAATTAATATGCTCAAGGTGATATTGTAGTAGGTGATGAAATCAAGATTTGAATCTTGAATGAGACCCCATCTCTAAAAATAAAAAGATTTGAATCTAGGCACAAGGATTAGTAAGTAAGTAGAGAGAAGGAGTAATTCTGTCTCATGAAGAGTGACATTTTGAACTACACTAGGATAATAGAAATTCATCAGATGAGGTGGGAGCAAAGAAATTCTAAGCGGAAGACTAAATCATCAAAGTCCTCAGAAACAGCAAGAAAAGATCAAAAGATTTTCATGGTCACTTCCAATCCTATAGTTTAATTTGAGACAACCCTTAGTACTGGGAATCTTTAATATTTCCATAAAAGTGTGAACGATCTACCAGGGTAGAAGAAATGAATTAAGTAAAGCAAAAGTAGAAAATAAAAAGGAACTGTGGGTACATGTTTGTTTTTCAGTTGAGAAGTGTAAAGAGTATTCTTTGAAATTTAGCATATTAGGAACTTAACTGGAAGAAACATAAAAATGATTATTGCAGCTATACAAATTTGTAACTGGAATACATCAGTAGCTATGTGTGTGTGTGAGCGTGTGCATGTTTTCCCATCCCCAACTCCCAAGGGCTTGTGCACTATAAGCCTGAGCTATAAACCTCTCAGAGACTAGCCTGCAAGACTTGGAAGCAACAGTGACCTCCAGGGATCAAAGGTACAAAAGTAGTTCTATTTCTGAGCAGCAACTAGGCTGAAATAAGAGAAATTTAGGCTTTTATAAAAATCTGTACACCAGGAAGATACTAATTTAGTTTTAATCACAGTAGAAACTATCATAGTGCCAGGGCTGGAGGCCAATAAAAACTTTTATACTTTATCATGACACACGAATACTAACCATTATAGTTTACACTCCTTGATGACAGACTCAAGCAGATGACCTTACTGACTTCTTAGCCTGACAGTTCTTAAATATTAATGAATTTCACTGTACTCTAGACTCACAAAGTAATCACTAGGGATTCCAAAAGCTCAAAATCTAAAATCCTCTTGCTGCCCCCATATGTAATAGCCTCTTATTCTTGCACCTATCCCAATCCCTCCCTCTAAAGCAGTAATTTTCTTTTATCACAACTTCCTGTTTCTATTAATATAACTTACATCTTCTTCCTGCATTCAATTTAGGAAGCATTTATTGAGCCATCCCAAGGCTAGCTATGTTAGTGAGACACTGTTCCTGCCTTCAAATAGTTTATAATCTAGCAGTAGCAACAAATATATATGCCAAGAGAGATGTACAAATAAAATTTTAGAACAATTCCAGGAAGAGATAAAAAACAGAAAGATCATTTCAGGAAATAATTTCTGAGGCCTTAAAGGATGGGTAAAATTTTGATCAGGAGAAGGGTAGAGATGGTCCATGGAGGAAGAACTCTGGTTGATACTTAAAATATTTTACTGATCTCAGATTCTCTATCATATGCCCTATGGCTACAACTGTATACCTCTTCCACTCTCTTCATTTTCAAGCTCCTTGCCACTTTTCTCAATCTGTTGATTACCTTCCTTCATTCTTTGAGATGACTGAGGACTACATTTACTCCATTAAATTTTATGTTCTCCATTTAGAATTATTAATATATCTGTACATTTCTCCTTTCCTCTTGTCTCACAGGAAGATGTACCCTTAGTCCTTTCAATTCCTGGCCACTAATTTTTTAAAAGTATATTCTGAATGGAAATGACAAAGAAGCATTTGTCTCTCAAAGAAAAATGGCACTCTGTAAATGGTAATTGCTGCCTGGTCTGAGGCAATATTTACTAATATACAGTCATGCACCACATATGATGTTTTGGTCCATGATGGACCACATATATGACGGTGGTCCCATAAGATTATAATACCATATTTTTACTGTACCTTTTCTATCTTTAGATATACAAATACTTACCATTGTGTTGCAATTGCCTACAGTATTCAGTACAGTAACATGCTGTACAGATTTGTAGCCTAGGAGCAATATCCTATAGCCTAGGTATATAGTAGGCTATACCATCTGGGTTTGTGTAAGTACACTCTATGATGTTCAAATGACACAATCGCCTAACGATGCATTTCTCACAATGTATCCCTGTAAGTGATGCATGACTGTACTTTTATACACAAAGAGCAACTTAGAAGTCTCTAATGTATTGTCAAAATAATGAGACATTCCCTCATCTCCTACCACAATCATCATTCTAGTGTAAGAGCCCCCTCCAAGGAAATTCATACCTTGCCAAGCTGATGAATGTGATTTACTTATTGACAACATTTACAGCAAACCTATGACAATCCCTGCCTTCTCTCAAATGCTATTTGGGGCAGAAGCCAAATGATACAGATTAGTGCCTTTACAGTACCCCAAATTTTACAAAATTAAGAATGTTCCTTTTGGAGATCTGACCCCTACATTTCAATTTTCCTTTTGGGTTCTTTTATTTCTCAAGTGGCAATCACAATGCTTCATACTTTGGTTTAACCAGCAGTTTCCTGATTTAAATGACTGATTGCCACCTTTGGATAAATTTGACTTTTTTACTCCTGTATCATTGTGTACTAACAGCTTGTCTTCACATAATGCAACTGGACTGTATTCTCAAATTACATTCATTTGGTCACCCCAAGAGGTCCTAATGGGTTTCCCAGGCACCAGCTGTGACATAATTTGTCTTCCCGGCAGTTAAAACTGCCAAAGTGTTCCCTGGGCCTTCCCTTTTGCTCCAAAGTACAGGTAATTTTTTTCTTTTGGCAAGGTTTCAGATGCAACTGGTGCATATATTATGAACATATGCTGTCAAAAGGAAAGAATTTTCTGACAGAGGAGAAGGTATATGAGAAATGTAAGTGACTGGCCACCTTAAAAACTAATGGGAAAACTTTCTACCTCATTTAAGTGTCTGGCATAATATACTCAAGAAAAAATGGGGCTTAGCTTTAAATACTGCTGGCACACTGTAGAAGATAAACTAAAAGAAGAGAACTGAAATGACTAGTTAGGTATGTTTCTGATTTTGGCATTTACCAAATGGCAATACTACTATTAAAGTGACACAGCAGAATTAAGTCCTTAACACATATCATTAACATCTAGTTTTAGCCATACCTGAAGCCCAGTCATGTCCCCTCATATCACCACCATCTAGCAAAACTATATAATAATTGTCTTCAGCAAAAGGGAAGGTGACCTATCCTTTTATCCACAGCTTCATTAAAGGGTTCCATCCTATTTATCCACAGGAATTTAGTGTGACTTCTAAAGAAAAATCATCTACAAAATGTAAATACTTTAAAAAGATGATAAGGATCATTGTCCTGTCACTAATTCATGTGAAAGTGAATACTATAAATTCCAATTTCACAAGAGACTAAAAAAATTCATGAGATAAAACTGTCCACAGTATTATTAATAGAAATGACTTTACTTTTTAAGTGAAGAAAAGAAACACAAATCCCTACAAAATAATTTCATTTTTATGAAGCATTTTACGAAAAACTTCATTTATTTGAAAATACTTTAACATGTTTATTCCAAATTTTCATACCATTAATACATTAATCTTGTTTAATGTTAAAACTGATAGTTGATCTATTTTAGGTCATCACAAATGCCAACAGTGTAGAATCACTTAATATTTTTCCCAATTACTTTCCACTGTATACTGTATATAAACTCTAAGATAAAGCTGTTTAGAGTTGCCAGTAACAAGATTATGATACTTTAAATATTTCTCTTGATGTTTTAATATCAATATTAGAAAACATAATCAGTCAGGCAAGCTTTTCTAGTAAAGGGATATGAAGTAATTAAGTCTTAACAATGAATTATGCTCATCTATAATTATTTCCCCAATGACTATACAATCAATAACCCCATCAATCTGTTTTATAGACCGCCACTGCCTGTGTCCAAGTAACAAAGTAACTTAATAGTGGAACCCTACTCAGCCATAAAGAAGAATGAAATAATGTCTTTCGCAGCAACTTGGATGGAACTAGAAGTCATCATCCTAAGTGAAGTATCTCAGGAATGGAAAAACAAATACTGTGTGTACTCAGTTATACGTGGGAGCTAAATGATGGGTATACATGGTCACACAGAGTGGGATAACGGACTTCGGAGACTCACAAGGGAGGAGGGTGGGAGTGGGGTGAAGGACCAAAAACTACGTACCAGGTACAATGTATACTATTTGGATGATGGGTACACTAAAACCCCTGATTTCACCATTATACAATTCATCCATGTAACAAAAAAATACTTGTATCCTCTAAATCTATTTTTAAAAAAAAGTAACTGAAAGAATAATCAGTAGTGGACCCCATTTCAGAGTGTAACCACATTAGCATGTTATAAGAATATATCAAAGTAAACTTAAGAAGTCAAATTTTAGAATCAGTTGAAAGAAACTTAGTATCTCTCTCATTAATAAGGTTATTAATAAGAATTAAGAGCTGGTATTATGTGAAAAGAAGACATTCCAATGTAGAAGCTACAGTGGCTCTATGGCTACAGAAGTGGGTAATTCTGCACTAAAGAGCTATTAACAAAACTGATCCTAGACTCATTTTAGAGACAAAGGAATTATGAATAAGGACAATTAGAACAGGACTAGAGAGGACAACTTATATAAAAAAAAAAATATGGCCCTGGAGAACAGGTACTGTAGCTTATTAACTGTATTTATATTTCACAACAATTAGAGTTAGATGCTAAGTAACTGATGTGTCATACAAAATATATCTGCCCAATTAAAAAAAAAAGCAGTCTCTAAATTTCCCTTAAATATATATATATTTTTTTTAATTTATTTTTTTAATTTCAGAATATCACGGGGGTACAACACTTTGGCCATACACATTGCCCCTGTTCTGCCCGTGTCAGAGCCACAATCGTGGTCGTCTCCCAAACTGTGCTCCCCACATCCATTCAGTGAGAGTTTTAAATTTCCCTTAAATATTTCAGAGTTTTCTTTATAGAAATATCTCAGTAAATAAAAAATGGGAGAGAACATTGTTTAAATTTTTTCACTTAATACAGGATTATAATGTACTGTTGTTTTAGCATAATAAAAAATTCTTAATGTTTTTAAAGATTAAATCCTCTTATAAAAATCAATTTATAACCAAATAAATTTTCCTGGCATGATCTTGGCAGTCTTCAAAGTTCATTCTCAAAAAAATAAAAAAACCACAATATAACATTACTGGCCAAAGTGGTTTCTATCAAGTGCTTTGCCAAACTCTCAAGTCCCTTATTGCTTGTCATTGACACATTTATCTTACTACCACTAATGAAAAAGATCAATCTTGCCTTCTAACTCTCCACTGTTAACACGCAGGCCCAGAGTGCTTCAGGGTGGGAGGTAAAAGAGTGGGAATCACAAAATCAGGCAGAATGATACCCACCCTTTCACCCCAACCCCCAAAGTTTCCCACCTCCATACCCTCAGGGTCACTCAGCATTTCTTTCACATACCCATGGTCTTCCACTCTCCACTCTAACTATTCCAAACATTTATTCACTTTTTTCTACCACCCAGGACCTTAAGGGTATCACTGTCTCCTGAGGAGAAAGTGATAAGGATTCAAAATTCCAGCCCTGACAACTGTGAATGTATGCTGACCTCCACTCAGTTTCATCTTTCCATTCGATCTCAGAAGCAGTAGTCTTCTTTCTGTTTAAGACTAATAGTTTATCACCTGCTCTAAGATCTCTTCTCAAACACCTAGGAAACTTGCCTCATCAATACCACCCGCTTCCGCATATCATCTTCCTCTCTGCTGCCTTTCTGTCCTCAACGTATCTTTGTGTTCAAGTCTGTGACATGTCAAAAAATAGAAATTAAAAAAAAAATAAAACGAGCCTTCAATTTACCATCTTTTCTAGCTACTACCATTGTTCCCATCAGGCAAATTTTTTGAAAGAGTGGCTATAATTTGCTGCCTTCAATTACACAATTCTTCTCAATTGCTGCTTCTCAAAATACCGGAATTGGATTTGCAATGCTATCACTACACTAAAATTGCTTTTGGAGGGGTTTTTCTAATATTCTGATTAGTGCCAAGTCTAACTCTCAGTCTTTGTTTTATCTGACCTCTCTGTAGCAGCTGGCAACATGAATCACTCTTTCTTTGCTATGCTGAAATGTTGGAGCTCCCAGGGGAACTATCCTTGTCTGCCTTCTCATTTTACATCCTCTTTCTACAGCTTCAACTATCATCCATAGCTGAACATTCCCAAATTCTTATTGCTAGCCAAGACTAACATGAGCACTAGACCTGTAATTCAGCTATTTATATGTATCTATCTATATACCATATATACCCCAAACTCAACATTCAGAAACTGAATTCATAATCTTTCTTCCAAAACTGTTTCTCATATGCTGGTTACCTGCACTATCTCCTGTCTAGCTAGAATTTGGAAGTTATGTAAGACTCCTCCCTAGGGTAACAATTTCCATTGACTTATTGTAGTAGGGAGCTAAGCCAATAAACATCCTCACTTTTCCCGCTGCCAAAATGGGGATAATCATGCCTATCCCCATCTACTCTACCAAGAAAACAGTAAGATATATGAAATGATATGTTCAAATGCTTGATTAACGTGAAAGAATTTAAAATTCTTTCTTGCTGGTTGAAGGAAGGGAAAGGCCACACTACATCTGTTCCAAACTCAGAGCAACAGAGTGCTTATGACGGCTTCTGTCAACCCTGAAAACTCCCAATGTCTGGAAATTAAATTCCCATTGTACTGAGGCTGGCAATAAGTTTCAGAGCTTAAATTAATTTTTTTTAGGATTCTACTAATGACCACAGAGGGTTCAGAATGAAGCTATCTAAACTACAATGATTTAAATTATGTTTCTGTAATGATAATAGGATTGATTTAAAAAATATGAGTGCCTGCATGCTATGTTCAAGATAGACTGGGACACACAAAAAGAAGATTTAGTTCCTGCCTTCAGTAAATTTATTATCTATTTGGAAGATACTAACTTCACACAAATACTATTAAGTGCAATCAGTGATATTACCCAAAAATTCCCAAATTAAAATAATAATGAATAAACTTTCAGATTTTCTTGGGAATAAAGAAAAAGGTAATGAAAAACAAACTACAATCACATGTAACCCAAATAAGAAACCAGTTTTATATTCCCAATTTCAATTTTCAAAGAAAATGCTGCAAAAAGCAAGACTCTTCCTACTTTACGACACATCTAATTACCTTTACTTGGGACTGATTTCTTCACTGAGGCCACATGATCTTCAGAGATAGCAAGACGCCTCAAAACATCAGCCAAAGCTGCCTTTAGCACAGTGATTTCATCTTCTTGTTGTTGAACTCGTAACTCAAGAGCTGAGAGCCGATCTTGAACATCAGAAGTACTTGCAGCAGAAATACTATCATCTATAAAATAAAGTACATATGGAATATTTTTAAAGTAAACTGCTTGAGAAAGAATTTCTTTCTAATAAGAAGAACTAAACCAGATAAGTCTTTTAAAAGATGAAGGAAAAAAAACCCCAAATCCCCCATAACACCCCACTTTGTTTACACAGAATAACTTCTACAAAGATTTTCATAGCTATTTTAAATAATTTAAAATAATAAAAGTTAACAAATTTGACAAATATTAAAATGATGAAAATTTTATGCATGGTCAAATTTTCCCTATTTTTATATCATCACCTCAATTGGTTTTCTCACCAAAATGTTCCCTAAATATATTACCTTGTGGACATCTGAAAACTTGCAAGAGAGCAAAACATTCAAAGTATCCTTCTTAATTACCATGTCATTATCATATCTCTCTATGAAAATAAAAAAGGAACACAAATCACTGTTGTTTTGCTTTATGTATCACATAGGGAGCCCATCACCTTCATTGGCAATGATGAGAAAGCACTCTTTACTTCTGCCTTTTCTATTATACTCTCCCAACCTCCACAAAAGGCAATACTGCTATGTCATTAGCAAAAGAATTTTTGCTGCTCCTTCTCTCCACCTAACACCCCCAACCTCTCTTTAAAAAGGTATAGTTTTTATGAAGTACATACCTAATATTTGCCTTAGGTATATAACAACAACAAAAAGACCATTTAAATAAGGTTCACCTATAACACAGCAATTACAAACTATTTTATTTGTTGGGTCAATCAGAATCCAAACATATGGAAAGATCAACTGCTATTGGTTAATTCACTATACGCAGGGAAATTCAGGGGGAAGTAACTGTAAAAAACACCCTTGGCTTACACTGAGGGGATATTTTAGATTCTAACATAAGAGCTGTTTGGACCAGAGTGAGATAATTTAAACTAGGTCAGTCATTCACACAATAAGGAATAGTGTGCCTTGTTTTCTCATACTGAGATAATGTACCATGGATCTTCCCAAACAATTTAGTTCAAAGTTTGAGTTTAACAAAACAAAACAACCACCTCAGCATTTAAAAACCAAAGCTATTGCCATTACATTATGGGACAGTAAACAATATTCATATTTAAGATCATATAAGCCAACAGACCTCCCAGGCATACACATGTACTCTCTTCTGCCTTTACTGGTATTTCACTGACAATCTTTGAGAAGGAATGGTATCGAAGTAAAAGGTGGGTTTTATCTTTAATTTAGACATCAAATTCTGGTTCCATATTAATTAGTTACATAATCTTAGGCAAGTTATTTTAGCTCTTTGAGCCTTAATTTCTTCATCTTTAAATAGGATTGTTATGAGGAAGGTGCCTAGAACATGTACAAAATACAAAAGGTTTAATTTGAGAGCTTTGGGCAAATTTGTTACATAAAGGCCAATGTGTCAAATTCTGTGATGCTTAAGAAAAGGACTGGTAAAAACAACTCAGTCTCTTAACTTAGAAATTTTTACATCTGAAGCCTTCTTCATTTCCATGCTGGGATAGCTTAATTCTAGCTGACCCATACTCTTTGTCAGTGTGTTAGACTATGGTCACTATTATTTCTGCCCAGAATGCTTTCCTAGTCTCCTTCTTCTGATAGAAGAATAGCAGCTCTTTCCTTTTGCGGAACTCCACCAATTTTTAGGTCCTATTATAGGGCTCTCAATCTATGATGCCTCATTCTCCCCTCAACCTCCCCATACTATTAGGTTGAACCATATAAAATGGCCTTTTTAGCTGGTATAAATATGACTATTAGCAATTTCATATGGTTCAATCTACTACTACCACAGGATTAGCCATGAGATACAGGTTAGGCCAAATGCAGTCCTTCCAAATTTCCCAGAGATAGAGGCCCACCCTCCTTCTTGGTTCTCCAGCAATAAGGATGCAGCCCTAGGGCTGTGGGTAATAAAGAGAGTTTGACTACCCTGAGTTCCAGTTCTAATCTCTGAAGCCCTGGACCTTCAATTCTCAGAGTTACTCTAACATTTCTCTCAGTTAATTATGAAACCTAATAAATTCACTTTTTGCAAGCCATTACTTGTAAACTAAATGTCCTGATTAAGTCAATAAATGATATGAATATGCCTTTCTAAACTGTTCTCAGTTTATGAAGTATGAGCTATATCTTTAAATTACAATCACAGATAAAATATTTATATAATTTTATAAACATGTAACCTACTTCGTTATTTTGGGAAGGCAGCAGAGCCTAGTGGAAAGATTACCATACTGTAATGCCAAGGTTACAGTCCTGGGTTTTAGTACCAATTTGATAACTTTTATCTTTGGCAAATCACTTCCATGAACTTTGATTTTTTAAGAAAATGACTAAGGGTTTTATTTTGTGAAACTTGGATAGTCACATGAAAGGTGGTTCAGCTTGTAAAAATCCTACCACAACCTGATAGATACTGTGATAGGACACACAGACAATTTTTCAAAGGGCATAACAAGTACAAAGTTAACTATTAACAGTGCCCTGCATTTACATTGTGCCTCTCCTATTTATTATCTCATCCCCCTCCTCACACTATCTATATTTTATATTTGAGGAAGCAGCTCAAAAAATTAAATAGCTAGCCCAAGGTCACCAAACTAGTCTTCATATCTGAGACTCAAACACAATTTAAGTGCCCTTTATTCTATTTCATGCTGCATTCTAACAATAATCACATAAGGACCAAATATCCTTTCAAAAAGCTGCTGAACAGGTTTAAACTATTGAGTGATATAATCAGTCTTTTGTTTTAAAAAGATCATTTTTGTTGCTGTTTGAGAATAGACTGGAACAGGGTAAGAGTAAATACAAGACCACATGGGAGGCTACTGCAGTAACCCATGTGAAAGGTGATGGTGGCCGAGGCTAGGGTTAAGGCGTCCATGTGTCTCCATTTGTCCAGGACAAGTAGGTCTGTGATCTTAGTATAAATATTATCATAACACCTCCTCTTTCACTCCCAAGTTCCCTAGTTTGGCTGATCAATTACAGGGTCACTCTAGCTAAGGCAACAGCAATGGCGATATAAGGGAGCATAGTAGTTGATCTTCACAGTTCCTTATATCTCTAAAATTCTATAATCCCTGTCTAAAATCTTATCTCTTAACCTTTTCAGGGCCATGAATCTCTTTGAGAATCCAACAAAAGCTGTTGTAAAATACTGCATGAACTCTGGTGTTACACTGACTGAGTAAATCTGTTTGCTACTTACCAGCTCTGTGACTGGTTTCCTCACATGTAATTTCCTCATGCTAATTGGTACTTATCTCAGGCTTGGGATGATTAGATGAAA
The DNA here is from genome assembly GCA_023783475.1 of Daubentonia madagascariensis. Lineage (NCBI taxonomy): Eukaryota > Metazoa > Chordata > Mammalia > Primates > Daubentoniidae > Daubentonia > Daubentonia madagascariensis. Next base: position 35,977,124 of record JAKFHU010001035.1, on the reverse strand, counting down.
TAATACACAGCACTACCACACAGGGTGAGTTCAGTAAGTTACTATCCTATAGTGATATTCTTTACTATACTACTATTGCCACAAAATTAGAAGTGACCTGAAGTCCATGGATTGGGTTAAATAAGCTACGATATGTTCTCACCATAGAATACCATGCAACAATTAAAAATAAGAGGGTAACTGTATAAGCTAAAAATTTGAAAGACTTACAAGACAACTTAAGTGGAAAAAGCAAATTGCAAAACTATATGTACTGAATAATTTATTTAAGTGTACACACACAATGCACTAAAATACACTTATAAAAAATAAAATATTCTGATGCTCAATAAAGTGTAAACAAATAAATAAACACAAAAACTTCATCTTTACAGCCCTGAAGAGTACACAAACTCATAATTGGGTTACCTCTGACTAGGAGGGTGAGATTAGAAAGGTGGGGATAATGGGAAATTTTAACTTTTCAGTGTATTTCTGTATTATTTGAATTTCACGAGAAAAATACACGTTACTTATGCATTTTGTTTAGGCTAAAAACACACTGCTTCTGAAGCTTAAGTTCTTAAAATAAGCTTCCTCCAGGCACAGTGTTCCAATTTTATAAAGGAACATACTACAGTAGAATACAATTAACTTACATTTGCTCTCAGAGATTACTGAAGCTAGAATGGAGACTAATTTATAGTTCAACAACCCTTCTCACCATTTTATAGATAAGTAAACTAAAACTGAGAAATTAGGTGAATTACCCAGGGTCATACAGTAAATTGGAGTCAGAGCTCTTTCCACAGATGACTCTGTATAATCCACTTCTCTTGCTCTTTCCATTTTGAAAACTTTGTTCTTATATTTTTCTCTCCCAATCCCCAATACACCACATTCTCATTCACAATAAACTTTAAGAAATACAACTGTTCAGTAAATAGAATATATCTGTTTTCTGGAGGCTTTTAATGTTCCTTTTTTTTTTTTTTTTGAGACAGAGTCTCACTCTGTCCTCCCCAGGCTGGAGTACAGTGGCCTCATCATAGCTCACTGCAACCTCAAACTCCTGGGCTCAAGCAATCCTCCTACCTCAACCTCCCCAGTAGCTGAGACTATAGGCATGCACCACCACACCCAGCTCATTTTTCTATTTTTGTAGAGACAGGGTCTCGCTCTTGCTCAGGTTGGTCTCCAACTCCTGGCCCCAGGAGATCCTCCTGCCTTGGCCTCCCAGAGTGCTAGGATTACAGGCATGAGCCACCGCGCCTGGCCCCATTCCCTTTTCTTAATCCAAGTATATTAGTTCCTTTTCCTTATACCATGGTAGTTGCTTTTTTGGTTTTTCCTTTTTTTTTTTTTTGCTCCTTCTCAAAATAATTTCTAGCCTGAAGGTTAAAATATGAACTACAAATGAATTCTCAAGGGTTCTTAAACTCAATAAAGAAGGGAAGGAGGAAGGGAGGGAGGGAAAAAGGAGATCCATAAACCTCTTACCCATCAGTCTAATCTATATATTGGCATATGTAAGTCTCTTTTATTAGAGGTCCAAGCAAATTTATATGTAACTAGTAAACTTTAATATCCAATATTATAGTTAAAAAATACAATGACAGCATTCATTTTGCTCTTATTACATTGAATCATAGTCAACTCGTTTTCTGAATTGTCAAGAAATATGTGTCACCTTTGCAGAGATAAATATATTGTATTCTATTCTAAATATCCAAAAGTTGGCAATCCAGTATCATATCAGAATAAGACATACCTACACATTCTAGTACCTTTTGAATTTCAATGATTTTATACAAATCTTTCTAAAATGGAATACTGTCTTGTTTTCTTAACAAGGGTACATAGTTATAATGGAATCACTTCTTGATGACTCAGTCTTCATTTAGAATATTAATTACTATATACTGCAAGTACTGTGATAAAATGATGCCCTAGAGACTATATTTCTAATTAAATAATTGAAAGTACTACATTTTCAATTTTCTAATCTTTCTTTATACCTTTTCTGCTTACCTCTTTGCAGTGTGGGTTAACTATGCCTGTCTATAGCAATACTCCCTTCCAATCTAATTTCCTACATTATAGGATATTGGATAATCAAGCTTTTTGAACTGTTTATATGAAAAGTCTCTAAAATGAGGACCTCTTTTATTTAAAAAAATATTATATTACTGGTGGAGTGTCCCTTATCCAAAATGCTTGGGACAAGAAATCTTTCAGATCTTGAATTTTTTCAGATTTTGGAATATTTGCACATACATAATGAGATATCTTGGCAAGCGGACCCAACTCTAAACATGAAACTCATTTATGTATTACATACACCTTATACACATAGCCTAAAGGTAATTTTATACAATATTTTAAAAATGATTTTGTGCATGAAACCGTTTGTGTATATTGAAGTATCAGAAAGCAAATGTGTCACTATCTCAGACACCCATGTGGACAATCTATGGCTGTTTGGCATCACCACCGTTCCTGACTCTCAATTTATATGCTACTGATAAACAATCATTTTCTTATACTTATGCACACATAAGTACTCAACAGGAAAAAATATGACATACCCTTAATACAGTGAAAAGATAATGTATTCAGGGTAAGCAGCACAGCAACATTACCAGAATACCTGTATCAGCTGTTAAACAACAACGACAAATGACAGGCTTTCAGTCTCCACCTACAATACTGTGTTTTGATTAAAGGATTACTGTGCACTGTATTCTGTTTTGTTTTGTTTTTTCTTTTTTTTACAGACGGGGTCTTGTTCTTGCTCAGGCTGGTCTCGAACTCCTGAGCTCAAGCGATCCTCCCCGCTTGGCCTCCCAGAGTGCTAGGATTACAGGTGTGAGCCACCGCGCCTGGCCCTGTATTCTACTTTTTTAGGTAAGAAGAAACATCAGAAGCAGTGGAGGGACCAGGAAATGGGTCCTCTAGGGATGAGCAGGCATTCTGCTAGATGGCTTTTTTAAATGTTTCCTCCAGAGTCATCTGCCTCATTAACAGTTTTTGTCTTAGAAGTTTCTCTTTGATTTTATAAACTGATATGATTTCTTGTTCTGTTACAAATACATGCTGCTCTAGTCCTTCAATAAGCCCATCATACATTTTCACTATGTAGCACCACCAATCCCTCCTCTTCCTCAGCCTCTTCAAGGATGAAGATCTTTATGATGATCCCCTTCCACTTAATGAACAGTAAATATATTTTCTCTTCCTTATGACTGTCTTAATAACATTTTCTTCTCTTTAGCTTACTTTATTGTAAGAATACAGTATATAATATATATAAAAAACATACAAAATATGTTAATTGACTGTATGTTACCAGAAAGGCTTTTGGTCAAAAGTAGGCCATTAGTAATTAAGCGTTGGGGGAGTCAAATGTTATATTCAGATTTTTGACTGCATGGGGGGTCAGCACCCCTAACCCCCATGTTCTTCAAAGGCCAAATGTATATGCACATGTATATACATATGTATGTATATACAAATTGTGGAACAAAGGAAATACTTTTAATCTTAGAAAAAGGTAAAAGAAGGAATTTATTGGTGCCCACTGTGCTAGGCACTGTAATAGATACTTATTATGTAATTTTATTTAAGTCTCTCAATGACTCCATAAAGTGCGAGTATCCCTATTTTACAAATGAGTACAGGAAGCCTTGAGAAATAACTGTTAAGATCGTGCAGCTAATAAGTTGCAGAGCTGGGATCTAACCCAAGTTTGTGAGCTCTAAAACCTAGCTCTTTTCCACGCCAGACTGAATATTACATCAGGAAGTAAAGACGTTCACAGCTAAATTTAGGACCATTTTGCCATGGCAGAGTAACATTAGAACCCAGGTCTCCTGGTCTAATGCAGTTGTCCCATCTCTTTATTTTTACTGATAAAATAATTTCTCATTTACTTTTTGGTTCTTGGATAGATTCCAGATTGCTACAGTTGCCCCATAAGTGACCTGTGGATAAATGAGGTATTAAAATATACATGGTAGGGTTTCTGGTTATGGTTAAGATTGAGAATGTACCCCATCCCATCTCTTCCCCTAATTACGACAAAAACTTCTGGAAAGAATGCATAAAGTGAATTTTGAGATCTCTGAAGAGTAAATATGAGCAGGTGGACAACAAAGGAAAATCAAACTTTGAAGAATGACCCAGAAGGTCATGAGTTTCCTGTTTTTTTATCTGCCCCATATTACACAGCTGAGACTCTAGAAACTCAAATCCCAAAACTATATACAGAAAAAGCTCCAAATAAAACCCATCCTTCTGACCAGAAGACTGAAAGGGGAAGGTGTCACAGAATGAAAGTCTTTTGATTCTCCCAATCACACAAGCCCAGTCATGAAGCTGCAACACATGGCAGCAGTAGTGCTGGGAGGAGGGGCAGCCCTGCGGGCTCTTTTTCTCTCATTGCTTCTCCTTGAGACGGATCACAACACAAGAAGGGTAAAGCCCCAGCTTTCTAGGAAGAGCACATGGAAAGGAAGTTCATGAGAGCTAGAGAGTATAGGGGAGATTACAGAGAGCAGGGAGCTAGAGAAAGGGAGCCTTTAAACCTATGCATGAAATCCTAGGCTCATCCTCCAAGCCACACATGCACAGAAACAACTGGAATCAACATAGCAAAGGTTTTAAGAATCGTAAAGGTGTAGACCACTGCCCAGGTCCCAGACTGGCCCTTGCATGGTGCACGTGTAAGGCTGACAAGAATACCCCTGCAAAAGCTTTTAAAACTAAACTGACATTTGAATTACAGCACACAGAACACAGGTCAGGAATTGTGGTCTGAACTAAGCTGATTGCATAATAAAACAAAATCATCATCAACATTCTCCAGAAGATTTTAATAGGGCCTAGAGTCTCAATATAATATTCAAAATGTCCAAGACAATCTAAAATTAACTGACATTAAGAGAACCAGGAAAACCTAAAAACACTTAAGGAAAAAGACAATCAACAGACACAGACCATGAAATGATAGATATTGGAATTATCAAGCAAAAACTTTAAAGACTCTACTGATACTGCTAAAACAAAACAAAACAACAATTTTAAAGCAGTGATCATAACCATACTCCATGAAGCAAGCGCAAACATTCTTGAAATAGAAGGAATAATGGAAGTTCTCAGCAAAGAAACAGAAATTATAAAAGTGTTAAATGCACCACTCCAGTGATGGGCACACTGAAAGCCCAGACTCCACCACTATACAATATATACATGTAACAGAATTCAATGTATACCCCCTAAACCTATTTTTAAAAATTAAAAATAAATAAATAAAAATAAAAATCTTCCCACAAAGGGTAAAAAAAACCTGTCAAATGAAAATTTAGAACTGAAAAATGACAAATTTTTAAAAATACTAGAGGGGCTCAACAGCAGCATAGACAACAGGGTAAGGATCAGTGAATTTAAAATTAGAAAGAAATGACCCAATCTGAATAGAGCGGGAAAAAAAATGAACACAGCCTCAGACCCAATATATGTGTCACTGGACTCCCCAGTGAAGAAGAGAAAAAGATTCTAGCAAAAAAACCAAAAGGTGAAGAAATAATGGCTGAACTTCTCAAATTAAGTTAAATTAAAATTTACAAATTCATTTAAGTTATACAGTTGGCCCTTGAACAATACAAGTTTGAACTGCATGGGTCCACTTATACATGAATTTTCTTCCACTTCTGTCACCCCGAGACCAACCCCTCCTCTTATTCCTCCTCAGTCTACACAACATGAAGATGATAAGGATGAAGACCTTTATGAATAGTAAATATATTTGCTCTTCATAGTAAATATGATTTTCTTAATATCATTTTCTTCTCTCTAGCTTACTTTATTGTAAGAATACAGTATGTAATATATATAACATACAAAATACGTGTCAATCAACTATTTATGTTATCAGTAAGGCTTCTGGTCAACAGCAGGCTATTAGCAGTTAAGTTTATGGGGAGTCAAAAGCTATATATAGATTTCTGACTGCACAGGGGGTTGGTGTCCCTAACTCCCATGTTGTTCAAGGGTCAAATGTATACTAAAGCCCCTATCTCCACCACATACAAAAATAAAACCCAAAGAGAATAAAGAATTAAGAGAAAATTATAAAATCTTTAAAAAATTAAGAGAGTATCTTCATATTCTACAAGTAGGGGGGATGTTCCTAAACAAGATACAAAAAAAAAAAAAAAAAAAAACTACTCATAAAAGTAAAGACTGATACTTAACTACATCAGAATTCAGAACGTATGCTAACTAAAAGACATGATAAGGAGAAAATGCAGTCTATAAACAGAGAAAATATAGTTGTACCACATGTAACTGAAAAAAGATTAGTATCCCAGGTTAAGAATACCTCCAAATCAATAAGACAAACACTCCTGTAGAAAAACTGGCATAACACTTGACTAACACCTCATGGAACAGGAAACATAAATAGCCGATGAACATACAAAATGAGGCTCAAGCACCTCATTAATAATCTTGGAAAGGAAAATTCAAATCATATGAAATACTGTTTTATGCACAGATTGCCACCAGATTGGCAAAAAATTTAAAGTGTGACAACACTGAGTGCTCCCAAGGATATGGAGTGACCCGAACTCTCATACATTACTGGTAGGAAGTAACTTGTTTCAATGACTTTAGGGGGGAAAAAAACCTTGGCAATATCTAGTAAAACTAAAGATGCACAAATCCTATCACCCAACAATCCCACTCTTAGTGTATACAGACCTTGACCTACAGAGAGAATCTGCAACCTTTTCCACCAAGGGCCAGATGTAAACATTTTAGGCTTTGCAGACCACACAGTCTATGCAACAACTACTCAGATGTGCCTCTGTAATACAAAAATAGCTACAGATAAATATGTAAATGAATGGGTGTGGCTATGTTCCTATAAAACAGGTGGAAGACAGTCTCCCAATCTCTGCTTTAGAGAAACTCTTTCAGACATACATCAAGAGACATGTTCAAGAATATTCACAGCAGCACAGTTCATTATAGAAACAAACCAGAAACAACCTAACTATAAAATGGGTAAATAAATTGTGATATAAACAATCAACAGAATATTATAGAGTGGTAAAAATAAACTATGGCTCCATGCAACATCACACATGACTCTCAGGAACATAGTGAGCGTAAAAAGCAAGTCTATTGAAATTTATATAAAGTTCAAAAACATACGAAAGTAAATAATATAATGTTTAAAATAAAACTATTTTTAAAAAACCCAAGAGAATGATACACAAAAAATTTATGATAATAGTTACTTCTGATGGTTGTAGGGCAGAGGATAGGCAAGGGAGACACCCACAAACAATGGAACATTTATATAATTAAAACATATATTGTATTACATTTTGCGGGGGAGGGGAGTTGAGTGATTTTTTTTTTTTTTAAATAATTATTATTATTTTTTTAAAGAGACGGGGTCTCGCTCTTGCTCGGGCTGGTCTTGAACTCCTGAGCTCAAGCAATCCTCCCGCCTCGGCCTCCCAGAGTGCTAGGATTACAGGCGTGAGCCACCGCACCCGCCCTGAGTTGAGTGATTTTTGTCTTCTGTAAAAGTAGATGAGGGATATGATGACTAGACTACATAATCGATTTACTCACTTTATTTTTTGGAGAACAATGAATCTATTTTTGCAAATTAAATTCTAAAACAAATAAAAATGAAGTTATGTTTCCAAAGAACCCTGGGGCTTTGTAGCATAAAAATCCCCAGATGGTCTTTATGATAGTTTTGAGGGGTAATGGTATTACCCTAAGAATGTTACCTATGAACTTATGAAAAAAACAGTCCTTCATTTCAAAAAGGTACATGGTGTGAGATACAATACTATCCCAAGAACAAATATTTTATAATAATGGAAATTTAAAGTGGTCTCTGAATTCCCCTTCTTAAAGCACTTATATTGAGACACTGGGCAGGCCTTATTTGGTAGAATGGTAATGGCAGAAGATTAGAAGATTAGAGGAGCTAATATGGGTGAAGAACCATGAGAAACCAGTAACAATGCACCGTGTATAGTTTTTTTGTTGTTGTTGTTTTTTTTAATGTCACTAGCCTAAAGGATTATTAGTAGGGAATTTATTAAATAAATGGTTATACTATGGTATATTATATAGCTCTTTAAAAAGAGGGTGTATATTTATAATCACAAACAAGTAACTTTAGCAGGCTTAACAACATACTATGGAGAGGGAAAAAAATGCAGACTTAACACTGATACTGTAGTTCTGCCTGTGCAGACTGTATATCCATAAGTATACACACACACACACAAAAATATATTGAGAGATTAGAGATAATCTCTGAGAAGTGGGATTTCAGAGGGTTTTTCCTTCCTTATACTTTTTTTTTTGACGAATTTTCTACAACAAAACTTCATAAACAAAATTTAAATTATTTTTTCAATAAAAAATAGCAAAGCAAATTTAGACTGTGGTATAAACCTATTTAGTAATATACCTAAATTTTCAGTTCAAATTTGGTTAATTTTTACACCTGGTTAATAAAAATATTTCTGTAAAAGTATAAATATTGTAATATTCAAAAGGAATATTCTCAAGCTAATTAGACACACAAAAATCAATACAAAGGAAGATCTGGCCTTTAAACATTATTTCTTAAAAAACAATCTTATGGACATTGGCCTAGGCAAAGAAGTTATGAAGAAGACCCCCAAAGCAATCACAGCAGCAACAAAAACAAATACATGGGACCTGATCAAATTAAAAAGCTTCTGCACAGTCAAGGAAACTATCACTAGAGTGAACAGACAACCTACAGAATGGGATAAAATATTTGCATGCTACACATCTGATAAAGGACTGATAACCAGAATCTATACAGAACTTAGGAAAATCAACAAGAAAAAAATCAAACAACCCTATTAAAAAATAGGCAAAGGACACGAACAGAAACTTTTCAAAAGAAGACAAAATAATGGCCAGCAAACATATAAAAAATTGCTCAACTTCTCTAATCATCAGGGAAATGCAAATCAAAACCACAATAAGATATCACTTAACTCCAGTGAGATTGGCTCATATCAAAAAATCCCCAAACAACAAATGTTGGCGGGGATGTGGACAGATAGGAACACTCATACACTGCTGGTGGGACTGCAAATTAGTACAACCTCTATGGAAAGTAATATGGAGATACCTCAAAGAATTAAAAGTAGAATTACCATTTGCCCCAGCAATCCCACTACTGGGTATTTACCCAAAGGAAAAAAAGACATTCTATAATAAAGACATCTGTTCGCGAATGTTTATAGCAGCACAATTCACAATTGCGAAGATGTGGAAACAACCCAGGTGCCCATCAATACACGAGTGGATTAATAAAATGTGGTATATGTATACCATGGAGTATTACTCAGCAATAAAAAACAATGGTGAATTAATACATCTGGTATTATCCTGGTTGGAGCTAGAGCCCATTCTTCAAAGCGAAGTGTCACAGGAATGGAAAAACAAGCACCACTGGTACTCACCATCAAATTGGTACTAACTGATCAACACTTACATCATAACAGGGCAATAATATTCATCAGTGGGTGGGCAGGCGGGAGGGGGGTGGAGGGGATGGGACAACTCTCACTGAATGGATGCGGGGAGCAGTTTGGGGGATGACCACGATTGTAGCTCTGACACCGGCAGTGCATGGGCAATATATATAGCCAAAGTGTTGTACCCCCAAAATATTCTGAAATTAAAAAAAAAGAAAAGAAATATATTTAAAAAAAACAAAAAAACACATTATTTCTTAAAAAACAAAATAAAGCCTACAATTGATTTCTCACATTAGTGAATTCATGTCAGAAAGCCTTTTGCAACTTAAACTATTTTTATTGTTTTGTTCTAACCTGGAATTGATTGTCTTCAAATATTGCTGCCTAAAGACAGAAATATTTAAGTACCATATCAAGAAGTCAATGCACTGTGTGTTCTACAACAGCTAAGATTTATTTTTGGAAATAAACTATAAGAAAACATTCACAAAAACATAGCAGCACATATGGAGATATATTTATATTTCTACAGGAATTAATGTTTTCTTTTTATCTTAATAGTCTACTTCCAAAAGTAAAAATTTTCTCTCAAAGAAGTTTTAACTAAAAAAGTCATTTTAGTATCAAAACATACTGTATGCCATAAATATGCATAATTATTATGTGTCAATTTTAAAAGATTAAAAAATTAAAATAAATAAGGTATTTTACTGTTAAAGCTTGGGCATTTTATTTCTTTAGTAAACAATAATACTAATTAACTCCAGTTAGCAATATGATTATATGAAAATAAGACTATCTAATTTCTGGCCTCAATGAAATAACACAAATAATGTTGTTGACTTGTTTTCTATTTTTAAATATTAAGTTTGTTTCTTCCTTGTAAGATATTCTTACTAACAATTTATCTACTAGCATAAATTATAAGAGAAATTGTGTTAAAAAAGAAAACAAGAGATCATTTGCTACTGTACTTCCAAGGAACAACTTTACTTCCTTCTATCACTAGAATTCATTTATAAAAAGTCTTAATTTAACACAGAATTAAAAACAGATATTCAGATAATTCTGTTTTGGATGAAGTTTTTTGGTTAGACTTCACAGAAGCAAAAGTCAAGTTTAATTACAGAATCTCTGATTTACTATTATTTAAAAGAGGTGCTTCTTAATTATTTTCCATTAAAACTGTTTTTATTTTTTCCCCCTTAAGAATAATATATATTATATACCTGACCACCTCTTTTGGGAGGAGGAGGAGAACAAGTTGAACAAAGCCCATTCTGCCCTCTCAACAGGAACAGATTTATTTTGTGAGTAGTTTTAAGTACTCTATAAAAGTTTGTAGGCAAATGTTTATGCCATTATTGACACATATATTTAAGGGGGCAGGGGAAGCAGGGGATCTAGATTCATTCTCAAGTCTTCAGACTTCTTTTGTCATAAGTAATAGTCTGTGAGACAGGTCTGAACTCCTAGGAAAGGAGAGATTCATTAGAAGTGTAGAGGAACCACACACTGAAGCGAGACCAGGCAGGCTGTCTTCCATTCTTGCCACCTACGTTACAATCACTATAAACCAGTTCTGTCTACGTTTCCTGCTGCCTTCCCAGATAGTTCCAAGGCAACTCCCAGCTCTCTAAATCTCACAGCATACTTTACATTCTGAGGAAATCCTCTCGGTCCAGATGGCCTACCACAAAGCACTTCTGTGTTGGTACAAATAAAACTTAAGATAGCTCTTCTCCTACCCCTTTGCTCTCTGAACTAAAGAAAAGTTTTCTACTTATTTATAAAGAGAGACAAAGAAACTGAAGGAGAGCACACAGGCAAAAGGGGATAGGATACAGACAAAAAACTTGGGCTGCTCTGGGAAGTGGCTAAACCTCAGGAGGCAGAAACACACGAATTAATACAATACATGAATATTCACTACAATAATTTGGTTGTTCTCAGGCACTACTTTTCTGATCTTCTTTAAACTGGTTAATAATAAGATACTATAGCTTCAAATACAAAACCTAGTCTTTGCCTTCTGAAACTGAAGCACAAAACATACTACATAGTTTCTATAAATATTAGAGCTTAAAGTCCCCAAAGTGAGTATTTTTTCTAGTAGGAAATAAACAATGTGTGTGCAACAGGGCAAGTCGTATTTCCTTTTTCCTTTTTTTTTTGTTTAAAATCCACATGAATTGTAACAAAACTAAAGGAATCATCACTTTTTATTGATTTTTAAAACCTAAATATCAAGACCATGGGTGATTTATTAAAACTGTTTCACTAAGTAAGTTAATGAATATAATTAACAATGACAGTCATTTTTCTTAATACACTAATTTTCCCAATTATTTGAAAATATTACAACTGCCAAAGTATTAGTAAGTAATCTACAATAATAAACAATTTATAGCTGGTCAGTCCAGTTTTAAACCATCAATTCTTACAAATAATGTCAATCTGTAAGGGAATTCAAATTATAAATATCTTTAGTCTTACAAAACCATGTAAAATCAGACAATGAATGCAACATATATTTATTCTTTTATAACTACTTCTAAAGTTAATCGAAGAACAAATTTGTAGAGATAAGTGTCAAAACAAAGCTATCAGTGGTTTTGCTCTTCAATTTTGTGGCTTTTAGGCTTTATATAATATTTAAGAATAGTAAATTTAAACCAACCCAAAGTAAAACAGAAACATGACTCCTCTAAACATACACACCAAAAAGTATTGTAAAATGGAAGAAACCTAAACCAAACTGAACATGAAGAGATTGAGATAAGGATACACTAAGAGCAAGGCTGATGACAGAGGAATGAAGTAAAACGATCCAGGTTAATATTTACAAAAATCCTTTACAGAAAAGTGGGAGCTATCAAAAGAGTGTTTCTATAAGTGAGGCTCAGGAAAGTCATATCTTTTGATTAATTCCTGGTACAGATTCATCAAAGTATAACAGTTACTTGAAAGACTAACAGGAGTTAAATGGGCTGGTGAGTTTGCAACGTGTTTGAAACATTACAGAAGGAATTCAAATCTTGCTATTGATTGGTGAGAGGCTTGGAAGCAGACTGTATGTTGTTACACTTCTCTTCAATCACCAGAAAAATGTAAGACCGTACTTTTATAATTCAGGTGTCAACTACTCTTCTTTACAACAAATGTAGCCCATTTAAATGACCGCTCACAGGCCCCTAAGGTTAGATGGGCTATCAAGGAGTTCTGCAACAACATGCTTTCTAACTAGTACATAACAAAAAGGCTCCTCTTGCACATCAAAGTATATCAGGGTTTTTTTTTCCCCACCACCTCCCATTTGTGTAGAGCACTACTAATTTGTACCTGGGGCATTCCTTTATTCTCAAATCAAAATCTGATTTCAGGCCAGAAAGCTTGTGGGTCCTAGTCTCGTCTTAGTTTTTATGCTCAAGAATCATCTTCTTTCTTTATTATTATAGTCAATTATCTTTTCCGAAAGGCCTGTTCATTCATTCATTCAAGCATTTTACTACTATATATAAAAATTTTTCAAGGTGCTGAGGAGAATCAAAAAAATTTTTGCTGCCATAAATTTACCCACAGAAATTAGAAATAAAAAGACAGATTTAAGAGCTGTTACTCAAGAATTGATGGAATATGGTCATTGATTAGATGAGGGAATAAAAAGTAGAGGAGGATCCCACATTTCTATTGGAATGACTGAGTAAATGGTTAGATAACATTCACTGAGATGGGGAACAAATGAAAAGAAAAAGGGTGGGGAATAAGGGAGTAGGATGATGTGCAGTTTTGGACCTGCTGAGTTTGAGGTCACTGTAACAAAAGTATAACTAGGTCTTGGGCTTAAAATAGAGGCCTGAACTAGAGATTACATTTGGGAACTATATTGGGACATAACTGATAACTGGAATCATGAGAAGTGATGGGTTGGAGTGAGAAAAAAATATGGACAAGATTATACAACAGAGAAGACAGAATAAAAACTGTCAGAAAAGTAGTCACAGATTCAGGAAAGGAGATATAATGTCACAGATTGCAAAGGTATCAAAAGACAATGACTGGAAATTGTCCATTTGTTTTGGCCATTATTAGGGAACCTTTACCAGAGAAGTTTCAACGGAGTGATGGGAACAGAAGCATGACTGCAATGCACTGATGTGAGACTGGGAGGTAAAGCAGTCTTTAAGGAGTATGGCTGAAGATCAAAGAGGAAAAATGGGGTAAGGGTTACGTAAGGAGTGTGTTATACAAGGTTGATGGTGGGGTTTTTGTTCAGATGGCAGAGTATGGGGAAGGAACCAATAGAGTCATTTGTACTAACATGAAAGGTCATGCAGCAGAGCTCTAGTGTTAGAAAAGATGTGAAGGACTAAAACAGAAAATATAGGACCAAGAACAAGCCTTGAAAAGAGACATACTTTCATCTAAGAATGAAGGGAAGAAGAGGAGAGCAGGCACAGATATTTGTCTTTCTACCTAAACTTTTATCTGTGAAGCAAGAGACAAGTCACCTGAGAAGAGCTGGTTAAGGAGCTTGAGCTGAGTGGTAAGTGTAGTCTGTACCCCCTGACTCATAATACTGCAGGATATTGTTAATTATCTTTTAATAAAGTTACACTTAAAATTCCCAACTAGACTGTAAAGCCCTCTAGGGAAGAGGCTATTTTTCATTTTCCTCAACACCTGCAAAGCATAAATGTAGCAGTAACTCTCCAAACAGTGGTTGATTTTTTATGGCTGTACTTTAGAATCAGCAGCAAAGACAGGGGTGAGAAAGAGACCCCCATTGCTTTGGTGACATGCAAAGGACTGGTGGTTGCTTTAGAAGAACAGAACCCCCTCATGTTAGAAGTGTCATGGAGCTGAGAGTGGGATCTGGAAGAAACAATTTTCACTAATAATTGTGTAATAGAAGAGATAGGTATCTCTCCCCTACTTCCCTCCCTAAATATTTCTTCCTTTTTTGGATTCTTCTTTCTCTGATTATTCCCTTTTCCTCTCTTGTACCTGGAATTTGAGGATATCTATTTATCTATCTCCCTGACTTCATTTCCCCTCTTCCCCTCTCTCTACCCAGATGTGTACAAAATGAACTATATTTTTGTTACTGCTGTCAGTTTTAGAGCTTTAGCCCAACCAAGAGGTCAGGTATTTCTGCAGTACTAGGTCTCAACCTAGGACTCTAGATTTATTACCTTTGCTGGATTTTTCCTTGTCTTATTTTTATAAGTAAATGAGCTAAAATGCTTATATTTCTCATCCAAGAAAAAAATCTACTTTACTTCCCTTCCCAATTTCTCTGATAAACTCATTGCTCTTTACATGTATTTAGCCCTAAACGCACTCCCTCCCATTTTCTCTGTCTCTGTCTCCTAGTGAATGAGTGGCCCTCAGTAGAAAATGTAGTGTCTGTTTTGCTTTAAGAAGAATACTCTACCATATAAGTTTTCATTAACAAAATTGTTCCTGGAATACAAAGTTCATGTGTAATAAGCTAAAAATTTATTTAATATGCATACAGTACTAAAGAGCATAGTGCTGAATTTAGACTGTCTGGATTTAAAAACTGGCTTCACCATTTACTAACTAACCCTAAGCAAGTTTCTTAATTTCTCCATGTCCCAGTTTCTCCATCTTTAAAGTGAGGCTAAGAATACCTAACATCTAAAGTTATAAAAAAATGAAATTAGATACATTATTAAAGTGCATGTAAAACTAACAGTCAGAACTCTTTAGTAAGAGTTCTATAAATGTTGGCTATTACTAAAATCATTAAGTTTCCAAAACAAAGGCCTGCTAAACCCACATCTAGATTGCCTTAATTCTTAAGAAAGAGTAAAATTTGCTGGGTCAGGCATCTCATCAAAGTTTTACTGAAAGTTGGTCTCTGAAGTATTAATAGAAAGAGATATTATTTTACTAATTATTTATTCACTAAATTTCATTTAATCCAAGTTTAAAATGGACTAAATTGGAATTAGCAGGAAAGATCCAAAACAACACAAAGACATATGTCATTTATTTGATAATCACTTTTAACATTTAGTGACCTTCTAATTATATGCCATACATTGTTAGAGTTTGAAATAAGATATTAATAGTTTCCAACCCTAGGAAGCATAGATTAGTGGGGGAGAGAGAAATGTACACAAATAAATATAATAAAGTATAATACAACAGTTGCCCTGGTAGATATATACAGAAAATAATGGGACCTAAAGAAAGTTAGTCAACTTTTATTGGGAGATAAAAGAATGAAAGTCTGATCTCTGGGGCAAGGTATTAATATTTTTCTCTTAAAAGAAAAATATTTATGACAATTTTTTTAAAGCAATTCCACTTTAAGAGCTCACTATGTAAGCCCATAAAGTATTAGGCAAAAATATAACTTCTAAATCATAAGATTTTAGCTATGTCCCAAATGACATAAGCATTGAATACTAAATTTTAAATGATAAGCTCTAAGTACATATTTTAGCCTATTTTAAAAAAAAAAAAAGGCAGAGTGAAGAAGAGACCCATCAAAAATGTATCAATCAACCACAACCTGTACCAACAAAATTCATAAATTTCATTCCTAAAATTAAATTGACTCTTAAACAATGTGAGGGTTAGGGGTACCAATCCCCTGTGCAGCTGAAAATCCATGTATAACTTTGACTCCCCCAAAACTTAACTACTAATAGCCCACTGCTGACCAGAAGTCTTACCAATAACAGTTGATGAACACATATTTAATATTTTGTATATATATTATATACTGTATTGTTACAATAAAATAAGCTAAAGAAAATATTAAGAAAATCATAAAGAAGACAAAATACATTTACTATTCATTAATTAGAAGTGGATCATCATAAAGGTCTTCACATTGAGTAGGCTGAGGAGGAGAAAGAAGAGAGGCTGGTTTTGCTGCCTCAGGGCTCGCAGAGGCAAAAGAAAATCCACACATAAATGGACCCGTGTAGTTCAGACCCATGCAGTTCAAGGGTCAACTGTATTTGAAGGGCATACATATTGCTATATGTCACACAAAATTGAGTTCTTGGAGCACAAGTAAGTTTAAAGTTCTTTTGCGAGGGAAGAGTAGCAAAAAGAATAGCCTTAACAGGCTCATGTTAATTTTGAAAGCAGGTAGGATATAATTCTTTTAAAAATGAGAATGGACACTATTTTATATGTACATAAAAATGAGTGGAAAAAGACTGAACTAAACAAGTTTAGTACAGGCTCAACAAAACCTTGCTTGCTGAGGGGATTCCCTTTGTTGAACTTCATGGAAATTTTGTGGGATACTGCTACTAGAATCACAATTTATATGTATATTTTTAGAAGTAAACAGTTCTTGTATTCTTCTTTATCCCCTCATTTAACATTTTAAAATTTATTTTTTAATTGACAAGTAAAAATTGTATATACTTATGGTGTACAAAATGATACTTTGATATACGTAAACATTGTGGAATGGCTAAATCAGGCTATTTAGTAAGTATGCATTACTATACATCCTTATTATTCTGTGGCGAGAACACTTAAAATCTACTTTCTTAGCAATTTTCAAGTATACAAGATATTTTATTCATTGTAGAAACCATGATGTACAACAGATCTCTTGAACTTATTCCTCCCCTTAATTAAAAATTTGTGTCCCCTGACCAACATCTTTCCCTACCCCCTCCACCCCTCAATCCCCTGGTAGCTACCGCTTTACTGTTTGCATGATTTCAACTTTTTTTAGATTCCACACATAAGTGAGGCCAGGTGGTATTTGTCCGTCTGTGCCTCGCTTATCTCACTTAGTATGTCCTCCAGGTTCATCCATGTTGCTGCAAATGACAGGATTTCCTTTTTTTTTTAAAGGCTGAACAATACTCCATTGTGTATATATGACACATTTTCTTTATCCATTCATTTACTGATGGACACTTAGGTTGGTTCCATATCTTTGCTATTGTAAATAATGCTGCAGTAAACATGGAAGTGTAGATAGCTCTTCAACATACTGATATCAAATCTTTGGGATACATATCCAGTGAGACTGTTGGATCATATAGTGGTTCTATTTTTAAAATTTTAAGTAACATTCATACTACTTTCCATACTGGCTATAAAAATTGTATTTTTATACAACTGCCATCTATCGCAAGTCAAGTGTTATGGTTGAGAATTATGTGAGTATGGACATCTTTATCTCAGAATTTAAGTTTATCTAGAAGATCTAACAGATCCTCTCTACTTTAAATGACTACCAGACCAAGAAAAAACTGGCAAGAACTATCTTTCTAATCCACTTGCAAATGTGCCTAGGGCATTAGAACAATGGGAGATCCAATATACTATTGTACCATAAAGGTACAATTAACACATAATTGTACAATCAGAGCTCATTTGTTATTTAATTTAGGTAGCATTATTACTTTAAAAGTAAAACAATTTTTTAGATTTTCACAAAATATTTATACATTCTGTATTTATTGAGTGACTAATTTGTCAGGGACCATGTTAAACTCCAAGGACACAAATTCAAATTCTGTTCTTCTCACATCAAAAAGTAAAAAATTTTAAATTTCTCAAAAATTGAGAAAAGATATTAACACATAAAAAATATGTAAATATTGCCTAGAGCAATAAGAAAAGACATCAACCCAATAGAAAAACACAAAAAAGATATGAATAGGCAAACTTCTATTTGTAGGAAGGGATGGAGGAGGATAGATCAGCCTCACTAGTATTTAGGGACATGCAAATTAAAATCACAAAACACTACTTCATATCCTTCAAATAAACAAAAAATGTAAATAAGGTCTGGTAACACCAAATGTTGATCAGAATTAGAGCATCAGAACTTTCATACATTCTGAAGGGAAGCATACACTGACAAACTATTTTGGAGAATAATCCAGCAAGATTTACTAAATTTGAAGGCACACTTACCCCACAATCCAGCAACCCCACTTTCAAAAATGGGCAAAGAACTTGAAAAGACACTTCTCTAAAGAAATACACAAATTGCCAATAAACACTTGAAAAGATGTGGAGAAATTGGAACCCATGTGCATTGCTGGTGGGAATGCAAAACGGTGTAGCCACTGTAGAAAACAGTCAGCAGTTCCTCAAAAAATTAAACAGAGGATTACCTATGATGAAGAAATTCCACTTTTAGGTATATAACTAATAGAAGTGAAAGCACAGACTCAAACAGAATAACAATGTTCGTAGCAGCCTTATTCACAATAGCCAAAAGGTAGAAACCACTCAAATGTCCATAAACAGAAGAATGGATAAACAATATGTGGTATATGCATATAACAGAATATTATTCAGCCTTAAAAAGGAATGAAATTCTGACACATGCTACAACACGGGGGAACTTTGAAAACATTATGCTAAGTAAAATAAACCAGACACAAAAGGACAAATATTGTATGCTTCCACTTACGTAAGGTACCTAGAATAGGCAAATTCATAGAGATAGAAAATAGAATTGAAGTTACCAGGGACTGGAAGGAGACGTGAACGAGGAGTTACTGTTTAATTGGTAGGGTTTCTACAAATTAAAAATTGATATGATGAAAAAGTTCTGAAAACAGATACTGGTGATGGTTGCACAACATTGTGAATGTGCTTAATGCCACTGAATTGTAAACTTAGGAATGGTTAAAATAGGCCAGGCATGGTGGCTCACACTTGTAATCCTAGGACTTTGGGAGGCTGAGGCAGAAGGATTGCTTGAGCCCAGAAGTTCAAGACCAGCCTGGGCAACATAGTGAGACCTCGTCACCACAAAAAATTTAAAAATTAGCCAGGTATGGTGGCGTGCACCAGTAGTCCCAGCTGCTCAGGAGGCTGAGGCAGGAGGATCGCTTGATCTCAGGAGTTGGAGGCTGCAATGGGTTATGATCACACCACTACATCCCAGCCTGGGTGACAGAGCAAGACCCTGTCTATTTAAAAAAAGAAAAAAAAAAAGTTAAAATGATCAATGTTGTCACGTATACTTTACCACAACAAAAAAAATCACAAGATGCCACTTCACATCAATTAGGGTGGCTATAATCAAAATGACAGTAAGTGTTGGTGAGGATATGGGGAAACCAAAACCCTCATATACTGCCGGTGAGAATGTAAATAATACAGCCACTTTGGAAAATATGGCAATTACTCAAAAGGTTAAAACAGTGTTACCATATGATCCAATATTTCCAATAATTCCATTCCTAAGTATATATCCAAGAGAAATGAAAACATATGTCCATATAAAAACTTGCCAAAAAGTGGAACTAACCCACATGTCCATCAAATGATGAATGGATATTCATTCATGTGGTATATACCCATACAATGGAATATTGTTCAGATAAAAAGGAATGAAATACTGATACATGCTGTAACACAGATGAATCTTGAAAACACACTAAGTGAAAGAAGCCAGTCACAAAAGGACCACATGTTGTATGTAATTCCATTTCTGTGAAATGTCCAGAATAGACAAATCTGTAACAGAAAGTAGATTAGTGGTTGTCTAGGGACGGCAGGGAATAGGGGAAATGGTGAGTGACTTCTAAAGAATAAAGATTTCTTCTTAGGGTGATAAAAAATATTCTAAAATTGATTGTGGTGAAGGTTGTACAACTCTGTGAATATACTAAAAACCACTGAATTGTATATTTTAAATGAGTGAATTATATGGTACGTGAATTAATTATACTACAAAAAAGCTATTATCAAAACAATAACAAAAATCAATAAGCAACAAAAACTTTCATTTCATAATTTAACTCAAATTCCCTCAGAAGGTTTAAGTAGAATTCAAATTTTCCCAAGGGTATAAATGACTAGAAGGAGAACCCATAGAGACATTATTGGGTATCTGAAAAGGGCAGAAGAATCACCTAAACGAG
The DNA here is from genome assembly GCA_023783475.1 of Daubentonia madagascariensis. Classification (NCBI taxonomy): domain Eukaryota; kingdom Metazoa; phylum Chordata; class Mammalia; order Primates; family Daubentoniidae; genus Daubentonia; species Daubentonia madagascariensis. Next base: position 35,956,687 of record JAKFHU010001035.1, on the reverse strand, counting down.
GGCACAAATGAGGGAGGAAAAAGAGTCTGGAGTAGTAAAGATAACTTCAACTTTTTCATAATATAGCCTATATAGCCTAGAGCCAGCATTCCTTAAGAGACTGTTATACATATTTAGTCAAATTGTCCAAAGATTAATGACAATGTAATGGTCTTTGTAAACGAAGATGTTACTCACTGTATCTAGATGTGTATTAGTGAGGATGTTTTTCATGCACTGTGAGAGATCTGGGCTAAGTACGGCAAAATCTCTCACATGGTACTCTTGTCACAGAGACAGACTGGCTACAGTAAAATTTGCAATTTGTAGCTGCTGACATTTAAGAGCTCATAAAAAACAGAAAACAAAACAAAATGTTGACATAATGATTAAACTTCAGCCCCTTTAAGCATGTCTTTACAGGTGCAAATGACTTAGCCTCATCAGTCAGCAGGGGTTTGCAAATTAAAATAATTTCTACTGATCTTATGGGTAAACTAAAAAGAATAATGATAGCAAACACTAGCCAGGATGTTAGGACACAGGCATTTGTACTGGTGCTTATGTGAACTGCTACAAACCTTCTGAACCATGATCTGTAATAAACAGCTATTAAAATGAAAAATACATGTACATACCCTTTGACCTAACTAAGTATGCAGTAAGGAGAGAAGGGATTATAAATAAATCTTAAGGTCTATCAAAATGAGATCGAGTGAATGGGTATCTAAACATGGAATATTTTGCAGCTATTAAAAGAAAATGTTATATCTCTATATACCAATGTGGAAGGCTATCCACGATCACTGGATAAATTTTAAAAAGCTAGTTTCCAGTAAGTAAAATATAATGCATATTCATTGTTTACACATTATGTTTACACAGTATATTTTATGTCCTGTTTTTGAAAAAGCAAACAACAAAACGTGTACATGAAGAGCAAGGGTTGGTCAATTTTTTATGTAAAGGACCAGATAATAAATATTTCAGGCTTTGCAGGCCAAAAGGTCTTTGTCCCAACTACTAGACTCTGCTGCTGCAGCACAAAAGCAGACACAGACAAAACCTACACAAATGATCATGGCTATGTTCTAATAAACTTTATTTACGGACACTGAAATTATAATTTCATATAACTTTAATGTGTCATGAAATATTATTCCTTTGATCTTTTTTCCAACCATTTAAAAATATAAAAACCATTCTTGGTTCACAGGATATAAAACAACAGTGAATTTGGCCAGGCCCGGTGGCTCATGCCTGTAATCCTAGCACTCTGGGAGGCCGAGGCGGGAGGATCACTTGATCCCAGGAGTTTGAGGTTGCAGTGACCTATGATCACGCCACTGCATTCCAGCCTGGGTGACAGAGCAAAATCCATCCCAAAAAATGAATGAATGAATGAATGAATGAATATTTTTTCCTGTACTACCAATAAATCATCTTATACATCTCATTCCAAAGACCACTGTATTGGAGGACAGGAGTAGGGTGGCCAGATCAAATTTGCAATTTAAGTGCTCACCCTCTGGTGGCTAACTGGAGGATAAACTTAAGGCAAACAATGGGTATGAGAGAGATGAGACTAGAAGCAGGGCAAAAGACAAGAGGCTGTTTGAACTGTGTAGGTTAGAAGTAACAGCAGCTTCAACAAGGCAGTGGCAACATAAATAAAGGAGCAAAATGGATTACTGCCAGTGGTGGAGCTAATGGGTGGCTTTACCCACCTCCTTTCCCTCCCCATTATCTCTAGCAGCCTATCAAAAATACCCAAAGAATAACAATTTTTTTTCAAGTGACAAAGTATATATAGGCATACCTTGGAGATACTGAGATTCAGTTCCAGACCACTGCAATAAAGTAAATATCACTACAAGGCAAGTCACACAAATTGTCTGATTTTCCAGTGCATACAAAAGTTATATTTACACTATACTATAGTCTACTAAGTGTGCAATAGCATTATGTATAAAAAATGTACATACCTTAACTAAAAAACACTTTATTGCTAAAAATACTAATGATCATGTGAGCCTTCAGTGAATCTCAATCTTTTTGCTGGTAGAGGGTCTTGCCTCAATGTTGATGGCTGCTTGACTCATCAGGGAGGTGGCTGCTAAAGGTGGGGGTGGCTGTGGCAATTCTTAAAATAAGACAACAGTAAAGTATGCCACATCAATCCACTCTTCTTTTCATGAAACATTTCTCTGTAGCATGTGACGCTGTTTGACAGCATTTGACCCACCACAGAACTTCTTTCAAAATTGAAGTTAAGCCTCTCAAACCCTGCCATTGCTTTATCAACTGTTCATGTAATATTGTAAATCCCCTGTTGTCATGTCAACAATGGTCATAACATCTTCACCACCTTCTCAGATGGAGTTCATTCCATCTCAAGAAACCACTTTCTTTGCCAATCCATAAGAAGTAACTCCTTATCCGTTCAAGTTTTATCATGAGATTACAATAATTCAGTTACATCTTCAGACTCCACATCTAATTCTAGGTCTCTTACTATTTCCATCACATCTGCAGTTACTTCCTCCATTGAAGTCTTGAACCCCTCAAAGTCATCCATGAGGGTTGGAATCAACTTTTTCCAAACTCCTTTTAATGTTGATATTTGGACCTCTTTCCATGAATCATGAATACCCTTAATAGCATCTAGAATGGTGAATCCTTTCCAGAAGGTTTTCAATTTACCTTGCCCAGATCCACCAGACAAATCACTTCTACATCAGCTATAGCCTTAAGAAACATATTTCTTAAATCATAAGACTTGAAAGTCAAAATGACTCTTTGATCCATGAGCTGCAGAATGTATGTTGTGTTAGCAGGCATGAAAATAACTTTAATATCCTTGTAACATCTCCATCAGAGCTCTTGGGTGACTAGGTACATTGTCAATGACCAGTATTTTGAAAGGAATCTTTCTTCCTAAGCAGCAGGTCTCAACAGTAAGTTTAAAATATTCAGTAAACCATGCTATAAATAGATGTGCTGTCATCCAGGCTTTGTTGTTCCATTTCTAGAGCACAGACCCAGTGGATTTAGCATAATTCTTAAGGGCTCTAGGATTTTCCAGAACAGTAAATGAGCACTGGCTTCGACTTAAAATCATCAGCTCCATTAGCCCCTAACAAGAGAGTTAGCATATCCTTTGAAGCCAGGAATTGTCTTCTCCTCTCAAGCTATGAAAGCCCTAGGTGGCATCTTCTTCCAACAGAAGGTTCTTTCATCTACATTGAAAAACTATTGTTTAGTGTAAGCACCTTCATCAGAGATCTTAGCTAGATCTTCTGGATACCTTGCTGAAGCTTATACATCAGCACTTGTTGCTTTACCTTGCACTTTTATGTTATGGTTATGGCTTCTTTCCTTAAATTTCATGAACCAACCTCTGCTAGGTTCAAGCTTTGCCTCTGCAGCTTCCTTAACCTCTTTCAGCCTTCAAAGAATTAAAGAGAGTTAGGGCCTTGCTCTGGATGATTAGGCTTTGGCTTAAGAAAATGTTGTGGCTGGTTTGATCTTCTATCCAGACCACTCGAACTTTCTCCACATCAGCAATAAGGCTGTTTCACTTTCTTATTCATGTGTGTTTACTGGAGTAGCACTTTTCAAGAATTTTTCCTTTGCATTTACAACTTGATTGTTTGGTACAAGAGGCCTAGCTTTTAGCCTATCTCGACTTTCGACATGCCTTCCACACTAAGCTTCATCATTTCTAGCTTCTGGTTTAAAGTGATAGACATCCGACTCTTCCTTTAACTTGAACACCTAGAGGTCACTGTCAGGTTATTAACTGGCCTAATTTCAATACTGTTGTGCCTCAGGGAAATAGGGAGGCCTGAGGAGAGGGAAAGAGACAGCCAGTTGGTCGGTGGAGCAGTTAGAACACACACAACATTTATCAATTAAGTTTATTGTCTTATATGGGTGTGGTTTGTCGTGCCCCAAAACAATTAGAATAGTAACATCAAAGATCGCTGATCACAGATCACCACAACAGATATGATAATAATGAAAAAGTTTGAAATATTGCAAGAATTACCAAAATGTGACATGGAGACACGCAGTGAGCATATGCTGTTGAAAAATGGGGCCTATAGACTTGCTTGACACAGGGTTGCTACAAACCTTCAATTTGTGAAAAACACAATATTCATGAAGCACAATAAAACAAGGTATGCCTGTATTTGGTATGGACAACTGTTATTTTTCCATTGTGTTATATATGCATTATATATGAATAAAACCATTTTTAGAGAACTTTGCTGTTTTGAATGATCGAGGACATACACTATGAGTGAAAATAATGTGATTATTCAAGAGCAGTTTCCAAACACATCTTCAAGACACACTCCCACACCCAAATTGCCATCCCTATGCCCTTCCTATATAGAAATTTAGAAGCAGCTATTCCTGGCTGCAAGGGGTTTTAAATGATCCTGCACCAAAACAAAACAAAAAAACCCCAAAAGCCCAAAACACACACAAAACCCTTTTGATTTTTGAAAACTTTTATGTTAAATATAAACTGTCATTTTCTAATTTGTGAAAATTAGGCTAAAAGAAAAATCAAATGTAGAAACTAAAGCAAGTTAAAGAATAACAGAACTTGGAAACTTTAAGGTAGACCTTTTCAAAGGCATCTACAGTCTTCCCTTGGTATACACAGGATTGGTCCCAGGACTCCTGCATATACCAAAATCTGTGCATTCAAGTCCTGCGAACGGCCCTGCAGAACCCAGGTATATCAGCCTTCAGTATATACAGGTTTGGCATCCTGCGAGTACACAATTGGTTGAAAAAAATCCACATAGAAGTGGACCCACACAGTTCAAACTCATGTTTTTCAAGGGTCAATTGTATTTCCATATGAAAAGCGTTCTTCCTCATTTGATGCTGTTTCTGCTACAATTAATCAATTAAAGGTCTACAACTAAACTTACTCTTGGCTTTGGAATTCACCTGTTTCTATGTTCACTGTGGGTTCCTTAAGGTCAAGAATCATTAGTGTATAAATGATGCACCGATGAAGCAGGCAAATGTGTTTCAGTTAAATTTTGAAGAAAATACATAACAAGCATGATTTAACTGTGTTATACATATATCATAAAAGTTTTCACTGAGCCGGCATGGTAGCATGTGCCTATAGTCCTAGCTGCTCAGGAAGCTGAGGCAGGAGGATTATTTGAGCCCAGGAGTTTGAGTACAGCCTGGGCAACATAGCCAGACCCCAACTCTTTAAAAAAAAAAAGTTTTCTCTGACTTTAAAAAGAACAAAGAAGCAGCCACTACCATAGCGCTGGCTGAAATCCAAACTTCACATATCCTTAGGGTCAAAGTAAAGCATCTTCAATATTTAGGAGCACCCATGAATTCCTAGTATGGAATTTTATTGTGCTGTGTGGCTAGGAACCAAGTATGAAAGGCTAACACTGAAGTAAATATGGTAGGGCAAATTTAATTCTCCTTTCCTCCACTATTCTATTCTTTTCAGACAGGTTTAGGAAGATCCATATACATGAGAGATCCAAGTAGTAATTTTCCAATGCAGAATACCTGGGATGTTCTAGAGCCCACTTCATTGCAGACTACGCAATCTTCTAGGACCACCCCAGATCTGCCTCAGACCCATAAATTAATCCCAGGATCAATCTAACATTCTAGGGATCATCCAAAAGTGAGATGATCAGAGTCCAGATCAGATTCTTCATGTCTTCCCCGAAGTAAATCTACATATTCAAAAGCAGATCAAATCCAGACCATTTTTGCTAGTGAGGAGATTGGCTATAATATTTGTGGATGGATCTGATACTTGGATATATGCTCTAAAGACTAAAGACAGTGCCAGCAATCAAGCAATACAGTTCAATTACCTAATTACTCATTAAGACAATGAATACATGCACACACAAATATGACCAAACATAGTCCAGAAGCATATTTTAAGAATCCTCAGAGAGCATCTTTTTCATGGGCAGAAAGCTCCATTTAAGTTTGTATTATGTAAATAATTTAATTCAAGCATAGCAAAGCCAAAAAGACAAATGTTAGGTTTCAAGTATCTAAAGTTACTAAATGAAAAATAGTAACCATCTGTTTCCATAGAGGGCAAACAACAAGAAATGTACTAATGTACTGAATCTATAACATGAAGAATGTAGGTCAGATAAGTTTTTTTTTTTTTTTTAACACTAAAGCAGTAAAGGTTAATTCTAGGAAAAATGAATCTTGGCAATCAAGAATTGCTTTACCTGAAAAATCTTTTTTTTTCTTTTTTGACTCCACAGGATGAGTAATCACTGAAAAATCTTTTAATAAAACAAGAGACTCAACTGCCTTGATGGGTTAAGTATAATCCTGTCTCAATGTAGGAGGACTCAATTAAATTATCTTCTGTAAGACTCTGTATCCCTAACATAGAATTCAATTTGTTTGACTAACACTCTCTAATCAGCTAATTATGCTCAAGCTAGGAGAAAAGTTTGAAACTACTACTTATGTAAGTGTACAATATAGCAAGTGGTAGTGAACAGGTTACACGTTACTAGAGTTCAAAGAGGAGTTCCACAAAAAGTTGGAATAAAATTTATAGGGAACATCATATACACATCTAGCTCTTGTACTTAACACCAAATGTTTCTAATATGCTGGAACTTGAAGGTAAACTTTAAATAAGAAATTTACTAAGCCCTGTCATATGAGAATAATTATGAGAATAATAACTGTCAGAATACTGGCAAAAAATGAAAATTTACTTAACAAAAATGTTTCATCACAGTTGAAAATTACATTTTTTCTAACTTCCTTTTTTGCTCCTGATGCAGTTTCAAAGTCAACCAGGAATGAAGTTGATCTTTATTCCTTCCGACTACTTTGTTTCTCTGTCATTTCATCATTTTCAACTCTCACTTAAGGTTGTGAATTAGACGGGTGGGATAAACTTTGCATGTTACCAATTTTAGACAATAAGCCTAATATTTCATTTGGTTCAACAGCTTTTCTCAATTGGAAAGCAACTTAATCGTCCAATAGTGGCAAGGTTAAAAGTAGTGGTCCAGCCATTCAATGAAATGTCAAGTATTCATTAATTATCAGGCTATAATAATCTTTAAAACTTCACATATTAAAAAATTAACAATAGCAATAACTATAAAAAGAAATTAAATGAAAAAAAACAGGTAACATATTAATGAGAGTAGTTGTACTGCCAGGATTGTGGATGATTGTTTTTATAATTAAAAAAGAAATGAGTTCCTCTTTTTCCTCCAAAGATCTTAATGACACCATCAAGAGTAAGAGTTGTAGAAAACTAAACCAAAGTTTGGCTGGATATGCGATGAATAAGTAAGGTTGAGAAGGTATAGCAATAACAATTCTTGATATTTTCTGACTATCCTCTAAGGTTTGGATTGGAAGGAAAAAGTAATTTAAAGCTGTATCTGAGTACTTGCAACTTACTTTTAAATTCACAAGAAAATACGACAGGTTGATGATGGATAGATATGTGGTAACCCAATACAGCAAAATGTTAATTATAGAATCCACGTGGTGGATATTTAGGTGTTCACCATAAAATTCTTTCATCTTTTCTGCTCATCCAACATTTTTAATGATAAAAAAAAAATCTGTATCTGAGGTATACACAATTCAAGGGAAAATATAAATAAATTTGCAGAATACTCTGGAAGCTTTTATAGGGACATAAAAATATAAAGGTAGCTGAATTTTATAAAAATCAGCTTGGGTTATAAGGTTTGAATACAATTCTGTTTTAAAAAAAGTTTTGTATCTACTATGCAGAGTTACAGATTTGTCGCTTCTGTAGTATAGCTAGTCTCCAAAGATGACCCCCCCCAATGAACAATGCCTGGCCCTGTGACTTGCTTTCTGACCAACAGAAGTTGTATAACTTCCAAGACTAGGTATGAATTAAGTCTTGCAGATTTAAGACTCTGGTTTCCTGACTTCCAAGGTTACATAGCTCAGGGCAGAGACAGGACTAGAATGCAGGCCTCCAGACTCCTAGTCCAGTGTCTTATCACTAAACAGTACTGCCAACTCCTCTTTCTCTAGGACCTACTTTTAAAATATCCACAGGTATGCCAGGTGCAGTGGCTCACGCTTGTAATCCCAGCACTTTGGGAGACTGAGGTGGGAGGATCACCTGAGGCCATGAGTTCAAGACCAGCCTGGGCAACAGAGCGAGACCCCATCGCTACAAAAAATTTTCAAAATTAGCCAGTCATGGTGGTGTGTGCCTGTAGTCCCAGATACTCGGGAGGCTCAGGAGGGAGGATCTCTTGAGCCCAGGAGTTAGAGGCTGCAGTGACCTATACTTTAGCCTATACTTTACTCTAAGCGACAGAGTGAGACCTTGTCTCAAAAAAAAAAAAAAAAAAAAAAAATCCACAGGTATACTTTCCTATTCCCAAGTTGTAAACAATAAATGGTACAATTCTGCCATTGGAGAAACACTGGAAAATGCTACAAAGATAAAGAAATGAATGAAGGGGATAATAATCTGCCTTACTGTAGTACTGAATAATGTGTGCATGTGGTAAATGTTATCTTTTGATGCCATGCCAATAGATCTGTTAATTGGTAAAGTTCTAAATAAAATAAAAAGAAATTAAGATAGAATTTTAGCAGTGACTAGTTGGGGGGGAGGTTTCTAAAAATGCCAGGTCCCCCAAAACAGTCTTGAATATTAACAAAATATTCTAATTTCTTGTGATAAAACATGTATCACTAAAAACATCTACTGTATAGTCTGTTTTTAATATATCTCCCTAACTTCTCTTTAAAATGCTGAAGCAGTTAAGTAAAAATTTTAAATGGTTATTGAAAGGTAAATATGGAAGTTTTAATATTTAATTTAATGCATTAAAGGTGACATTAAATACACACTAGTTCAAATTTCAAATAGCATACATTACTCTGTAAGTAAAAGACACAGTAAATTAGAAAATTTTTATTAAGAATTAAAAACCAACAATAAAAACATTTTAATTTTAACAAATGATCAAAAAGGCTCCAAAGTGGTTGACTACCATAATAACTAAAGAAAGCCATTATATATATATATATTTACACACTATTTTTAAGTGGGTTATTTTGTGTCTGGAAAGAAAATATCACCATGCGCTGCCAGCCTAAGTTTACCTTACCCACCAAAACAAAGGGTAAATCTTATCCTAGTCAGAACATTGGCAACACACTGTGCAGTAACAGGAACAAAGTCACACAAGTTAAATTTCATTGTTTCAATGAGAAAGTATGTAACCTTCCTGGAAGGATAAAAATTTCAACCTCTCTAATGACATTTTATTTACAGATTTTAAATATCCAAGTCCTTTCATTATTAGAACTGACTCCTTTAGACATACCCTACACCTCAAAGTACTGACTTTAAACCTTAACACAAAAGACAGAAGGGATTAATCCATTGGTTCAGATACTTTCAAACTACTCCAGTTTATATCAACACAAGAGTCCACCCAAGCCAATTTCCTCATTGTTCTGCAAATAATGCTCATTCTTTCTTTCTGATCAGAAATGACTTCACCCTCCACCCACATCCCATCTTCAGGATCCACTATCGGTCTCACCCCCAAGAAGTTCTTTCTTTTATTCTATTCAACACTGGATCCTTCCTTTCCAAAACTTGTAAGCTTCACCCATACCATTTAGTACTTAATGCCCAGAAATATATCATTCTTTTTTTTTCCAGCTGTGCTTATAGACTGTCAACCAAATCCAACTGTAAGCCTCTTCATGATAGAACACCATATTTTATACTTTTATATCTTCCACAGTACCTTGTGGTAGGTACACCAAGCACATTATAGGCATTTCAATCAATATTGAAACAAACACTAAACAAGAGTTATAGTTACAAAGGAAGCAGCATGTTCTAGTAAAGTGTAGGAGAGACAGAAGGTTAAGTGGCCCTCCTTCTGATTACTTTGAGGAGAAAGTCTCAGTTTCTAATACCTCACTAACACTTTGTTAACATTCAAACATACCCAATTTTTAAGATAAATGTAAGTATTTTCCATAAACTATCTATTGAGTGGTATAAAATGTAATCTTAAAATAAATGTGTCTAAAAACTAAGTCATTTTACAGTGACAGAAAGTAAGGAAGTTCTCAAAAAAAAAAAAATGGTGGGAGTATGTCAAAGGGACACAGGAGCCAACCGAAAGAGCTTCCAATGGCCAAAGCCAGAACAATCTGAGCAACAAAATAAATAAAGTAATATTGGATCATAACCCAAAGTATAAGATAAATATCCTCGAGTCTACACTAATACAAATAAATGACTGAATAAATTAACTAATGGAGGAGAAGAGACAAATCTCTCTTATAGAAGAATTCTAAATAAATTATGTAGACACACTGCCTTCAAAGAGGTGGAACATAACTCTCCACTCCATAAGCGTGGGCTGTACATAGTGACTTCCTTCCAAAGAGTATAGGATAAGAAGGGGGTGGGGAAGATACCTTTATAAAGGAGAAACCTCACAAACACTACCTCAGCCAGGTGATCAAGATCAACATCACCAATGATAAGTCATGTTGATCACATGTACCCCTTGATATGATGTGATGAGAATGGCACTTTCACCACTGTGGTCTTCCCCAAAGCCCAGAATTCCAGTCTAATTAGAAGAAAAACATCAGTCAAATCTCAGTAGGGGGACATCCTACAATATACCTGACCAATACTCAAAATTGTCAAGGTCATCAAAATAAGGAAAATCTCAAAAAAAAACTGTCATAGCCAAGGGCCTAAGAACACATGACAATGAGATGGGATGCTGGAACAGGAAAAGGGCATTAGGTAAAAACTAAGGAAATCTGAATAAGCTATGGACTTCAGTTGATAACAATGTATCACTATTAATTTTTTAATTGTAACAAATGCACCATACTAATATAACATGTTAATAATAAAGGAAGCTGGTGGTAAGGGGAATGTGGGAACTCTGTGCTATCTACTCAACTTTTATGTAAATCTAAAACTGTTCTATATCAAATCTATTAATTAAAAAAGTCATCTTAAATAAAATTGTTAAGTAAAATAGTACCAGTTGAGACTAGGAAAAATCATGAAGATAGTACTCAGATGACTAAAGTTTAAAAACCACTTAAGAGGAAATATTTTCCAATCAAAAGGTTCCAATCAAGGCTTCACCACTTCCTAGTTATATTATCATTTCCTCACCTATAAAATGGAAAGAACATGCCCACATCACAAGACTGCTGTGAGGATTAAATGAGATCATGAATACCTGCCTTATTAATTGTAAAGCACTGGATAGCTGTTAATCAACATAAGAAGGAACATAACATGTTCTCTTGGAAAAGATGGATGCTGAAGAAAAGTTACAGTCCTCTTCTGCTTTGTGGTATTTGTGTAAAAGGAAAAAAAAATGAACATAAATGTCTAAAAATTACTTCATGTTTTAAAACCATGTTTTTAGCTATGTAGGGCCTTGAGTTTCCAAATAACTGCTTTTAGTACCATCATAATATTAGTGATTATATTTATTATTGTAATTTCTCATTCCTTTACAATCAGATCATAGTAAAAATGCATTGTAAGTACTTAAACAAAAAGTAAGACTAAATTCTAGTGTCCAGGGACAGACACTTAGGGGATAAAACCATAAGGAACAGGAAGTGACTACTACAAAGCCAGGATTAGTAGACAATTTTGGAGGGAAGAGACTGATTGGGATGGGCATATGTAGTGGCTTCTGGAGTGACTGGCAAAGTTCTATTTCTTGTTTTGGATTGTGGTTACAAGGATGCTCACGTCATAATAATTTACTAAGCTTTACATTTGTTTTGTGTGGTTTTCTGTATTGGTTTAAAGAAAGAAAACAGGCTTCCAAAAAATACATTGTAAAGAAAACAACATTTAACCATTGCAAATACAAAACCTTAAATATAAATCTATCTTAGTTCTCTGGTTATAAACATATATACAAAACCAGAACCTTAAAAAAATCTCATTCTAAATGATGTGAGGCAAAATTACTCAGGTTTCAAAGTAGGTATGAGAATAAAAGTTTCTTTCAAAATCTGAATATTCACTCTACCATCTACTAACCTTATACTTTTAAATCACTACCCTGCCTATTCAGAAGATATAAGACCTCACACCCAGGGTGAAGAGGAAGAATAAATGGATAAATTTCAAACAGGGATTGAAATCCAAGGTTGTAAACAAAAGTAATTTGTTCTGCCTACCAACGAAGAGATGAAACAGAAAATCTGAGTTGCTACTACAAAGCAGCCTCTCGGGTACTGATGTCTGGTTTTCAGGGATTATCAATATTGCAGCACGTTCATTTCCAAATGCTGCCATTTTCAGAGGACTCTCCATTACCAATCTGTACTGCAACATTTGAGGGAAAACTTCCTTCCAATAAGATAATATAACTACAGATCAAAAATGACTGTCTAAAACACAAAACAATTAGGAGATTAATCACTCATCAGAAAAGCAAAGGTGAATTAGCATTTTATATTATGCCAAACTCAGAGAAAAAGTCATTTATTTTTCAATTTCAACCAACCAGAACTGAGCCAAGACCAGAAAGTGACCAGAAAAGGACCCTATGAGATCCAAAACTAAAACCAAAAAGCACTAAGCATGAAAACCACTTCACTTATTTTCAGGAAGGTTCCTCTGGCCTTCATGAGTTGCCCCTTAACTAAGTTTATCAGAACTGTGTACAAACCAAAATAATCTAGTTTCCCAATTCATAGCAAATGAAAAGTGGCAAATTAAAAAGAGGTTCAGGTGAAGCTGCTAAGGCAAGGAGAAAATAGCATTTTTAAGAACACACAAGAAGTGAAAAAGCATAGGGTCCTAGGTCATTCAGAGCAGAGGCAAACAACCCTAAGATACTTCAATCACCCTTGAGTATTTTAAAAATTACTTATGTGAAAATTAGTTATATCTGATATTATTATACTAATAAACATTTGGAAGTTGTATGTGAATGCATTATGTAGTTACATATATTTACAAAATTTTTGGTTGTGTTTGAAAACTATTTTTGTAAAACTACAAATGACAATATCAGGAGGTGTTACACATCCAACTCAAAAATGATTTTAGAATGTACCCAATAATCATGCTGACATATTTTTACACGATTTTTACAGAACTATATTGAAAAATAATAATAAAAAATATATTGTTAATGTGTATCAAACACATTCGGTGCACCAGGCATTGCCTCATTTCATCTCATAAATCTATAAATGTTAAATAGATCCATACAAAATTACCAATATGCAACTCTTTTTGACCTACAAGAAGGTTTTTAAATTATCTCCAATTACAGATGTAGAAATTAATCAAAGAGAGATTAAGCCCAAGATTACATAACCAATAAATGGTAGGGTCAGAATTTGAACCCAGGCCTATCTTGATCACTGTGCTATTCAAACACACCAGTGATTATTATAATTTACTGTGATGATTTAAATTTTATTTAAAATTCATTGAGTGCTTATTGTGGGTTAGGCAAGCCAGGGAAGTTGACTCAAGGCCAATCCTTTAAAAGACCATCTAATTCAACATCTTCTACACCTATAATTGTTACTGGTCAAAGTGAAATTAGTTTACTTTTAATATATCTCTTTTCCTTACCAAATATAAAAATGTAAACTTTTGCTGATAAACTTCACTATGGGTAAGGACAGATTTTTATTTTATTAGTGTTGATTTGTCAACACTAAAAGTTTTCATTAAGCATTTTAATCCAGAATCATATATCAGTGATCACATCTGGAAGTGTTTTTTGTTGCATATAAGCCAAACTTATACTAAATTCACTCTACGAGGTCAAGTTTATAGATGTCAAACTGTAATCTAAGAAGCCAATTTTGTAAATTCTGCATGAATTATCTTTTTCAAAAACCCTTCATTTTATTTCTAACAACCTTTTCCCTTAACAGAAGAATCAAATTACCTCAGCACCTAATATACAAAAAGAAAAGGCCTAGAACCAAAGGGTTTTCTTGATGATTATACAACAAAATGGCAATTTATTGCAAATGGCTAAGATGAATATTTATGATTGCTGAAAACAAGATATAGTAATGGGAAAAACTGTAATATTAAAGGGTCCCATAATCTTAGCCATTTCATGAATATCTGCTGCAAGGAACATTTACCTAGGCTCATTTCTAACTTGTAACTGTACCTAACAATACTAGTTTATTCTGAAAAAAACTGTTAGAAGAATTCTCCATTTCTGTTATGATAGAGGGGAGAAAGAAAAATTACAGCAAGCCCTTCAGCAGGGGTTGGCAAACTACTGCCCAGAAATCAAATCTGATCCCATCACCTATTTTTGTATGGCCAAAGAACTAAGAATTATATTTTACATTTTTAAATAGCTGAAAAACATAGTCAAAGGAGGACAGTATTTCAGGACCCATGAAAATTCTATGAAATTCAATGCTCATAAATGAAGTTCTGCCAGAACACAGCCCCACTTTTAGTTACTGTCTATGACTGTTTTACAAAAAGAGTAGAGTGGAGTGGTTCCACCAGAGACCGTGTGGCCCACAAAGCCTAAAATATTTATTATCTGGCCCCTTACAGAAAAAGTTTGCCAACCCCTGCCATATAGCATAGTTGACAAGAGATTAAGCTGTAGGCACTGAAATCAGACCAACCTGGGTTCAAAGCCTGTCTATGCCACTAACTGGATGTGTAGTTTGTCCAAAGTCATTTAATGGCTCTAAAACTCAGCTTTCTAATATTTTTTTTAAAAAAGAAAGATAATAATAATATATATCTCATAAAGGAATAAATACAAAATGTTTAGCACTATACCTAATACATAGTAAGCACTAAATATTAGGTGATGTTATATTTTCATTACTATTACCACTGTAGTTATTTCATTACTATTACCACTACAGTTACAGGGGAATCTCTCCCTAACAAACTGTTGCAGTTCAGGCCCTCTGACTATACACCTACGGCCCAAAAGTATAATATCATTTTATCTCTGTTCTTATTTTTTTTCCCTCTTTATGTCCAGGTAACTGCAATTCACACCAAAACATGTTTAAAAAAAAAAAACAAACCTCCATAAAATAGAGGGTGTCTATAAAGTCTGGAAACAAATATATATATATAAATGGTGCATAATATTAATCTGTGATTCCAGACTTCATAGCCACTTTGTACAACTGCTTCCATAGGTAATGATACCATCCACTGTACTACAAATAAAACCTATATAAAGTTCCTGTGAACTTCGTTATATTCATAACTTTAATTACAGCTATGTCAAGACATTTGGCTTGCTTAATAAAGACAAACCAAATTTATTCAAGTTCAGAAAAACTACATCATACTGTATGCAATATGGATTCAAAAATGTTTTTATTTCAGATCCTCTGATGAACAAAAACAGGGCTACCATAAATGGAAAGATAAACTATATCTATTGGACCATGAGGGAAAAAAATAAAACTACCTTTAAATGATATTTACAAAAAGTTTTTGTAAGTTTTATTTGACTTTTAATTGACAAATAATTATATATATTTATTGGGTACAATGTGATGTTTCTATACATGCATATATAGTAGAATGATCAAATCCGGCCAATTAACATATCTATCACCTCAAATACTTATCATTTCTTTGTGGTGAGAACATTTAAAATCCACTCTTAGCTATTTTGAAATATACGTTATTAACTACAGACACCATGCTGTGCTCTAGATCCCCAGAACCAATTCTTCTCACCTAACTGAAACTTTGTAGCATTTGACCAATGCCTCCCCTTCCTATCTCCTCCCAAGTCTCTGGTAACTGCCATTCTACACTCTACTTCCATGAGTTTAACTTTTTTAGATTTCACAAGAGATCATGCAGTTATTTGTCTGTCTGTGGCCTAGCTTACTTCACTTAGTACAATGTCCTCTAGGTTCATCCATGTTATCGCAAATCACAGGATTTCTCCCTTTTAAGGATAAATGCTATTCCATTGTGTGTATATATCATTTAAAAAATCTATTCATCTGTTGATGGGCACCTCGGTTGTTTCCATATCTTGGCTAGTGTAAACAATGCTGCAATGAACATGGCAGTGTAGACATCTCTTCAACATACTTATTTTAATTCCTTTGGATATATACCCAGAGGTAAGACTGCTGGATCTTGGAAAGTGTTATCGTATCACACATCTTGTATTTAAGTTTTTAAAGTTTTAATAGTCTTAAATTCAACTTTGTAAACCAAGTTAAAAATTGGCATACACTGAGCCTAGCCATATGACTTTGGGCAAGTTACTTAACCCAAACCTTAGTTACCTCATCTATAAAATGGGGACAGTAATACTAACTCTTCATTGCTTATTGTGAGGATTAAATGAGTCAATACACGTAAAGAACTTGAAACAGATTCTGATACAGAGTAGTGCTCAATAAATTTGTTAATTATAATTACGTATTTATTTAATTATATAGCTAGATTTTGATGGTAATGCTTTAACAATTATAATTCTCAGCTAGCATGCAGCCAACAAAAAGATACTGAAAATTAGCACAGTTCACAAAATCTTCAGAAATTCAATTCTATTGATGGAAATTAGAATATAGGTATCCTTCACTTAAAAGCACTTAAAACGCACCACTGCCATGTTACTGCTGCAGTCAACAATTAGAGGAGGCAATTCACTTCCTTTATCAGGGTCTCCCTAAGAGAATACAGCAGGCAACCCGTGGAGAACAGGGGAGGTGACAAAGAAACCTAGAATAAACTATGCTGTGAATGGGCCCTCATTTCCTATTTCCCCTACTCTCCCCTGCAAAGCACTGGAAATTTCAGTCCTTTGCTTTATGTGCTATTTTCTCCCACCGAAGATTCAATAAAAGGCATGCCAATACTATCATAAGAGTGTCTGCAAAAACTTTAAATTAAAAAAAAGGCAAAAAAGATTTAAAACATTTCTTTAGATATAAAGTTAGAATCATGATGTTTAGAGCCAAACTGCTGAGCTTAAAGATTATTGCCTCTACAAAGAAAGTTTATTGGTCTGAATTAGTGTCAGAATTTCTGAAACTATCTTTTCAACTAGAGAAAGGGAGTTCAAGCCAAAAAGACAGCATTTAATCCCAATGACCAGCAAATAAGAATTTACTAAATATTTGTTGAAAAAATTAAACATGCTTGACAACCACAAATTAACATTTATCCATACGAGCATTTACACCAAATTCACAAAAGACTGTTGTATCTACAGCTTATATGCCATGTGTACAGCAAAGGCCATAAGTAACTATCCTTGAAATTCTTATTTCCTTACCCATGTACACAGTACTGATACTTCTATTCTAAATCTTAGCAGTCTTATTCACCCAGCCATTGTTCATCTCACTAAGGAATAATACTACGTAAAATTGTTTTTTGAGACTGGCACAAATGATGCTCCACGTAATACTCACCACTTTAAAGCAGACAGTTACTCATTTGAAATCTTATAACTCATTATCTTGGTCTATAACCACAAGCTCTTATCCTTCATCTCTTTCGCTTCTTTTTCCCATCACACTTTACTCTTTAGCTTCATGGAAGCTTCATGGTGTTAATTCTCCTCCATTTTCTTCCCACCTATTGACCTTTCCTTGGCTTCCATTAGTTCCCTATCCAGCCCAGGATCCCCCCAACCCCAAGATATATTACTTCAACCACTCATTGCAATACCTTCAAGTTTTGGACCCTAGTTCTCACCACACCACTCTGCTTTCTCAAGTTCTGTCCCCCAAAATACCAGATTAACTTCACCGCTCAGCTTTTCTTAACCCACACGAATATTGCAGAGAAAGAGAGAGAGACAGAGAGGGGCAGGGAATGAGAATATATACTCACAACAGAGGCCACCAAAAAATCCATGGTCATCAAACTCATCTTGGTCTCTTCACATTTCCCAAGTGAACTTCACCTCCCTTTAGCCCCAGTAACTATTTCAAATCTTCACAATTCTCTTCCAGCTTTCATCTCTACTACCTCCATCCCATACTTACTCTCAGAATGTACCCTCACTTCCTCTTTCAAATAAAAAATAGAAGACTTTAGGTAGAAATACCCCTGCCCAAATTAGCATCCTTACCTACTTTTCTCCCAACTCATTAAAATAGATGTCTCTTTGGTTAAACACCAATCCTTCCCCCAGTGCTCTGCAGTGCACCCCCTACTACCATCTGTAGAGAGCTTATGCCCATCATACATGCCCCCTCTCTCACATCTGATCTATCACTGGTCATTCGCCCTCAGGATATAAATACATTCACATTTCTCCCAACTAAAAAAAATTAATGCACAATTTTAAGTCAGACTACCTCTAGCCCCCAGAAGCAGCTCTGGTAAGAATAAGCTACAGTTGTTTTGACATTTTCATTTTCCATTCACCACCTACCCTGTAGCAAACTGGTCTCTACAATTCCACTGATAACCTATTAATAATAACCTAATCTAATCCTCACAACAACCCTATCGCCACACAAAAAGGGGCACAGAAAGATTATATAACTTGCCCAAGGATACAAACTAGTAATTGCAGGAGCCAAGGTTTACACCCAGGCACTGTGACTGGAGCCCAGATTCTTAACCATTATCCTATGCTTCAAATTACAAGCACATATATTATTCCTCTAATTTTACCTTATAAATCCTGGCTAAAGGAGTACATAATTTGGGGGGCAGAGGGGAACCCTGAATTATTTCCAGAACTGTAATCTTTGTCAATAGCTAATGACACACATATTGGCTTAACTGACATTTATTCACTATTTTGCTACATGTTCACTGGTTTCTTCTGAAGTGTCAGTAAACAATTACTTACAAATTTTTGTTTTTTAAGATAAAATATCCACTACTAAAATATATTTCCTAGATATTTAAAATTATTTAAAATTATTCATTTATTGAATAGATTTACAATTTATGTTCAGTTTATAACACTTGCCTTTTTTTCTAATGACTGTTTCTGAGTTACTGATGGAGATTTTCATTTTTTAAAAAATATCCTATTGTTTGGTTTAAGTAGAAGTCTTAAATATATCTTTGCAAACAAAACTCTTTATCATTTTCTGGCAATAGATGACTTGTGATTTTTATTGCCTACATTTATATTTCTGTTTTTTATTCTTTACCCATTATCAATTTTTCTATTAACAAGTTAAAAAGACACAATTTACTCCCTTAAACCAAAATTTACTTAGATTCCTCTAGCATGGCTGCTTTTCATTTTTGCACAGCTCTTATACTGTATTTATTCTGTGGCCTACAAAAACACTGTACATAAATGAGTGAAATTTACTTTTTCAAAGTACGGAAGCACTCATATTAATCTCATATTACAAAGATAAAGAATGGGACTTTCCTTCTCTTTCCCATAGAGGGTGGGGCAGGGTGGGGGCAGGGATGGTTACAGTATTAGGTATTACAGAAAACTCTTCCAGTCTCTCTATTCCACAAACTCATGCCTCCTCCTCCAGGGGTGCGGTGGGGTGGGGGTAGTTACTAATTTGATGGGTTAGTGTCCAAAGCTTTCTTTGGACCTCATCTGCAACAAGAAGGAATGAAGTTACTGGGGAGAAAACAGGGCCATCTCCTATCTCACTCTAGCTCCTGCCCAGGCTCTTTGTTAGGCTGATAACTAGGTGTGTAAGGCATGCCTATAATCTTCCTGTCAGCTGCCAGATTAAGCTTATTCAGAGTAGGCATGGCAGACTGAACTCTCCCCACAGGTGAATCCCACAGTCTATAGATTTGTTGGTGATTGCAGGAGACTCTCAACTTGTCCTTAGATCCACATTGTGTTCTCAAATCCTGCTATTATCAGAGCCTAAATTTTGGAAAGATCAGGGTATTTGCCTTATGCTATGTCCGTTATTTATCTGTTAGAACCTGAACAGAGAAGGGCCAAATGATTGGCACCCCCAACCTCAATATTTACTATAAGCAAGTGTCACCAGATGACAATCATCATAACAATACTACACTGAATTGAGCACACATTAAGTGCTAGATACTCTTTTATATGTCCTTTTAATCCTGATCTTGCAAGGTAAATATTTTTATCCAAATTCATCAATGAATGAATGTATGAATTCACTCATTAATGACTGACTAAATACTAAGGCTGAGAAGTTAAGTATTTGCCCAAGCTCCCAAAGCTAGTAAATTTTACAAGAAAGGTTCAATCTCAAATCTCAATGAAACCAAAATTCTCAGTCAATTGTAATACTCAATTTGATGAAAAGAAAATATTTCATCTAAGTTTAGTCAAAGTATGGTATGGAAGTATGACCAATATTTAAATAATCATTAAAGACACATTCATCTGCCATGAAAAGGGAATAACTGGTCCTTTAATATTTGGTTAATGAAGTACTAGATTCTACAGAGAATTCAGTTATTGAAAAATAATTAACTTTAATAACACTTGGTGCAATAAAGACTGGAGGAAAAAAAATCTCCAATAACCTGATGCTCCATTTCCATCCAGGCTTCCTGTAGTAAATATGTAATGTTGCAATAAAGCTCATTGCAAAATGAGTCATCTTGAACCAAACATAATCAACAAGATAATGATTAACCAAAAGCTGGCACAAATCCTAACAGAGTAATATAATTCAAATTCAGCCTCTTAAAAGATAACTCATGTTTAATGCTGGTATCTCAGAAATGCAAGCCAATGATTGAGTTTATGTAATGTGTCTGTACACGGGCAGAAGCATATGCAGACTTACATCTTAAATTTTCTTATGTTTTCAATTTTTATAATTATCATCATTTACCCATTTACTCACAAAACCTAACAACAAATGTACTTTATAGTGTCAGATCTACATTTCCCACTGTATACAAAACTCTGACAAATTATTTCCTAATATTTACTAAAAGTAATGTATTTCTGCTTATTTTGGTATAGTATAAAAACTGAGCATGTTACATTAGCCACTATATTAAATAATAATTATGTACTGTCTTTCACACAAAATTAGTGAACTATCACGTAGGACATATGCTTTAATGTTTTATCTGGTAACTCGATGGAGTTAGCCTATGCCCCCTTCCTTCAGAGCAATGACACAAATATACTAAATACTAAAGCAGATTAGGAGAAATACATCCGATGGCCATAAAATAAAGCCAAATTAACTGGATCCTGAAGAAATAAATCCATAATTCTGACCTCAAAAACACAGTTTCTATAACTAATGAGCTAGCTAACCATGTAACTACTTGGAAAGAACTAGTAACTTTACAATGTAAACTTAATTGGTAAGCAAAGCAAAGTCTTTAACAAAAAATGCTGTTTGTTAAGATATTCCTAAGGAAAAAAATGAACTTTAACCCTTACCTTATGACACACACAAAAATTAATGTTATGTAGATCATAGACCTAAATGTCAAAGTACCACTAGCCCTAAAAAACAAATGATAAATTAGACTTCATCAAAATTAAAAATGCCTACTCAATCAAAAGACATCATTAAGAAAGTAACTAGGCAAGCCACAATGTGGGAGAAAATATTCACAGAATATGTAACTGACAAAGGATTTGTACCCATAGTACCTACTTTCAACAAGTTAACAATAAAAATATAAACCAGTGGAAAAAAATCTGAAGCGAAAAATAAATAATTGAAAAATATACAAATATACTTTGCCTAATCTAATTTAAAAGGACTTGGTTGCTTTCATCAAATATCATAGTTTTCAACAAATCATTAACATTAGAAATTAAGTTTATGATCACTATCTTTTTGTGAATATTTATATAGGCTTTAAAAATGATGAATTATAAATATGATTTGAAATGAGTAAACCATGAATTGCCCTAAAAATGGTAAAAGGGAAATTCTACAATCATCTGAAAATAATGTCAACACACTTAAACAAAAAGAGGCCAAAACTGAAAAGACTATAAGCCATTTTTGTTCTCACTATAGCATCAGATTGGGTTTGACCTTGACAAATAAAATTGCAACAGCAATTTCTTTCCTAAGAAATGTTTCCACTGTCAGTTTAAACAATTACACAGCAGACATAATTCTAAACGCTTTTCCTCTTTTTGTTCTTCACCCCAAAACCACCTTTTAATTTTTCCTTCAGTAAAATTGTTTGCACATTTTGTAGTACAGCCATACGTAGTTTACTGACAGGCATACATTCTGAGAAATGCATTGTTAGGCAATTTTGTTGTCGTGAGAACATAATAGAGTGTACTTTTATTTTTGTTTTTTTTAAAGAGATGGGGACTCACTCTGTGCCCAAGGAGCGCAGTGGCATAATCACAGCTCACTGCAGCTTCAAATTCCAGGGCTCAAGCCATCCTCCCTCCTGAGCCTCCCAAGAAGCTAGGACCACAGGCACGCACCACCACACCTGGCTAATTTTTTCTTTTTATATTTTTAAGAGACGGAGGTCTCACTATGATCCTCAGGCTGGCCTTGAACTCCTGGCCTCAAGTGATCCCCCCACCTGTGTCTCCAGCAGCTGGGGTTACAGTCACCAGCCACCATGCCCGGTCGAGAAGTGTACTTACACAAACCTAGATGATATAGCCTACTACACACCTAGGCTATTTGTAAAGCCTACTGCTCTTAGGCTACAAACCTGTACCACATGCTACTATACTGAATACTGTAGGCAACTGTAACACAATGGTAAGTATGTGTGTATGTAAACATATCTAAATAAGAGAAAAAGTACAGTAAAAGTAGATATTATAATCTTATGGGACCACCATTGTATATGCAGTCCATCATTGACCAAAATGTTATGTGGTGCATGACTGTATTCACTATGAAGCATACTGTGCTGCAGCTGAAGAATAACGTTTGGCTAAAAGTAGCCAACCAGCCAAACATGTCAACTCCCACAGCTCTGGAGCCATACTCTCTACCATCTAAGAGCCTGCAAAGCAGTTTTACAACTGGCAAGTTTCACCTATTACTCCTCCAGATCAGCAAAACTCTGAATGCTTTTTACAGATGAACCAAAAATCTCAGGATCTCTAGATAAGGACTGGAGAAAACTGAAAATGATGATAGCGGAATCAATTATTCTGAAAACTGAGTAAGCAGCAACTGCTTCATTTTTCACAATCTTTCTGGGTTTTCAAATTCTAGTGGAAGCCAGTTATTCTAGCAAAACACACTCAAATGTTAGCATCTCAGGTTTCTAAATGATCCTCACCTATTGCTACAGAAGAGACAGGAGATGACCAAGATTCTTGCCATTAAAGCACTCTAGTATTTGAGGGACTGGGGTGGTCAGAGTATGGACTTTTAAGAAGAAAAAAGTAACTTTCACCAAGGTATAAGACCCAGACTCTTGGGAAAATGACACTCAAAACTGAGGATTTTTAAAATTCAATTTGAAATAGTGATAAAACAAACAATTAAGTGACAATGAGAAATAGAGCACGGGAAAGAGAACTGAGTGTGGTACTCACAAATATGCAAATGAAAAGAGCATAAAATTAAATCAATAAATTAAACAATGTAAATAAACACAATTTGGGATGGCCGTCCAACTCATAATTCCCTCAAGTGGCCATGTCTTGTGCTACCCTTTCCCTTCATTTGAGAAACTACTCACTCTTCCTGCTATTATTTCAAACATCAGTTCTAAATGAGAACTGTTATCTTCATACATGACCCTGCCCTTTCAACACATAATGATTAACAGTGGAATGAAAATTTGATGTACAGGACCAAAGTCCTGCCCTAGAATTTTTCAAACTAGTGTTGAGGGAAGGAAACTTTGAGGATGTGGTTTCAGAGCTAATGGTAGCCATGACCCCTGTTGCTGGAGAAAGCTTATTCCAGAGATTAAAGCCAACATATACAAAGAAATGGAGGCAAGAGACACAGAGTCCTAATGATAATGTAAATCTTGCCCTCAATTACGTACATAATGCATATTTTATTTTATGCTAAGCACAATACATACTTCCCACAGTTATTGCAAGAATTAAAAAAATAATGAATATAAAGGTACTTTGTAAACACTAAGTTTATCAGGGCTTATTATTCAGCAAATGTAATCATTTTGATTTTCAATCAAAGAAGTACACACATTTAAACATATATTAAGTAGAAAAGATAGGCAATAAAATTCAATGTAAGATATGATTGCAGCCATAAAACAAATGTACAAGACTAGGGGTCAGCAAACTATGGCTGGGCAGCCCAAATCTGGCCTCCCAACTGTTTTTGTATGGCCTGTGAGCAAAGAATGGTTTTTACATTTTTTAATGTTTTGGGGGGGGAAAAAAATCAATGAAAGAATATTTTACAATATGTGAAAATCACATAAAGTTTCAGTTTCCATAAATAAAGTTTTACTGGAACACAAGCACATTCGTTTACATATTGTCTATGGCTGCTTTCATGCTACCATAGAGTTGAGTAGCTGCCTTTACAGAAAGTTGCCAAGCCCTACACATGGCTACAAAGATACACACCAAAACACTTAAAATAATTGTATCAGGAAGGTAGGATCACAAGTAATTTCATCTTGTCTCTACCTTCCCAATCTCTGACATGTGATATTAGTTTTTATAAAAACAAAACTTTAAATAAAAAAATGTTTCAATGCTATAATAGCTTCTATCTGATTTCCCCCCATCTACTGCACAGCTCTTCCAATTCATCTAAGTCTTCCCCACCTCAGTAAATAGTACCAAATTCATCAAGCTAAAAAACCAGGCGCCATCCATAATTCATTCCTTTTCTTCATCCCTTACAACATGCATTCATCAAACACATCCATATGCCCTTCAAAATATATTCCAAATCCTACTACTACTTTCACCACTACTGCCCAAACCCCAGCCACATCATCTTTCACCACTACTCCTATGAGAACTTCCTAATGGGCCAGTCGTGGTGGCTCACATCTGTAATCTCAGCACTTTGAGAAGCTGAGGCTGGAAGACTGCTTGAGGCCAGGAGTTCTAGGCCAGCCTGGGCAACATGGTGAGACCCCATCTTTACAGAATAAATTTTTAAAAATTAGCCAGGCATGGTGGTGTGCATCTGTACACATCTACTCAGGAGGCTGAGACAGGAGTACTACTTGAGTCCACGAATTCAAGGCAACATTAAGCTGTGATCATGCCACTGCACTCTGGCCTGGGTGACAGAGCAAGACCTTATCTCTTTAAAAACAAAACAAAATCCTCCTAACTATGATTTGACATTATGGGGGGAATGAGAGGAAAGGCACTTAAGGCTGTAAGGAATGGAAGGTCTGGCAACAGAAGAGAACATAGATAACACACACATACTCAAATGGCCTAAAACTTAAGTTCTATCATGCTTATTCTCATTTTGGCAAGAACATCTTCAATTCTTAAAATAATTTTTTCAAGGAATGTTTCTGCTTTCATTTAACAAACCTTGCTGCTTCTTTCCTGCATTTCTAAATTGAAAATGAAACTATGAATACCTATTCTGGATGTAAAACACTACCACTAAACAAAAACAAAGCCCAATTTTGATTTCTGAAAGTGTTTTGAAATATCAGTGACCAAGAAAATGGATTAATTGTCTTCACATAGCTCTATACTTTAATTAAATAAAATTTAGTGACTGAATCATTCATAAAACACTCATTCTCCAATATTCAACACAGGAGAACAGTAGTAAATGAAAGATGTATAGTACAGTGTAAAGCACTGGATTTTGAAAGGCATGACTTGGGCTTTAGTGCTTTATCACACTAACTGTATGATCTCAAACCAGCCTTCTTAAACGTTATCTTATAGAGTTTCCTCATTTATAAAACATGGATATTAATACCTGCTCTATCTAACTCCTAAGACTGTTAGAAAGTCAAGGGAGATCATGTTCTCTAAAGTAATTTTAAAAGTAAATTCTTCAAGGCACCAGGATTGCTTAAGGCCAGGATTTCGAGACCAGCCTGAGCAAGAGCGAGATCTTGTCTCTACAAAAAAAGAAAAAAAAAAAGAAAAATTAGCTGGGCATGGTGGCATGCACCTGAAGTCCAAGCTACTCAGAAGGCTGAGGCAGGAGGATCACTTGAGCCCAGGAAGCTTGAGGTTGCAGTGAGCTATGATGATGCCACTGCCCTCTAGTCCAGGCAACACAATGAGACCGTCTCAAAAAAAAAAAAGTAAACTCTAAAGTAAATATAAAATATTAATAACCAACAATCATTGAAACATATCATTTTCTCTGTCTACAAGGTTTTAAAGTTAAATTTATTTCCTTTATTTTTCAAATATAAAAAACTTTTAATTGAAACCTTTACTATACAACTCTAGTAATTAAGACAATGTGGTACTTGCTTAATGATAAACATAGCAATCAAGAGAACAGGATACAGAATCCAGAACTACATCCACACATATGTGGATCCACTGATTTTCAGCAAAGGTGCCAAGGCAATTCAATGGAGAAAGGCCAATCTTTTCAACAAAGGGGTATCAATGTGCAAATAAATGAACCTTGACCATTACCTCACACCACATACAAAAATTAACTCTAAAGGGATCACAGACCTAAAAATAAGAGATAAAACTATAATCTTCTAGAAGAAAATAATAGGAGAGAATCTTTGTGACCTTGGGTTAGGCAAAAAAAATCTTAAATAAGACACAAAAAGTATGAACTACAAAAGAAAATAATAAGTTGAACTTCATCAAAATAAACTGATATAATGGATTTCATCAAAATAAAAAACTTTCACTCTTCTAAATACGCCATTAATAAAAAGACAAGCCAGAGACTGGGAGAAAATATTTGCAAAACACATTCCCCATAAAGGACTTGTATCCAAAGCATGTAAAATACTCTCAAAACTTAATAATAAGATAATCAATTTTTAATAAATGAGCACTAGCTAGGCAAATCCGTAGAGACAGAAAATAGACTAATGGTTGCTAGGGGCTGGGGAGAGATATGTACTCAAAGATTCATTGCAGCTTTATTCATAACAGCCAAAAACTGGTAATAACTGAAATGTCCATCATCTGGTGAATGAATAAACTGATTGGGGTATATTCATACAATGAAATATTACTCAGCAATAAAAAGGAATGAACTATTGAAACACAAAATGTGGATGAGTCTCTACAGCATATGCTAAGTAAAAAACATAAAAGACCACAGATTATATGATTCCAATACGAAATTCTAGAAAAGACAAAATATGGTGATAGGAAGCAGATCAGTGGTTGCCAGGAACTGTTGGTGGAGGGAAGGGGTTGACTACAGATAGGCATGAGGGAACTTTTTTAGGGTAATGGAAATGGTCTATATCTTTTTCTTTCTTTCTTGAAGATGGGGTCTTGCTAAGTTGCCCAAGCTGGACTTGAACTCCTAGACTCAGGTGATCTCCCACCTCAGCCTTCCAAGTAGCTAGGACTGCAGGTGTGCGCCACCACTCCCAGGTCTGTTCTAATCTTAATTGTGGTAGTGGATACACAACTATATACATTTTTTTCAAGACCCACTATACTCCTAAAATTGGCATATTTTACTGTAGGTAAAGCATAGCTCAATAAAGCTGATTTTAAAATTTTGAAACCTCAAAACTACTCTGCAGTTCTACTCTTTTTCACTAAAACCAAGAAATGAGATGCTCTATGCTGTTTTAAAACAAATGACTGGGAGAATTTACTATCAAGAATGCATTTTATTTGATAACAAAAATGCCAGACAAATTCCCAAGGAAAAAAGTATACCCAGTTTTAAATAAGTCCAATGAAATTTGACAAAAATAGCTGATTACCTTATTCAGGGTTAAACAAAATGTCAGTGATGTGAGGTAGGAACAGATTAATAAGCAGAGGAAGAAAGATCCTCAAAACCCTGGTCTAAAAACACTTTCTCTTATACTCTTAGGAATGTGTCTTTATCTTATTTGTTGTTTTTCAAATTCCTTTATTTTCCTTAGGGTACATGGCAAGTCTGTCAACTTAAGGCATTAAAAACACTTACCTCATACTTAAAGAATTTTTTTCAAATGTAAATGGAGAACTTTCAAAAAGTCAAAAGTCAAATTTATTCTGCATCCAGAATGAATAAACCTCAGCTTACTACAAGGGGAAAAAAGTGCACAGTAACATAGTTCAGGACCTCCTTAAAGTTATTTTGATTATATATTTTTCTCTGCCAATCATAAACTATTTGGAAAATAGGAAAAGTGATTCAATTCAAAGTAGGTAGGTCGCACTATTCCTAGGTAAAATGAGACATAGCAAAGTTCAGTAAAAAGAGCACAGACTTTTAAAGTTCAAACTCTAGTTATTCCACTTATAGCTTCTCTGAGCCTTTTTCATTTGTGAAACAGTGATAACATTTCAGAATTACTATGAGCACCTGATATTATATGCATAAAGTGCCTGATTTGTAAGAGAGTCTTGTCGATTTTCCCTCCTTAATTTTAAATCTGTCCATATCTCCTATCCCACTACTGAGGGAAGAAGGGAGACTTGTTGTAGGCCCTTATCATATCTCTCCTAGATTACTACAAAAACTCCAAATTGATATTCCCATTTTCAGTATTGCCTGCTCCAATTCATTCTCCACAATATCAGCTGACTGAACTTCCTAAAATCCAAATCTGATTGTGTTGCTTCTCTGTTTAAAAGTCCTTCAGTGGTTCCCCCCCGACCCCATCACCTTCAGGACCAAAGCCAAACTCTTTAACATGACATTCAAGATCCTCAACGATATGGCCCTTGCTTATCTCTCTAGCCTTCATCTCTCTTCACTATACTAAATTATTAATATTTGCTTAGCAGTTCCCTAAAGATTCCACGCTACGTTCAGTAGAGTACAGTTAGAGACATGCTTTCTAACTGCTTAAGATTAAATCCCGACTCTACCACAAGTTTATCTTAAACAGGGGCTGGAAAACTTTTTTCTATAAGGAACCAGACAGTAAAGATTTTAGGCTCTACAGGCCATTTGCTCTCTATTGCAACTACTCAACTTTGCCATTGTTGTGTAAAAGCAGCTATAGCCAATCCCTAAATAAAGGAGTGTGGCTGTGTTCCCATAAAACTTTACTTACGGATTTTGAAAAATTTCATATAATTTTCATGTGTCACAAAATATTATTCTTTTGATTTTTTTCAACCATTTAAAAATGTAGAGGCCAGGCATGGTGGCTCACGCCTGTAATCCTAGCTTCTCTGGGAGGCCAAGGCAAGTGGATTGCTTGAGCTCAGGAGTTTGAGACCAGTCTGAGCAAGAGCGAGATCTCATCTCAATGAAAAAAAAAAAAAAAATCAGACGGGTGAAGTAGCACACACCTGTAGTCCCAGCTACTCGGGAGGCTGAGGCAAGAGATCGCTTGAGTCCACGAGTTGGAGGTTGCGGTGCCCTGCAATGACACCACTGCACTCTACCCAGGGCGACAGAGCAAGAACTCTGTCTCCACCAAAAAAAAAAAAAAAAAAAATGCAACTAGACAACCCTCCTCACAAACCCACTCCTTAAATAAATAAATAAATAAAAATAAAAAAAATAAAAATGTAGAAACTATACTTGCAGACACAACAAAAAACAGACCAAGTTTGGCCAAGAGTGTGGTTTGCTGATCCCTGATCTTAAGCAAGTCATTTTCTCTCTCTCCAACTCAGTTTCTTCATTTATAAATTGAAAAAAAAAAATTTATATATACTCAGTATTATTGTATTATTCCAGGACCAGTGATTTTCCCACTGTATCACAGATGTATCACTATACAAGGGAGAGAAAACTAGATTACATAAAAATAAAAACTTTAAGAGAATTATATCAATTCACTGATCTTACGGTTTTTCCCATTAGCCAAAGTGTTTAGGTATTAAATATGACAGCAGTTGCCACTCAAAACCCAGTATATTAGGTGTAATAAAAATTCAAACAAGTATAAGACACATTCCTGTCCTTGAGAAATTTATTGCCTAATTGAAGAGACAAGATATATAAACACAAAACAGCTAAATTATAGCTGATATAAGGCTGTATATCACTTAGTATAAGGCAAATACATGACTGGTCTCTGAGTAAAACCAAACATGCTACAGGAATTCAGAAAAGAGGGAAAAATAATCTCTGTGGATTTAAGTGGTCAAAGGAAGAGGTGGTACTTAAACTCGTTCTTGATAAATAAGAATTAGAAAGAGAAAGGGAAGATACTAAATAAATAATGGTGTAAGAAGAAACAAGGTAGCATGAAATGAGGCAAGAAAAGGGATATTGAGGGAATCCACATAAAATTCAAAAAAGGGAAGTAGTAAGGGGTGATGTTAGAAAGATAACTTGGAGCCAGGTGGCAGGATAGCTTGGATACCAAGCTAAGAGTTTATCTCAAAGAAACCTGAAGTCAGTAAAAGTTCTTAAACTGGGGAGTGACAATGCTGAGAGAATAGAGACATTAAAACAACTGCTGAAACTGAGTCAGAACACTTAAAACTGTTATCAATGCTTTTCAAACTACTGAAACAGCTCCTTCTTCATTGCATTGACATAGTCACATCACAACCCTGAGTGCTATCAAAAAAAATCTAACACCCACCTATAGGTGCGAGTACTAAACAGCTCTTCAGAGCACAGCAAATAGCCCAGACTGCTTTAAGTACTAAAGTAGGTGTTAAAGTCCGGAAAGAAAGAGGGCCAGAAGGTGGAAGAGGTGACCTCATCCTGGTCACACAACCCACTGTTTGCGTCTACCGTCACTACCACCCACAAACAGCTGTTTGAAGATCTCCACAGCATCCTGAGAATTCTCCTTAGTAACTGGATAGGGGTCCTGAATCCAGGTTGATAAACAGTGACCTACAGTCACTAACCTGAAAAAAAAACAAGGTTTTACTGAAATACAAATTCTTCTACAAGAAAAAAATATTAAAACTGAAAGGAACTATATGCCCAAACATATAAAAGTAGTGAACAATAAGACCTTAAATATGAATAACAAAAAAAACTAAGAAACTGAGAATAGAAGCCCAGAAAAGTGTGTGTGTGTATATATATACATTCCAAAAACCTATCATTATATCAGATACAATGACTAAGAGGTATGATAACAAAGCAGCCTTAACACAGCTGTCAATGTTTTAACCACCTGTTGTTGCATCCCCAAGATCACTTTTTTCTAAGCTTATCTGACACAATCAAACCCCACACAGGTTAGCTCACCAACATCTATTCTTAAAAAAAAAAAAAAGAAAGGGGATAATGTGTTTATAATTGACAATACAGGCATCAATGTTTATATAGGAGTCACTGACCTCCTAAAAGTGAATCATTTAATTAAAACTATTTATTGCCTATCTCTTTTTTTTTATTTCAGAATATTATGGGGGTACAACACTTTGGTTATATATATTGCCTATGCACTGCCCAAGTCAGAGCTACAATCATGGACATCCCCCAAACTGTGTGCCCTGCACCCATTAGGTGTGAGTCTGCCCATCCCCTCCACCCCCTGCCACCTGCCTGACCCCTGATGAATATGATTTCCATGTGTGCACATAAGTATTGTCTATCTCTTTTCACTATAATATAAGCTTAATGAGAGCAGGGATTTTTGTTTTATCAACCAATACATTCCCAGTATAGAAACAATGTCTGGCATGTAGTATTTGCTTAATAAATATGTGTTAAATTATTAGATTTTTATTCTGGGAGCCACAATTAATTTCAGTCACCAAAAAGCTGCCAAGAGATATTACTATAACCATCATCCCCAAATGAAGGGTTGTAACAACATGTTCAGGTTTCTCCAACCTACTTAACAGTTACCCTTTAGGGTATTTTTTAAGCTAAAATTAAGATGGTTTTGGTCCTTTAGAAAGTTATTATAGTTATGTAAAATATCTGACATAGTTCCTGACATCATAGTGCCTTTGCCTTGCTTCCCCCTTTCAATAAGTTATTCATATGAATCAAATTTTTTTAAATGTAGTCCATAAATTAACAGTGTCAATGATTACTTCCTAAAGCAAGCATGCCACAGATCACAAGACTCACACTCAAAAACATACAAAAAGCAAATATTATAGAAAACTACCATTTATACATGTAACAGAGGGGACAGAAGTCCTTGAATTCATTGCCTCAAATTAGAACGACATCAGGAGGGCACAGCTGATGATAGAACCCATGTAGGTTGAAAATTGCAACCGAAGTGAGTTCTACTGGTAGTCTGCCATTTTCTCAAGTGTTTAGGAGTAGGGGGGATGGGGAAGTAAAAGTCATTCCTTTAAGCTGTTTCTAACAGCTAGAAGGGTCATTGTGACCAGACCTCTACTATTCTGCTTAAACTCTAAACAAAAGATATGCATTTGGGGAAAAAAGGGGGGAAAAAAAAAAAAAGCTCGATGGTAGAGGCCTAAAGGAACTTTCCATGTTCCCAAAGCTTCCTATATACTTCACCATCACAATTCTTATCACTCTGTATTTGAAAAGCCTACATTAGAAGATCCATATGGGCTTTGCTTATAGCTGGAAGAGTGCTGAGCACATACCAAGCATTCAATAAATATTTCCTAAATAAATACTGCCTGAATCCCCCACAGAATTATAAGCCTCATGAGAGCAGGGACTGAGTGGCTCATTCACCAATTTTCTACCACACTTAGCACAGTGTTATGATCCACAGAAGCTAATCAAAACCTATCTATTTAATAAAAGTGTATCTATTATATCACCAGGAATCATGAGTGGCATATATAAGACTGAAATCCATAATCTTAGTCCCATTATATTATTAATAGCATGCACTAATGAACCAAGATAAGGAGTTTCACAGTGTGCAAAAGTTTCAGTACACATATAGTCAATTAAATCCCATTCACAAACACAATTAAAAATTTCAAAAAAAGAAGTCAAATATTGATTACTTTTCCATTCAACTCTCTTTATTCTAAACTGTTTTCCCCAATATCTTATCTCTAATAATCCACAATACTATATCCTAAAAATTGAGAAATCGTTTGTGCCACAAATATTGCCACACTAATCATAACAGGAGAGGATTAGAGGATTAAAGAAATAAGATGAATGCCAAGAGGTACTCAAAGCAGTCAAAGGCTATATGCCCCAACTAAACTGAAAACAGGATATCCTTCAAAGTTTTCTAAAAAACAAAAAAACCTCTCCTCCCACTCACTTGTCAACAGTAGTCAGTTATGACACTTTTCTGGAACAAACAGTTCAAACAAAAATGCAAACAAATTTTGGCATTTGCTCTGAAGTGTCACTTAAAGATCAGCATACAAACGTCTCTTAAAGATCAGCATAGTCAATTCAAGATCAGTATGCAAGGGTCAAAAATGATTTCAGGAAAACTGTCTGATATCAATACTGAACAGCTTTGCTTTAAAACAGGAAGTTACCCCGCCTTTAGGAAGTCATCAATTTGGAAAGTCAGAAAAAGTACATTCTCTGGAAAAAAAATTGTAAAAAGGAGAAAAGAAGTGCATTCTTAGTATGGAGTATGACAAGTGTAATACAGCATAACTTGACTGTAATATACTAATACCTCACTGATCCACAGATTTATCTGATAATCTTAAAAGAAAACAGAGAGCATAAGTGGTCTATAATATACACATACACATATATTATCAAGTTTGTGAACTAAAAGCTCATGCATTTTGTTAAGAACTTCATTAAGAAGTCAATTATTTTACTCAGAGAAACATCTGGTATCTTGTTATTCACGTTATCACAAACACCAGCAATATTTATTAAGCACGAACGTATCACTGTAGGTGCTACACCGTACAATTTAAATAGTCATAGGCCTTGATTTCTGAGTTCTTCTTTTTTGAGGTTCACAATAATCCTCATGTAAGTCAAACAAGCTTTGTTACCTAGTTTCCCAGCCCACAGAAGATTTAAAATTGGAAATCAAAAGAAAGGCCAGACTAGAAACACTAACCTAGCCAGTAGCAACAAGTACCTTTAGAGGTACTTGAGAATAGAGAACACCATTTCATAATAAAAGGAACCACAACTTCTTGGAGAAATAGCAGGATTGCAGGATTGGAGCAAGATGTGTAAAAGATAAGTTTGGAACATCTTGTCCCATCAGAAAGCAAGAACGACCACTACGGTCAAGACTCAGGAGCCAATTTAAAGGTGCTCCCACAAGCCAAAGATGGGAAAATCTGAGAATCAAGAAGAACAATAGCTGTGGCAGATTGAAATACAGCAAATACATAAAAAATCCATGGGTTTCAATTTAAAGGACATACAGAAGACAAAGAAATATGTTAAATAACACTAAAGGATATACATAATCGGCACTTTTGTTAAACTCTATAGAACAATAGATATAGTTTAACCAACTACAAAGGAAAAAAGAAAAGGGCAAGGGAATACACAGATTGAGTCACAGTAACCAAATGCAATGTATGGATCTTGTTTAACACATTAACTGCCATGTGACTTGTACTTAACTCAAGCTAGTTTTGAGCCTGGGGCCTGGTGAGGAATAGGAAGACTCAATTCTCCGAAACAAATTCAGTAAGTACGTCATGAGTCACATACAACTCAAGTGGCATGCAGTGTAAAAACTGATTCTAAAACTGTGTGAGTTGCACATAACTCACGCACAGAAAACAATAAAAAATAACAAATTTTTCATTAAATTTTAAGGTTTGTTTTCAAAGTTTTTATTCTATTTTCGTAATAAAACACCATGGCCCCAGGGAAAAAGTTTTTTCTTCTAGTGTGGCAGCCAATGTGTTAAATCCTGATGCAAACAAACCACTGTAGAATAACATTTATGAGACAATCAGGGATATCTGACTGGATATCTGCTATTAAGAAATTACTGTCAAATTTCAGGTCTGATAATGAAAGAAGAGTCCTTCTCTTTTAAGAAATATAAACTCAAGTGAGATTTTTAAAACAAAATAAAGAGAGGAAAGGGTAAAGCACACTAACACTAGGTGACAAGCAACAAGAAAGACAGTTAAAAACTATCTACTTACAACCATCTAGAGTCATTTAGTGTATGGAATAAATGGCCCCATACAAACAGCTCTGAAAGGCACCAAGTCTAATGCTCATAATAACCACCATCAGCCATCAAGAATAAGTTAAATTATGTTCTATATATACAGCTTGAGTCAACCAGATGTCCAAATAATGGAATACGATGCATTAAAGTTTATCTTTATCCTTGCTGAGAAGGAAAGATGATCACATTTTAAGTGGAAAAAGACATGGTTGATTTTGCTGCTTAAATATATTTTCTTTACCCAATTTCCCCCCCAACAAACACACCACCTAACAGTAACTTGATCTAATTATTTTTTTCCTTTGTAGGTATTAAGTATTTTGTCGGAGGTGCTTCAAAACTATGTAAATATTCTGTTCCTCATCAGACCTTCAATTTATTGGTTTATTTATATTGATTACCTAAATATAGAAACAGGATAGTAAGAAATATGATTCCAAATGACTTCCTATTGACAGTAAATACCTTCAAACTAATTTACATTAATGATCTAGTCCATGTGTTTAATACTTTTAACTGTAAGATAAAATATTATACAGTTATAAAATTATTAAAATAGAGAAGCATAAAAAAATTCACTCACTTAAAATGACATAATTTAAACTCTCACCTGAACCTTATTTAAAATTACATAAAATGCATGTTGTTGTGGGTTGAATTGTGTCCCCTCCAAAAATTCATATGTTCAAGTCCTAACCCCCAATTCCTCAGAACATGACTGTATTTGGAAAGAGTCTTTAAAGAGGTAATTGGTTAAAATGAAGTCACATGGGTGGGCCCTAATTCCAATATAGCTGATGTCCTTATAAGAGGAAATTTGCACGGTGGCTCACACCTGTAATCCCAGCAATCTGGGAGGTTGAAATAGGAAGATCACTTGAGGCCAGGAGTTTGAGACCAGCCTGGGCAACAAAGCACAACCCATCTCTAGAAAAAAAAAAAAAAATTTAAAAATTTAAAAATTAGCCAAGTGTGGTGGTGTGTGCCTGCAGTCCTAGCTATTCAGAAGGCTGAGCCAGGAAGACTACTTGAACCCAGGAGTTGGAGGTTGCAATGAGCTGTGACTGCACCACTGTACTCCATCCAGCCTGGGTAACAGAGCAAGACCCTGTCTCAAAAATACATAAATAAATAAGTAAAGGGAGAAAACTAAAATGAACCCTATGCTGTTGTAAAAATTAAAAAAAAAACAAAAAAAACCCAGATGTGAATATATCTATATATTTCCACACACAGAGGCACATACATAAATTCCCTAGTTTTGACTACTGTGAGAGGACTCTGACAACAGTAAGCACAACCAGTGCACAGAGCTTGGCTTCTAAATACTATTCTTCATGAAAAGAGGCAGGGCTTCTTGGAAAGACGGCTGATTCCAGGGCTGTAGCAGAGCGAGTATGAAATGAACCTGAATCACTTTATTGTGTTAGAAAGCAAGAAAGTACTTAAGGAATGATGGGAACATGTCAAAAGAACACAGAAGCCAGCTTGAATGGGCACCCATTGGCCAAAACAGGGCCAATGTGAGCAAAAATAAATAGTAATGTATTATATAATTCATTGGGAAAAAAACAGGAAAC
This sequence comes from Daubentonia madagascariensis, assembly GCA_023783475.1. Classification (NCBI taxonomy): domain Eukaryota; kingdom Metazoa; phylum Chordata; class Mammalia; order Primates; family Daubentoniidae; genus Daubentonia; species Daubentonia madagascariensis. The sequence continues at coordinate 35,920,060 of JAKFHU010001035.1, read as the reverse complement.
CTGAGTCCATATAGAAATAAATAAACCAATAAATTGAAGGTCTGATGAGGAACAGAATATTTACATAGTTTCAAGGCACCTCCTACAAAATATTTCTTAACTACAAAGAAAAAAAAAGTAATTTTACAGTGGAGAAGCTTGGCAGACACCACCTTAATCAAATGATCAACGGACAGCATCAGTAACGGTACAAATCAAAACTGTGTGCCACCTGACAGAATGCAATGAGACAAACACAGCTTCATTTCTGTAGCATTTCTGCCAAAGATGTATAACTTGAATCTAATCAGGATAAAACATCAAATTTAGGAACTATTCTATAATATAAGACAACTGGCCCACAATCTTCCAAAGTGTCAAGTCATGAAACCCAAAAGACCCAAAAGGAACTGTTCCAGATTGAAGGAAACTAAAGAGACATGACAACTAAATTCAACATGTATTAATAATTCTGAACTGGATCCTTTTGCTATAAAAGACATTTTTATAGCAAAAGGACAATCAGTAAAACTAGAATGGATCTGAGGGTTAGATAGTGGTAATGTATCAATATTTATTGCCTGATTTTGTTGGTTGTAATACGGTTACGGGGAGAATGTCCTTGTTTGTAGGAAATAAACACTACAATGTTAGAGGGTGACAGGGCATCAGTTCAGCAACTTAATTTTCAAATCATTAGGAATATAAAAAAGACAGACAGACACCATTACCATCTCTTAGACTAGGTAAAAGTTGCAAACATATGTATATAGAAGCCAGGCAATAAAGTAAAAGACTGAAACAAGCTGGGTGTAACGTAGGGACTGAAGCCACTAACCTGACACACCACTTAGTGAGTATATAAACCATCTGGAATGCAAGTCCAGAGTGTCAAGATCATTCCATTTTTCAATAGAAACCAAAGATCCAGATTTTTCTGTGAAATTTCCTGATTTTTAAAACACTCAAAAGGGCCAAACAAAGCATGTCTCTCAGCTAAATCTAAACCACAGCTACCCCTGGCCCAGAGACATGTTTCTCAAACTGAGGCCTAGGGATAAAAGGAAGCCACATGATATATACACGGAACATATTCTTGGAGCCACAGTTTTATCCCAAGGGTTTGTTTGCCTGGAATTTCCTGGGAGAGGAGATAGTTTCATATTTTTAAAATGCTATATTATGGAGTATAATGCAAATATGATTTTTTAGAAAAGCTTTTCATTTGAAAATAATTTCAAGCTCAGAAAAGCTGTAAGAACAAGAATAGTACAAAGAACATCCATATAGCTTTTGCCAAATTCACCTATTACTAACATTTTACCCATTTGCTTTATTTGCACATGTGCAGTCACCCTCTCTACCACCCTCCCTCCATATATGCATATACATACTACATGTATATGTATATATAAAATACATATATTACATATTTTTTTCTGAACCACTTGAGTGAATTGCAAACACCATGGCCCTTTATCCCTAAAAACTTCAGTGTGTATTTCCTAAGAATAACAACATTCTTAGATAAACTTAGAATAGTTATCAACTTCAGTAAATTAAACATTGATGCAATCTAATCTACCATCCATATTTCAATTTTGCCAAGTGATCCAATAATTTCCTTTATTGTATTTTTCCCTCTAATACAAGATCCAGTACAGAATCAGGTATTGCATTTAGTTGTCACGTCTCTTTTGCCTCCTTTAATCTGTTACATTTCCACAGCCTTTCTTTGTCTTTATAACATTAACAGAAATATATATATAGAAAGAGAGAGAGCGTGTGCGCGAGAGCGCCTCCACTTTTTAAAAAATAAGATGTTCCCCATTTGGAGTTGAAAGTTTCCTCATGATTAGATTCAGGCTACGCATTCATGGCAACCTAAGTGATGTATCCTTCTCAGGGCATCACATCCAGAGATACACAATGTCCACTGGTGATATTTATTTTGATCATACATTCAAGGTGTTGTCTGATTTCACCACTGTATAGAGTTACTATTTTTCCCCCTTGCAACTACTAAGCAATATACGGGGAGAAATTTAAGACTATGCAGACATCCTGTTCCTCATCAAAATATCCCCCTAGATTTAGCATCTATTGATGATTCCTGTCTGAACCAATCTTTATTATAATGGTTGCAAAATAATCATATGAATTTTAAAGTTAAATTGACATCAATTTTTGGCTACACTCCCAGATCCCTTAGGTGTAAGTGCTCAGTCTTCTCCACTTTAGGAGCACTATAATGCAATGGTTTCAATGTCAAGATTAGAATAATCAGGGGTAGCTTTCAGGAAAAAAAAATGTACTTGAGCCATGCCTTAAAGACTGGATATACTTTAAATAGCTTAATAAGGAAGTGGGGAACCAGTCAAGACACAGACAACTCCATCAGGAAAGCTAAAAGTATATGGTAAACCCACTTTCAAAGCAAATAATCCTTTTGCAAAGTAAATATACACTAGCCTATCAATTTTATAAAATCACATTTTTACATACTGAGTCTCCCTGAATTGCCCTGATTCTAGAACTATAGATATCTTTCTGCTATTGATATTAAACATATTCTAATCATATTCAGATTCTAAAAACTTTACAAAGACACAGCACACAATTCATAAGTACTTCTCATTGTTCATCCACCTTTTCATATAAATCACCTAGTCTCTCAAAGATAAGGATTAGCCACTAAAATTGTATCTTTCATCTGACTGTGACCCACAAAAAGAAATAAATTTTATACTGCAATCTAAGGCAAACACATATAACTGAAATTTAAAATTTCACAAAGCACTATAATGTGAAGCACTGATATTTTATATTCTTTCTTCCTTCCTTTTCTCCTCATTTTTTTAATGTTATTCTTGACCAACATTAAAATCTGATTTCAAAATCCCTTAATAGATCATGTACATGACTTGCACTTCGAAACACTACCCTAGAACCTAGCACAGAGTTCTTTATCAGATTCCCAGCAAAGTCTAGAATGTCTCACTATTTCAGGTGAAATGAGAAAAATAAGAACAACACAGTGAGTTATTTAATTTTTTAAATAACTTTTAAAATCTTTATTCTGAGGTTGTACATTATTTATTTTTGGTCTTCAAATGTCATTCTTTTATAAAATGTTGTCCAAAAGTGAAAGTTAAGTTGCCAACTATATACTAATTTCCAAATTTTTTTCCTCCAAATTTTCCTGGGTCATGAAATCTCCGCTGTGAGATTTCAAAGACACATAAGAGTGTCATCTTTCAACGGGTGTACAATTTGGCTAAGGGAAATAAGACATAATAATTTTAAAATTTGTAATAATGACTTCTGTTTTACAACTAAAAGACATCTGTGATAAGTACCCTTACAGTGTTTCTATCAAGCGTTCAGGGGACAATACTTTGGGCTAGGAATGAAAGGAAATAAATAATGAAGGGTTTTCAGAAAAGACACAATAAAGCTGAGGCATGAGGATTGCTTGAGCCCAGAGTTAGAGACCAGCCCGGGCAATATAGCAAGACTCTGTCTTGATACAATAAAAAAGAAAAGAAACAATATTGAGTTGGGCCTTGAAGGGTTCTAAAAATAGTCACAGGGATAAAAAGATGAAAAGTGTCAACCAAATTTGGGGAACAAAAAATAGGTCATTTTGACCAGAACATTTTAGGACAGGAGAAGAGATAACAGAGGACTTCAGAAGAGGCTAAGTGTTTGAATTTAGTCATTAAGGCAAGGAAGTGATCTGAGAAGGTAAATGGCACAATCAAAGCACAGCTTTAGGAAGATTAATCTGAGGGCCCTGTACAAAATAAACTGGACAGGTGGAGATTCTTGAGGCTATGCAATAATCCAGGTATGGAATAATAAGTATCTGAACTATCATGGTAGAAAAGGGATGAGAAAATGTGACAAGAATTGGCAAGTCTTGGAAGAGATTTTAACATGGTAGGCAAAAATGGCAAGGAATCAAACACGAGATTTCAAGGCTGAGTGATACTTACAGTCAGTGGGAAATAAGGAAAAGAAGCTGATTTAAAAGAGAAGTTCAGATTCAGGTATGTTAGGTTTGACGTAACAGAGGGTTATGAAGAATCAGTAATGGGGTAGGGAAAAGAACACTGGACTCCATCAGAAAAATCTGAGTTCAAGTGAAAAAAAATGGTTACAATCCAGTGAAAAAACCAGAATACAAAGTTATTATCTATAGTATGATTTTAACTATTAAAAAACTAGGCATAGGAAAAGACTAAAAGCAAGTATGTCAACATGTCAACATCAGTTGTGTACCGATGGGCTAGAGAAAAGATCATTTACTTTCCTATTCTTCTTTCTCTTACACTGTTTTCATTATTTAAAAATAATATCCCCACAAATTAGTCCTACCTCCAAAAAGAAAAACAAACCCCACAAATTAGTCCTCTCCCAAAAAAGAAAAACCTTAGATTCAAATAAATTTTTTTTTAAAAGCATACTCTCTAAATCCAAGTTTCATCTATAAAAGGCTAATAATTTATCTCCCAAGGTTAGTATGCAGATTAACTGAGATAAAAGCTCTTTGTAAACTATAAAGCAATATACAAAATTAAGGTCTTGTAATAGCGTAAGACAGCTAGCTAAAAAAACGAGATCACATACAGACATAGAAATATACTATAGATTTGGGAATCTTCCACACTGAGGTAATAGTTGATGAAGTAAGTTATTTCCTTAAACTTTTTTAAAGTCTTAGAATCCATCTATTTTAAAATCAAAACGTTTTTCTCAAGTTTCTTATGAATATTGAAGTTTTACATGTTATAGAAATGGACTCCCACACATAAAATACAGTTTTTCTACATGTTATTCAAATTTAAACATAAGACAGAAAAAGAACTAGTAATGCCATCCCCTACAATTTGGACTGCTAAATAAATTATTTCATTGCTTTAAAAAGTCAGGCTCTATAGAGAGAAATCTAGCAATCTCCAAATGTTCTTTATCAGAAGTTACTTGCTTGATACACAGCCCAGCATTCTAAATAGTGCTTCCCCCTCTCCACCCTCATTTCTGGTACTTCGCTTATGTTTAAAACATCTCTAGATATGGTACATACTCAAAACCAGGCGACAGTAGGCTCCTAAAGAACAAAAAGTGTGTCTTGTACTTGTTCTTCCCGTAAGAATAACCAAGCACAGTGCTGGTCCAAATCCAATGTTAATCCACATACATGTTGAGAAATACTCTAGCTAACTCATGTTATAGATGCTTACTAACCACTGGAAGGTTACTATTTACATCGTGTTATATAACTTAAGCCTATCTTGAGCCCTTTGAGAGACAACCAATAAAAAATTAAAAGTTGTTTAAGAAAAAAACTCCCCAATAATGTTATTGCATGAGAAACACTTTTATGTGAATATATAAAGAATGCTTTAGACTAGATTAATATTTTAAAATCATATACTGCATTGTCCCTTTAAGAAAGCAAGACTGTATGTGTGATGAGAAATCCTAGTTTTAAGGTGATGTTAAAAAGACTTTCTTAAAATAGTCCATAAACTGAAGCATACTGTCACTATTTGTCAATATTTATACCCTACACCCAGAATGTTATGTTTCTTACAGATACTAGCCCTACAATTTTTCTAGGGGAGGAAAAAGGTTTTGAATTTTGTTTTTTACTTTTGAGGCAGAAAAAGTTAAAGCTGACATGGTTAAGTATACACTTTCTTCAAAGTGCAAACACTGACTAACCTCTAGGCTAATTCCAAGATAAAAGTCTTAAAATTAAAACCTTTATTATGAAAAAAAGACTATAAAAAGATTAAGCATGAAATGCACCCAATCCCTGCCTTATGAAATCTATAAGAAAAGCGATATCAATAGTTTCCCACGTATCCACATAGATATGAGATTTAAAATATATACTGTATATACATTTTTTATGTGTATATGTATGTAGTGATTTGGAGACAAGACATCAAGATAATTTAGGGTACTTTTCTCACCTAAATTTAAAAAAAAATTGTTTCCAAGGTGCTGCCTTTTTAAGTTACCATAATTCATGAACTAAAAGATATAATACCTAAGGGAAATTCCAGAGTACAAGCACCTGCTGACAAACTGCCTGAAATTCATCAGCTGCAGAGATTAAAACCATCCTTCAGTTGTTTTTATGTAAAACAAAGGTAATACAACAAGTACTATATAACTTCAATGTGGCATTTGTGGCAAAATGGTCAACTGCCTAGCATTCCTCTCTATGATTTCAAAAGCCCTACATACAGTCTTAATTGCCATTAGACATCTTATAAAAATGCACATAATACAGTGTTTTTCTTAAACACTCAACAATCAAGGGTACGGACTGAATTTTTAAAGTTTTTCACTTTACAAAATGATTCACCATAGAATTCCCTTAAATATTCGGCTTCTCTAGAATCATTCTATTTATAAAGCATTCAATTTTTCTGCTTACAAAAATGTAGTTTTCTCACAATTTTTCAAGAACCCATCTAGTATGTAAAAGAAGATATATACATGTATACTTCCTTGAGAATAAATAAATGCTTGTGACCCCAGAAGAACTTCACATGTTTTGAATTCTTGTTTGGTTAAAAAAAAAAAAGTTCTTAAACATCTACTAGAGTATAAGTGCTTGCCTTTATATTCATGGCTCTCCTGATGATAAAATAAAGATCAATGTAACTCTAAGCTCTGGTCTAGTTAACTGCAGAGAACAAAACAAGCAATTTGGCAAGAGCTGAGCAAAGCTCTGCTTAAAGGCTACCAGGAAAATATACCAGCACTACTCTTCCCCCACCCCCTACCCCTTTAAGGTTTCAATTAAGATGGGGCCTAGTTTTACTCTTACAAGGGGGACAGAAAGAGAAAGCACAAAGCTCCTGCTGAGAAGTATCTTCAACAGGAGTAGCTCCAGAAATACTGCCAGGAACCATTTCCTTCCCTCTCTGCCTGACATAGGTTCTTCTCTTTAGAGACAGGCATATCTCTTCCCTGCTCCTGATTAACACCATATCTAAAGAAAAGAAACATCTCATCACGTTATCACCCAAAGGATGGCATCAAATGAATTTTAAAAATCCAACATTAGGGTCAGCAATAACATTGTTTATAAAAAGCGGGAGCCCCAACTGCAATTCATTTTTACCTATTAGTTTCTCAGTTGCCTCATGAATTGGTCAAGGGATAAAATTATTTAACAAAACATATCCAGTGTTTCAAAATAAACTTAAGTGCTCCAATTGGTGAGAAAGAAGGACTCCCTCAAAACACAGATGAAGCTTTGGCAAGCCCTCCAGAAGTCCTCAGAACCAACTCGAGAAAAGTAAAAGTGAGTAGTGATCTCACCATTTCTGCAGGCTAAGGAGCCAACACAGTACAGAGATCTCACAGCCTGACAACATCCCCCAAAAAGACACTCAATTTTTACCCTAGTATATGATCACCCCTTTAGTGGACAAATTGGACAAGCCAGGCATGTGGCTAAAAAAGAACCAATGAAAAGTTGATGCCTCTCTAAAAGGAGCCCAAGAATGAAACAAACTTACTATGTAAGGAATTAAAAGACATTAAAGGTTAGATAATAGACAACAGGTGCCTTTAGGGAGGAACGAGTAATACTCAGTTGCCTCCTATTTTAGGATTTCCACTCTCAAAGTACTTTGAATAACAATGAATTTTCTTCCCAAGAAAAAGTCAAGGCCAAAATTACGGATTCTACTATTTAATATCTATAATAAGCCCATTGCTCTTCGACTTACTTTTTTACTTTAGATTTAAAAAATCTATCTAATCCCAATATTGTCTGGGTAGATTAAAGTATGGCCTATAGCCAGATCATTTACTGATTCATGAACATTAACAAAGTAAAGATTTATTACCAAGAAATGGAAAAGAAAGGCATCTGAATACAAGCTACCTGCACATAAAATACTCAAAATACAAATCCAGCAGCAGGTATCACATAACTGCAGTATCAGCCAAAGCAGAAACTGTTTCTCTCACCATCGTAACAGTTGAGCTCAATCTTTACTGTAACCAGATTCCAATGGCCTCAAAGAATAGTAGTAATTCCAGACACAGGTTATAGGGCACTGAGTACCAGCCTGGAGTTCTGATTCCCCTAACCAGTTACAAAATTTACTACCTTTATTCAGGTGAAAGAGAACGTTCAAAAGATACTTCAGCCTACTTAATAACCTCTTCCCTTTCTCCATTCCACAAAGACAACATATTCCAAAAATGGAGAATCCTTTCTTTCCCAGACAGAGGCCCCCTTTCCTATGGATTCATAAGGCAGAATCACTTCTCCCCAGCATGCATGCAGAGCCAGACAACACTTCTGCTTTCACTCCTAAAGAGGGTCCCCCAACACAGATGCACCTCTTCCTTTCCTGTATTAGGCAAATGATGCTTCAGGGGTTCTGGGTCTCTCCACCACTGCAAAATGTTCAGAGAAGTGAAGGCAGTTAAGGGAACTTGTCACTTACTCAGAGGGATACTTAAAAGAAGTCTCCAAATTTAAAGTGAAGCTTGGGGGGCGGAGGGGTGCCCCCTTCCTTAAGACGGAACAGAGATCCCTACCCTAAAAGAGAGCCTCTGTGTGGGTAAAGGCTGTCCACACCCCGAAAAACAGCTCGGTATGTGGAAAGGGGGAGGAATGTTGTACCCTCAAGAGGGGCCTGGATTTGAAGAAGGGGTGTCCCAACCCTGAAGGGAGAGTCTGTGGGGGGAGCCATGAGTGTATGGGGAGGGGCGTACCAGCTATTGGGGGCCTCTCTGAGAGGGGGAGGAGTTCCCACTTTGGGGGAAGGAGGGCCCCGCACTGAAGGGGGCTCTGGGAGGAAAGGAGGGTCTGGCTCCGAGGAGGGCTGGGCATGGGGGGAGGGGCTCTCAGTCCACCGGAGTCCCTGGAGGGGCGGCAGCCTCGAACGGAACATGTGCAGTGGAACTGCTGCCACCCCGAGGGGCAGGGTGGAGAGCAGGGCCTGGGCTGTGTGTGGAGGGAACAAGGTTCCCACCCTGCGCAGGAGAGGCAGGACTCCCCAGCCGCACTCACCGAGGCTGCCGGCGAAACCGTCCATCTTGCGGGGAAAACGCCGGGCTCGGGGCTCAGCGGGGCGGGCACTTCATTCAGCGGGCAGAGTGGCCGACGCCGAGCCTGACCCGCTCGCTCTCTAGATCGCCCGGCTCGGCTCCCAGCCTCCGCCTCCGTCGACCGTCCGTCCGCCCCGAGATAGTCAGCCGCGGCCGCGCGGGCCACTTCCCCGTCAGGTTGAGAGCCGTGCCGCTCCGCCGCCTGCCCGGCCTCCCTCCCAGGGAGCCGCCGCGAGCGCCGCGCCGCGCCCCGCCCCCGCGCCCGCGCGCAGCGCTAGCCACGCCCCGCGCACGCCGTCACGCTTCCGACCCCGCCTCTCACGTGACGACACGGAGGCGGGGTCTTGCCGACCCCTCCCTCTCACCTTGACTCGGCCTCCGAGTCCGTCCGCTTCGGGCCGGGATGGTGGCTGCGCTTGCGCGGTGCGCCTGCTGAGGGCCGGAGATCTTTGTCTTGCGGCTGGTTCCGAGTGGGTGGGGGTGAAGGTTGGCCTCCGGCTTAGGATACTCAGGTGCATCGAAGGATTCTCTCCCCTCACATTTCCTAGCGAGCCCTCGGAGCCCAGGTCTGGAGCCACCCTGACGGGAGATGGTCACCCCATGTGTCCTACAAAGGCACTGAAGAGGCAACCAAGAGGGAAATGTTCTTCCTCCCCTCCAGTAGGGTGAGGGACAGATGGGCGCCAGGCTTCCTGACTAGCTTGAGGCTACCACTGCCACAGCCACAGAGCCTAGGACAGAGCAGAAGCAAGGAATTTTAGTGCTGGACGGGACCCAAGAGTTCATGTTGCCGAACCCCTTCTTAAGAGGGAGGACATTGAGCTTTAGAATGGATATGACCTGCCCGAGGGCATGGAGCCTGGTAGAAGCAGAGCTAGAACCCAGGCTTCCTTACTCTCCCTGGTGTTCTTTCTACCAGGGGAGCAAAGCGACCCATATATGGCAGATCATAGGATTGCCTACTGTGGAATTAGAACAAGGTTTATTTCAAGTGAAGTAAGTCTGAGTTCTAAGCCCAACTCCATATGACTCAACAGATGAGTGTCAAGTCACCTAACTTATTGAGGCCTTACTTTATTCATTTGCAAATGGGATGACTGGACTTGTAACCAAAACGTGGAAAGTATACACAGCTTTCATCTTCCTCCTCCCTCCCCGAACAATATTGTCCGTCCTTCTAAAGACCTTCCTATGGTTTGTCAAGTCCCTCCTGGCACTTGGTTATGCAGGTTAGAGTAATGGTTAAAGAGGAGAATGTAAGGTGCTCAGAGACCAAATTGATCTATGCAATAACAAAGAGCTGAGTTAGGGAAGAGTAAGAGTCATACTAAAGAGAATTTCAGGAGAGAGTGACAGACTGAATAAGGGAGATGAGAAATATGAGGCAGCAACTGTCATGATGAGAGGGACTTAGAGAAGTTAAATGGTTGAAGGGATTGTAAAACATTCTTGCAGTATGATTCTCCCCTTTGGTGCCTCTTTAAAAATCCCTAAAAATCTCAATTACTTTTCACTGCTCTTTTGGATATCAGACCTGTATTACTTCTGAATACAATACTATGTGGAGACTAGCCATAAGGTAGCCAAAGTAAATTCCGGTTGCAGACTAAATGGTGTCTAAAGTTTCCTCCTTCAAAATTAAATGATTTATCCAAAGTTTCCTCTGCTATGGGCATTTTCATATATGTAAGTTTCTGTTAAGCCTAACCACTTAATCTTTGACAGCTCAATTCTGACAGCTGCTCTTCTATGTCTGCATGTAACACTCTCTGCCTTAGGTCAATTAAAAGAATGAGAACTTGCATTGGTATGTTGATATACATATGTTTTCTTGTCCACACCTGGAGGTTTGTGCCTCACTTTTGTCCGTGTTCTATTGACCAGAACTTAATCACGTGACCACACAAGGTCATCCTGCAAGGGAGGCTAAGAAATGTAGTCTGTTGATCCAGAAGAAAAAGAGAAATGTTTTGGTGATAGCCAAATGGTTTCTGCCACACTCCCCATTTGTGACATTCATCAGAGTTGTTATTATTTTTCATTTGCTTGAATGATTATTCAATAAATGTCTCACCCATTAGACTGTATACTACAAGGAAAGTTTTTAGAATATAGGAGAGGAAGTACATCCCAGTGGTTAAGAGTGCAGACTCTGGGATCATACTGCCCAAATTCAAATCCCAACCCCACCACTTACTGGCTGTGTAGGATTTAACAAATTACCTAATTGCTCTGTGCCTCAGGCTTTTCATCTGTAAAATGGGGATGGTAACATTCCTACTTCATTGAGTTGTTGAGAGGATGCAATGAGATAATATATATAAAACATTTAGAACAGGGCCCATTATGTTGTAATCATAACTCAGTATTGGCTGGTGTTATTATTATAAATAGTCTTTCACTGTGTCTGTTTTTGCTCACCATTATATACTTAGTGCATATTACAGAATAACTGGTAAATAAATACTTAGTGAATAATTAACATAAAAGAACTCTGAAAACTAGTCAATCTAAATACATTATTTCAACAACCAATACCCTATTGTTTTAAAGCAGCCAGAATTAATTTTTCTGTTTAAAATTTATCAAATTAGATCTTACAAACTAAGTGTAAAGTAATAAAATAGAATTTAACATAAATCTCTCAAAATGGAAATGTAGCTGAACATTGTCACCAAACACACAAAAATCCAAATGTACTAAACAGTTACTAATTACTGGATGGTTATTTGGATTCTTCACCTTAACAAAGGATTTTTTAGATTATTGTCAATACAGAGCACCCCATGCCCTTTACTTTGAGCCCTGTAAGTACAATTTAATTCAGGCAAATGTAAAATATGTGCCATTTTTCAGGAGCACAATTATTGCAAAAGGCTAAATATAGCTATATCAGATAATAAAAACTTAGAACATTCTCTTTACACAGAGAATACTGACTCTCTGCATACTTACCTTCTCCTCTAGGTCAGAATGATATTGTGGGAGGAGTTTCAGAATACTTGTGAAGATACACAACACCTATTGTCAAACCCTTGACCTAATATTTGAAGGAATTAAGATTCCCTTACCAATTTCTTTGTTTTACTCGCCAGCTAGATGACCTTGGAAAGTAACTATAAACTCTTTTTGTCAGCTTGCTTTTCTCTCCCTCAGACATTTTAAAAGAAGTGTCAGGAGAAATTAAGTTTTTTTTTTTTAAATATGCTGGGTTTTCACCTCCTTTCATTTCATTATTTGAATGTTATTTTTTAAATGAAACCCTGTAGTCATGGAATTATGTAGATTGTATAAACCCATAGTCCATGTAAGCATAAATATGATAGAGAAAAAAAATTAAATGTTTTTCTTTGGCCTTCAAAATCAGAAATTAGTATCAGAGTGGAAAAAAAGGATTCTTTGGTTTTATAATATGTTTAACATAAGCAGTTAGAAAAGAGTTCCAAAATCTGTAAGAGGTTAAATGGCAATGTTGTTCTAACTTCTAACCACAGAGAATGCCTAGGGAGAACTTCAAATTATTGCAAGAGAAAAAAAAAAAGCATGTGAGAAAAGACACCCCGAAGTGCAAAAAGTAGCTGCCTCTGGGAAATGAAATTAAGTGGGGGAAGAAAAGGGTAGAGGAGAGATACAGGGAATTTCACTTTTATATTATTTTAATCATATAAGCAAGTGTTGATTTTTTTAAAGACCACTAAAGATGCAAAAACAAAAAAAATATGTTGCAGTGCATATTAATTCACATACTCACCCACAAACTGTATCTGTAGAGACTGGTTTAAAATATCATACTTATTAAATAACTGTTTTACCAATCTTGGCACGATTGTTATCTTTCACCTAAGACTTTCCAGACTTACTGACTTCAGAGAAGAATCAAGCAATTAGCAGTGCTGTAAATTCTTGGCAAGAGCTTATGAAACTGAAATCTATCCTGTGGGGATCACCAGTCATGCCTCAGCTGGGGGACTTGCAGCATGGAAGCATGAGTGAGTGAGTGAGTCAATGCTGACTGAGGTTAATTTTGGTGGCTCTGATGGTGCCACCCATGACCAGCAGAGAGAAAACAACCAGCCTCAGCTGTGGACCTAAGTTTTCCCAGTGCCAACCCAGAATTTATGCCATGAAATGAAGTTTAAACTTGTTGAGATTACGGAACCAACTTTAAAGTTTCTTTTTATGTGCAAGAGCTTCATCACATTTACTGGATGTTGGGCAAGCCTTAGAGATAATAGCTGATAATTTTCATGTGTTCATCATTAGTATATACTTTTTTCCCCATGAAGAATTCATAGCAGCCTCTTAAAAAATTGAAATTCTGCAGGGAAATACTTTTAAATAGCAATATTAGAGTGGAAAGCAGCCAATCAGGGAAATTCAATTCTAAAAATTAATAACACAGGAAGTTCTCTACTTGCAAGTAAAATATTTCCAAAAGGTCAGTTGTAAGTCAGCTGTTGGAAATTAGAAACAATATTATAAATGGGGGTTAGATTGTCACTCAGCCCCCAGAACATGCAGCATGCCGATCCTAACCTGCCCATGTTAAAACCACACTGATGAAAACCTTACTTAAAGTTTTGGACCAGACAGGTCTGAAATTGAATATTGTCTACTATAAGCATCTGTGGGTTGATGTTGCAACCTAAATACAACATATAACAACATTTCAACTTTCAAAGCTCTTACTTACAAATGCACTGAGAGGTAGGTTTCATTATCCCCATTTTTCAGACTAGTAAAATGAGCCCCAAGAGCATATAACTAGAAAGTGGGAAAATCAGGTTTTGAACTCCTATCAGTCTATATCCGAAGGTCAAGCTCTTTTCACTGCACCAGTTTGCCTTTTAGTCTCATTGGAGTTCTATTGTAGAGATCCTTGAACACCAGACCGAGACGTTTATCAACAATGTAGTTTTAGCAACAAAGTGATATATATGATCCAAGTGTTGCTTTAGGAAGATTAACCTGTGGGTAGATAAATTGGAAGAGGCACTGAAAGTGGGGAATCCAATTAGGAGACTGTTGCAGTGCAGCAGAAGCTGCAGAAAGGTCCAAGAAAAAATGGTGCAAAGGAAAACAACGAATGACTGAATGACAACCAAAACCCTTGCGGAACTGGGTGACTGATCGCCTCAGAAGCTGAGAAAGAGAAAGGCATAAAATAGGTTATCCAGGTTCAGCTCCCAGTGATGGAGAGAATGATGGAAGCATTAAATGCAAATGAGAAGTTAAAGAACTGATGTGACTGGAGAAAAGAAAATACGGTGATTAATTGCCTTTTGTGGGAAGTTGAGGGAATCAGAGGTCATCTTTGGCAGCTGGGGCCCAGGCATGTGACCTGGGCCAATTGGATGCTTCAACCCAGGTCTTTTGCGGGGTTGGAGGAGATAGCAACACAAAAACTAGCAGTCAGGGACCGTGCTTGAAGAGAAATTGAAGAGAAGCAGTGATCCTGTGTGGGGGTAGGAAGAGGGGCTGCCAGCTCCAGGGCAAAATCCTCCTGTGGGGTGAACTTAGCCATGCTCTTTGTGCCCCAGACTGCCTGGGTTTCTGCCCATTTTCCATTCCTGGTCCTCTGGTCTTCCTGCTGACTAAGCTACCTGATATCCTCCCAGTGAATTCATTTTCTGCTTGAGTTAGCCAGAGTAGGTTTCTGTTGTTTGCAATTGAGAACCCTGAATGGTACAAATGCTGCCTTCAGCTTTAAATAGATTGTGCTTGCCATCATAGCCAGATGCCCAGATGGAAGCCTCCGGCACACAGTTTGAAATGTGGGATTATGCTTTAGGAGACAGTTGGATCTGGGTATGTATTAATAGACGCCGGGGACTTCTAGATAGAGCCAGTGATTTAAGCCATGAGAAATCATCAAGGGAAAGATTTGAAAGAGAGAAAATGGAGATGAGCAGAATGTAGAAACTGAGGGATCTCCAGTATTCAGGAGGCAAGAGAATGAGTCGGGGAAGAAGCAGTAACCGTAATCGGAGGCAAATCACGCTGGTGTCGTAGTATAGAACCAAAAGGAACCAGGAGGTTTAAAAAATGGTGGAAGTTGGATTCTATTAAATGCTACAGAGTCCATGGAAGATGAGAACTGAGAAAGAGGTACTAGATTTAGTGACTAGGAGATCACTGGTCTTTAGAGAGCTGTTTATCATGATGGTGGGGGAAAAATCAGGTTACAGAGGGGTAAGGACTGGGATGGTGGTCTGAATGTGAGAAGAGAAAATACAGGCTATAGTTTAAATAAGTTTGGCAGGACTTTGTCTGTTTTGTTCACTGCTGTATTCTCAGCTCCTAGAAAAGCACCTGGCACATGGTATGTGCTCAATAAATATTTGTTAAATGAATGAATAAAGAAGAGCAGAAGCAGAAAATTACTTTGAGCTACAGTATGATAAAGAAGAACATTTTCAGAACTGAGGGCACATGAGTGTGCATGCAGACAAGGGTTACCAAGTCTTCTCTGCTACATCTTACGGGCTGGAGAACCCAATTTCCAAGCCTCTTCTTTAGTTACCTACTAGATGCTTCTTCCTCACTTATACACCATCCTCACTACTCCACTATTTAGCTTGTTTGTACAATAAGCTAATATAATTACCATTCCCTAGATAACAATTTCTCATTCTTACTCATGTCTTGTTCTTCTCTGAAAAGTCTATTTCTTCTGCTAATTTATGTCCCACACAATAGTACATCAAATATTCCTCTTCTATATATATTTTGTCCCATACCACAGTGGAGCCTCAGTGAGCTGTTGTGAATGATTTGATAAAACAAAATCTGATTAACTAGAAAGCTAATTTCAGGTGTACCATTAGATGATATCTCAACTGCACATTTTAAGAAATTCACTAGTTTATGGTTCTTTACAACGCCAAACTTTAAATCCAATAATCAAACTATCAGATACAGTATCAAAACATTGTAGAGAAGTCTTATAAAAACATCAAGTTAAAATTGTCTCTGATTTAAATAATAACAAACATAAAATGTAAGATTTATTGTTCTATTTTAAATCTTTCTCTTCCCAACTATCAGAAGTCTATGAGTAAAAGACAGGCATTTAAAAATAAGTTTTCACTAGAAATGTAAGAAGTCAAATGGTTTTTAAGTGCAATGAAGCACATGCACTGTAATAATAACATTAAAGACCTGGAAGTTTCCCACCCTTAGTTTATAGTCCTTTGTGGATGTAATTAAAGCACAGAATGTCTTTCCAATGGGCTTAAGAAGCAGTTTCCTTTATTGCCTGCAGACTTTAGGGACACAGTCTTTTAGTGCCCATTATAGGTTCATCAGAGCAGTCAGCCACAACTTTAAGCTTCCTATGAGTATTATTGTATTAATTTGCCTTTAAGTAGTCTGAAATTATTTTTGGAAAAAAAAACAGGAAGAAATTTAAAATGAATAATTTTCTTTTGATCATGTCATTCCTTTTAGTATCTTTTTAAAATAATTGCATGTGCATGTACATACAAACAGAATGCATATGTGTGCATATAGGGGTGTGTGTCTCCTGGTATATGGTCAAAAAGCTTTTTGTAGTGTTCCTCACCCTCTTCCTAGCCTGAAACTTTGCTTGGCCCACACTGAGTGTTTGATCAAGATGCGAATGGCCTGTAATAGCAGAGCATTTCCAGTTGCACAAGCCAATGATGCTCATCATCAAAGTCCTCCCAGTCAGAGTAGGAATCTTTCATTCTTGGGTGCCTGGGAGAGTTGCACTTAACTGAATGGCATTTTCAGATAAGGCCTCCCTTATCTGAATCTGTGATGGTTGATGTTTTGGAGAATCTATGAATCTGTTATTCCATAAAACTAAAATGAGTATGAGATTACCTCAGAACTAGAACCTTTATTCCAAAATGGTGGCATTTTTGCACCAGCCTGTGAGGTGAGCCATGGCCTAGATACAGACAATCCATGGTGTGAGATGGGCTGTCCTCACCCTCAAGTAAGAAGATGTTCCTGTGGAAGAGCCCAGGTCCTCCCAGAGTCTTCTATTTCTGTGGAAGAGCCCAAGGTCCTCCCAGGGCCAAAGCTATGGGAAAAGCATCTTCCTGTTGTTGCAGAGCAGTTGCCAGCCTCAGTCATCCAGTATTCTGCACAAAACCAGGCTCATCAAGTTGGCCAGGCCCCAGGTCAAGAAATGTAGACATGACAAAGGACATGAGCCGGCATTTCACAAAAGGAGAAATACAAATCACCAATAACTGTATGTAAGAACAAGAATATTTAAAAAGCAGTATATCCACACAAAAACCTGTACATAGATGTTTATAGTAGCTTTGTTCATACTTGCCAACACTTGGAAGCAACTGAGATGTTCTTCAGTAGGTGAATGAATAAACTGTAGTACATTCAAAGAAAGGAATACTCAGTGCTAAAAAGAAATGAGCTATCAAGCCATGAAAAGACATGGAGGAACCTTAAATGCTATTACTAGACAAAGAAGCTGATCATAAAAGGCTACATACTGCATAATTCCAACAATACTACACTCTAGAGAAGGTAAAACTGGAGACAGTAAAAAGATCAGTAGTTGCCAGAGGTTGAGGGGGAGGGTGGGGTGAATGGGCAAAGCACAGAAGATTTTTAGAGCAGTGAAAATACTCTGTATGATGTTAAAACAGTGGATACATGTCATTATACATTTGTCCAGACCCACAGAATGTACAACACCATAATGTAAACTGTGGAGTTTGGGTGATGATGATGTGTCAATGTAGGTTCATCGATTGTAACAAATGTACCACTCCAGTGAGGGATGTTGACAGTGGTGAGTCTATAGTTGTGTGAGGACAGTGGGTATATGAGATATCTTTGTACCTTCCTCTCAATTTTGCTGTCAATCTAAAACTACTCCAAAAAAAGAAAAAAGAAAGAAAGAAAGAAAGAGAAAAGCAGTACAAATTAAAATGAGGAGTTTGGGAAAGTTTTTCTTTTTTAAAATTATTATTTAGTGTAGATAAAGAGGCAGGGAACAGGTACCCTCGTGTACGGGTATGTAAAATGGTCAACATTTCTGGAGGGCAAGTTAGTACTATTTATCAAAACCCCTAAAATATGACTCACACTGAGGAATTAGCTGAAAGGAAATAATCAGAGCTATATAAAAAGATTTATCTACCAGGCAATCTCACAATATTATTTTTATTTTATTTATTTATTTTTTTGAGGCAGAATCTTGCTCTGTCACCCTGAGTTGAGTGAAGGGGCATCATCGTAGCTCACTGCAACCTCAAACTCCTAGGCTCAAGTGATCCTCTTGCCTCAGCCTCCTGAATAGCTGGGACTACAGGTGCACACCACGATGCCTGGCTAATTTTTCTATTTTTTTTTTTTTTTTTTAGTAGAGACGGGGTCCCGCTCTTGCTCAGGCTGGTCTCAAACTCCTGAGCTCAAGCAATCCTTCTGTCTTAGCCTCCCAGAGTGCTAGGATTACAGGTGTGAGCCACCGTGCCCAACCTTCACAATATTATTTTTAATTGGTGCAAAACCAGAAACAACTTATGTGTACAATCAAAGGGTCATGGTTAAATAAATAATGCTACATCAATAAGTTAGAATACTATACAGCTATAAAAATCATGTTGTAAAAGAACATTAATGATGTGGAAAAATGTTGAAATTTTATTCAATGAAGAAAAGGAGGTTAAAGATAGTACTACTGTATGCTCTCAGGATTACAAAAGAGATGATTGTGTGTCTATAAATCTACAGATAAGAGAGTAAAAAAAATTACTAAAATGTTAATACTGGTTATCTATGGGTTCTGGGATTATGGATGATTTTTGTTTTATTCTTTTTTTAATTTCCACAATGCACATGCATTACTCTGGTAGTCAGGAACGATGTTGTTAAAAACAGTAAAAGAGCTCTAATGTACTTCTAGAGAATTACTTCCCATGAATTAATGAAGTCAGAGAAAAACTGCTTCCCCTAAAATAGGCTAATTGAGTGCATGTACATACAATGTATCATACATACATACAATGTATGTATGAGTGCATACAATACATGCACTCAATATAGATATTTTCC
Organism: Daubentonia madagascariensis; assembly: GCA_023783475.1. Classification (NCBI taxonomy): domain Eukaryota; kingdom Metazoa; phylum Chordata; class Mammalia; order Primates; family Daubentoniidae; genus Daubentonia; species Daubentonia madagascariensis. The sequence goes on along the minus strand of JAKFHU010001035.1, from coordinate 35,900,932 downwards.
CTGACCCACACTTCCGCCATTTAGAAGCAGGGTCAGCAACAGCACATACACATATGTATGTATGATACAATGTATCATACATACATACAATGTATGTATGAGTGCATACAATACATGCACTCAATATAGATATTTTCCCTGACCCACACTTCCGCCATTTAGAAGCAGGGTCAGCAACAGCACAGATGTTTCAAAGTGGACTGTGCCCTACACATTCCTGCCCACCTGGGGTGCTAGGGACTCTGAGCTGCTCCTAGTTATCCTTGAACTGAGGTATGCACTTAAGGGAGAGCCAGGACAGCTGGTGTGAGTGTGAACATATCACTTGTAACATTCATCTCTTGGCTGTGACATCCAACCAGCCCTGAAAGCTCTGAAACCCTTCATGTTCTAGTGGACATCATTAGATAAGTCAGTCTGGTACCATAAATGGTCTTCCTGCCTCTATCACATTTTCCCTTTGGTATTTACGTAATGATGTTTATTCTATATAAAGTAGAAACAAATTAGTAAGAATATTGGTTCTGGGTTTCTATTTCATTGCCATTTAATAGAGGGTCATGGTCACTGTAAATATGTTATATAAGGCTGGGCATGGTGGCTCACGCCTGTAATCCCAACACTTTGGGAAGCCAACGTGAGAGGATCTCTTGAGTTTGAGGCTACAGTGAGCTATGATTGCACCACTGTACTACAGCTTGGGTGACAGAGTGGGACCCTGTCTAAAATATATATATATGTGTGTGTGTGTGTGTATATATATATATGTGTATATATAAGCCCTAGTCGGCATTTAGCTAGAATCAGGATACCTACTTGTAGGGATAAACTTGAGAAAGTTGGAGAGAAGGTTTTCCCTCAATCATATTGCCAAAGGATGGATTATTTCACCTTGCCTCCAAAGTAGAAAGAGTAGAATTAAGAATAAGTCCCCTGTGAGTGCAGCTAGAGAGCTCTCTTTGTAAGGAATATTGTTGTTTCTCCACAGCCAAAACTGCTAAAGAAAGACTATTGTGTAAATAATTAAAAGCAGTTCTTTTGACATTGAAATTGAGACATATTTTCTTGGTGAAACCCCCTGGTAACTAAGCAGATGCCTTCCTGTGTCTATCATGTTCAGCCTCTTGAAATGAGCACAGCTCATCCCCCAAATGTACAAGTAACCCCATGATGTGATGAAATGTGTATCCATATAATTTCAGAGTGGGAGGTAGTTATGGAGTTCTTCTGGGTGTGATTTTTCTGGAGGGCAATTTGTTAATCTATATCAAAAGCCTTAAAACTGTTCATAACATTTGCCATAGAAAATACACTTCTGAGAACTTACCTTGAGAAATAAATTCTTTAATATGCAAAGAAGAATATGTAAGAATGTTCACTGCAAGTATTATTTGTAAAAGTGAACAACTGAAAAAAATAAAAGTCCCATAATTGAAATTAATCAAATAAATCATAGCATAATCATACAATAGGTTAAGAGGCCATTATTCATTATATACTTGTTATATACTTGAATAATATTAAAGAATATTAAGAAAGGCTCATGATATAAAGTTAAGTGAAAAACTAGGATAAAAACTATCTATATACTATAAACCCAATGTTGATATATATTCTACACACACACACACAAACACACAAATTGTATAAAGGGCAGGGAGGAGAGAGAGATTCTCCAGGTTTCCCTGCCTTACTCAATCACCTTTCATATACTGTAACTCTACTCTTCATCTTATATGACCACAAACAGCCCAGTCCCCATTCCAGGTATTTCTGAGACTCTCCAGGAAGTGTCTGCATATTCCCTAACCCATGTTGCTCACCTGGTCCTCGTATGCTGCAGCACTGCTCCAGCCTCCGTGCCCAATCACCTCTGGCCACCTCAGACTGGCTTTTCCAAGCTGACTGTCATTCTCCATCATTTGCCTCAACATGAAGTGTGAAAACCTTTCTGTTTCCCTAAACACAGCTAACACAGGGCTGCAATTTTGACAAACTTTACAAGGTCTTGAGGGTTATATAAAGGAATTACAGCACAGAAAAGGAAAACTTAAAAGACAGTATCAGGTATCACTACTCCTGAATTTCCCCCGTAAGGCTCTTTGCAGGGACTCCCCATGGCAGGGCCTCTCTTTTGCTCTCAGTCTGCCACAGTGGGCTTGTCTCACCCTCCTGAATGGGGGTGTCCTTCTAGTACTATTGACCCAAGTTCTAGAACCCTAACTTCTTTTTTTTTGACCATCAACAGAGGAAACTCAATAATATGGGCAGAGGTACACCTGCTCCTGATAAAAATGGCTCTTTGTGTTGTCAAACAGAAACCTCAGGATCTCCATCTAAAACGTTTAGATTTGGATTACTCCACTGGTTCAGGGATTCCCAAAAACAATTGGTTGCCACTTCCTTTGGATCCTCAAGAATATAAAAAGAGTTGTCCGTAGACAAAGTCACCTTCCATCCTTAGAACATTCAAGAAAGAATTCTGAAAAATTGGAATGCAGTTTCAGATACATAATAACAGCTAACAGTAAATAAGTACTCACTATGTACCAGGCACTATATTAAGTACTGGATATGTATTAACTTATATAAGCTTCAGGAGAATCCTCTGCAGTAAGTGCTATCATTAACCATACAGATGGGGAAATTAAGACAGAGAGCAGTTAAATAATTTGTCCAACATCACAGTACCAGGAAAGTGGGGAGACTGGCTAGACTATAGCCAGATCATCACATTCTGGAGATTTAACTACTCTTATCTACACTATACTGCCTTGCAGGATGGGAGGGAGGGAAGAAATGGAAAGTAAGGAGGGAAGAAGGTACTAAAAAATGGTGACTTTGATTTTTTTTTTTTTGTATTTTTCAAATTGCCTAAAGAGAACTTTACCTTTAGAATTAGGAACTAGAACATATGTGTGTGTGTGTGTGTGTATGTGTGTGTTGGGGAGAGAAACAAAAAGCCACTCCAGGCGTTTGCACCTTTTTCTGCCTAATTCACAATGAGCCCTCAATTTAACCACAATAGTAGCTATATTTTCTCTAAGAAATGCTGCTTACTTACATGGATAGACCCCCAGGACCTCAGGCCCTGGCTTCACTTGACTGAACTAGGAGGACCATCTGAGTCAGTTTGGGCCAATAAGATTTTCTCACCTGAGGATTTCAAATTGGAACTGAGATTAACCCAGTCAGTCTGGGTTAGTCTCCGGTACAGAGGATACATATGTGCTGGTCAGGGTGGGTAAACTGCTATAACAAACAATCCCCAAATCTCAGTGGCTCAAGTTTGTTTCTCAATCATGTCATTCTTCAGGGTACGTCAATGCAGGATGGAGTTGGGAGAAATGCTATGCTTCACGTTCTGTCAAGTACCCAGACGCTTTCCATCTAGTGGCTTAACTATTTTCTAAGGCTTTAGTTAAAGGGAGAAGGAGAGGCCAGAGGCATGCACAGGAGGTTTTTAATGGGTCAGGCCTGGAAATAGCATGCATCAATTCTGCCCACGTTCCACTGGCCGCAACTCATCACATGGCCACACCTAACTGCAAGACATACTGGGAAATGTAGTCCAGTTGTATGCCCAGAAAGAAGAGAAAATGGGTGGGTGACCATGTAGCCAGTCTCTGTCACAACATATAAATTTTGAACTGTGGGGTAGCCATCTTCCGTCTACTATGTGCATGGAAAAGCTAAGAAAGCTGATTTGTAGACTGATAAGGATGAAACAGATGTCCACAGGGAAGCAGAGGGTGGGAGAGGGGGACAGAGAGAATTATGTGGTTTCTTCTCAGCTTTCCACTGTGTGGCATTTGTTTTTTTGTTTTGTTTTGATATATATTATTTTTATAATAACCACTTTATTGAGATATAATTCACATGCCATAAAATTCAACCTTTTAAAGTGTATAATTCAGTGGGTTTTAGTATATTAGGAGTTGTGCATCACTACTATCTAATTCTAGAACATTTTCATGCCCTCCAAAAGAAACTCAAAGCTTATTAGCAATCATTCTCCATTCCCCACTCAGCCCCTGGCAGTCACTGATCTACTTTCTGTCTCTATGGATTTTTCTATTCTGGACATTTCATATAAATGGAATCAATCATACAATACGTGGCCCTTTGTGTCTGGCTTCTTTCACTTAGCGTTAAGTTTTCAAAGTTTATCCATTTTGTAATATGTATCAGAACTTCATTTCTTTTTATAGCCAAATAATAGTCTATTGTGTGGACATACCACGCTTTGTTTATCCAGTTATCAGTTTATGGACATTTGAGTTGTTTCCACTTTTTGTCTATTATGAATAATGCTGCTATGAACATTGGTGTACAAGTTCTTGTGTTCACATATATTTTCATAGGAGTAGAATTGCTAGGTCATATGGTAACAACTCTATGATTGACAGTTTGAGGAACTGTCTGGCCCTAGTTTTAAGAGTTCTGGCTGCCTTTGAGCTAATTCAGTATCCTCCATAATAATACATGAATTCCTTTTTTTCTTTCTCTTTAATCAACTTGAGTTGGTTTCAATAACATTATTTGCAAACTCATGAGCCTTAACAAAGTCACCTACTTCCATTACTTCTGGTTTAGACGTTCCTGATTCCTCAGTGCCCTTTATATTGGCTCCATTTTTGCCTGCCTATTTGATATGCTTTAGTTCGGCTTTATTTTGGCTGCAAGTATCAGGCACTGATTCCAGTTAGCTCGAGTATAAGAACATTAAGAAAAACACATGATAAGATAATGGAAGCTTTCAGAAACCCAAGAACAGAAACCATAATGGGCTGCCTTCAGAGAAACTAATGCTAAAACTAGTTCTCAATTTGAGGTGGCTGTACAGACTTCAGCAATTAGAAATTCATAAATCTTCACTACATTTCATCATTATAGATATAGTTCAGCCATACTCCTTTCAGTCCTGCTATTTACTGGTAACTTCTCTTTTTGTTTTCATGCTACCTCTCTGAGAGAGGCACTCTGATTGACCCAGTGTATGTTTCCATACCTGGCTATAGGTCATGGGAATCTAGCCAATCTATGGATTGGTGCCCTTGAATCAGACGCACACCTCTGGTCTAATCATCCCTGAGATCAGAGAGCTAGATCACATGGTACAAAACATGGCTGCTGGGTCTACTTCTTCAGCAGGGGCCAGGAGTTAGAGCAGTTTTCATTAGATGATATTGGGGAGGAGGGCATGGTGATTGATTTTTTGGTGATTGATATTTTAATGAAAAATGGGTCACTTCTTTTGCAATCAACCTCTGTCTTTGGTCTTAGCAACTGTGCTAGTATATAGTTTCCTGGATTCAATCTCCAGCTTTATTCGCTGTGATCAAGGGTATGACAAGCCCATTGTCCCATCCCAACCTAGTCCACTCCTTGCTTAACTACCTCCTTGTGAGAGGAGTTGGATTAAACATACATAGTGTAGGCAATTTGTTCCCTTGGGTGATGTGAACTGTAAAGGAGTAAAAGGCTTCCCTGAGAAGGCCCTGTTCCCTGTTCCTATCAGAGTCTCCCCCCATTTTCTCCCTCTCTTCCTCCCTATTTCCTAAAATGCAAAGGGCTAGCGACACAGCAGAGACTCATAGAGTGTATCGAGTTGTCCACAATTTCCAGGTCTACTTTTGACATGTCATAGCTGGAACAGGACAGGAAGCTCCTTGAGCCACAAGTTAAGCTTTGGGATGGGTGGAAGACTGGCCTTAAGTATGTAACTTTTAAAAAAAATTTTTTTTTTTTTTTAGAGACAGCATCTTGCTCTGTTGCCCAGGCTGGAGTGCAGTGGCACAATCATAACTCCCTGCAGCCTCCTACTCCTGGGTTCAAGTGATCCTCCCACCTCGGCCTCCTGAGTAGTGGGGAAAACAGATGTGTGCCACCATACCCAGCTAATTTTTAAATTTTTTGTAGAGATGAGGTCTTGCTACATTGCCCAGGCTGGTCTCAAACTCCTGGTCTCAAGCAATCCTCCCACCTCAGCCTCTCAAAGTGTTGGGATTACAGGTGTAAGCCACCACACCCAGCAGTACTTACTTTTTATAAGGACATAACCTAGAGATAGAAGTTTATCTATAAAAGGAAAAATGCAGGTTTTAGTATGTTAGAGTGAGAAATCATGTTTGAAATTAAAATATAAACCCTTATCATTGATGTAAGAACTCTCCAAAATATTAAATTATGTGTGTGTACACATATTTTTTCCATTAACAAAGCAAAAAAAAATTTTTTAAACCCATTGAGTTTCATAAAGTCTTCCATTTGGAAAGATATTCTGATTTCTAAAGAGAGTGGGCCCATAGTCTGCTTCAATTTTTTTTCTTGTTCCTCTGATTTTTTTTTTAAATATGCTTCCCTATGGCTAATTCCAAGTGAGTATTTTCCAGATTGTCTGGAAAGTTTTGGAGTATAGACATACTCCAAAAGAAATATCTTACCCATGTCTTTGAAGAAAAGGGCATTTCATACATATGTCTATAAGCTAAAGTTGCCTGAGGGTAGGGATGGGGGCAGTAGTAGAGGACAGAGAAAGGAGAGTTTCATATTTTACTAGAAAACTTTTGACCAGACTTTCTGAACTTTAGCATTTTAGGAATTTGAGTTGGCCAAGTCAGTTGTGAAAGAGTCATACACAGCAGGAATTGGGAAAAGGAAAGATTCTTTGCATGAGTTTTGTACTACCTAACTGAATGTACACTGGTCCATAACTGGGCACAACACAAACATGTTTGTTTATTTTAAGGCTGTCTGCTGCCCTGTATTGTGAGTTTGCTCAGTGGGCCAGCATGGCACAGAGATGCAGAGTTGAGAGCCCAGACCCGGGGCCTTTGAAGGTAAGGGCTGGTATCATCACTGGCAAGCTTTCTCAATGCTGTCTGGCTATTCTCAGGAACAGTTCTTGGCAGTGTAAGGGGTCAAGTTGATTTAGCAATCATTTTGCCCTTTAGATTACTTGTTTATTCCTAAGTATATTCCAAATATGCTCAATTCCCATCAGTAATATGGGTGTAAAATATGACAAGATGAGGCTCAAGGTTTTAATGAACTATAGGCCACAGATTTTAGAACAGAGAAGTTCAGAGTGTGATTGCTAAGAGCACGGTCTCAGGAGTCAGACTACCTGCATTGGAATCCCAGCCCTCCCCTTCCTAGCCACACAATCGTGGGGAAGTTACTAAAACACTCTGTGCCTCAGTTTCCCCATCTGCAATATGGGTATTAAATAGCCCCACTTTAATAGTGTCAATATAAGTATTAAATGAATAAGGTGATTAGGACATTGGCTGACATGTAGTAAATGATATATGTGTTTGTTAAATAAATAAAGTGGAATATACTGATGACTAGCAATTGACTCTAGAACTCTACATTCTCCGATGAGCAAGGGCACAAATGCTAGAAACAACCCAAATTGGGGCAAATCTAAATAAACTACAGTATGGTTGTACTATAAAACACTATGTAGCCACTTTTAAAATGAGGTATATTTATATATGCTGCTGTGGAATAACCCCTAAGATATATTATTAAGAGAGAACAAATCCCAGTACAGCATACGTAGGACTAATTATGAGAACTAACATATTCACTGAGTATTTTCTATGTGTCAGGCACTGTTTTAAGAGCTTTACATATATTAACTCATCTATATCCATAATAAAGAAGATACTTGTTTCTTTTCCCATTGTGGAAACTAATGAGAAAACTGAGTCTCAGAGAGGTTAAATAACTTTGTCTAAAGTCACACAGCTGGAAGGTAGATGAGCTGGGATTTGAGTTCAGACAGTCTTGCTTCAGTGTCCATTTATTGATCACCATGCTAAGCTACTTTTCCAGTGGCATAATCCCAGTTGTGTACAAATAAAACTATATACATATAAATATAAATACATTTCAAAAAAAGGCCTAAAAGCATAGACACTAACCATTAAACTCTAAAGAGAAGAGTGAGATTCAGGGGGGTCAGGTGGTGGCAGATGCTTAAGATGAAGGGGGACTTTCACTTTTTAGTATATATACTTGTATATCGTTCGAATTATTTAGTATAATACAAATATGAATTCATATATTGCTTTTGGAATTCAAAATAATTGTTATTTTGAATAACAATTAATTTATTTTTTTGAATGAATGAATGAATTTTATTCAATGAATTCAAATGAATTTTTGAACAATTCATTTATTCATTTATTTTACTTAACAAACACTTATGAAAGACTTATTCGATGCCAGGCAGTGTTCCTGGGTGTGATGGCTCACGCCTGTAATCCTAGCACTCTGAGAGGCCAAGGCAGCAGGATTGCTTGAGGCCAGGAGTTCAAAAAAAAAAAAAAGTATAGGCTCTGGAATTATGCAAACATGGACTTCAATTCCATCTCTACTAGTTACTAGATGTGTGACCTTGCCTAGGGCTAGTTATTTAACAATTTTGATCTTAGCATCCCCAACTGTAAAAAATGGAGATAATAATAGTCACTATGTCATAAGGTTATGAGGATTAAAAAATATTTGTATAATATAAAGTGCTTAGCACAGAACTTGGCACACAGCAAGAAATAAATCAATGTTAATTACTGCCATTATGATTTTTTTTTTTTTGAGACAGAGTCTTGCTCTCTCGCCCCAGACAGAGTGCAGTGGCATCATCATAGCTCACTGCAACCTCAAACTCCTGGGCGCAAGCAAACCTTCTACCTCAGCCTCCAGAGGGCTAGGATTATAGGCGTGAGCCACCTAAACATCCATAATTAGGAAACTGATTAAATAAATTTTGATACATCCAAATATGGAATGACATTTGAGGACCCTGAAAAGGCCCAAGAAATAGCAGCCTTCTTCCCTGCTCAGATTCTGAACAAACTGAGATGTCAAACAAAGGAGTTACAGATGAAGGCTGAAATATCTCTGATAAAGGCTAAGTTGGATGCTGTACTATGTGCTGTCTCATATTAACTGAGAAAAATAGCCTTCTTGCTACTGAAACCCTGGATTGGGCAGACAGTCTCCAGTTGTGCCCAATTCTGGAGAAGCAGAAGGCCCACTCCCTCTAGGCAACTCGATCCTAAGAAGAAAAAGTCAGAATTGAACCTAGCATGTCTAGCTTATCCTCCAAAACTTGTTAATCAGATCAGTCACTCTGCACTCCAGAGGCAGAGGACATAAAGGAACAGAAAGGGGCCAGGAGTGACATTAATTGAGCACCTTTCACTTGGAAGGCACATTCTCTTCTAACAAAGACTATGCAGGCGTTAAAAGTAGGGTGCATTTCTGCAGTACACATTTGGGAAGATCTCTGAGAAGGTATTTTAGGTGAAAACATCAAGATGCAAGAAGATAAACATAGTAAGATCTCTTTCATGGAAAATCTTGTTAGAAGACATACACAAATATGTAGTAACAAGGATGTAAAAAAATAGTAATAGTGCTTATATTTTGGGGAGGGATTCAGGGCAGAAGAGGGAGCTTTTATTTTTCTTTTTATACCTTTCTTTTTTTACCGTTTTAATTTTTTTCCCATGTGTATATATTACTATTAAAAAAAAATACTGTTAGGGGTTATCTGGACTGTGAGATTAATGACCATTATTGCTTTCTTCTTTACATTTCTCTGCAAAAATAAGTTACAATAAATGTCATTTTAAAATATAAAAACAAGGCAGAGGTTAAAAAAAAAAGTGCCTTCTCTAGCCTCGGGAGTCCTAATGAGCTATAATCATAGAGACGCCAGACTAGTCAAAATTGGAAGAAAGAGCTATAATCACAGGAAAAAAACTCTCTGCACAACTTGAAGTATCCCAGAAAAAGCAGCAGTGATGATGGCAGGGCCGATTTCAGGAAAAGCAGAGACAGGAGTAGCCATGGCGGGGCCTGCAGGGGCTTGGGTGGGGGTGGGGGGTTGATAATGTGAAATGACATTAAAAATGAAAACTGCCACCCAGGACCCGAGTATCCCAAGAGAGGGAGGACAGAAGGGTCTAAAGTGTAAAATAAACAAGAGGTGAATTTAGGAGTAAATGCTAATGTGATTATGACTCATGGCCTGATGGTCCTCAAGGTTTGAGTGGCGTTGGAGAAACCGTGTCATAGTTGTGTAACTAAGGTACTGTGCTGGAGAAACACGATGGACGATTGAACTGCCTCCTGCAGCCCCAGGTAATCAAAATGAGGTCAGTGGGACGGAGCCTGCAGCAAGGCAAGATAGCTGCCTCAAACAAGTATGTATTTCGTCTCTCCTCCTCCTGCCTACCGAAGCTCTGGCAGGGAACATCATTACAGCAAAGCATGCCTGTGCCCTAATTACTTGCCACGCTCCTCTGTCACTAGACCAGACCCTATAAAAGAATTCCAAAGAATTGATTTTCATGGGAACAAAATACAGTAATTCACATTGCAATCCTGCCCAAATCACTGAACAGATACTTTAAGACCTAAATTCCTTAAAACAGCTTTAATTTACTACGCACCTCACATTCCAACCAGTGCGTGAAGTGCGTGTAGCTGCCCACGTGAAGCCATTTCTCACTGTTCTCTGGCAGTTAAGTGCTCAAGAACAAAGGTATCTCTTAAACTTCCTTTGGTTCTCATAAACTGAAAGCAGCCATTACATAATAAAGCACAAAGGTCCATGGGTTAAGAAGTTCCTGATGTTTTTCCTGCCTTCAGTCATTTTCTTTGTTTCAAGTCTTCAGAAACAGTGAGCGTGAAGGAAAAACATCTCCAGCAGGAAAATGAGTGTGAGGGTTAGTCAGCAGCTAGACTCACTTGTACGTCCATGAGGTCGTAACTTAATCTTGACAACATACTCTTTCCTGGAAGAGACTTGAGCAGCGATTTATCATTTTATAATTTGTGGTTTAAATTTGAGCCATAAACCAAGCAGCTGTATTGGTTTGAGGCACTTTTGAATCTTTTTAAAACCCCAGGAGGCAGGAAGACAGCTTCAAACTTGAGGCCCCAAGCTCTTGGGATTTCACTGAGAGAGCACAAAGGACAAGGTTTCTGTATTCACTCCCTTTTCTTAGGAAATGTATGGAATGCACGCCTTTGTTTGTTTTAGACTTGGGAAAAAAAGCAGACTTTGATAGCTGGAGCCATGAGCTGGCCCCCTCGTATCTTATGACAGTGGGTTTTCATGTTACAGGGTCCCCTGGGAAAAGAGAAGCTGGAAGCGGAGAGGGGGGAAATGGGTGGAGAAAGGGGAAACAAGGGGAAGGGAGGAGTGCCGGAGATAAGTCTGCTGACTTCACAGTTTTCCACCCGGGCCTGCCCTGCCTACCTCTGTTGACATCAAAGCTCATTAAGAGTCCCTGTGTGCTGGCTCAGTCAGCCCTGCCTGCTGCCAGTGGGAGAAGGAATTGGCAACTAGCCCTACAACAAAATTGAGGACAAAAATTTCTGAAATTAACTTTTCCTTTAAAAATAAAAAAGAGGTTCAGCTCTGTGTGGCAGCTCCGGGTCCCCTGTGCTGGAGTTCAAGCATCCACCAGGCAGAAAGGTAGCTTTTACAGAGATGTCTCCAGAAACTTGGGCAGCTTCCCAAGTGTCTCACTGGTTCTGCAGCAGTGCTGGCTCTCTGTGGGCTGATGGGTGTGGCTTTTGCAATCATGTTGGGGCGCCTGGATTTGGGAAGACTTGGCTTCTGTCCTCCAGCAATACAGGGCATCAGATTTTGCAGGCGGGCTGAGCTCCCAAGTCTACTGCCATTCCGTCTCTCCTCTCGGCTCCCTCTGCTGGGATTTACTTGTTTTCATTCTCTCTTTTCTCTGGAGTCCCCCAGCCTCTCCCCAGGGAGAAAGCAGAGGAAATAAGAGGACCATCCTGTCTGCTGTCATTTGTGACCTTCAAATCTGCTTATCAGTGGAAGCCCAGGACCAAAACAGTCGCAGCACCCTTGCTTAGCAAAAACAGTTGCCATGGATTCCACATGTTAAAACCAAGTTGGACAGCACAGTTTAAAATATACACATGTGTATGCTATTTCACAGTTCTCTCTTCCATCAGTCCTGGGCGGTATGAGGAGTGTCACCCTTAACCATCTTCTCTTGTTCACTGTGAATTTAAAAATAAGCCTGGGCTAGAAGTAGGTTCCTTGGAAATCCAGCTCCAGCAGCAAAACCTAAGCACAAAAAGTGGTTTAAAGGTTCTGTGACATGTTATAAATGATAGTTATAAGTCACAGGATGCCAGCATTTTCTTCTTTTAACTTTACCACTACTAGTTCTTGGTCCTGGCTTGAGAAGGCTCCTGGGGGAACCTAGCCTAGGCTTTTCTGGAACATGGGCACATTGAGGGCCTGTAAAGTACTTGTACTGAGGGGCATATTGAAGAATGCATGGCTCTTGTCCTTAAGGGAAGTAAGAGAAATGTCACATTTTAGATAAGAAATTGGTGAGTGAGTTAGTCCAAACCTTGTATTTTAAAACCAGGGATTTTAAAATTGGGAAATGAGGGCTTTAAAAAGTTAGTTAAGAGATTTGCCTAAGGCAAGGTTTCAATAGTTAATCCCACAAACAAGAATTAGTACCTAAGTCAGTTTGTAGCAAATGTGTCTTTGAGGACCTAAACCCAAACAAGAGTGTAACTCAAAACCAGGCTTACTACAAGAGATGCCTTAAAGTTATTTTATGGTTAAGGTAGCTGTAATCCTGCCCTTGGTTTTCTAGACTCAAATTGACTCCCTCAGACTGCCAGTGCATTTGAAACTGATTCAAAATGCTTTTTGGAGAGCTATAATATCTCGATTGAGCTTGCAGGCATTCTTGGGGCCCCTTTCCGAGAAGAAATGGACCAGCATTCTGTCTAGGCTAGACCCAAGTCAGGCTCTGCCTGCCTGGGAGTGTGTCATCTCTGCCTTTGACTGTCTGATGGCTAAAGCTCCAAGCTCTTGTTCCTCAATCAACACCACCAAATACCGAAGTGTTGGCTCGACTCACAGGCCTTAATCTTTAGCTCCCACACAGTTGAGACAATTCTTTTTTTAAAGAGACATTAAAAATATATTAAGCTTCTCTTCCCCGAATTCTCTTTCTCAAACTCCCATCATTGTCCCTTTACTACTATTTACTGCGTGGCTAGAATGACCTATGTACTGGGGCAAATGAGGGAGACTTGGTCCATGCCCTCATGGGTCTTTAAGTGCCATGGGTAATCACTGTATCATTGTATAACCAAGTTACAGATAAAAAAAAAAGATGATAGACAGCTCACAGCCTTCTGTCCCATTAATCCTGCATTCACTCCACCTAACAAAGTAAGGGATCTAATATTCAAGTTCTTCAGTGTTCTCTTGGCTTGCTTCCCAGCTGTGGTTAAATTCTCTGCATGCTCATTCCTCCTTTTCTGGATTACTTGTGGAATTGCCAAGAGGGCAGAGGCATGAAGAATGCAGGCAGTGAAAGAGAAAAAGCATCTGCAAGCGACTGACTGAAGCCAGTTGTAGTTAGACAGGGTCAGAGTTCCCAGTTGCAAGCAACAGAAACCAACTCCGATTGATTTAAGCAGAAAAGGAATTTGTTGAAATGCTATTGGGCAACTTACAGAATCACTGGGAAGGCTAGAGAAACAGGCTTAGAAAACACAGGACCCAGGAATTCAAGATAACAGCCAAGGCCACAGCCACAATCACAGCATAGAGGGTAAGACGAGGATACCACTGACACCATTGCCCAATGCTGGACCCCAGCTTGTACTGCCACCAGCCTCAGCCCTGGACACTGGATACCACCATGAGTACTACTGCTCTGAGAGTCTGTATATTTTTGTTGCCTTCCAGCCTCTGCGCAAAAGGGCTCCCTGTTTATTGGTGCCAGTAATTCTGATTCCATCTGGAGCAGGTGCACCTGTTTGGCCAAGTCTTGAGTATGCGCTTATGTCCTACCTACCAAGAAGACAGGAAAAGAGAGCATCTGGTCCTTGGGGCTCTTTTTTAGGGCACCAAGATTCATAAGGTGGTAAATTCCTAAACATGGGAAGGGAGTTCAGATGCTGAGTAGCCAAAAATGACCCTGCCTAAACCCCCTTCCTCTAATCCCATGTGAGGGAGAGAGCCTGGGTCAACATTGGTGGCCAGCCAGAGTATTGGAAATGAGTTCAGTATACACATTCCAGCACTAAGCCCAGTATCCACTGACCCCCCCCAGGCGAGCGACGGCAGCACAACCAGGTCGATCTCTCCTCAGAGAAGAAGGGAAAGACTTCTCCCCAGCTGGTCCACTCTCTCCCACAGGATCCCCCTCTTACCCCCAGTAAGGAGAGAAGGAGGATCTTTGAGTCTTCCCACCTGTACCTGGACCAGCCCTGCCAGCTATCCTTTTCATACCAGCAGGAAGGAAATAGAAGCTGCTGCCATCTAAAAACAGAAGACAAAAGCCTGTGCTAGAGATTTGTACCTTTGCCTTGACCTCTCATTCTGGGCCTGCTGCTTAGACTTTTGATAATCTATGGGTCCTTACATATGGTGGGTCATCATGGTCTTGCCACTGTTAGCCACCAAGCTCTAGCGCTGGTACCTGAGATGAGGGTGGGTGGGCAGGGAGAGGCGACGTGTGTATTAATCAGCAACCCATAGCCCTTGGGCCTCAAAGCCCCAGGCCACAGTTTTCCTCTCACTGCTGTTGTCCAGTTGGGATTTTTTATCTGTGGTTTATTTTTTGTTTGTTTTAGTCTCCCACTCATTAAGGAAGTTGGTTTTAAAAAAAAGCCCCAATTAAAACCGAAAGTGGAAACTCTTTTTTGAGTCATCTAATTATTTCTTCCCTGCTTTTGGAAGAGAGGCAAACTAACCCCAAGATGTAGCACTCATTAAAGGATAATCCACAGAGTCAGGCAGTTCCTCAGGTCATTCTAAGGTTCCTACCCCGGGTGCGTCCTTGGTGACACACTGTTTTCCTTTATTCCTTTCCTGGGGATGTGGCTGGGAAGCATCTTCTGAGCAGGGTGTGTTATTCTGACTGTCTGATTCTAGCTTGTGGAGAGGAGGGTAGGGTGGCAAGTGGAAGGTGCCTGTTCCCGTTCTCTCTTCTACCCCTCACCACAAACCTAGCTTTCTCCCCATCCTACTTTTTCCTCAAGGCAGACAGAAGCTCCTAAGAGAGCCACACATGAAGCCTTCATAAAAGCTCTGGGCAGCTGAAAACTTCTGAGTGCCCTTTTATGAATAAGATCACTAGAAACCAATAAATTTAGAATATACTAGCTTAGCTCCTTATAAAAATGCCTTCACTGAATCAAGGTTCAATACTGTAGTCCCGACTTTCTTAGAGGGTAGTCATAAATAATAAGGAAAAAACCCCACTTTTTTTGTATCTTCTGAAACCTCAATTGAAGGCATTGTCCATTATGTTTCTCAGAGTCCTGACTATTAGGATCTTTGTGATAAATTTCACTTAGAATTTAGCATGAGGAAAAAGATTACATTTCCTCATGAGCTGATATTGCTTCCTTTTTTTCAGACAGTAAGAGTGAGTGACATAACCAATTGTGTTTCCCTTTTTGATTTAACTGTCAGGAAGCCCAGACTTTAATTTAGCATCCATTTACAAAATTATCTTATCTCTGGTTCCTGGTCTTCTCTTTCCTCTATGTGATTTCTCATCTCCCTTTCATCTTTGCTTTGACTGTTTCACCCATGGTCACATTTCAGTTACACCAGAGGTCACCCAGAAGTTGATCTCACTTTCTTACAAGGTTAGAATCACTGCTGTACTTCCAGGCTAGTGGGAGACACTAACTCACAGGCTAGCACACATGGAACTATTAGCAGAATATGTTCAAATATTAAATTAGAAGAAAAAGGGTTTTAGGGATTGAGGAGACAGGACAGTGAAGACTGGAGGAGTCAAAGAAGGCTTCCTGAAGGAGGTGGTACTTATAGTAAGCTTTGAAGGCTTAGAGTTAGTCTCGGGGGTTCATTTCATTGGGCCAGCTATACGATGTGGTTTGGACGATAGGAGGCTTTGGGGCAAGTACACAGGACTTTGTCTGGTTGGCTCTTTACTTGAGGGCAGGTCCTGAACCTTTCTGAGTAGCTGGTACATTGCTGTCTGGGGATCAACTATGTGAGGATGATTGCATCAGTCCTCAGTAAAATGGTGAAGTATGTGGGACTGATCTGGTGCTATTGACATTTTAGATGGGACAGTTCTTCATTGGAACTATCCCACCTCCTGAAGTGTGTTTAGCCTCCCGGTCCCTATCCACCAAATGCCAGTAGCAATCCCGAGGCATTGGGACAACCCAAATGCCTACATGCTTTCCCTGCACCCCTGGCGGACAGCACCACACAGGTGAGGCCCACCACTCCCTCAAATGCCTGAGATTCTCCTCTCCAGCCACCACTCAGAACTAGAACTTCCGGATTTAGCAAATAAAATGTAGAATGTCCAGTCCAATTTGAATTTCAGATAAATGACTAATACTTTTTTAGTATAAGTTTGTCCCAAATGCTTGTTGTTTATCTGAAATTAAAATATAACTAGGGGGTCCTTATATTATCTGGAAGCCCTGCCTACCGCTTTTCACCACCACAGACAAACCCGCCTCCTAGAAATTCCCATTGGGTTGGTCATTGTTCTGTGTGCTGAATCATTCCCTCCTTCTTCTCTGTCAAGACCCTTCTGGTCTGTATTTCAGTCCCTCATGTTCATTGTCTGTGCTAAGTCTCAGTGGGATGGTAAATACTGTCAATCAGATGAACAAATTCTTCTTAATGCGTAGGCTCGTTATCCCATCCAGATATCTTACCTCAACCTGGTTAAAGTATACAACAGTCCCCAAACCCTCAAACTGAATGGTGGTGGGAGGACAGATAAGGAGATAAGGGCCATTCTTAGGTCTCATGGCTGATGCCAAAGGGCCCTAAGATCTAAGTGACTCCTAACTTTGGCTGTGCAATGGGAACTTTAAGCACTACTGATGCCTGGTCCTACCCTTAAAGACTCTGATTGAATTACTCTGGGATAGAGCCTGGGCCTAGGGATTTTTTAAACCACACCCCCCTCCCAGGGTGGTTTTAACGTGCAGCTAAGGTCAGAATCACTGCTGTACTTCCTGAGAAAAGAGAGAGAAAGGAGCGAGCAAGATGGTAGAAGAGAGGAACGAGAAAGCATGAGACCCGACTTCAGGTGCTCTACTTGGCAGTGGTAACTGAGAGGATTTGGAAGATTCAAGAGGCAAACACATTCCAACCAACAGAGGAAGAACAGTTCAAGAAAGTAATATACTCCGAATGTGTTCCATTTCGAGTAAAACAGATGTAAAATCGTACTTCTGAAGAACCCAGAGAGCATTTCATTTTGTGCCAGATGCTGTCCTGAGAGATGCCCCAGCTTACCAAAAAAAGTTCCCTAGGGAGAGTCCTATTGTTCTTTATTACTCAGTGATTCTAATCTATGCCAGCAGCAGGTTCAGAGCCCAGGCTGCTCACACGCATGGCCTTGCCGGTGTTGGCTGAGGAGCAAGCTTCTGATGTCACCATGGGCACCTCAGTGAAAGAGGCTCCCTTCTCATCTCTGCATGGGCTGTGAGCCCAGGATGTCAGTCCCAGTGCCATCAGCACCCGCCTCCCTCCCCTCTGACAAGTAGGTCAGCATAGATGCGGCTCCAGCCTCCACTAAGAGAGCTGCTTGCTGCTGGCAGGAAGCTGCTTCTGCAGAATTAAAAACCATCAGAGTTGATCAAAGGAAGTGCAGGGCAGGCTGGCAGGCGGGCCAGATCCTAATCTCTGCTTGCTGGCCTCACACATCACTGCACATGAGTCACCCCGCTGAGCTCAGCGGACATGCTGTTTGGATTAGGCTTTTACAGGCGAGCTTTGCCAAACTTGCCTTTGCCGTCTTGCTGCATAGAGCAGCGAGAGGCAAAGGCAGGAAGGTGGGGATGTGGGTTGGATGTGGTTGCTCAGGTGCCAGGGAGGAGGCGATCAGCTCCCCAGGTACAAGTGACTGTGGCTTCGAGGCTGCGAGTCCTCATGCTCCCAGCCCATCTTCTCTGCTCGGCTTGGTTGAGAAACCAAGCCCTTAGAAGGCCCACACATCCTTGCTCTCTCGCCAGCTCTCTAATTAAGATGTACTGTTACAGGACACACATCTTGCCTTCTTTCAACCATTTGCCTCTCAACCGGCAGGAATTCCTTTTCTCAAAAGCAGGCAACACTTCACCACTCAGGCATCTTGCCTCAAAAACAGTGGAGTCCAGTGAAAAAGGGAGGAAAGTCAGAAAATAAAAATTCCTAAATTAAGAGCCAACCCATAAAAGCCAGGGTTTCCCCTAGTGCCTGGCTGGTGTGACATCACCATGAATTACTCAATGAAAATGGTGTCAGAGTAGCAGCTCGATTATATGTGGAAAGTTTCCTCAAGAAACAGAGCTCTGCAGAAAATAAGTAGAGGTAGAAAAATCCGGCCCTACACTTAGGTGCTGCCTCCAAAGGGGCTGATTTTCCTGGACAGAGAGTAGGGTGGGATTCTCTTCCAAGCAGGGCCTTGGTGCTCAGGAGTTGTAGTAGATAAAACTCAGTGGTTTGTTTTGCTTCCTTCTCTGGAAGCAATGGTAGGAACAGGATCAAAATCCTTTGTTTCAGATTCTGCCAAGTTTTGCTTCTGTGCGTGGTAACTTGGGAAGAGGCAGCCCCCACTATTTTGCAAGCCAAGGATTCTTGGCTTGTAGTCTCTGCTGGGATTCTCTTTAGAGTATTTTAGACTCTCATTTATTAAAGGCATCTAAATGGTGGTGGCAGTCCTGACGCTTTCAAAATAAATATTGCCACCAGTCCTTGCACCACTCTTGACAATAAACCACAAATTTCCAAACTTACCATTGCTCAATTAGCTGTAATTAAAAAAAAATTTTTTTTCTTGTTTTGTTCATGACTTTTCAGGTCTCTTCTCCTCTATAATTCTCACAGTGGTCAAATTTGGTCATGAGCCTGTCTTTTCCCTCCTTTCCTATTTAATTCCTATTAAATGCTTTCCTAGCATTTTCACTTTGAAATGGAAATGGAGGTTGAAGGCACCACCGTGAGCAGGTTTCCAGTTACTAAAGCATGTAAAGCAGCAGTGTGGTAGAGTGGTTAGGGTCTGAGTGTCAGGCAATCCTGTGTTTGAGCCCTGGCTCTGCCACCAAATAGTAGTATGATCTTGGAGCAATTTCCTTAACCCCTCCCAGCCTCAATCTCCTCATCTGTAAAATGTGGATAATAATAGGCCCAACCGCACTGATGAGTACTAAATGAGTGAACACAAGTGAAACATTTGGTAAAAGTTCCTGGTACCTAGTACACACATAATAAATATATTATTCTTTATTTTACCATAATTACTCTGAAACCAGCATTATGTAGCTAATGGTTCTACAGTCAACAATTCTTCCTTCTGAAATTCCTCAGTTCCCAGAGTTAAAGTTGGTTTTAATCCAAAGTATCTGCTTGAGGTGTCTGTGCTTGACTGGAACAGTCCTCGCTCGTTAGGAAAAGATCGTGAGAGAGGAGGAGGAGAAGATCTTTTGTAAGTGATTAAAAAGAGGTACTTATACTTGGGGGTTCCTTTCTATAACTAAGAGAAGAAAAATCCCGTAACTCTTGAGGGCTTGCTATGGATGGGGGACAGGGAGCACTGATTCAGTCTTGGGTAGGGATTAGATGTGACTCAGTGTATCGGGAAAGCACATCCACTCAGCTGGTACCAGTTCTCTGGGTAGTGGGGGTGATGAACATGAGTGCAGGTCCTTCTATCTAGAAAGGCATGGTGATGGGCAGCATTTCTGGGGGCCAGGTGGGCCCTGGGCAGAGTCTGCAGGTGGGGTAGGGGCTGAGGAAAGTGGGCTGGAGCTGCTCCACTTAACAAAAGCAAAGGTATATCTTCATTTAGTTGGGCAGAACACGTTGCCTTTAGGAAGACCCCCTCACCAGTATGGATTTAGACTGAGACTACTTGTCTTTGGGGGGTGTGTGTATGTGATCTAAGAGTCACTCATGGGAGATCAGAAGACCATAAGAAGAATGAGGAGGGATGTTTTGATCTCGTGTTGGCAGAGAGACCCTGAAAAGAGCAGGAACTGGAGAAATGAAGCCTACCATGCATTATTCTGGGAATCATCTAACTATGAGGCATGATTTCTAACTGAGTAACTCAGACTGTGAGAAATGTATTGCTGCAGATTATCTGTATTTTACAGGATTATCCTATTTGGAGAAGAGGGACAAGGGTTGGGTGAACCCTGTCTAGTGGGGATATCATGAAGGGGGGGTCCCATTAAAATGTAAGCACTGGGAGGGCTTAGATTTTTGCCTTTTGTGTTCACTGCTCTATTCCAGCACCTGGAATAATGTGGCGTCCCTGCATCAACTCTTGTATTAGTTTCCTGTTGCTGGTGTAACAAATTGTCACAAACTCAGTGGCTTAAAACACCACACATTCATGCTTGCTTCGGCAGCACATATACTAAAATTGGAACCATACAGAGAAGATTAGCATGGCCAATTAAAATATTAAATAAATAAATAAATAAAATAAAAAACACCACACATTCATTATTTTCCTGATCTGGAGGTAGAAGACCTAAAATCAAGGTTTGGCAGGGTTGCATTCCTCCTGGAGGCTCTGGGAAGAATCTATTTCCTTGCCCTTTCCAGCTTCTAGAGGCTGCCTGCATTCCTCCACCCCTTCCTTGCATCCCTCTGACCTCTGCTTTCATCCTCACATCCTCTCTGACTCTGACCCTCCTGCCTCCCTCTTTCCCTTATAAGGATCCTTGTGATTATATCATGCTCACCCAGATGATCCAAGATAATCTCCCTATCTCAAGGTCCTTAACTTAATCACATCTGCAAAGTCCATGTAAGGTAACATAGTCACATGTTCCCGAATGTGGACATTCTTGAGGATCACTATTCTGCCTACTACACCCCTGAGGCCACTATCAGTGTTCCATCAAAGGAATATGGCAGCCCTGAGTCCTAGGCCAGGAAATGTAGGACAGTGAGCAGAGGCCCTGGCTGAGCGTGGACTTTAGGAGCAGGTGAAAGCAGAGGAACAGGCTGCAGCGTGGACTGGCTCTGGGGATGGGAAACCAACTCCCTTTCTGCAAATATACTGGAGAAAGGCAATTCTTGGTGACAGAGGCAGAAAGATAGACTCTGCTATTAGGAATACAGGGGCTGTGGACACAACTGTCAGGTTACAGTTCTTTTCTAATTTGGGAGTTAAGAATTTGAGACAATTTTTAAAGTGGAGTGCTTAGTTTATGGCAGATGTGCAATTCGCTAAAAGCCATCTATTATTAATACCAGAGGGAGAGAGGCCAGGGAGGTTCCAGAGCCCCAGCTTCGTGGGGTGATAGGTCACACAGCTCTACATCCCTGACCTTAGGGAAACAGGAAGAAGACCTGTCAGAAGGGAATAAAGCATGAGTCAGGTGTGTAGAGGTAGAGTTTCAAATGCTCTTTATCTTAACTTCTTCCCACACAAGCTAGGAGGAAGCATCTGGCCGGTTCTTTAATGAAACTTGGAACTCACTGCTGCAGTCAAGAAGGAACTATTCCTGTGGTTTTTCTGTGGGGGAAGAACATAATAAATCTTTCTGTTGTTGAAGGAACACCTTTCAGTGGTGTAGTTTTGAGAGGGATATACTATTCTTAAAGTGTACGTGCTTGAAAGTTTGTTAGCATCAGGCTGTCAGGAAGCTTCACATAGATCCTGGAGGGCAGGAACAAAGTATAGGCACAGAGTACACAGTTATGAGCTGGTAGTCATAAGCTCTGTAGCAGTCACAGAGGATATAGATTCAAGAAATATACATTCCTATTAGAACAGTTAGGTTTTTGGGGTGTTAGCTCTGGAAATCTCAGTTGTACCTCCCCGTGGACTTCCTGTGGAGTCTCTCCTCCAAAAAGGAGTGTTTCGTAGTTAGTGACACTTTGATCAGTCGTGTGTGGTAGAAAAGAGGACAAGATCTTGTTCTCGAGGAGCTCATTCATTCTGTACAAATGTATTGAACCTTTGCCATATGCCTGGCACTGTTCTAGGTGCAGGGGATACAGCATGACCCAGACAACAAATAATAAATATGGATCAGGTTGTGATAAAGGGGACAGAGACAAATAAGGCGAAATAAAGGGCTCAAGAGTGGCAGTGGGTATGCCCTCTGATGTAGGGTCAGGGAAGGCCCTCTGATAATGGGATGCTTGTGCAGAGACCTGAAAGAAGCACGGTGGGTGGAGGGGCAAGTCAAGCAGACATCCAAAGGGAGTTCTAGGTGGAGGGAACATCCAACAAAGCACACGCAAACAGCTCATCTTCAGTGAACACCCTCTTGTTAGGCATAGCCCTCACCCATGCCACAGCTTGGGCACCTCCTTTGTGTAACATGTCCCAGTCCCCGGCATAATCTTGCATAAAGTGATGAGAACCTGGGACAGGGCAATAACAAGAAGGCACAAGAGCTTTTGAAGGGAAAACCCACAGCACGTGTGACTCTCTATGCCGGCTGACTTGGGTTTGGCATCTGGGAGCCTGGGGTTAAAAGGCTTGGCCACAGGTAGCAGCCCAAAGGCTGTGTGGCATCTTTGTGACTCAGGATGGGCTTATCAGTCTGTTTTTGAGACGAAAAGCTCACTCCAAGCTATATTTATGACTTATGACTCAATAAGTCAACTCAACGTAGCCATTCTGCGTAAATCCCCTGATCTTTGATGTATAAATTAGGCGCAAAGATTGCAAAGGAGGAACACACAGCAAACAGAAATACTTATACTGAGATTGCTTTTGTGTGAAGCAACATCTCCCCTCTGCTGCATATGTGCACAAGCCTGATCAGTAGAAATGTAAGTTGGACTTTTCAAAACTTTTGCTGAGTGATGTCTATTGTTAAGGCACCACTTTTTCAAGAAGCTATGTGTTTCTATCTTGACAATATAACTTCAAGTGATAAATATAAGGTAGTTTTTTAAAAAAAGGTGGTTTTCAGATGAGGAAGCAATGCTCTTATAATAACCTGAATACCCGGGGGGCACGGAGCAAAGTCAGGCTCTGACATGCCTCTTATTCCAAACTCTGAAGGCTCCTGGCCTGCAGCCTTTCCACAGCTTACCCTGAGTTGGCTGAACACTTTTCCTCATGAGTAAAATGCAAATAGCAATGTTCTTAGGGCCAGGGCATTTCTTTCTTTCTCCTGGGGAGTTTGTGAATTTCCAAGATGTTTCTCTGTTGAGCTGAGATTTCATGCAGTATATGGTATAAAGAGTCTTACTATAATGCCTTGCACTAATACTACATGCTAAGTAAATACCAACAGATACTAAATAAATACAAGCGCCTACAGAGGTTATGTTAAAAAAGAAAGTCCTTATTAGTTAGAGATGCCTGCTGAAATACGTACAAGCAAAACGGCGCTGTGTCTGGGACTTGCTTTTAAAAATTCCAGGAGAAAAAAAAATTAGTGTGCATAGTAGTGGGGGTGGGGCAATAGATGAAACAAGGTTGGCACCTGTGGGGATTGTCCAACTGGGTGGTGGGTACGTGGGTATTCTTTATTCCATGTCTCTCACTTTGTGTTTGTTGGAAATTTTTCATAATAAAAACTTAAAAGAGAGAAAAAAAGATGTCAGCGTCTAATCCACTCTTTTCCTTCTTGACTCTGTTGTTACATAATAAAGCAGGGATCCTAATGTGGGGAATTTGATTATGGGAGTTCTTGCAGTATGACTTCAACAAAGAGGAAAGTTTGATGGATTATTTCTGGAGAGTGGAGCAGTCAGGGTTTCCAAAAAAAGTGATGTTGAAATGAATAATGAAGATTCCCTGCTCAGTGATGCAGCCCACAGCGTTCTTGACAAATGTTCTGGGAAATCATGGAAGTGGGCAGTGTCACCTATGCAGCTCAACACTGACTTGTGCAATGTAGGAAAAGCCCACATATCCCCTGCCGTGTCACTCAGTCCCTAGAGGACATCAGTGGGATTTACTCGTATTTTATACCCAGGGCAATAGCTGGGATTGTGCGGCATTGTAGCTCAGTCCTGCATCCTGGCTCTCTGGATATGGTATCCTCAGAAGCCTCAGTGCTTTCCAGCCGGGACACCATGGAAGGAGGTGTGTGCAGTGCAACCAAGCAGCTTGCAGCCAGCTTCCAGCATTCTCACTGAGCCCAGCAAGGAGGACTGGAATGCAGCACGGGAAGTTCTGTCTTCTCAGCCCCCATTGCTGGGCCTGTAGGGTGGGGTGGAAACTGGCTTCTGGGTGACCACACCCAGTTCCCTATCCACTCTGTCCAGAGACTTTACATCCTCAACAGCTGCTGTCTGTGTTTGGCTTTTAACTCGGCTGCCTGGACCCAGCTCCCAGAGACCAGTTTGCAGGAGACAACTGTGACACTGGCGTTCCAGTCATATCTGACCTGAACCCCCTCCCCACGGCCCCTCCTGCCACACATATTGTATGCCTTCATTTCATTTCTAAGACAAGATTTCTCTCAGAAAGTGGACCTTTCGTTTTCTCCATGGTTTTGTTCTAGAGTTTCTTAAGACTTATTCCAAAAACTCATCACTTAAAATGTGGGAGGAATTGGCTAATTTTTTTTAACGGGCTTCAGTAGAATAAAGAGTAAGATAATGCAGATGTATTTATCTTGTATTGCCTGGACCACTCTTGGGTATGAGAGTGGACAGTAAGTGATGCTTTAGGAAGTACCTTGGCTCTTCTGTGCCATCATTAATTTTATACATCAAGATATGATAGGGGTTATGAACTTCTGTGGTACTGCCTTTTTAAGGGCTCATCATTCCTTAAAATCATTCAAACTGTTTGACATGATAATAGCTCTCCTAGAAATTTTACCAAGGAAGTAATTCAAAAGAAGAGGGGAGAAATCTTTATATATACTAGATGTTTATAGCAGAATCACTTATAACAGTGAAAACTGGAAACAATTTAATGCACAGCAGCAGGGGAAATGGTTAACCAAATTATGGCATATCCATGGAAAACCATGAAGCCACAAGAAAAGACAATTAGGAAGACTATAAAAGGGCAAGAAAAAGTGTTTATTAACTGCTGTTAAACAAAAAGTAGAATACAAAAATTATATGAGCATTGTAATTATAATTATGTAAAATATTTCCATATCTGAATGAAGACTGGAAGAAAATTTAGGAGAAGAGAAAGTGGTTGTGTTAAGTGGCGGAAATATGAGCGATGATTTTCTTTTTAAATACTTTTGATATTACTGTAGACTTGTTTTAGTAATAAATAATTTCTTTTTTTAAAAAAAAAATACTCAAGCCGTAACTTGTTGTGGTTGTTTTTTACCTTGGGCAGTAACTGAGAAAACATTCCAAGCACAGAGGAAGTCACATCAGCAACTATGAAATCTTGAGGTCAAAATGTGACTTATCAATGATGGGGAAAGTCAGGTGAAGAGATCTGAAGATAACATATAGAAAATAGGTCAGAGAAGGCAGTTTTGTGGTAGGATTTGCATTGTTGAATATTTATGAAAAGGAACGAACTCACATAGATTCATTAGTGTATATCGAGGCTGAGGATACCTGTGAACAAAAAATAAACAAAACAAAAATGAAGCAGAGAGAGAGAGCTCAAGTGCACTAAAGAGGCACCTCATTAGCCTTTCTGTTTATCTCTTTGGAATGTACATTTCTCTAAAACATCAATGGTCCATTTTTTTTTCCAACTGATCCTCTCTCTGGAGGCAGCTGAACAACTCACCTGGAGGAATGATTCAAATCATTCCTGACTTTTAAAAATTAAGCCTTAGCCAAGTTAATTAATCTTAGCATACCAGTGCTTGGAATCACTCAAAAAAATAGCATTTACACATAGGAGATGCATCCACCGCCAAGCTGTTCTTCTCCCATAATCTTGCTCTAAACTTGTGTGGGTAGCTCAGGGCAAAATCTGGTCCCTGGCTGCCAATGTTGTTCATTAATGGAGTGAAGCAGGCTGACAGTCTGCAGCCTGAGATTTTTGGAGAAGAGCTTGTGTGTCAGGGTTAATTACAGCCTGATTTAAACTTAGGTTGTAGATGGACCATAAAAAGGCAGATTGGTGGCTACTATGTAGTCAGATGAACCCAGATACTTAGATCTTTCAGGAGGAAAAAGAAAAACCCTAGAAGCATCTCCAGGGTATAGATAGTGCGGTAGGTCCAGTGAAAATTATAAGGTTTAGGTTAGGTGAAGATTATACCCACAATCCAAAACACTATGTTAGGGGGACAGGAGAGGAATACAGATAGAATTCAAATCAATAAATATACTTCACAGAACAAAATATAAGTAGCTGTGATATACTAAAAAAAGTAATCAACTTTGAGTTAGGAAACCTGTGTTTAAATCCCAGTTACATTCTCTAATCAGCTGTGTGATTGTAGAAAAGTGTCCAAGATTTGGTTTCATCTTTTGTAAAATGGGAGTGGATAATGCCTACCTCAAAGGCAGATATGAATATTAGATAAGATAATGAATTCAAAATAATGTAGCACACTTTCTGGCATCTGGTAGATCTTACTTCTTATTTTCTGAATCTGTTGAACACATAACATGGAATGCATACGGCAGTGATTCTCAAACCTGGCTACCCATTGAAATCACTCAGGTGAGTTAAAAAAAGAAAATCCTGATGACTGGGTCATGCCCTCAGAGAGTCTGAATTAATTGGTATGGTGTGCGGCCTTGGCATTGGGATGTTTAGAAGTGTAAAGGAGAAATAAACAGATCCACAATTATGATTGGAGATTTTAATACCTTTCTTTCAATAATTGATAGAGCAAGTACACAGAAAATCAGTAAGGACATAGAAGACTTGAACAAAACTATCAATCAAATTGACTTAATTGACATTTTGAAAACATCCACTCAGCATCAGAGTATATATTCTTTTCAAGTGCACACACAACATTTTCCAAGATAGACCATATTCTAGGCCATAAAATTAAGCCTTGAGAAATTTTAAAAGATTCAAATCAGACAAAGTTTGTTCTCTGACCACAGTGGAATTAAACAAGATATTAACAACAGAAACATATCTGGGAAATATCAAATTATTTGGAAAAAAATGACACACTTCCAAATAACCCATGGTTCAAAGAAGAAATCAAAAAGGAAATTAAGAAATTTTTGAAAACTAAATGAAAACACAATATATCAAGATTTGTGAGTTCAGCTACAATATGTTTACAGGGAAATTTATAGCACTAAACATTTGTATTAGAAAATAAGAAAGGTCTTAAACCAATGATCTCAGATTCCATATTCAGCAACTAGAAAAAGAGCAAATTAAATCTAAACTAAGCCAAAGAATATAAATAAAAAAGATCAGAGAAGAAATCAATGAAATAGAAAACAGAAAAATAATAGAAAAAAAATCAATGAAACTAAAATCTAGTTCTTTGAGAAGATCAGTAAAATTGATAGATTTCTAGCCAGACTGACAAGAAAAAGAAGAGAGAGAAGACACAAATCACCAATATCAGGAATGAGAGAGGCAATATCACTACAGACTCTATACATTTTAAAAGTATAAGGAAATATTAAGAACAACTTTATGCCAATAAATTTTATCACCTTAGAGGAAATGGAAAAATTCTTTCATAGACACAAATTACCAAAGCTTATTCAAGAAGAGACAGATAACCCAAATAGCTCTATATTAATTAAAGAAATTGAATTAGTGGTTAAAAATCTTCCCATAAAGAAAACTTCAGTCCCAGATTGTGAATTCTATTATATAAATATTTAAGAAAGAAATAATACTGATTTCACACACACAAACATTTCAAGTAAATTGAAGAGAAGGAAACATATCAACTCATTCTGAGACTAGCATTACTGGTACCAATAATATTAGTATTACTCTGATACCAAACCCAGACTAAGACATAATAAGAAAAGAAAACTACAGCCCAATATCCCTCATGAGTATAAATGCAAAAATTCTTAAGTGAATTTTAGCCAGTAGAATCTAACAATATATAAAAAGGATAATATATCATAACTGTATCCCAGGAATACAAGATTAGTTTGACATTTTAAAGTCAACCACTGTAATTCACCATACTAACAGACAGAAGGCTAGGTGCAGTGGTTCACGCCTGTAATCCCAGCACTTTTGAGAGGCCAAGGTCAGAGGATCGCTTGAACCCAGGAGTTTGAGACCAGTCTGGGCAACACAGTGAGATCCCATCTCTACACACAAAAAGACAAAATTAGCCAGGCATGGTGGCATGTTCCTGTAGTCCCAGCTACTCAGGAGGCTGAGGCAAGAGGATTGCTTGCACCCAGGAGTTTAAGGCTGTGATGAGCTATGATTGCACCACTGTACTCTGGCCTGGGTGACTGAGTGAGACCCTGTCTCTAACAAAACATGAACAAAAAAAAAAACAGACTGAAAAGAAAAACCATATGGATATCTCAATAGATGCATAAAAAGGATTTGACAGAATCCAAGATTCACTTCTGATTTTTTTAAAAAAGTGACTCTTAGAAAAGTGGGGAACTTCTTCAATTTGAGAAATGGCATCTATGAAAAACCAAAAGCTAACATCATACTTAATGGGAAAGACTATTTTTACTCTAAGACCATGAACAAACAAGGTTGTCTACTGTCATTATATTTATGCAACATTTTACTTGTTCTAGCCATTGCAATAAGACAAGAAAAAAATATGAAATGAATCAAGATTGGACAGGAAGAAGTAAAACTGTTTTTATTCTCAGACAACATAATTGTCTACGTAGAAAATTTTATGGAATCTACAAAAGCTACAGAACTAAGTGAGTTTAGTGAGGCTGCAGGGTAAAAGATCAATATAGAAAATCAACTATATTTCTAAATAGTTTCCACAAATAGTTGGAAATTAAAATCATATAAATAATAGCATTTACAATAGTATAAAAATATCAGATATTTAGAGATAAACCTCACAAAAGAAATGTAAGACCTGAACACTGAAAAAACGTTGCTGAGAGAAATAAAAGAAGATCCTGTGTTCATGGATTGCAAGACTCAATATCATTAAGATGTCAGTTTTCCCCAAATAGATCTATTTCTATTGATCTATAGATTTAATCAAAATTCCAGTAGGCTTTTTCCCCCCAGAAGTTGAGAAACTTATTTTAAAATTCATGCTTATTCTAGAATTTATATTTTTCTTAGAAAAAGAATACAGTTGGATTTTAAGATTTATAATAAAGCTATGGTAATTAAGACAACATGGTATTAGTATAAAAATATATCAGTAAAACAGAATACAGAATCTAGAACAGACCCACAAATATATGGTCAATTGACTTTCAACAAAAGTGCAAAGGCAAATCAGTAGATAAAGGTCAGTCTTTTCAATAAATGGTATTGCAACCATTGGTATTCATAGGAAAAAAACTAAACATCATTCCAAAACTTGCATTATATATAAAAATTAACTCAAAAGGTATCATAGACCTAAATATAAAACCTAGAAGTATAAAACTTCTAGAAGAAAACAGGAGAAAATCTTTATGACATTGGGTTAAGAAAAGATTTCTCAGATACAACACCAAAAGTACCATCAATAAAAGAAAATTACTAAATTGGACTTCATCAAATTAAGAACTTCTGCTCTTCGAAAAACATTGTTAAAGGAGTAAAAAGATTGGGAGAAAGTATTTGCCAGTCGTATATTTGACAAAGGACTTGTTTCCAGAATACATAAAGAACTCTTAAAACTCAGCAATTAAGAAAAAAAAGCAAAACAAAACGCTGTTTAAAATACAAGCAAAAGGCTTGAAAGACTCTTCACCAAAGAAGATATAAGGATGGCAAATATGCACATAAAAAGATTTTTTAACATCAATATTCACTAGGGAAATTTAAATTAATACCATAATGGGGATACCATTACACATCTATTAGAATGGCTAAAATAAAAAAATATTGACAGTATCAACTGTTAGGAAGGATGTGGAGCAATTAGACTTCTTATACATTTCTGGTGGGCAAACAAAATGGTGCAACCACTTTGGATAACAGGTTGGCAATTTCTTTTCAAGTTACTTACTATGCCCATGTCTAAGTATTTATCTTGAGAAATGAAAACTTACATGCTCATATTTCTACATGAATGTTTATAGCAGTGTTACTCATAATCACCCCAAATGAGAAACAACCCAAATGTTGTTCATTTGTTAATGGTTAGACAAAATGTGGTACATCCATACAACCGGATACTAATCAGCAATAAAAAGGACACGCTTTAATATATACAACATGCATGACTCTCAGAATAATTACACTGACTGAAAGAAACCAGGCCAAAAACAGAAAAAAAGTACATACCATATGTTTTCATTTATATAAACATCCAGAAAACGCAAACTGGTCTATAGGGACAGAAAGCAAATCCATGGTTGCAGGATGGAGGGAGGGACTACAAAGGGACATAAGGAAATTTGGGGGTGATTAGCTTGGCTGTGGTGATAGTTTCACAGGTATACGATGTATATCAAAACTCATACACTTGTACACGTAAATATGTTTGGCTTATTGTATGTCAATTATACTCCAAGAAAGCTGATTTTTAAAAAATGCTATCCAGGTGATTCCAATGTGCAGCTAAATTTGACGGCCACTGGAATGCACATATATAACTATCCTAAGTTCTTCAGTTTTTGGCTTCTAGGTTGAGCTGCCATTAACCCTCAGAGAGTTTTCTGTTGTCCAGATTCCAGTCTTGTTACAAATATGAAACTTACCCAACAACTACAGAATAACCACACAAATCATCACATAATTTCATTTTAGTAGTTCCAGGGCCTTCATTTTAAGCCACAGGGAAGCACTAGATAAAAATGACTAATACTTTATACATACAGCAACAGACTCAAGCCTTTAAGCTTCCAGGGCTATAAATCATTCACTATGCACAGACGATTTTGGATCTGATAAGTTAGTGAAATTGCTCCTCCCATCCCTCATAGACTGAGCTTCTGTACTACCCTTATTTTGTTAGAGTTTGTTATTTGAACCTGCTCCATTTTCTGCTTCTCTTTACTTTGACCTAATCTGTAGCGCTTCCAAAAATATGTACTTGAATATGTTGAAGAAGTTACTTACTTTGTTAAGTTATGCAAGACTTCCTTAAACAAGTATATTTCCCCTTTCCTCTCTCGGTGACTCAGACAGGGCACTCTACAAGGCACTTAAAATTGGCTGAATGAGACTAGTCTATCCACCTAGTTTTGCTCAGAGGCAGGAGAATGACCTAGAGTGGCATATTTTAATCCTGAATGTGCATCAGAATCACCTGGGGATCCTGTCAAAATGCAGATTCTGAGTCAGCAAGAGTGGGTTGGACCCAGGCTTCTGCATTTTTAACCAGCTCCTCCTCAGTGATGCCAATGCTGCTAGTTAGGTCTCAAGGCAAATGATCTTTCAAAGTCCTTTCATCCCTGGGACACTGGGAAACAATAATGACCCTAACAGGGAAGAGGTCATTCAAGTCAAAGGGAAGAACACTGTGTTAGCACTGCCTTTGATTACACTTTTCAAGTAATGAACCCCCTGCCTTATATAAATGTTTATACATCTGGTAAGGGTAAGGATTCACTCGCTGTGAATAGCTCAGAATGTTTAAAAGTGCTCTTGGTTGGATTTTTCTTACCTTTTTCTGGAAAGAATTTGCAATAGATAGAATAGTTTTTGTAGGTTATATTTCATCAATTCAACTTAAGCCACTTTATTACTGCTCATCCAACCACCTCTTGTGCATGCTCACTTTATTTTTCAAAAGATATATAATACTGAGGTATGAAACTCTAAGGTTTAGTATACTTCTTAGCTGATGTTTTCAGTTTCTATAACAAATGGACTGATTTCTCTCCTAGATAGTAAGAGGATTATATTGCATGTCCTGAATTTTCCTCTTTTTGATGCAAAGATAGCACTGGTAACAGCAACAGTGGCTTCTAATGATTTAGAGTTATAGTAAAATCTGTTGGAACGAATTGCAGGACAGTATTGAGGCGTGGTCATGAATCTTTCTAGGGAAGCTGGCTGCAGCCTTTGGGTGGGTCTCGTTCACCCACTACTTATTTCTCCTTCTGCTTTGTAAATCAAACTACATGTTTTTTTCCGAATCAAATTCTTGATTTTTGGGGGAAAGGATTAGAACAGCTTAGTTTTGCTTAAAACTGACACATTTAAATGAGCACATTTCAAATATATGTATTTGTGATTTAAACAAAGCATCTTTGATGTGCTTAAAACAGGCCAGTCTATAGTTTCATCAAAATTCTTATTATGGGTAATTTTCCATCTCAGTTTACCTTGCTATTTAAATTAGTTCATCATGGTTTTCAATGAAAATAACTGAGAAAAAGGCATTCATAAAGGCTGAGAGTAAATCCATATTCATAGCTCTGTATTCCTCATCCAGGATTCCTTATTAAGTGATTACAGGAGCAATTTTCTGTCTTTCAAGTCCATTTCTGGAGAAGAATTTGAATCACCACTGGAATGAATGTGGTAAGGAGAGTAGTTCTGTCAACAATATGTGACACGGGGGAGGGAGTGTAGAAGCTAGGCTGTCTGGACTATGGTTTGGGATCGGGTTTGGGATTTCTTTTTGTTGCCAAAAAACTCAAAAGTTCAAAGAGAGTATAAAAGCATATTGATTAACTCTGGACTGGTCAAAGACTAGATTTATATCTGAATTTAACTAATGTTTTACACATGGTCTCCTTTGTGTTTAAAACATTTTGTACCCCTGGTTATTTAAAGACAAGGGGCCAGCCGAAAGCAATTCCTCTTCTTGTCTTCTCCCCTCCAAATCACGGCCATTTAATAGTTAGGAAGATATTAAATCTCTAGGAACAAAGACGAGTGTGACTGGCCCAAATGACCCCTAAATTCTCTGTTGGCGCCAGAAGAGCTTCATGGCTTGTTTTCTCCCCGAAATTCCTACCCCAGGCCATGTTTGCAGGGATATCTGGAGAACTGAGCTGAACACTTGTCCATATGCCAATTCATCTTTCTTTTGCTCAGTTTATCAAAGATATTTGGATCTGCTGATGCAAATTGCCCCATCAGTTAATTTTCATTAAAAATTAGGTTGCTAACATTATTGAGTACATTGTGCCAAGTACTTTTACAGATATTATCTTTTTTAATCCTCATGATACCCATATTATAGGCAAGGAACTTGAGGCTCTGGCAAGTAATTTGTAACTTGCCCAAGTCTTTAAGGCCAGGATCCAAAATACAGACAATTTAACCCCTGAGCCTGTGCACTTAACTACTGTAGTATCCTGCTTCCTTTACCCATAGATCCTTTCAGGACTTGGGAACTAAAGGAGTTTGGGAAAGGGACAAACTAGTGTGTGCATGCGTGTGTGTGTGTGTGTGTGTATGCACATATGTGAGGCAGATGCAGGTGCAGAGGATAGGGAGGGCGGAATGGGCTGTTTTGGGACAGTGAGGAGGAACAAAACGGGGCAGCTATGAGTGAAAGAAAGAGATGTTAGATTGTGTATTATGTATACTTACCCCTTTGACTTTTTCCCATGAGACTGGGTAAATATCTTAACTGATTTAAATATATTTTCCTGCAGGAGAGCTATTTCTTTTACTGTGTTTTTTTCCTTACTCTGAACCACACAGGGCTCCCTATTGTACTTGGGTTGCACAAATAGGAATGCCCTCCTTGTGAATGAACCTATCAATTCTATGGAGAAAATGACGTGGCTTACCCTACTTCAATGCCTACCGGCTGCTCTTGCAGCCCTAGGTCACCTCCATCGATGCATTTATAGTCCTTACTTTGAATGGCACAGCTGAGCACGCCCCCATCTTGGCAAAAGGCACTGCTATCTGGTTTGTGTCCCTTATGTGAATTGGGGTTTGTCATCATGTCTAGTCAAGAGGGATCTGCTGGAACTTCTGCCAGAAGCTTTTTGGAAACTGAGAGATGCCTGGGGTTGGTTAGGTATGTTGTGAGGTGAAGCCAGGAGACTGTAAAGGCTCTGGGATTATATTTTCCCTTGGGACAGGTAAGGCCTCCTGGCCCAGACCCTACTGGGCCTCAAGCCCCTGAGGCAGCAACATGGGCCTGGACTGACATTTCAGGGTCTCTAACCAAAATGTCTGGAGGCCTTTAGGAGCTTCCTTTTATGCTGAGTGCAGAGGCTCCTTGCATGACATTGGCATCCTGGGAGACAGGATATGTTGGCAGTCAGCCTGGAGGCTGAGGCTGCAATCCCCATGGGAAAGGAAAGCATAGCCTCCAGAAGACCTCTGCAACAGTGCCATGGTGGGGCCAGGGGAGCAGAACTGCTAACCCATCTGCATCCAGTGACTGCAGGACTCTGATGAAAAGGACCCAGGGACTGCTCAAAATACTTGGTACTGCGTATCCTCTACTGAGAAGGCACTTGGAGGAACGGGAGAAGAGAGGAGCTTCTTTTTCAAATACCTCACTCACGAGGTCCTGTCCTCTGGCCTTTGCTCTGTCTAGTGCCTCTTTGTCGAACTGTGTAATTAGCTCACTTAGAGTTGGGAGCGCAGCTAAAAAGCAATTGAATTGTTCATGGGTCAGTGTCATTGGCCCAGGTTTTTATCACCCTTTATGTCGTAAAATCTGCAAAATCTGATGTGCATGTAGGTGCATGTACCTACCATATGGGAGATCTCATCTCTCTCTCTCTCTCTCTCTCTCTCTATTGGGTAATTATAGCTGCACAGTTCAGTTGTTCATTTCAACTTGACCTGACTTTGCTCGTGAACCATGCATTTATAGTCAGCTCTAGTTGCTCATTATAGTTCCATTCTCCCCTTTGCTCTTGTCCCAGCCATTTCTGATGGCCAAAGAAATAACTCTCTGTGTCTAGATTTTTTTCACTCATTCAAAAAAATTTTTATTGTCTCCCTACCTGTGCCAGGGACTGTTCTGGTCATTTGGGATGTGTTTGTGAACAAAATAGACAAAGATCCTTGCAGGGAGGGGGAACATAGACAATCAGCAATACCTATAACAAATACATAAATTACATAGTATATTAGACTTAGTAAGTGCCATGGGGACACAAAAGAACAAGATTGTGCAGGTTAAGGGTGATCAGGAGTGTTGAGGTATAAGGGAAAGGGCAGGTGGTCTGGGTGGGCCTCACTGTGAAGGTGGGACTGGAACACACTGCAGGAATGACAAAGTGCATCAAGTAGATATCTGGGGCAAGTGTGTTCAGGTAGAGGGTACAGCTAGAGCAAAGACCGCTGCAATGTAGGAATGTGCCCAGTGTGTCTGAGGAACGCCAAGGAGGCTGGAATGAGTGAGGGGGAGAGTGTCAGGCGAGGAAGGTAGAGAAGTGAGTGGTAGGTGAAGGGTGCAGATAAGGGGGGATCTTGTTGTGATGACTTTGGTTTTTACAGAGAAACATGGGAGTTATTGAAGAGTTTCCCCAAGAGAAATGGGGAGATGGGGTACTGAAGGGTTTTGATTACAGAAATAATATGATCTAAGGTACATCTAAAAGGGATCACTGTGGCTTCTGTGTTGAAGGTAATAGTAGAAGCAGGGAGACTTGACAGGAGCTATAGCAGTAATCCAGGTGAGAGGTGATGGTGGCTTTGACTAGATGGCAGCAATAAAGGAGGCAAGAAGTGGCTGGATTCTGCATGTATTTTGAAGGTAGTACTAATTCCTGCAAAATCTGATGTGCATGTGAGAGGACAGCAGGAGTCAAGGATGACTTTAAATTTTTGGCCTGAGCACCTGGAAGAATAGGGTTGCCATCAGTTGTGATGGCACAGTGATGGTATTGAAAACCCTGTATTTGTGAGACCATCAAAAGAGGTGGATAACATTCAGGGGTCAGGGAAAAGAGGAGGAACCAGGAAAAAAGACCAAGAAGGCTCTGAGCAGTGAGGTAGGAGGAAAAACCAAAAGAGTGAGGTGTCCTGAGGTGAACAGCACTGAAGAAATTGTATCAAGGAGGAGGAAGTGGTCAATTATGTCAGATGCTATTAATCAATAAGATGGGAGCTGAGAATTGACCTTTGGATTTAACAACATGGAAGTCATGGTAACTTTGGCAAAAACAATCTCTGTGGAGTAATGGATATACAAGCCTGATTTGGGGTTGGTTTAAGAGAGAAATGGAGAAGAATTGGACACAGCAAGTATTAATATAATGATTCTTTTGAGGAGTTTGCTCTAAACAGGAGCAAACAAATGAGGCAGAGGCTGCCAAGGGAAGTGCAGTCATTAAAAGGCTTTGTTGTTTTTTAAGACGTGAGAAATAATAGCATGCTTGTGTGCTAGATAGAAATGATCCAGTAGAGAGAGACAGTTTGGTGTAGGAGAGAAAGGGAAGACTTGCTGAATGTCCTTGAGTAGGTGAGAGGGATTGGATTGGGTGCACAAGTGGAGGAGTCTGCTCTGATGGGTGGGTAATAGGTGGGAAGTATGAAGATCCCGGTCCTGGGATAAATGTTGTGGTGGGAATCTGTAGAGTTCTCTTCTGGTTGCTTCTATTTTCCCAGTGAAAAAAGAATCCAATTATCAGCTGAGAGTGAGGGTGGGAAGGAAGTATGAAGGGTTGGAGAAGGGAAAAGATGGTATGAAACTATCACCTAGGAGCAACAGTGAGCGAACGGACCAGGGAACTGTGACTGTTGGTCGGCAGTAAGGGCCCGATTGAGTTTTGTCATCATGAGTTTAAAGTGAGATCAGCAGTGTGGCTGTGTGTTGTTCTCTAGCCATGTTCAGCTGCAGGTGTGGAGGTGTGGAGTAGGCAGAGAGTTGGATTTGACTAAGTCTATGTCAGGCCAGGTGAGTATGACCAGGAAAAAGAGAAGCAAAGATTTGAGGGTGTGCAGAAGGGGCGATGAATATAGGGGCTAAATCACGACATTTACACTTGGGGCAGGAGGGGCACAGGAACTTCACATTGGTGGGCAACAGTGGAGGGCGGTTGTTCCGATGGATCAAAGGATGGTTGGGATTGGGTGAAGAGGTGAACTGGAAAGACAGGAGGTCAGAGGGTGGGATGCATTAAATTGAGATCATAGGGAGGTTGTAGTCGTAGGTAATCATAAGTACGAGCGGAGTGGAGGGAAGAGCACTGGAGGAGAGGAGATCAAGGGGCTGAGAGGCTCGGGTGCTGGAGGGGCCATGGACGTGGATATCGCAATTACCAAGAGTTAAGACAGTACATCATGGAGAGAGAGAAACAGTGAACCAGGATCTAAAATAATTGAATGATGACCCTTGGGGGTCAGAAGAAGACAGTAGTGATTTATATAATCAGATGATATGAAATTCAGTGTGGGGTTACAAGGCTTTACAGAACAGCAGGGAGATGCTTCTGAAAGTGACCATGAGGAGCAAGGACACCTCTCTCACCTCCAGGTCTGGCAACAGGGCTGTGAGAGAAAAACAGCCCCTGCTTGAGAAGGCAGTGGAATGAGCAGTGAGCTCAGGGGACAGCCAGGTGACCCTGAGGATTAAGAATTAAGGAGATTTTGCTAATTATGGATTGTGAACTCCAGAGGGCATGGAAGAGTTTGAGGAGTTGGGGAGGGTGGGAGAAAGCCACAGAAAAGAGAACAGATAGAACCTCGTGGGGCTTAGTGGGCTAGAGATGAGGTGAACTGGGAGCCAGAGACCTCTCAGGACTGACATCGCCAGGGGCAAGGACATGGTGAGGTGAACTCCTTTGGGTGCCTGGCAGAGGATGGGGCGAGGCTGTGAGTGCCGGGATTCCGGAGGAGTTTCAGGGACTCCTTCTTCCCACCCAGTGGTGAAGGGGAAGGTCAGGGGAAGCTCTCTGGATAGAGTGAGCCCTGACCCAGCCTGGCAACTCCCTGCAGGGCCCTTCCTCCCTCTCTTGTTCTCTAATCTTTCCTCTTTCCAAAGGCTGTACCCAGTAGCTCTGACAATTCTGACTCTGCCATCTTATCCACTGGCTTTAAAAGATAGATTTTTTTTCTCTCTCCGATTACTGAATTTCCTGTTTCTCTAAAAGCCCTAAAAGTACTTCATCACATCCACCCCCCTCGCGGCCCCAGGGTACACATCCGAGGCTCTGTTGACACACTTGTCATGTGGGCTACTACCAAAAAAAGTCTGAGTTCAAATATGCACAGAGCTGAAACCCTCGCAGATCAGCCTTTGGGGAAGGTGGATGCAGTTCCAAAGTCTGTCAGGCAGGTCCTCCTGAGGCGTTCTCATCCATTCCCACATCTCATATAAAACCTTCCCTCACTCTGTCCCTCTCGATCTGCACATTAAACTGCTTTGGTAGGAAGAGCCTCCAAATTCGGGGAAGACGATTTTCACTCATATGGTCTGCATTTCAGAGAACACAGCTGCTCACCATCTTGGTGAATGAGATCTCGCTTCAGTTCCTGGCTGCCCAGACCCCAGTTAATCACTTGGGCCTCGTCTTCATTCAGCTTCTCTTCTGGTCTTAGCTCTGCCCTGGTTGAAAGCCAAACCCATTCCTTTGGGCTCGCTCATAGCCTGAGTCGGCAGCCATCTAATCATCTCCAGGCTTTGTCTATTACCCAAGGCACTTCCAGAAGAGGTGCAGGGAAGGGGGCCCAGGCTGCTAAGAAAAGCTTGGTGTTTGTTGAATTAAATGAGAGGATGCACTCTTGGGGAAAAGGTGATGTTCCTGTCACACACTCTAGTTTCATGACAGTTGTTTGAACACCAATTTCTCATCTTGTGGTTTTCTAGAACCCAAGAAATCTCTGCTGTGTTCTGGCCTGGCCTGGCCCCTTGTCTGGGGGAGCCGTGCTTTCTTTCCTTAACTTGCCTCAATTGATTTCCCTTAACCAGCTCTCAGGAAAAGATCCCCATACTGGAATGTGACTAGATTCAATAGTTACCTCTCTAGGAAATATTTGCATTTTAGTGAGATGGGATGGGCCAATCAGCAGGGTGGGAAGAAGAGACAGGATGGGGCTGTGGTGGACTGCAGAGTACATGTCAGTGTGGTCAGATCTTCAGATTTAGGGGAGAAGCTAAAAAAATCCAGATATTTTGGTGCAATCTTCTGATTTTGAATTTTTGGTAATTAACTCAATTTAAAAAAAAACTCTAGAGAGGCAGATAAAATATATCTTTGGGTCTCCTTGGCTCAAGGTGAGATATCAGTGACCTGCATAAATTTAAGTACACGTCTGGTTCTGTGTAAAGCACAGTGGTTCTTTTACGATTGATTTTTAGCAAAAATGCCACGTGTGCTGCCTTGTGGTCCTGAAATCACACCTGAAGGGCTGGTCTGGGGCTGACTCTGGCCTTGGTGACTTGTATCCTGTCCATTTGGAATCTTGCTCCTATGGACAGTTTCTTCCTCTATATACTGGGTAGGTTTCCTGGTTCCCACACGAAAATCATCAAGTTCAATGAGAATGCAATCACTCAGGTCTGCTAAAGGCACGTGAGTGTAATAAGAAAGTCTTCCTGGCTGGGCAGGTGGCTCACGCCTGTAATCCTAGCACCCTGGGAGGCGGAGGTGGGAGGATCTCCTGAGGTCAAGAGTTTGAGACCAGCCTGAGCAAGAGCGAGACCCCCCCCTCCCCCCATCTCTACTAAAAAATAGGAAAAAATTAGATGGGCGTGGTAGTGCATGCCTGTAGTCCCAGGTACTTGGGAGGCTGAGGCAGGAAGATTGTTTGAGCCCAGGAGTTTGAGGTTGCTGTGAGCTAGGCTGATGCCACAGTACTCTAGCCTGGCCAACAGAGCAAGACTCTGTCTCAAAAAAAAAAAGAAAAAAAAAAAGTCTTCATCACTGTGAAAGACTGCAGTAGAATCATTTCCATCTCTGATCAGAGAGACCGGTGGAGTTTATTATCCCACAGCACAGGTTTAACACATGACCTCTGGAATCAGATCCCTGGCACAGGTTTAACACATGACCTCTGGAATCAGATCCCTGGGTTCAAACTTTTCCTCTACTAGTAGGTGTCCTTGGGCAAGTTAATTAGCTTCTCTGATCTCAGTTTCATAATCTGTAAAACAGGGAGTTCATAGTACCTTCTAAGTAGGATTCAGTGAGATAGAACTTGCAAAGTGCTTCCTTAGCAGTGTCCAAAGTACAAGCTCTCACACTGGGAAAGGAATGTGACTTCATCTTTAGAAGACTTACCCACTATGTTTTAAATAGTGTTGGGGCTCAGAAAATGATACCCCAAAAGTATGGTGCTTTGGCATGCTAAGTACTTTCAACTAAAGGAGATTAGAAGGTTTCAGAAGCAAAGTCTCTCTCTGACCTCCTGCTTTCATGTCTCTCTTCCCTCTTTCTTCTCCAAAGCAAGTCACAGAAACCAGAATTCCTCTTCCCCAAGGCAGGTCATAAAAACTAGAACCCCTTTCCCCCAAAGCAAGCCATAAAATCTAGAAATAGTATTCCAGTTTTCCTCTACCTTTCTGTGTAGGAGCTGGTCATAAAGAAATTCTCTGACCTACCTTGTCTGATATGTCATTAGACACTCATTCCAGAGGGGTCCTGCCCCATACCTGGGAGGAAGGAATGTTGTACAGAAAGGCCAAGAAGAATCTGAACAGACAGGCCTTGCTGGGTTTCCCCTCTCAGCCTGTCATCAATAGATCATACCCTTTTTGTCCAATCACATTTCCACACGGCTGTGCATTCTTCAAACCTAAGCCTAAAAATAGACAGTTTTCCCTGGGTCATTGGGTCTTCATTTCTGAAGGCTCCCTTGTCACATAAAACTTTGATTAAATAAATTTATTATGCTTTTCTCTTGTTAATCGACCTTTTCTCATAGGAGTGACCCTTATGATGGGAGAGGAAGGGTATCACACCTTTTCCATCCCCATAATAGGGATCTATTTATTTAGTTAAAGCTTAATTTTATACCCACATTTAAACACTGGGGATTCAGACCTGTTTCTTTCATCTTCAAACCCTCCTAGTTCCTTCTACCCTTCCCCCAAGCCATCAGGCCTCTGAATACCCTGAGGAAAATTTTTGTGCCAGTTCTTTAGCCCCAGGTGGTGGGACCTCATTAACCTCTTTTCTCAGTGGAATCTCTTGCTGCCCAACATGCTCCTCTTCAATGAACTGCACCCCACTAAGTCGCAGGCCCAGGAGACTGGGGTGAAGTCTGCTGGGAGAACACCTTTCTTTTCTAGTGGGGCTATAGCCTTTCTTTGCATGTATTCAGCATCTTTCTCTTCCCCTCTTTTAGGTCTACTCTGCCTCCAGCCTGTTTTTTAATCAAACAAAAAGCGCTATTAAAATTAATAATCAAATTTTAAATTGTAAAAATCTGA
This sequence comes from Daubentonia madagascariensis, assembly GCA_023783475.1. Lineage (NCBI taxonomy): Eukaryota > Metazoa > Chordata > Mammalia > Primates > Daubentoniidae > Daubentonia > Daubentonia madagascariensis. The sequence continues at coordinate 35,859,640 of JAKFHU010001035.1, read as the reverse complement.
TTTAGGTTGTTGCCTTCCAACCAAAAGCAGCATCCCTCATCCATCTAGAAAGAGGAGTCAGCTTTCTTGAAGACTAGTCAGTGTGGGGTCCCTGGGAAAAGTCGTCTAAAAATACGGGAGGAGGAGAGAGATAGAGGGAGGGGTAAGCGGTTAGGCATGGAAGATGGATCTAGAGGAGAGAGCAAACCCTCAGGCTGAGCAGTCAGAGGCTCTCGAGAGAAAAAGGAGAAGCCAGGCCTCTGATACCGAAGACCGCTCCTCCCACGGCGGGGAGATCCGCCCGCAGCGCTGCGGGGGCCGGAAGTGCTGGGCTCTGGGGCGGGTGGGTGGAGAGGGGCTGCCTGAGCGCTCAGTCTCCGGACTGGACTAGGATATTTATAGCACCTGTGTTTCTGGACCTGTCTCCACCTGGATTTATGCGGCCTGTGGCTGTAGCGGGTGTGGGGAATGAGCGGGCACATCCCGCTGCAAGGGGCTGGTTCTTGGCCTTGGGATTCTGGCTGGAATGAAGTTACAAAATCAAAACAAGGGGCCGTCTGGGGGAACACAGAGGCAGAACAGCTCTTCGGTGCTGCCTCTGCAAACCAGTCGGTGGTTAGGCCTGGTGAAACCCGGGGCTTTCCAACTCCACGTAGCGTTACATTTGCGGCAGCCGTGGGCGTGGGTGAGGCAGGTGTAGGCGGTGGGGGGAGCGGATGCCCCCTCCAAGTCGCCCCGGGCTCTGGCCCTCACGGTTTCCCCGCAGTTCCTCCGAAGAGTTAAAAGCTGAAAAAATGTTCCTTCTCCGGGGTGGGGGTGGGGGGGATCTGTACTTGGAAAGAGGAGCCCGGACAGCACGTGGTGGCGGATCCTCTTTGCAGACATGAAACTGTAGAGTCCACGTTTGCGAACCCATCATTGCTGTCCGCACTTTCAACTTCCTGCTCTTAGGCTGCGATGACATCATTTTTAAAAAATGTAAATAACTGTCCTTTGGGCCTTTCAAGAACTTAGTGATTGAGGAAAGGTCAATGCTTAACCCTGAGGAAGAATCTACCGTCGGACCTTCAGGCATTTTTCAGCGACGCGGGGCGGCAGCCGTCTACTCCGGCAGCTCACAGAGCCCGCCGTGGCTGCTCCACCCGCACATTAGGCTGGAGAAGGGGCGAAGGGCAGGGTGGGCGGTAAGATCTTGTGCGGAAAGCAAAGGACAGTAGCGATACCTAGAGAAACAATAGCGTTGACATCTGTCCAGCACTTCCCTTTTCTCATGTAACCTTGAGGCAGCACAGATGAGGTAGGCACTATTGCTAAGGTCACCATTTCACAGACGGAGAAACTGAGTCTTAGAAAGGCAAAGGGATGTGCTCCCAGGTGACGTAGCAAGTGTCAACTTCAGTTTCAAACGCCGATGTTGGGGACCCCCCGGGGGCGCTCTGGCCACCCTGCTCCTCCGCGGCGGCCAGGGAGGGGGGCGCGGCGGGGGCGGCGAGGCCGAGGGCGGGTGCGCGGGGCTGGGAGAGGCTCCGGCGGCGGCCGCGCGGGGAGGAGCCAGCGCCCGGCGGAGCCGCACAGGCCCGGAGCTGCTGGAAAGGCCGGTCTGGCGGCCCGGGACGAGGGGGCGGCCGGCCGGGAATCCCGAGCAGCGCGGCGAGGCCGGGGCAGCTGCCAGACGCGGCTGGTGACTGGCCCGCGCTGCGGTCGGGCGGCGAGCAGGCCACATACCGCGCGGCGCAGAGGAAATGGCTGGAATTCCTCCCGCGGCGCCTCGCGGCGGGCGGGGCTCCCCTAGCCGGGCCGGGAGGGGCGCGGAGGGAGTCCGAGGGACTCGGCCGGCGCTGGCGAGGGCTGTCCCGGCTGCCAGCCCCGGGCACCTCCCCCTGGGTGCCTCCCGCTGCTCACTGCCAGCATCTGGGTCTCCAGAGCCACGTGAAAGTTCGAGAAGGGGAGCACGTGAAGGGGCGCAGGCTGGGCTCCGCACACACGCCCCGGCCCGGCCTCCTGCCCCCTTCCCGTCTCTGGCTCAGGCCTGCGGGTGGACAGGGCGCCTGGTCACCCATCTGCACAGCAGTCCTGCCGCCCCTGCTGATCCGGACTCAGGCCCCGGCCCCTGGGGTGGCGCACGACACGCGTGGGCCCCAGCGGAGGTGGATGCTGAGGACCTGGACTCTGCACCAGGCAGGGAGGCCTCCACAGGTCCTGCTTCAGGCCTTGGAAGGCCTTGGCCACTGATGTACCCAATGTTCCAGGCCCAGGCTTCGGGGCTTGCTGTCTGCATAGGCATTGAGGGCAAGGCAGGGAGCGGCTTGGAGGGATGGGGGACTTGCGGTGAGGGAGAGGCTGGCCCCTCAGGAGAGTGTGGCTGCCAGGTGGTGCAGTGTGAGGGCCGGGTGGGGTGCACGGTAGGAGAGACAGAGCAGGGAAAGTGAGGGCCTAAGGGGAATATGACGGGGCCTGAGTACTGGGGTGTGGAGGCATGAGAAGGGGATAGAAAACCTTCTTGGGGTCAGCTTAGCTTGAGAAAGAGGCCAGCTTCCCTTGGACACAAGCGAAAACATGATTTGGGGAGAGGATTGGGAAGGGGAAGGGTGGATGGAGAAACTTAGGTTGAAGCCCATATAACCTCAGCTAGCAGGGTGGCCCTTGGCCCTTGGAACAGGGCTGGTGGATCCAGGATCTCTCTCCTCCCTTAGTCTCTGTTGGGATGCCTGATCCAATCAGGAATGGCATTTGGAGAGGCTTTACCTTCTATCGGCACTGCGGCACTGCGGACTGCCTTTGCTTTTCCTAAGCCTTCCTAAGCCGGGGAGGCCCTACCTCCCTCCCTCCTCTGGCTGGAGAGTCTGGCTTCCAGCTCAAATGTCTTCTCTATGATTTTTTCTTCGACCTCCACATCTTCTGCTCCTTCCATCTGCTTCTACGGCACACATTATTGGACCTTTCGCACTGGATTGTGAAAATTTGCTTATAATTTTTTTTTCGTGTTCCCAATGAGACCCACATGGCGTATAAATTTGTCTCCCCAGTTCAACAATAGCACCACAAGGGCAAGGACTGGCTGAGTCTTATGTATCTTTGGGGACTTACTGTCTAGCATGGTGCTTGCCTTACAGCGAAGACACGTCAGTGAGTGACAGAAAGAGGAAGGAACTGGGCAGGCACAGTACAAACAGCAGCAGAGACCAGAGGAAAAGCAGGACAGATGTGGCTCCTGCTAGAAAGCTCCAATCTTCGCTTCCTGCATACAGACAGAACCTGCTACCCAGACCCTGCCTGCCGTCTTCTTACCTGCTACCTCAAGGCAGGCCTAGTCCATTAGTTCCCCAAGACCGCTGTGACCTTCACTCTTTGATCCTAACCTTAATGCCAACCCCCACTCCCACTCTCTTTCTTACCCTGGCTGTAAGCTCCGAGCTTGGATGGGTCGATTTGTGCCTGCTTCCCTAGCCCACCCTCCTTGCCTCCCTCCACTTCCACTCCCAATACCCTCGATGCTGGCCCCCCTCCCTTCTCAGCCCAGGGCTCAGGAGGGGCTGATTCCACATGAAGTGGTGCAGTCCAGCCATTCCAAATGGGACTGGGGCTCCGGAAGTGGTGCCCTGGCCCAAGGCTGGGGGCAGGAATGGTGGTGGCTGTGTCTGCTCGCCCCCAGGGTAGGATGGCTTCAAGCTCAGATGCAGAGCAGGGACAGAGTTTCCCAAACTGACCCTTTTGACCTGAGTCCAAGTGACCAGCTCAAATCTCCACCCTTTCCAGGGGCTTCTGAGTAGCCAGACCCAAGCCTGGGGAGGGACTGTCCTCAGAGTAAGTCCCCTGCAAGGCCCTGGGAGGAAATAGGAGGCCTAGCCAGGCTTGTCCTAATGTACTTGCTCCTCCTCAGACAGGCCTGGTGGGTGTCCATGGGACTGGGGAGGGGCGGGAATGAGGCGTCATTTCCAAGGCTGACCCTGGACACTGACCCACAAGGAACAGGCTCAGGAGGCCTTGGCAGAACCTTCATACAGACACAGGCAGATGGGAACAGCCAGCTCCCAGTGACAGCGTTGGTTCTGGGAATTTTGGAAGTCAAAACCCCTACATTTTTCACAAGAAAAAGGAACAGATTTTGGCATCTTTGCTCCAGAAACAGGAACTGACCAAGACAGTGACCTCTGATAATCACTTCCTCATCACAGTGCTCAGAAGGGAGTGGGTTCCCTCAGCCCTTCTATTTTTGCTCCAGGGTTTTATGGAACAGCAGAGGAAAGAAGGGAAGGGGGAGGGGGAGAGTCAGGGCAGAGGAGAGGGGAGGGAAGAGGAGACAGATTTTCTGAGTGGTCAGTCCTTGAGGACTGAGGAGACCGGGAGCTTACAGCAGGAGGCACCTGGCACCTAGTAGGTGCTCGGCGTAGCTGTTATTTTCGTCTCATCATGGAAAGAACATTGTTGTTGTGTACGCATTGGAACTCATGGTTCCTTGGACCTGTGTCTCATAGCACTGATGTACAGCCGTGCATACTCACAGCGCTCAGCTGTAGTGCCACCTCTGCATTTTTTGAGCACCTACTGCATGTCAAACAGGTTGCTGGATACTGGGTGAATGGGAAACAGATTTCTCCCTTGCAGAGCTTAGAGTGGAATAGAAGGAACTGTATTCAAATGATAATAAAGCATTAAGATAATGAAGCTGAGGACAATTGCCGAAAGAGGAGGAAGAAGCCACATCAGGTTGGGGTGGAGCATGAAAGGCCTTAGGAAGAAGATGGCATCTGAAGTGGGCCTTGAAAGGGGATGGTCATTTGTCAGGTGGAGATAGAGAAGGAGGACATTCCAGGGACAATGAGTGGCCTCAACAAGGTGCAGGGGAAAGTGTGAGTACATGTGGGGAACTGGGAGTGCAGGGTGCACGTGGGTACAGAGGCGTAATGGGAGAAACACCTGGAGCAGGCGGGGAGGTCCGCTTTGCAGAGGGCCCTGAGCGCCACGCTGAGGTATGTGGAATTCGTGAGGGGGTCATGGAGAGGCCTTGACCAGCAATGGTGTGACAGATCCATCACCGTGTGCTGCTGGAAGCTCAGAGAAAGGAGAGAGGCAATGGGAGGACTGGGGAGGGATGGGGAAGCAGCCAGACCCACCAATGGTGACAACTCACCAGACCCTTGATGTGTTTCACATTCCCAGCCCCTCATAGTGTGCAGCTGACCTGCAATTGGTCCCATTGACTAGGTCTTTGTTGGTCCAAAGTTTCTGCTGCAAAATTGAGCTTCAGTTCCCCTATGGGAGCAAAGAGAATATTGAAGATAGTATCTATGTTCTGGTGTGAAATGGCCGGAGCAGTAGTCACCATGGGCTAGCAGAGGCCTTCTTCCTCCTGGCCAGGCTAGTGAAGGGTACCTGCGCTGGTGTGGGGAGGGGGAGGGGGAGCGATCACAAGTGTGGGCTCCAAAAGGGGTGAGATCTTGGGCTAGCCCAGCAGGGCTGATAGAACAGAGAGAGAGAGAGAGAGAGAGAGAGTCTCCTAAGGCAGCTGGAGTGGGAGGGGGTCTGGGAGGAGGTGCCCGGGGCTGGGGGTGGGGGAGGGGGGCGGCACTGGGTAGAGATCTCTGGACCAAAAGGTCTCTGAGTAGACCCAGCTGGACCCTCCTCTGGCTCTGTGGCTCTGTTCTTAACAGAGCACTTCTCATGTGGGGCAGGAAGGAACTTCCTCAGTAGTAGGCAGAGAGGACTGTATTGGTTGACATTTTTCTATAAGCTTTATTTCTCTTCCTAGGTTGTAAGCTCCTGCAGGGCAGAGGTAGTACTTCCCACAGGTCCTGGTACTCACGAGGCACTAAATAGCAGTCAGCTGAAGGAAAGGATCAGGTCAGACGCCCCATTTTGTTGATTGTTTCATCCTACATCCCCCTCCTGACCCCTCTGTGACTTCTGTGAGTGTGACCGTGAAATCCCACCTCCTGTGGGTGTTTTGCTGATGGGCCCACTTCTCCGTACTTCTGTCCTTCCCCTGCATCTCTCCAGCTCCCTTTTCTCCCGTGGGGCATGTTAGCATTTCACCAATTCATTCTAGACATATTTATCGAGTATCTTCAATTTGTCGGCTAGTGCTAGGCATGGGAATGCAATGGGGGAATAATGCTTATGATTGAAATAGATAAACAGATCCCCAGCCCCTACAAGGGCCTGGTGATCTCTCCCTGGCCTGATGGCTTCTGAGATGCTACTTGGCTGGAAGAGGGAGAATTTTCCTTGCTAGTTATGATTTTGTGGCGCCATCTTCTGGCCACATGTAGACACGTCCATAGGGAGCTTCAGGTAAATTTACCAAGACGCCAACTATTAAAACATTGGAATCATTAAAGTTAGCCTTCTCAAATTCAATATCCACAGCAAATCTCTAGGATTCTCCTTTTGTTATTATCCATAGGCATTGGGAGGAGTGTTGGATCTGTTTAAATGCTAGAAGTTTTAAACAGTCCTTAACATGCCTTTGTTGAGGCACCTTCCAGAACGTAGGGTACAGAAGCTCCAGCTTCTAGTATGGTGGCATGAATGTCAGATTTAAGGGCCCAGTGTCAAAGAAAATTGGCTTTGACTTTTTGTAATCTAGGAGTGGCAGTTGGTGAAATGTTGATATAAAGTGTTAAAGAGCCTGTTTTTCTACCAAACAATAAACTAGAAAAAGAAAAAAAAAATATATAGAGAGACACAGTTATGTACACATAGTGAAACATACACACGTTCACAAACAGGCACACGTATATGAAAACACAGACACAAAATCACATGTAGAAATTCAGGATCTGCCTTAGTGGGAGTCCAATAAATACTGGCTAGTCTACGAAATAAAATCCAGTTCATTAGATCCACTCACTTCCAGGGTTATTTTCCACCACCCTTTCTAGCCAATTAGCCAAGATAGCTCTGTTATCATCTGCCACCTGCCTATCCTTGTCCCATTAATTTTTTAAGACCAAGCTCAAATGCCACCTTCTGCAGGAAGCCACCCTTATCTTTCCAGCTAAAGTAACCACTTCCTCTTCTGAACTTTCATAACTTTATGATATTTATCATTTTACTAACTTGCATTTTAGCTATTTGGGGGCATATGTTTTCTCCCTTTCTAGTCCCTAATCTCCTCTGTGGTTGAGTCATATTCGTGTTCCCCCATACTGCCTGGCACACTGCCTTGTACAAAGTGGGGATTCAATTAAATGTTTGCTGAATAAATGACACATTCGTGGACAAGAGGAAATGAGGAAAATATACAGAAATGCACACTGACTTTCATTTCTCTATCTGTGAAAATGATACACATTTACATGAAAGCACAGCAACACATCTCTACGCCTATAGCTGTGCATAGATACGTCCCTTAAATTAAGCCCTTTGTTATTTCTGCTGTCTTCATTCCAGTTCAGGTCTTCATCCCACTTACTTAAGAAATTTCCTCTTAACTCAACTCTGTTTCTTGTTCTTCCCTTTCCATTTTTTCCGTTGACCGCAGGCTCTATATTCCTAAAACACCTCTTTGATGATGTTATTCCTCAGCTCAGAACTCTAGCAGTTCTTGCTGCCTTGCATGCCTAAATTCCTTATTTTCTACTCTCCCTTTAGGGAAGGGAGTCACAATTATAGCCAATGAAAAGTATGTGGGAATGATTTCTGGGAAAGTGTGTCATTACCTGTTAAAAGAGACAATCGTGGCTGGTGCCACCTGTCCTTCTTCCTTACTGCCTTGAGTATGTACAGAAGAGCTGCCGCAGCCATTTTGCAACCATGAAGGAACAATCAAAATGTTGCTCCTGACCTCACTGAGCAGCTGAACAAATGATACTACTTCTAGATCCCTTGTTTATGTGAGAAAAATAAACTGTTTGTTTAAGCCACTGCAAATTGTTTTCTGTTATGTGCATCTGGATGTAATCCTAACTCATGATTCTTAAATATCCCTCTCCCCTCAGTACCCACAGGATAAAGTCTAATTTCCTTGATCTGGAATTCAAGAGTATTTATGATCTGGCCCCGCTCTACTCATCCAGTCGTGCTTCCCAGTATTCCTCCCATGGCCACACCCTAGTGCAAGCCTCTAGCATCTCTTGCCTAGAAAAGTTCAATAACTTCCCAACTCATCTCCTTGCTCCTACCACACACCTCCTCTAATTCATTCTTCTTGTAGCAGCCAGAGCGATCCTTTTAAAAATAAATCAAATCAAGTATCTTTTCTATGCTTAAATTCCTTCAATCTTTTTTTTTTTTTTTTTTTTTGAGGCAGAGTCTTGCTGTCTCACCCAGGCTAGAGTGCAGTGGCTTCATCATAGCTCACTGCAGCCTCAGACTCCTGGGCTCAAGCAATTCTCCTGCCTCAGCCTCCTGAGTAGCTGGGGCTACAGATGTGCACCACTGCGCCTGGCTAATTTTTTCTATTTTTAGTAGAGATGGGCCTTGCTCTTGTGCCAGCTGGTCTCAAACTCCTGAACTCAAGTGATCCTCCTGCCTTGGCCTCCCAGAGTGCTAGGATTATAGGTGTGAGCCACTGTGCCTGGCACCTTCAATGACTTTTTATTACATGTTGACTCAAATTCAAACTCCCCAATAAACCCAAACTCCTACAAGGCTCTGCAGGGTCAAGATTAGTGGTCTTCTGCACATTAGAATTACTTAGGAATATTTAGAAAATATTAAGAGTGGTTGAACACTCTTAAACATTCTGATTTTATTGGTCTGGGATGGGCCTGGGGCACTGATATTTTTATTATAACAAGTTCCTGGGGTAGATTCTACAGTACAGCCAGGGTGAACAACTCTGATTTAGACCTTGCCTGTTAATTCCATCCTCACCTAGCACCAACATGCTCACTATGCTTTAACTATGTTGGTCTTTCAGTTCCTCAAATGTGCCAAGCTCTTTGCTGCCTCAGAATCTTTGTGGGTGCTGTTCCTTCTGCCTGGAAAGCTCTTTCCCTTACTTGTCATATGTCTGATCTTTCTCATCCTTCAGGCTCAATTTAAATGTCTCCTGTTCAGAGAGTCCTCCCCTAACCACTTAATGTGAAATTGTCCCCCTTGTCATTCTCTGTTGTAATTTCCTTATTTCTTGATACTTGTTGCCATTTAAAAATTACGTGTTTGTTTGTCTTTTAAAATCTTTGTCTCTCACACTAGACTGTAGAAGGACAGTTTTATGTTCTTTTTTTGGTATGTGATACATCATTTGTAGTCAAAGTCTAGCACATGATAGGTGCATCAAGAATTATGAAAGAGTCTGGGATTTTACCCTACTTGCAAGTTAACTAGTTAGATTGCTACCATTTCATAGATGCTGACAGAAGACATGACTCCTAGGTCAGAGACAAAGGACTTTATTATTTACAGCAATAGCAGAAAGCAGAGTGCAAGCATTTACACCCGTTTCTTGAGTCCCGGTTCTCAATGGGCAATGTGAAGAGGTCCAGGTAACACATGCACATGTAGTGGGCTGCATTATAGAAGAGGAACCTTAAGCTTAGGGAACCAGAATCATTCATAATGGGCAGTTATACCACTTGACCTTTGTCTGGGAGGAAGACATTATGTTTCTAACATTGGACAATACACAAACCTGCCCTTTCCCCCACAGAGAGACACAATCTCTATCTTTCAAGGCTGTGTCCTATACAAACATCCTTGAAAAGATAGTCAGGAACAAAGGCAGTTAGTGCCCTGGCTTGTAAGACATGCAGAAATGGGGGAGACACGTGGAGAACCCTTTGATTGCCCAGGCTCTCTGCCTGGAGGCACTTTACACACCAAGCATAGGGAAGAGGGAACCCCGCAGAGCTGGGAGTCCTCATTTAGTTGAAGTGTAGGAGATTGGAGGTCAGTGAGGCTAAGGCAGCTGGAATTTGTGGACAGAGTACTGGAAAGGAGGGAGCTATGCAGAGAAGGAGCTCCAGCAATGTGCATGGGCTTCCCTTGAATTTTGGTCAGATAGTAAGCTGTGCATGTGTGGAGTGAGATGCCGCTAGGCCAGGTGAAGAAGAACTATTGGAAAAACAACTACCAGGAAACTGTACGCTGAAAAATTTCCAGAGCTCACATCAGGTCGGGAGATGTTCAAGTTCCAACTAGCCAGAGTGGAGAGTGGAGAGCCATTGTTGAATATCTGGAGCATTCAGTAGGGATCTTAGTAGTAGTGTATCTTGGTTTGGGCTGCTATAACAAAGTATTACAGGCTGGGTGGCTTATAAACAATAGAAATTTATTTCTCGTAGTTTTGGAGGCTGGAAGTCTGAGCTCAGGGTACCAGCGTGGTCAAGTTCTGGTGAGGGCCCTCTTCTGGGCTGCAGACTGCTGACTTCTACTTGTATCCTCATATGTCAGAATGAAAACAAGAGAGCTCTCTGGGGTCCCTTTTACAAGGGCACTAATTCCATTCATGAGGGCTCCATACTCATGACCTAATTATCTCTCAAAGGTTCCACCTCCTACTATCATCACATTGGGAATTAAGATTTCAACATATAAATTTTGAGGGGGACAGTAGGGTAAAACTGGCTTTAGGGCAAAGATACTCTAGACCAAGGTTTCCTAGCACTCTGGGAGGCCAAGGTGGTAGGATCCCTTGAGGTCAAGAGTTTGAGACCAGCCTGAGCAAGAGTGAGACCTCCCCTGACTATTTTTATTTTTTCTAAAAAAAATAGAAAAAATTAGCTGGGTGTGGTGGTGCGCACCTATAGTCCCAGCTACCTGGGAGGCTGAGGCAGGAGGATCGCTTGAGCCCAGGAATTTGAGGTTGCAGTGAGCTAGGCTGATGCCATGGCACTCTAGCCCAGGTGACAGGGTGAGACTCTGTCTCAAAAAATAAAAAAGATATTCAGGGATTTAAAGGAAAACAGAAACATTATGGTAAGACAAATATAGAGTCTAAAAAAAGAACCAAAGTATTATATTTCTCTTGAAATGAAAAACATAACATCCAAAGTGAAAAATTTACTGAATGGGCTCAACCGCACATTGACCCGACACTGCAGAAGAAAATGTCTGTGAACATGCACACACAGCAATGGAAACTATCCACACTGAAGCCCCTAAACCCAGTGATCTATGGGATAATATATTCCAGAAAGAGAGAACAGAGTGAATGTGGCAGAAACATATTGGAAAAAATTATGTCTAAAAAATTTTCAAATTTGATGGAAGCTATAAACTCAAATATCCAAGAATGTCAATAAACCCTAAGCGGGATAAACACACAAAAAAATCACACCAAGACACATTATATAAAATCACTAAAACCTAATGATAAAGAGAGAAATCATAAAAGCACCCAGAAGAAAAAGACACATTATTTACAGAAAACAAAAGCAAGAATGAACACCAATTTTTCATCAGGAATAATGAAAGTCGGAAAACAGTAGAATGATATCTTTAAAGTGCTATAAGAAAAAAAAGTCAAGCTAGAATTCTATATCCACCAAGATTATCCTTCAAAATGAAAGTGAAGTAAAGGCATTTTCAGAAAAACAAAAGATGAGGGAAGTCAACACCAGCAATATGCGTTACATAAAATGTTAGAGGAAATCCTTCAAGTTGGAGGAAAAGAATACCAGATGGAAACTTTGATTAACACAAAGGGATGAATTAGCAAAGCTGACAAGAAATAAAAAATATGAATAGCTCTATGTCTATTAAAGAGATTGCATTTATAATTTAAAACCTTCTCAAAGAAAACTCTAGGTCCAGAGGGCTTCTCTGATGAAATTTATCAAATATTTTAAAAAGAAGTAATACTAATGTGTCATAAACTTTTTCAGAAAATAGGGGAGGAAACACTTCCTAACTTGTTTTTTAAGGTTAAAGCAGGAGTTGACAAGTAATCTGGGCTGTTTTATACTGCTGCTGCTGCTGCTGCTTCTTTACAAGCCTTACAATTATAAACATCATTCTTAGCTTGCAGGCCAGACAAAAACTGGCCAAGGGCTAGATTTGTCCCATGGGCCATAGTTTTCCAATCCATGGGCTAAAGCATTAGTAAGCTATACAGATTTTACTAAGGATTTTTGTGAGGCAGTAGAGAAGAGGGCTATATCTCACACTAAACAACCACTACCCAATAAATACTGCCATCAGACATTTAATTTCCAGATATTTGAGGATTTTCCAAGCATCTTTTTGCTATTAATTTCTAGCGTAACTTTTTTTGGTCAGCAAATATACTTTGTGTAATTTCAACTTTTAAAAAATTGTTGAGACTTGTTTTATGTCTCCAAATATGATCTATGTTGGTGAATGTTTCATATGCACTTGAAAAGAATGTGAATTCTGCCATTGCTGGATGGAATGTTCTATAAATTCAATTAGGTCAGGTTCATTAATAGTGATGTTTAGGTCTTTTATATCCTTACTGATTTTCTGTCTACTTGTTTTATAATTAATCATAGCTTCCAACAATACTTGTGGATTTGTCTATTTGTCCTTTCAGTTCTATTAGTTTTTGCCTCATGTATTTGGAAACTGTTGTTAGGTGTTACAAAATTAGGATTATTATGGGAATGAATCTCTTTATCATTAAGAAAAATCATTTATCTTTGGTAATATTTCTTGAATTGAAGTCTACTGTGCTTGATATTAATCTAGCCACAACACATTTTTGGTTAGTGTTTGTATGGTAGATCTTTTTCCATCTTTTTACTTTTAACCCATGTATATCCTTATGTTTAAAGTGGGTTTCTTGTAGACAGCATATAATTGAGTCTTGCTATTTTTATCCAATATGGCAATCTCTGTCTTTTAAACTGATTGTTTAGACCACTAACATGGATCAAAACCTAATATCTTGCTAGTTTTTTTCTATTTGTTCTATTTGTTCTTGGTCAAATGTTCATCTTTTTCTGCCTGCTTTTGGATTAATTGAGAATTTTTTATCATTTGTTTTTGTCTCCACTATTGAATTATTATTTATATCTTAAAATTTTTCATATAGCCCAAGGGCTTAAATTATACACATTTAATTAACCATAGCTTATCTCCAAATAATATACTGCTTCATGTACAGTGTAAGCACCTTACAGCAGTATAATCCCAATTCTCCCTTTCCAACTTTCAGACTATTGTCATCCATTTCACTTTTATGCTATAATCCCACACACTTTGCTACTATTTTTGCTTTAGGTAGTCAATTATCTTTTAGAATGATTAAAAATAAGAAAAAATCTTTTGTATTTACTTTGACTTTAACTTTTCTGGACATAATTTCTTTGTATATATCCCAATTTCTGTTTGTTACTGTATCATATTCCTTCTGCCTAGAGAACTTACTTTAAAATTTCTTATCAGAAAGACCTACTGATTTTATTCTCTCAGATTTTGTTTGCCTGAAGTATTTTTTATTTCTGCTTCATTTGTGAAAAATATTTCACTGTGTATATAATTCTGGGATGACTGTTTTTTTCCCCCAACATTTAAAATATGTCATTCCTTTCTCTTCTGGTTTAAATAGTCTCTGATGATATGTCTGTTATAATTCTTATCTTTATTCCTCTGCATATAAAGCTACCTTTAAATTTTTCTCTTGTTTTTAGAAGTTTGAATATAATGTGTCTAGGTGTATTCTTGTTTTTTAAAAAATCCTGCTTGGGATTCTCTGATATTCTCGGATCTGTGATTTGATATTTTTTATTGTTTTAGAAAATTCTCAACCATTATTTCTTCAAATATTTCTTTTTTCTCTCTCTTTTCTCCTTCTGGAAGTCCAATGGCAAATATATTAAACCATTTGATACTGTCCCACAGCTGTTTATTCTTTTTAAACTTTTCAGTCTTTTTTCTTTTTGTGTTTCAGTTTGAGTAATTTCTATTGACCTATCTTCAAGTTTACTGATTCTTTGGTTATGACAAATCTACTGATTAAATGCATTCTTTATCTCTTTTACTATGGTTTTATTTCTAGCATTTGCACTTGACTATTTCTTGTAGTTCCCATCTCTCTGATGGAATTTTCCATCTGTTCATGCATGTCATCTGTCTATTCCGCTAGAGCACTTAACATATTAATCATAGCTAATTTAAATTCCTTGTCTGATAATTCTAATATCTGGCTTATCTTGGAATCTGGTTCTGCTGATTGCTTCATCTCTCTAGAGTGGGACATTTATTTCTTGTTTTGTTCTTGTGTGTGTCTCAGAACAGTGGAGACTGAGGTAAATCATATTTATGCCTTTCAGTGGGCATATCTCTTCTGCTGCCTTACTTTTCTTATGTATTACCTTGTGCTTAGGGCAGGTACTGGGTTGTTGAAAGGTTTTTCTCAATGTTCCTGACCTACTCTCAGCTTTCAGCTTTCCCTATTGGCTTATGCCTCAAAGGGGACTTATTTCCACACCTGGCCCCTGACGTTGGACCTCTGTTGCTTCTTCCTCCCTGTTGGCCTGGTCTAGCCCCAGGCTCAGGCAGCCCTGTGTCCCTGGGTCTCAGTGGTGGAGTTTTCTCAGTGATCCAGCTCCTCTTATAGCTGTGAAGGACCCTTAATGGTCTGGGTCCAGGTTGGTTTTCTGCCCCTATCCCAGGGGTAGACAATTTTGTTTTTTTCTTTTTCCTTCTCCTAGCTATAATGGGCTTTACCTGTGCCCTAGAAATAGCAGGGTTTGTTGCCCTTCCCCAGTGGCTTAAGGCTTTTTTCCCCTAGAAATACAGGGATTGGGTGGGCTTTGTCCCTTTTCTGCAGCACCAGCTTTTTCTGGGCCTGCACTATTAAGGAAGGATTTCTCACATCTCCTGCCCTACCCTTGTTGTTGTGACTGTCTGGTGGAGGCCCATGGGGAAAAGCCTACGAATGGGTGCAGACTCTTCTTATCTGTGCAGCTCCCAGAAGCTCTCTACTCTCACATTCTCCCACACTCAGCCTTTGATAATTTGTTAAAAATTTGGCAGTTAGTTGAATTCTTGCCTGCTTGTGTGGTGCTTGACACTTCTCCCTCCTTTACTCTGTTGCAGGTGAGCCCATGCTTGTACCCATCTCTTCCTGGGAGCTCCTGTCTTTCCTTAGATTGCAGGCTATTCAGTTGTATTGCAACCTCAGCTCCCTTGTGGGATCAAGAGTAGTTAGGAATTTTGTAGATTATCCAAGTTTCTCTTGTTATTAAGGTTAGAAAAATGTTCTTTCAAGTATTCTAACTACTAGGCAGAACAGCCAATCCCTGTTAGGTGTTTATACTCTCCTTCAAATCTCTTTACCTGCCAGACCCTGGGCCTTCCCCCTTTTCTTGTGCACACCCACCAGTGGCTCCTTCCCTTGCCTTCCTCCTTGCAGTCTTAGCCTCCCCTCCGCTGTCCTGAGCAATTGCACCCTGACCCCAAATGTGCATATCCACCCAGCTGTACAAAAGCCTGTCTCCCTAGAGCATAGCTAGACTTCCATCCTTTGTCATTTGAGCATCTGTTGTTACCCTCAGTGCCTCTGTTGACCCACTGCCCATGCCTCCACCCAAGCAACTGCTCAGAGTGTTCTTTCCAACCACATGCCCTCCCTGAGAGGACTACTGAGAAATGCAGTTGCCTCCTTTCAGTTACATACACATATGACAATGTCTGTGCCGGAGCCTAACCCCGTGACAGGATCTGAAGGTGCCCTGCCCACAGCACTTTAGCCAGGATTGTTTGATGGCTTTGTCCCTTCGATTTTAGAACTTAAAGTGTTTTTCCTGTCAATGGTACTGGCTTTTTCACCTTAGAATACACATAGGACATTCACTTTTATGTTTTTAGTTGTTTTTATTAGAGAAAGGGCTATGAGTATATGTGTTATTTTGTTAATCTAACAATTTTTCTTTTACTGAGATTTACTTTATTTATTTGTACTAATAACTTATTTAAAGATCCTTTCCATGTATCTTGACTATCTATTTATAGTAAATGTCCCCTGGGGAAGATGACTCTATCCATGTGTCGTAAAAATTGTGGGACACAAGGATAAAATATTGTGGGCCTCGGCCAGGCACAGTGGCTCACGCCTGTAATCCCAGTGCTTTGGGAGGCCGAGGCAGAGGATCCCTTGAGCCCAGGAGTTTGAGCTTACAGTGAGCTATGATCACGCCACTGCACTCTGGCCTGGGTGACAGAGGGAGACCCTGTCTCAAAAAAAAAAAAAAAAAAAATATATATCTCATGGGTCTTCTGGGAGGAGCAATGACAAAAAAATTGGGATCAGTGGTCAGGACCGGCGGAGGTCGAGACTGCAGGAAGACTGTCGTGGTATCAACTGCTCCTGGTTGGGGAGCATGTACCTTGAGGTAGGGCAGGCAGGATCAAGCTGCTGGGATACTCAGGGTTGCTCCAGAGGATGCTTTTAAGGTGTCATTATTAGTGGGCAGTATTCTTTGTCCTTCATCTTTGCCCTGGGGGAACATTTTAAAAGTTACTCAACAGAAAGGGCTCTAGTGAAATGGAAAGAATCTGTCCATCCCTTGGAAAATTAATGAAGATAGCCATAGTGCTGGGGGGTACCTATTCCCCACCTTGGCAAGAGCTGTGCTTTGGTGGCCATGCTGACTTGGGCTGCACCGGGTGCCAGCAGAGAGTGGCATTGTGGGAGCAGGAGGAAATCTGTGATGACTTCGTGAAGTGCCCAGGATGCAGGCTGTAGCCTGGGGGAGCAGCATTCTGATGGAGGGCACTTGGAAATGCTCCATTGTCCTTGGGGGAACACCCCTGGCCATGACAGCCTCAGAATTCCCATATAGAATGTGTTAGGGACCTGACTGGGGGGTGACAAGGTGACTGCCATGCTTCCAGGTTGGCTTAGTGAGTGCCCTGTTTGTACTCAGCTGCCATGCTCCCATGAGATGGCTTGGGGGCACTACAACTGCCCCCCACCCAAGTGCAGTAGTGAAAATAAAGCACATTACATGGAAACAGAAAGACAATATACATATAAAGACCACACACATACAAGTATTAACTCTATATACAGAGCAGCTGTGTTCCCGTGCACCAATCCTTTCAACATCCAATCATCTCGTTAAGATCTCACATGCATATTGCTCTGTGAGGTAGCAAGAGGGACAATGATGTGGTTTCTGCAGTTTATAGGCGAGGACACAGGAAGAGGAGCTCTATGGTGAAAGAAGCTCCACTGGAATGTAAACTCTACTGGGCAGGGGTTCATTCATTGCTGATTTTCCTGTGGCTAGAAGAGTGCCTGACACACAGTAGAGCACAGCAAATGTTTGTTGAGTCAGTGAAGCTGTAGTGACTCACACTGTAAAGCAATTCATCCTTTTATATCACAGGTAAAACTCCATTTTCTCTGTTTTATAAGCTCGTTTTGAATATTGGACTTTCAAAAAGTCTGGGCCCAGTTGCAATGTGAGCCAACCTTCGGTTTCAAGGACATTGTAGAAGAAGAGGAGGAAAAGGTCAATTGCTGGGAAGTGCGTGGGTCGTCTGTCAATGAGACAGTATGATGTAGAAATAAGTCTTGTTCCCAAACGTCCCCACCAGCACCCACTGTCTGGAGTGGCTCAGTCCAGCTTCACAAAAATACAGCAGCATCCTGGCTGTACATAATGGTGAATCCTGATAAAATTGCCCCCCCATTTCTGTTCATGTTTTGGTCAAACCCCAAATAAAAACCTGAAAGGATGAGAAATTTCTCATATATAAACTGTTGAATCAAAGCTTCATTTGCCACCCATGCCCCTATATTGGGCTCTTTGCTTCCCAGGAAGAAGGGGTGGGTTCAGAGTCAGAGAGCAGTGGTGGGGGCAGCAGGGTGAGTGTCCATGAGGAGCAGGGCCCTGAGAGCCAGATGGAGGGGTGGAAGAAAGGGAGATCCAGCACAGGGCCTGCATGATCTGTTTTCTGGACCCTTCCTGCTCAACTCCTGAGGCAGTGGGGAAAGCTGGGACTGATACCTGTGTGGCTGGGGCTTAGGGGTGGCTGATGGCCACTGGCCCCCTTGGTCAGTGGAGGCGACTAGAACTGGAGCCGGATGGGAGCATTCTCTCGGTGTATTTCTCCCATTTGACCACCAGATGGCAACATCTCCCTTCAAACAACGGGAGCCACAACACAGAATCCTTGCTTATTCTGAGGACATCGAGCAGCCTTGCAAGATTTGGGTCTGGATTTGGGGAGGTGCTTGGCCACCTTGACTATCACGGAGCTAAGCTAGTAGTAGATCCTGCATCCATCCATTTGTGCAATCAATGATTTTTGAGAACTTACTATGCATTGGGGCAGGGAGCAGGATGGGGTACAGCAGTGAGCAACATCCAGCTTCTCCCTCTGTGGCAACTCCCCCGACAGTCCCTTATAGCCTAGTAAGGGAGACAGACATTAAGCAAATAATTGCAAAACAGTGGACTCATTCCAATTGCGGTAAGTGTTATAGATGATAAATATAAGGTGCTGTGAGACCATATTAACAGGAAGAATCTGATCTTATCTGGGCTGTCTGGAAAGGCTGCTCTGTCAATGAACCATCCTAACAACCTCCCGCCCCTTCGCATACCCTGTTATACAAACCTACCATCACACCCCATTATATTCCCATTTTACAGTTGATGGACTACTCCCCCAAACATCCCATTATACCCCCCAAAATATAATCCCATCACAGACTCCACTGCAGACCTTAATTACAGACCCTATTCCATCCCTCATTAACAAATGCCTTTGCAGTCCTGCCTAATCTCTCCCACAATCCTTGTTGCAAATCACAAACTTTCAAAGAACCTCGGTCTTATTTATCTTTGCATTCCCATATGTTCTTGAAAATATTTGGCAAACCAGTAACCAGACTGTTTACTGCCCCATCTCACACACTCTATCACAGACCTGGGGGGCTCCTGTTGCAGAGCCAGGGCCACAGCCCCAGACTGCAAGGGCTCAGGCCTCTGTTGCTTTCTTTCCTGTAAGAAACCCCTGAGTAGGAAGCGGCTCACCTCTGGGTGCTCCCCTCCCCCATTGAGCTCTTCCACCCAGACAGGCTCCCCAGGAGCTGGGCACTGCTTGAGCATGGGCCCCTGTCCTGAGGTCTGACTTGGTCCATGTCACCCCATCCCAGGATCAGTGGTCACTCTTCGACCTCCTTAGAGTGCCCCACGCTCCCGATTATGGCCTGCCAACTGGGCCCTGTGTCAGCAGCTTCCCCATTTCTCCTTCTTTGAAGGGCCAGAGAACTCAGAAGAGGACACTGGAGGGCTGGAAGAGACCTTAGGAAATCATCTAAATCAATACCTCTCCCTTCCTTCCTTCCTCTCCCCCTCTAGCCCTGTCCTCTCCTGTTTATCTAGTCTTTCTCCTGGGAATGTAAGGGCACAGCCACCTTACTTAGCAGACAGGAGTTGGAAGGAAGCACAAAGACCGTCTAACTCCCTCATGTAACAACCGGGGAAGCCAAGGCCCAGAGAGCGGACGTCATTTGCCCGTACCCCACAGCAGATCATGGCAGAGCCAGATCTCCCCACAGCTGTCCATGCCGTGTTCTTCCAGAGGCCACCCCTTAAGCAGCCTCTTTGTTCACCAAAGAGAAGAAAGAAATGCTACTCCCAAGAAATGCTACACCCATTAGGAAGGCACGTCCAATGCAAACCACTCCAGAGATTGCATTTCAAAGATTGATAGACATGGCTTTTGCATTATCTGCTGTTTCAGATTAGCTATGCTGTGGCTTCATTCTTTAGGGCTGATATTGGGGGAGGGGGTGGGGAGCCAGTTCTGAGTCCCTCTCCAGGCCCTGGGCTCCAGCCTGTGAGACTGGGCCTGAGAAGGACAGGGTGATCCATCCTACATTTTCAGTCCGTCAGGAGATTTCATTGTTTAAACAAACATTTCAGCGAAGCCATCCAGCTGGGCAGTGATTTATGGCTCTGGCTACAGTTTTTCCCCAACAAAGATAAACAATCCTGCAACTCTTGGGACTGGGGCTGGGACTCCTGGTTCTAATAACTCGGAGTCGGCTGGACCACGCCAGCCATTGCCTGGTCTGGAGTTTGGTTAGGATCTGTTCGCACTGGTCCTGCGGCTGAGCCACAAACCTTGGGGGACCATGTTGTGTTTGGAAGCTGGAACCATTGCCTCCAGGGCAGAGGAGAGTGGCAGGAAGGAGAGAAATAGCTTGGAGTTAGTGCTTCAGGTCCATCCCCCTATTCCAGGAGGGCAGCAATGTTCTGCATTCCCTGCAGTAGATATTTGGTGTTTTTGGTCAACAGCATCTGTTCTTTCTTCTTTTGGTAACAGTACATCAATTTCCTTCTGTGGAACTATTCCAGGTTGCACGCTGCACCCATGTGCTCATGGAATCCACTAAACCCTTGGCTCCAGGCTCAGGCCTGACCAATCAGAGCAACCCATTTCTGTGTTCATCATAATCAGCTCAGGGGTGGGCATCCAACCCAAGAAGAGCTTACAAAAGGCAGCACAACCTTTGCTGGGGCTGCTGGCAGAGAGGCAGATGCTCTTTCCCTCTGGACATGAACTGTAGATGATGTGGGCATAAGCTGACCACTGGGGTTGTTGCTGCCATCTGCCTCCATTAGGAAGAGCCTGTCTGATCATGGAACTGACACGCAGGAAGTGAGGCTGAGGGCTGGAGAGAGACACCAGATCCAGGTGACAACATGGAACCCCAGAATCCCCCTGAGTCCTCTTTTTATTTAAGGATTGGGTATTCTTTCACTTGCAACTGAAAGGAGGGTAGCCAATACCAATACCCACCATCTGACACAGCAGAAGAGACTGGCTCAGCAGGCAGTCCCTGCAGCCTCCAGCCCAGCTGTCTGGATGAGGCGGTTTAGCAAGAGGACAGTAACTCCCTTCTCATCCCTCTCCCCATCAATGTGATGACCTGTGTCTACTGTTTACTTCAACAAAAGGGTGAGGAGCTGTGGCAGATGTGGAGGTGATGGAAGCACAGCTCACATTTTTCATAGAGTTCTTGGTTAAGTAGAGGGGGATGCACCATGGCCTATTATTTAAGGCAGATGGAGATGCATGATTCAGGGAAAGAACCAACAAGGTGCTTTGAGGGTGCAAGGGAAGAAGAGCCCATACCGGATTGGTGGGGACCAGTGGAGACTTCATGGAGAAGGGGTGTTTGGGATGAGCATTGAAAGACGAGGAGAATTTTTATAGGCAGACATAGGCAGAAGGCTTTGCAGGTAGGTGAAATAGTGTGATGAAAGTCAGGGAGAGGGAAAGATTTTTTAGGGGAACATTGAAAAGAGTTGGACTGGAGACAGAGGACTCTTAGGGGAATCACCAGCCTGAAAAGTAAGTTGGTGTCATCTAGGCAGATGCCTCTAATGAGAAGCTTGTTCTTGGTCCAGTAGGTAATGGGGAGTTACTGAACATTCTTGAGCAAGGAAATGTCCATATTTGTGCTACTCTTGACAGGCCTCCGATGGAAGCAGGGAGAGACTGAGTGTGGAAAAACCATCGAGGTGGTAGTAGGAGATAACCTTGACTCATTCACTGGACAGGGAGAGAAGGAGGGGAGGAAAGGCAGGGAGTGAAAATAGGAAGTAATTCTGGTTTCTGTTCATTCATACCTTAAGAAGTATGAGGTTTCTGAAGCATAAAGTCCAAAAGTCATAAAAGGAAGGGTCGATATATTTACCTACATAAAAATTAAAAATTTCTATGCAACAAAAATGCCTTAAATAAAGTCAAAACACAAACCGGGGAAAACATTTGCTATACAAATGACAGAGGGTTAATTTCCTAAATATATAAAGAGGCTTTACAATGCAGAAAGAAAAAAACTGCAGCTAAAGGAAAAATGGGCAAAGAACATGAATAGACAGTTCTCAAGAGAAAAAATGCCAACGGTCATTAACTATGTGAAAAAATAATGACAACACACAGAGCTTTATCTTTGTTTACACATTTAATTTTCACAATAACTGTGTGAGAAATGTTATTATTATGATACCATTTTACTGATAAGAAGCCCAAAACCGAGAAGTTAAATAAATTGCCCAAAGTCACTCAACTAATACGTGGTTGGGTTGGGATTTGAGCCCAGGGGCCAGTTTGTTCTCCTAAGCACTTCCTGCTCAACCTCATCTATTCTAAAAGAAATTCAGATTAAAACTACACCAAAACACCATTCTTTATAAACCAGATTGGCAAGATCAAAATATTTGGTGGAAGATTGGTAAAACTGTTGAGGAAACCAAGACTCTGCACATATTGTTGGTGGAAGTGTAAACTAGAATAACCATTTTGGAGGGCAATTTGGCAATATCTATCAAGATCATAAATACACATTTGTTTTGATCTAGAAATTCTGTTTCTAGCAATTTTCTAACAGGTGTACAAAGGGAAATATACAGAGATGTTTCTTGCAGCATGTTTGTAATCACAATAGACTGGAAACAAGCTAAGTGTCCATCAGTAGGGGACCTGGTGTACGGATTATAGATCATAAAGCTGATAAGAAGAGTAAGGCTTATCTGTAAGTATACTATGGAACAATCTGTAAGATATATTGTTAAGTACAAAAGGCAAGGAAAGAAATAGGGTATGGAGTGTGCCACACATCTGCATCTGCACATATCCCGGCAAGGGGACAGTGTCTGCCTCTGGAGAAGAGAGTCGGACACCTGGGTTAGGCATGAGAGGGAGCAAGATTTTTCACTGTATGTGCTTTGGTATTGTTGAACAAATTTTTAAATGTGTTCAAGATACAAATTTATAGTAAAATAAAATATAGTTGGAACAACCACCACAAAGAAATATATCATTGCCATTATTCATCCAAGGGTCCATCTCATTGGCCCACCTGTTGTAGTGGGAAACAGAAGTGAGCTGTGTTGTAGGGTTGCTCACAGAACTGAAGGCCAGGGAGCTGGGCCTGGGGCTTTGATGCGCTTTATTAGAGAAGCGATATCTTGCCAGTAGTCATTATTTTAAGACAGGAAACACACAACTTCATTTGTTTCTATTAAAAAAAAATTTCTTTTTTTTTTTTCTTTGGAGACAGAATCTTGCTCTGTCATGTGGGCTAGAGTGCCATGGCGTCAGCCTAGCTCACTGCAACCTCAAACTCCTGGGCTCAAGTGATCCTCCCACCTCGGCTTCCCAGAGTGCTAGGATTACAGGTGTGAGCCACCACACTCGGCCTAAAAAAAAAATTTCATATGTTAGAATTGATATTCCCCCTTTAAAAAAACCCCAAAACTAAAGTTCCTATTGAAAAATTCCGATCTGTTTCAGGCAAGCTTAGGAGAAAAGGATTTTGTCCACGTCTGGGTAGAGTGGTATAGCAAGGGTGGGGGCCAGAGAGTCCTGGAGCCGGAAGTTATCAAGCCCGGCCCGGGGGCCTCTTTCTCACCCTGGAATGGTCCTTCACAAGCCCTGCTGTGCATGTTCCATGCAAGGATGTTCTATCTTCAAGGGTCTCTCTCCATAGTTGCTGGGTGACCCTATGGAGGGGCTGAACTAGGTTGAAGAAATTGGAGCCAGATGAGAGACACGGGGGAGGAGACTTTAGGGTGGGATGTGGGGACTTTTGGGATATTAGAGAAAGAGGAAGAAGAGCGAGCAACTGAAAGAAGCCAGAGTAGCTGAAGCTCAGACAGCAAAGAAGGGACAAAAACAAGGCTAGAGGGGTATGTTTTATAAACAACACTGCAAAGAACATCTTTGTGGATTTCTTGGTACATTTGTCCAATTCTTTCTTTGGAATGAAATTTTAGAGGTTGAATGGCCAGGTCAAAGGTTATGCATGTTTAAAATTTTGATGTACATTACCAAATTGCATTCCAGTAAGATTTTATCAATCTCACCCGCACAGCATGTGAGGCTCTCCCTTTTCCTACACCTCTGGCCCAGTCATTTCAGCAAGATTTTGAGGCAGAGGGATGGGAATTTGAGGGAGTACATGTCAGACATTCTTCTTCTCAATAAGATAAGAGGCAAGATCCTGTTCAGAATTCAGAATGAGGGGCTCGGTTGTTAGACTGGACTCAAGGACAGTGGTGAAGGCAAGGAGGCCACAGGGCTCAGAGCAAATGCTCTAGGAAAAATTAAGCAGTAATTAGGAAAAGGTGAAAGCTGATGGTGACTTACTAAATTATGTTTTCTTTAGTTTTTTGCTCATTAGGATCATCTCCATTGCTCTGCAGCTGCTTTAATAAGGAATTTTATTTTTAATTTTAAGAAGAGAATTGGATGAACAATTCAACTTAACTGTGCAAACATTAATTTAATGCTTGTTATGTGCCAATTACAAGACATGCAAAAATAAGTAAGACTTGGGCCCTGCTTCCAAGATACTCCAGTCATAAGAGAGAGAGACGCATCAGTAACAATTACAGTGCAGTGCAATAAGTGGAACCAGAGAAAGAGGGAAAGGTTGCAGATGAAGTACTGAGAAAAGAGTAACTACCTCTAAGAGGTTGAGTAGTTCCATCAGGAAAGACTTGGCAGAGAGGCTAAGTCTGAGGCCAGGGTTTTAAGGGTGGGCAGCAGGAACTTGTGTGCCTGTTCTATCGCTAAATAAGATAAGGCATGAAAAGCCCTAAGTAGATGCCTGTCACCTAGCAAGTGCTCAGGCCATGTTACAATACAGTAGAAGTGTGTTTAAGCCTCTTCCAGCCTGTGGGTGGTGAGTGGGGTTTTGAGCTGCTTCACGGTAGGTGTGTGTGGGGTGGTGATGGTAGCCGGGGTTGAGGGCCCAACTTCTATCTCTTGAGGATTCAGGTATCCTGGGACATTGTAGGGCTGTGTGTGGGTGACTTGGATGGGGAGAGATTAAATATGGCTCCTGTGACACTGCTGTGAAAGGAAGAGCCGCTGGTGGGCCCACCAGGAAAGACAGCCATGGGGTCCCAAGGTGCAGGCAAAGGCTGGTGCCCAGGGTCCTGGTGCCAGCAGTGTCCCTCACAGAGGCTCTTTGTTGGCTCCTTCATCCCATCTGCCTGAGCCCGGCAGCCTCTCTGCTCCCAGCACCTTCTCTCCTTCTCTCCTCGCCTCACCGTTTTGGGTCTTTATTGTTTATTTTTGGGAGGTGGGGAGAAGCCCTGCTCTCACTCAAGATGTTTCTCCTAAACATTTTAATCTTGCCCAGACATCAAAGCTTGTATTTCTTTTTTCTCCCTGTCACATTCCTTCCTTGAGGCGGAGAGTGTAGAGCAGCCTTGCTGCTTGAATTTAAGTTGGGGGTGGGGTGGGGCGGAGGGCTGGGAGGACAGAAGGAAGCTCCTGGGACGGAAAAAATTGGTCATTACCTAAAAAATGTTTCCTGCTGCATTATGTTAATAGTTATCGGCCTTGAGACCACCACCCACTTGGTAGCTGAACATGCTACTTGCAAGTAATGTGGTAAATGAGGACTGTTTGGGGACCTGTTTTGCAACCAGGATATTTAAGGTGGCATTTATGTTCACAAAACAAAAATAAGGATCAAGTGGTACAGCCTAATCATGGCCCAGGTCCCACTGCATCCTTTTGTTTTCTCAAGGAACAGTGGGGACAGTTGGTGGGAGGTGCAGGCTTAGGAACCCCCATGGTTACACAGCCCAGCCTCTGTGCCTTGGGTCTCTGGTCACTTTGTTTTGCCTGCACTGTCTGCCCACTTCATAGAGAGGTGAATTTTGGGGGAGTTTGTGTCATAAGGAATGGGGCCAGGTGGTCAGGAGCATCACAGGAAGGGGGTGTCATGTTGGCCTGGGATTTTGGACCCTTCTTTGTCCAGCTGAGCATAAGGGGAGTCCTCTTCCTGGCTAAACTGCAGCTTTCGGCAGCCTCAGGTTGCACACTGACTTGGGCTGCTCCTCTGTGGGCTGCCACAGGTGTCAGGGCTGGGCTGTAGGTGGGAGAGGATGGTGTGACCAACAACGGGGAGAGGAATTCACAGGGCGCAGGAGGACTTCTGGGAGGCAAGGGATGAGGAGAGAGAACAGTGGTTGCAACAAGTTGCGGAGAGGAGGGCTGATGAAAGTTACAAAGTCTGATAATCTTCCATCTTCAGAACTTTTCATCTGAAGCATGAAATGTAATCGGATGTTTAAAGATCCTGGAGAAACAAATGAACACACACAAGAGCAGAGCACGGAATCTGAGGGCAGGTGCAGCGCCTGTATTATTATCACAGTGAAGACAGATACTGGAACTGGCCGTGAGATTGGTTTTTGAATCCTATTATGTTGCTATGGGTAAACAGGCCCTGGGGAAAAATCGCTTTTCATTTCCTGAGATAGGAAGGGTAGGAGCTGGGTAGGAGGAAGGGGTCGTGAATCTCTGGAGACAGCAGCATCCTCATCCTCATCAGCCAAGGAGATGTCAGGTTGAAACCAGATGGCACATATTTCATCACAAAGAGTCTCCATCAGAGAGAGGGCATGTCCTGAGTCAGGAGCCTACATGTCTGTGCCAACCCTGCCAGGCCAATGGGCAGCCTCTCTTGAGATCCTAGTGTGTGCTTAGCCAGTATTGTCATGTCACATGACTCAGGATATTCACATTGTATTCCGAGTGAATGCCTCTCCTTGAAGCAAGTCCCGGTTATCTATTGTGGTAGAGCAAACCACCATAAAACTTCATGGTTTAAAACAACACTTTATTATTATTTTTCATGGTTCTGTGGGTTGACTGGACTCAGCTGGATGGTTCTTACTGGGGGTCTCTTACGTGTTTGCAGTCAGATATCAGCTGGGCTACAGTCAGCTGAGGGCTCAGTGGGGCTAGATGATCAAGGCGGTCACTTAACCGCCTGGTGTCCACCTGGGGCTCAGCTGGGGCGTTGACTTACATGTAGGTTCTCCATGTGGCTTGGGTTTCTCACAGCTTGGAGGCTGGGTTCTGAGAGGGAGTATCCCAAGAGCAAGCATTCCATGAGGTCCAGGCAGAACCTGCAAGCCTTCTTATGACCTAGCCTTGGAGGTACAAGGTACCATTTCCACTGCATTCCATTTGTCTCGTCCAGATTCAAAGGAAGGGAATTAGATGCTGCCTCTTGGTGTGGAAGTGGCATGTGGGCACACAGAGGTAAGAAATTGATGGTGGTGTCTTTGGAGGCAAGCTACTCCCCACACACCACCTAGGACCGGGGCCCACTGCATGGGCATGAGACCTGTGCAGTTGCCTAGGGCCCTGTGCTTAGAAGGGACTGGAACTTGGTCTAATGCTCCGTTGCCACCATCTTAAAATTTTTAACACTTTAAAACAAGGAGCCCCACCTTTTCATTTTGCACTGGGTCTCGCAAATTATATAGCCTGTCCTGCATAGTGAAGGTGGTGCCTGCATTTGTGCAGAGTGGTGAGGGCTGGGGAATGTGCTTGAACTCCATGCTATACAGATCAGACTCCTGCCCATGGAGAACTTACAGGCCAGCTGAGGACACTAGACTTACACGACACACTGAAACTAGTAAGTGACAGTGTCTGAGCAGAAGGTAGGCTGTGATTGCCAGAGGAAGGCCGAACTGGGGTTGGGGGACTCTCCCATTTTGCATGCTCTCTTGGGCTCACACGCAGACTCTCGACCCATGCTGGGCAAGGCCTGCCTTCTCTCGGGCCAGAAAAGCATCCAGGAATCTTAGAAATGTCTTTTTCCAGCCTCCCCCCCCCCCCCCCCCCCGTTTTCCTCCCTTACCCTCATGCTGCAGGCCTTGAAGGGAGGGGCTTCCCACACTGAGACTGGCACGTGGGCTGGGTGTGGCAGAAGGGGCTGTGGAGTGCCTGGGAGGAGTGCTGAAGATACCCGCAATGTCCAGCTCTAGCTGAAGGTCTTGGGTGAGCCACTTGCAGAGGCCTGAAGGAAGCTGGGCCAATGTGGTCTGGGTTTGGGGGAGGGGGTGGTGAGATGGGAGGAGGAGGCTCTCTGGTCTTTTCTAAGGAGCGAGCTGAGTGCTCTGATGCCCTGTACAGTGCCTCCCTCCTTGTCCTCACCAGGAACCTCATTATTCCCCAAGGCACAGGGCATGCCTTTTTCTGTGTAGGAAATGGCTCAAAGGGCACCCTACTGCCTAGATTCAGCCCAGCCCCTAACTAGGGCATAAAGAGATAGCCCCTGAGAAAGGGCACCACCTGTTTACAGACAACGTACAGTTTCCTTCAGGGGTATCACCCTACTGTGTTAAAGATGCAAAATAACCTTCTGATCATGCACATTAACAGGACATGCTGGCCAGGTGTGGTGGCTCACGCCTGTAATCCTAGCATTCTTGGAGGCTAAGGCGGGAGGATTGTTTGAGCTCAGGAGTTCAAGACCAGCCTGAGCAAGAGCGAGATCCTGTCTCTATGAAAATAGAAAAATTAGCCAGGCATCATGGCGTGCATGTGTAGTACCAGCTATTCAGGAGGCTGAGGCAGGAGGATAGCTTGAGCCCAGGAGTTTGAGGTTGCAGTGAGCTATGATGATGCTACTGCACTCTAGCCAGGGTGACAGAGTGAGACTCTGTTTCAAACAAACAAAACAAAAAAAACTGAGGACATACTTTCATATCAGAGGCAGATGACCCATTTCCATCTTAGTGAGGCTGAGAGGACTAAGGAGGACGCTGCTCTCTGTTCTCTAAAACAGAGATGCTTGCAGATGGTCCATCCAAGGCCTAGTGGGTCATCATTCGTGGCTGGTGCTGGCCAATTGCCTGCACTCAGACTGTTTTCTTGCCGTCCCAGGGTTCCTCTGCAGGGACTGCATTTCCCAGGTTCATTGCCCTTTGGCCTCCAGGTGAGTTAAATCAATGGGGGTTCCTGGCAGAAGACTAAGAGGTGGTAGGAGGAGGAAAGTCAGGGTTTTCCTTTCTCTCTGCTTCCTGTGGTCTCTTTGGCAGAATCTGAGTCTCTTCATGGTTCTAGCTCACATCACATGTCACCTCTCTCTGTGGCTGCAATTCCCACTGGACAGCCCTGGCTTTTGGTTCTGGTAACCCTACTTCCTCTCTTTCTTCTCTCCCTCTGTCCCTGGGAAGCAGAAGTGTCTCCCCGCTGCTGCTTACGTCTGGATTGGCTCATCATCCCTTGTGTGACTTCTTAGCCCTTCCATCACCTATGTGACCCTTTCTCTCTATCAAATTCCCTCTGTTGGAAAGATCTAGACTGATATCATTGGTCATTCTGCCTTTTATGTATCCAGGAAGCCCTGGAGGTCAGGGAAGGTCCTGTGAGCCTGGCAACTCCATCACTAGCTCTGAGTGGATCCCACGGAGCTCAGTTCCAGGTGAGTACATATGCTGTGCATATCAGGAACTGTATTCTAAAGCCAAGAGCAAACAGAGCAGACAGCCTGGCTTGCTCCCACCAAGCCCAGGTCACTAGCTTTTCAGGTTATCTTGCTGGGGAGGAAAAAGAGACTCAGTGGAGCAGGGGAGCGGTGTGGCTGAAGTGCCCGGAGGCTGGGCTGAGGGTGCTCTACTGTCGGCTTGTCTGCCCTTATGGTGCACTCTGATGTGGTGTCGACTCTCATTGCTCACACCCTTAAGTTCTGGAGGCCAGTGACTAATAGCATATGTGTGAGGTTTAGGAAACCACATAAATATGTGTGTGTGTGTTAGGCTTAGGGGCTAATGTGGATACAAATGAGGCTTAACAGCCTGCATAGATATATATGGGTTAGCGTCCTCTGTGAGGATGTGGGTCTAGCACAGATAAACTTGAGCCTGGCTCCCAAGGTTGCTTGATCTCCAAGACAAAGTCTTCTGGGGTCATTGGCAAGACACAGGTTCAGAACAGAGTTTATGGAGTGTTTGTTAGCTGAGCCTAAGAAAGGGATATACGGGAACTGAACACAAGTTAGGGGTTATGGGGACCCTTACCTTCCTTCCTTAATTGGGGGTCTAACTCCCTCCAGTTGTGCCCACTGCTGCAGACCGCTCCTTCCACTGGGGGACAGAGCAGAGGCCTAGGGACATGTCACTTACCAGATGACTTTCAGGGGGGCTGTTTGAGGCCCTAATAGACTGGGCTTTTCATTTTAAAAGAGTCGATTCTATTTCCTCAGCAGCAAGTAGAATCTAGGGGAGAGAAAGCATGTAAAAGGGCAAGAATCAGGAAAACTTGAACAGTAGCTGGACAGAATTCTATGTGTGTATATATGTGAGAGAAAGAGAGAGAGAGAGAGAGAAAGAGAGAGAGAGAGAGAGAAAGAGAGAGAGAGGAGTTACCCCACGATGACCTCCAGCTTTCCTCTCCTGCACCCTCATTGTGGGGATGGCACAGGCTCAGACCTGCCCTGGTACCCTCCCGATTGGCCTGGCCTGGCCTGGGCCCAGAGGTTGGAGGTGGGGCTGGACCACAGCAGGCCCTGCCGCATTCTCAGCCCATGCAGTCCCTCTCCTTTCCTGCCACTGTGTGCCTGGGCTCTGGTAATGCCACTGCTGTCTTGTGTCCTGTGCCTGCGGCCTAGTCCTGCTAACCTGTCTAGTCCTTCTAGGCCTGAGGCCCTGCCTGGCTCTCTCTGGCTCCCTCGCTGCCCGATCTAGCCTTCGGTTGTGTTCTGAGATCTGCTGGCAGACTTTCCTCTTGCTGCCTGCATGCTTGGGTTTCAGAAGACCCCTCTGGAATTGCCCATTGCTGTGATCCACCTGCCGGTAGTTACACCATGTTACCAAATGCTAGATGATCTGCCACTGCCCTCCCCAGCCACAGACTATAGCTGAGCTGCCACCTGTTGTCTGTTTCCACACCCTAGTACACAGCATTCTGCCTGTCACTCTGGAAGGCTGCCCAGCAGCTGCAGCTGAGGCCATCCTGCCAGCACCTTCCCCAGCCCCATGGGTGGTCCTGTCCAGCTTCTGGCCCTCCCTGCTTGCCTCATCTGCTGCCCTTATGCAGCCACGTCTGGCTGAATACAGCTGGGACAGCTTGGATGGGCCTATGGCACATTCACCCCCAGAGAGATGGTCATCCTCCCTCGGGACCTCTAGGGGAAGGCCACGTCTGGAACCCAATAATAAAACACAATAATGATAAATATAGCTAAGTTTCACTGAGGACTTATGATGTGACGGACTTAATGATTTACTAAAATTACTGTATTTATACCTCACAACTACCCTATAAGGTAAGCACTATTATAGTCCCTTTTCACAGATGAAGAAACGAAGGCTAAACAATGTAAATAAATCTGTGTAAGGCCCCATGGGCATAATTTATGGAGCTAGGATTCAGAACCAGGGTACTTGACTTCAGAGCTCAAACTCATAACCACTAGACCAAATTGCCTCCTCTGTGACCTCTGTTGAAGGCCCCAGCAGCATCCTCTGTTGTCTCCAGTGACCTCTCTCTCTGGTCTGAGATCAAATGACCCACAGGGGTAGGATTGAGGTTAAGGCCACAGTCTCAGTCAAGGCTTTGGATGCTTCTCACTCGCTTTAGAGAAGGTAGCTGGAACAACCTCACTCCTGGCCACATTCAGGAGTGGGCCACTGAAGTCATACATCTCCCAGTCCTCCTGTGTTTCCCCTAGGCCCTTCTTCCCTTGTGTCCCCTCCCTTGGGCTCCTTAAAAGTTTTCAGGGAAAGTCACCCAGTGGAAATATTGTTAAACACAGCAGGAAAATGGGACTTGTATGTATGTATGACAAAATCATTAATTGATGGATCTACCTTCTTAGAAGGGTCAGAGGCTGTATGAGTGAAGAAGAGGAAAGGAAAGGGCCCCCGGGGGTGGCAGAAATCTTTAAGGGAAAAGATGGGGGTGCTTCCTGGAGGAGGCAGTGGTGCAGATCACCTTGGTTTTAGTCCCGCCACAAAGTAGCTATGGGGGGAGGAAAAGGAAGAATGAATGCTGGATTGGGGGTACTTCATTTTCCAACTGAAGAATTATATACAGATGCTCCTCAACTTACAATATGGCCATGTCCCAAAAAACTCATTGTAAGTTGAAAATATCGTAAGTCAAAAGTGCATTTAATGCACTTAACCTACTGAACATCATAGCTTAGCCTGGCCTACCTTACGGGTGCTCAGAACACTTACATTAGCCTACAGTTGGGCAAAATCATCTAACATGAAGCCTATTTTATAATAAGGTGTTGAATACCTCATGTAATTCATTGAATACTGTACTGAAAGTGAAAAACAGAATGGTTGTAAGGGTACTCAATGTATAGTTTCTACTGAATGTGTATCTCTTTCCCACCATCATAAAGTCGAAAATTGTTAAGTTGAACCATTGCAAGTCACGGACCGTCTGTAGTTGGATTGGGGAAGGGGATGGAGATGGTATAGGGTGGTGGTTTGGAGGGGCTGGATACAAGCATGACTACAATGGGGTCAGTTCACCTTTTCGTATTTATGCAGTGTTTTGTGATTTGTGCGTCCCATTTATACTTGGAAAAACAAGTTCTTGAGAAAGATATCAAGGGGAGTCTCCCCTTCTCCTACCAACTCCAAGTCACTGCTCAGAAATGGGAGGGGCATATTTTTAGGAATTCCAAGAGGAATCCAGCATGTGGGCTGTAGCCAACTCAGTCAGACCCATATTGTAAGTCCTCCATCAACACATGTGGTTCTGCCCCGGGCCTCTCTCCTGTGCAAGGCTCCTCCAGCCTGGCTGGGCTGGGCTGCGCTGGGCAGGGAGCTGTTTCTTGTTCCTCCCTCCTCCCAAGTCCATTTCTGTTTGGGAGTATGGCCTAGTTATGAACTTCTGCTTTTTGGCCCTATTTCCTGGGCACCAAGAAGGAAAAAGAAAAAGAGAAGATATTTGTAGCCTCTAGGTTATTAGAACCCAAGAGGGCAGAAGGGAGAAGGAAGGCAATGGAGGAAGATGGAGAGGAGGGCAGACCGAACAGGTTGATGGAAGGACAAATGAGCAGGCTCTCCCTCCTCATCCAGCAGTGGAGATAATAGTGGTATAAGGTGATGTGGAATTAGGGACTTTCCTTCGAACGAATTGCCTGCTATATCTCTGGAAGACTTTGGACCCTGGTGGGAAGCACCTGTATTTGTGCTGGCCTCTGCCATCATCCTCAGCTTCTCCTGGCAGCGTAAGATCCTGCAAATCCTACTGGACTCCGCAAGCTGTGGTGGGATCGGGAATCAGGAGTGTAGCTGCAAATAGGTCAGGCTTTGTGGGGTTCCAAGGTTAGTCTTGGGGTCCATAGCCATAACTGCCAAAAGTGTCTTTTTCAGGTAGCTGAAAATAATTTGGAAAGGAATTCTGCCTTTTGGTGTTGTCAAGAAGGGAGCTGTTTCAAACGGCAAGGTGAGAAGGGGACCCTACCATGAGAGTCCCAATCCGAGTGCTGTGAGGGCTGGTGGAGCCCAGGCATGATCTCAGAGTTACAATACGTGTGCACCACATGGTGGGCCATGTGTACTGCTGCTTGGACTCTGGAGGCTGTGAGGCCCTCCGTGCTTGGAATAGTCTGGATATGCTGACTTGGCAAAACGGGTTGGGGGCTGGGCCACATCTGGAGGGGAGGGGGAAGGAGCCCCCATTGACTGGGCTGTGGAGGGGCTTGCCAGCCCCAAAGCCCTGAGCTCCCCCTTCCTTTTCCACAACCACAAGAGCAGTGTAATTCTCCTCACATTAAAAGTAAACATCTGGCAGCATCTGCAGTGCCCAAAATAAACGAAGAACTAATAGAAGGCGTTTGTAACCACAGTGGGTCTTGGAATGGAGAAGGAAGGGGCAGTTCACCAAGTAGAAGCCAAAATGGCTACTTGGGGAGTCTCAACTCATTTGTTTATTGATTGGTGATTAATTAATTGATCAGTGCACAAGCTCCTAGAAGATTCTACTGATGCAGTTTGATATGTCCCCAGGGCAACAGAGATATCACACTGACTTTGTGGGGCCAGATGGTCCATGGTATACCAGGGACTGGGAACGATGGTCAGTCCTGGGTGTCAGCTGCACCTTACTGCAAGTCCAGGGCCCAGTATCCAAAGATCTGAGAATAGTGGCAAAACCACTAGGGTCACTGCCAGGAAAAGGGTCATTTTCCAGAAACGGAGGTTGCCTCCTTTTAGGAGCAATCAGCAGCAGACACCAGTGTGAAAGAAGGTAGGATCCCTCTGAGGTTGTGGTGCCAAAGGTGCTCCCAGGGGTGAGAGGGAGACGGGGGCAGCAGAGAGGAGCAGGAGAGGTGGCCACATCTGGAGGTCAGTCCTCTGGAGCTGGCCTGTGGTGCCAGGCAGGGCAGTGGTATTGGAACAAACAGTGATAAACACACTGACTGCTGAAGTCTGATTGACAACAAGCAGGAAACAGAGCCTAGGACTGGCTGGCATCCTCTGACAACTGTGAAGGGGCTTAAGGATGAAATTGGCCATATTTGAACAGCATCAGATTCATTCCTCACAGCCACACTAAATGTAAGCAACAAATTAATACCAAAAATGTTGCCAGCTTTCACATCCTGGCAGGAGAAATGCTTCCGAGGGACAGATTCACAAGCCTTCGTGATTCTGAGGACTAGTATCCTTCATCACCCTCATCAAACAGTCAGAAGTGGTGCAGAACTTGCCGAGGAAGAGGGAAGGGAAGGACTTGGGGAAGGCTGGTTGCCTGAATGCTCGGAAATTGGTCAGCTGGCCATAACTTCAGAAATGGGTCTTGCACCAGAGGTCACAAACTCACTGCCAGCCGGCTGAATCTAGCTTGTAGACATGTTCTGTTTGGCCTACAAATGTCTTTATTTTCATTTTGAATTTGAACGAGTGGCCAAAATGTACAAATCACAAAAAATGCCCCATGCACTACTGCTCCCTTCCCTGCTGAATTCTACAGTCGCTTGTGATTTCAACTCCTGTATTAAGCCATCAAATACTTTTTTATGTGTCAGAGAATTAGTGGGGCTGACTTTCCAACAGTCCAATTTAAATAAGGTTATACAATAAAATGGGAGATTTTGGTCCTACTTTAGGTAAAAAGATTGAGCTACTCCTTTAATACATTGAAACAATTATCTAAATAAAACCATTTGTTTTTAATCAAACAACACCATGACATAGATAAAAATGTTTGAAAATAAAGAAAATACTAATTAGGTTGTCATTCTTACAAAATTATTGGGTTCTTTGTACTTCCAGTTTTATCCACGTTCATTTTTACATAGTTGCATACATGGGTTTGCATCCTGCTTTTTCATTTAACACTGTAATTTATAACTTTTCTCATATTGCCATGTAATCCTCATTTTTGTTATTCTAAATAATGTTGCAAGGAACATCTGTGTGTATTTGAATCTTTCCATATTTTGAATTATTTGCTCAGAATATATTTTCAGAAGCAGTATGAATGGGCTATACAAAGACTTGAGAATTAAAGAGTTAAATCTATAAGTTCTCGAGAAAGTACCCTGTAGAAATCTCTTCATCTCAGCACATTGTTGGAGAGGCTATAGGAAAAAAAAGGTCACTTTAGCATATGTGATAGGATTGTGGGTAATTAAAAAAAATTTTTTCAGCATGTGAAGTCCATTCCAGGAATAGCAGTATCTTGAGACCCAAGACAAATAGTACTAAATGTGCTAAGCAGAGGTCTGTGTTTAAAGAAGAGACTCATTTGCTCTTAATAACTGCAGAATGCTGCATAGCTCAACGATGGAGTCAGAAGGCTCCACACAGCATCAAAGCCTGCTTCAAAAAGATATGGGAAGCCAAGGTACAAGACAAACTGTCCTTCTTAATTAAAGCATCTTTATGTCCTAAGTACAATAGTCATTTCTTAGAACAATGGCTGCCTTTAAAACTTTTTATTGATGGCAGGAAAAAAAGGACTAAACAAAACCAGAGCATTTAAAGGTAATCTATATCCCATATATAACCTAAAGAGTGCTGTAAACAAGGTGATATGTCATAAAGTGAAATATGATACAGATAACCTCACTATTGTCTTCTGCACAAGTGTGGATGAATTACAGTGCTTTCAGTCTCCAAGCAATGGGAGGCGACACACGCTGTATATTTTGCTTTTATTTTGTATCCCCTCTCTGAGCCTTGCTCTTCCACTCCCACTGCCAATAAATGAGAAAATTGACATCATAGAAGGGCAGGGCAGAACAAGAGCCTTTTCTGGAGACTGACCCCTGCGCTGAAGCACTGAAGGCATCTGAGGAGTCTCTGGGAAGTGGCCCACAAGCTGTGTTTTGACGCTGGGCAAGTCGACGGAACCTCTAAGGGCAGGATTATGGAGCACTTGAGCAATCTCCACCTCCTGTGGAAAGGCAGCCTGCCTTTGGCAAGAAGAAATCGTGCCTCCCTAATCTACTAGAGCTTTTTGAAGGGTCAAATAAGTGTATGGATAAGGAGGAAACAGTAGACACAATCTATTTACACTTTCAAGCATCCTCTGAAAGGCGCCACACTAAAGACTGTTAAAGTAGTTGAGTCACCATGGGAATGGGGAGAATGTCTGGTGACAAATAGGGAAATGGCTTGGAGATAAGAAATAAAGAGTAAGGACAAAAAAGCCTCTCTCTGCACGGAAATGTGTTAACAGTGGGGCTCCTGTTGGGGAACTGATGCTCCTGGGGGGACCAGCTTAACTAGCCTGTAGTGATTTGAGATGTGACCATCAAGCTCTTTTGCCTTCATAAGCCACATGTGGAAATCATCCTCATTGCCATATAGTCCTATCTCATATTTTGTCTTGTTGAATTTGTCTTTGTGACATCTTCAGTGACAATTGTGAGCTTCTGAAAGGGAGGGGGCATGTCTGATAGTTTGGTATTCATTACAGTGACTAGCATCCAAGATGTATGTGTGGCTTGACCAGTTGAGAGAAGAGTGATTGTATGTTGAAATCTTCTGGCTTGCCTATGGCCTTGAGCTCTCCTAAGTAGGGAAATACTGACAAAGGGCTGTACACTGCAGGAAGATTCAGGAGGCTCGTCAGTGGCCGACGATGTTCAACATGGGCAAGGGCAGGTTGAGTAAAACATTAAGTGAAAAGCAATTCAAATTGCACTTTGTTTTTATTATAAATGGTGTAAAGAAAGTACATCTAAAAGTACATCTCATTTTAGAGAATAATAACGTATAATAGCATAAAAACTGCACTGTTGATGGTGACAGCTTCAAAGCTCTCAATGACAGCCCAAGAAAGGGTTTTGGGTCACTATAATCCAGTGTTTCTCAACCTAATTTTCATTATTATCCCTCACCCCACCAAGTACTTTTTTTACACACTTTTTTCCTAATTGCTGCCACCTTCCATGAACTTTTAATAGCATGGATATACTGTATGTCCGTTTATGTCCTGTGGCCCTTTGGAGGGACACAAAACATTGTAATAGCTAAGATTTTTCATCTTCCATGAACGAAGTTTTGTCTCCTTGGGGATGATAGTGGCTTTTTTGAGAATGCACGCTGCAGAGGACTCCCTGAAGGTTTGTGCCTAAGGTGTTACTTCATCTGAGCAGAACAGCAAGTTGCTGAACACCTAAGGATGGAACTGGGAACAAAAAAAAAAAGTCTTCTCTTGCCCTCCCCTCAAGCCAAACAAAGTCTCAAATGTGAAGTGGGGTGGCGTGCTCCCAATCTGCTGTCTGTCTTAGAGGGCTGACAATTATGGAGCTCACGTCAAATTCCTTGGCCCTCTGCCTTCAAGTTGGGTTTGGCCAGTGGAGTGCTTGGCAGGAGATTGAGGGATAGGGAGGAAGCAGAGGGGGACAAGAGTGTATGTCCCCCCTTGTAAGGTCACCTTGTCTGGCTGGGTCCTTTAGTCACTTCCCTTTTCAAGGTGTCAACTCTACATCAGTCCTTCTGGGTTCTTCTTCCAGGTTCTGGTAACAGCTCCCACTCCATTCTCTTGGGTAGAGATAGTAACACCTTGCCTGCTATTGGCCCCAGGTCACAGCACTATCCTTTGGGGTTCCCCTGTACCCACACATTTGTAAATGTGCCTTATGAACATTGTGCTGTTTCCCGTTGGGACCCTGAATAATAGAGGGGGAGCTCTTGTCACTGCACCTCAGGAGAGACTTTCTGGAGCTGGAATGAGGCCAGAGGAGGGCAAGTGAGTGGATGTAGGGGCTGGGTGGGATAGCGTAGGATGACAAGGGATCACAATCCTGAAAAAAGGAGGCCTTGAATGAATGGCGTGGGAGAAGGAACTTCCCCTAAACACAGTTGTAGGGAGCCTCTGGAACTTGAGAGGTAATTTTAAGAAATATCTTGGTCCATCTCCTTCACATAGTTGGGACTGATATAATATTTTCTGCACTGGAAGGGGTAGCATTGGCTGGAATTCATGGGGAGGTGAACAGGGAAAAATAAAAGTCCTCCGTCATGGACCTCAAAGAGGTCCTTAAGGGTTAAGCTCTTTGGGGACATCCTCACTCTTGTGGGATGATGCCAGAGAGGTGAACCTGGTCTGCTTAAATTGCCCACTGGGCTTTCAGAGGCAGAGTTTGGGCGTGGGAATCCTTCCTGGGGAAGTGGCGGTTGTGAGTGGACCACTGATCCCGTGAGTTCAGGCAGACCCTGTGCTCCTGGGTGGAGGGGATGGAACATGGGCTTTTGGGTGCAATAGCCTAAGCTTGGATTCTGGCTCCTCATCTCTCTGGGCCATCACCCACCTTGCACAGTTGCCATGAGGATTAAATGAGAAAGTACACATAAAGGCATGCAGGCCTGGCCTATAGCTGGCAGCAGCCCAGCCCCTCTTCCTAGCAAACTGAGTAGTCTCATATTCTGAGTCCACCAAGTCTGCTTTCCCAGCTCTGCCCCCGGGAGCAGGGGGCAACCAAATCTTACAAGCTCTGGGCTCCAGAAACCACAGAGTGAAAGCAAGAAGCTGTTGTCATGGATTGGGGGTGGGTGGGCACATTATCCTGAGGCCTCCTAATCCCATTTTCTGCTTTCATGTTAATCCTCTTCCTCCTTCTGTCTACCACACACTGCACTCCCAGGGCATTGACCCAGAGAGCTGGCCCCACCTCCCCCAGCCCACAGCCTTGCTCCCTGTTGTGGGGGCGGGAGGGGTGGGGCAGTCTGGCCCGTGCCTTGGTCCTCCCCAGTTGACCTGGGTGTTCTTCCAGGCCAGGCCATGGATGAACATTGAGGGCTCAGCTCACGAATAACGATAACAATGACAGTATCAGCCAGTATTTCCCAAGCACTTACCGTTTGCTGACACTGGCTAAGACTTTTACGTATAATGTTTCATTCGATTCCCATAAGGCTTCTGTGAAGCAGATTATTGATCTGAAATTTGCAGATGAGGAAACAGAGGCTCAAGGATGCTGTCATGACCCAGATCACACTGAGCAGCATAACTGTCCAGGATTCCTGGCCAACTCAGGCTGGCTCCAGAGCCTTATGGGGAACCGCCAGGCAACACTGCCCCTCCTGTGTTGCTTACTACTTCCCCAACACTGGAAAGGATCTCCCCCATGCCCCAGCTTCCCTCCTCTGGCACACATCACCTGAGGCTTCAGTTGGGTGACTATATTTCTTCTATCCACTACCCCTGGGTATCACTGGCTTTGCAGTGGAGTAGAAAGAACATAGGCTTTGGGGGGAAGGGGAGGTGGGATACGGTTCTGGCTTCCGCAGGATGGGGGAGAAAATACACCCAGGAAGTGAAAGTTTTCCAGGGAGACAGGTGGCTACAGGTAAGCTGCTGTCTGGGGGAGGAATGATTTGGCCTCAGACTTTTATTCACTATACCCTTTCTTCCTGAGCACTCCATCACCTCTCCAGCCCCAGTGGCGAATGTCCTTTTATCTACTCTGCAGGACTGAGTCTGGCTATTTTTGCCCCCAGAAATAGGTTTTGAGGCAACGCTCACTCATGGAGGGAGAAGCTGTCCACCATCCTTTCAGCCACCTGTGGGTGAGTCTTTCTCATAAAATCATAAAAAGATTTTATGCCCTTCCAACCTCCATTTGAGTTTGTGACACACTCAAAGTAGGGAGGAGCTGCCCTCATTCTAACTTAGATTCCTCTTGCTGCAATTCTCCCCGCCAGAGGCAGCACACAGCGCTGAACAGACAGCACGTGCTCTGAGTTAGGGCTGGGTTTAAACGCTCACTAAATCACTCGGCAGCTGTAACCTGGGCTTCAGTTTTCAGGTCTGTAAAATTGGAATAACTGTAC
This sequence comes from Daubentonia madagascariensis, assembly GCA_023783475.1. Classification (NCBI taxonomy): domain Eukaryota; kingdom Metazoa; phylum Chordata; class Mammalia; order Primates; family Daubentoniidae; genus Daubentonia; species Daubentonia madagascariensis. The sequence continues at coordinate 35,819,705 of JAKFHU010001035.1, read as the reverse complement.
CTTGCTGAGGCCAGAGCTTGTCCCTCATAAGTGTCATTTCCCTCTGCCCCTCTCCAGGGGCCGGTGAGCCCCTCATCTGGAAACCTCTCGACGGCTGGAAGTCAGTGCTTGGTTCATCTTCAGCTTTCTTCTTCCCCACCGAGTCACGTGGGTCCTGGGCCCTGTGGCCCTTTCTGCCGATGATAACTGGGTCTTTGTGTCCTTCGCAGAGTTCCTGCCCCAGCCCTCTCCCCTCAGGTTCTCATCAGTTCTGGCACCTCCTTGGGCCCAGCGTGGTGATGGGGTTCCTCCTATCCTCAGACCCCACAGGCTGGATGGCAGTGGAGAGTAATAGAGGACAGTGTCAAATCTAACACTGGATGGCACCAGGCGGGCTGCGTGTGTTGCAGCGAGAGAGTTCAGCTGGGGAAAGAGGCCCAAAGCCTGCTGGAAGCCGAGGACCTCCTTGGAGGGATGAGGTCTGAGGGTGGTGTGCACGGGCAGGATTCGGCTGGGTTGAGTCATGGTGTGAGGCACTGTGGAGGCCCTGACTCTCCCCTCCACCCACAATCACCAAGCCCAGACACCAGAGGCAAGATGTGTGGTGTGTGGGTTGGCGATGGTGGTGGTGAGCTGTGGCCTTGAAGGTCAGGGCGGCATCGATGACGAGAACTCCAGAGCCAATGTCAGCTCCTCAATCACTTAGAACCACAAAGACATTTTGTATGTGAGAATGACACCAACCACATCTCCTCTGTTGAGGAGAAATCGGATTCTGGGTTAAAGTTTGGTTATTCTTTTCAAAGCCCTCAAAGAATATTCTAAAAGTAAGAATGGTATACAGAAGAGGGGATGTGGGTTTCAAGTCAGAAGACGTGCATTCACATGGCGGCTCTCTCTGGCCTCAGTGTGATCTTGAACCCCTCAGGTCTTTTGAACCCTCAGGTCTTTGCCTTTGCTCTGGGTTTCCATACACTCCTGTTAGACTCTCCCTCCTAAAATCCAGGAAGTGGGGGCTGGTCATTCCATCGACCCTCCTTTCTCCCCACGCTCCATGTGTTTCTTGCTCAGAGAAAGGCTCTGAAAGAGAATAGTGCCCATGACCTTGTAGTGGGCAGTGGTGATGAGGGCCAGGTCCAACCTGGTGTGGGGGCAAGGCTGACCCACCTGGAGGTTGCTTGTGGTTCCCCATGACTCCTTTCTGAACTATTTCTCTACCAGTTAACGGAGGTGGCTGATATCCCACCATGAGGCTATCACTCCTTTGGGTTAGGGCTTCATATGTAAGAAGCCAGTATGTCAAAATGAGAACCTCCTGGGGGAAAGGGAGTCCCCGGGTCAGGACATGATATGGAGGGCCAAGGGGGGAGGTGGGCACCCTGGGAGCAGGGCCTGGAAACACTTTGGTGACTTCAGTGTTTGCCACTGAGATTTCACTCATCATCCCCACGACACACACCTACCCACAAAAATATACCAAAGACAACTGAGGACCAATAAGTCACTGTCCAAGAAACCATGGCTGGGGAAGAGTTTTTGCTGTGAAACGTCATTTTATTAACTGATTTTTTTTTACAAAAATAAACAATTTAAAGAACAAGAAGTACAAAAGCTTCTGGATATACAAACTCCAGGAGGGGGGAAAGCCTGGTTTTGGCTGCTTTGCGGCTTTCACTGAAAGCAAATGAGGCAGAAAGGCCCCAGCCCCACCCCCACCCCAGGTCCTGGCTCAAACGCAGCCTGCTCCTCTACCCCGGTCTTGGCTCACGCTGGGGTGCGCACCTCTGCCCCACCCCTGGGCTGGCCCGGGAGCGCCCCCTGTCGGGAGGCCAGAGGCAGCCTCTCCAGGTACAGAATCACCCACACCCCTGAGCATCTCCCAGCTACGTCTCCTGTCTGGAGATAAGCTGAGAGGACACTCTGTGACCGATTGTCCCCACGCGGCCCCCCGCCTGCCGTGGCATGTGCAGCAGCAGCAGCAGCAGCAGGGCTTTGGCTACATTCTCACACTATGAACACAGTGACGAGGCTGCCCATGGAACTGTCCCAATGAGGGGCACAGCCCCCAATGGGGAGACTAGCCTGAGCCTTGCTCACAGCCCAGAGGGTTACAGAGGCAGTCAGTCCCTGTGATTCCTGGCCTGGGAGCCAGCAGTCCCATCCCTAGGCTGGTAAACTCACATTTTAACATTTTGCATTATTGCACGTTTGTCCTGGTCACATCGGTCTGTCTGAGATGTCAGCCTTGTCTGCAGGGGTTCCCAGGTGACATGCAGCACTACTAATGCAAGTCACTCCCTCCACAGGCAAGCCCAGCTGGTGAGGATGGTTGGCTGGTCAGCCAAGTCCTCAGACAGACAGGTCAGCCAGAGGCCTTCACATATGTGGTCTTGTTGGGATCAGGGACCACTTGGCTCCATCCAGCCTTGAAAAAGACCAGCTGCCGACCTGGGGACAGAGATGAGGGGTAAGAGGACTGGATGTTTCTCTCCCTAGAGGTAGGGCCATTCTCCCTAATTCCACTGCCTTGAGGACACATACTTCTCTCCCAACATCTAAGCCTCCCCTCTGCTTTCTGATGGGGGCCCACTACCTGTCAACTTTCTTCCCCCTGGAGAAGTCCAGCCACCTCCCTCAGGATGCCTTCTCCCACTGGCTCACCTGTCCAGGTGGTCTGATTGGTGACCACAAAGGCCTGGCACTGGGCATGGCTCTCACAGATGTCCATGGCCTCAGCCAGGTTGAACACTGAAAGGAGGCAGCTACCATGGTGGTAGGATGGCCAGCAGCGGTAGTCTTCCTGGGGTATGGTGCTGTCTGGGATGCGCTGGTACTCTGTGGGTTAGGGATTGAGCAAAATGAGAACTGTGTAAGCCCAGGGATAAGGGCTGGGGCCACTTTTGGAAAAGGGCGGCAAGACTCATTTTCTAGGTGAAGGCTGAAGTCCAGCCCATTCCGCCTAGTGTGGAGATGAAGGCAGCCACTGCTGTTGAAACTGGGCTGATCACTCAATAAAGGTAAAGCACAGACTGCTTTTAGGAGAGACACATCTCCCAAATCTAAGTGCATGAAGCTGGTTCGGGCAGCACAAGATGGCAGGCGCATGCATGGGACAGACACACACACACAGCCACCAGCTGTCCAGGCTAACTGCTGAGGTCAGAACATTTTAGACAGAGCCAGGCTTCTCAAACTGCAATGTGCATGTGAATCCCAAGGGATCTTGTTAAAATGCAGATTCTGATTTAGTAGGTGTGGGGTGGGACCTGAGATTCTGCATTTCTAACTAGCTCCCAGTGTGGTCTTCAGAGCACCCATCATTCACACTTTTTCCTGGCATGGGGGAGAGAGGTTAGGCAAGCTCCTCAGATAGGCCTGGGGGGACAGACAGGCAGTTTTGAAGTAAAGAGACATGCAAATGGACTAAAATGCAAGAAGTCCATGGCTAGAGTGGGGAGAGGCTGGAGGAAGAACCTGAGATCTCCTCATTACATTGAGAGCGCCTCAGAGGCTCTGAAAACGCACAACCAGGAAACTGCTTGGCTGTAGGCCTCTTGTTCACCCCAGTCTTTCCCACTGCCTGGGGAGCCCCAGCTCTGGACTGATAATGCAGAAGCCCTGGGCCCCTGGCCACCCCGCCCTCCTGTCTCCTTCTCCTACTACGGACTAGACCAAAGTCCAGGGCTGGCTGTGATTTATAGCCCCATAAACTGTGTCCTCAGGGACAGAGCCAGCCATTGTTCACCTCGTTAAACTTTATTTACAGGGCTAACGAGGGCTCCCCCACCCCTAAGACTAGCCAGGGCTCCTTGAATATGGAGGCTGCCCATCCCTCGCCCCCTGCCAACCATAGCTACACCCCAGGGCTTCAGCGGAGGGACCACAGCCTGTAACCTAAAATTCTCTCCCTGCCCTGGGGTTTCTTGGCTGGTTTCAGCGTGGAGACCCCCTCTACCTCCAGCTGCCCTCCTAGCCCCAGGAGGCTAGAGGAAGGAAAGAGAAGCAAACATATATTGTGTTCCAGCTGTGAATAGGAACTGCTCTAATTGCTTTCACACATTTCACCTGGTGTTTAATCTTCATAAGAATTTTGTGAGGTGGGTCATAGTGAACCCAATTCACAGGTGAGGAAAGCGAGGCTCAAGGGGCAACTTGCTCAAAGTCACGCAGCCAGTACATGGAAGGGTTTGGAGCTGCCCAGAGGAGGGGTGTCAACGCCCACCCGCCAGTTCAAGGCAGAATTATAGTTGTTCTAGCTCAGCTAGAGATGGGACCTCAAAGTGAAGGCCAAATAGTCAGTGGTCTCTACATTATTCCATGTGAGCCCTTAGAGTGGCCTTTGGAGACAAGGGTCTCCAGAAGGAGGGTGAGCCACTTAGCCCAATTATGGGGTCACTCACCCTCCCACCTGCTCCCCCCCACCTCCCCAGTCCCTGGTTCCCTGTTGGGGCTACTCACCAGTGCTGCTGCTTGTCGTGGAGTTCTGCAGATACTGCCCACTCCGGTACAGGTGCAGCACCTTCTCCAGCTGGGTTAGGGTCTCGTCCACCCCCCAGGTGAGCTCTCCTGCACAGTGCAGTGGGGCTAAGACAGGATGCCTGGGCTCCCACTCCCCCGCTAAGTAGGTAGTCAGCTGCCTTCCCCTCTCCCCCTCTGGAGCCTTGGGCCTAGATGACTGGTGGGCTGGGGAGGGTGGCTAGCTGCAGAATGGGAAATGATGGTTTCTGGACCCTGTGCTGCCCTGGGTCATTCTTGTCCCCACTCACGCTAGGGAAGGGGCAGGTGATGGGAAGCAGATGGGCCCTGAAGAGCTTACCTGTGGCATTGACAATGCTGTCCAGCAGAGGCCGTAGGGAGGGAGGGGCACTGTGGGGCAGGAGGTATGTGAAGAAAAACCTGTGGCAGAGAGAAACCAGGGGCTCATGGCTCCAGCCTTTAGGGACACAGCCTTCTTCTACCCCAACCTGGCCAGGGAGCCTGATCCTTCAGGCCTGGCAACCAGGCATACCCTCAGGGTGTACCACGGAGTCTCCACAGACTCAGGGAAGGGGTGAGGGCATGTGCTAAGACCACAACTAACTTCACACCAAACTGAAACCTGATGTCTGTCTTCCCCATCCTTCCCCAGGACTTGCCCATCTCCCAGCCTAACATTATCCCCTGACTGACCCCCAGTGTCAGAGCAGCCCCATGCCTGGGGCCCGATGAGGAGCTTCCCAGAGGTCAAGGGCCAGAATGGGAAGGGGAAGTGTCAGTACCACCAGCCCTAGGCACTGAGTCTAACACTATTTTAAGAAGCCTCCAGCTGCCATCCCCCAATCCAGATTCTCCTTGGAGCTGCCTATTTTTAGCCTTACCATCAAAAGCCTGAATGTTCCCTTCTAGACTGGGTGGAAGCCTCTCCCCGCCCTATGACTCCATTGGCCAAGGCTGAGTCTCTCTGCCCTTGCTGGCCTCCTGGACCCCATGCTGGCTCTCTCCCCGCCTGGGCCCGCTCTCCCTCAGTGGAGTTCCTGAAGGGGGGTGGAGGTCACCTGTAGGCATTATAGAGGTTGCGCTTCTCATTCATGCCCTCGCACCAGCCTTGGGCTGAGCAGGGCAGGGTGAAGTTCCTGGCTGGAAACTCGAGGATGCAGTCGGTGCTGTCTGCACACGGTGTCTCCTCCACGCGTGCATCGTCCAGGTCTGTCACCTTCAGCTCCCCATCCACCAGGACAAACTGCCGAGGGCGGAAGTCCAGCAGAGTGACCGAGCCCAGTGGGGAGTGGGCCAGGTGGTGGAGGAGGCGACCCAGGCTCAGGCAGATCTGGGGGCAGACATAAAGACTGCTGGCTGCTGCTGTCCTGGGTGGGGGCCTGTGGGACTCCAAGGTGCCCTCCTTTGGGGCTCTGGACTCAGCTCAGGGGTTGGCCTTTCTCTTCTATAGGCCCCAGTGCTCAATAAAGGCTGAGACCTAAGGAGGCCAGTGATTTTTGATTAACCCTTGGCTTGCCTGACCCTGCAAATAACATGGAGTGGGTAGGAAGCTGTAGCAGGGGGTCTGGAGATAATGAATCCATTCCCTGAAGCTGTCTCTTGAGTGTGGTTTTAGTTCAGTATATGGAAACAGAGGGAAGATGACCTCAAGGTTTTTTCTAGCCCTAGGACACTGGCCCTCCTGCAGCCAGGCTGTGTGAGTGTTCGAGTGTGAGTGTTTACGTGTGTGAGGGAGGGGTGAGGAGGACAAGAGCACAGAATGTCAGGGTCCTCCGTGTCTTGCTTCTTTTTTTAACCCTTTGGCTGCTGGCCGAGCCAGCCCGTGTTCCTTCCTTCCCTCCCTCTCCCTTGGCTGAGGAGGAGTCGAAGCTGCTCTGGAGGATTGACCTTCCAAGGGAGAGCCATCCCAGCAAGGAGCCCAGGGCCGGAGCCCTCCTCCCCACTCACTCGGAATCGATCCTCCCAGGAAGTCTGCAGCAGCTGGATCATTTCCACAGGGGCGCCCAGCTCCGTGATGGTGGTCAGGGTGTCTGGGATGTCCTCACTATCCTGGTAGCAGTAGCCATAGAGCTGGGGGAAGCCCAGGGCAGGTCATTAGGTCAAAGGGTGGGGGCGAGGACAAAGAGGGGCTGGACTGTCAGATGCCCCCTCCCTCTGCTCCTGGCCATCCTTAGGCCTTTGCCTCAGCTCAGGCCAGAAGAGAATAGCAGCATTGCCTGGGAAGCCTGCCCTCTCTTCCCTGCAGCCAGAGCTCCTGCTGGCTACATTAGCCCCTCACCTCTTGCCCCTCAGGTAAATGGGCAGGTCTGGCCACCATGTGTTAACCATGTGCCAGGCTCTGTGCTAAATGCTCTACACATATAACTCCATTCTTGTAATAACCCCAATGGGCACCATGGGTACTATTATTATCTTCAATTTCAGGTGAGAAAACCAACTCATAGAAGTTAAGTTGCTTGCATAAAGTCACACAGCTAATAAACATAGGAGCTAGGATTCAAATAGATGCCACTTGGTTTCCACAACCTGATTCTTTCCAGGAATACTGTTTGCTAATACACAAGCCAGCAAACAGCTGGCTGTTTGCCTCCTCCCCTACTCCAATCCTTGTCTATTCCTCATCATTTCCACTTTCTGGCAGCTTCATTTTTTCTCTGCTTGGGTCTTGTGGGAGGAAAAGCAAGCTCCCTCAGGATTGGTAACAGGTGTTGATAAGAACAAACTAAGGGTCACATCGTTGGGCGTTCTTTGCGTATGTGGGTGGATGATGTGTGTCAATGGAGGTGGTGGCGAGTGATGGCTCCTAGGGAAGAACAGTTCTTTGGGGGCTGCCCCCTCTATGTCATCTGGTGGAGGGGGCTGGGTACTGCCCAGCTGGTCAGGGACTTCCGGGAAGCACAGCCTGACTTTGTCACTACCACCTAAACCAGCATCTACAGGCTTCTCTCCGGCTCTCCCAACACACCCCACAGCAGCTAGGGGTTCACAAGGTGCTCAAAACAACCAGCATCCTCTGGGGTAGAAACACAAAGGGTGAGGTGTCCAGGTGGGACTGGGGAGAGAGGAAGCTACAAGGTGGAGGGCTGGGAGGCACCAAGCCCACAGGCAAGATGCCCCTGCACACTGCTGCCCTCATACCATCACTCACACCATGCCCAGTGCCACTCTAGGCCGTACGTGCCCACTTCCCACCCCAGGAGTGCCCCTTCGCTCCCTCTCCCTGGAGCCAGCCACCCCAGTCCACTCTTGGGCTGTGACTTAGGGGGCCGGGGCAGTCCCTGGCACCCTGTTCTTCCTTCTCTTTCCACACCCACCATCAGTCCAGGGAGGTCTCATACCCTGGTGGGGTGAGGGGAAGGTAAGAGGAGCAGCCCTGGGGCCTGGTTCTCATTTTCTTGCCCAGAGTCTGAGCCTTTGTGGGAAACTTCTGAAGGTTATTAAACACCCGGAGGTCGTTAAATGCGCTGTTAACGAGGTATTAATCAACACCCCTCAGGAAAAAATAAAAAGACACCATTAACCCCCCCAGGAAGCGTGTGGCTGAGCATTTCAGTCACATCTTTTGTTCGTTTGGGAGAAGAAATATCCTCTAGTGGGGGCCAGAATCTGGGCCCAAGCAGGCCTGGGGGCCCATCTGAGGCCTGAGGCCCCAGGATGACAGGAGGGGTGGGGGGAGGGAAGACCCCATGCCCTTTGACCCCGGGCTATAGAGGCATCTGTCACATGAGGGAGTGTGTGTGTGTGTGTGTGTGTGTGTGTGTGTGTGTGTCTCGAGGTGGGCTGGGGAGGGGGGTCACAGAAGAGGGACAGAAAGATCTCACCCAGGCAGCCCCAGATGAGCAGAGCAAGTGCTGGGAGGCGCAGAGCAGGACCTGCTATCCTGGGTATCTGCTACTGGAACCCCCAGCACCAGCTCTGGGCTGCTCAGAGACTAGGAGGGGTCCTGGGGTGGCCTGTGCGACTAGGAACTCTAGAAACATTATCTAGCTCCTCCCCCGTTCAGCAAACGGTTTTGAAATTTTAAATGATTAAGGGGTATTAAAACAACATTATTTCTAGTTCCCTTCACACTCACACTGAAGCCTCCTGAATAGGAAGACCTGGCTGCAGGCTTCCCTGCCAGCAGAGAAGGCGGTGCTGAGGAAGCCAGAGGGACACTGGCCTGGGGGCAGGGGATGAGTGGGGGAGACCCACCCCCAAAGTAGTCCTTAAAGTCACACAAATGGACCCTGCTTTTCACTTTTCCCAGGCAGAAAGAACCTGGGACACTTTCTACCTTAGCAACCCTTGTGCCCTGGGGCAGCTAACTCCACTCTCTGACACTATAAGAATCACACAGCCAACCCCAGACAGAACCAGTCTTGATCTGGTGAGGGAATGGGTGAAAACTACTCAGCTGTAAGTGTTTTCTTTGGTGCCTTCAGAATTGGGCTGGGGGCCTGAAATTACAGGGGAGGACCATGCTGTGATATATGTGTGTGGGGTTAGCTGGATGTTCGTCAGGAAGTTTGGGTGGGGGTAGTGACAGAGGGAGAAGTGCCTTAAGAGATAGGAAAGCACATCACACATCAAACCTGTCCTAAGGAAGGGGTGGGGGGGGGAGTTGGGTCTATTAACTAACACTAATGTCCTGCTAAATCACTCAAGACCTCTGCACCCCCTCAAAATCTGGCTGACACCCCAGGGTTTTCAAAAGCTCCCAAGAGCCCCTGGGAAGTGGCGAGAGCAAGATCCTCCCAGTTAGAATGGCCACGTAACCAGCTGCTCACTCCCTGAAGCTCCTGACACAGTGTCAGCCGTGCAGCCAGGCACAACCACACACATATCTTGGCTATGCCGACCTACTGAGATCAGTTCAGGGTCCAGGACCCCGTCACAAGTATCTGACCAAGGTGGAAATGTTGTGCGGGAGACTGGGAGCCAGCCGGGGTATAAATAACTTTCTGGCCTAACTCTCCTATTCTGCAATGCCCACCCCATCCCTCCAGTCCTGGGGGCCCATCTCACTCCTGAGGAAAGGAAGGGGGGACTCCTGGATTACCAGTCAGTTCTGTTGGGTGCAGAAAGGTTAGTTTGAGTGGGCGGGGAGGTGGAAGTTGTGGGCAAGGTTTATCCGTTGAGGAGTCTGCACACACCCTGTGTTCACCGGGCCAAGAGCAGTCAGGGATTCCCCTCTCTGTCTGCTCAGACATGTGCAAAGGGAACAGTTTGTCTAAGTTTGTTGAAAGGATTTGTCCTGTAAAATTTGGATTCAGTCAAAAGGCCGCACTCAAGGATCCAGAAGGCCACATGTGGCCCCATGGCTGCAGGTTCCCCACTCCTGAATCCTAGGATGGAGACTTGGGAGAGAGGAAGTAGGATGTATTAGGGTTGTGCTGGGATTGTGAGAGGCCCACTTTATGTCTAGCTTGGGGGGGGGGTCAAGGTGGACATCTCATTTCTCCCATCTGCCCCCCAGTGAACAGGGGAGGCAGGGTCCCATTTAGTAGGAATCTTGGCATCTGGCTTTCCCAACCTTCCAGCCTCTTGGCCATATATGCTCAGATAGTGTTTAGACCCTCAAGCCCTAAGTCAATCCACCAAGCTAAGACCCTAAGGCTTCCTCAGTGGTTCAGGACCCACTTTAAGGCCTGGGGAACCCCAAGGTCACTTCTGGGAAGGGCTGTGCATTTTCTGGCCTACTCCCCAGCCCCCTTCCTGTGGCTTCTGGGTGGGGCTGGGGGTGGGGGACTCTCTGGGAATTAAGCCTGACACGTGGTCTCTTTCCAGCCCTTCCCAACCCCACTGCTGTCCAACCTCACCTTCAAAGTCAGACAAGTCACTGGAAGTTGAGAGAAGGGGGGCTTGGATTCCATCAAGAAGAGGGATCCTGTCACGGCAGTTGGGATTCTGACACAGGTGCCTCGCTTGGGGTCATTTTGGCTTGGAGTAATAACCCTGGTGTTCAACACCCTAGCTCCAGCCCCATCTTATCGGACTGCCCCATCCCCTGAGTTTTGGGACCTTCTGTCCTGTCCTGGCTTTAAGGGATGTGTGGAAGCTGAGAAACCCAACAGTCCCTTGGTAAAGGGATGCTGACAAACGAGGGAGAGGCAGGATGGTGCAGTGGGAAGCGCCATGGTCCGGGTTCTGCGCCTAGCTTAGCCTAGGCACAGTCATCGGCACTGTTTCTTTACCTCCCAGCCAACACCCTCACCCCCGCACCCCCACCCTCGTACCTGCAGCACGTTGGGGTGCCGCAGCCGCTCCAGCAGCACCATCTCCTTGAGCAGCTTGTGGGCCGCCAGCCGATAGCAGCCCCTCCGTACCCCGAACTCGCGCACACAGCTACCCAGATCGTGGCCGCTGAAGTCCACCGCCTTGAGCGCCACCGCCGCGCCGCCGGGCAGGCGGACGCGGTACACGGCCTTGGTGTAGCCTGAGCCCACGTACTGCGCGCCGGACACGTTGCGGAGCGCGGCGCAGCCCAGGCGCGGGCCCGGGCCAGGGGAGCCCAGGCTGGGAGCGGGGGGCCAGCCTGGGACGCCGTCGGGCAGGGGCCGGGCCCGCAGGGGCCGGGGACGCTGCAGGCCCGGCCCGCCCGGAGCCAGGTCCATCAGGCGCCGCCGCTCGGGCCGGCCAGCCCCGGGCCCGGGCCCCCCGCGGGAATAGCGCTGCACCTCCTCGTAGCGCGCCCGGATCTCCGGGCCCCCGGCCCCCCCCCGGGCCCGGGCCGGCGACGGCCCGGGGGACTGGCCTGGCCGCGGGGGCTCCGAGCCTGGAGCGAAGAGCACGTTGAGGACGGAGCCCAGCAGGAAGGAGGCGCAGAAACCCACGGCCACGGCCGCCCGCCGGCGCCGCATCGCTCCCCTCCCCCCGGCCGGCCGGCCCCGCGCGGCTCCCCGGCCCCGGCCCCGGCCCCGGGCGGCTCAGGCTCCGAGGCGACTCCGCTCTGCGCCCCGCCGGCCCCCTGCCCAGCCCGCGCGCATGGCCCCGGCGGCCCCGACCTCGGCCCCTCGCGGGCGACACATCGGCCTGACACTTGCCTCCCTCCCGCCCTGCCCCCGCCGCTTATAAGGCCCGGAGCCGCCTCCGCCCCCTCCGCCTCCGCCTCCCAGCTCCCGGCCCGAGCCCGTCCTCGGCGCCGCCCCCTCCGGCCGCTCGGCCCGGCCTTCCCTGCTGACTGACAGCGGGACCTCCTCCCGCGGCCGTCCCGGCCTGGGAAGCGGCGCGGAGGCGGCTCCAGCCCTGCCCGGCCGGCGGCCCCCAGAGCTTCGGCCGGGGAGCGGGGGAGGGGGCGGCGGCGGCCCCGAGGCGCGCGGGGGCTCCGGGCCCGACGCGAGGGCGGATAACGGGGCCAGGGCTGCCGGATAACGGGACCGGGAGCCGGATAACGGAGCTGGCCGGGAGAGGTGGGGGGAAGATAAAGGGGCGAGGCGGACGGGTAACCGGCTCCGAAGGGGACAAGCGGCTGGGTCCGGGGTGCGGGGATCAGTGTAATCCCAGAGCTGCCTTCCTGGAACACCCTGCCTCGGTGCGGGCTGGGCGCAGGGAAGGCGCGTGGATCTCGCCTCTCGGGGGTGGGGCTGGAGGTGGAGGCTCCTCGCTCAGACCCGGCTTCTGGGCTGGGGTGACCAGGAGGGTGGAGTGGGGAGGCGGGCGCGCCGGGCCAGCACCTGCGAGCGCGCGTGGGACGCGAGCTCTGGGCTTAGAGGAATAATTGTGAGGTTTTTCAGAGATGCTCTGTTCAATTCCCGCTACCAAGTCTTTCTGATTTCTGATTTTCCTTGTCTCTGAAGCCCAAAATCTAGCTGGGGGTGCGCCCCCCCCACCCCCAGTATCCCCGGGGTCTGACCAGGGTCCGTAGCGGATCACGAACCATATGCATGCTAGTAGTTTGTGCAAAGAATGCATTTGTGCCCACGGACATCTATAGAGTGTGTGCATTGGTGTGTCTGAAGGGGCCATTGTGTCCGATGCAATGTGTACTGGGTGTGTAAGTTGGTGCTGACGCCACCAGAACTTCTGGTCCCTCCTCCTCCCTCCCTGATTGCATCATTAGTGCTAATTGAGGGGCTTTCACACGCCAGGGCATTAGCTGTTTGGAGTGAGCTCCCCCCTCCTGGGAGAGATAAGCCGCTGGCCCTCCCCCTCACAGCTCTCCACTTCCCCACCACTGTGAAACTGTCCACCTAGAATCCTCTCACCTTCCCAGGCACCTTCCTGCCTCCCTCTGGGCCAGGTTAATCTCCCTCCTCCCCACAGTGTCAGGGATTGGCTGGGGAGGGGTTAGGGTGGAGGAGAAGGGTCCAGAGCCTCCTTTCTGAGGGAGTATCCACGGAGGGGAGATTTTTCCTGAAGAAGTCTGGCGTTCCTACGGAATGCAGGGTGTCTGTAATGAGAAAGGGGACAGGGATTTCTGCCTCGTTCTTTTGGACATGGAAAGGCAGAGGAGAGGGCTGAGTCCTTGATTTCCAGCCCATGCTGTCACTGAGGCAGGCCCTCCAGCCCTGACTCCTTTCCCCCTGCCCAACCAACTCGGAGAGTTGGGGCCCAGTGTAACTTAGCAAGCATGGGAAAGGAAGGGCAAAGGAAGCCATGATTCCCCTGAGAACTCTGGGTTTGGTGGAGTCCAATCTGTTCGTGTATAGCAGCTCTGCCCTGAGCTGGCCCATGGCTGCAGGGTGTTGGGGGAAGGCTCTGAGCGGATGCCCTCCCCAGCCCTCACACCAGATGTCTTTGGTCTAATTAACTGTGCTGGGAAAACCAACCTGGGTTTGTAAACAGAGCTACTGGCTAAAGTCAACAGGGAACAGCAGCAAACAGCAAACATTCCCCTCACACTCAGCCTTAGTCCAATTCAGCCCCCTGGGGAAAAAGGGGAGCTGGGTGGATCACAAGGCCCCCTGGTCCACAGCTGAGTCAGGGGAAACCTGTCTGCCTCTGTCACCCCAGTATGGCTGTCATTTCCTTACCAGTTCTGGATCTCCTGTACTAGGAGGAGGAATAGTTGCTGTCCCAAGATAAGCTCTGCCCCTCTTTCGGCAATTTCCCCATAGATATCTACCCAGCCAAACATCTCAATCCATGAGGGAGCCATTCTGGAGGAAAATTCCTTGAAGAGCTTTCTTTGGGGCCTGCTCTGCTCTCGTGTCTTGGAGAAGCCTCTGAGGGTGGAACTTGGTATTGTAGGTCTGCAACTCAGAGGAGATGAATATAACGTGAACATTGTTAAGTTTGTTACACATCATGTAGGTATTATAATAACATGTTCTGAAATTAGATAATTATTCCTGTGATATCTTTGCCAAGCTTCAGTGTTTCTGTTATGATTTGAAAGTTCAACGCCCCCAGGGGCCTGAGAAGCAGGAGCAAATGTACGTGCCACGCACACACATAAGCCCACGGAGCAGCAGCCTTGCACACAGGAACAAAGACGTTTCGACTGTCTGCCTCTCGTTCTCACTCTGTCTCCCTCACCAGTTCTCAGACACACAGACGTACACAATCTGAGATGGAAACAGGTTTTTGGGTTCTGAAAGAAAGGGATTGAACTTTTTGAACAGATTAGAGTTTCTGAATTGACTGTTCTTGAGTTCTTAACCAAATTTTGCTTGTTTCTTTTTTTTTTTTTCTTTTTGCCACCCAGGGAGAGGAATCATTTCAAAGAATTGAAAGACATGAAATGCTGCTGCAGCCCCCTGCTCTGCAGTCTGCCCACCCATCTGAAGACCAGGCAGGGCCCCCAGCCTGGGCCTTACAGGCCAGAGTCCTCAGGCCAGTGCCCTGCTCGGAGCCCTCAGTGCCATCTTCACACGAGAGCCTTCAATCGCAGGCCTCTCTCTCTCTCTGCCAGGGCTCCTGGCAGCCCTCAGACCAGAGTGTCTGTGCTAGTTTGAGAAGGCTCAGCACTTTGGACACACTATGTTTTCTTGTCCTCCCCCCTCTTTCTGCCACACCCCCATGCTATGCAAAACACTAACTTAGATAACAATCCTTGGCAAGGAGGCTGGTGGCCCAGACTCCAATATGCTAAATTTCTTTGAAAGTGTCTTTTAAATATCTTCTTTCTGCATGTTTCTGTCAGATCACCCTAGTCTGCCTGTATTGTTATACCAACCTCCCAGCAGCCTTCTTTATTGCCTACCTTTTCCCGTCCAGGCCAGGTCTCAGATACCTCTTTTGGAATATTATTCTTCTACTCAAAAACCTGGGGGATAAACTGAACTGGCCTTCAGGCCTCTATGAGCTGGTCCCAGCCTTCTACCTAGCCCTGTGCCCCCCTTTTCATTCCCCCGCACAAAGTCAGACTCCCCAGCCTGGTGCCTGCACTATCTCTGGCCCCGAAACCATCATCTGCACTTTCCTATCAGTGTCTTCTCTCCCAGTTCCCCCTTCCTGAAATGTCCTCTTCTAGCCTTTCCATTTAATCTTTGCCAGCTGATTCTTCAAGATCTCCCAGAAAGTAGAGAGTTAGAGACATAATGCTTCTGCAACTGGGGTACACAGGTCCCCGGGATCTTGAGGGTATATTCTTAAAGTTCTGTGGATTTCTGTCCTTTGAAAGGAAATGTACCAAAATATATGTCTCAGGTCTTGAAAACTCAGTGTAAAGAGCTTGGGATTTGGAATCAGAGATTCAATCTCATCAGCTGTGAGTTACCTTGGCCAGTTAGTTAACCTCTCTTTGTATTAGTTTTCTCACTAAGAAAATGGGGGATAATAATAGTACCTACCACACAAAGTTGTTGAGTGGATAAAATGCAAAAACATAAAGTGCCTGGCATAGGATAAGCCCTCAGTGTGTATAATCTATTACTAATATTAATAATATTGAACAAATAAACATCTGTGACAACATGTTAGACAACTTGGTTGGCTGTAACTCTGCCTGGAGGCAGAAATGTCTTGAACCACTTCCTATCCTGGTTCCTAGTGGTGAATTCTCTCAGCCTCCTGGGCTCTCTGTGCCTGGAATTTTCACTTTTTCCCAGATCAGCAAACCAGTGGTGGATCAGAAGAGGCCTCACCACCTCCCCCACACCCTGGTGAGCTGAGGAAGGAAGACCATGAAACAGGACCTGGGCTGAGCCTCCCGATGCCACAGTGGCTGAGAGCAGGGACAGCCTCAGTTTGTCCTCCCTGGCACAAGGCTTTGGGGGAGGGGATTGATTCTGAAAAGGGGGAGGGGAAGGGGCATAGCCAGGCAGCCAGCTCCTCCACCCCCACCTCCCCCAGGTAGGAAGTGAAGCTGACGTTTCCAAAATATAAAAAACAGATGATGAAGGTCAGGTTTCCTACACACTGGAGAGCGGGAGCCCCAAGGCAGAGTCCCCAAAAAATTATCTGAGACAGAGGAGACAGAGACAGGAGAAAGAGAGAGAGTGAGCGAGAGAATGCAGAGACAGACAGAGATGAAGAAACATGGAGACAGACGACACACTCTGAATCCCGAGCAAGGGAGTCAGACACACAGAGAAAGCCATGGCTCAGGAGAAATCCTTCCACTCGTTTCTGGAAAAGAGCTTAGTTCCCCTCCGTGGGTCTCAGGATGGGAACATGAGCCGTTTCAGCTCCCTGACCCTATCAGAGGGTGAGGCCCTCCCACAACCCGGAAACCAAAAGGCTCTGTAGGCTCTCAGAGCTCTCACTGCTTGGTCTGGTCTCTTTCCATCTTCTTGGCCTCTGAGCCCGTGGTCCAGAGTGTCTCTTTCACGTTCCCTTCTTGCCACAGTAGCTGAGAGCAGGGACGGCCAGGGTCTCTCTCTTCCTGGGCCTGGCTCTCTCTTCTTCCCCCTTCCCTCCTGCTAGGCCTCACTCACCAGCCCAGAGACATGCTCTGTGACAGTTTCTCTTTCTGTCCTTTTCTGGCTTTCTGAGATGTGTGCCCCCCTCCTTCACTGTTTCCTTTGGTTGGAGGAGCTGGGGCATGGGTGGGGCTGAGGACTGGTTATTCCTGAGAAGACTGAGAGTAACCTATTTAGAGCCATCTCCTGAGAGAAGGGGTGAAGGGCTGCCTTGGGGCCAGGACCCTGCCCTGAATAGAGACTCTGTCCTGAAGACTCCTTAGGGGAGGGAGAAGAGGGGCAGAACCCCAGGGCCTCTGTTCTCCTGGGCAGACGGAGTGGCAGGTAGAGGGATGGAAAGTTGGCCATTGGATCAATGGGTGATGGATGGACTCCAGCAGCCTGGGCTGGTACAGCAGAGACTGTTGTCTTTGTTCAGAGGTGATGGGGATGGGAGCTAAGGAGCTAACGTATTACACCTTCTCTGACAAAGTCAAATGTACTCTGAGTCAATGGGACAACTTTTCTTCTAGGCCATGGTCAAGTAGAAAGAAGCAGTTCTCTCGAGTGACCTCAGGGCTGCAGTTTGGGAAGTGGAGAAAAGAGGAAGGAAGAAGGGGCTGTTCAGTTTGTGCATCTGATTCTTGAGACCTCTTGAGACCTAACAATTCTCTCCTTCCCTGGCTCCCCCAGGAGTACAGCCTGGACCCAGGCCCAGGAGAAAGATGACTCCTTACAGTTAAGGAGGGCTTGGCCCTGCTTCTGCCTTCAGGGGTTTATAGTGTAATTGGGAAGATTCACCCCAAACCACTGGGGACTGATACAAAGGAGAATGTGAAAGATCTCTGGAGGGTGGTGGACAGGCAGGAAAGAGCTTGAAAGACCTGGTCCCTACCTGGAACCCCAATGGAGAACTGTCATGTCCTGCAAGCCTGCTGTGTTCCAGGAACTGCTAACGGCTTGACATGTACTATGAAGTCAGCATTATTACCCTCATCTTCTAGATGAAGGAATTGAGGCTCATAAGACAAAGTAGTCTGTTGAATGTCACACCAATCCTAAGTGGCAGAACAGACCATTATGAAATCAAGAAGCAGTGACTCGGGCCATAATTCTGGGTCTTTTCTTAGCTCTTTGTTGGTTTGGGAAAAAAGTAAATTCCAAAGGGAGAGGCAGAGAGGCAAATACATGTCACCAATGGGAACCAAGATGGAAGTTCGTTGAGGTTATTTATGCCTCTAAGCAACAAAGTCTGGTCATAAAAATTTATTATTTTATGGTTCTTATTAATACTAATAATAGAGCACACATTAAATACCTTTCATTATCACTTAATCCACTTAACACCTCTAGGAGATAACTACTATTATTATCTCCAATTTTCAAGATGAGAAAGAGAGATTAGGTAAGGTACTCAAAGACAGCCATTTGGAGGCAGAGCCTGAATTTGGACGCAGACACCTCTGACTGCCCAGCTTGTACTCTTCTTTGTTCTGTCCTGCATTTCAGTTCACAGTCTGAGCTGGGCTGGGCTGCTTTCAGCTGCAAAAATCCCAAGGTCAATCTTTCCAAGCCCAGCACTGCAATCTTGGTTAAAAGATAAGTGTTTGATGATATGTGAGCCTTTAAGGAAAGAGGCGGGCCCTGCTGGGGCAGGGGACAGTGGCAAGAAAAGGAGGGAGCCAGAAAGAGGCACATTGAAGAGAGCCCCCCATCCCCCACTACCAATAAAGAAAACCACAGACTCAGGAGCTGAGACTAAACCCCAGTGGAGTGTTTCTCAGAGACTCCAGTGGGCCCTGCGGGGAGAGAGAACAAATCAGGAGAGATGGTTTACAAAGGGTTAACAAGACATTGCAGTCTGTGTGGAATTAAAATAATTATTTGAAAAATTCCAAAAAGCACAAAAAAGGAAGTAAAAATTACACAAAATCCCTCCATTTAAAAAGATTATCTATAGAAAGCTGTGAGAACCACCTTGCCTGCCCCTCCACCCCTAGCCCCAGAGGTAACCACTATGAACCATGTAATGTATAAAGGCTCCCTAAGATGCCCATGCCTTTGTCATCTCCTTCCCCACCACCAGCTTCCTGTGGTGACTGTCCTTTCTCTACCACTGGGCCCCAAGGTTAGACACCTTGGAGTCTCTTTGATGTTTCCAAACTCAAATTCACGTCTTGTGCTGTTTAAAAATATCTCTTGGATTTGCTCCTTTTTTCCCCTCATTGCCACCCTCCCAGGTCTAGGCTCTTCCTCCCACATCTACTCTCCTAACTGTTCTCTCCCCACTCAAAGCATGCATGGGCACCAGATTCATCTGCCAAGAGCACTGCTTCCAACACGTCATTTTCCTGTTCTAAAATCTTTGTTGATTCCCCATCATTTGGAGGATAATTTAGCCTGGCTTTTAAATTTTGTCACAACCTACCTCTTCTATTCTTGTATCCACAAGTACTTCCTGACTCTTTTGCAGCCTGGCTGGTTGCTTCACCAATCTTAAAGCAAGCTCTGCTACTCCCGCCTGACAACACCCTTTCTCTGCCTGTCCAACTCCAGGAGGGCAGGGCCCTGTTTGATTTCTGCTCACCATATATCCCCATCAACAAGCACAGAGCCAAGGCCTATAGGCAATTACTCAATATTTGTTATTTTCTATTTCACAAGGCTGTTGGAAAGAGTCAATGTATGCAAAAACATTTTGTAAGCTCTAAATCGGGGCCCATAACAATTTTAGGAGTAGTTACTGTTTCTTCAATTAAATTTTGATTTCCCAAATGGACCCAGATGTATACCTCTATGTCCTCCCCCCTACCCTGGCCTTCCTAGCTTGGTAAAAATTGACCTAATATACAGACTGGGATTTTTTGTTTTCATTTTTTTCTTTTTCTATTTCAATTGCTTGTCAAATTAAAAAATAATCTGGCTAAATGAAGTTCCCCCAAGTGTTTACCTTTTTCCTCCCTCTCATTCCCTGCCCCCCTGTTCAGTCCTACCTTATTGATCATCTACTCTGTGCTAGACACCTAGCAAATAACCAGAACCACAAAGATGAATGATGGAGGCTCAGTCCTGAGACATTTCTTGAAATATTCTTATGGAAGAGGTCTCTGTGGGGCCTTTCCCTTGATCATACTCCTCTGATTACTTAGTAGTTGAAAATGCTCCTCTCAAAATGGGGCCCCAGCATCTTTGCACTTGCTGTTCCCTTTGCCTGGGGAGCTCTTCTGAGGCAGAGGGAATAGCTCCCGTGTCAAGCTCCAATGTCATCACATCAGGCAGGCCTCCTTTGGCCACATTCTACCACATTGCTCTGTTTTATGTCTTCAGAGCACTTGCCATTCTCTGAAATTATCTTGCTATGTTGTCCTATTTTCACTTTTTGGTTGTCAGTCTCCCCTCCTTAGAATGTAAGCACCATGAGATCAGGGTCTTTATTCACTGCTGTATGCCCCAAGCTCTAAGCAGTGGCAGCATATAGTAGGTTCTCAGTAACAATTGTGGAAGGACCAAACATGACATTCCAGAGATCTCCCAACTCAAGCTGAGCCCTTCCCCTCCTGTGATCTGGACACCATACATGTAGTAACATGCTCATCCTCTGATTTCTTTCAGGGATATGAGTCTGTGTCAGAGGCTAAATAACAAGTGTCTCCTCACCAGCAGAAAAAAATCCTCTCCTCTGTCTTAACCAAATCTAGCCTCTTTATCTTGAGCCTGGTTTCCCCGCTTCCTGCAACTGTGACCTGCTCTTCTCAGAATTTACCTGTCTTGTGTCTCATTCCCTCAGGACTCTCCTTTGTGACTTTTAAGGTGATGATCAGTTAATCCAATAACAGAATCCTGCTAATGTGCTAATGGGAAAGGGTGAAAAAAAAAAGGCTCCCAGCTCCCTCCCTTCTGACTCAGGTAACATCTGTGCATTTAACAGGGCCCTTCTGGAGACAATTAAATAAATGCTTTATTGAAACAATAAAATTAATAGGGGTCTCATGGAACTCAATGAAAGGTTTTTAAAAATTAACTTCATTGTTTTTTAAGCTTCCAATCAAGCTTTGCTAGATCAGGGGGTTGGGCAGGGCCAGATTTTCATTAAAGCAGGTTCTTGCCCAAAGGGCTATGCATAGGGGGTGGGGGGCCCAAGTCTGGGCTTTCCCTGGGGAGAGCCACTGCTGCTGTTCTGGGGGCCTGGCTCCAATGAGCTCCCCCAGTAACAGGCAATGTTTTGTAAATCCATAGGTCTGCTTCTATTCCTGGGACTCTGTGACCTCATAAATTCATTAACCCCAGTCTTCATGATATTTGGGTGCCCTACATTAGGTGTCCCATCAAAAGAAATGTCATGATGACATTTGTCATGTTGAACGAATAAAACATTGAACGTTGGGGATACTCATTCTGCCAAGAAGCAGGTGGGATGTTTGTCTGGTCTGCATTTGTCTGGATCCAGGCCTATCTATCCCACCATATGGCCCCACATCCCATTCCCCAGCCTGTAACTCTTTGGTCACTCATTTCTCCCTAGGAACCATTTTCAGCCTGAAGAAAGGCCTAAGAAGTCAGAGTCTGTCAAATCAGAAGGCCAAAGATTTTGGGAAACCTGTGGGTGGTTCTGCTGGTGGGAGCTGGGTAGCACATATGACGTGGGACCAGGGGACTTCCTCATGAAGGATTTACCTGGCCTAGGGGGTGACAGGACCTTCCACAGGGAAACTCTTGTGGAAGATGTGGTTCTCTGTCCAGACGGGTGGAGCTGGCACAAGACTGTCTTCAGGACTCCTCATTATTCCTATCAAGGTAGCATGTTGATTCAAACCATCTGTGGGCTTGTGAGGTCTGATTAGACTTGGCGTTTCCAACTCTGGGCTCCCGACTTACGCCCTATGTGAGTGTGAGGAGCCGGCCGAGGGTGTGGTTGAAATTGGGGGTAGACCCTCTTTCTGAGCCCCAGACTTCTTGCCCCCAGTGACTCGGGCACATGCAGTTCTAGGCCCCTCCCCTCCCCTGGTCTGCCAGCAGACTTTGGGAGGGGTCTAAGCTGGAAGCCAGAAGGCTTCTGCTCCCAGCTCTGCCCTAGACTAGTTATGTGACTTTGAGCGAGTTAGTTAGCCTTTCTGGGTCTCAGTTTTTTTGTTTGCAAAATGGTGATAATGACACCTGTGGTGGTTGTTTTGAGGATCAAATGAGGCATAGGTGTGAATCACGATGAAGTGCATATACAAAGGTTGTTCTCATTACTGGTGTTCCCAGTCTCAGGGAACAGGGCCTTCCTACCCTGGGGTTGCTCTCCCCTGAGTGCTTGGTTCAGGACATCTTTTGGCTCTGGAAGGGAGGGTGAACATTTTGGGGGCTTTTCTTATTAACTCCTCTGGGTCCCAGCTCCCCTTGAGGGCAGCTTCTACTCCCTTACCCTCTCCACCACCCTCCTAGTCTCCCAGACTGGAGATTTTGGAGGTGTTTTTGACTCTCTCCTTCATCCCCTTATATCTATTCTGTCAACACGTCCTGTTTCTTCCTTTGAAATCTATCCCAGACTCACCTTCTCCTTCCTGGTTCCACTGCCATCACCTTAGTCTAAGCCATCATTATCTGGGTTTTTGCAGGAGCTCCCCAACTGGTTTCTCCACCTTTACTTTCTCCCCTCTGCGCCTTCCTGTGCAGGGCTGCCAGATTAATCTCCCCAAGGGCCACCTTTTATTGGGTCACTTCCTGGTTCAAGAAGGCCCAGTGGCTCCCTAATGATCTCATCAAGGCTGTACTCCCTGTGTTCTTTCTACTCCTGGGTTCAGTCTGCTCTATCCAGCCCATTTCCTGTAGATTCCCTACATGCACCCTCCTCTATAAGCAGACTGGTTTCCTTCAAAGAAGCTGTGTCCATTCCTACTTCTGTGCCTTTGCACAGGCCATTTGCCCTGCTTGGCATAGGAGTACTCTCCCTCCCCGCCAATTCTTTCTGCCAATCTCTCCGGTCTATAGCACGCAGCTCAAGTCCCTAGCCACCACGCTCAGAATTTTCTTAAGAGGTTGTCTTGTGGGACTATCTCCCCACTGTATTTATCCTAAATTCTTATTGCTTATATTGACAGGACTGACTTCATTGTTTTTCATTTCGCATTCCCCTGCCCTGCCTCTCTTACTAGATTATAAACTGTTCGAGGGTGGAGACTTTGTCTTCCATCTTTCCTATAACGTCTAATTGAAGGCTAGATGCTCAGTAAAATCATTGTTGATAAGGGGTTGAAAGAGGTCTGGTTTGTGTATGGAGACTGAGTGTGGAGATTCTCTATTCTAAACAGAGATTTCTTGCCCCCTCCTCTCCTCCCCCAACCTACTCCCTGCTCTTCAGAATCCCCCCAGCCCAGTCTTCATCCATCAGTAATAAGGCAGGAACAATAGGGGGTTTCTTTCTAATTAAAGGGAGCAGTTAGTGTTTCCACTTCAAAGCCCTGAGAGAGAAGACTTTTGTTCCTTGGGCCTGGGAGCTCTGGGAGCCCTGATTGGGTTGGGAAGTGGAGCTCCAGGCCCAGCCAAGCATTAAGCTCGTGAACCTGAGATCCCCCCATTTGCAGGCAGAGAAGCTCAAATTTAAAACAACAACGTAATTTGGTAACTTCGGCTCTGATAAAACAGTTGGGGGAATTTCTTGTCTCCTAGCGTCTGAAGCCAATGTTATTACAGGTGTGTGCTTGTCTCTCCCACACCCTACCCGGCTTCTGTCGCCCCAGCACACACAGCACACACGTGTGCCACACCATGCACTCTCACGTATATAGGACTCACAAGGAGCACATCATGCACACTTAGTGGGTATGTCTCCTCACCCCTGTTCCCAGGGCCCTCTGGTCTGCATGTTCCCACACTCTCACATGTATCATCTCTCAACCTCTAACTGCCCAGGAACAAGGGCTTCTGGGTTGAGAACTGGCCATTTTCTGTGCAGCTGCAAGTCAACTTGGTGGAGATGTGTTCTCTTTCTCCAACCTGCACCAGCTGCAGACTGGTCTTCCAACCTAGGCTCAGCCTGATCCCCACCCTGATTATCAACTGGGCCCTAGCTTAGACCACAGGCTGAGGCCCCAAAATGTTCACAAACTGAGGCCCCAATATGGTCACAGACTGAAGTTCCAAAGTGGCCACAGACTGTGCCCTAACAGTAGTCACAATCTGAGACCCAACAAGGAGCATAGAATGGGTCTTTGACCTAACAAATCATTTCTCAGATTTGACCCATTGATCATAATGGAGATTGGAAGAGAATTTTTTTGGCTCAGCTCCACTGCTGAAACTCTGTAGAGCTCATCCATCCATCCATCCATCCGTCCATCTGTCCATCCCTGTCATATATTGAGCACCTATTATTTTCCATGCAGTGGTAAGCAAGGCTAAATATAGACCCTGTCCTCAAACATCCTAGTGTTAGAATAATACCATGGGTTTTGGCATTTTACAACCCTGTGTTCAAGTTTCCCTTCCTTGACTTACAAGCTGGATCACTTTGGACAAGTTACTTAACCTTTTTCCGTCTCAACTTCCTCATGGGTAAATTGGGATAATAATACTAATGACCTCTAGGATGTTAAAAGGATTAAATGAGGTCATCTATCAAGTGCTAACACAGTGCCTGGCACATAGAACATACGCAATAAATAATAATGATCATCCATTTACATATTATTCATTCTGGTGGGCATACAGACAAATGCACCTGATGTTGCAAAACAGCATGATAAGAGCTGTACTGGTTACATGTACCACATGAAGGAGGAACCCAGAAAGAGACTCTGGATCTGCCGGGGAAGTCGGGGAAGGCTTCTGGAGAGGGTAGGGGAGGCAGCCTGTGGACAGAGGCTTGAGGGAGTAGGATTTTGCATGGCTGACCAGGCTTGTTGGATCCAAGAGGAGGAAATACCACACATGTTCCACTGAGGCCAAGAATGGCATTCCTCTGCAGACTAAGGACAATGTATTTGGAAGACCACAGAGAGGCACTATTCCCATGACACACTTAATCAGCACATGCCACTAACTAATGAAGGCAAATAACATTCTAAGCATCTGGGAGGTCTCAAAGGGCATTTGATGATGGTGATCATGGTGAAGCAGTAGCATGATTAGGAGACAATGGCTGAGGACTTTGGGCTGCATACCTTCCCTTTGCGCTGGCCTGGTCTTCCTGTCTACTTTTCTTTCTTAATCTCCCCCCAACCCCTGCCCCTTCCTTTAGTCTCCTTTGTCTCTGTGGAGCACAGAGGGACACCCTTGTCCTTGCTGCTTGCTCTCCTATCCCCCCAAGGCCCCTCGAGTCTGGGGTCTGAGGGGCTGTTTCTGCACAAGTAATCCTGGCAGCGTGGGGCATGGCCGCCCTGGCCCTGCTCGCTCCCCTGATTATTTCTCCTTAATTGAGCGTAAAGAATGTGAAGAATGTGGAGTAGACTGCATGCAGGAGGGCTGCAGTGGCCCCCTCAGGGATCTGCATTCTGGGCTCTGGGATGGGAACACTGCAGATGGCCCACCGAGCCCTACAGAGTGTGTGTCCATTCCTGGCCCCCAGCCCCTCCTCACGGTGGTGGATCCAATTCTTTCTGCCTTGAGCTGGTCCCCTCTCTGCTCTGGGGCTTTCTTCTCTCTCCTTTCTGCCGCCGAGAATCTCATTTCTTTGTAAAACTGGCCATAATCTCCCCTCTTCCTGGGAGTCTTCCTTGATTTTAACCCATCTGACATGAATAATCTGTATAAATCTATAATTCCAGGTGGAACTCTAAAAGCAATCCATTCTCCTCCAAGGGAGGAGGGAACAATGTTTCTGGCTGCTCCTGGGCCTTGCGTGGCTGCTGGGAATCCTGTGCCCTGGCCGGCTGTGGGAAGGTGTGAGTCCTGGTGTGTACCCTGGTGCTGGTTTGTCAGGAAGGCAGTGGTGCCTGGCAGCTGAGCACACTGTGAGGCCCTGGAGCACATGGCAGGGTCCAGCCCTCCTGCCTCCTAAGGTGGGGGTGTGACCTGGAGAAGGAAGTGCAGGCTGGGGGCTCAGACCTGGGTTTGAGTCCTGGCCCTGTCATCTATTAGCTATGTGACTTCAAGTGGATTTTTGTTTTTTAATACGGGACGCTTCATGAATTTGCGTGTCATCCTTGCACGGGGGCCATGCTAATCTTCTCTGTGTCTTTCCCATTTTATTGCATATGCTGAGGAAGCGAGAACTCAGGTGAATTTTTATCTCCTCTCTGAGGCGGTTTCCTCACATTTAAGATGCTGGCGATATTTCCACACTCCTAGGGGTTATAAAATTAAAATTAGATGTGCTGAAGTATGGGAAGCACCTAGCAGGTATTTGTTTGGCTTTTTGGAGATGACTGGAGGAAGGGAGTTAGTTTTTCTAAAAAAAGCTTTGTTTTCTGTGGTTTGCAGTAAGCTGTCCCTAGATATCCCATGGAAAGGACAGGGTGATGCTGAAAAGCCCAGTGCTAGGCATTCCACTCAGAGGCGTGTTGATCCCAGAGCTGAAGCATGCAGTTGAGAAGTGTGTTAGTTGGGGGTCTTGGCAAGCTCAGTGATGTGGCTGTGGCTCCTCAGCAGAGGACAGGGACAGCTGTCTTCCTCCACCTCCCCTCGCCTGAGGCCTGACCAAAGGAAATGGCTGATTCTGCAATGGGAGGGGTTCAGGCTATATTTAAAGAAGAACTTCCTGCCCAGGAGAGATGTTCTATGTTGAGATGGCTAATCCTCCCAGAATAGCAGAGTGTGGGCTTGTCTCCTCATTTTCACAAACAGGACCGGGATGGGGCTGGGTGGGCTGCAGGCCAAGCTCTCCCAGAGGCGAGGCCTGGGCAAGGTGGTCCTCCATGGCTTCTTCCTAGCCCAGGCGCTACTGGCTGCCATCAGCTTCCTGCCTGCTCTGCTCCCTGGCACGTGACTCCCTGGGAGAGCTCTGCTTGAAAGCAGCAAGGCTGAGAATGCACTGATTATATTCTGTAACTTCTGGAAAGTTCCTGCTGTTAGCTATTTGCAAACTTCTCCGGAGATGAAAATTCAAAACAAAGTGGAAAGTAAATCGGCTTCGTGAGCGATGGTGCAGGGAGCTTTATCATTGGGGGTGTTTATGTGCAGGGGCCTGTGAGCAGGGCTGTGGGACCCTTCATCTTTATGACGCCTGGAATGCTGGGTATTAGCGAGGCTTAGGACAGAGGCTGACCCGCCGGGCTGAAACTGACATTTCCCTCCCTTTCCCAGAGACAGAAGCAGCCGTTGCTACTCTCCCCTCTGTGGCAGGAGGTGCCCAAGGAGGATGCCTTGGCCACCAGCAGAGAAGGGTCCCAATGAAGTTGAGGTCAGGATGGGCAGCAGGAGCTGGAGGAGAGTATACAGTGGGATAATGAGGCTTCGGGTGAATGAGGGTGGAATATCTATTTGCAGGAATTTATTTTCCCAGGGAAAGTGGAGTATTTTTATGCAGTCAGCTATCAGACCTCTCTCCTTCTCAGAGCTGTGCCCCTCCTGGAGCCCAGAAGCAGCTCTGTCTCCTCCTTCGGCCCCCATCCCCATCCCCACCTGGGTCTACATTTCTGTTTGTAGTCATAGCAGCCCTGGGGGTGGCCATGGCTGAGCCATATCTGGGGTGCTGATGGCCACATCTGCATCCGCCCCTCTCAGAAGTGGTTATTTCAAGTCTGACTTTTATCTGCGTCTGTGGAATCTGGAGGGGATCTACAGAGGGGTTCCCAGCCCCAGGATCTGTCAGTTTCTGGGGGGGGGGCTGAAGATTCCACGTCACCAGGTCCCCACTTCTCTGCAGACATGGATTCCTGGCTCTTAAGTTCCACACAGAGACAACTGGGCAGTGATTACCGTGAGAGCCCTCACACCTCCCTCTCCAGGTCCTCTCCCTTCTTCTGTCCTACTCTGCTTAGACCACTCACCCCTCCTCCCCCAAGAGCCAACTATACTTCTTATCATGGTTACTGACTCCAGGTTATGGCTCCCAAGTGGCAAACAGGGACAGGGGCAGAAGAACACTCAGGTTGGATATGAGAGGAAGATGAATGTGGGAGGCAGGAGGAGGAAGAACAAAATGGGACTGGACACACGTGGCTTCAGGAGGTCACCTCAGGCTGTCTAAGGGGTGCCCAGAGTGGTTTGGGAAAGGCTTTGGGTCATGCCAACATGCAATACAAGGGCTAAGAATTGTGTGGCCAAGGTGTTCAGTGCTTACAGGCCAGTATCCAGTATCCATGAGGGGATTTCCATTGGCTTTAAAGTCAGAGCACCCAGGGCCACAGCCTGGGTCCCCCTGATGACCTCTGGCCAGGCTTCTTTGTGGACAGAGTTTCCTGGCTGGGTCACCTTTTCAAGACTGATGGACAGTGGTGAGGGCGAGAGGTGCTAAACATTTCTTGAGGTGGTCCTTCATGGCTGAACAGACTTCCTGGCCATAAAAACGCTGACCCAAAACCTGACCTGGGAAGGAATGGAGGACTCCAGAGAGTAGGTGACTTTCTTCTGGTCTGGCCCAGACCTACTGATGTCCATGGAATCTTGCAGGCCACATCCCCCTGAGTGAGGTCTTCTAGGATGAGGGAGGTAGACCTCCTATTGATTTTCCTCACTACACTAGGGAAATCATCAGGTTTGGGGCAGAGAAAAGAAACTGGAGAGGTCCTGACTGGGACAGCATGTGAGTGTATGAACAAGCCCATCTGTGAGTGTGTGTGGGATAAACCACAGTGCTGAGAAGGTTGTCATCCTTGCCCTGATTGAGTACGCCCCTCATTGTGTTCTGAAAGGCTGGGGGAGCTTGTGATTTAGAATGCCCTTTTGCCTGACACATTCCCCAGGATGGATCAGAATACTAGATGAGCCCAGGTAGGGTTGGCTGATTAGAAAGAGGACTCCAAAATGGTGAGGTAGGGGCTGCAGTTGTGGGGTCCTTAGTGGTTCTGCAGAGCTGATGGTTAACCAGGTTTTGGGTGATTCTCCTGGATCTGATCCTTCCCACCTATGCTATGATTCTTGTGTCGCTCTGCAGTGTGTTTCCAGGCTCTGAGTCCTCAGGGCTAACTCTCACTCAATATCTGAGCAGAGACCCCATCTGGATCTCATCTGGTGGGGCTTGGTTTGGCATAGAGCAGCCATAATGTTCCCCATGCAGACAGAAGACATCCAGCTGAGGCCTCACACTCACCCTGCAAGATACTGCTGATGGGAGCTGATAGCTCCAGGAGTCACATGCCAGGCTGGAGGCACCTTACCAGAGTAACCAGCCTGATGGTTTTGAGCCTTGATTTTCTCATCTGTAAAATGGTGATAATAGTAATGCCTGACTCATAGGGTTGGTATTAAGTTAAATATGGCAATAAAATGGAAAAAGTCAATTACAGTGCCTAACACCTCATAGACACTCCAACAAAAAACTCTTCCTTTTTGTTAATTATCACCCCACAACAGACACCCATGTGTGGGTCTAGTTTATGATTTAGATAAGGGTGAGAGACTGGATTTGGGGTTGACAATAAGGCTTAGGATTTGGATGAGGATAAATGTGTGGGGTTAAATTTAGCAATTTTGAAGTGTTTGGGTTGAGACTGGGTTGGGTAACCCAATGAGGGATGGGTGTTAGGAATGAGTTTGGGGTTAGGATGGAGTTTGGGGTTAGGATGACATTTGAGATGGGAGTCTCTGGGAGAATTAGGGTTAGGGAGGGAGTTACTCTTAAGGAAGTTCTTTGTGTTAGGGATAGAATGACTACATCTGTCTATATCTGAGCATATACTCAGGAGACACCTTGGGGCTCTGAAGTTCTGGCTGCCTGAAGCCTTTCCCAGGATGACCGCCCGCCAAGCTCTGTTCTGGTGGAGAGAACAGTGCACAAGGTCAAGGTTTCCCTTGGGCAGGGAGCAGAACCTTTTGGTGGAAAAGCCTGGAAGTTCAAGGCTGAAGAGAATGTAGGGAACTCACTGTGGCCGCCTGAAGTGTTTGAGTTCTGCTTTTAGGCTAGTTCTATTCCTCCTACACCTAACCCCCATGGCTCTCACCTCCAGCCCACCTGCTCCCTGCCACACTCCACATTCTCACTGGACTGAGCTCTGATTCCAGGACTCTGTGTCCCCAGCTCCCTTCCATGCTTTACAGGAAGCAGCAGGGAGAAACCTGGGCCTGGTCTGGGTGCCCCCTCCAGCATCCCCTGCTCCAGCCTCCGCCTCCTGGGGGAGGGTAGGACACAAAAGCCGGATCTCTCAGGCAGCCCCGTCCTCCTCCCTCCGGCCTCTCTCCCTCTCCCTGAGTTCCCTCCAGGGCTGGAGGAGGCCAAAGAAAACAGAGCGCTTCCCCAGCTCACTCACTCTCTCCCCTCACTTCCTGCTGGGAAGATGGTTTACTCCCTCCTCTGCCCTGGCTCGGGACCTGGCCTTGGTGTCAAGTTTCTCCAGAGCTTCCAGAATCAGAGGGCCTGCCTGTGTTCAAGCTGGACCCCTCACCTCTCTCCATTTCTCCCTTCTTGCATCTTTTCTCCCTCAATCCCAGGCCCTGTACCCCAATCTCCCCTCCCGGTAGTAAAATCTTGTTCTTTAGGTGGTAGAAAAAGCCAAGGGAAGGAAGGTTTTCTTGGGGGCAGCGGGGGTGGGAGGAGCCTGTAGGATGAGGTGGGGTGAAGGAGGACAGACAGCTGCTGTGGAGAAGGGGTCTCTGTGCAGTGGGCAAGAAAGAGTCCCGTGGGCACAGGGACCAAGTACGCTTCCTTTCAGGTTGGCCATCCGGTGGAAAAAAGCTCCTTCTTGCAGCCCAGTGGGAATGGCCTCCTTGGAGCAGTGCACATGGTGGCCCTGACCCGTGGGCATCCTTGAAAGACCCTCTGGTAGCACTAGAAGGCCGAGTGGCCGCAGGTTCATTTGCGGCCAACTCAGGAGTCATGTCTCCCACGAAACCTCTTGATTTAGGAGTCCTGTTCAATCCAGTGCAAAGTCCAGCTGCCCTCCCCAGATTCCCTAAGAGGATTCCCAACCTTGTTTCCTTTGCTCTGGGGGAGTTTTGTCAAAGGGCCCCTGAGCTCCCGAGGGGATTATGGAGGCTCTGAAGCCAGAGGAAAGCGAGTGACAAGAGAGGAGGAAGGAGAGTCTGGGGGGCCAGCAGAGAGGCCTGCTATGGAGGTTATTATTATCATTACTACCACGTCTGTGGCCACTCCCCTGTACCTGTAGGCCATTCCACAGAGACGACTGAAGGACGGTGGAAGACTGGGGGTATCCCTTCCACAGGACAGGCCACCTGGAGGCCTGGGTTTGCAGATCCACCACCGTGTGATACCCATCCTTGCACTTAACACGGAGTTAGGGCTCCCTTTCTTCCTCCACCTTCTTCTCTCCCTCCCTCCCTCCTCCTTCCTCGCTTCCATTCTCCTTTCCTGCCTCGCTCTTTCTCCTCTGCACTTAACACTTACTAAGAATCTACTCTGGCCCAATACTTTGCTGTGCATGAAGGATACGATAATAGATAAGAAAAAGACAGACAATGTGGGGATCGGAAGACAAGCACGTAAACCAGAAAATATGCCGCTGTGTCCTTGGTGCCCACAGCAGAAGGATGCCCAGATGTGGTGGAGCATAAAAGTGCTGGGTTAGTAAAGCTTCAAAGCCGAAGGGTCCAGAGCAGGTTTTCAGGCAGAGGGGATACTTGAGCAAGGACAACGAGGTGAGAAATACCACATTTTATTGGGACTATCTTCTCCGGTTTGGAGTTGAGGACTAGGAGCACGGACATGGATCTGCAGAGCATGTTTTTCTTTTGGACAATGCTAGAAGAGCAAAGCTTGCTCGCTCCTGTTCGATTTCATCCAGGAAAGCCCTTCTTCCTTCCAGTTATCTGCGTGGCTCGCTCTTCTCTTCTCCTTCAAGTCCTTCTTTACTCAATTGCTGCTCCCGGTGAGGTCTTCTCAGACCACCTGGAAATGGCAACCTGCCCCTCCCTCCACAGCTCTATCCCCCATCCTTCAACTTGCTTTATTTTTCTCCACAGCACTTACTGCCTTCTAACATATTAAAAAATATATATTCTATATATTTGACTTTAATTTTTGCTTTGTTTGTCTCCTACCACTGGAACGTAAATACCATGAAGACAGGGATTTTTGTCTGTTTTATTCACTACTGTATCCCTAGTGCCTGGCACATAGTGGGGGCTTAATAAATATTTGCCAGATGGGTGCTCATTCCTTGATTCATGTAAGAAACATGTCTGACCATCTCTAAAATGGGCTAATTATGGTGCTGGTGATCTGTAGCCAATGGCCTCAAATGCTAATTCATAGACTAGCTGCATCAGAGTCATTTTAAGGTACTTACTAAATACATCAATCCTGGAATCCCACTCAAAACCAAATGAATTAGAATCTCCATAGCGGAATGCTGCATTTTAGCAAGGATGCTGGGTGAATTGATGTGCAAGAAGGTCACAAACCACAGCTAGACAATCTGGAAAACAGAACAAGCTCCCTTCATCAATAGTGGTCAATAAGAGGATGGAGGGCTGGGTGTAAAGACTCACGCCTGTAATCCCAGCCCTTTGGGAGGCTGAGGTGGGAGGATCCCTTGAGGCTAGGAGTTTGAGACCAGCCTGGTCAACATAGAGAGACCTCATCTCTACAAAAAATTAAAGAATTAGCCTGATGTGATGGTATGTGCCTGTAGTCCCAGCTACTCAGGAGGTTGAGGTGGGAGGGTACCTTGAACCCAGGAGTTTGAGGCTGCAGTGAGCTGTGATGACACCACTGCACTCCTCAGCTGGGCGACAGAGCAAGACCTTGCCTCTGAAAAACAGAGGGAGAGACAGATAGAGAGAGAATGAAGCATCAGGGTGCCAGGAAGGAATGCAGGGAGACCAGTGAGGAGGCTATTGTTATAGTCTAGCTCAGAAACCAAGGTTGATTGGACTAGGGTTGAGGTATTGAAGATGGAAAGAAGTGAATGGATTCAAGGGATGTTCAGGAGCTACAACCTTGAAGATGGATTGCGTGTGTCATGCAAGGAAGAGAAGGTATCAAGAATGACCTCTAGGCTCCAGGCTTGTCCAGATATGCACAGATGGAGGTGCCATCATTCAGATGAGGTTACCCTGGAAAAAGACCTAGTTTGAGGGGTCAGATTTTGAGTTTGGTCTTAGACATGTTGAATGTAAGGTGCTTTTGGAAAATGGGGAGAAAATGTCAACAGTTATATGCTCAGGCTAGGAGATTTCCAAAGCCAGTCATTCAAAAACATGATGGTCAGAATGGAAGTAGTCAACTTTCAGTTAAGTAAAAAACCTGAGATCAAAGGAGTTAACATGGGCTACCTCAGCATGTTTACTGGTCATGTGAAAAAATATGCAAACATGTATTGTTTCCATTGTGAGAGGCAAACAGTGTAATGAACCTAAAATAACATTATATGTGCTCTAAACTGAAAAAAAAAAGGCAGGAACTATACAACTGTAAAATGCATGTGTAGCTCTTATTGAAAGATTTAAATCTTGCTGACACCACTATGAAATGATGGGTTGTGATTCACAGGGAAAGTAACGTGATTTCTGCACATGGGCTCTGACCTTGGGCACCCCAGCCAAAGCTTGGAGAGCGGTTCTAATTGAATCAACACTGAACTAGGTGGGGGTGGGGTGGAGGTACAATGTGTACTAAAACTGTGGGAAGACACTGCACTTTAAATGGAAAGAAAAAAGTGGGCCAACAGACAAGAGGTGGTTCACATGGAAAAAAGGGTTCAGAGAAGCAAGATGTGTCAACCTTCTCCAGCCTGGCCTGGGGGTGTGGTGGGGGCGTTGGATGTGAAGAACAAGTACGGCCTGGTGACCAGAGGGTGTTCATTGATGTGGGGGATGAGGGATATTTCATTGCCGTCTCCGGAGCTAAGGGGAACTGTCTCCTCAAGGGCTCTTTGTTCTGGATTCTGGGCTTGCCGAACAGCAGTCCGGTGAATTCGACTTCTTAAGAATAGGGAACACTTTCTAAGCACTTAGAGAACAACAACAGAGAACATTCTGCTAAGTTCTGTACATGAATTATCTCATTTCATCTTCACAGTAGCCAATGCTAAAGGTTAGTATTATTATCCAGATTTTACAGATGATAGAATTGAGGCACAGAGAGGTTAATGAATTTGCCTAAGGTCACACAGATAATCAGTGAGAGAGCTGGGATTCAAACTCAGGCAGTTGAGCTCTTGGGTCTCTACTCTTAACCCCTGCTTGCACTTGCATACCCTTGTGGTGGTTTTGGATGGTCCCCGGTGAGGGAGTGATGGGTCAGTCTCACATTAATGTCCTACTTTGGAACTTTTGTTTGCATAGCTACTTCTGTGAATTTTGATAGTCTGAGTCTGTTGCTGAGAGACTGTTAAAAGACCATCCAAAAGGCGTGGACCAGACATTGGAATGCGGTCTCTCAACCTAGTTGCTGCTCCTGGCAGCTAGTCCGGTGCCTAGCACACAGATGGCTCTGGAGAATCCTTTTTGTGGGACTGAATGAAGTAGAGGCATCACCCAAGGTACTCCAAAGGCTCTCTGGGCAGTATCCTGCTAGTGGCCCCCAACCAAAAAGATGGCACTATTTTTGGTAATTTTTAGCAAATTTTCAATATTAAGATTTTTCTCCCCCTGTTTGTTAACACAACTTCATACTTGTATTTTAAGCATATCTATAGAGGAAAAAAATCTACTTTCAGATGTAAATAGAAACAAAATGTGCACAAAATGTAGAGCATGGTTAAGCCTTTCAGTGTAAATCCTTTTGTAGAGAAAAATTTCTAGAAGCACCCCCCACCAAAGATTTCAAATAGAAGAGAAGTAGATGTTTTGCAAACTGTGAAATCTTGAATGGCTGCAAATGTCTATATTTTGGAATCATTTTTTGAAAGCTATATTTCTATATTGCCCTCTGGAATGATAATAAACTTATGGAAAGGAGTGGTTTTCCAGCTTCAGTGTCTTCAAAATGCCATCTGACCCCTCAGATGATCCTGAAAGACAGGGTGAAGTGCATTGAACTCTAAATCCACAGGGCTATTTACTATTTCAATGTTATTTTTAAACTTTTAAATTTTGGAATAATTATAGAGTCAAAGGAAGTTGTAGAAAAATGTACAAGGGGTCATGTACCCACCATTCAATTTTCCCCAATGGTAACATCTTCAATATTATTATTTTTAATTAAATAGAGAAAATTACAAAGTGACTCAGGCCCTTCTGTGACAAGCTTTTAGAAGCCTGTTTGAATATACACTTGAAAGATCATATTGATTTGAACAATGAGGGAAAAATGTATTTTTGCCTAATAATCTAATATGAAGAAGTTTAAAATGTATTTGGGAATTTTATTTCTCTTCTTTTAAAAATGTAGAAATTGGTCCATAGTCACAGGTCAGGGAATGTTCCAGCTCCTTACCATTGCTTACAAGGTCCTGGGCCAATACCATGGGTCCAGCCTTATCTCTTCCTCCTCCTCCACCTCCTCCTCCTCCTTCTCTACCTCCATGTTCTGGCCATACTGGCCTTCTTTAGTTTTTTTCCCAAATCCTATTCCATCTGTTTGGGACAATTTCCCTTCATTCTTTGCTCGGCTGGCTCTGCTCAACCTTCTTATTTCATTGTAAATGTCATCTGCTGAGACCTTCCCAACAATTTAATCTAAACATTCCTTCCATTATGATCTCTTGGTGTACCTTGATTATTTTCTTCATAGGATATAAAACAATTTGCAATATTTGTAATCATATTTATTGCTTGTTTTCTTGTTTATTGTCTTTCAACACAACTAGATTGAGAGCAAGGATCATTTGGGATGTTCAATCCATCTTTGTTGAATGTGAGACAGTAAAGTGACAAACTAAAGTAGCCGTTCTTTTCTACATCAATTTATTTCTTAATCTTTTTTCATGGGAGGATTTGTAGTATTCTCTGGGATTGAGCATCCTTATTGAAATATCAACATAGCAGATGATAAGTATAATGATGTAGTGGTGATATTTGATTAACTTTTACTTAAAATATTGCTATATAAATGGAATCTTCCTCTTTTTCCCTCTGCTACTACTGTTCATACTTATTATAGAGAGAACATATACTATGGGCCAGACTTGGGACTAAGGGGCTTTTTACATATGTTAACTCATTTAAATCCATACCAAACCCTGGGAGGTGGTCATCATTGTCCTGTTTTACTGAGGTGAAAACTGAGCCCAGAGAAGTGAAGTGACTTGGTCACAGATAATATAGCTAGTACATGGTGGATGTAGTAATATCCACCATCTTTTTCTCTTCCTTGCCAGAACTCCATAAGGAAAATGTTTCACCCAAGTGGCTCCAGTGAAATTTGTGATCATTGTTTTCAGTGTTCTCAATGCATCTCTTTAGCAATTAAAAAATGTCGACTCTGTAGTCAAAAGTTAGTGAAAAAAAAATCTGGAGTAACCATTAAAGCTTCAGTGATACTTTGGGCTCAAATGAATTCTTGGGCATTTCCAGTAGTATGAGTACTCTCATTATGGCAACTGAGAGATTAATGGCAAGCGAAATTACCAATTTACCACGTTTATGAATGCATTACTCTCTCTTCCCTTCTCACTACTGCAATATGAAGGAGGAAAATTGTTTTAGCCATTTAAGTCACATTTGTGTCTCCAATATTTTTAGAAAAAATATGACAAGTATTTGCCAGCTGAAAGAGTCATCTCATCTCTTCTTCTGCATGATGTACATTTTATGCAAACCATTTTTGGTATCACAATTTTTTGTTTCCTCTCTCATAAAGTAATTTGCTAACAGGAAAGCTTCAACATTTTCTTGAAACTATAATTGCTTCTAAGGGAAGATTCAGTGGGGTGCTGCTCTGGTCTGAATGTTTGTGTCCCCCTCAAATTCATATGTTGAAATCCTAACCCCCAAGGTGATGGTATTAGGAGGTGAGGCTTTTGGAAGGTGATTAAGTCATAAAGGCAGAGCCCTCATGAATGGGATTAGTGCCTTTATGAAGGAGGCCTGAGAGAGCTGCCTTGCCCCTTGTGCCATGTGAGGACACAGCTAGAAGGCACCTGCTATAAACCAGAAGGCAGACCTTCACCAGACACCAAATCTGCTGATGTCTTGATCTTGGACTTCCCAGCCTTCAGAACTGTGAGAAATAAATTTCTGTTGTTTATAAGCTACCCAGTTTATGATGTCTTGTTATAGCAGCCAGAATGGTCTAAGACAGATGCCTTTAGAATTCACCTATGTATTTGTTTGAAGTGACTATTTTAGGTAATATTTCTCTAGGATTTTCATTGGAGGTAAAAATATCACACCAATTGATTGTGATACATTAGTGTCAGAGAAGAGAAATTTTTGCCATCTTTGTTTAAGAAGTCCATCAATAATGAAGCATAATCTTACTTTTTACAAGGAGGTTTTTTGGACAGCCTGTCCTTTAACCACTCAAAATTACAAGACACTGGGCTGGGCATGGTGGCTCACATCTGCAATCGCAACGTTTTGGGAGGCCGAGGTGGGAGGATTGCTTGAGGTCAGGAGTTCAAGACTCAGCCTGAGTAACATAGCAAGACCCTGTCTCTACAAAAATAAAAAAGTTAGCTGGGTGTGGTGGCACTCGCCTATAGTCCCAGCTACTTGGGAAGCTAAGGTGGGAGGATCACTTCATCCCAGGAGTTCGAGGTCACAATGAACTATGATCAGGCCACTGCACTCCGGCCTGGGTGACAGAGTGAGACCCCATCTCTGGAAAAAAAAAAAATTACAAGACATTAAAAACCTGTAAGTGATTGGAAACTACTCAAATGCCCAGAATAGGTAACTTGTGGCATATTTATACAAAGGAATACTATACAGCATGAGAATAAATGATGTGCAATTGTATACATGGAAAAATATAGATAATTTTCTATATTTGTAACATAATTTGAGCAAAGATATAACGTTGAACAAAAAGGCCAGATGCAAAGGAGTACATACCCTTTGATTCTATTTATATAAAGTTTTAAAACAGGTAAAACTAATCAATGGTGTTGGAAGTCAGCCCTTTGGGGGTGGCATAGGGTAGTTACTCCAAGGGAGGAGTGGAGGGGCTTCTGGAATGCTGGGAGTGTTCTGATTTGTAATGTTCATTTCATGGGTATGTTTGTGAAAATTCATCAAGCTGCATACTTAACAATCTGTGCGCTTTCAGTATGTAAGTTATCTTCCCACTAAAATTTTAGGAAAAGAATCGAGTAAGTGCAATGGGTTTATGGGAGAGCCCGGGTCTCCGGCAGGTATCCCAGCATCCTTCACTCCAGACATGATGGTGGCTTCCGTTCAATTCTGTCTCAGACTGGGTGATGGATGGTGGGGAGGAGGGGCAGGCTCCATGGAGACAGCATGGATGGTCTCTAATTATACTTTCCCTTTTAGAAAAAGGAATTTTTTTTCCCCAGGAGAGGGATGTTAAATGATAGTTCATGAAAGAACCTCCTCGATGTCATCTACTCTTGGAATCCTTTTCTCATCAACAAATCCCCGCAGCCTGTGGGAATAACCCACACACACGTCTCCAGCTTAGTACCACATCACCCGACAGGGCGGGCGGAATACCACAGAACTGGATTCAAACTTCAGCTCTACTTCCCATCTGTTCTGCAACCTTGGGCAGGGACCACACTCTGAGCCTCAACCTCCCCTCACAGGTCAACACTGAAAATTAAATGAGGCCTCCTCAGGGATTTGTGTCTTGTACAGTGCCTAAGATGTGGCAAGTGTTTGAGGACTTGTTTCATACTTACATCATCTTTAATTATAATCCTCCACAGTAGGCAATATTTTTATTTACAAATAAAGAAAGCAAGGTTTTTGAAGCAAGATTACACCTACCGAGTGACAGAGCAGGATGACCATCAGCCCTGAGCCCAGGTGCCCAGCCCCTCTGATACCCTGTGTCTGTGCCTGCAGCTGGGAGTGAGCTGAGTGGAGTCTCGCCTGGCTCCCTCATCGCGTCACTTTCCCAGCTCCCCTGGTTGCAGGTCCTAGAAGCCCATCTCCTTTCTCTTCCATCTTCTTCCCTAAATTACAACCTTTTTCCCCACCCTTCACCCCTACCCCTAACCCCAGAGACCCAGATGCTAGGGATCCAAAGAATAGTCTAACTGTGCCCTTCCCTGGGCCAGTCCTGACTTGCCCTCTGGGCCAGCAGTGTTCAGCTCAGGCATGGAGGGTGGGGGCAGGGAGGGCTTCTGCCCATTCCAGGGCTCCTAGATCTGGATTTGGCCCCAGGGGACCCAAGAAGAGAGTCCAGGCCATAGGAACAGCAAAGCTGTTGGGCAGAACCACCACACACTTTGCAGGCCCAGTGCAAAATAAAAATGCAAGGCTTCTTGTGGAAAAAAATATTAAGAATTTCAAGACCATAATAACAGAACACTAAACAAAGCATGCGCCTATCTGAGCATGGGCCCCAGGTCTGCCCCTTCGAATCCTACCTTATGATTTTGCTAAATGGAGTCCGGAGATGTGTGGCCCTCGACCCTGGTCCAGACCCCAGGACCCAAGCTTGCTTGATTTCCTGGTCTCCTCAGAGAGGATTAGATTTTTGGTGAAGTCAGTGGCCTGTGTGTGCTCAGGATCTGAGCAGAAAGATTGCGGTGACCTGGGGACTTGCAGCCCCAGTGATCTAAGGCTTTGAGGTCATGCTAACCTTAGGTATAAGACCTCTGGTGTGTGACTGCAGGCTCTAGGCTGTGGCTGGCTGATGGGGTCAGTTTGTGGCAGGGGGAGTGTTTAGAGGGCTGGGGGCTGGGGGCTGGGGCAGTGATGGGGAGATGAAGTTTCTAGGGAGTAGATCAGAAGGCTAATGGAAGGGCTGAGAGGATGCTTGGGATCCGGGCTTTGGAGGAAAAAGGGAGCTACAGCCTCCAGGGTTAGAAAGCCACAGGCCAGAACTTCAGGAGGCTGTGGCTGGTGCCCTGCAGACCCGTAGCCTAGAATGGCCAGTGGCTTCCAGGGCTCTGGAGGGCATATCCCTGTGTCTGAGGAAGTGGTCTGGGGCCATGCCAGCCCCTTGGGCCAGGAGAGAGGTTGATGAGTGCGCTCTCTCCTTCAACAGGGACCTCTGCATGCCCTGCGTCCCAGGCAAACCCTTCTGTGCGGGGGCCAGCTCTTGTACTCCCCCAACCCAATGCCCTTGCATCTTCCTCCAGACCTTCTTCTTAGCACAGACTCAGACAGGAAGAGCATGGGCTTTGGCATTAGAGAGATCTGGGCTCCAGTTCTGACTCAGTCATTTACTAGCTGTGTGACTCGAGTCAAATAACTTAACCACTCTGAGTCTTGGGTTCCCCTTTTATAAAAGGGAATAATAAAAGTACCATCTTATAAGCTGGGTATGAGCATTAAACGAAATAATATAGCCAGAGTGACTGCCATATAGTAAATACTCAATAAAATGATAACGGGTATTAGTAGCAGTAGTGTAGGAGGAATAAAACAACTGGTGTAACCAGGCAGTGCGGTGTATGGGGATAATACTTTCTATTCTAAAGTGTGGGTGGGAGGGCTGGGCACGGTGGCTCACGCCTGTAATCCTAGTACTGTGGGAGGCCAAGGTGGGAGGATCGCTTAAGCTCAGGAGTTTGAGACCAGACTGAGCAAGAGGGAGACCCTGTCTCTACAAAAAATAGAAAAAATTAGCCGGGCGTGGTGGTGCACACCTGCAGTCCCAGCTACTCAGGAGGCTGAGGCAGGAGGGTTGCTTGAGCCCAGGAGTTGGAGGTTGCAGTGAGCTGCGATGACGCCACTGCCCTCCAGCCCTGGCAACAGACTGAGACCCTGTCTCAAAAAAAAAAAAAAAAAAAAAAAGGCATGGGGGTGGGGCTCAAAATGAAACAGAGTCTGTGGCACAGAAGCTCTTAGTGCCCTCGCACAGCTCCTGGTGCCCAGCAGGGGCACACATTTAACCTATTTGTTCACTTCTCTCTGGCTGTCCCCTGTGTTCTGCACGGTACTTGGGGCCTCCCTGGAGCTTGTCTTTCAAGTTCCCCCAGACAGCTTATATCACACGGCCCTCTGGGTCAGCGAGCAACACTGATGAGGGGGTCTTGACTGCGGACAAGTGAGGGGAAAGTGTGCCCTGAAAGGAGGCCTTGGGCAGACCCAGTGGGAGGGGTGGCCTAGCTGGCTTGCTCCGCCCACTGGCCCTGCCTCTGACCCGACACCCAATACCTTTATCTGCTGCTCACCCCAAGTCAGTATAAACCTCTGTGCCCCACTGACCCCCAAAGGGGCCCCCATCTCTCCACTCCTTGGCAGACAGTTCAGGCCCACACAGTCAGCCCCACCACCATGCTCTTCCTTGCCTGCTGGTCTCCTCAACCCAACTCTAACCCTCTCCTTTCTTTACTTCTCCAGGCTTCAACTCTTCCCTACACCTCTTTAGCTTCCAAGCCACCATCATCGCATCGGATCCTAATCCAAACCCTGCCCCTGGCCTAGCCTTTCCCCCTCCCTGCCCAGTCTGCCCCTCTCCCAGGGCCCTCTGAGATCCCTGGAGGACACCATTCTTCCTGCTGGAGGAATGCTTGCCAGTCATTCCCTTCTGGTGACAGCAAAAGCCTCAGACCAGAGTGTGGCCTGTCCCCTGGCCTTCTGGCTGTGGGATGCCCCTGAAGTGCCCTTCCATGTGCCCCTCCATCCCCCACTGAGGGCCACACAGCTCCTGGGTACAGTGAGTCAGGGCCTGTCCCCACCGTTGTTTATGTAATCCTTCCCTGCAGTAACAAGGTGTTTACTGTTGCACAAACACATTTCGGTTTAACGGCTGACAGTAAAACTGTCTGATAAAGTTTGATTTAGCGAAAGAAAGCAAAATAAATCTGGGGGCATAGAGAGCTGTTGGGAGGAGAGACGCCCATGGCTTTACAGGAGGGCAAGAGAGTGAGGGCCGGAGCCGTTCTGCGCTCTCCTGGCCGTTCTTTCCACCTTGCCTTCTAAGAACACTCCCACCGCTCAGCTTCAGGAAGTTGAGATCCTGATAAGCTGTGAGCTCCTGGTCCTGGCGTTGTCTTGCTATAGCGTATACTCCAGCTTCCTCCGTTGTCTGCCCTCGTGAATTGTATCCATCCTTCAGTCCAGTGTAATTTGTGCCTCCCCCATGGATCCTCCCCCGACTGCTCCCGCTCAGACACAGCTGGCAGTGTGGCACGAGAGAAAGATCCCTGAACTAGGAGACCTGGGAGCTAGGTCTAGCTCTGGGACTTACTAGCAGTGTAGACTTAGGCAAGTCGCATTGCCTTCAGAGATCTCAGTTCACTGCGCTGCAAAAGGGCATGCGTGGCACAGGATACATGAAAGTACGTGGTTCTTAAAAACCCTACTCATATTTAAGACACTTGTATCTTGTCTCTGAAATCTCATGAGGCACATATTGGCTGTGTCCTCCCTTGTACTCCACTTGCAAATCAAGGCAGTGTGAGTATCTGTTCTTGAATGTGGGCGATGATCCTACAGCCTGTTGCCAACTACCCTACCCATCCCCCAGGGGCTGCCTCCTAGCCCTGATTTGTCACTATGGGGCTGGGGCCAGACAACAGGTACCCATGTAATATTTTTGGAATGTTTTATTAAAGTATAACATATTTACAGAAATCACAATAATACACCTTGATGAAATTTCACAATGTGAACACACCCATGTAACCAGCACCCTGATCAAGAAAGAGAATATTTCTTCTGCTCCAGAAGTGCCCTGCTCCCAGGTGCTCTTTCCAATTGATATCTGCTCAAGGGTAATCACTGTCTTGACTTCACCATAGATTAGTTCCACCTGTTTTTGTGCTTTATACAAATGTATATAAAGAAATACAATAGGTACTCTTTTGTATCTGGCTACCTTCTTCTCAGCATCATGTTTGTGAAATTCATCTATATTGTTGCATGAAGTAGTACTGTAGTTCTTTCATTTTCATTGCTGTGTAGTATTTCATTACATGAATATAGCATAATTATTTATCCATATTTTTGTTGATGAGTCTTAAGTAGTTTCCAGTTTTTATATATTTTGAATAGTGCTGCTATGAACACTTTTGTATGTGTATTTAATGAACACATGTCTGTTGGATGTATACCCAGGATGGAATTGTTGGGTCAAAGGATATGCATATGGAGAGCTTTAGAAAATATTGCCAAATAGTTTTCCAAAGAGGACATGTCAATTTATGTTCCACCCAACATTTGGTATTGTTGGTCTTTTTCATTTTAGCCATTCTGGTAGGTATGTAGTGGTATCTTACTGATGTTTCAATTTGTATTTCTGATTACTAAAGAAGTTGAGCACATTTTCATATGATTATTGGTCATTTGTATATCCTCTTTTATGAAGTGTTTGTTCAAGTCTTTTGACCGTATTTCTATTGAGTAGTTTGTCTTTTTCTTATTGACTTGTAGTTCTTCATATATTCTGGATTTGAGTCCTTTGCCATACACACACACACACACACTTATATACACATATACATATACACTGTACTATTTTCTCCCACACTATGGATTGCCTCTCCAGTCTCTTAATTGTGGCTTTTGAAGAACAGAAATTTTTCCTTTTGCTGTAATCCAATTTATTTGTGTTTCCAGGAAATATGCTTTGACTAGTTGGATCCAGTTCTTACCTTCCTTGCTCATTCTATTCTTCTCTTCTGAGTCATCCTGTTTTCCATGTTCTGTCTTGTATTTGGGGGAAAATTTTAAAAAATGGTTTTCAAGGAAAGCCTGCACAGTTCAGGTCCAACTGTTCCCCTTGAAACATTTTCCACTTGTGGGCTTGAGAACCCCTGGTTCCTATGCCTGGGGACCTCCCAATCCTTCCCACTTTCCCAGGAATCAAGGTGAGTTAAATGGATGGATCTTCTCTCTTCTACTTTAAATCTGATTGTCTTACTCCAGAGGACCTAAAAAGCCACTAAACATACAAAGAGTTGCTCCAGCTCATTAATAATCAAAGAGATGGTAATTTATATATAATGAGATATCATTTTACATCTGTTGGACTGGCAGGAATTAGAAAGCTGGTTAACACCAAGTGCTGGCAGGGATATGAGGGTATAAGAAGGCTCATGCTTTGCTCCTGGAAGTGTCTCAGGGAGCAGAGCAGGCAGGTGCTACTGAGTTAAGACTATACCCCATGAACCAGCAGTCCTACTCACACAGGCCAGGAGGGGATGTGGCAGTGATGTGGATCACAGCATTGTGCTGGTGGTGGTGGGGAGCATCTGGGTGTCACCCTGGGGGAAGTTAGACACATGAATCTTTGAAACATAGTGCTAGGTGCAAAAGTGAAAAACAGAAGGAGATATACAATATAATATTATTTGTATAAATTAAAATACTTATGCACAAAAGAAAAATAAGCACTTTGCAAAAGCACAGACAAACAAAAACATACACATCCAACACATTGAGATGGTTGCTGATGGGAGGATGGGAGCGAGGAACGGGGATAAAGGAGAATTATGAAGAGCTCTGACCCTCGGCCTTCTCTTGCTTACTGCATCCTCTGGCTCCATCTTTAAAAAGCCCCTTCTCCATCATCTCTTCTGGTTCCCCTTCCCAATGATCTCAGCCCTCACCAGTCAATTTCCCTTGAGATCAGCCCCTCCCAGGCCATGTCTGGCCAACACAAGTTAACATTTACAAGTATTCATTCACATTACTGTGAATGAGTACTCAGCACACAGTAGTGGCCCACGTGTAGCCCCATGGGACTGGGGAACCAGAGAATTTGAGGGGCACCACATCCTATTAGCTATGGTGTCTTGCATCTGGGAACTGCTCAGCACATGTCTTTTGAATGAACCAAAGAAACGCTGGCTCTGCTGTTCATCAGCTGTGTCAGTCAGGGCAAGTGCCTTGGCCTCTCTGAGCTTTGCTTCCTATCTCTGCCAAACTGGAGATGATAGTTATAATTCC
This sequence comes from Daubentonia madagascariensis, assembly GCA_023783475.1. Classification (NCBI taxonomy): domain Eukaryota; kingdom Metazoa; phylum Chordata; class Mammalia; order Primates; family Daubentoniidae; genus Daubentonia; species Daubentonia madagascariensis. The sequence goes on along the minus strand of JAKFHU010001035.1, from coordinate 35,775,534 downwards.
TCCTTCCCGGGGTTATTGTGAAGGTCAGATGAGATCATTGCCTTGAAAGCACTTTGTTAACTGTAAAGAACTATCCAAAGCAATGGAGAAAAGTGTAGAGAAAGGACTGTAAGAGGCTCAAATCCCAGCAAGCCCTCGTGTTAGCTGCAGGACCTTGACTAAAGTAGCACCCCCTAGTCTCAGGCTTTAAATTCCGTAAAAGGAGAAACAATAATGTCAACTTTGCAGAGTTTTTACGAGGATTAATGACAATGCAGGTAAAGTACTTGCTATGTAATAATGGGTGTTTAGAAAATGATAGCTCTATATCTCCATTCATTAATTTATTTAATGAATACTTGCTAAATGCTGCTATGGTCTGAATGTTTGTGTCCCCCTCAAATTCATATGTTGAAGTCCTAACCCCCAAGGTGATGGTATTTGGGGGTGAGGCCTTTGGGAGGGGATTCATTCTTGAGGGTGGAACCCTCATGAATGGAATTAGTGCCCTTATAAAAGAGGTCCCAGAGAGCTGCCACGCCCCTTCCATCATGTGAGGACATAGCTAAAAGGTGCCATCTATGAATCAGGAAAATAGGCCCTCACCAGAGACTGAATCTGCCAGCATGTTGATCTTAGACTTCTCAGCCTCCAGAACTGTAAGAAATAAATTTCTGTTGTTTATAAGTCACCCGGTCAGTGGAACTTTGTTATAGCAGCTCATATGGACTAAGATAAATGCCTACATTGTACCAGAAAGGGTTCTAGACACTGGCAATGGAGCAGTGAACAAAACAGACAAAAATCCAAAAATCCCTGTGCTTTGGTCTGGGGAGGGAGGAATCAAACAAGAAATAAAATTAATAAGATAGTATGCTAGATGATGATAAAGGCTATGACAAAAACTAAGCAGAAACGGGAAAAGGGGTGGGGTGGAGGGGATTTCCTTTTTAAGTAGAATGGTCTGGGAAAGCCTTTCTGAGAGGTGATGTCTGAGCAAAGACCTGAAGGAGTTGAGAGAGGAAGCCCTGGGGAAGTGCAAAGACACTAACCTGGGTGCACACCTGGTGTGTTCAATGTGCAACAGAGAGGCCAGGGTGGCTGGGATGAGCTTAGACAGGTAAAGGCAGCAGTGGGGCGGATGGTAAGCCCTTAGTGATCACTGTAAGTTCTACCTGACCACACTGGAATATCTCAGGGAGGAGAAAGGATCGACAATGCTGTGATTTTCAGGTGTGGAAAAGGAGCCAAGGTAGGTGTATTAGTTATCTATGGCTGCCTAACAAATTACCCCAAAACTTAGCAGTGTAAGACAACAAACATTTATCATCTCACTGTTTCTGTGGGTCAGGAATTCAGATTCAGCACAGCTTAGGCCTCTCACAAGGCTACAATCAAGGCATTGCCCTGGGCTGCAGTTATCTCAAGGCTTGATGGGAAAGGTTGGCTTCTAGGCTTCCATACTCACTCTAGCTGCGGTTGGCTGGATTCAGTTCCCTGCAGGCTGTGGGCTGGATGTCCCTCTTGGCTCTTTGCCAGGCGAGTCCCTCCTAGTTCAGCTCACAACATGGTAGCTGGCTTCCTCCAGAGCCAGAGAGCATGTCCAAGAAGGAAGCCACAGTCCTTTGGTGACATAATCTCGGAAGTGACATCTATGTCTTCACTCTACCTCATTTTATTTGCCAGAAAAGAAGTCACTAAATCCAGTCCTCGCTGGAGGGGGAGGAGATTACGCATACTTAGCGTAATGCCAGGGGCAGGGAGTCAATCCAGCAATCGATCAATTGGTCAATCAATTTAGAGGTGAAGTTGCCTACCACCAGGGAGCTATAATTTTCAGGTGTGGCAAAGTTGCCAAAGACTACAGATGGGTGAGAAATTATTTGTCCAGATGCAGCAGGGATATTTGGGCCTTACTTTGTAAGTATAATACAATCTAGTTGTACTTTCTACAAGGACTAAGAGTAATTGAATAACTAGGAACTATTTATTTATTTATTTATTTACCTATGTGGTCCTAGATAACCTGGCTAATTAGGCCTTCTGGCTGTTCACTCTGGGGCTAAGTTTCAACTTGCAGGGAAAAGGCATTTAGTTATGTATGTGAGGGTGTGTGTGTGTGTTAGTCTGTGTAAAGGAGCAAGTGTGCACATGCGCATGAGTGTCTGTGCTCATTTGCTGCAGTCTCTGCATCTTGGGTCCTACTCTTCTCTGGGCCTACAGACCCCTGGGTTCACCTTTCCTCCACTCCCCCCTCTGCACTTTGTCGGGAGGTCACGTGTGAGGAAACAAGCCCCACGTGGTTTTAATCATTTTGCTATAAAAGCTGAGCTGCTCTCTGCTTTGATCCAGGCTGAGCTGCTGGAGGAAGGGCTGGGGGCCGGGCTGGCCTGTCCATGGAGCGCTCCGCACACAGGTCTCACATCAGACGGCAGCCGTAAAATGGAGCACAGCTCATTAATTCTCCCTCTTAACCAGGGCACCTGACAAGAAGTGACTTTGAAAACCTGGAGGACGGCTGGGCAGGAGTGGTGGGGGGTGGTGGTGGGCCGCTCTTGGTCTAGGCAAGGAACATCTGTTTCCAGGTCCCTGGCTGTTAAATTGACATCTTTTTATTTGAAAAGTTTCTTTTATTTCCCAACTTCCTGCAATTGGCAAGGTCTCTGTGCCAGGGAATAGACTGTCATGGCTTTGCAGGCAATACCAGCTGAGTGGCCCCGCTGTCCTGCAGTCCCTACAAGTGCCAAAGTGGGCAGCCTGGCTCTCAGTCAATTATTAAACCTATGTTTGTGCAGAGAACATCAAACCCCATAAAAAGCCAAAATGGCCTTGAAATTGAAAACCCTGCGAACGTTGTGAGCCTCCATCTGAGAAATATTAGTGTTTCAGAGCTAGAAAATTCTCTGGGAGCCTTGTGTTTCATCAAGAGTCTTCTCTTCCTGGGCCCAGCAATCAAGTTTCCTTAACAAGAATGACCCAAACCCCTGCTGTCTGCAGCCTTCATCCTGGATGCTGAGAGAGCTATTGGTACCAAAGACCCAAGTTTGACCTTTAACCTCAAACTGGCAAAGGTCACTAGCAAAGGCTGGGTTGACCCTTCTTAAGGTGAGAGCCAGGGCTCTTAGGATGGGAACTGCAAGTGGTGGGTAGAAGATCGTATTTCTTTCTACATAGTCCTAGGAGCATTTGGATCATCTTATGTTCCTGGCCGTCCGATCCACACGCTTTATCCTTCATCCTTTAGCATCCACCCTTGGCTGGATGGATCATTGCCAGCAGGACAGACAGCAGTCAACATGTGAGAAACAAGGGCATGGCTGAGTCCCAAGGGAGCATCAAGAGATAACTATATCTGGTGTATCCCTCGGCAAGCACGTGCGTGTGTGTGTGCGTGTGTGAGCACACTCAAGTGTGGTGCCAGAAGGTGTGAGTCTGAATGTTGGTGCATCTGTGTGAAAGTTTTGGTGCCATAGTGTGTGTGTGTTTCTGAAGCATGTACTAACTTGGAAGTCAGTACATAAAATATCTTTGTCAGAATATGTTTCTGTATATTAAGGTGTGTGAGGAACTACTGGGACGAAGCAGTGGTGTGCGCTTGTGGGATGTGAATGGGAATTTCCACATTCTCATGTTTCATTAAAGTGACAGAGATATCCTTATTGGTTTTGCTTTACCAGTGACTCTCGACACTCATGCCCCTTAATTTCCAAGACCTCCGGTATTCCCATCCCCACCGCTTTGAAGCCCTCTTCAAGATTGGAGACTCTGTAGTCAAATTGCCTGGCTCTGTCTCTTTCTAGTCTTGGCAAGTTGCTTAACTCTACACATCTTAGTTTCCTTGTCTGTATAAGGAGAGTAAAATGTACCAAACTGGAGAATCTATAAAATAATTCGTGTAAAGCAACTTGACCTGGCACAGAATAAGCATTTGGTTCGCTGTTGTCAGCATCACCCCTTGTCACTTCTGTCACTCCCACCTCTATCCCAAATCCTGGGCTTCCATTATGCCTTCATCATCTTCCATTCTCCCCCATCTCCCTTCCTCACATTATCAACCCCCATTAAGTCAGTGACCCCAACCCCTTCGCCATGGCTGCTGTGCACCGCCTTTCCAATCCAGACCAACAAACGAGGGTGCTCCCAGAAGGGTGAAACCAGCAGGGTGTGACCCTGCCAAGATGGGTCACTTGGGTGGCAGAACCAGAGTATAGATACTCCTTGATTTCTCAACAACTTAGGTGAAGAACAAGAACAGGTGAGTGAAAGTAGGAAGAAGCCACCCCAATTGGCCCTGCAGCATGCTTGCTTCTCCCCCTCTTCCCTCTTTGGGCTTGGCTTGTGGTTAGGAGGAAGGCCTTGGAGCAAGGCTATGTCTGTTGTCAGCTTACTACCAGCTTGGGGGCATCCAAGAAAGAAAGTCAATGTCTTGGTCACTTTGGCTTTTCCATTCCAATTTGAATATATTAAAATGCAACATTCCAGCTGTGCAAATCCCCAGGCCATTGAAATAAAAGGTTTTTAACTTTAACCATTAAAAATTTAACTGGCCAATAAATCTAAGTATGTGGGGGGTTGTTACCAAACGTTTATTACATTGCTCTTGCTTTTAACTTAAGAGCAAATGCCAAGTATGGACTTCCATGAAAAAGACATTCCCTTATGGTCAAAACTGATGTCAGCCCCCGACCAAAAAAAAAGCAAGAGATCGCTGTCTCCATAAGGATCCACTCACTTTCCTCTCAAATCTCTTTAGGAGTTAAAATGGCTATATCAGTTTTATAAACCAATTTGCTTGCTGCAAAAAAAGAAAAAAAAAAAAAGGTCTATAATAGCCTCTTGTTGCCATGGTCAGAACATGACTAAGTTAATCCAAAAGTCTACTTTCAGTTTGAGCATCTTGGCGCCAACTTTTCCAGAGCCAGATTTTATAAAGGCACAAAGGGGATATAGCTTTGGTGAAGAAAATCACAAGATCTTTCTCTTTTAGTATCTTCTGGGTGAGTTGGATAATCAGTGTCTTGGATCGTAGGGCTTAGTTTTGCCATTTTTTCCTTTAAGGCAGGCAAGCCATCTGTCCAGTGGTGAAATATGGCTTTTAATTTACACAAATGTAAAAGTATAGAACTTAACAATCATATTCACCCTGGACTTAAAAAATGAATAGAGGCCAGATAAATCTTGGCCATCAAAAAAAAAAAACCCAAAAAAAGAGCTGACGTACATGTTGAGTTATACCAGCCAACACAGGGACAGAGTCACATTCCAGATGTGCTATTTTCCTGCCCATTGACAGCTCTCCAACCCACTCCAGTAGTAAAAAAGTCCTGAAGTGGATTTTTTAATCTGGCTTAGACTCCTTTTTGCCCATGAGGCTTGCTGGGTGGGTCCTCTGGGTTTCATTTCCACGGAACAAACCAGGGAGCCCTGTTTGTGGGAAATACACAGTAAATCCTGGCCTTTGCTCGGGAAACCTCCCTCTGGAGCATTTTTCACATCTAAATAGGAGGTGAATAAAGTTGATAAGCAGTTGTATTTTTTTAAGTGATTTTACTTTTAGCCTGAACCTCTTAGCTCAAAGATTTTTAGCTCTATGAGGCCTTATCCTCTGCTCCCTGAGCCAGAGTAGCATGACAATGGTGAACACATACACAGCCAGTTCAAATTGCAGGGGACACCTACACGTGCCTTTTGAGTGGCAACTCATCCACATGCTCCTGGCTTCAGTTCTCTCTGCTCATACAATCCCCATCTTCATCTATTTCCTCCATCTCATTGCTACTGCCTAGAAGGAAGTGTGAATCCCAGGGACCTAGGGTGCAGAAGTATTTCCCCTGGAGGCCCCTAACAGTGTCTTTGATGTGAGTATGGCAGGGAAGGGCTACGCTTGCTAAATTTTAAAGCCTCCTCAATGTATTGGGAGGTGGAAGCACTGGAGAAATTATTTTCAAACCAGACTTGAATAGAAGGGAAGCTGTGGCTGATTTGCTGGGGATGGATCTCTCTGGGAGGCAAATCCAGAAACTCCAAAGACCTATTTTCAGTCTCTAAATAGCAAGGATCTTCAGCACATGGGGGAAGCACAGGGTGGCTCCCACCAGCCTCTCCCTGGAATACTTCCAAATGGATTTTGCTATCCCTCTGCCTTCTCTAATTTTCAAACCCCAGCCTGTTGAATGCAGGAAAGAGAAAGAGAAAGCGAAAGATTCCTCAACTGTTGTTAGCAAGCTTTGCTTCCTGAATGACAAGCCACTTTGGAAGGAAAAATTTTTATGTGGATCCCTAGTACCTGAGCAACTGTACATGGCAGCCCTGTTTTGGGGGGTTATAATCTTGGTGTTCTTGGAGAAAAGGCACCTATCCTTCCTCCCAGAAAGATTACAGTTGCTTAGAAGATGCTCATTCCATTTGTTCATTCATCCATTCATATATTAGCTCATTTGTTCATTCAATAAATATTGCTGGATACTTTCTAGGTGTCTTTCTCTCTGCCAGGTGTTTGGCTCAGGGCTGGAGGCAGACCAGGACCCAGTGCCTAAGTAGACACTCAGCAGAGTCCTCTGGAAAGAGGAAAGTGACTATTGACTCTATCCCTAGGGATTACTGAGTGGGCACCTCCTCTCCGTGAGTGTTCAAAACAGAAGAGTCTTGCACACATTAGAGGCCGATCAGTCTTACTCAGGTCTTTAGTTGTCTCCCTCCAGCTCCTCATGGTGCTGTTTCAGATCGCCCCACCTTCTATAACCCCCAACTCCACCATTTCCTCCTCATTCAATTCCTGCTTTTAGAAAAATCAGGTGATGTTGGCTCTGCCCCCCCCAGGTAGCTTCCTCTGCCTCTGCTCCCACCAGTGCCCTCCCACCCACTCTCCCAGCTGCGATGTCAACACTGATCCCTCCTATTTCCCTCATGATCCGTCTACTGTCACCTTCTCCAGAAGCCTCTGTACTGTGAAATCCCTCCCTCCTGCATCTGCTCAGTCTCTCCTCCCTGCCAGGACTTACCAGGCTGCCCCCATGCTGTGGGCTTTCCCCTCAGGCTCACCATGGCCAGTCTCGAGGTCCAGGTCGCTGTAACCCCGACCCGAGGGAAGGGACAGATGCCATCTGCACAGGCTGGGACCACTGCCCCTCCTGCCATGACATGGCCCCAAACACTTCCCCTGGCTTCTCCTTTTTCCTTTTCCCTTCTGAATATAGCCATTTAAAAAGGTCGAAATGGGCTTCATGAGGTTTAAGGGGTTTATTAGTTTTAAAAACCATGTTCCCTGTTTGGAGGAAGGGGAAACAGCCGCCTTCTTTTCACATTACGTCAATCCACAGGCGTCTGTAATTTACATTTTTTTAACTCACATGTTCAGAAATAATGGAAAGGCTGCTTGAAAAAAACAGATGAAATAAAAACTGGGGGAAGTGTGTATTATACAAAAACCAGACCTGTGAGGCTGAGGCGAGACACACCGATGACCTGGGGAGCTGATTAAGGAGGCAAACCAGAGGAAGCCCAGGTGAGCGCAGACGCCGCGCGCTCTCCGCAGCCGCTGACGCCGCGCTGGCACTTCATTTCCCACGCGCAACGTCAAGGACAGTTTTCATTCGGAAAGTTTAGAGCCCCGGATGCGTCTGCCCCAGGAGAAAGGACTCCTGAGCGTGGAAGGCTTGGGGCACGTGCAGGAACGGGGCTGGGGGGATGGAGAATGGGACCCTGCTGGGCCTCAGCCTCAGTTTCTCTTGGTCCTCAAAGCCAATCCTTTCTGATCCAGCCTTGCCTCATTCACTGTCTCCTCCTCATTCTCTGAGAAAAAAGGAGATGAGGGTCAGGTGGTTAAGGCCATGGTAAGATGCATGAACAGTTTTATTTTCTCACAATCTTCTAACATAACCACTTCATTAAAAGAAAGAAACCCTACTTACAAATCAAATATCTCCTTACAAAATAGCTTTTCTATTTCTGCAAATAGTTTTTCCTATGCATGATGTCTATAAACGCTGTGTCATTTAACATTACTTGGGCAAATATTTTAAGTGCATACGATGTGCTGAGGAGGGTGTTAGACTTCGGGGATCCAACCAGACCAAAACAGACCTGGTCTGCGCTGCCTATTGTGCTGGGGACAGTGGGTTAGAGAAAGCAGCCAGTGTCCGGTGATGAGGTCTCCGGCAGCAGAAGTAACTGTGGGGAGTGGAGGAGTAGGGACGAAGGGACAAGGAAAGGTTTCCGGGTGATATGATGTTAGGTGCCTGGCAGGAAGAGTAGGCATTAGGCAGGGGAAGAGGCTTTGGAGGGAATGATTCCAGGCAGGGAGGGATTACGTGCCTGGGCCCAGAGGCGGGAGTATTGTGAACTCAAGTTCTGTTGACTTCGACTGGCAGGAGATAGACCTGGAGGGCAGTCAGGGACCCAACCAGGCAGGCTCTTCGCAAGGAGCTGAGGTTGAATTCTGTGAGCACTGGGAAGCCTCGGAAGGGTTTAAGCAGGGGACTTTACGTCTCTCAGAATCATTTCCATATAGTGATGGAAGTGGCTTTAGAAACCATTCAGTCCTACTCTCTCTTTTTTTAGACGATGAAGTAGAGGCCCAGAGAGGTAAATACAACCATTCCTCTTGCTACCATTGTTACCAGCTGGTGTTTATTGAAAGCTTATAGACACCAGCACTGTGCTAGATGACTCATATGCCCCAGCTCACTCATCCTCACAGCCCCTGCGGGAAGGACTACTGATAGCCTCATTTTACAGATGAGGAAATTGAGGCCCAGAAAGATGAAGTAACTTGCTTAAAGTCACCTGGCTAGCAAGGGCCGAAGCCAGTATTTAAATTAGGTCTGTCCGGCTTCATAATCTCAACTGTACACTCTACTTTCCCAAGGTTCCATAATTAATAGTGGGCCTAGAATTTAAACCCAGGCCTCCGGATACAGTTCTGCACTAGCTGTTGCATTGAATATACCAGGTCTGCCTGTTTTCTTAAAAGGTGGGCGACCACCCTCACATCATCTCTGCTTCTGTTGATCATGTCTCAGCTGACTCTGTACTCCATCACCATAGCAATGCCTCTGAATATGCCACTTTTATATCCTATTCTTCATCATCTCCTTGTATGTATTTAGAAAGATTATAAAACCCACGCAGTATCAATGTTCTGAGGAGGACAGGAACTGAACTCCAAGAAAGCTGGAAGTGGGGAGAAGTTCCAAGCAGCGGGTTAAACAATTCCATGGGATTCTTAAGTCTGTTGGCCAAAGACACTGGTTCAGGTGTCAGGATGGCCCCTTTCAGCCCTGGTGTGTGAGTTGGCTTATCTCTCTTGAGTTCACCAGTCATCAGGGCTGTGACTTCCCAGGGCTGGCCACTATAGGGCCACCTGTCCACCCTGGGACTGTCACTTTCAGGTTCTGTGGGGGGTGGGGCTCAGGGCTGCCAAGCCTGGGGAAGCCTCAGCCACTTGTCATTGTTTCCCAGCTAATGACCTCCTGGCCTGGCCACATCTCAGCTAATTTCTGCAATTAGGCGGGCTTGTTTTCAGAGGCTGAAACAGGAACTTTTCTGAATTAGCTTTTATGGTTCAGAGCCTTTAATTTGAGATTTAAAAAACATCATAGCTCACCAAAACCAAATAAACTGCAGCTAATGAAATTCGCAGAAGTTCTCAGAGAATGCTTCTCACTGGTGCTCCTGGATGATTTATTGACAGCTGGTTGTAAAAACAATCTTATTAAAGGTCATAATGTTGGGTTAAAAAAAAAAGCCCTTTAATTTATAGCATAATTAGGCTTCCTCCAATAGGTCTGCTGCCAGGGCTGTCACTTAGGGCTCCGAGGAAGCACTTGGTGTTTTTCATTATATCACAGTGAAGGAGCGCCATGCTTCTAGAGGGCCCACTGACTTGCTCTTTATGGCCCTTTTATTGCTGCTAAAATAGTCAAAACAGGGGGTTGATTAGAGCTGACTGATGCCTACTGATTATGGGAACACCTCTTGTTGGGGGGAGGGAGGGAAGATGGAAGTGGGCTCAGGACTTTAGGACGTGCCTCGCCTCTGACAGGAAGGGACGGGCTGTGAAACGTGCCAGGGAAGTGTGACCAGGCTTCCAGGTTCTTCCCCAGACACTTGTGGATTGAAGGCTGACCCCAGGCAGGCGGGGCTGGGGTGAGAAAAGGCTCAGGGAAGGTGCTAATGCCTCAAGGAAGAGGACAACCCCAGGGCAGGATGTATATGGGAATAAGAACCTTAAAAATGCTAATGGGTCCCAAGGTGGAGCAGGCTAGAAGGCTGGTGGTGGGGAAACAGCTCCAAAGACTAGAAGGTTTTGCCCGCTGCTGCCACCTTGCAGAAGAAAGAGAAGGAACGCAGTCTTGGTGTGGAGTGGTGGGGGTGAGGGAGGTGGGCAGGTCCTGGTGTTTGGAAGCTGAACCTGGGGACAGAGTCAAGTTCCTAAGTGTGGTGTTGGAATGTCCTTTGTGCCTCACAGACACGTTCCCTCTTCCAGGAGTCCAGGCATTGCTTTCTGGAGCTGGCTCCCCAGGGCTGTGCTTGTGCAGTGAAGGTGCTGGGGAATGGTGGGGGTGGGGGTATCATAACCCCAGCACAGCATGGGTGGTTGATGATGACCAAACTTGACCAGTCATTGTGACGAGGAAGGGGTGGGGGCTCTGAAGTTACTGGCCTGGGCATGGCATGGAGCAAGCTTGTGGGGACTGTCGGGCCTTAGCAGCCCCAGGGATTGGGCCGCTGCTCTGGCATCTGCTCTGCAAATGTTGGAGTGTGTGTGCTCTGGGGCTCATCCTGGGGTCCTCCCCTCCCTCCTCTCCCCTCCCCTCCGGAGGTTTATCGGCTGCTCAGGCTTACCCTCCATCCTGCGGGAAACTGGTGAGCACATCTCAGTTTCCCAGCATCCGCTCAACCTTTGGAGGGCTGAGGAATCTGATTTCTGGCTTCTCCAGTGTCAGACCTAGGCCTGTGGCGCTCTCACCCACGGGCACTCGCTGTGTAGTTGCAGCCCTTCTGCCGCTGTCCCTTCCTCCTCCTCTCCTCTTCCTCCTATCTGGCCCCCTCCTTCTTCTTTTGGAATTAATTGTGCGAAAGGTTTGTTAGGGAGTAATATTGTGACAGGACAAGGAGAGAAAGGGAGGGGGAGACGGACACATTCTCTTCGCCGCCTCACACATCTGGCAGGAGGGGTCACTGGGTGCTGCTTGCACTTACCCAGCAGGGGCAGAGTCTGGAGCTGAACTGGGAGAACCTTGTCAAGGCACCTGGACTTTTTCTGAGGGGTTCCCTTAGACTTTCTCCTACCCCACCCCAACTGCAACTCCAGCCAGAGAGAGAGAGAGAGAAAGAGAGAGAGAGAGAGAGAGAGAGAGAGAAGAAAGGTGTCTGGGAGAGGATGAGACTTGCTCCTTGGACCAAAGCCCTTAGTCGTGGCATTCCAAGTTCATGCCGTGAACATTACTGAGCACCTATTATGTGCCAGGCACTGTGCAGGAAGATGGGCTTACAGAAAGGAACTTAGGAAGCTTCCAGTCTGAGGCAAAGGTGGGGGAGAGACATTATTTAATTAATCACATTACAATATGGTAAATGCACAGCTAACTTTACACAAGGAACCAAGTAAGGACAAAGGAAAGAGGAGGTAACTGCCTAGTGTGTGACAGCATGGTGCAGGAGTGTGTGTGAGTGTGTGAGCATATGCATGTGACTGTGTGGTGAGCACATGCATGTGTGTGTGTAGTCTGAGTGTGTAAGTGTATGTCAGTGTGATGCGATGTAAGCGTGTGGGTCTGTGAGTGGGAGTATCCGTGGGAATGATTGTGTATGTGAGTGTGCAAGTCGTATGTGACGCTGTGGTGTGTGGGGGTATGGGAGAGTGTGCCCAAGGGTATGTGTCAGTGATGTGCTGTAGGACTGGCCTTTGGGAACCATGGCAGCCTTTGCAAAAGGTGTAAGTGCCCCAAGGGAAGAGATGGCATTTGCCGTTCTGTAACCCAGAGCCTAGGACAGTGCCAGACACAGGACGTGGTCAATAACCCTTTTCTGAGTGAATGGCTGCCTCCCCCTTTCTGCAGTGCAGGAAATAGAATCTGCTCTGTTAGCATCAGCTATGGCCTTGGTTTCTTTTCAGGAGGCCTTGTCCTCTCAGGCAAAGAAAGGGAGCAGGAGTTTTCTTCTTTTAGATAGTAGTAACTGAACCTAGAGGGTAAAGGGATAAATTCTTGAAACAATTAAGTCCTAGTAATGTCCTGCCCCTTTAAACGACCATAACTCAGGTCAAGGGTTGCAGTTCATTTTAATTTACTTCATAAACTTCTTGTACTTTCTAAATTTTCCATTTTTTTGAATCCGAAAAACGGGTTATTAACAAAAGAACCTGACTTTTCCATGTAAACTTGTGCCCTGGGCCCCCACCCTACTTTCCTGCCCCAACCCGCTGTCTCATTCTGGCCCTCACTGCTCCTGCCATCCCGCCGCTGGGCTTTGTGTCTCAGCCTCTGTTATTTGTCTTCTTTCCCTTTGATTGACAGCCCATTTTGGAGTCACATTTCTAGACTGACCTCTGCCTTCTCCAACAGAGTACAACTCTGGGACTTACCTCGGTAGGGCCTAATGCTTTGAGCCAGGCTTAGGAGACCCAGCTTACCCCGCCTCACATTCAGCCCTGCACCCCGGGCCACAGGCCAGGCACGCAGAACCGGCCTTCCAGGCTCGGGAGGAAGCTGAATAGGATGTAAAGAATTCAACATGCTGGTGTCTCTGAAAATCTACCCTCTCCCTTTGCAGTCTCCTATTTGTGACATAGTACCCCCTTCCTCTCTCTTCTTAGAAGCTGGCAATTATTCATCATTTATAAATTGAAGATAATCCCATTTCCTGATGACTCCTGCAGATCAGGGGTTGAGGGAGAAGGGTTTCTTAAGAACTTTCATCCCAGTCTGCTATTCACAGAGGAAATAACTAAAATGCCTCTATTTCTCAGCTATGGACTTCCAAGGTCTGGTTCTTTCCCAGTAGATTTCTGTGTATTAAATCCTTTAATAATGACAGTAGTCTCCTATCAGATTTTAAACCCAAAGACATTTCAAGCTGCAAATTGCAGACAGCTGTCGGTCAAGGCCCCAAGACTGTGGGGCAGAAGTGATTCTCTTCCCTAGATCATTCCATTCTGCGTTTCCTTTGACTTAGGTGAGGGTGGACTTGGAGTTAAAGTACAGGCTGAGGGCAGTGTAGGACTTATTGGAGCTGCAGTTGGTGTTTGAGTTGTTGTAGGTGTTTTATTCAGGGCTAGCATTTGGTGGAGAGGCGTGGACTCGGATTCAGATCGTTGTGGTGTTAAGCCCCAAGGGTGAGGGTCAAGTAGGGTTAGAGTGAGGCTAGGTTAGGGTTCCATGCAGGGTTGGGGTTAGCATGTGGTTGCTGCTGGGGCCAGCATTAGGCTGGGTCAGGTGCTTTGCCAGACTCTTGAATGCTCATTTGTGGGGAGCCTCTGTCTAAGGGTTGTGCCACACCTCCATGTTCATTCTCACTGGGACCCAATCCTTGGTCCTGCCATGGTGCAGTTTTGGGCTGAATGAGAAAATGCTGTTTTCCCTCTGGGGAGTGTTTGGGTTTGAGGTCCACATATTAACTTCATGGCAGTCTCTTGGGAAGCCTGGCAAAACCCAGCCTTGGGGTTTATCTCCTCTGGCTTCCAAGGAGGCACGAGAGCAGGTGAAGGCAGCAGTGGACTCAGACGTTTGTCTGTCCTCCTGCACCACCAGGAAGTTAGGGCAGGACTGAGAAACTCAGTCTCAGCACCTGAGGCACAGAGTGGGCCACCTGGATCCTGGGGGCACCAGTGGCCAGAAACAAACCCCAGCTGCCCTTGTACCTGATGTCCTGCTGACTAATTTGCTTCCATTTCAAGCACTTTGAAGAAATACCCAGGACCGGCAATAAACTGATTCTAGTCCTCTGCCCACCCAAGGAGACAGGCAGGCAGCATTTTAGTGCCTTTCTGGGCTATTTCTGTGAAAGGGCACTAGGCAGACACAGGTAAAGAGCCCACATGCCCCCCAGCCTCTGCAGACACTGTCATGGTCTGAATGCTGTCCCTTTGGCTTTTGCTCTTGCAAAGCCCACTGTACCCCACACTGTAGTCATATCGACACTATCCTAAACACCAGCCTGGAATTCCTCCCCCGCCCAATATGTCTAGAAAGTCCCCTCATCTTCCAGGATGCAGCCCTTGGACATTGCATTGCATTTATTTGTTTATGGATTAAATGTAGGGACAGGGTCTTACTTATACTGTATCCCCAAAAACTTGCAAAGGGACTGGAAGAGATTGGACACAAAAATCAATGTTGGTCGAAAGAGGGAAGAGCAGGAAAGACCAGGCCCTCAGGCTAATGGAGTTATGCCTATTTTATTAAAACTTTTTAGGCCATTTTATAGAGCATCCTCAGCTCCTCCATACTTCAAAAATCTCTGTGTATTTTTTATTTGCCCCTCTCTCCTTCACTTGATTGAAGTCAATAAACCTAATAAGTAACCATGTCTGGGTGCTGTGGGGGTATGCAATGCCCTAAAGCATGGCACGGCTGCACGCCTGGTGCAGTGGCTCACACCTGTAATCCCAGCACTTTGGGAGGCTGAGGTGGGAGGATCGCTTGAGGCCAGGAGTTTGAGACTAGGCTGGCCAACATGGTGAGACACCGTCTCTACAAAAAAATAAAATTAGCCGTGCATGGTGTTGTGTGCTTGTAGTCCCAGGTACTTGGGAGGCTGAGGCAGGAGGATTGCTTAAGCCCATGAGTTTGTGGCTGCAGTAAGCTATGATGATGCCACTGTACTCCAGTCTGGGCAACAGAGTGAGACCCTGTCTCAAAACATAATAAAATAAAATAAAGCGTGGTGCAACTGCAGAGTTAAAAGCTTAAAATACCTCTCAGCATCACTAACAAATAGAACACATACATAGAGAGGAACTTGTTCCTATTTCCCTAGCAATGGCTTGGTTTTCAGGCAAAATCTGACTTCTATAAAGTTTTATTTATTTTTTGTTTTTAAGAGCTAATATTTATTGTATCGTTAGTGCATCCAGAAACTGTTTTAGGTTTTTTTCGTGTATTAACTAATTTAATCTTTTCAACAATGCTGTGAAGTAAGAACAATTATTATCCCCATTTTACAGATGAGGAAACTGAGGCCAGAGAAGACAACTAATTTTCCAGAGTTCTCACCCTTGGTGTGTGGTAGAACAAGAATTCAAAACTAGATTGTGTGGCTCCAGAGTCCATGTTCTTACTATAGCTCTCTGGTGCTTCCTAAAATATCTGTCAAATCCTTGTCTTCTTTTCCCTTCCAGTGGATATCATTTGAGCCCTTATTTTCTGCACTTCATTTTTTTAGGTTCTGAATTGATCTCTGTAGCCAAATTCCATCTCTCTTCATCCTTCCTGGACACAGCCGGGGTGATGTTGTGAAAAGATAAACATTACTCTCCTGTCCTTCTCCCCATTGTGGTGGCTTAGAGATGCCTGCAAATTCTTTGACACGCTACCTATTGAGAGGCGGGGTCTAACCCCTTCCCTTGATCTGGGCTGGCCTTAGTGACTTGCTTGGCCAGTAGCATGCAGTGGAAATCAATGTCTGGAATTTTCAAGGTAGGTCATAAATTACCTTGAACTTGTACCTGTGTCTTTTGGAATATTCTCTGAGCCACCATGTGAAAGTCCAACCGACCTTAGAACAACATGCTGGAGAAGCCATTCAAATCAGTGGTCCTAACTGGGTCCAGTCTCCCAGCTACCAAGGTACCAAAAATGTGAGTGAAGCCAGCTTGGATTCTCCAAACCAGACCATCTACCAGCTGATTCCATTGAATGAGCTCCATGGACACCATGTAGAAGAGATGACTCACCCAGCTGATCCCTTCCCAAATAACCAACCCACAAAATTGGGGGATAAAATAAAATGGTTGCTGTTCTAAGTTGCTAAGTGTTGGGATGTTTTTCATACAGTGGTAGGTAATTGGAACATCATTCTTTTTTCTTTTTTAACAAACATGGTACAAGTTTTTGATACAACTACAAGGGATATAGTCATGAGCAAAACACATTCAGCCTTGGCCCTGGGGGCTCACCATGTAGGGGAAGAGATGGCATTACACAATAATATAAATAAATATATTCTTTAAAAGGTTATAAATTGTCATCAGTGCTGTCAAAGTGAAGTGCTATGAGAGACATTAATGGGGAATTAAGGCAGGTTTCTCTAAGGCAGTACTATTTGAGATGAGACTTGAAGGATTTAGTTGGGTCCAGGGGTGGGGAAGGGGGTAGAAGAACATGGGTAGGGGTGTGGTGGAGGGAGAGGGGGCTGTAGAGGCGTCCTAAAGGCTGCGATTTGCTTGATGCTTTGGGGCCCATGTGGCTGGAGTTAAGTGAAGAGGGGAAGTGGCTAAGGGTGAGGCTGAACGCTGTGGGGCCGTGTGGCTGGCGCTAGTGTGTCACTCACTGCCCTGCATTGAAAGAGCTCCGTGTTGGTGTCCCCTGCCACGTGGGGGCTCCTTGAGGCCCTTTTTCAAAGTTTTAAGCGATACCTCATTCTTTAAAAAATCCACATTTTAGAGTAACATTAGCTAGTTCCCCCAGGGTCTGGCTCCTGTCTAACTCTGCGGTCTTGTTCTCCGACATCTCCCTCTACTTGGTGCTGCTGCCATCCAGAACCACATCAGCTTCCTGAACAGACCAGTGCCCACTTGCACCCGGGCTTCTGCACATCTCTTCCCTTGTTTGCGTGGCTGAACACTACCTTCCTCCCAGACTTTTCAGCCGGCACCTCTCCCATGGCAACCCCAGTCTGGCTGGGGGCCTGTTCTCTGGGCTCCCATAACCCCCACTACGTCCACTACCGCTATGGTAGCACAAGCCACAGTGCATCATGATTGTGTCCTTGTCTATTTTGCTCTGGACTCTGAGCTCTTGCAGAAAGAAGTGTCTTTTATCCCCTGGCTTCTTCCTTTAGAAGCTTTTTCTTTTCTTTTAGAGACAGGGTCTCACTCTGTCACCCAGGCTGGAGTGCTATGACACAATCATAGTGCACTACAGCCTTGAATTCCTGGGCTCAAGCCATCCTCCTGCCTCAGCCTCCTGAATAGCTGAGACTACAGGCGGGCACCACCACGCCCAGCTCTTTAGAAACTTTTGATAAAACGTTATGGATTGAAAGGCCAATGATTCCAGCTTGATATTGCACACAAATTTAGTAAGCATGCCTTCTATATTCTCATCCTCCTCATTAATAAAATGATTGTACAGAGCAGGACAAAAGTGAACCCTGAAGCATCTTTGAATCTTTAAATAACCCATATTATTTGTTCTTGCCTATTATAAGCAATTTCACTAAGAGCTTGCAGAAAATCAGATAAACCATGTCTACTCCCTTCCCCTAATCCACAGTATAGAGGGTCTAGGAAAAAAATGAAACAAGCTTGGGAGGATAGAGGAGCCTTCGTGAGCCCACTCTGCTCCCAGAGATCCTTGCCTTCCTTTCTAAGAACCCCAAATGATTTTTAAAAGACATTCTGTTGAGAGTCAAGTGCCTGCCATCGTTTTCCCTTATACCCAGGCTCTACTCCTCATTTTCCAAGGAGTGTCTGAGGATTTCCATGTCCAAGGGGATTCCTTTGGGTTTGAGGGTTATGTTCGGAATCCATCAGTCTCTTCTCAAGAGTGGGACAGTTGTGCACAAGAGCTCATGATTCACACCCTGCCCTCATGAACTCTGGGCATCTCTTGATACTTTCTGATGGAGAGAGAAAAGCATTTTGGAAAAAGCTGGCAATGGTTTACATGGGAAGGGAAGGTGGTGTGACTGGAGGCAGTAAGAAGTGGAGGGAAGAACAAACACTGGACTGAGAGTCAGAAAGCCTGTGTATTGGTCTTGCCTCCTCCACCACCTTGCTGTGTGTCCTTGAGCAAGCCCTTCCCCCGTCCCCACTTCCTCAGTTTCACCACCTGTGAACGGAGGGGGCTAGAAGAGCCCAAGGAATAAAAAAATTTTTTCCCAAAGAACATCTTTTGCCAGTGGCTTTTAATAATTTTAATGGTTACAAACTTCTCTGGGAACCTGACAATACTGTGGAATCTTGCCCTGAAATTTCACACACACACACACACACACACACACACACACTCTCTCTCTCTCTCTCAAAATCTGTTCCAGAATCTTGCCTGAGATTGAGAGTCTACAGTTACCAGTATCCACCTCCTCTGTTTGAAAAAGTCCTAACTATGTATGCTCAGCTGTAGAATTGCATCATCTCTCCCAACCTTCATGATGCATTGAAGTTACTGGCCTATTTCATCCACAAATTCTTGTGAGTTCCTGAGATGTAGAACTTGAACCAAGAGACTCATGTAGGGAAGCCTCAGACTCAAGGAACCTCTTCACATAATTCCAGCTTCTGAACCGGCTTACAGATATTTGCTCTTTCTGATCTGAAAATCCTGCCTAGAATATGGCAGGAGATTCGGATTTGACATACTCATCTTCATCTTAGGACCACTGACATCACTCCTCTGCTCTAAGTATAGCCTCAAGAGTGGGGCCATACCTTCCTTCTTCTAAGTGTAATTAAAGCGTGCTCTCTCTTGATTTTTTTCCTTGTTGCAACTCTTCCTGTGCTGTTGTCTTCCTGGAATTATTCACAGAGGTCATTATCACTTTCCTTCCAGAAAATGAGTCCACTGGAAAGCATTCTGATTGGCCATAGATTTTTAGATTGCAGGGAAATATGAGGTCCTCCTTGCTGGAGACCAACTCAGAAATGATTACAAGGAAGCCAAGGAGGTTAAGCTCAGAGCTCCTTGCTTGGATCTGGGGGCGAGATCCCTGGTATTGCATCCTCAGGGGGACATGTTTTGGTAAAGTTACAGAAATCAGATATTTTAACCATGATTCCTAAGATGTCTGTCTCTTTCCACTCTGGTTTCCTTGCCTTCACATTTCTACTTGAGTTGAGTGGCATTGGAGGGGGTGAGAGGATTTGTTGGGATTCAGCTACGGCAAAGTTGAGTTAGGGATGTGTTTAGTCTGGGTTTAGTGAGATGTATTTATGCGGCTCGCAGTCACTTTGGTGTGTAAAGTCATTGCTGGCCATCCACATTGGGAAGGGTTTCTGCATTACCTGGCATGGTGGGATGCATGCTGGAGGAAGTTGCACACCGTGGATGTGTCTTATTGCAAACCCATTTACCCAATATTTGGGTCGTAGAGGGGAAACAAAGTCTGGAATGTATGGAACTGGCATTCGTTTCTTTCCTAGGGCTACTGTAACAAATTACCACAACCTAGGCGGCTTAAAACAACAGAAATATATTCCCTCATAGCTCTGGAGTCCAGAGTCTGAAATAAAGGCATCCACAGGGCCGCACTACCACCAAAGGCTCTAGGGAAGAAGGCTTCCTTTCTTCATTCAGCTTCTGGTGGCTTTGGGCATTCCTTGGCTTTGGCTGTACAACTTCAGTCTCTGCCTCTGTCTTCACATGGCCTCCTCCTCTGTGTCCCTGTTTTCTCTTCTGTTGCTTATAAGGATACTTGTCACTAGACTTAGGGCTCACCCAGATAATTCAGGACAATCTCAAGATCCTTAAGTTAATTATATCTGCAAATACTCTTTTCCCAAATAAGGCCAAATTCACAGGCTCAGGGAGTTAGGACATGGACATGTCATCCTGAGGGCCACCAGTCAACTCACTTGAGAACCATAAGCCAGTCCAGGATTTTTTTTTTTTCGTTCATCAGAAATGTAAAACCGTAAGTGGCTGGTTCTTATCAATGCCAAGTCAAAATAAAAATTCTCTCCTGACAGGAACATACTCGATGATAAATACACCATACGTTTTTCTTTTTTTGATGTAATCAGAATTCCTGTGTCTGTAGGGCACAAATTTACAACAACCCTACACACAACTAGAAAGCCTATCTATAAAATCATGTGTTTATGATTCTCAACTTATCACTGCATCATATGAACAATATTAAATTTCTTGATCATTTGACATCAAATACTGATATCAATGAGATAATATAAAACTCATAATAAAATACATGAGAACATCGACAAACTAGTTAATGAATATTGTCAATTAGAGAATTTTTAGACGAATCACTGTGTAAGAAAACGTGACACGCCTTGAAATACTATAGCTCTTACATGAAAGGACTTGGATAGTGCCTTTCCCGAATATGACGACAATCCTAAAAATTTATACGACATTACCAATATCACGTTGTGAAGCTGAAAGAAAATTTTCTGAGCCATCAATAATAGAAAACAAATTTTTATCAACTATACTAGAGGAAATACTGAGTTATTTTTCTATACTCTCTGTAGAAAATGATACCACAAAGCCTTTGATGTAAGAGGAATCAATACAAGAATGGCAAAAGAAATACGTTTTCCCCTGAAAGTATTGAAGAGGTGTGTCAGGCAGCTAATTAAGAAACATACGGTATTTTTCTGGGTTTTGTGATGTTTGTGATATTTAACAGCTTAACACTTAAAAAATTTTGTTGTGAATGATTTCCTTATTCTAAATAAATATATACTTTCATATCTATTTTTTGTTCATAAATTTGCCTTTTTCTTAAAGACTCCCTCCCCCCCCCCACAAGTTATACCAACATCCAGCCCAAGTCATAAAACCTGGATCACCCCTGGGTTTGAGCCCTTCCTTGGTTTTCTTGATTTTATTTCACTGCCTCTTTGAGTGTCTGGCCCCATCAACTAGCCTTTTTCTTCGTTGTATCCTCCATCTTGCCTTCTGCCCTGGTTCCTTTGCCCACATACATGTTCAGGTTGCTCCCAACCCAAGGACATTTCTGTCTTTGCAATTACTCCTTCAGTGGGTGTTCTGTCTCCTTCCTTTTGGGCCACGGAAAGACAGTTGATGACTCTGCTCTCTCCCCCTACCCTATCTCATCATATTAAAACAGCTCTTTGCAGGGTCACTAACATCTCCTTACTAATTGAAGCATCTGGGACAGCTTTATCAGGTTCGGTGGCTTGGCCAGCCTGCAGTGGTTCCCTCCAGTTCTCACATGTGGTCCATGAGCACCCTTAGATCTCTTACATTCCATTGCATTACAAATAGTATTTGTTCAGAGTGTTTCCCCCAAACATCAGAGCCTGGCACAGGGCCTAACACATAGCAGGGGAGGGAAGGGGAATGAATAAGAACCACGTGCCCACTATGGCCCTGTACTCAGGGAGTGACAGCCTAGTCGTAGTCTGTTAATACCAGCTCTGCTGTGTCCCATCTTTGCCTTGTCACTGCCGTTTTCCTAGTTCAGGTCCCGGTTGGCCTGTTCTTATTGCCCGTGGTCTCCATGCAGTTCCCTCTCCCCAATAAATAATTGTATTTTACCCTCTGTGCTGAGAAGTGCTGAGCACAATTGTCTCTTTTACTGTTCCTTGAGAAACCTCTAGTCCCTTGATAGGATTTGGAACTCATTCTGTGTCTACTAGCCACTTCTTGGGGAGATTATTTCTTCATCCATGTTATGGTGAGTCCGGCGAGCTTCAGTATTAAAGGGTTACATTGGCCCTATGCATTGGCCAATTTAAATTGCATTTGTAAAGGATCCTCAATAAATGTCTTCCTCCGACTATCTCTTACCAGCAGAATTCTACCTATCTGTAAGTGCTTGCTCCACTGTGGATTCTTTCCTCCACGCCCAACTGAATACCATTTTCTACTTGCAGAGCTTTCCGTTGGTGCCTCTGGTTTTGGGCACTCACTGCATTTTGCCTTGTCATGTAGAATTATGTCCTGTCCAAGAAAGCAAGCTCCTTGAGGGCAGGGGCTACGCTTTGCTCATTTTTAATCTTCTGGCTACCTAGCACAGTGCCTTGCCTATAGTAGGTGCTAAATAAATGTTGGTGAGTTAAATAGGTCTCCCTTTCTTTCCTTTTTCAGCCCTTGCCTCTACACTTTGTCCCTTCTTCTTGCCTTTGCCCTGGTGCCATTCTGTCTGTTTCTTCTCATATTTGCAGAATGTTAGCTCTAAGAGAACTTTCAGATTGCCAAGTCCAGTGTTTCCTATACTAAGCTGATCATCAGAAACACCTTAATTTTTACTTTAAAAATTATATTGGGGGTGTATCATATAAGCACTAAAGGGCACAAATCTTAAATGTATAGCTAGGTGGATTTTTATACTCTTGTGACTACCATTCATATAAAAATTTAGAATATTTCCAACATGCAGATCATTCTTGTGTGCTTCTAGTTTATACCAACCCCCCCAAAGGTAATTGCTATTCTGAGTTATCTCACAATAAATTAGTTTTGCCTGTTCTAAAAGTTCATCTCTATATACAGTCTTTTGTGTTTGGCTCCTTTCTTTCAACATTTTGCCTGTGAGATTTGTCCATGTTGCTTTATGTATCTGTAGTTTATTCCTTTTTTATTATTGTATACTATTCCATGGTATAAATCTAAATCGTGTTAGGTTTGCTATTTAGATATTGTTATAGCCTCTTAGCCTTTCTGTTCTATTCAGGTCTTCAATTGATGAGAGAGGCCCACCCACACTGGGGAGGTCAATCTGCTTTATACAGTCTACCGATTCAAACGTTAATCTCATCCAGAAATACCCTCACAGACATACCCAGAATAATGTTTGACCAAATGTCTGGGTACCTCATGGCCCAGTGAAGTTGACACATAAAATTAACCATCACCTGTGCATTCATTTCTGTGGCCCATACCGGGTCATAAGATCAGTATACATTTAGCCTTATAGATACTGCCAAAGAGTTTCCAATGTGATTTACTAAGTTACACTCCTGCAAGCAATGTGTTAGAGTTCTACTTGCTCTACGTTCTTGCCAACACTTGGCATGGTCAGTCTTTTTCATTTTAGCTCTCATGGTGGGTGTGTAGTGATCTCAGTGATGTGCTGGACCCAGCTTGTGTGGCTCGTGAGAGTTGATTGTGTCCATCTTTTCCCAATTTTGCATTCAGTGATGCCAGATTGGTGGTTTGAAATCGACCATAGTAGGAGTTCTCACACCAAATAATACAAATAAGGCTTTTTTTCCTGGAGAGTCGGTTGTTAAATATGTACCAGTGTATGACTGTTAGTGATATCTTATTGTGGTTTCACTTTGCCTTTCCTTGATGAGCTATGAAACAAACGTCCTGAAATAAACATAACTCCTTGTTGAGTTATGAAATAAACATCGTTTCATATGTGTATTTGTCATCCAGATATCTGCATTTGTGAAGTGTCTATTTATGTCTTTGGTCTACCTAAAAAAACTAGGTTGTTGACTTTTTTCTTTTTCTTGTTGATTTGTAGGAGTTCTTTATATATTCTAGTTATGAGTTCTTTGTGGGACGTACATATTGAAATATCTTCTCCTAGTCTGTTGCTTGTCTTTTTACTTTCTTTTAATAAACAGACTTTTAAAATTTGAATCAAAGTACAATTTATCATTTGTTTGTTTTATGTATCATGCTTTTTATGTTCCATTTAAGAAATCTTTATCTACCTCAATCACTTGAGTATTTTTAAAAAGTACTGATTTTTGGGTTTACTGAATCAGATTTTTGAGTGTAGGACCCAGAAATATGTATATTTTAAAAGCTCATTCAAGCATAATGGCTTTTAAACACAGTAAAAGTTTCTCAACCTTTTTTATGATGAGTGAAATCCAAGTTATAACCACAATGAAGTGCTGTTTTCTCATCTATCAAATTAATGTGGATCAAAAAGTTGTATAACACATTGTGTTGGCCTAAGATGTGGAGAAACTGGTACTCTCACATATTGTTGGTGTCTGTGTAAAGAAATACAACCTCTATAAATAACAGTTTAGCAATATCCATCAGAACAAAAAAACATGCACATGCCCTTTAATCCTCCTGGTAGTTCTACTTCTAGGAATATACACTACTAGTACCCATAAATGTGCATGAAAGAGTGTGTTACATGGGTATTTACTGCAGCATTATTTGTAATAGATAAAGGGGGGAAATTACCTACATACCTAACGATAGCCATACAATGGCATATTAAGAAGTCAGTAAAAAGGAGACAGCTCTATATGTACAAATATGGAATGACTTACAAGTTATATATATGGCTAAGTATAAAAAGGACATTGTAGAATAATATATTTAATTTCTTACCAAATGTGTAAAAATGGATAGAGTTTATACATATACATATATGTGTGTGTATCTATATGTGTGTTTGTCTATATATATGCTAGTGTATTCAAATAAATTTATTAAGGGAAACCAGAAATTTGGGTGCCATAGCTATCACTGAGGGTTTTGGGTTTACTATATACCTTTCCTGTGCTGTTGACTTTTACATACCATGTGCATTTATTACGTTTTTCAAAAGCTCCCCAGGTGGTTTGTAGGATCATTATATATCTCACATGAGGAGACTGAGCCCAGGGAGTTTGGATCCCAGCAGGGATTGCTCAGGGCTCCTTGCTGGTCCTTGCTGCCCTCGCCTTCCAGAGAGTTGGTCATTCTCCTTCTTCCCCTCTCCCTGCCCCGTCTTGACTTCTGGCTGTCAGAACCAGTCTGACCATGAGCCAGATGCCCCCTCTGAGGGCCCAGGTGAGAAGGGGAAGCAGTGTCACGTGCTGGACGCCTCTAGCCCTCCCTGAGAGTGATCTATGGCTTGTCAGAGCTGTGGGTTCTCACCACTTGCTGAATAGAAAGCTCCTTTGTTCTTGGGAGTAAAAATAACCCTAAGATAAATGTTGGGGCTGGAAGAGCCCAGGGAATGTTTGGCTCTAGCTGCTCAGAGGCTCCTCCCTGGAGCAGAGGTTCTGGGGTTGAGGAGGTCCTCTGCAGATGGTGAGCTGTGGCCCCTGGAAGGTGGCCGTGGGCTCTTCTCAAAAGCAACTCAGCTCTTATCACCTGCCTAAAACCTACTTCCACGGTCAGTAACCGTCTGTCAACCTATAGAAACTTCCTGTCCCCCACCACTTACTGGTTAGGACACGACCAACCTCCCAGTAACCTCCTGTTATCTCCCCTTGCTTGGTGGTTACCCTCTGTCCCCCCTACAGACACTCCCTTTAATCTTCTCCCTCCCTTTTGTCTTCCCGTCCTACTTTCTCCTTGCCCCATGGAGCCTGCATTTCATTTCTCTGGCTGCTATTGAGAAAAGGCGGGACCCAGCTCTGCACCTGGCCGCTGCAAACCCCATAAAGTTCAGGGTATGACTCTTCCATGGACCATAACCTCCTCCCTTCCCCAATCTGGCCCAGGCAGGACTGAACTGGAGGATACTGGAGCTGCCAGGAGAGGAGAAGGGGCTGGGGGAGGGTAGTTTCAGGCTGTTAGTAGTCTCAAAATAAAGCCACAGACAAGATTTGAGGTTATTTTTCACCCTCATTCCTAAGGTTCTGGGGAAAGTATCTATTTTTAACACAGGAACTTTGGGAGGTGGCATAAGACCTTCTAAGAACCCCGGAGGAACAGAAACCCAGGAGGAACAAGGGTGAGAATAACATCAGCATCCTCCAGGAAAGTCAGGGGCTGCAGTCCCCTCTACTCAAACCCCAACCCTGGCTCAGAAAAGAGAAACTTGGAGGCCTCAGAAGTCAGAGCCGCAGAAAGGACTTCTGAGAATTCGTCAGAGGCCACAGCCCAGTCCCTCCCTTGTAGCAAGCATGGCTCCTCTGTGTGAGGCTTGGTGGTGGGTGAGAAGGGGTGGGGGTGGGTACAAGGAGAGAGAGGGGAAAACGGGGCTAGGGGAGAGCTAATGTGACACTGGAGCTTGTTAGGCTAGCAGGGCACCCTCCATCCAACTCTCCTGTTTTCTGGGTGAGGAAACAGAGGCATAGAGCGGCTCAGGGCCGTGTCTCCACCAGGGGGACAAAGCAGCCCCTCTCCTGGCACCTGTGCTGTTGTCTTTCTTGTTGGCACCCGCTGGGGCCTAATGGAGAGGCAGGTTTGGAGAACGGGCTTTGCAACTGACTGGATCCTGAGGACAGACGTCACAAGGTGGCGAGAGGAGCCAGCCCTACAGCTCCTGCTTCCCTCCCCACGGTGGGGGCTGGCACTCAGCTCTAGGGCCTTCCCCCCGGCCCTGCCAGGGCTCCTACACCATGGACTCCTAAAGGCAAAAGGAGGTTGTTCGATCTAAGGGTAAGAACATCCTCCTGTCCATGATCCCCACCCCAACACTTTATCAGCTTTTCCTCTCTTTGGGTCTACGAGTCTGCACTGGATGAGGTTTAGGACGAATCATGCTTCTGGGTTTATGTAAAGGAATGGAAGAGAAAAAGACATAGGAGTAAGAACGACCATTTGCTGAATCCTTATGTATCAGACCCTGTGGTAGGCGCCTAACTACACAATCATATGTAAGGCTCACAGCAGCTCTTTGGAGTAGATATTATTGCTCCCATTTTACAGGTGCAGGAACTGAGTCTTCATGAGGTTCAGTGACTTTCCCAAAGTCACACAGCTATGTAGTGGTGGAGCAGACTGTGGTCCCAGCTAGTCTGGCTGTCATAACCAGGCTGCCCAGTGTGTGCTGGACACTGGCTCTCTCCGTACATGAAGACTGGGATGTGAATCTGAGCTCCAGGCCTGAGGAAACCTCTGGGCAGGATGTGTGGAGAGCACATACTTCTGCAGATGCAGGCTTAACAGATCCATCAATAACACTCCTAGAGGCACCAGCCAAATCCCCCAAAGAGACTCTTGAGGGTCACACTGCCCCAACCACGGCCTCTACAGCCTTCTCCTTCCTGCTCCTGGACCTGGGCAGGGATTTCCTAGGGCTCCATGCCGATCCTCAGTGCCCCCGGCCCTGGACTGGCAAAGGGCTGGCTTTGTGTTCAGTCGCTCAACAATCTGTGAAATCAGTGCATTGCCGTCTCTTCCCCTGGATTCAACCAGGGCTCACCAGCCCGAGTTGTAATCACATCTGTGTGATTTGCCTGCGCTGGGCAGAGGGCTGGGGGGAGGTTGTGAGCTGCAAGTTAAACTTTTCTAGACTAATAAACTGTTCCTCCCATTACAACTTGACTCCCTTTGCCTTCCCCTGCCGGCCCCCTGGACCATTCCCCAGCCCCATCCAGTCTTCCTCTCTTTTTCACTGAGGCTGACATCACACTCACATTTTCCAGAAATTCCCCAAATTACCCACAGTCTTGTTAGCTCCTGCTGTTGTCTGGAATTACACATCCCAGACGCTGCCCTCGCTGTCACTCCCTCCCACCCTCACCCCTGAGCACCGGGCCTCCCCAGCTCTGGCTCCTGGTGGGCCCCATCCCCTACTCGGTGTGGCCTGGGCGGTGAAGCAACAAAGTGGTATCTAACCCATGCAGGGGCTCTTCCCCTCACCAGGTCCGGGAGGGGTGAGGGACGGCTGGAAGGAAGTTAGCTGTGGGCAGGGGTGTGTGTCTGTGTGTGTGTAACAGGTGGGCTCTGGAAGGCCCCGTGATGGGCGCAGGGGCCTGGCTTTTCTGAAGCCTTGATCAGGGGATTGGAAGGCATATTGGACAGTGGGGAAAGCACAGGGTTTGGAGTCAGAAAACCTGTGTTCCGGTTCTGGTTCTGCCACTCATGGGTGCTGTGCTCTTGTACCAGTCACAGGCTCTAGAGCCTCAATGTTCTCCCCTGAGTATTTTTCAAAAAAGGTCATGGTGGTATTTCCAGTCTCACATGCTCTTCTGGAACCTTGCCACTTTCCATTGAGAGGTGGAGTCTACATCCCCTACATCCCCTCTCCTTGAATCTGGGCAGGTCTTTGTCATTGCTTCAACAAATAGAATGCTCCAGAAGTGACATCATGTGACTTCCTAGGCTAGGTCACAAAAGGCATGTGGCCTCTGCTGGTATGCTCTCTCTTTCTCTTTCTCCCGTCCCCCTCCCTGCAAGCTGTTCCAGCTGGTGCTGTTGGAGCAGACAGAAGGGGCTTCCACACTGAGCCCTGCCCAAACTGCAGATTTGTGAGCAAAGCAAATGTTATTATCTTATGCTACTAAGACTTGGGGTGGCTTGTTATGCAGCTCTAGCTGTCTGGAATAGGATCACGATAGTAATGCTTGGCTTACAAAATTTTGAGGGCTAAATGAAGATATCTAAGTGGCAATGCCTTATGCAGCTCTATAAGGCACTGTATGTCAGTATAACACATTGTCATCATCATTGCCGTCACTGCACTTCAGTGTCCCAAGATATCAGTGTGTGTGTCTATAAATGTGGCAAGAACTGGGCTAGATACTTTCCATGTATTACTTCATTTAATCCTTATACCTTTTCCGTGGACCATAACTTTCTCCCTGCTCTGATCCAGCTCATGCAGGATGGACTTGGTTGTTATAAGGATTAAATTAAGGTTGGTACTATTAATATTATTTTCACCAATTTGCAAATGGGGAAACAGAGACACAGCTAGTTTAAATTCAGGCAGAATTGGAATTTGAATCTAGGTCTGGCTTACTGCCAAGTTTATACTCCTCTTTCTCTAGAATCCAGGGCTGGGGCTGTACCTTAAAGAAAATGGTGACACTAGGACATTTCAGCAGGTCCTGACCTGGGAAATCCTTCCGTTTGCTCTATTTAATTTGATCTTAATTTCAACAAACATGTTTGAGTGCCTATAATTAGTGTGTTAGGTAGGCCCTGGAGCCATAAGACACAGCCCCTTCTTTGAGTAACTTGTAGTTTCAGGGGGAAAACACATACTTTCTAGCTATGTAATCTTGGGCAAGCTACTCACCATCTCTAAGTCTCAGTTTTGTTATCTGTAAAATGGGGATAATTATAGTATCTACCTCAGAGGGTTGTTGTGAGAATTATATGATATGCTCTACCTGAAGCATCATGTGCATAGAAAGTCCTCAATAAATATTAGTTTGTATAGCTATAGAAACAATGGTTTGTGATATAATGAGATATATGCCAAAATAAAGGGGGCACATAAAGTGTTATGGAAAAAGAGAACAGTAAGTGATTCATCCTGGGGGTGGGGCTAGGAGTAGCAGAGAGGAGGTGACTTTTGTCCTGGGACTTCAAAGGCAAGTAGAAGTAACAGATGCTTTGTGTAAGGACAGAGTCTAGTGTATCTGGGAAGCAGAGAGCAGGTCCTGGTGGCTGGAGGCAGGTTGGGAACGGGCTGTCCCACCCATGCTTAGACATGAGGCTTTAAATTGCAAATGCCCAGGAGCAGGTTGGGCCCCAAATGCCCCAGTCTCCAAGGTGCAAATGCTTGGTAGAGAGTTGTTCTGGTTTTGAAGGAGGAAAGCCTAGGGTGCCTAACACTGGGGCCAAGGGCTTAGAGGGGAGGTTGGTGTCTCAAAGAGATACTTTCACCTCTCAAAAATCTGCTCAGGGTGTGCCCTACTACATACTCTCTCAGGAAATTTTAGCTAAGCCATATCATCAGAATCTGCTCTTGCCAACAAACCAACAGGCCCCCTTGCCCAGAAATGTCCCAAAAATGTCATCTCTGATCAATGAATGGCTACTTGGGGAAATTCACCCCAGCAGGCCAAAGGCCTGAGGATCAACAACAGGCTTCCTAGCGGGTGCATCTGGTCCCAGAAAGAATTCTCCATAGGAGCCGCGGCAGGCTCTGGGCTCTGTGTGTATAGAGAACAGCTGCTTTGGTTTAAATATTAATAATGTAAAATGAAATGTGTGGGGTGCCCAGTGCACCAGAGCCCAGCCAGTGTGCGTTGATCTAATGTCCTCTGCACTTGGGTTTGGAAAAATGTGGTCAGTGAATTTAATATACTTTTTGGCAAAGGGAAGATGACAGTTAACTTCTTTCCCCAGCCTCACTAGAGTAGGTTTTCTCCCTGGAAAGGAGAGGAGGGAGAGTGGTTTCTCCCAGGGTGCCAGCAGGCCTGCTGCCTGAATTTTGTCACAGCCCCTCCACTCTGCCCACCTTGACACTTGCAGGGGGATGTGGGGGGCACAGACCATCCCACTGAGGGGGAATCTAAGAGGCAGTTAGACTTGTTCAAGACCCAGCAGGGCCTGGTGGGGCTGAAACCCTAGTTCCTGCTGGCTAGGGCTCCTCCCTCTGGAAGGTTCTCTCGCCATCTCATGCCCACTTCTTGGATCACCCCTCCCTGCTGTTCATCAGTAAAGCTCACGGTGAGAATGTCAGTGCCACTGGGCTCTCACAGGGCCCCTGAGTTTGGACAACTGATTCAAAGTCTCCATGGCCCTGATGTCAACCCCTGAGCACTTCGCTTCCCTCAATCCCACAGCATTTCTGAATCTTGGGGAAGTTCTGACTTGGCTGCTGTCTACACAGCCCTGCAACCAGCTATCACCAGAGACTGGCTGTTCCCTCTTTTCCAATATCCCAGGCGCTGGAGTCTCTCTTGCCAAATGCTACAGCTCTCAATTGGCTTCTTGAGAAGTTATTAAATGCTTGGTGACATCACAGCTCCTGAGTTGGGGAGCAAGAAAGCATCAGAGGCCAACGTTACTGAGGAGGAAAAGTCAGAGGCTCTGGGATTGCCCAACAAAGGAGCCCTGTGCAAGCATGGTCACAGTAATGCTGTTGCCACCACCACAGAACTGGAACAAAGCTGGTCAGGGTTTCCCCAAAGTCTATCTCTGGTTTTATACAACCCGATAATGTTCCCAGTTAGAGGTCTGCGCAAATCATCCTACAGTGAGAGCCAGGCAGCCCTTGCTGGTTGCCCGGCTGTGGCCTGCTCTGGGGGGCCTCCCAGGCTGGTAGGGAAAACAGTCACCCCAGGGCCCCTCAGGGGGTGAGGAGTAGACAGGGGGCAGCACAGAAATAGATGTGCCTGGGGTGGGTGGAAGCTGCAGTCACCCAGCTCTGGGGCTCCAGCTGTGCCCCAGGCTCCTGCTCCCCCAACCCACCCCCCTTGATGTCCGGCCCTCAGGGAAGCTGAGAGAAAGTCTCGCCTGTTCTGGATGCCGTAGGCAGCATCGGCCACAGTGATCCCCTTCATGTGTCACCGCTGGCTGTAAGCACTGTGTTTGGTTTGGCAAATCAGCTATTTAAATAGCAGTGAAATGTGTCACTGGAAAAAAAATTAGCTCATGTTTCCTTTGCCATTTCTTCATGATTTCCATTAAAAGTGTAACCACGGGTAATAAATTAACAAGATCTGTAAAAGCGACCATAGGAAACCATGGATCCAGAATTCCTATAAACTTCTAACCCATGGAGCTAAAAAGCAAGGCTACTTGGGGGAAGGGAAATTGGATCACCCATACTTCGGTTTTCTTTGTGTCTGATTCCTACACCTTCCCCCCGAAATGTGAAAGGAAGCCTTCCACTTCTTTCAGGGGTTTCTGTGGTTATCAGGGGTAAAATTCTGTACTTGGGAAACCCAAAGCCTTGGGGCATTGCTGGGCACTTCCTGTTTCATAAAAAAGCAAGAAAAACAAAACAAAAAAGTTACCTCTCTACAAAAGTGCAATCCTCTTTCCCCAAATTGTGCCTCACTTGGTCATAACCATAGTCCGGATCTTGAATTCTCAACTCCTTATGGAAATCAGACTCTTTCCGGTGGGTACTTGATGCCAGATTGCAGCTCAGTTTTGCAGATAGGAACACTGAGGTCAAAGGGAAATATTTGCCTCTGGCACAAAATTCAATAATAAGTGGATGGATGGGGGAGCTGGGGGCAGCAACCTTCCCAACTGCTGCCATCCTTACACACACACACACACACACACACACATCTCTCTCTCTCTCTCTCTCTCTCTCTCTCTCTCTCTCTCTCTCTCATTTGTGCTGAACTGGGGCAAAGGATCACTGTAGGAGCCTGAGAACCTTTCTGAAGATGGTAGGGTAGAAAATCTGCTCCTGAGGAAGGCAGCCCTGAGGCAGGTGCTTGGTGTGACAGACAAGGGCTATGGGGCAGCCAAGGGAGTGTAGGTGCAGTGCCTCATCCCAGGGATGAGAGAGTGGGGGCCAGGACTGGGAGAGTGTGCTAGTGTCACATCCAAGACTGAGGAAGGGGCGAGGACCAGGAAAGTGTGTTCAGTGTCACACACAGGGACTGGGTAAGTGGGGCATAGGATTGGAGAGTGTGTCAGTGCACCCAGGGCTTGAGGAGTGGAGGGCAGGGCTAGGGGACTGTGTTCAGTATAGCACACAAGCCTGGGGAGTTGGGGAGAGATCTGGTTGAATGTCACACAGAAGGCCAGGAAGTGTTCAGTATCACACCCAGGGACTGGGGAGTGTGTTCAGTGTCACACCCAGAGACTGGGGGAGTTCAATATCATACTCAGAGACTGGGGGACTGTGTTCAGTGTCACACCCAGGGACTGGGGGAGAGTGTTAGTGGGATACACAGAGTCAGGGTAGAGAGGATGGAAGGAGTGAAGGGAAGGCAAGTGGTAACCAATTAATCTCTTTTTGCCTCTGGTTCTCTGTGGTTCCTGTCACTCTGTTCTTCATGGTCCCCAGTCCTCCTGTCCTTCCTCAATCATCCCTTTCACGAATATCTCAGCCCACCTGTATCAGTCTAATGTGATGCGCCTCTTTGTCTCCTGTTAGATAGAAGATGGAGTGAGAAAGGAGAGTTTTGTGCTGTTTTCTAAGCCCCAGATCATCCCAGCCCCAGGACGTCTTCTGTCCCTAGAGCCCAACTCCTCTACTAGACCCTGGGGCTAGGAAGGAGGTTCGTGCAGGCCATTTCTTGTTTCTTCGAGACAGTCTTTTTTCCTGGAAGGCAGTGGTGTGGAACATGGAGGCTCAGAAAACCCTCTGTCACAATGAAATTTAGGAGAGATTTGGCATCAACTCTTTCCCCTGCTGATTTGCATTGACATCTCTTCTCCTACTCCCCGTCCTGCCCCCAGTTCCCAAACCTTTCATCCTGTCCACGGACACCATCCTCCATTGTCAGGGTCACCAGCACTTTTTTTCTAGGGGTGTCTGGCTTTCTTTGCTCCTTCCTCTTTGTAAGACCCAAGTGGCTAGCTCCTTGGTAAGGACAATGGTGTGCAGCCTTCCCAAACCCCCTCTGGGGACTTGGACCTCAGAGGGAGTCCTTCCCTTAGGACCAGAGGCTGAGGGCCCTGCCAAGGCACCTGCTGTAATAAAAGAGAAACATCTGCTTGTTTTGTTTACATTTATTTCATCCAGATGTTTGGGTGCCATGTAGATGCAGTCTGTGGGTCTTCTGAATGCTGTGGCTGGAAACTGAGCTTCCCTCTGCTTGGAGCTGGAACAGGGAGGCAGAGAGGGAGGGACTTTGAAATGAGGAGGAAATGGGGTTGGGCCAAGACCTTGCCTGGGGAAAGGGTCAGCAGGGCAGATGGGTGGAGGGGAGGTGTGGAGCGGGGGACAGGAAGGCAAGACAAGAAACTGGGGAGAGGATCACAGCCATGGCAACAACTGGAACAAGATTCCTCATAAACATTGGATTTGTTTACAAAGCCACCAGTGTAGGCGAGCACTTGCCAAATCTGGATTTTGAAAAATTGCTCTTTCTAGCGCTTCACATCACTTCCCAGATGCTAAGTAAGGGCCTGTTGTGTGCTCTGCAGGCCTCTCCTGCACCCCTGACTAACTGCTTTCTGCACACCCTGGTCCATGGCTGGGAGGCAGAGAAAAGCAGCTCTGGGGCCCCTAGCCGAGAGGGCCAATTACCAATGCCAGGCAGTGAGCATAAATCACCACTTCCCCCCTTTCCTGGGCTCAGGGCTGGAAAGTATCAGAACTGTGCAAATACTTGGGATGTTTCTCTTTATTAGTGATAAAATATTGGACGTCAGTGTGTGCCGTTTCATGCCCTGCCTCCGACAGTTGGAGCAGTAATTGTGATGAATAGGGGTCCAGGGGCAGGGCTGCAGGCGTTTAAGAAGGCTCTGTGGATTGAAAATATTAGGATTGATTAAAGGTCAAATACTTTATAAATTTATCAGTGCTGGATACGCTCTCCCAAGGTGGGGGCTACTCTTCCAGCCAGTTGAAAAAGAACTCAATGTTGCTGAATGCTTTCCCGGCTCTACCCCTCATGCCCCACCACATTTAACCTACAAAACTGATTAAATGAGCAGACATGTTCCTGTAATTTGTGTGCCCTTTTGCTTCTCCTGCCAGGAGATGAGTTCAGTACAGACATCTGTGGGCAGGAGTCTGCCCATTTCTCATTGGAGAGAAAAGAGAAACTTCCCTTGAATTGAATGGGTGGGGCTGGAACTGGTTAAGGCTCCTAGGGCTGCTCGGACATCCCGGCAGAGCCTCCGGGGAGCACGCTACAGGAATAGCTGTTACCCACCCAGGGAGCCCACAGGGCAAAAGGAGGGTCCAGGCTGATTCTGTCCTTCCCAGAAGGGGTGTCTGATTTCCTGTTGTTAGATAAAGAGAACTTTGTAACTCTTTGACTGCTGGGAAGCTCAGAGTGAAATTCTGTGTTTAATCACAGCAAGTGACCTCTCCTGCCTCTTAATGATGAGGGTTGTTTATGGAACAAATATGTGTTGAGGTAGCAGCCATTCTGGTGCTGGGGACAAAATAGATGAAAAGCCCTGCCCCATGGAGCTCATACTTGAGGGAGGAGAGAGAAAACCATCATAAAAATGTATAAATTATATAGACATTAAATGGTAATAAGTACAAAGGAGAAAAGCAAAGCAGAGAACGAAAAGGGGGAGTAGACAGGGGCAGTGGGACGAGGCTGACGTTTTGGAAATGGCCGAGGGGGCCTCGTGGAGACCTGGAGGAGGTGATGGAGTGAGCCATGCAGTTGTTGGAAGGAAGGGTGTTTATCCATAAACTTGTTTTTAATTGCGCTAGCACCCTGAGTATTTTAGTATTGGTTGTCCATGTCCTTTTTGGAGTTGGGCATGGTATAAATAGAAACATGTACAGAAAATGAATGAGGAAGAGTCGAATCTGTTCAGTGAAAGAGATTTCCAAAATCCTAGACTACTGGCTTGCACCAGAAGCACCCAGAGGGCTTACTGAAACACAAATTGATGGGCTCTACCCATATAGTGTTTAATTCAGTAGGGGTTTGAGAATTTGCAATTCTAGCAAGTTCCCAAGTGATGCTGCTGCTCTGCTGCTGAACCAGAGACCACACTTTGACAACCACTGCCCTAAACCAATAGTGCATGCTCTAGTTGATCAGGTGAGCCTTCCTGGAGGAAGGAAACTTGGAGAAAAGTTTGGGAAGGAGGACAAAGAACAATTTTTCAGTGTCACTTTTTAAAAACAAGGCACAGTAGAGTCAGCCAGTGGGTACAGACTGAGGGCCAACCACAGCTAGGTGCGGAGTGGTTCAGTTGGTTGAAGTTGAAGCTGACATTCTCCCTTCCTTCCTCCAGTATCCTAGGCTGGGGCAGAGAAGGAAAGAGCCAGCAGACAGAGGGAGGATACCTGTTCCTGGGCAGGTGTGTTGGCCAGCTCAGGACTTGGGAACTAGAAGACAGGGAGGGGGAAGTTAGAGAAGTGTTCCTTCCCCTGGACTATGTTAAGACTCATGAAACTCTGGGAGTGGTGAACACACACATATTTCTAAAGGCAGCTTTTCCCAAATGTACTCCATGTAATACTTCTACCAAGGGATAATTATAGATGTCACCAAAAAAAGATTCTTTTCTCAAACATGTTTGGAGCACACGGGGTTAAACTGTAGGACTTCTCAGGGCCTCTGATATGCAAGTGTGCATTGTGAATCTCCCCAGAGGAGGATCTACTATTCAGTGTTTCATGAACTTTTTTGACCACAGAATCGCCTTTACTTTTTCATGGAGAATCTTACAAGACCAGTGTACAGTGGGATATGCTTTGGAAAACACTGCTTTTAGGATTAAGTGGTCTCCTCCATCCTGAGCTGATGGGTAAAATGATGAAACCCTCACCCAGCCAAGAACTCTGAGGACATCTTCAGCAGACATGCAATCAGTCCTTTGTCTTCTTAAAGACTTCTAGATTGGGTTAGAAGGGCCCCAAGTCCTGCACAGGGTTCAGTGCCTATTCTTAGGTCCTCATGGATCTTTAAGGAGAAAGTGTGGACCCCTGGGCTCCTGAACCTTATGTACTTGATGTGGACAGGACTAGAAGACACCATCATGCCCATGGATATCTGAGTCTTGCTCAAACATTCTCCCACAGCACAAAATATGTAGGGGTGTGTGTTGTCCTGGCTGGGCTGGCAGAATTGGTCAAACAGGGTGTGGGTACTGCACTGAATCAGAGTGCACAGCTCAAGCCTATAAGCAGGGCCTGCAGAGCTAAGAAGGGGAGGGGACTAGAAGCCCAGCTGGCTCTGGAGAACAGCAGCCTTGATATTTACGACTATGATGGTCCTTCTCTAGTGGACCTGCTTTGGAACATAAATAAACTTAATAGGCTTCAAATAATTGTGACAACTGAGTTTAAACCCCAGACTGTGGTCCAGGGCAATGGACGTCTCTCTCCCCAGAAAACACCATGTAGTCAGCCTTATTCCACAGAGCCAATGCTCTGAGCATAGCAGCACCATTGATTTGGTGGGTCTTTGGGCAAAGAGACTGGGGTGGGGGGTGTGGCCTTGGGGGTGAACCAGAGGAAGGAGGTCCATTCTTGCGGAATGTCCCAGGCTGAGATGTATTACTGACCTTGCCCAGCCCCAAGCCCATTGGGGCAGATTTCAGATCCTGCTCCTTCTGTGTCGAGAAGGGAAAGCCCATCCCTCTCCCCATTCCCAGCTATTCCCAGAAGCTGTTGCTGAGACATGTAGAATTTATAACCTTGGTTCAAAGCACAGACATATTCTGCACACTTTCTATGTATAAGACATCATATCATTTTGTAGGAAAGAAAGACACCTACTTCTTATGCAGAGAAAACTGGGATCCAGGGCCATCATATAAAGCTATAAAGAAGACAAAGGAGATAACATGAGATCAGCTTCTGCTGAGCTGGGGCGGGACTTTCCAGGAGAGAGACCTAAACAATGCCACAGAGGTGAGGGAGTACAAGGAATGTTTAGAGAATGGTGCAGTTCAGTGAGAGAGCAAGCAGAAAAAACGTATTGGAGCCAGAACTTGAAGGGTCTTTCCTTTCATACTGACAGATTTGGATTTTACCAAATAAGCACTAGGAAGTCTGGTTTTGTATTAATTTTTAAAGTAATATTTGCATACAGTAAAATCTTTAGACAATACAAACACATTGCCTGAAAAGTGTTTCCCTTCCCATCCCTGATCCCCAGCCACTCAGTCCCCTTTCCAGAAGCAACTGCTATTATTAGTTTCTTGCGCATCCTTTCAAAGATACTCCATGTCTTTGTAAACATATATGTGAATATATTTCTCCAATAGTTTGTCAACACCAATATTAGCATGTTATACACACTGTTCTGAACCTTGCTCATTGTACCTAACCATAGCTCTTGGACATTTTTAGGTGGAGCTCATGGTGTTCCATAGTTTGTTTAATAAGGCTCTACTGATGGACATTTGGTGTTTTTGTCTTTTGCTACTTCAAACAATGATGCAGTGAATATCCTTGCATGTAAATCATTTTGTGCATATATCTGTAAGTTCATAGACGTGGAATTGCTTGGTCAAAGAGTATTTGCATATTTGATATTGACAGACTTCACTTGGGAAATTTAATGCAGGGGATGCTGTGACCACATCTATTTTGGCAAGGTCCTTTTGGAGGCAATGGGATGATGGGCAGGAGGAGCAGAGACAAGTCCGGAGGGTGTTAGGATTAAACCAGGCGAGATGTGATGAGGGCCGGAACAGAGCATAGGCTGAGGAAATGGAGTGAAGGACAAGGGTGGAAGAGAAACTAGTAACTGATTAGATGTGTCTACATGGCAGAGGAGAAATCAAAGACAACGTGGAGGTCCAAGCCCCACCATGGGGATGGATTAACCAAGAGATAAGAGGAGTAGCATTTATCAGATACTTAAGAAACAGGAATGTGTCTGCATAGGTAGGAAAGCAGACAGCTAAAAAAACAACCAGCAACCACCTCAGGACCTGTAGGAGAATGATACCTCAAAAAATTCAGAGTCTTCCTAATGTTCCCTGGGGATGAGTTGATCAGACCCAGTGTAGTGCAGGCAAGGAAGAAGTCAAGAGCATGGACTTTGGAGTCCTTATGTTTGGAAACAGCTTATGAATTGCATTAGTCAGTTTAGGTTTTCAGGTGGAACCAACAATCACCAAATTTCAGTGGCTTAACACAATAGAAGATCATTTCCAGCTCATGTCACTGTCTAGTGCAGATTGATGAAGGGGGCTCTGCTCAGGGCAGTTATTTAAGATCCTATATTCTTCCATATTTAGGTTCTATCCTTCTAGGTCCTCAAAGTCCTTTCTATTCAGTCACTGAATAGGAAAAGAGAGAATTGTGTATGGGTAGGAACTGGAAGTGCCTTAGGCTTCTTCCACTTTCTATTGGTCAAAATTGAGTCACATGGCTGCATCTAAGTGCTTGGGAGCCTGAAAAATGGCATCTCACTGTGTGCCCAGGAGGAAAAAAAGAAATGCTTGATAAGCAACTAGCTAACTTTTGCCCCCCAAAACTGTGTATCCTCGGCAAAGCACTTAACGTCTCAGAGGCTCAGTTTTCCCATCTGTAAAGTAGGAATAATGACACTATTACCTCATAGGTAGGATTGTTGTAAGGATTCAATGAGTTTATGTATGTCATCCACTTAGCCTGGCATTAAGTAGATGAATAACCACTGTAATGAATATTCATACATATTCATTGTGTGTGTTCTTTGGTTGTGACCCTATGGGAGCAATTTCGGTAATTTTCCCTGTCTTTCTCTGCCCACTCCAGGTCTATGCAGACAGAGGAAAGCTCAATCTGTTTATGACTGACCTGCATCAATTCTGGCCCCAACATAGATGTATTTTCTTGAAATAAATCATTTGGTTTGGCTGACTCTACGGATCAAATTCACGAGATTATTTCCAAATATCACTATGCCTGGTCCATGTAGACAGAGCAGTAACCCCTGCCAGACAGCTCCGCTCAGCATATGCAGGCTGCAGAATGATTCTTGTTCTTTCTTTCATGTTATTCCCACACTTCAGAAGTCTGGAGGGAAGCTGAATGTTTGCTGTTCTGGGATCATTTGAAGCCGGGCATGCAAAGAGTTCCGAGTTACTTTCAAGTCTGCCCGTAGGAAATCTTTCTTGGCAACCAGACAACTAGAATTAGTTATTAAAGGCATGTCAAATGAATAAAGACACCTCTGTGAGGAAAACCGCAAGAGTAGTTATTTTTTCTAATATGAATAGGAGGCTAATATCAAATCACCTTTAATTTTCCACCCTTTCTTTGCTTTTTCGAGGGTAGGTCAAATCTAATAATACAGATACAATGGAAAACCATTTTTGTTTTCATCTATCACAGTACATATGCCCACTGCAGATGTGTGTCTCAAAAACCAGGGTCTGGAATTTAAATAAGTACCTGCACACTGACAAGGCTGTTTCCTCTAGGAATGTTCTACTGGATGCCAGTCCTACATTGCCCTCACCGGCTGGGAGAAGCTGATTCATGAAACAGAATAAAGCATGGTCTTGTCTATAAATCATACATCCCACAGAGCTCAGGCCACAACATTTGCCGAAAGGCAAGGAAGACCATGAAGACCCAGCCACCATGTTCCATAAGGATTAGGGGAGAAAAGCGGTGTAAAGGCATTTTGAAAACATGAGCCTGCTTTCCAGATGTGCGTTACCAAAGGCTTAGTGAACTCTCTTTTCCATGTGGCCTGTATTTAGGGTCAATATGCATAGATTTGTGAACAGAGGGAGCTGATGACCAATAGGAAGTGCTGTATAGTGTTTAGGAGGCTCCGGAGTCTGGCGCACTGCCTGGATTCAGACCCTGGCACCACTGCATTTTGTTGTCATAATGGGCTAGCTGCTCTGTTTCTCTGGGCTTCAGTTGCCTCATCTGTAGAATGGGGATAATAATACCTACCTTATATGGTTGTTGTAAGGATTAAATGAGATAATTCTCATAAAGCACTTGGAACAAATGTTTGGCATTGAGTGAGCTCTCAATGAATGTTGATTATTATTGCTAGTGTTATCAACAATAATATTATAGTTTCCAATGGGGAAAGGGATCCATGGGTGGAGGGGTTTTATGTGTAGATGGATCATATAAGCTAAAGCTGTGTGGACTTCATACGAAAGGGAATTTGGTTGGTTTAGGGAAACCAATTTGGCTCTCTAAAGTGTAGCCACCTTGGAAGCTCTCCTGTTGAGTAGACGTGACTGGAGCATTCATGGTCAAATGGTGAAACTGCCTCCACACAGATGCCCTCTCAGGCAGGCAAGTGCATCCTCTGGAAGCAGAAGTTTTCATTGAAGATAAAAAATACAGAAACCATTCATCTTTGCCAGTTTGGGCTGCTATAGCAGAATACCACATACTGGGTGGCTTAAACAAGAAACATTTGTTTCTCACAGTTCTGGAGGCTAGGGAGGCCAAGACCAAGGCACCGGCAGATCCAGTGTCTGGTGAGGACACTCTTCCTGGTTTTCAGAAGGCTGTCTTGTCTCTGTCTGCACGTGGCTTTAGTCTCTTTCTCTTCTTATAAGGGTACTAATCCCATCATGGGGGCTCTGCCCTCATGACCTCATCTAAACCTAATTACATCCCAAAGGTCCCACCTCCTAATATCATCCCATTGGGAGTTAGGGTTTCAACATATGAATTTTTGGGGGGACACAAACATGCATAACACCATTTAACCGACCAAGCTTATTCCAGCTTTCTAGAAATTAACACTCTTCAGGTGGGCATCATTGGACAAGGCCCCTTTGAGGGCTTTCTTATATCATGAGTTTTGTGCATCTAAGATATTTGGGTGCCTTTTTCTTGAAGTAGCATTTAAGAGTCAGGGGTCATTTTGCAGCATTTGCCCCTGGATCTAGGTGTAGGCCAACATCATGGCCTTCCTGGCTCTGGTCCTCGCTTTCAGGGGAACCCCTCCTTCTCTCTGGCCTCAGGCCAGGGCTGGGCTCTCCTGCATCATTTCCATGGATACTGAAGGTGAATCTTCCACAGATCTTGGATCCACACCGTGTGGCTGCTCTGAGGTTTCTGGGTTTGTTCTGCGAGGTTGGCTGTGCATCATGGTGTCTCAATTTATAGGTACAAATTGTGGGGCAGGCAAAAGGCCTAGCACACTCTCTGGGGGCAGTTAGCAAAGTGAGATCTGGGGAAGCAGCCAGGGAATTCAAAAGAATGCTTAATGCTTTTTGTCCTTGTTATTTCTATGTTTGATAGTTTTAGATGCAGTCACTATTTAATTAATTGACCAATAAACAACATTGTGGCCTAAATTTTGTGTACCATTTCCTTGATCAGGACTTCAGGATGGCAAATTAAACAAGAAAAAGTGACTTTGTTTTTATTGTTTTGTTTTGTTTTTTTGGGTTTTTGTGGGTTTTTTTGGCTTGTTTGAATTCTCTTCTTTTTTTCAAAAAAGGGATCTTTTCTAAGGTGTCTAATTTATCTATGTAGAATCTAAAATAAAGATGGCAATGGAAAACTTTACTCCAATACTGGGACGTGGTCATCTGCTTGAATGTTACCTTTCTGAATCAAAACAAACAGTTGATTGACTGGACTTCTATTTTCACTTACTTGTGGTGCTCTAGAAACACAGCCTAAGACCTTTGGCAGAGGATGGAGCCTCTATATGCACATGTGTGCATGTATGTGCATGGTGTGTGAACAAACACTGGTGAAACAAAATAAAATAGCAGAAGTGCCTGAGTGTCTGCTCTGTGCCAGGTACTTTATTTCATTTACCTCTTGTGACAAACCAAGGGTGCGAGTGTCATTAGGATTACGTGTGAGGACACGGAGGTTAAGGAAGGTGAGGTAGTTTGCCCATGCTCCGGCACCAAGTGAGAGGAACAACTGTGACTCCAAACCAAGCTGTCTGACTCAGAAGGCTGAATGAACTCTTTTCACTTTGAGAAGGGAAGTGACAGGAAACAGAAGAGAGCTGGTGGGGGTGGGAATATGGAGAGAAGGCCAGAGAATACCCCAGAGACAGGGTCTAAAAGATCCTGGAGAAATACATCACGAAGTCTGAGCCACGGAGCTCACCCTGACCCTGACTGACTGTACCCCTGACTCACAGCCACCTTAAAGTTCATCAGTCTGCTCTCTCCCCATCCCCACGCCCCTTTTCTCCCTTCTTCCCTTCCTCTTCTTGCCTGATGGAAGCCTGAGCTGCCATGATGACTCTTTGTCCCGATGCCGGAGTCTGGGTCTCCTCCATCTGCACTAGGCTCCCATGGGGGGTGGTGGGGAGGCCAGGACCCTGCTTAGGGGTCACTGCCCGGGTGGGAGGCAAGTCCCTCAGCCCCTGTCCTGAGCTGGGTCACCTGTGGGAGGGCGCCTGGGGCCCAGGGGTGAAGCAGGGCAGGAGAGGTTTCTCTTTCCAGGCTGACCACTCCTAGCAGCTCGGCCCACAGCCACCCAGGACCCACCTGCCTCATTTCTTGTGCTCCCTTCTAGTGAGTGGTAGTGCGTACTCTTGGCCACAGGTGGTTCTCCTTAACCAGTCACCAGGGCTCAGTAAGAGTCATCTGGATGGAGCTGTGACAATGTGGCTTTCATCTTCATCACAGGGGACCCTGTGGGAGGGAAGCACCGCTTCTCCCCCTCTAGCCCACATCCCTCTTCCCAGAGCAGTGCACTGTCACCCAAGAGGGGCTGCCACTTTCCTGGTCTTGGGAACCTCTGCAGAACCTCCTTGCCTGAGCTCTCCTGAGTGAAGAGCCAAGCCAGGGTAAGCCTGTGCATATAAGGCCTCAATTTCAGATTAGATTCACAAATTTAATTTCCTATTCCTTAATTTAATTCCGCATTTTAGTTTTGTTTTTATTATTTACATGGGTTCCCTTTAATGATTCCAAATTGCTGCTGCCCTCTAGCAGTATTTTGTCTTAGGTTAACTTCTTGAAAACCGATCAGCATTGGAGTTTATTCCGCGCTGGGTTTAGTTATTTTCTGAAATGAAGCACAATTAAATTAGAATAATGAACATGCTCTTTAGAGGATTAATTCATAATAAGCAGGCCATGTGCTACAGCTCACAGAAGAAAGGGCAGGAGGATCGAAAGCTGTTTTTTCTGCCTAAATATGAAAAGTACATTCTGCAGAGCAGAACAAATCAGCTAATGACATCCAGAGCGCTGGCCAGCCCCAGAGCAGCACGGAGCTGGCATCTCGAGTTAGCACAATCCCCGCCGACGCTGCTGCCTACCTTCCCTCCCTGGGAAGACTGGCAGCGGGCAATTTGTCTGGCTTCTTTCTCCTCAGCACAGCTGATAGAGGCCACTGTGGGCCTCCTAAATTCTAGGCCAGGAAGCCCCAAATTCCATAGACTGTGGCTTCACAAGCTTCATCCTCAGAGCTTCCTAGAGCCCAGTCAGTCACTCGTTCATCCTTTCATCCGAGGAATGTTTTACTACCGTCTGATGTTTACCACACATCCGTGAGCCCGCCCTTGGGGTCCAGCAGTGAAGAAAACACATAAAGACCTCCCCCCCATGGAGGTTACATGCAAGCAGGCAAAGACAGACGACAAATGGTAGAAATAATAAGTAAATTATATATTATGTTAGAAGGTGATGCATGCTAAAGAGTAAGGGGGGTTGTGTGTGTGTGCGTGTGTGTGTGGTTTGCAATTTTAAATATGGCGGGTTGGGTTAGGCTCATGTGGACGGTTTCAATTGAGCAAAGACTTGAAGGAGGTGAGCAGGTGAGACACTTTGCCACTTTCAAGAGTGTCTCTGGGGTCGAGAGTGTTCCAGAGGAAACAACTACAGCAAAAGCCCTGAGTTAGGAGCGTGGCGGGGAAGTTGAGGAAAGACGAGGCCAGTAGGGCTGAGGGAGGGAGTGAGAGGTGATGGAGACCAAGTCAAATGGGGCTTGGTGTTTGCGCAGAGTGAACAGAAAGTCAGGGCAGGGTTCTGAGCGGAGGCAGGACATGGTCTGACTTTTACTGAAGGATCTCTGGCTTCTCACTGAGAATAGACTTTGTGGGGTGAGGTAGGGTAGAGTGGAAGGAAGCTGAGAGACCTTCAGGAGGCTAACAGCTGAGGCCTCTAAAACTCCAGCCCCAGATTTTCCCCTAGTATGTTCTCTGTCCACCGCCCCTGCCCCCCAAGTGCGGCGCTCTGGCCTCACAGCCAGGCATGGAGGCTTAGAGTCTCCTGTAGGCCCCTG
Source organism: Daubentonia madagascariensis (assembly GCA_023783475.1). Classification (NCBI taxonomy): domain Eukaryota; kingdom Metazoa; phylum Chordata; class Mammalia; order Primates; family Daubentoniidae; genus Daubentonia; species Daubentonia madagascariensis. The sequence goes on along the minus strand of JAKFHU010001035.1, from coordinate 35,731,350 downwards.
CCTCCCAGAAGGACCAGAGTAAAGGTGTTTAAACAGCCAGAGCTCACGCCCCGTGAGGCATGTCCAGACCATGGAGACCCCTCTGCAGCCCCTCTCCCACTGACCATGGAGCAAAAGGCCAGATTCTGCAGCAGAAGTGGCCTCAGGCCAGGGGAGAGCTCTGCACCGTCCTTGGTTGTTTCAGGCACCACTTAGAGGGAGACACCCTCTCAGCCATGTTCCCCACAAGGTGCAGGAGAGGCTTCTGCTGTGCAGCTGCCTTAGAAACAGGGGACAGATCAAAGCAGGAGAGGACTAACATCTGTGGCAACCAAAGCAAGGACAAGGTACAAACAAACTGAACGAATAAACAAGCAGATGAATGATTGATGGGTGAGGGGATGAATGATTAATGCATAAATGAATGATTGATGAACAAACGAAAGTATGGCCTGGAGCCTGCTCCTGCCCCCTGATCTTTGGGTATATCCTCTCCTGGGAACGGAGGATTAAAGATTCTCCCATGGCCCCTCACCTCTGGAATTCCCTGCTGGAGCTGGGATCACACCTGCTTCCCAGCCCAGAGGTGGAGAAGGCTTTGGCTTAGGAGCAGGGGCCTTGGGACCCAGGGGATGTGCTGGAGGGAGGAGGTTGGAGGCAACGGGGCTGGGCTTGAAGACTCCTGGGCAGCCTGTCGGTTCTAACTGGGAGAGCTCCAAGGATCTGGGAGAAGAGAAGGGCATGGGGGAAGAGAGGAAGAGGAGAGATTTGGGTTTTGCTTTCCTAATCCCACACTGGACATTCTGCAGTTGCTGGGCCACAGGTTAGTCTCATTCTAGAGCCTATTTGGATTGAGAAGACCGTCTCAACTGAGTGCTTGACTGTATTATCCCAACAGGCAGGAAGATTTTGGTGACTGAAATTGCCAGCAATTTCCCCAATGGGGCAGGGTGGTGAAGACTCCAGCTCAGGCCTCAGGCACTGGCACTACCCAGAAGCTCAATGTGCCCCCACTTCCAGAAGCTTGTCTCCCAGGGTGGCCAGTCCTGGTGCCTCTCTAGAGGGAGAAGTTCCTTCTTGGGGGAGAGTTCGAGGAAGCCATGTCCGGAGACCCTGGGCTCACAGCTCCGCTCAGTTTTGGAGGAGGGTCTTGCCTGGGGATTCCCATAGAATATGGACTGTGAGTTTGGGGTCAAAAGACTGCTCAGAAGAGTATGTGTACACATTCCACTTTATTTTCTGAACTTTAATAGATAATCTTAATCAAAATGGCACCCACTTACTGAGTGTTTACTAAAGGCTAAGAGATTTGCCTTCTTTATGTCATTTAATTCTCTCATCAACCCCAGGATGTAGGTATTTTTACCCTCATTTTACAAATGAAACTGAGGCTCAGAGAGGCTAAGTGACTTGCTGTTAAGTGGCAGAACCAGAACTGAACCCAGATGACCATTTGGACTTGAAGACTGAAGGGACTTTTCCTGGAGGCCTCTTCTATCAACACTGCTGATCCTTCACTCCTCTAACACAGTGGTTCTTAACCCTTTGGGGGGCTGCAGATCCCTTTGAGCACGTGATAAGAGTGTAGAGCCTCTTCCTAGAAAGTACACATTTTGCATTTTGCACAAGTGCATTTCCCAGGCAATTTCAGGGGTCCACAGGCCTCCTGAACCCTGCTTCATGTATTTACTTTCTGTAGCAACTGTTTTCCTTTCTCATAACCCAAGGGCACAGAGCAACCCTCAGGGCCCCCAAAATCACCCCAGTGGGGAATGGAATCAGACAGGACAGGTTAATCAATGAAAGCTCACTGCATGTTCCTTCCATAATTGCATTCCTGCCTTTTCATCCTAACAGCCAGCACTTAGGGTAATTGCATTCCAATAAGGCTCCCAGGTCTGGGGCCTCTGGGGCCTGCCCTGGAACCTGTTGACATGCCATCTGCTTCCAGAGGGGTTCTGGAGACCAAGGCAGCCTTTTAAAATTCTTCTCTGTTGTCTTAGCTATAAGAGAGACAAAAGACCCTGTAACAGATCTTGTCCCAAATCCCGCTTTCTTAACCCACCCACATCAGCCCTGGAGTCACGGAGGCTTCCTTGGTCCCAGGCTGTCTTTCTGAAGTCAAAACAGTAGCACCTGCTATTCCAAGTGGATGACCTTTGGAAATACCTGGCTTCTGAGCAAGGTGGCCACCACTGGGCCCGGCTGGACAGAACCAGCTCAGGGCTAGAGATTCAAAAAGCTTGGGAACTCCCTCAGGGGCCAAGTGTTGTGCTGCCTCAAACGTTGCCAGCTTCACTCATTTGTTCCTAAGATTTATTGGAACCTACTCTTTGCAAAGAAAACCCACAATGCAAGGAAATAGGGAATCCTCCCTCAACAGGGGGTTTCATAAATTCAGTTATATTATGTTATATTCTCAATATATATATTCTATACATAATATATATATTATATCCCAGAAATATAACTTCCTCTAAAGAAGGTCCCTGCGCTCTCCAGGCACAGTGAAGTCCATACAATTAACAGGAAAAGTGCAGGGTTCATGATGACTTGAGTTTCACTGTTTCCCAAATAGAGCAGGCTCATCTGCTCACCCCCACCAAAGGAATGAGGCATAAAATGGAGAGGTCTGGTGTTTGTTATATGACTTACAGATGCCCCCTCCTCCACCATGACCCCAGATGCTTCTTCCCTGTAAAGAAAAGTTTCCTCTGGGACTCCTCATTCTCTTGGGTTCGAGCCCCAAGAAGCCTTCCACAAGCCAGGCTCCCTTGGCCTGCTCTCAGGGCTGAGGGCTGATTCTTTCATCCCTGCTGAGACCCTTGCTCAGAGGAAATGGCATGTTTCAGGGTGGAAACATTCTTGCTGCAGGAGGGAGAAGAGGTGGAGTCTGGCCTACAATGCCATGAATATTCCTGGGTGGTTAATCCCCCTCCAACATTATAATCCTTGCAGCTAATCTGTGGTTTACAGAAAGAGTGTTGATTTTCAAGAAGGCCGGCCAGTGTTTGAATCCTGGCTCCACCAATCCCAAGCCTTGTGCCATTGGGCAAGTCACTTCACCTCCCTGCATCACAGTTTTCTTCTCCTGTGCAGAGGCTGAGGGGAGCGGAGCGGAGATTTACTTTACAAGGTTCAAGCTGAGGAGAGAATGAGTGCCATGGTGCCTGGCATTTGATACGTGGTGTTATTTCTTTTCCTGCTTGAAGGCACAAACTTCTAAAGTATTTTGCAGACATCAGAAGATGCTTTCTGGCCTTGCCACTCCCCACCCCACTCCAATCTTCCTTATCCTAACCTCTCCCCCTACCTACAGCAGATAGCCTAAACTCCAAATCATAGGTACAGGCTTTTCCCAGCAAACTTGGTTCTCACCAACAGGTTTAGTATCCCTCCTAGGGTTCATAGTGGCGCCAGTGCAGCCTCAGAAATGGGGACACCCATGGACACGTCGATTTGCCCATCCCTGCCTCTTCTGGTTTTACAGCAGGATCCTTATATCCAAGTCTGTTAAGGCTGCTGCATGCCTACCATGGGTAGTGAGATTGCAGACTTTTCATGGCATAGGGTGGATCCTAAATGGGCATCAGCCTCCTGGGGATGGGCAGGAGCCAGTGGGGCTGTGTGATGCCCGCTCCCCTCACTCCCTTGTTACCACCGCCGTCACCAGAGTCACTGCCAACATGCTCACACTGGCCACCAGCACCCAGCACCCCAGTCAGGACTGCCTGAACCTCAGGGAGCTAATGCCCTAAGACACAGCACCCAGACCCTCAAAGAGGACACCAGACCCACTGTTTTTCAGTAGGTTTTGCACGCTTACAAGTTGAGTGTTTTTAATGGAATCTGGAAGTTGGGAATGGGGGTAGGGGGAGGGCAGAGAGGAGGTGAGAAGGGGTCAGAACAGGCCAGAGGAGATTAGGGATTTAATTAAACTGCCTGTTTGGGTAAGGGCTTTAAGGTGCAAAGCTGCTTTGCATGATAATGGCAGTTTATCTGAATTCCATTCTACTGAAGGAAGCCTCTTTTGCACTTAATTACCGTGGCTAGTAAGCCTGGTTTCTCCTTAATGCTCCTCCCCAGGGCAAGCAAGACAGCTTGCCTTTCAGCTTCATCCATGCTGACCACTGCCAGGGACAGACCCCCAGTCATCTGTCCTGTAGGAGGCCTGTCCATGCACCAGGCAGTACCTAAGTGGGTGGAGGGCCTTTAGTATGACTCAGCAAAGTCAGGTCTGGCTTGAGGGTGACCCCCAGAGTCCACAGCTAGGGCTCTGCAGCCAATCTGGGAATGGCTCTGGGCTTAGGCTACTCAGAATGGGCCTCGGGTCTTGGCTCCCAGAAATCCCAAACACCAGACAGGATCAACTTTCATCTGGTAGATTCCTGCTGCCAAACAGCAGCCCTGGCAAAGCACAGGTGTGGTCGTGTTAAGTGAGCTCCAGCAGGTCGGGACCAGAGGGAGACTCCCTGGCTGACTTGTCAAGGTGGCCTGAGGGTAGAGGGGCTGCATGTTTGGTGGCAATAGTGACTATTTTTCAGGCAGAAGGACAGCATTCAGCACCCATCAGGACAAAGGGAGAGGTAGATGGGAAGGCTGGTAGAGGGGAACAGAAAGCCCTGATACAGATTGGGGAAAGCCCCAAGGAGATGGGCCTCCACGTTTGGCGACTCCAACACACATGGGCAGGGTAGGAAAGGGTTAAAAGGGTTTGAGAACTCCTGTTTCCAATCACTTGTCAGCCAGTTTTGCTCTCAGCCTTATCAGCAGGGATAGGGCCGCGCAGGGAGAGGCTCTGAGAGCTCTCGGTTTCCAAGCTCTTCCCAGAGTCCAAGCTCTCAGCGTTCTCATTACCTTCTAAGGGCTCCTGGGCTCAGTATGGGGGAGGGCCACGGGCAGGGGCTGGGAACCCAAACACATTTAATGGAGTAGAGTGCGAGTTACTAAATACAGCCCTGGGGTGGTGGTGAGGCTGCAGAATCTCAGCCACAAACCTTCAGAGTCCAACTCTCCCTCCTCCTTTCCCCTCCTCACCAGGAAGCCAGATTAGTGCAGGCTGTATCTTTGCTTTTATTTAACTTACCATTGGCTAAAACCCTTCAGTGTTTTTCCCTTTTACCGTTACCCCTGAGTCAGAAATCTCCATTGTGTATTTGTGCAGTTACTGTCGGAATGCAAGTAAAGAACCTTACATTTCGGGTGAAATTTCTCTTGCTAGGCTTGACCCACGCTAGTCTTTTGAGAGGCATGCAGTTTTCAGTTCTGTCATCTCACGTGGTGACTAATCTACCCAGTTTCAGACACTTGGTAATTTGATAGGCCTGCTTTCTATATCTTCATGCAAGTTATTGGTTTAAAAGATGTTGCCTGGGAGAGGGCTGAGGGCAGAGCCATTGGTCAGGGCGATATAGATTGTCCTCTAGAACTTACATCAACCCATGGTCAGTATACTTTGGGTGTGGATCTTGTTATTGAACCAGCTACTAACTCCCTATTGTGCTTCTCTAATTTGTAATCCATGATGTATCCAGAAGGCTTCCAGGAGAAAAGAAAAGCACGTGTCTCTAATCCAGCACACTTGGTCCCCTGAATCTCCCTGATTGGCCATTCTCACACCCTGCTAAAGAAGGAAGTAAGGTTCATGTGACATTTTGCAGTGGACAAGAAATATGTTCTGAATGCAAATGTAAGCATCGTAATACACTTATGTAAGGAGCAAGAGTTCCCTGCCAGGAAGAACAGTGGTGTGTGTGTCAGACATGTCAGGGAGTTAGGTCTGTAAAAGGAGAACTGACCTAGATAAGAAATGGGGATTGAAAGGGGATTCGAGTTGATCAAGAGTAGGGAAGAGTTTGTAGTAGAGGTGCCAGGTCCAGTGATTTTGGGGGTCGTGTGACAGCAAGAGTAGATCTTAGGCTAGAACCAAGGTATTACCCTGGTGAATGAGCCACAGGCTTCGGTTCTCCTGGGTCTAGAAACCCCTGACAGGTTTCTGAGCAGCTCAGTCTGTTTGATGCCTCCATTTTTCTGTGCATGCTGCTTCCTCTGGAATCTCCCTCATGTCCACCTGGTGAACATCTGCTCATTCTTCATTTTCATTGCGTGTCTTACATCCTCTAACAAGTCTTCCCCGCCTCTTCCTCCCCTCCAGTTCCAGACTTTCCAGGTAGAGCTCACTACTTCTCCCACTGTGATCTTTTGTTCCCTGTATAGACATCTTCATTTGCACCAAAACCATTTTATTATATAGAGGTTAAGGACACAGACTTTGAAGTTCAGGAGACTTCACTTTTAGCTCTGAGTTTGTGTCTTACTTTAAGCTCTCTAAATCCCAGTTTCCTCATCTGTAAAGTTGGGACAAAAAAAAATACCTAATGGGATTGGCATGAGGATTCAATAGAAAATGAACACAAAGCACTGTATTGGTGATCTATTGCTGCACAACAAATTACCCCCAAATTTAATGGCTTAAACCAATAATAAACACTGTCTCACAAAGTTTCTGTGGGTCAGGAATTTGGGAGCGGTGGCTTAGCTGAGTGGTTCTGGCTTGGGGTTTCTCATGAAGATGTGGTCAAGATGTTAGCTGGGGTTGCTCTCATCTGAAGGCTCATCTGTGGCTGGAGGCTCTGCTTCCAAGATGGCCCAGTCACCTGGCTGTAGGCAGAAGGGTTCAGTTCCTCACTGGCTATTGGTAGGAGTCCTCAGTTCCTTTCCATGTGGGCCTCCCCACAGGTAGGACTTCTTGAATGTCTTTACCACATGGCAGCTGGATTTCCCTAGAGTGAGTGATCCAAGAGAGAACAAGGTGGAAGTTGTGTTGTCATTTATGTGTTGGCCTCAGAAGCCACACACTTGTTTCCACAGATCCTATTATTTACATCAGCACTAATCAATGTAGAAGGGGACTGCAAAAGTACATGACTGTCAGGAGGTGAGGATCATTGTGAGCTATCTTGGGGTTCGGCTACCACAAGTACTTGGCCTAATGTTTATCAAAAGCATATCATATGCAGGGGGCAGTGGCACACACTTGTAGTCCCAGCTACTCGGAAGGCTGTGATGGGAGGATCACTTGAGCCCAGGAGTTTGAGGCTATAGTGAGCTATGACTGTGCCTGTGAATAGCCACTGCTCTCCAGACTGGGCAACATAGTGAGACTCTGTCTCTTAAAAAAAAAAAAAGGTGTATCATAAGGGCTCAATAGACAGTAGCTGCTATTATTATTAATTCATACATGTGTAGTCCCTACTAGTAAATAAACCTCTTAAGGGCCACGATCATGTCTTGGGCCTGTTTGCGTCACAAGTTCCTAGAGTAATGTCAAGCATATTGGTAGGTCCATACCAGATGTTGATGGAGAAGACATGAATGAAGGCTTGGAGAGGGTTAGTCTGCAGGCAGGCTCAGAGTGCATGGGGAGAGAAGTCACACCCGGATGTTAAGTAGGATTCTGTAACTCAGGCACTTATCTGGAATTACTAATGTGTATAAAATCAAGACCTGATGGTTCTTCATATTTTGATGCTTGAGTATGAAGGACGTTTGATACCAAAACAGCAGGCAGGGTGGGGGAAGTTCTTATGATTCTCTTTGGAAAAGAAGCCCTGAGCAGCAATTTGGTAGGGGGCAAGTATCCCAACCCCATGATCTAAAGAGTGACTCCCCTGATGTTTAATTCCCTGGGCCGAGGCAAACGTGGGAACCTCTTGATATTTTTGTTATACTCAAATTCCTATCTTGATGACACCTCTGTGCTTCTACTAGGCAGAACAATTTCCCTGTCTAGGAGACTCTGATGCACATTTCTTGGAGTTAATTAAAAGGTGCACAGAGAGTTTCATGTCAGAGGCCCTCTCGGCTACTGCCGCCCTCCAAGCAGGAGAGGGTCTGTCTGCGAGGTAACCGATACTCTGGGCAGGATTGAGTTTCCAGACGCCTAGCTCACATTGGAAGTCTTGCCCCTAACCCCTGGGCTCGAAAGTTCACCGATTGTCCTTTTCCCACAGACGGAGCCCTCTGTCCTTACCAGTGCTGCGCTTGTTTGTGCCACTTTCCGACGAGAAGCCACTCCTATGAGGCTGCGCCTCCAGGAGCCTCGGAGACAGAGACTGGTGGAGGAGCAGGTGCCTTCTCAAACATTTGCCATGTAGATCAAATTCCCACTTGCCTGAGGTTCCGTGTCTCCCCGGTTCCTTGACATCCTAAATGAGTGGCTTTAGTTATATCTTTCTCCCCTTCCTAAAGCTAGGGTGGGTGAGGCAAGAAGAGGAAGAATCTTTTTCTATTGGGGTGGAAGGAGCTTGGTGGCACTGAACAATGTTTTGTCCCTGGAAGATAAAAAGAAGATTAAGACCTGAAAATTATGGACAGGACAGAACCACGGTGACGGAAAATGTTTGAATTGCATCTAAACCAAAGCAGATCACCACCTGGAACTCTGACAGGAAATTCAAAATAATTATTGATCATAATCAAGAAATAGCATAATTAGGCTGTACAAGGTGGCTCATGACTATAATCCCAGCACTTTGGGAGGCCGAGGAGGGAGGATCACTTGAGGCCGGCAGTTGGAGATCAGCCTGAGCAACATAACAAGACCTCATCTCTACGAAAAATAGAAAAATTAGCCCGGTGTGGTGGTGCGTGCCTGTAGTCCCAGCTACTCAGGAGGCTGAGGCAGGAGGATCACTTCAGCCCAGGAGTTTGAGATTGCAGTGAGCTGTGGTGATACCACTGCACTCTAGCCCAGGCAACAGAGTGAAATGCTGTCTCCAAAAACCCCCCAACTCTGCAAAAAAACAAAAACAAAAACAAAAACAAAAACAAATAATTGAGTATGAAGCAAACAATTATATATCAGGGACCATTGTAATCCAAGACAACTGAACTCTGGAATGACCCTCATCTTGAATGAGCTTCTTTTATGGTATTTATTTCGCTTTCCATTAGGATTTAACCAGAAAGAGAAGATTTTTAATACAGACAGCACTGGGAAATATGGCTAGTGGGACAGTTGGGGACTTGTGCATATGAGGAATTCTTTGGGTGTAGGATCAAGGCGATAGAACTGAGCAAATGTGACTCTGTTGGTTTTTCCTCTGCATAACTGTGGAAAGAATTGTGTCATTCCTGATAGAAAACCCAGCCAAAGTGTTCCCTTGGAGATGAAAACACAGAATACAAGTCTTAAGAAACATTTTTTGGGGAAGTCAAAGGAATGTTATTGAGATGGTTGATTAAGTTATATGAAGACATTAAAAATAAATACTTATGACCAGTTGAAATATTTAAAAAGATGCCCAAAAAAACAAGCACCAATCAAGAAAAACCAACGCTGAACTTTCAGAGGGGAACTGGGGAGTGGGGCAGAAAGAACCCAATAAGAGGACAGCATGGAAATCAGATCGAGGAAACAGCATTTCAAAGCAATGATTAGAAAAACAACAGCAATCATTGATTAAATAAACAAATTATGGTTCTAGAAAAAGGGATACAAAACAGTCAGTCTTGGGAAGACTGTGTTATGTTGGGTAAACTGTGAATATTATAGAGCATCCCTCATTTCCTGTGCAATTAAGCACATTGGATCATCTCAGTCAGTTGACAATCATTTATTGAGCACGCACTGTATGCCAAATTCTGTGTTAGGTGTTGGGGATATAATACCTATGTATCTTTATAGAGATGTAAAACAGGGTCCCTGCCTTACACAAATGCTCGGGGTATGCTGAAAATGATAAGGCATAATAACAGCTAAAAGTTATTGAGCACTCACTATGCATTAAACACTTTACAAGCATTATAATCTAATATGGCAGCCAAGCCTGTGTGGTTTTGGTCACATTTGTATCTCCATTGCATGGCACACAGGCATTCTATAAATGTATTTTAAAAATCCTTTTTAACTCTATGAGTAGGTACAATTATTACTGCCATTTTATAGATGAGGGGACTGAAGTCCTAAGAGGTTAAGCACTTGCTTGTTGTCACAGTTAGGAAGCAGTGGGACAAGGATTTGAACCCAGGAAGTCCCGTAAACCCCTACACCATGCTGCCCCCTTGATAGGTACATGGACGACCAAAATGCAAGACAGGAAGTGGAAAGCACTCCAAGGCTGATTCAAACAGACTGCTGTAGAAGTTATAACCTCTGGCAAGGGAAGAGAATGGCAGGAAGGGCAGGCTTCCTGGAGAAGATGGCATGTGAGTTGGGTCTTAAAATGCGGGTGAGATTCCCACAAGCGGGTACAAGTAGAAGCAACTTCAAGGTGGAGGGATGTCAGGAACTAGCACTCAGAATTGGAAAAGTGAGAGATGTATCTGGAGATTTTTGCCATTCCAGTTTGTAGCAGGAGATTAGCTGGAGTTGGGTGGAAGCAGTCAGGAGCAGGGCTTCTCAACTGTCACCTGCACACGGGTCTCTGATAAAATGCAGCTTCTGATTCAGCAGGTCCATGGTGCTGCCCTTGGTGATGCCAAGGCAGCTGGTCTTGGACCACACTTTGAGCAGCTGGGCTCTAGAGGGCTTTGCTTTCTTGACTCAGGGGTGTGGACCTTATTTGGTAAGCCTAGGATTGCACAGATGGATTTTAAACAGGGAAATAAGGCTTTAGAAAAATGGTTTGGTGACAGTAGTATAGGATGCTCTGGAGAAGGTTTGGGCTTTGTTTGGTTCAATTAGCTCCTAACTTATAACCCTCAAGGCTCAGAATACTGATTCAGTCAGGGTCCACACAGGAAAACAGAAACCACAGAGATAATTAACAGAGAGAATTTAGCTCTTGGCATCCAATGGTCACATATTCACCAGAGCTGCCTAGAAACTGTTCTTTCTCCTTTGTCCAGGACTGGCCAGAAGCAATGTTTGTCCTTATCCTGTAGTGGTCAGAAAGGGGATGAAATGTTGGCTCGACCTTGGGCCATCCTTGTGAGTCTGTTCAGGTTCAGGCTGGGCCCCATCACCCAGCACACTCTAGATCACTTTTCCATGATTGGCAGATCTGCTCGGGGAATGAAAAACGATACCAATATCAGCCTGAAAAAAATATCATCAGGAAATTAAGTCTGTGGCTTAAAAAAAAATCTCACACTGCTTTCTGGCTCTGGTCTGTCTCCCAACTGGGATCTCTCCCTCTGTTTGGGGGCCTCCTTCCGGCCTCCTCCCTCTCTGGTTCTCCCACTCTCTCTCTTCCCTCCCGCAACCTCCTCTCCTCCCTTCCTTTTTTTCTTTCTTATCCTGCAGGACCTCTGGCCTTTCTTCTTTCTTCTCTCTGGGCTCCTCCCTGGTGGCTTCAGGCTTCCCTTCCTGTCTCCAGGCGTCCAGCTTTCCCCAACTCCACGGAAGCATCTGTCTGTCTCTCTTTCCCTTCCCATCAGGGAGTCCTAAACGCTGAATAGGCCCTTCAGACCAGGCCCCGAAGGGGATTTGGCTGGGGCAGTGGGGGCTGGGGGGTGCTGGGGACCTGCTGTGGCCATACAGAAGCCCATTGATAGGCAGCCCTTAGACACAGACAACCTAGTCCAGTCTCCATGGCTCCAGGCGGAGAGAGTCGTCCCTGGAGGCGGTGGCCAACATCCCAGCCATCATGAATGACCTCAGTGTCTTCGCTGGCAGTGTGTGTGTGGGGGGCGCCTTCACTCTATAGCTTCCAAATCCTTCAGGCCTATCAGCCCCACCATCGGTGTGAATATATTCATCTTGAAAATAATTTGTCAGTACATCTCCATCAGCAGTGCTGATTTCATTAATTGGAAGAATTAGCTCTTTGTGGCCAATGGAAGAATATGGAGCCAAAACACACGGAACACTTTTCCCCAGTGACCTAGAGACCCTTGGACGAACTCCTGGGTGCCATGAAAATGGATCATTTTGCAAAAAGAATACCAATGGATGTTTATTTAACATCATTCCCCATCCCCCCCAAAAGACCTTCGAATCGCTCTCACATCTGGCTGCTTTTCTCCCTTCACTTTTTCGTGCAGAGCCAGGGCAGGGAGGAAACTTCATCAGTCTGAAAACATCCAGCAGCAAAGTGTAAATTAAATGTACAGAGAGGCCACGGGGGCGGGGGGTGGGGGGGGTGGGGGGGGTGTCTCACATCCTGGGGGTGGAGTAAGGAGATTGTGTCCCCACCCCCACTCTTTATGGGCAGAGCTGGTTCTGCACCCTGCATCTGCCCTTTGGAGCTGTGTGACTTTTGGCAAGGCACTTAACCCTTCTGAACCTCAGTTTCTTTACTGGTAAAATAGGGAAATAAACACATACTCACGGGGCTGTGTGAGGATTAAAGGGGATAATATATGTAGAGTGTACGGCACATAGGAGACACATGATTGATGGCAGCTGCTATTATTGTTGCTGGGATCAAAACCAGGACAGAGTCCCGACTGCTTCCACACCTCAGAGACCCACCATTGCTGGCCCCATTCAGGGAGACAGATGGGCAAAAGCATGTCCAATGTGGGAAGACAGATGGACAGAAAAAGGATAATCAAGGGGATAGGGTGGAATGACAGGCCAGTGGGGTGATGGGCAGATGGAGCATCTCATGGGGCAGGCGGATTTATGACAACCCAAAGGAGACACTGAGAGATGGTGTCCTGTGGGAGGGACAGATGGACGAGGGTCCAACAGGGGAGACAGAGAGATGATGGGCCAAAGTGGAAGACAGATGGATGGCAACTTCCTGGGGGGTTGGGGGACTGGCAGGGGGAAACCGTATGATTGGGGAGAACAGAGGGACAACACGCTGATGAGGGAGCCCGGCCTTCCTGTTTAGTCTCTATTCCTCAGGCCTGGACATCTCCGAATTCATAAGAACCCCGGGGGCTCTGCGGGCATGAGAGAGAGAGAGAGAGAGAGAGAGAGCACGCCAGCGCGTGCTTCACATGGCCTGAGACATTAGCACCAAGGTCAGCCTGGCCTCTGTTCCTCCCACAGCCCCTCCCTGGGTGGCCCTGCAGATAAAGGCTCAGCCATAAGAAGGAGGAGGAGGAGGAGGAGGAAAGAGAAAACAGCTTTCTGAAAGAAAGGGAAAATAAAAACTGGCGAAAAGTTTTATTTATTTAAAATAAAGGTTCAGTTATGCTTGAGTGTAAACATGCAGGCCCATCCCTCCCTCCCTGGCTCTTCTTGTGGCAGAGGGCTCAGACCACACAGCAAGCTGGGGGCAGGAGCCAGAGAGGCCAGTGCAGGCCAAGGGGAGTGGGTGGGACTAGGGTGGCCCAGGTGTGGGGAGGGGAGAGGAGCTGTGGAACTCAGTGACCTGCCGAGCACAGCTGGGCTGGCTGCTCCTGGGACTTGCTGGCCCTGGCGCCTGGTCCTTCAGCACACATGGGCATCAGTCCACACGGCTTCAACCCCACATGCGGCACACGCGTGCTGCAACGTAGGGACCTCAGAGACACGCGTGCAGACACTCACAGGTGTGCAGGCCTTTCCGTCAACCCTGTCTCTGTCTAACTCTTTGTCAGAGATAGCACAGCAGGGTCCCAAAGGAGGTGGGCCCAAATCCAGCTGTGAGTCACATCCCTATTTGAACTAGAAATCCAACCTGCCTTTTGTCCTCTTTCTTTCGGGTTCCACCTGATTTCCCTCCATGCTTTTCTGTGACTGAACCATTTGGGTGGCCCGTAGGATCCTGTAAGCTCCCTGGAGAATGGAGACAGTGTGGATGGAGGAGAATCTGGAGTAGAGACAAGTCTGGGGCCCCTGCCTTGCAAGTCTTTTGTGAAGAGGTTGTCAGGGCTGCGTTGGTGGCCCCACTAGCCAGGGAAGGGCTGTGGTATGCAGGCCAAGAGGGAATAGGCAGGAAATGTTTGTGATAAGAGGCTTCCCCTCTTGCGAGCTCCCCTTGCTTCCAGGCCCAGCTGCAGGACATGGGCCCAGGAGCTGGGCAGGGAGCTTCGGAGGAGGCTGCTGCGAGAGCCAGCCTTTGGGACTACAGCAGGAAGGGCTGCAATCACGGGGCTCCGGGTTGAAAGGCAGTGCTTGGGGATAGATGTGACCCTGGGAACCCAGCCAGGGCTGCCTTCCTTTGGGATCAGGAATTTCAATCTGACTTTACAGGGCCAAATCAATTCCTTAAGAAAAATAAAACAAAGAAAAACCAAAAACCAAAAACAAAAAAACCCCTCCCCAAAAACTGGGGCTTTGTTAATCCAAGTTGCTGAGAGGGTACAGCGGGTCAGAAACACAGCCTGGCCCCAGGGGATTTCATGCTCTGGATTGGTCCCATTTGGAGCCATTCATTAAAGTTAACCAGTAAAAAGGGACCAACAAAGACTAGGCCGGAAAGTCTGAGAAGGAGTCCAACCCAAGCGGGTCATCTGCTGGGAAAAAATAAGAGTCCTCAGGAACGTGTGTCATGCAGCCATTTGCAAAGCTTGGTTCTCTGTAGGCTCCCAGTGTCTCCTCTTTGCTCAAGGCCCAGTGACTCCACCATCTGTGGTTGACTTGGACAGCTCACAAAGGAGCTGGAAGTGCTGCAAAGGAACACCCCATGGGTGGGGGTGAGGCTGCAGGCCTCTAGCTATTGTACCAGTGCCCCCTTCTGAAGGATTAGCAGCTTCTATCTGTCCCCGGGGGCTGCACTGTAAATGCCTGTGTAATGCTAATTTGTGGTTGGCAGGAGATTGATTGGGTAGGAGCAGAACAATGGTAAGAGGAGGCTGAGTCCCTCCTACTCCTGGAGTGGATGGGGGGTGTGTGTGTGTCTTCTAGGAGGAATGTAGTAATAAGCCCACAGAAAGGATGATTGAAAGAAAGGGTGAAGATTTAGTCACCGATGGCCAGAATCTGAAAGAGGCAAGTCTGGAGTGGAGGGGTGGGAGTCTTCGAAGCACAAATCCAGGGAGATTTTTTGATGGGAGTAAGTGACGTCTCATTGCTTTTACCCCATTCTATTCATTAGAAGCAAGTCACTAGATCCAGCTCGCACTTAAGAGGGAGGAATTACTTGGGAGGCAAGCATTATTGACAGGCATTTCAGAAACTGCCTACATCTAGACACATAGAAAGATCCCAGCAAAGTGCCTGGTACATAGCAAGTGCTCAAGAAAAAATATCATTGTTACTTGGTCTAGTGACTCGCCTAGGATGTGTGTGCTAGGTTTTCCCACAGTGGCCTGGGTCTCTGCTGTCCCACTTTCATTCCTGTTGGTGTTGCTGGGTTTTCTCCAAAGACTTTTCCTTCTGGCACCGTGAGGTTTGTGACTACACTGTCTGGGTGTGGGCTGGCAGACAGAAGAGAGATGCCAACTCACACTCACACCCATCTTCCTGACAGCCTCTTCATGAACATGTGTGGTCTTGCTTTGTGGTCAGTGTACAGATATTTTAATTTCCTGCTCACCTGCTCAGTGAAGGATCTGATTTCTTCTTGCATTTAGTTTTCTCTCCAACAGCCTGTGGACAGGTATTTCTGTCTGACCATCTGGTAGCCATTCACCTTTATGGTGGCTTGAGAAAGGAATTAATTTCACTTGTTTCTTTAGCAATATCTGCCTCCTTTGACAGCAAGTTACCTTTATCACCTCTTAAAATTCTTGCTATGTGGGACCTTCTGGTACCTTGGGGACTCTTTAGATCCCCTAGCTTTGTGCAACTACATCTTCTTTGGTTTAGCTTCTCATGCCTTTTTTTTTGCACTGTGGTTTTAAACATCCCATATATACTTCTAAGTCTGCGGTACCTCCCCCCACCCACTGCCTGCTGACAGTGATGGATTCATCCTGACTAGGCCAAGCCTAAAGTAATCAGAAAACAATCAACTGAAAGAGAAAATCTGACCCCTGCCCTGATCCTCCCCCTTTGGCTTCTTGAGGCCTTTGGCTTAATTCTGGTGGGTCATTTGGGGAGGACAGGGTACGGGAAGATAGAGGAAATTTCTGGGAAAGAATGAGGTGAGTGAAGCCTCTTCATCCTGCTCTGGCTTTGTATCCTGAGTGTCTCAAGGGCGTACTGTCTCCTCCAAGACTCCTAGAAAGTAGAGACATCAGGAATTGTTGTCACACTAACAGCTGGGACTTCAAAGGCCTCTGTTAAGGAGTCTAAACTTAGCCCACCATGCCCTGTAGTGTTTTTGTTGGAGGAAGTGTTAAAAAATGCAGTGGTTGTGCACTGGCTTATCTGGCCATAGAATGCAAACACGATGAGTGCCATGGTACGCCTTTCCTGAAAACGGGGCTGCATGGAGTGGATGACTAGTTCCCCGCTCAGAACGAAGCCACAGACTGTCTTCTGGAATCTTAAAACTCCTCCCAATACCATTCACATGCTAGTTTCTGACTGATTAACGGATAAGGTCACCCTTTCTAGGGCCTGTTGCTCTAATGTAGTGGTCACGAGTGTGTGCTCTGGTTGGATGGGCCTTGGATTGAATCACAGCTCTTTTACTTACAGCTAGGTAACCTTAGCTAGCCTCTCCAAGTTTCAGTTTTCTCATCTGTAAAATGGGCATGTGATGGTTTTTATTCTCATAAGGTTGTTATGAGAATTACATAAAGTAATAAACGTAATAGTATACTTAGCATATAGTGCCTGATGCATAGTAAACCTTCGAAGCCTATTATGAGTTTTATTATCTCTGCCCCCAGGACCTTCTAGCAGCTGAAGCCTCGAGTTTTAGAGTTTTGGAGCTTACCATCTCGGCTATACATCTTACCTGATGGGGACTGTCCCTCTCTTCCCCTTCCTTGAACGTTGAGCTCACCCCCGATGCCCCTCACCTCAGTCTCGCCCTAGACGTTCTGTCCCTGGGACTTGGCCGCTGCCCTGGAGTCAGTCTCCAGGTCCCGTCAGCTTCTCTCTGTGGAGTGTCCTCTTGGGGTGGAGGGATGGTCTGGCTGGGAGGTCTTGCTCCTTATCATTGATGACCTCGTCATGAACCTCACTGAGGCAGTGGGGAGAAATGTAAAACATTCAGACAAGTTGTTATTTGTCATCCCTCTCACCCGCCCCTAGCAAGTTAACGGCGTTTAACTCATTCTGTAGAACACGGAATCTAGTCAAAACCCTTTTTGTCTATAGACAGAGTGAACGTTTAATTTGGCTCTGGAGCTGTGCTGAAGAAACCGCTCAGAGGCCAGATGGGGTGTCTGTGGTGGGTCAAATCTCTCTGTATGAGAGGACGTTAGATGCAGAGACAGGGCAGGCAGCGTGGCCTGAGGCTTTGCCATGATCCCAGGCTGCATCCATGGCCACTTCAGGCCGGAAGCTTCCTCAGTTTCTACAGGACACTCCGAGAACAACCAGTTGTGCTTCTCATTTGGAAACTGAGACTGTGGTCCATCCTCTCTGAGCCCCATCTCAGGAGCTGTTGGGCATGCATAGCAAGGCCTGGGTCTCTTCAGAGAGGATGAATCATCGACATACTTTATCCAAAGGGAATTGGGCTTTTCTAAACCCAAATCTCTCGTGCGATGTAAACAGTGAAGCTGGAGGCCAGGATGTTAGGGTGTTAGGGGCTTGGCTGTGCTAGGAAAGAAGGAATGCTGAGTCAGTTGATGGAGGCAGATTTTGATGAGTGTTGTGAGTTACTGGTTTGGCATGGAACATGAAATGGCTTTGTACCAAATCACTGGGGGAAAACAAAAAGGGCTGGCACCAGCAGAGACCCTGACTGGCTTAGGTAGAGTGAGGGTGTCTGTGAGTTTCTTTTCAGAGACCAGAGAGCTTGTGGAGTGTTACAAAGTCTTCCCCAGAGGGTGGAGCTGATAAGCTGTCCCTAAAGGGGGTGGAGTGTCATTCTTCTGTCTCAGTTACTACCATTCTGTCCATCAGGGCAGATAAAGCATATTTCCGAGATAGGACAACAGAAGGGAGGGGTTGGGGGGTGATCTTCAGGTGGGTAGGAGAATTGGAGTGAAGGTAATTTTCCTTTCTGATTATTCCAGAAGAGGACAAAATTGGTTGGTAGATAATAGTTGCCTTTTGTATGGAGGCTGTATATAGAAGGAAGAGAAGGTGCTGGTAAACTCTGCAAGCCGATTAGTTAATGTAGAAGCTGAAACTTCTCTTGGGAAGCTCACCATTGACCATTGTTTTGCTTTAACCTGGATTATTTCCCTATTTCTTTATGGGTTTATAACAAATAAAAGGAGGAAGATGAACAGATCTCTGTGGTTATCAATTATTTATACTAGAAGATCCTGCTAACCTCTTGGGATTTGAGCAGCTGGGTGAGAATCCTGATTTCCATAGTCTGTGCCTGGAGGTTTATACAGGAGAGGATCACTGGGGTGGACTTGACACATGGTGCCCACAGGTGGGGAGGGTGCTCCAGGGGCCATGGAAAGAACTTCCTTCCGCAGTTGGAGACAGCCTTCTGTGTGGGTGGGTGGGGACATAATCCCTTTTATCCTGCTTTGGTTTGCTTGATTACCTCTTTAGCAGTGCTGTTCATGGCTGCAGCAGGTGGCAGACTTTGCAAAAGCAGAGTCTGAGAGTTGGCCAAGTTCCTTTGTCATTCCTGACCTGTATGGCTGGGCCTTCAGTACCATGAGATCTTGTTCCCAACTGCAGTCCCTTGTCCTAGGGATGGGAGATAAGGTATTATGTTCCTTTCTGATAAAAGTCCACAAACCAGTCAGGAAGGGCAGCCTCTTTTTCCAAATCCAAAAACGAAGCTACAGTGGAAGAATTGGGGTGGGTGGATGGGTGTGGGGGATGGTGGCCACCCAGGGGTTTGTGCCGGCTTTGGAAAATGGTAATGTACATTTGCAAATCACAAGAAGTGAAAGAGAAGAAACGGCTGGATTCTTTTCACCAGCTTAGCTGCCATATTATCCTGAGATAATACACTACACTTTGAGAGTGTGTGAAAACGTGGGAAGTGCAACATAGTAGGAGTTCGGACACTGGGATTTTAGACTGCCATGGACCAGTTGTAGAGCTCTGGCCGGCTGGCTGTCTGGGTCCAACCAATTTTGTCCTCTGTTGATGGGGGTAGGGAGAGTGAGACGAACAGGGATTAGGTGGCCTCTGTTCTCTGACTCACTGGCCACAACATGACCATCTCTCACACGCGCGGCTGAAGATGGGGATTGCTCTCAGCTGCTGTACACACTCCCCTCCCTGCCTCCCTAGCCGGTTATCATGCTGACTCGACTAACACAAACCCTCATCTGGACGCAGTCCAAACGCCAGATGTGCCCCCGATTAGTGTCGGTCTGGGGAATGTTTCCATGACTGAAAGGTCAGTGTCGGCTGGAAGTGCCCGGAGTGGGCGTCTGCCCCCACCCCATGTCAGCTGCAAGAGCTGAACCTTCTATTATCTCACTGGCCAAGGCACTTAGCTGGGGCGGGGTGGGTGGGCAGGGGTGGTCAAGTTCCGGAGGGCCTTGTTTTACTTCCCTTCCCTCTTTGCTCTCAGGCTGAAGGAGAGAGTGTGATTTTCCACTTGGAAGAGACTCCAGTGGTGTGCAGAGAGGAAGCCCTGCTGATGTGTAACTGAAAACACTTAGTTCTCCTTCAGATCAGCAATGTGGTCATGTCTCTTCTGATTTTCTTATGGGAACTGTCACCTCCACTACGGAAAGAGAAATAAATGATACTATTGTGATGGGCTGGGCTGCCATGTTTTACTCTATTTACAGGTCATTTTAAATATCGCTTCTACATTTCAGATGGGCTTCCATGTTTGATTTCATGTGTGTAGGGCCATACAAGGCTTTCCTCTAGGTAGCAATGAAAATTAAATACAATTGAGTTTGATGTGTACCTTATTGATTCCAGACCCATTTCAGTAGACTGTGACACTTCAGCGACCTGCAAATTCTACACATTAGAGTTCATATTTTATATAAACTCCGTACACCCAAGACGTGGACTCACATTTCTACCAGTAACATCCAGCTTCCAACAAAAGATACGGGCCCTGTCAGAAGATGAAAACTACTAACGAAGATGCATTACAGATTATATTTATGGTCACCCCTTAGGGGGAAAAATGATTCATAAATAATTTCATGGAAATTACACCAAATATAGAGTAGTAATTTCCTCAATTTCACCTTCTCCCTTTGGTTCTCTGCAGGCTACATCTCGTCTCATGCGTCACCAAAACTCCATTTCAAAGAGATGAGGTAGGAACGGGGAGAGGTGGCATGTTAACTGGCTTGGGAACTGCTGAGTAGTGAAAACCGCTCAGCCCCCTTGATTGATAGTGTCCTTTCAAAGCACAGGGTTTCTCTTCTTTGTGTGTGACTGTCGGGTGATGTGTACTTTTCTGTGGCTGGCGGCTGCTCTGGCAGTGGCACTGTCAGGGAGGACCACTTGAGCAAAGGGAACAGTTGGTAATCAGAGTAAGGCAGGGTGGGCAGGTCTGACCAGAAATGGTTTCAGGGTATTATGGCAATCATCTCTCTCTGCAACTGAGCTGAGAATTAGAGGCTTTCTTCAGCCCGCAGTGGGAGAAAGGGAATTTTTACTAGAGGGCATGGCCTTCTGAGGCAGGGGAAGAAAGCATCTTCTGCCAGCTGGGGCAGGGAACAGAGGTGAGTCAGAATGGCTTGTAGAGAGTGGTATTCCCCACTGGGGGTCACGGGGCTGCTTGTAAAATGACGCCTAGATGTTGGTCTACAGCCAAGGTTCTCTACCTTGGCTGCACGTTGGAATCACCTGGGGAGCTTTTACAATCCTGATGTCCAGGCCCCACCTCAGACCAATTACATCAGAATTTCTGGGGCGGGACCCAGGCCAAGGTAGTTTTCAAGACTTCCCAGGTAATTCCAATGCACACCCAGGCTTGAGACCCACTGTTGCAGGCCCTCACTAATCAAAGCGTGGCCTGAGGACCAGCAGCACCGGTATCACCTGGGACTTGTTAGACAAGCAGAATCTCAGGCCCCACCCCAGACCTACTGACTCAGCATCTGCATTTTAGCAAGATCCTTGGGAGATTTGAAGTATATTAAAGTGTGAGGAGCTGTGGTTCCAAACTTTGCTGCACATTAAAATCATCTAGAGAGCTTTTAAAAATTCCAATGCCCAGGCCGTACCTCATACCAATTAAACCAGAATTTCAGAGGGTGGGACGCAAACATCAGTTGTTTTTTATAGGTTTTCAGGTGATTCCAATATGCATGAGTTCTCAGTCCTTGCTACATATTAGAATCACCTGGGGAGCTTTTAAACATCCTGATACCTGAGCCCTACTCTCAAAAATTCTGATTTAATTGGTCTGGTATAGGCAGCAAAAAGATTCCTGCATGGTTCTAATACGCAGCCAGCTAAAGCCTCCATTCCAGAAGGTTGGTCCAGCTTCACTGAAGGGACAGTAAGCTTAAAAACCCTTACTGCAAGTCAGTGGATCCAACAATAGTTGGAGGGAAAGAACGACCAGACCATGGCTAGACTTACCTGGTCTCGGGGCTTTGATATTTGATCTCCTTACATGTGATAACTACTATACTTTTTTATGAATTCAAATATTTATATGCTCCTTTAGTTTTCTAATAAAGTTCCTTTTGAAAAATTCAACCCCAATGCAGCTGAATTAAGGGACAAAAGCATTGGCTCCCACCTGGGCCACACGGCTCAGAGCAGCGAGGCGTCCGGTGAGCTGGAGGCAAGAGGGGTCAAGGTGGCGGACTTGGGAGCCGGGGCTAAGACGAGTGCGGACCCTGCGGGATAAGGAAATGGCGCACTGATTGCTCCTTGTCCTTTTTACTGTGACACTCTCACCCTTTCCAACATGACTACAGAGTCAGGCCCTAAAGTAGAATTGCTGGATTTAGCAAATAAGAACACAGGGCACCCAGTTAAATTTGAATTTCAGATAAACAGCGAATACATTTTTAGTGTAAGTATGACCCATGCAGTATTTGGGACATACTTATTCTAGCAAATTATATATTGTTTATCTGAAATTTAATTTCAAGTGGGTATCCTGTATTTTATCTGATAACCCTCTTCTCTAGACAACCTGAAAGTCTCAGTATTGGAAAATCTGCCCTGTGAGTTGGGCTTTTTCCAGGCCTTGAGTTTGCCCTTGCCATTGGTGGTGAGAGCCGTGTGTAGTTGTTAGGACCCTGTCCCCAGGTCGTCTGCCATCCTGGGTTCTGCAGGAGTTGCTCAGGCCCCAAAACTAGCACTGGCGTCGGGGGTGAGTGTATAACTCTGTGCCCGTGGACAATATTCTTGAACTTCACTCTGCCAGGCTTCTCTACAGTCCGTGGTATTGAGGTGGTTCCTGGGGGTTCCTCAGAAGTGCCCTCATCTGCTGTTGCCTGCCCAGTTGCAGCTATATATCCCCAAAGGAAAGGGAGCTGAGAAGCCTTGGTGGGCTGGAGGTGACAGTGTCGAGCTAATGGTGACTCAGACATACATAGGGAAAAGGGGGTGGGAAGGAAAGCCCAGTTCACAAATCGCAGCCATCACACCTCCCTGAAGCAGCCGCCTGTTCAGCGTCTGAGCCTGGCGTGCCGGCTTTCAGCAGAGGCTGCTCCACTGAAACATGTTCAGAGTCGAAAGTGTAGTTTCCCATTCCATTCAACTCAGAACAGCTCATCCCCTGCTGGCTTCGGAGTGTGGGGGCCTTGAGGAAGGGAGAAAGGGAGGCTGAGAGTGGGAAGGAGCCAGCTGCCAGCAAGAGATGCAGAGCTGCAGCTAAAGGATGCAGAGCCATGGGGGAGGGGGAGAACAAAAGGAGGGAGGAGAGGGTGAGAGCGGAGACTGCTGGTTGCTCAGCGAGGCTCGTGTCTCCAGATGTGGGATGATCAGGACAGGCTCCCTTGGCTCATCCCTCCAGCCAGTCCCAATCATGGCCCGGGCTGGTGCTTGGCTGTCCCCTGATGCAGGATCTCTCAACCGGTCAGCCTCAGGCAAAGCCCGGGAGGGCATGGGCAGGCTGGAGAAGGGGCCGGGCCAGCTTCTGTGGCCCTGGCTCATTTTCTCTGGATGCTCTAGGGGGTGAGTGGCCTTTTGTGAGGCTCGTCTGCCAGTCAGACCCCACAGGCATTGGTGAGCCTTGGGAGAGCTCGTAGCCTCCTTGGAGGAGCTCTCGCTTGAACATCTACTGCTGGAAGTCCCCGTTCCCTCCTGACGCCACCCTCTTCCCAGAGTAATAAACCACTGCCGTTCAAATGAAGGTCACAGACTTGGTTTTGTGTTTCTTCTGGGATTCCAGGCTTAGGAAACCCAGGCTTTTCTGTCTCCTTCTCTATTTCCTATCCTCCCTCCTCTCCTTCCTGATGCTCTTTCCAGAGCATCCTCCCCCACAGGCACCCTAGACATGCATGGGGAAGAGCCCCAAGAGGAATGTCGGCATCTGGTGGCTAATTCAAAGGGTAAATGGGCTTTTATCTCCCTGGCCACTTAGTCAAGGGCAGGAATGGTCAGAAGCTCCGTGGAAGGTTGGGAGAGGAGCCAGGTGAAGGAGGCACCAGCAGGCCGAGGACCCCTTGTCCAGGAGGTTGGTCCTCACTCAGATTTTGTTGAGGGCTGGGCTGTCTGAGTGAGAGCTGGGTCTCCAGATAAACTGTACCAGCTGGTAGACAGAGCTGAGCTTGGGCCTTGCTGACTGTGTGGGGTTTTGCTCACCAAATCTTGGCCAGGGCCTGGCCACTAGCTCCAAACCTGTTTTCCAGGACTAGAGCACTCCTTCCGTGGAGACTGAGAGGCCTGGCTGCTGAATGAAGAGCTGACTGGGCCCTCCAGGCTAGCAGCTCACCCTGGAACCCAATCCAAAGTCATAGCCGGTTGGAGGAGTCATGTGTGTTGTGGACTGTCAGGTCCTGGGAGCCGTGGGAGATAGGCCTGGGTAACCCCTGGGGCCAGGCTTACATTCTTAGCCCAGCTCTAACAAAGAACATCTTGCCCCATGGGATTCCCCCAGGCTGGCACACATGCCCCAGTTAGGGGCTGGCCAGGTGTGGGCCTTGCTGGCCAGGTCCTGGCTGCCTCTCATCTGTCCACCTCTGACCAGGCCCAGGCTTGGCCTCAGGGCCCTGAGTCTCTGCCTGATGGAGACATTAGTGTAGACAGAGCCAGCACCGAGGAGAGACTCATGGGCAAATCTATACGGGACCGTGAAGTGCATTTGTTCCTGTGAAGCTGGGGGTCTGAACACCTGGATGGTGTGTATTTAGGGGGTTGAGGAGGGAGAGCTCGGAGGTTGTGGCATGGCTAGGATGGCTAGCAAAGGAGAAAGGGCCCAGCTCTCGGTCACTCTCTGCTTTTCATCATCTCCTGGCTCCTCTGCTCTCCTCTGGCATTTCTTATGTTCTGGGACAAGGTTCTAAATTGGGCACATGGATGAGACATTCCCAGGGAGCTGCCAACCTTCCAGGTCCAGGGTGGTCACAGGACTCGCCAGCTCTATGTCTCCTCCTCTCGGTTTGGCCCTTGCCCTAATCCCCACTGGTGCCTGATGCCAATACCTTGCTGCCCACTGAGATTCCCTCTTACTGTGCCTGTTCTAGGCACTATCAGGAGCTGCCGAGGTGGGTCTGCATGTGAGTGTGTGTGTCTACTTGTCCTCCTTGGACATTTAACTAAACGTTTATTGGCCTCAAGTGAGGCACAAATTCCACAGTCCTTTCCAACCCTAAACTTAGTGGTTGGAAAAAGTGCCTGAGTACAATTTATTAAACGTGTGTAATCCTCCCCACCCTTCAGGGCCTAGCGCATGCTGCCTCTCCTTTGGGCAGCCTTCTCCTGGGACCTCAGCCCTGTGTCTCCTGCCCTCTCTAGGCTCCCATGGTCTACAGAGTGTGCCTTGCACAGCCCGGCTCTGAGCTCTTCTGCCTTTGTAGCATGTTTGAACGGTTAGTCTGTTACCTTCCAGACAGCGAGAACCCAGGTTTGTGAGTTGTCCAGACCCGGGTTCAAATTCTGACTCTCTCACTTATGAGCTGATGACTTTGGGCTGGTTAATTTCTCTGAGACTCAGTTTCTTCATCTGTACGAGGGGGATAATAATGACTTCCTCTTCGGATAGTTGTGAAGATTTATGAGCTCATGCAAATGAAGGCCCTGGCACAATGCCCGGCTTAGTGCTGGCACTTCATAAATCTGAGTTCCTGTTCTCTGCTCTTCTCTCCTCACAGTTGCTGGAACAGGGCTGGGCTTGTGGTCGGCACCCAGAAAAGTAGTGGTGACTGATTAATGATTATGGAGCCTGCAATTATTGGGATGAAGTCCCTAAACAGGGAAACAGCTCTAAGCAAACCCATTAATTAGGGGCCTGTTTGCAGTTCTTTTGTGCTGGCTTGTCATGTGTTAGCTCAAGGAGGGCTTTGTACCCCAGTCCCCACTCCCCCAGAAGTCATTCTAGGGAAATAATGACCAAGGAGAGGCTCAGGCCTGAGGTGTGCAATTCCCACCTACTTGTGACCTTCACGCCCATCCTCCCCTCACCACCCCAGTAATGGTGCAATAAACACCAGTTAACAGGTGACAAGCACAGCCCTAATAAAGAAGGCCACTGGCTTGAGGACAGCATTAGCCTGAGCTAAGGGACTTTTGCCAGGGAGCAGGGACTTCCTGAGGCACAGGCGGGCTGCTGACCTGGAGTGCCCCTCAGGCCGGGGAGGCCCAGGCCAGCTCCTTCTTCTTTTTTTTTTTTTCCCCCAAGTATAATTTTTAAAAAAGGAAGAAGAAATACCAAAATAGAGGGTTACAAAAATCATGTGTGACTTACATGTTTCTATTTAACAAATTACCGAGTTTGAACCCCAAATACAATATGATATGTTATTTCACAATAATTTTAGGAGTTGTAAAAATATTAATTGTTGTATACTGCAAACAAGTGGTAAGATTAACTAATGGTATATAAGTCTAAAGTGGCACGATGGACGTCCTCCTATCCTGGGTTAGCCGTCACCCCACTCCACGGGGATGGTCCTGTGGGGCAGCTCAGAGCCCAGGGCCCTGGTCTCTGTTGGCCACAGTGGTCCTCTCAGAGTTGGGCAGGGTTCTGGTGACAGGGACCTGGAGATGACCTCATCCCATTGGGGAACTAAGGCCCATTTGCAAGCCACGGGCCCCTAAACAACAGGTGGGTCTGGCTTTCTTCAAAGGCTCCTCAGCTCTTGGCTGGTGCGCCTGGCTCCAGCACCCTGCATGTAGAGGGTGCCGAGTAAACACGCAAGAGCCACCTGCTACAGGCACAGTCAACATGCTTTCATTCACTTATTTGATGACTACTGCTTTCCTTGTTAGATGGAACTATGACTTTTCCCCTTCTGTGGCCTTAGCATATCATAAGTGCTCCATAGATATATGTTGGAATAAATGGAATCAAATCTTCTCTATGAAGCGCCTGAGTCAGGCCTCTTCTCCTGGGCTTCTCTCCCCCGTTTCAGAACATAACATATTTTGTTGTGATTATATTTGTTCCCTTGCCTTTGTCCTGCACAGGCTATGAGCATCTGTTTGGTATCCCAAATACCCAGCACAGCGACTGGCACAAAGAAGGCACTGGCCAAAATATCCGATGCGTAACTGAATGAGTGGTTGAGTTGGCCGTGTCCAGGCCGATGGAGACAGCCTCCCTTCCAAGTTCAGCACGCTTGGAAGCTACATTTCTTGATGAGTGTTTTCCTGTTTTACAAATCTTTGTCCCTAGAAGCCCATGTTCTTTTCCCCCCGGTATCAGGGCACATCTGGTTGTTGGTACATGTTGCTTAGTTAGAAACTCTTAAAACAGCATGAAATTGTTAGCACGTTGCTCTGGCCTGCCAAGCTGTTCTAGAGACTCAAGCTTTTGCGGATTTGGTTTTCTGTTTGTTTTCTGTTTTCATGCAGTTTAGAAAATTGCTCTGTGACAACTTTGGGGGAAGTACGCCTGCCTTGAACTCCACTGGGGAGAGGGCACGCCTGAGATGGGGGGCAGGGAGGAGGGAGAGAGAGATCAGGGTGGAGCGGCTCCGGGATTCCTTGCTTGCGCTTCCGTTCATTGCGTTTTGGATTGGATGCTCAGGCTAATTTGATGTGTGGGGAGAAGTGGTTCCCAGAGGAGGTTGGTGGGGGGTGGGGTGGGGGGGTGGCTGGGGCGTGGCTTGTGTCTGCATGGGTCCTCTCAGAAAGACCACAGGGACCAGCACATCACCTTGGGTTTCAGAGGACACAGACATGCTCTCTCCACGTGAATGCCTGGGGACGGGGGGCTGTGAAGGAAGATGCCCCTCCCCACGCATTTGCTTCCTCAGCTGTCTTTGGGCAGTGCCAGAAATAACCTTTCCCCACATGGCCCCAATACGCCGTCTCTCCTCCCCACTCTTGGTAGCTCTTGTCTCTTGGCAGATTTCCTTTCTGGAAATAATCTCATATGGGGAAAAGTCTGGGCTGGTCTATTTCACTTTGGGTGGTAGTTGCTATCGTTGGGGATATGTGGGCCTGGATACTGTTGCCTCTGGGTGGTGAGAACAGGCATGGGTACAGGCGGATTGAGAGGTCTCTAGTACCCCCAGGCAGGGCTCGGTTTGACTCCTGGCAGTGGGGAGAGGACTCAGAAATTGTTCTTGGGTCAAAATGTCAATAGCAGCATCCCCCACCCCCTTCCCCAGGCACTATGCCTTGTCTTTGTGTGCTCTGTTCCATCTTTGACCACTACTTTAAAATCTTTTCTTTCACCCTTTTCTACAAAAGCATGGCCTCCATTTCAGCCTAAATCTCTCCTCAGACAATGGTTCTCAGCTGTGCTGCTGGGTCCTGGGTCTCTGTGAGCAAGTCTGAGATTTCCACTCTGGCCTCCAGCATCCTGAATGAATCTCAAAGCACATCCTTGAGGACTCCAAGGGTGGCCGTTCTGCCTCCTTATTGCCCTGAGGTTCTGCGGTACTTGTACCCCTAAACATCTAAATTTACTAAAGGACCCTTGTTTATTTGGTATCTCCAATGGGCCAAACTCTGAATACATGGCTTAGATGGAATGACGGGCCCAAACCATAGAGGCAGTAAGTGACATCCAAATGCATGTCTGTCTGATGTCAGAGCCCTTCCTTATTCCTCTACACTAGGGGTCCATGAGCTCAGGATGAGTGAGGATTAGAGCACCCAGATTCTGAGTCTCTGTCACCTGCCTCTGGCCTGGTACTTCTAGTCTCGCTTTCTCGGTTGCTAATATCCCAACTCTGAGCCGGCAACAGTGCTCTTGCCGTCTGGATCTACTCATGGCAGAGTTCCCTTTGTCACCACCCCTTAGTTTTAGTTAGATATATCAAAATGGGTCTTTAATTTATACTAAAAAGTGGGGAAGGGAGAGAACTAAAAAGAAACATGGAAAGGGTTTATAAATTTCTAATTCTGAACATTTGGTGAGGCGTGCAGGCATACAGTGGTGCCACATGTCAACCCAGACACATCTCAGGGATCCTTGCCAACGTGGTTCCCCATCAGTCCTCAGGAAATCCCCCCCCTCCTCACCTGGAAAGGGTTTGAGGCAAGTGCCCCTCTCAGGCCCGTACCCTAGACTAGGGTTCTTAACCTGGGATCCATGGATGGCCTTCTGGAACAGGTGAATTTCTAGAAATTGAATAAAAAATGTAATTAGATTGTCGAATGTGCTTTTTTTCTGGGGTGTGGGTTCTGAGATTTAACCAGATTCTCAGAGAATCTAGAGACTTCAAAAGGCTCAAGAAGCACTGAAGGTAAACATGGAACTTCCATATGAGAAACTTATTTTAGAGCTAAGTGCTAGGGCAAGTTTTGCTTCCTTTAAAGGACTGGTATGTTTTTTCCTCCTGTGATCAATTTTCTAGACATGACGCCATTAGAATGTTATTAATTTTTTCCATTTTCATTTTACTGAAATTATTTCTACCTGAATCAATTCAACTTCGTGTAAATGTTACAGAAAGACTTGAGTCGTGGATCACTTTCTATTTTTCACTAGAGAACATTCTAACCCATTATTGCATCAGCCGCAGGAAGTTTTCTACGGTGGCTATGAGTGGCGTGAACGCAGAGTGATGGAAGGAGAAGAGGAATAAAACCTGAAAGGCGTCGTCACTGAGAGTGAGTTCAAATGTCTGTGGGACAAATGTCCATGGGGTGAAGCAATGGGGGCAAACATCCTGCTTCAGTGTCTCTGCCAGGAAAAGGTCTTGGGGTAGGAGGAAGCAAGCCTCTTACAGAGTAAAAGGAAGTTGCCACCATCTCGTGGGCTGTTGTGCTGCCACCAGGAAGGACAGAGTTAAGGGGAAAGTGCAGACATCAGTAAATTAGAAAGACCCTTCAGCAGTCCTCCTCTCCTCGTGGCCAGGTGAGGCCCCAACATGACTCATCATGAAGTCTCCTTTCCCTTCAGGTCCTGTAGGCTTCCCTCCATCACTGAGCGACTCAGGACACTACCTTTCACTGCAGTGCAGGATGGCTCCTGGCTCGTGTGGCAGGGGCCCTCAGAGCAATTCCCTAGCTTTAGAAACTCTGTGCCATTTGACCTCATGGGCCTCATTATTTATTTTTATAACTATTGGGAGGATAATGCTGATTTAAAAAAAAGATGGTGTGGTACACTAGAAAGAACATGGGATTTGGAGTCAGTCAACCTTCGTTCAAGTCCAAAAGCCGTGCCGACTTTGCTAAAAGACACATTTAAATACTTGCAGGTAGCTGGGTCCTAGGAGGCTGAGGTGGGAGACTTGCTTGAGCCCAAGAATTAAAGGCCAGCCTGGGCAACATAGCAAGACTCTGTCTCTGAAAACAAACAAACAAACAAAAACACCCCCACCCCTGCAACAACAAACCCCCCCAAAAGCAAAACACTGGGGAGGGGATGTTTGCTGGGCTTCTGATTTAGGTCCATTTCCTCTCTCTGTTTTCCATCCTTTCCAGAGACTTCTCTATTTTCTCATGAAGCATCTGTGGCAAGACAGGCCTTGTGGAAAGGGGATAGGCCTGTTCAGACCACTGACCTATTGTATCCTAATCTAGGCATTAAGCCTGTGTGCACTGGGTTCATACTTGGTCCAGCCCAGCTCACTAAGATAAGAGTATTGGGCCAAAGACCCAGCTAAAATAAAGATTTTCTGTGTCTAGCATTGGTGATCTTTAGGAAGCATCCTTAAAAGCCAGGAGATGTTTTATCATCTGCCTTTTTCTCTATCTTACTAATGCAGATGTGATGGCTGGCATCTTACAACAGGAAGATGAGTGACTTACATTGGGTGGGGCAGAGTGGTGAGCTGGATCCAAAGGATCAAGGAAATGCCAAATAGCCTTGGATCATCAGCTTCCAGCATTATTTTAATTAGGAAAGAAATAAACTTCCATCTCGTTTAAGTCACTGTTATAGTAGGCTCTTCTGTCACATAGGATCTAACCCTAACTAATTCAGTTGTCACA
Source organism: Daubentonia madagascariensis (assembly GCA_023783475.1). Taxonomy (NCBI): domain Eukaryota; kingdom Metazoa; phylum Chordata; class Mammalia; order Primates; family Daubentoniidae; genus Daubentonia; species Daubentonia madagascariensis. The sequence continues at coordinate 35,701,073 of JAKFHU010001035.1, read as the reverse complement.
CATTTAGGTTCTAAAGTCAAATTACCTGGGTTGAAATCCTACCTCTATCATTTTATAGACTTCAGTTTGGGTAAATCTAAAAAGCCTCCAGTTTTTTTGGCTGTGAAATGGGGGTCATTATTGTACATATCTCATATATTTTTTATATGTATTAACATGATATAATCTATATAAAATGCATGGTACATGATCAGTACTCAATAAATATTTGCTGTTATGTTGTTGTTGTTACTGTTATCATCTTCATAATCCTGGTGTATCTGTAACCTTGGAGAACTTCCTGGGAGTGACTATGGGAGGCTGGGAGTCATGTGTTCAGGATCCTGGAGCCTGTATCTCCCAATCTATTTCCATAAGAGAAACAACTCATAAATTGTCACTTACCCTCCATTTCCACATCTAAAATGAAGCTAACAATACTTTGTAGGCTTGTTGGGAAGATTAAATAAGAAAATATATGCCAAGCAGCCCTTATAATGCACAGAGCATATATTTCACAAATGTCAGTTCCCATCTCTTTGTCCTATTGATACTTGCTGCTGGAGTTTGGATATTTGACCCTTCAAACTTCATGTTGAAATTTGATCCCCAATGTTGGAAGTGGGGCCTAATGGGAGATGTTTGGGTCATGGGGGCAGATCCCTCATAAATGGCTTTGTGCTGTCCTTGTGGTCATAAGTGAGTTCTTACTCTATTAGTTCCCATCAGAACTGGTTTTTTAAGAGTCTGAACCTCCTCCCTCCTCAGTTTCTCCTCTCTCTCTCTGTTCCTCTCTTCCTCTCTCTTGCTTTCTCTCCGGCCATGTGATCTCTGCACACATTGGCTCCTCTTCTCCTTCCACCATGAATAGAAACAGCCTGAAGCCCTCACCAGAAGCAGATGCTAGTGCCATGCTTCTTGTACAGCTGTAGAACTGTGATCCAAATAAACTTATTTTCTTTATAAATTACCCAGCCTCAAGTATTCCTTTATAGCTACACAAATGGACTAAGACACTTGCTTTCACACTATAGAGATAAGTGTGGGGAAGCCCTTTGCTTCACTTTTACCACTTTACTCCTAGCCTGGGTAAACTGCAAGTTGACATTGCAGCTTGGTGGCTCTAGGTGAACATAGGTGGTAAAGGCCAGCGGCCTAGCCTGGGCAGAGTTATGCAACCCAACCAGGAAGACTCAGGCCTGCAAGCCAGACGGGTGTGGGTGGCAGGAGGTCTCCCAGGGTCAAGGGTAGAAGGCCGGGGTTTTGGGGACTGGGGGGAAGATAGGCAAGATTTAACAGTAGTATTGGGGGCCTTAGGGAGAGGAGGTGGGGTGTGAGGGCTTTCCTATGCCCTCTGCGGGAGATATTGCTTTTTTGTGTGTTGGCAGATCAAATTCTGCAATTTACCAGGTGAAAGACTACAGGCAAAATAGCAATCTCTGTGAATACAATAATACTCCTATTAAAGATCAGTTTTTGAGGCTCTAACTGAAATAATTTATATAAAGTGTATGTGGTACATAGCATAGGCCCTTTTCTCCAACACCATCCTCCATCCACACCAACAAATCCTTGTCTCCTAATGAGTTTGCTGCACATGCATGTGCCCTTGGGGGTCTCTGAATACCATCTGCAGGTGCCTGAGGTAAGAGCCTTAAAGTATCCCTGTGGGACTGGATGGTTTCATGTAGGGTGAGCACAGGCTGTCGTAGAAAGTTGTGTATATATATGTATATCTCTATAAAAGCAACTGATGCAAAGACCAAGGCAAGGTAGGGATGGAGCCTGGGAGTCCTACATTAGTAGCCTGTTCCTCAAGCCTCTCCCCTCCCTGCAACATCTGGATGCTTCTCACTGGCACAACGTGGGTGGTAGAGCAGAGGCCGGCTCTCTACTCCCTTCTCTACCATCTCTTCAGCAAACACTCAAGATCCTTTTGAATTGGTATCCATTTCTTTTTTAAAATTTTTAATTGAAAAAGAAATTTAAATTACAGGAAGGTATAGCAAGAATAACATAATATTATAGCATCTCATTGCTAGGTATAAATGAATGTTAACATTTTGCTTTGGATGTTTGCCTTAGATTTTGTTTTCCAATAAAAGAAAAAAAACCCACTACTGTTAATGCTGAAGTCTTCATTGCATTGCTTTCCAAAACCATCAGGAGACAACCTCTGTCATGATTTTGATGTGTATCCTTTCAATCCATGATTTTTATACTCATTCTGTGAATATGTATCCATGTTGAGATTTTATATTTCTTCTTCTGTCCCTCCCACTTTGGAAGTTATATTAATACATTGCATTTCTACTCCTTTTGTAGTCTCCCAAGTACTTTTAACACTCATACTTAACTCATATTTTTTGAAACAATTTTAAATTATTTCTATTTTCTTTCTAAACAAGAAAGAATTTAGAATGCTGTAACTTTGCTTCCATCTTTCATGTTACCATGGTCTGGTATTTAATTTTACCATAGTTTTACCCACTATTTGTCAATATTATTTTTAGAATCTATACCAAGCTTTACCAAAATGTTTATAAGTTTTTTTTGTACACAATTGTTTCTTGCATCTTCCTCTCTCTCTTCACTTTTTAAAAGTAATCCTTTAGTAGTTATTTCAGTGAAGATCTGTGTTTAGTTAACTCAATCTTTTTCTGAAAATATCTTTCCTTTGTCCCCAGTTTCAGATGTGGGCCAGCTGAATATAGAACTGCAGAATGACTTCTTTATCCCCTAGAACTTTTAAGATATTATTCCATTGTCTTTTGGCAGCTATTGTTGCCAATAAAAAGGCTAATATCAATCTGATCGATATTTCTTTGAAGATAATCTCCCTTTACTCTCTAATATCTTTAAAATCATTATCTTTTGCCTTGATGTTCTGTAGTTTCGCAATCACGTGTCTAAATGTGTATTTGTTTTTACTTATTCTGTGTGCTTTTCCAATTAAAGGCTCATAAGCTTCTCTCAAATCTGGAAAATCCTTAGCCATCACCTCTTCAGATGTCACCTTTCACCCCTGTTCTCCCTTGTCTCTCTGCAGCACCTATTGACAGATACAGAACTATTAAAACAGACCCTCCATGTTTCTAAATTTCTTTTGCATATTTTAAAATGTATTTATTACTTTTGTGTTGTGTTCTGGATGATTTTCTCAGGTCTGTTTTTCTTTCTTTCTTTCTTTTTTTTTTTAGAGACAGGGTCTCGCTCTTGCTCAGGCTGGTCTCAAACTCCTGACCTCAAGTGATCCTCCCGCCTTGGCCTCCCAGAGTGCTAGGATTACAGGTGTGAGCCACTGCACCAGGCCCTCAGATCTATTTTTCAAGTCACCAGTTTTTCCACTGCTATGTCAATGGGCTATTGAACCAGCCTATTGAGGGTTTTTTTTTTCTTAAGTTTGGATGATTATATTTTTTATTTTTAGAACTTCATTTTAGTTCTTTTGCAAGCCAGCTCTTTTCTTATAATGTTCTGTGCTTGCCATATAGATTATGTTCTTCTTCTAATTTTAGAATGTTTTAGACGTACTTATTTCAACTTCCTTTTCAGAATTCTCTATTTTCGGTCATTCCTTAGGAATGAATTCTCCCATTGGTAACATTTGCTGAGACTGAGGGTATCATGTCTTCATGTGCTTTGTAACTTTCATCTCATCCTCAGGAGGAATTATCCCATGCAGAGTCCTGTGTATTCTCCAGGATGTGGTGGCATCCCTCTGATGTAGTTTCTGCATTATTGAATTTTCTTTTCTAGATCAGTTTTTCTTTAGTTTATTGGCTGTGGGTAATAAACTCTATTCCTGGTAAGAAGTATGAGGATTTGGGTTTTATCCTAGTATACACAGAATAAATGCTTTAATTTCTTTCATTAACTCTTTTTTTTTTTTTTTTCCCCTACTCACACCCTAGGCTGGGCAGCCAGCTTCTCTGCTATAGTCTTGAATATAGGAAGAGTTTTTCTGATGAGATAATCCTTTCCAAAACAATTTCTGCCTAGTTCTAGCTCCTTGTGATGAACTGTGGCCTTGACTTTTGCTTCTATGTGGTATTAAAGCCTGCCTAAAGCAGTGTTTCTCACACTTCAGTGTGCACATGAATCACCCGGGAACTTGTTAAAATAAAGATTCTGATTCAGTGGGTCTGGGTGGAGCCTGAGATTTTGCATTTCTAACAAACTCCCAGGAGATCCCAATGCTGCCCATGCAGAGACTATGCTTGGAGTGGCAGAGTCCTCAAACCCATCTCTGGCTGTGTAACCCTGTGCACCTGGTTGCTCTACCTCCCACTCTCTATTCTACACTGTCTCTTTGTTTTTGACAACTGAAAAGTTCCCTATCTTGAGGGTCCTTCAATCTTAGACTCTGAATCCTGGGCTCTTTCCCATTCCAGTAAAACCCCAGTTACTCAGTGTTTTAATTAGGATAAAGGATGGCTGTCTGAGTTACAGAAAACCCCCAAATAACAGAGGCCTAAGCAAGGTGTCATATAGAAGGTTTCAGAGTTAGGAAGTCTAGAGTTTTATGGTGGGTCCTCAACCACCAAGAACCTGCATTTCGCTCCTGTCACCCTTGGGGTGCCACCTCATGGTTTAAAGTGGCTACAAGAGCTTCAGCCATCACATTCACATTCTGGCCAGCAGAAAGAAGGGAGAGATTAAGAAACGCAAACCTTTAAAGATACTTGCTGGAAGTTACAAATGCCAGTTCTAGTTATATCTGATTGGCTAAAAGTTAGTCACATATTTGCTTCTGGTTGCAGAAGAGTCTGGTAAATGCAATATTTATTCTGGTTGGCCAGATGTCTGCTAAAAACTAGGGCTTCTATTGCTAAGGAAGAGGGGAATTGTTAAGCAACAGTCTCTGCCATAATCAGAGTGCAGTTTTCTAGAATCTTAAGGCATCTATCTTAGCCTTGGATCCAGAAGAGAGTGGGGTGGTGGTGCTGATGGTAACAAACAACCTCTTTGTCTGCCAAGTGGAAGTCTTGGAGCTCCAGCAACCAAGAAACACAAATTTAAAAAGATAAATATTCCAAGAGGAAATTATGCTCTCTGATTAGTCTATTCCTTGCACAGAAGGAAAGCAGAATCTTAACTACCTAGTGACGTCAATAAAATGCCAGCATCTTTCTTGAAGAGAAATTTGCCGGGAATAACCAGGCAACGAAAAAGAAAAGAGGATGGAGAGCCCCGAGGAGCATAGTGAGAGCAGTGGAAAGTGGGCCAGGAGCAGACATCTGCGAAAGCAAAGCCAGTCTGGGAGAAGGACAGACACGGCAGCCTCACAGGTCAGCAGCAGAGACGCTGAAGACCCAGACATTTCTCCTGGGGTGTGTTCCTTGGGTGGGGTAAAGCCTGCTGGGTGAGGAGGGAGCGCAGTCATTGTGTCACATTTCAGGACCTCTAAGGCCTGAGTACCAGGCTGAAGGGGAGCCGGTCAGTACGAGTCAGAAGTCTCAGGCTGGGAAAGAGAAGGCAATTTTTGGTCCGTTATGAACATCCCCAGTCCCCAAGTAAATGTTACACTTTGTAACATTACATAATACATATCATTGACTCAGAGAAGTGTTGTGATAAATAACAAAACAATGACTCGTTTTGCCTTAGAGATTTTTACTTTTTTTTTTTTTTATTATTATGGAATGCCCTTTTCATGGAACACCAATTAACTGCCTTTCGCCCTAGTGTTTCTCAGAGTACCGTCTGGAAAACCATGCCACAGATAGGCAAATTGATTGCCTGGAAGAAACACTACCATTTTTAGTATTAAATTCAGACAGAATTACCCCTCAGGGTACTTAATAAAGAAAACACTGTGTGATGGGATGAACAATGTCTTTGACAACCTTATTACCGAAAATATAATGATATTTTTTGTAGGACTGTTATTTGTAATGACATTTTAAAAAATGCTGATGCCATCACACCAAAAACAGTTTAGCAAATAGTAATTCTGCGGGGGACAATATGCTATACCCCAGGTATCTGTGTTTCAGCTGCTCTGATGGGATCCAGGGATTGGTGTTAGAAAATCTGGAAGAACAGATGTACGGCTTATCCTTCAAGCAATCTTCTCTGAATAGTGTTATTTCTCAGTGGGGCTTTTACAAATATTTAGTATACTCCCTAGATGAACATAAAGGGCAGTGTTCTTTGTTGCCCTTTGAGTACCCACTCACATGTCTTAACTGGCAGACAAGCTGGGGTGAGGTTGATATCCCTTTGGAAGCTGAGCCCTCCATCACTGTCCACTAGCAAGACCAGAACTCTCTTCTGAAGTTGCCTTGAGTCCATTCCAGTGTGTAAATGAATGAGCAAACCAGGCCCCCAAAGTCTGCCTGATTTAATATGGCTGAAGTATTGCCCATGGCTAAGAATGCTTAAAATTGGTATGACCAGACCTTTGCCATGGTCAAATAAAATCTTGGCAAAACACCAAAGAATGCCTGGCTTTGGGCAATGCTACTGTCAGGACCCCGTCTAAGACAAACTCCATTTTAGTGACAAGGTAACTAAATGAAGTAACTTGTACTGGGTCGTTATTTATTAATCAGTCAAAATGTGGAACCTATCAGAGATAACATATCTAGATTAAGGACAGTTGATCTATGGGCTTTCTTTCTGGAATAATTGCCTAGCATGGCGAATTTATTTTCAGGTCACCTCTAACTTGAGACAATAAAACATCATGTCTCTATACAAGAATGTCTGTCTTTTTGCTCTGCATGGCAGCAGGGGAGGTTGGGATTGGCATCCAGGATGTCCAAAAGATCATTAGAAAACAAGCTAAAAAGAAATGATTCCAGGACACATCCCTGCAATGTGTGACTGGGCACTTTTTACAGTCGGAAGCTAAATCCCACTGACACGGATGGAGCTCTCACTACGCTCCCATCTTTCAGCACTTGTTCTGGATGGGCATCAAGTTCTAAGTAGACAGTCCAAATCCTAAGTAGCAGCCTAGGCCAGGGTCCACTTCAGGTCAACAACAGTTGCACATTATGTAATGCGCTCTTGGAGTCAAGTGTAACAGTGGTCTGGGATGGAATAGCTGCATCTAAAGCTTACATGCCCCCTGACATGTAAGAATTTGATATTTTGCTGAAACATGGATTTGATTTGCTGACAAGGCAAACCTGGAACGGGAAAGGAGCCCCTTCTTAATGGCCTCAAACATTTGCCTCCTGTCTTCTATCATGGAAGTGAAAAGGATCTTCTATGTATGTGTGTATGTGAGAAATAGATCCTCCCCAAAAGCCCACTCCTGGTGCTAGTGGAAGAATTGAAGAAGTTCAAGAAAAGAGATATTTTGGGTAAATTAGAGTGAAATATCAGTCATGTAATATACACGTATATATGGCTATTTCGCATATGATAAATGTGGCTTTCCCAACAAGGGGAGGAAAGGATAGATTATTCAATAAATGAGGTTGGGGCCATCGAAAATTCAGAACAAAAAGTTGGCTCCCCTTTTTTCCATATATAAAAATTCATTCCAGATGGAATAAAGAACTAAACTTAAAAAGCAACTTCAAAATATCTGAAGAAAATATAAATGAATATTTTATTAATCTTGGAAGGAGCAAAGGAAGCCACAAAAGAAGTGTTTGTTATATTTGACTACATAGAAATAAAAATGTCTGCACAAAAAAAAAAAAAGAAAAAAGAAAAAAGAAAAAACCCACTATAAACAAAATTACAGAACAAATGACAGCCTGGAAGAGAGTATTTGTAACATATATACCAGACAAAGGATTAATAACTACAAAAATAGAGTTTCTAGAAATTGACAAAAGACAAACAGGTAAAAAAATAGTCACAGAGTAATTACAGGCAATTCGTAGTAGGAATAGATGACTTAACTTAGTAATCAAGAACATAAAAGTTAACAATGAGATGTTTACCTAACAACAGATTGATAAAAATGTAGCGAGGTTTAAAATATTCTATGGGTTGGTGAAAATTCTCGGTGGAGTGTAAACTGACTCTGCCCTCAGGACAGCCAAGTGGCAGAAGCTATCAAAAGTTTCAATGTGCAAATCATCTAAAGCCAGGTATTAACTTTGAAATGCTGACCTTAGCAAAGCGCTTGTACAGGTTCCTCAGAGGCATGTGGAATGATACATTTTGCAATGTTATGTGAAGGAAAATTTACTAACACCTGAAGTGCCCAGCCCATCCGTAAGGAGTTGTTTCATGGTGAGTAGGTCTATGCAAACCTATCCCTGAAGGCCAAGGAAGAAGAGAGGCCGAAGAAAGAGGCTGACATATCCAGTTGCTCAGAAAGAAACATTTAACGTGGACTTATAAACAGAAGCCCTGTCCCAGGCCTCAGCGAGAGGAGAGGAGATGGTTGATCCCTGTGCCATCACCTCCCAGACCCAGGGCTTATATTCCCTGGGGAAGGAATGTGTAGGACAATTGAAGCCAACCCCTTAGAGAAAGGCAAGAATGCTATGTGAATATGCCTAAGGGCAGGATTTACAGTCAAGGTTGTTTTGACTTATGGACATGATTTCTGGTAACAGTACATAAAGTAGAAATCTAGAGGCATTCCCAGAATAGGGTTTAATCAGAAGTTAACACCCAAGACGAAGTTGCTTTAGCCTCCACACTCCAGACCCCTAATCTGGCTCTTACAATTTTATGCGCACTCCTTTTCTGGCCCCTGAGGCTTTAGGGGGAGGGTGCTTGACATTGTTACTGTAGCAGCTGTGTGTTGGCAACGGATGACAGATTGAGCCCAGTGGGATTCCAAATGAGGGAGATTTGCGGGCTTTGTTGAATCATCTCTAGTATTTGGAATACCATGATTTTGGTTTTCTCAAGAAGTAAGACAAAGAGAGATATATAATATTAATAATTTGAATAGTAGAAATATAATGCACACAAGGATTACAATCAAAAGAGAATCTGTACACCAGAACAACAGCAACAACAAAAAAGAACCTATTCCCCGTTAGAGAGCATCATGAAGAAAATTAAAACCCAGTTGTTCTTTAGAGACTTGTAGCCAAGAAATAATTCAGGATTTAGTCCAAATTGTAGGCAAATAATAAAAACTCAAAAACAATGGTGAGGGCTGGAATCTAATGGTGGGTGTACTATAGTCTTCTTCTGAAACATAAGTTTTTCTCTTCCTGGTTTCCCATTTCTACCAAGGATAAATCATAGCAGGGCCAATTTATTTGCAAAATAAATTTTAGTCTCATTTTACTTGGCCTGATTATTTGCATAAAGTGCAACAAGAGTAGCTATTGGTCATATAGGCTCTTTCTAAGTTGGCTTTGCTGGAACTGTCATAAGGAATTTTGAACTAGACTTTTTAAAAGCTTCTAGGCCTTGAGCAAAGCCAAGAATTTGTCATCAGACTGTGCTTCTAATACCTGTATGAGTTGGGTGAATCCTCTTCTTGAGATCCCCGAATATCTTGACATTCCTGGGCCTGTCAGAAAGTGACATTCTTTACTTACCAAAGGTCAGGAACCTTGTAAGGGAAACATATAGGCTAGGTACCAAGTAAATATTTCCAAGGGGCTTCTCGTCATCTCTATAAAGTCAATTTCAGTTCCTCAAAGCAGTCTGATCATATCTGAATATATGCCATTACAGTCAAAGCCTTGGTAGAATAACCTGTGTCTCCAATCTTGTTCTGTCACAAAAGAAAGGAGATTCTTCTTTTTTTGTTTGTTTGTCTTTTTGTCTTATCCCATGCCACATTAAGAAAACAGATTCTTATTGAATTTATGCAAATGACTATATTGCCATAAAATAAGAATACTCACAAATAGTTTCCAGATTTTGGAGAAATCAGGTAGAGAGAAAGGTAAATTTTGCTTACAAATGTGTATTTTACCCAACTTCTCTAAGCTGTAAATAACTCAAAAGGAAAATGTTTTCTTGACTCTTCTTCAGAGCAGCAGCCTTCCAAACAGGATGTTCTCTGTTCACCTTGGAACTGCCATCCACAAACCAAGCAGCTCTTTGTCAGTCAGGTGAGAGCTGTTTACCAGGCACCGTAGAATCCAGCAGCTCCTCAAGTGACAGAAAAAATGGCCTGAAAAATGGTAAAAATATTTTCTGTCTATTCAAAACCCCCTCACTCTTTTTGAGAATTAAAACCTACATCCCTGCGTCAGGCCAGTGGTCAGGAGGGGCAGGAGAGTGTCCTTTGTTCTTTGTGCTTTTTGTGTTCTTTGTGACCACAAGATGGCTCAAGGGAATTGCCTGGGTGGAGGGCATGAGATTATCTCAGCCAAAGATGGGATGAATCAGAACCTTTAAAAGCTCAGTACTTCTGCTCAGAAGCAGGATGTTGGTACTTTGAGACAGGAGTCTGCCAATCTCCTCATGCGCTGGCAAATTAATAAACTCCTCTTTCCTTCTCCTCAAACCACTTGCCCTCATTCTTCTGATGTGGCCTTGGGGACAAGTGCCGAATTTTGGTAACACTCACACAGTTTCAGAGTCAGTCCTAGGGGAAAAAGAGGCTCTCTGCACATGAGCATCTCCTCTTTGCTCTCCTCAAGGAGCACGATCCTATATACTATGTCCGTGTTATTATGAAACTCTTCTGGGCACTGCTTTCCCTGTTAGAGTGTTTCCTTGACATCACCCGGGACAGCAGGGGTATTTCAGGTGTTAATATCATTTTAGGTCTCTCAGTCATAGGGGTAGCTTCAGTTAATATCCTGTAGCAAGTCAGTAAACGCTTCTCAGGTAGAAATTCTCTAGTCTAAAGTCCCAGTAGTCATTGCTGGGAGGTGCTCACAGGCTTTTGCCATAAGCCCCGGTAAACACTCCACAGAGGGCTATCAAAGGGAGAATTTGTCCCTACCAGCACATGCCTACTTAATATTGCTTGAAGGTTAGATTTACATACTTCTGTTTTACAGTCTTAGGTCAGTCAGTCACAATGTCTGTATCCATAAAACATTTAGGTAAAGGAGACACAACTACTTTACATAAAGCCCATTTAAACATTTGACTTTCTTAATCCTATCAACCTTTACATTTTTATGTTCTAGTTCAAGGAACTTCTCTTCTCCCCCCAGACCATTTTACCCTCTCTTGTGAAAAAGGATTTGGGCTCCCAGAAGGAGGTTGGGCCAAATGACTCAGGCCCTTTTGTTAATCTTTATCTTGATTAACATGCCTCAGCATTGCCCCAGGCAATTTTTGCTCAGCTTCCTCATCATAATCTTTGCCTTCTGATTTTTAAAATTTCTTCAAGCTGGGGTAAATACAGAAAACTGGTTTGGGGCCATTTATTTATTTATTTTTGAAACAGAGTCTCCCTCTGTTGCTTGGGCTAGAGTGCACTGGCATCGTCATAGCTCACTGCAACCTCGAACACCTGGGCTTGTAAGCACATCCCAAGGGCCATTGAGACTATAATACTAGGCTACCTAAAGGAAAGCCATTTTGCTTCCAGGATGGTTTTGGCTAGCTCTGTCCTAAAAGTTTGGAATTAAACTGCTGCTTGCTCGCATAGCTGCCAGGTGCAAGATTAGAAAATGACCTTAAGGAAAAAATAGATCAAGAGCCCAGAATAGCCCAATCGGCCAACCACAGACTGCTGATGACAAGATCCACCAGATGACCTATTGTTTACTGATAATCATTGAGCAAGTCATGATGACTTGCCCAAGGCTTGCTTTCTGCCACCAACCCCCTTTACCTCTTCCCTTTATAAATTGCTCAGTAGGCAGAGGAGATGAGATTGTCTTTGAGAGGATAGTTGCCATCTCCTCAGGGTGCTGGCACTGGAATAAACCCCCTTTCCTTCTCCAACACTTGCTTCTTGTGTTTGGTTCTTGGGTGGTGGGTAGATGAACCTGTGTTCAGCGTCAGGCCTAAGTGATCCTCCTGCCTCAGCCTCTCAAGTAGCTGAGACTACAGGTCTCAGCCACCACATCCAGCTAATTTTTAAATTTTTGGTAGAGACGAGATCTCACTATGTTGCTCACGCTGGTCTCAAACTCTTTGGCTCAAGTGATCCTCCCACCTTGGCCTCCTGAAGTGTTAGGTTTACAGGTATGAGCCACCACGCCTGGCATGGGGCCCTTTAATGTTGGGGGACCAGCAGGGGCTCCCTTTAGTAGTGTTTTATTAAGACCTTTGTTTTGACCTCATCAATTTCCATTTTATCCATTCTATTTCTCAATAACCATCTAAAGATTTCCATGCTGCTAGGACGAGTCCCGTGACTCTTCCCTTTCCTTTTCCTCTCAGTTTCACCCTTATGAATGTTCTCCTTATTTGTCTTATTTCTTAATAACTGTTCAAAAATCTCTGCCTTTCTGAGATAACTCCTTGGACTCTCCTGTCTTCCCTTCACCATTTTCTTATCAATTGCCCTAATGTTTTATTAGCATCTGCAAGACCCATGAGGGGATGCTGAGACAGTAAATTTGATAAGGCTTCTCTGACCATATGTGAGGTCACGCAAAAGGGGCTCCTTTAACCACAGCATTTGCCATGATCTGGTAATGGGCATATTTAACAGGTGAATATCCTGGTCACCATAAAGCCAGTCCCACACAGCTTGCATATGAAGGGTATCAGCTGCTTCACCTGGGGTGCTTCATTTGGCATTTACAGAAGGAGATGGGCAGGCCCCTTCCCAGGGTAAACAGACCTTACAGTTGCTTTTGTAACAGACGTAAAGTTCTGAAAAAGGGCGACGAAATGTTTTATGAGTTGTCTCTTTAAAACCCCCCATCATTTTTGGGAATTAAAACCTGCATTCCTGCCCAAGGCCAGTAATCAAAGGGGCAGAAAAATGTGCTTTACCATTTGTTTTCTAGTATCTTAAACCACAGGAGGTGGCTCAACAGAATTGTCTGCACAAGGGTCTTGAGATGGCTGTCAATGGAGATAAGGTAATAGTTAAACAACAATAGCCCAAAGCCACGATATGTGACACTGGTCATGTAGATCCAAGTCCAACTGCCAACCTCCCCCACCCTTTAAAAAGCCCTGTCGTTCAGCTTCGAGGTAGAATGGCAGTCTTTGAGGCGCTAGCCCACTGCCCTCCTCATTTGCCAGCAAATTAATACACTTCTTTTTCCTTTTCCTCAAACGACTTGTCCTCATTCTTCATTCTCACTGATTTGGCCTTGGGGACAAGTACCGATCTTTCAGTAACACTTTTATCCAGTCCACCAGGCTGGCTCTTCTCTCAGGAATAACCTCCTATGTGTCTGGATCACATAGAGCCATCTCCAATTGTTCAATAGTGAGCTGTGAGTCCTGCATCAATCCAGACATGTTTTTTCATTCTGAAGCATTTAAAACCAAAGACATTGCTCCCAAATTAGTTACTCTCATAATTCATTTTAGTAAAAGTTCTTCTGGGAGCTGATGATACTGATCTACAAAGTGAAAAAATTCATTCACATTATACCCTCTAGTTTCTTTCTTTCTTTCTTTTGACAGGGTATTGCTCTGCTGCCCAGGCTGGAGTGCAGTGGCCCAGTCATAGCTCACTGCAGCCTCAAACTCCTGGACTCAAGCAATCCTCCCACCTAAGCCTCCAGAGGAGCTAGGACTATAGGCATGAGCCACCGTGCTCTGCTAATTTAAAAAAAATTTTCTGTAAAGATGGGATCTCACTCTGTTGCCCAGGCTGGTCTCGAACATCTGGCCTCAAATGATCCTCCTGCCTCAGTTTCCCAAAGTGCTAGAATTACAGACATGAACCACTATGCCTGGCATATACCTTCTAGTTTTAATAGTTTCTTGGTTTTGTCCTTCCCCCACATTGACTACCTTCTTGGTGATGAAAGATCTAATAGATAATTTCTGTGGTCCTGGCATAATTTTCTCTTTTGTGGGTGGCTTTGAGGCTAGCAGCCTGAGTTCAGACAGAACCCACATTTGAGCTTGGTCTAGCCTCAAGGCCCAACTGAGCACTCTCTTACTTTCGTTTTAGCTGTTATAGATAACAATAAACAATGCATTGACTATTTCATTTTTTTCTTACTGGTTTGCATTTCCTTATGTATTCAGTGAACCAGCTCCCCAGGAGTTGGATCCACCTCTAAATTCCACTGGCTGGCCAGGTGCAGTGGCTCATGCCTGTAATCCAAGCACTCTGGGAGGCCGAGGCAGGGGGATTGCTTGAGCTCGGGAGTTTGAGACGGGCCTGAGCAAGAACAAGAAACCATCTCTACTAAAAATAGAAAAAAAAATTACCCAGGTGTCCTGGTGTATGTCTGTAGACCCAACTACTTGGGAGGCTGAGGCAGGAGGATCTCTTGAGCCCAGGAGTTTGAGGTTGCAGCGAGCTGTGATGACGCCAGTGCACTCTACTTCGGGCAAACAAGTGAGACTGTCTCAAAAATAAATAAATAAATAAATAAATTCCACTGGTAACTTTAACATTTAGTAACTGAGCACAGCACAGCTGCAGCTCCATGCCATTAGTGAACACATGGCTACCCAAGAACCAAAGGTTCCTTATGTTTTTATAACCTTTTTCACCAAAAACACATCTTACTTTCTTTATACACTTTGCATATAAAATTGTTTCTCTTATATCGAGTGGCTTTTAATTACATATATTAATTACAATGTTAACTATTAATGACTCTTATTTTTAGTGAAAAACCTAGGATTATCTAATTTAACATAACTTGACTTTAAGATTTTAAATTACTGAAAAGAATTTTGAAATTATAACACATTTACCCTCCCTAACACCTTCCCTAGTTATGCTGGGTCCCAAGTAGCTATGTGGCACCCAAGGATGGCTATGAAGGACAGGGCCCATCTGGGTCCTAAATTTACATGCCAAGTGTAGAGCTCAAGACAGTGGACAAAGCTGAGAAGATAATGTCTGACCCTTCCCAGCGTGGCCAGGAGGCACAGTTGGGTTGGGGAGAATTCCACATATGTTCCCAGGCCTTACTATGGCCAGTTGTCTACAGCCTAGAATCTAGTGATTCTAATATAAGCTCACAGACAAGTCAAACAATTATCAAAAATATCAAAGAAGCAACAGTTTTAGGTCCTTAAAACATCTATAAAGATAGCCTCTAATTATTGGAATTGATAAATGAATTCAGAAAAGTCTCAGGATTCAAAATCAATGCACACAAATCAATAGCCTTCATATATGCCAGTAACAGTTGAGCCAAGAAACAAATTAAAGACACAATACCTTTCACAATAGCACCAAAGAAAATTAAATATTTAGGAACATATCTAACTAAGGAAGTGAAAGACCTATACAGAGAGAATTACGAAACACTGAGAAAAGAAATTGCAGAGGATGTAAACAGATGGAAAACCCTACCATGCTCTTGGACAGGTAGAATTAACGTTGTAAAAATGTCTTTGCTACCTAAAGTGATTTACAGAATCAATGCAGTCCCTATCAAAACACCAACATCATTTTTTGCTGATCTAGAAAAAATAATTCTACCCTTCGTGTGGAACCAGAGAAGACCCCGTCTAGCCAAAGCAATCTTAAGCAAAAAGAACAAATTGGGAGGCATCAATCTACCAGACTTCAAACTATACTACAAGGCTATTGCGTAGAACTTTATTGCTTTGTTTTACCTCTTGAGCCATTGAGGTATCTGGGCTCTGAACTTTAGCTTTTGGATGGTTTTACACTGGTGGGTGTCTACTGTGCTGATCAGTGTATAATGCAGATCTGAGTACTTTCTGTAGGGCAGAATTCAACAATCCTAAATATCTATGCACCTAACACAGGTGCACCCAGATTGATAAGGCAAATCCTACTTGAGCTAAACAAAATGATAAACAGCAGCATTGTAATAGCTTGGGACTTCAACACCCCACTGACAGAATGGGACAGGTCCTCCAAACGGAAGATAAACAAAGAAACAATGGACTTAAGCAGGACTCTAGAACAAATGGGCCTAATAGGCATTTACAGAACGTTCTACCCCAATACTGAATATATGTTCTTCTCATCAGCTCACGGAACATTCTCTAAGATTGATCATATTTTAGGCCACAAAACATGTCTCAAAAAATTTAAAAAATAGAAATTATACCATGTATCATCTCAGACCACAGTGGAATAAAATTAGAAATCAATTCCAACAGAAACACTCAACTCTACACAAAGTCATGGAAATTAAACAACCTACTGCTGAATGATTATTGGGTAAAGGAGGAAATTAAGATGGAAATCAAAAGATTCTTTGAACTAAATGACAAAGGGGACACAAGTTACCAAAATCTGTGGGATTCTGCAAAAGCAGTCCTAAAAGGAAAATTAATAGCCTTAAATACCTATGTCCAAAGACAGAAAGATCACAAATCAACAATCTAATGAATCATCTCAAGGAATTGGAAAAGGAAGAGCACACCAATCCCAAACCCAGCAGAAGAAAAGAAATAACTAAAGTCAGAGCAGAACTAAATGAAATCCATTCCAAAAGAATTATACAGAAGATTAATAAAACAAAAAGTTGGTTCTTTGAAAAGATAAAGAAAACTGACAGGCCTCTCACTAGATTAACCACAGACAGAAAAGAAAGGACCCTAATAAGCTCAATCAAGAAATTAAAAAGGAGCTATTACAACTGATACCATGGAAATACAAAACATCACCTCTGAATATTATAAAAATCTCTATGCACATAAACTTGAAAACACTGAAGAAATGGAGAAATTCCTGGAAACACACAACCTCCCTAAGCTCAATGAGGAAGAAATAGAACTCCTGAACAGACCAATATAAAGTAACAGAATTGAAATAGCAACAAAAATCTTCCAAAAAAAAGATGCCCTGGACCAGATGGTTTCACAGCTGAATTTTACCAGACCTACAAAGAAGAACTGGTACCTATACTGTAGAAATTATTTCATAACATTGAGAAGGAAGGAATCCTCCCCAACTCATTTTACGAAAGCCAGTATCACCTTGATACCAAAGCCAGGAAAGGACACAACAGAAAAGGAAACTACAGACCAATATCCCTTATGAATATAGATGCAAAAATTCTCAATAAAATCCTAGCAAATTGAATTCAGCTGCACATCAAAAAAATAATCCACCACGACCAGGTGGGCTTCATCCCAGAGATGCAAGGATGGTTCAACATATGCAAATCTATAAATGATTTTATAGATTTATGTGGTGATTCACCACATAAATAAAAGCAAAAACAAAGACCATATGATCCTCTCAATAGATGTAGAAAAAGCATTTGACAAAATTCAGCGTGCTTTTATGACAAGAACTCTTAACCAAATAGATGGAACATACCTAAAAATTATAAAAGGCAGATAAACCCACAGTCAACATCATAGTGAACAGGGAAAAGCTGAGAGGATTCCTGCTTAGAACTAGACCAGACAAGGTTGCCCACTGTCACTGCTTCTGTTCGACATAGTGCTGGAAGTCCTAGGCAGAGCAATCAGGCAAGAGAAGGAAATCAAGAGTATTCAAATGGGGAAAGAAGAGGTCAAGCTATTGCTCTTTGCTGATGATATGATCTTATAGCTAGAAAACCCCAAAGATTCTGCCAAGAGACTCCTGGAATTGATAAATAAATTCAGCAAAGTCTCAGGTTACAAAATCAATGTACACAAATCAGTAGCATTTCTATACTTCAACAACTGTCAAGCTGAGAATCAAATCAAAGACTCAATACCTTTCACAATAGCAACAAAGAAAATAAAATACCTAGGAATATATTTAACCAAGGAGTTGAAAGACCTGTACAGGGAGAACTATGAAACACTGAGGAGGGAAATCGCAGAGGATGTAAACAAATGGAAAAACATATCATGCTCATGGATTGGCAGAATCACGTTGTTAAAATGTCTATACTACCCAAAGTGATTTACAGATTCAATACAATCCTCATTTAAATACCAAGGTCATTTTTCACAGATCAAGAAAAAATAATTCTGTTTCATATGGAACCAGAAAAGAGCCCAAATAGCCAAGGCAACATTAACCAAAAAGAACAAATCAGAGGCATCACTTTACCAGACTTCAAGCTATACTACAAAGCAATAGTAATCAAAACACCGTGGTACTGGCACAAGAATAGAGACATAGACCAATGGGTCAGAACAGAGAACCCAGATATAAAACCATCCTTATATTCTGATCTTTGACAAAGCAGAAAAAAACATACGCTGGGGAAAAAGAATCCATATTAAATAAATGGTGCCGGGAAAAATGGATAGCCACATGTAGAAGACTGAAACAGGATTTGCACCTCTCACCCCTCACAACAATCAACTCACGATGGATAACAAACTTAAACTTAAGGCATGAAACTATAAGAATTCTAGAAAAAAATGTTGGAAAGACTCTTATAGACATTGGCCTAGGCAAAGAATTTATGAAGAAGACCCCAAAAGCAATCACAGCAACAACAAAAATAAATAAATAGGACCTGATCAAATTAAAAAGCTTCTGCACAGCCAGGTAAACAACCAACAGAGTGAATAGACAACCTACAGAATAGGAGAAAATATTTGCATGCTATATATCTGAGACAGGGCTGATAACCAGAATCTGCAAGGAACTCAAGCAAATCAGTAAGAAAAAAATCAAACAACCCCATTAAAAAGTGGGCAAAAGACATGAACAGAAACTTTTCAAAAGAAGATAGGCTACTGGCCAATAAACGTGAAAAAATGCTCAACATCTCTAATCATCAGGGAAATGCAAATCAAAACCACAATGAGATATCACTTAACTCTAGTGAGAATGGTCTTTTATCAAAACTATCCCAGAACAACAAATGCTGGCATGGATGCAGAGAAATAGGAACACTTATACACTGTTGGTGGGACTGCAAACAAATATAACCTCTGTGTAAAGTAATATGGAGATACCTCAAAGACCTAAAAGTAGATCCAGCAATCTCACAACTGGGTATTTACCCAAAGGAAAAAAGGACATTTTATAAAAAAGATTCCTGCACCCGAATGTTTATAGCAGCACAATTCACAATTGCAAAGATGTGGGAACAACCCAAGTGCCCATCAATACATGAGTAGATTAATAAAATCTGGTATATATATACCATGGAGTACTACTCAGCCATTAAAAAAAAATGGGGACCTAATACCTCTTGTATTAACCTGGATGGAACTGGAGACCATTCTTCTAAGTGAAGTATCACAAGAATGGAAAAACAAACGCCACGTGTTTGTTTAAATTGGAACTAATCGAACAACACTTATGGGCTCATGTGGAAATAAAACTCATCGGAAATCAAGCAGGCGGGAGAGAGGGAGGAGGGGATGAGTAAATTCACACCTAATGGGTACAATGCACACTTTACCCCTGTAATATGCTGAAATAAAATAAAAAAGGTAAAGCTTATTGTATGTAAATTATGTGTTAAAAGAAATCTGAAGTCGACAAAACTTATTTCCCTTAAGTTGAAAAATTGAAGATTAAAAAAAACCCCCTACTTTTATCTACCAAAGTCACATGAATAAAAGGCATTTGAGTTAGTTTCTATTAATATTTTCCAGACAAAATATCTGATATAAGCGCTTACTTTTCTTTAAGCCAATTAATTAGAGCTCTTTCATATATTTTGGTAGTGAAATATCACATACACATAACACATATAAACACACAGATAGAAGCATATCTTATAGATTTATAAGATTCTTCATTTGACAGTTTTTAAATAGTTTCTCTCCCCCACTTTAGACTATGGCTCTCTTGATTACCTGTTCCATGGTCCTAAACAATTGTTAGCTAGGTAACTCTAAATTTGCATCTTCAAAGACAGTACTTCTAGGTGAAACAAGGTAGAAAATTTACATCTCAAAGGCACAGAACTTAGATCTGAAACACCATTATCTGAAGACAAGATTGCCAGGAAGTGTCTTAAACAAAGGTGAGGCTTTTAATGTAAATATTTAAGCCATTAGACTCCCAGTCCTGAAAGTTTCTAGTAGTTTAGGTGCAGAGAGGAAGAAACTCTTACAAATGGAGATTTCCTTTTAAGATGTAATTTTATTTTACCAAATAGCCAGCTAATTGTATACTGGTTATTTTGATAGGTGGTCTTTTAAATTTATTACTAGCTTATTTCTTGATTAGATTACTGGCTTCAGAGGGGAGAGACTTTTAAGGAAAAGGGCCAAAAAATAATGCAGTTTTTAGGGCCTAATATTTAAATATGTAAAAAGTAGGCACAGCTGGAAGGCAGGACATGTAGATCCTCTAAAATCAGGGATCCCATTTTTTCACTCAGTCCTGGGTCCCAAAAACAGGGAAATGCCATAAGACTGGACATTATAATACTTCTACATTGCACCTCATTGTAAGGACGTTGCCCCAAGGTTGGTGGGTAACCCAGCATGTCATTCAGCCCATTCTGTGATCAGCTCATCCCCCATAGGAGAATTACCTCTCAGTGGAAAGTGTTTCCTTAGCATCTAGGTGCCGAAATCATGCTTTTATCATCCAAATGCTCAAATAAATGAGTAGCCCCCCTGTAGTAATAACCATGTACTGTAAAAATCTGCCATCAGCCTCGCTAGCACTGTAGCTCTCACCAGACTGCTAGTCATTACACATGCCAGGATCAAGTCTGCACATAGTACAAAGTAATCTCTGGTGCCCCCCAAAAGCCAGAGATCAATACAATACAAATACAATACAAGAGAGAGCAGAGTTTTAGACCTGAGAGGAATCTGTCTGCTTACAACTCTTGAGGGTCTATGAGAAAAAATAGAGACTCCTCCAAAAAGAGGAGTTTTTGGCACTTTTTCTGTTTTTCTTAAGGGATCCCGGGCTGTTAGAAAATTTTTTAGGGGCCCCTCATGTGGCATTGAGGGTGGCAAGAGGAAGGAGGGACAGAAAAGTGAATAGAGAAACAGAATTCAGTCAACCGAGAAGTTTTTACAGAGGGAGAACAGAGGCCTTAAAACAATATATATGTATACATATATAGCCTATTAAGTCGACTTTTGACTACAGGGCTCTTTAAAAAATCTTTTTCTAGTTGTAATTCCTACTCAAGCTCTTTCATTTCTGTTTCTGCTGCTAGCTGGGCTCCCAACACCAAATGAGCAGTCCACAGAAGCGGCCATCCCCTGCGGTGGCTGCTCGCCACCCTCCCTTACCACGGTGTGATAGCTCTAAGTTAAAAATCACTCCAAACCCGCCAAGAAAAAGCCAAGGTTTTTGGGGTGTCCCTGTACTCTCACACAAGTATCTAAAAGGTGAGTCACACCACTCCACAAAGAAGTGGCTGGACACCTGGGATTACCCCCCTGGATGCTTTATTCCCTTTTTCCATCTCTTGGTCTCTCAGTTCCTGGCATGTTCTGTGGTGAGCAGGTCTATGCAAACCTATCCCTAAAGGCTGAGGAAGCCAAGAGGCTGAAGGAAGAGATTGACAAATCCAGTTTCTCAGAAAGAACCATTTAATAGGGACTTACAAACAGAAGCCATGTCCCGGGCAGTGGCAAGACAAGATGAGATGGTGGATGCCCATGTCATTACCCCCCAGACCCAGAGCTTATATAGCATAGGGAAGGAATGTGTAGGACAATTGAAGTAGACCCCGCTGAGAAAGGCAAGAGTGTTATGTGAACCTGCCTAAGGACAGGACTTATGGTAACAGTACATAAAGTAGAAACCTAGAGGCATTCCTGGAACAGGGGTTAATCAGAAGTCCACATGGCGGATTAGTATCTAAGATGGAGTTGCTTTAGCCTCCGCAGGGGTAGATTTAAATAAGCATGGTATGTCTCTACACTTTAAGGAAGGAAAGATATACTGGCATGGAGATGTCTGAAAGATATAAGAGAAAGTGCAAGTTGCAGTACCACATGCACAACGTGATACCACCTAATACAGGTCTACAGGCACGTAGGCACAAAGACAAAGGTCTGTAAGAAACAGATTTTACTAGTTCTGTGTGTGTATTCTGTCTTGATAGGGAAGTGTGATGGCCTAGGGAGGAGACTGGTGAAGGGGAACTTCTACTTTTTCTTCTACCTATTTCTATGTTGTTTAACTTAATACACATGCACACATATATGTACATAAAAATGCATTTATGTATTGCTCCTCTGTTGGTTAACTTAAAACATACATACAAACACATAAGAGTGTGTTCATGTATTACTTATATGTTTAAAACACAAAAAACAAAAATCTCTCACACACACACACACAGAATGGAATGTGGCATTCTGTAGTGGCTTGGACATCTGAAGTGAGTGATTCTGTCCTTGTGCTGTACATTCACTTATTCATTCATTTAGTAAATATTTTTTGAATGCCTACTATGTGTCCAACACAGAAACTAGAAAAAGACTAGGGAGAAAGATTTGTAAAACTATTTCAGCGAGGGCTCTGGTTAGTGGTTGTATTAGTCATCTCTGGCTGCCATAACAAAATGTGATTGACTGAGTGGCTTATATGACAGAAATGTGTGTTCTCATAGTTCTGGAGTCTGGAAGACTGAGGTCAGGGAGCCGGCCTGGTGTGATTCTGGTGAGGGCCCTCTTCTCACTGCGCCCTCACACCATGGAGAGAAAGTAAGAGAGAGGGAGAGAGAGGAGGAGGGAGGGAAGGAGGGGGAGAGAGGGAGAGAGGGAGAGAGAGAGACAAAAAGCATACATTGAGAGCCAGCGCTCTCTTCTTTTAAGAGCATTAATCCCATCATGAGGGCCCCACCCTCATCTAACCCTAATTACCTCCCAAATGCCCCATCTCCAAATACTATCACACTGAGGATTAAGGCTTCAACATATGAATTTTTGGGAAACACAAACATTCAGTCCATAGTAATAATATATCCTATAGGATGTTAAAAAAAATTAGACAGCGACACCAAGGTACAATAGATGTGAAATTACAAAGTTAGATCACAACTTGCAAAATGTACAAAGGAAATTGAACTCTTAGCACTGCCTTATCCACCTGGAGAATAAAAAATGGTTGAGGCAATGGAGAAGGAGAATGGGTTAGAAAGGAGAGTTCTCTGGTGAGAGCCGTGGCAGTGCTGGGACTCCCCTCCCCACGGAGTGTGTGTTGGGGATGGGGGGAGATAAAAGACACAGGAGGCAGATAGAAAGACCAACCACCCCCTCCCTTCTCACCACAGGCTTCTAGCTTAAAGCAAAGTAGAGCTGGTGGTAAAGAGAAGGGCATGCTGTTAAATCAAGTTAGAATTTTTAATTATTGCACAGGAATGGGCATTCAATTGATCACATCAGGACTGTTTGTCATTTCAAATGACTTAGGGTGTCAATCACATAAGACTGAACCAAAAAGTCATGGACCTATAGGAGTTTTTATTCAGCAGTAGGGAAAGACTACCCCCGTGGAATCAGGTTTAAAGGGATAATGTGAGATGAAAATAAAATTATGCTTTGATTGCATCATAAGTCATGCGTGGTCAATATACCCATTACATACAATTGCTCATTAAGCCAGAGGCAAACATGTAGAGTCAGGGAGAAGGGGGTGGTGTGTGGGGGAAGGCTACACAGTGGACACCTGCGGCTTTTCCTGTAAATATGATCCTTCAGCTATCCAGGAGTCTGTCGAGGCTTTAGCTGTATTTGTGAATTTGGAGATTCACCAAGACCCCCTGATGTACCCCTTGCAGATGCCAAGGGTTTACTATGGTATCTTTTGGAAAGTTTTCCATTTTAAAATATCCAGTTAAAATGATGTCTTGGCACCTAAAGGATTAGCTTCCATTTATCCAGAAAATGAAGCTGTCTGGTTGGAATTTACTGCTATAGTGTTTTGACTTTCTGCTAAACCATTGTAGTCCCTGGGGATGCACGCATGCCTCTTTGAAGGCGTGGAGAAGACATCTAGAAGACCCGATAGCCCTGCTCACAGAGGGGAAAACCTCTACTGGCAATCACCTCCCCTCTTCCTCTTTTAAAATTCAGTGCAAATATCCCTTTTGTGAAGCTTCTCCCATTTCTAAGGCCAAATTGATTACTTCTTTCTAGATGAACCATCTATATATTTGTATTTGTATTGTATGGTTCATATTTATTTGCTTACCTACCTCTTTCACAAGATTTTCAGCTTTCTGAAGGTAAGAAACACTGTATTTCATTGGTTTTAAGATATACATTTTCCCCCACATTTTGACATTTCTGAAATTAGGAAAGCTTTTGATGGCATATCATAATTTAATTGGCAATATATTATCTCAGTGTTATACAATTTTTGTTTTAGTGGTATGTAAAATAATGATACGTCTCACAATGGATGGCGGCTTAGAGTCAGTGATATGTGGCATATCTAATTCACCATTGTAACCATAAACACTAGTACACAACCTGCTATGTAGTAGGTGCTCAGTACACACATGAAACTGACAGATTTTCTGAGGGTGAATTTCACCCAGTAGGAGTCACTGAGCCACTCTGGCAATGGAGAATGGTGCAATAGGCAGCAGACTTCCAGGACTGCAAGCAACTTCCAGAATGGTGAAGGGGACGTATTAATTAGGGTAACCCAAGCCGTTGTAACAACTAGATCCCTAAACGGCATTAATGGTTCAAACCCAAAAGAAGTTTATTTCTTGCCAACATTAGCTATTCAGAGCAGGTGCTCCTTCTTGATGGCTGTCTTCAGTGTGATGTTTCTGGGATACAGGCTCCTGCACTGTGTGCCATCACTCCCCAGGGCCTCTCACCACCCTCCCCATCCAGGCAGAAGGGTGAAGAGAGTGTGGAGAAGGCAGGCTCACTTTTAAAGTCTTGATCTGGAAATGACTCACATCTTGTCTGCTCGCATGCCCCTGGAGAGCACAAGTCACATGCCACATCTAGCTGCAAGAGAGGGACGGCAGCCAGGCGTCCTTTTCCTAGTCAGGGAGTGGGGGTGTATATTTTGGTGGGGAGCTAGCTCTCTCTATCCCAGGGAACTGCTAGACCTGCATCAGATAGACTTGTCTGCCTCTTAGTACAGGTTTGATTTTGACTCCAACTGTTTTAGCCAATAATTGCTTAGACAGAAAACCAGTTCTGACCAGTTTTAGTAAAAATGGAAACATCATTTTTGGTGGTTGGGAGTAGTGGCCCTAGGAGCTCAAATAATGTCAGTCCTCTCTCTCTCTCTCTCCTCTCTGCTTTTACTGTGCTTGTCTCCATTCACAAACATAATCTCTCCCTGTGGCAGGAAAGAGAAAGATGCCTTAAGGGTGCTTTCAGCCCACAATGTTAGAAGGAGAGGGAAAGTCCTTTCTCACAGATCCCCATTAGTTTCCCCAGAAGGACTCTGCTTGGCTCTCACTGGGTCACTACCGCTCTTGGGCCAATGGCTGTGTCGGGGGTGGGGGTAGTGTTCTGCATGGAGAGCTTGACGCCCCACCAGAATCGCCTGGAACCAATGGGGAAGGGGAAGCGATGAAGAACAGACAAAAAAGTAAAAGTCGTCACTGTCCCCAGCCACCACTCAGCTTCATCTCTAGCCACTCTTTATCATGTGCCCTGCTCTGCAGTCACCTGAACTTGATGTCTTTCCCTAAATATCCCAGATCGCTTCGCTATTCCATGCTGCACCCACTTTCTGGAACAACCTCTTCTGTGCCTTTCCCCTATTCACCCAGCGAGACCAGCTTGCAGTCATTTCCTTTGCAAAGTTTTCTTGACACCCCACTCCCTACAGCCACCAAACAGGATTTTCTTCCAAATTGACTGAGCTTTGTGGCTGCAGCTGAGGCCCAAACAAAAGCGAGCTCTGTGGTTCTGCCCCACTGCCTGCATCGCATCTGGGTGCGCATCTGGGCTGGCCTTGGAGCAGCCTGCAATGTGTTGGGTCGACTGAGTCTTCAGAGGTGTAAAATGCCATCTTGTCCAAAACAAACATTAGTGCCAGGGAAATCCTCATCCCCATCAAACAGGGACTGCATGGGGGAGAGGTCTGCAAGGAGCTGGCTGCCCACAAAGCTCCAATTAGCTCCCAAATTATCTCCTGCATCACGTGTGCAAGGATTTCTAAGCAAAATTTGCTGGAAAATGGATTCTCAATGCTTCTGTCTATTTACCTAATACTTAACCCAAGGATAACAACACACATACAAATTTAAAATAAAACACATGTTGGGTTTTTTTTAAAATAAAAATTTGAAACAGATGGTCTCTTTTAAGACAAATATTTATTCCCCTGACATTTTTTTTCACTTACATGTTTATATTTTTAAATATAGGCTTTATGCAGAGACCTTAGAGATGTCACGATAATAAAATCCATGTTGTTCATAATTGTCTATTTCCTAGAATGCAGGGCTGGAAGCAACCTCAAGAAGCTATCTCTGGCATCCCCCTCCTCCAGGCAGGCCAACATGCGACCAGCTGACACCAACTGGTGTTTATTCTGTTTGTCTTGGAGCCTTTTGAGGAAGGAAGCTGTAAACTCTTTCTTACTGAGCTCATGGACTCTCCATTGAGTTGCGGATCCCTGGGCTGGGTGAAGAGTTCTTGGAGAGAGCAGAGTTCAAAGCAAAGCTGCTTAGGGTGTTTTCTTCCCTTGGTCTCTCCCTTGTTACGCTCTTGTCAATCCCAGCTTAGTATTTGTAGTGCAGCCACTCTGACTTTGTCACTGCATGCTTAGCTTGAGTTCCATTGTACCTGTTCAGATCCCTTTTTATACCTCTCTGATGGGGTCAGCTGTCATCTCAATTTTTCTTCCCCTAAGGTAGGTGAGTGTCCAAATGAGCATCAATAGATGTATGAGATGTTAGAAAAAGACGGACACTTTTCAGAAGTCATTGACAAGAAGCAGCCACTCCTTAGCCTAAATTATGTGATTTGAGGAACTTTCCTTTGTGAGTGGTAAATTGACTTTTCTGTATTCTTGTATCAGTTAGCTTTTGCTGTGTAACAAACCACTCCCAAAACATACTGAGTTAACAAAATAAAGTATTATTTCTTACTACTGTGTGGGTAGGCTTGGTAGATTATCTGGTCTGGACTGGCTTGGCTAGGGATGGATGGTCTAGGATGGCCTCACACTCATGTCTGGTGGTTGGCTTTATGTCCGTTGGAGCAATGGAGAACACCTGGCCACATGTTTCTCATAGTTTAGCAGGCCAGCCTGGGCTTGTTCACAGGGCAGTACTTACAAGGTTCTCAAGTGTATCAAAAGAGAGCCCCAATGTACAAGTGCTTTCAGGTCTCTGTTTATGTCATGTTTGCCATTGTTCCACCAGCCAAAGCAAGTCACGAGGCCAGCCCAGAGTCAGAGTAGGAGGGAGTATCAGAAGGCATGGATAGAGGAAGGTCATCTTTGCAAGCTTGCTACATTTCTTCTGGAGGACAGAGAAGGGAGGTGTCCTTTCTTGGTTCTTATCAAATCCAGAAGGCCTGATAACTTTCTCAGAGAAGGAAAATCTTGCATTTCCTCATCCCAAACTTTACCCCAACTGAGTGTCAGATTCAGTGATATTCTTCCATGCAACCTACTTGAGGACAAGGACTTGTGTATCTCTGACTCAGCATAGTATTGGGCAACTAGCAAATTCTCAATAAATAGTTTCAAATGAATGGATGATGAATGAATAAATGATGAATGGATGAAAACTTTTCTTCCTAATAGAGAAGTCATGCTAATTTGATTTGAGTTCACCTTAACCCTTTTTGTTTGCTTAATAATTAACGACATGAAATAACTGGTTTCAAAACCATCCCAGGTAGGAAGCAGTTTGAAAACATAGATCAGGTTAAGTCCCTCTCTTGCTTAAATGTCTCCAAAAACTCTGTTATGCTGATAATAAAATTCAAATTCCTTACTGTGTCTTACAAACCCAATATAATCTGGTCTCTGCATTTCCCAGCCCATTATTTCTTCTCACTCCCTCTTACCTACTAAGGTCAGGCATAACGGCCCTCTCTCAGTTACTAAAACACATGCATATGTCATACTAAAGCTTTTTTTCCCCCTTCCAAATGTCTCCCTCTCCCACCCTGTCTTTACAAGTCTGGCTCTTTCTTTTCATTCAGATTTTAGCTAAAATGTCACTGTCATGGCTCAAAGAGGCCAATCAACCCTGATCATCTGCACTAAGCCATTTCCTATCATCAAACCAATTCAAATCTCTGTGTAGCTCTTGATACTGTCTAACGTTGCCCTGTTTATTTGGTTTTTTGTCTATGGTCTGCTCCCCAACCCCCATCTCCCACTAGAATGTTAGTTCCAGGACAGCACCTTGTCTGACCTGTTCACACTGTCCCTCCAGCATCTAGAGCACTGCGTGGTACACAGTATGTGCTCAAGAAGTATCGGAGGTGACAGGAGACTCTTACCTGATCTTTTAGATCTTAATTTCTTCTTTCTCCTTGATTTAATTGGCAAACAAAAAAGAAAACCCTCCATTAAATTACTTAGGGGTAATTTAATCTGGTTCCTTCTCTATAACAATTCCCTAAAACATAAGGCACTTATTACCTGATATGGACATACAAGAAGAAACTGCTAGAGAATCTCCATTTGCATTGGTTGCTTAAAAAAAAAAAAAATCAGGAACAAAAAGTTAAGATTACCCAGCAATGAATTATTTTGATGATTCCTTTTTTGGTAATAGTTTTACAGTGTGACCTTTCCTTAAAAATATTTTAAAAGTTAAAAAAAAAATCAAACCAAATATTATAGTACCAAAGGGCTTATGATGAAAAGCAACAGTCGCCTGCCCTTCCCACCCTACCCCCACCTCCTGTTCTGCTACTGAGCGTCTCCACTTTTATCTGCTTCTGTTTTTAGTTCTAAAGCATGTCTAAGTAATGTGCTTATACTATTCATCCTTGGTTTATCAACTTCAGGCATTATCTTCTGCCTTTGGCTGTGATGGATGAAGATCCAGCTCTCTCCAGCTCTCTTTCATGTTGCAGGCTTTGCTCAGTGTCTGGGGATCCTGGGTTGTCTGTTCATAGGTGAGAATGAGGGACTAGGAAGGAAGCTTGTGAGCTCTGTGTCTACGGGTGGCTACTGGAAGGCTTTGGGGAGCATGAGATGGCGGCTGTGGGTCGGGGGCTGGCCATCTTGCTGTGGGCTTCTGAAATGCCAGGATATTGGGGACTTCTTTACTGTGGGGCACCAGCAACAGCCTTGCTGCCCCTGATCTCCCAGACATTGAAGTTTCCCTAGAGCAGACTTCTCCCCTCTCCTCCTCCTCTTCCCTCCTCTCTGTCCTTATCTCTCTCTGTCTCTCTTGCATCAGCTGAGGTGGAGAAGGGGGTTAGAGCACCCTTCACTATTCTGTATACAGATTTTGAATTTATCTCCCACTTCCCACTTTCATCACCCACCTTGTCTGCTGTCTCCAAGGCAGACCCTCTCCAGGTTATGGCCAGATGTGGCAGCTGCAGCCCCTTCTAGAAGCTTCTAGGCGGTCAGGACTCCTACTCTGTCACCGACTTTGCTTTGTCAGCTAATTCTCTTCTATTGGCTTTAAGTTTTCTGGAAACGGGTTGAAATTTTTCCTCTGCTGAAGGACTCTTCCCATTTTATTCCATATTAAGGGTTTATGCCTTTAAAAAATTAATTTTGATGGGATCTCATGAGGGAGAGGTGAATGCATGTGCTCCTCTGCTGTTGGACAATCTTGATTGTTCCTTCACTTAAAAATTTACTCTTATTCTGTTCAATTTGGATCTTTATCATTTTTTTGAAAGATAGTTATTCTACAGACTTTTGCTCTGGTAAGGTCATGATGTCCTTTGTCTAGTGGCAATAAGATACACTTTTCTTCACTTGTCTCCATTCTGCAGTCCCGGAATCCCAGCCTAAGCAGTTAGTCCGAAGGTCTTCTCTGGCCCTTGGCAAGCTGTTGCTTGTTTTCATAGGCTGACCTGCCCTTTGATGCCATCAGCAAGTTCTCTGAGAGCCTTTGATCATAGCAGCAAACTGGGTTTCTTTCATCAAGCCAGAGGCTCCCTGATGGTGGGGTCCACCTCCCTGTCAAACTGGGGGATCCCCAAGGATGTGAGTGATGACTTCCTAATTAAACAAATGGAACTGCCTCGCTCATCAGATTGGAGGCATCCTATCTACTCCTCTATTTCTTTTAGGACCAGGAGGATTTATAGACATATGTGATGAGTGCAGATAATGGTGAGCATGGGGTTAGAGATAGGGGCAGTCAGGTGACATAAGTCCAGGGAAAAAAATGTGGTATCTGGGCTGGTTGGGCCGCAGCTGGCTGTTGGTCTTAGCCTCAGAGAGGTGCTTTCTCTAAGCATATTTAAGTATCCATGACTTGGAGAGCTTGGATTTTATCTTGCTGGAATTACCTGGGCTTCCCTTCAAGGGGGCCTATATTGGTGCATGAACCAGCCAGAGACCTCTCATCACACAGAACAAACCTGTCATCCTCTGAGCAATCACATTAAATAAGGGTCCAGAAAAATGGAAATGCTAGAGGTGGCTGGGCTCAAGAAGGGCCCACGTGTTTGAGTCGTTCTTTCAGTTCCCTCAGAGGATCAGCACATTTTAACTTGAACCAATTCCAGCCGTTCCTGGAAGCTGTAAGTGGAAACTCGGGTACTGGGTACGAGACATTATGAGTAATAACATGGCTATGGGTAAGGAAAGGATGGAGTCAGGATGGATATCAAGACCAATAGTTTAAAAATGAGAAATAACTTAAATATGCAACAATAGAAAATAAGCTAATATAGTTATATTACAAATATATTATGGAATAACACGTAACCATTCACATTTCCACTTGTAGAACACTTAAAATGAGAAATCTATAAAACTTTGTGTAGTGTGATTCCATTTTTAATTACCAATTTATTATATATAGTCTCAAAATGCATGTTTTTGGGTAAACACTCTCCTATGGTGAGATAAGCAGTCTTCTTTTTCAATTCTGGATTTTCTATGTTTTCATCATTGAGCTAGTGAGCATGTATTATTTTTCAATGAGATTTTTTTTCCGTAGAAAATAGCATATATAGAGAGTGTACACCAGAGTTTGCAAACTCAGATTCTCACAGAATTCAGAAAGGCAACAAAAATGAGTACAGTGGACTTGGTTTAAGAAAAATCAACTGCCAGAAATGTAATCAAACTTTCATTTTTACTTGACTAGGGCATAAGTACCTAACATATAATATAAACATGTATGATATTGGAGATTACATATTAAATTTGAAATTGAAAAACACATTTGAAAAATAGAAATATGTTATTATTAATTTTTTTCTTTCATACTTCATTACTTCTTTGCTTTAGAACCAGAAATGTGACACTTTTTCTTTTGCCCCAACATGTCAACTTTGAGTCTTGCATTTCATGTTGCGATGTGCTGTGTAGAATTCAACCTTGAATCTTTTAACTGAGAGCAATCGCTTTATTTAGTTTCATAATGAAAAACAGCTGTTCATGGCTGAGCATTGATAGAATCTTTGTATGATGGTTTTTATATTTGGAGTAACCACTCCTGAGATATTTGTAGAATGCTGGCATTCTAATGTTGGCAATATTTAGTTTTGGGGACTGAATTGTAGTTCAAAAAATTCCATTTATGGCACAATATTAATTGAGAAAGTTCATTTTCATTAAATCAGAATCTTTTTTGGAATCCGTACTGTCTTCAGTGCCACAATTTTAGGAGAGCTGTTGCAATGATCTCCTCCATTTCTGAAAATTGATTTCAGCATGGGAAAGTGGGCCAGATTATTCTTTGCCAAATGAGTTTCCCTAAGACATAATTTCACTATGAATAGAAAAATGGAATAGCCCATTTCCATACTTGTAAGGAATCTTCCAGAGAAGTACCCAAAAGGCTTAGATGGCTTGTGATATTTATTGAAAAGGCCAATAGTTTGATCAAATCATTGCTGGTGAGTTGGGGTATTTTTTTTTTTGGATAATATGAACAAGTTAATAATTTTTCAGCAGTTCCCCCATTCCATTCCACAAATAAAAGACTCTGACATTGCATACTAACTATCCTTCATTTATTAGAATACATGAATGTGATAACTATTGTGTGTCCAGTTCATCAAGCAAAGCATTGATCTCTTTATGCTTTCAGCTATGGGAGTGAATCCAATTCATTAGGCCCATGATATGTTCTCTTTTAACTTTTAAGCAAAAGGCAATTCCTGGCTAATTATTTACTTTCTATGATTGTGCAAAATTCGCCACCTTGGATTTAAAATTCATAATGAGGTCAGTGTTAACACTGACTATCTCAGGACCTCTGTTTCATAGCCAGGCTTACTAATTTTGACCTGTCTGCTTTAAATTTTTCAAGACTTCTCAACGCACAAAACTAAGTCATTTCCCAAAATTGTGCCTGTGATGGACACCATGCCCAGAAGTTCTCCAATCACATCGGAGTCTCTTTGGAACCATAAATAAATATAGCTGACTGGGTGGTATTATTTTAACTGGGCTCTCATAAGTTTCACTAGGAAATGCCACAAATGATTTAACTTTTTCACACAATCTGTCCTGTAAGTTCTCAGCCATGTCGTCATCTTGCTGAGCAACAGCGTTTCTGTTTAGTCTTCCACTTGCAAATACTTGTTTCTGTTTAAGGCATGAATTTCTCTGTACTTAGTAGATATAATCTTCTATAAACTCACCATTCATAAAAGGTTTCAATGCCTGAGCAATATTTTCACCTTCTCCATAACTTCATTTCACAGTTGCATCATTTGTTTCATTTGCTTTGAAAAATAAAACATGTTGAAACATTAGTCCTTTATCTTAGATTATTAAGTTTCCATGTCCTAGTCGTAGCTTTTTGGGTTGGATTTTTGATACTGACACATTTTATTTGCATGTCAAACTTGGAAGAAAGTTTTTAACTTCTGCAAAAAAACCCCAAACGCCTATTTTCCATTTTTCTGCAAACACACAGCCCTCTTTGATGGCTTTTTTTTGTCCTTCCTTTTGATTGAGTTATGGAGAGAGAGAGAGAGAGAGAGATATATGTGTGTGTGTGTATATATTATATATATAAAACACACACACACGTGCGCGCGCATATAAAGGTATATAACTATTCAGTTCCTGTGGATTTGTCCCTTCCTGAAATGTGATTCCATTCCAGACCTTCCAAATGTTTAAAACTTAATAGAGGTGTAATGTACAAATAAAAAAGTAGCTCCATTTTAAGTGTATGGTTTGATGAATTTTTCGTGACTAGAACATGGTGGAATAACTTGCAGCTATATCAAGGAACAAAACAGTATCAGGACCCGCAGGGCCTCCTCATACTCATACTCTCTTCCAGTTGAGAGCTCATACTTTCGTAAGAATAAAGTCTCTGGGTTCACATGTGAAGTCTCAGTTTCTAAATTTTGTCAAGTAATTCAAAACATTAAAAAACCCTGTAGGCCAAACAAAACATATCTTCTGGCCAGAGTCAGCCCAGAGGACTCCAGTTTGAAACGTCTGGTTTCCAAGCTTTTCTTGGTGTCTGGTAGCTCATGCTGTTCTTCTTCTCCATCCAGAGGGGTGGGCAACCATGTTTGTACTCCATGAACCTAGCCATGGTTGACTGGAGTCTTTCTCTGGGACTTTGGAAGGGGGGCCCTGGAATACTCTTTGTCCAGGAGATGGTGCGGAAAGTGAAGCAGCTGTAGCCCCATGGCTGGAGCAGGGAAAACTGGTGTCCAGAGAGAAAAATAGAGCAGATGTTTGGAGAGAGTGAACACATGGCCAGATGGTGCATGAGTGAGAGTAGCTTTCTTGGCCCCCCAGCAGTCTTCCCAGCTTCCCTGTTCTTGGTTCTAGCCCCTCCTGTGGCCAGTGTATACTGGGGACTGAAGGGCTAATTAGGCTGGTAGGCCCCTCTAAGAGTTCAGCAGGATGTCAGGTGGGTGAGTCACAGCAAGTGATGCTGGTGGCAGCCAATGGCTGGCAGTCAAGTGAGCAGGGTCTCTGTCCACTCAGAGCCTGCCCCTAAGCCAGTGAGCTGGGTTAAGGGGTATGAGGCCTGGCAGGCAAACAGAAGATGGAAGTCTCCTCAGGTGAGCTCATAACAGGGTTCTGGCTTAAGAATTGTTGGAGATTGGATTATTATTTCCAATTCTTCACTCCCTCCCTCTAATAGAATTATATGTCCATGTCCTTTGCCATATGACTTCACACATACCCTACTAGAATAGGTGGAGGATATATTCCCATCCCTTCAGCTGTGGGCTTGGCCAGTTGACTTGCTTTGGCCAGTGGAATATGGATGGACTTGACAACAGGCCAGTTCTGAGTTGAGATCTGAAGAGTCATGGAAAGTTTCCACTAGCTCTTTTTTTGCACCCCTTCCATCCATAAAGAGAAGAGCCTGCCCCAGACAGGTGCTGGCTCCAGAAGGAGAGACACATGGGACTGATGTGTACCCAACCCACTACCTGAATCACAGCCCCTCCACCGAACCCACAGACTGTGAGTGAGAAAAACGAATGTTTGTTTTTATAAGACACTAAGATGGGATTGTTTATTATTTAGTATTATCACAGCAATAGCTGACTAACACAGAGGAGAGCTGGATCCTAGGCTAAACTAGGGCTTGGGAGTCAGGGCAGAAGAGACTGATTGTATCAGAATGGGCCCAGCCTGGAGAGGGGAGGGGAGAGCTCAGATGCAGGGGCAACATGAGCAGTAATGTGGGTTCTTAGAGGTCATTCCAGAGGGCACCAGATCCATGTATGATTGGAAATGGGAAATGAGGGTGGTCTGGGGGAAATGCCTGTCACCTCATTGATCATCTGGCTTGAAGGAAAATCAGGAAGAACATAGAAGCCAAGCAGTTGTAACTGAGCTGGTGACATTATTCTAAGCCTTTGCATCTGCTCAAACTTTATACCCTCCCCAGCTTGGTTAGCGTTGACTCGGGAGCTATGAGCATTGGCAGATCTGGCTGTGAGGATCCTGGGAAAGTAGCAGCACCGGTGGGCGAGGACAATACCAGCACTGAAACTCCAGTGCTCACAGGTGTGTGTGTGTGTGTGTGTGTGTGTGTGTGGGGGGGGGGTTATGTGATGGGTCTTCTTTTATAAATTTGGCAGTAGCTTTCTGTCCACCTGTTTGTTGGTTTTGTTAACAGCTCAACCTGGGATGGGTCTGAGGCTGGGAGGCTGATATATGTTCTGACCACATTCACCAGCGTTTCAAGAACTTACAGCCTCAGATGAAGCCTGTGAAACCATAGACCAATAGGACAACTAGATAAGCAGGGCACGATGTGGTGGCCAGTGGCTCACATTATCATAGCAGAGATGCTGGGCAGGAGCACAGACAGAGGGTGTTTCTGATTTTCTTTCTTGAAATTCCTTTTCCTGGGGGCTCCAAGCTCAGGAAGCTCTTGTCATCTCCTAATTGAGGCAGATGAAGATGGGAGTTCTGCAGGGAGGCATTTCTACTTAATCAAAGCCAGTCATACCCAAGCTCTAGGATTAGACAGAGATCTGCAGACCTGCGTAGTTGCTTGGGCAGCCTGTTTTCTGTCTTCACTACCTTGTTATCTGGCCCTTCTCTGAATTCCTGTAGCTTTTCCAGGACTTAAACAATGAGATTAACAGCTATCATTTTTTGAATGCCTACCATATGCTAGGCTCTTTAGTGGATCTTTTACAAGTATTATTGACAATAACAACAGAAAAGATAACTAATATTTATTAAGCATTTACTGTGTGCCAGGCACCATGCCAAGCCCTGTACTTGTATTAACTCATTGAGAATCCTCACAACGAGGCAACGTGGGCCTCATTATTTTTATACACAAGTAATAAATGATGATGGAGTTAGGATTTGGATCTCTATTGGTCTGACTCCAGGGCCTCTGTTTTTTCATGTGCAATGCTCTTTTGCTTGGTCTTGATCTCCAGCCATGCCAGGGCACTGTGCAGTTACACGAGACAGGCTGGGGCAGACACAAAGGGCTGGGATGTGAACTTAGGTCAGGAGGATGGATGCAGCCTGGTGACCCTTCCCAGGCAGAAGGCCACTGAGGAGTTCACTATGGGGGCAGAGATAAGGTCCACCAGGAAAGGTGAGAGGAGCAGAGAGATGACAACCCAGAAGCCGTCAGATGTCCTGGCAGGCAGTTGGGCTGTGCAGCAAGCCTGTGAGCAGGGAGCAGGTCCCAGATGCTGGACAGAGGTCCAGGGGCAGGACCCAGATCCTGGAGGAAACAGAGCTGGCCCAAGCACAGCTCGTAGTTCTGTCTCTGCCCTCTACTAACTTTTGGGCAAGTGACTTACCTACTCTGAGCTTCAGTTTCTTCATTTGTAAAATGGGCATAATGATATTATCTTCTTCATAGGGTTGTAATGATAACTAAATGAGAAAGATAACAGACAGAAAGTGGAGTGCTCAGTACTGAGGAAGTGCCCTGTACACAGATTGCTGCATTTCTAAGGCAGCGGCTCGGGCACAGCAACAGGTAGACCCCAGGCTATGATAACTCAGTGTCAGATAAAGTGCCTGATGAGCAGCATCTTAAAATTCCTTCTGACTGTGATTAGCATTTGTTTTAGAGACTGGAATGATGTTAAGCAACCTCATTCTCACACAGAG
The DNA here is from genome assembly GCA_023783475.1 of Daubentonia madagascariensis. Lineage (NCBI taxonomy): Eukaryota > Metazoa > Chordata > Mammalia > Primates > Daubentoniidae > Daubentonia > Daubentonia madagascariensis. The sequence goes on along the minus strand of JAKFHU010001035.1, from coordinate 35,664,601 downwards.
GAGGTTGGCTGAACCTGGGTGAACAAGCAGGTACTCCTCTTTTCATAGGTGGGTTTTGAAATCCCAGCCCGTACAGCTGAAAGGCTCTTTTTCAGGGCTTCGGACTTCCACTCTGATGCTATTTCAATGATATGGTGCTGCTGGTAAATAAACAAACATGTGACGTAAAATATGTACAACCATGTCAACAGCATGTGCATTGCAATGGTTTTAAAACATGTTTGCAAATTCTTTGATGTTGCTCCCCTGAAAAGGTCACATTGAATTCCTCTCCCCTTAATCATGGACCAGCCGTAGGGACTCACTTTTAAGGAAGAGAATGTGGTAAAAGTGATGCTATGTGTCTGCTAAGGCTGTTTAGAAAAGGCAACACAGCTTCTGCCTGGCTCTGTCTCTTGGGAAGCCTTCCCTTGCAATGAGTTGCCATGTTAGGAGGAAGCTCAGGCTATGTAGAGAATCCATGTGAAGTTTTGGGTCAATGTCCCACCTAGGGTTCCAGCTGACAGTTAGTGTCAATTGCCAGACAAATGAGTGAGTGAGACTTCAAATGATTCGGTCAGGCCTTCAAGCTGTCCCGGCTAATACGAAGTGTAGCAGGGATGAGCTGTTCCCAACAAGCCCTGCCCAAATTGCTGATCCATGAGAAAACTAAGTGTTGTTTTAAGCCATTAAGTTGTGGGGTGTTTTTTTATGCAGCAATAACTAAATGGAACATGCACATGCATAGTAGAGCACAGAAGAAAAGCAGTTGGACACAGTTCTAAGAGTTTGTGTTCTGGAGTCAGACAGTCGATTCTCAAATTTTAGCTCTGCTATTTGCTTGCTGGGCAAGTTTCATAACCTCTTGAGACTTTATCCTCTGTAAGATGGTGATAATAACTGTATTAATTTTATGGGTGTTATTATTAGTTTGCTAGGGCTGCCATAACAAAATACTACAGACTGGGTGGCTTAAACAACAGAAATTAATTTTATCACAGTTCTAGAGGCAGGAAGTCCAATGTCAAGGTATTGGTAGGTTTGGTTTCTTCTGAGGCCTCTCTCCTTGGCTTGCAGATGGCTGTCTTCTTGCTGTGTCCTCACATGGCCTTTCCTCTGAGGGTGTGCCTGCCTATGTCCACATTTCCTCTTCTTATAAGTTCACCAATCACATTGGGTTAGGGCCCACCCTAATTAGGATTCATTTTAACTCAATTACCTCTTTAAGGGTTCTATCTCCAAATACAGTCATTCTGTGGAACTTGGGGTTAGGACTTGGACATAGGAATTTTGGGGGAGGGGGGACAAAATTCAGCCCATAATAGTTGTTATGAGGATTAAATGAGGTAAATAAAGAATAGATTAGTGGTGGACACATGAGAAGTGTCTCATAAATAATGGCTGTTTTATTATTATTATATGTATGATATCAACATGATTATACGTGATACATGCAAAAAGAGTAACACCACTCTGTATGCCCCAGGGGAAATCATATTACATATTCCTCCCACTTGGATGATAAGCGAAGACAAGCTCTCTACTAAGCATGGTCTGTCTCTCTGGCCGCCAACTTGGCCCCCCAGCTTAGCGATGGTGACAAGAAAGGGGCTGAGGAGCCCTCTCTGGAGGCAAGAAGCAGCTTTATTTGCTGACCATTCACAGACAGCTGTTTTTTTGGGGGGACCCTTGGGAGGGGCTCTCTGCTGAAGCCTGGACAAAGATCCCAGGGTGATTCCAGGGAAGGAAAGGCTTGGGATGGTGTAGAAATTAGAAATTGCTATCTGTCTGAAATTGCCTGGGTGCTCCAGAACTGACCCTTGGAGTCATTTCCACTGGAGGCAATTGGGAAAAGGTATTTTAGAGAGAAAGTCCCGATTCACAGAACCTTTCTGCCAAGTCCTTTGTTTTTCTAATGTTGCCGCAGTGTCTGGAGCTGAATTTTGAAAATGGCATTTTCCTGGAAAGGATTTTTTGGTCTTTTTTGGAAATGTCTCATGTAAAACAAGATCACCAGTGGGCTGTTGGGTCTGGTCTCCCTGGGGCGGGCTTGGGAAATGGCAGGTGGGGGAGGGGGAGTCTGGGTGGGAGAAAGAACAAAAACAGAGTTGGAGGGAAAGCGGGAGTGACAACGGGGCCAACATTCCTGTGTTAGGAATAGGCTCAGGGCTCAGGGCTCAGGATTCTCTGCAATGGGTCAGACGTCTGCCCGTCTGCCGTGGTGGGGAGGGAGGAGGCCCTGACAGCAGGGCTGTGGGAATGTCCCTTGACAGTCTCGGTTCATCACAGAAATGGGCCTGTCCCTGGCCTGCCATTTCCCTTGCTCCCTGGTCTTGAGTAGGTAGGAGGGCAAGAATGATCCAGCAGGGGCCGTGACTCCTCCATCAGATTGCAAGTCTCTCCTGGAGACAGGGACTGCAGGTAGCATTCATTCTAGAGGCTCCAAGAGGGTTGAGTCGTGTCTCCTCATCAGACTGGGGGGCCCTCACATACAGAGACCCTGTCCTTCCTCGATCCAGGGAATCCCTAGAGCTGAGGCCGTCGTCCTCTCTCTTCTCTGTCTCCGCAAACCTGGTATGCAGGAAGAGCTTCACCTGTGACCCAACTGCCCCAGTGTCCCACTCACAGTCCTGCCTCTCTGCCCTGGGAAGCAGCACGGACAAGACGTGCCGACTGCAAGTCCTGCCATTGCAGCCCTGCCGCCTCCCTTAGGCCCAGGGCCAGGGCGACTGCTGTGGCTAGGAGGAATTTCTGGGGCAGAAAGACTCTGGGAAGCTCTCTGCAGAGCTGGCCACCATCCTCTAGGCTTCTCTGTTGCTTTTGTGTCCGTCCCTCATGCTGCCCTTGCCTCTCAGTCTCTACCTCAGGTCTCCCAGGTTTGGGTGGCCCCGAGCCTCAGGATGGAGGAAGGACGAAGAGCAGAGGGTTGACAGATGAGAATCACCGAATCTCAGAATTAGAAGCCACTCTAGAGGTGACAGTCCATGTTCCTGTCTAGATTGTTACCTAATTAATGCATTCATACCATAGACACCTACTGAATGCCTGTTCTGTGCCAGGCATTGGATACATAGCGGTAAACAAAACAGGCATGGCCCCTGCCCTCATGGAGCCGAATGTCTGATACATGGATATTTGGACAGTCAGTGGTCTCCTCCGGTGGCCGTACAGATTCTGCTTTAAAACCTTCATGTTAATGGAGCTCTCTCTCCCTCCCAAGGAAACCCATTTCAATTGGGGACAGCTCTGAATGTCATAGAAGTTCCTTCCCAGGTTGCGTCAAAGTCCTTCTGCTCTGAAGCTTCCACTCCTGTCTCAGCCTGCTCTCTGTTCCACCCCGGAGAAGTCCGTTTCCTTTCCCCTAAAAACTCCTCACTATGATGATGCGTTTCTCAATTTTTTCTCTCTTTTGTTTTATTGTAGGCTGAAGTGTTAGGTATATTCACATTTAGGATTGTTGTATTTTCCTGGAGAATTCTTTTTTTTATCATTTTGTAATTTCCTCTATTTTTTGACTTTAATATTGCTCCACTGCTTTTTCTTTTGGATAATGATTGCTTGGTGTATTTTTTCCAGTCTTATTACTTTCAATCTTTCTGTGTTATTTAATTTTAAATATATTTTTCTACCAGAAAAACAATAAGCTGAATTTCTTAATTGATATTAGTGTCTCTTTTAACAGTAATTTAAATCATTTACATTTACTATATTTATTACTGGAATACAGTTACGACTGGTATATATTAATACCTTAATGTTTTTGTTTTAATCTCTTAATTTCTTTACTTCTTTTCTGCTTTCTATTAGTGTATTGGCCAAGTTTTCTATATTTCATCTTTTTATCTTACTGTTTCAGAAGTTACGTACATTTGAATTCTCTTCTTTGAGTGGTTATCCTTAAATTTTTAATATGCTGTGAATGCTACCAATTTTGAACTGTTTTTACTTACAACCCTTCTGACACCAAATGGGTGTTTTTTTCCCCCACACTAACAACCGTTTCCAACTTTCTGGACACCAACTGGGTGTCCTACTATTCAACTCAATTCTGATACTAACTAACTGGAGTTAGTGTCCGACTCCATAGGTTTAGGGGCTCAGTCCCACAAGACTGCCCCCACTTCAGATGACTGTTGCAAATTGGGTGCCTATGATACCCCTGTCTGATACTTCTGTGTGACTTGGCTACAAGGTTGTGAGTTCCCACCAACCTCCCCTTTCAGGTTTATTAATTTGCTGGAAGAGCTCACAGAACTCAGGAAGATACTTACTATCACTGGTTTCTTGTAAAGGATGTAAATGAATAGCGAGTTGCATAGCGCAGGGTCTGGCAGGGTCCCCAGCACAGGAGCTTCTGTCCCTGTGGAGTTGGGTGTACCATCCTTCCAGCATGTGGATGTGTTTGCCAACTCTGAAACTCTCTGAAGGCCTTAGTTTAGAGGTTTTTATGGTGGTTTAATTATGTAGGCAGGATTGATTAAATCACTGGCCAGTGGTTGAACTCAAGCTCCAGACCCTTCCCCTCCCTGGAGGTTGGGGGAGGGGTGAAGCTGAACGTTCCAATCCTCTAGTCACACCCTGGTCATTCAGGTGACCAGTCCCCACCCTGAAATTCTCCAGGGTCCCTCCCTGCCCCAGTCATCTTATTAGCATACAAAAGACACTCATCTCTGGAGATTCTAAGGGTTTTAGGAACTGTGTGCCAGGAACCAGGGAAAAAGATCAAATATTTATTTTTTATTATACCACACTGTACAATTTAGGATTACATTTGGCTGCACATAATAGAAAACAGTGGATTAAACATCTAGGGGTTTATTTTGGAATGAGAAGACCAGAGTTAAGTAGTTCAGAGCTAGTACATGTCTTTAAGGATATTATCAAGCACCCAGGTTTTCTTTTTTTTTTTTTAAATCATCCTTTTCTCTCATCCTTAGTAGGTGACTTTGTCATCTCTTCATGGTCACAAGGTGTCTGTTGCTCTTCCAAGCATTTTGCCCTTATTTTAGGTAGGAAGGAGAGAAAAGGGAAAAGGGTAAAAGGCAAAACATTCTTCCTACAAGTCCACCAGTAGGCTTCGTTTATATTTCATTGGACAGAACTGCGATACGTTCCTACCTCAGCTGCAAGGGAATCTGGGAAGGGGAGTATTTTTAGCTGGGCACATTGCTGCCCTGTGGAAAATCAAGGTTCTCTTACAAGAGAAAGAGAGAGAGTACATATTGTGTGAGCCACTACAAGTATCTGTAACTCACGCATGTTACAGTAACAATTTTATAATTAATCAGAATCTATACATCCTCAGGATGCTTTTATTCTAATCACTCCATCCCAAGTTTTATGTTGTTATTATTTAGCATTTTAGGTTCACTTTGTCTTGAAATACTACAAAAATCAGACATTACTATTGCTTTTGCTATTTTACAGTCAATTTTTATTTAGATTTACCCATACGTTCATCCATTGCTTCATTTGCCATTGATTCTTCCAATCCTGTTCCTTCCCCTCAGCTCAGTTCCTTCCTTCTATAAGTCTGTGGTCCCCAACCCCCCGGCCGCAGAGCTCTGCTGCCCCTCACGCCCCCATCTGTGGAAAGATTGTCTTCCATGAAACCGGCCCCTGGTGCCAAAAAGGTTGGGGACTGTTGCTAGAAGTGATAAATTCTCTTGTGTTTTTCTGAAGATGTGATTTAAAAAAAAACTTCACTCTTTAATTTCCTACTTATTTATCTTGCTCAGAATTCCAAGTGCTTCTCCGGTTTGAAACTCTATCTCTTTCATCAATGTAAGAAATTCTCAGCCATTATCTCTGAATATTGCTTTTCCTCCCTCCTCTCCACTTTCTCCCTCTAGTGTTCACATTAGACTTGTGTAGGAGCTTCACACTGTATCCGTCATGTCTTGTATTCCCTCTGTATATTTTCCCTTTCTTAATTGTTTTATGCTACCCTCTGGATGATGTTCCAAGATCCATTTTGGGTTTACTAAGTCTCTTTTCAGTTTTATCTAATCTGCTGTTTAATCTATCCTTTGACTTTGTCCTTTATTTATAGAAGCTCTAGAAATCTCTTTTTCAAATTTATGTTTCTTCTTCACAGTATTCTATTTGTTCTTTATGCTTTCTATTCCGTCTTTTATTTATTCAGCATTTTAAAACCTATGCTATGGGTTCTTTCACATTGTTCTTTTATTTTAAATTCTTGAGGTAATAATCTTCTTATTTGTCTTCTAGTCTTTCTTGGTGGTTCATTTCCTCATGTGGTTTGTAATTTTTGGTTGTGAGTTCATCTTTAGCTGTTTTTCCCCTTGGGATAGGCAGGATCCCCTGTAGAGAAGTTTTTCATTGTTCTTCCAGGTGCCCCAGGGGGATAGTCGAGGACCAATTCTTTTATTAACTTTTTGGTTTGGGATTCAAACACCTGGTGTCATGGTTAATTTTATGTGTCAACTTGGCTAGGCCATGGTACTAATTTTTTTCTCAAACACCTGTCCAGATGTTGCTGTGAAGATTTTTTTTAGAGATGTGATTAACATTTAAATCCATAGACTTTGAGTAAAGCAGATTGCCATCCATAATATGGGTGGGACTCATCTAATCAGTTGAAGGCTTTAAAAGACAAAAAAGGAATTCTGCTTCCAGACTGCCCTTGGACTTGAGCTGTAATATCAACTCTTTCCTCAGTCTCCAGCTTGATGGCCTGTCCCAATTTTCGGACTTGCTAATTCCTCAAAATTTCTCCTTTGCTCTCTCTCTCCATATTTTTATATCTATATCTATATATTTCCTATTGGTTCTATTTCTCTGGAGAACTCTGACCAATATACCAGGTAAGCAATGTAAATTTGTATAACACACTTGTGTTTGGTGCTGATTTGAGGTTTTATTTTTCAGGGGTGGTTTTGTTTCCTTACCTGCAATTCTAGAAAAAGACAAGTATCACTGGGGTTCCCCTGGGTCTGTGAGTGGAGCTTAATTGAAGCAACTTCCCTCCCAGGGTCTCCACTTAATGGGTCTAGATTCTCCATCACGGGGCCCTAAAGCTTTATCTTCTGCTCTTATGTGGGCATCAAAACCCTAGCCTCTAGGCATTAGAACCTATATTTGGATAAATATCTCCTTGGACTATTGAGGCATCAGCTGAAGTTTTCCACTATGACTAGAAGTTTCCCTCTTTTTAATTCTAGCACCTAGATATTTTACTCTATTTTTATGAGCTCAGCCATACTTGTAAAAAAAAATATTTTTTGTTATATATTACCAGTATTTTTATGGGTTTGTCGACGAAGTAGAAGTTCATGTTAGCTCAGTCTGTGATGTTTCTGGAAACTGAAAACCCAACAGCCCTTCAAATTGTTGAAGATGGCTCTCATGTTCCTCCCTATGTCTTCTCTACCCAGTTGTCCCTTACACGATGAGGTGTCTTATTCTGATTGTATGTTCTTCTCTTCTGCTGTTCCAGTTTGCTCATGTTCTTCCTAAAGAGTAGGACCACAGCCAAAGCTGGGTTCCTCAGCTGTGATCAGACTAGGAGATCAGGGGCCATTGACACTCCACAGTCTGAACACCACATTCTTTTCCATGAAGTCTTAGGTCCCAGGAACTCTTTGGGCTATAACATCATGGGGTTGGCAAAGAGTTAGCTTATGAAAATCTGTAGGGGGTGGACAAAGAGTAAGAACTGTCATGAGAGGCTACTAGGGTGTCAACGGGTAAATAGGATTTGGTGGGGGTTAAGGTAAAAGAGATGTGGCCCAGCCTGTGTAGCCCTGCATTTCCATCACAGGACCAGTGATTCCATGGCAGAAAGCTACAGGAGACTGCCTCAGTGTTTTCTTAGTTTATGTATGTTATTATTTGCATTTAGTCTATGTTTTTTTTCAGGCTTAGAATTTTTTTTCTTTTTCTTTTTCTTTTTTTTGTTAGGCTGTTGTGCAAGCACCTTAAATCTCTGATTAGAAACTTTGCTGTGTTCTGTTTGGTTTGGTGTGTTTTGTTCTGATAAGCTTGGATTTTATAACTACCAGGTCTTTGGGAGAAAGGCTTGGGAACAGGAACCTGTAGTCTGATGAAGATAGTTGCTAAGGGATAATTCATTTAGTATAGATTAAGAAACACACCTGTTATCACCTCAAAAGGGGAGGAAAGAGGGAGATGAAGAGTGGAGGAGGGGACAACAGGTAGAGAAAAACTGCCATGTGACCTTTTCCAAATCCCTTAAGCTCTCTGAGCCTCAAGTTCTCTATCTGTAAATAGAAAGCATTTGACTTTGACTCCCCTGCCTCAAATGATCTAAGCTGTGATTCCCCTGGTAGAGAAAAGACAGTGATGTAGGGTCATACTGCTGAGAAGAAAATATGCTGCATGTCTTTCTTATCTTGTAGCTGCATGACTCAGAATGGCAGTTTTAAATTCTCGAAGTAATAATAATAGCAGACTTTTAATAGGGGCCTGACACTTTCCTAAGCACTTTATAAGCCTGTGCCATTTAATCTTCACAACATCTGTATGAGCTGGGTACAGTAATTACCTTCATGCCGGAGGTAAGAAAACAAAGACATAAAGTTAAGTAACTTGCACAAGGTCACACAACTAGAATATGCCAGAGCTGGGATTCAAACACAAGCCATCCAACTCTAAAGTTAGTGCTGTTAGCCCATAAACTTAAGAGCTAAGAAGCAGGGAGTTTGGGGGGTTCACAAAAGCCATGATGAAACGTTCAAAACCCTGGAAAAAAAGAACAAATAAAGGGGAGAGAGCATGTATCAGGGGATTTGACTTAGTCTTGATGGGAAGTCTTCTCAAGAAAGTAGGGATTGAGTTGTGCCCTGGGGGGTAAGAAGGCACTAACTAGATGAAATGGGAGGGAAGAGCCAGGCAGGCAGGGGAACACAGTGCAGTCAAGAACTGGAAGGAGTCTATGCACTTGGAGTTCAGAGAGTGGGGGAGTGGGGCAGAATAAGGTGGCAGGGACCCACTGGTGTAGGGCTCTCTGTGCCTCTGTCTGTCTCAGTGTTTCTCAACTTTAGCACAGTTGATATTTGGGTCTGGATAAGTCTTTGTTGTTGGGACTTCCCTGTGCGTTGTAGGATGTTTAGTAGCCATCTCTACCCAGATGCAATAGTACTCCTGTCCTGAGTTGTGACAACCAAAAATGTCTCCAGACATTACCAAATGTTCCCCGGGGGGCAAAATTGTCCCCAGTTGTGTATCACTGTGCAAGATATTTCACTCTCTTGGTACCTATTCTTTCTCACAAGATGTCTTCAAGATGGACCCTGAGTCATGGGATCTCTTTCTAGACATGAGTATTGACTTGGGTCTCATTTGCCCAGATCACAACCAGGCCTGACCAGGCAGGTGCAGCCTCCCGGAGTCCCTCCTTGGAAATTGCCATGCTCAAGTAGAGGTATTCTCATCATCAGAGTGGACAATGCTGAAATTGGTGCACTGAACTAGAAAACGAAGACTGGAGAAGCACATCAGGTTCAGAGCAAGGACAAAAGGTTTCTTCACAACTAGACCATCTAATGTTTCAGTACAACATGATACTTTCCCAACTTGCCCAGTCCTCTTTCTCCTGAAACCAGCTTCACCTTGTAGTGCTTAACAAAGCAGGCCTTTTACAGAGAAAATGACCTTAAATCAAAAAGAATAGAAACAAGATCCTTGGCATTAATGGTAATAATAACCAGATTCCTGTAAAGGGCTAAAATATTGCTACTTTAGTCACTGATTGTTGTGGGAATTTGTACTTTTCAAACTCAATATCAAGCCCTTCTGGAACTTCTTGTCAAGTGTTTTCTGCTGCTGCCAAGTAACCCAGGGAAAAGGAGAAAGTGTTGTTTTGTCTAGCACATTTCTTCTATCACAGAAAAATGTTCTAGGTGGTCTGCTTTTTTTCTTTGTCTTTTTTAAATGGTATAGAGATGATGCAAATGCTACAGTCTGATCTAGTGAAGACTTTCAAAGCAGGGCACAATTTGACTATAAAATCATAATTCCAGAAAGATTGCCCACAAAGAAAACTGTGCTTTAGCCTTTTTTACATTTTCTGGTCTGTTCCCCTAATTCCCTGCACCTCTCACCTGAGATCATGACCTCTTCCAGAGAGCCTGGGTCCTACCTGGAGGCCACCCCTGCAGAGCAAACTCTGCTCAGAAAAGCCACCTTGCCTCTTAGCCTGGAGATCATTTGGGACAGACTGTGGCTCTGGGCAAGAAGCCAGAGCTCTTTGCTCAGGTCATAACTAATTTCCAGTTATCCATCTCTCCTCTTAAATAATTATCCCTGCTTTACAATCAGAAAAGGAGGCGACTCAAAATTAGAGTTGGGCTTAAGGCAAAAAGTCTGAGGTGTCAACAACAGCAGCCACAATAATAGTGAATATGTATTGAGTAGTTACTATTAAGTCAGCCCTATGTTAGGTTCTCTGTATACATTATCTCATTTAATTATTACATTACCTCCATGAGGTAAGTAAAAACTGAGTCTTAGAGAAGTTAAATTATGTGCTCAAAGTCACACAACTTCAAAGTAGTAGAGCCAGAGCATTCAAAGCCGGTGTGCTACCTTGTGCCCTCTACCCTTTGCTGCCTCTCTTGACTCTTTCAGAGACTTTATGAAAAAATGTGGAGGGGATTCTTGGTGTTTCTAGAAAATTCCATATTTGGGACATATGGAAGTCTTAAGAAGACCAAATCTTAAGCATTCCTGAAAAAGTTGATCTCATGTGTGGCTTTTGGGCTGTGCTGGGATGAGCACATTCTCTGACCCTTATTTAAAATATATTGGTATTTGAGGAAAGGCTTATAGTTATAAATATCAATTTCATTGATCAAATGTATCATTATTGTTATGATGGTAAACTAAGGTGATATCTCAGCTTCAGTTTCCTTATTTGTAAATGAGGGATTTGAGCAAGTTCATCTCTACAGTTTCTTTGCCTTTATGCTCGGGTATGCACATGTGAAGCCCACTTAAAGACCTGGCATCCCCTTCTTGAGGCATCAGCCATGTCCCACTGCCTCCCACAATGAGAATTCAGGTTCCAGGTGGCCAATCACCAAGACTGAAGATTTGCATCTCCAGTTGTCTAAGCAACTGGCCTCCTTGCCCAGAAGGATGCTGTTTACATATAGTCCCCAGTCCTCACGGTCCCAGGATCTATAGACAGTGACAAGTATAACCAAACCAGCTAATTTGCTCTCAGGGAGCCCCTAAGGAGGGCATTTGAATCAGTCTTTCCACTGTAGCCTGAAGAAGAATCTAAGCCCAGTCCCTGTCTTCCATGGGCCACAGCTGTAAAGGGCCACAAGAAGACCTGGTCATAGAGTTACCATTCCAGGGCATGAGTCTCCTGGGACAAACTTGCTATGGAGAAGGCTTGAGGGAAGAGGCACATGAAACCCGCAGTGAAGGGAAGCTGGAAGGAGGACGTATCCCGGTTAATCCTGGGGGCCTCAGGAGATGCCCTGTTCCAGGAAGGAGCCTCCTTACAAGGCCTGTCAGAACAGATCTCACATACAGGTAAGGAAGGATCCGGTGAGGGGGAAGGATGGGTTTAGCTGAGCACATTCACACACACAAGAGAAAACTTTGCCACACCGTACGTAGGAAGGACCAAGTGAGTATAGGAAGCCAAGTTGGTTATTGTCCCAACAATACTGACACATAAGAGGTAAAAAGGAGAGAAAAAATTGGTAGAATGATCTCATATTGACATAGATCAAAATCACGGCATCTCAGTTGGAGGAAAATTTTGATAGACTCAAGAAGATTGAAAAGCATTTATTGTGTTGTGTAAAGCAGGGGTTAGTTAGCAAAGTACCCATTGGTCTGTTTCTCTAAATACAGCTTATTAGAATACCCATCTATTCACTTATGTATTACCTGTGGTTGCCTTTGTACTATAATCATGGAGTTGAGGAGTAGAGCCAGAGACCATATGGTGTACAAAGCCTGAAATATTTACTATCTGGCCCTTTACAGAAAAAGTTTGCTGACCCCTGATGTAGAGGAAAGAACACATTATTCCCAGTCCTGGATCCACATCTTGGGATTCATACTAGCTTTTATAATCTACCTTTCAAAGTCTTAATTTCTCATCTGTAAAATGGGGGCTATGTTACCTGTGCCAACTAACCACTTAACTCACTGAGGAATTATGATTCTGAATAAAATAATGAGTATGAAAATGTGCAATAAGTTGTAAAGAGTTATGCAAATGCCAAGTATTGTTAGGGCTATTTTGTAAGTATTTGGCAAAAGAGAGAAGACAAAGAAAGTTGTTTTTTCCTCAACAGATGTAAAGAGGAAATAAATTATGAATGATTGCAAAAGGGCACATGCTCAGTTAATGTAGAGTTATTTGTATCAGTTAATGTAGAGTTTTGAGACGATCAAAGCTGGGTTATTAAAATTAAAGAGAAAGAAATAAAATTCACAGCCACCTTGAGAAAGGATTGAAGAGATTCACTAAGTGTGAGGTGCAGCCGTGTGTCGCACCGGGGGACACAAGGCACAGGTCTGAGGGAATGCCCACGCACCTGGGAGCTGCAGAGTGGGGCTGAGGGAAGGGGATGATGGGAAGACAAATCCAGGAAATATTGCATGGGATATGTTTATATGAACAATTAGTCATTGTTTATCTGAAATTCAATCTAGCTGGGCATCCCGTATTTTTATTTGCTAAATCTAGCAACCTGCCCCAACCCCGAGTGGTCTTGGTAGGACAGCCAATCGCAGCGCTCTGGCCCCCCGATCACATAGCTTGTCGATTCTCATCCTGAAACTCTGAATCTTAAGCAGAGACAAATGAGGACAGAAGGCGGTTGGAGCTGATCATCTGATGGCAACATTCTAGAAAGAGCTTCAGAGCTGCTCGGTTCTGTCCTTTCCAAGGCCTGTGGTCCAGTCTTTCTTTTAATTCTGCAAACTATGCCTTTCATTTCCAATCTACCCCTTTCTGTTCCTTAACTAGTCAGAGTTGGTTTCTGTTGCTTGCCACCAAAGACTGCCACTAACCCATCTACCTATATCTATATCTATTTATATATCTCAATACACCCAAAACAGTATCCAATAAAATGTTGTGGGGATTGGTGAAGGGGAGGACAGAGTGGGAAGAAGATGAACAAGGAAAGGCTTTTTGGAATGAGGATCTGAACGTAGGCAGACAGGAGGTGGGTAAGAGCCCCAGAATCTGATGAGTTATTTACATTTGCTGTAACAAAAAGCAAAGGAGAACTACTAAAGACTCTTGAGTAGGGGAAGGACTCGATGAAAATGACATTTGATTTAAAAACTTATTTCCAAAGCTGGCTTTAAAGTGTTTTGAAGGGATGGTGGTGACAGGGAAGCTGGCTGGGGGGCTGTTCTCACTATCTGAGTGACAGGCCGGGTCTGGCCCCAGGTCGGGGTGAGGCAGTGAGAACAAGGGGAAGAGAAAATGGTGAGAATAGCTGCGAGGAAACTTGTGGATTTTAGTGACTTTCTGGTCATGGGGAACATCCAAGAGGGAGGGTGGGAAGAGCTCCATCTGGGTCACGGATCGCAGTAACTCAGCCTTGGGGGGCTGCCACGACCCTGGGCTGCCCAGTCCCTGGGCTGTAGGGCGGCCGTGAGGAGGAGGGAGCAGCTCGCTTGGTCGTGGACGTGGAGACCAACCGTTGGACCCATTATCCCAGTTGGCTGGAGTCTCTGCCCTGGTGGAGGGCTGTGGTGAGAGTGGAGGCTGCAGCAGAAAGTGACAGGGATGATTAAAGGGATGGAAAATCAAGCCCATGAAGAGAGGTTAACAGACTGCAGCTATTTAGCCCGGGGAAGAGAAGCAGCTGTAACAGCTCCCTTCGTGCACGCAGGGTTACTGGGAGACGCGTACTAGGCAGCTCCCCCCATAGCCATGTTTCCGGGGGAGAGAGCACCCCCGAAAGCCAGGGCTGGGGCACCTCTGCAGTCAGGGAGAGGCAGGCTCCCGAGGGAGGAGGGAGGCAGAGGCATAATTATAAAGGCTCTTTTGTGGTCTCTGAAGGCCCGCTCTCCCCTCCCCTTTGTTTTTTGCATCTGTCATTATGCTGTGCAAACCACAACCAGGCCTCTTGACAGCACCAATATCTGCTTTCCTGAACACTCGAAGGTAATGTGGCTATAAAATTGACAAGTTAGATAAATACTAGTACAAAGGGTAGACTGTGTCTTGCATTGAGGAGCCTTCGGACTGGTCTCCCAGCCGGACCTGGGCAAATCCTCCGTCTCTACTCCAGATCACCATGCCTCGTCTGTTCCATCCGGGCTCCAGACTCCCCTAGAGTTCGCATTTGCTCTGCCTCCCTGTCTGATTTGTCACTCTGGCAACTTGAGAAGTCTTCTATTTCTGCCCAGGTCAAATATGCTTCATTTCACTTCTCTCTCTCTCTCTTTCTTTCAAAATTTAAATCTTTTCTTCTTTTTTCTATGCTGCACTCTGGCTTTCTAGGCCAGGCCGCCACATCACATAACCAGGACAGCCAGCTGCAGTCTCTCCCAGAGGAGGCTCACAGGCCCCTTGGCCTACACCTCCTCAGATCCCTGCTGGGGTAACTGAAGGCCTGCTCCTGTGGGGACTGTATTTCCCTGATCTCAACTGAGGCCATATAAGGAATACGGGCATTGAAGGAAGGTGGGTTAGATCCACACATTTGTACACTTCAGAATTGGAGCTGGAGTAGGGGGGTCACTTGGGAGAAGGAGAGATGGGGAATGGACATTAGTCAGAAGTCACCCCAAGAGTAACGGAATCTGGCTTTCCGGAAGTCCAGAGCTAAAATTTATTTGGTTTTGGTCTTGTCATTAATGAATGGAGGGTATCAGCAAGCTTCCCTCAGTGCTAGCATAGTCTCGGGTCAGGAGAGCCCGGAGCCCAAATTCCCACCAAGGTGTTCCATCAGGAAGCAGGGACCTTAGACCTCACCATATGCCTTTATGGCTACAACAGAGATCACATTCACCACTGACAAGGAGTCAACATGGATGGGGGAAGGAGACAGGAAAGAAGCCAGCACGGAGGCTGCTCAGCCAGGGATCCCTGGGACAAGCTGAGCCCCACCCCCAAAACAAGTCACTGCTCTGTCCCTTTCTCCCTGGGCCTATGGGGATGTCCAGAGGGCAGGTCTGGCTTGTATTCACCCCTGTGATTCCACAGCCACAGCACAGAGATGAGCATTCAGCAAGCAAATGGCCCTGAGGGTGGGCAGATAAAACGATGGGCCTTGGAACCAGGCAGAGCTGCCCTGCCATTCCCTCTTCCTTGTATGCAAAATGAGTGTGACCATGGTAGCTACCCTTTAAGGCTGATGTGAATTTTGAATAGCACAGTGTATGTCCAGTGTTCGGCATGCTTGGCATGGAGTGGGCAACTCAGCACATGTTAGCGACCGTTGTAATAATTCATTTTCAATATGACTGATTGAATGCAATTGATGGAGCAAAGGAAGGGCCTCTGAGCAGGAAGGGCTGGACTTCTGAAACCTGATCATTCCTCATTTTAATGCAGCTGCCCGTGCCAACACTGTCTCTGACAGTGGCCAGCTTGGGAGGGATCAGCTGGCCCAGCCTTCATTTTACTTTCTTTGTTGCTATCTTTCTTTGTGGTTGTTCTTCCTTCTCCTCCTCCTCCTCATAGCAAAGGCTAAAGCATGGGAATCTATGGTTCTGCAGAGGCATGTTCATCTCTGTGCTCAATTCTGCTGGAAAAATCAGAACAATTCCTATTATTTTCGGTTCCCAGACCTTGAGTGTGTCAGGCTTCAGGTTCGCTTCCTACATCTCTCCACGTCGCCCGGATCTGCAAGTAATTTAACCTTGTTTTCATAGAGCGCAAAGACGTTCCGCTTGTTTACACTGGAGACAAATTTTCCTCAATTGACGCAATCCTATTGATTAAATAATGACTTTCTTCCTCATTTAAAGGTAATTTCAGTTGGCATCATGACGTGGAGGAGGAAGGTGAATGCCTTTTCTGTCCTGCTGCATGAAGGGCAGGCTGTGAGGGCTGACTCCCACTGCTCTGGGCACGGCCTTCTCATTTTCCTCACCTGTTCTGGGACCCTGTCATGTAGCTGAATGAGGCTGGTGCTGGGACCCCGTGCAGAGGTTGGCTAAACATGGCCAGTCTTGATTAGGGAAATTAAAGAGCCAGCATTTGCTCAGTAATGGATGTCAAGGCTGGGGCAGAGTAGATGCTACTTTGTTTTAAAAACGGATTTGATTTGTTTTCAAGATTATTGACATCGAATAAACTAGGACCTGTACCTAAACTATTAATATTTTTCAAGGTCACATCACATGATAGTCAGGACATGTCATTTAAGGCAAGGATTGAAAACCAAAGGGAAAGAGTGTGCACGTCAGGAAGAGCTGCAGAGAACAGCACACAGCACACAGGAAAGGCACAAAGATGAGGGGGTCAGGGGTGGCCAAAGAGAGTTGTGTGCTTGTGGATAAGTCCCCTAACTTCGTCGAGGCCTAGATTCCCCATTGTTAAAACAGGCGCAATTGGATCAAATGATCTCTAAGGCATTTTCTTGCTTAACGAATGGAGGGTGTCAGTAAGCTTCCCTCAGTGCTAGCATAGTCTCAGGTCAGGAGAACCCGGAGCCCAAATTCCCACCAAGGAGTTCTTAATGCTTCAGTGTCTTGTGATACAATAAAATCTGGAGACTGTGTTATTGTTTGCTTTCATTCCAGGTTCTTCTACTGTGTATTTAGGTAAGAATAAGACCAGAGGATGACATTTGGGAGGATGGAGACCTGTCTTCCATTGACTTTCTGTGAGGTTAGGACAATGCATTCTGTGGTTTAGCGATGCCATTTAAGAACCAGATATTCCTGTATGTCGTAGAGGGGAATGTACTTTTTGCAGTGATTTAAAAAATAATTTAGAAAAACTTTTTTAATACTTGGGAATATATTTCCAAATGCAAATAAAAAGTGGCATCAACATCATGGCTTGGCAAGAGCTAGATGTTGACAAGAGAAAATGATAGCTGACATTTTTTCAGGTTTTTACTCTGTTATAGGTACTTCTAGGCATCCTTTCGTTTTCTCTTTACCAGGGGTTGGCAAACATTTTCTGTAAAGAGCCAGATAGTAAATATTTTAGACTTCGTGGGCTATAATATCTCTGTTGCAACTATTCAACTTTGCTGCTATAGCAGAAAAGAAGCCACAGGTAACATGCAAACAAATGTGTGTGGCTATGTTCCAATAAAACTTGATGACCCTGAAATTTGGATGTCATATCCTTTTCATGTGTCACAAAATATTCTTCTTTTGATTTTTTCCCCCCAACCATTTAGAATATAAAAACCATTCCCAGCTCATAGGGCTTCACAAACAGAGGTAGTGGGCCAGATTTTGCCCATGGGTCATAGATTGCTGACCTCTGTTCCTTCCTACAACCTTTTAAAAGAGGATCTATTTTACAGAAAATCAAGGCTTAATAGGGCTAAATAAGCAATAGAGCTGGAATATAATAAAAAAGACTGGATTCAAGAGCTTCAACTTTTAATAACATCTACACTTCAGAGATATCCAAAGTGGTGGGATAGGGGGACTTTGCTCCCTCTGACTTTGATTAATAGTTACAAAATCTTCTTTTTAATCATTATTATTTTTTCATGGTGGTTGAGGTTCAACACAAGGCAAGACTAGTCTCTTACAAAGCCAGGAGATATCTGGCAGGCTTAGGAGGTACATGGGACAATAGCTCACTGAGCAGGAGGGAGGGGCGAGATGGGGAAAATGAAGACTTAGTTCTGTGAGTACCAGGATCCAGGGAAAGACTGGTCACTCTCGTGTGACCCGGGGCTGGCTCAGCTCCTGCTTGGGATGCAGGGTTGAGGCTGGAGGAGGAAGCAGGAGCCTGCCGTACCTCCACTGCCTCCCATTCTTGTCCTTGAAGATGATGCGTCTTGCAAAATTCCCTAATGCTTCCCTTAATGCTTTTTTATATTTCAAAAAAGGACAGACTTTGTGTCCAGAGCTAGACGGCCACCTTCAAGGGGTGGCCTCTGTGCTCTCCTCCTGTCCTCTCCACACTTGGTGCAGTCTGGGCACAGAGATGCAGGAATGCCAGGTGAGTGAGGCCTTCCTAGTCCAAAGCAGGGCACTTCAGAAAGTGGTGAGCTGCCTACTTCTGAAGTGTTTGAGGATGTTGCTGTCAGCGGGTGCTGGTGTAGAGGACCATTGGCGGGGAGGTGAGAGAAGAGGTTTGAAGACCCTGCTAACCCACGTACTCAATATTTGCTGAGCACCTGATGCATGTTGGATCCAAGGCCAGGAGCCCCCACATATATTATTTCCTTTGATTCCCACGACTGGCTTCTGAGAGAGGCATTGTGATCCCACTGGCCAGATGAAAAAACTGAGGCTTGGAAGAGCTTACCATTTTTTTTGAAGAGATGCAACCAGAGGATGACCGAGTCAGTCCAATCTGCTCTGTCTCCCATCACAGACCCCTACATTGGGTTGTGCAGAGAAATGAGCTGCACTTCTTGCTCGGAACCTTGCTAGCTCTGTGGCTTGAAAATTTACCTCACCGCCCTGAGTTTCAGTTTCTTCATATGTGTAAGGGTTGACTTACTTTGGAGAGTTGTCGTGAAACAAAAAGAGATATCTTATGTAGGTGCCTAAAACAGTGCCAGGCACAGAGCAGGTTGTATGTACAGTTGCTTTCTTCCTTCTGCTTCAAGATGATTTGGTTTTGTGAAATTAACTGAATAATCAATCTTAATCCAGTTTGGGGTCTTTAGGGCCTAGCAGAAAGCCAGGCATGGAGCAGACACTTAATAAATATTTGTTCAATGAATGGATACATAATGCTTATATCTGCTGATGCCAACCATCTAGATACTCAGAGACTTCAAAATGATGGATTCTTGACTTTTCATCTAAATGTTGGATGTCATCCTAAAATATAAGCAGCTAAAATGATCTAAAACATATAAATATGAACAAAAGTCTTACTGGTGCAGATTCCTTGGGGGAAATGTGTAAATCAGTGAAAATCTGCATCAGGCTGTGTTTAAAGAAAGGTGATTTGTTATTTTCAAATAACTCCAGCCATGTCACTGGGTTTATTTATTTACCACCCATCCATCCATTCATCCAATCATTCAACAGTGGCCTAGAGGGGCTCTTTAATAAACAGGGAAGAAAGGTTATCTGGAGCATGTTGGTTATTTGCAGATAAATAGAAGCTTCTAAACTGCTTATGGGAGCATAGAAACAGTTTGTTCTCAAGTGTTTTGGACATTCCTCCAATATCCTGCACACACCATTTCTGTGTGCTGTCTCTGAAGAATCCATATGCTAATTTATAGTCATATTCTTATCTGCTAGGGGAGTGGGAACGCCAAGAGCCTCTGTCTGTTGCCTCTGAATGTGTGCTGTGCATGTGAAGAGGAAGAGCTAACACAGGGGCCTGGCTCCTGTGCAGGGGGAATCTCATTCTTGAGATTGAAAACCACTTACTCAACTTACAAGAGTAAGAATCCTATGAACTAGATGAGGTTTGAGCCATTATTCTTGGAGTCAAAAGATGGGTAGAAGGATTCCTTTTTTAAAAGTTATTTTTGATGACGCAGGCACAGTGTGATACCCTCAGGTCTACTGAAATGTATATGGCTATTGCTATTAATCCCTACACTAAAATGATTCCAGTTTTCTATGCTTTGGGGATTCCTATTTGTGTGTTTTTTGCTATCCTGTGTCTTACAGCTAACCACCACTTTTTTGATTCCTAGTATTCCTATCACTAGCAGTTCAGTACCTTTCTTCTAATTTGTTGGCTGCTTCTAATATTCCATGGACAAAAAGAAAAAAGTAACAATAATAATAAAAACAAAGAAAAACTCAGAAAGGTAAGCTTGTTAGAGCTGTTTGTGAAACAAGAATTAAAAGGATCTGAGGCAGGGCGCGGTGGCTCATGCCTGTAATCCTAGCACTCTGGGAGGCCAAGGCAGGATGATTGTTTGAGCTCAGGAGTTCGAGACCAGCCTGAGCAAGAGCAAGACCCCGTCTCTACTAAAAATAGAAAAATTAGCTGGGCATGGTGTTGCGCACCTGTAGTCCCAGCTACTTGGGAGGCTGAGGCAGGAGGATCACTTGAGCCCAGGAGTTTGAGGTTGCTGTGAGCTAGGCTGATGCCACTGCACTCTAGCCCA
This sequence comes from Daubentonia madagascariensis, assembly GCA_023783475.1. NCBI lineage: Eukaryota > Metazoa > Chordata > Mammalia > Primates > Daubentoniidae > Daubentonia > Daubentonia madagascariensis. Next base: position 35,644,421 of record JAKFHU010001035.1, on the reverse strand, counting down.
GGCAACAGAGCAAGACTCTGTTTTAAAAAAAAAAAAAAAAGGATCTGAATGAGCCTGAGGGGCCCTTCAGTGAGCTCATAGCATGAACTTGGGAACCTGGACTTTGTGATGGCTACACTGGCTGTTTTCAGGCCTTTTCCACTTCCCTATTCTTGGCTGTAAGCTGGAGAGGTGATTTCAGGATTGGCAGGACACTACTGCATGTACGTCTTTCCAGGGGAATCTCATGGCATTCCTCTGAAGCAGGGCTGCGGCTTCATTTCTCAGGGGAGGGGATTGAGGGGGAACAGAAAAATATGAGCAATGGCTCTCCATGAGGCGTGGCCCTCAGGATCATGCTAAATGAAATGGCGTGTTGGTGTGTTTATTTGCAAACAGCCTTGCTGATTACTCACTTGTGACAATTTTGAAGCTCATTTTTTAATCCTTTGATCAGAGCAGCTTATTTCTTGACTTCTTTCAGAGACTTAGAAAATTCTGGTGTCAGAAAAGGAGCACTTAATCAGGAATCAGGAGTCGAAAGTTGCTGACTAGGTCTTGCTCTGTGAGGTTGCTTAACCTCTCTGAATCCCTATTATAAAATGTGGGGGCTTTGGTTAAACCTGACATTTGCTAGGATCCCTCTAATAACACTCTGTGTGTCTTTGACTTTCCCGTGAACTCTGCAGAGCTGACCATCTCCAGGACTGGGGGAACATGGCTGTGAAAGGGCGGCCCCCTTCCTGTAGGGAATGGCCAGGTAGCAGGGCTGTTCCCAGAGCGGCAGTGGGCATTTGCGCAGCTTTTTCAGCATCACAGACACAAGATTGGCCACACTAGTGACCTCCTACATGCTCCCTTGGCACGTGTCTGGGGTCTGGGAGGGCCTGACGGGGGTGGGAGGGGTGGCAACTCTTCAGGTCCATGCTTCGTTCCCCTTGGATCCCCCTCTGTCTTCGCCTTTATCCACCTCAGCCTCCCCAGCAGGAGCCACGGGCAAGCCTATCCTGTTCTAGAGCCAGTTCTGACCAAGGCAGGAAATGGATGTGGAGCCTCAGCCTGCCACTGGAGGGAGGAAGGGGCTGGAATTAGGTCTCATGTTTTCAATCAGTAACAATCGTGCCTCGGTTAAACCTCAGAGGCGACGGTGGTAGCACCACTCAAAGCCAATATTAAGTCGTATTCCTCAGATGTGGGATCCAGAGGCTTAGGCACGGCTCACAGGCTCCTGGGTCCTTCCCCCTGTTCTCAAGTCTCCTTTCCTCCAATCCAAATGAGGATTGGGTGTGTCAGAGCCAGCCTGGCTGCCTGGACAGCCCCCGATTCCCAGAATTTCCTATTCATCCCCATCCCCCAGTGGTGTTCTCAGTGATTCCTAAATCTGCAATCTGACCATAGTCTCATTTAGTATTCCAGACTCTGCCCCCCTTTCCTTGAGGCTCAGTTTGAGGCTGGGGGCCCCTGGGATGCTGCAGCCTTCTTCCAGCCTGCTGGGGAGAGGGTACTCTCCTACCCCAGACCCTGATGGTGTCTGCTCTTGTCTCAGGGCATCCATCAGTTGTCACCTATAAGAACCATGCCTGAGGAGTGACCTCCAAAGATGGAACCACTAGCTCAGGGTTCCAACACACTTGGTTCCTTAAGCCTGCCTCTTTTACGTCCCTAGAAAAGCAAGAGCAGACCAATACATGCTTTTTGAAACAATCTCTGAGTTTGTGGCACAACCATCCTGAGATATGATTAGGACTCAGGAGGCACAGGTCTCCCTAAAATCTGGGGAGACATTGATTGACCTGAACTGTAAAGAATATCTGCTAACCCAGAATCTTGCAAAAGGTAATATGAGGAAGGTTGTGGTGATAGGAACTTTTGGTGAAAACAGAGAAGCCAAGGAGGGTATAGAATTTGTTAGCGTGTCTGCACAGAGGCGAGTAGACGCTGATCCTAGACGACAGGTGCTGGGCCTCAGACAGAGGGGAACAGGGTTTGCTGGATCTGGGTCTAGAAACAAGCAATGCCTGGCCTCAAGATTTGGCGCTGCTAAGCGCCAGCCTGAGCCACTGCCGGCCGCGGGCTGTCCCTCCACCTTCGGGATTCACTGTGCCCGAACCCCGACACCCTGGCTTACCTTTTCAGTGGCTCTGAGTTTGCTATTTGTCAAGGAGAGCCGGGGAGAGCAGGTCCCTCCCTGCTGTGCCTGCGCCACCCTAACAGCAGCCTGCGGGCGGAGGTGCCTTCCGACCCTCACCCCCACGGGTGCCCACGCCGCATCCCAGGGCAAGTCTTCACCCGGTGCCTGCACCGCCCCCGCGGCTGCTGGGCCGGGCTGTGTTGCTCCCTCGGGAAAAGGCTCACAGGGGAGGGAACCCTCAGAGCCCTCCGAGACAACTTCCAGGGGCCCAAGAGGGGAGACCTCAGCGCCACAGGAGAGAGTCTGGGAGGTGGGGTGGGAGTGGAACCCACTTGAGCCGCTGAAAATCTTCGTCCCCTCGGGTCTGCCCAGCCCGTGGCCGTTGATGGGGCAGCAGCGCGCTCTGGTGGCCACCATGTCCGGCTCTCCTCCCCCATCCCCGCCTCGACCGTTCTCCACGGGGAAGGGAAGGGATTCTCCTCTCCCCGGGCCCCCACTCCCCATCCCCTACTAGGCCTGCCTGCACACAGTTCTTTCTATCCTTTTCTTTATATATTCCCTTCACTTTTTCTTCTGGCAGAACTCAGCTTTTGTCTTTTGGAGCCTTGCAGCAGAGAACCATCCTATAGGGAAGAGATTGATAAACTAGCAATAAGGTGTTAATATTAATAGCTGATAAAGCAGAACAAGTTGGCACTGTCCAGGGGTTTGCCTGGGCTGGAACAATATATTCCTTTAAATATACCATTCGTCTCTTAATGCCCTCCATTCTACTCCAAGCCTAAACCGCTACAGTTTATTGAATGCCTAGTCTGTGCCAGTCTCTATGCTGGGGACACACTTGGTGCCTCACTTTGTTCCTGTCCAGAGGCACCATGTTCGTGCTGGGGCAGGAGAGGAATGGGTGCGGGAGGTTGTGGGTGCACTTGGATCTCCAGCCTGCCCTGCCCCAAACTCTCCATAACTCGTGCTGGTCACAATGACCTGTCTTTCTTCAGTCTCAGGGCATGAGGTTCTCAAGCTTGGCTGCCTCATTCCATAAAGCAGATAAGAAGTAGCTACCCAATGGAGTTCCAACTCTTGGTCTTCGTCAGCTTTGCCCTTGCCTTGGCCTCTGCAATGTCCTGGCTTCTTGTGGCTTGCCCCCCAGCTGCAGGGCATGGGAAGGGATGTGGGTAGGGGGAAGCACACATACCAAGGAGGCCAGGATGGGAGTCCTCCTCCCCACCCCAAGTGGGACCCACATAGGGGCTAAAGGCAATGGTTGAAAGTCAGAGGCCTTTTATTTTCTTAAAAGGGAAAAAGCTAAAATATACAAATAAAAATGAGGCTTACACTAGAATAGAAAGCTATTGGCCTGGGTTCTAGTCCTGCCACAGATAAGCACTCTCTTCCTGCCTCAGGCCTTAATTTCCCCACTATACAGTACCTGGAATTACCCTCTCCCTCCCAGGTCCTTTTTTGCACTGAAGTTCTATGGTTGTTTGAATTCTCTTGCTTTTGCATGGCCAGGCAGGCTAGGATGCAGCTCTGATCTGTGCAGTCTGTACCCTCCTACCTAACCCCAGCTATCTCCTACCCACTCACATGGATTCTAGGCTTTCATTTTTGCTGGAGTAATATTTTTCCAGTGTTTATTTTTCAAAGTTCTGCATCTGTGGTGACCATCTCCCATTTGGAAAATTAACTGCTTACAGATGTTGCATGTGGCACAGCATTCTCCCAGGCAATGAAACCGCTGGGGTTTGGCTATCATTTCAAAAGGATAGAAGGGAGGAAAAGCTGCATGTCTCTGATGTAGGTGGCAAAACTTCTTGATCTTGTATAAAATGCAATTTACTTTCAGAAATCGAAGGGTGGAGAAGTTGTAAAGGCTTGAGAGTCCAAGTGCTAGAAAGCTCTCATTGAAATGGTCATGTGTGGTCATTTGTGGGATTTTGCAGAGGAAGGGCACTGGCTGCCTGGGTGGAGGTGAGCAAACTCCTTCTGTGTTGTACACAGAGCATAGAACTTAGCCTTCCCCTTTCCTCACTCCCCCAGCCCTTGGGTCAGCTGTTGCCAGTCAAGTTAGCGACTTCCCTTGGGGTCCATCCAGGGTTTAGGTGAAGGGCATTCCAGCCTTAGAGCAGAACCCAGCAGGTCCTTCCAATCCTAGGGTGCTGGCAGACTCACTGGCTCTCTACCCTCTGCCATCTGCCCCACCTTGACTCTCTTTCTTGGTTTCTATCCTCCCTAGGAACTTATACACGTCCTCCTCAAGGCCTCCAGCCCCAGGCATCACTTTAGCACCCCTCCCCATGCATAACAGAAAACCATTCCAGGGCTAAGAAGACATTTTGTGAGATCCCAGGAAACCTCATACAAAGCTCGCTTTTATTTTCTTATTCACTGCCCACCCCTAACTCCTGCCTCCTCAGCAGTTCCCAAATCCAGGCTCAACTAGGAAGGAGGAGTCATAGCCAGCTCTTTGTGGGGGTGCTGATGGTGGGGTGTGTATGTACACGCGGAGAGTGGGTTGTCTATGTGGAGTGTGCACGTGTAATGGTAATCATGGCTGTGAGGAAGGCAAAGGGAGCAGCAGCCTCTCCCCAGCTGGTGCTTGTCCTGGGCCAGGCATCCTTCTTACATGGATCTGGGACGCCTTCCTTTTTGCCACATTTCCATCTTCCCTTCTCAGTTTAATAGTTTCTCTGGTCTCTGTTTCTTCCCACCAGCAGATTCTTATTGCCTTTGCTCTGTGAGAGTGACCAAGGATAAAAAGAAGCTTGAGCATCAGAGGACCTCAGAGACGGTCTCTAAAGTCCACTGAATCTGACCACTTTATATATGAGAAGACTGAGGCCTGTTCTGTGCAGTCCATTTGGAGAGGAATTTCATGCCAGCCTCCACATCAGTAGATTTAAATATTGCGTTAGTATTATTTTGTGTTTTTGGTAAGATTTTCTTCTTGAAAGAGATACTCAAAAAGGGCAGGAGGAACATATACACTATTCACTCTAGGCAGTTGGATATGGGTTTAGAATGTGGAGATTTAGAAGACCAAACTCAAGCTAGATATAATTTTTTTTAAGTAGGAAAATTAATAGGCAAAAAGTTAATGTTACTTTTTCAAAATCCTGTATAATAAATATGGGAGGAATAAATTCAGTGCATGGTAAATTTATGAGCAGGGATAGTATTTCCTCTTGGAACATGATAACTATTCAAAAAAAACCAGCATGCAAGAACAGCAATTCAGTAGGAAATGTTGATAAGTTGTACACTTAAATCTTTTTTTACATACATAATAGGGAGAAACATCATTAATGATTTTTCAGAGAAACAACATGAAAATTTGTAACCATGTCCATCATTTGGAGGAGCCATGCCTAGTGCTAAGTGGGGATAATGGAGGGAGAAAGAAGGAGGTAGACAAAGGACAAAGGCCACTGATGGATAACAAAAGCATGTGAATTAGGACTCCCTTTCAGTAATTGGGTGAACATGGGGAAAACTTTGCTGGACACAATGCTTCTGGATAGCAGGGTTTGCACATCAGCAGATCAGAGAATATGTCTTTATCTAGTGTTTTTTCATCACAAAATAAATATCAAACAAGAGATCCCTTTTTAGATTCTATGTCTGGGACAAAGACAAGGAAATTGACAATTGCTTTCTAGTTGATCACACAGAGAGAATCTTTTCGTACTGTGCAAGCATTCTCAAGACTTTGAAATGTTCCTTTGGTTAAAACCATCATAACCTTGATTGGAGAAACTGGTCAGACTAAGCCCAGCTTTTAATGTGTCCTGTGCCTCTCGAAGATGACAGGACCCGTGGTTTACGCAAATGTGCAGCCTCTCTTTCTTTTGGTCACCATCTGTTTTCTAGTTTATTTGTACTTGGTCCACATGATACCAGACAACTGGTTTGACTGGTTTTTGTTTCCCTAAATGGATGAGACTGACCTATTGGGTGTCCTGTGGAGACAGATCTCAGCACTGGGGCACATGGCTTGCTGAGGGAACAGGGCTCCCTTTTCTTAGAGGCAAGTTTTTGTGCACGTTTGAGGTATTTTGATATTGCAGATCTGTTAGTGCTTGTTTCTCAGTGGCTTCAGAGTAAGTCTAGAAAAAACAACAACTAACCAAACCAACCTAGACTGGAGGCACTAGACACTGGGATTTAGTGACAGGTCCCAGAAGGCACACGACTCTGAAGCAAGAGACATGCAGGTGCTGTAAGCTGGTAGAGGATGCTAATGTGATCCATGCCAGCTCCAGGGTCGTGGGTAGCTACTGTTAAGGGCAGGGGCCATGAGAGAAACCAGGTACCAGGCAAGGTGAGGGGCTGGCTGTCTGAGCCAGCCATAGTGCCAGTCCAAAGTGGGCATCCAGACATTGGTGGACCACATCAGAAATATGTTGCCAGTTGCCTTACACATGCAAATGCTACATTTTATTTGCACGGCACATTTCTAGGCCACCCCACTAACCCTGAGTCCAGCTGCTGATAGTTACTTGATGTTGGCTTTTGCAGTTGCTACAATTCTGAGATGAGTTGGCCCAATACATTTGCTAGTTACAAATGATTTACTTTATTATGCAAATTTAAAATCTTTACTACACTCCCCCCTTCCCCCAATAAATTGTTTGGTCTGGAAAATTACCTGTGATAAATATGTCCTAAGCCTAAAGAAAGAGGTATAACATTTTTATTAATGTAAAATAAGATTGTTCCTAAACATGTAACCAAATGTTAAACAAACAATGAAATGAGTAGAGATGGAGTGGGTACTAAGCGCCAGGTACTTACTTATGTCATTGTTTTTATTACCCACAACAATGCTGTGAAGTAGGTATCATTATTCCCATTTTACAGAAGGAGGAAATTAAAGTTCAGAAAAAGTAAGCGCACATAACTTGTAAGTGTCAGAGCAGGAATTCCAACCCAGAGAGTAGGACACCAGGGATCCAATTCTTAACCCCTAATATTTGGAAGCTACACTGCTTCCAAATATTAGAACAACACCAATAAGACGTTGGTTTGAAGAGTTGTCAAATCATCAGCCTGCCTGGGGGTCAGTCTATATGTGTTGTTTGGTCTGGTTCCATTAGGCAGAAATGCCAGAGCAGAACCTTGGTGCAGAGACAACATCTTGAATTATATCAAAGGGTGAATATTCTTCAGGCAAAGTAAACAGGGCAGAGAGACTCAGGCTAGAGATAGGATGCATGGGCAGGGTTTCCAGTGGATCCATGGAGCCTCTGACTCCCAGGAGAGGTATCTTGAAAAATGCTGTGTTATGGTGCGGAGGGACTGGGAAGGGGTACTCTGGGGCAAGATAAGGAAATGCCTTTCTCTTCAAGGAGGTGGGGCCAGGACAGGAGGGCTCCACAGGGCTCTACTTGTGATAACGGCACAGAAAGATGTCACTCAGCTGTGGCACTTAGCAATGGCATGGTGTGACCTGCAACCCCAAACTCGCGCTCTCTAACACTGTTCAGGTTCCAGCAAATGCTTCTCCTTTTGTCCCTAGTGGTATGTCCTTGAAATGAAAGGTGGCTGCATTCCCAGGTGAAGGAGGTTTGTGGGCTGTGTTGCCATGGATATCAGAGGACACTGATTTGAAGTTCAGGGAGGATTTCAGTGGCAGAAGTAATTAGGCAGAGAAAACGACTCTGATGAACTTTTGAAAACATTCATCTCAGATCACATAAATGCTATAGGTTCTGGCCAAATATTTCCTGGAAGTGCTAAGTGTCCACTTTCTTATATCTCTAACTTCCAATTCCTGATGCTGGAGGTATCCAGGAATCAGCTGTGATATTTGCAACAGTTGCATCCAGTGGCTGAGGAACATTTGCAACACTAAACAAGTGATATTACTCTTGAATTTGTATATATGTACATCTAGCTGTAATGTGTGAGAAGCATAACACCCATTCTTTACATTAGAAGGCAATCAAAGAGACTTTGCACACTAGAATTGTAATGCTTTATTGCAATTTAAGCCTAATTTTTATAAAAATGTTAAATATGATCAAATTACATTTTCAGGAAATTCAATTAAAATGTCACCATTATTTAAAATTTTATATTCATTAATTATAATTCATATCTACCTTTTCATTTTAATGGAAAATTTTGAATATTAAATACTGTTAAACTAAATAAAAATATATGTGCATATTTTATTTTTAAAAATTTTATATTTTGATGAAATATAGTCAAATTAGGCAAATTTTGAATAGAATCTTATTTTATTTTAATCCTTTTTATCATTGAGGATTCAAGATTGTGAGAAAAATGTAAAATAGAAAAGTAAAGCCCAGAAACTGAACAGAAACAAAATCATCAGTGAGGTAATCTGCTTAAAACTTCAAACACTGGAGAAGCAATAAAATGAGAGGCTTTTGTTGGACTATCTCACATAAAATTTTTACACAGAACCTTACAAATTATTTATCTAATGAAGATTTAATTAGCTATCAAAACAATGAGAATATAAAGGGAATTATTCATATGAAATTCCCAAATTCAGAAGCCACAGATAGATGCAACTTCTACTTGCCTGGGAGACATTAGGAAAGTTACATTCATGGAATTAGCCCAATGGGAGGAGAAAGATGAAACAGAAAACTTGAGGCCTTCACTGTGCTCTCGGGAGGCTGATTCTGGAAAACGGCCCGTCACGTCCTTCTTGCAGTAGGAGCATCTTTCCTCAAAACACAGTCCCATCCAAATGAATGATTATGATTCTTGGATGAACATGGAAGAACATCTAATATTTCACTTTACACCAACATTTTTTCAATTGGAGAAAGAAATTGTAGAAACTGGCTTTTGTATGTTAAGTTCAAAGACAAACTATTTTGTGAATTCTGTACCAATTATTACCAATCTTGAAGATCAGCTTTGGTTAGAAAAGGTATTATGTCCAGAAGAGGAAAGTCACTTGCAAGCAAAAAATCACACAAGCAACTGTTTGAGGAAAAAAAGGTAATAAGCAGCAAACAATAAATAGTATTCAACAAAGATAGGTAAACACCAATAAAGAACATTTGCTATAATATTCTTAAAAGAAAAATATTATTTAGCCAAGCAAAAGGATGCTTTTTATGACACTAATAATATACTCTATAGAAAACAATGGAAAATTTTCTGGGTTGTGTATAAATGATTTAAAAATTTAAAAATTTGCTGCTATGAAGACCATGAAAGAGAGATTAAAAAAAACCCCACAAATGATCTCTATTGAAGATGGAGAATTAAAAGGAGGTTAATAAATTTAAGGATAATCAAATGATAAAAATATGTATATAGCATTTAACAAAAACAAATATTAGTTCAGCTAGATTGTGGCAGAGGCAAAAGTCTGTTGAATGACTCACATTTACAATACTTATTGTTAAACTGTCAGAAGAAGAAAATATGGAACTTGAATGTTAATAAGTATTTTATTGGTTTTATTTGTGAAAAATACAACTTTTTTCTTAACTGAAGACACAGCTTTAAATTTTAGCCATAGATTTAAAAGATTGTTGAGGGTAAGCCAATGATGATGATGCTAACATGGCTGTTAAAGAAAAAGGTATACAATCCAGAATTTTGGCTGAAAATACAGAAGTGTTCTTTGAACTGTAGTTTGAATTTTAACGAGGAGATTCATGGCTTCAGTTGTGCTGATAGCAATGGCATTCCTTGGAACGATTCAAAGGTTATGTACATTGTTTTCTGTACCTCTCTAAAGGTGGAACATCTTGATGAAACACATACTAAATCTGACCTTACAACACTCTTGGATATACAATGAGCATTCCAATAAGATGCTGTCAAAGCAATTAGATTGAATTTAGGTAAGATATGAAATACATTAGTAGAATTAAACAAAACAATAGAAAATCCTCAAATAAAAAGCAAATCTTGGTCTTTGGCAGAATGTGAAATTAATTTTGAATTCTCACCATCCAGTTATTTGTTATTAACTGTTGTTTGCTATAAACAATGTTAGCAAAGGTTTACAAAAATAAAAAGCAAAACCATGAACCCTTTTAAGTTTTATTTAACTTTTAAACAGATTCTAAAAATACATGTAAAAATTTATAGAAAGTTGTTGTTCTAAACAGAAAAAAGCTGCAAGGTAAATATGTAACAAGAGTAAAAATTCTAGTAAAATACAGGGAAATTTGAAACACAAAACAAAAATATTTGCATGACTATGAAGGAGAAGATTCACATATATACAATCTGGAAACTGGTTTCTACAGATTGTTTTCTGGACATTCTAGATTAAGCTATTGTGTTGATTAAAGAGAAACTTGAACAAATAAACCAACACATTATTATTTTTGCTTTTCTTTATAATAACCCAGTTCAGAAAAATTTAAAAGAAAAACTTATGAAATAGTGTATCAATCTAGATATCGTTTTAAGAGAAGTTAAAAATCACTATATATGGGACAGTAATTTCTACAATGAAATTAAAATATTTTGCTATATTTTGAGGGATAACACTGATTTACCGTATATGACCCTATTACAATGTTTGAGGTTGGTATGGAAAATTATGGTTCATTTCCAATCTAAATATCACTTTATAATTAGTGATTCACTGACATGAAGGACAAGAAATATAAATTTTATGGAATAAATTTATAATGACTAATTATAGTTGATCCTTGAACAACACGGGTTTGAATTTTGCAGGTCCACTTATACACGGATTTTCTTCCCTCTCTGCCACCTCTGAAACAGCAAGACCAACTCCTCCTTTTCCTCCTCTTCCTCAGTGTGAAAAAGAAGAGGGTGAAGACCTTTATGATGATCCACTTCCACTTAATGACTAGTAAACATATTTTCTCTTCCTTGTGATTTTCTCAATAAGATTTTCTTTTCCCTAGCTTAATTTATTGTACGAATACAGTATATAATACACATAACATACAAAATATGTGTTAATTGACTGTTTATGTTATCAGTAAGCTTCTGGTCTACAGTAGGCTATTAGTAGTTTAGTTTTTGGGGAGTCAAAAGTTATATGTGGATTTTCCACCGCACACAACAGGGGTTTGGCACCACTAACCTCCTCGTTGTTCAAGGGTCAACTTCAATTATCGTGTATCTTTATTATATTATCCACCTAAACCTCATCAGCTCATCAAGATATGCAACCAGTGTGCTATCAGTTGTCTTTGATATTTTGCCAACTTTTAGTCATGCAAAAATTTTGCTATGCACACATTTTTCAATTTTGATGTTACAAAAGTTATACTTGTCAAGGTAGGAGGAAAGGATGTATTGCACTTAATAGTTTTTAGCTTAATTTATAACTTTAAAATATTTAGACATATGGTATTTTGGGCAGGCTTCAATGCTGGGCTGAATTCCAGGTGAATGTGCATGGAGCTTGGAGGAAACGGTTTGGGAGCCCACACCTGCAGTGAAGATTAGGAAACAAACTTGAGGTTCAACTGAGAATTCTTTTCCGCATCTGAAGGTAGTGCAAACCCAAAGCTACTTTCTACTAAGATAGCAGTTTTCAACCTTGATTGCCCGTTAGAATCTCCTTGGAAGCTTTAAAAATGCTGATGCCCAGCCTCTGCTCTCTAGAGCTTTTGTCTTAGTGGTCAATTTAAGGCCTCAGCAGCAGCATTTTTAAGAAGCTCCCCAGGGCTGGTCTGAACGCAGCCGTGTTTATAACTAATTGGCCACAACCAGTTACAGATTCCTTTGTTCCTTCTCCACTCCCCCTGCTTCACTTGCCTCCCCTTAAAAAAATAAATAAATGAAGAAACAAAAAGTTTCCCAGGTAATTCTAATGTGCAGTTGGCATTGAGAATAGCTATCAGTAGCTTAAGTAGCAAACGACATCCTGACAGGGTTGAAAGAGCTTTGTAGCCAGGTCACGCAATGGCCAGATTTTGGTTCCATTACGTCAGGTCTGGGTTAAGCTAAGGTTGGCAGAATTGAAACAAGAGGTTGTCCTTCACAGAGAAACAGCAAGTGGACCCTAGGTTCATTCATTCAACTGACTGTTTAATGCATGTGTACAACATTTCAGGAACTGAGAATACAGAAAGGAATAAAACACTAATTTCAAAAATGAGGAACAGATATGTAAACAAAACCAGTAAGGTAATACAAATATTATGGTAAAAGTGTATATGGGGTATAGTAGAGGCACAGTTCCATACAGGAAGGAAGAATAGATAAGGGCAGTCTAAGCTGGGTCTTGAAAGATGTATGGTCCTTAGGGGGATTTGGGAGTTGGGGACCAAGAGTTTATAGGGAGCCTTCTTGAACTGGGCAGGATAGGAATCCCAGGTGTATCCGAGAGCAGGAGCAGGCCCTTGGGAACAGACACTGGAGGGGAGGCAGAAATGTGGGAAGGCATTGCTAGGATGATTGCTGACTTCTCTTTGGTCTGGAATCACTGTATCTATCTATCTATCTATCTATCTATCTATCTATCTATCTATCTATCTATCTATCTATATCTATCTATCGATGAGGGTTTTGCTATGTTGTCCAGGCTAGATTTCAACTCTTGGGCTCAAGTGATCCTCCTACCTCGTCCTCCTGTGTAGCTGGGACTATAGGTGTGCGCCACCGTGCCTGGCTGTTCTGGAACCACTTTTAACAAGCCCTGGATGCATTTTTTGAGCAACATCTTAGGGTGTCTTGAAATTGGGTTTACAGAAGGACTTTCCAGGTTTGATGGCATGGGAAGGGAATCTATCTCCAGATCCTTAACTTCCATATATATTTTTCCTAAAATTTCCCTGCCAAAAAGCAGGTGGTTGAACCATTCTCTTGTAGCTTCAAGCTGTTTGTCTTCTCCCACGAGTACCTTCTGGGTTTCCACAGGTAAACTGTCCTCTTCACCTTTCAGAATCTTCCTGTGATGTGCTGCCCCAGGGTGTAACCTCAAGCACCAAATAACTGATTATTATATATCGGTTCCAGGGACCTCCTTTACTGATTAATCAAAGAACTAAAACCTGCCTTCTAGTTTTGTACCTTAAACACATTTCCCATTAGCGACTCCTAATCCTACTTAGAGTTAACCTTTTACCCCTCTGCTCACTCTGCTACCCCTGGGAACCAAGTAAAAGGTAAAAGACATAACCACACAGCTTCTTTGACCCTCTCTTCTCATTGTCATATGTAGTATATCTACATCATTGAAACTCCACCAGACAATATTATAATTTTTGCTTTTAACATTCATATTTATCATAAAGAACTTAAAAGCAGAAGTGCCTTCCGTGGTACATGACTTTGTTTAATACCACTATAACTCTGGATTTTTCTTAGATGACCCCAGAGGCTATCATTTCCACGGTAAGGACAGAAAAATCACGCCCAGCATGAAGAAATTAAGAGATTTGTCCTAGTTCCCTGCTTGTGAGTGCTAAAACTGAGTTTTATACCCAGATCTTTGAAGTCAGATTTCCAAATCCAATATTCTTTTCAATGTACTATACCACTTCTCTTGTAGCAGGCTTGTGAACTTGCTTTAGGTGGCAGCACAGAAGGGGGACATTATTCTACTGGGAGGCTTGAGGAGAGAGAATCAGAGAATACCCAGGGTATTCAGTAGGAAGTGTCAGCCATGAGGATGGGAGAACCGGCTGATGACTGGAATCTGTTGGAAGAACAAAAGGGCTACCCAGGGAGTGGGCCTTGCTTGGGTAAGGGGAATCCAAGGCCCAAACAGGAAAATGCCTGTGTGCCCCAGCCCCATACCTGCTGTCAGGAATAGCCCTTACTCTGTGCCTTTTGGTGGTAGTGGGGTACAGACAGGTGAGGGTCTCAGGGAAGCTTCTTTGACCCTCAACAGCAGCTCTTCATCAAGGGTCCTTGGTATGCAAAGTGGTCCGACTTTATTTTTCTGGGTCATTCTAGAAGAAAATCCTGACTTGGCAATGGGAAGGGGAAGGAGGGTTCTGTGAGTGAGAAGGGCCTTAGGTGGCAGGAGTCTGAGTTGCTGGCTGAGCACGGAGGTGGGGTGGGGGAGCCCAAAGATCTGAGGGGGTGACTACCGCAACTGAATGAATGTCCCATGTGTTTGGGGACATTTCCTATTTCCAAATTCTGGTTCAGAAAATTAGGGCTGAGAAGTATAAGAAAGCAGCAAGTGTAGCGAATGATCTAAGTATGAATCCCTGATCTATCACTTAGTGTCTTGTAGTCTTAGGCAAGTTAATTAACCTCTCTAGGCCCCATTGCCTCATCTATAAAATGGGGACAATGGTACTCACCTGGTGGGCTTCCTGTGCCATTTGGTTAGGGGAATGCTCATCTTGGATTTCCCTAGACGGGACACTGCTTGAGGACTAGGACTGCATCTCCAGCGACTGGCACAGTACCTGGCACCACACGTGCTGCTCCACAGATGGTTGCTGCCTGTAAAAGACTATAGGGAAGCAGCAGGTGTTAGTGGATTCTTGAGTCAGACGGACCTGAGTTCAAATGCTAGCTTCACTATTTATTAATCGTGCATCATTTGATTTCCTCCCACCTCACTTGTGTGCACAGTGGAGATAATTAGAGAGCACGCCTCACAGGTGTGCCGTGGTGAAGATTAAAAGAAGAAATATATGGGTAGCAAACAATCAAGAAATAGGCGTGAAGCGAGCACCAAGGGAGGCCGGCAGCCTGCGCCAAGTTCCTGATCTGATAAATTACCAGCCCTTGACCTCAGACAAGTCACCTAAACTTAACCTTTCCGAGCCTTGTTTTTCTTATCTGTCGCGTAGGGATGTTGATGCTCTATTGCCTCAGGACTGTTGCGTAGTTCGGCTGAGATGATATATGGGAAAGTTTGACATCCAGGAAGCATTAAACAAATGTAAAGAATTATACACTCTGGCCCCTATTGCCTCAACCGCCTCAGTGCTCTGTGCTGTGTCAGAATCCTTGGTTAGGGGCCCTACGGGTTGGGTCAAATTCCTTTCCTTTCCTGGAAGTTTCCTTTCGTGAGAGTTGGCTGCCCCCTGGTGGGTGTTACTGCCATGTTGCAAAGCGTTTTCCCGGGATAGATTAAGCGTCTCGGCTTTGCGGGCTGGACGCCCCAGCATATCTGAGAGGGTGGGCTGTGAGTAGCGGTCCTCGGCCTATCTTCTCGCCCTCTAGGGGCCACACGGTGTGGTCTCCGGCCAGCAGCATCAGCATTACCGGGGTGTCTGTAAGAAATGCAAACTCTCAGGCCCTACCCCAGGCCTACCGAATCAGAAACCGTGGGGAGGGCCCAGCAGTCGGTGCTTTAATGTGCCCTCCAGGCTGATGCACACGGCAGTGTGAGAACCAGTGCTGTAGGGACTCCAGGACTTCAGAATTGGAAGGGAGGGATCAGAGAAGAGGTGGGAAGGGTGGTGGCTTTGAGGTGTGCAGCCACACAGCTGGCTGGGGTGTTAAAAATGTTAAAACTGCAGCTATTGAAAAATGGTGGAATGAATACCCATATACTTTTCACTGGATTTACTGGTTGTTATCATTTTGCCACATTTTCTTCATCTCTTTCTCTCTACATTTCTTTTATGCTGAACCATTTGAAAGCAAGCTGCAGATATCGTAACACTCCACTCTCAAATATTTAGCAGGCATTTTGTAAAAGTAAGAAACTTCTCCTATGTAGCCACAACATCATCATTAGCTAAGAAAATTAACAATAATTTTATAATATCTAATCTACATTCTATATTCACATTTCTCTGGTTGTCTCCAAAATGTTTTTTCTATTTGTACGTGTGTTTTAAATATGAGATCTAATCAAGATTTATGTATTGTATTGAGTTGTTATGTCTTTTTAGTATCTTTTAATCTAAAACAGCCTACCCTCCTTGCCTTTTCTTTCTTTCTTTCTTTTTTTAATGACATTGGCTTTTGGAAGAGTTCAGGCCTGTTGTGTTGTAGAATGTCCCACAACTGGATTTGTTAGAGTCTTTTCTCATGATTGGATTCAGATTAGACATTTTTGGCAAGAATACTTCGTTGGTGATGTTGTGTACTTCTTATTGTATCATATTGGGAGGGTCCTAATGTCGGGTTTTATCACTACCTCTTAGTGCTGCTCATGCGTCTGAATTACCTGGGGTTATAGATAAAGATTCTTGGGCTACACACCTGGCATTTCAGTTTCACTGGTCTGGGTGTGCTCAGTACATTCACATTATTTAAAATCTTCATAAGGATTCTGCTGTGTGGCCAGGGTTGAAACCCATGGGAGTATATATAACCTTCTAGTCTCTGTCTCTTTCATGAATTTATATTTTAAAGCCTCCATTCCAAAGTAACAGCAACTGGAGCAGTGCTACCATGTCCCTCTGCCCCTCGATCACTCCCCAAAACCTCTTCCAGCCCACCTCCTTCCACCTCCAGTGAGATCCTGAGAGACGACTCACTCCAGCCCTGGGGCCCTTGGGACACAGACTCAGAGGCCGAGCTGGATCCTCACCCCATCAGTGGTGGGACCGACTATGGGGCTGAGGCAGGTGCCAAGGACTGCAAGGAATCCCTCATGGGGATGGGAAGTGGAACTGGCACAGTCCCACTGCGGTGAGAAGGAGGGAGCTTATATAATCTGAGCTCCTGAACTTTCTTTCCACGGCCGGGAATGACATTTCTGGAAAGATCAGACTGATTTTGAAAATAGGAATTTGAAGATACTCAATATTTCCTTTTCATATTGCAAAAGATCAGTTAGTGAATTTCTACTATCCCAACATTTGTGTTCTTTCTCCCTTTCTCTGTTATACACTCCCCGTCCCTCACACTGAGTTTATGGCATGTATTGACTTATAATCTCTACTACAGTGAGTAGTAAAAGTGTTAGTGAGCCTTGGAGATGTGATGTCAGCATGGATGGAAAAGAGGAGAGGGGAATTATAATTTTGACCATCTTTTGAGCTAGTGCCTAGGAATAAGGTACAGATTTAAGGCTTTTGAGCAGTTTGTTTTGCCTGGTGGTCAGGAGGCCTGGGGATTTGATCAAAGCAGTGAGACTTGTAGGAGAGGAGTTGGCTGCCGTGGACTGTGGGAGAGAGATTCGATGAAGAAGTGCTGAGTGGAATGGCAGAGGAGGAGCTGCAGGATGGAGACAGAGGAAGCTGTGGAAATGCCCTAAAACCCAGCAAGTTTGACAGTGTCTTTTAGGGCTAAAGATCAAGCTGATGAACCTAGAATCAAAACATGCAGGTATTAATAGTAAGAAAATGCTGATCCCTGTGCTAGGCGAGGTCAGGCAGAATTCAATGGCAGGCTGTGCTCAGTCCTGCCCCGTGCTCCTGAACCGGGAGCAGGGTAAACGTGCTGGATGTGGCCAAGTCAGGCTGAGCAAGGAGTGTGAACCCCTGTGATGTGGGCATTGGGGAGGAGGAGAAAGACATGATCCTTTATAGTATTCTTGTAGCTCTCACCTCCCACATCTACCCCTGCCCCCCACCTCACATCCAGAGCTGGCTGCACAGCACCCCTCACCTGCATGGATGCCTTTGGTGGGAATGTCAGAGCCCAACAAAGGTCTTCAGAATATGCCACCTTGTCATGTATTCACATATGTGTGCTCCCACATGCACACACAATGCACACATAAAAACACATGAACACTGAGTTAGGACTGAGGGGCCTGGCAGGTCCAGCTCCTGCTCTGCTAGCTGTGTAGCCTTGGGCAAGTCATTTACCTTCTCTGGTCTACAGTTGCCTTATCTGAGAGAGAGTAAAGAGAGATGATTTCTGAGATCAGAGAATGTAAGAGCTGGAAGAAAAGTCAGAAATCATCTTCTTCCATCCCTTCATGTTACAGATGTACAATCAGAGATGAGAAGGGGTTCAGAAGCCATGTCATCCTCCCTTCCTTAGACCACTGGGGAAACTGAGGCCCAGATAGGGAAAGACAGTGACTTATCCTGGGGCACTTTTATCCATGGGCCCTACGCCAGGGAGCCAGGGGACTATCTCTTCAGAAATATCTGTTTAGATTCATCCCCTTTCAAACTTCCAAAGCCAGACTGGAGAGGAAGATGGTGGGTAAGCAGTGAGCAAATGAGAACAGGTAAGGTGAGAAAACCAGCAGTGTAATCTCTGTGGTGGGATGGCAGGAGGCATGAGGCAGTGACAGAGTATGGGGCATGCTGTTTCTGTCTCTGTCTTTCCTAGGAGACTACATGAAAGAAGCTCTGTGAGTGTGTGTGTTGGGTCATGGAGGCAGTATTATGCGTGGGTACCAGGGAGCATAATTGTGAGGTTGTGCAAGTGGATGATATTGCTACGTTTCAAATTGCTTGAGGTCATAGTTTCAACCTTTTATAATAGTTTTGTAAACCCCTCAAAAGAATTGAGTCCACATTTTTTGTTTTTGGTGAGTTCTTAATCTGAGCCACCCAGCTCAAACAAGAAGGTTTAATTTAGAGTTTCCCAGAGTGAGTTCCAGGAGTTTTAATATATTTCACGGAGTTGGGGAAAACATTTGGAAAACACCAGAGTTGACCAAGGCAAGCAGTTTTCCTACAAAGTGTAAGTCGTAGGGCCTTAGAGTGTTGTGAGTCTACAGGTGAGGATGTGGTGTGCATCCTCTCTCAGATGGCTGGATCATAGATCCTTTTCCCTGTGGCTTAGACTTTCAGGAAGCTAGAGTTATGGACCACCCCTTGAGGAAACACTGTTTAAGCCACAGGCAATTTTATTTTTTAACTTGGAAATGTAACATGTATATTTAACTTAAAATTTCAAGTTAATATCTTTACTCCTCTTCTGACCAGCTAAAGCAGGACTTGAGCCTATTTTAGCCCTAACCACTCCCCCTGACTTAAATGCCACTGTCCAGTATTTCAGTTCTGTCTTATGTTTGGAAGCCCTGAATTAGACATTATGGCTATTGTTTTATACATCAAGGTTTGTATAGGTTTGTTCACATTTTAACCACTTTGCTTTGTCTCTTTTATTCTTTCTTGCATCTCAGATTTTAGAGTTCTCTTACTGAGAGTCTGTTTATAACAAACTGTTTTGCTTTGTTTATAAATTTGTTTATATCACTTTATTCTTGAAGGAGAAGGAGACGTTTTATTCAATGCTAAATCTAGGTGGATGGTTATTATCTCCAAAGTTCAATTTCTTCATCTATTAAGAGTGGATAGTAAATATCTTCCTTAGCAACTTCATTAGGAGGTTCTTGGGGAAAACCATATGGCATAATGACTAAAAGTTTTCATTGAACAAATACCAGGTGTTAGGACTGTTCTCTGCTTCATTTGAAAACCTTGGAAATTGTGTAAGATAGTGCTTACTTTTTCAGAGAACAGGCTTTTTGCCAAAATGTCCTAACATGCTGTTTCTCAACTAGTTTTCATTATTGAATATTGCCCCATAAGGATCCTTTTTAGATGTTTTTTCCTAATTGCCCCCACCATGAAAATTTAGTACTACAGATAAACTGAAAATCTGTTATGCACTGTATGCATATCTGTGCTTTATACATAAAAACAGTAAAGATTTTTTTTTTTTTTTTTTTTTTTTTGCCCCGCATGTACTAGCTTTTGCTCTCTTCAGGGCAATATCAGCCTTGTTGAGAATGCATGTTCTGGTGGTATTAGAACATTAGCAGCATTTTCAAACTGTAGTGTTTTCCAAGCATTAAAGGATCAGGCTTTGGAATTGAATCCCTGCTGTGTCACTGACTAGCTGTGTCATGTCAGGCAAGCTTCTAACCTCTCCAAACCCTTTTTAGTACTGAAGCATGGGGACAGTAAATGGGGAAGGGGGCTGCCTTTACCGCACCTCCCAGGAAGGCTCGCGTAACACTTTCTCTTACATCTCATTGGTCGGAAAACTAGCTGTGAAGGAGTCTGGGAAATGTAGTCTTATTTCCAAAAGGCAATGATCCCAGCTAAAAATCAGGGTTCTGTTACTAAGGAAGAAAGATGGCTGGACAGTGGGGTAAGCAAATAATAGCCTGTGCCCTGTGTGAGACTTGTTCTGTACATGTACGGGATCATTGAGGGGGTCAGAGAGAGAGAGAGAGCACTTTATAAAAGCCAAGTCCCAGGCCGGCGTGGAGGCTCACGCCTGTATTCCCAGCACTTTGTGAGGCCGAGGTGGGAGGACTGCTTGAGGCCAGGAGTTTGAGACCAGCCTGAGCAAGAGTGAGACCCCGTCTCTACAAAAAATAGAAAAATAAGCCGGGCGTGGTATCGCTTGCCTGTAGTCCCAGCTACTCAGGAGGCTGAGGCGGGAGCATCCATTGAGCCCAGGAGTTTGAGGCCGCAGTGAGCTACGACACCACTGAACTCTAGCCAGGGTGACAGAGCGAGACCCTGTATTAAAAAAAAAAAAAAAAAAAAAGGCTAAGATCTGGCAACAGCCTGGAGCAATAGCATTGAGATGATGTCCTCAGACAAAATTCTGTTCCTCTGCTTCTTCCCTGAGGGAAGAGATGGGGGTCACCATAGCTGAACTGTACTCCAGGAGCAGCTACATCCATTTGCAAGGGGAAGCATGCAGGGCCATGGAGCCTTCTGTTTTGGGGAAGAAGTAGAGAAATAGAGAGTCTGGACAAGGACAGATGTATGGGGGCGGGGGAGTGTAGATGAGATTTCTGCTTTTTCCTCCTTTTTGTGCATTTGACAAGTCCCCTTTCTCCTTTTAAGCCCCTGGTGTTAAAGAGTGCTTAAAATGGGTTGGAACAATGCAGTTAGTCCAGGGAGAGCTAAAATGGGCTGTGTGCAAATTGCTGAAGTTGGCCTGCAAGTCATTTTGTGAGGGGCTTCCACCCAAAGATTGGTGGCATTCCCAGGGAGTTCAGTTAGGAACACATCAGAGACTTCTGTTTGCTCTTGAGGGCTGACTCAGGGCTTCCTCCCTGGGCAGGCCTAGTTGGATGAGATAAAAGTGCTCTTTTGAGACCTCAAGGAGTAGGATTAGTTGGGTTACAGAATTTAATCATGGGCTTAAAATATGAGAATAGGAGCTTTCAGAGTCTCTTTAAATTCAGCAAGGCATTGCTCACAGTTACTGGTTGCTTTTGTGGAATTTTTTGAAGAACATGGCCTTAAAACTCAGCTCTACCACTTGCTATCTGACCAAGTACCTGTTCCTTAACCCTTTGTGTCTCAGTTTTGTCTCTGATTGATGAGAGAACTAAATGAAATAGAAATAATGTGTGTGTGTCTGTATGCAATACAGGTTTTAATGTAGTTGTAACAATATTGTACTGATTCTTTTGAATCTTATTTTCTTTACTCAATGCATTATTATATATCTTCATAATACCAGTATTTATTTAACTGTTTTCCTATTTTTGAACATTGAAGTTAGATATTTAATTGCTTCCAGGTTTTCTTGGTGCAAAACTTTTTGTGTGAAATTATTTATTTGACTAGATTTTCAGAAATTAAATTACTGGGTTAAGGTGATTTGGATACATATTGCCAAATTACTTTTCCAACAGGCTTTAATTAATTTATCCTACCACTAGCAACACAGGAAAGAGCACATTTTGCCATTCTTAAGATATCATAAGCCATATCCATGTCATAAGGAATGCATATGATAATTTGTAAGATGACAATTTGATAGGTCAAAAAAGGAACCTTGGTTTTAAACTTTGTATGTTTTTTATGAATAGTGAGATTGCATTTTTTTTTCACATTTATTTTCTAGTTCTAGTTCTATTTTTGTAAATTGTCTGTCTGGTGTGGCTCCTGCCCATTATTCTGTTGGGTCTTAGAAAGCAGAACATCTGCAACATAGATTCAGTTTGGGGTCCTGACTATGAACTTGACTGCATTTGTGCTATATGTGAGTCTGTGACTGTATTCGACTGGGAATGTGTGCTTCTTGGCAAATGTCCAAAACTCTGAGTGGGCTGGAGATGTGTCTGGAAATTGTGTGAAGAGACCTTAACTTGTCTTTTTCTCCTTCCAGACAGTCTTCAGCCGAAGGTGAAGAAAGGAGAAAAGGAGAGGTGAGTGGATTCCTTTTGGACCTGGGTAGAAAGGGTTTGGAGTTTAAGTCATGAAGTTAGCATGTTCCCTTTTGGAATGTGCCTCTAATCTGCTGACTTTTACCCCCATTCTCTCCTCATTTTGCCTGAAGTGGCACTGTCTCTAGAACCATCCATGGCCAGCTTGCTCTACTTCTATTAGGGTTATCTGAGAATCTGAGGTGCATGTACTTCTGCAAGTGCCCACCATTTCCCAACAATTCAGTTCCAACATCTGCATCCTAAACTGGGAGCCTTTAGCTCCAGGAGATACTTGTGGGTGGTGGAGGTGAGGAGTGGGCCTGGGGAAGGACTGGATCATGAAGGTTGCCAGGGCCTCAGGGAAGGGAAAGAGTGACACCAGCTTCACCCCTTCAGAAGGGATCTTGGCCACGCAGGTGCTTGGAGGGAACTAGGAGGCTTTCAAAGCCCCAGAGACTCCCTTAGCTCTGAGCAACACCCTGGGACTGGTTGGAGGTCTCTCTGGACCACAAGGGCAGCAGCCTGGCCTTTGCTGATGCTGAGACAGGAGTACACATCTTCGCTTTCGCAGCCAGTTTTTCTGGGGAAGTTTTCCCCTTCTTTTAGGGTGTGGGGGCTCAGCTCATAGTGTATCACTGAGTATAGGCTTTGTACCAGCTCCCCTCTCTCTCTCCTCATTCTGAACCAGCCTCGCCTTTGCGCATGATGTTTGCGTGCCCTCTTCTCCCTTTATGTGTCCTGCATTCTCGCTGCCCTTGCTTTCATTCACAAATGAAGAAACAGGCTCAGAGGGGGTAAGCAACTTGGCTGGTTGTACAGCTACATTTTAGAACCAAATCTCATAGGTGCCCCCCTTCCCCTTTCCGTCTCCTGGCTGAGCCAGATTCCTGAAGAGATCTGGGCTGGGAACTTTGCTGGGGTTTCTTGGTTGCTTTAATGGAATAGGGGTGTATCTGATAATAGGACCGTGTCTTTGATCGAGAAAGTGGTTACAGTTTAAATAAGTTATTAGTGAACAAAATCTGTGAAGAACTGGGATGGGGTAGATACAAGGGTGGAGGTGCTGAGAAGCCCCTCGCTTTGGGGAGCGGGCTGTCTGAGAGAGAACTTCTGACTCCACTACCACTGAGGAGTTATCATCAGCCCTTTGGAGCCCTATGTGGGCATCCTCTTTCCCACTCTTTCCTCTCAGGGAGGAGAGACTCCAGTTCCACAGCTTGCCACAGCCTTGGGCTTATGGTTTGGGAGAAATATGGAGCCAGGTGGAAAACCTTGACCATGAAGATTTCATTTCCTGGTGACTTGAGTCTTTAGGCCTGGAGGCTGTTCAAAGTCTAAGCAATCAAAACCTCGGGCCTTGAGGGGGATTCAACAGAATTTGCCTTTAAACATTAGAATGTATGGCAATAGGGGAATGGTTAAATGAATTCAAGCATGAAAGACTATGCAGTAGTTAAAAGGACATAGGGATATAGACATAAAAAGATATTTGAGACATATCGTTAAGTGAAAAAAACAAGTAGAATAAATTTAAAAATACAACCCTGGTTATGCAAAAAAAAAACAAACCAAAAAATAGCCTTTGCCCCCCAAATGTACATGTATGAAACTGTACCCAAAATGTCAAGAGGATGCCGGGCATACTCAGCTGATGATGATGGCCACCTCTTGAGAGTGTGTATGAGGGCCAGTTGGGCCTTGCACTTTTATTCAAATTTTAAAAGATAATATAATTATGCATTTCTTGCATAATCAGAAATAGAAAATAAAACAACTTGTCTTGAAAATCTAGGATCTGAATCCTTCCATTCACCTGAGGCCTTGGGCCTGCCAAAGGCTGGAGGGCCTGTGGTCGCTGGCTTAAACCTGACGCAGAGCAATGGCACTGACACTGAAATTGCCTCCATTCAAAGGAGCAGAGTCCCTGCTCACCACAGACGTGCTTTACGATTCCAGCAATCCAGTAAGTGGATTGAGCCTCACAGGGTTGCTGTGAATATTAAACGAGATAATATATGGATGTGCCTTACAAAAGTTAAGGTGGGAGACAAATGTTCATTAGAGATATTACACTATACTGTGCCATTATTACATTCTTGTCCTAGCTCCCAAAGCAAAAGTGGGATAAGGAAGCAAAACATGGAAAGCTTATTATAGACACGACTCTAAGCACTTCTCATGCATTGCTTGCATAAATCACAACCCTGCGAAGTAGATATGATCATCTCCACTGCACAGTTGAACTGAAGAACTTTTAGGTAACTTCCTATGGTCATTCAGCTAGCAACCTGCAGTGTCAGAACTTGAACCCGAGCGCTCTGCTCCAGAGTACTATTCTCAATCGCCATAACATGTTGAAGTACGCCAGCACACATTCGTGGCTATTTATTTATTTATTTATTTATTTATTTACCGTCCCCGTCCTATAGCAGTTCTGAGGAAGCTGAGATCTAAACCTCGAAGAACGAATATGTGAAACTGATTCTAAGCACTATTGAGTGCTTATTATGTGTTTGTGCCAGGGACAGGAATAACAACAGTGGCTAACATTTTCTGAGCATTTGCTATGTTCAAGACCCTCTTCTAAGCACTTTGCAAGTATTAATTTAATGCACACAACTTCATGCGGAAGGTACTGTTATTCCCACTTTACAGTTGAGAAAAGCGCCGCACAGAGAGTTTAAATAACTTGCTCAATGCAAAGACATTTAAGATACGGTCTCTACCCTCGGTCCGATGTGGGAGAAATAAATATAGCAGCGCAGAAATGCTGCAGTGTGGATATTCACAAAGGACCACAGGCGCTCAAAGAGGACCATCCCTGCAGGGGAAAGAGAGACATTTTGTGCGGGATTCTGAAAGGTGGAGGTGAGCGCGTTTCGAGCACCGGGGACCGCATGTGCAAGGCCCTGGGCTGAATAAGTAAGAACCCGATCTCAACTTCGGGTCAGAACCGAGCCCCATCCCGAGCGCAACGCAAGCCGACGAAACGTGGCGCCGCCGTCCGGGACGTGGGGCCTCGCGCAGAACCCCGTTCTACAACACCAGGACAGCCTGCGGGACCCCGCCAGGGGCTCTGCGCCCCCTACCCCCGGCTCGGGCCACTGAGCGCCCCACATCCCCCTCAACCACGTGACCGGCAAGCAGCAAACTGCGCTTCTGATAGGCTGCAACGGGAAGGGACCGCCTCGGAGGGTAGGGCGACGATTGGTAGAAGTGACAAACGCCTAAGGGGGCTGTAGGGATTGGTTGTCGCCTTCACCGCCGTAGGAGGGGCGGACAGGGACTCCTCGCGTAAGGGATTATTCGGATAAAAATGTCTGGAGCCCCCTCTTCCTCTGGTGACCCCCCGTCATGAGTGCATCTCTACGCCTTTGGGAACCAGATGTCCCTTTAGAGACAGCCAGTCATCATCCGCGGCCGTTCCCGCGGAGAGGGCGGCGCCGTCAGCGAAGTTTCTGACTGGCTCTTGCGGGACGGGGGCGGCTCCGGAGAGGCGCGGCGCGGCGTGCGGAGGGAGCCCTGCTGCTCCGCCGTTCCCCCCAGCGCGGGACGGACGGCGCCCCCGGGTGGTCTGTAGGGGTAGCGCCTTGCGCCGCTGCCCGGCGGAGCGGGGGTTGGCTTGGCTGGCTCCTGCAAAGGAAGCCTTTTAAACTAAGCGAAGTAGAAAGGGAAAGACCTG
The DNA here is from genome assembly GCA_023783475.1 of Daubentonia madagascariensis. Lineage (NCBI taxonomy): Eukaryota > Metazoa > Chordata > Mammalia > Primates > Daubentoniidae > Daubentonia > Daubentonia madagascariensis. Next base: position 35,618,687 of record JAKFHU010001035.1, on the reverse strand, counting down.
GATTCGAATAGGAATCAGTCGTGCTGGATGAGAGGGCAGGCGCTCGGGCTAGACAACCTGTGGTGGTTCCAGCTCCACACTTACTCAGTTTCCTTTTTTTCCTGGGCCTTATCTGTAACGTTGGAATAATACTAATAATACCCACCTCCGAGGGTTGCTGTGAGGTTTCAGTAAAATCAATATGCTTAAGGTTTGCACAGTGCCAGGAACATAATAGGTGCACCATAAACGATAACTGGTGGAGATCAGTGCATTGATTAAGAATGAATGTTCTGCGGTTTGAAAGAACAGCTGTTGAGTCCCAGGCATTGAGTCCCAGCCCTGTGTCTAATTAGCATTGTTAGATTACTTAGCCTCCCTGTCTGTTTCCTCATCTATAAATGAGACTAATAATAGCACCTACTTCATGGAATTGTGGTTTAATTGAGATAATACTGGTGCCCAATACATAATATTCAATAAATGTTGGCTCCTATTGTTGTTATTGTCATTTAACTATTATGATTACTATTTCTCTTTTTCCTTCTCCAGGCAAGAGGCCACTTCAGCCCAAGTTGGCCCCTCAGAAAGAGGGATAGTAGTTTACTTTGCCTGGAGTTAGAGTCTCTAAATCTATGACAGTCACACGTATGAAGAAAGGACTTGGAAAATCTCTACATCACAGTTTTGCCCACAATTTACATCACTCTTTTACGCATGTCTTCTTAAGCCCCAATTGGTACCCAACAAGAGCATTACTGTTATAATCATTAACCTTTTGGTGTAGAATTAGTTTATTAGAGTATCTTTTAAGTGAACTCTGGTGTTGAGCAGTATCCTGAGGGCAGGGCACACAGGATGAAGTGAGTAAGGGTGCCAGAAGTCTGAAAGTAAAGGACCTACGTCAACATATACTCTAGGGTGAGCCTGTGGTGGGACCAGTGATGGTGAGAGGTGTGGTGGTGACTGGGTGCTTGGTGGTTGGGAGCAGAGCAGCCTGGAGTCCTGGTGAGTCGTGGGAAGAGCACTGGAGTAAGACTCAGAGACATGAATTCTAGCTGTAATTAATCGCTCTCTGGCTTTGTGACCTTGGACAAGTCACTTTTCTTTTCTGAGAATTGACTTCTTTGTTAGTAAAATGAAAATAGAATATGATTCTCTTGTATAGTACCTGGTACATAGTAAAAACTCTATACTAGTTATTATTATGATTAGTAGTAGTATTAGTGCTAATTCCTCCTCGAAGGTATGTTGTGAGGATTATGAAAAAAAATGCAATCTTTTAAGTTTTTTGTATTCCAAGAGTCATGGGTGCCTGAGATCATCAAATGAACAGTTGGGAGTTTGGTAAGGGTAGTCTACCTTTCCTTTCTTCTCCACTTTTTGTAGTTGTTGTCTCTTCTGTCCCTAATTAAAAGTTTATCAATCACAGCAAGTCACACAAGTGACCCAGTTTAATGAGGACCTTCATAGTTCTTTGGGTGCCTTCACCCTCTACCATAAATTTGACTACCTCCCATCATCTGACCCACATACTTCCTTCTCTTCTGTCCTTTAAGAGAGAATTCCAGCTAGAGCTTGGGCCCTGCATACAGTGATCTCATGGAAACTGGCAGCCCCAGGATTCTGGCTTTCTTCTTGGGGTGAATGACCTAGTAATGGGAAGCCCAAATTTTGAGGATGGTACTGCTGAGCACACATATAGTGGAGGTGGGTAGATAGGACAGTTGACACCCTTTCCAAGTAATCATCCAACAAATATTTTTAGTGTGATCACTGTATTCTGGTTACTCTGGAGGCCATATTTCTCACATTTTGAAGATGTATGTAGGTTATTTCTCACTTAAAAATGAAAAGAGACATAATTTTTTGGAGGGAAAATCTGGGGCTTTTGTGTTGGGCAGATTTACATTTGAATCTGGTCCTTTACTATGTGATCTTAGACTAGATGCTTATTTTCACAGTTTGCTTATCTCTAAGATGGGTATAATTAGAAAAATACTCAGTAGTAAAAAGGAGTGAACTTTTGATATATGCAGTAACATGATGATTCTTAGAATAATCATATTGGGTATAAGATACAAGATGAAAAGAGTACACACTGTAAGATTCTGTTTACTTAAAGTTATAGCAAATGCAAAGTAACCTATAGTGTTAGAAAGCAGATCAGTGGTTGTTTGGGGACAAGCAACTGGAGGGGGCAGGAGGGAGGATTACCAAGGGGCACAAGGGGACTTTTGGAGGTGATGGATTTATTCATTATCTTGATTGTGGTGATGGCTTTACAGGTGTATACATATATCAAAACTTATTAAAATGCACACTCTAAATGTATGCAGTTTATGATATGTCAATACTTCAATAAACCTGTTAAAATGGGGATAAGAAAACCTATTTATAAATGGTTGGTGATGTTTTAGTGAAGAAAACACGTTAAAGTGCTAGGAATACAGCAGGCAATCAATGACAGCCACTCATTTTCTCCCCTGTTTTCACACATTTAAAAAAATAACATCGAAGCATTAATGTTAGTATCATATATTTATACAACAAGGCCTATAATTGGGTACCAACACCCTAATTAATACAGGCTACACTTTTACTTGCTTCTTTTGGGATCATGGGTACATTATTGTAAGGGTTAAATGATACAATCATGTAAGGAACTTTGAACAGTGCTGGGCACATAGGAAGCATTCAATAAATATTTCTGTATTGTTTTTACTACTATTATCATTCTATGGGTTTCATGGATAGTACACAGTGAGTGATCAGTAAATATTGACTGTATATAATTATAATTATATTACTAAATTGGATGAACAGGAAAGACTTGCTGAGAGATCATGGAAGTAGATTGCAAAAAGAGTTTACCTTTTCTGAGATTCCTTGATGGGGCTAGCTTTTTTTTTTTAATTTTATTTTTAAAACAGGCCTCCCTGCATGAGCATGCATTTTTTTGATGTCAAATTGCGACAGAAACCATCTGGAAGAAATTTTGTTAATATCTTTTGCAAGAATATAATAACAATTTTGATTGTTAATACAGATATTATTATTATTATTTTTTATTTCAGAATATTACATTGGTACAAATGTTTAGGTTACATATATTGCCCCTGAACCACCCGAGCCAGAGCTACCAGTGTGCCCATCCCCCAGATAGTGCTCACTGTGCCCATTACGTGTGAGTTTACCCATCCCCACCTCCCCCTGCCACCTGCCCGACACCCGATGAATGTTAATTCCATATGTGCACATAAGTGTTGATCAATTAGTACCAATTTGATGGTGAGTACATGTGGTGCTCATTTTTCCATTCTTGTGATACTTTGCTTAGAAGAATGGGCTCCAGTTGCATCCAGGATAATACAAGAGGTGTTAGTTCACCATTGTTTTCTGTGGCTCCAGTAGTACTCCATGGTATACATATACCACATTTTATTAATCCACTCATGTATTGATGGGCACTTGGGTTGTTTCCACATCTTTGCAATTGTGAATTGTGCTGCTATAAACATTTGAGTGCAGGTGTATTTATTATAGAATGTCTTTTTTTCCTTTGGGTAGATGCCCAGTAGTGGGATTGCCAGATCAAATGGTAGTTCTACTTTTAGTTCTTTGAGGTATTTCCATATTACTTTCCAAAGAGGTTGTACTAATTTGCAGTCCCACCAGCAGTGTATGAGTGTTCCTATCTCTCTGCATCCATGCCAACATTTGTTGTTTCGGGACTTTTTGATATAAGCCATTCTCACTGGAGTTAGGTGATATCTCATTGTGGTTTTGGTTTGCATTTCCCTGATGATTAGAGATGTTGAGCATTTTTTCGTATGTTTCTTGGCCATTAGTCTATCTTCTTTTGAAAAGTTTCTGTTCATGTCCTTTGCCCATTTTTTAATGGAGTTGTTTGATTTTTTCTTGCTGATTTCCCTGAGTTCTATGTAGATTCTAGTTATTAGCCCTTTGTCGGATGTATAGCATGCAAAAATTCTCTCCCACTCGTTAATACAGATAATATTAAAGGTAGCAGGTGCATTTGCAGTGACCAGTGAATTTAGATCGGGTTAAATGGTTTCCAATCCTTAACAAAGTGGTACTAATGTTTGGTAGACATTACCTTAGCATCAAACATAAGAATCTCCTGAGAAACTCCTTAAAGTGCAGATTTGTCAGACCTACCTGTAGAGATTCTGACTCTATCGTTCTGGGATGGCCCAGAAACCTGCATTTTAATTCATATACCAAGTTGATTTTATTGCGGGTGGTCTGTAGCTCATATTTTGAGAAGAACTGATCTAAGATGTTTGGGACCTTGGACAGCTCCTGGTGACCTTGAACCAAGGTTTTCAGGACCTGAGACAGCGCCCAGAATCTTCAGCCCCATACACTGTGGGAAATTTACTCCAATTTTCAAGGGGCCTTGCCCATTTTACTAGAGAATAAAAAAACCCCACCATACCTTAAGACTATACTTTTGGAAAGTCAAAGTTCTGGTTCCTGATGGCAAATAATGAGAAGGCATACATGGTGCACCCCAAAGGAGAGACTATTCTAAGCCCAGAGTGTTTAACTTGGAAACTCTGAGGCAGTGGGGCACAGGTAGTCTTCAGAGCATCTGAGACCCTCATGAAATTGTATGTAAAATTGTGAGGAAGCTTATGTACATACATCTAAGTGGATGGAGAAATTAACTTTTTCTCCACTTGAGGATGAAAATATTCTGGATCGAGTAGTGTATGCACTTTTTAGTACCCCTCAAGATTTGTGTGGGTGACTAGAAAATTTTATCTAAATTCTTCCTTGTTATTCAAGCACCTAAAACTATCTGTATCACTTCAACTATGAAGTGATAGTGATGGTGTCCACATGTGACATCTCAAGGCATAATTTGAAGAACTCCCAAGTGTTGTGATTAAGTCCATTAAAGTTGGCACAGAATTGGGTATGTCTCACTTGGCTAATCTGGAAACTCTATGTTATTAAAAGAACTGTATTATTATAAGCTGCAGTTAATGTGAGAAATGAGGTTATTTGGGTGATTAAGGAGTTTTCTTCATACATCATTTGATCTTTAAATGTTCTTGTCTTTGATAGCTTTACCAATAGACAAGTCAGTGATTGGGGAGTATTGAGTTAGGCAACACTTTCAGCAGGTCAAACTATTTCTATAGACAAGGTGATGGCCATTAACAATATTTCACTTAAAATACATTCTCAAAGGCAACCCATTTAATAGCAAGAAAATCATCCCACATTCATCATCTGTGGCCTATCTGATGGTAAGCTGTAGCTCGATATTCTAATATGCCATAATATGTATGTAAAGAGAAATTCATTCTCTCAAAGGCATAGCTGATTTGAACTATTTGTCTAGAGAGGTGGTGTTCTTTGACTGTGGAGAAGACTCTCTTGAGCCAGTGCCAAAAAGACCTGAGCTATCCTAGTGGTAGAGAGGAGGAAGCAGAACTATTAATATGCTCATTAGCTCCACAAGGGGGTAAAGGTGTGCATTTGGGAGGCAGATTGTCTCTATGAGCCTGACATTTTTCTTTCTATGAGGAATAGTGAGATGGAAATTATTGGCTCAAGGATCTAAGCAACTCAGAAAATCTTGTAAATTATCTGTGCTAATTTCAGAGTAAAGACAACCCAGGCAGTTTGTTTTCTTGGCTTCTATGGCACCAGCTTTTCATGTTTGATCCCCCTCTGCCCCCACAATCTCACTGGATACTGCCTTTCAGGCTCTTTACTGGTGCCATCTTCTTTGATTGACCTCATATGCGCCTTCCTGGGTCCTGTCTACACTTTCTCCCTGGTGGATTTCATTTAGTCCCATGATATTAACACCATCTATATGCAGATGGCCTCCCAAATCTTGAGCTGCAGGCTCATAAATCAGGCTGTCTACTTGATGTCAAACCGCCTACCTGACTTGGATATCTAGTAGGCATCTTAAATAGAATGGGCCCCAGACAGAACTCTTTATTCTCTGGTTTTCACGCTCCCTAAACTCTTCTTTTCCTGGTCTCTTCCTCAGAAATGGCACCACCTTTTCCCAGTTTTTTAAGATAAAAACCAAGGAGTCATTCCATTTTTCTCATATATCACATCAGTTTTATCTTTAAAATATATTCCCCATATGTTAGCTTCTTTCCATTTGTACAGCTATCACCTTCAGGTTAAACAATCAACTTCTCTTCTATGGACTATTTGAGAGGTCTCTTAACTATTACCTCAGCTTCTATTTTTGTCCCACTCAAATCCTTTCTCCAAACAGCAGCCAAAATAAATGATAAATCAGGTCATATCACCTCATTTCTTAACATTGACCGATGACTTCACACTGAATTTAGCATAGAACTCAGACTTCTTTCTTTTCATGGCCTTTAAGACCCTGCATGGTGCGGTCATGTTCACATCCCTTACTCATCTCCTCGCGCTGTCTGGCTTTCTCTGTGCCAGCCACATTGGCCTTCTTCCTGTTACTTAATCACACCAAATTCATCTCCACCTCAGAGCTTTGGCACTTGTTTATTCTTCCTGGAACTTCCATATTCAAGACCTTCTCATGCCTAGTTCATTCTCAATATTCATGTTTCAGGTCCAGTATTATTTTCATAGAAAGATCATATTCATGACAAGGAGATCATTCATTCATTTCTTTCTCAGGCACTGTCTCTCATGTTACTCAGCCTCATTTTCTCTTAGCATTTATCACTTAATTGGGTACAAATTTTATGTCACATATTCAAATAAGCAAAATAAATGGGAAATGCCCTTATTTTTAATAATAGTCAGGGTAAGCTAACTATTGTCATAAACAGTCTCAAATCTCACTGGCTTAATGCAAAAAAGTTGGTTTCTTTTACTTGTCCTTGTCCCATGTGGGGTGAGAGATTAGGGAACGGGAGATGGAGAGGGAGTGTCTGATCTACTTCTACTTCCTGTCCACTCTGCTCTCTTCTGAGTGGCTGAAGACTTCTCTGTTGTCATCAGTCACTGAGGTCCTCACTCTGCCCTGCATTCTGTTCACCAGCTCCATACCAGTCATCTAGCATTCTTTTTGTCCAAGGCAAGTTGCCTCTCCCAGTCCACTGGTGTTTTCTCAGGCTACTCTCTACCCTTTTAATTCTGTCGCATACCATTTTATGCTGAAGGAGACTTGGGGTGGGGGGCTGGGGGGGAGCTATATTGGATTCTCTTTCTGCTTGAATCTCCAGCCTCCATTCTGCTCTGTTGGGGCCACTCCCTGCTGTATGGGACATTATGTGAGGTTGTGAGAAATTCTCTGCTCTGAGATTCCTGAGCCCATTTGGAGCACTCTGTCACCACCCAGCCAAAATTTATTTTCAGGGAGGAGCTAGGAGGAAGGACATTTATTTTAGGGACCATTACCAATAATTTTCTGTCTTACTTTTATCTCCCAGTTTTGACGCTCTGTCCTTCAGTTCAGAAAAGTCTTTGATCTCCTCTCGGTGTGGTGGTGAGAAAACTGCCATCTCATCTGTTCTGTTTCAAAACTGTGTTTATGGATAAACTCTATGCCCTCTCCTTCCAGGCTTTGGCTTATTGATGTTCAAAACTAAGATTTATAAAATTAAACAAAACAAGACAAAAATAAAACAAAACATTTCCTCTTCAAACGTCTTGATTTTCAAGACTATTGTCTCTTCTATGAATGAAAAAAAATCTGCTTACACGCTCAAAGCCACTGACAGCAGTGCCAATAGAAAGGGATTGCTGCTTCTTCAAGGACATAAGGAAGTGTGTGGGTGGAAATTGGGTTGGTTGTGGAAATGAGAAACTTGAGTGAAGATCTCAGAATATTACTTCTATACCACATCTTCTTGTATATGAGCTCTCTTCCTCTCAGAAGATAATCTCTGTGACAGCAAAGACTTTGACAATCTAGTTTACTTATATATTCCTGGTGCCTTGAACAGTGCTTGTACAAAGTAAATATTTGTTAACTAAGAAACTTACAATTATTAATTAATTAATATTTGTTAAATGAATAGATGCAAGGCTTTGGTGTCTTCCTGAACCTCACTTTAAGTCAGGACTTTTGTCTGCCCATCTCTTCCTATTTCTATTTCTCTTAAAATGATTTGAATGACCATAGGTTACCAACAGAATTGTGCTGACATTTGAGGAGCTCTGAGGAGACCCTCTGTTTAGACTCCATCATATAAATACTTTATACACGGAGTTCAAGTCCTTTTCTGAAGCAAAACTACCAGAGGATGCCCCTGGATTGCCAATACAGACCTTCAGGGAGCTCTTCTAATGATAAGAACTTTGTTTTCTAGAAATGAAAATAATTCAAGAATACAGAACTACAAGGTACTCATGCTTTATTCTAGAACACATCTTCTTCACATTATTTTAACTTTTGTAGCATTAAACTAGTTTGGGCGTGACAGTCATCTTACACAGATTAAAACAACTAAATAAAATGACATTTTATATGGTTTAAGGGAAGTAAATGCTCTACAAATTTGGAAGGAGAAAGAAAAGAAAGAGAATGCACTTCTTTTCCTAAGTGCCCAATTTTGTGGCTGTTAAGGCTTTGCTCCCTGGTCACATGGGTACATGTGTTTGAGTGGGTTGAGGATATGGTTATCTTTTCCTAGCCTGCCAGCCTCTGGAGAACAGGGTGATTTTCTGTTCATCTCAGCATCTCTCATCATACCTACCCCAGTGCTTTGTGCCCCACAGACATTCAATTATGAATGCTTTCATTCCACAGACACTTATGTGTCTACCATGTTCCAGGCACTGGTCCAGGCCCTTCATATAGCTACGTAGACAAAGCTCTCTGCTTGGGACTAAACAAAAGTCTATTTCACATTATTATTTTCAATTAAATAGATTTGATTTTTAGTTCAATATTGCAAGACAGGGGTGGTTTCTCTTCTTTTTTTTATTTTTAAAATTTTAGATGCAGGACTTAAACAGATGCTATACTTTTGATTATATGTCATCCCCAGATTATTCATATTTATGCCCTGTTCTCACTGTTTAGAAATGGAGCCAATTCCTCTGTACACGTGAACACATAGAAACACTTCTTCCAGCTTGGTGTGGGGGGAGTATGGGGTGGAAGTCTAAATGTGTGTTCACCCTCTGCCATCTTAGTTTGAATTGCTTTATCAGGCACAGAGTCCCTTTTGAAACATTTATTAATTGGATAAATGTGTATTGAGCATCTTCTATGCACAAAGCACTGTGTCCAGTTCTCCTGCAATTTGTTTTTTACTCGTAGGAGGCACTATTTTCCCTAAGTGGACATCTCCAGTCTGGCTTTTGGGACTGGTAGTGACTGGAGAGGTGAGGGCTCCTGGCCACAGATGGATAGTTATGGGTGGAACTAGAATTCAGGACATTTGGCTTTCAGTCTAACACTCTTTTTACCTTACCAATATTTTATTATTTCATTGTTTACTTCTCATTATGCCTCACATTTTGAAAAGCAATGATAATTGCAAATGGCAGATGTCTGTGAGTACTTTTACTATTATTACAGGTCAATCTGAATTGAATAGTCATATTTAAATAAAAGTAATTTTATATTACAAATAAGTAATACCCTTCTTATTATCAGTATTTACTCTTGGCATAAACTAGCATAAAACCATCACCGTTAAAGTTATTATTAATTTCCTGCCAACTCAGCCATACATTGACTGTATTAACTTATTAATTGTGGAATTGATGGTTGCTGAAAGGGACAAACCCTGAAATCTCAGCAGTTTAACCAATAGGAGTTGTTATTCACACAATAACAGTTTAGTATAAACTTTCAGTGGGAGACCTTCCATGTGGTGATTCAGGGACCCAGGCTCTTTTCTATTAACACTTTGTGGTTCTGCTGTTTTTTGGGGTTTCAGAATCTTTTGCTTCTGATGGTAAATGGAAAACAGAGAGGGTAGAAGATGTGTAGGAGATTTTTATAGGCCAGGCGTGGCACTGGAGTACATCATGGCCCACAATCCGTTGTCCAGAAATCTGTCACATGGCCCCACGTTGAGACAAGGGGGAGTCAGCCGGGGAATATAGCCTCTGGCTGAGAAGCTGCTCCCTAGCGACAATCTAGCGCCATGGACTGGAGCATGAATGGTGACGCCAGTAAGGTCTGTCTTCTCATGCCTCCAGCTTCTTGTTTCTCTTGCCTTTGTCTCCGTTTACGATCCTCCCCTCACTTCCTCTCCAGCCTGATAGGTACCCAGTCATCTGCGCTTCATCAAAAACTGCTCTCGGGAAGGAAGCCGTGGCTGTACTGAAGTGTAAATGATGTATAAAGCTCAATCTAAGGTTGTCTGCATTTTAACAGAAGAAGCCTCTGTTTGATATAAGTAAAAAAATATGAAGTTCTAATGAGAGAGTTCAGAAGCATGTGAAGTATTTTGGGGGAACAAGAAGCATACAGTCTCTAAAATTAAACCACATGTTGGATCTGGCTGTCTTTCTATACAGCCCAAAACAACAACAGGACTCTTAAGTTAGGAAAGGATTTCTTTGTTGTTTGATATAATTTGGAAACTTTCCATAAAGACAGGTTGTTATGGGCTGAATTGTCCCCCCTCCCCACCCCCCACTCTTATGTTGAAGCCTCAGTTCCCAATATCTCAGAACATGAGTGTACTGGGAAATAGAGCCTTTAAATAGGTGATTAAGTTAAAATGAGGTCCATAGGGGAGGCCCTAAGCCAACATGACCAGCATCCTTATAAGAAGAGGAAATTTGGACACACAGAGGAATACCAGTGGTGCTTGTGTACAGAGACCATGTGAAGAGGCAGCAAGAGGGTGACCATCTGCAAGCTAAGGATAGAGACCTCAGAAGAAACCAACCCTGCTGACACCTTGATCTTGGACTTCCATCTTCCAGAACTGTGAGAACATAAATTTCTGATGTGTAAGCCACTAAGCCTGTGATATTTTGTTATGGCAGCCCTAGCAAACTAATACACAGGTTCTCCTATTTTGTATATAGATCAATACATTTAAGTATGAAAGGGGGCTATGAGAAGGATTGGGAGCATGGAGCCTTGATGGTGAAAGAATCAGAGATTAGTGAAAGAGCTTAACAATTTAGAATAAATGCACTCTATCATCTCCCTGAGAAGCCAAAGGCGTAATCTGTTAGATATCCTCCAGAATGGTGAATGCGCATTGTCAGATTTGAGTTAACCTCTCTAAGAGGTGGTCAAATAAATTTGTGCTTGTCTCCATTTGTGTTTTTTGGACTGATTTATCTTGTTACATTGGGGAAATGGAAGATTTCTGCAAAATGCTTTAACAATGGAAAATAAAAATTCTGGTTAAATATTAGTTAAAATCTTCTTGCCATAACCTATATCAAATACCTAGTTTTCAATACATAACTGGATGATTGAATTTTAAGTTTTCATTTGAAAGGTGTCATTGTGGTTAGTACAGTCAGTTTGAAGCCTTGGGACTACCTTCTTTTTTTTTTTTGCTAAGTAGGCAAAGCCTCAAATCTTAATTCCCTTTTGCTTCTGAAACTTGGCAACTGCCAAAATATTTTTTACACCCAAAGCTGAGTGCAGGACTCTAAAGTGCCTTAGGGCATGTCAATACTGGGTTGGCAAAGTGTTTCTCCTTTCTTGCAGACACAGAAGTGGCTCTGGGGCCTTTTCCAGGAAATAATGTTCGAGAATTCAAACCCAATCACAAATCCCTTGTGGATGGACAGGAGAAAGCAGGCATCTGGCATCCAGAGATAAGAAACAGAAGCAACATGGTCCTGTCAAGTTGCTTTCTACAATGCCTTGTTAGAATTCAATTCTGTTTATCTTAAGAAGCAGTCATGAGCTGCTTAGTTTGAGATTTTTGGAAAGCAAATCATCCTTTTGGCAAAAAAACAAAAAAAAAATGTCAACCATCTGGCTAACTCAAAAACATCAGCACAGAGGAGGGAGCTTGTGCAATGGAAGGGGGCAGTGTGATTCCGGAGAAGGAGTCCTGGGTTAGAACTCTGCTGCCAGGTGATCATGTGTTCTGGTTCAATCCCTTAACCTTAAGTTTTCCTCATCTGTTATAACAGAGTGTTTCTTGGCTGGGCTGACTGGGACTGTTGGTGAATAGAATTAGGAGACATTGCTAACTCCATGTACCTGTTTGCAACCATTTATTTGCAAAGGACCCAGGACAAAAGACTTCATTGCTGTCCACAGTTGTACCACAGGTTCAGACATTTATAGACATGTCTGATGGACTGTTGCATGTGTGTGTGTCTGGCTGAAGTCCTATTCTAGGGAGGGTAGTGGAAGCCACTGAGAGAGAACTTCAAAGAAGGAAAGGAGTTGGGCAGGAGAACTTGATTTTACAATGAGACATGAGTGTCAGGGAAGAATGTGGCAGCGGAATCTTGAACTCATTTGGATCCAGCCACCCTAGGAGAAAGGGGTTTGCTTTGTGAATTTAAAGTGCTGTGCCAATAAACACTTGCTGAGGACCCTTCTTGCCATAGCTGGATATGACATAGAAGGAATATTATCCGTCTCATTTTGGAAGAAGGGGGTTGGTTTTATGGTGCAGGGCCAACTGTCAACTCTATGACACCATCATGGGATGGGGACCATGGCACTGGCCATGATCACAGATTTAAGTCATGAATACATATGTGCATCCTGGGGATTAGAGGGAAAATGTGGAGAAGGATAATGTGTTAAAGACAAGACTTCCTGTCAACAGAAAGGGAAAGCCTTGGGGCCTTTGAGATTTAGGTAGGTTGAAACATTCAGCTTCCATTAAGAGGATATGGTTGGGGCATAATCTCTGAATTCGATTCTAGTTCTAATTGTCAATATTTCTCTGAACCTGAGAGGGAATTCAACAGAAACTTTCATACATGTAATAATAATAATAGCTATCATTTATTGAGTTTATTTGTTATTCACTATGAATCTCTGGCAGTAAACCCAATTTAAGGTGAAGAATTTTCCCTTATCCCCTTTCTTGCCCTGCTCTGCATGGGTGGTCCTCTCCCTCTCTCTCCTAAGGTCAGTGGGCTCCACTGCCCCCCAACTCTTCTCCTCCCCAGCTATAACCAGAGGAAGGGCCCTGCTTCAATCACTTATGCTTTAGGGCTGCCGAGGAAAAAATTGAGTTTTTATTGTTTTAAAATGTTTCTACTATAGTCACTTTATATTCACTTGTACTACAATTGGTACCAGAAAAAAGATGGGTGATTTTTATTAACCTCAACAGGATCTGAATGGTTTTTATACTGGTTAACTTAATTATTATTATAACAAGCTCAGTGAAGTTGTTATGGGTTAAACATTACAAAACGCAATTTCCTATAACAAATAAGCAATGATTGGTAAACTCTATTTCCTAAGACAGATAAGTAGGTGAGTTCTATAGTCTTAAAGTTAAAAGTTGTGTAATAATTAACCATTATAGTTATGGTAAAATCCCACAAGAGACCTTTGTGTATAAACTACTGAATTTTATGATGACAAGATACAGAACAAGTATAAATCTGACAAAAAAAGCATTCTACTTCTCCAGCCTATCTAATGTTTGTATTCTTAGTGGCCTCAAGTTAACTGACTGGTAAATATTTTCCAGTTCTTTTCTTATCTGTATAACAACATGTAGTTATTAGCTTAAAGCACAGTATTCCCAAAGCCTCATGTCAATAGGTAAGTTTCTCAATCTCTCAAGACTACTCTATAAAATACTTGTGATTTCTGTTTTTTAACCTTAATTTTAGTTAAGGGTTAATTAAATAATTTAGGGTTTATAATTTTAATTTTTACAGTGTAAATTTAAAAGGAATTTGCATTTGACCTGCCTCTAGTTGAGAAATAATATCTTTGGCTCTCACATAAAGGAATTTTAAGAATCACTCAAGGGAAAGTAATTTTTTTGTGGTAGAACAGGAATTACTTTTTTCATGGTTTCTGAAATCATGACATGCAGAGGTCCTTCCTGAAGCTGTCTGTCAGGTCAATGCAATATGGGCAATGTTTTCTTAAATCAGACATTACAGTGGACAGAGAGTACCTTGTTACACAGTGAACAAAGAACGCTGGTTAAAATGTGCAGAGATTGGGATATAAAGGATGGTAGCACAGGGATCACCATAAGGTTGCATAAGCCAGAAAATGAAGCAGAGGAGACCACTGAGTTCCAAGAGATCTGCCATACAAACTTGGATTTCTTGGTATTTCACTCATTCTATAGTACAATCTGTTAAAAACTATATTTATTGAGTGTTCAAAGCACTGTGTTTAGCATTATAGATATAAAGGTAAGCAAGATAGACCAGTATTCTCAGGTGACTTACAGCTTAATGGGAAAAACAGATAGGCAAATGAACAATTATGAAAAGGTGTGATAAGTGTCCCACTAGGGAAAGAACTGGGCGTTGGGAGAACAAAGCAAGGGGCATACAGCCTCATCAAATGGGGGCTGGAAAGTGGCCTTATCTGAGGTCTGAAGGATGAATAAGGGAGCCAGTTAAGGGAGGAGTTTAGGCACTAGGGTTCCAGATAGTGGGTTCTTCTAGTGTGAAGTCCTAGGGGCAAGAGATAATGTGGTGCACTGAGAATTAAAAGAAGTATACTGTTGGGAGGAGAGGAGGCAGTTACAGGGTGTGAGAAAGGAGTGGGAGATTAGGCTGGAAAGATAGGTAGGGCTACATTAGAGGCCATGGTAAGGTTACATTTTAACCGAAAGTCGTGTGAAGTCACTGAAGGGTTTAAAGACATGGCATGATGTGGTGAGTCACATTTTAGAAAAATCACTCTTATTGCGATTGGAAGAGAGCACAAATAGGGGCAGTGAGACCAGTTAAGAAGCTATTGCAGATTTTCAGTTGATAGATGTTGGGGGTCTGGGCTAAGGCAGTATCATTGGAAATTAAGATGGATTGAAGGAAGTTGAGAAGGTAAAATAGGCTTGGTGAAAAACTTAACATGGATGTGAGGAAGGAGAAGCATCACGGGTGGATGGTGTATGAAAACGCCACACATTGAGCTATTCAGGAATGGATTTGAGAGGATGATCAGTTCAGTTTTGGGCTTGTTGAATTTGGGTCCCTATGGGACAGTGATTGTGGATGTTGAGTAGGAGGTGAGTAAATGCGTCCGGAGCTTGAGAGACTGGTGTGGATAACTGAAATACTGTGCAAAGGTACAAAGTGAAAAGAGAGGAGACCCTAGGATAGAACACTGAGGCATCGGCATTTGGGTGACAGGTAGAAGAAGCAGAAGGTCCTATGGCCAGAGAGTAGGAGGAAAACCAGGGCAGCCTGGGCCAAAGAAGAGAGTGTTTCAGTAGGGGAGAGATTAATGTATCAAATGCTGAAGATGGCCAAAGTAAAATAAGGACTGAAGTGTGTCCATTGGAGCTAGCACATGGTACACATTGGCATCTTTGGCAAGAGAAGTTTAAATGCTATGGTGGGCCAGAGACCAGATTGCACTGGAGTGGAAAGAAGAGTAAATGGAAGCAAAGAGTATAAGCACATTCCTTTAAGAGGAGAGGGGCTGTATTCTGGAGAGGACACGGGGCTAAAAGAGCATGTTTTATCTCCTGATGGGAAAGAGCCAGTAGAGTGAGCAAGTTTGAAGGTGCAGGAAAGAGATGGCATAATCAATAAAAGGAAGGGATTAGCCCTAAGGAGGAGGAGTCTTAACTCACCCAGTGTGAAGGAGGCAAACATGAGCACAAATGTGGGCATTTGCATCCTTGGAATAAGCCCCACTTGATCATGATCTATACTTCTTTTTTTTTAAATATTATTGAATTCTATTTGCTAATATTGTGTTAAGAATTACTGTTTCTATATTCATGAGGGATATTGGCCCATAGTTTTCTTTTTTTGTACAGTCTTTGTCTGGTTTTGGATTCTGGGTGATGCTAGCTTCATAAAATAAGTTGGGAAATGTTTATTTCTCTTTTATTTTGTGGAAGAGAATGTGTAACATTGATGTTAATTCTTCTTTCGATGTTTGGTAGAGTTCTCCAGTAAAACCATCTGGGCCTGGAGATTTCTTTTCTGCTGTTTCTTATTTCCTTGCTTCTGCTTACTTTGGATTTTTTTGTTGTTGTTTTTCTAGGTTCCTTAGGTGAGAGTTTATATTATTGATCTGAGACTTTTCCTTTCTAATGTATACATTTAGTGCTATACATTACTCTCTCAGTACTGCTTTACATGCATTCCACAAATTTTGATATGTTGCAATTTTATTTCATTCAGTTAAATGTAACTTTTGATTTCCCTTTAAGACTTCCTCTTTGCCCCATGGTTATTTATTTATTTATTTATTTTTTCTTTTCTTTTCTTTTTATATTTATTTCAGAGTATTATGGGGGTATGGATGTTTAGGTTACATGTATTGCCTTTACTCTGCCCAAGTCAGAGCCACAAGCATGCCTATCTCCCAGTGAGTGTGCTCTGCACCCCTTAGGTGTGAATTTACCCATCCCCTCCTTCACCCTCCCACCTGCCCAACACCCAATGAATGTTACTTCCATATGTACACATAAAAGTTGTTCAATTAGTATCAATTTGATGGTGAATACATGTGGTGCTTGTTTTTCCATTCTTGAGATACTTCGCTTAGAAGAATGGGCTCCACTTCCATCCAAGATAATACAAGAGGTGTTAGTTCACCATTGTTTTTTGTGGTTGAGTAGTACTCCATGGTATACATATACAACATTTTTTAAATCCACTCGTGTATTGATGGGCACTTGGGTTGTTTCCACATCTTTGCAATTGTGAATTGTGCTGCTATAAACATTCAAGTGCAGATGTATTTGTTATAGAATGTCTTTTTTTGCTTTGGGTAAATACCCAGTAGTGGGATTACTGGATCAAATGGTAATTCTACTTTTAGTTCTTTGAGGTATCTCCATACTACTTTCTATAGAGGTCGTACTAGTTTGCAGTCCCTCCAGCAATGTATAAGTTTTCCTATCTCTTGGCATCTATGCCAACATTTGTTGTTTTGGGACTTTTTGATATAAACCATTCTCTCTGGAGTTAAGTGGTATCTCATTGTGGTTTTTATTTGCATTTCCCTGATGATTAGAGATGAAAATTAGCCAAAAGCCAACGATTGATGGCCAGATACCACAATGGCTCAAGAGATAAAACAAAACAACAAAGTTCAACTTAACAGGATGAACAAAACTCCACCCCACTTATCAATTCTCTCAATAAACGTGAATGGCTTGAACTGCCCACTGAAGAGACACAGACTGGCAGAATGGATACATATACACAAGCCAAGTATCTGCTGTCTTCAGGAAATGCATCTAACCCATAAGGATGCATATAGACTCAAGGTGAAGGGATGGAAAACAATTTTCCATGCTAATGGAAACCAAAAGAAAGCAAGAGTAGCAGTTCTCATAGCAGATAACTTAATCTTCAAATTAACAAAAGTAGTGAAAGACAAAGATGGTCACTATATAATGGTAAAGGGAACAATTCAACAAGAAGACATAACAATCTTAAATATTTATGCATCTAACACAGGAGTGCCCAGATTTATAAAGGAAATCCTTCTTGATCTAAACAAAATGATAGACAGCAGCACCATAATAGCTGTCTACACCCTGCTGACGGAACTAGACAGATCCTCCAAAGAGAAAATAAATAAAGAAACAAATAAATAAAGAAAATAAATAAAGAAACAAGGGACTTAAATAGAACTCTAGAACACATGGGCCTAACAGACATTTACAGAACATTTTACCCCAAAACCACCAAATATACTTTCTTCTCATCAGCACAAAGGACATTCTCTAAGATTAATCACATCCTAGGGCACAAAACATGTCTCAGCAAATTAAAAAAAAATAGAAATTATACCATGCATCTTCTCAGACCACAGTGGAATAAAATTAGAAATCAACTCCAACAGAAACACTCCTCAAACCATGGAAACTAAACAACCTACTGATGAATGATTTTTCAGGTCAAGGAGGAAATTAGGATGGAAATCAAAAGATTCTTTGAAGTAAACGAAAATGGGAACACAAGTTACCAAAATCTATGGGACACAGCTAAAGCAGTCCTGAGAGGAAAATTTATAGCCATAAGTACCTACATCCAAAAGATGGAAATATCACAAATCAACAATCCAATGAATCATCTCAAAGACCTGGAAAAGGATGAGCAAACCAGTCCCAAACCCAGCAGAAGAAAAGAAATAACAAAGATCAGAGCAGAACTAAATTAAATCAATAACAAAAGATCTATATGGAAGAGTAATAAAACAAAAAGTTGGTTCTTTGAAAAGATAAACAAAATTGACATGCCTCTTGCTAGATTAACCAGAAGCAGAAAAGAAAGGACTCTAATAAGCTCCATTAGAAATGATAAAGGAGAAATTACAACTGATACCACAGAAATACAAAATATCATCTCTGAATACTATAAAAATCTCTATGCACACAAACTTGAAAATGTGGAGGAAATGGACAAATTCTTAGAAACACACAGCCTCCCTCGGCTCAACCCAGAAGATGTAGATTTCCTGAACAGATCAATATCAAGTACCGAAATTAAAGCAGTAATAGAAAACCTTCCTAAAAAAAAAAAGTCCCGGACAAGATGGTTTCACACCAGAATTCTACCAGACCTACAAAGAAGATCTGGTGCCTATCGTGCAGAAATTATTCCACAACATCAAGAAGGAAGGAATCCTCCCCAATACGTTCTACAAAGCCAACATCACCCTGATACCCAAGCCAGGTAAGGACCCAACAAGAAAATAAAACTACAGACTAATATCCCTTATGAATATAGATGCAAAAATGCTCAAGAAAATACTAGCAAATCGAATTCAGCTCCTCATCAAAAAAAATAATCCATCACGACCAAGTTGGCTTCATCCCAGAGATGCAGGGATGGTTCAACATACACAAATCTATAAATGTAATGCCCCATGGTTATTTAGAAGTGTGTTGTTTAGTTTCCAAGTGCTTGGAAATTTTCCTGTTATCTTTCTGTTATTGATTTCTAGTTTGATTCCATTCTGATTTTAGAACACATTCTGCATGATTTTAATTCTTGTAAATTTGTTGAGATTTGTTCTATGACCCAGGATATGGTCATCTTGATATATGTCCATGGGCACTTGAAAGGAATGTGTATTTTGCTGCTGTTGGCTAAAGTGTTCTGTAAATGCTGATCAGATTCTGTTGGTTGATAGTGTTGTTGAGTTCTTCTATATCCTTGCTGATTTTCTGTCTAGTTGTTCTATCAATTGTTGATAGAGGGGTGTTGAAGTCTCCAGCTATAATTGTGGATTTGTCTATTTCTCCTTTCAGTTCTATCAGTTTTTGCTTTGCGTGTTATGTAGCTCTGTTGTTTGGTACATACACATTTAAGATTGCCAAATTTTGTTGGTGGATTGATTCTTTTATCATTGTATGATGTGACTCTGTTTCTGACAATTTTCTTTGTTCTGAAATCTATGCTACCTGATATTAATATGGCCACTCCTGCTTTCTTTTGATTAATGTTTGCATGACATATCTTTTTCCAGCCTATTATTTTCAACCTTTGACTTCCAATCATACTATTCACATTTAATGTATTATTGATATGTTAACATTTAAATCTGCCATTATATATTTTACTTTCTGTTTATCCTCTCTGTTTTTTACTTCTCTGTTTTTTTTCCTGCCTTTTTGTGGGTTACTTGAACATTTTGTAGAATTCCATTTTTATTTTCCTATAGTGTTTTTGAGTATATTTCCCTGCATAGTGGTTGCTTTAGGTATTACATCTCACACACACACACACACACACACACACAATCTTATCACAGTCTACTTATGCCATCATTTTACAAGTTTTACATGAAGTGTAGAAGCCTTACCTGTCTTCATGTCCTTTTCCTTTCCCTATTTATAATAAAATTGTCTTAAATAATATCTTTACATACATTTAGAGAAATTCTTTTAGGGTAGGTCTGCTGGTGTAAATTTGTCTCTTCCTACTTTCAAGATTTTTTCTTTGTCTTTAGTTTTCAGACATTTGACTAAGATCTGTTTTGGTGTGGATTTCTCTAATTCCACTACCATGATGCAGCTGGAGTGCTTCATTATGGTCTGTTGAGAGTGGAAGTCTAGGCTTTCCACTTGACCTTTATGGGTATGGATTGAGGAGGGGTCATAGTTTTTTTCTGTGATATTTGACTGCAGTAAAATGGTTATATTCTTAACATTTTCTGGTTTGCTAGCCTGCCCTTTTCCTGGATCTTTGCTACAGAGAGAAGGCTTTTGTTGGGACTTTATTGTCTGCACTCATTGGCATTTCCATGTTGTCAGCTTCTTCAGCACTCAGTCTGGGATGTAGGAGGCAAGAAGAAAACCCAGAGAACTCACCACAGTATCATTCTTTAGGTCCCATGGGCCTCAACTGGTGTGCCTTTTTCTCTCCACTTTTCAGAGTCTTCTTATGTTTGTTTAACACATAAGGCTCAGGGTTTCTATTTGTACTTAGGAGGAGGAATAAGGAAAAATACATCTACTCTATTGTCCCAGAAGTGGAATTACCATTCACGACTTTTGAGTGTCTTACCAGACATTCTTGGAGTAAAAAAAAACTGTAGTGATCAGAACCTAAACTCTAAGTCTGTTTTACATCTGTCACATATTATTTTTAGTAATTTTCTAAAAATATGATTACTGTGTAAAACAAGGGAAAGATTGTGCTTTGTCTTGTTCTCAACTTTCCCAAAAGTTGGTCACCGTTTCAGGAAATGACATGACTTAATGGCTGTGCTGCCTGCAGTATTGTAGTTTTCAATTCCACACACTCATACCTGTCTGCATTTGCAAGTGCTGCATTCCCAGTGGTTCCACATATAAGTGCAAGCATCTGACTGCTTCATCGTGTTTTCAAGTGTGGTCATGCCCAAATACCTACATATGAAATGTATATTATTTTATTAGACAATAACTTCCTTTTATTTCTCTGTTATACTTAGGGCACCATGTTGAAATTTGGCAACTACATTGTGTAGATTGTATTTTACATGAATTTCGTTTCACGGTAGGAAAGAATGGTGACTCAAAATAGTTGTCAGAAGAAGAGAGCATTAGATCTGAAAGGGTTGAGACCACTGATCTAATGCAATTAGTCAAAGTGCTAATCAAATTTAATAACTAATAACAATGATAGATAATACTATTAAAGAAAGATTCAATTCTGCAAATCAACCACCAGATGTCCATCATACTCCTTTCCAGTCTGAGAGAAACCATGGCATTTCTTGATGATCAAAAAGAGCAGAGATAATAATAGATTTTTAGCTTGTCTTAGAGTCTTTAAAGAAAGGCAGACAGGCAGCGTGCTACACACGGGTGGCTGTCGTGCTTGCTGAAAGTTTCAAATGGGGCTGAGAGAAGATATAACAGTATTTTTAAAAAACTATTTGTGTGATGCTGGGAATTCACCTAATTTTTCTGAGCCTCATTTCTTCATTGTGTACAATGAGGGGATTGTGGGGCTAAAGATGGTCACTTAAGAGCCCTCCCAACTCAGGGACAGCCCTTGACAATTTTCATTCCTTAGCTCATTTGAAAGGATTGGGGCAGTGGTTTTTTGGTGTCATTTTTTCACTGATTCTAGGACTGAGCGTGTGGGAAGCTTGACTGTCTTTCCCCAGGGTGAGGTGACAGGCTTAGGTGAGAATGAAGCAGAGAAGAGACAAAGATCTGCTGAGAAAGGACATCTTTCTGCGGTAGTTTTCTCTTTAGCAACTCTCACTCTTTCTGTAGATTCTGCGGAGGGGATCTCTCTCAGATCTAACCCATGGGCACGTCCCTATTTCAGGACCCCTTCTTTGTCATGACAGTTTTTCATATCCTAATTAATTTCCTTGTCTGCAATCTCTCTCATCTCCGTGCCGACACCAACATTTTCTCCCTAAAATGCAGATCTGGTCATGTTATCATGCTTATAAACAAGGGATGACTCCCCATAGCATGAAACCAAGCCCTGCTCCACCAGGCTCTGGCCTGTCACCCTGGCCCAGTGTCCACTTCCCCCCACATTCCCTCTGCTCTGACCATGCGGGGCTCCCTGCTTGTCCCTAAACATGTCATGCACTTTCATGTCTCTGGACCTGTACCTGGAACTTCCCTTTCCCTCTTCAATCAGCAAACTCCTACCTTCTCTTCAATGCTCAGCCCAAATGTCATATTTTCTGTGAAGCCATTAAATAATTTCTCTCCTGTGTTCCCACAGCCCTTTGCACATAGTCTGTTAAAGTACTCGCCACACTGTGTTATGGGGTCCATGTCTCCCATGAGACTTGTGAACCTCTCAAGGGAAGGCACTGAGTTTTATTCTGTGTTTAATGTCTAGCGCTTGGCACATAGTAAGTGCACAATAAATATTTGTTGGATGAATGAATGCACAAAGGATAGTTCCCAAACCTAACCACACATGAAGATTACCTGGGAAGCTAGTTAAAATCCAGATTCCTAGCTCTTACCTACCAACTCAGAACTCTGGATGGGCCAATTAATTTGCAGTTTGATAAGCTCTGAGTAATTCTGTGCAGACATGCTGGTGCTGGTGCTTAGGTGGGCCTTGGAACCATTACCAAATCCATTATAAATGAGGTCCTAGCACTTTCCAACAGGAATTTCACAGATCCTAGAATGTTATCCCCCATCTTCATATTCTGAACTTGCTCCAAGCCATTCAGTTCACTTTGACTTGTAGAAAATTTCAGAATTATTCTGGGGGCTTTAAAAAAAATATACATGCTGGGGCCTCCCCTGTGGAGATGCTGATGTGCCTTAGGGAGGGCAGAGGGGAGATCCAGCCATGGTCATGTATATTTTGAAACTCTGGACGAGAATTTGGCAGATCATACTCTGCCTTGGTAACGCTGCACCTGTAGGAACATGTGTATTCCCTACATTTCAGGGAGTGAGGACCAGGGATTTTGGTTCATGTTTAATTTGGTCCCATTGAGCTTACTTGCAATCCATATTTTGAATTTCATATGTGACATTTCAGAAATTTCCTTTTGGTTGGAGTCCATTGCTGGAGAGCTAGAGTGATCCTTTGTGGGTTTAAAAGGAGCCTGTTTTTTCATACTGCTAGTGTTCTTATGCTTGTTCTTTCTCATCTGGGATCTCTTCCCTCAGCTCAAAACAGATAGCTTTGTGGTTCACTTGTTCTCCTCTGCTGGAAACTCTGCTGCTCTGAAGAATGCTCAGGCAGGAGAAGGGCAGATGCACCAGGAGCCTGTGACAGGAGGGGCAGGCCTCTTTTGACAAGATTAGCAGAGGCAGGCAGCTGTGGGATGCACAAACCACTCAGAGCTCCCTGTCTTGGCAGTGACAGCACTCTTTGTCATTCGGGGGTCCAAAAGCACTGAGATAGCAGCTTCCACCCTTGCCCAGCTGCAGCAGAGGTGGTGGAGGCAGCTCAACTTGCAGTGTGCAGGGCTACCAGACTGGCTGTGGGCTGTGGCTGAAATACCGCGGCATGGGCAGTGTGATTGTGCCAGGGACTTGCCTCCAGGGAGGATAGGCTCCCCACAGAAGAGACAGGCAGCTCAGGAAGAGGACTGTTAGCCCTGCCCTCCCTCAGGAGAGGCAGTAGCTTTTGCCTTTGGGGCACTCAAAAGCTCTTGTTGTGGCTTTTTTAGAGGGAAAGGAGTGAGCCCCAAGTTCCATGGAATCCAGTCCCCCAAGGCTGCTGTGTTTTGAGTGGGTGCTGGGGAGCATTGGCTGTGGATTTGGTAATGTAGAGACCCAGGACCTGAGATTCCCGGGTTGAGACCACCATGCCACAATCTCGTGCTTGGGAGCAGAGGTGGCTACGTCCACAGCATAGGGTGGTTGAAGGAGGGGAGGTCCCCATCTCCATGTCCCTTCCTGGGCCTTGGTTCTACTTCTGCTCTATGACGGGGGCACTCTCCTGTTCTACAGACTTATCTCTGCATTCGTGTCTCCACTGGGAGGGGTGCAGACAACTTTGGATCACAAGCCAGGTGCTCTCAGTGCAGGAGCATGCACTGTTCACCCTCCTGTCCTAAGAAGCATTGAAGCACTTCCCAGTCCCCTTGGGGAAGTCCACACTATGGGTCAGAACTCCAGGAGCATTGCTGCTGTCCTGTCTCCCTGTTCCCCTGTGGTTGACACAGTCCAAGCAGGTGCTGGGAGATATTTGTGTGGAGGGGAAGGCTTGTCTCCAGGCCACTGCTACAAACTCAGGTGGGGACAAGGCAGGCCCTCTAAGTGGTGGCAGTGGAGGCAGAATGCCTTGGGGATTCACTGGTGCCTGGGTCCTGCAGCAGCAGAAGCAGCAGAGGCAGCAGGGTGGACCCCTCTCAGTGGTGGCAGCAGAGGTGAGGGGCCATGGGGTTTTGCTCCCACTTGGGGCCTGTAGCAGCAACAGAAGTAGCAGTGGTGGTGGGGTACACCCCTCTGAGCAGTGACAGCAGAGGCAGGGGCCATGGGAGTTTGCTTCTACCTGAGTCCCACAGCAATAGCATCAGTGGCAGTGGTGTGGGCACCCCTCAGCAGTGGTGGCACTGGCCCCTGGGCAGATGTAGTTCTCTGGGGCTGGGCTCACAGGATGGTGCCAGCTATCGCGCTCAGGGCTTGGAAGTCCACGGGACCCCCCCAGTGCCCCCTCTCCGGAGCAGTGCTGTAGGCAGCTCCCTGTCTTAGTCTGGAGGCCTGCGAGGGTGCAGGGGCCCTCCTGTAGCTAGGATTGCAAAGTCTGCAGCAGAAGTGTGGAGCCCTGGAGGTCTATTCCTTGCCCCTTCCCCACTTGTGGGTGCCTCTTCTGGCTGCGGCTGATCTGGCCGAGTGGGCTGCCCTACTTACCTCTCCTTTGCTTTTGGTGCCTCCCATCACTTCTCTGTTGAGTCCCAGTGCTCTCTCTTTGATGATCCTACCTGTAGGTGAATACCTACTCGACACTTTAGATCCTGTCCCATGGGAGTGGTGTGTGCCAGCTGCTGCTAGTCTGCCATCTTGGCTCCATGTCTCTCTCCGTGTTTTCTTCTAGGAGTTTCGCAGTTTTAGATGTTACATTTAAATCCTTAATCCATTTTGAGTTGATTTTTATGTATGGTGTAATGTAGGGGTTCATATATTTTATATTTGTATGTGGAGATCCAGTTTTCCCAGTTTTTGTTGTTGTTGTTGTTGAAGAGACTGTCCTTTCCCCAAGTCGTATTCTTGGCATCCTTGCTGAGGGTCAATTGGCTCTGTATTTGTGGGTTTATTTCTGGACTCTCTACTCTGTTTCATTGGTCTCTATGTCTATCTTTTTGTATTAGGTTGTCTCTCAAGTATACAACATTGAGTTCAGTTTTGCTTTGTGATCCAATCTGAAACGTTTTTCTTTTAACTGGTGAGTGTAGGCATTGACATTTGTATCCAGACCCAATCCCCTCAACTGGGGCAGTGAACCTATTCTCCAGTTACTGCAAGTCCTGCCTAACACTGGCTCATACCTTCACCTTTCTTTGGAGGATTACCCTTGGCTGATGGGAACCACCAAGTTGGGATACGTCTTGAAATTATGAGAGCTGCCTCCAGCACCAGCCAATGACCCACTGATGTAGATATATAACAACCCAGCACCCTTGTTTCTGGTGGGACAGGTGGGACAAACACTGTGGTGCAATTCATGGTCCAGAACTTCTTGTGCTATGGGCTGAAGGTAGACTTTTTATGAACCCACATATTTACTTACCTTCTTCTTCTGGTCTGTCCTGCTTCCTTTTCTTCTTATAAGTTTCTCTTGAGAGCACATCCTCATGAAACCACTTTAACAAGAATTCTCATCCCAGGCTTTACTTTAAGGGAACCCAACATAAGACAGTGAATTAAGTTCATTTACATTTATTGGTATGACTGATATATTTGGTTTCAACTCTGGATATTATTTTGTGTTATATTTACTGTGTGTTTTATTTTATATTTGCTATGTTTCTTCATTAAAATTGTTTTCTTTAAGAGTGTTTGTATTTTTTGTTCTTATCATTATTTGTGTATTAATGCCTTTTATATTCCATTTTTTTCCTTCTTTAAGCAACTGTTGTTTGTTTTGTCACTTCTCTGTGTGGCAATCAATGAACCTTATTCTATTTTCTCTTCTCTGTGTCTATTTTGCTTTAATTTTTAAAGTTGCATTATTTCTACTTTGTCAGAATATATAACATTTACATACTATTTTTTCACCTTGCCTCATCTTTGTTTTCATCTTAGATTTATAATTAACCATATTCAATGCTAAAATTGAATTTGCTTAAATTTTCTCAGTCATCTCTATTGGATGAAGCTCATCCTCTAGTAAATTCCTCAAAATGAGCCCTTGAGGGCATTTTCTGTAGTTATTACGTGTAAAATATCTTGGCTAAATATAAAAATTTGGGGTCACATTTTTTTTTTATTGAGGATCTTTGAAATTTTGCTTTGAAGTTGTAAATATTTGAATGCTGCTGTTTAGAAGTCCAATGCCAACCTGGCTTTCTTTCCTCTGTAAAATATTTGGTCTTTTTTACATGGAGGGCCGGAGGATTTATTTTTTTCTTTATGTTTAAAAGAGAACAGTTTCAATTGGATGTATCTTAAAGATGACTGTTTGAGGACAATTTTCCCAATTACACAGTGGGCCATTTCAAGGTATTGATTCAAATCTTTCATTTCTGGAAAGTTTTCTTGGATCCTACTTTCAAATACTGGTGTTACTACATTAAAATTGTTTTCTTCCCTGTTAGAGGCCACAATTATATGTCTGTTGGATCTTTATTCTCTCTGATTTGTATTTTATTTTACTTTGTTTTTCTTCTTTTAGACATTTAAATTTTTCTCCTACATTTCCAGTCATGTGCTGGTAAATGTTTAATACCAGATCTGAAAAAAAAAATCCCTGATTTATAGCATTGGCAAATTCCAGTAGTGTAAATACGCTCGTTATGGCCAATGTCAAGCTACCAATGGGATATCACTGAACACAGAGTTAAGAAGATGTGCACAGAATTGTCTCTGCCAAGTTGGGAGAAATTGGCTCCAGCACACCACTGTCATTCCTCTCATGATATTTTCAACATAATCTATTCTCTCTTGGGTACTTTGTAGTTTGGTCTGAAAGGGGTGTCCATGGGATGATCAGGAGTTACTGACCATTCTTCCCGAAACACTGGTGTGGGTGGACAACTCAACTTGCAGAGAAATCTGAGAAGCTGAGCACATCCAACTACTGAAGCAAGACCAAAAGCTGGAGGTTGTAGAGCAGTTTATGCAAATGCATTGCCTCTGTGAAGCTACGGGCTCTGATAGTCCAGCCAGCTATATGGTGGTGGGCTTGGTGCTGCTGTTGGTCAGCAGGGACTAGGGTTGGGAAATGAGCTATATGTGAAGTAAAAGAAAACAAGGACAAACTGGAACGTACCTCTGTGTTTGCCACTGCATCTGACCCCAGAGACCTGCAGAGAATAATGGCTGCTGCTTCTCCTCTACATTCCAAATCTCATGCATGCTCATCTTTTAGGAAACTAACACAGAAACACTCAGGAAAAGAGATTATGGTAAATGTAACTCTCACTAACATGACAGTAGTGCAATCCAGCAAATTTCTGAGGCGATTTTTGATTTTTCTGATTCCATTTATTTTCTGATTTCAGTCAACTCTTGTTTCACATTTTCCTGTTCTTTTTGTCCACTTCCATTCTGAGTTTATGAATTCCTGATTTGAAGTCATTTTAAAAAATATGTACAACATTTTTTAAAGGACAAATAGTTTGTGTTGGGTTAGGGTATTATGTTATAATGTTCCTCTGCATCATGTCAATTTGCTGGGAGAGAATTATCATCAGCTGAAATGTTATATTCTCTTCTTATGCTTCTTTTAAAAAAAATTGTAGCTTTTTATGGATATTGTCTGCTGTATGCTGTTCACTTTTGAAGTTTTATACTTTCCTGGGCCTGCTATAGCAAATGGTTCTACGCAGGTGAGGGTAAGAGGTTTGAGTGGCTTGTGTGGTTCAGGAGTGCCCTCATTTGTTGGCATAGTAAAATATACTTTCTTCATCAGAGGGTGTTTTTGTTGTTGGTGGGAGAGGGTATTGGTATGTCATCTTATTTTATGATTCTCTTTTAGGACTCTTAATTTCCACATTTTGTTGCTTCTTTCCCTTCCTCACCAAGTCTCCAAAGAATGCATTACCTTGGGACTGGTGCCTGCTTAAGGTTGCCACCTCTGGTCTGAAGCACTTTCAAGCTACTTCCTCTCTGTTCTTCCGTATATCAGATCCATGAGATGTCAGGATTTCCTCACTAGGATGGGACTCTGTTTTGGAGATAATTTTACTTGTGTTTTGTCATTAATATTCCCCCCATTGCACTTTACTGAGAACAGGCTATTACAACATGATACAAAAGCTCTCAAGATGAAAACTAAGACTATATTGAACTGGACAAAATCTCCTGGTTTTTAAAACATAAAGTTGATAGTTTAATTATGATTAGTAACAAATCTAAATATCCTTAATATCTTTAATCCAAAATTTTCTGAAGAATTGAAAACAAATAATATACTTTGTGTTTTGATTTATGAATGATCAATTGAGATAATAATGACATTTATTATGGCTATTTTTATTATACATGTTATAGGTGATAGGTCAACCATATTTATATGGGGGTTCATGTACTTCACACGGGTTACTGTGCTTCCTACTTTCAAGAAACCATTCGTGCTCTTACGTGACTCATACAACTATCAAGGGAGATGGGCTTTGAGAGGTGAGAGGGTGAATTTGAACAGAGGTAAAACTTTGCAAATATGAAGAGAAGCTCTGAATACTTCAAAGAGGGGGCAAGTTCTCAGGTTAAAAAAAGAAGAATCAATTGTGATATGCTTACATGATTATATTTAACTAAGTAATGGTTTTAAAAGCTGCCAAATCCCTAATATAAGTGTGTTAGTTGCAAGACTTACATGAAATTGCTTGATAAGTGATATGGCCCTATAAAGGGACACTAGTTTGAATGTTTCCTCTCTCAGTGCTGTGAGTGCACCTCTCTAATTACATGCATGACTCTTAAAAATGCCAAAAGGAGTTTTCTGGTCTGACATGTAAAGAGCTCAGAAATTATCACTCCTATCCTAACAAGAAAAAAAGCTGAACAAATTGAGATTCAAAAACTCCTGTTGGATCCATCAGAGAACTGCGATCACAAGGCAAGCTGATTTCCTCCAAAATGGAGAGACAGACAGGCAGATAGAGCTAATCATAGCTTACAGGATGACAAGAAAAAGAGCCCACAGCTGAAGCCACTATTGGTAGGAACAATTTAAACTGTAATTGACAAATTGCAGGAG
Source organism: Daubentonia madagascariensis (assembly GCA_023783475.1). NCBI lineage: Eukaryota > Metazoa > Chordata > Mammalia > Primates > Daubentoniidae > Daubentonia > Daubentonia madagascariensis. The sequence continues at coordinate 35,589,335 of JAKFHU010001035.1, read as the reverse complement.
GCTTATTGAGAGTTAAAAACTCCAAGGGGCCCTCTCCAATTTTTCCAATTTTATCTTCAGGAGTAAGTTCTCACTGTGAGGACTGCAGAAAAATCTGCCCTTGTTTCCAGTAGTGGGAGGAGAAAAAATAACCATTTTGAAATGCACCTAGAGCTCTCTGTGTGCCTTAACAAGGCCTGGTCTCAGGGAAACCTATCTTATCTAAGCCTGACTTGGGTTTTACCAAAGCCTAACTGACTGGGGGATGAAGGTAGGATAGAGGGAGTGGGGAAGGGAAATACCCACCTCAGGTTCACTAAAAGACTGAGACCTAATCATATGAATGTAGAATGCTTCCTCTCCCCCACATCTTACCACACATCGATAGGGCCCCTGTATAACAACAGGGGATTATCGCTAAAAGAACTATAAGCCTCAGACCCCACTTAAGGAGTCTCTAGGAACACCCAAAATAATGGAGGAGAAAAAGAGGACACTAGAGAAAATGCTACCTTTTGACACCACAGCTGCAGCAAACAGTAGCCAGGTAAACACAAAACCTCATACTAAAGGCCCATTTACCTCAGTTCCTTTTATCTGATGTATCATACCTGCTTTAACAAACAATTAAAGGCATGTTAAAAGGCAAAAATCATGCCAACCTGAAGAGACAATCCAAGCACTAGAAACAGAGTCAAATGTGGGGGATATTTTGGAATTATCAACCAGAAATTAATTAATTATTTCAGCCAGGGATATAAAATAACTATGATTAATATGTTAAGGGCTCCAGTGAAAAAGTGGACAAAATGCAAGAACACATGGGTAATGTAAGCAGAGAGATGGAAAATCTAAAAAAGAATCAAAAGGAAATACTAGAAATCGAGAACATTGTAACAGACATGAAAGGTGCCTTTGGTGGGCTCATCTGTAGACTGGATATGGCAAAGGAAAGAATTAATGAGCTTGAAAACGTAAATAGAAGTTTCCTAAACTAAAATGCCAAGAGAAAAATGAATGAAAAAGATGGATCAGAATATCAAAAAATTGTGACATTTACAAAGAGTATAACATACAAGTAATAGGGATACCAGAAAGAGAAGAAAGAAAAGAAACAGAAGAAATATTTGAAGTAATAATGGCTGAGAACTTTCCAAAATTAATGAAAGACACCAAACCAAAAATCTAAGAAGCTCAGAGAACACCAAGCAGGATAAACACCAGAAAAATCTAACCTCAGCATATACGCAAACTACAGAAAATCAAAGACAAAGAGAAAATTTTGAAGGAATTCAGAACATAAAAAAACTTTACCTATAGTGGAACAAGGATAAGAATTACATTGAACTTTCTCTTCAGAAACTGTGCAAACAAGGAAGGAGTAGAGTTCAATATTAAAGTGTTGATAGAAAAAACCCCAACAACCTAGAAATTCTGTATACAGGGAAGTTATCCTTCAAAAGTGAAGGAGAAATAAAGACTTTCTCTGGTAAAAATTGAGGAAATTTGTTGCCAGCAGATCTTCCTTGCAAGGAATTAAAAGAAGTTCTTCAGAGAAAAGGAAGATGATATAGGTCAGAAACTCAGATTCACATAAAGAAAGGAATTAGAGAAGGATTAAATGAAGGTAAAAAACAATACTTGTTTAGGTTCTTAATTGATCTAATAAATAGAAGTTTGTTCAAAATAATAACAACAATGTATTTGGTGATTGTAGTTTGTGGACTGGTGAAATGAATGAAAACCATGTTATAAGAGATGGTAAGGAGGAATTGGTAATATTCTTATAAGTTCCTTGCACTTCACATGAAGTGGCATAGTTTTATTTGAAAGTGGACTTGGATTAGTCATAAATATATATTGCAAGCTCTAGAGCAATTGTGAAAAGCATTTCTTAAAAACAGTAATGATATGTTAAGAGAGAAGAGAAAATTTTAAAAAAAGAGAAAGAAACAGAGAACAAGGGTAACAAAGGGAAGGCAGGTACAAATATGGTCAATATTAATCCAACTACAACAGTAATTCTTTCAAATAAGAATGGTCTAAATACACCAAGTAAAAGATAGAGACATTAGAGTGGTTAAAAAAATAAGACCCAACTATGCTTTGTCTACAAGAAACCCACTTTAAATATAAAGACACAGATAGATTAAAAGTAAAGGGATGAAGAAAGATATACCAGGCTAATAAAAATCAACTGGATCTAATCGACATTTTATATAATACTTCGTCCAACAACAGCAGAATACACATGCCTCTGATGCTCACATGGAACATTCACTAAGATAGGACACATTTTGGGGCAGAAAACAAATCTTAACAAATTTAAAATAATAGACATCATTCAAAGTATCCTCTCAGACCACAATGGCATTAAACTAGAAATCTGTAACAGAAAGATGGTTGCAATTCCAAAATATTTGGGTATTAAATAACTTTGAAATAATTACACATGGCCAAAGAAGTCTGAAGAGAAATTAAAAAATATTTTGAACTAAATAAAATTGAAAATACAACTTATCAAAATTTGTGGGATGCAGCAAAAGGTTAGAGGGAATATTATAGCATTGAACGCATACATTAGAAAAGAAGCTCAATAAATTAAGCTTCTACCTTATAAACTAGAAAAAGAACAAATTAAATCCAAAGTAAGCAGAAGAAAGGAAATAAAAATCACAGTAGAAATCAGAGAAATTAAAACAGGAAAACAATAGAGAAAACAAAAAAATCCAGATGTTGGTTCAGTAAAATTAGTAACCACCTAACTAGGCCAACCAAGAAAACAAGAGAGAAGACACAAATTACTAATATCAGAAGTGAAAGAGAAACCATCACTACTGAGCCCATGGACATTAAAAAGGATAATAAAAGAATATTATGAACGTCTATACAGCCACAAATTTGATAAGGTACATGAAATGGACCAATTCCTTGAAAGACACAATCTACCAAAACTCACACAAGGGAAAATAGATAATCTGAATAGGCCTATATATATTCAAGAAATTGAATTGTAATTAATAACCTTCCAAAAAAGAAAGCACAAGGCTCAGATTCTTTCACTGGTGAATTCTACCAAACATTTAAGAAAGAAATAATACCAATACTCTACAATCTCTTTGAGAAAATCTCTTTACACACACCCTAGCTCATTCTATGAGGCCACCATTGCCCCAATGCCAAAACCAGATAAAGACATTACAAGAAAGGAAAACTACAGACCAATATCCCTCATGAATAGAGATGCAAAAAACCTCAACAAAATACAAGAGAACTTCAAAAAGTTCATGGAAAAATAGAACTAAAAGATGAAAATAAAAAATATAAACTTTATTCTCAACATAGCCTTCATTATCTATCTCTTAACAGGTTTCAGTAGCTATATTGTCAACAACAACAACAAAAAACTCCTGGAACTAGTAAGCAATTACAGCAAGACTGCTGGTACAAAGCTAATATATATACAAAAGTAATTGCTTTCTTATATATCAGCAACTGATATTTGAAATTAAAAGCAATTATTTACATTAACATCAAAAAAACCTTAGGTATACATATAATAAAATGTATATAAGATCTATATGAGGAAAACTACTCTGATGAAAGAAACCAAAGAAGATTTAAATAAATAGAAAAATATTTCATGTTTATGGACAGGAAGACTCAATATTGTTAAGATGCCAGTTCTTCTGAAATTGTTTGATAGCTGCAACACAAATCCCAACCAAAATCCTTGCAAATTACTTTGTAGACACTGGGCGCAGTGGCTCACACCCGTAATCCTAACACTCTAGGAGGCCAAGGTGGGAGGATTGCTTGAGCTCAGGAGTTCGAGTCCAGCTTGAGCAAGAGCGAGACCCCATCTCTACAAAAAATAGAAAAATTAGCCAGGTGTGGTGGTGCATGTCTATAGTCCCAGCTACTCTGGAGGCTGAGGCAGGAGGATTGCTTGAGCCCAGGAGTTTGAGGGTGCAGTGAGCTATGATGACACCACTGCACTCTAGCTGGGGTGACAGAGCAAGACTCTGTCTAAAAAAAAAAAATTACTTTGTAGATATCAACAAACTGATTTTAAGGTTTAGATGGAAAGGCAGAAGACCCAGAATAGTGAAGAAAATATTGAAGAGGAAGAACAAAGTCAGAGGACTGACATTATATGACTTTAATTCTTACTATAAAGCTTCAGTAATCAACACAGTGTAGGACAGGTTGAGTATCCCTTATCTGAAATGTTTGGGACCAGAAGTTTTTTGGAGTTTGGATTTTTTTTGAATTTTGGACCATTTGCATTTACATACCAGTTGAGCATCCTTAATCTGAATATCAAAATTTGAAATGCTCTAATGAGCATTTCCTTTGAGCATGATGTTTGAGCACCATGTCAGCACTCAAAAAGTTTCAGATTTTGGAGATTTTGGATTTCAAATTTTTGGATTAGGGATGTCCAACCTGTATTGGTAAATAATAGACAAATAGTTAGTGAAATAGAATAGAGAGCCTAGAAGTAGATCCACATGAATATAGTCAACTGGTCCTTTGACAAAGGAGCAAAGGCAATCCAATGGAGAAAAGATAGTCTTTTCATGAAATGGTGCTGAAACAATGACAGCTACATGCCCCCCCAAAAAATAATCTAGACACAGACCTTTATATCTTTCATAAAAATTAACTGAAACTAGATCATAAATGTCAATCTAAAATGCAAAATTATAAAACTTCTAGAAAGTAACATAGGAAAAAATCTAGTTGAGCTTGAGTTTGTCAATGAGTTTTTAGATAAAACGCCAAAAGCACAATTCATGGAAGAAAAAATTACATTGGATTTCATTAAAATTAAAAATTTCTGCTCTGCAAAAGAGAATTTCATACACTGCTAAGAGAATGAAGAGACAAGCCACAGAATGGGAGGAAAAATTTGCAAAACACTTATCTGATAAGAGCTTGAATCTAAAATATGCAAAGAACTCTTAAAACTCAATAATAAGAAAACCCAATAGATGCTTCTCCAAAGAAAATATACATATGGAAAATAAGTATATGAAAAGATGCTCAGTATGGCAGTCATTAAGTCATTAGGGAACTTCAAATAAAAAAAAGTGAGATATCACTACACAACTCTTAGAACGGCTGAAATCCAAAACACAAATGCTACCAAATGTTGGTGAGGATGCAGAGCAGCAGGAACTCTCATTTATTGCTGATGGGAGTGTAAAATAATACAGCCACTTTGGAAGACAATTTGGCAGTTTCTTACAAAACTAAACGTAGTCTTACCATGTGATTCAGAAATCACATCCTGAGGTATTTACACAAGTGACTTGAAAGTTATGTTCACACAAAAACCTGCATACAAATGTTTGTAGTAACTTTATTCATAATTGTAAAGTTTTGGAAGCAACCAAGATGTCCTTCAATAGTTGAATGGATGAACAAGTTATGGTATGTCTATACAATGGAATATTATTCAATGATAAAAAATAAGCTATGTAGCCAAAAAAAGACACGGATGAATCTTAAATATATATTGCTGAGTGAAATAAGTCAGTCTAAAAAAAGACAACATACAATATGATTCCAATATGTGACATTTTAGAAAGTGCAAACAGAAAGACAATAAAAAGATCAGTGGTTGCCAGGTGTTGGTGAAAAGCTTAATTGGTGGAGCATAGGGCATTTTTAGGACAGTGAAACTATTCTGTGTGATACCGTAATAGTGCATACATGACATTATGCATTTGGCAAAATCCATGAAGATTTTACAAGACAATGAGTGAACCCTAATGTAAACTATAGGCTTTAATTAATAATAATATATCAATATGGGCTCATCAACTGTATCAGATGTACCACACCAATGCAAGATGTCAATAATAGGGGAAACTGAGGGCAGGGGAAAAGGGTATGTATGGGAACTCTCTGTACTTTTGGCTCAGTTTTTCTAGAAACCTAAAACCACCCTAAAAATAGTCTATAAGATGTGCTAAAAGGACTTGTGGATATTTAGTGTGGGCCAAACTGCCCTCCTGGACCTAGTCTGTGACAGGCTCTGAATAGGAGCTTTTGGTGGGGGCGGAGGGTCGCACTTAAAGTCACAGAGTCAGCACTGTGACAGAGAGACACTAGAATCTAGGAGCCAAGCTTGTTCTCTTGGAGTTATTTCCTTGCTTTCAGGGGTTGAAAGGAAGATTATACACTACAAACCAACTAGCAGTGCCAAAATCCCAATTAAAATATGGCAATGGCACTACTGGCTTTTAACCATATATATGATTCTTGTTGTGTATAAGGACACTCCTTCACCCCTCTGGAGAAAGCTAACAAGATTAAAAATACAGGACTCATCTGAAGTTGTGACTTTCCATGGAATACTTTTTTTCTTGGAACCTACCATTTCCATCAGGAACCCTCTCTGGATCATGTAATTCATGTTTTTAATGTCCCGCGTAGAGATTTGGCTTTTCTGTTTATGTTTTGCTAATATAAGTCAGGCTGAGCATTTAGCTAGTGTCTCAGCAGGCACTGGGGAGGCAAGTTTGTCAAATGCAAATTAACATATATAATCCTAACATACTTCCAGTAACTGACTTAATATGTGCTCTGTTGAAAAAGGAGTCTCCCAGGTAATAAATGTTGAATGCTTGGGAATAGAATATATACTTAAACCCCAGCCAAAATTTAGCTCCTGAAGCCAAGCTAAAGAGACAAAGTGTTTTATTTTGATTTTTTAAAAAACCTGGATGATTAGTTAACCAGATAAAAAATATAAAAATAAAAAATGATATAATCTCTTTTTAGAGTTCTTATTAAAGAGAATTTTCCTTAAAAATTAAAAAATGATTGGTTGACAATGTTTAAAAAAAAAGAAAAAAATCATTAGCTGATTTTAGGATAACTTCATCATTCCAATTTTAGTATATGTGCTGCCAAAGTGAGCACTTAGGATAACTGTATCACGTATCTCTGTTTCTCTTTTTATATATAATAGAAAACAAATACACTACAATAATAAAAACTCTCACTCTTTTTGAATAATTGCCTTAGTGGTATGGCGATACCCAGTTAATAAGTAAAAATGTTAAAAGTATGAAAAATGTGAATGGATATATAAAGTTAATACTTTGAAGAACTAATAGCTAATGAACAATTGCCAATAAAAAATCCTGACAGATTGGCTTCAAAGAAAAGACAAAAAAATTGTCATTGTTACACTCAATGTTAGCATGCAAGAAAATTTCTCAAATACTGTTACTTGATTACTCAATTAAAAGAACATTTCCATTTATTATGCTTGTGCTATTAATTTGTCAAGAAAGCCTTTCTTTTTATAAGTAGAGCAAATTCAAACTTCAAATTACAGTATGTCTGAATCAAAGTTTCTTAACAGTGGAGATTTTGCAATTTTGGGCTGGGTAATTCTTTATTGTGAGGAGCTATTCTGTACATTGCAGGATGTTTAGCAGCATTGTCCGTCTTTACCTACTATTAATAGATGCCAGTAGCACCCCCCCACCCCCAGGTGTGACAAATGAAAATGTCTGCAGGCATTGCTAAAGGGCCCCTGGGGGGCAAACTTGCTTCTGCTTGAGAACCACTGGTCTAAATTATTGGAATATCTAAAACAGTGCAGTTAAAGTGACTAAGATTATTGAATATATATTCTACAATGAACATGGAAAAAAGGATGCCTTTAAATCAGAGTCAGTGTACAAGTAGAACAAATTTGATGGTATCTGGGCACCTCTATTTCAGTGCTCATTCCAAGGACTGAATTTGGGTGACCATAGCAAACTATTTGGTTTACATAAGCTTTTATTTTTCTTGGCTGGCTTTGGTGTATAACCTGTCTGTTCCAAGATAACTTAGAACAGAGGGTACTCTGTTATATTCAACATAATAGTTCAAGGATACCTATGTTGGCTAAATATATTGTTGATTTAATTACTGTGGCTTTGAATAAAGAATTTAGACCTCTTCTTTCTGAATAAGTGTGTTATTGACCTTTTTCTTGTAGCTCTTCATCACCCTAATGACACATTCACTAATTTCAAAAAGAGTAATTTGCCTCCAAAGGCTGATAATTTCAATGAACTGTTTTGATCGAAGGAGGATTTATAAGTCTTTGCCAGTTGGGCTAATTGCTTATTCAAGGCCTTTAATTGTTCCCTGGCTCATTTCTTTTTAAGAGGCATCTGAACTAGCCTTTCTTTTGCTCATTAGGCTCTTGGCAGCTTCCCAAAGTAAGCAAGGGTTGACATCTGGTATGTGGTACTTAGTACACTGACGATTTTTGCCATTTCCTTAATATCCATTGTCCCCTTCACTTCTCTGGGTCCGGGTTTCTTCCTCTTAGGATGCTTCTTGATTTCTAACTAGGGTAATAACATAACTTCAGAAGCTTAAGTGAGGCTTAGGGCAGTGAGAATTATTAGTTTTTATTTTTGTTGGGTGCTGTTGAAACATTTTGATGTAGACTAAGAAATTGGCCAATGTGGGACATGTTCAGTCTAAGAGTTAGGTGGGTAGGGGATGCTTAGGGGGTGACCAAACATTTAAGTCTTCCTGGGACTGAGGGACTTCCCAGGGCATGGAGCTTTTATTGCTAAAATCAGGAAAGTCCCAGAAAACCTGGAATGAGTTTGTTACCCTGAGAATACTACTACAGTCCAGATGTCTCAGGATTCAGCAGCTTGTGAACCCAAATATGGTCACACAGTCATCAATACCTAAAAATTGGTAGCTATGGGTCCCCACATCATAAGTGAAGGAACTTAGCCCCTGCAACTCTCCCAGATTTTTTTTTAGGAGTGTCCAGAGAATGATTTATTTGTGCCTGTAACTGAGGGCTTCAGTCTGTTTTTCTCCTTTCCTTCCTCTGCAACTTCCCAGCAGTGGATTGCAGTCTACAAACTGCCTAAAGAAGTGCCTCTATACTGCAACTGTTGTTGGAAGTGTGTGTAGAACACTGGCCCAGAACTTGTCTTTCTTCTGCTTTGGTGGGCATTTTTTCTTCTTTGGGAGATCCCAAAGCCTTCAGGCTATCAAAAGTGCCCAGAGAGTAACAGGAGTTCATTAGCTCCTGGGCTCCCTCCTCTTCCCTTACTGTAAGCCTCCTTTTAATCCATTATCCTTCTCTCCCACCTCTAATTATTCTCAGGCATTCTGGGACCACAAAATTGAGTATCAAAACCCCCCTGCAAACTAACCCACACCATGGGGAGTGTGGTCTTATTCCTTTCACCCTCTCAGAAGCTTCTTTCTGCTCAGCCAAACCACTATCTTACACAACCACGAAGTGGGAGGATTTTCCAAACCCACCAAGGGTTACATCTCAGCTTCTAACCAATTAATTAAAACCAGTTTAAACTGTTCTTAGTCCCCATGGTTGTATGGCATGACTCCAGGCCTTTATCTATCAAATCCAAAGTTACTAGGAAGCCATCAGGACAGAACACAAGAGGTTAGGGGGATGCTGTCCGTGGTGCTGCAGCAGTGCTCAATGTTGATGAGCACTCATGGGCTTCAAACTACCGACAATCTCAGACTTACAATGGTTTCACTTATGAATTTTTGACTTTATGATGGTGCAAAAGCAATACGTGTTCAGTAGAAACCATGCTTCGAGTACCCACACAACCATTCTGCTTTTCATTTTCAGTACATGAGATATTCAATACTGTATTACAAGATAGGCTTTGTGTTAGGTGATTTTGCCCAATTGTAAGATAATGTAAATGTTCTCAGTACATTTAAAGTAGGCTAGGCTAAGCTATAATATTAGGTAGCTTAGGTGTGTTAAATGTATTTTTGACTTAGAATATTTTCAACTTATGATGTGTTTATCAGCGCATAATCCCATCATAAACTGAGGAACACCTGTACTCAATTACAGGGCAAGTATTAGTGAACCAAACTCTCATTTTCTCATTAGTCACTCCCGCCCCAACTTGACTCATTTTCTTACTTTTTGTAAACACAGAAGATGCAAAAACTATCAGTTAGAAGGATTTTGGCTGCAAGTTACATAAATTCTGATTCAAACTGGCTTAAGCAAATAGGACACTTATTACCTTGTATAACAGTAAGTCCATAAACAGGGCAAGCTTCAGAGTTGATTAACTCAGTGCATCAGAAATATCAAGATGCCAGGTTGTCTCCATATCTGTGATATATCATCCACACACTATTCACCTTCATACTAATTCTTCTCCTTGTCACAAGATAGCTGCCAATAGAAATTGGGAAAGCTTGTGCCCTTGATTTCATGCATTGGGAGACAAGGAGGAGATGAGGATAGAGAGATGGTGGAAGAGAGGGGAGAGTGAGGCAGAGATGGTTCCTCAACTACCGAATGTTAATTCTTCTGTTTAGTCTTATCGGGCCAATTTAGGTCATATGCCCACTCTGTTATCAGTAAAAGTCACCAGAAAAATGCCATCCAATATTTGTTTAGATGAATCAGGATCTACACCCAGAGTTAGAAATGGGGTAAGTGTCTCTGGGTCACATGGGCTACACGAAAAATGATGGATAGTTGAACAAAATTGGGATTTCTTTAGGAAAAAGGAAGAAGAAGACTGATGCTGGGCAGCCAGCCGACAGGGTCCCCTACACAAGCAGTTCCATTTCATGCCATTTCTCTATCTCTGTGATGGCCCTGGTACTTAGGTAATACCCTTACAACTATTTTGGTAATACCTTACAATTTGGCAGAATAAAGAGTGCAGAGAGGATGGGTTTTGGAGTCCTACGGACCTGGGTTTGAATCACGGCTTTGCTGTCTTCTAATTGTCTTACTTTAGACAACTGAGGTAACCTCCCTGAGCTTCTGTTTTCTTATCTGTTAAATAGCTTACTGCTATTGACTGTGGAGCACTGTTGTGAGTATTTAAGATATAATGTATATAAAGGATCTCTTCAGAGCTGGGCACATAGTAGGTACTCAAGAAATGTTAGTTTTCTGCTTTTTCTTCTCCCCCACCTTGCCAATTTGGGAACATAACTTTCTATTGACTCCCCATCTTCACCCCTCTTGGCCAGCTCTTGGAGACACTCGTTTGCATTTTTTCAAATGCACTGCTGGGCTATCTTGGGCCATTTAGGGGGCCAACAGTGAGGGTTATGTGTCTAGCATCCCTCTCCAAAAGGTAGAAATTGCTGGTGTGTTATGGATCTCTTCACTATGTGATGTTGGGTGGTTTAAGCCCTCTCTTTGTGGCTGACTACCCTACAGTGTCCAGTTTCTTGGGTACCAGATCCTGTAACAAACATAGGTTTGGGGTCAGAAAATGTGGAATCTGCTATTTGAATATCTCTGCATGTCAGGTCTTTCACAGTAAATTGTGATTTTTGTGAACTTTATTGGTTATTTTTTTGTATAACAATTAATAAGATAATGTATGAAAATGCACTTAAAATGCAGCATGTGAAGCCATGTGAAATAAGAAGGAAAATCTGCTCTATTCTCAAGTCTTAGCCTTTCGGGTATCTAGGACTGCCGATGTAGACACAAATATCAAAATATTGAATCTGGAGCCATCTTACCCCATATGGGATGTGTGGTCAAATCCTTCCTACTCCCACTCTCATTTTACTCTTTTTCTTCTTTTATTTATCAAATATTTAAGACCTTCTGTAGATGATAAAACTAGGGGTACAAAGACAGCTAAGACCTTGTGAAGTAGCGACTTCTCTGTCTCCATCCACTTCCCCTTACTCCACAAATCTTAGTTGAATGAAATAAAATAAACCAAGCCCTAGAGGATGCCTTCTCAGTGCTCTTGCAGCTTCTGTAGGACACTTAGTATCCGGTGAGAGCCTGAGTGCCTGGTTTCAGCGGATCCTATGCAGAGGATGAAAGCACCCACCACAGAAGGGAAAGGTCTTATCCAGTCACACAGATTATGTAGTATCTTGTCTTGAGCTCCTTGTCTTCTGCTGAGCTGGTGAATGGTAGGCTCTTTTTTTCTTCAACACATGGGTTCTTATGAATTTTCATGGGTGTGTCTTCTCTAGTATTGAGGTACCCACTGTTTGAAACTATACACATCTCCTCTTCATGCCTGGAAATTCCATAAACCACAGTCTATATAAATTAAAAAAATCACCTCCTTAGCTCTCTGGTATCAGGTTGTAGTAGGCAGAGCATAGGATGAACACAGTGAAGACCACTTGGTTTCAATTTCAGTGCAGACTTAATGAGGGACCTTGGAGAAGTCACTATATATATGCCTGTAAATTGAAGTAAGAGTTTATACCTTCTGGATGGGCTTCTGGGAATCTGGGAGGATGTTTGAGAGAAAGAAAAAAAATGCAGGGAAAGAAGTAGGGTCTTTGATTGGGATTCCAAAGAGATGGTGTCACCTGCCCTCTTTTGTGCTATCTTGGGCAAATCCTCATATCTCTTTCTGCCTCCATTTTCCCATTGGTAAAATGGGGATACATGTTTGTTTTCTTAATCTAATTAGGATTATGGGAAGAAGCCAATATGGCTACAGCAGTCAGGAGAGAAGAGAAAATGTGAAGTGGGTGAGATAATGTGGTCCAGCAGATAAGTACCGAGAAGAAACAGAACAGCAGAGATGGGGGTGTATGGGTGATGTCAGCAGATGCAAACACAGGTGGAGTCACAGGGATTTTATCCTGCCTGTCTCTTCTGTGAGGCAGGATGTGTCCTGGTGAATAGTGGTGTTATACATAAATTGGAAAGAGAAGAAGGAAGGGGGAGGATCTATAATGCCCCAGAAAAAAAAGGATAAGAGGAAAATTATTCTAGCCTGTTTGAAATTGGTAGACTTCTTTTTTTTCAAATTTCAGAATATTATGGGGGTACAAATGTTTAGGTTACATATATTGCCTTTGCACTGCCCGAGTCAGAGCTACAAGTGTGCCCATCTCCCAGAGAGTGTACACAGTGCACACCTAAAGAGACCCATTAGGTGTGAATATACCCATCCCCTCCTCTACCCTCCCACCTGCCCAACACCCGACGAATGTTACTTCCATATGTGCACATAAGTGTTGATCAATTAGTACCAATTTGATGTCAATATTTGTCTTGTGGTACCTGTTTTTCCATTCTTGTGATACTTCACTTAGGAGAATGGGCTCCAGCTCCATCCAGGATAATATAAGAGGTGTTAGTTCACCATTGTTTTTTGTGGCTGAGTAGTACTCCATGGTATACATATACCACATTTTATTAATCCACTCATGTATTGATGGGAACTTGGGTTCTTTCCACATCTTTGCAATTGTGAATTGTGCTGCTATAAACATTTGAGTGCAGATGTATTTATTATAGAATGTCTTTTTTTCCTTTGGGTAGATGCCCAGTAGTGGGATTGCTGGATCAAATGGTAGTTCTACTTTTAGTTCTTTGAGGTATCTCCATATTACTTTCCATAGAGGTTGTACTAGTTTTCAGTCCCACCAGCAGTGTATGAGTGTTCCTATCTCTTGGCATCCATGCCAACACTTGCTGTTTTGGGACTTTTTGATAAAAGCCATTCTCACCGGAGTTAAGTGATATCTGATTGTGGTTTTGATTTGCACTTCCCTAGTGATTAGAGATATTGGAGCATTTTTTCATATGTTTCTTGGCCATTAGTCTATCTTCTTTTGAAAAGTTTCTGTTCATGTCCTGTGCCCACTTTTTAATGGGGTTGTTTGATTTTTTCTTGCTGATTTTCCTGAGTTCTATATAGATTCTAGTTATCAGCCCTTTATCAGATGTATAGCATGCAAATATTTTCTCGCATTCTGTAGGTTGTTTATTCATTCTAATAATAATTTCTTTTGCTGTGCAGAAGCTTTTTACTTTGATCAGGTCCCATTTATTTATTTTTGTTGATGTTGTGATTGCTTTTGGGGTCTTCTTCATAAATTCTTTGCCCAGGCTGATGTCTGTAAGTGTTTTTCCGATGTTTTCTTCTAGAATTCTTATGGTTTCATGCCTTAAGTTTAAGTCTGTTATCCATCGTGAGTTGATTTTTTTGAGAGGTGAGAGGTGCGGATCCTGTTTTAGTCTTCTACATGTGTCTATCCAATTTTTCAAGCACCATTTATTGAATAGGGATTATTTTCCTCAGTGTATGTTTTTGTCTGCTTTGTCAAAGATCAAATGGCTATATGAGGGTGGTATTATATCTGGGTTCTCAGTCCTGTTCCATTGGTGTATGTCTCTGTTCTTGTGCCAGTACCGTGCTGTTTTGTTTACTATAGCCTTGTAGTATAGCTTGAGGTCTGGTAAATTGATTCCTCCCAATTTGTTCTGTTTGCTTAAGGTTGCTTTAGCTATATGGGGTCTTCTCTGGTTCCACACGAAGCATAGAATTATTTTTTCTAGATCTGTGAAAAATTATATTGGTATTTTAATAGGGATGGCATTAAATCTGTAAATCACTTTGGGGAGTATAGACATTTTAACAATGTTGATTCTGCTGATCTATGAGCATGGTATAGTTTTCCATCTGTTTATGTCATCTGCTATTTTCTTCCTTAGTGTTTCATAGTTCCCCCTGTAGAGGTCTTTCACCACCTTGGTTAAATATATTCCTAGGTATTTTATTTTCTTTGTTGCTATTGTGAAAGGTATTGAGTCTTTGATTTGGTTCTCAGTTTGACTGTTGTTGGCATATTTGAATGTTACTTATTTGTGTACATTGGTTTGGTAACCTGAGACTTTGCCAAACTTATTTATCAATTCCAGTAGTCTCTTGGCAGAATCTTTGGGGTTTTGTTGATAAAAGATCATGTCGTCAGTAAAGAGTGATAGTTGACCTCTTCTGCCTCCATTTGGATGCCCTGAATTTCCTTCTCTTGTCTTATGGCTCTGGCTAGGACTTCTAGCACTATGTTGAATAGGAGTGGTGAGAAGGGGCAAACTTATCTGGTTCCAGTTCTAAGCAGAAATGCTTTCAATTTTTCCCCATTCAGTATGATGTTGGCTGTGGGTTTGTTGTATATGGCTTTTATTATTTTGAGGTTAGTCCCGTCTATGCCTATTTTGTTAAGCGTTCTTATCATAAAAGGGTGCTGAATTTTGTCAAATGCTTTTTGTGTGTCTATTGAGAGAATCATATGATCTTTGTATTTACTTCTGTTTATGGGGTGAATTACATTTATAGATATGCATATGTTGAACCATCCCTGTATCTCTGGTATGAAGCCCACTTGGTCATGATGGATTATTTTTTTGATGAGGAGCTGAATTCAATTTTCTAGAATTTTATTGAGAATTTTTGCATCTATATTCATAAGGGATATTGGCCTGTAGTTTTCTTTTTTTGCTGAGTCCTTTCTTGGTTTTGGTATCAGTGTGATGTTGGCTTCATAGAACATGTTGGAGAGGATTCCTTCCTTCTCAATGTTGTGGAATAATTTCTGCAGGATAGGCATCAATTCTCCTTTGTAGGTCTGGTAGAATTTGGGTGTGAAACCATCTGGTCTGGAACTTTTATTTTGAGGAAGGTTTTTTATTGCTGCTTCAATTTCGGTACTTGACATTGGTCTGTTCAGGATCTCTATTTCTTCCTGATTGAGCATAGGGAGGCTGTGTGTTCATAAGAATTTTTCCATTTCCTCCACGTTTTCAAGTTTATGTGCATAGAGATTTTTGTAGTATTCAGAGATGATATTTTGTATTTCTGTGGTATCAGTTGTAATTTTTCCTTTTTTGTTCCTCATTGGGTTTATTAGAGTCCTTTCTTTTCTGCTTCTGGCTAATCTAGTGAAAGGTGTGTCAATTTTGTTTATCTTTTCAAAGAACCAGCTTTTTCTTTCATTAATCTTTTGTATAGTTCTTTTGTTATTGATTTCATTTAGTTCTGCTCTGATCTTTGTTATTTCTTTTCTTCTGCTGGGTTTGGGATTAGTTTGCTCTTCTTTTTCCAGTTCTTTGAGTCTATTCATTAGATTGTTGATTTGTGATCTTTCTGTCTTTTGGATGTAGGCATTTAAGGCTATGAATTTTCCTCTCAGGGATGCTTTAGGTGTATCCCACAGATTTTGATAGCTTGTGTTCTGTTTATCATTTAGTTCAAAGAATCTTTTGATTTCCATCCTAATTTCCTCCTTGACACAATAATCATTCAGCAGTAGGTTGTTTAGTTTCCATGACTTTGTGTAGAGATGAGTGTTTCTGTTGGAGTTGATTTCTAGTTTTATTCCACTGTGGTCTGAGAAGATGCATGGTATAATTTCTATTTTTCAAAATTTGTTGAGACATGTTTTGTGGCCTAGGATGTGGTCAATTGTAGAGAATGTCCCATGAGCTGATGAGAAGAATGTATATTCAGTGGTTTTGGGTAGAAACTTCTGTAGATGTCTGTTAGGCCCACTTGTTCTAGAGTTCTGTTTAATTCCATTGTTTCTTTGTTTATTTTCTGTTTTGAAGATCTGTCCTCTTCCGTCAGCGGGGGATTGAAGTCCCTGGCTATTGTGCTGTTGTTTATCATTTTGTTTAGATCAAGTAGGATTTGCTTTATGAATCTGGGCACACCTGTGTTGGGTGCATAAATATTTAGAATTGTTATGTCTTCTTGTTGAATTGTACCCTTTACTGTTATATAATGACCATCTTTGTCTTTCATTACTTTTGTTGATTTGAAGACTAAGTTACCTGATATGAGAACTGCTACACCAGCTTTCTTTTGGTTTCCACCTGCATGGAGTATTGTTTTCCATCCCTTCACCTTGAGTCTGATTGAGTCCTTGTGGGTTAGATGTGTTTCCTGAAGACAGCAGATACTTGGCTTGTGTACATTTATCCATTCAGCCAGCTTATGTCTCTTCAGTGGGCAATTCAAGCCATTTACATTTATTGAAAGAATTGATAAGTGGGGTGGCTTTCTGTTCATCCTGTTGAGTAGAACTTTGTTGCTTTGTCTTATGTCTTGAGAGATTGTGGTATCTGGCCTTTGACCTTTAGATTTTTGGATGATTTTACACTGGTGAGTGTCTATTGTGCTGATCCATGTGTAACACAGTTCTGAGTACTTCCTGCAGGGCAGGTCTTGTTTTGACAAATTCCCTCAGTGTTTGCTTATCTGAGAAAGACTTTATTTCCCCCTCATGTGTGAAACTTAGTTTTGGAGGATACAAAATTCTAGGTTGGGCATTATTCTGTTTGAGAAGACTGAGAATGGGGCCCCAGTCCCTTCTAGCTTGTGAGGTCTCAGTTGAGAATTCTGCAGTTAGTCTGATGGGTTTTCCTTTGTAAATTACCTGCTGCTTTCGCCTTACAGCTTGTAGGAGGGCCTCTTTCATGTTTATATTGGCCAGTCTATGACTATGTGTCATGGTGTTTTCCTCTTTGTGATGAATCTCCCAGGAGTCCTTTGAGCTTCTTGTACCTGGATATCTAGATTTCTAGCAAGGCCAGAGAAATTTTCCTCAGTTATTCCCTGAAATAGATTATCCAATCCTTGTGTATTTTCTTCCTCACCCTCAGGGGTGCCTATGATTGTTATGTTAGGCCTCTTCACAGAATCCCATATTTCTTGTAGGCTTTTCTCTTTTCTCTTATTTCTCTGCTCTATCTCTGTGACTAACTTGCTGAATTGAAAGGTGTTGTCGTCAAGCTCTGAGATTCTTTCTTCTGCTTGACCTAATCTATTCTTAAGACTTTCCACTGTGTTTTATAATTCCTTGAATGAATTTTTTATTTCCTGAAGTTTCATTTGATTTTTCTTTAATATTTCAATTTCTTTAGTGAATTTTTAATTCATTTCCTGTATTCTTTTTGTGGTTCCTTTGTGTTGGGTTTCCATTTTATCTTGCATTTCATTGAGCTTCCTTACAATCCATGTTCAAAATTCTTCATCTGTCATTTCAATGTTATGATTTTGGTTGGTATCCATTGCTAGAGAGCTGGTGTTCCCTTTTGGGGGTGTCCTTTTGCTTTGATTCTTCATACTTCTGGAGTTCTTTTACTGATTCCTTCTCATCTGGAGCAGCTGCTGCTTCTTACCTTTGGATTTTCTTTTGTTTAGATAATGCCATGCCCACTTTAATCTCTGAGCCAGCAGGTGATGCTCGTGGGTGAGAATCGACCACACTCTGTATGATCATCAGTTAATGCAGTAAAAGGTCGTGCAAATTGACCTCCTTGCCAGTAGGTGGCGCTCGTGGGTGAGAATCGACCACACTCTGTATGATCATCAGTTAATGCAGTAAAAGGTCACGCAAATTGACCTCCCTGCCGGTAGGTGCCACTTGCCAGGAGGAACAAGCTGCAATGTTGTTTTTGGGTCCTGTGACCAGCTCTACTGCCTCAGGAGAAGCACTCTAATGCCTCAGATGGTGGGTGGGCCCTGGGACTTCCAGGTGAGTCCTTGTTCTCCATCTCAGCAGGGGCAGGTGCGGGAGTGAGTCTGGGCGTGGCTGGGTTGGGTGACCTGCCCTCAAGCTCCACAAATGCTTTTAGCAGGGGTCGCAGGTCTGTTCCCTGCCTCTGGGCAAAGGTGCCAGGGAGGGGCTGAAGTGGCCCCGCTCAGCTGAAAAGTCTCCTGTGGGAGCGGGGCTGTCTGAGACCCGCAGTCTGGAGCAGGCCTTGCTCCTTTCCACCCTCCCCTATTCTGCGGTTTCTTCCGGGCCTCTGCCGGCGGGCAGGACCTCCAGCCAGCCGAGCTCCCCCACGACTGTGATGCGGGCTGGGAGGGTCCCTGCCCAGGATCCCGGCCTGAGCGGGGAGCGTGGCCCTCCTGTGGGAGGAGGGGTGCCCCCCGAGCACGCTGCAGCCAGGACTCACTCTGCGCTCTCACCCCTGGTTGGCCCCTGCAGGCACCCACCCCTCCAGAGACTAATTCACAAACATCCCCTCTGTGCCCTTGGGCCATGCAATCGAGACCTGGGTGTATAGGACCTGGCCTGTGGGTCTGTCCCCTGGGCCCTGGAGATCAAACTGTGACCATGCCAGGGAGAAGGTCCCAAGTCTCTCTCATGGGGTGCCCACTGGTTTGATGCCCCTCCACCTTGGGGTGTGTCCCGCTCTGCTGGAGTTGCCGGGCAAGCAGCACCAGGGAGGGCCAGCAGGCATGGAGCTCACAGTCCAAGCACCCCTCAACTGCTGCAGAACCCCAAAAGGAAAGGTCTGAGCCCCGTTCCCTGTGGAAGCCTCCAGGTGGTGGCTCAATTGTCTCTCTTGGCAGCCAGGGGCGGGAGAGGGGAAAGGGCAAAAAAGAGTCTAGGTGGAGAAAAATCCACCCTCTGGTCATCGCCAACCCTCTCTCCAGGAGGCAGTCCACCCAGAATGACAGGACTCTGCAGTCACGCTGACCTTCCAGGACCCACTGGACCCCTGTGGCTCCTGCAGTCTGGGCCAGAGTTGGGAAGTGTCTATGTGGGGATGAGCAAGACGAAAACTGAGGGATTGAGATCCCCGGGGAGGGCAAAGGAGCCCGGTGGGTAGAGACGCAATATGGTGCCTGCCGTCGGGCTTGGGTCTGTGGGGCGGGAGGCGCCGGTGGGGGTGGTGAGAGCCTGGTGCCTGTCCACTCGCTGGTGGCAGCGGTCTCTGGGCTTGCTTCGGCAGAAGGTCTCCAGCAGCTCGGGAGCCCACCAACAGTCCGAGAAGCAAAGGAGGGGGGTGTTAGCCAATCCACCTACCCTTCTTGCTGGTCTCCGAGTCTCTGGGCTTAATCCCCACTGATGCCTTTCTCCTTCCAGTTCTGTTCTGCAGCCTCTTCCCGTGGAGTCTCCTGTAGGTTCAGGCACCCTTCCTTCAGACCCTCATCCGATCTATGTTTGTCTGTCTGTTTGTTTTTTCTCTTTCATCTAAAATATCTCCTTCTTACAGAGACGCTCTGGCTGGTGGTGCCTTTGGTCCGCCATCTTCAACTCTATGAAGAAATTGGTAGACTTCTTTCCTTTAAGTTAAGGTTGGTCTAAGAAGGAGAGAACAAAGACCATTAACATTAATATTTAAAGGGTAAGGTGGAGAAATCAAGGAAAAGTGAGCAATCCCTGAACCATCATCAGGAAAGAATCGAAGACGAGGTTATCAATGTATTATGCTTTAGGTTCTTAGACTATAAAAATTCATAGGAATCTCTGTGAAGGCAGGGGAGAGGAAAAACATGCTGGAGGATGGTATTGTGTTTCTGGAAATTTCTGCAGGATGCTTTTACTTACTGGCCAGAAGATAGACATATAGCTCTACCTAGCTGCAAGGAAGGCTGGGAAATATAGCCTTTGTTCTGGGTAGCTGTGTGCCCAGCTAAAATTTCTATTACTGTGGACACCGGAGGGCAACTAGAAGTCTCTACTTCAAGACTTAAATAAGACAATGTATGTAAAACAATGAGCACAATTCTGGGGACAGAGGAGGTACTCAGCGTGTTAACTATTGTTTCCACCCCTTAGCTACAGCAGGAACAGAAAGAATAGCAGAGAGGATGGGAGGGGGCAGGTGAGTCTTGTGCTATTTTTGAATCCTGGGGGAGACAAGGAGACATGTAATAGAGGTCTGAAAAGGAAGGAAGAATTTGGCCAGAGATTGGAAGTTTATAGATGCTTTTGTAGGTTTCTATTTTGGAAATTGGTGTTTCAAAGACAAATAATCAAAATGGAAATGTGCTAAGCTGGGACAGGGGAAAGAGACTATAGATAAGGCTAAAACATGTTTAAATGTTTTAAGGAACTTTTAAAGGTATTTACATAGCACCTTGGGAGTGTTTTTCTTACAAAAATTCTAAGGGAGTGTTAGACAGTATGTGTGGAAGGCTTTAAAGTCTTAGGAGGAATGAAACTATGTAAATATAAAGTGCTGGCATTATTAATAACAACGATAGTTTTATTATATGTCAAGCACCTTGCCCTTCAAAAGGAAGGAGTTCAGTGAACAAAGGAAGTGTAATGGTTGCAAACACGGTTCCCTGTGGAGTGGACTGCCCTTTCCTGGTGACCAGCACACACTTCTTCTTTATCTGGGGCCCAATGGAGGATTAGCTGCCATTGTCGTTGCTGTTTAGTCTCAGGGCCAGAACCACCCTCCTCCTTTTCTCTCTGTTTCTTTTCTCTTCTTTGCTTCTCTTTTCCTTTTCTACCAGGGGAAGATTACGTGCTCCTTTACTCCTCAATTCCGCCTTTTCTCCTTTCAAATCCTTTATCTGAGGAGGAAGTTAGGCTCTTGATGTAGGTCTAACTACTGCTAGCGAAGCCAGTATTTTCTCAGAGCCCCTGTTTAACTTCTGCAGAAATGGAACACTAGCACCCTGTGTCTGTTCAGAGGATCATGATAAGGGGGGAGGGAAGAGCATTGGATTTGGAGGTAGAATAAGTGTTTCCTACTTATTAATGCAGTTATTTTGGGTGAACCCTTTACCTTCTTTAAACTATGACTTCTCCATTTTTAAAATAAGTAATAATAAAAAAAACTGAGAGGGTTTTTGGGAGGATCAAATAATGGGTATGAAAGGGCTTCAAGACTGGTAAAGCTCTACACAGATGTTAGCTGCTGTTACTATCTCACCGGGCAGAGTGGAGTCCCCGTTTGGCAGGCAAGTGCAGATAAAGGAATACACTCTAATGGCTCCTTCTTATGGATGCAAGAGTTTGTTTGCCTCTGCAAGTGGTTAGTCTCTCTTTAGTCACAAGGATGTTTCACAGAGTCATCCATTTATTTAACAATTTGAATAGATATTTATTTGAGTGCCTACTAAGTATAAGGTGCTATCCTGGGCATTGGGCACAACAATCTTGATCTCTTGGAACTTAGTCAGGTGCGGGAGATGTGTCATAAATGAGTAAACAAACAATTGAATTTATAATTCCAAATCGCGATGTGCTTTGAAAAGAACGGACAAAACTGTGGCAGAAACTTCCAGGATGTGGGCTGCAGGGAGCTGCCCTCTGTGTCCCTCTCTGGGATGTGGCTCTGTGAGCTGCTAGGAACTCTGTGGCTTCTCTGATCTTTCCTCTCATCTGTGGTTGGACCTCCACTCAAGGATCCCAGATGCACAAGAGCTCATCTTATTTTGGAAGAGCTGCCCTCAGCCACTGGCCCGTCCCTCCCTGCCTTCTGCCGAAGTTTCCTGGGCCATGGATTCTGCTGTTTCTGTGTCTTCCATCACCTGTGCCCAACAAGGACAGAGACTCCCAGCTCAAGAGGGAAGAGGCCCTTGCATAAGCCTTTGCCCTGCCACAGGGGACTTAGCAAGGGGTGCGCAGGGGTGAGTAGAGGGTGGGGGCAGAGTGGAAGACTACAGTGGGCTTTGCTGATCTCTGCAGCAAGGAGACCAGCAGCTGGGATGCAGCTCCCTGCCCTGCAGGCTGAGTGAATGCCAGGAGCAATGGTCTGGGCCAGGGGGCGCTGGGGGTGCTGACTCGATTTTTATCAGGACGCTAACAAAGGCTGCTTCTCATGCATGCCTGCCTGAGACAACTTGGCGCTGCCTTTGGCGGCCCACTCAGCACCTGTCTTCTGGATCAGGCGTCTCTCAGGGGGGCCAGCCGGAAGCTTTTTGTCAGTTATTTCTTTTCTCAGCTTTAAAAACTCCATCCTCTGAGACAGACCAAGTAAAATTGCCATGAGAAAGACCTGGGAAGTCACATTTAGAGATGAACAGTAAAACGTAAGTGGCAGGTGCCCACGTTTTCTTGCTACCCTGAGGGCCTAATGGTCCAATTTTGGCTGGCTGAGAAGATGACACCTTGAGAGGCTGTGTGGTTCAGGGAGGAAAGCCCTGGGCTTGCAGTCAGAATGTTTAGGCAGTGCTCCTAACAAGATGGGTGACATTGAGCAAGTCCCTTCACCTCTCTGGTCTTAGTTTGCTTATTGAAAAATAAGGGGGTAGGCTAGATGATGTCTGTAGACCTTTCCAGATTGAATGATGAGATTTTTATAGTACATTTCTAGATATACTCATTGAAAACAATACCATATGATCTCTGTTCTTTATGCTTTAAAAAAAAAGAGTGGCCAGGAGAGGGATATCAGAGGCTAATTCTCTGCTGGGGAGATAGACTGTGATTCTGCGGTTCCTGTGGAGTGGTGACTTAAATTTTTTGTGACTGATGTATAGTTTCTGCAGAACTGAAAGGCCACCCCTGGGACCAGCCTCTGGGTCTAAGCAAGTGACTCAGTTGTTCCTCCAATCATCAGTAGGCAAGGAGGAGGTGGGGAAGTTAGGTATTGGGTGGACAGGCCAGACAGGCAGCAGGAAATGGCTGGAATTGTTGGCACCTGGGCTAATGCTTCTTTGTCAGCCTGCCCAACACTGCCCCTTCCACATACTCTGCCAGGGTCTTCTCTGCTCTGTCCCATCCTGGAAGGTTTATTCCTGCAGAGTGCATCCCTCCAGGCTTCCCTGCCAGCATGGATGGTGGGAGGAGAGGGAGGTCAGGACACCTGTCACTCTCCCTCTCTGCTTTGGCACCTTGTTACATCCATGACTAGGGCTCTTCCACGGCTTCCGCCCTCCCTGGGCTCTGGTCACACTATTTCTGTCACTTATCCCTTCTTCTCCAGGGATATTAATGGCTTCTTACTGGTGCCTACTCGTTCTTTCATCCTGCCCACATTTCTGCAGACAAGGGGTGAATTGTGTTTCCTGTCAGGTTCATAACTGTTACAACATCCAACCAGGGCACGAAAAACAAGGAGTTAAGATTATTTTTATCTGTGTTCTCAACCATCGCTGAACATTAGAATCTCCTGGCTACTTAAAAAAAAAATACTGTGCTTGGGCCCAATCCCCAGAAATACTGATTTAATCAGTCCAGAGTAGGGCCTAGGATTGGGATTGATATTTTTAAAAAGTTTTTAATGTGCAGCCTGAGTTTAAAACAGCCAGTACCACTGATTGGTATTGATTATTGAGACTGGGAAAAATAAAGTCTTTTTCCTTAGAATCAAGGTCATTTCCTTGGTTACAAAAGCCTACTTTTTTTCTTTTGAAATTTTTGTTATAGAACATCTTATACATACACAGAAGTAGGGAGAGTAGAGTAATGAATTAAATTCGACAATTAGCTCATGGTGCATCCAATGCAGTTGCACTCTTTTACACACTGACTGGCAACGTGTGAGAGTTTGGGTGGCTCCACATTCTTCCACAAATTTGGTATTGTCAGTCTTTTTAATTTTTGTCATTCTAGTGGGAATGAAGTAATATTTCATTGTGGTTTTAATTTTCATTTCCTTGATGTCTAATGATGTTGATTACCTGTTTGTGTGCCTGTTGGCCATTGTGTGTGTACATGTGTATTTAGAAGTGTCTGCATATACTTTGCACATTTTCAATTGGGTCTTTTATCTTTTTGTTGTCATCGGGCAAGGAAAAAGCAATGCCCTTCATTAAACAGAGAACAAAGAAAGCAAGAATGCCAATAGATATTTAATTCAAGAAACATTTATTAAACAAATGTCAGGCATTCTGACAAGTGTTAAAAAATAAAGGGAACGGCTGTAGCTGTGTTGTTCTCCCTCCTTTTCTCTGCCCAGATCTTAGTTTGCTGTTGAAGTAGAGCGGGATTGTAAGAACTCAAGGCTTTTCTGACACTACGTATGTGTTAAATCATACACAGACAAACTCGCAGAGCCATGCTGTTAGAAGAGACACCAGACTCCATGTGATTCAACCTTCCACCTAGTGAAGAACTTTCTTATCTGACTTATGTGACAGCATCTCATAAGAGATGGAGTGCTCAAGACCCCACAGGGCCCAAAGCTGCTTTTCATTGGTCAGCTTCAACACCACCACCACCAGGTGTTGAATGGTCACTGTGTGCTGAGGACTGTGCTAGAGACACTTAAACTGTTCCTGGAACACTACATTTAAACATATGATCTCATTTAATCCTCAAAATGGCTATATGGGACCGGTAATATTATGACCTCCATCTCACAGATGGATGAAGTGAGGCTTAGCAATTTGCCCTTATAGCTACTGTTACAGGTATTGTGTATCTGTGTGTGTATGTTTATGTTTGTATGAGTGTGTGTTTTTGTGTAAAATAAATATACAATTTCAAGATTGCTAAAACAGTGAATTTTACATGTTCTCATCACAAAGAAATGATAAGTAAGTGAGGTGATGGGTATGTTAATTAGCCTGAATAGATCATTCCATAATATATACATGTATTGAAACATCATATTTTACCCCGTAAATATATATAATTATTGTATGTCAATTAAAAATAAAATAAAATTTTCTAAAAAAAAAATAACAGAAAATAACAAGTGTTGACTGGGCACAGTGCCTCATGCCTGTAATCCCAGCACTTTGGGAGGCTGAGGTGGGAGGGTCTCTTGAGGCCAGGAGTTCAAGAAAATTACAAGTGTTGTCAAGGATGTAGAGCAATTGGGACCCTCATGCGTTGCTGGTGGGGATGTAAAATGGGACAGTCATGGTGGAAAACAGTTTGAAGGTTCTTAAATCCAGAATCACCAAATGACCCAGCAATTCTACTCTTTTACTTTTAAATTATGTATTGTTATTTTCTGTCTCTCCCCACTAGAATGTGAGTTCTGTAGGTATGGATGTTCTGTTTTATTTTCTGCTAGATCATAGCACCTACAGAAGTACCTGGAAAAGAGTTGGGGCTCACTAAATATTTGTAAGTTAAATGGAAAAACAATGTGGTACCCTGCCACTCCTCCCCACAAGTAGGGCCCAACACAGTTTGCAGGGGATTAAACAGGTCACTATCATGGTGTTCTATGCAGGTCAGTAATTTGGTGTCTTTTGTAACTTATTTGGAATTTTCTCAAAATTATAATTTTTCTGTCCAGATAACTTATTGGGAAGTTAGTGTATATATTTACCCTTATTCACCTCCTTTTTTAAGCTCTTGGTAATCTACATGTATGCTTCTGTATCTTTAATGCTTATACTGTAATATACAAACATACATACAAAATAAACATATACGTATTTTTATTTATACAAGGACTTTTGATCTTTGATAAAACATTTTTTCTTTGCAATTTAGCTCCCACTCCCCCACCCAATAGTACTTCATAGAAATCTATACAAGTCCATTTCTGTAGTTGAAATTCTCTTTTACTAGTGGCATAAAGCTCCAGGGCACCAAAGTATCATAATGTATTTAATCATTTCCCTACCAATAGGCATTTTCTTTGCTTTTGGTTTTTGTTTCTGCTTTTTATTTTTGGTCACTAGGAGCAATGCTGCAAGAAAAATCCTTACAGATATATCCTTAGAAAGGATTTAAGATCATGACAGATGTTGCCAGATTGCTTTCGTGAAAGGCTGTAACAACCTGCATTTCCACCAGCAGTGTCTGAAAGTCCCTCTTCCATGCATTCTTTGGAAAGCATATTACAGAGCTCAAATTTAGATAATGCAATGTATCACTCCTCTCTGGACCAGAACTATTCCATGCATTTTTCAAGTTCAGAATTTCCACTGAGTGTGATACTCAACTTCAGATGACTGCTGGCTGACTGATGTCAGCTATGGCCTGTAAATCAGTAATGCAGCTCGTATAAACACCCAGAGATACAAGATGGATCTGGTGAGGAATATTTGAAATCTGAAAGCGAGGGGCTTCTTATTGCAGGAATGGACTCAGTTTACAGCTTATCAGTTATATGGGAGAATTTGATGACACTGAACTTCCAGACACTTCCAAAGATGCTTCTTAGAGATTGTGACCTCTAGTGTTGCTTGGTTTGACTTGCCTCTCAATCCAGCCATGGATGTTAGCTTCAGAGCCTCTAAGTAGGACATTTCTAGAAGGTAGAATGGTATTGTTGATGAAGAAATGTGTCCTCAGCCCAGAGACAGATCTACTCCTCTGTAAAATGAGGAAGGCCAATTCCATGGGTGCCTAATGTTCTTTCTGGCTCTGACACTGGGTCAATCCACGAACCTGAGAGTGAAAATGTCAACGTGGGAATACTATAGAACACAGCGTTGGTTGGCTTAGGGGGAAAAATAAAGAATTTTTGCCATAGGTAAAATTACTTTTATAGAATTAAC
Organism: Daubentonia madagascariensis; assembly: GCA_023783475.1. Lineage (NCBI taxonomy): Eukaryota > Metazoa > Chordata > Mammalia > Primates > Daubentoniidae > Daubentonia > Daubentonia madagascariensis. The sequence continues at coordinate 35,562,408 of JAKFHU010001035.1, read as the reverse complement.
TTAATTGGTTATCATTGCTAAATAAAAATTGAGCTATTTTTCCCCCCAAGCCTCGAACGAATGCCAAACATATGTGGGGCGGCGTTACCCTTAAAGAAAAAGATACCGTGTAATTTTAGTGTTACCACTAGATGGCGCAATTGCCCCACAGTGTTAGTTAAAAACCACCCGGCATTTTCAGGTACAGGGGATCTTGCCTCTGCAGTAAGCCAGCAACTTTTTAAAAAATGCAAAGTCAGCTAAGTTGGTGCAGTGCTGAGAACTGATTATGAACGTTTCACGCTTCAATTCTACCTCTTTAAATGAAATGACTTTCAAAATTCTGACAGTTTAGATGCCCAAGGAGAGGGGAGGAAGCCAAATTGAAGGGGAAAAAACCCACTTTCCAAAAACGGGCTACTTTCCCAATGAAAGGAAAAATAGCTTTGAACGCTGCAGTGGGCACAAAGAGGGTGTTGCTGCAAATCCGGGCTTTAGGACCTGTCTGCAAAGCCTCTAGAGGACCCCAGTCACTGGGAAGGAGCCTGCTGACCTAGATGGCCTTAAGGTTCCACAAAGCTTGACTAAACTGTGGACAGCCTTCTTCCTGAGGATTCTAGGCCCCCCCACCCCCATTTTTTTAAAGAGCATTTACTTTAGAAAACTTTTAATTGCAAATTCTTTTTCTGTTCCTTCCAGATGTTAATCTTTTAAAAAGTTTTTTAAAAAAATTTTAATAGATTTAAGGGGTACAAATCGAATTCTGTTACATGTATATATTGTACAGTGGAGGAGTCTGGGCTTTTGGTGTACCCATGACCTGAGCAGTGTATACTGTACCCCATAGGTAATTTTTTCATCTCTTGACCCCCCCAACCTCGTTCTTATGCGTCTCCAATGTTCATTATATCACTCTGTGTGCCCTTGTGTAGCAATAGTTTAGCTCCCACTGATAAGTGAGAACATGCAACATTTATTTTTCTGTTTCTGAGTTACTAAACTTAGGATAATGGCCTCCAGTTCCATCCAAGTTGGTGCAAAAGCCATTAGTTCATTCTCTCTTATCTCTGAGTAGTACTCTATGGTATATACATATAAAACACATTTTCTTAATCCACTCATACCCGTTGATGGGCTCTTAGGTTGATTCCATATCTTTGCAATTGTGAATTGTGCAGCAGTAAACATACAAGTACAGGTATCTTCTTGATGTAATGATTTCTTTTCCTCTGGGTACATACCCAGTAGTGGGATTGCAGGATCAAAGAGTAGATCTACTTTTAGTTCCTTGAGAAATCTCCATACTATTTTCCATAGAGGTTATACTAATTCACATCAACAGTGTACAAGTATTCCCTTTTCACTGCATCTGCACCAACATCTATTGTTTTTTGACTTTTTAATAATGGCTATTCTAATTGGAGTAATACGGTATCTCATAGTGGTTTTAATTTGCATTTCCTAGTGTTACAGCTGTTTTAGAATTTGTCTAGCAGGTTTTCCGGTCCTCACCGGAAAACCCAATACAAATAAAAAAAAAATAATAAATACAAATCATTATGCATTTCCCTGATGATTAGTGATGTTGAACATTTTTTCAGATGTTGGTTGGACATTTGTATGTCTTCTTTTTAAAAAAATGCCTGTTTATGTCATTTGCCCACATTTTAAGGGGGTTATTTGTTTTTTTTCTTGCTGAGTTGTTTGATTCCTTGTAGGTTCTGGGTAATAGTCCTTTGTCGGACACATAGTTTGTGAATATATTCTCCCATTCTGTAGGTTGTCTATTTACTCTTTTGATGATTTCTTTTACTGTGCAGAAGCTTTTTAGTTTGATTAAGTCTCAGTTGTATAGATTTGTTTTTATTGCCTTTGCTTTTGGGATCTTATGCATAAATTCTTTGCCTCCGCCAATGTCCAGAAGAGTTTTTCCTAGGTTTTTGTCTAGGATTGCTATTGTTTCATTTCTGACATTTAAGTCCTTGATGCATCTTGAGTTACTTTTTGTGCATGGTGAGAGATAGGGATCCAGTTTTATTCTTCTGCATATTACTATCCAATTTTTCCAGCACCATTTATTGAATAGGACATCCTATCCCCAGTGTATGTTCTTGTCAACTTTGTCAAAGATCAGTTGGCTGTAAGTATATGGCTTTATTTCTGGATTCTCTATTCTGTTCTATTGGTCTATGTGTCTATTTTTATACCAGTACCATGTTGTTTTTGTTACTATAGCCTTGTAGTATAATTTGAAGCCAGGCAATGTGATGCCTCTTGCTTTGTTCTTCTTGCTTAGAATTGCTTTGGCTATTCAGGGTCTCTTTCAGTTCCATGTGAATTTTAGAACTATTTTTTTTCTGTGATAAATGATATTGATTTTTTAAAATAGGAATTGCATTGAATCTGTAGATTGCTTTGGACAGTATGGTTATTTTAACAATATTGATTCTTCTGACCCATCAGCATGGGATGCTTTTCTATTTATTTATGTTGTCTACAATTTCTTTCATCAGTGATTTGTAGTTCTCCTTGTAGAGATCTTTCACCTCCTTGGTTAAATTTATTGCTAGGTATTTTATTTTATTTTTTTGCAGCTATTGTAAATGGAATTGAGTTCTTGATTTGGTTCTCAGCTTCATTGTTGTTGGTGTAAAGAAATGCTGTTGATTTTTGTACATTGATTATATAACCTGAGACTATGCTGAATTCATTTATCAAATCTAGAAGTCTTTTGGAGGAGTTTTTAGGGTTTTCTAGGTATAAGATAATGTTATCAGCAAACAGAGATAATTTGACTTCCTCTTTTACTGTTTGGATGCCTTTTATTTCTTTCTGTTGCCTGATTGTTCTGGCTAGGACTTCCAGTACTATGTTGAATAGGAGTGGTGAAAGTGGGCATCCTTGTCTTGTTCCAATTCTTAGAGGAAAGGCTTTCAGCTTTTCCCCATTCAGTATGATGTTGGCTGTGGTTTTGTAATATATGTCTTTTATTATTATGAGGCTTGTTCCTTCTGTGCTGAGTATTTTGAGGGTTTTTATCATGAATGTATGCTGGATTTTATTGAATGCCTTTTCTGCATCTCTTGAGATGATTGTATGGTTTTTCTTTTTAATTCTGTTTATGTGGAAAATCAAATTTATTGACTAGTGTATATTGAACCATTTTTGCATCCCAGGGATAAGAACCACTTGATTGTGGTAAATTATTTTTTTTATGTGCTGTTGAATTCAGTTTGCTAGTATTTTGCTGAGGATTTTTGCATCAATATTAATCAGAGGTATTGGTCTGTAGTTTTCTTTTTTTGATGCAGCCTTTCCTGCTTTGGTATGAGTGTGATACTGGCTTCATAGAATGAGTTAGGGAGGATTCCCTCCATATTGATCTTTTGGAACAGTCTCAGTAGGATTGGTACCAGTAATTCTTTGTATGTGTGGTATAATTCTACTGTGAATCCTCTGGTCCTGAGCTTTTTTTTTGTTGGGAGATTTTCTATTACTGATTCAATCCTGCTACTTACTTATTATTGGTCTATTCAGGGATTCCATTTCTTCCTGGTTCAATCTCAGTAAGTTTTATGTTTTCAGGAATTCCTCCATTTCCTCTGTGTTTTCTAATTTGTGAATATATAGATGTTCATAATAATTTCTGACAATCTTTTCTATTTCTGTGGTAGCAGTTGTAAATGTCTCCTTTTTCATTTCTGATTGTGTTTAGTTGGATCTTCTCTCTTCTTGCTTAGTATAGCTAGTAGTTTATCAGTTTTGTTTATCTTTTTGAAGAACAAACTTTTCATTTTATTGATCCTTTGTATTTTTTTTTTTTTGGTCTCTATTTCATTTAGTTCTGCTCTGTTTGTTATTTCTTTTTTTCTGCTAATTTTGCATTTGATTTGTTCTTGTTTTTCTAGTTCCTTGTTGTGTAATGTTAAGTTGTTAATTTGTGATCTTTCTAGTTTTTTGATGTAGGCATTTAATGCTATAAACTTCCCTCTTAGCATTGCTTTTGCTCTATCCCACAGGTTTTGGTGTATTGTGTTTTCATTTTCATTCTTTTCAAAAAATTTTTAAATTTCTGTCTTTATTTCTTTTTTGACCCAGTGATCATTCAGGAGCATGTTGATTAATTTCCACATGTTTGTATTGTTTCTGAAGTTTCTCTTATATTGATTTTTAGCTTTATTCCACTGTGGTCTGAGAAGATACTTGATATGATTTTGATTTTTTAAAATTTGTTGAGACTTGTTTTGTGGCCTAAAATGTGTCTATCTTGGAGAATGTTCTATGTGCTGATGAAAAGAATGTATATTCTGTGGTTGTTGGGTGGTATGTTCTGTAAATGTCTGTTAAATCCATTTGATTTAAAGTCCAATTTAAGTCCAATGTTTCTTTGTTGATTTTCTGTGTTGATGATCTGTCTAGTGTTGTGAGTGGGATATTGAAGTCCCCCATATTATTGTGTTGCTGTCTATTTCTTTCTTTTGGTCTAGTAATATTTGTTTTGTGAATCTGTTGCTCCAATGTGGGGGGTGTGTGTGTGTGTGTGTGTATATACACACACAAGTATATATTATATATATACACACACATATAATATATATATATATTAGAATAGTTATATTTTCTTGCAGGATTGATGCCTTTATCATATGATGACCTTCTTTGTCTTTGTCTTTTTTTGCTGCTTTTGATTTAAAGTCTGTTTCATCTGATATACATATAGCTACTCCTGGTCACTTTTGGTTTCCATTTGCATGGTATGTCTTTTTCCACCCCTTGACTTTAAGTCCATATGTGTCTGTATGGTTAAGGTGAGTTTATTTTAAACAGCATATAGTTGGATCATGTTTTTAAATCCATTCTGCCAATGTATGTTTTAAGTGGAACATTTAATCCATCTTACATTCAAGGTTAATATTGATATGTGAAGCTTTGATCTTGTCATATTGCTAGTTGATTTCTAGTTGTTTTATACTGTCTTTCTTTCTTTCTTTTTCTCTGTCTTTTTGTCTTTGTGGTTTGCCAAACTCCTGTCACATTGTCATTCCTCCTTTATGTTATTGTTTTATAAGACCTGTCAGTTTTATATTTTCATGTGTTTTCATAATGGTAGATATTGACCTTTCATTTCCCCGTTTAAAATTTCTTTGAGTATTTACTGTAGGGCTGGTCTAGTGGTGATGAATTCTCTAAGCTTTTGCTTCTCTGGGAAAGACTATATTGTTCCTTCATTTATGAACCTTATTCTAGCAGGAGGTACAATTCTTGGCTGGCAATTTTCTTTCAGCACTGAGAATGCCGTTCCATTCTCTTTTGGCCTACGAGGTTTCTGCTGAAAGGTCCACGTTAGTCTGAAGGAGTTTCCTCTATAGGTGTCTAGATTCTTTTCTCTTGCAAATTTAAAAATTCTCTCTTTCATGTCTACTTTAGTCATTCTGATTATAATATGCTGTGGTGAAATCATTTTTGCAATGTATTTGCCTGAGGATTGGTGGACCTTTGTCTCTATGTCTAACTCTCTTGGTAGTCCTGGGCAGTATTTATCGACTATTTCCTTAAATAGGTTCTCTAAATTTTTGATCTCTCTTCTCCCTCAGGAATACCAATAATTTGTAAGTTCAGTCACTGTATGTAGTCCCAGGTGTCTTGAAGGCTTTGCTCATTCTTTTTTAGTCTTTTTTCTTTATTTTTGGCTGATTATTTTCAAAGACTTGTCTTCAAGTTCTGAGATTTTTTCTTCTGCTTGGTTTAGTCTGTTCTTAAAGATTTCTGATGTGTTTTGTATTTCCATCAATGAGTTTTTCAGCTCCAGAATTTCTGTTTGGTTTTTTAAAATAATATCTATCTGCTTGGTAAATTTCCTCATTCATATCTTGAATTGATTTTCTGATTTCTTTGTATTTGTTTTCAGATTCCTCTTCTATCTCATTGAACTTCTCTAGAATCAATATTTGGAATTCTTTATCTGGCATTATGAAGAATTCTTTTTGATTGGAATCCATTGCTGGCTGTTGTTGTGGTCCTTTGGTGGTATCATATTTCCTTGATTTTTCATACTTTCTGTTTCTTTCTGTTGATGTGTGCCCATCTGATGTAGCAGTTGCTTGTTCTGATTTTTTAAAAATTGCTTTTGAAGGGCAGAATTTTTTCCTGAAGGAGTATATATGTTGTTGGTTGAGTAGGACATTTTTGCTTTGATTTTGGGTGGTTGCAAGTGTGATCTTTGTATAATTTCTTAGGCAGTACACAGGATCAGTGGTATCTGTGATTTTGGTGGCTTAGGGAATAGTTATTCGTTAAGGCTGTGGTAAAGTTTTTCTGGGGACTTGAATGCAAGCTAAACCACTTTTGGGGCCCCAGTGGTGGAAGCCATGGGCAGAGTATGACTGATTTTAGGCCCCAGAGCAGCTTACCGTGGCAGCATTGTTAATGTGTCCTGGGGGCCAAATCTTGGGCCTTCAGGTGCCTTGCTCAGAAGCTAGTAGTTTGAGCAGATAGGCTGGTATGTGGGTGGATTCTGAGGCCCCTGCACTGCTGGTGTGATATGGGAAGCAGCAGTAGCAGTGGTGGAGCCACCAACTAGGACCAAGGTGGTCCTTATTGGTGTTATGGTAGCTGAATGGATTAGGCAGCCTAGTCCCAAGTCCCATAGCTGCCTGTCACTGGACAGTGGGTATTGTCCTAACTATACTTAGCAGAGCTTGGTCTCCTCTGTCCCTTCCAGCCAGGTGGTGGCTATAGTCATGACACCTTGTACTCAACCCAAGGATAGGTCATGGCCCTGTGTTAAACTCTCAAAATGGTGCTGGTTGGGGGCTTGCAATCAAAGAGGTCAGTGCCCTTGTCAGGCAGGTGCATGAGCAAGGAACTATGGGGAGTGCTGTCCACTCACGTCTCAGTCTCACTGTATCTTGTAGCAGTGTGTTGGGAGTTGTCCTAGGAGTAGGTAGGAAAGCTTGGGCTCCCCTGTCCCTCCTCAGCTGGGTGGCAGCTGCAGCTGCACCAGCCCAAACTCAGCCTGAGGGTGGGTGCTTGCCCGGCTTTAAATTACCAAAATGGCACCTTGGGCCTATGACAGAGAGTGTGGGGTTTCTGCCAGGCAAATGACATGGACAGATGCTGGGTGGAATGCCATCTGCTTTCATCTCGGTCTCACTGCAGCTTATAACAGGGCAGTAGGAATTGTCCTAGAAGTCAATAGGAGCACTTGGGCTCCCCTGACCCTCCTCAGCTGGGTGGGGCTGTGGCTGAGTCAGAGTGACTTCTGCCTGATGGCAGAACACTGCCCAACTTTAAACTCCCAAAATAGGGCTTTGTGTTTGTGCCCAGAGAGGGTGGGTCCTTTCTCAGGCAGGCTGCCCTGGCACGAAACTGGGGAGTGCAGTTCTCTTGAGACTCAGTCACACAGCAGCTGGCTACAAGATGGTGGGCACCATCCCAGATGCATGCTGGAAAGCCTGGTTTTCCTGCCCCTCCCCAACCAGGCAGAGACTTTAGCCATGTCAGCCCAAATTCATCCCAAGAGCAGAGCACAGCCCAGTGCCAGTGTCTCAAAATGGTGCCTTGAACCTGTGACTGAAAAGGCTGGGATCCCACCCAGGCAGGCAGCATGGGTGAGAAACCATCAATAATGCTGTCCACTCATGTCTCAGCCTCAACAGTAGCCCACAGCAGGGTAGTGGGGACCTTCCCAGGGGTGCATGAGAGTGCCTGGGCTCCTCTATCCCTTCTTGGAGCCACACAGTGGCTGCAATTATGTCCACGGTTTCCCAGTATCTAGGCTGTCAGAATGGCACCCTGCTCAAGCTGCTCTAGGCTCAGATGTCTGTGGGAATCTGTGTGAGTTCCCTTTCTGGAACAACATCTCTGTGCAATCTCCAAGAAACCTCCTGTGTTAGGCCCAAGACCTGCATGGGTTGGGGGTCCTCTTGTAGCCAAGATTGTCTCAGCCAGTGGAGTCTTGAGGGCTTCTCTTTTACTGTTTCCCTGAGTCCAGGAACTTCCTTCTGCTGTTAGCCAGTCCATGGCTGGGCAAATTGCCCTAAACTCTCTCCTTACCCACTTTTGGTGCTTCTGTTGCCTCTCTAGTGAATCCTAGCATTCTGTCCTAGACGACCTGTTTGAAATGTGAGAATTTGCTTACTATTCTTGTTCTTCTCTATTGAGGAGGCACATACTACGTGTGTCTAGTCAGCTGTATTGATCCTATAGGGGATGTCAATGTTTTCCCAGTTGCCTGTCAGTTTCATAAGCCAGGAATGTCTTTCTCTAGGACCTGTGTGCCATCTCTTTGAAATGTAATCATCAAGAAAGATAGTGCCCCTATCTCCTAATCTTAGTGGGAAGGTAGGAGCTGAACTTTGATAAGCATCAATTAACAAACTCAGATGGCCTAATCACATGACCAACCTCCCCCTCTGTGTCCTCCAGTACATTTGCCCTAGCTCACCTCAGTACTTAACAACACTCCTGCCTTTTGTTTCAGCAGTTGAGTTTAATCTCTCTCCTTCTCTTGCAGTAATCTTGAATAAAATCTTCCTTGCCTGTTTAACTCTGTCTGGTGCAACTTTTCTTTGACACTGTTCAATCTGAATCTTCTTTCTGGGACTCTGGAATCATGCCACCCTCTGCAGAGCAACCTCTTCCCCCCAGGTGGAACTACCCTGGGAGATGGCCCACCACCTTCTCTTCCAGGCTGCAAGAACCCACTTTTGGTCATTCCCTCTTCCATCCATTACCCTGGAAATGCCCATACCAGTGCTTCCTTAGGAGGTATTGTTAGATAGATAGTAAGAGATCTCTCTGGCTCTTCTAGGGACAAAAGCTGGTGCCCCACCTTGGTGCTGCCTCAAGCAATTGCCCCACCTGGGGAAGAAGGACAAGGGTGGGTGCCCTGTCTTGGTGCTGCCCTATCTTAATTCTGCCCCAAGCAACTGCCACACCTGGGGGCAGGAAGAATACCCTGCCAATCTGCAAAAGAATGCGGGGAATTCCTCAGCCCATGGGCCAGGCAGCCCAGGCACAATAGGATCTGGAAAGTGACCTAGAGTAACCAAGGCTAATATCATTCCATTAACTGTCCATCAAAGTGGTTCCATGGTGACGTCTGAACCACAAGGAGGGCCCAATCCGGACAGTGTGAAACAGGACCCCAGATCATAACCAGGGCCTCTTATTTCGACATGGGGCCTGTTTGTCATCTGTGGTGAGCATATCTTGCTCTTGTTCTATAAACCTATCTTGCTCTTCCTCGATAAACCTTGTTTTTGTGCTTACCTTGATTTTGGTATGTCTGGTCATTCTTTGGCTAAGAGCACACCAAGAACCAAGAACTAGATTGCCAACCCAACAATATGACACAGGCATGGGGAGGAGGGGCCACCCCACCACTATCTCTTGGGCGCTCCTTGGGTCTGATCTCTATTTCCACAAGATTCTCTCCGTTTTGTAGTTTTCTTTTAAAAATACATTTTTATTTCTTGAGCAGGGAACAAATTAGAAATGCTAGGCACTGCTGTGAGAAAGAACTGCTCTTGAGCAGATGCCTTGGGGTCTTATGAGTGAGTAGCTCAATGGCTTTATGTTGAGAAATGTGTGGTTCACTGGGTGGAGAAGATCCCACTAAGCATGGTGCTGAAGAACCTGGGCTCCGGGGTCCACCTGGCTGGGCTGATCCTCACCTCGACTGCTTAGTGTGTGCCACTGGGCCTGTTGCCTAAGTCGCTACCTGGGCCTCAGTTTCCTCACCTGTAAAATCAGGGCTATGAATAATGGTACTCACATCATAGGGTTGTTTGGAGGATTATAGGCTTACATGTGAAATGCTTAGTACGGTGCCTAGCATAGGGTAAGCCTTCAATAAATCTTTGACATATTGATCATTATAACATGTACTTCTTTTTTTTTCCATGAAGGATACACAAGCAGTTGTTAACAAAGTAACCTTTGGGAAGGAACAGAGTAGGGAGGAAGATACTTCCTTTTGATTTTATACCTGCTTATATTTTTTAAACTTTTTAACTGTATATTTCTTTTATTTAAAGATGTTAATTAACTAAACATTTTTCTCTTCTGGCAATTAAGGAAAATAACCAGTTGATAACATGGGAGAATATTCTTTTTTTTCTTTTTTTTTTAATTTATTTTTTTAATTTCAGAATATCATGGGGGTACAACACTTTGGCCATACACATTGCCCCTGTTCTGCCCGTGTCAGAGCCACAATCGTGGTCGTCTCCCAAACTGTGCTCCCCACATCCATTCAGTGAGAGTTTTTCCCATCCCTTCCACCCCCCTCCCGCCCGCCCGCCCCCTGATGAATGTTATTGCCCTGTGTGATGTAAGTGTTCATCAGTTAGTACCAGTTTGATGGTGAGTACCAGTGGTGCTTGTTTTTCCAATCCTGTGACACTTCGCTTCGAAGAATGGGTTCTAGCTCCAACCAGGATGATACCAGATGTGTTAATTCACTGTTGTTCCTTATTGCTGAGTAATACTCCATGGTATACATATACCACATTTTATTGATCCACTCATGTATTGATGGGCAACTGGGTTGTTTCCACAACTTTGCAATTGTGAATTGTGCTGCTATGAACATTCGAGAGCAGATGTCTTTATTATAAAATGTCTTTTTTTCTTTTGGATAAATACCCAGTAGTGGGATTGCTGGGTCAAATGGTAATTCTACTTTCAATTCTTTGAGGTACCTCCATATTCTTTTCCATAGAGGTTGTACTAATTTGCAGTCCCACCAGCAGTGTATGAGTGTTCCTATCTGTCCACATCCCTGCCAACATTTGTTATTTGGGGATTTTTTGATATGAGCCAATCTCACTGGAGTTAAGTGATATCTCATTGTGGTTTTGATTTGCATTTCCCTGATGATTAGAGAAGTTGAGCACTTTTTTATATGTTTGCTGGCCATCATTCTGTCTTCTTTGGAAAAGTTTTTGTTCATGTCCTTTGCCCATTTTTTAATAGGGTTGTTTGATTTTTTCTTGTTGATTTTCCTAAGTTCTGTATAGATTCTGGTTATCAGCCCTTTATCAGAGGTGTAGCATGCAAAAATATTCTTATCTAGAAATAATGCTTCAACAAATCAGTGCCATTTCACAGTTAAAATTTAGTATTGAAGAGACCATTTTAAATAATAGATAATTAACACATGAAACAAATGCTAATTATTGCATAATCCCTTCTTCCAAGACCTTTTGATGTGATTGCCTTAAGTGCAGGGTGGCACCATGACCTATTTCTGAGTGGAGAAAAAAATATATTGTTTTAAAGCTGGTAGGAGAGTTCCTGTCAGGGTGAGATTTGCCCTTGTTTAGGAGGACAATTTGCTATTAGATTCTTTTGGTATGAGAGGGTGCTCCTGCTCACTATGCCTCCCTGCCCCTGCTGGTCTAGTCAGAAATAAAAAAGGATAAAATTTCTCTTTATAAAACTGGAAGTAATTTTATATTCCCACAGACAGTTCAGAAATGAGGGGGTAAGGAGCTTGGACATAGAGAAGGCTAAGAAAGTTGACCAGGGAGAGGTCCTGGTAGAAATGGACAAGGGGATCTTTAGAACAAGGGTGTCTAGAATTTGATTTTAAAAGATCTTCTGGTCAGTAATATCCCTCAACAATCACCGTTCCACGTGACTGCTCTCATAGAAGGGTTTTAGGGAAATGAAGGAAAGAGAGTAGGGGAGGGTGAAAAGAAAAGAACAGCCTTAGAAGGCTTGAGTAAGATAATTATTTAGGGGAAGGAGGAAGTCAAATCTAGAGGTGTCAAGAAAAAAAATGCAACCTCTCTGAGAGGTACTGGGGATGTTGCATTTCCCACTGTGTGGGGAGTAGGAGGCTGTAGCCATTTCTATGTAAATATTGTGGTAGAGACTTCTAATAGAGACCCCAATATCTATTCTTGCTTTTAGTAGTCGAATTCCCTCACTTTCCCCAGTTTCACATGACTACTCTTCTAGAGATTACATTTGCCTTGCATCTGGATGTGTCCTTTTGACCATGTGTCTTGCCAGTGGAAGGTGAACAGAATGTGCAATGTGTGCAATTTTCATTTCACTTCCTTAAAAGGAAATGACTTGTCTTTCATCTCCTCTTTTCCTCCTTTCCATGGTCTAGAGCATGGAAGTGGTGGTAAGTCCATTTTGACCACATAGATAAGGATAGTACATAGAAAGTTTGTTAAAGCACAGATTGCTGGGTCTCAGAGATTCTGATTCAGTAGGTCTCGGTGAGGTCTAAAAAGTCGCATGTTTAACAAGTTCTTGAGTGATGCTGATGCTGCTGGTCCAGGATCACAGGAGATGGCAGAACAACAAAGTAGAAGAAACCTGAGTCCCTGGATGCTCTTGTGGAGCTGAGCCACCTAACCCCTTGTGTCACCTCTGGACTGTTACCATAAGGGTGGAATAAACATCTATTTTGTTTGAGCCACAGTGTTTTTGTATCTTTCTGTTTTAGTAGCTGAACATGTGTCTTAATGCAAGTATTACAGGTAAGGATTACACAGTAAGGCTGGAGGACGTGAGAACTCCTGTGCAGCTGACTTTTAGGTTCAACGTGTGTGATTTTTATTTAGAAAAATAATAAAATAAAAGCAGTTGCTTGTTTAATAATATACTGATTCCTTTTATGAGGGTATCAAAAGTAGGCAGTGAACTGAAAATATTCTTTCCACATTTGCATCAGTGCTTGTGTTCTTGCCTTGGGAAAATCTAAAAACTTGTATGCCCTTGTATTCTCATTTGTTAAGTGGGGCATGAGATTTAATTGTTGTTCAAAGAGGGTTACTATGGGCATTGTCTTAGAAATTATTGGAAATTCAAACATCTCCTGAATACTTACTAGGTACCAGATACCATGTACTCTATGTGCATTATATCAATTATTCTTACAACAACCCTGTGAAAAAGTGTTACTGTTATTTCCATTTTGCAGATAAGGAAACAGATTGAAAGGGATCGAGTAACAGGTCAAGATTCCAATCCAGGTCCACCAGATACCAAAGCCCATGTTCTGAACTACTTGGCAATATTCTTTCCTCCTGCCAAATGACCCACTCTCATATTGTTTTTAGGTTTAGTGCATTGGGGCTAATATTTGTAGCAATAGGGTTCTATATAGTGTGTATGTGTTTTCAAATGCAAATATTATTTTTCCCTTGGAGCAGTCAGCCCTACATGGCACAATCTAGATTGTTGTGCTCAGGCTCTAGAGGCCTGCTGTGAGAACTGTTAGTTGGAAATAAGAAAAGGGCTTCTTAAGAGGGGACTAATGGCTTTGGGTTGCCTGATTTAAGGCTGTGAGAATTTACTACTGTACAAGAACATTGGATTCCAACACAGTGTAGGGTTTAGTAAGTAATCACCTGCCTATGGGTACAACAATGAGGGGAGCCCATCTGGCAGCAGTTTCAAGCAGCAACCATGGTAATTTTCCAAGTTACCTGCCTCGGGAGCAGTATCAAACCCCAACAAACACAGGCCAGCGTGAGTGGGAAGCATTAACTACCATCAGAACAAATCCATACATCTCTACAGAAGCCCCTCTTGGTTCTGGGCCTTGGGCTGCTTCTTAGAATCAGTTTTATCCTCAGACTCCTGCTGTTGCTTCAAAATTTACTTGTTCCGTTTCTCATTCTTTTCCCTCATCTGTTTATATCATAGGAGAACAAATTTTGTGTTAATCAATAGTTGATTAGTTAATTAATTAATCCTGTTCTTTCTTTGATGGCATTATTAGGATCAAGCAATGCCAATAGCAGAGAGTGCATCTTGAGCTCTGTACATGCCCTGGGAATGACCACATTTTTACATGAATTCAAAACTGTGTGAACCACTGTTCCTAAATGCACTGGTTAAGCATTTTTAATAAACTGAAGGCCCATAGCACCCTGATTTTGGCTTGATTCTATTCTATATATTTCAAGGCTTTAGGTTGTAGATCATAAACTTTTTCCATAAAGAGCCAGATGATAAATATTTTTGCATTGTGGATCATACTGTCTCTGTTGCAACAACTCAACTTTGCTGTTGTAGTGGGAAAGCACCCATAGACAATGTGTAAATAAATGAGCATGTCTGTGTTCCAATAAAACTTTATTTACAAAAACAGGTAGTGGCTGGATGTGGGCTGTGGGCTATAGTTTGCCTACCCTGTTGTTTTTTTTAATACCATTGTGTTACAATCCTGTTTTAGATGAAGATAACAATTTATTCAGTTGAAATTTATGAGGGTCCAAACCTGGTGGGAAAAGTTGCAGGGAGGAAGGGGTAGCTAATGACATCATTTATAGAAGCAGTATTCAAAGCTGTCTTGATATTCTGGGCCCTGCTCAAGACACCAAGATTAAATAGGAATAAATAGATGATTACGCATTTTTGGTTCAAAGTATAACGTGTGAGTATATAGGGTGGGGGTAACCTTCCTGGGAGGGAATTTGCATGAAAGAGACCTGGGATCTTTGCTTTAAAGTGTAAGAGTCTGGGAGGCCTTGCCTGCTGAAGAGATAGCTTGTCCTGGGCTGCATTGGAGGTTAACAGGGTGTAGATCAGAGATGTAATAGTCCTTCTGGGTTCTTTGCTGGTCTGGTAACACCTGGAGTGTGGTGTATAATGCAGACCCCTTATTTTGAGAGTCCATTGACAAATTAAAGTTCATCTAAAAAAGAGGCCAAGTTGGTCAGGGGCTAGGACACCATCATCTGTGAGGACTAGTGAACTGAACTGGGTACCTTTAGTCAGGGAAGAGAGGCCCAAATTGAGGGGGTCATCATTATCTTCATTTATCTGGATTTTTGTCATGAAAAAGAGTAGAACTTTTGTGTGGCTTAAGGGCCATGGCTCTTGCACACGGCAGCTGCACAATTATTAATTGTACTTGATTGAACAATGTGCAGAGAAATTATAAGAAGAGTGCCAGGCTTGGAATAAGGACAAACTTTCTAAGACTGAGAGTTGTCCATGAAGGGAATAACTGCTTTCATTATTTATCTAGCATCAGGATAGTGCTGGGCATCAAAGAGTCGGTAAGATGCAACAATAGTTCCCTTTGTACAGTAAGGAAACCAAGTTTTTTATATTATAACAAAATGGTCCTTAAACAAAGATAAAAAGAGTGAGACCAGATGGGTTATTTTTATTGTTTGTAAAATCCAATAAAAATATTCTCTGTAGTATCCCGTGTCTTTGGCTGGGCAGGCATTCAAGTATCAAGGGGGACAATAAACACGATTTTCAGCAAATTGCTTGTATCATTCAATGGAGAAGGAGAGAGAATAATGTATGTGCTTATAAGTTTGTCAGGTGGTCAATAGCACTTGGATCCTTTCACCAAGGTCTTTGAAAAATGGAGAGTGATTCAGAAATGTGTCAGAGAGTGATTCCTAACTTTATTAGGAGTTGTGTAAGAATAGTGAAGTCGTCTTTGTTATAGGACAAACTTTCTCTCTTTGTTCTCCAGACTCGTTATCCTCTGGGTCAAGTTGTGGAGCATTTGCTATGTGCCAGGAACAGATCTAAGCATTTTATAGATATTGACTGATTTATTCTTCTACAGCAGTGGTTCTCAACTAAGCATGATTTTGCCCCCCAGGAGATATCTGGCAATATCTGAAGACACTTTGATTGTCATAACTGAGGGAGGGGGAGGTACTACTGGAGTCTGGTGGGTGGAGGCCAGGAATGCTGCTAAACATCCTACAATGCATTGGGAAGCCCTCCACAACAAAGGATTATCTGGCCTCAAATGTTGATGATGCCGAGATTGAAAAACCCTGCTATATAGAATAGTATGCACTATTATTATACCAATTTGCACATGGAAACTGAGAAGTTAAATGACTGGCCCAAGGTGGTCCAGAGCCAGACAATTGGATAAACATTTTACTGTCTTGCTCTTTGGTTATTTAGTGATATTATAATGCATGTATCTTAGGAAGTACTGTGTTGTTGTTATGTTTATCTCTTGAAGCTAGCAGAACAATGGAATTTTATTTTCATTTTTGATTTTATACTTAATAAGTACCAAAATACTTAGCAAGCAATCCAAATTTCTCTTGATAAGTTTGTTAATGGAATTAAACCAAAGGAGTTGGGAAACTCTGGAGGCCTGGGAAAAAGAGGGCATGATCCATTTTTCCTTACTGTCTATGGTGCTCCCAATTGTTGGTTATTAAAACTTTCTCATATCTTCTCTCCCAGTGGTATGGGATGTGGCCCTGCAGTCAGCTCTACAATATTTGTATACTAATTAATGAGAGTGGGCTTACTGTGCCTCTTACTTTCTTTCTCTTGCACTTAATCTGTTTGCTTGCTTTTTTAACCATTTTATTGCTAACTGCACTATCATGTCAGGAAAAGAAGATTAAGCTAACTCAGTCTGATTTTTTGGTATCTGCTCCACAAACTGGTGCTGGGGACTGGAAAATTTCCCAGGAGAATAGTCTACAGATAGCATTTGTAAAATTCAGATTATTCTCTTCCTTAGCTGGAAAAGGTAATTCGGTGAGTGTCGACTTCAGCGTTGAGTGCTCTTTCCGAAGTATTTATTCTGTAAGTTATGAAATATGTCATCTTGAGCCTACAGCTTTGCCTACCACTTGAGAAGTTACTGCAGAGCCTTTGATGGTCCACAAAATGAGATGAGGCTTTATGGTGCAGGGTGAAGCTGTCTGGGTTGTGTGTCCTGGTAGGAGACGGCCCTTGCAAAATTTCTCTTTTGTCCCCTGCTTTCCCCCACCCCCAAGATTTAAGCTCAACCTCAGGCAGAGTTGAGCTCCGGAGGTCTCATTTATTACTGAGATTCAAAGTTACTGAAATAACCACAAAGAAATGAGATTCATTCTTCAGATTGCTGAAGAAGTAAGTGAATTGATCGGTGACTTAGAGGTATCTCCTCCAGTTAATCATTGCTGACTCTTTGCTGCCTGCAATCTCTATAAATCACTATGAAACTAGGAAGAGAAATGATATATGCCACATGGAAAGAAGTGGAAATAGCCTGCATATTTCTACACAGGGTTGCTGAAACAGGAGCCCTGAGTTTTTAAGATGCAGCACCTGCACACAGAGGCGGGGAATGACAAATGTGTCTGAATCATTTGGTTAGCAAAGCTGGCCTTGCTTGACTGATGCCCGTTGGATGTTCTCTGCCCTTTCCCATCTGCTTCACAAGTTTGTTGCCTGTAGAGAAACACACTTAGCTTAGAACCATGCTCCTGTCTTGCTTGATGTTTTGATAAATCATAAGAACCTTCGAATCAGCTGAAGGTGACTGGAGAAGGTATCTCTTCTGCATTCTGTCCTGCATCAGAGTTCCCTGGTAAGCTTGTTCCATGGTGACAAGACTAAATAGGGATCCTCCTTCTTGGCCAGGTGAGGATTTTCAACTGAGAAGGGACCTCTGACGTGCTGTGTCTACTTCCATAGTCATGGCCCTGGAAAATTAAAAAAAGACAATTGTGCTCATTGATGAAACCTTTCATAATACTTTGCACAGAAATTCTCTTTCCTGAAACTCTCCTTCCTTTGGACAAGGCATTATTTAGTAACCTTAAAAGTATGACCTTTATTCTCACAGGCCCCAATAATTGAAGAGTAAATGCATTTGCAACTTGCAGTCCCTACCGCTGGTCTCTACCTCTGTAACCAGACACTGAAGGTCATCTTTCTGTGCTCTGTGGCAGCCATCAAGAACCTGACCTGGCCTCCACTCGGTGGTCCCAGCACTGGCTGTGCTTCTCCAGTGATTTGATCTCACTCCTAGTGGCCACCACTCTTACTCTGTTACTGCTGTGTAATACACGTCATTTGGTGAGGTGAGAGACTTAGGATGAATTGCCAGCAAAATTCCCAGTGACAACTAATAAAGATGGTGCCAGTGGAAATGGAAAAAAATCAACAGACTTGGTGACTTCACAGCGTTCAGTCATGTACAGAGTTGGAGTTCTATGCCGGTAAACTAAGGAAGAACCTGACTGCATAAACAGGGTGATAAGAGAAAAAATTAAAGGGATATAGTAGGAAGAAGAAACACAGGTGAAGGAGATTGTTTGGGGTCTCGTAAGGAAGGCGATGAACTCTGTTCTAAAACAGTTCTCGAACAGGTGAGCTGGCAATGAAGGCAGGAAATTTTTGGAGTCGTGTTTGGTATGAAGTCAGAAATTTCAGGAGATACTGAGATTCAGAAGTGAGGGTGGCACTAGTGAGGGAGGTTTAAGAGTCTCTGGTGTTGATGTGATAATAGTCAGACCCAAGGGAGTAGGTGCGATTGCACAGAAAGAGGTGTGCATGGAAAAGACAAGAGACCCGTAGAGCGCATCTGAAATCTTTACAGTTAAGGGCTAAGAGGAGAAAGATGCACGGGCAGTGGAGACTGAAACAGAAGAGTAGGAAATGTCGGAGCGGAGAGCACAGAAGCAAAACACAGTTTAAGGAGAGGATAGCTGCATTCAACGTTGCAGAAGGGTCAAATTGGAGGAGGACTGGGATGAGGCTGTAGGATTTGGCACTAGAAAGATATCAGAGACATTTGAGAAAGTATTTTCAGTAAAATATTGGAGCTGGAAGCTTGGTTCTATGGAGTGGAGAGGTGAATGAGTGATGCGGAACTATGGGTGGTGAAGGTGACTTGCGGATGATTTGGTGATGGAAGGAGAGTTGTTGACGTGGGACAACGGTGAAAACAAAGGGAAAAGGCATCTTACCCTAAGGCATGAAGGAAGTGTTGAACCTGCAAGAGAGGGAGAGAGGATGGTTAAGGTGATAAAATCTAGGAGGAGGCAGGAAGGATGGCATCAGAAGTTCCCTGTTAGCACAGGAAAAAGGTAGGGATCCTTCCTCTTTGCAGACTGGAGGAAGTTGAGAGAGTCAGATGAGGCAATGGAGTTACTTTTGGGTAAAAGAAATGGGAGGTGAGGCAGAGAATAGTAAGTTTTTCAGTGAAGTGGGAGGCTCAGAAAGAAGTGGATTAGAGAAGAGTCAAATAGATGGAAATTGCTGCCATATGGAGCAGGACAGATAGTTAATGAGGACGAATAAAAGGATTAGTGAGCAGTGATGTTAATAGCATAGGTTTTATAATGGGAACTGGTCAGTAGGCTTTGATAATTTTTAACAGCTTGGGAACAGGAATGGATAAAGTGGAATGATTGGATTTAGCTGGAGCTGGGAATTGGCAAAATTAAAGTGATTAGAGGTTGGGATTAGATCTGGGAGGGGGACTTCAAGGGGTTTCTCTGTGTCCGTATTTGACTGCAGAGCCTTGATGGGTAACAGAGAGGCCTCAAAGTCTCGGATGAGCCAGCACAAATGACCTCACTAGCTTTTTTTCACCTAGACCTTCTCAGAAAAGGTTTTCCTGGGATAGTACCTTTCAGAGGTGAATTTTTATGGGAAGGAGTGAGGAAAAATGGGGAATACAGCTAAGAGGGTTAGGACAGTCTTGGAATTCAGGGACAGTGGGGACCCTGGGAGAACAGAAGTCTCCCAGATGATGGGGTAGCTCCTTGGCCTCTGATCTATGTCAAAAATTGCATCATTTAATTCTTTCCTTAAGGCCTTGGAATAAACACAGAAGACTCAGACATGTGCCCAGTGTTGCCCAGTGAATAAGAAAATGAGTTGGGGGTTCAAGCTCAGGTTTGTGAGGCACCAAAGTGCATGAACTGCCCCACACTACCACCTTCCTTGCAGCCGTAGAAGGCACTGGGAAGGCTAGCTGGCTTCATCCCTGAGCTCACTGCTCTCCAAAGGGGTGTGGCTGCCCTTCTGTAAAGTGTGAACAATACCCAGGGAGGTGGTTGTTTCTGCGAAGGTGTGATTCCTCAGTTCCCTTCACGTAAGCGTGGAAATTTATGTTCAAACTGAAGTTTGTAACATTCTGACGTATCTCTCACCTACTTAATTCTACCATCCATTTCCCTCTTGGTGGAAGCAGAATGGGCTAGAATTTGAGCAAAGGAAGTATGAATCATTCACTCACCTTCCTGGAGAAATATCCTGACAGGAGGCAAAACGCATCATGTCCCTGGCAGTGAGAAAGGCCCTCTGGGAGGGAACTATGATGGCGGCTGACAATGTGTGAACTAAAGCTCCCCAAGAAGGCTGCATCCTGAGGGACCATGTGAGCCGAGGAGAGCTGCGAGCTTAAGCAGTGTGGGAGGCGGGGCCTGGGTCCAAAGCAGGCCCAAAGGCTACAGCTAGAGCCTTGTGTGCCTTAAAAAATAAAGACAGCCTCCCCCGCCCCCAGGGTAAACTATGTCCCAGCAAGGCAATGTTTTAGACAATGAACAGCCAGCCTCCTATTATTTCTGAGCTTTTTTTTTTTCTTTTTGCTCAGAGTTGGGAATGGAGGCAAACAATCTGGAGGGAAGTGTTCTGGGAACTACTTTTGGTTAGTTTCCAAGTTCACTATTATGGTAGGTGGCCTCTGAAATGGCCCCCAGTGACCCCCGCCTACTGGTGTTCACATCAATGTGCAATCTATGCTTCACCCCACCCCATCCTGAGTGTGGGCTACACCTAGTGACTTGATTCTAACAAATGGAACACAGCAAAGGGGATGGATATCACTGCCAAGATTAGGTTATAAAATGACTGTGACTCCATCTTGCTTGCCTGCTCATCCCCTCTTGCCTGCTTTCTCTGATGGCCTCAGCTGCCATGTTGTGAACTGCACTGTGATGGTCCATGTCACAAGAAACTGAGGAAGGCCTCCAGCCAACAGCTTGTGAGGAAGGGAGGAATTGAGTCCAATAGTCCTCAAAGGTCTGAATGCTGCCTATAACCACATGAGCTTAGAAGAGACTCCTCCCCAGTAGAGCCTTTGGACAGCTATAACCCTAGTTGATCTTGATTGCAGCCTTGTGACTCTAAGAGGACCCGTCTGAGTAACACCTCAATTTCTGACCCACAGAAAATGTGAGATACAAAATGTGTGTTTAGGATAAGTTTTGGGGCAATTTATTGCACAACAATAGATATCTCTAATACAACTCTATTAATTCCCTCATGACCATTCTGTACTCCTTTGGAATAAAATAGGCTATTCCTGGAAGGAACAAAAGGAATGCTTTATAATCGTGCTGGGCCATATGGCATTGCTCTCCTGAATCTGTAACACCCCAGTGCCTCCTTGCCAAGAAAATAGATGACCTCTGGAAAGAGAACCAGAGAGGTCAATGTTTCAACATTTTTAGTTGATGCCTACTAGACTGCCTGGACCCTAATAAAAGGCTGTGAAAGTTCCCTGGTTTGTGGTTCAGTAACATTTAGGACCCACTAAGGAAATGGGTAGGTTAGTTAGTGGTGAAAAGGTCAAGCTTTAGGTCAGGATAAAGTAGAGCCAAGCCCTGATCAAGTGGGCACCTCCTTTCCATAGGCATCTGCCACTCTGTTCCTGTCAGTGGGGAATCCCTTCCACTCCCAGACCATGTCTTCAGCTGTTCATGACCTTACTGTAGCAAACTGGCCCTTCTTTTCTGAAGTATTAACCATACTGCTTTTCAGTAACCCTGGATCCTGACCAAGTGTTTTTTGACACCAGCCTATTAAGCTACCTCCGCTTTTTTATTGGTTTTTATACTGATAATTTTCCTTAACATTCCTAATTCCAACTCTATCCTGACTCCAGCTACCACTATCATAGTGGCACAGGAGGAAGAAGGCAGGATTTGGCCTTAAATAAAAGCATCTGGAGAAGGGTTTTTACTATTTTCCTCCCTCAAGGCTGATGTCCTATCCTTTTATTGTACCATCCAATAGGCAATGGTTAGGAAGCTCCTTACTTGGAAATATTTCAGTATGTTCTTGGAAATAGAAACCTATCTCCTAAAAAAGGTGCTACATGGGACAATATCTTATAATGGTTTTTTTTTTTTTTTTTTTTTTTTTTTTTTTTTTTTTTTTTTTTTTTTTTTTTTTTTTTTTTTTTTTTTTTTTTTTTTTTTTTTTTTTTTTTTTTTTTTTTTGACTCAGTCCTCTTGCTATGGCAGGGTCCATAGCCTCAAAGTCTCATCTTCCCCTTACTGATTTGTGTTGGTTTTTTTTACCGATAGCCTTTGGACACATAACCTATTATCTCCCATCTCAAATAGAATCTTGGCCCACTTGTCAACCTCAATTCCACCCCATTTCATGTGACCGATCAAAAGTTCCCTAGAAAGTTTGGCAATCTCATATCATCCAATTTTTCCTACTATCTCTTAATCCTACTCAACATTATGTTCCATACCCCCAAGTGGCAATCATCTCAGACCCTCTCTCTCCTCAAACCTCCAACACCTTCTCCCCTAACATTGCTGTAAACTGTGACCAGGCATTCTACTTTATTGACAGCATCAAAGCCTTTGGAAACTGTTTCCACAGATTGCTGCCCTGCCAGCATCTGCACCTGCACCCTCTGCCTTTCCCATCTAAGGCCAATCCTTCCTCCACTTGTGTGCTGGACTCCATCCTCCTCTTGCTCTTCCAGGGCATGACTACAGCAACTCTCTCCTTCTCCCTTACTGATTTTGTTGTTGGTTTTTTTTTTACTGGATTATCCTTTGAACATACTATTAATCTCCCATCTTAAAATAGAAAATCTTCTCCCCACTTTCTCCAACAGCTGCCACCCCATTTCTTTGCACCGGTTGCAACAAAATCCCTAGAAAGCAGTATCAATGCTCACTATCTCCAATTTTTTTCCTTCTGATTTCTCTTAAACCTACTCAATCAGGTATGTTCTCAAATGCCTCCATGGAAATGGCTCTTGTCAAGGTTACCTATGACCTCCACGTTGTTGTAGCTCATGGTTAATTATCAATCTTCATCTTACTTGAACTGTTAGTGGCATTTGACACATATTTATTCCCTGCTCTTTGATACACTTGGCTTCCAGTATGCCACATTCTCCTGGTCACTCCTCCTGGGACTCCTTTGCTGGTTCCTTCTCTGCTCCCTGATCTCTTAATGTTGGAGCGTCCTGGGGCTCAGTCCTTGGTCCTCTCCTCTTTTCTATTTATACTCACTTTCTTGGTGATCTTATACAGTTTTATAGCTATAACTACCTTCTATATGCCAACAACTCTGAAATTTTTATGTCCAGTCCAGACTTTTCTTTTACACTCCAGATTCCTATATCCAACTGCTTACTTGGCATCTCCACTTGGATGACTAATTCTTCTTCTCAAACTGAAACTGTCCAAAACTGAATTCCTGTGCCTCTAATTCCTGCCAAACCTGCAACAGCTGTAGCCTTCCCTAATCTCAGTTGATAGCAATCCATTATTCCATTTTTAAGCCAAAAAACTTGGTGTTATCCTTGACTCTTTTCCTTCTTTTACACCCCATGTCTAAACAGCCAGGAAACACTGTTGGCTTTACTGTTAAGATCTATCCAGAACTGACCACTTTCACCACCTCTTCTGCTATCACCCACATCAAAGCCACCATCATCTCTTGCATGGCCTCCTGCTACAGTCTCCAGGACTTACTTCTACCCTTGCATCTCTACAATTTATTTCCAACACAGCAGCCAGATTGACCCCTTTAAAAGATCATGGCACATCTTTCTCAAAAAATCCCCAAAGCTCCCCATTTCACATTGCAGTCCTTAAAATGGCCTACATGATCTGACTCCTGTCACTTCTGTGATCTTGGCTATGGTACCTAACTCCTCTATGTCATAGTCTTCTCTTTAAATATGGAGAATGGTATAATTCTTACCTCACAGGATTGTTATAAATATTAACTGGGATAGTGCATGTATTGCTAAAAAAAAAAGAGCAGTTATTTCATTAATATTATTAGTAATAATAAAATAATATTGTTAAGTTTAATACCCTTAGCTTGGAATCCAAAGCCATTTACATTTTTTCCCCTATCTTTCCTTATACTGTATTTCTTATGTTTCTCTCTCTCTGTTTCTCAGTTTTCTTGCTTGTAAAATTTGTAAAACGGCAGTGAGCCATGCCCTTGCTCACAGGATTGTTGTGAGGCTAGGAGATGCTACATATCAAAGTCTTTTACTGCAGAAAGGGTTGCACAAATAGAAGATACTATCATCGTGTTTCCAAGGACTAAAAGGCTCCTTCTTTTTGTCTCTGCAGTAAAGACAACAAGGTGTTTTTCCCTCAAAAGTTTCACCTGGGAACCTGAAAAAAACCCATATATGTTGCTATGACAACATTAGAAAGGGAGTTAACACCCAAAGAAACTGTAAGTACTGCTCCTGAACAGACTGCAGGGATAGATACTTGATTTGACAGTTTAGAAAACAGCAGGGACCCTTGCTCTCTCTGCTTTGTGAGACCACATATCCTTGTCAACTCTGATTAATTAATGTTTCAGCAGAAAAAAAATACCATTCATTGTGTATTCTTCTTAGTGCTTGAAGCTGATGGGCCTTGTTTCTCTCATTTCTTTGAAATGCTTCCCACACAAAAGAAACAAGGTCAGCTTGTTAGATTCCTGGAGAGTACCCACTCACCTGTAGGTCCAGAGAACAATCATTTCAATGCAAGTTGTGACAAAAGAGAAAAATGTGTCATTATTCAATCATCTTATAAAAAATTTGGTATAATGTTGGAGTTAAGCAGATCGACTTGGAGAGATAAAAGATTCTGGCCTAAAACTTTGTTGGTGGGACTTGAACCCATCTTTCTGAGTACCCAGAAAGGCTCCCAATGTGAGATCTCTGTTCCTTGTAATCCTGCCTCTGCACCTTTGTCTACATAAGGTTGTCCACACTGGTGGAGCTGGACAACTTAGGTGGGAGGAGGAAGAGGGAAGAGGGCAACTTGGGAGAAGTAAGGCAAAGCCAGTTCTCTACAGGGAGAACCAAGACCATGTCTCATTAGTTTTCTATTTTAAATATGAGTAGAAAACCAAGAGATGTGAACAACGCAAATAAAATCTGGTGCAATAAAGAGTGGTTGGAGCCACTTTATAGTAGACTTGGTCTGCATGACATTAAATAATTGAACAATTATAACTGTACATGTGGTGTTTGGACAGAAATTTAACTTAGCACCTATTTTGGGGGTCCAGGCCATCTGTAATGCCTTGTGCTCAGTGGTGTGATGTGGTGGGAGTAGCACGGCCTCCACAGGCTAGCTTCACCACACCAGCTGTTTGTCCTTGGGCTAGATGTTGAACTTCTCTGTGCCTCAATGTCCTCTTTGATAAAATGAATGCTATAGTAATAAT
Source organism: Daubentonia madagascariensis (assembly GCA_023783475.1). NCBI lineage: Eukaryota > Metazoa > Chordata > Mammalia > Primates > Daubentoniidae > Daubentonia > Daubentonia madagascariensis. Next base: position 35,537,232 of record JAKFHU010001035.1, on the reverse strand, counting down.
AGTTTGTAGGGTTATTGTGAGAATTAAATGAGATAACCAATTGGAGTGGAGTTTGAGCCTTTGTTCCTGCATGATTTCAGGACCATCAGGGGGTGAGAGGACCATAGCCCCATCATGATAACATGGTCCCTTTCCCCTCAGGTGTGGCAGGGAAGTAGGTAGAAAAATAATATACATATAATGCAAATGGTTTAATGTTCTATAAAGCAAAGTGATTAGAAAAACAAGGGAATGAGATGAATTTTGACTAAGGAGAAATCTGGATGCTTTGGAGAATGGGGGATGGGTAGATAGAGTTATTGGTAGGGAGGTGGAAAGACCTTCCAGGGGCAGGGGAGAGTGTAAGTTCAGGCCTGGAGACTAGAGAGCACAGGGTGCAGTGGGGCCACCTTATCAGGATGGCTTTCCAGCTGTATGGAGGGCATTAGAAAAGAAGCCTGGAGTTCAGTTAGGTTGAGACTGAATGCTGGATGAGATTTTTGGGTTTTATTCTGTAAAAAATTGGAAGCCTTTTTTTTTAAGCAGGTGAATGAAAATGATCAGGTCTGTGCTTTAGAAAGGGAATTCTATCTTTGGTATATCTGAGGGCTTATGAGGAGGGAGACTAAAATACTCTAGAAGAGAAATCATAAGGGCCTTAGTGAGGGAGGCTGGGTGCAAAGAAGGAAATACATGTGGGAGATGTTGCTGAGGGTAAATCTACAGAATTTGGCATCTTATCAGATGTGATGGCTAAGGCTGAGCCTGAGGCCAAGGCTAGGTTAGCCTGGAAGCTGCTTGGGAGCCTGGGTGACTGGAAAGATGGCCAGGCGAGGGAACTGTAGTTGTTAAATGACTAATTAGTATCACTTCTGGGTCAATGGTGGGAAAGGGTGGGAAAATCCCGGTGAAATAATAGAAAGGCACCACAGATCTGACTGAAGGCTCCTGGATGTGTACTCTTGATGGGGGGCAGGGAGTCACAGCACTTCCACTGTCTAGGTACTCTGGCAGACAAAGCTTGTGTTCCCAACCCTCCTGTCTCCTTGCCATGGTAGGAATTGAGGTCTGACCCCAGCAGGTTAGTCTTCCCCTTCCTCCCCAGCAGCCAGTCTGAAATTTTGCCCAACTTTCAGTAGTCTGTGAGGGAGTCAGCTCCCATAACCAAGGGGAGGATGCCTTTCTGGGTGTCTGCTATAAAGCCAACCCCAGAGTCTCTGCCACTGATCCAGCCACCAGCCTCAGGGGCAGGCACACCTGTCAGCCAGAAGTTGGTGTATAGGACTCAAAGAAGTAATTTTTTGATTGTTACTCTTTTTTCCCTTTTCATTTTGTTCTACTTCCTATCATTATTTAATCCTTCAACGAACAGTTCTTGAATGCCCATTGTGTGTGTGGCCCTGAGCCGGGGCCTGGGATGAGGGTGATATTATAATATGAATCGGACACTGCCCTTGAGGAGCTTTCGTTAGACATTTATGTTGCTTGGTACCCTTTCCTGTCTGTTAATAGAAAAAGAACTTCCCTGGGAAACTTAATAGAGAGTTTTAGAGAGTGGGCTTGCTTTTTAGCTCAGTTAATCATGACATTATTTCTGGTTAGTTTGCAGGTCTTTATAAATCTAGTTAACTCCCTTCCAGACAAATAAGGAACTCAGGTGGTCAAGTGACCCCAAAGGTCGCATGACTAGTGTGTCAAAACTGGGTTTGGAACCCATGTTTTCCAGTGTGTGTCTTTTGAAATTCCTGTCTCTTTGATGCTCAAAAACCAGAATAAGTCTTCACAAAAATATCCTAACACAAATTTTTAATGGTGAGCAATAATCTTTCTTCTTACTCCCCATCAATGCACATAGTGTGAGTGAGACAGAAGAGTGGGTTGAAATAGACAAGGAGGATGGTGCAGTACATCATGTGGGTGAGGCAGAAATAATGGGGAATGGCTTTTTACGTGAGAGACCCATCAGATACACCACAGAAACCTGCAGATAGGGTGGCATCTGGGAGAATATGCTGTAAGAAAATGACTGGCTCTGAAAGTGAGTTGTGTTAGGAGGATTCTTCATGTTCATCTTATGTAATTGTTAATTTTCTTGGATTGAACATACTTTGCTTTGTTGTTTGCTACTCTGCATTCATTCTCCATGTTTCAATTAGTTTTATTCCATCTTTCTTCTGGGGGAACTGCTCTCTCCCTGAATCTTGGCTCATGAATTTTGGATGGGGACCGCTTCTGCCCCCACTTCCAGTTTTGCGGGAGACATGGATTCAACCAGTCATCATATTCTTGGCACAGTAATTGCTTCTGAGATGGACTCATGTCCCATTTGGGGCCCAGAAAAAGTAATGGGATGTTTTCTATAACTGTGAGTTGAGAGTCAAGCTCTCCAGGTGTTGAACTTGAACTTGGGAAAATGTGACTTACAATTCCTTAGGGCCACCATGTGGAAGCTGAAAATGGAGCCAGAAGGCAAAGAAACTGTGGTCAAAAATCACTGGGTTATGACGATATAATTTGGGCTCCTGAATGTACCTATATCTGACCTGACCTAACTCTGGACTTCTCAGTTATATGGGTTAAAGTCCTATTTTGTTTAAACATTTTTGTTTATTGAGTTTAGTTTTATCTCATCACTAATTGAAAGATTCATAATTGATAAAACAACAATATAACAAAATTACCAGAAATAGAAGAACTCTGGTGTTTGCCAGCCACTTCACCTTATGGAATTTCATTTTTGCTATTTGAAAAGAGAAAGGCATCGATAGATTGTGCCAGAGTAGATGCTAGTGGGAAGATGGCTCTCCAGTGGTATAAAGAGAACCAGGACTTCACCAAAATAGAGAAACTAGAAGCAAGCATCAGGCCTGTGCATAGTACTTATCCTGACTGTGAGCTATTATATACTAGCTAGTGTATACTGGATACTTGCTATGTAGTCAAAAAAGCAAGAGTTAATTCTTTGATAATTGTATATAATGAATAAGCCTTAGCTGTGTTCACTGATTTCAGATTTTTCCATCTCTTCTTCCCCACCTCATGCCATTTAACAAATGCACAAAATGAAAACCTTGTCAAACAAGTGGAGTAGACATATGTAACCCAGAATGAATTAGAATTATTATTTTTTAAAATAAAACTTTATTGTTTAGGATGGTTTTAGATTTACAGGAAAATTGTAAAGAGTTATCATGTACCTCACTCTCAGTTTCTCCTATTATTAACATCTCACATTATTATGGTACAATTTGTTACAACTAATGAACCAATATTGATATATTATTACTAACTAACGTCCATACTCATACTTTATTCAGATTTACTTAGTTTTTACCTAATATATTTGGTTTTTTTGGTTGCAGGATCCCGTATAGGGTATATCACATTATATACAGTAGTCATGTCTTAGGCTCTTCTTGACTGTGATAGTTTCTCAGACTTTCCTTGTTTTTGATGACTTTGACAGTTTTAAAGAGTACTGTCCAGGTGATCAAGTATTTTGTAGAATGCCCCTCTATTGGAATTTGTCTGATGCTTTTCTCATGACTAGACTGGGGTTACGGGTTTTTGGGAGGAAGACCACAGAGGTAAATTATCATCCTTATGACATTATGTCAAGGATACATACTGTCAATATAAATCATTACTGTTGATGTTAACTTCGATTTCCTGGCTGAGGTAATACTAGTCAGATCTTCTCTGTAAAGCCCCCTCCATACACAGTACACACTGTACTGTTTCTAAGGAAGGCACTATGTGTGGCCCAGAGTTAAGGAAGTGGGGAGTTATGCTCCACTTCCTTGAGAGAGCAGTATCTACATAAATTACTTGGAATTCTTCTGCCTGGGAGATTGGCTTCTTCTTTTTCATTTATTTATTTATTCAATTATTTATGTTAGTATAGACTAATGGATATGTATTTTATACTTTGGGTAATAATCCAGTACTACTACTCTATTTATTTTGTTGCTCAAATCACTCCAGCTTTGGCCGTTGGGAGTTCTTTCAGTTGGCTTCTGAGTCTCGTTGACAAACCCCCATCGATTTTTTTTTTTTTTAAGAATTTTCTTACTTTCTAGCACAACAAAATATTCCAGGCTCATCTTATATATTTCCTTCCCCAGTCCTAGGATTATCCATTTTTCCAAGGAGCCCTGGTTCCTTTCATTGGAGAATGGTATTAGAAACAAAGATCTGGGTGCTAGCTGTGATGGTTGTTACTGGGGTGGTTTTGCTGCTAGGTCCTCTGAGACGACACAGTAAGAAAATATATGTGTTTATGCTACCTTGTGTACATGCACATATCTATCTATGAATATTTTTATATGCAAATGTTTCTGTATATAATCATCTATCTACATGTTTCCAACACTAATCTACATGGGTCAGTCTAGGCTTCTTCTCTTACTTGCCTGTATTCTTCCACTCTAACAGTGAGAAACTTGGCTCTCCACCATTTGTTTACTTAATTTTTCAATCCCAGTGTACCCATATAGTAGTATCAGAATTGTTAACTCATACCCCATGGGAAGCAATTTTATCAACTAGAGTACCATGCTTATGCAGTGCTTATGTGAAATTCTTTTTGCATTTAGTCTTACAGACTTCACTCATTTCCAAAGTTACTTAGTTACTTACTCTCTTCACCCTTGCCCCCTTCAGTGAGGTTTTTTCATAATACGATTAGATTCTATTAATATGGTCTCATTTCATTCCAGGATACCTCAACCTTCTAAATTAGTTTTAACTCTTTTATCATTTGCATACATTAAGGTTCTCTCTTTGTGCTGTATAGTTCTGTGATTCCATTTTATCTCTTAACATCTTTAACTTTTAAAAAAAATCTAGTGGTCGCACTATAGTTTGCAAAATACCTTTATAACAATCTAAGCCCACTTTTAATGAACATTATACTACTTGATAAGTAGTACAGGTACTTTATAACAGAGTATTTCCAATTCCTCCCTCCTGTCCCTTAAGATATTACTGTCATTCATTTCACTTGTGTATATGCTATAATCATCCAATAAATTGTTACTACTATTCCTTTAAGAAAAGTTATATTTTAGATAAATTAGGAGTACAAATTTTACCTTTGCTTATTCCTTCTTCAACATACTTCCTTTATGTAGATCTGGGTTTCTGACCTGTATCATTTTCCTTCTTCCTGAAGAACTTCTATTAACATTTCTTGCAGAGCAGATTTTCTGACATCTAATTTTCTCAGATTTTGATTGTATGAAGGAGTCCTTAATTCTTTTTCACTTTTAAAGCATAATTTCACAGTACATATAATTCTAGGTTAATGGTTTTCTTTTTCTCTTTACATATTTCAGTTTACTCTCCTTTTGCTTGCATGGATCCTGATAAGAAGTCTGCTGTAATTTATCCTTATTCCTCTATAGGCCAGATGTTTTTCTTCTGTCTTCTTTCAGTATTTTCTCTTTGTCTTTGGTTTTTTTCAGTTTGATTATGATATGCCTAGGTGTAGATTTTTTTGTATTTACCCAGCTTGGTGTTCCCAGAACTTCCTATATCTGTGATTTGGTGTCTATCATTAACTTTGGAAAATTCTCAGTCCTTATTACTTCAAATATTACTATGCTCTGTTTTTATCTTTCTTCTCCTTGTATTTCAATTACACAAATGCTATACCTTTTGAAATTGTCCCACAGATCTTGAATGTTTTATTTATACTTCATTTTTTAATTTCAGAATATTATGGGGGTACAACACTTTGTTTATATATATTGCCCATGCACTGCCCATGTCAGAGCTACAATCGTGGACATCCCCCAAACTGTGTGCCCCACATCCATTCAGTGAGAGTTTTCCCATCCCCTCCACCCGCCTCCTGCCTGCCCGCCCCCTGATGAATATTATTGCCATGTGTGATATCAGTATTGATCAGTTAGTACCAATTTGATGGATCACGGAGAGGAAAGAATTTCAGAGCTAGAAGATAACTCCTATGCGCTAAATAAATCAGTTGAAGAGAAAGAACACAAAAACAAGAGGCATGAACAAAGCATACAAGAAATGTGGGATTATATAATGAGGCCAAACATAAGGATCATAGGCATCCCTGAGGGACAGGAAGAAAATTCCCATGGGCTGGAAAATCTATTTGAAGGAATAATAGAGGAAAATTTCCATGGCCTAGCCAGAAATCTTGATAGCCAAGTACAAGAAGCACACAGGACTCCTGGGAGACTCAATGTGGAAAGGCATTCACCACGCCACATAATTATTAGACTGACCAAAGTAAACACAAAAGAGGCACTCCTTAGAGCTGTAAGGCGAAAAGAACAGGTAAACTACAAAGGGAAACCTATCAGATTAACTGCAGATTTCTCAGCTGAAACCTTACAAGCCAGAAGGGAATGGGGACCCATCCTCAGTCTCCTAAAACAAAATAAAGGCCAACCCAGAATTCTGTATCCTGGCAAACTAAGCTTCTTATATGAGGGAGAAATAAAGACTTTTCCAGATAAGCAATCACTGATAGAATTTGCGAAGTCCAGATCAGCCTTGCAAGAAGTACTTAGACCTGCATTGTACACTAACCAGCACAACAGACACCCACCAATGTAAAACTACCCAAAGCTAAAACTCCGGAACCCAGATTTCACAATGACTCAAGAGGTAAAACAGAACAAGAAACTACCCAACAGAATAAACAGAAATCTACCCCAAATATCAATTCTCTCAGTAAATGTGAATGGCTTGAATTGCCTATTGAAGAGACATAGGCTGGCTGAATGGATTAAAAAATACAAGCTAAGTATCTGCTGTCTTCAGGAAACACACCTTACACACAAAGACGCATTCAGACTCAAGGAGAAAGGATGGAATACAATTTTCCAGGCTTTATGGAAACCAACAGAAATCTGGAGTAGCCATCCTTATTTCAGATGATATAAACTTTAAAGCAACAGAAGTAAAGAAGGACAAAGATGGACACTATATAGTGGTGAAGGGAAAAATCTTACAAGAAGATTTAACAATCCTAGACATTTATGCACCCAACACAGGAGTGCCCAGATACGTAAAGCAAATACTGCTTGAACTAGACAACATAATAAATAGCAATGCCATAATAGCAGGGGACTTCAACACCCCACTGATGGAACAGGACAGATCCTCCAAACAGAAAATAAGCAAAGAAACAATGGACCTAAACAGGACTCTAGAACATTTGGGCCTAACAGACATCTACAGAACACTCCACCCAAATAACACTGAGTATATGTTCTTCTTATCAGCTCATGGAACTTTCTCTAAAATTGATCACATCCTAGGCCACAAAACAGATCTCAACAAATTCAAAAAAATAGAAATCATACCATGTATCTTTTCAGACCACAGTGGAATGAAATTAGAAATCAATTCCAACAGAAACTCACATCTTCATCCAAAAACTTGGAAATTAAACAATCTGTTGCTGAATGACTATTGGGTCAAGGAGGAGATTCAAATGGAAATCAAAAGATTCTTCAAACTAAATGATAATGGGGACACAAGTTATCAAAATCTGTGGGATACAGCAAAAGCAGTCCTGAGAGGAAAACTTATCACCTTAAATGCTCACATCCAAAAGACAGAAAGGTCACAAATCAGTAAACTAACGAATCATCTTAAGGAAATGGAAAAGGAAGAGCAAAGCAATCCTAAAGCCAGCAGAAGAAAAGAAATAACCAAGATCAGAGCAGAATTAAATGAAATTGAGAACGAAAGAACAATACAGAAGATTAATAAAATGAAAAGTTGGTTCTTTGAAAAGATAAACAAAATAGGCCACTTGCCAGGTTGACCAGAAGCAGAAAGGAAAGGACTCTAATAAGCTCATTTCTAATAATAGAAATGAAAAAGGAGAGGTCACAACTGATATCATGGAAATACAAAACATCATCTTCAGATACTATAAAAATCTCTATGCCCCAAAACACGAAAACATGGAGGAAATAGACAAATTCTTGGAAACATACTACCTCCCTAGGCTCAAACAGGAAGAAATAGAATTCCTGAACAGACCAGTATCAAGCACTGAAATTGAAGCAGTAATAAAAAATCTTCCAACAAAAAAGTCCTGGACCAGATGGATTCACACCTGAATTCTACCAAACCTACAAAGAAGAACCGGTTCCTATACTGCAGAAATTATTTGAAAACATCCAGAAGGATGGAATCCTCCCAAACTCATTCTATGAAGCCAATATCACCTTGATACCAAAGCCAGGAAAGGACACAAGAAGAAAAGAAAACTACAGCTCAATATCCCTTATGAATATAGATGCAAAAATTCTCAAAAAAATCCTTGCAAACCGAATTCAAATGTACATCAAAAAAATAATTCATCATGATCAGGTGGGCTTCATCCCCAAGATGCAGGGATGGCTCAACATACACAAATCTATAAATGTAATTCACCACATAAATAAAAGGAAGAACAAAGATTATATGATCCTTTCAATAGATGCAGAAAAGGCTTTTGAATGTTTTATTTAAAAACTTTTTTTCTAATCTTTGGATTTCATTGAGAGATTTCTACTGACATATCCCAAGTTCATTGATTCTTTCTTTAGTGTGTCTAGTCTACTGATGAGTCCATCAAAGGCAATCTTTATTTCAGTGTTTTTGATTTATGGCATTTACATTTGAGTCTTTCTTAGAGTTTCCATCTCTCTGCTTACACTCCCCATCTGTTCTTGCATGTTGTGTACTTTTTATAGTCAAGCACATAAGAGATTAATCATGGTCATTTTAAATTTCCTGTCTAATAATTCCAAAATCTGTGCTGTGTCTGAGTCTGGTTCTGATGCTTGCATTGTCTCTTCAGACTATTTTTTATTCTTTTTTAAAAATATACATTTATGGAGTACAAGTTCAATTTTGTTATATGAATAGATTGCATAGTGGTCAAGTCAGGGCTTTTAGAGTATCCAACACTTAAATAACATACATTGTACCGATTTAGTAATTTCTCATCATCCAACCCCCTCCCACTACCTCATCCTTCTGAGTGAGTGTCCTTTGTCTGTCATTCCACTCTTTTCCTCCATTTGTACATTTTTTAGCAACCACTTATGACTGAGAACATGTGATATATGTCTTTCTGTGTCTGGCTTGTTTCACTTCAGATAATGACCTCCAGTTCCACCCATGTTGCTGCAAAAGACAAGATTTCTTTATCCGATCATTCACTGATGGACACTTAGGTTGATTCCATATCTTTGCTATTGCAAATAGTGCTATGATAAACATATAAGTGCAGGTATCTATTGGATATGTTGATTTCTTTTCCTTTGGGTAGATACCCAATAGTGGGATTGCTGGATCAAATGGTAGTTCTATTTTTAGTTCTTTGAGAAATCTCCATACTGTTTTCCATGGAGGTTGTGCTAATTTGCATTCCCACCGAAAGTGTATATGCATTCTTTTTTCTCTGCGTTTTTACCAACATCTGTTATTTTTTGTCTTTTTAATAATAGCCCCTCTGACTGGGATAAGGTGGTATCTCATTGTGGTTTTAATTTTCATTTCTCTGATAATCAGTGATGTTAAGCATTTTTTCATATACCTGTTGGCCATTTGTATGTCTTCTTTTGAAAAATGTCTATTCCTGTCTTTTTAATGTTATTATTATTTTTTATCTTTTGTGTTGTTTGAGTTCTTTGTATATTCTTGATATCAGTCACCTGTTGGATGCATAGTTTGCAAATATTTTCTCCCATTTTGAGGGTTGTTTGTTCACTCTGTTGGTTATTTCTTTTGTTGTGCAGAAGTTTTTTTAGTTTGATTAAGTCCCATTTGTCTATTTTTGGTTTTGTTGCTTGTGCTTTTGAGGTCTTAGTTGTGAATTCTTTGCCTAGACCAATGTCCAGAGTAGTTTTTTGTAGGTGTTTTTCTAGTATTTTTCTAGTTTTGGGTCTATGTTTAAGTCTTTAATCCATCTTGACTTGATTTTTGTATATGATGGAGATAGGAATCCAGTTTCGTTTTTCTGCATGTGGCTATCCAATCTTCCTGCCACCATTTATTGAATAGGGTGTTCTTTCCCCAGTGTATGTTTTAGGCTGCTTAGTCAAAGATCAGTTGCCTGTAAGTATGTGGCTTTATTTCTGGGTTCTCTATTCTGTCCCATTGATTTATATGTCTATTTTTATACCAGTACCATGCTGTTTTTGATACTATAGCCTTGTAATATAATTTGAGATCAGGTAATGTGATGCCTCCAGCTCTGTTCTTTTTGCTTATGATTGCTTTGGCTATTTGGACTCTTTTTTTGGTTCCGTATACATTTTAGAATTGTTTTTCTAATTCTGTGAAAAATGATGTTGGATTTTGATAGGGGTCGCATTGAATCTGTAGGTTGCTTTAAGCAGTATGGTCATTTTAATGACATTAATTCCTCTGATCAATGAGCATGGGATTTTTTTTTCCCATTTATGCCATTTGCAATTTCTTTCATCAGTGTTTTATAGTTTTCCTTGCAGAGATTTTTCATCTCCTTGGTTAAATATATACCTAGGTATTTTATTTTTTTGGTAGCTATTGTAAATGGGATTGCCTTGTTGATTTCATTTTCAGCTAGATCATATTTGTGTATAGAAACACTCTTGACTTTGTATCCTGCAACTTTACTAAAATCATTTATCAACTCCAAGAGATTTTTGGTGCAGTCTTTGGGTTTTTCTAGATATAAGATTATATCATCAGTACACAGGGATAATTTGACTGCCTCTTTTCCAATTTAGAAGCCTTTTATTTCTTTCTCTTTCCTGGTTGCTCTGGCTAGGACTTGCAGGACTATATTGAATAGCAGTGATTAAAAGTGGACATCCTTATCTTGTTCCAGTTCTTAGAGGAAATGCTTTTAACTTTTCCCCATTCAGGATGATGTTGGCTGTGCATTGGTCATATTTGGCCTTTATTATTTTGAGGTATGTTTCTTCTATGCCTAGTTTGTTGTAGGTTTTTTTTTTTTATCATGAGTGGATGTTGAATTTTATCAAATGCTTTTTCTGTGTCTATTGAGATGATCACATGATTTTCATCCTTAGTTCTTTTTATGTGATGTATCACATTTATTGATTTGCCTATGTTGAACCATCCTAGCATCCCTGGAATAAAACCCACTTGATCATGGTATATTATCTTTTTGACATGCTGTTGGATTTGGTTTGCTAGTATTTTGTTGAGGATATTTGAATCTATGTTCATGAGGGACATTCATCTGTAGTTTTCTTTTTTTATTGTGTCCTTGTCTGGTTTTGGTATGAGGGTGATGATATTGGCTTTGTAGAATGAGTTGGGGAGAATTCCCTCCCTCTTGATTTTTTGGAACAGTTTCAGGAGGATTGATATTAGTTCTTTCTTTGTTCATTTGGTAGAATTCAGCTGTGAATCCATCTGGTCCTGGGCTTTTCATTTTGGCGGATTTTTTATTACTGATTCAGTCTTGCAACTCGTTATTGATCAGTTCAGGTTTTCTGTTTCTTTCCATTTCAGTCTTGAGATGTTGTATGTTTCCAGAAATTTATTCATTTCCTCTAGGTTTTCCAGTTTATGAGCATATAGTTGTTCATAATATTCTTTGATGATCTTTTGTATAATATTTCTATAGTATCAGTTATAACGTCTCCTTTTTCATTTCTGATTTTGTTTGAGTCTTCTCTCTTCTCAGACTGTTTTTTTCCTTGCATTTTAGCATTCTTTGTAATTTTTTGTTGAAAGCTAGATATGATGTATTTGTTAATAGTAACTGAGATAAATAGGCGTTTAGTGTGAGGTTTTCTATTGGCCTAGCTAGGAGTTTGGCTGTGTTTAATGTTTTCTTTTGCTGTAGGTGTCAGAGGCCTCAAATTCCTCTCATGTCCCTGTTTTTGTCTCCCCTGTTGTCACTGGGCTTCCCTAATAACTCCTTATTAGGTAGAGTCTGTGAATTCTAGCTCTTTCAGCTGTAATACACTGTTATTATACTGGAGCCCTGTTGGTATAATAATGAAGTCTGTGGGAGGGGAAGGGTTCTATATTTTTATATTTTTATGATTAAATCTCAATATTTTAGTGATCTTGTGTTTCTGGGCTGTGACTAAGTAATGCATTTGCATTTCTTAGCTTTTTTTGTCCCACCTTAAGAGATACAGGGGGGCTATAGAAGACTGAAGTTGGGGAACTATCTGTCTCCTGATGGGATAAGGCTCTTGTTTTCTCTGGGGAGTAGAACTTTGCTATGGAGAATTCTTTAGGTATGTTTCACAATGGTTGCTCTTCCTCTTCCCCTAACAGATTCATGAAGGGTTCTTTCTTGGCTCTTTAACGTGAGAAACTTATGGGGTTCCTGAAGATAAAACCGTGAACCTGTGGGGCCCCCTTAAGACTACAGCTCCTAGGAGTTTCTCATTCTCAAGCTAGTACACACTTAGCCTCCAGGAATTTATCAAAATGACCATTTAAGTGTTCCTACGAGTTTATGGCTTGAGCTCCAGGTAAGCAGATCTTGATTGTAATGTCTCTATTCACCCGTCTGTCTAGATTTCAGGGTAGTGATTTGCCCTAAGACCTCAGTTCTCTGAGAGGTCCAAGAAAAGTCACTGATTTTCAGTTTGTTCAGTATTTTTTCTTGTTGTAAGGATGGGAGTAATGATGTTCAACATCTTAATATGTTGGAGCTGAAACCAGAAGTCAATTAGAATTATTTTTGACTAAAACTCCCTCTCACCCCAAATAAAATTCCCAGCTCCCTGAGAGCACGACCCATGTCCCTACCCATGATTAATGGAAAGAATTTTGTACAGTGCCTGTCAGCTGAACAAGGAGTGGAGGCCTGGTCCCAGACCCCACTCACCACTTATTTGCATCTTTTAAAGCCTCAGGTATGTACATTTGGGTGCCATGAAATGAATTTGGCTCAAGACAGACCTGGGTTCAAGACTTAGTTCCATGATTTCCTGTGGGTAAGAACTGAAAGCTGTTATTAATATTTCCAATAGTAGAATTCACTCAATTCATCCCACAGCTGTTTATTGAGCACATGCTGTGTGTCAGACATGCTTGCAGCAGGCAATAGACCATGTCCCTATTCTCATGAAAATTTCTAATTGTTTTATCATACCAGGTACCAACCAGCATTGATTGAGTCAGAGTTGTAGATTAATCTCATAAAATCCTGTGGGAATTATAAATGGGGTCTTGAAACATGGAGTGCTGAGGGTGAGTGCTCAGAGGGACAACAGAATTTTCTGGGCCTGTGGGAGTACCAGAGACGTGATCCAAAGGGTTCTCAATCCTCTGGGAACATCTTAGATCCTGTTCTTAGAAAGTTCTCATTGTGGTAATCCCCAGGGACAAATGGGGCATTTGTCAGGGCCTTCCGGGAAAGAAAACTCTCACTAGTCCCTCTGTGAGAGTGTCTGGCCATACATTATCTCCCTAAACTAAAAATTATTAGGCATTAGTTGATGGGTTTTTGGGCTTTCTTGAAAAAACAAAAAATAAATTGAAATCATATTTTGTGAGATGGGCTGTATATCTTCTCAAGTGGAAAATGAGCATTTTCTCTTCAAGTATACTTTAGTATCAAGGTACTTGAGCAGTCCTGGAATGGCCTCAGAGTTGGACCAGGGCTTGACTGCGGCCAGTGCTTAATAGTTTGTTTTAAGGTCATGATACAAATCCCATTTATCAGGGATTCATTCACATAATCTCTGAGACCTGTTCTATGTAGAGGCAGGTTTTCAGCTTATACGAAATCAGCATTGTGCCTTGGGGCAAGTTCAGATGCTTGTCCAGAAAATCTTACGAATTCAAAAATATCCAGTGAGAAAAGTTTAATGTTAGAGAAAGGGAAAACTGTGAAATAGCTAAGTAATTTCTCTTTAATCCAGATAGCTTCTCTTTCTATGTATGTGTCTTACCTTGGTGTTCTTTCAAATTCCCACATCCTCATGGAACATCCTAGAACCCAGATTATAATCTTAAAATGCCAGTTCCCATTAACAGAAACCCACACTCTTGAAGATATGAATATGAATAACTTTAGGTTGGGGGCAGTGTCTCATACAGGGTTCTTTAGAAGCCTGAGTGCTTGTGATTTATCGAGAGTGTGCCCTCAGGAAAACCTATATAGGGGAAAGTGAATCAGGATGGGGCAAGGGGATGAGTTGAAAAATGATATTGTCTCAGGGAAAGTCTAGAGATTCATGTGTGTGGGTGGGTGGGAGCTCTAGAGCAAAAACCACAGGGCAGCATCAACCACTTTGAGACCAGGTGGGCAGCTTTTGGTATCCCATGGTTAGTTGCTGGCCATAGGCTGCCTTGTGTGGGAGGCATAATTCCCTATGCTAGGTGGTTCCTATCAGCCAAGGGCAGTTCTCCAGGGAAGCAGGGCTGCTGTGAGCCCTTAGCAGACAACATTCCCAGCAGCTGGAGGATGGCTATGTAGCCCTGTAAAAAAGATCTGGATAAGGCACCCACAACATCTACTCAAGGTAGGAAGTATATAATATGAACTTAACAACAACTTGCAGTAGAAAGCAAAAAAAAAACTAATGAAAACTGCTGGGGTTATGCTAAAATGACTCAGGAACCAACTTGAATAGGCTTTCACCAGCCAGAGATGGGACAAGATGACATTAGTTTCAAACACATAAAATTGTAAAAACCATGAATTTATAATGATTTTTTAAAAACCAACACAACAACAACAAACCAATTACCTCAATCATTATCTTGGAGGATGCTAGGCCTCCGACTCATTGTTCTGAAAACAGGTATATAAGGGGAAAGAATCAAGCATTAGTCCAGCATTTTTGATAAGAATGCTATTTGAGTGACCAAATAGTTGAAAACAAGTCTTTCTTTTAAGAATAACAAAACTTAACAAATTAAGAAGGGATGATAGACTTAGAACATCACCACTTTCAACTTCTAATGCATTAATGAATCTATCTAAGAAATGGTCATGGCTAAAACTATTAAGTGAAAAGTTGATGGAGAAACCCATCATAAATGGAGAAACCTATAATTGATGGATCAGGCTGAAAACAGCTAAACCCATCCATCAATCTCAATAGCACAAAAAGATAGGCAAGCAGACATCTATGTGTGTCAGTGCTATGCAGTAGGAAGCACACAGCACCAACTATAAAGCATTCTTGCCAAAAAAAAAAAAAGAAAGAAATCAAACCCAAATCTAATCAAGCCTCTGGTTCTACCCACCAGTTTTCAGGAAACACAGGGACAGAGAGATGTATTAAATGACATTAGCAAATTAGCAAATCTGGAATGAGGGGAATTCTACAGGGCAAATGACCTAGTTTCTTCAATAAATTCATTTTTGAGGAAAATAACAGAGAAATAAAATATATAGAGTAAAAGTGATTTTAGAGACACGTTATCTCAATGAAATGTGTGTACCTTATCTGGCTCCTGATTTGAGAAAATCAACTATAACAAAAAACATTTATGAGACAATTGGAGAAAATTTAATATTTCCTGGATATTTAATAATAGGGCACCCACAACATCTACTCAAGGTAGCATAACCCCAGCAGTTTGTTGTTTAAAATAAAAAATTTAAAAAGATAAAGTTGTTCTGATAACATTATTGTTTTGTTAAAAAAGTCTTTAAATATGAGATAAATACAGAAATATTTATGGAGGAAATGATATATCTGAGATTTGCTTCAAAATAACCCAAGGTAAGAGGGAAGTAAATGTGGGTATAAACGAAACAAGATTGGCTATCAGTTGACAATTTGGGTGGGTGAAAGATTCATTGGGATTTATTATATTATTCTTTAAACTTCATATTTACTATAAGTTTGAAGTTTTTCATAATCATATAAATATAAAAACCAACCCCAGATCTGTTGTAGTTTTAAATGTAAAAGTTAAAACAATAAAGTTTCTGGAAGATATAGGAGAATATCAAGAGAACGTTGGGGAAAAAAGAGAGTGCCAGCCATACAAAATTAGGATTCTTTGTTCATTAAAAGAAACCATTAAGATAGCGAAAAAAGCAAGGCATTGAGTGGAAAAATGTATCTGCAATATATATATTACTGACAAAGAACTCATATTGACAAAAAAGCGAAATACTACTGCAAATCAATAAAGAATAAAAAACAGACAACCCAATATAATGTGGGGAAAAGACATAAATAGACTCCTTTCCCCCCAAAAAAGATATTTAATATCCAATAAAGAAGAAAAGTTGCTCAAACTCATTAATGAACAGGAAAATGCAAATTAAAATTGTAGTGCTCTATTTCTACACACCTGCCAGAGAGACTAAAATGAAAAAGACAGATCATACTAATTCTTAACAAAAAATGTAGAACAACTGGAACTTACACATGCTGTTGGTAGGAGGTGTAAATTGGTAACACCACCTTGGAAAATTGACAGTGTTTATAAAAGCTGAACATATATGCATACCCCATGACCTAGCAATTGTACTCCTAGGTATACATACCCAACCAAAATATGTATAGATGTACACTAAATGTTCAAGAGTGTTCAGAGCAACCTTATTCTTAATAGCATCAAACCTGAAACAACTCAAATATCCATCAATAGAATTAATAAATAAATTGTGACATAATACCATGTGCTAATAAAAATTAAGCAATAACCACCTTTTTATCCTACACAAAAGCAACAAGACCAATCACAGGTTTCTAGGTCTCTACTGAATGTTAATGGGTCAACAATTTGCTAGGAAACATTATATATACCCACAAATAGCGGCACCACAAAAAATGTCCTTTGGAGGAGAAGAAACTAGAATAAAGCCTTCTACTCACTGCCAGTTTTATCCCTCTGGGTGGGCCCTTTAGACAGGAAGTAGGTGCTTAAGGCAGAAATGGTTTTGCATCATCATCATCATTATTTTTTATGTCTCTCCAGTGTTCAGAAGATTTTGAAAGTAAAAATGGAAAATTCCCCTCTCTTATGGCCATGGAAAGAATCAACATATTGGACAGAGGCATTGCATTGTTTTTTTTCTGGGGCTTTTCTCCAGTCTCTTGACATCCACTCACTAAGAAAGACAGTTTATTTTTTTTGCCATTCCTTTTGGAGAAATTTCTGAAAGGCAGATAGAAGTGAGGTTTTCTAAGCTAGTTCTAAGACACTTATCTGTCTAATACGACTCAGCTTAATTTTTTATTCCCTTACTTCTTGTACTCTCTTAGGTCTCCCTGCTAAATGCAATCCATAGCACTTTTCATAGTTGTTATTGTTTAACTGGGTGATTATTTATTTAGAGTCTCCTAAGCTCTATGAAGGCTGAGATCATGTCTGTTTTGCCTACTTCTGGCTCCCCAATGCCTCATGCAGTATCTGGCACATAGTAGGTGCTAAAATGATTTGTTGAATTAATCAAGTTTAGCTTATTGGGATGATCCAATAAAATCAGGTCAGTTTTATGCTGAAATTCAAAGTGGATTTATTCTTAATCCATACACAATTCTAGCAAGCTCATTTACCTGGTTTCCAAGTGCATAACTGATCAAAAGTAAGGTATATCTATAAATCATATTTGTATGTCTATATGTCTATGTCCATATATACATGTCTGTGTCTATGTCTATGTGTCTATGTCTATATATCTGTGTCTATATGTCTATGTCTTTATGTCTGTATTTATGTCTTGTCTATGTCTATATGTCTATGTCTATGTTTATATCTATGTATCTATGTCTATGTGTATATCTATGTCTATCTCCCAGGTATTGGTGCGAAGAGAATTTCCCAAATTTAATACAAACCTGGAAAGAAATCTCTCCTACTGCACAAAACTTATTGACTTGGTTATACTTTCTGCATTGCAGTATAAAGCAATCTATAGTTTTTCTTGCTTTATTATTTTATGCTCACTGTTGAAGATAAATCCTCAATAATCAGGAAACTCTGCTAATCCTAAGAGTTCACAGACCTCAGGATTGGAAGAAGGGATTTTTAAAAAAAGATTCTGGGATCTAACCACTTATCCAATGCTAGAATCTCTCGTAATTCTCCAGCAACATCAGTATCACCTCCAGTGAGAAGTGCAGGATCACAGGCCTCACCCCAGATCTATAGAGTCAGAATTTGCATTTTATCAAGACCCCAAAATGATGCATATTCATAGGAAAATCTGGGAAGTGCTGATACAGACCATCATGAACACTCTCTGTGAGATGAAACTCACTGCATTTTGGAGAAGTCCACCTTGTTTTAGCAGATTTTTATTAACAGCATGCTGATTATTGAGCCAATGCCTGACCTTTTGTCACTTTCTCATTTGTTCCTTGTTCACATGCAAGACCTTGCACAAGTCCATGTCATTTTTCTCAAGACAGTTTCTCAAATATTTCAGGCCAGTACCTCCTAGAACTTGTCTCATGGAATATCAGTTTTGTAATATGTTCTGTGGAAACAAACATTTCAGGGCTCGGGTAAGTTGAAATGGAAAGTCTCATTTGAGGCTCCGAGAAGTAAAGAAAACTGCTTAATTTTCCTTAATCTAATTTTCCCAAGCTAATTTTTTCAGGAACATTTTTCCACTCATGTAGCAACTAGTAACATCTTCAGGATTTGCAGGACAACATTTTGGGAAATGTAGCTCTTTATTGGCGTTTCTTCAGGTGCTCTGTGGCAGGCTGAATAATGGCCCCCAAAGAAATCTAGGTCCTAATCCCTGAAATCCTTGAATGTTAATTTATGTGGCAAAAGGGACTTTGTAGATGTGATTAAAGTAAGGATCTTGAGATGGGGAGATTATATTGGAGTAGCTTGGTGGGTCCTAAATCACAAGTGTCTTTATACGAGAGCAACAGAGGGAGATTTGACTATAGATAGAAGTAGGAGATGTCACAGCAGAAGCAAGAGGTCGATATGAGGAAGTGGTCACTAGCCAAGGAATGCAGGAGATCTGTAGAAGCTAGAAAAGGCACAGAAACAGATTTTCTGCAAGATCCTCCAGAAGGAACAAGTTCTGGAGGCTGGAAGTCCAAGATCAGGATGCCAGCAATGGTCAAGTTTGGGTGGGGGCTCTCTTCCTGGGCTGCAGACAGCTGCTTTCTCAATGTGTCCTCACATGGCAAGGAGAGAGAGAGAGAGAGCTCTTTCGTCACTTCCTCTTCTTGTACAGCACCAGCTGCGTAGGATTAGGGCCCCACTCATATAACCTCATTTAACTTTGATTACCTTGTAATGGTTTTATCTCCAAATACAGTCACATTGGGGTTAGGGCTTCAACATATGACCCTTGAGGGAACACAATTCAGTTCACAGCAGATAGTATAAATATGGGCATCTTCTCTGGCTATTCTATCTAAAGTTGCAAACCACCTTCCACTGACATTCCTTATTTCCTTTCTTACTTTATTATTTTTCTTAATACTTATCACTATCTGATATCCTATATATTTTACTTAATTTTCTTGTTTGGTGTCTGTTCACGCTAGAATATAAGCTCTATGCTGAGAAATAGTCTGCTATTTAAAAAAATATCCTGCTATATCCTCAGTGCCTAAAGGGTGCTTAGCACATAGTAAATGCTCAATAAATGCATGATTGGTAAATAGCATATGAATAACTTAACCTGCTAAGTTTATTTATCCAAATATTGGCCAGAAATTGATGTCAAAATAACTAATTTTTTATGGCTTCTAGGAAGAGAGACCTAGATGCTTATGAAAACCCATTTCCTCTCTGTCCCAGATACATGGCTAGATTATGAATACATTTTCCCCTGCAGTTCAGCGTAGCTAATGGAGTGTGACAGGAAGAGCTATGCAGCACTCCCAGGTCTGCCCCATTAAATCTCCTAAACCTAATCCTGTCTGCTCTTTATCTTCCTGTCTGCAACATGTAGATGCCAGGACAACATTGAATGCCATGTGTTGAGGATAGCAGAGTCTCCGTCAGTCTGGAGCCCTGTACAATTTTGTGGAACCAAACAGGAAATGCCCTAAACTGTTTATCTGAGGGAGAAATAGACTCCTGTTGCACATGAGCTTGTCATACATTTTTGGGTGTATCTGTTACAGCAGTTAGCCTACCCTAACAAACAATTTGTGCAAATAAATATTTTTAATCTGTTAGAGCAGTTAACATGCAAAAAAAGCTAAGACAGATTTCCATGATCACCTTTATTTTTCCCTGTGTCCTAACTTTGATATTTTTGGCTTAAATGACAGTTTGGGATGGTGGTATTGAAGGATGGATTATTGCGAAACTAGGCCACCCTTAAAGAATACCTTTAAACCATTCATTATCTCTTCTAGGTGGCAGAAAGCAATATCCCTGCTTTAGCTTTTCCTTCTCATCGGGGTGATTTATGGAGGCCTCTGAATTATTGGGATTACAGCAATGCTTGGCTGTTCCCTGTGTGCCAATACACTGTCATTAAAGAATTGACAATCTTGCAGTGCCCCTCCTACACATCCTCACTTAGAAAGGCACGTGTAAGCACTGTGAACCTCAGAGACCTCAGGGCAAAACCAAAGCAGCACTCTGCTGTGTTTAGCAAACATAGACGGAAGAGGCTGAAAACAGAATGGACAGAGGCCATCATAGCTGACACATGCACTCTTCACCAATATTGCACAGATGTGCAATGCTTAATCCACAATTCAGAGTATATTTATGTCTCTTCTCTTCCTTGATTTGCACAATATCACATATTATATTTCTCATTTTTTGAGGGAACTGAGTTTCAGAGGAACTAAGGAGCGTACCCTCGGTTGGAGTAGGTAACAAGCTCCTCTGGGAGAAAGGGGGCAAAATCGTCAGATGGAGTGAGCTGGGGAAGGAGGGGGAGGATGAGGGTCAAAGCAGGGAAGAAATAGATGGGCTTTAGGGGGATGTGAACATGCTGAAATTACAAACAGCCTGTTTGTGTGCCTGTGTACATTTTACTGGAGAAAAGTTTTAATTTTTGAAGGGGCTGGAAATCTTTAAGTGGTTAAGAACCATTGTTCAAGGATTCTGTAGCTGCAAATTGTCCTGGGCTCTACCTATGGAGTTAATATCGAAAGACTTGCTGTGGAAAATAGTGCTTTCTATAAGAGGAAAGAGGCATAGAATCTTCTTAGGCAGGATTTCTGCCTTGTGGATATTTACTACACAAAACAATGTAAATATTCATTCTTATAATCCCAGAGAATCCCTCTGGCTCCATGGTGATCTGATTTACTATGTTGCCAAACAAATAAAGGAAAGATTACCATTCTAAGAAGAAAATGCTTAGCATTAACAAAATTCTGTGGACTCATCCCAGGGAAGGTGTATGAAACTCAGAAAGCTTTTGTTTTCGCACCGATGTCTACATAGTGGGGAGGTTAGCTTACTGAGTTACTGAAGGCAGCTACACTCATCAGGGCATCAGATAAGGGGAATGGGGGCTTCGTAATTTTATAAGCATTTCCCTACTTAGACTTTCAGAGGGGTTGACAACCCTGGCTCCTGTTGTGCCTGTCCTAGGGACAGTTTCACACTGACAGTTGCATAAGCACATTTGGTGCTTGACCAAGCATGGGCTGTGAGTAAAACCACTGCCCTGGGAGGGCACTGTGCTCAGGGCTTACAGCCTAATAAGGGACAGAGTGTGATGGAAAAGAGGGATAGCCCTGAGGGTTGCCCTAAAATGGGGCAACTGAGAAAATTCATTTTCTTTTCTTGAATTTAAATATTAAGCTGCTCGGGGTATGCACCAAGGGCAAACTGCTGAAGCCAGTTGCTGACACGACCAGCTGGTTGTTTTGTTTTGACCTTAGGAATTGACTCTGTAAACTCTTTTCCCTAGCTGAGAAATGAAGTAACAGCATTGATTCAGGGAAACCACTTTGGTCTGTGCCATTTGGGGTTCTAAGCGCAGAATGTAGTCTGAGTGATAGTGGTGGGGTCAGGAGGCTGTCTATTCATGTTGAGGGAGTCTCTTGCCTTACCTGTCTTTGGAAGAGATTAGGATTTCCAAGATGTGAGTACGTGATTGTTGACAACTTTACAGCAAACAGCAACCGGGTCTAATTTTCCTCTTGAAATGTAATTTGTATTCAAGAAACTGAAGTGAAATGCAGAACACAAAGAATACACCCTCTTTATATTCTTTCTCTCTCTCTCTCCCCTAACCCCTTATTTTACCCACTGATTGTGAAAATACTGCTCTTCTTGGCATTCATCTCTCTGCCTTTCTAGAACTTATCAACTCATGGGTCAGCTACCTTTATTTTAAGCCTTAAACTCAGTTGTTGGCCAGGTTCTTGAATGTTTTACTGCTGCTTAAAGAAAGGAGATTAGGTTTCAAAATCATTTGCCTAGAGAAGGTAAGTATGTATATGTGTGTATTCATATGAGCAATGGAACAGGAGTTGGAGCCACTGGAAGGAGAATAGAGAGAGACAGAGACACTATCTGTGAGGCTTATTCTTTTAGTTACAGGGCATTAATTTTTGTCCCAAATACACTCCATGCTAGCTATGTGACTTTGGGAAGTTCAGTTAATCTTTCTGAGCCTCAATTTCTTCATCTTTAAAATGGCAATAGTGTATGCCTTGCCTGCCTGATTGTGTAATTATGAAGACAAATGAGGTAATGCCTTATTCAAACATAAGATGGTATTTCAGTCAGGAGAGGCTATGTTATGCTGTGGTGACGAACAACCTCAGAATTTCAGTTGCTTAAAACAGCAAAATTTTGTTTTTTGCTCACACTACATGTCCAAAATGAGTTGGATTGGCTGGGGGTTCTCTTCTCATTGGAGTTTCTTGGAGATCCAAGCTGATGAAGATTCCATCCTCCTGTGCTCTCCATGTGCAACCACCGTGTGCTTCCATGGTTACTGCAGCAGGAGAGGAGAGTTCTGGAGAGTCAAACATTGATAATGATGCATGTTGGCCTAGAAATGATGTTCACTTCTCACATTTCATTGGCCCAAACCAGTCACATGGTCTTACCTAAGTTTAGAGGATATGGTAGTATCATTCTGCAAGAACATCTTGAACTTTAGTAATACCGTAGATGGTATTGCTGAATTTCATTGATTCTAAGATGCACTTTTTCCCATTTTAGTATCTCTGAAATTAGAATGCATTTTACAATGAATATCATTTTATAATCACCACAGGCCATTCTTTCATGTTTTACCTCTGAAACCAGAATGCATTTCACAATTGGTAGTATTTTAGATTTTAGGATAATGTGATGTTATTGCTATTCTTCCTGGAGGCATGGCCTCCATCAACCCTAAGGGACCATGACTGGGATGAAGTCTGTAACCGCAGCAGTGCTGGATGGTGTCCTGGTCACAGTGTGTGCTCTAGGCTGAGGCCTTCCTCTCAGCCTCCTTGGACTTTCTTATACCATTTGAGAAGGGACACAGGTGTGGGACCAGTGGGAAGAGAGAGCTTTTTAGACTTTCACCCCAGTCCTCTTCCGCCTTGCCCTAACACTGGACCCCAATTCTGAGATGAATTTTTGAGGCTATCAATGCCCATAAAGACTCATAAGACTGCAGTTTTCTCAACGCCAGTGACAGCATCTTTTTTCTCTGTCTAATCAATCTCCCAGACATCCGGGAGGGTGGTGGTCAGGCTCAATGCTGATTTATGGTTCAAAAATCCCACACCTGCGCTAAAAGAGTGTGAACATCAGCCCCCGACTGGGCCAGTGTCCATGCTCTCTTGCTTTTGGGGTTGATGGCGTCTTTACCCACATCCCTCTCATGGCCTTTCAGGTCATTGCCTTGGGATATGAGATACCACCTTCTCTCTCTTTTCTCTTTTCCCCTCATCTATGGGTTCCTAGACACCTGTGCACTCCAGTCATGATGTCTGATCAGAAGTAGCAGGACAGACTGAGGGTTGGGGGCTGGAGAGAGCAGGGGACGGGAGGGAGGCTGGGCTGAACCTCAGACCGAAGCCACCTGAGGGCTGAAGTAGAGGAAAGAAAGCACAGGTTTTGCCCACGGCTTACTCCCAGACAGTGTAGGTCTCCTGGGCGCTGGCTCATGCATCTTAGTACTTCATACACATCACCATTAATAACGTGATTTTTGACAAAAAGACTGAGTTGAATCTTCCACGCTATTCTCTTTTGCAGCCTAGATAGCCTTTTATGTGTAATTTGGTATTTAAATTCTCCAATTATAGGCAAGGTAATGAATGACCTTTAAGAGAATTAATGGCTGAGTAAAGGAATGCCCTTTTTTTGGAGCTTCGTGGTATGCTCATTGGCATGCTTGCCTGCCTGGAGACTGCCTGGGGCTGACGCTGGGGCTGGAGAGCCTCTTTCTCCT
The DNA here is from genome assembly GCA_023783475.1 of Daubentonia madagascariensis. NCBI lineage: Eukaryota > Metazoa > Chordata > Mammalia > Primates > Daubentoniidae > Daubentonia > Daubentonia madagascariensis. The sequence continues at coordinate 35,512,964 of JAKFHU010001035.1, read as the reverse complement.
AGGCCATGGTGGCTGCTGGGGAGTTGGTGGTTGAGTTCTTGTCTAGAGCCTCCTTAGTCTGAGCTCCTACTTGGATTTCCTGGGTCTTGACAGTTTCCTTCTCCTCCAGCTTCTGTTTTTAACTGGACTCACTGGTTTATGTTGTGTTGGAGGCAGACTTTGAATACCATGAAGTTTAGGGCCCCTGCTTGGGGCTGCTGGTGGTGCTGCCTGGTGTCTCACCAACCTCCTCTCCACACCACATGCCCCGTGTGCTCCAAGACAGCTGCTTCTCTGGCTTTGCTTGCACCCTCCTCCTGGCCTCAGGCTGCTGCCTAGTCAGAGCCTCCAGCTGTTGATTCCAACTGGGTCTGCCCTAGCCTCTTTCTACTGTAGTCCCTTGAGGGCGTGGAGTGCCCCTTTGCTTCATGGCGGCCCCAAGGCCTATTGCAGGGCACAGGAGCACTGCTAATCCATGCCCTACCTGCCGCTGCCACCATGATGAGGCTGCCATTGTCCCTACTCCCTCCTAGCATAGCCGGTTCCGCCTTGGCTCAGCCACCACAAAACCTTCCTAGCCCTGGGTGCTGCTAGCGGTCTTGTTCCCCTTCACCTACTCCAACCTACTTCTGTTCCTTGGACTTTTGAATGGTGCCACAGATGGCTTTGGAGTCTGACAGAACTGGGCTCAAATATTTGCACTACCACTTACTGGTACTTACCTAAGTCAGTTTCCCTAACAATAAAAATTGGGCATAACAATGCCCAACCAAGCACTCAGCATGCCAATAATATCAGCATGTTATTTATAGAGGAAGCAGGATAATTGTGGTTAAGATCAGGGGATTTAGAGCCAAACAGACTTGAGTTCACATTTTTGTCTCACTGCTTAACAAACATCAGTGTCAATTTCTGACTCCCAGGCTAGTGCTCTTGGCATCTGGGAGAGGGATCTGGGCCCTCTGTCCACATCTTGCTTTTCATGTTGTCAGATGTGGACCTAGACAACTCCTTGGAAAGGCATCATAAACTGCTGGATCTGAATAAAGGGTTGATCGTCAATGCAGAGGGGAGGGCATAAGAATAACTGATCGTCATTTGGTCCAGCCTCTTAATAGAAGAATCCTGGCTCTGCTTGGTTCTAGAAAGCCCCAGCTTTCTGTGGCTCAGACTATTTATTGGAGAAGTGCTAGTACCAGGGCTGGGGAGTGACTCCTTAGTGACAAAGAACGATGGGAAAGTTAATCAGGTGCTTGAAAGAAAAAGTGTCCTTTCTCTGTGGACAAAGAAAGAGGTAAAAATCACCATTTGGTTAGGATGGGATAGAGGGGATGAGCTCACAGGGCTTAGGAAATTTGCAACCAGATCGTCTCTTTGCCTGGAAAACAAGCCAGTGATTCAGCAGTTTCCCAAGTAAGCAGACAGAGAAGGGCTGAGAGCGTCAGAGATCATGACTGTGAAGGGAGCAGGTTGTGTCTTTTGAAGACTTAGCAGCAGTGAGGCTAGAGAGAGAGAGGTTTAGCATGGATAATTGAAGTTCACATATAATCCTAAATCTTTGTTGTAGATAGTGGTAACCATAGCCTCTCTCCTGTAGTAAGTCTTTCATCAGAGCTGTTCAAAAGCAGCAGCAATGATTGCTTTGATTTTATCTTGTTCCATTTCCTCTGCCCACCTTGAGGGGAACTGCAAATAAACTGGGGTAAGCTTTAAAAACGAGCTGGCAAAGCAGGAGAGAGGAACTTACCAGCCAGCGCCCTGGGGTTGGAGGAGGAGAAGCAGCTGGTGCCACACAGAGAAATGGGAGCTGCTCACTTGCCTCCCTTGACTGTCCTCAGAGGTACACAGGCCCCTTCTCCCTGGTCCTTGGGGTCAGATGAGTTCCCATATACAAGGGACTTTCAGGCTTGGTGCAAGCCTTTTGAGGTTTGTAGAAGCACAATATTCCATCGTAAGACTCAAATTCCTGAAGTGTCTTGTTTTAAGTGCATCGTGATGTGAATTGTGTTAGGAATGGACTGGGGAGAACTGATTTTTAAGAGCTTTTATGCAAGCCCTTTTAGGAGCATTTTTAATGATTTTTAAGTGATATTTTGGTAAAACTCTGCATTTCTAATCATTTAGAGTGTATGAAATCTCCCTCCACTGCCCTGATTTCAATTTCGTCCTGTAAGACAGGGGTCCCCAACCTACAGTGAGTTGTATAATTATTTCGTTATATATTACCATGTAATAATAATAGAAATAAAAAGCACAATAAATGTAATGGGCTTGAATTGTCCTAAAACCATCCCTCCTCCCCACCTCCAGTCCATGGAAAAATTGTCTTCCATGAAAACAATCTCTGGTGCCAAAAAGGTTGGGGACCGCTGCTATAAGAAATTCTGGTCACTTTGAATTTGTAAGTCTCAAACCTTGTTTTTAAAAAGAGTCATGTAATTTCTCTACAAAATGGTAGAATTTGCAGGAATTCTGGATGTGCTTCCTGGCTTTCACATAGGACTTTTCTCTACCAGGGGACCCACTGCAGAGAGTGAGATACTGAGCGATTACAGAGAGGGCCTTCCCCAGAGCTCTGCAGGGACAAAGGAGGCAGAAACACCTGCCAAATGCACATGCAGAAAATTTAACAGGACAAAAACCCTGGGTTGGAAACTCACAGTGCTCATTCCCAAGGGGCTGAGGACTTTCTATTTGGATGCTTTTGCTGTAAAAGCGTCAAAGACCCAAGGGGACTTATTAATAGCTAGGGCATTAAAACCTTTGGCTGCTTGCAGGATTGCCCTTTTCAATAGTAAATTTGTCTTTTAAAATATCTAGAACTTGTACTTGATGTTCTTTACTGATTTAAACCAGGGAAGGAGGCCGTAAATCAGATTATCCTCATCCTTGGGAGGGCGAGCAATCTGGAGTGTTTGTTTTCCAGCTTAAATTACTGGAAATTTCTTTTTGATTTCATTTTGTTTTGTTTTTGAAGGGAGAAAATAAAAGATGAGGAAAGCCAAAGGTTTCCTGGAGTTGTTTTCAGGAAAGCACGTATTCCAGGTTTCCATTCTTGTCACTTGGTGTGTTATATTAATAATTCATTATCTCTTATATTTCCCTTAAAAGTATAAATATCCAGAGAACCACTTTTAGTGGGGCAAGAGATTTCATCTCTTGGGCTATAGGGACCTGTTCTTTGTCTCTTGGGACTGTAGGGATTTTTTTGGGGGACATATGTCACCCATCATTGGGGAAGAGATTTTTATTTGGCAGACCAAACTCAAGATCATTGTGTTTCATAGTTTGTTAACTGTAGCTGTATTGGAAAAATGCCTTAATTGGTTCATTCATTTTTAAACTAACATGTAGGGTTTTGGCAAATATGTTAGCCTTTTCCCTCCTAATTTTAAGGTGGAATTTTCTTTCCTTTTAGTAGGGCAGTTTGACATTTTTCTTTTGCCATATAGATGTTATCCTGTACAAATCCCACCTTCTCAGAACATGGGAGTTGAGCAGCTTCTCTGGAGGAGTATGTCAGGGAGGAGGCTAACTCATGGAATGGCCTGGGGAGATTCCAACTCAAGCTGGCTCTGCCACTCACTAGCCCGTGGGCTTGGAGCCAGTGAGTGTGCGGAGCTTCAGCTTCCTCACTTACAAACTCAGGATAATGACAATTGCCTTGACAATTGTAAGGATATGAGTGCCTATGTATGAAGTCCCCAACAAAGTGTTTGGTTCATTAATCTATCTCTTCATGGTTATTGGGATTGGTCCAATCCAGCAACACTTTCTTGCCAAATAGCCCTGATAACCTGGTTTTGTGAGGTTGCTAATTGAAATTGAAGGGAAGAAACTAACTTTACTATGATCGGAGGTATCATGGATCCAGAACCCCTAGTTGCTTAAAAGAACCTGAAATATCAATTCCAGCTTCCTTTTGTGGGAAATGCTATAGGAATTTTAAACACAGACTCTGAAATCTTCCCTGGAATCACAGGAATTGCAGGCTAATTACAGAGTCAGAGGAGTGCCTCATGAGTAATGGCTGCATTCTCAATTGACTCTCAGGATAATTAATCAGCATAACTTTGTGAGCCTTCCATGGCTTTCTCTTCTTAGCAGCCACAACTTGATTAGTTTGGACATAGAATAATTGTTTGGAACTTAAACAGGACTGGCTTCATAATGCTCATTTTCATGATCTTAATTTTCTTCCTCTTGATTTTTTTTAAGATTTAATTATTTAAAGACCCAAAAATTATTTTTTAAAATTCATAGAGATTCTTGGGCTCTAGTTTTGATCATTTACATGTCATAATTAATGGATAGAATTTTATCCTTCTTAGAGGGGATTCAACAATGCAGCAACTGTCAAACTCTATTTCTTGTCACTGGGCTTTTGCTGGGATTAAACATTTGAGGCAGAACCAGTAACATTTTATCAGATTGATAAAACGGGCAGATTTATGCACTGAAAAGAGCACTGGACTTAGGGTGACCAGCTGGTCCCACTTTGAGACTTGTCCTGTTTTAGCACAAAAGTCCTGTATCCTGGAAAACATCTCAGTCCCAGGCAAACACAGACAGTTTGCCTGAGCTGGTTCTGCTTTAAAAACAAGAAGTGCCATGTCCTGGGAATCCCCTCAGTCTTGGGCATATCAGGATAGTGGTCACCTTAACTGGTCTGGGAGTGTAGAGTCTAGTTCTAGTCTTTCTCTGCTGCTACATAGCTGTGTGGCATTGGCCAAGTCACTTTATTGATAAAATGAGGGGGTGGATCAGATAATCCTGACATTCCCTATCAGTATTGACACTTTGTGGTTCAAAGGCAGCTTATTATTGGAATTTACATCTTTAGTTCAGGATTTTCTTTTCTTCTGAGAAACCTACGTCCAATTCACTTTGCAAGCTCATATAAGTGAATTCAGGTTCCAAACTGGATAAATCTAATCTGGATACTTCTGGATGAAATCTCAGATATGGAGTGAGATGATGCTGATGAATATTGGGGTGCTAGTGTGAGCAGGTGCTGCTCTTGTTGATGTTACAAATCAAACACCCAAGGCAAGTATACTCTGTTTCATGGCCAGGGAGGAAACTAGCTGGGATTTTCTGTTTTAGCTATCATGCAGTATTTCCCTACTAGTGAGATTGAAGCTTGGTTGTAATTTTGGAATCAGGCCTTTTATAAATTGGAATAAATGCTGAGCCAAGATCATTTGTGTGCACGGAGTTGGAGTTTGGGAAAACACTGATGGAGTTGGGAGTTGGGGTTTGGAGTATAGTTTCCCCTTGGACTGGCAATCACCAAAGGCAGCATTAACTTCCCAATTGCCCATCACGTGCTGGGCTCTGTGTTCAGGATTCAGATACAAATAAAACAGGGTCCCACCTTCAAGGAACACACTGTCTTGTGGGAGCATGGAATAGAAATTAAATTACTAAATACAATATGGCAAGTGCTATAATGGAGGCGTGAGCAGAATGACATAGGGAGGGTAAAAGAGGAAGTGATTGATTCTACTATTCTACCCCATATGACAATTGTCACCCTCCTCCTGGCTTGATGGCTCACATGGGTGTGTTCATTGCCCAAAGGGGTGTTATTTGGGGTGGAACCAGAGTGCCTCAAAGCTGTGTTTCTGGGGTTTCATCTTTGGATATAACAGGACAGAGTGTCATTATCATTGTTGTTACTGTACAAGGTAACAAGAATTATTTGAGTTTACATTTGAGGTTTACTGAAATCTTACATCCCACTTACTTCCTTTAAGCTTTTCAACTTATTAGCTGGCAAGTCAGTATCTACACACATTATAAATGCGTCCTTTTAAAATCCAATGCTTTCACTTACTTCCTACAATTGGGGTTAGTGAAGAAATTTGGCTTCTGTCATTTTGAATCATTGTTCTCCTTTTAAATAACAGGAAAAGTATGACTCCAGCATGGAATTTCTAGTTAAAAGGGACACCAGCATAGCCCCATGGTTAACGGTGTAATAATTTTTGGTATAAAGTGATAAAAGATGCTTGATTTTAACTATTTTACATTCAGGGGAGCTTGGTTTTTGTGCTTAATAATGAGACATTAAAAAATTTATAGAGTGCCTTTCTTCCTGGGATCATGGGGCATTTCATGTATTTTGCTGATTTATTTTCATAACATCCTTGAGAGAAGGGAGGAGGAGGTATTGCAGTGTATGTTTAATAGAAAATGAAATTGAGGCCCAGTACAGGTAAAGGCCTAACCCAGGAATGCACAGCTGGTTAATGAAAAACCTTTCCCTGCTCCCATCTCCCCTAACCTAATGTCCTCTCGTTAGGTTGTGCTGTTTTGCTATGGTCATCAAGCCATATCAGGAAGGCACATTTTAGGATGAAGAGCTTCAGTTGTACTTATATAAACTCAAAATATGATATCTGTGGGGGCCACTCCTCCAGATGTTATAGCTGAGACCATACTACTTTGGAATTTTTACAGAAGCATTCTTTAGGACTTCATCCCTGGGGCTGAGGTTCTAATGGGGTCAAGCTCCTTTCTTAAAAAAAAAAGTTTGGAGTCAAACCGAGTTTCATGGTACAATAGTCATTGTAACCAAGTCCTGGCACACTTCATTAAGATTGGAAGCAGCCAGGTAGGCACTGGGCTAGATAGTGACCTAGGCATGACAGCTGAGGAAGAAAGCATCAGGAAACATGGAAGCTGGGTCTTCATGCTAACTCTGTCATAAGCATGTGGAATGATATTGGGCCTCAAGTTCCTATTTGTAAAATGAATGGGCTAGGCTGCACTATTCAATATGGTAGTTACTTAAACTAATTAAAATAAAAAACTCAGTTCCTCAGTGGTACTAGCTACATTTCAAGTGCTTGGTAGCCACATGTGGCTCATGGCTGCCATAATGGACAGTGTAGATATAAAATATTTCCACCATCACAGAAAATTCTACTGGGGAATGTTTGCCTAGACTTTATTGGTGGTTTTCCAAATGTGTTTCAATAAATGACCAGGATTCCTTAGAAGTTCCTTAGGAGCTCTGAAAAAAGCAAGGGAGACCCCAACAAGCAGATGGGGTTCTGAGTCCCTTATTCTGGCTTCACCTGAAGGAGCTCCATTTTCATCTGTTTTAAATGAAATGGGTACTGTATTTTTGAAACATCTTTGAATTTAGGTCCCCTTATGAACCTAAAACTGGCCTCTCTCTCTCTCTCCAATCCCTACCCACCCTTCCTCCCTCTCTTTGGCCCTTATACCTCTAGAGGAAGAGGGAAAGGAAGAATAGGGCAGTTTTCAACCAAAGAGAAAGAGGGAGGAAGAAACCCCGCCCCTTTCAGCCTGAGGCGCTGTGGGAAGAGGAGGGGTGCCAGGACTGGGAAAGAGGGGGTGAGGCACAGGGCTCCTGGTTGCCCTCGCTGGCCAGCCGAAGCCACAAAGGGGGAGCGAGTTAGTAGAGTGAGGGAAGCTGGGCTTTTGTGCTTCTTCCTCTTCAGGCCTTGGGAGACGACCCTGTGGTGTATCCACAGCAAGCCGGAGTGGCCGTTGGTTAGACAGAGTGAGGCCTGTCCTCGTCGCCCTTACAGAGTGGACAGGACCTTTCTCTAGGGAGCCTGGCTGGGAAATGTGCCAGAGGGGGTCACCGCAGTGGGAGAGGGTGGGGTGGTGTAGTGGCCGAGGCTGCAGGGTGGGACATTGGGATCAGACCTTTCTGAGCGAGTCAAATGAGACCATTTACTGAATTGAAATATATGATTTTTATCTTTTCCCATTCCCTGCCACATCTACCCAGTGTGAAGTGTTGTGTACGTGTGTTATGTATAGGGGATGGGTGGGTTTGTTGGTCTGAGGGCTATAAAAATTCAGACCCACTATGGAAAATAAAGAAATTTTGTCTTCTTTGCACTGAGTATAGTGTAAGTAAATTTATGACCCTGTGCCTTATACACTGGCCTTCAATTAAGATTTCATTTGGAAAAAAGGGTCATTTGCTTAAAAAAAAGTTGGAAGTCACTGGACAAGGTAATCTCTACAGCTTATTTTCTCTGAGTTTTTGTGATTATTTTATTCTAAGATGCTAGGAAGTCAGTATAGCCACCAGTCAACAGATCAAGAAGTCAGACAACAAGTATTTTTTGACTGAGGACCTAGGCTGTATGCTGCTATAGGGGATAAAATGCTGCTTATGATTATACATACGGGTGCAGACCAGCTTGTGATGCAAAATGTATTTCTTCCTGTGGGTCGTGGTCAATGAAGTTGGAAAATACTTGTCTACATGAAGAGACAAGATATAAATACATGTAACTTGAGCTTTCTTAACTTGACAGTCTTACTGTCTTCTAGGTGACTGGCTGCATTAACACAGCCAACTAAAAGTTCTCAGGGCTTCATCTGTTGACACAGAGCCCTGAGTTCGAGGCCCTCGTCAGGCTCAGCTGCTCTTCCTGACCTTGGATTTTCCCAATAAATTTCCCCTCTCTCAGCATTTTTTTTGGTATGTTCATGTTTGAAGAGATTTATGTTACTTGCAAATCAAAAGTGCCTTAAGTAAGATAAGAAGAGAGATCTTGGGAGCAAGGAGCAGATTTGAAAGGCTTAAATGAAACAGGAAAGCACCTGAGGATGAAACTGAAAGCCAGCCTCCTGTTCATCCCGTTCGAAGTTCTCTGAGTCTGGCCTCATGTTTCCCCCATATTCCTCTGTGTCCTCGGCATGTCCCCTGAGCTCCAGTGAGGAGCTTCTCTGTCACGGCCTCCAAGCGCCTCACCAATTCCTAGCTCAGTCTCATCCTCCAATTTTTATTAATTGTTCAACTCTGTCCAATTTCTGCTTCCTCCTTAAAGGTCACCTTCACACAAACCTTTGAATTCCTTGGGGAGGCAGCACTCTATAGTGGTTCAAATCCTGGCTCTGTCAGTTACTAGCTGTGCGATCTTAAGACTTTAAGTCTGTGCCTCAGTTATCTCATCTATAACATGGGGGTAATAATAGCATCTGCCTTTTAGGGTTGGTCTGAGGATTAAGTGCTTAGAACAGTGCCTGGCATGCTGAACACAATTGGCTCCCATCAGTGCCTCATGTGCCCCCACTGTCAACTACTTGTATTTGTTAGTAGTAGCTCCTGTTCCTCTGTCCCCCACTGCTAGGTTCTAAGCTGCTTCTGTTTGCCTATTAGTACTACAGTCTCTTGGTCTATAATTTCCCATTTTCACAGAATGCAGCTACTTCTCTTTTTGATAACTGAGATGGTATTAGCCTAGCTCTTTGACTCTGCCCTCATTGTCTATAATTTCACACAGATTTGCAGCTCTGGGGCCCTGATAACATCTGCAGATTCTTTCAGTGTCTTGGAAGCAATCAGTCTGGGGTCAGGGCCTTGAACTCACATAAAGTAGCTGTGACAAGATCTTACTGTCTTCTCATCCATCCCTGGCTTCCATTCTTTGTTGACAATGTGTGTTCTACTGTCTGCAGAGTCAGCATCATTTTTCTTAGTGGCAAAGAGGAAAGCAAAATAGGATTTGAGTAATTCTCCCTTCTCTCTGCAACTGAGTAACATTGTATTTTCTGACTCAGGGGTATCCCTTTCTTGTACGTAACTTAAAATGTTCTTATGGTTGTCTCTGTCGTGTTGTACAAAGCTTCCCTGATGCCTTGTGGATCTGAGTCATGCAGCTGAGCCACTGCATCATGACTGTGCTTCTTCCAGGTCTTTCTTTCTTTAGCTCTTAACCCATGGAGCTATAAGATTTGGATTCTATATTTTGCTTTGTTCAGGATCTGTTTTTTTCTTGCTCTTCTGCACTTCTTTGTTTTTTGGGTTCAGAAATTCAGGGTTCAGATCCCTAGGCTCCCTAGGAGATGTGTCCTGATTCAGAAGACCTTTGGTCCTGGCATGGCCTAGGTCTCTTGGGGAGATGGGAGATAGAAATAAACTGCATCTTGAAATGTGGTTCCTGGTATATTGAACACTGTGTTGATCAAGTTTAGACCATATAAATTTCAAAATATGATCTTTGGGATCTGTTTACTATGATTTGAGCCTTTCTTTGGGGAAAGTTGCTGGCTAATGTCTTATTGAAGTCAAGAAGAAGGTAGAGGGAGGCAGTTTCCAATTCGACATAAAGAACTTTCTAATAAGAGGATCTTCAATTTAGGGTATTGGAATCAGATTTCTGTGTTGGATGGAAGATTAGAGCCAGAAGACTACTAAGGACCCAGTTCTACAGAAAATTAAACTCCAAGGAACATTTTTTTTTAAACTTAAAAGGCACTTTTTGGTGCTTAGCCCAGAGCTCAGGACAGACTGGGCTTAGAGCAAATGCTTGCTGTAGGGCATATGTTGCCTGCTGAAGCTTAAAGGCCTCAGCCTTCTGTTCCAGGCTCACCTCCCACTTAAGACTCCAGACATATGGAAATATTTTCACTCCCTCAACTATGTCCTGTTTTCTCTCACTCTTTGTATTTGAACATGTAACTTCATTGTTCATGAAGGTTTTTTTCCTTCTTTTTCATATGGCTAACTCTTAACTCCAGTGTCAGGACAGCCTGGCCTGGGTGTCCCTTGTATCCTCCACTGCACTCCTGACTCATAGGTGCTGTAACCACTTCCTTGTCTCTCTCCCATATGAAGCGTGACTCTTTGTGGGGCCCAGGGACGGTGTCCAGTGCCTCTTCATTTCTTCCAGTGCCCATCACGGATGAGGGGCCTAATCAATGGTTGTTGAGTAAAATGAGCTGCAACTGAGAGTTTTACAGCTTGCAGTCCTAACGTGCATCTGTTCCTTGATTTATTTCTGTCTCTGACCCTTTCTATATAGGACTGAATTACAAAGAACTTTCTGAGGGAAAATAAATCATGATATAAGAAAAATTGCCTTAGTGCATTGGAGATGCCAAATCAGCCAGCATTTCTTTTTCAGCCAGTACTGGCAAGAGACAGAGAAACTAAGCTGTGCTGCTCAAACCTTATCATCTTTTTATTGTGACTTGGCAGAATCAAATTATTCTCTGTCTTGTACTTTGGGGAATAGGTGGATGCCTTAAAATTCAAACCAGCACTTTGTTTGGGATATCAGATCTGGAGAAATTTTTGACCAACAGATAGGTGGTAGATGGAGTAATCACTCAGTGTGCACTGGAACTTTCTCTGGGTGTTTGTTTAATTAACAAAGTTTGTTCTAAAGCTGTACTTTGTGTACTTTAGTGCATGCATATCATTCCCTAAGCAAATTTATGAAAATGTATTAGAGTGGTGAGCATTTAAAGAACTTCAGGGAATAAGTCATAATTGAAAGTTCCAAACAAGTGTAATTATTATTGCATGCATGTTGTGTTCAAACCCTTGGCCCTCTTGGGAATAGGCTGACTTTATAGAATGCCTTATTAATTAAGGGGAAAACAAATCTGCTCCTGAAGTAGTCCTCTGCTCTCCTTGGGCTAACCTTGGGAGAATCACTTCAGCTTTCTGGGCCCCAGTTTTCTCAGCTTAAAAATTAGGGGTCTGTCTATCTTTAGGATCTTCTCAGCTTTACATATTTATAAATAAGAGACAACTGTCTGCTTTTCCTTTTTCTGAAGACCTGCACCAGAAAAGTAGCTTTGTGGCTGAAGTGATTAACTTGTTTAACATAACTTATTTATCATGAATGTTTATTGAACAAATCCTTACTATGTGTAGATCAGTGAGTTTATAGCAAAGTCCCTGTTCTTATGAAGCCTACAGTCTAGAACATGGGTTGGCAAACTTTTTTCTGTAAAGGGTCAGATAGTAAATATTTTTGGCCTTGCAGACCAGTGTGTCATAAATACTATTCAACTCTGCGGTGGCAGTGGGAAAGGAGCCACAGACAATATGGTAATGAATGGGTGTGACTATGTAAATGAACATTTTATTTACAAAACAGATGGTGGGTCTGTTTGGGCCCATGGGCCATAGTTTGCAGATCTCTAAGAAGGTGGAGACATTCAGTAAACATACAAACAAATAGATATACAAGATCTAAGTGGTGATAGTGCCAATTTCACTGAGATATAGGATCGATGTGAGACACAACATTCGCTAACAACTAACTACTTTTGATCAAAACAATCCCATTTTGCACAGGCTTACATATTGGCTGGGTATTCCCTTGCCATGGAACCTAAATGTACTAGTTGAAATAAGTCCTTGACTTTAATAAGAAATAAAATGAAGACTAGGAAAGCTGAAAGTGCCAACACATAATTAATTAGACAATGGGGTATAGGCTTTGCCATGCTAGAATTAATGATAGCTTTTATGAGTCAGGTCCAGGATAGGGCAGCCATGACCTGTCCTAATGTGTGGGGTTAGGGACTGCTTAGGGCAGACAGATTTCCACAGAGATTGGTCATTTTGAAATTACTATTTAAATGTATGGCATTTGATTAAATATATTTATCAACACTTTTTTTTTTTTTTTTTTTTTACAATTTTTGGTTTGCTTCTGTTCAATCAACCTTAATTTACAAAGGGTTTTTGGTAACTGGAAAATGAGTCAGAACAAAGGACGTAGGTTTAATCATTTAAAAACATATTTTGGGAAAATCTAAATTTATCTCTTATTTGTTACCAATGTAGAGACTGGAAAAAAAAAGGCTCATTTGCTTTGTGGCGATAGGCTGCTTAAAAAACTATGGCGATTTAATGATATTCCTTTGTGCAGAGGTATATTTGCAGACCTGTCTAGGAGACTTATGATTAGCAAAGAAAACAATTTCACTATCCAGAGATGATTTTGCTGCTCTGTAGCTGTAGTAGTGACATTGCCTTTCTCTGCGGTCATTTTTGGTTCCTTGTTTTTGTGGCAACCAGATCAGGTGCAGAACGAGGCTGGCTGGGTCCTTGGCCGTGCTTCCTTATATAGCCTTTCCTCCATATTTGATCTGTATCAGGCCTGTTGGACTGATGGAGAAAAAGAAATAAAGACCACGTCATTGATGTGTTGGACAAAGAGCAAGTGACATTTAGACCCCCTGTGGGGTGGGCCCCAGCAAGCAGATATATAGAGATATTTTGCCCCAAGGGAATTAGTAGCAAGATTAGTACATGATGCATGTAAAAACAGACAACTGGGCTCCACTACTGTATACAGACCCCTGTAGTATACAACGAGTGTCCTTCCTTCCTTTTCATCAGTCAACAGCAGACCACCTGAGGATGCCAAACTTCTTGATCCAGAATCCTTAGGAGAAAAGAAATCTGTACTTATTGATTGCCTACTCTGGGGCATTTTATATACTTTATCTCACTTACTTTTTATAGCACCCTATGTGGTAGGAATTATTATATCATTTGACTTGGGAGGAAATTAAGTATCAGAGAGGCTAAATAGGTTAAGTAACTTGTTCCATCCAAGTCATATGGCTAATAAGTAGCTGACTAGGGATTCGACTGCATCTGTGGCTCCAGAGGTTCTTTCTACTATACACTGCTTCAAAAGAGTTTAATGAAAAAGAGCCAAACTATTTTGCTAGCAATTCAAAGAGAGAAATAGAGTTGTAACCTGGTTCAAAATGGAATCTAGTACAATGGCTTCCATTTATAGGCAGGTAGGTAAGGGCCCCATATAGTGGTTCTCAATCTTGTGGGCATATTGGAATCACTGGGGAGCTTGAAAAAAATGCTGTGTCTCATTTCCAGTGATTCTGATTGAAGCGTCCTGGGGTATGACTTGGGCATGGGGAGTTTTAAAAGCTGCCAAGGTGATTCTTGTGTGAAGCCAGCCAGGGTTGAAAACAACTGGCCTATGGAGGTTGTATGATGTTGTGATAAAGGGTTGACGTCCTCTTGCAGGCTCATCCAGATGTGGATCATGGGGGACTTAAAAAATATAGATTAATATTTCTGAGACAGAAAAGAGGTAATCTCTGGAGTTTTGAGTTACAACAGTTTTTTTTCCCTAAATCACATTAAATTACATGCCTTAATGTAAACGCTGATGTTCGTTTGGTGTCCTCCCAGACTCTGTCTCTTAGGGACCTATAGAGTGTGATTTTAAAGCATTTTAAACTATGAGGTTGGGATTTAGCATTTGGGATTTTGCTTTAGGAAGAAAGCATGATACATCAATAACAAAAATGATGGAATGTACAATTTCAGAAAGGCCGAGAATAAATAACACCAGGCCTGGAAATTTTTCTCCTTGATTTTTAGTTCTTGAAGAATTCCTAATTTAATAGGATGTAAGTGTGGATAAAGTCTCAGGGTAAGGGCATAGGGGAAAATCTCATATGAATTCAGACCACATGAGAAAATCCTCATATACTGATCTTCATTACATGGCTTTGTCTAGCTCTTCTCTACAAGCTCAGCTAGAAGAGATAAAAGCAATGAAAACAGGCTATCCTTGGATTGGTAGCAGTGCTGGTGTTTTTCATTAAGAATGGATTTTAGTCAGGGACTCAATGATGTGGCATTTTATAGTTTATAAAGTATAATATATGTATCCTATGGTAGAGTGATTGCAAAATGGCCCAATTCTTCATTCTTCCCTGTGTACATGCCATTTGTAATGTGATTTTGGTCTATTTCCCCAGGCCTTGAATCTAGGCTGGACTTAAGACTTATTTTAAGAAACAGAATGTTGTGTAAGTGATGTGCCGGTTCTAACCCTAGGACTCTAGAGGACTTGCATGCTTCCCTCTCTTAGAAGCCCTGCCTGTGTAGTGGGAACAAGCCTAGGCTTGTGGGCTGGAGATGAGAGGCCACATGGAGCACAGCCAGTCATCCCAGGGAGGCCACCCCAGACCTGCCAACATCCAGCTGACCACCAGACTCATGCTCAGACCATTAGAACTGCCCCATCAAGTCCAGCAGACTGCCTAGCTTTCTCTTGGACCCAGAAGAAATAACAAATAAGAATTGCTTTATGTCATTAAGTTATTGTGGCAAAAGACAATTAATACACATCCTCACGTGACTACAGAAAGAATTATAATAATTCCTTTCTAGATGAAGAGACTGAGGTTCTGAGAGGTTACATTAGGAAGTATCTCATCATTGTGGAAAGGGGAGGGGTGCTTTCAAATCATGCACATGCCTTCAAACCAGGGAAGACCCCTCATTCTGATATCTACTAGTAGTAAAACCTTGGGCTGATTATTTAAGTTTTCTGAATCTGTTTCTCCACCCATAATGTGAGGTGATAGGATCTTGCTTTTAAAGTTGGTGGGTGTTGTGTGTCAAGCTGTGTCCAGGGACGAGTTCATGGTAAACATTCTATAAATTCTAGCTCTTATAATGATGGTGATGGTGACGGCGATGAGAATTGCTCAGGATTACATGGCCAGGAGGAGTCAGGGACACGAATTCAGGTCTTTTAATTCCTAATCAGCACAGTTCCTGTCTTTTCTCTTTTCTCCCCCCTCCACTTCCTTTTCCCTCTCCTTTCCGTTTCCCTGTCCTCTGTGCTCACCTTCTCGGATGTGTTTTAAGGACTCATTTTATGTTTTCAAGCCACCATCAGCTCTACCTAATTTTAAAAACCTTGCTTTGAACTAGAGTAGACTGAAGATCTTCCACTGGTGACAGGAACTTTTGACTCCAGGTTTGTCAGGAAGAAAGAAAGGCATGCCTACCATGTAAGCAACCCGTAATGTCTGCGATAATACAGTCACCCTGCAAAATTAAGACCACCTAGGACATAAAGACCTTAAGGGTGAGGATTAGAGAAAATTCACTCGACATAGGAATCTGAGCAGCTGAGATCCAAGGTAAGAAAACACCAAATACAGAAGAGAAGTAGGAAATGTATAATAAGCACTATGACCCCATGAACAGTTTCACAAGTAAGGGCAATAGGATGGTTTACATTTACTTCCTTGGTAAATATTTTAATAAAATTTTAACATTTACAAGACAAACAACCTTGCTTTGTCCTTGAAGTACCTCCTATTCACCTCGCACAAAGATTATTCACCCTCGAGGATAGTTTTTACAACTTGTCTCGCTCTCAGTTTTGCCCTTCTCTGTGTATTTGAGAATATAGTTTCATCTTTGTGTTTCTGCTTTATTGCAATAAAATTAACTCCTAGGAGTAAACATTTTAGTCCTTATTTTACATGCTATGTCAACTTGTTTATTATTTCTCCACATTCAGATGAATTTTCTTCACAAACTGCCAGGGACCAGCGAGCAGGGATGTTTTGCAGCACAGTGCTCAGGTGTGTGGGTGTTCAGCAAACACATGGCTAACTCCTTAGGTAACTATAGGAGCAGGAGTTATGGAGAAGAAAAACAGTACATTTCCGAGTCCCACTGTCTAAAATTCTGGAGAGAAAGGAAACATATATCAAGATTATTTGTGGAAACAATTACTCAGTACTGCTGGTTTCATCAAAATGTCTTTTAGCTAAAATTTGGAAGCCTACTATTAATCAAGTTGCCTTGGGAAAGATCACTACTTCCCTCAGGATCCCACTTTTAGCATCGAAAAGCAGATGTTTTGCTAGATAAGAAATAAGCATTTTAAACTGCAGCATGCAGAGTTTAGTCAGCAAGAAACACCAAGTTTAATTTATAGTCATGGTTATGTTTTGCCATCCTGGAATTAGTAACTCCAATAATGCTAACAAGACCTAGTCCCTGGCCTTCTGAGGTAGTATCCTTTTGTTTTGGATCAAGCTTTTCTATCATTTCTAGTTTTAACTTGATTTAACCATTAAAGACCTGATGATTCAACCTGAGTATAATCACATGCCCAGATTTTAAAGAATCAGTAGTTGTGGATCTTTAAGCATAATTTTTGAAAACCATGCCTCCAGAACTATGGCTCACTATACTTGCACTTTCATTTTGTATTTCCATTTCTCTCTGTAAATAACCTTTGATATCCCCTTAGGTGGCAAAACTGAATGTTATTTTTGAGTTGAATATGATAAATGGAATATTCTGGATTTGTTTATTATAAGGAAGTGGTAGCTAGTAAAGCAATCTGAAGAAAGAGAAACAAAACTCTCATTTAGTTTGTAGCTGATGATCAGGTTTTTGTCTGTTTTTTTTGGTCTTTCCTACATACTTGTTGAAGCAAGTACATTGATGGAGCAGAGCTGGAGGTATGGCTTGGTAAATAATCAGCATTGTGTGTGTATTTTGTTGTTTTTTTAACAGCAGAGAGATTTAAATGCATGGAATCTTGAAATCTGAGCTTTGAATGGTACGGTGGCTTCACATTCCATAATGAAGCCCTTTACAGCAGCAGTCCCCAACATTTTTGGCACCAGGGACCGGTTTCATGGAAGAAAATTTTTCCATGGATGAGGGGAGGGGCCAGGATGGTTTCGCGATGATTCAAGGGCATTACATTTACTGTGCAGTCAAGCCTCTCTCAGATCATCAGGCATTAGATTCTCATAAGAAGCACACAACCTAGATCCCTCACGTGCACAGTTTAAAGTAGGGTTGGCGCTCCTATGGGATCTAATGTCGCTGTTGATTTGATAGGAGGTGGAGCTCAGGTGGTGATGCCAGCGATGGGGAGCAGCTGTAAATACAGATGAAGCTTTGCTCCTTCTCTCCTGTTGCTCACCTCCTGCTGTGTGGCCCGGTTCCTAACAGGCCTCCCACTGCTACTGGACCAGAGTTGGGGACCGCAGCTTTACAGCATTCCATCAGACAGCCATGCTTTCTCTATTTGGATCTTTCTGGGGAGGGGGAACTCATTACTTGAAGAGGCAGCATATCCATTATTGCATTATACGTTTTATTATAAAAGGTGTAATTAGCTACTGAATTCCATCCTCACAAAGCACTGTTACTGGTGTGGACACAGGCACTGAAATGATCTGAAAGTAGGCCCAAGGGTAAAAATTAAAAGCTCTTTTGTGCAATCCATGCATAGTCTTGTTGGTGGTTCCAGGTTGTACTGCCTCTGCTTGGTAATTTCCTTCCTTTCTGCTAATCTAGGGACATCACAGATTTGAGTAAAGGATCAGCATATATTTTAGTTTTTTTCCTAGAATGTTCCAATTGGCCTTGAACTTGGCTTTAGCATCCTAGATGAATATTTAGGTGTTGTTTTCTAAATTTAACCACAGAATGGGTGTTGTGGGTGAAGTGGGGATTGGCTGTCTGTGGCTAGATTTGACTTGGTATGTCAGTCACACAAGTTTGGTGTGTCCAGAACTTTATCAGCTTTTCAAAAACTGCTTCCTAAGATGAGTTTAACCATAGATTCAGAGGTTTACTTATCTCTCAGAATGTCATTAGTAAAGGCTTTTCTTCTGTGACAACTATTCATGAATTTTCTGTACAAGGTTAAAAAAACTGTATACGTATGAATGGATTCTGGGATAAAGCATTGAACTACTTTTTATAAGTAATAGAAGGAAATATGAGCACTTTATCACTGTATAATTTAACTTTTTTTGTGTGTTACAGACTTGCTAGTTATTAATAAATTCCATTTCCCTTTCCTGGGCATACAGGAAGACTGCATTTCTAGTTGTCCCTTGCAGTGGGCTTGGGGCCTTGTGCCTGGGTTTTGTCCAGTGAAATATGGTTGGAAGTGATGTGTGCACTTGTGAGCTGGCCATAAAGCCCACTGTTCAGGTGTCCACCTCTCTTTCCTTTCCTGGGAAAGGCTATGTGTTGGAGATGACAATGTCAAAAGATGTAAGGAGACTTAATCCTTAATCCTTGGGTCATTTAAAATTCTTAATTATTCCATAATTATTTTGACATCAAAGCTCTTACAATTTTAATTAAATGATTAAAAGTAAAAAAATCCTCCAGATTTATTTACTTTATTAGTTATTTTAATTCTGTAAGTGGAATATGAAATAAAAAAAATCATAGTAAGTAGGCAATTTTAAAATGACATAATTCTAAAGGAAATTACTTTATATATGAGACAGAGGATAAGAGAGAAAGACTTTAACAATTTAATATTCAGAGATTGGACAAATGCAACACTGACAACCTTTCAAAGCTCATTTCAGTGTGAATGTTTCTAAAACTTGATTATATGCACAGTGTTAAAATCAGTGCTTTTTTCAAATGACTCCTGAAAGGTCCAGTATGTTTCCCACTACAGCTTAAAATCAAAAGGAAAATATTAGTGCAATAAACCATGTTTTATTGTAATAGAATTTTTCTCTCCATTTACTTGTTACAATGCCTCAATGGAGTTGTATGAGCAGCCATATACAATATTATTTTTATAAATCTTAATGAAAGTATTATACTTTTTTTCACTAGCTTTTTCAAGATCGATATACTCTGATCAATATGACACAAATTTTGTTGAGAAATTACAAGCGAAACACAAGATTTAATTTAAAGCACAGTTTGTCCTGGTAAACAGTTTTTAGTGACTAATCCATAGGAACCTTAATTACACAATAGGATTGATGTACTAGCCTGGGGTGGCACCAGGTTTCCCGCTTATCCATGTTCATCCACTCACCCAGTTGTTTCCTCCATTTCATAATGTGCTCTCCCACATCTCAATTTAAGAATCACTCCTTGAATATTCTTATTTTTGCAGATGCTACTGCACTTTTTTTGTGAGCATAGCTGTGGCTTAACTACCTTTATTACTTTGAAACTCATATTCATTCTTAGGTTTAATTTATGTCTTTCTGCTTTTGAGTTTTTAGAGATGGGGTTGGATAACAATAGGAGCATTTGGGAAAATGTAATAATTATTCCAGCTTGGCCACTGTGAAGTTGCATAATTGCAAGCCAATTATTCTACATTGCTGAATCTTTAATTTACTGTCAGGAACTGACAGCATTTACCACTATTTACCTCCAATAGATTATTCATTTTGATATTTCTCTTGTAAAATGCTGGAAAAGCCTATCATGGCTGATAAAGAGGGCTATGAAAAACAGGCAGGGTGGTGTGGAGCTTTGCATTAGAAAAGCTGCGTGCAAATTTAGGTGCTGTCAATTACTGGCTTAAAATCTTAGACAAGTTGTTTAATCTCTGGGCCTGTTTTTTTCAAATATGGAATGGGGTAATCTTACCACCGTCACAGGGGAGTTCTGAGGATGAGATGAGGTCATGTAGGCAACTGCCCAGCACAGTACTGCTCTGTAGAAAGGGCTCAATAAATACTTGTTAACTGGGAAGGCATTAGGTATGAAACCTAAATTATCCTGGAGATGGCAGAGAGCAGTGCGGAATGACACAGCCCTATAAGTAGTTATCCGTTTGTTGACCCACGGTGATTCCAAATTTATTCTGAATAATGAATTCTGATTTAATTCTTCGTATTTAACTAACCTTGAAAGGGAAGAGGGAAAAGAGGGACTTTAAAAAAAATTAATATGTATAATTCCACAAGAAAATCAGTAAGTCAAAAGTCCTGCTAATTCATACGTTGCTCCAAACCTTCTGATAGAGTCCATTGGATTTGGAATAAAACCCAGAGTCCTTACCAGCCCCCAGGGCCCTACAAGATCGAGGCAGGCTGCCTCAGCCTTCTTGCTGTTTTTGAAGACTCTGAGTCTATTCCCGTCTGAAGCCCTTTGACACTGCCATCCTTTACA
The DNA here is from genome assembly GCA_023783475.1 of Daubentonia madagascariensis. NCBI lineage: Eukaryota > Metazoa > Chordata > Mammalia > Primates > Daubentoniidae > Daubentonia > Daubentonia madagascariensis. The sequence goes on along the minus strand of JAKFHU010001035.1, from coordinate 35,492,485 downwards.
TGGAAAGTTTTTTCCCTTTCTCCTAGATTTTTGCACAGCTGGGTCTTTTCTATCATCCAAGTGTCACCTCCAATCTCACTGCCTCAGTAAGAAATCTCTAAAATATTCACCTCTACTCCCCAACGCCTCACCCTCTAGCTCATTAATCTGCATATTTTTCTTATAAATTATAAAAATATAAAAAAGCACTTAATACTTAAAATTGTGTTTTGTATATATTTCTTTACTTTGTTATCTGTCTTTTCCACTAAATATAAGTTCTAAGAGAGCAGAGGATGTTGTCTTGTTCACTGCTATCCCTTGTGCCTGGATCAGTGCTCAACACCAGCAAGCTCTCAAAAATATTTGTTGCACAAATGCATTTACTGTGAGGATTGACCTTCTTACTATCTTAGGCACTGGGATATGGTGTTTAACATGTGAGAAAACATTAAAAGGTCCAAATGTTATGGACTCAGAGGTGGACACACTTAGTTGTCTACCATTGACAGCTTGCTTGAGAAAATACTTTTATAAGCACTGAGTTTCCTGTTGGAAAAACAGTAAAAAAGAGAGTGAGGTTATAGGAGGAATATGTTGACTTGGGACCTTACAATCACTTTGGGTGCCAAGGGCCATCCAGAAATTGAAAAAGACATGATTTCTATGACATTGCTGAAGATGTTGTGACTATTGTGCTGTGGGGCAGAGAGAAAGGTAGCATGACCAGTCATTATAAGAGTGAGGACTGGAGACCAAGACTGGGCTTTACCAGCGTGAAACTGAAATGAGACTGAGTGAGTATGTTTTGTCTGTAAAAGCTACAGACACAGAGCAGCCCACAAGGATGCTGAATGCTGCCATGCTGACCCACGAAGTGGCCTCTGTGAGTCTGTCTTGCATGTGGACGGTGTCCCGCCACATTCCCTCCACCTCCTCTCCTGCCCTCCCTTCTCTGTTATTTTTTTTTTTTTTACCTTATTTTGGCCTCATTTGCTTTTTACATTTATGATATATTATTCTTTCTTTTTAAATTTATTCAAACATTTCAAATTCTCTGCAAAGAAATGTGTGCCTAAGATAACAGTTCAAATAATACAGAAGAGTTCCTGATAAAAAGCAACTGGCTCTAGCCCCATGTATCTCATGGCCTCAGTTCTAGTTCCCCAAGGCCAACTCTTTTAACTATTTGTATTTTTAGTTCTGATGTTTAATGCCAAAACTCTAGATTAGTCCTGTCTAATAGAAATATAAGGTGATCCACATATATAATTTTAAATTGTCTAGTAGCCACATTAGAAAAGTAAAAGTATACATATACAATTGACTTTAATAACATATCTTATTTATCCTTGATATCCAATACATTATCATTTCAACACATAATCAATATAGAGATTATTAAGGAGCTAGTTTACATTTTATATTGTTTTCAAAATCTGCTGTGTGTCTTAAGCTTACAGCACATGTCAATTTAGGTATTCAAGAGCCATGTGGCTGGTGGCTACTATATTGGACAGTGGCACTCCAGGTAATGTGTGCCAGATAATATTTCTTGATTTATAATACATAGTGTATATTTATTATATATAATGCATAATAACATATATATTTTTTCTTTGACATGAAAGATAAGGTTGCTTACACACTACTCTCTCCTCTTATCCTCTTCCTATCATTTAGATATATACATGTGTGTGTTTCTGAATATATGTATATAATTTATATTTACAATTTTAGTTATTTTGTTGGTAACTTCTATAACTTTAAATAAGGTACTTGAAGCTTTATTTCTGATTCTTCAGCTTCAGTAATATCTCAATTATATCTCTCGACTTTTCACTTTAGGATGTTATCATTTTGACCACATTCTGTACATTTCCTTCCTCTCCCTCTATTCCATCTTTTGTTGGCTGTGCTTGCTTATAGACAGCCCAAGTTGTAAATATTTACAATTGATTCTGCAACCATGAGTTTTAGTCCTTCTAAAAAATTATATAGACAGGGAGTGAGAGAGCCTCTGTGTAATTTTGATTAATATAGACAAAGATATAGACAACCAGAACTTGATCTACCTGAAGCGGAAGGCCAAACAGAAAAGGAGTTTCCTTTCTGTCAGCCAGTATATTATGTGGTCATAGTTTTTGATAATCGAATGAAGTACCAGATACTAATTTGAACTGGGGCTTTTATTATTTTATGAGTCCATTCCTGGAGGCTATATATAATAAGGAAATAGATTCACTTTTGATGTGTAAATGATTTTTCCTCTTTCTGAAAAGCTAGCTCTTTGTGGATCAGTGTGATGTTCTACACAGATCAAATGCTGAGAGCCCAGAACCAAAGGAAACACAGAGTCAGAAATGTCATGTGAGTTTTAGTGATATTGGGGGCTGATGTTCACAGAGAAGAGTATTTGTAGTTACCTTTGTTTTCAAAATTAGAAATTGATGTATTAAAATTACCAATGAAAAATAATTTCAATGGAACTATTACATTCAACTCATAATTACTATTCTTAAATCTAGTAAATGTTACCAATCACTTTAAAACACTTTATTAATTAACTTGATTAATTATAGTCTCTTATTTTAAGTTTTAATGGATTTGCTTTTCTTAAGAGCTAAATGCTTTTAACAAGTAATTCATCTCTAAATACTTAAAATGCTCGTTAATTTAATAAAGTTTATAAATATTATAAATCTCAAGTTCTTTTATATATTCTAATAGTATATACAGACACAAACCAATCATTTATACCTTTTAACTTAAAATCATAAGTCTAAAAATCAATTTTTCATTTACATATATTACATTGAAATTGTCAGACTAATCTGACAGATGCTTTGATGTACCAGATTCTCTAAACAACTTAAAAATATTGATACCATGGATTTGTTTATTTTATCATCTCTATTTATGGCTCAGTCTTCCTGGCATTAAAAGACCTTCACCCACTGAGGATAGGGTCACCACCTTGAGTGAATTAGGGTTACTTTTCAGCTGGCTGAGAAGGCTAATTGGCCAGAGATTTGGGGCTGGGACAGGTGCTGAATCTGCAGACATTCAGGGAGTTTTTCCTAATGGCTGCGTTGAGACTTGCTCAAGGCCCTGATCTATAAATTCCATTTGTTTTGTAACTTAAGTCCCTGAATTCAAATTAAGGTCATCTTAACTTTTGTGTGACACATTTCAACTTTATTGTTTGATCTTGGTAAATGAAATTCTGTAACTCCTACCCAGGTTGCTTTATTACATTAGGAGTCAATTAACTAAAGTTTGAGTCTATCCTTAATTCTTTTCTTCCTCTTCCCTAACTGACAGGGCTAGGACTCATAGGTGTTTGAATGGATTTAATATGTCTGACGTCTTTTCTTGGCTCTTCAGTTACAATCCTAAAACTATGCTAATAACAGGAGATAGTAGTCACATTTTTTTTTTTTTGGCAAATAATTTGAAAGTCATGATTTTCTTTGTATATCATGAAAGTGACTACCGTGTTGGGTCTTGCAGTAGAAGTTACAAGTAAAAAAGAGCTGTCATTCAATTGAATTGGAAGCCTCAAAGAATGTTGAGCACCCCTCAACTTCAAGTGCACAGAGGCTGGAGGAATGCTACAGAGGGATACTTGCTTTGGAGGAAGTTAGACTTCTTACCTTCCAATGTCTCCTATGCTCCCATAAATAAGGGTGGAAAACAGAGACTATAAAACTTTTGGGTCTCCTATTTTTCAGCATATACTACTATTAATGATCACTTCTTGTGTGACTGATGTGTGTCAGGTCCTGTATGTATTATAGTCTTTAATGAGAATGGGACATCCTTCGATTGCTATGCTTCTATATTTGCCTCTATTCAGTTACTCACTACTCCCAATTGGAAAATAGCTGATCTCACTGGTCAGTGTCTAAAATGTTCTTTGGGTCACACTTCCCCAAGGGACAGGATTGCTGGACTCTGAAATTCTTTCTACTGATCTTTGTGCCTTTTCTTCCTGCAATATGCAAGCATGTGCATCCCGCCACGCTTGTGTGGGTGAGGCTGGCTGGACATGCTGTCCAGGCAGCTTGTAAATAGTCTACAAGTCTGCTCAGAAAGCTGATCACTCTAGATTTCAGATAGCAGAGAGGAGGAAGCTTTGCTAGAACTCCTGGCCTCATTCTCCAGTCCACCTCTTAGAACAGTTGGGGTTTTGGACACTTGCCCAACTATTGATAAAATTGGTACTTGTTTCTCATTTGGCTATTGATTTTTGTGGGTATGTTTCTTTTGGTTGAGAATCCAAGAGTGATAGATGGAGAATGGGGAGGTTTTAAAATCCTGTTTTAAGCCTTGACATATTCAGAAAAAGTAACTTGCCTTCGTCACATAACTAGTAAGTGATCAAACTAAGTTTGCATATAGGTCTGTCTCCAAAAGAGACAGTCTGTTCCATACTGCCTCACTCCATCTTAACCCATGCAGGTTTTGAGCAGGGGTGTGATTATGACCATTGCATGTGGCTGCTACATCCTAGGGGGTGCCGGTCACACTGTAGACACACACTAACTCAGTGGTTCTCATACTTTTTGGTGTCAAGACTCCTTTACATTCTTAAAAGTGATCGAGAATTTCAAGCTCTTGTTTATATGGGTTATATCTTTCGATATTTACTGTATTAGAAATAAACACTGTGAAAATTTTATAACACAGGAGCACACATTCTATTAACCTTCAGAGTAATGATGTCATCATACATCATGTAACCTCAAGAAATCTCCACTGTATGCTCCTGAAAGACTGAAAGTGAAAAACATGTCTAAGTATTATGAAAATAGTTTTGACCTTGTGGTCCGTTGAAAGCATATTGGTGGATCTCCAAGGCTCCGTACCACACTTTGAGAGTCACTGTAGTAACTGATTTGAGAGCAGGTAGGCAGGGGTGGAGATTCAGGTCTCTTAGGTGAGTGCTGGAGCTGCAAGAGAGACCCTCCCAACAGAAGCCCTCATGCACCCACTGGCATGCACTGTGCCCAGTCCTGACAGCACTCTTTATTCCCTGAGGTTGTTTTGCTCATCTGCTGCGCATAGTGGTCTGATTTCCACCCTTACCCAATGCTGAATCTGGCGTAGCATCTCACCTTGGGGCTGTAGTGTGTGTGTGAGCATGTGTACGCAGGTATCTACTGTGCGTACTGCTAGTGATCTTTGCTTTCAGCATTCTGGGGACGTGTGACTGGGTGAGGGTGGCAGAGATGATCAGGTTGTGCACTCATATACTGACTTACACACACGCTTACACACATACACATAGATGTGTATTTTTTCTTTTAACTAGAGAAGGGGGTGCTATTCTAATTTGCTCAAAAGTGCTATACGTGTTAGAGACATCTCTGAAGTTATGCGATTGGACACTCTCTTTTGGACTATACTGGCAGCAGTGTGTGTCAAATGGTTTGGAAGAGGGGGACTTCAAACCCCAAAGGCAAGCATTGAGCAGGTCAGTTAAAAGGAATCCAGGTCAGAAAAAGTAAATTAGTTAGGATGATTTACTTTCATAAAATAGCCTTTATTGCTAAAGTGTTCCTGTAGTTTAGTCAAATTGCTAAACTAATATGGAACATAAAGTTGGGAATTCCCCAAAAATTCTAAGTTCACTTTCTCAATCTTAAATTTGTGTCACTCTTTAGCTTTTCCATTTAACTTCATGTATAGTTTATTACCAAAGTTTTTCCCATGGTTAACCTATTTGCTGTTATACCTAAGGGACTTTCTGTGCTTTAGATCTACTCTTGAATCTTAAAGACATTTTACTTGTTTCAGTTTCCTGCTCAAAGGAAAACATGCCCTGGCTTTGGCACCACTTATCTTCAATGACCTTCAGGCGCTCAGTGATTGATCTGAGGATAAATGAAAATTGAGAGCCAGATACACATCCCTCACAGATAAGAATCTTGTTTGCATTGCAAGCCTGGCTTTGTAGAGTACCTCCTGTATGCACTCTGCCATCCTTCATGCGTCCAGCCACTTTGCATTGCAGCTAGGTTTTAAGGTGCCCTGTGAGAAGAAGCAAAAGTAGAAAAGCTATGAAATCCAGGGTTTTTAGCATTTTAGTCAATTAAATGGCATTTAGCAATTGCAGCTCTCTTTCTAGGCTTGTAAAAGTTGAAGCCTATCAAAGAGAAAAATTTTACGTGTATTGTCAAATGAAAAAAATACACTTTGTATTTGCAAGCAGTACAATTTTTTGATATTGTTTTGTATTGAGGACCAGATGCTGTACACTTTTCCCTGCTTTTCTCTGCTGATTGCAAAGGAGATGTGCTAGAGACAGTGACCATGACCATGTTCCCTGATGAACGATTGTAAACTTTATGAGAGTAGGGAGCAGATTTTTTCCCCCATATTTTTACTCTACATCTACATACCATTTTATAAATATACCAATCAGTGCCTATTAAATGAAAATAAGTGCATAAAAACTAGTATTCCTTTCCCCATAATTGCACTGATGGAGAATATTATTATTGTATATATGTGGGGTAGTATTATATGTATATAATATATATGGAAAGTATGCAGGAGAGTGCTGGAGAGCTCTTATACCGTATTTGGATTTGTGGCAGAAGTGTACTCCTTGATCCCAGAGTTTCCCTGTGGCCTGGAGCTATGAGTATGGCTCAAGGGCCTGTGTGATTAGCTCAACCATAAGTTTCTCTATGCAGAGCAGGCCCACCTGGGACTTTCCATCTAGAGGAGGCTTCAACCAACCCTGAAAGACAGGCTTGGATTTATAATCTCTGTAGTCACATGACTTAACTCCAGTGCTATGGACTGAATTGTGTTCCCCCAAAATTTGTATGTTGAAGCCCTGGCCCACAATGTGACTGTATTTGGGGATAAAGCCCTTAAAGAGGTATTTATGGTTAAATGAGGTCATAAGGGTGGGCTCTAATCCGATAGGACTGGTGTCCTTAGAAAAGAGGAAGAGACACCAGGGTTGGGTGGGGGAGATGCACAGAGGAAAGACTACATGAGCACACAGTAAGAAGGTGGCCATTTGCAAGTCAAGAAGAGACGCCTCACAAAAAACCAACCTACCAACATCTTGATCTTGGACTTCCAGCCTCCAGAACTATAAGAAATAAATTTCTATTGTTTAAGCCACCTGGTCGGTGGTATTTTGTTATGGCAGTCCTAGTAGACTACTACATCTAACAAGGAGGACAACATTGGAGAGAGTGTGCTATGTTCAGTGACAAAGGTAAAGCATCCATCCATTTGCTTGCAGACCTTTTTTGCCTCTATTGTTATGATTTTACTGCATCTGTAGCAAAGAGCAAGAAGAAATGGGCTGGTGGACTCTGTCTAGCTCACAATCCTTTTGCAGCCCTGCTCTGGTCCTCTTCTAGTTCTTTTGGTTGCAGAATACAAGTTGTTGAGCTTAGTTACCATATGCAAAGTACTGTTTACTAGCCTGTGGCAGCAGAAAGAGGCAGGAATCCAGGGGATACAGGCAGAAAGGTAAGAGGGAGGATGCAAAAGTGACGTTAAGACAAATGGTGCTGTTGGTCTGTGAGAGGAGCCTGGCAGGTTATGGTGGTTACACACAGACTGTGGAGCAAGACCGCCTAGATTTGAATCCCAGCTCTACCACGTTTTAGGTGGTGATCTTGGGCAAGTTACTTAACCTCTGTGCACCTCAGTCTCCTCATCTGTAAAAAAGATCTCAATAGAGTTGTTGTGAGGTTTAAATGAGGTATATTATGTAAAAGGCTTTAAGCAGCGCCTCACAAAAGGTAAATGCTCTATAAGCATTAGTGATGATGACAACGATGATGATGATGATGGTGTTAGTGATAATGACAATGGCCGTTGACTTTTCACATGTACTTGAACAAATACTTGGACATACTGATGCTGTTATGCTTCTTTCCCAAAGTTTTTCTTCATTGCATCTTGAACAGCTTGAGCAACTTGGGTCCACCCCTCCACTGAGTGGTTCAATCTTCCTGTTCCTTATAATCTGGAATGTGTGTGGGTCCCCATCACAATGACACAAAACTGTTCACACTCAGAATCTTTTTCACAGTCTTCATTAGACCATCCCACTCTATGACTTGGACATCCCCATAGTGCCAAGAATACAAGCCACATTCCCCAGATTGGATCTCTTGGACATTGGTGCCAGCCTAGATCTTTGCGGCTCTGCAGATGTAGGATTTGGATATGAGCCCCTTCCTTGATCATCTCTTCTTTTCTGATTGGGGTTTCAATCTCTTTTCCACTTGGGCCTGTTTGCTTCCTTTGTCGCTCAAGGAGTTCTCCGTGGGCTCTGGGCTCCACGAGTAGGCTATACCATTTTTGACACAATGATTTCACTCATATGATTCTCTTTCCTTTCCTTGGAATGTAACTTCTTGTCATCTCTGCAAGTCTATTTACTGTATATCAGCCAAGCTCTATCTCATATGACACCTTCCCACAAAACCTCCCCGTATTCTAATTTTTCACTCACACTCCATCCTAAATGAATGGACGTCTTATATAACATCTTGATGCAAATTTAAACTCCTGGAGTAGGTGAAGGGTGTTTCTAAAAAGCACAGATATTTCTATATCAAATTCAGCAGAAAATAGATGACTTGGTCTGGAGCCTATGATTGCTACAGTGAAATTTGCATGGACAGAAATAAACAGTAAAATAGACTTCTTTTAATCAGTTTTTTGTAAGAAGTCATTCTCTCAGGCTTATAAAACTATCTTCAATGAAGGCTTCTGAATTTCATGACCATGATAAAGATATTCCTCCATGCATGAGGTCATGTCCTGCTTGTTTTTATAATCCCAGCTCCCAGCAATGGACTTGGCACACAGTTGGAGCTCAGATGTTTGTTAAATGAATAAAGATGTTTATGAATGTACATCTTTTTTTTTTTGCTACTCCCATGCTTTAGGTCTGGCAACATATTTTGTATAAGAATGACACTAATTTGGTTTTTACAAATCTTCCAGTCAAGCCATTACTTTAAGATTTACCTCCTGACTATCAGGGAGCAATGAGGGGCAGAGAGAGAAGCATATAAACATTGCAAGTATTTATTATGAGCATAAGTGCAGAGTATTGCATCAATCACTGGCTGAGATAAGGAGGAAAGCAGGCATGGGAGGGAATCTAGGCCTTGGGCCTGCTTCTGTTTGTATAATGTGAGTATGTAAATGATTGTTCTGAATGCCTTGTATCTCTTATCCCTGAGATTCTATGTAGTCACAGTAATGCACATAACAGGGGTGACTGCTTTTTGGGGGTATATCAAAATACATTTGAATTATAAATATTTTATCCCATGACCTCAAGAGATGCTTTCTGGTTCTTTTTAAATTTATACAAAATTTTTTCTACTGTTTTAAGTATTTTAAAAATTTCATGCTAAATCTCATTATTTAAGTAGGCTTAAACATTTGGGTCTTAAGTAGAACCAATAGAAATAGTAATATGCAGCAGTGACTTTATTGTTCCCTCAATTTTTTCTTTCTTCAGAGACAGGGTGTTGCTCTTTCACCCAGGCTGGAGTGCAGTGGTGTGATCGTTGCTCACCAAAGTCTTGAACTCCTGGATTCAGCCGATCCTCCTGCCTTATCCTTCTGAGTAGCTAGGACAGGAGTGGGGAACCTTTTCATGTTGGAAGGCCCCATTAATTTAGTTGTAATCAAATAAGGCTGCATTCAAGAAACTTCAATTAGACATACTTAAAAATGTACATTATTTTGTACAAATCTAACTACTATGTACATAATAATTTCAAAAAGTGAGAACTATTTGTTAATTTTAAAGTTAACCAACTTTTTAATAACTTTGTTGTGTCTACTTTTTGTTGGAAAGCATTTGAATATTTGGTTGCAGCATGGAGGTCTGCAGTTTCAGTTGATTTTCTGGATGGGTATCAGTCATTTGTGACCTTAAGGGTGTCTTGATTTGGGTTAGGTAGGAGGATGTAGATTCGCAGCAATACGTGGTTGAAAAGCAAGAAAGCATTTTTTGAGCATGTTGCCGAAGGCGTGGGTATTCTACTGCATTTTTCCATATTTCAATTGGATCTTTCTTAGCATCAGTCAATGACTTTAAAATGCCATCTACTGAGAGCCCAATCAATTCCATCTGTAGTTCTTTAGGTGCCTTGGTGATACCAACTAGGTGAGGCTGAAATGCTAATTTGAGTGTGATGTCATGATTCTCAAAGTCAGTGAACCTTTCATTGTGTTCTCCAGTTATAATAATAGGTCTATAACAGCTGTGTATTCTTCAAATGATTCACATATATCATCCTGGTCATCAATGACACTTGCTAACTGGGGAAAATATTCATCTGAAATTTCCTTTTGAAGAAGTGTTGTGAAAAAAGATAGCTTTTTTTGAAATGGTTGGACTTTTTGCCACATATCATATAGAGACTTAGTTTTATCTTGCAAAGAAATATTCAAGTTGTTTTGACTTGACAATATATCACACAGAAATACTGCATTCCTACAGAAATCTTTCAATAATTCACATTGGTGATTCTGTTCTTCATAAAATTTAACTATCTGTTCTCACAGAGATAAAATTTTGGCTAACACCTGTCCCTGTGATAGCTAATGCGCTTTAGAATGATAATGCAAATCCACACTGAATACCTCATCCTTCAACTTTACCATGTTGTGAAACTGAAGTGTGTTATGAAATTGATGATGCCGTGTTGCAGTTGCATGAATATAGTTAACAATATTTATAACTTGTGGCAAAGTGTCACTTAAAATAGTAGCTTTAGCACAGAGATTTTGCTGAGGCAAGATAAAATGAAAAGAAATGAGAGCATCTGGATCTGTTAATACTTTTTTTATCTGTGCAATAAACTCTTCATGTTTTCCTGTCATAGAAGGTGCACCATCTGTATATGCACTCACTAAATTTACCAAATTCAGTCCAAATTCACGACATTTATCTTGACAGTTGTTGAAGATATCTATTTCCCATGTTCTGTTTGCAAGAGTGCCCAAAGTGAGTAACTGTTTGTAGCAAAGAAAATCTTCTGTTATGACCTGAATGAAGTATAAAACCTGCCCTGAGTCAGCAGTATCAGTTGATTCATCCAAAGCAATTGAATAATATTATATATATTTTCCTTTTGAAGCATTGCATGAAGTTGTTCTGTTAAGTTGAAGGCTAATTCATGCTGCTGATCAGTTATGGTTCTCCTTGAAAGAGGCAGTTTTTTGTCCTTTGAAGCATTATCAGGTCTAAGTGTCCTACAACTTCAACAATGCATTCTTTCACAATTTCTACATCACCGAATGGCTTCCCTTTTCCCCCAAATATATTAGCTACTTTATAAGTTGCTTCAGTGGCATTATTTCCAGGTCTTATTGCTGCTTGAGAGAATTGTCTTTACTTTTGCTTTTCATGTTTTAATTTCTACAATACAACCTTTCGCACCTCTCCCTCTAATTTAAAATGTTTGTGGTCCTTATGAGTGTTGTAATGCTGATGAGCATTGAATTTCTTTAATGTTGATATTGCAATATAACAAAGCAAGAAAATCCTCCTATCTTTAACAGAAATATTCCAATTCCCAATCCTCATTAAAAAATCTGTTTTTTTCCTTCAGCATTCCCCTGGTCTTCTTTGACATGATGGGCCGTTAAGCAGACAGAATTAAAAAATACTGCCGAGGTGTGCACTATTCACAAATTCCACTTCAAACAGAAACACAGTGCACCATTGTCAAAACCTGATAACAGACTGGCATATTCAACCCCCATAAACTCTGACCAACCAGCTTCGTGCGGTAGTGGTGCCAGTCAGGCAGGGGAAGTTAGAATTAAATCATGAGCATAGCAGCCGTCAATTTAGCCCTTATGGTTTACTAATGTTCTAATGGTGCTGGTCAATCTGGGAGGATTATTTTGTTGAAATTTATTTTATTTTTTGGTATTTTAAATATGTTCATTTTAAAAATAAAATAAAAATATAAAGGACCAACAAAAGTGTATTAATAAAAATAAAAGGATTTGTTCTATAAAATTTGGATTCAGTCAAAAGGCCAAACTTAAGGACCTAGAAGGCCACATGTGGCCTTAAGGCTGCAGATTCCCCACCCCTGAGTTAGGACTACAGGTACATGTCACCATGCCTGGCTAATTTTTAAATTTTTTGTAGAGACAGGGTCTTGTTATGTTGGCTAGTCTGGTCTCAAACTCCTGGCCTCAAGTGATCCTTCCACCTCAGCCTCCCAAAGTGCTGGAATTACAGGTGTGAGCGACCACACCTAGCCTATTGTTCCCTCAATTTGAAGAGTTTCTCTTCCAGATTCTTTTAGTGTCTTATTTAGTTTTGCTCATTTTAACCATCATTGTAGTTATTTAAGTAGAGACAAGGAACATTCAGATTTTTTTGGAATCATAATAATTGAAACCATGAATTCATAAAACATTAATCAGGATTGAAATTTTAAAAGTTAAAAGGAATTTTAAAAAGGCTATAGGGAACTACAGCACAGGATTGTGTTTGCTACCAGCACACTAAGGTGGGGGAAACGGGAGCGGTAGGCAGGAGGCTGGACTGACCTTGCAGTGGACTCAGTTCATTGTGAAGCTGCTAGCATCCTTGTCAACCTGGCTGGCAATCTCTGGTTCCCTCTTTTTAAGACCTCCATAATATAAAAAGTAGTGTTATAATCACTGTTAGAAACCTTTTATTTTTCCCCAAATAAAGCCTGGTGATTAAATAAAAATCCATGAAGTTCTCTTCTGGCTAAGTGGTTTCTAGACTGACAATTTTTATTAGGAAGATCAGAAATTCCAGTTTATATAAAGTTTTCTGGCTGATAAAATAACACATTGCAGCTTTTAATCAACCTGGAACTTATACCTTGTTAAGTGGCCAAACCTTATGATTAGTGAATACGGAATGCAATCTTTTAGAACCATAAACCTGTCCAAAAGATAAAGAAGAATTCAGTGAGAAGACAGAGATGGGAGCCAATCAGAATTCCATCAAACATTGACACAAAATTTGAGTGCTAATTAATTTTAAAAAAAGGTTTACATTTGCTTCATAAAAGATTGAATAAAAATGAAATGCATATGTTTATGTGCTTGCATAATTTTGAGGAGTACATATAGCATATAAAATGTGTATGCATACATACACATACAGACAGGCAGGATCTTCAACTGGAAGTTCAGATTGAGGTGCCAAGATTCAGAAGATATTAGGTACCAGAACTTGTCAGACAACAATCTCAAATTTGGTGCCCAGAAACTGATTAGATTGACTCATCTACACTGAATATGTATGAAAGGGTTGGAGATGAAAGAGGATTGTGCAGAGAATTCCTCTGAAGAGAGTCTGTTTCATTCTCTTTCCCCACTCCAAAGAGCCACTAAACAATTCCTAGGCAGTGTTCAGAATAGCTATATGCCCTTTCTTCTCATAGTGCTCCGTTATAATTGGTTACGATGTCTGGATTAAGCAAGTTGGCTCTTGTAAAAGTTAAGTGAATTATTCCCCAACTATAGTTTGTTTTCAAAAGTAAGTATTTTTTGACACAATGAAGAACTTTATAGATAATTTATGACTCTAAGTTAGCTATAAGGTGAGTCGACTATATACACTGGAATATGATCACTATGTGATTAGCAGCTTGATTGTAGAATGATCTGACCTGCATATTTGGCAAGCCATCAAATATCTGCTAATAGAGTGTCAGGAATACTCAGGTGGTTGCTATATGTCTTCTCATGTGATGAGCATAAGAATCCTCACAGTAAGCCCTGGCCAGTTTCCACATCAAATCCTGTGTGCCCTCTAGTACCAGCAATGTTATTTACATGTAGACTATGTATTCATTCAAAAAGAAGAAGGAACAGGGTTTTCTTGGTGCTCACTGGGTATTATGGGTTGAATTAAATCCCTCCACAATTTCTAACATAATTAGGATATGTTGACATCCTAACTCTGAGTGCCTCAGAATGTGACCTTCTTTGGAAATAGTGTTGTTGCAGATCTAATTAGTTAAGATGAGGTCATACCAGAGTAGGGTGGGCTTTTAATCCAATATGACTGGTATCCTTATAAAAAGGGGAAATTGGACAGAGACACACACAAGGAGAATGCCATGGGAAGAAGAAGGCAGAGGTTGGGGTGATGCTTCTTCAAGCCAAGAAATGCCAAAGATTGTCAGCAAATCACCAGAAGCCAGGGGCAGGGCATGGAACAAATTCTTTCTCACAACCCTCAGAAGGAACCAACAGTGCTGATACCTTGATTTGGGGCTTCAGAACTGTGATAAATTTCTGTTGTTTAAACTACCCAATTTGTGGTTCTTTGTTACTGTAGCTCTAGGAACTAATACACTGAGCTTGTGGAATGAGCAAAACCATTAGTCAAGGGGGATTTTCTAGGTCTGTGGACTCCTTTTACCCCTTCCTTTGCTTTATACTATTATAATTCTGACATATCTGTTGACATTATCACAGGGCCTCATCTTTCCTTTCCATTCAGAGAAACCACATAAAGCCTCTGGTATCCAGAATGGATAGTTATTTGATAGATTAATCTGGCTTGAACATACAAAGACTTACTAAATGACCATGGGATATGCATAGAATGTCCAACTCTAGCGCATTTGAGAAATTGCAGGTTGCATGCATACATTTTATATAATCCCAGAAGTAAAGGCCAACGTTGTCTAAAAAATGGTGGACATTTTAGCATACTCATAAAGAGAGGAAAGACAGCAAAGTGACAATTAACCAGAATGTTTAATAGGAAATAAGGGTTAGAATGGAGGACCCTGTATGTTATGCATAGATGAATGTGTTTTATACTATAAGTAATGAGGGCTAAAAATAACTTCAGCAAAGGAGTGACATAATCAATTTGTTAAAAACTATTTTATTTATTTTGAAATAATTATAGATTTAAGGAAGATATAAAGAAATGTATAGGGAGGTCCCATCCACCCTTCACCCAGCCTCTCTCAAGGTGAATATCCTGCATAACTGTAGTATAATATCAAAACTAGGAAATTAACATTGGTGTAATCCACAGGGCTTATTTAGATCTCAGTGGTTAATATACACACTGATTTGTCTCGTGTGTACATGTATGTGTGTGTAGCTCCATGCAATGTTCTTACAGATGTAGTACTGTATATCACCACCACAATCAGGCTAGTTAACTGCACCACGACAAGACTATCCCATGTTACCCTTTTATAGCTACACCCATTTCTTGCCACATTCCTAAACCCTGTTACTCAGCAGTCAGTTCTTCACCTCTATAATTGTGCCATTTCATAAATGTTACATAAACGGAATCATGCAGTATGTATCCTTCAGTTTTTTTCACTCAGCATAACTTCCTTGCGGTTCATCCAAGTTGTTGTATGGGTCAGTGGATCATTCCTTTTTTATTGCTGAGTAGTATTTCATGCCATGGATGTTCTACAGTGTAACCATTCATGTATTCAAGGGCATTTGGGTAGTTTTTGGCTATTACAAATAAAGGTACTATGATGTTTATGTGTAAATTTCTTCATGTAAATAAGTTTTCATTATTCTGGGGTACATGCCCGAGACTGCAATTGCTGGGTTGTATGGTAAGTCTATTTTTAATTTTATAAGGAAATGCCAAATTCTTTTCCAGAGTGGCTCTATCATTTTATATTCTCACCAGTGATTCAGTTTTTCTACATCCTCCCCTGAACTTGATGTTACCACTCTTTTTTATTTTTTTTTTAATTTTAGCCATTGTGACAGGTGTGGTTATAGCTCATTGTGGTTTTAATGTACATTTTTCTAATGGCTAATGATGTCGAACACCTTTTCATGTGCCATCTTCTTCTCTGCAATGCCTGTGCATGTCTTTTGACCATTTTTAAGTTGGATTGTTTGTTGTTCTAAAGTTAAGTTTTGACAGTTCTTGATATATTCTAGATATAAGTCCTTAGTCAGATATATGATTTGTGAATACTTTCAATGAAAGATTGAAATTCTATGGTTTATCTTTTCATTTTCTTAACAGGATCTTTTGCAGAACAAAAGTTTTAAATATTGATGAAGTCCAATTTATCTATTTTTCCTTTTATGTATCATGATTTTGGTGTCAAGGATATGATCAGTTTTATGTTTTTGAATCTGAAGGATGAAAAGAAGAGCATTAGACCTGGGGAAAGGTAGATAGTCACAGGGCTATTTCAACAGTCCAAGTAAAAAGACTGAAGTGTCATTATAGCTGGAGAAAAGGGTAATAGATCTAATAGACTTCATAGTCCATGATATGGAGACGGTGGGGGTATCAGTGACATTTGGGATTTGGGTTTACACAATTGTATGAATAGTTTTGCTGTTAACTGAGACCATTACATGATGGAAGGGCAGTTTTAGGAGACAGGGTGGCAAATCTTGCAATTAGACACTATGAGCTTCCAGTGCCTGTTGGACAATTAGGGTGGAAATATTCAGTGGGCAGTTAGAGAGATGGGTGTAGACCTTAGGTGAGTGTTCATAACTGAAGACATAGACCTGGGAGTCACTGGCACTCAGGTGTGCTTGAAGTCATGGGAGCAAGTGAGACCACCTGGGGAGAGAGATGGGCTGTATATATTTCAGTTCTGCAAGTGGAAGCAGAAGACAGTAGGGGGAGTCAGTGAATGATGTAGAAAATTTGAAAACTGGTCAGAGGTTGAGAAATTCTAGGCCCTCCTCTCTTACCTAGAAATTCTGGAGGTCTGGGCAAGGGGGCATCTTTCAGTGAAACACGCAGTGTCTGCCTTTGGAAAGTGGAATCAGGAAATTATTCTAATTTATTTATTATTGAGTTATTGGACCTTATGTATATGACAGAAAAGTTACCAGAGAGATCCCGGACTCCTACCTGCAATATTCTCTAACCCATCTTTCTATTCCTAACTTATACCAAAGGAATGGAGCTTAGCATCCTGTCTAGTTTGGAATGAGAGAGACCTGTTTCAGTCTGCTGCATCTGTGTAATGCCACATGAGGTGAATACAAGCAAAGGGAAAAAGAAAAGTTAAAAAATGTAACAGCCGATGGAAATAAGTATTTGAAGAGCAGCTTTTGATCAGCATGTAACATCTAAGTCTTTAATTTTTAAAATGCTCAAGCACAGTGATTTATTTTCATGCTGTGAGTGAATTAAAGTGAAAGACTGAAATTCTTTTAAAAGGAAAGACGGCTGCCTGTGGCCTCGTAAAATAATGGCACTATGTTCTCAAGCTGGAAGCCTGCCCCGTCCTTAGATACACAAGCTGTGATTACAGGAAAAGAAAATAAGCAGGGAGGAACGTACCTCACTGTATTTAAAGGGGAATTGGGGAGGTTTTGTCCTTAGAGTTGTGGCCAAAAAGCCTTGAGGGTTCTGACGAGTAGACATCTAGATTCACGGGTGTGGCAGGTTCTCCCCGCGACCAGCTCACACAGGCCCCTTCCGGCTGCCCTCGCGGCTTCGGTGTCCTCCCAGAGCTCCCCTGTGCTCTTGGCTTTTCACCACCATCGGCGCATGCACAGATCCCCACCTGCCTTTCTTTACTACCAGACTGAAAAGAGTTTGTGGTTAGAAATCAACATTCCTCTCGAGTATGACACCTTCAAATGCGACAAGGAAGCGATGAAGTGTGAACAATCCGTCCGGGTCTCCAGGTGGACAGGATTTAGGAAAGGCGGAGATGCGCGCCACGTCCAGCAGGTGGCAGTGTGAGCACGCAGCAAGGCCAACAGAGGCGCCGCGGCCCCCCCCCCCCCCCCCCCCCCCGCCCACCCCATTCCCGAGGACCGGGACCTGCCGCTGGTTCTGCACATCCCCAAGTAGACTTCCAGCACTCTGCCTTCCACCTTTCAAGTCCTGGCCAAATTCTATAAAAGCTTTTCCATTTGATAATTTATAGAAACATCACTTGTCTCTCTTCTATCCCGTGGCTTATTTTGAAAGGCTAAGTTCTTTTAGTAAATGAGAAACCTATGCAATATGAGGGGAAATAAAATGCTTTATAGCCATTTGATGGCAAGTGTTTGTCTACCTTAAGCACTCTAGTGGCAGAAAGTTGAAACAAGGACAAGGTCGTGGTTTTGATCTCTTCCGAGGTCAATTAGCTTTGTTCTGTTGTGTGGCCAAGGGCTTCACCTTAATTGTATTTTCCCACCAGGACATGCTTGTTTTGTATATGGGGGTCAGTGCTGAAGTGTTGCTCAGTCAAAGAAATTTACTGTGGTTACAGAAAAAGAAGATTGGCCTCAGAGTCAGGCAGCCTTGGGTCCAAATCCCTGTTCTATCACTCAGTAGCTGTGCAACCTCAAGTAGGTAATTCTCTCTGAGTCTTTCTTCCTGTCTCTAGGTTCTATGCGAAGGTGATAGACAATGTACATGAAGTGCCTGGCACACTGTAGGTAGTCAATCAAGGGTAGCTAGAAATTGGAATGTTAAATCCATTGATTGCTTCTATGACAATTCACCTGGATTCTTTGTACGTTGAGAACACGGTTTTGTCCTTATGCCCTTTGAAAATACAGCCAATTCTTTGCTTCAGTGGCTCATCTAATTAGAACTTTATCCCTTCTCCCCTTGCTGGTCTCAGGCTGCTGAGAGGGGCCTGAGGTGGAGGAGTGTTTGGGTTAGAAAGAGCAGTTTAAGGACACATTGTTCTCATATCACTGCTGTTCACAGCCAAATCTAAATGACTGTTAGATTTTCAGCTGTTCTCTGTGTCTGCCTCAGAACAAGTAACAGAGTATGACATAAACAGGTCAGATGACTTCTCTGAGGGAAGACCCCTGGATTCCCTGCCCGTCATCCGTCCCACACATTGTTATTTCAGTGGCACCCACCTTCTGTTTCCTTCCATGTTGCCCCTAAAAAGACCTGCATCATGGCTCCATCTCCGTGCCTGGCCCCATCAGCCAGCCAGCTTTGCAAACCAGATCCCTTGAGACATGCTTGACATCTCATTTCTCTCTGCTTTTTGCCTCCACACCAAATCTTGTCAGTTTTATCTCCAAATCATCTCCCGAATTTGTCTCACATTTCGTCGTGTGTACCACCACCCTCTTGTCTATGCTGTCCGCATTTCTTCTGGACTTCTTCAGTAACCTTCCACTTGATATACCTGCATTCACTCCATCTCTTTACTCTTGTCTTTTCCACTCTGAAGTTAAAGTGAAGCTTTGGTTGTATTTGGCCACAATGTTATCTGAAGGCAGGGCTGTTAATGTTTTTATCTGCAGGTTTAGGAGCCCTTTACCTTTATGAACTAATCTTTATGTTGGACACAGCAGTGGAGGGAATAGGGTTTGCTATGCTGGGAGCACATGGGAGAATCACCCTGGTGTCAAGAAGCTCCCATTCTTGTGGGGAGAGATTGAGGTATAAAGACAATGCTGTGAAGTGGTGTATCATGCTGCAGTGTACAGGAGGAGGCCAGCAGGCCCTTGCTGAAGTGTGGGTGGAGGGAGAAGAGGAGGGGCTTCCGGAGACCTTCATGGAGGCATTGCTCAACAGACATTTGTTCAGGGCTCTGGGCTTTCTGCTAGGGGCAAAGGCCCTGTCTTGGTGGAATTTACAGTCTAGAGAGAAAGAAGGTTATTAAGTAAAAAATATACAAATATGTAAATACATAAAGAAATAATTACAGATTATAATTAATACCCTGAAGGAAAAGAACAGGCTAATATGAGAGAGAATAACAGAGCCATGCTTTTGTTTGGGTTGTTAGGAAAGGGATCCCAGTGGAGGTGACCTCGAGCTGAGCAGGGAGGCCGAGTAGGCGTGGAGTCTGATGAGGACTGCAGTGCGAGCCAGCGGTCTCTGTGTGCACTCGAAGAGGGAAAATCTCGGGCCTCAAGGAGCTGCAGATGGGCCAGTGTGACTAGAGCACAGGGAGCAGGTGGGAGGGTGTGAGGCGTCAGATGAGGCAGGGCCTTGGAGGCCATTTACTCGAGTGTGATGGGAAGGTAGCCACTGAAGGTTTTAAGAAAAAGGGTGCTGCTGTGGGATTTGTGTGTAAAAATCAGCCTGGCTGCAGTCTGGAGAGTGGATTGGAGAGTGGAGAGAGTGGTTGGGGGTCCTGTTAGGAGCCGAGTGGGACAAGAAGTTGGCTGGAGTGTGTCTCCCCAGAGGGATTTGAACAAGCAGATAGGGTTGGATTGGAAGACCAGGCCACGGGGCCAGGCGAGAGGAATCACAACATGTTGGGTGACTGCTCTTAAAGGAGCAGAGGGAGGTTTACGGGGGCAGTGCTGTGGTAAGCTGGAGAGGAGGGCTGGGGACACATCCCAGTGCCCACAGTCTGTGCCAGGGAGGTAGGGTTTCTCTCAGAGGGGTGCAGCTACTAAGGGTTTGGAACAGAGCCTTGACAGATCAGTTCTGTGTTGTAGGAAGAGCTTTCCTGGGATACTAAAAGGAAGCTCAAGGGGAGGAGAGACTGGAGTCCTGTGGTTATTGAAATAGTCTAGGGACATGAAGAAATGGTGTTTTGTTTCCCTAATGGCTGTCAATCATGATAACTACCATTTATCAAATGCCTGTCAACACTGCCCCAGTACCAGGTACTTAACATCTGTCATTTCTAATCTTCCTCACTGGATTCTCCCCCTTGGCCCCTCAAAGCAGGGATTGGAACAGGTGGGAGCACAGGGAAGCAGGATGCTTCCAACGCCACACCTCCTGGCAGCCATGGAGCCTCTCAGCGCCCCCAGGGGAGTGTTGTGTTGCTATTATTTGATAAAGAATCAAAGTTCTTTGATGAAGTAGCTTTTCCAAAGGTGATGGAGTTGACTGCATTGCAAAAGTGGGATTTGAACTGTGGTCTCTCTGATTCTAAAGTTCATGTTTTTTCCATTATGTCAAGGAGTTCTTCTTATTTCTAGTAAAACCTCTTGTGGTGAGATGTTGTCAATGACTTACATGACTATTTGTCTCCCTTACTAGAATGTGAGCTTATTGAAGACAATGATTGTGTATTACTCATTGCTACATTCCCCAGTGACAAGCACCGTAGATACGTTTGTTGACTAAAAGAACCTGTAGAACCTATAGAATGGGATGGCAGTTTTCCTGTTAAGAATCTGAAGTCCTCTTTCATTCCATTGCCCACTTGTGTGCTCTGTTTTTTCCTCTGAGAAAACGCACCAAGGAAAGCTGCCCTCCTGTGCCTCCATCTTTGTAACAGAATCATCAGCCCTTATGGTTGCAGGGAATGCAACCAGAGGAGAAGACCCCAACTCCCCTCTGAGCTTCCTTTAAATTCCCTGCTCACACCTATGCCTGACTTCCCCAACCGCATGTACCCTCGGTTCATGGTCCTTCACTCTGAAGCATCCGCAGGGCCAACAATTGGACAATCAGAGTGTGGGTTCATTGAAAGGCTATGGGTCACAGCCACCCAATGGAATCTGGGAGCAATGCACACACATCATCACTACAGGGAAGCAGAGTTGCGGGAAGAAAAGATGCTGGTTGTGGAGCCAATTAAAATGCACACTGCATAACACCAATGTTTTTCTACAGTACTAGCTAACAGTAGGTTTTAATTATGCAGTAATAAAAAAATGAAGAAACAGCAGTAAATTACAGTCTATTTCTATGAATGACCTGAGTCCAGTAGCTAAAATCTACAATTACTTAAAACAAATATTTTAAATTAAATCAGAATGTTTGTAGAGCACTTGTTGTGCAAAAGCCATCAGTATTTTTAATTGCCACTTTGCTGCTTTCAGTTGGGGATGGAGTGCGGGACACCAGGCTGGGGCCAAAATGGAATTGGAGCATGTGGAAGGGGCTGGAAGTTAGAAATCCCAAGCCCTGGGTCAGCGAAGAGGGTTCTGCGTGATTTGCAAGGAAGGTGTGGCTGTTGGAAGCATCTTTTTGAAGAGCTGCAGTGGTAAGTCCAGGTTTTGTGGAGACTGAAGCTTATAGAATTTGGGGAAAAGAGTTTAAAAAAATCTTCTTTTTGCAAATTTTATAAAAATAAATGACTGTATGAATACCGTGCTGGGGCTTAAGTTTAATTAATTTCACATAAAACCACCCTAATCTATGACCCCGGGAGTCTACACACTTACAAGATATGTAGTGAGGTGAAGATTTTTATTAGCCTCACGCAGCCTGCAAACCACATGGCTGACAGGTCAAGCAGCATCGCTAGACTGTCACTCACTAAGTTGTATGCATTTGGTCAAGATTTATGTGAACCAATAGCCATTTATTGAGTGTTTACTTTGTGCCGGGCACTGCTAATGCTTTGTCACTCTATGTTCTTACCAACACAATGCTAACCTTAACCAACCACTTCAAATGACAGGGAGTGGGGGTGGAGGGAAAACTTTCTTAAGAAGGGACAATGAATTTGCTGCTGAAAACTCTGCCCTCAGCTGGGGGACATTTCTTGTTTCCTTATGAGATCTTGCCATTCTGTGGCAGTGCCCATTTTGGCACCAGAAGGTTCCTGGCTTTCTTGGACATCCTGGCACGTAGGTCTTCCCCTACAATTAGCGTTAGTGGCTAAAAATACCCAGGATTACATAGGCCCCCTACTCTCTAACTAGGACAGCTTGTAAGAATAATCTGGGGCCCTTGATAAAATGCAGATTCTACAATTTACCCCAGATCTCCTGAAACAAGCTCCAGGGACAGAGCCTGTGAATTTGTACTTTCAAGTACCTTACGTGTTTCTTGAAATCAAGTAAGTTTGGGAATCACTGAACCAAAGGAAAGGTGAAACACATTCTGAAGTAATAAAGTGATGTGAGTGTTCACTGGGTTAACTAATTGAATAGATAGGAAAAGACCAAGGGACATAATGTTCCTAATGATCAGTGGTAGGAAGAAAATAAAAAGTCATTTAATAAATGACTTTTTAAAATGACTTATTTAATTATTTATTAAATAAAAGTTCATTTATTATGTGCCAGTAACAGTACTAAGCACCTTGTGTAGCGTTTCATTTAATGCTCCTTACAGGTCTTTGAGGCAGAGCCATTTTGACCTCCCTTTTACAGATGGGAACACAGTCTCAGGGATGTTAAGTAACTTGTCCAAGTCACATAGCTAGTAAAGTGTGGAGTCCAGGTTTGAACCCAGACAGCTGGATAGAAAAGCCCATATTCTTTTCTCGATGTTACACAGACTGAAATATTGCCTAATCCTGGAGAAGCTACAATGTCCAACATTGGGACTATGTGGAGAGCCCAGAATATTCCCCCGACTGCAGTGGTAGCTGTAGCAAAGGCGTGGCTGGTGGAGTCTCACATCCAGGGCTCCTTGGTGGTCAAAAACAGTGACTTGGAGGCTTATGAGCATGTGGCTGTGCCTTGGGTGTGGGACACTGCGGGGCTCGCTGAGGAGTCAGCTGCACTGATGCCCTTGGCCACATAAGACAGGACAGTGGCAGTGACATGGATGGTGTGACTGAATCAACCCCCTGTTCACTGTGTGGCTGTATTTGCTTTCTATTGATGCTGTAGCAGATTATAAAAATTTATACCCATTTATTATCTCATAGTTTTGTGGGCCAGACATTTAGGTGAAGTGTGGCTCTGCAGCATCCTCTTCTAAGGACTTCCCAAGACTGAAATCAAGGTCTTGGCTAGGCTGGGTGCTTTCCTGAAGGCTCTGGCTAAGAATCCACATTCAGGCTCTTTTGGGTTGTTGGCTGAATTCAGTTCCTCACCATTGTAGGACTCAGGTCCTTGTTTCCCTGACATGTGGCTCTCTTAATCTTCAAACCAAAAATGACATATCAAATCCTTCTCATTCTTTGACTCTCTGACTTCCTCTTTTGCTACAGGCCAGAGAAAGATCTCTGCTTTGAAGGGCTCATGTGATTAGATTAGGCTCACCAGAGAGTACATGATAATCTCCCTATTTTAAGGTCAACTGATTAATAACCCTAAATCAAGTACGTTATTTACCAATGCAGTTATATTCACAGAAGTAACACCAGGGGGCAAAGGTCATGGAGGCCAAATTTCTGCCTACCACAGTGACCTTAGACAAGATCTCTTGGACTTAGTGGCCTGAAAAACACCAGTTTTATAGACATATATTTACAGAAACCAAGATTTCTAAAGTTTTGTTCCAATATGAAGAGATATATTAGTCTTATATTCTGTGCTCCTTTAAAAGGCAGCCTATATTTTCCAAATATGACTTGAAGGCTAAGAATGAGCTAAAATAATTTCTTTTGGAAAATCTGCTAAAATAATATCCAGAAGCAGCATGTACCACTCATTCTTCCCTATCTCCCACCCACCCTCCAACCTCCTCTCTCACCATGTTGCTTTGAAAGTTTTCTAAGATCCTTTTTATTACATTTTGGAGTGTGAAGCTAATGGACACCATTAAGCCAGTGATAATGCCAGAACACATTTTAGTATTTTTTCCCAAAAAAAGCGTACCTCCAAGTAATGCCACTTATAAAGAGTATTTGAACCAATGTCTAATTTGAAGAAAATGAATACCTTAAGAAATAACATGGATATCTTATAATTTTCCAGTCAAAACTGTCAAACAGAAGTTCTCACATACTGCAATTTTTTTCACAGTAATTCACTGAAAAGTACTTCTCTTCCAGTGTGCCCTTTGCAAACGCTCATTGAGATTCCCACTCTCCTGTAAATTATTGGAAATGGATGTGGTCTTTCATTCTGTGTACTTTCCAAAGAACATTTTGGCATTGAAACAATGACAATAAAGATGGAAAAATGAGAAACTAAATCTAGTCCCACAGTTTCTAACATTTAAATGTACCGTTTTTTAAGGTTGGCAACCTTTATATGCGTGCTACTTCTTGATAGTACAAAGAGAGCAAACAAGAGCCTTAATTTTTCAGAGTACAAAACAATGAAAAAAAATCTATTTTTAATTAGCACAGACAGATATGAATGATGGGAACAATGCCGTCTGTATATTTTATTTGCTTTGTTTATCCAGTTGCACAGGAATAAAGGACCTTGAATTCAGTATAATGGATGAGCCTTTTAATCAACTTTTATATGGACAGCTGACTGATTTGAAAATTTTGGTGAGCATAGTGTGTTGCCCAGGACCACGTGTGCCAGACAGTTTTGTGCAGCTGAGTGGCAAGTGGATGCTGGCAATGTTCTGATGTCGTTTCTGCACAGTGATCCCACTTACACTGAGTGTGTTATTTTTATGAGAATTAGAGTTATTCATGGTCTTATGTGTTCTTTTTGGAAAAGTTAGAAAATACAGATAAACAAAACAAAACAAAAAAGGAAGAAAGAAGAAAAAAATTCTGAACTCACAGGTAGCCTCTTTTCCTCATGGTATATGAGGTATGCCATGGTATTTTCCCCCCAGATTTTAAAGATGCATATGTAGATAAATGAAGCTACACACTATGTCATATAGGTGTGTATACACACACACACACATATATACATACACACACACCTTTTATCTCCAATTAGTAGCTGGACTTTATAGTGGTAATGTTTGCTGTGACCATTGATTATAAGCACAATTCCAGAAACCCTTGGTGTGTTCAGGTTTTTGCTGTGACCCTTTGAATCAAATGCTCCAGCAATCCTTGTGCTCATCCAGAATTTCGGCATTTTCCAAAGAAGCTGAGAGTGCAGGGAAGAGGTCAGAAGCTAAAAGGAAGCTAGACTAATTATTGGTTCACAACGGTATTTTTAGATTTCCCTATTCAGGGCTCTAGGGATCTGTCTCCTGCTACACCTGATTCCATCGGGCTTTCAAAAGTTGCTTCACTTAATTTCCACAATCTTCAGAGGCTGATCAGTATCACTGATGGAAAAATGGATCAAGGTTGGTTAAGTCATTTAACTAAAAGATTAATCAGGACTAGAATTAACACCCTTAACTCCCAGTCCATTGCTCCTCCTGTTACTTCACCTCCCTTCTCTGCCCCAGACAGGGAAAGGGAATATTGTACAAATATGTGCATCATCAAAGGGTACAAACTTGCAGTTATAAGATGAATAAGTTCTGGAGATCTAATGTATGGCATGGTGACCATAGTTAATAATAATGTACTATATATTTGAAATTTACTAAGACAGTAGATCTTAAGTATTCTTACCACAAAAAAAGGTAACTATGTGAGGTGATGGTATGTTAATTAGCTTGATTGTGGAAATCATTTCACAATGCGTACATGTGTCAAAACATCACATTGTATACCTTGAATCTATATACGTTTTATTTGTCAGTTATACCTCAATAAGGCTAAAAAAAAGGAATGTGGCTCCCCAAATGTGAATAAAAAATGCTGAATCTGGTCAAAATAGGCTTCTGAGGAATTATAAATCCTAAATGGGAGAACTTAGGAAACATGTACAGTACTCTTTAGAGGAATAAATTTGAAGGTTTTTTAAATATACTTAACATACTAGTAAGCTTTGGAAAAATTTAATAAAAGGCTTAAAATTAAAAAAAAATTCATGCATTTTGAGACCAAGGAAATCTACTCTGAAGAGAATAAAACTCCAATAATTATATTCCAGCATTTCCCCAAGAAAACATTTACCTTACTTGAATAGCACCCAAGCCTGTTTTGAAAGCAATTTTAAGAAAATTCCTATACAACATGAACATAAAAATAACTTAAGCAAATTTCTTTAAATATTTTTAGAGAGGGAACATATGAGCCATGTATAAAAAGTAATTTCACAGAAGAAATACAACAGCTCTTAAACTGTTACATGAGAGGAGTGTTGCCCTTTAAAGGGGTTGCCATGGAAGGACCTGTTTTTGTTACTATGAGGCTGTTGTTGCCTCAGCTAATTTTGAAATTCATCATAGCATCAGGATCAGTTTAAAAGGTACACTAGGAAAATACCCCCATTACCTCATAGTCTGACTATCTGGTATTTGAGTAAAATCAAATGTATTATCCAATTTGAACACCTATTGCGGTTGGCTCCAAATAACTTTTATATCTCAAAAACAAAAAGGAACAAGAACAACTCTTCCATGGGGGTGATTTGTTACTACTGAGGCTACTCAAAATAAGGTATACCAGGCTGGGAAACAATTCTGAAAGAGAAGCTCCCAAAAATGTTCTGAGCAAAGACAGCATTACCTGTGAGAGTGAGTGAATATATATTCCAAGCTGACTACTTCGAACAACATCCAAAAAAACATCATTTGGATGTTGAGCTCTGGCATGTTACTCAAACTAGGAGTTTTATTACCTTGTATGTTTATCCAAGTTATAAGATTTCTGTATTTATAATAGCTGTCATGCTTTTCACCTGCTAAATAAAAAATGAGAATTTCTTTGCCAGTAGAAAATATATATGAGGAGCTATGCTTTTGGAAAGATCATAAAGGTTGAGTAATTGAATAATAAGGTTGTATTGTAGCAATATAGTTTTTGCTATGTTTAGGTAAAGAATGTGTTTTTTTCTGTGTAAACATTAAAAATTTGTAAATGAGGTACATCTAGAGAGACAAAAGTCAATCTATTTTTAATTTTTCCAGTCACTGTTAATAGACCCATAGTCCCATAATAAATAGGAGAGAAACAAAGTCAACAGAAATGGAGTGAAGAGACAGCTGAGCAGGTTGGAGGAGTAGAAAGGTGGCCGATTTTCTCCTTTACCCACCTCATCCCAGGACATTTGACTATGCCTTTAAATTTAATCCCTTTTCTCCTTTGGCAAGGACAAAGCATGGGCCAAGGGCTGATGTTAGAAGTCTTCGATGGCAGTAGTAAGAGTAAATTATTCTGAGTAAGGACTGATACTCTTATTGAAAGAGCATGTAGGTGGGCAGGTAGAAGGATATGTGAGTGGGGGCAATCCACGTGCAATTCTGTACCTACTTACAAAAATAAGGAAGCTTGAGAGTACCTGTGCAACTTGTACTTTCTGTACTGTTTTGGTGAGGGCAGGAGGTAATGAATGCTTAACGAAAATGAAAAAGACATCTGAATTTTTTTAAAGAAAAGAGAGTGTTCCTATATATTTATAATATTTGGTCTTACTACAATACATAGTGATTATTTATTTGGAGAAGATGAACCCACATAATTCATATTTTTATTAAAAAGTGACCTCATTAAAATAGCTAAAAGGCTAAAGATGAGCAAATAATTAAATAACTGATGAAACCACTGAACTTTTTTCTGAAATATAAAGTCTTCCACTACCATCCTAAAAAGTAATAAATACAGATTTGTAGAGTGATCTGCCTATTTCATGCTAATCTTTTTCTTACATACCTTGTTTCACAACCCAGTTTACTTTTGTCTTTGGATATAGAATACACTACAACTTGACTTTCAAACCAAGGTATTATATATGTATGCTTATGTGATATATAGTATATGTAATATATAGTTATTTCTCATTTATTTGATATTAACAAAGGCTTTTTTTCCCTAAAGGGGCCTATGTTGAGTCGCAAGTACTATAAATATATTATTAATACTTTGCATGAAATGCTACCTTACATTAAGCAAAGGGCATCATACTTTAGAGAAATATTGAAAACAACAAAACTTCCTTTTGTATATGAGGTTAGATCTTCCTTTTGATTTTTGATTGTGTTTGTAAAGAAACACCAAAAATGGTCATTTAATTGGCTTCTCTGTGAAGCACATCACCTGTATTCTAGGTCCTGAAGTGTTCTTAATTAGGCAGGTAACCTCACAAAAAGGAAATGGAAATATCCAGTCATTGTGCATAAGATCTAATGAAGGTTTTGCTGCATGAGCCAACGAGGATATATTTCTGGATTAAAAAAGAACAGTAATTCTTCTTGTATAACATTAATTTCTCAAGAATTACAAAAGTGATCCATGTAAACAAAAACATTTGTACCCCCACAATACTTTGAAATTCAAAAAAAAGACAAAACAACATAGGAACCAAAAAGTACATGGAAATTCAGATTCAAAGAAGTCAAGGAACATTACAGCAGAGTCACTTGAACTATTTGGCTTTGCTTTTCTCTATGTGTGTCTTTACATTAGATGAGTAAATGAGAGGAATGACTGAGTGGAATATTTCATACCAAGACTGGCTTTGAGACCTAAAGTTCAGAACCAGAGAACTAGGACTTAAAGCATCTTAACTCCTGCATTTAACAAGGCACCTAAATTGAAACTTACAGCAGCAAAGTGGACCAAACTGATGTAGATTGGTCCCTCTTATGCTACAAACACACATACATGCTGGATAAAAAGAACAACAACAACAACAACATAATAATAATAATAATAATAAAAGCTGAACTTAGAAGATTGAGATACTTAAGTATAAAATAAAGAAGGAACCCAAAGCCAGAGTCACAGAAGAACAGGAAATATGGACTTAGGCTTCAGAAAGCTTGAGGGCAGCTTTTGCATAAAGCATAGAGGATTGGACAGCTGCCCCATCTATGGAAAGGTACTTGGGAGAACGAAGGAAGCAGCAAGGAAGCTTTCTGGGTGCACAGGGCTTTTAGTGAGGTAAAAAGTCGGTGACAAGAAATCAAATCCCTGAATTTAACTTATTTTACTATTACAGTAGTGGAGTCATAAGTTGAGAAGTTATTGATAAAACTGGTTCATACACTTTTTGGGTCCTCAGAGAAACAAATGCTAACTATTCAATATATTAATAGATATTTCCATACATCAGAGCCCTTGAGACATCCTAGAAAATACCACCCTCACTGAAGATAAATGCATTATGAAAATTGTAAGTATGTGAGAAAATTAAATGCATCAGGAGAAAAAAATTATCTGATGCAAGATATAGGAGAGTTAGTACCCCATAAAGTAGAGAAAATGGAAAACTATGAAAGATTTTATATGATAAATGTATTTAAAGGGCTTACAGAGCTTAATGAAGGAATGGAAACCATAATAAATAAACTGGTGATATAGAAAAAGAACATATATATTTGAAAAAAGGAAGTAGAACTTCTAGAAATAAAACAGTTTTAAAAATTATAAACTTAATAAATGGCTTAAATATAATATTAAATACAATAAAGAGGTGATTAACAGACTAAAAGATGGATCTGAGGAAGTCACCCAGGGTGCTGACCCAGATGGAAAGACGGACAGAAAGAAGACAGAGACTGCAAGAACAGCTGAGAACTTGCAAGAGAGAATGAGAAGGCCCAACACACGCTTCATAGTGAAAATAAAAAGATGGGCAGAGGCAGTAATTGAAGATATGTAATGTCTGATATTTTTAGAGACTTGAGGAAATAAATCAATCATCACATTGAAGAGGCACACAGTTTTTAAGGAATATAAATTATATTTAAATTCAGACATTCTATGGTGAAAACTACAGAACCAGCTAAAGCATAGATAAAACTATAAAAGTAACCAGGAGAAAAGGCCAATTGCCTGCCAATAGATATTGTATCAATAGGGGTATTGCAGAGGAAAAGTTTACAGGGAAAACAATTTTACTGCAAGTTAAACTATAATACAAGAGTGAAGGTAAAATACATTTTCAGATTAACAAGAACAAAGAATTTATGACTATAAAAGACCCTTGCTGCAAGAACTACCAAAGAATGTACAAGAGAGAGGAAATTGAACTCCAAAGGAAGGAGTTAGAAGCAAGAAGCAAGGGAGAAGTAGGATGTTGCTAAACAAATTGGTAAATCTGACTGTAAAATAAAGCATTGACTGTAAAAATAAAACTCATTTGAGTGACAGTTAAAATTAAGGTGGAAGCAAAATATTCTGCAGTAATATCATGGAAGTTGAGAGTTTGGTGAAAAGGAATATTAGAATCTATATCATTCAGGAGGATGACATAAATATTAATTTTAGACTTTGCTAAGTAATGTATGCATGTTAAATATGTAAAGGTAATAACTAAAAAAGGTAGAAGAGAATCACATCATTAGGAGAAAAGGAATTAAGAAACTTTATTAGACAATTACAGAAAAAGAAAGAAGAAAATAATTGAAATAAAATGAAAGGATCAAATGGCTTACTAAACTTTCAAGAAGTAGATAATCGTAGCTTATCAACTTACAAGGAAACTGAAAAAAGAGGAAAAGTTGTTTACCACATTTCCTGAACCTAGTAAAACTTTGATTTTAAGATTAGGAAATAATAGTACAATGAAAGAAATTAATATTCCCTTTACTTACGATCACTAGTGCGCAGATTCTAAACAAAATATATTTTTATCTGAATCTAACAGTGAATTAGAGTTAATTTGTGATTTTAGTAGAATTTAGGAGTGTAAGGATAGCCCAATCTCAGAAAAATCAATCAATGTAACTTACTCCTTTCATAGACTAACAGAGTAATCATATAATTATCTCAATAGATGAAGAAAAATATTTTTTATGAAGTTCAACTTCTATTTATGATTAAAATTCTCAGAAGGAAACTTCCTTAACTTAATAAAGTCTATATATCCAATACCACAGTGAAAATTATAGTAATGGAGAAATTTTATATACAAATCCCATCAAGTTAGTGATGGGAATACAATGCCTTTTATCATCACCAATGCTTATTATCACAGTGAATATTCTGACCCCAAAGTTATATAACAAAAAGGCACAGAGATGCAAGAATGTAAGAAAAAAGATCAAACTGTTTTTATTTGTAGTTTAATTATATACCTAGAAAACCAACGCAATCCATAGAAATCTATTATAACAAAAAATAGAGTTCAGTAGAAGGGAACTCAACAAGTTCATAAAGAATATCTATTAAAAAACCTACAGCTAACATTATATTTAATGGTGAGAAACTTGAAGGTTTCCTGCTAAGATCAGGAATAAGGAAAGGATATCCCCTCCCATTACTCCTTTTCAACATCATATTGGAAGTCCTAGATAATGCAATAAAACAAGAAAAGGGAATAAAAGGCACACTGATTAGGAAGGAAGAAATAAAACTGTTTTTGTTCTCAGATGACATGATTGTCTATGTAGAAAATCCAAAAGAATAGACAACCCATCACCCCCACTGGAACTAATAAGTGATTATAGCAATGTTGCAGGATATAAGGTTAATATACAAGATTCCATATACCAGCAATGAACAAGTGAAATTTGAAATTAAAAACACAATAGCATTTACATTAGTACCCCCAAAATGAAATACTTGAGATATAAATCTAACAAAATACGTACAAGATCTATATGTGGAAAATTACAAAACTCTTTTTTTAAATCAAAGTGCATTGTAACAGCTTTTTAAAATTTCAGAATATTATGGGGGTACAAACGTTTCGGTCACATAAACTGCTTTTGTACAGTTTGAGTCAAAGTTATAAGTGTGTCCGTCACCCGGATAGTGTGCATTGTACTCATTAGGAGTGAATTTACCGATCCCCTCCTCCCCCTCCCACCTGCTTGATTTCCATTGAGTTTTACTTCTATATGTGCACATAAGTGTTGATCAATTAGTTACAATTTAATAGTGAGTATATGTGGTGTTTGTTTTTCCATTCTGGTGATACTTCACTTAGAAAAATGGTCTCCAGTTCCATCCAGGTTGTTATGAAAGGTATTAGTTCACCATTTTTTATGGCTGAGTAGTACTCCGATGGTATATATATCCCATATTTTATTAATCCACTCATGTATTAATGGGCACTTGGGTTGATTCCACATCTTTGTGATTGTGAATTATGCTGCAATAAACATTCAGGTGCAAGTGTCTTTTTGATAAAATGACTTTTTTTCCTTTTTTCCCAATAGTGGGATTGCTGGCTCAAATGGTAGGTCTACTTTTAGTTCTTTGAGGTATCTCCATACTACTTTCCATAGAGATTGTACTAGTTTGCAGTCCCACCAACTACAAAACTCTTATGAAAGAAATCAAAGAAGAATGAAGTAAATGGAGAGATATTTCATGTTCATCAATAGGAAGACTCAATATTATCAATATATCAGCTCTTCACAACTTGATCTATAGATTCAATGTAATCCCAGTCAAAATCTCAGCAAGTTATCTGATGAATATTGACAAAATAATTCTAAAGTTTACATGGAGAGGCAAAAGATTCACGATAGCCAACACAATATTGAAGAAGAAGAACAAAGTTGGAGGACTGATACTTCCAGACTTCAAGACTTACTATAAAGCTATGGTAATCAAGACAGTATGATATTGGTGAACAAACAGACAAATCAACTGATGGAACAGAATAAATGCCCCAGAAGTGAACCTGCATAAATATAGTCAACTGATCTTGGACAAAGGAGCAAAGGCAATACAATGGAGAAAAGATAGTCTTTCCAACAGTGGTGCTGGAACAATTGGACATCCACATGCAAAAAAATGAATCTCCACACAGACTTTACACCCTTAAAAGAAATTAACTCAAAATGGATCACAGACCTAAATGTAAAACTCAATACTGTGAAATTCCTAGATGATCAAACAGGAGAAAATCTATATGACCTTTGGTTTGGCAATGACATTTTAGCTATAGCACAAATGAGATGATCCATGAAAGAATTGATAATCTGGACTTTATTAAAAGTAAAAAATTCTGCTATGTTCAAGACACTGTGAAAGAATGAAAAGACAAGTCACAGACTGGGAGAAAATACTTGCAAAAAGCATATCTGATTTAAAAAACCTGTTATCCAAAATATACAAGGAACTCTTAAAACTCAACAATAAGAAAATAAACAACCTGATTATAAAATGGGCCAAAAACCTTAACAGATATCTTACACAGAAAATATACAGATGGCAAATAAGCGTATGAGAATACTCTCCACATCATATGTAATTAGGGAAATGCAAGCTAAAACAACGAGGTACCACTACACAATTGTTAAATCCAGAACACTGACAACACCAAATGCTGGCAAGGATCTGGAGCAAAGGAATTCTTATTCATTGCTGGGGCATGCAAAATGGTATAGCCACTTGAAAATACAGTTCGGCAGTTTCTTAAAAAACTAAACATACTCTTACCATATGATCCAGCAATCGGTCTCCTTGGTATCTATCCAAAGGAGTTGAAAACTTACGTCCCCACAAAAACTTGTACACAGATGTTTATAGCAGCTTTATTCATAATCCCCCAAACTTGGAAGTAACTAAGATGTCCTTCAGCAGGTGAATGGATAAATGAACTGTGGTGCATTCAGACAATAGAATGTTATTCAGTGCTAAAAAGAAATAAGCTAGCAAGCTTGAAAAAAACATGGAGGAAACTTAAATGCATATTACTAAGTGAAGGAAGCCAATCTGAAAAGGTTACATACTGTATGATTCCAATTTTCTGGAAAAGGCCAAACTATGGAGATAGTAAAAAGATCAGTGGTTGCCATGGGTGAGTGGGGAGGGAGGATAAATAGGTGAAGCACACAGGATTTTTAGTTCAGTGAAAATATTCTGTGATACTATAATGGTGGATACATGTCATTATATATTTATCCAAACCCATAGAATGCTCAATACAAACCCTAATGCAAACTGTGGACTTTGGGGGACAATGATGTGTCAATGTATGTTCATCAGTTATAACAAATGTACCTCTCTGGGGGGCAATGTTGATAATGGGGGAGGCTATGCATGTGTGGGAGAAGGGTGCATATGAAAAATCTTTGTACCTTCCTCTTACTTTTGCTGTGAACCTAAATCTGCTCTAACAAGTCTTTAAAAAATGGAATTTAGTAAGGTTTCCATATATCACGTCAACTTACAAATATCAATAGTATTCCTATGTTATAGCAGTGATAATTGGAAAATACAAGAGAAAATATGACTATTCACAATAGCAGCTTGATTTATGAAGTATCTAAAAATTAACTCATAAAAGTATGCACAAGATTTTCATAGAGAAAACAAGTTATTTAAAAAGGCATAAAATGAGATCTGAATAAACAGAGATAGCATGTTCAAAGAGAGTGTAATCTAATTTAGTCAAGACGTCAATTTTCCTAAAATTATTCTATACATTCAATACAATCCTCATCAGAATTCCAGTGAGGTTTTTATTTGTTTTTTGGATATGTCAGGAAAATTATTCTAGTATACTACATAAAAAATGAAGCTGAATCCCTGCACTCTACATGGCTTGAAAAACTCATTGGAAATGTATAACCATAAAAGTAACAGATGAAAATGTAGGAGACTATCTCTGTGGTCTAGGGTAAAAAAACCCTCTTAGAGTTTCCTTAGAAAACTCTAAGATAAGGATTGATAGATTGTTCCACTAAAGACATTATAGACAAAGTTAACAGGCAGATGAAAGGCTGGAAAAATTTGCAATGTTTAAAATTATCAAAAGGTTAGTACAGGCATTAAAAATGCATAAAAAATCAAATCACTGGGAAAATAGGAAATCAAAGAGAAAAGTAAGTAAAACACATGGGCAAGCAACTCACAGAAGGAGAATCCTGAATGACTAATAAATATACCAAGAAAGTGTGCTCAAAATCACTAATAATCAGAGAATTCTAAGTGAAGAAAATAATGAGACATCATTTTACATCAATCAAATTGCAAAAACTACAGGTGGCTAATATACAATTTTATCAAGGATGTTGGGGGCGGGGAATAAACTCTCATGTGCTAGTGGTAAAAGTTCAAAGTTTCCAGCCGTTCTGGAAAATACTTCACTGTCGGTTCTTAGTGAAATTAAACACACAAGTATTTTATTATTTAGCAATACCACTCCTCAGAGAAATTCTTACTCTAGTTCCCAAGAGGACACATATGAAAATGTTCTTCACAGTATTGTTTGTGGAAGTAAAAAGTGGAGGGAAACATGGTGTCCCCAACCTTGGAGAATGACTAAGTAAAATGTAGTGGTTGTGTATTAATGAAATGATAGAAAATATTTGCAATAAAACAAAACTAGATTATACATACATACTGCAACACGGATAGATCTCAAAAACAATGTTGGGTGGAAAATGCAAAACACAGAATGAGATTTAGAGTATAATGCTATTTATGTAAATTGAAGAAACATAGATTGAAAACACAGCCACATGTTTTGTATCCACACTAAGCAGATTAAAGATGTATTCCAATCACACGAGAGTGGGTGATGTATGAAGGAGGGAAATGGGAACAACATAAAAATAAAGTATGCACAATTAGTGATAATTTGCTGTAAAGTGAAAAATGTGATTAACTTAACTCTGTGCACTTGAGATTCAATTCAAATTGTGGAAAACACAAACTAAGATGAAAGAAATAAGTGCAATATATCAATCATCATAATCAATGTAAATAGATTAAACTTGTCTGTTTAAAGACACAAAATTTAAGATTGGAAGAAAAAAATTTTTTTTCTATTTAGAAGAGACGTAGCTAAAACCTGAAAGGTCAAAAGTACAAAGATGAAAAAAGCACATATCAGACAAATTCTAGTTGAAAGAAACCTTGTGAAACTATATTAATATCAAACTAAATAGATTTTAAGTGATAGAACAATATTAGGGATAAAAGGGTAACTGAGGATAAAACAGACAGTTTACCAGGAGGCTGTAGCAATATAGTGGTATAGCAAATGCACTGCATTATTAACTGCATTAATAGCATAGTTTCAAAATATATTAATATAAACTAAAAACTGACAGAATTAAAAGATAAATTGATAAAGTCCATAGTCATAGTGGAAGATTCAATAGAACTTTCTCTGAAACAAATAAGTAGAAAAAAAATTTAAGATATATAAGAGTTGAACAACACATTTAATATGTAGATAGTTATAAAGATGTAGAGACATAGTTATGTCCCTGTTCCTTAAAAATATAGAGAATATGTACTCTTTTCCAAGCACAGAACTATTTATAAATACTAACCACATACTAAGTCAAAAGTGAAGTTTTCATATATTCCAAAGAATGGCTATCATACAGATAATGTCCTCTCATCATAATGTATATAATACTAGGTATAAATAACAAAAAAATCAAAATAGCAATTTAAAAATAGTCAAACGCAACAATTCCATTTATGTGGAAACTGAAAAATAATGTGCCTAAACCTAAAATGGTGATCCCAGGGGAGGGCTTTTTTGTTTTTGAATAATAGATAAGGTCAAAGACACTAAGGAATGCAAAAAGCATAATAAAATCCCTGTAAGAATAAACACATCATTTTTTTCCTTTTATTTTTAGTGGACTTGTAATAATTGTCCATATTTATGGGGTACAGAGTGATATTGCGATATATACATACAGTGTGTAATGATCAAATCAGGGTAATTAGGATATCCATCACCTCAAACACTTATCATTTCTTTGTGCTGGTAACATTCAAAACCCTCTCTTCTAGCTTTTTGAACATACACAATAAATTATTATTAACTATATTCACCCTACAGTGGTATAGAACTCTAGAACTTATTCCTCCTATCTACCTATAATTTTGTGTCCTATCCTCCCCTCCCCCTCTCCTTCCCAGCCTCTAATAATCATAGGGGAATAAACAAATCTTTATGTTATTTGGCCCTCAGAGCAATCCTGAAGGGGACGTTTGTATTCCTGGTTTTACAGATGAAGAAACTGAGGGTTAGATAAGTAAATAACTTACACAGAATCATACAACTCAACAGTTGTGGAAACAGAATTCACATCCATTTTTTCTCGTATTGGAATAGAGAGGTACACATATGAAAGGAAATTGCCTCTGAAGAGAGGAGAGGCAATTTCTCTAATCCATATGAGGAATCCAGGGGAAGGAGGCGTAGTTGACTTAGTCACTTGGAGGGCGATTGTTCTGAGAGGCAACATGTACAAGAGGCTACATGGGACCTCATTAAGGAATTGGTGCTAGATAATCAGGCTTTTCCGGAAGAGAGAAGAGCTCTATCCCTTGCTTTTAGAAGCATTTTGTAACTGTAAATCATGTAACAATTGTTAGGTATTTATCATTATTGTTATATGTTACCTGGAAGTCCTGTGCTTCCTAGAAACTTTATGAAAAAATTCAGATTATTTTAGTAATAAATTTTCAGATAACATAATTTATCCCAAGAGAGTAGCATAAGGACTTTACTAGGAGATTTTCACTATGTCTCTGGACTAGAGAATAAAATTAGGTAACACACATCAAACTTTAAAGTAAGAATTTATGTGGTTCCTGCCAAACCCCACTGTGTGCTACCAACCTCGAGTCACTTTAATTTCTCAGCTTCGCGTACCACCTACAGTGAGGGCAGTGTGAAATTGAGCTTTAGACCTGAAACAGCAGAAGTAAGCATAAGATTACAAATTCTCAGGGAGTCTATAATTAGCATTATTAACATTTCTACTGTTAAGAAAACTTATCCAAGTTTTGGATATAAGACAAAAGAAGGACTACATGTCTTTTCAGTGTCATACTGGAGCATTGTCTAAGAGGCCATCCAGGGACAATTTAATTCTTGAAGGCAGCACAGATCAAAAGAACTTTCTGTGGTGATGGAAATGTTCTATAAATCCATAGTGTTCAATATAGTAGCCATTGGCCGCATGTGGTAATCGAACACTTGAAATGTGGCTAATGCAACTGAGGAACTGAATATTTAATTTATTTAATTTCAATTATTTTAAATATAAATTTATATAGCCACATGTGTCTAGTGGCTCCTATATTGGACATTGTAGCTGCAGGGCAATGTACCTTTGTTTGACTTACTGTTTACTACTGATGAGGGCCCAGACTCTGTGAAGATACGTGACTGTAGATAACTGACTAGATAAAATGACTTATCTGGTAGAGAGGCTAATGATTTCTGTCTGGTAGAAAAGACTATCCTCAAAGTTACAGTTTTATTGCTCTGTAGGACATTAACCAATATCTAACATAGCTGTTTTAGTCTAGCTGAATCCATCTTGCTGGTTCCCTCATTAATGAGTTAAATAATCTTTGATGCATGTTCAGTTTGTATTTGTAGAGAGTCATGGTTTTCACATTTTTTGAAAACTATTTAAACTCCACCTACAGATGCAGCAGAGATAAATAGGTATCCTTAACTCTTCCCTTGAAAGCAGATGGATTTTCTTCGAGTTCATATTTTCAGCAAGTGTAGATCATTTAAATGTCCTAATTTAATACTCCCCTTTGTTTTTTTCTTTTAACATCTTTATTGAGATATAGTTGCTACACAAAGAACTACCCATATGTAATGTATACAATTTGATGAGTCACCACGATCAAAGTAATAGACATATCCAACACTTCCCAAAGTTTCTTTATGTTCCTATTTTTGTTTTTTGTGGTAAGAACACTTAACACGGGATCTAACCTCTTAACAATTTTGAAGTGCACAATACTGTATTGTTAACTATAGGCACTATGTTGTACGGCAAATCTCTAGAACTTATTCATCTAGCATAACTAAAACTTTATGCCCATTGAACAACTTCCCATTCCCCTCACTCCCAGCCCTGGCAACCGCTATTGAATTGTTTGCTTCTATGAGTTTGACTAGTATACATACCTCATGTACGTTGAATTTTGCAGTATTGTCTTTCTGTGACCAACTTATTTCACTTAGTTTAATGTCCTCCATGTTGTCACAAATGGCAGGGATTTCCTTCTTTTTTTAAGGCTGAATAATATTCTATTGTATGTGTAGACCATATTTTATTTATCCATTTATCTGTTGATGAATACTAGGGTTTTTCCATCTCTTGGCTATTGTGATTAATAATATATTACCAACCTACAGTAATTAAAACAGTATGATACTGGCATAAAGATAGACATATAGATCAGGAACAGAATAAGAACCAGAAATAACCCCACTATACAGTCAACTGATCTTTTACAAGGGTGGCAGCAATATATAATGGGAAAAGGATAGTCTCTTCAGCAAATGATGTTGGGAAAACTGGATGCCCACATGCAAAAAAATGAAATTGGACTGCTACTTTACATCATACACAAAATCAGCCCAAACGGTAAGACTAGCATAGCCGAAATTATAAAATCTAGAGAACTATGGAAAGCTTCTTGATACTGGCTGGCAGTGATTCTTGATAGACACAAACACAGGCACAAACAAATAGAAGTGGCCTATATCAACTAAAAGCTTCTGCTAGTAAAGGAAACAACAGAGAGTAAAAGCAACCTATGGAATGGGAGAAAGTATATTTTGGATACTAACCCCATACATCTGATAAGGGGTTAATATCCAAAATATATAAGGAACTCAATAGCAAAAAACTATATAACCCGATTAAAAAATGGGCAATGGACTTGAATAGACATTGGTTCAAAGAAGATGACTTACAAAAGGCCATCAGATGTATAAAAAGTGCACAACGTCAATGATCACAGAAATACAAATCAAAACTACAATGAGATATCATCTACTACCTGTTAGGATGGCTATTATTAAAAAAACAAAAGATAACTGTTGGTGAGAATGTGGAAAAATTGGCACCCTTGTACACTGTTGGGGGAAATGTAAAATGTAGCAGCTATGGGAAACAGTATGGAGGTTCCTCAAAAAATTAAAAATAGAACTACCATAGAATCCAGCAGTCCCACTACTGGGTATATGTACAAAAAATTGAAATCGGGACCTCAAAGAGATATCTTAACACCCTCTTTAGAATGGGCCCAAGGTTTAAGCTTTTGTTTTCTCTCACAGCCATAAATCCCCAAAGCTCTAGGTTTGTAGCATTGACATTTACTCCCAGGGCAACTCTGGCTTCATAGTTTGCCTACCATTCTCATTTTAGCTTATTTTTACTCTTCATGGCCTTTGGGGATTTCTCTTTCTTTCTTGTTAGCTCAGCAATGCATTTAAATGTACACTTGTATTATTTTATTCAACATCTGCATGTTCTGTAGCAGGTGGGGTTTTCAGAATTTCTATTTTGGCAAGTGGATATCCTCAAATCATTCTCTACACTGTAGGTAGAACGAAAATTTCAAATGTGAATCTGATCATATCTCAGTTTACTGTTCAAAACTCACTAATGGCTTCTGCTGCTATAAGGATAAAGCCCACATCCTCACATCCTTAAAATGACCTACCAGGCCCTGCAGGACCTTAAGACTTCTCCACTTCGTCTTGTGCTTCACTCTCTTCTGTTCGGCCTGAGTATCCTTCACTTCCTTGAAGGAGATGTATGTTACTTTCAGCCTCAAGGAAGGATTTCAAATACTCTATTTTCTCTCCTTGGATCAGTTTTCCCAAATCTCCTTTTCTAGTTAACTCACCTGCTGGAATGTAAGCTCTGTGAGGGAAGGGATTATCTCTGTATGTGCATTGCTGTATGCTCCATGCTCTGATACAGTAGGCACTCCACAATTATTTGTTGAATGGCAGAAATCCTTCAAGAGTGAATGCCCGAGTGAGCTCCTTCTCTCCTTGTTCACACTTGCTTCTTCTCCTGTGCTCCTTGTTTTTTGAATAGGACCATGGATCCAGTCTTTCAGGCTAGAAATTGGGAGTCATCCTATTGTCCTCTTTCTCCTTCATTTCTACCACTAATCCAGCACCTTCCTAACTGTTTAAGGAAATCATCCTTGCTCCCACTG
Organism: Daubentonia madagascariensis; assembly: GCA_023783475.1. Lineage (NCBI taxonomy): Eukaryota > Metazoa > Chordata > Mammalia > Primates > Daubentoniidae > Daubentonia > Daubentonia madagascariensis. The sequence continues at coordinate 35,451,053 of JAKFHU010001035.1, read as the reverse complement.
CACTGCCTGAGTTCATTATTATTTCTTGCTTGGATTAGCACGTATGTTTCCTAACTGATTTCCTTGCTCTAGCTTGGCTCCTGCAAGTAAACCTGACTGTGTTACTTCTCCTCTTAAAATTTTTAAATGAATCCCTATTAATGCCTTAGTTTGACATACACATTTTTGTGTGATCATTTCTCACTTTCCTCCCCTCTCCTATTTCACGTGCGTCCCCAGCTCAATTTTATACCTAAATTGAACAAACATTCATAGAGCACCTTTGATGTGCCAGGCTCTGTACTAGTTACTGTAACATACATAATCTCAATTAATTCTCAAAAACCACCCTGAGTTTATATTTTCCTAGGGAGAAAACAGAGGTATAAAGAGGAAAAATGGCTTGGCCTCAAGGTTATGTGGCTCATCTATGGCAGAGCCAGAACTGGAAGCCAGGTCTTCTGAACCCCAGAGCCCATGTTCTTTTTCCTAGTGAGTTACCAGGAAAAAAAATGGAGAACCTCTTGGGAAAGAACGAAATCTACCATGGAATCACCAGATAAATGGCAAAATGATGTCATGGTGCATATAAAAATTGGATGCCAATTAAGGTTCACACTTTAAAGGGTCCTGGAGGAAGATTAATGTCATTTTCTGGCTTTTCTGGTTTCTCCTAACCTGTTCCTTTTCTATTCCAGGGAAACAAAGTCACATAATAGTCCTTAGAGACAAACTTAGACTTACCTCAGTTGTGGGTAGAACTGGAAGGCAGACTGTGTATTAATAATTGTGATTTGTCTTCTGGCAGGGTTTAGAATTAAGTTTTCCTAGATATGAAATCTTATGGTCAACTTATTATTTACTGTTTGGCTCCTGTGTTGTTTTCTTCTTGTCAGTCACACCTAGAATGAACCTCCGGAACCTACGAGTTCCCCTCAGTTTCTTTTTCTGGGAACGGCCAGATCCTAACCCTAAACACTGGTTCTCAGAGTTAAGATCCTGAAACTCTGAGCTAATTCATCTGCCTAGTCCTCCTTCTTTTACCTCTAAATAACCTTTGAATTCTTCATTTCTTCTCCAGCCTCCCAATAAGCTTTTTAAATTTTTGCCACCAGCTGTGACTGTTTCAGCTCAGCTCTGTCCTGCACACTGTTTCTAGGGTAATCTACTTAAAGCACAATTAGGACTGTCATTCCTTTGCTTAAAAGCTTTCGATGGCTTCCAGGTAGCCCAGGATAAAGGTCAAATAGCTTAGTATAGGTGATGCCTGCCCTCTCCCAGTTTTCTCTATCCAAATCCAGCAATACTGAACTGATTGTGGTTTCCCAAAATCCAGAGGTTTGTTTTTTTGTTTATTGTTTTTCTCGTGTTCTATCTTACCTCAAGGCTTTAGTCATTCTTCATTTTGGCCTTTGCTCAAATGTTGCTTCCTCAGGGAGGTCATCCCTAACCATCCTATCTAAAAGAGTCCTTCCTTCCTATTATTCTATTTCTTTACTTTGCCTTATATTTTCTTCTTAACACTTTCCAGCATCTGCCATTATATTGTATGTTTATTTGTTTATTGTTTGTCTGTGCCAGTGGAATGAAAGCTTTGTCTTCCTTACTCATTGCTACTGCTGTCTTCCCCGGTACCTAGAATAGGACCTGGCATAGAGTAGGTGTTTAATAAATATTTATTCAATACATAACTCAATGAATGAATGGAATCTGTCCCCCCATCTGAAATTTCTTTTTCTTTCCTGGCTCAGTCCTCTCTAATCAGTAATATTTAGCTTAGATGTCACCTTTTCCAGAAAGCCTCTGGAATTACAATGTGCCCCTAACAGAATCTGTGTATAGGGTGTTCCTCCTCTGTACTTCTATGGTACCTTGAACATGTGTAATGCTATAGCTGAATGTTTATGTCCCCCAAAATTCATATGTTGAAGTCTGAATTGCCAATGTGATCGTATTGTAGATGGGGCCTTTGGGATGTAATTAGGTTTAGACGAGGTCATGAGGTTGGAGCCCCTGTGATGGGAGTAGTGCCCTTATAAGAATGGGAAGAGAACAGAACCCTCTTTCTCTCCACCATCTGAGGATGCAGCAAGAAGGTGGCCATCTGCCAGGAAGCTGGGGCCCCACCAGACAGTGAATCTGTTGCCACCTTGATTTTGGACCTCCTTGCTTCCAGAACTGTGAGAAATAAATATTTGTTCTTTAAGCTGCCCAGTCTATGGTATTTTGTTATGGCAGCCTGAACTAAGACAGAAATAATAGTTGTGAAAATATATTGTGTGCTTACCATATGCAGGCATATGCCAAGTGCCTCATACTACTTATTTTGTATAATCTGCATAATAACTCTGTAAAGTAGGTATCACCAGCTCCAGATTGTAGACAAGGGAACAAGACATGGAAAGGCTTTACCTTGCTTGGAGTAACGCAGAGAGTAAGCAGTTGAACTGAGCTTGGAACCCAGGAAATCATGACTCAAAGTCCTAGTTCTTAACAATGGAGGTTTAGTGTAAGGATACAGGAAGACATGCCATAGCATCCAAAATTAATACTAGATTATACCATGGGCTTCACACAGAAAAAAACAAATTGACAGACATTACAGAGAATAATAATCTGTGTTCGTGTAACTCTTTTTATACTTCTTCAAAGAGATGATGAGATTGATTGGGTGATTTTGTTAGCTTTGTACCTGCCTATTGGGCAGTTTTCTCTGAAAATACCTCAAAGCAGAGAGGGCTACTAATTCTCTGGTCTCCAATCCAGTGCAAGGCAGCTTTACAAGCAGGCTATTTTACAGCAAAGTATGGTACAGAAACCATCAGAAAAGGGGGGTCTGGTGGGCACTGGAGGCCACTTTCATTAGGTGGATATGTGTATGGAATGCAATTAAACTTTTGTGGCTCATCTTTCAGCCACTTTTGTAAAGACATTGTCAAGAGCTGAGTGGTTGTGTCCTTTCAAGGACTTCATGCAGCTTGAGTTCACCCTCCCACCCCTCAACTGCTGTGCATCCAGCAGAAAAATAAATATTATATACAACTGGCCCTCAAATTGTAGCTTAGTGATGGGAAAGAAACCTCACCAGGTTATAGATATTCAGGGATGGGTATGGAGAGATTTCTGCACTGAATTATTGGGGGTTTAAGCAGAGGAAAAGAAATGTTAGGGCAACTATGCCATTATAAAATAGCCAAAAGGAAACAGATAAGAACATTACATGCTGAAGAGAGTCTGAAATTAAACATAACACAAAGAAAAGAATAGGCTACAATTGTACTTCACGCTCTGGAAAAACCTAATAAGATTGTGAATTTGATAAAACAAGAACCCCAAGGTATTATGATAAAACAATAGAATTAGAGGGAAGGAATGATTGTCGAGCCAACACAATTCCATTACAGATAAAAAATAAACCCCAAACGGCAAATGACAGAACAGACAAAGCTTAAAATCAAATCATTAGCATGAAGGAGAGGCTTGAGTTAGTTTCAATGAATGTGAAGAAAAAGATAAAAAGAGACTAAAACAATTAGGTGGTGCTTTGTGTGGTAGACAAAGGATTCCTAAGAGGAGAATGTGATCTGAAAATAGAGAAATGAGTAAATGGAAGAGAAGAAGTGTTCTGAACAGTAATTCAAGAGTCTCCTGAAACAAACAAACAAACAAAAAAGAACTAAATGAGCATGTTGAAAAGACAGTATCCAGGGAAAAAATATATATAGCTATCTGGATCAAGATATAGTCTGCTTAGGTTATATGTTTTGTTGAAATAGTAAAGATAAAAAAAAAAGAAAGTTAAAAAAGGTACACTTCTGGGCAAAAATAATGCATCCACAAGAGGACAATGTGTGGAATGGCTTCCAACTTCTTTCCAGCGTTTGACCCTGGGAGATGGGGGAGCAATGTCTACAGAGTTCTGAAGGAATGTGCTGCCCCCAAATAATATAGTCAGCCACATTTTAATTCATTGATGAAGGCAACAGGTAAACATTCTTAAAGATGAAATTACTTACGGAATGTGGTACTGATGATCCCTTTGAAAAAGTGCTACCTGACAACAACACCACCAACAACAAAAAGTCAATCAAAAGATGAATCAAAATCTTGAGCTCAGAAATGGAGAAGAGGTGGTAAAGGCACACATAGGATCATTGAATCCAAAGAAATATTGAAGTGAATGGGGGATTACGGCAATGAAATAGAATGGAAATGTTACACATCTTAGTGAAGAAAAATAGTAAAATACCATGATAAACATGGAGGTAGGGAACAGAGGAGGAAGGAGAGAGGAAGGGAGCAGTTTTAATGTCCTCGTCTTTCATAGCAGGGAGTCAGTTGATAGAATATAAAGGTGAAACATGAGCTTAAGAATAAGGAAAATATAATGGTTCCAACCTCTGCATGTACTTCATAATCTGTTTTCTTGCTAAGAGGAATGTGATATTTTGGAGTAAACAGTCATTTATCTGAATTTCAGCAATTCTTTTAGTTTTACTTCAGATTATTTTAAATTCAGATTATTTTAAATTCATGTAAAATTAAATTTAATACTTCTAGTTAAAATATCATTTATAGATAGTATAGTCTTAATGTCATAGAATTATTTCTGTCCATTTCTGCTTGCTTGCCTGAAAGGCAGGATATAGTTCAGAGCAGAGCTTTTCAACTTTTTTGTGTCTTTGAATCACTTGGGAATCTCATTGGAATGCAGACCTGGGGTGGGCCTGAGACCCTGCGTTTCTAATGAGCTCCTAGGTGATGCTGTTGCTGGCTGTGGACCTCACCTTTAGCAGCAAGAGAGTGGAGGTCATGAGCAGCATTCTAGTCTCAGACTGCCTGAGTTGGATTTCTGGTGCCACCACTTACAAGCTGTGTGTCTTTAAGAAAGTCCTGTGCCTGAATTTCCCAATCTATAAATTGGAAATAACAACAGTACTCCAATGTAAAATGCTTAGAACCATGCCTGATGACAGATGTTAACTGTTGGCTATTATTACAGTCTATATCAACCCTGTACCAGAAACTTAAACTTTCTGAGTTTCAGTTCCTTCATCTGTAAAAATAACTACCTCAAAGAGCTGTTGCAACAACTAGAAATAACTTAGGTAAGATGCTCTGTGGTGTCTGGCATGGTATAGATAATCAATAAATGATAATTATCAATGATTATGTTAACTATTAATATGTAATTTATAATGTACTAATATATACTAATAATTTTTCCAAGTACCTATATAGGTACTTGGAAATGGCCAAGATCTGCCAATTCATTTGTTCAGACACTCTTGCTCAGATTTCATTCATTCATTCAATGACGAATTTTTGAATTTTTCTTGTGTATTGGGAAGCCTGGTTCAAGCACTGGGGTTACCTCAGTCACTGAGACAGTCTTAGCAGAGCTTTTATTCTACTGGGAGAGAAGAAACAAAGAAATAATATGCAAATCAGTAATAAGCATATAAAGGAAACTAAAGCAGGATAAGAAATAGAAAATGATGCTAGAGTGGAGAGAGGGGTTATTAGACATAGGGTTGTCAGGGGAGGCCTTTTGAAGAAAGGGACAATTGAGTGGACACCCAAATGGGGTGAGGAAAAGGGCCTGAGAAATTCTGGGGAAAATATTTCTATTAGAGGTTCTCCTGAAGTAGATCACTTTATCTAGTTCTGAGGGAGCTCAGTACAGAGCTAGGAGTTGGAGTTTGAGAAAAAGGCAGGGCCAGATCAGTGTCTTCTAAACCAAGAGTCACAGTTCATTAGTGGATTGCAATCAGCAATAAAAAAAAGAATGGATCAGATTTAAAAATATCAGAGAGCATAGTGTATAGCAAGGAGGAGTATTGGTTTATGGAACTAGATATATGGACCCACACGTGCATATATCTTAGGTTATGATTTAAAAATAAATTTCTTACTATGAGTACCAGTACAAAAAAATTTCAAATACACTGGGATACATTCTTTAGACCCTTACAGGCTGTTATAAAGAGTGTGTGCTTTTCTCTGAAGGTCAAGAAGACAGTGAAGGAATTTGATCAGGGGAGTGACATGTTTTCACGCTCTTTGATCACTGTGTGAAAAGCTGACTGAGGGGTGTGACAGCAACAGAAAATAATGATGCTTCTTGCCAAATCACCTCTTACCTATAGCTCTGTGGTCCATGGAACCTGTGAATGTGTTACATTACATGTCCGAAGGGACTTTGCAGATATGATTAAAGTGGATGTGGGAGGTTATCCTGGATTATTGCAGTGCACCCAATCTAATCACAAGAGTCCTTAAGCGTGGAAGGGGAAGGCAGAAGAGGTGTCAGAGTGATGCGATGTGAGAAGCACTTGACCTGTCATTGCCAGCTTTGAGGATAGAGGAAGGGGCCACAAGCTAATGAATATGAGCAGCCTCTGGAAGCTGGGCAAGGTAAGGAAATGGACCCTATAGCTTTCAGAAAGAAGCATAGAGCCCTGGCACTTTGATTCTAGCCTGGTAAGATCTGTGCCAGACTTCTGACCTACAGAACTGTAAGATTATAAATGTGTGTGTGTGTGTGTGTGTGTGTGTGTTTTGTGATATTTTAACTTTTGAAAGAGTTTTATTTTATTTTTAATTGACAAATAAAAATTGTATGTATTTATGGGATGCAATGTGATGTGGACTTTTTAAAGCCACATTTGTAGTAATTTGTTATGGCAGCAATAGAAACTGACATAAACATGTTGCCTTTCAAACCTGTCTTCATCTCCTTCCTCCTTGCTGTGGTTTGAATGCTCCCTCCAAAACGCATGTTAAAATTTAATTGCCATTGTGATGGTGTTAAGAGCTGGGACCTCCTTTAAGAGGATTAACACCGTTATTTTGAGAGTGGTTATTTACCGAGGGAGTGGGCTCATGATAAAAGGATGAGTTCGGCCCCCTTCCTCTCTCTGTTTTGTGTGCTCACTTCCTTCTTCTCCTTTCTGCCATGGAATATGGCAGCAAGAGAACCCTCACCAGATGTGGCTCCTCAATCTTGGACTTCCCAGCCTCCATAATTGTGAGCCAAATAAAATTTTCTGTATAAGTTACCCAGTCTGTGGTATTCTCTTGTAGCAGCAGAAAAGGTCTACTCCTTGTAGACCTCTTCAGAGTGCTGACATTGTTACTGAACCAAATCGCGGTCTGCTCACCCGGTGCAGCGAAGCCAAACACTGAAGCTGGGAGTTGCACGGGGATCACGGGGATCACGGGGATAAAGGGGCATTCGTTACATGCACCATGCAAGGAGAATGGGCAGGTAATGCTTAAGGGGTGAATTCCCCAACTGCTTACAAGCAAGGGTGTTTAAAGGCAGGGATACATTTCAGGAAAGCAGATATTTCAGGCAAAATTGTAAATCAATACATGGAGGTTATACATTGGCCTGACTCGAAAAGGTAGGATACCCTGAAGCATGGGCGTATGGGTCATAGGTGGATTCAGAGATTCTTGGATTAGCAGATGTTGAGATGGATGTGATTCTCTCCAAGCCCCTCAGGGAGAAACTTAGAACAAAGAAAGGCAGTTAGAGTTCAATTCCTCAGTTCCCCCTTACTTGCATTTTTCATCCTATGGGAGTTCCTAAAAAACAACTCAAGAACATATATTAAGATGCCATCTTTTAGGTTCCAGGAACCAAAATACCTTGTGACTCTGGCTTGCTTGGAGGACCATTGTTATTTCCATTCACCTATCAAGGATAGCTAGATGCCTGGAACTTACCCTGAAGGGATTTAGGATTTTCATTTATTTCCATGCCTGGGGGTTCTGGCAGACGCATAAGAGGGGCCCCTGCTCTGTCTCTGTGTGACACCTGGGTTTAGGTTCCCTTGGCTGCTCTCAGTGTCCCAGGGTTCCCTCACAGAATCCTCCACTCCTTCCTGCTTTCTGCTTTCTGTGTAGTTTCTATTCCGAATTCCCAGTACTCTCTTTCCAGTTATTCCCAATAGGAACAGCTAGCAGTAGGGACACACTCAGTCTGAGATCTTTTCTTGTCAAAAAGGGATATAGAATTAAGTTGAGGAAATTTGCGGGAGGAGACTGTTGAGGGAGGTTGAGGGAGGATGGTAATTAGTTCCTTTGACTTATTTTCACTCAAATGCTAAAGCAGGTGGATTACCTCATAGCTGCCGGCATTAAATGATGGAGAGTATGTGATTAATTCACTCCAGGTTTATTATAACCAAGGACAATGGTTTAATTTGTCTAACTTCAAATATGGGGCTGAACAAATAACTTTTAGTGAACTTCATAAATATTCGGACAATACTGAAGCCAGCTTCTTTGTGTTCTGTCACCCTTGGCTAGATGAGTGTTAGTAAGTACACTGCTGGCCATATAGTTTTCAAGTTCTATGAAGTATTATTTTTACTTACAAAAATCATCATTTGATTGATCTAAAGAAAAATATTAAGGATAAACTATTTATTAAAATTTATTCAGTAACGATGTTTTGTATCGAGGAAGCTCTTCATAATTTTGACAGTGTTTTCATGTGAAAAAAACTCATTTAATCCTCACAAACATCTTTTTTGATAGGAAGAACAGGTGTTAGTGAACTCTTCTGCAAATGACAAGCAAGGGATTCTGAGGGGTTACTGGACCTGCCCCAAATAAGTGGCAGAAACTAGAACTCATGTTGTCTGATTCCTAATTAGCATTTTTACCTGTTGCCCCTGATATCATAAAATGCATCTTGTTTGTGTGGTATGTTAGGGGAAATGATCTATAGGAACTTAGTATCATTGACACTAAGGCAATTCTAGGTTTTAGACATTTCCGAGAGATCCTACACCTTCCCCCTTGGTAATCAGTGAATAATGAATACAATTTAATCACTTCCTGATGGTTAGGGTGTATTTTATTATGAATCTTAATTATTGTATTATGAAGCCCTTAAAAATATTAAGGTTGTTGGCACCTATCCAACATGATTCTACACAGCCAGCCTTTTAAAGCTTATTTTTTTGTGCATTCTCTTCTGTTGTTTTTTCCTTCGTAGGACACTGGCTTCTAACACTTCCTAGTTTCTTCCACCAGCAAGGTTTTTGGGGGATATATCTTACTTCTGGAGCAAAGTGCATGGGCTTTGTGAAAGCCTGTCTTATTGAATTTGATATATCCTAGATGGGTTAGGTTATCAAAAGTCTGATTCCTAAAACACATTGGCCATTACTGTGAAAATATAAGTAATGCTCCCTTAAAATTAGTGTGTGTGTTTTTTTTTAAAAGAAAATATTGCTTAAAGTCTTGTATCAATCTGATGACAAATGTTGAATAATATGCAAATATATATGACAAAGGTGACACCCTGGAATCTCATATGAGCTTTTTTTTTCCAGGTAGCAACAACTAAGTTACAGAGTTTAAATATCAGATTATAAAAAAGAACAGAATAATGTCAACTTAATAGATTGTTTCAATTTATTATTTCTGTAAATTCCTTATCTAAAGTGTAGTAATGTTTGGTCATGCCCTGCTCTGCCACTATAACAAAGTACTGATTTGTTATTTGGTAAGTAGATTAGTAACATTTATATATTAATCTTAGAATGTGAATTTTAACCTATTGGTTTTCTTTTCTAAAGCTGTTGGAACTTTATAGCCAATTTATCAATTCTCATTAAAAATGCTGAAACTAGGGGAAATTTCTTAACACTATATATATGAGATAGTTCATTGCATACATAAAGTACTCACAATGCCCAGGAGAATTTTAAATGAAAACATTTTTTAAAAGGAAAATACAAACCATGTAACTATGCAAAGAAAGCAAAACTGAAGCAATTATGTTTTACTCAGCAAAACATAATTTCATAACTTAAATATGATGCAGGGCAGGGAGCAAGCTCTGGGGGGAAGGAATTCTCCTATTGTGGAATGGAGAGCCCTGGAGTTGCCCTGGTCCTAGTCTGTGTGAACTGTGTGGTGGGAGGGCTCTTGATCCCATCTAAGCCAGGATCATTACTGCTTCCTCAGGTCGCTTGAAGTTCTTCCCATCTTTTACCACCTGTGCTGCAGAACCAGTGCTAAATAAACTGCTGATGTGAAAACTCAAAAGAGGATGCTGACACTTGTATAATTTTGGGTAGATCTAAGCTTCATCCTGAAAGGTTTTTCTACCATCATATTGAATGTATCTGTTAACTTATCTATATCCTCTTAAAGGAATGGTGGAGAACAAGCTCTAGGGTTACATTGCTTGGGTTCAAATCTTGGCTCTTCAGCTAACTAGCTATGTTGCCTTGAGCAAGTCACAGAACCACTCGGAGCCTCAGTTTCCTTGTCTATTTAAAAGGGGTAATGATAGTACCAACCTCATAACCTTGTCATGAAGGCTAAGTGAGTTAATATGTGTAAAGCACTTGGATCAGTGCCTGACACAGTAATAAATGTGGAACATTAGTAAGTATCAGCAATTAATAGTACTAGACTGCAAACTCTTTGAAGTCATTGTATGTTTAAAATTGCTAGGTCCTCAATATCTAGCAGGGTTCCTGGCACGCAGTGGCAGTTCAGTGACTAGGTTGAATGTGTACATCACCTGCTTCTGCATAGCACATTTTCTAAGAATGAAATTTAAATAATTAATATTAGAATTTCATATTTTTCCAGAAATCCATCATGTAATAAGTATCTGTTAATAAAAAGTCAGGTTGAAAACATCATATTGAAAGTATACCCCCTAAAAGAGCATTTAAATTGAAATGCTTATCTCAAAAGCTATGTGTCTGTTGAGAGAAAATAAATATACACAGATACATATTCATAGGCATGATTTTTATGATGAAACACCTATCTTAAAACTTTCATCTCTTTTTGGCTGTCTAATGAATGATCTGCTACTAAGGACTGAAACTTTGATCCACTCTTTGCTAAACAGTCAGATTCTCAATGTGCTCTATCCTTATCACCACGCTTATCCTCACCCATACTTGAAAGTGATAACCACCCTAACCCTACTCTACTTTTCCCCCTGTAAGCAACGAGCACCTTGTTACATTCTATGTGGCTTACCTACCTGTAACTTTTATTATTTATTATCTGTTCCCTCCCTCTGCCCCCATCTACAATGTGAGCTACATAAGGGCAGGGAATCTTTGTTTGGTTCATTAATATGTTCCAAGTGCTTAGAGTAATACTGGCTTAATAGTATTGGGACACTCAACAAATCTTTATTGAATAAATGAATGAACCGATATATGTTATTCTCTGTCTGTCAGTCAGTCTATCTTTCCATCTATTTCAATATAGAAAATACTCTAAGTTTGAGGGTACAAGATTTTCTTTGTGACCTCATATAGATTCTCCTACCTCTACTCCTAGTTATCCCTCTGGGATCCTCATATCCATCAGCTGTATCTTCCTTGATAAAAGTGACATTAGATGGTGCTAAGATTTGATCCCTGACATAACCAGAAGTACTGAAACAGCATTGGAACACAAAGTGTTTGAAGAGAGTGCAATTGTCAAAAGAAATTTATGTCAGCAATAAATATTATAGACCTTTCCTTTCGCAAGAAGCCCTAGAATGTATTCCCTTCTGATGTGGATGTCTCCCGCGTGAGACACTCACAAACCATCTTGACTGTTTGTAAGCTGGGCAATTTCAATTCATTTGCAGTGAGCATAGCTTTCATTGTAGGGCACGTCTGATTTTTGTGGGCCTGAATATTGAAGAGAGAATTTGAAAATTAGACTGGGCTGAACTGTGTATTACAATGCACTGTTTAAATGAAAGCAGCCCACTGATAAGATGGTTTCATTTCTTTAAATTTATTCAAATTAAATATTTTAAAGTATTTTAATTAGGTAATTTCTTTCCTAAATGTCACTGTTGGATTTCATTTTCATATGAGAGACTAATGAACTATCCAATGTGCTGCCCTCTTGCTACAGAAATACCACAGTAATTTGGAGGCTTCTCTGTATTTACTTGATGTAAGGAGAATTCAATTTTGCTTCTTTTTCTAGACACTTAATTTGGCTAAAGGTATTATTTTCTAAGAAAGTAAGCAGTTATAAAGGCTTATGACTTTAGTGATGATTTATAGTGCAGTAAACACAAATCTAATATTTAACAGGGTCTACAAGGTCCCGCTGTAAGTTGATCTTGTTAATATTTATTAGCATTTTAAATAAAAAACTTCATTAATAAGGTTAAGTAGAACTTTCACAGGCTTGGTTGGTACAGATGGCTGCAAAATTAATCCAATCTTAAGGAAAGGAGATACTACTAACTTCATTAGTCTGTGGCACAGAGTAAAAGCTCCTAGTACTTATAAAAAGAAGAAGAGATGATTAGAATGAATGCCGCCTTCTCAAAGTCATGAGCTGACTTCTGGGCTGCCTGAGTCACTGTGGGCAAGTCTGGGCTTACCCTTATTTCAGGATGAAGTAAACTTTGGGCCTGTCTTCTCTCTTCTGAGCAGCTCTGCTATTATTTCTGGATTTCTGGTGCCTTGAAAGAATCAGCTGAAACTTGAGCTGTGTAGCTTTGGGTCATTTGCATGAGGGGCAACACTAGGTTATCAAGTGACAGGAGGACTGGAGAGTGCAGGGGAGACTCAGACCCACAGGGTTGGTATAAGGAACTAAGAATTGCCAGTGTACTCCCAGCATGAAGCTATGGGCCTCTAGAGATTTGCAGATATTCATGACAGAGAGCAGTATCAGCATTTTGTTACCTGTCTGAATTCTACTTCTTGTCATTTTTTGGCCTCTAAGGATTGTTCTTCATTTTTTGTCAGTTCTTTTATGTAGTTACTGAGGTTTCTTTTATTTCTTTCTGCTTTTTTCCTCCTTACTGAATCCAGCTTTTTAAAGTGTTGTATGCTATGAGGATTTTTCAAGATATCTGATATACCATATTGTAGAAAAAGAAATGAAGTATTTCATTTTTCTTAAATAAGTGGCACAGTAGATTCAAGGTAATCATTATAAAATGTCACTCTCCCTTGCTTTATGTATTTCTTGAATGGGATGGAAATTGTTGGGGTTAATCCTAGTGTATTAGAAATGTCCATGTGAGTAGATCATATGGACCAGAGGGGAAAATATCTGAAAACTAGCGATAGACAATGAGGGAAGCTAGTTGAGAGGATGCTCCCTTCATATTGCACATTTTTTCTTAGTTATTGATAAGAGGGACTAAGAAGGGAAAACATTGAATAGTAATTGCTATTGAAAGTGATTTCTCAAACTGCCTGACTGATGATTGAAGAGATTAGAATTCAATTACTTTGGAAATAGTGCATTTAACATATTATTTAAGGTTGATTTAACAAATAATAAAATGTACATATTTGTTTTACAGACTCTGCTAAGTAGCATATGATTGTTGACTTGCAATTGGTTCCTTATATATATAATATAACACCACATAGGAGTTACTGGTCCCAAACCTTTTATTATTATTGTGAAGTCATCAGTTTTGATTTTTGAAATGCTTTTAACCAATGGTTGAAATTTATTCTTATTTAAAAACACATAAGTAAATATAATTCTTCCTACGTTCTCATCTGAACAAAAGCATGTCAGTAGGGATTATTGTCAACAACTATAAAGCACATTTTTGGATTTCCAGTTGCAATTACTAAAAGATAATATTACTAAAATATAATCTTGATTGTCTCATTACTAGTTTCCATTGTTCAAAATACATAATTTAAATATTTAATGTGCAATATATATGTTTTAAAAAAATGATTTTGTACAAGTGGAAGGTAAGTATATGTCTTAGTCTGTTTTACATTGCTGTAAAGGAATACCTAAGGCTGAATAATTTATAAAGAAAAGAAGTTTATTTAGTTTACAGTTCTGCAGGCTGTACAAGAATCATGGGGCCAATATCTGCTTGGCTTCTGGTGAGGGCTTTTGTGCTGCATCAAAACATGGTAGAGAAGGTCAAAGGGGAAGCAGGCATGTGTGAGGAGGGAACAAATCTGAGGGGTGTCCTGGCTTTGTAACAACCCATTCTCTAAGGAATTAATCTGTTCCCCCTGAGAACAAATCCAGTCTCGTGAGAGCAAGAACTCACTACCACGATAACACCACCAAGCCACTCATGAAGGATTCACTCCCATGACCTAATACCTCCCATTAGGCCCCACCTCTGACACTGAGGATCAAATTTCAACGAGGCATAAATGAATGCTTATAGTTATTTTAAAATAGCCAAGAAAGAAAAATTTTCTTTTTAGCGAGTTTTTAAATGAAACTAAAAGTTGTCTCTTACTAATTTTTACCACTTCAGCCAGGACAAAATGGATTAACATTAGAATTTATATAAGCAGTGGAAGGGATGTTGATAGGACTTATTTTTCGAGGACTATTAAATGGGGAGAATAACATTCCATACTGTTTAAATATCCACTTTTTTTTCCTTAAATCCATTAAATAGTATTCTTCCCTTGCAGAGAGTGCTAATTGTTCTCCAATGAACATTCTCCCAGTCTTCTTTTTAGAAATAACAGCAGCCTTGGCCCAAATTGTAGCTGGGCACACGGCCACACAATCTGACTACCTTTCCCAGCCACCCCGATAGCCAGATGTGAGCTACAGTCCTGTTTCAGCCAAAAAGGTGTGAGTGGGAGTGATGTGGGCGGCATTCTGGTCATGTTGCCTATGGAGGAAATTTCTTGCCTTTCATTTTTTTCTTTGTCCTCTTCTGACAATCTAGAACATGCAGAGATGATGGTGCAGAGCTAGTTCCAATCATGCAGAATAGGATGGTATCCTAAGGGAAGGCAAAACAACAAGAAAGAAAGGCCTAGGTTCTTGGAGACCTCATGGAGCTGAACTGTCTCTCTACCTACCGATTCTATACTGGGGCTACCCACCAATTCTAGACTTACATAAAAGAGAAAGGAACTTCTGTCTTGACTGAGTCAATCAAGCCACTGTATTTTTGGATCCCTTCATTATAGTTGTTTATTCTCTATCCTAATATGCTTTCTAAACATAAACTAATACAACTATATCTGTGCTGTCGGACATGGTAGTCATTAGTCCCTGTGTCTATGGAGCACATTAAATTTGACTAATGTGATTAAGGAACTGGATTTTTTTTTTTATTTCAATAGATAGGGATACAAGAGGTTTTTGGTTACATGGATGAATTGTATAGTGGTGAAGTCAGGGCTTTTAGTGTACCCATTACCCAAGCAGTGTACACTGTACCTGATAGGTACGTTTTCATCCCTCACCCACCTCCCACCTTCCCCCCTTCAGAATGTCCAATGTCCATTATACTACTCTGTATGACCATGCATACCTATTGCTTAGCTCCCACTTATAAGTGAGAACATGCGGTATTTGTTTTTCTGTTCCTGAGATACTTCATGTAGGATAATGGCCTCCAATTCATTTAAATTTGAATAGCACATGCAGCTAGTGGATACAATATTGGATAACACAGCACTAAACTTTTAGACATTATTCATACAACAGATGAATTAAAACACAAATTTACTGGGTTAAAATTTTACAGAGACCAAAAAAAAACATTGATGACAAAAGTATTTAGTTGGGTTCTCCTAAATATTTAACTAGAATCAAAAGCTTCTATATTAGATTTTCTTAAAAACTTTGACCACTTTACAAGCAGAATAAAGATACATACATTGCCAAAATTATTATAAGATTTATTATACTTCTTATTAAATGAATCATAGATTCTGTGGATTTAAGTTTATTGCTTTATTACCTTAGAACATATTATTATTATATCTTTTTTCCTAGGGTTAGAATCCTATCTTGAACTTTCCCAGGTCACAGGTTCTGAATTATCAAGTAACTGCTTTTTTTTTTTTACATTGGGATATTGAATGATTGGCTGTCAGAATCTGGTTGCAATTTCCCAACCTGAGATGACATGCTTTGGGCTGGGCTCCATTTTAAAGAAATAAACCTGCTATGCAATGGGGCTTTTAAAGCTCACTATATGCCTTTTATATAGGCTTTAATTGTTTGGTACTTGGTGTTTTCCTCCAAATGGTATGTTAAGTTCCCCTTAGATAATGTTATATACAATGTATATTGTATATTGTCCTGAAATTATTATATTTTGACCTGCTTTGCAAGCATTATTGGAAAATTATACCTATTTTATATTAACACCTCATTTTAATTAGTAAAGACATTGAGGTTTTATCTCCTAGGAGTCAAGGGATGAAGCCTGCATAGAAACATTCCTTTTTAGACTGTTTGGCTAATCTATCATCTTGGAACCCAGTTGCGCTATGTTTGGCCAGCAGTGCTGATTAGCTTTGGGTCATTTTCCACTTGGCTGTTATATGTGACCACTAGTGGTGACCAGTCTTTCCTCTTCTTGGAACAGTTTCTGTCATTACTGGAACTGTTTGACTTACCCCAATTCCTCATATCCACTTTATTTACATAGGATGAAGACAATACATTTGCATACTTATATATTTAATCGAACAGAATACTCACATATATTACCATTCCTTTCCATATTAAAATTAATGCAAAGTTATCCTATTTTGCTAGGACCACTTTTCTTTTGTAGTTTTATGTTAATTCTCTCTTTTTTGAGTACCATAATGGACATTTAATTGCTCAATTTGTACCAATTGACTGTAGTTTTTCTTCTGTTTTGGATACTCAAATTGTTGCAAGGTGATCAATGAGAGTTCCTGTAAACTGTTTTAGTCCTCTCAATATCATATACATTTTGAAAGTGTCCTTACTTTTTAACTACAGTCAGCTGTTATATTCCTATCATGATAATTTGCTTGGGATTAATACCTTCCAAGTTTCACTGTTCTTTTTGATGCAAGAGGGTGTGCATAAATATTGGGGGTGTGCATAAATATTGACAGTGAGCAAACATTTTGAGTTGGGTTACTTCTAATGACAGAAATACAAAAATATTTCTACTTAAGGCCTTGTGTTCACATTGATTTTTTCCATTTTATTATAAAAACTAATAATATTAAATCCTTTAAACTTTAGATCTAGTATAAACTTATTTTCTTTACAATATGACATTCAGATTTTTAACCTCTTGTCCAAAGTGAAATTGTGCTCTCTTTTTATTGGAAAATGTTATGTGTTATCCCTCACCATTTTGAAGGGAGGTGGGGAGAAAGGGATTTGACTTGAGAAATCACAGAATTTTTGAACTGGCCCAGCCTTAGAGATTATCTACTGCATTCCTTTTATTTTACAGATTAAAAATTGAATGTCCAAACACAGTGGACAATTTGCCCTAAGTTCTCTGTGTGTGTATGTGTGTATACACACACACATGCATACACACCTTAAATTGTTAAAAGTTATTCATCATACCCCTCTGAAGTCAGGCTTTGGTGAGTTCCCAGTCAGTATCTTGGGGTACCCAGACAGGTCTGGTGATGGATCAGACTGCCCTGGGGTCTGATTAGGACTGATGCCCATGTTAACTCACTATCCCTAAGAGACTGCTCTGTGGCTTTATCTGAGGGTGAGAATTAAATCAGGCCCTTCCCAGACCAATTTCCATCAGTTTAAAAACTGAAGGGATTATCAAACCACCCCCTATTTAGGATGGGAAGAAATGTAATGCTAGAGGGACAGTCCAAGTCTCAGATTACTACAAACTCATAAAATCTATGTGTCTCCCATGATTATTTTGTATTTGAAGAAATTTTTAAGATAAATGTCCTTATGATTGAATTCTAGCATGAAAAATTAGGTAAACAGAGTAGATAATCTGAGAATCATGGAAATCACCTAGTTCAATTTATTTACAGAACAGTAAAACAAATCTGGCTTAAGTTTTACAAGACTTTAAATTATAGTGGCATCAGAATACATAGTGAGTGATTTGTTCCTAACTTTTTAAAGAGTTAGAATATAAATAAATAATATTGTACTGTAATTAGATACAAAACAGTTTTCTGATTAAAGTGCTTTTGGATTATTAGTGTTAAACTTTCTAAATAATATTTTAAGCCACTTTAATTCAAATAGATGTCAGATAAACATAACCAGTATGCTAGATTCATTAAAAACACATTTTACAATTTTGCTACATAGCAGAAGCTGAGGGGTGAACATCCATTAGCATTACCATCTTATATTTAATAAAATGCACTTAACACAATAATCTAAAATTACAAGACTGTTATCCCCCATCCCTGGTAGAAGCTTTTTCTTTAATTATACTTTGTTATATTAGCTTATTTGGATCTCTTTTTGGAAAGGCTACATGACTAAGAGCACAATGGTTTAAAAACAAATTATTCATTATTCGATAAAAATACTTTTTTGCATATATTAGAACTTAACATTGTGGGTAACTATGAAGTATGATAACATACATAATTGTTCTCAATATCATGACACATCCTCAAAAATACAACAATGGTCAACTAAAAACTACATTCTTAAACTCAATGGAAAAAGATGAGAAATTAAAGCTTTCCTTTACAAGATAATTCTTTAAAAGCTGTCACTGAGTCAAGAATGGATATAATTTGATAAAGACAGTAGTCGACTAGAAACAGAAACTGCTATTTAGCTCCTAGAATAAGGCCCTGGACACAGACAACTACACAGCGCTATTTTGTAGACTTTATTGGACTATTAGCTTTATGTTCAGAGCATATTAATTTATGCAAAAGAATTAGCAATCTTAATTATTTCTTGTAAGAAACGAACAATTATTTTATATTAGAATTTAAGAAAAAGTTATACAGTTCATTTAAATGCATGGTACTGACTTGGTAATTTTCATTACAGTAATTTGCAAATATAATAACTCATTCCTGAAATCCCCTCGTCTGGCACTTTCTTTTTCTTAGCAAAATCCAATAGGGCAGAATTTCACTGACGTCTCATGTCATAATGATCTCTCTCCTTTTCTTAGTTGGGGAAAATTATTTTCTTAACCTACTTTAAGGCAGTTAGGAAAACAAGTGATTAAAACACAGGTAGTGGTGCAGTGTCCTTAGTTTTGTAGCATAAGTTGCTTTATAAAGTTAGATACAAAATATTCACTGTAAATTTATCGTGAAGGGAGATATGTGTCAAAATTGGCACACTTCAACTTGGATGTGTGAAGAAAATCATCTACCTTCCTTTATTTTGTAACTTCTCTCGTTTGTCCTCAAGCCCTTATGCTTGCACAAGGAAGAAAAAACTTGATTTGTCAATTGAAAGTAATTCAATTTCTTTCTCCAGTTTAAACCAGTTTTTTAAAAAAGGGATTGGCAAATAGCTCAAGTCTTTTCTACGTCCTTTCTCATCCCTCCTAAGATGGTTCTCAGCCTTGGGTGAAGAGCCATTTTCCACATGGTGTTGAAGGAGCGCACCACGCACGTTTCTTGGTTTCCCATTGAGGGGTTTATTTTGATGGTTTCTGGACAACACAGTCTGTCCTTACTGCTATCTATCTTCTGCTGCTGATGGTAGATGTCTGGTGTGATTCTTGGTTTTCTTTGGCATGGTCAAGATGCAATGATGGCCCTTCTTTTGGTTGACTCTGTCACCTGCCTGATGGACCATATTCTGTCTTCAGCTATTGCTGGCAGTGGTTTCCCAGATTCTGGCCAAGACTCTAATCTGCTCATTTTTTTGGATAGTATCTCTTGTAACCGTTCTACTACAGGATCACCTGTCCTCTTTCTGCAATAACCTTATTGGTGAGCTCACCAGCTAGAAATCTCTGCCACTTTTTACACCCTCCTTGGGACCTGCTGGGAGTTCGGCATTCTCTACATATCTGACATAGACCAAAACAGCATCCTGACTGTGTTCCAACTATCCAAAATGATATAGATTTTATAGTTTTCAGATTTTACTGCAGTTTTTCCAAGTTAAACCGAGCTCATTTTTCTGTTTTGGATGTTAAGGACAAAATGTCAAGATATCACACATTTGAGAGGCCAGAGGTAGAAGTTGGTGACCTTCATTGTACTTATCTTGGAGACCTCATTTAGAAGGCAAGAATTACTTCTGAGAAATATTAGTAATACTCAATTCTAATTGTCAAAACACTGTCCAGGCCGGGCATGGTGGCTCACGCCTGTAATCCTAGCTCTGGGAGGCCGAGGCGGGAGGATTGCTTGAGCTCAGAGTTCAAGACAGCCTGAGCAGATGAGACCCTGTCTCTAAAAAAAAAAAAAAAAAAAACACTGTCCAACAAACTACCTTCTATCTCCAGCCTCCTGCTTTCTGTCCAAATCTCAGCCTTTATCACATTCCTTATATAGAAGGACAAACTCAATGTTGTTCCTCTTTGCCTAGGAGAAAAATGTTACTGAGTAGGGCTCAGGATTTAAACTTAGGCAAACTAATTGGTATATGAGCAGTGTGTTCCTGTTCCTTTGCATCGTTGAATTAACAGAGTTAGGTCTGTGTGACTCATAAACAATTTCAGAATTTTAGCAGAAATGGCATCTAAAAAGAAAATATAGATAATGGATAGAGAGATCAAAATGGAAAATTAAGTATTAAAATGAATAGAAAATGTAGGTATTAAATAATTGGGAAAATGCTGACAATGTATTAACAAGTGAATTAACCTTATATTTTATTGTAATACTTCTGCTTTGAGCCTCATTTAAACGAGGTTATGTGAAGAGCTAGAGTTCTGAATGTCTATTTCTTTTGTAATGTGTCTTAGCAATGTTTATAAAGAACTACTAATCATATGTCTAAAGCTAGTGCGCCAGTCTGTTGTGATTTTACAGAAAGCATTACTCAATCTTTTATTGAGGAATTTTATATTTTATAGTGAATATAATTTTGGGGGGCAATAGTTATGTCAACAAGTCATCACTTACGGGCTTAATATAATTTCAAAAAGGCATAACACTGTTTCAGATAGGATTAAAATGAGTTGTATACAACAGAAAACCCAAAGCAACAGAGGCTTAAATGAAGTAGAAGTTTCTTTCTTTCTCCAGTGAAAGATGTCTGGAGGCATTACGTCCAGGGCTGGGATGGTCATTCCACCATCACCAGGGAGCCAGGAACTTAGATGTTTCTGCTTCACCATCTTGGCACCTGGCTTCCATCCTCACTTCATGGTTTAATATAGCTGCACATACACCAGTCATTGTGTTGGTGCTCTAAGCAACAGGAAAGGAGGGAGGAGGACAAAAGGGGAGCATTTATCAGCTCAGCCAGAGCTCTTTGAAGATCCTCATGTAAGTTCGTACGTAAGACAACCTCTTATGTCTCAGTGTTAAACATTTAGTCCCTTCATGACACCAGGCATAAGGAATCTGGAAACGCTATTGTTTAGCTGGTGTATTATTGCCCTGGGTGAAATAGGGCAATGGTGAGGAAGTTAGTGAGCTTACAATCTCTACCACACATCTCTATTTGAAATCACATAAAAAACTGGAGAGAGAAATATTAAGGGTTTTGTCTAAATTAGAGGGAGAATCAAGATCAGAATTCTTACAATTCTGACTCCTAACAGAATAACTATCAGTTTGTCACCATGAACTGGAGCATTCTGAAGATTTCTTGGTGGACTTCTATATGGTTTTGGAAGTTGAAGTGGTGTAATTGGGGTAGAGAGACGAGAATGAGTCACTGCAGTAAATATAGAGTGGGGTGTGCATGTGTGTGCACGGAATGGCCTTGTGAGAGTGGAGGTATGGACGGGCTGGTGAGGGCCTGGCTGAAGACAGGAACCCTGCCGGGTGTGCTGATAGACTAACAAATTGAAACATGACGATTTTACTGGGCAGAGATTTGAAGGCAGACCTTTCCTTTTCCTTCTCTTTTGGGAGACTGTGCCTTTGTGATGTTTTGTGTAATATTCCATTCTCTTTTATTTGAGAGCATTTTATAGTCTCCTTTTGTGATTGGAGTAGATTTATATAGCTCAAGGTGGGCATTTCACAATTTACACAGTGTTGGTATTGGCTAGATGTTAGGGATGAGTAATAATCTTTGTGCCAAGATGTTGGAGATTCCAAAATCCACTGGGGAGCTTTTTCAGTGTTATTTGGAGCATGTGGCATATCAGGATTTCCAAGGCTTATAAGAAGACATTCAGGTCATTAGATGAGGCCCCAGAGGAGACATATTTGTGAAATGGGGCAAAGATTGTAACTGCAGTCTTAACCCAAACCCATTTTCCTCCACCTCTATCTGTTCTGAGAACATGCTTTTTGATCATGGAGATATGTGGACTATTTTGGTGATAGGGGAGATTTAGTGAGCCTGGGATTGTAAAACGTGCAAGGTGGGTAATTTGTACATAAGCCTCCTAGACTCCACAGTATGAGCAGCCAATCAGTGTCCTCTACTTAGCCCAGAATCTCAGGGAGGGCACAGTCACTGGGGAATATACTTGTTGTAACACTTAACCAATTAGTATACCACGAGGCTTCCTTAAATGGCCCATTTTTAGGAGATGGCTAAAATAAAGAACAAATAACAATATTTCAAAGGTGGCATGTTACATATGGTTTGTTAATAAGGTTTCTAGGTTTGTGTTTATGATGGTATTCAGGTATGTGACAAATTTTCTACTTAACAATTAATCTATAGCTCAGTGTCTTGCTTTCAAAACACGTGAGAAACTTCAGGTATTTTATCCACAAAGTTTCAGCATGGCTAATCTTATCAGAGGAAACTTGAACATCATTCTTATCAAACCTCATAGAATTTTATTCTAGGAATTTGCATCTATACAATGTCTAATGATATTGTGAAGCTTCTCAAATAAATCGTGTGGGTGAATAAGAGATTTAGCAATTGGCCAGAAGCATGTTAATGGGTTTACACTTAGATCTATTTCACCATCTCAAGAAAAAGATTTTGCCTGCTTTCCTACTTTGTGAATGGTTTCTACTTTTTTTCTCCAAAATGTTCTTGGGATTTTGAGGAAATAAGGCAAAATATTTTCAAAAGAAAATGAAAGACATAAAGAAATTGTTTACCTGAAAGAATGAGTTAAGACTAAAAACCTGAAAAAAAACTAGTAAATTCCCATACCAAGAGAAAACATGATTTTATAGCAGAATTAAATATGTAAACAGATTGTCAAAACATAATGGTTGCGAGCTTAGATGCATTAACATTGTAAAATTCAACGTCAAACAAAATTTATGACTAACCATGCCATTTCAGTTGTGTAATAAAAGAAAAGTTTTTCACACTATTTTTGGTTATGTTTTTGTGAATAGTTAAAAAATGCCCCTATTAGTAGGATAGATCATGGGATATGGAAACAATTTATGATATTTATTTTATTTAGCTGTGATTTAGTAAACAATGTGACCTATGGTATGTATTTATATACGTATATGTATATGTGCATATGTATATGTGCAAATATATATAGTATCTATATATCTTTACAATGATTAGGTTTGCTGTTAACGGGCATTATTACAGTTATTAAGTGCCATCTCCTGGTTACAAGTTATCTTTCAGTTTCTATATCTTAGTGGTTGAATTTCTCCTTTTTAAAATTTCAGAATATTACGGAGGTACAAACACTTTGGTTACATATATTGCCTTTGCATCGCCCCAGTCAGAGCTATAAGCGTGCCCATCCCCCAGGAAGTGTGCACCGCACATATTTGGTGTCAATTTACCCATCCCCTCCTCCTGCCCAACACCTATGAATGTTACTTCCATATGTGCAGATTATTGGAGCTGTTACTATAGTACATATTCAGTGTCATGGTGGTGGCAGTGTCTTCCAGTTGTTCATCCTCACTAGAGCAAATTTGAGGTAAGAATTTACCACAAACTGCTTACAATAAAAAATTATGTGTTCCAAAAATTGCTAAAATTTAAGTAAACATTAAATAAATTTCAAAACTTTAAGTGTTTTTAAGCAACTGTTGAGTTAAAGTTTCTGATACACACAGGTATTCTTAGTCATGTAATATTTGGCATTCTTTTTTCTCCTCCTGTCTTTCTACTATACACATTAAAAACTGTCTTTTCTCTTTTATACTCTACTAATCTTAATTTGGTTTCTAATCCCAGGTGGTTTTGCCTTCAGTGCTTGGTTCTGGATGTTGTGTTCTTTTACCTTAGGGAATGATCTGTCTTACTGCTTCCAAAGAAGTTGTGGTATAGTCTCTAATTTTTGGCTATTTAAAAAACCTTCATGGTCTAACTTTTTCCAATTATAGATGTAATTAAAAAAAAATCTCTGAGAATAATTCTGGTGGAGCAGAAGTTCTGAGAATGATTCACTCCAAATCCTCCTAACTCCTGTTTGACTTATTTGAAGGACAACAAATAAGTTAAAGGGTTACTAGCTCTTTTCCAGTATACCCAACAAGTACACTCAAGGCACTCAGAAAATGATTTTTAAAGTGAAGAATCCATGAAAAAACCCAGAATGTAAGCATAGTATACAAACGTGCACATCACATACTCATAGGATCATGCAGGGATATAGAAAGGATGCAATTACATACCACATCCTTCCTTAGAAGCTAACACAAAAAGTGCTACCTTTCTCACTCATATCACAATCTTTTTTGGAGCATATTGAAGAAGATAAATAAATTTCCAAAGAGTTTTACCAGTTGAGCTTTTTTAGAAACTAGAGAGGAAAAAAGCTTAACATTTCAGAAGGGATTTAGATTAGCCAAGGGTAGGAATTATTTTACTTTAAGAATTTTCAGAAATTAGTTACTAGAACTAATTTGTGTTCAAGAAAGTGGAGTCTCCACTGTATATTTTTAAGAACAACACCAACTATAATTTATTTTGCATCATTTACATAGAAATCTGGGGAAAGGATTAAATGATCTTCAGCTGGATTATACTTACATGAATATGTAATTTCTCCACTGGTATACTGAATATTTATTTTCATTACTAGATCAGGGCTCTGCTCATAAAAAACATCCCCTTTTGTATTGCAAAAATTAGGAATTGTCCTAATGGAACTATGATTATTATTCAAATATTGTTGCTCTATTTATAGAAGATAAGCATTTGAGATTTATTTTTAGTACAAACATAATCACTCTACAGTAGTCCTCCCTTATTCCTCGGGGATATATTCCAAGATCCCCAGTGGATGCCTGAAACCAAGGAGGGTACCAAATCCTAGATATACTATCTTTTTCCCTATACATACTTATGATAAAGTTTAATTTATGAATTAGGCACAGTAAGAAATTAATAATAACTAATAATAAAATAGAACAATTTAAAAAATATACTGTAATAAAAGTTATGTGAATGTGGTTTCTGTCTCTCTCTCTCTCTGTCAAAATATCTGTATACCTCAGGTAACTGACAGCTGAAAGAAAAAGCGAAACCACAGATAAGGGGAGACTACTATAATTGATTGTTTTGAAATATAAAGAATGGTATTGAATAAATATATGTTGGGAGTTAAAGAATATATCTGTTTTTTCCAACTGCTATATAATCAACTTTTTCTTATTCACATTTGTAAATAAGAATAGTGGCAGCTTCATCTCATTTAGATGAGAATTTGGAATATATCAAATTATTTTATTTGCAGGATCATGTTTATCTTCTTCTTTGATTTCCTTAAATGAGAATTAAAATTAGCTTGCATTTCCTGGATATATGAAAACTCTTGTTAGGGGGAAATAACTCAGATGCACACTAAATGACAGTGAAGAATTAAAAGTTGAATTAAAAATCATCTGGGCATAATCAAGCATCTTGTTTAGGAGAATCAGTGAACAGAATTTTTGTGCTTTGTTTTGTGTGCCTTGTTAAGATGTTAATTTGAGGGAATTTAAAATTTCAGAAATAAATGCAAGGCAGGCATTTTGCATTAGACAAGTAACAATTGGTGATTTGGATTAGGAAGTTCTAGAGTTCTCAGGAACTTTTTTTGCCCCTATTTTACATTTGTTTCTCCTTCCTTTTCTTCTTCCCTCTAATTCCTTCTTTTTACTCTCTCAGGCTATTTTTACCTGCCTTTGAAAACCTGCTAATTGCTTGAACCCTTTAGGTTTTCAAAATAGAGTCATTTAGACTAGGCTATAGAAAAGGAGAAATCTGAACAATTAAAAATTAAATTATTCCACTCATAATTACTCAGATGAAAACATTTTCAGTATATAAATTTCAATGTACACATTCCAAAATTTTTTCTTTCAAGGTACCCTTGGGACCCATGTTTAGTAAAAAGTATTACCGTTTACCTTGTAACATGATATATTTGCCATTTCCTATAGTTTAGGAATCCACAATACAATGGACTCCAAATAAAAGAATGTGGAAGACATAACTCCTGATTTAATACTGTGTGTAGACTTACCCCAATCAGAATCATGATTCCAAGAAACCACTGCACTTCATCAAAGTATACATCCTATCCTAAGTTTATTTGACTGTTTGGAAAACAGAACAAATAAAACAAAGATACATGATAATAACAAGACAAGTCACTGCCATTATACTCTATGTACTTGGTTCCAAGATATTAATTTTTTACATTTGAACATTTATAAGATTGGAATGTACAATAAAATTTATGTATACATTTACTTTGGTAGTTTTTTTCTTCTTTCATCTGAAAAGCTATCATTAAATTGATGTTTCCTTTATAATCCATGGAATGTTAGAATCGAAAAAATATGGCATCTTCAAAATACAAAGAAGCAAACAAGCCAGAAGCAAGAAAACAAGCAAAAAAATACTTTTCTTAGGAGTTTCAAGTTCTTTATAGGAAGGACTAGAGAATAATTCATGATCACAATACAATGTTAGCTTAGAGATATGGAAGAATTGATTGTGTCAAAAACTATTTTTCTTAATTCAAACTAGTATTTATTAGATGCCAGTCATGTGCCAGGCACTGTACTAGGCACTAGCCTTATAAAGGTGAATAAGATGAATTCTGCGCATTCTAAGATAAAACTTAACCTTTTAGTTAAAAAAAATTGGCTCCTTATTCTAACTGTATAAAATTACTATATATTAAGTGAAAGACACACTTTTAAAAATCTGAAAGAACACACCAAAAGCAATTTAATGGGGCATAAGAAAATGTAAATCAACTATGTGGTGCTCTTTAACCTGGGATGAGAGTCATGAGTTTAACAGTAATGGATATATGACTGATTAAGCCTAAGAGAGGTTGTAATTTTAAAAGGAAAATGATACTTCAGTGACAGTTTAAAAGGCATTAAATTACTGCATTCAACCTTGTATCACAAATCTTTGTAAAGGGAACAACAGATATTTGTAACAATGTGACTTGCTCCATCTTTTCTATTTGGAACAACTTTTAATTGCCATTATGTTAGTGAATTAAGTTGTATTGATTAAAGATTATTTCAAAAAAAGACTTTCAGAGGAATGTAAAAGAGGTTGTTCTGTTGAATATATTTTAAAACCTGTCATTGCTCTTTCTTTTTTTTTTTTTTGTTCTGGGTGTTTGCTTTAATATAAGAACTTGTTAGTAACCATGATTTATATGAAATGAAATCTCTAACTGTGATACTTGATAAGGTAAATTTTGAAAGCTAGTTAAATTTATTCAACATGTAGGCTGAGAGTTTTAAAAAGTACCCACATTCTTTACATCTCGAAACTGGGCTAGTGAGCAAGCCCAGGGATAAAATTAGGGTTAGGGGCTGTTTGGTCAATGGTAGTGCATGAGGTTCCAACCATGAGAGGTGGAAGGCCAAGGGGAAAATTGGTCATGTGTATAGAGGGTTTCTTGTTTTGCTGTTCCCTTGGAAAAAGCCTCTATCTACTCTGTGCACTTGCACAAGGCCACTTTGAGATAGACCAAGGTTAAATCTGCAAAACTTCTCATTATCCTTGAATTTACTGTGATGTGGACTAGGAAACCAGTGGGTGCTACTCCTAGTTCTATGGTTTCCCCAAATATTCCATTAGACGAGGGTTTGCTGTAGGCACACAAAAGAGCTGTTTCTTCCTTTGCCATTAGGGTGGGTTGTTGCCTGGGCCAGTCAGTATGCTCAAATGGAGAAACAAGCCATCCGAGAGACTAACATGGCTGGTAGATTTGGGGGTGCAATCAGTCTTTGAGTGTCAGAAGGAAGCAGGTGATGAGGCTGAGTTGTGCTGGTTTCTCTCTATGTTATTGAGTAGGTCTGAATGCCATATCAGGAAAAGTCCAATAAAGGGCCTGAAGTAAAGTCATGGAACCAAGAATTTAGAGCCAGGGAGATGATATTAAAGGTAAAGTAAGTGGGAAGAGGGTGGGAGGGACAGATGTGCGAGTATTTGTCTCAAATGCTGGAATTTTGGAGGCTGGAGGATGAGAATTCAATGTGCCTTTCTATTTCAGACTCCTTAGAAAAACATAAGACATCTCGTTAAAGGTTAGGTTAAATTCTCTCCTACTTTCTTTTCCTTCTTCAAGCTTTCTTTTTGATGTTTCCTGTCCCTACAAAATCAGCTTTTCAGTTTGTCAGTAACAGTTATCTCCATGTCTATGTCTATGTCTATGTCTATGCCTTTGTCTATGTCTATGTCTATGTCTATGCCTATGTCTATGTCTATGTCTATGCCTATGTCTATGTCTATGTCTATCTCTAGCTACATCTATCTATCTATACATATATGACTTTTTTTAAGGGACAGTAAAGGAGATTTGTTCTTAGAGAATGTGATTGGATCTTATGTTTGGGCAGAGGGGCTGAAAAATATCTACTATATTATTTAGACAGGAATGATGCTTGGTTGGAAGTATCACAAAAATATTTTGGGGTGAGTATATACCCTAGGAAACACTCTAAAATGTTTCCAAACCAGTTAAGGATACTAAATAAAGGAAAAAATAAATTCTTTAGGAGACAAGAATAGCTCCTGGGTAATTCTGTGACAGCTGCGTTCTGTTTATGTTTCTTTAAATAGCGGCAGTATTGAAAGGAGATTGGAATCTATAAATCAATGCTTCCATTTTACAGCTTTCTGAAGATACTCAAGAATAGATATAAAAGATTAGTATAAAAGTATTAATGTGCAGGGTCAGGATTAAAGGTAGCAACTTCTTGTGATTGATAGGATTCATTTTTTTTGCTTTTTAAAAAATTGTGGTAAAATATACATAACCTAATTGTGAGGGTGGGGAACTCACAAGGAGCTCACGGCGTGGGGTGAGAAAGATTTCTCACACAAAGATTAGGACAGAAAGTAGTAAAAAGTTTATTTTACTTTCTCAAGAAAGAGAGAGAGAGAGAGAGGGAGAAAGACTGAGAGAAGGAAAATGGTCTGGCCCTGCAAGCAGGAAGGTGGAAAGTGCTGGCAGCTGAGGAAAAGTTGCTCAGGCTTTTAAAGGGTAAAAATGGCTTTTTTTCTCCCTTGCTGCAGCCTGATAACATGAATGGCTGAAGCGGCTGTGTCTACTTTTTCCAGTTTTTTTTTTTCTTTTCTCTGTGAGGCTGACTTTATCAGAGTCCTTGAAATCTGGTCCCGGGAGAGCTGGGAGGGAGCTCGCACCCCTGCTGTCTGCTTAGGGCTCTTCAAGGCTGTGAAAAAAAACCTCTCAAATAAAACAATTTTAATCTTAAAGACAAGTTGAGTTCTGGGTGGTTGATCAAACAAAAGGGCAGTTGTGTTATGAGTTTTTTCTTCAAAGGGGCAATTGTGTGTTTTGAGTTTATTTCTCTTACTTTCTGTTTGATAGTTTATCTTTCTCTGTTAGCTAGCTGATTAGCAAGGCTGTCCTTTCAATAATATCTGTTATTTTAACCATTTGTAAGTATACAATTTAGTGGCATTAAATATGTTCACAACATCTGATATTAGTAAATTTTGAAAATCAAAACTTTGTAACCATAGCCTCCAAATCAAAATTTTATGTCTCCATCTATTGGCAAAAGGAGAAGGAGCAACAACATTAAAAAGCAAAACAAATCAAAACTGGGTGGAAGATTAAGAATAAACAAAATTGATTAAAATTCAGGTGAAGGTCTGTAACTTTTCTGTTTTCCTATTGGTTTCATAAAGTCATAAAACACTATCCTAAAATCATATGGAGTGAAAAGCAATTACATTTTCGAGGCATAAAATGCTTTTTGAAATTGATATTTTTCACTTTTATGACTAAGCTCTTGGTTAGAAAAATATTGCAATAATGCATCAGAAATATGATATGTTTAAGAGATTTCATTCTTGTACTGAAACCCATGATAGAATTTTAAACTTTAGACCTAGAAGATACATTAGTGATCACCTCGTCTGATTCTTTCCTTTTATAACCGAGGAAAATGAGGTTCTTAAGGATTTATCTTTCTACCTATCCATCTATCCACCCGGAATGTGCTTTGTTCCAGAAAGTATTATAAAGTGGTTTGCAAGGATACACAGAAGATAGAAAGATAACATAAATTGGAAGCAGGTGAAAAACATAAGGGAAAAAAAAGAGCGGGATCATAGAAAGAGTCAGGACTGAAACTAACTCAGAAAAGCACATCCTTAAATTTGATGGGCATAAGCCACAGATTGGACCTTAAATGGTCTGCTGATAAATGAATAGAAGGAAATCTGATTAGCTAAGCAATTTAATTACTCCAAAGATAAAACCATCAATTGTTCAGAAGTTGGAACACTGTTTACCACACAAGAAAGAAATGTCTCCTGGGAGCCTTACTCAGGGACCACATCTTTCAAATCAACATTTTCATAGACTTCATTGCAGGAGACAGAGGGCTGTGGTATCTCTTACTATGAGCTGATTGCATCTCACCTGGGTGCAATTCCGTAAAAAGCTTCTTCCAGAATGATCTGAACCCGTTTCTCTCAGCTGGGACTTCCTGGGAAGGACCCTGATGAGTCCCTAGCAGGCCAGCTGGAGCTACTTTTTTACTCAGCCATTGAGACTCAAACTTTGTTTTTACAGGTGGTTGAAAAGAGAGCTATTATGTGTCAACATGGGATTTCCTGGTGCTCAGTTTTCATCAAAATCACTGTTTCCCAAACATTTTGGGCATGTGAATCTTCTGGGGTGCTTGTTAATGCATATTTCTGTGTCTCATGTTTATTGAGTCAGATTCAGGAAGGTGGGACCAGGAAAAGGCCCATGATGCAGGTGTGAGGAGTTACACTTTGAGAAATGCTCAAGAATCTTTTCCTGGAAGGGATATTTGTCACTTCATCCTTTAAGGGTGGTACAGAGATGCTTCAAGCAAAGTCTTAATAGAGGATTCTTTTTGTTTTCTGCCTTTTTGTCTTCCTTCTTTTCCTCTTCTCTTCCTGTACAGTTGAAATGATTGCTGGTTTGAGAGCTGGACTAAAAATTATCTCTTGTTAGAACTGATATTTTCTGATTGACACCAGACAAATCCACAGCATTGACAATTTTCTTAACATGTTGTTTTGCAATGCTATTGAGAAAATGAGCAAAGTAAAGGTAAGGGATTTCCTTTGGTACAAGGAGAAATCTGGCTTCACTGAGATGAGATGCCATGCTTTCTGATTTTGTGTGGCTCTATTTCTGTAGATCTCTGTCTCCATTTTAGAAAGAAGATATAACAAGGAAAAATGGGTTGAGTAGTGTAGGTGAGGCACAGACTCCTGGTAGGGAGGAATATTTTATCCCTGACATTGTTTAGGATTGTTGACACATGGTGATAAAAAAAAGAAAAATTTTAGTTGTTTTCTGATTGTTTGTTAAATTTCTTATAGATAATGTGTCCCCTTATTGCCAGCATCCAGGGTGGACAGCCCTGTTTCCTCCCTCTCATGATACAACACTCCTTCATTTGTTTGTTTTTTGTTTTGTTTTGTTTTTGATACAGGGTCTAACTCTGTTGCCCAGGATAGAGTGCAGTGGCATCATCATAGCTCACTGCAACCTCAAACTCCTGAGTTCAGGCGAGCCTCTGCCTCAGTTTCTGGAGTAGCTGGGACTAGAGGTGTGTGCCAACATGCCTGGATAACATTTTTTTTTTTTTTTTTTTTTTTTAGAGACAGGGTCTTGCTATGTTGCTCAGGCTGGCCTTGAACTCCTGGCATCAAGTGATCCTCCTGCCTCAGCCTCCCAAAGTGCTAGGATTATACATGTGAGCCACCATGCCCAGCCAGTACAACACTCTTGAGGTGTATTGTAAGGTATTTGGGTTTGGAGGTAGAGGGGACCAGGGGGAGGAGTGGAGCAGGAATACAAGGCTTTATTCCATTGCTTTGCTGTAGCCTTGCTATTCAGAGTATGGTCCTTGGACCAACAGCATCTGGGTATTACCTGGCCTCATCCAAGATCTACTGAACTGGAATCTTCATTTTAACAAGACAACCAGTCATTCTTGCATATTAAAGTTTGTGAAGTGATGTTTTAGGATAGCACTTCTCAAAATTTTGTGG
This sequence comes from Daubentonia madagascariensis, assembly GCA_023783475.1. Taxonomy (NCBI): domain Eukaryota; kingdom Metazoa; phylum Chordata; class Mammalia; order Primates; family Daubentoniidae; genus Daubentonia; species Daubentonia madagascariensis. The sequence continues at coordinate 35,418,797 of JAKFHU010001035.1, read as the reverse complement.
GCATTAGAATTACCTGGAGGGTGGAGTGCTTGTTCAAACACAGATTCCAGAGATTCTGATTTAGTAGGTAGGGTCAATGAATTTGCACTGGTAAGATTTAGATTACAAATTACAATGCCATTGTACACTTTTAATAATGAGGGTAGAGAATAATGCTTCTTTTTTAAAAAATTGGAATTTATTTTTTAAAGCAGTTCTAGGCTTACAGAAAAATTGAGCAGAAAGCACAGAATTCCCGTATACCCCCAGCCCCCTCCCCCCACAGCTTTCCCCACTATCAACATCCTGCCCCAGAGATGTACCTTTGTCAAAATTGATGAACCTACGTTGACACATCATCATCACCCAAAGTCCACAGTTTACATTAGGGCTCACTGTTGGTGTTGTGCATTTTGTGGGTTTTGAAATGTGTTCTATTCACACAGAATAGTTTCACTGCCCTAAAAATCCCCTATATTTTGATTTCATATATTTGATTTCCATTAATTTAAATAGTGTTCCACCTATTCATTCCTCTTTCCCTTCACTGCCTCGCAATCACTAATCTTTTTATTTTCTTCATAGTTTTGCCTTTTCCAGAGTGACATATTGTTGGAATCATACAGTAGCCTTTTCAGATTGGCTCCTTTCATTTTGTAATATGCATTTAAAGTTTCTCCATGTCTTTTCATGGCTTGATAACTCATTTCTTTTTAGTGCTGAATAATATTCCAATGTCTGGATGTACCACAGTTTATCCACTCACCTACTGAAGGACATCTTGGTTGTTTCCAAGTTTTGGCAGTTATGAATAAAGCTGCTATAAATATCCATGTGCAGGTTTCTGTGTAGACATGAGTTTTCAGTTCCTTTGGGTGTATACCAACAAGCACAACTGCTCCTCGGTATTTACCCAAGCACTGGATTTACAGTGGTAAGAGTATGTATATTTTTGCAAGAAACTGCTAAACTATCTTACAAAGTGGCTGTACCATTTTGCATTCCCATCAGCAATGAATGAGAGTTCCTGTTGCTCCATATCCTCACCAACATTTAGTATTGTCACTGATTTGGATTTTGGCCATTCTATTAGGTGCTTTGTGGTATCTTGTTTTAGTTTACAATTCCTTAATAACATATGATGTTGAGCATCTTATGCTTATTTGCCATTGGTATATCTTCTTTATATTTTGGTAATTTTGGCATATTATGGTATATTCTGCATATTTTCTTCTTCTGTCAGATATGTCTTTTGCAAATATCTTTTCCCAGTCTGTGACTTGTCTTCCCATTCTCTTGAGACAATAGTGCTCTTTAAATGGGCCACATAGAATCATCTGGAGTGTTCTAAAAGATGCTGATTCCCTGGGACCCATCCCCAGAGACTATGAGAAATTCCTTAGCCACTCTGAACTACTTTCTCTCTGTCTACATTCAGGGGATCTTGTGCCCGGGTCTGAGCTGAGGGGGCTGAGCTCTGATCTGCCTACTGCTTTTCCTATCTCATGATTCCTGTCTGCCATGCTCAGACGTTAGACACATGGCTGATAGACAAGATTTGCTCTGTTCCTGAGAGCTCCAGACTCTACTCATACCTTAGAGGAAATGATGCTTCTTGGTTAGTACAAGACTTTTCCCTACTTCTTCTCTCTGTTACTAGAGACATTTGGGATAATGAATGAATAGTAAAGGGTCCAGGGGCCAAATCTGTCACCCACAAATATTTTTCTGGTTACTTATTTTGTGTAGGGCATCTTGGTAAGAGGCAGGAGATTTAAAGAGCTTTAAGAAGAGGTTCCGACCTTTAAGGAGCCTACAATTTATTTGGGTGTCTAGGGCTTTTGGTCCAAACAAAGTCCCAATACTAGCTGTACCAAAATACCATTTTCTATTTTTAAACTTTTGCATATGCCTAATATACTATTTAAAAATACTTTAAAATTTCAAACCTGAAATGGAACACCAGTTATAAAACAGCTAAGAGCAAAGCTGTGTTGAGTGAAAGGTGTGGTGTACCTGGCGCTCCACCTGCTCCATTTCCCCTTTGCTCACAAGTAGTGTCTGGGGCATCTTATTAGCACCCACTCCCAGGAACGCATTTAAAAAGCTCATTGCTCCTCCTTCTTTTTGGACTCTGGCGTTCGACTCATTGCTTTCTCCCCACGCTTAATCTTGCAAACATAGGAGTTACTTGAGTGACACGGGCAGCCTGTCCAGTACCTGGCCTCTTAGATGTCTTCAACTGCAGTGTGATGTGCCGCCTAATCCACTCCATCCTTCTTTTTTAGTGATCACACTGGAACTGCTGGCCTTCTGAAGTTTTAAAAGAGGAAGTCGTGGGGAGGGTATTCTTTTCCTGCTTCTGTTAAGGCAGAAGGGACACTCTCCCCACTCCTTCCTGTGGTCAGACCTCCAGTAGAATAAAATTCCTGGTTTCTGTTCCTGGACTTTGCTCCTTTCAGGAAAGAGGAATGACTTATCTGACTGGTAAATTTCAGAAGAGGATCTAAGCATGCTTAGATGCTCCTTCTAGGTCCTCTTTGGACCTCCTGTAGCGAAGATTGTAAAAACTCATCTTGGAGAGTGGAGTGGAGCCTCTCGTACTGTTTCTCCGCATCCAGGAGCTTCTCACGGCTGTTAGTCTGTCCCTGGACAGTCAAGTTTCCCTGAACCCTCTCCTTACCCACTTTTAGTGCTTCCCATCGCTTCCCTGGAGAATCTTAGTGTTCTCTCATAGATGATCTGTTTGAAATGTGAGAATCTGCTTACCATTCTGGTTCCTCTCCTGGAGGAGGCACACACTACCTACGTCTAGTCAGCCCTCTTGATCCCCCAATTTGATTTTTATGCAATCATAAAAATCATCTGAATATGGTTATACTTAAAATTTGAGCTTAAGCACTTAAACTTATTAAGGAGAAAGGGAAGTGTCAATTTTGTCATTTTAGGACACATTTTCACTAAGGCTGACATGTTAAAATTAATGAATAAAACTTTATCTAACTAAACCAGATGGATTGGGATCTTTACCTCCATCCCTTATCTACCTCACTACTTCCTGAGGTTGAGCCTTGGGGAATTTCATGATATGAGTGCTTTTGGTATGTTGTTGTTAACGGTTTCCAAAATTTTATTGGAGGAAAATGCCAGATAATAAATTGCATTGTTCCTTTTCATAATTTGTGGTAAGCAATTTATTTTTTGGTTTGTTGTGACATCTAGACTATAAGGTTTCCTGGAGTAAAAACTAGGGAGAAATAAAGGATTAGCTTTAATGGTATGTGGAGATATTTGAGAAAATTAACTTCTGAGGTAAAAAATTCCTTGTCTTCTTCAGCTTCCGCAGTGAACCTAAGACCTGTATGGGGAGACGAGTTGAGCTAAATGCTCAGTTAGGACCACTCTCATTCAAGGAGATGGGTTTCAGAGCTCAGGGGTGCCTCTGAGAAGGCTCAGTGAGAGTTAGTAGGCTCACAGTTAGAGGCAAACTTCCAGGTGCTTCATGGCTGAGGGAAGAAATTACAGTGGCATTGAAATGCCATATTCTCCCGTATGTATCCAAAGGGAACATTCTAAGGGGGAAAAAGGAAAATCCAAGGGCTGAATGGGCTATGCTTTTTGAGTGTGCTCCGGTAGAAAGATCATGATGTCATAGTATATTAATTTAATGACCAAATAAATATAGAAACCAAACATAGAAACTGTAGTTAAATATACTCTTGAGACCATAAATATGTACATCGTACTACTTTTTAATGTGTAATGAGAATTAAACATTTTAAGTAATAAAAGCAGGGAAAAGAGCCTTTGGGCAGGTACCGTGTTCTAAGAATCCAAATTGCCTCTTATTAAAAATATTTCTCAAAGCAAATCTTTGAGATTTGTGTTTTCCATTGAGAGTCTTCCCTTCTCGATTTGCCTTGCCTTGGAAGATGTTGAATTTTCATGTTTTTATCCCTCTCATCTTTTCACTCATGTTTCTGTACCAGCCTCTTTGTATCCTCCTGGACATAACAGCTCCCCCCATGGTGCCATCTGTTGCCTCCTACTTGAGTCAACAGTGGGAACAGATGAGACTTCTGCATTCAAAGTAACAGCACATTCAGGGGCATGTCTTTAGTCTCACTCTCTCTCAGATATAACAGATTACTATCAGCCACATGCGTCTGACAAGATAGCATTACCCTAATAAGATTTAAAAGTAAAAGAGCGTACAGCTGTTGGTTGTTTAAATATCTTTTTCATATTTATTATTTTATATGGAGCATAATTAAATAGCTGAATTACCAGTATCCTTATATAGGTAACTAAGCATCCATACGATTTTGGAAACATTTTGATAATAAATGAGAAATGATAGAAACTGTCATGTTGGAAAGCTGTACACTTTCTTCAAAGCCATACAATTTCAGTTTCTAATAATATCACAAATAGGAGTAGCGAAAGAAAAATTGTGCACATTATGAGCTAAGGTACCCTGTTTTAATTTTATGCAGTTGATTTTTTAGGCCAGCTCAAGGGAAAAAAATAGCACATTAAAAAATGCCCAAACATATTCACTGGGTAGCTTGTTTATTTAAATCAGAATAATTTAATGTGTTGCAACTATATGTCATGAGCCACATTACAATTCCATAAAACAACTCATAAATCACAAAGGAGGTACCAAGAATAAAGGAACAGTGGAGGAAATCTTAAGAGACATTGTAATAGCATAATTGGCAGTACAAATTGTTGGGTTCTGAACAAACCAGAAAGATGCAGCTTTTGCCAACAATAATGGAGAGGGAAAATACTTTCCACGGTAAATCCAAGTACAGGGAGTGTGACTGTATAGCTATTAAAGAGCCCACAGAGACATATTAAAATAAAACATGCTTTATACCTTGTTGATCACATTATTTGAGGTAGTTTACAAAGATTTACATTATTTATAAATCACTTAAATGAATAAGGGCTAGTAGGCATGATTTTTATTTCAAATTTTGATTCAGGTTTATGACAATGATGAAGGTAAATTGTTTTAAATTTTTATACTTTAAAGAACTTCACAAAGTTAGCATGATTTCCAAATATCATAAAAATTTTAAATACTTTATCTGTGTTCTAAAGGTGGTGCATTAGTCAGCTTTTGCTGTGGTAACAAACAACCATAATATCTCAATAGCTTACAATAACTAACATTTATTTCTAACTCATATTGCAAGATAGCTGCAGGTCAGTGTGCTGTCTTGGCTGGACTCAGCTGGGCTTATCTCCACGTATCTTCCCTTTCGAGGGCCCAGGCTGAAGGAGCATTTTCTGTCTGGGTCATATTATTCTTATGGCAGTGGGCAGAACACAGAGAGGCAGAGCCTAACCATGTAAGCGTAATTTATGCCTCTGCTGGAAGGTGGCCTAAGTCATGTCTGCTCACATTCTGTTGGCCAAAACAAGTCACAAGCCCATGCCCAAATTAAGTGGGGTTGGAAGTGCATTCTTCCTACTGAGAAGAATTGCAAAAATGGGGAGGAAGTGAAAAATCAAGAACAAACAATGCAATCTAACACTGTTGGTAAAAGGCAGGTCTTTAACTAATACCTTGGAAGTTCTCTCTAGTAAAAACCTCTGTCAAAGATCATTGATAATATTCTTGTGGAATAATCTGCAGTTTATCCTAAGTCCTTATTGTTATCCACTTGCTTAATGAAGCATTTGACAAGTGTTGATAATTTCTTCCTTCAAACTTTCTGTTCTTCTTGCTTCAATAGTATTTTTCCTTTTTCTTTTCTTACCTGTCTGAAGACTGCTGTATGCCTTCTCTAATTGTCTTTCTTCCCGGGGTCCTGAAAACAAGAATTTCCCAATGGTTCTTTCATTGGCCATCTTATTGCTAAGCGATCCCAATTCCAATCCCATGGTTTAAATGATCTACTCAATGTGGAAACAACTCAAATGAACTTCTCCAGCCCTGACCTCCAAAATTGCACTTTCACCTGCCTTCTGGGATCTCCATTTGAATGGGTTTTGGCAGCTTAAATTCAATGTTGTCACTAGAAGCTTGTCATCTTTCCATCTAGATGTCTCCCCTCTGATGTTCCTATTACAGATAGCAGCATAATTTTCTAGGTCATTCTGACTCAGAACTATGAGTTGTATTTGACTCTTCCCTCCTTCCAACATCCAATCAATGAATGCTAAGTCATAGGATAGTCCAACATCATGATGTTTCCTGTAAGTATCCACTGATTTCTTTCCACCATGGTCATTCTGGTTTATTTCTTCACTGCCTCCCACCCACTTAAAGCAGTAGTCTCCTTTATTGTTCTCCCTCTTCTAGCTTCTTATTTGTCCCCAAGTTTTCCAGACCAGAGCTCATAAAATTTTCTGGTTACCCTCTGGGTGTAAATCAATCACAAATTTTCTCTGATATACAAGACTTTTCCTAATATGTTTCTAACTCAACTTTTCACAGTTATTTTCTGAAAGTTAGTGTTAAGTGACTCTCCTGCCAAAATAGGTAACTTAATATTACTAGAACACATCCAAAATTTCCCACTTAACTTGTCTTTTATTTGCTATTTTTTTTCTGTCTGGAATATACCCCTTACTCCAACTTTTGTTCAGATGCTACCTACGCTTTTTAAATTCAATCTCATAAGATACCTCTTCCAAGAGCTTTGTCCATTAGCACTTGGTTTGCTTATCTCTTATGCATAGATTTCCTTTGTGTTCCAGTGATTTGTAAAATTATTTCTTCAACGAGAGACTACAACCTTTTTGTAAACCGAGACTGGATATTACTTATACTTGTAATTCCCTGTAGCGTCTAACCCAGAACTTGTAAACTTATAATATTGTTTAAAGGGCTTGAACTCAAGAGTCAAATTCTCTGGCACATAGTAAGCACCTCATAAATGTTAATTATAACTAGGTTTTGTTATTATTAATCTTCAATAAATGCTAACAGAATGTGGCCACACTTACTTGAAAACAGTTTCACATTATTTTCTACCTTGTTTATAAAGTGAGTAGTAAATGAGAAAAAACAAATTCTGCACAGAGATCATTAAGAAATGATTTATTTTTCTATTTACAATGGACATTAATTATAAGCTTTTAAAAAAGGGGGTGGTAAGATACATTCTTTGCACAGAGTTAGTTTCTATATAGCGTGTTTAGACTTAGTCTACACAGCAAAGAAGTTTCCTGAAATAAATTAATTTTCTCTGCAACCTGCAAAAGATCATTAAAATAACTGTAAATCTCCTTAGAAGATAAATATAAAAATAAAGTGCTTTTTACCTATGACTTGTTCAACAGCTCACGTTACCTCAGTTATTATTCTTTCTGAATAAATAGTTGCCTATCACATAACTGCCTTGTTTCATGATAAACTTAGAGAGTTATGCAAAAATAGGTCACAGAAAGGCAGTAGGTAGGTGGGAGAGTGTGGGCTGATCCACTATTAATTTCAGTTTTTCAAATATAGACATTAAATTCTAGTGTTTGTTATAAAGTAATGACTATATGTCATGATTTTTGAAAATGCTAATATCTCAGAGCCATCACACTAAATTAACAGAATTAGGAAATAGTAAAAGAGTATTGTTGTCAGAAAAAATAAGAGAGAACATGGTCTTCAAGATTCAAAAATCATTAGACCCAATGTGTTTCATTAAATTTAAGCTTTTTTGGAAGAAATATAAACATTTTTGAGTTCCCCACTGGGATTTCTTGTTATTAAACTTTAAAATAGTTTTGCAGTTACTGTCAGAAATAAAAGTCACACTTCTGTTTTCCTCCCTTGATCACCTGGTGTTTGAAGATTACTACAAAGAAATGAAAGGTTACATCAAATTCTTATTCCTCAGACCTCTAAATAACACATACCTAAGTTTTATATGTTAATATCTTCTCAATGTAATGGCATTTTAAACTTTTTGAAAGACAGAGATCTTGTCTTATTCTTTCTTAAAACAAATCTGCAAATTAACTAAAACAGCGATGCTTAAGTGGTTAACTGTTTATATATTTAGAATAGTTCACCTTTACTTCACTTATAAAAACAATACATCTTCAGGTGTTAGAAACCAGATATTTTTGCTTGTTCATGTTGTAAAAGAGGCCAAAAATATAAATTTAAAATAACTTGTACAAGTATAAAATATTAAGTAGAGGTAATAATTCAGCCGAGTCAGTGACCAGTGCGTATTTTGAAGTTATTTAGCTATTTAAAATCTTGAATTTCTTATCTATAAATAAGAAGTGAGGACTAGGTGGTCTTTTAGGTTTCAAATCCCAAATTTCTTTAAACCCCAAACCAAAATTATTCTATGAGTAGGACCCATAGATGGCAGTACCATATAATAAAAACAATGAAAAGAAAAATGATGTTTTCTGAACTTGTCCAGATTGGCAAAAAATATAAAATTAAAACTCATTTATTATACTATGTGGTTTCAAATGGAAAAAAAGAAAACAAAAGCAAAATGGCTATCATCAGAGTCACTTACTTGGTTTTGTTTCATAACGTTCTAGTTACATGAAATTCTAGGTGCACAAGATAAAGATGGGAGAAAAACTAAAGTCTGCTATTTCTATATAGTCAATGCATCAAATGCCAAAAAATTATAATGTTTCTAAGGAAATTATCAGAGTTTCTAACTCTGGTACCAAAAATTGGATTTTGAAAAAGCCATTAGAAATAATACACGTACTGAATGTAAAATAAAACAACAACAAAAAACTTAAATTGAAATGACATTTAACTTTGTAGTAAATTCTCATTATGTTAGGAAAATTTACAGGTAAAAGCATGAACTCAACCTCATAAAAATCTGTATTGTAGAATATTTTGAAATTAACATTCCTTTACTTCTAAACAGCATACAGTATCTTAACCTAAGTTAACAAAATATTGTCTCTTGGAGAGAAGAACAGTGACTGGCTTTAACAAAATGACAGGGATTTTCTGTACATTTTTCATCTATCCATTGTAAAGTAGATGACTTTAGGAAATTTGAAGATGTAGGTATAATCTGACCACGAAGAATGGGATTCTCAAAGTCACAATCAAGCCACCCTTTGTCCCAACTATTGAGAATTTGGAATTATTAAAATTAAAATTTTATTAAAAAGTTTCTTGAAAGCTATATTTGAATATACTATCAATATATTCCAATGCATTAAAATCAGGACATGAAAAGTCAGGAACAGTTTTTCCTTTTCAAAGCACTTTATAAAGAACATTCTCACATTGTAAAATTATCATCACCATCATAAAATTGGACAAATAGCCAAGAAACAGTTACTTGCAAACCGGTTGTACAACCGAAATATTTAAAATTACTGGCCAGGGATAGTGGCTAATGTTTTCCTATGAAATACTTCAAGGTATTGCAGAAACAAGGGGATACGCCATTCAACTTTATAAAACCAATAATGTTATGATGTAAGGAAAAAAGGTCACATATCTCAACAGCAAAATAAGTAAAGAAAATAGCTATTATCCATGCAATTCACATACATAACAATTTATATGTATATATAACAATATAACAATTTATATTCACATACATAACAATTATAATATGGGTTCTGGGGAACATTCAGCAGGCATTCTTTCAGCACAGATTGTTCCCATATGTCAGGATAGGTATGAAAATTTTATGTAGGACAGTGACATTGTTCTCTGATCACCTACAGCCCCATTGTGGAGGCACACATGTACACTTTGAAGTGGCTGATACAAGGGACACAGTGGAGCAATCAGAGTGGAGGTAGGGAGTTTCCTGGAGGTGGTGAGTTCTGAGTATCACATGCAATGGCAGGGAAAACGAAAAGTAGGAGTCTAAAGGGACAGCAGAGCAGAGCCAGTGTTCCCCCATTTAAACATAGGGTAACTTTTATGGCCTTTTTTACTAATATGAGCTTGGAAGTGGACACCTTAAAAGGCTTTATCCCTTCCAAGCCTACTTATTCAAATCTTCCCATTCTTGGTTGCTGGCCATTGCCTGGGATCTGATTCTTGCTCTCTGCCAGCTCCTTGGTGTGGTTACTTAGACCTCACTTTCTCCTCTGCCTTGCCAGACCCCTTCCCACTCCCACTGTCTGGCACCCTCCACCCAAGACAGTCAGGGGGCAAGCACTGTGTGTTTGTGTGTGTGTGTGTGTGTGTGAAAGAGAGAGAGAGAGAGAGAGAAGAGAGAGAGAAAGAACAAAAAGGTTTGCTTAATTAAGAGACCAGTACTAAAATCAGTCAGGGCTGTGAGGTAAGACTGGGAATACAGCTGGACGAGTGTTTGAAGGACAAGAAAAGCCATCTGCATTTGGTGTGATAGAAAATGGATAGATACTGAACTATGCAGAGCAGAAAAGTGAAGTAATGAATATAATTTCATCACAAGGTTTTTTATATATATTATATATTGTATAACTTTAATATATATATAAAAAAGCAATGTTATTTGTGTATTATTTGGAAGTAGCACTCTGGTTAGGAGCGTTTGGTCATCTGGATCAGAATGTAAGCTTCTTGAAGGCAGGGGTTCTTCCTTATACTCTCCAGGTCTCTTAGGAAGCCTGATTTCCTAATTACTCAGTAAATATTGGCCAATTGAGAATGAGGTAGTTAAATTTTTTACTTTGGAATCACTTTGTCTGTTATGAAATATTTCACATTATCGTTCCCATTTTATTTCCTGTCTTTCTCTGTAAGAAACTGAAAGAATGAATAACTTCAGACAAAAAAAATTAAGCAGAACTTACCTAATGCTTTTTCTCTGTAAAAATTAATAGTTTAATTTTCTAAAATTAAAATTTATAAGACACCTCAATTGGTGGTAGGCCTTTCCTGTATAACTGTGAGAAAATTTTACTTTATTCATGGACTTTTTCATTTTTCATATTTTTTCTTACATTTTAATGTACTTTGGAGCATTCCAATTCTGACTGGGGAAGTGAGCCTGCCTGAGATTGCATTTACCTAATTTAAATCAGGGATATAAAGTGTCTTGATTTTCAAACCCACACACAAGAAAAACCATAATAGAGAAATACCATAATCAAGGGGAGAAGGTAATAAAAGTTCATATTAAAATTTTGCAAATGACTGCATTAGGTTTAATTTTTTTTGTACTACAGGAAGCTTTACATGTAAAAATAAAAACAGTGGCATGTTTTGATTTTGGCACAATATAGTGTACTTTCAGCATTTCACTTCATCCTAAGGAGCTAATCCGACCTTAGGAGAACCTTTCTATTGTCATATAATAGCTATTACAGAGGTGTGCATTTCACTTTCATTTTCCTCTGAATCATTAATTTTTATTAGAGTTGATGTTGAAATTCCATAATACAGATTCAAGTTTTACCACAAAATCAGGTAGGCTAGCAGTAGTTAAAAAATAATTCACCTTGACTTTTGAATACCTATTCTTTGTTACCATGCCTATCCTGATGCCAAAAATAATTGCAGAAATTTCCCCCAAATTCAAAAGTTTCTTAAAGTGGCTTGTGTTAAAGATACTTAGTTGATGCAAACAATTATGATTCAGGAATATCTAAAGTTCTAAAATTAACTATCATCAGAGATAAAGGAGAGTAAAGTAATCTCATGAATGTCATCACTCTTGTTTCATCCCTTCTTGGTTTTCTCCTCTTTTCTTCCTGCAGTGCTTAGTACAGTGGTTACACATAGTAGGCGCCAGAAATGTTCACTAAATAAATACACATGAGGTTAAGCCCAAAGTCAACATTATTCCTCTTGTGTCACTTATTGTTGATGCACTTTTCAGAACAAAACTCAGTGTGTTACAGTAATGTAAGAAGAGAATATCTGTGATCCTTATCAGCCACTCTGAGAAATGGGTTCACCTTTCTATTCCTGAAAGCTTTGATAAGTCGAGCATGGGGCCCTTCAGGACCCCGGATGTCCAAACAGATCTGGAGGAGGGCAGGATTCATACCATGGCGGGGCAGAAAGAATGGATAAACAAGAGGAGGTTGGCACATAAGATGGTAAACAACTTTCCCATATGACTGACTTTCATAGTTATCTTATATAACCCGCCTATATGTTGAGTTCTATGGTTTTTAATTCTCTCGATCTACTATTTCTCTTTTCCCCTTTTGAGAAGCAAAATCTCTAAAAAATTTCCAGCCCAATTTATCTTTTTCCATCCTTTAATCCACTTCTCCACTTCAAACAGGCTTTTATCCTCACCACTCATGAAACAGAGAAGTGACCTTTATGCTGACACCACCAAAGGTCACCGTGTCACAGTCTTTGTCTTCCTTGACTTATCAGCAGTACTTGACACAGGTGATTACTTCCTTATTTTGAAACTCTTTCTACATTTGATTTCCAGGAGTCTACTTTTTACTCATTTTCTTCCTACTTCACTAGTTACTGTCAATTTAATTCTCCCTTGCCCACATTCCTCATGTTCATTCCATACCTTTCCAAGTTGGAGCACCCCAGAGTTTAGTCTTCAGACTTCTCAATTTCTCTAAGTGCACTCACTCCCATGATGATCTCCTCTAATCTATAGCTTTAAATACCATATATATATTGATCACACCCAAATTTATATTTCTAATCCTGACCTCTTTCCTTATAACCAACTATGTGTTCAACATATCTACTTGGATGTCTGATTAGCCATCTCAAACTTAACATGCTCAAAATAAACACTGGAATTTTCTTTCCAATCCTGTTACTTGCTTGTATTCCCCATCTTGATAAATGGCAAATTTAATCTTCCATTTTCTCTGATCAAAAATCTTGGAGTCTTTTTTGACTCCTTTCCTTTTCTCATATCCTCACATCAAACTAGTCGGCAAACTCTATCAGACTAGTTCTTTCAGATGAACAAAATGACTCTTCTACTATCACTCTGGTCCAGGTCATCATCCTCTCTTGCCTGGATAATTCAAGTCTCTTAACTGGTCTTTCTGTTTTCACTTTTGTCCCTATTATATACTCTCTATGTAGCAGTCATGGAACTCCTTTTAAAATGTAAGTCAGATTATGTTACTCTTTTGGTCAAAGCTTCCATCTCCTGCAGAATAAAATCTACAGTTCTAACAGGGGATTTTGAGCCCTTGTAAAATCTCATCCTTTATTTCCTCTCTGACCTCATGGCCTACTACACTGCCCCTCACTCACTGTACTCCAGCCACTCTGGTTTCTTAGCTACTGCTAAAAATTCCAGGTTTTTTTTCCCACTTCAGAGCCTTTGAACTTTGTGCTTTCTGTTTCCTCCCTCAGGATTCTTTTTCCTCAGACACCTGCATGGCTTGCTCCAATGCTTCATTTAAGTCTCTCCCCCAATATAAAATAGAGGCCTTTTGCTTTTCTTTTCTCCTTCTGCACCCCTTATTTCACCAGACTTGTTTATTTATTCATTCATCATCCCCTCCCACTGGGCAACAAATGCCACGAGGGTAGAGACTTGGTCTCTTTTCTTCACTGCTGTATACCTGGTGGCTGGAACAGCACTTGGCACATAATGTTAGTGTTTATTAGTATTCAATAATATTTATTGAATGTATTAATTTATAAGGGGTTTAGGACGCAGATGAGCAAACGATTACACAGAGGGAGTAAACACATGGAGCACAGTACTATTATAAATGGATATCATAAAATATAAAAACATACTAATAGAAGCCAGCAAGCTATAAATATCACTACATTACAAATAAGAAATCAGAAGAGCAAATGGTCTACTGCCAGCCTCCAGTGCCTTCCCACCTTCTTACCTAGTCATCACCTCTCTTTGTTTGACCTCCTTCACCACTTAGGCCTTCTCTGCATTTTTCTTTAGGTGTATGCCCAGAGAACAAAATTAAAAATAAAATTCTACTTTCTAATTTCTAGATTTCTTAGTATAATCTATCCCATCTGAAATGTTTTGTTGCCCTATTAACTTTGGCAAGTTTCCTGTCTTATTTGAATATAACCACAAAGTAAGCCTAGGAGCAGTTAACTTAAAAATTTTGATTTAAGTATTTATTACTTACTTGGCTTCAGGAAATACCAGAAAGGCAGTACAATTACATAAAACATAGCCATATAACATAAATACAAGAGCAAGGAATGAATAGAACCATGATTGAGACTTTGTTACAAAAGCATGCCGTAGAGCAGGGTCAGCAAACCATAGCCTGTAGACCAAATCAAGCCTCCTGCCTATTTTTGTAAATAAAGTTTTTTTTGGAACACAGTCACATCCCTTCATTTGTGTAGTCTATGGCTGCTTTCACACTACAATGGCAGAACTGAGTAGTTGTGATAGAGTCAGTATGGCTCACAAAGATGAAAATACAGTATTTATTATATGGCCCTTTACTAAAAAGTTTGCTGACTCCTGCTATAGAGTCCTATATGCTTGCCGTGGGTGGGTCCCAAATTTGCTTCTAACTTTTCTAGTTGCTAATAAAGATCAGCTTTCCAGCTGAAGAACAATTATTCTTAATGTTGAAGACCAGAAAGAAATTTCTTCTGAACGATCCTTATCAGAAGGACCTTAAATAATGTAACAATATCCTTTGTAAGATCCTCAGCCTAAACGTGATGAAGGACAAATTCTGTTAGGATATTTCTTAAAATACCCCTTCACATAGGCTGATGTCATCATGCTGAAGTCTAGTTCTCTCAATGGAGGAAATACTTCGGGGAACCACCGCTTGTGATCTCTTGCACAAGCATCTCCATTCCAATGTTACAAACATTCTTTTTTGATTCTTCTTTCATATTTAGTATCTTATTAACATTTTGTACTCTTAAATTTTGTCTGATTGTGGGCAAATGACTTCCTCGATTCATTTGGAAAAGGGTGAAAACTGTATTATGAGCAGTGCAAACTACGTTTTCAATGGTGTGGAGGAATTGAAGTGAATGGCATGTTTGTGGATTGTCAAAATTTGGATATGTATAGTAGTAAATGGCTGGAGATGGGGTTGGTGACAAAGTAAGTTGGAATCAGGTTGTAAAAGATCATGATAAGTAATTTGGGCTTTATCAGTCCGCAGTGGGGTCTCCACTAAGATTTTCAAAGTCTTTGTTGACGTCACTTCATTTAGCTATATGCTGAAGAAAATAAAGTTATTTAAAAAGCAAAGAATGAGGCCCCCATACTTTGTCTTCACCAAAAGCAACTCAAAACAGATGTTCTTTCCTACCATGGTGACATATGGGTCTAACAAATTGCTTCTAGCAGGCTCTTCAGCATTCCACTTGCCTCTAGCTTTTTCATACTATCTCCTTAGAGCTCATGGCTGTCTTCTCTCAAGGTCAAGGCTTTTCTGATTCCTCCCAGTACCCCTTTCCTGCAGTGTTTTCAGCACAAACACATGCTCTGTCTGTCAGGTACAGTGTAAAAATGACTTTGCTGGAAGGCGTGGAGATTTCTGGGCACAAGCCACACACAGAGTGAGCATTATAAGCAGATGGCCTCATTACCAGCTTCAGCACGAGCCAGATAGAAACAGTGCTGGGGCTTTTACAAGATGAGACAGTTACGGTCGTCTGATCTTTTACCTTGGTCTGAGGTCCTCTCCTGAGGTTCAGTTCAAAACAACTCTCTTTGGAGCCTCCATTTCCTACTTCTTCCTTGCTTTGATTTCACTCAGCATGATAAAAAATATAAATAAAATCTCTCCTCTAGTTTCTTTTTCTATGCCTGGACAGTTTTACTTACTGGTGTTTTTTACTCTTCCCAAATTCCCTTAAGTTCTTTCTCAGTTCCTCAATCTTAGTCAGTCAGCCTGTCTCCTTATTTTCAGTTTTCTTAAGCATCTTTCTGCCATCACCATCCCTGGATTGCACTCTGATCATGCGAGTTTTTCTCAGTCTAACTTTCCGTTGCCTGTCAAACTGTTCTAAAATTAGTACACCAACACCTCTCCTTTTCTAAAGAAAAATATGGTTATAAGACAATTCACAATAAAGCCAGGGGAAGGTAGGGGGTAGGGATATTTCTACATATTAATATTTTATTAATATTTAAGAATGTGAGCTGATGGGGATTAAAAAGGAAAAAAATGAGAGACAAATGTAAGCCTAACTGGCTAATTGATACTCCTTCAAACTCCCCATTTGTAAGTTGGGGCAGCTCAGCAGACTCTCCTGCTTGTCTCAGTAGAGAAAAGACAAACACCCCTGTCTTGTTTTCTCGACTCCTTATAGTGTGGGTAGGAGAAAGTAGTTTCCCAGTTTTCTTCTTTTAATTGAGTACAGTTTGTATTATGTATCCTTATATATATTATAAGCTTATTGAAAGTAGAGGCCATGCATTTACTTCATTGTATCTCCCACAGCATGGAACACAGAGCTGGGAACATCTCTTGCTTTTATTTTACTCTGTGCTAACTTCACTCTCAGATTCTTGGTGGGGATAAGCTGGTTGCTAGTTGCTTCCCTCTTACATCTTCCCAAATTCAAACCCAATAGAATAGCTAACATCTCCCTAAATAGTTCAAACAAAATATCTGGACCCAACAATCATATGCCTTAATTGAGTCATGTCTACCACTGAAGAATTACTGTGGCCAGAGGGATAAAATAGCCCAGCTGATGGAGGAAAGAGTTGCAGGAGCTGGACAGAGTCACTTCTGCTTGAAGCACACAGACTTCAGTAAAAGAGGGTGATCCTCAAAGGAAAGTTGAGTTTCTGTTTCTAGAAGATGAGTAAATGGATGATAGCTATCTAACACTGTAATATTCATTACAATGTCCTTATTAAGAATGATTACAAGTGTAGTACTCTGTTATTGTAGCTCCTATGAACCTTGAGCAACAGACACTGCATGGCTGTGAGTTAGAAGTTAGAAGTTTCTCAAGAACAGCTCAGGACAGATGTGGAGAGAGTTTGGAAGCCAGTAGAGGCAATGTGAAGGCTACACGTCATTGCTAAAAAAGACAGTTTTCTGAGACTCATAGGAGATCTCCTACTGCTTACATAATAAAGTACAAAACCTCAGCATGACATAAAATCCTTTACAACTGGATTGCAGTTTACTTCTATTTCATCTTCTGCCAACATCTATTGTACTCTCTATAATCCAACCCAATACAGTTTGTTATCAGTCCCTAAACACATTATGCTGTTTTAAGACTTAGTGATTTTTTTCCTCCATTCTTGTCTTTTATTTTTTAAAATGAACTTTAAATTAAAGAACACACAAAGAAAATGATTTTTTGAAAATCTTATTTCATTCTTGGAATGCTCTTTCATGCTCTTTTCAAACTGGTACATTTCTATTATTCATTAGGATCAAGCTCAAATGTTATTACTTGTGTAAAGGTCTCAGGGAGAGTTAACCACCTCTGCATTGAATGCCTGCGTGGATGGTGATAGCATTAAGCTAAGGAAGGATTACAGAAGGAGAAACTAGTTTGGCTAAGGAGAAGTTGGGAAGGATAATGAGTTCCATTTTTGGCAGGTAAGTCTGAAGTACCTGTATAGGGATGCCTGGTAGATATTCAGGTGCACTGGATTTAGATACTCAGTAGTAGACTGGCATGAAGATACTGATCTGCATGTTGTCACATAAAGGTGGGAGATAAGATTCCTCAGTGAGAAAATTATCAAGGATAGAACCTTAGAGAACACAACATTTAAGAAGACTGAGGCAGAGGATTCAGTCATGATGGGTGAGAATAAATGGAGAGGTGTGAAGAGACCAAGAGAAGTTAATGTCAGTAGTTAAATAGTGACCAAGGAGATAGAGGGTTTGGAGGAAGGAGTGATTGGTGTCAAATGCTGGAAGCAGCTCAAGGATGATAAAGATCAATAAATGACCAATGGCTTTGGCCAATAGGAAGGCATGGATGACAGTTTGTAGAGAGTTTGAAAGAAACTTTAGGGCTATAGAGGGGACTATAGAAGGAATACCCCCTTTGGATAAAATGGTGCTAAAAGGCAGCTCTCCTGAGCACCTTGTGATGGGAATTAGAGATACAAAATCTTTTCCAGTGTAGATAAGAGAATGAAGTTATAGCCTTGACTCTCTATCCTGCATTTGGTGTAGGACACTCATTACAGCATCATAAGGAATTTTCCCCCCAGCATACTTCCTTTGAAGAAAGAACTCCTTTATGTGAATATAATAATGGAAAAATATAACTTCTTAAAAATCACATCAATAGCTCTTTGGGGACAAAGCTGACCAAATACATTATTATATCCTACCACATAGCACAAAAAGTGAAGTACACTGATCTGGATAGAAAGGAGTAATTATTACCTTGTTCCCTCTAAACAAATGTTATTCTTTATTATATCCTCAGGACCTCTATTTTTCAAACACAAAAAATGTTGACTTTGTAGTCATTAAATTGCTCATTGATGGTTCCCTATTGAGAAGAAAGTAATAAACATATAAAGAAAAAAAGTACCAGAATATGTGAGTTTTTCAATACTCAGCATTGGCATATTAAAACCTCCAGGTTAAACCTGTGGTAGTCAGAATTTCTGTGATCGCAGGGTTATGGTTTGCCAGAAAAGATCTCAAAGGCATCAAGACATTTGTTTTCTTGTTGCTATAGTTGGGTCCAGTCTTTCAGTCCTATAGATTTAGACATTCAATCACTAACTTATTCAGGGGAATTCAAGCCTTGAGAAAAAAGTACATAAAGGATCTATTTCAAATCCATGAACTTGAATTTTAGCAAAATAAATAATTGATGCTAAGATATATTTATATATCTTCCCCAAAGCCTATGTGGGAAATTAAAGCAAAAGTCAGAAAGTTGCCTGATGAGTGTATGGAATCAGAATGATATCTAAGTGATCTTGTCTACTAATCTATTTCCTGTTCCAGTCAATTAAACAGACATGTTGTCCATTTTCCCTTATTACTTTTGGTTTTTAGGCCTCTTTGAGACTCCGATTAATGTTATGGGGTCTCTCTCTTCAGTCCAAGGCACATGCACACTAACTTTTTCACATATTTCAGCAGTTCCAAAGACTCCCAGAAACTCAGACTTGAAATTTCAAGTTGAAAGACCCCAAGTTAGGGATGCACAGTCTAGAGACTTCTTTTTTAATACATAAGCAAATCTTTTCTGTTATTGTACCAGTATTTAGATTAAGCTATCCTTGCTTTCTTCAGGCCAAGAAATTCTAGCGCCTTGTGGCTTCTCATTACCCAATTGACTCAAACAAGGAGGTTGGTGCACAGGTATGGTCCTAAAATTCAGTTTATTTGGTAGAATCAACAGAAATTCCTCCCACTACTTTTTTTCATCTTGAAGAGGTTCTGGGACAAAAGAATTATTAGAGTTAATATCAATCCCCAGGCAACATAAATAACAATGTTAAAAGTTGTTGTGCTTCTTTTGTGAGGTCACAAAGTCCCTCTTATGTTATAATTCTCTTTCAAACTTAATCCTGGAATGTGTCTTGAAGTACGGGCAGTTGAAGGGATAGCATGTCAAGGATACTTTCCTCTATTGGCAGGAGCTGATGGTGGGCCACTTATTAAATTGTATTATGGGTTAGATTTATTCATTAGAATGATTCTGATGCAAAACACCTTGAGGCAATTATAGATTTTTGATCATCCTTGAATCCTAGATCCATGCTGATTTCATTTTGAGTTTTTAATTGATAAGGGAAATATAGGAACAGAACACAGTAATGTCTTTTAAATACTAGCTCTTGTTGTCACTATTGGAGGTGATTTGTGTCTCAAATACAATCATGCATCACTTAACCATGGGGATAAGTTCTTAAAAATGCATTGTTAGGCAATTTTGTCATTGTGGGAACATCACAGAATGTACTTACATAAACCTAGATGGTATGGTCTACCACACACCTAGGCTATATGGTATAGCCTATTGCTCCTAGGCTGCAAATCTGTATAGCATGTTACTGTATTGAGTACTGTAGGCAACTTCAACACAATGGTAAGTATTTTTGTATCTAAACATATCTAAACATGGATTATTCCAGCCAGAAAGAAATGGAACATTCAAATTAAGATAATCTGAAAAGGAATTAAAAAGGGACTATTTCCTAAGGCAAGGGCAGAATGTATGAAACCATAAGTAAGTACAGTACCTCCGACCTGTTATCACTACTAGATCCACTAGGGTAAGAAGCATGAAAGAATTGTGTAGGGAGGGCTAACTTGAGTGGAGCACTAAGCTATGCCTAAGGGACACAGCCAATGCCGGTTGAACCGGAGGGAGGGAGGCAGGGACATAAGGACCTTATCTGTCCTCACTTCCTTCCTTCCCTCCTATTTCTTTCTGGGATCTGCTGTTGGCCCACTGATGTAATCCAAACAGGTCAGCATCCTGGCACAGGGGGTAGGGTGGAGAGGAATGGAGAAGAGCCAAATCTGAACTCAAATTCTAGCCCCACTGCTTATCAGTTCTTGATCTTCAAACTGGACATAACTTTTCTAGCACTCAGGTTTCTACCCCTCAGAATTTTTGGGAGAATTAAATGTATAATATAAACGGTAAAATGTCTACTATATCACAGGACACATAGAGGCCCAAGAAACACTTACTGAATGTTTATGGAGTGAATGACTGTCAGAATGATTAAAAATAAAACGTCAGTAATTTATGCACCATATATAAAATTTTTGATAAATATCTATCTGAATAATACATTGCCCCAAAGGCAATTATATAAACAATCAATATTTTCTAGAAAGAGCAATATGCATGAAAAAACAAAAAATCATTACTGCTAATGTTTGACTCTTGTATTCTGAACAGGTAAAATTTAATGTTTACATGCTTTTCATGAGTCAGGATTTTCCAATTTTCTCATTTGATGAACTAAATATGTAAAACTAAACATCTCTTAATAACCATAGGATTTTAGAACTGGAAATCATCCATGGAAATCACTTGTTTAAGCTTCTTATTTTGCCATTGAGAAAAGTGAGGCCCAGAAATGCAAACTCATCCCAGGCTAGTGACCTTGAGAGTGGCAGAGCTACAACAAGAATCCAGGAGTTCCTGCCTCAGCCTAAGCGTCTCCTTCTAGATTTTGATTAATAACATCCTAAGAACAGAACTAACTACAAGTTCTCCACCTTATAAATCAGCATGAAACTTGCCTAGAGGATAGAATAAGCTTATGAATTCAATCACCATCTAGGTTGTGGGAGAGAAAAGTAAATTAAAACAAAGCATTAAAGTTTTCAATTTATAAAAGAACCTTTTACCATAAGTGATCATCATTATACTGCTCTCTGATGTTGATACAAACTATCCTGAGGCCCTTATAAATAAATTATACATACTTATAGAAAACTTGAAGTTAGGATCTGTATCTTAGAGAAAAGCAGCAGATTAATGCACTTACTTGATACAAAGGATGACTGTAGTCCTCATATGACCAAGAAGAATAAACTAGCTATCTGTATTCACAGTAAAAAGTAACTCACTTAAACTTTCTAACTTTTGCTTTAATTTCCCACATAGGCTTTGGGGAAGATATATATCTCTTAGCATCAATTATTTATTTTGCTAAAATTCAAGTTCATGGATTTGAAATGGATCCTTTATGTACTTTTTTTTCTCAAGGCTTGAATTCCCCTGAATAAGTTAGTGATTGAATGTCCAAACCTATAGGACTGAAAGACTGGACCCAAGTATAGCAACAACAACAAAATAAATGTTTGGATGCCTTTGAGATCTTTTCTGACAATGTGATAAGATTATTGTTTTGATGCTTTTGAGATCTTTTCTTAATGTGATAAGATTATTTTCCTTAATATTTCATGAGAATTTTCTCAGAGAACATGATTTAGAATATTATATGAGAGGTTATTTATTCTTAGAAAAGGGCAAGTGAAACTTGTAAAGAAAGCAGAACATTACCATTTATCCTCAAGAAAAATATATTTTTCTGGAAGCTTATTATCTATCTTTTCCACTATGGCTCTTTGAAGAGGAACTACTTTTAAGGCTGTCAAAGCATTTTGGGACTCTGAAGAGAAGGAAAAATTGTTTAGGGGACAGAGGCTAAAACAGTGCTGGTCTTTTGCCAGGCCATGTGGAGGGGCCATGGAATAGCTCTTAAATGCTTGTGTATTTAATTAGGACAAACCCCATTCCCAAATGGTCCAGGAAGAAAAGCCAACATATGCCCCAGGGAATCAATCACAGCATCATACTTTCCAATTAACTTCTCTTTTTATTACCCCTTATTGATAGCCTTTGAAGTATGTTTTAATTAGCATAAAATTTAGAGCCATAAGAGTTCTACATTTCTGACACTATCCCAAATGATTCCTATGAACAAAATCAATAAGTAAAATTATTATTATCCACTACTAAAAAATGAAAATCTTATGAGACACTGTGCGGCATAGTGGCTATGAATTTGGGAACTTTCTGCAAACGGTCCTCTCTGTACTTCAGTTGCCTCAACTATGAAGAGGGATGATCACGTGACCTACTTCATATAGGTTTGTTACAATTCATTGAGGTAAATCATACATGCACTTAGAATAGGCCCTGACACAGAGAGTGGACTGTAAATTTTAGATAATGTCAGTGTGTTTATTATTGTTATTACTATTAATTTATTATTTTTATTTACAAGTTGATATTTTGTTGCAGTCCCTATGCTATATTTCCTCATTTAATCCTTATAGCAAACGTGAACTTTTTAGGTAGGTACCATTAGTCCCATTTTACAGCAGGGTAGACCACAGTTGAGAGAGGTTAGGGAACTTAATTAAACATATAGAATAAGAGACAGATATTCCCAACAGTCAAGATAGGGAAACAACTTAAGTGCCCATCATTGGATGAATGGATTAAAAATTGTGTGATATATACACAATAGAATACTATTCATCCTTAAAAAAAACAGAAAATTCTGTCATTTATGACAACGTGGATGAGCCTAGAGGGCATTATGTTAAATGAAATAAGCCAAACACAGACAGGCAAATATAGTGTGGTCTCACTTACATGTGGAATCATAAAAAGTGGATTTCATAGAAGTAGAAAGAAGAATGATGGTTACTGGAGGCTGGGGTGGGGTGGATGGTAAGGAGAGACATTGGTTAAGGAGTACAAAGTTTCAGTTAGGAGAAATAAGTTCTAGCACTGTATTGCACAACATGGTGACTATAATTAATAATATTGTGTTATATTTTTCAAAAGAGCTAAAAGGAGAATTTTAAATATCCTCACGACAAAGAAATGCTACTTATTTGAGGCGATTGATGTACTAATTAGCCTGAATTGATCATTCTACAGTGTACCCATGTACTGAAACATTGCATTGTACTCCACAAATATATGCGATTATTGTCAATTAAAAATAAAATAAAACTTAAAAAAATGAGGAAACAATGAAATGCTCAATAAATCATATTGAAACAAACAAACAAAAAAGAGGCAGAGCTTTAGTTTTAAAATAAGTCTGTCTGACTTCAAAGCCCATGCCTTTTTCCATGGTACTGTATTAACTTCCAGCTGATTTTTCTGTATTTGCGAGGAATTTCTCCCAAATCCTGATCATCCTGTAAGACTATAGGATTGAATAAAAAAAAAATAAGGACCCCTGCAATTCTGTTGTGGATTAAGTTCTGGTTGTATGTTTTTAAAATTAACCATGACTTTTATTGTTTCTTATTTTTATGAAAGCAATATATACTTTTTGTTGAAACATTACAAATTTCTACTAATAAAAAGAAAGTAAAAATATATATTTTCTCCATTCAGAGATAACTACTATTAACTCCTTAGTGTACATTCTTCTGCTATCCATGTTTTAAATATCATCTAGTGCAATATTTGTTCTTCTTGTTATAAAATCTTTGCAACTTACTAGCAATATATCCATAGAATAAATAAGGGCAAAGACTAATTTTTTCTACTATGAGTAAGATATTTTCTTTCTATTAAATCTTTGAGTGGCACAAAGCCTAGATTGTGGTTTACCAAAAGAGTTTGGCCCAGCATTTTTAATGATCATAAAGTAAAACGAAGACACAAAAATGAAATGTAAGAACATCAGAAACCTTGTAGAAAAAAAAAGAAAATCAATGGTGGTTGGGAATTATTTGTTTCTTTGGCTTAAGTCTCAGTGTTATTGCATTTTAATAAGTCAGTAATAATGGACATAATCTATGTTCTTTCTCCAGCCCAAATCCCCATCCTAAATTCTTTGTGAAGTGTGGGATTATTTTTTAACCAAAATAAATAAATGATAATAAAAAGAGTTCCCTAACCTTAAGAATTTACAATTCACTCCTTTGCCAATGTGTATATAGAAGGTGGTAATAGCAAGAGATTAGTTGATGCTGCCTCAAACTTCAGTACTCAGGGAAAGGCTTCATGGATAGCAAATAAATTTCACTTACAGATTTTTTTTTTTATTTTATATTTTTTTAGAGACAGGGTCTCACTCTGTTGCCCAGGCTGGAGTGCAGTGGCGCTATTCTATGATCACCATAACCTCAAACTCCTGGGCTCAAAGGAGCCTCCTGAGTAGCTAGGACTAC
Source organism: Daubentonia madagascariensis (assembly GCA_023783475.1). NCBI lineage: Eukaryota > Metazoa > Chordata > Mammalia > Primates > Daubentoniidae > Daubentonia > Daubentonia madagascariensis. The sequence continues at coordinate 35,394,338 of JAKFHU010001035.1, read as the reverse complement.
AGGCACGTGCCACCATGCCCAGCTAATTTTTAAATTATTTATGTAGAGACGAGTCTTGCTATGTTGGCCAGGCTGGTCTCCAGCTCCTGGCCTCAGTGATTCTCCCGCCTCAGACTCTCAAAGTGCTGGGATTACAGGTGTGAGCCACCGCACCCAGCCCAGATTTCAAAGATATTTTAGGGACTTTGCTCAGGTATCTAGTATAATTTCTGCTGGAAAAAACCCAAAAAACAAAAACATAAGTTCAAATCAAGTTACCTGTTGGTGGAATGGAGAAAGAGCACTTTCCCCTTCTCATCTATTATTTTACTTCACATTTGAACTTCTTTATAACATTTTCCATAAATCATTGCCACTGTTATTTTTCTGAGTAGGGTACCCATAGTGAAATAAAAATCTAGGGTAGAGTGAAAAATGACCTAAGTGAAAGGCTAAGAGGAAATTATACATAAGCAATATGTGCAGCAATTAAGGAACAGACCTTCACGTGTGGACTGTTATTGTTTGCATCTACCTAGACAGAAGATCAAGAAGGCAGAAATGTTCTTGTGATCCTTACTGAGGAATCAAGTTTATTTCTCCTGGGTTGCTGCATGGTGGTTCAAGGGTTGTTGCCTGGTGACAAGGCTAACAAAGTGGGTGGAGAAGGAAGAATGCTGACTCATCTGTAAAATGGCCATCCCTTACATAGTAATTCTTATGGCATGGGTCCTTCTGTGTGGATTTTACAAAGAGCATTTGAGTGAAATTCTAACTGGATGTTCCTTAATAATCTGAACCACGAAACCACCAAGTCACTGAGTGGGGATATATTAGGATTCTTTCTTCCCTGATGCCCTGATGGAAACTAATCCAAAAGTAATGAGCTGTCCAACATAGATTCCAATTAAATGCTTTACTTTGAAGATCATTTGATCTGATCATGAGGCAGAAGAAGAAAACTCAACTGTATTTCAAACTTTTACCTTTGCAATTTTTTTCCAAGTAGAATTACAGTTCCTAGCATGCATCTAGTATATGTAAACACTTGCTATCTTCAACGTCCCAAATAACATGAGATTTCTGGTATTTACTTCCATAAGGCAGCCAGTAGGATGCAGAATATTTATGACTAAACTCATCAAAGGTTGGAATACTTTACAAATAAGGACAGACTAAAGACTAAGATTTTTCCCTCAGAAAAGATAAAGACTAAAAGGAAGTTTTACTGAAATGAATAAAATCATATAAGTGAACATAGATCAAGTCTCTAAATGTGACAATATTAATAGTGGTTTTTTCCATGTAAACTCAAAGTTTTTGGACAAATAAAGGGTCATATAACTTTAACATAGCTGAGAAATGAACAAAAGGCTCTGGGGAGAACATCTTCCTTAATAGTCTTTCCTTTACCTATTCTACTAAAAATGAAGTTTGATCAGAGTTGGCAGGATTATTTTCAAAACCAAAACCAGTTGCAGGGGAGGGTTGCAATCATTAATTCACACTACAACTTACTTAAACTACTGTATTTCCTTTATTCTAAGGTGCTAACTTTTTTTCATATCTTGAACTTTTGAAATTAGTGTATATTTTATAATTTGTGTGTACTTTTAATTAGTAGTGTTTTTCTCCAACAACCAGATTTTTCAATTGCCACTCCTACCAGCAAAAGAGAAGCAAGCACCAAACTCTTTCTTCTCATTGCTTGTGACTGAAGCAAAAGCTCCCATGGGCATTGACTGGTAAAGGCCAGGTGCATCCTAGGTGCACAGGAGGCTGCTGGCAATTTGAGTTCTGACTTCTATAACAGTAAGTCTATCCCATTAACTTGGGGATTTTCCCAAATATAGAAAAACTAAACAAAAGATGATGGGAAAGAACAAATATGACAAATGTTCAGTACATAGTGATAGAGCAGAACTCACTGTACTCATTGTTCAGAGAGATTATTTGAGCTAACTAAGATCATAACTAGGATATGGCAGACTTCCCAGAACATTCTTTTCTTTATTAAACATCAAAATATCCAAAATTAATACTTCTAAAGAAAATATCCACACTAGATAGCCAATGGATAAGTTTGAACACTTGTAAGCAGTACTGCTTTCAGACACAATCACTATGCTCTAACTCTAAGGCAGAGAAAACTATCGATGTCTTAGGAAGTCATTACAGTTGTGTATGACATCATAGCAAAAGCTCAACTTCCACCAAAGGCTTGGAAACAGTCTAGGGAATTGGATAAAGGAAGGATTTGGAAATACGGTCCATTGAATGTTTCAGCTAGCTTGTGGCATATTTGATGATCGTGGACAACCAGAGCTTCAGTATTCATGTGTGTGGGAATTTTATATGCTCTACTTAAAACCTGAATTGCAAATGGAAAGGAATCCCATTCCGGTGGGCATCGGTTATTATTCTTCCATGGCAGAGAAGAAAAAAATAAAGCCTCTCCCGGCTGTCACTTCGTCTTGTCCCAGTTTGCAGGTCTGTTCCTGCAGAACCATTTTCAAAACTGACAACAACCACAACAAAGTCAATGACTGATAAGGCGAGAGGAGGATTTCCATACTGCTGCAGGCTTAGTTGATGGCCTGACACAGGCAGGACAGGCACCCTTTGTATATGAGCATTGAATCAGATCTCAGAAGTGGAACAGTCCTTAAAACAATAAAACTCAGCTACTTTGTCTATTAGATCAATAAGGCTGAGAAATATAAAAGTAGATTTTGGGTCTCTTTCATTCATCAAACATGGCTACTATCGTTCTGTAAATGACTTAAGTGGCAAATGCATGTTTCACCCACACTAGGGACCTAGAACATAAAATACAAATTAATTTTGTATTGATTTTTTAATTAATTAAAAAAATCTGTAATAAATACTGATAGACTTAGAAAAGGGTAATATGGGGCATGTAGTAATTAAGAGGGCACAGTGACTTTAAAGGAATTTTATGCTGAGGATCTAAAAGCAGACATGTGAGTATCTAAGTCAAAATATCTCTTAATACCATAATAAAGAAAATTGGTCCATATTATGCAGAATAGCTGTTTTATTCATCTATACTGGTTGTGCCTTATTGCAGTATGATTATACTGAAACAAAACTGGAGTCTAGAAGTAATCATTCAGATGACTATCTTGACCATCAGTTTCAAATCTCCTGTAAAACTTACTCCTTTTTGTATCAGCAGGTGCCTCTAAAAGTATAAAAATTGTGGAGTGATCAGCCCTAAAAATCTTAAAAAAGAAAAACATTAAATTATCTGTGATAAAAGTGACTGGGAATCACTTCATAGTTTTCAGACTTTTTTATTGCAAAACTAATAGTATTCAAAATGTTTCATGGAAATGAAAAAAATAAGCTGAGTTTGCATCAAGGGATTGAATTTGGCCTTTTTATTCTGATTGCAGAAAACCAGTTCTAGATTAAACTAGAATATTAAAAAATTTCCACCAGGAAGTTAGTGTTGCTGGACATCACTCTGTATTTCACCTTGAAAAGTACAATAAGGAATGACACATGGTGCCTGCCTTTAGATCCTCATCATCTTGTGCCTCAGAGACTCAGAGAGGGTTAACATTGCAAGAATTGCTGAGTACTCATAAGTCCATGGTGAAAATGACTTTGATTACAAATATTTTTTAGGGAAGGGTTTTAAATATCTTTTAGGTCAGGATCTTCATAGTAAAATCAATAATGTAATATATGTTTAGCTACTGTTTGCTATTCCCAAAGGGCCACCAATTGTATAAAGTGATGGTCAGAGAGGCCATTTAATAAAAGTGGAATAAGTTATAGAGTCAGCTGTGCCTAATACAATAAAATATTATCCTTTCTTATGAATGCAAGCTTAAAAGTTTATCATAATACCAATCTATACTAGTTGATGATTTACACTGTCTCATTTGAGCCTCACAACAGCGCTGTAGGGTAGAGTTCATTAGTCACAGGGTGTTAGTTGCGAACAACAGAATTCACCTTGGATAGTTGATGAAAACCTCAGATGCATAGAATGGTATTAGAAAGAATCTTTGAGAGGGTTGAGAATCAGATTTAAGACTCAGCGTCTAGGAACAACACTGAACCTTAATCCACAAAATTAGCACAGAGAAAGAGACTGCCTTTGTGCCACTGTCCCAGTGAAGACTAAGTGCCAGGAATTCAGTTTATTGCCACCATCATGGCCATCAGCACCCATTTAACTTTTGGGTCAGGAACTCAACCTTGCAACCAAATCATTGGTATGTTTTATAATCAATGGTAGCATATAATTGTAGAAAGAATGCAAATGTCACCCTATTGACATTCTTCCCTTGGGCTCATCCACTTGCTCCACATTCTGCACTCTTGACTGCTCTTAGTTCTCTAATCAGTACTCATTGCCCCCAAATCATGAGCCTTCCCAGGAGAAGGGGAGTTATGATTGGGTGTTGGGGAGTGGGCTGGCCATTCTAGAGGCTCTTAACTTTCAGGGAGAGTGTGGTCCTGGGCAAAGAGCTGTTTAAGGCCAGAAGCAATGTAAAGGCACTGAGCCTTTTGGGGAGTGAAATCTGAGAGCTGATGGGAAAGAGGGTGAGAAAGGGAGATGCAAACACATTGAACAAGAAAATTTACCAAGACCTTTGTTATGGTGAATATACACAACCTTAAAAATCACCCCAGACCAACATTTAAAATTGTGAAATAAAAATGGTTATTTTTGAGTGAAAATTAATGTTGCCATGTGTTTAGAGATTATATTTTGGGGTTACTTTCAACAGAAATGACAAAAATAATTCAGGATTGTGAGTGGTTTGTGGCCAAGAATCATATATAAAACAGGCAATTTCTGCTGATTGCAACTTCATTGATTTCATTTTGCCAGAGACTTTCTTTATGATTCATCCATATTCGTTCATTTATTGGGTGGTTTCCATTTAGGTTAAGGTGCTACACGGTGATTCAGGTTGTTTGAAAAAATAGAAAGACATCCTTCCCCAGTGGAGATCACAAAACTCCCCTCCCACTTACTTCCCTTCCTCTGAACTTGGCTAAAGCTGGTGCTCATGTACTGGGCCCCTCCCCTTTCACATCCTCTGCCCAGGTGACCTCACATGACTCCTCTTTCTTTTGAAAGCCCTCACTGATACTGTTTAGGGGATAAAGACAGAGAAAAATAAGAACAAGTGGATCTGTTTAAGAGTTTTCTATAAACCCTAAACTAAAGTCCTAATTGAAAGGTCTTCAAATATTTATATGCTTCAATGACTATTGTTGAAAAGAGTGGTATTAGTGAAATGATTTTTGAAGTCTTCTGCACATTATAAAAACATTTACCAAAAGAAAAAAAGCATGCAACTTTGTAAAAAGGAGAATATGGGTATCAAAATCATGTTCCCCCCAAAAAACCTTACAAATTCTAAAAAGACAAGAAAAATATATCAAATGTGTATATGGTTATTGTATTTTTAGATAGGTAAAATTTATGATAAAATCATGTAGCTGTTTGTATGTATTAGGGCTCACAGAATAGTTTGGAAATTTGCATTTATGTATATAATTTATGATATTTGGAAACTATATAAATATATTCAGTAACACTAATTTAAAGGTTCTTTTTCTGTCTTTGACTTAATAATATATTTTGGTCATGACTATAATTTATTTGATGTTGGTCCTTGGTCAGGGATGCAATTCCCCAATTACAATTTTGTTCAAAAAAAAAATTAAAAAAAGTCTACAATTTTGTTCATTTGGAGAAATATGTTCATTTAATAATGAATTAGTTTATGACAATTTCTAGGAGAATATTGTGATGAAAATTAGAAATATGATATTTGTGTGGTTTTGTTATAGCTTCCTGTAAGGGTGGTAGGCACATATAAGATGTTCAATAAATATTCCAAGGTATATTAAGTGAAAAATACCAAGTTTCTGAACAGCATGTATAGAACATTTCCATTTGTGCAAAATGGAGGGGGATAGATACATACATATTTGTGTTTGCTTTTGTAATGTATAAAAATTGTTTGGAAAGACACGGACACAATAATGGCAGTTATCCTGTTTGAAGTTGTGGATGGGGTGGCCCAGGCTGCGAGGGAAAGCATTCATATTTTCTGATTTTTGAACTTTGTAAATATGTTACTTATTCACAATTAATTAAAACAAACAAAATAAAAACAATTAGATTTTTTGTTTCAAAAATAAATTCTTTTGTGAAATTTTCTTTTTTTATAAAGAACATAGTAATTTTCTTCTTTTTTATATTCTTTATTCATGCTCTTTTTACCCAGGGCATTTTAAATAACCAAATTGCAACATCTGGCACATAAATTACAAATAAATTTTACTTTAATTACTTTTTGGTCAGCACTTCACTTGAAAACTATGAATTTTCTGTGAATATCCATGTGTCCAATTTTACAGTCTGTAAATTTGATGGTTCTTTTCAGAAACTTTGGCATTAATGATATACAGGAAAAAAGAAAAAATAATTGAAAAGGTTAAGAATTAAATAAAGAAGGATAGCTAAGTACATAAACCTCAAATATAGATCTTAATTTTTTACTAGAAATGTCAGTTTTGGGGGAAGCTTTCTGTGTTGCTCTTTGGGAGATAAAGAGGGTGTGTCTGTGAAAACCATGTAGACTTCTCAGAGCCCGTACTGAGAACTACTGAATTGTATAGTCTAAAGGTCCCTTCCAGCTTTACCAGTCAGTCATTCTATTGCAAGAAAGATATAAAGAAGAGAACAGAACCCAAGATGTGTCCTTTTAGAGCCAGTTGAAATAACTTGGAGTTGATTAGCATAACCCTGCAGTATCAGCACATACTTTGACCTGCTCAGTTTAAACAACAACAAAAAATGGTATTAAACATAACAAGGGATAACATGTATAAACAGAAAAAAGAAGCTCTTGATGATTGAAGTGTTAATTAATGAGACATCTTTAATTTGTTTAAAGACAAATCTTTAAAAACAAAATCAAAGTTCCTTAGGTTATTTAGGCATTTGCTGGATAAAATGCTCTTTTTGAGCATTTCCATAGGCCTTTTAAGAAGTGTCACAGATAAATTACCAACCAACAAAATAATTGTATTTTCCTTATTATGTAAATTATTCAATATCTAAGCAAGGTTACTTGTTTAAGTTTTCATATTTTCAAGCTGTGTACCCTAATGGCACTTTTTTGTAGATAGATTGTTTAAAGTATTAGCTGTTTTAATAACAATAGCTATTTTGGGTTGTTATAGAAATGATTTATTTTATGTTTGTATTTAATGCAAATGAGAAAGAGTTCACAAAATTAGAAATCGACATTCATTTAAATTTGCATTATGTTTCATAATTTCCCTAGTAATCGCCTCACTCTTTTACAATATTGTATGCCTTTAAAATATGTATTTGCTTTCATAGCTCTTATGATGCCTAACAGATTGCCAATATTCAGGGTAAAAATGAGTCTCATAATCAACCTTAAAATTCTCAAGTTCTTCCAAGAGGGAACAATGCACATACTAAAACCCACATCCTCAGCTAAAAATGCGTTTAGCATAACGTGTTTCAACAATTCAGAATGGCCAGAAATTGATTTTTGGCTTTGGGAAAATTTTATTTCCCTAACCCATTGTTGCTATAACTGCCTTCTATTTTAAATTAATCTGAGAGGTATTAAATACTAACAATTTAACTCTTGGAAGCCTATTGTATCAGTGTGCTGACCCACATTTTGAAGCCTGAATCCAGTTTCACAGACCATCAGTAGTACATTATTTTGCTGCATTATTCATTTGAATCCTCAACTAATTATAAGATAATAAATATTCTTTAAGTAAATTAATGATCAGAGATTCCTAAGCAGGAGAAGACATTGAGATGTTAGCTTTCAGCCAGGTGGCATCAAGTGATCCTAGACAATCACGTATTCAGTCTAAGTTTTAAAATTTCTCCACAACGAGATGCCACAACTTGTTCAGAAATTTGTTTCAGTGTTTATCAGCCTTCACTATGAAATGTAGCCAACCTAATTGCTTAGGCTGCATTTCAGGATTAGATTTCTTGTTTAGTGAAGTACATGACGAGAATGGGTCATCTTCTACATTATTTCCCCCCAATTTTTTATCTTGAAAATTTTAAGACTAAAGAAAATGGGCATTTATACATCCTTCATTTAATTGTTAACATTTTGCCACATTTCCTTTCTTATGAAGGATGTTCTCCTATGTAACTACAATGCCATTCTCATACCTAAAATATGATATTAATTCAATAACATTATTTAATGTACTATGTCTATGTGTGTCTTTTATAGCTATTTTTAAAAATCCAAGATCAAAGTTCTTGCATTACATTTGGTTATGTCATTCCAATCTCTTTTAATCCAGAACACTCTGCTGGATGTTTTTTTGTTTGTTTTTAATGACATTGACTTTTTTTTTTTTGGACGAGCACAGGCCTATTGTCTTGTAGAATGTCCTACATTATGAAAATTTTAAGTTGTTTCGTCATGATTAGAATCAGGGTAAACATTTTTGGCAAGATGGCACATAGATGATATTAGTATTATTACCTTGCATTGAGAAAACTGATATCAGGTTGTCCCACTATTGGTGATGCCAAGTTTGCACACTTAAGGTTTTGAGTGTAAAATCACTCCATTGTCAAGTATGGTTTTCTCTTTGCATTTAATATGTAGACTATAGGATGATATGAGAGACTTTATGAATATCCTGTTACTTTCATACCTTTCACCCAATGGCTTTGATGACCCTTTTCTGGGTCATTTCTTATACTGGTAAGGCAAATGTGTTTTTCCAATTTAGTACTTTCACCTACATTTATCATCCTGTTTATTCATCTTTGGTGTATGCATCTTTATTATAGTTGAAGGTAGGGTTAAAAATCAGCCTTTTTCCTTCAGTGGGAATAACCTGACAATGATGGCCAATTATGCTGGTTGGCTCAGTTGGTCAACACATGCTGCTGAGAAAGCCAAGGCTATGGCTTCAGTGTTTATACGGGACCAATTACTTGGGCTCTGTTTCAAGGCCCAGATAATACTTTTCTTTTTCCAACTCAGGATTATGTGCCAGTGGCCACCTGGGAAACAGGGCATATAATTGAGCTAGAGCTGTACAAATATTTCTAATTGAAAACACAAGCTCTACTAATTGTGGATCATCTTTTTATGTGAAAGATGTTATAAAAAAGTCTATTTTTTCACAATTTACTTCTGTCGGTCCTATTTTACAAATATTTAAATATTTTTATGACTTCTTTTTCCGTTTCTGGCAAGCATTGAGGACCAGTTACCCTAAATAAAACTCCTGCTGACAGCAATTAAAAATTATGCAAATTATTTTACCACTAAAAATCATGTAAAATACATTCTAGAAAAAGACATTTTCAGTTTAAAAACAACAGAAAGACCCTACTACCAAGAAACCTGCTCTCATGTAACCTCCAAAATCTAAAGAGTATTTTCAAGAAGAAGCAAAAACAATCACAGAAATAAAAGAAAAATATTGTTGAATAACCAAAAAAAAATTGAATAAAATGATAATAGTGTCTAATTTGTGAGCTAAAAGGACAAATCTGAAATATTGGATAACAATATTGTATAAATTTGGAAAGAAGATAATAAATACTAATGTGTTTTAAAGATCTTTTATTGTTTATGGATATTTTAATGTCAGATTTTGTTATGTTAAGCAAGCATGGTAAAATGTTAAGGGTAATCACTAGAAGAATAGAAATAGAATAAATAAATTCCAAATCAATTTATGGAAAAATACATTAAAGAAAAAAGAAAAAAGCTCAATTAAAAAAAGCAAAAATACAGGAACAAAGGAAGAAGACAAGTGAGACAAACAAAAATTTTTAAAAATATGGTAGGAAGTTCATACACATCAATAATTATAATAAATGTAAATGTACTTAACTCATTACTTGAATAACAGAGATTGTAGATTAAATGAACCATTCAGATAAATGTTGTTTATAGGAGATACATGTAAAGTATAAGGATACATAAAGGTTGAAAGTGAAAGAGTAGAAAAAGATTTATCAGGCAATTACTAATGAAATAAAACTGGTATGGCTATATTAATATTAGAAAAAAAGATTTTAGGGCAAAAAGTCCAGTGCATACAGGAGGTCACAACACAGTGAGAAAAGTTTACTTTCATCAAGAAAATATAAAAATTCTAAATATGTATGCAAATAATAAAATAGCCTCAAAATATATGTGAACTGCCATAGCCACCATCATCACAGTGGGAGATTCCGACATACTTTTCCCCATTATTTATAGAAAAAAACAGACAAAAAAAAAAAAGAAAACATTTTACAAGATTATAATAGACAGGCACAACTTGAATTAATGAACATATTCAGAATCTCTGTCTAACATTAGAGAATATAATTCTGTTCAAGCTTTTATAAGTAAGATATTTATTAAATTTGATTATGTACTGGGCAATGAAGCAAGTTTCCATCAAAATTCAAAGTTATTATTCTAATCAAAACCTTTGTCCCCAATGCAATTAAGTCAGAGCTTAAAGATAGAAGGATGAGTAAAAAATGTTCTTAATGTTTGGAAATGAAAATAACAACTTTCTAAATTACTCATATATCAAGACGAAATCATAATGGATATTAGAAATAAATGCTAAGAATTAAAAGATAAAAATATTTCAGCTAAGATTTATGGGAAACAATAAAAGTAGTGTTTTGAGAAAAAATTTTAGTCTCAAATGCCTATATGAGAGAAAAAGAAAAGTTCAAATTAATGAGCAGAGTATAGAACTTAAGATATTAAAAAAGAATAATAACATTAGTTTAAAAAAAGTAGGATGGAGATATCAGAGATAAGAGCAAAAAAAATTCAATGAAATGAAAACAAAGACATAATAGAGATGGTCAAAGTATAAAGAATAAAGTTGGTTTTTTGAAAAGTCTTAAAAACAAGAAAAACTGATACATAGCATATTAAAATATTTTAAAAATAAAAGAATAAGGATTGGAAAGGAGGAAATAATAGTAATTATACATTGATTAATTTTTCTAGTTGCAAAGCAGATATTTCAGATTATATAAAAGCATCCAGTTATGCTCGTTCTTTACAAGACACATCTGAAATATAAGGAAATGAAAAGTTGGAAGTAAATGGTTGAAAAAATGATCTGAGGCTAATACTAACCAAAAGAATGATGAAGTAGCTATATTAATATCACACCAATTAAACTTTAAGACATAGCTCAAATAATGCACTGCTAGAGACATAAAAGATTACTACTTAACAATAAAGTTTCAAGTCTGGAAATTTTAATAGCTCAAAACTATGAACTGAAAAACAAAGCCTCTCCCGCCAAGGGAAATTGTATATAGGGAAATTGTCGACTCCACTATCATAAGTTATTGTTCTAACTTATGATTTTAACACATCTCCCTCAGTAATTGACAGATAGAATATGTTAGTAAAATCTCTTTGGAAATCCATTTGACATTACCTTGTAAATTTTAAGACTTGTGCTACCCTCATGACCCAGCAGTTCCACTTCTAGGCATATGCCTAAGAAAAACTCTTGCACATGTGAACCAAGAGGGTTGTATCAGCAATGATTATAATTGCAAAACATTTTAAGCAATACACCAATTGTTAGTGGACATTTGGATTGCTTAAAACCTTTTACTACATTGTCATGATACAACCATATGTAATAAAACCACAAGGGGAAGTATGAGATTAATAAACACAAAATTCGTGGGAGCAAGGTTGTGAGGCACATAGAGGGCATGCATAGTTGGGAACACACAGGAGCATCAAATGGCCACGTTAAATCCTTTAAGCTAGGGGCAGTTGGCAGCATGAGTATTCATTATATATTCTGCATATATTATAAATATAAATAATCAATATAAATAGCATAATATGATATAAAATAATACAAATAAGATTGAGCAAAGAGGAGTGAGACTTTCAGAGTCCTTATAACAATTTTGCTCAGGGAAGTTTTTGAAAATTAGGGAATAAAAATATTAGATGTACTATTAATAAGATAGTTTTTCTTTTCTCAAATGCAATACAGATTCAGAAAATGTTAAAAAAATTCAAATATCTACCACTGCTACTTCTCCAAATTCTTAATGTCCTTTTTATTTGCAGTAAAAATTAGACCTGTTATTGTAGGTTTATCTGTGTTAAATAGTATGTGTTGATTATTTTATTTTACCTTTCCTAAGCTCATATTTCTTCTTCCTGTGTCACCCTGATCTTTGCAATGATGGCCCATTACAAGTTAAAATAATCAACTGTCAACACCCTACCTTGAGTGAGTGGGGTAGGGTGATTCAACCTGTGTGTCCCCTGGGGCTGGGGAACACCCTGTTACTGTGGCAATACTCAGGGCTGTACAACAGATAAAAGTTGTGTCCTCTGAGTCCAAGCAATGAATCCCAACTGGATAGTTGATGAAAAGGGTTGGATGGAAGCCTAGCCCGGAGGAATATGTCAAATGCAAGGGGTGGAGCGTGAGTGCATGGGCCCAGGGGTGGGGGCCGTGGAGGAACTGAGGGGCTAGGAAGGCTCAGAGTGAGAAGTAGTAAAACAGGGAATGGGAATTAATTTGGACAAATTTGGGGAATGAAAGGCAAATGTGAAAAGGTTTTTATGAACTCCTGGTACTGTCTGGTGGGAGTGAGCTGGGTTCATTTTACAGATGTCAGAAAGAGATGCTCTATTTTCCTGCTTTATCTTTTATTTTGTTTTTGTTTTATTTACTGACTTATATACATATAATATTTCACCTTTAGTTCTTAATAGAAAATTGAGCTTCATTAATTAAAGTGTCATTATTATAGAGGGTGGTCAGTGGTATGAAAATGGATAATTTTGACAGGCTGAAATTAAAACTTTAGTCATTGATTACCTTGCAAACAGAGGGAAGTAAATTTTACTTTCAAAGGAACTTTTTAATCATAAAACAGTGAGAATAAAAGTTGCATTGGAATTAGAAAACCAAGGCATTATTAGCTTTGATTATTTTTGAATTGCCCGATAGCAATCATTTCAATTCCAGTCCCTACACCTCTCACGTTTTTCTGATCGCGTGCTTATTGATTCCTAACTCTCAAGCCAAGGAAAGGTATTAAAACAGGTCATCTTTTAATACGGGTAAATAGAGTATGCATACTTGGCCAACTCAGAGATGTGGGGATCTACTTTGCTAATCCTTTCCCTGCCAAAAAGAGCCACAGATTATCTTCTAGTGCCTACAAAGAAATTTGGTCAAATGATTAAAATCATGGAGTTTAAAGACTCTTGAAAATAAGTATCTCACTAAAATAATTGCTAAGTATCATTTAGATTGACAGACAAATAAGTTACATCTGCTTTCTTCGTTCCAAAGTTAATATTGAATGCCTATTGGACCAATAACAAGTCTAATAGCAACATTCTGACTGAATCAGAGTATGGAATAACTATGAAGGAAATTAATTGCTGCTGTCTAAAAGTACTGTCAGCCAGAATCTACCGCCTTCCCTCCCATACTCCTCCAACTCTTCATATGAGCTTAAATTAGGAGACATTTTAGAACTATAAAAAACATGGAGAAAAGTGTTGTATTACAACGCAAAACCAGAAAACCGCCTGCTACCAGATCCTAGTCTTCATGGTGTTTTGCATAGTTGTCAATATCAGAAGCCAGCCCCTGTTTGAAGAGTTCAGTAAGCCTCGGTTAGTTCTCAAGAGGTGTAAGCATTGATTATGATAAGGTTTGACCTCTGGAGAACTTTTAAAATTACTTTACATACACATTTTTCTTAATGAAGCCCAATTTAAACAAACAACAAAAAAGCACACCAAATTTTTAACCTGCTGAGTAATAGCAAAAGATGTGAGGTTTATCCAGGATTCAGTAGCAATAATTTTGTTTAACTAGATGTTGAAATGGATTTTGAGTAAATTAGAATTTTAAAGGACAATAACCATATAAATAATGATATAAATCTCATAGGGTTATATTTCTTCAGCCTCCTCACAGAGGTAATTTTCACTGGGCACTTACAGGATAGGTCCTGAAATTATATAGCCCTGTAATAATAAGCTCTTATTATTATAATAAAATAGTAATATTATATTATATATTATAATGAAATTTTTTTCTTCTATGTAGTTGCAAGTTTACCTTTCTAACAATTTTTAATATGCTCCATCCAAATGTCTCCAGCAGACTTGAAGATAAGTGGATAAACACATTTCAAATGTATAGAAACCATGAAATAAACTTACTAGTAAAATCAGCACAATAGTACCTCACCTTACTATCAGTGGCAAAAAGAAAAAAAATGTTTTTGTTTGTTTTAGAAGTGAGCTAGTTGACAAACTTAATACTTCATTATCAATATGATTTACATAGTCTGGGGTGGGGGCTGGAATTGGCTTAATTCCTCCCCAGGTGATTTAAGTGGGCTCTCAGGATTGTGAATTACTGGGCTCCACAAATAATGCCTCCTGAAAATCCATTTGACTGCCCTCATTTCCCTCTCAAGCAAGAAAGCAGAAAGCAGTGGTTCTCTTAAACATAAGGAAGTGTAAGAAATCTACACATTGGGATCACCTTGGGAGCTTTACAAATTCTGATATTTGGGGTTCAGGGGGGACAAACATGATCATAAGAAATCTAAGAATGTGAGAATGATATAATTATAGGTTTGATTCTTAATGTAGTTTAATTTATATTTTAAAAATAAATCATTTAAAAACTAGTATTAAGTTGAACCATATGAAAATATTATTTGTGTAAGTAAAAAAGTCAGCTATCAGCAATCTAATACTTGTCATTAAAAATAAATTATTTATTGCATGTTCTAAATGATTGCAACATATTAGCACCAATCCTGGGAAAAGCGCCTCCAAAACATAATTTATTCATTTGTAAAATGAAAGGCTGTCCTACTTGAGGAATATGATGCTGGTGATGCCGATGATGATAATTAATATCTAGTAAGCACTTGCCAAGTGTCAGGCAATATGTTAAACGTGGTACACATATTATTTCATTAGTCTTTACCAAACACCCCATGATAGACACCAATATTACTCCCATTATATAGGTGAGGGGACTGAGTCATAGACACTTAAATAACTTTCCCAAGGTCATGGGGATATTCCATGGTAGAGCTAGGCTTGACTTGAACTATCTGACTGCAGAGTATATATTTTCAACTCCTATAATGTGCTACCTCCTTAAGGACCGTGGAGATCCCTTCCACGTCTCATGGTTATGGTTCTAGGTCAGAGAGAATAGTGGCTCTATTTCCATCTGGGCCTGTGGAGACAGTTTGTCACAATTCAAGTCTAACTGCATTTTGATTGGTTAAATTTTAGTTTGCCTCTTGCTGTCATCCATAATAGCACAAGTCAACCAGATATCATCTTACCTGGAATCACACCTAGAATTCTCCAGGTTTTTTACTTCTAATTAGTGGGTACCTGACATTAGTGGGTACCTGACATTGGGTTAGACAATGGTGGTACAAAGATTAATGAAACACAGTTCTTGTTCTCAAGCAGTCCCAGCCTAGTAGGGAGGACAAGAGATAATATAGTGGAATAAGTTCCATAAGAATTGTGAACAAGGTCTAATGACACTAGAATGGGATAGATTAATTCTTTGTACCAGTGGAATGGCTTATGGAAGGTTTCACAGAAGGAGGGACATTTGAATGAAAGTCCTCCAGGCCTTCAAGAATGGAGGGATATTATTGCAAGCAGAGGTAACAGCTGTCAATTTGCTTGAAAGGGTTAGTATTGCAAGTTTGTGGAAACTGATAGGCTCAGTGTGGTCAAGGTAAAGTTGACGAGTGATGTATAGAGAATGGATGAAGATAGGTGAATGGAATGATAAGAGGCCAGAAAGAAAGGCAATGACTAGGCAGAAAGACTTTATGCTGTGGTAGGTGGTTGAAAATTTATCCTGTAGGCAAGGGGATTTTGATGAAATTTTAACCTGTATTTGAGTTTGGAAAAGTCATATTGCAGAAGGTGAACCAGTTTTCCTTGCCTAACATTAGTGTATATTAAAATAAATATATTTAATATATTAAATTACCATCTCCAAACATTAGTGTTAGGAGGGCCTTGGAGATGTGATTTAACACTACCTATAGGCATAGAATTTTATGTTTCATTTTAAAAGAGCCCAGGTAGGGAAAAAGAGGTAATATTCAATATTAGCTTCATGAATAGTTGGTATAGGGAAATCAAACAGTATTGCTTGAAACAAAACTATGTATTGCATCATATTATACATAAATGCAAGATTTTTTGAGAATTAATAAAAGCAAACTTTTGAGATTGCATAGGTCTCGAACAAGTCAGAAATTGATGTTCTAATTTTCTACAGGGAAATTTGAGGCAATTTAGGCATAAATCAAGATAGAAAATTTGTTGGTAACCAAGTTGTTTGGAAAGTAGATTTTGTCATAAAAAATTATGATGATGATTAATTTCACAAATGAGTCCACAGAAGTTTAACTCATAATGTAGCATAAGTTAGAATTCTTTTGGCTGTCATTCAAACTAATTTCAACAAAAAAAGTGGTGACAGTGGTGAGAGAAAGTGGATTTAATGGCTCTTAATCCCTGTGAGAGTAAGGATATCAATCTTGATCAAGGCTGCATCTCCAATGATTATCAAAGTGCCTTGCACATAGTGGGTGCTAACCAAATATTTATCCAATGAATGAAATAAACCCTTCACAGGAAGGTCAGAAGTTTAGCTGGACCTTAGAGAGGATGACAGGTACAGTTTGAATGTCCTGAGGATTTTTTTTGTTTGCATTTCCACTATCTGCCTTTTTGTGTGTTGGCTTTATTCTTTCAGACCAAATCATTGTTGTGGCTAGAAAGTTGGTCATATGGAATGTCCACATTTACATTTCCCAGGTTTTGCATTAAACAAAAACTCTTTCGAGGACTAAAACCAAAAATCCAAGGGAAAAGTTTCTAGTTAGCCCAGCTGGAATTCAGTGCCTATTATTGGAATAATCAACTGTGACAGGTAGGTTCATGTAAGAACAGGGATGGCCCACTGGAAGTATATGCTTGGAATGAGGGAAGGGGCTTTTACCAATCAGTTTTATTACCTTCTAAGAGAAGAGTCTTACCCAAACTAATGGGTTATAAAAAGAAAAATAAGATATATTTCCTGTCTTTAAATTGTATGTTCTTTATGATGATTTAAGATGACAAGATCTGAAGGACAAGAGCCTTTAGATATGCAAAAAAACACTAAAGTGAATTCAAGTTATTATGGTGAAACATACAAGGAAAAAACAGGAGAACAAGGATAAGTAATTTTAAAAAAGCAACCTCAAAGTATATTTGGAGGTGTATTTTAAAGAAAAATGTGATTTCATTCAGTTAAACATTTATACACTTATTGGATAACTACTATGTGCTAGGTATTGCAACTAAATCATATTTAGGTCAGCAAGATCTAGAAGGCAGAGTTTTTCCCCGAAACAATCTGTTATCCAGCTGTGTGAAACTGACTCATATGAAACCATCCATATTATACCAGCAATGAGAAAACATAAAAGCTATTTAGAGTTATGCAGGGCTTCCTGCAGACAATGTTTACTCAAGCTAACAAAAATATGGTTGATGTCACACTCTTCATTTTCATCAAGTTCTTGGCCTCAACCAACCAAAGATGTACTTATACATTCTCATATGTATATTGGATGTATGCTAGGCAATAACAAAGTCACCAATCTTAAATATGAAACCAACAGGCAAGAGAATCTGTGTCACTATATAAGTTTCCATTTTGTCCTTTGTTGGGGATGAAGAAGGCACCTGAATGGGTCTTCCTTCTATAGAGGGTGAGGTGGAGACCTGGGGTGAGGGGTCTGCCTTGCTTCAGATCTCATTTACCTGTTGGTCTAGGATTGGGCTCTACAAACTTCATGTCTCATTTGGGTAATTAGGTGTTGACTAGACTAGGCAGGGTAAGGAAACAGGACAGGTATTTCGCTTTTCCTTTGAAATTCAGGCTCAAACACTAGACTGAACCACCTCTTTGAGCCATTAGAGCCAATGGAAGTCCTAACCATTTTTGACCCTCGGCATGCTTGTCTACTGAGAATGAGCATCTTCAGAGAACCCACTAACTGGTATCACAGGCAACATTAAACCTCACCAATAGGCACCTTAATTGGGACACAACTCAGCTCCAGAAGTCTGCTTCTTACTTGTATGTCCTCCAGCCTCATAGCCAGACTTTGTGAAGTCACTCTGTTGTTATAAAATTTTCAGTGACTAGTTTTCCTGAACTTGACATAAGCTTCAGAGCCATAGCAGAATAGAATGGGTTGCCTGGAAGAAAGTTAGCGTACTTCCCTCCTTGGGATGATTTGGGCATGTTACAGGATAAATTTCTGTATGGAATGGGTGGCTAGACTAGAGGGTCATCGAAGTCCACTTGGATTCCTAAATCAAGAATTCTATTGCGATCACTATTCTGATGGTTAAAACCAGATAATGACCATTTCTAGAAGGCATTTGTCTTAAACAGGCTTATGTCTGTCTGGTATATTTATAACTGGCCTGTAAGAGATTTATCTCTGGAATGGGGTGCAAGGGGAGGGCTCTCATAGCACTTGGAAAATCTTTTTTTTTCTTGCCACTTTCACTGCAGCAATGACCTCAATCCACTTATTATTTAATGCCTCCTTGACTGCTGTTTGGCTAAATGTGATTTTCATGTAGCTGGTTAGAAATGCAGACTTTGTTTCAACAAAGAAAAAAATAGGTCTCTGGAAGTACTTTCCTGTTTCTATTATGAATATAAACTGTTAAAAGTTTTAAGTTGCTAAGCGATGCTGAAATTTGCTGTTTTGTTGAAAACGTGATCAAACAGGGAAACAATGCCTTATTCATCACTTTTTTTCTCTTATGTTCTCTCAGGGTTGCTAGTATAGCAGATTATTAGAATCTTGATTATGTTTTGAAGTATCTACAAACAAAACCTCTTATTTCCTTAGGTGATTTTAGAGGCCAAATAAGAATCTATCAGTTGCTGTTCAAAATCAAAAGGGTAAATAATTGAAAATTAGCAAAAAAAGGACAAAGCTGATGATGTTTCATTTGGCTATCTCATAAGATCTTCTGAACAAAAGCACTTACATAACAGATTTAAATGATCTTAAATATCATATAATTAAAATGTCCAGAAACTACTTCTTTGTTTGATTAAGAGCTACAAATTCATATGCAAAGCATTTATCAAAAAAACCCTATTCTGTGCTAGTTCTTCCCCATGTATTAATATTACTTATAGTCACTGTAACACTCTGAGATATGGGATCAAATTACCATATCTTGCAGCTAAAGTAACTGAGGCTTAGAGAAGTAATAAGCCTAAAATTTCAAAGCTGGATCCAGAAACTAAACCCGGGTCTGCCTTCCCTCAAAATCCATCCTCTTTTCAGGACATCAGAACCACTGGCTTTTGGGCAAACAACTTCCCTTCACATCAAATGTGTGCCTCAATTTTTAAAAGAATATTAGTGGCTTTCTGAAAAATCCCTATAAAGTATGACTATCTCCAGTGTTGAAATGATGGAGAGACAGAGAAAAGTAGTAGAAAAAAGGTTGGTTCTATTCTAAATATTCCAGATTTGGGGTGTACATAGGACAGAGTACTTTTAGCTTTCTTTTTTTTTTATTTCAGAATATTATGGGGGTACAAACGTTTTGGTTACATGAATTTCTTTTGTACAGTTAGAGTCAAAGTTATGTGTGTCCATCACCCAGATAGTGTGCATTGTACCCATTAGGAGTGAATTTACCCATTCCCTCCTCCTCCCTCCCATCTGCTTGAATTCCGTGGAATTTTACTACCTTAAGTGCACATGAGTATTGATCAATTGGTTCCAATTTAATAGTGGGTACATGTGGTGTTTGTTTTTCCATTCTTGCAATACTTTACTTAGAAGGATGGTTGCCAGTTCCATCCAGGTTGTTACAAAAGTATTAGTTCACCATTTTTTTATGGCTGAGTAATACTCCATGGTATACATATACCACATTTTATTAATCCACTCATGTTTTGATGAGCACTTGGGCTGTTTCCACATCTTTGCAATTGTGAATTGTGCTGCTATTCAAGTGCAAGTGTCTTTTTTAATAAAATGTCTTTTTTTCCCTTTGGGTAAATACCCAGTAGTGGGATTGCTGGATCAAATGGTAGGTCTACTTTTACTTCTTTAAGATATCTCCATAGTACTTTCCATAGAGGTTGTACTGGTTTGCAGTCCCACCAAAAGTGTATAAGTGTTCCTTTCTCTCCGCATCCACGCCAGCATATGTTGTTTTGAGACTTTTTGATAAAAGCCATTCTGACTGGATTTAGGTGATATCTCATGGTGGTTTTGATTTGCATTTCCCTGATGATTAGAGAAATTGAGTATTTTTCATATGTTTATTGGCCATTAGTCTATCTTCTTTTGAAAAGCTTCTGTTCATGTCTTTTGCCAAATTTTTAATGGGGTTCTTCACTGTTTTCTTGCTGATTTGCATGAGTTCTTTGTAGATTCTGGCTATTAGCCCTTTATTGTATATAGAGCATGCAAAAATTTTCTCCCATTCTGTAGGTTGTCTATTCGCTCTAGCAATAGTTTCTTTGGCTGTGCAGAAGCTTCTTAATTTGATGAGGTCCCATTTGTTTATTTTTGTTGTTGCTGTGATTGCTTTTGGGGTCTTCTTCATAAATTCTTTGCCTAGGCTGATGTCTACAAGAATTTTTCCAACATTTTATTCTAGAACTCTTATGGTTTCATGCCTTAGGTTTAAGTCTGTTATCCATCATGAGTTGATTTTTGTGAGAGGTGAGAGGTGCAGATCCTGTTTCAATCTTCTACATGTGGCTATCCAATTTTCCCAGCACCATTTATTGAATAGGGATTCTTCTCCCCAGTGTATATTTTTGTCTGCTTTGTCAATGATCAGATGGCAATATGAGGATGGTTTTATGTCTGGGTTCTCTGTTCTGATCCATTGGTCTATGTCTCTGTTCTTGTGCCAGTACCATGCTGTTTTGGTTACTATAGCCTTGTAGTATAGCTTGAAGTCTGGTAAGGAGATGCCTCCTGATTTGTCCTTTTTTCTTAAGGTTGCTTTGGCTATTCAGGGTCTTTTCTGGTCCCATATGAGGCATAGAGTAATTTTTTCTAGATCTGCAAGAAATGACACTGGTATTTTAATGGGGATTGCATTGAATCTGTAAATCACTTTGGATAATACAGATGTTTTAACAATATTGATTCTGCCGATCCATGAACATGATATGTTTTTCCATTTGTTTACATCCTCTGTGATTTCCTTCCCTGGAGTTTCATAGTTCTCCCTATAGAGGTCTTTCCCCTCCTTGGTTAAATATGTTTCTAGATATTTTATTTTCTTCATTGCTATTGTGAAAGGTATTCAGTCTTTGATTTCATTCTCAGCTTGACTATTGTTGGTATATATTGTTGGTAAATGCTACTGATTTGTGTACATTGATTTTGTAACCTGAGACTTTGCTGAATTTATTTATCAATTCCAGGAGTCTCTTGGCAGAATCTTTGGGGTTTTCTAGATATAAGATCATACCATCATCAAAGAGTGATAGTTTGACCTCTTCTTTCCCCATTTGGATACCCTTGATTTCCTTCTCTTGCCTGATTGCTCTGGCTAGGACTTCCACACTATGTTGAACAGAAGTGGAGATAGTGGGCAACCTTGTCTGTTTCCAGTTCTAAGCAAGAATGCTCTCAACTTTTCCCTGTTCAGTATGATGTTGGCTGTGGGTTTGTCGTATATGGCTTTTTATAATATTGAGGTATGTTCCATCTATGTTCCATTCACCATCATAAATGAGTGGTGAATTTTGTCAAATGTTTTTTCTGCATCTGTTGAGAGGATCATATAGTCTTTGTTTTTGCTTCTATTTATGTGGTAAATCATATTTATAGATTTGCGCATGTTGTACCACCTTTGCATCTCTGGGATGAAGCCCACTTGATCAAGGTGGATTATTTTTTTGATGTGCAGCTGAATTTGGTTTGCTAGGACTTTATTGAGAATTTTTGCATCATATTCATAAGGGATATTGGTCTGTAGTTTTCTGTTTTTGTCATGTCCTTTCCCAGCTTTGGTATCAAGGTTATATTGGCTTCATAGAATGAATTGGGGAGGAGTCATTCCTTCTCTATGTTATGAAATAATTTCTACAGTATAGGTACCAGTTCTTCTTTGTAGATCTGGTAAAATTCAGCTGTGAAACCATCTGGTCCAGTACTTTTTTTTGTTGGGAGATGTTTTATTGCTGCTTCAATTTCGTTACTTGATATTGGTTTGTTCAGGAGTTCTATTTCTTCCTGATTGTGTCTAGGGAGGTTGTGTGCTTCCAAGAATTTGTGTATTTCCTCACCATTTTCAAGTTTATATGCATAGAGATTTTTATAGTATTCAGAGATGATATTTTGCATTTCCATGGTTTCAGTTGTAATATCTCCTTTTTCATTTCTGATTGAGCTTATTAGGGTTCTTTCTTTTCTGTTTCTGGTTAATCTGGCAAGAGACCTGTTGATTTTGTTTATCTTTTCAAAGAACCATGTTTTTTTTCTTTAATCTTCTGTATAATTCTTTTGTTATCAATTTCATTTAGTTCTGATCTGACCTTAGTTATTTCTTTTCTTCTGCTGGGTTTGGGATTGGTTTGCTCTTCCTTTTCCAGTTCTTTGAGATGATTCATTCGATTGTTGATATGTGATCTTTCTGTCTTTTGGATGCAGGCATTTAAGGCTATAAATTTTTCTCTTATGACTGCTTATGCTGAATCCCACAGATTTTGATAACTTGTGTCCCCTTCGTCATTTAGTTCAAAGAATCTTTTGATTTCCATCTTAATTTCCTCCTTGACCCAATAATCATTCTGGAGCACGATGTTTAATTTCCATGACTTTGTGTAGAGTTGAGTGTTTCTGTTGGAATTGATTTCTCATTTTACTCCACTGTGGTCTAAGAAGCTACATGGTATAATTTCTATCTTTTAAAAATTTCTTGAGACATGTTTTATGGCCTAGGATGTGATCGATCTTGGATAATGTTCCATGAGCTATTAGAAGAATGTATATTCAGTGGTTTTGGGGTATGATGTTCTGTAAATGTCTGTTAGGCCCATTTGTTCTAGATTCCAATTAAGGCCATTGTTTATTTGCTTATTTTCTGCTTGGAGGATTTGCCACATTCTGTCAGTGTCATGTTGAAGTCCCTGGGTATTACAATGTTGCTGTCTGTCATTTTGTTTAGATCAAGTAGGATTTGCTTTATGAATCTGGGCATGCCTGTGTTAGGTGAACAAATATTTAGGATTGTTATGTCTTCTTGTTGAATTGTTCCCTTCACCATTATATAAACTTTTAGCTTTCCTTCCTTCCTCTTAAAATTCTATAGATGTTTATATTAAACAAGTAAAATTACCAACACCAAAATTAAGTATATTGGTTCAGTTTATGGTGTTAAAGTCCTATTCAAGTACTTTGTAACGTGTTTTGTTTATCATGATTTATTATGTTAAATGAGTTTCTTTCCAACCTGTTTCTTAACTTTCTGGAGGGAAACAGAATTTGGTATTTTGTGTTTGAAATTATGGACTTGGCCCGGTTGTGGTGGTGGTCACGGTGATGGTGACGGGTATTGTGTGTTGTGTGTGTGTGTGTGTGTTGGGCCATGGTTAAGGTTACAACATTCCTCCTAAAATTTGAAGTCTTTGGACCACATGTAAGTAGAGTTTATGGCTACCTGTGTAGTATAAATGTATTGAAAAGAAAATGTATAGAAAATATTTTTTTCTTTGAATGTAGACTTCTGGAAGTTTGTTATTATCACTCTTTCCCTCATAATGGAAGTTGTGAGTGGCTAAGGGCCAAAAGGATTGGCACAGAGGTATACACTAAATTGAACATTAGTGAGTCAAAAGCCAGGACAAGCATGGAAACATGACTATATACCCTGGAGCCTGCAGTAGTTTCTGCTTGGGAGTCTGGTCTGGTAAGCTGTGACTCCCTGTATTTGCCTGTTTGTCTCTCCAATCTTGCAGCAGTTTGCCCTGTGTCCTCATCTCTCTTACAGATTCAAGAAAAGTTGTTGACTTTTCAGTCTGTTCAGCTTTTTACATGCTGTTAAGACAGAGTGGTGACTTCTAAGCTCCTTACGTGTAGAACTAGCAAATGGAAGCTAGTTTAATTTATTTTTATTGCAAAATTTACATGCTCATGGTATGAACATTCTTATATTCAGCAGAAGATAAAATAAAGTACAAAGACAAAGACAAAGTACACACGTCCTTTTCCAACACATACACAATACCTCCTCCTAGTAACTGTTAACAATCCTTTGGAATTTTTCTTTAATATATATGCAAGTATGTGACTATCTTCTTAAATTGTCTTTTAAAATATTCATAGAAAAATTAGTTGTCACATTAAGAAATTTCTGATAAAAATCCTAATATTTATTAGCTTTAAGTGCTACAAGGAAGGACATTAGGAATCATTTAGTTTGCCTGTTTCAGTTTACCACAGTGACACTGAGGTGCTAAGGGGTTAAATGTTGGCACAGGTCATGCATGTGGTTAATGATACACTCCCTGTCTATTGGTGCCCAGGCTGATGATTTTGGTAGTTTTTTTTACTTCATGGGCTCAGACTATCTCAACCAGCCAACAAAACAAAACACAGCACCCCACAAGGCTTTCAAGGTCTTATCAATATTTTTTTTAAATGCAGATAATGAAAGCTATATACTGGTAGTACTATATTGATGCCAATTCCTGAAATTTTATTGTTCTCAAAACTCTGTCTTATCTTTTGAAACTGATACAGTCTCTCTAAAATGTAATAGTTTCTAGAAATGTTTCTGTTTTTTTTTTTTTTAGGCATACAAAGACAATGAAACCATGCACCAAATTGGTGACAGAGATTATTCCCAATAGAGATGGGAAAAGGGTTAGTGAGTGCATATATTGAGTAATTAGGGCATTGATGACTCAGTAAAATTGATCATTGAAATCCCTTAGAATGAAATTTTCTCAGAAAATTTCTTCAGATTTATCCACCATTAGAGTAACACACCCAAGAAGCAATTTAGACTATCTGTACTAATTCTGTATTCATTTTGAATAGCAAGTAATTCTTCTTGAAATTTCCTCAGGTGAGAAATTTTTAGTTACAAGAACATCATTAGCAATTGTTTTTCTTTAGGAAAAATAAGATTTCATATATTAAAGTTAACTGTACTTTTTAAAGCATCTGTCTTGCTTTAGAGGCAAACTATTGAATTAATTTCTTATTTTTATGTAGCTTTAAAAATACCACAGAGCACAGAACAGTGGATATCTTTAACTGAAAGGAAAACAATCATATGAGCATAAAATACCAAGATGGGTTGAGAATTAATAAAATGGCTGTACCTTGAGCATTAACATCTTTCTCTGGCTTAGCCTCATCCATGAGATGTGACATTATGCCCTTAGGTAATCATGAACTCATTCCTAATTCTTGATTAAAAAGAAGAAATTTATTCTCATGGTGTTGACCATGACCTTTGCAACAAGTAGAGCATCATCTTTTTCTGTTCAAAAATCCAATGTGCTCATTAATCGAAAAATCTATAATCTGAAGAAACTGTGTAACACAAGGAGCCCCCAAAGTATATAACAATTAAACAACAAGGAAAGCCCTTTAAAGAACTGCAGAGATCCAAAGTACCACCAAATGACAAATTGTTACTCATCCCAAGTACTTTATGTATTTAGTGGATCATTTCTGTATAGACTAGACCATAGAAACCAGTGTACATGGTTCTGCTACATGTTTAGAGTCTATCTACATATTTCAATCATGGATGAGGAATTCTAATCTGCTTTAAAGGTGGTACAGCAATACATATATATACCACATGGTGCAAAAATAAGATTCCATATTGATTTTCTTGTTGTAAATTTTGAATTTTGCATATGGAGATTTTTTTCTGAGTTCTTTTATAGTGTCTGAATATTTTCCTTGAAATGTATAAAATTTGTAAATTTTGTCTTTTATATTAAAATGTCATTTGTGCAAGTTTTCTTAAAAAATAAAAAAGAAAAATATACCAGGCCGTAAAATGTACATCACTCTGACACGTGTCAAAGGATGTACTTGGTAGTCATAAGCTTGAGGAATTACAGCGTTTGCCTGTGCTGTGTCTCATGTTTCATTTTTATTACAATGACATGGCATGATTTTACTTCAGTTAATCCTATTTCTTTTAGTACCTACATCTATGCTAATTGTCATGGCTAATTAGTCTTACAGCAAAAACAGGCACACCAACAAAAGAAATGCCCTTTCAAAGAAATGCTTTTTGACAATATATTTTGCTGTACAGTAATGTGGTTGAAAAGTAAAACAGTCTATTAAACATTGAGTTCTTGTTTTAGAAGGGTCACATGTCTTGGCATTGCCCTGTATATCAAACATTTTGTTATGTTGGATGAGACAGGTTTTTATTCTTCCACATTTAGTACTGTTAGAAAATGCCCACATCAGAAGAGTTTACATTTAAAACAAATCCTACTTGTTATAATCTGAATAAATACTAAAGTTGAATGAGTAAAAGTTGATGCACCATAAACAATATTTGCTGGACAAGTTCATGCCCTGAGGAGACCTTTCTGGGATGGACAAGGGTCTCTTTCCTTTACCCTCTATTATAAGGAGCAAAAAGTCTGTGTGAACAATAAATTACATGTAGTTATGCTGGAGTCATTAGGATGGCAACCTCACAAACTGGATTAGGCTGGTCTTGTCCTTGACCCTGAGTCCTTGAGTATGCATGGGAACTTCAGTTGTCCAGGGTACATTTAGAAATGAAAGTTGATAGGAAATCTCCTAAACCTGTGGACTCCTAGAACCAGGTAATAAAACTTGCAAAGGCACCAGAGTAGTGACCTGAGTCCCAAGTGTTCTCTGGGTACAACTGCTGCCATTGCAATTATTACTCCACTTAACACCTGTTACTTTACCGTGCACCAGCTATATGCCAGGTGTCATAAACGCATCATCTCTTTTAATCCTTAAAGAATCCATTTTGAAATGAAGAAAACTGGGCCTCAGAAAGATTAAGTGATTCTCCCAAGGCCACAAAGCTAGTAAAGAAGCAGAAAACCAAAGTTTCTCTGTCTCAATAGATTATCATCTCATAATGACCACAGGCTTACTCAGTCGCAGGAGGGAAAATGGGACATTAGCAAACATTCTTTGCCGTAGCATGGGGCTTGAAGTCTTCTTACTGTGTTTTCTGAAGTGTTTTTCTTCCAGAACAAATTTGTTAAACAATTCTGCTTAAACAGCCACAATTCTTCTGGCTCACTTTAATGAAAGAAAATAATAGGAAGCAGATTTTCTTCTTTTGAACTCAGGTGTTTTAATAGCTGACTTTTCTAACAGTAATTGCTGTACTATTATAGTTTAAAAAAGAATGAGTCATATATAAACAGCACATTTTCTGAAAAAGTTCTTATAAATGGGTACACAAAATCACATACAATATGTCTATAGTAAACATTTTGTATTCAGCTTGAAAAGCCTTCTTGCAAAGACAAGCAATTTTGCAATGACTTATTCCTAAATCTGCCCTTGGAGTTACCACAAAAACCCTGTTGTGGAAACTCTGTTGTTTACCAAAGTTTAATGCAGCTTATTGCCAGGTACATTTTGAGTAGATCTGCACTGTGGCAGCTGCAGAGAAGAAGCCCTTGGTGTTACATTTCCTAAGGCTGATGTTCTTGACCACAGGTGGTATTTTTGGTGTGACATGTTAACCTGGCAGGATTCCCATGAGGACCAGCCATTTTACACAGATGTAGCACTTTCCCCCCCTGCCTCTGAATACAGCATAATCTTCTTGTGAGCCTTTAGTAAGGTGCCATTCACTTTCAGCTAAATAAAACATCACAGTAGAAGAGAATTAAAAGGGAATGGAAAATCCCAAAGAATACTGGGAGTTATGGAGGATATTCTTCTGCTTTCATGATCTGAGCAACAAAGTGTAGGAAAAGGAATATGCCATTTTATTAAAAGGAGTCAGAAGCTTTAGACTATGAATTAAATATTAATTTAATAGGAGAATAATTTACTTCCTGTGGAGTAGTATTCATATAGAATAATTTAGCTCCTATGGAATATGGCTCATATAAACATTGAAGATCCTACTTGAATGGTTCTAGAGGAAGGAGGTGGAGTAGTCAAATGGATTGCTCCTGCCTAACTCTTGCTTCCAACCTTGCCCACTCAGCTGTAAACTTCTTGGTGGCAGGGGGCACATCTTGTTCTGAGATATAACTCTCCATTTCCTAGTACAGTGTCTGGCAAGTAATGGAGACTAAAGAAATGTTTGTTGGAAGAGTAATAGAATCCTACCTTGGAATTTAGATCCTTGAGTGATAAAAACAATACTTACAGTTGACAAATTGCTTAATCTCTTAAAACCTTATAGAGAGATGATAACTGTCTTGTAGATAGTTAATTTAACTTTTCAATTGATTATTTGAGTATTGCTTAGTCTTAGCATTGTATTTTTTAACCTCAGTTTCTTCGTTTGAAGATTTTTAATATGACCTTGATATGTCTTGAGAAAGAAAAGGACAATAATGCTTAGCTTCTATTTTGTTTTCCTCTTCTCCAATAAGAACGACTTTCATACTGTAAAAGATAGAATAAACATGACTGAGGGACGTTGAGACACAAGAGAGATGGAGCATTGGTAAGAAAGCACCCCCCCTACACACATAGGTTTTCAATGATTACCACTCTGTAATCACAGGTGATTTCATCTATGGGCAATGAAACAATAGTTGATGTGATTGGGAAATAACTATCAGTAAATTTAGAAAAATCACATGCTGTAGCAGTGCCAGGAGATTGGAGATAGGGTCTTAGCTCTGGTTCTCCTCAAAAGACTCCTAGATTTGATAAATGAATTTAGTAAATTCTCAGGTTACAAAATCAATGTATACAAATCAGTAACATTTCTGTATACCAATAATGACCAAGCTAAGAACCAAGTCAAGAACTCAATGTCATTTACAATAGCTGCAAAAAAAAAAAAAAATACCTAGGAACATATTTAACCAAGGAGATGAAAGATGTCTACAAGGAGAACTACAAAACACTGATGAAAGAAACTGTAGACAACACAAACAAATGGAAAAATATCCCATGCTCATGGATTGGAAGAATTAATATTGTTAAAATGACCATATTGCCCAAGGCAATACACATTCAATGCAATTCTTATTAAAAAAAACAATGTCATTTTTCACAGAATTAGAGAAAACAATCCTAAAATTCATATGGAACCAAAAAGAGCCTGAATAGCCAAAGCAATCCTAAGCAAAAAGAACAAAACTGGAGGCATCATGTTACCTGACTTCAAACTATACTACAAGGCTGTAATAACCAAATCAGCATGGTACTGGTGGAAAAACAGACACATACATCAATAGAACAGAAGAGAGAACCCAGAAATAAAGCCATATACCTATAACCAACTGATCTCTTTGACAAAGCAGACAAAAACATACCCTGGGGAAAGGACACCCTATTCAATAGACAGTGCTGAGAAAATTGGATAGCCATAGTCAGAAGAGTAAAATTGGATTCCTATCTCTCATTGTATACAAAAATTAACTCAAAAAGGATTAAATAATTAAATGTAAGACCTGAAACCATAAAAATTCTAGAAGAAAACTTAGGAAAAACTCTTCTGGACATTGGCCTAGGCAAAGAATTTATGGCTAAGACCCCAAAAGCAAATGCAACAAAAATAAAAATAAACAAATAAGTCTCAAGTACACTAAAAAGCTTCTGGACAACAAAAGAGATAATCAACAGAGTAAACAGACAACCTATAGAGTGGGAGAAAATATTCACAAACTATGCATCCGTCAAAGGACTATTATCTAGAATCTACAAGGAACTCAAACAACTCCGCAGGAAAAAATTAAATAACCCCATTAAAAAGGGTGCAAATGACATGAACAAATATTTTTCAAAGGAAAATATACAAATGGCCAACAAACATATGAAAAAATGCTCAACATCACTAATCATCAGAGAAATGCAAATTAAATCCACAACAAAATACCATCTTACTCCAGTCAGAATGGCCATTATTAAAAAATTAAAAAACAGTAGATGTTAGCATGGATCCCATGAAGAGGGAATGCTTCTACACTGTTGGGGGGAATGGAAATTAGTACAACTTCTGTGGAAAATAGTATGGAGATTTCTTAAAGAACTAAAAGTAGATCTACCATTTGATCCTGCAATCCCACTACTGGGATTCACAGAGGAAAAGAAGACATTATATCAAAAAGATACTTGTGCTCATATGTTTATTGTAGTATAATTAACAATAACAAAGATATGGAATCAACCTAAGTGTCCATCAACTTATAAAAAAATGTGGTATATATGTATATATACACATGCAGACATACACACACACACATCATGGAATACTACTCGGTCATCAAAAAGAATGAAATAATGTCTTTTGCAGCAACTTGGATGGAACTGGAGGCCATTATCCTAAGTGAAGTAACTTGGGAACAGAAAATCAAATACCACACGTTCTCACTTATTAAGTGGGAGCCAAACTATGGCTACATAAGGGTACACAGAGTGGTATAATGGACATTGGATAT
The DNA here is from genome assembly GCA_023783475.1 of Daubentonia madagascariensis. Taxonomy (NCBI): domain Eukaryota; kingdom Metazoa; phylum Chordata; class Mammalia; order Primates; family Daubentoniidae; genus Daubentonia; species Daubentonia madagascariensis. The sequence continues at coordinate 35,363,567 of JAKFHU010001035.1, read as the reverse complement.
TCAAAAGGGTGGAGGGCAGGAGGGGATGAGGGGCAAAAAATTATTTGTTGGATACAATGTACACTGTTCAGGTAATGGGTACACTAAAAGCCCAGACTTTACCACTATACAATATATTCATTTAACAAAAGTGTACTTATATCCCCTAAATCTATTGAAATTTTTAAAAAGTGAATAAATTTTCTTTTGTAAAATATACAAATATCTCATACCTGCACAGGGATTTTGATGTGTCTTTTTATTGGGGCATGTCTTCCCTCTTTGCCATGAGTATCTTTGGCTTATATGAAGGCGTCTAGTGGCATGCTCTAAAGCTCTGCCTTGCACTGTTGTCTTATATAAATGCTGTGGATGAAGACTCAAAAGGCATATCTGTAAATTTTCCATCAGGAAGAAATGGCTACTATGATAAGTGACGCAACTGAGTTCAAAAACTCTCAACAGCCTGGATGATGAACTGAAATTAATGATTGGTTTTATTAGGGAGGAAATATAAAATCTTCCACACAGGTTAAAAAAATAAAAATATGCCAGCATAAGATGAGGAGTATCTGGTTTTCAGTATTTCTTAAAGAAAGATATTTAGTTCATTACAAGCTTAAAATGAGCCAATTTATTTCAGTGGCCAAAAAAGCCTAATGCAATCCTGGGCTAAAGATGTAAAATCATTATGTTCAGAACAATGAGGTTCCACTGTGTCTTACTAGTTCAATTGTATCTGGTGAATTGTGCTCCATTCTGGAAGCACAGCATTTTAGAGCTAGTGAGAACATTAGAGGCCATTTAGATACATGCTCCTTAGCCTGGGTTCATGTACCTACCTAAGGTGGTTACACAAGATGTACCAGGTAAGCCAGAAGCTGTAGGGTAAACACATATTGTGATATTATAAAGTAGAATACAAAGTCCACATAAAGTTTTAAGTTAAAATATGAGACTTCAAAAAAAAAGTTTCAGCTTGCAGATGGTAACTTTGAGAATTGTTTCCAGTACTCTGAAAGTCATGAGTTCAATCTCTTCTGTAGGTACTTTCATTCAACAAATCTTTATTGAGTATCTACTATGTCCTAAGCACTCGTTTAAGTGCTTGGGATATATCAGAGAGCAAAGCTAACAGAGTCCTACCTTCATGGGAATTCATATTATGAGTAAAAAAATTTGAGAAGCACAGTTTACCCTTGACTTTACAGATGAAAGGATTAGAAGACAGAGTCAATCCTGAGTTCTATTCCTAGTTCTATCATTTGCTAGTTGTGTAATCTTGGGCAATTATAATATTTCATTAACTCACAGTTTTCGCATCTAAAAAGATAGTGGAACAAGACCTATATACTTTATTGATGAGATTATTAGATGAGATAACACAAGCAAAGTATTTAGGGAAGTGTCTGATATAAAGTACACATTCAATATGTCAATAAATGGTGATTAATATTGTAGAGGTCAAGTGACTTGCTTAAATCCACACAGTTGCACAGCATCAGATTTGTACTCAAACTCAGGTCTTCTGATTCCTGCTTCTGAGCTCTTTTTATGACAGCACGATTCTGGGTGTCATAACTCAGAAAATAAACAAGGCTATTTGTACTTTTACATTACCAAAGTAATTTATGTGCAATAAGAAAAAAATTGGAAAATGCACACATGCAGAAAGTGAAACAACAATAAAACAAAAACAACAAAAAAAGAAAAACATTTAGTATAACCATATACAACATCTTAATTAAAATTTTAGCATACTCTAGTAGTCCTCTTTTTAATATATAGATTTGTTTTGGTTTTAGCAGTATTATATTCTCTCTGTTCAGTTTTCTATCTTGTTTTTTCTGTTTATTAGTAAAATATATACTTTTCCATATGTAATTGGAAAGTTTTTAATAGTATCATTTTTAATAACTGCATACCAGTCTATCGAGTGTATGACAATTTTCTAAACCATTTTTTTCTGGAGTACATATTTAGGCTGTGGTAATGAACATTTTGTGTGTGACTAGCTCCATGGTCATATGAGTGCCCCCCTTACCAATAGGCAACGCCCAGGCTCTTGCAGAAGGTAGGCCTGCCTTATATATTGGTGCTTCCCAGAACTCAAGCCTGAGCCTTCCATTCACCCTTTCAGACTTGCTTAATCACTCATTCTTTTCCCAGGCAAAGATTCTTCTTGCTAGGCATAGGTTTTCCCATGATCCCCCTTGTCTTGGAGGTTTCTTTAGATAGCCCATTTGGCTCCCAAATCACCTCTGTCCTAGACTATTCTCTCTTATCTCCTTTGCTCCCCACTTCACAATCACAAATTTGTCTTGTCTCCACCTGCCCCTCTTGCTTCTCCAAACCTACCAATGAGATCCATTGGTGAAGTGGCTGAAAGAGTGTTTAATGTTTTATATGTATGTGTGGTTGTGTATGGGTGTGTGTATGTGTCTGCATGCACGTGTTTGTGTGTGCAATGTGAATTGTAGCTTCATACTATCTTACTGAGAAATTCTAGAACACTTTGAGCTTTATGGATTGTTATACTGTGAAAGAAATTATCTTTGTGAATTGTGTTTGGGTTAGGTATTAAAAAATATATATTGCTGGGGGTGTTTGTTGGGGGAAGTTTTATATAATGGAAAACCATTCCATGCCACTCTGATATAAACTGTACACAAAAAATGATCAATCCAGATACACTCTAATACAAAGAAAATATGGCCTAGAGCTTTTGGTCACACTTCTGACTCTGCAGCTCAGAAATTGAAACAAATTTTCCCATAAAACACTGGAGAATGATGAAGGCCTCAGGGAAGCAAGAATACACTTTTTCTCTTTCTAGTGCTTTATGGAATAAATGTAAAACATTACAGAGGCTTCATCTGAAGGTCAGAAAGTTTACATGGTGGGGGCTATATGAGTATCAGGCTTTCTAAATTAAGATTCAGAATTCATATCTAAAACTTGAGGCTGTGTACTGTTCCACATGACTGATTTTTCTTCCTGATACATCAGATATTCTTTTCCAGCATAATTAATGCCAATCTACTGACATCAGTGAAATGCACATGAAATTCTAAACGAATGTGCCATTACATGTAGCTCTTATTTCTTACCGGAAGTTAGGGAACAACAACAAAAACAGAAATAACCTTTCATTATACCAGGCACTGTCAATTCAGCATATTTTGAACATAATGAATTGTAGAAGGAAAATATTTGTGTACTTTTCAAGATCAAATGTTCATAAATCTGGAGACCAAGAATTATTCAAATTTGGAGTTTTTGTAGAGTTCAGCTAGTAAGGTATTGAAGTGCTGTATAATCACTGAAAACTAGTACTGGTATAGATTTCTAATTTTGTCCAATTTCCTTTATGAACTTCCCCTTTAATATTTTTGTAGCTCTAACACTCTTGGACACACGATTTAGGTAGTTTTGGACTCACAGATGGAAGAAGTTTGATGTTTTCATAAAAAGGTCATACAACTTCCTCACTTCCTCAACCTCCAATTAACATTTCTTTTCTTTTCTTTGTTTTTTTTTTTTTTACATCTCTTTATTTTACTTTTACATTATCTCTGTCTATCTCTTGTACTCATAGATGTCATGTATCTTAGGTCAGGAGTCAGCAGCCAGGACTTGGGTCCCCAGCCATGGCTTCCCCAGCACTTAATGGACCTTGTGGTGGGTGAGCCTCCACTGCTGACGAACCACAAGTCACTGATTTCCATTCTGCTTACCTTGTCATGTCTAAGCCTCCTAGGTGACCAAAGAGTGTCCTGCATCCCTTTGGCTTGCCTTGGTCCTAAGACATGACCTGAAGACTAGACGCAAGAACACTGCAGACCCATGCCCCTTGCCCAACTACACTCTAATGGACCCCAGTGGAGGACAATGAGAATAAATGAGGGAGAGCCCACAGTCCCTCCATAGGACATGTGATTTTGAAAGAGGAGAAGTATATGGCAGACAGGGAAGGGTGTAGGGCAGCTGATTTCCATTTCTTTCTTTTTTAAAAGAGCTGAGCTAGTTCCTCCCATTTAAGGTACAGCTAGCAACCGTATCTTCATTTGGCATATATGTATTTAGTCTCCTAGATGTTGGCCATTATGTATGTTTTTAAAAGGACATAAAGCTACAAAGATATTTGCCTTCAGTGAGCTTACACTTCAGTTAGTAGGGTATGAGGAAGGCAGGAGATGAGGGAAAAGAGAGGAGCAGAGCTAGCCACAGAAGAAAGATGCACAGTGGGTGCTCCCTAAAGACCCTCCAGATGAGGGAACAGATGCATGCATGATTAGGGTGCCTCTGGGAATCACAGCCTGAGGCAGTATTCTGAATTGGCTTTTAAAACAGGAGTAGGACATGAAAAGGTGGATCTGGCAGAGGAAATCTGGATGTAAGATACGGCACTGGTGAAGAGCAGTAGGGAGTACTGTGAACTGTTCAAGGGCCAGTGGGGCCCTTGCTCAGGCTGGAGCAGAATGTGTGGTAAGGGAAAGGAGTGGAAGATAAAAAAGGCCGGAAGGATGGGCTTGGATCCTGGCATGGAAAACCTTGATTGTCAAGGGCAGGAGTGTGGCTTTTATAATATCTCTTGAGCTATGCAGAACCTTTGAAGAATTTTTGTGCAGGGCAATGACTTGATTAGGGGTCTTCTTTGGAAGAAGCCCAGGTAGCATTTTATTAAATACATTAAAGGGACAGGGGCTAGAGGGAAAGGAATGTGGTGAGACCACTACAGCTATCTAGGCAAGAGGCTGAGTGACGGAGGGGGTTGGGGGGAGGAAGGAATAGGGAACAAGTGATAGTCAAGGGGAATTGCTAGGGTTTAGTGACTGAACTTGGGAAGTGAGAGGGGAGGCTTTGAGGATTGGAGCCTGAGTAACTAAAAATTGTGATGCCCCAAACAGAAATTGTGGAGTCAATAAAGGAAAGCAGATTTTGGGAAGAGAAAAAATTAACTTGTTCATTGCTATATTGAGTTTGAGAAACTAGCACATAAAGACACACAGTGGAGATGTCTTCAAAAAACATGTAGACGTTAACTTTAGGAGAGAGAATGAGCCTTAGGAGCAATGTTTGCAGGGGGAGAATGTGGAAGGGTAAGAAGAGAACTGTAGGAGAGGCAGGTTGGAGGGGCACACAAGCCTCCTGGAGGGGCAGATGGCAGCACCAAGGGGAGGGTTGGGTAGAAGGAATCCTAAAGCTGTAGCTATGGATTTCCTTTTACTGAAGCTCTTGTTTTTGTTTTAGTTTTTGGGTTTTTTTTTAAAAGCTTCTTTTGGGCTGAATATTTTTGAGACCCCACACAGCCAAATGTTTTCTAGGGATCTGGTCATACAATCAATTTTCTCCTGGGGTTATTCAACCCCAGCTATTTTTTAACAAATAAAAATTCATGTGGCCTCTTTCTTTTTTATGGTTCTTTTTTTTTAATAATCTCTGATTGCCTTAGATAATTTATTTGCCACTTTTGGTTTCCTATCCCAATCTTGTAATTATGTCTATGGCTTTGTTATGACCCCTCTGTAAGTTGTCAATGGTCTTCTTTCATGGTAGAACCAAAGGTCAGGCTTCAGTTATAGCAACAGCCTGATTATTGCTTTAAAATCAACAAAAGCCATGCCTTTTGGGGGTCTCTGTGGTACTATTTGCTCTTACTGGCTTTATTGTTGCTATCTAAGGAAAAGAAGAAATCTAAGACTTCAAATCATGAAACAGTGAGGGTAAGGACAAAACCTGTGTGTGTGTGTGGGAGTGTGCATGCCCATGGGTGTTAGGATGCTCACATTTGAGTGAAGTTAGCTTATCTGATGAAGTAATCCATACCAATGCCATGAGTGATACCATTTCAAAGTCTCATAAGATGGGACTTGGAATGCAAACCATTTAAAATTCATGCGGTTAAGATCAGCCTTACAGGTTTGCGATCAATAATGGTTTACAAAATGCTTTCATACATACATCATACCTGGCCCCAGCCTCTCTCTCTCTAATCGCATTTCCTCTTTCCCTTCCTTTCTGTAATTTGGCTCCAACCACCATGGCTTCCTTACTAGAAAGTACTAAGTATGTGCCTACCTCAGGGCCTTTCTCTTCCAGCTCCTCTGCCTAGAATGTCCTTTCTACAGATGTTGGCACAGCTGCCTTCTCCCCTCACTCAGGTCTTCTCTTGGAAATCGCTTTCTCAGAGAGAACCTTCCTGCCCCGACTCCCCCAATGAATATTTGACCATTCTCTATCCCCTTACTCTAGTTTATTTTTCTTGTGAGTACTTATTACCTCCTGAAGGTATAAATCTATTTACTTGTTTGATTTCTGTTTGCCTTTCTCACTAGAGTGTAAGCTCTAGGAGGACTGGGACTTGTCTGCTTTGTGTACAACTATTTCATTGATGAATAGAACAGTGACATTCAAAAGGCATTTGTTAAAATAAATGCTTGAATATGTAAATTTGATTATCTTGTGAGTCAGGCTGGGTGGATATCCCCATTTTACAGTGTAGAGACTTAGGCTCTGAGAGATGACTTGACCAAGGCAGAGACTTGAAATAAAGGTCTCTTGGCTCCAAGTTTATAGATGTCATAACTGACCACTTACATGCCTGTGAAAAGGGTGGCCTTGACAACGTTTTAATCTTAGGCTTTAAGACTGGACTTATTTTCATGCATACTTTCTGATACTTTGTTTTCAAGCCAAAGATTGTTGCAGCTATTAAAAATCCTTCTTTTAAAATTTGCTTTCTTGTTTCTCCAGAGAAAGCTAGTGAAAAAGGGATGTTACGTTTTTGCTGTGTTAAGCGAATCTCTAAGGTGCATATTTATGAAGAGTAGAACTGCAAAACAGCTTTGTCTCTTTAGCATAATGCAAACAGTTCTTAGTGTTGAAGAAGAGAAAGAAAGATTGCATGCTTCTCCCAGCTCATTCTGCCACAAGGCCCAGAATTTAAAGATTCTGTGCTGTGATCATCCATCCAGGGTTCAGGAACAAAGGCCAAAATGGATTATGAATATAAAGGCTTCATATGAGATGCTGCTGTGGCACTTTAAACTGTTGTAGACTGGAGGAAAAGATTGGCCTTTTCCCATCCGTTACTATACCTATTCTTTTCCTTTTAGGAGTCTTTCTTTTTCTTTTCCTATTACGTTTTTCTATAACTTTCCAACACTTACTTTCTTTATGTAAGAAAAATACCATTTCACTTTTATTTGTTCACCAAAATTGATTTACTTCATCTATTCACTAAGCACTTCTTAGTTGCCTACTCTTTGTTAGTTATTATATTAATGTTGGGAATTTAAAATTTAATAAGGGTACAGCCCCTGCCTTCAAGGAACTCACTTTTTGGATGGCAGAAAGGGTCAAATAAACCATTAATTATACAGGACATGGCAATTCATGCTCTGATCCTATAAGCACAATATATTCTAGAAGCCCAAGTGGGGTTTTTAACCCAGATTAAGGGGTCAGGGTGAACTTCCTGAGGGAATAATTAATGCTTGAGATAATTGCTGTAAGGTGAGAGATAAGCAAACGACAGGCCACATAGATGTTTGTATGTCATTTTAGTTTGTTTATTTGTTTAAAAACTATGATTGGCCTGGGAGGGATTTTAACAGAAAGTGATGTAATTAGATCTCTTTTTATCAAGAGATAATTTTGGGGGGCAATTAACATAATCTAAGAAAGACATGATAATGGTAGGAGTAAGCAGGATGGGAGAAGCAGATTCTAGGGACACTAAGGAGAATTTATTGCCAAGGTGTGTTGACTGATGCAGTGTAGTGAGTGAGAAGGCTGAGCCGTGTGTGCTGACCCTCAAGATCCTCCCTTGAGCTGCATGTGGGCACTAGAGTTTGCTGTTCACTGAGAGAAGGGATACAATGACAAGCTAATACCTGGACATGTCATATTTAATATCTGGTTAGAGATGGTCAAAAGTTAGTAGGATTACATATCAGGAGCTCAGGATTAAGAATGACTAGATACATATTTGGGGAGCTTTTCAATAAGAAAGAAAGGAGTTGATATCTTCAAAGGAGAGTCTAAGAAATGTGAAGAAAAGAGCACTAAGAGTAGAATTTTTGGGAAAACAAACATGTTAAGAATGAGAAGAGGAAGATGGGTGGGAAAAGGTAGAAGGTAGAGAGGTAGAAGGAAGAGTAGAATTATGATATCACTGATACCACCAAAGTCAAAGCAGGCTGTAGGGTAGAATAGTGTTAATAGTGCAGAGAGGTCAAGAAAGGACAAAGAAGTTTCCACTAGATCCGGCAACAAAAAGGGTCACTGGTGGCTTTTGTCAGGGCAGTTTCAACAGAGTGCTCTTCAGGAAGCCAGATTGTTGCAGGCTGACAGGTGAATGGGAGCAAGGAAGAGGAGCCGGCAAGGATGGCGTACTCATTCGCAAAGATGGATTGTCATAATAGAGGGAGAGAGGATGGTATTCTCAGGGCAATGTAGGGTTAAAGGATTTTCATTATGTTTTTAAAAGAGAGGGACCTGAGTTTATTAAAATGCAAAGAGCTGTAGTAGGACAGTGGCTGAAAATGGAGATCATGGATGAGTGAAGGAGCAAATCTCCATAGGAGCTGGGGGGCCAAGATTGACAGCGCTGGTGAGTAGAGGAGCTTTAGAGAGGTAATGGGATATCTCTTTTACAACTGTGAGGGGGAGGCGGATAAGGGAAAGGTACAGACGCATGTTTGTAAGCGGCGAGTAAGAAATGACCGAACTTTGAGTTGATAGCCTCTATTTCCTTTTGAAGTGGGGTCTGTGGTCACGTGTTAGCAATGAGACAGATAGGTAAGAATGAGGAAAGAAAAAAAAAGTACATGTTGTGGACTAATGAGCGAGAGACCTGGAGGAGGAAGTTGAAATTGAGAGTGAGGCACCGGAGTTTAAGGTGTCAGAGCCATCCTGGGAGAACTGCAGATTCAGGGCAGGGTCTACGAGCAGGTGACTAGAGTGAACATGACATGAGACTCAATGACATTAATGAGGTTTAGGATAGATGTGTCTTTCACATGGACTCCGAAGTCATTGAAAATAATGTTAGAGAAGAAGGCCATCAATCAGATGTCAGTCAACATGGCAGAGGGGTCAGGGAGGCTGATAGAAGGGCAATATAGACTGGCCAGATGGCAGGAGTGCCAGACAAGTAAACGTATGCGTTTTTTAAGTGAATTTTCTAAGAGTTTGAGAAACTAATGATCTGAAAGTGGCTGTAGGAAATAGAAAAATTCTGACTCTGTTCAGTGCCTTCAAGTAATGAGAAAGGGTGGGAGAATAAGCCAAGTGTATTCTAAGGGTACGGGAGAAATCAGAGTCTTCAGGTGGGGACAAGGTTTACATCGACAACTTGTTTTGTGAGTGAGGCAAGGAGAGGTGCATATGTGGGTAGGGAATATTGTTTATAAGGGAATGCAGCTTAAAAGTCTGGGAATACGTGAGATGGGAAGAAGAATGGAAAAGAAGCCCAGAGTGTGTAGACTTGAGTACAGGAAAGGGTATGAGTTCAGGTTAGGGACGTGGAGAAGGATGACAGGGATGTAAACAATTGTGAGATTATCTGACTTCAATTTCCTTCTATAGTGCCCTACCTAGTCACAATGGGAATTTGGGAATCTTTGGGATGGGAAAATCTGGAGGAACTGAGTCTGGAGGGGTATTTGTGCTCACAAGTGAAAGCACAAGGAATCTCAAGACACCAGGAAGAGATTCAGCTGCAGGAAGTAAGAGAAAGCCCTGTCAAACCTAAAGTCATTATATCCCGAGAGCACAGGGACAGGCAGGTGGAATTGGAAGGCTAGCAAGAGGTGATGGGTGCTGCTGCCGGCACCCTTTGACTTTTAAACTCTGCATTCTGGGCTGGGTATGAGAGCAAGGGCTGGTCCTTGTAAAAACCATTTATGTTCTTGTTTTCTCCGTACTCCCCATCTGATTCAGCCCAAATAATCAATAGTTGACTTTTCATCCATCTTACAATGTTCTAGTAATCTGATAGTTCTTTCTCTGAACCGACTCATTTGAGTCCTTCAAGACATGGCCTCTATATTCTTGTAGGGTTTTAAGGAAGTTACTCAACTTATTATCCATAGAGAGGCAAAAGTATGCATTTATCTCATCCAATGACAAGCCTAGAATATCTGAATTTAGACAGGTAAGAATGATCTGTCACCATAAAAGAAAGTTTACCATTATTCAAAATATTCAGTTTGAAATATTAACTTGTCTAGAATTGAAGGTGGCATTTTCAAAACTGAAACAACATGACATGCAAAATTTAGCTGCCATGTGGTGTCATAGCATCACATAAAATAAAACACAGCCATTAAATTGATTGATCTTGAATCAGAATACTGCACACTGTGCAAAGTGAAAAACAATACAATTGTCAGTGGCCCTTTTTTAAAAACAAATTCAAGGACAAAACATATAAGTATGTAATAAACTCCAGGAAGCTGGCAGTCTTAGTCAACCAAAGGTAAGTTGGATCTTTACAGTTCTTATTTTGTTGGTTACAAACAGTCTGTCAGGAATATAGCTCTCTTTATTTACCCAGGTCTTTTCTTCCCTGTGTATTTTAAGTTTCATAGTTACATAAAATGACTGTGTCCCTGAGTTGACTGTAGGTTTTTGGGGAAAGAGGATCAGGTGGCAGGGGCTCAAAAGGAGTGGGACATGGCATGAGATCAAGTGTAGGGAATGTGCAGAAGCGTATTCATTCATTCACTCATTCGTTCATACAATAAATGGATGTTGAGGACTTAATATGTGCGAACAAATATTGGCTCCAAAGACAGAGATGTAGCTGAGTAGGAGATATAATCCATGTTCATAAGTAACTGGAGTGCCAGGTAGATCAAGAAAGGGTAACAGACAAGATACTGGTGGTTATGGTGGTTTGAAGGACTAAAACATTACTTTAAGCAGAACTATACAAGGAAGGTTAAAGGAGGGGTAAAGTTTGAGCTGTACAGCAAGTGAGATTTAGGAATGGTTGTTCTCAATCCTGACTGATTATGTTATAGAATCACCTGGGGAGCTTTTAAAAACTGTTTAGGACTAGACCCCCTCACTAGACCAGCTGAAGCACAACCTATGGAGGTAGGTCCAGGCATTTTCAGAAGTTCTCCAGGTGATCCTGATGTGTATTCAGGTTCAGGGTTGAGAACTACTGAATTAAGTTATGGAAAGGATAAAGTTCCCAGTCCTTTTCCAGTCTATGATTTGACGTCTAATAACCAGAACACAATTAAGTGAAATATTTATTGTTTTATAACCAATTTATTCTTTTATGACATATAACTCCTTATAATCCTTATTATTTAGTTCTTTTTTTCTTTTATTTATCTTTACATATCACAGTTAGAATTAAGTTAAAATAATAAAGCAAGAAAGCAGTTGGACTTAAGGACTTTATTTTTTTAGGAAATGATCTTTAGCTGGGCGTGCTGTCACATGCCTATAGTCCCAGCTACTTGGGAGGCTGAGGCGGGAGGATTGCTTGAGCCCAGGAGTTCAAGGCCGCAGTGAGCTATGATCGCACCACAGCACTTTAGCCTGAGCAACAGAGCAAGACCCTGTCTCTAGAAAAAAAAAAAAAAAGATCTTCCAAAATTATTCTGAATTTATTATAGTTTACCTCAATTTCTATTGCAGTGTATACTTATGATTATCTTTAATTATTTTAGAACTATTCAATTATGGTTACTCTATCTGATAAGGTAGGCAAGTGCCCATACACATTTTAAAATAGAGATTTTAGGGTTTTGGAATTAAAATATTCTAAATAGATAAGGAAACTATATTTAATAAACTGTTTTCCTAGAGCATTCTGATTCATTGTAATTATTGTTATGTATGCCATTCAAGTGTACATTATAGAATTATATTAGAATTATATTAAGAATTATATTAATATTGACAGAGCAAGTAGAAAGCTAAGTAGAAAATTTAAATACTTTTTATTTTAGAGAGCATAAATGTCTTGTGATTTTTAATGATATCTCCCCTCCAAGTAAATCAAGGCAAACTAAATGGATAAATCTCTAGGCAACATCACTTTGGTTGGTCCAAGTTCTAGTGTTGTGAAGATAAGGAAGCAACATCCAGTTACAGGAGTAGATAATTGATATAAAGTAATTAGTAATATTTGCTTAACATTTCTTCCTTCCTAAATAATTTATTTTGGAGAGAATAATATATGGGATCAACCATTTCAAGGAAGTCCAGTGGAGCCACCATGCTGATTGGATTTGCCTTACAAAGACTGTTAAGTTTCTGATATTAGCAATAAAGTATTTGTTTACTTCTGCAGTTACATCATAAAAGGGATTATTTTATCTGCTTTCTGTTCTTGAGGTATGCTTTTGAGTAATTTTCTGTAATAATATGTACTTTTGCTGAAGTTCCGTTGTGAAATTTGTTTCCTGATTTCTCAGTATATCTAATGTGATGATGACTTTAGATATATTCTTCAGCTGCGCTATGCCACAGGCTCCCACTTCCAAGAAGTTAGTCTCTGAACTTGATGGGAACCCTATTTCCTTTGCCCACCCCCATAAATAAGATAAAACTTCCTATTACTGACTTCCTTGCTATTAACCCTCAAGGAAGTTTTTCAAATTATATATGATTATTTAAATAATCAGAATATTGCATTAATCTTATTGCATTAATGTATAACATATTAAATAGACACGTTGTTTATTAAGGAGAAGAATGACTCCTCCTTTATTATTGAGCTATAATTCACATACAATAAAATCCATCTTTTTGAAGTATATGATTTGTAGTTTTTTTTAGTATATTCACAAGATTGTGCAACTGTTACCATAATCTAATTCTGGAACATTTTCATCATCCCAACAGCAAACCCTATACCTATTAGACTTCTCTGTTATAAAATTTCACTTAATCCATGAAATAACAGAGAGTTTTTTGTGTAAGAGGATACCTGTTAGACTGAAAACAGACGTTGCTATAGCATCACTTAACAGTAAGAGCCTGTATATCCAGCTTTCCTGATATCTATCTAGCATTTCTGGGAATTTACTGATTTTCACAATATAACCTCAAAATTTTGGAAAATTTCAATGTGCTTTATAAATAGTTAAAGAAAAATCGGGTATGTTCATTATATATTTAGCGTTAAATTCAAGTATAAAATATCTACATATATATATAAACATATATGCTTACATATAGGTATGTATTGTACTTTGTTAATCAGTACAATATTTGTGATAATGTAGACATCTCCATTCTATGACATCACAGAATACTGTTTTGTTCTTTCCTGGAATAATATAATCTGGGACTCTAGTGCCTTATGACTCAAGTAGGTGTGTGTGGCCTATAGTATTGTTCAAAAGTGGTAGTGTAAAAAGGCCTAAGAATAACAGATACAAAATAAGTTTTTTTTCCCCCCTGGGATGTTTATTTTGGCTTTGATTTTCCAGAAAGGGAGTAATCTAGCAAGCTTCTGTAAACCGTGTTAGGTACTTCGTATTTTGTGGAATGGAGGAAAATGGCCATATCAGTCATTGCTTATTAGTCAATTAATATCTAGTTGAACATCTACTGTATGTGTGACCCTGTCATGTTGTATTCTAGGCAAATTGAGAATTAATTTTGAAATAAAAATTAGAAGGGCTAGTCTATTGATTGTAAGCATTAGACTCTACCTTTACAGGTAGTATTTAAACCTGAGTTCTCCTGGAGCCTGAGAATTGAGCCCTTTACACTAGGTTTCTGATCATCAGAATCAGCCTCAAGGGCAGGCTTTAGTTTATTTTTTCTATCATGAAACCACAAATTGGTAAAATTGATTTTTCCTTTGATCAAACAGATTGATGACTTATTCAAGTGACAGAATAATTTGTTTTGCCATTTCCTGAACTTAGACATAATTTCTCATGTAGTACAATAACATCTGGTGATTTTTCAGGGATTGGACTGGTGTTCTACAAACACATCAAGCAGTCAGACAAACCATGGTTGAAAGCACTGGATGCAATTTAGTGTCTACAATTAAAGTGTGTCCACTAATAAAGAAATGAAAGAAGAATTCTAGAAATTTCAACAGAGGATAGAAACAATTCCTACTGTTGAAAGGCCAAAAGAGAAGTGAAAAATGGACAGTTTCACTGGACAGTTATCTCTTTCAAAAGAATGCAGTTTATAAATAGTATTTACCTTATTGTAGATATTTTAACCTATTTTTATAGCATCTGTGTTGAGTCTATACTTTTTTGTAGTATAATCCATTATTTTTAGATGATTTGCCTGATCATTGGTTTGATTTGATTGATAGCACAGATATACCTAACTGATTGCTCATGAACTGACCATGATATCAAAAAGCCCAGATCAGCCTTCAGCCTTGAGGTGTGGGGATGGTAGTGGACTTTATTCTATATTGCATTGGCCTGAATAATACCTATCACTATATTGGTCCAGAAACATTGAGGAAGATTTGCATATAGAACCTATAATACAGGAAGCAAAATGTCTAAATATTTCTGAACAAATAGTGGAATCCATGTATTAAAAACAAATTCTGGCTCTAGGATAGCTAACAAATAAAGGGATCATTTTTGGAAAAATAATAATAATTTTGAAATTTTAATACTCTTGTCAAAGGAAGGTCTAAACCACTTGAGAAATTATTGCTTCTCACGTTAGCTTACACCTACACTTCTTGAGTTTCAGAAAATTGACCAGGAAACCAATTGCAATAAACATAATGTATTATTATAGTGGATTCTGACAAATTAAATATTCTGACAATTAATATGCTTATAAGATACTGGGAAAAAAGTTATTAGAACTGCTTAAATGTAAATGATAATGAGACTGATTATACAAATAAAATGCTGATGTAATTTCAAATAGTTCTAAAATCACTGGTAGTGTAATTGATTTTTACCAAAGCTTAGTTGTGGCTAAATAGCCAATGTGATGGTCTATATATGATTATGTGGTCTTTTATAAGTAGGTTCACCATATAATTTATTAGCCAAATCAGGATAATTTTGAGAATGAAAGGGGGTGCTAGTAAAAATTATGCTGGGGCATCAAGTATACATTGGGACTGCCCCAGAAAAACATTTAATTTAATTATATAATTTAAAAATTAATTTGGTAACTCAATACTTCCTAATCTGAAAATTATTGATACTGATAATATTTTAGTACTATATTTATGAGAAATTAGTTTTAATGACAAAACATGATAATCTCATATGTAATCTTATAGTCAAAAACATACATTGTTTAAAGAGGAAAGCAGAAGGTAGTCCTGGCAGAATGATGAGAGGCAGGTCGAGATGAAGTATTGGACTAAAATGGGAAAAGCACAATAAATTGATAGATTTTTCTACAATTGGCTTGCTAGAACCAGAACATATTAGAATGAAGCCTGCCATCTCTGCCTCATCACCTTGTTACATGTAATAAAAGGCATTTCCTCCAAAACTTTCTCTGAGATAACATTTTAGGATGACCTATATGGACTGTTTGAACTTGGATGAGTACTGTTTGGAATCAACCATGGTACTTGACCATTGTTACCTGAATGGGTCAGTTGAGTTCCCAATGTCCTCTCTTTGCCATAACCTGCCTTTTTCTCCCTATATCTTTGAACAAAAGGGGAAGGCAAGTGATGATATTTAAATATTATTATAATATTATATTATAATGTGAGGCATGTGAGGCATATGGTAAACAATATACTTCTTTCCAAATACGGATCAGATGGATTAAAATTTTAAGCCAGGCTTGTAGTTATGATAATATAGTCTCTTGTTCACTCCCCTACACATCCTTCTGTGGTTAGCATATACTCCCTCTTTCACTGTTTTTTGGCTGGCCCATATGACTTGCTTTGGCCAATGGGTATTAGTAGACATAAAGTGAGCAAACACTTGTATGGTAGAGCTTGCCTTTTGCCAACACCATGAGAAAAGCTTCTTCCAAGTAGCTGCTTCCTCCTCAGCATCTGTAGATGATGCTATCTATATGACACCTATAACTATATCATCTATATCTATATCTATCTGCATCTTTTCTCTTATTTCAAAGTATTATGGGGGTACACATGTTTTTGGTTACATGGATCACTTTTATAATGCTTGGGTCAGGGTTAAAAGTGTTCCCGTTACCCAGATAGTGTTCACTGTACCCATTAGGTAGGTTTTTGCCCATCCCTTCCTTGCCCCTCCCCCCCTGCTTGATTTCCATTGAGTTTTACTTCCCTCTATGCACATGTGTGCTAATTGGTTAGTTCCAGTTTAATAGTGAGTACATGTGGTGTTTGTTTTTCCATTCTTTAGATGCTTCCCTTAGGATAATGGTCTCTAGTTCCATCCAAATTGTTGTAAAAGGTATTAAGTCATCCTTCCTCATGGCTGAGTAGTATTCCATGGTATATATATACCATATGTTGTTAATTCACTTATGAATTGATGGGCATTTGGGTTGATTTTACATCTTTGCAATTGTGAATTGTGCTACAATAAACATTTGAGTGCAGGTGTCTTTTTAATAAAATGACTTCTTTTCCTTTGAGTAAATACCCAGTAGTGGGATTGCTTTATCAAACGGTAGGTCGATTTTTACTTCTTTGAGGAATCTCCATACTGTTTTCCGTAGAGATTGTACTAATTGTAGTCCCACCAATAGTGTATAAGTGTTCCTTTCTCTCTGCATCTATGCAAGCATCTGTTGTTTTTGGACTTTTTAATAACAGCCATTCTGACTGGGATAAAGTGATATCTCATTTTGGTTTTAATTTGCATTTGTCTGATGATTAGTGACATTGAGCATTTTTTCATAAGTTTATTGGCCATTTGTTTATCTTCTTTTGAGAAGCTTCTGCTCATGTCTTTTGCCCTTTTTTTAATGGGGTTGTGTGATTTTTTTCTTGCTGATTTGCTTGAGTTCTTTGTAGATTCTGGTTATTAGCCCTTTATTGGATGTATAGCTTGCAAATATTTTCTTCCATTCTATAGGTTATTTATTTTCTCTGTTAATTATTTCCTTGGCTGTGCAGAAACTTTTTAATTTAATCAAAATTTATTAATATTTATTTTTGTAATTGAAGTGATTGCCATTGGGGTCTTCTTCATAGATTCTTTGTCTGGGCCGACATCTTGAAGAATTTTTCTAACATTTTCTTCCAGAATTCTTACACTTTTATGCCTTATATTTAAGTCATTTATCCATCTTGAATTAATTTTTGTGGCTGGTGAGAGATATGGATTCTGTTTCGTTCTTCTGCATGTGGCTATCCAATTTTCCCAGCACCATTTATTGAATAGGGATTCTTTCCCCCAGTGTATATTGTTGTCTGATTTGTCAAATATCAGTTGGCTCTAGGGGGATGGTTTTATATCTGGGTTTTCTGTTCTTTTCCATTGGTCTATGTCTCTATTTTTCTGCCAGTACCATGCTGTTTTGGTTATTATAGCCTTGTATTATAGTTTGAAGTCTGGTAATGTGATGCCTCCTGATTTGTTCCTTTTGCTTAATATTGCTTTGGCTATTCAGGCTCTTTTCTGGTTCCAAATGAAATGTAGAATTATTGTTTCTAGATCTGTGAAATATGACATTGGTATTTTGATGGGGATTGCATTGAATCTGTAAATCATTTTGGGTAGTATGGACATTTTAACAACATTGATTCTACTGATCCATGAGCATGATATGTTTTTCCATTTGTTTGTATCATCTGTGATTTCTTTCCCCAGTGTTTCATAGTTCTCTTTGTAGAGATCTTTCACCTCCTTGGTTAAGTATATTTCTAGGTATTTTATTTTCTTTGTTGAAATTGTGAATGGTGTGGAGTCTTTGATTTGACTCTCAGTTTGACTGTTATTGGTGTATAGGAATGCTATACACCAATGATTTGTGTATGTTGATTTTGTAACCTGAGACTTTGCTGAATTTATTTATCAATTCTAGGAGTCTCTTGATGGAATCGTTGGGCTTTTCTAGATATGAGATCATATTGTCTGCAAAAAGCAATAGTTTGACCTCTTCTTTCCTGATTTGGATACCCTTAATTTCTTTCTCTTGCCTGATCACTCTGGCTAGGACTTCCAGCACTATGTTGAATACACACGATGACAGTGGGCATCCTTGTGTTGTTTCAGTTCTTAGTGGGAATGCTTTCAAATTTTCCTCATTCAATATGATACTGGCTGTGGGTTTGTCATATATAGCTTTTAAAATTGTGAGATATGTTCCTTCCATGCCTAGTTTGTTGAGGTTTTTTATCATGAAAGGGTGCTGAATTTTGTCAAATGCTTTTTCTGCATCTATTGAGATGATCATATGGTCTTTGTTTTTGCTTTAGTTTATGTGGTAAATCACACTTATTGATTTCCATATGTTGAACCATCCTTGCATCCCTGGGATGAAGCCCACTTGGTTGTGGTGGATTATTGTTTTGATGTGCTGTTGAATTCAGTGTGATAGTATTTTATTGAGGATTTTTGCATCTATATTCATAAGGGATAGTTGTCTATAGTTTTCTTTTTTTGTTGTGTCCTTTCCTGGCTTTGGTATCAAGGTGACAATGGCTTCATATAATGAGTTGGGAGGACTCCTTTCTTCTTGATATTATGGAATAATTTCTGCAGAATGGGTACCAACTCTTCTTTGTAAGTCTGATAAAATTTGGCTGTGAATCCATCTGGTCCGGGGCTTTGTTTTGTTGGAAGATTTTTTACTGCTCCTTTAATCTCTTTGCTTGTTATTGGTCTGTTCAGGAGTTCTGTTTCTTCCTGATTGAGCTCCTATGTTAGGTGCATAAATATTTAGGATTGTTATGTCTTCTTGTTGAACTGCTCCCTTTACTATTATAAAATGACCATATTTGTCTTTCTATACTATTGTTGATTTAAATATAATTTTATCTGATATGATAATGGCAACTCCTGCTTTATTTTTGTTTCCATTTGCATGGAATTTTTTTTCCATCCCTTCAAATTGAATCTGTATGAGTCCTTATGGGTTAGATGTGTTTCCTGGAGACAGCAAATACTTGGCTTATATTTTTTTTATCTATTCAGCCAGCCTATGACTCTTGAATAGGGAGTTCAAGCCATTCACATTTATTGAAAGAACTGATAAGTGGGGTGGATTTCTGTTTATCCTGTTGAGTAGTGCATTATTGCTTTGTTTTACCTCTTGTACTATTGTTTTATATGAGCTCTGAGCTTTAGCTTTTGGGTGGTTTTACTCTGGTGGGTGACTATTGTGCTGATCCATGTATATTGCAGTTCTGAGTATTTTCTGCAGGGCAGGTCTGGTCTTGACAAATTCCCTCGTCATTTGCTTGTCTGGAAAAGTCTTTATTTCTCCTTCATATATGAAACTAAGTTTTGCAGGATACAAAATTCTAGGCTGGCAGCTGTTCTGTTTAAGAAGACTGAAGATGGGGCCCAATACCTTCTGGTTTGTAAGGTCTCAGTTGAGAAGTCTGCAGTTAGCCTGATGGATTTTCCTTTTAAGTTACTTGATGTTTTTGCCTTCTGGCTCACAGGAGTTCCTCCTCTGTGTTGAGTTGGCCTGTCTGATGACTATGTGTTTTGGTGATTGCCTCTTTGTGATGAATCTCCCAGGTGTTTGTTGAGCTTCTTGTACCTGGATGTGTAAATCTCGAGCAAGACCAGGGACGTTTTCCTCAATTATTCCCTCAAATAGGTTTTCCAGCCCTTGTGCGTTTTCTTCTTCACCCTCAGGGATGCCTATGATTCTTATATTTGGCCGTTTTACATAATCCCGTATTTCTTCTAGGCTTTTTTCATTCCTTTTAATTCTCTGTTCTTTATTTTTGACTGACTGAGTTAATTCAAAAGAGTTGTCTTCAAGGTCTGAGATTCTTTCTTCTGCCTGGTCTAGTCTATTTTTAAAACTTTCCACTGTGTTTTGTATTTCCTTAAATGAATTTTTCATTTCCAGAAGTTCTATTTGGTTTTATTTTTAATATGTCAATCTCTTTAGTGAATTTCTCATTCATTTCCTGAATTGTTTTTATGGCTTCTTTGAGTTGGGTTTCCATTTTCTCTTGGATTGTGTTGAGCTTCCTTACAATCCATATTTGGGATTCTTTATCTGTCATTTTAATATTTTCATTGTGGTTGGTATCCACTGCTAGGAGCTGGTGTTCCCTTTTGGGAGTGTTCTTTTGCTCTGATTTTTCATACTTTTGGAGTTCTTTTGCTGATTCCTTCTCATCTGGAGCAGCTATTGCTTCTTATTTTTGGATTTTCTTTTGTTTAGATGGGGATTTACCCCCAACCTCGCTCATATGGGTGTGTTTGTAGCATTTGTTGGGTAAGAACCTTTGGCTTTGCCTGTGGGTGCTTTGATGGCAATCTAGGTTCTGGATGAATGCCTTGGTTATAGATATCCTTAGCTTGGTGGTTTTCTCAGTTGGTAGTTGTTTGTAGGCTATAGCAGTGGTGAACTATGTGAGTGGGCAGATTCCCTGTCTCTCTTTGATGAGGGAGGAGGGAGGTCTCTGAAATCCTTTCTCTTTCCCCAGCCCTGTGGTCTTCTTAACAGTGAATTTTATTGGCATGCCCAGTTTAATCTCTGAGATGGTAGGTGGTGCTTGTGGGTGTGAATCAACCACACCTTGTATGATTGAGTCAGTAAATGCTGTAAAGGGGCATGCATATTGACCTCCTTGTCAGTAGAGGGTGCTTGCTGGAAGGAGAAAGCTGCAATGTTTTTTTGGGTCCTGTGACCAGCTGTAGTCTCTCAGGAGAAGCACTGGAATACCCAAGGTGGTGGTTGGGGCCCTGTAACTTCCAGATGAATTATTCTTATTCTCTGCATGCAAAAGCAAAAGTGGGTGGGGGAGTGCGGCTGGGTGGGACAGGGTTGAGTGAGCTTGCCCTCAGGCCCCACAAAAGCTGGCAAGGTAGCTGTTTTGGCTGGGGCCGAAGGTCTGCTCCCTACTTCTGGGTAAAGTCACCAGGGAGGGGTTGAAGTGGCCCCACCCAACCAGAAAGTCTGCTTGTGGAGGTGGGGCCATCTGAGACTCACAATCTGGCTGTCAGGAGTGGGTTTAACTCTTCTTCCCCCTCCCCTGCTTCACGGTCTCCTTCTGGCATCTGCCAGCAGGCAGGAGCTCCAACTAGCTGAGCTCCCCCACCATTGTGCTGTGGACTGGGAGCTTTCCTGCCCAGGATCCAGGCTTGGGCTGACAGTGCTGCCTTCCTGTGGGGGGAGGGGTGCCCAGCGAGTACGCTGCAGCTGGGACCCACACTGTACTCTCCTCTCAGTTCTGCCCACATGGGCTCCATTGCTTCCTGAGATTAGTTCACAAATCTCCCCTCCATGCCCCAGAGCAACAAGATTGAGACCTAGGGGTATGAGATCTGGCCTGCGGGCCTGTCCCTGGGTCCACAAAGATCAACCCCTAACCATGCCTGGGAGAAGCATGCTGGTCCTGAGTTGCCTATGGGGTGCTCAAGGAGGTTTGATGTCCCTTCACTTCAGGGTGTGCCCTGCTCTGATGGAGCTACCAGGCAAGCAGCACCAGGGAGGGCTGGTGAGCAGGAAGCTCACAGTCCAAGTACCCCACAGTCTGCTGCAGGACCTTAAGAGGAAAAGTTTGAGCCCCACTCTCTGTGGAAGCCTTGGTGTGGTGGTTCAGTTGTCTCTCTTGGGCAGCTGTGGGTGGGGGAAGGGAAAAGGAGAAAAAGAGTCTGGATGGAGGAAAGCTAGCATGCTGGTCATCTTTGTCCCTCTCTCCAGAAGGCAGCCCACCTGGAATGTCGAGGCTCTGGAGTCACATAGATCCACTGGGACCCACTGGACCCCTGTGGCTCCTGCAGTCTGGGCTGGAGTTGGGAAATGTTTGTGTGGGAAGAGCAAGATGAAACCTGAGGAGTTGCCCCCTGGGGAGGACAAAGATGCACAGTGGATAGAGAAGCAATATGGCACTTGCCATCTTGGCTTGGGTCTGTGGTCATGGGAAGTGCCCCAGCAGGGCTGGGAGCCTGGTGCTTTGTCCACAAGAAGCAGCTTTTGGGCATGTGGGGTAGAAAGTCTCTCTGGCAGCTGGGGAATCTGCTGTCAGAGATGTAAGGGAGGGAGAAAGAAACTGCTCTACCTACCCTTTTGCTGGACTCCAAGCTTCTTGGGGGTTGAATTTTGCTCCTTCTTGTTCTGCTCTGCAACTTCTTCCTGTGGAGTCTCTTGTCCCATATCTACATCCATATCTGTATCTATATCTGTGTCTCAGATGTGAACCCACCCTGCACTGAGGAGCCAGGCCCAGTTGGATCTATTGCCTGAGCACAAAAGTACTCAGCCGTGCCCAGACAGAGCAAATGATTTACAGTCAACCTGTAGACTCATGAGCATGAGAACAAAAGCTTATTGTTGTATTCCATTGACTTTGGGGATGGGTTGTTATCTGGCATTGGTAGTAACTAAAAAATAGTCCCTTGATATCACTTTTTCATATTAAAAGATGTTTCAGGCACCTTGGACTCATTTTTTGTTTTCTGCAGTCAATCTAAGAATGGCAGGTGCTTCTAACACTCCTGAAATTCTCCTATAGCCTCCCTGTGAACCCCTCTCATATATACCACTTAATATTACCAAACAACTCATCAAGTTCAAGTATCATCTAAAGTCCTTGATACTGAAGAGTCGATCTTCATCTAAATTATCATTATTAATTCTTCTTCTCTGAGTGTTTAATTTGGAAAATATTGGGAGGAAAAACAAGGAATTATTAAGAAACCAATAACTAAACATCAAACAGGGAAATTAAAGGTTCTCATGGTTCCTGGCTTGAGATACCTTGAGGGGCCTGTTCACAAGTAGATTGGGGCAATATCTTAATACCCTAGCTACTTCTGCTTGAGCCCTCTAACTAACTAGTGCACAGCCTTGGACAACTCACCCAAACTCTATGTCTTACTGCCCTCATCAGTGAACTGAAGAGGTTGGACTCAAAGCTCTCTGAGGGTCCATCTATTTTAAAGATCTATGCTGTGTTTCCACCAGTGTGGTCTTGGGCCACTTACATCAAATTTGCATGGAACATTTAGGTAAATTATCCTTCCACCCCAGGTTAACTTCTATGGTCTTATTATGTGGCTCAAAGCCCACACTATGAGAAATTTTAAATATCCATAGAGGAAAAGGAATCTAAATTGATGTAATTTTCATCAGAAAACATTTTTAAGCTCTTTTTTCTGTGTGAGCTGTCAGAAGTTGTTACAAAGGAAGGGCATAGTCTCTGCTTTCATGAAGCCTGCAGTATAATGGATGTGCTGAAGAAAGTCCACTATCATTTGGAAAACATACTATGAGGAAAGAAAGATTCTGGGATCCTGTCTTTGGTTTGTTCTCCTAAGTTCCTTTTTTGTAGATCTGACACAAAAATTTCTTTTTCATTCATTATTGACTCACTCACTCAACAAGGAGCATTTCTTGTGTACCTCCTTTGTGCTTTCTTGTTGGGGTACCAAAGATGAATAAGAGATGGTTCTTACTGGTTCTTACCTTCCAAGAGCTTATAGTCCAATGTAGAAACAGGAAAGAAGATGGACAATCACAAAGGCATGCACAAGGGCTGTGGGAGGAGATCCTAATACATATTTGAGGGTGGGTAGTGTTAAGAAAAACTTCTCAGGCAATGCCTGAGGTGAGCTCTGAAGAATGGGCAGGAATGATGTAAACAAACGGGGCCAGGCTGAAAGGGAATTTTTGCAAAAAGGTCACTTTGGGCAAGAACATGTATGGTGGGTTCAGGAAACCACAGTTAAATATGATCGAAACTTACTGTCCAGGAGATGGATTGGTAAGAGGGAAGGCTGGAGAGTAATCTGGGGTGGGAGTAAGCCTGATACCAGCACTAAGAGGACTGGGTTTAAAAAAAAAGGTATGTGTTTATGTGTTTGTGATTTCTTCTGTGGCCCGGTATCCATTTTTCTGTAGGCAGGTCCTCTTGGTCCTCTTACTCTCATTAATGTGTGCACACGAGGACACCTACAAAAGTAAAAAGGCAAAGATATATGTAGTTTTTGTTTGTATTTCTCTGGTTCTTAATAAAGAGTATGAGTGGTTGAAAGTGACAATCATGGGGAAGATGAAATAGAGAGAAAATAAAAACTTAAATGTTATCAAAAAAAGGAAGCCCTCCTGAAAATCACAAGAAAGGAATGTTTGATAGAAACATAGAATTTATTTTTTAGTCAATGAAATAAACTGATAACTTTGGGTGAAGAGAGAAATCATAAAGTAATCAAAGTTTTGCCCAACAGATGCTAAACTTTGTGCATCATAATTTTATAGCCCATAGTGTATTTCTATATACCAAGAGTTGACTTGTATACACTATTGCAATGAATAGTTTTCTACTGAAATTCATATATGGAATACATATTTACCTGTGTTCAGTTGTTAGAAAAACTCTAATGAAATGTGTCACAACCAATGTATTACTTGTGTTACTTGCTTTGCATTTACTATTCAAGCACTGAGTACTGGATAATCTAAGCCTCTCTTTGTATGTGAAGAAAGCAAGGCCCACAAAGGCAAAGGAACTTATCCTAAGAGGTACAATCCAGATCACTTGAGCCACAGTTTAGTGCTTCTTCATCATGGACCTGCTCTACTTACTCAGGAACTCTCAACACCATTTCTAGCAAATAATTTTTAGCATATACTGTGTGCCAGAGACCATGTAAGTCACAGCTATTATAAGCTACATGCTCTGAATTAACACATGCTATTTATTTCATCATAATTTCCTATCTTTTGATTGTGTCTGATCAGATAATCATTTTTAATTTTATCCTGCTCAGAAACTATGTTAATAAAAAGAACACTTCATTTCTGACTGGTCAGACCATGAACTGTAATCCTCAAATGAAAATTTGACTATGTTATACATTTTTAATTAAAGTGGGCTGGCATGGAATAGAAAAGAATATAACAGAATGTTCATAAATCAACAATGTGCTCATTGATGGATGCACGGCTCTGTCCTGCATAATTAAAGCTGTTTTTGATATGAATACATAGGCCAGTTTTATGCCCCTTTGTATCCTCTGGGCATTGTATTATAATAAGTGGTACTGGCTATGTGTTTGATCATACTGACATTATGTGTTTTCTGACCCCAAGGAGGTTCAGTTCACTTGGGAGATAATATCCACTTATAAAATTCACAGATTATTAAATTAGTAAGTTAGATATGTTAAGTAATAGGTCATAATTATAGGCACAACATTGTAAATTCCATGCAAGGTAGAAATCATATCTGTCCTGCTTACTACCTTGGAATCTAGCACGATGTCTGATATAGAGTAAGGGGGCTTAATACACATTTGCTTAAGGAGTAATGAAATAAATATAGGAACAACTGAATGTTATAGTAAGTAAACTAAAGGAATTCAAAGGAGGGAGGGAAAGGGGGAGATTGAGCAAGAATTGGAATGATCAGGTCCTTGTCTGCTTAAGGACAAGTTAAAGATTATTAAAATGGTTATGTCAGCAATAGAAGCACTTGATTTAAAAATTTTCTTCTTTATAGGTTTTTGTATTTTAAAAATTTTCACACTGAACATGTAATTAATGCTAGTAAAATTTATTATTTTTAAAAATACTGGCCCTGAACAAGAGTTTCTGTAAGGATAAGTAGGGTTTAACTAAAGAAAAGAAATAGAATTTCAGGTGGGAGGGATGGCAGTATCCAAGTTGCATAAATGGAAAAGGACAAAGCATATTTGGAAGGTCTGGCTGGAAGGAAGAGAAGTAGGGGATAAGGCAGGTAAGCTTTGATGGGGGCAATTACTGGACCATCCTATGGACCTTACCGTAGGTCCACCGTATGGCACATATGGTCTACCGTAGGCACACCAGAGTTACCTTTGGTGAAGATTGATTTCAGGACCAAGACATGCCCTGGTGCTCTACAAGTTACCCCTATCTACTGATTGATTTCTAAAAAAAATACAGAGATTAATTTTAATAATTTAACTCTCTCATTCTCATAAAATGGATATATCTTTTAGATTTTTGTGCATGATATAAGTAATTTCCACTCTAATTTGCATGAAGAATTTGGGAGCAGAGGCTGGTAATTGTGTGGGCCAAAAAACCACAAAAACAAAGGAAACATGATGACGTTGCTGGGTATGGAAAATATCCAATAAGGAGGCTGAAGGACCAAACACAAATTGCTTCCTTCACAGCAATCCTGTCTTGAGACCTTGGTAACAGCAGTGATGGAAATGGAAGGTCACTGGGAAGGACACATGGACTTGTTTTGTATATAGCTTCTGCAGAGATTCATCTGCTTCACTCTTTCTGAATGTAACATCCAATTACTTTATTGTTGGCTTTGACCTTGCTTGGTGCAGTAGAACGAACTCAAAGTCTGTACTCAGATATAGCTGTGACTTGAGGCTGACTTGTCTCATGATAATGGGCAAGTTCCTAATGTTTCTGAGCCTCAGTTTCTTTACCTTTAATGAGGGGACAGTTCCCTTTCTTGGTAAGGTTCTATATGGGTGAAATGATATAGTTGTAAGAAGTACCTGAAACATATAGTCATTACTATTTTCCTTTTCTCCTTCTCAGGATTGGCCTCTGGAGACTTATTTCACCTTGGAGATTTGTTTTTTCTCTCCTGCTTCAGCTTATTGAGAATTTATGATCATTAGAAAGTTTTTTTTACAGGACTAGAGCCCATAAAATGTGCCTTTTAAACAGTACTCATTAGGAAATACCAATCACTATATGTTCTAACAAAGCAATGATTAGAAATATTGTATGGGACAAAGCATTTTTTCCCTTTGCTAGGCAACAATCTATTATGTTTTACATTTGTATTCAGTACAAATAGATTTGCTACTTCTTAGTGCAAGAGCTGCACTAAATGCTACAAACCAGGATTGATTATCCTGCTCTGTACACACTGGGTTTCTTCAGTGTTTTATAGATGTTTGTTATAGTTTGACTTCTGTTGTAGTCCAGCTACAGCCTGTCCCATTGGTGGATTTCTTTTCATGTTGGCACTTTATTTCATGAAATGACATGCTTGAAGTGGCAAGAAGAATGGACCTGAAACCCCTCCCCAGTCTGGAAAGCGGACTGCTGCTAGCCTCACTTGTGATGAATGAGGTATTCTCACAGTCCACTCGGGGGAGGTGGCCTTAGGTCACCTCAGTCCAGAGAAGTTCCAGTTCTCTGAGCTTTCAGCCCACTGGAGCAGACAGACATCCTGGTGTGAACCACCACTCTGGTCCCAGAAGGTAGAAGGAAATTTTAGAATGTAAATCAGATCATATAATTCCTTTGATTAAATTCCTTCAGTGGCTTCCCACTATACTTAGAATGAAGTCCAGCTCCTTACAATGGCTTGCACGATCCTACCTGGTTTGTCCCCACTCATGGTTCTCATGCAATGCCTCATCGTATCCATTCACTCTGAGCTTCTTTCTGCTTCTTGAATGGGCCAAATTCATATCATCTTAGTTTGGCACTTCCTGCTCTCTCTGTCTAGAGCACTCTGAATCCATGAGTGCCGACTTTCTGTGATTCATCTCGATTCAGTGCCATCTCCTTTGATAGCTGTTTCTGATGCCTCTACCTGCCTGCTAGCCTACTCGTGCCCCTTTATTCTCAAGCACAGCCCTGTGATTTATTTTGTTCACAGCACTAATCACTTTCTAAAATGAAATTATTTTTGCTCTTAACTTGTTTATTGTATGTCTCCACTAAATACTGTAAGCTCCACGATGGTAGGGGACTTGTCTGTCTTGTTTGCTGATGCATCAATTGCCTCCAAAGGTACCTGGCCCACAGTCAGGTACTCAATATATATTTGAACAAATGAGTTATGGAAATAAAGAAAATATAATAGAAATGGAAAATAGTTAGAAATGATATTTGAATTGATAACCATTATATTCATGCATATGTAATATATAATCTTTTCTTAGTTATTAGTGATTTGTGAATGGAAACAATCCTCAAATTATATAAACAGATGATTTCAAATTTGTTTTCTCTCTGTCTGAATAGGAGCACTGACCAATGCTGCAAAATAAGATTGTATATATGTATATATGGCTATACCCAATTTCTAAGTAGTTTGGATCCTACTACTTGTGTCCATACCATGTTGGTCTAGACTTGGCTCCCAGAAAATCCCAAATTTCAAATGAACTTAAATTAGAAAATTCAAATAAAGATTTTATTACTGTTAAGACTCACAGTTCTCTGTCAAAATAATTGGAACTTAATATTGATAATTATTTTCTAAATCTTCAAGTATGTGTCAATAAGACCTATTTTCAAAGGTGAGCTCTGAATCTGTTTTATGAATCTGAGCTGCTTAAATGTAAACAATAAGATGCCCTTGGTAAGGTATAGACTACTTCAGTCAAAATAACTATGTTTAACATAGGTTACAGGCATATGATTTATTCTGCAAGAGGGTAAAGGAAATGAAGGAGAACGTTGTTTGCAAGGTTGTTGTCACCAAGCCTTTAGTGGTGGCAATAAAGGGAGTGGGAAGACAGCTGTGTCTCCAGTGGAAACATCAACAGAATAGACCTTCTGAGTTCTCAGCTTTGCTGGCCTGCCTCATTTCTGACCCTGCAGAAATGACCTGACAGAGGCACTTATATTCTTTCATGATTCTAATAGAGGCAGGAAAGATTAAAGTTCTTTGTAAGAAAAGAACAACAGAAAATCTCATTTGATGTGTACTCACTGTGGAAATGGAATTAACTATATTCTGTAGACTTCACAGAGCATAAAGAAGGTGGCATATGTATAGAGACTTGCCATTTTTTTCCAGAGGATTTAATTTAACAAAAATGAGATTGCATTTTAAAAAATTGACTTCTTAAAATAGCTGATGAATCTGGAATGAGCATTTGATACAGCATAGCATTTGCTTGTGAGTGATATATGTACATGTCAAGATCACTGAAATTCAAACTAAAATACAAAGGTCAATTAATTCTTCAGGGATGTTTTAATTTCACATACCTACATGATTATTATAACTTTTGTCTGAACTGTAAGAGGTAAACATCAATCCTTTTTTTTCTTCTTAAAATATCAGCATTTTAGTAATGCATTTTAATGTAAGATCAGGTGCTGTCATTCCAATATATTTAAGTCTGATGACTCTAAAAGCTATCTGAGGATTAGTTAAATTTTAAATGCTATCTTGCATTAAGAGTTATGGGTTGTTGAGTTTCATTTGTGTTCCATTGCTATTTTCTTTTTTGCCATTTGAACCATTGAGATTTTCCAACCCACTCTTATTCCTTTACAGCAGGATTTATGTTTTCAGAACAATGGTTAAACAGTGGAACTCACAGACCCAATTTAATTTGAAAGATGCATTAATTTGATGCATTAGGAAAAAATGTAAAAGGCCAGATATTCTGTCTTTATTGTGTGTAAACTATCTTCTTTTATCCCAGAAATATCAAGGATTTTTATAATTTCATTATCTTTAATTTTATAAAGTGAATATTTAATATGAAGCTTACAGGTTACTCCCAAAGCGTCTCTCTCTCTCTTTTTTTCTTCAAATGAACTATTTAGTTTGGTTATTTGGATGATAGTTTTTATTTGGAAAATCAAAGGCCACAGTATGTGGAGGTAAATCAACACTTCTTTAGTTCTTTTCTTCCTCTTATCCTGATGAAGCATCTGAAAAATGAATGCCCTTGTCACAAGATAGAGTCACGGCTGGAGCATGTGGTTGGTGACTACATATTTGATGTGAAAAAGTTGTTTTATTTTAAGCTTTTAGACTGCAAAATCTCAAAAGTAGATATTCATAGAACCATTGGATTTTTAGATTTGATCCATGGCTGGCACTGTGGAAAAGTGTTCATGCATATTTATTTCCTAACATTTCTGGATGGGATACTCCCTCAAAAACAGACTTTATATTGTAGTCAACATATCTCTTACATGAAAAACTAAAAACAACTCTTGTGAAGGGTTTATTTTTCTGTTTCTAGGAAAAGAAAAACAGAAAGTAAACATTGCTTCATGCTCAAAGAGTGGCAGAGCAAACAGGTTTCATGTCCCTTTGTACTGATCCCAGCCCAGGGCCCAAATTTCAAAGAGAACTGTATGCTCAATTAATAGTATGGGACCAGAAGCAAGGAAATGAATAGATTCCTGGTTAAAAGCGAAAATCCTGATAAAGCACAAATTATTTCAAATTGTCTCCACTTCAGTCAAAGTGAAGTAGAATTATAAATTTCTGAGTCCTAGATTTCTACTTTGTGGCCCATCCCATTTTCAAGTTCTAATACTAGAATATTCCCTTAATCTTGATGTTTGATTTACAGTCCTGATGACATCCTATTCAACATAGTGACCTGGATGCCTATTCAATAGCAGAATCACCTTGTGTATCTGTAAGGGAGCAAACCCAATATTCATGGATTAATGCATTAGTTCTTCATTTGCACTGAAGAAGAGGGGAAAGATCTCATAAGTTCAGTCCATTCTATAGCCTCTGGGATGTAGGAACTTAATCTTGTTCAGTGGCTTGAGTACCCACTCTGTGTTTTCTCACCCTTAAACTGCATCAATTTCCCTAGAAAGCCAAGGCTAGTCTTTCTCCTCAGCGAGGAAGATAACTAAAAAACAGTAATCCCTAAATTTCTACTCTGAAATTGATAAGAGGGATGTCCGTATTCTCCCTCAAGAATTCTTTACCCTGAGGTGGAAAAGTTGCAAATAATATATTGTGCCTAGTGATGAGCTCTAGGCTGTAGGCTGTAATGGAGTGGTGTTGCTCCTAGGTTCTCCCTTTGGCTATAGTTCTCATGGGACTTAGCAGCTAAGCAGAGCCTTTTTTCTTGGCACTGGCTCTCCCCATAGCCTCCTAAACTGGTGCTGTGGTCCCTCTGCTCTCAGCCAGCTCAGAGTGGTTCTTTTCACTCTACCCACCAGAAAGCCATTTATAGTGGTGCACCTCTTGAGGAATCATTCCTTAAAAATAAAATCATTCCAAATACTCCTGAATTGCGTTAGCATATCTATATATCAAGGAAATGAGATATCTTATTAGAATAAATCAAAATTCTACTCAAAATAGCTCAGGAGTGTTTTGTTTTGAAGAAACAGAGGCATTTGACAGAAACAAAGGCAGGAAATGCAACTGAACATAAAGAGCAATCAGATCTGGGAGCAGGAGTGCCAGCAGACACCAAGGAACTTTCCTCCTTACCCCCTCCATTTCCAGTCCTTTCCCACAGATGGGATCTTTTTGGTCATCGGTATACATTGCTCTAGCTTTTAAGTTTATGGGAACATCTAGATCCAAGGCTATTTCCAACTGTTTCCCAGTTTATATGTCTTAGTTTAAAATCCTGAGAAAGAGAATTCGTTTCAGGTCACAGGCCAGAGGTCCAAACCTTAGCTTCATCCAGTGTGGTCAGGGTTGATAAAATGTGATAGAAACATGGCAGCAGGGTCCAATCCTATTATGTGAGGCTGTCAGTGGGGGTGGCAGTTTACAACAAAGAAAATATAGGATGGATGGGCTGGCTGCTTAAAGTATGTACTCTAAATGCAATTTAGTGCTCTGATCCTTAGCACCCATTAACTCATTTATTTCAAAGAAAGAGACATACCGGATGAGTTCCTTTGCCTTAGAGAGATTCCTAATAAGTCAAGGATGCTAAATTGCTCTCACCCTCCTGTCATTTGAATATGAAGAGATCTTGGCAACAGCTCCAAACTTCTCTTCAAATGTTCAATCCACAGGGTACAAAGACGTGCCAATTAATGCCAGGGTTTTCAAAGGAAATATGCAAACTGAATTCTAATAAACACCCAGGGTAGGTTTATAAGAATGTATAACAATTAGAAAGTTTGATATAAGATTCTCCATCTCAATATTCTGGGAATGTAATTACTATCTTCTTTTGAATATATTGAAGCAAATGATATTCATTTCCTAGCACTGACATAACAAAGTACCACAAACTGGGTGGCTTAAAACAACAGAAACTTATTGTATCACAGTTCTTGAAGTTAAAAGACTAAAATTAAGGGGTAGGGAGGATTGATTTCTTATGGAGGAACTGAGGGAGAATCTGTTATATGCCACTTTCCTAGCTCTGATGGTGGCTGGCAATCCTTGGCTTCTTTGGCTTGTAGGTAAATCACTCCAATGTCCACTTCTGTTGTCATGTGGCATTCTCTTCCTGTGTGTGTCTGTGTCCAAATTTCCCTATTCCTATAAGGATACTAGTCATTGATAAAGGCTCACGCTAATCTAGTATGACCTTAACTTGATTATATCTGTGAAGACTTTAATTTCAAATAAGGTCACACTCACAGTACTATAGTCTGAATGTTTTTGTCCCTTCCAAAATTCATGTTGAGGCTTGGTCCCCAATGCAACAGTATTGAGAGGTATGGCCTTTGGGAGGTGATTCAATCATAAGGGCTCTGTCTTCATGATGGTCTGGGGCCCTTGTGAAAGGACTTGACATATGGAATTTGTCCTTTTTTTCTTTTTTTTTCCTTTTTTTGACCTTCTGCCTTCTGCCATGAGAGGACAGAGTATTTTCTCCTCTCCAGAGGAGGCAGCATTAAAGTCCCATTTTGGAAGCAAAGAGCAGACCTCACTAGATAGCTGAACCTGCCAGGGCCTTGATCTTGGGCTTCCCAGCCTCCAGAACTGTGACAAAGTAAATTTGTGTTGTTTAAGCCACTCAGTCTATGGTATTTTGTTATGGCAATTGAAGCTAATACAGGGAGAATCTATTCTCTGCCTCTCCTAGCTGAATATCCAGAAATCCTTAGTGTTTGTTGATTTGTAAATGTATCACTCCAATCTCTGTGTTTATCATCACATGATGTGTGTTTGTCTCTGTGCCCAGATTTTCCTCTTCTTATAAGGAAACCAGTCATTGGATAAGGGCTTATCCTAATTCAGTATGACCTCATATTACATCTGCAAAGACTTTATTTCAAATAAGTCATTTTTACAAGTACCAGGGGTTAGGACTTGTGTATATCTTTTTTGGAGACACAATTAAACCCACATCAGAGATTCTGTTTCAAGGACACGTACATCACTTACTGTGTGTTGGGAGAGGCAGGTAGTCCACAAAGGATCCAAGTATACATCTTAGCTGGATATGCTAAAATATAAGGCCTAACTCTGATCAATGGCTCTGATGCTGAACCATTTCTGTAGCTAGTTGGGTAGGCCGTTAAGGTGACTTTAATGCCACAACTATCATATGATTTCTCCTTCCCCGGGGGATGGGACAGTCTTGTTTACTGCCTACTATAAAAGTTGCTGTGCCTTTAGCCCTGAGTTTCACAACTGTGGTACAACCCACTGCCTGTATAGCTGAGATATGGGCCTTTCGCATCACCCTGGGTGCTACGGTTTAAATATGTCTCCCAAAATTCCTGTGTTGGAAAATTAATTCCCAAATTATATGTTGATGATATTTGGAAATGGGGCCTTTGGGAGGTAATTAGGATTAGATAAGGTCATCAGGGTGGGGCCCCCATCATGTGACTGATGGCTTTAGAAGAGAAAGAGAGACCTGAACTGGCACATTCTTTCTTGCCTCTCATCATGTGATGCCATCGGCCATGTTATGTTGCAGCAATAAGGCCCTCACCAGATGCTGAGCAGGTGCCATACCCTTGGACTTCCCAGGCTCCAGAACTATGAGAAATAAAGTTGTTTTCTTTATAAATTATCCAGTCTCAGGTATTCTGTTATATCAGCATAAAACAGACTAAAATCCTGGGGGCTTTGGGGGCAGGGGAAATAATGCTATCATGCTGATATTCCTGATATCTGCTGTGCTTTGAGTTACAAACTGTCTTTCTCTGATCCACTGAGTCTCATTGTCTACTTTCAGCAATTATGGAGTTATGGCAAGCCAACCTCCTGTGTACTAGTCCTCTCCTCTGGAATCTTGTTACTCCTTGCCATCTTCTAGGAGGTTGGGGTTCCTCCATGACACTGGGCTTCTTCTTGACTTCCATTCACTTCTTTAGAATTCCGAGCCTTTACTTATGCCATTTCCCCACCTAGGATGCACTCTCCTAGGAATTCCTGTTGGGGGGGGCACTTAGAAGGGCCCCACACTTGTTTTAGTGCTCTGCTCTTGCCATCTTGAGTTCTTAGTAATTTTTGAATAAGGGGCTCTGCATTTTTATTTTGCACTGAGTTCTGCAGATTCTGTAGCTGGTCCTGCCCTCTCCTTTGGTTGAGTTGTGCATCTTCAAGGCTGAGCCTAGAAATCCTGTGTGGTTGCCCTCTTTCTCTTTGCACTACTCCCACATTTCTAGCTTCTGCTCTGCTTGCTACACAGAATTGCAGTTGTCCTAGAGAAATCATATTAATTTTAATTTTAAAGGCTTCAGTTGGTATTCCCACCAAAGGTGAAAAAGAATCCCCTTGTTTATGAGGCAGATGTCTAGACGTTTTTTAACTTTCATTTTAAGAGATCATCATCATGAGCTCAGTCCCTTCTCAGCACCTGAACACATATGTTCAAGTGATGACGGGGCCTTGCTATGGTGCAGAGGCTGAGCACACAGGATGGGTCAAAGAACCACTTCATTTACTGGCAGAAACTCTATGGGTAGAGCAAAGAGAATGTTACGCATTTTCTGTGTCTGCACTTATTTCCACAATTATCACTCTGGCTGCTTTTTTTCTTTTCCTTCCATTTTTAGTTCTGTTTGCAGCTATTTTTTTCCCTTTTTTCCCCACCCCACCTTTTGTTCACCATGTTACAAACACTGTGAAAGCATTTATCTTCTTGTGCTTTTCCCTGGGGTCTGCCACCATGAATTGGGGAGTGTATTATTGGATGACTTGGTTGCTTACACTTAATTTTACTAGGCTCATCCTGAGGAGCAGCATACACCTTTGGCAGGTAGGAAGAGACATCTGGTCAACAGATCTTTTTGCATTAGTGAACAGAAGAATGAGGCAGCTATGTACTGCTTATAAAACTGTGGCCACCACCTACATAATGGAAGGAAAAAACTGACACTTGCCAAAATATGAAAGATCTGGAAATGAGAAAATACATTTTTAATAAACCAACTGGATTGGAAAGAATGATTATTCAAAATGGCAAGGTTTGTGGGTTGTGAGAATCCTGATAATTATTCTTGTTAACTTTGCCTTAACAGGTGTGCTTTTCTCACAGCATAAATTGTGAGGTAAAGCAACCTACTTCCGCTTTACTTCGTGGCATTAGTGATGCAAACCATTCCCATCATTGTTTTCTGAAAGGATACAATGGGACACTTCTAGCATTATGAACTTACTTCAAACATTGAAGGCCCTTGAAAAAAGATAGACCCACATTCCTTTTTTTTTATGGAATATTGTTTGCAAACAGTTTGGTAAGTTTCTCATTGAATGACTCAGTATATATGTGAGAAAACTTGTAAGGAATACATTTGTAGTTTTAAAATTCATACAAAGGTATTCGCAGCATGGTATACTTCATGCCAATTGCTGCTGGCATTTTATATTTCATTTAAAAAAAACCTGGCTCCTGATATCCTTAACATTTTACTTTCAAAACTTTCCACCAGGTGCCAATTTGACTTCTATTTTCTCTGCTTTAGTAACACTGAACTTCTGTTTTAAATAGGTCCAACTAGAAAGAGGGAACTGGACATTTGAGCAGTTGGGAAGCTTTGTGTGAAAAGAATGATGTGCTTTCTGTCTACTAATTTTGTTCCACAAGAACATTATTACCTTACCCTTCTCACTTCACTTCTACCTTCCTATGTCCCAGTTAGGCTAGTGAACAAGTTGATAAGGTCATCACTGTGTTATTTCTAGGTGGGTGGGATGTTCCCAATACATGATGACAAACTGATGAGCTTGATATTCTAGTTGTACCTTTTCAGTGTAGATGTAGAAAGAATTTCTGTTGATGTAACATTTTACCTTTAGGGGATTCTGAGTGTGGATGACTTAAACTTATTCCTGTTGAATATGACATTTAGAGTCAGTATTGTACCTATTGCAGCAATATTGTTACCAAGTAAGTAACAATAATCTGGGTTATTTAGTTATTACCTTTTACCTTGACACTTGCACAGAATAAATTTGGTGTCATTAACAGTCACTGTTGAAATAAAAAACACCAAGTGGGGTTCCTGGAATCCCCAAAAGGATCTATGAAAATGAGCCTTAGTTATCTCACCATGTATTAAATATAGTCAGTTTGGACCTTGACGAAATCAGAATATAGGAGAATAAAAACAATTAATAGTAAGTAGAGCATGACTCAGAATATTTGGACAGCAAATACCCATTGGCAAACACTCTATTGCCAAAGCATCATTGTTATGAGAAAGACAATATAGAAACAGCTTGTGAGCATTTGGCCAGCTATTCACTCACAGGCTAAGAATATGTGTAAGTTTAAGAAAATGCTAATAAGTAAAAGTGAAATATGATTAAATTATAGGTCTTAGTTGGACTTGACATCTACCTAGGCCTCTCCCCTGTATCCAGAACAGATCTGAAACTCCATTCTTGGAGAGGCCATAATAGCCATTTAGTTACATGGTTAGTATCCAATAGTGGCTACTCTTCAAAAGCTTTTTCTTATATTTAACTCACATTTTCCAGTTATGCGCTAAGCCAAGAGAAGTATCAGGTCAGTTTCTTTTAAGGGACAATCCTTCCTGTGACCAAGGGATTGATTATTTGTATCAAAAGTGAGTCAATTGAAAGGGTAAAATACATGCTTTCTACTCTTTTTCTACTATTAAGAGAAGAGACTTTCATAGAATTATTCAGCTCTGATTTGTATGTTACCATTCACATGTTTAAAGAAGTTTCACTTTGAAAATAGAAATTTTTTTCTTCTAGTGATACAGTGTAAACTAGTATTTTGTTTCTTATTGACTCTCACTAAAGAACTTCAGTATTTCTTCCCAGAGTGATCATTTGAACTAGAAAACATGTCAGAGATTTTTGTGAACTTGATCATTGTCAATGGCATGTGCTTGACTAAAAAATTTTGATTTCACATTTATGCTTGCTTTTCTAAAATAATTTTCTATTTTTAAGAATCTTTAAGTTCTATAATGTCAGCACTGTTTGAGATCACATTTTTTAAAGAAATGTTAATCTATTGCCTGATAGGACCAGATCATTATACGATGACACTACAGTCTTACAATATATGTAAATTGCATTTCATAATCCTACATAATGTCAAAGTGAGCTGATTTAGTCAAAATGACACGTTAGCTTAGATTGAATCTCATTTTGTAAATATCAGCAATTCATTTTGTCACTTGGGGAATTTGCTATCAGGACCTTTGACTTTATCTTTGTTCATCCAGCAAAGTGAAAGGGGCTGGCATGCAATGAGATAATTACAATGTAATCTAAGTAATGTCCCAAAGAATTCAAGAGAAGGAGTTATATTTTGAAGTCTAAAGGTTAATTTTCAAATTTATTTGTATTTTACAATATACTATACTTCATAATATGTCCACATGTGTTTAAATAAAATTTTAAAATTTTTATTTAAAATTTTAAATTTTAAATAATTTTTATATTGTCATCAAGATAAAGATTGATAGTCCAGGAACTTACATCACATTTATCCTATGGTTATACCTACTTTTTTGTTGTTGTTGTTTAATTCTTGTATTCTAGGGATGGTTAGACAAAAACATATACTGAGGAAAGGATGCCCTATTCAATAAATGGTGCTGGGAAAATTGAAGAGCCACATGCAGGCAAATGAAACTGGATCCCTATGTTTCACCACATACAAAAATTAACTCAAGATGGATTTAGACTTAGATGTAAGACCTGACACCATAAAAATGATAGAAGAATACTTAGAAGAAACTCTTCTGAACATTGGCCTAGGCAAAGAATTTATGCTAAACCCCCCAAATCAAATATAACAAAAACAAAAATAAATAAGGGAGACTTAAGCTAAAGGTTTCTGTGTAGCAAAAGAAATAACCAACAGAGTAAACAGACAAACTACAGAATGGGAGAAAATATTTTTAAACTATGTATCAGACAAAGAACTAATATTCAGAATCTATAAGTAACTCAAATAAATGAGCAAGAAAAAAAATAACCCCATCAAAAAGTGGGCAAAAATATGAACATTTTTCGAAAGAAGATATTATGAATGGTCAACAAACATATGAAAAAATGCTTGACATCTTTAACTATCAGGAAAATGCAAATTAAAACCATGATGAGATACCACCTTACCCCTGTTAGAATGACCATTATTAAAAGTCAAAAAACAATAGGTATTGGTGTGGATGTGGCAAAAAGGGAATGTTTATACACTGTTGGTGGGAATGTAAATTGCAACTGATACTACAGAAATACAAAAGATCACCTGAGACAACTACGAATACCTCTATGCACACTAACTAGAAAATCTATGGAAAACAGTGTG
Source organism: Daubentonia madagascariensis (assembly GCA_023783475.1). NCBI lineage: Eukaryota > Metazoa > Chordata > Mammalia > Primates > Daubentoniidae > Daubentonia > Daubentonia madagascariensis. The sequence goes on along the minus strand of JAKFHU010001035.1, from coordinate 35,325,093 downwards.
GATATTTCTCAAAGAACTTATAGATCCTCATAGATCTACCATTTGATCCAGCAATCCCGCTACTGGGGATCTACCCAAAGGAAAAGAAATCATTATATCAAAAAGACACCTGTAACCATATGTTTATCCCAGCAAAATTCATAATTGCATAGATATGGAATCAACCTAAGTGACTATCAACTGATAAGTAGATAAAGAAAATGTGATATACCATGGAATACTACTCAGCCATAACAAAAAATGAAAATAATGTCTTTTGCGGCAACTTGGATGGAACTGGAAGCTGTTATCCTAAGTGAAGTATCTCGGGAATGGAAAAACAAATACTACATGCACTCATAAGTGGGAGCTAAGCAATGGGTATACATGGGTGTACATGGTCATACAGAATGGCATAATAGACTTTGGAGACTCAGAAGGGAGTTTGGTGGGAGCAGGGTGAGGGATTAAAAGTACTTATTGGGTACTATTTGGGTGACAAGTACACTCTGATTTCACTACTATAAATTCATCCATGTGTCAAAAAACTACTTGTACCCCCTAAATCTCTTGAAAGAAAATAAATTAATTAATTTAAAAAATAAATTGTCAAAAGATTGTAATTGATAAACTGGGTACAAGATATAATGGATTCTGAAGTTGTGAAATATGTGTATTCCAAGTGGAAATGTGATTGTTTAACTGAATTTCAGGCCTAGAACACGTGTTATTACTCTTTATATTAACAAAACACCCAGTGAGCCTACCTTCATGGAATATAATTCTTGTAGGGGAAATAAAGATTGGTCAGAAAGACGTGACTGATGGGAAAAATATAATACCTCAATTCTTTAGCTGACATTCAGGATGTGATTTGCTTTTTAAAATCTTTAATTGCTATAATTTGAATACTTTTTTCTATCAGAATAAGCATAGTTAGTACTTTAGAATTAAAAGGAATATGTAAATTAGTTAATCTTACATTTAATGGATAAGGAAACTAAAGCCAAGAGAATTTAAGTACCTTGTTCAAGGTAACACAGCTATTTGATACCAGAACTTGGACTGGAAACAATTGTTCCGATTCCTTTTCTAGAACCACACCATGATGTCATACAGTCATCCAAAGTGAGGGACCACTTAATTTAAAAGTGAAGGAGAAAAATGAGGCAGCTGTGGTGACAAATCTAGGCAATCTTAGAATATTTCAGGTAAATTTGTTTCTACTGTGCTGAATTATCAGGAGCATTATTTGATAGACAAACTTCAAACAAGATTTTCAAGCCCTAGCACCCTGCCATGTCTATAATGATAGAGACAGTAAAGAAAATAATATGTTACAAATGAATACAGTTTTTTTAAATGCTAAGTTTTTTTTTTTTCCATTTAGATAATTGGAAGAATGGAGCAATGGCATTAATTACTCAAGAAAGTGCTATTTTGCTTGGTGAGTATGCAAATTACTGATTAAAAAATATTAGCTCGTATATTATTTAGTGATACCTTAGTGTGTTGTAATGTAGATTTTCTCTCCAATACTTGCAGAATGTCAAATCATTTTGAGAAACCACAAAGAAACTTCTTTCCCCATTGTCTGCTAGGGAGGTTCATCACCACTTATATCCACTGCACAATAGTTTATGGATAGTGTTGGTACCAACTTTACTGCAGCATGTCCCAATTGGGGTCTCTGAAGTTAGTAATAGAAATTTGTAAGCTACTTTCAATATTTTGGAGGCCTAATGGAAACTGAACATTTGTAAACTTGCACAAGCTGACAAAAATGCCAAACAAGTTCTTTGCTTTTTTATGGAGTTACAGTAACTCAGTGTGTTTATTCATGCTCATGAGAAGTTCTGATTGATAGCCAGATAGGCCTTTGATGAATAAAGATAGAGGAAGGAATAAATAAATATTTAATGAATGTAATTTTTAGTAGATAGTTATCTTCAAAATATAGATGATAAAGATATCTTAAGTGAGAATCATGGGAATTGTAACTTTGTCTATCTAAAAGGTATTTAAGACCATATTTCATCCCATGTGCAAAATAGTAGGTCTCTGCTTTTTTATCTTTATCCTACCTCTATAGGATCTTTAAGATGTTTTTATGCTGAAGATGAATATACTCTTAATATTTAAATATTTATCATTGAGTTCAATATTATATTTAAAATGATTTTAAGTAATTGACATTTTTGCAAGTAAAAGTTCCCACAAAGGCATTTAAAGCCTGTGTTTAAAATCCCAGAAAATCAGGTTCTTAAGGATAATTACAAGAACAAAAATTGACATTCTTCCACCTTGAATTCATTTCCTTTAGAAGTTACCTTTGTTAGGGTACTCATTTTGATGATGCCACTGACAGATTATGATTCTTCATTTTCAGAATTTTAAAGGGGTGGATGCCTTGACTCCTTTCTGATTAGTTGCTGATCCCTACTTATTTATTCTAACCCCAACCTTATGCTTAAAAACATTGTTAAGCTAAAAGAGATGCCTCTGTAGCCAAGACTCATTAGTACTGGCTCTTATTCACATTCTGCATTTAAATTCCTGAATCTCTTGCTTTAATTTTCTATGCTACCCTCTCTGAATATTGGGAAATGTTATTCAGATACGTCCTGTGTACATATACTCACAATTTGAGCAGTTGTTCCTCTGTTTTTATCTTTTAATATTCTGCATCTCAAATGTTAATATTTTTCTAATAGTTGTATCAATTTTTTCTCTTCTACATTGAATTGTTGTGATATTGGCCACTAAACATTAGCCCATTTTATATTTTCATTTGTCATTTTCCATCAGATGCTGATGGCAAAAGATTTATTGTCTTAGGTCCTCCTTTGCCTTCTTTATGCTGCCTCCTGGGTGTCATCCTTGGCATCTCCCTCTCTCTCACCCACCACATCTAACACATCACTAGGTTCTGTGGATCCTATCTCATAAATGTCTCTAAAACATAGCTACTTCTCTCCACCCCCACCATCTGCACACCTGCACGTCATACTTGGAGGACTAAAATTGTTTCCTTCCAGATGCACCTCCTGCTTATACTCTTGTCATTCTACAATGTATTCATCATACTGCAGCTATTAGAAGATTTCCTTTGCAGAAAGTCCTCCAATGGCTTTTTATTACCTTTTCCATCATGCTCAAACTCTAATATGGTCAACTTTGTCACCAGCCTCATCTGTTATTTTACTCTGCTTTCTCTGCTCTAGCTTTGTATTATTTCTGCTAGTTCCTTACACATGTGTAAATCTGTCGTCCCCTTCTTTATAAGACAAATCCCTACTCATCTTTCTGGGTTCACTTCATCTTCCTCTCTTTGAGAAGCCTTTCCTTCTGGACCAGGTGAGGGTCCCTGCTCTGCTCTTCCAGCTCCCTGACCTTCTCTTGTCAAAACACTCCTGGCCCTTTCATGTTGTTACTTGTTATTTTGTGATCTTCCCTGTTACCCTGTTCACCACTACATCTCCGTGTAATAGGAGACCTGTGTAATTTGTTGAAGGGGAATGTTAGTCAAGAGACTCCAAATTGCTTAGTGAGAGGCTGTATTGTATGGTGTTTTACAGAATGGGTTCAAATGTCAGCTCAGCCACTTACAAACTGAAACCTTGGGTGAGTTCCCAAATTCCTCATGCCTTAGTGCTCCCCTCCCTCCCACCCGGTCTATAATGGGATGGTGACTGTAAACATAACTCATGGCTTTGCTGTTAGGATTGAATGAGTTAATGTGCCAGTGTTGGAACAGGGCCTGCTTGGAACACTGTTAACATTATATAATGTTACTTTTTATTATTTTTGCTATTATTATCATTAATGAGAGACCATTTCTCCCCTCAACCCCTGTTTAAAGCCTTCAAAAGCTGAAATCATGTGTTTTTATCTCTCTAATCTGCTGCTCAAGCTGAAATGCTACTTTCTGATTAGGTGGCCTTTTTCCCTGGGCCCTACATAGCTAATGTCCTGGTGTACCTCAGAGGCATAGCCTGCCCCTTCTGGTTACAACTATTAATATTTTTGATAACTTATTATGGACTCAGTTTTTATATCCTTTACCTTAAATTTGGTTATTTTGTTTGGAAAGTTAAAAGCATACATTCTTACTCTCAATTCAAAATAATTTTGGGCTACCTGAGGGGAGAAAATGTGTTTTATTTTCTACTCAGATCTTTGGATAGGGGAATAACCTTACTTTTATAAATCATCTTCTTTTTAATGTATTGAGTATCACTTTTGTTGGGGGAAGTGAAGGGATATTTAAGTTGCAAAGTCTACCTTAATATTCTTCCCTTTTAAGCTCCACATTTAACAGAAAATCCCAAATCAGTTCAATAACAAGAGAAAGTCAGTATTTTTAATTAAAAAATCCAGAAGAGTTCTAACTCTAATTATGTATTCTTGAGATAATATATAAGAGTGAGTGGAACTTTTGCAAATATTCCCCACATGAATCCTCTAAAACTAGAGAAAATGCTGATGCAGTTAATGGGTGATTTTAATGCAGAAAGCTTTGTTTTTCATAGTTTCTGGGTTTTAGTTGATTGACTATACATGGAAGAATACACTCTTTTCTCATTTTTTTCTTAGTTGGGATTCATGGCAGATGATAGACTGCCTTCATTTATTCATTGAGATTTTATTGAATACTTGTGTGGGAGGCAATGTACATAAGTAGAACTAATAATAAAAAGAAAATCTTGAGTTTCATAAGGTCTTAAAGAACAGATAAATAAGTGAATAGGTAATTAAAACTCAGCCTGATAAGTGCTATTACAGGTATGCAGAAGATGCTGTAGAAACTCAGAGGGGAGCCATCGGTCTTGAAAAGCTCAGAGATGGTATATGAGTGAATGAGATATGGAATTTTTTTAAATGATAAGTATATTTGACCACACAATAAGAAGTCCAGAGTTGTGGCTTCATGACCTCACTGAGGACTCAGACAGGACCAGCCATCTTTCTGCTTAGCCTTCCTGTCATGGTTGTATTGTGGCTACAGAAGTTTCAGGTATCACATCTGGACATTACAGTACTCCATGAAGAAGAGGAGTCTTTGGGGTATTTCTTTCCATGTGTGTGGGTTTTTTTCTTCTTTCTTGCTTTTATCTCTTTTTCTGTTTTGTTTTGTTTTTTGGGTTTTTGTTTGGAGACAGGGTCTTGCTCTGTCACCCAGGCAGGACATCATCATAGCTCACTGTAGCTTCAAACCCCTGGGCTCAAGGGATCCTCCTGCCTTAGCCTCTTGAGTAGCTAGGGCTACGGGTGTGAGCCACTGCACCTAGCTAATTTTTCTATTTTTTGTAGAGATGTGGTCTCACTATGTTGCCCAAGCTGGTATTGAATTCCTGGCCTTAAGGGATCCTGATACATGGAATATTTAAAGCCAGGGAGTGACATGATCTAAGTTTTGTTTTAGAAAGTTCACATTTGCTGCCAACTAGGCAATAGATTGGGAAAGGTTGAGGCTAGAGGAAGGGAAACCAGTTAGGTGGCTGTTTCTTGCTAATAGTAGCTCACATTTATTGAGTGCCAGGTTTACTATGTGCCAGGTGCACTCCCAAGCACTTTACATGTATTAATTCATTTTATCCTCATAGCAATCTTATGAAGTTGGTAGCTATTTTCTTTTATCATCCCAATTTATAGGTAAGATACAGAGTGATTAAGTAATTGCATAAGGTCATAAGTCTGTAAGAGACTGAGCTGGGATTTGAATCCAGACAATCTGGCTCCAGAATCTATACTCTAAACTATGATCATATGTTGCTGTTTTACAAAGTAATCCAGAAGAAAGATGCAGGGAATGAAAGAAATAACACTGGGGCTAGAAATAGGTGGATGCCTGGAAACGTACTAAGGAGCTAGGATCAATAGGGCTTGGGCTTGATTGGGGGACTAACAGAAGGGAAAGTTTCATTAGACTCTTAAGTTTTTGGCTTGGGCAACTGGGTGGGTGGAAATGCCATTTATTGACATTGGAATCCCAAGATGGCAGCTGATTTTGTTGGGAAAGCATGATGAGAAGAATTTTACGTGTGCTAACTTTGAGATTTCTGTGGAACATCATAGTGGAGATGTTCAGTAGGGTGTTGGAAATATGGACATGGAGTTGAGAGATCAGGGTTGGAGATACAGATTTAAGAATTATTGGCATATATATATGTGTATATATATATTTAAAGTAAAAGATATGGGAAATGGGTGAGTTCATACTAGGAGAGGTTTTAGAGTAAAATGAGAGCTGAAGAGAGAACTCTGGAAATCTCTGACATTTAAGGGAGTGGTAGAGGAGAAGATTCCACAAGGATACTGAGAAGGATGGAACAGAGAAGTAGGAGAAACATGAGGAAAGCCACAGAGTTTTAAGGAGGAAATGGTCAAAAGTGCTAAGATCTTGAGAGAAGTCAATCTGAAGTCAGAAAATTATCCAATAATTTAGCAATAAAGAAGTTGATAGCTTTGGTAAGAATAGTTTCAATGGAGTGCTTATTGCAAAAGCTCAAAATTTCACTGGATTGAAAAGTGGATGACATTTGACAAAATACAGACAACAAATCTATATAAATCTTTTGAGAGTAATTTTACAAATTTTCAGATGTTAATCTTTAGTCAAGCTATCAAGCCATGTCTTATGAAAATGATTTTACCACCCCAGAGAACAAGACAGGATTATTTACCTGCCTAGAATGAGCAGAAATCCTCTACTTTATTTATTTTTTCTTTCTTCATTCTATATAGTGCTGAGGAATCCTCTATTTAGTGAGATTTTAGAATACTAAGATATTTTCCCATCAGTGTATCACTGGTGCCTGGAATTCTATCATAGATATTGCATGATTTTGAGCTAATGACCTCTGTGGAGGGATAACAAATTAATCATTGGTTAGTTATTAACCCTTAAGTGACAATGAGTTCATTAGGTCTTTTCCTGGAAGTGGTGAGGTGAGAGAAGTTTCCTACAGGTAACTCATGATGGAAATTGGTGAAGGAGGAGGCATGGAAAGCAGGGAAGGCAGGTGGAATCTAGTGCATGGAGGTTGTGTCTGAAGAGAATAAGAGTCCTGGGTATGTATGTAATGTATCTGGGTGCAGAGGTAGGTGGGCAGGAGAATGGCAGTCCAGAAGATAAATTATAAGTTTCCTAAACTTCAGCTCTGCATAGAACTCTCCCTCTATTCAGGTCTCCACTGCTCTGGCTTTGTATAAATGACCATGGCTTATTAGTGTGACTATAGTAGAATGTAAGCTCCTTGAAATGAGGGAAAGTTTTATGCTTTGTTTATATCTCCTGGGCCTGCAACAGTGCCTGGCATATATCACATTGTCAATAAATATTTCCTGGATGAGTATACATGGGTTGGGGTGATTCCCTAGTGATTTTGCTATGGAGTGTATAGACACAGACCGCATTTCAATTGATTTCAGCTGTGATCAAGGCTTTGTGTTTATCTTTGCAGTCATAGACATTGCTGCAGCTGGGCAACAGTGTCTACAACAATGCTCAGGGTGATGTCACTGGTAACTTTATTTTTTTCATTCACCCAGAAGAACTAATGCAGACTGGAATAAACCACACATCATGACGACTTCTTACCTCAAGTAACCGGCTTAAGAGATAGTATATAGATATATCCCATAAATATTTTAATGTTAATATATTTTAGAGCTTGGAAAATGGAATTTTGATTTTGGAAATTTAGTAATATGTCTAGCTTCTTATCCTTTGTGCCTGTAACCATCAGAGCTGATGTCATTTAGCCATGACTGATGACTTGAACAGTCTCAGACCTTGAAGCCAATCTGATCCCTGGGTAGGAGGTCCATAGGTGGCCAGTGGTCAATGCTGTGCTAACACTCTGATTCCCTTTCATCTGCTGGGAGTGCTGTGGCAGACACCTCCCACCTGTCAGCCCTGTACAGATATTGCACCAGCTGAAGAGATCCGTCTTACCAAACGTCATACTCCCTTCCCAGTGCAGCCACATCTAATGACTGACTGTCAGGGGAATATAAATTTCAGCCCTCTTGCCCCAATTCAAGACAGCTTTGAAAGGTCATTCTATCTTCAGAGTTCTCAAAGAGGATGACTAAGCATTCATGGGTGATTTCCTGGTGTGGAAACAGAGGCCTTGGCAGGTTGTGTGTCTCTCCTGGGATCATGTTTAATTTCAAATATTCCCATAACTAAATATAGCTTATTCTTCTCTGTCAAATCCCTCTTGGTTTCAAGTCACCCATGAGGTTTCTGACTCTACATTCCGTTCTCCCCATGAAAGGGTTGTGGTCAACTTGTTGGCTATATCTGCCCTATCCAAGCCAAATTTTGTATCTTCTGGTCTGATCCATCCTGCTACCACCCAAGGTGGTTTGCTGAAATGTCTAAGCTTACCAGATAAACTGGAAATCAGATTTCAACACTGAGTCCCCAGGCATGGAAGAGAGATCATCAATTGTTATAATTGTTTTCTATAGTTGGCATATTGTAATTGTGGAGTTACCATTTCTTCCCCCTTCATTCAATTAGAAAAGTTTCTAAAAAGGCCAGAAAGATATGGAGGAGGTCCTCTTAGAGATTGTTTTTTTCTGTTTGCTCAAGACACTAGGTTTCTCAGCTTTCCAGCTGACTATTGATTCGTTGTTTCATTCAACAATTTTTTCTTGAGTGTTTATTCTGAGCCAGACACTGTTTTAGTGCTTGGGATACATTAGTTAGCAAAATATGCAGGATTTCTTGTCTTCCTGGAGCTTACTTAGTGGGAGCAGGTGGTGATGACATAAAATCAGAAAAAAAAAAAAAAAAAGAACAGGCTAAACGGAATTAAAAGTGTTTCAGGAGGCAAGAGGTGAAATGGAGGATGGGCAGTGTGTAGTATGAATTTGGTGGTCATTGGAAAAGCAAGGTTTGAGTAAAGTCTGGAAGAGGGTGGGACTTTGACAACCCTGAGGAAGAGCATTCCAGAGGGAAGGATCAGCTAGTGCCCAGGCCTGTAGGTGAGAGCACACCTGTAGTGTTTGGGAAATAGCCAGTGGACCAATGTACTGGAGTGGGGACGTGGGTTTGGGTGGGGAATGTTAGGTGAGGTATGGGAAGAAAGTAGGGAAAGATCATGTATGGCCTGATAAGCCATTATAAGGACTTCAGCCTTTATTGTGAGTGAACTGGGTAGCCATTGGAAGGTTTTAAGCAGAGGAGTGAAATGATCTAGCTTATGTTTGAAAGGATTATTCTTGCCACTTGGTTGAGGGCAGAATCAGAGAGAACAGCAAGGAGACTTTTGCAGTAATTTAGGTGACAGATAATAGTGGTTCAGACTAGATTGGGAACAGGGAAAAGGCACAAAGTGGTCAGATTTGGGGTGTGTTTTGAAGGTAATGGCAACAGAACTGGATGTGGAGTAAGCAAAAGAGAGACGCCCAGGAAGACTCCAAGGCTTATGGCCAGAGCAACTGGTATAGCGGAGTTTCCACCAACTGAGATGGAGATGGCTGGGGGTGGAAAAGGTTTTGGGGTGGAGGAAGATCAGGAGTTCAGTTTTGCAGGTCTTATGTATAGAAGTGCAGATGTTGAGTAGGCAATTTGATTTACACATTTGGAGTTGGAGGGAGATCTAACTAAAGATAAAAATTTGAAAGTCATAGATGGCTTTTTAAGCCATGGACCTATATGAGATCAAAGATAATGAGCTGGCGAGGAGAGGACCAAGGACTGAGCCCCAGGGATCTATAGTCTCAGGTAATAGAGGAGAAACTAGCACAGGGGTCTGAGGAACAGTAACTGGTGAGACAGGAGGGAAACGGAGTTTGTAGTATCCTGGGAGTCAAGTGAAGAAAGTGTATTGAGGAAGATGGAGCGATCAACTGTGTCTACCGCTCTTTAAAGGTCTAGGACAGAAAATTGACCTGTGGAATTAGCAATATTATATCAAACAAGGTCAAGTCTGGAAAGCATTAAGAAAATGGCCAACAGATATTATGAAATGGTAATCAACATCACTAATCAGCAGGGAAATGCAAATCAAAACTACAATGAGATGTCATCTCACACCTCTTATGATGGCTATTATCAAAAAGATAAGAGATAACCAGTGTTGGCAAGGGTGTGGAGAAAAGGGAGCCCTTGTACACTGTTGGTGGGGATGTAAATTGGCACAGCCATTATGAAAAACAGTGTGGAAATTCCTCAAAAAATTAAAAGTAGAACTACCATTTGATCCAGCAATCCCAATTCTGGATATATATCTAAGGGAAATAAAATCAGTATGTGAAAGAGATATCTGTACCCCCATGTTGATTGCAGTATTATTCACAATATCCAAGACATAGAAATAATCTAAGTGTTTGTTGAAGGATGAATGGATAAAGAAAGTATGGTATATATACAATGGAATATTATTCAGTCATAAAAAGGAAATTGTGCCATCCACAACAACATGGATAAACCTGGAGGACATTATGCTAAGTGATATAAGTCAGAAACAGAAAGACAAATAGTGTATGATCTTACTTATATGTGGAATCTAAAAAAGTCAACTCACGGAAGCAGAGAGTAGAAAGGTGGTTGCCAGGGGCTGGGAGTGGAGGAAATGGGAAGATATTGGTCAAAAGGTACAAACTTTCAGTTATAAAATGAATAAGTTCTGGGTGACCTAATGTACAGCATGGTGACTACAGTTCATAATACCATATTGTATACTTGAAATTTACTAAGAGTAGATCTCAAGTGTCCTTAAAACACACACACACACACACACACACACAAATGATGACTAGGTGAGGTGATGGATGTGTCAATTAACTGGATTGTGGTAATCATTTCACAATGTATTTACATATATGAAATCATCACATTGTACACCTTGAATATACACAATTTTTATTTGTCAATTATACCTCAGTGAAGCTGGAAAAAAAGAAAGTACATTAGTTATTCAACAGAAATAATATAAAGAATTGGTTAAGGAGAAGTAAAAAGGCAAAAAGAAAACACTTCGGTTACATGGAAGCAGCGACTTTAGGAAGCATCTGCCATCCTTAGGGCTGGGAAACAAAGGGAAGATCTTGGTATCAGAACCTAGAAGCTTGGAGGAGGAACCCCACAGAGCTGAGACGTGGACCTCGGAGGGTGGAGTGCTGTCTTCTTCCTGGTGCTGGCATCTCTGAAGAATTACGATGAAGCTGGTTCTAGAGTGTGTAGCAATGGTGAAGTCTGGAGCCAACTGCCTGTTGTTGGGGTGACCAGCTGGTGTTGACAGCTGACAACAGCGGCCAGGATAGGAAGGAGCAAGTCCCTTCTTCCTCCTGCAGCCTCACAGTTGCCGTCTGGTGCCCTTATTACCAGAGCCTAACAGGGCGTAGCTGGTAAAGACTTTCAGTCCTAGCCTCAGCATCACAGAGCAGAGTATAGAAGGCATGGGTGGGTGTGGAGCCAGGAGATCAGGGTGTGATAACTGGCACAAGCACAGAGCTCATTGGTGACCATGACTGAAGTACTTTTGGTGGAGTCGTGGGGATCAGCAAAGCTGGGAGAGGGAGGAGAGAATTGGAAGAGGAAGGAACTTCTTTGGAGGAGTTTGCTGAAAGTGAGGCAGAATTGTCAGGGGAAGTGGAGTCAAGCAAATATATTCTGGGATATGAGAAATAACAGCATGTAGCATGGTATTTGCTGAATTTGCTTTTTAAAATGAGAATAATCTAGTAATCTAGTAGAGAGTGTAAATTTGATGGTGTGGGAGAGAGTGAGGAGAATCCCAGGTGTGATGCTTTCCAGCAGAGACGGAGTGCCAAAGCGGATACTGACTTTAAGTAGACTAAGGTGGTATGTAAGGCAGAGCAGAGGTTGTCAGGGCTGGCATGGCTTCTTACAGGCACTGATCCACCACTGATTTTCCCTGGTGGTCAGTTTGCTCTTCACGTTTTGTGGAGGTGATGAGCTGTAAACCTGGAAGGGCTCATGTTTGCTATTTTGGTCAGCCCTGTCTGATTTCCACTCTTATGATCCACTCTAAGCAACAACATTCAAATCCAAATTTTTTTTTGACATATACCTAATCTTTGCATCATGATACTCTTACTGCCCCAAAGGAGGAAAACAGCAATAGAAGTCTGATAACATCCAGTTCTGACAAAGTAATGGAAAAAAATGTCAAGTTATCTTGGGAAGTGATATTTTCTTTTTCCTTTCTTAATGGTCTGCAAATCTTGTATCAAAATGACAATATCTTATAGCTATAATGAGTAATAAAGATCTTATACTTAGGGTGTTGGATATAAACTCTTGTGATGGTGATGACATTAAGAGAAAAAATATACCTAGAATAATATCTTAAACCAGAGTTTATACATAATCACTTTCAACCGGAAATGTAATACTTTTGCTTTCCCTCTGCTAATGCTGAGGAGAATGCCAGACCCTTCACTAAGCATGTCTGAAAACTTCTCAAACTTCTCTTTGTATAATTAAGGGATCAGTTGTTAAAAGCTATGTGGCTTGGTAAAAGCACCTCTTTTATTTAGGCACAATGTGGATGATGATAAACAAAAAACTTAATACTGGCTATTTTGAGGGGGAGGAATACTGCAAGTTATGAGGTAGTTATAGAAATTTTTTATCATCTTTATGGGTTTAGAGTAGGCAGTATAAACTTGCAAAATTAATGCTTGTCAGCTGTGTGTGTGTGCATGTGTGTGATTTTAAAGACATACTGGCCTCAGGCACTTTGAGTGTTTGTTAGCGGGTATCACTGATGGCCAGTTGAAGGATTCCCTTCCACTATAGAGATGTTCTTCTGGGAGAAGGAGGGGTAGATCCTGAAGAGAGATTAATCTCTCTGGATACAGAGTAGACTTCCTAGAAAGAGGATGGGAAGTCTCCTGGGGAGGGTTGCAAGGCTGAGGCAGTTTAAGGTCTGAGAGGAAAGAGCTCACGTTAAGACAAGAGATGTCCTCCATAAAAGAATTGCTTGAGATGGTTTTAACTTCTAGGATCTGTCTCTCTACCTCCCACCAGATGACAAACTATATTTGTCATACTTAACATATAAACTTAAGTCTCAACTTAAGTTATTATTCTCTTGAATTATTCCAACTCTGTAGAAATTCTGATATACCTGCATGTGATGATGGTGAAGATAATACAAGGAAGTTAGGAAAGTAAACCCTGCCTCCACATCAAACTTTCTGCTGCCAGTGGAGTTACATTATACAGAAGACAAAATATTATAATTGCTTCCTATGGCTGCTGTCCTGAGGTCAGACTGGAAATTGGCATAAGATGTTCAGAGGAGCCCATAATTGCTACAAAGAAAGATGGGGATATTTACAGGACAGTAATGAACTCAAAATAAGAGTTTGCCAACCAATTGGGCTTTACATATTCTTAATACTTAAGAACAAAGAATGAAATAGGTGCATTTGAAGTAAGGCTGTTGTGTAGCCATGGTTTGCAATAGTGGTTGTCTGTGGGCTGCGGGAGCTCTGGCAGCTCTCGGGTCTCAGTCTGCAGGAAAAGCAAGTTCTTCTCTTCTGTGATACTATTGTTGTTCTCATTGTTTGAAGCTATAGGGAGCCACACTCTACTTGGTCCCTAAAAGACTGATCCAGTTCTTGCCTTTTAGTTCATTAAGATATATCTAGATGTCTAACCTGTTCATCAGTAACGGACCTAAATACCAATTATTGGTCATTGTCCTTGTAAAAAGTCCTGGGAAATATCTCAAAGCTTCAGCCTGGGGCATATTTCACTTTAAAAAGACTAGTCTTTCCACTTAGTATGTTGTTTATGGATTTTACTTCCACAGGGATCATCAAATAAAATATGATGAAAAGATGGGAGCATTCTAATTCACTGTGGTCCAACTGTCTGTCAATGAGGAAATATCCAGAAGTACTTTTTAAAGGATAGAGTTTTATTGTCTTCAAGTTCACGGGTCTTGTACTTAATAAGTTTTCAGGTAAGTAAAGGTTGACTATTGCAAAATTTTAGAAGACCTGTTTTAACAAGTGGTCTAGAATACTTGAACATTACTTGTTCATATGGGCTTGGGAGGTGATAATGTGTTTAAAACATTTTTCTGTGGCATGTGACAACATTTAGTTTAAAAAGATATTAAAATTTTAAAATTGGTAAGAAATATTTCAAACACACAGAACAGTTTAAAATGTATAACTGAGATGTACATATCCCCCTGTCAATTTGAAGAAATATTATTTGGCCATATTTGCTTCAAATCTCTATCTTTCTTTCTTTTTTTTATTTCAGAATATTATGGGGGTACAAACACTTTGGTTACATATATTGCCTATGCACTGCCCTAGTCAGAGCTACAATCATGAACATCCCTCAGACAGAGTGCCCTGCACCTATTAGATGTGAGTTTTCCCATCCCCTCCACCCCCCTTCCACCTGCCCGACCCCTGATGAGTATTATTTCCATATATGCACATAAGTATTGATCAGTTAGTACCAATTTGATGGTGAGTACCAGTGGTGCTTGTTTTTCCATTCTTGCGATACTTTGCTTTGGAGAATGGGCTCTAGCTCCATCCAGGATAATACCAGATGTGTTAATTCACTGTTCTTTTTTATTGCTGAGTAATACTCCATGGTAACATATATCACATTTTATTAATCCACTCATGTATTGATGGGCTCTTGGGTTGTTTCCACATCTTTGCACTTGTGAATTGTGCTGCTATAAACATTCGAGTGCAGTTGTCTTTATTATAGAATGTCTTTTTTTCCTTTGGGTAAATACCTACTAGTGGGATTGGTGGATCAAATGGTAGTTCTACTTTTAGTTCTTTGAGGTATCTCCATATTAATTTCCATAGAGGTTGTACTAATTTGCAGTCCCACCAGCAGTGTATGAGTGTTCCTATCTGTCCGCATCCCCGCCAACATTTGTTGTTTGGGGATTTTTTGATATGAGCCAATCTCACTGGGGTTAAGTGATATCTCATTGTGGTTTTGATTATCATTTCCCTGATGATTAGGGAAGTTGAGCCATTTTTATATGTTTGCTGGCCATTATTCTGTCTTCTTTTGAAAAATTTCTGTTCATGTCCTTTGCCCACTTTTGAATGGGATTGTTTGATTTTTTCTTGTTGATTTTCCTAAGTTCTGTATAGATCCTGGTTATCAGCCCTTTGTCAGATGTGTAGCATGCAAATATTTTCCCCCATTCTGTAGGTTGTCTGTTCACTCTAGTGATAGTTTCCTTGGCTGTGCAGAAACTTTTTAATTTGATCAGATCCCATTTACTTATTTTTGTTGTTGCTGTGATTGCTTTGGGGGTCTTTTTCATAAATTCCTTGCCTAGGCCAATGTCTATAAGAGGTTTTCCAACATTTTCTTCTAGAATTCTTATGGTTTCACGTCTTACGTTTAAGTCTGTTATCCATCGTGAGTTGATTTTTATGAGAGGTGAGAGGTGTGGATCTAGTTTCAGTCTTCTACATGTGGCTATCCAATTTTCCCAGCACCATTTATTGAATAGGGTTCTTTTCCCCAGTGTATGTTTTTGTCTCCTTTGTCAAAGATCAGATGACAGTATGAGGATGGTTTTATATCTGGGTTCTCAGTCCTGTTCCATTTGTCTATGTCTCATGTGCCAGTACCATGCTGTTTTGGTTACTATAGCTTTGTAGTATAGTTTAAAGTCTGGTAGATTGATGCCTCCCAATTTGTTCTTTTTGCTTAAAATTGCTTTGGCTAGATGGGGTCTTCTCAGGTTCCACACGAAGCATAGAATTATTTTTTGTAGATCGCAAAAAATGAGGTTGGTATTTTGATAGGGACTCTATTGATTCTGTAAATCACTTTATGTAGTATAGACATTTTAACAATGTTGATTCCACCAATCCAAGAGCATGGTAGGGTTTTCCATCTGTTTATATCCTCTGCAATTTCTTTTCTCAGTGTTTCATAGTTCTCTCTATATAGGTCTCTCACCTCCTTAGTTAAATATGTTCCTAAATATTTAATTTTCTTTGGTGCTATTGTGAAAGTTATTGCATCTTTGGTTTGTTTCTTGGTTCAGCTGTTATTGGCGTATATGAAGGCTACTGATTTGTGTGTGTTGATTTTGTATCCTGAGACTTTGCTGAATTCGTTTATCAATTCCAGTAGTCTCTTGGTTGAATCTTTGGGGTTGTCTAGATATAATATCATATCATCAGTGAAGAGTGAAAGTTTGGTCTCTTCTGCCCCCATTTGGACACCCCTGATTCCTCTCTCTTGTCTGATTGCTCTGGCAAGGACTTCCAGCACTATGTTGAATAGAAGTGGAGATAGTGGACAACCTTGTCTGGTTCCAGTTTTAAGGGGAAAAGCTTTCAATTTTTCCCCACTCAGTATGATATTGGCTGTGGGTTTATTGTAATTGGCTTTAATAATTTTGATGGTATGAGCCATCTATGTCTATATTGTTAAGAGTTCTTATCATAAAAGGGTGCTGGATTTTGTCAGAAGCCTTTTCTGCATCTATTGAGAGGATCATGTAGTCTTTGTTCTTGCTTTTATTTATATGGTGAATTACATTTATAGATTTGCATATATTGAACCATCCCTGCATCTTGGGATGGACCTGATGGTGATGAATTATCTTTTTGATGTACATTTGAATTCAGTTTGCTAGGATTTTATTGAGAATTTTTGCATCTATATTCATAAGGGATAGTGGTCTGTAGTTTTCTGTTTTTGTTGTGTCCTTTCCTGGTTTTGGTATCAAGGTGATATTGGCTTTGTATAATGAGTTTGGGAGGGTTCCATCATTCTCGATGTTATGGAATAATTTCTGCAGTAGAGGCACTAGTTCTTCTTTGTAGGTTTAGTAGAACTCAGGCATGAACCAATCTGGCCCAGGACTCTTTTTTTGTTGGAAGATTTTTTATTACTGCTTCAATTGAAATCTCTATCTTTCCTTCTCCTCCTCCTCCTCCTCCTCTCTTCCCACCCTCTTTCTCAGAAAAATATATATTACAAATATAGCTAAAGCCCCATACCTCTCCCTTCTCTTACTCTCTCCTTCCCCAGAAGTTGTCGTATATCTCAAAAACAAAATATGGAGCCCAAAAGCAAGTTGCAAAAGGATACTTATAGTTCAACAACATTTGTGTAAAATTCAGAAGCACACAGAACAATTTTATGCATTGTTTATGACTAGAAACATTTTAATAAAAGACCTTTTACCCATAGTAAACAAAAAAAGCCAAATCATGAGGCTTTACTGTATCACAAGCAATAAGCAACTTGCAACAAAAGTCAGAATATACTGAACTGACATACCACTCAAGACATCTTAATGTTCCAAATTAGTAGTCCTGATATATATAATCTGTCCTGGTATATATAGTCAATAAGAATACCTTCAGTACTAGAGCTGTAACTACTCCCCTGTTTCATCAGTTACTTATCTCCTTCAGGGTAAAAACCCAGAGCCTTATAGATGTGAAATACACTGCATAATAAAATGCTTTCCTTGTTTGAACTTAGCTAGTAAATAAAGTAACTAAAAGTCATGGTTTGGAGTCCCAAATAATTTTCTTCAGTAAAAATGGCCACACAAAATTCTCACCTTGTTGTGTAAGCTGTCTCCATTCTATTGCATTTTAAATGATCTGTAAGGATGTTGGGGTCAGGGAAAATAGAATCAGTAGAAACATATAATATACCAAGGCTAGTTTTTAAAATAATTTATCAAGGTATGTGTACTTAATAAACTTAAAGATAATACTATCTTAGCAAGTCTTAATTTTCGAGCATGCCTGAATGCATGATCCCCGTTAAACTCTTTTCTGCCACTATTAACACTAGACTGCATGATTCTTTTGTTTTGTTCTCTATTTTCTCTATTATTTTGTTTTAGAAGACTGAGGATGGGTCCTCATTCCCTTCTGGCTTGTAAGGTTTCAGCTGAGAAATCTGCAGTTAATCTGATTGGTTTCCCTTTGTAGGTTACCTGCTCATTTCCCCTCACTGCTCTGAGGAGTGCCTCTATTGTGTTTACTTTGGTCAGTCTAATAATTATGTGGCATGGTGAATGCCTTTTCACTTTGAATCTCCCAGGAGTCCTGTGTGCTTCTTGTACTTGGATATCGAGGTTTCTGGCTAGGCCATGGAAATTTTCCTCTATTATTCCTTCAAATAGATTTTCCATCCCACACGAATTTTCTTCCTGTCCCTCAGGGATGCCTATGATCCTTATGTTTGGCCTCTTTATATAATCCCACATTTCTTGTATGCCTTGTTCATGCCTCTTGTTTTTGTGTTCTTTCTCTTTGACTGATTTATTTAGCACATAGGAGTTATCGTCCAGCTCTAAGATTCTTTCCTCTGCATGGTCCAGCCTATTCTTAAGGCTTTGCATTGTGTTTTGTAGATCCTTGAATGCCTCTTTCACTTCTAGAATTTCTATTTGATTTTTCCATAATACTTCTATTTCTTTATAAAATTTTTCATTCATTTTTTGCATTTTTCTTGTGGTTTCTTTGTGCTGGGATTCAATTTTCTGTTGAATTTCATTGAGCTTTCTTATAATCCATAAACGAAATTCCTCTTCTGTCATTCTACCCCTTTCATTTGAGTTGGTTTCTGTTGCTGAGGAACTAATGATTTCTTTTGGGGGTGACTTTTCACTCTGATTTTTCATGTTTCCTGAGTTCTTTCACTGATTTTTCTCATCTGGCCTCTTGGTCGAGAGCTGGGGGTATTAGGGCTAGTTTACGGCCCTGTCTCCAAGCCCCCAAGGTTCATTCCTTGGCAGAGCCAGGGAGAGGAGTAGTGGCCTGTATTGCCTTAGGTGTATTTTAGCAAGTTTGGTGGATCTCTTGGGTTATCTCTGACCTGTTGTCTTCTCCTCTTCCTGGTGGAGTGTAGTGAGATTGTCCTCCCAGCTTCAGCTCTAAGCTGGTGGATTGTACTTGAGGGTATGAATCCACAGCTCCCTAATAGCTAGGTATTCCGTTGTGCCCATGGCAGACTCTGATCCCCCAGGTGGGGTATATGAAAGCCCCAAGCTTTGGGAGGGGCCTTATAGCTCCTAGGGGTTACTTTGACCCTGCTCCTCCTGAGGTGCAGGTAGAAACACAATTTCTTTTGGCTGCAGTGTGAGAGCTGAGTTGGGAAAATTCTACACAGCTCAGAGGTTGCTTATCTAGCCGCGTGTGTCTGGCCCTCTGACGTGCATCTCCACATGACACTGGCTGATAGGAATATCTCCAATTGTGCACCCCTTTTCCACCACTAGACCACAAGGTGAGGCGGGTGGGCGTCTCTATCCCCAGAAGTCTCTGCCGGGGGTGTTCCCACTGGGGGGAATAGTGGCTGCTGGAGGCACTCTTGGATGGTGCGAAATTCGCTAATGAAGTGGGCAGGGTTAGGGGGAGCTGCTCTGGTTCAGCTTGTGGCTCTTGAGGCATTTGGTTGCCATGAGAACCGGTACTTATAACAAATGAGTCACTATAACCAGCAACCTTCAAAATGACCAATCTCTGAGGTACAGGAGGGCTGGGACCTGAAGAGCGGGCACTAGGACCAGCATGTAGCGGATTCGTAGGAGGCCAGAGCCAGGGTGGCAGGACCGGATGGACGGGCTGCAAACGGTTTCCAATACACAAAGTTTCTGCCACTGCAGTTCCGGGATCTCGTCCCACCTGGAACCAACAGATGCAGCTGTCTCTGGCCACTAAGGGTGAAGCCTGTTGCGCCCAGGCTGAAGAGCCCCTGGGCCAGGGCTGGGGCAGGGCGGAGCTAGAGATCTGGCTCACAACTCCAGGCGGGAGGCTTTAAAGGTGGCTGCCACCAACAGCCTGGTACACAGCAGGGCTCAGTTTGCGCCTGTGAATGCAGCTCTTTTCAACTGGCCTGGGTCCTGCAGAGGCAATTGCTGGCAGCCCATAAGGGCGTGTCCTGCTCTCCATTCAACTCCTGGGCCCAGGTCCCGCTGACTTCCAGTGGCGCGGTGCTGGCCTGTGGATTCCCGCGCACTGTCCCGGGAAGCTGTATCTCCGCCCAGTCCCTACCCGGCCGTGAGCATTCCCTGTAGAGTGTGGCTGAGAGTTCCGTATGGCTGTCACAATTGCTTCCTCTCCACAGAGCCTGCTGCCTCGAGCAACACCTTTGCCCCAACTCTGGGCTTGTCCCTGACTGAGTGGATGGGAAGTCTGTGGGGAAGGTGGGTGACTGCTTGTAGGTCAGGTCCCACCGTGCTAACCTGGCGAGCGCATCCTTCCTGCGCTCTGGGCTCTGTTGTACTCCCTGCGCTCTCCGATCTTTGTGAATGAATCTCCCAGTCACCTGATTTCTTGGGCTGAGTGTCCCACGATGTTTCTCTGTAAATTCACAATGCAGTTTTCGGAGTGAGCAATCCCCCCGCAGGCAGCCGGTGGCGTTTTTCACCTCCTTCCCTGGGAGCGGCGAGGTGGGATGACTGTGACAGACCACCATTTTTCTCTTTCCCCATCATCTGGTTTTCATATTGCTATGCCCCTTAATGTTCTTAGTGAACTTCCACATTACAATTTTGCTATTTCTGTCTTAAATTCTCTAAGTATAAGACAGAGAAGACCCAACTTCTGAATACGTTGTGTGGAATAGCTTAGTTAACCTTAAGTTTACAATGAGCCAACAGGGTTGGGTGACTGCTAACAGGGCCAACACAGTTCTAGACTGCCATTGTAGAAATGTAGTTTCCCAAACCAGGAAGCCAATTTTCTGATGGTTAGTTTATATTGAGTTGATTTAGCAAAATATTGTCACACTAGAATATGATAAAAGGGGAGTGACTAAGATGGCAAGAGGTGAAGAAGTTATATGAAAACAATGTCTATAAAATTGGGAATATTCAGCTTGATGTAGAAAACACTAATAAGAACATAGTACCTGTACAAAAGCATAAGCAGGTGCAGAGAGCCAGAGAATGAATAACGTGATTTCTCACTCAATAGTGTGAAGTTCTCTTTCATTCTTTGTAGGAAGAAAAACCTCCCCATTTAGGGGCTAAGGGGTATCTCTTTATGCGTTCAGGGCCCTGTTTCTACTGCTTCAGACTTTCCATAAAATCATTTTATTTGCTACATTCGACCTTGTAGAATAGAAGAATGCTTGGGCTGAGAGAAGAAGAGCCTCAAGTGCTCACAGGTATAACAGCTTCATTACATATCTAAGAACTAAGGAGCAGATATGGCACAGAAAAAAAACCTTATCTTTTTCTGGTGAGTTTTGGTCTTCCTTTTCAGTGATGTGTTGGTAAATGTTCAATAACTGGCTCTCTAAAAAAATATAAGTTTATTATAAATTTTATTGATGGGAATGTGTAGCATACAACTTACAACTAATAATAAATCATACAAGACTCTTTATTGTAAATTCCACATAGCCAATTGATTCTCACAAAACGCTTTCATTAATTTTTGCCAAACTCTTGTATCTGTAGCCAACCTAACATTGTAAATCATCTGTGATTTGACAAAATGAGACTATGAATAAATGTTTGCCTACTATCTGATTCAGCAAAAAAGTTGCTAATGTCATGCAAAAAGGGGCATAGATCCAAGGTAAATGTTGGTTAATATTTTCATTTATGTTATTGAGTAAAGACAAACAAAGATGTGTCAGAACTTCACTTGTTGGTTAATGACATAACCAGCTTTCCTGAATTGGATAATAGTTTTCAAATACTGAAAGGATATCTCCTCATATTTTTTTGTCTTATTCACAAGGAAATAGCTACCAACCTGACATGCATTTAAGTACTGTACATTATTAGCATATTTTCCATCACATTGTTAAGTCTTGACAATCATTGAGACAGTGAATAAAGCCCTAATTTGTAGCATTTGCCAATTTCTGTGGCCAATGTGCTGTCATTGCATGGGGAGGTTACAAAGAAATGTGCAGTAGCACACCATTACATAGAATTTCTGTATATAGCTACAATAGACATAAATAATCTCAACAGGATAGATTATAGTAAAATGTAGCTACAATAGATAAAAATAATCTCAACAGGATAGATTATAGTAAAATGTAAAAATATACATTTATAGTATAATAAGCTAATTAGGATATGATGAGTTTTGAGGATTTATTGCCTTTGCTTTTAATATAACATTTAATTGTAAGTTTATGTAATTTAATTTTTAAAAATGTCTGTGTTTTATAACCACCTTACATCTTTCCTAAAAACTTAACAAATTAACTCTCATAAGATGGTACAAGCTGCTCCATCACATCACTGTTTGTTCCTCCAAAAGCACCAGAGGACAGTAATCATAAAAAAGGACAGAGAATGGGTAGATGCATTTGTGCATGATAAAAAAGAGGGGGTCCCCTGAAGTGTATTTCAAAAAATCCACTTGTTCTAGTTTTAGTTTTACCACAAATGTTTTGATTTTGGTAAGTTAATTCTATAATGACTTTCTACTTTTTGAGCCAAATATAATAAAACATCACTAATTCAGGCTAACTGGTGACCTGACCAGTCCAAATTAATGAAAAGTGTGAATTATATTCCAATTAACTATGGCTTTATTATTTTAAGTATATTTAATTACTTGAATTCATTACTAAAGACTTCTAGATAGAGATCCTGCAGTCTTGGTTTGGTTACTAATAAAAAAACTGTCATGATTAGCAGCATCTATTTGCATATAGATAATTAGTATGCTAAATCTTTTAACATGTAAGTTCTCTTAATTGGTGTGGTGGATTGCATTATTGTTCCTAATTATTTGCTTTCCCTCTCTACTAGGCCCAGCCTTCTGGGCTTGTCCCTGGGGCCTCGCACCCCACTGATGTCAGGTTTTGGTTACATGACTTGCTTTGGTCAAGCAGTGTAAGTGTGAGTGATGTATGTCTTGTTTCTGCAAAAGTTTTAAGAGCCATCCTGTGGTTTTGTCATTACTTACTTCCGTGCTTTATCACAAGAACAGCATGTCCCAGATAGGGACTGCTCCTTCAGTCTCCATCCTTGTATAAAATAGATGCATGGAACAGAGCTGCAGCCAACCCACAACTAATAGGGAACATTAGCAGGGAAAAAAAAACCCTTTGTTTTTGTAAGCCACTGAAATTTGGGGTTGACTGTTGCCATAGCATATTTTAGCAAAAACTAAGTAATGTTAGTAGATTTACCAAACTCTCTAAGCTTGATTAAACTCCTTTTGGACACTTTTCTCATGTCCAAAAAAAAGAAAAAAGACAGGTAAATTTCATCCTACCGAAATTAGATTATTGCGAATTCTTTATTCACGGAGTCTGTATAAGTGGGGGTTTACTACATTGGAAATAGCATTAATGTCTGTAGAAAGAATTATTATTGAGCTCATTTTTTGTTTTTTAATCTGTAAATTCTCATTACTTATACTAATGAGTCAGGCTCATCTCTAATTACACATTAAAATTTTTGATTTCTGGTGTTTCTGAATTTTGATTAAAATTCAGGTTAGTTATTGAATGATTTATAGCAATATTTTCTGCTTTAGCTTCTTTAAAGTTTCTAAAATTTATTTTCAATGTGTTGTGCTAGACTTAACTATCAGAAAATTAAACATCAGCTGGAACAACTATGTTCCAGGGCTATATTAGATGCTTTCAGATCTATTATCTCATTGAATTCTTCTAAGGAAACTGTGATTTTGAGAAGTTAAAAAGTAATTTGTTCAAGATCACACAGCACTTTGTGCAGTGAGTGATAATGTTTAAAATGGAAGACTTAATCTGTCAGTGTAAATGGTTTGGAAATTGTTGATGATCTGCTTCTAAAGTTTGTGGCCTTGTTTATTTTTTCTTTGCTTTTGTTTTTTTTTTTATTAAACAAGCTGTTTTAGTAAACTTTTACTATAAAACAAACAACACCAAATCTCAATGTCTAGCAACAAGAAACAATTATTTCTTGAATATTGGTCTGACTATTGCTTGTGGCTGCTCAGAGATCATCTGGTCTCAGCTGGGTTTAGTCTGCTCCAGGGGTGTTCTCATTCTGGGACCAGGTCTCAAGGAGAATGGAACATGTTTCACACTGGAAGGCAGATGATCAAAGGGAAGTAGAAACATGTACTACACCTTAAAGCTTGTGCTCAGACCCAACATGCTGTCATTTTATTGGTCAAAGCAAATTGCAAGGCTAAAGCCAAGGTCGGTAGAGTTGGGAAGAAAATTCTACCTACGTGGAGGCATGGTAAGGGTGAGGAGTGAACAAAGGACTGAACAAAATATACAGCTCAAATAAACATAAAAATGATTTTTTATAACTATGAAGCTAATAATGTCATCACTTCTTTTAAAAAAGTTAATATTGATCTAATAATCTACAAAATTTTTAAGAACCGGTATATAGTCAGCCCTCCATATCCATGGGTTTTGCATCTGTGGATTCAACCAACTATGGATCAAAAATATTTTGGAAAAAAAAGGATGGTTGTGTGTGTGCTGAACATGTACAGACTTTTTTTTTCTTGTCATTATTCCCTAAACAATATAGTACAAAAACTATTTACATAGCATTTGCATTGTATTAGGTATTATAAGTTATCTAGATATGATTTAAAGTATATGGGAGGGAGGATGTGAATAGGTTATATGCAAACACCATGTCATATTATATAAGGGACTTGAGTATCCGGTGTCTGTGGGGGTCATGGAACCAATCCTCCATGGATACTGTACTTCCGGATAACATTTCAAACAAAGAAGCATTATTTAAATAAGTTAGGTTGCCGAGTTAAATTACATTTTACACTTCATGTCATTTATATTAAAAATTGATGATGTTAAAAGCAGAAACATTAGTGATTTTGAAAAGAATAATACTTGCTAATTTGCATTTGCAATTCTGCATTTCATAGGCAGACATATGGTGATCTGGGGCATATATAATATACTAGTCTCTAAGAACTGGGATGCGCTACCTCCATTTCTGTATATATATAGATTTCTGCAACAAACTCATGGTTATTCATTTTAAAACTCTTTACCAAACCCTGTATTGTTTACAGCATTCAAGATAGCTCCCATTGATCTCTTTCCTGGATTCATGCCCTTGTGTAAATACTGTATTGCCCTCTTTGTGTGTGGACTGGACCTAGTAACTCACTTCTGATGAACAGCATATGGCAGAAGTGATGACAGGATATCACTTCAGGGTTAGGTTATAAAAGCCTGGAACTTCCATCTTGTTGTCACTCTCTCTTTGGGTCTTCTCGCTTGCTTTGCCGAAGCAAGCTGCCATGTGTGAGCTGCCCTAAGAGGCACATATGGCAAGGGACAGAGAGACCAACCTCTGGCCAACAGCTGTGGGTAAGGAATTCTTGCCAACAACCACATAAAGTGAGCTTGGAAATGGATCCTTTCCCAGTCAAAGCCTTGAGATGACTGCAGCTCAAAACAATACGTCAATTGTAGCTTATGAGAGACTTCGAAAGAGAAGACCCAAGTGAGTTGTACCTGGATTCCTGAACCACAGAAACTATCAGATAATAAATATTATTTTAAGCCACTAAATTTGGGGAGTTATTTGTTACACAGCAATAGATAACTATTATACCCTGCTACTTCACTTCATGTCTTCTGTAATGACTTTTCAAGGGTATACATATTTTGGATTATAACTACAAAGGTAAGTGTTTCGTATGTACTCATCTAATATTCAGTAATTCTATAACAATAGTTTAATAAAGCTTATTTCCTAGGGATTCTTGAATTTCTTTTAGAAACTTTAAGTTTATTCTTCTCAGTTTCCTAGTCTAGCAAGTATCTTAGCTTAAATCTCTGGCTAGACATGGGACTTTATACTTGACTTCTTTGATGGCAAGTCTTAGTAGGTTGCTGGATGATGAAAGTTAGACTGGTACAAACTCTATTTTTCTTTAAAGGTCAATGAAGTCCTTGGGAATACCAGACATCATCCCAAAGTCTGCTTTGGGTATAGCCCATCATTACAATGTGCATTTTTACTTGAAAAATTTTGAGTATTTTAAATCTCTTTTCTCTGATGCATCCAAGAAAAGGACAAGATGAGAGGGGAGAGCAGATTTTTTCTCTCCCTAATCTAATGTACTCATTTGACTTTTCTCCTTGAGAGTTCTAAAATATACTGTCCTTTCTGAAAAAAAAAAATCAAAGACAAAAAAGTATCTGATTTAGTCTCCTGGGAATTCTCCAAGTTTCAATGCTGCTATAAATATTTCCCTTGCTCTAGATATCATGAATCTATATTTAAAATTACTATTGCTTAGAGCAGGCAGACAATACATTTTTCTTCTTTCTTTTTTGAACAAAGGTTCTACTTTGTAAGTTTTATTCTAGTTGTATGTTTGTGTGTGTGTGTGTGTTAATTCAAGAATATATATGTTAGATGGCATAGCAATCCTAGCATCCTAGAGCTGGAAGAAAAACTGTTTTCTAGATTATTCAATAGTAGTCAGACTGTACTTAAGAAAACAACCATTTACTCTTAGTTTTAAAACACACGTGACATTTGTTTAATCTTTGTTGATAATACACTTTTTATTTATCATCATATTCCAGTACTTCAGGTAAAGGAAACAGGGATATTTAGTCATTTGCTTACAACACTAATGTCCTGGTTCTTTTTCTGGGCTGTGAGGTTCACCTTATGATTCTGGCCTCACATCTGTTAGCATCCTGTGTTCAATGTGTCTTTCCTTTTCTTCTCTGTGTGTTAGTTACTCAAGATAAGACCAAGTCTCAGTTCTTATAAAAAACTTTTGGATACTCTTCCACTCTTCTGTTTTCTCTGATTTCCTCTTGTTTATGGATCTTTTCCTACAGAACCTTACATTTATTTGTTCATAAATTATTTCAGACATATGAGTTTTAATTTCCTAATTTGTCAGACCCATTGCAGTCAGGGCCCATGCCTTTTTTGCTTAGTTATTTTCACTAGACTAAAAGTGTCAAGTTATTAGTGGTGGTGTTTTAGGCCTTGAAAAGTTAGCAGAATGGATATTTTGGGGTCAGGCAATCCGTCCAGTTCCTTTGAATAACTCCTCAAGGACAAAATTATGTGTGGGTGGGCGTGATTTCCACAGGGCCACGAGGAGAACTCCCTACCTGCTTACATCTCATATGTCCCTGCTGGACCCTTGTTATTGTTCTTAAAAATTTCCTCTTAACTGCTCATTGACTTCTAAGCCGATTCACATTATTTTAAAAATACAGTTTTGTTCTTAGCAAGATTATTGTGAACATGTTTCATTGAATTTAAGGAGTACTGAGTTTTTGTTCAGTTGTCAGTTTTTTCCTAGTCCAGTTCTTTGGTAGTCACTCAGGGGTCCAAGCAGCATGTTACTTCTTAGTTATATTTCTTTAACAGAACTTTGAAAAGTCAGTCATAGGCTCTAAAGATGGCTACCTGCTAGAACTTAAATTCATGGGTGAGGGTGATGGTTCACAGGAAGGAGGGGCACAGGCTAGGCATACCCCCAAATGTTAATTTACACCAGATTTTCAATAGTTCAATAGGGAGGAAGAGAGAGAGGGAGAGGAGGAGGAAGAGAGAGAGAGAAATTGGGAGATACAGAGAGGTCATGTTATCAATAGAAATTAGTAACAGTGTGACTTTCCTGGTTCTGAAAATGCAAATATATGTAATGATTCAGAAAGATTGAACTGAGAATATCGACCAACTTTGTAGACACTAAGAGGCGTAAATACAATAATTCAGTTGATATGAAAAACTATTCTTCTTTTAGGAACTGTAAATATACAAAGACTTCAATGTTGGCAAGGTGCCAAATATTTAGCAATCGTTAAAAAAAAATTGTCTATCCAGATGTTTGCAAATATTTGAATATTTAGAATTGTACAGATAAGACATCTGTTTAAATTTCCATGTTAGATATATTTCATTGTTATGTAAATGTAAAATCTGAGACTTAAATACACAAATGTTTACTAACTGCTTGTTGATAATTATGTACTGAAGGAAGACGAGAGTAGTGGTAGAAGATGAAGGAGGGAAAATTGCCTTGAAGTTTGAATTTTATTCTGTATAAAATGAGGAATCTTAAAAATCCTTAAATAGTAGAATGACATACAGTAAACTTTAAAATTTTTATATAGTAAAATTGTATTTTTCTGGTGTACAGTCTTATTCATCTTAACACATGTGTAGATTTGTGTAACCACGACCACAATCAGGATACAGAACAGTTCCATCACCCTGAAAACTCCCTTGTGCTACCCCCCCATGGCTACAATATCACTCACTTCTAATGCCTGGTAACCACTTACTTGTTCTCAATCATTATAGTTTTTTGTTTTTGAGAATGTCATATCTATGGAAGCATACAGTATATAACCATTAGGGACTAGCTTCTTTTACTCAGTAGAATTCCTTTGTTGTGCATATCAGTGGTTCTTTTCTTGTTGCTGCTGAGTAATATTCCACTGTATGGATATACCACTGTTTATTTATTCATTTACCTACCAAAGCACATTTGGGGTTTTCAGTTTTGGCAAGTACAAATAGAGTTGCTATAACATCTGTGTATAGATTTTCGTGTGAACATAAATTTTCATTTCTCTGGGGTAAGTCCCAGGAGTAGGATTGCTGGTAAGTGCATATAACTTTAGAAAAACCTTATAAGAAACTGCAAAACCATTTTCCAGAGTAGCTGTTGTATTTTGCATTCTCACCAGCAGTGTATGAGAGTCCAAGATGCTCTGTATCCTCCCCAGTACTTGGTATTTCAATTTTTAAAATTTTAGCCATTCTTGTAGGTGTATATAGTAATATCTCATTGTGATTTTAATTTCTGTTTCTCTAATGGCTGATGATTTGGAGATCTTTCCATGTGCTTATTTGCCATCAATATGTATATCTTCTTTGGTGAAGTGTCTGTTCAACTCTTTTGCCCATTTTTTCTTGTGCCCTTTTTTAAGTTGGGTTGATTGTTTCCTTACCATTGTGTTGAGGGACAATAGTAAGTTAATATTTCTGAAAGCTCTGACATTGGTATCAATGCAGATAATAGATTAGGCAAAAATTTCTAAAGATAGGGAAAGAAGAGAGAAAACAGTAATTATTACCTACTACATATGGCTTCTTATATGGTGAAATGTTCCCTATATATCTATTAATATTTTAGATTAAGAAATAATGTTTACTTCTTATCCCTAAATATGTTTGTGTAGTGAATGATTGATATTTCTGGTTTTGGTACACAGTACCTTAATTATAACTCGTATACTTGATTCTCACAGCAACCCTGTCAGGTATTATTACTCACAGTTCACAGATGAGGAAAATGAAGGGGTCAGCGAGACCAGGACTTGTCCAGAGTCATAGGTGGGTGAACTGGAACTGGAAACTAGCCATATGGTCCCTATACCGTATCCTCTTTTTATGGTCCTAGAGCAGCTTGCAAATTAAACTTGTTCCATTATCTGCATGCAATTCATCTGATCACAGTTTGGGAGGATGGAAAGCCCTGCAAGTAGACCATTCATTAACCATTTCCACCAAATATACACATATGGTATATATTTTTGGTGGTGGTCTAAGGGACTGCATTCTTGGGAAGAAAACCCAAGTCCTAATGAATTCTCAGGTCCAAGCTCACATGAGATCTTCAGTCATATTTTAACCATGTGCTATTTAATAGTTATTTGCTTTTTTATATTAAGAACGTTATAATTTTCTATAAAAATGCCAACATAAAATGATTTAATTTTTATTAAAATAGATAGAAAGTTCTGTGCAGATTAGTAAGATTATATGTAAAACTGATTACAGTTTAAAAATAAAATATTACTGGAATCACGACACAGCCTAATAAATTGGAACATTATTCTAAGCTTGGACGTGAATTACATGAAATGACTTGAGGAAAATCATATTTTCCAAACCTAGCAGATGTTATTATGCCTTTCAAATCCATTTTCATTTTTTTTTTTCACTCCTTGAATAAAAATTTCCCCAGCTGGTATTTATGGATTTTGGAAAGTCATTTAGCTGTTTCCAAGGACAGAGACAGTGTTACAAACTTTGTACAGTGGTGTACAAATAGCAAAGTGGGAGAACTGGAAGACTATATTCCATGACTAGTCCCTGATTTGCATTAAACTGTGATTCTTTACAAACCAAAGAAAAGTATTTTTTCCTGTCCCTCACTGGAGAATTATGGAATTAGAGAGGAGTCTTTGCACATGATTAGACCATGATATTTGAAGGAGTGTTAAACTTACTTGGGCTTAAGAAAGCTTTTCTAGGAATATTGCCCTGGCAGAGGTGAAGTATTTTCTTCAGTTTTATTAGCCAAGAGAGAAAAGCTTATTTTAATGTTCCCCTTGGCCCCATAAGTTATTTCTCTCTATCTGCTGTGGAGGAAAATAATTAAATTATTGATGTTTGTTGGCCCATATGTGCAGCTGCTTTTTTCATTTATATTGTTCATTTACCCAATGTAAATACTCCAGACGTTAAGTAAATCAGTGACTCAGGACCAATGATATATTAGTTTGACTATCAATGCCAATGTTTTAATTCCCTCTAAGGAAAATTGTATGGACTGATTTTATCTGCTGCCAACATTAATATCAATATGATTAAATTGAGAATACTTAAGTATGTATTTCCAAGGTTTGAAAATTCCCCTCTCTAGGATTGCTTCAGAAATTTAAAGGACTCTTTTTTTCTTTTTAATTACTATCCCTCTGAATAATATTGAAGGGCAAATACAAAGGTTCACCTATCATAGGACTGACTCTGTGTTCAGCCTGCCTGGCAGGCCTGGGGAAATGGAGTGGTCAGATAGAAGGAGACCTGCTTTCTGCAAACCATGCTCTAAACACAACATGGAAAAAAAAATCTAATCTTTCCATTCCAAATTTATGCCAGGGTGCCTTTTTCTGGGGTCAGACAAGTTCCACTGAAAGTCTATGCTACACTGATACCATGTAAGATATAATTGGCTACTTTGCCCCCCTCTGCAAAAAAAAGAATTTTCATTATTTGAACATTGGGAAAAAGTATCTTCACATTACATTTGAAAGATACAAAGTGGATTTTTTAAAAAAGGAGATTTCTGTTGAAATAAGTTTAGAGAATGTTGTTCTGGAAACATTGGAGAAAACCTAAATGAAGTATTAAGTACATTCTTTGGTGTTCCCTTAAGGGACACAGAGCTTATAGGTGAGTCTTTGTCTGAAATTTTAGAGAGAAAAAGAGCAAAGTGTTGCTTCCACAGATAATCATTTATTTCACTTTACTACCCTGACAATCTTTCCAACAGAACTGCTAAGAAACAGAGAATTTAGTGATCTGAGTTCTCTTGTAGTAGAGAAAATATGGATTGTATTTTGCTTTGTTGGGGAGCCACTGATGCACTAATTGGGGACAAATCCTTTCTTCCCATTGAGATGGTGACAAAAAGACATTTCTCAGAATCTATTGCAAAGTCTTTGATTGCCTTCGATTTGCAATGTAAAATTTGGAGATCACATTAACATGGATAAGGGGAAAGCCTGATGCTTCAGGGAAGCTGTTTTACCTTCCGGTGCTTAAGTATGTACTTCCAGAGATACCAGCGTCCTCAATAAAGTGCTTCCACAGTGAATTTGCAGGGGATCTCTGTTTTCATCATCAAAATTTTTAAATGCTTCAAGTCCCTAGATAAGCAGTAGCAAAAAGAATAAAGTGTTCCAGAGGGAAAAAACACCCCAAACAATGTGTCTGCCTTGACAAAAATATTTTGGATGTTTCGTAACAAATCTCTGATCACATTGTTTTATTACTTTAAAAATATGTTATAATATTAATTGGCTCCATTTAGCCTGTCCACATGTATATATATTTCGTGTATGTTGTACACAATAAATATGTAAGCGTGTTATTTGTCAATTATAGAAATAAATTAACTAATTAAAAAATACTTTAGGGTTTTCATATTCTTATAGACCAGAGGAGAAATAGCTGAAAGTAGTCATTTTTGGGAAGTAAAGGGACCTGGACCATTCAATAATTCTAAAACAAATGTCACATTGTTTAATGCACACAGGCAACTAGATAATGAAAGAATTTCTTGGCAAAATGCTTAATGCAATAAAATAAGAGATGAGAATTGGCCTTTGGAAAAGTTTACGTCCAGAATATTGTGAGACAAGTAGTTGATGCTCTCTACTTTTGTCCAGTGTGTCAGAAAATATGCCTGTATCAAAACATCACATGTACCCTATAAAGATATACAACTGTTATGTACCCATAATAATTAAAAATTTAAAAAAACTTTAAAAAGAAAATATACAAGCAAGTAAGCTGACAGTTTTTAATTTGTGCTTGCCACCCCAACCCCATGTTCTCTTACTGCTAAGTCTACTGAAATCCTTCACAGTTTTGGTGTCAACTAAATGCAGTCACAGTTGACTTTGGAGCATTATCAAATGAGCCCCTAGGCCTGCAGTCTCACCAGTTTATCAAAATGTTTACTTGCTCCCTTTGAGCATGATAAGATTTGGCTAGTTTGAAAATAGTTTTGCAGTTGGTTTGGAGTATCACGTTTATTCTGATGGATTAAAAGCAATATATATATAAAAATTTAGTACATGAATTCTTTCTATTTCTGGACATTTTGTAATTATTATTGTCATCATGGACTATCACTAAGTCAACATTGTGGGAATCAAATGTGTAAATAAAAAAAGTCTTAAAAATGAATTTGGAATTTTATAAGGGATTTCTGGGTATTGATGAGGATGCTGATGAGAGGAGCCTTGTGTGCCATGGACCACATTTTCCAGCTCCAGTTTGGATTGTGTTCTCAATTAAAACAGAGCCTGGGTTTTGGAAATTTTTTCTTAAAGACTGCTGTGCTATGGTCCCTAATATTAAATTTTAACCACTGTTAACCATAGTGTAAGCTGGCAAATCTCAGTGTTGGGACAATGCTAAAAGGACTGTGCCTCGTTAAATCAGTTCAATTTACATAAATATTTACATCAATATGTAAGATTTCCAACCTCATGTACCTGTCTCATCCTCTTTCCGTTTCCTATTACTTTAGATCTGTTCTTTCTTGGCAAAACACATTTTATGAAGCCAAGATTTGATTTCTTTGCTAGGCTTTAAGAAGCTTTCCAGAAAATAAAAGTTTAATCAGTTTTGCTCTTTATGAGAAAATTTCAACAATGGAAATAGCATGTTTCTATAGTTACACATTATGTTTTCTACATTTAACAAGAGCAAAGCTCTTAAGCAAGAAGGTACATAAATGGTTTTTATTAATATTCATATAATATTACTTCCCACTAACAATAAAACACATTAAAATTTAATCAACTAGTTAGCAAATGAATGCACCTAATGTTAATTCTCCAATCATGCTGTTCATATTTGGGTCTCCACTCTAATATTTCTTTCTTTGCTTGGAAACTAAAAAAAAAAAGCTTGTGTTCAACATTGTGTTGGTGTACAATTTTCACAGCCTACTGCCTAATACAGAACATTAGTTCCCATAAATTATAATTAAATGGTTTTCCCAAGCTTCTTCTGCAATGTTATAATCTATAATTAATATGCAACATAAATTTAAATAAATGGAATAGTAAATAAGTAGACACTCAAACTACTTTAAAATTGAGGTGATACTTTTTGTATGTGCTTAAAATCAAAGGTCTTCACTTACTGGATGATTTTATAAACTATACCACTACTAACAAGTGAGATTCTTATAATCTCACAATTATTCTTATAATAGCACAATGATAGTTTATAAAATCCTCCATGACTTAAGTTGCCAAAGAGTCCTAAAAGATTTTCCTTTGATTTTGGAATCAAATAAGTTCATTCATAGTATATAAGTTTTAATTTAATATATTCTTCTGGGAGGAAAATGTAGAACAATGAAGAAAAAAAATCACAATAATATTTTGTTTCCATTAGGAAATCAAGCTTGTTTTCAAATGTAGATTCTCCCAAGGTTGTTTTGGTCAGCTTGAGTAGATATCTAAGGAGAAGACTATGTCATGTAATTATACATGACAAATTTTTCAAGGTTCTGTTAAAGAGATATAATTAAGAGAAATGTGTTGGAACCCTGTTTCTTAGAATAGGAAGGATTGCCAAGATTGAAAGTTTATTTGATTAAATCTTATTCATCCCCAGAGAATTTCAAAAGGTGTCCCTTCCCTCCCCAAATAAAATTAATGGATATTATTTTTTTCCCAGAGCTCTTAAAGAACAAAGTATTTTTTAAAATTTCTTGACTGCTCTACTTGGTCATTATTAATATATAGTTAGAATTTTAAGAATTTGCTTTTAAACAATTCTGGTGAAGTTTGGGATAAATGCTATGGAAATACATACTATACTCACTAACAAAACTGAATCAGTGGAATATAAGCTCCATGAAGGCAGGGATCTTGTCTGTCATGAAATTAGCTCTAGTCCCAGTGCCTGGAACAATCCCTTGTATATTAGATAAATTCAGGAAATATTAGTGAGATTAACAGATTCAAATCAGTTGTGCCACTCTATAGGCTATCCAGTAAATATATCTATATTTAAACGAGTAAAATATGCATTCAGAAGAGGCTACTTAGAATAAGAAGTGGTATCAGAGGGTCTACAATTGTGTAGTATATTCAAAAAGCCTAGAATAAACGAGTCTAGGGTATGACATCTCTAATCTAAAAAATTTTTAAGTGCACGTGGACAATATTTGCTATTGAGATCACTTTTTCTTGCTTTCTTTACCCAGAAATGTTGTGTGGCTCATAGGCTATTGAAGTTAGCACAGTGACAGTGAATTGCACATCTAACCTTTGCCACACCACTCCCCATCCTGTGTAATGTAGAGTGATT
This sequence comes from Daubentonia madagascariensis, assembly GCA_023783475.1. Lineage (NCBI taxonomy): Eukaryota > Metazoa > Chordata > Mammalia > Primates > Daubentoniidae > Daubentonia > Daubentonia madagascariensis. Next base: position 35,290,285 of record JAKFHU010001035.1, on the reverse strand, counting down.
GCTTCCACCAGTTTGACATTTACTCACACAAAATGAAGTCTCACCCAAACTAGCTACTCTCTTATTCCTTCAAGGATATTTTATCCATTTTTAAATATATTCCTTTGGCTATCTTTTAGCTGTATTTATGTATTTGCTTTTGAGGTGTATTTAATTAATTTATTTTGTTTTCCCATCTGGATAAATTGTAATTCAAAATGGACCAGGAGAAATTAGAACTTACTTGGGTATTTCATCTGAAATTGGTGAATGGACAATATCTTCACTCCCAAAGTTGTAATTTTTACCTATGGACTGATGACTCCCAATTTATAACTCTAGTCCAGCTTTCTTAAGTAAATCCAGACCTACATTTCTAACTTTCTACTGAAAAGCTCTATCTAGATTTCATAGGTCCCCAGTTACACTTGCCTTAAACCAAACACACCAAACCTGATTTTGTCATCACCAAACCTAATTTTCTACCTTTATTTTCTGCCAAAACAAATTGATTTTCCCGATTTGCAAGAACTGTGGCAAAGCCCACAAACCATAGTTTGATATATCTCTACAATTCAACCTTGTTTCTCAGCAAAGTTCAATTTTGATCACTAATGAATAAATAGGTTAATTTTTTGTGAGTCATGCTTATGTTCTCTTGTTGATTATTCATGTCATATGGTCAGCAGTTCACTACATGAAATAAAAATGAGGAAAAACACTGGCTGTCAGCATAAAGATCCCTTAGGTCTTTAAGATTACTTTATGAATCTTTATTTGCTGGTATGGGTAAGGTAATAAGTAAGTTAAGTTAAATTTCTTAGAAGCTACTTTTAATTGAAAATAAATGAGCACAAAATATAGTTAATAATACTTGGCAATGGTCTAGGACAGTTTCCCACTAATTTTTGAATTGGAATACACTCTGAGACTTATGGAGAGCAAATGAATTCAATCCTAATTTACAGATTTAAAAAGACAGGCTAGGTAGGCTATACTTTACCTGAGTCATACAACAAATTGGGAGGAAGAATCAGGATTCAAATTCATGTTTATAGATTTCCAATTCAGTGTGTCTTCTACTACACCCTATTGCTTCCTAGCTTTGAAAAGTAAAAATGTACTTAATGGGAATTTGGGAATTTAGTTTTTTTTTTTTTTTTTTTTACCTTTTTAAATACAATATGCTTTTCCTGTCTCGAGGCCTTTACATATGACATTCTTCTGCATGGAATGTTCTCTGCTTCCTCCCAGCCTCATTTCTCTTTAGCTAATCAACTGCTCTTCCCTCTTAGGTTCCAGCTCCAGCATTTACTCTTCAGGAAGTCCTTCATTTACATCCCATTTTAGCTCAGATGCTTGTTATAGATATCTGTATTTTTTTTTTTTGCAAAAACATATCATAGTGTTGTTTTTTAATTTGTGTTTTTGTGATTATTTGTTTAAGGACTTTGTTCTCCCCTTAGAGTATAAATGCTATAAGAGCAGGGCTTGCGATGATTTTCTTCTCCACTGTATCTACAAGGAAAAGAATACCTGGTACATAATAAAAAGTATTGAATCCATAAAGGAATATGGTAATTGCATAAAGGAAGAGGATATTCTAAAGAAAATTGTGTCCAAATAGAAGAGAAAAAAATAAAAATAAGGAAGTGAAAGTCACAAATAAACAGTATTTGTTGTAGGCTGACATCAGCTCTTAAAATTTCTAAGACTAAAGAGGAATTCCATGAACCACCTCCATTGAAATTGTCCTAAACCTACAGATAGTTCTAAACACTGCTTTCTGTTATTTACTTATATTACTCAGCAGCGGTAAATGTTAGAGCATGCTTACTATAAGTTTTATGATTGTATACTTGCCTGAAGATTGTGATCACTAATTACTAAATAATGGGTGTCTCTGGGGTGCAGGGCACTAAATGAGGCATTTTATGAAAACTAGACACTGTCCTTATCATTAAGTTACTCTTTGTGAATGCATTTTATGGTTGAAATATTTTATTAAACATCTGCTTCTTTAGAAGTGGATTCCATCTGCTAGAAAAAAGGAAAGTAGAGAGGGTCAAGAAGGAATTTTCAAAAAATGTTAATGAGCTAATTACTTTGATTAACTTAACCTATCAATACCATATAGTTTCCATGTTTAAGTTTTGATTTCTATATTTTTAGTTAGTGCAGACTGCTAAAACAAATAAACTGGGTGGATTAAACAACAAAGATTTATTTCTCACAGTTCTGGAGGCTAAGAAGTCTGAGACCAGGGTGCCAGCATGGTCATGTTCTGGTGAGGGCCCTCTTCCTGGCTTACAGATGACTATCTTCTTGCTTTGTCCTCATATGGTGGAGAGCAGAGAGAGAGGGAACAAGCTCTCTTCTGTCTCTTTGTGTAAGGGCTCCACTCTCATGATCTGACTAACTCCCAAAGATCCTATCTCCAAATACTATCACTTTGGGGATTAGGATTTTAACATATGAATTTTGGTGGGACACAAATTTTCAATCCACAGCACCATCAATACAATTTTCTTGATAAATAGTAATTTCTTTTCCAAGTTGACCTGAGTCGAGGAATTCTTCAGTGGATGTTTATTATGTGCCAGGTATTGTACTAGGTCATGGTGATAAAAAGACAAAAGATGCATTTCTTATGTTCAAGAAGCTCACAGACTATGACAGACAGAAGAGTAAGGAGACAACGACAGTGTGATGGGTTTTGAGATGAGTGTGCACAGGTGTCATGAGGACATAGAGGAAGAGCACACGACTCCAAAGGAGGAGGCTAGTTAAACTTTCTAAAGGAAGTGAAGCTAGAGTTTATTCCTGCATAACCAACAGGAATTGACTATCTTCATTTCCTTCAGATTTCTAATCCTAGTTTGTAATTATACACTCATTAGGGTAATTATTTGATTAATATTTGTGTGTACCACTAGATACTAAGTTCCATGACATCAAGAACAATGTGTTTTTGCTTACCACCTTATTTCCAGCATTTAGTAGGGTGTCTGGTACACAATAGAGCCTCAATAAATGTTTTATGAAGTTTGTAATTATATGTTTAAAGCATAGAGGAGAAGAAACCCATAATGGAGACTGAGAAGGAATAAACTGAGAGGTAGGTATAGAATAGTGATGAAATGTAGTTCCGAAATTTTTAAGGAGGAGAGAGTTTAAAGGAGGGCTTAGTCAACGGCATCAAATGCTGCAGCAAGTGAATAAGGTAAGAATGGAGAATTCTCATTTGGAAACTGGGGTGATATGGATTGGCTTGGACAGATTAGCTTCATTGGAGTAATAGGGGGAGGGATGTTCAAAAATCAGATTACTATTGAAGAGAAGATGAGGAATGTAGACAACTGTTTCATAAAGTTTACTGTGAAGGGAAGGAGTAGGAGCTGTAACTAGGGGTGATGATAGGAAGCCACTTAAATTAAAATAATGAAGTTTCCAGAATAAAATAGAGCAGAATATTTTCTTGATCTTGTAGTCGGTAAAAAAATGTCTGTATTAGTCATCTTGGATTGCCATAACAAAATATCTTTGGCTTTAACAACAAAGGTTCATTTTCTCAAGTTCTACAGGCTGGAAGTCAGAGATCAGGGTGCCAGCATGGTCAGGTTCTGTGAGGGCTCTCATCCTGGCTGGCAGAGGCTGCCTTCTCAATGAGTCCTTGAGTGACCTTTCCTCAGGGCATGTATGTGGAAAAAGGGAGAGAAAGAGAGAGAGGTATTACTTTTTCTCTTCTTGTAAGGCTACCAATCCTGTAAGATTAGGACTCCGCCCTTTTGACCTCATTTAATCTTAATTACCTCCTAAAAGCTCTATCTGAAAACACAATCACTTTGTGGGTTAGGGCTTCAACATGGAATTTTGAGGGGAGACATAATTCAGTTCATAGCAGTGTCTGAAATAGAATACAAAATACTAATCCTGAAGGAAAAATATCATGAACTGGACTCCATTAAAATGAAGCCCTTCTATTTATCAAAGGACAAAGGCAAGCTACAGTGTGAAAGTAATACACACACACACACACACATATTCTCTTTGTATATACATATGTCTATATATAGAGCTTTCTCTCTCTCTATATATATATGTAGGGATTATTTTGGGATTATATATACATATATACCCTATCTCTATATATTATATATTTTATTTATACATTTATTTATATAAATTCTTTATTACTATATATAGTTTATATATATTATATGTCCCTATATATCCCTATACATATTATATTTCCCTATCCCTATTGTACATATATTCATATGTGTAGAAATAGAGACAGACTGAGGAATGTATCCAGAGTAGGTAAGGAGAAACAGATACACCAATGGAAATGTGGGCAAACACTTGAACAGACCCTTCTCATCTAAGTGGCTAGTAAACATGGAAAAAGATGATCTGTGTCATCTTTAGTAATCAGGTAAATGCAAACTAAAATCACAATTAGATACCTCTACACCTGTGCTGGAACCACCACCACCAACAACCACCACAACAAAATTGAAAATAGCAAGTTTTAGAGAGGCTGTGGAACACTGGAACTCTCCTATATTTCTGCTGGGAGAGTAAATTGATACATTTACTTTGGAGAACTGTTTGGCAGAATCTACTAAAGCTGAGTATGTGCATACTCTGTGACACAGATATGCCACTTCCAGGTATATACCCAACAAAAATGTGTACATATGTTCATCTGAGACTGTTCATGGTAGTCCTATTTAATAATTTCCATTTAATATTAGGTCCACAATGAAAACAAATCAAATATTTATTAACTATGGAGTAGATAAATTGTGGTTTATTTATACAATGGGATCCCACACAGCAATGACATCAAATGGACAAAACTACACACAACATGGATATATTTCATAAACTTAATATTGGGCCAAGAAGCTGGACATAAGAGGGAACATATGGATTAATTCAATCTAGAGAAAATTTTAAAATAGGCAAAATAGACCAATGGTGTTAGAGGTTGGGGTGGTGGTTCCCTTTCGAGGAAGGAATGTCTGGAAAGGGGACAGTGGAGGCTTCTAGGGTTGTGGTAGCATGCTAGTTGTTGATTAGGATGGCATATACATAGGGGCCCTCATTCTGAAAATTCCTTTTCTACGATTTGTGCATTTTTCTCTACATATGTCCTATTTCAATAAGTAAGCTCATTAAACAAATGAAAGCTTGGAGTTGTTTGCCCCTACTTGTATGTTGATTGGAAATGGCCAGCAGAGAGGAGAGAGAGGAGGAATTTGATGGGACGCTGTTCTGAGGATGAGGTCAGTGTGCAGGTGGGAGGAGCAGCCCCACCTCCACCAGGATGGAAAGGAAGAAGGTGTGCATTTTTGCAGAGGGTTGGAGAATGTTTTCAGTCAGGCAGGAAGATTTCTCCTTTCCTTTCCTTAGCGTCTTTAATCCTGAACTTTATTTATTTATTTATGCCTGCTCTCTCCCTCTCTCTCTCTCTCTCTCTTTTCACCCTTTGGAGTAGTTAAAATTGTCTCAGGGATTACCAAAAAATTTTTCTGAATTTTAAATTCTTAGAAGTGTTGAGACTGGTTTTGAAAAGGGCTCCTGAGGGTTTTCTTGTTATTTAGGTCACGTTTACAGTGGTTAGTAATTGAGAGAGATTATGTTTTTCTTTTTCTCTTCCTTCTTTGCATGTGAGGATAAAGATTTGATTGGGAGCTCTGGTACAGGCACTTTTAACAGGTTTAAGTACAGAATAAAAATACCCTCTGCATGCAATTAAGAGCTAATAAGGCCCTAATGCATACTAAAGGAAATTTATTATGTACTAACAACCTGATTATCTCCTTTGGAGAGAGCAAGCATCCTGCCTACTTTGTTCCTATCACGCCCAGACGTGGCTGGAGTGACTTACCACCTCACAGTCGTGACTCAATTATCTTCATATTCACTTGGGTTTTCCACTTATCTAAAGCTGTAGAAGCTTTCTCTTTCAGAATTGGATCAAATAAGGTAGACTTCTTTAGAAAAATATACAACGTGGTGTACAGAAAATTTAAGGAGAAGATTTGCAGAGAAAATATAAGTAGCCCTTTGGGAATTGGAGCTCTATAATCAGTTAAGAATTCTAAAATCTTTTGAGGGGCACAGTAGCCCTGCATTAGACAATATTGGTATGCTAAGTTTTTTCTTTAAGGGTTTTATAGATAATCTTTGTTTCTGATAGTTCTTTCTCAAATGGTGGAGAGTGAGCTTGTACAGATGGTTTCACAGAGCCTTAGAGATTAAGTAAATCACTAAAGATTAAACAATGTGAAGAAAACAGTCAAACCTAATTGATCCCAAATGCTATGGCTCCTAGATTTGTTCAATAATTAAAGAGATTGTCTTTATATTATTTTTTTCTCTCATCAAGGTAACTTTATTTTTTTCTTTCTGATAAATCACATAGAGCCATCAGACATACCTAGCAATATGCACCCAATGCAAGTTCTAGCCAAATTTTGAGGTCCAGTTTAAGTTCTATACCTATGTGAATGCTTCTGACATTATTGCAAATCTGAACTGCATTTTTTTGGTGAACATTTAAAATGCACACAATCTCTACCATACAATTCATCATTTAACAATATAACTAGTTTATGCCATGTACTTGTATGGTATTTCCAACTGGATAAAACATCTCTGAAAAGAAAAATGTGTTGTGCTTCTGATTTATAAACAGTTTATCAGTAAATGCTTTCATTTATTCATGACATTTTTTAAAAACATAAGTACAAGAACCTCATCAGTATTAAGAAGGAAAAACACATCCTTAGGTGAATTTCATCAAATTTTAGAAATAGGCATTTCATATTGTCACTCTTTGGTTGGAGTCCATAAGTAAACTGAGTTAATAAACCAGAGTTGAGGAAAAGTGGGGCAAGGTGGCCGACTAGAGACATTTCTTGCCAGAGTGTCTAAAGGGAAGGAAGGGTTTCAGATAAAGGAGAGGGGGAATGGGCACAGCTCAGGTGCAGTTCAGAGGAAAAAGCGCCAGAACCTGCCGAGGACTTCACAGAGGGAGATTGTGAAGCAGAACAGGAAAAGGAAAAAGAAGAAAAGATATTGGTGAGGATCAAACCCAGAGAAGCTCAGAGCCCAGTGAGTGGGTAAGGGGGGGATTCCTTTTCTCCTTCCCACATACCTTTGGTGGTCAGAGGGCTACTGAGTTGTTTGGAAGCTTTTCCACCCTTATGAGCCCAAGCGCTGCTGCAACCCCTGAATTATGTAGAGAACTAACATGATCCCAGAGCTTGGACATTCAGCGCAGGCTCATCTCTCATCCAGGAAGAGAGACTAGAGGAACCCGGGTCCCAGCTATCTTCCATTCAGACTTTTTCCCTCCCCTGCTCTTCCCCCTCCCTCTGCAGCTGGGAGGGCAGATCGATACTTTCGGGAATGGCAGCCTCTCATCACCTGGAGCATTCTCCAGTCAGAGGTGTCCACAGAGAGTGGGGCCCAAACCTCTCCCCTTTAGGACCTGTAGTGGACCCAGGGGTGCATGGTCTAGAAGTTCCCTGCCTGCCGGCACTCCCTGGAGACACACGCCAGTGGATCAGACACGCAGGCCAGATCCCGTGGCCCAGGACTTGAGGAGGTTGCTAGGGGGCATAGGGGAAAAATTGGGGAGCTTGACTTAGGACATCTCCAAGATACATAGTAATCAGCCAAAGTTAATATGAAGGAGAAAATTCTGCAAGTGGCAAGATGAAAGCAACAAATAGCCTACAAAGGAAAACCCATCAGGCTAACTGCAGACTTCTCAGTGGAAACCTTACAAGCCAGAAAGGAATGGGGCCCCATCTTTAATCTCCTTAAACAGAAGTGCCAGCCTAGAATTTTGTATCCTGCAAAACTAAATTTCACAATTGATGGAGAAATTAAATCTTTTCCACACAAGCAACACTGAAGGAATTTGCCATGACCAGGCTTGTCCTACAGGAAATACTCAGAACTGCATTATACATGAAGCAGCACAACAGATACTCACCAAGATAAAATCACCCAAAACCTCCCCAAAACTCACAACTCTTATAAAACAATAGCACAAGATAGAAAACAAAACAATAAGGTACTATCCAACAGGATGAACAGATCAACATCCCACATATCAATTCTGTCACTTAACGTTAATGGACTGAATGCTTCTCTCAAAAGACATAGGTTAGCTGAACAGATGAAAAAACTAAAGGCCATAGCTGAGAACCAAAAGCTTTACCTACACCACATTCAAAGTTTAGGGAATCCACCAGCTGTTGGGCTAGCCACTTCCGTATAGAGATGACTAAGAAATGCCTTTTCATCAGAGGAGGCCCTGTCAACCTGGCTTCAACCCTCTAGACTTACGTAAGAGAAAGACTGGTAGTACCTTTTGTAGGGAGTGCATTCTTCATGAAGAGAGGCCATCTCCTTCACTCTCCTTCCTGCGGGAGATGAGGGAGACATTCAACTGGTTGCTTTTGTCAAGCCAAGGGAAGGGGCTAAGAGAATCACTCATAAAGTTTGGACTTGTAGGCTAGAGGGAAAAAATGATGACTAGTTTCTTGCAGGATTTCTGCCAAGCAGCTAACATTGCTGACCTGTCCTAGGGATGCTGAATTGTCAAAGAGAACTGAGAAGAGTTGGCATGGTCATACTGCTTCTCAAGTTCCCGGTCTCCAGAGGTATGGGGAGTGGACTTATTTATGCCATAGTCTTCAGAGTTGAGGGCTATAATGGGTATATGAGACTGGGGATGCAAGTTTGCTGGGGGCTGCTATAGCAAAAAGTAAATGACCATATAGCAGAATGTAAGCACTTGTGGGTACTTAAAACCAGAGAGGAGTAGGCTTGCAAACACATAGCAAAATATGAAGTTTACTTCTTCCTCTTTCCCATATTAGTATCAAAGATAGCCCAAATGAAAGGTTGGGGGACCACAGACTAGGAATAGTGCTAGTGCAAGAGCATTCTAACCTATTGTGTGTTTAAAGAATTTTCTCTAACTGTGAAATTAAATATTTTAAATAAATATAATGGGGACTTAAAAACAATACTGGAAAGGCTTTAACTAGTGCATGTTAAGACTGAAAAACAATCAGATTAATGTGTCATAAGGAAACTTATTGCCCAAAGGAAAGGGAAACTCAATATAGCATGGCTGGTGACAGTTGTGGTGAAAGTAAAATGGTTTTATATTTATACCTTATGACTTGAGATTGCTCAATTTGAAGAGTTATAGTTCTGCTCAGTGAGTCCTGCAGGAGGTGGACAGCCCCAACAGCTGGTGATTCTTGGAATCTTTCATCCTTATCTGTGAGCTTTAATGATTAACTCTGGGAAAACAGAATATATTTCACCAGAAATTACACACCATCCTGTTACACTAAAAATACACTAGATAAAAACATGAAGGGCAAACATTCTACTCAATAGTGACACCTTGAAAGTTTTCTCTTTGTTACTAGGAATAAGAAAAAGATGCTGTTAATCAAAACTTCTCTGTAGCATTTTATTGAAGGCATTAGCCAGCAAAAGGAAAAGATAATAAGGATTGGAAAGGGAGATTTAAAATTGCCATTATTCACAGGTGACATAATTTTATACATAAAAATCCCTGCAAGATCTATATATAAATTATTAGAATAAAAGTTTAGCAAGGTTCTTGAATACTAGTTCATGTACAAACTACAAGGACTTTTTATATCAGAAATATGTCTGGAATAATACCATTTAAATACCTTTAAAAATATTAAGTAGGAATTATAGATTCCTGTAGGATTATGGTGACTACCCAAATCTAAAGTTCTCCCCATATCTTTTCAAAATATTAAGATTAACAAGGAAAGAAAAAATGCACCCCTAATTTACACCTACAGCATAACTAGGAGATGGAGAATATTACTAACTTATATTAACTTATAAGTGTGAAAATAAACATCTAAAATCAGAAGAGTCATCTCTGGATCCCAATCCAAGGAAGAATTAGATGTAGACTGTGCAGAAAACAGGAGAGGGAAGCCAGGTGCTAGCAGGCTTGGAACACAGATTAAATCACCCCCTGAACAAAGGTTCTCACTCTGAGAGTGGAAATACTGAGAATCCCCCTAAGCCCTGGTGTGGTAGAGTGCTAGCTAATGAGGAATCCAAAGGAAGAGGTTTGAAAGTTTATGGGACTGATTTGAGAAGCCCCTAACTCTGGGGTATCAGGAGGTAACTTAGAAGGACAAAGTTTTCTTTGAATAATTAGTGAAGGAAAATAAGGAAGCAAGCAAGACACAAAAACTAAATTCCTTAAATAAGAGTATTACTGAATAACAACAAATACCAAATATTCCCCAAAGGTACATCTATCAGAGGCATTCACATTTACTATACCAACAGAAGAGGGTGATCTTGAACTAAGATACTATTAATCCACCCAAATCCTTCACCTTAATTTCTTCTCATGGAGAAATACCTGCTATTTATGGTTCAGGAAAATCCAAAATATTTAAAAATGAACAGAAAATGTCAGAAAACACCTACATAAAGCTAATTCAAGAGGGAAATTAGAAGTGGAAATCAAAGTTTTCACATGGTGAACACATTTCTCACTTCCCACACCACCATGAAAAAACCCAAGAAGCAGAGGAAATAGATCTCAACATTCATTAAGTGTCACGAAGCAAGTATTTCTACACATGCAAGAGCACTTTGAATCAGAAACTCAAAAACAAACTTAGAATGGAAATGAACAACAACAACAATAACAAAATAAGTGAAGAAGAGGAAGATGTGAGACAAATGATCAAACAAACCCAGGGGGAAAAGTGAAGAAAAGTTTAAAAAATCATTTCAGAAAGGAAGATGAAATTATAACTTACTCAAGAGAGATTAGATAGATGGACTGAAAACATGAAGGAGAGGGATGGAAATAAGCAAAAATAGGAAAACCAAACAAAAAGGGTAAATGTATGAAAAAGGGTTAGATGTAGATGATAGGCAAAGAAAATCCAACATACATATAATTGTAGTCCCCAAAGATGTAAAAAGCAAATAACAGAATAGAACTAATATTTGAAGCTATTGCTACCTAAATTAATTTACAGAATCAATGCAATGCCTATCAAAATACCAACATCATTTTTTGCCAATCTAGAAAAAATAATTCTACGCTTCGTGTGGAACCAGAGAAGACCCCGTCTAGCCAAAGCAATCTTAAGCAAAAAGAACAAACTGGGAGGCATTTGTCTACCAGACTTCAAACTATACTACAAGGCTATAGTAACCAAAACTGCATGGTATTGGCACAAGAACAGACACATAGACCAATGGAACAGGACTGAGAACCCAAATATAAAACCAACCTCATACAGTCACCTGATCTTTGACAAATTTCAGAAAAACGTACACTGGGGAAAAGAATCCCTATTCAACAAATGGTGCTGGGAAAATTGGATGGCCATATGTAGAAGACTGAAACTGGACCCACACCTCTCACCTCTCACAAAAATCAATTCACAATGGATAACAGATCTAAACCTAAGACATGAAACCATAAGAATTCTCGAAGAAAACGTTGGAAAAACTCTTATGGACATTGGCCTAGGCAAAGAATTTATGAAGAAGACCCCCAAAGCAATCATAGCAGCAACAAAAATAAATACATGGGACCTGATCAAATTGAAAAGCTTCTGCACAGCCAAGGAAACTATCACTAGAGTGAACAGACAACCTACAGAATGGGAGAAAATATTTGCATGCTACACCTCTGATAAAGGGCTGATAACCAGAATCTATACAGAACTTAGGAAAATCAACAAGAAAAAATCAAACAACCCTATTAAAAAATGGGCAAAGGACATGAACAAAAACTTTTCCAAAGAAGACAGAATGATGGCCAGCAAACATATAAAAAAGTGCTCAACTTCTCTAATCATCAGGGAAATGCAGATCAAAACCACAATGAGATATCACTTAACTCCAGTGAGATTGGCTCATATCAAAAAATCCCCAAATAACAAATGTTGGCGGGGATGTGGACAGATAGGAACACTCATACACTGCTGGTGGGACTGCAAATTAGTACAACCTCTATGGAAAAGAATATGGAGATACCTCAAAGAATTAAAAGTAGAATTACCATTTGAACCAGCAATCCCACTACTGGGTATTTATCCAAAAGAAAAAAAGACATTTTATAATAAAGACATTTGCTCTCGAATGTTCATAGCAGCACAATTCACAATTGCAAAGTTGTGGAAACAACCAAGGTGCCCATCAATACACGAGTGGATCAATAAAATGTGGTATATGTATACCATGGAGTATTACTCAGCAATAAGGAACAACAGTGAATTAACATATCTGGTATTACCCTGGTTGGAGCTAGAACCCATTCTTCGAAGTGAAGTGTCACAGGATTGGAAAAACAAGCACCACTGGTACTCACCATCAAACTGGTACTAACTGACGAACACTTACATCACACAGGGCAATAACATTCATCTGAGGGCAGGCAGGCGGGAGGGGGGTGGAAGGGATGGGAAAAACTCTCACTGAATGGATGCAGAGAGCACAGTTTGGGGGATGACCACGATTGTGGCTCTGACACGGGCAGAACAGGGGCAATGTGTATGGCCAAAGTGTTGTACCCCCATGATATTCTGAAATTAAAAAAATAAATTAAAAAAAAATATTTGAAGCTATAATTCAATAAAAATGATGGCAACTTAAAAATATACTTAAATTTACATATTGAAAGGGCCTTCTGTATATTTGGAAAGTTTATCCTAAATCGTCACCTCTGAGACATATCTTAGTAAAACTATTAAGCTTAAAAAATTTCTTAAAATAGGCAAACAGATAAAGTCATTTAAAAAACAAAGGAAATCAGGCTGTCTTTAGACTTTTGGCAGCAACACAGCATAAAGTAAGGCACAGTGGGAAAGCATTGTCACAAAATTCAAGGGAAGAAAACATAATCTATGAATTTTATAAACATTGAAGTTGTTCTTCAAGCATCAAAGCTATAAAAAATAATTTTAAGTATGAAGAACTCAAGGAATGCTGAACTTACAAACCCTCCTATGGCACCCACTAGACGATATGCTTCATTGAACCAAGACATGACTAAAGACAACTCAGTAAAGGGAATGATGTTGAGCACTGAATATACTTAAGTATAGATTTTAGGCCAAAAAGGGGTGGCAGCAAGAAGGAAGGAATAATATGTGAATGTAATGTGTTATGATCAAATGTAAATAACACAACTAAAAAATAAAGGTGAGTATAAGTGAGAGAGAAAGAGGAAAGTAGGATAAGCTCACTAATCGCCACAAGGAAATACGAGGGATGAAGACTACAGTGGAAGGTTAAGCAAGGGAAAGGGGGCCTAGGAACATTATTAAATATATTGGTATAAAGGTCACCATTAGAGCAACAAAAATAGTTTTCTAAATACATAAATAAATACATAAGAGAGCAAAGAAAATAAAATATCTATAAGCATTTTGCAGAAACAAATTAAATATAATACAAAATAATATGGGGTGGAGACTACATATATAAGTGAAATCATTAAATGTAACTGGGCTAAACTCACCGATTAAAAGAAAAAATTTTCTGATTAGCTCAAAAAAGTGTTCAAATTTGTATGTAATAGACACACTTATCTATGAAATGGTATATTAGACAGCTTTAAAAAATGTAGAAGATTCCTGTACAATGATTTGGAGTGAATTTCAGGACATCCTAGGCTAAAAAAAAAAGTACAAAACAGTTAAAGGAATGTATATTGTATGCTATTTTACAATTTTCTATGTATTTCTTCTCCCACTCCCCAGCCTAGTTCTTTAAATTGTTTAATAAAAAATCACTAATTGATTGAAGATAGTGACCAGAGAAAATTAAATTTAAATCATTAAAAGCCTCTAAAACTTGACTATCAATTAAAAAATGTCATCTTTATACAGGCTATAAATCAGAGAGAATATGCTATTCAATCTATAAAAAATATGCTTAGACACAATTGTTTTGAGGAATACATGTGCTACATGAGAGATATCTGTATCTAATTTGGGTAGGCATTATTTCTCAGGCAAATTTGTTAACAGGACAAATGGTTATTACATCTACTGATCAGGCTGTTAAAAAAGAGGGCTAATTAAAAAATAACATCCTTCTTGAATAGCAAGTGAACATGTTTGTGGCAGATATGATAGCCTGGATCATCCAATGTCTATTCCAACTCTTTCTAGTATTCCTTTCCATAGCACGCACGTTAGAAAGCTAAAAACATTTCTCTGATGCCATCGTGGCTCAGGTTCTGGATATGATTTGGACTCCACAATTGAACACATAGGTGGAATTGTGAATTCAAAACTGCATTATGTGGATTAGAAGCAAGGATATTTTGCTAGCATGAGTGGCATGGCACTAGGGTCAGCAGTTTGGGCAGCAGCTCTGTACATCCAGATTATGACCCATGTGAGTGTGATACTAGAACTAGCAGTTGGCATAGTGGCTTCATAACTCTGTCATTTCCTGGCTATAGAAGATATAGCTGTTTGCCTGTTGGGCCAGTTATGGGGTATTCTGAGAGTCAACCTTTGAGCATATGAACAGTGCATTCTCTGTGTTAAATCTCTTTATCCTTAGAGTAGCTAGAGATATTTCTCTTTACTGAAACTGAACCCTAACTGATAAAATATCCTGGAGAAAATACCTTGAAAATTTGGTGTGTTCTTTTGAAGTTCCCAAGCCATAGAATTCATTATAGAACACCCTGAACTATTAAACTCACCCCTAGATAGCAGCCTTCAATATGCTGAGTAAGCTGTCTATTTATCCTCCAGTCCCCTTTGGCATGGTCATTAAAGAATCCTAAATCCATCCTCCCTTCCTTTCTTGCTCCTACGTCTTATCATTTGTTCACTACTTTTCAATGATTACAGTAGCTACTGCCATATCAATCAAAGCAAACCACCTCTTTTGACACCGCAGCCTGCATTAGAGAGAGATGATTTGGGATCTTTTAAGAAATGTTAAAACCAGACTCAGACCAGTCATCTTGGCACATATGGCTCAGGCCAAAGACAGATAGGGCCACCCCTACACATAAGGTTCTGTGTCATGGGGCTTTTGGGTCTGGCAGACGAGCTAGTAGCTTTAATCCTCTTAGAGAATTGTATTCCATTATAAAAGTCAATAGTTTGTCTGGGCTAAAACCTGACAGAGACCTGGAGTTTCATTATAGAAGAACTTTGTCTGTGTCAAACCTAGAAAATGAAAGAATAATTTAGGTTGGCTCCCAGGCAAAGGAAATTATAGAATAATGGCCAAGAAAGTGATGAGTTACTTGTCACATCTGGAGCAACACTGGAAGGTTATTTGGAAATGGAAGAGTAAAAACCTTTAAAAGAAGCCATGTCTATTGGCATAATAAGGGCATATTTGTCTTTGTCTCAGGCCTTTGCACTTAGTGAAAGGAAAGTTCTTCCCAAAAGCTTTATGCTGCTGGCTCCTGTCCTGCCAGAAGTAGTATTAAATAATAATCGAGAACATGAACTCTGGGGACAGATTGCCTCCAAATCCCAATTTTATCCATCAGCATGTCTGTGACCTAAGACACAGGATTCCTAACTTCATTGCTATGGTCTGAATATGTACCCCCCCAATTCACATATTGAAACCTAACCCCCATGGTGATGGTATTAGGAGGTGGGGGCCTTTGGAAGGTCATTAGGTCATAAGGATGGGGCCCTCATAAGCAGGATTAGTGCCTTTATAAAAGAGACCCCAGAGAGCTAGGTTCTCCCTTCCACCATGTGAGAACACAGCAAGAAGACACCATCTATGAACCAGGAAATGGGCTTTTACCAGACACCAAATCTAGTGGTGTCTTGCTCTTGGACTTGTAGCCTCCAGAACTGAGAGAAGCAAATTCCTGTTGTTTGTAAACCACCCAATCCATGGAATTTTGTTATAGAAGGCCAAATAGACTAAGATATTGACACTTCCTGTGTTTCAGTTTTTACAACTGTAAAATAGGTATAACGATAGCGTTTCTCTTGTAGAGCCTCTGTGAAGTTTCCATGGGTAATTACCTGTTAAGCAATCAGAATGATGTATCAAATGCATCATATAAAGGTTAACTATTCTTGTTATTCAGGTCTTAGTCCCTCCTCAGAGGCTTTTGATGGCAATGGTAATCATAGCTAAGAAGTCTTCCTCTGCTGTCACAGTCTGTCACAGTACCCTAAATTATTGTCTTCCTGATACTATATTAAACATTTATTAATATGCTTATTCTCTCCATAGACATATACAAATAAATGTTCAAACTGAACGCATGCCTCATTCAGGGGTGAACAGAGAGCACTGTCTCCCCATAAATATGAAGCAAGTTTCAGTTAAAAAAGAGGTAGAAGAAAGCCATGGATTCCTTCAATAGGAGATATTTATTGGGCACTGCTATGTTCCAAGCACTATGTTTAGGTGCTGGAAAAATAGCAACACCTTCAAAAAGAGCCTGGGCTGGGGAAAGAAACTGTGGCCTGGAAAAGAGCCATTGTTTTTCCTGTAGACTTGGGAGACCCAGCAGAAACTTATGCTGGATGAGACATAAATTTAAAGTGGAATTAGAAAGAGAACACAAACATCTAGTACAGAGAGAAGTGAAGAGTGATTGGAAATAGTATGAATTTAGGCAAGATACAAACAGAATTGAATATGCCCAGCAAGGTTGAACTTGTATCCATTCTAAGGATCTGAAATTTCCCTATTGCCTAGATATGTTTTTAAGAGAAGGTAAAGTTCAGAAGACATGCATCTGAAATAAGGGGGAGAAAGCTGTAGAAAACAGTCTCAAAACCTGCTGCTGAAGCAAAGATGTGAGAATACTAAAGGACCAAGACAGAGCAATAGTGATGAGCATTCCTACCCCAGGTTGTGTAGTTGGACCCTCTTATTCACTTGCAAATGAGAAGACCATGAATAGGTCATGCAATCCTTAGCCCAATACCTACTCCTGGGCATACACAGGATGAGGCTAAAGAAGTCAGGAAAGAGAGAATGTCTTTGGAAAAGGATGTTGGGGTGTTATGACATGGGGAAATTGCTTCCCCTCGTGTAAACCCCAGCAGAAGGAGACCACATGCCCAGCTTAAAATTGTCCCCGGAGGGACTGAAAATTTCAGGTGAACCTATGTGCCTAGTGGTACTAGAGAAAAAAAACCGGTGCCACATTAGGCGCCAGTGGAAGGCAGGGCAGAGGTAAGTGTCTCAAGACGGCCGATGAGGACTGTGCCGGGGAAGGAGACAGCCTCAGTGTATTTAAAAGAGGGTGTCATTCAAGAGAGTTTTAGGCAGAGTTTAAAGGTGAACTGGTAGATACCGAAGCTTGGGGTGGGGTCCTACGTGAGGAGAGACATTACCTGCATCAAAGATACTGATCCAATATTTTGAATGGGGATTGTCTGAAATAATACAAAGGCACCGCATGGAAGAATAGAAATAAGGGCTGACATATATTGAGTATCTACCTCTGCCTCAGAAACTACAAAAGGCCTTACACGTATTAACTCAATTCTCACAGCATGGGGAAGTCGAAGCTCAGAAAAGTTAAGCAAATTGCCCAATTCATGAAGCTAGTTGGTAGATGATCATGTCTCCGTCATCACAGTACCAGTAGAAGAAAGCATCTCCTGCCCTTTATCGGCCTTCCTTCTCCCACACCTCCCGTTCTCCAGAGGAGTCAGAATGCAGCGGGGCAGGGGTGGATCAGGGAGGAGGCAGCGTGAGTGGGGAGCTGCAGAATCAGACCTCTTTTCCCATTGCAGGTTATGCTGCGAAACAGAAGCAAGCTGTAGAAGGTACACAGTTTGTAACTTTGAATAAAGTTTAGAGCTCTGCTACTACAAGGTCACATCACTCATAGGAGGTGCTCTCTGACTAAAAAGGTTTCAGGAGTTTTCATTTCCTGAGCCTGGCAAGAAAAGTCATGACCTATGCCCTCAATTTAATCTTAGAAGCAAGGAAGAATTAGTCCCACAGACCTGGGAAACAAGAGGGAAGGAATGACATTGTTTTCTGTTTCCTCTCTATGAAGTTCCACTCTTTCAATGTGGCACCTGTCATTTGTTGGATAGTCACTGAGTATAGAATGCTGGACTCAGAGATGTAGAGTCTTAGAGGCAGCTTTACACCTACAGTATAAAGATTAATAGATAAAACAGAAAAACAAAGAGATAAAAAGCCAAAACATATTTTCATTTTTAACTATAAAAATAGCTATTATTGTTGATGACTGAGGAGAGTTTTATGGAGAACGGTAGAATTTTTAGTATCATGGAGAAGGAGACCCACGCAATAGAAAGCAAGGAGAAATCTCAGTCTTGGGAAGGAAATTTGTGGGGGGACGGGAATAGATAAGGGAAAGATGCGGAATACATTTATCAGGCAGAACAGAGTAGGTCAGCGTTGGTAGCAAAGAGAACAATCAGAGGAGCAAGATTGCTGTGGAGGGCTTTAATGCCATTATCTTACATTTAATCTAACCTTCTGTTGTAATGTACAGCCTGGTAAGTCACATTGCAAACTCACTTTACTGGCTCAGGCCAAATAGCCTAGGGGAGTCTTTGTTTCTGTAATTGAAAAGCTATATAAGCATCAAAGATTTCCTGGATGAGTTATTATCTGCATCAACAAAATTCAATACTACACTGGAAGTGAAAGATGCACTTGATTATTAAATGTCTATTTTATTTAGAGGAACATGTTTGCAACAAGGGTAAATGGCAAGCTTGCAAATTTTTATTTGCTGAGTCTGTGCTCAGATTGGTGATAATTCTATTATTTATGCTAATGGATTCACAATGTCAATTGCAGAAAATTTCTTTTCCTGGTGAAGAAGGAGGAAGAAGAACGAAGACTGGTTTTTTTTTTCTCTCTAAAATGCTTAAATCAATTTTCCATTGTTTTAAATACATGGGAAGTCCATGCATTACATAGCTGAGTGTAGCGGGGTTTTGAATAGATGCGCTCATTTCCTCCCCCAGGTCTAGCTATCTCATCTCAGTAAGTTAAGAGAAAACTGTATCTGATACTCAAAAACGCCCAGTGTCCTTTCAGCTGAGAGTCCCATAAAAAAATCAAACCAAATTGCATAGTCTGGGAACATGGCTCATGCTACATATTTTTTTGGGTATATTTCATATCAGACCCATTTCCCAACACCTTTGTATGCAGTAGTAATTGTGCCAATGTTTAAGTCTGTTTGAATTAAAAATTAAAATTAAAAATCTAAGAGAACTCCAGGAAAAAAGAGAGGAAAATGCACTTTGAGAGATTTAATGTTTTTGCCATTAAGACCCCCATAATTATTTGTATAATGTAAACATCAACGAATAAGTCAATTGGTTTCATACAATTGAACTCAAAGTTTTCACTTCTATTTCATATCAAAATAACAGAAAGGAAAGAGAGCAGTTATTAACTTGGCCTTGCAAGAACTATATCTTGTGGCTCCCAGAGGGCAAAGAATTTACCTATACGGTGAATTATCCCCTCCCTTCGTCCTTTGGACAATTATTATTTTTCCACCCACTATGTGCCAAGTCAGTATGCCCATGACTCTCAGGGTCTCTGTCCAACTTCTGAAGACATATAGTCTCTATTGCATGCAGTCTTAAAATTTAAATCCTTATATTTTTTACATGCTTAGGACTGGCCTGTTTTCTTTCAAGTACTTGGAGAATTTATTTTTAACCTTTTCCTCCTTGATTCTACTGCCCTTTCTCTTTCCCATCTCTACTACCCCCCTTAAACCTTTGAACAGCTCCAGGTTTTCTGTAATATGTGTGATATATGGAATCTGTTCAGTCTGCAAAGAAAATCATTCTCTGTTGCAGAATTTGGGAATTTTTTTTAAACCAAGGAAAGTACCAGAGTGTTCCCCAAAGGGAACAACAACAACAAACTCTCAATTATAAAATCATTTAATCATTTCGTAGCCTGCAGCCCACCTGATGTTTAAAAAAAAATCTAACTCTCAGTAAATGTTGCTTCTAATTTGTCTTTGTAAGAAAATATTGACTTCTTCATTGGAGGAAGCCCTGAATTTCTTTTTAACCATTGAATTCTCAAAGCAGCACCTTATTGATTTATTTTTCTTTTTACCTACAGATATTTATTACTTTCCATCAGTAAGAACACACATCTTAGATTACAAATAGGCTAAAGATAAATAGGTTTGACATATAGGCACCACAGAAGGCTGCTGTTCTGTGTTAAGTCACTTAAATCAAGCAGTAAAAGAATTTCTTTCTGGTTGGCTGACAAAGTAGCAGTGAACTTTGTGTGGGTAGGATACTCCAATATTTCCCTTGGGCACTTTGATAGACAATCATGTGAGATTAGTCACATGCCATTTTAGGTGCCAGTGCAAGTAAAATTTTAAAAAAGAAAGCTCTCTGTTTGTGAGATTAGTTGGAGAGTCTTCTTCTAAAAGACTAATTGTATTAAAATACCTTTAAAAAGTCTTTTTTTCACATTTACACAAACTAAAGGTAGAGACTTGTATTGTGATTGGAGATCTAACACGTTTGGTCTCCTTTGAAGTATCATGTCCATTAAACACTCTGTTTGGAAGACAGAATCACTATTTTTGTTTCTAGGTGATGGATGCTAATATTTTGACCTTTTGTGTGTTAATAAGACTGAGCCTTGCTGGGTATAAGTGGAAACTTACCTTATAGGATTGAAGGACCACACCAGCCCTATCCATGCACAAATACACACCAGCCAATGTATATTTACATAAACAATTGGACTGGTAGTCTATGAGGAGAGAAATTTTAGGCATACATGTCTAAAATAAGAGAGAGAAAATTATACAAAAACTGCCCTGAGTTCTGTGAGGGTCGCATGGGGCTACTTGTGCATCTCTTTCTTTCTAGTTCTACTTCCAATACATCCTGGTTTTGGTTGGGTATCCTGCGGGTTTTCTAATTCATGCACCCGAAGACAGCACCTAGGACAAGCTGATTATCCCCTGAAGGAACAGAGCAGAACACAGAGGAGACCTTGATGCCCAGTGGGGCATGGCAGATGCCCAAGGTGCACATTGGATGCCAAGCTGAGGCCTGGTGGGCAAGTGGCAGCACCTGCTGCACACAGACTTTGTGAGTGCTGCATGAGAGTCTTCTAGGCACATGCAGGAACATGCAGGAATGTTCTCTGAGAGGCTGAGGTTCGTGTCAGTATGTAGAGGCATTTAGGTAGTGAAATTTGAGTTTTCATGCTAACGTGTTTCCGTCTCTCCCTACAGTCTGATGGGGCTTTGGGATATTTTGGTGACGCAAACGAACTTCCAAGTGTGTTGAAGGCAAGCTGCTTTTGCCTGAAACTCAATTTTAAGTAGAGCATCTTATAACAAGGTTTTTTAAGATAAGGGATATAAACACTTTAATTAAATCTGTAAATTCAAACCCACAGTATTTTCATAAAACACATTTTATGTAAAAATATTCTCTCTCAACTCAGCTTAACTGATTTTCACCAAATTTGCATGAGTCATGTCAGCTCCCTGCATTTCTCAGTCCCAAATAACTGAAGCCGCTGCTCAATGTAGTTTGTGAGGCCACCTAAACAGGGCAGGAGAAATATTGTGAACCCCAGCCCCCTCTTTGGCTGGTGGGGTTTTCATTAGTTCTACTGCTGGGAGATTAAGACATCAATGTGCCAGAGAGGATCCCTGGTTTCCCGTGTAATCTCCAAGACACGCCACTTCCCTGCCTTTATAATGTTGATTCAGTCTTTAGAACCAGGCTTCTGCCTTGGTTTATCTTCTTTTGTTCCTTGAAGGGACTAGAGCCCTTTCTTTAATTCCACTTTTCATGCCTGGTGTTCTGATAATCCAAACAGCTTTGGCCAATTCTTATAGAGGCCTGGACCCTGAAGAGAGAGTACTTCCCCCATCTTCCACCTCTGTTGTGAATTCACCAGTTCCTCATGGCCATGGTGCCATTGCATCTGATATGGCCTGTCCATAGCTGTGTCTCATCCTCTGGATTACTCCTTAACCCACTCAGAATATCACCAGTGATTCTGATCCCCATCTGATTCTTCCTTTCTTGCCCATGGCTGTCATCTACACTGATGCTTCTCAAACCTAAATTGTATATAAAACATGTGGAGGTCTTGTCACAGTGCAGATTTTGATTAGCAGGTCTAGGGTGGGGCCTGTGATTCTGCTGATGCTGCTGGTCCAGGGACCACACTTTGAGTAAGTAGTAGCAAGGCAAATATTTCACCCATAGTATTCCCTCCTCAGACTCCTTCCCACTGAGTCCGGGATTCCTCCTCCTTCTTTCTGATCCCTGTTTCCGAAGTCCTTACATACTTTTGTTCATATTATCATAAACACTTTCTAAATAGAAAGTACCAGGCCATCTGCTGACCTAAAGTGAGGTTTTCTCCAAGTCAGCTGAGCAGATTCTCACTGTAATCTGGAAGTTCTCTCTCTCTTTCTTTCTGCAGGATGTTACCTTCACTAACCCATGAGGATAATTCAGGCTTAACAGCATTTATCCTTTCCATAACATTCTTCTGGTTTTGTGAGTTTCTGTGCCACTATCACAGTGTGCCTCCCGGGTCTGCTGACAGTCACCTAGAAACATGAATCTAAGGCCATTCAAAAAGGCTGACACTTCCTTTCTACTGGATCTGAGAAAATACGGTGTAGCATGTTTGTTCTCTTTCCTTTTTCCATGTTGTACCTTCAATTTCCTCTAAACTAGAATGAAAAACTGATGAAGGATGATTGGGGTTATAGTTTACTAGAGGGTTAGGGTACCTTCAGAAAGGGGGAGAAAGGTTAGAGTGCCAGCTAAATTAAAAATTTTCCTTGAATAGGCATAGAAAGGTGCCTAATGACTATACCTTCACAAGGAAAGTAGACCCTTCTGCCCAGTGTTAACCTCACTCTTTTGATCTGAGTTTTACACCTGTGCTTCGCAAACATCTCTCTTACAACTCTCATCTTAAACAACAAGATCTCTCACTCCTTATATCCTTGTCCCTTCTCTGCCCTTTACAACGTACTGAAGCCGTGGGGAGTGGCGTGGACTTCAGCTGGGTAGGCAGAGATTCTTTTCATTGTCTGGTCTCACAAGCCCTTCAACTTGACTTTGCTCTTCAATATTTCCACCAGTGGGAGCTATGGGCCTGAATATTCTTTAATGGATTGACCCATTGGAAAGCATATTAACACAGAATATATTTATTTAAAAAAATACTGTTTAAACCCATTTGAGAAAAGAATATTTCTTCAATTAACAGGGCATGTGGTATGCTATACTTGGAGTCCATGGATACCTATTACAGTAATCATTTGTTTTATGTCTCTGTCTGAGGTCTGTTGAAATCACAAAAGAGCTAAATCGATCTCTAATAGTCCAAAAAAAGTGTCAGAAATGTAGGTAATTTCTCAGATCTAGGGAAAGCTTTATTTTTGATCTGTTATACAAACTTTTCCTTGAGCCATAGCTTCCTCATTGGTACAGATAAAATTTCTCAGGCTCCAAAAATTTCAGAGACTCCCAGAAAGGGATCTGAGCCTATCCCTGATGTGGCACTATAAAAAAACAGGTAAACCTTCATTCTAGTCCTTTGCTAAGCTAATTTAGATTCCTAAATCACTCACACAGTAATAGGAAGTTCTAGAACCGATATTTCCATCCTTATTTATACCCATGTTGGATAATTCATTTGCTAAAATATATAAATCTAGTATTATCATCTGTAAAGTGTTCCATTATTAGTGGCCTACCCTTCAATCGCAAATTTTTAAAAAATTGGGACAGGCCTTACCCTTGGATCAATCCTCATCCACATAATCATCATTAGAGAAGGAAGATTTCCCTCTTTCTCATCTGTGAGGAACATGAAGTCTGGAGAGATTCTATAACTTTCCCAAGGTCACATAGGATGTGAGTGCCAATCAAGTGCTTGAATGTTTACTTCCTGTTTAGAACACATTTAATAAGCTAGTTTACACACATTTCTAAAGCCAAATGTGATTTTCAGAGTATTTCATTTTCTCTGTTATTAAAAAAAACCCTCATTTCTACAAGCCTTCTGGCTATAGTCCACATGTCTCTATAGAGACTAGCCTCAGAAAGTGTGATTAAAAACTGAACTGTACTT
Source organism: Daubentonia madagascariensis (assembly GCA_023783475.1). Classification (NCBI taxonomy): domain Eukaryota; kingdom Metazoa; phylum Chordata; class Mammalia; order Primates; family Daubentoniidae; genus Daubentonia; species Daubentonia madagascariensis. Next base: position 35,266,111 of record JAKFHU010001035.1, on the reverse strand, counting down.
TTGGGAAATGAGAATATGCTCTGAAACTCTGGTGCTTTTCCACTTGCAAAACAGTTAAGAATATTTTTTACTGTTCACTGTTTCCCACACCTCTGATACAAAGAAGCTCAGTGTTATTATCATTTCCGTTTGGCAATAATCACTTCAACTACTATCCCAGAGTCATCCAGTAAGCTAGTAACAAACATAGACAGGTGGTCAGAGCCTTTATGTGTGTTTCATTGATGGACCATATGGTTTAGTTCTTATAACCTCTCTGCATCTTACCTTCTCATCTCTAAGATTCCTTTCAGTAGCAGATTCTTTATTCTATTCCACATTATACATTATATAGTATTAATATTTAGGCCCTGTTCTAAGAACTTTATATGTATTAACTTACTTATCTTTATAACAACCCTACTATAGGTAAGTACTATTGTCACCCCTCTTTACAGATGAAGAAACTGAAGTCCACATACTTAATTTGTTTATAGCCACACAGCTAGGGTCAGAGTTGCCATTGGAACCCAGTCTGGGTCCAGAATTCATGCTCTTGATCACTGTATTCTTCATCATGACATTGTCCTCGCCTCCGTCCTGCCAGAGCTCAGTTTCTTAATTTGTGGTTTCAGAGGTCTTTCTTTTCCTTACTCACCAGTGCCTTGAGGTTTGTTCTGCAGGAATGTAAAATATATTTGGATTAATGATGAAAGAAATCACTGAATTCCTTGGTTAGCCTTGTAAGTTCCTGGCAAAAATATTCAACAGCTTTCAGAAGATTCTCTCTGGGCAGTTCTAATTTAATAAGTGAAAAGTTGTGCTGTAGAAATTCTACAGTTGAAGCACTCCAATCAACTCTCCTTCACTCTTCAGCCCCTCTCATGGCTGACATACACGCTGGCAGCCAGTCAGCAGAATTGGAGATTGAGCCTTAGCAAAACTGAATTCTGAAACAGATTCAGCGCAAATGGAAAGCAACTTGAATCTTGACCTTGAACCACAGAAACTTTCTTCTTTTGAAAGGAAAATCATTGTGAAGGAACTCATCTTTTCCCAAGTTTCTGAGAAACCCAATTTTATGCAAACCTTTTATTTTTAACACCGGAAATATTATCAGTCTAGTTGAAGCCAAGAAATGTAGAGAGTCTTGTAAGAAAATTCTCATCTGAGATTTTTGGACTATCTGGGAGTATGTACAGTTTCTAGGTATGTAAGATATCAGTCTTGAGCATTGAGGTTATGGGATTTATTTCATTAAGGCTATTTTTTTTGTGTGAAGAGTGAGTCCTCTGCTTGACTTAAAGCTTTACTGTGGGAAATGGGGGAGTCCAGCCATGATCGGAGTCTAATAACACTTGTGTTTGTTTCTTAGCACTTGGTGGGCAACTGGAAGGACCAGAATGTCTCATCCTTCCTATGGGGCCAGTGGTAGTGCTGTTGTGAGTGCGACCCAAGAAAGGCATAAACAGTTCCACAGGGAAACTACCAGATGTTGCCAACAGCAGTATAGCTGTGTTCCATTTCCAGAAAACATCATAAACAAAACCCATGCTTGAAAAAATGATCAGTTAGGAATTATCTATTTGCATTTTAGAAGCATTCTTTATTTCACAAAAAGTTCAGTAGGGAGTTACTTTAAATAGCTCACTCTCTTAATGTGCTTAAAATAAAATTTGATTTATAAACAACTCAGAAACAACAACTACAATAAGGGAAGTATAATTATAACTTTAAAAAAAGAATTATATGATTCTTTATATAGAACATTTATATCGGAGATGAATGCTTTTCCATTTCCTTCACATCATTATTTCAAATGGCTTAAAGCCATTATATTCAAATTACCTGATAGGATAAAGTTATCCTACATTATTACCATGGGGTAAAGTTTACATTACTTTCATATATGCTCCCACTGTGACTAGACCCTCTCCATATCCCTGTAAGGTCAATGAGGGAGGAACTAGTATCCCTTTTTACAGAGAGTTGAGCTTGCTAAGGTTCTGAAAGATTGGGGCATGCCTTTTAGAATATAGCTAGAAAAGCATTTTTCTTCTTTTAAATTAATTAATTATTTTAATTGATAAATAGAAATTGTATATATTATGTTTTAATATATCATATATCATATAATGGTTAAATTGAACTAATTAACATATGCATTACCTCACATATTTATCATTTTTTTTGGTGATTACACTTAAAATTTACTCTTTTAGCAATTTTTAAAAATATAATACATTGTTATTAACTATAATTACAATGTGGTACATTAGATCTCTTGCACTTATTTCTCCTTTCTAACTGAAATTTGTACCTTTTGACCAACAGTTCTCCAATTCCTCTAACCCCCGGGCCCTGGTAACAACCATTCTACTCTCTGCTGTTATGAGTTTTACTTTTTTAGATTTCTCATCTAAGTGAGATCAGCAGTATTTGTCTTTTATGCCTGGCTTTCTTACTTTACATAATGTCCTTCAGGTACATATGTTGTTGCAAATAACAGGATTTCCTTCTTTTTTGAGGCTGAATGGAATTCCATTGTGTGTATGTACCATATTTTCTTTATCTGTTCATCTACTGATGGACACTGAGGTTGATTCCATATCTTGGCTATTGTGAATAATGCTGCAATAAACATGAGAGTGCAGATATCTCTTCCACATAGTGATTTCGTTTCTTTTGGATATATACCCAACAGTGAGATTGTGAGATCATATGATAGCTTAATTTTTAATTTTTTGAGGATCCTTCAGACTGTTTTCATAATGACTGTACTTATTTACATTCCCACCAGCAGTGTTCAAGGTCCCCTTTTCTCCACATTCTCACCAACATGTTATCCTTTTGCCCTTTTGATAATAGCCATTCTAACAGGTATGAGGTGATATCTCATTGTGGTTTTAATTTGCATTTCCCTGATGATTGGTGATGTTGAGCATTTTTTTAATATACCTCCTTGGCCATTTGTTTCAGACTTTTCAGAAATGTCCATTGAGGTCTTTTGCCCATTTATTATTTTTACTATTGAGTTCTATGAGAGTTCCTTATATATTTTGTCTATTAACCCCTTCTCAGATGTATGGTTTGCAAATATTTTCTTTCATTCCATAGGTTGTCTCTTCACTCTGTTGATTGTTTTCTTTGCTGTGTAGAAAACTTTTAGTTTTATATTTTTAAATAACCCATCTTGACATTTGCAGATTCTTTCTTTTGCTTGATAATTCTGCTGTTGATGCTCCCTTTGGCATTTTTCAAGGGCTAGCAGGGGAGAAAAGGGAATAGAAATGGAGAGCTACTATTCAGGGGGTATAGAGTTTCATTCATGCAAGTTAAAAAATTCTAGAGATCTATGTACAACAAAGATGTGCATTTAGGTAACAATACTGTATTATACACTTAAAAATTGTTAAGAGAGTAGATTTCATGTTATGTATTTCTTATCACACACAAAAAATAGTTCAAAAATGAGTGATTACAGTTGTAGTCTCTTTCCAGGAGCTTAAAACATTTGTCAGTCAATGTTAACAACTGTGAGCTGATGGATGCTGGATAGAGGTCCTGCGGAAAAAAAAAAATCTCTTATTTTGTAGAATACTTATGTTTGGTTTACCAATCCAGTCAATGGAGAAGTATTATTTTAATGCCTTTTGCCGTTTTTCTTAAGGAAAGATTTTTCTTTCAGTAACTTTCTTTAAAGATAAACAAAAGCTTCTCTTGACAGATAAATTGACCTAATGGTTCTTTCAGATTATGGGATGAAAATAATTAATGATGTTAGGTCTAGATTTATTTTTGAAAGCAAACACTGGCACTCAGAATGAAAGCAGATATGTTGGGCATTCAGGGGTTATCCTCAAGCCAATGTTGAGAGCATTGTTGGTCCCAGCCAGAATCCTAACATTCTCCTACCTCCTTTACTTCACAACAAAGGCCATCTGGTTGCCATCTGTAAGCTCAGCCCAGTTCCCAGCATCACTTCTCACCTGAGGCAGGAGACAGATAATTAACCAGTTCTCATTCAGGCTTGGCTTTCAAGAGTTGGCTCTGCTGCTTGCTCTAGCAGCTTGCCCTGTCATGACAGGCCTCTGCTTCTAACTACAGATCTGCCATTTTTTTCTTGAATACCAGGTTCCCCATTTGGCTCAGTTCTCTGAATAGTAACCTAAAAACTTTGGATCCTAATAGGATTGGGAGCTAGCTTTGTTTACCAGCCCTCTCTCAGGGATAGAATCCATTCAATAGGAGGGGCCATGACAGTGTTATTCACTAGCAGTTCTCCCCTGTTCCCATAGTGCGTCTGCTCTTCTTGGACCAAGGGCTTCCCAAAACTCCTATCACTGTACTTTTCATACCTATTGGGACATGACTCCGCTTGATTTTGGATATTCTTTCCCCCTACACCTTTTACTCTCAGCACTTATTATTTGTGCTGAGATCAGATTCCCCAGTGTCTTTAGCAGTGTGCTAGTTCAATAGGCTGAACTCCTGCTGCCAGAGTTTGTGGTTGGTTCAAATCACACTCCCTCCACGCCTTACATATACACCAACCTGTTCTGCTTGAGCAGAACTTTAGAAGAGATGACAAATAGAGCACATTATCATTTATAACTAGGTATTTTAAACCCCTGTGTTTGCCCTCCAGTTTCTGCCATCTGTGGATGGTTTGTCTTTCTGGCACTACTTTGCTTCTACCTTATTTATTTATTTATTTTTGAAAAAAGAGAAAATAACATTTATTTAGAAACTTCCAAGTCCCAGGCACTATACCAAGGCATTTTCATATTCACATTTCATTTTCTCAACAAAGACCCAATGAGGTAGATTTTTTTCCCTACATTTTTTATTGATGAGAAGGCAGAAGTTCTTTTTTTAAATTTTTCTGCAGTTTTTAAATTTTTAAAATTTTTTTGTTATTTTTCTTGAAGTTCTGACAAGTAAATTAACTTGGTCAAGGTCAAACAGCTATAGAGTATAATAATTTGGACTCAAATACAAATTCTTGTGCTTATAATGCCCATATGTTTTCTGCTCCATTTTACTGCCCTCATAGACACTGTAGTCAGTGGGGGATAACTACCACCCCGAGCTTCACCACTGGCTTTCTATGAGATTTTGAGCTTCTTCTATGACCCCATACATGCAGGTTTCAACTCCCTATGCATGACACTACTAGGCTGATTATGCCATCTCTTCCCTAAAATCCATCCTAACTCCTAGAAAGGTTACAAAATTCTAGCAACTTTTCTTTCTTTATTTTATTTCAAAGTATTAAGGGGGTACAAATGTTTTTCTTACATGGGCAGCTTTTATAATGCTTTCGTCAGCACCATAAGTGTGCCCATCGCCCAAATAGTGTTCATTGTACCTGTTGGGTAGGTTTTTACCCTTCCGCTTCTCCACCTCCCCCCTTCTTGATTTCCAACGATTTTTTACTTCTTTCTGTGCCCATGTGTGCCCATCAATTATTTCCAAATTATTAGAGTACATGTGGTGTTTGTTTTTCCATTCTTGAGATACTTCATGTAGTATAATTGTCCCCAGTTCCATCCAAATTGCTGCAAAAGACATTAATTCATTTCTTTTCATGGCTGAGTAGTACTCCATGGTGTATATATATATACACCACATTTTGTTAATTCACTCATGAATTGATGGGTACTTGGGTTGATTCCACATCTTTGCAATTCTGAATTGTGCTGCAATAAATATTTGAGGGCAGGGTCAGGGTCTTTTGATAAAATGACTTCTTTTCCTTTGGGTAGACACACAACAGTGGGATTCCTGGATTGAATGGTAGGTCTACATTTAGTTCTTTGAGAAATCTCCATACTGTTCTCCATAGAGGTTGTACTAATTTGCAGTCCCACCAACGGTGTATAAGCATTCCTTTCTGTCTGCATCCGCACCAGCATCTATCATTTTTGGACTTTTTAATAAAAGCCATTCTAATAGGGTAAGGTGGTATCTCATAATGGTTTTAATTTACATTTCCCTGATGATTAGTGACATTGAGCATTTTTTCATATGTTTGCTGACCATTTGTCTATCTTCGTTTGAAAATCTTCTGTTGATGTCTTTTTTTAAATTTCAGAATGTTACAGGGGTACAAATGTTTTGGTTACATGGATTGTTTTTATACTGCTTGAGACAAAGTTTTAAATGTGCCAATCTCCCAGATAGTGTATATTGTACCCACTAGGTATGATTTCACCCATCCTCCTCCTACCTACTACGGCCTGTTTGATTTCCATTGAGTTTTACTTTCCATTGTGCACACGAGTGCTGTTTGGTTAGTTCCAATTTAATAGTGAGTACATGTGGTGTTTGTTATTACATTCTTGCAATACTTCACTTAGTATAATGGTCTCCAGTTCCATCCAGATTGTTACAAAAGGTATGATTTCATTTTATATGGCTCCATGGTATACATATACCACATTTTATTAATGCATTCATGACTTATGGGCACTTGGGTTCATTCCACATCTTTACGATTGTGAATTGTGCTGCAATAAACATTTGAGTGCAAGTGTCTTTCTGATAATGTGACTTTTTTTCCCTTTGGGTAAATAGCCAGTAGTGGGATTGCTGGATAAAAAGGTACATCTACTTTTAGTTCTTTGAGGAATCGAATCTCCATACTATTTTCTATAGGGGTTGTACTAGTTTGCAGTCCCACCAACTGTGTATAAGTGTTCCTTTCTCTCCATATCCACACCAGCATCTGTTGTTTTGGGGCGTTTTGATAAAAGCCATTCTCACTGGGGTTAGGTGATATCTCATTGTGGTTTTGATTTGCATTTCCCTGATGATTAGTGACATTGAGCATTTTTTTCATATGTTTATTGGCCATTTGTGTATCTTCTTTTGAAAAATTTCTGTTCATGTCCTTTGCTAACTTTTTAATGGGGTTGTTTGACTTTTTCTTGCTGATTTGCGTGAGTTCTTTGTGGATTCTGGTCATTAGCCCTTTATCGGATGTATAGCATGTAAATATTTTCTCCCATTCTGCAGGTTGTCTATTCACTCTGTTGAGTACAAACTCATGTATTAGCCTTATGAATAAAACTTTCAAATTTGGTCATCCAAATATTTTATTAATATATCCTAATAATTATTGTCTACTTTACTTATCAAGAGGATAAAATCTTCCACTATAATAATGAATTTGTTTTCAATATATTCCTGAATTCAATTTTTTCTTAACATATTTAAAGGCTATTATGTAGCACATACAAGTTTATAATTACTATATATATATCTTATCAATCGAAACTTTTCATTATATAGTAATTCTCTCCATTTTTAAGAATTTAATGGTCTTACATTCTAATTTTATATTAATATAGCTATTTTTATATTAACATAGTATACTTATATTAATACAAGTATATTTTATTAATATACTTATATTTATATTGATGTAGCTTTGTTATAGTTAAAATTTTATTATTTCCATCTTTTACTATTAACTTTTTTGTGTCTTTATCATGTGTTTATTTTTATAAATAACATCAGCTCATCGAAGATATTATTTCACTGATTTCATTCTTCATTGTTGCTGTTGAAAGGTCTGCTGTTATTCTATTAATAATTGCTTTTTGTTATTTTGTAGATCTTTCTTCACTCTCTGGTTTATTTTAAGATCTTGTCATTTTCTCTGGTGATTTGTAATTTTATCACAATGTATCTCTAGGTGTAGGGTCTTTTTTTTTTTCTTTTAATCTGTCTGGTGGTATGCATTGCACTTCATTTCTTTGTAAATCTAGATTTCACCAGCTTTTGACAATTTTCAGCCATTATCTCCTTAAACATCTTCTCTCCAATTCTCTCCCTTCTTCCCTGTTTGGAATAGAATTAAACATATGTTAAGTCCTTTTATTTTTTCCCCAATATCTCTTATATTATCTTTCATGTCTTCTATTTTCTTTTCTGTCTGTGCTATGTTCTGGATAATTATTCAGGTTTAGGAAAATGTTCACTAAACCTTTCTTTAGTTATGTCTAATCTGTTACATAACCTGTTCAAGTTTTTTTAAGAATTATATTTTTCAGTCCTAAAATTCTAACTTTCATATATTCTTGACTTTTTAATATCTTTATGTCCTATTCATTTATTATTTCATATTTTATTTCTTTAAATATTTTATCTATTTTTTATTCTATTTCTGATATTTCAAATATTTGAACTCCTTGGATGTCTAAATCTCTTTGTATTTTCTTCTGACGCTTATTTCTGGTGATCTGTTTTCATGTATATTTAATTTGTAATAAATAATATCTGATTCATCATATTGCTAGACAGGTAAAATGAAATTAAATCTTTCCCTTTACAAATAGAGTTCTATTGATAGTATTATTTGACTTGACATACAAGTAATATTCAACAAGCTGGATATGCCTATACTTATTAAGTCTCTCTTGCCACCATAATGGGGTTAATAAAACATTTGCCACTGATAAGCTTTCTGGGTATTTACAATTAACACCTCTGTAATGGGTAATTTTATGTGTCAACTTGAATGGGACATGGCATGCTCAGATAGCTGGTTAAACATTATTTCTGGGTGTGTCCAGAAGAAATTAACATTTGAATTGGACTGGGTAAAGCAGGTACCACCCCCCACTCCCCCGCCGCTGCCCACCACCACCATGTAGGTTGGCATCATCCAATCTGCTGAGGGTATGAATAGAACAAAAAGGTAGAGGAACGTTGAAGTCACTTTCTGCCTGACTACTTGAGCTGGGACATCGATTCCTCTTGTCCTTGGCACTCCTGGTTCTCAGGCCATCAGACCCGAACTGGAATTTACACCACTGGCTCTCTAGCTCTCAGGTCTTCGAGCAACACCACCAGCTTTCCTCCTGGGCCTCCAGCTTGCAGTTGGTAGGTCCTGAGGCTTCTCAGCCTCCATAATTGTGTGAACTGATACTTTATAATAAATCTCTCTATATATAGAATGTGTGTGTGTGTATATATACACATACAATTCTACTATTTCTGTTTCTCTGGAGAACCCTAATACAGCCTCCTAGAAGACCTTTGACATACACATTCTTCATAAGCCTTCAGTTTAGAATGGTTAGAGTTTTCTGTACTGCAGAGAAATAGAGTCAATAAAATGTAGGTAATATCAAGTAAGATAAAATACCCACCTAAGAATTTTCATGGGTCTGCTTTTTGTGTTCTAAAGAGAAAAAAGTCCTGATCATTTTGAGTAGGTGACTGTTAAATATTGGGAAATAGCTGAAATACTCTCTCTGGATTAAGAAGGGAAAAATGGCAGTAAAGAATAAAATGAATTTACCAAACAATTCATTAAAATATTTTAAATCACATGAGATTAACTATTCTTGACACAGAGACTCCAATAGGTCTATGTTCAGGATTTCAATAATGTTTTAAAAAGTGACATTTCTTAAATTGTTTTGGGGGATTTTTCTGTGTGATTATTGAGTCGGAAGAGTAAATGTCACAGTAGTAGGACAACTGGAGGCAAGAAACAATGCAATAGTAGGACTTTATCTGGAGTTAAAGGGAGTCCTACTAGGAACTCCCTTTTCCTTTTGTAACACAGCTGTTGGTGGGTGTGGAATGGGAGTCATCTAGTGTCTTAAACACCAGTTGGATGGATGGCATGTGCTACCTCACTGACACTCGTGCTAAAGGGAGAGCAGTGTGACTCTTCTACATTACTTAACGTTCTGGTGTGTTTATTCAGATCTTTATTCCTCGTCATTTTTTAAATGTGGTTAAAATTACATTATACTTTAAAATATCATTCATTTGATAACTGCTTTTCCTGTAATTAATTAAACATAAATGCTAAGTTCATGCATTTTATTTTATATCTTGTCACTATATAAAACTTTATTCTTTGCATATAGTTAAGATATGAAAACCAAAAGTGAAGAGTATGAGGGCAAAAAATAAAGCCCCAAGCTTCTTATTCATGAAATTCATTAATGGAATCATTTTGGTACATTTATAGTGGAACAGTTGAGCCAGTCACAACTTTATGACTGGGAAAGTTAAGAATTTTTTAATTCACAGTTGGCTTGCAAAGCCAATGAGCCTTTAAGAGATGAACTACCTTATGGTCACAGCCAGATAGAGTATATACAACCTATGGCTCTTCACCTCTCATGAATCGTCTGTTAAGAATAACTAAAGCAGAAAATGACGCATAAAAGATCCTGACTCATGTAATCTCTCTCAGAGAGTTAAAGAGCATTCAGAAATGTATTAATAGTTTGGGCTCTGTCATCCTCTTTATTAAATGATGCCTTTCAACATGAAAATTAGTTGAATCCTTTAAGAATGCAGGTAATTTTACAGTTATTTTTTCCTACCTGAAAATATTGTCCCCATATCTTCTTTTATAAAACACCTGAATTTAATATAAAGGAATAATTATTTAATAAATAAATCTGTTGTCATGGGTTTCTGCTGTGTTTGTTTACTCCACTAGGTATATTCCTGATGCCTCACAGTTGTTGTAGGCCAAAGTTCACATTCTTGTTTTCAACAAATGAAGGCCCATGGGGTTTCATTAGACTTGACCTTTCTAGGGAAACACAATTTAGAAACAAAAGGATGTGTTTCCTATTTTCTTCATTTTCATAAAAGACTCTATTACTCATTAAAAACAGTAGTAAATTTCAAAGTGTTGTATGCAATATCAGTGCCAAAGTTTGTTACAACTTTTCTTATAGGTAATTACAGATAACAACACACTAAGGGGAATGCAGCCATTTTTTTGGGTCTTGAACATTCTACATATATCGCACAGATGTGACCATAACGTTTATTATGCAGTACTCTAGATTGATGACAGAGGGTGAGGGTGTCAATATTCAGGTTTGCTGGGTCCCATTAGTTTCCCATGTATAGATATCAATTTAATGTCTTTTGTGCAGACACTGTCTGATTACTGTAAAAATATATTGGATATGAAAAAGAAAAAAAAAACACTTTGGGCTACAGAGCTTCTACATGAGGAAGATTGACCAGGCAATAAAAACAAAAGAATAAGTTTTTAGAATGAGTTTAGAAGAATGATTAATTTATTTACTCTGAAAAACATTTTCAGTGTTTCCTCTGAAATTCAGAGAAACAAAATGCTTCTTTATGGTGTTGTGGTTTTATACCGGAGTCACAGGAGCAAGAAACCAGTGCAGCCTTAAGTCCTCATTCCCGCTGGAACCCTCAGCTGCCACAATGAGGGGCTCATTGCTTGCTCCTCGTTTTCAGAGTTCATTATGAAGAGTTATTACAGCTTTCACCTTCTTCATGTAGGAGAGGTTTTCTAGCTTCCAGAGACAAATCAAACCCACCTGCACTTTTTATCCCTGCTAGTTTCATCATGCTCCTGAGGTGTCCAGATATTCTGCAATCAAGGGGACTATTTCCTGCAGAAAAAAAGTGGCAGAATTTTATTTACACAATTGGGATATCTTTTATTCAGCTCCATAAACTATAATATGATCTTTAAAGGTTTTTCTGGAGTAATACCTGAAGACATCTGATGACACAATAAGAATAAGGCAAACCTCAAGGAGATTTAAAGGGTGAAATGTAAAAATGACAAAGAAATGTGGACAATTGAATAAACAAATGCGATAGGAAATAGCTCTTTGGGTATGATATCCTTTTGATAGCACTTAGAGGAATGCACTGGAATATGCCACTAAGGCAATATATGAACATAATATGCAGAAACTAATAACTAATTGTGTAAAATTATTCTCCCAAGCTATGAATTATTCCTCTGTTGAATGCCATTTAGGGTTATTTCTAAGAGTGAGTTTGAACAAACTTAAACATGCATAAAATCTTTGAATGCCTTTTTTCACTCTTAGTATATTAAGTATTTCTTTTAATTATGTATATACAGTATATATAGAATTGTAGATCATCTCATTGATAGAAAGAAAATCTTATTTTAAACCTTCTTTTTGGGCATGTTTTGTAATTGAGTTTAGTCATCTGAGATATATGGAAGTACATCTTTGGGTGCTTAAATATTTTAACATCACTCATTGCCCATGATCACAAATCAGGGAGGAGGAATCTAATAAATTGAGACAAAATCAAGGTTGTTTCCTCAGGGCTGTACAAACATATGGCCTAGTTCTTTTTCTTTTCAGGTGGGAGGTCTTAAATACAAATATGCATTTTAGGATAGTAGCTACAGTCTAAAAGCAAATTGTAATCCAGGGGAGGTAGTGGGGAAAAGAAATGGTAGCAGAAAGAATGGAAAACTTTTTATTTGCATGTGTCTAATGGTTATTAATAATGTCCTTGGACATAAGGATTTGGGGCTTCCAAAGGAAGAAACAAATTCCTGCTTATGCTTAGCTGGACATAGAGTTATCTACCATCTCTAAGGGCATACTGTCAGAGCTCCATACAACATCCTGAAAGTGTTGCTAAATAATTGTTGCATTGATGAATTAACCAGCATGTTGACTGTTCTGGATTCAACTTAAATAGACACCATTATACCCCTGGCAGTTATAAATGGATCAGAAAAACTGACAAGTTCTCACAGGTTGTACTGAATGCTGCAGAGAGTGGTTAATATTTTTAAAAGGCTCTTTCTCTACCAAAAAGACTCTCCAGCATCAGACATGCTGGCGGGATAATAGTAGGCTTTATTTTCGTCAACACAAGACTGTCAGTATATAAGCAGAATCCTAGATGCTATTCCTATACATAAATACACTCTTAGTTTTTTTAAGCAGTGTGATTCACTGCCTCATGTACAAATAGCAAGGGCATCCAATTGCCTGCCATTTACCAAACTTCATTCAGTTTGCTGGAAACAATACCCACTTTAAAACTGCTAAAAATACCTGTGACTAACTTATTGAAAGACAGTGCTACTTTCTGGAATCTCAGTTACATGAGCAAGTCAAATGGAGAGCAAGTGTCCTATTTATGCTATTTATGTTTATATTTATATTTAAAAGGCACCAATAATTAAGTTCACACATATAGTTGAAGGAAGTGACTAGAGGCATTGTGTCATTTGACATGAAGGGCATAGCTTTCAAATATAAACTCTTGTTAAAAGTAATTATTGTAAAGGCTTGTTGCTATTAGGACATCAATAAGCAAAGAAAATTAATGCACATGGTGAAGTCAGGACAGCATTGCCTCATTGGAACAATCTCATCATATAAGAAAGTCTGAAACTTTTTATTTATTTCAACAAGAGGTATTAGTTCCCCATTTTTTATGGCTGAGTAGTACTCCATGGTAAACTTATACTAAATTTTATTAATACACTCATGGATTGATGGGCATTTGGGTTATTTCCACATCTTTGCAATTGTGAGTTGCGCTGCTGTAAATATTCGAGTGCAGATGTCTTTTTTATAGAATGTCTTTTTTTCCTTTGGGTAAATAGCCAGTAGTGGGATTGCTGGATCAAATGGTAGTTCTACTTTTAGTTCTTTGAGGTATCTCCATACTACTTTCCATAAAGGTTGTTCTTGTTCGCAGTCTCACCAGCAGTGTATGAGTGTTCCTATCTGTCCGCATCCACACCAACACTTATTGTTTTGGGACTTTTTGATAAAAGCCATTCTCACTGGAGTTAAGTGATATCCCATTGTGGTTTTGGTTTGCATTTCCCTGATGATTAGAGATGTTGAGCATTTTTTCGTATGTTTCTTGGCCATTAGTCTTCTTTGAAAAGTTTCTGTTTGTGTCCTTTGCCCACTTTTTAATGGTGTTGTTTGATTTTTTCTTGCTGATTTGCCTGAGTTCTTTATAGATTCTAGTTATCAGCTCTTTGTTGGATGTATAGCATGCAAATATTTTCTCCCATTCTGTAAGTTGTCTGTTTGCGCTAATGATTGTTTCCTTGGCTGTGCTTTCTGTGCGTTTTTTAAGGAAGTCTCTGGATGCAAAATGCCTGGGTTAAGTGCAGGATTATCCTTATTTTCCTAGGGAAAATATTGAATATTGCAAAATTTAAATTTATGTAAAACTATCTGTCCTTTTTATTCTTTTTTATTATGGTAAAATATATATACCATAACATTTACCATTTTAACCATTATTAAGTCTATAGTTCGGTGGCATTTGCTGTGCAGTCATCACCACCATCCATATCCAGAACTTTTTACTCATCCCATACTAAAACTCTGTACCCATTGGACAGTACTTCTCCATTTCCTCATACCCCCAATCCCTGGCAGGCACCATTCTACTTTCTGTCTCTATGAATTTGACTACTGTAGGCACCTCATATAGGTGGTATTGTTCAATACTTATCCTTTTGTAACTGGCTTATTTCACTTAGCATAATGTCCTCAAGGTTCATTAATGCTATAGCATGTATCAGAATTTCATTCTTTTTTAACACTGAATAATACTCCATTATATGTATATACCACATTTTGTTTATCCATTCATCTACCGATGGACATTTGGGTTGTTTCCACCTGTCAGCTGTTGTGAATAATGTTACTATAAAATCTCACAGTAGTTTATTTGCTTCCTGTCATTTTATCCACCACATTCTACATTATGTTTATTTATGTTTATAATATATCTTATGTGGTGAATTATAAGCTCCTTGAGGACAGGGTCTGTGATGGTTTTACATTTACAAGTCTATAGCAGCTTGCACACTTTTTTTAGACATGGTAAGTGTTAAAGTCTGTCAACTGAATCACTAAATGCATCTCAGATAAACATGGCTACCACTGTCATCAAAAACAGGAAGAGAAAATAAATCACATCTTTATAATAATGACCACAAATAAATCCCTCTACTTCCCTCCTGTGTCTCCAATTTCCTTTAAGAATGCTCAGAATAAGTAGGAGAAAGAAACCCCTCCAGACTGTCCATACATTCAAGTGTGATAAACTACATTATTAAACTACTAAAAGTAGTACACAATTATATAAATGTTAATGGTGTAAATCTGAAAGGTAGAACATTTAAGTTTCAGCCTGATTCAATGAGTTGATTGACAGCTTTCTTTGTTACTATAGTATAAAAACTGAATAGATGACATGTCCTGTCTGCCAGTCTGGTAGGGCAGCTTGTAGGTGAATTAAATGCCTAATTAGCCTACCAGTACAGTCTTGAGTCACTTAAAGATGGATGGTGATAATTCTGAGAAATGTGCCCTTAGGCGATTTCATAATTGTGCGAACATCATAGTGTGTACTTACACAAACCTAGATGGTATACCTATTACTCTTAGGCTACAAACCTGCATGGCATGTTACCATGTTACTGTACTGAATACTGTAGGCAATTATAACACAATTGTAAATATGTGTGTATCTAAACATATCTAAACATAGAAAAGGTATGGTAAAAATCCAGTGTAAAAAATAAAAAATGCTACACTTGTATAGGGCAGCTCCATTATAATTTTATGGGGCCATCTTTGTATATGTGATCCATCTTTGACCAAAATGTTGTTATGCAGCATATGACTATAGATACATTTTTAGCTGGTACAATTTTCACCACCATATTTATCCATATAACATAACTTTAGCAATGTATACTACTTTATCAAGACTGATGCAGTGAATGATTCTGAATCTGGAGAAAGAGCTAAAATTTAAAAGATGATAATAATTGAATTATTTGAGCTCTGCTGTGGATCTAGATGCTGTGTCGGGTACTTGGAATTCATTATTTTATGGATCAAGGTTTCTGCTTTTATAACCCCTGCTGTTTTTTTTTCAATAGAAGAGAAAACTGAGGAGCAGAGAAGCTATTTAATTTGGCAGGAAATTTGGCCAATATTAGAAATCAGGTTTATCTGACAGTAAAACACCACTTCCTTCCAGCTTCTTAAAATATCCTTTGCAATAAAACTATTCAAATATTTTTCAAACTTTGTTTAGTTTTTTCTTTTCCAACTGTATAATTTCTTTTAGGTAAAACTAATAGAACACAAGGGGGCTAATTTTTTCAAAATAATTTTAAAATAAATTTAAATGATTTTAAAAGAGGTAGTATATGCACATGGTACAAAATCCAATAGGTATAAAAGAATATGTGAAAAAAAGTCTTTTTCCCATTCCTGTGTCCAGCCACCTATTGTTCCTCTCCAGGAGAGCTAACAGTGTACAATTTGGCTTGTATCATTCCATAGATATGCTTACAAATATAAGTATATACTTCATGTAGTTGTTTACATTTAAAATATCCTAGATATTATTTCATATCAGTATGTATAATACTGCTTCATTGTTTTAATGGCTATGTAAGATTCTACTTTGTTGTTGAACCATAATTATTTAGGTAGTCCACTATTGATCAACATTTAGATTGCAGCATTTTTCTTTTGCTATTGAAATGAAAGCTTCAATGAGCACCTTTGTATTATATCACTTCACAAATGTGCCAAAATATTTCAAGGATAATTCCCTAGAATTGAAATTTTTGGAAAAGATTGTATGTGTTTTAAATTTTGATAGGTATTGGTTGAATTTCCTTAAATATTTTTAAGGTCATTAAAAAATGAATTTCCTCCCAGAGGATTAAGGCCCTTTGTAAATTCCGCAGAATCAAAAGCAGAACACTGAAAGAAGGCAAGCAGCAATTACTGCAGTAAAGCTATAATTAAATTAAATTAAAAACCAGCACAAGAAAATCAACAGCCAAGTCCTGTAGTGTGGTTAGTGTCATCATAGATCTTGTGTATCTATGAGGCTAGGAAGAATAGCAAAATGTTAGAAGAGGAGAATTTCAGAGAAGGAGCAGGAGAAACAGAACCAAATTTCACAGAACCAGTCTTCAAAGCCTGCAGGGCAGAGCTACATCAGGGCACAACAAGTCAACCCTGAGTGTTTGCTACCCCTACCTTTCCATCTTCAACTTCTGGGACCAGACAACTAGAAGGCCTTGAAGCAGTTACACCTGGGAAAAAAGGGTTCCAAATTATGATTTTAAAAAGCAGCTAACCAAGGGGATCTAAAGATTTTAAAAACATCAAGCAATTAAAAGAACTGCTATTTAACTTAGAGAAAGCAGACCTCGATACGACTACATGGTTCCAATGCTTAGGTGTCCATGGAGAGATTTAAATAAATGAAAGAGAATAGTTGTTTGTTTCCACATTTTAAAAATAACACATCTACCAGCTCTTATCCATCTATATCAAGAAGAATACCTAAAAGCAGCAGCCCTGATTCTAGGAACAAGGGTCCAACACTATTGGAATCATTATGCAGATCTGACCCATTGTAAGAAATACAAAAATATAGTTCCTCATTTTCTTGTCAAGGTTGCATTCCATGCTGATTTTCTCATGCTCTGGACACAAACCTACTCTTGTGTATGTTAACATACTTAGTGCCTGTTCCGGTTTTCTCTGGATGCTAGCCCAACTTCTTCTCTGAAGTTCTGTACATCTGTTTCTGAACTCTTCTGTGGTTTTATCCCTATCACTGACTCTGGGCTTGGGGGCAGAGACTGGGGAAGGGGGCTGACAACAGAACACCCTTGAGCTTGAGTCCACATCTGCTTTGATTTGGGGCACAAGTGGAGCCTCTGGAATGGAGCACCACTGGAATGTGTGGGAGGTAGGGGCTTACCTATTCGGGTGGAGCTGTGCAACAGAAGCTGCAGGGTGGGCCAGAGCCTGGGCTTCCTTCATGCCAGATGCTGTGCCTAGACCACTATTGAAGTAAGAGAGGGACTAGGGTCATCCAGTGGTGCCTGGGATTGAAGAAGAAATGATGTACATATGGATATCCTTTAGGGCCCCAAACCCTGGTCTAGGAGCCATATGTCCAATGTTCTGAGTTCTGACTCAAAGGGCCAGGTAATTCTGTAATTACTGTCAGAATGACCTAATTCACCTAGAACACCTAGAAAATTCCTGGGGTCAGCAGCCAATGTCATGACTGGTTTTGCTTAGAGGCTTTAATGGAAGGTCCCTTGGTGGATTCATTGATGTCTCTGTTTCTAAAATTTGTATCTTTGGCTTGGAGCTTGTATCCACATATCTAATCTAATTCTGATTTTAGTCGTTTTAATTTCATGTTTCTTTGGTAAAGATTGTACATCGTGCTTATCTCCACTGTTTGATCCAAATCATTGACCTCTGACTTCAGATTCACCCCTCACAGAAATTGTACCTCCCTACATCTTTTTATATGCTAATTAAATCTAAATTTTTGACCTCTTTTACTGCTTGCCTTTTTTTCACACTGCTCCTATGTCTCTCCCCAGTTAAATTCTTTTTAATCTAAGTGTAGGTCTTTACTAAAGCAGCCAAGTAGAAACATAAAATATTAAAGATTACCGTATTTAAATGAGGCATACATTTTAGAGTAAGGATATAATAAAATAAATCTATGACATAGTTAAGCACCTTGATGATTAAACTAACCTAACTTCCTCTTAAGTCTTGAGCAGAAGAAATCTGTCACAAATCAGTCAAAAGTCTTTATGTGGGCTGTGAGAGCTTGGCTTTTGTTTTGGAGGATTTCAGGACAGGATTGACATCTTATGCCCTTCAAAGTTCTGTGACAATACAGGTTAATAGCCAGTTTAAAAATGATCAGGAAAGGGCTCTGCTTGTTCCTCAAAGTTTCCCACTCTCATTTTTTTCTTTTTCCTCTTTCATTGGGATTAGTACAAATTTTTTTTTAAAAGCATATTTTGATATTCTTTTCCTTTTTTAAAATAATGACCTTCAGGAAAAAATACTATTCATGAGTTTCTTCTTTCTTAGCTTATCAGTGATGCCAAGGTAGCTTATATACACGAGACTCAACTAAGTCACATCTTAGTAAAAGCAGGAAAGTTTTAAGACTATGGAAGCCTCAAATAGCAAGAAAAAAAAAAAAGAAAAAAAAGAAGTGTCTTGCTCCTCATTTCTTTGTAGCAAAATTACTTTTTGAATTTTTCCCAAACTAATAATAGCTGTGAGATACCACAGTCTCTCCTACCGTTTCACTCACCTCTACATTTCTCTACCCATTCCTTTTTCTCTTCTATAGCTGCCAAAATACAGTATTTTCCTGTCTATATGCCAATTTACCCCCCTCATTATCCCATTATTATGTTTCTAGCATTTCATATATTTAACCCCTGAACTCATACAAGTCCATGGCCTATTAAACACATAAGCAACAGGGACTGTAGGAATTTCTCCTTACGCCTTTTGTGGGCGAGAAAGAAGTTTAAGAGAAACTGTATCCCAAACAACTTTGTGTTTGTCAAGGTCTGATGTGAACAGTGATATTTTTCCACCTTCAGTGACCTGCCTAGAGAAGAATTTTAAGAAGTGCCGCTTAAAACAGTCATTTTGTCCTGAAAAAGTGTAGCTTATTCTATAAATCAGAACAAAGCTTCCAAGCAAGAAGAACATTATTCTTCTGAATGATGAAAATGAGCTCCTTTGTATTATATATAATGGAAAGAAAGGAAAGGCTTCTAGGTTTCAGGCCTGCAGAATATATATTGCTGCTCAAGGCATGGGCAACCCACCAATGGAGTAAGATGATTACCTACCTAATTGTTGTTTCACAGCCCATTTTGTGTGTGTGTGTGTGATGCACTATTGAAAGAGACCAACAAGGCAGAAATGGGAATTATTTAATATGTGGACCCAATGTGACCATCATGGGCAATTTTTATATGGAAAACTCTTGGTACTTAAAATCTATTATTTAACTATTAATATAATGGATATTATGGTACTAATACAAAACAAAACCAACATATAAAGAAGGTTAAAAATATTCCAAGAGTTTGTTTGAGCTAGAATAGAAAGGCCGGTGTGTCTCTGCTTCTGCTGCATTATTCATCTGCAAAGGTTGTAAAATCTGTAATCAGGCTCTTTGAAAAATGTGATAGAAACAGTGATCACAAATGTGAATTTCCTTCCTCTTCCTCCTTTTCTTTTTTATTTTATTCATTTTTTGGTCATGGTCAGCTTATGGGTTATTTGGAAGAAACTCAACCAAAGTGTGAGGGCTAGTTTAATTCTATATATAATCCATATAGCAAGAGGGTGACTTACTGCACTGCTTTATCTAACATAAGGTCTTGGAAAGATAAGGTTCTGGGAGACTAAAAACATTAGATCTGTGTTTCTCAGGGATGATGCTTTCATAATTCTCTGCCAAAGTATATGTGGTTACTAAACAACAAAAATTTAGAACATTGCTGATCTCCAGAAAGCTCAGAAATTCAGACTCAAAACAAACAAGGATTGAGTCAATGATAATGAATACTGCCTGCCTCCCAGTGAAATGCTCTGAGTTCAGTAGAGTCACACAGTTTGAAGAACTACAGAGTTTTTGTTTGAAAATAAAGCCACGGTTTCAGGAGAAAATCCTAGTTTTTGATGACATGAATAATGTTTTAAAATATTTAGCTTGTTTAAGCCATAAACTTTATGCTATGTGTATATTATCAGGTATTTGCCTTGTCCACATGGTTTGTCCACGTGGCTAAAGGAAATTGACCAATCTGAAAGCAAATGAGACTTCCCCAAAGAATTCTGACACAAATATAAGGTTCCTCAGATTATTTGCTATGTATCCAGTTCTGGTCATTGTTTGGATACCTCTGGCATTATTCAAAACATCTTTTGTGAAATTGCTAAATGAAAATCAAAGATGGCTAGAGACTGAATCTGGCATCGTAGTTTTATGACCTTCAAAAGCTACTCAAATTCTTCAAGCCTTGGTTTCCTTCTTTGTAAAGTGAGGCTAATAACACATACCACATTTGGTTTTTAAAAGCAAAATATGATAATTACTCTAAGGCCCTTAATACAGTACATGGAGCTTAAGAACTATAAAGTTTTATTGATTATAATAAATTTAAAAATATGGTAGAAAAACATTCCATTTATCAATAGCAATAAATATAACAATATTCAGAAAAAACTTTACAGGAAGTATTTGTGAAGAAAGTTATAAAACTTTACATGATTAAATAAAGAAATTCAGTAAGCTTCATATTACAAAGGTATTTTTTCTTCCAAACCATACACAAATTTAGTGCTATTCTAATCAAAGCTGTAAATATGTATATATAAACTCAAATGAGTACAAGAAGTATAGAATATATTTCTACTTAGAATTTTATTAAATGTGAGTTTTATTTGATTCTCCATTCAAATGAATTTAAAGTAAACTTTGCTATTATTTGTATGAGAAAATATTGAGCACAAACAACATTTTTTAATTTCAATAATGTATTTATGTCATTAACAGAATTCTAGTGTATAGAAAACTATTCATAAATTTTAAGTCTTATTATGATGGTCTTAGTGATGTTTAAATTTCAAGCATATACACTTTGAAGTAAACTCTACAAAAACTGCATCAAAAAAGAAAATGGTTGACTAGGAACTGTAAAACTATGAAATAAAGCAAAAATTACATTTAAAAAAAGCAAATAAAGAATGTTTGTACTTTAAGGTCACTATCAGAATTAACCCAGAAAGTAAGGCTCTTGTACTAGACAATAATTTAGTGATATATTGAATTGTATATCTGAGAAAATAAATTTTATTAGAAAATAGGCAGTTAAGAGGCAAAAGAACTCGTATAGAATGAAATAATGAATCACCACATTAAGATGTGTTTAAAAGTCATACTTGATGCTCAACTTCTCTAATCATCAGGGAAATGCAAATCAAAACCACAATGAGATATCACTTAACTCCAGTGAGATTGGCTCATATCAAAAAATCCCCAAATAACAAATGTTGGCAGGGATGTGGACAGATAGGAACACTCATACACTGCTGGTGGGACTGCAAATTAGTACAACCTCTATGGAAAAGAATATGGAGATACCTCAAAGAATTAAAAGTAGAATTACCATTTGACCCAGCAATCCCACTACTGGGTATTTATCCAAAAGAAAAAAAGACATTTTATAATAAAGACATCTGCTCTCGAATGTTCATAGCAGCACAATTCACAATTGCAAAGTTGTGGAAACAACCAAGGTGCCCATCAATACACGAGTGGATCAATAAAATGTGGTATATGTATACCATGGAGTATTACTCAGCAATAAGGAACAACAGTGAATTAACTCATCTGGTATTATCCTGGTTGGAGCTAGAACCCATTCTTCGAAGCGAAGTGTCACAGGATTGGAAAAACAAGCACCACTGGTACTCACCATCAAACTGGTACTAACTGATGAACACTTACATCACACAGGGCAATAACATTCATCTGAGGGCGGGCGGGCGGGAGGGGGGTGGAAGGGATGGGAAAAACTCTCACTGAATGGATGTGGGGAGCACAGTTTGGGAGACGACCACGATTGTGGCTCTGACACGGGCAGAACAGGGGCAATGTGTATGGCCAAAGTGTTGTACCCCCATGATATTCTGAAATTAAAAAAATAAATTAAAAAAAAAAAAAGAATAAACAGTTCAGCTTAAAAAAAAAAGTCATACTTGAACAGCTAACTGGTTGAGAGATTTGGTTTAAACCAATTTTAAAGCTTTTAGTAAGAATGTGGTCATACTCATTCGCTGGTATTTTACTTAATCATGCAAAGCACATTAGTTTTCAACCTGTTTGATTATTGAATAGTTTGCAAAAAATTGTTCAATGAGACATGAATTTTCAGCAAGAGGGTGATCAATTAAAAAAAGATATTTGAAAATGAATACAGACTATGAGATCAGATGTGTTCAGGGTGGTATGGCCATTGAAAATGAATACAGTTAGCTATACCTATTGTGTATAAAATGACATGAGTAGCAGCCTTTATAAAGACTATTGTTTATTCTGAACACATCAGCAGCCCCTACCTGAGTGTGTGGGACATTCTTGTCTTACACTGCTTGTCATTTGTGCTCCTTAGTATAGCTCTGATGGTAAAATAAAGGTAATTTAAAAAAAATTTATAATGAAATGTATGACAATTCTGCAAATTTATCTACTCAGTCATATGCTAGCATAGCTGTGTATATTTGCTGTTCATAATTTTCAAGGTTGACTTTTATATTTTTCTTCATAAAGGAAAAAAGGATAATGATAAAAGGTAAAAATTTATAGTTCATTTATATCAGCAATTTCATGTGGTTTAAACAAATACTGCAGGAACAGCCACAACCATATGCAAAGTTTAGTGTTCTCTGTTTAACTTAGTGATCGAGAGGCTTACAAAATTGGCTTTTTAATTGTACTTTTTCTCAAGGTTGAACACCTCCAATGAACAACTGCATTTCAAAGGTATTTACATTTTTATTATTTGATAAAATCCCTTCAATTAAGAAGAATTTTTGAGAGTTGAATGAAGAAAATTGACTGTGGAGACACTGAGTCTTTGAAGACTCAGGTGTGAAATAGCAGTAAAATGAATAATCTTATATGGTTTTTTCTTCATTGAAAAAGTCCTTTTATAAATATTTCTTAACAATAACAAAAGAGACTGTAAAATGGATTTTTTTCAATCCACCATTGCCCAAATGTCTTGACCCATGGTAGCCTGAAATGTTGAACCAGACTTTACGTTTGGTCACATTCTAAATATTCTACTCACTTGATCCCCGAGTGGAATGTCAAATCCCTGATATTCTACATAAAGCAGCAAATACCCACATTTTAATTCACAGGTCCACTGGAAATTGGGTGACCTTCAGAAACAAACTTTCCCATTCTTTGTGGAAAGTTAACCTCGTTTATTGTGTCAATGCTGGTGTTGTGTAAGCTCTGTTGTCTTTGATGAAGAAACCAGTATTTACACTGCAACTGTCCTAGCAAAGGACACTGATATTCTAAATTAATAACAGCTCAAATCCCTGAAGTTTAGCAAGGCCTGGCTTCTTCTGTTTTTCTTTTTAGAAGGAAAAGCTGACATGGAAATTAAAGCGATTTATAGATTTGTAGATTCCTTGAATTCTAGAGCAAAAAAGAACTTAGAAATATCAAACCCGGCTTCTTTTCTTTTTCTTTTTTTTTTCCAGATGAGGAATTAAGGTGCTGAAAAAATGGTGATTGTCTACATATCACTCAGCTAGTGTTGGAGTCATGACACCAAATAAAGTCTTCCGAACTCATGTTTTGTGTTAAGGAAAATTTTGGAGATGTTCTGAGAAATCTCTAGGTGATTTAGGGACATATGCATCAGGTGACACATTTTAATCATTCTAATTGTAAATAGGCTTGATTCCTTAGAGCTTGATAAGCCAATGCATCTCCATTAATTTTAGAAACATCCTGGAAAACTGTGATTGTATTATCAGAATCCTGATCTGGTGAGTGCTGGGAACGTGCAAATTCCCTGTATTGTTTAAACATATTGTGTGAATAGCAGCTGTCAGTTCCCCTGGCTTCTTGGAAAGTACCTGAGGGACACCCACTGGGTTGCCTCTGGCTGAGATTAGAGGGAACTGCACAACTTCTAAATAGGGGAGCTTCAGAGTGACAATCTGGTTGAGAGTGTTTAAGGAACTACCCTTAAACTGTATCATTAACTTAGATTTTATAATGATTTGGAATAGCTTGGTGTTGAAAGAACTGATAAAAATTATGGAAGTGCTTGTTCCTTCTCTTAGCTACCACTTCTTACTGGCTCTGTGGCAATACATGTTGTTGGCTTCAATCTAAATGTCACTGGACACTGAACTCAAGCGCCCTCCTGGAATCAAGTCTAAGCAGCAGCTGCAGCATTTCCTCAGGACGAATTCCTTAATATTCTACTTATATGCAATAAGATGGCCATACTCCATCACAAAATAAATACACACCATGAATGAATCAGCTTTTATTATTACATGTGTAAAAGAGTTTGTTTCCATTGTGTTCTTAAGAAAATGCTTCACTTTCATTTGAATCCAGGGAAATGATAAGCGGAATTTCTCAATGGCATCACATCACTGTAAGATTACATTTTCCAGGATAATTGGGGGTAAAAAATTATTCCTAGCAGCCTTTTCTGCATCTATTGAGATGATCACATAGGTTTTTTCTTTCATTTTGTTAATATATTATATCACATTGATTGATTTACGTATATTGAAACATCTTCCATCCCTGAGATAAATTCCACTTGGTCATGGGGTATGATCCTTTTAATGTTGAATTAAAGCTGTTGAATTCAGCTTACTAGTAGTTTATTAAGGATTTTTGCATCTATGTGCATCAGGGAAATTGGCTTATAGTTTTCTTTTGTAGTGTCTTTGCCTGGTTTTGGCATCAGGGTGATGCTGGCCTCATAAAATGAGTTTATAATGTTCCCTCTTTTATTTTTTGGAAGAGTTGAAGAAGGATTGGTATAAATTCTTCTTTGAATGTTTGTTAGAATTCACATATGAAGCTCTCAGGTTCTGGGCTTTTCTTTGTTGGTAAATTAGTCTCCTTATTTGCTATTGGTCTGTTCAGGTTTTCTATTTCTTCCTGACTCAGTTTTGGTACTTTGTATGTTTCTAAGAATTTATGCATTTCTTCTAGGTTATCCAGTTTGTTGCCATATAATTGTTCATAATAATTCCTTATGATTCCTTTTATTTCTGAGGTATCTGTAATGTCTTCTCTTTCATTTCTGATTCTTTTATTTGAATCTTCTCTTTCTTTTTCTTAGTCTAGCTAAAAGTTTGTTGATTTTGTTTATCTTTTCAAAAAAGCAACATATAAAAATCAATCACATTTTTCTATTCACAAACTGTTGGAAAAGGAAATTAAGAAAACAATCCCATTCACAATAGCAACAAAAAATAAAGTTTTTAGGAATAAACTTAGCCAAAGAGGCAAAAGACTTGCACACTAAAAACTAAAAACATTGATGAGGAAAATTAAAGAAGACACAGATAAATGGATACATCTCATATTTATATGTTGGAAGAATTAATATCATTAAAATGTCCATACTACCCATAAGTGATCTACATATTCAATGCAGTCCCTGTCAAAATCCTGGTGGCATTTGTTACAGAAATAGAAATAAAATCCTAAAATTCATATAGAATCACAAAAGAACCCTAATAGCCAAAGCAATCTCAAGTGAGAACAACAAAATTAGAGGCACCAGTATAGTTTGAAGTCTGGTAGATTGATGCCTCCCAATTTGTTCTTTTTGCTTAAGATTTTGCCCATCAATACATGAGTGGATTAATAAAATGTGGTATATGTATACCATGGAGTATCACTCAACATTAAAAAACAACAGTGAATTAACACATCTGTTATTATCCTGGATGGAGCTAGAGCCCATTCTTCAAAGGGAAGTATCACAAGAATGGAAAAATAAGCACCACTGGTACTCACCTTCAAATTGGTACTAACTGATCAATACTTATGTGCACACATGGAAATAATATTCATCAGGGGTCATGCAGGTGGGAGGGGGGGTGGATGGGATGGGAAAACTCACACCTAGTGGGTATGGGGCACACTGTTTGGAGGATGTTCACGATTGTAGCTCTGACTTGGGCGGTGCATAGGCAATATATGTAACCAAAGTGTTTGTACCTGCATAATATTCTGAAATTTAAAAACATAAATAAAAAGTAAAATAAAATAAATCAGAAAAAAAAATTAGAGGCATCACACTATCTGACTTCAAAATATACTACAAAGCTACAGCAATCAAAACAGTATGGTACTGAAGTAAAAGCAGACACATAGACCAATGGAACAGACTGGAGAGCTCAGAAATAAATCTACACATCTATGGTCAACTGACCTTCTATAAGGGTGCCATGAACACAAAAAGGGGAAATAATAATCTCTTCAATAAATGGTGTTGGGAAAACTGGATGCCCACGTGCAGAGGAATGAAATTTGACCTTTGTATCATACCGTATATAAAAATCAACTAAAAATGAATTAAAAACTTAAAGGGAAGACTTGAAACCATAAAACTACTAGAAGAAAGCATAGGAAAATAGCTTCTTGACATTTATCTGGGTAATGATTTTTTGGATATGATACCCAAAGCACAGACAACAAAAATGAAAATAGACAAATGAAATTACATCAAACTGAAAAGCTTATGCAATGGAATGGAAGTAATGGAAACAATCAACAGAGTGAAAAAGCAACCAAAATATTTGTAGGCCATACAACTGATAAGGGGCTAATACCCAAAATATATAGGAAAATCATATAATCCAATAGCAAAACCCCCAAATAACCTGTTTTAAAAATTGACAAAGGACCTGAATTAACATTACTCAAAAGAAGATACACAAATGGTTAATAGATACATGAAGAGGTGCTCAAAATCACTAAGCATCATAGAAATGTAAATCAAAGCCACCATGAGATATCACCTCACACTTATTAAAATGGCTATTATGAGAAAGACTAAAGATACGAATGTTATGGCTGTGGAGAAAGGGAACCATTGTACACTGTTGGTGGGAATGCAAAGTGGTATAGCCATT
This sequence comes from Daubentonia madagascariensis, assembly GCA_023783475.1. Classification (NCBI taxonomy): domain Eukaryota; kingdom Metazoa; phylum Chordata; class Mammalia; order Primates; family Daubentoniidae; genus Daubentonia; species Daubentonia madagascariensis. The sequence continues at coordinate 35,238,761 of JAKFHU010001035.1, read as the reverse complement.
TTGGAAAATAGTATGGTGCTTCCTCAAACAATTATAGATAGAACTACCTTGTGATCCAGCAGTCCCACTTATGAACATCTATCCAAAGGAAATGAAATCAGTATGTTGAAGAAATATCTGTCCTTCTGTGTTCATTGCATAATGATTCCCAATAGCCAAGATATGGAAACAAACTAAATGTCCATTGATGATGAATGGATAGAGTAAATGTGATACACACACACAATGGAATATTATTCAGTCGTTTGAAAAAAGGAAAATCCTGCCATTTGTGGCAACATGGATGAACCTGGAGGACATTATGCTAAGTGAAACAAGCCAGATGCAGAAAGACAAATACTGCTGATGTCATTTATATGTGGAATCAGAAAATGTCTAACTCACAGAAGCAGAAAGTAGACTGGTGGTTGCCAGGGATTGGGAAAAGGGGGAACTGGGGAGATGTTGGTCAAGGGGTCAAAGTTTCAGTTATGCATGATGATTAAATTCTGGAGATCTAATATACAACAATGTAACTATAATTAACAATACTTTATTGTATACTTGAAATTTGCTCATAGAGTAGCTCTTAAGTGTTCCCATCCCCTACACACACACAAAAGAAGGAAAATAGTAACTATCTGAGGTGACAACAGTTAGTTTCAGTTGATTATTTTGCAGTGTGTATGCCTATCAAATCATCCAATTGTAAATACCTTAAATATACAATCGTTTTCAAATATACCTCAATAAAAAAAGACAGGAAATTTAAAGCAGAACACTAAGAAAAGGGAGATATGGTATAAAATTGGTTAAGCATTTAAATAATACTGGATTAAAGCCTCAAATAATGTATTTGTATATCATTTGGGCCAGATTATCTATGTCTAACCATGTAACACCTGACCTTTTACAAGTGATTGGAATGGAAGTGACCACAAGGTAGAAACTAAAGGAAGCATAGTTTGTTCTGCGGTATTCTTGGGCTTGGCAAGGTACGTGGTATGCGGCTCAGAGCCAGTCTGCCAGGCTCCAATAAAAAAAGGTTTTAGCTAAAATTCATGCTTTGAAGTATTGTTATATCCAGTTAATAAGCAACTCACACCTGCTTCACAATGACAAGCTATTTGATAAGGCAAATATGCCTGCCAGAGGTCACCTCTCAGCCTAAATATATCTTTCCTCCAAAACATTTACAATTCCATCTGTAAAACAATGTTTTTTTTTCTTACAAAAGAGTCCTGATTTATCTTTAAAAGTAATTGCTCTGTGTGTCCAAGTACTCAATGATAAATGAGGTTGGTTTGCAGATCTGTATTCCTTGCTAAGTTAGATGTGTCTTATCATAGCTTTCTGTGGAATATCTTACATCGCTGTTTAAGGAAATTTAGGAATGCACCTCCTGTTATTTTCAAAGATATAGCAGGGATTTCTTTGAGGAACCTTTCCTACATATTGACACTAAAGTTTCAATAACTTTGAAAGGAGAGGATAGAAACTGTTCAGAAGAAAGAACAAAAGCTGAATAAGAATAAAGTCTACAGATCTAATGTATAGCATGAGGACTATAATTAATAATACTGTATTGTATACTAGAAATTTGCTGAGAGTAGTTTTTGGAGCTCTTACCACACACACGCACAAAAGATAACTACGTGAGGTGATAGAAATGTTAATTTGCTTGACTGCAGTAATCATGTCACCATGTGTATGTATATAAAAGCATCATGTTGTATACCTTAAATATACACAATAAAAAATAAGTTTTAGGGAAGTCACTAGCATCACTAAATGGCATTTATTATTTCATTAATAATCACAGAAAAAAATTAAAAGCATTTGGACCTACTACTTTGATAAGGGCATAAACAAAAATGTTACCCACTTTTATTGAGGTAAATGGGCACCTTCAAAATGTCCTGAATGGCAATCGGGCAGTACCTAGCAAAAGCTTTAGAAATGTGTCCCATCTTAGGCTCAGAAAGGCTCCTTATACAAATTTATCATAAAGAAATAATTAAAATGTGTAACAATATTTCACTACAAGGATTTTTCATTTCAGTATTCTTTATATTATTGAAAAATACAAACAACTCACCTCTCCTGTAGTAGAGATTGGCTAAATAAATTCTGATATAATGCCTATAACACACAAAATGAAACTCTACTCAAGTATTAAAATTATGGGGATGATTATATTGACATAGAAAGATGTTCATATAATATTAATGAAAGCATGCTACAAAATGTTATGAGTCACTAAAAATATCTGGAAGATATGCAGTTTTTAAAAGTGAGATATAGGTTTTATTCTGATTTCACCAGTTTTTCCATTTATGTCCTGTTTCTTTTTCAGGGTATAATCCAGGATACTGCATTTAATTGACATGTCTCCTTAGACTCCTCTGATCTGAGATAGTTTTTTATTCTTTCTGTTTTTCATGACCTTGATACTTTTGTAGAGCAGTGGTGAGAGGTTTTTTAGATTGTCTCTCAATTGGGATTTATCTGATGTGTTTCTCATTATTAGGTAGGCGTGATAGGTTTTGGGGAACACCACCACAGACATTCTCATCTCATCATATCAGGAGGTACATGATAGAAACAGGACTTGTTGCTAGTGATCTTAACCGTGATTGCTTAGTTTAGGTGATGTCTTCCAGGTCTCTCAAGCAGCCTGGCTGCAAAGCCTATGCTCTTAGCTATTTCTCTGTAACATGGATCTCCTAATTTCTTTCTTAGGAAGGTGTTCTGCATCTAGTTTTTCAGTATAAACTGAGAAATATAGAATTTTCTTCCTAGACAAAATTATTCTGATGACAGGAGAGGCATGGGCTTACTCCCTGTATGGTATTGCTTTCCTAGAAACGTGGTCACTTGACTCATTCCTGACTCCCATCAGATTCCTACTGTGCCCAATTCTCCACTGATTCATTCTCTGAAAAAAGAATACTATGAAAATCTGCTTCTAACATAATCATTTGGAAGCCTAAAAATAGTGAGTTAAAGAGGTACTAGAATTTGAGTACATAAAAAAATTGTGTATATCCAAAGGTGTTAATATCCTTGATTTATAGATAACTACTATGAATATTTAACCAAAAAATGGGCAAGTGGTATGTTCAGATAATTTATAGCAAAGGAAATACAAATAATGTCATTTAAAGATTTGAAATTACGCCTGGTTTTTCTTAATAAGATAAATGTAAATCAGAATTATAACGTGATAACATTTAAAAATTATTAGGGTAGCAAAGACCAAAATGTTTGATGACAAACTATGTTGACAACAGTTTGGGAAAACATATACTTCTCATTGTTTATGGAAAAGTAAGTTAGTAAAACTACTACTGAGAGCAATTAGACATTATATCTCAGAAAAAGACATGCAATTTTTGGACCCAGCAATTCCATTTCTATATTAGACCTTTAATATATATCATATGTATATAATGAATAGTATAGATATACCAGCATATTTATAAAATAATTTATATATAGATATATAGGAACACTCCTGTAGTAAGAGATCAGTTAAATAAATTGTTCCATCAGCACGTAATGAATAGCTAAGCAGCTTTATATGTACCAGTAAGGAAAAATCTCCAGGATATTTTGCAAAGTTAAAATAAAAACAAAAACAAAAACAAAAACCAAGGGCTGAATGGCATGTAAGGTATGGTGCTGTTTGACTTAGAGTTAAGACTACTACCTTGCCAATTTGGGCTCCTCATGCCTCTGAATCAACAGGCAAAGAAGAGTAACTGTGCTGGCTGGGGCAACTGATCCTGACTATCAAGAGGAAATTGGACTGCTACTCCACAATGTTGGTAAGGGAGCATATATCTGGGATACAGGAGATCCCTTAGGGTGTCTCTTAGCATTACTATGCCCTGTGATTAAGGTCAGTGGAAAACTATATATATATACACACACACACATATATGTATAGACATATAGATATTAATAGATACTTTTTGCTCTTATTTCCTTATTATGTAACATTATTGCCTCTCCTGGGTTTCCATCTTGCTGATTGCATATCTCAGAACTTGTCAGCCTCTATAATTATGTAAATCAATTCCTTATAGTAAATCTCTTTCTAATATATATATCACACTGGTATTTATGTTGGTGTATATATGTATAGGTGTATATATATAAAATATATATATCTTCTGTTGGCTCTGTTTTGCTGAGGAACATTGACTAATACACTTTGGAAAAGTACCAAAGTGACAGAGATAGCACCTGTCTCTCAGTGGTCCAATTTTCTCTCTATAAAATGAGGGACTTAAACTCCAACAACTGCGTGTTTCCTTTCAGCTGTAGCCTTCTGTGTAATACATTAATTTCTCTATAGATGGTCCCTTAATCTCACTTCTGAGCTCAAGTTCTATTTTTCTCTCTGCTTGCTGATTATTTTCCCTAAAATTATAGTGTGCTTACTATGTCCCAAATTAACCATGTCTGTTAGGAAAGCCATTTCCTCTCTTTAGTTATGCTCTAAGGCACCAAGTTCTTATTGTAGGATTGACCAAATTTGAGATTGTCTCTTCTCTCTGCTTTGATTATTTATGATAGCCATCAAATAAACATTGAATAATGCCAAGAAAAGAGGCATATCAAAGGGTTTTGCTCTCTTTCAATTCCTTAGGAAGTACAATTCCAATTAACACAGAATTACACAGAATTCTTCAATTGTCTGAACAGTTCTGGATCCTAGAGCTGACATCCATCTCCAGACAATGGGAATATATGACCAAGGGGTTGCTGTAGCCTTGCATGTAGGTCTCCGTGCAGACTGCTAATTTGCAATTGTGCTAAGGAGAAGAAAACATTTCCAGCCCTTTTACTATTTCATTCATAAAAATAATGATGGACCCATAGAGATATCAAATAGCAATCTTCTCTTGCTTTGGTATATCTGGCTTATGAATAGTTGATAAGGTTTTATCTTACTGTTAATCACTTGTGTTTCCTATGAGAAAGAAATGATTGTTTCATGATGCTTTTGGGGGTCTCATTCCTTTCTAAAGGATTTCCAGAGATTTTCCTATAACATGTTCCCAATCTTCAGATTTGGCTTTTGTTTATCTCTCTTCCCCAGTCTGATGCCAAATCCACCACAAAAGTGATATCACTTTTGAGATGAATGTAGCCTATGGATTCCCTACGTCTCCACTGCTGCCACTATATGCTGGACCCTCAGCACATCCTACCTTGATTTCTGTAACAAATGTTAAAAAATATCCTCTAATTCTGATTTGCACTACAAATTCATGCTCTGCACCTGTCATTCCATGACTAATTTGCTCTAAATCTTGCTTTTTTTTCTGTCATGGCTTTGCTGAAAAATCTTACAGTGATTCCAATGAGAGTTCAAAGTCATCCAAGCTTTAAGGAATGTTTATAGTCAGTTCCACTTTACACACCCCGTCAATATCTCACTATTCCACGTTATCAACCACCAAACATTGCTAATTTTACTCCCCAGATACCTCTTCTCTCAATGCAATTTAGTCTCTGTGGGATAGACATTATTTAGATAGATATATACATTGCAAGATAGAGATATAAATATACTACTTCAAGTATATAAACAAGGGTTTGAAATCTCTTTATGCCTCCTACTGAGCTATACAAACCTGGACAAGCTACTTACTCTCTCTGAATCTCAAATATTTAACCCTGCTGAATTATTTTGGGGATAAATGATATAAAACACTTAAGTTGTCTAACGTATTTTCTGATATAGTACTTAATAAATTAATACATATTTCTTGATTTTAGATTTTGTTTTTTTTCCCTATTTCTAAGCAGCAGTAGTTTGGATCCAATCAGAAGACAGAAACCACACAACAGGTTACACAAGGAAAGTTAATATGACAAATTATTAACTATAGTAGAAGAGACACTATATGATATAAGGAAACTCTGTATGGTAGCCTAGGGTAGAAGAAGAGCACTCAAGAAAGGACAAACTTGGGAGGGGGTTGGTTCAAACCTTGTTGGAGAAGGTGTAGGTCAGTCCACTGGACAGCAGAGGTATTTACTGGTTTGGCCAGGCCTGAGCTGGTCTGTAGTTCCTGGACAAGTAGGATAGGTTAGGCAGGTTAGCAGGTGGTCAGCAACTGGTGGCATGGTTATGCAGTGGAAGTCCAGTGCCAGCCAAGGTAGAAGGCCTTTAGGGTATGCAGGCTTGCACAAGGGTGGGTGTTTGAAAGAGTGCTTGGTGTGTGACCCTCCAGATCACAGGCAGCTGCTGGAAGCTCACACAGAGGAGTGCAGGTGCTGGTGTGGCAGGAGACCTTCAGTACAAAGACTGTATGTGTGTGGGGTACTAATTTCCATGTCTGGAGGACTGAGGACAAGTTATTGCTAGGCCTAGGATGCAACAAAGACTCAGAGGAATTATGTTCTAGGCTGGTGGCTGGGACAGGCTCCACCAGATGTCTGCACACCCTTACCGCTGACCCCTGGCCTGTGCAGGAAATTTCAGAAAGCCTCTTCCTCCTGCAATGTCTCTCCAGCACCCTCTACTGAGAAAGCTTAACATTAGGCTCACTGCAAGGTAAAAGGCTTAAAAGAATCCCCTCCCTTCTTTTTTTATCACAGAATATATAGTTAAGGGTGAATTCAGAGATGAGAAGCCATAAATTGATAACTGGCACATAAGCTATAAAACAATTTAGCTCCGTCTGATTAAGATACGATTTCCCCCCATCATATTTAGCCTGACGGAGTGACAGGCTTCCCTTATAGGGAGTGGTGTTTCCAACTGATTAACCAGGAATAAGCAAATGTTGCTTTACTTTGTAGTAGCTGAGTCATTTTGTAGTAGCTGAATCAGTGTTTGATCCAAGTTTCGTTCATGGAATCATATATTAAATGTATTTAGCATCATTTTGTGTGTTGGTTTATACCAGAGCAGAGAGAAACTACACTTTGCAATGATGTCTTGATTTGACATCAAGAATGCATTTGAATCATTCAGATAGTTTTTTTGTGGGTGGTAAAATTTTTGGTGTTTTCTCTCTCTTTTAATAACTCTTAAAAAATATATCGTTCCTTATTTGTCAATAAGCAAGCGTGCTCCCACGGCATTGCCCCACGACCTCAGATTTCTATTTCTTTAAGGCACATGATCTTATTTCTTTAAAGCTTTGGAGAGCACCCCTGGTCATTTTTTCTCAGCTTGATTCTGACTTTTCTTTTGTTTGTATATCCGAGCAAGAATAAATGTATTTTATAGATTTGAACACGTCCACTGTTCATTAAAACATGCTAAGTCTAATTAGTAAAGTTTGATTTTTGGTCTTTTCTTCCTTTTTAAGAGTATAAGAAATGCCTATTGCCTTCTATTGGGAGATATCAGTACCTTTTTATTTTTTACTGAAATGAGTTTTCCTGTATCTTTGTGTACATAGCTTGGAGTCACATCCTGTGCAAATTTGATCTTACCAGCCTGGTAGGTGCAAGAACTTCCTACCCTCTTTTACTGCGGAAGATACACTTGGTCCCCGTGAAGTGGAAGAATGGGTTTGAATCCTGGAGCTACACTAGGCTAATTGTGCTATTTTATGTAAGCTAAGGGACAATTAATGCATGTGAAAATACTTTGTACAAATTGTAAAAATTAAATTGCAAAAATGCTACACAGAGTTACTGGATGATTCTATTGAGGGTGGCAGTGATGATTCTGAGGGCTAGAATATTTATGGATACAGTGGGCAAGCCTCCTCTTGACCAACATTTTCTATAGCAGTAGTTCCCAACCTTTTTGGCACCAGGGACCTGTTTCATGGAAGAAAATTTTTCCACAGGTGGGGGGTGGAGATAGTTTCGGGATGATTCAAGCGCATTACATTTATTGTGTAGTCAAACCTCTCTGCTAATGATAATCTGTATTTGCAGCCACTCCCCAGTGCTAGCATCACTGCCTCAGCTCCACCTCAGATCATCAGGCATTAGATTCTCATTAGGAGCACACAACCTAGATCCCTCCAATGCACAGTTTACAGTAGGGTTCTCGGTCCTATGAAAATCTAATGCCCCAGCTGATCTGACAGGAGGCAGAGCTTATGGAGTGATACGAGCAGTGGGGAGCAGCTGTAAATACAGATTAAGCTTTGCTCCTCTGCCCACTGCTGACCTCCTGCTGTGTGCCCAGTTCCTAACAGGCCACGTACCAGTACTGGTCTGCAGCCCCTGGGTTGGGGACAGCAGTTCTAGAGAATGTCTACATTAAACTTAAACTTTTTGCTTACTAGTAAGAATAGCTCGGATGTTCTCTTAGCAATTATCTCCTACTGTTCCCTTTTTTGTGTGATGTCCTCCATGGCATTTTCGTGGAAACTACATGAAACAGAAGATAATACAATTTTAGAACAGCTGGTTTCTGGGTCAACTTCAGAGACTCATTTCTAGTAAGTTTCCAATTTAATAAGACAGGGTGAAATGTATTTATATTGATTTTAAAAGAACAGAGCAAAATGAATAGAGTTATAATTTAATAGACCCAAGAACTATTGAAGAGGGAAATTACCAGTATATAGTTTAAATTGATATTGACTCATACTGAAATGAAGAGATGTGCATGTATTTGCAAACACCCCATTTTCATGTTGGCCAAAGGGTTATCAACTTTCCATCTTCAAAATGGATTTCATGGTAGACTTTTCATGTGTAACTGTATGTAAAGTTAATAACTCTGTGTTTTGTGAACTAACACCCTATTTATCAAGCCCTTGCTTTGAGCTGCTGTAATCTCCATAAATATTTGAGGTATATATATAATTATGCCCAGTTTCTAGATGAGGAAAACTAAGTGCAGGTTAGCACTTTGTGCACGGTGGTACAGTTGCAAAGACTACATCCAGAGCTATCTTTAACCATACTTCTTCCATGCTACCCATCTTTAAATGCCACAAATAATAGTTACGATTATAAACAACATGGGTAGAAATAGTATGTTGAATTAATTGGGAAGAAATTGTCCTCCATAAAGGCAATAATTATAGGACAATAATTCCCAAACTGAAATAATATACAGAATTTTTTTAACAGAAAACTTAACTTATGGAATTCCAGTGTTGATCTGACTTATTTTTAGAATAATATAAATGCACAAAGATAAAACGAGGTATAAATTCCTTATGTTTATGGTTCTTATACCACTTAAAACAAAAACAAATGTATAAATTAATTTTAGAAATTACAACTAACAAAATTACAACCCGGTAACACCCAATTTAGAAACACTAGATAATGTGCTGGATTATATTTTGTGAAAATCAAACTGTTCTTTGCAATGAGAATATGATATTGACTGCTAAAGGTCATGTTCTTTTATATTCAGGGTACTCACGTGTTTTGTATTGACTCAGTTCTCCCACCTTTTTGTTTTATTTGGAGTTTTGTGATACTTTTATTTTGTACACTCTCTTAGTCTGTTTTGTGCTGTTATAGCAAAATACCAGAGACTGGGTAATTTATATTTAACATGAATTCATTGGCTCATAGTTCTGGAGGTTGGGTAATTCGATATCAAGATGCTGGCATCTAATGAGGGCTTCTTGCTGCCTCATCACGTGGTGGAAGGTGAGAGGATGCGAGATCAAGAGCAAGAGCAAGAGACAGTGAGAGAGAGGGAGATTAAGATTATTTAGTTCCTAATTTGGAAGATTTGGTGCCATTATTTTATCCCACCACAATACATTCATTTGTTACATTGTTTCTAGTGTGTTTATATCATACTACTTTTTATATTAATTTTTAGTGATTTAATAAGTAATTTAAAGAATAATACCATTTTTATTCAGTCTGAGCCAAGTAATATACTAAATATGCTAATATTTATTTCTGAAACAATTTTCTGTTTTTCCTGGATTTAATAATGGTCTTATATATTTGATTTCTTCTTGTTTTATTTTCTTATCACTAATTCTTCTCAGTCTCTCCAACAGAATATTATTTTCTATATGATCATGTAGGTAGTCAGTTAGTTCAATTTTTGTCTGAAGACATTCCTCTGGAGCACCCCATCTTCCTACCTGTCTGGACGAGCTGTCTGCTGGCCTCTGCCATGGATCCTACATGGCATTCTTTCTCCCTTGGTTTGGTGCGGCACATCCTTCAGTAGCTTTCTGAGAAAGGACACAGGGAACTTTACTGATCTAAAAATATCTTTATCCTAATCTCATACCAATTGATGGTTACCTGGATTTAATTCCAGATTGAACACAGAGTGGTTTCTTTTTTTTTTTTTTTCATATTTGAAGACATTTTCACAGATTTCTCGTGTTTAGGTTTGCCATTTAGATATTGTTATAGCTCTGTAGGAAATCTGTCCTAACTCCTTACCTCAGTCCTCCACCTTTACAGCCCTTTAGGTGTAATTTTTTAATTCTTTGTCACTCTCTAAAATGTTCTAATATTCTTGTATTTTTTTCTCTTACTGTCTTTTTTTGTATTTTCATTTTTCTTTCAGGTAGTTTTTAATTTTTCTTACATTTGGATGCTTTCATTTTTTAGCTCTTGAGATATTTATACAGTTTTGATTACCCCCTTTTAAATAAAACACTGTTCTTATTACTGCAACTTCTTACATTATTTCCCCTAGCATGTTAACTATACTTTTGCTGAAATTTTACTTTCCTCTTTGAACTATTCTTATTTATTTGTTTAAACCTCTTTGATGTTGAAAACTTTCCTCAAATGACTGGTGTCCTTGGTGGTTTATTCATAATTAAGAGAGAAGCACTAATAAATAGTTGAAAGCTCTGTGTGTGATCAGAACTTGACAAGTGGTGGGCTCCGCTATAGGTCAGGGTTTCTCAATCTCAGTTTCTCAATATTGAGGAATTATCTCAATATTGACAATCTCAATTGTCAGCAATATTGACATCTTGGGGTGGATAATTCTTTGTTATCCGCCCTGTGCATTGCAGGAGGTTGGACAGCATTCTTGGCCTCTATCCACTAGATGCCAGTAGCACCCACCCCCCCAAGGTGTGACAACCAAAAATGTCTGCAGATATTGCCAAGTGTTTCCTGGGGACAACGTTGCTGAAGCTGAGAATCGGTTCCATACAGTGATCAAATAGGGACCTAGTCATTTTGCCCACCTGGCCATTTTTTTGGGTGATGTCCAAATGTTAGCTTTTATAGCTGTATTAGTCAGGATTCTCCAGAGAAACAACCAATAGGAGGGGTGTGTGTGTGTGTTTGTGTGTGTATGTGTTTATTTGTGTGTGTGTGTGTGTGTGAGAGAGAGAGAGAGAGAGAGAGAGAGAGAGATTTAAGGAATTGGCTCACATGATTGTGGAGATTGACAAGTCCAAAATCTTCAGGGTAGGCCAGTAGGCTGGAGACCCAGGGAAGAGTTGATAGTGCAGGTCTAGTCTAAAGGCAGTCTGCTGGTAGAATTCCCACTTTCTCATAAGAGGTCATATTTTTCTATTCTGGGCTTCAGCTGATTGGATGAGTCCCATCCACGTTATGGAGGGAAATCTGCCTTTTACTCAAAGTCTATTGATTTAAATGTTAATCTAATCCAAAGAACACCTTCACAAAAAAATCTAAAGTAATGTTTGACCAAATATCTGGTACTGTGGCCTAGCCAAAATGGCACTTAAAATTAATCATCACAGTAGATATTTAGATTTTTCAAAGAAAAATCCTGTAGTCTCCTCCCAGGATCAGCATTTGCTTGGCTGGGAGAATTCTTGGTGTCAGTGGTGCAAGGTACAATTTTAGGAGTTTCCCTTTTTATATATGGCCTATATATGGCTTCCTTCTTCTTCATTGTGCCTGATGTGCCCATGTCTGGAACTCTGTTTCCCTGTGTACTGAGAATGAGTCTTCCATTTACTGCAAAGGTAGAGAATTAATAATCACTTGGATTGAAGTGACCTGATGTGTTAAAATTCACTTTATGTAAACTTTCAACCAATCCTTCTAATTTCAGTTCCACACCTTCCCTCAGTGTCTGCAGTGCCTGGAACCTCCAGCTCCTGTCCATGAGCCTTTTGTGGTTCATAAGCTTCGTTTTCATTGTCATCCCCTTTGCACATGGTTGAACATAGGTTTCTGATAACTGTTCATCTGCTTCCTTATTTTATTCACCTTCTCTTCACCCCGCTGGTGAGAAAGAGCTTCCTATTCTGAGGTTATGGAGATGGCTGAACACATGGCACCCGATACTGGACAGATGAGCTCTAGCCCGGTTTACTTGTCACATATACTCAGAGCTCAGAGGTGTAGACACTGAATCATACATGGCCTCTCAGGGTTGCACTTGGGAACAGAGTGAGCAAGGAAGGGATTGGGAGTAAGGCTTTCTAGTAATAGGGAAGGAGATAACCTGTGGGTCTCACAGGAGATGTGACTGTCTTGTTTGCATAGTACTGTGGGCTGGTACAAACTGAAGCCCACTACTCAGGGATAAGCAGGCACTGTGCCTTGTTCCCATGATAATGAGAGTTGTTTGGCTACAGGACCTTATCTGAAGAAGCAGAGTGGGTAGAGGGACTTGCAATTAGGCCATTTGAAGTCCTCTTAATTTTACCAGATGCCAAGGAAGCACATAATATTGTTAAGGCTTAGCATCATATTCCCATCTTCCCGAGGTTTGCTATGATATCTTTTGTTGGTTGTGACTTCTCCTGGCTTCTTTGTTCTTGTGAGGCATCCATATTTTACTTCTTCATTTGCATTTTAATGAGATTTCAGGAGGAAATATATAAATCCATGTGTTTAATTCAACAGGTATAATAATAAATCCCATCTCTTCTTTGTAGTCACTAACCCATTATATAATAGTATTTTTTTGGTAGTAGGTAGTTAAACACAAATTCAAAAGAGACACTGAAACTCAGTTAAAAGGTAATCATCTCAATGATGCAGAGTTGCTTATACTTAGTATTTAAGAGCATTATGAAAATATAAGTATAAAGTTAAAATTATCATTAACAACTCACAAACTTTTGAGTGAAGGTCCATGGCAGTGAGTTTAAGAATCTGACATTAAGAGATTTCCCAAGACTTTATTTTGACTATCTTATCTTTAGAGATGAGGAAAAAGGAAATCAGCTATTAGTATTCCTTTGGAAATATTCCTATAGATTTTCTTATATCTTCTTAAAGAAAAGGAGTAAAAGTCATAATGCTTAAGTTTTGGATGTTATTGAAGATATTTTGTTTTAAAAGTGAAATATATTAGAGATAATTTTATCCGGGTCAGCTATAACTGTCCAAAAGCACATTTATCAACTTAATTTCTTTTTTTTCCCTGTAAATAAAGTTTTATTGGAAGAAAGCCACACCCATTCACTTTTTACATTGTCTATGGCTACTTTTGTGCTACAACAGCAGAGTAGTTGTGACAAAGACCATATGGCCCACAAAGCTGGAAATATTTACTCTCTGGTCTTTAATAGAAAAAATTTGCTGATCCCTATATTAGACCATTCCCCCCTTCTTTTTTTTCTCTTTTTATTTCAGAATATTATGGGGGTACAACACTTTGGTTATATATATTGCCCATGCACTGCCCATGTCAGAGCTACAATCTTGGACATCCCTCAAACTATGTGCCCCGCACCCATTCAGTGAGACTTTTCCCATCCCCTCGACCCCCTTCCCACCTGCCCGCCCCCTGATGAGTATTATTGCCATGTGTGACTTGAGTATTGATCAGTTAGTACCAATTTGATGGTGAGTACCAGTGGTGCTTATTTTTCCATTCTTGTGATACTTCGCTTTGAAGAATGGGCTCTAGCTTCATCCAGGATAATGACAGATGTGTTAATTCACCGTTGTTTTTTATTGCTGAGTAATACTCCATGGTATACATATACCACACTTTATTAATCCACTCGTGTATTGATGGGCACCTGGGTTGTTTCCACATCTTTGCAATTGTGAATTGTATAAACAGAAACATTTGCGTGCAGATGTCTTTATTATAGAATGTCTTTTTTTCCTTTGGGTAAATAGCCAGTAGTGGGATTGCTGGATCAAATGGTAGTTCTACTTTTAGTTCTTTGAGGTATCTCCATACTACTTTCCATAGAGGTTGTACTAGTTTGCAGTCCCACCAGCAGTGTATGAGTGTTCCTATCTTTCTGCATCCCCGCCAACATTTGTTGTTTGGGGATTTTTTGATATGAGCCAATCTCACTGGAGTGAAGTGATATCTCATTGTGGTTTTGATTTGCATTTCCCTGATGATTAGAGAAGTTGAGCAATTTTTTATATGTTTGCTGGCCATTATTCTGTCTTCTTTTGAAAAGTTTCTGTTCATGTCCTTTGCCCATTTTTTAATGGGGTTGTTTGATTTTTTCTTGTTGATTTTCCTAGGTTCTGTATAGATTCTGCTTATCAGCCCTTTATCAGAGGTGTAGCATGCAAATATTTTCTCCCATTCTGTAGGTTGTCTGTTCACTCTAGTGATAGTTTCTATCAAGTTAATTTCTTAAGTAAGATAGAGCAGTGACCATTGCAGCAATTAATCTCTTGACACCCCTGGGGGGTTTTCAAGAGCAAGCCTGTGTCTGATTGACGTGAAAAATGTAATGGAGTAGAATACTAAACAAGGCTGAGCCCTGCTGCAGTACACATCTTTCTTAAAGAAATGATATTTTGAGACCAAACTTTACTGACTTTCCCTGTACAAATATATTGAACAATTAAAAACCAAGGTCCAGCTGCATTCAATTCATTGTTCAAAAGGCCACTAACTTCACATCTGTGTGATAATCCTTATGCATACTCAGAGGAGCACTGGGCAGTGAGAGTATTCTATTTTTGGCAACAGGCAAAGGAAATTGGGGGCATGGAAAATACTATAAAATATTTTTTTAAAATACTATCACTCCTACACAAACTCAAAAAATAGAGGAGACAGTAATCCCAACTCATTTTATGAGGTCAAAATTGCCTAATACCAAAACCAGATAAAGATATTATAAGAAAAGAAAATCATGGACCAATATACCTCATGGAAAGAGATGCAAAAATTCCAAACAAAGTTTAAGCAAATTGAATTCAACAATTTTTACAAAGGACAATACATCATGAGCAAGTGGGCTTATCTCAGGAATGGAAGAGTAATTTAACATCAAAACCAAATCAATGTATTTCACCATATTAACAGGCTAAATAATAAAACCTGTATGATCATTTCAAAAGATGTGGAAAAGTCATTTGAGAAAAATCCAACATCCATTTATGATAAAGTTTAAGCAAACAAAGAATAGAAAGGAACATTCTCAACTTCATAAGGCATTTAAGAAAAACCTATAGCAAATTATCCTTAGTGGCAAGAGACTGAATGCTTTCCCAAGCATTTGGGAAATAGGCAATGATGTCTATTCTCATGACTTTTAGTCAGCATTCTATAGGAAATTTAAGGCATATTGATTAGAAAGAAATAAAACTGTCTTTATTTGCAGATGACATGATAATTTATGTAGAAATCCTATAGAATTTACTAAAAAGCTACTAGAGCTAATAGGTGAATTTAGCAAAGTTGCAAGATATGAGATTAATATACAAAAATCATTGTATTTCTATCTAATGATCAGAAATAAAATTTTAAACTATGATTGCATAAAAAGTTATGAAATACTTATTTCATATGAGAGAAATTAAAGATTAAATAAATGGTGAGATATGCCTTGTCCATGGGTTGAAATACAATATTGTTAAAATGTTAATTTTTTTCCAAATTGATCAGTAGATTCAATATAATCTCAGTCAAAATTCCAACAGAAATTAACAAGCTCATTTAAAAATTAATATGGAAATGCAAAAACTTGGACTCACCCAAACAATTTTGAAAAAAAGAACAAAGTTGGAGGACTTGCACTATCTGACTTTGGTACTTATCGTAAGCTACAATAATGAAGATTGTGTAGTATTGGTGTCAAGATAGACAAATAGATCAGTGGCAAAGAACTGAGACTTGAGAAATAGACTCAGTCATACATGGTCAATTGATTTTTCTACAAAGATTCCAGGCAATTCAGTGGGAGAAGTATAAGTTTTTCATGAAATTGAGGAAGACTTGTATATGCTATGCAAAAAAAAAAAAAAAAAAAAACCAAACCAAACCAAACTCCCCAAAACAAAAGCACCTCAATCCATATGTCATACTATGTACAAAAATTAACTGAAAATGGACCATAAAACTAAATTAAAAACATAAAATTACAAACAAGAAAAGCACAATAGATATGTTGGGTTAGAAAAAAATTCCATAGGTACACCACCAAATGCATGAACTATAAAAGAAAAAATTGATAAATTTTGTTTCATCCAAATTAAGAACACCTGCTCTTTGAAATATATCTTTAACAGAATGAAAAAGCAAGTCACAGACTTGGAGAAAATATTTGAAAATCACATGTCTGATAGAGGACTTATAACTGGAATATAAAGTAACTCTCAAAATTCAATAACAAGAAAACTAGCAAAACAATTTTAAGAATTGCCAAAATATTTGGCTACTTGACCACAGGAGATTATAATTAGCCAAAAAAATAGATGAAAAACCATAAATATCATTAGATATTAGAGAAATTCAAATGAAAGCCACAATGTTATGCCACTGTATTTCCTCTTAAATATCTAAAATTGGAAAGACTGATACACCAATCATAAAGAATGATATACCAATACTAACTGTTGGTAAGAATATGAAGCAACTTGAATTTTCATAACTTGATAGTAGGAATGTAAATTGGTACAACCGCTTTTGAAAATAGCTTGACAATTTCTTAAAAAGTTAAACTTACACCTATTATATGACCCAGCCATTATTCTCTTAGGTATTTATTCAAGATAAAATAAAGCAAGTGTTCATACAAATACTTGTACACCAATGGCCACAGCAGCTTTATTTGTTTCCAGCAAAAATATGGAAATAACACAAATGATCATCTTATAGTTTAACGGATAAACAAATTATGGTATAGTCTTACAAAGGAATACTCGACAACAACAACAAAAGGAATGAACAATTGATGCGTGCAACAACATGGATGCATGGATGAGTCTCAAAACAGTTATGGTGAGTGGAAGAAGCTAGAAAAACAATGAGTGTATAATGCGTGATACAGAAAATTCTGGAATATGTAAACTAATCTCTAGTGTCAAAAGGTACATCAGTTGTTGCCTGGGAATGGGATGGGGTAGAGAGGGTGGAGAGAGACAGGAGGAAGAGATTATATAGAAACACTAGAAAACATTTGGAATAATGGATATATTCATTTTCTTGATTGTGATGATGGTTTCATGGGTGTACACATGTGTCAAAACTTAAAAAACTGTGCATTTGACCCATATATTAGACCTTCTACTCTACCCTATAAACTGTCAAGAGTTCCAGATCAAGCTTAAACATAGTACAGGGTAAGAAATGTGATTTTCATTGAGTTTAAAATTTAAGTTTTAAACTGGACTAAATTTTAAACTCACAGTTGTCATAAATTATTATATTTGTCCAATTTTCCATTAAGTTATATGAAAATGAAATTCCATAGAGCATTACTATTGACTGTGATTGGAGAGATATAAAACTATTTCATGTTTAAACTCTGTATAGTTTAGACAGCTTAAGAAGCTGGCCACACGAATATAGTAATAGATGTATATCTGTGTGTTTATTGTTTCCTTTATTAAGTACAACAGAGATAATTTAATTTCAAAGTGTAACGCCAGTAATATTAATTTTACTAACTAAACATCAGATAATTTAGCATTTCTTATGGAGTTAAAGTTGGAAATATTGTTTGGAGTCAGTATTTGAATATATTATACAAGTTTTACAACTATGAATTTCTCCATTACTTATCTGTGAGTACAAATGCTTAGCTGAGTTACCAGCATAAATCCTTAATAAAATAAAAATACATTTGTGTTAAAATATCACACAACCTGACCCTTAGTTTTATTTTTGCCAATACTCTTTATTGCCTAAGAATCTGAGGAGAGGAAGAGTTTCATGAAGTTCTAATGCAATCACTGCTATGAAACATACAAACCAAGGGCTATGCAGTCCTCTTGGAAATAGTTCATTGGTCCTGATCCACCACACTATTATGTTTCACTGTTTCACTACTGGAAAGAATCCAGAGGCATTGATCTATAGTATTGGGAAAGGGTCAGGGTATATGAAAGTTTTCCCAGAATTATTTGATTAACTCATGCATGTGGTAATGCTAATAAATCCAGGGAAGAACCATGTATCCAATTTCTTTTAACCACAATCTATAAATTACCATTCAAATTTTTGCTTTGTCCAAGAAGTATCTGAGATTTGTTCATGAGGGGACAGTTAAGCTGCTGTAACAATCAATGCTGAGGCCATTCTGTGAGACATCTGGAGAATGTTCTAAAATCTATAAGGGCTGTGTGGTGGAATAATCTTCAAGGAGTACTCCAAAATATTTCTCTTGTGTCAAATCTCTAAGTAATCTTTCCATAGTTAATTTTGATTGATTCTTGATGCTCCCTCCTCCCCCTAAAAAACGCCCAAAACAACAAAGAGTTGTTTAAATTCACTTCTACTTGGTTGCTCTTTGGCAAACTGACTTTCTCTGGCTTAACAGCCTATATTCTGCCTATATTCTGGGTTAACAGTCTATATTTGGGTGAACAGCCTCTTAGTGTTTGCTAATTTCATGTTATCTAAATATGCTGTATTAGACCACCCATAAAATAAAATCTCTTATTAAGAAAAAATAAAATCTACCAAAAATGTCTATATAAATAGCCACACTAGGCAGCCTATGAAGGTGAACTTCAACTTGGGGAGAAAAAGTTTTCACTTGTTTAATAGATAAGCAAAGTGGCATGTTTTGATATTCAGCATGCTTAACCCTGAAAACCAGTCTGAAATTACACCTCCTTTTGAAGCAAGGGTAAGTCTAAAAATACCTCATGAATGTACATCTAGCCAAGAGGCTGGAATGGCTCCAAGGAGAAGTAGCAGTATGTTCTAGAACTAGTAGTTTTAGAAGCATATGTTTGTCAGTGTTTCACATGATAAGTGATATTTTCTATTCTCTTTCACCCAACGATTATATACATATATACATATGTAATTATACATATGTATATATTCATAAAACATATATTTATATTTAAAATTTGTATATATCTATATTTACATATATATTTTTTCTCAAAACTAAAAAAAGCAAGTGAAATTATCCTCAGAATATTTTTCTCATATTTTAATTTTTAGTGTGAAAATACAAACTAAAATGCATAGATGTTTTAAAAAGTGACTAAATGACTGCAGTAATTATTGAGCTATGATTTGCTGTTGTTGCTACTGGGAAGATAAGCCTTGGATAGGCGAAAAAAAAAAAAAGGAGATGGCTCTCTGTACTTAAATTTGTGTTAAACCCACCAATACCCTTGATTGATCACCTATAAAGCATTAGACTACACAGTCTAGAAACTGAGTTTTCTCTGGAAAACATGGTCTTTCATTAAATTGTAAAATTTTAGAGAAATAGGTAAGGCCTTATTCCATATGGGCAAACTTTCTAGAATTTATTTTTAAATTAATGCTTTTTGTCTAAGATGCTAGCTGATGCTATCACTCTGGATATCCCTTTTTTCAATAACTCAACAAACATTTATGAAATATCTACAAGGTAAAAGGCTTATAAAGATATAAAGCAGAATGAGACTATTCCAGGCCTTCCAGGAGTTTATAGGAACCCATAGTTTAGGAAACAATAATATTAATGACAATAAAAACAATAGCTGACACTTACTAAATGCTGACTGTATGTCAGGCACTGTTCTATGTACTTTAGGTGTATTAACTTATTTAATCGATTCATTTTGTTTGAAATAATTTATCAGACACTTTACTGGAAGCACACTTTGACATGTGTGGCTAAAGAAGATGAAGATGGTAGAAAACCGGAGTAACAGGATAAAGAGGAAGAATAGAGATTTGGTGGCAGTAGTGGGACAGCAGGGCATAGGAATAGGAGTGGAGACCCAAACACAATGTCAACTTCACAACTTTTCCTTGAATTGTTCTGAGGGTAATAACGAACTAACAAACTTTAGTGACCAAAAGCAACCATCCCAAACTTGCAGCAGTAACCATCCTGATAAATGCAATTTTCCCAGGAGGAGAGTGCAAGAGCAGAGTGTAAGAAGAAAGTGTAGGAAAGTTCTGTGCAGCGGATCCAGATCGTAGCTGCGATTAATTTTCTTTCTGAGTCCAGCACAGTGTTCTGAGGTATGAATTATTTGCTGTCAGGACTTTTAACCCTTACTGACCAGATAGTAATGGGCTTGAGCAATCTTCCAAAAAAGTCAAGATGGTTGGTCCTTTTCTCTGTCCGGGATAGCCACATAATTTTGGAGGCCCAGTACAGAATAAAAATGTGAGACCCCTTGTTCAAAATTTATTAAAATCTTTAAGATGGAAATATTAGAACTTTAAACCAAATGTGGGCCCTGTGCAATTGTACTTGTCACATGCCCATGAAGCTGTACCTATCCATGTCCTTGGCAAGTTACACAATTCACAGAGGTCCTGAGTGTCTCAGTTGTACATGAAGTAAATTATGCTGCAGGTGAAGAGCCCACCTGTAAATTTGAGTTTGAATGCCAACATCAATACCCTCTGGGAGCTATCTTCTGAGAACAGGCACCACATCAATCCTTGGGATTACTGGCTACAGTAAACCTCTTTTAATTAAGTGCATCACTTCTCTTCCAGCGTTCTGACACCCAAGTTATTTGGGAAGGTTTATCACTCTTAGGGACTTGGCTTAATAGCATATTTCTCGTGACAGGTAGGAATAGACCAACCCAACAAGCTGGATATAGAGAAGTGTAAGAATTGCTGATGGCTTGAAACCTTCCGCTCCCTTAGATTTTGCTCATTACCAGGTTCCATTTCCAGAGGCAATGCAACTAGCTGCTGTTCGCTGTGAGTTACAGTTCTCCCTTCTTAATTTAATGGCTGCTTGCCAGATGACCTCTGAATTGGTAAAAAAAAATTCCTGTTGACCTCAGAGCCAATTTAAAATAAAAATGTACTTGGATTTTTAATCAGATGAGAAATTGAGGAGTGAGGTGCATGGGATATAAAGAAAGACTGCATATCACAAATCCCCTTCCAGGGACACATACTGTGTCCAATTTATTTAAAATAGTTACCTTCCTGAATCTTGTTGCCCATTGACTTTGTTTAAATATGTCAGGGTACAAAATTACAAAATTACCCGGTGCCTAATTACAATTCAATGGCCTGAATTGCATAACGTCTCTAATCATTTAATCAGTATTCCCCCTGCTCCTCAACTAGATTATGTACTTTTCAAGCATCACGCTTTATAAGAACTTGTTTTCTTTATATAATAGAATGTTAGAATTGAATTACTTTAGGGGTCATTTATTTCCACGCCTGCTGTAGAATTTGTTTCCCCCCCCAAAAAAAAAATGCTGTGATAAAAGCTGGGTTACCAAGATAAGTAGATCCTGGCTCCTCTTACTTCTGAAAGAGCTGGCAACCCATGGAGCAAGAAAGATCAAAATACAGCACAGAAGTATGGGAAGGGCCTGCTCTAATACGAACTAAGTGCTGTGGAAACATAAAGGGGAGGCTAAGTGAAAATATCATTAGTTCCATTGTAATTATTTAGCTTCTACTATGTGCCTGGCACTTTCCCAAGTGTAGAGGATAAAGAAGATATATATAGACACACACACACACACACACATACACACACACACACACACACACACACACAGAGATTCTGGTCTCTATTAGGGATGGATGATAGCAAACAAATAGCTCTTTCTGGAAGAATGAGAAGCCTTCATGGAGGAGGTGATAGTTGAACTGGATCTTCAAGCTTAAAGAGACTCTCTCTGGGCCAGCAGGGGGCAAGAAGGGACAGAGGAGAGAGAGCCCTCCTTTTTCATCTCCCTGTCAATGATGCTGTTTCCCCAACGGTGTTTATAATGATGGAGAGTATGTGAGCTGACTCAGTTCTCGTGCACAACTGAGTTCTCAGTTAGCTATGTTTTACTGAGTTGTGGTAATTTCTTTCCATGGTATCATTTACTTAGAATGCCTCATGGTTTTTTCCCCTCAATTTTTAGCATACACAATAACTGTATTCCAGCCCAAATTCTTTTTGCTTCATGGGATGCTTGTTCATCCTCTTACATTCTTGATGGTGTAATAAGTGATCCATATACAGCCAGAAAGTGTCCTTGGACTTGGCAGGTGAGTGCATGTTGAGCAAGCTGTGGGGTGGCCTAAGGGTGGGGAGATTAGCGATGGCTTCTTTGTCCTAGAATAAGTTCTCCTTGTGCAAGGCAAATGGGCCCCTTGGTCTCTGCCAGAATCTTTCCTGCTGCCAGAAAGATACTAAATATGTAACATCAGCATCATAGATCAAGTAGATGAACTCTTGGGGAAATGAGAGATTTTACATTTGTAATGTCAGCAAAGGAAAATGGGAGCTATAAAGTTCCTACTTGTCATTAGTGTCACGTTTCCAGCAGACTTCAGTAATATGACTAGGTCTATCTCCCAGGGAGATTTGGAGTCTTTCTAGCTATTAGTTTTTATATTTTCATGCTAAATTCTTTGAGCTGGCTGATCCAGTGACAATGACTGCAGGATGGGAGCAGAGGGGACCACAGGGGGATCGATAGGAATACTGTGGTAAAAGTGTGTAGGTCTGATTTTCCAAAACATTCAGTCAATGAAGCATTTCAATTATTTATTAGCTACAAAACAGATGTTCTGTTTTGGAGGTGATTGAGTTGAGAAGGTCTGAGATTTGATTTCATTTACTAAAAAAGCACTGGAACTAGAATCAGAAGATCTGTGTTTAAATCCCAACTGTATCACAGTTATCTGTGTTCACTTAAGCAGGCTAATTACCCTCTCTAGACCTGAGTTTCTTGTTTTAAAGGGGATCTAATATGCCTAGTAAGTGCTGTATAATGATAAAATGGTATAGGGGATATAATGATAAAACATTTCTTTTGCTTGATATTGCTGTACAAACTTTTTTTTTCCTTCACTTGCACAGTCCCTTGAGAGGTTATATGGAATCCACAGGTTCTGCGAGAGGAGGAGATTTTAATTCTGTGCATCAATGGGAAGTGAGTGAGCTGAGTGCTAGGAAATCAGAGTTCTATTTACGTCTCTGTGCCACTTTGGATAAGTCATTCTATTATTTATTCATCCATTCATTTGCTAACTCATTTTGTAAGTCATTAAACATGCTTTACATAGATCATTTCATCTTTTGATGCCTCAGTTTTCAAATCTGTAAAAGGGCAATAATGCCAGTAACTCAGTTATTCCACAAACTTCAGGGGATCAAATGGCATATATCAATCTAAAGGATGGTCCTAACCTCAAACAAAAATAGCAACACCAATTTCAGAAAAATTGATGCTGCCAGTGGGAATCAGAGAGCACTGCAAGACTGCAAGATAAAGGGAGAAGACCAGTTTCCAGGAGAAAGCATGGCATCCAGGAGTGGCCTTCTTGGGGCTTTAGGGATTCTGAATCAAAGAAGGGGTGGAGAATGATTGGACACCCTCCTAAATGTGGTAGGATGACAGAAATTGAAGAGGGGCATCAACCAATCTATGGCTAACAGCCACACTTGAGTTCCTGGAAAGAATTTCCTCTATTAGGTGAGTAAAAAGAAAGGGAACCTTTTCAGACATGAACTGCAAGGACAAGCCAGCTCAGTTCCAGTATTCAGCTAAGCACCTACCAAGTGGAGCCATCAATAGAGTCTCTAAGCAGCCTGAGTTATGGGGTGGAATGGGGAGTCGGTACCACTGTAGTGTACTGTGAGGTACAAAAGAATGGCAGCTGGTTCTGAAATACCTACTGAAAGCTGCAGGAAAAACTCACATGGGTGCGAAAGTTCTATTATTCAGTTGGAGAGGACTGAGCCATAGAATAATAATACCATCAATTTTTTGCACTCTGACTCTACCCATCCCTAACCTGTTACTTAAAGTGTTGTAAAAAGTATGAAATAGTAAACAAATATGAAAGAAAAGAAAACATTTTATTTTTTCCAGCAGGGATTTTTCCAACTTTCTGATTGCTTTGGTTATCCAGGATCTTTTGTAGTTCCATACAAATTTTAGGATTTTTTTCCTATTTCTATTTTATCTTGATAGGGGTTGCATTTAATCTGTAGATTGCTCTGAGTAGTATAATCATTTTAACAATATTAATTCTTCAGATCCACGAGCATGGAATATCTTTCCATTTGTTTATATCCTCTTCAATTTCTTTTATCAGTGTTTTGTAGTTTTCCTTGTAGAGGTCTTTTGCCTCCTTGGTTAAATTTATTCATAGGTATTTTATTTTATTTTATTTTGTTGTAGTTACTGTAAATAGGACTGCCTTCTTGATTTCTTTTTCAGCTAGTTTGCTGTTCCTGCATAGAAATGCTGCTGATTTTTGTATGTTGATTTTGTATCCTGCAACTTTACTGAATTCGTTTATCAGTTCTAAGAGTTTTTTTGGTAGAGTCTTTAGGCTTTTCCATATATAAGATTATGTCATTTACACACAGGGATGATGTGACTTTGTGAACAAAAAGAGCAAAAACTGGAGGCATCACACTATCAGACATCAAAATATAGTACAAAGCTATAGTAATCCAAATAGCATGGTATTGGCATAAAAACACACACATAGACTAATGGAACAAAATAGAAAACCCCAAAATTAATCCATATATCTACAGCAAACTGATTTTTGAAAAAGAAACCAAGGACATTCATTGGGGAAAAGACAGCTTTAATAAATAGTGCTGGGAAAACTGTACATTCATGCAGAAGAATGAAACAAGACCCCTACCTCTCATCCTACTCAAAAATCAACTCAAAATGGACTAAAGACCTAAATGTAAGACCCAAGACCATAACACTAGTAGAAGAAAACATAAGGGAAACACTTAAGGACATTGGTCTGGGGAAAGATTGTATGAATAAGACCTCAAAAACACAGGCAACAAAAGCAAAAATAAACAAATGGGATTAAATCAAACTAAAAAGCTTTTGCATAGCAAACAATCACTTGAGTGAAAACACAACCTACAGAATAAAAGAAAATATTTGTAAACTCTTAATCTGACAGGGGATTAATATTCAGAATATACAAAGAACTCAAACATCTCAACAGCAAAAAACCAAACAATCTGATTTTAAAATGGGAAAATGATTTGAGTAAACATTTCTCAAAAGAAGACATACAAATGGACAACAAATATATGAAAAAATGCTCAATGTAACTAATTACTGGGGAAATGCAAGCCAAAACCACAATGAAGTATCATCTCACCCCAGTCTGGATGGCTATTATCAAAAAGACAAAAAAATAACAAATGCTGGCAAGGATGCAGAGAAAAGGGAACTCTTATAAATTGTTGGTAGGAATGTAAACTACTATAGCCACTATGGAGAACAGTATGAAGATTCCTCAAAAAAACTGCAAATAGAACTACCATGTGATCCAGCAATCCCACTACTGGGCATTTATCCAAAGGAAAGGAAATCAATATATTGAAAAGAAATCTGCACCCCCATGTTTATTGCAGCACTATTCACAATAGCCAAGATATGGAGTCAACCCAGGTGTCCAACAACCAATGAATGGATTTTAAAAATGTGGTATATATACACAATGGAATACTATTCAGCCATAAAAAGAATGAAATCCTGACATTTGCAGCAACATGGATGGAACTAGAGGACACTACATTAAGTGAAATAAGACAGGAACAGAACATTAAACATCAAATGTTCTCACCCATGTGTGAAACCAAAAAAAAAAAAAAAAAGCTGACCTCATAGAATTAAAAAAGTAGAATGGAGAAAGGGTAGAGGAAAAGGGGATTAGGTAGAGATTTGTTAAAGGATACAAAATTACAACTACATAGAAGGGATAAATTCTAGTGTTCTATAGCACTATAGGATAACTATAGCTAACAATAATATACAGTTTCAAATAACTAGAAGGAGGATATTGAATGTTTCCAACACAAAGAAATGATAAATTTGGAGATAATGGATATGCTAACTACCCTGATCTGACTGCTATACATTGTATGTATCAAAACATCCCTATGTACTCCATAAATATGTGTAATTATTGTATCAATTAAAAATAAAATAAAATAGATTTCTCCAACTTCCTAACCCTTCCCAAGTCTTTCTCTCTCATTCTCTCTTCCCCATAGACCCTGCCCCCATCTCTTCCCCTTCCCCTCTCCCTCTGTTCCTTCTCTCCCTTCCTCTCTCTCTCTCTTGCTCTCTCCTTCTCCCTCTCTCTTTCTCTCTCCCTTCCTCCCTCCTTCCCCTCCCCCATATATGCACACATGCACACACAGAGAGACTCCACCTTCTCTCCTAGCCCCCATATTCATTCTGTTAAGCTGATGGGATGCTTGGCCAAGCAAGAGCTATTTTCACCCATCCTTACAATGGAGTTGGAGTGAGGAGGAGGAATCAAGTGGTGCTGGCCTTTACTGTGAAGGCTAGAATAGGTTAACATAATCAACTCAAATCATATGAAAAATGACAGTTATCATTGCCTGTGGTCCCATTCACAGGATGACTAATCAGGACTGTATCTTATTTCATAGTTCTAATTTATGATCCCCCTTAAAACCCAGAAGACTAGTTTGGGACACCTCCTGATCTTCACTGATTCATTGTCTTGTTGACGCTTGGTATGTCAACCAAAGACTGAGTGTTTCTCTGAGGGGGTAATTCTTTCTTTTTCACCCCATTCCAATGCACTGACTCCTTTTGCACTGTCTTAGGATTGTGCAAACCACAACAGTTGGGAACCCCAGAGGACTGAATTTTTAGAAATGTGCCAAAAATCTTAGCACTGATCTGTTCTATACTCTGATTTCTAAAGTTTCCAGGCTAAGAGGAAACTTCACTTGTTTTATCATATATTCCTTCTTACTCCTTGGATGAAGTTAGGCAGAAGGGATTCATGTTTTATGTATGATTTCAGGCTGTAAAGGCCCTTATATTTCTAAAGATAAGATTTTCTATTTTGTCTCTTCCCAATTCTAGTGCTAAAATTTGGTCCTTCTTGTAATTCTTGCCTTTGGTATCTGTTAAGGAGCAAACACTCTTGGCAGCAGCACTAGACAGAGGCTCTTCATGCATGCTTCTGTGTGAGAACAAAATAATTAGATTTGGCTAGCAGGTGAAGGTTAAGTCTTGGCCTTTTCTTCGTAGGTTCCCCAATTTTCTTGTGACTAGAAAACTTATTTTGCAAATTAAATAAGGGTGCTTCTAGGGAAATTAATTTTTTCAGTATTCTTTCAGCCCTGTTAATGTGATACTTATTGCCAGGATCTATCATGTCTTTCCTCTTTAATATTTTCAGTTATCACACAGGTGATGCATAGTAGGTCCTGGCCACAAATATTGCATAGAAAACAATGCTAATATACAATAAAAAAACACAAGGGAAATTAGATCCAACATTCACTAGCAAATCAGAGTTCATCGCAGTAACACACATATATATTTTACTTTATGTATGTCCTTCATCATGACAGTTTGGCTTTTAGATTTTTATTATTAAAGGAGTTGCCTTGTTTTTCTTCTTTCCTCTATTTTAAGATTTGAATCTTTTCACATTCTTCTTCTTCTATGGCTAATTGATTTATCTGAATTGACAATACTCTAGAACATTTACATTCCTCTCTTTTCCTTTTTAATGTGGTAGAAAAGATACAGCTAGCTTCTTACTTTAGTGTGTCATACTATAGAGCCCTGAGATACAGGAAAAAGAAAAAAGTCAGAAGTCTGGGAAAGAGAACAAATCTTCCTAATAGTTCAATTTCATATATAATATCTAGCTGTTTAAAAACATTTATACAAGAATTCAAATGTATTATTTTAGTCTTAAAAATTTCAGGCAAACTCAGCTAATTCCTTAATTAAGATGAAAAAATCTTTTGCTTTTGTTTTGTTTTGTTTCCTTTTGCAACTTATGAATCAAAGAAAAATCCTTAAAAAATACATCCTAAAATTCATATGGAATTTCAAGGGACCCTGAGTAGTTAAAACAATCTTGAAAAAGAAGAACAAAGTTGGATGTCTCACATTTTCTTATTTCAAAACTTCTTACAAAGCTGCAGCAATTAAAACAGTGTGTTACTGGCATAAAGCTAGACACACAGACCAATGGAAGAGAATAGAGAGATCAGAAATAAACCCTTGCAAATATGGTCAAATTATTTTTGACAAGGGTGCCAAGACCAATAGATGGAGGTGGGAAAACTAGACAGTCACATGCAGGAATGAAATTAGATCCTTATATGATATACACAAATCAAGTCAAAATGGAGTAAAGACTTAAATGTAAGACCTTAAATTTTAAAACTACTAGAAGAAAACACATGGGAAAAGCTCATGACATTGTCCAGGCAATGACTTTTTTTTCTGGATATAACCTCAAAAGCATAGGCAACAAAAGTAAAAATAGATAAATTGGACTACATTAAAATTAAAAACTTCTGCGCATCAAAAGATACAATCAACACAGTGAAAAGAAAACACAGTAAAAAGGTAATGGGAGAAGATACTTGAAATCAGATATCTGATAAGAAGTTAATATCCAGAATATATAAAGAACTTCTGCAGCTCAACAACAATAAAGCACCCAAATCAAAAATGGGAAAAGAACTTGAATAGCTATTTCTCCAAAAGGGATATACAAATGGCCCACATACATATGAAAAGATGTTCAATGTCATTAATTATTAGGGAAATACAAATCAAAACCATAATTAAATATCACCTCACACCTATTAGGATGGCTACTATAAAAAAAAAGCAAATAAAACAAAACAAAATAAAAGATCAGGAAAACCTCAGAAAATACCGAGGTATTGGCGAGGATGTGGAAAAATTGGAACCCTCATGTACTGTTGGTGGGAATTTAAAACAGTGCAGCTGATATAGAAAACAGTATGGTGGTTCCTCAAAAAAGTGCAAATAGAATTACCATATAATTCAGCAATTCCACTTTTGGGTATATATCCAACAGAATTGAAAGTAGGATCTCAAAGAAATATTTGTAGACTCATGTTCATAGCAGCATTATTCACAAAAGTCAAGAGGTGAAAGCAATCCAAATGGCCATTGACTGATAAATAGATGAAGAAAATGTATACACATTCCATGAAATATTATTCAACCTTAAAAAGGAAAGAAATTCTGACCCATGCTACAATATGTTTGAAACATTCCTAGAGATTGGTTACACAAGAATGTGAGTATAGTTAACACTACTGACCTGTACACTTAATAATGGCTGAACTGGTAAATTTTATATATGTATATTACCACAATTAAAAGTAAAAAAGGAAAAGAGAAATCCTAAAATTACTATATTCTCAAATTTTAAGTTAAAATATAAAAGTATTTTTAAAATTCAATTACCATTTAGCCATGTTTTTATGGTTTCCTTCTACCAACATTTATCAAATATACTATAACAAATTGGGCTGTTCCTTGCAGTTTATTTCATGTCTTCTTCACAGAAGTCCTGGGATATAGACATATTTAGCTACATTGTTCTCTGAGGAAAAAAAAAAAAGATGCAAAAAAGATTCTTACCCAAGGTCACAGGTCACTTGACAACAGAGCTTCAAGGGTGGCCAGTAAATCTTTTTTTTTTTTTTTTACAAAACAAATTTTATTTAAATATTTTTATGAGCTAAAATTGACATTTGAATTTTAACCCATTTTAATGGCAACAGGAAATCATTTCCATTTTCTCTCTTAAAATATTTTCTTTTTTTTACCTTATATTGGTTTTTAAAAAAATTTTTTGATCTTTTATTTTAAATTTCAGAGTATTATGGGGTACAGACATTTAGGTTACATGTATTGCATTCGCTCTGCCTGAATCAGAGCGACAAGCATGCCCATATCCCAGACAGTGCACACCATACCCCTTAGGTGTGAACTTACCCATCTCCTCCTCCCCCCTCCCACCTGCCCAACACCCGATGAATGTTACTTCCATATGTGCACATAAGGGTTGATAAATTAGTATCAATTTGATGGTGACTACATGTGGTGCTTGTTTTTACATTCTTGAGATACTTCTCTTAGAAGAATGGGCTCCAGTTCCATCTGGGATAATACAAGAGGAGTTAGTTCACCATTGTTTTTTATGGCTGAGTAGTACTCCATGGAATACATATACCACATTTTATTAATCCACTTACGTATTGATGGGCACTGGGTTGTTTCCACATCTTTGCAATTGTGAATTGTACTGCTACAAACATTTGAGTGCAGATGTCTTTATTATAGAATGTCTTTTTTTTCCTTTGGGTAAATACCCAGTAGTGGGATTGCTGGATCAAATGGTAGTTCTACTTTTAGTTCTTTGAGGTATCTCCATACTACTTTCCATAGAAGTTGTATTGGTTTGCAGTCCCACCAGCAGTGTATGAGTGTTCCTATCTCTCTGCATCCACACCAACTTTTGTTGTTTTGGGGCTTTTTGATATAAGTCATTCTCACTAGAGTTAAGTGGGTATCTCACTGTGGTTTTGATGTGCATTTCCCTGATGATTAGAGATGTTGAACATTTTTTCATATGTTTCTTAGGTATTAGTCTTCAAAAAGTTTCTCTTCATGTCCTGTGCCCATTTTTTAATAGGGTTGTTTGATTTTTTCTTGCTGATATTCCTGAGTTCTATATAGATTCTAGTTATTAGTCCTTTGTCAGATGTATAGCATGCAAAAATTTTGTCTAAATTCTGTAGGTTGTCTATTCGCTCTAGTAATAGTTTCTTTGGCTGTGCAGAAGCTTCTTAATTTGATCAGGTCCCTTTATTTATTTTTGTTGTTGCTGTGATTGCTTTTGGGGTCTGCTTCATAAATTCTTTGCCTACGCCAATGTCTATAAGAGTTTTTCCAACATTTTCTTCTAGAATTCTTATGGTGTCATGCCTTAGGTCTGTTATCCACCATGAGTTGATTTTTGTGAGAGGTGAGAGTTAAGGATCGTGTTTCAGTCTTCTACATGTGGCTATCCAATTTTCCTTGCACCATTTATTGAATAGGGATTCTTTTCCCCAATTTATGTTTTTGTCTGCTTTGTCAAAAATCAGACGGCTATATGAGGATGGTTTTATGTCTGTGTTCTCAGTCCTGTTCCATTGATCTATGTCTCTGTTCTTGTGCCAGTACCATGCTGTTTTGGTCACTGTAGCCTTGTAATACAGCTTGAAGTCTAGTAGATTGATGCCTCCCAATTTGTTCCTTTTGCTTAAAGTTGCTTTGGCTTCAATAAATCTTATCTTGCATGCTAACTCTGATGGATCAGTAGGGGCCTCCTGAAGTGCTGCATTGAGAAGAATCTGAGGCACATCTGCACTCAGTTGCCACCATCCACATCTCCCAAAGCAAAGGAAGGGGAGGGCAGTTGTAACTCTCATGCTGGGCATTCATAATC
Organism: Daubentonia madagascariensis; assembly: GCA_023783475.1. Taxonomy (NCBI): domain Eukaryota; kingdom Metazoa; phylum Chordata; class Mammalia; order Primates; family Daubentoniidae; genus Daubentonia; species Daubentonia madagascariensis. Next base: position 35,207,233 of record JAKFHU010001035.1, on the reverse strand, counting down.
CTTTACCACTATGCAAGTCTAAAAGTCTTTTCATTATATGTATCAGCTGAATTTTGGCAGTGCAGCAAGTGTTAAGAGGCAGCATTAAAGTCAGCATAGATAGATTAGTTAGAGTGCTATATTTCAGAAAGTTGCAAAATGTGAAATATTCAAATCTATAGGAGAAGGTAGGTCATACATTTACTCTAATAAGTTCAACAACAACAACTGTGTTCTTATTGAAAATATTGCTTTATTCTTTTATTTTCCTTCTCAAGTGAAATTAAGTCATGGAAATAAGCACAATTTTCTTCAGTTTATTTTTACACAAATATAAACAGATGGCTCTTTATTCATCTGAAGGCAAAATTGAGTAAGTGCATATTTCAAACTAATAGTTCAGCTTAGTTGTTGAATTCAGCAATTCAGGTATCCATCAAGCAGCCTCTGTAATGTGTTTTCACACATTACTTTAGCTTCTGACTCACATATTCAAGCTCTAGGCAATATATTTTTTATCACTTGCATGAAGAATTATGTATCTATGAATTTTGAATAGTTATTATTTAAAAAAAAGAAAATGAAATTTTATACCTTCAGAAAATGCTGTCTGTCTCTGAAAGTGCCATCTGAGAATTTTCCAGCTTTGGAGAACCTGCTTCCTACAGTATTGCAGAATTGGCTGGATCATGTGCATCACATTATTTCTAAGACAGATATTAGATAAATTTGCCTAAAGATTTGAATATGCAACTACAAACAAAATAAAGTCTCACTTTAAAAAGTAATGCAATTGGATAAATCTTGTGCCTACACTTTCTGGTAAAGTATGAAACCAAAATCATCAAAGCACCTTGGATTTGATAAAATCAATAAATGTACTAATGTTGAAAGAGATCTGCAATATGTCATTAACTGAGAAAAGAAGTTTACAGAATAATAATCATGATATAATAATTATTCTTCAAACCATTTAAAATAAATGTGTTTGTTAATGAGTAGAAAAATATTTAAGAAACACACTTACACCCCCAAAAATATACCAAAGTTACTTCTGAGGAAGTGGTGAAGACGGGAAAAAAAATAAAGCAAGGATTGAAAATCTTAATTACATGTATTTCTGTTGTTTGATTTTTAACACATTTATCAATCATGTGATCTTTGAAACTAAAAAGGAAAAAATAAATTTATTTTGGAAATGCTATCTATATTCTGGCATAAATCAGTAAAAAATACCTGGTATAAAGAGAAAGCATATTTCTGTTGACAATAATTTTTCAAATCTGTGAGTCATCTGGTCTAGAGCAGTGTTGTTCAAACTCTGGATCAAAATCTATTAGTGGATTATCAAGTAAATATAATGGATCATTTCTGTTTCCTTCATGTCTTTTGACAATTTTTCTATTGGGTGGTTTGCCCTTTTCTTATTGATTTGTGGGAATTAAGAATTCTGTACACTAGTCCTTTGGTAATTTATATATTTTCTAAGTTCCTTCTTCCAGCTTGTGGCTTGAATTTTCACTTTCTTTATGGACTCTTTTAATGAGTAAAACTCCTTAATCTTGATGTACTTAAATGTATATATGTATATCTTCCTTCATGGTATACGTTGTTGCTGGTTTTTTTAATACAGTTAACATAATTCTTCCTTATGTCACTACAAACCACATATTTTCTTATAATGATTTATGATTTTTAATTTTTTCTTTAATATTTAATCCAATTGTAATTTAATTATTTATGGTGTAAGATAAGAGCTCATTTCATTACTTTCATATGGAAAAGCTATTGTTCCCACACCATTTATTGAAAATACCATGTTTTTTTTAATAGATCTTCAATGCCAATTCTGTTGTAAATAAATTATATCATAACTTCTATATTTATGGAGTCTGCTTTTGGGTCCTTTATTTTGTTCCATTGCTTAATTTATTTATCCCTGCACTAATTACTTATTCTTTATGCCTATAAAGCAATGTCCCCAACTTGTTTTTCTTCAGAATTCCTATACGCTTTGATAATTTTTTTCTTCCTTATAAATTAAAAAAAAATCAGCTTGTCATTTCATCAAACCATGCTATTAAAGTTTTATGGTGTTTTATTGAAATCTATGGATTCACTTAAAAAAACTTATATCTTTATGATATTTATTATTCCTACCCAAGAATATTGTATATTATTTTATTTAAGTTTTCATGATATCTTTGTATCAGAAGATTCTGGTGCAGTATTGCAAATCTTTCAGGTTCTGTCTCATACACCAGCCATTGCCATGGTGACCTGTTTTGTACAGGTTTCAATTGGCTTGATATAGGTGCATCAATACCTTCCTTGAATACTTCTTGCCTCCTATCCTTTCGAACACACCAGCACTCATGCATGTGCACCCAGAAAGTGTGCGGAAATTAACGTCGGTGGAATCACCCTGAACCAATAAGAACCAAGGGTTACAGGATAAATGCTTCCTTCTTTCATTCCCCAGTGGATAGTATTCATTTCATAGGATACTTTAGAAGTCCATGGAAGGTTCAAGACCCAATCACTCACATCAGTGGCTCACTTAATAATGCATCTTTGTTGGGACTTCCAACTATGCCATAATAAAGTGTTTACTATACTAAAGTAAAAAGTTTACTATACCATAGTAAAAAAAGTTTACCAAAAAAGTTTACTATGCCATAGTAAAAAGTTAGAGAAAATCCTTTCCCCATAAAACAACTATAAAACTGGAAAATATGAAAAAAACAACCACATCAGGGCTCTGAAAATCACCTCAGGCAAACAGCAAACTAAGAAGAGTTTGTTAATGAGATACTGCTGAACTTGGGTAAGGAAAGTGGAAGTCTATGGCATTCTTTTCTGGGACTGCTCCTATCTCTCTCCCCACCCCTTCATCCAGCTTGACAACGTAGTATTTTTACCAGGTTATGGTTGGACATGAACACTGGAGGCTTTGCTGCTGGAGGAGCCTGACTTGATTTGGAGTTGAAGGCAAAGAATACACACCCTGTGCCAATGTCAGCAAAAGTAGCAAACTTTGTAGAAAATGAATGGGTAAGACTGTCACTCTGCTAGCCTTAGATTGCAGTTTTTTGTGGTGAGCCAAAGTCTAGCAGACTAGCCAGAAATCTAACAAAGGAGATCCTGAAAATAAGAGAGACCTAGAGGGGCTAGCCAAGCTTTCTCACATATCCCTCTGCCTTGGACTCTACACACACCCGGGGAGATCTGAGAGGGTCCAAGTTCCCCACACTGCCCTGACTGACTAGAAGCCTGTGTGCACATGTAAGGGAGATCCGAGCAAGTCCAGCATAAAGTAAAAGGCTAGATCAAACTTGAAAACTGCCTGAACTTTGAATGTATCTCACGACTCACACAGATTTGCCAGTTGAGCACAGAAGCCTTACTAGATAGAAGTTTTTGAGCTTACCCTCTGACCAATCATTGACTGACCACTAAGTTATACAGACGTGGTGGCAACTCTTAGGAAGTTAAGCTAAAAAAAAATAAAGACAAGAATTAAAAAAAATAAGATCAGAGTCATCACCCAACACACAACAATGGAGTGACAGATTCTATAGATTATGCTCAGGCATTTTAAACATGTAAAAGGCAATAACAACAAAATCCCTCAGGAAAAAAAAAATCCAGAGCAGCCACAATATATTTTCTAAAATGCTCAGTTTCAACAACAGAAGTAACAACATATATAAGACATGCAAAGAAACAGGAAAGTATGACACAATGAGGAAGGTAAGCAGTCAGCAGAAAGTGACTTTGAGCGGGCTGAGATGTGGATTTATTGCAGAAAAAAGTCAAAGCAGTTATTATAAACATGTTTAAAGAATTAAACAAATCCTTTTTTATAGAATTTAAAGAAAACATTAAGGATGACTCAACAAAGGTTGAATCTCAATAAAGAAATAGAAGCTAAAAAAATAAGGAAATTCTAGAGTTATAAAATGAAAAATATCACACGAGTTCAACAGCAACGGTGAAATGGTAGAACAACAAATCAGTGAACTTGAAGATTTTTTAATAGAGATTATATACTATGAAGAACAGAGAGAAGAAAGATTGAAGAAAAATCAAAAGAACCGCAGAGACCTATGGAACATCAAAAATACTAACACATGTGAGAAAGGAAACAGAAAGGAGGAGAAAAACTATTAGAAGAAATACTGGCTGACAAATTTCCAAATTTGATAAAGAACTTTAACCTCCAGATTGTAGAAGCTCAGTGAAACCCAGGCAAGATAAATACAGAGTTCCATGTCTAGACACATTCACAGACAAATTGTTGAAATTCAAAGACAAAGAAAAATCCAGAAGGCAGGGAAAGAATGAATCATCACATTTAGGGAATAGCAGTGTTATCAATGGCTGACTTTTCATCAAATAATGTAATCCAGAAGGAGTCAGATGACATGTTAAACATACTGAAAGAAAAAAAAAAACCTGCCAGGCAAGAATGTTATATTCTACAAAATTATCCTTCAAAAATAAAGATGAAATAACTACACACACACACACACGAGCATGCAAAATCGGTGAAATTGGAATAGATCTGTGGGTTGTACTATAAATTTCCTGGTTTTGATACTGTATTATAGTTATGCAAGATATTTTGATTTCATTTATATGAAATTTCCTGAAAAAGCAAATCTATAGATACACAAAGCAGGTCAGTGGTTGCCTTGGGCTAGGAGTCAATCATGAATTGGCTTCAGGGCACATGAGGATATTTTAGGTATGCTGGAAATGTTCTAATACTGGATTGTGGTAATAGTTGCACAACTGTAAAATTGCTAAAAATTATTTATTTGTACGTTTACTATAGGTGAATTTTATGATATTATATTGTATGTCAGTAAAGAGGTTTTTTTTAAACAAAAAAGGAACATCAAGTTGTATTTTAAAAAGTAAAATAAAAATTCATCTTGTCAGTGGCTTTCTTTCCTTCCCTGTTTCATTCTTTCTATAACTCACACCTGCTTCTTAGGATTATGTCCCCAAAAGTCTATGACATGATCCTTTTTTTCAGACTCTGATTTGGGAGACATGTAGGCCAAGACAGCCTTTTAAAAATCAGTTTTATTGAGGAGCACTTTAAATTCACCTTTTTTAGGTACACAATTTGATGAGTCTTGACAAAGTTACAGTCATTTAATTTCTATCATAATCAAGAAAACTAATATTTCCATCACTCCAGGAAGTTTCCTCATCCCCTTTTGTTGTTGACCCCTTTTCCTCAACCCCAGTCCAAGGAAACCACTAATCTGACCTCATTCCTTGTACCCTTTCCCAAATGACACATAAAACTGTCATATTTTAGGTAGCCTTTGGTGTCAGTTTATCATATTTTTGCAAGTATCAGTCATTTTTTGTTTTTTTATTGCTTAGTGGTATTGCATTATATGGATGTGTTACAATTTGTGTATTTACCAGTTGAATATTTGGGTTGTTTCAAGTCTCCGAAATTTATAAATTTAGCTGCTATAAACATTCAGGAATTTTTTTTTAGGGGAAGACATAGCTTTTTTCTCTCTCTTTGGTAAATACCTAGAAGTGGAATATCTGGATCACATTTAGGTGTATGTTTCCAGCTTTAAGAAACTGCCAGAGGGTTTTCAAAGTTTTTTTTTTTGCATTTTACATTCCTACAGTAATGTATGAGAATTGGAGTTGCTCTATATTTTCATTAATACTTGGTATGATCAGTCTTTTTTATTTTAGTCATTCTAGTTTGTGTGTAATGGTATTTGTTTGTCATTTTAATTAGCATTTCCTTAATCACAAATTACATGAGAATTTTCCATGTGCTAATTTCCCACTCAAATATCTTCTTTGGTGAAGTGTCTTTTTAAATCTTTTTGCCATTTCTTTTAAAGTTTGGTTGTTTTTCTTTTTACTATTGAGTTGAAGAATTTTTAAAATATTTTGGATACAATCTTTTCATCAAATATATGTTTTACAACTATATTCTTACAGCCTGTGTCTTGCCTTTTCATTTTGTGGTAGTGTCTTTTGAAAAATAAAAGTTTATAAATTTGATGAAGTACAATTTGCTGATCTTTTTCCTTATAGTTTGTAATTTCTGTTTTATTTAATAAAGCTTTACCTATCCCAATATCACTTAGATCCTCTACTAAATTTTTCTTCTAGAAGTTTTATGATTTTATTGTTTTGGCTCTTACAGTTAGGTCCATAGTGCATTTTGAATTACTCTTCCAGGTTATGTTCTGCCAGTTCCTATGTGGTGGTTCTTTCTCTTGCTTTGAGTACTATTTTTTCCCCCCCACAAACATGGGCTGATCAGTACTCAGCTGAAGACTTGCAGTGAGCGCTCTGAAGATCTCCATAGCTTTTCTATGCAGCTCATTTGTGTCTGACAGTCTTTTCCATTGATTCTAGCTGCCTTGCCTCCCATGCTCTCCACTCTGTTCTCTCAGCTCTGGGTCATTGCCGGGCTTTGTTTGGCTTTGCCCTCCCTGTACTGCAGCTTACAAATTTCCATAAGCAATAAGGTGGGGCAATCTTAGGGCATACCTAATTTGCTTTTCTTTTCTCAGAGGTCACTGTCCTCTGTGTTGTTTATTGTCTAGTGCCTGTGAATTGTTTTAAACATTTTAATTGTTTAAGATGGAAGGATACATGCAATGACTGAATGCATAAAGTTTCCAACAAAGGCTCCTGTAATTAAAATCTCAAAAATCTTGGTAACTAGGGCCCAGCAAGTATAAATGAGACAATAAATATAAGAAAATATGATGGGAATGATGGGAACTTATTTGTTATAATTAAAATTAGAGTTCAGAGAAATGTTCAAATACATGTTCAAAGAAAGTTTCATGGAGTCATTGGGTCTTTAGGGATAATGACAACTTATATAGTAGATAGAAACACTTAAGATTTTCAGGAAAGAGCATGACCAAGGTACAATGGGAAGTACAGATGTATACATGCCTGATAGATCTGAGCAAAGCAGCAGAAAAATTGAACTATAGAGGGTCAGATAAAGTCAAATCTTAAAGCATTCTGGTGTCACATTGGCAGAAGAGGAACATTTGTTTCTCCCCAGAATGTTAACTGTACTCATCTGGCAGTGGGGTGAAGACGAAGAGATTCAAAATAAGGGAGATAAACTAGCAGAAGGCTGCAACAATCCAGGCGTATTTTTTAGTGTGTGGCTGTGTAACAAAACCTAAGAGAAAAATTTGAGACAACTTAAGAGGATGAAACAAGAGGATTTGGTCACTGGTTAAATGCAGTGCGTGAAGAAAAATGATTGAACTAATGTGAACATAAAGCATGTAGGGGGTAATGTGCTACATTTTGAATATGCCTCTGTAACTTTCGGAGTTTCTGTAGCAGCCATGCTGGAGTAAACTAGAAAAAATAGAACCCCATGTATACCCAATCATAATATTATCCTATTTCAGTGGAATCTTAATTTTTCTTCTCAAAGAATGTATTTAACAGATGAATGGGTAAAGAAAATATAGTGTGAGTGTATCTCTCTCTCTCTCTGTCTATATATATACATAAATCCAATAGTAGTTAGCCATGAAAAAGAAGGAAAACCTGTCATTCATGACAGCATGGATGAACCTGGAGGGCATTATGCTAAGTGAAATAAGCCAGGCACAGAAGGAAAAATATCCAGTCACATGTGGAATCCAAAATGTTGATTTCATAAAACTAGAGAGTAGAATGGTGGTTACCAAAGGCTAGAGTTGTTAGCAGGGAGGAGAGGTTGGGGAAATGTTGTTCAAATGGTACGTAATTACAGTAGATAGGAGGAATAAGTTCAAGAGATCTATTGTACAGTATGGTGACTATAGCTAATGGCAATATAGTGTATTGAAAAACACAGAGAATGGATGTTAAGTGTTCTTACCATAAAAATAACTATGTGAGGTAATTCAATTGTTAATTAGCTAGATTTAACCATTTAACAATGTATATATACTTCAAAACATCATGTTTTACTTGATAAACACATACAATTTTATCTGTCAATATTTTTAGAAATAAAAAATTAAATAAATAAATAAGAAATATGAATATATTACAATGCATTGCTAAGAATCAGGAAGGAATTAAACTGAAAATGAATGAATGATTCCATATTCCTATTTTCTGACTTTTCTGTTTATTTTATACAACTGAGAAAAGTTTCTAGTTTCTACAACAGATAATCATAAAAAAAGATTAATCCAATCTTCCAAGGAGTAGGAACTGTGAAAACATAAAAGACCCTAAACCAAGGGTAGAAGTTTCTTGCCAATCTTCATTTCTGCTCGGGATTAATAAAGAGTCACAAGAACTACTGGCAACTAAAACAGGTATTGCATAATGGGATGATGTTCTTCTCAATGGATGTTAAAGTTAATGGAAACAAGACTTGTATTTGGTTTGCATACCACATGCGAGGAGAAAAGGCAAAGAGGAAGGAAGTGGGCTGAGATAGTTTTAGCAGTGATGCCTGTTTATGTGCCAAAGATATTGCTCTTCTTGGAGAAGTTGGGCTTGGTGTCTGAGTGTTGAACTGCTAAGCTAAGGTAGGCTTTATCACTCTTTTATGTATAGTGATACTTTTGTCCATTTTTGCTTAAGATCTGAATTTTCCTTTCTTTGACATCTTATTAATTCATCCATCTGGGGAGCCTTTCAAAGAAGAAAACTCACCCTGAGGAAAAAAAAAATCAAGTCTAATTGACTAAACTTTCCTATGGCTCAATGCTGAGAAGCCAACCTTTCAAGTTTTTGCCAATTGGCAGTTTTAATGACAGGCTTCCAGGATCAAAGCAAACGCTTTAAAGTTCTTTGAACAGTAAATTCATTGGTTGCTATTGACATGTAAAACACTCTCTGTGGCAGAAACAGAAACTTGTTTTAGTTAGTTGAATATTACCAAGTGTCCTAAGTGGAGGACAATTTAGTATGTTCCCCATTAACCCAGAAACAAAGCATCAGATGCAAAGAGAGATGAAATCACATGAAATTGTTTGGCTATGAAATCTTGAGGAATAAGCACTTGCAAATCTCACAGTTGGTATCGGAATACAGTGGCACAGAATGGCTTGCCATTATTTATTGAAACACTGATAATTAATAATAAAAAAAGGACCTACTGTGGTGATGAAATAAACCTACAATAAATGTGTTTACTTCTAAAGTTACTGTTCCCTTTTGGTTTCAAGACAGATGACTTTGAATGACAGTAAAGGTTATGGCAGTAGAAGGCAAAAGATCCATTTTCTAGCCCCTACTTTGTCAGTCAAGGTGCTATGACTTTAGTCAAATCACTTATACATATCCCTTCAATGTTGTACAGAGGCCATGCAAGGATTATCTAGGAGTATGACTTCATTCATTTCAGTATTTACAACTGATTGAAATTCCCAGAAATAGTGAAGTTACTTGTAAACTTAAAGATTTTTGTATAGGAGTGACATAAATTCATCTCTAATGAAACACATAATCCTAAAAATATGTGGTCCTATGTATTAATCGGTTTTGTATCTAACCAAACAATCTTATCATCCTGTAAGTGCCTTAACTTCTGAAATCTTTAAACTGGTTACATCTTGCCAGTCTCTTCATTAGTTAATAAGTTGCATAAAAATTTTCACATTCTACATTTGCATAAAGTTATAATTTCACCTTTTTAAAAGAATTATACTTTAATACCATCTTGGGTGGGTTTCATAGCTCTCTGGTCACTGTCAGGTAGAAAAATTCCAGTCCAGTCTGGACCAAATCTGTAATGTCTCACCTAATTTAAATCACCTCGTGTTCCTTATGAATACTCATCTCAAAGTCTCAGGAACTTAAAGTGGGGAGAAGGATTGGTCTGTTTTTTTATTCCTCCTACTTTTCCCTGAATGTGTTGTTTTATCCTCAATACTGTTGGAAATTAACAGACCCTTACTTCACACCATCTACAAAAATTAACTAAAAATGGATCAAAGACCTGAATGTAAGAACTGAAAAGATAAAACTCTTAGAAAGAAACAGAAGCATAAATCTTCATGACCTTGGATTAGTCTGTAATTTTTTAAAATATGACACCAAAAGCACAAGCAACAAAAGAAAGAATGAATTAATTGGACTTCGTCAAAATAAAAAACTGTTGTGCTGCAAAAGATACCATCAAGAAAGTGAAAATTGTGTGTGTGGGTGCGTGTGTGCGCGTGTGTGTGTGTGTTCATGCTGCTGCTCATATCTTCTCAGCTCTGCATTCAATGACATGTTGGTAGTTTGAAATTGGCCATGGTAACAGATAAAAATCAGGGCTTTTTTTGTTGTCTAATGATCCAGTTGCTAAACATTTAATACAACATCCATGAAGATTATATATATATATTTTATATATTATATATTATCAAATACTTATTATATATTTCAATATATACTTCAATAGTATTCTATAACCAATCTCATTCTTATGAAGTGTTCTGACTGGACTGGCTTTCTTCCTGTGCTTTCTTTTTATACGGATGCTCTCCTCCAATCTATTCTTAACACTATTTTCAAAGTTGTCTTTCTCCGCTGTGAACGTGCTAATGGTATTCCTCTGTTCAGTTTCCCTCAATGTCTCTACAGCATCTTCAAGATAAAGTTCAAATTCTGTCAGGTTATATCAGATCCCTTCCCTTTTCCAAGTCTTTTCCAGTTACTTTGAACTACTTGCTGCTTGGAGGGCATCAGGCTCTCCCTTGCTGTTGGGCCTTTGTACCTGCTAATCTTTTGCCTGAAATTTTTTCCCTCCTTCTTTGTATGATTTACTCCACATGTCTGGATTTGGTTGTGATTATGTACTATATTCCTTACTCCACATTACAATCAGCTTCTGGATGACCAGTATTAGTTCTGATTTATCTCCGTATACCCAGCGTCTAGCACATGTCTGGAACGTTATAGGGGCTAAACAATGATTATAGAATGTGTTGAATTTTGAGAAAAAATCTACTTTAAAAAATAACTTACTGTATTGGGGAGAAGTAATATAAATGCTTTGAAGTGTTTAAATCTTGTCAAGGTTGAATTGCATAGCATTTACAAATTCTGGAAAGGGACAGAAAAGGCTAATATGAAGTACTTCAGTGGAGAATTGTAAGAATGGCTATGTATATTTGAATAACTGGATTTCAGTACTTGTATTTGAGATGAAATACTAAAGAAAAATGAATTCCAATTAAGATGATAAATCTTCATTGTCATAAGATTAACAAAAAATGCCTAGAGATTTCTCTTTAAATAGTATATTAGTTATGACATCAGATCATTTGAACTTCAAGGATATTCATCCAAAAGACTCTGTCAATTTAATCCAATTCAAAACTCCAAGAAATGTAAGTAGGATAAATTAAGATTCCTCAACAACTACCAAAATTTAATTACAGTTTAACATTAAATACTTTAGAGAGATAAAAATATAGACAATACACTCATTTTATCAAATCAAATATTTTGAGATTTATTCATTTTTAAGAAAATATTAAATATTAATATACAAGATGCTAAGTGCTAGTGAGTGCAAAAGAAGCTAGAACACTGTTTTACCTTAAAGTTCTTGGCTTAGTGGGAGAGAATAGTTCCAGTCAGAAGGAATATGGGTTATTTGTTAAGGCAATGTACTTTGATGATGATGATGATGATGCCGGTATGATAATAAAGATGATAAAGATGACATGCCAACAACAAGGGGGACAATGGTGATAACCATGCTTACTGAATAAATATTTTGTTTCAGGTGATTTTCATATTAAGTTCTCATTAAATCTTGCTGATTTGCAGGGAAAATGTTTTTTAATCCTCATTTGGATTTATCATAGATGATAAATCTGAGTTTTTGAGAGATAGACATATCACACAACTTTCTCTCAATTAGTAAGTAGTAGATTTAGGTTTCCAGCAAATCTATCCAACTAACTTTAGAGCCCAATTTTTCCTAATGTGTCCTGGAATTTTAATTAGAAGAACTAGATGAGTTTTAGTCCTTGCTCCACTTCCTATTAGGTCAGGAACTTGAGGCAGTGATTAATTCTTTGAGTCTTAGCTTTTCCATCAGTAAAATGGGGATAATAGTATCTGTCTTATATATATATCACAGGGTTTTTGTAAATATTAAATGGGAAGAAGATGTGAAAATCTTTTATTTGTAAACTATAAAGCTCTTTTGTGAATAATTTTTATTTTAAAACTATACCAGCATATGCTGTCATCATATGCAATATTTAAAAAAAATGAAAATCCTACGTTCTTCTAAAGCTACATTTTTCAGAAGTTCAGAGTTGCAAGGACCCATCACAAAAGACAATACAACAAACTATATAAAATGAAGTTATATTGCAAACAGTCTATAAACTGTAAAAAGTAAAGAAAGATTTCTTTCCAGAATTGATTTTGAGAAGTTGGTAATCTGAACTTGGTTTACTAATTTTCTGAGTCCCACTCCAATATTCCTGAATGTGCTACTGTTGTGGTAGCTGAAGATATCTTACAATCATTCAAATCATAAAACAGAGAGTCTTTGCAAATCAGCAGAAAGAAAATAAAAGAGACCTTCAGAAGGGAATGTTATATATTGATCTATTCTGTCTCCAAATTTTTCTCCACAGAAAACATTCTGTCTCCTTTTGACACAGACATTTTTACTCTCCTTGGCTACTTCCTACAATTCTGGCCTTGTTTGTATTTAGACACAGATAAATCAAAAAGAACTTGAACATTCAAATGGGTATTTAGCATTATGTCTGCCACAAGTTAAACTACTTTATAAATACTGGCAGCACTCACCTGAGATTCATTTCCTCTAGAATATGCATTTGTTTGATTTGCAAGATGTATTCAACTGCTCACACTTCCAAAACAAAAGGGTATATATAAGTGTGTGTACATATGTGTGTGTATGTGTAGGTAAGTGTGTATGAGCACTAAACAATTAATATTAATTCACTGGACTAATGATGGTCAAAACCAGCCCTTAAATGTGCTCTTTAAAGCACATTCTACCATTTTTATATTGCATCATTCTTTTAATGTTATTGAATGTAGTAGTTTTTTAATATATGTGGAAAATGCTATTTCCTATGTGTAGTGAATCCAGTGGCTAAAGAAAAGACCAATTTCTGTTCTCAACCTTCTTTATTTGGCTGATTCCGGAAATTTCTATTCCAGGGGTTAAATAAGGTATCCCATGCAGCGATGCAGGTTTTAAAGACAGTCACTCTGGCAGCAGCTATAAAATATCTTATGCTCATTCATACCAAAATGTAAATATCCATCATTAGGGCTTTCCTGAGGCAGAGAGAAGTCAAGAGTGAGAAGACAATGGAAAAACTCTTCAGATTATGCAACCTTGCCTACAACTGTCAGACTCTTGTCATCTAACAAGGGGTATGTGAAGAACATTGACTAAATTTCTTATGCAGCAATAATTCAATCCTCTACTAAAATGGCCCATTGTATTGTATACCTGCTTCTTTATACATAGAGATAGCGAGAGCTGAAATGCAGGCAATGTGTTTCTATTTTAAAAGTCAAGCATCAGCTTGCAGCACTGATTTTTTTAAAGGACTCTTAGGACTTCAAAGATGTCACAAAGTGAAACAGCAACGTCAGGCACTGATTTTTAAAAAGTTTTTTCAAAACATTAAAGATGTTTCACCTTCTTTTGGCCTTTACAGGTGAAAATTTCACCTTTAATCAAACCTATTCTTCCCAGTGTGTAACGTGTGGGTGTGTACACTTGTATGTGTGTGTGTGTGTCTGTGTGTGTGTGTTTCTTGCTGCTTTTAAGCTTTGCTCTTAATCTTTCACATTCAACAGTTTGACTATAATATGGCTCAGTATGATTTATTTGTTTATTTGTTTGTTGAGAATTTGAGTCTAAATTTTTGTCTTCTGTGAAATTTAGGAAATCTTTGGCATTATTTTGTCAAATATTTTCCCCCATTCCCTCTTTCTTCACCTTCTAGGGCACCAATTACACATTTGTTGAACTATTTAATAATATCTAGTAGGCTCTGAGGTTCTTTTTCACATTATTGTATTTTTTCCTTTGTTTTTCATATTGAATTTTTTTCCTCTTGATCTATATTCAAGTTAACTTACTCTTTTCTCTGTCATCTATATTAAGATGTTCAGTTCCTATAGGAAAATTTTAATGTTGTCTAATGTTCAGATGTATTTTCTATTCAAGAATTTCATTTATTTCTTTATTATCATTATTATTTTTCTGCCAAAATTTTCTAGTTTTTGCAAGTATACACTTACTTTTTTTTTAATAGAGGAGAGTTACCATCATCAATTTAAAATCCTAGTCCCCTAGTTCCAATATCTGATTCATTTTCAGGTTGGCCTCAGATAATTTTCTTTATTTTAGACTGTGTTTCATTTCCCTGGTTATTTGTAAGTTGGGTAATTTTGCATCATATCCTAGACATTGAGAAAATTAATTTGCAGAAAATATGGATTGTTATTTTTTTCAAATGAGTGTTATTTCTTTTGTCTACCAGGCAATTACCTTGTTTGAATTGGAATTGAAAACACTCCGGCAGCAGCTCCAGTCTAAGTTCAGTTTTTTGGTCCTTAGCTGAGCTTCTTTGAATTTGTTTCTTACATGAGTGGTTTTATCATTAGTCAGAGATGTGGGTATACAGAATTTGAGGATTTCTTCTCTCTTTCTTTTCTTTGATCCCTTCACTCTTGCCTGTGACCATGATTTTTCTAACTGCAGTTTTTCCATTGGTACACTTGCCAACTGATATGCTGCGCCTACATTATTTGGTCTCAGATTAAAAGCTGTGAAAATGGAATTCACTATATTGAATGTTCGCCCACAAAACAGTACCTTCAGATTGCTGAGTTTGGCATCTTGTGCACATTTTATAGCTGTTTTACGATGGTGTATTATTCTGGTACAATTTTAATCTATTCTTACCAGAAGTGGAAACCAATAGTTATTTCTAAAAATTAATTGTTAAAATGTTTCTGTTAGGTTGAAGGAATATATTAAGTGAATTCATAACATCAAATTTACCTGCTGGGTAGCACAACATAGCCATTTGTGGTCACAGAAAAATCAGCAAATTTGTAATTATTTCTCTTTCACAAAAATAGAAATCAAACATCAAATATCTCTTTGGGTTTAACAACACTGTTCTGTACTCTACCATGATAAAATTAGTGTATATCTGTGTGATACAAAAGAATTTTCATGGTCATTTCCCATATTATTGCACAGTAGTAGTAAGATTGAATTATTGAAAGAAGAGAAACTGAATTTTGGGCTTAACTGCATTTAATGAAGTAACTATTTGTGGAAGTATTGGAAGAGGAAGAAGCCGTTACCGAAACTTGGTAAAAGCTCTGATCATAGGATAGGGCTGCTGTATGGAATCAGTGACTGAAAATACTGTCCAGACTGCTCAGAGCAGGAGCAGGAGCCTAACAGAGAGGGAGCAGAGGGGAGCTATAAGTCAGTCTCTATCTTCTGTTTGTGCCTTTCTTGGCGGAAACCAATCAGAAACCAGGCGATGCAGTGGGCTGAGGTCAGCCTCCTAAGAGCGTGGACAAGGACATATCATGGATGGGGAGGATTAAGAGAACAGCAACTGGGTCACTTACTTTTACTAAAACGAATGTAAATGGGACTTTTTTATACGGTAGTTAACCAATATTTGCATATTAGCAAAGGTAAAATCGGGATGGACGAAAATGTAAAGAGAGAAAATGCCACACAAACCAGAGAAGAAAAATGTTCTGCCTATGGATGTGACAGAACAATTGGATCATCTGTATTCTATTTTTATTCTATGCAGAAAGAAATCAGTAGGTTTTGGTGGATTAGAAAGTTTTGAGGTCATGTCTGGGCTTTGTCACATACTAAGCACTGTAAGATCTTGGACACTTACTAAACCTCCCTGAGTCTCAGTTTCTAAGGAGTAAAATGGTGATAAGGGGTTTGGGAGGATTAGAGGTGGCTCTCCATCCATACAAATTAAGGTATATATACTAAATAAAGTTCTCAATAAATGTTAAGTATTCTTAAAGATATGAGGTTATTAATGATGTCATGATTTTCCTAACTTCAATCCTGAGGCTTTATTTTTTGAAATAAACTGGTAGCTATATCAAAATAGGTCAGTTGGCTTCCTAACAAAAATAGTCTACCTGGGTGTGGAGTTCATGCCAGATGCTGCTTTATGGGCCAGCGTGGGGAGGCTGGTGGTATTTACAAACAGTAGGTCGGCTGTTCTCAGGATTCATGATTGTATATTTTGGAAATGCTTGTGTCTTCTCAATCATAACGTACCTGAAGACTTTTTTTTCCAGATTGAGAATGATTAGTAGGAATAATAAAAACAACTTTTGTCTGACTGACTTCAAAGTAAATTAGTTTTCATCCTGGTTCTAAGTGTGGCAAAGTTACTTTTTAAATATGTTTTTTAAATTTGAGAATGATTTTAGGTAGTTTCAAAGTTACAAAGATAGTACAGGAATTTCCCACGTATTCATCACCCAGTTTCCTCTAATGTTAAGCATCTTACATAACTATGCTGCATTTGTTAAAACTAAAAAATTCACACTAGTACACTACTGTTAACTCAACTACGAGCTTTATTTGAATTTTTTCAGTTTTTTCTGGTAATGTCCCTTTTTTGTTCCAGGATCCAATCCAATATGCCACACTGCATTTAGAGCAGAGTTATTTTAGTT
Source organism: Daubentonia madagascariensis (assembly GCA_023783475.1). Lineage (NCBI taxonomy): Eukaryota > Metazoa > Chordata > Mammalia > Primates > Daubentoniidae > Daubentonia > Daubentonia madagascariensis. The sequence continues at coordinate 35,190,523 of JAKFHU010001035.1, read as the reverse complement.
TTATTTTATATTTTATTTGTTTATATTCTGGGGAAATACATACAACTATGAATGTAGAAAACAGAAAATATGACTTGGGCTGTATTAGTTTTCTGGGAGATCTTGTAACAAATTGCCACAGAACAAAAGATTTTTTTATCTGGTTATGCCTAACATATAACATTGGGAGGTCAGTGCAGGTTCTTATAGGTGTTAAACCCAAATTCCTTTTGTCAGGATTAAAAAGCCACTCAAGCCTCAATTCATGTTTTAAAGAATTAAACAATGTAAATTATACATTCTTATAGACATGAATTCAAGCTGGAAATTGAAACAAAAACATAAATGGACAGTTTTATCTATTTTAAAGGGCACATGCAATACTACAATTTCTGTCTAGCATTTTGTAATCCAAACATGATTATTTAATTTAGATAGAATGCTTCAATATGCTAAAAAATTTAATGGTGGATGTGATCTAAAAAAGTCATTGTAGCTGAAACAAAGAAAAAATAGTAAGTGAAACTCTTTTCTATTATGCAAAGGCAATTGATAACAAACTTTGCTGATGGCATACTTAGAGACTTCTAGTCCACTCTTAGTTCACTGACTGGGAAGACAGGACAAGGAAATGAGACCTGAGAAACTCAGGGGCTGGCCCCGCAGGCCCATTCCTATTATGTCACCATCCATTAAACAGGGATGTTAGTGAGAAAGCTTACTACAGAGGGAGTAGAGTGGTTAAAGGCACAAATTCTGAGCAGAACTGAGTTCACTTTCCAGTTTCCTCACCTATGAGATTTATACCTCCTTTTATTGCCAATATCTTAATTTGTGAAGTTGGGATAACAATTCTCTTCCTTTTAAGGATGATAAAAGGATTAAAGAGTAGGTAATATTGATGAAGTTGATTTGTGTAAAACCCTATCAAAGCCCTAAATTAATGCTAGGTACACAGTAAACAGCTTTTTTATGGTTTTAATATACTGTTGTATCATAAAGCCAGCCCTGGCTCTGGAATCCCAGAAAACTGGTTTTGAACCATAGTTCTTTCATTTTAGCTGTGTAACCTAGAAAAATTGTCTTATGTCTCTCCTTGATTATTCTCATTTAAAAAAACAAAAAGGACAAGGACAGTGCCTATTTTATTGGATTCTAATGCACATTCCATGAGCTAACTCCTGAAAAGCAAGAATTAAATGGAATGTGCACATTCCACCATGTTACCATGATAGTATTAATAAACATGCAGGTGCAATAGTGTTGGCAAGGTAAATGACCACATGGGCACAATGAAAGGTTTGCACACAAATAAAGCCTTTAACTAGGGCAATTCTACATTTGATGGGGCATACAATATTAACAATTATCTTTGAAAAATGAAGTATTCTTAAGAATTTCTTAGTCACTTTAGAGTAGGAAAATCAATATAATATATAACAAGGAATGCAGCAATGAACAGATACAGCAAATCATGAGTCCTCTTAATTTTAATGTAATTCAAGTACTGATGTAATTCTTAAACATTTCAAATATCACCAAGAGTTCTGTTTAAAGAATATCTTTTCTTATGACATTGTGTACAGATCAGAATGAGACTATTGGGAAAAGTATACAAGAAAGGGATTCTGCTTGATCAAGACTGCCAGAATTCCTTGACTAACCTCATGCAAGGACATTGTTTTTTTTCTTTTTTGCAAGAATATATTGCTCCAGAAGTCTCATAGCTGACGAATGTTTGAGGGCAGATTAAACTAAGTATAGAACAACACTGCCAACATTAATGTAATATCTTATTTTAAAACTTGTAAAATAGTATAACATATGGTGATGACATTGCAAGACTTCGTTGGTATTAATACTGTTGAAGTAATTAAAGTCATCTTGTTTCTGTAGTCTTATAAATTACCAAACTTAATCACTATGGAAGAAATGTGCCTTACATTTGGAGGTAATGCTGAGTGACAAATATGAAAATGAGTTGACAAAAAGAACTATCAGGGATAAAACAAACAAATTATAATATTTGTAATAATATTGGGAAATATTATTTGAGAAGTAAGCTCTTGCTCAATGAAAATTTTTACTCTATTCTAAGACACTGCATAACTAACATCCTGTATTATTTAGCATGCTTACCTGTTATTTTTGTAATACTGCACAACAAAGCCATTAATCTCAAGCTCATTATTTATTTTCTATTAAATGAAAGCTCACCTATATATCAGACTATATTAAATTTTTATTCAGAAGTGATCTTTAGGGAGCAAAATGATTTCTTATTGAATAATAATCACAAAATAAAGACTAAGGCCAAATTTGAAAAGGAAATACAGAAATACACAGGAAAATGGCTTGAAAGAAAGTAGTTATTTTGTTATATCAGCAAAGGCATAATGTAGTTATTCATTAATTAATTTATGCAATACTCATTGGTTGATCACCTACAATATGCCATGTATTTTTACAAGAAATATTTCCTGTTAAGTGAGAAACCTCGCAATTTTGAGAAGTTCACAGATTTTGGCCTTTTATAGATAGTTCTTAGAAGAAATCCTTTCAGAGAGACAACATAGCTTCATTTATACTACATTTATGGTGTTAACACGGTGGACTTGTTAAAGGTGTCAGTCCAATTTTTTAAGGGTCAGGTATAAGGATTACTTGGCTATAACAGTAAGATTTTATTTTCCATATTGACAATCTGTAAATTTATATTGCTGGAACAACTCATAGTGACTTTTGTTGCTGACAGTAAGGCAAGATAGACACCCAGACCCATCTTCCCAGTAAAAACAACAAAACGCTGGATGGACACATTTTTAAATAGACAAAAGCTGGTAGGCAAGTACAAGTAAGCACAGGTTAAGTAACTGAATAAAAGAGGGAACAAAGAGAGGTGATCTGAGCTCTAAGGCCTACTTTTATAGGAAAGTGTTTGCAAAATCCCGTGAACTTGAGCTTTAATTTATATGAATTGAGGGATGGGAGAGACAGGGGTAGGGAATTCAATGGAAATCCTACTTCACAAAGCTGACAGGAACCTTGAGAACACAAATATAAGAGAATATAAAAGGGAAAATATATCAGAAATTGAAATAAATGTAAATGGACTAAATGTAGCAGTTAACAAAAAAATCGTCAAACTGGATAAAAATACAAAATCTAGATATTCAACATTTATGAGATACACACCTAAAACATTAGGATAAAAAACGATTGAATGAAAGAAAATAGATGTATTCCAGGCAAATCTTTGCAAATCATATACAAAAAAATCTTTGTAGATATTTAAATAAGACAGACTGTGAGTCAAAAGTCTTTCTAAATATAATATGTTACTACTTAATTTCAATTCACCAGAAAAGTATAATAATTTAAATTTGAATACAAGAAATACTATAATTTCAAAATACATACATTTTTTAAAAAAGTTAGGACTATGGAGAGAAATAAACATATTTACTTAATCATGGGATCTTTAAAAACCTCTTATTATTTTATAGACCCAGCTGCCCCTCAAAAAATAGGACATAGAAGACTCAAAGCCCAATTAATAAACTTCAATTAGTGGGTAGCTATAGAATACTTCAATCAACAAGTTAAGAATATATATTATTTTCAAAGACACAGATGCCATTTAAAAAATAACCATATACTAAGCCATGAAAGATTATATCATTCACAATAAAAATCCCTGATCACAATGTAAAGAACTCAATCAACCAGATATCTAAAATAAAACTGATATGTTTAGAATTAGGAAACTTTCAAATAATGTATGCATAACAAGAAACCACAAATAAGATTTTAAAATTGTAACTAGACAGTAACAAAAGACTAACTATTTAAAAGTAAATGTAATGCAGCTAACATCATACTTAGATATTTATAGGCTATATTAATTTTCTATTGCTGGAATTATTAATTACCACAATATTAGTGGCTTAAACCAACACAAATTTATTATCTTTCAGTTCTATAGGTCAGAAATGTGGCATGGTCTCACCAAGCTAAAATTAAGATGCCTGTGAGTCTTCTCACACTGTCTCTCTCTAACCCACCCTTCTGCCTCTCTCCCACTTGTAAGAGCACATGAGCTCTTAGATTGGACGCTACCAGATAATCAAGAATAAACTCTCCATATGAAGGTTCAATGATGGTGAGTATCCTGAATTTCAAATGCGACCTAAATTCCCTTTTGCTATGTAAGATAACATATTTACAGGTTCTGGGGATTAGGATGTGTACATCTTTGGGGAGCCATTATTCTGCCTACTACATATCCTTAAATTCTTATAGAAAGAAGAAAGACTGAAAATAATGAGCTAAGCATTGAAATTTTTTTTTAAAAAAGAAGAGCCATAAATGAACTAAAAAAAATTCATATGAGACTAATGAAATAAACATAAAATAGAGATGATCAACAAAACCCAAGGTTGATTTTAATTGACTTATAAAGTTAATATATACATCAGCAAGATTGATTAAAAAAAGAAAGAAGTCACAACATATTAGAAGCAAAGAAAACATAACTAGAATATAAAATTTAGAGAAATGATAAGAGTAATATTAATAAATTTATTCAATACATTTGAAAACTTAGATGAAATAGCAAACCAATAGAAAAATATAATTTGTCAAAACTGAGTCAAAGTAAAAAAATCCAAATAATCTCTAAATCAAGGATTGAATTATATTAGTAGTTAAAAATCATCCTACAAACATAATTTTGCATAGAGTTTTATATGCAAGTTCTTCAGTCATTCAAGAAACAAATAATTTCAATCATTAACAAACTATTCCAAAGACCAGAAAAAGAGATAACACTAAAAACACATTTTTATAATGCTAGAAAAACTTAGTGACAAAAATCTGTCAAGGACAGAAGAAGAAAAAAATTATCAATCAAATACATTAAATATATATGAGAAATTTTCTAAATAAAATATTAGCAAATTAAAACCAGTCACATACTGAAAAGTAATATATCACTACTAATATCAACTTATTTCAGCAATGCAAAGTTCATTTGACATTAGAAAATCATCTCACTCCATTTACCAAATTTACCGAAATTAGAGGAGAATAAATCATATTATGATTTTAATATATTCAATATGATAAAATGTAGAATGTATTCCTTTAAAAATTAGTAAGATAAGCTCCCTTTTTAAAATCTGTTAAAATATATTTATTATAAACCTACAGAAAACATCATACATTTTAAGGTTTGTATAAGACATTGGTGTCTGTTATCACCATTCTTTTTGACACTGTCCTTTCCTAAAAAGTAAGAGAAGAAAAAGAAATAAAAGGTATATAATTAGAAAAGAAGATTCCTTACTTCATTATCTCGGATAATGATTATTAAATTAAAAAACCTCAAAAGGCACTCAGATAATACATTAGATTTAATAGGAGGGCATGGTAAGTTTGATGGATATAAAATCAATAATAAAAATTAACTATATTTATGTATGCTAGGAAAAATAAGTAAGAGAAATTTATTTAATAACAAATCATAATATTTCAATAACACTAAATATTAAAAACTGCTAATAAATCTAAGAAATATGTACAAGTCCTTTACAAGGAAATTACAAAACTTTGTTATTTTAAAAAGATCTACATCATGTCATTATGCTAATATTAATAAAACTTAACATGGTAATTATTCAGTTATGCCCAGTTGAGCTATATAATAAATAAATTTGAGAGATGATTTTTAACTTTACGTGGAAGATCAAAGGTAAAAATAACCAAAACATTCCTAAAAAAGAACAATTTGAGGTTACTTGCCTTATCAAATATCCAGAATTATTGTATGGTTATAGTAACTAAGCATGGTATTGATGTCTATATAAAAGTATAGATTATTGTAAGAGCAAGAGAGTTTAATGACAGACACATATATATATGAAATAGTGATTTATAACAGAGTTGTCATTTCAGATGGATGAGGAAAGGAAGAATTCTTTAACAAATAGTGACAATGTTAAAAAATCAGTTCCAGATGGAATAAAGACAGAAATGTGCTGATAAATGTTTAAAAACAAGATACTTCCCCTGCCAAAAAACCCCCACAAAACCTAGCAACCAAATTCTGATTTTTTTAGTGTTTGCCAATTTCCATGTTGTAAATATTCCCATGATGACCAATTTTAAGCTACCAATGGAATGTCAACCAGCTCCCCAAATTTCTGAAAATGCAGTAATTGGCTCTTACAAGTCAGCATGGGCTGTCTCAAGCACACCACTGATTATCAAATGTTTAAATATAAAAGGAGAAACTCATAGAAGAGAACACAAAAATATATATTTGTGTCTTTAAAGTTGGGATAGGTATCTTAAGACTGAAAAGAACAATGAAAGATTGACAATTTTGATTACATTAAAAAAGCAACTTTTAATTATCCTAAGGCACAACAAAAATGAAGACAAGCTTTTCAAAAGACATGAACAACAAAAGTATTTTTCCACAGAATATAGAGAACTCTTACAAATCAATAAGAAACATGGGCAAAAACATGAACAGATATTTCACAGAAATTGAAGCACAAATGTTTAATAACATGCAATAAGATTTCCAATATTATGAAAATCACAGAAATGCAAATTAAAACCATAACAAGATGCTATTTTACTTCAACAAGATAAACAAAGAGTAAAAGTTTGACAATATTGTGTTGAAAAAATGTGAAACAATGAAAACTCCTATACAATAATTGTGGGAGTATAAAATGAGAAAATAATTTTGGAAAATAATTAAGAATTATTTAGTAAAATTCCTTTCCTAATGAGGAGTTTTTGACTGAAATCCATGGACCCTCAAGAAATACATGGATAGATTTCAGAGGGTCTGTGCAGTTAGATGATAAAAACATTTCATCTTTATTTTCACTGAATTTCTAACTGAAATTTAGCGTTTTTTTCAGTTATGAACGAAAGGAAAGATCTAAAGTAGTATTACCAGTATGGAGGATTTATCGCTGCAGAAATCACAGCTAGGCAAATCACATTAGAGTTATTGCAATATTCCCAAATATCATTTATGCTAATCCTTTGCTAGAAATTATGCCAATAATTATACCATTGCTAGATTTTATTAAGTGGGTTAATAAAGAAGAACATTTGTTACTATACACACATTTAAAAATATTTTAATTGTATTTTTAAAAAATTCATTTTATTTTAAACCTATGCATTTATTTTAAATGTGTAAAATGTTTAATTCTTTATAATGTTATTATGAAAAAGCATCATAGGTTTCTGTGAACTGCCAAACATCTTCATAACATGAAATATTTTAGGAATTCTTGCATATGTACATCAGGAATTTATATAAGAATATTCATAACAGCATGATTTATAATAGCAAGAGCTGGGAACAATTCAAAAGCTCATCAAATATAAAATGGATAAATAAATTGTATTTTATTTGTACAATAGAATACTATACTATAGTGAAAATAATGAGCTAATTTTTTTAATAACAACACAAATAACTCTTAGGAACAAAATATTAAAAGAGTAAGTTGCAGAAAATACAGCAAATATCTATTTATATCATACATAAAAACATTCAAAATTAAATAATATCTTGTTTAGGGATTCAAAAATGTGGTAAAACTATTTTTAAAAGCAAGAGGGTGATAAAGATAAATTTGGGAGGGGTATTCAGTACTATTCAAAGGTGAAGACAATACCCTGTAAGAATGCTATGAGTACTGAGCAGTACATTCCTTTTTCCTTTACACATATTTTATAACTATTGATTTGAATTTAATCAACATTTAACAATAACAATATGGTTCTTACTTTATATGCACTTTACACAGTTGCATAAAATTTATAAAAGTTAATATTTTTCACAAGGGTATGTAAAGGAAGGGCTCATGTTCCATACCCTTATACCTCTTTCATGCTAGAGATGGTATTGACCTAATAGACACATAGATACATCCTTATCTTAAAGAGTTACAATTATTCAAAATATTTGGCAAATTATGAAAATTGTGATTTGAAAAGAGAATGTGCCAAATTCTCTCCCCATGAATAGATATAGGGCTAACCATTTTTACTGTGGTCTAAGGATGAACTTTTTGTGTAAGGGCTGGCTTATGGCTTTTCTGACTCCTAAAAACATGTAAATTAGAAAAACATGGTATCTCATAGAGAACTTTAGTTCAAAATAAGTTTTTTTTTTTTTTTGCTAAGGTGGTACATTACTTTGTATTTGTAAACAGAAGTTAGATTTCCAGTAACCACATATTTTCTTGAATAAAGATGACAGTCTCTAATTACCTTGAAAGATACTGAAAATCACCAAGGCACATGCTCCAAAGCAGACCTTTGAGAATGAAAAGAAGGCCAAGTTTACATATCAATAGTTAGTAAAAACTTTGCTAGGTCCTTGGGGAAGGCAACTAACCCAAAGTGACTCTGGTCAAGAAAGTGATAATTAGAATTTGGGATAATTATATTCCTCTCAATGGACTTCTCAAATAGTTGAGTTTCTGATTGACATTTAAAGCAGAAAATCATAAAGGAAGATTAGGAATTACCCCAATGATGCAAATGTAATGAATTTTTCTTTTCCTTGTAAATGAATCAGTTAAGAAAAAAAGAAATGAATGACTTATGTCATTAGTTATCATGCTTGGGATAGCATGAAGACAATTTATTTTTTCAGTTGTAGTAAGTCAATACTAGGAAAAAAAATGTTGGATTTAAAAGTTTTGTTTTGTTTTATAAAGTCAGAATGACAGATCATAGCACCTGAAATAGATGGCTGCACTTTGAAATCTTAACAGTTATGTTTTTCAGAATTCAGTGCATTCTTAAAGAATATTTTTAGCTATAGCACTATTTTTTGTTATTTGAAACAGATGTATGTCTAAACATAGCTGTTCACTTCATGTCATCAAAAATATTGTAAACATGATAATTATATACTCAACCTTAATTCTTGTATGTCCTAATTTTCACTTTATTAAAATTATTTTGGTATTTTAACTCAGGTTATGCAAATTCACACACACCTGTGATAAAAATGTTGTCCTTATTTAGTATTTGAATATAAACAGAATAAGAGAAATACCTCATCCACTGAAAGGAAGATGTCATTTTTCCTAAGAGAAGTGGCAGCCTTATTTGCACTAATCACCCATCTCATTTTACATTAAAAGTACATTTCAGGCATTTAGGTCACGGGCTTGTCTTTTCCTCCTGAAATATTGCAATGATACTACTAAAACCGATCTGAGGTGTCCTTTTTTTTTCTTTTTTGCATAATATACTGGAAACTGCTCTTTTCCCCAAACATCCATAATTACTTAAAAAATATTATAAACAAAGCCATCTAGAATATTATCTTTACAATTGTGGAACAAGATGAAACATTGAACAGAAAAGAACATAATTAATGATAACATGAGTAATTCTTAAAATCATGTACAATTCTACTTATTATATTTAATGTGTTAATGTTATTGTGGTATGAATTTCCAAACCTTAAAGAAATTTGCATTTAAAACCAAATAACATTCTAATTTTTATTGAGAAAAATGAGGCACACAGACAGAATAGCTTTGCCTAAAGACTGTAAATATGATGACGATTCAGACATGACTATAATAAACTTAATGGTCATTGAAAATCCTTGACCATAGATAGGAAAATTCAAAAGACAACTTTCCTGAAAAGGGAAATAGGAGTTGCTCTTAAGGTAAAGGTTGAATATGAAATAACTCAGAGCAATATGCTCAATTGATTTGAATTCTGTACAATAGTAACAATATAATATAAGTTCTGTATATTATCTCGTCAGTATCTGTGATTACAGATCTCAATAGAATGCATTAGAATAATACTTTTTAAAATTCTTAAAATTGTCAGATTTACTCAGGAATCCGGGAACCCAAGGGAAGCTCTCAGAAGAGTTCAACATCTAGCTGACAGATTGCCATAGTTGAGGTAAAAGACCTATTTGTTGACTTTAGAAATAAAGCAAAAATTTTAGTAACTGTGATGCTGGGCCTTCTCACCTCTTCTCTTGTAAAGAAATGTGTGACAATACTCCAAAGTCTAGGGATTTGGAAACCTGTCACAGGGAAAAACAAAAACAAAACAAAACAAGAAACAAAAAAAGAAAAAACAAAACCCCAAACCCTATTTGTTGTCAAAAATGACAATGAACATCAATAATCCTTTGAACAAAACCAACTTTGTTCAGAGGAAAAAGAATTTCATAGTCTACAAAAACTTGAGATTAAAGTGTTCCTAAATTATTAGGTTTACAAAGAAAAGATTCCATAACTTTAGGGCTTAAGAATTGTTTGCTTTTCACTAAGCATATCCTAATTTAATCTGATTTTGGGGATTTTCTTATAATTCTCTATCAGAATTTTATAATGTTTACACTATTAACACTATAAAAATGGTGTTTACTTGACTGATTCAGAAATATACTTTCACTCCCTCTCATATGATTTCAATTCTGGAGATTGTAGGGGAATAACAATTTAAGCTCCATAGGTGTGCATTTTAATATTTCTAAGCAGTGTCAAGTTAACACTGATTTTATAAACTTAAACTCAGCATTTGTCTTTTTTAGTTATCACTAACATGTAAATATATGTTATATATATGTAAATAACATGTTAGGTATGGAAATTAGTAATGGAGAACATTGAAATCAGAATCAATGTTTGTAAAGGTCAGAATTTAATTATGTGGCTACTTTCTGCAGTTCTCACAGAGTTGATCCTCTTCTACCACGATGGGATTTATGTGTGCACTTTCAAAAGGCACAATACATTTTTTGTGAAAATTATTAGATCTAATTTATTAAAACAATCCCAGTAGCCTTGGATTATATTTACTTGCTTTTTATCCTTAATTACCAATAGCTTTACAGTTTCATTTCATGGACTTTAAAATGTAGTTTATAAAGAAACTTTATAAAGTTTATAAAGAAAACATAAGTTTTAACCACTGTATAAATAAAAGTTAATTACAATTAGAAAGAAAAACTGTTTACCTATCCATTCAAGTGTTTACAAGGATGAATATGTTCCACTAGCATGATCATATATCAATTCTGAGTGTGCCAGTCTCTGAAAATACAAAAGAGGATTTCTGTGCAGAGCTGATCATTTCAGGTTATAAAAGAAATACTTGCATTTCATTATTTCTACCTTAATTCATGTCCTGTGCCTTTAATATCTATTCCTTCTCTCACAGTTCTTTTGGGTGCTAGGCACATGAGGTCTTCATTCTTGCTGATGCTCTTGCTATATTTCATAGGGGAAGAAATTCATCTACTCTTCTTTTAACTTTCTAGTTATCATAGATCTCCAATGTAGATAACATTCTTTATTACTGGAAGTAAATACAAAAAATCAAATGAAGGGTATTGTTTGGAAAGAAAGATGTCCCTTGATTGGCAAAGACAAAGAATAATTCATTATAATATAGAGGCAGGGCCAAGGGCCTCAGCCTTAGAATTTTAGCAACTGAGAAGGTTAAAAAGTAAAATAGGAAAGAGAGAAGTTTATTGAAATACTGAGCAACCAATATTACAAATATTACAAAGTTGCTGTAACATTTCTGTCTCAGTTACCTCTGGGAAATGAAGATATACCTCCTAAACCAAATTGTATCCTTTCCCTTTCTTCTCTGACCGAAGAGGTGATTAGAGTTAGAGATACAAATGGCAGATAGAAATACAGGCATAATTTTTTGATTTCAAAAAAAGACAACTTTGTGCAATGAAAGGTGAAATGTGTCCTTTGTAAATGCAATTGAATTTACCTTATCATTAGTGACATAAAAGAATTTATCACTGCAAGGAAGTACATGATTACACTAGAGTTCAAGGTGTATACACTGTTCTGCCTTAACAATATTCATCTTCTAAAGATCTCTAAAGAATATACTCAATCCTCGGGCAAATGTCTTACATGCGTTGTTTTCAAAGGACATAGTACAAGCTTAACAGAAGTGGCCTGCTATGTCTTAAATACGGGGCATAAAATGATTTATATGTAACAATCAAAAATGCAATTGCATCACAAGGCACTTACCTTGATTGAAATCAACTTAAGTGGCAAAAACACACGGATGAAGGAATAGTAAGTTAAATGCCGTCATAGATTCAGCCTGCTATTCTGTTTAGATGGTGTATGCCCTGGAATGGCTGAGATGAGAAACTCATCTTTCCTTCTGTGGGCTTCCGTTCTGCCTCTGAAAGCGTGAACATCTTGTCAGGTTGAGGGTGGCTCTAGTTCTTTAAAAGAGAGAGTTTTTGTATCAGATGGATCATTAAATGCAAGCCAACCCACTCATCTATTGTTTATTTGAAGGAAAAAACCCCTCAGATCCAATGCAGGAGAAAAGATGGCAGTGTCAGACTTAAAGGAAAAATGTACGTCTCCCACAGATGCTCGATTAAGTGGTTGTCAAGGGTCATTTCTACCATGCATGATTTTCATCTGCTGAGTTAATTTCAGAGCCTATTTCTTCTAGGTGACTCCCTGGAATTGGTTAAAAATTGAGTGTGTTTTGTTATGATACCTATATCTCCACGAAGATTCACTCAAAAGTCACCCTGTTATGTATTTATTACCAGAAGGCAGATTACGTGGTTTTCAGATTAACCATAGTAAAAATAACAATGCATTTGCAAAAAAGTTAAAAATTACAAATCAGCAAAACCTTCTACATATTTAAGGTGTCTATTATTTGGGACTTCATAGTGACTTACAAATGACACTTTGTATCAGCTTCAATGCAGGGATGCCTTCTTCCTTCATAATTAGTGCTTGTCTATTGGTCACTGCCTTTTATGTGTTCTTCCATAATGAGGAGAACTTCAGCACTGCTAATATCCAGGGCGAAAAATAACTACGTTTCTTAGAGCTGGCTGGAGGGTAAGGTCGGCGGTGGAGGTTATGATGGAAGTTGGACTGATTAAGGGCCCTCCGTTCCTGGGATTTTTGCTGTTTTAGAAGTGTCATGTTTTTGTTCTGCTGCTAATTTGAATAACCTCCTTCCTCCCTCCCTCCCTCCCTACTTCCTTCCCTCCCTCCCCGCTTCCCTTCCTTCCTCTATTCCTTCTAGACCAGACAATTCTAACTCTTTTTCTGATCTCCTCAGAGGAGCTTTCTCAGAATGCCCACTCAGAGTTAAACAGTTTTGTAGTCTCTAGTATATATAATAACACTATTAATGAACATAATACTGGATATTCTGAATGTTTACTTGTTAATGTCCTTCGCCATGTCAGATGTTTCTCAAATTCAGGGACTGTATTAATTTCCTATTGCTGCCATAACAAATTACCACAGATTTAGTGGCTTAAAACAAAATACATTACCTTAGAGGTCTGTAGGTGAGAAGTCAGAAATGGGCCTCATTGGGCTAAAATCAAAGTATTGGTAGGACGTCATTCTTTTTGGAGGCTCTAGGGGAGAATCCATTCCTTTGTATTTTTCAGCTTCTAGAGGCTGCCTGTATTCTCTGTTTATGTCTCTTCCTCCGTCTTCAAAGCCAGTAGCATATTCCAATTTCCGCCTCACTCTGGACTCTGCTTTTGTTGTGACATCTCTTTCTCTGACTCTGACTGTACTGCCTCCTGCTTTCCCTTATAAGGACCCTTGTGATTACTTTGGAGCCACCTAGATAAGCCAGGATATTTTCTCCGTTTCAAAATCCTTAATCATATCTGCAAATTCCCTTTGTCACGTAAGGTAACATTTTCACAGAGTCCAGGAATTAGGCTGCGGACATCTTTGGGGGAGGCCATTATTCTACCTACTGCAGGTATCATGTTAGCTTTTTTTTTTTCTGAAATCTAAGGTCTAGTCAAATATGTGATATGTTATAGATGTTCAATGAATATTTGATGAGTTAACAGATGATAAGGTCTGTTAATACCATGTCATTCAAATGACAAATATCATAAAAGTATGTTCTAAAATTTCACTTAATTGTTCACTTTTCCCATTACAGTATTTTCAATACAATAAAGAGCTTGGGGCCAACAATGTCATAGGATGCAAAACTCTTTCAAGAGTGGCAATGCCACTCTGTGATGAAACTCAGATATCTCATAATGGGGTTGTCCTATAGGAAATGAAGCATGAAATGCCATCATATTTGGTCTACTCAACAGAAGAGCTCTTTCTATTTTAAAGAGAATGATGCCAAGAATGCTGCCCATTCCTCTCAGGCTTGCTTCTACCCTATTTTCTTTTTCACAGGGGTTTCTTACCTATAGTTTTATATCATGATTTATAAATTACAAACCATAAGACATTAAGTTAAAATTATGATTATAAAGCATTAGTATTTTCTGCCTCCTTGACCCTTTATTCAACTTCTCTTTTCTTTTTGGTAATTGAAATTATATATTTCATTTTCCAACATGCCTTTTTTGGAATCTAACTAGAAGCTCTCTTTTACCTGAAAGCTCAGTTTGTCTTTGAGGCTAGGTAAACACAAAACCAGAAAATCTCATGAGTTCTGTGGTATGACATGGGACTTACTGGAGCTCAGAGAAATAGTTGCAGAGAATAGATGAAATTCTCTACACACTAGGTATTCTAAAAAACATTTATGCCTAATTTTATTTATTTTTTATGAATTTATTTGTTTATTTATTTCACAGTCTTCTTTTTTTTTTGAGACAGTCTCTTTGTCACCCAGGGTAGAGTACAGTAGCATCTTCATAGCTCACTGCAACCTCAAACTCGTGGGCTAAAGCAATCCTCCTGCCTCAGCCTTCCGAGTAGCTGAGACTACAGGCACGTACCACCAGGCCCAGCTAATTTTTTCTATTTTGGTAGAGATGGGGTCTTGCTCTTGCTCAGGCTGGTCTTGAACTCCTGACCTCAAGTGATCCTCCTGCCTCGGCCTCCCAGAGTGCTAGGATTTCAGGCGTGAGCCATTGTGCCCCAGCAAGAGTTTTTAATGTATTTTGAGTAATGGATAGTTTTTTTTAGAGAGATGGGGTCTCACTATGTTGTCCAGGCTGGTCTTGAACTCCTGGGCTCAAGGGATCCTCTGCCTCAGCCTCCCAAAGTATTGGGATTACAGGTGTGAGCCACTGCGCCTGACCAGAGTAATGGATAATTTTGGAAGTCTGACAAAAAGGTGTGGCTCCCTTCTCCTCTCAGGCCTCCCAAAAGTGCAATGTTTTGCATACTACTCTAGGATGTTCATGGATCCCCTAAAGCCCATCAATAGGCCCCTAAATCATTAAGAGGTTTGTGAATCCCAGGGTAAAAACTCCCATCCTAGACCAAGGCACAGATTTTATTTTTTGCCAATATAGTCTGTGCTTGATTAGCTCATTTCTTTAAAACATGGTTCTAATATGGATGGGATCATATACTCAACCTATGTATAGTCTAGCTGTCTTAGCTATCCCAAACTATATAGGTCAGATGTGTTTTACATGTGTGCTATGAGTCACAGGCAGGATTCAGTGAGAACATAAGGATGACTCAGTGAAAATTTATCTGTATTAGCCGTAATTACCAATTGAAATTCCTGCCAATGGGTGGTTGATGGTATTATCTTGTACTCAAGGTGACAAACTCTAAATTTATGGTTGGGACAATAGTTTCTTGCTTTTGAAGCCAACAGTTGATGATAAAAAGTTAAACTGTCCAATGTTCTTTGATAGCTTTTCCCAGTTTATGTTTCTGTATGACTGCCAGAGTCCAGAAGTCCAGGAATTTTCCATCCCTTACTATAGAGCAGTAAGCAAACATGGCCAGTGGCAAGGATTTGGTAAAGTTCAGCAAAATTTGGCTAAGGCAGGTTCAAATATAAACTATTGCTTTTCCAAGCCAAGAACAAATAGTAACTAGAAATTGATATGGAAGGAAGAACAATCAATTCAAAAGCTTTCTGAGTAAAGCTTTCTGAGCTTTAGAGTAAAATATTTTCATTTATTTTTCAAAATAATGAGCTATCTTTTCTGATGAAAAAGGTAAATAAAATGCATAGTCCTTAAGAAATTACTTAAAAAAGAGACCAGATAAAATAAGCTTATGAACCCATTTAATCATTCTAATTTCTACTTTCAAGTTACTTATAAGGAGATGAAATGAAATAGAGAATGATGTTAAACCCCTTGTTAGATATGGAGATCACCTAAAGAAAAGTTAATAAAAACTGATTACATAACCATGACTATACTTTTTCCAGTCTTTTCATAACATCAATGTTCCCACCAGGTTGCTTCCTAACCAGCAGAGGATTTGGGGAAACAGTAGAGATTGCCTCTTAAAGGATATGGGTTGATTTTTCTCTTTTCACTCTGTGGCTCCATCAGACACAACAAATGGTTACTTAGGCCCAATCTACCCTGGGTTCTCTATGTGTCTTATTACTTGCTCTTTCCTCCTAAATGCAGAGAATCCGAACCAACTTCTTTTAAAATGGTAGGGGATGGGTAAAGGGAGAACGAGAGGTGACTGCTAATGAGCACATGGTTTCTTTGTGGAGTGATGAAAAGTTTCTGGAATTAGATAGTGGTTATTGTTGCACAATTTGTGAGTATACTAAAAACTGTTGAATATTGAATTGTGTTCTTTAAACTAATTAATTTTATGGTATATAAATTATATCATCAAGTTAAAAAAAACAACCCCCCCCACTATAGTCAAGAAAATCACATAAAAATAAAATTCCCACCCAGTGAAACCAAAATCTAGGCCTGGCTCCTTTTCTCAGCATCTGTCTCCTCTGTATCTCCAACTCAGTTCCATCCCCACCCTCCAGGCATGATCAGAGAAACCTGCCCTAGTGCAACCAGTCATCCTTGTTTGCCTGGGACTGTTTGATTTTAGCACCAAAAGCCCCATATCCCATGAAATCTCTCAGCCATGGGCAAATGTGGATGGTTTGTTTTGTCACCAAACCATTGCTTGTCAACAATGCAATCCTTTTCTAAAGATGCAGGGCCTGCATGTTTTCTGTATTGCCAAAGCATTTCCATTTTCCCTATCACTAATACACTGCCCCTTCACCCACCTACCCCTTGGAAAGAGCAAGCAGGACTTTTGTGGGCCCCTGGGCTCATGTTCCTTAGTTCAGTAGTTTGATTGAAGCCATGACTCTTTACATCACAGCTTTGGCCTAGAATCACTACAATGTTAGAACACTTGAGTACATTTAACTAACCAATTAAAAATAAAATTCTTCACATTTCCTGTAAAAATGAGAAATTACAAAACTCTTATTTTTTTAGACAGAAAATAATTAAAATTCTCCTTTTATAGCCACTGAAGCACAATGTTCCTGTTCCTTCTATCCTTCTGCTTTGGAAATGCATATTTAATGGAAAAGTCTCTTAACATCTTTCCGGTTGGAATAGATTTTCTCAAGGCCACAGCACATCTGAGTTATGAACACTGATTCACTCTCAGGTTGGTGCTTCTCAGTATCTCACAGAGTACATAGATCACGAGACAGGTAACGAAGGACTTAGCCTCCATGTCAGCAAAACTCACTTGTGTTTTCATTGTTGCTGCAAGGATGCAGAGAAGACACAATTCCTGATTTCACCTCTGATTTTGTCCTACATCCAGAAATATGTAGGGGCTTTTATATTTCTGAAGCCTTCAGACTGAACTACTGCTGTAGTTAGGTCAATTATTAACCTTCATAATCACTTCTTCTTTAAACTTAGTCTTGGTCAGTCCCATTTCAGAAGATGGAAGGAAAGTGTGAGGCATCCCTATCCTCAGGCTGTAGAATGAGGAGCATCCATTGGGTGCTGGAAGGTTTACACTAGTTATTGCATAATAAATAAGTAAAGTGGAGCTCAGAGTGATCAAAATAATGTCTGTAAGGTCACACAGATCTGGTGGGGCTGAATCAAAATTTAAGACCAGAAATTTGACCACAACTTCCATGCTTTTTTGATAAGTATGGTGCTGCTATACTATGTGGGCAACAAACTACGTGGTTGGGATTTTGGAAGAATATGTATTAGTTTGATAATTAACCTAGATTCTCTTTAATTTAAATCCTTCCAACAGTACCTCTTTCTCTGTGCCATATCTAAATAAAACCCCAAACCCATTCATTTACGTTCTCCTGGCAGGTATGTAGCATATAGAAAAGCAGAAAGAGCATGGGGACTTCTGAAAGGTGAAAGCACTCCTCTCCAGTTTGGCTCAAAAGCAGTCCTTGAAACCTCACACTCGCCATTCTATCCTCTCCACTGTTTTAATTTTATCCAAAGCATTTATCACTTCCTGACTCATCGCTTATTTTACTTACTTATTATCTCTTTCTTGACTCCAGTATGTAAATTCCATGAGGATAGGAATTCTGTTTGTTTGGATTCCTACTCTATCTCCAATGTCTAAGTGCCTGGCACCCAGAGAATATTTTTGAATGAATAAATGAATGAATCTCTCAATGGGACAGAAAAGTGAAATATAGTGGCACTGCATCTCATGGCAGGTTGGGGCAGAAAATCCCCTAAAGCACATATACAGCGAGACATGCTATCTCCTACTAAATTCAACAGGTAGCTTTCCCTCCAGGACTGAAACAAATGTATGTTTCTCTGGCTAAACATGAAATGTAGGACTTGCCTTGCTAAAAGTATAGTTACCATATTACACTGAAAATGGTTATCTTTAAACACTGAAATCAATAATAGTCACAGAGTTTCAAGTGGAAGATGGCAGTGACATGGCATGTATTTTGTAATCCATGCAGAATGGCACTGCACTACTCACTCCCAGTTCAGCTAAAGGTCAGGATACATGCAGGAATTAAAAAAAAAAGAAATAATGGCTCTTCAGATTTTCATACACTTTTGGATTTCTTTTGTGGCTTTGCTCTCCCACTTCCAGGTTTGTTCATTCCCACTGTCTTGGGACGTTTGTTCTGGAAGAGGCCAGATTTTCACAGTTCACCACCAATTTAGATTTTGTGTAATACATCTGTTTGGCTCAGTGTCCAATATAGACATTCCAAGTATGACCTGAAGCCTTACGCTCTACATTTTATCACATCATAATTTACTCAGGTGGATTGATGCTTTTGGCAAATAGAAGGACATTTTTATTTGCAGGTCATTCACACACTTGCAATATGACTAAGGAAAGACATTGAAAATCAATGTCTATTTTAAGTTTATTTCAGGGGAAAGTGAAAAAATGAAGAAATAAATTTCCAAACTTTTAGGTGCCTTTTAAAGAAATGTCTTTAGTCCTAGGTATCCCCAATGGGTTTAAGTGAGGTCTATAGGTACACTGATATACCTGAAGCATAAATAGAGAAAGAGGGGAGAGGGTAGGGGGAAGGGTGATCCACCATCCAGGTTTGCCTGAGACTGAAGGTTTTCCCAGGAAGTGGGGCTTTTAGAACTAAAACATTAGGGAAAGTCCTAGGCAAACCAGAGTGGTTGGCCACCCTAGAAGAGGAGATGAAAAGATACGAATGTGGTGGACATTATTAGAGTGCCACTTACACTTAATTTACTTATTCACTCATTGAATCAGTGCTTTCTGAGCATCTATTACAGGCCAAGAACTGTGCTAGGCATGGGGAATAAATACAATGATGACTAAGGCTCATGGCGCACACTGTCCATAAAGTCCACAGGCTGATGGAATTTGAGAGACTAGAGCTGAGTAGGAACCTAAATAGCTTATAGTCGAAACCATCCTCCCCTGATTCACAGATAAGAACTCTAAGACTCAGAGGTTATGAATGGCTGATGGTCTCATGTTCATTAGACCACCTTACTTGGACCCTCAGCTCTTAAAGGCTTGCCTTATTCATTGCACCAAACTGTCTCCTTCCCTGTCTCCCATCAGCAGCTACTTGCATTTCAGCCTATGCTGAAGCATGCCCCTCATCATATTGCATATGTGCCTATCCAGCATATAAATTTACATTCTACTGCCTCTGCACTGACTTCTAAGTGTCAGATTAAATAACAACCCATTACTGAAATAAGAACAATAATTTAGAGAGGAATGCTGAGCTAACATAGCCACAAAACAAAAGGAGAATTGTTCTTATGGAAATACATACATTGATCTATTGTGTGTATACACTCAAATCAATCCTGCGTATTTTTGTCTATCAAGACACTTGTCACTTTCTACCTTTTATCGTAATCATTTATGGGCATATGCTATATCCCCCTGAGAAAGGTCCATACCCTATCCTTAATGTCACCTCTAATCTCAGCACTTTCCTTGGTGCCTTGAATGCAGTTGTTTCTCTAATAATGTTTGCCCAGAAGTAAATACATGAATGGAAACACATGGTCTCTCCAAAATCAGTCAGTTTGGGCAACTGCTTTCTTAGCTCAGGAACAACTGGCTTGACCTTGTCTTGATGTGAAGCAATCTCATAAAAAAAAGGTATTTAGCTTCCTAAATGTCCATGTGTTTTGAGCTTTTTGAAAGGATTTACTGGCACAAGATATGTTCTATTCATCTTTTCCATTTCAGACAGCTTTTACTGATGTGGACCAATATCTAAGCTTACAGAAAATAGGAAAAGAGCTAGAGGAAGCTTGTTTTGAAGCTGATCTGACAAGTAAACATGTTTTCACAGCATCTAACACAGTGCTTGGCACATTGCAGGTTTTTAAGAAATGTTTGTTGGATGATAAGATAAGTCAAGTAAATTTCACTTGTGTGTGGAATCCAAAGGAGGAAGATCCTTTCAACAGTTCAGAAGATAGAGGTGTTTATTTTAATTTAATCAAAAGGGAAAGTGATTTTAAAGTGTTGGGAGCAAAAGATTTGTTGAGATGGTAAATTCCTTTTGAATTTAGAATAAGGGTAAGAATGACTTTCTTCATCCCTAGGAGAAAGATCAACCCAATCACATATTTAAGGCCTAAATAACCTTCTGAGTTACTTCCATTCATTAACTATTGCTCTACCTTGATATACTATTCGTTTATAAACTCTTAAAAAATTTAAGTTTGTTTACAAAGTAGCTTTCAAATCAATAAGTTGTTCTCAATATCTATCCATGTAGAGAAACTGTTTTTTTCTAGATAACCTGATTTTTATTGTATTCAATTGTATTCATTGCTCTTCCAAGTTCACCTTGTAACAAGAACTACTTGACTTTGTAATTTCTCTTGCCAGCAGGGGCCAGAGAGCTTCCCCTCAGCTGTACTTAAGACCATTCCTAAGGAGTTCTCTCTCTGCTTTCTCTACCCCCCCGGCTTCCTGTAGCTGCTCAGACAGATGGCTTAAAGATTGAACTCTCTGTTCCACATCCTTCTCCCTTCAGAGACCTTTTCCCATTTAATACATCATGCACCCAGCTATTATTTATAATGTCTCTTTTAATTTTTCAAATGAAATACCAGATGAAAAGTGAGATAGTTCTTGCTACATAGTTGACACTGAATTCATGGTAACTATTATTATTACAAATGTTTGTCCCTGTTAGGAGTTAGCAGGCTTTAAATGTAGAGCTGATCTTCACTCTACCACATATTTTTGACTTAGGTTTGCTGATACCATACTTCAAATTAATGAATTCTATTAAAAAATTTTGCCTATAGTTTCCATATAAACATACTGCCAATGAATTGATTTTCTTTCACTAATCCTTGAAATTATATGAATTGATTTTTTAGCCAAAGGAGTACTTTTTAGAGTTGTGTTCATTACTAAATAAACTTATTATTATTAATTTTACTTTGTGTAATGAGAGTTTATTCTTAGGTAGAAGTAAAATTTCAAATCCCTTGACTAGCCAGAACACATGGAAGAGCCAGTATAATTCAGAACACTTGATTGTAGTGTTTTGTTATTCTATCACAACAGACATAAGCTATGAATGAATTATTTTAATTAGGTATAAATGTATTTCAGGAACCCAAGTTATTCTAAAGCAATTGCCTAGGAACTATGCTTGTCAGTGTGCTTTCTAAATGTCTTGACGTTTAAGATTTGAAGGGTTAATCAAGAATAATTTGATAGTTTTATCACTTCCTTCTTTAAACCTTAAATATTGCCCTTGTATCTCAATATTGTAAGAGCCAATATCAGTGGTTCAGTGTATATAAAAATTATAGTAGTTATATAACATTTCAGTTATGAGGACATCAAAAGATGGCCAAGAGAAGGAAAGTCTCCCTGAGTGCAATATTTTTAAGTTCAAAGTGAAATACAAGGTCTCACCACAAGTAACTATCGGAGCTTAAGTGCTTTCTTTGATAGTCAAAGCCATAACCGAAAGCGCTCTCTTTGTAATGTGGAGAAGTAAGTATGTGCCGTAAAACACTTACATACATTGATTTTTAGTTCCATGCTATGAATGTTCCAAGTTGCATATGACTTTCTCAGTGCTATGGAACAAGATAAATCACATTGCACAGGACTAGGGACATCATCTTTGTAATCAGACACCCTAAGTTTGGCCCCTGGTTCTGCTGCTGGGTGTGTCCTTGGACAAGTCATTTAGCCTCTCTGAGTCTTATTTTCTGGGACATAATTATCTCAGATCATTGTTCTGGAGAATAAAAAAAGATTACACATACAAATGCTTAGTATGGGGAGTGCTCAATATAATTGTATCTACCTTCATGAAAGAATATGCAAAGAATATATGATGAAGGGAAAATCCTACTGTCAGTATTTCTAGTTCTCAAATGGCTCTACTCACCTAATCCAATAAGATTTTGACATTACATGACAAATTGCTTTTAGTGGCCAAGAAAAGTCTTATAAAAACTCTGTTTCAGCTCCATCATCCTGATTTCATTATGATCGTGGCTCTAAATCATTTCCCCTGCAATTCTGTTTTGTTTCTTTTGTATATTTTAAGATAATTCCTATCTGAACATGGTATGAACCACATCGCTGAAATCTAATTAGTAGATCACCTGCTCCAGCAGCATGTGCCTTTATCTCATTACTCCTCCCCTGTGAGCCATATGTCTGCTTCCAACATCAATCTTTCCATGTGCTTATTGCAGCAAAGAATTTATTTTGTTTTGCAACAACTGCCTGGCCTTCTCGCAAGGCATTTCTTCCCTCAAGTTTCTCAGTGTAGACACCCTGCAGTTGTCTTTCTCCACCCTATGCTGCGAATATACTCCAAAGTAATATAGTTTCTTTTTCTATCCTATGCGATGATTTTCTTGAGTTCATTGATATTGAAAGCCACCACATTGTCATTGTTAGTTTTATTTGTTTATTCCTTTTGGGATTATTTTTTTCAGAAAGAATTATATAAACATCATGCTGAACTTTGTGACCAAAAGCTGTGGTGTGTCTTGATATAATGTAGGGAGAGTCAAAGAAGAGTAAGGAGTGACTTGAAAACAATGACTAGTGTTAGAATTTTTAAAAGTTTTAGCACCTAACTTTTGTTTCTTGTGAAAAAGCTCTTACAGGAGAAGCCCCTAAATTATTTTGTGGAATCAGGATACCGATTGGTTTAGATGACCTTATCTTAAATAGCCCAGACACTTTCTGAGATAAAGTGAAAACGTTGCCATGAATAATGTACACTTTTCTTCAGGATCCACTATTTTGTTTTAATATTTAAGATAACATCATTCATTCCTTCAATGTACATTTGTTTAATGCCTGCTATGCACAAGCACTGTTCTAGGAACTGGGAATAGAATGATGAACAAGACATAGACATGAGCTCTGCCCTTATGGCTTTTTGAGGCTATTGAGGAAGGCAGGCACTGAGGGAGTAAAGAAAGCAAAGGATGAAGAGAGAGGAACAGGACACTAGGAATGCCTTATCTGGTGGAGATTCCATTTTGAGAACATAGCATCTCAGCTGAAGTCCTGGAAGTGAGTAAAATGGCTGAAAGTTCATATACTTTAGAGTTTGCTTCACAAATAATGGAAAAACCTTAGAATATAAAAATCTTTGTTGCTAGAGTAGAATCACTCCTAGGAGCTACTTATTTTGTAGCCCTTAGTAGATTACTCAAGAAAAATGGAAAACTTTATTCTTTTAAAAAATACTTTATTCCTGTCTCCACCAATTCTCATTATTATACACTTTTCTAGCACACTATTTGTCCCTTTAAAACCCTTACATAATTGGAATTTTTCCCAAAATCTTATTCTGAAAAATTTTAAACATATGGAAAAGTTGAAAGAGTTGTACAGTAAACACACATAGGCCTGCAACTAAGAGTCTATAATTAACATTTTGCTATATTTGCTTTTTCACATATTGATTTGTCTATCCATCCCTCTATTTATTCATCAATCTATTTTTTATTAAATTCAAAATTTGTTGTAGACATCATTACACTAAACCTTTCAGCATGCACATCATTAACTAGAGTTCAATATTTGTGTGTGTCTGAGTGTGTGTGTATGACAAATACATATTTTTACATTTTCAGTATAGCATATATTATGAAGAAATGTACAAAATGTAGTTCAACTATTCAATGAGTCTTAAAAAATGCATACACTTATGCAACCCAAAGTCCTATCAAGATGTAGAGCATCACCATTACTCCAAAAAGTGCCTTTACGCCCCTTCCGAGGCAGTCCCTGTCCCTGCTACTCCAGAAGCAATCACTCTTCTCATGTATTTTCAGCATGGATTAATTTTACCTATTTTAGAACTTTATACAAGTTGATTCACAGAATATAAGCTTTTTTGGATAATGCTTTTTTAATTTAGCAATTGATTTTGAGATTTATCTATGCTGTGTGTATTAGTAGTTTGTTCCTTATAATTGCCAAGTAATGAACATTATAAGAATGTACTGCAGTCTCTTTAGCCATTTTTCTAATGATGGACTTTTGCACTCTTTCCAATTTGGAGATATTATGAATAAAGCAGCTTCTATGATCATTCTTATCTAAGTTATTTCTGTAGACATACACTTTCATTTCTCATGAGTAGATTCCTAGAAGTGGAATTGCTGGATCATAGAGTATGTGTATGTTTCAGTACCACATGGGTGTGTTAAGTAAGGTATAAGTTATAAGAAACTGTCAAATTTTTTTGAAGTAGTTGTACTTTGCATACCACAGCAAAATATGAGACTTTCAGTTGTTCCACACCCTAGACAATTTTGGGGCTTGAGAGTCTTTAATTTTAGCCATTCTGGGGTGTATAATGGTATCTCATTATGGTTTTGATTTGCATTTCCCTAATGTTTAATGACGTTGAGCACTTTGTCATGTGCTATTGGTTATTTGTATGACTTCAGTTGTGAGTTATCTATTTAATTCCTTTGACTTTAAAAAAATTGTATTGCTTGTTTAATTATTGAGTCATAGAAGTTCTTTATTCTTTCTAGATTTGAGTTCTTTGTCAGGCATATGCTTTGTGAATATTTTCTCCCAGTTTGTAGCTTGATGATTCATTTTTTAAATGGTAGTTTTGAGGAGAGTTTGTATTTTCATGAAGTCTGGTTAATCACTTTTTTCTTTTATGGTTATTTATTTTTGTGACCTGATTAAAAATATTAACCTATTTCTAAGTAGTGAAGATATTCTTTCATGTATTCTTATGAAATTTGTATAGTTTTAGCTTTTATGTTTAGGTCTATGATCCACCTCAAATTAATGTTTGTATGTTGTGAGGCAGGAATTGAGGCTCGTTTTTTTCCATATGGATATTGAGTTTTTCCACACCATTTGTTGAAAAATCTTTTCCTTTCCTATTGGATTGCTTTGGCACCTTTGTCAGACATTAAATGACCATGTGGTTCTATTTTGGGGCTCTGATTTTGTTCTGTTGCTATTCTTTTTGTCTGTATTTAGACCAGAGTCTTGGTTTCATAGTTCATAGTTTTATAGTAGCCTTGTTATCAGTTAGTGTTAGTTCTCCAACTTGATTTTTCTTTTTCAAAATAGATTTTACTATTCTGTGTAATTTGCATGTCCATATAAATTTTAGCATTCAATTGTTAATTCCTACAAAAAGGTCTGCTGGTATTTTGATTTAGATGCATTGAATCCATAGATAAGTATGGGGAGAATTAACAGCATCTTAAAAAAATAGAGTCTTTTAATCCATGGATGTCATATATGTCTTCTTTTATTTTTGTTTTCAATCTTTATAGTTTTTAGTGTGTTATGGACTGAATGTTTGTGTCCTACCAAAATTCTCATGATAAAGTCCTAACCCCCAATGTGATGGTATTTGGAGATGAGGCTTTGGGAGGTGATTAGGTCATGGAGGTGCAACCCTGGTCTGAAAAGACTAATGTTTTTATAAGGATAGGAACCAGAGACCTTGATCTCTCTCACCCAGGTGCACACACTGAGGAAGACTGAGTGAGGACATTGAGAAGGTGGTTGTCTATAAGCTAGGAAAAGAGCCCTCACAAGACCCTGACCGTGCTGGTGCAAAGCCTGATCTGTGCTAATCTCAGACTTCTAGGCTTGGAACTGTGAGAAATAGATTTCTGTTGTTAAAGCCACCTAAGTTTATGGCATTTTTTAATGGCAGCCTGAGCTGACTAAGACATAGTGCATAGATAGGTTCTACATATTTTTTTAAAATTTATTCCCATGGATTTTTGTTTATATCCTTTTGGATACTACTGTAAATGAATCATTTAAAAATTTACTTACCAATTATTTACCACTAATATATACAAAAATCTCATTGATTTTTGTATGTTGACTTTGTAACCTGTTATTTTGCCAAAATCACTTAGTAGTTCTTGTTCCGGTTATCTGTTGCTAAAAAACAAACTCCAAACTTAGTGAGTTAAAACAATGAGAACATTTATTTTGCCATGAGTCTGCAATTTGAGCAGAGTTCTCAGGGTACAACTTGTCTCTGCCCTACTCAGGTTAACTGGGGCAACTCAAAGGCTAGCATCTGGGGTAATCTGAAGGCTCCTTGTTTCATATGTCTGTCTGGTGATTGACACTGAATGTAGCCTGGCTACATAACTGGGACTGTGGTTGGAACACATACACATGGTCTTTTCATGTGGCTGTTTGAATTCCTCATGTCATGGTAGCATGGTCTTAAGGGTGAAACTCCTGAAAGACAGAGAAAAAGGAGAGAGAGACAAGGAGAGAAAGAGAGAGAGCATGCAAGCACTCACATGTTAGCATGCCAGTGGAAGGTATGATATCTATTATGACCCAATTTTGGAAGTCACACAATATCACCTCCTCTGCATTGTATTCTTGAAGGCAGTCACAAAATTGCCCAGTTTCAAGGAAAGGGGAAAAGACTCCACTTCTAGATGGGGGAGTAGCAAGATTCTAGAAAAGCATATGGCACTGGAAATTTTGCAGTGACTATTTTTGGAAATGTAGTTTAACAGTTTTATCAGTATTTTGGTAGAATCCCTAATATTGTCTAAATAAACATTCATTTTATCTCTGACTGGAGATATTTTTATATTTAAAATGTTCTTTATGTCTTTTATTTCTTTATCTTATCTCATTGCAATGACTAGGACCTCCAGTACAATGATAAAGTGAGGAGAGTAAATATTTCCTTGTTCCTAATATGAGGGATGTTTTAATATTTCACGTGTGACATTAGCTATAAATTTTCATAAGTGCATTTTATCAAATTGATTTTCACAATTTATATAATTAATCATAAATAGGAGTTAAATTTTGTTAAGAGCTTTTCTTGCATCTATTGAGATGCTCACATGGTTTTTCTATTTTATCTGTTAATATGATGAATTAAAATCGTTTTTAAAATAGTAAACAAAACTAGAATAAACACTAGTTTATGATGCATTATCCTTTTTATAAATTGCTGGATTCAAGTTTCTAATATTTTCTTAATGATATTTTATGTCTATATTCATAAAATATATTGGTCTATAATTTTTTTGGTAATAATTTTATTAATTTTGATAACATTGTCATGCTGAAATCAATAAAACATGTTGGAAAATGTTTCTTTACTTCTATTTTCTGAAAGAATTTGAGTAAGATTAATGTAATTTATTTCTTCAAGATGTTATAGAATTCACCAGCAAAGTAATATGGGACAGAAATGTTTGTGGGACGATTCCTCAACAAATTCAAATTTTTAAATACATATAAGGTTATTCATATTTTACATTTCATTGTGTGATAGTTTGGTAAGTCATAATTTTAAAAAGAATTTGTCCGTTTTATCTAAATTTGTGATATATTAGTGTAAATTTGTTCTTTATATTTTCTGATTAATTTTTAGTGACTTTCATTCTTGATATTGGTGACTTATGTTTTATCTCTTTTTGTCTCTATCAATCCAGCCAGGAATTTATCAAATTTTTGTCTTTTCAAAGAACCAAATTTAATTTTGTCACAATTTAAAAATGACATTTATTTATTAGGTTATTTGATTAATGTTTATCTCTGTGTCTTTCTTTTGTTAGTAATTGTATCCCCAGTGTCAAATGCAGTATCAGGCTCATAATAGGTGCCTGGTAAATATTTGTTTATTAAGTGAATAAATAAATAATATTTTTGTTCTAGTTATATATGTTACAGATTCAGGAGTAATATTAATAAATTAAGTTTTTACTTTCAACCAACTTTTAACTTAAGAATAGAGATAATCATACAGGCCTCTGAATTAAGACATCTACAATGCTGGTACTTTGGCTAGAGATATAAGTGAAATTCCCCCTACACTCATCTCAGTGTTTGCTACTAAATATTGTTAGATTATGATAATATATGAAATGTATATATGTATAAATGGTCCTTAGAGAGGTAATCCTCCCAAGAATATTCTTTTCATGAAACTATAGCAGGATTATAGCTATTCCTGATATTAAAGTCCCTTAAAATTATTTTTGAGCTGAGGTTAGGTAAAAATTATTGACCTCAGAGTTTGACAGATTGTTTTCAGATTCTGAGGGATCAGTATTGACATCAGGAAGGATTTAACTATTCAGGTAGACCACATCAATCTTATCAGAAACCTGGATCAGGATTGACAGGAAATACTGATTTTACTCATGGAATCTGAGCAGCTATTATAAACTAAGGTTAGTAGGCTTAAATTTTCACGAGGATTCAAATTTCCATTTTCTGGAAGGCTGCATTAGAAAAGGAACAAAACCTTGGACCTAGATGGTTGCTATTTTGCCTGCTAGACTTCTTATCAACAGATTCTATGAAAAACTGAGAGTACATTTCTGACTTGTTACATACAGGGGATATTTTTAATCATTGAGAAGTGAAATTTAATGCCTCTTAATAGCAACAAGAGAAAATAATAATACATTTGTCTGAGTTTGGAGACTTGAGAAGGCTTGGAAATCGTTGTTTAAAAGTATGAAAACATTCTCACATAAGTCTTGTGTTATTTACAACCTTCTTGGCTGAGTTTTACAAGGTCTATAATATGGCCCTCTCCACCTCCCTAAACTCCTGGTTCACTATTCCTTCTAGCATCTGTTTACAAGATAGGCTGCCTCTTCATGATCTTTCCTCGACAGGATGCTTATCATTTTCTGTCGTGAGACTTCGCTCTTGCTTCTTGGCTTTCCCATCACCACCACATTTCTCTCAATCCAAATATGCTCCCCTTCTTCCTCTCCATCCGTTCAAACATGTCCTCACAACCTGAGTAAATTCCCATATTTTCCATATTTTCCCACTTGTTGTATTCCCAAATGATTGTTCCCTTTCAGCTCCTATGTCATCATTAATTTTGAACTTCAAATACTCTCTAAAATTACTTTCTACTTTATGTATGTGTAATTTTAAAATCCAGGTGGACTATAACTTCCCTTGAGAATAAGTACCATGTATAATATTTCTAAAATATGTAACTTAATTTTCTTCCTTAAAAACAGATTATGTTAAATTTAGAGAAGTAGTTAAACAAGTAAACTCTGGTCAAACAAACCTAGGTTCAAATACCAACTCCTATCTATTAATGAGATAGTCAGGTAAGTTATTTTACATCTCTAAGCATCAATTTCTTTATCTTTTTTTAAATAAGAGATAGTGCGAGCATGAATTAGGAATAGTAAGTTTATAGCAGGGATTAAATAGGATAATGCATATGATATGTATGCTACATAGTTAAGAAATTCTAGTTACTCTTATAATACCACATTTTTTAATGAATGAGTGTTATCTTCATAAATACTATTTTTGAACTGAGTCATGGTGAAGTGTGTAGGACCATTTGGGTCTACCATAAATTACCCCAAAGTGTTATACTTGTTTCAGTTATTTATCTGTTTTTTACATTTTTGTTTTCTCCCTTAACTTCAAGCTATTGGTTTTATCCATTCCTTGATGTCAATAAGCCTGTAGCAAGAAGCATGTCATTCTTTTTTTTTGCTTCTGATCTTATATGCAGCAATACTAGATTTGCCCCAAAACCTTCACTGATTTTATAATGCCTATTTTAAGAAATAGAAGTTTTGGTGTTAAGAATCCTGGCTTTGAACTTGTGCCTGGCACATACTAGGGACAATAAATATATTTTTTAAAATTGTGAGTTAATCAGCAGATTAACAAATAAATGCATGAATGTAGTCAAGGCATGGATGAATGCTTGCCTGCTGCCCCTGTTTCCTTCAGATGCAACTTGTCTGCTGACTTCCTCTGGACCCATTCTTCCTAGTTGGCTGAATGACACCAAGCTTGTATTATACTTAATTCATTTATTTTTTGTGTTTTTGGTTTGAGTTCTCTTTAGCTCCTTGCAATTTTGGCTTTCTTAAAATCTATTCGCATTTGAAATTACACTGCTATGGTTCGTAATTCCCTTTGGTTTTTGTTGTTTCAGTCCCCTGTTCCCATAGTTTCTCCTTAAATTTAGATCATAGTCATTAATCCTGAATTCTGTGCTTGAACTTGTCCAAACAATGAAAACTCGATCTTCTGATATTTTCTGAATTCCCTGCTTCAGTCCAACTTCTGTCTGCATTAAGACATTCTTCCTAGTTAGCGTAGCTCCAGCTGTAGATATTGGTGTTCAAGATACTCCCTACTGCTGGCTCCATCCTCTGGTTTATTGCTTTCTCTTACATGATGCTGAACATGCCCAACTTATTATCCCTGCAATTTCTGGTTTTGTTGTATGTGGTATAAAGAATGGAAACCAAGCCAGATACAATATTGTACAAATTCTCTTTCTTAGTACGTAGGGTAGTGTTGTATATAGAAAGAGTTCAATTCCTATGCTTTTTGGTAATAATTTCAGCTGTACAAAGACTTGAAAATATTTAAATTTCATATCTGAACTATGTTCTAAATCAGTGTTTTACGATCATTTTTATGCCAACACACAGTAAGAAATGTAACACCAAGACATAATTCATATATTCATATCATTTACTATGGTAGACTCTGATATTTCCTAGCCTGTTCTATTTTATTTAATTCTACTTATTATTTTTATAGTGTTTGTTGCTACCTATCAATGAATCATGGGTTCTATGTTTTATTAAATTTGTTAGATTCCTTTACTGCATAAAATGTGACATTCCTGAAATTTCTCTCAAGAGCAGTTGCTGACCTTATTAATTTGGAGTTACAATGACCTTCACTTAGGGAAGTTAAAAAAAAAACCAGAAAGAGTGTGGAAAAATATTTTGTACATCATGGATTTTTTATTGATTATTTTCTTACAGACTCAGTGTTTAGTCCCTCCTCCACCCCACATAGAGCATGAACGCCCAGTCCTTTTTATGTATTCATTCATGTTTAACAATTAAAACTCCCAGTTAGCCAATTTGAAATGCTGCAGTCATTGAAAGCCAAAGGCATGGGAAATGTTTTGAAAGAAGGCTAGCCTGGGATTTTCATTAGTTGTGTCCTTTTCATAATTTTGAGCAATGTAGGACGGAGTTTTTCCCGAGGGTGTTCCTCCAAGTGGTTGAAGGTAATATTTCATAAAAAGTATTTCATAATATTAAATAATTTTGAAAAATTTATGTTTAAATGAAATTACTCTAATAACTAAAGGATTTCTCCAAGGCTTTAATATGCTAACATGCATTATGAGTCTCTACATGGTGGTCCAGAATCTGTCGTGGGATAGTCTTCTTCCAACTACAATTTAACGCAATTGTGGAAAGTGGGTGGAAAGAGAATACACTGAGCTAGTAGCTGTAGACTACAGATTTCGTCCCACCTCAGTGCACCCTTTAGGCAGAACATCTGACCTTTTTACCCCTCAATTTTATCTTCTGTAAAGTTAAGAGGACATAAATGATAATCACTAAAATCTTTTACAGTTTATTAATCTAAGATGTGAAAAGCTTAAGAGGTTTCCAAAAGGGATTTGGAAGCAAGTGTTGCTGCTGAACAGGGTTACAGGGCTTTACTTTTAATAACATCTCATTTGCCATGGATCCTCACCCTCAGCCTTCCTACTCAACAAACAGTCATCATTCCATTCTATTTGGAAGGAAAACTTTGCATATGGCCTAATTTTCATTTCAAACTCAATGAAACCTCCTACTTATAGTGGTTTGGGGTTGGAGCCACAAACACTTAATTTGCAGGCACCCAGACCTAGCTGCAAACTTCAGCAGGCTAAAAATATGCTCATCCAAGCTTTGCAGTTATTTCTACTTTCTTAGCTAGACCTTGAGGATTCGATATCCAAATTTCAGACTGGCAATTTCAAGTGAAAGATTAATTATCACTAATGTCATATATTTTCAGATGACACAAAAGAGTAAAATAGTAATTGGAGAAGGAATACTTTCTATTTTAGACGGAAATATTTAACTATTTGGACTAATTCCTAGAAATTATTCTTGGATAAATTATTTTTACTAACTAAAAATCATAGTTATCTTTAATAACAAATAAATTAAGTACAAATGGATTCCCTTGAATGCAACAGGAAGGTAGAAAATAGTACAACTTTAATTATGTATTCAAGTATTGGATTTGAAAAATGCCTTTTCCATCCCATTCCATCAACATTGTAGGAGAATAATTTCATAATGGCATTTACAATGTAAATATCATTTTAATAAGGACATATTAATCGTATAACCAAATTATAGAACAGATGTCATTTTAGATCGACTACTTTAAAACGTCTAACTTAAGGAATTCCATTTAATTTTTCCAGGGCATATTTTCAAAACATCTATCCTATTTGATTTCAAATCCCTAACATTTACAGTTTGTCTGGGAGGGTTACCTAAGAGTTAGGTGAGATTTGTTCACCCACTTTAATATGAATAGATTTCTTTAGTTAGGAAATTTATACTAAAATTTTTAAAAATATTAAATTTCATGACTTTGTCAAAGTCCTCTTTCCATCTGCCATTCCTTTTGCCTTTCTCATGCCATTGTCTTATATTATGTTTTTTAAAAACTGTTAACTAAACTTTTTAGTTAAGAATACCTTTAGATTTCAGAGAAGTAAAAATAGTACAGAGTTCCCATATACTCCATATGCAGTTTTACTTATTATTAACACCTTACATTAGTACGGCACATTTGTCAAAATTAATGAACTGATATTGAAACGTTGTTGTTAACTAAATTCTATATTTTAGTAGCCAGATTTCCTTAGTTTTTACTTAATGCCCCTTTTTTCTATTCAAGTGTCCCATCCAGGACACCACATTGCATTTAGTATTCATGGGCTCCTTAGGCTCCTTTTGACTGTGACTGTTTCTCAAACTTTCCTTGTTTTTGATGACCTTGACAATTTTTAGGAGTTCTGGTCAAATATTTTGTAGAATGCCTCTCTATTAGGAATTGTCTGATTTTTTTTCTTATGATTTTACTGGGGTTATAGGTTTTAGGGAAAAAGACAGCAGAGGTGAAGTACCATTTTCGTTACATCATATCAAGAGTATGTATTGTCAACATAACATTACTGTTGATGTTAACCTGATCACCTGGCTGAGGTAGCATTTGTCAGCTGTCTTCACTATAAAGTTATTCCTCTTTTTTCCCTTTCCATACTATATTCTTTGTGAGGAAGTCACTTTGTATTAATACAACTCACACTTAAGGAAGGGAGATATAGTGGCTTTAAAAAAATAATATAAGGATGTCATAGGATGTAGTGGTGATATACAGATTTGTATAGCCCTTTACAATTTACAAAGTGAATTTATTTATATGTGATCTAGTTACCAACCCTATGTGATAGGCATGGAAGAAATCACAGGACTAAGAATAATTGATAAAGTGTCAAATAGGTGAAAAAACAAAAAGGAATGGGACAGAATATTTCTTTTACTAAAATCTACTGAATGGAAGGTGGTTAGCTTCATGCTTCCTGGAATATTTCATTGTTTCCTGCTCTTATCCTGTATCTTTTCCAATGTCACTTAGATATATTGTCTTTTGATTATCTTTCCATTACTCCAAAATCAATGTTACAAGTGAAAAGCCATCATAGTGTCCATCCTTTCTCTCCTACCATCTCAGCTATACCCATTTTCCTTTCCCTGTCCCTCCCCCGTCCCAATCTCTCTCTCTCTCTCTCTCTCTTACACACACACACACACACACACACCCCATATCCTTCTAAAACAGTGCTTCACCCTTTCCTCTAGGCTAGATTCCATTAAATTACCTTGAAGTTAATTCTTTTATTTAATTCTCCATACCCATTGAGTCAACAAGCATCTCCTTATTCAAAATATTTCTTTTTCTTTTTTGTTGTTGAAGTCAGAGTCCTAGTGATGCATGTATTCCCTCATGCCTGAATTCCTACAAAGTTTTTTCAATTATTCTCTGTCTATAATAGGTCTTTTTTACAATTGCCTTTCAATGCCAATTTTATTTTATTTTTTATTTTTTTATTATTCTTTTAAAAATTTGTTTATTTCAGAGTATTATGCGGGTACAGATGTTTAGGTTACATGAATTGCCTTTACTCTGTCTGAGTCAGAGCTACAAGCATGCCAATCTCCCAGAGAGTGTGCTCTGCACCCCTTTGGTGTGAATTCACCCATCCCCTCCTGCCCCCTCCCACCTACCTGACACCCGATTAATGTTACTTCCATATATGTGCATAAAAGTTGATTAATTAGTTTGTTACTTCCATATGTGAAAACTAGTACAACCTCTATGGAAAGTAATATGGAGATACCTCAAAGAACTAAAAGTAGAACTACCATTTGATCCAGTAATCCCAATACTGGGTATTTACCCAAAGTAAAAAAAAGACATTCTATAATAAAGACATCTGCACTCGAATGTTTATAGCGGCACAATTCACAATTGCAAAGATGTGGAAACAACCCAAGTGCCCATCAATACATGAGTGGATTAAAAAAATGTGGTATATGTATACCATGGTGTACTATTCAGCCACAAAAAACAATGGTGAACTAACACCTCTTGTATTATCCTGGATGGAACTGGAGTCAATGCCAATCTTATTACCCCACTTCCCTGCTCCAAAAAGTCTAGTAACTTTCTGAATTTTAGCACAGAATCTCTTCTCGTCTTCTGAATTCAATGCAACAGACACAACCTAACATCCCACTACTGTATGACAAACATGAAGAACACTAACTAGGCTGAAATAATGATCCTAAGAGTAAGCCTATTGTTCCCCTTTCCTTGAATGCTCTCCTGTTTTCCCCTCCATCTATCCAGACCCTAATCATCCTTCAAAGGTCAGTTCAAATTCCATCTTTTCACTAAAGTGCCTCTTAGTTAAATCTTAGGTTCAGAGCAAATTGAGGTTAATAGACACTGGAGTAAAGATAAGTTGGTTAATGGATAAAATATTACAGCTAGATAGGAAGAATATGTTATAGTGTTCTATAGTACTGTACGGTGACTATAGTTAACAATAATTTATTGTATATTTTTCACTAGCTAGAAGAGAGGATTTTGAATGTTCCCAACACAAAAAAAATAATAAATGTTTGAGGTGATGGATATCTTAATTACCTTAATTTGATTATTACATATTGTATACATATATTGAACTATCACATGGTACTCTATAAATATGTACAATTATTGTGTCAGTTAAAAATAATAATTAAAAGAAGATAAGCTATCTGAATAATTTGGTGCTGTCTTTCCAATGCAAAGCTTCTGGTTTCTCGTTCTTCTACATTCCCTGCAACACACAGAAAAATGATGGACATATAATAGATTGCATAATAAATGCTTCATGTTGATTGATTATGAAGTTTCTATTTCTCTTTAGGGAAGTGGCCACTGAAGCTTGGCTGCTTTCCCCTTTGCATTTGTCTGCCAGCCTTAAACATTAATTAGGGTATGTTTTCCAACTTTCAAATATAAGACTTTCTGAAAAAATATATCTTCCTAAAGTGTTTTCTCAAATTTTGACTACATTTTACTGGCTATTTTTCAAACTTGAGACATTTTCTTTTCTTTTGGAAGCTCTCCAGATAAACTAGATTTTAAATTTTTTTATAAAAAGTATTGACATATTACAATTAGGATTTTCTTGACAGGACAGAAAACTCTCAACAAGAAGGAGGAGTTGAGTGGAGAGCTGGTTTTTCTTACCAAAACCAGAAAAAAATGGTATTCAGAGAATTTATCATTGTTTTCCTACTGTGGAAAATTTAAAGAATTATTTTTAAGGTTATATTAGAAACAGTTCTAAGTAAATGCAGTGAAGGCCTCCCTCATGAGTTGGAGTGGTTTCCAAATTAATCCTGTCTAAAGGAGATCTTAGAAGCTTCAGAACAAAATCTCAAAATGCCTCTGTCCTTTGCTTTCCAACAAAAATGAAACAGAACAGATTAGAGAGTAAAAGTGGCTTTGGAGAGTTGTTTGGTAAAGATGAAAATGGCTCAGGATACTGAACTGAAGGAAATTATTATTTTTATCATCAAAGTTTGTTTCAGTAGAGGCTTTAAATGGAAGCAGAATTGCTCTAGAAAGTGCTTGGGGGGCATGGTGGTGATTTGGCACAGGAGGCTTAGAGCAGTAAATTATTCAGTTAGCAGAGAGAGAGGCACCCAGCCCAAGTGGCTCTGTAGGTCTGTCCATTCATTTATTAACTATGAAATATAACTGCTTCAACATAGCTGAAAACCAAAACATACACTTCAGTTACCAAAGATTAGTATAAATTATTAAGGCCAATGGGAAAAGGAAGCTCTGAATTTCTTTTCATCACTATATAAAATGAGCTCCCTTGAAGGCACCTCATATTTATTGTACCATCGTGTTGACATCAGTCTTGTTTTCCAGAGTGTATTTTGTTGAAAAGGTGTAATAAATCTCCCTCTCATCATTTATTATTTTACAAAAACCAATAAAGCATCCAGTCAGCCATGTTTCCTGCCTTTACAGAAATGAAGTTATAAAAAGGTAAAACTAGTAAAAGTATAGATATAACTATGTACAAAGTTCCTGTCAAAACTCAACTTCTGTGGTCTCCTTCTCTCCCTTCCCCTACCCTTTCTCCTTTTTTCCTTTCTGTTTGGGAACTGGACAAATTAAATAAAAACTACAGCCTTGGTTTTTGAGAGACCTTATGCAGTGTTTACGTAAAGCTTGTCATGAAGTATATGGAACTTCTCTGAGCTAGGGAAAGAATTCTCATGGTTTACTATCTCTTGGGAGTTTCCTTAGGTTGTTAGCATTAGAAGTCAGTAGTCCCAGTTGGGCATAAGAACTAAGACTTTTCAAGAATTGCTCTTTCAATTTGATAGCCCCATTTTTCTTGTGGAAAATATGAACTCCATAAAAAAGTGAAAGATGATTTTAAACTTTTAACTTATTTAAATTTTTTCTCTTTCTTTTCTGAAAATAAATGTAATAAAATGGTTATGTTTTATGGCAACCTTTTCAAGTTCATGGTGTCAAATATGATTAATAAAAATTCTGGATAAAGAAAATGCACCAAATTTGCAACTTAAGAATTACACGCAAATAATAAAACACTAAACAGAAAAATTACAGGGAATCTCTAACCTAAATAATACTAATAAGTAACTTTTAATGTGCATTAAAAATGCTTTCACATGTGTTATATCAACTGATCTCAGCTAATCCTTTCAACAAACAAATTTATTACCTACCAATGAGCTAAGTGAGGTCTGATTCTCAGAGAAATGGGGCTGGCCAGTTGAAATAAAGGCAAGTTGGGGAAGTGAGGTATCATTCCCTATTTTCCATCCTTCCTCCTTTCTACCGCCTTTCTTAGTAAGATTCCTGGAATCTGATATCTGGGGACAATGGGAAACTGTCATTATTCAAGGACAAAATTTTCTCTGTAGAAAATTCTACCTTATATACAAAAAAACTACTAGAACTGATAATACTGGTTTAATATAAAAATCAATTGTATATCTATATATTTGCATCAAATAATGAAAGTTTTTTTTTAAAACATTAAAAATAGCATCAACAATAAAAATAGAGATAAATTTGATGGAAAATATTATACATATTTATGGTGAAATTTAAATAAATTGTTCCTGGCAGGAACATTTAATGGAAAGATAAGCCATATTCATGCATCAAAAGACACAATATTTTTAAGATGTCAATTCTCACCCAATTGATCTATAAATTCAACATAATCACAAACAAAATTCTAGTGGATATTTTTATAGTAATTGACAAGATAATTCTAAAATGTACATGAAAATTAAAAGGACCTAGAATACCCAAACATCT
The DNA here is from genome assembly GCA_023783475.1 of Daubentonia madagascariensis. Taxonomy (NCBI): domain Eukaryota; kingdom Metazoa; phylum Chordata; class Mammalia; order Primates; family Daubentoniidae; genus Daubentonia; species Daubentonia madagascariensis. The sequence continues at coordinate 35,151,986 of JAKFHU010001035.1, read as the reverse complement.
CTGAAGAAGAACAAAGTTAGAGGAATTTACTAGAAAGCTGCAGAAATAAGACTGTGTGGTATTAAAATAAATATAGACAAGCAGATCAATGAAAGAGATGAAAGAGTCTTGGAATAGAACCATACACGTATGGCCAATTGATATTTTGACAAAGTTACCAAAGTAATTCAATGGGAAAAGGTGAATGTTGTCAACAAATAGTCCTGGAACATTTGGATGGTCATATTTAATAAAATGATCCTTAACCTGTATATCATATTATACATACAAATTAACTCAAAATGGATATAGAGCTAAATGTAAAAGACAAAAGTAAAATATATTAGAATAAAATATTAGAAGTTTTAGTGACCCTGGGTTTTGAAAATATTTTAAAAATATGACATAAACGGCATGAAGGAAAATTTGATAAATTGGACTTAATCAAAGGTAGAAAAACTTTTTCTTCAAAACCATTGTTAAAGAATGAAAGTGCAAGCCATATTCTGGAAAGAAATATTTAGAAACCACATGTTAGACAGAGATGTGTATCTAGAATATATATAGAACCCACTCAATGCAATAATAAAAGACAAACATCTCAATAAAAATGGGCAAAATATTCAAAAGACACTTTACCATAGAAAATATACAGATAGCAAGTATGCACCTGGAAAGGTGCTCATCATTATTAAACATTAGAGAAATGTCAGTTAAAACCATGTGGTACCACTGAATGGCAAAAGTTAGCTATGACTATACCAACTGTTGGAGGACGTGGAGCCACAAGAACTCTCACGCACTGCTGGTAGGAACATTAAAAGGTACAACCACTTTGGAAAACAGTTTGTATATTTCTTAACAGGTTAAACATACACTTAGCATGTGACCCAGGCATTCTATTCTTAGACATTTATACCACCAAAATGAAAGTATATTCAATACAAATTTTGTACATGAATATTCATAGAAGCTTTTTATGTAGTAGCCGAAAACTGGAAATGACTTAAATATTCATCAACAGGTGACCAGATAAATATATTAGGAATACTACTCAGAAATGAAATAAATTAATTTACAAAAACATGAATGAATCTCAAAATAATGTTTCCAAGTTAAAGAATCCAGGCAAAAAAAGTATATATGCTTTTATTTATATAAAGTCTTAGAAAAATAACAATGAATCTATAATAAACAGAAACTGATTTTCTAAGAATAGAGGTAAGGAGAGAAGGAAGGAGTGAGTACAAAGGAGACAAGGATACTTCGGGGCAGGATGGATGTGTTCATAACCTTGACAGTGCTGTGGGCTTCACAACTGCATATATACATGTCAAAACTCATAAAGTTTACATTTAAATATGTGCAGTTTATTTTGTATCAATTGTATTTCAATAAAGTTAAAATATCTAAAACACTTGTTTTCAATTTTTAATATTTTTATGTTGAAAAATGTAAAATTAAAGCATAAGAAAAATAACAATAAATCCTTCCTTTCTGCCCATTATGTGAATATATGCTGATTATTTAACCATCCTGCTACTGCTATACTTCTATTGTTTTCATTTTTTTTCTGTTAAAGAGAGCACTATGCTTTAAAATACATCCAATTTATATCTTTAAATATTTACTGAGGATAAATTCCTAGAATTGGGATTTCTGAGTTTAAAGAAATACACATTTTCAAAGGTTTTTTGATAAACATTTATCAATGAGGTATGTTTATGACTAATGTTATCAGTGAAAACTGATGCCTTAACTTAAAGTTAATTGGTTGGCTGTCGATTTTATATACTTCTACCTACACTTGAGATATTTGTAAATGTCTAATGTCTAGTTTTGCCATATCTCTGGAAGAAGCCATTGAAATATGCACGTAAAACAAATAATTATAACTATTGAGAAAGAGGACTGTGAAGATGGAATGTTATAAGTGGGAACAACAATACACTTGAATTTGCATATTATTCCACAGTTTTCAAATTTTATTTTAAATGTGTTATCAGATCCTTAAAACATACTGTGGCCTAGACAGGGCAGGGACTATTATTATCTCCCTCCAATGTATAAGGAAATTCCAGCAAAGAAGATGGGAACCATACTATGGGCTAATTGCATAGGTGACAAGAAAGAATGAAGAATTCAGGTCTTGTGACCCATTGGTCTCCCCAGATGGGATAACCCTAGCAAATGCAAACAAATAATAAGGGTAGGGATGTCACTAATTCTCTTTAGCTAGAGTGGATATCTAGAGAAATGTAAAGGTAGACGCATGTAGATGTGTAGTGTGGGTATATGGGTAGGAGTGTGTGTGTGTGTGTGTGTGTATGTGTATGTGTGTAGCGTAGTATGCTAGAACTTCCCCACAGGTTGGCTTATATCCTGCCAATGCTGGGAAGAAAACCAGTGAAGACCCTGAAAGTCTCTACATTTTCTTCCCTTCGAGGCCAAGGACTTGATGGTCAAAGATGCTCTGGTATGGGGCTATTATATACACAATGCCAGACCTACCTGTAGCAAAGCCTAAGTCCTCCCCACATAAAACACTGCTTCTGTAGGTGACAGCATAATTACAGAAGTCTTAATCCTGGCTCCAACATTGACTAGCTCTGTGACCTTAGCAAGTTGTGTAACTAAGTTTTCTGATTTATACAAAGGACATGATATTATGCCATAAAGGTCCACATTAATTCTAAAATTAAATTTCTCTAATGTGTTATTAAAACTGTATAATGTGCCACTCAATATACTGTATGCCAGAGGTGTAATGGTAAATAAACAAATAAAGGTCTCTGCCCTCCAGAAGCTTAAAATCTATTGAGACATACATTATTAGCTAATTATAAAAAAATTAAATTGTAGTAAGGAAAAAGGAGTACAAAATCTTAAAATAGGGGAACATGACCTAATCTGAGAATTATAATTTTTCCCTGAAGAAATTATGCTTCAACTGGGACCTAAGGGTGCATAGGAATTAAAAGAAGGGCACAGAGCCTCCTAAGCAGAGAAAAGATCATGAATGAAGGAAAAGTTAAGGATTCAATGAAGTAATGTGTGTAAGCCAAGTATCAGTGCCTGGTGTGGTAATGAACACACAACAAATCATAGACATTATCCAGGAGTTTGAGACCAGCTTGAGCAACACAGTGAGACCCTATCTCTACAAATAAGTAAGAAATAAAAAAATTAGCTAGGCATGGTAGCACACCTATAGTCCCAGCTACCCAGGGGGCTGAGGCAGGAAGATGGCTTGAGCCCAGGAGTTTGAGGTTGCAGTGAGCTATGATGCTGCTGCTGCACTCTAGCCTGGGCAATAGAGCAAGACTCTGTCTCAAAAAAAAAAAAAAAAAAAAAAATCACAGAGATTATCAGCTTGTGTTAAGAGAAACACATCTCAACTCCAGACATTTGGCCTATATAAATTTTAATATGATGACTTCCTACACAGGACTTGGCATCAAACCTCTTTCAACATGAAAATAAATGTCTTTATTAACTTTTAGCATAAAAGCCTTGAATTAAAATTTAAGTTGGCTGCCAATATAATTTTAAATTGCTCTTATGAGTCTTCATTTAAAGGCATTTCCTTCATTATAAACAAATGACTTCTCCATATGATATGGTGATTGGCTGAGTTCTTGGGTCTTTGAATAATAATGCCTTAGTCACTTTCAGCATCACTCACTGCATTTCCAGGGCAGTGAGCACAACGGCACACAAGTTAGTAATTTGGCAGGACAAGAACCTGGAATCGATGAGTAATCTCACAATAGGCAAAAGGTTGGTCCCAACTTGACTGGTGCCAAGTAAAAAAGCAGATTATTTAGTTAAATACATATGAGATACATATTTTTTCTGTGTATGTCACCTTGAGATCAAGCTCTGATGTGGTTATGCAGGTACAAATGGGCAAGTCTACTTCTACATTAAGCAAGGTAATGTTTTAAGACTATGGAGGGACCCTTATATACCTGGCTTCCTTTTTCACTTGTCCCATTTAAGCAAGACTTAAGTGACAAGGATTGTATTTGGGAAAGATATTACATGTTTCTTCAATTGTTTCTTGAAAATTGGTAGCTTCACAGTTTGGAACAGGCTCCTAAGACTGAATTATTTCTGATAAAGTCATAAGTTCTACCTCAGAATTCACCTAGTATTTTAAGATAAAATATTTTTTACCTTTAAGTACTATTCTTGAATATATGAAAATACTGATTTGGGAATGCCATGTTTTACATGGCTATGGGAAGACTATATTATAGCAAAGGGTCCTAATTTGGGGGCGAGGAATAGATTTGTTTTAGGAACTGATAAAAGTTACTGACCCTCTCCCTAGGTAAAAATAGTATAATGTGCATGTGTTATCAGGGGAATCAAAGTAGTTACACATGTGAAGTTAGCTTTGGCATCTCTTTTTCAGTATTAGGCCAAAATTTGCTTGTTTTTGTTCTTGGCCTTTATAAGGTCAAATAACTGAAAGGGTACTTCTGTATCATTGCTGGTACCCTGTGATCTTGAAAACCTGGGGTCAGAAAACTTTCCTTGTAAAAAGCCAGATGGTAATTATTTTAGGCTTTTTGGCCAAGAGGTAAAATAGAGGATATTATGTAGACACTTACATAACCCTTTAAAATGCAAGCATGAAAAAATTTAAAACCATTTTTAGCCAATGGGAAATACAAAACAGAAGATGAGGTATATTTGGCCCTAGGGCCGTTTGCTGACCTCTGCTGTTCATATCATAACTAATCAGCATAGGAACAATAATAACAAGCCTATTATCTTATGTAATTAGTGTATCTGAGTAAAATTAACAACCAACACAAAGAAGTTAGGATATAAGTTAAATATCTGAGCATACACTTTCAAGTGTAAGTAAGCATTCCTTCTACATGTAAATTGGGTTGAAATTTTTCTTATGAGTTTTTAATGCTGAACTTAATCTGTCAGTTGAAGTGTAAAGGTGTATTTATTATTGCAAGAATAAAATCATTAATTAATGATGAAAGTGATTAATTTTGTGTACAGAAACAATTATTAAGGGCTTTTACATGACTAATCAGTGTAAGACTGGTAATTAACTAGGTAATATTTCAAAGCATACACAGCTTTTGAATCAAAAATATTAATAATAATATAAAATTCAAAGCAGGATACTAGAGATTATATGGTATCCTAAATAAAAATCTTATGGAATTGTTGTTTTGAAATTAATTAAAAAATAATCTGTATAAGCTGTATTTAATTTTTATTATTTTTCCAATTATGTTATGAGTCTTTCAAGAAAAAATATTCTTTTGAACTTCTTCTACTGTTCAAAAATGAATTAGAAACAGAAATTCCAGCTCAAATTTTATGAGGATAAGAAAGATCTCCAAAGTAACATTAAATGAAAATTTCATGTTAAGTCATCTTTGGTCCAAGAACAATAAAGAATTTTTTAAAGAATGTGAAGAAAAGTAGTTGGAGAGAAATGAAGTATTCAAAACTAGTTTTGTTCTCATCAATCAAATTTCAAGACCATAGGTTTTACAAGAATGCTGTAAGAAGATAATTCCTTGTAGTTTTACATGCATAGTAGCTAAAATTGACAAATTGCTAAAGCTACCAACCATTTTTAGTAACCATGAAAAATTTTTGAGATCTGTTCCAAGTATGAATTCTAGGTACAATGTTCCATCTAGAATCTTATTACTGAAAAATTTCTTCCTGAATTATATTCTGCTGTATACCTGAAAATTAGTGATTAGTAATTTAGCTAATTTTTTTCTTGTGAATTGCACATTTGAACGTGTCAAAACAATAAGAAATCATCTATAAATCTGACGGCTCAGTAGGTAATGATGAATTCAATCTTGCTTTTACGTGACTTGCTTGCTGAGCGATTTCTTGGTCTCAAACAGCTAGCAACAAAGCGAATTTAACTGAAGAAATATTTATAGAAGAGAAAATAAGAAAAGTGTCATGCAATTTCATTGCCACTGAACAAACTTGGTGAAGATTTTGAATGATTTATGGATTATAAACATAGGATGTTTTATTCCCATCCTTGACACACCAGTTGGGTGTCCAGAAAGTAATGATAGCACCATGTAATGTAAGGAAATTTCAAGCCACAAGCAGAAAGATCGTGGGTCCCTTTAATCTTTTTTCTTCAGCCAGGAACAAATTACATGATGTATAAAAGATTCAGGAACCCGTTTGTCAGGTGCTTATATAAGATGTTTAACTACTATTACAAGTTAAAATTCTGCTTGAACTCAAGAAACTTTGCAGATAATAACGTCAACATAGCAGGACTTACAACAAATGGTACCATACAGAGAAAGTAATGTGTTTCCAGAAACCTATTGAAGTAACCAAATTCAAATGCTTTGAGAAAGTGAAAATTCTTACATATCTGCTGAAAGATCCTTCCATCATTCTAATTTAAGGTAGATTCAGAAATTATAGTGAGAGTAATGATAGCAGAAAAGGAAATAGAAATTGACAGATGACTATGTTATCTTGAAAGCCAGTTGCTTTGCTCTGCTGTCACATTTCTATAGTCAAGGTAAAGATTACATCTTTACTCTCAAGGGATTTTGTGAAGTAGCAAGTATGTGAACAAATGTTGGAAATAAAGATGTTATTAATATAAGTGAGGGAGGCAATTTTAAGTTTCCTTCTGAATATATTTAGACAGCATCTTCAAGCTTCCATTTATAAGATTATGAAAAATTATTGAGTCACCAAACCCAATAAAATCTTCAAGTATAGAAGTCAAAGAGCAGGTATTAGTTTAGCCGTTTTCTACTAGAGAGGAAGAAAAAATAACTTGAGGGCAATATCTCTTCAGTAGTACCCTAACTATGGAGTGAGACCAAAAAAACCCCCCAAAAACAAAAAACACCATTTCTTTTCTACAAATCTCAGTTTAAAATAAATATTCATTTAATATTGTAAGTGTGCAATATAATGACTGCAGAAGCAACCTAGCAACCAAAATTGCTGAGAAATTATTGTTCTTGTCCCCTAAATCAAAAAAATAAATTTTGGCTTTCAACATTATTTCATACTAAAATGTTTATATTAAATTAACACTTAATTCAATTAAAAATTGAAGAATCTTTGTCTGCAGAAAAGCCTAGACTCAGTTGAATACTGGATTTTAGTATTTGTTCATGAAGAATTTGACTGAAATTTTTATTCAGTTAATCTCTAGGCAACAAAATCCCTAAAGCTAGACAACATAAATATTATACATATTGCCTTAATGAGTACTCACAAAACCGTATGATGAAGATCCTATCATTATTCCCATTTTTTAAATGAGGAAACTGAGTGAGCTAAGTTAACTTGCCCAAGGTTACACAGCCGAGTCACAAAGTTGGGTTTCAAACTCTATCAGTCCTATCTTAGAGAGAGTTTTAGACTTAGAGAATATTTGCAAAAATAGTACAGGGAGTTCCTGTATACATTTCACCCAACTTCCCCTTATGTTAACATCTTATATGAACATTGAACATTTATCAAAACTAAGAAATTAACCTTAGTACAATGCAATTAACTAAACCACAGAATTTATTCAGATTTCCCCAGTTTTTCCACTACTGTCCTTTTGCTCTGCCCAGATCCAGTCCAGGATGACGCAGTGCATTTAGTTGTCCTACATCCATGCTTTCCTCCAGTCTGAGGATTCCTCAGTTCCTTGTCTTTCATAATGATTTAAAAAAATTTGAAAAGTCTTAGTCAGTTATTTTGTAGAGTATATTCAATTTGGAATGGTTTGATATCTTTGTGATATGATTGAAGAAATGCATTTTTTAGACAGGTAGTTGGAGAGAATCTCTTTTAAGCTGAGCTTTGAACCATGAAAAAGACCCAGCCGTATGAATATCAAGGGATAGAACATTCCAGAAAAGTGCAGCAACTTTTACAAAATTCCTCAAGTGGGAAAGTGCTTGGCATTCTCAAGCAAGTAAAAGAGGCAACTGTTGCTACAGTGTGGAGCATGATACAAGATGAGGCTGGACATGGAGTGTGGGGATTGGAGTTTGGGTTTTATTATAGTCACTAAGCAAGCTAGTGGCAACAAAATTTCTTAATGGTTCTTATAAAACATGTGATTAAGTATTTGTTTAAATAGCTGCCTCTCCTGTCGAAATGTCTGTGAAGGCAAGAGCACATATGTGGGTACTTGTGCTTTAAGCAATACCTGGTATATGGCTGGTACTTAAAAAAAGAGACTGATGGTATAAAGGCCTGGAATCAATCTTATAAACATTAACATTCTCTTTCATTGCCAGCTTTAATAAACACTTTGGGAAGGCCTTTTTATATAATCTTAACTGTTGCTGTGTTGAACCTGTAAGCATCATTCTCTAAGATCTTATCAAGTAGTCTTTATAAAGTTGAAGACTTATTATCCAGAGGCAATACATTTGTATTCTTTGTTTGATTGCCCACCCCCAAAGATTAGGATTAATAGGTAAAAATTTGCTTTTTGGTGATTTATGAATTTCCTGTCACTGGGAGAGTTCAAGCAAAGTCAGATCCACAATTTATCACTTATTCGATGGAAAATTGTTTACATTAGAAGGGTATGAACTCCTGAAGAACAGCAATATTCACTGCAAGTCTAAGACCCATGTGCTTCATGGCTATTATCATAAAAACCTTTCTAATAACTCAAAGAATAAATTAAATTAGGTTAATTTGACAAAAAATTTTTGTCTTGCCTTGGCAGCTCCTATCTTAGTGTTTAACCAGGAAAAGATATATTTTTGACCTCCAGTTACATGTTTTACTTATAGTCAATAAAAATACTAATTAACATTTTGTAAATAAAACAAGTATGCAAATAATAACCGATTAGATATGTAGCTGAATGCTAAATAGAAGGCATAGAAATCCATTATTAGACCAAAGTGTTTCTTACACTGTAATTGAATCCATCTTAATGTGTCCCACGTGCTCTCCTTGACTGACTTTTGGAAAAGAAGGGTTAAAATTGTATAGCCTGCAGTCTTTTGAAGGTTTTTACTAAAATAGAGATATAGATTAAGTTGAGAAACATGATGAGTTTCTCATTTTCTGGTGATTTTTTTAAAAAAAGAATTTGCTAAAATTACACATAGAATAATCAAATTCAGACTCACATTCTGTATACAAACTCTAGGATTTACCAAAATCACAACATTTGTGGCTATATTTTTTTTAACTTCTCAGTCTTAAATATGATAATTGAATAGGTTTTTGTCCCCATCCCTAATCGAGAAACTTAAGACAATTCTGTAGGCAGTTTCATTGTTAGCTTTTTGTATCTCCTTTATTGTTGCTCTTCTTTTTTCTTCTTCCATGCAAATGTTAGTTTTCTAGCTGCATAGAAAATAAGCCTGGCATTAATTACAGCCTAACGAGCAACCCAATTATATAAAAAACAAACTTACTAAAAAACATATACTCAGTAGCTTGAACACACCCAAATTTTCCTGTAAAGTAGGCTTATTTAAACATTACTACAAATATATGCTCTTTCCAAGCTAAAAATGTCCACAGGGCTGCTGTGGTTTAGTTTATTCCTCTGATTTGAGGCACATTAATGTCTATGTGAAATATGCTACAGCTCAATAGAAGTGAATCTCATTAGTATTTAAATACAACAATTAATTTATGTTGTTATTTATTGGCCAATTATATTAGAAATTATAGTGTTTAACAGAGGACAATCAGATTTCCAAGAGCTATAATTTTGCCTGCAGTGGGTAGGAGACATATATAATCAATGCTCACAGCAATAGTATCCCCTATGTTTCCCCCACCTTCTTCTAAATATATCTAATTTTATAAATAAGAAATGTCAATGTGCTAAACTACACTCTCTCAAATTTCACATTGGAGTTCCACTGGGTGAAAGTAATTTTTAATCTTCCTACTCACTGCTTTTTTCCATTCCCCTTTTCTGAGGCTATACATATGACGTACGATAACACTGAGTTTCTTAAAAGGTCTAGATTTCGTTTAAATCTTTTTCATAATGAATTTACAAAATATATTGCACTTTTTACTGTGCGGAACTCTTATAATAAAAATAAGCATCGCTTTGATATTTTCAAATTACTGCAGGTTTTTTTTACGCATCACAAATCAAATCTCATTGCCTTTAAATGCAACACTGCGTTATATATTGATAAAAATCATGTAACAATGACTTCGTAATTATGCTCTGTCTATAGAAATCCTATTCACTCTGTAAGGTTCTGTGCACATATTAACTCTTCCAAATATTCTTCCTTGATTTTTCCAGCCAGGAATAACCTCTTTCTCTGCTCAACTTCTATAGCATTATGTCTAGATTTCTTTTATGGCATTTAACCACATTCTGTTTTTTATGATTTTGAATACAAAGTCATAGGAATACGAGTTTGAGAACAAACAAGAAAATAGGGTTGGTTGTGTATTTGTCAATAATGGTCATCGTGATAAGCAGCTCATGTCTGTAAGATTCTTAATATTTCAAAATAATTTGGTTAAAATATAAATGTCTTATTTCATAATAGATCCATCACTTCCAAATTTATTTATTGTTATTTTGAGAGGTAAAATCAGGGAAAATGGGGTAGATTTTATGGGGAGGTTTTCATAGGAAACAGATCCAGAGTGTAGAGCACTCCTTCAGGGAGGGACGTGGCAGATGACACAGGGTGTGTATTTGCATGGGGAGTGCTTCATCACTACCAGGGGCCTCCTGAGCTGTCCTGAGAGCAATGGGCCCTTAAATGGAGGGGAGAGGTGGGTAAAGAAAGTGACCTGGAAGACCTTCTAACTGTGTTTCACAATTCAGCTCCAAGTGGCCTAAGCAAAGATGATAATATGCCTAAACATCATGTTGCTAATTATAAGTGGCAAAGCAGGAATTTTGATTCAAATATACCAGAGTACAACATTTCGCTGATTAACCAATAGATTCTTGTCCAATAGTGCTCTTCCTCAAAGGACTACTGCTTTAGATTGACACTGATTTTACAACAAATGAAAACTAAAGAGACATTTAAAATGTTTTAAAATATCCCCATCAGTTTAAAATAGTGCTAATTCAAAGAGCCTGACAAAACGAATTGTTTTCCAGTTCATACCAGGGTAAGGAATTTCAGCCAGATGGAAATTAACCACATTTTTTATATAGCAAGGCTTCCTTTGTGAAGGAATCGGTGTGTTGATTTACATTCTGGTACAAGCCCTTCATCTCATTGCCATGGGCTGGGAAGCATGTTCGGGAACAGGCACCGACCCTGGTTCAAACTTTGAGTGACACTGAATCTTGGCCCCATCCAAACTTACTGAAGCAGAATCTGAAGGTGATCCATATGTGCATGACATTTTTAAAAGTGTCGGTAAAGAGGTTATTTGAAGAAGTACTGGTATAGAGAATATTTTAAAGTTCAGTTTAAAATACATAATGTTTGCATAAACATTAAGCAAAAGCTACCAAAAGAAGATTTGGGGATCTGCTTTGTTTGAGGATCTCCAATAAATAATCACACATTAATGCTGCTTTAAAATTTAATAGAGTTTCATATACATGAATTCTTTTGATTCTCAAAATGACCCTGTGTTACCATCTATAACTTGCCCTAAGCCATAAGTTAGTAACTTGTACAGTCAAAACTTTCTCTCAGCTTTTCCAGGGTCTGTCTTTCTAATTCATTCCTTTGTGATTTTTTTTTTCTTGTTTTCCCTCACTAGGAATGGGAGATATTTACCATAGTAGACATCTAATATAAGCATGTTAGGAGGAAATTATAGATTTTACTACAGGAACTGTCCTGTGAACTATTTATATGACTGTTATTGTCATATTTTGAAACACAGAAAAGTGTATATATTTAATTTGTGAAGCAATCAGTGTGTTATAATACATAAAATTTCAAAGCCTAACCTTCGCACAGGGGATAGAGAAAAATATGAGTTCAATTACTTTGCAAATGAACATCTTGCAAAATATAAGCAGCCCAAAGCACATTACATCACAATGCTCTAATAAAAAATAATTAAAACAAGGAAATAACCTGTCACAAGTACCAAAATGTACCCAAGAGCCGATAAAAAGAATGTAAATGATATTTCCCAGAAAGACTTGGGCAATTGCATGTCATTTTCCTGGATGGTGAATTCTGTGAAAAAGGAAAAATCTGAATGAAAAATTGGTTTCGAATTTGTAGTGTTGAAGGCCATTTGCTGACATCTGTTCTCATTTCTCAGTTTTTTTTTTCATTTTATGTTATCTGTTTTTTATTCTCCATACTGGAATGAAAGCAAACACTTGCTTTTCAAAGATGTCATTTGTTATCTGGTACTGGAATTCTGCATAAAAAAGGTGGATACCAGGACATTAAATGGACATTTTTCATTATTATTCATCAAAATGTTCAGGTTAAAATCAGAAAGTGTGTGGAAAAGAATAAAAGAATAGAAGCCTAAACTATCATAGATGTCCCAAGAAAATCTTAACATTATGCTCTGGAAATCATATTTCTGAGAGCACAACTGATAAGCTGTGAATCTTGCAGGTACTTTTGTGGGTAAATATAATCAGGTTAGTGTTGCTGTTCCTTGGTAACTATAAATACTCTGGAGTTTAGACACAACAGGCACATAAATGTAATGAACACAGGTGATATCACCCAGGAGAATGAATTATTAGCATTACTGTGCAAAATGATAGTCATACTTTGTGCTTACTCATTTCTATAAGTCATGGGTGATCTGGAGCATACTACAAGGCTCAGGTAAGTTTTTGGATGGTTGATTGGCACCTTTGGATGGGGCAGATTGTTTTCCATGAGTAACATGGGTAACTCTTGTTATCACTAACGTCTTGAAGCCTGAGAAGTAGTAGCATTGAAAAATAGAGTTGTAGCCGATGACAAAGGCTTTTGGTTTTCCATGTTTGGTATACTGACTATGAGGTAAGTGTTTCAGGTGAAGAGGCATGCAACAGCTATGTGGAAAGACGGGCAGCTCTAATAGCCAAAACAATAGAAATGACTATTGATATCCACTTTGTCGTATGAAATGAGCAAGAAGATATGCTTAAATTATTATTAAATTTTTACACAAAGCCTTGGAAGCAGGTATTATTTTAGAGATAAGGTTTCTGAACAAAGAGGATTGGAGCACTGCTTATGGTGCCCACCTGTGAATAGCAGAATTAAGATTCAAGCTGCTGGGAGAATGATCCCAAGTTTCAGTGATTTCTTTATTACTTCAGGCTGCCCCCACTAATTTAATCTTTTCTCTCTCTTTTCTAGATTTTTGGCTGTCTTCTTTGACTTTCAGAATGGATTTGGGAATGAATGACCGAAGTCAGGGTATAGACTGCAGGCATAGAAGGGAACAAAGCAAATTAACTCCTGCAGAGATTGAAATCAAAGCCTCTGTATGGTTCTTGCTGGGCTCCTCCCTTGTATCTTCTTTAGCGCTTTTCAAAGGCTAGTGCCCTGGTTGACGGCCCTTATTTCCCCCCATTCACCTAATCCCACTGGAACGATTGCTGTATCCTAAAGAATCAGTTAATCTGGTCAATTCTTTTTCCCACTATCTATAAAAGTAAAATAGTGGCATTAATTTCCTTTCAGGGTAATGAAGAGAAATGAATTGGAAATTAGGAACAAAGTATATTCTCTATGGGAAGGATTTGGGGAAAAAATAGAACAGCTATTCCCTTGAATTTTCTAGAGGGACAGCATTTATATGGTGCAAATGATTTATTCTTATGGCTGCCTCAGAGCACTGTTTGGTGGCTTACATGTGTGTTACTTACATAATAAGACTCCCCTGGTAGAGATATATTTCTTAATCATTTTTACCAGACAGGAGGAAGCCTGTAAGTGGTCTCTTGTATGTAGGTATGTCATCAACTGGTAAATGTTAGGGCGTGTCATCACCTGGTAAATGCTTAGGTAAGCCATCAGTTGGTAAATGGGCTGTAGTGACTTCTACCCCAGTCTGTCTGCCATTCAATAGCCAATTAGTTGCCCTACCCACCACATCTGTATAATTTGATATTTTGGGGAACACAGTAAAAGTGAGCATATTTATATTATTGTAACTAAGCAGTTTTCTCTCTCACATATATATTTTCATAATTGTACAGAAAGTCAGTCATCTTGCCTTCAGGTAAAACAGGAAGATGCTCAGCTTTGGTTTTTACAAAATAAAAGACTCATTATGCGAGGACTCTGCCTACCACAGAAGTATTTTACATATTGGCAGAACATGTAAAAGGGAAAGAAGGCAAATTTGACATATGTCAATTTCAGCGAAAATGCATCAGGTCTAAACACCATAATCTAGTAATAATAGAGATAGTGAGGAAATAATTCTCAAGTAATCTTTCCTAGTATAAGCATGATTTTAAAAAATTCTTATACTTATAATCCCAAACTACTCTGAGTTACTTTATTTTGGGGAAACTTGCAATAAAAATAAATCATATGGAGAGAAAGGGGTGGAGCAAGACGGCCAAATAGAAACCTCCAGCGCTCGTCCCTCCACAGTAACACTATTTTAACAACTATCCACACAAGCAAACACCTTCAGAAGAACCAAAAATCAGGTGAGTGATCATACTACATGGTTTAAACATTATATCAAGGAAAGAGACACTGAAGAGGGCAGAAAAGACAGTCTTTCGTTGCCTATGCCAAACCTCCCCCATCCCCCAGCAGTGTGGTGCTAGCACACTGAGTGGAGAAAGAACCTGTGTGACCAGGGGAGGGAGAGTGAAGTGATTGTGGGGCTTTGAATTGAAACTCAGGGCCACCCTGGCACGGGGGAACATAGGACAGGGTGGAATTCTGCCGGTGCCCACAGTGGGACCATTTTGACCAGCCCAGCCAGAGGGAAATCCTCTGTTCCAAAGCCCAAGTTATTGCTAGCCCCACCACTGGCAGAAAAAGAGTAGCCTGGGGCTTGGACTAAATTCATAAAGCAGTCATGCCAGAAGCGCTGCAATGCTTGGGCAATTCCAATGGCTGTGCTGGCTCAGAGCCAGTGGACTTGGCGTGCACATGACCAAGTAAGACACCAGCAGCTGATGCCACGCCAGTGCCTGTGTCATCCTTCCCCCAACTATAGGCAGTGCGTTTCAGGGAGAGTCTTCTTCCACTTGAGCAAAAGAAAGGGAAGAGCTCAGAGGACTTTTTTTTTGCAACTTGGGGACCACCTCAGCCAGAGTAAAATAAAGTACCAAGCAGGCTCCTGAGGCCGCTAAGTACAGGCCTTAGTTCTTGGACAGCATTTCTGGACTTACCCTGGGCCAGAATGAAACATGCTGCCTTGAAGGAAAGAATCCAGTCCTGGCAGGGTTCACCACTTGCTGACTAAAGAACCCTTGGGCTTTGAAGGGTTCTTTAGGCATCAAAGGCAGCCAGGCAACAGTCACCACTGGCTTTGGGTGAGACTGGCTGGCTTTAGGTGTGATCTGGCACTGGTGGCCACAAGGGAGTGCCCATGTCACTCCTCCTCCAACTCCAGCAACCCAGCACAGAGAGTGGGGGAAGAGTCAGAGACTTTGCCTGGTAATCCAGGGAATTTTCTTGTATCTTACCCAAGCTCACAAAGGCAGTACCAACAGAGTTCTGCAAGAGTCACAGCATTACTAGACTTGGGTCTCTGGAAGTGCAGTTATGGCTACAGTGACCAGAGATTTAGACCACAACACTCAATTCCCTTTGAGTATCTAGAAAGCCTTCTCAAGAAGAATGGGTTCAAACAAGGCCAGAAGAGTAAAAGAAATACCTAACTCTTCAATGCTCGAACATAGATGAACATCAACAAGCATCAAGGCCATCTAGGAAGACATGACCTCACCAAACAAACTAAATAAGGTACCAGTGACCAATCCCAGAGTGATGGAAATAGGTGAACTTTCAGATAAAGAATTCAAAATAGTTGTCCTGAAGAAACTCAATGAACTTCAAGACAACACTGACAAGAAATTCAGAAGCCTATAAGAAAAATTTAACAAAGAAATTGAAATAATGAGAGATAATAAAGCAGAAATTCTAGAGCTTAAGACAAATTTGATAAACTGGAAAATGCCTCAGTCTCTCAATAGCAGAATTGACCAAACAGAAGAAAGAATTAGTGAGCTTGAAGATAAGCTATTTGAAAATACACAGTCAGAAAAGAAAAAGAAAAAAGAAAAAAATAAGAATGAAGCATGCCTACAAGATCTAGAAAATAGCCTCAAAAGAGAAAATTTCAGAGTTATGGGCCTTAAAGAGGAGGTACAGAGAGAGAGATTAGGGTAGATAGTTTATTCAAAGAAATAATAACAGAGAACTTTCTAAACTTAGAGAAAGATATTCATGTATGTACAAGAAGGTCGTAGAACACAAGCAGATTTAACCCAAACAAGGCTACCTCAAGGCATTTAACAATCAAGCTCCCAAAGGTTACAATCAAGAAAAGTTCCTAAGGGAAGCAAGAAAAAAGAACAAAACAATATATAAAGGGGCTCCAATGCATCTGGCAGCAGACTTTTCAGTGGAAACCTTACCAGCCAGGAGAGAGTGACATGACATATGCAAAGTGCTGAAGGAAAAAAAACCTTAATGGTGGAATATTAAATCCTGCAAAAATACCTTTCAAACATGAAGGAGAAATAAAGACTTTCCCAGACAAACCAAAGCTGAGAGGGATTTCATCAACACCAGAACTGTCCTACAAGAAATGTTAAAAGGAGTTCTTCAATATGGAAGAAAAGGACGTTAATGAACAATAAGACATCTTCTGAAGGTATACAACTCACTAGTAAGAACATAAAGACAGACGACTCTATTGCTGTAACTGCAGTGTATAAACCACTTATATCTTGAGAAGGAAGACTTAAAGACAAACCTATCAAAACTAACAACAACGACTTTTTGAGACATAGTATAAAAAGATATGGAGGAGAAAACAAAAAGTTAAAAAGCTGGGGGGATGGCATTAAAGGGTAGAATTTCTGTTAGATTTCTATTTGCTTGTTTATTTTTTTGTTTATAAGCAGAGCTGTCATATGTTTAAAATAATTGGTTATGAATTGTTTTTTGCAAGCCTCATGGTAACCTCAAATCAAAAAACTTACAACAGATACATTAAAACTGAAATTATGGAAAAATAAATTAAAGCACACTACCAGAGAAAACCACTTTTGACAAAGGAAGACAGAAAGGAAGGAAGGAAGGAAGAGAGGACCACAAAACAACCAGAAATCAAATAACAAAATGGCAGCAGTAAGTCCTTACCTATCAATAACAATATTGGATGTGAATGGACTAAACTTTCCAACCAAAAGACATAGAGTGGCTGAATGAATTTAAAAAAAGAGCCAACTATGTGTTGTCTGCAAGAAACCGACTTCACCTATAAAGACACATATAGACTGAAAATAAATGGATGAAAAAAGATATTCTATGAAAATGGAAACCAAAAAAAGAGCAGGAGTAGCTATACTTCTATCAGATAAAATAGATTTCAAGACAAAAACTGTAAAAGAGATGAAGAAGGTCATTATATAATGATAAAGTGGTCAATTCAGCAAGAGGATGTAATAGTTCTAAATATATATGCATCCAACACTGGAGCACCCAGATATATAAAGCGAATATTATCAAAGCTAAAGAGAGAGATAGACCCCAATACAATAATCACTGGAGACCTCAACACTCCACTTTCAGCATTAGACAGATCATCCAGATAGAAAATCAACAATGAAACATTGGACTTAATCTGCACGATAGACCAATTGGACTTAATAGATATTTACAGAATACTTCATCCAACAGCTGCAAAATTTATGTTCTTCTCTTCAGCTCATGGATCATTGTCAAGGACAGACCAAATGTTACGCCACAAAACAAGTCTCAAAAATTAAAAAAAAATTGAAATCATACCAAGTATTTTCTCTGACCACAATGGAATAAAACTAGATCAATAAGAAGAGGAACATTGGAAAATATGCAAACACATGGACATAAACAATCTGCTCCTGAATGACCAGTGGGTCAACGAAGAGATTAAGATGGAAATTTTAAAATTTCTCAAAACAAATGAAAATGAAAACACAACATGTCAAAACCTATGAGATACAGTCAAAGCAGTAATAAGAGGAAAGTTTACAGTAATAAGTGCCTACATCAAAAATAGAAAAGCTTCAATTAAACAACCTAATGGTGTATCTCTAAGAACTAGAAAAACAAGAGCAAATCAAACCCAAAATTAGTAGAAGAAAAGAAAGATCAGAGCAAAAATAAATGAAATTGAAACCAACAAAATACAAAAGACAAATGAAACAAAAAGTTGATTTTTTGAAAAGATAAACAAAATAGACACACCTTTAGGCAGAATTAGAAAAAAAGAGAGAAGATTCAAATAAATAAAATCAGAGATGAAAAAGGAGCATTACAACTGATACCACAGAAATCCAAAGGATCATTAGAGACTACTATGAGCAACTATATGTCAATAAATTGTAAAGCCTAGAAGAAATGGTTAAATTCCTAGGCACAATCAATCTACCAAGATTGAACCAGTAAGAAATCCAAAATCTGAATAAACCCAAAACAGGTAACAAGATAGAAGCAGTAATAAAAAGTCTCCCATCAAAGAAAAGCCCAAGACTCGATGGCTTTACTGCTGAATTCTACCAAGCATTCAAAGAAGAGCTAATACCAATCTTACTCAAACTATTCCAAAAAATCAGTTGATGGGGAGAGAATACTCCCAAACTCATTCTATGAGGCCTGATACCCTGATACCAAAACCAGGCAAAGACATAAGAAAAAAAGAAAAATATAGGCCAATATCTCTGAAGAACATAGATGCAAAAATCCTCAACAAAATACTAACAAACTGAATTAAACAACACATTAAAATGATTATTCATCATGTCAAGTAGGATTAATCTCAGGGATACAAGGGTGGTTCAACACACACAAATCAATCAATGTGATACATCAAATCAACAGAATGAAGGACAAAAACCATATGATCATTTCAATTGATGCTGAAAATGTATTCAATAAAATTCAACATCCTTTCATGATAAAAACTCTCAAAAAACTGGGTGTAGAAGGAACTTCCCTCAACACAATAAAACCCATATATGACTGACCCACAGCTAGTATCATACTGTCTGGGGAAAAACTGAAAACCTTTCCTCTAAGATTTGGAACAAGACAAAGATGCCCATTTTCACCACTGTTATTCAACATAAAATATTGGAAGATTATACAAAAAAATGGAAACATATTCCATGCTCATAGACTGGAAGAATCAATATTGTTAAAATGTCCATACTACGCAAAGCAATCTACAGATTCAATGCAATCTCCATCAAAATACCAATGACTTTCTTCACAGAAATAGAAAAAATAATCTTAAGATTTATATGGAACCACAAAAGACCCAGAATAGCCAAAGCCATCCAGAGTAAAAAGAAAAAAATTGGAGGAATCACATTACCTGACTTTAAATTATACTACAGAACTGTAGTAACCAAAAGCACATGGTACTGGCATAAAAACAGACACATAGACCAATGGAACAGAATAAAGAACCCATAAATAAATAAATCCACATATGTATAATGAACTTATCTTCGACAAAGGTGCCAAGAACATACAGTGGGGAAAGAACAGTTTCTTCAATAAATGGTGCTGGGAAAAGAGGATATCCATATGCATAAGAATGAAACTAGACCCTTATATCTCACCATATAAAAAAATCAAAATGGATTATAGACTTAAATCTAAGACCTGAAACTATGAAACTACTGAAAGAAAACATTGGAGAAACACTTTAGGATATTGATCTGGGCAAGGACTTCTTGAGTAATACTCCCAAAGTACAGGCAACTAAAGCAAAATTGGACAAATGGGATCACATCAGGCTAAAAGGCTTCTGCACAGCAAAGGAAACAATCACCAATGTGAAGAAACAACCCACAGAATAGGAGAAAATATTTGTAAACTACCCATCTGACAAGGGATTATAATAACTAGATTATATAAGGAGCTCCAACAACTCAATAGGAAAAAATCAAATAATCCAATTAGGAAATGGACAAATGATCTGAATAGACATTTCTCAAAAGAAGATATACAAATGGCCAACAAGTATATGATGAAACGATCAACATCATTAGTCATCAGAGAAATGCAAATAAAACTACAATGAGATATCATTTCAACTCAGTTAAAATGGCTTGTATCAAAAAGACAGGCAATAACACATGCTTGTCAGGATGTGCAGAAAGGGCAACTCTCGTACACTGTTGGTGGGAAAGTAAATTAGTGTGACCACTAGGGAGAACAGTATGGAGGTTCCTCACAAAACTAAAAATACAACTACCATATGATCCAGCAATCCCACTGCTGCGTATATATACAAATGAGGGGAATTCAGTATATCAAAAAGATATCTGGACTCCCATGTTTATTGCAACACCATTCACAATAGCCAAGATTTGAAATCAACTTAAGTGTCCATCAGTGGATGAATGGATAAGAAAATTGTGGAACATATACACAATGGAATATTATGTAACCACAAAAAAGAATGAAATCCTGCCATTTGAAACAACATGGATGGAACTAGAGAACATTATGTTAAGTGAAATAAGCCAAGCGCAGAAAGACAAATCTTGCATGTTCTCACTCATATGCGGGAGCTAAATATTAGAAACAATCGAGCTCATGGAGAAAGAGAGTAGAATGATGGTTACCAGAGGCTGGGAAGCATTCTGGGGAGGTAGGGATAAAATGGGGATGGTTAATGGATGCAAAAATATAGTTAGATAAATAGAATGAACAATATTTGATAGCACAACTAAGTGACTATAATCAACAATAAGTTATGGTATACTTTAAAATAACTAAAAGAGTGGAATTGGAATGTTTCTAACACAAAGAAATGATAAATGCCTGAGGTGAGGGATACCCCTGATTTGATTAATTTACATTGTGTGCCTGTATCAAAACATCACATGTACCCTATAAAGATATACAACTATGTCAATGCTCCTTACTTTACTTGCAAAAATGAAAAAAAACTATAATGTAATCACAATAATTAAAAAATGAAAATTAAATTAGAAATTAAAAAAATAAAAATAAGCAGACAGAAAATAGGTATAAATAGATAATCCCCAAAGAAACCTTAATACATACAATAATTTAATATATGACAAAAATCACTTTAAAAACTAATGGAAAAATTAGATTAATCAAAATTTAAATAAAATTTTATTGATAAGTGTTATTTGGTAAAAATGAGGTAGTTTCACAGATGCTACATCATACCAAAGCAATTTTTAGATGGAATAATTTTTGTGTACCATAAAATACCTAAAACAAAATACAGATATTTTACTATTGTTTTATAACATCCTATGTATTGTGTGGTGTATGACACACAGATGCAATACATATGACAACTATTGTATAAAGAAAGAAGGGTGAGGATCAAATGGACCAAAAGTCTGCAAGATTCTTACAATTTTTTCGAAAGAGTTTATTTTTAACTCTTACTCAATAGACTTAAAAATTAAGGTTACATATTGTAATCTCTAGGACTATTATGGTAATGGGCACACTAAAAGCCCCAAGTTAAGCATTATATGAGGTATACATGTAACAAAAACATTTGTACCCCCTTGATGTTTTGAAATAAAAAAAAAAGAGTGATGAAATCTAGCTCTATTGCCCAGGATGAAGTAAAGTGGCATGATCATAGCTCACTGCAGCCCCAAACTCCTGGGTTCAAGAAATCCTCCTGCCTCAGCCTCCCAAGTAGCGGGACTACAGGTGCACACCACCATGTCTGGCTAACTTGACATTCTTAATCATTTCTGCAAAATCCCTTTTGTTGTGTAAGGTAATATATTCACATGTTCCTGGAATTAGGATGTAGACACCTTTGAGGATCATTATTCACACAAACTACCCTTTGTATTTGAAAATTAACATTATGCTTTATCACACGTCTATCCATCTATTCATCCCTGGGTCCATCCATCAATGCACCATTTTTGATGCCTATCAAAATAAATTTAAGACACAAGCATACTTCTTACACTTCCCCTTACATACCTCAACATGTATATCATTAACTAGAGTTCAGTATTTTTTATATTAATAGTTCAATTTTTTGAGGTAAATTTATATATAGTGGAATGCACAAATCCTAAGCGTGTCATTCAATAAGTTTTGGCAAATGCACACACCTTCTTCCTATTAAGATACGTGACATTACTATCTCCCCAGAAATTTCCCTCATTCCCTCTTCCAGCCAAACCATGCCCTATTCCAAGTTCTATTTTTTTTCACTATAGATAAATTTAATCTCTTTTAGAATTTTACTGCTGAATTTAATGTTTGTGAGATTCATCCCTGTTGTTGCATGCACCAGTTATTCCCTTTTATTGAGTAGTGTTGTATGTATGCGTTGTGTGACTATTGCACAAGTTGCTCAGCTGTTGTCCTGTTAATGCACACCAATTTTTGGCTCTTATGAATCAAATTGCTGTGAACATTTTTGTGGAATTCTTTCTGTAGACTTATGCTTTCGGTTTTCATTGAATAGAAATGGATATGTCCTTATACTTTTTTAAAAGTGGGTTGTTAGAGATTATTATTATTATTATTATATTAGAATTATTATTGTTATTATGGTTTTTGTTGTTATTTAACAAACAACTATGCAAAGGTAGCTAATGTTTTATGTAAACTAAAATATTTTTGAGGACTAAGCCAATAATTATTACTTTTAATTAATAAACATAATTGATAGTTACTGAAACAGCACCTAAAAAAAGGACTATCTTGGGTAAACTGGGGTATCCATTCATCCTTCCTGTGTGGTTCTTAGTATGAGTTAGTTACTTTTAAAGCACTTAACAGATATTAATTCATTTAATTATTAATTATGATGACAGACGTTTCAAAGCACAATAGTGACTGAAAATGTTACTAAGAAAATCAATAGATTTAGTTTTAAATTTAAATATTTGAGCTTTAAAATTCAACATTCAAAAAAGGAAGTGACAAAAGAAAACAGAAAATATTTACAAAAAATAAAATTGGCATTCCCTGTGATGAGGATGACTAGGTTACCGTCAGTGGGAAGTCTGCTTGGTGCAATGTTTCTCAAGTAAAATTTGGCAACATGCATCAAGTGCTTCAAGATTGTTCAGAATCTTTGAACTAGAAATACAACTTTAGCAATTGCATACTGAGGAACACATGAGATGTGGGGTCAAAACTTCAGTGATACGTGAAGTTGGTTATTACAATATCATTTGCATCAGACAAAGAAGACAGCCACCCATCATTGCCAAAATAACAGAATAGTTAAACTACGGTGTATGAATGAGATGAAATATCATGTGGCCATTATAAACCATATTTTCAGTATATATCAAATGATAGAATGTTTACTTTATTCAGTTAAATATGAAATTGTAATACAAAACTACATATCAAGTATAGTTCAAGTTTTTTATTAATAAAAAGAGAGTGGTGTGTTTATTCCTTGGAAGTCAGCTTATGGGTTTTTTTTTCCTTTTCTTTTTTGTCCTAGTTAGAACATAAATATAATTTAGAAAGAAGATAGATACATGTCCTGCACTGACAGAAGATTTGATAGAGTGAGGGAATGAGAGAGTGTGAATTTAGGAACTTTATATACTTATTGTTGAGACACAGAGGGGAACTTTGGACAGCTAAAAATCAGAATGATAGGACAAGGTCCTTAAAAATGATAGGACAAGGTGTCAGGAAATGGGAGTTGAGAGAAAGAAGAAAATTGTGACTCTATTTGATCACCACAATTTTGCTCTCAGATTAGTTCTTTTACGATCTGTATCATTTCTTAGGGGTATGGTAACACATTACTACAAACTAGGGCTTAAAAAAACAAACATTTATTTTCTCACAGTTCAGAAGTCCAGAATTCCAAATCAAGATATGAGCAGGGTTGGCTCCTTCTGGAGGCACTAAGGGAGAATCTGTTCGATGTCTGTCTCTAAGCTTCTGCTGCTTGCCAGTTACGCATGGCATTCCCTAGCCTGAAGCTGCAACTCTCCAATCTCTGCCTCTATGGGCACATGGCCTTCTTCCCTATGTGTCTTTCTGTGTATTTTCTTTTCTCAGGATTGCACTCATTGGATTTAGGATCTACCCTAATCCAGTATGACCTCACCTTAATTTAAATAATTACATCTGCAACGACCCTATTTCCAAATAAGGTCACGATCTGCGGTAACAAATGGACATAACTTTTGGGCGGATACTGTTTAACCCACTACACCTTCTCTCTCCCTTTTCCTTTTAATTTCACACAGCTAGGATTGGAGAGACGGAGTTAGGATGAAAGATGAAACGTCGACAGTGAGCAATTTAAAGATGCTCTATGAAGAAACCTTGAAACGGGAATAAGCTAGGTCCAGTTTCTTCAGCAAATAGAAAAAGGAGATGTGTTGAAACGTCATGCTGTGGAGGGCTGGGTACAAATTTAAGTCAGTAAGTATCATGCTTGAAGTGCCTGTTTATATTGGGTGGGTTATTGTGATCAGATTTCCTCTTTTAGAACATGAGATTTGCTTTATAATTTTTGGTTACTGACAATTTGTGTTGTTGCATTTGGGAGATACATAGTCTTAAATCTGAGAAAGTATTTGTCTATATGGGGCATAGTTTTCAGTTCTTGATTTCTACCTAAGGAACACTGTTCTAAACAGAGTTTAGGAGTGAGGCAGAACATAAAATTCAGTGTAAACAGTGTTGGGTAACAATAACTTTGCATCTATCTATGTTTCGTATTTGTAAAAACCAATTTTATAATTGTCTATGTGATGCATTTACTAACTTTCCTCCCTCTCATTTTGGTAGCTACCATATTCTTTTGCAGTTGGATGTTTGGTGGCTAATAAAGTTAGCTAATTATACAGTGCTACTGAGCCTGCTTTGCTCAAAATCTACTTAGCAATTATTCACTGGAAAATGTTTTTAATTCTGTTTGATGGCATTTTTAAATATAACTTCTCTTCTTTTTCCTAACATTGCTGCATAATCCCTTATTAGAAATGCTAATCTCAAAACTTAATAACTAGGCAGCTTTCTGTCATCACAATAGCAGCTACTTTAGATGTTTAGACATTATAAATCCAGCCCTAGCATTTCTTAATTCATTACACAGAGCTGAGACTTCAACATTCAGATGCCAAGAAAGCTGGTAGCTTTCTTGCTGTTGACAATGCAGCTTGCACAGTCATGATGTCTGCTATTAAGTATTAGTAGTGAATTATTACTGGAAGAAAAAGAATATCTGGTTGGAAAATAATGTGATTATCAGCAAGAAATTTCAGTATTTTTATATTCCTTTAAAAATACATTTGTGAGCGGAATAGAATACAATCACAATAATGTTTTTTAATTTTGAATTTAAGAAATAGAAAAAAATAGTGTTAAAGGTGCGGGAGAAGGCCGGTGGGTAAGGATCGTCTATGAGATCCCCAGGTAAGGCTCGCGCCAGCCCCTGCCCTGACCTCCAGCACCCACCAGGTGGGCCAGCCCAGCCACATCCTCATCTTTAACAACCACAGGGAGCTGGGGCTCTCCAAATTACAACCCCACAGTGAGGATGCACAAGAGCAAATCATCAGGGAGACTTTCCATTTGATATCTAAGAGAGATGAAAATGTTTGTAATTTCCTAGAATGAAGGTTATTAATTGGAAGATCTGACAACAAACTGATTTATAGACATTAGGCAAACAGAAAAGGTGCTTTAGAAATCCAGTTATCTTGGAGTTTATTTAACTCTTCTGTGTGGAATCTTCAGAAAGTGGACTTGGCATTTTAGATCTAATTCAAGTATTCATAAAAACATTAGACAAATGTTTTGATTATGTCTGTGAACTGGATTTGATTTTCCACGTGGACAAGATTTACAGTATTCTTCTAGAAATAGGGATGGGGGGAATGGTATTGGAGACCAACAAGAATGAGATTGTTTTGCAAATTGATGTACAAAATAAACTGAGAAATCTGAGGTTGGCTTAGTGGGGGCTCCAGCCCATGCTGTATCAGCCGTAAAGAATATGAATCTTCCTGAGAGCCCAAGAAATATTAACATTGGTGACATCAGTACAAAAGTGCCAAACTAGCCGTCTTTTAAATAAAAAATCTAAAATTGCACTCCCAGGTAAAATCCAGAGGGAAAAGTCATCTAAGTTTACCATGTAGTTTTTTGCCAAAAATAGATGAGTAGAGTCTTAACGTTTGTTCTTGGATTTAAGTCAATATATTGTATAAAAATTGTGTAAAATCAGTATGGACGTTCAGTGTTGCTCTTCTTGCTCAGTGATTTTTAAAGAAATTGAATAGTTCCTGTGTGATTTTTTTTTCTTTTCTAAACTGCTTTCTTATGCCCACTCAAGGCACGCCTCTATGTATTGGCTACTACAGTATTTCAAAGAGTGTTTGAGATGGAACTTTTAAAGATATTTCTTTATTTCTAATATTTTTGAGATACTTCTTTAATTATGTACAACCTATAATGTTGGTGTTTTGTATGGGTCACAAGTGCAGCATTCCTTAATTTATTCTGCTACTTGTTACACAATTGTTATTTAAAGAACCAAGTATGTATTGCATGAAAACATTATGACCTTTTCTCTTAGTTTAAATAAACTGCAAGGTAACAGGACTTTTAAAGCACCTTCGTGTTTGCCTGACATCTACTTTTGCAATAATTTTTTTTTACAACACTCTGACTCAAGAAAGTAAATAAAAGCATATATTATCACTGGTGAAAAAATAGTGTTAAATAAATTTCAATTAATTCATTTCAGTTATCAAGTCAAATTAGGAGGAAGACAAGTCAAAAGTGTTATTTAAATTGATGCTCTTAATCAATCTGCCTTACAGAAATCTTTTGATCAAATCTGTTGGCTTATTTTGCAAATTCAGGCTACAGACTCTCTTTCTCTTGCCTTTCCTATAAATAAAGGGTCAGAGTAAGAAAATGTCCAAAAGACAAGCATGGTTGGGAGAAGATAAATGTAAGAATCTGGGTAAGACTTCACCAATTTATATAATGTTAGCTCTTTGGATTTTATATGAAATTGAAGAGAACGTGTCAGGAACATTTTGCATCCTTTACTAAATCTCTGTTAAATGTATTGTGCATTGATAGCTTAGTTTCCCATATATAAGGATTTGTGTTACATTTTCCTTTTAGAAATTAGTGATGTAGAGATATTTTCCACTTCAAAAGAATGAATATATTTTCTTTACATCTGAAAATAAAAATCGTGAAGCTAAACATCACACATGGAGCTAAGCATCTCCCTTGAAACTCCCCTTGTACTCACCATTTTGTATTTATAACTTTTTAAAAAATTTTATGTCACATACATAATCATAAATATGAGAAGTATAATAAAAGAATATAAAAGCTCCTATTTGTTGTTAATTCTCCAGTACACTCTTATCATTGTACATGTAAAATTCATGTTTTTAGGTAGAAAATCTATAGTTCAGATAAAATGGGATTAATTTATGCATAGCATTTTATGATGTGGTATTTTGCTCAAAAATGTACTATTAATACACACATCAACTTAGATGAATCCTGAAGGAATTACGCTGAGTAGAAAAGCCAATTCCAAAAGGTTAAATAATATATGGGTTCATTTACATAGTGTTCTTGAAACAACAAAAATAACAAAAGTGAACAGATTTGTGGTTTCCAGAGGTTGGGGGTGGGATGAGGAGGGAGGTGGGTGTGCCTATAGAAGGGCAACAGAAGGTGCCCTTTGATCATCATCCTTGTGATGATGGACTGTTTCTGTATCTTGACTGTATCAATATCAATGTCTTGGATAATACTTTACACTACAGTTTTGCAGGATGTTACCATTGGTAGAAATTGAGTAAAAGGTATGTGGGATATCTTTGTAATATCTACTACAACTGCAGGTAGATATGCCATTATCTCAAAGAAAAGTTTCATTTAAAAAAATGCTGTGATCATCTTACATTTCGATAGTTATATGTCAATATTTCAACAACTGAATAATATTCCATTTGATAGATTTTTTTCTCCATGATTTTCTCAATCTGATGATAAGTTAGCTGATGATAAATTAGCATTTTATAGTAATATGCTTTTGTGAGTCATACTACAGTGAACCTTATTAGAATTGAACCATTGCACGTAACTGTATTTATTTTCTTAAAGATAAATTTCAAAGTGTGGAATTGCTAGGACAAAATTTATTCATGCTTGTAAGTCTTTTGGGAATGACGAGTAAGGGTTGTGTCAATTTATTATTCTACTTTGATATATAAAAGTGTATATTTTCTTGTACCTTGCCAACTGTGGGTATTATTCTGTGGTTTTTTAATTTGATAAGTATAAAACAATACATAATATTTGGATTACTAATGACATAATACATTTTGTCTGTTTATAGGCCTTTAGCAGTTCTTTGCAAATTATACATATGTACATTGTATTCATTTTTCTGTTAATCCATTTTTTTCTAGTTTGCCATTTGCTACTATACCTTATTTCATTTTTCCCCAATTAAAAATAGAAAATTTATGAATCCTTTTCTTTATGTTATATTTAAACCAAACTTCACTATCTGAAGATTAAATTGATATTAATCTCTCTTTTGTAGTATTATGCTTTTATTTTATATGTTAAAATATTTAATTAATCTGAAAGTTATTTGGGTAATAAAAACAACAGCCAACATTGATGGGATACATTCATGACCAAGAACTTAAATGTTTTCTCTATATTATCTTAATTAACCCTTAATTAATTAACCCTTAATAGATGTTAATTATTATTCCCTTCTTTACTGGTTAGGGTTCAGTTTTGCAGGTTATTGCAATAATTGCAGTTATTGCAGGTTATTTATTGCAGCTGATAATGTGGCTTACACAGAAAGCTTCTCAGAAACTTCTGGGAACAATCCAAGAGCCACACTGCAAAAATGACCTGGCAAGGGAACTTCTGCTGGTGGCTGGCTCAAGAACAAATCTCCCTCTCTCGCTCAGGAGAGATGATGAATCAGGATGCCTCAGCCTCTGTTTTTCGTCACTCTCAAAGTTTGAGCTAAGTGTCCCCTAATGGATGCCACTGGGAAGTTGCTTCACTTGCATTCCTGTAGTTCCAGAATAGTCATCCTACTGCCCCTTCCCAATGCCCACCTTCGCCTGCCCAGATTTATGATGGAAGCTGGGCCAAGGGCAAAATTTTAGCTTTAAGAAAGTCTGAAAAGTGGAGACTTTCTTTTTCAGTCTCCAGCATGCAGAAAGGCACCCCAGAGGGATTTTGAGTGGTCTTGGGTAGGCCATTCTAAACCCTGCCATACTGTGGAAGACACAGGCTTAGAGAGGTTACCTAACTGTAAAGTTCTACAGCCAGAAAGTGGTGGGGCCAGGATTTGAAACTGGACTACTGTTCCAAGCATATGCTCTTAACGTTACACTAGAAAGCCTCCATTGGACATGTCTGCAGGTGGGAAGCAGGAACCTAATTATATATCTTCCTAACTTAAAGCTATTTTTTCTTAGCATCTTGGATATCTGTTTATAATTTTAAACCACTTTTATTTATCTTCAAAAGATCACTTATTTGCTTTATAAATAAAGTAAACATATAGACTCTGAATAGCCATTGGAAATTTTAGGTTCTATAAAGCTTTTTAAGGATTCCTTATATTAATAATAACAATAGTTATGGTGTTATGGTCAGTGGTTTAAAAAATTAATTACCATGTTTTGGACATCTTCTTGATATTTTACCTGTGTTATTCCGTTTAAATATCACAATAAACCTATGTGAAGAAATTATTAAATTCAGTTTTACAGATGAATAAATTAAGACTTAAGCAAGGTCACACAGCTTGTACATGTTGGCAAACTCCAAAGCTCATGATTTTCCCTTTATACTGTAGTACCTCATCAATTCCTATAATGCTTTTGCAAAGGCTTGGAGTCAAAAGAAGAAAACCCCTCTGAAGTTTCTACAATCCTTGAATGTCAGAAAAGAATTTGTTATTCTGTGGGATGATGCAATTTAAATATTAATTCCTGCACAGTTGAAGGCAATGTGCATATGTTCATATTGGTTAGAATACTGCTTAAAGTCTAATCACTATTTTCCATTCATCAGTATTATTGGTGTATACTGTACTATAGTACAACAAAATAGTTCACTAATAATTAGCAACCTTTTTTACAGGTAGAATTTTGTTTGAAATAACTATTGGATATGTAGAATAGGGAATATACATAGGGCCACAATAGTTATTCATAAAAGATGGCAATTTTGTGGGAAAAATAATTATTTTATAGAGCTCATCTGAAATATTCTGTTCCCTTTCCCCTATATTCTACTCCCTTCCCCAAAACAGTCGCTATTGACTATTCCTTTCTCAGTTTTCTTTACCTGGTAGACAAGGCCTTCCACAAACCCTGGGGAAGGTAAGCAATATTGGTGTCATAAGAATTTTTAATTTCATTTAGTATAAGAAAAGTGTCCTAATTAAGGATCCCTAGAAAACAGAAATGGAGGCAGGACTTAAGTGATAATAATTTATTGGGAGATAATCAGTGCATTATTGCCACTCTCGCTTATCCTGAAACTTGGTGGAGTGTATCATACATCTCCTGATAGGTAGCTAAGAATTCATAGTTACTTACTGTCCCAGTTCAGACACTCAGTCTTTCCTGTGGCTCAGTGGCACACCTGGACTCATATTTCTGATGAAGAATAATTCTCTGCCTTGGAGGGGATGGTTGTCTCTAGAGACCTAGAATTATGCACTGAATTTCAACTGCTGCAGTCTCCTAAATACTCCATTCAGCAACCTTATCTACCTTCTATACCCTTAGGTATATTGTATCATATGGATCAAGTGACAGGGATGCTTGAGGGTTTTGGAGTACTCAGAATTGTTAATTGTTGGGGAAAATAATATGTTAATTGTTTAATTTAACTAGGTCTAATAGGGTAAATTGTCAGCATTAATTTTCCTGGTCTCTAGAAATTCTGGAACTAAAAAGAATAAAAAGTATGTTAATAGTCATACTGGGATTTGAATTTAAAATACCTCAAATAAATTAATGAAGATTTTAGTTAGAAGGAAAATATATACTCTTTTACATGTTTATTAATTTTTTAAAAATTTTAATGTTTTAAAAAGTTTTGATTGACAAAGTTTGTATTATTTATGATGTACAACATAAAGGTTTGATATATATATACATTGTGAAATGGTTGTATCAAGGTAATCAACATATGCATCACCTCCAATACTTATCATTCTTTTCTGGCAAGAACATTTAATATCTACTGTCTTAGTAACTTTCAAGTATATAATATATTGTTATTAACTCTAGTCACCATGATGTACAATAGATCTCTTGCACTCATTCATCATTTTTATTTTATTCTCACCTTTTAAAGCATATTTTAGTAATACATAGCATTGATAAGATCAGGAAAAAATATAGGAAACATAGAATAAATAGAAGGAACAAAAAGCCAATGTAACTAAGAAGTAATAAAATAAAAAATTGACATGGTTTCTTAGATGGATTTTTGGGAGTTGAGTCTTTTAAGTATGGGATTATTTGACTAATGTGCCATTGACCTCAAGTTTATATATTTCCTAGTAGCCATTGGAGATTTCAGGGCAATGTGTTTTGGAAATATATGTCTTTTTTTTTCCCTAATGCTTTGATAGTAGGACAGAGCATAACTTTTGTATATCTTTACATAAAGAAAAAAATTCTTTAGTTTCTAAATGTTAAAGCATCATTCTTTAGAAATTAAAAATAAGTAAATGGACTTCTGGCTCTGCCTTGGGTACAGAAAGTTGGAAAGAGCATTTCTCCCATTATAAAAACAATAACAACAAAAGTCATATATTCTACAAATTTATAACCTATCTTGAATCTAATGAAGTATTACAGGGCAAACACTCTCCAGAAATTTAAAGAAAAATAAGTACTTCTAAGAAGTGGGGAAGTGAACACTAGTTTACCTGGAACAGAGCATGGGATGAAGAACACCACCAGAGAAATTACTAAGAGTATTTCAGCTAACATTTTTAATGAATTTCTAAAGCTGAGTATGGGCTAAAATGAAAGCATAGAACCCCTGGGATTCACATACATAAAGGAAGTTTGCGTCCACTTGCAGGGCAGGCTCCACTCCACAGACCTTACCATGTGTTGAAAAGATCAGCGATAGGAAAAACTATAGGGACAAATTACTGATTAAATGTTGCTAACAGCTGGCGTTGGGGGGAAGATTGTCTACATAAGGACACGAGGGAACATTTAAGATGTTATGTTTTATCGTGTGGCCACCCAAGCACACCTGCTTGTCAAAGCTTGCATAATTATACACCAAAAAGGGTGATTAACTGAATGGTAATTTGTATAGTATATAATATGTAATTTATCTTAAGATATCATTTTTCTTAGAAGTCCCATGCAATAGGCAAAAAAGTGTCAATGAATAAAATACCAGAAATGATAAATCCAGCTACTCTATGCACTCTAGGATAGTTTTCATGTTAAAAACATCAAGAAAAAACACAAAAACCTATAAATTCATAATATCCTAATTTTTCCTCATATCTTCAATAAAATTTTTTTTTCTAGGAATAGGTCATTTTGTTAATTAATAATAAGTATGGTCAAGTTAAGTTGATATGCCTGTGGAATCTCTGGATATCTTGAGTAAATACAAATAGACCAGGTTACTTGAATTTAATTAGCTTAGTTTAATTCTATTTCCCAGTCACTCCTCATGATTTTTAACATAATACATGAGGAGACATTATTAAAACATTCTCTTGATTTTATAGTCTCTTCTTAAATCAGTTATAGGCACTTAACCAGCTTTGTCCTGATCTACGTGAACTGCCGGTAATAACCATTTCCTTTCTTAGAGAGCTAAAATTTCAGCACCTTGCTACCTTAGTGTTTTGTATATATGGAGTGATTTTGTTTCAGATCCTTTTGAAGGCAGAGAAATGGGTGCTAGATTATCCTAATATAGTCGTGTGCTGCATAATGATGTTTCAGCCAACAATGGACTACATATATGAAGGTGGACCCATAAGATTATAATATCCCATTTTCAATGTACCTTCGCTATGCTTAAATATGTTTAGATACACAAATACTTACCATTTGTTACAATTGCCTACAGTATTCAGTATAGTAACATGCTGTACAGGTTTGTAGCCTAGGAGCAATGGGCCATACCATATATCCTAGGTGTGTAGTAGGTTATACCATCTAGGTTTGTGTAAGTACACTCTATTATGTTTGCACAAAGATGAAATTGCCTATGGATTCATTTCTCAGAACATATCCCAGTCATTAAGTAATGCATGATTATATTAGTGGGTCTTTCCATCACATTAATAAAACTCTACATTTCAGAAGATAGAAAGCAATACTACAAAATGGGATCTGAAGAAAACAAAGGTAAATTACATTATATGTTTACAAGTCCAAGATAATGCTGAAAACTGGAATTTCTTTATATTTTTAAAGAACATATTTGTATTATATCTAACACTAGTCATGTGTAAAATATGGAAATTTAGTAACTATTACTAGTGCTTCCAACCAAATAATCACTAAAAATAATAAATGTTAGCAGTATGAAAAGATACAAGAAAGTTCTCCTTATACACATTGGATGGGTGCACACAAATACACTGTTACTGAAAGATGTTATAGCAGAATATATTCTAAATCAGTATTACATTAGCAGGGCATTATGTGTGACAAAAATAAAGACTCATTGTTAACTTTGTATTGTTGATGATTATCAAATAAATGAGGTCATCATGTAAGATATAAAGAGCTCACAAAAGTCTTCTCTAGGTAGGTATAAATCTAAAAAAAAAAAGAAAAAGAGAAAAGAAAAGACAAGACAAGACCATCTGGGCTAACGTTTAGTGTTATATTTCACAATAAGAAGAATGTGATTGTGTCATTGTGTGGGTGTGTGATCTAATTATCAGTAATTCAAAACATTCAGTAATGAAAAAATGGTTATTAAACATTTACATAAATCCCTTGATGTTGATAAACTGCTATAATTACTTTTTCAAATATTTTTTCATGTAAATGAAGGAGTGGTGTTGATGGGCTCTATTTTGAATATGGAGAAAATAATAAACAAGTCAAGATGTAACATTATTCATGATTAGCTACAGATAGGATAATTCTGTGTGTTTTAAGAAGCAATCTCAGAAGGAAGGAGGGACACATATAAGGACCACAAATAGTTGGGAAATTTATGGCATGAGTATATTTAGCATATAACTTCAATCAAATATCATATATTAAATATCATATTACAATGAATAGTAAATATATAATTTAAGAGTAAATAGGATCTGATTTAGATAAGAACTGTCAAAAACAGGCTGGCCTCCTTTTGAACAGTTGTTTTTAATGGTATTGAGAACGGTGAATCCTTTTCAGAAGGTTGTTGCCATCAACATCCAGGCAAGACCCTCCACCAAAAAAAGATTACAACTCACTGAGGGGATTGTTAGCATTTTTTAAACAATAAAGTATTTATTAACTAAGGTATGTATGGTTTTTAAACAAAATGCTATTGCACATTTAATAGACTACATTATAGTGAGTACTGAGAAACCAAACAACTCGTGTTTAATGTGATACTTGCTTTTTTTTGTGGTGATCTGGAACTGAACCTGCAATATCACCAATGTCTGACTGTATTTTCCCATCTTACCTCTAAGCGTTAAAACTATTACTATTTGGAATCCAGTGTGGCACTACGAGTGTTGAAATAAGTGGACGACTAGAACCAACTACTGCTGCCAGGGTGAAGTGCTTTTATTGGCATTATGTTGACAAGAATAGCAATCAAGCAGGAAGAAGGACATTTCTTTTCTCTTTCTCCTGCTTTTCAATCTCCCTGTGCTGGTGGCGTCTATTGGAAGAACCTAATAAGATGGTTAATTGGTGTAAAAAAAAAGTAATTTACGGTGTCCCAAATAATGATATACTGATATATGCTTAACAATCAGATTCTGAAAAAGCTTTTAGTTTTAGAGCTTGCCTATTTTTATGGTGTGCGTACTTCCATCATAGTTGATTTCAAGATATCAACATGATGACACAGTACAAAGATATTATTCAGATATAATATACATATAATTGATGTAAATTACCTCAAAGTAGGTAATAATAAAATGTAGTAATTAAGTGGTGATGTTTTGAGTATTCATTTCCTTTATATTTAGCATAATGTGTTTAATATTACGTTTACATAATTTATTTTTTTAAAATGACTACTTAACAACCAGTTCTTAAAATTCCTGAAAATTTAACAATTGGCTCTTTTGTGCTGGTATGATTTGGCTCTAGCACACCACTGGATCCCAGCCTACATCACAAAGTGAAGACACAAGAGTAGATTTGGACTTGAGACAAAAGCTTAAAAACAGGTGCAGTTCACTGTTTCGGTTATTTAGCATTCATATACATGCATTTGAACAACTTTATGCTTCTCTCTAATAAGAAGCAACTAGCCTTTATACAAACAAAGATATATTACTCATCTTCATCCCCGCCAAAATAGACACAAAATTTCAACAGTCTCTGTCTCCATCGCTTGGCAATAATACTCCTCTTATTTAGTCACAGCTTGACTTGAATGTATGGGAAGATAAAGAATGAATTGGAACATTAACAACTCCCAATAATCCTTCTATAAAATAATAAGAACAAAGAGAAAAGTCAATCAGTTAATATATACAAATGTGAAGGTTTATAATAAGCAAAGCAGGTGATGTAAATGTCCAAGAAGTTGTAGTCACTATTTATACATTCTTGTTCCATTGGTCATTCCATTTTCCCTTAAGCCAGCATTTTACATAGTTGCGATTCTACATCTACTTTTTTGTGGTTTCAAGCCAAAATCTAAATTAGCATGGAAGTTTCTATCTTTTGAAATTGCCATGCCTCCCTCCCTTAATTAGTCGTGTACCAATATCCCACGTTTCCAGAAAACTAATCCTACTCTTTCCTTTCTTCCTTTCATGTTCATAGTCACATTTTGAAAATGTAAATAGTATTATCGTTTAATTAAGAACCACGTAAAATAAGAAAAAATCAAAATCAATATTACCAAAGGTCCTCCTGCCCCCCAAAATTCCAGCTTTATCACATGGCAGCTTGGAGCAATAACTCACAAATAGAATTTTCTATATGAAACCTGGTGGAAGCATTTTATAAATGCTAATGATTATGAATAAATGCTTAACCACTCACATATAGAACACAGGGAGCTATAAATATTACCTTAAATAAAGCAAGATGAGACAGCTTTTAATATTAAGAAATTGGGAGCATATGGTCTGTTTGCAAAATCTGGAAATAACCCACTTGAGTCTAGAAAAATAAATGAAGAATAAGAAGCTCAAAAAGCAAGCTTCTCTCTCTGTGCCCTTACAAACCCGTGGTATTTTGGTTCATGACATCTTCTTGCCCTTATGGAATTTTAAGTCAAAATAGTTAAAACCCTTATTCTAGAAACTATTTTCAGCTTGTGAGGGAAAATCATTTTAATAAAAAAATCCTTAAACTGCTTTTCAAGAAAACTTTTTTTTTAAACTCCTTGTTTTTGGAAGATGTTTACTCATGGCAACCACATCTTACAAATGGTGAAACAGAGGGCTCTTGAAGGTTGAGTAGAATGAATAAAGTTGCACGGTAGGTGACAGAGCTGGGACTTGAACTTAATTTTTTGACTTCAGTCTACTTCTTGAACATCCTTTGCAGAGTTTATAGTATGGAACAGCTTACTATCTTTAGCCCTACATTTCTTATCATATCTTTACTTCAAATAGTCTTCTCATGCAGAACAGTATGTATGAGCAAATCCAGTTATCAGAATAGCATTGGATCCTCTACTGATTCTTAAGGTTAATATATAATCTAATTTTAACAAAATATCAAAAAAAGAAAGCTTTTCATCTATAAGGAACTTTTTCACTGGCCTTTTAGGAGAAACGTCTCAGTTTTATAGATATAAATAAATAATAGCTATTTAAAAGAAACTAAAATTATTTTTTTAAAGTAGTAATACACATAACTAATATTTTTCATCATGTTAGAATATGTCAGGTGCTATGTCAAGTATTTTACATGTATATCCTAATTATTTCACATTATACCTCTAAGATTATGTCCATTATCTCAATATTCATTTTAAAGGTGGAGAAATTAAGACAGAGAGAGGGAAAGTAACTTGTCCAAATGCATAGAGCACAAAGGTAGGAAATCTTTCATTTGAACCATGAAATCTGCCTCAGGAATACATGCTTTAGACCACTATACTATCTTTCTTCTTCTTCTTTTATTTTTATAGGTTTAAGGAGTAATAAGAGCAGTTTGTTAAGGGATATATTGTGTAGTGGTAAAGTCTGGGCTTTTAGTGTACTCATCACCTGAATAGCGCACATTGTACCCAATAGGTAATTTTTCTTCCCTCACCACCTCTCCCACCCTCCCACCTTTTGGAGTCTCTAATGTCTGTTATTCCACTCTACATGGCCATGCGTACCCACTGTTTAGCTCCACTTATAAGTGAGAGCATGTGGTATTTGATTTTTCATTCCTGAGTTACTTCACTTAGGATAATGCCATCTAGTCCCATCCAAGTTGCTGCAAAGGACATGATTTCAATCTTTTTTATGCTGAGTAGTATTCCATGGTGTGTGTGTGTGTGTGTGTGTGTGTGTGTGTGTATTTTCTTTATCCGCTCATTGGTTGATGAACACATAGGTTGATTCCATATCGTTGCTATTATGAATAGTGCTACAATAAACATGCAAGTGCAGGTATCTTTTTGATATAATTATTTCTTTTCCTTTGGGTAGATACCCAGTAGGGGATTGATGGATCAAATGGTAGATATGCTACTTTTTAAAAAGAGTGTATCTTAGTATCTGGAAGGTCTTTTGTTGACTGAGTGCTTAGAAATGGCTGTTCAATGAAGTTCAATTGTTCTGCATAATAAAATGTTATAAATTTAAAGTATTAGGCTACCAATACTTTAAATGTGGGTGTTCGGCCAACAGGAACTAAGGATGTTAGATTTTCTGTGGGAATGGTGAAGAAGAGCATTTTTAGTGATGGTGTATATGGGAAGATTTGGAAAGAGAGCACTCAAATAGGTATTTATGATATTTAGTGTAATCTAAAATCTTCTGTCTTCCCTAGAAAATCTTTAGTAAAAATTTATGTATCTCTCTAATTCTTTGGTAAAGTGAAAAAAACCCAAATGAATGTAGGGAGTGAGGACAAAAAGAGTTTTAATATTCTGTCTTCTAGCTAGCTCAAGGTCTAAACAAAATAAACCAACTGAGACATTTAGAAAATAATGATGTGACTGTGGTATAAGATGTAGTTTCTTATATAATAAGGAGCCCTGGAACATGCTTGTCTGCTTGAAGTTTTAAGACTCTTTCTCTTGAGCTTTTGGTCTATTTTTATCTTTTTGTCAATATTAAATGCATAATTGTCTCTTTTCCCTTTCTTAAGTTGGCTGCTATGAATTTTAAATTCACCCTTCCAATACTGTTCTTTTTTCTTTTTTACACAGCATCCAAAAGGAACTTTGAAAACTTTAAATAACATCCTGTCTTTCCCATGTTTCAAACCTTTTTGGCTTCCTATTGTTCTTGCAGCAAAATAAATCAAACATATTCACCGTGGTCTACAAAGTGAATTAGACCTTGCCTATTTCTCTTATTTCCTCTTACACTGTGCTTGCTGTGTTCCAATCCTCTAGTCTTGCTGTGCATGGAAACACACAAAGTGTGGCCCCATCTCAGGCCCTTTGCAAATGCATCTCTTTCTGTGTAGAATGCTGGTTCCCTAGAAGATGAACCTCTTCCTTCATTTCATTCAGGTATCTTCTCATATGTCTTTCCAATAGTAGAGTCTTTATAATAACTCTATCTAAAATAATACCTTCCCCTTGTTGATTGTTTTCTTTGCTGTGCAGAAGCATTTTAGCTTGATGTGATCCCATTTGTCCATTTTTGCTTTGGTTGCCTATGCTTTTGATATATTTCTCAAGAACTTTTTGCCCAGACCAATGTCCTAGAAAGCATCCCCAATGTTTTCTTCTAGGAGTTTCATAGTTTCAGGTCTTATATTTATGTCTCTAATCCATTTTTATTTTACTTTTATATATATGGTGAGAGACGGAGGCCTAGTTTCATTCTTCTGAATATAGATATGCAGTTTTCCCAGCACCATTTATTGAAGATACTGTCCTTTCCCTAATGTATGTTCTTGGCACCCTATTGAAAATGAGTTGACTGTAAATGCATGGATATGTTTCTGTCATTTGTAACAACATGGATGGGATTGAAGGACATTATGTTAATCAAAATAAGCCAGGCACAGAAAGACAGATAACACATGTCCTCACTCATATGTGGGAACTAAAAAAAAAAAAAATTGAACTCATGGAGATAGAGAGTAGAATGATGGTTATCAGAGGATAGGAAGGGTAGTGGGAAGGGGAGAGGGATAAAATGGGAATAGTGAATGGGTGCAAAAATAAAGTTAGATAGAATGAATAAGATATAGTATTCAGTAGCACAATGAATAGTTTTAACTATAGTTAAAACTATAGTTAACTATAGGTAAAAACAATTTATTGTATATTTTTAAATAACTAAAAGAATAGAATTAGAATGTTCCTAACACAAAGAAATAATAAATGCTTGAGGTGATGTATATCCCAATTACCCTGATTTGACCATTACACATTTTATGCCTGCATCAAAACATCACACGTACCCCATAAATATATACAACTAGTATGCACCCATAATAATTAAAAATTTTAAAAAATTAAAAATAAATAAATAAAATAGTGCCTTACTTTGTCATCTTTTATATTACTCTGTTTTATTCATTATACTTATTATTTCCTTATATTATCAGGTTTCCCCTTGCCATAAAGTATATTCCATGAAAGAAGGATTTTTTTCTGGATTATTTCCTACTAAATCTCCAGTATAGGTCATCTATAAATACATATTGAACAAATTAATGTAGTAATTTCATCTTACTTTCTGGATCTATGATATGTTTATTGTCTTGCTTTCCCCACATTTTTCTGTATTTTTTAAATGTTCTTTTTTGCTGTATTTTAGATTTCCTTTTGAATCCTATCAGGGGGATTTACAATAGATGCAAAAAATGCACTTGATAAGTACCATCCCTTCATGATAAAAACCTTCAATGAACTAGGCATAGAAGAAACATAACTCAAAATAATAAAAGCCATATATTACAAACCCGTAGCCAACACTATACTGAATGGGGAAAAGTTGAAAGCATTCCCTGTAAGAACTGGAACAAGACAAAGATGTTCACTTCACCACTCCTATTCAACATAGTACTGGAAGTACTAGCCAGAGCAATCAGGCAAGAGAAAAACAAAACACATCCAAATTGGAAAAGAGGAAGTCAAATTATCTCTGTTTGCTGATGATATGATCTTATACTGAGAAAACCCTAAAGACTCTTTCAAACAACTATTAGATTTTATAAATGAATTCAAGATACAAAATCAACATATAAAAATCAGTAGCATTTATATACACCAATAATGATCAAGCTGAGAACCAAATCAAAAAGTCAATCCCATTTACAATAGCTACAAAAAATAAAATAACTTAGAATATTTTTAACCGAGGAGGTGAAAGATCTCTACAAAAAGAACTACTAAACACTGATGAAATAAATTATAGGTGACACAAACAAATGGAAAAACATCCCATGCTCATAAATTAGAAGAATCATTATCGTTAAAATGACCATACTGCCCAAAGCAATCTACAAAGTTGAAGCAATTCTTACCAAAACACCAATTTCATTTTCCATAGAATTAGATAAAACAATCCTAAAATTCATATGGAACCAAAAAGGAGCTTGAATAGCCAAAGAAATCCTAAGTAAAAAGAACAAAGCTGGAGGCATCACATTACCTGAGTTCAAATTATACTACAAGGCTATAGTAACCAAAACAGTGTGGTACTAGTAAAAAAAAAAAAAAAAAAAAAAAAAAAAAAAAAAAAAGACACATAGATCAATGGAACAGAATAGAGAACCCAGAAATAAAGCCATATACTTACAGCCAACTGATCTTTGACAAAGTTAACAAAAACATACACTGTCAAAAGGACCCCTGATGCAATAAATGCTCTGGGAAAATTGGATTGTCATATGCAGAAGAATGAAACTGAACCTCTGTCTCTCACAATATACAAAAGTTAACTCAAGATGGATTAAGGACTTAAATGTAAGACATGAAACCATAAAAATACTAGAAGAAAACCTAAGAAAAACTCTTCCGGACATTGGCCTAGGTAAAGAATTTATTTAAACTTCCAAAGCATAGGCAACAAAACCAAAAATAGACAAATGGGACTTAATTCAACTAAAAAGCTTCTGTGTGCAAAAGAAATAATCAATAGAGTGAACAGGCAACTTGTAGAATGGGAGAAAATATTTATAATCTATGAATTCAACAAAGGACTAATACCCAGAATCTGCAAGGAACTTAAACAACTCAACAACAGCAGCAAAAAACAAAATAACCCCATTAAAAAGTGGACAAAGGACATGGACAAATATTTTTCAAAGGAAAATACACAAATGACCAACAAACATGTTAAAAAATACTCAACATCACTAATCATTAGAGAAATGCAAATTAAAACCACAATGAGATACCATCTTATACCAATCAGAATGGCTATTATGAAAAAGTCAAAAAGTAACAGATATTGGTGAGGATGCAATGAAAAGGGAATAGTTATACACTATTGGTGGGAATGTAAATTGGTCCAACCTCTATGGAAAAGAGTACGAAGAGTTCTTAAAGAACTAAAAATTCTTCTTCATCTTGTCCCTTAGGATTTGATATGTTCTAAAAATTAGCTAATGCTATTTATTTCCCATTCTTTCCTTGTCTTAATGGGAATTATTTTTTAAATTGTAGTTTCCTGTTTTTTTCTGAGCTATGTTTATTGGTGTATTGGTGGTTGATAAGCTTTAAGGTTTAAATTTATAGGTTTTCAGACCTTCAAGGAGGTACTCGTAGACCTGATGAGAGAGAACTTCACCTTGGGGAGGCATGAGTGTGTTCTTGGGGATGAAAGGAAGTATGTAATGATTGATTGTTGGAAAGCAAAAGAGCTAGCCTGAAGAAGATATTCCTAATTTTCTATCAAATATCTATTCTTCCACTTTTTCTTATTTATGAACAACCTTGATTTTGTTCAGGGTGGCAATATGTCCCCTTCCCCTCCCCCCTGCCCCAAAAAACCAAGAAATGTCATTTCTCATGGTTCCTTCGAAGTGTAGCCAAGAGAAAATAAACAGAGAATGCTGGGGTTTTCTGAGAAAATTATTTTGTTCTTAATTATAGGAGTCAGGCCTTCCCCTTGTTCTTGTTCATTGCCTTCTTCCTTTGTGGAATATGGCTAGGGCACCTGGC
Organism: Daubentonia madagascariensis; assembly: GCA_023783475.1. Lineage (NCBI taxonomy): Eukaryota > Metazoa > Chordata > Mammalia > Primates > Daubentoniidae > Daubentonia > Daubentonia madagascariensis. Next base: position 35,109,360 of record JAKFHU010001035.1, on the reverse strand, counting down.
AGTGGATCTGCTGTCTTAGATGATGAGGATGAAAACCACATGCTCAGTTTGGCAGAGAAGGAAGGAGATTCATGTCTTCATGGTTTACTCAAATAGTGTTTTTGACCATGAAGTGGCTACTTTCTGACTTTATTTTATGTTAGAGAAAAGGAGTAGCATTCTACACATATGGGCAAACTAATATTTGAAACTAATGTAATGGATATAATTAAGGTTTCATCCTTACTTCCCTCCGCACATACCACTAAAAAATCAAATTACTATTTCTATAGTGATTCTAACAAGAAGCAAGGACATTAGGTAGGTTATATTTAATTCCCGTAACTATCTTAGAGCCATTTTTCACAGAGAGGTTTTCATAGGAATAAGGATAATCCTGTATTCCTAATTAGAAGTTGTGCCATAGATAGAGATGAATGGATGTACCCGTTTTTCTGTCCCCATTATTAAAAATTTAGAATACTGTGGCTCTGCTGTGGGAAAGTGACCTTTGTTGTGTTGGTTCTGCCCCTCCTATGGCTCCCTCATGACCACAGCTGACATCCCCCTGGGGCCATCAGCATGGTTTGCCTGAATTCCTGCCTCCTCCCTCATCATTGTATCTCCCCATTCATATATTCCCAGTTTTTAAGTTTGCAGTGTGCTACTGGCATCAATACCTAATTTTTGGACTGTCCAGATATTTTTTTCCTCTTTATTTTTCTTCTCTTTGGATAGTTTAGACAGGTTGCAAGATGGTTGTTTACAGCCAATTTTTATGTCCTCTTTCCTCAAAGCCTTTCCTCAAAGTTAATATTATTAATAATATTAATTTTTGGAGAAGTATTGGTAAACTTATATGTAAACAGCGTGGTACACATTTATTTCTTGGCCTTTTAAAAAGAATAACATCAGTAGTTTGTTTGTTTCAAGGGAAGGGGTTTAAATAAAAAGGGAAAAAAACACCAGAAAGACACAAACATTCTGGATGTATTTACACACCCCTCCTTGAAAGAGGAAGAAATGAGCACATGTTATTTTCTCTTGTCTTCTGTCTTACAAATTTTATTTGTTGTGTTCTCATTTTTAGTCCTTCTTGCTGTTCTCTTTATGGCTTTATGTGATATACTTTAAACTCTGTTTCTTAATGTTTCTGTATTAAACTTAATCTATCAATGCCATTCTAAGGAAGTAGAATTAGTGTCTTTATCCTTATTTTTCGTCTCTTTTCTTCTGAAAAATTTTTGTCATATTATTACAGAATTCATAGCATTTTCTTTCTGTGACCTTGTTTATCATAGTTTTTTTTTTAACCTAAATTTTATGTTTAGGTAAATTCAGTATCTACACTTAGTCCTGTTTATCATGGCTTCTCTTTTCATTTCTTGGTTGCTTCTACCATTGACTGTTTTTGTTGTTGTTGTTGTTGGTAGAGTTGTTGTTTTGTTTGTACTTTCAAGGATGGCTCCTGTGTGATATATTTTACTGAAAATTTTGGTCCCATTTTTATCTCCAAATTATTTTTCAAATCTTTTGTTTGGGAGAAAGAACATTTTGAGATCTGGGTTATCATCTTGAACAATTTGTTCTGCTCATGGATTTCTTCTGCTATATCAAAAAGGAAAGCAGGTATATTTTATATGTTCTTACTAGTATAGTATAATGTTCCAGAAATGCCTCAGGATCCTTTGAAACTGTTAAATAGTATATTTAAATGTCATCATTATTAAAATTGATAGCTATATTTTTGTGGCCAGATGGAAAATTTCATTAAAGACATTACCCTTTCAGATATTCAATTTTGCAAATAAATTCTCTGATAGGTTCATTAAGTTGGTATCCTGCACAAAAAGTATATGTGATAGAGGAATCATATTTACTTTTTAATTATAACTGATGTAACATTTTGGTAACTTTCACCATTAGAATCTTCCGGGTTAAAGTTTTTTTCTTCAATTTTTTATTGTTTAGAAATTTTGAGCTTCGAATAAATTCTTATATAAATATTCAAGGAAATATACTATTTTGAAAAAACAAAACTAACAAAATAAGCATCTTGTCACTTCTATAGCATAATTCTGGCAAAGAAATGATACTTCTCAATCAAGGTAAGAACTGAATTGCTTTCCTTAATAGTCATTAAAATTACCATCTACATGTCAGGTAGCTAGACTATATGTTTTCAATTGTATTAATGTATAAACTTCCCTATCACAAGAATTCATCCAGCATAGGTTAGACAAGCAGATAGCTTATGTTATTTAAACATGGACTTAAATCAATGAAACTCAATAAGACAATCTCAAAGAGTCAAATTTTTGTCCTCTGGTGTAACCTTGGTCATTTTACTTAATCACTCTAACCTCAGTATCCAATTTGTAAAAGGTAAAAGAATAACTATCTCACTGAATGATTGTATTAAATTCAGTGATGCAAATTATGAGTTCATTACAATGCCTTGCAAAAGACTCAAGAAATGGCAACCATTATTATCTTGTATTAGTAATGTCTTTAATTTAAAAACATCACTATTTGGCATTTGGCCATGTGATTTTCAGAAAGCAAGAGACAATCTGGTTTTTAATTTTAATTTATAGTCATTCAACTATCATTTATTGGACAATACTCTGGGTGAGTCTCTATAGAAAATATAAAAATTAATTAATTATAAATTACTTTTGGGTCAAGTATATAACATTTTAGTTAATCACATCAATGTGGGTGACCAAACCAGATAACGAAGTCTTTTAAATGGACTTTCTTCTGAATCAAATAGAGATTATTTAAGTCATTTCTGGGTCAAGATGATGAAAGTGTGCATAAAATAATAGAATAGAAAAGGATAAGCCCACTACTATAGATAGCACATAGCTCTATGCAGACTGATGAATTCTTAACTTCATCCTGCAATGAAAATGAACTTTATATATTTGGTCATGTGGAGGTAAAAAAAAGCCAGCAGTTTCCTAATGCCTTTGAGAAGTTGTAGACTTGCAGCAATTTTTTTTTGCAATGTATAAGTGACAGTTTATCTTTCTTTATCGTCTTTCTACAAGCTGTTGTGTTGACTGATCCATGTGATAGGTACGTATAGAGTGTATGACACTTTTGGAAGCTATTGTTTCTATCGTGTTAACTAGTAATGCCTGGCAGGTAATGGGGCAAGAAGAAATTAGCAAATGCTATCCACTAGAAATGTTTACTCTGCTCTTTGCTTAATAAGGATCTTCTGTCAACCATATCCCTCCTTATTTTTTAAATGATATTTCCAGAAAGGGGCAGCATCCTTCTTAGGACTCCTGTCATCAAGGTAGGACTTTCAAGAGTGGCAGGGCTATAGAGGTTAATGTTCAACTTCTTGACAGATGCCAGAGTGCATTCCAAAATAGACAGACCCTGCCAATAGCAGGTAATTGCAATTTATTCTTCTGAGAAATTCATTTTTTTCCAGGCAGCTCCCCTAAAAGCACTTCATTTTTATATTGACTATTTTTTGTCTGAATGCTGGCACCAAGTTGAAAGATCTATGGTAGGTGTTATTTACTCAAGGAAATCTGTCGGTGTCAAAATTTTCCAGAAGGTTGGCCTAGGACAGATAGAGTTATAATAGATAAGGTTCCTATTGCCCACTGAAGTCTGGCAAATCCTTTCCTGAGGATGATAATCTAGACTATATTTATATTCTAACAAGCTTTTTCTATTTCCTGATGTCTCATTCTCTTGTATAAAAAATATTCTCATCCTTCCTGCTTTTCCCAGAGTTTTTTATTCTAAGTTATTTCTTATCCCTCCCCTAGGATTTTCTTCTTACTTGCCTGTCAGAATTGGTTTCCTCTGTTTTGAGGAGATTTTAGGTAATCTCAAAGCAGGGTCATATTTCCCCGCTTTGATTCTTTTCCTTCTTTCCACTCTACCTCTTGCTCCTACATTCTGTATTTTTCCTCATAAAGATCTTACCTGAACTTAAAAATGTGCAGGGAGTTCAATGATTATATAAAATCATATTCTTTAATGTTTCACCAGGGCTTCATATATAATTATCTAATTTGCTCACAACTATTATCACGTAGTATTTTATTTGGAAAAATTGCTCCAACATACATTCTAAATCAGCTACAGTAAAATATTTACTATTTTTCTAACATTTTCTTATTTTTGATAATATATTTTACCTTTTATCCAGTTCTTTTCTGACATAAAAATTAAAATTTATCTCACAGGGACCTTAGAAGTAATTTAGTCTACTCTTATTATAGAGAAATAGAGATTATAGATATAAGAAAACTGAGGTCAAAGTGTTAAATGCCTCCTTCAAGATCTCATAAGTTGCTGACTTGCATAGTTAACACTGGAGCTGATGTCTTCTTTAAGTCAGATTTGCTTTCTACTACACTATGATGCTTTTCATGAATTTATTAGTATATTTAATGAATAATTTCTGAATTACTTTAGAATTAATTTAAAAATATTAGCTGACATTCAAAATGATTATCTATAGCAAAGTCCATTGGAAGAAATACATGATTTAGCCAATTTGGGGAGCTTTTACATTATAGTCATTGATAACTGATCAGTTTTCATTATTTTTCATAAGAATACTGTCTTAAGACATCAGTACTTCCTTCATTGAAAAGGCTTTGGGCCACAATGTCCTTTGTACTCAAAATGGTAGTTTGAATTATTAATTTGACTCTTCTTTTACTCATGGGGCACAGAGGCATGTTACTATATTGCCTGAAAAAATTCCACAGTAAAATTGCAGTGATATAATCATGGTGTATTAGTTTTTTAGTACTGCATAATAAAGTACCACAAGTTTAGTGACTTAAGATTATACCCAATTATTAGCTCATAGTTCTGTAGTTCATAAGTACAGATGGGCTAGGCTGGGTCTATGCCCAGGTAATCACAAGGATGAAATAAAAGTATAGAACAGCCTGAGCTTTTATCTAGAGGCTGTGGGAAAGAATTCCCTTCTAAACTCATTCTGGTTGTTGGAAGAATTTCTTTGGGATTGTAAAACTGGGGTTCCCATTTCCTTATTGGCTGTCAGCTGGCAGTGCTTTCAGTTTCCAAAGGCTTCCTTTATTCCTTGTAACATGGCCCCCTCCATAATCCAGCCAGCAATTTCATGTCAAATCTTTCTTGTACTTTGAATTGCTCTGACTTCCTCTTATGCCACCAGCTAAAAAGAAGTCTCTGATTTTAAAGGAATCATGTGATTACATTAGGTGCATCCAGATAATCTAGGGAATCTCCCTACTTTATGTCAACTGATTGTAACCTTAATTATATCTGCAAAGTCTCCTTGGCTCTATAAAGTGACATATTCATGGTGTGACAACTTAACATATTTGTAGACCTGGAGATTAACACAGGAAATCTTGGGAGTCTGTTTTGGAAATTTTGTCTTCTACAACTGGTAATTTCTTTCTCTGAGGTGAGTAGAAAAGGAAGTGCTTAAGGCAAATGTCAAATGGTACTGGTGAATAGGTTCAATGCCATCCTTGTTAATTACTCTGCCCCATTAGAACACTTTTGGAAAATTGTTAACTGCCTTTTCCCGATGGCAGAATGGGAATTAAATTAATGAATGAATTAAATTTTAAATTTACATTTTCTAGGTTAAATTTTAACTAAGTTGATCACTGTCCTTAAGACAATCAGTGCTTTAGAGAGTATTTTCTTGTTTGTTGTTTGTTTGAAATAATAAACATTATATTCTGTGTCTGTTTTTATTCCCGAAAAGCATGAGTGGGAACCCTAGCTCTGATCAGGTCTTCAGGTCCCTCCTTTTTGTTCAGATACTTAGTTTACAAGAATCTGAAATTCCTGTAGATATTCTTGCTTGTAGGGATTTTCATTGCTATAAATATGTCTTTTAGGTTTATTCTATTTATTTTATAATTGGGGCTCTATTTCCTTCATTTGATATACACCTTCTTTATCCAATGCATGCAAAGTGCTAAGGAGTTTCTGTAACTGTCTTATACAGTGTGTCATTTCTCATAACAGATCATTTATTACAAGTGACCTTTTTAATTCACAGTTGCTGAATATATCACTTTAACTCTATAGTAGGTTCCTCCCATGGCTCTTGTGGATAAAATTAAAGTAAAAAAGAACTATATATATAATAATTTATTCACCTCTTTTCTGTTTGCATCTTCCTTGGGAGATACATTTCTTTTCTATTAGACTGTTGCTGTTGTTGTTCTTGTTTTTTGTGGAACTCAGGTACAATGTTATTCATACATTTCTGTTCATGAGGCATTACCAATGTGGTTCCTTAAAAAGTGTCTTCTTGATTATTGTCTATGTATCCTTTAGCTACCTAGCTATCATCTTTACTATTTTATCCTCATTTCCCACTATTTTCTTTTGCTTCATATGTTGCCACTTTAATAAATCTTTTATTAGGTAGGTATCCTTAAATATATATAGTGTTAACTTTTGTACATTTTTTTACATGCTGTAAGTCTTTCTCTGCCTATTTTCATGCACCACTGTGTTTTTTTTCTGTGATCTACTAATATTTCATCTACACACCCATTTCATTCCTTCTAACTTCTAGACTACGTTCCTTAGTTTGTATCCATCACATTTGACTTAATTAGATTTTAATTTTTTTCTTTTATGCATTTATAGCTAATTCTAACAGATTCATTGACAAATCTGTTGACTTGTGACTATTCTGTTTTCTTCTTTCTTTTTTTTCATACTCCTGGCCTAGTACTCCTAGTAAAAAGGAAGAGTCTAATTTATCATATGCCTTCTGCTGGAAACTAGTTACTCTGGCTACATGGTTGTTGGGACAAGCTCCCTTTCATTGCTTCTATAGAAGCACTCTGATAGAGTTTTAGACTATAGCTTTGATAGTAACCTTCATTTTCTTTCTTTATTTTCCCCAGTGTTAGGTAATTCCTTATTTCCCTATGCAGTCAAATGACTGTATCCTCCAGAAATCTAGTAGGCAGTGGTGATTCTAGAAACTTCTAACAGAACTATGTGAATAGAGTACATACTAATACTTGAAAACTACAAATGAGAAGAGAGTAATTTGATTTTGAGATATAAATGCATAGAAACTGAATTTTGTTCACAGACAAGTTCTTAATCAATTAAAATGAAAATACCTATAAATATTTTAATCCTTAGTTAATTTCAATTGGGCATTTATTATCTAGAACTCAGAAAATAAAATAAAGAATGATATTTAAATTAAATGTGATTTTTTTCACTTTTAATTATTACATAGGGCTCTTTTGGCTCTTATTTCCATATCAAATTTTGAGTCATGGCACACAAAGCAGTCTAATAAGAACGTGTCCACATAACGGCACACAAATATTTTAGGAAAGAACAAGTGCATACAGGTGTGGGCTGGTGTTATTTACTCATAGAACCAGCAGGAACAAAAGCATATCTTACTCAAACAGTTGGTTAAATATTCCGTCCCAGAGAGGAAGGTTTGTATTTCATATAACCAGTGACCTTCAAGTCAGTTGAAATGGCCTGAAAGTCACATTTTTTTACCCTTGCCTCGCTGCGTGCATTTTGATTGGTGATAGCTTTGCCGAAGTGCAAATTTTAAAGGTGATTCATGACCAAGCATGGAAAATTTTGCAAATAGTAATCTCCCAAGATGTATGGACAAATATGCTCTTTCTAAAGGGTCTTATTTATCATAGTTTTGTATAAAGAACAGATTAACTTTGTCAGCACATTATTCTTGGAGACAGGAGACATAAATAGGAGTTTTGGGTAGTTTTTTGCATCACAGACTCTTTAAAAATTCAGTGAAAGCCCTGGATAGTCAGGCTGGAAAATGCACATACACATTTAAAAACACATTTTTAAAAAACAATTTCATGGGAACCATAGAACCATAAAAAAATAAATCCCATTCACATATAATAAATCCAATTCACAAACTCCTCTTGAAGTCCATGGATCTCCCAGGTCAGGAAAATAAGCACTTGCTATTAAATAGATATGTGATCTTGAACATTTCATTTCATGAACAGACTCAGTTTATTCATTTATAGTAGATATAATGGTGAATATAAACTAGACAGTATTTTTAACTTTCCCTTTCTTACTAATTTAAAGCAGGAAATCATGTCAGCTAAATAGGTTAACTTTCCCTTTCTTACTAATTTAAAGTAGGAAATCATGTCATTTAAATAGGTAGTAAATATTGTTAAAAAATGGATAGACATATAGCTTGGTTGAAATTAAGAATACATTTAGTCCAGTAGGCAAATAAATTGTCTGTGTAACCTCAACTTCGAAAGTATGTGGGTCTCTGGTGTCAATTCATGTTACTATAATATAGTTTTGTGTATTCTGTAAGTTTGTTTACCCTTACAGAAACAAAACATATCTACCACAGGGAAAAATCATAATAGCCGCCTATTCATAGGCAAAATTTGCCATAATTAGATTAGTTTACAAACCTGCTTGAGGTTTAATTATTAACTTGTTCAAGGACAATTTTAAACATTCAATTAATTGTGCAATCATTTGTTATTTAATAAAAAACTATTCAATGTATTCAAATGACAACTCCCAAAGTTAAGTGGAGCCCATTACATTTTTTTGCCACAGAAGACAAGATGAGGATGTAAGTAATGTGTCTATAATTCCACATAGTCAGCCCACAGATGAGCATGTACATATTGACATGATTGTAAAATGTATTAGTAATCAGAAATTCCCTTTGACTGATCGAAGAGGTCCTTTAGCAAGGGAGATATATTGGGAGATGACATCTGAGGATTTCATAATGGGTCAGTGCATTTCAGACAGAAAACAAATATATCAAGATGCTCCAATTTTGTATCCTAAAGTAGTTTGATTAATGCTCACCACAGAATATTTGAACAGATTAAAATAATTCAGTTGCAAATAATTTTAGGCCATCTTATATATATTTTTTTCACTTAGAGAACAGGAAGCACCTGTAGTGAGCCAAACAGTGGGTACCCATGGTATATATGTCCTAATCTCTGGAACCGATGAATGTTACCCTACTTCAAAAAGGGGTCTTTGCAGATGTTATTAAGTTAAGGATTTTGAGATGAGGAGATAATCTTGGATTATCCAAGTGGGCCCTAAATCTGGTGACAAGTTTCCTTACACAAGACACACCTAGAAAAAGACAAACACAGAGGAGGAAGTGATGTGAAGAGAGGGCCCCAGATTAGAGTGAAGTGGCCACAAGCCAAGAAAGCTGGCAAACACCACACGCTAAAAGAGGGCAGGAAAGGAGACATCTGTGCAGCCTCTGGAGGGAGTATGGCCCTGCTACCACCTTGATTTCACACTCCTGACTACTAGCACCGTGAGAGAATACCTTTCTATTGCTTAAGAATATAAAGGTATCCTTTGGGGTACTTTGTCACAATGGCCCTAGGAAACTACTCAGCAGTTTCAAGTGTTCTTTTTTTTTGTCAGAATATTATGGGGATATACACGTTTTGGTTACATAATTTGCTTTTGTACAGTTTGAGTCAAAGTTATAAGTGTGCCCTTTACCCAGAGAGTGTGCATTGTACCCATTAGGTGTGAATTTATCCATCCCCTCCTGTCCCCCCACCTGCTTGATTTCCATTGAGTTTTACTTCCATATGTGCACGTAAGTGTTGATCGATTAGTTCGAATTTAGTATTGAGTACATGTGGTGTTTGTTTTTCCATTCTTGTGATACTTCACTTAGAAGAATGGTCTCCAGTTCCATCCAGATTGTTACAAAAGATACTAGATCACCATTTTTTTTTATGGCTGAGTAGTACTCCATGGTATACATATACCACATTTTATTAATCCACTCATGTATTGATGGGCACTTGGGTTGTTTCCACATCTTTGTGATTGTGAATTGTGCTGCTATAAACATTTGAGTGCAAGTCTCTTTTTTATAAAATGTCTTTTTTTTCATTTGGGTATATACATAGTAGTGTGATTGCTGGATCAAATGATAGGTCTACTTTTAGTTCTTTGAGGTATCTCCATACTACTTTCCATAGAGATTGTACTAGTTGGCAGTCCCATCAGCAGTGTATAAGTGTTCCTTTCTCTCCCCATCTATGCCTGCATCTGTTGTTTTGAGACTTTTTAATAAAAGCCATTCTCACTGGAGTTAGATGATATCTCATTGTGGTTTTGATTTGCATTTCCTTGATGATTAGAGAAATTGAGCATTTTATCATGTGTTTGATGGCCATAGTCTATCTTCATTTGAAAAGTTTCTGTTCATGTCTTTTGCCCATTTTTTAATGGGGTTGATTTTTTCTTGCTGATTTGCTTGAGTTCTTTGTAGATTTTGGTTATTAGCCTTTTATTGGATGTATAGCATGCAAATATTTTCTCCCATTCTGTAGGTTGTCTATTCACTCTATTGATTGTGTTCTTGGCTATGCAGAAGCTTTTTAATTTGATCAGGTCACATTTATTTACTTTTGTTGTTGCTGTGATTGCTGTTAAGGTCTTCTTCATAAATTCTTTGCCTAGGCTGATATCTATAAGAGTTTTTCCAACATTTTCTTCTAGAACTCTTATAGTTTTATGTCTTAGGATTAAGACTGTTATACATCATGAATGAATTTTTGTGAGTGGTGAAAGGTGCGGGTCCTGCTGCTTTACCAGACTTCAAGCTATACTACAAGGCTATAGTAACCAAAACAGCATGGTACTGGCACAAAAACAGAGACATAGATCTATATATCAGAACAGAGGACCCAGATATGAAACCATCCCCATATTGCCATCTGATCTTTGACAAAGCAGACAAAAATATACACTGGGGTAAAGAATCCATATTCAATAAATGGTGCTGGGAAAATTGAATAGCCACATGTTCATTCTTTTTGTATTTGTTTGTTAAGGCTGCCATAACAACAACAACAACAAACCCACAAACTAAGTGGCTTAAATTACAGAAATTTATTGTCTCACAATTCTGGATGCTAGACGTCCAAAATCAAGATGTCAGCAGTGCTGGTTCCTTCTGAAGGCTGTGAGGGAAAGATCTCTTGCAGGCTTCTCTCTTTCTTGTGTAGACGGCCACCTTTTTCCTGTGTCTCTTCACATTGTCTTTCCCTTTATGTGTGTCTTTGTATTGACATTGTTGAATTAGACCCTCCCTAATGACCTCTCTTTAACTTGATTACCTCTGTAAAAATCTTATTTCCAAATAAGGTCATATTTTGAGTTACTAGGAATTAGGACTTTAACGTATGAATTTGGATGTGGGCACAATTTAACTTATGCCACTTTTTTCTTTCTTTCTTTCTTTCTTTTCTTTCTTTCTTTCTTTCTTTCTTTCTTTCTTTTTCTCCTTCTTTCTTTCTTTTTTTCTTTCAGCAGTAGCCAATGTTACTATTAAAAAAGTAAACCTCAGAAGACTTAATAGATAAAAGAAATAACTATCTCATGAAACTAATGGTAAACATCCCTGACTTCATTAAGCTAGTAAAGCACTACTGATTTGTGAATAATATTACTGTTTCATACTTTTGGAAAAATTACATAAACTTTGTTATTGCTAGTTTTGTTAAGAATTAATGTGAGGATCAATGGAATTTTATGTATTAGTAAAAATTGGACAGAAATAGAATTTTTTTCTTTTTCCTATACTGTAGCCATTAGCTTCAATAACCTAGGTTTATTAATATTCATTGTAATGGTTTATACTTTTGAAAATATCAGAAAAAGACACATAAACTTGAGAGAGAAGGGAAGGGGGAGAGAGAGAGAGAGAGAGAGACTGAGACTTTTGCGTCTAACATGATCCAGTAGGACTTTCCTCCGGGAGCTCTGCCCCTATACTTAGTCTCATTTCCCTCCGTTTCTTTTTGCTTTGCCTTCTGCTCCACTGGCTTCACTGTAGTAGCCTTGGTGCAGAAAAAAGCATGCCTTCTATCTAATTAGCACAGCAAACTTCTAATTACTCTTCTGGCTTTCACTGGGTCACGTACTCATCTGTAAAATAACCATGACTGGTGGCTATAATGTTCTAGTAGATTCAGGTAACATGCTCATCCCTGAAGCCAAGATTGGAAGCAAAACTGGGAACTAGAAATACATTAAAAAAAAAAAGACTTTTCTAGAGTACATGTTCCTTTTATCTTTCTCACTTAGTAATTCTATAGTTTTAAGAACTGCTCCTCAGTCCAAATAACCAACATAATCTAATTAATATCTCTGAATACCAATTCAAATTGAATAGCAGGATGATCTGATAGAGTTGGGTTGAATCACAAATAACCTCTTCTGTTAAATCAATTAGGGCTGAGAGGGAATGTTTATGTAATATACTATCAAGGGCTGGGGTGGAAGGCAGTTCTTAAAGAAGTGGTGGTTGCTTGTTGGATATGAATCCAACTAGACAATGTGAAAATCATAAAATAATGTTATAAATAAGAATGTAATATTATTTATAGATCATTATGTCTTGTGACCACTGTAAGGCATTTAGCTATTAACCACTATCATCATCAAAAATTAATTACCCACTCCAATCTTACTTCCACCACCTCACCAATACTTCGAGATTGCCAATGACCTGCTTTTTATGAATTCTAATGGCTAATTTTTTTTTCTTATCTTTCCAATATGCAGCACTTGACATTGTTGATTATTCTTTCTTCCTGATTCTTATTGCTTACATAGCTAGCAAAATAGCACACACTACTGTTTTTCCCCTAACTCATGCATTACTCCCACTTTCTGTTGGTATGTCTTCTTCCTAATGTATTAATGTTTGAGTGCCCCAAGACACAGTTCATAGCCTTCTTCCCTTTATTCTCTATACTCACTCCCTTGATGATTTCCCATAGTCTCACAGCTCTAAATAGTATCTGCTATAAATGCTGACAACCCCCATTTTTTTGTGTCCAATTCTGACTGCTCTGTCAAACACCAGGTTTATGTATCTTCTCAGAGGTTTAAATATCTCAAACTCAAAAAGCCCAATACCAATCTTTGATCTACTCCCTCAAAACTGCTCTACCTCAAGACTTCTTTATCTCTAATTACTAAAAAATGTATTAGTCTTGAAATTCAGAAAAATGTTGTTCAATAACAATAGGTAAAATAAAGCCATTTTCAAGTAAACAAAAATTAAAGAAGTTCTTCAAATTGAAGGCAAATGATACTAATGGAAAACTGGAATTTTAGGAAGAAATTTGGAACATTAGAAATGAAAAATATATGAGTAAATATAAAAGACAAGTTTTCTATTTTTGAATACACATAATTATTTAATGCAAAAAATCATAATATTGTATTATAAGGTTTTAATGTATATAAATGTAACATATATTACAACTATAGCACAAAAGACTTGGGGAGTAGGAAAATGGGCATATATGGTTACCAGTTTTCTGTGTTTTACATAAAGTAATAAATTATAAATACTGAGTTGACTGAAAAGTTAAGAATATATATACTAATATCTACAGTAACCAATAAAAATAATGCATTCAGGTATATCTAAAAAGCCAACAGATACTTAAAAATGAATAATAAAAAATTTTCAATTATTTCCAAAAAGGTAGGAAAGAATAGTGAAACAACAACAACAGCAACAACAGAAAGGGAACACAGGGAAAAATCTAAGCAAATTAATTTAATGCCTATTAAAAGGCAGGGATTATCAGATTGAATACAAAAGTAAAATTCAACTTTATGAATTTAATATGAACAAAGGAAAAAAGTATGCAAACTATAGGAAGACTAGAATAAATATTTTTGTATAATATAAAGAGAAAAAAATAAAAGCAAAGAATTCTGTATTTATGGACAGAATGACAAAGGTAAGAATACAATATTTTCATCAGATTCCATGCAAACTTAAAAGTCAAAGAATGGGAAAAGGTATAGAATGAAAAAAACAAGCCTAAATGGTTGGGGTGCCTATATTCAAATGTCAAAGGAAAGAAAAAAAAGTCAATCTAGAATTCTATATCCAGCAACAAAGTGAGAAGAAAAAACTTTGATAGGTAAACAAAAGCAGAAAGCATTTGTGACCAGCAGATCTGTACTCAGGAATCTAAAAAGAAGTTCATCAGGAAAAAGAAAAATGATATGAGGAAGAAACAAAAGGAGACAAAGAGCTCTAGAAATGGTTAATATGTGGATAAATACAAAGGACTTATTTTCTCATTCTCTAATGTCTCCAATTTGTTTAAAAGAAAATCTACTCTGTAGGCAAATATAACAACAATCTATTGAAAAGAACGGGAAAAGATATATAATGAAAAAAACTAAGCCTAAAATGTCAAGGTGGATATATTCAAGTGTTGAGGGAATATGTCAATGGAAACAATGTACAGAGAATTGGAAGGCGATATTAAAGTATATTGTTTGACATTATTTATAAAATGCAAGAATGCTATTTGAAAGTAACCTTTTCTAAGTTGAAGTTACATATTGTAAACTGTAAAGTGACCACTAAAAAATAAAACAGATATATAGGTAATTAGCCAAGAGTGTAGATAAAAAGGAGTACTAAACACTACTCGATTAAGGGACTGCTGCTCTGCTCCATCCATGAAGGATTAGTTGCCCTCTGTCCATAATCAACTAGAAAAACAGTCAAGACATATAAAACAACTGTTTTCACACATTGTACAATAGGCAAGGCTGTTATCAATGAACAAAAGAAACCAGCAGAGGGAACCCTACAATTTCCCCAGCTTGCTGCCTAGAAAGCTGTTTCTAGGCTGCAGTGCAGGGAGGAGAAACACAATTGTTTTGGTGAACAGAGGATACAGAAAAAGTTCAGGGAGACTGAGGTGACTAGAATTTGTGGAGCAAAATATGGGAGAGAAGGGAGCTGCCCAGAGAGAGCTTCAAAGATCTGCAGAGTGAGGAGAAGCCCTCATATTTTGACTGAATTGTCATCTTCATGATGATCAAAGGCCGTCAAGCTGGGGAAAAAACAACAGGAAAGCACGACTCTAAATGATTCCCAGAGACATTGTTCTGGGAATATTTACATTCTCACCAGCAAGAGCAGAGAGAACTGAAGTACGTGAGACAACCTGTAGAGTCTTCAGAAGGATATTGCCTCACTAATGGGGTAAAAAAGTGCTAGACCAAAGACTACTCCGGATTGAACCTAACAAGGGTTAAAAGCAAGACTTAAAAGGATCAAACTAATTCCAAGTAACTTTACTGCATGTGCTACAATTTGAATATTTGTCCCCTCCAAATCTCATATTGAAATTTAACCTGTAAAGTGGCAGTATGGAGAGGTGCAACCTTTAAGAGGTGATTGGGTCATGAGGGCTCTGCCCTCATGAATTGATTAATCCATTTTTGAATTAAGGGACTAATGGATTAATAGATTAATGGGTTATCATGGGAGTGGGACTGGTGGCTTTATAAGAAAAGAAAGAGAGCATGGTAGCATGCTCAGCTGCCTTGCCATGTGATACCCTGGGCTACCTTGAGACTCTTCAGAGAGTCCCTATGATCAAGAAGGCTCTCACCAGATGTAGCCCCTCAATCTTGGACTTCTCAGCCTCCCTAACTATAAGAAATAAATTTCTTTTTTTAATAAGTTACCCAGTTTTAGCGATTCTGTTATAAGCAGCAGAAAACAGATTAGGACAGACACCATAACAAAGTCATACTGAATGATGAGAGCCTCATAAATAGATCATGTGGAGCAGAATCCAGTTACTCTAACCAACAACCAGCACCATCTGCCAAAGTGAGATCATCTTGGACCTTCCAGCCCCAGCCAAGTTCCCCACTGAATGTAGCCACGTGAGTAACCCTAGACATCATCATATGGAGTAGAAGAGCCACTCAGCTAAACTCAGCCCATAGAATTATGAGAAATAGTAAATCATTATCTTTTTAAGCCACTGGATTTTGGGATGGTTTGTAACACAGAAATAGATAACTGAAATAGAAGGCATGTGCTCTCTTTTGAAGTGGCCAAGGAAGATGTTGAACCATAAAGAATCTTCCAGAAGGTGAAACTGAGAACCATAGAGAAGAATGTACTAAGGAACTATTCCCAGGGAGTAGAACTAGGATTTACTCAAGGAACAGTATGCATTTACAAGATAGGCGTCCTAGTAACATTTTCCCAGTGAGATTTCCCTTTTTATATGGTAATGTTTAATGGAATTATCCTGTTCCTTTTCCACTATTTAAGAAACATGTGTATGGAGCAGATAATTTTTCTTTTTAGTTGATGGGTCTCTGGGTCACAAGGAACTACATCTGGCCTTCAAGTCAGATGCAAAGTTTGAATAACAATAAGTTTCAAAGTAACTAGAAGAGTGGATTTGGAATGTTCCAAACACAAAGAAATGACAAATGCTTGAGGTGATGGAGATTGCAGTTACCCTGATTTGATCGTTACATACTGTGTGCTTATATCAAAATGTCACATGTACTCCATAAAAATGTATAACTATTATGTACCCGTAAAAGTTTAAGAAAAAACTTTTGATAAGACTTTAAGGAAGAGACTTTGGGGATTCTTGGAATGATAGTAAGCTTTCTTTCTCCAAAAGAAACTGATATAAACATTTTTTAATAAGAGGGTAGATTATGGTAGATTTAGAATATTTCTCAGTGTATATGCACCTCTTGTTCCCCTCTCTTCTGTGTCAAGAGTATATTTCCCTAATCTATGGATATTATATTAGGACAAGGGACATGATTTTACAGTGGGACATGGGCAGTGGGGACAGTGTTCAAGTACTAAGCCTAGGTCTTAAGAGACATCACATTGTTTTGATTGCCCCTCTGCGAGCTTCAGATCACTACCATGAGAAGAATGCACCCCAGGTGGCTACAGTTTCTTCATCCTTGGCTCCAGTATGTTGATGAGGAACAAAGTCCAGCAACTCTGATTATGCACATGCTGAGGTGGCACCATACTAGCCAACACGCAGACTGAGTGAGAAATAGGTCCCCATAGTTGGGTACCACTGAGATTTTGTGGTTATTTGGCATGCAGCATTATTGCAACAATATTTGACTAATACATCACACTTCTTTGAGCCCCCCCCAAGATAGATATAGAACTTTAGTTAAAAATATGTTTTGTATAGAAGCTTATAATCTAAATTGCATATGGTGAGGATAACAAAGGAAACTTAAGCAGAGACTCACATAGTAAAACAAATTTAGTAGCTAAATTTATACTTGGTCTTTGGCCCAAGTAAACTTTGCACTCATGCTCAAATACATTGCCATATAAGATGTGGATGTGCCTGTTCCCTGATATTCACTTTTATTTGCAGTGAGTCTGGAAAAGCTTCAGAATGAGAGTGGGGTTTCAGAAAGGCCTTGAATAATGAAAGTGGCCTAACCAGGTTATAGGAAATACTATATGCCAGAATAAATTACAAGTTCTCTTTTAATGTTATAACACATTGCAATTTGCTATTATTTGGAGACTCTGTTGACATGCTTTTTGCAGAGCTTCTTGCTGAGTGAGTTTTGTACTCTGATGGAATTCCAGGGATATAGCTGCAGTGATAGTGTTTTTGACATTTGAGCAATAGCTGCACTTTACTTTAATGCCACCCTATATTAGCTTGGCCCCATAACTAGTGAGTTTCAAAATCACTCCTGAGACTTGTAATTATAAAGAAGGAATATATAGAATGTAGACACATAGTCTAAGAAGATGGTAAAAAGATGAGGCTTAAATCGGGGAGAATTAACTTGAACTCTGTAGGCTGGAAGCAAACCTCATGGATTGCAGAAAAAGTATTTGCTTATATAATATTATTAAGTCCAGCTGTTTATAATCTTTTACTTTCTATTTCTACAGTTTGAAGTTTTATCACTTATGATATTTCTTCCAAACTTTGTTCAGTAAACACTGTGTGCTCAGGACTTTGATGAAGCATGACAGCGGAAGGAAAAGAAATAAGGAGCCCTCTTATTGCTCATCTGAATTTGAATACAAATAGTTTTTGTTTAAGAAGGCTTCATTAAGCTGGAAAGTACATTACTTTGTACGTGGTAATGTCCCTAGCCCGGATGGGCCATTAGTGATGCAGTCTATTACATTTCATTAGTATTCATGGTGGTATTGGTATAGCTATTAAAAGTGAAAGCCTGGAAAAAAATAAAACCAATAATTTTATAAACTCAAATGTGTTAGAGATAGTTAAACCCTTTTCCATTTTTCTTTTCTGTGTAGAGTTGGCACAAAACTTTGACTTTGAAGCTATTTCAGTAGAGGTAAAAACAAATATAAGTGCATGCATGCATGTACACATACTCATACAGAGTGAAATTCAAATAAAAAACAAATTCAACACCCATAACGTATACCCAGTAGTAGGTTTTTAGAGAATTTATAATCGAAAGTGATGTAAATTGGCCTCAGCTCATTTCTTCCTTTCTGATACTGGAATATTTCTGCTTACTACTGAAATACATAGTTATGGTACTCAAGACCAGTTAATTTCAACATGGAAATGAGAAGGAGCTGCAGATTTCTTCTACCTTCCATAAAGAACAGAAGAAACATTTATTGTTTGAATTTCATTGATTTCTTTTTTGTATGTCACATGATGTTTTAATTATGTATTGCTTCTGCCTCATAAGTAATCATTTCAAATAATACTGTGGTTCATGTTAAGGAAATGATTCATCTTCCTAATGTATTTCAAAGTATGGTTTGTAACTATTTTAGACACTAGATTATAATTCTGTCTTATGCAAAACATCTTTGGAGGCTAAAATTAATGTCAATAAGAAGCTTATGCAACAAGAAAAATGAACACAGGGCAAAGCTGAGCAAAAATAAACCCCTCCTCCCTGACACTTCTGCAGTCAATGAGACTGCACATTTAACATCCTCAAATACTCTCAGACACATCAAGGTCTTTTGTGAATCAAAGAAGGGAGAGGAAAATAAAACCCTGAATTCCCCAGAAAAGTCTTTTCCTTCCTGCTTTCCTTTCTTAGCTCCTTCTACAAATTCTCTTTATGTGATGTAAGAATTGTATATCTTTAGAAAGATAAACAAAAAAGTTTTTTGTATCAATTTTCTTTAAATATTAATTTCAGTTTTGACTATTTTGTCAATTTGTAGTCTCCAGGTCAACAAGAATAAAATGTGAACAATTAATTTCAGAAAATTGGAAACCACTGAATACAGAATGATGACATATATTTAATGAATTAATGAGTTAGTTCTTTTCACAGATTCCAGAAGAGGCAGAAAGCTTATGGAGGTTCAGAAACTGAAAATGAAACAGTGTTAGTGAGCACAATAAATTATTTCTGGAAGGGCATCAGCAAGATGGTAAAATAGGAGGTCTCCCTGCTCATACCACCCCCCAACAGCAGCACTGATTTTGCAGCCATTCACAGAAAAAATTACCTTTGTGGGAGTTTTGGGATTCAGGTAGGAGGTAGCAAAATCCACTGGAGTCCAAGACCTAGGAGAGCTGTTTTGTGAAGGAAGAACCATGCACAGGTTGCAGACTTGCCAATCATGATCCTGGCTCCAAACCCAGAAATGACCCCATCCTCTTGTGAACTAAGTACAACCCCATTTGGCCTTGGTCCTACTGCCAGAACCATCTGGCAAGGAACTCAGGAGGATTCACACCCACTCATGCCTTGGAAGACAACCCAGTTGACCTCAGTTCCAGCTGTGGACCCTGAAACAGCCCTGTAATTGAGCTCCAGCCTCTCTCAGCTGTGGTCCAAGAGTCGTCCTGCCAGCCCAGGGACTGGAAGAGAAATATGCCTATCTGTTCTCACATAGGCAGGCCAACTGAACTTGGTCCCATATCAGATCCTGAAATGACCCTGTAACTTGGCTCCTGCCTCTCTCAGCTACAGTCTGATGGCAGCCCCAAAAGCCTAATTTTTAATGGATTTTTTGGATTTTGAAAATAACCTTTAATTAGGAGTTGGGCCTGAAAAGAGATACACCCATTTATGCCCTCAGAGACAGCTCTGCAGACATTAGTCTCAGCTGTAGAACTTGAAGTAGCCCTGTGACTCAGTTCTAGCCCCTCTCACCTGCAGTCCAGGGCCAGTACTGATTGCCCAGCAACCTAACAAGTGATACAGAAGGATCCCTCTCAAGAACCCAGAGAAAGTCACACCCATCCGTGTATCTGGTAACAGGCCTCCTGTCTGCAGACACTAAAGCTGACCATTATCCAAATGCTAGCCCTACTGATCAAGGTGCTGGAGGCAGTCAAGTCCACCATAGAACCAGACAGGATCCATACCCCTCCAAACCTTTGGTAATAGACCTACCAAGTACAGACTCCACTGCAGACCCATCTGCATCCAGGTGACCATTCTTCAGCCCCACTCAGTAATGACCTGAAGGCAATCACGTCATCCCAGGACCCAAGAAGAGAAATTCTTTATCTTTCTGTAAAAAGTGGAAGAGATGTTTGCTCCATTAAAAGCAGACACTAAAGCAAGGTTACAGAGATAATGAAGAATCAGGCAAACATGAAACTACCAAATAAAACTTTTAAAAAGCTCCAGTAATCAACCTTAAAGAAATGGAGCTCTACAAATGGCCTGACAGAGAAGTCAAAATAATCTTAAGGCAAGAGAACATATATTGACAATGAAACAAAATTAGGAGACAATACATAAACAAAATGAGAAGCTTAATAAAGAAATAGAATCTAAAAAAAAGAATCAGGAACAAGGAACTACAAAATAGTCAGAAAACGACTGACAGATAGCAATAGTAAGTCCTTACCTACCAATAATTTCTTTAAATGTAAATGGATTAAATTACCCAACCAAAAGACACAGACAACTGAATGGATAATAAAAAACAAGATCCAACAATATGACTCCTGTAAGAGACTCACTTTAGCCTTAAGGATACACATTGGCTGAAAGTGAAGGGATAGCGAAAGGTATTCTATGGAAATACAAACCAAAAAAGGGTAGCAATGATTACATCAGATAAAATAGACTTTCAGTCAAAATCTGTCACAAGAGACAAAGAATGTCAGTATATTATTATAATGGGCTCAATTCATCACAATGTTGGAGCACCTAAATCTATAAAGAAATATTAACAGAACTGAGAGGAGAAATAGGAAGCAACACAATTAAAGTGGGGGATTTCAGCATTCCACTTTCAACAGCATCCAGACAGAAAATCAGTAAGAAAACAGTGGATTTGAATACTACTATAGACCAAATGGACCTAACAGACATATACAGAACTTTTTACTAATCAGCAACAGCATACACATTCTACTCAAGTACACATGGAAAATTCTCCAATGTAAATCATATTTTGGACCACAGAATAGATCTTAACAAATTTCAGAAGATTGAACTGATGTTAAATATCTTCTCTGACCACCATAGTATGAAATTAGAAAACAATAACAGAAGGAATTTTGAAAAGTTCATGAATATATGGAAATTTAACAACAAACTCCTGAACAACTGACAAGTCAAAGAAGAAATCAAAGGAAAATTTTTTTAAAATCTTGAAACAAGTGGAAATGGAAACACAACACACCAAAACTTATGGGATGCAGTAAAACAGTTCTAAGAGGGAAAGGTATAGCAATAAATGCCTACATTAAGAAAAAAAAAAAAAGAACTCAAATAATTAACCTAACTTCACGCATAGGAAACTAGAAAAAAAGAACAAACTACAGCCAAAGTTAGCAGAATAAAGGAAATAAAAAACATTACAGCAAAGATAAATTAAGAGAGACTGAAAATACAATAGAAATAATTAACAAAACTAAGAGTTGGTTTTTGAAAAGATAAGCAAAATTAACATACTTTTAGATAGTCTAAGTGAAAAAGGAAAAGGAAGAGGATGTCAAGAAATAAAATTATAAATGAAGAGGAGACATTACAACCAGTACCACAGAAATACAAAGGATCATAAGAGACTACTATGAAAAATCATGTGCCAACAAATTGGGTACCCTAGAAGAAATGGATAAATTCCTAGAAACATACAACCTACCAAGAATAAATTATGAAGAAAGAGAAAATCTAAAGAGACCAATAATCAATAAGACAATTAAAGAAATTTTTTAAAAAAACCCTCCAACCTAAGAAAAGCTCAGGACCAGATGGCTTCATGGATAAATTATACCAAGGATTCAAAGAAATTATAACAATCCTTCTCAAACTCTTCCAAAAAATTGAAGAGGAGGGCAGGGACCAAAATGGCTGACCTGAAGCAGCCTGCACAATGCCACTCTAGTGAAGAGGATTGAAAGTGGCCAATAGATGTCCACCTTTGGGTCGATTGCCTGAGTGAGAGCACTAAGAATCCACAGAAAGGAGGTAGGAGTGACGTGAAGAAGGTAGAAGTGAGACGACCTCTCAGCAGAGGGAAGGTAATTAGGGAAGGTGTCCACACGAGGGAAAGGGACAGAGGAGAGAACCCCAGGCTCCATGTTTCCCTGAGGATACTGCAGCTGGAACAGCAGGAGGGCCTCTCCACCACCACAATCCTCTGGACTGATACAGAGACCTGAGTGGAGGCAGTGCAGCTCTGTTGCCAGAGAGAAGAGACATTTGGCTTGCAAGCCCTGTGTGCTGCAGCTGGTACCATTGTAACATCCCAAACCCAGAATGTTACTTCTGCCCAGGGGTCAGGTCTGCGACTTCTGCCTCCCCCTTACCCCTGCTGGGAGGGGAAGGAGCAGGAAATATTGGTGCTTGCACATGCCCTGTGGGCAGATTACATGCAGTCCCACTAATGCTGCTGCCGCTGCCAGAGAATCTGAGCAGAGAAGCAGACCACTTGCCTGGTGCCCACTGCTGTGGCCTGGGCAATCCCACTCAACCACATTTCCTATGGGACCCATAGCCCTTGGTGCTGACTGGCCACTGTTAGGGTAGCTGGATTGCTGCTGCCACTACCACCTGGGAAGGCCCAAGTGGGGCAAAAACCAGTGCAGCCACCACCTTTGGATCTGGGTGGACTGCACACTGCAGACTAGTGCCATCCTGTGCAGGTGTGTGCTGCACCCTGTACATGCCTCACCCGAACCATAGCCTGGCACCTAGGCCACCCAGGCCTGTGCACGTGCACACTGCCCAGTGGACCTCCTCCATCTTATGTACATGCCCCATCCCCCTGGCCAGCCCCAATACATGTGTGCACCTTGCACCAGGACCCAGCCCTGCCATAGCAGCTTGGTGACAACCACAAGGAAACAGGGGAGACATAACAGAGCAGCAGTGTTAAAGTCTCATGGTGCATTACCTACTCTCCTGCCTGGTCAAACTTCTGGAGTAGGACCCAAGCATGTCATCCAGGGACCCATCCCCATCCTCACTGATCAACAGAGGTCCCAGCAGAGGGAAACAGGTGTACCATATCTGTTATCTATTTTGAGCTGAGAGAAGATGCTCCACATGAGAAGGAACAAGCATAAAAATTCTGGCAACATGAGAAAGCAGGCTGTCTCAACACCCCCATAGGATCACAATAACTCTCCAGTAAAGTACTCCAACCAAAAGCAAATTGTTGAAGTGACAGGTATGGAATTCAGATTATGGATGGCAAGTAAGTAAATGGAATTGAGGAGATGACAGAAAAGCATCTCAAAGAAACAAAAAAAAATTCAGGATATGAATGAAAAATTCATTAACAGGATATAAACTTTAGAAAAGAGATAATAGAACTTAAAGAAATAAATCATTTAGGGAATTTCAAAATATAGTAGAAAGCTTTAACAACAGACTAGACTAAGCAGAAGAAAGAATTTCAGAGCTTGAAGACAAGGATTTCAAAGTAACCCAGTCAGTAAAAAATGTAGAAAAAAGAACAAAAAAGAATGAACAATCACTCACAGAAATATTCAATTATGCAAAGCAAACTAATATAAGAATTGGTATCCTTGAGGGAGAAGAAGAAAAAGTAATAAGCATGGAAAAAGTATTTGAAAGAATAATAGAGGAAAACATCCCTGGTATTGCTAGAGGTTTAGAAATCCAGATACAAGATGGTTTTTGAACACCTGGAAGATTCATAGCAAATAGAACACTACCCACATAGACTTATCAGCCTGACCAAAGTCAAAGTGAAGGAGAAAATTGTACAAGCTTCAAGAAGAAAGCAACAAGTTACATACAAAGGACAACCCATCACACTAACAGTAGACCTCTCAGCAGAGACATATCAAACCAGATGGGGGTCCCATTTTTAATCTTTTTAAACAGAATAACTGTCATCCAAAAATTTTGTATCTGGCAATACTAAGTTTCATAAATGAAGGAGAAATAATGTTTTTCCCAGATAAGCAGACACTAAAGATATTTGTCACCACTAGACTGGCCCTACAGCAAATGCTTAAAAGTGCTGTATACATGGAACAGAGTAATCAGTATCAAACAGTATGAAAACACATGAAAGTTAAAGCTTACAACTCTTATAAAACAGTAACACAAGGAAAAAAACAAAGCAACTAGGTAACAATCAAAATGATGAACAAAACAATATTTCACATATTGATACAAACATTGAATGAAATGATCTTAATATTCCATTTAAAAGAAAATCTGGGTGAATAGATGAAAAAACACATCCCAAGTATATGCTGTCTCCAGGAAACCCATCTAACTCACAAGGATTCTCATAGTCTCAAGTTAAAGGGAAGGAAAAAAGTATTCCATGCAAATGGAAACCAAAAGTGAGCAGGAGTAGCTATTTTCATAACAGATAAAACAGACTTTAAATCAACAAAGGTTAAAAAAAGACAAAGATGATCATTATATAATGATAAAGGGAGCTATTCAGCCAGAAGATATAACGTTCATAAATATATATGCACCTAACACAGTAGCTCCCAAATTCATAAAACAAATTCTGCTAGATCTAAGCATAGAAATAAACAGCAACATCAAAATTGCTGGGGACTTCAACACTCCACTGACAGAACTGAACAGATCATCGAGGCAGAAGATCAGCAAAGAAACACTGGACTTAAACAGGAGTCTAGAAGAAATGGATCTAACAGACATCTACAGAACATTCTACCACAAAACTACAGAGTATACATTCTTCTCTTCAGCACATGGGGGCATTTCCAAGATAGAGCATATATTAGCCCACAAAACAAGTCTCAGCAAATTCATAAAAACAGAAATCCTTCCATGTATCTTGTCAGATCACAGTGGAAGAAAATTAGAAATCAATTCCAACAGGAATTCTCAAATCTACACAAAATAATGGAAATAAACAACCTGCTGCTGAACAATCCTTGGGTCAATAATGAAATTAAGAAGGAAATCAAAAGATTTTTCAAACTGAATGACAAACATGACACAAGCATCCAAAAATCTATGGTCTAGAGCAAAAGCAGTGTTAAGAGGGAAGTTCATAACCTTAAATGCTTATATCAAAAAGACAAATCCCAAATTAACAACCTAATGTCATACCTCAAGGAAGTAGAAAAAGAAGAAGGAATCAAACCCAAATAGTAGAAGAAAAGAAATAACAAAGCTCAGAGTGGAACTAAATGAAATGGAAACCAAAAAAACAATACAAAGAATCAATGTAACAAAAAGTTTGTTCTTGAAAAGATAAGCAAAATTAATAGACCTCTAGCTAGATTAACCAGAAATAGAAGAGAAAGGACTCAAATAAGCTCAATCAGAAATAAAAAAGTAGACATCACAACTGATACCACAGAAATACAAACTATCTCCTGTGACTACTATGAAAGCTACTACTCACACAACTAGAAAATCTAGATCAAATGGATAAATTTTTGGAAACACATGACCTCCTAAGCTTGAATCAGAAAGAAATAGAAACCCTGAACAGACCAATAATGAGTAAGGAGATTGAAACAGTAATAAAAACTCTCCCAATATAGAAAAGCCCCAAATCAGAAGGATTCATACCTGCTTTCTACCAGATGTACAAAGAAGAATGTCATCCATTCTACTGAAATGGTAATATAACATCAAGAAGGATGGAATCCTCCCTAACTCATTCTACAAAGCCAGCATCACTTGATACCAAAGCCAGGAAAAGTTACCAAAAAAAAAGAGAAAAGAAAAGACAACTACAGACCAATATGCCATAAGAACATAGATGTAAAAATCCTCAACAAAATACTAGCAAACCAAATTCAACATTACATCAAAAAATTAATCCACTGTGATCAAGTGGGTTTTATCCCAGGGATGCAAGGATGGTTCAATATACACAAAGTAGTAAATGTGATTCACCACATAAACAGAGTTAAAACAAAGACCATATGATCATCTCAATAGATACAGAAAATGCATTTGATAAAATCTAGCACCCCTTCATAATAAAAACCCTCAACAAACTAGGCATAGAAGGAACATACCTCAAAATAATAAAAGCCATATATGACAAACCCACACACCATACTGAATGGAGAAAAGCTGAAGTCATTGCCCCTAAGAACTCGTACAAGACAAGAAACCCACTGTCACCACTTCTATTCAACATAGTACTGGAAGATCTAGCCAGAACAATTAGGCACGAGAAAAATAAAAGACATCCAAATTGGAAAAGAGGAAGTCATATTATCGCTGTTTGCTGATGCTATGATCATGTATCTAGAAAGTCCTAAAAACTCCACCAAAAGACTACTAGAATTGATAAATAAATTCAGTAAAGTTTCAGGTTACAAAATCAATATACACAAATCAGTAGCATTTCTATATACTGACAATAGTCAAGTGAGAGTCAAATCAATAACTCATTATCATTTACAGTAGCTACAAAGAAAATAAAATACCTGGGAATACACTTAATCAAGGAGTTGAAAGATCTCTACAAAAAGAACAACAAAACACTGATGAAAGAAATCATGGTTGACACACAAAAAAAGAAAAGCAAGCATGGTCATGGATGGGAAGAATCAACATTGTTAAAATGTCCATACTGCCCAAAGTGATTTACAGATTCAACACAATTTCCATCAAAATTCCAATGTCATTTCTCATGGATATAGAAAAAACAACCCCTAAACTTCATATGAAACCAAAAAAGACCCCAAATAGACAAAACAATCCTAAGCAAAAAGAACAAATGTGGAAGTATCATATTACCTGACTTCAAATTATACTACAACACTATAGTAACCAAAACAGCATGATATTGGCATAAATGTAGACACATAGACCAATGGAGCAGAATAGAAAACCCAGAAATAAACCCATATAGCTACAAGCAACTGATTTTTGACAAAGAGGACAAAAACATACACTGGGAAAGAACACCCTATTCAACAAATGGTGCTGAGTAGCCACATGCAGAAGAATGAAACTGAATCCCTATCTCTCATCATACAGAAAAATTAACTCAAGATGGATTAAAGACTTAAATGTAATACCTGAAACCATAGAAATTCTAGAAGAAAACATAGGAAAAATTCTTCTAGACAGAGGCCTAGGTGCAGAATTTATGAGTAGGACCCCAAAAGCAAATATGGGAACAAAAATAAATAAATAAATGGGACTTAATTAAACAAAAAATTTCTGCACAGTAAAGGAAATAATCAACAAAGTAAATAGCCTACAGAATGGGAGAAAAATATTCACAAACTATACATCTTACTAATGGCTAATATACAAAATCTACAAAGAACTCAAATGAATCATCTGGAAAAAAAAATAACCCCTTCAAAAAGTGGGCAAAAGATATGAACAGATTCTTCTAAAAAGAAGATGGACAAATGGCTAACAAACACATGGAAAAATGCTCAACACCACTAATTATCAGGAAAATGCCAATTAAAACCACAATGAAGATATCACTTTAACCACGTCAGAATTGCCATTATTAAAAAGTAAAAAAACAATAGATGTTGGTGAGGTTTTGGTGAAAAGGGATCGTTCACACACTGTTGGTGAGAATGTAAACTTGTACAACTGCTATGGAAAGCAGTATGGAGATTCCTCAAAGAACTAAAAGTAGACTTACTCTATCCAGCAATCCCATTACTGGGTGTCTGTCCAAAGGAAAAGTAGTTATTTTATTAAAAATGCACCTGCACCTGAATGTTTATTGCAGCACAATTCACAATAGCAAAGATATGGAATCAACCTAAGTGCCCATCAATTCCTGAGTGGATAAAGAAAACTGGTGTATATATATACCATGGAGTACTACTCAGCCATAAAAAGAAGTGAAATAATTTCTTTTGCAACAACTTGGATGGAACTGGAGACTATTATCCTAAGTGAAGTGTCTCAGGAATGGAAAAACAGATACCACATGTTCTCACTTATAAGTGGGAGATAAGTGAAGGATATATATGATCATATAGGGCAGTAATGGACATTGGAAACTAAGAAATGGGGGAAGGTGGGAGTGATGTGAGGGATAAAAATATACCTATCTAGTACAATGTACACTATTCTGTTGATAGGTACACTGAAATATCTGACTTCCTCATGATACAATTTATCCAAAAAACACTTGTACCCTCAAAATTTTTTGAAATTTAAAAAATGGTAAAAAAATTGAAGAGGATAGAATACTTTCAAACTCATTTTATGTGACCAGCATTATTACTGTCATACCAAGCCAGATAAGAACACTACAGAAAAGGAAATTACAGGTCAATACCCTTGATGGACATGGATGCAAAAATCCTTAACAAAATACTAGCTAGCAAACTAAATTCAATAGCACGTTAAAAGGTCATACATCATGGTCTAATAGGATTTATCCCTGGGATGCAAGGTTGGTTCAACATAAGTACATTAATTAATTTAATAACCCACATTAACAGAATGAAGGATAAAAATCATATGGTTGTCTTAGTAGATGCAGAAAAAGCATCTACTAAGCATGATATTATGTTTATCCATTTATATGTTGATGAACACTTGGATTATTTCCGCCTTGTGGTTATTATGAGTAATATTGTAATGAGCATTCACAAACATGTACATGTTTAAGTCCCCATTTTAAATTAATTTGGGTATAGAATACCTAGGAGTGGAATTGCTGGGTCATATGGTAATTCTGTATTTAACTTTTTGAGGAACTGCCAGAACGTTTTGGATATAGCAGGTGAACTATTTTACATTCCCACTAGCAATTTATGAGAGTTTCAATTTCTTGACACCTTCACCATACGTGTTTTCCTTTTTTATTATAATAGCTATCCTAGTAGGTGAATTAGTGCATCTTCACATATGCTGTCTTCCATCTGTATATCCTTTGGTGAGCTGTCTAAGTTCTTTGGCACATTTTTCAGTCTGATTTTTCATTTTCTTATATTTTTGCCTATGTTTTTAGATATTTTTATTGTGGTTACCCTTGGGATTACAACTAGTTTGAACTGGTACCAGTTTTACTTCAATAGCATGCAAAACTCTGATCCTATATAGCTATTTGCCCCTATCTTATGTTATTACTATCACAAAATAATCTTTGTACACTGTGTCAATGACACAAATATATAATTATTTTTATGAATTTGCCTTTGAAATCATATAGGAAATAAAAAGTGCAGTTACAAACAAAAAATAAAATAATACTGTCTTTTAAAGTTACTCAAGTATTTACTTTTACTAGGACTTTTATTTCTTCATATGGTTTTGAGTTACTGTCTAATGTCTCATTTCAAACTGAAGGCCTCCCTTTAGCATTCTTGTAGGGCAGGTGTATTTGTAACAGATTCTATCAATTTTTGCTTATCTGGCAATTTATTAATTTATCCCTTATTTTTAAAGATCAGTTTTGTTGGATGTAGGATTCTTGGTTGACAGTTTTTTTATGTTCAGCATTTTAAGTATGTCTTCCATTGCTTTCTGGCTTAATGGTTTCTAATGAGAAATTGGAAGTTAATCTTATCGAGGATCATTTGCCCCAGTGAGTAGTTTTTCTATTGCTCTTTCAAAATTCTCTTTGGTTTTTCTTTTGATAGTTTGATTATAACATGTCTTGAAGTGGATCTCTTTGAGGTTTTCCTACTTGGAGTTTTTTGCATTTTCTTGGATTTGTAGATATCATCAAATTTTGGAAATTTTGTGTAATTTTTTCTTAAAATATTCTTTTTATCCCTTTTCCTCTCTCTTCTTTTAGAAGTTTCATACTGCATATGTTGGACCACTTCATGGTGCCCCACAGGTCACTTAAGCTCTATTGACTTTCATTTCTTTTTCTTTCTGTTCCTCATACTAGATCATTTCAATTGTCCTACTTTCAAGTTCACTAATTAAGTCTTCTCCTTATTCAAATTTGCTGTTGCTTAGTTGTAATAAATTTTCTTTTCAGTTTCTATAGTTGTCAGCTCCAGAATTTATGTTTGGCTCCATTTTGTAATTTCTGTCTTTTTGTTTGATAATCTGCTTTTGTTCATATATTGTTTTCTGATTTCTTAAATCTTTGTCCATGGTTTCCTTTAGCTTTATAAGCACATTTAAGACAGTAGTTTTAAAGTCTTTGTCTACTATGTACAATGTCTATGATTCTTCACGATGTTGTCTATAAATTTATTTTGTTCTGACATGCTTTCCTTTGTGTGTGTGTGTGTGTGTGTGCCTTATGATCATTTTTTGAAAAAACTGGACATTTGAGTAATACAATGCTATAACTCTGGAAATTAGATTCTCATCCACCCTTGGAGTTTGCTGGTTTTTTGACTGATAAAAGCTACATCTGTTCATTTGTTAAGTGACCATTGCAAACTATTTTTGCAAAGCCTGTATTCCTCATTGTGTGTGGTCACTGAAGTTTCTGATCTTTTATCTTATGCTTAGCCAGTGTTTTGACAGAGATTTCCCTGAATGCCAATAGCTGAAAAACAAAAACAAAAAATAAACCCTCCTCTAGTCTTTACAGATTGGCTTTCTGAAGGGGCTCTTCCACAGTTATCCAGGCTTGCACTTGGCCTACATATTAGCCAGAGGTGAAAGTTTACAGTCTTCTCAGGTCTTTTCTGAGTATGCACCTTGCCATAGGCGGGTGAATGTCCTTCTAAGTACACCAGTATACATAGGTGCTTTTGTATGCATCTGATATCATTTTCCAAAGAAATTCTCTACAGCTTTTCATCCCAGGCTTTATGTAGTCAATTGCATGTCTCAATTATAATATTTTCCTCCAGGTGAGTGTGGATTATTTGTTAGGCTTACAGTATTTTGGGGAAACATCTGCTACTATTCCACCCCAATTGAATTCTTTGTTAGGAAAAATAAAAATAACACTTTGCATTAGTCCTTCAGGTAGTCTCCAGATAGGTTAATGCAGACAAAAATTAGTGAATAAAATCTACTCTGCTTTCTTCAGAACCAGACATGGACAGCTGTCTTCAAGACTACCGCTGTGTTGGGGAGGGTGTGGAAAAAGGCCAATTGGAAATGAAACAATTTTTTTTTTTAGAGATGCGGTTTTGCTCTGTTCTAGGCTGGAGTGCTGTGGTGCAATCATAGCTCACTGCAACCTCAAATTCCTGGGCTCCAGTGATCCTTCCACCTAGCCTCCTGAGTAGCTGGGATTATAAGCATGAGCTACCATGTCAGGCTCACAAAACTTTCCTGTCATATTTTAAGTGTACTTTGTCTTGCTTCTGCATTTGCTTGGTTGCTATAAACTTTTGACTGCTCTTCCAAGTTCTGACAATGTTGATTCTGAACATTTCTGCTTTATTTATTTATTTTTTTGATGTTTCTGTAGAGGGACAGGAGCTTCCACATACATAAATATTCTGTAGGAATGTCACTTATTTTATTCCTGATATTAGTTATTATTGACACCTCTCTCTCTCTCTCTCTCCCTCCTCCCTTCCTTTCTTTCTATCTTTCTCCCCCTCAATGGTCAGTTTAGTGAGAAATTTATTGATTTTATTGATCTTTTCAGGTTTAGCTTTTGGTTTCATCAATTTTTTCAACTGGGTTTTTGTTTTCTATTTCATTGATTTCTACAGTGATCTTTATTTTTTCCTTTCTTCTGCTTATGTTGGCTCTAATTTGATCTTCTCTTTCTGATTTTGAACGGGCAAAGCTAAGTTCATTGTATTCAGACCTTTCTTTTCTAATACAGGCATGCACATTTTCCTATAAATTTCTCCATGAGTACGGTGTTATCCATTTTCATTTATTATTTGATCCATGGATTACTTATAAATGTGTTACTTATTTTCCAATTATTTTTGTACTTTTCAGAGATCTTTCTGTTATTCATTTCTAAATTTATTCCATTATGGTCAGAGAATGTACTTTTTATCACTTGATTCTTTTTAAATTTATTCAGATTTTTGTAGTGGTCCCAAATATAGTCTATCTTGGTAAATGTTCCACTTACATTTGAAAAGCAGGTGTATTCTGCTGTTGTTACTTACAGTGTTTATAGTATATCTATTTAGCTTGTTGCAATCTACCTTCAAGTAATATTATATCACTTGGCACATTATAAGAACCTTACGAAAGTATACTTCTATTTCTCCTCTCCTAGCTTTTGTGCTCTTGTTACAGATTTTACTTTTGCTTATGTTATAAACACAACTATAAATTGCTATAAACACAACTATAAACACAACTATAAATTTTGTTGAAGTGGTCAAATAACATTTAACAATATTTAGATAATATAAAATATCTTATATATTTACCAACATGTTAATCATTTTAGCACTGTTCAGAACTTTGTGTAAATCCATATTTCCATCTGATATCATTTTCCTTTTCCCCAAATAGGACTTCTTTCAATACTTGCTTATAGTGTGTCTGCTCATGACTATTTTTTTCCAGCTTTTGTATGTCTTTTGTAAAATTTTTATTATTTTTATTCTATTTTTTGAATTTTTAATAAAAAATTATAGTTGTTTATTTTAGTGGTGCATATATTTTGATACATGTGTACAATATGTAATAATTAAGTCAGGATAATTGGGATATTTATCTTTGTGTTTCAAACCTTATAATTCTTCTCTCTAGCTATTTTGAAATGCACAATAAATTATTGTTAACTATAATTTCCCTACTGTACTGTTGAACACTAGAACTTATTCATTCTATCTAACTGTATTTATGTACCCATTAGCCAACTTCTCTTTATCTCTCCAACTCTTTTTCCCTTCCAAGCCTCTGGTAATCAGCATTCTACTCTCTACCTCCATGAGATTCACTTTTTTAGTTCCCACATGTGAGTAAGAATGTATAATATTTGTCTTTCTGTGCCTGGGTTATTTCACTTAACATAATGACCTCCGGTTCCATCCATATTGCTGCAAATGACAGGATTTTATTCTTTTCTATGGCAGAATAATATTCAATTGTGTATCTACACTGTATTTTCTTTACCTGTTCATCCACTGATGGAAATTTAGGATGATTCCTATCTTGGCTATTGTAAATAATGCTGCAGTAAACATTAAGTGCAGATATCCCTTTGATATACTGATTTCCTTTTTTTTGGCTGTATACCAAGCAGTGACACTGCTGGATGATAAGGTAGATATATGTTTAGTTTTTTGAGGAACCTCCATACTGATTTCCATAATGGCTATACTTTACATTCTCATCAATAATGTAGGAGCATTCCCCTTTCTATGCATCTTTGCCAGCATTTGTAATTTTTTTTCTCTTTTTGTTAATTGTCATTCTAAATGGGGTGAGAAACTATCTCATTGTGGTTTTGATTTATATTTCCCTAGTGATTAGTGATATTGAGCATTTTCTCCACTTACCTGTTAGCCATTTGTATGTCTTCTTTTGAGAAATGTCTATTCCAGTCTTTTGCCCATTTTTAATCAGATTTCTTTTTTACTATTAGCTATTTGAG
This sequence comes from Daubentonia madagascariensis, assembly GCA_023783475.1. NCBI lineage: Eukaryota > Metazoa > Chordata > Mammalia > Primates > Daubentoniidae > Daubentonia > Daubentonia madagascariensis. The sequence goes on along the minus strand of JAKFHU010001035.1, from coordinate 35,075,630 downwards.
TTCCTTATATATTCTGATTATTAATACATATGTTATGCCTCAAAGCAATTCTCAATAATTTCAAAAAAATTCAAAATTATATCAAGTATTTTCTCTGACCACAACAGAATAAAACTAGAAATCAATAATAAGAGTAACTTTGGAACTGTACAAATGCATGAAAATTAAACAACATGCTCCTGAATAACAAACAGATCAAAGAAGAAATTAAGAAGGAAATTTTAAAAAATTATCAAAACAAATACAAATGTAGTATGGGCCACATCAAAAGCAGTAGTAAGAGGGTAGTTTATAGCAATAAATACCTACATCAAAAAAATCAGAAACATTCCAAATAAACAACCTGACAATGCACCACAAGGAACTAGAAAAGAAAGAACAAATAAACTCAACATTAGTAGAAGGAAAGAAATAATAAAAGTCAGAGCAGAAATAAATTAAATTGAGACTTTAAAAAGATACAAAAGATCAACAAAATGAAAAGTTAGGTTTAAAAATAAACAAAATCAACAAAACTTTAGCTAGACTACTTAAGAAAAATAGAGATAAGCCCCAAATAAGTATAATCTGAGATAAAAAAGCAAACTTTACAACTGATACCACAGAAATACAAAGGATCCTTAGGGATTATTATGAACAACTATATGCCAACAAATTGGAAAGTGTAAAATACATTGATAAATTCCTGGATACCTACCAAGATTGAACAATGAAGAAATTGAAAACCCAAACAGACCAATAATGAGTAATGAGATTGATGCCATAATAAAGAGTCTACTGTCAAAGAAAAACATAGGACCTGATGGATTCACTGCTGAATTCTGCAAAATTTTTTTTGAAAAAGCTAATACCAATTCTCCTCAAGCTGTTTCAAACAATTAAAGAGGAGAGAATACTTCCAAACTCTTTCCACAAGACCAGCATTACCCTTGCTGCAAAACCAGTAAGGAAACCACAAAAAAAGAAAACTATAGGCTAATATCCCTGATGAACATAGATGTAAAGATCCTCAATGAAACACCAGCAAACCAAATTCAACAAAACTTTAAAAAGATCATTCATCACGATCAAGTGGGATTCATTCCAGGGATGCAAGGATGTTTCAACACAGGCAAATCAATAAATGTAATACATCACATCAGTAGAATCAAGGACAAAAACCATATGATCATTTCAACAGATTCTAAAATGTTTTCAATAAAATCCTACATCCTTTTGTGACAAAAATTGTCAAGAAATTTGCAATAGAAGGAACATACCCCAACACAATAAAGTCCATACATGACAAGCCAACAGCTAATATCATACTAAATGAGAAAAAATTGAAAGCCTTCTCACTAAGATGTGAAACAAGACAAGGATGCTCATTTTCATCACTTTTATTTAACGTAATACTAGAAGTCCTGGCCAGAACAATTAGGCAAGAGAAAAAAAATAAAGGGCATCCAAATTGGAAAAGAAGTCAAATTAGCCTGTACACAGATGACATGATTTTATATTTAGAAAAACATAAAGACTCCACCAAAAATACTCTTAGAACTAAGAGTATTAACAAATTTAGTAATAAATTTTGTTTATTAGTAATAAACAAATTTAGTAAAGTTGCAGTATAAAAAATCAATAAACAAAAATTGGTATAATTTCTACATGCTAATAACAATCCACCTGAAAAAGAAATCAAGAAAGCAATCCCTGTTATAATAACTACAAAAATAAAACACCTAAAAATAAATTTAACTAAAGAAGTGAAAGATCTCTATAAGGAAAACGATAAAACATTGGTGAAAGAAATTGAAGAGGACACAAAAATGGAAAGGTATCTCATTCTCGTGGACTGGAATAATTAATATTGTTAAAATGTCTATACTACCTAAGTGATCTGCAGATTCAGTGCCATCTCTTTCAAAATACCAATGACATACTTCACAGAAATAGAAAAAAAAATCCTAAAACTTGTATGAAACCAAAGAAGACCCTGAATCACCAAAGCAATCCTAAGCAGAAAGAACAAAGTAGAGGCATCACACTACCTGATATTAAATTATACTACAAAACTATAGTAATCAAAACATCATGGACTGGCATAAAAACACACGGACTAGTGGAACAGAATAGATAACCCAAACATAAATCCACACATAACAGCCAACTCATATTTGACAAAGGCACCAGGAATATACATTGGGAAAAGGGCAGTCTCTTTAATAAATGGTGTTGGGAAAACTGGGTATCCACATGCAGAAGAAGAACGAAATTAGATCTTCATGTTTCTCCTTATTAAAAAAACACAAAACTCAAAATGTGTTAAAATCCTAAATGTGAGATGTGAAACTGTGAAACAACTTGAAGAAAATACAACAGGACATTGGTCTAGGCAAACAATTTTCAGGCAAGACCTCAAAAACCTATGCAACAAAATAAAAATAGGCAAATGGGATTACTTCAAGCTAAAAAGCTTCTGCACAGCTAGGGAAACAATTTAAAAAGTGAAGCAATAACTTACAGAAAGGGAGAAAATATTTTTATGTCTTGAAATACCTTTACTTAGCCTTAATATTAATATTTGAATGATATTTTTGCTGGTTATAGAATTCTAGGTAGGCAGGGTTTTTTTTTATGTCAGCAATTTAATGATATTGCTTTGTTTCTCTTACACTGTTTATGATGAGAAATCTATTGTCCTTACCTTTGCTCCTATGTTCATAGCATGCTTTTTAAACACACACATTCCACCACTCTGGATGCTTTTAAGATTTTCTCTTTACCATTGATTTTAGGCAATTTGATCATGATGTGCCTTGGGGAAATTTTCTTCCAGTTTTAACATTTTAATTATTCTTATCTCTATATAACTTCTCTGTATGGAATCATATGAATACTACTTCTGTTACATGCATATGTAGCTACTTGAAATTGTCTAAAGCTAAGTGATGACATGTTCTTCTTTTTAAAAAAGATTTTTCCCTATGTCTTTCATTTTGGTTTATTTCTATTGCTATGCATTCAGGTTCACTAACTTTTCTACTGTAATACCTACTCTTTCATTAATCCCATCAAGTATTTTTTTATCTCACCAATTGTAGTTTTCATCTCTAGAAGTTTGATTTGTGTGGGTTTTAAAATATTTCATTCCTCCACTTAACTTTTTAATCACATAAAATAGAGCTATAATAACTGTTATAAAATTTTTGTCTGTTAATTCTAACATTGTTGTTAGATTTGAGAAGGCTTTGATTAATTGCTTTTTTCTTTTCAATATCAGTCAATGTTTCCTCCATCTTTGCGTGCTGCCAATTTTTTTTTATTCCAGAGATTGTAAATATTAACTTGTAAGTGCTAGATATTTTTGTATTCATGTAAATATTTTGAACTTTCTTTTGGGACTCTACTAAGTCATTTTAATATGTGATCACTTTAAGGGTGATCCTTTTGAATCTTGCATTAAGATTTGTCTTAATCTTACTTAAGATTAAGATTAGGACCAGAACTGTCTTATTCTAGGACAGGGTATTCAACTTCAGCATTATTAACGTTTGGGGTTGGATAATTCCTTGTTGTGCATCGTTGTCCTGTGCACATAGGATGTTTAGCAGGATCATTGTACTCCACCTACCTAATGCCAATAGCACCCTCTACCTCTAGTTTGACAAGCAAATATTTCTCTAGACATTTCTTAATGTCCCATGGGGGTCAAAATTATCTCTGGTTGAGAACCACCAGTCCAAAGCTAATTACTACAGACTTCTGAGGCAAGATCATTCTGAATACTCTGCCTGGCTGTTAGGAACAGGCACTGTTCACAGCTTTGTGAAGTGTTACGCACTCTTCCGCCAATCCTTTCAAGCAGTTCTTTCCCTGGCTTCAGGTTGTTTTTCCACATCTGAGTGCTGATCATACTCTGCTGAATAATTGAGGGGGCCCTCACCCCTCTCTGGCATTTTGTCTTGCAAATTCTAACTGTGTTGGTCTCCTCTGACTTTCACTTCTGTCTCTTCAACTCATAGTATCTGATAGGTACCTTTTCCCTGTACTACAGCCCAGAAAATTTCTCAAAGCAGAAAGTGTGCATCCCTGTAAGCTTAACCTTGTTTTTTTCACACTATCTCTTGGGTATCACTGTACTTCATTATCTAATATCTAATGTCTTAAGACAATTGTTTTATATACTTTGTCATGATATTTTATTAATTCAGGCAAGAAAATAAATCTGATCACTTTACTCCATTTTGATTTGAAATGATAGTATCCCACGCACATTATTTAACCATGTTTATTTTATCTATTTTTCCTCACTAATGTTTCTGTCTCATGATTCAGCCATCTTTTTTCTTCTCTGTTCTTCCTTATCAATTGATATTTTTATAGAAAATCCCAGACACTATCTGGAGTTCTAGAATATTTGTTAGAGAGTTATCAGCATATAGCTTATATTAAAGCCATGGGATTAGATAAGATTGCCTATGTGAAAAGTAAAGAAAGAGAAGAGAAAATGACTAAGAATTGATATGTGTGGTATTTGAATTAATGTATTTTATAGAAATGATTTCATATACATTTGCATGCATGCAAGATGTGCTTATCTCCATTTTAAGCCTGAGTAAACTTATAATACCAGAACTATGGCTTTTCTACCATCTGTCATTTCAGTATAAAGTAAGTATTTAATGAGGAAATTGATGATGAATGGTGAATGTAGCATAAAAGACAGGGTGAAGGTGAACAAAGAAGTTGGAAAGATGCTGGCCCACTTTGTCGTTAGGATTTGAGTCTGCAATCATTTTGAATCATTGCAATTCTAGTCAGCCAGAATAGACAGATAATTATTTGCTTTATCTTTATCAAGAAATAAAGTTCAATTCTAAATCAATAAAACAAATATTTAGATAGATTTTTTAATTGGTTATGCATCTTTAAAAATGTAAGACTGCCATGTATATATGTTTTCTAGAACTAGGGCACATGCTTATTTGTATACAGTGATATGCAACAATTCACTTGAACCTTATGGAATGTGGTTATCTCCATAGTTTATGGTTACTGAGATTTTATAGTAAAACTGAAAAAAAATTACTTGACATTGTTATGGATCCTTCCGTGATGGCAAAACCAAATGTACATATCAATATGAAAATTCATTTTCTTAAAGTTAATTGTTATAAGAATTCCAATCTTCCCTAGGAAGAGGTCCTAATTTATTTGGTGAATGCTTCAATAATTCCAACATGGAGACTAAGAATCCTGGATTCTGCTGGAAACTATGAGAACCTGGTGAAAGTGCTCTGTATTTAAAAAAAAAGAGAGAGAAGGAATGGCTTTCTTTCAGAAAAGAGAAAGGAGAGGCTAGCAAAGAACCATTAGGGTGGGGTTAAGGACATGGAAAATATAAAGAAGGAAATTTTGGAAGAAGAGAAATACTTGATGTGTATCTATTAAATCATTTGCTATTTAGTATGCAAAATAACCACCTCCTTCTGTTCAATGAAACAGTAAAGTCAATATGACTCACTAGAGATTTAAGGAGCAGGTTTTCTTTTCTGGGGATATGATTGAATGCAGATTCTGGGGTAAGAATTGGGATGAAACAATCCATACACTTTGCAACAGGCATAGCACTTACAGGGCAAGTATATTTTCACAGAAACACTGAAGACTTAGATACTTTGTATACAATCATGAATTTTTGGTTAAGTTACTAATTAGCCAAAATTTTAAGTGACTTTCATGTGGGTGTAGAAAGACTTCTATTTTGCAGTCTACAGGGTATTACAAATAACATAGATCACTTTGCTAGTCTATATGATTATTTCAATCATCAAAGGAGATTTAGACAAAAATCTTTTCCTTACTTTATTTCCTAGGACTATTCTGAAGGTTGTATTTGTGAAGTTATTTCAAAATATTTATAAAAAGAAATATCTATGGAGCCTAAATGGCTCAGAGCCTCAGGCCATATTAATACCTGACAATTTTACATATGTTTTTGAGATTATTCTCCTTTGCAATGAAGTTGATGGCATTTAATGTTTCTATCATTGACAGAGCTCAAAAAGATATAGGCTTTTCTTCAAAGAATAGAGAAAGATTGGGTAATAGAAAAAGCTTGTTTTCTAAAGGTGGACTCCCCACTGTCAAACTGGAATGGACTGTGAAGTTGTCATAGTCTTTTTAAAGACTTTATTTTTTTAGAGCAGTTTAAGGTTCACAGCAAAATTAAGAGGAAGGTACGGGGATTTCCCACATACCCTCCACCTCTCTCCACAGACCCCACCTTCATTAACTACCCCCACCAGAGTGGTACGTATGTTATAATTTGAAAACAACCTACAATGACACATAATAATCACCCAAATTCCATAGTTTATGTTAGGGTTCACTCTTGTATTGTGTGATAGTCTTTTTAGATAAATGGAAAAACACTTCAATACTTTCAAAGGGAAAAATAACTTTCTCCTAAAAATTTTACATTTCTAAGAGTAAAATGACATAATGTATTTAATTTCTCACTTTTCCTTGCAGTTGGCTCAGGCTGGAGAAATACACGATAATTACCTATGTCGTTTGATATCTCACTGATAAATATGATACTTAAAAGCAAAGTGGAAACATCTCTAGAGTAAAGAGTGGCTTAGAGATACTCTTTCAACACTGTATTTATATTGTAGTCAACATAACAGTGCTACTCTTCAGACAATATAAACCATTTTAAATGGACTTCAACTTAATTTTATCTTAAAAATATTAATAACTACATAGTGTGTGCTCTCTCCTGACCAGAGTCATTTTATTGGATGACATTAGCACTTTTTTCCTTTCAACTACATATTATGGTCTCAGATATTATTTTAGGCAAAAGGATGAGGTGCTTGAGAATGTCTTCATGACCAGGAGGCACATTTTTCAGTAGCAATTTGAGTGCAGGCTGCCTAGGTGACAGTGACAGAGTTGGGAGGTAGAAGCATTTTCTACTTTGAGTTAAGCATAGGTTTTTAACTTGAAATGTCACCAGATAGCACAGCATCTGGGTTATGAAATTATTTCTACTGTACAGTTGCTAGTCTTTCTCAACTATACCTTTATCCTAAACACATACACACACACACACACACACACACACACACACAGACAACAGACTTTGGTGAAAGTATGGAAGATAGGTGTTGCTGAGGCTGAGTTGTGAAAGACTATCAAGGCCAGAACAAGGTCTGAAGCAGTAAAAGGGGAGGCAGGGGTGGACATGTTAAACAGAAGCAGATTCAGGCCTTACCAGTGGGATGTAGGAGATGTGGGAGAGCTGTCATTGGGATGACTCTCAGGTTGTGGTTCCATAGCGACTATTAGGATAGACAGCACTGCACATAAGCAGGCTTTAGGGTTAAAAAAGTGATTTCAGTCTGGGACATTTTGAGGTACTTAAGGAATATCTCAGATGGGTGATCATCAGTTGTATATAATAGGTCAAGCGCTTAAAATAAGGACAGAATTTTGAAGTCCTCAGCACAAAGTAAAATCTTAAAAGACATTCAAGGAATGAGATCAAGGTAGAAAATTAGCATCAGAAGGAAGTTGTGATGCGTTAAACTCTTAGACAAGAGGAAATAAGAAACCAGTGAGTAAAGAAACATGACCATTTTAAGATACAGGCTAAAGAACATGAAAGCACTTATAACAGACTTTATCTGTAAAATATAAGGTAATTATGTCTGGTAAGACTGAGGAAAAAATTGGGAGGTTGGGGAACAGGAAGGATGTTTGGAATAGTCATGGGGGCAAGTTTAGAAGTTAAGGTGGGGACTCCTTGGAAGATGATGAGAAATACGATAGCACAGAGCAGCAGCAAGTCATAAAGGAGCTCATCAGTTTGGTTTGGTTGTGTTACTGAACATTCCTCAGCAGGAATGGAGACAATGATAAACTGGGTTAATCCAGGTTGGGGAACTGACGAGATGGGTACTAGAGAAAGTCAGTGTGCCTTCCTCTTTTTGCGGGTACTGGTTTAAGTATTTGATCCAAAGATGTAATAGGTCAATGAACTAAGGAGGAATTCAAAATACTGAAAGTTGCAAAAAAGCCTGAGGACAGGACAACAGGTTTAAGGAAATCTGAAATTGTGAAAACATAGGAAATGGTAGTCAGAGAAGAGTATTTGGGATTTTACGCTTTGAGTTGAAGTATTTCAGAGAATTTGAGTTGATAAAGTGGAGATGATGTGAAATTCAGAGATGTTCAGGAGATTAATGGTATGTGAAGACTGAAGGTCGAAGGTCCCATGAACACGTGCTTGATGCCGTGGTTCTCAGCCAAGAGCAGTTCATTCCCTAGGTGAGTTTGTCAGATAAAATACAGAACACTCAGTTAAATCTGAATATCAGACATGCAAGAAGTAACTTTGCAAGCACAAATATGTCCCATGAAATATGTGGGACATATTTGCGCTAAAAGAGTTATTGTTTTTTGCAAATTCAGATTTCATTGGGTATTCTTTGTGTTGCTTTGCTAAACCTCACAACCCTTCCCCAGGGGATATTTAACAATTTTGGTAGTCACACTGTGAGAAGGGATGTTACTGGACACTAGTGGATAGAAGCCAGGATACTTCCAAACATTCTACAATGCTCAAGACAGCCCCCCAACACCAGAGCAAAGAGTAATGTAGCTCAAAATGTCAATAGTGCTGAGGTCGAGAAACCCTGGCTTTATGTACCTTCTTCACAGAAAAGCTATTCCTAACCAGCATACTGGTTCTCCTATATTTACACAACGGAACTTGTTTTTCTTTAATACGTAGGAGATGTACGTGGTAGGTATGTGCTTTTCAGGGTTGCAATAAAATCCTTACTTGTTCACAGACAATTTCTCCTACTAGATTAGAAGCCCCATTGATAATGTAATGCTTGTTTTTAACCCTGTGATAAAGCACAATATAGAAGTACAGTAAGTGTTTATCGAATGAGTGAATAGACAGTCTTTGAACTTCCCTGGGATAATGAGAATGAATAAGGATAAGAAAAATACTACAACCAGGTGCCAAAGTCTCTGTGGGATATGGAGCAATATTTTGGAAGAGGTCATGGAATGATAACATTGACAAGGAGAAAGTGCAATAATTGGATATAATATTTCAAAGGAGAAGCTCAGACATCTTGGCAGGAAAATTACAATTAAAAATTTTATAAAGACAGTTGTGAATATAATTAATAAAAAATTGCTGAGGTCTTTTTAGTTTGTTCTAGTTAATGGAAAAGAGTCCAGACTGACTTTTCATCTTCAAAGTGCATTTGAGAATTTTCAAATGCAATAAGAAACCTAGTACTGCTTTAAAAAAAAATAAATGTGTTGGACCCATGGCTGAAAGACAAGGTTCCCTGAAATATTACTTTAAATAGCACATTTTACACTGCTACTGTGAAACTAAGAAGGTGAAAAAGTGCTGTGTGATTTCTTTAAAAGACAATGACATGTTTATTGGGTTTCTTTATTATGTTAGTAGAAATTTAGAGTTTATGATACCCTGCAGTTCACCATGACAACTACTTATTCCTTAAATGCTTTTGTTACTCTAAGCATAATTCTTTTTCAAAAGTCTGAGTTAGTTCTGGTGCTTCTATTTATTGCTGAAAGTATCATTTCTCAGACATTCATAGGCATATACTGGTTTATCTCATTGCCAGAAGGCACCATTAAGACAGAAATTTTAATCATTCTGCCACAAGGATATCTAGTTTTCTAATTTTACATAATGAATAAATCAATCATTTAAATAGCACTCAATAAATAACCAGAAGGTTTTTGGCTCTCTCTGTGGCATTAGGATGCCTATTCATTCAGATATATTAATATAATTAAGAAATATTCATTGAACATCCATGTTTTCATAGGCTCTGTCTATGGGGCAGAGTGAAGAAAGATAAAATAATGAACAAAAATATACATAGCTCCTACCTTCATGGAGTTTGCTATTGAGCAGGGGAACAATTTGTTAAACAAATAAGTATAGTAACAGTAATTTAATTATAATTGTAAGATGCATTATGAATACATTATGAACATGCCTAATAACGCATATGCTAGGTATACTGCCATAGTTATCTACACAGCATAACAAATTACTCTAAAACTTAGCAACTTAAGACAACAAGTATTTACTGTCTTACAATTTCAGTGTGTTAGAAATTGGCCCAGCTGGGTTCTGGCTCAGAGTTTCTCATGAGATTGCACTGAAGATATGAACTGGTGATGTTGTTGATGAGGGGCTTGACTAGGACTGAAGGATGGAGCTTAAACAAGCCTTAGCAGGAGGCTTCAGTGCCTCACCACATTGGCCTCTCCCTATGAGTGGATGCAGAATTGAGATTTATTAACATGCAGTGTAAATAACAAATTAGGGACCTTAATGGGAAGGGTGTTCTGAATGCTTCCCTGTAGAAAAAAAAGGACTTAATGAGTCATTTGTCACTCTAATATAGGGTGTAGGAGCTTTGTTAGATTTGAGGTTTGTTAGACCCAGGTTAGATTTTGGCTTTTTAGATTTTGGCTTTTTTAGAATTTGCCATCCAGAATATTAGATGACAAATTATTTTAGGAATCAGATAAACTATGGTCTGAGACTTGATTGTGCAACTTGTTATTTGAGCAACATTTGTTAAGCTAACCAACATCTTTGAATCTCACCTTTTTCTTCTGCAGTAAAGGAAAAATTACCCCACTGGTGTCTCTGCTGTTCTGTGGACTGCACTTTCTTCCTTCTTCAGGGTCTTTCTCTTCTCTTACAACACTGTTCTGTTATTGTGGATAAAAGCCCCACTGTTAGGAGGGCTGAGACATACTTGGTTAAACTGCACATGTTAATTAATAGTAGGTGATATATATGGGACATCGTCACTGACTAGGAGAACAAGTAGATTATTAGCTGATTATTTCATCAGCCATGTGGTGAGCAATCTGAAAGAAAGCTGGAAACTAAAATCCCAGTCTAAATGGACAGGAAGCCAAAGAGGCCCAATTAATGAGTGCAGTTTTCCCCAAATATTAAAAATATAGGGGAAATGTAGGTTGTTCACAAATTATAATACTAAAAATAGATATGTTCTATATTTTTCTATAACCCTGAAGACATATTAAGTAGTAAAGACTCAAAATTTATCCAATCAGAAAGTATGCTGTTTTGGTTACTATAGTCTTGTAGTATAGCTTGAAGTCTGGTAATTTGATGCCTCCCGATTTGTTCTTTTTCCTTAAAGTTGCTTTAGCTATACGGAGTCTTCTCTTGTTACATATGAAGCATAGAACTATTTTTTCTAGAACTGTGAAAAATGATGTTGGGATTTTGATAGGGATTGCGTTGAATCTATAGATCACTTTGGGTAGTACAGACATTTTAACAATGTTGATTTTGCTGATCCATGAGCATGGTATGGTTTTCCATCTGTTTACACCCTCTGTTCTTTCCTTCCTCAGTGTTTTGTAGTTCTCCCTGTAGAGGTATTTCATCTCCTTAGTTAAATATATTCCTAGGTATTTTATTTTCTTTGTTGCTATTGTGAAAGGTATTGAGTCTTTGATTTGGTTCTCAGTTTAACTGTTGTTGGCATATATGAATGCTACTGATTTGTATACATTGATTTTGTAACCTGAGACATCAATTTACCAAACTTCAAGCTATACTACAAGGCTTTAGTAACCAAAATAGCATGGTACTGGCACAAGAACAGAGACATAGACCAATGGAACAGGACTGAGAACCCAGATATAAAACCATCCTCATATAGCCTTCTGATTTTTGACAAATCAGACAAAAACATACACTGGGGAAAAGATTTCCTATTCAATAAATGGTGCTGGATGGCCACATGTAGAAGGCTGAAACAGGACCTGCACCTCTCACCTCTCACAAAAGTCAACTCACAATGGGTAACAGACATAAACCTAAGGCACGAAACCATAAGAATTCTAGAAGAAAATGTTGGTAAAAATCTTATAGACATCAGCTTGGGCAAAGGATTTATGAAGAAGACCCCAAAAGCAATCACAGCAACAACAAAAATAAATAAATGGGACCTGATCAAATTAAAAAGCTTCTGCACAGCCAAAGAAACTATCACTAGAGCAAATAGACAACCTACAGAATGGGAGAAAATATTTGCATGCTATACATCTGATAAAGAGCTGATAACTAGAATCTATATAGAACTTAGGAAAATCAGCAAGAAAAAATCAAACAACCCCATTAAAAGTTGGCCAAAGGACATGAACAGAAACTTTTCAAAAGAAGAAGACTAATGGCCAAGAAACATATGAAAAAATGTGTAACATCTCTAATCATCAGGGAAATGCAAATCAAAACCACAAGGAGATATCACTTAACTCCAGTGAGAATGACTTTTACCAAAAAATCCCAAAACAACAAATGTTGGCATGGATGAGGAGAAATAGGAACACTCACACACTGCTGGTGGGACTGCAAACTAGTACAACTTCTATGGAAAATAGTATGGAGATACATCAAAGAACTCAAAGTAGAACTACCATTTGATCCAGCAATTCCACTACTGGGTATCTACCTAAAGGAAAAAAAGACATTCTATAAAAAAAGACATCTGCACTTGAATGTTTATAGCAACACAATTCACAATTGAAAAGATGTGGAAATAACCCAAGTGCCCATAAATACATGAGTGGATTAAAAAATGTGGTATATGTATACCATAGAGTACTACTTAGCCATAAAAAAAAAAAGGTGAACTACCTATTGTATTGTCCTGGATGGAGCTGGAGCCCATTCTTCTAAGTAAAGTATCACAAGAATGGAAAAACAAACACCACATGTACTCACCATTAAATTGGTACTAATTAATCAACATTAATGCCCACATATGGGAAGTAACAGTGATAGGGTCTTGGGCAGGTCGGAGCGGGGAGGAGGGGATGGGTAAATCCACACCTAACGGATGAGGTGTGTGCTGTCTGGAGGATGGGCATGCTTGTCGGGCAGTGCAAAGGCAATTTATGTAACCAAAGCATTTGTACTCCCATAATACTCTGAAATGAAAAATTAAAGAAACAAAGAAGGTATGATTGCTCAGTCTGGTTCTGGAGATGACTAAATCATCACAATGTTATCACCACATTGGTTTGCACATCATGTTCTAGAGTGAGGACATCTGGGCATAAATACTATTTTGGACACTTAGAACTTAAATGTAATCAGGAAATGGCTTGCATTCCCTGTATCTCAGTTTCTTTATCTGTAAAGTCTGGATAATTACAGTATTTCCTCAAAGGAATCTTTTCAGGATGAACTTAAATGACCCATATCTTAGTCCAGTGTTTGACACTGGCAAATAATCAATAAATGCTTTGCATTTTCTACTGTGATTATTACCTTCAACGATAGATATATGGGTGCCTATATGTTGGAATATTGTTCAGCAAATAGTCTCTCACCTTAGCCTCATCTTTGGGACAAAACACACTTCCTTACTAAAGTGACTATGGCTTGACCTGGTGATTCACTTTGATTTTACTTATTTGAGTTGCTTGATAAAAACATAGTTTAAATGTAGTAGCCTGCTTAGTTTTCCTTTTTTGCTTGGAGATATGCCTTGAGAAGAACATGCCACAGGTAACACTGGTTCAAGCAGAGTATGGAGACACATAAAACGTCTTTGAACCCAACGTGAAGCCTGAAGCTAAGCCTAGCCAATACATATCCTAAATAACAGCTCTCCAAGCTGACCCACACATATTAGGTGAGGAAAAAAATGTTTATATTTTAAGCCACTGAGTTTTTATCTGGTTCATTATGCAGCATTTTAGTGGAAATATCTGACTTGCCTTTTGTGCAACAGTAAAGGAAACTCCAGGTACCTATTACCTGGGCAGCTGAAGCAGAGCCACCAGCCAAGCCAAGACTAGATGAGCCAAATTAATTATTATCTGAATTTGGGAGTATTTAAACAACAGATGCTCGATACACTTATTTTGTACAAGACATTGGAAAGAAAACAAAGACAGTGTTGCTGTGGTATTTAGATTCTAGTGAATATTTATTAATTGTCCTAAATGCAGGCTAGATGCTCTTACATCTGACAATAATGTTTCATACAAAATGCTACAGTTCATTTTTTCTCATCTCTCACTAAAATATGAAGCTAAAATATAAACTGTTAAACCCATAAGTGAGAAAATAAACCCTAGAATGTTCTACAAAGGAAACTACAGAATCTTTTCTTAGAAGAATTTAGAATATAGCATAATCAGCGATTTGGTTGGACTACTGGGATATCTCCCTGTCTGTGGGCAGGGGCATGAACCAGAAAACTTAGAAATTGCTCTGGCTTTATGATTTTATCATTTTAAACAAGTTGATCTTAGCCAGCTCAAATTTTAAGGTAGGTAGGTATTTTCTGAATGTTTATGAAGGTAAAGGATGTATATATATGTAATTTTTCTTTTCATTCTGGTCCAGGTAAACATGGTCACCAGCTTAAGAGGCTTTGGTCCTAAGAGTTTGGAAGTGTAGTGAAGAGACTGATGAAACAACTAGTGCATATTGTCAGGTTCAAAGATTTCAAAGTTTTCAAAGGATACAATTAACAGAGTGAAGAGAAAATCTGTTGAATGCGAGAATATATTTGTAAACTAAACATCTTGTAAGAGGTTACTATCAAAAATATATAAGATACTCAAACAACTTAACAGCAAAAAAGCAAATAACCTGATTTGAAAATTCACAAAAGGGCCGGGCGCGGTGGCTCACGCCTGTAATCCTAGCACTCTGTGGGAGGCCGAGGCAGGAGGATCACTTGAGCGCAGGAGTTCGAGACCAGCCTGAGCAAGAGTGAGACCCTGTCTCTTTTTAAAAAAAAAAAATAATAAAAAAATAAAAAATGAAAATTCACAAAAGATCTGAATAGCCATTTCTTAAAAAAAGACATACAAATGGCCAGTAGATATACGCAAAAAATGCTCAACATCCTTAATCATCAGGGAAATGCAAATCAAAACCACAATGAGGTATCATGTACTCCAGTTAGAATGGCTTTTTTACCAAAAAGTCAAAAAATAACAAGTGGTGGTGAGGATGTGGAGAAAAGAGAAGACTTACACACTGTTGATGGGAATGTAAATTAGTACAGCCATTATGGAAAATAGTATGGAGGTTCCTCAAAAAATTAAAAATAGAACTATCATATGATCCAGCTATCCCACTGTCTGTTATATATCCAAAAGAAAAGAAATCAGCGTATTGAAAAAATATCTGCACTCCCACATTTATTGCAGCACTATTCACAATAGCCAAGATATAGAATCAATCTTAGTGTCCATCAGTGGATGAATGGATAAAGAAAATGTGGTACATATACACAATTAAATACTTTTCAGCCATAAAAAATAAAATCCTTCCATTTGCAACAACATGGATGGAACTGGAGGACATTATGTTAAGTGAAGTAAACCATACACAGAAAGATGGATATCACATGATTTCACTTACATGTGGAATTTAAAGAAGTAGAGTAGAATAGAGGTTACCAGAGGCTTGGGAATGTAGAGGAGAAGGAGGACGGGGAGAGGTTGGACAAAGAGTAAGATGTTACAGTTTGATAGGAGAAATAAATTTTGGTGTTCTAACGCACAGTAGGGTGACTATAGTTAACAACAATAATGTATTGTATATTTTTAAAAAGCTAGAAGAGAGGAATTTGAATGTTCTTACCACAGAGAACTGATAAATATTTGAAGTGATGGAAAAGCTAATTGCCTTGATTTTATTATCACACAATGTATCCATGTATCAAAACATCACACTGTACCTTATAAGTATGTGCAATTATTATGTGTTAATTAAAAATACAATAAAAATATGAAAAAATAATAAATAAAAGAAGATGTGGGGAAATAAATAATCTCACACAAAAATAATTCTAGTCTCAGAAAAAGAAGAGAGAGATAATAGAGCAGAAAAATATTAAAAGAGACAACGACCAAGAACTTTTCAAAACATAACAAATGACATGAAATCACAACTCTGAGAATCTCAGAGAATCCCAAGCAAGATAAACAGAACACACATGAACACACACACACACACACACCCTAAACACATCATATTCAAATTATTATAAAGTAAAAATAAAGAAAAAGCATTAAAGGCTGACAGATAATAAAAACATATTATATAGAGAGTAACAAATACAAGAATTACAGTAGACTTCTGGTTTGAAACTATACAGGCCTGAAGACAATATAGTGGCATCTTTAAAGTAATTTTAAAGTTCTCAAGGTAAAAGAAAATTATCAACCCAGAATTCTACACCTAAAGATAATGTCTTTGAAAAAAATGAAGATGAAAAATAATTTTAGGCAAACAAAATATGAAAGAATTGATTATGAGCAGGATGATGCTACAAGAAATGTTAAAGGGAGTTCTTCAAGCAGAAGGAATATATTACCAGACAAAAATGATGATGGGTACAAGGAAACATGGAGCTCTACAAATGTAAAAATGAAGGCAAGAAATATTACTTTAAAAGACAACTGGTAAAGAAAAATAGTAAAATGGTGTTATGGGCTTTGTAACATACACAAAATGAAAATATATGACAACAAAATGGGAGGAAGGAAATGAAAATATAATGTTATAATTTTCCTACTTATACTTAAAGTAATACATCATTTGAAAAGAGACTGTGATTAAACAGATATGCATATTATAAACCATAAACAACAACAAAAATTAGAAAGATACATAAAAATACTCAATTTAAAAGAAGGTAGAGAAAGAGAAAATAAAGGGAAAAAGGATGGATGGGGGAATAGGAAACAATTAACAAGAATAAATTTAGATCCAAACATATCAATAATTCCATTAAAAGTAAATGAGCTATATACCACAAATTAAAGACACACATAGTCATATTAGATAAAAAAGCAAGACCTAATGATATGCTTTCTACAAGAAACCCACTAAAGATGTAGTTAGGTTAAAATATGGAAAAAAAGATCTATGAAATATGAGGAAAAAGAACACTGGGGTGGCCGTATTAATATCAGATGAAGTAGATTTCAGAACAAGATTTTCCTTTGGTATGCCACATACAAGATTTGAAATTATGGCCAGAAAGACCAAAGAAAGATTGGAAAATAAAGAGGTAGAGCTATTTGATTTTCTCCATAGTCATCAGATGGTACCTGTCAGAAACTGATGCTGAATTTTTCTGTATCTGTGTATAGATCTTCACTATGGCAAAACCCCTTATTTCCCCAACCACCCCCCCAAATAGATTTTACCTCACTGTTTCCTTTGTACACAAGCATGTAACCAAGTAACAGCTTTCACGCACTATCACAGCTCTACTGTGTGCTAGGGCACTTTCCAATAACTATATCTAGTAAATAATTACACAGTTAAATGTTATCAGAACCACTTAATAGATCATGAAATAGAGATTCAGACTGGTTAATAATTTTCTAAAAGTCACACAACTAAGATATGGGGACAATAAAAAATGAGAACCCAGTTTATTTTCTCCCAGGTTACTTTCATACATAAATCCCCCAAGACTTTGAGACCAGAGATCCTTGTTACACCTCATTTATAAGTGTTCTATTGCTGCATACCAAATTACCACAATTTAGTGGCTTAAATACAGCCACTATATGTATAGTCATATATATAGTGGGTGTATTTAATATACATATTAATTACTTCATATTTCATTAATCCATTTTTGTGTCTCCATAGCCTCTATAATTTCCACTCTAGTTGAATTTTTTAATTTATATTTTTCATCATTACAGATAAATTTAACCATGAAAATTTGGGGACTTTTGAATCTATTGAATTATTATATCAGAAAATGGGGAAGAATAAGAAAAAAGAAGGTTTGGGGAGAGGAAATAAATAGTCGTTTGGGTCAGGTTGACTTTAGGAATCCAGTGGGAAGGTCCAGTGGGTTATTAAATAGTTGTGCCTGAAATTCAAAGGAGAAATTTCAAATAAGGCATAAGAAGGCATGGGCTTATATACTAACCAGACTTAGAAAAGGCATTGAAGTTGCTATGCACAGAATGAAATAGTGCACCTGAGGCACTGTAGAATAGTGGTTAAGAATACAGGCTCTTAACCACCATCTACATTCAAACCCTGGCTTTGCCACTTCCTCATTGTGTGATATTTCCTAATCAATAAAGCTGTGGAAGTTGGAGAATGGAACACAAACGTGCTGATTCACCTTGCTTTAAGTTCATTATCACTAGCCTCACACAGGCCCTTGGTGCTGCCCATTGGGTTTACCTGGTCCCTTCATTCTGTCACCCTCCTGGATGACTACTTTATAACTTATAAAAGGCATTTCATTTGCTTTTTCCATACTGTGGGATCTGAGTGATGACCTTCCTGATTTATTCTTGGATCCCACCACTCTAGATGACTATTTTTCAACAGTATTCTCAAATATGAAACCTCCAAGTCTTCCTTCTCCACCTGTGCTCCTAGATGCTGGTACTTGCCGTGCCCAATTCCTCTGCTCTTGAATCTGTTTCAATAAGGCTTTTGCCCGCAACCAGCCCATTAAAATTGCTCTTGCAGAGCTTAACAATGACTTTCGCTTTACTCAACTCAATAATCCATTATCCGACTTTGTTTTATTCTAACTTTCAGCAGGATTTGGCATAGTTGTCTATTTCTTCATTCCTAGATACCAATCTCTTTCAGTTATCCTTCTACCTAACTGGTTTTTCCTTTTCTGGTCTTTTCCTATGATTTCTTCATCACCTTTCTGCCATCTAAATATTGACATGCCCCGCAGCTCAGACCTCACACTTCTTATCCTCTCTAGATACACTTGTGAGCTTGGTAATTTTATCAATTTCCATGGTTTCACATACTATGTACACCTTAATGATTGGCAAATTTATATCTACAGCCCATAACTTCTTCCCTGAATTTCAAACCAGCATATCTAACTGTCCATCTGGCATCCTCCCTTGATTGTCTGTAAGGAACCTCAGATTTAATATGTCCAAAATCAAATTTTTATTATCTTTCCCCTCATTCCAAAACTATTACTTTAATATTATTTTCATCTCACTGTTTGCCCACTTCATTCTTACATTTGCTCAAATGTCTTAGAAGGGAAAATTGGGACTGCATCAAACTCACAGAAAGGCGAGCAGAGCCAACAGATAACCATGCAGATAGAGTAGTAGATGTGGCAGTAGGTGCCTGTGGAGAGTCTTCTCTAATTGTTTTGTTTTTTTCTTAGTGAACTCAGAAGAAATTCCACAGCTAAAGCTAACGTTGAGGGAAGGAGAGGAGAGGCTGGAGGGTTGAGGAGAAAGGGGTGTTTTGAGGAGATGGAGTGGACTTTCTTTCATACCTCATATCTGGCTGTAGCCCCAAATACGTAAGGATTTAAATATTTCTTATTGGCTTCAATGTTACTACCCTAGTCTAAGCCATCAACATCTTTCCCCTGGATTATTGCAATAGCCTCTTTACTGATTTCCATGTTCACTTTCTTGCCACTTCTGCACTCACATTTTTTTTAATTCACCAGCAAAAGTTATCCTTTAATATGTAAGTCAGATGATGTTACTGTATAAAAGCTTTCTATCTTAACCAGAATAAAGGCCAAAGTCACCACTGGCCTTTAATGCCTTATATTTCTGGCTGTTTGAACCTTTTAAATTTATCTCCTACCAGCCTTCTCCTTGCTCTTGCTCCTTCTGCCCCAGCTACACTAAGCCTTGTTGTAGTGGCCAAACACAACAGACATAATCTGTACTTGCTGTTGCCTCTGCTTGGTATTCTCTTCCCTGAGTTATCTGTTTAGTTCATTCTGTCATTTCCTTTTGGTCTCTCTCAAAGGCCTTGAGAGAAGTCTTTGCTGATCACCCCGTATAAAAGTGCAATACCCTCTTCTCCCCCGCACCCAGCATGCCTGATCTTCATTATCCTACTTATTTATTTATTTTTTATTTTCTGTAGTATGTATCATAACATCTGATACATTTCATCTTTACTTTTAAAAATCGTTCATCTTCCCTACTTATAAGCTGCATAAGGCAAGAGCCATTGTTTGTGTCACTGTAAAATCCTTCATGCCTAAAACAATAGTTTAGCACATAGAAAGTGCTCCATGAATATTTTCATATGAACCAGAATCATGTTTGTGAGTGATTAAAGCAAAGTTTACCTTTTTCACATTTGTTATCTCCCTAGCCAGGACTTCAAAGGACATTTGCTGTAGCGAAACATTGAGGAATCCTGAGACTAGCGGGGAGAATACCAAGAGGATATCTTTTCTGGTTCATGTTCTAGTTCTGCCACTTTCCAACTTCATGAGGGGGATAGGGGACGTTATTTCACCATTGTGGTCCTCAGTTTATTAAAGTGGGATTGGTAAAAAAAAAAAAAAGGATATCTAACAAAATGAAAGCAATGTATATAAAAATATCTTGGAATGTATAAGATACCAGAGCATTACACAACGTGGATTCTTATATTTATATTTTTAATCAGGATTTGCTTTTTAAAGGTGATGCTGCCTTTTTTGAAGTATGGTTCAATTAATCATTCCATATACATAATGATTATCTCTATGTTGATTTTAACATATCACTAAGTGAGTGACTATCCAAAGTTAGGAAATTCTACTCCTGTACCTCTCTATTATGCAATTGTAATATAAATCCATCAAATTAACATATACAGAGTTTTATGCAGTAACTGACATTTGACCAAATTTGCAGAGTCAGCCCATTCTCTGGTGACATGGCACTTTATACATGATCAATTATGAAGGCTTATTCTCTACTGCAAAGAATATTTGGCCTATAATTAGGGCAGAGAGGTTATCATTAAAATATTTTTTTTGCCAAGCAAGATTCACAATACATAACTAGAGATATTTATGCTTGGGACTAAAACTGGAAAAAATGGATAAATAAGAAAGCAGAAAGATAGACTGCTTTCTTATTTATCCACTTTCTTCCCAATCACAATGATATTGTATCCCCTCAAAACACACACACACACACACAGGTGCACATACACATTCTTAGTAGGCCTATGGAAATGTGGCCCATAAGCAGACTAATAGAACATGTTTGTTTGCATGCACTAATCCCAATGATGGTGGATGGTGGAGCTAGGATACACTCTTGGATGCATCATAGTTTGGAGGTACGGTTCAGTCTTCAGAAAACCAATATAAACTTTTTTGATAAGCTTATTCTATGCAGACTGTGCCAGGCATTTTTCTCCTATGTCTCACAATGTCAAAACCATCCCTTCCCTACCTGCTTCTGTGTATTTGCTATTTAATTAATGTTTACACCACTGCCATCCCTTCCCCAGGACACCATTTTTCTCTTGTCTTTTCACATTCTTTAAGATGGGGGTTGTGATCAACCTCACCCAGGAAGATTTTCTAGCTTTGGACAGTTAAAGAATTTCTCTCTGTTCTCGGAAAAAAGTGTTGTACTTAGATATCCCATAGCTCAGAATGTATTTCAAGTTCACTGAAAAACTATGTGATAATGACTGAGACTATATTTTGTCTCCTGAATTCTCCACAGCAAATATTTGACTGAATGACAGATTTACTAACAATATGGAACCTAATATTGACAATTGCATCCTGTTTTAGTGTTCTGATGCTACTGGTTTTACTGGATATTTTGTGACTAGATTTTCAAAAGAGTATTCCCATATCTTATTTTAAGTCTGCCAATTTCTTTTTATAAGTAATTAATTCTTTTCACACTTGGCATCACAATCTAGATTTAGTAGAAAAAATTGAATTTGTGAATTATATTTAAGGGTGTAGATTTATTTTTAGGTCTAATAATTTATAAATAGAACCAATATTGTTTAAATGGGCTGATAAACATAATGCCAATTCAATACCCACATAGAATTTCATGCAATGGCAGAAAGCTATTTGGGTAGACTGTAATAGATTATGGTCCTGAAAGTGTCATCTCTGCCTAAAGCCTGCATTTCAAAATGATCTACAATTCTGGCTTCCACAAGGATTTTCCAGAAGGATGTTCTCAAATTTGCATATAATTTGTATGTTTTTAGTGGCTCTGAAATCTTGCCTTAGGCATTGTCCTCGTTAAAGTTTTATCATTGCTCTTCTCAAGGTCATTTGTTCATTTGTCTTTTTTTTCTTTTTCCAATCCACTCAAAATAATTGGTGTAAATACACTAAACAGTGATTCTCAACTTTGCTAACTCACTATGAGCACCAGTTAAGGCACCATGAACAACAGTGACTTACTCCCAACAGAGAGAGAGAGAGAGAGGAGAGAGACAGAGAGAGACAGAGAGAAAGAGAAATTGAGACAAAGAGTCTGTCAAAGATATGTAAAATTTGAGTTAACTCTAATCAAAGAGGTATTTGGGGTCTATAATATCTACTTGTTTCTTCAATTCCTTAATTTAATCTTATGTGTGAATGCCTAATAGTTTGGCCCAGTTAATAGAAAATAATCTTGGTATGGATATCAATTATATTCTTCCTGTTGTTATCTTATGAATTCTACCAGTATATAAAATCTTGGGTTCTGGTCCTTGGTTTTGTTATTTATATTCCTCTCCCCACGTTCCTACAGAGTGCCTGGATTGCACTTGGTAGCTACTTGTTGGTGAATGAATGAATGAGAATATCACTTGCAGGATGGTTGGTTTTGTGAATGAGGCATATCAGAAGTCGCTGGGATTTAGAACTCAGATATTCTAGGTTCAAATAGCAACCCTGCCACTTAATAGCTATTGCATTCAGCAAATTATTTTAGTCTAAAACTCACTGCTTAACTCCAGCAAACTTTCCTGAATGGGAAAATATAGTTATATACTGTTACGTATTCGTTCATACTCTACATCCATTCTTCTACTAACTAGTGTCCTAATCTTCCCTGGGATAAAATACTGTATTGTGTAAAATGATCTGGTATGTCTTCATGCCCTCAGGGAAAGAAGCAGCTTCCATTTCACACTTACTAAACACCTTTGCCTTGGCAAGTTGTCTTTATTCTACTAGAGCTCCACTACTTGACAGCTCAGTGAAAAAGAAAGCAATTAAAGTGAAAATTAACTGCAAAAAGAATTTTGCAATGTTTCCCAAAAATATTGGTTTTAGGAAGGGCAACAGGTAAACTGTGGCTGTTATGCCATGCCCACCAAGTCATTTTCTGGTCGTTAACAGCTTTCAAAACAAAAGTCTGTGCTTATTTTTAAAAAGCCTTTTCTAATGGCATACTTTTAATAGTTCGGTTTACAAAACTGAAAATTTTGTGTCCATATTTTTAAAAAATAATGGTGAAGAGTGACTGAGGCAATGATTAAAACTGTGATGGTGTTGATGGAGGAAGGCTTGGAGGACTGGAGTGGGTCAGAGCTCCGAGAAGACAGGATGGGAGAGAGAACCAAAATTACTCTTCCTTCTTACATGGTGTTTTTGGTTCTTGATCTTCTTTGCTTGTGTATCACATTTATTACACAAGCCTCAATTTTTCTCAAAGACAGAAACTCTGAGAGTGTTTGAGGCTCTGAAAAGCAAGATTGTGTTTTCTGATGGAGGGGTCATCGTGAATCACAGCATTGTAGTAGGGTGGAAGGCATCTGGTAGAGCTATAATGGCAAGCATCAGCTGCTTGAAATATTGCCAGGGCTCCACCCAGTGCACCTGACTCCTCTTCCCTGGGTGCCCCTAAATCAGTAACTGAACAGAACAGGGAACCTGACCAGCTCTTTCTCAAGTCAGCTAACCTTTCTGGACTGTAAATAAAAAATCCAGCTATGACAATTGTTCAACTGTGAGGATTAGTGACATGAGTTGGCAAAGATTCCTTGAACCCTTTGAAATTAACACGCAGATATGAGGTATCTGAAACTGACAGAAGTGCTATATTTTGCCCCAGGAATTTGAAGTTCTTCCTGAAGCCAGTGATATGACACATTTCTTGTAGCAATCTGCTTATGATTCAAATTCAGAGGTGTGAATTTTTTCTGATTCCTAATACATAATGTGCAGATGGGGGAGTAGGAAGAGATGCCTAAGGAGTTTTTTCTTCCCTTCATAAAGTTATATTTGTTTACTATGAATGCTTAGATCGTGCAGTTAGTGAGATACTGTTTTACTGGAGGAGGACCAAAAAAAATCCTTATTTGATATTTAACTTTGTTATTTCAGATGCAATGTAATTGAGCACAGCTGAGCAATTAACTGGCCATATTGATCTAAAACTGTGGCTCAATTCAAAATAAAATAGCTGGTCACAGGCATTTACCCTTAGGCTTATATTTTGGAAAAGGAAATGCTTCTAAGATTCCGCATGCTTCTTTTTCTTCTTAAAGTATTTAATTGGTTAGGTTTTAAAACTCATTTTATTTCCTTTAGTTCTTCCTTCCATCTGACCCTCCCCAATTTTTGTTTGGTTTCAGCTGACTAACTTTTAAGCCAGTAATAAACCATGACTGGCAATTCCTAGCTTTGTGCAAAGGTCCAGGAGCTGACAATGTGATTAACAATCTGTGATTGTTAAGATGTTGATATGTCTTTAAAATGTTTCATATATATTGTATAAGTGATATTTGACAGTCATCACTGAATATGAGTAATAATAGCTTTTGGCTTTTTGTATGTGCATCATTTATTGCAGATAATAGTAAAGCCTCCTAAGACTGATATTTTTGTAAGGCAGCATGGAATCAGCTGCACATTCATCATGTCAAACACCTCACCATTTACCTTTTATCTTCTTTACTTTGCTCTTTTTAATCTGGCATGATTTCTTTAAGTAGCCTTGCAAAGAGGGGGAAAAAAGCTTTACTCTCATTTAGTTTGGTATTTTATCTGATAGTTCCCATTATAAAACCATAATGTCTTAGAGTCTTAGGAGATAAGCAACAAAATTCCTCATGGCTAAGAACCAAAAAATTTGCCCCATAAATTTCCTTGCTTTTGATAAATAAAAGGTTTTGCAACAACTTCAATAATAAAAGTATTTTTAAAAATCCTTTTTTCATCATTATGGAAGGCTAATTTTCATTGCTAAATTAAATAGAAATTTCAGGCATCACAGAAATGAATGGCCATAGTGGGCACCATTCCTATGCTGTTGAATGTCATAGAATAAAGGCATTTTAGGGAAATTTCTACTCCTATTGATTTTGGTGGTGGTTCTGGTTGGAGGGGCGAGGAGGTTGAATCCGTTGCCATATGTGAGCTGCATTTTGGTATAGGATAGAAAGGTTTTGAAATGTTTTATACCTCAATCAATATAAGATAGGAGATTTTTGAAATGCCATAGCTATTAACCAATATGATTATATAAAACTCAAAGTACAGACTCTACATTAAAACTACATATCAGTATTACAAGCAATTGTCATAATAAATTTGTCATGAAACAAAGATTAGAAAACATCTATATGTGGTATTTGGTGTTGCTCAGTCTGAGATTGTGGATTTCATTGGGTTGGAAAATTATGCCTGTGTAGCTACAGTGGGAGCGAGATAAGCTCATTGTAAACTTGATATTTCCTGTATATACATAAAATATTTTATTTTAAAAGAAATATAAATCATTTAAAATGCATGATTTCTTTGAAGGCAAATGGTCACGTTATTTGTTAACGGATTTTTGAAATCTATCAGGGTCAATGAGGGGAAAAGTGCTACGGTAGTAGTATCAGTGCTTCAGCAAAGAGGGCTATAGATGTCGGAGGTGCTGCTATTTGAGGGATCTAGGTAAATTTTGATATGAATTAATTGTTAAAATTTTGATTTCTATGGTGATTTTAAAACTCACTTTTAAAAATTTTCTCCAATTTAAATATGATATATATTTTTTCTTTTATTTGCCTTAATTCGCATAGAGCTAAACTAATAAAAAGGTCCAGAATAGTTATTAAATAAAATAACCTCTTATATTAGGCTTTGCTTTTTCCTAAGATCTCAGAAATCTGAATTTTTAGTCCTAAATGTTACAAGATAAACCTCAAGCCTACATATCCTATGAGCCTATTAGTGGCATGAAATGTAAGAGAAAAAAAACAGAGGCATATTTCTACTTGGTGTAGAAATATATTTGCTGCTATTTCATCATTAAACAAAGTTCTGCACTAGTATGGCACCTAGAAATGTTCCCATTTTAGATGTTTATTCAGGCTCTTGCTATTTTCTTCAGGAAACTGATATCACTAATTATGTTATTTTGGTGGCTTGCAGAGGCATAATCTTATTTTTCATTTAAATGTATTTTATATTATATAAATGCATTCCTTTTGAAGCCAATTGTTAGCAGAAATTAACTGAAGTCTAAGTATATCCAGCTGTGAAGAGCTGGGTCCCTTTACACATCTTTAGGCTTTGCTATTGAGTTTTACTCAACACTGGGAAAGATGGACAGCCTTTTGGTGCTTCTCTGTGGGGTTTTCCTGCATGTAAAATGAAGAGAACAGCTGCCATGCACTCGTTCCAAATTGGAGTGATTCATAAGAATCACGCATGTGAAGACCTTCTACAGTGCAGAAAAGTGCTAGCTTAGCCAAAGCTATTATGGGTATGAAGGTCAATGTTCACGTCCATCTCCATAATTGTCACCTGCTCTGTTTGCATATGTATTAAATTCTCTATCACTTTATATCATCTCCTACCCTTGCCAGAGAAACCACATTTGTTTACTGGAGATCTTAAAATAAAAAGAATATTTTATAAAATTATTTTACAACAAAAACTATATAAGGAAGTGACTATGAAAACATATATTTGAATAAAGACGATTCAGAGGAAATGTTAACGATAGTTTTTTTTTTTACTAACAACTATGATATCATTAAAGAATGAGACTTCTAAATTTCCTAAGAATGAGGTTTGTTTATTCCCCCCTCCCCAAGAGAAACTGTTGGCATGTCTCTTTTTGTAGGGCATAATTTAGTTTTATTTTCAGCAGTAGCAATTTCTAGTCAGAAGGAAATCACTATATTCTTGGAAATGGTTTGTAAATCCATCATCTTTAATGGTCTGTCCTGATGTAGAAACACAGGGAATTGTCTTGGTCAATGGACATATTTTGCTTGCTAAAAATTTTTGGCAAGTCTAGTGAGACCTGAGGGCATAGAGACCTGGGGAAAAGCCTACACTTAATATTTTTCAGCTAAAGTATAAGCAAAGGTAGTGCATACTTTTCTTGTTTGGGGAGTTTTCTGAAGGCTTAGAGTCCCACTTTGAAGATATAATCAAAGATGAGACAAAGAAAAAATTTAGTAAGCATACATGATACTAGTGAGACTTGCTTAATTTTGGCCCCCTGATGCCACTAAATTTTATTTTATAAAGGTCACTTGTATAAACTAATATATTTTCAGTATGGAAAAATTAGAAAATATACACAAAATGGAAAAACAAATGTTAGAATTCCTTATAATCCCACTCAGAGATTACTACCATTAACATTTTGGTGATTGTGTTTCTAGTCTTTGATATGTGTGTCTATATTATATGCATTGACAGTTGAATTAATATAGTATGTATGACTATATTTTCTCTTTTTTTTTTTTTAGAGACAGGATCTTGCTCTGTCACTCAGTATATTTTCTATTTTTTTTAAGCTTGCCTTTTTCATGAGCTTTCTCTTGCTATTTTAGTATTTAGGTACACTTCTTTTTTAATGGATACATAATACTGCATCACATGGCTCCTCAATTCTGAGGAATACTTATTATTGCAACTCCTTAAATGCCAACTTCCAGGCTGACCAAATATGATTGCAAGCTTAGAGTGCTTCCAAATTCTTTCATCCTGAACTGTTATTAATATAGTATCCCACTGACACTGATATGTTGCATATTTTTGGAAAAGACACTCAAAGACCTCTGTTTCAGTTATCTTGCCCATAAAATGAGGAGCACATTTCCCATTTGACCTCCTAGAAATGTTTTGTGGGTAAATGAGATGGAAAATATTCCAAAAACAAGTATAACAGTACACATAGACGCAAAATAGTTTTTTTTTTTTTTTGTGCTGAGTTGTGGTGGATTTAGCTTACACATTTCTCCTTTTCTGAGATCATCTCTAAGGTGCAGTGTATGAATTTTGAGTGGGTGCACTACTGTGTTGCAACTGCTTGATCTAGTCAGCACCTTGGATAGGTCCCTCAGGAGTCTGTGGAGTTGAATCTAAAGGTAAATAGGAGTTAAATCCTATTGAGTGGTTGTAAATCAGATTTCTCTACAACTTTAGGTTAAATCCATTTAGAAAAAATATGTAAACATATAAACACAAAATCAAAGGTATATAAATATGAAAGTTAAGACTAAGAACTGCATAACATAATGATTCTCCCCAGTGAAGAATAAATGTCTTATATAAATTATTGTGTTGCTTTTAAATAATAATATAAAATAGACACAGATATTGTGACAGATACTGTCATTTTTATTTTTTCTGGCCAATTTTGTTTGTAGCAACAACATTTCCAGTCCCAAGGGATGAATCATGATTTGCCAAAGCCTGTAATGTTATTCCTATTAAGCTTTCCTAGCTTTCTTTATAGCTGATCTTTGTAAAGAAGATAAGGTATGTCTTTATTGACATTATTAAGCCTACATCCTGGCTTCTTGTTGTTGTAATAATTAATGTCTTTATTACTTAACCTTCTGTTCATCCATTATTCAGCTTCTTATTGTTGAAGGAATTCTTAAGTCATGTGTAATACAAATATAAATGAAGTACACCTCAATGGTAACTGCATCTTCTTTGTTTTAAAATTTCTACCACCTTAAATAATGCTTTATACATGGTGGGTGCTAATAAATATATGGTGAATAGAACAGACACAAAAAACATACAAAGACATATGTTTATATGTATTTAGGACTTTGCAACATGTGGAGAAATTTATTTAAACTAGACAATAAACAATGTGAAGGCAGGTATCTTACCTATTTTATTCACCAGTCTTCTCTGAGCTCCTAGCACAATATATAGCTATGGCATGTTCTCATTAAGTATATTTTAATTAACAAACTGAGTAAGTAATAAAGTAAAACATTAACTCATGTGATTACCACAGTAACCGTACAAAGCATATCTGGCAAGTATTAATATTTACTATTTACAGGTGAGAAAAGTAATGGCTAAATTATTCACTCAAGGTCATATTACTGGTCAATAGAAAAGAAGCAAAAACCCAGGTCTCCTCATGCCTATGCCTAACACTCTGCACATTGCCATAGTAGCATCTTATTCATTTAAAAGTGTGATTGAATACATAATAATTTTTTTTGTAGCTTAGCAGTCTTTAGCCCAAAGTGCTTCCACATATATTATAAGAGGTATATCAATCAGAATGTTTTGACTTCACCAGTTTCAGGTAGCACTTTCAGGCTTGGCAACTACCAGAGAAGGAAATAGAATACCTCTTTTTGTTTTCGTTTTTGGAGTGAGAAAAACCTACCCAGAATTCTCTAATAGGCTTCCCCTCAAGTCCCATTGGCCAAGTTACCATCACATGCCTGTTTCTAATCTCTGAGTATGCAAATGTGATTGCTATTGGTTTAGAGTGAAATGTTGGAGAATTGATCATAATCACTGGTATTTAGGGGTAATGCACTATTGTAACATCACATGCTAATATTGTATTATATAAGATCACCTGGGAAAAGGTAAACATGTATGACTTTCTCTTTAAAAAAATCTATTGTGATTCTTGGATCTATACCAAGGCAAATTAAACAAACCCAATTATAGAAGTGTGATAAAGAGTCTGACTTTTTAATGTTTAACTTCTAACAGCTTTTAAACATCTTCCTTTCCTTTTCTCTCTTGCCCCTGCTCCCCTAAAACGGGATAAATAGATAAGAAGGGCTGGGTACTTCCTCCGTCTGTGCCAATGGCAAGTTCAAACCATGAAAACCCTTTCCATTTGCACAAGCCCACACCTTGGCCTCACCCCCTAACCGCTATTAAAAAATCCTAGATCAGTCACTATTTTCTGCTTTCTCAAGTCATTTTAAGACCATCTGAGGAGGCATGCCAGCTGTCCCCAGAAAGCCTCATTATGTAAGTAATAAAACTTTTTCTGTCCTCTTGGTATGTGTGTGATGTCATCAGTGTTAACACATGAACCAAGTTTTGGATGGGGATCTACCCTGTCTTTACAGGTGATCACAATAAGGTATAATAGGCCTAAGACATATAAAATTCCCTGTTTGGTAAAGTGGAAATGAACTTAGAAACCTAGAAAGAGGAAGAAACAGAACATACAAAAATAAATGGGATCACAGCTCTGGTTGATATGAGAAACCCATTTACTTTATGACACTCCGAATGAGCAAGGGTCTGAAGTGACCCTTAAAAAAGGCACAGTGTTTAAGATTCTTGGTGATATAAAATAGTGATGTAGGTATAGAATCTGTCCTCAGTGAGTGTGTATTTTAATGGAGAGGGAGCCCAGCTAAACAGCAGTTATAATATAGTATAATATAAGCCTCGATACCTTGAATCTCAAAATGCTTGGGACCACATTGCAAGGGCATTTCATCAAGTCCTTACATACTCCACCTGTCCCTGATCTTGTCAGCCTCTTCACACCTACACAGCACTTTTGTCATACCACAGGATTGAACACTGGATCATATTCTTTTGTGTTTTTCAATGTTGTTTCAGAAATAGAAGATGGAGAGACTCTTATTTACTAGATTTTCCCTGGAGAAGAAAGTTGTATTTTTTTCAAAGAAATATTTTGATAAGTACCCAGAACAGAGGTTGAAATTTGATGGCATGCATGCATAACTGAATTGTTTTGATTAGGAAATTAAGAATTCATATAGTTCCTAAAAAAATAAGGAGGGAGGAGATACAGAAAGAAAGGACAGAGACAATATAAGAGACAATTTGAGACAGTGGGAATTTGTATAATGTGTGACCCCTCATTATCACTCTCTGAATCTTCAGCATTGTAGTTGAACTGCCAAAATTTATGATGCAATTACAAATAGGTACTCTGTGTGTGTGTGTGTGTGTGTGTGTATGTTACACAGAGAGAGAGAAAGAGAGATACTAGTGAAGGAGATATGCTTTGTCTCTGACATTGGACACAATAGAGATAACATTGGCAAATAAAGGAGCCAGTGACACCTGGAGACTACCAGCATCATCTGTATGAAACATGAATTAGGGCAGGTACTCCAAATAGATTATAAGCTTCTTTAAGTCAGGGGTTGTGACTTACTTTTATGTACATAATATGGAGCAAAAAAGGAAGTTTTTCAATAAATCATGTAGTTTCTGACAAATCAAAATTAATATTTGAGGCTGTAGTCGGATGTGGTGGAAGGTGACAGAGTCAGAAGCGGATGGCATTTCTAGGAGTGATTGCACATCCATTAAATAACCAGCCAGCTACGAATGTTGCTTCTTACTGAGGATTTCCACTGAATCAGCAGCATAGCTTTTCTGCCTTTCTGATATTCAGAATGATGTTCAACTCCAGACCTGCTGAATGTGATTAAACAACGTGGGTAACAGCATGCCTCAGGAGAACAGCGTGCAGTTGTCTGTGCCGTGTGGTTGGAGGGATTGGCTCTGTGCCGCCTGTCAAAATGTGTAACCTTATGGGCCAGAAAGGTCACAGATATTTCCTGTGTGGATACAGCAAATCTACTGAATGAATTCTTGACCAGAAAATGTCCTTGACCAATATACACCAGAGGGGAAACAAACCCTGTGTTATAATAGGATTTACTTCCAATGACTTTAGGCTTTGAGGAGAAATGGTTGATCATCTCTGACAAAAATATAATGCAAAAGAAGCTGCCATGCATACTCATCATATTAATACTCACTGATAATGGCTTTGTAATTGCTTTGTAATTATATTCCAAAAGCCCTCCAAATTGCAATTTTCTTTTTTTCTTTCTTTTCTTTTCTTTACTTTTTTTTTTTTTTTCGCTATTGAGCTTTTCATGACATTTACCATTGAAATCCTATGGGCAGCCAACTCTCTTATGTTGCCCACTGTCTTTGTTTACCAAAAATTTTAATTCAAGCTTCATCTATGGTAGTATTTCACCAATCTGATTTGAAACTCTCTCAAAACTGTAGATTTCCTGGTCCATCTATAAACTTTATTATTTATTTATTTTTAAAATATTTTTATTCTTAACATTCCTAAACTAGAGATAGACCATCTACAAATCAGAGTCTCCGGAAGCTAGGGCCTGCTCCCTGCATTTATAAATGCATTACGAATGATTTTAATGATCAATTAGTCTCTGAATCTGTTCAAAGCAGATAGCATGGTCCCCACCACTTCTGGTTATTGAATTTAAAAGTCTAAGGCAGGGCCCTAAAATCTCCACTTATAACAGGAATTCCTGGAGATTCTATCGACCTTCCTTGAAATTAGCCAAGTGAAAGTCATGAAAAATACCAAATTATCCCTATCTGGTTTTACATAATGATAACCCAATAGCTTAACATTTCCACTGATAATAGTCATTTTGACACTAGTTGGACAAACCCTCAGAGTCTCATTTTCATACATTTAAACACAGTGAAAGCCAAATAAAAAATAAAAGACACATTACAGTTATTGTAAAACTTGTTGTTTTATAAGTTCACCTGGGGAACTAGTAGAATATTTGCAAACAGTAGGGAGTGTGAACTGAAAGGAATTTAGAAATTAACCAGGGTGTTATTTGCTATACCTTAATACGAAAAAATAATAAACCACATTACCCTAAATAAAATTGTCATTAAGGGCCTTCATTATTATAGGTAATAACAGATCATTCTCAGGAGATAGATCCTTCCAGCTCTCAGCTCACTGAAGATTTGGGGTATAGCTGAGAAAGCATCTCTGAAGCTGTGAAATGTACACAACACCCTCTACAGAAGATCATGTTTTGGGGGATGACTATTTAAAAGCTCTGACTCCAGAGAAGATTTAGGAATACCACTGATAGACAAGAAAGTTCTGTCAAATATCATTAGAAGGCATGAGGACTATGAGTTGGTCATTTGAGAGAGAGAGATAAGCAAATATTTTAAATTCTTTATAGAGCCTGGGATTTTACAATAAAAAAAATTCAACAGTTCTTGTGGAAGAAAGATGTATATTATGAAAAAGTAGAAATAGATATATTCATTTATTTAAATAAACTTCCTGATAGCAAGACCTGAGCATGGGTTTTGGGGGCAACTGATTTTCATGTCTATGAAAATGGGTTGTAATGATAACCAAACATGGTTTGCCTAGGGCTGAAGGCTTCTCCAGATTGAGCGGTTTCCTGGGAAATGGAACTATCAGTGCTAAAATAGGTCAAGTCCCAGACAAACTAGGAAGAGTTGTTCACCCAACCTGGTTGCCTCCACACTATCTACCCCATCCTGGTTGGATAATGATTGGCCTTGTCCCAACTCCCCCACCACAGGGGTTGGTTCAAACAGGGTATTTAACCTAAATACTTTTGATGAGTGTGAAGCCCAGGAATTTTTGCTTGATAGTTTGAAGAAGAGAAGCCCTCCCTTTCAGGATAGATTTGTGTTCATATTATATAAATATGAAATAGAACTGGTACAGGCATTTTTGCTACAATGAAGAAAGAAAACCCCAGGGTGAAAATGAGGCATGGAAGAGGGTAGAGTTCTAAGAACAACAGAGAAGAACTGGAATATTGATGGCAATGGAGCCGTCTCTGCCAAACACTGTCTGAAACCTACCCAAGACTATTTAATCATTACTTGGGTAAAAGCAATGTCTCATGGTAAAGTGAATGCAAGTTAGAGAATTAGAAGGCTTGACTTTGCAATACTGGGTAAACCATTTAACCTTGTCTTGTCTCTGAGACCTTACTGATAAAATGGACATGATAATTCCTCTTCTACCTGACATATGGCCTGCCAATCAACCTATTAATTTTTTATTCACTCAACAACTATTTATTGAGTATACACTGCCTTCCAGGCACTAGGAATACAGCAATAGTGAAGTCACATAGGGCTTAAAAATAGCTTTGGAATATAGTAAAATTATACTGGGGGGCTCTTGAGGAGTGTCAACCATACATTGGGACACAGGGTATCTAGGGAGTGGGGTGGCAGATGAGTTGCTGGAAACTAATCTTAAGGTCTAGGATTGTAGGCAAGTGTATGTTTGTGAGGTGCTTATAAAAGATGAGTGACTGGAGGAACTCTGAACATAAACTCAGCTGTTTTACATTTTTAGT
This sequence comes from Daubentonia madagascariensis, assembly GCA_023783475.1. Taxonomy (NCBI): domain Eukaryota; kingdom Metazoa; phylum Chordata; class Mammalia; order Primates; family Daubentoniidae; genus Daubentonia; species Daubentonia madagascariensis. The sequence continues at coordinate 35,041,384 of JAKFHU010001035.1, read as the reverse complement.
CCATGGCTAATCTTGACCTTCTTCTCTAAATCAGTGACCTGGTAAAAATATAGTAGCAACTACAATTCAATTTTGTATTGCTTTTTACCAGCAAGACTTGTAAAACTACTGATGTGTGTGCAATTGCTGTACCTTCAAGAACTTTAAAGGGTCACAGCTATCATTAAATAAAACCTTTCCTGGGAGAAGGAGCACCCATCCATTGTAATTGCCTGCCTCTATGCCTTTGCTTCTGTTAGCCTCTGATTCTGTCCCCCTCTCTCCATCTGTCAAGTCTTTGATGAAACCTTTTTTTGATTCCTTCAGGACAAAAGTGGGCTCTTCCTCTTGAAGCTCCTAGAGAATGATGTCTGTGCTTCACTTGGACATTTATCACAGACACTCCCATATTATTATTGTTTGTGTAACCCTTAGATCCTTGATAGAGACTGTGTCTATAAATATAATATACTATAAATATTTATCAATCCATAAGTATATGCTGTGTAGGGAAATAGATTTTTCGTAAGGGTCCCATAACATGTTGTTTGCCTATTTTGTGAATAGAGCCTTTAAGTTTGACATATATCTTTCGAAAATTCCTGTTTTAAAAGCAACTTCACTTTAAAAGCAAATTATTTTTGTCTGGAGAAAAGAGGAAACAATAGTAGATAAATAGAAAGAAGGTGGAGAGGTTTCTTTTCTTAAGAAAACAGTGATTTTATATGTTGCCTTTGGAAGATCAGATGCCTCTACAATTGTCTATTCTATTCAGCCTATTGCCGAGCCCCCAAATTATAGATGACCCATGGCATCTCCTCTATTAAGATGAATTCTCCCTAGGGAATAGGCAGGTTAAAATCCTGAGCTTGGTGAGTGACAATAAACTTTGTCCTTTGTGGTGAGCTGGCACAGAGCCCTAACAGATAACCAGTATTCAAAACTGCAGAAACTATGTTGCAGGCGAGAGTTTGCTGGAGAAGAGATGTTATCAATGAAGTTGTCTTTGGCAAAGGATGTTCTTCAAGCTGAGCTTATTTTATGTAGCATGTGTTTCTGACAATTATTCCAATAATACTTTTTTTGTTTAGTAAGTATATAGCTTCTAATGTTTCTGTATTTATCACTTATCTCTCATTGTACTTTTTCACCTAGGAGTACCAAATACTGTTAAGTAAATAGGAATCACATTATTACATCCAGAAACACTAAATGCATTCCAGTGAACACTCATTATCACATATATGTGCAAAACATGTGATTTGGACATGTCACTATGTCTCAAATAGGAGCAACAATAGGATGAAAAAAAACAGAAGACTTGGGGAAAAAAGGAAAATGTTACAAAAATGAAATTTCAAAAATTAAAGAGAAGTAAAGGTGAGACTAGAGCTACAAAGCTAAGAGGGATGCTGGAAGCTCTTTGGTAAAGGTCATTACAAGGCCCTTTGCCTCTAAACCTCAAGGATGAAATAAAACATCAGCACTCAGAAGAGCAGGTTACAAATACAGGAAAAATCAATCTGGCCTCAGACTTCTTCACAATAACCCGCAATAACCCGCAATAATCCAGAGGCCTATGAAATAAGGATGTTCTTAAATACACCAAAACTGGGAGAAGACAGTATCAGTGTTCTTAAAACCAATAAAACTACTGGATAACAAAATGGAGCATAAAAAAGGATGTGAATCTATATAAAATGCTCAGGAATAGAGAAACTCAGAGGAAAAGAGTGGGGCTGATGTTCAACCCTTCTAAATATAGAGCCAGTTTTTTAATGACTCCAATATTTTCATGTTAATTTTATATGACTCTTGATTTATATATCAGAGAATAATATGTCTACAGTAAAAAGAAAATTATTTAAAATTGACCCAATATTTCAGTTTCTTTTCTTCATCTAAATATGAGAGAAATAATTTCTCTTCTAAAAATAATGTCGTATGTTTATTGCCACTTGTCTATCTTCTGAGCAGCTTCTGTTCATGTCTTTTGCCCACTTTTTAATGGGATTGTTTGATTTTTTTCTTACTGATTTGTTTGGATGATTTAATGCCTTTTGCAAAAATTTGGATAGAACTGGAGACCATTATCCTAAGTGAAGTATCTAAAGAATGGAAAAGCAAACACCACATGTACTCACTATTAAATTGGAACTAACTGATGAGTACACATGTGCATGGAGGGAAGTAAATCTCAAAGGAAATCCAGAGGGGTAAGGGGGCGGAGGAGATGAGCAAAAACTACCTAAGGAGTACAATGAACGCTACCTGGGTGACAGGCACACTTAACCCTGACTCGAGTGTTACAAAAGCGATCCACATAACCAAAAACATTTGTACCACCATAATACTTTGAAATAAATAAAAATAAAAATAAAAATAACGCCGTAGTCTGAACCTGTTTTCTATGCTTTTTTTCCTTCTTCCTCTTATTTTTATCTCTGTCCTTAGGCATATAGGCATGTCTGAAGCCATGTATACCAAATGCTACCAACACTTCTTGGGTGACTTAATATTGATTCATTTTAAACTTTCTTCTCTTGACTGTCCTGTGATACTTGATTTTATTTTTCAGTATTAAGCACATATCATTTTTACAACAAAAGAAGTCTTTTTTTTTAAAAAAAGAAGATGTCCATATCTTATTTTCATGTTGAGATATTAATAAAGTCTACAGAAAGAAAGATTTTTTTTAAGAAAAGTTATTTAGTACATTTTAGTGAACCAGGTAGTTTTGAGAATGAAGCTCACACAATTTTTTTTTAATTTTTAAAAGAGTCTTTTAGTTAAATCCTCCACCCTGTTGGCATCACACATCTATATAGCAAATAGTTATCTTGCAAAATTCTCTAATAGCCTTGGGTTCCATCTTGCTATGTAACAGCCTAAATGCAAAGGAGGATTTTGTCACAAATGGAATCATAGAAATGACTCCATTTCTATTACTATTACTATTACTGCCACATTACTGCCACATTACTATTTTGCCACATTACTATTACTGCCACATTACTATTTTGAAAATATCAACTTGAATTTCACATGTAAAACTAATGGTTAAGCCATACATGCTTATGTGTTTTTCTTCAATACAGAAAAATGTTTTACTATCTTTCAAATTTTAGAAATGACCGTAGTAAAACTTTTGCTATATTATAAACTGTAGCTTTTAAATTTGTAAGTTAATATTATAATTTTCATCCCTTCCTGGCCTTTCCTGATTCATGTAGCATCTCTAGTTCCCCAAGGCTGAAATAAGGACAAAGGCATGTGGAGTTTCCTAAGGCTTGGAGGGAGGAGGAACTAGAGGAGCACTGAATGCCACCATTGCAGTATTCCAAGGACATTGGACCAGTTGAGACCTTGTATTGATAATAGCATATTACACTCATAAGACACTAAGCTCTGTTGTTTAACAGCTTTATAGATAACCACATGTCTTATCACCACAACCATTCCTATAAATTGGTTTATAAAGATGAAGAAATCCTGAGGTTAAGTAACCTAGCTAATATCACAAGGCTATTAAGTGTCAGCATCATGACCTGAACCCAGGAAGTTTGGCTCCATAGTTTATTTATATTGCTCATCTGATATTCCAAAAGGTAAATTGCCTAGGTAATTAATGGGCATATTCCTAGTTTCATAATAGGTGGAATGACCCTGTGAATAGCATTACCATGAATAGTGTACTCCCTAAGACTAGTATTGTGAACATCCTTGAAACCTGAGGCTGTTCTTAAATGGCAAACTCATTGTTTGTACATGCACATATTTAGTAGTGTCCTTATATTTTGGGAGATACTCTTTAAAGTGTATGTGTGGGAGGCAGAATTTTCAATTAAATAAGTATTTCTAAGATGAAATAGGGAAGCAGATGCTGCTTTGGGGTCATCCTGATATTGTTATTGATGCTCTAATAGCCATGAAGATAGACATTCTTCTGTCCTCAAGGATGCAAGGAGGTTGTCAGACAAGGGGAAAAACATAAATCTAAGCAATAAAAATATTAGCAACTAGCACTATGCTAGTGTGAATCAAGAAATAATAGTCTCTGTAAAGAACAGAGCATGGGTATTTGTTTTTATTGTGTTGCCCTTAGGATTATTATGTGGCAGTGCAACTTATGTTTCTGTTGCCAACAGCATTTGTAAAATTGACAGTTTTACAAGGAGGATTGTGAGCAGCTATAAAAATATTATTTCCATATAGATAAAAGTTAATCCCTATTTCCATCAACCCATGAAACATGGTCTAGGGATGGATCAAAAGAGTTAGGAGCAACAGAGTCTGGAATCCCATCTCGGCTGTGGAGTCCTTAAGAATATGCAAGTTTCAGACAGTGTTTTCCTTGATCCCAAGTCCCCTCCCTGACAGTGAGCTGAGTACCTAGAGATAATTTATTCTTTCAATCCTTTAAAGGGACCATTTATTTTATTACTGTAGCCATGAAGGTTTAAATACAATAATCATACCAGCTCCCAGTGAATAGCACAAAAAATAGTGTTTGCAGTGGCAGTTTGGAAAACAGAGGAAACACAGGGTATGACAACACAGTTTCTGGCAAAAAATTGTCTAGAGGTCAGCATATGTATCTTATGTGTCTGCCTCATTGATATGGTCATCAATAATATGTTTCACACATGCAGGTTCACCTCCCTAAAGAGAAACATTTTATGAAAATGTGAGGGTATGCTACTACCTGTATACTCTAGCTTATTTGAGAGGATGAAAGAAAATATCCATAATGAAATCATAAGTAGAAGAATAATTGGTTTAGAGATTACTAAAACTTGTGTGTGTGTTAAATAAGCATGCATTACTCTTTTCATCTAAAAAAATGGAGTCATATGAAAAAATGGAATCAGATGAAAAACGCAAAAAGCAAAATCAACACTCGAATTTGTCAAGAATAAGACAATATAGAGGAGAAAGAGAAAGAGAGGAAACTATGTACCATTGCGTGAAGCAAGATTTCATTTATTTATTCCTTTATTTTAAAAATGTATATTAAGCCCTTGTTACATACTAGGTGTATTTTAGATGCTTGAAATATGTCATTGGGTTAAAGCAGATAAAAATTACAATCTTTGTAGTTTCAATTTTAGCAAAAGGAGACAAAATAATAATAATAACAATAAATTTATAATATAGAATATTAGGAGGTGATAAAAAGAGCAAGGAAAGAAGATATGGAAGAATTATGAAATTAAGTTCCTAGATGCTGAATCCAGATTATATGAAGGTGTAGGAGTTTAATATTTTTAACAGAATGATGAGGAGGGTATTCAGGCAATTTTAGTTCAAGGAAAATTGTTGGTATCCTAAGAGAGATGAAGCATGCACTAATAGAGATTCTCAACAAGGAATTGACTACATAGACATTGCTACGTCTAATAAAAAGATACATTGTTTTCCTGGATGAAGAAGTAGTATAGGGTCCATTACAACTCACCAATCTTCTATGATAATACCTTCTTTTGCTCACTTTCATAGTAATAAATCACAATATAAAAAGTACCTTGCTTCTGATTATGAAGTCCAGGGAAAGAAACTAGACCAAGGACCAGAAGTGATTCTTCTAATTCTTTTTTTCAATTTAAGATAATGCTTTCAGAAGAGAAAGATATATGAAAAGCCAATAGTTGAAGATCAGCATTTCATAATTTGCAACCTTGGTTTACAGTTTTAAGACTCATGAGCAAGGGGTATAGTACAGCTTGTGAAATAGGGAAAAATGTTTTGGGTAGGACACTGGATATGTTTAATTGAAATGTGAGGAGGAAAGAGAGGGAAAACAACTAATAGGAAGTACCCTAGGTATGGCATAAGAATGACTGCCATTAAAGGCTTGTGTCATTTTTGGAGAAATTAACAAGGATACAGACAGGAATGGATGATATACTTACATTATATGTACTTGCTAGAATATGAGTCATAAACAAAATATCCTATAATTTTAACAATAGCACAAGTATCAAAATTTGGTAGATAGGATATTGCCTGTGTAGAAAAATAACTGCATATAAGAAGAAACCAAAAATTTTTATCTGTTTTATTCCATTGCTATATTTCAAGCACAGTAGAGAGAATGCAGCTGAAATTAAAAGGAGAAAAAAGAGACAATAATTGTGGGAATGAACTATATATTTTCGGACATTCTATATAATATGTATAGAGAAAAAGCCCTTTTAATGAACTTCCATGAAGCAGTGCTATGAAGAAGTCATTCTTTGTTGATTGTAAATTAGTTTACACTCTCAGACAATAAGATTCAAGGGTAGACTTTCTAATATCAATCTTACTGCATGGTATAGAAAAGGTTCCTTGGGTATCAAGGAAAAGAGACCCACTCAAACCAGTACAATAAAAGTAGGGCTTTATTTTAAGGATATAAAGACTCAAAGAGCAGGAACTGCAAAACAATTAGGTGTCATAAGAACTAGAAAACTGGGATACCTGACTCAGTCACTAATCTCTGTGTGTATGTTCCATTCCCTTCTCTTTGCAAATTGACTTTGTTCTATTCACACACAGTGATTCCCTATTATCAGACCAGTCTGAACTTTCAGTGTGCCTCCACCCGGCTAATTGATCTAGTTTCTTATTGATGTGATTTTGTAATTTCCAGAGACACATCTAATTGGGCTAGTTCATCTTTTCTCATCTTGTTATTGCACTCTAGAATTTTGTTTCTATTTCTTCATAACAAAAATAAGTCATTATTATTTTTATAGTTCATCAACCTTTAAATTTACCAATAAATTTTATATATATATATTTTTATATATATATACACACACACACACACACACTCATTTTGTTTCAGGTATCTCATGACTTCAGGTTGGTCCATTTATCTCTCTCTGGAGAACAGTTCTTTTTTAGGGAATGTTTACTGGTAATGATCTCATTCAATTTATACATTTGAAAGGATTTTTTATTAAAGGCATTTTTTTTTTCTTTCATTCTTGAATTATTGCTATCTCTGAGATGTGTCAAGAACTGTGAAAGGTCTGAGATTTTACTCATCTTACAAGCTAACAATTAAGCTGCAGTTTCATGGATACCTGCAGAATGGCAGAAGACATGAGACTCCTGGGTGGAGTCAAAGGACTTTATTGCTTGCTGCACGACAGGCAACATGAGCTTCATATTCATATTGGTTTCCTCCCCACTCCCCAAGTCCCACAGGAGCAATACAGAGTGTCCAAATTGATGACTGTGCATACAGTGTGGTTATGTCACAATTAAGAACATTGAGCTTAGGTACCCCCATGTTGTAAGAGAGCTACTGGTAAACCTGTCCAACACTTGCCCTGGAGGGAGACAATATAATCTTTATTATCCAGGTCAGGAAACAAACTTTCCTCTGTTTTGAAGGGTTACACTATCTCTATCTTCCAAAGCAAATTTGCTACACAATTATCCTTGAAAAGATAGTTCAGGACAAAAAGTGCCAGTGTCTCTTGCCAAGATATATAAAAACTCATGGAAAATTGTCTCTCAATAAGATTATGGTTTTAATTGTTGCTGATATTAAATTTGCTGTTCATTTTACCTTTATTTCTTTTTAAGTAATATCTGCTATTTTTAATCTTAAGTAGCTAAAAAATCTTATCTCTTTTATTTCAATAAATATAGGGGGTCCAATGGTTTTTTGATACATGGATGAATTATATAGTGGTAAAGTCTGGGCTTTTAGTGTATTTGTCACTTGAATAGTGTACATTGTACCCAATAGATAATTTTTCATCCTTCACCCCCTCACATACTGTACCTTCTGAGTCTCCAATGTTTATTATGTCACTCAGAATGACCTTGCATACCCACAGCTTAGCTCCCACATGTAAGTGAGAACATGTGGTATTTGATTTTCTATTCCTGAGTTACTTCACTTAGGATAAGGGTCTCCAGTTCCACCCAAGTTGCTTTAAAAGATATTAATTCATCTTTTTTTTTTTGGCTGAGTAGTATTCCTTGGGGTGTGTGTATACACACACACACACACACACACACACATATCTATCTATCTATCTATATATATCACATTTTCTTTACCCACTGATTGGTTGTTGGGCACTTAGGTTGATTCCATGTCTTTGCAATTGTGAATTGTGCTGTGAAAAACATGTGAGTGCAGGTGTCTTTTTGATATAATGACTTCTTCTCCTCCGGGTACATATCCAGTAGTGGGATTGCTGGATTGAATGGTAGGTCTACATTTATTTCTTTGGGGAATCACCATACTGTTTTCCACAGAGGTTGTACTAATTTACATGCCTCCAACAGTGAATAAATGTTCCCTTTTCACCACTTCTGCACCAAACTCTATTGATTTTTGACTTTTTTATAATGGCTTGAACAATTCCAACCCCATAAACTCAAGAGAAAACACCCAGATGAACAATGTGTTTCACTATTCATTTGGCCTCTACAGGAACAGGTTTTGGATAAGATGATGTGTATAATTTAGACAAGTTGAAATTGAGTTTGTTTATTTGTTTTTGAGTTACATTCACATGGACCTGGTTAAGAAGTAAATGAGCCGATATCTGTAGCTTTGAAAAGCCAACTGTGCTGTAGGTATTAATTTGGAAACCAAAACGTAATTTTTATGATTATGGGCATGTGTGAGCAAGAAGTGTAGAGTTTCAGCAGAATAAGGCCTAGGGAAGAACCCTGAATTACATAAGAATTAAAGAAACTCAAAAAAGAAGAGTCTTGAGAAACAGGATTAAGGAGCAACCAAGTACATAGGAAGCATGCAGGGAGAGTTGTGAGTCAAGTGTAGAAACAATTTCAAGAAGGTATTGTTTTTCAGTGGTGATATGTACTGTCAAATGTCTATTAGGTTTAACAACAAGGTGATTGTTAATGACCTTGAAGTGGTTGTGACCGCAAAAGTTTAAGTGCAGTTGGTTGAAGAGGAAATAAATAGGTGAGGAGAGTTTTACCAGCTGGAAGAAAGGCAGGAGTTCTACGTAGAGAGTGCATCACAGAGAGATTTATTTAAAGAATATCGTAATGGCATGAGGTTTTTTGTAATTTTTTTTTTTCAGGGATGAAAGTATCTCTCATAAAACCTTTAATACCTTGCACTGACTTCACTTGGTAGAAATTTAACTAAAATTATGGAACGGATGAAAAGCACATTTTGAAAGAGCTTGATGAAGTAGAGAGAGTGGTGTGAGCAGAAAGTAACTTTTGCATTTTGAGCACTTACTCACGTAGCAAATGCTGTAATTGTCTCATCCATGTCGTCTAGGTACTCACCACTATAAGCACTATAAGTTATTTGACTCTCCTAACTATCAGAGGTACCAATGAGAGGAATGCTTCTCACTTCGATTTTGGATATGCCTTGTTACATTCTAAAGTTGTACTGTATTCAATTGTGTATGATTAACCATAATTCCAATGTGATAAATAGTTTCAAATTATCAGAATGGTGGAATTTGGATTTAAAAAACCATATTCCTAATATAACTCTATTCATGGCTTTTAAAAGTCCTAGTATTCCTTAATTGAAGATTTTAGATAATTATTTTTTGTAAAATTCTAATTTCAGTTCTTTCACTCCAGTTGTGAAATCATTCTGCTAATATTTTATTTCTGCTTATTTTAATCAGAATTTTTTACCTATATAAAGTAAATAGATATTATTTATAGGTGCAAAAAATAAAACCAAGGCCTGGTTTAATTAAAAAGAGATTGGTATATATTCAGTACACAAATTGAATAGCATCCATGGATGTTATATGACACTAATTACCTCTCCACAGAGATTCTGAGGTCTCAAGCATAAATTATACACAAAATCATATCTGTGAACAGAGATTATTTCATTTCTTCCTTTCCAGTATGGTGGCTTTTATTTCTTTTGCTTGTCTAATTGCTCTGGCCAGTACTTCCAATACTATGGTGAACAGAAGTGGCAAAAGCAGCATCTTTGCCTTGTTATTAATCTTAAAAGAAAAGCTTTCCGTCTTTTACCACTAAGACAGAGATTGAGTATGATGTTCCCTGTAGTTTGTTTTTTTTAAAATATGTGGCTTTTATTACAATAAGGTAGTTTAATTCTAGTTTGTTGTATAAAACTCATGAAGGTTTTGTTTTATTTTGTTTTTGTTTTTTACCATGAAAAGGCATTGAATTTTGTCAAATACTTTTTCAACATCAACTGAGGTGATCATATGTTTTATTTCCATTATTCTGTTAATATGGTATATTACAGTGATCACTTTTTGTATGTTGAACCATCCTTGCATTACAGAAATGAAACCCACTTGGTCATGGTGTACTCTTTTAATATGCTGTTGAATTTGGTTTGCTAGTATTAGTTGAGAATTTTTGCATCTCTGTTAATTAGGGATATTGTTCTGTAGTTTTCTCACAGTTTCTTTAGGCACTTTTCACTATTATTCAATCTTTTTTTTTTCTGTTCCTCAGGCTTGTTAATTTCAAATGTCCTATCTTCAAGTTTGTTGATTCTTTATTCTGCCTGCTCAAATCTGCCTTTGAATCCCTCCAGTGAATTTTTCATTTCAGAATTACAAGGGCATATTCTGGTAGAAAAAAAGAAGAGGTGTTATTTTAAGTGAGGAACAGACTGGAGGCTGTTATCTTGGCAGTCATCTCATGTATTGTTTAGATGCTTCCTATTCCAAGCATGGTCTGTAAACCAGGACATTGAATCTCCTGAGAGCTTATTAGAAATGAAAAATTCCAGGTGTCTTCCCAGACCTAGCAAATCAGAATCCATGTTTATACAATCCCCAGGTGATACACGAAAGTTTGGGACTACTGGCTTACAAAAATTGTCTAGGCCAGGTGGTTACTCATCCTATAATCCCAGCATTTTGGCAGGCTGAAGTGGGAGGATAGCTTGATGCTAGGAGTTCAAGACCAGGTTGGGAAACATAGCAAGACCTCCTCTCTATAAAAAAGGTATTTAAAAATTGGTGGGACATGGTTGTGTGCCCCTGTAGTCCTAGCTACTCAGGAGGCTGAGGCAGTTGGATCGCTTGAGCCCAGGAGTTGGAGGTTACAGTGATCTATGATTGTACCACTCCAGTTTAGGTGACAGAAGGAAACACTGTGTCTAAACAAAAAAAAAAATTGTCTAGTGTTTCATCTTTACCAGAGGAAGGAGGATATAATAGTGCCTAAGGTGATGATTCAAGACCAACAAACAATAGTACATATCTTTCTACAGTAAATTATTTTCAAAAGTACAGGCTTAAAACAGGTATTTATTTGTTAAATCTGATCTAATCTAATCTTATAAAATTCTTTTTGAATACATGGTTGAAAATACATCGATTTAAGCATAGGAATTTCACATCCTAAGTGCAAACCCTGGGATTATAAGCACTTTTTTTTTGATTTCCATCCTGTTAGAAAATATTAAAATGACAACATAATATTTTTTGTGCCCAGGAAATGTTATTTTAAAAATGGTGCTTCCAAATTTGAAAATGTTGCCAACTAATGAGATGGAAATGGCCAACTTTAGAAGATATATAAGTGTATATTATTTTGACCTTTTAACTTCTGAAATTGGAGGAGTTATGTGGCTACTGTGACATAGTTGTGTGAAAATTTTCTATTGACACCTTCTGGTAAGATTTAAAAAAAAGTAATAGCGTCAAAACATTGTAGATATATAGATAATATAGAGATACATTCACATATGTTTTAAGAGCTTTTAAATACACTATTCTTCCATTGGGCCTCTCTAACCCAAATATTTAGTACTTTATATGAAGAACCAGTGGTAGACATTGTAAGTTGGATGACCTAAATTCCATTTTCAAACTCAACGATTTCAGTGTTTCTAAAGCTAAAACACCAGTTTTCCACCTGTTTTTTGAACCTGGACACTGCTAGGAGACACAATAAAATGTAAAGGCTGCTCTGCCAGTGCCACCTCCTCATCCTTCTTCTACTTGGAAAGGGCTCACAATGCATGGAAGAGCAGTAGTGATTACTAAGTATGGTGATAAAGACTGAAGGAATTTTTGTCTGATGGCATTGTTAAGCTGCTGTACCAGTCATTTCCTGAAATATCACCTTGGAATGTCTTGGTGCATAAGTTGAATAGAATTTCTTTTACTTGGTACCAAATGCATTCCTAGATGATACAGAAAGAGTGTTAGTAATACCTGCTTTTGCATTAGCTTTTAGTATAGATTGGATTTCATAAAAGCTTCTACATCTGCTTGAGAGTAAGAACCACAAGATGGCAAGATTTAAGCCTTTCTCACGTTTATAGCCCCAGCTTCTTTTGGCATTATAACTGACACCAAGTGGATAATAAGCAGCATCTGCCATCAGTGTGTGCTGTCACCTAAATCTTGCCGTCTAAACACTTAGATCACAATAATGTGGGGACACTGACTCTCCAAACCTTGAATTTTCCTGATGGTTTCATCTTCTGAATAGTCACACATCTATGAATTAATTATCAGCATATAATTGTTATAATTTTTATTTTATTTTTGAGACAAGGTCTCACTCTGTTGCCTGGGCTAGAGTGCAGTGGCGTCATCATAGCTCACTGAAACCTCAGACTCCTGGTCTCAAGCGATCCTATCACCTCACCCTCTCGAGCAGTTGGGACTACCAGCTTGCACCACCATGCCCAACTGATTTTTCTATATTTTGTAGAGACGAGGTCTCTCTATGTTGCCCAGGCTGGTCTCAATCTCCTGGGCTCAAGCAATCCTCCCACCTCGGCCTCCCAAAGTGCTAAGATTACAGGTTTGAGTCAATGTGCCCAGCTCAGCATTACTTCTTATCTAAAAATATGATTTATGTACTAAACTTCTTTGTAATATTTCATTAGGAAAAAAGTATTGTGTAACTAAAATATTTTAAAAGAAATTGAAAGCATTGAATAAGCAAGATAATGTTTCGAGGGTGACATTCAAGGCCTTACATCAACTTCACTTTCTTTCCTTTCATGCTCTAACAACAAATGTGTCATTTCCTGAATTTTATAGCCTACAGGCATAAATAGTCCCAAGTTTAGGTTAAGGTAATAGTTCATCCCTCTGTCTCTTCCTTAGTTCATTCCCTGTAACCCTAGAAGTCACTGTGTATTAGAGATTCATTTTACTTGTATACACTTTCTTTCTCCCCCACATACTTCACATATTGTCTCACCACAAAACTTATTCACTTATTCTACAAATCTTTACTGGGCCTAAATTATGCTAGGTTCTGGGAATACAAGTGTATGTCAGTGAGTTCACCATGCAATGAGGGAAAAGACAGAAAACTATAATAAATTAGAAATTCTGAGAGGTAGGGTCCAACAATACATATTTTAAAAGCTTTCCGAGTGATGGTGATATGCACAAGGTTTGAAAATCATGGGTAGACTACACTTACAGTCAATTAAAATCTCCAAGTAATTTTACAGAATGATTCTTAGAGAAATGTAGAATTTTTGCCATGGTTTACTGCTTTGTTTCTCACCCTTCCCCCACCACCACTTTTTTTGAAAGGGAAGGAGGAATGTTAGACATCTTTTCTACTAAAAACCCACACTTTCAGATAAGGGAATTGATGAACACAGAGATATAGTGGTGTGGCCAAGACACTCGCTCAGGTTCTACTACATAGTTCTTCTAATTCCTAGTTTAATTTTGTTGTCTCTCCAGGCTGGAAAAACTCAGTACTATTATTACTACCTTGTATGTAAGAAAAATAACCCCCTTTTGTAAAAATGTCTTCCATTACCCATATACAGCATTATGGAAAGCATAAACACCTTCAGTCCTACTATTCATTCAAGAACTCTACATGCTCTTTTACCCTTAGACTCTTATTTTGCATTTACTTCCTTGGGTAATATCTGAAGATGCACAGGTATCCCACTATCACTCTGTTTTAGTATTAAAGCCAATTTCTGTCATCACTAATTTTCCCTACGACACCAGCTACTCAAAGATATATTTCAAAATATAATTGTCAGATGGGACTGTTCTCTGAGATGACTGTCAGAATCCCTTCTGGGTTAACAGTCAAGAACAAACCGTAAGGTACCACTAGGAATATTCCCATATATCTTTTTATTGTACTCAGTAATTGCAACAACACCGACAACCAAAATCTGGGGAGGAGTGTTTTGTGATTTAGACAGTATATTTATTTACAGTATCTCATTTGATTGTCACAACTAGTTTTACAGTAGGGCAAATATGTTCAGAGAAAAAAGTGACTTTCCTGAAGGCACACTGCTAGTAAGTTCTCAAGTATGGATTCTATCCCAGATTTTCTCTTGGCAAATTCAAGGACAAAACATTAAATTACAGAACTCCTAAGGCAATCAGGGTGTATTTTCATAGTGAATATAATATTGATTAGTGTTCTTTAGGGAGACCTGCTGCTTTTTTCCTCAAATTAAAATGCTAGTGGGTGGTAAAACTTGGTTTCATAAAAGATGGAATTCATTTTAAACTACTAAGCTACGTAAAACTAGTCAATGAGCAGGCAAACTAATCATTACACATTGATTAATTTTTTATTATTACCTCAGGAGTAGTGTTGGCATCATATTTATAATAATTTCAAACACATTAATTTTGTGGTCATGTTAAATTATTACTGAATATATACAGATATGTCATCATATTTCATTGGTTTCCACATTTTCATACAAATAAGGGTATAATCACATTAATTCTTTATGGTTTTGTTTTGCAGATGATATACCAATTCACTTAGAAACATCCATGTATTTCTAGTATCAGACCACAAAAATTATTTTATTGCAGCTAAAGATTCATTTGAATTCAAGCTAAAATAATACAAAAAGGAGTAGAAAGTGATAGGCTTGGCTTAGAGGAAATATTAGGCACACTTTATTATGTTGTGGTAATATACATATATATTTATATAGTATGTGTGTATATATTACTATATATGTATAAATATTATTATATAATACTATATTACATATATATAACTGATCAGGTAATTTTGCATTAAGACTGGCACACAGATGTATTCCTCCATATAAGTCGTATGTAAATGTATATTTTGATACTAAAGAAAATAGAAGGGAAGCTGAGAAGCTGAGGGTGATTCAAGGCAAGTCATAGCCTCTGACCATTCAGTGTGGTACATCAGAAAACATCCTTCTGTTATATGTTCACATTCAGATGTTGCTGATTCCTAGCTGAGTGTCTATATGAAACCAAATTAAGCCTTTGGATCTCTGTTTCTACAACTAGAAAAATCAGAAATGTATATGGAATCAGAAATGTTCAGCCTGTCTGTCTGTTCTGTCTATCTATCTATATCTATCTATCTATCTATTTATCTGTCAACAGCATACTACCTACTGACCTGTCAATGTGAAACTTTTTCAAAATGAAATCTTACATGCAACCCTGAATTGTAAAACAAATGAAAACTGAGTTATTCTTGTTGAAGCTAGGGGTTCACCTCACTGGCTCAGTTACCCTTTCTGCTTTCAAAGGTCCATCAGTTTACCCTATCCTCTTTTAGGCTCTCTTTTTCTTTCTAAGTCACCACTTTTTTATATTATTATGTTATGAAACATAATTTGAAAAAAATTACTGTACCAGATGATCTCTCTGTTTTTCTTCTACTCCAATACTCAATGATTGATTAAAGGGAAGGCACACTTAAATATAAATTTAAGATTAACCTTTCTCTCTCTCTTCTTCTTCCCCTCCCTCTGAAATATGTTCATTATAGCAGATGATTTGAGGTAAATTCTAATTTTATTTGCTTATAAATGGATAACCAATGCAGTTCTTTAAATAAATGTATTATTCTTATACATTTGTGCGTTCCTGCTCTAATACCATCCTGTTACATTCCTTCATTCAAATATACTTATTGAACTATATAATTTTAGATTTTGTAGTTTTCTTTGTGAAATATATTATCTATTCTTTCATATATATGTATGAATATATAGAAAACCAAATAAATTTAAAATCAATTTGTAATCTTCCATATATATTTTAATATGAGTTTGCAATTTTATATCATGTAACTATTATACTTTTGATTGCAATTTTATTAAATTCATAGATTTAATTGAAGAGGGGTGATATTTTCACTAACTCAAAATATAGAACATTTTACCATTAATGGTATCTTTTTTCATGTTCTTCACTAAAGTTTCATGATTTCACTCGTATGATACTTATATATTTGTTGTTGAATGCTTTCCTAATTCTAGTTTAAAATAAATAGTTTTATTATGTTTGTAAGGAGATGCTTTCTGGCATTATATTTTTATAATTGATTAATCCTAATGTATAGAAAAGCTGCTTTTTAAGATGTTGAACTTAAATTTTTACCAGTTTTAAATAAATTTCTGATTATTTTATTGGTATCCAGTCATATCCCTCACCAAAAAGTGATGAGTTTATTTCTCCTTTCAAATGCTTAGAGCTGCTGGGAATATAAAATGGTGCTTTTGGCAAAAGAGTTGACAGTTTCTTATAAAGTTAAAACCAGTTTCTTATGAGTTGGCCCAATAATGCCATTCCTAAGGTTTAATACAAGAGAAAAAAATGATGTCCACAAAAAGAATTGTGGTTGTATTTTCATAGCAGCTTTATTCACAATAACTAAAAATTAGAAGAAACTCAAGTTCCCGTCAACAGAATTGATGAACAAATTGTGGTTAATTCTTCAATGTAATTCAACACAGCAATACAAAAGAAGAAATTACAACTTGGATTGCTTTCACAGACAAGCTGAGTAAATGAAGCCTTTCGTCCTAAGCATAACTCTGTAGGCTGATTATTTATATAATTTATTTTCAATCTTACTTATTTTTATTAAATATATTTAAGGGTATGATTTTACCACTAACTTCTGTAGATGCATATGCAGCCTAGAAATTTTGACGTGTGTTACTTATGTTTATTTTCAGGTCTACATATTTTGTTAATTCTAGTTATCCTTTCTTTAATCCTTGAATTACAAAAAAAGAAGATGAAAAGTGAGAAGCACATAAGGGTCAGAGACATGTGAGTGCTGAAATCTTGCTGTGCACATGTGCCCAGGTCCCCCTACTCCTCACCTATCCCCAGTTTTGCTGCCTGAGAATGGTACCCAAGTTCATTTCTCTTTCCAAGTCTTGACCCCACTTTTGGGTTGTGCTGCTTCTTCCGTTATTCTCCTTGGCCACATTTGCAGAATTAGAATTGAAAACTATGCCCTTTTTAGTAGCCAAGAATATTTTCCAATCTGTTCTCTTACTTTACAAAATTGGGGACCAGATGCATTTTTGCATCTCAAATATTTTAGTCTTTCAGACCTGGTTGGCAGTGCTTTTGCAAGTACATCTCTTTTTTAAAAATTGATCAATTTCTTTGGCAAAAGCTACCTTTGTAATTCTTTTTGAGATATAACTCTATATTTAATTTCAGATCATTTGGGTGCAATTTCTGTGTAACAAGGCATTTGATCTTTCTGGATGCATTTATATCTAGGAGAAAGGTCTACTAGACACTACCTAAATATTACCAATAGTGTTAATAGATGGAGTTGCAGCCACACTCTTGATTTAGTGTTTACCTTGAGCCCATTTCTTCCTGTTTGTATGCTAGGTTTGGCCTTTCCTCTGTGGCTGTGTTTAAATGACACACTTTTGATTTGGTAAAAACACTTTCCTATTCTGACACTGAAATTTATAAGCTCTTCATTTTCCTTCTAAACTATCTTGTAAATTAGTCAATATTATTCTAAGCTCATCACTTCCTTGTATCACTTTAACAAACGCAACTAGTAGGAGCCCACTCAAACTTCACACTGTCAACATTCTTTCAAATCCCCATCATCCAATTTCACAAAATTATTGGGTACATTTCTGATTTTCAGGTTATTTTAGGCAGCACTTTCACCACTGTGTGTAATGAGTTACTATTTTTTTTAAATTTCAGAATATTATGGGGGTACAACACTTTGGCTATATATATTGCCCATGCACTGCCCGTGTCAGAGCGTTTTCCAGCCTTCTACGTTTCCTCACCTCCATGCCTATGCTCTCAAGTCACATATTTTAGATTTTTGTTACAGCAGCACTACCCTTCTTGGTAGTGATTTTTATGCAGTTAGCTATTATTGATATATTAATAACAATGTTTCATAATAAACCACAAAAGATTAGTGGCATTTAACCCTAAGCATCTATTTATCAACCAACCATCTGTGGGTTGGCTTGGACTGTGGTGATCTAGGCTGAACTCTTCCGGATTTGAGTCCAAACGTCAGGTTGGGTCCCATTCTGCTTGTAGGTCTCATACTTCTGACTCAGTGGCTGCCCAAGTTGTGTTCCTCTCATGGTGAAACACAGCAGTACAAAAACCTGGCATAATTGTGCAAGCATATTGCAAGCCTCTGCTCATATTATCTGTACTAACATGCTATTAGCCAAAGCAAGTCACATGGCTAAGCCCTAAGTCAATGTTTTGGGAAATATAGTCATCCCTTGTAGATGGTTCTCATGGGGAGTGAATGTTGTCTGAACACTAATCCTTATCTACTGTACTACTCAACTAGTAGTATACATTCATGATACATTTAAAAAATAGCCTGTCTATGTAATAGGATAATTGGGGAGAATATTTGAAAATCATTGTTTAGATTTTTATTTGTTTAGATTTTTAAACAGGCATTTATATGTATGTGGAGATCTTGCCCCTTCACTAATGCCACATAAATATTTTAAATTACAAACTCTTGTTTGAAAGGGCATTCACATGCAATAGGGAGTAGTTGAAGACTCTTACTATTTCTATTATCCTATCATAGAAAATATGCAGTCATATCCCTCTACATATAGTAGATGCAATCTATAAAGAAAAAGTTTCTACCTGCAAAAGTGTATTAGTTCTCGTTCCCCTTAATGTTTACTAGTATCTTCAACAAAGAAAGAAGTAAATTCTATTAACAGAGATAGGGTCACATATCTGAACATAATCCTAGTGGTTTAACCTTTCAATAGCAAAATAACTTATGAGAAATATACTCTATAGAAATAATCTCCCTTAGTAAAAAAAAAATCTATTTTGGGAATTAAAAAATTATCTAAAGATACTTTAAATATTTTTGTTTTCTTGTTTTCTTTTCTTTTTGTGAATTATGATTGTAGGAGTTCAAGGGACTTGGGGACTGGCCAAAGTAAAAATATGACCCTGCCAGGCTGTAGCACACCAAACTCTGTTGAACAATGTTTCGACAGGTTTGCATGTGGAGAGAATCCTTTTCAGCAGGAGTCTGTCCAGAGGCCAGGGTGTAGGGGTCTGCTACTCAGAAGTGGAGGGGGCCAAGGGAGGTAAAAGAATTCCCCTCGGAGAGGGAAATCTGAGAAGGAGTTTAAACGTCTCAGTAATGTCCCTTAGCATGATGGCAGGGATTTGTGTCAGAGAACTCTGAAGGGCAGCAGTGGCACAGGGCCTTGTATCTGCATGGCCCTGTTTTATTAACAGGTAACAACTGTTGGGTGAGGTTTCATGAGGTGTACAAAACAGCCAGGCTCTACATAACTAAACATTTGCTTATATAGGCTATTTTTAAAATAACTGAAAGTGCAAAAATTTGAATTTGATGCCAGCAGGCTTTTGAGCTAACAGCTCTCTCAGCCAGCAGTGAAGACATAGACAACCTGGGGGCCAATACACAGAGACCATTTTTTGCTCATTTATATAACAATGATATAGTTAATAGAAAAAAAATAGTAGGTTAATATACATGGAATGTTGGCTGCAACTTGAGCTCTGACACTGTTTTTAAGGACTTTGGTTAAATACGTCACTTAATACCTCTGAAGCTGATTTTCCGCTTCTCTAAAATAAAGAGGTTAAATTAGACCAAGCTTCCACAAAATTGTAGCTCACAGGCCAAATTTGGCCTATCACTTTTTTGTGAATACGATTTTATTAGAACACAGCCATACTCATTCATTTATGCATTGACTATGGCTGTTTTCCCTTTACAATGGCACAGTCAAGTAGTTGCGACACAGACCATATGGCCCACAAGCCTAACGTATTTACTGTCTGGCCCTTTACGGAAAGGTCTGTGGCCTGCTGGACTAGACTATGATGTAGGTTTAATCAACCTTTTTTGATTAAAAATTTTAAATGCTCAGCTATTATCATCTTGCTCAGAGTCCCTGATATCTCTTTTTACTTACTTTTTGAGCAATCAGTTAATATTTCAGCTTCACAGTCTATTTGTATGTTTCATACCAAACACCATAGACATTATTTCTCCTATAGCTAAAATGATGCCAGTCTCCCTGCATAAATCAGTGGCTATTTGATTTTCATGTCAAACCTAAAATGAAAATGGAAAGAGAAGGCACAAATAGTGGAGGAAAGTGAAAATACTTAATTGAAGTAGCATGAGTATTTTATAGTTAAAAAAATGTAATTACCTAATGGATTTCAGCCAGTGGCATGCATCCTGTCTCTGTCATGGTGTGAGTGTCCATGATCATTCCATCTCAACAGGGATTCAGGTCTACAGTTTCACATCTTATTTGGCCATGGATAAAAATTGATCAGAAGCAACCCATTCATTTTAGTCACTTAAGTTTTATTTTTAATTATTTATTTTATTATTTAATTAATCACTAATTTAGTATTTCAACTAGCAATCACTTGTTATTACAAGGAGCTTCATAATTGTCAGAAGTCAAACTAAAACCCTCTCAGAAATCATCATGCCTTACTTCCCCAATAAAAGTGAGATTATTTTGCTGTATAATGAATAAAATTTTATACAGCTCTCCATTATATTACCAGCTCAAGAATAGTAGAACACATATAACTGTGCATCACATATAGTTTTTAAATAATTTAAAGCATTATGAGAATTCTCACCTGAAACAAGGATACATGTTCATTTTAGGATGCTTTTGTCATATATACTCAGAATGATTCCTTCATGAAGGCCCTTTTGAATGTGATTGAAACCACAATTTGTTTAAATCCAACTTTACTATCCATATTATCGTGAAGGCCCAGAGGATGTAGTAGAAAATAGAAAACTGATTTTCAAACAGTAAATGAAAGATGGAAATTAAAAATTTTTAAATATACCTTCTGCTTCCATGAATAGTACAGTATGTTATTTGATAGAATTTTCTAATTTCAATACCTGTTATGTTTGCGGTCTATACAAATTCCATAATTAACTACATCTAGATCTAGCTGAGGTATGCTGAATTATTACACTGTTTCAAGCACCACCACTTGTGCATTAACTATTTCATTATTTAATACTGACTACAGCCTTGTGAACTAGCTTATTGTTTTATTTTTGGTTTTTTGTTTGTTTCTATTAAATAGTTGGGGAAACTGAAGCTCAAAAAGGCAAAGCATACACTAAAAATAGAACAAAAAAGCAGTACAGCCAGGTTTCAAACCCAAGACTCCTGGCTTTAGATGTCTAAATAGAATAAGGACAGAAACATTTCGCTGAGCTACGTCCATGCTGATTCTGGCCCTGGTTTGCTGACATCTGTATTGCTAATAAGACTGGTGAAATTGTTAGAAAAATAACAATTAAAATAAAACCATTTACAGTACTTTCTGAGAACTCTTCATGACAAATATCAATCATCATCAAAAAACAGAATAGTTGAATGTGGCAAGTGGTAGAAAAGATAGAAGCTTAGAAGCAAATATTAATTAATAGCAAAGTCAGACTGTAGTTGTGCTGGTGGTGGTTGTTTAAATCAGAAATTTCTCAAGTGTGCTTTTCCTTTGTTTCCTTGCTGTTGTCACTGCTACAGCACTGGTATTTTTTCTTGTACTATGCTTCCTGCGGTATTTAGAAACTACCCCAACAGAGTGCCTACTTAGACTCCCTTTGGCAAATGACTTAGAGGGATTGGCATGCCATACCAATATACCCAGTGATTAGCAGGAGACGGTGGGTCTTTATGGCTGCTCCCACTTCACATGGATCTGGCTGCCTTAAGCACAATAGATCAGCTGCCCTCATGCTGCGGCTTTTGTTGACTCTGTGGAAGTCATCCAGCCTGTCTCTAAAACAGCATGATTTTGACAAGGTTTTTAGATCCTGCTGCTGAATAGAGTACATTCAACCTTTAGTCAGTTTGCAGCAGCAGTTAAAAGAACCCTTAGCCCTGCTTCCTTTACTTACAGCTGTTGGCAGGTAGTAGAGAGCTGTGTGGCACACCTGGATACCTGCTGAAATGGCTGGTACTTTCAGACACACCTCAAATTCAAGAATACATGCACTATGAATTAAATGCCAATCAGGTGAATAACTTTTTCCCACAGAATTCCATTACAGAAGTGGAGTCAGGTTTTCTGATATCTAACTTAAAGTCTCATTTGAATGCATTTTACTATGAAGGTGTTAAGATGTTATGACCAGTCAAATAGGTATGTTAATATTTCTGTGGCAAAAAAGAAAATAATTTTGACAAAATTTTCTATACTTATTTTCTGTTGGCACCCACTCCTTTTCTTCAAGAATTATTCTTTCTTAGATGGTATTATTTTCTCCCTTGATCAGAAATCTACTCTCACCATTAATTGTTAACTGTGTGCTAGGTAACAGGTTTGTGGTAAGTTCTTTAAACCATGCTCTCTATAGTGTGTTTTGACATCTCCAGTGGCTCTTTAAATAATTGTGTCTACTTAGTATCTGTATTAGAGGAATTTAGTACTTTAGGGGTCCTGCCTACTAAGCTAGAATCCCAAGTTTCTTTTCATAACATCCTTCAATTAGACTTCAGAAAAACAACCAAAACTCTGTCAATTACACACACACACAGGAGAGTCTGATCCAGGAGAGGGTGGTGTGAGGAAGAGGATGCTGGGCAGAATTTATCTTGGTACACAGTTATGATAAGAGATATCTGGCTATAAGACTACGTTGTGGCCAGAGCTGGCTGTGGGAGTCCCAGGTTTGAGCTTGGAGGCATTAGCCGCAAGGATTCTTGTGGAGTAGCCTGCAGTGTAATGTAGGTGTTGGAATCTTAACTATGTCTCTCCAGTTCTAAAGAGTCTTGGGCCCTTTCAGAGACTCAGTGAGCTGCCTCTATCTGTTAATATATTATATTTTTTTGGGGGGGGTCATAATATAACTTAAGTAGATACTCCTGTAAAACCCTCACTAATAGGTCGCCAAACTTTCAAATACAATATAATTCTTATTTTGATATCTCATGCAGCTCTTAGTAGAGACAAGCATAGCAGATATTTTCCCTTAGATGCTGACAATTAATTTAACCTATTCTCTATTCTCTTTATCTTTACCTAATGGTGTAATTATTCACCATTACCTTTCCTATGGTGGATACTCAATAAATACTGAATATATAAATAAACTCTCCTACCCAACCGTTGTGATATAAAGCAAATTCTATGTATCAGGTGCTTGAAGGCAAAGTAGCATCATGTTTATCATAAACAGAAAATGTTACTTCAGAACATAACAGATAGAAAGTGATTTGAGGGAGAAGTAGAACAATTAGGTAAAAAGACAGAAGTGGGTGGTAGGAAAGAGGAAAATAGGAAAAAGTTATTTACGATCCACATGTTTTCCTTTAGTTCTGGACAAAAGGAAAAATGGTTTTTCATAAGCAATTAAAAAATAAATATTTTCTTTTAAATCAAATCTGTGAAAGCAAAGATTTACTTGTAAAATTTAATAACAATTGTCCAGAATGTTATTTTATTATTTTTACAATAAAATGTGGAAAATGCAATAACAAAGGATAAGGTAATAAACGAAGCTGACAACATGATAAAACATTATTAAAGTAATGTCACATTTAGACTGGACACTCATTTACTGGGGTGCTAGAAAGCTAGTAAAGTTGGTCTTGAGGCTATAGGCAATAAATGACTCCAACTCACATTACTTCAACAGTGGAGAAGGAGGGTCTGGTTAAACAAAACAAGAATAAGATGTGTCATTTTCAGCTACTAAAATTGCATTGTCTCAGGCTTGTTTGGGACAGTGCTCTAATTTAGTCACCTGCTTCTTAGTTGAATTTTTACAGTGAAGTTGACTTCACTTCCTGTCAAGTGTCATTGGTTCAATTTTTAAAGTGTGCATTTATCCACATGCATCTGCCTACTCTAAGAAAAAATTAATAAGAATTCTTCAAAGATGAGAGAAGAATTGGGTCAGAATGCTACTCTGTTAAAACTGCCTTATTCTCCTACAGCAGGTGAAAGATCAGCAAGGTATTGTGTGACATGCAAGTGTCAATATATTGAAGTTTCAGGATCAAATAATTTTAGAGGTCAAAAAGATTTTAAAGGTCATCTTCACTAATTTTCTACTCCCTTAGGAATTCTTTCATCAGTATCTGTGGAAGATGACCATCAAACTTTAGTGGTAGGGACTCTGTTTCCCCATAAAGTATCTATTTGTTTACTTAAAATAAGTATTGACTGTTTTGCATGCTACAGGCACAGTGCTAGCAGGAGATATGCTATATATCATATGCTACATGTTGTGGAGGCATATTTTTAGCATGTTCTTCCCACTATAGAGTGTGCTAAAATTCATCTTACTTCATGTCCCATTAATAGTCATATATTTATTTAAAATGAATCAATAATTAAGGTATCTATTTATCTTAAGCTTCATGATCCAAACAACTAAATTTACTTGGTAGGTACAGATGTGGGTAAATGTTTCATTTAATTAGACTTTTTGGCAAGAATAGTACTCTTTATTAAAATATCAAGGCTTACTAACTCAAATAATATCACATTTAAAAGAGGATATATATTGGGATTAAGACTAAAAGAAAGAAACTTCAAGGTATACTTTATCTTCTCATTCATAACTGTTTTTTAACAATGTACAGTAATTGCGAATCTTATTCCATAAGATTTTTCCATTTTATATGCTAATCGAAATATAACATATTTTCTTAGCTGTGAATTAAGTCTTTTTTGAATTTACAGACTTCTTGCCTTTAATCATTTTGAAAATGTTATCACTGTCAAAAACTTATAAAGTTGTGTTCAATCTTGGCCATACAATATAATCATTTGCAGTGATTTAAAAACTACTGAGGCTCACCTACTACCACCACCCATTCTGATTTGATTGGACTTTGGTGGTACCCAGGCATTGGTAGGTTTTTAATCTTCCTAGGTGTTCTAATATGTAGCCAGGTTTAAGAACCACTGTTTAAAGAAAAAAGACATCTCTTTATAAATCTTGCCTTTGTCTGCATATTGATATTCAGAAAGAAGTCTTGCTTTAATTTCCGAGTCTCCTTTCTCAATACCTCTTTCCTTGTACATGTCAGTAGCATGAAAATAATAAAAAGGCAAACACACAAGTAAAAAATGAGTTAAACGTGTGAACAGATATTTTACAAAAGAAGGTATATGAATGGCCAATAAACACCTGAGCAATCCTCGACACCAATAGTTTATCAGGAATATGCAATTAAAACCACTACATACTCACTATAATGGTTCATTTAAAAAGATTAAAAATCTGACATTACCAAGTATGGGAGAGAATGTGGTACAACTAGAACTCTCATACATTGTTGGTAAGACTGGAAAATAGTATGGCTTTTTGTAGTATGTGAAGCAGTGTCTCATAAAGATGAATAATGCCATATGACACAGCAATCCCATTCTTGGGTAAAGTATCTCAAATAACATATTATGAAATGAAAACACCTATACACAACAACTTATACATGAATGTTCATATCAGAATTATTCATAATAATCAAAATCTGGAAACAGACTAAGTTGTACATCAAATGGTGAATGGATAAACAAATTACGTTATAACCATGCTATGAAATGCTAGTCAACAATGAAAAGAAACAGCAGGTATGTAACTAAAAACATTTTGCTAAGTGAAAGAAGTCAAAAACAAAAGACTACCTACTGTATGATTTCATTTACATGGAATTCTAGAAAAGGCAAAACTGTAGTAATAGAAAGCAGATCAGTGGCTGCCTAGAAACAAGGAGAAGTCTGTATTCTCTGCAAATAGTTGTGAGGAAACTTTTAAGGGTGTGGGGATAGTTCTGTATTTCAATTTTAATAGAAGTTATACAACTTTATACAATTAGCAAATTCATCAAACTATGTTCCTAAAATGAGTAAAATTTGTTGTTTATAAATTATATCCCAATAAATACTCCAAAAATAAGTCTTAAAATTAAGCATTCTCATACACTCTTAATGGAATAAATTACAAATTGCTGTGACATTTTTGGAGGGCAATTTGGGGACATCTATGACATTAAAAATAAACATTTTCTTTGACATGTAATTCCACTTTTAGATATTTGTCCTGCAGAAATCTTTACTTGTCCATAAAGATGTAAGTATAAGATTATTCACTGGAACATTGTTTGTTCACATCAAACAATATTCTTCAACAGACTTGTGTTTAAATCAATTATAATATATTCATATAATGGAAAAACCATGCACCTCTTATAAAATGCAACATATCTAATGGAAAATTTCTAACACATAAAAAATTGAAAGTATCAAGGCACAGAACAATGTGAATAGCATGTAAATGTGTTCATAAGAACCCCAACTTTTGAATGTACATAAAATTTCTGGAAGGATACTAAACTGAAGGGGAAATGATGCTAGATTACACACACATGCACAAAATGAAACCAAAAAAAACCCTTTAAATTTCTCTAAAAGATTATCATTTAAAGAAAAAAGTAACAATATATGGTAGCATTAATGGCATATTTAGAAAATATGTAAAAAGAGCACAAAGGGCAGGAAAATGTTAAATGGAATTATGCTCTTGCAAATTTCATACATTGTTTGAATGTAGACTCTGATAAATTAAAGATCCACATAAGTGTTGATTGATTAGTACCAATTTGATGGTGAGTATATGTGGTGCTTGTTTTTCCATTCTTGTGATACTTCACTTAGGAGAATGGACTCCAGCTCCATCCAGGATAACACAAGAGGTGTCAGTTCATCATTATGTTTTTGTGGCTGAGTAGTACTCCATGGTATACATATACCACATTTTATTGATCCACTCATGTATTGATGGGCACTTAGGTTGTTTCCACATCTTTGCAATTGTGAATTGTGCTGCTATAAACATTTGAGTGCAGATGTTAAAAAAAAATTAAAGATGCATATTGCAATCTCTAGATAAATAAAGAAATAATGTAAAGAGGATATCTCAAGATTCAATGGAGAAAATATACATCAAATACTAGAAAAATATCTTACTCATCAAAAAGAAAAGGGAAGGTTTGTTTCAATCTAGAATCAAGGGGAGGAGAGCCAAATACATGGAATATTGACTCATATGAGACACTTTACAGGGATCTCAGAATGACTACCAGATTGGAATGGGCACCTGGGTACAAGGAGAAGAATCTACATGTTACTTGGGGAAGTACAAAAATTAAAAAAAAAACCCAACTTCACAAAATTCAAGGACCCTTCTTGAGTTGGATCCTACTGATCCAAGCTAGTGGAGTGACGATACCTATGCTAGAATAGCAACAATAATGTAATTTTGGATATTATCTATGGAAATGGGTATGATTAACAAAAACTTTATTTTTATTACTTTTTATAATGGAGAGAAATTTTCAAAGAAAATACTAAATTTATCAAAAATGACAAAATTAATTAAAGATCACATTAAAAAGAGCTCTTGATTTGCAGATAGAAACAAGTTTAAACATTTTTCTTGATATAATCTTTATAAACTACATAGTTTAAGTGAAGAATTTAATTAGACTACTTTAAAAAGAGACAGAATCACTACTCTTCAAAAATAGTTAATCTTCAAAATTAAAAATAAGACACTTGTCTCATTTAACAGTTGGCTGCACAGTCAATACAAGTGTATTTTGCCTCCTGTTAACAGTATGCAAAGCTCAGCATAAATAAAACATGTATATACCAAATTATTTTCTCTTTGACTTATATTTTTATTTCAGTAATACTTTACTTTCCATTCTGATTGATCTTAAATAAGCACTGATGTATAAGATAGGATCATATTGCTGGAAAAATCTTAGAGGTTAATAAGGAGAAAGACAAAAATAGCAAATTATATCATAGAGAAAAGTGAAATTGCTACTTGGCTTTTGCACTAGTCTAATTTCTTAGAGAGTAACTTTAGTTCAGGGTCTGGTCTCAGGACTGAATTGCAGAAAATCTTGTCTGTTAAGCAGATCCCAAATTAATAATTAATCAGGCTCTCAATTTTACAAGATATGGGTGCACAAAGCAGTATGTAAATACAGACTGATGGCAAATGTTTTCCCACCTGATCGTATTTCACTCTCTGATGTGGCACGTGCCTTTCTTTGAATCATGGTGTTTAAGACCTAAAATCAAAGAGTGAAAATTATTTACTAGTTGAGGTAAGAGCAGAGACATCTGGTCTAAGGGATATGTTAGGCCATGGAAAAACCTGGTAATCTCTCTCATCACAGGATATCCCTGTGTAGTGATTAAAGAGTTTGCATCACCCTGATCCAGTGCCTTTACCTACAGACAGTGCTAGATAAACACTGATGATTCCTCCACTGCCTTTGCTGTACTTTTCTGGACTGTACTCAGACCAAACACCTTCCTTCTATTCACTCATCCTTCCTTTAGGCAGTGTGGTAGGCAGGAAAATGGCCCCTAAAGATGCCCCCATCCTAACTCCTAGAGCCTGAGAATATTCTATGCCACATGGCAGAGGGAAATTAAATTCGCAGATGGAATTAAGTTTGCTCATTAGCTGACTTTAAGATGAGAAATATTCTCGACTATTCAGCTAGGCCCAGTGCGATCAGAAGTGTTCTTAATTGTGGAAGAAGGAGGCAGAAGAGTTAGTCTCAGAGTGATGCAGCGTGATATGATTAGATCAGCCATTGCTGGCTTTGGAGATATAGAGGACCCAGAGCCTAGAAATTTTCTTTCAGAAGCTGGAAAAGGTGAGAAAATGGGTTCACCCCTTTAGCCTCCAAAAAGGAATGCAATCCTGCTAACAACTTGGTTTTGGCCCAGTGAGTGCCATTTCAAACTTCTGACATCCAGAACTATAAGATGATAAATTTGTGTTGTTTTAGCTGCCAAACTGTGGTCACTTGTTACAGCAGTCAATAACACAGGCACATTACTATGTTCTGTTACTTTAGTTTTGTCTTGGGAGATATCTTGCATTTTAAGGTGACGTTTACCACTGAGAATCTCATGCAATGTGAATTGCTTGTACTGAGAACTAATTTATTGGTGGCTTACCTTACTATAGTTTCCTGTATATTGACCACAAGAACACAGGACATGGAGTAAAATAATCCGAGTTCTAACCCTAGTTTTTCACTTCTTGCCTCTGTGAGTTCTCTAATAAATTTCTTTTAAAAACCATCAATTTCTTTAACTAGTATGCTTACTCAGCTAGTAATCATACTTAACTGGGCTGGCACATAGGATGTTTTAAAGTTCAAAGTGGGGAGTGGCACATAATTAAGATAATTAGCTTGTTTTCTTAGTTTACAGTGATGGAAATGAACATTGAAAGAAACTGCTACTTGATTAAATACATAGAGCAAATTAGAAGCTAACTGGCTTAGGAGGAGGTATTTGCCCTCCTGATTGATTTTAAATTGATTGATTTTAAAACTCCCCCATTGGTTTTGTTGGGGAGCTTGGTTGAGGGAGGGAGGAAGAAGGTTGAGGAAAGGGGGAGATTGGTTGGTGGACTGATTTCCTCCCAACCCACCCCATTTACGCTAAAGTGATACCATTCTGTGTAAAATAGAATTTGAAGTAAAGGGAGAGGGTTCAAAGAAATTGAAACCCTTGCCCTGTATCATGTGCAAATACAGGTCCGCGTAGCCTAGAATATTTCCTCTGGCCTGTCTATATCAACATTGGGGGATGCACAGTTCCTACAGACATGTATAGAAAGAAAAGGCATGTGTTAGCACGTAAGATTAAATGAAGTGACTTCTGTAAAGTGTCTACCACAGTGCCCTAATGTGTACGATTAATACATTACAATTATTTAGAGTAAAGGTGAGGGTTTCATAACATTAAATCGTATTAAGCCAAGAAACGCAGTAGTGACCAAATCCTCTCCACCTCTTACTCTTGGGCTCTGACCTTAGAAAATGAATAATTTCAGTACGTTAAGTGAAGACACATTTCAATTGCCCTCTATTCTGTTTACTGGATAAATTTGCCTGTGCATGTGTTTCATTCTATTTCTAAAATATGCCTTCTTTAGAAAGTTTCTATCTGTTAAAGTCATTATTTAATATGGAATCCTATTGTCTAGGATAAATACTCATATGATATTTACACTATATTTGCGTTCTACTGGCGTTTTAGATAAGGATTCACACAATATTCCTTCCTGTGAAAAGTGACATATTCTGGAAGGGGAAAAAAAGATAGAAATGGGTCCTTATATTTTGATAAAACATGTCCAATGTCTATCTTGCAAAACATTTGAATAACTTACAGTTAATAATCTAATAATTAGTGTTCTTAAAATTGTCCAAAAGACCAAGTATACTATGAAAATATTTTAAGCAAAGAAATTTATAAATGAAGAACAAAAGCATTCTTACTATTCTCAGAGGATGTGGAAATGTTTCAAATAGATATAATATGAACACTTTAATTATATAAAGAAAGCACATTGAATTCTCTTAAGAAAAACTTGAAAAAAAAATTAAAACTGATGAGCTTTTTTCTGTGTAACTTTGGGATAATTAAATTTTGGGTAATTTCCATTGAGATACACTATAAAAGTTTAATTTAGTTTATAATTCATATTCCATCTCCCTCTCTGCACACATATACTTTCTGGAAGCTAATTGCCTGAACTTTTTCTATACTGTTTATTGTGTTTTCACTCAAGGATATATTTAGCAAACACAAAGAAAATAAAGCCTAAAACCTACTTTAAAAAAAATTCTGTAATGCATTGATTTTATATACACATATACACATGCACATATGTGTAAGTATACATTGTGTATATTTGTATATATTTGTGCTAACTCACACGCAAACATTCAAACTGTCATTACCAATACTGAGACAATTTGAGCCATAAAGATGGTGTATGAATGTGATCATCCAATAACTGAAGGCCTAGGTCTAGGAAAACATTTCTTTACTAGAAATTATATTTAATAAAATAATAAAAAACAATTAATAATTTTTTTTACTATTTGTAACTGCTTTTGTACTTTTTGAAATTGTAGTATATTATGTTTTAAAAAATGTAAAGAAGTTCTCAAAATCTTTCACTAACAGCAGTTTTTTTACCCATTGCAATTCTAAACAAAAGAAATATATGCAGACTCTGCATTCTAATGGATATTTGCCTCAAATGGATGCCGATCTATACTACTAAAAATACGATGAACATTTGCATATTGCGGTGATAATAGACATTTAGTCTCACTACCTATCAAATTCTCTACTCCTCTAAATCCTGAGAATTTCTCTTTTTCTTCCTCCTTGCACCCAGAAAGGCAATATTTATACACTGGAAGAAAAGAAATCTTCTAGAATAAGGGCCAGCTCTTGGAAGTTTTACTCTTTTAATTATTTATGATATGTACAAAAAAGTATGTAATACATGTTAGATATAATCAGGCAACACACATTTATTGAACAATTATTGATGCCTAATTGACATCTCAAACCAATTATATTCTAACTAAATTCCTGGTCTTCTCTTTCTAACTTGCTTTACTATATCCCAGTTAGTAGTAACTCTATCCTTCCAGCTGGGCAGTCCCCAAACCTTGGAGTCGTCTTTGATCTCTCTTTTTCAAAAAATTCTGTTTTCTCTACCTTCAAAATATGTACAGAATCTTACCACTTCCCACCATCTTCGCTGCTTTTCAAAGCCATCATCATCTCTAACTTGTATCCCAGCTCATATCCTTGCTCCCCTTATAGTCTAATTTCAACCTAGCAGTCAGTGTTATCTTTTTAAATATAAATCAGATCAGGCCACCTTTTGGTTCACATGTCCAACGCCTCCCCATCTTACGTGGAGTCAAGGCCAGCCTCTTCACAGTGGCTACGAGGCCCTCCACACCGGTTCCCTGCTACTTCTCTGACCTCTTCTTTAACTCCAGCCGTTCTGGCCCCTTCTTGGTTAATTGACCAATTACATCAGGAATTGCACTGACTCTTTCTGTTTCAAGCAATACTCTTTCTCCATGTGTCTGTGTGGCTCACCCCTTATATCTGTCCAATTTTTGGTTGAATGTAACCTTCACAGAGAGGCCTGTACTGATCACTATATTGAAACTTACAAACCAGACTGTAGCACTCCTAATCCCCTTCCCTGCTTTATTTTTCTCTGTAACACTAATAAACTTCTAGCACAGAGTTTACGTATCTGCTCTCACTAAAAAAATCCATGAGGGAAGACATTTGTTTATTTCTTTATCCCAAGTACCATGAAGAGTGGCTTACACACAATGAATATTTCTTGAGTGAGTGAATGAATATGTTCTATTCACTATATTAATTACCTAGGAAGCTAATAGTGAACAGGACATACTTCCTGTTTTATGGAGCTTATAGGCTACTGCACTAGTCATAGCATTTACAGTTTGAAGAGATATTTAAATTGCATATAGTCCAACTGCAACATTTTATAGATCAGGAAACCAAGGCCCACTTATGTTTTGGAGTTTTTCAATGATCATAGAGTTTTGAGAGCTCAATTATCTGGTTTATAATGCAGTAGTATTTTTACCACACATTGTGCTTAACAATTTCCTTTTATCACAGTTTGTGCTCAAGGTACAAGAGGTACTACAAAAATTAAATGTAAGACATACAGAGGAAAAGTTAATGTACAATATTATAAATTGTATTGTTAATGCTAAGTGGAACAGGGTGCAGTGGTGTGTACCTCTAGTCCCAGCTACTTGGCAGGCTGAAGCAAAAGGATCACTTGAGCCCAAGAGTTAGAGTCTAGCCTGGGCAACATAGACTCCATCTCTCTACAAACAACAATAACAAACAACAAATAATGCTGGAGTGGTTCGGAATTATAAGAAATATCTGTGCCCTAAAGTTGTTATGGCATCATTCAATGAGCTGAAGGAAGAGTAAACAAAGAATAATGGAACTAGGTATAGTATAACTGAAAGGCTTATAGCGTGGGAAGAGAATGAAGGAGAGTAATAAGCTTCATTAAATTAATTTAAGACTCTAGGCCTCGTATGGGAATGCCCACGTTTGGTGTGTGTGTCTTTATGCATGCAGATTTGTATGTATTCAAGCAGGGTATTTGACAAAGTTTCTCTTGATACCTTGTTGGCATTATGGAGGTAAATAATCACTACATTTCACTGGTTCATAGATGGCTGAATATTTGTATGCCAATTATTGATTAATGAATAGATTTTAACTTAAAGTCTTCATTGCAGCAAGTTTTCTATCTTGTCTCTATTTCTTTAACACTTGTATAAGTGATCTGAATGTAGATTAAAATAAAGCATAGTGATGAAATTGAGTCTGAGGCTATATAATATGGCTTTTTCATATACAAGATGACAGAATCAAGATTTCAAAGATATTGAGCAGGAATAGTAATCATAATTTTAATTACCACATTTTGGAGTAGCTACTATGTGCTGAATAGGCCCTTCATACACTTCATCTCATTTGATTATTACAACACAGCAAAGTAGACATTGTTATCCTCAATTTAAAAATAAGGCATATAAAAATTAAATCACATACTCAGTGGCTGAAGAAAAATTTTATCTCAGCTCTATCTTGCTCAAGAACTCATGCTACACCATTTCTAGGCTAAAGTTTATAAAATTTATGAATAGTAAATTTAATAGGGATAAATACAAGTCCCTACATTTGGATACAAAGAGTCATTTTCCTAAGTATAGAAAGGGATGACTTGAATTTAAAATACTTATTTTCTAATTTAAGATTTTGTTATATATAAGTGAATAATTCTGTTTAGCTGATAATAAAGCTAATATAATCTTAAATCTGAGGCCACCTTGAAAATATTACACCAAAGTCATAATTATTTCATTCTATTCCTCTTTGGTTGGATCACATCTGGACTACTGTGTTTAGTTTGTTATGTGGCCAATAAGGAGTTAATATCGACAAACGAGATTCTTGTGGAGCAGGAGTAATTATGACCATAGGACCTTGAACACATTCCTTGCTTATCTATTTGTTGTTATTCATAAAGTGAGTTGTCACAGAAAATATCCTAAATTTCTGTTTGGAAAACACATATGACAATAGACTGCCTAATCTTACAAATGAATATCTCCAAATCCAGGTAGTTAGAGGAATGCATAAGATTTGAACTCATGCAAGCTTACTAGGTAGACAGGAGCTCTGAATGACTCTTAAGAGCAACATGAGGTACTTTTGGGCAAAGCAAAATAACAATACAAACAAACCTCATAAGGCTATCACACTAAGAAAATATAACTCCCATAAAAACTTTAACAGAGGAAAGCATAAATAGGGTTTCCAACTATATGCAAACATTATAGGATATATTTATAAGAATAGGTATTTATGAAAATCAGGGCTGTGTTTTTTCTGTAAGTTCCACTATTACAAAAAGTTCCACAAAACATTTTATAGTCACCAAGTAAGAGTGGGAGTATAATATAAAGCACTACAACCATTGCAGCGTATCATGCAGAGGTAACTTGACTGACTTACATGAAAAATTACACTGCTGTTCATCACACTCTGTTAGACTTTTAGACAGTTCATTTAGCCTTTGATTTGTTGGGTATATTACCTACAATTTGGGCTTTCAAACCAGTCCCAACTGATTTGACAGGAGCACAAAAGACTTCTGCTTTCAATTTAAAGACTATGATAAAAGAAATGGTGAATGAGAGTTTTCTATTTGCAACACTGGTTTTCTTGAGTGCCTTTAGCTATGATCTGATGCATTTATTGTTCTTTGAGGAAGAGTAAGGTAAGACTAATTTAACACAAATATCTGCAGCGGGAATACAAAGAGGGTTCTCTGTGTCATCTCAGGAATTTTCTTCAATTAAGAGAGAGTGAAGCAATGAAAATTGATGTTCCCATAAATATGCTGATTTTTGCTTCCATCAAATAAATCCAGAAACTCTGCCAATTGGAAAAAAGATTTTAATCTTTGTCAATTTTTTTACTCATTTATTCTAACAAAGGTCATAAAGGGAAAAGTCATAAAAATTTCCACAAACACAGCAAGGACCATCAACATTACTTTACTTGGGTCACATTAATGCTTTGTGCCAAGAACTATAAAGTATTTTTCGTGTAGCTATTAGTTAATACTGTTAATAGGCATATCTCAGATCTACATCAGGTAAGATTGCCTTAGGTGACACTTTAGAACTCCAAGTTAGAAGCGTGTTTACTGAAGAGAAACACCCCATTAAAATAAAATTACCTGTCCTCAGTATCTTTCCACCATGTAAATACCAAAGATATTGATAGCATTATTATCAATGCAGGAAACAGATTGAGCTATATTTATCACTTTAGCATTTTCAGGTCTTTTATAATTCTGGAGTTACAATGTCAGGCCTCCATACTCTAGGATAAACAAAGTTTAGTGCAAAACTTTCAAGCAGGTCAATTGATGTACTTATTAACAATATTTACATTATTCAATTGACTGGCTCAGGAATTTATTTCTAACTGCAACAGAATAATTAAAATGCCATTTTAAAGCTTGTTATTGACAACTTTATCTATCCTCTCTGTGGGCATTGCAGAGGTCCCGAAGAGTAATTCTATCATAAGAAAAAAATAACAAAAAGAATAAAAAGAATGGAAACTTTCATAATTGGAAATATAACCTGAACAGAACATTACTCAAACTAGTTTCTGACTGAACGTCCAAATTAATCAAAAATACTGGATCTTTTGCCTATGTCACTGCTTAAAGTCTGCATTTGCTGTATAAAACAGAGAAAAGTAAGATAAAAACACCTATTCATGTGGCTATGGAATGGGTCAAGAAGATGGTCTTGTAGGAAACGGTATTCTAAGTTAGGAAATAAGTCATTATCTAGGAATATACATTCAGATTAATGCAATCATTTTAAAATAAAGGCCAAATTTTAATATATCTCCCACAAACATGAGAGTGTCATGTTAAGATTTCATGAGGAAGGATAAAATGGAAAATTAGTTTGAAGCCTCTTTTAAGTGTCCTGGCAAGAGATGATGAGGATCTAAACTAAATAAAGGAGGAATGTGAAGGGGGAGTAGAAGGGATAATGTTGAGTTATGTGAAGAAAATATCCTCTACAGATTTTGGTGGTTTAATATAGAAAATAAGAGAATTAAGAGTCACAGATGACTGCTAGGTTTCTAGACTGGAGGTACTATTATTTGCCAGAAGAGAAAATAGAAGACAAAGAGAAAATGGAGTTTGAAGTGTCTGTCCTATTGCAAAGTCTCTGTGTCTTTCTGATAAATGTTCTTTCTTCACAAAGAATCTACAGCTATACTATTAATATTCATAAAGAAATTTACAATTTTACTAGATACAAGATCAATATAAAAAATTAAATGCACTTAAATGTGCCAGCAGCAAACAAGTAAAAAAATAGTTTAGCAAATCCACTATTTATACTAGCATCAATAAAACTAAATTTAGAGGAATAAACTGAACAAAATTTATGCAAGACATTTATCTAAAAACTACATGACTATGGAGATTAATTAAAGGTCTAAATAAATGGACAATATACCATGTTCATAGATTGGACAACTCACTATTGTATGATAATAATTTTCAAAAGTTGCTGATAGATTCAATTAAAAAGTATTCAGAATACCTAGACATTTTTTGTGGAAATTAATAAGCTCTTTCTAAAATTTATGTGTAAACTAAAGGATCCAAGAATGACCAAGAAAATTTTGAAGATATCAGAACTCATTTTACAGCTATATTAATAAGGCGATGTGAAATTATATTAGCACAAAGAAAGACAAACAGAATAATAGAACTGAATACAGACCTCAAAAATAGGCCCACATTTATACACTCACCTGATTCACAATTTACAATTGGATTTCCATTGCAATACATTGGAGAAATAGTGTCTTGATATCAATATAGAAAAAAAGATGAACTTTGAATTATACCTTGTACTTCACACAAAACAAATCAGTTCCAAATCAGTTTAATCAGTGAGAGATTAAAAACACAAAGCTTCTATAATGCAGCAAGTGTAATTATTCATGTCTTTGTGGTAGGTACAGATTTTATAAACAGGACACAGAAAGCAATAACAGTAAAGGGAAAGATTGATGAATTATACCTAATAAAATTAAGAACTTCCCTTCATCAAAAGACAGCATTAAGATAGTAAAAATACAAACCACAGAATGGGAAGAGAGATTTGTTACACACATTTTTGAAAAAGTGCTCACATTAAGTATATATAGATAACTCATACAAATCAATTTTAAAAAGACAACTCGATGTTTTAAAATGGGCAAAATTCTTGAATATATACATCATTTAAAACAGGATGTGGAGGGTGCAGCTGGCTGGATTTATTTTATTTTTTACTTTCTACTTAGATTTTAAAATATTTTAAGTATAGTAGACTGAAATGTTCAATAATGTATCTTTTCTGAAAAAAAGGATGCTCTTTGTGACAATTCTTAACACAAATCTGCATCATCTCTATTGCTGCAATGGCCATGTGAGCTCCTGAATGATTGGCTTTCTCATCGCTTATTAATAACACTAGTGACAGCCACCATAAATATTAACAGAAAATAATAGGTAGATTTATTGAATACTTATTATATACCAAATCCTCTAATAAGAATTGTAGATCACTATTTCACTTCATGAAATTAATAAGTGTGCAAGATAGGTGCTATTACTATTTCTTCTTTTTTACAGAAGAGGAAATTGAGACAAAAGATGTTAAATAATTTTCCCAAAACCTAAGCGCTAATGGGAGACAGAGTTCAAAATCAAATTGTCTACGTGACCCTGGAGACCTCACTCTGAAGCACTACGCAACGCGGTAATGAGTTAGAGTAAATTCCCCATCAAATTTTAGCAGTTTTGCCACTACTTTTCCTAATCGATGAATCCTAATAAGAAGGTTAATTTGGCAGTTTTTCTAATCTTAGAGATCCACTGAAAGATCACTGAGTAAATGTATTTAGGATCAGTTATAGGATTCCGACTTACTGCAAATGTTTAAAGTGGAAAAATGCAATCGATACCTGCAGATCCTTTTCACTGTAACCAAAGTACATTTATTGATAATGTGCTCTTAAGGAGAAACTATTAACAGGACTGTTAGCTGAGTGTACAATTTATCATCTCATTCAAAAGTGCTTATAAGTAAATGACTTCTAACCTAGGGAAGTTGAAGAGACAAGTAGGATTCAACCAAGGAGGCTTTTAATCCCTTTGATTAAGAGAGCAGTGCTTACTAAAGAATATTGGAGAATACTGACAAATGTAAAGAAAAAATAAATAAGATTGCTCTAAATCCACCTTCAAGAGTTAAAATATTTTTTTAATCTAAGCCTATTTTTTAAACTTGCATCGTTATGAACATATAATTTTTCCTTTTTATACAATATTGTGTGATAAGCATTTTATGTCCTTAATTTCTTCATAAGTATTATTTTAATGGCTATATTAATATTTTGATTTATATTTGTACTATAATTTGTTTAAACAATTTCATTTTTTATAATTTTCTTTTTCATAAGTAATGCTGATATATTTGTGCATAAATTTTATTCACTCATCCAGTTATTTTCCTTCCAGATAAATGCATAGAAGTAGAATTAATAGATCAACAGTTATGAACACTTTCATGAGTCATGGGACATGTTATTTAATTGTTTTCTAGATAGATTATCTACCATGGCAGTATTTGCTACAGAATTATATTCATGTCTTTCTCTCAGTATCTTACAATATTTTTTAAAAACCTCTAAGAATTATACATATGTCCTGTTTCAAACTACCCAAACTAATCAAATATATCAAGTCTTTTCTTCAAAAGCATTCTATAAGCATAGTAACTTCTTATGCAAATACTATTTTTTATGCAAAAAAAGAAATGTTGAGGGATATTATTAATAGTTTTAATACCAAAGTGGCAAAACTAATTAGCCTTTAATAATGACAAAAAATTTGCAAAATAAGGCTCATAGATGGAATTATTTAAAAAATAAAAGGCTTATAAATGCTTGTAGAGTGAAAATGTTTGAAACCAAGAAAGTACGTTAATGATGTATTCATTCAATTCCTCTTTCAATCAACAGACACTTATTATGCACACACTGGGTTCTGTTTGCTGTGTTAGGCACTGACAATATAGGATTGAAAAAGACAGAGAATCTCCTGACTGCAGAGAACTTGACCAATGAAAGGGTGAGCGTGAGATGCAGTGAAAAGACAGCTCCACGGAAAGTGCTCTGTGAAACAATGGCAGGGCCTACAACGTCACCTAGGGGAGCAATTTCCTCTAGACTCAAGGAGTATGCAAAGTGGCTTCCAGGAGTAAGTGAAAGACAAATACCGCTTATGTCCGAAAAGAGTGTGGAGATAAGAAAGTTTCAGTTAGAGAAAATAACAAAAGCCCTGAAGCTAGAAACATCCAGACGTTAGAGACACCATGTTTGGGGAAGTCAGAGCAGCTCAGGTTGGTTAGAGCATAGGGGGAACCTGGCAGTAGACAACCTTTTAAAAGAAGTGACATCCTAAAGAACATCGTAAGTTTCAAAAATAGTTTTGGCTTTAACATGGCAATAAATGGTTTAAGTTGGACAGTTGCTTGATAAATATTTTCAGTGTGGAAGTAAAACTGGAGGGGAACAAGACCCCAATCTAGCAGGAAGATCAGATAGGAAGCCAGCAGTCACACAGACGAAACATGGTGGTAGACGGGAGGGGGATAGTCGTAGTGCAGAGATAGTCGTAAAGATCAGGAGGTTTTTCAGAAGCAGAATAATCAGGACTTGGCCATTAATTGGCTGTGGGGCTGAAAGTAAGAAGGCTGAAGAGTTCAGGATGACAGCAGAGATGATGCCGGGATGACAGAAAGAAACATGACTACTTCCTTCAGCTCTTGCTGTGCTTCAAGACTGACAAAGCCATAGGTTAAGGAATCATTAAATATATTCTTAATGTCCATTTCCTTGTTAATAAGAGCCAAACTCTCTGTATTTATAGAATCAAGAATAATTATCCACCCCACATTTTAGAATGAATAAAAATAATTTGCCTTACATTTTATAATGCTAATCAGTGTATAAAGCACTTTCACATTCATAATATCTTTTATATCTCAAACAAATTTTCTGATGTTGGTAGCACACAAATTACTATCCTCATCAAATCAATGA
The DNA here is from genome assembly GCA_023783475.1 of Daubentonia madagascariensis. Lineage (NCBI taxonomy): Eukaryota > Metazoa > Chordata > Mammalia > Primates > Daubentoniidae > Daubentonia > Daubentonia madagascariensis. The sequence continues at coordinate 35,000,987 of JAKFHU010001035.1, read as the reverse complement.
GTAGGCTGAGGTTTGGCAAGCTTAACTACTTGACCAGATGACACCTCTAGTAGGTGATAAAGCCTGGACTCAAATGTAGACTTTTTATCTCTGCAGGAAAATTTCCTTCCAAAAAATATCCTGACCCTCCAGATTTCATATTGCGAGTATAAAGGGATTACAAATGCAGATATATTTATCACCTAACACCACTACATAAATAAGATAAAAATCGAAAAGAGACTAATCACAAAAGATGAATTTAGCCTTTCTGAAGATACAAATTCCTCATTTCAGGTTTGAGAAAGTTGGACTAAACTATAGGAATATGATTCTTTAATAGAACTAACTGTAACTAACAAAAATTTTTAACTTGCTTAAGCCAAGAATAGAAGATGCCGTGAGTTGTAGGAAAGGAATGGATGAAGTTGGGTTTGGAGACAACTGGAACTAAAAATTGAATGTTAGCAAAATTCTCTATGTCTCTCTTTGATATTTGTTTTTTTGTTTTGGCATTTTTATGTTTGTGTGTTCTCATTAAGTGGCACTCATGACCCTAGCATTCTGAGTTTACGTTCTCAGATGTAAGGAGGAGGGAGCTTCTTTACCAGCTCAAAATAGAAAAATTCTGGAGAAATACTCTAATTGGATCAGCTTAGGTCACTTGCCAATCCCTTTGCAGGGCAATTTGCTCTCAGAAAATTTCCAGGAGTACCAAGCAGTCAGGAAACAATACCCACAGACCTTATCAAAATCTACACTGGGTGACATTATAAACAAGCAAAACAAGTTGGTGTGCCTATTCCAAAGTTCATTGATCTCAATGCAAGTTGCTTGGAACAATAAGTTGTACATATATGTGGGAATTAAGTACATGTATGAGTTATTTGTGATTTTTAGGAAGTTTATAAGGATTGATGATTTTGTCAATTGTTTGCAATCCTACTTTGTTTTGGATCTTTGTGTCTCACAAGACACAGAGGCTACTGAGATTTTTTGTAAATTGGCTAGTGGCAAAAGTAGAATTTAAACTGGCTTTTGTAACTGTCGCGTCTTATGAGAGCGGTCCCCAACCTTTTTGGCACCAGGGACCATTTTCATGGAAGACAATTTTTCCATGGACCAGGGAGGGAGGAGATGGTTTTGGGATGATCCAAGTGCATTATATTTATTGTGAACTTTATTTCTATTATTATTACATTGTAATATATAATGAAATAATTATACGACTCACCATAGGTTGGGGACCCCTGTCTTATGGGGTGTGGTTATTATAGTTGATTATAGCTTTTCTCCTCGACTGGGATGATTTTGATGTTTCCTCAACTGTGTGAAATAACAACTGTTCCCTACTTTTCCTTATGTTTAAAGAAAAATTATTTGTAGTCTCCTAAATAGGAATGTATGTCAAAGATCAAATTTATATTTAAAAAAGTCGGACAAATGACTCAGTATCTAAAATTGGAGAACATGTTAATTTTGAGCTTTTTACCTCCAGTTGCTACGAAATGAGTGCTATAAAGAATTTAAACCTTCTATTTCAGCTGTGTTGTACTGATTTTTATAATACAGATATTAACTTGAACCTGGCTTGATCACAAAAATTATGGACAAAGGCTGGGCAACTCATCCCAGTTCTGGTTTACAATCAATTTTGTGTTTTCTTAGACAGTTATTTAACTTCTCTTTTTTTTTAAACTAGTGGTGGAATTATACAAAATTTATTCTATCAGCTTCCCAGATAATAAAAATAAATGAAGTTTTAAGTGTAAAGCTTTGCATAAGAAAATACTTGCTAAATGCCACATATTTTGCCTCTGCTCCTTCTTATTGTTACTGTTATTACTAACACTTCCACATAAAATACTCACATTTTGTATGAACTATTTAAGTAGCTTCTAATTTGTCCACCACCCTTCAGCTTAACTCTATTTAATTCACAGTACACCATGCTGAGAGCTACTCTTCCAAAAGAAAGAACAGTTCTGAGTATTGGTGCCTGATGTTTACAGGAGTTCAGACCTGCCATAGCCTGCCTTTTTTGCCTTTTCCACAGGGGTTTCTGCAAAACTTTAGTATGTTTTTACATCCTTCTTTCTTCTTCTAAATCCCTCATCTTCAAAAAAAAAAGAATCTTTATCCTTTTATTCACAGAGAAAATTGCAGTAACCTTCATGAGACCTTGCAACTTGTCAGTCCCCTCTCCTCCTCAACACATACGTGGATTACATTCTTATTTCAGAGGAAGCCATGTGCCTTCTCCTCTTTAAAGTGCTAACTCCATGTAGGCACTCAACCTCATTTCTCTTAATTTCCTTTATGACTTTGTAATTTCCTTTTCTATGATTTCATTCCTTCTGTCTGTAAATTGTTCGAACTGTCTTCATCCTTTGAAAAGCATATCTCAACCTTACTTTGCACTCAAATCACCACCACCTGTTATTCTTTTACTTCACTGACACATTACTTAAGCTAAGCCTTTAATTATTTTCCACTTCTTTAGCTCCTTTTACTCTTCAACTCATTTCAATTGATATTTTTTCATTAATTTTTAAATTGACCTTGATAAGATCACCAAGTGAACCAAAAATCATGAATCCATTTCATTGCTCACTAGATAAGCCCCTCTCTACCCTCTAACACTACTGATTGCATTCTTTAGACTCTTTCCTTCTTTGATTGATAGAAAACTAATCTTTCTGGTTTCCCTACTATCTTTTGGCCTAATTATTAATACTTATGCCCGTTCCTTCATCATTCCCTAAATATTGTTCATGGAGCTCTCAATTACCCATTCTTCTCTTAGTCTACATGTGCTTCCTTGCTGTGTTAAGTAGATGCTCCATGACTTCTCTTACACCTAAACATTCATAGCTCTAACCACTACTTTCTCTCGGAAGTCCTACTCCGCTGCATTTCCGTAACATATTTTGCCTGATTTGATGCTGTCTATCTTTTGGGGTCTTACTCAAAATCCTCCAACAGATGTTCCTTGCTTCTTTCTCTCCCTCCTGAGATATCCTATATTGTGCTTTTTGTGTTCTTCTTGTGATATACCACTTTCTACCTTACTTTATCTATGGAGATGTGGAATGTGTGTTACCTGAGGGCAATGTTCTTATTGTTTTATCTGCACATCTCCCACACTGCTTGTCACAGTTCTTTGTATAGTAATTTCTCAATATCCTTTTGTTGAATGCATGAAAAATGAATATTACAATTATAAGAGATCTTACAGATCATCAGGTTGTGTTTTCAGCATTGATAACAAATGGTCAGACTCGGGGAGTCAACCTAACCTTGTCCTGTGCTCAAAACAGCCTCATTTTAGATACTAAACAGTTAAAGAAGAGACTATTATAATGCACACACATCGAGCTGACTACACTGGAGGAGAGGTATAGGAGACAAACCTCAGATGCAAATTCAATTCCTGAAATATTTTTATTGTAGCATATAAATCCAACAACTTCTAAAAAAATTCTCTGATCAACCAAAATGTTGTGCCGGTGTTCCTCCCTTCCTCCAAATTCAAAAACTCCCTCTATTCCTTCTTCAGCTGCAGAAATAATGAACATAATAGAAAACGCATGGCATGAATATTGGTTAATCTCTTTAGAAATATAGTTTTTGTAACATATTTGACTGCACTCTTTTATAGTTTTCTGATATGTATGCATCAAAAAGGGGCACAAATATGGCTGACATGTTACTGAGAAATGTTCTTTAATTTTAACAGAAGAAAGGCAAAGCAATATGAGTGAAGGAAAAAAATGGGAGACCCTTTAGGGTTCCTCAGTAATCTTGTGATAATATCAATTTGTAGACAAATATATAGGACATATATAGAAAAAAATGAGACCTAATTTCCTAATTTTATAGGCTTTTTGAAAAATTAGGAATGTTTGATATTATAAAAATTCATTGCAGAATAACAATAGGTAAGCTGAGCTAATTAGGACCAATGATTACTGACACTGCAGTTAGTTTCAGCAAGTCAAGTTCAGGAGAAAGACTCAGAGGAGTGAAGCATCAAATGGAATGAAAAACTAAGATATAGAAAAAATAATCAGGGACACATGCCATAATCTAAAATAGGTAAGTTAAAGGTCAGAGGCTGTAAAAAGGAAGTAATTTTCCACCTCTATAGAATGAATCATGAGAATTGAGATTAGACAAAGTCATTACTAAAAGAAGAGAAGATGTTTCCCCAGAAATTATGGCCGGGCTGATATTGGTTGATTCAGACATTCCAAAGACATTTATTAAGAAACCTCTATGTGCTAGACATTGTTTTATGTGCTCAGGATAGATCAGTAACTATAATAAACAAAGATCTCTGACCTCCTGGAGCCTGTATTGTAGGAGGAAAATAGTAAGTAACAAGCATAATAATAAATAAGTAAATGATATGGTGTATTAGAAAGTGAAAAATGTTATAGGAGAAGAAAGTAGTATAGGTTAAAGGGAATAAAATTATCTGTGCCCTATTAAATATGATGGTCAGGGCATTGTCACTGGGGAGGTGAGGTTTGAGCAGCAACATGAAGGAAGTAAGGTAGTGAGCCAAGCTGTTGTTGAATTCCCAGTCAAAGTGTGTTTCCAAACCCTTGTGAGAAGCTCAGGCATTAAATATGGTAAAAAGAGCTTTGGCCCTGCAAACAAGAAGACAAGATTCCAGGTATTTATTCTTCTACTTACATGTGTAGTCATGCTGCTCAAATCATTTAAATTCTATTGACTCTCAATTTTCTAACCTGTAAAATAAGTATAACACTATTAATCTCACAGTATAGGAAAAATTAAAGAGTTTCATATTTAATAAGCTTTTTATTTATTTTAGAATAGATTTAGATTTATAGAAAAGTTGCAAAGATAGTACAGAGAGTTCCCAAATACCCTACACCCAGTTTCTTCTATTATTAACATCTGACACTAGATATATCTGCCCCAATTACTTACCAATATTAATACATTATCCTTAACCAAAGTACATACTTTCTTTGGATATTCTTAGTTCTTATTAATGTGCTTCGTCGGTCCTAGGATTCCATCCAGGGTACCACATTACATTTAGTTCATGTCCTCTGGGACTCCTCTTGGCTGTGAAGGTTACTGATGACCTTGTCGGTTTTTAGGAGTAATGGTCAGCTATTTTGTAGAATGTCCCCCAACTGAAAATCATCTGATCTTTTTCTCATGATCCAGTCAAATTATAGGTTTTTGGGAGGAAGACTACAGGGGTAATGTACCAGTCTCATCACATCATATCAAGGATACATACTGTAAACATGAGTTATAAACTGTGGATGTTAATCTTGATCAGCTGACTGAGGCAGTGTTTGTCAGGTTTCTTTAAAAGCTTTATACTTAAAAAGCTATTTTTTAGAGACCGGTAAACTAAAATCTGGCACCCCATTTGTGTTGATGATATTTGTTAAATTCATCTTCTAGGTCAGGAAAACTAAACCCACATCCATTAAATGTGTATCGCAAGAATCTATTTTGCACTGCATAGTGCTGAAATGCATCAAGTCCATGAAGCAATACGGCTCTCTTGTAAAAGGAAGCAATTTCTGATGTCTTTTCCCTAAGACAAATTTTGTGGGAAGGACAAGAATTTTACCATGTGCTTTCTCGTAGCTGTATATAAAAGCCTTTGGTCATATTTTCCTTCAATTTTATTTTAACACAAAAAGGGTAAAATACATATTTCTTTCAACTTGTAACATGTCAAATATGTATGTAGCTTTGGAATGTAGTTGTACTACTGTCCAGCAAGTTCTGTTTGGGAATAGGAAATACATTTTCTGGTGACAAGAGCCTATTTCAACTGAAGCAATAAGTTGGTTATAAGGCCCTAGGTTATGTTTCAGAAAATGAAAAGCAAGCCAATCAAACAGAAGGATAGGCAGCCCTCACAGGCTGACCAAAGCCTTCATCTCTTTCTAATTTTGCTTTCATGATTCCCACAGAGTAAATTATATTGTTCAAAGGGAAATGGGGCTCTGTATGTTCACTCACTTATTCTTTTGTATATGTTTCAAAAGATGCCAGACCCAGATCAAGCCAAAAAATTTTTTTTAATGTGTTTAATCATTTATTTTTATGGTATTTTACAAAAGTTTCCATTTGGGATGGACTGGAAATTTTACAAAAACAACTGGTCACTCACACTGCTGGTTTGAGAAACACAGTCTTAGCATCTTTTCTTTTTCACTAATGAAATAATAGCACATGCACAATGTTGGGTCTTGACTTTTTTTTTCCCAGGCAAATTATCATAAATAATTTCTCCAACTTGATTCATATATTTATAACCACCACTTTCAATGTTTGCAAACCTTCCATAGAGTAGTTGTGCTGTAATTTACTCAGCCAATTCCTGTTAGACATTAGTTTTCCACCCATTTCGGGGTCTCGTAGACAACTCTGAATCCCTCACCTTGGGCACAATGCTCTTTCTTTTTTTCTTTTTTTTTTTTTTATAATTTATTTTTTTAATTTCAGAATATCATGGGGGTACAACATTTTGGCCATACACATTGCCCCTGTTCTGCCCGTGTCAGAGCCACAATCGTGGTCGTCTCCCAAACTGTGCTCCCCACATCCATTCAGTGAGAGTTTTTCCCATCCCTTCCACCCCCCTCCCGCCCGCCCGCCCTCTGATGAATGTTATTGCCCTGTGTGATGTAAGTGTTCATCAGTTAGTACCAGTTTGATGGTGAGTACCAGTGATGCTTGTTTTTCCAATCCTGTGACACTTCGCTTCGAAGAATGGGTTCTAGCTCCGACCAGGATAATACCAGATGTGTTAATTCACTATTGTTCCTTATTGCTGAGTAATACTCCATGGTATACATATACCACATTTTATTGATCCACTCGTGTATTGATGGGCACCTGGGTTGTTTCCACAACTTTGCAATTGTGAATTGTGCTGCTATGAACATTCGAGAGCAGATGTCTTTATTATAAAATGTCTTTTTTTCTTTTGGATAAATACCCAGTAGTGGGATTGCTGGGTCAAATGGTAATTCTACTTTTAATTCTTTGAGATATCTCCATATTCTTTTCCATAGAGGTTGTACTAATTTGCAGTCCCACCAGCAGTGTATGAGTGTTCCTACCTGTCCACATCCCCACCAACATTTGTTATTTGGGGATTTTTTGATATGAGCCAATCTCACTGGAGTTAAGTGATATCTCATTGTGGTTTTGATTTGCATTTCCCTGATGATTAGAGAAGTTGAGCACTTTTTTATATGTTTCAGATCAAGCCAAAATTTTAAAGCCACCCTGTCAGCATCAGTGACAAAAACATTTACTTTGTGCATTGCCATTTTTCTTTAAATGGGACTCATTTCCACCAACAGTAGTCCTAGGAAAGCACAGAGTGGTAGCTTGGGGTGGTTTATTACAGAGTGTTTGGTTTATAATTTTGAACTGTAAAAGTGCAGCAAACAGCTCCTGTAGCCTCCCTCTGCAGCAGGGAGGTCACCTCTCCCTCTAGGGAGAATTCTGATCCTTGCCCAAGCAGAGAAGCACATTTGTCTTTGGATTGTCCTCTCCTGCCTCTGGTGCCCAGGGTCTCTTCTGCCCTACACTCTCCCCATTAATCTAGAACTTTGATTTGGTGAGATGTAAACCCTAAGGAGTTGTGTAATTTGACATAACTTTGAAAAATAAAACATATTCTAGGCCAAAAGAGATACATTTCTAACATAGAATATTACAGGATATTTTTCTTTGCTCAGGGGACTGTGCCTCACATTTCTCACATTATTAAACATAGTATGGCTCCAAGTAACTATAAACTATTTTATTGCTGGAGACATTCTGACATTTAGCTGCATCTCTTAGACCTGCTTTAATATTTTAGTATTACATTTAACTATCCCTTCCCTTTCCTCAAAACTCAGTCAGAGTCACCCTCATTGTAAGCTTTATGGGATACTGGTTAGAAAGAGAGAAAAAAGAGTAACTAATGATTGGAGTGAAATACATTTCCTTCAATATTCCTTTTTAAATAGTGCATGGGATCCCTTAAAACATAATTGAGGTTTACTATATATGTTCAGATAAATCTTACTATCCATTCCCAATCTGCCCAAATCCATGTTTTTTATTGCATTATTTAATCAACTCCTATATCTTCCCTCCTGCGATACTTAATTTATCTTCCTTATTTACTTAACCCCTCTAAAATATCCTTTCTTAAACAAGCAATAAAATTCTTTGCATAGATCATGAAAGAGTCCCCAGGATTAAGTAGTCGAATCAATTTGTCAGCAAACAGCCATGCCATAAGGGGAGCAAAACACTAAAAAAAATGTTGTCAGAGGTATGTGTGGTAATTACATAAGACTTACAACAAAGTCTGTCTGCTGTATTTTTAGTAATATCTATGTCATTTTGTTGCATGATAATTAAAGATAAGTGACAAATAGTTAATCTAATGTCTATATTTAGTATTTCATATGCTGACCCAAAGTATATTTTTCTCATCCCTTTGCATCCTTTCCTGTATTTATAAATGATCTTCACTAAAATATGAGCACCCTAAAGACAACTAACATCTTCAGGTCTTAGCACAATATCTGCTCTAGGATGGTTTCACAAGAAATGTTGAATGAATAAATGTATCTATGTACCCAAAGATTAAAATTGACACTTACCTGTGAAAACATACATAAGTCTCATTTCAGACTGGACTGCATACTGACCAACTGAGATAATCACATAAACTCTCACAATTGTAGAATTATTTTTGAGTCCCTTATTTGTTCCTAGCATTGGTCTATACCTAGATTTGCAGAGATGAGAAACCACAGTCCATACTATCCAGGAGCTAACAGTCTAGTGGGGAAGGTAGATTAGACAAGAAACAATGTGGAATGGCTACATCACATATTGTCTATGGGAGAATGAAAAGGCTGGAAAATTATGCTTAGAAATTTGATTACCTTGAAAGCAATGAGAGTATTTAGGATGATTTTTAAGCAGACAGTGACAGGGAACACATGTTAAAAGATAAGCAATCTAACACTTCAAAAGTCATAATTATCTGTACTAATAACTCCACCCCAGGGCTGAAAATTCCTGGCCTGTTGCCTTTCTAGCTTCTATCTTATGGTTTTCAACCTTATCTGCTTATGAAAATCACCTGCAGAACATATAAAAAATACTGTTTAGGTCTCAGTATTTTTTTCTGATTTATTGGTATGGATTGGGGGCTCAAGCATCTTTTTTTAAAAAAAAAACTACCTCCAGGTGATTCTAATGTCCAGTCATGTTTGAAAATCCTGGTTCTGTTTCTTCCTTCCCCAACCTGGAAGAACTAGGCATCAGAAGTTCAGACATGAGGCTACAAATGATGGCTAGTACTGGGAGCTATGGCTTTACTGTGATATCGGAGGAAATCATCTAGGTTTGTAACTCACTCAGGTACTGATTTGAAACAAATTAGTGATGTTCTGCCCTTCATCAACCTAGAAGGTCTTGATAAAGACACTCTAGCAGTACCAGGCAAGCCAGATTCAGATCTGTCATTGATCTTTTTCTAAATATTTATTTGTTTGTTTTTATTTCAGAATATTATGGGGGTACAAATGTTTTGGTTACATGAATTGCTTTTGTACAGTTTGAGTCAGTTATAAGTGTTCTCATCACCCAGATAGTGTGCATTGTACCCGTTAGGAGTGAAATTACCCCTCCCCTTTCCCCCCTCCCGCCTGCTCCAGTTCTGTTGAATTTTACTACCATATGTGCACATAAGTGCTGATCGATTAGTTCCAATTTAATAATGAGTATATGTGGTGTTTGTTTTTCCATTCTTGCGATACTTCACTTAGAAGGATGGTCTCCATTTCCATCCAGGTTGTCACAAAAGGTTTTAGTTCACCATTTTTTTTGTGTGTGTGTGGCTGAGTAGTACTCCATGGTATACATATACCACATTTTACTAATCCACTCATGCATTGATGGGCACTTGGGCTGTTTCCACATCTTTGCAATTGTGAATTGTGCTGTTATAAACATTCGCGTGCAAGTGTCTTTTTTATAAAATGTCTTTTTTTCCTCCAGGAAAATACCTAATAGTGGGATTGCTGGGTCAAATGGTAGGTCTCCTTTTAGTTTTTTAAGGTATCTCCATACTACTTTCCATAGAAGTGTTACTAGTTTGCAGTCCCACCAACAGTGTATAAGTGTTCCTATCTCTCCACATCCACACCAGCATCTGTTGTTTGGGACTTTTTGGTAAGAGCCATTCTCACTGGAGTTAGGTGATAACTCATTGTGGTTTTGATTTGCATTTCCTTGAGCATTTTTTCATATGTTTATTGTCCATTAGTCTACCTTCTTTTGAAAAGCTTCTGTTCATGTCTTTTGCCCACTTTTTAATGGGGTTGTTTGATTTTCTTCTTGCTGATTTGCTTGAGTTCTTTGTAGATTCTGGTTTTTAGCCCTTGATTGGATGTATAGCATGCAAACATTTTCTCTCATTCTGTAGGTTGTCTATTCACTCTATTGGTTGTTTCCTTGGATGTCCAGAAGGTTTTTAATTTGATCAGGTCCCATGTATTTATTTTTGTTGATGCTGTGATTGCCTTTGGGGTCTTCTTCATAAATTCTTTGCCCAGGCTGATATCTATAGGAGTTTTTCCAACTTCTTCTTCCAGAATTCTTATAGTTTCATGCCTTAGGTTTAAGTCTGTTATCATTGTGAATAAATTTTTGTGAATGGTGAGAGGTGAGGATCCTGTTCCACTTTTATACATGTGGCTATTCAGTGTTCCCAGCATCATTTATTGGACAGGGTTCCTTTTCCCCAGTGTATATTTTTGTCTGCTTTATCAAAGATCAGATGGCCATATGAGGATGGTATTATATCTGGGTTCTTTGTTCTGATCCACTGGTCTATGTCTCTGTTCTTATGCCAGTATGATGCTGTTTTGGTTACTATAGCTGTGTAGTATAGCTTGAAGTCTGGTAAGGAGATGCCTCCTGATTTGTTCTTTTTGCTTAAGGTTGCTTTGGCTATTTGGGGTTCCATATGAAGCATAGAATTGTTTTTTCTAGATCTGCAAAAAATGATGTTGGTAATTTAATGGGGATTGCAATGAATCTGTAAATCACTTTGGGTAGTATAGACATTTTAACAATGTTGACTCTGCTGATCCATAAGCATGATAGGTTTTTCCATTTGTTTACATCCTCTGTGATTTCCTTCTCCAGAGTTTCATAGTTCTCCCTGCAGAGGTCTTTCAACTCCTTGGTTAAATATAGTCCTAGGTATTTCATTTTCTTTCTTGCTATTGTGAAAGGTATCGAGTCTTTGATTTGATTCAGCTTGACTGTTCTTGGTGTATAGGAATGCTGCTGATTTATGTACATTGATTTTGTAACCTGAGACTTTGCTTAATTTATTTATCAATTCCAGGGTCTCTTGGCAGAATCTTTGGAGTTTTCTAGATATAAGATCATATTGTTATCAAAGAGTGATAGTTTGACCTCTTCTTTCCCCATTTGGATACCCTTGATTTCCTTCTCTTTCCTGATTGCTCTGGCTAGGACTTCCAGCACTATGTTAAATAGAAGGGGTGACAGTGGGCAACCTTGTCTGGTTCCAGTTCTAAGCAGGAATGCTTTCAGTTTTTCCTTGTTCAGTACAATGTTTGCTGTGGGTTTGTCATATATGGCTTTTATAATATTCAGGTATGTCCTGGACCAGATGGTTTCACAGCCAAATTTTACCAGACCTACAAATAAGAATTGGTACCTATACCGCAAAAATTATTTCATAACATTGAGAAGGAAGGAACCCTCCCCAACTCGTTCTATGAAGCCAGTGTCACCTTGATACCAAAGCTGGGAAAGGACACAACAAAAAAAGAAAACTACAGACTGATATCCCTTAGGAATATAGATGAAAAAAATTATCAATAAAATCCTAGCAAACTGAATTCAGCTGCACATCAAAAAAATAATCCACCATGATCAAGTGGGCTTCATCCCAGGGATGCAAGGGTGGTTCAACAAGTGCAAATCTATAAATGTGTTTCACCACATAAATAGAAGCAAAAAAAAAGACCATATGATCCTCTCAATAGATGTAGAAAAAGCATTTGACAAAATTCAGCACCCTTTTATGACAAGAACTCTTAACAAAATAGGCATCAATGGAACATACCTTAATATTATAAAATTCCATTGATCTTTGATCTGACCTTGAAGGTAGGGGATGTTTTCATTTTGCCATCATACTAATATGAGTTCCAGAGGAGTGATACAAAAATGCATTCTCACCAACTCTGGAGAAACAATCTGACGGGGCAGTGATAGATATTTCTATGAAAAGGAGGTACTACTGTTTATAATTTCTATAATTTTGTAATGTTTTAATTTCATAATTTTATAATATGTATATAATTATAAATTATAGGCATATGGTTATACTTTTTAATAATTTTATTCATAATTTTTATTTATGACTGTGTTTATAATTTTTACCTTGATGAAATACTTTACCTCTGCTGTTTATACAGTCACTGGAAAACAAATTACCAAATATCTGTTTCACGTTTTGCCATTACATTTCACACACAAACACACCCACAAGTGCGAGAACTTTATGGTATGATCTTGAGGGGTTCTAGCATATCAGCAAGCATATGCCTTCTTGGTCCTCCTCAATGCTTAGGTTCTGACTAACTTTGTAGTTTTCTTCATAATGATTTTGTTCCTTGAGTTGGGGCCTTTATTGACCAAGAAATATAATAAAATGTCTCAATTGGGCAAGACCAACAGATAAAGCAATTCTGACTTCCAGAACAGAAAAAAGATGATAGTGACATTTACTCTATAAAGCTTTACAATAATTCTTTAAATATATTGGGGACAGGCACCCATTTTTTATATAATATAAATATACATTTATATCAAGAAATAAAAAAGTTTAAACTGATAGCTTAACTTGATGGCTTAAGCTGATAGCAGCTTATTTTCTCAAGTAACAAGATATTTGGTGTTGGGCTCCAGGATGACCACAACTGCCCAAAGACCCAGTTTCTTGTAATTTTAAGTTCTGTCATATTTTAGCATGTAGCCTTTGTTCTTGTGATCACAAGATGGCTGATGCTCCTGCAGGCATTGTGTCTACTTCCCCGGAACAAGTAGGTAAAGTGCAAAGAAGAAAATTCTAAAGTGATATGTCAGCTGGATTCCTCCCATCTATAGAGCTTTCCCCTTTGCAACCCACCTACAAATTTTCTTTATCACTTCATTGTCATACCTCTATCATTGTCCACCTCCGCCTGTGAGGAAGACCAGAGTGCATTAAGCTGGCCATCTTAATGCACTGCCCAGTTTCTCTCCCTTATTGACCTTACCCCAATTTTCTTTGTTTCTAAACACTAATATCTGGAATAAAGTGAAGAAGACCAGTTAAAGCTGCAAAACTTAAACTCATTATTGAGAGTTGTTGATATTCACATCAGAAACCACAGGCTTATATTAAGGTTGGGTAAGTATGAAGGGATCACTTAGGATGTGGAACAGAAGAAATGAAGTTTTCTCTTAAAAGTGATGAAAGAATACTTCAGAACTTCAGATTTCTTAATAATGGAGACACTATTTTGATTTTTTTCTTGCTCACTTCTTGCTAAGAATTGTGCCATTAGATTTTTTTTTCTGGAAAAATAGCAAAAAAAAATGACTAAGAGAAACAAATACCTGTAATTTTCTCTTCAAACTACTTTAGAATCTAGGCGGCTATTAGTGTTGCCAGATTAACATGGGAAGACATTTTGGTGGCAATATTGCTTTGAATTATTAACTACTAGTACCGCATACATAATCGGAGAGCAATGATACTGAGATTAACGAAGTGGTTATTTCATCCAAGAAAACCAAGCCAAGATATTCTTTTCTCTGTGTGTTCACTGAATTCATTCATTAATGCTGATTAGAAGTATTTAAGTTAACAAGTATGCCAATATTATGCCAAATAATATGTACTAGTTTTAAAATCCATTAAGTTTTCTTCATAAATATTTGAATCTCCATTAGGAATAGCAGTTTCCAACCTAAGTACTTGTTATTGAGTCTTTCTTGGCACATGTATATATACATACAAACAAAAACACATACACAAGCAATTCTTTATTTTCCATATTAAAAGCTGGAAGAATCATGTAGCCAGAACAAGGTAAAATATCTGTACTTTTGGTACATGTCTTTTTACAGTAGCTGAATTAAATTTCATTTGTGTGTGTGTGTATTTGGACAATATACAAATGAGTTTACATTACTAATTCAGATGCATACTGAGTGGAGAGTGTAAATTAGTCTTGATTACTCACTAATGGTGATTACACACACACACACACATACACTCACAAACCATAATTATAACAGAGAATATTTACATTTACTTTCCTGGTTCTCTTATTAAGGAAATTAGAAATTCCATTTCATTTTGATGCTAACTATAGCTGAAGATTTTAAATATTAAAAAGAAAAAATATTGTACTGTTTAATTCACACAAATGAAATTGTATTTATAATGAATGGTTCAAGGAATTGTTTTTAGAAAATATATTTGAATTTTGGTTATTGGTTTTAATTTGAACATAGCAACATTTTGATGAGTATTCATATCTTGGTCAAGTACTGTGGGAAACGTTTAGCAAAAAAGTTTCAGTTAATTTGTCACCTTGTATTTTGTGTTATGACCTTCACATTTAAAGAAGCCATGACATTGCTGACAAAGATCCATGCTGTGTTGTAATTTTATTGTCAGTAAGAATTACACATGATTTGCTTGTATACTTTGAGGCAATATATTCTTTGCTTGAGGGTCAAAGCTTTGATTATGATCACGTTACTGTTAGTCTGCAGATATATTCACTTTCTAGTTTAGAAAAAAATATTTTGCCAGCAATGCAAAACTGCATTTTGTCCATACAAAATTGTCTTCTGCTTTTATAGAATTAACTTCTCCTGGAATGAGTCACCAAATTCTTAATAAAATGGTAAGAACTATTTTCTCTGAAAGCAATTTTGCTACTGATTCTTCTGTGGGTAATAAATAGCCCAGTTCAACTGACACCCAGAATATCCATTAGGATTTTGGTCTTGAAGCTATTATAAACTATTATTTTATGACACCAATAATAATCTATCTTCACCAAAAAGTAGATGCCTTCCTTTTGTTATCAATGTGCTACTTTGATCATTTTGACTGTTTTTGCATTCTTGAGTTTAGCCAGTGGGCTTCTTCATTTATATCACAATTAGAAAAGGTTTTGTTTAAGCTTATGTTTTCTTTGGGAACTACTAAACTATACCTTTTGTTTTCAAAATTGCTATAGAAATTTTATGTAAGAATGTATAGAGGCTATACAGAGAGATCAGCAGTTCAATAAAAAAGATAGTTATTTTAGCAAGGCTAATTGTGAGAATAAATAAAAAAGATTATCTGCTGATGTGGATGAATCCCCTTGATAAAGTTGAATTATTAGTTACATTTATCAGACATCAGGAAAACAGCTACCTGTTAATTGTGAGTCCATAGCTATGAGCAAACTGGTAAATACTATGTATTAACCAGCTTACCTGATGGCCAATATATGTTCCATCCAAACCAAAGAGATATAATGTATGGACAATGTACAACCATCACTAGTGTGGATCAAATATCCTGAGAATTCAAGCCAGAATTAGAAGGTGTTGAATGATTCAGAAAGATATTTGTCTTCTAATTTAGTGATAAATACATTCATGATGATGAAATTTTGGAATGCTACTGTGAATTATAAATAAATAGACATATATGTAAAAATTTTGGAAATTTCATGAAATTAAAATTGTGAAAGGCACTTCAAACAAACCTTAAGGGACAGCTTTGGTGAGTATTGTTTTACAAAACATCAATCGAATGACAGCCAGTCTCCAAAAGTAAAAGTTTGAATCAAACAGAGACTAGTCACAAGAACAGTAGTTATTTTATCCGATATCAAAACATGTAAAGTTCTGGAAAATTAAGTGCTGACTCAGACGGTGAAGAGCTGGGAAACTTGGACAAAAGAGACGGATATGGAGCCACATAAAGCGGGAAGTTAGACCAATGAGAGCGGGAAGAATCACAGAGATGCAAACAGATTGATGTGAGGTAGGTCATCCTAACAAATAACCGTTAGATCTGGAATTCTGCCTGCAGTGTTACAACTCGCCTGATCTACCTTCAGAGGATTTTAAACGTTCCTCAGGTCTACTCACCACCTTGTCAATGCCAGATACTTGTTTAGGGTCAGGATTTCTCTTATCTTTTTGACTTTTGGTCATTGAAATTCAGCAATGTTTTTGTATAGTGTTTCCAGGTAGGTTTTCTGTCCCTTATTTTTGCTAATGTGTATGAGATATCTAAACCAGATACAAAAACTCTTGAAAAGAAAGAGAGCCTATTTATTACATTTTTGTATATCTATTTCCATCTTTTGTGTCTGAGATCATATCTGTCACATAATTATTGGTGTATGGTGTCAGGTGGGAAAGGTATAAAATTTGTGGTCGAGGGAAGAAGTCTTAAAAGGATATAAGGATATGGAAGAAATAAATTGGAGGCTTGGCTATAGCTTGTTGTAAAATTGAATGGAACAGAAATTGACATCTGACATGACAGTGTGAGGAGTTTTGCTGAAGCACTGCCCAATGAAACTGGTAACAACTATTTTAAAACAACCATGAAAAGCCTCTAGAAATGGCCCTAAGGGCATTAAATGAAGACACCTATATTCAAGAAAATATATGGCAATTCAGTAAGAAAGGCAAGAGTTTGTGGTATTTGAACCAAGACCCCTCCCTCCTTCCCTTCCTCCAACCCAGCAAGGTGGCGACTCCACTCCAGAATGCTATAGCCAAGAATCCGGAGCTCTCTGCTACTGGCAGCCAGTCAGAGGGCTTTCTTCCTGGGAAGAGGAGGACGTCAGCATTTTTTATCCTGCCTCTAGTTACCTGTTGCTAAGACTAAGTCCTGGGAAAATGCAGTTCAAAGATGGGGCTTTCTTCTTTCTCCAATCCCTTTCTTGTGGAATGGAGGCTCTATCTTGGGTGTGGCAGGCTGAAAACACTGGGGCCCTCATTATCCTTGCCTTGGCTTATACGGTGGTGGTTCCATGTCAGGAGAGGCAAGCTGAGAAGGCTAAATGCCTCTTCCTCCACCTTCCACCAAGCACCAGCTTCTAGGGTAGAGATGTCAGTAAGACATAAGCATACCATTTTCCTCGTCTCCAGCTTCAGAGCCTTGCCTTAGAGATTTCTCCTGAGGGGAGAAGAATATGATGTTTTTTGTGGGTTTTTTGTGGATGCTTTTTATCCGGTTGAGAAAGTTCCCTTCTTTTCCTAGTTTGTTGAGTGTTTTTATTATGAAAGAATGTTAGATTTTGTCAGTTGTTTTGTCTGTGTTTATTGAGCTGATCTTGTGAATTTTTTTAGTCTGTTGATATCAATTAATTATCAATTGATTTATGGATGTTAAACCAAACTTGAATTTCTGAGGTGAATCCCACTTAGTGTACAATTGTTTTTACATTTTTACTAGATTTAGTTTGTTACTATCTGTTGAAGATTTGGGGCCCATATTTATTTACAATAAAATTACTATTTTTATAATATGTTGTGTAATATGTAATATAAACATACATTATATTAAATATAAACCTAAGGAGGGAGGCTCCCATGGGACAATTCTCTTCTTTTATTTCAGAAGGACTATAACTGTTTAAGAAAAGAATCTAAGATTTCCATTAAACTTTCTCAGTCTGCAGAGATCTTTTAAGATTTTTTTCTTTCACTTCAGTTCTTGCTCTTTCCTTACGACCCCCTCCTTCCTTCCATATTTTTTTCATCACCACCTATCATATATTAAAAATTGCACTAGGTACTGGGAATTAAGACAATCAAAACAAAATTTTGGACTCCAAAGGACATTCAGTATGGTGATGGAGACAGAGAAGCAAATTAATAGTTCACTGTAGGATACATTACAAGAGATGAGCACAGGGAGAGCTCTGGAAACACCAAAGAGAACACCCTGACTCAGCTCAGGGTATCAGGTGATGCTTGGCTAAGACTGTACCAGAGTTGTAGTCTAAAGAATAAGTAGAAGTTTATAAGGCAGATAATAAAGGAGAGTATCCTCAAGGGAAAGGGAATATTTTTAATTGCAGAAATGCAAGTTATTTGTTATGGCTGCAATCCAGTGCATATGTGTATTTCTATTTTACAACTCTCACTCATTTTGGCCACCTGGGTATAGAGGCTTTTCTAATGGGAACATCACTGCCAAGACAATCTCTTTCTATTGATTGAATCTACTCATTATTCTAATTTGAAGCAAGTTATTACGAAGGTCCTTGGTCTACCCAAATGTGGATTTACCATTATCTGTTTTCACATTAGCAATATTTAGGTGGTCCAAAGACTTTGTGGTTGTTTTCATGACTCACACCTCCCCTCACTTTTCTCAAGCACTTTTATTCTATCATAGAGGAGAAACTAAGGTGAAGTGATTTGGCGGTGATTTAGGAGAGAAAATGGAATTAAATATACTGTGGTCCCTTCATTTGGAGACGATTATATATCCCATGGAGTTTCATTTCCTGGTATCTACTTTCTTTTTACCAATTATGCTTTGGTATATCTCATTAGTGATAGAGCAACTGGCTCTGAAAACATTTACACCTTCAAGAAAATCTCGTATACTTTTTTTTAAAGTTTCATTTAAACATCTATTTGTCTTTTTAATGTTAGCATCTGATTAAATCATCCCTAGGGCTATAGAGGCCTCCTGAAGTCCAGATGAGAAGAGGTATTTCAAGATGTTTCACTATTGTTCCTTGATGTCTAGAACAGAGTAAAAAGATTCGAACAAACTTTACTGGACCTTCAAAATCTCTTCTTGCACTTCAACCTTAGAAGATGCTCCCTGGATTTCAGACCTTTCAGAGGTACAGCTAATTCTGTAGTCAAATTAATTTCTTCTCTGACATGCATTGCTTCTGACATCTGCACAAAAATGTGCAGATATATCTTCTGTCCAGAATAGATGTTGATGTGTTCAGGGATACTTTAATATAGAAAAATTTAGAATGGAATAAAAAGAATAGAAAAAAATTTTAATCACATTGCTTATTGCCCCAGCTGCCTTTATCTGTCTCCCAGGTTTGGAGAAATACCCCGTAAGAGAGGTTCAGAATGACAGTCCACCAGACTGCACCATTGCATTATGCTTTAAATGCTCAAGCAAATCTGAAGCAATAAATGCACACACAAAGACATTTACAGTGCTATAGAGAGTTGATAACAAGATTCCATTTGTGTTGGTTTGAGAGTTGAAAGACTAGGAGCTATTTGAATGCATTTAGAAAGTCCTTTGAAGGAGCTGGATATAAGCTTGGTGAATTCTGCCACAATTTCTCCTGTATTTCCATAAAGCTGGACATATTCTGACACACACAGGGTTACATTTAATCTGACTGCTAATCAGTTTTCAAACTAGCCTTAGAGATAGCACTTTAAAATCTGAGCTCTGGTTTTATTTCTTTAGATCTATCATAGATGCTCAATTTAAGAATGATTTGAGGTAGAAAAGTATAGCATAATGGTTAAGACCTCATGTTTCGGAAACATACAGATCAGGATTTGAAATTACCTGCCACTTACTGGCTGTATGACGCAAGGCAAGTTTCTTTGTCCACCATAGGCTCTATTTCCTATGTAAAATAGAAATAGTAATAGAATATATGGAGTATATATGATATTTGAGTTAATTATACAAATAATTTAACGAAGCAGTTGGCAGATCAAGTGCCAAAGAAATAATATGGTAGCATTTGTTACTACACTGAAGTAGAATATAGATGGTAGTAGCTATATTGTAGCATTTCATACAGACTTTTTTATTTCTTGTACACAAATTACTTTGGAGAAGTAAATTAGATATATGAACCTTTTTAGTCACTAAGATACTATTTACAAAGATAGTATTGCAACATACTACTAAGAACATAATGGCTTTAAAGAAGAAATGGGCCTTTTAATGTGTCTTTTGGATCAGTTTAGTGGATCATATATAATGAATCTACTAGGAGTTTTCTCACTTGTTATATTTACCTACAAATACACCCAGAGAATGCTTCTTATAATCTTCTTTGTTTATAACACTTTAAGTATTCAATTTTTTGGAAATGATTATAAGGAAATTCAGCTCCAGTCAATCTGAGTTTGGTTGGTTAATATACATGTGAGTCATCAGCCAGCAGTAAGAAAGGTGACTGGACTGCAGGTAGAGCTAATCCTTCCTCAGGACCATGAAACAGCTGCCCCTTTTATAGAGGGAATAAAAACAGAAAAGCTTAAGACATGAACATTTTGTGTAATCAAGTCCATGCAGTTTTATATGTATGGTATTTGCCTCTTTTGTTTTCAGATTCTTAGAATTATAGTAATAAAATGTTTATTTATTTATTTATTTATTTTTTATTTGAGAATATTATGGGGGTACAACACTTTGGTTATATATATTGCCCAATAACATGTTTTAATCCTCCTACTTTTGCCTTTTCCTTTTGGCATAATTTGTAGGGGGAAAAAACCAATCTAGCTCCACTTACTTTATTTCTTTGGAGGTTGCTGTCTAACACTAAGTATGCTTTTACACCACATCATGTTTGAAATCATTATATTAGTACCGATGGTACCAAAACAAGTTATTGGCATACCTTTGGATGAGATTAATAGCTACACAGATGGAAGATTGGATTGCCAAACTATATACTCAAGTTGAGAGTCTGTATTTATTGCTGTTTAATATTGGGAGAACTTTTCAAAGAGATGGAGTCTAAACCTTGCTCCGAAGTTCGGGTAACATGAGCCTGTCCTTGGGAAATGAGATTGGTCATACCGTTTAGGAGCGTGATGATGACTTAGTAGCATGAGCTACATTCAAAACAAGGTAGGTGTTTACTTCAACCATGACCTTTGAAAATTTCTCAGTGATAGTGTGGGAGGCTTTTTTAGGAATGGAATTGGAACAAAATGTGCTTCTTCCCACGAGTAAACTATGAAATGAGTATTTTAAATGGTTTTTAATTACAATTTCTGAGCCTCGTGCTTGAAGGTGCCAGTCGAGCTGGAAAGCCCTGTTTGTTTATTTCATTGTCAGCGTGAGAGTATGATGGAAAAAGAGTTCCCAACTTGCTCTAGAACCAGTTTAAACATTCTGAGAGGGAAAATAAACCTTTCCTGATTAATAGTTTTTAAGTAAAGTAGTTCTGAGTAAATTTTGAGTTCAAAAATAACTTAAATCTTCTCTAAGAAATTTCTATCACTTAAAGAGTTATTTATAGTTTTATTTAACATATTTAACAATAAGCAAAGTAGGGAAGTTTTTTGCAGGCCACTTTTTTTAATTAAAAAATTATGTTTTGTTTAATGCCTTTAAAAATATTTCACCCTAATAATGTCCTCTTCTTTATATATGGTTCTTACTTACATTTTTGTATTTTTTAAAAATTAAGCCAATGACAAAAGAAAAAAAAACCTCAATTTAAAAATGAAATATATGTCAACCAATTGACACAACTTGGGTTTGGCCATTAGGTTCTGAGTCTTACATAATAGTGGCACCTTTAAAACAGCAATAGAGTTTGTTGTTTACATAGGATTTGATATTAAGAATCAACCTGAGGCAGACAAAACAATAAACAAAACAAGTAGGCAACTAGGTAATGAATATTTTGGACTGAAAGTTTTATTAAAGAATGGGTAGAATAACTTATGAGCCCGAGCAATAAGGGCCTCAGAATTATTCAAACTCAGGAAGATATATGAAATTCTTTGGCAAATGACACGTAATAACATCTGGGCTTCTTGTTAGTTAGGTCTAACTTTTTACCTTATATTTGGGTTCTTATAAGCAATCCTTTACATGAACTAGAGAAATATGTTATTTAACAAAACCATTTATTAAGCCTTTTCATAAAATAATCTCTCCTTCATAAAATAAGCCAATATTCTCCCCAAATTTTTTATTGTACATATCCATTAATAAAGAATTAACATACAACCCTAATATACTAGATTTTATCAGTTCTCAAATGCACATTTTTCATATTTTAATATTTCCAAAATTAGAATGGACTTCACAATTATAGTCAGACTCCTACTTTACAGTGTAATGATTTTAAGTTATGTGTCTTGATGGTTCTGTGCATTTTGAGTTTAATTGTCATTTAAAAGTCTTCAAAATGATTATCCTGTGATTGGACATTGAAAGAAAAAGACATTGTGTAATCAGCCAGGCATAAAAGCAGTGTTACAGAGCACAAATCCAATGTAAGTGTAGCAAATATTTGTCTTTGTTCTGTATTTATTTTTGGAAATCAACAAAGTATTAATATATTACATATCCTAAGAAAGGAAGATATCCTCAAGTAAGTAAAACTGTTTTTAAAAAATCCTATGAAATAGCAAGTAATGAAACTGATGACAAACAATGTGAATTTCTAGAGTAGAGGAAAGAAATTCCAAAGCAACAAGTCTGTTGTGGCCAATTATGTGTTACTCTGGACTCTACTTCAAAAGCATATGTGATAAGATTTTGTCTCAAATAATTTTATTTACTCAAGTACTAATTCATTACTTTTTATTGAATTGACAGATTTGGATTCTTTAAAAAAGTCATTGTAATCTACATGCTTACATGTCTTTAAGTGTCCTGTCTTTAAGGCCAACACAGTGATTTCCTAATTGCTAGGAATATCAGCTATTAATTGCTCTCCTTTGTCTCTCATGGGGACATGCCTGAGGCCACATATAACTATTTTCCCCAAGGTTATGACCGTCCAAGGGGGCTGCTCATGGCCAATGGCTGATGAAGATATACAAAGGTCTGACTCCCTTGCCTCAATTTGGCACAATACCAAAGGCTATCCCAGCTCCAGAGCTCTCTATAGACATCGGCTAAAGGTTCAGCTGCTGTCACATTGTGCCTCTGTTTCTCTTTCTGCCCAATCTTGTCTTCTTCACTTCCTTACAGGTTGTGTCTCCCAAGAGTGTTACTGAAAGTTTGTTACTTGTCCCCATGGCTGAATGAAGAATGAGGACAAGCAGTTTGAGGGAAAGGAAAGAGAAGTTTATTAATTTGCCAGCAAATGAGGAGGATGGCACGCTCTCATCTTAAAGTACCATCATCCTCTCTATAAGCAGAAATACAGAGCTTTTAAAGGGAGTTTTTACCTTCAGGCTATTGCTGTTTAACTATAGCATCTCCAAGGAAGACAATTTCATGACTTCTGTCTGGACAGTTGAGTCACCTCCTGTGGTACAAAGAACAAAGGACACTCCCCTGTCCCTCTGACCACTGGCTTAGGGCAGGAATGCAGGTTTTAATTTTCAAAAAGAGTCGGGGGGGATTAAAAAGACAACTTGTAGTACATTTTTCCCTTCTTCCGGCCCTTACTTCTGTTACATATTCCCCACTGTCAATTTTACCTTTTCATATCTATGGGAGGAGGGGCGACATAGTCATTGAGTTACTTTCTGTTGAATTGGGGTAATGTTTTAGATGGAAGGTTTATATTTATTTATGTCACTGTAAAGTTTTGGCAGTAGATTTACAAAACTGAAGAACATAACAGATTATCAGGTGAAAAAGGGCATACACAACAACTACAACCATGAGGACTGACAAGGTGAAATGGAGAAGGACACCTGATAAGAGAGATTTTACCTTTCCTGTTACCCTAAGACACCGGTAGGACTGTAGGTCCTTACTGTCAACTTGATATAATGTCTGATATAGGGCTGCAAGAATGAAAGATAGGACTTCTGAGCACAGAGCTATTAGTCGCATCCTGTAGGTGATCCAAGAGAACGGCTTTTGCAAATTCAGAGTGTAGGAAGGTAAATTATATACAGGAATATGACAAACCCAGCAGCAAGACAGATTAGCAGAAGAGGAAATCTTCACTAAGGTGTTGTCTCTCTATTTTATAGACAGAACAAATAACCAAAGGAAGAAGAGTAAAAATAATATCAACATTTTTGTTTTTTCTTTTTTTTAAACAGATATTTTAGATTGCCTAAAGGCTGCCCCATCCACTGTGGGCTTGGGTGTTTTTTTCTCATGGGACACCTCTTTATTCTGGTATGATGGACCCAAGGTTTTACTCCTGACAATTTTAATAAGGTGTGAGTTGCTAGAGGCACTTTATAGTGTTACTTCCACTTTTCTGCTTCCAACTGGGGTGGGGATCTGAAAGAGGCAAACTCATGTATAGTGGTTGGTATCTGACCCACTCGTTTGACATATTGTTTTACTCAGTTTTTTTTTTACTCATGGTTATATTACCATATTTATCTTGGGGTGTGAGGAAGGGTCTCCCATAAATTATTCCATAAGGCCTTAACTTAAGCCTGTTTTGGGGGGCTATTTTTATTCAGAGGAGGGCAAGTGGCAACACCTTATCCAACTTTAGATGGGTTTCCTGTATCAATTTTGTTTACTTGTTGAGTTACCTCTGATATAAAGGAGGGTCCATTATCACTCTATATGGAGGAATGGAGCCCGTGAACATCTTGATGACCTGTGGGATCACTGAGTCCAACATGTCTAGTTCCTTGAAGAAGCGGTTCACTAGGTTTTCACTAGGGGTCCACTCAAAGCTCATGGGTGACTGCAGGACATTGTGTAGTAGATCCAGGTGTAGAAGGTGGGAAGCAAATATCCCCCCAGTGGACACTGCCATGGAGTAGCCAAATACCATTATACCCTGTGAAATGTCCAGGGCTCTGTAGACACTCAGATGGACTTTAGTGTGCTCCTGGGTCCCGTTGATCATGGGGTCATCAGTCCAGAGACTGAGCCAATAGTTAGAAGCCAGGGTGGCAACATGGTTATACAAGAAGAGGAAGGTGTTCAGGAAGGAGATGAGCAGTCCGATGGCCTTCATGTAGTCCCAGGACACAGACATCTTGACCTTTCTCGTCTGAGTCTTGTCTGTCTCTATCAGTTTTCAGGTCTCTTCCTTCTTGGCCCCAGCTTTCTGTAGCTTGTGGTGTCACCATGTTGTGGTATCTGTTGACATCCCTGTTGTAGAAGGAGGAGCTGCTGGAGCTGTCTCTGCAGCTGCCTGTCCACAGTGTCCATCACCAGCATGTCATTCTCCATCTCTTTGGCCTCTTTCCCTGGGCCATTCCCATCATCCTGTCATCCTCTGAGGCCTGTTCCTGCTCTATGCTGGCATACGTGTGCAGGAACTTGGCAAAGGCCCCATCCTGGGCCAGCAACTCCTGGTAGGAGCCCATCTCAGAGTAAGTTCCTTTAGAAGGATTCTGGTAACTTCAGACATTCTCTCTGTTCAGGTAGGATAAGCCTCTTTCCAGCCTGAAAATGTTTCTACTAATACAAGTTTAGACATCTGAGTGAAGTCAATTTGCCAATCATCACATGTAGGGTTCCCTGTGTAGCAGGTCGCTTTTTCATCTTTGGATTGTTTCGAGCGCATAAAGCATAGTTCTGAGTTATTTGTCAAACGGGGTCCTTTTAAATGAGGTCCCACCAAATCCATTAAGGGATCGCACCCATAGTGTGTGCATTCTTGTAGGTGTCTCATAAGGAGCCGAACCAAGGCCTTATTTCTTGTTATCAGGAGCCCCCTTTTTTTCCAAATGGCACCATGAGCGTGTACAATCACAAAAGCATATTTATAGCCTATATAAACATTTACCTTTTTTCCTCTGGGTAACTGAAGAGCTCTGGTTAAAGCAATCAGCTCAGCTTTCTGGGCTGAAGTCCCAGACGGCAGGGCCATTTTTCCAGTACCTGTCATTCTGTGACCAATGTATATTCAGCCCTTTGTTGTCCATTGTCCATAAAGCTGCTCACATCACTGAAAAGATCCCAATGTAGCTCTGGCATTGGCTGATCTAACAGATCCATCTTGTTGGAATAGACAGTTTCAAGAATCTCTAAATAGTCATGTTGTAAAGGCTCATTCTCTTTAGCTGGTAACAGGGTGGCAGGATTGAGAGCAGACACAGTCTTTAATAACAACTCACAAGTAGTTGTTACTGCCTAGAGGCAAGGAGGCCATCCCCTCATAGTATTGTCCAGTTGTTCTGACAAGTATGCCACTAGCTGTGGGATGTCTTGCAGCATCTGTACTAAGAATCTAAGGCTTATTTTTTGGTCCATTTACAGTTTCTGCAAGGTCCCTTGTTAAGTTCTTACTAAACAGGGTAGGAGAGTTTTTAAACCCCTGAGGCAACACAGTCTAGCAGTGTTGTGAGGTCATTCTAGTCTCAGGAGCCTATCATTCAAATGCGACTGAGGACCATTCATAGTCACTTGTACAATATCATTAATGGCACATAGATCCTGCACAAATCTATACTCACTGGTATGGGGAATTTAAATTCTTTCTGTATGTCCTGGGTCCCATCGGCCATATTCACTTTTTCCTACATAGCTGCATCTTGTAAATGTTGCAATGATGTGCAAGTTGAGGCCCAAACTTCAAAACAAAGTGTTCCACAGTGGCAGTCTCTTGTATGTTTCACCAGGCCCTGGTGTTTAAAGTTGTCCAGTAGGAGCTTGGCTGTACCTTCAGAGGTGAGCTTCTGCTGATTCTGGAACAGTTCCCAGTGCTCCTGCTGCTCACCCAGGTCCATCATGGCCACCAAAAATGCCAGAGTCAGTGGAGGCAGCAGCGGAGGCAGCAGTAGGAACTGAGCTAGTTCCAGCAGCGGCCCCCCAGGGTCACCTTCTGGGCCTGTGGTGATAAGTATGGCTGCTTCGCCACTGCCTGGCCCCCATCCCTGGCCTGGCTCACAGAACACTGTGTGCAGCTGGTACCAGGGGTCTGGGGTGGTATATTTCACCTCAGTTTACATTCCATTAGCCTGAACTCAGTTACTTAACCCCATGGGAGGCTGGGAAAGGTAGTCTAGATCAGAGCTCAGGAAGAAGAAGAAATGGATTTTTTGGTAAACTGCTAGCAGCCATTGCTGTACATCTCTAACTTTTACAGAATGCAAATAAATGGACTCTAAGGAGAAATGGTCAGTAGTGTATATTTACCTATCCCTACTCAATCACACTGAATGAACACAAATGAGTCAACTTCAGAGAATGAGACTCATTTTAAACTGAAACTCAGGAATGGTTATAACCTCATATCATTGTCATTGTAGCTAGACACCATACAATTTTGAAAATGTTGGAAAAAGGACTCCAAGTTTAGTATACATCTTCCTAACATATGTAGAAAGTAAAAATATATTCTAAAGTACCCATTAACAGCTCCTATCTTGAATGGATAAAAAAACTAGGAATTCTTTTAAATCTTCTAGGAAATTAAGAACTCTGTTTGATTCATTATCTTGCCTATTGTGAATAATGCTGTGATACACATGGTAGTGTAGATAACTTTCCACATACTGATTTCCTTTTTTTTAGATATATACCCAGTAGTGGGATTGCTGGATCATATGTTAATTCTATTTTTAGTTTTAGTTTTTAGAGGAACCTCTATACTGTTTTCCATGATGACTGTGCTAAATAATTTACATTCCCACCATCGGTGTTGGCAAGGGTGCCAACACTCATTATCTTTTGTCTTTTTTGATAATAGCCATTCTAACTGGTGTGAGGTGATGCCTTATTGGGGAATCAGCCTAAATGTTCATCAACACATGGATGGATAGGGAAAACGTGGTGTAAGTAAACACAGGAATACTGTTCAGCCTTATAAAAAAGGAAATCCTGTCACGTGCAACAACAAGGATCGACCTGGAGGACATTATGTTAAGTGAGATATAAGCGAGACACAGAAAGACAAACACTGCCTGATCTCACTCATGTGCGGACTCTGAAAAGCTGATCTCATAGAAGCAGAGAGTAGAATGGTGGTTACCAGAGGCTGGGACGTGTAGGGGAAGCTGGTTGTGGAGATGTTGGTTAAAGGTTACAAAATTTCAGTTAGATAAGTGATCTACTGGAAAATATGGTGATATAGTTAATAACAATATATTGTGTTCTTGAAAAATACTAAGAAAGTTGATTTTATGTGTTCTCACCACAAGATGACGACTATTGCAATGCAGTTATTAAACAATGCGTATATATTTTAAAACACTGGGTTGTACACAATAAGTCTATACAATTTTATCTGTCCATTATTTTATTTATTTTATTTTTTTTAAATTTCAGAATATCATGGGGGTACAAACGCTTTGGTTACATATATTGCCTATGCACTGCCCAAGTCAGAGCTACAATCGTGAACATCCCCCAAACAGTGCAGCCTGCACCCATCAGGTGTGACTTTTCCCACCCCCTCCACCCCCCTCCCACCTGCCCGCCCCCTGATGAATATTATTGCCCTGTGTGATGTAAGTATTGATCTGTTAGTATCAATTTGATGGTGAGTACCAGTGGTGCTTGTTTTTCCATTCTTGTGATACTTCGCTTTGAAGAATGGGCTCTAGCTCCATCCAGGATGATATCAGATGTGTTAATTCACTGTTGATTTTTATTGTTGAGTAATACTCCATGGTACACATATACCACATTTTATTAATCCACTCATGTGTTGATGGGCTCTGTCAATTATTTTGAAAAAGAATTCTGCTTGAAGTCCAAATACAATTCCAAATGGGATTTTGAAAACTGAAAGAATGACTCTTCATTTGGAATAAATAGACGCCATTACCCAGTAAAATATTGAAAATGATGTGTAATCGAGAATTTGTTCTTCCAGATTGCTATAAAATAATTAAAACTCTGTGTACTGCTGTAATAACTGACAGATAAATAATCACCTAGAACAGTGACTGATACGTAGTAGATGCTTGAGAAATAATTCTTCAATGAATAGGTTAATTGATGAAATAAAAGAGCTAGAAACTGATAGAATTGTAAATATTCATTATATCGTGATTATGGCATTTCAAATGACTGAGAAAAAGATGAGTTATTTAGTAAATATTGATAGGATAATACATGAATTACCTAGGAAAAATTGTCTGTGCTATATTATAAGCAACCAAATCTGATTCATGTGTTTTGTACATATTTTATTTTTACTAAATAAATAAAATCATAGACTATTGAAGGAACACAAAAGATTGCATTGTTCATCTTCATCATCTTACATTAGAAGAAAATGGGTTTTAGAGGGGTTAAGTTTCTGTCAAAATGCTAAACAATTATTTTAGTATAGAGCCATAGCCTGGAGATCCAATTCAAAGCTTGTATATTATATGTCATATATATGTTGTATATGTATATATGCTTTCTCTAGGAGAATTAAATACACATAGGCCTTGCTGTGAGGCTCAAATTTAATTCCTTTGCATTCTCATCTACAGAGATATAAATGGAGAATGAAATTAAAAGGTAATTGTGTTCTAATATTAAAAGTATAGATATTAACTTATTTTCAAAATTCTCCAACAAAAGTAGTTCCACGATAATTCCTATTAGAGTAAGTCCTAGGATTTAATAATGTACTTTGTCTTCCAAATGTCTAAACTCAATCTCATTTGAACCCTTTCCCTCATGTTCTTCTTGGAGTAAATCAAGACAGATTCTATAGAGATGACTTTCATAGAACTAAATTTTAATGGCAATTTAGAGATGGCAAAAAGGGCACTTTTTTCAAGTAACATTAAATTAGTTTTTCTCTCCATTTTATTTTCATGAGTTAGAATATGTCAAAGGAATAGACCCTATTTAGGTATTATATTTGTATAAGAAGGTTTCAATCATTTTCTGTGAATAGTTTGCATAGCCCTGAAACACTTCTGTTTCTGGGGTTGAGGGGTGTAGATGTGCTTGCTGTCCTGTTCTGCCCCCCTTCTCTGGCTGGTACACTCATGTCCCAACTGCTGTGAGTACTGGTTATTAGCAGATCAGGTTTATCTGTCTCCTGAGAATTGCCACCTGGCCTGGAAATACCTGGAAAATGACATTTTCTTCATAAAGGTGGTCTACAGGCAAAGACTGACAGATACTGGGGTACGAAAGGGTAGCTCCTTGCCCAGGCGGGGCATTACATTACTATTCATGCTGTAGCACCCACCCAGGATCAGAATGACTATTGGCTTCAGCTGAACCCTGGTTCCTGGTTCCTTCACCTGCCCAGGTTCCTTGTGTCTTGCTTCCCACACTCTCTTACAGGTTTCACCTGAGTTACTCCCTCAATAAATCACACACAAGAATCCTCACGTCAGGCTCTGATATTAGGGACACAATGTAGGACAAGGAGTGAACATGGTCCCCAGAGAGAAACTATTTTGCTTTGAACCACAAAGAAAGGTAAAACAAGAAGAATTCTGTTATTTGAAGATACGACGTCCCTCCATTTATGTCCCGGGGTAGGCTGTTTAGCCCACATAGCCCACAAACAGCCTCCTACATTCCTTCTCTCTTTTCTCTTAGCTTAGGACATATGGAAATACACACTAATTCTTTATGCTATGTATTTCTTCATCTTACTTAGCTTTTGATGAGATTGGTTTAGCTACAGCTACCTTTTTTGCCCCCAATTTCTCATATAGAACTGAGTTACAGTCAAAGCAAAGCACAGCTTCATGACCCACCCCACGTGGCAGCAAGTGGAGAGGCAGTCATAACACCTGGCCAAGCCAACCAAGGAATGGGTGTCTGCATCTCGGAACAGGAGTACTGAACTCTAAAGACCGCATAGACAGAAACAGAGAGGCAGGCAGTCACTCACTTCTCCATTCAATCTTATTTTCAACAAATGTGCATCAAACATCTGCTATGTGCTAAGCCGGAAATACAATGGTATCCCTGGCCTAACAGGAATAAACCTTGCCTTCAAATAACTTAACTTCTATTGGAGGATGTAAGATGACATTAATCCAGTAATTATAATAAATGTTACAGGTTTTGTGATAGTAAAGGCAGAAGGTATTCAGTAGCACACATCAGAGTTATCTAACTCAACATCCAGTGCATGGCTTCCTAAAGCAATGTCCAAACTGGGGTGTGAAGTTTGGGTCACAGTTATCCAGGGAAAATGAGAAGTGGAGAGAGAGCCTCAGACATAGTCCCAGACTGTGTATGAAGGCACAAAAACAAAAAATGTCTAGAATATTTTAGGGAGTGAATTTCAGCATGGCTGGAGTGGGGGAAGGAGAATGACAGTCGTGTCAAGGACTAGACAGGAAAAGAGAGGGCAGATCACAAAGGTTATGTGTTGTTCATAACTGAGAGAAGCCCCTTCTCCCCCACCTCATCTCTGGGTCAGGTTAGCAATAAATTTCTCTTTTTGTGGTAAAATTGTTTTCAGAAAGCAAGTAACATTACAGTTCACTAGAAGGCATGTATTCTGCGTCAGTGGCAAAGCAGGAGAATTGAAAGTAGGAGCATTTTCAGAGCCATCTTGACCATCTTTGGCATATGTGCTGCCACAGCACTGCTCCATCCTCACAATAACACAATTGATGTCATCCTTTGACATTTACAAATGTCTTCATCCATTTTCCTAGGACTAGCCCACATTTTTGCTCTTAGCTGCTAACAACTAGTCTTTGTTAATTCAAGTATCACTTCCTCTTAGGTTGGTCAGATAGACAATTTCATCACAATCATTTAGGAGAAGGGGAAAGTGAGACTAAATACCATTACATGACTTTTACATATCAACAGACCAAGAACAAATTGGATTTTGGATACCACTCTTGTCTCTAGATTCCATGTCCAAAGCTCATTCTCCAGCACCAGACCCTTCACATGTCTATCTTAGTCCCTCCCATGGCTTCATGTCTTCACAAAGTAGAGGGCAGTATTAATAGTTGAAATTTAATTTAAAATCATTAGCTTTTGTAAATGGATTCATGGTATGTTGTGTTTGTCTATGTCCTGTTAAAGGAGAATACTTAATGAAAACATGGTCTATTCTTGCCAAAGGAAAAAAAAAAAAAGGAGAGACTGTCATGACTTTGAAAGTTTAATTTTGAAATTTTCAAGTTTTCAATCATTGACAGTATAATATACCAATGGCACTAAGATACACAGATCAGTAAGTAAGGTAATTTGGAATTATAAAGATTGCTTCAAGCAGAAAACTAAATGTATATTTGTCCTCTGTGTTCACTGGAAATGATGACCAAGTGTCTCTATTACCACAACTGAATTATCAAGTAATACATTAAAAAGGCATGGGAGAGGGGATAACTATTCAATTAAATTCTGCATATCCTAGTACCTAGCAAACATCCCATTTTCTAGTAGATAAAATCATTTGTGTCCTGATTATCTCTCCTGATAGTGATAAAACCATTTTGTTGTTGTTTTTGTTGTTCATCTTCTATAGGAAATTAAAGACATTATTTGAGAAAATGTTTAGTGGTATAATATTTTTCATATATTGCATGAGAAGAAGTTTTTTCACAGTATGAGGTATTTAAAGACACTGATGCTTTAAATCTATTTTCTTTGTGGTAATTATGGAGGCTTAATTACTTTGTGCAAATCCATCACGGAACTTTGATGTGTGCTCTGTGATGATACTTCTTTTTCCAAGTAAAATAAGAGGCACAGAGAGGAGTGATCCAACATGTGACCAGAGGGTATTCTTTTCAGCAACCCAAAGAGGACACACATTATGAAGATAAATGTGACATAAGAAAGCCT
Source organism: Daubentonia madagascariensis (assembly GCA_023783475.1). Taxonomy (NCBI): domain Eukaryota; kingdom Metazoa; phylum Chordata; class Mammalia; order Primates; family Daubentoniidae; genus Daubentonia; species Daubentonia madagascariensis. The sequence goes on along the minus strand of JAKFHU010001035.1, from coordinate 34,968,277 downwards.
CCTTTGAGATCCTCCTTCATCTGTTGCCAACACTGCTTTTACCCCTTGTAATCTCTATCCTTTGCTACGGTTCTTCAATCCATCATCCCCGTGTCTGCTTATGTGAGATTTAGCCTTAGATTTCTAACCACTGTTTTTTGAATTATTGTCTCTCCCATAGGGTGTTTGATTTTTAGATCAAAGGGTCTCTCTATTTTCACTTTCTACTTTATGTATTGTATAGAAATTCTGTGAGTAGAATTCGTTTTATAATGAGAAAAATGAAAATATATTTCCATCTTATGAAAATGAAGTATTTGTGGGTGAACTTTTAAAAGCTGAATTTTAGAAAAGATCACTGTGAAAATTCATGGGGGAGACCATTCCATTATTCTGTTCCACCTCAATCCAGTTATCCCCCGAAAGTTAGTGACATAAAACACTTTAGGTATTTTCAACTGAGGGAATTAAACGCCGGGGATTTGTGACATGTGATTGAAGATCTAAGAAGCCAAATATGGGCTAGAAAGATAACATGGCAATTAATAGTGGCACAAAGTTACTACCACGCTAAAGCTGGAGGTAAAGGGAAGAGTTGGTGTTGTCTGAGCCTAGATGCTAGAATAGTCCAGCAGATCATAGATCATTCAGGCCCAGTCTGTTCCTTACTACTTAGGTTCAGAAGTAAGGCTTTGGAAAAACTAAAAATCTCACCATTTAGTGGCAAGTAGAGAACCAGCCACCCAACAAACAGCATGACCTGTGACAGCAAAATATAAAGTAGTATGAGACAGCCTGGACCTGAACGTTTTTATGATCAGAGCTGCAGAGACCACAGGAGGTGATGCAGCTGCTGTAGGAAACACCTCCAAAGATAAAGAAAGGAGAATAGATACACTGACTTCTCCTTTCCTTCCACCCATTAAACTCCTATTATTTTTCTCATGTCAAACTCAACTATCATCCAGATGACATCAGAGTCTGGGTAATTCCTCTTGGAGGAGTCTGGCAACCTGTGTTGTGGAAAAGAACAGAGGAGTAGGGAGTATCTTATGCCTGGTATTGTAGAAGCAAAGCCTGGCATTGGGATTTTTGTTCAAGTGATTTATTTGAAGAGTGCTCTTAAAGAGAGGTTGAGGGAAGCAGGATAGAGCAAGGGGCAGGGCGGGGTGGGTGGTAAGCAAGACTACCGTCCCAGCTGGAAGCTAGGTTTCCTCTGAGTCCATAGAAAAGTGCTGGAGCACAGTTAGTCCCACCTCAAGGCCAGGGGCATACCTTTCATCCTTGCCAGTCAGTCATCGTCTGAGCCTTGTGCAGGGGTTGGGGCAGCTTCCATTTGACTGAGGGGAATTTCCAGGGAAGGGGGAATTTTTGGGTTATCAGGCAACACTCAACAGTGAGTGGAATGAGGGTACACTGCCCCCAAAGGGGACCTGGACAGGGCACGCAAGCATCGCAAGCAGAGCTGTGAGCAAATAGCCAAGTAACTGGTACCATCAGAGCTGGGATTACAACAAAATAAAATCGAGGGAGATTTAAAAGCATTTGGAATGATTGAGGTATGAGGGGATGGGAGTTTATATTGAATTTAAGGAGGTGGGAGTGAAGTGCTTTAGAAAGGAAAGAAATTTCATTAGAAAGGAAACATTGGAAAGTCATTACTAAGTAACAGTAAGGAAAACATAGTGACCGATTCAAAATGAAGTTTGTAAAAGATGATTTCAAGATTATACTGTATTTCTGAGACATTTCTGGGAAAATGATCCTGCCTTTAACAGAAATTAGGAACCAAGAAGAAAACCTGGTTTAGAAGGAAAGGTGGTCTAATGATTTTAGGTGATGGTGAAAAATCCAAGCAGACATTTCAAGTATTATTATCAGTATTTGGCACATAGGAGATGCTGGGTAATTGTGCTTTGCTGTTTTATTTTATGATAAATATAATATTGAAAACATAGTGGTTAAATATTCTGTATGGATTTAATATTTTTTAAGAATGGATAAAATCCAAAGCAGAGTCTATGAAGAAAATAGACAAAAAACCAAAGACCAGCCTTAAGGAATATCTAAATACAAGAGGTGGAGTGAAAAAAAAAAGGGGGGGGGGAGAAATAATTAGAAAAAAAGAGGCAAATCATATATATTGTACATTTTAAATGAACCATATACAATGTGAGATGCTTTATGAAGTGTGGAAAAAATAATAAATAGAAGCTTCCTCTCTGAGAAATAAAAATACAAAATCAGAAATATGAGTCCCACTTCAAAAAGAAACCACATTTAGTTTAAGAGGAGAAAATGAGTCAAATCATTTGGACCTAGAGATGCTTTTTTAAATGTTCCGATACTATGCTGCAAATCCCTTCTCTTGACTGACAAGAAAAGGGAACTGATACACCATGGAAAGAAGTAAATTCATTTTGAGACAGAGGGCTCAAGAATAATTTTGTCCATGTTCCTACCTCTCTCAATATTAATAGGTTTCTTTTCACGTATTTTTTCTGCAAAACAGTAAGTTTCTTGCTGCTAAATTGTTTTACTTCTGAACTTGTGTCTATCCAGCCAAAAATGTAATAAATATTACATCATCATAGACATCAATGTTTATGAGACATGTTGTAAGTAATTTTGGAAAGTCATAAATCATAGTATATTTGTTTTCTATATTGCTGATGTAAAAAATCACCACAGACTTTGTGGTAACTTTTGGATTAAAAACAATACAAATTTATTATTTTATAATTCTGTAAGTCAAAAGTCTGACACAAGTCTCACTGGGCTGATGCCAACAAGGCTGATTCCTCTGGAGTCTCCATGGGAAAAATACCTTCCTGTTCTTTTTCCGGCTTCTAGAGACCACACACATTTCTTAGGTGGTGACTCCCTTCCTCCCTCAACTAGCAATATCACATCTGTCTAACCTTTCTTCTATTGTCAATCTCTCTCACCATACCTGGGAAAGGGCCTCACTTTTGAGGATTCATGTGATTAGATTGCGTCTACCTGGGTGATCCAGAATAATGCCCCCATCTCAAAGTCAGCTGATTAGCAACACTAATTGCATCTTTAACCTTAATTCTCTTTTGCCATGTTCACAAGTTCTTGTGACTTCTTTGGGAGAGGGGTCGTTATTTTGCCTATTACCAATGGAGGAGATATTATCACTTCAGATATAACTGAATTTATAATGAACTTACTGGGTTTTATTTTTCCAATTTCATTCACAGCTGGAGATTTATTAGACATTTATAGAAACCTCAGTGAAGCTTCTAGTTTTTAGAATCACTAATTGTTAAATTACTACCTCTGTGCTGCTACTGCTTGCAAAATTTGAATCAAATAAATGTGCTTCTGAAAATTTCTGAACATAAAATACAATGGGAATATTCTTTTCTTTCACATTATTTTCTTATTTATTTCTTTTCACAATGCATAGTGTGGGTATTATTTTTAATCTCAACATACAGATAAAAATTGTTCAAATCTTTCATTAATTTGCCTAATAAATTACATTTGGGAGATTCTAATTCTTATGACTAATTTTTGGCCTTTTTTCTGTTCTCTCCCTAAACTCTGTGATGTCATTGATAAAATTACTTATTTTCTTTAGGGTCTGTGTTGCCCCACTAGTATGTAAAATTCATGAGGCAGATATTTTGTTGTTGCAGGTGATGTTCAGGTCTGTACCCCCGAGCACCTAGAACAACGTCAGCCACTGTTTTCTCTGCTCCACAGTGACACTCAAAGAAGGTAAAGAAATGAAAAGACTGAGGACGGCGCAGAGTTGTAGAAGCCAAGTGAGGTGAGGGTGTCTTCTCTGCATTGAAGCATCCAATGAACCTGCTTTATGGCACTGTGAGACAAGAGGAAGAAACCAATGACCCAGCAGTCAGTCTGACACATGGATCCTTATTTTAAAATCTACACCAGAACCTAGGTGAAGGTATAAGCACAGGTGTAGGTATATTCTCTCATTAGAGTGAGTGGTGAAAGGTTTCTGGGCCTAGAAACATTTTAAATTTGTTTTTCTTATAACATAAATGATAATGACCCAGCTCTACCTATTCCACTACAGTGAACTCTTTCTTAGTCATTACTTCCTTTAATAATGATAGGAACCATTAATAGGTATATCATTTAAAACTTCCATAGGTCCTATTAACCATAAGCTCACAAACATTTAACAAGGGCTTTCTATGAACCAGGCATCACGTTAAATTGGATAAAAGGGGAAGGGAAGGTGGGAAAGGTATTAGTGCATCTTCACTTTAACGTGAATTCTAAATATTTCTTAAGAATGTCCCCCTGTATTAGTCAGGATTCTTCAGAGACAGAAGCAATAGGAGATAACATAGGTATAAATATAGATAGAGATATATTTGAGACATATCTCTATATCTATATATAGATAATATATAGATATATATCTAATATATATAGAGATATATATGAGAGGGGATTTATATGGGGAATTGGCTCATGCCATTATGGGGCTGACAAGTCACATGATAGGCTGTCTGCAAGCTGGAGGACCAGGGAAGCTGGTAGCATGGCTCAGTCCAAGTCCAAAAGGCTCAGAACCAGAGTGTAAGAGTCCAAGGACGAAGACCTAAGAAACTGGAGGGCTGCTGGTACAAGTCCTGGAGTCCAAAGGACAGAGAACCTGGAGTTCTCATGTCCAAGGTCAGGAGAAGAAGAATGTTCCAGCTCAAGAAGGAGGAGAGAAAATTTGCCTTTCCTCTGCCTTTTTGTTCTCTCCTGGCCCTCAGCCAACTGGATGTTGCCCGTCCACAGTGGCTGAGGGCAGATCTTCCTTACTCAGTTCACTGATTCCAATGCCATTCTCTTCTAGAAACACCCTCACAGACATACCCAGAAATAATGCTTTACCAGCTAGTTGGATATCCCTTAATCCAGTCAAATTGACACCTAAAATTAACCATATACTCCCCCACTGAATTTTATCATGTTTTTCTTCCCCCCATGTTCAAAGAAAACAAGAGAACTAGCCAATTCTTCCCACTGGTTTGAAAATTCCTCTGACTGTGAGAATCATAAAAAGTAATTTGTAAACAATATTTACACTAAGTCAATAAGATATTTGCCAGGCTGATGACAATGACCAATATATTCCAGTCAGAAGTTTTTCTGTGGACATCATTCCTTTTCAGCTCAGTCCACTTATTTGAGGACACAAGGAAAAAAACGAAAATGCTAAGAAATGTCATCTATAATATTATATATGCCTCCAAGAAGGATGTCAAAGTAACAGTTTGGAAATCATATTCTAATGGTGTGAAGCTCCTGTTTCCTTTTTGACTTCATCTGACACGGCTGCCACCTTCCCCAGTCCCCTCCAACAAGGTGAGCTTTCTTGCTGCCTTTTAAACATGACAGCCATGCTCCCATCTCAGTTTTGCCACTTCCTCTTCTGTTTTCCTGAAATTCTTTCTCCGGAGACAGCTACCTTTGTCACTCCCTCACCCTTTTCAGGACATTGCTCAGGTGCTACCTGCTCAGCAAAGCCTTTTTCTGGCCATACTTCTTAAAATTTCAAACCCCTCTTCACCTTGAATTCTGTGTCCTTTTCCTGTTTTATTATTTTTCTCTGTAATATCATCTTTTTCATCTCTCTTGCCTGCCAGAATTTTTAAGATCTTGAGGCAAAAGATGTTTAGTTATTTTGTCCAGTGCTGTACCCCCAGGATGTAGAACATTCCTAAGCCCTCAATAAGTATTTGTTCAAGGAATGGATTTCAATGACACTTAATCTAATAGTAGAATTCCAGTGGGTAGCCTTTGTACATCACTACACAGTGAATTCTTAAGGCTGGGATAGCATCTTTCTCTTTCTCTCTCTCTCTCTCTCTCTCCCCCCCTTCCACTTTCTCTCTCTGGCATGCTTTTTTAATTTGTTTATTTTGTTTTTATTTTGTAGCTCCACAGTACCTGAAAAAAAGTACTCACTTAAATGTTTGTTAAATTTAAAGTTAGTTATATTTTATAGCACCCCTAGAAGGAGTGGGAACAATTATAGCTGCCTTTAAAGAAATCTATTGTCATAGAACAGCTTCTGGGTCTGAGGCCTCTATGTAATTATCAATAATTCATAAAAGGGGATGTATTTACCACAGTGAGTGATTTTTCAGAGAGGAGATAATTGGGAAGAGAGTTAAGTCTTTTCCTAATAAGAGAGAATTAACTATACTTATTTTTACTTCCAATAGATTCACTGTACTCAGGATAGGGAGGTTTATGCCAAAGAAGAACCATAAATACCAAGAAAATACTATTCCCCTCTGAGAGGAAGCATGGTGTGTGGGAGGAAATTCTGGCAAAATAGTCACTAACTAAATTCAGCCAAAATCTTGATGGTTTAAGCAGAAAATATAGGTGTTTTAAAAAATCATGCCACAGAATAGAATACTTAAAGGTTGCTTTGGTTTAATTATAGGCAGTTCACTGACCTCTCTGATTTCCTAAGTCAAGCTGTCGCCTGTTGATAGCCCTTCACATAGAAACAGCACTAATATAGACATGCTTTACATTACTGGTGCTTGTAGGTTTCTCTAATATTAAACTGTCTTGCTCAATTCTGATCATACTTTCTATCTTTTTTCCATATGTCCTACATACTAGCACCAATCTATAACACATACAAAAAAAGGCAAAAGAAATCTGGAAACATCTTTAGACTATTTTACTTTCTGTTTTGCTTTTCTTTTTCTTTTTAATTGGCACATAATAATTGTGCATATTTATGAAATACAGTGTGATATTTTGATCCATATATGCAATATGTAATGACCACATCAGAGAAATTAGCATATTTGTCATTTCAAGCATTTATTATTTCTTTGTGTTTGGAACATACAAAATCTGTTCTTCCAGCTATTTGAAAATATACAATAAATTGTTGTTAATTATAGTCATCCTACAGTGCTATAGAACACTAGAACTTAGTCCTCCTATCTGGCTGTAAATTCGTACCCATTAGCCAACTTCTGGCTGTCCTTGCTCCCTGCTACCCTTCCCAGTCTTTAGACTATGATGTGTGCTGAGATAATAATATTAGGGGAGAATTGGTGAATTATACATTTTTCCTTATTTTTATTCCAGGTCTGTCTCTTTTATCCCTGTCACTCAGAGCATGCCCATAAACTATAATTCCTTTATTATCATCCATTAACAATGCAACAAGAGTTTTTAACCTTCTTAAATTTAGGATTCGATATGGGGTAGATAAATAATATTTCTTAGGTATTTTTATCAGATACCAAATATAGTCTGGTGTTTCTCTAAGATCCTCTCTAAGGTAGTAAGTAAGGGCAATGTCTCTTTTCTCCTTTGTGTTTTTTCTCTGCTCAACCCAAATATCATCTCTTTTGCCTGATTAAAGTATTAAGCACTTGAGTAGCAAATTTGTGAATATAAGAAAGACAAGTGTTTGAAAACCCGCATAGTGAAAATAATAATCTAACACAAAATAGTGATTAAACATTCTTTAATGAGAATGTTTTGATAGGAGCAGTATCAAGCTTTTCTGTTTCATCTGCATTTTCGGACTCAATGACTAAGCTCATTGGCCACATTTTCTCTGAGAACCTGTGTCATATAATTAAGAATATCAGTTAAAGTGGATTCAGTAGAATTCAGCTACAGGTGATAGATCATACCAATGTAGACAAGACTACCTCCATTGTTTTTGACAAAATAATTTGTCTCTGGAGGTGGACTGGCTAGGTAATTTTTTGTGCATAAAGAATAGATCTCTATAGTATTACAGTGAATTGATCAGACAAACAGTATCTCAACCAATAGTGTTAAGTAATGTTGATAGAATGTACCCTTGATATGATGTGATGAGAATTGCGCTTTACCTGTGTGGTCATATTTGCAAAAACCTATAGCACCTGTCTAACCATTAGAAAAACATCAGGCAACCCAAAATTGTAGAACATTCTATAAAATTCCTGTCCAGTACTCCTCAAAGTTGTTAAGGTCATCAAAAACAAGGAAAATCTGAGAAAATGTGACAGCCAAGAGGAGCCTGGGGAGACATGATGACTAAATGTAATATATCTTTGATGGGGTCCTTGAACAGAAAAAGGACATTAGGTAAAAACCAAGGGCTCTGAATAAAGTGTGGACTTAATAATGATAATAATAATGTATCAATATTAACAGTTGTGACAAAAGTAACATAGTATTATAAGATGTTAATAATAGGGGAAACTGGTTATGGAGTATATGGAAACTGTATTATCTTTGTAACTTTTTTATAAATCTGAAACTATTTTAAAATAAAATTTTATAAAAATTAAAAAGTTTGTCAAATATATTGATATAAAAATTTTAACATATCTATTAATGAATAGTAAATTAACTTAAAAATAGAAAAAAATGGTTTCTCAGTCCAACTAACCACATTCCACATTTAAAGTGCTCAAAAGTCACATGTGGCTAGTGTCAACCCTATTGGACAGCACAAATGTTAAACAAAATCTATTATCACAGAAAGTTATATTGCACAGTTCTAAACTCCAGCAATGTCTTTCTTTCAATTTTTGGCACTAGTTTTGAAGAACTAATTTTATATTTGTTGATTTTCTATTTTAGGTCTGTATTTCATTTTATCAATTTCTGTTCATACCTATATGCTGTATCAGTGTTTTTCTTCCTACCTGTCTTGGGTTTACTTTGTTATTCTGTTTTTTAGCTTCTTATAAAGTAATAGATTAATGGTTCCAAGTGTTTTTAAAAAGATATACACCTAAATATATAGATTTCACTATAAATATATACATTTAAAACTTTAAATTTAGCTATATCTTACAATTTGTGATATTTTCATTATCATCCAGTTCAGCATATGTTCTAATTTCTATTTGTTCTCATTCTGCCTTGGTTTAAAGTTATAAAATATTTTATTCCTATATATGTTATACATTTTACACAATATAGTTATTACTATTTTAAAGAATAAATATCATATTTTACTTTCTCATATATTTATACATCCTATATTCTTTATTTTTCATTCAATTTCATTCTGACATCTACAATCATTTCTTTCTGTTAGTGCATCCTATTTCATAATGGTTTCTCTTAGCTTTTGCTTGTAAAAAACATCATTACCGTGCTTTCCTTTTTGAAGGATATTTTTATCAGATATAGAATTCTAATTTGACAATCTTTTAATTTTTTTCTTTTTATTGTGCTTTTTTAAGTAGCACATTAAATGTTTCATTCCATTATCTTTTGGGTTCCATAGTTTTGATTAAGAAATCAGATGTCAATTTTGTGTTTATTTTTCCTTTGAAGGTAAAGTGTCCTGTTTTTGGCTGCTTTTAAGATTTTTTGTTTAGCTTTGGTTTTGAAATTTTTACTGTTACAGACATCTAGCAAGGATTTCTTGGTATTTATCCTGTTTAGGGTGTGCATACCATAGTACATCAATCTGTTTAAATCTTTCATCATTTTTGGAAAAATATTTGCCCTTGTATCTTAAAATATTAAATTTCACATGTATTTGATCATTTGATCTACATATTATTTCTTATGTTCTATTCTTTTCATTCTTTTACACCCTCTCTGTGCTTCAATATAATAATTTTCTATTATACTGTCTTCAAGTTCACTATTTTTTTCTTCTGTGTCCAGTATATTAAACCTATCAAATAAGTTATTAATTTTAGACATTTTAATTTGTAGTTCTAGAATGCCTACTGGATTCTTTTCTATAGGTTTCAATCTTTTTCACTTTTGTCCATATTTTCCTCTGTTTTCTTGATGTGAAATAATCATAGATTTTTTAAAAGTCCTTGTTTACTAACTCCATTAGCTTGGGCATATGTTTGTTTCCTTTTCCTCTTTGTTATCAATCACATTTTCCTGTGTCTTCACATGTGTTTTCATCTTTTCTATTATTTTATTTTGTATATTGCACATAAATTACCATACAGAATGAGGTCGTTCTAGTGTTTTTTTCCAGAAAGTTTACCGAACTAAAACAAACTGTACATCAGTAATGAACTACCTAAAGAAATGTGGTAATGTCTACAAAACAGTAAGAAAGTTCTTTGATTTAAGAGAGAAAGGTTTCCTGGATATATTTTTAAGTATAAAAAATATGATAAAGAAAAATATGTATATCATGTTTCTATTTTGTAAAGAAAGTACAAGCATGAAAAAAATTCTGGAACCATAAACAAAAGGCATTTATTTTAGTTTCTTTAATTATGAAAATAACAATCTCAGTAGTGATCCTGAAAAATGCATCTTTTCATTGTTTTACTACTTCAGAAAAGTTATACCTTCTTCCTAAGAAGAAGAAAAACGTGTAGAAGAAAGGAGAGAAGAAAAACAAGAAGCAAGAAGGAGGAACAGACAAGGAGGGGAAAGATGAGAGGAGAAAATAAAAGAAGAAAATAACAAATTATCACAAAACTACAGCACCAATTGGAGCCTAAGAGATTGTCATTCATAAATGCATCATGTTCTTCATCAAAGGTAAAAGTATTACCTGCAGAAACATTGAAACATTCACTTTTAAATTTTTATTCTTTAATAATAAACATTATTTTTTTGGCCTGGGACAGTGGCTCACACCTGTAATCCTAGCACTCTGGGAAGCCAAGGTGGGAGGATCACTTGAGCTCTTGACTTGGAGACCAGCCTAAGCAAGAGCGAGACAACCCCCCTGCCCCACCCCCACTGCCGCCACCTCTGTGCCCCTCCCCGCAGCCCGCCACCTCCCACCCCTGTCTCTACTAAAAATAGAAAAAATTAGCTCTGTGTGATGGTCCACACCTGTAGTCCCAGCTACTAGGGAGGCTGAGGCAGGAGGATCACTTGAGCCCAGGAGTTGGAGGTTGCAATGAGCTATGATGATGCCACTGTACTCTAGCCAGAGTGAGACTCTGTCTTAAATAATAATAATAATAATAAACATTTTTATTTTTATATCAGATTATCTCTACTTTTGCAACATACAGCTAAGTAAATATTAGGTCAATTTTGCTATGAGTATCAATCAAAGCCATATCTTGACTTAATTTTGCCCCTTAATCTAATTTCATCATATGGTATCTAATCCAAGTATATTAACATTCTAAACATAACTTTTGCTTGACAAGGAGAGTGACCTTGATATAAATGATATTTAATCCCTTGGCAACCAATATAATTTATATCAAAACATTTATTTATATATGTTTATTTTTATAAAATAATTAAATATGTATATCTATATAGAGACTTAGAGCAATACATGTAAACAACAAAACTCATAAACCATAAAATCTTAGCATTAACCCTAAGAGTTCACACAATGATTTAATCTGACTCAATCTAGAGATTTCCTAAAATATACATGTCAGACAACTATTAATACATCAACTAACTGAAAGCTCAGTACCTCTCAAGGCAGTGCATGTCAGCATTTGATGGCTCTGATTGTTAGAAATGTAATTCTTATACTGAGAAAAATTGATTTATTCTCTTTAGAGGTCATTTCATTTATTAATTAGTTTGCAGGCAATTCCCATATCTAAATCACTAGCTTTGTCATCCCTAGAAATTCCAGGCTTGAATTGCAAATTGTCTTTTATTCTCACTACCTGTATAAACCCCTCTAAATCAACATGATCAAAATTGCATCTGAATGTCCTTATTTTTCCAGACCTGTGCTGGGGCAAAAGGGAACTCTCAGAAGGTTTGCTGAAAAATCAACTCACAATAAAGCAGATTAATAAGAGAAATGTTATACACATTTATTTTAACGTGTATACATGGAAACCCTCAGGAAAATTAAGATTCAACTCTTCAATGAAATTCAGAGGTTTTTAAAGAATGGGGGCTTGAAAGCCAAAAAAGAGGTGTTGGGAGGAAGAAAGGAAGAGGCTTGAGTAGCCAGCTGAAGGTGGTCTTGTTTTGTAAATGAACCTTAAAGGTGGTAGCTTTCAGACAGAATAGGTTAATGTTTCTTTTCAGGCATTAAAAGGTGTCAGACTCTCAGTAAATCTTTCCTAGATGGGGGAGGGTAGACCTGGCTGCATTCCCTACAAACATAAATTTCCCCCCACAAAAGGCAGCTTTGCAGTGTTACTTCTATCTGTGAGACTTATGGCAGACATCTCAAAATATGTCAAAGAAATGTATTTGGGAGTAAAATATTTTGAATTTCCTTCAAGTGCATTATCTGTTTCACCTTCCTCATAATTAGAGTAGAACACATTTTTAATTTTGACCTCTACTTCATACCATATATCCAGTCCTTCAATAATTCATATAGATTTTACTTATAAAATGCTACTCACATTTATTTAATTCTTATTTCCATTTCAACAGCTTCTGCAATCCTCACTGAAACCTTCCATATTAAAATAATGTAGAGCCACAGGGTATAGATAGTAATCAAAGTCTGATTTTTATAAAAGTATAGATATAGCCAGAACTTAACCAGCTACTGTCCTCTAACTCCCTTGCTGCTGTAACTGGTCACTGTTTAATGGCACTATCCTCCCTGACTGGTGCAAGATTTGTGACTCCCCCCACTACTTCTATAGATAACATTGCGGTTGCAAATCCCAAGATTTGTGATTTTATAGATGACATTACTGTTGTAAATCTTAAGACTGGCCTCTGAGGTGTTTTTCAGAATCTGCATTCTGGGGACCTACTGATGCCAACCAGACCCATGGATAGGCATGGGAATGGATCCAACAGCCCTGAAACCCCCTACCCAGGAAACCTCCCAACTGAGAAGATAATTTCTGCATCCCAACCCTATGAGTTCATCCCCTGCTAATCAACTGACCCAATTCCCTAGCCCTTGGTTTGTCAAACCACCTTTAAAACCTTAGCCCCCAAATTCTCAAGGGGATGGATTTGAGAAATTACTCCTATTTCCTTGCCTGGTGTCTTGTGAAATAAAACTCTTTCTCTACTGCAACCCCCGCTGTCTCAGTATATTGGCCTTCACTGGGCAGTGGACAAGGGACACAGTTTGGGCTGTAACATCGTCATTTCACCTTTAACTTTTCCTCCTATTGACTCTTGGGTGCAAATGTAATAGAGGTAAAGGTCTGAAAAAGGACAATGTTTCACCACTTGTCTCAATGTTTCATGAGTTGTCTCTTTAAAATCCTCTCCTTTTTTAGGAATTAAAACTTGCATTCCTTCCTGAAGCCAGTGATCAAAGGGGCAGAAAAATGTTTTTTGCTGTTTGTTTTCTATTGTCTTAAACCACAGGAGATGGCTCAAAAGAATTGTCCAGACAAGGGTCACAATATCATCATCACCATCACTGGATATAAGGTCATGATAACCCAAGACCGAAACCACTGATTATATTTAAGTAACAATAGCCCAAAGCCATGATGTGTGACACTAGTTGGGGAGACCCAAGCATAACCACTAACCCCTTCTCCCCTTTAAGAAGCCCTATTTTTCTGCTTGAAGGTAGGATGGTGGTCTTTGAGATGCAAGTCTGTCACCCTCCTCATTTGCTGGCAAATTAATAAATTTCTCTTTCCTTTTTCCTCAACCCCCTTGTCCTTGTTCTTTGTTCTCATTGATTTGGCCTCAGGGACAAGTACCAAGGTCTTGATAACACAAATAATTGTTTTGATCATAATCCCTAGTTTATGAATTATTGTAATTACTCAATACATGGACCTTTTGCTTTATTATTTCTAATGATGTAATGAACATTGTGAACTTATTACCAAACCCTAGAACTTTTGTCTCATTTACTATATGTGGGATCCTTTATTTTAGTTAGAGTCTTTTGAGAAGTAGATGCCAGATAGAAATAGATATACGTGAGACTTAATGGGGGAAGGATAAAGCAATGGGCAGGAAGACAATTCAAATCATGATGCATGTCTGACACCCATAACAGGAGAAGAAAAAGGATGAAGGAAGATTGGGCAGGAAGATTTTCAGACTGCAGCATATTTCTAAGAAAGTTTCTATCAAGTTAATAGTCCTTAAGTCAAAGTCTCGTGTTCCACAGGAATGGGGGCCTAAAGTAGTTTACTTCCCATGCTCAGTCCTGGACTGAAATCAGTGCAGGGGAGATATTACCTGATTGGAATTGTGGTGGTGGGTCCTTTGGGAGAGCAGCTGGGACTTACCCACGCAGGAGATCTGAGCAGTTCATTTCCATAGCTGCCAGACACTTAAATACATAATAAATACAGTTGTTAATTATTTCTCCCCAAATTTTTGTGCATTTGAAGTTCCTAAAATAATGCATAAAAGTTCTGAGTGCAATGCCTGACTCATAAAAATGGTTGCATCATTGGCAAATATCTCTAACCCTGTTATCAATAGTACTATTATCACTACTCCTCCTTTTTAATAAACATTGAGTAACTTTTCACAAAAGATTTTTACCTTAATCATTCCCCCAACACATACACAAAAATAATATAATCACAACAGCTTCCTTTGGCTTGGAATGTGCCTAGAATATGTTCTTAGGCTTTACTTTTAATATTTCCGTATTCGTAAGTTTTAGATCTATTCCATAAAGAAGCATAAATTGAATTTTTAAATAACTAATATGATAATATCTGACTTTTAAGAGGCAAGTCTGGTCGGTCCATTGATGTTTATTGATGCATTTAAATTTATTTCTATTATCTTATTTTGTGCTTTTTATTTCCCTGAATGGTCAATGAATCTCTTTTCCTCCTTTCCTTTCTTAACTGGAATGCTGTGTATATGTTTAGTTCCTTCTCTTTTCCTCTAACTTATTTTCCTTTCTTCTATGTTTTCATTATTTTTATTATTCTATTATTTTTTAAAAGTCATCACTTTTAATATTTGAACATGCATGAACGGAGCTGATATCTTCATTTAACTTCAAAAAATAGAATATCTTAACCCTAATCAGTCCTTCTCCTGCCATCCATGATATTGCTATCCACAATTTTAGTGGTGCCTTATGTTTACCATATAGGGGAAAAATAACCCCCATAGGTCCTTAGTTGGAAGGCATCCCTGTAACAGTAGACAGATTAACAAGAGAAAAAGAAATAGAAGTTTATTAACATATCTATTTTATATATATATATGGGGGACTTCTAGGGAATGAGTAGTTTTCAAAATGGTAGCTTTAAATTCTAGTTTGTATAGCATCTTTAAAAAAGAATAGCAAAGTCTTAGAGAGGTTACAGAACAAAGGAAAAAGACATGAGTCTCTAGGGGCAGTAATTTGGGGGAGGGCAAACAAATGGCAGATAGAGGCTAGTTAAAGTTTGTTCATGTAGATTCTTCTGGTGCCATCTCCAGTCTGATAAGGGCCTAAATTGTCTTCCCTGGTTAACCTTTGTTCTTCCTGGTTGGGAGTAATAGGATACCTTTTGTTTTTGCAAATCTTTGTACAGCTTTTAGGCAAATAGAGGGAGGGCAGAAAACTTTCCTGCATCAGCTTCTTCTTAATCATCTTCAGCTGAATAATCCTTCACAATCTGGTGTGGCATAGTCTAGTCTCCCACAGCACTCATGAACTAGACATAATTATAATTATATTTTTACATAGTCAATAATATTTTTATCTCACTACCTCTTTACCAATTTCTTCACTTATCATTGCTTTTTGCTTTAAATCTTTACTTCTGAGCCCTATTTACATCTTCTCAAATATATCTTTTATTAATTTTGTAGTGAGGTTCTATTAGTAATTAGCTAATAACCTTTTTTGGAATGCTCAATCATGAATAATAGTTTAACTTGGCATAGACTTATATCTTGACAGTTATTTTTTTAAATCAGAAAACTGTTAGCTCCTGTGTTATAGTCCTGAATTTTACTTCACACTCCACTTTTTTTTTTTTTTTTTTTTGACTCCTGAGGATTTCCTTATTTTATTACAAATTATGTTGTATACAGGAGAGGGGAACATAGCTTCCCTCCACCCTCCTAGGTTCTTTGGCTGGGCTAAGAATCAAATTGACATAGAACAGATTAACAGGAAGGAAAAAACCATTCTAATTATGTGTGTACCCACATATGCAAGGAAGTCTAACAAAACATGAGACTCAAAGAAGGGCCAGATGATTGAAGCTTATATAACATCCTGAGTTACAGAAGGGAATAGGGGCCTGGGGCTTCCTGGGGGTGGTGGAGACAAATTATAGGAGGGTAAGGAGAGGAAATGTATGGTGAATAAAGCTTGCCTTATTATGCAGATAAAAGCCTCTCAGGTGATAAAAGTTGTGTCAGAGCAGCTCTCTTCCTGGTACAGATCCTTTTACTAATGTAAATTTTCTTTATAAAAGAGCTTTTTAAGAGCTACCCCTGTGTCAGCAGTTTCTCAAACTAACCAGCTCAAAGAGGGACCACTTGGAGTGGCATATTCCAGTCTCTATACTCATGTTTTGGGCTGGTGTGTCCTGAGCCCCAAGATGTGCATTTAGGGATACACTCCTTATATTATATCTAGCATATAGAAATTTTGAAGAGTTTTTCTTGTTACCTACTTTGCTGTGTTGCTTGAAATGGAAATCTGCTAACTTGTTAGCATCATAAAGTCAGAGCTGACAGGTAATTGCAGAGTCTCCTTGATTACCAACTTCTAACTCTTATCCATTATTATTTTCTTTGAAAGGCTTTATCTCTAAATGATCTTTTGTTGTACTTCTCATGCCACTTTGTGCCTGTGTAACAGTGGAAGGGAGGCTTAATTTAACTAGCTCCATTTTGCTTCTGAACCCCTGCAGTAATCTCCTTTAGGTTAAAAGTTTCTGCTTAGCTCTGCGTGTAGGCCAGCTAATTATAGGAAGAATTAGGTTGGTAGTTCAACTCTAAAAAAAAGATGATAACCATCCCTTTTCCAAAACTAACTCCCAGGGAGATAAGGAAATATGTACCTAAGTAACAATGCTATGTTATAGATTTATAGGAACATTGTGACATCACCTATGCCCTCCAAAGTTAACTAACCAAGAACAAAGAAGTTTTACAACTTTCTTGGTCCCTCGCTAACACCCAGATGTCTGTGGTTCCTAGATTACCTCTTGCAACCCCCCTTTTTCTTCCCCCTTTCCTTAGCATAAAAAGGAGCCTAAAGTTCATACTAATTTAGGATGGTTCTTTTGGACATTAGTAAGCCATCTCCTCAGTTTGCTGGCTCTCCAAATAAAGGTCACTTTGTTTGCCCCAACACCTTGTCTCCTGACTTATTGGCTGTCCTGCAGTGAGTGGTATTGTTAGGTAGTTAGCAAGGGATTCTGGGTCTCCTAGGGAAAAAGTGGGTGCCGCTGCGATTCAACCCCAACAAATGGGCTTTCCAAGAGGCTCATGGGATATCTGCCTGCACGGTAAGGCTCAGGTCATGCAACTCCCAACTATCCAATCAAAGTGGTTCCGTGGTGACGTCTGAGCCAGAGGGAGATCCCAACCCGGGCACTATAAACAAGATGCAGACCATAAGCAGGCCCTTTTTGGTCCTTTCCTTTTGCTCTCCCTTGCTGTGACAATGGGTCCGGTCATCATCCGTGGCCTATGTATTACACTCTATAAACCTTTATCTTGCTCTTGTTTTGTAATCCTATCTTTCTCTCCTCAATAAACCTCATTTTCATGCTTGCCTTACTTTGGCATGTCTGGTCATTCCTCAGCCATGGGCGTGCCAAGAGCCGACATTTCAGACTGAAACCTGACAGTGTGAACTTGGACTCAGTTATACACGTGGTAGATGAGGATTAGCAAAATCATTTCATTTTGTCTGAAGTGCAGGGGTGATAATAGGGGTGAAACCCAGACCATCACAATCATGAGAAAACATTATGAGCATACCTATGGAATGAAGTAGTTTAATTAAACAGAGGCCCAAACTCTATAAGCAACTTGGTTGACACTGAAAATGAATAGCAAAATCAGCTCCATCAGAGAACAGTCTCTGTGTAGCTTCATTTAGAAAACAATGCTTTTTGTATTAGTCTTTTCATATCTTCATATCTTCATATACATTAATACTGTCTCAAGTTCAACTAAGAAAGTTAGATAAAGAAAAACCTGAAGGGCTTAAAACATTTAGGAAAAGTGTATCAAGCATGTTTTGTGCAGCTATCAATTCCTTTATTATATTTTATGATTACAATGAGATATAAACTTTTTTAATGAAACAAAGACATGTTAGACCAAAAATTATACCATTGGATTTTTTTGATGATGTTGGGGCTCAGAAAATAATACCCCAAAGTGAAGGCTGCAGAAGCAGCCGCAAAAGCAAAATTTCTCTCTGATCTTCTCCTGCCCTGCTGTCTCTCATCCATCATTCTTCCCTAAGACAAGCCATAGAAATGAGAATCCCCATTCCCCAAGGCAGGCCATAGAAACCAGAACCCCTTTTCTCCAAAGCAAGTCATAAAACCTAAAAATATTACTCTAATTTTCCCCACCTTTCTGTGTAAGAATTGGCCATAAAGAAATTCTCTGACCTACCTGGTCTGATTGTAGGTCATAAGACTCCCATTCTAGAGAGGGTCCTCCCTCATACGTGGAAGGAAGGAGTGCTGCACAGAAAGGCCAAAAAGAATCTGAGCAGACAGGCCTTGCTAGGTTTCCTCATTAAGTCTATTCTCATTAGCTCATACGTTTTTTGTCCAATCACATTTCTACACAGCTGTCCCTGCTTCATCAAACTTAAGCATAAAATCAAATAGCTTCCCCTGTGTCTTTGGACCTTCATTCTGAAGGCCTCCGTGAAATGTAAAACTATGATTAAACGAATTTGTTATGTTTTTCTTTTGTTAACCTGTCTTTTGTTACAGGACTGTTGGCTATGACCCTTACGATGGATGAGGAAAGGAATCACTCCTTTTCTCCCCTAAACTGATGATAATACTGATGATGATGTTTGTATTATAGAACATTATAGAAAAGGATATGTAACGCTCAGAGTTTTCTGTTGACTCAGCAGTCTGAGATGAAAAATTTTCTACTATTTTAATGCCAAAAATAAGGAAAAGGGACAGACACATTGAAATGCTAATGTTCCATGTGATTCTTGTATTTTTGCATCAGCATACTGTGTTCTAATAATCCAAGGCCAATGTTTCTGTAATTATGATTGTAGTGGGTTGAATCATGTCCCTCCGAAAGCTATGTTGAAGTCTTAACTAGTGGTTTTATAAATATGACTTTATTTGGAAATAGAGTCTTTGCAGATGTAACTAAGATAAGATGAGATCATTAGGGTGTCTACTAACAAGACGGATCAGGGATGCCTCTTAGGGGCCTCCTGAGTCCTCCAAGCATGGAAATAAAGGAAACTCTTAAGTCCCTTCAGGGGAAGTTCTAGGTACCTGGCTAGCCTTGAAAAGTGAATGAGCAACCTGATGAGAACAATGGCCCTCCAAGCAAGCCAGAGTCATGAGGTGCTTTGGTTCCCTGTGCAAACTAAAAGATGGTATCTTAACACATGTTCCTGAGTTGTTTTTCATAAACCTCCACCAGATGGAAAATGCGGATACAAGGGAACTGAGGAATTGAACTCTCACGACCATTATTTGTTCTAAATTTCTCCCTGAAGTGCCTGGAGAGAGTCAGACCCATCTTAACATTCCTTTCCACTAATCCAAGAATCTCTAAATCCACTTATGATCCACAGGCCCCTGCTTCCAGATATCCTGCCTTTTTAGGCCAGGGCAATGTATAACCTGCACGCATTGATTTCAACTTCTGCTTTCCTAAAATGTAAACTCTGCCTTTAAAAACCCTTGCTTGTAAGCCATCAGGGAGTTTGGGTCTTAAGCACTAGCTTGTGTGGCACCAGGCAACAAAAATGCCTCTTTCTCCCACTACAACTCTCGGCTTCAGTGTCTGGGTTTGCTGCACCAGGCTAGTGGACCCCCGTTTGGTTCAGTAACACTAATCCAAGATGACTGGTATCCTTATAAGAAGAGGAGAAGAGGCACAGATAGAGACACACAGGGAAAATGCCATGTGACAATGGAGGCAGAGTTTGACATGTTGTGTCTACAAGCCAAGAAACGCCAAGGATTGCTGGCAACACCAGAAGCTAAGAGAAAGGCAAAGAACAGATGCTCCTCCTAGGGCCTTCGGAGAGAACATGGCCCTGCCAACATTTTGATTTCAGACTTCAAGCCTCTAAGATTGTGAGAGAATAAATTTATGTTGTTTTAAGCCACTCAGTTTGTGGGCTTTTTTAGACAGATTAGACATTGTGGAAAGAAAGATTTGTGAACTAAAATCCAAAATAAAACAGAGAGAAAAAGAGTATGAAACGAATGACGAGAAAAGGGAGGAAGAGGACAAATAAGAGAGGAGGGAGTGCCAGTGATCCACGGGATGATTTTAAGTGAAATAAGACATGTGTAGGAGTCCATGAAAGGAGCGGGGGAGGGGGGAAGGAAGAATAGACTGTCAACCAATTCTAATATCTGTTTCAGTTCTGTCTCAGTGTTGATTGTGTGACTTATCTCCTCTTGTGGGTCCCATTGTCCTGCTTCAACTGATGTCTTGTAATTTTCTTTAATTGGATGCCAGACTTTGTGAATTTTACTATATTGTGTGCCAAGTTCTTTTGTTTTCCCTGAATATTCTTGAGCTTTACTCTGCATCCCAATTAAGTTACCTGGAAATCGTATGATCATGCTGTGCTTTGCTTTTGAGGTTAAGATTTTTTTAGGTGAGACCAGAGCAGTGTTCAGTCTAAGGCTAACCATTCCCCACTTCTGAGACAGGTAGTTGCTGTGTACTCTATTCAATCCTCAGTGAATCTTGACGTTTTCTAGTCTGTCTGGTGGAAACAGGTGCTATTCCTGGGCCCTCTTATTTCTAGCCCTCTTTGTAGATTCTTTCCCTCACTTCAGGCGGTTTCTTCGGATATTTGCACTAATCAGTACTCAGCTGAATGCTGGAGTGTACAGAGAGAGAGGTCAGGAGCATGGCTGGTAAGAAATTCTTACGCTTTTTGCTGGCAGATCAGGGTCCTGGGTTCTCTTCACTGCAGCTTTCCAGAACAGAGCAGCTTCGGTGATCCTGCTCACAGTTCCAAATTGTAGGGAGCAAGGGTCCCTTGGCCCCCTGAGGATTTGCTGGAAAATCACTGACATGAGGCAGATTAATTAATAGGAAAAAAGAGATATACATTTATTTAATGTGTATACACGGAGCCTTCAGAATGAAGACTCAATTCCCCAGTGGGGTTTAGAAGCTTATATGCCTTTCAGGTAAAATAAGTTACAGGAGGATGGGGAAGAGGAATTCTGTTGAGGGGCAATAAAGGATTAGGATTACTAGGGAGGATAAACTGATGAGGAACAAAGACGAACTGGTAAATAGTTCTCCTTGAAATTTGAATTAGTCTGAGAGACTGGTCATTACCTTTTTAAAGTATCTGTCTGTTCACATGTGGTCACATTACAGAGAGGGGAAGCAAAGAACATTGTTCTCCTTGATAGGTCTGGATCTTAGGCAGATAAAGAAACCTCAATTTTTGGGGGGAGAGCTGATGATGGTGGGGGGGGAAGGTCAGAGAGATCTTGAGGCTGCTTCTGTCAGTCCAGCATATCAAAATGCCATACTTTGGGATATTGGTTTCTGAGCCCCAACACTACCCTCTGCAAATCTTCAGGTCACTCTCTTTAAAGTTCTTTCCTGTTTGGTCCTCTGTCCTGAGAGCTGCAGCTACCTTAGTCTTCTCAGGCTCTCAGTTCCAAGGCATTAAGGCTTTAATCTGTAGCAATCATAGGGGTCACCTTGTTTGTTTCCCATTTCTCAGGGATCACTGTTCTTCACTGCCTCATGTACAGTGCTTGCAAACCACTGTTCCATACTTTTTGTTCTGGTTTTTTTTTCTGGTTGTTTCAAGTAGGATGGTAAATTTGGTTCCCATTACTCCATTTTGAGGGGAACTGGAATTCTCCTTCCTGCTTCTGTATTAACCCTCTTTTTCTGTCTAATAAACCAAAGAACACTTGGCCAAAAGACAGAAAATGTTGAACAGAATTTAATAGAGATAACTGTTAGAAACAAAAGTAGAAAAAGGAGGTCTAGGATATATAAGACCTTCATTGAAATATGAGTTTTGTTTTCTGAAAAAATTTCTTTACTCTCAATTTGACTTAATGGCATTAGCATTTAAAGAGAAGACCGTGAATAGTCATCACAATTTCCCCAAATCTGATATAAAACTAAGTCAAGGTAACATGAAGAAGTGCTACTTATAAAAACATCAGAAATATTAGATATATCTACATTAGACATGAATACATTATAAATAAACTCAATCCCAAGAGTCTTTACTCATGCTGTTTTCTTAGTTTTGCTTATTCTGAATTTCATATCTCCAAATCCTACTCAATCTTGGAAGATTAAAGTCCTACCTTTACAAGAAAGCTTTCCAAATAATCCTGGGCTATTTAAAATTGTAGAATTTGTGGCATAAAATAATTACCATGCTTTATGATATTCTATCATGACTTATTAATTTCATATCTTAAAATCCTGTAATAAGAGAAATTAATATCTTTTCCCACACTTTTAGATGTCTACATATATTTCTTTACCTTACTGGGTTTTTCTCTTATAGCTCTTGAACTTACACTAAGTTACTGGGTACCTTATCTTAATTATGATGTTGTATTTATTACAAACTATATATAATAATTGTTTAGTTCAGGTTTTAAATTTTAATCTGTCTTCATAGGTTATGTGTAGCCAAGGGAAATGACTAGTATTTATTCTATTATTTTAAATGTGTCTATTTTTAATAAAGGCTGCTTGTGAAAGGCCAGTAGTTTATACAAATACAGAGTAAGGAACACTAGTAACAGAAATTTAAGGTAGAGTTCTTTAGGTGGATCCAATAACCAGTAAGAAGAGAGGGAAACAAAAGGAGAAGGTCAAATGTTATCACAGGAATGGGCTAGTAGCTGAGATATAGAACCAACATTTAGGAACAAACAGAAATCTGGACTGAACCAGAAATACACTGGGAGAGTAGGAAGAAAGGTAAATAAAGTTTTCGTTATCTATCCAATTCTTTGGTCCATTAGATAATTTCATGAGTGATGTGCAATAAGGATGAAGGTTTTTCCCCCATATGAATATACAATTGAGTCAGCACCTTTTATTGAAAAAACCCTCCTTCCTCTCACAGTATTGTAATAGCACCATTGCCATTAAGCCGGTGACCATTTATGTGTAGATCTGTTTCTGCCTTTTATTGTTATGTTTGTCTGTTCTTGAAATGCTACTTTTATATACCCTTAGAATCAGAGTGCTAATTTCCACAAAAGAAAATCTCCTAGTATTTTGATTAGGTTTTAATTGAAACTGTAGATCAATTTGGGGGAATTGATATTGCTACCCAAGTGAATTTTCCAACTTGTGAACATAGTTTATAATTCCATTTATTTAAGTCATTTGTTTTTGCTTCACAATGGTTGTAATTTCCTATGTAGAAGTACTTTTTATATAACTACCACAATGATTTCCAATTTTTATAATTATCCCCTTAGTGTCTTGCTGACTTATTCAGTTTTTCTCTTTTTGATTACATTGCTTTATGTTGAAGTTTTTAAAAGCATTTACATAACTCCAGAAAGTTCCCTTGTGATTAACTCTTCCCAGTAAATACTGAACCCCCACCCTAACTTGATGTAATATTTTTAAAAATTTCTATTGTCAAATAATAGTTTTGTCTGTTCTTGAACCTCACATAAATGGAACCATACAATGTGCACTCTGTTGTTTTTGGCTTCTTCATTCAACATTCTATTTTTGAGAATCATTCATGTTGTTGTGTGTATAAGTCTTTTTTTCTTTTTACTACTAAGTAATATTCTGTTTGACTACATTATGATTTGTTTTTCCCTTCCCTTGATGATGAACATTTGGTTTACTCACAATTTTTTATTATTATTAAAAGAGAAGATTTGAGTATTCTTTTGTAAGTCTTCTTGTAGATACATGTTTTTCTTTAATTTTGGTAAATATCTAAAAGTTAGATTGATAAGTCATAGGATAGTTGTACATTTGGATTCATTAGAAATTCCCAATTTCCCAAAGTGGTTTATTATTTTACATTTCCATCAGCAATGTATGAGAGTTCAAGCAGCTCTACATTCTTGACAGCACTTGGCATCATCAGTCTTTTAATTTTGGCCCTTTTTGTGCATGTGTAGTGTTATCTCATTGTGGTTTCATTTGGAATTACCCTAGTGACTAATAATTTTGATCAGGTTTTGCTTGAGTTCTTTAAATCAAACAACCCCATTAAAAAGTGGGCAAAAGACATGAACAGAAACTTTTCAAATGAAGATAGACTAATGGCCAAAAAACATGAAAAAATGCTCAGTGTCTCTAATCATCAGGGAAATGCAAATCAAAACCACAACGAGATACCACCTAACTCCAGTGAGAATGGCTTTTATCAAAAAATCCCAAAACAACAGATGCTGGCATTGAACGTGGAGAGATAGGAACACTCACACATTGTTGGTGGGACTGCAAACTAGCACAACCTTTATGGAAAGTAGTATGGAGATACCTCAAAGAACTAAAAGTAGACCTATCATTTGATCCAGCAATCCCACTATTAGGTATTTACCCAAAGGAAAAAAAGTCATTTTATAAAAAAGACACTTGCAGTGGAATGTTTATTGCAGCACAATTCACAATCACAAAGATGTGGTAACAACCCAAGTGCCCATCAATACATGAGTAGATTAATAAAATGTCATATATGTATACCATGGAATGCTACTCAGCCATAAGAAAGTGGTTATCTAGTATCTTTTGTAACAATCTGGATGGAATTGGAGGCCATTCTCATAAGTGAAGTATTGCAAGAGTGGAAAAACAAACACCACATGTACTTAATACTAAACTGGAATTAATTGATCAACACTTATGTGCACACATGGAAGTAAAACTCAATGGAAGTTAAGCAGCTGGGAGGAGATAAGAGGAGTTGGGTAAATTCACACCTAATGGGTACAATGCACACTATCTGGCTGAAGGGCACACTTATAACTTTGACTCAAACTGTACAAAAGCAAATTATGTAACCAAAACGTTTGTATCCCCATAATATTCTGAAATAAAAAAAATTTTTGATCACCTTTTCATATGGTAGTTAGACTCAGATATTCATTTTTTGTGAAAGTCCTCTTTAAGCACAGTTTTTAAAAAGATAGCTTTTTTAATTGTTGAGTTCTTAAATACTCTAGATACAAATCCTTTGTCAGATACATGTATTATAAGTATTTTTTTTCCAGTTTGCAGCTTACTTTTTCACTTCCTTAACATTGTCCTTTTATTCTCCTGACCTTTTATTTATTTATTTTACTTTTTATTTTGAAATAATTCTAGGCTCATCCAAAGTTGCAAAAAAATGTACAGGCAAGTCCCATCTACCCTTCATTTAGTTTTCTCCAATGGCAACAACTTGTATAACTATAGGGCAGTATCAAATGACATTGGTACGATTTATAGAGCTTACTCAGATTCTACCAGTTTTATTTGTACTTTGTGTGTGTGTACACTTCTGTACAATTTTATCACATTTGAAGATCCATGTAAACCCCACCACAATGAAGATACAGAACTGTTCCATACTTTAAGGTACAATATGCAATACATGTACGTTTTTGACAAACATTAAATTACTTTACCCATGCATAATGCAAGAATTGTGATAACACCCACATAATACTCAGTCTTGTTCTTAATCATGTTAAAATCATTTTAATGTCATTTCATACATCAAGCTAAAAAGTCCATTTCTGAAAATCATACTTATATTGTTCATTTTTGTCAGTAAAAATAAAATATCATAAAGCAACTACAGTTGGTATCAAACATGATTTATTTACTTGGCATCTTTGGTTCTAATATTAACAAACATAGCTATTTAAAGGTATAAATGATAACAGAAGCTTTATTGGCATGCTTACATTTAATAATGGCAAGTAGTATTTCTTTAAATAGGGGTGTATTCTATTTAACATCATGCATAAGAGTAACTGATACAGATGATCAATGGCACACAAAGTTGGAAAAAGAGCCAAAAGAATAAAAGACCATCATGCTTTTCTTGCCATTTGTCAATCATTTATTGGCCTATTAATGCAGTGTTGAAATAAAAAGCTCTCATCCATGACATACGTATTAGATCTTTAGAATTCCATTTATTACCTACCTGAAGAAGACAAGATGGGAGATACAGGGTGGATAAAGAAAGGATTCTCAGAGTCTGAAGAATTAGCTCTCAATAAGCCCACAAAGAACCAAATAATTTTTCCCAAGATGAACCCTAATCCATCCAGGTAATAAAACACTGTCATCTGACAAAAGTGACTGATGATTTCTGAATTTCTTTATTGACTAGGATAGCACCTCATTTACTGGAGATCAAGATCTGCCTTATAAGGTCCTAAGGGCACTATAAAGTGGTTTCAGAGATGTTGAGCCAAACTCAAGAAGACCACACTTCTGGTTCCAATTTTTGGACATCTTCTGTAAAAACTCCACAAATCTAGGAATAAATCTTATTCCTCCATCATCTGTGAGGCAGGGCTTCACCAGGTGGGATACAGAGATGATGTCCACAGAGTCACTCTTCTCTGCCCATGCAATAGGCCAAAGAAATCTTCATGCTTATATCTAAACCTACAGTTCTCTTATGTTGACCAGTACTTGTGAGGTTGGTGATGTGAGTTCCTATTCCAGTCTTGCTTCTCCATTTTTGGTCCGACAGAACCAGTGTTTACTCCCTTCTAGTTTCAGTTCTTTTTTCAGAAAATTCTTCAAATCTTTATTTGGTTAAAAACTAGACCCATGACATTTTTTCTCTTGAAAGGAGAGAGAAAAATAATTCCATTATATCATTTTGTTAATGAATGTACAAACCAAAAAAGCTAATCATCAAGCTATTTTTCATAAATTCTCCCTTCCTATTTTATCATGTAATGCCTTATATCTTAAACATATATGAAGACATTGATATGGGAAAAATAGAATGATTTCTTTCTCCATTCCTAAAGAATATGCACCTATCAATAGCTTAATTTATTAGGGAATAATAAATTATGTAGGGGTGGTCACAGACTTTTGGATTCATGTGACTCTAATTTATGTCAGTAAAAAAGCTGGTCTGTTGGAACTAAAATTCAATTAATAATACATGTACCTTGATGTCAGAATGATCTCTGCCTTGGTTTCCTGAGATTTTTAGAGAAATCCCCAAATCCAATGTACATCACACTGAAGGAGTGCCTGTCTCCAAGGGGCTTTATAAGAATCACACCTTTGGAAATGGGTTCAGCAAAAATTCAAAGTACGGTGATGACAGACCACACACAACAGGTGGCTCAGAGTGATGCCAATGGAAACCCTGAGGGACAGAAAATTGTAGTCAGACTTTCCTCTGTTGATTGAATGAGCCCTTGGAAATCAGCTACTGTGAAGTAATCCATTGTCATCCATTTCCAGTGATTATTAGTTGAGGAGAACTTTGAACGACACAAATTGGAAAAGTTCCTGAACACCTAAACCCTGAAAAAGTCATCCTTAAATATTTATTTTTAGAGGTAATTCACATTTTTAAATCATGATCTCTTAATCAAAATTCCAGTTTAGAAAACTGACAAAAATAGATCATGTTTTTGCAATGGGAAGGGGAGATCCTGAAGCCCAGACTCTTCTAGCTCAATAGCACCAACAACTTGTGTTCTTCTTGGAATTCACAATAGGTAGAAGGAGGATATTGGACATCACAAAGAACAATAAATGTTTGAGATGATGGAGATGCTAACTCCCTGATACATACATCATATACACTGTACATTATGTATGGAAACATATGTACATGAATATGTACAATTATTAGTTGTCAATAAATAAATAAACAATAAGAATATATATATAAAATAAAAAACTTTTCTGGAGGATATATCTTTTTATTTGCTTCCATGTGTTCATCATTGCTCACTGTGTACCTTTTATACAGAGCTACTTGAATATCACCTATGGCGTTTCTCCATAAAATTTTATTGATAATTAATAGGTGCCCAGTGGGTATAAGTACCTGAATACCCAGAAAGGCAATTCTTGAAGTAGAGTTTTTTGAGTACACTTTTTATAACAACAGAGGGTCAATCTATACTCATCTTTTGCCACATTCATGGTGTATGGACAGCAATCCTAGAGCCATGCCTTTCCAAGAGCCCTTTTGAGAATAAGGACTATACATTCTGTTTCTTTGCAATCTCAGAGACACTTGATTGTACTTCTCTTTTGAATAGTGTTACGTTCTTTCCTGGAATATAGTTTTTTGTCCTTTTTTTAAAATTATTTTTCCTACCTTTTAAATATTTGGGGGCATTTTTGATTCCTGTAGTATTTACAACTACATTGCATATGGCAGGTGCTCAGTGAATGTTTATAGTGTAAGAAGGTGAGATTTAGAGTCAGAAAGATTGTGTTTGAATCTAGCAGCTGTATAACTTTGGGCAAATTAATCCAATTCTTTGTTCTTCAATCCCTACATAGATAAAATGAGGATAACAGTTCTAAATTGGAGGGGTCTTGAGGATTCAAAATATTTCTATATAACATCTTGTATATTATCTGGCACATAGTAACTCTCTGAAATGCCAGTTGCTTTATTTTTTATGAGTATGTTAAGGTTATTGCTGTATTACCTTATTACACAAAATTCAACTTGATAAATGCTATTAGTGTACTAGAAGTGCCTTCATATTTAGTTAGACTTGAGAGATTTGAGAGAGAATGATTTCTATATAATTTGGTGAACTTCATTTATGTAAGAGAAAAATACTAGCATGTGCCGGAATGCTAGAAAAATTCAATTCCATGAATCCTTAGGAATGTTTCAAAAGGACAAACCAACACACAGTCATAGGTAATGTCACTAATTCTCAGATTATTTGCTACCTTGTATTAAACAACATATTGGTAAGACATAACACCTAACAAGTTCTCAGAAATAAGTCACTTTTTATTTTGTAGTTGGAATCAGCCCAGAATATCAAATGAAATGTCAATTCTAATCTTCTAATTTCTAGTTATGAGTTTCCCTGAAATGATAGCTAAAGTTTATGCTTGATAATGTAATATGTTAAAGTGTATTAATACCGATTATGTGCCAGACACTGTTATCAAAACAACTTTAAGGCAACTTTTCTATTGTGCAATGGCACCAGTCGTTATTAAGTATTATTGGAACATAGAATCAATTAAGCAGGGCTAATATGTCATTTCCTGAACTGGCAGATGACGAGGCAGTGATACGACATCAGGCTGCTGATAGGTGTACAAAGAGGTCTGTAGAATAATTAAACCATCCAAGCTATCTAGATTTACCATATACAACATATCCTGAAATTTTATGTTATCTGGACCTATGATAAATACATTTTAATTGATTATTTGCACCATTTATTATAACATACTTTTTAAAAAACTGTTTCAGAGCAGCTACCACTGCTCTATGAACCTCTTTCTGTTGTCCCGACACTAAGTCATTAATCCACCCCCCTTAAATTGAACTATTTTGAGGTAAGTGATTGAAGGAAAATTTAAATGCAGCTCTTGACCTTGGTAGCAGATTCTGGCTTCATGTGCTAACTTTTATAAGTTAACAAAACTGAAACAAACTTCTCATCTTGACAGTTGTTTGTAAGTTATATGACTTGTGTTATACACAGAAGCTTTTTAGGGTGTGCTAGCTATAAAATTTAAGTTTTTTTCTACAGTTCAAGCATAAAAATGGCAGTACTCAAGTGTTTCTTTTGGCTCTCATGAGGCCTCTCAAACCAAGTGCAATTTGTTCCTGGGTTGGGAAAAAAGCTTGATTTTAAAAGATTGCCATTTCCTCCTACTCACTTTGCTCCATTCACAGAACAGCTGTTAGCAACAGGATATGTGGGAATTTTTGTTATCCGAACACAATAAGCAATATAATTCTCTTGCAAAGCCCAGGAAATGGTGCCAGAAGCTCAATCCCTTCAGGTTACAAAGTATGGCAGGACATTCTTGTAATGTGACACATTCCCAGTGTGTGCACAAAGCAACCTACTAGAAAGGTAGAAACTCTTAACAATGAATACAGAAACAACAATTACAAAATCAAGCTTTACTATGTCCTGGTTTTGAGATGGGAAAATAGAGAAGAAAGATATCTCATTTCAGATATGACAGAAAAACTAATGGAAATTTGGACCAGTTGATTTTCTAAATTTCAGATTATTTGATTCTAACTAAGGGGGAAATTAAGTAAATCTTATGCTTTAACCTGACTGTAACAGTGATAGAATGACTAAGATTTAGAGAGGTGAATAAAGGTGGGGTAGTTGGGCCAATGATACATGGGTGTGGGGCAAGGTAAATTTAGCAAAAGTGGATGAATAGGGTAGGGATGAAGATTATGTATAAATTTATTTATTTATTTATTTTTCACAGCAGGTGGGTAATATGCCAATGTCGTTACAAAGTTTGAGGGAGGCACATCTCACACATGTGCGTGAACACCCAATCATCACACTTATGAACTACAAAGGGAACGGTTATGTATGAATTTAGCGTAGCACATGAGGTCATCAGTAAAATTTACCTGGAAATCCTATGAATATAAAATTTGTTGTCAAATAAACATCATCCTCATTGAAGAAGAGAATAGTGTTAAAGTGCAATTAAGAAGGAAATGATACCAAATATAAAGTAAATATTCTGTTATGCAAAATTGCAAAGGAATGTGCTGTCCATACAACACCAATTGTATGTCCAGAGCCATATGGTAAATTCTCAGGTTAGGTAGTGTTTATGGAGCATTCATGAGAACAAAGGAAATAAGGAATCAAAAGATATTGAGCTTGTCAAATAGCTGCAGAACAGAAAACACACAAAGAGAGAACAATTAAGAACCAGGTATGATGATGCTCATGCCTGGTGCTATAGAATTATTATTTCTATACTTAAGGAGGGATTTTAGAATGAAATTAAACAAAAGCCTTTTAAAATCAAAGATGTTAAATATATATCTGAGAGTAAATTTGGATTCAAAAAGATCTCAGCTAATTTCCTTATCTCCAATAGCTGTGTGAGCTTGGGTAAGTTATCTCTCTAAGCTTTTATTTCCTACTATAAAACAAGAATAGTATAATTTTTCATAAAATTGTTTTGTAGATTAATGAGTTAACACACTTAAAACATTTAGCACAATGCCTAGCACTTAATAAACATTAAATAAATGTCAATTATTTATTTACTAATGTGCTTGTAATATTAAAAATGGAATAAAACTGATAATATGGAATGTCTTTTTTTCCTCTGGGTAGATGCCCAATAGTGGGATTGCTGGATCAAATGGTAGTTCTACTTTTAGTTCTTTGAGGTATCTCCATATTACTTCTCACAGAGGTTGTACTAATTTGCAGTCCCACCAGCAGTGAATGAGTGTTCCTATCTCTCTGCATCCCCGTCAACATTTGTTGTTTTTGGACTGGGTGCGGGGCACACTATTTGGGCAATATTCATGACCGTAGCTCTGACTTGGGCAGTGCATAGGCAATATATGTAACCATAGTGTTTGTGCCCCCATAATATTCTGAAATAAATAAATTGAAAAATATTTTTTCATAGTAAAATAATACTGGAAAAAAACCCAGATAATATGGACATCTGACATTTTTAAACTGTTGGATTCTTTTACTTTTACTTTGCCTGATTCAATGGATATATATCGTAAAAAAGTCATATCAAGCAAGGTAATGAAAGGTTAAGTTTGCCTGTCATATATCCATGTTAAAAAACCCATGATTTTCAATTAACAACTAGGTATAACATTACAAGTGTATGTTGTATGATAATTTACTACCCAAAGCTACAATTGAACCAATTATTAAATAATTCTTCTGTTTCACCCTATTTTATTAAAAAGATTCTACCTGTATAAACATCTCACTTTTATGTATTGTCAACTATTTTACACTCATATCTAAGGAGCTAGAAGATTAACACAGGAATATCATAAGGCTGCATGGATTATTTAATGCCACTTTGACACTCTGATTATTTATATATTTATTTGTCCTTACATTTTGCTCATTTTTTACTTATTTAATCTCTCTATCTCTTTTTCCCCCAATTTTTGTTTTGAGGAGAATAAAGTGTTAATTTATTCCACTGACATGATCAGATCAAGGTAGAAGGCTTCCATGATTGCTAAAAACTACTCTATAAAGATCAATCTCATGCATGGATTGATTTTATTTGAACAATTGAGAAGTTTGCCCAGGTATCTTTCTCTCCTCACTGAAGATATCAAGAGACTCAGGAAAAGCTCTGGGAACACATGTGTCAACACTGTGAGTTGGGCACTCAATACTCAAGGTCAACCAATTGATCACAATGTTTTGGTTGGTTGTAAGGATGTAACACCTTTCTTCCTATTGACTGCGAGTCTTGATCTGATGTCATAGGTAACTAACCTCTTCTACTTCCTCTCCTATCTGTTTTTCTGTATTTCTTTTGGAACTCTCCACTCAATTGAAGAGAATGTCTTTCACACAGTGAGAAGCTGCTAGTGCACTGCCTGTCACTTATTCATCTGATCTTCACCCCTTTTGGGGGAAATAATTTAATGAATTTTTTTCTCCACTTGTTATTCTCCACGTACTACTAGCTACCAGTATAGGAGAAAGACTGAGAGCACTGGTTTAGATACTTACAAAACTGATATAGATTCCAAGCTACACTATTTAATAGCTGTAAAATTGTGTTTTAAAAATACCTAACCCATGGAGTGATTGTAGATACTGGATTTTATAACATACACATAAAACTCTTAGCACAGTGCTTTGTGCACAGAGAACAAAGTAACAATCATAAATGATAGCAATTATGTTAACAATGATGATGATGATGGTGATGATGATGATGACAATGATGACAGTGATGGAGGTGACATGTGTAGTAGAAATCTGGACATATTTGAGAGCAATTAACCCATGATATAGTCATTGAAAATTTTATATATATACACATATACACACACACACACACTTTTCTTTGATATGTCAATACATATACTAATGAAACAGCTATTAATGGTCTCAAATATTCAGATAGTATAATGGTCAGCATATATTTTCTTAAAAGATCAAATATTAAATATTTTTGACTTTGCAGGCCTAATGGTCTCTGTTGCCAAGTAGTCAAATCTGCCATTGCAGTACAAAAGCATTCATGGAGAATATATAAATGGATGGATGTGGCTGTGTTTCAATAAAACTTTATTTACAAAAACAGGCAGCTGGTGCATGTTTGCTGACTCCTGAAATAGACTATCATATGCTTATTTTGTTCTTCTGAGAGAAATGTAAATGTTATAAATTTGACCTCAAGTACCTGAAATACATAGCATTTTAAATATTCTACCTTTATTTAATCATATATAATTAAAGAAATTAATTTCTGTATGCATGTCTTTATTTGTTTACATATTTATTTACTCAACAAATTACTTATAAAGTGACAATCAAACCCCAAAACACTAAACCTTATGCCAAGACAACAAAAAAGAACTATGACATAGTGTCTTTTCAAAATGGACACAAACAAAAATATGTTCTTTTCAAGGTACATCTGTATTCACATGCAAGGAGAGTAGGATTAGCATCACGGATCTATAAAAGAATGAATAGGTTCTCAAAGTCCACAGCTGTGGTAGATTGCAATAATTGTCACAATATTTGGCAGCTCCCCCCATCAACGGGTGGAGTCTATTTCTTCACCCCTTGAATCGAGTCATGTGATTTGCTTTTTGACAATTGCACATTGACAAATGTGATGCAAGGAGAGGCTTGAAAGCTTCTTAAGCACCGGGGCTTGAATTTTTTTGCCACTTTTGGGGTCAAGATAGCACCATGTGAAGAAGTCCAGGACAGCCTACTGAAGGATAAGAGATTGTGTGGAGCAGAAATGATACATCACAGCTGCGACTCCCTCGATTAACCAGTCTGCCAAAAACAGGTGTGTGAATGAGACCATCCTAAGCCATCCAACCCCAGCCGAGACATCTGCTAACCATAAATATCAGACAAGCTGGCACAGACCAGATAAACAGTCCAGCAGACCTAGAGAAGCAAGAGAAAAAATAATGCCTTTTGGTTTGTCAGTAAGTGTTGTCCTGATTTGTTATGCATGCAAAGGTAGCTGAAATAGCCACTGTTCTATCACTTGGAACTCATAGACAATACATTGGCATATCCACATGTATTTTTATGTGTGTGTGTGTATGTGTGTGGTATATATATTTATATAAAAAGCACACTCATGGCCTTCTATAATTTTGTAGTTCTTTAATGTATACCCCAGTTCTGTGACTAAACTGACATATTTTCTAAAGGATGCCAATTAATGCAACATTGTATTGACATTGTTTAATTGACATTCTTCAGCTACTGAGAGAAGATTTGTTTTAAAGAAAAAAATAGAAAAAGGAATGAAGGAACAGGCACTGCAATAAACTTTTGTCCAAAATTAAAATATATAACATTTAAAAATATGCCATGTACCATATGCCACATTGGCTTCTATTACTACAGTAATTCATAACATTTCTGGATGCCAGCAAAACTTAGTAGTCTGTACAATATGGTCTTCACTTCACTGACATTTATCATTGCTTTATATTATATTACTAACTGTTAGTGAAGGGATGAAATTTCTGACCACTTGGAGGTCCATTAATTCCTGTAGTTCATGACAATTCTTATGGTAAGTATTAATGAGGCTCAAGAGCCTGTAACAGATAATGTCCCCATAAGATGTGGACAATTCTTCCTTTCCTGCAAGTAGAAAAAGACATAACAATCACCAGACACATCTGGCCAAAAGAGTATTCTGGTTTGAAATATGATAAAATAGATGAACAGGAAATCTTCACAAAAATGAACAAAACAGTTTAACGGGCACAATTATTATCTCCCTGGTTAGTAATAGAAAAAACCAAGTACAAACAATTATAGGGATAAGTATTAATTAATTAATTTCTTTAATTATATATAATTAAATAAAGGTAGAATATTTAAAATGCTATGTATTTCAGGTACTTGAGGTCAAATTTATAACATTTACATTTCTCTCAGAAGAACAAAATAAGCATATGATAGTCTATTTCAGGAGTCAGCAAACATGCACCAGCTGCCTGTTTTTGTAAATAAAGTTTTATTGAAACACAGCCACATCCATCCATTTATATATTCTCCATAAATGCTTTTGTACTGCAATGGCAGATCTGACTACTTGGCATACACTTTCTACTGTTTTCTGTTAGAATGGAAACATCTTCCCCCTGCTTTCATTTCATCATCTATTTGTGATATTTGAATAAAGTTAACTGGAGAGGATTAAATGAGTTAAAAGACCCTGCTATTCCAATTTTTCTCACTTTAACTGAAGGCAGTATATATAGCAATCAGCACACTAATATGTTGTTTAAATTGTTTAAAAATTCCACCTGTATAGGGAGGAGACATCTATTCCTCAGCAGTATTCCCTACAGGCTCTTCTAAAATGTTCATATCCACAATTAAATTAGAAAGGTTTTTAATTCATCAAAATAAGAAATTTTCTCATGCCAATTTTCAAAGCAATATCATAGTTAGCCATTATTTCCATTTCCACATGTAAAATACCTGTGACATGAAAGTAAAGTGAGTTCAGTAATACAGTAACTTTACTGGGGCAGAAGGCATGTATAATGTTATTTAAATACAAGTACACATTGATGACTGCTCCGTCTTTCATAAACTTAACAACTGAGTAATTACAACTACATCTTGCATTTTGTAGCCTATGTTAAGTCTTAGAATAATATTGTGGGACTATGCATGTAGTAATAACATAACATAAAATGGAGACAAGCCCTTGTTTTTTCTCTTAACTAGGGAGAATATTTCTTTTGGAGAAAACTTTAATTGCCTTTAATAATTTTCATCAATTTGAGATATTTTGTAATACACCCACACAGTATAAGACTTAATTTTCCTGCTGAATAAAATAAGACCTCTGAGTTTGGTGATAAGGTAAAATGAAGTCTGTTACCTTAGCAATGTCCCAGAACTCAGATTGTAATAAGAATGTAATTGAGGGGCTCCAAAGTAGAAAGACATCAATTCATCTCTAGATGAGGTTAGATTATTTTTATTATATTCTCTGCTTTCTAGATTAATGATATGTTGTCCTTTTTAAAATTGAAATCTTATAAAATTATAGAAGAATATCAATTTCTCCTGTGAATGTAATACAAGTCATATAGTTTCAGAATCAATACTTTCCACCAAAAATGTGTATTTTCAGGAAGTTTAAATGAGGCAATTATAGTAAATTTGTATCCTGTTTTAGGCAATACTCAAGATAAGACTAAAAGAAAGTAAAAAGGCAAGGAACGTAAATTATAGTTCTGGCCATCTTGGAGTAACTGAGACCTATTTGCTCCATACCCTTAAAAAAAACTGTGAAAAATATATAAAATGTGATTTTCAGACATTGGACAAAAGTTAGTAGAGGACTGATCTCTAAGAGAAGGGAAACCAATGAGGTGAGCCCTTTGCTCCATCTTACTCTTTTAGGGGCATTTCTGGGACACAGAATAGGGAGACAACAGGGTTGAACATTAGAGGGAGCCAAAGTGGCTAGAGAAAGGAGCTGTATGGAGGTGAGAGCTGTGCACAAAGGGAAACTCCTGACATCTGCAGAGGGGCCCCTGTGGTCTTCAGCTGAGTTCTAATTAGCAAACACATTTGAGACAGAGGAAAAAAAAAAACACTTGATAGGAGCAGGGTAAACCATCTCTGGAGCTCACATAGGGCCAAGAATAGTTTTTGTTCCTACAGTCAACATAAGAAAACATTATAATGCCTGGGGCCCCAGGCACAGTGAACAAGTGTTGTTGCTAGAAACCTTTTGCATTCTTCCTGGTAAGAACAGATAAAAATCCTGGGCATTATGTATTAAAAAAACATAAGATGATGCAGAAAGGTGTAGAGAAGAAGAGAGAATGGCTAGAGACCTCAGGATCTAAAGAATGACATGGTGGTAAGTTCCTTGAGTTTTCTTTTTGCCTCATAGATCCTGGGCTGAGTGCTGGAGAAGCTATCACCCTGGAAACGCCAATGGGCACAGACAAAACAATGCTTCAACAAGTTTTTTAGTTAACAGACCAGAAAAGGGCAGTCTAGTAAGACAATAACTGAACAGCTGCTCTACTCCAGCAAAAAAGCAGAGAAAAACTGTGGCCCCCATCTCATCCCTGCCAGCCAGGGTTGAATGGAGAGTCTAGACTTTTACCTTTCTCAGGTTGTAATGAGTTGTCTCAACACTCTACAGGGATATTGTCAGAGGAAGCCAAGTAGGGAGCTGGGATACTTATACTCTACAAGGGCATAAATGAGGCCCCTCCTCTATGGTGTCAATGGAGACCATATGGACAGCTGGACATTCAGACCATATGGTGGTAGAGGCATCCCACCCCCACCCTGCTTGGGTGGTATAAGAGGAAGTTTGGTGGAGATTTGGAACTCTCACCAACATCTAACAATAATGAGGCCAACCCCTCACAGTGAGGACAGGTCATGTGGGTGTTGGTCTCAGGGTGTCAATATAGGCCTGCTAGGGCGTCTGTATTTCCATTCCTTATTCCATATGTCAGAAATTAGAGGGAATCTCCTTCCCTTGCTGGAAAGTACCCAAGAAGGAGTTAAAAAAGCAAAATATTTAAATAACATCCAGAGTCTAATAAAATAATACCTAAAATGTTCAGGTTTCAACTGAAATTCATTCTTCATACCAAGAACTATTAATAGACAAATCTAAACTTGAATGAGAAAGGGCAATCAAAGAGAATATTCAGATGCTGGAATTGTCAGAATTGTATTTTAAAACAGCCATTATAAAAGTGGTTCAATTAGCAATTATGAACATGCTTGAAACAAATGAAAAAATATAATCTTAGCAAAGAAATATAAACTCTCAGAAAAGAAATAGAATAAATAAAAAAGAATCAAGTGGAAATTTAGGTAATAAAAATGCAATAACAGAAAAAAAAAACCTCCTTAATGAATGTGCTCAATATCGGAATAGAGGAAACAGAAAAGAATCAGTGAAGTTGAAGATAGTACAATAGAAATTATTCAGTCTGGTCAATAGAAAGAAAAGTAACTGAGAAAAGAAAAAGTAACAAAACCCCTGGGACTGTGGGACCATAACAAAATTTGTAGCACTTGTGTCATTGGAATTACACAAGTAGAGCAGAAACTAGCAGTATGGAATAAAAAAATATTTGATAAAATGGCTGAAGATTTCTCAAACTTGTCAAAAAAATCCCCCACAGATTCAAGAAGCTGAACAAACCTCAAAGAGGATAAACACTAAAAAAAAAAAAAAAACCTCTGAAAACTAGTGATAAAGGAAGCAGCGAATGAGAGATGACAAACAACAACATCTCAACTGTAAGGGAAAACAATTTGAATGACAGCAGAGTTTTTATAATAAACCATGGAGGCCAGAAGAAAGAAACACCATATTTTTCAGGCGTTGAAAGAAAATAATTGTCAAATCCAAATTCCCTACCTAGAAAAAAACATCCTTCAGGAATAAAGAGGAAATCAAGATATTTTCAAATGTGTAAGAAGTAAAATAATTCAAATGAAGACGAATTAATAGAATATGTCACTATCAGACCTATCCTAGAAGAATGGCTAAAGGAAGTTGTCTAAACCTAAAGCACATGATAAAGAAAAAAAATCTTGAAACTTTAGGAGGTAAGAACAACAGAAAGAGCAAAAATATGATGAAATCCAATAGGTTTATCCATATTTCCTTGTCTTGAGTTTTCTAAGTTATAGTTGATAGTTGAGGCAAAAATTATAATACTCTTTGGTGTGGTTCTCAATATATGTAGAGGAAATATTTAAGGCAATTATAAACAGAGGAAGATAAAGGAAATAAAGGGTTTCTACACTTCACTTGAACTGGTACAATGTCGACACCAGTACACTGAGATAAACGATGTGTATATAACGGAATACCTAGAGCAACCATTCAAACTGTACAAAGAGATACATTCAAAAATATTATAGATAAATCAAAATGGAAATCCCAAAAATATCCATTTAACTCACAAAAATATAGAGAAAAAAATAACGAAAAAAACCAGGGAACAAAAAATAAAATGGCAGGCTTAAGACTTAATGTATCAAAAATTACTTTTAATGTAAATGGTAAATACACAGATTAAATGACAGAGATTGGCAGAGTGAATTAAAAAAACATGACTGAACAGTATGCTGTTTATAAGAAACTAACTTCAAATGTGGCAACATACATAGGTTGACAGTAATAGGATGGAAAAGGATATACAGCTATGCCTTGGTATCCGTAGGGGATCGGTTCCAGGGCCTGCCACAGATGCCAAAATCTGTGGATGCTCAAGTCCCACATACGAACTGGTGTAGTATTTGCATATAACCTATGCACATCCTCCTATATACTTTATCCCATCTCTAGGTTACTTACAATACCTAATATAATGTAAATGCTAGGTAAACAGTTGTTATACTGTATTGTTTTGGGAATAATGACAAGAATAAAAAGTCTGTACATGTTCAGTACAGACACAATTTTTTTCCAAATATTTTCAGTCTAAGGTTGGCTGAATCCATGGATGCAGAAACCATGGATACAGAAGGCCAAATATACTATACAAAAGTTAATCGAAAGAAAGTAGGGGTAGCTACATTAATATCAGATAAAGTAGACCTCAGATGAATTGATAGGTGGATGGGGGATGAATAAATGTGCATATATATTATTAAGCACGTACAGTAAATGTTAATTATAGGTGGTATATATATAATGATTCACTACAAACTTGGGTGTTCAGAAACAAATTCATATAAAAAAATACATTAAAATAATCCAAAGAAATGGTACTGCTTCAGTAGCAGGTCAAATTTAGCCATAAATGAGAAATCACTATTGCCCTGCCTAATAAAATTTAAAAGCAAGACTCCAAAGGACACAACAGTTTCTACATAACTTAATTTCACCTCAGAATAAAGGTTAAGAATATTTAAAAGTATTCAAATGTATCCAGCCTCTAACAAAATAAAATTCACAATACCTGGCAACCAATAAAAATTAACTAGGCATTTGAAGTAGAAAACTATAACCCATGATAAAAAAGAGAAACAAATCAATATAACAGACTTAGATATGAGACAGATGGTAACATCTGTACACAAGGACATTAAATGAGTTACTATAGCTATATTAGATATGGTAAAGAAGGTAGAGGAAAGCAAGAACCAGTTAAGTAGACAGGTGCAAAATATAATAAAGATCCAAAATGAATTTATAGAGATTTAAAAATCTGTAATTTAATATGAAAAAAACTGGATGGATTAACAATTAGCAACTACAGAAAAAACCATTAGTAAACTTGAAGACTTAGCAGTAGAATTATACCAAATGAAATAGAAAGACTAATAATAGTAAAAATAAATAATAATAATAAAGAGAGCATAAATATGCTGTGGGACAACTCCAAGTAGCCAAATATACATATAAATAGTGTCTGAAGAGGTAGGTATAAAAAATATTTGAAGAAATAAGTCTAAGTTTTCCAAATTTAACAAAAACTATATACTCTCAGACCCAAGAAGCTTAACAAATCCCAAGTATAAGAAACACGAATAAAATTCTGTTAAAACACATCATAAACAAATTGCTTAAACTAATGATACACAGAAAATCTTATAAAGAGCCAGAAAAGAAAGATAAACAGAGTAACAAAGAAAACAATGACAGCAAACTTCTTTCAAAAACAATGCAAGCAAGACAACAGTAAAGCTCATTTTTAAAGTGTAAGAGAAAAATCTCTTAGCTAGAATTCTGTACCAAGCAAAAATATCTTTTAAAAATTAAGACAATATAGACATGCAAAAGTAAATGTGACTTATTACCATTAGACCTGTTGTACAAGAAATTTTAAAAGAATTCTTTCTGGCAACAGGAAAATGATACCAGATAGAAATGTGAATTTGTGTAAAAGTATGAAG
The DNA here is from genome assembly GCA_023783475.1 of Daubentonia madagascariensis. Classification (NCBI taxonomy): domain Eukaryota; kingdom Metazoa; phylum Chordata; class Mammalia; order Primates; family Daubentoniidae; genus Daubentonia; species Daubentonia madagascariensis. The sequence goes on along the minus strand of JAKFHU010001035.1, from coordinate 34,927,166 downwards.
AACAATGGAAATGATAAGTATGTGGGTACTTATAAAAGATTTTTTAATCTTTTAAATCCTCTTTAAGATATAACTGATCATTTAAAGCAAAAAAAAAATACATTGTGGGGTTTAGATATAGGTAGAAATAAAATATTTGACTAAAAACACAGAGATTAAGAGTGAGGAAATGGCAAACTATTGTTATAACTTTATTGTACCATGCATGAGAGTTTACAATATATTTTGAAGATAGTATCAGATAAGTATAAATACTACATAATTCCCTTTATTAAAAAAATTCTAGAAAATGCAAACTAATCTACGGTCATAGGAGAAGATCGGCAGTTGCCTAGGGACGGGAGAGGACCTAGAGAAGGAGGAGTGAATTACAAAATGGCAGAAAGAATATATTGGAGTTGATTGATATATTCAATATCTTGATTATGGCAACGTTTTTACAGGTTTATACACATTTCAAATATTTTCAAATTGTGCACTTTAAATATGTGCTGTTTATTATATGACAATTATAATCAAGCTATCGAAAAAGTGAAATAAAACAAAAATAAGTTTAAATTATCAAGAAAATAGTTAAATCATTCTTCATTTGACTAATTTGGAAAAGTTGGTTCCCTCTTTTAAAAATGTTTCAAAATTGAGTATGGCCTATGTGTCAGGCCCTTTGTATCAGAAGTGTTGTATGGAGGCTCTTCTTTCATATTTATGACATACATATATCATAAAAGTACAATTATTATATTCATTCAATACATGGGAAAACAGAGGTTGGACAGGCTATGTAAGTTCCCCAGGGTAGCATAGCTAGTTATATACAGGACCAGAATTCAAACTTGGGCAATCTGATTTCAGGATCCATACTCTTTACTCCCTACTTTATCCTGCTAATACTGATACTTTGCTCTAATATCAATGTAAAAATCAATTCTAAAACAAAAAAAGAAATATGGTCACATGTGCATCTCACTTCTTTCTTTTCCCTCTTACAACCCCACCCACACTGGAATCGATTCTGCAGCAGCATTTCATCTCTCTGACGTGGTTTCACCCTCTACACAAAGATTTTGCTGACCATTTCCAGAACAACTGTCATAAGATGCACTAGTTTCCTCAGGTCTAAGATCTCTTCCAGATCTGAGAATAACCCTGTGATTCTAAACCCTACCTAAACTTTACAAAAGTCTTCACCTTTGCTTCCTCCCCCTGCTAGCCACATATTATCACTTACAATTTTAAATAGCCCACAACTCTTGTCATTAGCATGTAACATACCTATTCTTAGGCCGATGTCTGAGCTCAACCCCTCTCCGCAATAAGGAACTCCACCCATTTATTTAAGAGAATCTGACTCTCATCTTTCTTTTTTACTGAAATCAAACTCTATTTCCTTCATGGATCTTATTCTGTACCCTCTAAACCACACTCATATCCTCCTTTTCTGAATGCTTTTGATGTTTATAATCAGCATTTAACATTTAACTCTTATTTACTGGTTTTAGGTGAGGCTCATAAGATTATAAACACTTTCAGAGCAAGACATAGTTCTCCTTTTGCATTAACTACAAGTAGAAGGCAGTTGGTATATCAGTAAGTACTTACATGTTTTTTGAATCACAAAATATATATTTTACTTTGTGAAATGTTCCTTTGCATAGCTTTGAAATATTATTTTGATAATTTTTACTTGCAGTTACTCATGTCGGCATTGTTATGACCACTTTGTGGATGAATATGATTAGGGTGAAGGAGCTACTCAGTTACATGATTCATTTCCATACATATACAAAGTGCATATATAGTGTGCTTGTGTGCATATCACCTACCACCACTATGTCACAGATATTGTACTACATACTTACTTGAAGTATACTATTTTATATAATTTTTAATTTTCTGTACTACACTTCTGAATCTTACAGGACTTCAGGTTTGTTGTTTCTAGCAGTATTCTCCATTGCACAAGATTGTTGCTAGAGCAAGTCCAAAGACTTGGATGAATGGGCCAACATCCTTCACAGAAATTAACTTTTTTATTTGTGTTTAAAACATATAATTCATTCATTTAGCAAATGAACTTTTGCTCCTTTGCAATAACCATGAAAGGGACAGGAAACACAATGTAAATGAGACACAGGCTCTATAATCAAGGAAGTTATAGCCTGTACTTGTGAAATAGACAAGAACAGAGGCGATGGAATTGCAGTGTGAGGCAGGAAGGAAGGTATCCAAAGTACAATAGCATCACAGAGGAGAGTTGTATAATGCAACCTGAGCAATCCCAGCTGGAAATATAGAACCCCACGTCAAAATCTGTATATAACCACTCGAGCTGTCACAAAATAATATCAATTCGAGCCCATTTTTTGAAATTTTTACTTGGAATCTCTGTTACTTTCAATTCAGTTAAACTAATGTTTCTGGATCATAGATTGCCTGCTAGGTTTTAGCAGCCTTCTAGATGCTATAGTTGATAGAAGGAATAGAAAGACTAACCTCTGTCTTTGAGAAGGATAAATGTTCTAGTGGACCATTTCTCAAATTTGAGGATGGCAGTAAGAATCTGGTCTGACAAAATGAATGAGTGATCAATATGCATGACATTGTATTTGGTCACAATTGATATGTGACCATAGTGTTGAGGTTTATATTTTTTCCTGCTTTGTAAATTGATTTTTAGCAATATTTAAAATGGCACATCTAAAAATATTTTAAGAAGTAAGAACACCTTAAGTAATAAATTATTTCTCACCTTGATAGATAAGATTTGATGTCAGAATCACTTTTTATTATGTATTTATAGTCCTTGCAACATCACTTCTCTCTCTTTCATCTTTCTGAGAGCTCATTTAATAGCATTGGAATTACTCCCAGATTTTAAAATAAGAGTCACAAAGCCAGTTCTACCAAGATAATGTCTTCTGATATAATTGAACCAATGGAATAATGTTGGTACTTACTGAGTCAAAATCCCAAACCAATCTGAGTTTATAGTATATATAACTCCCAGGAAAGAATCCAAAGATGCTAAAGAGTTTTTTCATATTGCAAATGTTTTGCACAAATAGAGTAACTTAAATGACAGTTTGCCTCAGAAAACTTTCCTTTCAATACTTTTGTTTGGTTCATGTTAAGTCCACTGCATTTACTAATTTAAAAAGAAAATAAATACAAAAAAGAAATAATCAAAACCATCCTAACATTGAATCTACTTCTTTTTAAAGTTTTCCTATGGGGGAAAACAACAGTAACAGCTACATACACACACGCGCACACACACACACCCACGTGCATGCGCACATACACATACACACAATTCTTTGATTAACTGTCTAAACTATATTTGATTTTAGGTGCAAATAACAGAAAACAAATGTCACTCTTTGATTCTAGAGAGTTTCCTTAGTGCTCTGGGTACAATTCTGTTTGGAAAACTAAACTCACTAAAGCAAATTTTATTGTTCCTCATACATAATAACTTGGAAAGCTAAGGAAAATTAGCCTCACCAAAAAGAGAAGCCCAATGAAATATGAATTATAAATATTAGAAAGGCAATTCAAATTATTCTGTCATTGCATTATAATTAGGTAATCTATTCACATCATGAAATTTAAGCATTTCTTATTATCAGTTATTTATGGTAACCAAATGGGAGTCTATATGACTATATACTTTGATACTGCTTTGCTACCTTCTAATCCCCCTCTTATAACTATAAATAAATACATCCAAACTAAGAAACGTAATTGACAGTGTTTAATAAAACTGAGATTGAAAGAGTGATTCAAATTGTCTTTAAAAATGTCTCAGTTTAGCGATATATGGCAACATGCAAACCACTCTTTTATCCTCATCTGCTTGGTTTTGTTCACAGAACCAAACATTGGTTCATTGGAAATTAATGATACTGAATCTTTGTTTTGCTTTAAGATTGTGGAGAGATAGTTATAAAGATAATTTAGTTAACCATTGTGGCTTTCCAAATGTGTTCCTTAAAAATGTGGATCTGCAAGAACCATATGGAACTCACAGAGCTGAATATATATATTATATATATACATATATATGTGTGTGTGTATATATATGATATACATATGATCTATGCTTGGAGTAGTGTTTCCTTGACTTACTTCTAATGCTGAATTGGGAGTCTGAAGTTTCAAATTACAGCATAGAAACAAAAAGAGAGAGAATTTAAGTGAAGAAATTCAGTTTAAAGATACTAGCCTTATGGATATAACAGTATATTAGATATAGAAGGATTAATGATTACCTTAGTTTGATTTCTTGATCAGCAGCATAATGGATAAAAACATGCTTTCTGGAGGCACTCAGCAGGTTTTCAAATCTTGAGTGACTTTTCCCATGGATGACCTTTCCTATGACTCATACATAAAATTGTGCTAATAAAAATCAATCATTAAAGGGAAAATGCAATTATAAGCATCTTCAAATAATCCAAGATAAACCAAGAAAGGACAATAAAAGAAACAGAAGAGGGAGGCTACATAGCACAAAATAAGATGATAGGTATAAACCCAAACATTTTGGTAATTATATTAAATGTAACTGTACTACACGTTTCAATTAAAATACAAATATTTTCAGACCAGATCTAAAGTTTTAAAATCAAATTATGAGTTATTTACAAAAAGCACACATGAACATACTGATACAAAATTATCAAATGTGACTTGAGGGAAAAATAAACACTTTACAAACTATATCCAAAAGAAAGGTTGCACAGCCATGTTAATATCAGGCACACTAAGACATAATGCAGAAAAAATACTAGAGATAAGAGGCATTCCTAATGATAAAGATTCACCATTGAAGTATAATCATTTACATTTTGAGTACACCCAATAACATAGCCACAAAATGTAGAAAGCAAAAAACTGACAGATCTATGGGAAGAAATAATCAACTCTACAATTACAGTGGGAGATTTAAACCAGCCTCTTTCAATATTTTATAGAGCAACATGGAAAAGTCAATACAATATGAGCATAATATGCAAGAAAAATATGTCTTACTAATGAATAGCGTTCCCTCAGAAATTTTTGATGCAGGAAATGTCTGTGAAAAAGAAAGTATTTATCACTTATACCAGATTATAGTATGTTCTTCTATTTGAGGTTATAGCATAAAATAGTCAAGATTCAACATTGTCATACACATCAGTGCCTAGTTTGGAGTAGCTATGTATCTCTCGGTTATATTAGTTAACAAGGCCTGAAAATGAATTCTTTTGAGCCTTCACCTCCTCCATCATTTCCATACTCTTGTTCACTCTGAGAACACTGTGTTCAACTTCCCTACATTCTATTAGTAACTTGACAAAGTCAGATCCATTAGTTTGGCACAGTCTTTAATAAAAGAACATTTGTTATTCTTTCCTTCACTGCTTCTTAAGGCAAAGTTCCATCAATGATGGACTATTCCATTCTCCAGTTTTTGGCTTTATTAGTTTCCAGCCAAAACTTAATCAAGATTTAAGGTCAATGAATAGAGGGTCCGTCTGGCCCTTGAGGGAGTGATAACAAAGGATAAATGACTTGGGAAGATTCTTATCACTGCCATTAGGACTATAGAAAATAAAATAATAACTAGCTGTTTAATGACTTTATTTGAACATTTCAATGATCTGGCTAGCTTATAATTTGGAAAAGTAAACCCAGCTAGGGGCCAGTCAATGCAATTACAAACAAAAAGCAAAACTTGATTGTTTTCCCATGCATGAAAATGTTAAGAAAATTAAGTCTTTCCCCTCTTGTCCAAGTATTGGCTGTAATTATAGATAGCAGGGATTCTTAGCTACTGTAAAATATGGAAGTGCTTTTACTTTGATGCTAACTATAAAGTTATTTATTAAAGGATTATAGGAAAGCTGCAGGTTAATAAGTGCAGTTTTAAAAAACAATGGTGGGGGGGAAGTGTTACTACATAATACTGCTGCTTTTTTATCATTAGCTTGAAAGCACAGCCAAAGAGAAACACATTTAAACTACCTCAGCCACCATTCTAGTATGAATTTACCATGAGTTGTTCTATCACTACATATTCTTTGTTAAAGGACAGGGAAATATTTAATGCTATAGTTTAAAAGCTGTTTAGATTACTATTTTCCTATAACATGGTTGAAAATGTTTCCAGCCTGTTAGGCAAAACACAAACTCTTGACTTATATTAGAGCAAGTTTAGAAACAGAATGGAAACTTGAAAACAAAGTTGGAGAATAGATGTAAAAAAAAAAAGAGACGTTCTGAATCAGAAATCATAAATTGAAAGTTTATGACTTGGAAGAAAAGTCAAAAGGACATTAAAGATGTTGTAGTTCATTCCATAATTTTGCCATAATCTTAGTGATTATTATTATCAATTTTACAACAGTCTACTGTAACATGGAACATGTAGGACTCAATGGAGCATCATCAGAAAACAACTTGCCTTTCACAGTCCCTTTCAATTTACTTTATGGGCTTAAGCTTTTCCCTGCCCATGGGTGAAAAATGAAGTAGGTTCCCATAGCTTTTCTGGTTAATCTTAAGCAGTCCCTTCAATTCACACAACATAGTCTCAGTTTAGTAACCAATTGTTTAGGTGTGTGTAATAGTGGTAACTTCAATTTTGCTTTCAAGTTCAAATTCATTCCCTGACTTGTTACTGTAAATGAGAATCTGAAGATGGAGAAAGGGTTTATAGTTCCTTACCCCATCGCCACCGCATGCCTCTGTCCCTCCTTACTCATGTTGTCAATTATAGTTTCTGGCCCAGGTGATTAGAGAAGTGTCTGGGAGGAGACAAAACAGAAGCAGGAAATTTCTAATGATTGGCACCTTTGTGAACTTGGCAGATGTTTTAAGCTCCTTATCAGAAAACTCTCCATCCCTTTTTTCACTCAACTGAGGTTTGATAAGTGTTGAATTCATCTCCATTCTAACTTTCCCTTTGTGATCTTTTCACAGGCCCTAGGCATCTGCCATCGTGTCTAGCTTCTTTCTGCTGAGAACTTGGATATGTTCAAAGACATCCAATGTCGGCTTTTTTTGTGCATGTGTGCCAAAGGAAAATCTCATCCTTCCACTACCCTAAAAACCCTGAAAAATTTGTGAGTGCTGGCCAATTCTCAGAAATAACAATGGTTCCTCTTCTCCACGGTCATAGCAACTCACCAATCACTTAGTCTACCTTCAGATTTTTTTTTTGTACATCAGACATCAGTCCTTGGTGTCCCACAAACTAGAGTGGGGCCATATAGGATGCTCTGAGAGTTCCCAGTTAAAGCCTATTGTTTTAGGCTTGAGGTAAGGAACATGACCTCCTATAACCCTTCTCTATAAAAGTTGTGATAGACATCACACCAGTATTTCTCTGCCAAAATTATATCCCCATCTCTAAAAACCTGAAGCCTTCTTATCTCCTCAAAGGGGATGAAGAGTTTAAAAGTCAAAACTGGTTCATAAACACTTCTGGAATCATGGCTTCTCACATCTCTTTGGAATGTGGTATATTTTGCCGTGGTACAACAGAGACAACTTCCATTTTACATTGTGTTACATTAATACTGATGTTATTGTTCAAATAAAGAGATTACTTGGTTATAACTAATTTCATTTGAGAGATTATTATTGAGCAAATTTGTTAGATTAATCTCAGTTTTGGTTAGAAATTCAGTGAACAAAAATATCTAGGGTACTATGGCATTTTTCTTACCCTATTTAGTTGTAGCAGTGATCTGAAAAATGAAGAATAACACTTTGTATTTTAGTAAGATTTATAATTGCAGAACTTTTTGCTAGTATCCTTCTACTTATTCAGTATTATCATTTTTTTTAATAGACTGAGTGAATAGTTAGAGATAGGCTAAGTAAAGGATTTATCTTGAAGAAATAGAGTCCTGGTGAATTTGGAAGCATTAAATCCCTGGTATTTCTTGCCCCTAAACAATTGCCTCTATTGTGTCTCCACAATAATTTTGTCATGTTTTTCAGGTTATGCATTCATAGACTAGTAGAACCAAATTAAAGATGAGTTTTCACAATGATTAGTGCATAATATTAGGTTCTTTTGCCAAGTATAGATTTGCACTTTAGATGGCGGGAATATCACACTCTAATTGAGTCCCTGAGTAATACGGTGTTCAGAAATTTCTTATAAGTTTATTAATGTATTTTCCAGAAAAGCTTGGTAGAAAAGTGTCCAGATCATTCTTTTAGTCACAAGAGAAACTAATAAAGAAAACTGCTGACAGTAAAGACTGCAAGGCTAAGTCCAAGAAACCTGGATTTTCCACTTCATGGAAGTGTCATCTCACACAAGATATTTAATTTCCTTGGTCTTCATTTTCCTTGTTTTCTAAAATGTTTAACAATCCTTCATAGCCTGCCTCACAGATTGCAAAATAAGCAGCATGCATAAAAGTGCTCTGCAATTTTAAAAAAAGATTAAATCACTTTGTTCAGTTATTTTCACCATCACTGCTATCACCATTTTTTGGACTTTATTATTTAAATCTTAATGTGGGATATTGTCATTTAGGCCCTCTTTTACAAATTTTGATATGTTATGGATGCAGTTTAAAGAAATAACCTAAATTTCTTGAAATTGGTAACTGAAGACTAGCTGTGACTATGTAACTACTGACTGTTTCACACACATTTTTTATGTCCTCTGATATTCCACTGAGATTGGGGGAGGTGTGAGAGATCAAAATTTGCCAGATTCATAATGTGTGCTTTATAGATGTAACTATCGTCATTTTTGATAGTCCCACTAAAATTTGTCATTCTCATTTTCTAAAGGTCGTCATGACGAAAGTTACTCACCTGTGGCTGAAGATTCAAATATATTTTTGCATGAGTAAAGGGACTACTAGATGCACAGGCAACTCATATCTGTTTTGAAAGGAAACTCAATGTATTGAAAGGATGATTTTGTATTAATCTAGAGCAGGTTATCTAAAGCAAGTGCTAAAAAACAGTAAAAAATCAACAACACTCAATAAAGCAGTAAAGTTAGTACATTTCCTCTAGTTTTCAATGTCTATATTGAAAACAGATGTAACATTAGGAAAAAATCCAACCCCAAATGTGCAAACAGTGCCAAAACCTCAAAACCACCAAAGGTATAAAACCATGTCATATTTAATTGAGGCTGTATGAAAAATGATAGTAAAATAGTGCTTGAGGTTTTAGCATAGAGCTTTCCTCAAGCCAGGAGAAAAAATAATCTCCAGATGTTCAAATGGTATGCACATTTCCCTTTCTTTCTAATGTCTTCAGGCAGCCTTCTAGTTAATTGTTTATAGCAGTTCTCACTAGAAAAAGACTAACGTTTTATTTTAGAGGCTTTTCTCAAAGATGGATGTTTGCATGTATAAATCATACTTTTCTCACTTAAACTTTGAATCTCATAGGATTGAAAGGATGTAACTTCCCAGAACCACAAAATGAAACTAATTCTTAAACCATTGTTACTTCTTGTCTGGCTGAAGAAGCACCTATACAGCTGCCTATGACAACCTTTAGCAGTGAGGTGGTCTAATTAGGTATAAGATAATATTTTTCCAATTATTTCATTGGAGACATTTAAATCAAATGACATAGCCCATGTCGTCCCCTTCTTATGATGGATACTCAACCATATTCCACTTTATGGAATCTATAGTGCCCTCTATTTCTAAACAATCTGAGTTGAGGATGAGATAGGGTTAATGGTATGGTTGTTTTAAGTTATTAAGTGTAATAAAGTATCTATTTTTATAAATATTATGACTATTATCATTACATATAAGTCAATTCACTATTTTTTTGATTTATGGACTTGGCATCACAAGGACATACACATTGTCAGAAATTATAGGTAAACTAACATGACATATTATTTTTTTTGAAGACACATTTTTTCCTAGAATATCCCTCTTGGCATATATTTTTTTTTGAAGACAAAGTGAAAAAGTCCTCTTTATCTTGTTTCAAACTTCAAGTGTAAATTAGGTTAAAATGCCCCTGAATATACAGCGTATTATTTTATATATGTTTGGGGGAGGCATTGTTGTTGTTGTTGTTTTTTAAACTATTTTCTCAGAAATATATTCACTCATACTCAATTTTAGCTTTTTGAAAAACTATTGAACAATTCTAATTTTAAATAGATTTATTTATTTATTTGGAGAGGTGGCCCTCTCAAGGAATCATCATTATCCCCTGGAGAAAATTCAACCACGATTCTTTTCTGTTTATTTTACCCAGAGAGATATACCACAAGAATAACTTGAATTAATAGTTGTGTCAGTTTGCATTGCCACCATAAAAAATTGTGACAAACATAGTGACTTAAACAATACAAATATATACTCTTTCAGTTATGGAAGTCAGAGTCTGAAATAGGACTTAATGGGCTGAAATAAAAATGTGTACAGGGCTGAGCTCCTTTCTAGAGGATCTTGGGAAGAATTTATTTCCTTGACTTTTCTAACTTTTTGAGGTACATGTATTCCTTGGTTCATAACCCCTTCTTCCATCTCCAAAGCCAGCATCTTCTAATCTCTCTCCGAGTCTGACATTCACTCTTCTGCCTCCTGCTTTCTTATAAGGATCCCTGTGACTAGATTGGGCCCACCTGGATAATGCAAGACAATCTCCCCACCCCAAGGTCAGCTAATTAGCAACTGTAATTTCATCTGTAAACATAATTTACACTTGGTATTTAATATAACATATTTAAAGTTTCCAAAGATTAGGACATGAGTATCTTTGGGGGTGGTGGAATAGAAGGAGGCATTATTCCACCTACCACAACAGTCAGTCAAGAAAACATTACTAATATATTTACTGTCAGAGACAAGCCTCACACCTGAATTCTCTCTAATGTTCACATCACTTGACTTTATTATCTTCATACCTAATGGGAATTTGGGTTGTATGTTCTGTTTCATATGTAATTCCCTTTCCAAGGTTATAGTTTATCAAAGCCATAATATATTAATTATTATTTTTTAAAATTTATTGAGGCTAACCAACGAGGATTAAATAAACAGAGTAAGTGGGTCTTTTATATTCTGTTTTTTGAAGTGCCTTCTTTTTAATATTGTTGTTGCAATTTCAATGTCTACTTGGCAAGTTCAGGGTGATGCATGCCAAAAGGAACTATGCATGGTAGGCTGCCTGCCTCTAAGGCCCCCCCCCCAAGTGACATGTTACATATCCCCATAATGTAGACAACAGTTAAAATATTTGAAATGTTTTCTTGTGCCAGCTTTGGGTTTATGAACTGGCATGTGCTGAGTATCCATTGCGTATGATGTCTTTTATAAGCAATTTTCATTTATCCCTTGAAGCGATCTTTCATAGATGATGAAATTGGGGCTCAGAAATATTAGAAAATTGGACAAGATCACACAGCCAATATGTGATGAAATTGTGATTCAAATTTGGTTCTGTTTGAGATAATTACTTAACCAGTAATACACAGTAGCAAAAGCTAAGGAAGGGGATTTAAAAAAAAAAAAATAGCTGAAGTCACAAAGAGTAGTACAAAAAGGAAATAGCAATGTCATGTTAATAAGTGCAATGCAAGTTTTGAGGATGAGGTGTTCAACATTGCATTTGTGGCAGAGATGGGGAAGAATTAAGGACTGCAAGCAAACCACTTAATTAGCTTTGACCCACTTATAAGAAAGGAGTGTCAGCATGATTATGGGTCAGGTGGCAAAGTGCAGGGAGTTCAAGGGTGATAAGAAATGTAGAGAGAGATTTTTTTAAAACTCAATAAAATGAGTTGAAAACAAAAATGAAAATGAAATTTTCAACTGCAAATGAAAGCACTGAAATAGAGGAAAGAGGATGGCCAGCAACTAGAAGAATAGAAGGAAAGCTATAGAAAGTACCGAGAATGGAGTTAAACAGAGAGGAGAGTGAACTGTGATTCTGTCATTTAGTAGCTGGAACTTTGGCCATTTCATTAACCTATTTGGGCTTCAGTTTCTCATCTGAAAAACAGGGGCAATAAAAATTCATTAATGTTGTTGTAAGGATAAAGTACAGAGATATTAGATATCATCGTTTCAGAGGATTTAAATGGTGAAAGAAAATGAACTTGCTTGAAGACAAAGGGCAGAGCACAGGGAAAAGGAGAGAAATAATGGAGATTTTTTAAGGAGATGGAGAAGGGACGGACTCTAGAGACTAGGTAGAAGTGTAACATTCAACCAAAGATCTACATTGTGTGTATCTCCTTGAGTAAACCCATCATGTCATTCCATAGTGGTGACACTGAGATAACACAAAAGAAGGTCAGAGTGGGGGGAAAAAGGCTCCCTGATCTCCTTTAAGTTCTGCAGAGTGTCATTGGTTTTACCTCCGTCTCTGGTCACTTCTAAAATCCCTGCTAAGAAAGAATATAAGACCTCAGAAATGCCTCCCAAGTACAACGCTTTATTATTAGGTTTCTGCAGCTTGATTAGCTTCCTGGATTTACTGTATTAATAGGTGGCCTAGTGTGCAGTAGTGTGAAGGTGAAGCCTTGAACTGATGTTCTTCCCTGTGGCAATGACGATCTACCAGGAGACTCATGGTCAGTTGGGTTCCTGTGTAGCTGGCACTGTCATTTGAGTGAAAATACCACTGCAACAATCGCAGCTTACCCCAGAAGGAAGGTGATCTAGTGTAATAAATATTTGGACTGTGGTCAGGTTAAGCTATGTATTTGTTCTTTTTTGTTCCTTTTTTTCCATGAAATAATTATAACACAGAAATCAGCATTATAACAGAGAAATCAGCATGACTACTCAGTGTATTTTCATATTCGGCCTCATATAGGACTTCCTATAACTTTCCATTAGAAATTAGTGCCAGGAAAACTACTGCTAGTGTTTGACATCATATGATTTCTTTTATAGGACATTGACAAAAATAGAGCACACCAGATTGCTTTTGTTTTTTGGTCTTTTCTTACAGAAAACCCAAAACTAAGCAAAACACTAAGTGAAGTTACCGTCATTTTTGGTCTTTTGTAGGATTTTGTTTTTAAAATTCAAATGACAATGCTCAGTAAAAAAATAATGAACAATTATATATACAAACAAAAAAATAATGAATGATTATATATACAACATATCTAAAAAAGATAACTTGGAAAAGAGCTATAAGAAATCAGCAAAATGCTAATAGGGGTTGTGCTTCAATGATATGATAATAGATGTGTTTTTCTTCTTTTACTTTTATTCAATAAGTTGAGTATTTTTACTTTTCATATAAAAAAGGATTAATTCTATGTGACTTCAAATTTCTCTTATCACAGCTTTTTTCCTTTTCATTTTTAATTGATACATAATAGTTGTACATATTTTGGGGGTACATGTAACATTTTGATACATGCACACTGTTAGGTCGACTCAAGCCGGACACATAGCAAATGCTGTTTATTTTGAGCACCTGGGTGCAGGTGGGTGGAGGCTGAAAAAAGCATCCACCCTAAAAAAGGGGAGAGTGGCAAGTTTTACAGAAGGTTTGTCTGAAAGTTTGGGGAGGGGGAGTTCTTTCTGGAATAGCCACCGGTTTCTGCCGGCTCCATCCCATCGTTTTGTAGTCCAGAGTTATCTTTACAACCTCCTGGAGTCTCCAGGGGCCTGTGGCTGTCGTTTCACCCTCCATGCGGCCCTTATCTGAGTTCTTCATCTACCGCACTCCTGAACGACCCAACACATACCATGTGCAATGATCAAATCAGGGTAATTGAGATATGCATAATCTCGAACATTTATCTTTTATTATGTGGGGAATATTTGAAGTCTTTTCTAATTATTTTAAAACATACATTAAATTATTGTTAACGATAGTCACCCTAATGTACTATTGAACACAAAACTTATTCATTCAGCTTAATTTATTTACTTTTTTGTGTGTGTTTTCTTTGCCATCTCAAATTGATAATTCTTTGGAAACTGGCAAAAAAAAAATAAATCAAATTTACAAAATGCAAAATGCTTTATCATGTAAATATTTATATCGAGCAAAAATACATCATTTACTTTTATTTCAATGCTTTTCCTTTAAGTTGGTTATACTTTTAAAGAATAGCACATTGTCTTTAAGGAGTCTGAGCAGGAAGATAATTAAAATCAATTGAATGGACAGAAGTCAAATTAATGAAAACATAAAAATCAAGCTTTGAGTGTTAGATAACCCAGCCGGTATTTTTCTATTATAAGTATTTTTAAAAAAAAAAAAGTAAAAGATGACTGCATGGAAGCTTCATGGGAAATCATAGTTTTGACATCTAAGTGTTGTGATTTCTGATTTTGGGAAAGGGGGAGAAACCCTTCCTGTCCTAAATTAGGTAGCTCCTCTTCTGGCTTGCTCTACCAACTAAGACTTGTGTGTGTGTGTGTGTGTGTGTGTGTGTGTATGCACACGCACGTGCACAAGAGCAGATGTGATAAGAAGAAAAGACAGATGAAGGGAAGGGGAGCCAGAGGGGACAGAGAAGGGAGGGGACAACGTAAGAGGTAGTCTTTCTTGCAGCCTTGCACTTAGTGGAATTGATTAAGAATCACATAATTATTTTAAGAATAAAAGAAAGGGGAGGTGTTGACCTGAACACTGAAAGAAAAAAGGGTAAAAATGAACTTCTTTGGCTTCCTCCTTCTATAGCTTTTATTTTTTTAAAGAATCTATCAGTGTTCTGGGAATTTATTTTAGATGGAATGGAATACATGCAAGTTACATAAAATAGTTGAGTGATTTTATCATCTATATTACATAGATGTAAATAAGTATAAGTAACATATACATATCTTAGAATAAATCTTAATAATCAGTCAAATTGGATTAGTGTGTGAGTATGAAAGTCTTGGCATTGAATAGGGTGTTGATTTTGTCTTCCAATGTACTACATATTATTTCTATTTGATGCTATTGATAGATTTAAAGAATACTTCATTCATGTCCTTGTTCAGGATAATAATAATAATAAAAAAACATTGACTAGGATAGTGTTCCTAGATTTCCATATGAGATTTTATTTTAGGTTTAGGTAAATATTAGTCATCAGTCAGTCCTTTGGCCAATCAATTGCTGATATTTCTAACTATACAATCATCTACCCTATGTATACTTTACAGTTGTTATAGCATCATTGACTTCTTACTGGGTTTACAATATTTTACTTGAAGAATATTTCTATCACTATGGTAATAGAAAGGTGGTAGAAACACGATTCCTTCCCTCAAGAGAACTGTAACCTAGCTAATGAGTATTAATATATTGAGTAATATGTTTTATCTGGTAAAGATTATATAACAGGAACAAATTCAGAGGTATTGATGATTAGAATGGGAAGAAATCTCTTTCATTTTACTTGATCCAGACAAGGAGATGATTGGGTTGCATCTTGAAGACTGGGCGGCTTTGGGTAAGAAAAAATAAAAGAGTGAGCATTTCAGAAAGGTGAATGTACACACAAAATGTTGAGATAGTTAAGGATAAGACATTAATTAAAAAAATCAAGTTAGGCAAGGAAAATCAGTGAAAAAACTTTTAAAAGATCAGTTAGGAAACAAATAGCCAGTTTTTGGATTATTTGCCTTAAACATAAACCCATACGCTTTCCCTGTGCTATGCTGCCTCTCCTCCATTGACTCTTTAAAAAGAAAGGAGGTGCTCTACATATATGGCACTTAGGGATATTACTTTAGATGTGTTATGCAAAACAGATTGTAAGAAGAAGCCCTTAAGGACTCTGGCAATGATTCACACATGGAGGAGTAGCTTTTAGCCATTTATTTGAACACCATCTGTCCTTCCTACCAGGATATTATTATTAAAATCCATAGGCTACGTCCTCATTTATCCATCTCTATTTAGCTATTTGGACAAGTGTAAAATTTTCCATATTGGCATGATATATCTAGCAATGTGGACATCTTACATTGTCACAAGGCCCTTTTAAGACCTGTCTGTTAAAATTTGGAAAACAAACTGGTCTCTGCATAATGGGTTCATCTTTTAATTGAGATCACTTTGGCTAGGTTTCCTAATTAATAAAGATTAAACTGCTGTCTTGAATACAGCCATTATCCTTTGGTCATTTACGGCTCCAGAGAGCATTCTATTATTCATTTTCTGAGTGGAAAATCTCACAACGAAGTTTTATTAGCTCTTTGAACTAATTATTTGCAAGACGCTTTTGTAAAAATAGTGGTACTTGGGGCTGAGGAGACCTCAAAAATATTATTAGTTACAATAAGCACAAGGAAAAACATAAGTGTTGTGAAGAGGATAAGAAATCTTGAATTCAAGACCAAATTTGATCTTTATGCATTATATACTTATATGAAAATATCACATATATCCCATAAATATATACAACTATTACATATCAATAAATTTTTTTTAAAAGATCGTATAATTTACAAAATCATTTGAGAAAAAATAATTGAATTTCATTCTAACTTTTCACATTCAATTAAATGAAGACAACAAATTCCATGCTTACCTCACAGATTTGCAAATATGCTTTGAAAATTTTAAACTTCTAATTTAAATAACCTACTAATTCTAAGCAAATTTTATTTAGGTATTGACCCAAATAATAAGCAATGTTGTTTAAGAGTAAGAAACTCATACAGAGCTCTCCTGACATGCAAAGATACAGACCTTGCTCAACCTCTCTTGGTTCTTCAAAAATGTCATTGCTCCTGTTACAACTATACTGTTTTGAATCACATTATCAGTTAAGGTGAGCAGGATGCTCAGAAAAGATAGGCTGGATAAACATTTGGATAAACTTTTATAGTTATATAAAAGTTCTTTAAATCCGAATTTTAAAACTTTTGAGTTTTCTACTTTAAAATGTGATTTTATTCCTTTTGGCTGTATAAATTCTTTTGTTCACAGCATTCTGCAAAGCTTTATAAGAGAAGGGATGTTCTAAAATTGTTAAAAATTTTCTTAAGGGAATAAATAAATATACATTACCTAAAGCATCAGAAAAGGTCCAAATCTAAGTAGAAGGAATTTTTTACTCTCTAAGAAATAAAATAAATTCTACCTTCCCGTAGACTTTTTAATTAAAAAGTTGGTTGTTAGAGAACAGTGCTGCAATTTCAAACTTTTATTTGAAAACTCAAATTCAAGATCATCTGAAACTGCTCAATGCTGCCTACTTTTGGTGTTTGCTTAAGTTCTATATTATTAGGGCATCTGTTTTGGTACTCAGTTCTTTATTAATACTCCAATGTGAGTATGCCTGCCTCGCTTATTCCCATTTCAAGATGAAAGTGTATTTAATGTGAGGAGCTTGGAAGAATTTTTCTTGTTAAAATAACCAATTTTTTGCACATAGTGCTATTGTAAAACAGTCGATTGCAATGGTAATGAAATCACTTCTATGCTGGAGATATCCCTAGAATGTTCTAGACGCATTCATAGCCAAACTTCATAAGCTCAACATAATTCTATGACTAGTTCTAGGAAAATAGCCAGAGTTTGGAATGTTTCAAACTTGTTTTTTTGTAAGTGATCTAGGATTTATAACTCCCAACACCATACTATTAGAAATGCATTTGATTTATGAGGCATGGATTTAAATGACAATTACTGATAGAATAACTGCTTTTAAAAATCATCTGCAATATGTAATACACAAATTGGACAAGGTTTGAACTATGAATTCCTTTTCTTTTCTTTTTGTTAGGACTCATTGACTCAGTCATCACTGTGTGCGATTACATAAACATATCCTGTAGAAAGCAGAGTAAGTTTACTGGGCCAGTCTTTCCTTCCATCGTTATACTTAGGGAGAACTCACTGGCTGAAGAACAATAGGGATTTATTAGCTCATGACCTCACACGAAGACTTCAAGCTAAATGAAAAATAATAATTAGTATGTAAATCAAAGCACTGAGACTTTGGTCTGTTTTAGTTCTATATTTCTACAGTGTTCTTTATAATTTGCTATCCAAGTGTTGATTTTAAGTTCATAAATATATACAACCCACCTAGAAGATCAAGTGGGAATGCTATCAAAGGCCACAAATTGGTGGTTTATTTACAAGTCATTAAATTCAGTTAATAGACCAAGCACCTGGTGAATATCAGCAGGTAACAGAGCACTGTATTAAATGCTAGCATTTATATGTGGTTTCCCATTATCCAAGAGAAAGCTTTCTTTGGTCCTATTTAAGCAACAGAAAGATGACCATCAGTTATCTTAAAAATCCGCCTATGTGACCATTTTAATACTATATGTAACTCTAAACATTTGTTAAATTAACAGTCCAAAATTATTTGAGATTTTATAAAATTAAATTAAGTTGTTAGGATTATAGGGACTAGGAAGTTTCTAATATGACATTAATATCATGCACGTACATCTTTAAATTACGTGGGGGAAATTCATATATGTTTAATATTATCGTCCCCATTATTTATATAAAGTAAGTAGTGATAGGACTGTAAAATCTCCTCACTGTTCTTATTTTCCCTTAATGAGAGAACATTTTTATAGTTCTATAATTAATTCTCAGTTTCATTTTTTATAGAATCAGAAACCCAAGATCAAAATAGTCTCATCGGAATTTTGCTACTTTATTTGATACCTCCAAATCAATAATCTTAGTTTACAATTATCTTTTTCTTTAAATGTTAGTTTTATATTTTTGAAGCCTTGCAAATCACATTTGTACCTATATCTATGTGTTATTCCTCATCCTTTTTTTCTTTTAATCAATGAATGGTTTTCTCATCAGATTCTTATATTAAATGTGGTAGTTAAGAGCATAAGCTCTTAGCTGGAAAGCTTGGGTTTAAATTTCTTCTCTGCCAATTACTAATTATGCAACTTTAGACAACATATTTAACCACTCTATGCCTCAGCTTTCTCATGGTGTTCTTGTACAGATTAAATTGTTCAGTATATGTAATAAGTCAAGGAGTATCTAGCACAAATAATCACTCTTATTAATATTATCCCTATTATTTTTATCACAGGTAAAAATATACACGTGGATGATCAGTTAGGAAACTTTCTGTCTGCTCAGTTTATCAGGGACATATATTCCAAGAATCTACTTATTTCAGAAGTAACATAGGCATATTCTAACCTGGAAGTCCTGGTATCTTGTCTCCAAGAGTCTGAAAAGAATTTATCTCCAAATAACTATCAAAGGCAGGAGGAGGAATGTGACAAAGTGGCCCTGGTTGAGGGAGGAGGTGGGGTTAGTGATTTGGTAGTTGACCAGAGGGGTGGCACTTGTTTGTTCCTGATGGAAGAAGGTGAATTCATGCAGCTTTTTAGGAAAGAAGGGTGGAAGGGTATTGGCTTTAGAAATACTATGTGGTCGTGGGTAGGCACGCAGAGTTCAGCACCTGGGAGGGGCAGATTTTAAGGGTTCAGGGGAGAAAGATGGGCTTTCAGAGGAACAGTGGAAAATCTGAGACATGTAGCAACCCAGGTCTTCAGGGCTAGGAATAGGGGTAGAATATGAGATAAGAGGTGTCTTCTCTCTGCCACAGGAGAAGGGATAATAGCCCCAATACCAGTGACTGGCAGAAGGTCTGTAAGTGAAATGGCAGCTAACTCACTTGACTTTGGGGTGAAGTGCACCAAAGTGGAAGCTTTTTATGTAATTCAGGCTCTAAATTGTCATGGGGCTAAGGAGTGGCCCATTTTGAGTTCCTGGGTAGGACAAGCAGCTGACCTCAATATGAGATAAGGTGGTAGGCTGTTTGTAAGTGAGGGAAAGGTTGAACTCTTTCAATTACTTTACCATACCCAGCTTTTCTTGTATTTGGTGTTTTCTGGACCTTAAATTTCAGGGTAGACTCAACGGGCCTGACTTGCTCACAGGCAAGTAACTGATTCAGTCTCACGGTTGGTGCCATCAAACGTTCCTCTTTTCAGGGCACATAGAGACCTCATGACCGTATTCACACTACCCAGCACCCTCCTCGGACTTCCTTCAACAACCCTGCACATTCACGTCTCTTCTCTTTTGTGGAGTGAGCCCACCTTCTCCTCCTCCCTGCATCCAGCAGGAAAGCTCTCTTTACGTTCTCCTGTCAGGATCTACCAGATTTCTTCAGTTAACCCACCACTGCTTAATAGGGAAGTGTGCTCCACAGGGAAGGCATTCTTTTTACAGGCCAGGGTATTTCTACTTTTATGTAGCTTTAGGGAGTGTGTGAAAGATAGCATAAATTAAAACATTGTCAGCCTCACCTTCCTTTCATACACACTAAACAAGCTGAATGAGAAAAAGAAAACACACTGATTATTTTAATAAACATTAATTTAAGATTTAAAAAGTGAGAATTCTTTATTATTCAACAAGTAAATGGATGTAGGAGAACAGAAAATCTCAATCAAAACCTTAAAA
Organism: Daubentonia madagascariensis; assembly: GCA_023783475.1. Lineage (NCBI taxonomy): Eukaryota > Metazoa > Chordata > Mammalia > Primates > Daubentoniidae > Daubentonia > Daubentonia madagascariensis. Next base: position 34,906,787 of record JAKFHU010001035.1, on the reverse strand, counting down.
GTATCTTATCCCCACCTCCCCATCCTGCCCTATACAGTATATGTAAATCCTCCCAAATAGGTGAAGCAAATTATTTGTTGAAAAGATGTTTTACTACTAAAGTGTTTGAATACAGAGAGGATTGCTCTTATTTATAAGTGATTGTCCCAAGTCCCAATTTAATTGCTATTTTTATCCTTTTCCTAAAAATAATTCTTCATTACTATCTTCCTGCAAACAATGCACCTGTATTCAAAAAAAGAAAAGAAGAAAACCCCTCAAGTTTCCATGGACAGTGGAGAGTAGTATGTCTGGTAACCATTGCCCTTCAAGCTCTGTTCTGTTTAAAATGTTACTCAAAAAAAGTCGTGACACAAATGTTCCTAGGATACAGATCATCTCAGACTTGGCATGGCAAGGATAGGGGAAAGAAAAATGTTCCACCTGTTTCCCAAAGGGAACTATAGACAGTTTTTAAACTTTGTCTTAAATTGAGATATGAAAGATCAGCATTTCCCTGCACTGGAACTTTTACCAAGATTGTTGTAATTTTTGTCAATGTTCTGGTTGCAACGTTCCATAGGTTTTAAGTGCTCTTCCCCAACTCTATTTTTCCCTTTAAACTCTGTGATTTTGCTGAGCTGAGGTTTTCTTAGAAACGTGTGTATACCATCGGAACAGATATGGCAGTTCTCAGTTTCTCTGAAGTGTGTGTGCTTTTATTAAGTGGGGGAGAAGCATTGACTCTTTGAGGGATGTTTTTATACTCCAAAGTGTAATACTAAATTTGAGCAGCACAATTTAATAATGTCGAGTTCTACTTAGTGAGAGATTTATAGTGGCAACACAACAGCCAAATATTTTTCATGTCAATCAGTTCTTTTCAAATTTGAATGCAAGGCCTCATTACAGAAAGAACTTTATTGTAGTTAAAACATCTTAATTTTTTTCTGAGGCATTCACAAAGGGCTAGGAAACTAGATCTCACCAATTAAATATTCCATATTTCTTTTTCTTCTACCCCTTGCCTTAGTGTGAAATTGAAAAGAATTCAGTGTACAAAATCTGAGCATAAAATATGGCCGAGAAACAGGACTGATGCTGCTGAGACCAATCACGTTACTTCATCTGAACACATTTTTTTAAGAAATATGGACAAAAGAAGAAAATGAGGTTAGTAATTACTTCTTAAATTAGGTTCATGGTGACCTTGTGCAAATTCTCCTGCAATTCTGAGTAAAAAGACATACTATTCCACAGCCCACAGTAGACAGCAATAATTACAGAAGTAATAATGGAAGAAAAAAAAAACTGCCTCAAGTTGTTGACTCCAGCTGTTCCCCTGAAATGAATCAGAAATTGAGTACTCCAGACCTCTCTTAACAATAGCTTTAAAGTTAAAGTTAAATGCGGATTGATGATCAAGGGTACAGGCTTGCAGAGCAAGGCTGTCTGAGATAAGAGTATCTTAAGTACCTACCCAGTTCAAAAACACACACATTTGAAAAAATTAATAAATTGCATTAATAATCAAAACCATGTAATTTTTTTCTCTTAGTTTTTAACAATGATTAGTCTGCCTCATAGGTGGAGGATTCTTATTTTCTTAAAAGTAAGTTTTGGCAAAGCTGACATATTATGTTTGTGGATAAGTTGATGTCAGTTGAGGCAACAATAATGCAATGATACATGCAATTGGTGAGTTATAAAGCAGTCATCGTTCAGGAATCTGGATAAATTTAGATGTAGTGGAATGGAGTAGTTTAATAGAGGGTCTCAAATTAGAGAAACTAAAGTTTGGATTTTGCCTGGGTTGTTTATTAATTGTGTGACCTTCGGCATGTAACCTCACTGAGCCTCAATTTCCTCAGGTACGACAAAGTATAAAACTCATGGCGTTTTAACCTTAAATTTAACAATGCCAGTAAAGCCACTACTTCTCAGTCAGTTTTAGAACTGGTTAAAGATTGGGGTAACCTATTAACTGATGTAGCCACATAACCTATTGATAAACGAGATTACATCATGTTTTGATCACCATATAGCCCTCCAAGATAGTAGCCACTTCTAAGTCCAACTCCCAGAAGGGTAACCATGTCTTGTTCTTAAGAAATGAGTATCTTTCCTCAAGAGAATTAATTACCATTTTTATGTTTCTGGGTTGGAAAAGAGCCATTGGCATCAGTGTTGGTATTGACCTGAAGTCTTTTCTTAAACATTTTGTTTCAATGCTCATGAAGACATTGAAGATGAATTGTCTAAAGGGAGAGGGGGATGAGTGGAACTTTTTGTTATAGGAACTAAGGGCTGAACACCCAGAAAAGACCGGAAGCAAGGGCAAAGTGGTGAGGCCCTGGTACCAGGGGTTCAGATCCCTGGGCCACATCGTAAGAGAGGTTCTATACAGGGCACGCTACCCAGATAGTGAGTGATGGGTGTACAGAAAAACTGCTAGATCCATGAACACTTCCAAGGGATGGTGCTAGATTGAAAAGACAACCTGAGCACTTCCTCCCAGGCAAAACTCCTTAGGACAGTGTGAGAATCGACTTTGTCTTCCATTATCTAACCCAAATTGAGGGGATACATTGGCTGAGATCAGAAACTTGGTCTGTAACTTACACATTCTTCATGCAAGTGGGAAGAAAAGAGAAAAAACTATGCACATTTTCAGCCTTTGGGTGCCACATTATTTGACCACCCAATGAGAATGCCTGACTGCATCTGTCACCTCCAACTTAAGACAACTTTTGGACTCCTATGGGAGGGGAGGGGTTTGGAGGGGAATTTCTACACTTCTATCTCTGGAGGCCATGGTGGGGGGTACTTTAGGTGATCAATGATCCCAAGTTGGGAAGAGAATAGAGTACACATTGTCATTGTAATCACCTCAATATGTTTTAAAATCAATACAACTGTTTGATCTTCTAAACACATATGAGGAGAGTTTGACTGAAAAAAAATTTTTGTATTTATACTCACAGGAAGACTTTAGCTCTACAAATTTTGAGAATAGAAAGCATTTTTTACCCTGAGATATTGAACATCTTCCAACCTTATCTGAGGTATTTTAAGGTAACTGTTGTTAATTGTGCTGCTTTTTTTATACCCTGGGTTCTATTAGATAAGTGGTGGTGTCATTAAAAATCACCAACTAAGGAAGCTCTGAAGGAGGGAAAAGAAAAATAAGTTAAAATGAAAAGACGGGGGTAAATTGGAATAAGCCCTATAGGGAAATTAGGGACAGATCCACAGTTTTCTCCTTCTTTTAAATTAAAAATAAATGTTTTTCTATCTCTCTTTTCAGGTGCATTGATTTTTTCCATGGCATCTGATCTAGTTTTAAAAGAGTTTTCAGAAATAACATCTTTACAGGTACTGTTATCATCTCATAATTTAGCTTGAAGAGAAGGTTGACAGAGCTGGGAGAATTTTAAGTTATAATTGCTTCAGAAATGTTGAATAGCATACTGCTTGGCTATAGAAAACAATGTCCTTACTAAAAATTACAGATCTCATCCTATTCAGTATTTTGGAGAGGATGGATTTTAAAAGAAACCTCCCAAGAAGTTGAACTTATAAGGTTTCCAGAGATTTGTGCCAATTGTTTACTATATGCAGGGTTTTATATTCATTATAACAGTTATTATGTATGACTTTTTCCAGAGAGGGAAATGTAGGTAATTATTTCCATTTTTCAAATCAGAGTTGCATTGTACCAAGTGTGGATAAGCAATACGTTATACACATAAGCCCATGTAATAATGTTTTATACAAGCAAATAGGGTCTGTAATTCTTTTAGTGATTTTTTAAACTACTTCATTTTAAAGCAAAAAAGATGTTTTCACAGAAAAGAGATTAAGTATGAGACAGAAATAGATTTATTAAATCTTAGCCAATAAATGGATTTGAAATTTCCTTGGTTGTCTGTCTCTGCACAGTTAATACTTCATAACTTGTACTGGGGAAGTATAAAGCGTATTTAACAAACATCTAGAATATTGTTAAACAAGTCAGTGGTATAACTAGGAGTTGAACACTATATTTTCTATTCTACCATTAATATCCTACTCAGACTTATTGGCTATTTATCTGGGGGGAAAAAGCCCGAAAGCTATTGCCCACCCTGTACTTTTACATACATTATTCTCTTTTAATTTTCAATATGACCATCTACACTTTATTTTATTAAGGGTTGGAAAGATTAAGTGAATTGACAAAAATCACTCAGCTAGTAAGTACCTGAACCAGAATTAGAAACAAGCCCTATGTCTTTTATTAAAAATATCACAATTTTTACACTGAGAGACCTTTACTTTCCTATAGCTATTTTTTTTTTGAGGTAGCAATTGCTCCACTCTGAGAGAGGATGAGAGTAGATATAGAGAACTTTGCCTGAGTTTGCCTCTCTGTTCAACCACTTCCCCAGGTTTCATTTTTTTCATCTCTAAAAGAAGATCATATGTAGCCTATAAAAATTCATAGGTAATTAAATGAAGTAATACACAGAAAGCAATTATCAGAGTGTGTTACATGTTGTATACTGACTTTATATTACATTTTACTGTATGGTACTATAGTTAGCCTATATTAAGCACTCCAAAGTATTAGCCATATTATATCATAAAATATATATATCATAAATATATAAGCACATTATATACAGGGTAATATATTCATTGCATATATTTATGATATATATGAAATATATAAATAGATAATATTGATATATTCCATTAAAATATACATATCGGAATTTACAACTCATAACTCAGATGTACAGAGAAAATATAAATTGTTTTGGGGGAAATCTATAAATGATCTAATCTCAGTTGGATTATAGTCCTACTTTGGTTACATTTTTCAGTGTCTCAGGGACCTTTTCCCTCCCTCTCCTTCTTTCCCTAAGATGCGGTCAGAGTTTATATAAAGAATATGACTCATCTATCTATAAGATAGGGAACAGGGACTCGGGTGCTTGTCCAGGGTGTCCTCTGATCCTTTGGTCAATGGGCACTGTCACTTGCGTGGTTGCTGTTTGTCTTAAGAATTTTATGGTATAAGAATTTAGCTGGGGTGAGGCTAGTGTAGTTATTTTTAGCTTAGGTAGAGTGAGATGTCTCAACCAACCTCAGTCCCAACCTCTATTGTAGATGCTTCTGAGGTCTGGCTGGTAATTAATTATATTTGATGATGGCTTGAGAAGTCTCATCAACAGGCCTTGCTGCATAATCACTTCTTATACCCCTCTGGCAGACTCTATGGAGAGACTCCTAGCTATCTTTCTTTTGTTATGGATCCTTTTGAGAACCAAGGGATGCTTGGAAAAGAACAAAGAAAGAAAGGAAGGGAGGAAGGAAGGGAGGGAGGAGGAAGGAAGAGGGATTGGGAGAGAGAGAAGAAGGGAGGGAGGATTATAGAGAGTAACATCTAATTACTGTCGACTAGTGATCATCAGTCAAATAATATTGAGGAAAAATAAATTATTAATAGATAAGCTTTTAGTGATGATTATGTTCTCACATAAAATTCTAATGTGTATTTCGTCATGTGCTGTTGTAGTTTTAGAGGTCATATACTAACATATGGAGACGAATAAATGGTGTGATTTTTAATTAATTTCTATTTTTGTTGTTTCCAATTCTTCAAAAGCCCATTAGTAATGGTAAGAGTTTTTATAAATAATTTTTTAATGTGTTCAGAAGTTGAATGAAATCTATTCATTGAACAATGAAGAAATTAAGACTCCTTTTCAGTTAGGATATACAAAGTCACAGGACTTTATCACTCCCAACATAACAATGAGAACAAGACAGGCCCAAAGCTTCTGGTATTTTTAAACACAGCAGAGAGCTGAGGAAACAAAGCAAACTAAATGAACTAAAATTACAGAAAGTAATGAGTGATATTCTAAGAAAGAAGAGATCCAAGTCCGCTTTTCTTTCTGCAGATCAGCAGAAAGAGGAGAAACCCATTATAGATAGGGATGAGGAGGAACCAGTCAAACTTTCAATGGCCATCTGTGGACTGGCATGAAGGATTAAAACCCAGAGGGGCCCTAAGCACAGGGCAAGTCTGCATCCACTTTGTCTACACTTTCCCATGGGCCTTTAAAGGGTGCAACAGGATAGAGCACTAAAAGACGGGCTCAGGTCTGAATTGCTGAGAAAGAGCTCTTCTGAGGTTTATAAGACCTTCATTACTTGCAAGGAACTGAGGGCCTAAGGCTGGAGTTAAGGCAGGAGAATAAAGAATTTCCTGCTTAGAAGCTTTAGGAAGAAAAGATATACTTCCCTCTGAGGAACTCTGAAGATTCAGCAAGGGGAAGGCAGACACTACTAAAGGCTGAATGCAGAACTTGGGTACTGAGGGAAATCTTCCAAGGTCCCCAGGCTTTCATCAAGTGCAGTGAAGCAAACATCCAAGGCTAGGGTCAGGGCTTTAGAGCAGAGAGGTATCTCCCAAGGTGCAGAAAACTGATGGTGCAACTGACAGCTGGACTATGAAGCTGAGCTAGCTCTTCTAATTCTCAGAAAGCTGGTAACTAGGCCATAAAAGTTGAAAAGATCTGTGGAGTCCTGAGACCAGAAGACAGTAAAAGTGTGATTGCTGCTATCACTTTAATTAAACATTTTACTATAAATCCTAATAAGGAAGAAATGAAAAAAGTATATAATTTAAATAAGAAAAAGTAAATATGTTCTTATTCACAGATAATGTAACTGTTATGTAGAATACCCTATATATCATAAAAAAGCAAATGAAAAACAACTACAAAAAATCCTTTAACTAATAATGGAACTCATAATAAAATCACAATGGTTAAAGGCATTAGTTTGCTATGCCTGGCTAATATTGATTACTGAGAGTTGATCTTTAAATGTTTAGGAATTTTGTGTACAGATTGTAAAAGAAAAATTAATAAAAAATGAGCTTATGTTTAAATGAATTATAATAAAAACAAAGGCCATAAATACTCAAAAATGATTGCATCCCAATAGTTTTATCACATTTTACCAATATTTATGGTCTTGAAGTTATTTATATCTATTATATCTGTATGATGGAAATATTATATTAAGGTGTGCTACTACACATACATATCTTCCCAATGGTGTTCAGTGATGCCCATTGGTAGCTTGAAATTTGTCATAATATTTAAATCAGGAAAATCAAGAAACACTACAAACTAGGGCTCCTTTTTCCTCAAAAACCTAGTTATTTGATATTTACCAGCACAACATAGGCCAAAAAATACAAAAGTAATTAATTTCTATATACCAGAAGAGTATAATTGGAAATGTATTTTTAATGTAAACTATCAAATGCCTAGATATAAAATATGAAATATATGCATGATCTCTGTAATAGAATAGAAATAGAAAATAAAAAAGTAGAAAGTAGAAAAATTACTGAGATAAGTTAAAATAGAGGTAAATCAATGAATTATAGATTGTACAGGAATTGTAAGACTCAATATTGTTAAGATTTCCATTATCCTCATGTTGATGTATTGATTCAACACAATCTCAATGAAAATCCCAGCTGTTTTAAAAAGATATTGACTAATTCCAACAGAAACACTCAATTCTACATAAAATCATGGAAATTAAACAACTTACTGCTGAACAATTATTGGATCAAGGAGGAAACTAAGATGGAAATCAGAAGATTCCTCAAACTAAATGACAAAGGGGACACATGTTATCAAAATCTGTGGGATTCAGCAAAAGTAGTGCTAAGAGGAAAATTCATAGCCTTAAATGCCTACCTTCAAAAGACAGAAAGATCACAAATCAACAATCTAATGAATCATCTTAAGAAATTAGAATAGGAAGAGAAAACCAATGCCAAACCCAGCAGAAGGAAAGAAATAACTAAGGTCAGAGCAGAACTAAATGAAATAGATAACAAAAGAATTATGCAGAAGATTAATCAAACAAAAATTTGGTTCTTTGAAAAGATGAACAGATAGACCTCTTGCTAGATTAACCAGAAAGAGAAAAGAAAGGACCCTAGTAAACTCAATCAGAAATGAAAAAGGAGATATTACAACTGATACCACAGAAATAACAAATATTGTCTCCTAATACTATAAAAATCTCTATGCACATAAACTTGTTTTTTTAAAATTTCAGAATATTATGGTGTACAACACTTTGGTTATATATATTGCCTATGAACTGCCCAAGTCAGAGCTACAATTATGGACATCCCCCAAACTATGCACCCCACACCCATTAGGTGAGAGTTTTCCCATCCCCTACACCTCCCTCCCACCTGCCTGACCCCTGATGAATATTACTTCCATGTCTATGCACGTAAACTTGAAAATGTTGAGGAAATGGACAAATTCTTGGAAACACACAACATCCCTAGGCTCAATCAGGAAGAATTAGAACTCCGGAACAAACCAATATCAAGCAATGAAATTAAAGCAACAGTAAAAAATCTTCCAAAAAAAAAAAGCCCAGACCAGATGGTTTCACAGGTGAATTTGTTCAGACCTACAAAGAATTGGTACCCATACTGCAGAAATTATTCCATAACATTGAGAATGAAGGAATTCTCCCCAACTTGTTCTACGGAGCCAGCATCACCTTTATGCCAAAGCCAGGACAGGACACAACCAAAAAGAAAACTATTGACCAGTATCCTTTATGAATATAGATGCAAAAATTCTCAATAAAATTCTAGCAAACCGATTCAGCTGCATATCAAAATAAGTAATCCACCACGACCAAGTGGGCTTCATCCTAGGGATGCAAGGATGGTTCAACATACATAAATCCCAAGATGTGATTCACTACATAAACGGAAGCAAAACCAAAGACCATATGATTATCTCAATAGATGCAGAAAAAGCATTTGACAAAATTCAGCACCCTTTTATGATAAGAACACTTAACAAAATAAGCTTCGACAGGACATACCTCAAAATGATAAAAGCCATATAGGACAAACCCACAGCCAACATCATACTGAAAGGGGGAAAATTGAAAGCATTACCACTTAGAACAGGATCTAGACAAAGTTGCCCACTGTCACCAGTTTTATTCAATATAATGCTGGAAGTCCTTGCCAGAGCAATCAGGCAAGAGAAGGAAATCAAGGGTATCCAATTAGGGAAAGAAGAGGTCAAACTATTGTTCCTTGCTGATGATCTCATATCTAGAAAACCCCAAACACTCTGCCAAGAGACTCCTTGAAGTGATAAATAAATTTACCAAAGTCTCAGGTTACAAAATCAATGTACATAAATCAGTAGCACTTCTGTACACCAACAATAGTCAAGCTGAGAATCAAATCAAAGACTCAATACCTTTCACAGTAGCAACAAAGAAAACATAGTACCTAGGAATATATTTAGCCAACGAAGTGAAAGACCTCTACATGGAGAACTATGAATCACTAAGAAAGGAAATTGCAGAGGATATAAAGCAATGGAAAAACATATCATGCTCATGGATCAGCAGAATCAAAATTGTTAAAATGTCCATACTACCTGAAGTGATTTACAGATTCAGTGAAATCCCCATCAAAATACCAATGTCATTTTTTGCAGATGTAGGAAACATAATTGTATGCTATGTTTGGAATCAGAAAATAGCCAAAGCAACCTTAAGCAAAAGGAACAAAACCTGGAGGAATCACTCTACCAGGCTTTAAGCTATACTTCAAGGCTACAGTAAGCAAAATAGCATGGTACTGGCAGAAAAATAGAGACGTAGGCCAATGGAACAGAACAGAGAATCAGATATAAGACCATCCACATATTGCCATCTGATCTTTGACAAAGCAGAGAACAGTATACACTGGGGAAAAGAATCCATATTCAATAAATGGTGCTGGGAAAATTGGATAGCCACATGTGTAAGATTGAAACAGGATCTATATCTCTCACCACTCACTAAAATTAATTTAAGATTGATAACAGGCTTAAAGCTAAGACATGAAACCATAAGAATTCTAGAAGAAAATATTGGAAAAACTCTTCTAGTTATCAGCCTAGGCAAAGAATTTATGAAGAAGACCCCAATGGCAATCACAGCAACAACAAATATAAATAAATGGGACTTGATAAAATTAAAAAGCTTCTGCACAGCCAAGGAAACAATCAACAGAACAAATAGACATCCTACAGAATGGGAGAATATATTTGCATGCTATACATCTGATGAAGGGCTAATAACAAGAATCTACAAAGAACTGAAGCAAATCAACAAGAAAACATCAAACAACCCCATTAAAAAGTGGGCAAAAGACATGAACAGAAGCTTTTCAAAAGTATATAGACAAATAGCCAATAAACATATGAAAAAAATGCTCAACATCACTAATCATCAGGGAAATGCAAATCAAAACCACAATAAGATATCACCTAACTCCAGTGAGAATGGCTTTTATCAGAAAGTCCCAAAACAATAGATGCTGGCATGGATGCAGAGAGAAATGAACACTTACACAGTGTTGATGGGATGGCAAACTAGTACAACCTCTATGGTAAATAGTATGGAGATTCCTCAAAGTACTAAAGGTAGACCTACCATTTGATCCAGCAATCCCACTACTGGGTATTTACCCAAAGGAAAAAAAAGTCATTTTATCAAAAAGACACTTGTACTCAAATGTTTATTGCAGCACAATTCACAATCACAAAGGTGTAGAATCAACCTAAGCACCCATCAATTCATGAGTGGATTAATAAAATGTGGTATATGTATATCATGGAGTACTATTCAGCCATAAACAAAAATGGATTAATACCTTTTGTAACAATCTGGATGGAACTGGAGACTATTCTCCTAAGTGAAATATCACAAGAATGGAAAAACAAACACCACAGGTACTCACTTTTAAATTGGAACCAACTGAACAGCACTGATGTTCACAATAGGAAATAAAATTCAACAGAAAACAAACTCAGGGGGGAGAAGGCGGATGGGTGAAATCATACCTAATGGGTACAATGTACACTATCTGGGAAATGGGCACACTTATAACTTTGTCTCAAGCAGTACAAAAGCAACCCATACAACCAAAACAGCTATACCCCTGTAATATTCTGAAATAAAATTTAAAAAAATAAAGATAAAGGTATAGCTACTGTGTTTTTTATTAAAACTTGATCATTATAGCACAAAAGCACCCATAGATAATACATAAACAAATGAACACCACTGTTTAAGTAAAATTTTGTTTACAAAAACAGGTAGTCAGATGAATTTGGCCCATAGTTAGTAGTTTGCTGATCTTTGATATTTACCAGTCATATAAATCCAACTATTACAGAGAAATGAAAATATTAGTATATTTAAAGACTTGCGTGCTGCTGTCTATAACAGCCTAATCCATAAGAGACAAAATTGAAACAACTCAAATGTCTATCAATAAGATAAATGGATAAACAAATTTATTTTTATATGAAATACCACTCAACAATTTAAAAGAATGAAATACTAATGCATGTAACGAACATGGACGAAATTAGAGATTAAAAAATCTTAAAAAACAAGAACTAAAACAAAACACTGACAATGTCAAATTAAGAAGAATGGTTACCAACACAGGCACAGTTGGTTAGGATGCCGAGTGACTGGACCCATCGTGCATTGCTAGTGAGAGTGTAAAATTTGTACCAGTATTTTAAAGAATACTTGGGAAATTTTCTTTACAGTCTAGCGTATATATTTACTTTTATAAAATACTGCCATTTTTTTTTCTGATGTAGCTGTACCATTTTGTACTTCTATCAGCACTTACTCTATGACTCAGCAATTCCACTTTCAGAGAAATAACTACCTCAGGGAAACCACATTCCTAAGAGAAGTCCTATGCTCAAGATAAATAAAAACATATATCCACAATTGACTTGTACAAGAATGTTCATAGTGAACTCATTTATAATAACCAAAAGCTATAAACAAACCAAGTGTCCTTCAAAAGTGGTGATAAAAATTTTGATATATTCATACTTTGGAATACTACTCAGCAAGTTACAGGAACACACAAATTACTGATATCCATGACATAGATGAATCTTCAAATCATTTTGTTGAGCAAAAGAGACAGACAAAAGAATACTATAAAACCCAAAGTACAGGAAAAAACAAATCTATGGTGATAGAAATCAGAAATGATTGCCTCTGCTAAAGTGGGTATATATTGACTAGAATACAGAAAGGAACATTCTAATTCTTATTTGGGGTGGTGGTACAGAAGTGTATACAGTTATCATAACTCACTAAACTGAAACTAAAACCAATGATTTCATGTTATAGCATGTAAATTATGCATCTCTCTTTTTTTAATAAACAAACAGAAAATGCCAACAATGACACAATCTATAACTTTCATAATGTTCTAATTTATCACAAATAGCTCATTTAGGCAATAGCTGTACTGTATATGTTGCCAAAGTTAAGGACATCCTCTTGCTATTTTTGATATTAGTATATTTTATGGCATTAAATGCCCTTATAAGTTGTCTGCATTTGTCTAGGTGTTAGAACAGCAACTCACCTAAAACCATTAAATTACCTTATATTTGTATTATGATCTGAGGTTTACAAACCACCTGTATTTATTTTTTCATTTAAAAAATGAAAAAATGTCTATGTGAGGTATCAACATATTCATTTGGCTGTCAAGAAATTAAATGTGGGTAGAAGTTGAGGGACTTTCCCAAGACCCAAAAATTAGTAACTGGCAGAAGTAGGACTTGAGTATTTTACTTTTGTCTTGGTCAGTTTGGGCTACTATGACAGCACACCACAGACTGGTTTAAACAATAGAAACAATAGAACTTTATTTTTCACAGTTCTGGAAGCTGGGAAGTCCAAGCTCAAGGTGCTGGCAGATCTGGTGTCTAGTGAGGGTACTCTGTCTGGTTTGCAGGCAACTGTTTTCTCCTTGTATCCTCACAATGTGGGGAGAAAGAGATTATATTTCTCACATCTATTCTTATATAGGCACTAATCCTATTGATGAGACCTCCACCCTTAGGACCCCATTACCTCCCCAAGGCCCTAACTCCAAATACCAACACATTGAGAATTTAGGCTTAATGTATGAATTTTGAAAACACACACACATACACACACACACAATTCACAGCAGCTTTGGAATCTAAATCTCTGCTAATGTGACTTGTAAATTACCTGTTCTTTATGACTATGGCTGGCACATATCAATCACATCTTGGATTTATTCAACTACTAAACTATATATAACTATATTTCTACGACAAAATTGTCTATATTTTTTCTTGCTCATCTTCCAATAATATTCATCAGCCTATTTCAAAGAGGAACAGAATATTAACACCATGAGAATGCTATGTTGTAAAAGCAAAACAGAACTGAGAAATGGGTTCCACATAGGAGGGGAGATATGCTGTATATTGAGGTATATAAAGAGCCACAACTAAAATAAAAATTATTCCAAAGATTAATATGAGAGCATGATATTTGCAATCTATACATTTGGATTCTCAAATGGGTGACATATAGTAAATGATCATTAAAAGTCTACATCTCAAAGTTAGCAATCAGGAGTCAACCTTAAATATTTTATAGTATATACAATTCAAGAGATAGGATGATGATAGTACTATTTCTCTTCTAATGCAAAAAGTTATAAATGCCCATAAAGAAACGCCAGGCTCAGGTTGTAGCTTTCACCTGAAATGACAAACGGGTTTCTGTTTGCATACCAACTCCCAATTGTTTAGTGATGGCTGCCTGTATTACCATGGTGAAAAGAATTCATAATACTTCGTGTGGCTCCATGAAAGTGTCATTAAATGGGCTCAGGATGGAACAGTGGTAACCTTCATACCATATTTCTGAAATTCCTTGACTATGACCTTAGGAAATTTCTACTCTGTAAAGACAACTTCAGGAAGGCAGCCCTCCTCTATGCTTTATCATTTCTGTGCTTCCCTCCAGCCATATATCACCAAGGGCCAAACAATTGCAGGTCAAGTGTTTTATATGTCCAAAAAATGAGAGGATATGTCAGGATAGATGATATGTGTATATTTGTAGTGACAGATAAGTGCAATATCAAGCCATGTCTAGTTTAGGTTAAGATCTCCTTGGAATTCTCTTATTATAATGACTGTTAAACAGAGGCATCTTTAGCTCATCACAAGCAAATAGCTTATTCACTATCCTAGACCCCTCTGTCTGCTCATCCAAGAAACTTTTCTTGGCTCTATCTTAGCTCCACTTTCTATATAATAAAATAATGTTAAGAACACTATCTTGGATTTGTATGGTATTTTACAATTTATGTAACACTTTAAATTCTGTCCTCCTATCTGATACATTAAATATTTTTAGGAAGGAGGTAAATGTTATTCCAATTTCTTATTTGAAGGAGGAAAAAAAGACCAAATGTACAAATAATCAAAGAAACACCTTTCTTTTCTAAATTCAGAATGACCCTATTATCTTACTATGTGTATTTCAAATCTTTTGTACTTATCCCCAAAGAGCATGCACAGACATGGAATATACAAACAGTGTGTGTGCAAAAGGAGAGTAATGCAACTATTCAGGAAAAACCTGGAATATAATAGCTATTCTGATAGCCCTCATGGCTACATAGAATACAGGAAATCTCATGTCAGAACAACCAACTGAAATATAAAACTGCGTCAAATATTAGGGAACTAATTTGAAAGATTTTTCTACTCCTTAGATTAAACATTTGTGCTGGGGTGATTTGCATAACCCCCAAATAAATGCTACACTTAATGCATTTAACCCTGAACTATAGCTTCTCTCTTTTATTTAAATAAACCCACTGATCTCCACAAAGACTTGCTGCAATGCAGTGGTAATTTGGGGTAATTGCATCAGTAGAAAAAAGGAAAGTTAATGACATTTTTTCCATTCATGGTAAACCATTTTTCAATCCTAATATCTTTCAGATGTGTTTGTGGGAGGAAAAATGTTTTCTCCATACGGTTTGTTTCTAACCATCTTTCCTTTCTGAAGAATAGGAGATGAATAATATGATATAGAAATGAAATTTAACTCCTTTTTCATGTTTATTTCTTTTGAAATTACACAGAATGAAAATATATAACATTCCAGGATTTTTCAGGTGATTAAATGATATGCTGAATGGGAAATTATGGTGTAAACTATAAAGATAATATACTTAACCTAGGATCCAGGGTCAAATAGTCACTATCAAATCTGTCAGGGTCCATGGATAATTTTTAGGACATTGGAAATAATCAGAATTACATGATAAATTTATTTGTGGATGTTCATTTGTAATGCTTCATATTTGAGTGGTGCTTTTTTTTGTGTATCAGTGTTTCCTTTAGTAATGTAAGCAGGGGGTCATCATTTTCATTTTATGGATGAAGAAACTAAAGGCAAATGACAAATTATTTGAACTGGACTCTTGGACTTGGAATCCAGTTTTCCTGATTCCAATTCTCTGCTCTTTCCACTACACTGGACATGCTCTCAAAACTACTGAATCAGAATTCTATTGGAATCTATGCTTTTTGTAATTTCAAAGACACAGAAGAAAGCCTCAGTTACCTGTAACATATTTATGTATGGGTTTTAATGTTCTTTGTCATCATTTCCTTCCAGCCTTATGTCTTATTTGAACAATGGACTAAAGTAAACCAACAGCAGAAGTTTCTGGGTGAGAATCTGCCCTCTACTGAAATGCAATCACATATGATGAATGGTCCAAAAAACCTTTCATTCAGTAGCTATTTATTGAATCTGTACCTTGAACATTTTATTAGGCATAGGGAGTAAAGAAACCTAGACTCTTCCAGCTTGTCACTTGAGTATGCAGAGATATTATCGTATTTGCATTATAGAAAGTGAGTTCTCTCTGCTATTTAGAGCACAGCCTGGTGGATGGCTTGATGTAAGGCTGAGTGACCAATTAGGATAATGTTGTGATAATCCAGGCAATAGTAATGAGTAATGGGGGAGAGGAAAGGCAGTGGAGATGGAGAAAAGGGGGTAAATTTGGCAGATATTTAAATATTGTGACCAGAAGTCGTTAAGGCTGTTGGACTAATTGATAAGGAGAGTAAGGAAAAGTGATGGTTTGAGGAGAGTGCCTGGATTTCTTCTTGAGTAACCAGGATGATGATGATGATGATGAGGATGATAATGTCATAAGGAACTCAATGGAGAGTGAAACTTTTTTGTTGAATATTATTACTTCAAACTTGGAGTAATTTAATTATCTTCCTCAAAAGATAAAGTGGAAATTTAAAGGGTTTTATGGAAAGACTTGACGGTTTGTTTGTTTGTTTGTTGACTTGCTTTTTAAACTAGGGGATGTGGTCAGCAGAGCCATAATGTGGCATAGCAAAGAAATTTTCCGCAGTTGAGGTTGGATCTAACCAGTGTTCCAATTGGATGAACTCTGTCCTGTCTCACCAATGGTGAAATTTCCATGCCTGTCATGTTGTGTTGTGTCATAGAGTCAGTCAACTGGCAGAAGTTTGTTCTATTTACCAAGAGCATTTGTAGCTTGAAATTGATTTGTTTACTTAATTCAGTGATGGCTAAGCATGCTAGGAATAGGAGGTGAAGGGGATCTCAGTACCCTGGATGATGGGCTAGAAAGTTGGAACTCTTCCAGACTGCCCTCAGTGTAGCTTTCTACATGTTGCCTGAGCAACCTCAGGACATTTGCCACTTTTATTTTTCCTACTGTGAAATAAGGGCAGCTGCAGCAGTCCGATGCTGTGCTGTGGATATATACTCCATAAGGGGAGGATACCAGCAATGTTACAGTATCTTAGCATAAAGGGACTAAAAGGCTCAAGTAAGAGACACTCCAATCATACATATTTCAGGCAAAATTAACCCTTTGGCTTAAATTATCTGTTTTAAGTATGTTTTAATGTCTGTTTAAATATCTGTTTTTTTATAGGGGAAAAAGCACAAATAATGATATTTATACCTACAGGCCTTTCTACTGTGACACTTATTTTTGATGCTCACTTCCACACTAAAAGGTAGGCAATAAGAGTAATAAGCTCATTTTTAAAGATAAGGACTTGAACAAGCAAGAGTTTCAGTGATCTGCCCAAGGTCATTATATAGTTGGCAGCATAGACCTGAGCAAAGTTCAAGCCAATCATTTATAGCAATAAATAGAACCTGGGTGATTTTGCCCCCTAGGGACATTTGACAATGTGTAGAGACATTTGTCAAAGACAGAGTGTGATGCTATTGGCATCTAGTTGGTAACTGACAGGAATAATCCTCAATATTGGAAAGGAGTTTTCCAAAGGGCTGTTAAGTGTCATGGAGAGTGGACAGTGAGACCAAGAGGGATCCATGAAAGATAATTGATATTGGGTACCCGTGCTAAGGCACCATGAGGTACACAAATATATAAGACATTGCTCCAACTTCAAAGGAAGCCTACACAAATAGGGAACAGGAAATATTAAAATCCACAAGAGAATAACAAAGTATAAAAATTATTTCTTACAGTTAAATTGGAAAATATTAATAGTTTCATAGATGTATTATTTGGCTCTTGAGCTGAGCCTTAAAACTGTAAATTTGTAGTGCAATAGATGGTGGAACAAATAGATGGTGGAAAAAAAGAAATTATGTGTTTGTGGCCTGTGATGAGATTCTGATCGCAGTTTTTTTAACCCACACACTACTTCCTGTTCTACCTACCCACTGACTACCTAGGTTGTTACCTACTGTCCTCTCTGTGGTCCTTTCTCCTTGGCATACATCTCCTCCTTACCTTGTCACTGTCCTCAAAATTTAAACTCCTTTAGGGCAGGGCAACCATCTTTTTCACTTTTGTATTCTCAGTTTAAGAGAACCATGATACAATGTAGGCAGTCTAACAAAATTTGGTTGAAATAATGAAAATGAAAGCCGAGGGCAAGCTCAGGACAAGGCTGCAGACTTCCTTTAATCATCACAAGGGAAATTGTATGCACAGAATTTGTATCATATGCAGAAGTATTCGGAGACTGAGCTCAGAAACAGTCATGTTGAACAGTCACTTTTAGGAAAACATTTGTCTTTTTGAGAGCATGTAGGGATGACATTTGAACACATTCAGCCCCTCTTGCTCATTAAAATGCTCTGTATTCTGAGAAGTGATGTACACCAATGAAGAGACTGGGAAACATAAGTAATAATGCACCTATCTTTGGAAACTCCCTCTTCAACAATACATTATATATTGCTCAGAATAAGTGTACCAATTCAGTAAAGCTGTTTCTTCTTTATTGATAATCACCTTACGAAAATAGTCTTTCCCCCATTTTGCCCCTGGAAAAACAACCTAAGCACATTTTTTTTTCTATAATCCCAGAATCACTTGTCTTAGATCAAACTTTATAGGTAATTAGAGAGCTGGGATTACAGAGCTGCCATATATCCCATGCATTGTTTTGGGGCACTTCTCTGTCCTTGAGACACCTTTTAGAGCTATATAGTTCAGCATATGTTTAAATAATATTACAATGCATCTTAAATGACATAATGAAAACCTGGAAAAGTCATTTGGAGCCCAAGCTATGGCAACTCTTCATAGGCAGTAGAGATGGAGCTAAAGCAATCGGAAAGGACATAGGTTTTCTACAAGTAGTGGCAATTGGAAGTCATTGATGTTCATAATTGTTTTTACATAGGTCTAGCATCTTCAAAATCCAAACTAAATTCACCTTTAAGATAAAATCTGCAAGTGGTAATGCAATCCCAATAATCAAAAAGTGCATAGACCAAACCATGTACAGTAAGAAGAACAAAAGGTATTCCCCTATTTTGTAGCAAAGTCAATGATTCTTAAAATGAAACCTGCACGTGATTGAGCACAATACCTGGCCTTTTATAAGGGTATATAACACACTATTAGTTGCCTCCCAATATAGATTCATCCTTTCTTCCTTGTTAATAGAATCTTGATCGTATTCAATGAGCAATGTGCCTGATATAAGTGGTCATCTTCCCTGCCTCCCTTGCTAGTAGGAGTGGTCATGAAACACAGTTTGACCAATGAAACATGCTATGGTTTGACTGTGTCCCCCAAAGTCCATGTGTTGGAAACTTAACCCTCAGTGCAACAGTGTTGAGAGGTGGGATCTTTAAGAGGTGATTAATGGATTAATGCCATTATTACAGAAGTGGATTCCTGTTAAAAGGATGAATTAGGTCAGCTTCCTCTCCTTCTTGTGCATGCTCTCTTGCCCTTCCACCTTCTTCCATGGGATGATGCGGCAAGAAGACCCTTGCAAGATTCTGGCACCTTAATATTGGACTCCTCAGCCTCCAGAACTGTGAGATATAAAATTTTTTCTTTATAAACTGCCCAGCCTGTAGTATTCTGTCATAGCAACACAAAGCAAAATAAGACAGAACACAAATGTAAATTTATAGCATTTTACTTCAAAAGCTTTTTTTCTTCCTGAAAAAGAGGGATTTGCACAGCTGGGATAGCCTTTCTTCCTTTTTCTCTGTCCCTGCATTGAAAGCAGGCATGGTACCTGGAATTAAGCAGCCAGCTGGTAATCACGACGAGACAAATGTGAGGGTGGTGGAGCAGAGAGCAGAATCGCTGGAGGCCCAAGATGTTCTCATGGAGCACTTTCCCCATGTCTAGCAGCCATCCAGCTCTGGACTTTGATGTATGTGAGTCAAATACATTCCCAGTTAAAACTTAATTGAGTTGGTTTTCTGTTACTGGCAACTGAATTCAATCTTAACTGGTATAGTAATCATTTTATATTACTCAATAAGTACTAAATAATTTTATCATCCAACTCAGTGGTTGAGTCAAAGGGCAAAGGAAGCAGAGTAAAAATTCAAACACAAAAGTGAATGATAAGAAGTGATTTCTCTCTGGCATGAGGGTGGAGGCATACTGGAGGCAGGTTTTAGGTGAGAGTGGAGAAAGAAATGGGCTGCACACTCGAACAAGGAGGAAAGGGTACATGGGAAAGGATGAAAGATCTGCGAATGTATGTGTCAGGCAAGGAACACCCTGAGCCACTGAGCTTCTAAGATAGGAGCTGGAAGTAATCATTACATTACCTGTAACTTTCTGGAAAACTATAAATATCTGGTCACTCAGTAAAGTAAAAGTAGGTGACCTTTAGGAATTCTACCGACAAGATGAGTTTGTAAAACTAGTAATTCTCTTTCACAGTGGGCAAAACTACTGTTTGGGGACAATAAAGTAACAAATGCAAAACCATTTCAAAAATGCAAAGTATCCTGCAAATTAAAAATCATAAAATGACATTTATGGACAATTGGATAGGAAAAGGTTCTGACCAGAGTTGGGCCATTTATCTGAAAATAATGGAGCTTGAAAAGTTTAATGTGTTTATTTTAATTATTTTTTCCATGTTTTCTCAGTGCATTTAAAATACTTCTTCTGATATCAGAGATAGGCTTCTAGCTATTCAGAAATGTGATTCTCTGAAGCATTATAAAGACAGGGCTGCCAGAATGACTTCAATTATTGATATCATGCAGTTAGCATGCAGTATCTATTAAGATATTTATTTCTTATGAATAAATTTAAAATTTCAAGAACTGCCTAAAAATGAAAGCTATTGTAATGCATAAGGAATAATTTCCAATGAGTTTTATGAGTTTATTTGACCCCTCTTTTACTTATCACAATTATTCTTATGGTAGTGGTGGGAGGTGAAGCATAATGGGATAGAAATGAGGAAAAGGGTAATAGAAAGTTTAGGATTACATAATAATGTATCTCAGAAATATGGCAATTTTAATGTAAGAAACACTGGATGTGAAATACATATATATGTGTGGGAGTGGGTATATGAATGTGTGAGTGTTCCTTGAACAATATAGGGGGTGGGGCACCAACCCCACACATGGTTAAAAATCTGTGTATAACAATTCACTTCCTGAAAACTTAACTACTAAAATAGCCCACTCTTGATTGCAGCCTTACCAATAACACAAATAGTCAATTAACATATATTTCCTATGTCATATGTATTATTTATTTTATTACTAATAATAAAGTAAGCTAGAGAAAAGAAAATGTTAAGAAAATTATAAGAGAAAATATATTTACTATTCATTAAGTGGAAGGGGATCATCATAAGGTCTTTGTCTTTGTCTTCATGTTGAGTAGGCAGAGAGGAGGAGGAAGGTAAGGAGTTGATCTTTCTGTTTCAGGGTGGCAGAGGCAGAAAAGGTGGAGAAGGTGGGGAGGCAGGAGAGGTGGGCTCACTTGGTGTAACTTTATGGAAATATATCATAATTTCTGTATGACTTGTTTGCTTCTTCATTTCTCTAAAAATGTTTCTATATAGAACCAATCCTTCTTCCACCATTTGCTTTAGTTTCAGTGCCTGTATCACAGAAGGGTCCAGGTCGTAAATGAAGTCAAAAGCAGTCTTGAATGAGCTGGGTGCACTGTCTCATGCCTGTAAGCCCAGCAATTTGGGAGGCAGGAGGATCACTTTAGACCAGGAGTCCAAGACCAGTCTGGGCAACACAGTGAGACCTTGTCTCTTAAAACAACAACAATAACAACAACTAGAAAGCAGTCTTGAATAATCACAACCCTCCTGCAAGATTGTCTGATGTCAATATGTTTTTTGGCACTGCTTCTTCTACATCTTCCTCATTGTCTGGCACTGGCTCAGAAGCATTCATTTCCAACAAGTCGTCTTCCATTAATTCCTCTGGTGCGGTGTCTATAGTAACTCTTGAATTTCTCCAAGATCCATATCTTGAAACCCTTCACCCCCCCACCTTTTTTGCCATATCCACAATCTCTTTCATGATTCCATTGATTGGCTCTTTGGTAAATCATGAGAAATCATGCACAACATCTGGACAGTTTTCTCCAGCAGGAATTTATTGTTTGGGGTTTGATGGCTTTCACAGCTTTTTCTATAAAATGCCATCTTCAATGGTGTAATACTTCCAGACTTTGATGATGTTCCCTCTGTTGGTGTTCTCTTCCAAGTACTGGCAATCCTTTCCATAGAATACCGTGTGTATTGACCCTTAAAGGTCTTCATGAACTCTGATTTAGAAGCTCAATTAGAGACATTGTGTTTGGGGGCAAGTAGAACACTTGGACATCTTTGGTGTTGAACTCCTAGGTTGCTGTGTGGCCAGGGGCATTGTTCAATATCAAAAGAACTTTCAAAGGAAGTCTCCTGCTGGTCACGTACTTCCTGACTTCAGGTACAAAGCATCAATGGAATCAATCCAGAAAAAGTGTTCTCATTGTCCAGGCCTTCTTGTTGTTGTAGTTGCTGCTGTTGTTGTAGACTGCTGATGTTTATCTTTTCTTTCAAGGCTAGGGGGTTAGCATCTTTGTAGATAAGAGCAGTCCTGATCATAAACCTGAGTGCATCTGTACAAAACAGTAGTGTTAGCTTATTCCTTTCTGCCTTAAATCGTGGTGCTCACTTCTCTCCCTTAGTAATAAACGTCCTTTGTGGCATTTTTTTCCCAAAATAGGACACTTTGGTCTGCATTAAAAACCTGTGCAGACAGATATCCTTTCTCCTCAAAGATTTTCTTAATAGCATCTGGACACTTCTCTGTGGTCTCTTGGTCAGCAGAAGCTGCTTCTCCTGTTATCTTGACAGTTTTTAAGCCAATCCTCTTTCTAAAATTATCAAACTATCCTTTGCTGGTATTAAATTATCCAGCTATAGATCCTTCGCCTTCCTTTTGTTTTAAGTTGTCATTATAATGACTTTGCTTTTTCTCAAATTATATTAGAGTCTGTAGGCTCTTATAGCAGTCCTGCAGCCACATAAAAACTGCATTTTCAGAACAAGATACAAAGGTATTTAGTAAAAAGTGCAAGGTTTTCATGCCTGCTGGCATAGCTGCAGTAATGGCTTCACAAATTTTCTTCTCTTTTTTTGTAATGACACTTATGCTGGATTCATATATCCTGAAATGGCAGACAGCCACAGCAGCAGACCTCAATCTATGGTACACATCAAGCAATTCAACTTTTTCCGTCTGATACATGGTCGTAGTAGGTATCATTATATCACTGTTCTCTTGGGAGTACTACATACTATGCAATTCAAAGGGTCTCATGGGATGGTTGACAAGGATTTAACACATGGAAATACACAATGAGGGGCTTAAAATCATTACAGAGAAATGTCACAGTTAATTTTTAATGCAAAGTTATAATTTAAACATACTACAGTTAATTTTATGCAGTTAGAATTTAATACTGTCTCTTTACCTTTGTTTACATTTCTCTTGACCTGGAATGGTGCCATGTACAGTCTCTAAGTGTGTGTGTAAGTTTTGATAAATTTTAATTTTTTATGATAGATCTATGTATATTTTATGTTATACATAAAAGCAGCTTCTGTGCAGGAGGCAGCAGACAAGTGTCCAGATGCTATTAAGAAAATCATTGAGGAGAAAGGATATCTGCCTGTACAGGTTTTTAATGCAGACAAAAGTGCTATATTTTGGAAAAAATGCCACAAAGGATATATTTGTGTATATTTTAATGATAAAAATAGACTAGTACCTACATATATTTTATGCATTTATGACATACCTTACTTTTTCTTAATTTTTTCAATATTTCTAGGCTATATGGTTCATCTGTGAGTTTTTTCAAATTGTTGCAAATCTCTAAAAAATTTTCCAATATTTTTATCGAAAAAAGTCCACAGATAAGTGGACCCATGCAGTTCAAACCTGTGTTTCTCAAGGGTCCACCATATATATATGTGTGTGTGTGTGTTTACACACACACATATATATGCACACACATATAATTTTTTTATACCTGATCACCTGATACTGCTTGGTCATTAATGACAATAAGCCATTATTATTTAACAGGTCACTTATTCTCTTCAATCTTCATTTTTTCTTATCAGCATGTAAATCGGATTTCCTATGAAACCCTACTCACATGCAAGTCCCCTTTAAAACTTTTTTAAGAGTTTTCCTCTCTGCCTGCTAGATCAACAGCCCACCTAGCAAGTGCAGAGCTGATCTTACTTTCTTCTATGTCTAGGGAAAATAATCATATAATAATCAGAGGTAGTTTTCCCCTGGCTGCAACATTTGCTGTCCTTTTGTGCTTCATTGCCTGTGCTTTCTTTGATTCAAACCTGTCTATACTTGATAATCTCCTTGCTATGGACTGAATGTTTGTATCTTTCCAAAATTTATATGTTGACTCCTTAGCCGCCAGCATTGTTATAGGCTATATTTGGAGATGGGGCCTCTAAGTAAATAATTAAGGTTAGATGAACTCATAAGGCTGGGGCCCTGATCTGATACAATTTGTGTCCCTTTAAGGAAAGACAACCGATCTCTTCCTTTCTCTCTCTTGCTCTCTCTCTTTCTCTCTCTCTGTCTCTCTCTCTCTGCCAGCAGCAGAGGAAAGAACGTGTAAAGACATAGCAAGAAGGCAGCTGTCTGCAAGTCAGGAAGAGAGCCCTCACCAGAAACCATTGGTAAGAAGCTTGATCTTGGACTTCTAGCCTCCACAACTGTGGGAAAATAAATTTCTTTTGTTTAAGCCATCTAGTCCATGGTATTAATATTTTGCTACAATAGCCCAGACTAAGACACTCTTCCATACCTTCTATCTTCACACTATCCTCAGACTCCTCCCTATGCTGCTATCTATGGCCACCTACAACTGCTAGTCTTCCCATGGCCTTCTCAGGTTTTTCACATACAGGCAAATACCTTCTATTTTAAGCACCTCTTGGAATTTCATTTGGCTGAAAATTCTGCCTTCCCATAGCTGTTGGTCACTTTTCTCTCTAGTTGGAAGAAAAACAAATACCTTTCACTACTCTTACAAAGCCTTTTTTGGAGAGAAACCTAGATCTCAGATATTTGGGCCCAGAAGGATGTGATTATTTCATGTTTTCATTCAGGCACTTCTTCCCAGAATATGGAAGCATTCAGTAAAGAGTGAGCAGGAAACTATTCTACATGAAGAGACAGCTGAGCACAGCCTCACTTTGCATCAGGATGTATCCTTCTGCCCCCTCTGTACCCAGGACCTGCTGCCAAGTCAGGCCCATCCTCAGTGGACTCGTGCCTTATGTATTACGACATTTTTCACAGTGGGTCCATTTTATTTATTATAGTGTAGTATCTGTTACTAGACACCCATTCTATTGGCCATGTCTTTAAAAATAAACCCCAATTTTCAAATGAATCACAATTTACGAACGAACTCCAACTGTGGATGATAAATTTATTTATTATGGGACTACTGAATCCCATGCAAACCAGGGTACATGGCAGAGTCCCACGGAAATCCCTGAGCATGAGTGGATATTCCAGGAACTTTATATCAATGCTCTCTTAGGGAAGAGTAATTTTGTAATTTGTTAGGTGATATTTTGTTACCACAACCCTGAATCTCATCTCAGCTTTGGTAAAGATATTCCATTACATGAAAAATGGGTATACAGCTGCAATATAAAAAGAAACACAGTCTAAAGTACCACACAAACTTAAGGTATTTTGATTTATCCCTACATTTAAGAGAATAAAAACTTACACTTGAATGGCCAAGATGCTGTCAGGGTTAATGCATATAGTCACATGACATTAGTCTTTGCATGGAAGGAATCTGAAGATATAATCCTTTTCCTAGCTAGATGTGGATGCTATTTCTGAATGCTGAAATTACACATTTTTTCATTACTAGGGCACAATTGGATATAACAAAAGGAATCTTAGTATTTTAGAGCTGTAATGGATCTTAGTTATCTTTTTCTTCAACTTTCACATTTAAAAAACATTCAGTTTTGGGGTTAGTAATAATGTATATCTATTCAAGAAAAGTAGTTATTGTAACTCCAGCAATGAGTAAGTTAGGTCTCTGAGAATTCCTGGAAATATATAGCCTTACTGGCTGTGAGTTACACAAGTTTGAATTGAAAATTCCAGAATTGTGTAACGGACAAGAACATAAACAAGCTTATGTCACTAAAACCAATTTCTTGTTCCATTCCCTTTGTCTCCTTTTTTTTTGTTCTTCAGGAAAATGCTGGCTCCCATCATTTCCTAAGGTGACAGACCCTTCTTTGTTTTGTTCCATAATGGCTTTCGGACTGTCTTAGTCACAGTGCTGAGTACTCAGCACATCTGCCAGAAACAGTATTTCCTGCACCAGAATTAATCACTTGTAGAGCCTCTGAGCTCTTTTTTTCCAACTACTCTCTCTTCAGTATGTAAAATAGTCTACCAGACACCTCTTTTTATTTCTTACTCAGTTGCAGCAGCAAATTATCTGCTGGGCCTCTTATAGTCCCATGGAAACTAAAAGGGAAGATAAAGCACCTGCATTTCCATTAACTCAGAAACAAAATCAATAATAGTAATTGTTGCCATTCATTGGGCACCTGATACCTGATGAGTTCCATCTTAGTTGTTTTATATTAATTATCTCTAACCTTATTTTCAAAAAATCTATAAGTAACCATTATTGTCTCTGCATTACAGATTTTAAAGAGGAAGTTCAGAATAAATAACTTGCCATGCCAACAGTTAGCAAGTGCTTAAGTTAGGATTCAAATTTAGTCTGACTTTCTCAAATACCCCTAATCTGTTCACTGTAGATTCTGTATTTTCTTACTGTTTTTTATTAGCAATAACCACAATAATGACAGCTACCTTGTGATGAGGGCTACTAAGTGCTAAGCACTTTACCTGCATCATCATGAATCTCGTACGTCCATTGTGTATATGTGTGATACAAATAGTGTCATTGATTAGAATATGGACATATTATGACATATAGAATATGTCATATGCATGACATTTAATATATCTTATATTGAGTTACCAATTAATAATGGCACCACTGAATGTCTGCCTACTAAATCGTTGTCTCCCAGGTACATTATCCAAAAACATGAGCTCTCAAGCCCTGACCTGGATTCTAACCTATTGCCATTGCATTTTCATTTGGCTGTTTATGTGCTCCCTGGATAGTTTATGTTCTTTTATGGCTCTGTGACTTTACTTCCTATATTTTCTGTGTCCAAAATGAACTTATTTTCATAAAAGCCTCTTATCCTTTTTTTACCCAAATGTCTTGTCCTCAGTAAAATTTCCCTTGATAGGCCACTCCCAATACAGAACCATCTTTCCTTTCTCTTTATTCACAATAGCACTTTTCTTATACTTGTCTAATGGAACTGATGACTTGAAAATTATGTTGTTGTTGTTGTGTGTGTATGTATGTTTACACATGTCTATGTCTCCTATCTTCTTTATACTGTAGGATAAAGGGCATATGTTCTCTATGAAAAAATTACAGTATTTATTTTGTTTTTATAAATTATCACATTTTATGCCAGAAAAACTTAAAAATTCGGAAATTTATAAAAAAGAAAGCATCACCCATTAGCCTACTATTCACATTTTATTACTGTTAATATATAAATACATTCTTATTTAACTTTTTTATGACTATAAAATAGATATTGCATTACTTGTGATTAAGCTTCACAGTTTTTAATTGAATATTAAAATGCAGTAGTATAATTTGGATATGTTTCTTGTATCTAAAATTATTAAGAAACATAAAACTTTGATGATTAGCGTGGTAGAAATTTGTACACATGGTTAGTAAAGATCAAAATGCATAAACACTTTTAAAAATGTTTTCCAATAAGTTTCAAGAATATTTAAATATTAGGTTATAAAATATGAATTGTCCAATTTCTTTAAGTACTAAGTTTGACAGTGGATATCTTTGACATTTCACTTTGACACGTCTTATTTTATTTTTATTATGAAGGTACATCCTCAGTCTTTCAAATCCACGTTTTGGCTTGTGCTTATCTCTCACGTTTTTTTTTAGAGCAATTTTTGTGAAACCATGGATGAGTCAAAAATTCGTGTTATTTTCGAAAATGAGTTCCGTTGTGGAACAAATGCAGTGCAGACAGCTTGAAATATCAATGAAGTATATGGGAAGGATGAGGCTAATGAATGCACAGTATGTCGATGGTTTGAGAAGTTCTGTTCTGGTGATTTTAATCTTGAAAATGAGCCATGTGGGTGACCTGAGACCACAGTGGATAATGATGAGCTGAAAGCTATAGTGAAAGCGAATCCATCTCAACCCACATGCAGATTAGCAGCAAGGTTTGATGTTAGTACTCCAACAGTATTGGACCATTTGAAACAAATTGGCAAGGTAAAGAAGCTGGATAGATGGGTTCCATGAATTAAACGAGCATCAGAAGAGAAATTGTCTCAAAATTGCCTTTCTTTGCTGTCACAACATAAAGGTGAACCATTTCTACACCATGTTGTTATGTGTGATGAAAAATGGATTCTTTTTGACGATTGCAAGCATTCAGCACAATAGTTGGATAAAGATGAAGTGCCAAAACACATTCCAAAACTGAATATTCATTAAAGAAAAGCTAATGGTGTCTGTTTGGTGATCCAGCACTGATGTTATCCACCACAGCTTTATGAAACCTGGTCAATCGATTACAATGGATGTCTACTGCAACCAGTTGGGTGAAATGAGGAGGGTGCTTGCAATTAAGCAGCCGAGATTGATCAACAGAGACAGGCCAATCCTCCTGAAAGACAATCCTGTACCACATGTCGCACAAACCATGCTGCTCAAACTACAGCAGCAGGACTTGGAAACTCTGTCATCTACCACATTCACCAGACCTTGCACCAACTGGCTACCGCTTCTTCCAGGCTTTGGACAACTTCTTCCAAGGAAAAATATTCAGTTCTCAACAAGCTGTGGAAAATGCCTTTTGCGATTTCATTGCCACTTGCTCTCCAGGCCTCTTCACCGCTGGCATAAACAAATTACTGTTAACATGGCAAAACTGGGTTGATAGTTTAGGAGCATACTTTGATTAATTGTGCTGCTTTTTGTTTGAGATATAATAAACTAAACTTTTATTTTAATCGGACATTTCATATTTAATGACCCAATAATTCATGCCATCTGACCAAGTAATTCAACAACTAGAAACTTTAAGAAAAGTAATCAATGTTGCAAAGAAGATTTATGTGTAAGGATACACATTGAAGTTATATTTATAACAATGAAAAATTATAAACTATCTAAATGCCTAAATATAATATTATTAGATAATAGCTATGTTTTTGAATGTTTCTCCACACAATAATAATAACTCATATTTAATATGTGCCAAACCTGCTTAGGGCATTTTAGATACAGTTTTAGAGCTTCGCATATGTTATTTCATTTGATTCTCAAAAGAACCCTATATGATAGTCAATTACAGTATCCCCATTTTCTAGATAAGAAAATCAGGCACAGTTTATGTCAGTTGCCTAAGATCATACAAGTAGTGTTAAGTGTCAAAGCAGAATTTGAATCCAGAGAGTTTAGCCAAAGCTTATTATTCATTCACTACATTCTACTACCACTGTGTAGCATAATTTAAGATAATTTCAATATCTATGAAGTCATCCTTCCAATATCCTGAACTGTACTTCAGTGATCTTCTCGCCTCCAGTGATCTTGTCCCTAATCCACTTCATCCACACACTACCACTGTCATCCTTTAAACCTTGCTGTAACCTCCATAATATCCATGTCAACCACTCACTTTCAGACACACACCTCCTATCTTTAAAACCTATTCTGTCTTATATCCTGATTCTAGCAATCCTTTGGCGCCTCACTATTTTCAAACAACATATCCTAATACCTTTTTCCTCACCCTAATATTCTTCCTTTACTCCATTTAGATAAGACTGTCATCATAATTATTTCTTTGCAAACATTCTCTACTCCCTTTCCTCTCCCTTCCTCCAAATTCCATCACAGTTAAATGCACATCTTTACCTACTTGGGAGAAGTTGAAGGTAGCTCAGAATGTGGAGAAAACCCCACAACTATGTTGAATCATCACAGTTTTAATCATGACCACTAACTGTAATTAGGCTTTTACAATAACAATACTACCATTTACTTTCTCCCCTAGATGATTATTTCATACAATCTACATTTTCTCATATCTCCAAATTTTCTTATCTGTTATCAATTACATCTGATGAGCTTATATATTATTTTATTGGGTATACAGAACAAAGAAGAAGTTTCCTGGTGCTTCTAACATGAACTCTACCATAGCACATGTACCTTTAGCATCCCTCCAGTTACAATAGATAAACTCCCCACATTCCCATGTAGAGCCAACTCCTTTGCTACACAGAAGATCATACACCTTCTGTTTATTCCAGAAATCGTCAATAGTTTTCTCTCTCCTGGATAATTTATATTATCATACAAAAGTAAAATAATGTCATCTGTTTTTAAATAAACGCCTCTGATCAACATACATTCCCCTCCAGCTAATGCCCAATCTGTCTAAACCCCTTTCCAGAAAAGCTTCTCAAATTTTACACTATGTTTTCTATTCCCAATTTCTTTATTCCCACTTTATGTTAAACACACCCCAATCAGACTTCCACCTACCAAAACCCTTCTCACAATCACTAATGCCTTCTAGTTCTTAATCTGATGGCTTTTTCCTAGCTCTCCTCTTAGCTGATCGAGCAGCAGCATTTGAAACATTTGATCACTGCATTCTTCAAACACTTCCTTAAATTACTTCCTTTGGGGTACTACTTTGTCTATGGATCTCCTGCAAATTTTCCAGCCTCTTATTTTTGTTCCCTACCCTGTATCCTCCTGGTTTTCCTAAACTTTACATATAGGATTTGTTCAGAGCTTGGGCTTTGGAACTCCTTTTTCTCTTCATACAGCCCTTTGGATCTTCTCCAACATTAAAACACCATCAATTCAGTGTTTTACTCCCAAATGTTTATCTCTGGCCCAGATTACTTCCCTGAGACCCAAATATTCAAATTTTTGATAATGTTGACTTGAATCTCATGTAAAATTTAACAAACTCAAAACCAAACTGATGATTTTCCTTGAACCTACTCCTCCTTCAAGGCAACTCAAGTCAAGTTTTAGTTTTAGTTGCTCAAGCCAAAGCTTTGATATCATGCTTGATTCCTTTCTTTCATTGACACCCCAGAGCGGTCAATCACCAAATCCTGTCAGCTTTACAGATTATATGCAGAATTTAACTATTTTCCACTACCACAACCACACTTGATCCAGGCAAAGTCATTTCTTACTCAGGTTATGGCTATATTCTTCTGGATGTCCTTCCCATGGCCTCCCTATGCTCTGTCCTCCACAGAGCCATAATTTCATAATGCAAGGCAGGTCACATCACATCTCTGCTCACAACCCTCCAAATGCCTGGCTGATTCACTAGTGACAAAAGACAAAATCCTTACACAGCCTCAATAGCCCTACATTAGCTGGCCACTCACTCCTGTTCTGGCTTTCTCTCCTCTGCTCCCTCCTTGTTCTCCCCAGCCCTCAAATATTTCAAGGAAGTTCCTGCCTCAGCATTTGCAAATAACTCTTCTATCTAACAGGCATATTTCTTTCAGATCCTCTCCTGGGTGGCTCCTTTACTTCTTCAGTTCTCTACTCAAATGTCACCCTTTCAGAAACACCTCCTCTAACTACCCTGTACAATACATCCACTACACCCATCCTCCTGTTCTCTTGCCCTGCATACCCTGCTCCATTGCACCGCTATCTGTCTTTGTATGCTTGCATCTTTGTATATTGTATGTGATTTTGCAGTAAAATGTAAACTTTAGGAGATCAAGATCTTTGTTTTACTTAACTGAAATAGTGTGTGGTACCTTGTATGATTTCAGTTAGTATTTATTTAATGAATAAATAAAAGATTCAATGAATAATTATGACTGACTGCTGTGTACCTATTAAAATTATGTGCATCCAAACTTTAGGTGACATGAAAAATGCTTAATATACAATGTTAAGTTGCCAAAACAAGACAAAACAATGTAAGTTGACAAAACAAGGAAAAATGCTGTTCATTTAAAAAAAACAAAAACAGTTTTCCTCATAATATACAAGGGCTGTCCAAAAAGTATCCAGCCATGTAACTGTTCTCATTCTATGAACAATGGCTGGATACTTTCCGGACAGCCCTCGTATAATCACACACATACAGATATGTTAAATGTTAATAGGGGTGCATCAAATTCTTCACAGTGATTTTAGCTCAGTTTGGTACTGAAATATTTCCTTTATATTTTACCTTCATATTCTCAAATTTTTAAGCTGTATGCACTATTTTGTAATATTTTTAAACCATGAAAATAAGAGTTATTAAAAACTATATGAAATCAGTAATTATTACCTACATACTATATTACATTCTTCACAGTTATATTCTTCATGATGTCCAACATAACTCCATACATATAACAGGTGTGTAATCAATTTGTGTAACATAACGACTAAAATGCTACTTCAGTATGAAGATCTTCATAATCAGTTTTAACTTCTGGCAAATTGTTTTGAAAGTGCTTTTGTTTATTCTATTAGGTAGTCATTCTATAAACATTTATTAAGTAACAATTCTGTGCCAAGCAAGATTCTAAGCACTGAGAATACAGGGTGATCATGACAGCTAAAGTTGTTACCTTATAGAACTTACTTTCTACTTAAATTAGACTTATTAAGCTCCATAGATTTGTAAAATATTAAATAATACTCATCTATCTGTTTGTTGGATATTGTAATAAAATGATAAAGTTAAGAAAATCCGATTTGATTAGGAACGATACAAAGATGTTTTGAAAGTCCAAGTGGATACATTTTATTGACCTTTAATTATTCCCTTATACACATTGTGATAAACTATAATCATTGTTGATATTTGTGCTTCATTATCATCAATATGTGTTGAAGAGCTCAAAGTTGAATCACACTAAGAATATTAAAACCATCTTTTATATACATATATAATGTACATTTTGAAGCACAAACTATTCTTACTATTACAGATACCAAATATTTGTAAGCTTAACTGATTCAGTTTGGGTGATTATAAAGTGAAATCATATGAATTTATTAGGCTATCAGATTTCAAAGCCATTAAATGTTTCATTACCTATTTAATTATTCTTCCTCTGATTTCATGCTTACCAAGTGTCATTCTAATTGCAATTTGCTTTTTGACGTAATTTATCTTCAGGGTTAAAAGATGAGTGTTGGTGAAGTTGCTGTGAGGATAGATTTGACAGTAATATTTTTTGGTTAATGTAATTAAATTGTCACTAGGTTGCATATTTTTATGTAAAACCAAAGTGTAAATAAACATTTCTCACAGATATTTATGTGATTGGTTACAACTATATCATATCTAATGTGAAGAAAAATACCTGTGCTACTTTACCAATTACATGAATCATTAAATATTTATAAGCAATTCCATATTTCCTTAGACTCTCAGATGCCTTCCACAAAACAAGATTTCCATAAATATATGTGCAATTGAACCAAGTTGAATAGCCTAGTCTAAAGCATAATACTTCTATTTGCATAAAGTTACTAAAAAAACTTAGAAAAATATTATAGTATTTTTTATGATACCCTCTAAATATTGGTCACCCATTTTTACCTAAAATTTATTATATCGTGCTGTAGAATAACATTTTGCTTACATTTTGGCATAGAGTATGCCACTGCAGTGTGCCAGTCAGTACTTACATGTGTGCATATTTACATGTGTGCATGTACACGTATGTACATACATATATGCAAGAATTGACTGACACAATGCAGTAGCTTTATCCACATTTCACGAGGAAGTTTTTTGAAGTTGCTTCTTCCAATACAAGAATGAAATTACAATAACACACAATATTTAAAGGTTGATTATTTGCCTCAAAATGAAAAAAATTCTAGCACTCTGTCTACTGCTGAAGATGGTATCAAATATGGGTGGAAAATATATCCTCCAAAAAAGATTACAGCCCTACATCTGAGAATGAATTCTGTGTGCAATTTTTCATACTAGAAAATGGTTTATCATCAGGTATTACATGACGTTGTTTTAAATTATTTTATGAAGTTTTATTTTCAGAGACATTTTTATTTTATACGAGCTGACTGACTTTTTAAAAAATGTGTGTATGTGCGTGTTTTTTTGCATATTAAAATGAGTGAGTTTTGGTCTAGTTTTTTTTTTGGTTGAAGAGTACAAATGGAGGAATTAAAGTTGGTCTGTATTCTTTACTGTATTCTACATTTTGCAGTACCTTCAATAAAAGAATAAAAAATGAAACAAAAGCAAGTTGGAAGATCATACTATCACAGGCAGAATGAAAGGACATTATCTCTAACTTATCTTCAGAAATTAGGCGAAAAGTGGCTGAGATATTCAATCAGAAGACCAAAACCTATCATAATTATCTCCTTTACTTCCATTTCCTACTCTGTTTCTTCTTAATTATGGATTTCATATTGTCAAGCAGTTGTAAGATAAAGGACATAGGCTTTATAATCAGATAAAAGAGGATTTGAATTTCATCTCTGTACTAACTCTGTGATCTTACACAAATTATTTAACAGCACTCATTTTCATTTTCTTTAAGTGTAAAATGTAAATAATAAGCGTTGCCTCATCACACTACAGGGATTTAGAGAAATAGCATATACATAGTGCTGAATGCATTGGGCTGAATATGAGTTATCCAGTTTCTTCAGTGAATAAATCTTTTGGGTTAGCTGAATTTTTCAGATGTCGGAGGGTCACAATCAAGAGTTGAAATTAAAACTAAGACTTTATGTGATTTTCTAAAATAAAAATGTTTCAAAACTAAAGATAATTGCTATCAGAGTAAGGGCTTCTTATAGATTATGCATAGCACAAGGCACTTTTTACACATCATGGCTGATATTCACACAAACTCCACAAATTAGGGACTAAATAAAAGTAACTTATAAATGATAAATTTGAGGCTCAGGAAGGTTAGGTAACTAGCTCTCTATAATTGAGTACAATTGAGTATATCTCAAGCCATACATTGATTCTCATGTCTTTAATATGAATACAGCCATTGTGATGTGCTATACATGCATTTACATTTATATTTAGTGTTATTGATATGGTTAAATTTAAGTTCATCATCTCACTAATGGTTTTCTATTTGCTCATCTGTTCTTTGTTCCATGTTTTCTCTTTTTCCTGCCCTTTTTTGGATTAACTAATTTTTTGATACTTTTTTCCTTTGTTGACATTGATGTAAAAACTAGTAAATACAAATTAAATCTGGAGATTAGTTAATAGTAATGTGCCAATTTTGACTTACTTATAATGAACATGGCATGGCAATACAAGATGTTAACATGATAGAAACTAGGTGTAGGGTGAAAGCTATATGGAAATTCTCTGTATTATCTTTAAAACATTTTTGTAAATTTAAAATTATTACACAATAAAAAAAAATTTAAAAAAGAGTAAACACATTTCCAGTAAAAACAAAAACCAAGCAAATTAATTGCCAGCATACCTGCACTAATGGAAATACTAGAGGACATTCTTTAGGCTGAGGAAAAATAATTCCACAGAGAAGAACTGAAGTGTAGGTGGAACTGAAAAGCAATGTAAAGGGTAAATGCATATATAAATCTGACTAAGTAGTCACTGTATAAAACAAAATAATATTATCTTGTGGGGTTAAAGTACATGTAGAATTAAAATGAATGGCGACAATAACACAAAGGGGTAAAGGACAAAAAAGATTAATGTATTCTGAGATTCTAATACTGGAAAGTGGTAAAGATATCAATTTATATTAAATTGATATCTGGGGTAAATGGTATAATAAAAATGCAAGAACTTTCATCTGACAAGCTAAAAAGGAAAAATGGCAAAAATAAATGTATTATTCATTTCAAGTAGTATAAATGTGTCAAAAGAGAAAACTAATGATAAGATGGTTAAGAAAAACAAATATATAAATAATTACAATATATGTAAAAAAAGTCCTATACACAGGCAACAAAAGCAAAAATAGATAAATGGGACAGCATCAAACTAAAAATCTTCCACACAGCATAGAAAACAATTTAAAAAGTGAAGACACAATCCATAGAATGGGAGAAAATATTGCAAACCATGTGTCTGATAAGGGGTTGATATCCAAAATATATGAAGGACTCAAACTGTTCAATAGCAAGAAAAAAAAATACTAGGTTAAAAACAGGCAAAGAACCAGAAAAGACATTTCTTAAAAGAAGAAATACAAATGCCCAACAGGTACGTGAAAATATGCTCAATATCACTAATCATGAGGGAAAGTCAAATTAAAACAACAACGAGAGGTCACCTCATATCTGTTAGAATGGCTTTTATCACGAGAATGACAAGAAGTGTTGGCAAGGATGCAGAGAAAAGGGAACTCTGTATATAGTTGGTGGGAATGTAAATTAGTACAGCATTATGGAAAACGGTATGGAGATTCCTCAAAAAAACTAGAAATATAACTACAATATGATCCAGTAGTCCCACTTCCGGGTAAGTATACAAAGGAACTGAAATCAATATGTGGTAGAGATATCTGCACCCCCATGTTTATGGCAGCATTATTCATAACAGCGAAGATATAGAATCAACCTACACAACCATCAATGGATGAGTGGATAAAGAAAATGTGGCACATATACAATGTAATACTATTCAGCTTTAAAAAAGGAAGAAATCTTGTCATTTTTGATGACATGGATGAATTTAAAGGAGATTATGCTAGGTTTAATAAACCGGGCACATAACGACAAATATCACATGATCATATGTATATGTGGAATCTAAAAAAGACGAACTCAGAAGTAGAAAATAGAACAATGATTATCAGAGGCTGGGAAGTTGGGGAAGGAGGGAATGAGAAGTTGTTGATTAAAGGGTACCAGGTTTCAGACAGACAGGAGGAATAGGTTTTGAGATCTATTGCTTATAGTCAATATAATAATGTATAGTATATTTCAAAATAGCTGAAAGAGTAAATTTCAAATGTCTCAGCATAAAAATGACATAATGGATATGTATTAGCTTGATTTTATCATTCCACATTGTATACATATATCAAAATACCGTATTTCATATTATAAATGTATACAATTATGATTTTTAAACAAAAAATAATTCCTTATATATTAGACTAAGTGTCAACTTTCTAATTAAATAATAAAGGCTATCAGACTGTATATATTTTTAAAAACTCACTATACACTGCTTACAAAAGAAATATAATCCATAACAGTTGAAAGTAAAAGATTGAAAAAATTCCTTATGAAAATACTAACCCAAATAAATACTGTATATCAGACAAAGTGGTCTTTAAAACATAAAACATTATTAGACAGAATAAAAGACATTTCCACCTGGAAGATATCACTATTTAAAATCTACATAAATTCAGTGACTTAGCTTTAAAATATATTAAGCAAAAAGTGAAGAATCACAAGAAAAAATTAACAATTCCATAATCATTGTGGGAGACATTAACACACTCTTCAATAATTGTTTGAATAAGTAGCAAGAATATAGGAGATATGAGCAACAAAAATAAGGAACTTGACTTGATTGACATATATGCAACACTTGATTGGGACAAAAGTATGATAAGCATTATTTTAAGCAAAAGCTACAAATACAAAGGAAATCATTTAATTTAAATTAACCATATCTAGAAATCTAGCAAACATCATACTTAATGGTGACTTAAGAAAGCTTTCCATTGAAAATGGAAGAAAGGAAATATATTCACTATCAACATTTATGCGGAGGTCCTTCTTAGCATAAAAAGAAAGCAACAACAAAAAGCCAGAAGAAATGAAAAGTAGGAAATAAAACTGTAAATCATCATAAATGACATGATTGCGTATACAGAAAAAAACAAAAAAAATCCATAGATAAATATTTCTAATTAGTGAGTAATTTTTAGCATTATTGCTGAATATACAAAAAATTACTAAAAATAATTTTTATATTCCATATAATTCTAAATATGGAACAAATAGCCATAAAGTAAAATGTAAAGTGATACTATTTATATTACTATCTAAAATATCAAATACCAAGTAATAAATTGAATGTAAATTGTCAAAACATCTCAGAAAACAAACCGCAAAATATTACTAAGACAAATTTTAAAAACCTAAATAAATGCAGGATTTTATGTTGTAGTAGTTTGGAAAACTAAATATTGTAAAGATACCAGTTCCCCCCAAAATAATCTCTAATTTCAGTTTAATCCAATCCCAGTATTATTTCTGTGGAATTTAAAAAGTTGATTCTTAAACTTTTCATATGAAAATATGAAGGTTCAAAGTTAGCCAATATAACATTGAGGAATAAGAACAGCTTGAAGGAGTTTTATTAAAATATATCAAGATATTATAAAACCACAGTAATTAATAATAGTATGCTATTGGCACAAGGATAAACAAATAGTCCAAAGGAGTTGGATAGGAAGTCCAGAACATCTAACATGTGGTCATTTGATTTACGACAAAGAGGTCACTGGAATGGAGTGCAGAAGTTTTGTTTTTGTTTTTTTTAATAACAACATTGATCAATTGTATATTCATAGCTGAAAAATAAGTTTGACTCCCTACCTCATACTCTACACAAAAATCAATTCCAGGTAGCATGTAGACCTAAATGTAAAAAGTAAAACACATTAAGTGTCATCAACTAATACTATTAAGATCATGTAAAAGCAAACTGGACCATAGTTGTATTATAAAATATGATTCCAACAAAGGACTTGAGATCAAAATGTTTAAGCTCCTACAAAACAATAAACAAAAAAGCCAGCCAAATTTAAACAATGTCAAAAGACTTGAGCACTAACGCACTTCTCTCCTTTCACACAAAATCACAGTATAATAAGGAAGAAGTACAGCTGTTATGTAAACAGGCTTCCTTGCTTATATTTGGTGCCATACCTCCATGTTAATTAATACAATGAAATGAAGACCAGAAAAGCCTGAGCTGTTTTTAAGTAAGTGAATAAGTGATAAAACTATGATTGAGTGTGCTTCATATTCTTATTTTGTTACCCAAAATATTTCACTACCCATTATAGCCTGTACTCAATTATGCAGGAAAATAGAAAATTTAGTGAGTATGAACTGCTGAAAACCAAAACAATCTTATTAGAGAAAAATTCTTGCACTGATATCTGCATGTTTTATTTAGTTTCTTTAAAAGTTTGTTGCAGAAAAATATCAGGACACAAATTGTAAAAAAAAAAAATAGGTGACGGAATAAATAAAAAAATAAATAAAGCATCCTTAGTTTAGATAAGCGGTACCACAGGTAGCATGGAAAAGGCAAGTATTATTCTTAAAGAATGGATAACCAAGTGTTCAAAAACACCAATATATAGATGAAGAAGTACATTTTATACCCTTTTAAAACTTTCAATCTTAGAGCTTGGTTTGTCCATTGGGAATTTGTTTTGAGTAAAGATAATAGGAGGACAAATGAAGGAGAAAAAAATTAATGAAGAATCAAGAATTTAATCCAAATTCTTTTGGACTATACAACTCCTATGCATCTTAATATTATGGACAAGATAATTTTTAAAGTTATCACTGACCTTGAACATGCTAAAATCAATTATGGTTTGAAAAATGAACAATGGAACATATACATCAATTTAAAGAAAATCAAAGGAGTACACGGTATCCTTGCTATTTTATTTTATGTATTTTAAAGCAGCATGACATGGTATAATTTTGCAAATAATTTATACATTTTATATTTTTAAAAAATTAATTATTTTCTGCTATCTAATTTATAGTGTAGTTCCTAAAACTGTTTCCTAATAAAAAGGACCATAATTTCAGATGCTTAGAAGATGACTAAAACTGGCCATATTTCATCAACCTCTGTATTTGGATTTGATATTACCAAAGGCTGATTTATAAGCCATTAATTCTTTCCTCCCTCAATGAAACATGCTTTTTTTCTTTCCCCTTTACCTCTATTAGCAAATAGTCTGCCTTTACTACTCATAATTTCTTCATAAGATGACTTCTTAAAGTAATACAATTTTCTACAACAGATCGAGTCCTTACCAGAAAACAAGTTTACGAATGAGGAATAGAATGTCATGTTTTGAGGACATTGTAGGAAGATTTCAAGTTCTTAAAACTAATGAATTTTAACAGGTAAAATATGTATATGCATCAGGTATCTTAATGAAACCACTCTTTACAAATCGACAAAGGGGTGCAAGGCAAGAACTGTGGTAAAGGCCTAAAACTCTGTGAAGGCACAGACATAGCTAAAAATATTAATAATAATTGGCCACTGTCCCCATGTTTGCTTATCAATAATTGCTACTCTGGAGTCACATAGATGGTGATCATAAAGATTCTTAACTTTCCCCATAGATAACATCACCCTTGTGAAATCTAAGGCTAGTTTTTTGAGATCTCTTCCAGGCCATGCATTCTGGCGGTACAGATGACCCACACAGACCAATGGCCCAAACCAAGGAACTGACTCAACTGGTATCGAGCCCCACCCAAGAACCGATTCATCAAAGACAATTTCTACACCCCTATGGTTCCACCCCGAACCCAGCCGATTAGCAGACCCAATTGCCTAGCCTTTTGCCCGCCGAACTGTCTTTAAAAACCCTTTCTCCCAAATTTTCAGGGAGATGGATTTGAGAAATTCCTCCCATCTCCTCACATGGCACCTGTGATATTAAACTCTTTCTCTGCTGTAACCCCTGCTGTCTCAGTGTATTGGCTTCATCTTGAGCAGCAGGCAATGAACCTGGTTGGGTGGTAACATTAACATCTTAACAATTCATCTGAGAGTTTTTTTTATACACTTTTAAAATTTATATTAGTATCTTTATTTTATGACTGCTATTTTATGAGGAAATTTTTGTAAGTTAATTTTTATAAACAGTTAGCATTATCATTAGTAGAAATTTATTTTAAATAAAGTAACAGCTCTCATGATAATAGAACAGATAAAATTTTCTTTACAATCCATAAAAGCAGCACTCGTCTGTTGAACTAGAGTTATACATCATGTAGCTTATTTGGAATCTTGAACTAAATAAATGACAAAGAAGAAGATCCTAGTCATAATTTATCCTTGCTTAGAGAGCCAGCCTTTTTTTAATTTCTTTAATAGTTGAGGAAGTTTTCATTTACAGAGTATCTGTGCTCACAATGCTCATTTCTTTACGGAAACAAAAATCCAATTTTAATTGTTGACTATAGCCCCCTCTTATTTGCAGAAGTTCTGCCTTGAAATCTATTTTTAACTAAGTAAATTATTAGCTTTTATAATCATAGGACATTGTGGAAAATTTTAAGTCTGTTTTCTTCAAGCTATGGCAAAAGTTCTAATATAGAACACAGAAGTCTTGTATTCATAGTCTGTCTCTGATAGCTTCTAGTTGGAAAGTCTACTTGCAATGTCTTAATCTCAGTGTTACAGTAATTTGGGGCACGCTATTACTACTCATGAGATTAAGAGAATTAAATAAAGTATGTGAAAGCAATCAACACAGTATATAGAACTTTGCAGATTCTTCGTAAATATTACCTTCCTTCCTTCTCAGAAAGATGAAAGCTGTCATGCTTATTCTAATGTCATTGCTTTTTCATGAGCAAAGGCTTAATTTGGACCATGCATAGGCTACTTGCAAGAATAATACCAATATTCAGGTCAGTTTAATAATTTAGAATGGGATTATATATAGTCATGTATTCTATTTAATTTACAATAATATTCACATTAAACATCTTCACTTTAAGTTTTTCATCCAAAGATTTTCAACAGTCTGTTTGGTGTTCTGTATTTATTCCTTGTTAAGAGGTTTAGCAACTGAAAAAATCTATCTACTTCTCTGAGACTATTTATAACACGTATAAATTCAAGCATATAATCCAAGGCTAAAAACTACTTAGATTTATATAAGGTCACTTCAGAGAATGCATTTAGTTCTCAATTTCAAATTTACTAGGGTGAGTAAAAAGAACTTCAAGAAAATGTCATTTGCCTTATGGTTACACATGGCCATACCCGGAAAATAGCATATTTCAAAGGCTGTGATATGCATTTTTTGTTTTAATATTATTTTATTTGCAGGATTTTATGACAAAAATTTTCAACTTAAAGACAAATTCAGAATTAGGTAAGGAAAGATTTTATTCAAAATGATATTGCAATAGGGAGAGGAGGACCTTTCCAATAGGAAACATGCTCTGACCATAAGTTCTGCGAGCATCTCAAATGTCAGGCAGGAAAGGGTTTTTTGTTTTTATTTTTTAATTTTTATATATAGAAAATATTAAACAAGGCTAGGAAGAACAGGTGTCAGACAGTTGATAAGGGAAGGTCTTTTTTTACGGTTAGTGAGTTTGTGGGGATGGGGGGAGGTGCTGTTTCTCATTCTGATGTTGGCTCAGGTAGAGGGTGGTGAGTCTCAAAGGTCCCGTGTGGAGGAGAAAAACTTAACTCAAGTTTTAAGTCAAGTTAGCAAGCCTTTGATTTGGATTGATCAGTGGGACAAACAGTTCATCTAATCTCTTATAAGGCAAAGAATGGAATGTAAATTGGAGGGTCTAAGTCTGGCCTTATCATGGGTAAACAAGGAAACATCCCAAGTCATATCTAAGTAACCATACGGGAAAGGGTAGTTCTTTGCATACCTCAGGATCACAGGGTA
Source organism: Daubentonia madagascariensis (assembly GCA_023783475.1). NCBI lineage: Eukaryota > Metazoa > Chordata > Mammalia > Primates > Daubentoniidae > Daubentonia > Daubentonia madagascariensis. The sequence continues at coordinate 34,864,178 of JAKFHU010001035.1, read as the reverse complement.
AATTTCAACATTGTCAGAATCTAGTCAAACGTCTGAACTTTCAGTTTTCAACTATTGGTAGGCAAAGAGCAATAGAGAGCCATAGTGTTCTGACTCACAATTGTATCAAAATTCACCCCATTTCACGTAGAAATCTATCTAACATGCAATATTCAAAGCTCTAGCATTGCTTCCAGATTCAACAAATAAATCCTTAGATAAATAAGTCGTGGTGACTTCTTGCAGTTTCTAAAAGGAGATGTCTTAGCCACTTTCTTAATTACAGAGTTCTTTAATTACAGAACATTGTCAGACACAAGTAGGCATTATTTTGTATGCTGATTGAATTGCAGTAATTCATATTTACTTAATAATCATTAAGAAAGTAACATACTCTCCACTCAATTATTTGATTGTATTATCCTAATACACTGGCAATATGTTAGAAATATTACCTATAATCTCCTTCTTATATTTAAGAAGAGAGCCTTTATCTCTAAAGGGAATATATCCTTATTCCAAGGAGGAAAAGTATGGTATGAAGGAAAGAACAAGATTTTAAATCGAACAGATCTGGGTTCAAATTCAGATTCTGCTAGAAACTAGTTGTGTGACCATAAGCAAATGACATACTTCATTTTGCTTCAGATTTTTTTCTTTCAGTAAAATGCTACCTTGAAAAATTCTTCACAGGATTAGAGATAATGTACACAGTGATCCTCATTGTATGTAGATTTTGCATTTGCAAATTTTCCTACTCACCAAAATGAATTTGTAATGCCAAAATCAATTCTTACGGCATTATCATGGTCATTCATGGATATGTGCAAAGCAGCAAAAAATTTGAGTTGCGCAATGTACATGTTCCCAGCTGAGATTGAACAAACCTATGCTCTGTCTTCTTGTTTCAGCTCTTTTACTGTAAACAGCATGATCTATTCTGTCCTACATTTTTGGTTTTTTTTTTCTTTTTGGCTTTTTGTCGGTGATTTTATGCTGGGCATGGGTTCAATATTAATAAATCAACAGTATATATTAAATTAGGTTTCTAAACAGAAACACACATAAAACAAGGTTATGTATTGATCAGTTAACAAAATGTTGTAAACAGAGACTCACAAGAACCTAACCTTGTGTTTCTCATAGCAGCAATGCTTCAGTATTCATTAATTCAGTGTTCACAGTGATTTTGTGAGTATTTGAATATTCACTAATTATGAGAATATTATCTGTGTGGTGTGTGTGTGTGTGTGTATAAACAAGTTTAGTGCTTGATACACTACAGTGAGAAAGAAGTAGTTTCTGACACCTAGGAGTCCAGGAGCTGGCCTGACAGTTAGGTCTTGGTATTCTCTTGCTGAACATAAATAATTTCACAGAAAAGGCACCTCTCTCTGACCATGATGGATCAGGACAAACCGAGACAATTCTCTAATTATGCCTGGACACAGACAAAACATGAACATTGTCCCAACCATAGACTACCATATAAACACCCCTCAGATATGATTAATAGGAATGACTGCTGCTTCTTTACCTATGTGCCGATTGCTTGCTCTAGTCTGTCCTCTCTATAGATAGATTCATTGAGATATCTGGACACAGAATTGCTCCACTCTCTGACAGCACCCAATCCAGACCAAACTCCCACTTTTTTGAATCCTCTCTGAAATCACCAAAGCCCAAATCCTCTAATTAGTCTTTTTTAACACCCTCTTAATGAGACAACCCACAATTACCTGTGCCATGTGTTCTCCCTCGCTACAATGAGTAATAAACTCATTTGTTGAACTACACATGTGTTCCCGGTGGTCTATAGCTGGAGATGATTAACAATAGACATAACTAGCAGGTAATAGTGGTTTTGTAGATTTTATAGGTACATTTCTCCATGTTAACTCGTCTGGTAACTATCCCGGATGGACTAACAAAAGCAATATGCAGACAGTAATTCTTTCCTCCACAGACAGTTAACTTTGTTGTCCTGGGTGTATTGTAGGTTCCCTATGGTGTTGCATAGTACTACAAAGACTTAAAATGTACAACTTTAGTATATTCATCATGCATTTTATTTTATGATGCTTTGACATCTTGGATCCTTGCTGACCCTGGAGAAACTGCCCCTCACAGGGTTAGCTAATTCCCAGAGATAGCAAAGAATTCTCCTGTGCATGCTCCTTTCATATATGCAAACCAAACAATCCAGATCCATTTCACCAACTACCTTCTTTATCAGTCTCTCAAACTCTGGATCACTATTCCCCTGCCCTAATCATCCCAGATTAGGTACCAGACAACTAGGGACAGCTCCTGTCCCTAGATCCCACTGAAGTTATTTAAACTAGCCAAGCCCAGGTCTGTGTTTACCCTGCTTCTCTCCTTCCTTCCCGTGGAAACCACAGTAAAGGCTCTTGCCCACAGTTCACCCTACTCCACCCTGCTCCCTCTGCCTCCTTCCTACACCGTGATTCACTATCCCTGTTCCATGGTGTGCCCCCCTCTCTTGAGATCTGTGAGTGTAACAAGCTATGTTTTCAATGGAAGTTATTTCCTGATCTGTTGGCCTTGCCATGCCTAAATAATAACAAAACCTATCTTTTAAAATACTTAGCCCTTGCCATAAAGAAATTTAGAACTGTTAACATTGGAGACTAGATTACTCCCATAAGAGAACAAAAAGGAAACAATCAAACACAATATGTAACTAGTGCAAAAACTACACAGAGCCAAGTTCTAAGGTAGATGTAAAGATGATTGATAGGGTTGGCAGCAAAGGCGAGAAGACTGAACGAAAGATTAAAGACAGCAATGCGTGGAGGGATGGGGGGTGCTTGTCAGATGAGAGAAGGTCGAAAGTCTCTGTGGAGGAGGCGATGAATGAAGCCGTGAATCTGGAAGGAGGTGGTTCCCCTGCAGAATTATTTGACTGAGGTGAGGTATTTTAATTTTCTGGTTTTAAGATGTTGGGTTTTTTAAATGCATTTGATCAAGTAAGGGATTAAATATGGGTTTGGATCATGCTTACTCCCCAAAGCAAGCACCTTTCTGAGTTCTTTTCAGAGGGAAAATGCAAGACAGGCTCTTATTTTTATTTCTAAAAAGAATGACTTAGAGAAACATATGATGCTTATAGAGGTAAACTTCTGTATCCAGGCAACATCACTTTGAAGTAAGGGGCAGATTATTGACATTTTATAACCGGGGTTCCAGGAACACCAAAAGAAAAGCCAGTTGTGGAAACAGAAATAGCCCACAGGCCAGGGATCCTGGAAAATTGGGATAATTACTGAAATCAATTCTAGCTTACAAGGAACATAAAAGCTGAACACACACTGTTAAATTGCACTCTGCTCACCTGTGGTTTACCATGCTGTTTTTTTTTTTTTTTTAATACTCAGATTTTGTAAAGGCCAAGTAGAATTTCTAACAGATCGTTAAAGAGAAGCACTTGTGGCCACAATAGGAACACCAACTTATCACAGCTCTTAAAAATCTACATTTTATATAACCTTAAAATTAATGAAAAGGAATAAAAACTACTAAATTGCTTTCAGCAAATAACATTTATGGATAACATGTCCATAGAAATACTTTTTAAAACTTTTAACACATACGATTCGATTTATTTATGAAGTGGCTAATGCTACTTGGATTTGAGAAGTCGTGTCTATATGAATAGTCCCATGAATCTCTAGTAATTATCCATTCATTAGTATACCCCCACGTAATCCACACATAATCCATGATTCATGTGGTTGACTTTACATGATAAGAGATAATTGTAGTTATAAATTCTGTGGTGTGAATGATTGCCTCAGCATGAGGAAAAAATGATCCACACTGCGCTCCAATGAATGAGACACCACATTCATATGATACTACAGCCTGGGAGAAGGAACAAATACCTAAACCAGAGGAATGTTATTAATATGACTTCAAGTCTATTTAGCCCATAGAAAATTCAACACAACTCTGCTGAGGCCTCATTCAGTCAATCAAATCTATATTGTGCTCTTTAAGCTTATTGCTAGAATGTATCAGAAGTGATAGTGAAATTCATCTTTTGTTTCTCAACGAATGTAATTCCTACTTATGCCACCAGTACGAGCAATTGCAGGTAGTAGGTAAAGAGCAGAAATTGTTGAGACAGTCAGACTTAGTTTTGATTCTCAATATTGCATCTTCCTAGCAGGATAACTGATCATAAATTATTGAACATTTTAGAGCTTCTGTTTTGCTCATTTGTGTAATAAGTACAACACCTATATCTTAAAGACTTGTGAAAATTAAATCAAAATTCATATTAAAGAACAAGGTTAGCACATAGTGGGTACTCAAAATATGGACCACTCTTCAAAAAACTGCAGTAATTCCAAAAACAGCAGGATGTTCATTTTGAAGGAATGGCTTAAAGTCATTCCTAATCTTACTCAAAACTGAAAAGTGAGGGGTTTATCTTTGTCACCACTGCTCAATTCCTCTTTATAAAACACTTTCTCTTTGTGTAGTGCTCCCCATCATCCCTGATCAATGCTTCTTCTAAGAAGAAAATCTGTAATTGATTCACACTAAGCTGTATTACTAACTGGATTACCTCTGTCAAGTATTTAAAGGCTTAAAACCAGAAAAATAAAAAACTAACTGTAGGATTAGAGGCTTCAACTAGTGGATGCATGCTTTGTGGATCCATTGTGGGGGTTGAGGGTGGTGGGAAGAAGGGAGTTTAGAGATTGGGACCAGAGCACTGTAGGGGTAACTGAGATGTTGACTCATGAAATTTAAACATCATGGATTATAACCAGGAAAACAAATTTAATTTCTGAAGGAAAGGGTAGTGTCTCTTTTAAGCTACACTTACACTAGTAATTGTATTCAGAATGTTTTTCATGAACAGAATTTCAGTGAAAAGTGTTTATAAGTGGGTCTTTACCCTATAGAACTTTTAAATGGGTTTCCTATCAAAAAATGACCCATGCAAAAACAATTAAAATTACAATCACCATATTAAGCTGTATAAAACCTATGCTTTCATAAGACTTTAAGAAATTTTTTCTTTGTCTTGTCCTAGTCATTTAGTTTTATTCACTTGCTTTTGTCATTTTCAGGATAAACGTGCTTCCTTGCTTTTTACTCTGTGCTGACTATATTATTAGAGAGAAAAACAAAATTGACCAAAAGTCTGGAGCCCTAGTATCAAAAGTCTGAACTATTAACAATTTGATATGAAAATATGAATAAAATTTTTTCTTATCTTTTTGGTTTCTTCTTTTTTCTCTTTTTTTGTATATGTAAAATGAAAGCAGGTTTTTTCCCCTCCACTTAGGGCATTTACATAAGTATGGCTAGAGCTCTTCCTGTATCAAAAGGCAAAAAGCAGGGATTGGACAATTGGTTTGGGAAGATCAATGAGTATGATTAATGATATAATACTGAATGCATGCCTTTTTATAGTCAACGAAGTTTCCAACACCCAGAAAAGAGTTTCGTATGCTTATGTGATTAGAATGTGGCCTGTACTCCATGTAGCCTGAGGATTTCCTTCCCCAGAACAAGTCATGTGCCACTGAATCAAAATAATTTCATGTACAGGAAAGCTATATTTGCAAATCTGTTACATTGGGTGGATACACCTGAATGCTTATAAAGAAGCACATTATAAAATTAAAAAATAATTTCACTTGAAGCTATAATCTGGGGAATATATCCTGTTGCTTATTTTATACAGTTATTAGTGCTATTTGAAGTGATCACTCTTCACAGTCTTAATTTCTATCCTCCTCAGATGGTGGAACTGATTACACAAAAGTATAATCTTCTTCCAAGTCATATGTTTTACAAATGCAGTTTAACTTTCGGCAATTACATTGAAAATTAAAGGATTTCAGCTGAAAGGAGGTAGATTTGGAGGCAGTGTGAATTCAAAGACTTTCCATATCCTTAAGCAGCTTCTAATCACATGGATATGTAAAACCTGAATACTGTGCATTTTTCTAACATTTCTCTTCTCCCTCCTATTGAAACAGGTCTTGACATAATAATGATCTTTGGACTTTCTCCCCACATGCTGCTGTTAACAATCTCTCTCTGTTCTTTTGCTGAATTGCTTTTACTTTTAAAATAGATGCTTTCAAATCAGTGCAGATCTTAGGGGTAGCTTTTAAAAAAAAAAAAGAAATATATATATATATATATATGTACACACACCTTAAATATGTATTTTTTGTCAGTCATTCTTCAATAATGCTGGGGGAAAACAAAAAGAAAAAAAGAAATAGATAATAAATAGATAGGTGATAGGTAGGTAGATAGATAAAAATGTCTTAAACAGCTTCTGGCTGTTGGCTGCTGGTAAATGTTTAATAACCATATATCTGAGGGAAAAACATGCCCTGATTTGTACTATTTGTTAATTTTTATGGTGTAAATACTTCCACTTCTAGCTATCAACATGATGTCATTGAATAAGGAATTTTGAAGAGATAACAGTAGCACATTCTATATAGTATTTTCACCATTCCAGTGGAAGATACAATAGATATAACTTCCAAAGCACAAGTGGTAAAAAGTAAGCAATGGTATATTGTGAGTATATTAACTTGTTTTAAATGTAACTTATTTAATTGTACATTAATATGATTTAATTTCAAATAATACTAGTATTAAACAACCAGCTCACAAAATTCCTGAAAATTTAATAATTGGGGCTGGTGGACCAGTAAGAGCAGACTCCAGCACATCACTGGAAAATCTAAATAGAAGGAAGAAGCAGCAATTGAGCTATGAGTTTGGATGGGCAGGACAGAGTTTTGATTTCTGAACTATTAATATTCCTTAAATAGCAGTTGAAATAACTTCCTTTATCCTTGAGTATGTTCATATATCACTTTAACGTTTTGCACTTGCCCGAGAATGGAATAATTTTTTAAAAAAAACCATTTTTTAGTACAGTTAGATGTTTAATACACTAGAAAGGCAGCTATCTATACCTGAGAGGCAGAATAGGTCACTGCCTTGAAGTGGAGTATACTCTGAAGCCCAACTGCCTGCATTCACATCTTGGCCCCTTCATTTACTTTTTGCTTTAGGCAAGTTATTTAAGTTCTCTATATCTCTGTTTCTTTATCTGTAAAATGTGCAAAATGACAGTCCTTACTTCACCAGGGTTCTATAGGGTGGCTGGAACATTTCAAGTTCTTAATAGCTATCATTCTTATTTGACTTTTGTGAAGTTTTCCCCTTTTGGAAAATATACTTCTTTCTAAGCCTTTTCACATGCAGGAATTTCCCTAGTATGCACAAAACAACTCTATGCACTGAGAGGTCATCATTAATTTACTGTATACTGTATATCACTGTCACTTATGACAGCTCCCTAGTTGATGGGAGCACAGCTATGCTTCTTCACATAGATGAACATTAGAGAAACATACTTTTTTTTCAATCCCTTTTCAAACACATTAAAACTTCTGCCTTCTATGCAATCTCTCTTACATCTTTCATAGTGACTTCCTAATTTCGCTTCCTATGACAACCTAAGCTCTCAGATTTCTTTGTGTACCTATTTTAACTTCTTCTGTAAGGTTATTGGTGTTTCCCATGCATAAAAGATGTACCTTAGCATCTCATTCTCTCTTCCAGAACCCCTGATTTTTCTAACAGTAATCAAACACTCCTTTCTTTAAAAATTGCCTATTTTGTGATTTTCCTGTGAAAGAGATAACAGTTTTATATTATTTTAAAAAATAACTTCATTGATTTGGCAGGGACTACAGGGGTGTGAAAATCTGAAATCCCTTTCTAATGTGGATATCTCAGTTTTCTGGAAGACTTGAGATTTTAATGGTAGCCCTCACTTTAATAAATTGAGTTTAAAATAACCAAAAACAAAGAGAAAGTTTATCAGTGTGGATCAAGTTTTTAAATTACCAATTTTAGTGTTAATATCTTGATGGCTGTATTTTTCTATAGTCATTCAGAGGACATTTGCATTCAATTTTCAAGCATAAATGTTTGTGAAGGTAACCTTTCCATTCACCAAATGTCTACATTCTCCCCACTTGAGCAAAGAATATCAGCAACAACACTCTCTTTCAATCCTGTAGCATAAAGATGACAAGAAAATATATTAATAGCTAGTTTTTTTTCTTGTTTCCTTTATTGTCTTTTATTATTTTCTTAGGGGAGTAGTTCCATTGAAGATCATCTGAGATATCAGTAGCATCTATCCTCAGCATTCCTGTGCGTGTATATATGTGTTTCTCTTTATGGGATTTTTAAATCATAGTGCACCTGTCTGCCATTAACCCCCACTCATTCTGTTGTAGTTAGGTAAGTTATTAATAAATATGTGTGACTAAAAATATTTCACAAGAAGATCCAGTGCCCCCAACTGGATTTCAAATACAAAAAAAGGGAAAAAATGCACTGTTTTTATTCCCTTCAACACAACAGGTAAATATATAAGACAACAATACAGGGGCTTAGAATCTAGGAAATCAGCACTCTTTTATGTCTTCTCTCTAAAAGGGCTCTTTGGAGCAGGGCACAGTAGTGTGTGCCTGTAGTCCCAGATACCTGGAGGCTGAGGCAGGAAGATCTCCTGAGCCTAAGAGTCTGGGCAACATAGTGGTGAGACCCCCCACCTCCAAAAAATAAATAAATAAAATTAAATAAAAGGGCTAATTGGTACCAGATTTTGAGAAAGTCAAATTAGTCATTCTCTTATTTTCAACATTTACCAAATGACTAATTTTTGCAATCAACAGTTGACAACACTTTTTCCTAATCCTTGCATTAAATTCTTTCTTGGACAATGGAAAATAGCTAAATACATCACTGTTCAAGTGCCTATATTACCTAGCACAACCAGCAATGCTTTTAGCAACTTTAGATGTAAAATAGTGACACCCTTTGTAACACTTATTTACTGGTCAATATTCACCTTTATTTTTCTTTAGACAAAAGCCTCTAAGATGGTAACCAGTGATTCCTGTATCATATATTGATGCCTTCTGTTGAGTGTGGGCTTTACCTAATGGCTGGCTTCTGATGCATAAAATAGGACAACATTAATGCAATGCCACTTTTGTAATGAAGGGACAAAAATACTGTTGCTTTTTTTTTTAACTCTTGGGTTGCCTTGTCTTACTCTATGACTCACTTGTTCTGTGAGAAGCCAGCTGCCTTGTTGCGAGCTGCCCCAAGACCCACATGGCAAGGAACTGTTGTTTCTAGGCAATAGCCAGTGAGGACCTTGGGCCTGTCCATAGACATGTGAGTGAGCTCAAGGGAAGATATCTTAAGGACTCGCAGTTAGGCCTTGTAATGACTGCACCCCTGGCCAACACCTTGGATATGACATTGTTAAGACTCCAAGCCAAATGCACCCTGGTAAATACTCTAATTCGTGATCCACAGAGATGAGATAATAAATGCTTGCTGCTTTAAGCCTCTATGTTTTAGGATATTTGTTACTCAGTATTACCTATTAATAACACAGGCAGATTCTCTGCCTTTTTAATAAGTTTCCCATCAACTTATAATTTTCTCAAATTCCATTCTGTTCTGTCAAGGACTATATATAAACCACAGGTTTAGGGAAAAGAATCACCATTAAACTTTTTTTTTTTTTTTGGTATTCTTTTATTTCCCATGTATGTTCCAAATAATACAGTCTTTAAATACATAGAAGACTGAGATTTCAGGCTAGCCCTTCTTATTTCACCAAGCTGTGTTTTTCTTTAGAAACACTAGTTTCTCTCAATGGATAACAATCTATTAAGAGAATACATTATTTTAAATGAATAGACCAGCATAGGCATCTGTATAAACTATCACTTTTCTTTAATTACAGAAAAGAATAAATAATAAGTCAATTAATTTAAATAATATTTGCATTCCTTCATTTAAAAATAGATTTTTTAATTAAAAATTTCACCCAAGAATAAATAGTACTCTTAATAGATAATGAAATGAGAAATTAACCTATACTAAAAAGAATATTGAATAGTTTCTGAGTCATGCTGTGAAATCCTTTCCATAAGTTAAAAAGTCTTATGAAGACATAACAGGATTTTTATTGGGATATGCAGTTTCTAGAAGCATTTTAAAGAGTGAAATACTTCATTTGGTCAATTCTCCCCAATTCCACCCCAGTAGGATGCAGTAGAAACTATCCATATCAGTGATTATATGTTAAAAATGGTGAGTTTGAAGTATATATGAAATTAACCAAGCACATTTGACTATTTGATGGGAAAATGCACAAAAATGTTTGTTTATTCTTATGTATGGTGTTTATCTATTTATTTATATGCATTGTGGAAAAATTACATTCACTGTTTCCAGAGAATTTGATTCTGAATCTAAAACCATAGCATTCAGACTCCTTGGTTATTATTAATTACTCTCAGAAGATGGGGATCACTGCTAAGGAAAATATCATCATGTGAAATACAGTTACCTGGTGCAGTGCTCCCTCAGGAACCCTAAAATGAATCTGTTAGATGCCCTCTTGGTTTCCAGAGTCATAATTTAGAAGTTCCTCCTGTGGGTGTAGTCCTAGCTATAAGACAAGAAAAGTACTATGCCAAATGTTTCCTAGGAATAAAGGAATGGGAAATAGAGAGATGTTCAGAAGTAGAACTGTTAGAAGGAAGTGCATTTTCCTGACCAGCTACGTCCCTCAGAAGAGACTTCCTCAGCATCCTTCAAGAGAGGGAACGACATCATTCTTTTAAAGAAAAGTTCTTGAAAACTGAATATGCTTTTAAGGAAGTTTCTCATTACAAATATTTCTTGGTTGAGAAAAGTGTGTATATGTCTAACATTAACAGGTCTTTTTATAACCAAGTATCTTTACCTATAAACAGATGCTATTTCCTCACCTATTGTATTTGATTTAAAAAAATACTGTCTTTTCTTTTAAAGATGTTTACTGTGGAACATCTAGACTCATTCTAGGATATATGGATATACACATATATAAAATATACTCATACATACTATATAAATATTTGATATACATATGTGTATGTGTGTATATATATATTTAAAGGGTTTTTTATCTTGAAAATATACTTGTAGACTCAGGACTAATGCTGATGACTGATTAATTTTATTAATCTTTTAAACATTTTTCTAACATTTCCTAAGGTCTTCTTTATTATAACAATGTATTTGATTTTTCAAATATATGGAAAGTTCTCAAGAAAATTGACACTTGTATAAAAGAATTTTGGTGGAATAGTTGTATTGAAAATAGAATTGATAATAAATTCCTCAGAATATTCAATGTACTCAAAATAATGTTTTTTTCAGACCTGAGGCATAGTTGAAGTTTGCCTTGACTATATAACATTCAGACAAGTTGCAAAAATACATATTTAAAATAATATTATAGAAAAGTTAGATGAAATGAAAAAAGATACAAATTTTATCTGATTCATAGTTGTTCACAGCCTACCAACATTACTTTTTTCCTCCAAAAAATTTCATCTAATTTAATACTATTAGAAAAGCGTAATTTTTACTTTAGGTTTAAATGTCAAAATGAACTTTCCTTTAAATTGGTCTAGTTTTGAATCTGAACAATTTTTCTTCTGAATGAATGGTTGTGATTGCAAATTCAATTGATATAAAAAAAACCTAGCACTTAGAAAAAAGAAATAAGAAACAACCAGAACATTTGGTGACAAATTATTTGCTACATTGTGTTTAAAAGGAACAGTCACTTAGTGACTTGAAGGCAAGTGCTCAATGGACAATATGCCTCAACAAGGACTAAAAGCACAAATTATAAGCTGAAAGAAAATTTGCAATTTTGAATAATGTGAAAGAAATAATATCACGGAGAAAAACTCTTTTTACTTAATCAAAGCTAACCTCCATATTTTATTCAGAGAAAATCTTGTAATTTCAACATAAAGTTCTCACTTAATCTTGAATTATGTTATTTATCTAGATCAGTTGATGAAAAAGTTGTTTTATGGTATAAGATATACTGTTCCGATTTAAAGAAAATGTAAATTATTTTGAAGTAGGGTTATCTTATTTTAAAACAAACTGTTTAAAGAAATTAATCTTGTGCAAGTTGTTTAACAGTTTTGTCAATAAGATCAACAACTCATTGCATTAAAATTATTAATATCCCATGATGATACCCCAAATCATTTTTAGTAATGTTAATCAGGAAATTAAATATTGACTGATGGTTATACCAAACATATATTTAAAGATTTTACTTAAATACATCCTTTGATAGATCAAGCTACCTTCACAATTCCTTATCAATATAAATTTTTGAAACTTCTTGTCATATGTTTAAAACTCAGAAACATTAGCTGGGTGTGGTGGTGCACGCCTGTAGTCCCAGGTACTTGGGAGGCTGAGGCGGGAGGATCGTTTGCTCTCAGGAGGTCAAGGCTGCTATGAGCTATGAACACACCACTGCACTCCAGCCTGGGAGACAGAGTGAGATTCCCCATCTCAAAAAAATAAAAAAGAGAAAGAAAAGAAAAGAAAAAAGAAACATTAATAGAATGCATGTCTCTGTTGTAGATGCAATAATATAGTAAGTAATGTAGGGGAAAAAATTTCAAGAAAAACGGTTTGATGGATTAAAACATAAATTGGAAGTGGTATAATAGAGATAGATAGTAGTATAGACTAAAGCAGTGGGGTTGGATAATTTGGGGTGGGGGAAAGAAATAGAAGAAGCATGGATTGAGCACCTACATGTTTCAGGCATTTTTAAAGATACCCTCTAGTCTTTATAATAGTGACAGAATGATAGAATAAATATCACGTTTATTACATTTGAGGAAACTGTGCACAAGTGATGTTCCTTAGCCAAGGCCACATATCTTATATGTTCTAGATCCAACTACTTGTAATATCTTGGTTGGAATACTTTTATGAGGTTTACCTGGGAAATTCAGAGAACCTTGCCATTGATACAAACTCATATGTGTGACTCCAAAACCTATTCTCTTCCTACTGTACCTGATAGTGTTGGATGGATAAGGAAAGCCAGAGTGAGATATGAAATATCATAATGTGTTTGGGTAATAGGACTGTGGCAGGAATTTGGCTTATGAGCTAGTAATGGAGTTGGACTTAAATATCATCCCATAATTTAACTCACCAGTTTAAATAAAATCATAAATATAAATATAAGGACTTGGAATTTATACTACACTCAGTGAGAAGCCATCAAAGGTTTTGAACAGAAGGGTAACCAAGTCAACGTTATGATTGAGATTGGTAAATTCCTTCAGCTTCTTCTACCAAGAACACATTCTCTAATGCAACATCCTGTCCAAAAATTGCTTAGCTAAAATACATTACAGTTGTTTTAGTTTAGAAATGTTTTATTTAATTTAAAATTAAAATACAATTTAATTTAGAATTAAAATACCACAGTTCCATAAAAATTATAGTTTCCAATCAATTCTTGTTCCATTATTTTCTTTTAAAACTAAATTCTAAAATTTCTATTTGATGAGTAAATGTAAAATCTTCCCTATAATGTATAGTTACCAATCCCAAAGGGAGAAATTAGAAGAATATAAGGGTGCAATGTTTATAGAAAAGTTCAGGTTTATGGTAAAATGTATTAGGAAACATATAATGGGATACATTTTGAGAAGGAAAAAAACCTTAGAATTTATTCTAGTCATTCAACAGATATTTATGGAATGAATGCCTCCTATGGTGCCAGAAACTTTTATAGGTTCTGAATTACACTTTAGACCAAATGGACCTAACAACGTATACAGAACATTCTATCCAACAGCAGCAGAATACACATTTTTCTCAAGTGCACACAAAACATTCTCCAGGCTAGAAGATGTGTTAGGCTACAAAACAAGTCTTAAGAAATTTAAGAAGATTGATCATATCGAACAGTTTTTCTGACAATAATGGCATAAAACTAGAAATAATCAGCAGAAAATGGGAAAATTTAAAAATATGTGGAAATTAAACAGCACATTCCTAAACAGTCAAAGGGTCAAAGAAGAAATCAAAAGGGAAATCAAAATGTGTCAAAAGGAAAATGCTAACATAACATACTAAAATTTATGGGATACAGCAAGAACAGTTCTAAGAGGGAAGATAATAGCAATACATGCCTACATAAAGAAGAAAGAAAGATCTCAAACATAAATTTATACCTCAGCGGACTAAACAAAGAAGAATGAACTAATCCCAAAGATACTAGAGGAAAATAACAAAGATCAGAGAAGAAATAAATGAAATAGGGACTAGAAAAACAACAGGAAAGAAACTGATGAAACTAAAAGTTGATTTTTAAAAGATAAACAAAACTGCCAAACTTTTATCTCGACTAAGAAGCAAAGAGAGAAGACAAATAAAATCAGAAATTAAAGAGAGACATTACAACTGACACTATTCAAATAAACTAACCCCAGAAATTTGAGGTTAGGTTTTGATTTATTTAGAATTTTTCTATCTCTTCTACTATAAAAAGCCAAAGTATTAGGTACTGAAATAATACCAAGCAAGAAGAAATTCCAGGAAAGTGTTTTGTTTTAGTTAGATTCTGGACTACATGTATAATGAAGGTTACAGAAAAGAGACTCTTATATAGATATTAATCTTTCCACTGTTAATTTTCCTTTATAAAAGAGAATGGGAAGTATTTAAAACTGTTGAAAATAAAATGAAATATGGCTTTGGGGAAAGGACATGGGACAACTGGGCTTCTGGTAGAAACCAGTAAAATTTCTTTAGAGTGGAATTTGAAAGTTAATATAAAAGCGAGACCACTGCTTTAAGAATATCAGCATTTACTTAATACCCTCCTCTCTACTTTGACTTACTATTCATAGAGAATTATAAATAGAGATATTTTCTTCTCTCTTCCAATATTCATGTGAAAAGAGGTAAGTGGACAAAATCAAATTTTTGTCTGTATATATTTGAATTACTCCAGTCAAAATGATTTTAGATGATAGACTTTTTAACTACAGGCACTTATACAGGATGAAAATTGAAAAATATGAGAAAGAAAAAGATAAAAGTCAGGAAATATAGTGTAGAGTTATATAAATTAATTTTCATCATTTTGCATTGAAACAGATTTTAGTTATAGGTTTTTGACCATATTTACTACAGACTACTTGCTGTGTAGTACCATTGTCAATGAAACTATTAGGTCTTACCAAACTAATAAGGATTTTTGGATGTCAGAATATAAGTTTTACTGACCCTTTTCCATTTCCATAGAACTGAATTATTTTCTTCTTTTTTTAAAACCATCTTAACAAAAGTTGTTTTGCATTTGAATAACCTGTGATTCTACATAAAAAAATTGTCTCAGAGATGGTTTAATAATAATGTAAGAATAACCAAATAACTACTTTAAAAATTTCTTGTCTGATCATTCTAAATGCTCTATGTCATTAGTCTACCCATTAGCATGACTTCAATTTCTGGGTTAATTATATTATTCTAAACAAAAGACAATTTTAACATATGTAATATTTTATAATATATATATTTATTGATTCCTTTATGTAAAATATTGCTGGAAAGTTAGGAGTTTGAAAGGCTTTGTAGTGGGTGTAATCAAGCAGGTGTAAAACTATGTAAGTCTTCAAATGGAACACAAAGTTCTGTATTGATCAGCTTCTGAGCATGTCTGAACAGACCACAGCAAAGAATAATCTGCTCTCAAGATGACTGCAGATAACACCTCTGCCAGGAGTCAGACAGATGGAACTAATGAGGAAACAACATCACAACTTTAAAATTAACCTCAATAGCACATTTTTAAGTTTCGTATTTTTTGATAAAACTATACATCTGGAAGCTCTTTGAGAGTAACAATGTTTTACTCATTCTTTCATATCTTGAAGCCTAAAAAAAATTTTATCTTATGTCAGATGCTGACTAAAATGTATGTGATATTTAATAAATTATTCGATCAGAAATCGTATATTTAGTTCATTATTAAATATTTTACAATCAAGGGGAAAATCAACTTAGTTTACTTTAAATAAGCAGCTTAAATTTATATTTGAAGTATTGTTTTGGGAAAACATATACCTTTACTTATACAAATATATGCACAGTGACCAATTCTCATGACTCTGTACTAACAACTGTCCCAATACTAAATACCAAATGTTGAGTGATTTTAAATTATAGTTCAATTAAAAAAATAAAGTTCAGCCAAAATAACATTGTCTCTTCCTTTAAAATAATCTATTTTATCTTTGAATAATGTTCTGTTTTATCTTTATCTGACATGAGTTCTCTTTCTACCAACACAAATTTTAGAAGAATAGGCGGCTTTTATATGCTCAGCATAATGGAATGGAAAACTATGATATATGTCTTCATGGCCATGGTTTGCGGAAAGCAAAGAGTGATTGCTACTTTAAGTGATTGTACCTTACTCTTCTGATTTTTTTGTGAATGATTCAATGCATTATCTTTTAGAGTTCTACTTGAGATCATTGCTTTCTACATAATGATGAGAAATTATTGAGCGAAATGGTGAACTTCATGTTTCTCAGTGATAAAATGCTGCAATCAGTACACAATACTTTTTTAAAAAATTGTTCATTTTATGTTCTTACAGGGAACTTAAAGTGACTAATACGAAGTAATTATTTGAAATGAGAGCACTGTATCCTGAAACTCCATCTCAGTGAAAATATGAAGATATTTTTAACATAATTTCTAGTATTTTTAGTAGAATTGTCATATACAGGTTACTGAAATAATTGTAGTATATTATTCCTTATAGAAGACTAAAGTCTTTTCAAGTATTGGAGTAGACTTTCCAATACTTCTTAATTTCTTTCCAACCACGTCCACTTTCATAGGTAAGGTCTAAAACCCTGGGAGTAGCCACATTTGTTATCAAGAATATGTTTTACAAGTGAAATCGGTCAAGGATGAGGAAACCTAAAGCTACGGATTCTCTGAAAGAAGATTTAAAATGAAACACATGAAAAATGTTTCATAAGAATAATAGCTAGCATGTATCGAGCATATGTGAGAAATAGTTTCTTATCACCAAATTCCATGTGGTAGATACTTCTATCATATACATTTTACAAATGAAAAGATCAAAGCACTGACAAGTTAAATAACTGTCCAAGGTCTCACTGATACTAAATGGTGGAGCTGGGATTTATTTATTTATTTATTTATTTAGAGACAGGGTCTCCCTCTATTGCCCAGGCTAGAGTACAGTGGGGTCATCATAGGTGACTGCAACCTCAGACTCCCAGGCTCAAGTTGTCATCCTGCGGCAGCCTCCCAAGTAGCTGGTACTACAGGCGCATGCCACCATGCCCTGCTAATTTTTGTGTTTTTGTACAGACAGGGTCTCACTATGTTGCTCAGGCTAGTCTCAAACTCCTGGCCTCAAGTGATCCTCCCACCTTGGCCCAGATGTGAGCCACTACACCCTGCTGTGGCTGGAATTTAGATGCACGTATTTTGATTGCAGCATTCACATGTTTAATGACTATACTCTATCACCTCATCCAATTCAATGTTTGAAACACAAAAAATTTTACTGATTTTAGAGTCTCCCTCTCCCCAAAAGACTGTCAAACTTTGTTCCTGTGGAAACACAAAAAATGCCTTTAGAGCAAGTAAAGGAAACTTCTGAATTTATAGTGAAGACTTTAAGAATTTCTCATACCAGTCTGAAGTCAAGGCACCACTTTAAAGGTTAAATGTAGCTTCAGGTTAAAAAGAATAGGAGCCAAAATGTGTCTGCAGCATTTGAAAATAGAATATAAAGCAAAAGGCATTGCAAGAGTGGGGACTTTGCTAATTAAGGACAATCTTCAGATCAATTTATCTATTTCCTTTAATTAAGGATTGCTATGATTTAAAAATGAAGAATCTATTCACTTTCCACTGGAATTAATTGCAAAGCAGAGTGGCACCTATTAAAAGTAGAAATGGTTGCAATCTGTTTTTAAATATATTTAAATTTATGGATTACAGCTCAATAATATTGAAGGCTTGTATCTTCTATTTTTTATATAGTTTCAATTTCAGCAGAACTAAGTGAAGGGGGTACTGTTTCTCATAGGCAGAAATAGCTATGGACATTCTATTATTTGAAAAGAATTCTATACTCTGTCTACTAGAATTTAAATACCAGGAAGTGCACTACATGTAAAGAATTGAAAGTCAGTGCCATAAATAATTTTTCAAGCTAATATGCAAGGAACTTAGAATGAATTCCAATTTTAAAAGGTGGGGTATAATGTTTGTTGCTTTTCAATGCAGAAGTAGAATTTTCACTTAAAATGTTTTATCATGGATTATTATTGATGAAATAATCAGAAGTAGGGAGAATATATAATTTCTAAATTTCAGAATGAAAAACTTTGTCCTGGTTATTGGTGAATTCTCAATTCCCCTGTTTTTGAGTACTACCAAGTAAATGCTCATAATAAAGTTATATAAACTTGCCTGAAGATAGAGTCCTCCAGACAGACTCAGATTTTTGAATTAAAGTTAAAAAGTTTCATAGGAACACTCATTTAGAAATATACTTTCCTGTTTTGCCCTGGGGCTTTCTGCTTTATATATTCATCACCCTCGAGAGTTTTGTGTTGTGCAAAAAGAAAAAAAGAAAAAAAAGGAAAAGAAAAAGGAAAAAAGAGAAAATCAAAACTGTTTCAACTGTACACTCAATGAAAAGAGTTGTATTTGTGGGGAATCTGTAGATTTCTGCCACTCAAGATAAAAACTGGATATTTACCAACTTGTTTGCTATTCTTGCTAAATTAAGAATTTGTGGATTAAATTAATTCATGACTTCCATTTTCCATTTGATATAGTAAGAAACAAAAAAAGGTATATTTTGAAAAGTTGTTTTATCCAGAAATTTTTAAAAATCCATGAATGAGTGATGATTGCTTATTAGACTATTTCACTTTACAGTTCCATACATGGTAAGTAATATAAAATATGTAGAACTTACATTCACTTTTTTTTGCAAAAGTAAGGAGAGAAAACAGACTTATACTGAGCTGAAAATTAGAACTAAAGTATATTTTTAACAAAGCAAATGTAGTTGTTTCTTGATCACTCCGTGCATAACAGCACTCACCTCTTTATGTATTTCATGGAATTTAAGGTATCAAAATATTTGTATGACTGTGTATGGGCAGAGAAACACCAAAATGGACTGCAAAAGCATTGTTATGAGCCTCACTGTGAATTAAATTAATTACAAAGTAAGTGTTTTATTCTGCATTTTATAATCTGGTTTATTTTAATACACTTGAGTTTCAGGAGCTTTTACCCAAATCCATTAGGACAGACTCAATTTTAAATTATTTCAAATGCCATATATGCAAAGAATATGTAGCAGACTACATACTTAATCTTAAACTAGAGAAATGCAAACTAACTTAATTTGGCAAAGTTTTACCTTGGCATACATAGATATGTTTTTTAAACGATGTAACTCTTCAGTAAACTGAATTGTTTACCAAATGCAAAGAGATTCTAAGTTCCCCTTTTGGGTATTACATAACTATAGGCAAAGTTTAACACACATACACGTACAGTCACACACACACAGAGGCAGTACTTGTTTTTGCATGGTTTCAATATTCATGAAATTTAATTATTGTGATTTAGCTAGATAATACCAGTTTCCAGCAATACAGTTCAAACTTCAATTACCACAGTATATTAAATGTGAGTAATTGTATAAAATACACACTCTGCTACTAGCTCTTTAATCTACAAGTCACTGCATAAATAACAGTTGCCCATCATGATGAATGAACAGTCATGCCACTTCTTTTAAATCTGTCCATGAGTAGTTACCGTCCATCTGTTACTCAGTTCCTATACTGACAGCAAAGCATGTAGTGGTGTTGTCTTCTTGTCTTCCAGTGATAAACCACATGCCATTTTACAAAAATTTATTTTGAAAAAGGGAATTGGCCAACAAAGATGAAAATGCAGCAGCTAAGCTCAAAGTGATAATGTTGGGAGTGAAATTCAAATTAAACATACATGGACTTATAAAAAAATAGGTGACTATAGGAACGGTGATATGGGTGTCATTTCAAAGAATGAAGTGGAATATACTGGCAGTGGAACTTAATAAAGGTGAACTTATGGAAATAAATGAGGAAAGTGGTTGTGATCAAAAAGATGAAGATGTCAGAGAGGAAGTGATGCCAGTAAAATAGCCCACATTAAAGGAAATCCCAAAGATATTTTATAGCATTGAAAGAACAAAGACTAAAACATTGGAAGCTGATCTAAACTTAGAAAGAAGTATGACAATTCACTAAGGCGTAGAAAAAGTGCTTGCTCCATGTTGTTAGTTATACAATGAGCAAAACAAGGCAAGCACTGTTCAAACTACCCTTGATTAGTTTTTTACCAAGGAATAAAATACATAGATTCTCAGTGGTTTGAATACTGTAAGTTAATGTGCTATTTTGAATGTTTGTGTTCCCTCCAAAATTTATGTTGAAACTTAATCCCCAATGCAATGTTATTAACAGGTGAGTCCTTTAGGAGGTGGTTAGGTCATGAGGTCTCCTCCTTTGAGGACGGGATATAGGCCTTTATTAATAGGCTTCACATAGAGTTCTGCCTTTTTGTCCTTTTGCCTTCTGCCATGTGAGGAAATATCAAAAAAGTTTCCATCTTGGAAGCAGAGAGAGCAGCCCTCATTAGGCATGAACCTGCCAGTCACATATTTTGTTATAGCAGCACAAATGAACTAAGACACCTGTACAATAAGTAATATTAATTTTACGGTTTTTGCATTCTACTATACTGTTTTGCATTCTACTATACAGTTTTTGCATAACTGGCAAAAAGAGAGCTTTAAATATTTTGGCAAAAGTTTCAAAGATAATGGAAAATCATAATTTTACTTATTTATTATTAATATCAGTTTGTACAGTTTCAGGTTTTACAGTCAATTGTACAGTCCTGGAAAACCATACAATGTTATATATATATTTATATATATGTATATGTGAAAAAGATGAGGTTAGGGTTTTAACCTACAATTTGTAATAGATGTGTGTGTTTTTGTCTGAGAGTAATTTCACTATTGGAAACCTTAACCAATCAATAATGAAAAGAAAATATTTCAGCCAGCATCTAGAGGCTGTGTACAAACTGTCTTTGTGTCCTATAGGTCACCTTTTCATGTACAGAGCTAAATTTCACCTCATTTTAATGCTAAAACCCTACCCCAAAGAGAACATGGAACGTATGTCACATGTTTATATACCCAATGCACATGTATTTGGCTTCCTTCGTATATATATATATATAGTTTTCCCCCCAAACCTGCTGAATATGTATGATACAGGCCCTGTGAGGCATAGAACTCAACCAGTCCTTTCCCTCTTGGAAGAGAGAGCACCTTCAGTCCACACTGGAGACTTTGTCTTACTGGCTTGTAAACCGATATTGCCAACAAAGCTCTCCTTTCTACTACTGAGCCATCCTGGTGGTCTTTTGGATGACAATCACAATAAAGTTATTGAAAAATAATTCAGATTCTAGATTCAGCAAGATTAAACTAGACTGTGTCAAACACTAGAGAAGCCAAGGTTTTTGTAAACTCTTTGGATTTTACAAGTGTTCTACAATAATTTTTCAATTCTGTGTTCTTAATCACAACAAAAACCCAAACAGACTAATCTAAGCATTTTTCAAAGATGACAATTTTTCACAATATGTACTGCTCTTGGAACATGGGTTCATTTCTGTGTATAATCATTTGGTGCTATATAGTAGTGCCATTATATTTTGATAATTGAAGTATGATAAGAAATTAAGAGGTGTATATTTTTATATAAATTATGCATTCCCATTAAATGAATATTAATCTATGTCAACCACCAAAGAATTGAAAAGCTCAGAAAAGGGAAAAGTCATTACAATCATTAAATAGCTATAAATCACTTGTGCTGTTAACATCTCAACTCAAAAGTGTTTGCTATATTTTTATAGTGAGGGAAAAAAACATGTTTAAAGTGTTAATTTAATTTTTATGTAAATTAAGTGTTATTATAAGAAAAATAGCTAAAAATAATTTTTTTCCTTTGAAAGGATTTTTTAATTACTCAACTTTAAGAAACACCAAGATCACTTTGAAAATATTGATAATTTTATTATAACTATACATATAATAATGTTTCTGTCAAAAACAGCATGCCATTAAAATGCAATTCAGAGTGTTATTCTTTTGAAGCCATAATATTCCCTCTGGTTGTTCATTGTAAATATATAATATTTTGGTGATATTTTAAGTTAAGCAAGGCTTATTGGCTTGCCTTGATATATAACTATGACATTAGACACAAAGAAAACTCATTTGTTTGTAAATAGCAACTTATCAAATGCTTAGAACATAACCAATTCACAAATGGGTACTAGTGATATGTATGGCATGGTTTTTGAAGAGCTGGCAGTGTCAATATATTTGCTTTTTGAAAATTAGATTTTGGATTTTTTAAAAGGGTATTTCTGATAATTTCTCGCTGGTTATTTTAAAAGCAAGTATGTTTTCCTTAGCAACTGTGGTACATACTGAGAAAGCTGAAGATCGAGAAAAATGCCAAGTTGGTCCATTTGGGAGTGCCACTGCTAAACTGGTATAGAGGAATGTCCTGATGATTTTTCCTACCTCTCCATTTCAAAAAACCTGAAAGATGTAGCTCGTGCTTCTAATGGAAGCAAGCAAGCTGGCTGGGGATTCTTCCAACCTTAAAAAACAGGAAAAACAGCAACAAGAATGCTCATTATTCCCATCTGTGCACATGAGTGTCGATGGTTAGTTACAATTTAATAGTGAGTATATGTGTTGTTTGTTTTCTTGTTCTTGTGATAGTTCACTTAAGAGAATGGTCTCCAGCTCCATCCAGGTTGTTGCAAAGGGTATTAATTCATTTTTTATGGCTGAGTAGTACTCCATGGTATACATATACCACATTTTATTAATCCACTCATGAATTGATGGGCACTTGGGTTGAATCAATATCTTTGCAATTGTGAATTGTGCTGCAATAAAAGTTCAAGTGCAAGTGTCTTTTTGATAAAATGGCTCTTTTTCCTTTGGGTAAATACCCAGTAGTGGGATTGCTGGATTAAATGGTAGGTCCACTTTTAGTTCTTTGAGGAATCTCCATACTATTTTCCATAGAGGTTGTACTAGTTTGCAGTCCCACCAACAGTGTATAAGTGTTCTTTTCTCTCATATCCACACCAGTATCTATTGCTTTGGGATATTTCGATAAAAGCCATTCTCACTGGGGTTAGGTGATATCTTATTGTGGTTTTGATTTGCATTTCCCTGATGATTAGTGGCATTGAACATTTTTTCATATGTTTATTGGCCATTAGTTTGTCTTCTTTTGAAAAGCTTCTTTTGCCCACTTTTTAATGGGGTTGTTTGATTTTTTTTCTTGATGATTTGCTTGAGTTCTTTGTAGATTCTGGTTATTAGCCCTTTATCAGATCTATAGCATGTGAATATTTTCTCCCATTCTGTAGGATGTCTATTTGCTCTGTTGATTGTTTCCTTGGCTGTGCAGAAGCTTTTTAATTTAATCAAGTCTCATTTATTTATTTCTGCTGTTGCTGTGATTGCCCTTAGGGTCTTCTTCATAAATCTTTGCCTAGTCCAATATCTAGAAGAGTTTTTCCAACATTTTCTTCTAGAATTATTATGGTTTCATATCTTAAGTTTAAGTCTTTTATCCATCTTGAATTAATTTTAGTGAGTGGTGAGATATATGGATCCTGTTTCAATCTTCTACATGTGGTTATCCAATTTTCCCAGCACCAATCAAGCAGGTGGGAGGAGGGAGCAAAGTATGGGTGAAATCATACCTAACTGGTACAATGTACACTATCTGGGTGATGGGCACACTTATAACTTTGACTCAAGCAGTACAAAAGCAATCCATGTAACCAAAACATTTGTACCCATGTAATATTCTGAAATTTAAAAAAAAATAATAAAAGGATATTCATTAGAGGAAACTGAATTTTTAATAGAAAAATATATAACAATAGAAGCTTTGGTCTCTCTTGCTATCTTTTTGCCCCCACCCAACAACCAATCGGACACTAAATCTTGGAATCTTGGGCTACTTCTGCTCTATAGGCAGCACAATGATGGCATTTTTTTTTAATTTAGAAGGTAAAGTTTTCACAACTGATTCCTGATAATGATGGGATTAGTGAAGAAAGATTTTTTAATGGGAAAGCTAATCAATGCTATTTAAGAATTAAACTGGGAATACTTAATGACACCTTTAGTGTGGCCAGTTATTTTTACAGATTATGATCTGCCTAAGATTAATTTTTACTGATTTTGCAGGAAGACAGAAAAAGGGCTCACATATCATTATAGATACATACAAGCCATATTGAGTTTCATTTTATGACTTATAATAGCTTGAATAAGCCAACAACATCCAAGACAAGATAGCTGAATGATTCAGGGGATAAGACTCGTATCTTTATTTCCACTGACTTGTATGTTGACTTCTGCAAGTTATTTTCCCTTTCTTAATCTGTTTCATACCTTTAAATGAAGTGGATAGACTGAATCTGAGATTTTCAAATCAAAGCTTCCATGGATATGCCTCAGAGGGCCCTAGGAATTGTGTTGAGCAGGTGTCCATCTCCCCATCCCCCACCCCCATTCAGCAGGAAAATGCCACTGTTACATATTTATATGTTGTGTAATGTTGTTGCTACTGTTTGTAAGAGAAAAATGGACCTAGAGATCTGTTTTTAAGTGCATGCAACTATTAGAATGGGTTATCGCTATGCTGCCTTCTAACATCCACAATTAAGCCTACTAGCAATGGAAATTGGTGCTCAGAACTTGTTATTACCATTAATAATGACACCAGCATGCCACTAAAAGACAGATGTTTTTAATATAATAAGTTCCCCACTTAAAACCAGGTTTTGGGACACACATTTGTTCACAAGTTGGCTATTTGGGAGATGAAAAGCATTTTTCTATAGAAACAGTTTTTAAGGTGAAATGGTTAGGCTCAGCTAAAAGATTTAAAAAAGTAACAAAACAAAACTAATTTAACTGCCAAAGTAAAAACAGCTGTTTTCAGTAAAGAAGAGTGAGAAAAAATACTCTCATAAAAGCTGCAATTAAAATTCAGGAAGAAAACAGTATCATATTTTGAGTTTTTTAAACTTTGTTTTTCATGATTGAAGACAAATGATTTTTGAGATACAACATTTTTATTAATATTTTCTTTGCCTTTAAAAGTTCTCCAAAGAGATACGATTACACAGAGAGCTCTTTACAGATGTTGACATGGTGACTGAAATTTCAAAAATAAGATAAAATGAAAAAGCCAATGCTCACTTAACGTTACTTGGAATGAGAGATTTGCTCAACCCCATTTAAATGCTGGTATCTCCAAGCTAAACCTAAAAAGCTTGTGTTAAAAGTGGAGAAGAAAAACCAACAAAAATAGCTTTTACCATCTAACTGTCCCTATTTTTGTTTAAATATACAGATTTTTAATTAGAAGATGCTGATAAGTCAGAGAATAGCTGTACTAAAACTGATGGAATGCTTATACAGTTTCCAAAATCTTCCCTAAAATGCAAAGCTTGTCACAAATATCAGTAAATAGAGTTCCAGAAAAACAAGATATAAGAGAATTTAAATATCTAGATAAGATATTCAAATAGACATATAAATATCTAAACATTTTGAATGCTATTAATTCTACTTAACTGAAAGTATCATATTTAAAAATGGTTCCAATAGCTTATAGAAAAATCTATTTCACTTCTACTGCAATATTTTCAACTAAATATTGTAATGGGAAAAGATGGCTTAGAATCCACAGTTCATTAATACATTGTTCAACATAATGAATAAATGGGACACATTTCAAAAGTGATCATAACAATTTCTATAAAATTTTAGATTTACCAATCTTATGTCTTGGGTGTTTATATATTTGGAAGCATCAATGTGCTGCTTGACCTTCCAACACTACAATAATTTGATATCACTCAATGATTTTAATTTCCATGTGTGTGGAAAATGAAGATTCCATATTATTACAAACCAAGATTATCCTTGTCAAAAAGAAAGTTACATTATAATTCTGACCTAAAGGTTAGTACACATTGGGTACTCTCCATATTTTCTGAAACCTTGTAATTTTGAGGAAAAAATTTTAGTTAATCTCTATCCATTTTTATCAAGATAAAAATTTTCCATATCTTTATTTTTTAAGCACTAATACAGGACCTCTTTCTTTAACCAATCACAAATATACAAAAATCCTTTTCTCTTTATGATAGGAATTTATTAGTGTAAACTCATAATGACACAACAAAATTGTCTTTCCAATTCTCCACTCCTATTGCCTCACAGATTTCATGAACAAGAAATTTGAAGGTTGAGTATATATCCACAAGATTTTAAACATTAGAAGGAATTTGCTTCTTAGGGGATTATTTTTAGAAAGGTATGAACTTCTCCAGGCAGAAGATTCATTTTGATGTGAGGATGATTGATATATCACATGTAGTAATTCTATGTCATTTGGGGGAGATAGGAATCACCAAAAACTGTACAAATGCATCATGTGGTATATGGAAATTACAGCTTGATTCAATGTTTAAATTTTAGGAAATACTAAAGATTTTTGGAAATATAAATTTCAGAAAGAAAATGATTTCTCATTCTGGGAAAGCAAAACCAAGAGATGAAGTATGACTTTTCTTACCAAAACGTCACCGTGATCTTTCAGCAATGTCAGCATATTGTTGGATCTTGTCTTCCTTCTGTATTTTGTTTCTCCCTCTGTGCAAGCATAAAGTGATTGGTTGGGAAGGAGAAATGCACTGTAGATTATAGGGTTCTTTAGAAGAAATTAGAGTCTCCTTGCTTTTTGGAGTATTATATGCATCCCACATGTATGAAGAATTACATATCTAACCAAAAAATTATTTACTATAAAATAAATGTTTAAATAATGCTATTTATAAAAATTATACTTATGTAACAAATGTTTCCATTAATTTTCTTGCTAATGTTATTATATAAAATGTACCATAGATATTTTCTCAGTTCTTAGTCATGATTTTCCCAATCATTAATAAATAATGGCTTCTAGAAACCCAAAGGCTGGGCTTTTGTAGTCAAAGTTTATAAGTAGAGAGCTATGAAAGAATTTTAAAATTCCATTTCTGACATCTTAACCCAGAATCTCCATAAAATTTATTAGAACTGTACTAATTTAGAATTTTAGTTAAATGCAAATTAAGATATAACCCATTTCAGAAAAGATATTTAAGTTAGGTAACAAAATATAAATGGTAGCTTAAATTAAAAGTGGAATGAAAAATAAGAGACAGACAATATTTGGGATGTAAAGGAGGAACCAGAAACAAAATTTAAAATGTCCTATGTGGTAATTAAAATAAGTAGCTAGGTAACTAAAGTAGCTTAAAAAAAATCCCAAAATACAAAAAAATTTAGACAATTATATACATCCACAGGCAATTGTAAAATATACAGATTTATATCTAATTTCTCACATTTAAATATTATCAAATGTTACACTATTATCACTTTAATAATATTTCTTGTTAAAAGGTATTTCAATAAAGTGTGATATTAGAAAGTACAGCTCAAGGAGCTTCTATAATATATGTATATGAACCCAGGTAACCAACAGCCAGATTAAGATATAGGACATTTCAAAAGTTTCCCTCTTGATCTATCATAGTGAATACCCTGCACACCCATGGTAACCATGATTCTCTCTAACCTATCAAAACAGGTTATTTTTGTCAAGTCTTACACCTCATATATATAAAGTCATACAGTATGCATTTTTGTGTGACCATCTTCTTTTTCTCATCTTTGTATCTGTGATATTTATGCATGCTGCTGAATGTAACAGTAGTTAATTCTTTATTTCTAAGTAGAACACCACTGTATAAGTACAGCACAAGTTATTTATACAAGCATGCTACTGTTAAGGGGCAGTGCAAGTCTCTTGTTGCCACTACCCAGGTTATTCAAGCATGCCCTCCATAGAGTCTTTTGCCAACTCTGATCTCTAAATGAAAAGAAACAGTGGGGAGACCAAACGTGTAAGATTCTCATCTTTTATGCAGTAGGATGACATGCCATCTTTTCGTTCTCCACATTTCAATGTTCATGAGTAAATAAACCACTGAACTCAGATTTCGAAAGCTACAGAGAGCCACTCTCTTCCACCCTTAATGGAATGGCAGAATTCAACAACAGATAAACATAAATCATCTCTGACAGCTGTGGTCAAAAAAATAGGAAGAATAGAGGAATTTGGTGTTAACAGAGATATTTTAGCCATTCTTCAGGCGGCAGGTCACATGCATTTGGGAACATGCAAGCAGGCAGTCACATACTGATGGATGTGATTTGAAAAGGGTCCCTAAGGGTGTTATTTGATCTAAAAAACATGTCCTTGGCTTTTCCAAAGAGTTCTAGTAATTTTTTCAAACTAAAAATATGTGGAGCATATTCTATGTAATTAACTTGTCATGGTTTATTTCCTGTTATCTTTGTAACTCCAGCTCTGTCCTTTGCTAAGGGCCTAGATGACAATCCTTCCAGTCTGATGTATGGTTTGTATCTCAGCAAATAAAATTATATCCTATGCAAGTTCAAGGTCATATTTGAGGTAGTTCATGTTTTCTTTTCTACAGCAATTAAATGTGCTTTGATTATAAACATGTTTTGCAAACCTTAAAAACCTAGAAAAAATGTTCAAAATGCATTTATTTTATTTCATAAAACTTTGGCTTTTATATTTCTAAAATGGCAAGAAATTTTCTCAATGCAACATATTTATTTTTAAATTAATAATAGAAATTTTCAATTATAAATATTCCATTTGGCCTCATTTATCTATTGAATTACTTATTCACTTTTAGTTCACTTGTACCTTCCCCCAAAATTCAAATTAGTCTCTTCACTTATTTTTAGCTCTAGAAAATTATTGACATTTATAGATAAGTCAGTTGTCAGTTAACACAAAAAACTAATATGTCATAAATTATATCTTATTAAAATGATAAGATATCTATAAATTATATATACAATCATTCATAACATTTATAAATATTGTTTCACTGTGATATTGGGGTAAATTAATAAATTAAAATATTTGGTCAATTTATAAATGCTTCTTTCCTCTATATCACTTTTTATTCCAGTCATGCATCATTCAGACAAACAAAAGAAGTTTACTTTTGAGAAATATAAAAAATTTTGGCTTTTAATTTTTTATAAATAATCCAATATCTCTATAATTATTTAGGTGTTATGTGTTACAGTGTTTTAATAACAAAGAATCTTTACTCTGACATTGAAAAAATTACAGCAAGCTCTCTTTGCACCAAGATGGTTAAATTTTTCTCATTTTTCTTAAAATGTATGTTTCTATATCATATAGCAAATTTCTTGCTTTAAAAACTTATTTCTGTTAATCCATTTTAAAAGATAAAAATTCATAAACCTTACACCATTCTATAATGCTGACTTTTAGCATGAGTGATTATAGATTAACATATTGCTTTGCATTGATGATCTCCTTTCAATGATTACCTCAAATGGGTGATGTTTTGGAATTACTAACCAAAACTTAGAAAAGGAATAGTTGGTAACTGGATGCTGTTTATAATGTGGTAAGAATAATTTTGTCTAAACTAACGTTATTTTCTATGGTGACAGAATTAGCAAATTGCGTGTTGTGGATAGAGTAAGCCTGATTTTCATTTAGGTATTTCCAAAATCTTTCGTGATATCTCTTCTAAAGCACTGGGGAGATATGCATCTTATGACACAGTAGTGTACCTGATTAGGAAACCCCAAAGAGTATGGATTAATGAATTCATAGCAGCACAAAGGGAGGAGGTCTCTTATGGACTGGTATAGAGCTGTCAACATTCTTATCAACAACCTGGAAGATGAGAGAGAAGTCATGGTTATCAAATTTTAAATGACTATAAACCAGAAAAGTTAATTAGTGTAAAAAAAAACATGATACAAGAAAATGTCTATGAGTATGATGGGCTAAAGTCAACATGATGAGATTTGACAGGTGTAAATTTAAAATATGGATTTCACACTAAAAGACATATAAAAGTAGCAGTGGAAATCAGCTTGATTATGAGTATATGTGTGTGTCTATGTGTATGATGGTAAAAGACTTAGTAGTTTTATTGACAAATAAATTTAGTGTTAACTCAAAATATTGGATGATAGGGGCACCTGCAAGCTTGATTTGCATTGATAGAAAAATAGTGTCCTGACCAAGGGAAATACCAGCTCCTTCTCACTCTCTCAAATTGTAACATAACATTATGTACAAGTTTGGGGACCACATTTTAAGATCAATGCTGACAAACTGGATAACTTTTCTATCAGTGAATCTTAATCTTTGAAAGATCACAGACAAGCCTTCATTTAGAAATGTATAAGAAGCTATAGCTATTTCTCCAGTAAAATGTGCTTAATAACATACACATAATATTTTATATGAAATATCAAAAGGTACATAGTAATCCTTGAAACCCGTCTATGAATTCCCTACATGCCCATGGACTTCAGCTTAAGAACCTCTGATCAAAGACCAAATGGTGAAGTGGTGAGGGTTGTTGATTTCCCAACATATTAAAATAGTTAGCGGAATTAAGATGTTTAGTCTGAAGTAAAGAACACTAAGAGGATGGGAACAAAATAGAGGCCATAAAATATGTGAAGAATTTTCGTGTTCAAGAGTTATTACATTTAATCTATATATATCTCCAATGAGATGAAACACCAGAGGGACATATTTTGTGTAAGTAGAAATAGGATGAATGGGAGAAATTTAATTCAGTTCAGCATTCAATCAGTGCTTGCCACATGGTATGCTAGACTGGGAGGGTGAATGTAAATATCAAATGAATAAAACATTGTCTCTTTCCTCAGGATGTTTAGAGATGAAAGTTCCAGCTCAAAAAGCAAATTTCCTTTAAGGAGGAATTTAAAATATATATATGCCAGCCCTTTTATGACTACATGGTGTAGATGGTTTGTCAACTTAGTGCAGATTTTCTTTATTAGGAAAATAATGATTTGAATAGTCCCACTTAGTAATATAACAGAGTAGTTTAGTAGGACTACTTGGCCTGTGGAAAGGATGTGGCAGAAACTTTTGAGGTTACACATAGCTCTTATTCTGAACTTTCTTTGGTATGCAGAGATGATACCTGGAGTGTGGGTGAAAAAGTTTGCACAGGGGCCAAGGAATATCTTGAGAAAATGTAGTCCAGATTTCTACCTCTTTGAAGATTCACCTTATTAGAGCCTCTGTTATAAATTGAAATGTTCCAGATAAAATTCATCCTGAAAGGTGATAGCTCTGAGATGAAGGCTGATTCTAACTGAGCATGATGTTTTCTCCAAAAGTCCTGCCTGACCTGGCCACATTGACAGAGCAGTTCCACTTTAAGTAAAATGTTTGAGCATGTCAACTCAATCCAGAAGAACTGTAATCTTGAAATGCTGTTCTTCCTGGTATGTGTTGGAATTATTATTCAAAAAAGAAATAAAAAACAACATTTGCTAAAAAGGCCATTGAATACCAAAGGAGTGTGCCTGAATTTGTAGGTATGCCTTTTCTTTTTCAGTCTTGTTTAGTACAAGTTAGAGCAGTGATGGGAGCTGAAAAGAAGATAATGACCTACCTTATTTCCTCAAATTAAAGGCTAAAAATTATGCTGGAAGGAAACAAGATCAATTAACTGATATGATGCATTGTTTCTGTGCTCAATTTGTTTAATATGAAAACTCTAACTCCGGGTACTAATAGAACAGTCATTCTTTAGAGGATGGACATTATTATCAAATTGACTTTGTCCCACCCAAAACTAACTAAATATAAATCTATAGATTTGGTGCCTGATCATCAATACCTATGTTTTAATTAAAAAAGTCAATCTCAGCCAGAATTGAGAACATTTATCATAGAGCAGTGGTTTTCAAAGTGTAGTATAGCAACATTAGCATCACCTGGGAACTTCTCTGGTCCAACCCTGACTTACTGAATCAGAAATTCTGAGGGTAGACCCAAACAATCAGTGTTTTAATAAGACTCCTAGGAGATTTTTGTGTATATGTTAAGTTTGTGAACAATGTCATGAAGTTATATAAAGAGCTGTAATTTTTCTACTAATGAATATGAATCGGAAATGTTCATTAATGAATTACAACCAAGAGCATGTCTTAGAGATAAGAACCATATTTTATGTTTCTTCTGTGTTCACCCAGAATCTAGATAAATGTGTAAAACATACATTGAGTTATCATAAATACATGCTCATTAACTTGCCCCTTTGTATTTGAAGGTGGTTTTTATGCCTAAAATGACAGAATACTAATTACTATGTATTGAATGTTTGTATCCCCCTCCAAATTCATATGTTAAAATTCTCATCTCAAATGTGATGGTATTTGGAACTGGGAGGTAACTGGATTTAGATGAGGTCAAGAAGTAATTGGACTTTTGTAAGGTCATAGGATCCCCATGATACGATTAGTGCTCTTATAAGAGGATAAAGAGACCAGAGATCTTTCTCTCTCTCTGCTATATGTGAGAATATAGCAAGGATGCAGCCCTCGGCAAAACAGGAAGTGGGATCTCAACAGATGGAGTCTGCCAGCACCTTGAATTTGAACTTCCCATCTTCCGGAACTGTGAGAAATAAATGTCTGCAGTTAAATCCATTCAGTCTATGGTCTTTGTTGTAGCAGCCCAAACTGACTAAGACACTGATTATGTTCATTCTGTACAAAGTCTTTTGCCTCTTATGTGTTGTGTTTTCTTCTGTACTAGAAGAAAATAGAGACAGCTAAAACCTTGCCATTCATTTATTCAACAATTATTCACTAAGCGTGCTACTGTGTGCCAGGTACAATAAATCATGGGAATACCTCAGTAAACAAAATAGACTACGATGCTTGCCCCAGAAATGATAAGCTCCTGGAGGCAGAGGCAGAAAATAAAAAGCAAACATAAAAGCAAAAAATATGTATTATACTTGAGAGTGATATGTACTACAGAAAAGCAAAGAGTAGACAGGATGAATAAAGAGAGTCAGGATTGTGGAGCATGGTGGAGAGAAGGGGACATTTGCAACACTAATAGACTGGGATAGCAAATAGGTGAGAGTTGAGCAGCCACTAGAAGGAGGTGAGGGAGTGAGCCAAGAAGGAGTCTGTATGAAGAGCTCCCTCAGGAGAAGGAACAAAGAAAACAAAGCCTGCAAAGCAGGAGCATGCGTGGAGTGTTTGAGGACCACCATGGTGGCCAGTGTGCCTGGATCACATGGGAGTTGGGGCACAGGGGAGAGGAGGTCCAGGAGATAAGAAAGGGCAAGAGCAGGGAGGGTTTGTATGTCTTGTAGAAGGATTTTGGCCCTTCCTGGGAGTGGAAAGGAAAGCCATTGGCGTGACACGATCTGGCTTACCTTGCAAATGAATTACTGTAGTTGCTGGGTGAGAGTACACTGGAGTGCAGCAAGGGTAGTAGCAGGGGATAAATTAGAAAACCCTTGACAATAATAAGGAGAGGATGATTGCTCAGATTAGGATGGCAGCAGAGCATCTGGTGTCAAGATTCTAGAAACATTTTGAAATTGCAGCCAATAGAATTTTTTTTTATGAATAAGACGTAGGTAGGAAGAAAACGAAGAATTATGTATCATTCTGAGGCTTTTGGCTTAGGCCACTGAAGGATGCCAGACAGAAACAAATTATTGCAAATACCAAAAAGATGTATAATAGCAAGACTATGCACATTGAGAGATTATCTCTTTACATAAGCCTAAAATTGTCTATTCCTAATGCCAAAAGAAAGAACACTAGCCCTTAACCCATAAACTACTCACAGTACTTTCTCTGAAGGATGCATACCTAGTAGATTTTTATTCATTTATATATTTAGCAAATATTAATCCAACATCCAGCCCCAGGCAATGAGAAGACACTGGTGATAAATTGCTAATAAGACAGACATGGTGCTGATAATATGGAGCTTACAGTAGACAAAATAACCTGATCATATAGAACCCTTTATTTTAACTTTAAAACTCATTTTATTTCTCTACCTTTCCTGTACTACCTGAGTAATAACCTCAAGAAAGACAATTTCCCAAATTTGGATGCCATAGAATGACAGATCTTGGGAAAGAATACCTGTGGAATTAATATAGGGCTAGGCAATGCTGTATTTCTTAATATGAGACAACACAGAAAAAGGTAACCAATATTCTGTGAAGCCATTAAGAAAATTGGGTAATATGAACCTGTCTAAAACATCTCAGGCTACTCAAATTACTTCATTCTTTTTAAATGAGTTCTATGCATACGAGGAACATAAATATGAATATGCCTTACATGGATACAGTAATATATGAAGAATTTACAAAAAGATTTGACCCACAAAAGCTTTTTCCTTTTCCTTTTTTCTTTTCTTTTTTTCTTTTTCAACTAATGTCTAAGCCCAAAAAAGGAAGACCAAAATTTACGTTTAGGATAATAATAATCATTAGGCACTGATTTATTAAAAAGACCATTTGTGCTTCCAATCAGGCTTTTTGGTGGGTCTATTGATATTAGCAAAATTATTTCCATGAAAGTCCAATGAGTTTTTTGGCCTATTTAAACTTCCTAGGTGGTTGAAAATGCTACGTGTTTTAAAAGATCAACACCAAAAAGGTATCATTAAGAGCTATTAGTTTCTACAACTACAAATCCAAGTTTTTTCTAAGCACTTAAGCTTTTAATTGTGATGTCCACAACCCAAAGTGGGTCACGAAATAATTTGATGAATTAGATGCAATTTTTTTTCCATCATTTGATGTGATTTTTCTGTTATTTAGTCACAGGACCTTGTTGATACAGAAAGATAAAAATAAAATATTACGGTTTGAACCTTCCTTTGGGGAAAAATCATATGCCTAAGGGCTATATGCATAGGGAAATGATGGGTTCTCAGAATATTACAACAAGGCATATTCTTACATCTTCATTTCTTCCTCACCCTCAGCAATAAGAAAAATAGAACAAAACAACAAAAAAATAAATCTTGCAGAAAAACCACTTTCAGAGGCATAATTTAGCCAGCTCAGATGAAATATATATCATCTTATAATGCTACAGGCTTCCTCAGAAAAATGGTTTCATAGTATCAGTTTAACAGTCATGCTTCTGGACCATGTAGCAGAAGTACAACTGGGAAGTACAACTAGCTTGGAGTGCCAGCCTTGGTGGGAAAAACCTTGATGATGTGCCAAACATGTGCAAAGTACCATGATTTTCATTGTGGGACCTCAGAGGAAATATATAGTTTTGTGTGAATTTTGCTTCCAGAGAATACAGAAAATTCAGGAAATTCTAATGGGTAGAATAGAGAAGATATGTGGAAGAAGAGAAAGGTTTTTTAGGAGAGATTGTTAAATAGAAGCAGGCCTAAGGTATCTTTTAAATGGAAGAACACAAAACTGGTTCTAACCATTCTAGGAGATATTTATGTGGTTCATAATAACTTACGCATTATTGGCAATGCATATAGTTTTCAGTTGTTTTTTTTTAAAGGATCCAGGCCACTTTTTATAACACAACTCATGTATGTATATATTCATGTTTGTGTGTATTTATACACATAGTTCATACAAACCAGGACAGACAAGTAGGGGTCAACTGATATAAGGACCATGAAGCATCTTAGGTGGAGAGACAAAGTTGGGCCTGTTGTGAAAAGATCCACATAGGTTTATTTTGCATGGTTTATGTCCTTTTGAAGCTGAAAACCCTCTCTGATTTTCTAAACTCAATTTCAAAGGACTCTCTCTGCTTTGCTCTGGCACATTATGTTTATCCCAGAATTATGTTTTCTTCAAAGTTATTACTTGAGAGAAGAACAGATGCCAAATAAAAAAAAAAAAAAAACTTCTAAATATCCCATTTTCCTTCACAGATCAAGTAAATTTTTTAAAGAATTTGAATTGAAGTTTGGATGGCATTCAACGTTCCTCTCTTCACATTTTAAGAGTTTGGGATATTTTGCCAAGCACATAAACCAAATTGTATTGGAACTGTAACACTTTAATAAAAAGTCTCAGATATTACCTCCCTCCACCCTCACATGGCAGAATTCTCCCTTACTGGGACCCTCTTTTACCAAGCCGCCAACTTCTTCTTTTGCCAAATGCTCCTGAGACTCCATATTCTCATTGACTCTCTTCTGTTTTCATTTTGTTCCTCAAGAAGACATTATCTGATGTCACTTAAGAATCATCTACCTCTTGGAGACATTGCCAGTTCCATCACTACGACAAGGGCACTGGATGAAAAGGCTCTTTTCTTAATTCAAATGGCAAAAGCAGTGTTATTAAATCAGAGTTACAAGCAGCCACAGTGAACTTCTCTTCAGACCAGCCACCTTTTTTTAATCCCATCTGGCCTCTCTCTGAAAAGAATGTTGGTTTCTATAAGCAGCGGTGACAGGTCTAGAGAAAATGAATTTCATAATATTGTGGAAAAGAACCATAAGAAAAGAAACATTTCAGTCCATGTTTTTACCCATTCTTCAGAGAATACATGAAGTTAAATGAGGTGTTTTTTAAAAAGCACACTGGGTCAATGATTCTGGCTCATGAGTTCAAAAAAACCTTCATAAAGCAGAAAAATATTTTTTTTTCTTTTTAAGGCAAGAGTACTATTTCTTCAAAAGAAATCTTAAGGAGAGGCCCAACATAAAGTATCTCAACTTTCCTAGCCAAAATGGATAAAAGGGAAAGCCAGGGGCCTCCTGTCCCACTCACGAGTCCCTCAGTCTCCCTCCAAGGCAGCTGTGAAGGATTTTATTAAAACGCCGAGATTCTCAGAGCACAATTTGACAAAAACAGTAGTAAGGCATGCTAAGCCCTGAAAGATAATGTGTATGATTTGGGAATATCTCCTTATGATATATTCTTGTCTAGTAATTGATTAAAATTATTACTTGAATATCTATGGTTCAAAAGAAAAAAATATTTAAAGAAAAAACATGGTGTTATAAATAGGTTTGCCTATCAGATTTTATGTTAATATTCCAAAGAGAGGTTTAGAAACGGATTAAAATAAGCATGTCTCATTCCCCCATTGAACTGTATTCCATCTAAATAGCAATGATAAAATGTGGTCAGTTTCCAAAAGTACCACTTCAACTGTGGTTCTCAAAGGACAAATGTGCAAGGAGACCATATACCAAGCAACATACCCTCCTGTGAAAAGAACTTTTGCACCTGGTTGTATTTTGGTGCCACACAGCTGCTATGGTAATTTTCATCACTCTTACTAATGCCATCATTCCATCCTCCTGGAGATTACCAGGGAGAATAAAAGATTGGGCTACTTCTGATATTCAAATAGTATTACCTAACTTTGATTTTTTTTTCCTTTGGAAAATATTTGCCTTTAAGTAAATTCATTCAAGGTAGCTTCTTTTATCTAATAGGAAAATGTGGTTTTCTTATTAGGGTTCTTTAAAAAAATAACAAATTTCCTTCCTATCATTTACTATTTTGTTTGCATTTTCCTAAAGTCCTATTCTCCTGCACAGAACTTTCAATGATTCCATGTTGCAATCAAGATAAAATCAAGAGCTCCAACTTTATTTCATGTAATTTTTGACAAAAATATCTCTACTACAGTCAGATTCCCTGTCATTTTAGTAGTACTAGATACTTGCCACTACAGTTTTATTGGTGTACACCCAATTACATTTGCCCCCTCCTTATGGAGGTACTAAACTAAATACCTACCCATATTTTAGAAGCATTTTAAAACCATGTTCTTGTTAAAGTTTCTCAGCCTATAGTGCTCACTCTGTTTTCAAGCCTTGTAATATTTGGTCAGTAGCTCTCATATGACGCATACTATGCAGAGGAAGAAATTCATGCCCTTGCTTAAACATGGCAAAGTTGCTGTTGATCAAAAAGGTTTAATAAAACAAGTTTTCTGTCTATAGAAAACCAATTCAGTATCTAAGTAGTAAATCCTGACTGGGAACTTCAGTGGAAATCATAGCGAAAGAACTGACTTCTTTATTTTAGTTTTGAGTAACATTCAACAAATTATCAGTTTATCCACGTTTGGAAAGGGGAGGAGGCATTCCAAAGACATATAATCTATCCTCTGAGGTAACATTTAAAATAGCCGTGAAAATGGATTCAGTAGGCAGTGTTCATTTCTCATCATTTTTTATGAGAGCTGTATTTATAAAAACTCTTCAATGATTCTCCCTCTACTGGGGGTCATTTAAACTAATTTTAAGAAGGCAAAAATTGTAAACACATACCTGTAAAGAAATGTATAAATTCAATGATATCTCAAATATTATTTCAGGAAATGTTATTTCTTTCTTTCTTTTGTTAACTTGCAAAATAATTATAAAATTTATCTGGAAACATAAATTTTGTTAAAATAGCCAGGAGAAATCTGAAAAGAGAAATAATGGTGGAGATCCTGTCTTTTCAGATTAAAACATAGTACATATTCCTATAATTAGAACAATTGAGCAATGAAAAAGGAAGATACTTAATGATAATTGGAAGAAATTAGCAATTCTCAAAATAGACCTAAATACATATAGTCATTTAATGCTTAGTAAAATTAGCTTATTAACTCAGTGAGAAAATTTACTTATTCTCTAAAAGTTAATGAAACAAATAGCTTGCTTTTTGGAAAACAAAAGGAAAGGAAATGTTAGATTAAAAAATTAACTATTCTTTAAAAATCCAGATAGATCAGATATTTAAATATAACTGCTGGGTGTGTGTTCAGAGTGATTGACTTTTACCTGTGTTTTATAGACTTATGAAACTCTGGGAAGATATCCCTGGCATGAAGACAATGTGGTGTGGGGCCTGCAAATACTGCCCATCAATCATCTGCAAGTTCAGTAGCCCCATGAGCATAAGTCCATATTTTAAATTATACTTCAGATGCTCATTGCCAAAGAAAACTCTGAAAACATGAAGGGAGGTGGGGGATGGGGATTTATGGTCAACAGAAGATTAAGAACCCAGTCACCTATTGCCGGAAAGACACCAGTATTGAAAAAGTGTTACTAACTGCTACAGGGCATCTAAGATGCTGGAGAAGGACGAGGAGGAGGGATGGTAACAAGGAGCACAACACCTAAGAGTCAAACTGAAGAATTGATTCTCAGATCATCTAATTGTCACTTTAGCACCACAGGACTTAAGTATCTTTAATATATTGAGATTCGTTGTTCCACATTCAATTTTTGTCAAGGTGTTTTTATATCTTTGAGTAAAGCCAAAGATTGTATTTTCATTTTGGGGGGGGGAAAAAAGTCCATTCACTCTTCTTATTCCCACAACCATTTTTCTTTCATCTTTCAGTCTCAAAAGTTGAATTTATTTGCTTTTTTATGCAATTAACATAATATTTGTATTTCCCTTGTCTCTGTGCCCTACCTCAGCATATTTCTCCCTCTGATCTTAGGCTTTAATCCTTTATTTTAATCTTAGAAGAGTGGGTTCACACATAAGTGATTTCTGCTAACTGTTACCATTTTCTCTCCGCTGACTTCGTCGTTAGCCTCTACAATCTGGCTTTCCTCCCTAGTAATTTTCTACTCAAAAGACCTAATTATTAAAGCCAAAAATATATTGAAAAACAATGCTTCAATCCTTCTACTATGCCTTATGGTCACATTCTTCACAGCTATTTACAGTACATGAATCATCTTTTTTTATCCTTCTTAATCACCCCAACTCTCTCTGCAACTTTCCCATCAGGGATAATAACCCCAAACCAATTAAACCATTCTCTAAAATGTCAGTATTCGTGTCTGAAATATTCTACTAAATTCCAGATTTAAAAGAGGGAAGTCAGACTTTTTAAGGAAATGACCAAGAAGAAACTAAATATTAGTAGGAAAGAAGGCAAATAAAGAAAACTTGCTAATTCCATCCTGACCCTTGAGTCTGCTTCCATTGCCCTGCATGGGCACAGTAACCTTGTCAGTGGTTTTAAGCCTATGGTTAACCAGTTAAGATGACTTTTCCAGAGTTTCATATTCTTATAGCTTGTGTTAAGAAAATTTTTTTTCCATTTTCAAAATATCAAAGTAGTAATAAATATTGATAAAAGTTTTCAAATTATACATGCACACCTCCACAAACTTCTGGTGATTCTAGTACTTCTTCCCTATCCCTATGGTAGAGTAAGCATGTGAGTGTCAGAAAGGGAAAGGATGATATACAAGTCAAATAGCCAAAGCTGAAATCCACATCCACACAGTTTATAGAAATGTAGACTGGACCAAAGCTCAATGAAAACATGAGACAGAGTTCAACATTGGCTGCTTTTAGTTTGCATCATAAATGAACTCTTCCACTAGATTTCAGAATGTCTAACCAACTCTTGTTAAAATGTTTGTATTTGGGAGAACTACTCTGAAAAGCCCAAAGCATATTAGTGCTCTA
The DNA here is from genome assembly GCA_023783475.1 of Daubentonia madagascariensis. Taxonomy (NCBI): domain Eukaryota; kingdom Metazoa; phylum Chordata; class Mammalia; order Primates; family Daubentoniidae; genus Daubentonia; species Daubentonia madagascariensis. Next base: position 34,823,603 of record JAKFHU010001035.1, on the reverse strand, counting down.
CAGATAGGCCTCATGTACTTCCTTCCTAAAAAGACATCACCAACCTGTAGGAGCTGAACCAATTAGAGATTTAAAGGATTCAAGCAGATTGTGGATCCTAGCAAAGAGACAGACAAAATATACAGAGGAATCCAGCACTACTGTCAGAATGGAGTAGAGAAGGGCAATCGGGTGTCATGAATGATCATGTGTGTCATTAAGATCCCCTCTGTCAGACAGAGGCAATCATTTTCCCCAGCCTCCAGATGTGATGCCGATTGATGGTTTACAGCTGAGTTAATTACCAGGAAATGCCTTGTCCATGTTTATGCCTCCTCCCAGGTAGTCCACATCCAATAACTGTTTCTGTACAAAGACACAGCCTTTTCCTTCAAGTTAGGACAACTCTGAAAGAACATTCAAGCTCCAGATTTCACTGTGGACCGAAGTGAGCCCTTTGTTGCAACTCCACCAGAGTTGAGCTTCTTCCTGTACCTAATTTTGCTTTCTTCACTCCTTCCCCCACAGGTATTGTCACAGACAGCACCCCTCAATAAACCTTTTGTAAACTAATTTCTGTGCCAGTGTTTCCTGGGGAACCCAAGATAAAATATCAGGGTAGGATTCCAGTTCTATGTTGGGTTACAAGAATGCTACAATTATCCAGCCAATGCTGCAAAGAGAGAATCCAGAAAGGGTCCAATCCATGGACAAGGGTTGCTACCTAGGAGTTCTAAATTATCCCTAGAGCACTCATCTCAGAAGGGCTGGAAAGGGGTTGTGTGTGGAAAACCAGCAGAAAAAAGGCGAACCATTTACTCTTGTTCACTCCTTGGAGTCATATTTTTTGGAGTTCCAAAAATTTGAGTGCTAAACATGACTTTGCCTGTTGCTAACTATGTAATATAAAAATAATTTCTGTGATTGCTAGTTTTATCCCTGCAATATGAGGATACACCAGTGTGATTTTGAGTGTTATATGAACAAATATTTGTGATGTGCTTAGCACAGTGACTAGCACAGAAAATTAAAAAATGAGCATCTTTGTATATTTTTGCAAACATTATCTCATTTAATTCTCCACATAATTATATAAGGTAGCTGCTTTGTCTGCAAGGATAAGTAAGTAGCATTGGAGTGATCAAAAGAAGAAAAGAAAGAAAGCAAGCAAAAGATATGAAATAGTCAGTAGGTCCTAGTCTGGAAGAAAGGAGACATCAAATGACACAGAAAGCTAAGTAGCTTTAAGGGACAGAGCAGGAACAAGAACAGAGTTCTCCTGGGGCTCTTACCACATACTCCATGTTCCAGTATTTAATAAATACTTGATTTGCTTAAAAATTTGTCATATGAGGAAAAAAGAAAAATTTCCCTCATGAGCAATAATTTAAATGGAAATGGTTTAACAGAAATGAAATTTTTTAAAAACCCTAAGAAAATCATTTGGATAATTGGGGATTTGGAGTTTCTAGAGTGTGTTCTTGTATGTTTTCCACCTCTTTAATTCCATACTTTAAAGAAACCTATTAGTCACCATAGCAAAATTTTGAAAAATGTGACACTGTGTGGGAGGTGCTGGTTTTTTCCTAATGAAATATTCTCTTTGCTTGAGTGGTCATTAACAGAAAGAGACATGGAGGCTTGTATCTATTTTTATTTGTGTAGCAATTGAAAAGGAGGAGATTCAACTTTTTTCAGCTTTTGTATGAAGGGTGTCCTACTTGGTAGTTTATTAACAGTGTATTTCATGATTGTACTGTATTAATGGAATTGATTAATAACAGGTAATCTTTTTTTATTTATACCTTGATGGCTACTTAGGGAATCAAAAAGCTTTTTTCCACCATTTCTTTCTAATATATTTAAAAAGCTGCAATATACTAGGAATTAACTCAATCAAATCTTTTTTCCCACCCTGTCTTCCTCTAGCCAATTTTCTCTCTTTATCATTATAGTAGGAGGAGTGTAATAATACAAAGTGACCTAAGAATGTTGCTGCCTGTTCATCCGGACAATGCCTCTGACAATATATTGGTGATATGCTATCAATTCTGAACCTAGTCCAGTTTCACAGGTTTGTAGTATTATGATGATCTGGGTCAGGGATATGGACTCACATTAACCAACATTTCAAGATAACAAAATGTACATGTACTAATTCTCATTGAAAAATATAATTATCAAGTAGAACGGAATGTTCAAATGGCCCTAATCCTTTTATTTACTCTCAGAAAGCTGAATGTATTTATAATTAGAAAGTTGTTTATAATTAAAGTAGCATGATGGAGTTACATAATTTCGGGCACTAATACTTTTTTGCATCCCTCTCCACAGTAGGTGTGTATGCTAAGCAAAGCATCATGCTAATGACCATTGTCTAGAGGACTCCCACCATAGGACATTGAGGAATGAGCTGCTAGCTTCTCTTTTTGACTTTAGCAGTTCTATGTTTCTAATCAACCATCTAACTTCTGTAGATATTCTTTTCCTTTTAATTTATTAATAGCATTGTCTTAGTCACAATTTAAACATGCTAATGTAGTCATATTTTGAAACTACACTCTCATCTCTTGATTGGGACCACCCATTTCAAAGAAATAATTACTTAGGTGGGTGTTTTTCCATATGGCTGAGTTTATCCATTTACATATTGATTTTCTGCAATCTAGTCTCAAAAGTTAAAAAATTTCTAAGTTCTGAGGAAAACTTGTGAACTTATATAATTCTTTAGAGTGTGCTTGAGAAGTCAGTTCTTTTAGATGTCCCTCTCTTCTGGTTAATTTTATATATGACCTGGAAATAATTTTAAATTGAGTTTATTTAATGATTTAAATAGGTCATCTTTAACACAGTTCAAAAAAAATTTTTTTAAAGTATGAATAAAAATATGTCCCTCTCATTTTTGTTTCCTTCTTTTCCTTTTCCTACTCCCTCTATCCTATAAATATTTAAAAAGCTGGGATATGCCAGGAGTCAACTCAATCAAATCTTTCTTCCCACCCTGTCTTCCTCTAGCCAATTTTCTTTCTTTATCATTATAGTTATATTTTGAATTTTTAATTAATTTTTCTGTATCCTTCCAGTTTCCTTACATGTATATAAGCAAATGTGAACATATATTTTCTTAGTTTCCCCTTACTAGATGTCTACACATACTACTTTGTATCTTGCCTTTTAAATTTAACAAGATACTTTGGAAAGCTTTCCAAATCAGTGCCTAGAGAACAAATTATTTTGTCCAGTTGTATAATATTCCATTGTGTTAAAAGGTACCATAATTTGTTCAATCAGCTTTTTATTAATTCATATTTAGTTTTTGGGCAAAAACTTAAAAGAAGATGAGGAGGTGGGTCAAACAGATATTTGGGGGAAGTGAATTCCAGGCTGTAGCAACTAGTGCAAAATTCTGTAGGTGGGAGAATATCTAGCATGTTGGAGGAATACCAAGGAATTCAGTGTGGCTAGAGCAGAAGTGGAGAGGGGAAGAGTGAGAAGTTATCATAGAGGTGATGAGAAGCCAGAATGCATAGGGCCTTGCAGACAACCTAAAGGACTTTGTCTTTCATTCTGGATGAAATGAAAAGCCACTGAGTAATTGGAACAAAAGAAGGACACAATCTGACATATATTTTAAAAGGATTCTTGTAGTTACTATTAAGACTGGGCCATATAGAACAAGAGTGAAAGCAGAAAGACAAGTTAGAGGGCTCATGCAGCATCCCATCAAGAGGCGATGGCAGCTTAGGCAGGTGGTAGGGGTAGAAATGGGTTGTCAGATTCTGGATACATTTTGAAGATATAGGAAATAGGACTTCATGAAGAATTGAACATGTGATGTAAGGGAAATAAGGAAGTAAATTATAACTCTGAGTTTTCTGGCCTTAACTGGAAGGATGGAACTACTATTACCTGAGTTTTTTTAAGACTTGATTTTATTTCCTTTTGTTCTAAAGTCTCTATTCATATTCTTTGCTTGTTTTTCTATTGTGACTCTGATCTTTTTCTTAAAGCTTTCTAGATTATCTGTCATCTATTTATCTAAGAAAAATTATCTCTTTATAGACAGTATGAATAAAAATGTATTATGTTAATTTATATATTTTTTGTTCATGTCATTTTTGTTATTTTTGTTTGTTGATTTTAGGGCATGTGGATGTTCTTTTTTAAATTACTTGAATGGATCCATTTTAATGGCTCCTGAATTTTTAGTCAAAAATAGACATTATTTCTGCTCCAACGTTAGGGATGTATTATTTCATGGTCTTGTTTTATGGTTTTATATTTTACATTTGTATGTCTAATCCATTAGAAATGAATTTTGGCAAAAGATGGAAGGTATGGATTTGACTATGTCTAGATGACTATCCAGTTTTCCTAACACCACATACTGAATTATCTGTCTTTCTTCACTGATGATATATGCTGCCTTTCATAACATAGATTCCTAAATGCACCTGGGTCTAATTCTGGCATTTCTATTCTATTCCTTTGGTCTCCATGTCTGTTCATGTGCCATGACCATAAAGTCTTATTTATCAAGAGTTTAAAATTATTCTAATAAATGGTGGGGCTAAGACCATATCTCTGATTTTCATGTTCCTCATTTCCTGGGTATTTCTTATGCTCCTATTTGAACTTTAGAAGAAACTTGATGAGTTGCAAATTTAAAAAAAGATAAGAAATGTGTTGGTATCTTATTGGGATTGTGTTAAAACTATAAACTAACTCAGAGAGCATTGGCATCTTTGTTTTTTAAGACTTCGTATCAGGACATGATCCATGTTTCACTTTTTTCAGTTCTTCGTTTATTTGTTTGTTTTCCAAAGGTATTGTAAATGTTTCTTCAGATGGATCTCATGCTGTTCTTGTCAAACATATTCCTAGTCTATCATTCTGTTCCTATTTTAAATGAGGTTATTTTTCTTTTGACCTACACCTTCTAAGTGTTTTCTATTTTATATAAAAATGGTATCTATTTCTGTATAGTATTGATTTATACCCTATTACTTTATTGCATTTTCATATTATTTGTATGGTTTTTCAGTGGTTTCTATTGTGATTTTAGAATCATTTCAATTATTAAGAGAGAGAGTTTAATCTCCTCCTTTCCTAATTTATGTCTAATTTATTGGCTAATATGTTCAGTACATTTTTTTAAAAACTCCAATAGTTGTGATAGTGAGCAGCCCCATTTTGTCCCTGCATTAATATGATTTCCTTCTGGGAGCCCTAGTGGTACTGGGGCTGATAGAGATACAGTCATCATGGTATGGGAATGTATAGTTACAATTATTTTATTAAAAACAGTTCTTGTTCTTTTAAATGGGCTTCTCAGCATCCTTGGAGATGATTGTATACATTTCCTCCTTAGATATCTGTACTCTGGATAAGAGTGAATCTCTCCCTGCTTTCACACCTCCTTCTTCTGGGCTAGAGAAGGCACCCAAGAGCACTTCCCTCTTTGTGTTAGATGGCTTTGTTTGGCCTTCCTCACCTCCAACAATAGAAGAAAAAGAGGGAACCTAGAGCTCAACGTGCTTTTGGAAACCTTCCTCCCCTTTTCTAACATTCTCAGACTTGCCACCCTATTTGCCCTGAGGTAATCAGGGCATATTTCGTTATATCTATACCCCTGAATTCTGTTCTCCACAGGGCCTCAAACATGTCACCTAATCTTTAAGAACTTCCCTTGCATCCTGTTTAAAGCTGCAACTCTTCTCACAGGTATAGCCCAGTCCCCTTCCCTACATTGGGTTTTCTTTAGCGTGTGTCACCAATTAGCACACTCTTTATATAACTGTTATTTTTTAAAGTTGTTTCTCACTCACTCAGCCCACTAGATTATAAATCCAGATGGCAGAGAATTTGTCTCTTTCATTCACTGATGAATCTCTGGAGAAAAATATTATCTGTTACAGAGCAAGTGGTAAATGATTTTTATTTAAGCAATCTAATAATGAAATGAAACATACTAATAAATTGACAAATATTGAAGCAGCCTGGAATAAAACCCACTTGTTAACAATGCCTTGTTTTTTAATATGTGACTGAATTTATGTACTAATATCCCTATTTTGGCTTTTTGCATTGATATTTACAAGTTAGTTTGGTCTGTAGATTCCTTTATTATGCAAGCTTTGTTAGGTTTTAGAGTTAATTAATATACTGGCTTTAGAAAAAAACACTTGAGAAGCTTTTCCTGTTTTTCCTACAGTTTTAGAAGTTGTGTTATCTATTTCTAAAGACTTGATTGAATCCTAGAAAATTATACAGGACTGGTTATTCATTTCCTAATTAGAGTATTAAGCTCTTTGGCAATTTTAAGTTTTTCCTATGAAAATCAATCTGTTTACATTTCCATCTGTCTTGGAGTTAGTTTTTGTTGTTTATATTTGCATAGCTAATATCTGTCTCAAATCCTGGCCTCAGGTAATCCTCCTTCCTTGGACACCTAAAGTGCTAGGTGTAAGCAACCACTAATATCCATATCAAGCAAGTTTTCTAAGTTATTTAGATAGTGTTGAGAAAATAGTTTATTTTTAAAATTTCTATGGTTATTTCTGGTACATATCTGTACATGCATTTATATGTGTCTATGCACATTAATATGTAGATACATTTATGCACACACTGTGTGTGTGTGTTTTATTTGAGAATTTTTTTCTTGGGTATTAATACTTTCTCCTTTTTTTAATTTAGATTAGCTATGGATTTATTTATTTATTGAAGTATTTTTTTTAACAAAAAAATCAGGCTTTGTATTTATTCATTATCTAGGAAGTTTTTCTGCTTTTTAACTCCTTAATTAATGTTTTTCTCGTTAGTAACTCTTTCCTTTTGCTATTTTCTTCAGTTTGTTTTGTGAATCTTTAACTTGTGGATTTAATCAATATTTTTATATTTTTAAAATAGATGCAAGTATTTAATGTTATGAATTTTTTTGAGCATCGTTCTGGCTATAACAATTTCATTGGATATGATAAGTCATGTTTTCATCATCATATTTTTTTCTTAAATATTCTACAATTTCAGTATGCAGATCTTCACAGATCTAATAGTTTCTTCCAGGCAATTTTTTAATTTCAAGGTAGAAGATAGTTTTTTTTATTTAAAAAATTCTACTGGTGTTGCATTATGACAAAATGTTTCCAGTCATATTTATGTTTTTGAGTTTCCTTATTTAGCTTAATATATGGTCATTTTCTGTAAATATCCTGTGGGCTTTTGAAAAGATGGTATACTTTCTATACTCAGAATATAAAGTTTGATATATAAATCCATATATTATCAAATTATTTATTATGTTGTTTAGTTTCTCCTTTATACTATCACATTTTTGTTCACTTTATTTCTCAAAGACAGGAAGATTTTAATTAAACTTTTCTTTTGGTATATTTCTGTCTAATTCTGAATCTATGGAAGTTTCATTTTTATAGACATTGATATTAAGTTATTTGTGTTTTTAATATCCATTACTGTTGTAATTTCATTGTGAATCACATGAATTAGCTCTGTAAAGTAGACCCTGTGTCCACTGTAGTGGTTTAAACCTGGAATGTAGCTTTTCTGATAATATAATTGGTATACCTGTTTCCTTTTTGTTTACATTTTCTTCTTTTTTAAAAAATTTATTTATTTTTATTTCAAAATATTACAGGGGTACAAACATTTAGGTTACACATATTGCCTTTGCACTGCCTGATTCAGAGCTACAAGCATGCCCCTCCCCCAGACAATGCGCACCGCACCCATTAGGTGTGAACATACCCATACCCTCCTCCTCCCTCCCACCTGCCCGACACCTGATGAATGTTACTTTCATATGTGCACATAAGTGTTGATCAATTGAAGTATCACAAGAATGGAAAAACAAGCACCACATATATATTTGCTTCTTATGACTTTGTGTATCCTTTTTATTTTCAACCTTTCTGAATCACTTTATTTTAGGTTTGTTTCTGTTTTACAGAATAAAGTTCCATCTAGCTTTGTGACACAATCTGAACAATTTTTAAAAATTGTTCTGTGAAGCCCATTTTCCCCATCACTACCATGTTTTAGTTAATAACATTACCTTTTCTGGTTTTCCTTTTGTATCATTAAATATGTTTAAATTTTTTTTAAATTTTTAATTATGAAGTTGATTTTAAATGATATGTATTCCTCTCAGATATTATACATGAGACAATCAACAAATATAATTACCCATAGCTTTCTGAAATTCCTTTCCAATTTTTGTAAATTTTTTAAGTTCTAGCTTGTCAGAAACATAATGTTTTAATCCTATTATAAAGTTTTAATCTACATTTTTCCTCTTTCAGTTCTACTGTTAAATACATTCACTGCTTTCTCCAGTTTTTTAATTCTCCAGTCATCTCTTGATTTTATTAAAGTAAGTCCATTAGTAGTTTCTTCAAAAAAGGCCCATAGGAACAATTTCTTTGAGTTCTTGACTGTCCAAAATTATTTGACACTAACATGAAGAAAAGTTTGGCAGAATATAAAATTTTTTGGATATACTTTTTTTTCTTGAGGATAATTTAGGTGCTGATGTTTTAGCACAGAAAGTCATTATCAATAAATGAGACTAGCCTGAATTTTCTCCCATATAAATGACTTGGTATTTTGGCAGGCTGCCTAAATATTGTTTCTTTGTCTTTGACATCCAGTAACTAAACTTTGCCGTGTCTTAGTTTTGATCAAATTGAGTCATTTTCATATCCATTGTTTACCCTTTTATTTCAGAAAAGTTTTTGGAATTATATCTTCCAATATTTGTTTTGCTGCAGTGTTTAAGTTTTAGGCTGTGTTTCTGCTCTCTACAAGAAGCATCTTGGTTCGTTGCTCTCTACAGCCCCTGAATCCACCATTTGAGAAGTCATTTCTTTCCATCATTTTCCTTGGATATATTTACAGTGACTCAGAAATCCAGATTTTCTAGAAGTAGGGAAGTAACCTTTTTTTTCTTCAAGTGAATAGGCAAAAGTAAATAAATTTTTCATGATAACCTTCTTTCAATCTAAGAAAGTCTTTTTCAGTTGAAGGTGGCTTTATTTATCAGGTAAATATAATATCAAAAGGAAAACATTTGTCTTTTATCTGGAAATATTTTTCATAATTGTGGATTATACAAGTTGTATATAAAATGCTGAATTTTAATTGAGTACAAGTTTAATATAAACCCATAACATATGCAATTGTCTCCCAATTTTATTACTCAGTCAGGTGAAGTTTACAGAGCTTTAGGGCTTAGATTGTGAGATATAAAATTCAACTCCACTCAGTAGTATAACAACAGTAGGAGTTTGTATTGATTTGTAGTGACTATATATTTAGTAATAACACTGTATACTGTAGAATGTACATGCTGATGTGTTACATATGACTGAGGGAAAACCTGGGGCCTTTAGGCCAAAGAGGAGAAATATTAGAGAGTTTATGGTAGCTGTCCTTAAATATTTGAAATAATGTCATATCTAAGGAGAACAGAAAGAAACATTAGTTTAATGAAGTGGAAAGCTATGTAATATGAAAACTGACTAAGAATTGAGTAGGTGATCATGTGGGGAAGGCAGCTTCTTATTACTAGGAATCCTAATAGGAGCTGGAGTGGCCATATTTCAAACCATACAAAAGAGACTGGAGTTGGACACTTGGTAGAAGGTTGGACTAATGTGTCTTTCATTTCTAAGATACTATTTTTTAATTTGGTGCCAATTCACTTGGAACTTTAATAGCCTCATGAAAATTAGATGATGGGTATATGAGAAGAATAATTTTCTAATGAAATATGTGTAAAGTGAAGGATTGGGAAGCAACAAGGGTAGTGTTTTGTAATTTCTGTTGGTTGCCATAAAAATACTTCCTAACTTAAGACTAGTGAGGGAAAGAGAGTAGAAGGTGTAAAGTCCAGGAGGCTAATGGCAGTAAGAAGGCAGGGAAGGAAGGTTGACATTTCTGGAGTCTAAAATATTCTGGGTACTCAATAAGCCCATAAGGGGTGTTTGCTGTTGATCCGTATGTTGGATTCTCAGCACATTCCAAGACATCAAAGTCACTTTGATCTATCAAGTACACAAAAATAAGTTATGATATATATGGATATGTATCGTTATGAATATATACCAAATTTACCTTCTCAAGTGTGCATAGCAATATCACAAAATGATCGTCTCTTTGGTTGCAGAGGAAATGTTAAGTTCAAGAAGAAATGAAACATATAATAACCTCTGAGCACAATGACAGCAACTAAAAACTAATAGCAAAAAGAAAGAAAGAAAAAAGAAAAAAAGAAAAGATTCTCCCTCATGGAAGCTTAGAAACAAAGAAACAATAGTTATTATTTTAATTAACTCTTTGAAGAAGGCAAAAAGAAAAATCAGAAATGACAGACTTTCTGAAAGATAATGATACTAAAAATATTACATATCAGGAAATGTCATATTTCTAGAAGTAATTAAAAATCCACAGCCTAAACACTTTTATCAATAAAAATGAATGAACATAAATGAGATTCTCAACTCAAGAAGCTAGAAAAAGAACAATGGAAAATCAAAAGAAAACACAAGGAAAGAAAAAATAATGAAAAAAGAGAAAATAATGTATTAGAGAACAAAAAAGAGTAGTTATAATTAATAACAAAAAATCCTGGTTCATTGGTTCATCAAACAAAAATATAATAGATGACTCACCAACTAACATAATCAAGAAACATAGGAAGAAAGTACAAATATATAAGAAATTAAAAAGGGGTATGACTATTAAACCAAAACTTAAAAATATGTATATAATGAAGAATTTCTTTACATACCTCTATAAAAATACATTTTAAAAACTAGCTGAAATGGATAATGTCATAGGAAAATAGAGTGTGCCAAAATTGAAAACAGTAGAGATAAAAAAAACTTAATGGACAATTTCCTACAACAAAATAAAGAAAGCTATCAAGAAACTTCCACAAAAACATCAGGGCCATTAATAAATATTCATTAATATTCAGTATATCCCATATTGATGAATATTGATATAAAAATAAAAGGCAAAAATTAGAAAGAGGAATCAAACACTACATTAAGAAAATAATGTGCTGTGATCAAGTGGTGTTTATTTCAGGAATACAAAGCTAGGGTTAATATCAGGAATCAACTGATATAATATACTTTATTAATGGAGCTGAACAGAAGATGTATGTGATTATATTCTTAGAGTCCAAATAGGCATTTGACAAAATTTGGTTCTTATTTCTGATGTAAAGCACTCAAGAAAATAGGAATTGATACCTACTCCTTAATATGAAAAATATGCATACCTCATTATAAAAACTACAAGTATTTTAAATAGAGAACCACAAGAGACATTTCCACTAAAATCATAAACAAGTCAAGAATTCTCACCATCTTCCCTATTACTTATTGGAGATATGAGACATAGGATAAAAGAAAACAATTACATATAATATGGGGTTTATGGTATATATTTTTAACTTATTATAGCCTACCTTCAAACAATACTATGTCACTTCTTATACAGTAGAAACCTTACACCAGTATGCTTCTACGTCTCCCTTACTAGGATTGGTGATATTATTTTTATACATTGCACTTTTACATACATTTTAAATCCTGCTACAGGTTGTTATTATTTTTATTGAAAGTAAATTACATTTTAAAATATTTTAAAATTAAGAAATAAGAGTTTTTACATACCCATATATTTACAATTTGTGTAGATAGATCCTGTCGTAATCCATTTGTGCTACTATACCAGGATACTGCTGAATGGGTATAAATTGCTATAAACAATAGCAATTTATTTTCTCAGAGTTCTGGAAGATAGGAAGTGCAAGATCAACGTGCCTGCAGGTTTGGTCTCTGGTGAGGGCCTGTTTCAATGATAGTATCTTCTAATGGTCACATCCTCACATGGTGAAATGTGGAAGGTCAAAAAGGGGATGAACTCTGTGTCCTTACATGGCTGAAGAGCAGACGGGGTGAACTTTCAAGTTCTTTTAGAAGGCACTGATCCAGTCTAGGCTAATCACCTCCTAAAGGCTCCATCTCAATACCACTACAATGGGTGTTAAGTTTCAACACATGAATTTTGGAGAGGACGCATTCAAACTATAACAGACCCAAAATTTTATCTACCAGTTTCTTTTTTCTAAAGAGCTTTCTTTGAAATTCCATCTAGTGCTTGTCTGCTAAAGATAAATTATTTAATTTTTTTTTTACATCTTTTTGAAGTATTGACAATTTTATCATAATTAAATGAACATTTTTTATTCCTGGCAATATTCTTAACTCTAGAATGAACATTTTCTGATATTAATATAGCCACTCCGACTTTCTTTTGATTGATGAAAACATGGTATGGTTTTTGCACTCTTTTACTTTTAGACAATTTATGGGTTTTTTTGTTTTGTTTTGTTTTGTTTTTTGTAGGCAGTAAGTAGTTAGGCCATGGTATTTTATCCAATATTATAATCTTTGCCTTTTAATTGGTATGTTTAGATCACTTATATTTAATGTGATTATTGATCTCTTCAGACTTAAATCATCTATTTTTCTATTTAATTTATATTTGTCCTATTTGTTCTTTGTTCTTTTTTGTTTTTCCTTTTTTCCTGCATTTACAGTACTTTATTGAGTAGTTTTATTATTTAATTTTATTTCATTCTTTGGATTATGAGCTATAACACTTTATTTTATTCTATTGTTTGCTTAAGTGTTCACATTATGTGTATTTAATTCATTATAGGCTATCTTCAAGTGATGTTATCACATTTAATGTGTAAGAAACATAACAATATACTTCCATTTCCCACTGTCCCAGCCTTTGTGCTATTGTTGTCATACATTTTATTTCTACATGTGTTAAACACCACAATACATTGTTACTGTTTTTGCTTTAATAAATCAATTATCCATTAAAGACATTAAACATTAGGAAAAAAGTCTTTTCTATACAAGCATATATTTACCACTTCTGGTGCTCTTCACTGGTGTGCGTAGATCTAAATTTCCATCTGTTGTTATTTAGCTTCTGCCCGGAGAAAATTTCCTTTAACATTTCTTATATGTAGGTCTTCTATTGATGTATTCCTTAGAATTCATATGTCTGAGAAAATCTTTTATTTTGCTTCTGCTTATGAAAGATACTTTAATTAACTGTAGAATTCTAAGATGATAGTTTACTTTTCCCACCAGTACTTTAATGATGCTAATCCATTGTTTCTGGCCTCAACTTTTTCTAATGAAAAACATGCCATTCTTATCTCTGTTTTTCAGTGTGATTTTTTACTCTGGCTACTTTTAAGATTTTGTCTTCATCACTTGTTTCAAGCAATTTAGTTATGATGTGCCTTGATGTAATTATATTCATGTTTCTCATGTTCTTCATGGCTCTTAGGTTTGTGTATTCTGTATTTGAAAAATTGTTCTTCCTTATTAATATTTTTACCATCACATACATATGCCATATTTATTAGTAACAAATATAAATTAGTTATAAGTGAGTGAGCTCCAAATTCACTCCCAGTTGACTCTTCTATCCAGTTCTGCCATTGAGGAATATTTACCTTTGCTTTCCAAATACCATGTCTTAGCTTTGGAGAACAGTGGTTTGTACAGGTTTAGAATAGACAAGTTTACTTCCTAATTTACTAAGCATTTTAATGTACCAGTGTTCTTTAGACTGTGCTCTTGGTGGCCTCTTTAGGAGCTTCCAATGGAGAAATTAAAAGAGAGAACGGAAGATGGAGAGTGGATAAACAGGAAGAAGACTGCGTTCACCCTTCCTGATTCGCTGTCTCCTCCTTTAAACAGAGTAGTTTTTATTTGTTTTGTTTTGTTTTTGCTTAATTCATGAGTTGTGTGTGCATATGTGCATGTGTCTTTTAATATATTACATTTCTTCATATTTGCTCATTGTATTAGTGTGATTCTGTGCTAAATTTTTTAAAAAGAAATCTGAAAAATACTCATGAAAAATTTAATACTCTTCTAATACCTATATATACAAAATTTTAAAAATATTGCTTTGTACTGAAGATGAAGTTCTAGATTTTTGGTAACTTTGTTATCAAAAAAGGAAGTTTGTTCTTGTTCTTTCTGGAATATAGAGAAAAACAGTTTTTCTTGTTCTACAGATTTTCAGCGATGCTTTTGAGATCACTTTTTGTTTTGTTTTGTTTTGCCGGTTGGATTACTTTACATGTGTACTTCTTATTCTGCTAAGAGCAAGGCATGGCTTCTCACCCATTCTGCTGAAACAGAGGAGGAACTAAACAAAACAATCTTCAAAACAGATTGCAATGGGGTACACTTAACTCATTTCATTGAGTAAGGAATATAAATGATAGTGAACTTTTAAATTTCTTACTTAAACTAATTACATTCCATCCTCCCAGATGTCTTAATATGAACATGAATTGTTAAATACCTTCAGAGAGATTTTATGGTTGGAAACCTGAACTGAATTCAATTCCCACTTCTCAGTTACTTTGCTCACTAGCATGATCAGATTAATTCAATTCAGAATAAATGATTCAGAAAGGTCATGCCAGGATCATGTTAGTATGGATATTACCGTAACATTTATTCACATCTCCAGTGAAGTAGGTAGTGATTTCTAAGCCAAAGAGTGTGTATATAATAGGACAAGTATATAAATAGAATTAAAATTCACACTTCACTGCTGAGTCATCAAAGAAAATTTTCACATGCTAAGAAAAGATGAAGATGATTCAAGATGATCAGAGGTCTTTCTGCTCCTACTTCTGTTCCCCTTTGGAGATATCCTGTCTCTAGCTTGGAAGAAATCAAGCATATATGCAAGTAATCTGTTCTTTATTTTTCCCTGATGTATATTTCAGATGATTTATCCCCAAAGATAGTTTAATTTGCCTTCTAAAGATTTGTTTTAAAATGTGCCTGAGTACATCTAAAATGCTTCCTTTATCTCCATCACAGATGATTAAAATTCAATAGATGTGTTCTTATATAGTATATGCATACACATGCACATACACATGACAATGTGGCTTCATCAATATTCTAGCTGGCATATAAATTGTTTATGTGTGACTATAAGATTGTGCATAACATGTGCATTGCCTCTGCCATTCCATAACATTCCCAAGAGACATACTTTATAGTTCTTTGTTAACAAGTGGCTTAATATGGCTTAAGATAATTAAGACATAAGATATTTGTCCATTCTGAGGGATTTGCATTCACAAACAGGAAAATTTTACAGGGCAAAAACTTTCAACATCTAAACAGTTATCCCAGTGGAATATTGGACACAAAATCGAATGGGTGGGAATAAAAGCATAAGTTTCTCAGTATAGCTGAAATTTTAAAAACATAAAAGAAATGAACCAGAGACAATAAATTGTGAACAAGCTAAAAACCAGATGGGGATTTTTTTTTTTTTTTTTTTGAGACAGAGTCTTGCTCTGTTTCCCAGGCTAGAGTGCAGTGGTGTCATGATAACCCAGCTTCAAACTCCTGAGCTCAAGTGATCAGAGAGGAAATGTGAAGGTCTAGTATAGTCCTGAGGGCATTGGCCAACCTAGAAACAAGGAGGAGTGAATATTAAAGCCATCATTTTGATGACGGAGTGGCTCTAACTTACTCAAGGTGGGATTTAGAATTGAGACCCCTAAATAAAACTGGGACCATCAGAAGTCTCCACCTTTAGTGAATATGTAAAACAGAAAAAAAAAAAAACACATACTGCCCACTGGGTTAAGATTACAAAAGAACATGTCTGTCTTGGTCTGAGGTTGGATGGAAATTAAAGTCTACTGTAAATATCATAACATCAGACTTATCTTATGTTGGTGTGAGGTTCAAAATATAAAGTAAAATAAGAAATATGAATATAATCATCAAAGTAATTAAATCTGTAATTTAAAATATACTTAGATGTGAACATAAAATATATGAGATCTAAATCATTTCACCAAGAAAGTTCTATGATATATTCCTAGATTGACAATAAACCAGATAAGGACAATAAGAGGAAGAATATTTGTAAATCAATCTCACTTATGAATATAGACTCAAAAATTCTAAATAAATTATTAATAATTGAATCTAGCAATATATATCAAGAAAAATGTATTACCAAAAAGATTCATATCAATAATGTGAGAATGCTCTAACATGATCAAATATAATCATGTAATTCTTCAATAAACCAATTATTAGAGAAAAAAAAATATGTACATTGCAATAGATTTTTAAAGTAATAACATTCAAAATCCATTTATGTTAAAACCAATAACAAATAAAAACCTCCAACAACTTGCTCACCTTGGTAAAGGATAGCTATAACAAATCTCCTACTCAGTCATGAAACATGCAGTTCTATCATCACACTATCGAAGTGTTGAAATCATTCTCTGAAAATCAGCAGGAAAAAGAAAAATTCTTCCTTTGTAATCTTCTATTCAACATTATACTGGAGGTCTTATCCAACTCAATAATACAAGAAAAAGAAATACACTTGTAAGTTTTGAAAAGAACGAAATAACTGCCATTCTTCACTGAGAAATCTTTTTGAAATAAAGGAAATTCAATATAATCAAATAATTCTATTACTTGAAGAAACAAGCAAGTTTGGCAATATTTCCCCATTAACCTAAAAAGACAATTGCATTCATACACATTAGCAACAAGCACTCAAAGTGTAATTTTAAAAGAATATTATATAAATGTCAACAAATACTATAAGGCACCAAAGAAGAAATTTAGGAAAAAGTGAATAAGAACTTTATGAAGTGCTAAATTTTATTGAAAGAAAACAAAATAGATTCTAATGACCCAATATATGCCATGTTCATCAACAGAAATATACAATATTATAAAGATGGGAAATCCTTCCAAATTCAGTTAAATTACAATAAAATGAAAATAAATTTTTTGTGGAAAATAGGAAACTAATTAAAAATATAAAGGAAGAACCAATGGTTAAGAAGATCCAATAGAACTTTGAAAACCAAAAATAGCATAAGCTACCAGATTATCAGGCTTTATCACAACACTATAGCAATTATGATAGTATTGTAGTAATAGAGACAAATAGATCAATGAAACAGAAGAGTGCCCAGAATGAGACTCATGCATGTATGGAAATGTGAAAAGTTTATATAGATTATAAAAATTTACTTATATATCAGAGATAGGATTACACAGCAGCCAGTAATGGCACATCATTCAATAAATTATGCTAACACGATTTGTTATTCATAACTATCTAATTATATCTCTCTATTGATATACATATGTATATATATATATATTATAAGGTGGAATAAGTACCTCACATTACACACAGTTTCAGATGGAGCAAAGTCTTGAATATAAAAAATAAAATGATAAGCTATTGGATGGGAAAAATAGTATTTTAAAGCATGTAATTGGAAAATGAGTACAAAGCATATGAGGAACTCCTGGAAATCAATAATGAAAACAAAAATAATTCAATGAAATAGTGCCCAAATAATGTAAACTTCATCAATATAAGAGTATACCCTAAAGTCCAGCAACTATATGAAAAGTTACTCAGCTTCACCAGTAGCAGGGAAATGCAAAATAAAACAAAAATATGAAATTTCATACCTTTCAGATTCATAAAAATTTAAAAGTCTGATAATACTAAATTTTAGATGAGTGATCACAATTAAAGCTAGTGGGAAAACAAATTGGTACAACCACTTTTTAGGAACTCTTTGCCAATATCTGGTAAACAAGAATGCAGTCATGGAGCTCCTATGACTACAGGCTACAGGAATAATTTGCGCATATGCCCTGGGAGACATATTTGAGAGTACACATGGTAGTATCAGTTGCAACAATAAAATTAGAAGCATCCTAATTTTTCATACCAGGAGGGTGGATAACATGGTATTTGGTACAGCCATACAGTAGAATACTACATAGCAGTGAAAACGACAGAAAAAGCATGGAATAAATTAACATGGATATAAGTTGCAAACATATTTTGAATAGTACATATATTTATATACATTCTTAAATATGCAAATCTATACAAATATTGCTGAAGAACACATACACATAGTAAAGCAGATTCAATATGTGGATATTTCTGAATGTTGGGAGATGGAGTTGGCAGGAAAGGTAATATGATAAGGAAAAGGACAGGTCATTTGCCTTTAATGGGTTGATGCAATGCTTTAATATATAGTGGGTTTCATTACTTTTTTAACATCTTTTTAATATATAAACTATTTCACATCACAATGTATATTAAAGTACTTTTTAAAAACTCTCCAACTTCACTAAGTGTTTGGAAAATAGATCACTGGTGGGGAGGTTAGATAAGATTTGCTGGATAAGTTTGGTGTGACATTCACTTGTTGTGGCTATTAACTACATTCTGATATATTGTGCTTTGTTGCCAAAATTCATTTTAGCAAAAATTATGTTGTCTGAAAATTACTTCTGGGCTAAAATGAGCTATTTTTAAAATTCAAAAAACCTGAAGATTTCTTGAGGACAAAGGAAGCTATAGGGAAATAATATTCAGTTCCAGAGAAATCTCCAAATGATTTGATTAGTAAGGTCATATTTTATCAGTCAAAAAGAACACAATTCAGAATCTAATTTCATCACTTATTACTTGAGTTAACTTAGTAAACTGCCTTTGTTCCCTATAATAGCTGTCTGGAAAATGGGTAGAGAAATACTGTACAGAATTATTAATTTTGATTATTACAATTGAAATTTTATGTGAAAGCACCTTGCACTGAGAGGTATTCAGTGAGTTCTGTTTTTTTTTTCTTTTCTAATCAGTGAAGTGGCATTTATTACTCAAGTTTTTTAAAGTTTTTTTTTAAACTAAAACTGATTTTGCCAATAACAATAATTCTCCTCTTCATTTTAAAGTTTTAAAATTCAATAGGATTTTAAAATTTAAAACATTTCAAAGTTTCTTCTCAGGGATCTCAGTTTCTAAAAGCTGCTTTTTGTTGGTCTGCTTGATTGCACATAAACATAATGCAGAAAACATTCCAGTATTTTCTTTTTATTCTTCATGTAAAGATTTTAACCTGTCCGTTCTTGTTTGACTCTGTAAACCAATCGATTATTTTTTAAATCATGTTTAAAGCTGTTATCTTGGCTAAAGTAAACAAACGAACAAAAATATGAGTTGAACAAAATGATTTTAAAATGATTAAGAGCTAAATCATTTTGTTATCAAATTTAACACTTTTCATTAATGATCATTTTCAGATTCTTTTATTATAAATACTTTAATACATGATCCATTTGGATTGTAACTCCAAAATGATAAAAATCAACACTTTTGTAAATACTACTTCCTTAACAGTCTATAAGATTGTTTACCCCAAAGCTAAATGCTGATATGGATAGTTTGATGAGTGGTCTTCAGAGTATTTTGAGCTTATCATAGCCTATAGGACCTAGTTTTCCATTGTAAGAAGTTCAAAAGTGGAAGAAAACAATCTAAGCTGTGTTTTCTACTGTTTCCTACTTTCGGAATGTAAATTGGCTCATTTGTTTTGAGTATTATGAATTACACAGCTAAATCTCTCATTGCACCACAGGAAGCTGGATTCCTCTGAGTAATTACTTGAATATCTTTTATTCTCAAAGACGAAAAGGATAACATCTCAATAGGTAATGCATGATTAACCGAATAAAATATTGAGCAGTGCTCAAAACACTGTAACACTCACAGAGTAGTTTTTGTCATCAGAACTGGACAAATATTTTGAATTCTTTTACTATCTGTTTCTGAATAAGAGCAAGGGGACAAATGATTGTGGAAGAAGCTGTAGGAAAGAGGTTGCAGGGTATGGCAGAGGATGATAGAGTTGACAGGTTTCCCATTTCTTGACAATAATAACCAATCTAGGCCATTTTCCCTGCTGTTCTATGCTAGGATTCCCAGATTTCGCCAGTTTCCTCAAACTTCCACCCTCATCCCAACCTTCATCAGTCTGGGATTCTTATTTGAGGACTTTCTTTCATCATAACATTTCAATGACCTAAGCAAGAAAGTAGATATGAAGAAATATATTTCACCAAAAAATGATCTGACAAACACATTTGGTCACTGTTCAACATCTTGCATGAGGTTGATAACTAGAAGTCAGGATCTGAATTTAAGGCATAAGAAGATGTTAATTCTGCTTTTAGCAAAAATTCTCCTATTTGTTATCTACAAGGTGACAAGCCAACTTTTCAGCTTAGTGATTTAGTGTAGGTCAATAGAATTCGAAATCAGATTAAACAACAATCTTTAGAAAGCACAGTTTTTATATGATTATATATAACAACATGTTGAAAAAACATGTTATTTAACAACAAGGTTAAGAAACGTGGGTAATCCTATTGAATTTTAAAACAAAATTTCAGTTGTTAATCTTCATACATATGTATAGATGTATGTATATATACATAAGTTCAGGTATGTATAAAAGTATATAATATGTATATTCTTATATATGTAATATAAAACAAGTAAAGACATTTTAGCAGCATTCATAGAACTAGGTATTCAACTGTTCAAAAAGTTCAGCAAGGACAGATCTATACAGAAACTCCAGTGTGAAGAAGAAAGTTTCTTTCTGACTTTCTGAGAAGAGGAAGTAAGTTTGAATATAAACTTACTTTTTTCCTCAATTTCTTAACTTCTTCAGATGCTAAAGAACTTTTTTTGTTGTTAAGAATTCTAATCTTGATAGCAGTATTTTCTGGCATTTCTCTGAGAACAATGTTTACAGTGCAGCTTTGTTCAATGATGCTATTATCTACTTTTCCCTGTCACGTCATTTCTTATTTAAACACTCAATATAAAATAAGTTTCAGGGCAAATTTCCCTTTTCTTAAGATTCTCCTTTTTTTTCTTTTTAAAATTAAAGTGTATAGACTTTTAATTGCAATTTGTACTTTTCTCATTTTTCTCTCTCTACTGAAGGTACCCCCTTCAGTATTTATACACTTGTATTATTTCCTTCCACACTGAATCTTGGTTCACCCTTTCACTTGCTTTAAGCAAAAGAATGTGGTGAAAGTGACACTGTGCCAGTTCCAGTCCTTCCTAGTAATTAAGAAATCCTGGATATTTCCATTTTGGAGCTTCTGGGAGCTTGGATCCAACATGTAAGAAGTCTGGCTGTGCTACTACAGTGGTCATAAGGGAAGACCTCATGGAGAGGGCACGTAGAGAGGGAGAGGCCCAGCCACCTCATCACCCCAGCTGACCCTTCCAACTCTTCCCAACCTGATACTAAAGAAGCCAACTTAGAGCTTTAAGCCACAACCAAAATCTGACAACAGTTACGTGAGATTCCAAGCCAGATGAGCAGAAAAGCCATCCAGCTGAGTTCCAACCTAGAGTCCACAAACTTTTTCTGTAAAAAGCTCTATAGTAATTATTTTTTGCTTTGCAGGACATATGGTCTCTGTAGCAAATACTCTGTTGTTGTAGTGCAAAAGTAGGCATAGGCTATACATAAACATATGACCATAACTGTGTTCCAATAAATTTTATTTATAGCCATCGAAATTTGAATTTCATATAATCTTCATGTATCACAAATTCTTCTTCTTTTTTGTTAACTTTTGAACGATTTAAAAATAAAAAATCAATTCTTAGCTTGCAGGCCATACAAAAACAGACAGTAAACCAGAATTATTCCCTGAGTCATAAGAATTTGCTCCAACCAACCCACAGAATTGTAAGAAATAATAAAATATAGTTGTTGTTGTAAGTCCTTAACATTTGGGATAATGTGTTGCTCAGAAATAGATAACCAAAACACCACTTTACAGGTTCTGTCTCAGGGAAGGAATAAAAAGATCAGAACTCTAGGTATAGAATGAATAAAATGTGCGATTGCATGATGTCCACTTACTGAGGCAGCTGGGATAAATACTGGTCTGTAACTAACATAACAAACCTGTGAAATAGACTGGTGTCATCTTGTATCTACAAGCATAATCACCAAAAATCACATGGGAGTGAGTCACAGATCTAGAATGAGAGATTACCTATAAAGTACCTCAGATCAGGACTTGGTAAACAAGGACTGACACAATATTGATAATGAATTAAAAATCACTTCCCAGAAATCAACAGGAAAAAGTTGAAGGTGACATATTTATTTTAAAAGAAGAAAAAAATGATGATATAATAATTACCTTTGAGTATACGGAGGTAGAGAATGATAGTTTTTTCTAAATTATATAAAGAAAAAAAATACAAAGAGGGTAAATTGCAGCCAAATGTTTAATCTGAATATTAGGATTAACTTTTTGACAGACAGGACCAAAGAAAGGCACTTTTAAAACTCAGCGGTCGGCTATTTTTAAGAATTACATGATTGGTTTTCTGTTTTAAAAGATTTAGGTAAAGCGTTATCTAATGGCAGGGGCTGGGATTAGATGACCTCTTTTCACTCCAATTCTAATCCTGGGATATGTGGTTAGAAATCACAGCCTTTAATATGCAATTTGCAATTTCTACTGCTGAATCTAAACTGCCTCAGTTGGAAACTGATAGCTACTGTTGTCTATGAACTGTTGCTGAGCAGCACACTCTGAGGTTTTAACGGATATTGTAGAATCATCAAAGTGAGCTTTTCCCCCCTCCTGGGGTCTAAGTACTTAATCTTACTTTGAGAAAACCAAAATTAAATAAAATAAATGGATAAATAGGTAGATATAAATGCATAAATATTCTGAATGATTTTCTGTATTCTTTTCTCCAGAGAATAACATCAAATATGTTATAAAACCTGTGTTTTTACACAAAAAACACATGCTCACTTTTCCTGGGCAATAAACTATAATATCATAATGTTAAAAACTTGCCCAGTCACCAACCCCACAGTGGTCATAACCATTTTCTTTTAATAATATCTCAAAAAAAACACACACTTAACATGTGTAGGAACACATGTGCACACACACACACACACACACACACACACCCCAAACACCCTGGTAGAAAGGGGAAAACCAAAAAGTATAACTTTGAGAAATATTCCTTCCTTAAAACAGCACTAATGTGTAATTGACAAATTTCATACCAGTTTCCATTTGATTTATCGTAAAATTATTCAAAGTAGCAGGAATGCCATATGGTTTTTACAAATGTCTGAATTGATTGACAAATAAGACATACTGGTTTTATTAGGTAATATCTATGTTTCTTCTTTTATGGGACTATGAAAATGGTTTTTGCTATGGTCTGAATGTTTGTGTCCCTTCAAAGTTCATATGTCGAAATCCCTATTCCAAGGTTATGGTATTAGGAGGTGCAGCCTATGAGAAGTGATTAGATCATGAGTGTGGAGCCCTCATGATTGGGATTATTGCCCTTGCAAAAGAGATCATAAAAAGTGAGCCAGGCCCTTCCACCATGTATGCTAAAGCAGGCCCTCACCAAATGCCAAATCTGTTGGCGCCTTGACTTTGGACTTCTAAGCCTCCAGACCTGTGAAAAATAAATTTCTGTTGTTTCAAGCACCCAGTTGATGGTATTTTGTATAGCAGTCCAAATGGACTAAGACAGTTTCCAAATGAATTAAATTTGGTGGACATTTTTAGAGCTAATATAGTCTAAGACCCCTAGATGCTGGCAATTAATATTGAATATAAGGGGATATCCCCATATTGGTGAAATAATACAAATATAATTTATCATAAATCATTATAAATATAAACATATTCATAGACATCAGAGTTGAGCAGAAGAAAATACAATCACTTGGCACAGTTAAAAACTTGGGTGTTTTTGGACATTAGGCAATAATGCCAATATGTTCTTTAGTCACAAGTCTCAAATTCACTGCCCATCATTTTCAGAAAAGAACACCCAGAAGCTTTTATTTCCCAAAGGTTTAGTAGGAATGGCTGTGCCTACCAAGTATATTAAATATAAAGGACATCAAGGATTCTTGATTTATAAATTTATTTATGTGTATAAAGTGGGTGTATATATATATATATATATATATATATATATTTTCATAGAACTATCAAAATTAAGATGACTAGATGATGTCCTGTTCCTCACCTGTTTATCAACTTTTGATCATTTCAGAATTTATGGCTGTATCATGGTTGTTTCATTTCCTTTGTTTCACTCTTTCCAGTTTTTTGTCACTTTAACCTACTAATGTCTTTAAAATATGCCCACTTCTCTCCATCTTCATTGCTACTTCTTAGGAAATATCACCATCATCTCTATCCTAGACAGGTAAAATTGTTTCTATACTGCTTCATTATTATTCTTCTTTGTCTTAGTCAGCTTAGTCTGCTATAACAAAATACCATAAACTGCAGGGCTTATAAAGAGAGAAAATTTATTTCTTACAGTTCAATAGGCTGGTAGTCCAAGACCAGGGTGGTGGGGTCCAGTGAGAGCTTTCTTCCTAATTACAGATTGTCTAATTATGATCCTAAGCCTGGTTGGATGTTATACTTATACTTGTAAATGGCAGAAAGAGAGCTAGCTACTCTCTAGGCTCTTCTTATAGAAACACTAATTTCATTCATGTGGGCTCTACCCTCATGACCTCATTACCTCTCAAAGGATCCATCTTCAAATACCATCATATTGGGATCAGAGTTTCAACATATGAGTTGTGGAGGGACACAAGGATTCAGACCATTGTACTCTCCAATCTATTTTTACCCACACCCAGATAAATCCTTTCAAAATATAAAGCCAACGAATCACTCAACACTTTGATGACTTACTAGTGTGCCTCAAAGAAAACATACATTCTTTATTCTGGCCGAAAATATTCTGCATGAGTTTTTTTTTTGTCTAGATCTACAAATTC
Organism: Daubentonia madagascariensis; assembly: GCA_023783475.1. NCBI lineage: Eukaryota > Metazoa > Chordata > Mammalia > Primates > Daubentoniidae > Daubentonia > Daubentonia madagascariensis. The sequence continues at coordinate 34,798,774 of JAKFHU010001035.1, read as the reverse complement.
TATTCTTATGAGTTATCTTTTCTGCCACTGTGCTTAAGTCACTCTGTTTTTCTTTCTGTTCCTTAAACACAAGCTTGTTCCTGCCTCCAGGATTTTGCTTATGCTTTTCTCTCTAACTGGCATATTTTGCCTGAACTACTCTCCTCATATCCTGGCAACAATCCTAAGCCTAGTTGGATGTTATACTTCAGCTTGTAAATAACATTTTAGGGACATCATTCCTGGAGACTCTAAATACAAAGATTAATGCTGTCTTTTTTTAAATTTCAAAGTATTATGGGGCTGCAAATGTTTTTGGTTACATGGATCACTTTTGTAATGCTTGAGTCAGAGTTAAAGTGTGCCTGTCACCCAGATAGTGTTCATTGTACCCTTTAAGTGAGTTTTCATCTATCGCCTCTTCCCCCAGCCCCTGCTTGATTTCCAATGAGTTTTACTTCCCTCTATGCACATGTGTTGTTTTTAATTGCAGTACTCTGTTGATTCCTTCATGACACTTAAACATTTTTTAAAAATATAAGTATAGAGCTTATTTGGGCCAAGTTTTTGGACTACAACCTGGGAGACATGGATTCAAGTTGTCCTGAATATATGCTTCCCATAATATACTTTAAAATAAGCATTGCATAATAAAAAACAAATACTAAGAAGATTTGCTAACTGCTTATGTGCTAGAATTGGTGTTTGGTGCTAGCGATTCAAAGGTGAATAATACCCAGTCCCTGACCTTGAGGAACCTTCTGTCCATGGGAAGAGACAACCACATAAACAGACACTTAAGTGCAATCAAATAACTACGGTAAGAAAGGTACGTGGAGAACAATGAGAACTTAGAAGACTATATAAACAATATTGAGGACAACAAAGAAAACTGCAGAAGAAGCAATTCTCAGATTTATCCAAAACAAATAGAGCAATTGGCCAGGGAAAAGTTTAGTGTGGGAGATGTGAAGAAGAGAGAAATTAGAGGATTAATATTTGAAGTATTCCATATTGAGCAGATAAAATAACAGAACTAGAAGTAAAAACATAATGGTTAATTGAGAAATTTTATACAATATGATAATACTGAGGCAAAATACATGTGTCAGTGGTGAGAAATGAGAATACAAAGTTAGACAAAGGCTATACCTTAAAAAATCTTTAACAACAGCAACAGTGATAATAAAAGTAATTATAACGGCAATGGTACTGATTCATTCTTACTATGCACGAGGCACTTTTAAAGTGTTTTTTTCTCAATAAATTTATCCTTCAAAAACACCGTACGAGAAACAAATTGTTATGATAACCATTTTATAAATGAATAGAGATACAGAAAGGTTAAGTGGCTTGACTAAAACTACATACTCTATATAAGGAGCTATTAAATGGTTGTCAAGAGATTATATGATTTTCTTAGGAATAAAACACATACTCAGAAAAGTGCACAAAAGAAAAATATGTACAGCCTAATAAATTGTTGCAAATGACATCCAAATTGCAACCACTCAGAGAAAAAAAATGTCTAGCACTTGAGAAGCCTCCACCACCCCCTGCCACACCCCTCAGCAGGGTGCAGTGGCTCATGCCTGTAATCCCAAACTTTGGGAGACTAAGCTGGGAGGATCACTTGGGGCCAGGAGTTCAAGAAGCCACCCCTAGACACTTTCAGAATAGTAATATGAAGAGCTGCATGACCATTATCACCAGAGAAGCAACAATAATTGGTGAAAACTATTAAAAAGCAACAATTAAAATCTCTGGAAATTGTCCTAAGTGCATAGAAAAACTGAAGAAAATTTAATTCAAATAATCTGCTAAATCTCCATACAAAAGATGGAATCTATGGTATTTGATGCATGACCATTCTCACCCTCGGCCAGCTCAGTGTGACATAAACTCTACTCCATATAGGTACAGCAAAAGCACAGGGATCCCTCTCCCCTAAGCTCCCAGTTTAGGGCTATGGTATTTCCCTGAAAGAGGTGGATCATCAGCATTTCTCATCCCTAATATCCCCATCATGCAGAAATTCTACTTCAGGCAAGAGTAACTGAGAAGTCTGGCACTCCCTTTCTTCACCTAGCCTCCCCTGGGAGGACAAAGCTCTAACCTAGGTACAATAGACCAAGAATATCAGACCCCAATCACCCTCACTCAAATTCACCAAACCAGGAGAGGAAAACTGAGAAAATAAGGGCTTATTATACCTACCCAGCCATCCTACTCATAGAACATAGGTGTCACATCATGAGAAGCAGAACACCATTCCCACCTGAGATCCTGAGCAGTGGCCCAGAGATTTTGTCCAGGGGGCAAGGCAGGCCATAAGAATAAAGAGCTCTGGAGTAATCTCCAAAGGAACTAACTTTATTTGAAACAGAGAGTGGGGAAGTTCACTCCTAAAGGTATACAGAAAAAAAAAAGGAAAACTTGGGAGATAAACAACTAAGAGGAGGCTGACAACCCTAAGAGAGCCACAGGCTAAATTAGACACCAGAGAGAAGTGTAACAGAGAAATCAGGGAAAGAGACAGCTAAAATAGCCTTCATAAGGTCCGAACAAGTCTCAAAGACTCCTCCTGCAAAGAAGCCATATTAAGTGAATTAGCCTGTGGAGCCATTTATGTTCAAGGGCACTGTTGGAAACAATCGAATAATTAGCTGGCAATTGGTGGTTTTTAACTGCCAAGTGTGATACCAACGGAGGCACGTGGCTTAACAGAGATCAGGGAAAGACATGTTCAAAGACATCTGCTAAATTCACTGTTATCCAAGTGTGACTGAGCTCAAAAATGTGCCCTTCAAGAGCAACATCAGAAGCTGTACACTGTGGAGGAAGTAGACGTCACTGAAATAGTCCAACCGAGTCACTAAATTAATTTTTTTTAGAAAGCAAACAACAATAACAGCAAAAACAACAAGAAGCACAGGATGAGGGGAATTGGTATCAAGAATTTCCTAAAATGTCCAGTTTTTAACAAAATATTATGAAACATTCAAAGAATAAGAAAATGTGAAAAAAATTACAAATATGAAATAAAATCTGCCTTTAAGGAGGCCCAGATATTGGATTTAGGAGATAAATACTCTAAAGCAGTTATTAAAATAAGATCAAAGAATTAAAGGAAACCATGACTAAAGCATTAAAGTAAGTTAAGATGTTATGGTGTAAATTGTGCCTCCTTAAAATTTATAAGTTAAAGTCCTACACTCCACTACCTCTGAATGTGATTGTATTTGGAGATACGGTCCTTAAGGAGGTAATTAAGGTTAAATGAGGTTATATGGACAGGCCCTACTCCAATTTGACTCATGTCCTCATAAGAAGAGGAAATTTAGACACACAGAAAGACAGTAGGTATATACAGAAACAGAGAAAATATAATGTGAGGACAGAACAAAAAGGCAGCCACCTGCAAGCCAAGGCAAAAGTCCTCAAAAGAAATTAACCCTGAAAACACTTTAATCTTGGACTTCTATCCTCCAGTAGTTTGAGAAAATAAATTTCTATTGTTTCAGCTAACAAGGCTATAGTATTTTATTATAGCAGTCCTAGCAAACTAATACTTAGGATCACAATGTCTTATCATATAGAAACTGTCAATAAAGGGAAGAAATCATTTTAAAAAGAACTGGTGAAAACTCTGGAGTTTAAAAGTACAATAACTGAGGTGAAAAATTCACTACACTGGTACAATTGTAGATTTAAGATGGCAGAATAAGGAATAAATGAATGTGAAGATAGGACAATGAAGATTGTGCAATCTTTGGGAGAGAGAGCAAAAAGAATAAAAATAAATAAAAGAGAAATATGGAACACCACTATGTGTGTGGTAACCCGTGCATAATGGTATTACCAGAAAGAAATAAAAAAAGACAGGAATAGAACAAATATTCAAAGAAATAATGGCTAAAATCTTCCCAAATTTGATTAAAAATCATTAATTAACATACCAATAATATTAATGATGCCAAGTAGGTTAAAGCACCAAGAGATCTATGACTCAACACATCATAGTAAAAATGTTAAAAACTAAAGATAAAAAGAAATGCTTGGAAGCAGCAAGGGGAAAATGGCTCATCATGTACAAGAGAAACTCAATATGATTAACAGCAGATTTGTTTTATCAGAAACAATGGAGGCCAGAGGCAATGGTATGACATAGTCAAAAGGCTGTGGGGAGGGGGGAACTGTCAACCAGGGATCTATATCCAGCAAAACCATTTTTCAAAAATGAAGGTGAAATAAGGACATATCCATGTAAATAAATGCCGAAATAATTCTTTTCTAGCACTCCCACCTTTCAAGAAATACTAAAGGAAGTTATTTAGGCTTAATTCATGTGACCCCCCAAGAATTAATTTAAATCCACTTGATAAACAAAGAGCTCCATAAGAGAAACATAAGAAAGAGTATATTTGCAGATACTGGAATTTACATATACTGCAATTATATAGAGAAATATAAGATACAGCATATCTATTTTATTTTACTTAATTGATTTAAAAATAATTGTATAAAATATTATATATGTAATTGTATTGTTGGGCCTATAATTATAGAAATGTAACATGTTTTACAATAATTGTAAAATGAGGTGGGTGGGAGCAAATACTTATTGGAATAAGAAAGTGACACTAAGTGGAAACTTGAACCCATGGGAACAAATGAAGAGAAACAAAATTATAAGTAAGAAAGTTGACATTAAAATCTCAATAAATATATAGTTGCTCTCTTTTCTTTCCCTAGTTTCTTTAAAAGGCATAAAATAGAGTAACAACAAAACAAGATATTACTGGGTTTATAGTCTATAAAGATGTAACATGTATAATTATAACAATACAAGGAGAAATCTAGGACTAATATTTTTATATCTCATTAGAATTAAATTAACATAAATCTGAAGTAAATTTTGGTAAGTTAAGATGTATATTGTGGCCATAGAGAAACCAAATAACACTAAATATATTGAAAAAATATTATGGGATTTAAAATATGAACCTAAAATATACATTTAGTAGTAAACAAAGCAGTAAAGAACAAAGGAACAAAAAAGACATATAGAAAATGAAAGGTATAATGGTACATATAAATTCAACTGTATCATTAAAAATTAATGGATTAAACAATCCAATCAAAAGTTAGAGATAGCCAGATTAGATTTTAAAAATCTAACTATATAATGTCAGTAGGAGATGCACCTTAGACTCAAAGATGTAAATAGGATGAAAATAGAAATGACTTTAAAAACTGATATACCAATGCAAATAGCAACCATAACAAAGCTGGAGTAGCTATACTAATAGCAGTCAGACCCAATAGTCCTTAAATAATAAAAAGTGTTACTTGAGATAAACAGGGATGCTTTATAATAAAGCAGGCCAACCTGCTTTATTATTTATTTTTTTTATAAATAAAGCAGGTTGGCCAACCCCAAAATAAGATATAATTACAAATGTATATGCACTAACAACAGAGCCCCAATATACATGAAATAAAAAGTAATAGAATTGAGAGGAGAAAAAAATTCAACAATAATAATTGAGAATTTCAATACCTCATTTTCAATAATGTATAAAACAAATAGAAGATCAAAAAGAACACAGAAGAATTGAACAACACTACAAATAAATTAGGTCTAAAAGACATTTGTAGCACACTGCAATCCAACATAGCAGAATATACATTCTAATCTAGTGAACATGGAACATTCCACAGGATATAGCACGGTCTAAGCCAGAAACAAGCCTCAATAAATTTCAAATGATTGAAATCGTATAAATTATGTTCCTTGATCACAGTAAAAATTAGAAATCATAGCAGAAGAAGATTTGGGAAAATAACGAATATGTGGTAATGCAGAATAACCAATGGTTCAAAGAATGAATCATAAAGGAAATTAGAAAATATTTTGAGATAAATAAAAGTAAAAACACAATACACTAAATCTTATGGATTTCAGCTAAAGGAAGGCTTTTAAGGAAATTTGCAGCAGCATAAATGTGTGCTAAAAAAAGAAAAAAGATCTCAAATCAATAACCTAAACTTCCATTTTAATACACTGGAAAAAAGAAGAGCAAATTAAATCCAAAACAAGCGGAAGAAAGGAAATAACAAAGATTAGAGCAGAAATTAATGAGCTAGAAAATAGAAAAGCAATAGAGAAAATCAACAAAGCTAAAAGTTAGTTCTTTGAAAAGATCAACAAATTGTCAAACATCAGCTAGACTTACCAAGAAAAAGGGAGAGAAAATTCAAATTACTAAAGTAAAGAATAAGAGGGAATATCACTAATGACCTTATATAAAAAAAAGTATAATAAGGGTATTCTAAGAACAGTGGTATGTGAACAAATTCAATAAGTTTGATGAAATGGACAAGTTGCTAGAAATGCACAAACTAAACTGACTCAAGAAGAAACAGAAAATATGAATAGATTTATAACAAGTAAAGAGATTGAATTAGTATTTTAAAAACAACAATAAAAACAATAAAATCTTCCCACAAGGAAAGCCTAGCCCCAAATGGCATCATGATGAATTATGCAAATATATAAAAAAATTATACCTATTGCTATGGGCTGAATTGTGTCCCTCCACTTCCAAAATCATATGTTTAAGTCCTAACCCCTGATACTTCAGAATGTGACTGCATTTTGGGATAGGGTCTTTAGTGAGGTAATTAAGTTAAATGAGGTCATTGGGGTGTTATATGAATGACTGATGTCCTTACAGGAAGAGGATATTAAGACCCTGACACAAATACAGAGGAAAGACCATGAGAAGACGCAGGGAGAAGACAGCTGTCTGCAAACCAAGGAGAGAAGCCTCAGAAGAAATCAACCCTGCCAACACCTTAATCTCAGACATGTAGCCTCCAAAACTATGAGAAAATAAATTTCTTTATTTAAGCCATTCAGTCTGTGGTACTTTGTTAAGGCAGTCTTGGTCCATTTGCGCTTCTATAACAAAATACCTGAGACTGGATAATTTATTAAAAAAAATAGAAATTTATTTTTCACAGTTTTAGAAGCTAGGAAGTCTAAGATCAAGGAACTGGCAGGTTCCGTGTCTGGTGAAGGCCACTACCTGCTTCCAAGATGGTCCCTTGAATCCTGCTTCCTCCAGAGGGGACAACTGCTGTGTCCTCACATGACAGAAAGGACAGAAGGGACAGACTCCCTCTCAACAAGCCCTTTTATAAAGTGCTATCCATCCAGGAGGGCTCAGATCTCATGATATAATCACCTCCTAAAGGGTTCACCTCTTAATACCATCACATTGGCAATTAAGTTTCAGCACATTAATTTTGGAAGACACATTTAGCCCATAGCAAAGCCCTAGGAAACTAAGCCAACAATTACTTAGTAACCCTTTTTTTAAAAAACAGATGAGAAGGGAACACTGTCCAACTCAATTTGTGTGGCCAAAAAGATCCTGACACTAAAACTAGACAGAAATATCACAAGAAAACTACAAACCAATATTTCTTATGAATATCAATGCACAAACTCAAAGAAAAATACCAGTAAACCAAATCCAGCAAAAGACTACCATGATCAACTAGGACTAATTCCAGGAATGCAAGATTGGTGTAATATCAAAAGCAGAATTAATGTAATATACCATATTAATAATAAAGGGAAAAACACACATGATTACCTCAAAAGATTAAGAAATAAGCAATTGACAAAAACAAACATTCTTTCATGTTAAAACATGCAACAAATTAGGAATATAAGGAAACTTTATCAACTTGATAAATGATATCAGTGAGAAATCTCTAATATCTCACTAACAACATACTTAATGGTGAAAGACTGAACATTTTCCACCAAGGTAAGGAACATGACAAGCATTTTCACTATCAGCACTTTTATTCAATACTGTACTAGAGGTTCTAACTAGGGTAATTATGAAATAATTGATAGATTCCATTAAATCTCTATCAAAATCCTAAATTACTTTTCTTTTGAAGAAATTGAGACAGGCTAGTTCTTCAATTTACATGGAAAGGCAAGTTACCAAGTATAGTCCAAACAATCTTGAAAAAGAAGTTGGAGGACTCATGCTTTTGAATTTCCAAACATACCTCAAAGCTACAGCAATCACAACACTGCTACTCACTTAAGGATATACATATACGTCAATGGAGTAGAAGTACGAGTACAGAATTAAACCCTAACATTATGGTCAATTGATTTTCAATAAAGGTGCCAAGGTAATTTAATGGGGAAAGAATATTCTCTTCAACAAATGGTGCTGGGACAATTAGACACCAACATGCAAAATAATTAGGTTGGACCTATATTTACACCATACATAAAATTTACCTCCCCATGGATCATAGTCATAAATGTAAGAGGTAAAACCATAAACATAGAGTTAAATCTTAGTTAGCTTGGGTTAGGCACAGCCCTCTTAGATACAATGCTTGAAGAGTAAGAAACAAAAGAAAAATGATAAGTAAATACTTGTGTTGTTTCAAAAGACACCATCAAAAAAGTGAAAAGACAACCACTGAATGAGACAAAGTATTTGCAAATCATAAAACTAATAAAACTGATAAAGGACTTGTATCCACTTCCATTGTTTCTGTTAAGAAGTCAGTTGCTAGTCTATTTGTTTTTGTTTTTATTAGGATAATCTCTGATCTCTGAATGTTTTTAAGTTTTTCTGTTTCTGTTTGCTTTTCAGCACTTTTACTGTGATGCATATAGGTGTAGGTTTATTTTTATTTATCCTTCTTGGGTTCTTAGCATTTATTGCATCTGAAGATCATTGTCTTTTATAAGCATTGTAAAATTATAAATTATCATTTCTTTAAATATTATTTCTGTCTCATTCTATGGTATACCAATTAAATTGATATTACATCTTTATCACTGCATCATCTGTGTTTCTTAACTTCTGTTCTAATTGTTATTCTTTCCCCACTTTGCTAAATTCTGATATTTTCTTTAAACCAGTCTTTCAATACTAATTCTCTCCTCATCAAAGTCTAATTACTTCTAAATCCATCAATTGTGTCCTTAAATTTAATATTGCATTTGTCATTTCTAGAATCTTCATTGGGTTATTTTTTACATTATTCAATTATCTTCCAAATTTCTTAATCTTGTATTTTATCTTCTGGTATAGTAAATATAGCTATTTTATCCTCTATATCTAGTAATCTCTGGCCTTTTCTGGTTCTCTTTCTATAGTTTACAGTTAATGGTAATGGTTGTCCATATTATATTGTTCCTTTATGTTTTATTGTTTATGATAGTGTGTTTATCATTATATATGCCTAATTTTAAAATTAATTCTAGGTCTAAGATGATGTAATCCTCCAAAGAGGATTTAATTGATTTTGGAAAACAGTGTTGGGCACAATCCCTTCTAGATCACACAAATCAGGTGTCACAGTTTCAGGTGACAACAGGTGAGCTGAAGTTCCTGAGAGGATCTGTTAATACTTCCAATTCACCATTATTCCTAGTGCACAGCCCAAACCTAGAGTGAGGGGTTCACTAATGTGCTTCCACTTTCTGACATGGTCTGTACAGTGTTGTGTTTCTTCTTAACCCTGGAGTGCTGGCAAGGGCACCATTCAGCCTCTCTACCTCTTAGTCTCCACCTCAGAGTTTGTCCTCCTCTACAACAAAAAAAAAGTCCCAAATGTCAGACTTATCTCTTTAGGTACAGCTCCACCATCTTTAAGATCTTCCTAAGATCCTATCTTGTTATCTCTTCAGTATCATCAAGTATTTTAAAAAATGATTTGTAGAGCTTGTCTAATTGTCTTGGTAGGATATTATGAAAAGTAGACATCATCAGGTTTACACTTCAGATGAATTATTAGAACCATAAAGTATGCATTTGAAATGAATTATAGAAGCATGGAGAAAATTTATTGGGGGCAATTTTGAGTCTAGGGCATTTAAAGTTTTGATGGTTACTTATATGTGTCAACTTGGCTGAGCCATCGTACCCAGATACTTGGTCAAACATTATTCTAGATGTTTCTGTGAAGTTTTATTGGCATGAAATTAATATTTAATAGGTGGACTTTGAGCAAAGCATATTATTCTCCATAATGTGTGTGAGCTTCATCCAATTAGTTGAGGGCTTTAATATAATAGAACAAAAACTGACATCCTCCATGCCAGAAGGAAATCTGCCAGCAGACTGCAATTCTTCCCTGAGTCTCCAGCCTGTCAGTCTATCCCATCAGATTTTGGGCTTTCTAAGCCTGCCTAATGATGTAAGCTATTTCCTTAAAATCTCTCTCTCTACATATATATGTATACATATATTATATATATATCTCACACACATCCTATTGGTTCTGTTTCTAGGGAGAACCCCAACTAATACAAAAATATAATTGAATCTTGAAAAAGCAGATGCAGTTGGTGGACAGATTTTAGACAATTAGACAATTTTTCTCAATGATGAGAAAAAATGATGTCTTATTAATTAGTAAGGTTGGGAAATGGAAGAAAGTCAGAAAAAAGCTTAAGTTTGGAGCTACTCTGGCTTAGGGGCTAAATTTCCAGGAATATATATAGGCAGCATTTATCTCTTTAAGCTACTAATGAAGAGATTCAATAAATGAAGTTTTACATTAGATTTTAGCACTATTTCCAACTCCCTAAAATGCTCAATGATCTAATTCTAGTCTCTAGGAAACTACTTTTTAAAAAATAAAATAACAGAAATGTAATGACTATTTTAGGGTCTCATATCATTTTTGACTGCAAGCAAATTTTAATATCTTTGTAGATCTTATTGTCAATTTTACAAAATGGAAATACTACTTCTTTCATTGAAAGAGTTTGTGTCCTTTCAAAAACAACCACATAATTGACACTTTCAATAATTAGGAAGTTGTTTCTTTAAAAAAAATAAATGTAAAGTGAATAAAAGAGAGCACTTTGGTTGAATGTTTTCAAGACATTCAGAAACTGAATCACAATGTGTATTATGTTATAAAGAACCAATGGATAGACACTAGCTGGTTAACTAAACTTGGACATTACTAGTTCCATGGAATCTTTTTTTTTTTTGTATTTTTTTGTATAATGATATTAAACATTTCTCAGTTTCACAAGTTATGATATTAAACATTTCACAGTTTCACTTATGAGGATAAGGTGAAATCATACGATATAGCTTTGAAAAACTAATGTACATACCAGATACTGTCACTATAAAATGATGGTGGTGAATGCTTAAAAAATGGAAAAATATGTTCTCTTGAAAAAACATACTAAAGGGCTATCAGCAACACAAGAATTTTCCTAGTGTAGTTAGTATTCTATAATAAATATATAAGAATTAATTTGATTTTAAAGCAGTTACATTTGGAGCTCCATGGCATTACTCCAAGGTGAGTGAAAGGCATGCATTACATTTTGCAAAACAAAACAGGACAGAGAAGTGACGCAGTTTACGTAGGTCACATTGGGCCTCAGTGGCAGAGCAACAAAGTGAACTAGGAACTTTTATATTGGGAGTACACGGTAAAGAATGTTGTTATTTGATTGCTTTCTGGTAAAGAAGAATGGCATTATAATATTTTACTTTACCATTTAAAACATAAATTTTAAGAAATATATCATGTATTTAAAATAATAAATATGTATATGTATATGAGTATATATTTATATGTCAGATAAAGAATAATTTGCAAACATCTTTGCATCAACATCCATCTTACAAAAACATTGATAGTACCTTTGAGGACCTCTGTGTGTGCCACATCTTTGCTTATTGTTATAGGTTTGTTTTACGTTTATGAATCTCTTAAGCATATATTTTATTTTTGTTTGTTTTGACTTTTATATAAATGGAAAAAATACTATATGTATTCTTTTATGAATGTATAGTTTACTTTACCTTTTGACACTCATCCAGGTTGATAAATGAAGCTAGAATTCATTCAGTTTAACTGTTGTAGAGTATTATCAAATGTCATTTATACATATTATTATTAAAAACATTTGAATTGATTCAATTTTTCCTGTTCAAAACCACACTGATTTGAACATTGCATTTGCCACGGTGCACATATGTAGGAGTTTCTCCATGATATATACCTAAGAGTAAAATTGTTGGGATTAAATCAGGGATGTTTATCTTTAGCTTTACAAGACAACTATAAATTGTTTTCTAATGTGACTTCCCAAGTAGAGTATCATCATATACTTTCATTAATAGTGTATAAGTAGTCTCAAAGCTTTCAACATCCTAATCAACACTTGAAAGAGTCAGGTATTTTAATTTTCAGCAAGCTGGTGGGCATAATTTTTTTTGCCTAATGTTTGTAATATCTGCGCTTGCAATTACAATTTGATTCATATGCTGATTTACATAATAGTGTCTTTTCCTTTGCAGAGGTTCTGTTTCTACATTTTAATTTTTTTATTGGGTTGATTTTCTCCTCTCAATGGTTATTATGAGTTTTGTGTAGTCTAGGTACTACTAATTCTTTGCCAGTTATTCATGGTGTAAAACACCCTCTCCTAATTAATGCTTATATATTCTAATTTAGATTTTTGAAAACTTTAAAATCTTCTTATTAAAATATTTCCTTTATTTAGCATCTGTAGAAATCTACACCCACCTTGAGATTTTGAAGGTCTTTCTTATATATTTTCTTTGAATAGCTTTGAATTTCTATCTTCCATATTTTCATCTCTCTCATTGATTTTTTAGTATTGTGTTATAGCAACATTATTCAATGATATCTGTTAAAGCATGGTAAGGAATACTTCATTCAGGGTCATGGTGATAGGTATAGGGACCACTCTGAGAGGGTCTTGCAGTGGAGGAGAGAGATTGAGCTTAACTCCAAATATAGCATGGGCATGTGGAAATTTATAGCCAAGGAGCAATGAGGAGGTCACTGGATGGACAATTACTAAGAAGAATCATCAGGGCTAAGGGAGATTCTGGCTAAATCGCCCTAACAGGATTCTTGCTGAAGACAGGCCAGGGTGATCAGACATCACCTGGGGAATGGTGGAGAATGAGGAACCTGCTCAGATATCAAGGATGATTGGATATCAAGGTTGGGATCTTCTTGCTAAACTGATTTAGCAGGGTTCTTTGCTAAAACTGCATTTTATAAGAAAGTACACAGATGGGTCAGGAGAAGGTTTAGAAGCCTGACTAAAGTTTGGCTAAGCAAAGAATCTTTGCCAATTGTGAAAAAATGGAACCCAGTACTTTTTTTTACATATATGAACATTTGTCCCAACACAATTTATCAAAAGTCTGGTAATTAAACCTTTGATATATAGAACTATCTCCATAACATACTAGCTGTTCAAGAACATATATGCACCTGTTGTAGGCCCTCTTTTTAACCCATTTTTCTATTAGTCTATCCATGAACCAGTAATGTCTTAGTTGTTCTATTTTTGTAACTGTTGACAATGTTTGGAAAAATCTTTACACCTTCTTCTCTTTCTTAGCCCCTTTCTTTTCTCTATTCATGTTAGAATTAGCCTGTCAAATTCTATTGAAAAAAATACTTCATAATTTTCTACATAATGTTCTTACACATCTGTGTTTTAATCCTAGATATGTTGTAATTTTTGTTGTTAGCATAAACATTTTCTTTTAGAATTGAATTTCTATAACTGTAGGTTTTATATGGGAATGTAATTAGATTTAATTATTGTAGTTATGTCTAGTTATTTCTAGACTTTCTTATCAGTTCTAGTAATTTTTCTGTAGAGTCTGTTGATGTTTCCATGTGAAAAAGTATATCAGCTCTGAAAAACTAAAGTCTTTTCTTTAGCTTATTACTTTTATAACTTTCTTTTATTTTTTCTGCACTGAGTAGAACATTTCTACTAAGCTGAAATGTTCAGTCTGGCACATTGGCATCACTATGGAGCCTGTTAGAAATAGAGAATCTCACACCCATCCAGATGAACTGAACCAGAACATGCAATTTAACAAGATACCTAGGTGATAAATGTGCTTATTATAGTATAGGAAGCACAAAAATAACCAGAATAATTTTGAATAGAAGTGGTAGTAACAGGAACACGGATTATATAGGGAATATATTTATGTTTCACCATAGAATGTAATGTTTGTTATCTATTTTACCTCCATATAGTCTTATCAGGATAATGAAATTCCCTTCAATTCCTAGTTTGCATCTACTATGACAATCATATAGTTATATAGTTATTTATTTATTTGTCAAATTATATTAATAAATTTTCTGATCCTTGTACACTTGAAATAAACTCAATTGTTCATGATGTATTTTTATACATTTCTGAATTAATTTGCTAATATTTTAGTTTAGTTATTTGAACCAATGTTAATATGTGAGATTACTAATGATAGTCTTTTACCATATTTTTCAGGCTTTGCAATCAATGTTTCATTAAAGCATTGATAACTTCATTAAATGATTTGGTAGTCTTTTCACTTTAGTTGTGAAAGATCTTGGGTAAGATTGCATTAATCCAGCCCTGACTTTGGTAGAACTCACTGTTAAAAACTATTGTTTTGGTGGGACATTTTTAAATTCCTCTATTTTAATATTATAGAATAATTCAGATATTCTAATTTTTTGAGTAGGTTAGTGATTTTCATTTATTAGTTGTTTATTTCACTTAAGTTTGAGCATTTCTGGCACACATATTTCATAAATGTTATTTATTTATGTTTGTAACGTCCGCTTGGTTGGTAGAGATGTCTACTTTTCAATCCTGATGATTAGTGTCATCTCTCTCTTTTGTGTTTTTGTGATCCATCTTACCAAATTTTTCAATTTTGTTGGCTTTGATGGTCTTCTCTTGCCTTATTTTTTCATTTTCTCAATTTTCACTTCTATATTTCTTTCTTTTTCTTTTCCATATTTTTTCTTATTTATTCTAATAGGTGGCTTTGCTCATTATTATACATGCTTTCTTCTTTTCTAATATAAACAGTTAGGGGTATATATTTCCCCTTAAGTATGTTATGTTTTGAGGAATGTAATAATCCCCTTATCAGTTAGTACTAAATATCTCTAGTTGCTGTTTTGATCAATGTCCATAAGAAATACTTCTTCCTGAAGTACATTTGTAAAAGTTGCTTTGCAAAATATGTATTGGTAATAAGTTATTTCCTGTGCTGTTTTTCTGAAAATATTTTTGGTTTGCCTTCATTTTTAAGATAGTTTCTCTGGACATTTGATTCTAGGTTTATTTTTATTTTCTTTGATTGTGTTAAAGATATTGGTCCAAAGTTTTCTGATTGCTATAAATATCTTTGAAAAGGCCTCTATTAATCTAATTATCATACTTTTATATGGATTAAATAGTTTCTCTCTACTTGCTTTTAATACCTTCTCTTTATCTTTGCCTGTCTGCAATTTCAGTTGGAAGATGTAAATATCCTTTAAAAAGTCTCTTGGGATTTCTGGAGCTTCCAGAAACTGAGACTAACTTTCTTCAACAATTCCGTATACGTCTCAGTTTTATCTTTTGAATATTTCTCTTCCTTCTCCTTTTGTAACCCTGTACAGTCTTCTCATTTTATCTTCATTCTTTTAATCTGTTTTTGATATCTTCCTTTTATTTTTATTCTGTGCTGCATTCTGGTAATTATGTACCTCTACCTTCCAATTCATCAATTCTTTCCTTAGCTTAGTGTATTCTACCATTTATCCACTGAGTTTATAATTGTTATGATAATATTTTTAACGTCTAGACACTCTACACAAGTTATTTTTTGTTTTTTAAAAATATGTTATTCTTGCTTAGTCATAATTTTAATAAATTGTAGACAAAATACTAGGCATGCTGTTCTATGTAAACACAGGATAACTCCCTATCTATAAGGTTTGTCAGTTTGGATGCTTATTTTCTTTGCTCAGTCTTGCTTAAGGTGGTTTGTTTTCCTACAAGTTTTGTTTTTTTAAATTAGAATTATGTGTGAAAGTCATCAGAATCAAAGTGGATTGATTTGTGTCAAACTTTAACAAAAATTAGTACATTTTTTAAAAGCCAGAAGGTTATGGAGGAGGGCCTTTATGCAAATGTGCCTATAATAAGAACCATCACAAAGACTCTCTGAAAGGCTCTTACAGACATATGCTTGTAACCAAAACTTTTGCCAAAGACTTTCCAAACTGCAGCTTGCTACATGAGTCACAAGAGCTAGCTGGATGTACAAGAAAACTTGCCTGATGCACTGTGTCCACTAATGAACTGACACCAAAACAATAGTTTTTAACAATGAATTCTACCAAGGTCAAGGAAAAGACAAATCCAAGATCTTTCACAGACTGAAGTGAAAAGACTCCTAAACAAATATCTAATCATCAAGAAAGAATTGAGAAGTAGTTACCTAGGATAGGAGATACTGATTGTACCAATGGTTTTAACAAGAATATTGAATTCAGGAGGCAAAGAAATGAATGACCTTATCATAATTGATATTAACTGAGTTTATGGGCTACAGAAATGCCCAAGTATAAGACAAGAAACTGTATTCTATATTATATTGTGTGCTATTAGTTTTATTCACCTTCTCAATAATGCATGAATGAGAATGATCATTGAGTTTATTTTCATCTTGTCTCTCAGAATCATAAATCCTTCATCCCTGATATCCCTCCTCCCATTCCATATCTCATCAGCTTAATTTTTGGAGAAACTGGTATCCCAGCTTCATCTCTTTGTAATCTGCATTCAATGCGTCTGATAATATTTACCTTAAAAATGGAACACAAGTCATTCCATTCCTCTGCTCACAGCCTTCTTATGATTTCTCATCTCATTTTTGGACAAAAGTAAACAAACAAACAATAAAATAGAGAAGGAAAATGTACAGTAATCTTCTAATCCCTACCAGGATATGGTACCTCCATTGCTACTCTGGTCTCTTCCTCACTCACACCCCTCCAAGCACACCAGCCTCCTTGATGGTTCACCACTATATCAGAAGTTCTTCTGCCTTAAGGGCCTTTTGTTCTCTCTTTTTTTTTTTTTTATGATGAGACTGGTATTTCCCCAAGTATTTGAATGCTTCCCTCTCCCATCAGTATTTGGTCTTTACCCAAGTATTTTTCTTTTCATGGATTTCCTTCTATTTAAAATATAGTCTCCCTATTTAAAACTGCCTCACCATTACTCAGCCATGAACTTTCTGTTTCCCTTCTCTACTTTAGTTTCCTACATAGCCCTTATTACTATCTGACATACAGTGTTTTTGTAAAATCAATATATATTTTTCTCCCTCTTTATGAATGTTAAATTGCATCAGTGCCCAGAGAGTGCCTAGTAAATAGTAGACCCCCAATAAATTCTTGTTGAGTGAATGAATTAAGTCAATGTCATAATGAGGAAGGAGTAGTACATGTTCCAGTCTCTGTTGTTGAAGGGCTCAGGGCAGCCTTTGTGCATTCCCACCAAGACCATGCTATGAGCCCTCCCTATGGACTCTCACAGTATCCTTCAGTTGGTCCTTAGTCTCTTCTAATATTTGCTGCCTGCTTAACTATAAGCCGCTTCAGGTAAAGGTACATGTCATGTGTCATATTCACCTTTGTACATCTACAATCAGTTCTCAATAGATATTTAGTGAATACATGGATCAACTAAATGACAGCAAACAAATAAGAAAAGCAGATAATGCTTCTACTGCTAATTGGGTTCAGGGAAAAAGTTAAAAATAAATTATCTCTCCTGGTTTCAAAGGAGGTTTTTAGCAATCCTGTCAAAACTGACTTAGAAAATCATAAACACTAAGAGTGTTCCTAGCATTTCCTGAGCCAGTCAGCTTGGGTTTAAATTTTCATTCCACCATGAACCAGCTGAGTGTCTTTAGTGAAGATGCTGAAACTCTGTCTCTTAGTTTGCTCATTGTTAAAATAGGGGTGATAATAGTAACTTATCTGTTGAAGTACTAAATAAGGTACTAGTTTTAAAACAGAAATTGTCTTCTATACAGTAAATAATAAATAGTGGCATTATTTTTGTTGTTCTTATCAATAGCACTTTCATTAATAGATAACACATTTCCTTTTTAAGTAATTTAAAACGCTTTGCCAAGTTATATTCCACCCCCAGCACTACCTATAATAAAATATTCCTACCATGTGGGGTGTACAGAAAGGCACACAAACAAAATGAAAAGAAAGAAAAAAAGAAGGAAAACAAAGCTAAGTGGCTTATCATGGAAAATAAGTGCTCATCCTGGAGCAGAATTATCCACTGAGCCTGAATCCAGGTTCCTTGGTCAGTAGATGTTTCCTAATTCTAAGTCTCTAAGGTGCAGGATTAACATTTTTGATTTTTCTTAAGGGCATAATTTAGTCTACAGAAATGTGTCTCCAGTCAAGTTAATACTGACTTGTTACATGGATTAAATTTGATTTGGCATTTTGGGAAGCTCTGTTTTTCAAATTAGATCTTCTCTCTTATTTTAGCCTGCTTAAAAGGTTAAAAATCAAATTAAAACTTGTTTAATTAATTTAAGTTGTTTTTAGTAGTCATATGTATATCAAAGTGAACAAGGGTAATCATATTAGCACTATTTATAACTCCAGGCCATTGCATGGCAGAATGAAGAGAAGATATAATTTAATCTAGTTCAATTTGGAGAAAATCAAACTTCAATCTTGGCGCTTGCTCAAACTCCTAAGAAATTGAAACAAAAATTCATCATTTAAAAATAAAGCTCAGGCTGTAAGGATGTTGAACATTTTTGAATTATTAATTGTGAAATGTAGCTGAGTGCTTACTTTTGTCCCCCTAATCTTCAGACTAAAATGGCATTCTCAGAATAATAACACAGAACACAATAGGATTAACAGGTTGTCTCTGGTGATAGCTGTCACAGATATTAAAGACTAAAGGTTAAGGGCATGAATCCTCCTCACAGAATAATAAGTGTGTGGTATAGAGAAGAGTCTGAGCTAAGAATAAAAACCTGAATCTAAACACTGAGTCTGTGATGCTTCAAGCAAGTCATTTTATCTGTCCAAATTTTAGTTTCCTTCTTTGAGTTATAGGACTAAATCATGCCTGCTTGTTTGGATTAAATTAGGTAACATGTGAAAGCACCTAGGACAGTGCCTGGTAAATTGTATTAATTTGATTATTATTAACATTAATTAAATATGAATTTCAAGCTTCCACTGGTACTATTATACCACTCAAAAGATCTGCCGAGGTTTGAATGTGTCCCCTCAAAAATTTGGGTCTGACCAATGTCATACTATTAAGAGATGGGGTTTTAAGGGGTGATTAGGCCATAAGGGCTCCTCTCTTGTGAGTGGGATTAGGTACCCTTATAAAGGGCACTTTAGGGGCTTGATGGCGAGAGTTTATTCCATTTTTGGCCTTTCTGCCTTCTACTGTGTGGAGACACAATGTTCCAGTGGTCTTCCCTGCCCCCGTCCTCCAGAGGACGCAGTGTTCCAGGCACCATCTTGGAAGCAGAGACTGGACCCTCACCAGACATGGAACATGCCAATGCCTTGATTTTGGACATCCTAGCCTTCAGACTGTGAGAAAATAAATTTCTATTCTTTATAAATTACCCAGCCTCAGGTATTCTGTTATAGCAGCACAAAATGGATTAAGAGAGTGATACAGAGAGTGGGACGGTGGGAGTGGGTCCTGAGGGGAATCAGTATCAGCTTGCTTGGCAATTGCCTCAGAGAAGGCCACTACCATTTCCTCAGGCACCGCAAGGTTAATCCCTTCAGAAAGAGGTTGAAGGGCCATTATCACTGTGGGTAGGGATGCTGCTGCCTCTGGTATTGGAGAGGTCACTACTGCTGGCAAAAAAGACTCATCAGAATTTAAGGGCTCAATGTCCCCAGCTTCAGTGAGGTCTTCCCACACACCTCCACCCCAACTTGCAGGATTCCATTCCTTCCCAATCAGTGCCCTTATCTTAACAGTAGACACCACCCTGTGAGGCTGAGAGTTCAACTTTTATTGTAATTCAGCCAATCATATGATGAGTATTTGTGCTTGATTTTCAGCTATTTCAGCCCTGTGGCTAGAGGACAGAAGATTCTCCTTCAGGGCATATATAGAAGCTTCTAGGCTATTTATATGCATCTGGAGCCAGGAATTTGAATCCCTGAGCTCATCCTTTTCTTTCATCACTTTGTCTAACACAATAGGAGCAACCAACTAATATCATGATATTTCTCAGTTTTCCAAAAATGTTTGAAAGTATTATATACAGAGTCACTAAGTTCCTTGCTCCTTTTAAGTGGTCGATTAGGGGTATCCAGTGCAGATGCTTTGTGTATCTCTATAAACAGTTCATGCCATGGGTTATCAGTGCTCTCTGTGTTATTGGAAGTAGAGTTCTTAGTATTTTTAAATCCAGTCAGATTAAAGAGAAAATTCAAGAAACCCCCAAAACAATTAAGGAAACTTACCTTAAAATTCTATTCCTCTAGAACCACTCTCAGTATCAAAATATGTTTCAGTCAGGATTTTTCAGTGAAATGGAACCAATAGGACATATATAGATAGACAGAAGTGAAGATATTTATTAAGGGAATTGGCTCACTGGATTATGGGGCTGAGAAGACCTATGAGAGGCCAACTGAAAGCGGGAGACCCAGAAAAACTCAGTCTAAGTTCAAAGGTCTTAGAACCACGGAAGCCAATGGTGTAACTCTTAGTCCAAGACCAAAGGCCTGAGGACCTCGGGAGCTGTTGTCCTGGAATACAACAGCTGGAGAACCTGGAGTTCTGAAGTTCAAAGGCAGAAGAAGAGGAACATCCTAGGTCAGCAATAATTGGCCCTTCCTCATCCTTTTTGTTCCATCCAGGCCCCCAGCCAGTTGGATGGCACCTACCCACCAAGATAAGATTAATCTTCTGCATTCAGTCCACCAACTCACATGCCAATCTCCTCCAGAAACACTATCATGGACATACCTGGGCAGCGCTATCATTCTAACCACCTAATCAAATGCCAAACCATGTGGGTTTCTCTTTCACCAAAAGGAAGATGGGCTCAGCACCTATCGGAACCTACTGAAGTACTGAGAATAATTAATGCAATGATTGAGAATAAATGGTGCTTTACCAGCTATCTGGGTATCCCTTAATTCAATCAAGTTGACACCCAAAATCAACCATCACAAGATCCCATTACAACTTTGTCCCTAAAATTAAGTTGAAGTCAGTAAGTAAGGTCTGAAGTATTTTAATAAAGGAAGAAAATAATGCCCTGATTTCCTATTTTATAAATTATCTTTAGCCTCCAAACAATATATTCCCTTGAATATGTTTATCATCTGGTCATTCTTCAAGCACATACTGCAACAACAGTGCTGGTTTTGCAAAAGGAATAAATGTAAAGCCTATTTTGAGCATTAGAGCAAGATTTATAATGTAGACATATTTCATAATATGATGCCTATCATTAAAAAACACTATATCAAGTCCTACTTTATTCTCAGAAATGCCTCCAGTATTATTCAAATTATATTTACAGCTCCAGGTGAAAAGTTTCCTTGCAAACTTTTAATGATTATCTACTAAATACTCTAACAACATGGCTGGTAGCTTGTTGTGGACAAAGGAGATCAATTCCAATGCTAGACACCATAAGACTTAGATGCCATAAGAGTGTCCAAAGGAAGCAAACAAAAGGACTACTCACAGGTGAAGGATGACTGGAGGTGATGGGAAATAATCTTCAGTGACTAAATAGGAGAGTTTCTTCTTACACAGGGGTTAAGACATAAAAATATGTGGAATAGCCTTGTGAGACAGCTTAGGGTCAGTGGCCCTGGACCACACCTAGAGGAAATTGAGGGCCTCTCCATATTTGGGATATGTCCTAAGCCACTTTGCCTAAGGATGAAATTTAAACCATCTCTATTGGATATTCAGTACAACAATATTAAAGAAATAGAAACTATACTACTATCTACTTTGCATTTATCTTTGAAATACTATTCTCAAACTGAGAGCTTTCCTGGTCAGAATGTCTCAGGTTCCACATATTCTTTCCTCTTATAAATTTTAATATAGTTGCTTCCCAATACATTTTTTTAGACTAAACTATATTTACTCAATCCTATATTGGTGAACACTTAAGCTTATTTCCAGTTTTTAAATTTTATAAACAATCTTATCATGAACCACTAATTATATTCTTGAAAAATATTCCTCAATGTGTAACATTATATTTTGCCTATTCATCTCTCCCTCCCAACTTCTCCCTAGCAACCACTGATCTTTTTACTGTCTCCATAGTTTCACCTTTTCCAGAATGTCATAGTGTTGGTATTATACAGAATGTAGCCTTTTCAGATTCGATTCTTTCACTTAGTCATATGCATTAAGTTTCTTCCATGTTTTTTCATGGCTTGATAGCTCATTTATTTTTGATGTTTAATAATATGCCATTGTCTGGATGTACCACAGTTTATTTATTCACTCAACTACAGAAGGACACCTTGTTGCTTCTAAGTTTTGGCAATTATGAATAAAGTTGCTATGTATATTGAAACCTATGGACATAAGTTTTCAACTCATTTGGGTAAATACCAAGAAGCGCAAATGCTGGATCATATGGTAAGAGCATTCTAGTTTCATAAGAAACTGCTAAACAGTTTTCAAAAGTGGCTGCACCATTTTGCATTCCCACCAGAAAGGAGTACACATCTTCTGTGGCATTTCATGTTGTCAGTTTTCTGAATTTTGTTTGTTCTAATAGGTGTGTAGTGTTATATGATTGTTGTTTTAATTTGTATTTCCCTAATGATATATGATATAGAGCATCTTTTAATATGCATATTTGCCACCTGTATGTCTTCTTTGGTGAGGTATCTGTTATGTCTTTGGCTCATTTGTTAAGCAAGTTGTTAGTTTTCTTATTGTTGAATTTGAAGGGTTGTTTGTATATTTTGAATAACAGTCCTTTATCAGATATGTCTTTTGCAAATATTTTCTCCAAGTCTGTGGCTTGTCTTCTCATTCTCTTGACAGTGTCTGTTGTGGAGCAGAAATTTCTAATTTTCATAAAGTCAGCTTATCAATTATTTCTTTCATGGACTATATCTTTGGTGTTATATTTTAAAAGTCATTGTTATACCCAAGGCCATCTAGATATTCTCTTGTGTCATCTCCCAGGAATTGTATAGTTTTGCATTTTACATTTAGGTTTATGATTCATTTAAGTTAATTTTTGTGAAGGGTGTCAGTTCTGTGTCTAGATTTTTTTTTTTTTTCTGCATGTGGATGTTCACTTGTTCCAGCATTATTTGTTAAAAAGGCAGTCTTTCCTCCATTTGTTGCCTTTGCTCACTTGTGAAACTCAGCTGGCTAAATTTGTATGGGTTTATTTCTGGACCCTATATTCTGTTTCACTGATCTATTTGTCCATTCTTTTACAATACCACACTGTCTTGATTACTGTAGCTCTATAGCAAGACTTGGATCTGGACAGTGTTAGTCCTTCAATGTTGCTCCTCTCCTTCCATATTGCATTGACCATCCTGAGTCTTGTCTCTCCCTTTGTAAACTTTAGAATCAGTTTGTCTATATCTACCAAAAAAATACATTTTTTAGTCATAGTTAATGGTCAGGTGATCTGTGTTCTAACAACCATTGGAAGATTGACAAACAGTATTCAATTTCAGTGAGTTAGTTATCCCTTTTTTGATAAACACAGCCACCAAAGCACTCATCTTTTACTATTCCACTATTTACCAGGTGTCATCTGGTCTTCTCATCTGTCAAACTTCCTATAGGTCTATATGTTTCGTGGCAAGTGAGAACCAGTTCACTTGTATAAATATGAATAGAAGAAGGTGCAATGTAATTTTCAATTTTCAAACCTGATTTTGAACTTGAATGTGTGAAAAATGCACTTAGCTTTTGCTGACTTGTACTCTAACCTCAAACTATAGATGTAAAACAATGGCCTAATTACCTATTTATCAGGATTACAATCTGATATTCTAAAAAAGCATAACTTTGGCCTTACAACCAAATATTAATGATTTCAAGTCTTGAGAGTTGTGCAATTATGCTTTGTCATCAACTTGCCAGTAGTATGTGGTATGGATCCACAAGGAGAACATCTCCAAGAGGGCAAGAATTTTTATATCTTTTGTTCACTTTGTATTTCAAGTACTAAGAAGAGTATCTGACCTTCTGTAGTTGCTTACGAAAGGAATGACGGAATGGCTTCCACAACTACAATGGAACGGCCTCTGGAACCATTAAGCTAATGTTTAGATGTCAAGTGGATACACTAAAATCGATCCTTTAAGCACATACTGTTTTGTTAAAGATGAAGATTTTTTCTTTTTTTATTTCTTTATTTTTAATTAACAAATAATAATTGTGTATATTTGTGAGGTACAATGAGAGGATTTTTAAATAATCTTCATAGATTAAGAAAATATTCTCTTCAGTTGTTTTTATTACCCTGTCATTTCACACTCCAGTGTACTTTCAGTTTCATTTTATACATAATATTCAAGCTAATAGTATTTATGGTCAGTTAATTCACCTGTAACATTTGCTGCCTTTTTAATGTTATATCAACTATCATGTATTCTAAAGTTAATGTTACTAAGTTTATCTGTAAATTTGAATAGCTCATCAAGATATGTTTTAAAATTAGATGGAGCATCAATTCCTTGGAATAGCTAATCCTGTGGCTCTTCCTTTAGAATATGTTCAAAATCCAACAATTTCTCCTTAATTCCACTGTTATGAACAAAGCTTAGGACACCATCTCTCAGCTAGACTGTAGGAAGTTTCCTAATTGGCTTTCTGGTCTGCATTTCTAACACCACCACCACCTATCTTCCCACTCACACACAGTTACGTTCCTTATAGCAGAAATAAAAATGGGTGTGCAAATATCTCTTTAAAGTCTGCTTTGAATTATTTTGGATATATACAGAGATGTGTGATAGCTGGGTATTATGGTCATTCTGTTTTTAATTTCTTGAGAAACTCCATATTTTTTCCCATAATAGCTACACCATACCATTTTACATTCCTATCAACAGGTACACAGGGTTCCAATTTCTGTGCATCTTTGCCAACACATTATTTTCTGTTCTTTTGTTATTTGCCATCCTACCGGATATTAGGTAATATCTCATGGTTATTTTGATTTCCATTTATCCCATGATTAGTGATTTGAGCATCTTTTCGTATCCTTGTTGGCTATTTGTATATCTTCTTTGCAGAATTGTCTTTTTGAGTCCATGCTTATTTTTCATTAGTATAATATATTTGTTTCATTGTTATTGAGTTGTAGAAGTTCCTTATATATTCTGGATAGTAATACCTTATCAGATATATAATTTGGAAATAGTTTCTGCCATTATATAGGTTGCCTTTTCACTCTGTTCAAGTAGAATCTTTACCAACTTAGCTTCAGTTCAAATAGCACATAGTTTAGCATTTCCAAGCCAAAAGTGGTTCAATCAGGTAATTGTAGGAATCTTTATCTCCTATTCAAATGTTGCTTACCTAAAATCTGACCTTGTCTTATAAATCTTTTGCTGTAACCCAAGTAGATCCATACATCCTGGGAAGTGACCCATGTTCTGAAATCTAGTTCTTACTACATCCTTAAAAACTAATCTCATTACAAATTCAAAGACAAACCAAACCCTAAATAGGTTGTAAAAGTTTGCTTGGGGTTTAGTGTTGAAAAGGAACCCAAGAGCACATCTCAGCTCAATAAAGGGGGAAGTTACTGATCAATTATGTCCAACAGAGGGCAAGGCGAGTAGAGGGCAGTCTAGTGCCATGCTTTGGCCATCTATTTCATACATGAAGATATGGTAATATCTTAATTGTTAACTGTTATTTATACCTCTGCAACTTAAAAAAATTCTGCTATACTGAAAGGTGTTACTGATGACTAAGATACTATAACTTATTGAGCTCATACTATATACCTACTTTCATGCTCTACCCACCTCATACTTGTAATAAGCTTTTTGATAGTTATTTTTCCCTATTATGGAGATGAGAACAGAGATTGACACAAAGATGTTAGATATCAGATCAGGTTTCATATGTCTAAATGGCAGAGCTGGGCTTTCAAACTCAGAGCTGAAGGACTCCAAGTCTTTCCTTTTGTAGACGGCTAGTGACCAGCACATGATTAGAACAAATGAACACATCATCCACATATTTACCAGAGAATTTTGACCACAGTATGACAATAGTACACCATGTAAACAGGTGTGACAGTGAGACTGATTTATGACTATACAAAGATATACTGATACACAATAAAATCAAGGAACGGGGGAGATTTTTATTGCCGTTTTAAAAAGAAGGGCATATTGATTTGCTCAGTAGGAGTACATAATAAAAAGATGACTTACAATGACATGAGGGTTTCTGTTGTAATTTTATAGAATGCATTCAGCAAGGCAAAATACTTGGAAAAATTAAGGAACAGTATTATACAGCTTGTTGAAAGGTAGTGAAGGAGTAATAACATATACAGTGTACATTTCTGATCTGGAGATGCCTAATAGCAACATGTATAATTTCTATTTTAATTGTTGTATGATTTTACAAATAAAAAGAGATGCATGATCTTGGTGGCATTTGTGTCTGATATCTGATATGTGCTTGAGGGGGTTTTCTTCTCCAACAATCTCAGGCTGTATCTCCTATTATCCATGAAGTCTTCAGCATACCCAGTGAAAAGTGAAGTAAAGGACCAAAGTCCTGAACTATGAAGCAGTATTTCTGGCACAGAGAGCTGAAGTGGCAAAAAAAAAATACTTTCTTTCCTAGACACATTCATAAAATAGAGCACGAGTATAAAACAGGCTGTTTCTTTCCTTTTGTGTGTGTGTGTGCTTTTTTGACAAGAGCATGTTTGTTTAATGCTCTTGCAATTATTATCAATTTGAGGTGAGTTGATAGCAATATCAGAATCACAAATTTAATTCTTGAGAGAGGAAAAGACTATTTGAATTGGACACTACCTTTTGGGGGAAAGCCATGAGAACAAATCAAGTGTGAAACTGAGATTATACTGGCTATTTGAATTTAACATAGTGTGCTCACAAATCCCTGGTTATCAAAATCTAATCTGAGAAAAGTAGTTCCTAAGATATATCTTTAAAATCTAAAAATAAATGAAATCTCATCTTTGTTACTGGACATTAATACCAGATATCAATAAATGAAGAAATACATTGCATTCTTTCCCCTTTGGGATGATGATGGTTGAATCACATTGATAAATGTAACTAGTCAACCAACATAAAGACACGATGTGTATACAGATGTTCTTTGTCACAAAGCACACATATCATATGCATTATTGAGCTTATTTGATTCATAACACTGCAATTGAACTTCAAGTCATAAGTTTCTTGAAGATCTAGACTGTTTCTTGACAATCATTCAAAGTAGCATCATCTGCTGGAAATAAGACAAATGCATATATGTATTAAAAGCCAGGTCTTCCACCAGCAAGCTGTGAGATGCATGCCATTTCCACAAGCTTTGGCTTCACCACAGTATAATAGGAATGGCAGAGTCTGTCTTACAGGTGCTGATAATGTTAATGAGCTCAAGGAATCTAGTATAGAACCTGACACACATAATGAGCTTGGTCAACAATTACTGCCTTCTGGCTTTTCTTTGCACCTCAAATCCAAATGCACAAATCCTAGTTTCACACATGGCATGTAGTCAATAATATTGTATTTTTTTAAGGAACAGTTTTATCCAGGTATACTATACATACCATAAAACCCACCCATTGTAAGAGTGTGATTCAATTATTTGTCTATATTAAAAAAAACAAAATACACAGAATTTTCTTCAGAATATTTAAAGAGCTTATGAATTTTCTTATAAATTAGTAAAGAAATGTAAACCTTATTTCTGTATGCCAGCAACCAATTGTCAAAACTTATAATTTATAATAAAAATTATACCTTATTTATAATTATATATTATAATTTATAATGGCAAATATATGATTATAAATATAAAATTTATAATAGAAATTAAAATAAAAGGAATAGAAAAATGTACAATAGAATGTATGACCTTTATGAAGAAAATGATCAAGCAATATTGTAAAACATTAAAGATGCATATAAATATATAGGTACATGATATTCAAAAGTATAAAATATCAATATCTTAAAATTATCAGCTATTTCTCCAATGATTTATAGAATAAATGCATTCCAATCAAAATTCTAATATTTATTATTTATGGAACTTGATAATCAGCTTCCAAAACTTATAAGGAAGGACAAATGGCGAGGAATAAGTATGGTAAGACTGAAAATGAACAAGATGTAAGCTTTTCCTACCTAGTATAATGACTTTCTATAAAGTTATAATTAATGCAGTGTGGTATAGGTATAAAAGTAGGTAAAAGGAGGTAGATATATATGTCACATGTATATATTTAAAAAGTTTATATGTGGCAAAATTCATCATTTCAGATTCATGGGGAATTTATGGACTTCAATAAATGGTATTTGTGACACATATTTACACTGTAAACAAAACAAAACCCAAATGGATTAAAGACTTAAATGTAAAAGATCTTTAAAATTTCAAAAGGAAGTAGGAAACATAGGAAAATATTTTTATGATCTCGTCATATGAAAGAATTTCTGAAATGAGACACAAGAAATATATGATCTATAAACTTTAAAAGTGAGGAATTATATTGTAATCTAAAAATTCCATTTATTAAATATATGGCAAAATAGAGCACAAAACTTTGAGAATATATTCATATACTTACTGTCAACAAAGCTATAAATAAAGTTTACACTTTAGTTTTTTAAAAAATCCTAAAATTCTATAAGAAAAATTTGTATAACCAAATAGGAAAATAGGCAAATAACATTTCAAGATATTTTACACAGAAGGAAAAAAAAACTCATTTAAATGGCCTCAATTTCATCCAGGAAATGAAATTTGAATATAAAAAAATTTGACTACAAAATTTGACTACAAAGTTTATTAAAGAGTAAATGGGTAACAAACTCCCATATGCTCTTTGTGGGAGTGTTTTTAATTGGTAACATCCCTTTGTATTTCAATTTGGTGATATATAGTTGATCACTATACAGTAATGCAAATGAATGAATTATATCTATATACATTAACATGGATGAGCAACAAATCATATGCTGAGGAAAACAAGCAAGTTGCATAAAGTATGTATTTTTATGCATTTTATATGAATTTCATAAAAAGCAAAATGATTAGGGGTTCATTTATATGGGCTTATCTTAGTCCACTTGTGCTGCTATAACCAAATACCGCAAACTGGGTAATTTATAAAGAACAGGAATTTATTTCTCATAGTTCTAGGGGCTGAAAGTCCAAGATGAAGACACTAGCATTTGGTGTCTGGTAAGGGCTGCATCATCTGGAGAACTCCCTCTGTCAAGTCCCTTTATGAGGGCACCTAGGAACCCTCATGACTTAATCACCTTTTAAAGGCCCCTCCTCTTAATACTATGACATTGACAACACCTAAATTTTTGGAGGGACACATTCAAACCATAGCAGAAATCAAAGTAATGACAAAAAAAGAAATGACAAAATTCAAGATAGACAAATTTGAGAGTTAGGGTGCAATTTGGGGTACACAGGGTAGGATACAGTAATTTACTTGGCAAAGGAAAATTATCTTAAGTTGCAAAGAGAGGAGGGTAGAATGCTCATATATGCATAAGTCTCGCCTCCTTCATTAAAAGCAAATACTTAAATGATCCCTCTCTTCCATAGGATTTTCCATGTTGTACAGCTGGCATCATTCTTTTCTTCCATTTCAATAATTTTATAAATTATTAGATAAAATGTTGCTCTAACAAAGCTTGTTAGTTATCTACAAATCTATCACCTCAAACTCAGTGTTTCACTGATTCTTTCTTGCATGAATTCCACTACAATTTCATATTCTTATTCCAAATAAAATCTGACTTAAAGAATATCTGCTACTGAATTTTAAGACTTCCTGCCAGTATGAATGACAATGGTATTTTAGTAAAGTGTTTTCTTACTAAAATGCTTACTCAATTTTTACTATCTTCAAATATCATTTAACTCAAATGAACCTACTGTGATTTTTTTTTAATAAATTGTGTATTATTTGCCTACTAAAGGATGTTGATTTGACCATAAAGAGTCACCATACTAACTGAATTCAGAATAACAACAGTAGAGGGATGATTTTATGCAGGGAGAAAAAGTCACATATGTTAAAAAAACACATGATTTTAAAAAAAGGCAGACACAGATTTAAAACCCTGTTCCACAAATTAACGTATGTGTGACAATGGTCAAACTACCTAATCCTTCTGAGCCCCACAGGTCTTGATTGTCCAAGGTGTGGTTTGGTGTTGGTGATAGAAATACGTGAAACTTCCAGCACAGACACACAATACTCCATAACATTAGTATTATTATGAATATTGGTTTGTCTGTGCTAAAATATGTTGGAAATACATATTTAATTGTAAGATATTTTCTTCCCCAGAACAACTTGATTCCTGAAATTGCATCCATATTTTAAAAATTGGTATTACCTTTTTATAAAAAATAAAAAGAATAGTAGTTTGAAGGCTAGCTTTCATATTAAGATTAGCTGCAAGATGTATAAATGTATATATATAACTTGTATTTCAAAGATATTGAAAAAAATTAACTGTAGTTTGATTTTTCAATACAGCCAAGCCAATTTGCTGATGTGAGAACCTCTGTGAACGTCTCTTTCCAAGATGGCTAATTAATCTTTACCTTGAGATTGTATTTGTTTTCCTATAAATTCCATCCTTTGGTTCTCCTTCTGCTCACTGCTTCGACTAGTTCAATCAGCAATTCATTCACTCATTCATTCATTCCTCTAATATCTAATGAGCATGTAATATGTGCCCACCATTAACTAAAGAGCAAATTCTCTCTCTCTTCAAGACAATACTTAAAATACTTTAAGACAGCTATGAAACTCCTTCTTTCCCTCTTAAGCTTCACAATTCCATTTTATTTAATCATTCTATAAAGTTTTCTGTTTCTTCACCATCCTAATCTCTTTGTTTTCAACATTTTTATATCTCTTATAAGCCACGATTGCAATTGGGTGATAGTTCTTTCTTTTTGTTATGTAAATTATTAATATATCTTGCTGTATATAACATGTCTTAAAACATGTTTGATAATTCCACACTTAGAAATGTACCAACTGGAGCTACTAGATTATTTTGTAATTGATTTGAACCGTTGATCCCCAAGTTATCCTGGAGCTAAGAATCTCTTGGGGAACTTAGTATATAAGTCACCAAACTTTAACCTTGGATATTATCATTCAGTGCATCTGGGTTGGCCTTGGGAATCTCATTTTTTTTTTTCATTTAGAAATAAACACTCAGGTTGTTCTTTTCTTGAAAGAAGTTTGGAAAATATTGATATATTTTATAAATAAAATTTTATTAATTATGATTACCTATGATATTTATGCCATATATTTAAATCTCTCTGCTGCTTTTGTATATAAAAGAATGGAATTTAAATTAATGCTGTATGGAATATTTTAGAAGGGTCATGTCTGACTCAATGGGCTGTCGGGGCAAGGCCCTTGGAGAACCAAAAAACCTAATCTTACTCTGTCACTTACTGGCTATGTAACCTTGGAACAGATACTGATTTTCTCTTAACCGCTCTTCTTGATCTATATAAAAGCATATAATAATACCTTTGTATATATTTCATAGACTCTTTAGGAGGGTAAAATGAAACTAGGTGGTTATAGATGTGTAATGGGATAAAGCTGTATATAAATTCAAGGTTATTATCATTATACACTCTAACATTTCCAGATATTAGCTAAGGCATAATGAATTGATTAAAATAAAGAATTTTCTAGTTTCTATTCAGTTATTAGAAATATTTGATATTGTCATTTTATGCACTTCCTATTCTTAAGAAAGCTTATAGAACAACTGGTACAAACAATGCTGGTGTTATTAAATACATTCTCCTCCTGACTTTGGAACAGGAGATATATACACAACTATTTATTTGTAAAATGCCTGTCAGTCAAACTGAGTCCTCAGGGCAGAAGGCAAGTGCATTCAAACCTAAGGCTTTTTGTTGATGAGGCCAATGTACGGACCAAGTACACCTGACATTTAACAACACCATGGCTATTCATTACATATTTTGAGCAAGTAAACAGGTAAAGATCTTTTGTGTATTTTAATGCAGAATCAGTTCTGCAATGTTAATTTTATTTCAAGATCCTCAGTGGAAAAAACACTACCAACGCCACCACAATTTTTTTTCTACAGCTCATTTGTTAACTTTCAATCTTTACTGTACATGTCTCCTTTTCTTCTTCATTTTTAAATATTATACAATAAAATGGTGTGACTTTTTAATCGATCATGTGATTTTTCCTTTTCTAAATTTCTCAGGGAACAGCTTACATTTCCAGCTTACATTGAGGATGTCCTGCCTTAAGGAGACTTTTCAATAGCAATTCTTAATAATAATAAATGTTATAGTAATGACTAAATTCTTCTAATTTATCATAAAATAAGAATAAATGGAATATGCATATAGACATCATGCTATTACCTCACTAGCACCAAAGTGTAGTAAGCTCTCACTTACTGTTTTCAATAGGCTCTTGAAAACTGTGACTTTACACAAAACACATATAACAAAACCATTTTGTCTCATCAACTAAAGAAATGATATTGAATGAAACAATGTTATTTAAGGACCTGCTATACATTGTTTTGCTTAAAGTCACAGTTTCCAAGAATCTATTGATGACATTGAGGATTTACTCCACCTTATTGAGATGCACTATGGATATATAGTTTTCGGCAATTTGTTCTTTTATACGTGCTTTATGATGAACACTGCATCTCGATTTCAATTGTATTAAAATACTAGGGAGAAAATTACATTACAAAGGAAAGGCATAGGCTATGAATTGTTCTAGTAAAATGATGGGTCCTGCTTTTAAAGACTTTGAAATCTAAAACCAAAATAAAACAAAGATTTTTTTTTAGTCATCCATTAAAACTATAATGAGCATCTTCAATCTGAATTCTTCAAATAGTGGGCACAAAGAAGCAATAATTATCCACATATGGGAGACAAAAAAGAAGGGGGCTATATGAGCAGTAGTGTGAGAGAGGAAAGAAAATAGTTTTTTAAATCAGAGCAAGATGGAGTCACACCACGAATCTGGCACTTACCAACTCTGGCTACTGATTAAATCATTTATATTCTCTAAGCCTCAGTGTATTCACCAATGGCTCCATCCTAAAATGTTAGATTAAAGAAGTAAAAATGCACATATCATCTTAAATATGGGATAAAATAATTGCTGACAGATATTGTTGAACATTTTGAAGTCTTGGAGCAGAGGGAGACATGAGAAAAAACGTCTTCCATTTATGATAGATGATAGGCAAGAGATGAAGAGCAGCTATTTAGTAAAGAGTCATTTCAGTAAACCAGAGCTCAATTCGCTGCCAAATACAATTGAAAGTTTGAAAAGATCAATTGGCTCTCTTCCTGTCAGTCAGTCCTGGTAAATTGTCTACAGAAATTAGAGTCAGACCATCGTCTAGCTCAAGCATCCTCAAGAATCCAATCAATTGTATCTCCACTGTGCTGGTATGCTTGACTTACTTTTAAACAGATGCAAAACATACTTTTGTAAAATCGAAATAAGAAGCTTACAATATAAATACTAGTAGAAATAGTGGAAATAAATGAAGACCACATAAATGAGGGCAAGCAGAGGCTATTTATTTAAAGCTTGTAATATCAAGGGAGCCAGCCACCATTGTTTGCATTTGGTAGAGATTCAAAGGTAGGCAGGAAAGGGGGAAAGTGTTATAGTTAAAAAAAAAAGTAAGGCTTCAGGTATGCTCAGAGTGGAAGTTGCTGGCATGGGGAAACCAGAGACAGGCTAAGGAAAGTGGAGCATCCTCTGAGATTAGTTTGGAGAGCATATTTGGCTTTCTCTAGTTGATCCTAAATTGGCAGCAGGGAGTGGGGCAAAAATTAAGGCAGCTGGCGGTTGTTTATCAAGTCCAGATCATTCTTAATGAATTGCTGCAGAGGTTATGGTTTGATTTCCCAGGCTTGTTGTTGCAGAAGTTGTGGGTCAGAGTTCTATCTTTATGTATGGAAATACATGAAATGGTCATTGTTCATTAGTATATTCAGTTTCTCCATACGTACGGACTCATTGCCAAAGTAAAATCTGTCAATTATTCAGCTAGTATTAATTACTCATAGCAAATTCTGCTCAAACTGATT
This sequence comes from Daubentonia madagascariensis, assembly GCA_023783475.1. Taxonomy (NCBI): domain Eukaryota; kingdom Metazoa; phylum Chordata; class Mammalia; order Primates; family Daubentoniidae; genus Daubentonia; species Daubentonia madagascariensis. Next base: position 34,764,477 of record JAKFHU010001035.1, on the reverse strand, counting down.
AATTGGCATGATTAATTGCAGTATCAAAAGTGAGAAGGAGGAAAGGGAAAATGAGAGATGAAGTTTGGAGGAGGAAATGCAAGCCAAGGCAGAAAAGAAAAATGGCAAGTCAATGGCAGAAAACATGAATGAACAGTTATAACACAGTCTTAGTGACCAGGGGTACCAAGAGCACACACATTCCATCAACACATATTTATCAATTTCCTATAACTCTCTGCTAGAAACAGATGAGGTATTAAAACAAAATGGCATTGTCATTGTTCTCAGTCATTCCCCAGATGTGGAGTTCCTTTCTTTATGAATCAGCCAAAATCCATTGCCTTCAATTTTTTTCAGCAGAGTAGGCTGAGTATCTCCAGTTTTCTCAGTTAACAAGACGGGGATTTTCTCCTCCTTATGTACGTCATCCCTGCCCAGTGATGAGAAAGCCATGCTTGGAGCTGCCTTCCACTCACAAGGGGGCTCTACCCCAGTCCTCTGATGCTTAAGACTGTGCCATTACCTTGTCTTCAGTCACTAAAGCTATGGACCTACATTTGGGGAGTCAGAACAGGGTCTAGACTTCATATTCCACCCATATTTGTTTATTTCTTAGAAGCCACATGAATGGTGATATCATTGTTTTAGTTACAAACCTTCAAAGGCTATGGACTTTCTTTACATATATATATAGAGAGAGAGAACATTTTATTTCCTTGTTAATTTTAACCATTGCAGAGAAAGTAATTGATAATTATTTCCCTCTATTAAATTGGAAAAATGTATAGGATAGCTTCAGTATCACTAGGGCACAGATGGGTGATGAAAATGAAAGCACCTTTAGCAGATTAGGGCATAATATACATTTAAACTATATAAATCTATTCTCAATCGAGTCCAACCTGTGATATGACTCAAACACTTGCAGAGAGCTCATATGTTTTCTTTTTTAGCAAGGCTCATTTGTACTTTTACAGGGCATTTCTGAAGGAAGTAGGTGTAAATCCACTTGATCTCCACTCCTCTTTTTTCCTTTTCTCCTAGCTCTTTCCTTCTCACGTTATTTTGCTAAATTGGCTTCCTTTTCCTGAACACAGCACCATTTGACTGAATTTATTTTTGCTTGGTGAATCTCCAAACTCATGAAATGATTAGGCTTCCGCTTACACAGAGGCTTTTCAGGAGTAATTGGATCTATAGTCATCACATAGATATTGCATTGTTGGCAATTTCATTATGTCCACTTCAGGAGGAGAGGGCAAAGACAGACCTAAAGCTGGCAAACAACAACACAGCCTTGCCTTTTAAACATGTAACATATTGTCTTCTGTGGGGCCCTTTTTCTCATCCATGGAGATGCCGCTTGTCAACTCACTGGGCCACTTGAATCGTTTGCATATATACATACCAACTTGTTAAAAACAAACAACACTGGAAGCAAAACACCTCTGAAGTAAGATTCATTTGCTACTAAGATAAAAGCAGTTGCTGCTATTCAATCCTGATGTTTTAGTCCCTAAATTGACATTCATTTAAGTTCTCAGAGAGCACTTTTAGGAATCTTTTCTAAATTGTGTGTGTGTGTGTGTGTGTGTGTGTGTGTTTTTAATTCTTCAATGTATGATTACCTTTGTGACTCATGTCTTTGATCATACAGAATGGAACCTCTTATTAATAGTTTCTTCTGAACAGGCAAACGCAACATTCGTTGTTCTCCCTTTAGATAACTGAGAATGCCAAGAACTCCTGTTTTGCACTGACTGTGAATCTCCCCAGTGGCCAGCTTGGAAAATTATGTAGCTCAGGTGGTGCTATTAGATCGTTACATAATTTCATTCTTGGAAGCACGTCTCATCTAAACTATTAGATTTCTATTTTTCTCCACATATCTTTCAATTAATGATTGTTTTTTCTATAACTATAAAGTTTAACTACAGCTTCTAATTGCTAATGCACTAAAAAAATACAAGACACTTTATAGGGAAATCAGATTAGTACGAAAAGCCTGGTTCATTTGGTGTCTCATTAATAATTGAATTATAGTGAGGAATAAAAAACAAATCTGCCCTTGGATGAAAACTTGAGATGAGCTTCTTCAAGATAGTGCCAATACTACTTTATTTCTGATTGTAGAAAATATTTATATATTATATATATTAGATAAGCACTAGAAATAGGACTAAGACTCATTAGAAGAAAAATATGATTAATATCACACCATCCTGGTCCTTCTTTAAACAAAAACAAAATATCTACCACCACACACACACATAAAACAAAATGAATGGAATGTTCATTAACTTTAAGATTGTTATAGATCACATTCAGAGTTATAGACAGGCAGTAAGTTGTTTTAATGTTGGAGAATAGAGGGAAGTCTGGAGGAACACAACTAAGGCTCTATGCAAGGAACCAGCTCAGTAGGAGAGAACAGAGTAGCTCTAAGTCTTCATTTAAATTATATTCCCCTTATATTATTCCCTAATCTTTAGTGAAGCCCCTTTAGATATATATTATTTGGTCTCAGTTGTTTGTGCCAATGCTTTAGATATAGAAGGAAGTGGGAGGCATTGCCAAGAGCACCACAGGGGAGAGCAGTATTCCTCCACACAGGCCCAAGGTCATGAGTAGCATCAGAAGGGAAGGGAAGATTTTTGGCAGTCTTATGAAGAAATGGCCAGGTGACACTGGGATGGAAGTAGTCAATATAAAAAAAAATGGTATACAAAAGCAATGCATGTAACCAAAACATTTGTACCCCCATATTATTTTGAAATTTAAAAAAAAAGGAAAATGGGGCCTGAGCCATAATAATTTTTATATAAAAAGGCATTGTGACATAACTAGTAGTGATGGGCTAATAAAATCTGAGATATGCTAGAGATAACAGCTAGTTATCCAGACACAGAGAGACAGTAAGCTGTGAACAAGGTGAAAATATGATCGATTATTGTGTGCAGTGAGATTATGGGTGAATTTTACTTTCTTTCTGCTAACAAATTTTCTGTAGTAATCATTTATTCTTTTAATAATAATAAAAAGGACATCATAAATATTATGCTTATGTGACCATCGTGCTCAAATGGAAGAAGCTAAGGATATGAACTAGGGTGATAACTCTGGAAACAGGACAGGAAAAAACTGAAGCCATCTGAACAGACACCTCACCAACAAAGATATACAGATGGGAAATAAGCATATGAAAATATGTTCCACATCATGTGTCATTAGAGAAATGCAAATTAAAACAACAGTGACATACTACTACACACCTATTAAAATGGCCAAAACCCAGAACACTGACAGCACCAAATGATGGCAAGACTATGGAGGAACAGAAACTCTCATTTATTGCTAGTTAGAATGCACAATGGTACAGTCACTTTGACCATTTCTTACAAAACTGACATACTGTTACCATATGATCCAGCAATGGCTCTCCTTGGTCTTTACCAAGGGGGCCTATGTTCACCCAAAAATCTGTATATGGATTTTTATTGCAGTTTTATTCATAATTGCCAGAATTTGGAAGCAATCAAGATGTTCTTCAGTAGGTGAATGGATACATAAACTATAGTACATCCAGAAAATGGGATATTATTCAATGCTAAAAAATAAATGAGCTATCAAGCCACGAAAAAGCATACTATATGATTCCAATTGTATGATGTTCTGAAAATGCAAAACTAAGGAGACAATAAAAAGGTTAGTAATTGCCAGGGGCTGAGGGAGAAGGATGGATAATAGGTGAAGCACAGGATTTTTAGGGCAGTGAAACTATTTGCTATAACACTATCATGGTGGATGTATATAACTATACATTTGTTAAAACCAATAGAATGCACACCACTAAGAGTAAACCCTAGTGTAAACTATGGGCTTTGGGTGATAATTTGGCAATGTAGGTTCATCAATTTGAACAAATGTAGCACTCTTGTGTGGGATGTTGATAGTGGAAGGGGCCACATGAGGTGTCAGAGCATATATGGGAACTCTCTGTACTTTCTACTCAATTTTACTGTGAACCTAAAAAAATGAAATTTATTTAAATGGGGAATAACTAAACATGGCATAAAATTCAAAACCAAGCAAAACTGACAAAATATTGAATCCATCCTCAGAACATATGAGCAATTTCATTCCAGTATTTTGACTCCACCACCAGGGCAGTGATGGAGATGAAACAGAAACCAAGAAGGTATGGTTGGGTCATCTTCTTTGTGCATACTTGCCTTACATTCTTCAAGTAATTTTGGGGATCATATTTCAGGCATAGAAAAATATAGTTCCAGAGGAAAAATGGACAGCAGAAATTATGTTTTAATGAAATGCCTGGAAGCACTAAACAGATAGGTACCTGAGAAAGTTGAACTTCCTCCTTTTCTAACATAATCAATTATACATCACCAAGAAAAACACAATTTTTATTTATTACACTCAATTTGGTTTTGGCAAAACTTCTTTGTATAGATTTAGTAATAAGAATCAAATTAATTGGATTAAATGATTCATATTTAATATCTGCTTCAATAATGATTAGAAAATGCAATTCTGGCCAGAGCCTTTACAATGGTATGTATGGTTGCAGTGTGGGCAAGTGGTTGAGTGCTGTTGAATACAGCCAGTCACATTAAATTCATAGAATATTTATGGAAAGAAGTGAAGGAATGGGTAGAGAAAAAACAGCAGATCTAGGCTGCAAAACTGTTCATAATTTAATAAGATTTCTTTTGGCTTAAGTAGTATATAGAGTGAATACATAGTAGGGAATATGTCTTATTTTCCTTGTTTTCTTGTTGAAATAGCCAGAAGACAATATTCAGCTGTAATAACATAACCACTTCTAAAATGAATGGTCAGCTATTAATTGACATTCCAACATATAAACCAGATTTTATTTATATTTTTATAAATTTTTTTATCAATTTCAAATGTCATCTACGTATGAGATTCAATTAAAAAATCAGATCATCCCCATTTTTTATCTTTTCTTCATCAAAAAGAGAAAAATTATTGTTATTTAATATAATATTGCAAATTCTTCTTTCCCATAAATCTTTTTTGAAATTTTGCAGCAGCATTAGGAAATACCTATCTCATGCTATATCTCCCAATATCTGAAATATGGCAGATATTTTTTAAAATAAGTGACTGTGTGCTTCCATTCAATTTTAGGAAAAAAGCTATTTATGCTAAGTAGCCTTTAAAAAATACAAATCTGTTTTTAATTTAAGGACTATTGTAAATGAAATAAATTATTTATGTTCCTTGAAGCTCACTCAGAAAGCTATTCATTCATAAGTCCTCTTTGCAACTGAAATGAGCATGAAATTTGAGCAAAATTTAAAAATAAAAGAAAAAAATAAGCAAACCAGCCATATTGGTCAAATCACTTACAATTGTGGGATCTTCATTTTTTTTTTATCTGCAATAAGTAATATCTTCCTTGAGAGTATCAAAATAAGGTTGTGTATAAGAAAATTCTTTAGAAACTGTGAAACTCTATGGAAATATTAGTTCTCATATTATGGACAAGTTGTTGTAATCATTAATGCTCAATCTATCAATCAGCATGCTAGTTCCCACAGGTGCTTTCTCAGTTAACAGATTTCCAATTTTATAAAGAAAACTGCATTGAAAAGGTATAAGTCTTCAAAAACTTTTTTTTTTAAAAAAGGAAAGATAAATCTCCTCTACTCAATAGACATTTTCTCTATCAGGTGCCATTCTGGGTTCAAAGAAATGAAGGAGAATTAGACAAAATATCTTCCTCAAGTAATTCAGGATCAAGTAGCCAAACCAGCTACACAAACAAGTGACTAAAATGTACAGTAACAATGCAATGATAGAGAGGGGTAAGCATAAGGTCTAGCTATATTACCAAGAAGAAAGTGATTAATTCTTCTTGGAGGTTGAGGCTGACTTAAAGAATAACATTGCAGAGAAGGTAACATTTGAGTTGGGTCTTGTTGCAGTTTTTCAGGTGGATAGATAGAAGAGACTTTTAGAGAAAACAACATGTGCAAATGCATAGGTGAATGAGACAGTATTATATGCTCACGAAATTTCAAGTATAGTTGTAGTATTAAGTGAAGAACACAGAGAGAGTGGCAAGAAATACAGCTGAAAAAGTAGGCCAGGAATAGAGCATGGAAGTTCAGCCATACCAAAGTTATTTGGGTTTTTTGCTGAAAGGTATGAGGAGCTAAGAACTACTTAGTCTTCATGTCTGAAGTCTCCCACAAGAGAATATGGGGGAGTGATGTAGGTTTTTAATCTTACACAATCACAAAAACTTAAATAAATGACAAGGTTTGTAGAAAATTTAAAAAATGTATAAAGAGGCATGACAAATGACTGGATCAAGCATATGCCCACAGCCCACACGCAAACAGATCTCTGGACATAATGAGCCAGCAAATTGCCTGCTCCAGAATCCTACACAGTACTGAATGTACAATTAAATTACTGTTTGAAGATCATGATGTAAATTCTTCATTACAAAATTAAGGATAAATTATTGAGAAGGAAACTTATTCCAATATCCTTGGAGTGCTTCACATAAAACTTTACAGCCGGATGTTTTCTAGATATTTTGTTTTAATGCAATATAGTTTTTGGTTGGACTGTGAATAAAGTCAAAGTATGGCATGTTAGAGAAGCCTGTATCTTGCTTCTTTAGAGAAAAATGAAAAAGTAAATAGATGATGAGTGTTTTGTGGAAGAGTGACTTGTGATACAAGTACTTGCAACCCATGCTAAGGGGCACACATAATTGGTTGAGATTCATCTTTTTCTAGGAGGAAGAAAAGAAGCTATGGGGTGAAACGAGAATGTGGCTATAAGCTGAGATCTAGGGTCTGACCCCGTCATTGTCGATGACATACTTGATAACCTTAAATCTTCTTCCATTCTCCGAGCAACAGAGATTAGAGCAACTATTCTCTATTAAACGCTGATCACAATGCCTGACACACAGTAGGTGCTCAATAAGTGGCAGCTGCTGCTGTGAGCTTCCTCAGTCACATAATGACAGGTTTGGACTCTGTGATATCTCAGGTTACCTCGGGCTCTAATGTATGATTTTTAATGCTAGAGTAAACTATTTGTCAACTTTTAGGTCATTCCTTCCTTTTCCTTAGTCACTGATGAATATTGTTGCTCTTCAGAAATTAGTTACACAGCTTTGATGATGTTTGTCATCATTTTTATGGACCTGAAACACAGTCTTTTTTGTACCCAGGGGCAGGTATTCTCTGACTATTGGATTAAGAACCACCTTGGAGTGTGTAAAATGTGTAAATTCATGAGCTCCACCTACAAAAATTCTGAATCAGTTGATTAGATGTTGGGTCCAGATGATTCTGACGCAGGTGGTACACATGGACACAGAGAGTAGAGTAATAGACATTAGAGACTCAGAAGGTTGGGAGAGCAGGAAGGCGGTGAGGGATGAGAAATCACTGAATGGGTACAATGTACACTACTCGGGTGATGGCTACACTAAAAGCCCAGATCATAAAACTGCACTTGTACACCCTAAGTCTATAAAAATAAAAAGTAAATAAAAATAACAAATGCAAAATGGTACAGTTAAAAAAAAAGAGAACTAATATTGATAGGGCGGTATTGTATTCAAGGATAGCCAGAACTGTAATAAAGATGGGATGTTGTTGATGCTGTTGTTTTTAAGAAATAAATGACCCAAATGACTTTTTTTTTTCCTAGCAGAACAAGTAGAAAATTAAAATTCAAGCCTAATTCCTGCAGAAGGTAAGATGGTAGCTTTGCAAGTGTTCGTACCATTTCTCATCTTGACATAACTAGACTTCCTGAGTACACTGTAGAACGTGGTAAAAAACTGTGGATTTCTGCAATTGCAGCACTCTCCACAAAGCAACTATTGCTCTATTTTGTTGCATTATTTACAGAAGCAGGGAAGGGTAGCCAGAAAAGCATATAGATTTTGCATGTGTTTTGCAGTGGGAAAATATTAAAAGCCCTTCAAGTACCACTTCAGTGTTCTAACCGTGCAAACTCTAATGACTTTTTATGAAGCAAGCACGAAGTTTCAGTTTTTAGCTGGACTGTTCTTATCTGAAAGAACCTGCAGAGAATAAAAAATGATTAGAAAACAAGAAAAAAAATAAGCTGCTTATGCTATTCTGTGTAAGCAGAATTCATAACTCACTCTTCAGTTCACATTTGAAGTTGCCATTATATAAACATTCATTACAATTTTCTGGAAACCTCTTGATTAACAAATAAGAAATCAGAACTAAAAAGCTTCTGCACAGCAAAAGAAATAATCAATAGAGTGAAAAGACAACTTGAAGAACTGGGAAAAATATTTGCAAACTATGCATCTGACAGGGGACTGATATCCAGAATTTACAAGTATTGCAAACAACAACAACAACAAAAAAAAAAAAACCATTAAAAAGTAGGCAAAGGACATGAATAGACATTTTTCAAAAGGAGACATACAAATGGCCAAGAAGCATATAAAACTGCTTATCATCACTAATCATTGGAGAAATGCAAATTAAAACTGCATTGAGATATCATCATACACTAATCAGAATGGCTATAATTAAAAAGTCAAAAAATAACAAATGTTAGTGAGGATGCAGAGAAAAGGGAATGCTTATACACTGTTGGTGGGAATGTATTAAATAAATTATTACAACCTCTATGGAAAACAATATGGAGCTTTCCTAAAGAACTAAAAATAGAACTACCATTCAATCCAGTAATCCAAGTACTGGGTTTATACCCATAGGAAAATAAATCATATCAAAAAGATCCCTACACTTGTATGTTTATCACAGCACTATTCACAATAGCAATGGGTGATTGGATAAAGAATGGATGATTGGATTCAGCCATAAAAAATGAAATCATGTCTTTTGCAGCAACATGGATGAAAATGGAGGCCATTACCTTAAGTGAAACGACTAAGAAACAGAAAGTCAAATACTGCATGTTCTCTCTTGTAAGTGGGAGCGAAATAATAGGTAAACATGGACATAGAGAGTGGAATAATAGTCACTAAAAACTCAGAAGTGGGAGAGGATGAGAAATTACTTAATGGACATAATGTACACTATTCTGGTGTTGGTTACACTAAAAGCCCAGAATTCACCACTGAGCAATGTATCTATGTAATGAAACTGCACGTGCACCCCTTAAATTTCTAAAATTAAAAAAAAAAAGAAATCAGAGAAGATATACACTTACTGAGAGGATCAATGGGAAATGCTTACCTGAGATTTAAAAAGGAGCTTTAACTAAAGCTAACGGAGAGATGAACAAGATAAATCTTGTAAGCAAGATTATCTCCTTAAATTATTATCTCTTTAAAATTTTAAACTACTTCTATTTTGTCATTCTGTGGGGATTTTTGCTGAAGTATGATACCTTTTGATTGTAAACAAAACACTACTATATGAAATTATTAAGTGACTAATTTCTTAAGTCACAAAATCAGCAAAGAAAATAAAATTTCTATATCATATTTCTTCAAAACATCTTGCCCAGCTAAACAGGCAAATTCTAAGATGTCAAAACCTAGGTGAGACTCTGAGTGGATAGACCCTTCTGAGGCTTGGCCTCAGGAAAATGATTGTATTCCAGGAATGAACACTGTTGCTTCTGGCTGGTGAACCATAAATTTAGCCTGTAGGATTATGAAGCCACAGCCATAAGAAGGATTGTATCCTCTGAGACAGCAATGGAGTATGCGGAGCTGAAGACTGAACGGGACACAGAAAGTAATAAACCAAGATGAGTATTCACACCATTCAGAAACTTAATGATCTAAAAATAGCTTTCAAAGCTAGGAATTTGAGAGCTAGAGCCATGAACATAGGGGAGTGGTCTTAAAGATATTTATACACCATCAGCAACATGATATGTGGATGAAGTCATCCCTGGTTAACAGGCCAAGGAAAGGAAAAATGTCAGGAGAGGTCAGTTGCTGGGGCCGTCTGGGATTAGAGCAGTCTGGGATGAGGCTAGGTGACTCAGCCACCACTTACCAGTAAGCAAATAAACAGGATTAGAGGCCCTTTCCTTGTTTTATAGGCAAAATATAAACCTCCCAGATCTTTAAATTGGTTTCCTGGAATGAGAAGGAATCCAGGTTATATTTCCCAAGCTTTCCAGACAATGGAACATCAGAGTTAATTTTTAGTTTTTTCTCACTGTATTTCAGATTGGATAATTTTCATCTGTCGATTTATCTTCAAGTTCACAGACTCTTTCATTCTATCGCTTCCCTTCTGTTATTATGCCCATCCAGTGAAATTTTTATTTTTGTCATTGTGTTTTTTGATTCCAAAATTTCCATTTGGTTCTTCTTAATATCTTCTATTTCTTTAATAAGATTTTTTTTATTTATCTCTTGGCTTCAACAGAGTTCACAATTGCTTCCTGAAGTATTTTTATAATACTTGCTTTACAGTCTTTTTGTCAGAAAATTCCAACATCTGTGCCACCTTGGTGCTAGAATCTATTGATCATCTTTTCCCATGTAAATTGAGATTTTCCTAATTTTTTTGCATGTCAAGTAATTTTGGATTGTACCTAGACATTTTGAATATCATGTTATGAGAATATGGGATTATTTATATCCAATAGAGAATAGCTGGTGGTCTGTTAATTCCATTCTCAGTGCCTTTGAGTTACTGAATAGAATCAAATCCATGCATGAACAGGCTGGGGATGCTCAGGAGTTCAAAAAATCTTCAAGGGTTCACGTTCTTGAGTTCTTCCCTCTCCATCCCAGTACTTTCAAGTTCTCTGGAGTTCTTCCTTTTGGTTTTCCGGTGAAAAAGCTGGGGTTTTAGTTACCCAACTCTGCTATGAACTTCTATAGCTGTGACAGTGTCTGGAGTTAAGGGGCAGGAAGACAAATAGAGAAAAAAAATGGGGTACACCCAATCCTATTAGAATCAGAGTTTAATATAATAAAACAGAGAGGAAGTTTCCCTTCTTTAGAGTTTTGGCTCCAGCAGGATTGCTTTGTCACTGTCATCACCACCAGGGGATTGCTTGGGGGCTAGGGCAAGAGAGAAAAGGGAAAGAAGAAAAAGAAAAGAACAGGTGATTTCCACACTCCTTATGAGTGTCAGATGCTCACTTTTCTGCTTCTCAAGCAAAAACTAAAGGGATTCTTCTTCAGCTCTCTCTCTCTCTGTGCCTTACTGGCCATTTCTGGTATGCTGAGCTCAGGCTGAGAGACAGTAGAAGAAAAGAATGGTAAACTCACCACTTGTTCCATGGAAATTGGAATTCAGGTCTTCTCCAATCTTCTTCCTATGACTGACTTTATGGAGTTCCAATAGCTGCTCCGTGCATTCTGTCCATATTTTATAATTGTATTCAGCGGGAGAGACAGGAGGAATGAGAACATACAGAGTTAATTATAAACCAAGTAAATTTAAAGTAAATTTGAAAAATTCACAATTGCTACATAAAGTTAAATGTAATTTCTTTGACAACAGTAAAAAAAATAATTATTCATAGTATATATGATGATGTGTACCTGGGTGTTGTGTTCATAAACATGTTCCCAAGAAATATGTATATATGTAAATAGCTAAGAACTTAAAAATATGGGTTCATTCTTATTAAATTAAAATATTCAGTCTGAAATTACCACCATCCGTTATTTTATTAGTTGCGCAGTTTGAAGGCTAATATTAAATTACACTATTCTATTGGAGAAAAGAATCTAGCCACTTTTAGTCATTTTCATTTTTTCTCAAATAAGTTTAGTAAATAGTTATTAATTTAGAACAGGAAAAGTGAGGGAGATATAAGAATGCAGTCAAAGGAATCTGCTATTTTCCATGTAATTTTTTTTACAGAAATCCCTAACGTATTACATTCATGTTTCAGCAGGCAGCAGTTGAGAGAGGTTTATCATGATTACATAAGTCACTAATGGCGTAACTCTTTTTTCTTGGTTTGCTCAGTTAAGTTTATCAAACTGATAGAACACCTATAGTTAATGAGGAAAAATAACTTTCTTATAGCTACATAATTCTATACTTCAGATTATTAAAACTAATATTTTATATTTAATATTCACTAATGCACATCACTTCACATGAATTATGAAAATTGCCTGGACATTTTCCCTCTGTTCACCATCAAAATACATTTACAAGTTTATAGAGCACCCTTTATTAAAGCTGACTGTAACAAAGACAGAACTAGTCAGTAGGTATTTTTAATTTAATTGAATTAAATATAGGTTGGCACATAAAGAGTCTACTCCTGGGGGTTTAAAATGAATAATTTTGGATTTTGAAAAGAGAAGATGAAAAATACTTTTTCATCTAATCAATTTGGGGCAGGCATGTCAGTAGGCTGGCAGCCTCCATGGACTATAATAGTGGAGATCAGAGACAGACCAAATTTTTCTGAACTGGGGTAACCTTGATGGCATATTTTGGCTCAAGGTAATGTTACTCCATTTCCTCTCTCAGTGTGAGGATCATAGTGCTGGGGAACTAGATTGAAGTTATGCTGTAAATGCAGTTGAGTTTTATGGAGAAAGAAGAGCATTTAGATATGCCAGGGACCTTTTAACACTTCAGAAGAGGGATTAGAGAAGCATCCAGGGGTAAGGAATAAGAAGCTAGGGATGAGATGTTAGTCAAAACAGGCTAGGAAAATTTTTTACAGAGAAAAATTATCTTTTGCAAATGGAACAGACTGAAAAAGTGAATGCAAATTTTGTTTGTAGACGAATACAACCTTAGAGCTGATTTTTAATTGTCAGCATTTGGATAATTTAGCAACTACAAATTCAGTTTATCATGCTGATTTATTCATTTTGTCCACCTCAAAAGGACAATGATTTATCATTATGCTTATATTAAAAAACAGAAACTATAGATGCATGCTCAGTTCATGAATTCTAGGTCAGTCTGCTCATGTTTGAATCAGAGCTTTGCCATTTGATAAAATTTTTGAGCCAATTGTTTAACTTCTCTATGCCTCAGTTTCCTCATCTGTAAAAGGTGGCAATAACAGGGTTGCTGTGAGAATAAACTGAGTCATCACATGCCAGTTAGGATCTTGTATATCACAGAGTATATGACCATGAAAAGACACCTTTTATTATTTTTAACTGACGTGATTAGAGCCAGTAGTTGCTCTGCAAATAGAAAAATAATCAACTGAAGTGGGGCACCATAAAAAAAATAAAAGTATATAACACACATACATATGTATATATACATAAAATAAAAATACATGTCACAATGCATATTTTATTTTTATGTAAATGATATATATAATCACCTGCCAATTCATTTGAAGTCATTTTGCATGTAAGTCCTCTAAATAGAGTCCCACATTATCTATGTCATAAACCACACTTGTAATGCATAATGTATGATTTCTAGTTTTGGTTTCTTCAAAGTGGAATGAAAACTTAAAGTCATTTGTTAAGAAATCTAAGTACAGAATCCTAGATTTTTACAATTTCCTGCTATCTTTTTCCATTGTCTTTCTCTATCGAATATGGCAGTAATTTTTACCACACTAATTTCATTTTAACCAATTCATATTTGTCAAGTTTTTCCCATGTTCAACATAATTTTCAAGGAAACAACTTAGAGTTCTTTTTTGATTGCACCAATATTTCATTAGTTTATTTTCTATTTTATTAATGTTTGTATTTATCATAACTGATACAGCTGGTCTAAAAATGTTTGAATACAAACCCCACTGGCACTGGTTAAGCACACAATTTTTCACTGGTGGACGATGTGGATTGAAAATATCGTGTCAGTTTAGTGCCTTCCCAGCACTGTGGACAACAGTCAGTATGGAGGGAATGGAGACTGAATCTAACTGGTAAAAGTTAATTGAGTTTCTATAATATCTCTCTTCTTTGCCAGATGGTCTTCTCTTCAATTTACCTGCTTTGTAGTAGGTCATAAATTTTACTTCTCAGATTTTAAAATAATAAGACTGATTCAATGCCAGAGAAATAGTCATACTGTTTCAATTGATTCTGACTTTGGTAGCAAGTAGGAAAAATCATTTTAAAAAACTCCTTTTGGATGTTGACAGGGAAATTCTGAGTTGAAATCCATTAAGGATTATCTGATAGTCTTTGGAAAACCTAAAAGTGTTGTGCAGGAGAAAAGAGAATAAAAATATTGGCCCCATAGAATTGCAGAAATGAGCAAGGTTTGGCTTTCATTTTCCAAAATAACTAATTTTAAAAAATGTATTAAGTCTGCTGGAAATGTTTTCATCACTTAGTATTCCATTATATAACAAACCAAAAACTGTTTGGCGTGTATTAACATATCCTCATGTTGTCAGTAAAACTGAATTTTAAAATAAAATCTACTTTATGTCAAAAATTAAATATTTGGGAGATTAGTAATCAAATCCAATTACTTACTCTTAGAACTATCATTTTGGTAACAGTACTAGTAACTTTGCGTAGCAAAAAAACTTCAGTCAGTACAGAACCCAGCCAGACAGAACATGTTATGAAACCTCCTACATTGCCCAGAAACTTGAATAAATACTCCACACTGCACTCTTTCTTCTTTGCTAGGCTTCTCCATGTCTTTCTTCCTCCTTTCCTTTGCATCAGATCCCAATTTAAGAGCATACTAAAAAAATTATTTGACAAACTGAGGGGCACAGAGGCCCCAGGAGAATTTAGCGAGGAGGGGAAATGGCAGCGGCCGACAGAGAAAAGCAGATAAAAGAGAAACTTATGATGGTGACCCACAGAAAAGAAGTGACAATTCTCTAATGCCGGGGAGATTGGAGGAGGACCCCTACAATTCTCCTGTCATCCATGGGCCTCTCCTCCAGATTAGTCTAGATCCCCTTCTGGAAGGTGGTAGCTGAACCAGGGTGATAGAGTCAGTACCAGCAGGGAGTGCAGAAAGAGTCTTCTTGTAGTATTTTTGCTGTTTCCAGGTGTAAGAAGACAGAAGGATATGCCACCAGGTCCACACAATTAAGACATCATATAACATTCCTTTGCAACTCAAACAGTATTTCCAAAATCCACAGTTAGGGCTGCTATGCCCCAGGGGCTAGGTACAGACAATTAGGGACAGGACCTGTGCCCCTGGGACTCACAAATTATTCAATTTTACCTATCCTCAGGGAGCCTGCAAAACTTGGCTAACCCATCTGCCTTGCATACTTAAGCTGCCCAGCTTGCTGTTACCCTGTCCCTGGGTGAAACCCCAATGTGGCTCAGCTCTCTCTTATTTGCAGCTGAAAGTAACACGGAGTTTGGACTTTACTGAGTGTCTTCCTGTTGTGTCCTGTCATCCAAAGAACCTATAATCCTACCAAATATCTTGTACTTATGAAACAATGCCAAATTCAGTAAGATATCTATTCACATAGCATTTGACTGGTCTTGGAGGATAGGTGAAGTTGCAATTGATAAATTAAGGCCTTCCAGGCACAAAGATGGTATAAGCCGCTAAACGCATAAGTGAGAAATGACCCTGAGTATTTGAGGAAAGGCACAGAGGCAAAGCATACAGTCAAGAAAAAAGGGCAACAAGAGTTATGGAAGCACATTGAACCTATGCTTAATTACTAGGATGAGGAACATGGTCTATTTCATGACCAAATGGAAGTCATATGAGGACTGCTTAAAATAAAGGAATAAGCAGTACATAAGGAGTACCACAACGAATATATATTTCTAAAAAAATGTACATTACTCATATGTTTCTAAAAGAAAATCTCTAACTTCTTCAGCATCAAAATAGCTAGATTTGAAGACATTCCCTCAAACCACACTCTACTGCCATCACCTCTATTATGAAGACATCAGAACCATCAAGAGTGCTGTGGGTTCTGAATTGAACTGTGTTAGAAACCCAGGCCCTACACTTAAGTGCTGTATCACTTGGGACATATCGCTTAACCTATACAATCCTGTGTGATGCCTAATTTCATGTGTCAACTTGACTGAATTAAGGGATACCCAGATAGTTGGTAATGCATTATTTCTGGATATATCTGTGAGAGTGTTTCCAGAAAAAGATTGGCATTTGAATCAGTGGACTAAGGAAGATCTGTCCTCACCCAATGTGGGTGGGTACCATCCAATCAGCTGAGGGCCCATATAGAACAAAAAGGCAGAAGAAAAGTGAATTTGCTTACTCTCTCTCCTCTGGAGCAGGGACACCAACCTTCTCCTGACCTTGGACATCAGAACTTTAGGTTCCCCATCCTTTGGACTTTGAGACTTGCACCAGTGTTGCCTCAGGTACTCAGGCCTAACAGAGACGTTCTCAGCTTTGAGCTCTGATACTGGCTTCCCTGTTTCTCCAATTTGCAGACAGCATACTGTGGGGCTTCTCAGCCTCCATAATAGTGTGAGCCAATTCCCCTAATAAGTTCCCTCTCATAACTATATCTATATCTATAACTATATCTATCTATATTTATATCTTATTGGTTCTGTGTCTCTGGATAACCCTAACTAATACGACTTCAAATTCCCCTTTTATATAATAAAGTTGCCATGTGGATTTAATAAGATAAATCATAGAAGCAATGGCATAGTTCTTGGAATACAAGCTCTTAATAAATGATAATTTTTATTGTTGAGAGCCATATGATATAGACTCATGTTTTGGTTCTTTGCTTTCAGACAAAAAAGAAATTCAATTTCCTAATTTTGTAAATAAACCTGATAATGACATCACTTTATATAACACTTTGAGAATTAAAATAGATTATGAAGCTCTGTAAATGACTACCAACATGTTATTATTACATGAATTCCTTCCCCTAGTGTGTCAGAAGACAAAATTTAGATGATGCATAGAACTTATTCAACTAATATTTCAGCATTGATTATTTATCAGATATTATTCTTCATTTTAAGAGACAGAAAGAGTGAGGGAGAATGAGAAAGATAGAATTAAAACAAATAGACTTTATTCAAGTGAGCGCAAGTATGAAAAATAACATGATCTTTTCAAAAAAACATACAGTTTTTATTTGGCTTTTTAATTAATAAATTTAAATGAGGGGCATTATTTTAAGATATTAAATTATAAAATAAATTCATAAAGTATCTTGGTAAAGAAAAAAAGTTAAAAATTACCTTGAGTATAAATTTAAGAGGGCTCTGACTTAGAAAATCTAAGTTTCTGGGTCTGGTTATATGAACGTGAAGAAATGATAAAATATTTCAAAACTCAATTAGTATCAATTGGGACAGATTAGTTTTATGAATATCAGTTTCCTATATTCTAAGTCTACTCTGATGTCATCTGGCCTTTTGTTCTTCTTTGTTTTTGGTATTCATTCATATACTCTTAATATGATCTCTGATTATAGGATGTATAATTGGATGGAATGGAAATTGGGCACTTCATTTATACCTATAAGAGGCAACTTTTGTGATTCTGAGCTGTAGACCTGTTGTCCCAACTCCAAGAACACCTAGAGTCAGAGAAGTTTTCTCAAATGGTGATTGGTGAAGAAGACTTCTTGGGATCAATGAATAAAAGCAAAAGTAAAAGTCAGAGCTCAGAGGTAGTCACATTTCCAGAATTACTTCTCTAAATAATGCATCACTGCTTGGAACGTGATATGGCCTGTCACAGTGATGGGAGGGAGTTGAACTATGAGGGCGTTGCTCAATGTAAGCAAGGGAATAGCCTATACTGGCCTCATCAATGTTTACAGCACAGAACTCACTTGAGGCACTGCCTGCTTACCTGATCTTGATGGATATTATGAGATCAGTAAATTTCCCCAAGCTAATCCAAGCTAAGTAGATTGCTATCTTCTTTGACTCACACCAGTAGTTTGGAAACCATAACTATGATATTAATAATAGGATATGGTGAGGGAAAGATGGAACCTTTTGTGAAGGGATCCTAGTGACAGGAATTGACTACAGTGGGGAGAGACGGGGGTGGAGATACTACTTACAGCACCATTGTAATAGCTGAATAAAATAATGAGTCCTGCATGAGGTACGCCAAGAGAAGAGTGTAGATTTAAAAGAAATTCTGAACAATAATCATCAAGAAACTTCTTCATACATAACATGTGGAAATTAGACTAAGTACTCTCAAGTCTCCCTAAAGTTCTAACATTGTCTGAGTGGGGGGGATACTTGCAAGTTATTGGATATTATGAAAATACGAAGCATGTGGTTTAGAAAGCATACTAAAGGGACATAGGAAATCAATTAATACAAGATTCATCTGTCCCAACCATTTGCCTTAGTCAAATTTCTTTTCATTCTCAGAAGATCAAGAAATAGACCTTCAGTTAATCCAGAGTAGATATATACATTTTTCTCATCTTTTGGGACCCTAATCTGGTCATCTAAGAGCCTCCATAATGTTTCACATCACCATGCAGACATTCTGGGCCTCCAGCCCCTCCTGACTTCATATAGATCAGTTGATATTCACTCATTCCAGTGAGGACGATATTTAATAACTAACAATCTTCATCTTCCTTCTATGGCAGGAGTTACTAATGTCAGAATAGTGCAGAGGGCACCTCTAGAGTATCTTGAAATTAAGGTACTAGATGTTATTAAACAACCAAAGAATATTCATGAAATAAATACTTGCATAGAATAGCTCAAACAAACTACAGTATAACTAAAAGGGACTTGTTCAGAAATGACTGGGGTTTTTTAAATTCTTTTTTCATTGTTTGTATATATGTGTCTGATTGGTTAGTATAAGTTTGATTGCTTCTTGTATTTTTTATTACTTATGATACTATACTTTTTAATACTAATCTTTAGTCTCTTAAAATCCTGAGGAACAAAGCATTATGCTTACATATTTACTTTAGGCCAAAATGCAAGCAGTGGCTGACCTTTGGAAAATTATTCATGACACCAAGGACAGCAGATCAATAAGTCTCAAAGAATAATACAGGTTCACTATCCCTTTTACAATATGTTAATATTTTTGAGTGCTCACTATCTACAAAATAGTGTTGTGAAACACATGGCACATCATGTTTAATCTTCCCAACTCTACCAGTTAATGCTATTATAATTATTTTTAAAATTATTATTATTGTGTTTTAAAAAGTGAGGACGTAGAGGCTTAAAGAGATTAATAACCTATTCAAGTTTGTTCAATTGGTGAATGGAGGACCTGTGATTAGAATCAGATCTCTCTGATATCAAACTCTTCCACACTCTTTATATTTGTTTTCTCAAGTGTGATGTGACTCAGAATGGCAAGAATGCTTCAGAATGTCATCTATTGGCAGAAGATAATACTAGTGGGAATTTAGGAGTGCATCATTGATAATAGTAGCAAGTTTATGTGTTTATCATATTATTTAAAAGGTATCCAAACATAGTATCCCTGGTACTGATTTATTATTTCCATAATATGAGTGACTTTACTATTTTTATTTTTTAAAATGTCATTATAAAAAAAATAACAATATCCTATTAGTGTGATGGTTAATTTTAGGTGTCAACCTGACTGGATTCAGGCATACACAGATAGCTGGTAAAGCATTATTTCTGGGTATATCTGTGAGGGTGTTTCCGTAAGAGAATGTCATTTGAATCAGTGGGCTGAGTAAGGAAGATCCACCCTCGGTGTGGGCAGGCACAATCCAATCTGCTGAGGACCCGGATGAAACAAAAAGAGGAAAGGCAAATTTGCTCTCTCTCTTCTGGAACTGGGACACACATCTTCTTCTGACCTTGCACATCAGAACTCCAGGTTCTCCAGCTTTTGGACTCCAGGACTTGCAGAATTGGAGCAGTGGTTCTCAGGCCTTCAGCCACAGCAGAGAGTCACACCTCTACCAGCTTCCCTGGTTCTGAGGCTTTCAGACTTCGACTGAGCCATGCTACTGGTAGCCCTAGTTCTCCAGCTTGCAGACAGCCTACTGTGGGACTTCTCAGCCTCCATCATTACACAAACCAATTCCCCTAATAAATCTCCTCTCATATACATACATATATGTGTGTGTGTATATATATTTTATTGGTTCTATCTCCTCTCTGGCAAACCCTATCTAATATAATGGGGCAGAAATAAAAATATTCTTACAACAGTCTTCCTAGAAAATGCATATTTTACCAGATATGACTAATATTCTACTTATTGCCATCTTATAATTCATTAAGATAATTATCCTCAAAGGATATACTACCTCAAAAAATTTGATATAAATTTTACAAATGAAAGCAGAACATTTTTATTTCAAAAATAGGAATTGAGAACTCAGCAAACAGTGAGAGAAAATTCTAAATAGGAAATTAGGTAATATTGAGATAAAATATACCCAGGGGTATTTTAAACACTTGGGAGCAGGTGCATATTGATGGATGGGAAAACTGCTCATCTACAGAGCTTTCTGTAACCACCAAGACTGAGTCACAAGTTCAAAGCACCTTATATCGTAGCACAAATGACATTATAATCATCTGTTTACCTTTCTGGCTTTCTCAGGAGATTTTTGAGCTTCATGAGAATAGAGATAATTTCTCATTCAGCAATAAAACTTCAGTGCCTGATACATAACAAATATTCAATAGATATATCTGAATAAATAAATGAGTAGAGTATAGCCTTTGAAATGCGTGGTGACCAGTTCTGTCAATCTAATTAGGTGGTGGGAATCTGCAGTAGAACTGAATTTGTTCACAATTCTTTATCCTCTTTACCTACTTTTTATTGGTTCACCTTGGGCAGGATATACTTTTCTACCTCTTAGATACTAGATTTGGCTTTAAGACTTGTCCTGAACAATAGAATATGGGATGAAATGACAACGAGCCTGTTCTGAGATAAAACCTTAGGCGACATCATGTGTTTTCACTGGGCTCTCTGGTGCTGCTGCCATTTGACATAAGAGAAACATGGTTCCAGAATGAGGAGGAACAGGGAGAAGAAGTGAACCCAAGCCACAGCCTGAGCCAAGCCCAGTCAATCCCAGACATGCCCACAAGCATCATAGTCTCCAGCAAACCCGTGAGTGAGAAATAATACTTGTTGTGAGAAACCACTGACTTTTGGGGGTGTTTGTTACATGGTGTTACTGTGACAATAGGTGGAAAAGGTTTTATCACCAGAAAGCCCCAGAAATAAATACCATAATAAATACATGTCAAATCCACCTTCTGAAAAATCATAATGGAACAGGCTAAACGTAGAGATTCTAAGGGGATATAGATAGTTGGTATGAAAGAATTCTAGTAAGAAAAAGCAGGGTGACGACTTTAGGGACTAGGATTCAGAAGAAGAATTTAAATCTTTTGGGAATTGGGAACATTCATGGAAGGATCTGGGTCTTGGAGGAGATAAATAGATTACCCAGGAAGAGAATGAGACACAAGTCAGTAAAACAGGGCCCTCAATGCTAGAAATGGAATACTAGGTGGAGTCCTAGATGTAAGAATAAAGCAAAGTGATAATTGCCTTAATACACATATCCTGGGAACAAGGATGCTTTGATGCTGAATGGCTTGCCCTTCCTTCCACTGGAGTTCTCAGTTTCTCTTAACAGTGGATAGAATTGATCCCAGAGTTTGTAGTAAGGGTAAGTCTGAACATTAACTCCAGGTAAGTGTAAAGGACTAGTGTATGCAGGAGTCTGGAAAATAGGAAAGTCGATATAAAACTGGTGAAGAAAAATGCCTTAAAAATCACTATCTGATGTGTGATTTCACATGTGTCTGTAATCATACATGTTTGCAATACATACATTCCAATGGCTGAAGATTCTCTTTAGTGATAATTCAAATTATATATTTAATTACATTTTTACAGATTATGTGTTAAATCATGATTATAAACATTAAGAAAAATGTTTATTGGGAAACCTACCTTTGAAATTGAGGAGGAGGATTGTATTGATAATGCTAGAAGTTCCCAGGAAATTCTGTAGTTCGCTATTTTACTCAGCATGGAAGCATAGACTATAGTAAACAGAAGAACAGGAAGAGAGACGTGTATATTCATTAAGGGGGCAGAGTTTTCCTCAATTATTAACACAGTCAAGAAGGAAAAGGAAATTCAAAAGACTTAGAAATGGTGGAGAAAGCAAGCACCTGAGCTAAATAAGGAACATTTATCATAAGCCGAGCTCTCCGTCTCACTTGGAGGACTCTCCCTCCTCTGACCCACATTTTACTGGTCTTTCTCTACCCCTGGATTACCATGTATTACTGTTCTCCCAGCTGTACTGAGCTTCTTGTTTTGACTGCTTTCAGAGGGCGAGCGAGCTTGGTTTTTTTAGTTTCATTTTCTCCCAGCTTCATTGAGGTGTAATTGCAAAATAAAATTGTATGATCTTGAGGTGTACCCTGTGATAATTTGATAAACATCTGTTTTGTGACATGATTACCACAATCAAGTTAGTCTACCTCTGGGTCTTTCCTACGTGTCTTCAGCTCCCAAAACTTTTACCTCTCCTGTGTGCTGTGTTCTCAGCATCCTGCTTCTTGATACATAGTCAAATCAGCTTATATTTAATTTCTTGGTAATCAATAGTTTTAAATAGAGGGGAAGGGAGAGGCACATATCAGAGCACCAAAGAATTTTTCAAAATATGCCAAGTGGCCTATAATAATAGTAGTTCTGATATACTGCTGACTGAGAACAAGACTTGAAGGGGTGCCGTAAAGTGGCAATTATAGAATTCTTGGGGTGAGCAGGAATGGAATGTTAAGATCATCTAGGTCAATTTCATCATTTTAGATATGAGGAAACAAAGGTTCAGAAAACAGTGCCTTTCCAAAGACATATTATTCTTTGTTGACTTAGGGTACCATTAATCTCAATTCGTCTATGTACATTTTAACAAGGAACTTGGATATCATGGCTTCAGTTGAAGGAATACAGGATTTTCTAGAACTATGTCAGGAGAATGAAGAATGTATGGTGCCTGGTCACGATGCTTATAACATCTAGTAAGACGTTTTATAATATATTATGTCATGTTCTTGATAGAGTCTGTCACCACATTTTATGCCTCAGGAAGTCTTAAGAATGTCCCCAATAAGTAAAGATAAGTATTTACAGCAATTAAAAACAATAATAATAACAAACACACAAACATACAGAGCTAGAATGTCATAGAGCACAGAGGAGGCTTATGTTTCTATTTTGAGATTGACATTTACTAGCTGAATATTTATAAGCCATTTAAGTGTCAGTTTACTCATATGTAAAATAGGCATGGTAACTTATGACAATGATTGTGAAAATCGTTTATTTACTCATTCCATTGCTATACATTAAACATTTATTTGGTTGGACAGTTTTCTATGTGCTAGGGTTATAATGGCCAACAAGATAGACATTCTTCTTCCTCTGGCAGAACTTATGATCATGCATGCATGTATGCATTTGTGTGTGTGTGTGTGTGTGTGTGTGTGTGTGTGCTGGAGGAAGAAGTAGAAAAATAAATAAGTAAACAGACAAATAAGAAGAATAATTTCAGACAGGGGTAAGTGCCATGAAGAACACAAAACAGGAGGCTATAGTAGAGAAGAAAGTGTAGGTGATACAGAAATTTAGCCTGTGTAGTAAGGAAGAAGTTTACACTCGAACTACAAGAAGGAGCTCAATAAGAAAAGACACAGGAGAAAAATATTCCAGGCAGTGAAAATAATGAATAAAAAGCCCCCAAGTTAGACATGAATATGGCAGGAATAGGCATAGAAAGAAGTCTAGAATTATTAGAGCCCAGTAAGGAGGCAGGAGGTCAATTGGGAGAAGTGGGCAAGGGCCATACAGAGTCTTTTAGACCAATGTTGGAGGTCTGACTTATACTTTAAATGCAATAAGAAGTCATTATAATGCTAAGAAGAAAGACAAGTTCTCATTTCCATGTTTAAAATACCATTCTGACTGTTATATGCAGAATATGTTATTGTAGGGTAAGAGTAGAAAGAGGAAGTATTACTAAGCTACCAGTAGATTCCAAGCAAGATATTTTTTCAACTTTTGGTGGTGGTAACTACCCCCACAGAAAAGAGCAGGAAAATGAGCAAACTCAGAATGTAGTTTAGTCTTGTTGATGGACTGTGGCTGGGTGAATTTATGAGGGGAATCAAATATGATCCTGATTTCTGGATCACATATGGGCAGTGACACCTTTTACAGAAACTGGGAAGCTTGATGGAAAAAACAGATTTTTATAGAAAAACAAAAATTTTTACTTTTACTTTATTAAGGTTGAGATATCCATGAAACTTCTAAGAGTATGTAGCAATTAGGCAACTGGGTATATGAGTCTGGACCTCAGTGGAAGAGTCAAGGCTAGAGATATAAATCTGGGAATGAGTCAACAAACAGATGGCATTTAAACTGATGAGGCTGAATGAGAAATCATAGTGAGAGAATGTAGCCTAATTAATAAGACATGGAATTGCATTTATAAAATTATTATCACAGTGACCAGAAATGATTATTTCCCATCTTTCCTCCCCTCAAATTCATCTTATGCATGCAACTGAGGCTGATCATATCTACCATCTCTTCATACCTATAAAAATGGATCACTATCCTATAATTTCTATAATTACCAAAATTTTTAAAAAATGAAATGCAATAGAAGTTAGAAGGACAAGGCAAGACAATAGATTAAAATTTTTGTGGGCATTTAACACAGAAGACCACCCAATATTTTTAAATACTCTATATATATGACAGTAATCTTCCACATTTTGTGTTCTAGCTTTCTGAGATAGGAACAAAAAGCCCTTCCTATTTCCAGATTTATTTCTGCTAAGCTGCTATTATCTGATACCAGCTAAGTCTGCCAATCGGGTGCTAGCAAACCCTGCTGGCAAGCTATACTTTCATGGGATTTGAATTTATAAGTTAAACTTAAAATGTATTTTATTAGCATCTTTAGTACTGGTTCTCAATCAGCACTATATGAGAATGACTTCCATCCTAGGCCAGCTGGAATATTTTGAAAAAAAAATTGGTACTCTGATATGTCCCTCTTCTCTCTACTGTATTTAAAGTCACTGTTTCCAAAATTAGGAAGAAATTAAATATCAGCTGAGTTAACCATGGATCAGGGAGGATGATTTCTGAGGTCATGACACACAGGAGAGGTTAAAATTTTCAATCTGCCCATGGGTTATGTAAAGTGGTAGTCACATAGGGAAATTGATTATCTGGCAGGCATAATTATAAGGAAACTGGTTGGGCAGGGAGGCAGTGGTAAAATTCCTGGTGTCCAGTCCTGAATATCATTAATGCCACATGGAAGTGGCAGAAGTATTTTTACTTAAACAGCCCCCATGAGTGGTTGAACCCCATGAAATTTTTAAGCTTGGCTCTCTGGCCCACCCAAATATTACATGAGTTAATTATCTTTTAATACATTTATTTTTTCTGCCTTAGCTAAGCAAAATGATTTTGATGTTTGCTGTTAAGACTTGATCAATTCAAAGATAAGTCAAAAAGTGGTTTATTATTCAATGCTAAAAAAATGAGCTATCAAGCTAAGATAAAACGTGGAGGAAACTTAATGGCATATTACTAAGTGAAAGAAGCCAATGTAAAGAGCTGCATATTGTATGATTCCAACAATATGACATTCTGGAAAAGGCAAAACTGCGGAGATAGTAAAAAGATAGTAGTTGCCAGATGTTTGGTGGAGGGAGAATGAATAAGGAAGCACAGAGGATTTTTTAGGGTGGGAAATTATTCTGTATGATACTAGAATGGTGTATACATGTCATTATACATTTGTCAAAATCCATAGATTGTACAACACTAACAGTAAACTCTAATATAACTATGGACTTTGGATGATAACGATGCAGCAATGTAGGTTCATTGGGTATAACAAATATACCACTTTGGTGCCAATGTTGGGAGTGGGGAAGCTGTGTGCATGTGGGGCCAGGGGTTATGGAACCTCTCCGCACATTTCACTCAATTCTGTTGTGAACTCAAAACTGCTATAAAAAAGTAAAGTCAATTGACCTCCACCCCTAACCCCAACCCTAACACCCTAACTCTAACCCCTAACTCTAACCACTGACCTCTAAACCTTCCCTGACCTTAACCCTTACCCAAATTAAAAAGGAAAAAGAGAAAGTCTGTTAAAAATAGATAGAAAAAAAGACAGAGGAATGAGATGTATGTGACACTTAGAAGATTCTGCAGTGGGAAAAAAATAGACGGATGAGTGATAACTACTGAGCAGACAAGAAAGAGATGAAATCGAAGGTTTCGGCTACCAAAAGACAAATACTGTACAATTCTACTTACATCTAAAGTAGTATCTAAAATAGTCAAATTCATAGGAACATGTAGAATAGTAATTACCAAGGGCTGGGGAGAGGGGCGACGGGGAGTCATTGTTTAATGGGTATAGGGTTTCCATGTTGCAAGATGAAAAACTGTGGCGATATGTTGCACAATAATGTGACTATACTTAACACTACTGATCCGTACGCTTAAAAATGGCTAAGATAGTAAACTTTATGTTATGTGTTTTTTTACCACAATAAAAAAATTAATTACCAGGGTTTAGTCGTTGGAGCAACTCAGAGAGGCTCTGGATTAAGGACCCAAGGTTCAGTGGTGCACTGAAAAAGGAGAGTCGGGTGGGAAGCTGCTGTCTCATGTCCAAGTCTCTTCTCTCACTCAGCACTTAGAGTACTGCCAACTGGGCACTAAGACACTGGACTATCAATTGAATGGATTCTTCTGTGGAAAAATATCTGACATTAGAAAAAGACACGCGGACATTGATATTTGAGAAACTTCTCAATCCCTGTGTGATCACTTCACAGTAAAGCCTATTAATTGGTAAGTCTTCTTGAGACACACACATTAAAAAAATTGTAGTAGTTTATCATTATTTTTGTCATGTTTTTGTGCATGATAGTGAATGTGAAAAGACAACTTTAAAATAATATGTATAATATATACATAGTACAACATATATAGTTTAAAAAACAATTATATGTATAGCCACTACCCAATCCAGGAAATTCATAGTAGCAAAATACCAAAAGACCCATGTGGCCCATGCCTACTGTAACCTTCCCTTCCCTCAGATTCTATAACTGTCTGGAATTTTTCGTTTTAATACTTTAGCTACATGTGCATATATCTTTGGAATATTATATAATTTTATCTGTTTTTAACTTATGTAAATGGAACCATAGGATATCAATTACGCACACCTTCTTTCATTCAAACTATGTTTGTCCAAAATTAACTTACGTTAATACATAAAAGTGTCATTTATTTGGTCTTTTTCCCACTTTTTGTTTTGTTTAGCTTTGTTTTGCTAGTAAAAGGCTTTATTAAGCATTCTTGTACATTTGTCCTGGTGCAATGTGCAAGAGTTTCCTAATGGTGAAAAAACGAGCTCACATAGCATGTGAATGGCTAACTTTGATACATTAAATTATTTTCATGTAGACATAGCAATTTACATTTTTAAGAACATTAATTATTCCACACTCTATCAATATTTGACAATAATTTTAAAATTTTAAACTTAAAAAGTTTGTGGCTTTTATGCATTAAAATGTATCTAATTCTACTTTTAATTTATAGTTATTTAAAAAATTATAATAAGATTGAATAATTTTTGACACATGCTCTCTTTTTCTGTAGTGTTCCTATTTATTTTTACTGCCTATTTTTATTGATTCATATGTTTATAGTATTTTAGATACAAAATATTGCTCAGTCATAGGCATGGTTAATATAGTTTATTAGATTTGGGGCTTGCATTTTTCATTGACAAATATTTTTAATTTTAATGCATTCAAAATTATAAATATTTTTTCTTTTTGATTAAGCTTTCCATTTGTCTGTGTTTAATTTAGGAAATCCTTTCTTACCATGACATTATAAAGATAGCATCCTATATCAGCTTCCAAAGTTTTTATATCTATAACCCACCTAAGGATGATGGTTTGAAAATGGAGTGAAGGATAACACAATATTTTTTTTATAGGGATGCCTAATTGTCTGAGCATCATTTATTTAAATGCCTTTTTCTCATTAAATTTGCTAACCCTATCATAAATTAAACTGCTGTATTTAGATGGGTCTATGTCTAAAGTCTCTACTGTATTCTATTAGTTCCTTTAACTCTGTCCCCATTGCACAGTGTCTTAATTATTTTAGCTTTATAATAATTCTTAATGCCTCTTGAGACAATTTCTTTTCTAAGAGTTTTGAGAGTGCCTTGCCTTTTAATAGATCTTTTATTCCCAAATACATTTTAGAATCACTTCGTCAAGGAGCAGGAAAAAGAAAAACTTCTGGATATTGAGTTATAATTATACTGAATGTATATAAGTTCATATATATTTAAATTTTCCACAAAAAGTCTACAGTATTGAATGTTATAGCAAAGATACACAGTAAATCTCACTATTTATTTGGATTTAAAAAAATTGTTTGTCAAGCATTTGATGATTTTCTCCTCAAAATCCTTTCCTGTTCTTAGTTAGATTTATTTCCAAGTACTTCAAAATCTTACTGCATCGTAAAAAGCATATATTTTATTGCATTTTTAAAATTTTTGTTGCTGGTGTTTTAAAATGCAATTGAATTTTGTGCACTGATTTTGTATCCAGAAGTAGTTTAATTCTTATTAATTCCTAATAATGTAGATAGATACATGCATAAATACATACATAGATGTATTGATTCTCTAGGTAGACAAGCATATAATACGCAAATAATGAGAGCTTAATTTCTTACTTTCTAGTCCTTTTATTTTATTTATGTGTGCATTTATCTTTCCCGCATTAGTGATTTGGCTACTTCACTAATAGTAAATCAAAATGATGACAATAGGCAGGAATGTCCTGTTCCTAATCTTAGAGCTAATACTTTCGACATCACAATATAGTTTTAATTTTCTGTAAGACTTTTGTAGCTTTACCAAATTAAGGAAGTCCCCTTAAACTGCAAAAGAGTTCTTCTTTATTTTATTCTTTTTAACCATGAACTGATGTTGAATTTATCATATGCTCTTTGTACATGCACTGAGATGATCATAATGCTATTCTACTTTAATCTTTAGTATGATAAATACATTGGACTTCTTATGCTAATTCAACCTTGTGCTTCTTAAATAAACTCAATATAGGTTATGCTGTATTATAATTTTATACATTGTCTTCTCAGGCTAATATTTTGTTAAGGGTGGGTGTGTGCATTTATATCCATGAGTAAATTTGTCCTGTAATTTTCCATTACCTACTGTCTCTTTTGAATTTTTGTATCAAGGTTATGTTAGCCTCATAAAGTAAGTTGAAAATATATTTCTTTTTTTCTGTAATCTGAAATATAAGTCTAGGATTGATTAATAGAACTCATCAAAATTGTGTGGGCATGGAGTTGTACCTATGGGACATTACTAACTGCTGATCAATGTTTCTATTGGCTTGGACTATTTAGACTTCGTGTAACTTCTCAGATTAGTTTGGATCAGTTGTATTTTTCTGAATTTGTTTATTTCACAAATATTTTCAAATTGATTCACATAAATTTATTCATGTACATAAATTTATAATATAGTATCTACAACATAGGTACCATTAAATTGATCTTATACAAATTCATAAATTCAGTGCAACACTCATCAAAATCTCAGCAGATGTTTGGGGGAGAAATTGATAAGCATATATATTCTATGCTTACATGAAAGCACAAAGGATATAGAACAGACTCACCATTCTTGAAGAATAGTTGGAGGTTTTAAACTACTAGATACCAAGATTTACTATGTAGCTACAATAATCAAGACAATGTAGTATTGGTCAAAGGATATACATATAGACCAATGAAACAGAATTGAATGTCATATACAGGCACCTGATTTGCATAAAAGGCACCCCCATAAATCAGAGGGTAAAATAATGGTCTTTTCAATAAATGGTGCTAGATCCATTAGATATCTGAGGGAAAGAAAAAATTGACCCTTGATCATTTATGTCACACCATACAGAAAAATATTTTAAATGGATATAAAAATAAATATAAAAGGTAAAACATACTCTGGAAAACTACATAAACAAATATTTCCATGATCTTGCCTTTGACAACGATTTCTTTTTTAAAAATTGATATGCTAGTTGTACATATTTTGGGGGTACATGTGATATTTTCATACTTGTATACAACGTATAATGATCAAATCAGAGTAATTGGGATATCCATCACCTCAAACATTTGTATTTTCATTGTTTGAGGAATGATTTCTTAATTAGGACATAAAAAGTCCTAGTCTTCAGAGAAAAAATGAAATAGTTGACTTTATTAAAATGAAAAACTTCTGTTCATTTCAATATACCAATAAAAGAATGAAAATGCAAGTCAGACTAGAAGAATATTTACAATCTGCTATTTGTTGTAGGACTTGTATCCAAGGAAAAGACAAGCAACTCTACAAACAGTAGGCAAAAAAATAGTGCAGTTATTTTAAAAAGTAGATATCTAAATGCCAATGAACATATGAAAAGATGAACATTAGTCATCAGAGATAAACAAATTAAACCAAAATCAAATAACACTATATAGCTACCAGGATGGTTATAATGAAAAAAGATAGAAACTTTCAAGTGATCTTAAAGAGGTTGAGCAACTGTAAATACCACACTTGGAGGGAGTATAAATTCATACAATCACTTTAGAAAATTGTTTGTTATTACTTACTAAGCAAAATATATGCCCTATCCAGCCATTCTACTCCTCCTCCTTTGTATACATCCAAATAAATGTGTGCATGACCACCAAAAGGTATGCATAAAAATATGCACACAGGCTTTATTCACAATAGCCAAAAATTTGAAAACAACCAATGTTCTTCCACACGAGAATAGATACACAATTTGTGGTTTATTTTTACAATATAATACTACCAAGTAATTTTTAAAAAACTGTTACTACACGCAACAACATAGATTGATCTTAAAAAGTTTTATTTGGGACAAAATGTATAAGCCCAAAAGTGAATATTCTTTGTTTCTAATTATATGAATTTCAATAACAGGCAAAATTAATCGATCATGACAGAAGTAAGAACAGCAGTGATGGGTATTGACTAGGAGAAGCCTAAGGGCAAACCTGAAATACACCATATCTTGGTCTTCATGATGGCTACATATATGAAGATTCATTGGAAATCTGAGGTTTGGTCTATGTGTAAGAATTCAAATAAAATAAAAAATAAAAAGAAATAAAGTCTACATATCAGAAGACTTCATGCCAACTATAAAATTCTAGATTCTCTGTCTACTAGAGAAAACAAAATATGTGTCTGGAGATTGTATGTCAAGTAAAATTCTTCTAGGAAAATAAACCACAGAGATGAAAATTAAAACCTGAGTGCTAATGTATGAACTTTTGAGAGTGATTAGAAGAGGTTGGGGTTAATCATAAAAGGTTCCTGGGACATTCAAACATGATTCCATTATAATGGAGATTTATACCCAGGAAAAAAAAATGAAAGAAAAAATATATACAGTTTCTTAAGAAGGACAAAAAAAGTCCTGACCATGAGAGAAAAAATGGTATAGTTGACTTCATTAAAATGAAAACTTCTGATCATTAGAAGACACCAATAAGAGAATGAAAATACAGGATACAGACTACATTTATTTATTTATTTATTTATTTATTTAGGTCTTGAAATGAGTGTTTATTTGTGACTGAATGTGCAGTGAAAATTTAAGTAAATCAAAAATAAGGACTGGGTTGAGTGAGAGGCTGTACTTCCAAGGTGGGTATAGTGAAATGGCCCAGTAGGTGGCAGGCCTGGGCATGAGGGATAAGGGTGGACGAGAGTCAAGTCAAGGTGGGCACAGGGCTCAGGTCAGCAACTTCTTCCTCAAGTTTTGCTCAGGTTCAGCCTTATCCCTCTCTGCTATCTTGGACCTGACCTTGGAACTGACCTTGGAGTTGATCTTGGAGCTGATCTTGGATGCTGAAGACTCTGGAAGGGGAAGCATAGGTGTTACAGACTTCCGAGGTGATGATGTTGTGGACCCAGTGGATTATGCTGCAGACTTTCATCATAACGGGCCACAGGAGACAGAAGATTATGGAGAGAGCTACCAGGCCTATGAACATGCTGACCCATGCCATAAAGGGCTGCTTACCACAGAGCTGAAGCCCATGTGCGTACAGCAGGAAGATGAACTGATAGTTTCAGCATGTTTTTATATATATATATTTATATATGGAGAGAGAGAATAAGAGTAAAGGGCAATTGAACTTAGCTTTAAGAAATAGCATATACGCGTACATATTTGTGTGGATATATGTTTAAGAATGTATCAATATTAAAATGCTTAGGTTAATTTAATACCAACAAAAGAGGAATTACTTTGTGGCATATTTGGAAGGCATATGGCAAGTTTTAATAGAGCCAGCTAGAATTTATCAACATGTAGTTTATAATATTTTTAAATAATTTTTTGCATGGTTGGCTCTTCTTGAAGCCAGTGATATTTATTATTCATTGGTTCTGTGGTTCAATTTACTATTTTCCATAGTTCCAACTGCTTCCTCTTAATAAAGAGATAGCTATTAAAAAGTAAGCAACTGTGTTAAGTCTTTATAATAAAAAAAATACCACATGAAAGATGTAACAGTCTGTTGCTGGAAAGGATTCACAAGTTTTCAGTTTAGATTCTGCTCCCTTGCTGACTATAGTTAACAAACATCACAGAACCATGCCTTTTTCCCATATATTACCACTTTAGAAGTGCCTGAGGAAATAAAAATGATTAAGGATTGTGCTGAATTATGCATGCAATAAACCATGATTCAATTTTATTTTTTTAATAAAAAGAACTATATAATCGAATGACAAAAATGTTTGCATAGCCACCACATAGCCAGAATTATTGTACTGAAATATAATAAGGGATACAACAGATTAAATGACTATACAGCAAGTAACTTGTTTGAAAACTCTACGTATATATGTATTTTTTTTTTCAGTGACAAGACTTGAATTATATATTACAACTCTTCTTCTTTCTCTCCCATTCTGGACAAATGTCAGTCATATGCTTCTCTTAATGAGTCAAGCTAACACTCATTATGATACCTCAGTAGAACTTCCTCTTCTCTGCCTGGAATGCACCATCCCACCCCACCCCATACCCCCCCCACCCCATGTCCCCCACCCCCTGCCAATCCCCTATTCCCCCACACCTATGCATGATATTCAGGCCTCCTGTCAAATATCAACTCCTCAAAGGTACTTCCTGACTACTTTATTTAAAACTATACTTCTCAAAGGTTAACACACTGTGCTGTGAGTTACCAGGGTTTCTATTTAATATGCAGATTCTGGTTCAGTAGGTCTGAGTGGAGGGGAGGGTCAATACCTAGGTGATGCTTATGCTAATGGCCTCTGGAGCACACTGCACTTTGAGTAGCAAAGACTGAAAATACTCCTTACCCCATTACTCTCTATTCTTTTATTCTGCTTTATTTTTCTCCACAGCACTTGTGTACACACCTCCCAACAGGCATTCAGACTATATTGCTAGGCTACCTAAAGAGAAGCCATTTTGCTTCCAGTATGCTTTTGGTTTGTTGTGTCTTAAAAGTTTAGAATTAACCTGCTGCTTGCTTACATAGCTTCGGGGCACAAGATTAGAAAACAACCTTTTTCCTCAAGGAAAAACAGGATCAAGAGTCCAGAACAGGCCAACTGCAGACTGCTGACGACAAGATCCACCAAATGACCTATTGTTTGCTGATAACCATGGAGCAAGTCATGATGACTTGTACAAAGCTTGCTTTCTGCCATGAACCCCTTTTACCCCTTCCCTTTATAGTTTGCTCAGTAAGCAGAGAAGATGAGATGGTCTTTAAGATGAGATGGTTGGCCATCTCCTCAGGCTGCCAGCAGTTGAATAAACCACCTTTCCTTCACCAACACTTGCTTCTTGTGTTTGGTTCCTGGGTGGTGAGCGGACAAACCTGTGTTCAGCAACACTTGTAACATCATAGCTTTATTCATTTAGTAATTATTTATTAAATTCAGTTAGTTAGTTAGGGTTGTACTTGCTTATTGTCTATCACATCCAGGAGACTAAATATCATGGGAGCTGGGACTCTGCATGTTATTTACCTCTGTGTTTTAAGCATTTAGAACAGTAGAACACACAGAACATACTAAAAAACTATTCATCAAATAAATGAATGACATATCTGATGTCCCATGTAACAAATAGTAATTTTCTTTAATCTAATTCAGTTGGTTTCTGTTTTTGTTTTTTAGAGATGGGCTTCAGGCACAAACAATTGAGCTAATTGTACACCTCAGTTCATGACACATTATCGCTAGGTTTATTTTCTTTTACCTCATACTTTCAGATCCCCTTTTCTTTTCTCCCCCCATATACTCTAAGGTGTTTAATATATGTCCTCAGATGTTTATACATCTTTGCAAAATATATGATATTATTTTATGAATATTTTAAAATTTAAATGAATGCCATTTTGCTATGACTCTTATTCTGCTTTTATTTCCACTTGGCAGGGTTTCCAAGATTTATCCATAAGTTGAGCATACAACCAGTGCTTAATTCTAACAACTGCATTATATCCCATAGTATATATCAACAATATTTTGCTTATCCATTACCTAGTGATAGGCTCCTAGGTGGCCTCCAGTCCTCTGCTACAACAAGTAATTGAAAATCTACTAACATTCAATAAGGACAGTAAGAGTCATTGCATATGAACCACAACTCACTGCCTTTTTTTACCTTCTATGCCAGAATGACGGAAACTCCAGTCCAGGTGAGTGCAGTCAAGAAAACAGGGCTCCCACTTCCTTTGGCTACAGTCTAGAGCTACAGTATCTTCTCAGGACAGGGAGGACATCAACATTTCTCATCCTGCCCACTAGCTACCTGTTGTAGAAGCTAATTCTGCCCAGCTCTTACTCCTGAAATGGTAGCTCTACATTGGGCATAACACACCAAGAATTCTGGGGACCCGACTGTCCTCATCCCATCTCATTTGTAACATTCAATCATATGGAAGAAGCTTTATGCTGAGAGGGGCAAGCAGAGAAGATCAGAGGCTATCAACCCCCTACTGAGTGCACCTCTCCTGAGGCACAAATCTCACTCAGAGAAAACCATACCAGTATCCCTGCCCCCAAATCTAGAGCTAAGGCTCAGAGGCTTTGATCAGGAAGATGTGAAAATAAATAAAATTTAAAAGCTGTTGGAACTCTCCAAATCACTTTAAGCCTTGAGAGAGATGTGACTGTGATCTGAGTCACATATGGTTACAACTTCTGTTCTCAGATTATAGATTAACTCACTTTCTTATTTTTCTTGTTCTGTATAATGACTGGAGAGAATTAAATGATGTCAAGGACAAAAACCTGCTGCCTTCTTAATTAACGACCCTTGTTAAAAATTAACTTCTCCTTTGTTGCCCTGCTTTGCTTAGAATAGATTACAGAAAATCCATGATTATTACACCCTTTGTAAAAAAAAGTCCCCTTCCCAAAAGGAAACACTATGACCAAAAGAAAGCCTATAACCAATTAAACTGCTGTAAGTATGTTTTAAACTTGGATGAATACTGTTGTAATCCTGCTAAAAATTCCTCTGTCTCTTCCTGTATAAATGAAATCTTAATTTTTCTACTTAGGAATGCTGACCCCATTCCTTTGCAGTTGGTGTTTATGGGTGGTCCATCCTCATACTTTGTGCTTGAATAAACTCTCT
This sequence comes from Daubentonia madagascariensis, assembly GCA_023783475.1. Lineage (NCBI taxonomy): Eukaryota > Metazoa > Chordata > Mammalia > Primates > Daubentoniidae > Daubentonia > Daubentonia madagascariensis. The sequence goes on along the minus strand of JAKFHU010001035.1, from coordinate 34,728,746 downwards.
TTAAATTAGATCTGGACCCTTTTGGTTATTTTAGGTTGACAGGGAAAGGCAGGCCATAAAACAGAGTTCCAAAACACTTCCTGAAGACACTGACTTATTTGAAGAAGAGTATGGGGATATTAAATCCCTAAGGGCACCTTCAAAACAATGAAAGTTGTGACGGAAAGCAGTTAGGAGAAGACTGGTAGCTTCATTAGAGATATAAGCTCAGCCACAGGGCAGCTAGTTTGCCAGATGGAATCAGAAAAAGAAACAGATAAGAGGAACCCTCCTGGAGTCAGAAAAAACTCAAACCATGACTTTAAACTCCGTGTGAAGCATCTCAAATTAAAATGGATCAGAATTTAGAGCAAATTATGACCCTAAGCATTGTTGAAAACAATAAAGCAATTGACTAGCAATTAGTGAGATTTCAGGGTTGGATGTGGGAAAGACAAAGAGAACTCTGGTAAAAGACTATCATCTCCAGGTGATTATGCATACACTCAATGCTCCACCCTCTGATGGGCAATATCATAGGCTTCACACTAAGGAGAAACGTACTACACCAAAATAATCAGCTACTCTTTAAATAAGTCAACAAGTCAAAAACACTAACAAACTGTGGAAGGGGAAAGAAACCATACGCAAAGTTTCTTCAATATATTATCTAAAATGTCCAGTTTCCAACAAAAAAAAAATTAAGAAAATAAAGAAACAGGAGGGTAGGACCCCTAAACTAGAAAAAAAAGGAAGCAACAGAACTTCCTATGAGAGTGGCCAGAGGTCAGATTTAACAACACATTCAAAGTATCTAATTATAAATATGGCCAAAGAAGTAAAGGAAGATTACTCATCAAGACACATCATATAAAATATGCTGAAAGTCAAAGACAAAGAGAAATCTTGAAAGTAAAAATAAAAAGTGAAACATGACATGTGTAAAAAGAAAATAAAAATCTCAGGACCACTCCTCAACTCTTTATGCAAAAGAGAAGGAAAGACCTCAGGCACCTTTGAAGAACTGACCCCAGTGATCAGTCCTTAAGGAAATTCCTTGCTGGCCTTCCATAGTAAGGACAGACGAACTGTAGCTTTAGGTCCGCAGGCTACATCTAGCTCCTAAAACTAAAGTCTGTTTGATTCCACACTGATAATGACTTACAAGTTTTTCTTCATAGGTGCAGAACAGAGACAAGATAGAATCAGACATTCTTCTACCTACCTGGGGACATGTGCATAATTGATGCTTTCTTCACCCCCTTTTTCTCATCTAACATTTACATTATCTTCCTTCACTGCCTTTTTCTCTTCTAACATTTATGTTATCTTATGTATAATGTATATTTTCCTGTGTCTCACAAGAATGTAACCATTTTGTCTCACTGCCCCCTCCCCATCTTTTGTTTCTTTCTGTACTCCTTTAAATGATAAAACTTCCTAATTCCCCCCTGAAAAAACAGCCACAGCTTTTTCTGTGGTTTGTGTTTTTCCTGGGCAACTTTGGCTTAATAAACCTCCATTGATTGAGATTTTTGGCTCAGTCACTTATTTTGGGTCGACACATGTGAGAACTCCAACAAGGTTAACAACTGAACTTCTTATCAGAGATGATGGGGGTCAGAAGGCAGTTGAATGACATTCAAACAGCTCAAAGAGAAAAAAAACTGTCCACCAAGGATCTTGTATCCAGAAATATTATTTTTCAAAATGAATATAAAATAAAGACATTTCTGTTTGAGCAATCACTAAGAAAATAACTCAAAAAAATGAGTGAAAAGTGATTAAAAGAATTAAAGTGTCAAATTAGAAAATATTTACTTAATGAATCAATAAACCACACCTCCACACCTTGCCAGTGGGCTCTCTGTGTTTGTCAGGGCACATTTTTAATGCTCACGCAGTTTATAACTCTTCTTTGTCCTTTGCTTCCTGCTTGACAGGGCCAGTGGAAGTGAGAACTGGAGGATCTCTCATGTTTTTTCTGGACATATAGATCCCAAGAATTATGTCAGAGCTTTCATGGCCCCTTATGGACGTCTTGTTTCACAGGGCTGTCTTATAAGATTTTGGTCAGGTTCTTGATTGCCACAACTAGTATTACTGCCACAGGCATTTACATGTTAAACAATGACCACTGATTGTTTTCAATAAGTCCTGGTCTGGTCTGTGTGAATTTTCTTGCAGATTAAGCTCTGAATCAGGTCAATTAATGACAATGCCCTGCAAGTAGGGCTTTTTAAGGATCTAGAAGATAAGTCAAATAGTGACAGTGCTCTGGAGGTGGCATTTTTTAAGAATTCCAATCCCAGTGTGCTTACTTCAGTGGCTACAAGGCTACTAGTTTTCATAGCTACCCTGACTGCAAGACTGTTGGTTTTTAAGGCTACCATGAAGCTGGGCATGGGAAAAATGGGAATAAGGCAAGTTAAAATGCCACAAACCGTGTTATTCTTATAGTCTCAGCAGTTTTTCTTGAATAAACACTCCTCAGGTTGCTGCAAGCCGTTGGTTAGTTTCCAGTTCTGGAAAAAATGATTTTTTGACACATTGTAATTGCACATATTTAGGAGGTATCATTTGATGTTTAGGTACATGTACTGTTATATAATGATCAAATCAGAGTAGTTAGCATATCCATCACCTCATGCATATATCATTTCTTTGTGGTGAGAACATATAAAAACCTTTCTTCTGGTCATTTTGTAACATACAACACTTTACTGCTAACCGTAGTCACCCTATTGTTCAATAGAAAACAAAAACTTATTCCTCCTATTTAATTGTAATTTTGCACATGTTAACAAACCATTCCCCATCTTCCTCTCCCCAAACCCTTTCCCAGTCTCTAATAACCACTGTTCTACTCTCTACTTCTATGATATCATCTTTTATTTAGATTCCACATATGAGTGAGATCATTTGGTATTTGTCTTTCTGCATCTCCCTTATTTTACTAAACATCATATTCTCTGGGTTTATCCATGTTGTCATAAATGACAGGATTTAATTTTTATGGCTGAATAGTATTCCACTGTGTATATATACCACATTTCTCTATCCATTCATCTGTTGATGGACACTTAGGTTGATTCCATATCTTGGCTATTGTGTGTGGAATAGTGCTGCAGTAAATATGGGAATGCAGATATCTCTTAGACATATTGATTTCATTTCCTTTGGATATATACCCAGTAGTGGGATTGTTGGGTCATATGGTAGTTTAATTTTAATTGAAAAAAAATTAAATGCAATGACCATCTAACTAGTCTTTCTGTCTCAAATCCATGTCTTCTCTACATTATTTCCAATACTGCTACCAAGTAATCTTTATGAATGCATAAAAATCTGGTATTAGGCCATTTTAAGTTTTACTTTATCCTTTACCATAAAAATCATACCTGATGCCTCAAGGCCCTCTATGATACAGCTATTGCCAAACTCTTTAGCTTCATCTTCACCCATTTCTCCACATGAACCCTTTGCTCCCTTCGTATAAAATAACTACAAACTCATAAAAGCATTTATGGCACAGCATTTTTCTTCATTCTGCTGTCTTCTTACTTTCTCTTTTATCTAACTAACACCATACTGAAAACCTCAGTTCAAGAATTGTGTTTTCTAAGATGCCTTCTCAAATATAATTCCCATTTGAATTGGAAAGCCTTTCCGCTTTTCTGGCTGCATTGCCTGTATTGCACTGAGAATATCTCTATAATACTACTTATTGCACTTAGCAGTCCTGTGATATCTGTCACACACTAGAATGTAAACTTCATGAAGACAGACATCATGCATTATTCAACTTTGTTTCTACCAGCACTCAGAAAAATGCCTGACACATAGCAGTTTCTCAAAAATGTTTGTAAATATCTAAATGAAAGAAACTGTTATTTGCTCACCACCAGCCTGTTCATATCTACTGCAATCTTGGATGATAAACTTAGAACTCAGGGTAAGAATGGCTAGTAGCCCGTTACTTCAATTAACACTGAGTGGCATCTGAATATGACATTCTTCCTGATATTGAAAGCAACTTTTGTGTATAAAATGAGTTTGAAACATAATTGTTTATTAGCCACTTTAATTCTGGGATTCATGTGTACAGGGGTATTTGTTGTATCTTGAATAATAAGGCTGTCTTAACTTGTATTAGTACATGCTGTTGAGATTTAAATACCTAAGATGCGCTCAATAGTATGCTGAAGGCATCACTTCTTATATTATACACATGTGCAATGAGTTACTGCTCCTCTGTTCTGGTACACTTTTCCATATTTCAATGGAAAATTATCTTGTATGAGGCATCCATAATAAAGCTATTCATTAGCACTGCCTGACTGAACCTTATTTGACCTTATGAAACCAAGGGAATATCTCAACAAGTGAGTTTATACTAGTACATATCATAAAAGTGGAAAAAAAATGACATAATGTAAATATTATTTATAAGCACTCTCTGACTCCAGAGCCAGTAAGATCTTTACAACAAGGTTAAAAAAACACAGACGATGTAAACTGATGTTCAGAGTGTTTATTGATCTGTACAGATACTGCTCAGGGTTACTCGGTAAAAAACACTATTTTTTTGATATCTCAAAGGTATGAATAACTATCCTGAGAAGTTCAAACTCAGAGAAGGACCAGGATTGGCAGCAGCTAAGGGATAGGGTGAGGTTGGTTTGTGCTGCAGAAAATGCTGGCAATGGATGAGGCAGGAGGTGGTTTCAGGGAAGCAGACACAATTTCATTAACTATGAGCTTCCTTCAAAAAACTAGATGGAATCAGGAAGAAAATTTCAGTATTAAGGAACATTATAACAAAAGACAATTGTGGATCTAGGAAGAGGGTTCCAAGTACAGGAAACATTTTAACAGACATTGGAATTTGAGGGCTACCTTAAAACAGCAAGTATAGAGCCTGCTTGGTCACACAACCACAGTGTCTGGCAAGGGGATTGGAGGCACACTCCATTTACCCATCTTTACATGTCATTCAGCATATCCCCCCTCATGTCTCGAATAATATGTTTTCTAACTGAAAGGGACCCTTTTAAGAGAAAGCCCACCACTTATAAAAGTGACAGACAGAGGATTCCATTAATATAGCCCTGAGACAGCCTCTTACAAAGACAGTTCATGTAAAGAATTATTCACCAATAAGAAGAGGCCGGGGAGAATATTGATTAAAATCTCAGGGTTTGGAACTAGCCAGGCCTGGGTCCAGATAATAGACATGTCACCTACGTTGTGTGACATGAAAATGTTTATCTAAACTTCCTACACCTCAGTTTTCTTTGTTGTGAACCCTCATAACAAACCACTTCATAGAAGCTTTCATGATGTACTATATATAAAATGCTTAATATAGCATTTGAATTACATAAATGATTTAAAAATGATAGCTCTTAATAGCTAAGTTGAAGGAACAAAGTGATATGTCAGACTATACCATGTTATATTGATAATATTTATGTTCCTTTTGAGATTCTATAGTAGTATGTTGTAATATTTTAAGGAAAAATTATAGAGGAATGGTTCTTGGACAATTAAAAAACTCTGTATGGGTTTTTAAGAGGTTCCTTCCAGATGACAAACATTTACAACTTGCTATTTAAATGTTGAATTAATAACTTACGATTTAGTATATACACATTACCTTTAGAAATATTTGGTCTGTATTGCTTCTGATAACAATAAGATACTGAGACTGAAAAAGCAAAAAAGTGACAAAAATATAGAGACTTTTCTTTCTCCCAACTCTTCAGCAGAAATGGAAAGATGATGGAGGCCTGTTTCTTAGTGCCTTCATTCCCTTCCGACAAGATAACTGAAGGAAATTGAAGTATGAAGATAAAAAGCTTTCAAAGGCAAATGGACTAGGGTTTGTATTTTTTTAACTTGAGCCAGTTCCTTAACTTCTCTAAGCCTGTTTATTCAATTACAAAATTGAGATGTCAACTAATACAAAATTGCTGTTAGGGCACACCATGAGATAATGCAGGGAAAAAAACACTCAGGAAGGGCTCAATAAATGGTGAGTTTTAAAAGGCAAGAACTTGGACATCACTTTGGGAAGCCGAGGTGGGAGGATTGCTTGAGCCCAGGAGTTCAAGGCTGCAGTGAGCTATGATCACACCACTGCATTCCAACCTGAGTGAGAAAGACACCATATCTTTAAAAGGAAAAAAAAAAGAAGATTAAAAAAATGCAAGGGAACAGGATGATGGGGTGCAAAGGACACTGCACTAGAAATCAGAGGGTGCTCACCTTTGGCACTGACCAGCTTTGATACTGTATATAGGTAACTTTACCTCTCCGGCTCTTATTTCTCTTCTACTTAAGAAATTTAAGTGGCAAAGAAGAAAGATCCATCTAAACTAGTTCAAGCCAAAAGGGATAATTATTATGCCTCCCTTCCTGAAGAGTGATAGGTACTATTGCAACCCCAAATCGATCTCATATTAAAGAAAAGGCTGCAGTTCACATAGCTCACGTTCATAAACAGAAATTCAGTCAGCCATCCCGGGGCAAGAAATGTACATGGCCGAACCTTGTATGGGGCTGGAACTAGAAAGTGAGAAAAGGCGATAATTTCTCTTACCCTTAGGTATTATGTATGACATCTTTCCCACCTCCACTTTCTTTATACTGTTGCTGCCTCCCATTCCCACCTCTAGACTATTTTTCTTTGCTTACTCATCATGGGCGTGTCTACTCCATTACAAACCCTGATGCTCTACTGCAATCACAGAATTTCAATTGCTCTGCTTAGTACAGACCAACCACAGTGCTAATGTCTCTTTTATCAAATTATTGGAGAAGAAAAAATGGTTCTTTCTACAGTATGGACTGGTTTCCCTGAAGTCAGCTGTCCGCATTTTATTTCAATACTATTGACAGAATGGACTTGCTGGGATGATTGATTATGAGGTTCCCTGTCGTAAAGCGAGTTAAGCTAGAAAGAAGATGTGAATATCTAATGAAGGAGATAGAGCCTTTAAAGTCTAACATTGTTTATTGGCTGACAAGTCCAATTGAACCACATTGATTTTGTTCTCCTGCTGCTACATCTTCCACTATAAAATTTGAAGCTCACAAATTGAGGATTAGATGAATATATTCACCTTGAAAAGAATAAGACATAACACATAAGATTAAGTTTTATTTTGACCACCACCCCTAATTTTCCTCTTCAGAAGTAATCACTGTTATCGTTTGGTATTTCCTTCCAAAACTTTTTTTACACTTTTCATACACACATCTGTACCCAGGAGAAAAATTTATAGATTTTAAATTGTTTTAAAATAATGGCATTATACTGTTATTCAACTAGTGTTTTTCACACAGACAGTATGCCTTGAAGATGTTCCACTTCAATAAATAGACATATTTATCATTCCTCTTAAATTTGTATACTATTCAAATTTAAGGTTGTACTCTTATTTAAACTTTGTCATATAGGTAAACATTTACTTTGTGTATAATTTTAAACGCTACTGCAAATAACCTTTCTGTAGAAGCTTCTTCATGACATGAATAAGAGTTTCACTAGAGTATATACTTCTGTGTGAAATGGCTGGATTGATGTATATATGCAATCATCAAAGTTGGCGGATGTTGCCATGTTGATCTCCAATATTGCCGTATCAGCTTATACTCTCAACAGCAGTATATGGGTGTTTCTGTTGCTACAACTCTTTACCAATACTTGGTGTTGTCTAATTTATTAATTTATTGCCTTTTTGATGGGTTTTAAATAGCTTTTCATGGTTGTAATATGTATTTGTGTGGTTACCATTGAGATTAATATTCTTTTCATGTGTTTATTAGCCATCTCAGAATTGTGTGTTCATATCCTTTGGCAATTTTCCCACTGAATTGTTTATCTTTTATAGTCAACTGACTTGTAGATAATAGCCTCTGTGTGTTCTGATAATAACCCTATGTCTGTTATATTTGGGAAAACTAATTTCTCCTAGTCTTTATTTGAAATTGAACTTTGATCAAGATACTATATCAAAAATTTTAAAACTTCTGATATATTTAAATATATCCATTTTTTTCTTTCATTAGGGCCTTTTAAAAAAAAATACTTCTGTGCTCCAATTACAAAGCATGCACTCTTGCATTTAATTAGTATAATCAATTGTACCAATACAATTTACTGAATAATCTAACCTTTTCCCATGACTAGAAATGCCATTTCTATCATGTACCATCTAATCATAATATCAACTTTTTAAGTTTATAAAAATATTATTTCATCATGCATAAATGATTTATGCTAAGCATACATTACAACCTCTCTCTAGTGGACTTCACTGTACTATAGAGATTGGAAAGCTAACAGTGCAGTTCCCAGTGTCCTTGGCCACTAGGTTGCTAGTGCAGATCAAGTTCTGCCTATCACATGCATTCCTACAAACCTGAATTGTAACTGAGTTAAGAAGGCAAAGCAATAATCAAAAGTGAAAAGATTCTGGAGCCAGAAGCTTGTGAAGTACTTTCCTATTTAGTCAAGAAATCTCTGGATCATGGCAGTTACCTTTTTACCTAGCTCCATGGTATGGTTTTATGAATCATGTCTGGAAGTTTATCCTACAGTTTGTTCTAGTATGCTATGAGCCATTTATTATCCTATTTAAACACTTTCTACTTAAGATGGAAAGTATAAATTTTGTTCTCTGGATGGGAACACTGAACAATTTAGTGTATGAGAATGGATATCTTGGGTCTCATCTCATTCAAAAACCTGTTCTAAATCTTCATTTTGGTCTTCTTTACAATTTTAGTATTTTTGTTTTCTCCCTAAAATTTTTACACATACATACACATATATATTTATAATTATATGAGAATTATATAACATATATTGCTTATTACTCATACATAATATATAAACATATATTGCTTATTACTCAGTGTATTAACATTAAAAGTTTGTTTATAATGTGAATCAAGATATTTTTATTTTCTCTTATGTTTTATGATTAGATTTTGCTGTTGTGCAATAATGATAATCTTTCACTTGTTAGTGACACAACCTTCCCTCAAAATGGCCTAAGCAAAAATAATAAATGTATTGACTTATTTTACAGAAGTTGGAATCAGGACTCAAACAATAACACCAGGACTCAGAATCTCTCTATCACTCGTATTTGTTTTCCTCTGTGTCATCTTTTCAGGCAGGCTTTCTGCTTTTGATAGTAAAATTTCTGTCAACAGCTTCAGGGCTATATCCCAGCAGCAGAACAAAACCAGCTGAAGTGAATTTCTCTTCCCCAACGGTCCCATAATAACCAAAAACCTTGGCAGGTAGGTAGAGCACTGTGATTGGTCAGGTTTGACACATGGTGCCAGAGCAGGTAGTAGGGCAGGCTAGTCTAAAACACCAGGAGGACTGGAATAATATGGCAAAGAAAAATTGAGGTAAGGATTCTAAAAGTGGTAGAAATGGATGCTATGCCAACAAAAGTGTACAACAAAAGTGTATCAACTACTAAGAATTATATAAGAACTCTGTTCATTTTTGATTGCTGATCTCTGCTACAGCCATTTTTCTGAACTCTCTAATTAGTTTTAATATTTTCAATTTGTTTCTTTGATACTTCTAGACAAATCATCATATTAAATCATTAAGTATGAAATGTCCAATTTTCAATCAAAAGTTTAGTTTATTATATCTCAAACAAGCAGCAGTACAATTAATCAAAGTATGTGCCTAAATTGCTGACATAGTTTTGCCATCTTAATGGTAGCTTGCTTATGTCAGCAGCAAAGAAGTCTGGAAAGCGTGTGGTGATGAAATCGTAAAAGGCATTTTCCACAGCTTGTTGAGAATTGAATGTTTTTCCTTGCAAGAAGTGGTCCAAAGCCTGGAAGAAGTGGTAGTCAGCTGGCGCAAGGTCTGGTGAATACGGTGGATAACAGAGAGTTTCCAAGTCTATCTTCTGTAGTTTGAGCAGCTTTGTTTGTGTGACATGTGGTCCAGTGTTCTCTTGCAAGAGGATTGGCCTGTCTCTATGACCAATCTCGGCTGCTTAATTACAAGCATCCTCATCATTTTGTCCAGTTGGTTGCAGTAGACATCCGTTGTAATCGATTGACCAGGTTTCATGAAGCTGTAGTGGATAATACCAGTGCTGGACCACTAAACACACATCATTAGCTTTTTTTTTTGATGGATATTTGGCTTTGGACTGTGTTTCGGCACTTCATCTTTATCCGATCGTTGTGCCCAACCCTTGTGATTGTCAAAAAGAATCCATTTTTCAGCACATGTAACAATACAGTGTAGAAATGGTTCAGCTTTATGTTGTGACAGCAAAGAAAGGCAAGCTTCCAGACAATTTCTTTTCTGATGCTCGTTTAATTCATACGGGACCCATCTATCCAGCTTCTTTACCTTGATGATTTGTTTCATATGATCCAATATTGTCAGAATAGTAATGACAGACCTTGCTGCTCATTCACATGTAGGTTGAGATGGATTCGCTTCTACTACAGCTTTCAGCTCATCATTATCCACCTTGGTCTCAGGTCTCCCACATGGCTCATTTTCAAGATTAAAATAACCAGAAAGGAACTTCTCAAACCATCAACGTATTGTGCATTCATTAGCCACACACTTCCCAACACTTCATTGCTATTTCTAGCTGTCTGTGCTGCATTGGTTCCACAACAGAACTCACATTTGAAAATTACATGATTTTGCCCCTCTGATAGCTATGGTGAGACCTGACAATATCAAGATACTGAATATGCTTTGAGCAGCTGCAGAGGACAAGTGATAATAAGATCTCAAACTGAACTACATTTGATTTTACTTTTACAAAAGCTATATGTCACTCTGTCCCCAGAAGTCATATTTATAAAATAAGTAAAACTGCTTGTTTTTTAGTGATTTGTCTTTAGAGGATTTTGTTTTTGGTAGTGAATTCATGTCTTTTTATAGTCTCATGTTGATTCAATTGCTATTCTGTGTCTATTTTTCTCTGTATAGTTTATTAGAATATAGCTTATCAGTATAAGCCCAGTAACCACAAGTTTTGTTTTTGAAAATATAATAAATAGTATATATTATTATAGCAGCAGGACCACATACATAATATTGGACATCAGTTAGCACAGGCCAGCAGCAAGGTCTTGTGTGACAGGTGTCTATCTCAAGCTTTTTTGTTGCCAACATTCTCAGTGACTACAAAAGCTGGAGAGTGCTCATAAGCTTATGGCAACAAAAAATATACTTTATCATATCCCAAATGCACTGCAGCATGCCCTACAGTTAAACAAAGTCAGAAGCATGAATTCATTGGTCTTTGCCATAAAGCAGCAAGGGTCCCATCAATTTGTAATTGATTATTAGAGATAGGGTCTACTCCACAAGAAAAAATAGAGTCAGAATCCCATACCTCATTGCCTTTAAGAAAAATAGACCACAAATAACTACTATTTGGGAAAAGCATCATGGCCTATCTTTCTTTCTGATGAAATAATGTAATTTGTTACATTTTGCAACTAGTACTGCACCTTGGTCCAGTATTGAGGTTAAAACAAATTATTCTAAGTGCTCTGAAATGCTAAATTGTTCCTTATTACTTGCCCTTTGTGGGAAAACTGGAAGCATTCAGCAGCATCCTGACTTCTTCCTGATTTCCCATCTTTACTCCAAATTCTGGGCCCATGTAGGAGCAAGCCAAATCTCCAGTAGTACTTTCAAGCTTCCTGAGAAGTTATCACATAATGAGGCTCTAGAAGGGCTAGAATTTGACCTGAAGGATCTGGGGGAGGGGGCAGTGGACAATGACAAAATAAACAGAATAATTGCTAAATCTCAAATTCTCTTTGGGCTATTTGGAGTTCCTATGTTAGTTGAATTTTAGAGCATTTTTTAAACCTTGACGCAAATAAGATTTGAATCTCATATAGGATGCAAATGAGGTCAATGAGAAAAAAGTGAAGGAACTTTTGTGGCTTAATAGAATGTCAGCAGCCAGGTGTGCTATTATCAGGTGCTACTCACACAGGGAGAGTTTGATCCTCTGTTTAAGTAGCACAAAATACAGAGCTTAGCCACTGGCATTTTAGAATCCCTTGTTGAGATTCAGTAACTCCATGACATATACTTGCTGGTTATATAAGGAATCAGATAAGAATTTAATTTACATCTGAGGTTATGTCCATCACACATGTTAATTTTAGGTGCTGAGAGCATCCTCAATGAGAAATAGTCACTATTAAAATTCAGACTTAATTCTTGCCACAAGTCAAAAGCAAAACAATACCTTGTCTTTTATTTAAAGGTCATTGTAATTTCTGGAAAAAAGTGAAGTACTGGTTACAGCTACGCTTCTCAAACTTACAACATCCACAGACCAATTAACGTCCCTTCAGAATAGTCATAGACCATTGATTTATTTAACATTTAAAAAGATGATCACAAAATTTCTGAAAATAATGTTGTTCTTCACACTTTGAAGAAAGGGATGAAATTATTTGTAGTTTCACGAAGGAATCTACATCTAGATTTTGTTTCTTTTTTTTGAGACAAGGGTCTTGCTATGTTGCCCAGGCTGGCCTCCAACTCCTGGGCTCAGGCAATCCTCCTACCTCAGCCTCCCAAGTAGCTGGGACTACAGGAAAGCACCACCATGCCCCACTTTTATCTAGATTTTTAGTAGATAAAGCATGAGGTGTTGTTCATGTTCCAGTTAATTTTCCTTCTTAAATTTCACTTCTAGTAAATTAAAATGTCCTAACTAACAATGATAGGTTATTATTAAGAATAAATATCAAAGGAGAATTACAAGTGTATTTCCCAGAATTGAAGGACATATTTTTTATATAGAAAGAGCCAGAATAATTAGAACAATGAATGATAAAACACATATGCAGGCAAAGCTTCATAATATTTTCAATGCCAGGAATTAACAGAAGACTCCAAGTTTCCAGAAAAGGAAGAAAAATAACATACACAGGATCAAAAACCAAAATTGGATTTTTCAGCCATATCATTGAAAACTGAAATACAGTGGAGCAGTAGTTTCAAAATTTTGAATCAAAATGGTACCCAATCTATAATTTTATTCTCATTTTATCCTGATACTTAAACTGTCCATTAAGTATCAGGATAAAATGAACGCTTTTTAAAGATATACAAATGTTTTTCAAATTTACTTTTCACGTACTCATTCTCAGTAATCTCCTAGTGATTACACTCCAGCAAAACAATGGAGGAAATGTCGGAAGAGGAAGAGCTAGGGTCCAAGAAATAGGAGGTCCGGTTCAAGATAGACAAGAAGGAAATACCCAGAGCGATAGTGAAGAGAAGTTCCAGAATCATGGCTGAGTGCCAGGCCTAGAGAACCTCCAGTGCGAACTGGAAGAGAGAATTCTCCAGAAAGTATGTTTCTAATGCATTTTTTGTAAGAGCTTTATTAGTAAATAATTCACATATCATAAAATTTACACAGTCACACTTTTAAATATTAACTTGTGAAACTGTAACCAGAATCAATATTAGAACATTTTCATCTCCCCAAAAATACACCCCATAGCCACAACCCCTCAATCCTTCCCCCTATTCTAGCCTTAGGCAACCAAAAATCTACCTTCTGTCTCTACAGATTTGCCTATCCTGAATATTTCAGACAAACTGAATCACATAATATGTGGTGTTTTGTGATTGGATTTTTGCACTCGGGGCAATGTTTTCAAGGTTTACCTATGTTATAGCATGTTTCAGAATTTCATTCCTTTTTTGGCTGAATAATTTTCCATTGTATGGGGATATATTATATTTTGTTAATGCATTCATGATGGAGATTGGGATTATTTCCACATTTTGACTTTTAGTAATAGTGTTGTTGATATGAACATTTGTATATAAATTTTTGTTTACATATATTTTCATTTCTTTTGGTTATGTAAAGGAGTGGAATTGCTGGGTCAAATGATACCTTTATTTTTAACTTTGGAGAAACTAGAAACTGCAGGACTTTTTCCAACATGGCTACACTATTTTACATTCCCATCAGCAGTAAGTGAGGATTCTAATTTTTCCGCATCACATCAATATTTGCTATAGTCTGTCTTTTTGATTACAACCATCCTATAGAGTGTGAAACTGCATCTCAGTGTGATTTAGATTTGCATTTCCCTGATAACTAATGATGTTAAACATATTTTTATGTACTTATTGGAAATTTATGTATCTTCTTTGAAGCATAATCTATTTACGTCCTTTGCCCATTTTAAAAATTGTATTATTGGTCTTTTATTATTGAGTTGTAAGATTTTGTTGTTGTTGTTGTTGTTGTTGTTGTTTTTGAGACAGGCTCTTACTCTGTTGCCCAGGGTAGAGTGCAGTGGCGTCATCATAGCTCACTACAACCTCAAACTCCTGGATTCAAATGATCTGCCTGCCTCAGCTTCCCAAGTAGCTGGAACTACAGGTCCCCGCCACCGTGCCTGACTAATTTTTCAATTTTTTGTAAAGACAGAGTCTTTCTATGTTGCTCAGGCTGGTCTCGAACTCCTGGCCTCAAGCAAGATTTTTTTTTTTTATGTATTCTAAAAACAAGTGTCTTATCACATATATAATATGCAAATATCTTTTGTCATTCATTAGGTTCATTTTTCACTTTACTTATGGTGTCCTTTGAAGTACAAAACTTTTAAATTTTAAAGAAGTGTAGTTTATCTATTTTTCTTTTTGGTCACATATTTTTGGGGTCATATCTAAGAAACCATTGCCACATCCAAAGTCACAAAGGTTTCCCCTTATTTTATTCTAAGGGTTTTGTAGTTTTAGCTGTTACTTTCAAGTTTTTGATAAAGTTTTAGTTAATTTTTGAATATGGTATTCTTATGCTTTTTGATATATTAAAGTACATTTGACACACTCTTAAAGAGTTTGGGAACTCATTATTGATCACTACATAGGAGAAGAAGATAAAAAATAAGGCATTATTAACTAAAATAGAAAAATAAATAAATTTAAATGTTGCACAAAAATGAGGTAAACAAATAATATGTCTTAGCTGTGAAAGTTATTTTATTTTAATATTCTAAATACTGATATTTATTTAAACAAAAAGAGTAAAATAACTATGTTGTGAGGAGGGAAAGGCAAAAAGGAAGTATGTATAAAACAGCTGAACTCCCATCTTCTGATCAGGAAGTAAGTTTATAACACCTACAATTGGAGGAAAAGAAGAAAAAGCATTTTATATATGTTATTTAGAAAATTAAAGTAAACTAAAGTTATTGCTTCTTTGGAGTATAAAACTTGGCTGTGGAAGGGTAGGGTCAGAAGACCTGTGTTTTGCATTATACATTGTATTGTTTGGTTCTTAAACTATGTCTATGTATTGATACGTTAAACACAATTTTTACTGACTAAAAATGAACTTGAGCAAAGTTTGAGTGCTAATACTATCTGATTTCCATGAGAAGAGAAACCTCAGTGCCAGTGTACCAGGTTGGCTGGAAGTATCTCATAACACTCTACAGAGAATTCTATATATGTGTATATCAAATACGTACCCAGATATAATAAAGCTATTGCTCAGAGAAGAGTACATTCAGTATGCATTTCTGATATGACAGGTGGATGGCACAATACAGTATTTTAACTTGAAAGATAGTGTCAGATTGTTTCCCAGTCTTTCCTTTGTTTGCCATTTGGCTTTGGAAAATATTTCAACTCTGTTACTACATTTGGATGTAGTTTTAAAATACGTCCTAAATATGTTGTTGATTTCTTCCTTCAGTAAATGAAGACAAAGATCAAATATTTAAAAGGAGCCAAACGAGTCAAGTTCACTAGCTGTGCTGTTTTCACTAGAATTCTGTCTTAAGAATTCATGTCTTATTCTTAACATTTACCTTCATGGTCACTCCTTTGATCTAAGGACTTTAAATATCTCTCTGTATATATTTGCTAAACATAAATATATATCGGTCAAAAATGCTTTACTCATGGACCATTTAAAAAATTCTTTAAGCTCACATAAGCTGTTTGCACTTGACTTCCAAGTGGTGATAAGAATATATAGCATTCTCAAAAATGTATTTCAAAATAGATGTACCAATTGTTTCCTCTACTTCATTAAGTCAGAATGTAATTGGAATTACATATTCTTCATCTGGGTTCTACCATAATAGTAACATATGTACTAACATCTTCCTTAGATAAAATTACATAGACTGGGGTAAAGGAGCAAATATTCTTCATTCACGTATTTGAACTGAGTTTTGCCTGTGAGGTTCTTAATTCAGTTTCAGCTTTATAACGCAATTGCCTCCTTAATGCAATGATCCACCAAGTACTCTAGCCTTTGAGGTTACAAAACACATCTAAGATCAGAAAAGCATTTATTTTCATTTTCCAGCTTTCAAACGGAGGTTTTGTTTTTAACATTCAGAAAATTGCTTTCCCATTAAAAGCTTTTTTGTGATTCTTCTTGTCTCTGGTTTTTCTTTTCTTGTGCCTTCTCTCCAAGAGATGCTTTAGAAATCTTTTGTGGGTACCTTGAGGACCACCCCTCCACGTAAAAATTGTTCTTAAGAAGAGCTCCTGTGGTCTACAGAGAATCCACCATAGCTGCATAGAATTTAAGCCACAGTTTTGTTGCAAACTGGTTATGATATATCAATATAGTACTTTCCAGGAGTAGTATTAAATAATCCATTATTAAAAAGAAACTTACACATTTACAGTGCTGAATTCATACTAAATATTATCACTTTCTAAAATTATCAGGTTGTGAATAGCTATGGCTACTTCAAAGCTACTCTATTTTAAAAATACAATTAAAGTGGCTATGCAAAGATTAACTTTTGTCCAAATATACATTTTTTAAAAATCAGTGATTTACAAGAGCAATTTTTATCAGCTAAAGTTTAGACTTTCAGCTGGATATCAGTCTTGATAACAAATAGCTAGGAGACCAATCATGTCTAATCCTTCTTAATGGTAAAGCAAAAACAATTTTTTCTTAGAAATCTGGCTAGGGGTGGGCCATTCAAGGAAGTACATAAGATTTGGAACTGGATTTCTGCCAATCAGAGTGGTTGATGCCATATGACATGGTGATAGTATCTCTAAAACTAAATTTGCATCTCAATCTAAATGATTAAACTTTAAAAAATTTAAAAAATTTAAATAGTTATAGATTCACAGGAACTTGCAGATATACCACAGTTTTCATTCACACTTTACCCAGTTTCCCCCAATTGTTTTATCTTAACTATACCACAATGTCAAAACCAGGGATTTGACATTGGTATGATGTGTGTGTTCCTGAATGAAATAGAATTTCTCCTTAATTTTTTTTGAATGACATAGAATTCTTAGAATTCTGGGTTGGAAGTTCTTTTTTTTTTTTTCCAGCAGTGAAAGATATCACACCACTTTCTTCTGGTTTCTACGATTTCTGTTTAGAAATCCACGGTCATTCCAATTGCTTTCCCCCTGTGGGTATTGTCCTATTTCTCCCTGGCTCTTTTCAAAACTTTCTTTGTGTTTGGTCTTCAGAATTTTGACTAGATGTATCTTGGGGTGGATATTTGGGGTTAATTTGTTTGAGATTCACTCAGCTTTGTTAATTCGTTGGTTTAGCTTTTCTGCAATAATTAGAAAAATTTAAGACAGTATTTTTCCCAATACTTTTTTAACCCAACCCTTTTACACCTCTCTTTCTGGGATTCTGATGATACACGTTACATTTTTGGTATAGTCTCATTTGTCCCAGAAATGGTTTTATCTATGCAGAGTATTTCTCTCTGTTGTTCAGACTGAGTAATTTCTATTGTTTCGTCTTTAAGTTTATTGACTCTTTCTTTCTGTCCTTTTCATTCTGCTATTGAGTGCATGCAAGTATTCTTTAAATAATTTGATAATCAATATACTTGTGTTCCAATGGCAGCAAGCAATCACAGTTGCTTTGATGCCAAACATAACAATGTAATCATGCTTCTCGTGTTATACTGTGCTTAGAGTCCTAAAAACCTTTTAAATTCATACAAAACAAGCTGTCAATTAAGTGTATATTCAGTCATTTGTAACTAGAATCCTTCACACACTCATGCTCCCAAATGGTCACTTAGATAGTATTAATTCCAACTTAAAACTTTGCACAAAATGTTACTTTTCAGAAACATTTAACACTACAGGATGTGAACAATTCATGCTATGAAAAGTTTACGATACCCTTTCTACTTGCCTTCAAATGATTTCTTCCAACCACTTCCTCACAGGAATACCTTGCCTCAGAATTTAATTCATATTATTCTCTGTAGTAGTCATGAATATCTCCTAAGGGTTTTCATTTTAATATAATTGCATGTGCCCTCATCATTATTTTCAGTGAAACCATAAAGCATAATATCAAACAATATGTCCTTTGTTAATATTTTTGAGTTAATAAATGTTGATAGCATCTAAGAAACCCAATAAAAATACTAAACTTAGATACGTTAAAAATAAATTACACAATTTGTCCATTCATATTTGCTATAAACAGCATTTTCTTATTTTTAAAAATATGCAATATATCCACGTAGTGAGGATTAAGCAGACAAGATAAATACATCTATAACAAATCTGCAAATGTTGAAATAGTCAATATGTGTTTAAAATGTCCAAACAGTGTTTTGTAGTTATTCAATAATGTTACTAACATTTCAGCAGTACTTCAAGACCATGGCAGCTTAATGATTGAAGATCCCAAGTTGACAGTGCAGCACACATTAGGGGGTAAAAATATAAGCAACAACATCCCTTGGAAGCAACAATATATGGTTAAAACTGAGATTAATGGATGGGAGAGGAAGAAAACTAAGAGAGTTTAGGGAGAAAAGAAGCGGGAAGTGTGGCAAGTCAAAGTATTTGTAAAAAGAGGGCAGACTTTCCAAGTAATATTCAATCCAACTAGATGTTCTCTTTCCTTCAGATCTAGAGCTGTCTAGAATACCTCTTCCACCAGAGCAAGGTGGTTATGCAGTGGTAGCATCACACAAATTTACAGTCTGCATCACCTATATATATTACCAAGGCATAATCCCCGTACATATTGTGATTAATAGCTCAGTAGAGAAATGGATAAATAGTGAGGCAATAGAAATGCAGCAAGTGTATCTATTTTAAGATGAAATTTTAAATAATGGAGTGGTCTCCGCAATTAGTAGTCAAAACCAATTCAAGAAGTCAACTAGACAAATGTCAGATAGTGGAAAAAACAACAACAAAAATATAAACAAACAACAGCAAAGATACCAGGCAGGAACCAAATAGACACTTTCTTGGTCCTGACTAATTATTCACAACTGAGGTTGGGAGATGACAACCCACTTCCTGGTTCTTTAAAATTGAAAACAAATCTGTTAAAATAAGGTCTCGTTTTATTTCATTTTATTTATATCAGAATGAATGGGAATGCCATGTATCCCAAGCCTTGTATTCTCAAAGGGCCTCAATTTGGGACTTGTCCAACACAGTCGCCCAGGTATGCTGACAGGAGTGAAACAAGACGAGGCGTCTGCGACACTTTGAACCTCGTTTGCGTTCTCAGTCTACACTGCCTTAGGGTGCCATGAATTATTATCTTTTTAAAATAAATTATAGAACTATTTTGTAAAGAGTACAATTGTATTACATCCATATACTTATTAGAAAAAGTATTCAGTACAAATACTTTTACATTTTCTTATCAGCATTCTCAGTGTAAGGGGGTGGAAAGCTCAAGTGTTTGTTGCTTTTCACATCCAGCCATGCATCAGGCTACCCAACATGCCTACTGCCAACCCCAATGCAGTGCCTTCACTCCCTCATCCCTACAGTCTCATGGACATCAGACTTTATTTTATTTTACTAATAAATGCTGGAATGGAATGGAGGGAGTTCACTGGAATGGAGGGAGTTCTCTTATGGTAGTAAAATGAAGGCTTCTTTTCCTCCTATAGAAAAGATGAGTTTGGGACAGTAAGTTTGTCCTTCTTATATTTACCAAAATTCTTAAGAAAAAGGACTTGTAGTTAATGCTAATATCATGGTATATACATAGCATTGGTAAATGTGAAGATTTAGCAAGAAGAATGCTCAAATATAAGGCACTTGATGAACCTTCCTTTATCCTATGTATTTATACTTACAAGTGCAATTTTCCTGCATATCCAGCACATAAAGATTACCATTTTGTTCAATGAACTACATAAAAGCCATAATATCAGTGTGTTTTTCTCAAATAAAATCAACTGTCTCTATGAACTCTCAAGTTATATTGTAAGCTTCCCAAATGGGGTGGCCTAACTCAAAAACTGTAGTAAAAATTTGTTGTGCAACTGGATTGGAAGTGGTAATAATCAACTTTCGAAAAATAGTGCCTGAGTAGAGTTCATCCCTTATGCTGCAGTGTCTTCAAGAAACAATCTGGCCTCAAGTATCTGTCACTTTTATGACTAAAATTAATAATATTTGACATTTTAATTATATTAGGGATGGAGTAAGTTGGTGCAAGTAAACCCTGAATGTTCATTCAGAGATAAATCAGACAAACAAATGGGAAAGCATCCAGAGGTACAGAGATAGAAATGGATGTTTTCTCATTTCAAATTAAAGGCAAAATTGAAATTAGAAGAACCTAATGTATACTCAATTCTGTCTTCCTCCAGAACATGAGCTACCCCAGCTGATAATATGGTTTGTGTGCCACGTAATTTTATGAGTTCATCAGCAATAGACATCTATTAAGCTGCTTACAAATAAACTCCAATTGCAGTCATAGCAACTGAGAATAATAGAACCAGAAACTCCTCTCACTGGTTTATTAGGGAGGCACATAAGGAGAGGAATGAAAGCTCATTTCAACACAGAAAGCAAGTTCTTCAGGAAGCCCTTATTTTTGAAATTCTCTCCTGCCTTATGCC
Source organism: Daubentonia madagascariensis (assembly GCA_023783475.1). Lineage (NCBI taxonomy): Eukaryota > Metazoa > Chordata > Mammalia > Primates > Daubentoniidae > Daubentonia > Daubentonia madagascariensis. Next base: position 34,707,836 of record JAKFHU010001035.1, on the reverse strand, counting down.
GTTAAGTTTAGATTCCTGGTGGTTAGGAAACTAGGTCTGTGTTTTGAAGGCCTTTGAGTTTCATGTTATTTGAGAAATTTTAGCAGTTGAGTGTCATATAAAATATTAGCATTTTTATATCACTTTGTTTCCATAGTATAAGGTATAAAAACATTTATAATTTACAACAAGAATAACTATTAGCTAGACCAGGGGTGGGGAACCTTTTCATTTTGGAAGGCCACATTAATTTAGCTGTAATCAAATAAGGCCACATTCAATAAACTTCAATTAGATACACTTAAAAATGTACATTATTTTATAAAAATCTAACTACTATGTATTTAATAATTTCAAAAAATGAAAACTATTTGTTAATTTTAAAGTTAACTAACTTTTTAATTATTTTGTTGTATTGCTTTTTGTTGGAAAGCATTTGAATATTTGGAGCATGGAGGTCCATAGTTTCAGTTGATCTTCTAGACCTGTGGTCCCCAAGCCTCAGGCCCGTGGGCTGGTACTGGTCCATGGCCTGTTAGGAACCTGGTCGCACAGCAGGAGGTGAGCATCAGGCAAGCAAGGGAAGCAAGGGAAGCTTCATCTGTATTTACAGCTGCTTCCCATTCCTTGCATCACTGCATAAGTTCCGCCTCCTGTCAAATTAGCGGGGGTATTAGATTCTCATAGGAGCAGGAACCCTACTGTAAACTGTGCATGTGAGGGATCTAGGTTGCACACCTCTTATGAGAATCTAATGCCTGATGATGTGAGGCGGAGCTGAGGTGGTGATGCTAATACAGATCTGCATTGGGGAGCAGCTGCAAATACAGATTGTCATTAGCAGAGAGGTTTGACTGCACAATAAATGTAATGCACTTGAATCACCCCGAAATCTTCCCCTAACCGCAGTCTGTGGAAAAATTGTCTTCCATGAAACCGGTCCCTGGTGCCAAAAATGTTGGGTCCACTGCTCTAGATGGGTATCAGTCATTTGTGACCTTAAGGGTGTCTTGATTGGGGTTAGGTAGGAGAATGTAGATTCCCAGCAATAAGTGATTGAAAAGCAAGAAAGCATTTATGGGGCATGTTGCCAAAGGTGTGGGTATTCTACTGCATTTTTCCATATTTCAATGGATCTTTCTTAGCATCAAACAATGACTTTAAAATGTCACCTACGGAGAGCTCAATCAATTTCATCTATAGTTCTTTAGGTGCCTTGGTGATATCAACTAGGTGAGGCTGAAATGCTAATTTGAGTGTAACGTCATGATTCTCAAAGTCAGTGAACCTTTCATTGTATTCTCCAATTAATAGGTCTATAACAGCTGCATATTCTTCAAATGATTAGCATATATCATCCTGCTCATCAGTGACCTTTGCTAACTGGGGAAAATGTTCATCTGAAATTTCCTTTTGAAAAAGTGTTTTGAAAAAAGATAGCTTTTTTAAATACTTAGATTTCATATATCATATATAGACTTAGTTTTACCTTGCAAAGAAATATTCCAGTCATTTTGATTTATCATGATATCACACAGAAATCCTGCATTCGTATAGAAATCTTCTTTAAATAATTCACATTGCTGATTCTGTTGTTCATAAATTTTAACTATCTATTCTTGCAGAGTTAAAATTTTGGCTAACACCTCTCCCTGCATTAGCCAATGCATTTTAGAATGATATGGGAAATCCACACTGAACACCTCACCATTCAACTTTAGCATGTTATGAAACTGAAGCTGCCATGTTGCATTTGCATGAATATAGTTAACGATACTTATAACTTGTTGAAAAATGTCACTTAAAATAGTAGCTTTAGCACAGAGATTTTGCTGATGTAGATACAATGAAAAGAAATGAGAGCATCTGGATCTGTTAATACTCTTTTTATCTGTGCAAAAAACCCTTCATGTTTTCCTGTCATGGAAGGTGCACTGTCTGTACATATACTCACTAAATTTACCCAATTAGTCCAACTTTACAACATTTATCTTGAAAGTTGTTGAAGATATCTATTCCCCATGTTCTGTTCACAAGATTGCTCAAGGCAAGTAACTCTTTGTAGCAAAGAAAATCTTCTCTTATGACCCAAATGAAGTATAAAACCTGAGCCAAGTTAGTAGTATCAGTTGATTCATCCAAAGCGATTGAATAATATATATTTTTCTTTTGGTGTATTGCATGAAGTTTTTCTGCTAAGTTGAAGGATAATTGATGCTGCTGATCAATTATGGTTCTTGAAAGAGGGAGTTGTTTGTACTTTGAAACGTTATTGGGATCTAAGTATCCTACAACTTCAACAATGCATTCTTTCACAATTTCTACAACACTGAATGGCTTCCCTCTTTTCCCGAATATATACTCTACCTTATAAGTTGTTCCAGTGGCATTATTTCCAGGTCTTATTGCTACTTGAAAGAATTGTCTTTGCTTTTGCTTTTCATCTTTTAATTTCTGCAATACAACCTTTCATGCCTCTCCCTCTAATTTAAAATATTTGTGGTCCTTATGAGTGTTATAATGCTGATGAGCATTGAATTTCTTTAATATCGATATTGCAGTATAATAAAGCAAGAAAATCATCTTATCTTTAGCAGAAACAAGATAATATTGCAATTCCCAATTCTCATTAAAAATCTGTTTTCTTCCTTCAGCATTCTTTTAGTCTTCTTTGACATGATGGGCTGTTAAGCAGACAGAATTAAAAAATACTGTTGAGCTGTGCAACTATTCACAAACTCCAGTTCAAAGAGAAACATAGTGCACCATTGTCAAAAGGAGATAACAGACTGGCATACTCGACTCCCATAAACTCTTGCCAACCAGTCTTGTGCAGTCAGGCGGGGGAATTTAGAAGTAAATCACGAGTGTAGCAGCTGTCAATTTAGCCCTTATGGCTTACTAGTGTTCTAATTGTGCCAGTCAATCTGGAAGGATTATTTCATTGAAACTTATTTTATTCTTTGGTATTTTAAATATATTCATTTTAAAAATAAAAAAAATATAAAAGACAAACAAAAAAGCATGAATAAAAATAAAAGGATTTGTTCCATAAAATTTAGATTCAGTCAAAAGGCCTCACTTAAGGACCTAGAAGGTCACATGCTAGACAATCATTTCAAGAAACACTAATGCAAACAAATCACCTTCCAGAGACTATCACAGATCTAGAAAGTAGAGGATGACACTCCCCAGAATATTGAAAGAGAAGGTAGAAAGTGATGTAGAACTAGGGATTTACCTACTTATCCAAAGTTAAAATGGCTACTGGTGACTGCCTATGAAGAAAATGTTAGTGGCTATAAGTTCCTTTCATATGTAAAAAACAAACATAAACAAATAATATAGCAGGTGCTTTATTGACTTGTAATCAGGAATATCTTTAAGCTGTGTCATAATATAGCTTTTAAATTTGTATGCAGTCAGTGCTGAAACCCTAATGAAACCACTTCATTCTCATGAATTTAGTCATTAATTAAAAGAGAAGACAGGTGAGCTGACAGCACAAATTCCATATGATCCACTTGTAGAGAAAGGGTAAGTGTGTGGTGTAGCATCTGCTTCTAAGAAGGACTTACATAAAGATGAATAACCATGTGAACCTGACTTAGGAAAGAAAGTACTTTCCAGAATAAAAATGTAGAAATGGGATGTCATTCCACAGGGCCATACCATAGATTGGAGAAGAAAGCCAAGTAGAATATTTAATATTGTGTGTATTTGCTATTTTGTGTTATTATATTATTATGTCATTATTTCTAAGTTGTGCCTTATTTCCACATCATGCCTTATACTTTTTTCTTCCATGTGCCACTCAAAATCTAGGGTAATGTTATATACAGATTAATTGTCATATACACTGATGTAGAAAGAGCACAGGCTCATGAGGCAAAGATTCAGATTTCACCTACCAATTTGTTGCTGATTTAGCACCTGATCCCTGACACATTTATGATTATCTGTGCCTCTATTTCTTCATCTGCAAAACAAAGATACTAGGAATTAAAAGATTGGTTACTCTCAATTATAGAAATCTATGAGACCAGAGGACTTAGAGGACTCTGTTAGAAAATCTCTCATTCCAAATTAGGGGAGTTTATAAGCTTTATAGGGAGAAGAGGTCCCATATGAAGATTTAAGTTCTATGTGGGTAATTTCCTGGCTTTGACAACCTATGGGTTAGAGGGTCTCCACAGGGCACCTGCCTCTTGAGATATGTTAGCTGCAATGGTTTATGATTGCTGGCCACTGAACCAGCTTCCTCTGAACCATCTGGGAAAACAGACATCTTAAAATAGATATCTCAGTATTCCACCCTAGTAGTTATGACTTCCTGACTACAGCCCAGGAATGGGTCTTCTAAAAGACATCTTTCCAGATGATTCAGATGCAGCCAGGTTTGGGAACTTCTGGATTAATATAAACTTGCTCATAGGGCATCTCGATAGGATAAATATTTTATGACGTGTTCCTTCATCTCTTCCATCAGTATTGTCGGATTCTACTTGTTCCTTACTCTTGTTCACAATTTGCTCAGACATAAAGGATTTTTAATGGTGATTCTCACTTCCTTTTCAAAGCACCATTTTAAAATACCAGTTTGGGCCAGACGCATGTGTTCAATCCAATTCCCATCACTCTTCAGGCTGATGGTGGGGTGTAAAGAGAGGGCAAGTGTCTGTTCAACAACTGGTTTTAAAGCTGTTTGTCTACTTAAAATGCTCACATGATCTATTTAGAAATAATTCTTTACATGTGCATTACAGCCCCTTAAAAAGCATGACATTTTCCCTGAACCGTGAGGTTTCTTTTCACACCAAGAAAGGGTATACTGTACCCCCCTTCTTCTATAGCTCTTTTCCTTAGTAATCAGCACTCTTATATTTAATATTCATCTTTCTTAGAATATAGCACAGGTTTTTGATTTCTTGCAAGTGTCCCTAAACTTATATCTACTGAGCAAAAAAGCTAATACTTTTTTCACCTAGATAGCTGCCTTATAGTTTCTGAGAAGAATGTGACTAGGGCAGTCCATATTTTATGATTATCTATTGCTACCTCTTTCTCAAGCTATTAGTATTTTTAGTGTTAGTAATTTTGAGGTGCAGTTTTCAGAAATGGTTACATAAGGTGTTTAACTTTTCATGGGCATTTTTAGGAAGCTTCTGGTTTCTTGGAATAAGAAAGCCAAAGTTATTTTAACCCAGGATGCTCAACGGTTTAGGCATCAGCATCTTTTGTCTCAGGTCTGTTTAGCATGTGTATAAAGAGTTCACAAACTAAGAGATGAAACTCTTTAATGCTGGGTTAAGGAGAGAAAGCGCACTGGAGTGCTGTTATGACCCAGTTCCTGCTCCCATGGAGGTTGGGATGAATTTCATTACAGAACTACTCACATGTTTTAAAACTGAAAACCCATTGAGGTGCCATAGCAATGCAGAAGACAATTAAATTCTATAGGCAGAGAATCCAAAAACTTTTTATTGATTGGAATTGCTAAGAAAGAGTTTGTGGAGATGGTAAAATTTGAAATCAACTTCAAGAAATATTAGCACTGAGACCAACACATAATCATCCCTGTTATCTTTCTTTTCTGCTACAAGATTGCATTGATAGTCCTTCATTTAATAAATTAAATCCTTAAAAAACCTAAAACAATCATGGGGTAAAAATTATTTACTTCTTATATTATGATGCTAATTTTTCCTTATTAACTTTATTAACCCCAGAAAATCAAAGCTATGACAGATAAAATTTATCTCTATGCTTAGTTCAAAGCTTTAGTAAAATTTTGTCTTCCTAATCCAAATTTGAAACACTTATTCTGATTCTTGGTATTATCTACTTTACCACTATTCACCAGTCTAGTTCCCCAAATTAGACCCTATGAATTAACACTTTCAAGAGAGGAAAGTGATACTGATTACAATGTCCTTAAATGTCTTTCTTAGGACTTACATGATAGATAAGTTCAAGGAAATGTAAGTCTCCTTCCATGTAAATGAGATTGGGATTTTAAGTAAAATGATTTTTTAAGTGAAGAAATTTTTACAAAGTGAAGCATTGTCTTTATTCTCTGTTATGTTTACACTTACTCTGAAGATAATGTTGAATATTCCATTTCTATTCCCTGACATTTTCAGGTATGTCCTTGCCTCCCTGACTCTGCTCCTGACAGTTCCTGGATCCTTCCTAGTTCTTTTTTCCTTCTTGAATGTTCTTGAGCTTTTAAGACTCACACTGAGGACCAACTCCTCTTTAAAATCTCCCACACTGCTTTGACCTGCACTGGTCTCCATTTGTCCAGCAACCCATAAACACGGAAGTCTGCACCATTCTGTTGACCTGTATACCCTGGGGTCTCTGATTATTTTCAGATAGGCAAAAGTTATATTCCTTATTATATATGGGATCCTTCACTGCAGAGAATATATGTTATTAAATATATATATTTTTGTTTCTTTAATTTCATAGTACTTAACACGAAACAGGGATATAATAGTTATTCAAATATATAGATTCTTATAACTTTAGATCTAGAATTGACTTAAAAAATTACACATCCCAATATATGCATATTTATGTGTATATATCATATACCTGTATTCTGTATTAATACATTAAGTGCATTATAGAACATACAGAAATGTTAAAACCACATTCCATTAAAACCATATAAACGGAAGTTCTAATATTTTCTTCCCAAACCCCAATAAATCACCCTTAGTACTGACTTTGGAGATCACTGATTTGGAACAGGTAATTTAACTGTGGCCCCTGAGGAGGTCAGCACTTTCTACAAAGGCACCTTAGAGACTGTTTAGGAGTTGAAAAAGGAAATGAAAAGCGAGAGCTCTCATGTTTTCCATTTGCTACCCAGCTATACTCGTTTGCTTTGGATTACCTCCATTTTTGTCTTTTTTTTTCACACTAGAGATTTATGAAAAACTGTTTTTGAGCAAAGAGTTTAATTGGAAAATCATGTTTTAGAATCAAGATATGAATAATTTAAAAATAAACAATACAAACGTGAAATGATTTATCAAGGTCATACCAATTTAAAGGCTAACAGCAAATTCTTGGCTGCTTTGCAATAGAGCACATCACATTCCACTTATTTAATAAATATTTTCAAAGACTTGTTATGTAACAGCACAGAGACTCTTAGTCTGTTGCTTTTCTGACTATATCACTCTTTCACTAGACATAACAGAAAATAGTAAATGCTACAGAATTGTTTTTAAAAAATTATTTGAAAGCTCCAAAGTGAATTTATGTCAGAAAAAAAAATTTTAAATGCTGTTCAGGGAATGATTTCATAAACATAGTATGTTACTCAGAAGTCTAGAAAAATATTGACAAATATGAATATATAAGAATTTAAGACTTTAGCACCAAAAGATACCAAAAACAATTAAAAGATAAACAATCAATAGGCTGAGGAAGTTTTGCAACATAAATAATGAACAAATACTTATTCATAACATTTAAAATTCTCCCATAAATCGATACAAATATAACTATTGTCCAAAAATGAGAAGGATATTAATACGTATTTCATAAAAGAAGAAATAAAATTAGTCCATAAATATATCAAAATAATCTAATGTAATTTAAAGCAAAAAAATGCCATTGTTCACTCAAATAGATACAAATTAAAATACTGATTATATTTATGATTCAAAAACAATATGGGAATATTAGCACATCCTTACACTAATATTAGAAGTATAATTTGAGAAAATTTTAAAAAGACAATTTGGAAATGTCAATCAAAAATTGCAGTATGCATATCCTTTTACCCAAGAATTCTACTTCTGGGAATTTTCACTGCAGAATATCATACATTTGCAGAAAGCTATATTATACAGCATCCTTTATCAATAAAAAACTGTGGAAATAGGCATATAGAGAAGAATATAATATATGTTATGATACATCCATTTTATGGAATATTATAACAATTTAAAAATTATTTTTTGTTTTGTGAGATGTAAAAAATAATTATCCAGTGAGAAAAGCAACACATAGCAATTTATGTGGTAGGATCTTATTCATATACCTCTCCATACTAAAACAACGAAAGAATACAGGGTTTTATTTTTGTGAATATGTGTGTTCCTGTGTGTGTGCCTGCCATGAAGTTTAATAATAGTGACCTACGAAGAGGAAAATGGAAGGTTTTGGAGCAAAGAGAAACTCTTGTTTTTTACTCTGTTTTTCTTTTTGTCACAAAAGACTGCTTTCTTTTTGTAATGTAGACATCTATCACACACATACTCAAATATATTCTCTTGTTGCACACACACACACACACTGTACATACAAACACACAATCTTAGACCTAACGATTGAGATTAGAGATAATAAAACAATTAGTTTGGAGTAAATATCCAAAGAATTAGCTAACAGTATTCATAATTGTAGTGGAGGATAAAGAGGTCTTTGAAACTTTCTTTTCCTTTAAAATATCTTTCTTGACTCATCATTGCTTTGTAGCATACTAATCATAGAAACAGGTAAGGAAGAAAGGCAAGAAATTAAATGAAATAAGTACTTATGCATAAAACAATATGTCAAACAGTTTACCTGTATAATCTCATTTAATTCTCATTCCATCATAGTGAAGAAATTTTACCGTATTTGTTTTCAGACAAAGCAGTTGACAAAGAGGCTAAGTGACTTGCTCAAGATTATATAGCTAGTAAATCTTGAAGTCAGAATTCTAAGTGAGTTTTACTCCCAAACCAACTTTACTAGTCAAGGTCTCAGGAGGAATAGCATGCTTAAGTTGGATAATCTGAGAAACAGTTTAAAAAGGTTTATTTATTAAAATATGGGTGTGATATAGGGAAACCACAAGGGATCATGCCTTTATCTGGACTGGTAACCTCCAAGAGCTTGAAAGGGCAGTGTGCAGGAGTGGTTGTGGGAATCTGGAGGCCTGAGGGTCTCTTCAGAAAGGCCACCAATGAGAAGTGTGACCTTCCCTCTAAGATACTCTCTCTCCTAGGAAACACTAATCACCTAGAGAAATACAATTTCAGTGTGTTGAGGGATTCCTCTTGTAGTTAAATCTGACTTGCCAGACGCTTATTTTAGCATATCCCAATGAACTAGAAACAAAAAGTCTCAAGTCGCCATTCTAGGTTTCATTGCTAATTTATAAGTATCACCATGTGGAGCGTTCATTACTTTACACAAGATACTGCAATATTCGTTTAAAACCTTTTCTCTTTCTTTTTTTTTTTTTTTAAATGAATCTCCATAGTGATATTGTAAATGCTTTGTTGGGGTCTGGTCTCCAGGATCTTTCAATAATTGTGTTAGCCAAGAAATTTGTTGTGCCTTTTTCTTTTTCTGCTGCCTGATTGAGAATAGTTGACTGTTCATTAGGACCTCATCAGGAGGTGAAGCTCAGAAGAGAAATAATTAGAAACTCACCCACTGATTTGGTTCCCATTATAGCAAATATATAGGAACTTAAGAAAGGGAAACTTAAAAAGTGGGAAAAAATGTCTTTAAAAATTTCTATAACACCATATGAACAAAGGGTGAATTGAGCTTTGGGAATACGTATAAGCTATTTACAAGAGGAAACGTCCCATCCTAGCAAACAGAGTTTGTGTGATAAGACAATATTTTATTTAATAAAAGATTATGGGTAAAAGGATGGTAAATTATATTCTAAAAATTTCATTCATAAGAGGAAATTGAAAGCAAAATATTTGAAGCTTACATTAGGGTAAATAGGAAAATAGAGAAAGGCACAAATAGCTAGTTTGGGAAGAATATATAACAAGAAAAGCTCAAAAAATATTGAGCATTAAACTCCTTGATATTCGAAAGAGAATTTCTCATTAGTATCCATTTTGAAGAATACAAAAAGAGATCATAATATACTAAAAGAACAACGGCATTTTGTAAGAGTAACATTATCTAAACACAAGTGAACTGACTCAAAAATTGTTAAGAAAGTGTTCTTACCTTTGAATTCTAGAAATATACCTGAATCGGTTAATTTGAAAAATGGTTTTCAACCACATATAAACAGACTGTATAATATCTAACAACAATATTAAATGCTCCCCACAATGGTTTTTATCTTCCACCGTAAAAGTACCCGCAATCTAGTATGCCTATTTATGTTCTGAAAAATTTCCTCAGCTTGAGTAGATCTGTTATTCTCTGCATGAGTGGTAAAGTAAGCAATCCTATCTTTTCTTTGGGGAGAGGGTGGCAGGCATTTAAGCATGAGTCTGGTCATCAGAGTTTGCTTTAATGCCAAAGATAAAAGATGGTAAGTGCAGTATTGTATGGACTTTGTCCATGTCATCACCATCCACAAAGGCAGGTAATACAGCATTATACATATTAATATAAGTTTGAATCTAATCTCCCACTTATTAGCTATGTGGCTGTGAGTACGTTCTTTAAATAACCTCTTTAATTCTAGTTTTTACATCTGTAAAAATTGAAATGATAGCTAACAATTACACAGCACTTCCCAAGGCTGCTACACACAGCCACACAGGCTGTCACTGCACAATACCAGTGGGTACAACAGGGCAGCCCTGGCATTCATTCTGTACCAGGTACTGGTCTAGATACTTTGTATATTAACTTATTTAATCCTTCTAGCAACCTGTAAAGTAGGGACTAGTAGTAATTCCAGTTCACAGATGAGAAAATTGAGGCACAGAGATGTTAAATAACTTTATATATTGGTTCTGAAGAATCGTCAATCAAATACTGAAAATAGTTTTCTTAATTTGTGGTAAATAATCTTGAAAAGCTGAAAAAATGCAAAATCAAATTTAATATTTCAATAGTACACATGCTGCTCAAATAAGAAGTTTTCCACCTGTTGATACAGCATTATTCTAATTAGCTATTTTGATGCTGGGGAAGGTCTAACTAACTTCCATTTTTTTCAGTGGATTTACTATTTCATCTACAAAGCATATTGGCAACTATTCATAATACATTGTATCTTTGTAGCTGGTAAGCTAAGGACACCCTGCCTTATGATTCCTATAATTTTAGCTGAATGCTTTCTAACAGTCAGTTGTATTTATTCCTAAATCTATTTATTCTATTGTACCCAGTCCTATAATTGCATGATTAAATTAAACATCATACAAACCAGTACAATGTGAGTGTAAAAAGAAATATAATCATTGCTCCCATATAAAAAAAATTATATGCTTTGGTAACATTTGACAAATTGAGTTGATTTTTTAAAAATTATGTTGAATTTGGTATGAATGAACCAAATGTAAAAGTTTGGGGAAGGACTCCAATCATTATATTAATATCTATAGTCAAAGAAAAGGACAATTAATATACATTTAAGTGTTTTGCATTTCAGCATAATTTTTAAGTATGAATCATTTTATAGGTGTCATCCCTAATTTACTTGTTCAATTAACAGAAAAATGTAGGCTCAAATTTCATAAAAGAATGTAGGATTTTTCTTTATATACTTAGTTATTATGACCTGCCAACCTGAAGTTTATCTTAAAGTAATGGCCCTGGCTTGTTTTTCAAAACTTGCATAGCAGAGCTGGTACATTCAATTTCCAAATGATTAGTGCCTTTCAAAGAAGACTTTTGTACCAGATATAAATCAATCTATCTATTTATTTATTTATCATCATTACTAAGAAAAGTTATGTGAAACATCTTTGAGATTTGCTTTATGAATTACTTTTAAAGACACAGAAAAATAAATTTTATTATATTATGGGCATTCTATATTGTTTTGCATATTAAAGATGTACAAACTTGGGAACCCATCCCACCCCCATATTTTCCAAATCTAGGTACAGTTAATTAGAGACGGTTACAAAGAAGCCAGGCCACTGTTAAGTGATGGTATACTACGGCACTAGAGAAAATTCCAAGAAAGGTTTATCAAAGTTATGTTTGCAATGGAAAGTTCTGTTTTTCATGTGTAAAGTCTGTCAAGGTAAATATTTTACAGGGCAGAACTCATTTGCTATGCTTGCTTAAAATAAAGTCACATTCTCTTATGTTACTCCTTATTCAAGTAATTTATTTTCTCATTGTTAAAATTATTTAAAATATCTTTTATCCTAGGAAAAAATATGTATTTCAAATAAGCATTGAGATTTTCCCTTAAAGATGTCTTCAGTTTGGGGGGACATTAACTCATCACTGTAACCAACATAGTCCTAATCATATTTTGGGCTTTTGCTTATACATATTGAAAGGACAGCCAATTCTATGTATTCTGTAGGTATCAGATTAAGGTCATAATGCTGTCCCTAAACATTTGGCCACAAAGTTTCCGTACAGAGCACATAGAAACCATGTCTCCTTAATTGTCTAGAATAGTACCTCTTTCAGTACCACTAGATATTAGTTACATTTTGTCTTTAAATAGTTTTGTTTTAAACATAAATTAAACATAAGAAGAAAAGGCTTGGACTCCACAGCCTTATCTTTTTATTTTGTTTCAGGAAAATAATGTCACAAGATCTATAGCGTGTATACAAATCTAGCCTATCATGGGAATCACCTGGTGATTCAGGCTTGGTCTTGGTTGCTAGCAGAAAAAAAATACAAAAAAAAATTTTGTGTTAAGCAGAAATAGTATGCATTGGAAGAATAACAAGTACCTTGTAAAACTTATGTACAGATTGGAGAATTAGGCTCAAAAATAAAAAGTGAGGCTAGGGCACGGGATACATGTTCAAAGTCACCACAATAGCAACCTGGTTGTGATCCCACAACTGAACACCTGAGCCACCCCTAGACTTTTAATTACATCACTGTTGCTGGACTTGAAATGCAACCAAGGCTATAATGAATAACTGTTTAATTCTTTCTTAATTTTCTTCTAGTTTCAATGTTCCAAGAAAGGATTTGATTGAAAACACTTGGGTAATTTTTCTACTAAACATTATTAGTGGGTATGTATTAAGAATTATGTGACCCTCTTGGACATTGGCTCCCACCAAAATTTATTCAATGTGAGATTCTTTCCAAGTAAGAACAAAATTTCTGTGCTTTAAATAATGAAAAGTTGCTAATATACCCCCATCTCTTGCAGATTTTGGTACAGTAGGTCTGGGATTGGAGAGCTATCAGCATGTCATGAAAACTATGAAATGTAATAGTCCTGAGTTCAAATCTGTCTCTTATTCTCACAATGTATATGCTCTTGAGTAAATGACATAATGCTCTCTGCACCATAGTTTCCTGTGGGAATGAATCTTTTATGGACCCCAAGCATTCCTATACATCTTTTAAATGTGTCAAATTGCAGTATGTGACCATCCCTGACACTGAACAGTTTCTCTAGATGGTCACATAGGCAATTGACTAGGTTAAGTTGACTGACCACAGCATAACTATTATGCAACTGTTTTCTCCATAAGAGAGGGACTGGCTTGTTTTCTTCTTGCTAAAATGTAGCTGAGCTTTTAACTCTGTGTTTCTTAGCTTTTCTAAAGATCTAGTGTTTGTTACTTTAAAAAAAGATGGCCTAAGGGATTATGGTCATAGGAATCATGACCATGCTGCAGAGTCAGAGAGTATTACACAAGCCAGTTTTGACCCGAGAATGGGGAAAAACATGAAAGCTGGAAATAATAGAATTACCTGTTTTTGTGATGCAAGAAATGCCCTTATGTGAAGTTGTGAAAGGAGGAAGGATAGAGTAGAAAAAGGAGGAGGAGAAAGGGAGAAGAACTTACCTCCATCATATGTAATGATATTTAAACTCATAAAATAATAAATGATGAAATGTATAGAAAGAATAGATGAAGTAATGCATATAGTAATTGATTTATGTATTAATAGATGAATCACAGGGTAAGTAAAATTAGAAATAAGATCCCATGCTAATTAATTACTAAGTGCCTACATTTATTTTGCAAAAAAAGATATATTGAGATTGATATTGAGAAAAATAATTTTGGGAGTTGTCTATAAGAGGTAGGACTTTCTAACCAGATTGAATAAGCTAAAAAAGAAAAAAAGTTATTAAAAAATTAGTTCAGTCTTAAACTGAGAGAATATGTTGCGGGAGTTAAAGATAATATCCACACATGTAGAGAATTTAGATACTGAAAAAAACTGTTTTTTGGGAATAAACTTTGGAGATACTCATAAATTCAGAAATTATAATGTGCCTATAAGAAGATAAATTCTCAATTAAAGACTAAGGCAATTATCAAGAAGAGATTAGCAATTATTGTTTGATTAAGCTTTTGATCAAATTCATCAAAGACAAATCTTCAAGGTCTTAACAGAGAAAGATTACAAGTAATTATCTGTTTATGACTTGAGCATTTGGTGGCAGAATAGTGAGAGTTTTCCATATAGACTTTTACTAATGATAAACCTCTGAAGGAATAGTTCACTGTACATTATCTAATTAATCTGTGCCATGCTCTGGGAAGTTAAATTTAGATAAGATTCTCATTTCAGAGTGAGAAATTGAAGTACAAAAAATAATTAATAGCCTTATGCCATGAGTTAGACCTCAAAGAAGACACTAATCATCCCAATACCTCCCCATAGCTGGCCTTGGTCAAAGCAAGATAAGTAATTGCCTGTTCCTGAGGTCTGAAGGGCATTGGGAAAGCCTTCAAATGTTTTCCATCAGAAATGTCTGTGATGCGTTCTTTTGGATCAACAAGACTATTGAAGACCAAATGAATCTAATGTAACTATCCCTAAAAGATTAATGTACTACTACTTAAAGGCTTGTTAGTTATAGTAGATAGATCCTCTTAACTACTTGAAAAGATCAGGGCATTGAAAAAATTGGGTTAAAATATATATTTTGGTGTATTAGACAGACATGTTGTGAAGGGCTGTTCAATTAGACATTGGGATGGCATAAGGCCCTTAAACCATATTAAGGAAGGAAGTAAAGAATTAAGAGTTGGAAATGGCATAGTTAAGTAAAGAAGTATGGTAGTGAAATAAATTGTATCTGCTACTGAGATTTTCCAAGACTAATCCCTAACAAATGCACAAAACTTCAATGGATAATATGATATATGTGTCTTCTTAGACTGTGTGTGACTTTCTCATTGCAGGTTACTATGGTTTATGTAGATGTCTTCCGCACTGAACTATCTCTTTGAAATAAAAAAACAACTCATTCATTTAACATATTTATTAAGCTCCCACTATTTGCAAGCATTCTGATAAAATAATAATTTAAGATCCTTGTCCTTAAGAATCTTAAGAACTACAGAATTCTCTGTCATTTATCCTTATACTTTCATATCTAGTAGAATGACAGAAATGCTCAAATAGTTCTGTTTCTCCTGTGAAAAGGTGTTTCTTGTTCCATTTTCTTCAGGATAGGATAATGTTTGTCCCATGCTCAATTCCTAAAGTAATAAAATTAATTTGAAGAAATGTTCAGAGATCATAACAAGAATTTCTATAGCAAATAAATATGCAATTATCAATTGGACAAAATTGAACATATATAGTTATATAGTTAGTAAATTTGTGACTAGATGATGTATACTGAAGGCCTAGAAAAATCTTTCACTCTATACAC
Source organism: Daubentonia madagascariensis (assembly GCA_023783475.1). Lineage (NCBI taxonomy): Eukaryota > Metazoa > Chordata > Mammalia > Primates > Daubentoniidae > Daubentonia > Daubentonia madagascariensis. Next base: position 34,692,304 of record JAKFHU010001035.1, on the reverse strand, counting down.
ACTCTATAAATATTTTTTGGTTGAATAAATGAATTAATGAAAAGAGTACTGCCTCTACCATTAGCTATGTGATCTCAAAAAAGAAATTAAATCAGTTTGAGTTTATTTTCTCATTTGTTATAAAGGCAAAATCCTTGCCCTGCCCACTTCACATGGGATAGGTAACATTGAAACTGTAAAAGTAAAAACACAAGCATACCTCAGCAATATTGCAGGTTCTATTTCAGACTACAGCAATAAAGCCAATATCACAAAAAGCAAGTAGTAAATTTTTTGGTTTCCCAGTGCATATAAAAGTTATGTTTATATTATATGGTAGTCTATTAAGTATGCAATTGCATTATGTTTAAAAAGCAATGTATATACCTTAATTTAAAAATACTTTATTGCTATAAAATGATAAGGATCATCTGAGGCTTCAGTGAGTTATAATCTTTTTGCCAGTGGAGGGTCTTGCCTCGATGTTGGTGGATACTGACTGATCAGGGTGGTGGTGCTGAAGGTTAGGGTGGCTGTGGCAATTTCTTAAAACAACAACGAAGTTTGACACTTCTACAAACTCTTCATTTCACAAAAGATACCTCTGTAGCATGTGATGGTGTTTGATAGCATTTTGTCCACAGTAGAACTTCTTTCAAAATTGCAGTCAATCCTCTTAAACTCTGCCCTTGTTTTATCAACTAAGTAATGTTGTATTCTAAATCCTTTGTTGTCATGTCAACAAATGTTCATAGCATCTTCCCCAGGTGTAAATCGCATCTCAAGAAACTACTTTCTTTGCTTGTCTATAAGAAGCAACGCCTCATCCAATCAAGTTTTATTGTGAGATTGCAGTAATTCAGTCACATGTTCAGGCTCCACTTCTAATTCTAGTTTCTGCATTTCCACTTGCAGTTTTCTGCCTGGCTGAACCTCAATCCATGAGATAATTCTCAACTCCTATAATATATTTTGACTCCCATGATTAATGTCTCTGGCATCTAGAATGATCTTTCTAATTCATCTTTGCCACAAGGAACATGTATTAGAGCTCAAGCTATCCAATGTACTTCTTTTTTCCAAATTCATTATTATTTATTTAATTTTTGTTCATCTTTTAAATTCTGAATTTATGGGGGTCAAAGTGTTTTGGTTCATAAATTGCTTTGTACGTTTGAGTCAAAGTATAAGTATGTCATCAGCATAAGTTGCAATGTCACCCATTAGTGTGAATTTACATCTTTTCTCCCCCACACAGGGCTTGATTTTGTTAAATTTTATACTATATATGCACATGATGTCATCAGCTTAGTTCATTTAATAGTGAATTATCATCTTGTGTGTTATTTCCATTTGCCAATTTTCACTTAAAAGATGGTCTCATCATCCAGTTATTCCAAAAAGGTATTTTTCACATTATTTTATGGTTGGTATCTCCATGTTCACTTAAACAGTTTATGTATCCAATTATGTATTACAAGGGCACTTGTTTTGGTGTTCCATGACCTCCTTCTTGTGCATAATTGTGAATTGTGCTGCTATAAACATTCGAGTGCAAGTGTCTTTTTTATAAAATGTCTTTTTTTCCTTTGGGTAAATACCTAGTAGTGGGATTGCTGGATCAAATGGTAGGTCTACTTTTAGTTCTTTGAGGTATCTCCATACTATTTTCCATAGAGGTTGTGCAAGTTTGCAGTCCCACCAACAGTGTACAAGTGTTCCTTTCTCTCTGCATCCACACCAGCATCTCTTGTTTTGGGACTTTTTGATAAAAGCTATTCTCACTGGAGTTAGGTGATAGCTCATTGTGGTTTTGATTTGGATTTCCCTGATGATTAGAGACATTGAGCATTTTTTTATATGTTTATTGTCCATTAGTCTGTCTTCTTTTGAAAAGCTTCTGCTCATGTCTTTGCCCACTTTTTAATGGGGTTGTTTGATGTTTTCTTGCTGATTCCCTTGAGTCCTTTGTAGATTCTGGTAATTAGCCCTGTATCAGATGTATAGCATGCAAATATTTTATCCCATTCTGTAGGTTGTCTATTCACTCTATTGATTATTTCCTTGGCTGTGCAGAAGCTTTTTAATTTAATCAGGTCCCATTTATTTATTTTTGTTGTTGCTGTAATTGCCTTTGTGCCTTTAGGGTCTTCTTCAGAAATTCTTTGCCCATGCTGATATCTAGAAGATTTTTTCCAATATTTTCTTCTAGAATTCTTATGGTTTCATCCCTTACATTTGAGTCTTTTATTCATCTTCAATTAATTTTAGTGAGTGGTGAGAGATATGGATCCTATATCATTCTTCCGCATGGGGCTACTCAATTTTCCCAGCACCATTTATTGAATAGGGCTTCTTTTTCACATTGTATATTGTTGTTTGCTTTGTCAAAGATCAGCTGGCAATATGTGCCTGATTTTATAACTGAGTTCTCTGTTCTGTGTCATTGGTGTACGTCTCTACTTTTGCACCAACACCATGCTGGTTTGGTTACTATAGGCTTGTAGTATAGTTTGAAGTCTGGTAATGTGAAGCCTCCAAATTTGTTCTTTGTGCCTAAGACTGAGTTGGCTCTTCGTGCTCTTTTCTGATTCCAAATGAAGCACTGAATTATTTTTTCTAGATATGTGAACTATGATGTTGGTATTTTGATGGGGATTGCATTGAATCTGTATATCACTTTGGATAGTATGAACATTTTTACAATGTTGATTCTACCGATCCATGAGCAAGAAATATTTTTCCATTTGTTTGTGTCATTTGCAATTTCTTTCCTCAGTGTTTTGTAGTTTTCTTTGTAGAGATCTTTTACCTCCTTGGTTAAGTATACTTCTAGGTATTTTATTTTCTTTGTGGCTATTGTGAATGATATTGAGTCTCTGGTTTGACTCTCAGCTTGACTGCTATTGATGTATAGAAATGCTACTGATTTATGTACAATGATTTTGTAACCTGAGACTAGCTTGAATCTATTTATTAACTCCAGGAGTCTCTTGGTGGAGTCATTGGGGTTTTCTAAATATAAGATCATACTGTCAGCAAAAAGTGATAGTTTGACCTACTCTTTCCTGATTTAGATACACTTTTTTCTTTCTCTTGCCTGATTGCTCTGGCTAGGACTTCCAGTACTATGTTGAATAGAAGTGGTGACAGTGGGCACACTTGTCTTTTGGCAGTTCTTAGTAGGAGTGTTTTCACATTTTCCCTATTCAGTACGATATTGGCTGTGGGTTTGTCATATGTGGCTTTTATAATTTTGAGACATGTTTCTTCTATGTGTAGTTTGTTGAGGGTTTTTATCATGAAATGGTGCTGAATTTTGTTGAATGCTTTTTCTGCATCTATTGAGATGATCATATGGTCTTTATTTTTGCTTATGTTTATGTGGTGAATCACATTTATTGATTTATGTATGTGGAACCATCCTTGCTCCCTGGGATGAAGCCCACTTGTTCATGGTGGATTATTTTTTTGATGTGTTGTTGGATTCAGTTTACTAGTATTGTATTGAGGATTTTTGCATCAGTATTCATAGGGGATATTGGTCTGTAGTTTTGTTTCTTGTTGTGTCCTTTCCTGGCTTAGGTATCAAGGTGATACTGGCTTCACAGAATGAGTTGGGGAGGATTCCCTCCTTCTCAATGTTATGGAATAATTTCTGAAGAATGGGTACCAACTCTTCTTTGTAGGTCTGGTAAAATTTGCCTGTGAATCCATCTGGTCCAGGGCTTTTTTTGTTGGACGTTTTTTTTATTACTGCTTCAATCTCATTGCTCATTACTGGTCTGTTCAGGAGTTCTATTTCTTCCTGACTGAGTCTTGGGAGCTTGTGCATTTCCAGGAATTTGTCCATTTCCTCTCTGTTTTTGAGTTTGTGTACATAGAGATTTTCATAGTATTCATAGATGATATTTTGTATTTCTATGGTATCAGTTGTAATATTTTCCTTTTTCATTTATGATTGAGCTTATTTGGGTCCTATCTCTTCTATTCCCGGTTAATCTAGCAAGTGGTCTACCAATTTTGTTTATCTTTTCAAAGAATCAACTTTTTTGTTTCATTGATGCTTTGTATTTTGTTGTTGTTGTTGTTTTCCATTTCATTTATTTCTGCTCTGAGCTTATTTATTTTTCTTCTGCTGGCTTTGGGTTTGGTTTACTCTTCCTTTTCTAGTTACTTGAGATGTGTCATTAGATTGTTAATTTGTGATCTTTCTGTCTTTTTGTTGTAGGCATTTGAGGCCATGAATTTTCCCCATAGGAGTGCTTTTGCTGAATCCCATAGATTTTGATAGTTTGTTTTCCTTTTGTCATTCAACTTGAGGAATCTTTTAATTTTCATCTTAATTTCATTATTGACCCAATAATCATTCAGCAGAAGGTTGTTTAATTTCCATGACTTTGTGTAAAATTGAGTGTTTCTCTTGGAGTTGATTTCTAGTTTTATGCCACTGCAGTCTGAGAAGATACATGTTATAATTTCTATTTTTTTGTGGCCTAAAATAAGATACATCTTGGAGAATGTTCCACGTGCTGATTAGATAAATGTACATTCAGTAGTTTTGGGGTAATATGTTTTTTAAATGTCTGTTAGGCCCATTTGTTCTAGCATCCCCTTTAAGTCTAGTGTTTATTTATTTATTTTCTGCTTGGATGATCTGCCTAGTTGTGTCAGTGGGGTGTTGAAGTCCCCAGAAATTATGTTGCTACTGTTGATCTCTTTCCTTAAATCTAGTAGGGTTTGCTTTATGAATCTGGATGCTCCTGTGTTAGGTGCATAAATATTTAGGATTGTTATGTCTCCTTGTTGAATTGCTCCCTTTACCATTATATAATGACCATATTTGTCTTTCTTTACTATTGTTGATTTAAAGTCAATTTTATCCAATATGAGAATAGCTATACCTGCTCTATTTGGTCTTCCATTTGTGTGGAATATTTTTTTCCATCCTTTCACATTAAGCCTGTGTGTGTCCTTGTGACTTAGATGTGTGTCCTGGAGGCAGCAGATAGTTAGGTTATGTTTTCTCATCCACTTAGCTGGCCTATGTCTTTTGACTGGTACATTCAATCCATTAATGTTAAGAGGTAGAATTGATATTTGTGATGCTGTCCTGCTCATCATGTTGGGTAGTACCTTATTGCTTTGTTTCCCTTCTTGTGCTATTGTTTTATGATTTATATTGTTTTATTGTTTAGCTTTTGTCAGTGGTTTTATACTGGTGGGTATCTATTGTGCTGATTCATGTATAATCCAGTTCTGAGTATTTCCTGCAGTGCAGGTCTGCTCATGACAAATTCCCTCTGCTTGTCTGGAAAACAATTAATTTCTCCATCAGTTGTGAAAATTAGTTTTTCAGGATACAAAATTCTAGGCTGGAAGTTGTTTTGTTTAAGAAGATTTAAGATGGGGCCCCACTTCCTTCTGGCTTATAGGGTTTCCACTGAGAAGTCTGCTGTAAGCCTGATGGTTTTCCTTTGTAGGTCAGTTGTTGCTTACTTAGCTGCTTGTAGAATTTTCTTCTTCATTTTGACTTTGGCCAGGTTAATTACCATGTGTTTTGGAGATGTCCTATTTGCTATGAATCTTCCTGGATTTTGATGGCCATCTTGTGTCTGGATGTCTGTATCTCTGGTGATACTGGGGACATTTTCCTCAATAATTCCCTCAAATAGATTTTCCATGCTTTTAGCTCTTTCTTCTTCAGCCTCAGGGATACCTATAATTTGTATGTTAATTCACTTCCCATAGTCCCATATCTCTCTGGGTGATTATTCCTTCTTTTTTGTTCTTTTCTTTGCCTCTTTAAATGATTGGGTTAGCTTGAGAACCTTGTCTTCAAGCTCTGAGATTCCTTCTTCTCCTTGGTTTTGTCTATTGCTGATGCTTTCTGCTGGGTTTTGAAATTACCTAAATGACTCTTTCATTCCTTTCAGTTCTATTATATCCTTTCTTATGTTGTCTAGCTCTTTAGTGACCTTTTCATTAATTTCCTGAAATTTCTTTTTGGCCTCTTTTTGTTGGTTTTCAACTTTCTCTTCAATTCCATTCATCTTATTTGCCATCCATATTCTGAATTTTATTTCTGTCATTTCAATCATTTCCTTATAGTTTGGGTTCACTATTGTGGCTCCATTGTGATCCCTTGGGGGTGTTGATCTGTTTTGATTTTTCATGTTGCCAGGGTTCTTCTGCTGGTTTCTTCTTATATGAAACCTCTTTTCTCCACTCAGTGCTAATAGGTTTGCAGGGCACCTGTTCTTTGCTGGCAACTCTCCCTCTTAATGAGAAGAAGGGGAGGTCCCTAAAGCATTTTCCCTACTCTGGAATGTTGACATGGCAGGGGAGTGGTGTGTGCACTATAATGCACCTGTCCTGATTTGATCTGTTCACCTGCAATTGCTTCTGTTCAGCTTGTTGTGGATGCTGTTTGTGCTGAGTGTTGGGCTGTTCAGAGAGTTGCAGGATGTTTGAGTTGGGAGCTGGGCAAGACCCTCTTCGCTGACGCTGGTGTTGTGAGGATTGCTGTGCCTGGGGTCTGCCCACAGAGGTAACAGTGGCAGCTGGGTGAGGCTATCCAGGCAGTGGTTATGAGTTCCTGGGCTGTGGGCATTTTCTCAAACCAGGTCCAAGTGTACTGGTGGCTCGAGACTGGGTGGGGGTGTCCCTGGCAGGGTGTTGGACTTTGGAGCAGTTCCTGTGGCAGTGGTGGAGGATCCAGGATGGGGTCTTGGGGCCCAGTGCAGTGCTGGAATCTTGGGGTGGTGTCCCAGGCCTGGAAGAAGCTCTTGAGCCACAGAGGTGGAGCCTTGGGCTCTGTTGTAAGAGCCTCAGAGCCAAGACTGGGGAGGAACCAGAAGCAGGTCTTCTGAGCAGGGCCTCAGAGCCAGGAGCACGGCCATGGGAGCCATGGGGCTGATCCAACTTGGAGGGTGGGGTCAGGGCTGAGCAGGCAGCAGGCAGTAGGAACCTGGAGTGGGGAGTCAGGGCCAAGCAGGTAGCGGGCTGTTCCACAAGGTCCAGGACCAGATGTCAAGTCAAGTGGTCAGAGGTCGATTCCACCAGCCAGAGACCAGGGAGCTCTCCCCGAACCCCCCAGGACCCACCAAAGTAGTCGCTCAAAGCCTCCCAGGTGATAGCCTGTGTGCTCAGATCCCATTGCACTGTTGGGGAGGGGCGCTTGGTTTCCAGTCATCAGATACAGTTTAGAGGAGCCTCCCACTGGTCTGCTCCCTCCCCAGCCTGGTGGGGGCAATATGAAGGCTGCTGCCACAGAGCCCGAGTTCCATGCCAACATGAAGCTGTGCACCCAAGAGCTCGGGATGGCTTTAGCTGCTGCCTGATCCCCACCACACCTGTTGTCTGGTGCAATTACTCTGCACAGACTCCGGGCAGGTCCCGGATCTATGACAGCAGAGAGAGCCCTCTCACAACTCAGCCACAGCGCCTGCCGTGTAAGCACGGTGCCCCAGCACTCTATCCTGCTAATCTTCCCCATGTGTGCTTTGATATTATCAAAGGTATCACCCTGTCACTTGTTTTTTTCCCCACACTGAGAGTTCTGTGCTGCTTCCCTGTGGTTTCACAATGTTCCTCCCAAGAATAGCTGCCCATAGCTAGGCACCTGTTTCCTCTTTACTCTTCTTTCCTTGGGAGCTGCAGGTTCACAGGCTGCTTCTAATTTGCCATCTTTTTTTCCATCCTGATGCGTCCTTTTGATGGTGGCTTCAGGATAAAGTCTTCCAGTGGCAGCTGGACCCCGTGCCTACGCCTGCCAGCAGCCACAGGGGAAACTTTCCTTGGCTGCGAGGCATGCTTGCAACTTGCTTGGCACGGACTTCCTTCCCTGCAACAGCAACATGTTCGGGAATGGCAGTGCAAACCCACCACGTTGGTGCTTGCTTGTGGCCAGGGCTGGGGCCAGGGCTCTGGCACAGGTGGCCTCACATGGCTCCATATTTAGTTGTTGAAGACTGTAACACTTTAATTCTTCTGTAATCCTAAGGTGAAAAAAGACAGCATAATTCTCCATCCAGATCCTCCATCTACAATCTTCCAGAAGGAAATGTCATTTAGTCTTTTATTTAACATTTCCAGTAATGTTTTTTAAATCATCCATAATAATTCAGATTTATGGCATGGATGGTTTTCTTACACTGTATTGGAAGCTATCTTGATACCAGTTCTACCCATTGATCCACTCTCTAATACTCTAGGATACACAGATAAAGTCTTATCCCTCTTCCACATGACAACACTTCAATTATTTTAAGATGCTTATCATGCCCCGCTGCCTCCAAGTCTTCTATCTTCCCAAGGCTAAATATCATCAGTTTCTTCAATAATCCCTTCCTATCTAAGTCTTCTTGCTGATTGAAGAGTTTCCTATCAATGGAACTTGGGGATTATTTCTCCACTCCAGCCCAGTTGCCAAGAGATTAAGTTCCAGCCTTGAGTTATTCACTACCTTAGACTTTGTGAAGCTGTAGGAAGCAAAATCAATAACTTCACTATCTTTTTCTGCCAACCAAGAATATATCAGGGAAGCTATTAATAATAATCAGGTAATTGATGAGCCTCTCTTTCCTACCTACAGACATCAGGAAGTTTTAATGTTACTAAATATTATATGAAGTCTCCAATAAAAGTCTTTGAAGCCCATTTATGACTGGGCTTTATTTATGAGAAAGTAATAAGACAATGAAAAAGAAAAATATACTTATGACATTGGGTGTTGTCGTAAGAACTGGAGGGAAAAAAGACAAAAACATTAAAATTAATATGTAAAGAAAAAAACTCTTCAGGCTGTGATATATCACAGAGGAGCAAGAGATATAAATCATCAAGGAAAAAGATTGGTAATTTCAATTCAATAACGTGAACATATTCATAAGAAAAGATTTCATAAAGGAAGAAAAAAGCAAATCCACAAGTTGGATAAAATTATTTTTAAACACATATAAACTATAAAATATTAGCAGCCAGTGAATACAAATAACTCATATAAAATAAGAATAATTTAAAATGCCCAACATGAAAATCAAGCAAAGATTTTGAATTCATGGGTAGTAAATCCAAATGGCCAAGAAAAGATGCTCAACCTTATTATTAAAATAGCAAGTGACATAAAATCTAATTAATTAAAATTATACCCATCAAATTTGCAAAACACATGTTAAAGTTTAGCAATAGAAGTGAGTAAACATTAGCTCTCATTTGCTGCTAATATGAATGTAAATTGATACACCAACTTTGAGAGCAATTTTGAAATATCAGTGAAAATTTTTAAATAATCTAAACATCCATGAAGAACGAGAAAGAATACGTATTGACATGTAATCACAAAGCTGAATATGCTACCATAGTTAAATTAATGGACTAGCAGAGTCACATTTGTTAATCTCAATAAATCTGCAAAATTATGTTGAGTAAAAAATACGTACTTAAATCTTAAAAGATATATGTAAATTCTTGGCAAAACAAGCAAATCATTGAGGAAAGGACACACAGCAACATCTGGGTGGAGTTATTTTAGGGGAGAGGCAAGGAATTCTCATCAGGGAATGTATTGGAAGAGGGCTTCAACTGTGTCTAGAATTTTTTATGTCTCCAAAATATACCTGTGGGACAATGGGAGAACGGAGTTATTATTCAACGTGTACAGAGTTTCAGTTTTGGAAGGCGCAGAATTTCTGAAGATGGATGGCAGCAATGGCACATGACAATGTCCATGAAGGTGCTTAATGGCATCCAACTGCACAACTAAAAATTATTAAATATTAAAATGGTAAATTTTGTGATCTATATGTTACCACAATAAAAATATATCTCTGAAGAAAATATCAAAAAAATTAAAACTTATTTAAGCTGAGTGGTGATTTGTATAAGTGGTTTACTCAACATATTAACTGCCATGTGAGTTGTATTTAACTTATGCTGGTCTTCAGCCCAGGGCCTAGTAAAGTGTATGTAACTCGCATGCCTTTCCGCCTTGGGAGCCACGAGAACTATTTTTCAAGTTGCATATAACTCACACACAGAAAACAATAAAAAATAACAAATTTTTCATTAAATTAAAAAGGATCATTTTGTTTTCAAAGTTTTTATTCTATTTTCACAATAAAACACCGTGGCCCCATGGAAATTTTTTTTTCTCTCGTGTGGCAGTCAATGTGTTAAAATTTGTATAAGTTTTTAAATAAATTATCACCATATTTTCCTATGTTTGAAATATTTATAATGGAAAATAAAAAACAAAATAATTACAAAAATAAATATGTGAATTATACTTCTAAGGACAGAAATTATATTGTGAAGATAAAAGGGTGCTTTATTTAATATAAATATTACTAGAATATTTATACTGAGGATGTTTTCACAAGTCAAAAATTAAAATAAAATCATATATATCACATATATTATATATATGTCATACATATATATAATGTGTACTATGCCTGAAGCCTATACTTATACACACAGAAACTGAATGCTGACTCTAACCAACATAAATTGAAACCAAAGCTAGAATCATCCCTGTATTCAACTATATATTCTATGAATATAGCCTAAGATGATACTCATTTTTATTGTAACTTCATTCTATAATTTTCCCATATTGTGCTTGAATTTAATGAAACAAATTGATCAGTTTTCATAGATGATATTGTTAAGCCATGGATTCAGTCTGCACTCAGTTTATAGATTTACTATGTCCTTAATACTCAGTTAGCCCTCATATAACATGGTGTACAGACCCTTATCATACAGATACTGTCTCTCAGTCTCCACTAATGACATGGACATTTATAGGTTGTCCCTTGACTACCTAACTTTCCATCCTTCCAGTAAACCCACCTAATCTGCTGTAGATTTATTTCATTCCAGAGAAGTTGAAGGGGAGCAGAATGTGGCCTAAGTTAAGGAAGACTGATATGCTCAGAGGTGAGCATGTGACTTATGCCATTCCATTCACAATGACTCAGCTCATTTTCTGGTAATTCTGGGAGACAGGTTCTCTCTCTCTCTCTCTCTCTCTCTTTCATTCTAGACAATGTGGGGTGCATATGTCAGTGTGAGGCCTAGAACTGCATATAACCTTTGTAGTCATGGGGGAAACACAGAGAGGAGAGGAGACAACTAAAGAGTCAACGAGAAATATAGTTCAGAACTCTGATCAAATTATACCTGAAGTTTATATACCTGACACCAGATCTTTTAAGATAATAAAAATAAATAAATCCCTTTATTATTTTAAAGACTGGAGTTGATTTTTTCTTTTAATTATAAACGAAAATATCCTTTCCAATAAGCGAATGTGATTCAAGAAAGAGGAGTATAACATGTAACAGGTCCTAAATGTGGAAAGAGTTGAAATTAGGAAGGAAAAGTAAAATGAACTTCCTGGGTTTAAAAAATTGGTAATCTTTGCTATTAAGTTAATTTTTTTTCTCAAACTATGGTTTACAATTCCTTGATTAGCAGAGCATATGCTGAAAGGCTACAGCATCAAGATATTTAGCAGGAGAGTTTCGATATGCTACATTGTGTTGGCTACTGGTTGCAGCCTTAATGACATGCTGCTAGAATGAATGCTTGCACCAAAGCTGACCATTCTGAGATCAGAGAAGGAAGAAAACATTGCTTTGCTAGAGGCCTTTTCTGAATATAACTTGTAATCCAAGTTGACTGAGAATATGGTCATTTATATAAATTCAGGGTTAGAAAAGCCATATTTCTATCCCAGCTGGTTAGTGTCAGCAGAGACAAGGAGGAAGTTTATATATAGCAGAAATAAGATTGGTGCCCAGGAATAGCAAGCCCAGCTCCAAAGCACCTTTGTTAAGCATTCTCCATCTGAAAAAGCTATCACGACTCATTAAGAAGTTGCAGCTAGGTTCAACCTAGAGCAAAGAGTAGGTGATACATTGCCCAATGTATGGATGTCAATCTGAGGCTAGGTCCTAGGCAGTATAATTAAGTCCAGGCTGACCATCAGCAGGAAAAAATTCCTAGGCTATGTTGTAGGCTCAAACACTATAGTAAGAAACATCTCTGGCTTTGGTTATAATATATGAAAGCAAATAGACCAGAGGCCCACATGTTTTTAAAAGAGTTGTTTATTAAAGAACCTCCAACCCGACTCATCTCACTTTTGCCCAAATTACAGGGTCACCTGGTTTGTTAATTCATAGCAACAGAAAACATCTTACAAAAGCAGCCAACACCAGGTTTTCCTATAAGTTTCTGTGCAATTAAGTTCCTCTTACCAATTTCAACTAAAAGGTACAATTTGTCCAGGTCATTTTGATCTTTATTCTGTGACAAATATTTAAACATTTCCTTCTTGTTATATTTTCCTTTTGAATTGGTTTCTGAAAAGTCAGTAAATTTCCATTGCATGATAACTATGAAGTGGCAAACAAATTAGCAGCTCACATAACTCAAGTCAGGCTGACCTTTTATTCAGTGATTTGTTTTGGGAAATACATCTTGAAGGAAAATGTATATTCAGCTCAAAGCAACAAGAAGTGAGGGCAAATCATTTGCTAGATTATTAGGTTAAATATATGGAATATAATGCAAGAGCACAATTGCTATTCATTGCAATGTTTATGGGAGCTATACATCTGTTCATAGATGTTTAAGATGGGCAGCTCTGAGGAGTTCAGGACAAAGATGATATCTGTGTCGTAATTCACACATGTTTTTGTCTTCTATTAACCACATCTTTTGAGTTCATCTCATCATTTTTGAGTATTCAAAATAAAGCATTTTGGAAGCATAAAATTCTATATAAAAAGTCTTTTATTGTTGGAACAGAAAGAGAGCCCAAAAATTGTCTAGTGACCTTATGGAGCAGAGCTGTGAATTAAACAAAGGATCTTTTATTTAGAAATCAAAATGTGGCTCTGGAGGAAGCTATAATATGCCTATAGTAATAAAGTGACAATATCCAATTAAAGTTATGTTGTCTTTGAATCTAAACTGGTGAACATCAATCTTTAAATTATAGCATGTTGCAAAAAAGCATTACCTGTAATAAATTGTTCAAGAGCAATGCAAAACATAATGGGCTCATTGGCGGCAATAAAATAATTTCTTCTGATTTGTCTTTGTCATCAGTGCAACAATTTTTAAAAAAAACCTTCCTCTACTTCTTCAAATTAAAATTCACTTGATAGATAGATTGATACAGGAAAACATCTGCTTTTTAAAAAGAAATCAGAGTAATGGCATAAGCATAATTTCCCAAATAGCTCCAGGCATCTGTGTTTAGAAGGGCTACCCCTCTCAGAGAATGTGTATATGGTCCTCGGAATTTTTCTTGTAACTCTGAATTTTATACATTTATTAATAAAGGAGAAAGAGGATATTGGGTTGTGGGGAATGGAGGACACAGCTCTGCTGGCGATACAAAACTTCTGACTAGGAAAGGGATCTCAAAGCTGTAAGCTAGTAAAATTGTGTTTATAAGACTTAAGTCTTTGTACTAAGTGATATGAGTTACCAGGCTAAGGACAACTATTTTCCACCTTAAATAGGCATGACCCTTCTGGGCTTATTGGATGCAGGATATCCACAACAGATGAGCCTCTGGAATGTTTTAGGCTATCGGTTTTTTAGAAAACATTTAGTACATTTTAACATTACTTTTCCAATCAGTCTGGCAAACTCTTTTTGGGAAACTCAGAATATTGAAGGTGAGAAATCATCCCCACTTCATAGAAAGGAAATCAGAGACCCCGAGTGTATACATATTGTGAGGATTAGTTTTATGTGTCAACTTGACTGGGACACAAGATACTCAAGTATTTGGTCAAATATCATTTGTGTATTTTTATGAGAGTGGTTTTTGTATGAGATTGAAATTTAAATCTGTAGACAGTAAAGAAAATTGCCCTCCATAATATGAATGGACCTTAGCCAATCTGTTAAAGACCTGAATAGAATAAAAAGACCCACCCACCCGAGAGTAAGAGCGAATTCCTTTTGCCTGATTGCTTTCTAATTGAGACATTGGCTTTTTCCTGCCTTTAGGTTCAAACTGTAGTCCTGGGTCCTTAGCCTGCCAGCTTTGAACTGAAACTACACCATCGGCTCTTCTGAGTCTCCAGTTTGTCAACTCAGTTTGCAGATCTTGGGACTTCTCAGCTTCCATAATCTCATAAGCTGATTCTTTATAACCTTGCTATTTTTCTAACTACAACATTTTTCTTCTTATTATTATTATCATTATTGTAAAATGTAGGTGTTTACTAATTGATGATAGAAAAACAGGGAGATAGAATGGGGCTCTACTCTGCCAACACAGGAAACAGATACAAAATTACTAAACCTTCAATTATATCATGTACAAAAACTTAACTGAACTTCCTCAGAAAGATTTTTACACAAGTGAGAGTATGATTTTCAGATTTCTGACCCAACACTTACTTATCTCTTAGGAAATATTTTGAGGAATCCACCACTTTTAACTTTTCAAATATTCCTTGGAGTAATCCTTGCAGAATAAAGAATTACAATAAACTTAGAAAAAGAAGTGGGGTTTTGTGAGTTTTCTTTTTTCATTTGTTTCTGAGCACATATAGAAAAAGCACTTGAAGGAGAAGAAGGAATTGTATAACGGAAGTAAAGACATTGCAGCGAGCCAGTTTGAAAAGGCTTTTCAAGATAACACAACTGGCTCCCTACAAACCAAGGAAAAGGAGTGGGCTGGAAAGAATACAGTGCTAATGTTTAAGAAGCTACAAGAAAGCCTGAACAAGATAGGGCTTGCTTACAAGCAAGACACAATCTCAATACAAGGTTGTTGTGGTAGATTCTGTTGTTTATGCCAGACCAGCATGGCTTCCTGAAACCCATGTGGAGTTGGTGGACTGCCAGACTGAATGTTATCCCTCTGGCTACAGTAATTATCCAGCAATGGCCCTAAGACTTCCGAATGCTTACCACAATGCTTTATACATGGAATCTGGATGAGAGAAACGCTCTCTTTCTTCTGCGACAGAGAACATTGAGTTTTGCAAGCCTGGAGCTGTCAGAGGCACATTTCTCTCTCCCACTCCCTCATCCTGGCAAAAAGAGAGAAAACAGCTAACACACGAACACATAAACGAGAGTCTGAAAGAGAAAGGTTCCCAATGACATTATTCAAGGACCTCGAGTCTTTGGTGCCAACTCTATCCCTGGACTTCAGAGCAATCTTAATCAATTTCTTTTTTTCCCCTAAAACTAGTATAAGTTCAGGGTCTCTTGGTGGCAAACAAAAGCCCTAACACAGTAATCTTTTAGATTGAAAAGGTTGTTGTCTACAGACACCCATTGAATTTTTTTACAACATAGTTGTAACGAAAAAGGATTGATAGTGTATCATTTCTACAACATCATCTTCAAATAAATGGGAGGAGCTCAAGTCCAAGCATAAATGACAATAATTCTACATTTTTTTAAAGTGTAAAGATGCATGGAATACCATTTGTATAACATTTAACAATGATATGTAGTTCAATAATAATTGAAATCTGGGTTGTTACCACAATAATTCACAAGGGAAATTTCATTGAAAACAAGGAAATGAGAGTACAAAGTATATAACACCAGGAGCAATCATTTATTGAAGTAACTTTCAGTGACAATTTCCAAATTAAAATAATTATCATCTCTCATTGGAACATAGATCTATAATTACATGATTGAGTGGTACATCTAGGTAGTAACTTGAGACATGGAAGCTACCTGGATGCAAGCGTACAAATTTTCTCTAACTCTAGGTTATTTCAGAGCAGTTAATATATTTGTGATTCATCAAGCCATGGGTTCCTGTTCCTCATCCCTTGCACTCTTTATAATTTGGAGTGTGACTGAATGTCCATACCACCTTCAGTTGGGGGGTGGCAGGGAAGGAATCCAAGAAAGCTCATGGGAAATTATTATTGGGTATCTTTGCCTCTATCTGAATGATGAAGGTGAAATTAATTTGTGGGAACAAACATGGCAGATATTAGTAAAAATTAGGTTAAAATAGTAGGTTTCTACATTTTCCATTTTCCTTTCTTAAGCAAACCTTAATAGAATAGGCAAATGCTATACTCATTATCTCAAAGTTTAAACTGGATCATTAAAAAGTTAAGTGTTTATCTCCAACTTCACCTTGCAGATTTGAAAAAAGGGAACTTCTTTTAAGGGCAAGTTGTTTCTATAAACACCTTGAAAGATCATTTTCTTTCAAAATTATATCAAAACATTTATCAACATAAAACAAATCATTACTTTTAGCAATAAAATAAGGGGATTTATAACAAACTTTTAAAAAATTTCATTCTTGGTGGGTCGTAGTCAGAGGAAAGAATTGGAAAATATTGATCCTCTGATTGTAACTTTCTGAATGTCATTACATTATGGGAAATATAATTTATTCCAAATTAAAATAAAATTCATCTCAAATATACATATATATTTAGCTACCAATTCAAAGTTTTGCTTGTTTTAATAAGATCGGCTGTTTAGATTATTTTCATTTTGTTATTTTCACTGTTTCATTATTTTGATAAAATAACCTGCTGTGATGAACAATTTTTTATATCAATTGAGAGGTCAACTATTATAAATATTTGTAATTATTTCTGAAAGTTGTTTTTTTTTAATTCAGGTGTGATGAAAAGATTTTTTTTTTTTTACTCCAAGGGAATATTTTAGCCTTGACAATGACATAAAGTAAGTAATTACACTATTTAAAGTAATTAAGGTACATTTCTTTTCATAATGCATTGAATTTTGATCAAGGGAATGATTTTTACCTTTTTGGATCACTGATCCCTTCATAAACTTGATAGTACATATATATTTGTGTGTGTGTATGTATATGTATATAGTATATATCTCCCAGAAGAATGCATATACACATATACATCTGGCATATATACCATTTGTTGAGGGGTACATGAACTGCTGATTTAGACCCAAAATTTAGAACTGATTTAAAGTCAAATCTGTTTTCTAATGTTAATTGTGAAGTCTATAATCACTGACATTCTTATTTGACAGTTTATTTATATGTACTCAAAAGTCTATAATAACATATTCAAAATGATTGAAGAGTCACTTATTGAATTGGTCAATTTTCTGGAAAAAAGTTTGAAAAAATAAAAACATATAACAGAGATTTTCCAAGCCAAAACTCTGATTGGAAAGATAGACACAAATAACATTTTACAATGAATCATATAAAAGGTGTTCATTGGTGTATTTATATCCTTTTGCTGTAGGAGTTTAAAAATTCTTCTTTAAAAAAAGTAAATAAATATTTGAGTCATTTTTACTTTCTTAAAATATAAAGCTTTTTCACTCATTGTATAAAAGGGCAAACATATTTCCATATTGATGGAAAGCAAAACAACTTATTAGGAAAAAACACCAATATGGACTTGCTTACAATTTGAAATATCATTAATTTGGGGCATTTTTCTGCCCTCAAATGGCTTGTCTTTGCAAAGAGACAATGACTCAGAAGTATGCAAGAATATACACACACCACCACCTCACACATAGGCACACATACACATACACACACTTAAATGCTCCATTAACTATTTTTTCTCTTATAATTACAACATTTAACATGGGTTCCAGAGTGAGACATGCTAGAGTAAAATCCTGTTAGAATAAAATCTACCATTTACTATATGGCAAGGTACTTACCCTCACCTGTGTCCTCTCCTGTAAAATAGTTTTTCTTACTTATATACCACATAGGATTTTTGTGACGACTTAACAATTAATCATTTTAAGTATTTACCCAGTGCTTTGAATATAGTAAGTACTCAAAATGTTATCTATAAATATTGTTGTAACTAAACTGTGGCATCATTACTATTATTATTATTATTAGGTGGAATCAAAATTTTTTTGAAACCTTTTCTAAGGAAATAGAAGCTATACACACACACACACACACACACACACATATATAAAGGAATAGATGTATGTAAATATACAGGTACATATAGCACACAGTTCTGAAAGTATGGTCTAAAGACCTCTGGGGGTCTCCAAGATCCTCTTTGGGAGTTTGTAGCATCAAAACTATTTTTATTATAATATTAAGACATTGTTTGCTTTTTTCACTCTCATTTTCTCCAGATATACAGTGAAATTTCTAAGGCCAGTAGGCAGAAGTAGATATGGGAATCCAGGAGCCCTCTGTTAAGAAAGACATTGAAGAGACTTTCAAAATGCAAAACAGTTCCATTATTCTCACTCAATTGCTGTTTTGGAAAATATAATTACTTTCACAAAATATGTCACTAATGGCAATATGCAATGACTTCTTCCTTGTTTTAAATGATTTAATAAATGTTAAATATTTCTCAGTTTTAATTACTAATAGCTATCAATAGATAAAATCCCACATAAAATATCTTTATTGTCTTCTATGTAAAGGAATCTTGAAATGTAGAAGATTAGGAACTGCTGTTCTACAGACTGCTTTGCAATTTGCTTTTCATTACTTAAACTATCTATCAGGAACATTTATGCATGTCATGTCAATATATCTGCATCTTCAATTCCATTTCTATGTGGCTGAATAATAGCCCATTGTTTAAATGTGCCCAATTTATTTAACTTGAGAGGGACTGATTCTTTAACAGGGAAGAAGACCACACACTAGAGTATGTTTTCTTTGGGAAAAGAGTAAAGCTTGCTTAAATTATATGGCTAAGTTTTTCAGCAGGACCTCCTCTGTTAAGTGTGTCTAGTTTGTTTTGTTTTGTTTGGAGTTTTATCACCGTTGATCCCCTGAGAAAATTTGATAACCATAAAATCACAAGGAAAGTGGAGAGCCAGTCATTAATTAGGTATTTCCTTATCAGCTGTAACAGAGCTCATATAATAATAATAGCTATGTGGAAAGAAACCAATGGGAAATGCCAAACATAATTGCTGCTAAGTCCATAACCACCTAATCATAGTACATTTAATCAGTAACAAGGAGAGTTACCTTATGTTTCACTGAGCTCATGAGATGAATGTAAACCAAGTGAACCCAAATTGCAGTTCAGTTATGAGTATTATTCAGTGATGCTGAAATTAATCTGAAAGTCACCAAGTGTTTTAAGTTACACCTGTTTTTGCACATTTAAGGAGTGACTGAAATATTAAGTCTGAGCATGTTATTCAGATTTTGCAGAGATTAATTCATATTCAGAGTATCAGGGTCTCAATGTCAGTGACCCACACAATAATGACCCAATCTTATGGAGAGAAAACATCTCTATGTCAATAATTTAAGTTTTAACTTGACTTGACTTTAAAGGAAATATCTTCATTATGTTTGTATTAGTTTGCTATTACTGCCCTAACAAATTACCACAAACATAGTGGCTTAAAACAGCACAAAGTCAATCTCTTTCAGTTCTAGAGTTCAGCATTCTAAAATCAAGATGTTAGAATGGCTGTGTTTCTTTGGGAGACTTCAAGGGACAATCTATTCCCTTGCCTTTTCTAGTCTCTGGAGGCCACCTACGTTACTTGGCTAGTGGCCCCTT
Organism: Daubentonia madagascariensis; assembly: GCA_023783475.1. Lineage (NCBI taxonomy): Eukaryota > Metazoa > Chordata > Mammalia > Primates > Daubentoniidae > Daubentonia > Daubentonia madagascariensis. Next base: position 34,672,778 of record JAKFHU010001035.1, on the reverse strand, counting down.
CCTCCATCTTCAAAGCACATTACTCCAAAGTCTGGTTCCACTGTCACCTCTCCTTTTTCAAACTTTAATCCACTTACCTCTTTTATGTTTATATAATGACTCTTGTGATTTCAGTGGGCCCACCTTGCTAATACAGAATAATCTCCCCATTTGAAGATCATTAACTTTATCACATCTGGAAAGTCCCTTTTACCATACTCACTTATCATACCAAAGTAACATATTCACTGGTTCTGGGGATTAGGATGTGGACATCTTTGAAAGTGGTGGGTAGCATGATTCTGTCTACAATGACGCTTAATGCTTAACAGATAACTTTTATGGTAAAAAGTTCTCAATAGCTATATTTGTGTATCTCAATGCTTATTTAAGCCACCTATTATAAATTATATTAAATAGATTTCCCAAAGTACCTATGATCTCTACAATTGTATATATTTAACTGAACTACTACGAAATGTGCTAGTAAATCAGGAATATTAGTTGGTTTGCCAGAGTATAATTACCTGTAGCAAATTTTGCTTTTGAGTTTTATTTGTCTGTCTTGTTGCCATTTGCATTCATTCGTTTAATACGTATCGAGAATCAGTTACCCTGGGAAAATCACCATCTTAAAAATAATGGGATGATACATATTCTTTTCAGCAAAGAAAGGTGTAATGTTTTTGAGAGGAAGCAGTTACCTGTGTTTGGGCACAAGTACTCAGACAAATACCACCATAAGCCATTATACAACAAGAAACCTAAAAGGACGTGTCTAATAAGTGAAGAATGAGCAGCACAAATAGTGCATCATGAAAGTTCAGAGAAGAGAGAAATCTGTTGCCGAGAGGTGTTTATAATAAAGTTCTGTGGTGGGTAGGGACCTGGTAACTTCTGGGCATGGGAGGACAGAGGAGATCTGGCTGGGTTTGGGAGCAGAAAGAAGACATTCCAGGTGCAGCTAAACACAGGGAGGAGCAGTGGATGTTTGCGGAATAGTCGGCCCCTTTTGACTGAACTGGTTGGTTCAAAATGATGTTAAGAAATAAAATTAAAACAATAGATTTAGACTAGGTTTGAAGGTATCTTGAATGACAAATACAAGATTTTGGATATTACCATTGAGACAAAGACCAAAATATAGAGAAGAAAGGAACATATGGTAGTAGGAAAAGCAGTAAACTAGAAGTTAGACCCTTTGGATTTTGCCAGGTGGATGTCTCTGATTGTGTCTGGCTGTGGCTTCTGTCCTTTCTGTCTCAATATTTCTAGTGAAAAACGAAACAAAATAAAACAAAATTTGCCCATCCTATTTTCATATTGCTCTGAGGATGACCTGAGAACATACATGTTAAAATGTTTTACAACTGTAAAGCAGCATAAAATAAAGTCTTACTAAGTGTTAAGTAGACGATCAATGCCCTAACACAAGCAAATGCTTTACTTGCTCCAAAAATCATTGATAGAGATGCATTTTAGGTTAGAACAATCATCTTTCAGTTCTAAACAAAATGTGAACAAGCACATAATAATAAAAAGGGAAAGAGAGAAAGACACACAGAGAGAGAGAGGAAGCTCATTTTTTTTCTTCTTATAGTACTTTGAAACAATTTTATCCCTAAGTTTAAAACAGGCAAATAAACAAAAAATAGGATAAGGATATTGTAAAGAACCAGACCTTTACAGTGAGTTCTCATGATTTGATTCAGGTCTCATGAATTTGACACCCTCATTCAAAACAATTTTAATATCGAATATACATGCTTTAAAAATCTTCAGTTCTGTATTTTCTTGTCTCCTCCATTCTCCATTAGAAAGGATAGTGAAGAATGGACTCTATTACATGCAAACATCAATTGATATATTTTACATTCACTAGTTTCAAGAGGTGACATTTCGAGTTCATGCCTATTAAATTTATAGTGCTGCTCTTGTGAGAACTCTTGAGGGGAAATGTTTCTTCATTAAGAAAAGGAATGCAATCAGCACATTGGAAAGTAAATTTCATAGGCACAGGGGATTCCTTACAGTATTTTAATAGACCTTGACTTCATGGTTCTCTTAGTTTAAGAATTTACCAGGCATCAACATCAGTTTCTGGCATTTCCAATAAGCCTATAAGAAAATATTAACAAGTAGAGGAAGCTGCATTTAGTTTAGATTTTTGAAAGAATCTAAAATGTAATAGCATTAAACTAGGCATGATTTAAATTTCTGAGTGGAAAAAAGCTCATTGAGATTTACCTCCATCTCCAGCCCGTCAACAAGCATGGCCACCACTAGAATATATACATATGTCACAGCCCACTGTGGGGACAGGATTCTTTTCTCCAAGATCATTAGGAAATACAGTTTGCTTTAGGGCACCTTCCCACTTTAAGTTACTTTTTCTCTCTGCTTGTTTGTGTGGTTTACAAAATAAAAACTGAGCACTTTGCGTGGTTGCTTTTAAAGGTATTTGTTAATTTTGATTTCAATCCTGCTCCTTAGTTGTTTGACTATGGATGGAGCATAAAACAGTTAACATTTTTGGGTGCATCAGACAAGATATTCATTGCTATTATTATTATTAAATACAAAATTTATTGTGAAAATCTTCATTACAACTAACTTGACATAACAGGTCAGTCATTACACATTCCATAAAGCATAATAGTGTACAATTATTTGTCTATCAGGATCTCTTTGCTATCCTTTGGGATCTCTCTCCCTAAGGGCTAGCAGGACAGGTGGAAACCAGGAAAATGATTTATATTGAGGAACTCTTTTAAATAATTTAGCAGAATAGGATATCTGCATTCACTCCTCTCTGAAAGTTTCTATGCCAGTAAGTGACCCAAAAGGCTGTCCTTAGTGCCCTAACCATTTTTTAAGTTTTTTAATAAAAATGCATATATTTAAGGTGAACAATGTGTTTATATATATATATACACACACACAGTGAAATAATTACTACAGCTAAACAAATTAGCATATCTATCCCCTTATGTAGTTACCTTTTTTTGTGTATGGTGAGAACACCCAAAATCTACTCTCTTAGCAAATTTCCAGTATTTGATACAGTATTATTAACTGTACTCATCATGCTGTACATAAGACCTCTAGATTTACTCATCCTAAATAACTGTAACTTTGTGCCCTTTGGCCAACACCTCCCCATTTGCCCTATCTCCCACTCCTAAGTAACCACTGTTCTACTCTCTGCTTCTTTGAAATTTTAAGATTCCACATATAAGTGAGGTCATGCAGTATTTTTCTTTCTCTGTGTGACTTATTTTCCTTAGTGTATGTCCTCTGGGTTAATCCATGTTATTTCAAATCACAAGATCTCCTTTTTTATGGTTGAATAATATTCATTGTGTATATGTGCGTGTGCGTGCTCACGCGTGAGTGGGTGTATCACATTTTCTTTGTCTAGTCCACCAACAATAGTCACTTAGGTTGTTTCCATATCTTGACTATTATAAATAATGTTGCAATAAACATGGGAGTGCAGATATAATTTTGAGGTACTGAGTTCATTTTTGGGGGGTATATACCCAGGAGGGAGAATGCTGGATCATATGATAGTTCTATTTTTAATTTTTTGAGGAACTTCCATACTGTTTTCCATGCTGGCTGTACCAGTTTGCATTCTCACCAACTGTGTGCAGGGGTTCCCTTTTCTCCATATCCTCACTAACACTTATCTTTTATCTTTTTAATAGTAACCATCCTAAAAGGTGTGCAGTGATATCTCATTGTGATTTTGAGTTAAATTTCCCTGATGATTAGTGATGTCTACCTTATCATATATCTGTTGGCCATTTGTACCTCTTCTCTGGATGCCTTTTATTTCTTTTTCTTGCATGATTGCTCTTGCTAGTACTTCTAGAACTATTTCCAATAGTTCTACATATTCAACAAAGTAGAATATTGGGCATCTTTCCCTTGTACCAGATCTTAGAAGAAAAGCTTTCAGCTTTTCCACATTGATTATAATATTTCCTCATAAAATGAGTTTGGAAGTATTCCTTCTACTTCTAATTTTTTGAAGAGTTTAAGAAGGTTTCGTATTGGTTCTTTGAATGTTTAGTAAAATTCAGCTGTGAAGCCATCTGGTCTTAGGCTTTTCTTTGTTGGGAGGTTTTTGATTACTACTTCAATCCCCATATTTGTTGTTCTGTTCCAGCTTCTTACTTCTTGATTCAGTCCTGGTAAGTTGTACATGTCTAGGAATATATCTGTTTCTTCTAGGTTATCCAATTTGTTGGCATATAATTGCTTATAATAGTTTCTCATGATCCTTTTTATTTCTGAGGCACCTGTTGTAATATCTCCTCTTTCATTTCTGATTTTATTTATTTTAGTTTTCTCTTTTTTTCTTTGTCTAGCTAAGGGTTTGTCAATTTTATTTTTTCAAAAACCAACCTTTCAGTTTTTATAGTTTGATTTTTTTTCTGTAGTTTTTCTATTCTCCATTTGATTTGTTTCTGCTGTGATATTTATTATTTTCTTTCCTTCTGCTTACTATGGGCTAAGTGTATTCATCCTTTTTTAGTTTCTTGAGGTGTAAAGTTAGTTGTGTATTTGAGCATATAAACATCCACCTTAGTATTGCTTTTGTTATATCCATAAGTTCTGGTAAGTTGTGTTTTTGTTTATCTCAAGATTTTTATTTAATTCCATTTTGATTACCTCATTGACTCAGTGGTGGTTGAAGAGTGTGTTATTTAGTTTTTACTCGTTTGTGAATGTTCTCATTTTCTTGTTATTGATTTCTAGTTTTATTCCATTGTGGTTGGAAAAGATGTTTGGTATTACTTCTTAAATTTTAAAATTTACACATAATTTTATATATTTATGGGGTATACCTTGATGTTTTGATATGCATATATGTCATATAATGATGAAATCAGGGTATATAGCATATCCGTCATCTCAAACATTTATCATTTCTTTGTGGTGAAAACATTCAAAAGCTTCTTATCTAGCTATTTTATGCAATACTTTACTGTTAACCATCTTCACCCTGCTGTGCAATAGAGTATGAACTTATTCCTCTTATCTAATTGTGCAATTTGACCAACATTTCTCCATCCTCTCTTCCCCCCTCCCCTTTCCAGTCTCTGGTAACTACTGTTCTATTCTCTGCTTCTATGATATAAATATATCACCTTTTTTTTTTAACAATTCCACATATGATTGATATCATGCAGTATTTGTCTTTCTGTGTGTGGCTTATTTCACTCAACATGATGTCCTCCAGGTTCATCCATGTTGTTGCAAAGAACAAGATTTCATTCTTTTTATGGCTGAATAGTATCCCTTTGTGTATTTATACCACATTTTATTCATTTATCCATTGTTGGACACTTAGGTTGATTCCATATCTTGGCTATTATAAACAGTATTTCAATAAACATGGGAGTGCAGCTATCTCTTCAGCATACTGATTTCATTTCCTTTGGATATATACCCAGTAGTGGGATTTCTCGGTCATATGAGGGTTCTATTTTTAACTTTTTGAGGAAACTTCATGCTGTTGTCCATAATGGCTGCACTAATTTACAATCCCACCAACAGCACACAATGGTTTCCTTTTCTCCACATCTTCACCAACACTTGTTTTCCTTTGTCTTTTTGATAAGAGCCATTCTAACTAGGGTAGGATGTTATTTCATTGTAGTTTTCATTTGTATTTCCCTGATGATTAGTAATTTTGAACATTTTTCCATATACCTGTTGGCCATTTGTATGTGGGTTTTTTTTTTTGAGAAATGTCTATTTAGATATTTTGCCTACTTTTTAATTGGGTTATTTGGTTTTTTTTGGCTATTGAACTATTTAAGGTCCTTATATATTCTGCATATTAACTCTTTGTTAGATGTATAGTTTGCAAATATTTTCTCCCATTCTGTAGGTGGTCTCTTCACTCTATTAATTGTTTTCTTTACTGTGCAAAAGCTTTCTAGTTTGATGGAATCCTACTTTGCTGCTTGTGCTTTTGAGGTCTTATTTTAAAAATCCTTGCCCAGCCCAACGTTGTAAAGCATTTCCCCTATATTTTCTTCTAGTAGTTTCATATTTTCTGGTTTTACATACAAGTCTTAAATTCATTTTGAGTTGATTTTTGTGTACGGTGAGAAACAGGAGTCTAGTCTCATTCTTCTGCACATGAGTATCCAATTTTTTTCTAGCACTATGTATTGAATAAACAGTCTTTGTCCCAATGTGTGTACTTGGGCATACTACTCTTGGTTGACAGGGATTTTTTGTGTGTGTTTGTTTTTGTTTGTTTATTTGTTTGTTTAGTACTTTGAATATATCATCCCACTCTCTTCTGGCCTATAAGGTTTCTGTTGAAAAATCCTCTGATAGTCTTCTAAGGAGTTCTCTTGCATGCAACAAGTTGATTTTCTTTTGCTGCCTTCAAAACTCTGTCTTTAATTTTTGGCAACTTGATTGTAATGTGTTTCAGCATGGGACTTTTTGAATTCATCTTATTTCGTGTCTTTTAGGCTTCCTAAATCTAGATGCTTCTTTCCTTCCACAGAGTTGGGAAAATTTCAACATTATTTCTTCGAATAATCTTTCAGCACCATTCTCTTTCTATTCTCCTTTTGTTAATTTCATAGTGCACATATAGGTTTACTTGATGGTGTTCTCTACATTCCATGAGCTATCTTCACTATTTTTCTTTTTTCTTTTTCCTTTTGCTCCACTGACTGGATGATTTCCAGTGATCTGACTTCAAGTTCATGAATCCTTTGTTCTGCTTGATCTAATTTGCTTTTGAACCCATCTATTAAATACTTCAATTCAGTTATTGTATTCTTTAGCTCCATCATTTATATTTGGTTTTACATTCTACCCTTGATTCCTTACAAATACTAGGGATTCAGATTATGTGTTGGGCCAAAATTTTATTTCTGAAAAAATACTTTTTTGGAATTATGATTTATGGATATACGTATATATAGATATATGTATATATATAGCAATGTATCTATATATATATATATAGCATCACTTTATTCTCAGCATCTTGCACAGTACCCTGTACAGCTGTGATCCCCAACCCCCAGGCCATGGACCAGTACTAGTCCATGGCCTGTTAGGAACCAGGCCACACAGCAGGAGGTGAGCAGTGGGTGAACAAGTGAAGTTTCATCTGTATTTACAGCTGCTCCCCATCCCTTGCATCACTGCATAAGCTCCACCTCCTGTCAGATCAGCTGCGGCATTAGATTCTCATAGGACAGTGAACCCTACTATAAACTGTGTATGTGAGGGATCTAGGTTGCATGCTTTTTATGAGAATCTAATGCCTGATCATCTGAGGTGGAGCTGAGGTGGTGATGCTGGAGCTGGGAAGTGGCTGCAAATACAGATTATCATTAGCAGAGAGATTTGACTGCACAATAAATGTAATGCACTTGAATCATCCCAAAACTATCCCCCCCCATATTTTTCAAAAAGCCAACCAATGAACTGTGTCTATTTAACCTATCCACCTAAACAATAGCAACCTAAATGTCAGAGGAGAATAATTACTTAAGGACAGAAGTCTGAGGGAAAATGGTAATTTTAATAAATATATTGTCTTCTTACTATATGCAAGGCTCTGTGCTTTTTCTCGTTTAATACTGACAAAACTTTTATGAAGTTTTTATTTTCATCTTGCATGTAGGAAAAAAAATGAAACTTGGAGAGATTTGCCTAAGGTGAAACAGCTATTAAGTGGTAGAGTAAGATTTATTTGATATTAAAGTCTGAACTTTTAACAATATGTGGTATTAACTTTCACTAGGCCTTATGTAGGTGTGAAATCTCAAGAAATTTTCTCATAAAAAACCACTGTAATTTTATGTAACTTCATTATAAATTATATTTGTTTATAATATATAGGTAATTGCTTATTGTTCCTCAAATCTTAGGGTTAAATAGTTGACTCAGGGCATTGTGCCATGGTAGAGAGTCTCTACCTTCTCCCCAATACATACATAATACCCAGTTTGAAATGTACCCATTTAAAACATTCCACGTGAACATCATTTGGCTTAGCAAAGATTCGGACTTGAGCTAGACCCGCAGAACACAGAATGCATGAGAGAGGAAAGACAAAGGATCAGGGTGCTCTTGTAGCCTCCACGTTATGTACACCATTCACTGAAATGTTCCTCCATCTACCCTCTAGTTGTTGAAGAGGGCAAGGGGGGAAATAGACGTAGGAAGAAAAGGAATGAATGGGGACAGGAACAGCAGGGCGTGCTTATCACCTGTTCCTAAGTCAAAGACCGTAAGTAAAGCGCTGCTTTCCCTTCTCTCCATGTCATCCAGATCCCATTATTTTCTAGTAGTTTTGTTGCAGAGTATATTGGCTTACTGTATACATTTGATTTATGATTCAGAATCTAGATGATGAATCAAGAAACTGTTATTTTGCCTAAAGTTTCTGTAGCTGCTTGAAAATTCACTTGGGAAAATCATGACTTTTCTGTCTCTTTCATGGTAGTGAATTTAGTGACATGTGCAATGTAGTAAGAGGATAAAAAGAAGAGGAGAAACAGTTGGTGTCTGGAGACCAAGTCCATCAGGCTCACAGTAAGAGTAGAAATCACAAAGATTGCTTTGTTTTGTTTTGTTTAAAGAATTTGGCTTTGAGGATAGTGGCATTTTGCTGTCACCGTGGGATAAATTTCTTTGGGAAAAAAAAAATCTCTGCTGGTGAGCCGTTCTCAAGGTGACCTGGTAGGCTTAGAATTTAAATAAAAAATGTCAAGAGCAGAAATGAGCGCTGAGGAGAACAATGTTGACGCCTTCTGAGAAGAGAGCACAAGGATTTAAAAATAAATACAATTTGAGCTTTTGATGTTTGGCATAATTTTCTCACAAAGAAATTTTGTGCAATTACAGTTCAGACCCAAGCCCTATCCATGGTACGTAGATGGATTTTCAACTCTCAAATCATCTACAACAACCACGTGAAATGGATTCTTCCAATTCTGAGGCTTAGTGGGTGTCAGGACTTGTTAAAATTTCTTGAAGAAAAGAGGAAATTTTGCCCTTTGGCATGAGTGTTGAGGAAGGTTTAGAAATATTAAAAATAATTTACTATTGGAATTAACACAGCTGAAACCAGTCTGTGAACATTTTGTAATAGTTTGCATGAGACATAATATTCCCAAGTAAATGAGTTGTGTTGTGACCCCAGATACCTTACCAGTAAAGGCCTGTTTGGGTTCCCATTTTACATATGAGAAAACTGAGACTTTAAAAGTTTGCTTTTTGTTGGCTTTTTTGTTTGTTTGTTTGTTTCCAAATGTCCAGGAATTGAACCTACACTGTTCGACCCAAAATCCTAAGTTCAAACCATTATGAAGCATTGCCCAAATATCCATAAGCATTCTGAACATTTTTAATATTTTCATACTCTAGTCTTGGAAAACACTGGACTGCACACAGTGCAAGGATTTTAATTATTGCAACACTTTTGCAATGAGAATTTCGAGAGTAGGGTAAATTCTTACTCACATGGGTTTAACTGGGGAAATCTTAATTTGCTATATATTTTCAGGGACTGCAGATTCTCAGAACAAATTTGAGAAATGGCACAAGTGGTAGCTAAGTGTGACCATTAGTCACTTTCCATGTCTTAACCAAACACATGTCAAAAGGATCATTTCAGGTACAAGAGAAAGCTAATAAGGAAAATAGATATTTGGTGACTTTTGAGACTCACTATTTAAATTTACCAGGTGAATTCTTGAGGTGAATTAGTGAATGATAAATAGCATTGACTTCAACCAGACTGCTTAGGCTCAACATTCAGCTCTGCCATTTACTAGCTGTGTAATCTTAGATAAATTACTAAACTTCTCTGTGCTTCAGTTATCTCATCTGTCAAATGAAGATAATAATAGTGTCTGCCTCATATGGTTGTTGTGAGGGTTATGTGAATGAATATTCCTTAAGAATTTAGAATAGCTACTGATATGTAGTAAACTCCATGTAGGAGTTTATTAAATAAACTATATAAATCTGGCCTTACTGATCTGTCATGGATTTAGAATATAAAAAAGGCAAAAAAAAAAATCCAGAGGAAGATTTATTTAAATGAATTATAACACCATGGGAAATAGCGATTGGTTGTCCATAAGTTTGGTAATAATTTCTCTGAAACTTTGCATACATCTCTGAATTTACATGCAACCAAAAATACAGGTTTGAAAGACAAAAAGGACTGATTCTGAATCCTGTCATTTAAAAAGGCTTGAGAAAACCTCCCTGATTTTCTCATCTGTTCATTGGAAGAAATGATTCTTACCTGATAATTAACCATGCTCTTTAATGCATTTCATGTAATGTTTGTAATGCATTTGACCCATAATAGGAATTTGAGAAACTGTAGATATTCTTTATTATTCCTTTTAAAATGCTAATCAGATGATGCTATTGCCTTGTTAAGTATTATGGACTTGGCAATTCACTGGCCTCTTACAATATTGATCACTCTGTAATGTATGTATTTTCTTCCCTAAGAAACTATGTGAACAGCAACATTATTGTCAGTACTTATAGTCTAAAATTGTAAGAAATTGGGGGACAAGTTTGGGGTAATAATTTAAAGAAAAATAAAATTAACATTTGAATAAGTTCCTATATAAATTTACTTTACTGTCAATTATTATCTAGCTGAATTTAATATTTGTACACTGTTTTCAATTTTTCCTTTATTTTCTCTTTAGTTAAAGCCTCTGAATCTTAACTAAAAAGAAGAAAGCTACAGTCTTTACACTACTGCATTTCAAAATATAAATGTATTACAAAGCTATAGTAATAAACAGTATAGTACTATCATAAAAACAGATACATTGATCAATGGAATATGATAGAGAGCCCAGAAATAAACCCATGCATCTATGGTCAAATGATTTTTGACAAAGCTGTCAAGAACATAGAATGGGGAAAGGATAATTTCTTTAATAAATCATGTTGGGAAAACTGATATCTACATACAGAAGAAGGAACATGGACCCTTATCTCACCCCTTACACAAAAAATCAATTCAAAATGGGTTAAAGACTTAAATATAATACCTGAAACTATAAAACTACTAAAAGAATACATAGTAGAAAAGCTTCATGGCATTGTCCTGGGCAATGATTTTTTGTACACGACCCCAAAAAGCACAAGCAACAAAAACAAAAATGACAAATGGGATTACATCAAATTAAAAAGCTTCTGTACAAAAAGGACACAATTAATATAGTGAAGAGACAACCCACATATTGGGAGAAAATCTACAAATCATACATCAGATAAGGGGCTAATATCCAGAATATACAAGGAACTCAAACCACTCAAAAACAAGGAAACACCACGATTTTTAAAATGGGCAAAGAACTTGAATAGACATTTCTCAGAAGAAGACACACAAATGGCCAACAGATAAAGGAAAAAATGCTCAACATCCCTACTCATTGCAGAAATGCAAATTAAAATCACAATGAGATATCACACCTATTAGATTGGCTGTTGTCAATAAGAAACGAGAGAAGTGTTGGTGACAATGGGAGGAAAGGAAATACTCACGCGCTGGTGGCAGTATTGCAGGTACGACCGCCATTTTGAAAAACAGCATGGAGGTTCCTCAAAAAACTAAAAATAGATTTACCATATGATTTAGCAATCCTGCGACTGGGTATATACCCAAAGGAATTGAAATCAGTATGTCAAAGAGATGTCTGAATTCCCATGCTTATTGCAGAATTATTCACAATAGCCAAAATATGAAAACAACCTAAGTATCCATGAACAGATGAATGGATTTTAAAATGTGGTGTATATATACATGATGGAACACTATTCAGCCTTAAAAAAAAAAAGGAAATTTGGTCATTCATCACAACATGGATGAATCTAGAAGACTTTATGTTAAGGGAATAAGCCAGACACAGAGAAATAAATATCATATGATCTTACATATATGCAAAATCTAAAAAAGTCAACCTTATGGAAATAGAAAGTACAATTGTGGTTATCAGAGTTTGGGAGGTGGTGGGGAAAGGGGAGACGTCGGTCAACCAGTACAAAGTTTCAGACAGATATGTTAGAGCAGGAGACTAGGAGACAGGGCTGAGTCTGATGCAGAGGCTTAAAGATTGGGTGCAGGTGTTCAAGTAAACAACCCCCAGACAGAAGCTAACTAGGCGGGACTGACAACCATGGGCGAGAATTGGCTTCAACCAGTTTGTCAGCTCTCTCTGTCACCTTACGTGAACTTTGGCTAATTACAATATTATTTACAATGTTGTTTTAAAATTTCTCCATCCTTGAAATTGCCTTGACAGTTCTGAAACAACTGTATAGAGTATGAAAATGGGAGGGAACCCAATTCTAGGATTTACTACTCAAATTCCTAATAAAAGCCAACCCCATAGCTTTGAATATTCCTCCCCTCAATTATTAAGACTTCAAAGACCAAAAACTACTTCCTTCTGGGACAGCTGCTCTTTTCAAGCCTGCCCGCTCTCTCTGAGAGTGTGTTTTTGCTTTCAAAAAAAAAGCTGCTTGCTTGGCTTATGTGGTGCATCCTGAAATTCTTTTCTCCCAACTATCCCCAAGAACCTGGAAAAACCTCCACTCAGAGGCAGCTAACAGATAGGAGGAATAAGTTCTGGTGTTCCATTGCACAGCATGTTGAGTACAATTAATAATAATGTATGGTATATTTCAAAATAGCTGAAAGAGAGAATTTTAAATATTCTCACCACAAAGAAATGATGAATATTTCAGGTGAAATATGTTAAATAGCCTGATTTGATCTTTACACAATGCATACATGTATAAAAACATTACATTCTGCCCCATAAATATATACAATTATTATTTGTCAGTTAAAAACAAAATAATACTTTTTTAAAAAACTCCCCTCAGGATCGTAATGACAACATGCTATAAATTAAGGGGGAGAATAAACTCGACATTCTGCACCTGAAGTCCAGTATAAAGGGGACAAATATTTTACTTGGAGGTCTCCCTGGCATCTCAAAGATTAATTTCAATTTAACTGGACTCTACATCTTTCCACCTTCCATTTCTAGTTAAGGTAATATCTATATCAGTGTTTTTCAAACTTTTTTGGTAGTTTTCCACTGTAAGAAACACATATGAACATCACATGCGCATATGTACAACTAAAATAAAAGCTTCATGCAACAGCACTCTTCCTAGTACATGTGATGCCTTTTTATATTTCTTAGTCTATTTCATTTTTAAAATGCTGGTTGTGACCCAGTGAATTGATTTCACATCGCACTGATGGGTTGCAAGCTGCAATTTGAAAATCCCTGGGCTGCACTCTAAATAGCAATCAATTTAAACAGGATGCCTCAGGGGATCTTTGGGTAGGGCACGTAGCTGCCCTGAAGTCTTGTCCTTTCTGCCTCTGTTGCATAAATATGTCCTAAACATGGTCTACCCTCTAGCCCTCATCATCTCTCCCCTGGAAGATTTCAATAATGGATAATAATTATAAAGCAGATAATGGTTTTTTTTTTTTTTTAAAAAGCCTCCTTAACTTTTACCTACCAACAGATAGTAAAACTTTTAGCTGCTTTATTGATATTTTAAAATAGCTGAACTAACTAAACTACTCAACTTTAAGAGTTGTTTATTTAAACTAAGCAAATGCTAATGTTGGATGCCTTTGCACTCTAATTTCCTACTTAATTCAAGTTAAATTTTAATTCTCTGATAGGAAGATAACATAGCTCACTTCAAATCTCATTATTGTATTTTGCCCAATGTGGAAAGTTTTGTATGTGATGAAGCAGGAGTTCTTTCCATCACAGTGTCATGTCTCATATATGTCCACTGATTGCTCTCAACTCTAGAAGTCAGAATTCAGAATAACTCTAGAGTATCTGTGATCATTAGGTAACGTGGTATATGCAGCATGAAATTGGTCTGTGAGTTAGAAGACTGCATTTTGTTTTTGCCAGGTTACCATTTTTATCTAGATTGTGATTCTTCCTCTGCCAGCGAGGAGGCTAGGCTAAATTATTTGCAGGTTGTCTTGCTGGCAGGTAAATTTAACACCTGCTTTAATTAACTAACTAAACCCTCTCTTTCTCTAAAGGCTGTAATGTTTTTAAGAAAGTGTTATGAAAGCATTTTATTTCTCTTATGTGAAAGACACTTTATTTTGATTTTCATATATAATTCCAAACACACAGATGTCGGGAATTCTTTTAGATAGTTACATAAGAGTTTACTAAGTACATCATTCTACTGATCTAATGTGCATGCTGGGAGACTACACGATAAAAGCAAATATGCAAACATTTAAATTACAAGAATTCAACTTGTTAAACAACAAACTGGCCAGATGACATTTGCAATATTTGGCTTCCATTTGCAACATTTATTTTCCTTGAAAGCTCACAAATAGTTAAATCAATCCATTTTCCACAAGGTAACTAAATCTGTCATAATACCAAAAAAGCCATTACCTTCTTTAAACATACTACTGTATTGCTGGTAGACTTTTAAAAGTATATCCCAAGTTGCATATGTAGTCTATAAGTCTCTAAAATCAGAGTCTTATAACTACTAATCAATAATTTTATTTTGATAAATCTATATATTAGCTGCTTGTTTTAAGATTTCTAAACCAGAGAATATTTCTTGTGTGGCACATAATCACTGGTTAACCACTTGACTCTGATTCCTGATGATGTCAAAACTGCAAATTCCAGCTCCATAGTGTTGCCTTTCAATTTACAGACACTGCCTCACTCCACCCACTCACTTTGTAAAAGAATCCCTTCTTAGTTGATCATAAGAGAAATGAATAACAGAATAAAGATAAATTAAAACAAATACATTATCTAGAAAAAAATCTCTGCATATATTAGGCTTTAAGAGTCTGACATGAAATAGTAATAAAAATTATTGCTGATTAGTTTTCCAGTTTTAATATTCAAGTTAATATTAATTTAATTTAATATATACATATTCAAATTATGTATATATATAAAATGGACAGTGATTTTTTTATTCACTAAGTATGTTACCAATATATATTTATTGACACAGTAATTATTTGTTCCCATCAATCAAGAAGCAACCAAATCTCACTTAGGGGCATTAAAGTTCTGTGTTGCCAATGTTTTCTATATCACATAGAATCCTCCCTTGGAATTGTTCAATTTTCATTCATTTTTAAATCATGGACTTAGGTGCGCTACTCACATTTCAATCCTCACTGAAGTGGTTCTTAAGACATTTACTAAATGTCTAGGCATTTACCAAGAAGTTTTCAAACAGTACTATGGAAACTTGATGTTCCCTTGAGGTGTTACTTCTAATTGTTAAAAAGAAAATAATAACAATGATGTTTCAAACCCATCATCCTGTATGTTTTGTATCTTTGTTGCATTTTGTTTCTATGACGCAGCAAGCTTGATAGAAGAAAGAATAGAGCAAAGAAATGATATACTTCTCTTTTTGCCTGTCTTTCATTTCCATGTTTTCATTTGCTAGTTAACCTCTTCCATAGAATCTAGACTTTTCTGTTTTCCTATTTCTGCAATGGTCACATTTGGTCACCCTCAGACTCATTTGGCCATCTTTGGTAACTCATATTCTTACACATGCACACACATACATGCATATTTGTCGTCTTCATTCTCTTCCATAATGCTGCCAGTTAGCGCTCTATTTTTTTGGCATTTGCTTTAGTCGCAGAGACCTGCAACACATAGATCCAAGCAGCTGGTAATGATCGATAGTATCAGGAAAATCAAGGAAAGGCAATTATTAATAAGACAGTAAAAGGAAGAGGAGAAAAAGAGTGTTGAGGAAAAATTACGACAAGAATGTTGGTTCACTAGGCCTTTTCAGCCCTTGTCCTTACTTTGAAGTGAAAACCTTAACCTACCTTAACTCCTTCTCTGCTGAAATCTGTTCTATGCTTATATGTGCACAGTACTCACGTTTACACTAACTCTTAAATATTCAATGAGAGGCTTAAGGATTAAAAGAGAGTTTGGCTGCCTTTCCACTTTTTCCTTTGTTGCAATATCACTTAATTTTACAACATTTAAACCGCATTAAATCACAGCAATAATAAAGTATCCAAACTCCCTATTCAGTTTATGCTTTAAATGAGGTTAAATTTCTACTGGACTTCATCTTTCCTACATCATACCCAAGTATGGAATGTAGAGTTTGTGTTTTAAAACTCAATTCTGGTTTGGGAATATTAAGACTCAAGATTTTTCAAAAACGGTGTTAACTGCAGGTAAGTTCTATGCTTGAAATAGTGGAGAAATAAAAAGGTCATATATTCCTGATAATACAAATAAGGGCAAATTGTATACTGCATGTAGTAGATATTCCTCACCCTTAGGGAAGTGTATTGAACATATTTAGATTACATTTCACTGAAAAAAAATTGTTTTGTAAATGTATGAAGAAAATTGAAAATTCAAGGGTCACTTTTGCCTCATAACTTTAATAATCTAAAGAACAAGGAATTGTGTATGTCGTGTAAGCTGAATGACATACCACCTCATTTCCACTTCTGCAGAAGATCAAATAACCAAAAAAGTCCTTGCTATAGAACATTTATTTATACGATTTTATCATTTTTATGTGAAACTTATAAGGACATTCATAGCATTTAATGACCTTAAAAACTCTCTCACTCTTAGGGCCCCACAGGCCCTTGGAATTTCAGCAGCAATCTGAATTTCTTACATGTCCCTCTTCTCTTCCACCATTAATTTGTATTTTATAAAAGCTTTATCATTTTAATGCCTGTTTTATTTTACATTCTAAATACAATCAGGCACGTGGGTGAGAAGAGAGAAATACATTGATTAGAAGCTGCAGTTGGAAGGAGAAAAGTGGCACTTTACATTTTAAAATTTGAAAACAGAATAACAATGTAAAACCTATCAAGAAAGACATGTAGAATGAAGCATGTTTGGCAAATAGGTTTGTACATATGATGACAAAATTAATAACTGGATATTTGAAAAGCAGTTATTTGGTTGATTCTTCCATATTATAGTAATAATTGGCTTGATACCTTCTTCTCCTTTTTAAATAGACGATCCCTTGTTTGATTCCTTAGATGATAATAATATGTTGAAGTATAGGCTTATATTTTAGTGATGGAAAAAAATAATGTGATGGTTATTATTATTTATATATCAAATCTTAGTTCACTAGTATCTGTTTCCTTGATTTAGTGAAAAATGTTTTGCTCCAGAAATTACTTTCACAAAAGGACACCTTCCCATTGTCTACGGCCTAAGATTTTATCTTCCTCCCAAAATGTGCACATTGATACTTCCTCATATGTTGGGCACATATTAGGATACGGACTGTTTCTGACTTCCCCAACACATTTTCCAAGTAGCTAATTACCTTCAAATCTCTGCAATTGCAACCATCCAGATCATGCACCTTTTCATCAATCTGAAAAGAACCAAAGTTGACCTAAAGTACAATTAATAAAGACATCCTGGATTACTATTTCCTTCTGAAGAGCTAAAATATTTCCATAGTACCTTTACTGAATATTCAACGTGATACAGATTTAGAATTTGCTCTCTGTAATGGAGAAAACTTTATGTTCCCAAATCAACTTTTCTGCAAGGTAGTTTGCTGTTGTCCAATATAGACCTTTTTTTTTAAAACACATACTTACACACATGCACACATACACCATTATCTATGCTTAAAATATTGCTTAAAGCTTCTGTTGATTTTGGAAAACATTTTTTGAGATTATTTTTAACCGGTTATTTCCAACCACCTGTTAGAGGGGGGACTATGTTAAATTTTCAGTTAAGGAATTTGAAGCTGTGAGAAGTCAAAGTTTCCCAGAACATCTTGGTAAATCGAAAGCCCTAGCACAGATTACTACTTCCTAATGTGGCTTCCTGATGGCTGTATTCTCCCCAGAAGGAAATCTGTGGGACCATTCGGGCACATTGAAAGAAAGACAGATTGAATTTCATTGAGACGCCAGCTTGCTCCAGGAGACATCAAGTTTTGTATTGCTCCTTACTGATAATTTATGGAAGTCTTCAATATAATTTAATTTTCCCCACTGCATGCAACATGGCCTTGTTATGGAAAGAAAAACAACTTTCAACCATCAAACAATTTGTTAGGCCTAGAAACTCCATATATATACACACACATATGCATATATCTGTGTATATGTATGTATGTATTTCCTGAGTTGTAACAGACTTTCATTGTATGTAGTGGGTATATTAGTGGTGATAAGATTTAATTTGTGGTTTATCTGAAACTTTATATAACCAGTTATATTTTACTGACTTTCAATTACACCTTAAGGTCAACTTTACAGAAATAGTGCTTCAGTGAATACGTGATAGAATTGGACCTAGTTTGAATCCTAAATCTGCCAATTACTAGCTGTACAGTAGGGTTATGATTTCATTAAATTACTACTTCAATGTGGAAAGAGAATATATCGCCTTACTTACATAGCTCACTGGAATATAGGAATAAATTAAATTTAAATTTTCCAATATTGATGTCTCACTCTTTCATTTTTAAGTTTCTTTTGATTACAAACAATCCCTATTTTGAATATATAGAAAGAGTTTAAAATTTCAAGTCTATTAAGGCTGTTTATTCTACCCCTCTGCTTTCTTAAGATGGCATGTTGGAATAAGAGCTTATGGGCCCCATGGCATGGAGGTTACCATGAGGTTGGGTTGGTGGTTAGCTCTGTCTTATGCTGGTCCTCGGGCTGCTCTCCACTGGCTGTGTGGAGGCTGGTATCCCAAAGGTGGGGTTAGTCAGTTTCCATCCATAAGCATCCTACTATTGTATTAATACATTAATGAGTTCTGTCCTTCTGACCTAGTCACAACCCTATAACTCTCCCTTGCTGACTCATTCCCACTGAAGCTCAAGGAACTTCCTGGATCATGACTGTGGGATAGACGAGCCTGCTCAGTAGCCCTTAATGATCAAGATACTTTGCTCCCACAGAAATAACCAGACACTCAGCTACTTTTTTGTACTCTCTTCTAGAAAATGTAGGAATGTGCAGGTGCCTGTCCAGGCACATGGCTGCAGAAGACAGCTTAGAAATGCCAGCCTAGGCTCATCTGTCCCTTCTCAGTTCTTTCCCCTGTCATCTCCATATTGGCACATGCCACTCTGTGTGACAATTTCTTCCCTGGTGGCCAAATGGTAGACAAGGATAAACTATCCTTGACTTCAACTTTTTTCCTAAACCTATCAAATAATCTTTCCTATCCTAAGAACACAGTTCAGAATGAGGTATTCCAGACCTAGAGTCCCATACCTCTGATTTCCTTCACCTTACCACATTCTTTGGTGGAAAGAAAGGGCAAACTTCACATTTGTTTTATTTCTGTCTGGTTTAGTATTTCTTCCTTCCTAAAGTTATAGTCTTCTTAGGGTACATAATGTCTGATGAGGCAAAATGAAGGAAACTAGCTTTCCTTGGTTAAACTCCTAGGGAACCAGAATCTGATACAAAAATTTGTGTGTAAGAGAGTTTCTAGGATGCCATCTCAGGAACAAAATTCGACATCTGCTACTAACAAAAACATTTATCAAAATAGGAATATAAGGAAACTTCCTCAAACTGAAAAATGGGAATCTAAAAAAACATACATCTAGCATCATGCTTAATATGGAAATACCTAATATGTTATCCCAAGGTGAAGAACAAGCCAGGATGTCAACTATCACTGCTTCTTTTTAAAATTAAAAAAAAAATTTAATTATTATGAGTACATAATAGTTGCATATCTTTATAGGGTACATGTGGTATTTTGATACAGGTGTACATTGTGAATTAATCAAATCAGAGTAATTGGGGTATCCATAACCTCTGGCATTTATCATTTCTTTGTGTTTGGAGCATTCCAATTCCACTTTTTTAGTTATTTTAAAGTATACCCTAACTTATTGTTGATTATAGTCACTTTGTTGTGCTATCAAATATTGTTCATTCTATCTAATTATCTAAATATATTTTTGTACCCATTAACCTTCCCCACTTTATACCCCCCTCCCTGCTACTGTTCTTATCCTCTGGTAACCACCATTGTACTCTCTGTCTCCATGAGATCAATTGTTTTTAATATTTAGCTTTCACATATGCATAAGAACATGTGAGACTTGTCTTTCTGTGCTTGGTTTATTTAATTTAACATAATGTTCTCCAGTTCCATCCATATTGCTGCAAATGGCAGGATTTCATTTTTGTGGATATATAATATTCCATTGTGTTTATGTACCACAATTTCTTTATCCATTCATCCATCAACAGACACTTACATTGATTCCAAATCTTGGCTATTGTGAATACTGCTGCATGGGAGTGCAGATATCTTTTCAATACACTGAATTTCCTTCCTTTGGGTATATACCCAACAGTGGGATTGCTGTGTCATATGGTAGTTCTATTTTTAGTTTGTTGAGAAACCTCCATGCTGTTCTCCATAGTGGTTGCACTAATTTACATTCCCACCAACAGTGTACGAGGGTTCCCCTTTTTCCACGTCCTCACCAGCATTAGTTATTACCTGACTTTTTGATAAAAGCCATTTTAACTGGGGTGAGATGATATCTCATTGTAGTTTTGATTTGCATTTCTCTGATGATGAATGATATTGAGCATTTTTCCACGTACCTATTGGCCATCTGTATGTCTTCTTTTGAGAAATGTCTATTCAGATCCTTTGCCCATTTTTAAATCAGATTATTTGATTTTTTCCTATTGAAGTGTTGGAGTTCCTCATATATTCTAGTTATTAGTCCCTTCTCCAGTGGGTAGTTGGCAAATATTCTCCCATTCTGTGTGTTGTCTTGTCGGTGTAATAATTGTTTCCTTTGCTATGCAGAAGCTTTTTGGCTTAATGTGATCCCATTTGTCCAATTTTGCTTTGGTTTCCTGTGCTTTGGGGGTATTACTGAAGAAATTATTGCCCAGACCAATGTACTGAAGAATCTCCCCAATGTTTTCTTTTAATAGTTTCATAGTTCAGGTCTTAGATTTAAATTTTTAATCCATTTTGATTTGATTTTTGTATATGGTGAGAGAAAAGGGTCTAGTTTCATTCTCCTGCATATGGATATCCAGTTTTCCCAGCACCATTTATTGAAGACACTATCCTCTCTCCACTGTATATTCTTGGTATCTGTCTTGAAGATAAGTTCACTATAAATTTGTGGATTTATTTCTGGGTTCTCTATTCTGTTCCGTTGGTCTATGTGTCTGTTTTTATGCCAGTACCATGCTGTTTTGGCGACTATATCTCTATAATATAATTTAAAGTCAGGTAATGTGATTCCTGCAGTTTTGTTCTTTTTGCTTAGGATGGCTTTGGCTATTCTGGGTCTTATGTGGTTCTATATGAATTTTAAGATTATTTTTTCTATTTCTGTGAAGAATGTCATTGGTATTTTGATGGAGATTGCATTAAATATGTAAATTGATTTGGGTAGTGTGGATATTTTAACAATATTGATACTTGCAATCCATGAGCATGGAATATCTTCCTTTTTTGTGTCCTCTTCAATTTCTTTCATCAATATTTTGTAGTTTTCATTATGGAGATATTTCACTTCTTTGGTTGAGTTTATTCCTGAGAATTTTATTTTATTTGTAGCTATTATGAATGGGATTACTTTCTTGGTTTCTTTTTCAGATTGTTTACTGTTGGCATCTAGAAAATGCTATTGATTTTTTATGTTG
Source organism: Daubentonia madagascariensis (assembly GCA_023783475.1). NCBI lineage: Eukaryota > Metazoa > Chordata > Mammalia > Primates > Daubentoniidae > Daubentonia > Daubentonia madagascariensis. Next base: position 34,651,021 of record JAKFHU010001035.1, on the reverse strand, counting down.
ATTTTGCATCCTGAAACTTTACTGAATTTGTTTTTCAGTTCTAACATTAATAGTTTTGGGGTGGAGTATTTAGGTTTCTTTAGATATAAGATCATATCATCTGCAAACAAGGATAACATGACTTCTTCCTTTCCAATTTGGTTGTCCCTTATTTCTTTCTCTTGTCTGATTTCTCTAGCTAGAATTTCCAGTATTATGTTGAATAACAGTGGTGAGAGTGGGCATCCTTGTCTTATTTCAGATCTAAGAGGAAAGCCTTTCAGTTTTTCCTATTCAGTATGATACTAGCTGTGGGTCTGTCATATATGATTTCTATGATGTTGAGGTAAATTCCTTCTATACTCACTGTTTTGAGTTTTTATCATGAAGGGACGTTGAATCATATTGAATGCTTCTTTAGTATCAATTGAAATGATCATATAGTTTTTGTCCTTTTTTCTGTTGATATGATGTATCACATTGATTGATTTGCTTATGTTAAACCATCCTTGCATTCCTGGGATGAATTCCACTTGATCAGACAAATACTCTTTTTAATGTGCTGTTGAATTCAATTTGCTAGTATTTTGTTGAGGATTTTTGCATCTATGTTCATCAGAGATATTGGCCTATAGTTTTCTTTTTGTTGTGTCTTTGTCTTGTTTTTGGATCAGGATGATACAGGCCTTGTGGAATGGGTTTGTAAGTATTCTTTTCTCCTCAATGTTTTGGGATAGTTTAAGTAGGATTGGTATTAGTTATTTTTTGAATGCTTGGTAGAATTCAGCAGTGAAGCCATCAGGTCCTGGGCTCTTCTTTGTTGGAAGACTTTTTATTATTGTTTCTATCCTATTACTTGTTATTGGTTTATTCAGGTTTTGGATATCTTCCTGGTTCAATCTTGGTAGGTTGTATGTGTCTAGGAATTAATCCATTTCTTCTGAGTTTTACAATTTATTGGCATACAGTTGCTCATAGTAGTCTCTAATGACCCTTTGAATTTCTGCAGTATCATTTGTAATGTCGCCTTTTTCATCTCTGATTTTATTTTATTTGTGTCTTCTCTCTTTTTTTCTTAGTCTGGCTAAAGATGTGTCTATTTTGTTTATCTTTTTAAAAAACCAACTTTTTATTTCATTAGTCTTTTGTATTTTTTTGGTTTCAATTTCATTTATTTTTGCTCTGATCTTTATTATTTGTTTTCTTCTTCTGATTTTGGGTTTAGTTTGCTCTTGTTTTTCCAATTCTTTGAGATGCATCATTAGGTTGTTTATTTGAAGTTTTTCTACTTTTTAGATGTGGGCACTTATCGCTATAACTTTCCTCTTATTACTGCTTTTTTCTATCCCATAGGTTTTGATATGTTGTGTTTTAATTTTTATTTGTTTTGAGAAATTTTTAAATTTCCTTCTTAGTCTTTTCATTGACCCACTGGTCATTCAGGAGCTATTGTTTAATTTCCATGTGTTTTTATATTTTCCAATGTTCCCCTTGTTATTGATTTCTAGTTTTATTCAATTGAATAAGAGAAAATATTTAGTATGATTTCAATTTTTTTGAATTTTTAAGACTCGTTTTGTGGCCTAACATATGTTGTATCCTTGAGAATGATTCATGAGCTGAGGAGAAGAACATATATTCTGCAGTGATTAGATGAAACATTCTGTAAGTACCTATTTTGTCCATTTGTTCTGTAGTGCATATTAAGTCAAATGTTTCTTTGTTGATTCTGTCTGGATGATCTTTCCAATGCTGAAAGTGGAGTGTTGAGGTCTCCAGTGATTATTGTATTGGGTTCTATCTCTCTTTTTAGCTCTGATAATATTTGTTTTATATTATCACTACTTCTATTGCACATTGTGCTATAGGTCTCAGCTAGTGCAGTGAAGCTAAATAAATAAAGTAAAATAAAATAAAATAAAATAAAATAAAATAAATCCAGATTGGGAAAGAAGTAATAAAATTGGCCTTACATGCAAATAACATAAATTTCAGAGAAAATTCTGAGATATGCAAAAAAAAAAAACCTAGCACTAATAAGTAAATTTAGAAAGGCTGTAGGATATGTTGTCCACATACATAAATCAATTATATTTTTATATACCAGCAATAAACAATTGAAATTTTAAAAAATACTGAATTTAGCAAAAGCTATGCAAAATTTATACACTGAAAACTATAAGATAATGCCAAGGAAAATTGAAGAAACAAATGGGGATATGTTCCATGTTCATGGATCAAATGATTCAATATTTTTAAGGTGCTCAATCTCCTCAAATTTATGTATAGATTCATTGCAATCCCAATCTAAACCTAGCTCACAATTTTGTAGCTCTTGACAAATGAATTTTAATATTTACATGGAAATTCAAATGATCCTGAAGGCCCAAAGTGAAGAAAAATGAAGTTGGAGGATTGACACTACCTATAACCATGGCTGACTATAGAGGTAGGTATTAGCGAAGGGTAGACACACAAATCAATGAAATGGAATAGAGGGTCTAACTGGAGACCTTACACATATGGTCAATTGATTTTCAACAAACATGCCATGGCAATTTGTGATGAAAAAGGTGTTTTCAACATTTAGCGCTGGAACAATTAGATACCAGTATGAAATAGTATGAGCATTGAAACTTACCTCACGTGACATTGGTCAATTAACTTGCAATGGATCATGGATTACATGTAAAACCTAAAAAAAAATTTCTAGAAGAAAATATTTGCAACCTTGTACAAGCAAAGATTTCTTAGGGTACCAAAAGCAAAAACCAAAAAAGAAATATTTGATAAAATAATCTTTATCAAAATTAAAACCCTTTTCTCCTACAGAGGCACTATTAAGACAATAAAGAGTCAGCTACAGAATGGGAAAAAATATATGTATAAACATTTTTATATATATATATACACTTATAGATATATCTTTGTATCCAGAATACACAAAGAACTCTTAAAACTAACAATAAGGAGTCAAGTAACTAAGAATGTTATAATCTCTCATTGAATCAAGCTCCTCACAACTACAAGTTTAAAGAAATGTATAGTTGCCTAAATGGTTATAAGTAAATATGTTGTAGTAGATAATCACTCCATTACTCCTTTCTGTTTCCTTGAAACTATATAATTTACCAAACAAGTAAAGTCAGTTATAGTTATCTTACAGCAACTGAGTTATAGAGGATTAAGACTTGTCTTCATTTTTTTTATTTATAGGGAAAAACCTTGCAATTTAATATATTTTCCTTACATGGCATATGTGTGGACTAGAATAAAAGGAGAGTGAGAGGTTCTTAATCTTTCCATGACACACAGCTTAAAATTTACTCATTCTCGATTGAGGCCGTATCTTCTAATGGGCAACATTTTACAAGTGTAATAGTTTAAGGGATTTTAAGATTATCCTGCTCAGTCCCATATAAATACTGGCTCTATGAGTTTTTCTTCTCACTGCTGCCATCCTGGGCCCTGCAGGTTTATCTGCTCCCCTTTCAGGGGGAGTGTGAATGTGCTAAACCATAAAATTTAAGCCATTGAAATTATCCTTGTTGGAAAGGTATAATTTAGATTAGGATGACTGAGGTTTTGGAGCACACAGACGGGCATATCTATTGAAAGACCAAGGGGCGATATGGAGGTTGTGGCCTCTGAGCAGCTTGCCTTGAATGACAACGGAAGGAACACTAATGTGGTTCCGAGGGTCTAATGATCTGGATTTGGGTTTTGAATGGGAGGCCACATCAATTCTTCTGACCACTTAGCTCAGCCAATGTAAATCCAGTGGCACAGAACATTCTGGATCTTCATCAGGACTCTTCACGTATTTATTACACTCAGGGTCGGGGAATATAATACATAACCACAAGGGGACAGGAGAGAGCCAGGAGCAGATGCAGAGGCATCTTGCACTGACGCATTTGGAACAGTGATTGATTCAGAAGGCTCTGTGGCTATTTACCTCACCTCTGGGACAGGCTCCAACTTAACTGAAGAAAAGAAAAATACTTAACTGCTATCCACAAAAGGAATTTATTAATAGAATGCAGTTTTCTGGTGTATCATGATACTGGTGTAAAGTTTGAGATACCAAATGGAACAAGCAACACATAAAAATGGAAATATTAATAGTATACTCTTGGAAATCAGACAAATGTCGATCTATTTAACAAACACTGTTTGTATGTGTATGTGACCAGTTATTATAACTGTAAACACCACTGCACTTGGAACAGCCAACAAACATTTCTTGAATGCCTACTATGTACCATGTACTCAGCCAGACTTTATAAATAAGAAGATATAATAAAGTTCAAGGAAGTTTTTGAACAGAGAACTGGCATAATAAAAGGAACATTTAAGGCAAATCCTCGTGGATATAAAGACATGAACTATAAATAATTTTAGTTTTAATTTGGACAGATAGAATTTAAGCCTTCTGTGAAGGTGTTACTCAAAATGCTAACATGTAACAGAAAATATGAGGGGTAGAGAAAGACAATGGGAACTAAGTGGAAAAAAGTAAAGTATAATGGAAGATAAAGAAGAAGAACACATCAAGAAGCACATTGGAATCAGTACTATAAAATGCATCCAAGACATCAGAAGGAGAGTCAGGACAGTAAAATAAACAAACAAACAGTAAGAAAATTCTGGGTTTATCTCTAATGTTATTGGTGACTTTCCAGAAAAATTGAATCAATAAATTAGAGAGTGCAAAAACGAGGGTATATCTCTTTTTAAACTGAAAATGAAGAGAAAGGAAATAAAAGTGAAAAGTGAAGACTACTCTTTCATAAGTTTGAAATTAAAAGAAAGGAGAAAAATAAGATTGTAGAGGGATAACATTTTTAGAAAAGAAAGAGAAAATTTATGAAACTTGGATTCAGTTATTTGTAAGGTGTGTATTAAACACTTCCAAAAAATCAATCTGAATTTTTTTTAGAATAACCATAGCCAAAACTAAGATCAAAACAGAAACACAAAGCACTTTGTGTTTGGAGTCCTAAATTACACATTGGAACCTTGTGCTAAAATCATCCCCATGGAGAGTCCAGGAGTAGTGGCTCATGCTTGTAATCCCAGCACTTAGGGAGGCCTAGGTGGGAGGGTCGCTTGAGGCCAGGAGTTTGAGACTAGCCTGGGCAACATGGCAAGTCCTCATGCCTAAAAAAAAAAAAATTAGCCAGACATGGTGGCATGTGCCTATAGTCCTAGCTATTTGGGGGGATGAGGTGGAAGGATAGCTTGAGTCCAGGAGTTCGAGGCTGCAGTCAGCTATGATTGCACCACTGCACTCCAGCCTGGGGAACAGAGTGAGACCCTATCTCTTAAAAAAAATCACCCCCCATGGGTATAAGACTAGAAGGTCTTATACTGAAGACCTTCTAGTATTTTCCAAAATGGGCCTAACATTACATAGAGGTTCAGGCTGTTCTGGTTTATGGTAACAACAAAAATTTCATGTCCTAATTGTGTTTGGTGAGTTGGATGCAGCCCAAGTAAGAAATGTGTTGGTATAGTGCATTGCGTTCATTTCATTAGGTTGCTAGGAAATCTTATAAAAATGATATATCACATTTATATACAAGTGTTTTTCCACAGAGCTCTAAGCACTGTCTCTTTCTCTGAAAGTTTTGCATACTTATTAACTCTTATAATACTCTTGAGGAGAAAAGGTGGTAGATGTTATTTATTTTCTTTTTTTTCTGGCAAAGGTACAAAAAGGCAATATAATGTGTTTATAGAGACAGAGACACAAGAAGACAGTGCTGATTAGCTTAACCTGTATTTATGAGACATAATTAGTGTGCCTAGTGTCTGCAGGATACATTATAACTTAGGCCGAAGAACTACCATATCCACTAAATATGTGGAAAACTATAGGGAAGAAAAGATCATGTGCTCACAACTTTATAATACAGGTCCATATAATAGGAAAAAATCTTATGAGCTCTATGCTGACCAAATAAAGACAGTGAAAAACATGAATATTTAAGCAGGCACCATAATATACAAATTTTCATGTGTTTCTTTGCTAGACTTTATAAATAGAAAGATAATGAAGGTTTTGAACAATGAACTGTCATAAAAAGGAATATTTAAGGCAAATCCTCATGGATGTAAATACCTGGCCTATAAATAATAAGTCTTAATTTGGACCTGGAAGGTTAGGTTAACTTCAGTATTAATACCTTCAAACGATTTGTTTCCGGCAAGAGAGAAGGTCCAGGTACAAGGTTGATCTTTACCATCTAATGCCATACGGAAATATCAGATTAGATATTCCTAGATTGGGAAGAACAACAGAGACACATTCATGCCCTGCAACATAGTATAGTTATGTTATTCAGCTTGATGCAAAGCTCAGTGTCTAATTTCACTAGTAACTTCATATCTTTTCAATCAATCCAGCTTCTAGTAATTCTTGTTCTGAGACGGTCTCCTCGCCCAAGTAGATGCGTGGATCATCTAGCTCTGCACTCAAAGCGGACATGTCCTCCCCTCGCCCAGTAGATGGATCAGCGCACACTCTAGTAATTTATTTTTACAGAAGGGTCTCACTTTGGTCAGCTTTTAACTCCGAACCAAAAAATCCTCCTTCTTATCACCAATACCCTGGTATTATCCCAAATATGGGATAAAACAAAGAATCATCTTTGTGCTTTTTGGTATTTAATGGTGCTGTGCTTTAAATTTTGATCTGATTCAATTATGGCCTCCCTAATAGAATGAAAGTGATTTAAACCACTTTTTAAAAAATCAAATGTTAATATAAAACATAATTTATATTTTTGTTGGAAGCAAATAAAGCATATTATATCAACTATGGCCACCGAAATAGTGAAGTTGCCTGTTACAATGGTTAAAATCATTGAGTCAATTAGCAAACAGTACTATCAAAATCTTTAAAAAAAAATCTGCAACTAAGTCTGACTCTTACTGTACTTTATTTGCTGACTAAATGAATATGCAAATGATTTATGTACATTCTTAAACCAGATGTAGTGCTGATTCTTTAGACGAAAAAAAAAGACTTCAATCGTTTCTTGGAAACAAAGCACATATGGACAAACAAAGAGCAAAATTATTCATTACATTGTGTCTTTGCATTAGGAAAAAGTGTTTGTACTGTATATAAATAATTTGGAACAAAAAATATCGTATGTTAAGAGGAGAAATCCTCTGTACTTTCCATTAATGAGAGACATTTTGACTGATATGTTTTTCAGAAGTTCATTGGAATTAATAACCACAATATATTAAAATCTCCATAAATGTGTGAATTACAAATATAGAGTTTTTAATGTTTAATTTTGGACATCTGATAAAAACAAGCACTCTTGCCTATGCAATTATTACTGTAATTAGAAACTACAAATGGCCATGTGGCTTTATGACTCTTTAGCCACCAATCTACTTTAAAATTTTTAATATAATTTTAAAATAATCAAATTTAAAATGTTCAAACATTATCTGTTTGCCCAAAAAGTTAAATTGTAGCTTCTTGTTTTGTGTAATAATTAGGAGATAAGATATTTGGTCATCAGAAGAACACCATTGGTGTGAAATACATAGCAGTGTTAAATATTATCCATTATTAAATATACATTTACAAGGACATGTGATGATGTATTCTCAGGAGTTCAGAGGAGAAGATAGAAGACAATAAAAGACTGAATAGATCTGGCAACTCTTATTTTTCCCATCAGTCTAAATTAAATGCTTAATTATTTTATTCATCCATAAAATTTCTTCTTTCAGAAATCCCCTGGTAAACATTGTGTCAGGTTCTCAAAATAACTCCTTCCAGATTCTTCAGGGAAAAAAATATAACAGCAGGTGTCATGCAGATGCTATCTCCATAACAGATTTCCTGTCTGTTGTATCTATCAAATGAAATCCAAGCAATGATCACAGCTCTTTGCTCTGGCATAATCTTAAACTTCTTTTTGCAGGCAAAATGGTGGCCTGAAGTAGTAATAAATGAGTGATGAGTATTGCAGCGACATTTCAAGAGGTATTGAAAGCTGTTGTCTCTATTTGTATGTTGAACTACTGATTAGAATGACTCAAATCAATCCAGCTCCTTGTACTTTGGTGTAATGTGTACATTTATATAAGCAGCAACACTGGAATGGCAAGGAAAATGTTGTCTATTGATCATCTTTTTCAAAATGTCCTTCTCTAGGCAGAGAGGGCCTTCCATTTTAATTACTGTCAATTCAAATTACAACTTTCTTTTCTCCAAGCAACTTCGCTACTTTTATGTTCAGGCTACTTTGAAAAATAACCATTGCATTTTCTTCTACAATCTGAGTAAATTAAATTAATGATTTTATAAAGAAATGTGAAAAGAAATGGAGTTCAATGATACAATTGGAAGTTCATTACACTGCAAGAAAAAGCACAACAGAAAGTACTGTTTATCATATGCTATTCTAAGCATATGATAAAGTGTATTTACTGCATGCATATGCCTTCTTTTCTTAAATTGTAAACTTATTTTCTTCTTTCTTGCTCTAAAATGGTTAGTACTGGCTGTTCATTCTTCTTTAATTCATTGTTCTTTAATTAGGTAGGATATTTACTAAATACCTACAATGTGCCAGAAACTGGTGATATATGAATGAAAAAAAAAAGCGATAAATTTCCTTGCTCTGATAGATGTTCAATCCTAGTAAAGGGGAAAAGACCAAAAACATGTTAAATAATTAAATTATTTCATGTGTAAGGAGGTGCTTAGTGCTTAGGAAACAAAGCAGAATGGGGAAAACCTAACCGGAGTGGGAGTTACAATTTTACATGTGATGGTTAGGGTACATATGACTAAAGTGATATTTGAGTAAGGATTTGAAGGATATGAGGGAATGACCCATTCAAATATTTAAGAGAAAAGCACTCCCAAGTACAGGGAACAACTAGCACAAATATTCTGTGCATTCAGGAAGGTTGGAAAATTTTTCAACCTGTAAACAGTCTTTTAGGAGTTTTGCAGCATTCAGGCCTTTAGTCCAAATACTACTATTTGGCAGAACTCACAGTAAAAGTAAGTCTTTCTCAAGTTGTCTTATCTCTCAGTTTTCCCAGGCATGCGGCTTATTGTGCTTCACTTCAGAAATTCTGCTCTCACATTAGAAGGCCAAATTTAGGAGCCAAATTTAGGAGGCCAAAGATGCCTCCTCAAAATTACACTGAAATGTGAATGCTGTATGATGATACTTTGGGTTCCTTAAATTAAAACATGCATATAAGTAATAACAGTTAAAGTATTTGAATCTTGAAATAATTTTCTCTGTTCTTCGAAATATATTAATATTATAAAAGTGGTTTTGCACTTTTTATAGAATTTTAACATTAATAGTATTAATGGCTAGCATTAATTGAACACTTATTGTTTTTCAGGCTGTAGAATACTCTGGTGAGTACAGAACCATATCATGTCATATTAGTTTTTAATAGCAAAATAGAGGCCTTAATACTGTGTCTCTTCCTAGGCAATTTAATCCTGAACTAAAGTCTTAGGGAAATGAATCTTACTGGCAAATCTAAATCATATCCAGAATTCTGGTATTAGGGAGTATTGGAAATTTAGTTTATAGTTTTCTTTTTCTAGCTTCTGCTAATAATAAAAGCTTGCTAAAAGACAAATGGTATAAGTATAAGGCAAACCAGTCTCATGGATGTGTTGCAAAAAAAGGGAAGAAATTTTTCTTCTTAGTAATTGTACCTGCATTTTAACAGGGTAAAATAACACGTGAATAAAAGACACCATTTTCTAGCTTCTCTTAAGGTTGGATGTGGCCAAATGACTGAGTCCAAACCAAAGGAATATATGAGAAAATGCTGTGTATACTTTGAGGATGCTTGGTTAAAAGGAATTGACCTAGATAGAAGGGTTACCTTCTAACTGAACCGAACCAGATTCGTTTGCCCGCGTGCAACGGAAAGCCAAACACTGAAGCGCCAGGTTTTTGCAGCGAGAAAAGTTTATCGTCAGGCAGCCAAAACCAAGAGAAACAGGACTCAGGCTCAAATATGTCTTCCCTTATCAGTTTTACAGTCGTTGATTTAAGGGAAAGAACTTGGAGGGGTGGGGTTTCGGGGCTGGGCAGTGATTGGCTGTAACGGAAGGGGGTTTGGAAATTCCCTTGGGCATGCACTGCGGGCCGGGCCGTACATGCTGCTTCTTGAGTTGCACGTTCAAAAAACGGTGTCCTTAGCATGATCTGAGGGTGGAGTTTTCGGCCCTCTGACGTCAAGAGGTCGTTCATCACGTGACCAAGTCTATTCTGTGCGGACTCCAGTGAGCCGTGTCTGTGTCAACGATCTCAACACGTCAGTCAACTTTGTTGCAAACGGCGGGGACCCTAACAAACGTTTTTCTTCTTCACTTGTTTTCTTCACTGTCCCGCAAAACAAGCTCAAGGAATTTTGCTAGTTAACGGATTCTTTAATCCTGGGGTACGGTTTTGATCTTGTCCTTTTCTGTGTTTGCTTCTTTTATTGGTCCAAGTGCAAATAGGACGACTAAGTCTCCAGAAGCCGTCCTGCGCCAGGAGGGGATCTTGCACATGTTCAGGATGGCAGAGCAGAAAGAATTGAACCTGATCCTTGTTGACACCATGGAGTCCTCTTGCTGATTCCTGGACTTCTTACTTCTACACTTCTTTATTTTAAAGAAAAATAGTTTCATTTTGTTTAAGCTACTTTCATTTTGTGATTGTCACTTATATGAGCTCCTTTTCACTCCTTACTAATATAATCATCTTGATCCAATCTTTTAAAACATTTTTGGCAAGGCAGAATACGTGTAAATGTTTTCTATTTTCACCACTCCAAATTAGGGAGCAATTGTAGGGTTTTGAGTGAGGTTTGTCCAACTTTTGAAGGTCTATCTGAAAGTTTGTGTCAGTTAGCCCTAGATACCTTTTTTAATTGGTTGAAACTATACTTAGCAGAATTCCCTGTATTTCTGACTAGTTACCAATGCTAATGTAAAATTTTCTCTTTAAAACAAAATATTGATTATTTCAATGAACTTCTAGGAAGATTGCCACCTTACCATGAATTCCCCAGTGTGATCATTCATGTATTTATGTATGTATATACACATATATGTATGCTTATCCATATATATAAAATACATACTTACGTTTGTAATTTCATAAACATTTATTGAGCATCTGTTATATACTATGTATAAGGAATTCAAATATAAATATCCTCAGAGATCATATATAGGTTTTATTTGACTCTGTGGTTAAAATGCAGGGTGAACAGAATGACTTGAAAATGCAATGATGGGGAAACTTATGCTAAGCAGAGAAATGCAAAATGAATCTAATGGAATTTGATTCTAGAATGATGACTATTTCAACATAAAATAAAAACAACAGAGATTGTTCTCTTTAAACTCAGAGCAATGAGAAAATCTTTTCCATAATACAAAGTTTTTATTCCACTTCTCTGAGTATTCCTTCTGAGTCACATAAGTCAAAACAAATTAAATATTGGAGTGGAATTAATTCAAATGAATTGAAAATTAGGATTTGTAATTAGGTGGCTTCAGTTTTAATCTTTGTTACTTTCCTTCAACATCAATAGGCAGTGATTTTTATTCATATGATGAACAATACAAAACACAAATAATCTTACCTTAATTCTATTGCTGGTTAGCCTCAGGGAATGTTATGATAATGCATTGTGTTCTGTTATGTCTGTATATATCAGTACATTTTGACAAAAAAAAAACCCTGAAAATTTTCTTTAACTGTATATTTTATCCTGATTTTAAGCAGCAACAGGCAATCTCATATATGCATATTCTGATTCATTATATAATGGAAACAATACTGAAATTGAATCAAAATATTGGGTGAGAATTTTTCCTGTACCACTAATTATATGACCTAAGTAGAGCAATTTAACCCATCTCAGCCTGTATTTCCTATCTGTAAATGGGAATAATTGTACCTTCTCTACCTTACTCTCACAATTGTTGGGCAGTTAAAGCTTAAAGTAGTGCAAGAGCCCTTTACTTAAATCAGAACACCTATGTTCCATTCATAATTCCATCACTGATGCTCCTCATAACCTTAAATGCATCACTTTTCTGACCCATTCCTCAGTTTACTCATCTCTAAATGGAAGACTGAACCCCATATATTTTATTGATCTTCTGTTCCCTTTTGTTAATTTGATCTTAAAATAATTGCAAACTTATAGAAAAGAGGCAGAATAGCAAAAATGACTCCCATATCCTCTTTATACAGATTCATCATTTTTTAATTTTGCCACAATTATTTTATCATTCTCCCTTATAAATCATTCTTCTCTTGTAAATCATATATAAAATTTTTTGTGTACCAGTTGAGAATGTTATATACATTATTTCCATTTACCCATTTACAATTTATTGTATATTTCCTAAGGTATAAAATTTATTATAATTTCACTAACATTTTCAGGTTTTTAATACTATTTTAACTATAAACAAAACATGTGAAGTTGTATTGTAAAATATAAAGCACTACTAAAATTGTAAGTTGTTTTTCTTAAGAAATGAGCCCAAAATTATTTTTATAAAAGAGCTAGCTAGTTTTTAAAGGAAAGTATGAAACTGTATTTTCATAGATTTGGAAACATCATACCTAGAATTTACCTAGATGAAAATGTAATGACTTCCAATTCTTATTTTTACAACTGAAAGAAATATATGTACAATATCTAGTAGTCTAAAGAAAAATAATTTAGACTACTCCATAGGGGACATAATTCATGTATGAAATCAAGTCAGTGAGACTTAAAATGATCAAATAAAATAATGTTTTAATCACATGAGCAAATTATCTATTAAAATAAAAGATGGTCCGTCCTGAGAATGTATTTCTGAGTTTTTTCCTTCTCCAGTGGCATTATTTAAAAATGTATATTTAATCACTTTAAAACATCAAATGTGTAGAATATATTTAATACCACATCCTTTAAAACAGAATATTGCCAATTGCAAAACATTCATTTCTGGGTAGGTCTTCAAAGAATTTTTTTAAATTAGCCAATGAAGAGAGAGATTTGTGCATGTTACTATTTCCCACGCACCAGTCAGAAGGCATGCAGCCATGTTTGAGATGGGATAATATTTCCTTGAATTGAAGTCATGTTTAAGGCAGAGCTACATTAAGCAATGGCTCCAGTAACTAATGAGTTTCTTTTGAGAAATTGCGAAAACTGCGGCCTTCTGATTTCAAGATTGTTCTTTTTTAAACACTAAAGGAGGCAAGAAAAGCTTCATCTTTCTCTGCTGCACCCCTTTTAATAAAAGGATTTGTTCTGTAAAATTTGGAGTCAGTCAAAAGGCCACACTGAAGGATCCAGAAGGCCACATGTGGCCCCAAGGCCGCAGGTTCCCCACCCCTGTAACACACGCCAATTGTTTAAAACATGTGTAACAAATTCATCTGAAAAGGAACAATAACTGAATTAGCTCTTAGGAAAGACCCTCTCCCACAGGGAAATAAAATACATCTACTACCTCTTCAATGTCTCCAGGATGCCAAATTTTGCTGTCAACTATTGTTTCCTTTCAGTTGCCATAGGGAATGATAGCATGGGTTGCTAAGATCCCATGGAGAAAGAAGTTTTCTTTCTTTATAAAACAAACCTTGATTTCCAAAGAACAATCTTATGTACACAATATAGTATTTTGAAGCTTTTAGGATTTTGATTGTTATGATTTCCTGTAGCATGCATGCAAAGCTCTTTTTCTAAAGATTTTGTCAAAACGCTGTGGTAATTATTTATATACTGCCTAATTTACTATTTTATTGAAAAAATACATTGCAGAAATTTCTTTCTTAACTATACAGCCACGTTAGTTTTTGCTCATCCTTCAAGCTCTATCCCAAATGCCCCATCTTCCACAGAGTCATCTCTATTTTGAAAAATAATGCTTGAATCTTTTAGCTACCACAAAATTTCATTTGTACCTCTAATAAGGCTCCAATTGCTTCCTATATGATAGTATGCTAATTCTCTATCTCCTTTTTCACAAAGAGAGGATTCTTGTCTTATTTATATTTGAATTATCCACAAGTTTTAAGAAAGTATGCGTTAAATAAACACTGGCTAAATAAAGAGTAATTCCTCTGAAATCTCAAAATACAAGATTTTTTTCATATGTTTTTAACTCATAGATGCATTATTTTCCCTTCCACATTTTTCTCTTGTCTCCTTAAACCAAATTTCAGAAGTTTAAAGAACATATTAAGGCATTCTTTGATATACCTTCCCATTTCTGAGATTTTCCCTTTACAGTTAAGGTAATATCATAAAGAATGGGAGTTTAACAAATCAAAAATTATAATTTTCAATTTTCCCAATTCAGATAATATATTGTATTAACAGTATATTAATACCTGTTGTGTCATATTAAATTATACTTTTTCATTTATGTAAAGAGAGCAAAATAAGATTTACTCCTGAACTGCATGAATAAAGCAAACAAAATAGCATAAACAAAATGAAGGAGGATGTGTCTGGCATTACAAATGATGACCAACTGTTGAGTGATTTGATGCTGTACTAAGCCCCACAGTCATAGAAGTATTAAAAAAATCATAGAACTAATGCAGCCATAATTCCTGTTATGAAAGACCTCACAGTCGACTGGTATTCAGATGTTTGATAAAATGCATTAGGAATGGTATAAATTATTTATAAGCAACTATAAATATATTAGAAACAAAATACAACACTCTTTTTTTTAAAGGAGGCACAGTTTGTTTTCTGGATCACGTGTTCTGTGTGCATTCCATATTCTTTAAAAATACTCTATACCTAGACCTTTTCTATTCAGACTGAGCTTCTTGAGAGCTGGAGAAAATTTTCTGAGTTCATATTATTACCATTCTAGGTCAGAAAAATATAAATATGTTTATTGTAAGAACAGTATAGATCTTATATAACAACTCTCCTATAAAATTTTCCAAGTGCCTTAGTATGGCATTGCCTGAAAAAGCATAACAATGATAGCTAGGTGTGTGTTCTGCACAATATTTAGAATGTCGTGCACTCCAAATAAATAATAATTTACAGCAACTGTGGTGAAAATTGAACAATATGCTATCTTAATAGAAATTTGTCTTAAAGTGAAAACATCTTATTCCCAACAATTGAATGCCTCAACGGTGTGGTGTGTGGTTATCAGAATGGTTTATAAATAATCATCTGCCAAATAGGAAAGTGTGGTGTTGACATGAAGAGTAGATACCTTCCCTCCTAAAACAGGAACATAACCTTAATAAAATATGTTAGGCAATATGTGCGGCAGTAAGAGACTAAGAGGGTGGAAGACTGTCATGTAGGGGCAGAGTGACATTAGCAATACAATCAGCTGTCACAAACTTGAACACGCTCCTGACAACAAAGATGCAAATTGTGCCAGTAAAGAAAAAAGCCGGCATATTTAAGTAACTATTTTCTTCCAAAATAGAGAATTTTCCTTTGAAACAGCTTCTGCACATCTGTGAAATGATTTTCTGATTGATCCACTATACTTTGCCATTCACTTCTGCACACCAAGCAGAGAGAAGGAAGGTTCAGGGTAGTTCTTGTCTCTGTTGTTAGATTCACCTCTTCCTTAATTTCACTGGCAAGTGTTTTAACTCTGAAATCTTGTTCCTATAAATTATTTATAATAAATTATAAATATGATTTAGTAATTCTATAGATGGCAGTTTCATGCCTCCTAATAACCTACCAAATGTATAATTTTATTTTATAGATATTATTTCAGAATCTTGATTTATGTGATAGAACTCTAGTTTTTGTTTTGAAACAAACATGTATCTATGGCCTGATAGTATTCCCTCTCTGTAATTTTCTATAACAAAAAGATACTAGGAGTGATTTTGTATTAGATAACATAAAGACAACATAACCTGGAAACTCTCATGGCAGAAACTGGCTACTCAAATATAGGCTACAGTTCTCAGGCAGCTTCCAGGAAGTATAGCCATATAACTAACATCTGACATATAAAGTGAGAGCAAATAATATATGCAACTTAGGGGATGTATTTTTGAAAGGAAAAGCATGCCTTTATTCCTCCCTATCTCCAATCTGCTCTGGGAAAATGAATACATTAGCTGAAGTACAATTTGGAACTTGAGGCCAAGGGCTATAGAATAGAAATTTTAAAGCAGAAAGCTAAAAATAGCTCAAGTCCTAGATAAGTATAAAACCTGAAGCTACCTTCACCCGGACTTAACTTTTCTCTTACATGAAAAAGAAATAAACTCATGTGGTTTAGCCAATTTTATTTTTAATTTTCTTATTTTTAAGTGTTTTATTTTGAGATAATTGTAAATTCACACACAGTTGTACAAATTAATGTAAAGAAATCCCATAAACCCTTCAGTCATTTTTCCTCAATGCTAACATCTTGCATAAATATACTGCAAACCAGGAAATTGCAATTTTATTTTTAGGTCTCTGTTACAAACTTATTTAATGAAATAGTATTTATTTGGAATGCACATTTGGGTTTCTGTTACAAACTTAAGCCAAACATATCCTAGCTGTTACAGTTCATGCCACAAGTTACTTAGAAATACTGGTTTAAATATTTTTAAGTCCTTTAAAAATTATAATTGCTCTTGCATAAGAGTAAAGAATTGCCAGAGATTAAGAACAAAGAGGGGACAGAAAACTCTTGCTAAAACTAGACTATTTAGCTCTCAAGCAGAAGCAGAGCCGATCTGGGATGGACGTAGAAAGGTCCTAGTCTCTATAAATGATGAAAGTGGTTTTTAGGGCAATGTAGGAGTGTAGGAGCTAAAGATGTGGTCTACAGTCTTCAAAAAAAAAAAAAAAAGTGGCAAGCAGCTCTACCTTAGTGAAAGAGTGGATTAAAACAAAATTAACTAATGCAGGAGGGATGGCCAGGACAGGAAAGCAATCAACTGCCCACCTACCCGCAGTCTGGGGTTCACATTTTTACTATTTGGGTCCATCAGGCACCTTCAAGGTATAAAAAATTAACATAAAAACATTGATCCAGGCTAGTGGTACTCCCCAGGCTTCTGGAATAGTAAATGCACATTCTTTAAAAAGGAACATATTTTCAAGCCAGGCTACACAAAATTCTTACCAAACAAGAGCTCACAATCCAAAAATACAAAGTACAGGAGGAACCAATCAACCATGAGTAAGCATAGGCAGAGACAAACAAACAAACAAAAAGCAAGATTACATTCTGTATTAATTTCCAAGTTTGCTGTGAAAAATTACCATTAAATTAGTGGTTTGAAATAACAGAAATTTATTCTCTCACAGTTCTGAGTCCAGAAGTCTGAAGTTGTAGGCAGGACTGTACTCCTTCCAGAGGCTCCAGAGGAAATTCTGTCCCTAGCCTTTTTCAGCTTCGAAAGCTGTCAGCACTCCTTGGCTTTTGGCTGCATCACTCCAGTCTACCTCTCTCATCTCCTCCTCTCTCTGTGTCTCTCTTCTCTGCATCTCATGTAAGAACACTAATCATTGGGTTTAGAACCCATCCAGATAATCCAGGACGATCCCTCATCTTGAGATCCTTAACTTAAGTATATCTGCAAAGACCCTTTTTTCAAAGAAAATAGCATTGGCAGTTTCCAGAGATTAAGACATGAACATGTCTTTTTTGGTGTCTACCCACCATTTAAACCACTATACTCTCTAAGGAATTTCAGATAACAGAACCATCAGAGAGTTATTATATGCTTACTTAAAATAGTTTCATTCTGTATTAAAAGAGGCAATAATATGATGCTATGAAAAAAGTCCCACCAGTTTTGCACAAAACCAAAATGGAAACTTCAATTTATAAATAATGTATGCAGTGAATTAAAATAAATCAGTGGATGAATTGCACAGCAAATTAGATACTGCTGAGATTATTAGTTATCTGGATGATATACATGAGAAAATTATACAGAAATGGACAGGTTAAGAGATAACGGATATAAGAAAGTTGTATATACACATTTATATTTGACATAAGTTTCAGGAGATAACTGAGTGACTATGAGAGGTAACACATGCAAATATAAGTGAAATAAAGTATAAATATAATTTAATGAGAATTTTAAAGAATTATTGAAATGCATAAATCTTTATATTCAGGAATCATAACAAGTCTTCAGTAGAGTGAATAAAAATTAATCCACAGCTAGATATGATATAATGTAGCTGCAGAACACCAAACACAAAGAGAAGATATTAAGTGAAACCAGAGATCAATTTTATTTTTTATGTAAAAACAAAGAGCAGTAAGTTAAAACAAGCTTCTCAATAGAAACAACAAAAAAGAAAATACAATAGAATAATGCCATACATGTTGAGGCTTGGCTTCTTTGCAACATTTATTGTTAAACTCCCTCCTTTATTGAGACTCAAATTATAAGATTTCTCAAACTCTCTTGCAGAGTTACAGATGCGTTTTAGATTTCACGAGTCTAAATGGAAACACACTAGTCTTGTATGTAAAATCTCTTCCAGTGGAGTAAAACGTGGTAAAATGAAAGGCACCATTCCTCTGGTTCTAGCAGCGCAGCTTGAGTCAACAATTCCATTGGTGATTTCCTGATACTTGCATGCATCTTAGGTACTGTGATTCTGGAACCAAAAGTTGGGATGGCAATTTTCTGCTTCCGTCAAAAGGTAAATTACCATTGGTGGTCTGGTTCTGAAGTGCAGTTCTAAGAATTTTGAAGGCACAGCCTGGAACTTACTCTTCTAGGATATATACTAATTTTATAAATACCCATTTTCCCATATCAAATCTTCATCTGCTTATAATTGCTAAAGGTTTTTCTTTTTAAATCTGAAACCAAGTCTTTACTCGTGAAGTATTTGGTACCACAAGTGATTGCAAGTAAGACTCTTAAGGATGGGAAATTGATTGGTTCTCTGTCATGGTTGGATTAAAAGCAAGAAATATCTTTTTTTCTGATATATAATGGCATATTATTAATAATAGTTCATGGTGTCCAGTGTTTGAAAGCATTAGTAAAAATTTCACCTGTAAAGGTACAAGTCTTGCAAATTAAATGTAGCTTTCATAGCACACTGACAGCCACACCAAATCAAGAGACAGTGGAACAGCCTATTTCTAATAATACCAAATAGCATGAGGAATAAAATAATAGACCCAGGGCTTTAAATTCTTGGCTCAAAGGTGCTAAATAACAAAATAGATTATATCCACAGATTCACTAGGTCCTTTATGTGAAAGTTGATGATGAAAAAAAAAAAAACCCAAGTCGAGTTTATTATTTGAATGATTTCATAAGTGCAAGTATTCTAAATGCCCAAACCCCAGAGACTCTACAAAGCCAGTCAAAATAGTTTCTTTTCTCCTAAATAGGGGCCTATTTTATTGGAGAACCAAAATGACCTCACAGGTCACCTTGGAATGGAACACCAATTATCTTCTTGCTCGACCACTACTATCTAATTTTTGTCAAAACTATATTCAGTATCAGATTCCAGCACGCCACAGAGACCAATTACAATGTCAAATCAAGGAAAGGAAAATTTACATGCCAAAATAACTGCAGGATAGTGGTAGATTGTGTTTTGCTTAAAATACTTTTTGTGCCCTCCCCATATAGCAAATTAGTACATCCCTACCCCTATTGACTTAAGGCTTAGTTGCATGGCTTGATATGGCATATGGAATGTGAGCAGAATTGGTCTATGCAACTGCAGAGAAGAAGCTTTAATAGGTGGTATGTGGTCTGCCGCCAGGTTTCTATTCCGCTGCCACAAAACCAACAATTTCCAGAAAGGTCGGTCCTACTCCTCCAGCTCTTGCCCTAGGATAAAGACAACACAAAACAGACTGTAGCCAACCTACAAATGAGACATAACATGAGAAATATATATGTGTGTATGTGTATGTGTGTGTGTGTATATATATATTTATTTATTTATTTTGTAACCATGGCATAACTTAGCTTAAGCTAACTAATTAAAAGATTTAAATATTTACATCAGCCAAACTTGATCATGGGAAGAAGAATTTAATTTTAAATCAGATAGCATTAATGGATATAATTAATCTTATCAGAAATTCTGACTCCATATCCTTACTCAAACATATAGAAGTCTAATTATTTGTTCATTGAACTCATTGGTGATCCATTCTAAATAAGGTTATGATAGAAATCCCATCATATGATGTATATGAAGAGAGAGAGAGGGAGGGAGACACACAGACAGACTCAGAGAGATAGGGACATTAGAGTAGATTTTTCATGTACCACCTGCTAGCTCAGTTCATAATTACGTCTCGTAAGTTGGCCCAGAAGACCTTCTTTAGGAGAATAGCACAAGCACCCTTGAAAAATTTATAGTTACTATAGACAAAAGTTAGAAATGCTACAATTGAAATAACTTATGATTTCGTTGTGGATGTTGCTATCTGAGAATGACAAAATCCTTGTAGGTGTAGTTTACTGGCAGGGGAAAAGTAGACATGATTATAGTACAAGGTAACAGAGTGGAGTGGAAGTTGATAGTTTGACCCCCTGGGATCTTTGATAGTGTCTTACTACTTACGGAGTTCTTAAACCAAAATAAATGGAAAGATTATTAACCTACCTCATTTGTTTAACTAACAAACTTAAATCTTAATGAACAGAGGACTACCTTGATTCACCACAATATTTATTAATAAGATGACCATACTGTTTATTGTCCAAATTAAAATGCATTTAAAATTTAAAGCTAGAATACCAGGCATAAAACAGAACATGCATATTAATTCTATGACACCATGAAATGTCTGGGTGAGGTTATTGACACTGCTACAGTCTTATATGGCCAACTGGGTATTGATGTTTATTGCACTATTTGTCCATAAAGCATAGCTTTGATCAAAATTTAGAATTAGCCCTCCAAAATAGAGTACCATAATTTAAAAATACTAACCCAAAACAGAAAACATCATACTTCCATTTAAATGGTTTCCTATGTACAAAGAGACTCTTAACTTTAGGGTTGAAAACATCTAAAATACTTAATCACTTTAAGTTGCAAGGATCACACTGGTTATTTGCTCACTTTTATTATATTTGAAAATCCTAACAGAGGAAGATAACATAAATGGGTTTCCAATGATCTCATGCAGTACCATAATATGCGTAATAACATCCTACAATACAATTATCCCTTACTGATTTACATTTTTAGAAACTAAATATACACTCCTTACAGAAAACAGGTCAAATAGAATAGCTCATGAGGGATTCTTGAAATATACAGAATCAGATTTTAAACTTTTAGAATTGTACTCCTCTGTATGCCACCGAACACAAACTCAGAAAATGTGCAAGCTTTTTGAGTTCTACTTTTGAATGTTTTACTGTGTCCTTCAAGTGTATACACATCTATTTCAGAGAGATGTGAATGAATTACTAAAAAACACAGACTGAATTACAAGTAGTCCCCTAGAGTTGCCCTTGTTTTGCTTTTTTTCTTTTGATCTCTAATAACCAGTTTTTATTGAAAAATAAGCTTGTTCCGATTGAGTTTCTCCAAGTATTTTGAAGCCTTTATTTCATTACTCCCACCTCTGTCATACCACATCTCCAAGCTTTTGCCTTGACATGTCCATTCGCCAGGACATAGCCCTGACCGGCAGCATCATCATCACGATCAGGGCTAACTTTGCGGAAAGTAGCACGACTAAAACACTAGCAGACTCTCCCATCCCCCACACCGCCTTTCTCCACGCGTGAGGTTCAACATGTCATCCCATTTCATCATTGCCTTTTCTCTCCCGAGTATCTTTTTAAGTGTAAATCATTTCAGAAAAAGTAATTAGTATCAAAAACTTTAGTTTAAATAGATTTATCAGTCATTTTCCTCAGGTGACAAGAAAGGAAAAATTTTTTAGTATCAAGAGAGAAATTAAAAGAGGCCTAAACCTAAAGATGCTGGAGCACCAAAGATAATTGTATTATTTTTTAGAGCCAGACAGTTGGATTATTATTTTTGATTGAGAACACTTTGCTCATAACTATCCAATTCTAGTCAAAACTGCATTTTGATGACTGTTAATGATGAAAGAAAATTTTTTGTTTTCTCACAAATATTCTATTGGCTAATACTTGTTGGCCAATCTTTAGAAGACACCCTAATAAATTTGCATCTACTCATGGGTGACAAAAACAAGCATTCTAATACTATGACACTGTGAAATGTGTACACGTGGACCTTGGCACTATTACAGTCGTAAATAGCTAACTGTGTATTGATGTTAAATGTCCTGCATGCTACACAAAATAGCCTGGCAGTGAGTGTTTTTGAGGGTCAAGGGTGTGGGGGAGAAGAGAGGGAAGATGTTTCTTTCTTGAAAATCTTTAAATGGAATAGAAGCAGGATTTCCACAGTAGAATGGTAAAAACAAATATATTATCTCCACCTTTCTTGTGAAGTTGGCTCAAAAACCAGGTGTACCAAAATCAGAAACTCTACACAACTCTACCTGTAATTAAACCAGAAGAGATCTGTTAACTGCACCCAAAAGTTATCAAGATAGATTAAGGATGGAATAAAAATAAATGACTTATCAAAGAGAAGAAAGTTCAAACTTAAGGGTAATGAATCATAGTAGAGAGAGGTATCTTCAATAAACAAATGTATTGATTAGTTCTTCAGACACCCAAAAGACTTAAAAATTCAAGTAACTGATCAACATAAAAGTGCAGAGAAGTTGAAAGGCTGAAAATGGGGAACTTTTCAAAAGTGTTTATAAAGAGAAATGATATTCCAAGACTCTAGATTCACCCAACCTTCCTCATGGCCCTGGGAAACAAAGGCCTGTCCTCCGTTGTGTTCTTTTTAAACATAATTCAGATTATGTCACCCTCTGGTCAGATTCCAATATCTTCCCCTCACATTTTCAGTGTTCTACTTTTGCATCTGAAATATATAACCAGGGTCTTTGAGATACTTAATTTTTAAATATCAGTAATGAAACTTAAAATCAAGTTTTTCCTAAATCTTGCATGGAAGTTTTTGATAACTATCTTTATTCAAATCTACACTCACTGGTTGATTGTCATTGACAACTTACCTAACCTCTTTGTCCCTCAGTTTCCTCATCTATAAAATGATAATGATAATAGTACAGTTGACCCTTGAACAATGCAGGGATTGTTTGACTCCCTAGGGGGTGCTGACCCCTCATAGCCTACTGTTGATGGAAGCCTTCCCAATAACATAAATAGTCAATTAACACATTTTGTATGTTATATGTATTCTCTGCTGTATTCTTACAATAAAGTTAGCTAGGGAAAAGAAAACGTTATGAAGAAAATCATAAGAAAGAGAAAATACATTTACTATTTATTAAGTGAAAGTAGGTCATCACAAAGGTCTTCATCCTTATTATCTTCACATTGAGTAGTCTGAGGAGGAGGAGGAAAAGGATAGGTTAGTCTTGCCATCTCAGGGGTGGCAGAGGTGGAAGAGAATCCACATATAAGTGGACTCACACAGTTTAAAACCACGTTGTTCAAAGGTCACCTGTACATATATCATGGAGTTGT
Organism: Daubentonia madagascariensis; assembly: GCA_023783475.1. Classification (NCBI taxonomy): domain Eukaryota; kingdom Metazoa; phylum Chordata; class Mammalia; order Primates; family Daubentoniidae; genus Daubentonia; species Daubentonia madagascariensis. Next base: position 34,627,451 of record JAKFHU010001035.1, on the reverse strand, counting down.
TTTGCAGACTAAATACATAAAACATTAGCCTGACACATAGAATGCTATATTGGGGTTACCTATCATGAGGTCTAAGTTCTGTTACGATAACCACCTCCTAAAATCTGCTGAGAGTTAGGTACTAGAAAAACATAAAGATGTTTTAAATAAGTATTACTATAGCAGTAAATTGATGCAAAGGAAGAAATTGCTGGTTTCTCACCCAGTATCAGTTTTCCACTTCTTTTTACTAATATATCCTGATTTTATCTAGTTCAATGAAATAACTGAATAAAAATTGCACTTCTCAGCCTTTGTTTCCAATGAAATACAAGCAGAAGCCATTCAAGTAGAGTCTATAGGAAACCTGGTTAAAGCAAGAGATTTGCCCCCTGAGCTTTCCCTGGTTTCTCATTCTTTCTTCCTGGAATACAGTTAAAATTGTCTTCTTGTACCATGAGGCAACCTCAAGCACAAAAAACATGTGCTAAGAAAGGCAAAATAGAAAGATAAAAAAGACATTTTTCGCTAATGTCAGTGAATCTACCATACCAGCCTTGCAATTCTTTTCTTCACAATTTCTTTGAGACAAAATTAAGCTTCTATCATTTTAAAACCTCTTTAATTTGGGTTTTGCATTATATGTTACTCGAGCCAATTCTAACTTATACAGATGTCTATAGTGATTCCATTTGGCCCATAGTAAGAATATTCTTAGACAGATTGATGACTGCATAAAAAACAAAAGTTAAGCCTGTAAAATAGCATAAATTCAGAGTTAACCATGGAGCTTACAAATGAGAAACATTTTTCAGTTAGTTTATTTTTTGGATAAGAAGTTTCTCTTTGTTTATTTTATGATTGTCTCCTCTGTAACATCAAACAGAGTGCCATTTGTTTATTTCTTGTGAAGCAGATACAAAATTTGAGCGCTCAACTTTTACTGTTGGTTTTTCCAGCATTATGAACCCTAAGCTTTTGATCAAAATTTTTATTAACATTTCATGTCTCAGGCCTCTGTGCAAAAATAAACAGTGAACCATTACAATGCTAATAATGTTCAGTCAATAAAAATACCATTGTGTGTGTGTTTGTTGGCAGTGCATGCGTGTGTGTGTTTAAAGACTGGGCAAAAAGGAGGTGTTGAAGTAGCTTTTCTTATTTAATTTAATTTCAAATATCTCTTTTCAAAGACTCATTGAAGTCTTGTGTATTTAAAAAAAATACAAAGACTGTCTTAGCTTCCAATAACTTGAAAGGTTTTATCATCCTTTGGCCTCATAAAGAGCCACAACATAGTCCCTCAAATACTTCACATTTTTTACATAGACTTACATAGGTCTGAAGGCATTTTTGATTCTATACTCTTACATAGCCCATTGCAGTTCTGGACACCAACATGATATGACAGAGACTTAGAGATGATGGGAATTGGTTGGAGGGGCCGTTACAAAGAGAAGCAGAATAAAGCTGTTTGCTACTGTAAATGCGCTGTACATATGCAACTGATCATCTCTTTATGAGCCCTTAGAAGCTTCTATAATTCAAAATCAACCACCAACATTATGGGATCTGGATTTAACTGAACTTCTTTGGGCTCCTTTGCCATGTCTGCAAGAATAACAAGACCACACAGCTGCTACATATCCATCAAGATAAGGGAGAATAGGGAGTGCATATGATTATTACCAGTTATCTCTGTTAAAGAAAGAGGTAAATCTAGAATTGCTCTCTTCTGGAACACAGAAGATTTTCCCAGTGTGTAGAAGTCCCTCTACTATTTTTATTGAAGAACTGTTTTCCCAAGATGAAATAATAGAGGACAAAGAGAATAGGCCACAATATCTTTAAATGCAAGCTATCTCAAACCACCTTTATTTTCAATATGTCTCAGCTTCATCTTGGTAGTGTTTTTCACTTTTAGAGAACGGGAAAAAGGGAGCCAGGCCATCCTTAAGACTTTATTCTCTGGATTAGAAAAGGCAATGAAGGCTTTGTGCGCAGTGGTACCAGTAGTGTGGTCACCCCAAGGGCACAGCTGTGCCAGATGTACCTAAGGAATCACCACATTCCTAGGCTTCAGATTGGGATAATCAGGGTGTAAAATTCTACAATATATTCTTGGTCAAATTGCCATTTTATAATACCAACCCTAAATCCTGTCTAGATTATTGTCTTAGTCTATTCAGGCTGTTACAACAAAGTACCATAGACTGGGTATCTTATAAACAACAGAAATTTATTTCTCATAGTTCAGGAGCCTAGGAAAAACAAGATCTAGGTGCCTTCAAAAGTGGTGTCTGGTGAGATTGTGATTTTTTATAGAGAGCTGTCTTATGACTCTCACCTCATATGGCAAAAGGAGTAGTGAGGGATTTCTCTGGGGACTCTTTTAAAGGACTCTAATCCCATTCATTAGAGTATAGTTCTCATGACCTAATCACCTCCCAAAGGCCCTACGTCCTAATGCCATCACCTTGGGTGTTAGGTTTCAATTTATGAATTTGGGGGGGACATTAACGTTCAGATTATAGCAATTATAAATATACTATTAAGTAAATTTTCAAACATTTCTATGCATTCACTCAGATATAAACCCTCTGAAAAGAAAGATTAAAATGTTTTCATGATCCTGGCCCAATGGCCCTTTGGTTAGCCATGATCAGTAAGTACCCTACTATCTCCTTCCCCCACGGGACTACTGAAAGGAGTAAGATGGTTTATTGGTGAATCGTAATTCTTTTGGACCCCACTTCCCAGGTTGCCACATAAAGCAAATTTTTTAAAAAAGGGATTCCACTTAAATAGGAATTTTAGTTATACAGTTTTTTTTTTCTTAGTTTAAGAATACCCTAGGCAATATTTGGGACATACTAAAAAAGTATTTCTTGTTGTCTAAAATTCAAATTTACCTGGGTGGATATTCAGTATTTTGTCTGGCAAGCCTCTCTCTACCTCATTATGGTACATTTAAAACATTCTTTCATATGCTGAATAAGGCTGCTTTTCTCAGTCACTGCAGAATGGCCTTGTATCTTGTTCCATTTAATATAGTGTAAACAGTTATGTTTAAATATATGATATAAAATATATTGTGAAGTCTTGCCACCATTCCATCTAGTTTATATGATTTCTCCTTCTCTTCAGCTGCCCCTATTAAGTCCATAGTATAACAGCTTTTGGAATCTGAGAGACTCACGTAGGAATGTGTTCTTTGTGTCTTATCACAGAAAGCACTCGTTTTCTTTGAAGATAGACTTCTAGCCTACTGAAGACTATATTCTAAAACTACATTGTAAGGCCTTTAATTGAAAGCACATCGTGAGGTTCTGCCATTCTGTCACCCATACTTGGGACTGTAAGAAGGTCAAATTCAACAGCCCAGACCCAGCACTGCGCACATTTTGTTTATACTGCCGTCTTTCTCATTAGTTAAAATTGAATATATAGACATTCTTCCTTCATTCATAATATATTGGTTAAAATTATAAACCCTATAATTAGGTAGCCTGGTTTTGTTTTTTATATCAGCTTTGTTGTGACACAATCCTCATGTTTTCATGTTCTGCTATATCATAAAACTTAATAATGTTAAGTGTTTTAAGAATTTGTAAAAAAATCAATAAAACATTATTACTTAATATTCTGGTATCTGCAGCAAAAATTATCCAGGTAGATAAGGACCAACTAACCATTTTAAATTCTTAAACATTCAATAATTACATACTTAAATAATTGGGATAAATATTTTAAAATATATTGTATGTTCTTTACATTATAATATGAAACAGAGAATACACCAAATCCTTTTTGAAACTGTGGAGCATTATTGGAATGTCAATTACTCTTATGTACAAATGAGGTAAGGCTCTAGAGGAACATTGCCCAATAGAATTTTGTGCAGTGGCAGAAATATTCCGTGTCTGTGCTATCATATATGTTAGATACAAGCCACATGTGGCCACTGAGCATTTGAAATGTGACTAGTGCAAGTGAAGTACTACATTCTAAATTTAATTTTAATAAATTTAAATTTAGGTATCTACACGATGCTTGTGGCTACTCTATTGGACAGGCAGGTCTAGAGAGTTGAATTCTGAAGGTCTTAAGTTCCTATAACTAGTTTCTATAGTGGTTTTTTTTCTGGTTCTGTCTATTCAAAAAGTTTCCATATAGCCAAATGATAGTACCTGTCTTTAGTAAATTTCTTGACTTTTTTTTTTTCTAATAAGCTCAGAATATTTTTTAAAAAACCCAGTTTCTAGAAATAGACCCATATTAAAAGCAAAGCAATTTGTGTGAAGGCACATGATTCTTTCTTAATAGGAAAGTGTATGTGCTACTGTATAAAGGTGCTTCAGTAAAAAGACATTCTAAATAAAGCTCTATGTTAGTTGTGCAAAGGTTTTTTTGCAGGTCCCCATCATGTATCATAGAAGTGATTTACTGGATAAAAGTTCTCCAAATACAGACATATGATATGTTTATAACATTACTATTACACTTAATTTAATTATAGTTGGTATTAAAAACCCAGAAAATTTGATAGTTGTTGATTATCATTTCCATTAAATACAATGAGACAAGATCCAAGAAAATAGTCTGACAGTGTCTGAGACAGATCAGTTCTTACCAGCAGGAATCTGATTAAGTAATATTAATCCTGGGCTCTTGAAGAGCTGAGATAAGAAAAAGATTGTAATTGTACATGAATGATGTAAAATATCCACAAACCATGAAAAGGTATGGTTGACCAACAGTATTAAATAATAATCGCAAGTGGTAAAAATGTTCTTATCAGTCATTAGACCCGAGATACACAAGCTAGTATTTATTAATCTTGATAATTGAGTAAAATAACCAACCCATACTAAAGTTATACCTGATTTAATTGCATTTATGTAGAAATAAGGTAAGACATTATCCAACATAAAAGTGATGAGAAACCTCTACCCTCTCCTTGGAGTATGCACATGGAGAGACAGAGACAGACAGAGATATCATGTCTCTTTTTTCTTTAATAAAGGCATTAACACCATCATAAAGACTCCACCCTCGTGACCTAACATAACTCTACTTACCTACCAAGGCCTTCAACAAATGGATTTTGGGGGAACACAAGCATTAAGTCCATAGCACCATACAATGGAATACTACTTAACAATAAAAAGAAAAGTACTATTGATTATGCTGGATGAAAAAAGCCTGAATCCCTTTCAAAAAAAAAAGAATAAATTCTCAATAATCTCATTTATATAAAATTATTTTTACAGTAGAGAAACCTATAGTTGCAGAAAGCAGGTCTGTGATTGCCTCAGGATGGCTAGATGGAAGAGGTAAGAGAAAGCGATTATAAAGGACAATAGGAGAATTTTAGAATTGCTGGGTGTGTTCATTATCTTGATAGTGGTGACAGTTTTACATATACATAGACACATGCACAGACATATATTTCAAAACAGATTTTGGAACTTAATTATATGCAGGTTATTCTATGTGTCAATTTTAGCTCAATGTAACTATAAAAAAGAGCTTAAATGACATAACATAAATATGGAAAACTTAAAAATCCTCAATATTTATATAATGCTTACTTCGTGCTGGACATTGTGTAAAAGCATTGTACACTGTGCTTATAGTAGAACAGTCAATACGTATTACTTGAATGTATGCCTGGTTTGTGTGATATTTGTATGTGAAAATATTTGGTCAAGAGCTCAAAGTTTGTATCCAAATTACATATCATTTTTTTTTTTCAAATTACACATCTAATCACAGTTTCCCTTTTGAACTTTTTTGGACTAAACTCAAGAAAATAAAATTAAAAAGGTGTTATTAAACCATGGAACCCAACAACAATAACATCTAAACACACACACACAATACACATTAGCTTTTTAAGTAAAATGAAAAGTAATCCAATTTATGCATATGAATGTCTAGGAGTCTATTTAGTATTACATAGAAGGGTTTAAAATACAATTTATTAACAAAGCGACTAACACTTAGTGGTGTCCAGTAAATATATTTTTAGTGAAACAATGAGCAGTCTTTTGTCATTTACATAGTTATATAAGGGCCTTTTAATTAAAATAGTTCCAGTGATGTTTAGGTAAATTTATTTTGATCCTATTCTCTTAAACCACTGTTTTTTATAAAAAACACCACGTCTTCAGATTCACCAGTTCTAACTGATAGTGTTAAGTGAAATAGCACTAATGAAATAATACTAGTTGTCTAAAAATTTAAATTAAAAAATAAAATGATGTTGAAATAATTTTTATAATGAAAAACTATATATTATAACTTGTGAGTTACCAAGGAAGCAATATTTAGAAGTAAATAGTCTTAAATACTTATATTAGAGAAGTAAAAAGGCTGAAAGGTGATATTTTGAAAGACAATAGAATGAAATCAATAAAAATAGAAATAAAGAGATTATTAAGGTATTAAAAAAACTTAAAAGAAAAATATTAGAGAGCATTTATCAGGCTGAAAATTATTCTTTGAAATATTACTAAAATAGATAAATTTCTAATGACAATGACCAAAAAGAGAAAAAGCACAGTAAATGATATTAAGATAGGAAAAGACTACATAACAACTAGTATAACAGTGCCACTCCCCTCAAAATAATAGAATACCTTGATGCTTAATTTTATGTGTCAACTTGGCTAGGCTGTGGTGCCCAGTTATGTGGCCAAACACTAGTCTAGATGTTGCTGTGTAGGTCTTTTGTTGATATGATTAACATTCACAGTCAGATGACTTCTAAGTAAAAGACGAGGATGATGTGGGTGGGCCTCATCCAATCTGTTGAGGGCCTTGGAGCAAAAATTGCAGTTTCCCAGAAAGGAAGAAATTCTGCCTCAAGACTGTAACATAACAATTCCGAGTTTCTATCCTACTGGCTTGATCTGTGCATTTTGGATTCAAGACCACAACTTCAACTCTTGCCTGAGTCTCTAGCTGGCTAGCCTGCCCTGTGAATTTTGGACTTGCCAGCCCTCACAGTTGCATGCGTCAATTCCTTAAAATCTCTCTCTCCTCCCACCCTCTCTTTCTCTTCTATTAATTCTGTTTCTCTGGAGAACCTTAACAAATACAAATATTATAATAATTTTACTCCAATACCTTTGAAATAAGACAGAAAAAATGACTGAAAATGCAAATTTAAGCCTGCGTAATTTTACACCCATTAGAGAAATGTACTCTGATTAAAACCTTTACATAAGGAAAAAACAAGTTTACATAGTTTTGTTGGTGAATTCCAATTAATCTCAAGAAATCAATTGTTAGTCATATATAATCTTTTCCAGACAATAGAAAAAGAGGAAGCACTCTTTATTAAATTTTATTCTTTATATAAAAACCAGACTATAATGCTCCAAGAAAAAAATTTCACCCTAAACCACCCTCCCATGAAATACATAGTTGACCCTCAAACTACATAGGTTTGAATTGCACGGATCCACTTATACACGGATTTTCTTCTGCCTCTGACACCCCTGAGGCAGCAAGACCAGCCCTCTCTCTTCTCCTCAGCCTACTCAACATGAAGAGAAGAAGAATGAAGAACTTTATGATGATCCACTTCCACTTAATGGATAGTAAATATATTTTCTTTTCCTTATGATTTTGTTAATAACATTTTCTTTTTTCTACCTTTATTAATAACATTTTCTAAGAATGCAGTATATAGTGCATATAACATATAAAATATGTGTCTATTGTTTATGTTATCAGTAAGCTTCTGGGCAACAGCAGGCTATTAGTAGTTAAGTTTTGGGGGAGTCAAAAGTTATACGCAAATTTTCGACTGCATGGCGGTCAGCACCCCTTACCCCCACATTGTTCAGAGGTCAACTGTATACAAAAACTATTAAGCATAATCTTAGCAAGCTGAATATAAAGCAATGGATAAAAAGGATGCATCAAGTTGTTTTTTCCTAATATATTCAAGGATGGTTAAACATTGTAAAATCTTACATTGTTATTCATTACATTAACAGAATAAATAAGGAAAAAGTGAATTATCTCAATAGGATGAGAAAAATAGCTTTTAATAAAATTCAATGCCTACTTATGGTTTCAAATAAAAAAGGAAGAAAAGAAACTTACTTTCCCTGAGAAAGGGTAAATACCAAAAATCGATAACAAATATATAGGCCTACACTGCAGAGAACCTCTTGCACATGTAAACCAAAAAAAAAATCAAGAATATCAAATGTCTATCAATGCTTTGTAGTATAGTCATATAGTGGAATACCATATAGCGGTGGAAATGTATAAATGAGAGTGATGTGCACCAATAGGCATACGTGTTAAAGCAGAACATTGAATAATGAAAGAAAATAACAGAAGGTATTATGTTCTGTTTTTATAAAGATCAGCAATGAGAAAAACTATTACGTATATCTAACAGAAAAATTTACACACACACATGCACAAAGCAAGGTCCTAATAAATACAAATCAAATTAGTGTTTAGTTATTCTGTAAAGGCAGAGGGATTGGTCAGGATAGGAACACACAGGTAGATGCCAAGAAATTAATAATGTTGTAGTCCTTAAGGTCAATTGTGTATTGATTGTTTTATTATCATGCTTCTTTATTACATGTATATGATAATATGCCATATATATCATACATAATATGTGTTTTTAAAATATATATATGTGTATGTGTATTGTGTAAATCATGCTTGCATCATGTAGGCCAGATGGGGCAAAGGAGCTCTATCATCCCTGGTGTGAATCCCATTTGATTGACTCTCACTTATTCTTTCCAATTATTTCCCTATTTTTTTGCCCCATCCGCTTTACTTGACACTGTTGCTAGAATGTGTTTTAGTAACTATTTCCTGATCATAAGAGCAGTACAACAAATTGATGAACAGCTAGCATAGTGGAGAGATTCAAATGCAAATCACCCATAATTCTGCCATAGAGAAAATATTACTTATCTCATGTGTGCATGCAGTACACATATACACATAGATACACAAAAACCAATTGAGAATTTCTATATGTATGACTTTGTCTACTGCCATCATAATATATTATAGAAAAATAAGCAGCATAATGTGTAACATTAATATTGTATACTGTGCAATGTATATTATATACTGTTAAGGTTGAGTCTATATTATAATATTAGTATAGTATGGAATATATAATATTTATATATTACAGAATAAATTATTAATATTAACATATATAATATTATATTAATATGTAATATAGCCTATATTACCAATATATAATTATAAATGTATACAATTATATAATGAGTAGTCTCATGTCATTTTATATTTTCTCAGGTCATTATTTTTCATGGCTGGAAACTATATCTAAAATTTTGTTTTACTCGTATACCAGGCCATCCTTTCTTTATCCAATGTCAAGTAGTTTTCTCTTGACTTGTATTTTCCAATTATTCCTTTGAATTTACTGGCGCAGGGCTTTTGGAATCTCTGCGCAGTAGCTAATCATTATCATTATTATTTATATTCAGATAAGCTAGAAAGTACAAGGTATCCCTTTGATATTGGGAGACTCAAGATTCCTGTAAGGTCAGAGACTTAATTCTTATAAACATTTAGTTTATTAAATACAGTCTAGATACAATTCAACATTCAGTCAACAGAAACATTGTTAGCCCTAGGTTTAATCAGAATAAAGTTAAAATGTTTAAAAAGAAACACAATGCATAAAGGAAGTTGCTCTTGATCTTTCTGGCTCCTTGACAAAGAAGTGTTGTCAGATTCCCTTCCCAGTTTCAAGCTACCGTTGATACCCCTTTCTTCTCTCCCCAGGGCTCCCTGGCTGAAGGAAAACTTTGGTACAACAGCTAGTGGTTTCTGACTTCCACATACAGCACCACTGCTTTTGTTATACTTAACCCATTGTATTTTCTCTCTGCCTAAAATGGAAAGGTACAAGCATCAACAAAAAGATACAACAAATCCATGAGTTTAAACAGAAAAGTGAAGAAAAATAATATATTAATTAAATTTCTTGGAGCCTCGTCATTTTTCCAAAATGATATCCTTTAGCCAATTTTTTTTAACCTATTTTATATTTTAGCTCAGCAGAATTGAAAAAAAAAACTATGGCTAATCAAACAACAACAACAAATCTATCGATTCTTCAGTGCATTTTGAAAATACTGAATAGGATATATTGTAGGGAATTGTGAAGATCAAGAAATGGTTGAATGAGCAATAATCTTATTCGTAATTTAAAAGTAACTTAGCTTTTATGGACTGTTGCAGTGACAGAATTTAAGAATCAAGTTGTAGGATGGTGTTCAACTCTGTCAAGAACTGCTACTCAACATGAAGCGCATTTTCTCTGTGTTCACTCTGTGTTTCTGTAGCTCATGGTAACCTAAAAGGTCATTTTATCTGTTCCCTCTAAGGAACTGCTAAAGAAACCAAGAAAATTGCAACACTACCCACTTGCCTTTATCCTTGATTTGATGAGAATTTGTACTGAAAATGAATTCAAAATATAAAAGAGCAACAAAAGGAGAAAAAAATCTTCTTTAAACAATTTGTACCAAAAGTCACTTTTGTCTGAAGAATTATGGACAAAACCTAAAGGAGTTCCACCGCTATCATTTCTTGCTCAACAAAATTCTGGAAGAACTATTTTTAATTTGTTTGGCCTAGAGATTAATGAAAGCAGCAGAGTTTCTACCAGTTCAATAGCTTTTGGCTGCTTTGTATGCATAAGTATTTCCAGGGCAGCTTGATAAGCATACTTAGCCCTACTTACAGCCTTAGTTACAGGGTCTTACAAGGGGACCTGAAACATGCACTTTAACCAATGATTTAGCCTGTGACTACTCTTTCAAAACATGGTCTCCAGTTGGCCACTCACATTTATCAAAATGAATAGTAAGTAAATTCTCCCTCTGGAGTTGTTATACTGGAAACTCTTCAAGGAAGTTGCCCATGGAGTTTTAAACAGTAAGACCCCAGCTTCCTAAATACAGATCTTTTTGTACATAGATATTTGTGATTGGCTAAAAATTTCAGTTTCTAACAGAAGTATCATGAAGGTGGAAAATGTGGATAACCTGCCAGCTAGTAAAACCAACTGATTCTCCTAGGGAGATGCATTAAGTGGATCTGAATTCAAGCTAATTCCAAAGGGCTAGCTGATTCCGTTTCTGTATTTGTACGTGTATTTATAACAGCATGTGAAGAAATCAGTTTCACGTGATGCAACCATAAAAGCAAACTGATGGTTGTCTCTTACTGTTTCTTTAACACTGCTAATGGGAAATATAGGGAGCACAGACTTTTTGCAGCCCAGGCAGTCTCATGTGCTTTTTTGGGTATTCACAGGTAATAAGTAATTCTATATTCAATTAGAATCACTAAATGTAATCTAAATTCAGTAAATAGAATGTCCAGTGCCATAAAATAATCAAAATTTTGAACTTGTTGAATTGAATCTTTTCCCCTCTGCAGTGGGGCTTTGCCGAGAGCTGGCTGCTTGCAGTGAGAGAACACGATGTGGCATTCCTCACTCTTCTCCAAAATTTTTCTTCTTCCTTCCTCCTACAGCTGGCCAGCAAGAATTTCCATCCTGCTAGAATGGAAGAGAGAGAGGAAGGAGCATATAAAAAAAGCATATAAAAAAGGTCATATGTGACTGTTAAGAATAGAAGTTACCCTTTAATTCCTGGGGAAAGGCATATTTTTAAAGCAGACTCTTTCTTAGGCTGTTTTGTTAGCTCTGTGGAGATTACCCTGCTGGCTCCTCCAACTGCACGCCTATAAGCAACTTCTGTTTTCCCTTTCCAATCTCTGTTCTGGGTTTTCCAAAGCCCATGCCAAACACTTTCTCCTGTTGGTGGCCCTTCACTCTTCTATTTTGCTTAAGCAAAATTTTAAAGGATCCCATGAGATTGGTTCCTGGATTTCAAGCAGTTTTGATCTACTGTCAGAGGGGAAGGAGTGTGGGTACTTCCAAAGCACAACTCTCAGCTCTACTGGCACAAGTTACTTTAGCCAACACCATAGAATTTGATGGCCAGTATATCTCTGTGTCTCAGTAAAAATTTTCAATTTATCACCTTGTTATACACACAACCCCCCGCACTATTTATAGAAATAACTTAAAAACAAGTAAATATTTAGCATATGAATCACTTTATTTCCTAAGTAAATATAAACAGCACTCAATATGACAATTTTGTGACAAGAGTGACCTCCCCCCAAAAAAAACACAAATAAAAGACAGTCTCTTTTGGTCTCATATATCTTACTTGTCTCTTCGAATTTATTGGAAAAGTTTGCAATATATTTCAACACCTCCTTTAAGACAAACATAACCCAGTTTTTCACTCTTAGTTTTGCTTACCTTTTTTCAAAAATTATTTATTTAATATTTATTTTTTGTAAAATCCTGTAATACTTAATAAGGACAATATAGTTTGTACCACTAATATCCCTTTCTTCTTTTTCTTATTTATCTCTAGGCTAGTATTGTTTTCTCTCTTTTTCATTATAAGCTTTTGGAGAAATAAAGCATGAATTTAATGTCTAAGGAAGTTTTAATTTAACTTCCTTGAGTCATGGGAGAAGGAGAAGTGAGCTATTATGAAATAATATAGTTAAGAATTTGACTTTGTAAAATGCCTGGAAATCTCCTGAGAAATTATGATTCTAATGACAATAAAAATAATTGTGATAATAACCATAATGATAATTTTAAGAAAAATAATGATGGTTAGACTAGACTAGGAGAACCATCTGGTGGATACTTTCATGAACAATGGGAAAAGTATCAGACAAAAAAGCAAGTAATGCATCCTAAAGAGTAGAAAAATTGTTACAGAAACCTTCAAAGCGACCTTTGTTTGTAATAGCAAATGGACTACCATTGTACTGTTTTTGCAAAATGTCATCACATAGACCTAATAAATATCTTTAGTAGGTACAAAAGTGACAGACTCTGATTGTCTAAAATCAAAACACACAAGGTGACATAATGGAAATAAAACTTGGGTTCTATTGAGCGCAAGGTTGTTAGAGACAACTATTAAATTCTTCCATAAAAAGCCAAGCACATTCACTTCTCTAATTGTCTTTTTAAACTTGAGCATAGGAAGAGTACAATGGATATAGACAGCACCATTACTAATTTTTAAAAATACTATATATTGGTGTGCTCCATTGATATTGTAACATTCATCTAGAATCCAATTCATCAATACTTTGCCTCAAAGAAAACACTGGGAAGGGGAAGATATAGAAAGAGAAAATACATAATTTTTTTCTTAATGTAGCATATTTCTTTTTATGTTTGAATATTGAGTAACATTTATTATTTTTAAATTCTGAATGCTATGATGGAAAAATGGGGGGGAATCTCTTCACCCAGTAATTTCTTTTGACCAAAATGTTTTAATGAATTGAATAAATATAAAAGAATTTAAACAATTCAGCCAATACCAAAGCATACGAAATGAGAACATGGTTTCCCTCCTCAAGTCCAACCCCATTTACTCTCCCTAAAGTTATCTCAAAAAGCAAACACCAAAAAGTCATTCCAGACATCTTTCTATGTATAATTACAAATAAAAGTATGATCAATAAATAGATGGATAAATTGATGGATGGATGGATGAATGGATGGATGGGCAGAAGTATATTTAGATAGGTAAATAAATAGAAATATTATTTCTAAAAATGGAAATTTAATATGCACAATTTTTTAAATATTTGGGTCAAATCCAATTTTTTCATCTCCCCATAACCACTCATGGCCACTCAACTTCAACCATTTGCTCAATGAATAACTTCAACTGAAGCTAATATTGCCTCCTATCTTAATACCATTAGCTGCCTCAGCCTTCAGAATTGTGCTGAGAACCTGGATTTGACTGGCCTTCCATTATGCCTAGACAATCATTTCTTTCCTGGCTGGGCACACTGAAGTTCTATCTTCCCATCAGCCAAGAAGGGCTGTGGAGATGCTAATGTCTCTGGGAACTAACTTTAGTCAAGGAGAGACATTAGGCAGGAAGGGCCCCATGACACAAAGTCAGGTAAGTGTAGCAGCGATTCAATGTATGATGGAGATGTTTCATGAAGATCAGAGTCAAGCAAATGCAGAAGAGAGAAGTAAATCACACAAACAAGTAGCTCAGACGCCCACGTCACCTACTTCTCCTATAGTAGTGCTTCTCCTTCAACTTACATCCATGTGAGCCTTACAAGATGGGGTTTACTATGACCAATAGTCAAAGAAGGGAAGGATTAGAACCTACATTGCAGGTTGGCTGTCATGATATGTTGACCCTTGCCAAAACTGCACAGCTGTTGCAGAACAGCCCAACTCAGTGATGGCCCTGAGAGAAAGAAGTAAAGAAAGATCCTCCCATTAATATTCTGAAATTTAAAAAAAAATCCTCCCAGATGGTAATGTTGTAAGCAGTACACGTGGTTGTCCACTTTGTATGGCAGAAGTAGCCCAGGGCAAGGGCATATTCTGATTTCTGAACATTAGAGGATGATGCATCTCCTTAGTCCAAGGCTGGCATGTGACTGGAAAATCAGAGACAAGGCAGTCTAATGAAGAGGTGTATGGTTAGGTCTATGTGAGCGGGCAATAAAAGTGCAGAATTTTTGGTTTCAAATTAATGCACGTTGGAGAAAACCCACCACAGCAAAGGCTCTCAGCAGTCAGATGGACAAGATGACCCACCTTGTAGATATCCATCAGCCTTTCTTTTTGTCAATCTCAGCTCTTCTGAAAAGAGCTAGTGAGGAGAATGATTATGGTGGCAGGGATGGAGACATCTAGGTTAAATAACCTGGACTTTCTCTCACCGAGTCTGATATAGCTATTACCACTTCTGAATACTTGCCTTACCAGCAGCAAGTGCAAATGATGGACCCTACATGTGGCACACTGCTGGCTGGGTTGGTCAGTTATAGTAATGTGCCCTGTGTACCTTGGAGAAGGTAGTGGTTTATCCTTTCCAAAATGGATGTGTACTCCCCATATTGGTGTGCCTTCTCTGCCCACGGTATCTCCACTAGCTCATTGGCCTAAGCTATCTGCTCAGTGGAGAGTTCCTGCTGCCACTGCCATTGCTGTACCTTCATATCCTAACTTCACTGGTTGTCTCAGCCTTCCCCACAGGTGAAGCCTGGCTTCACACCCACTGAAGCATGAGCCGCAGCTGTGCTGGTACCCAGGTCTGAACCAGCAGAATTGTGGAGCCTCTAGATTCTAGAAGGAAGAGGTGAATACTACATGGATGTGCAGGGAGATAAATGCCCCCTAGGGCAAAGTTTAACTAATGAGGGACAAGAGGCAGGAAGGATCCAGCAGATAATTTTCATACTTTTCCTTCCCTTGAACAGTTCCAAGGCAGAGGGGTTCCAGTGACTTCTCAAGGGTGTTCTGTGCACTTATACAATCAGTTGAGTTTTCTTGAAGATCTAGGGAACACCCTATATTTGTTTCTGTCTTTCCCTGCCTATTTTTTCTTTTTCTCTTGGTGCCCTGAGATTGCCCCCCCAATAAAGCATTATAGATAAACTTTGCCTTAGGCAACCTAGGCTAAGGCAATATAATTGTTTCATTTAATTTTATTTGTATTTGAGAAAAGAAACTAGACTGAAACTTAGTTAATTACTGAACCACTGATGGTTTGCCACATATGTATTATTGGCTAATTGATCTATTTTTTAAAAAGAAAAATATATGCATATGTGTGTGTACATGTGTGTATATATATGTGTGTGTGTATAAATATACACACATATATACACATGTATATATATACTTTTGAACAAAATCTCCAGAACTTGAACTTATGCTTCCTTTATAACACAATATTTCAATTTTAGACATTATTGATTATATCATCTCAATAAAAGATGATGAAAATTGACCTTCTTGCATGACTTTCCATGTCCCTTCCCCCACTTCACAATTATTTTCAGTTATGTTATGATTTCAAATTGTTGAGGAATATATAATCTACTTTATACTTCCCCCAAATGTTATATATATATTGAAATGCTTTCAATGCTCTCTATTAAGGCTTGTTCAGTATTCCTTTCTCTTGAAACCCTAATTAAGCTCCCCTGACCTAATTAAGTTTCCTTAATTAGTCCCCTGAGTTATATCAAAAGTTTTATGAAGCCTATACTTTCTTCTTTACTGGTGTATTTGCTCATTTTGTAGAAATATATCCTGAAATAGCTTTTTAGGAAAGGTTTTGAAGAAGATGAACTTTTTGAGCCTTTGTCCTAAAATGTCTTCTATCTAAATTTACACTTTGTTGGTAATTTGCTATATATTTTAGGCATATAATTGTAGGTTAAAAATTGATCCCCTTAGAGTGTTGAAGACACTGTTATGTTGCCTTCTAGAACTTTGAGTATTGGTGGTAGACTGGTCTGTTGCCAGTCTGATTTGCAGTCCTTTGTAGGTGACTTGCTTTATTTTTCTTAAAAGCTCCCCTTTAATTTTTTTTTTCTAAAGTCCCATGAGGGTACATCTATATGTATTCCATACATTCTCTACCATTCATTCGTGGTCCTTCTTCACTTTAAAAGAATTCTTATTTAGTTCTTCAGTTCTGGAAAATGTTATTGTATTTTTTAAAAATTTTGTTTTCCATTATTTTTTTCAACTCTGTCAAAATCTTTATCAGTCAGATTTTGGACTTCATCTTTCCCTCATATTTTCTGTTTATTTTTCTTTGTTTTGTATTTTCTAGATATTTCTTTAACTTTATCTTCTGACATTTCTATTTAAAAAAACATATTCAAGTTATTTTTCCAGAATCAAATTTTATTTCTTACGGGGCCTTTTTTTTATTTTCCTTTTGTTGACTTCTTTTTTTTTTTTGGTCACATTCTGGTCTTCATTTAATGGATGTGATATCTTCTTGAATCTCTCTCAGAATACTAAAAATGTCTTTCAAGTTATATTATGTTGTATTAATAATCATAGTTTTCTTCAGAGCATTTCTTATGTTTCATTATCTTGGTCTCCCTTTTTTATGTTGCAAATTTTTCTCAAATATATGATGATCCTTGGTTATGCAATCATATGCAAGAATGAAGCAATAAAAGCTACTGAAAGGTCTATATGAGTGAATGGGGCTTATCCATTTGTAGATTTAATGGCAGATAATTATGCAGAAAGCCAGCAGTTCTGCTAAAATAATCTCACCATCTCAACAATGAACACTCAATTATTATAATCCTATGCCATAAGATGAGAATGGAATATAGGATCCCTCTTCCCCCTCCTTCTAGCTTCTCATCTCATGCCTGCCCTTAGTCATTTCTGATATTTCTAGATCTCCCCTGCTCAAGGCCCTGGCACCAAGTCTTGCCAGGGTTCTGAAAAGCAGACCAGCAGCTCCTTCATCAAGAGCACCTTACTATAAGATTATTCTAGGTTGAAGCTTCTTCATCTTTACTTCATCCATTACCACCCCTCTTGGTCTTCCAACAATTTGTAGCTATCATTGGCTCATAACTTCTCTCTAGTGTGTTTACCCCATTTTTGTTACTTATCTTGTATTTTAATACAGTCTCAGAAGTGAAAGTGATAAACAAGTAGAGTATGGAAGCCCCATTTAATTTTTAAAAGTAAATTGCATGTGATTAAATCAATTAGAGATACATAGTTATTTCATGTTGACTTGTAGTTCAGATATTTCCATAACAAAATCTCCGTAGGAAAAAAAGTGTATTTCAGTCATCTTGCTCCCATTTTTTTCAAAAGATTTTTTCCTAAATTTTCTCTAATTCCACATCATTATCATTAATAATTTAACCATCAAAATTGGTATCTTATCACAATTGATTAGCTGAGAAATACAGTGAGAGCATCATTTATAAAGTTTCTGTCATATTGATTCAAAGATATATGGAAAAATAAATGTCAAAAAAATGTGTCAAGACAAACAGGTAAGGAAGACTTTATTCAAGGCTGTTGTAAGTGGAGAGAGGCCTGGACTCAGTCTGAGCCCAATTCCCTGACAAAAAGGACAAGAGTTTAAAAGAGTTGGGCTGGGAGAAATCATAGGCCTTTTGTGTTTGATGGTTGTCCTTGCCAAAGGAAAAGTCAATTTTCTCATACCTTTATGATAGGAGGTAGTTTTATATCTTGGAGTGAGGTATCTAGAAGTTAGGCTTCTATTCTCCCACAGAAACTAGGAGATAGGGAAGCTGTCTTCCTTGGTGATTATATTTTAAGGGGATGGCTTGCAAGTCCTTGAGAAAGAAATTCCTTGGTTAAAAAATTGGTAAAATGCTTTGAAAAAGATTTATATTTCAAATGGGCAAAGAAGCAATTTACAATTTTAATTTCTCTCAAGTAAATGTTCTAGGAAAAGATGGTCAAGGCCTAGAGTCAGAAGAAAGCCTGTCTAAAGTTTTGCTGAACTGAGAGAAATGTTAAGGTCTTCTTGGTCATTAAGCTGTAAGAAATTGTAGAGAATATTCTATACCCCTTCATTTTCCAGTGAGGAGACCAAGGACTAGACAGGTCAAATGGCTTTCATGGGAAAGCATGTGTAGTTGTTGGCAGGGCCAAGGCCACAGCACTTCTTCAAACTGTGGCTTGCCTTATAATCTTGGTCAGAGAACACAGGTCCTGGGATGCAGTAGATGGAATAGGTCTGTTCCACTAAATAAAGTAACAACTTCTCTTTTCCTTTATATTTATCATCTATAAAGACTACATACATATAATTTGTTCATCTTTTCTTCTAGGTAGTTCATTTTACCTTCCTCTAACTTAATCACTTTATATCCTGATTTTTGTACAACTCTATCATGAGGAAATAATGATGTACTGTGTGTGTACTATATGCCAGTACTATTTTGACTCCATTGGTAAAAAGTCCTAAGCCTTAAGTACTGATTTTTGCCCTTAACCCCAGAGTTTGAAATTTTTAGAGAGAAGATTATTCAGTGTATTCATTGCAGTATTGTTTAAAAGCACTGGCTTGGAAGACCAGAAGAAGACTATCTCTTAGCTCAGCTGGAAACCAACTCTGAAAACTTGGGAAAATCATTTACCTTCTCACAAAAGCAAAAAAATCTCCTTATTTGTGGCCTGAAAGACCTTTAATATTACTCTGAACTCTGATATTCTGTGATTTCATAAGATATAGTTATTTCACATCTATTGATGTGTGAAAAGTGTAGACAGATTTGTACTTCTGTTAGATACTGGTTATATTTTTCCACTTTTTCAAGCATATAATTTTGTGTGAATGCTATTTCTTCCTGTCATCTCCATTCTCCTGAGGGAACAATTCATACTTTGATGCAGACAGCACAGGTCCTCCATAAGAGAGTATAAGTTGCCTGAGGAGAAGACTAGCTCCATCTGATGTTTTAAATTTATTAATAGCCATGACTTATGTGGGCTAGAATAGTGATTGCTATGTAGAAAAAAGTGAAGAAACAGTGGTGGCCAAAATGATATTCAGAAAAAGTGGTGTGTTTTATACTCCTACTCTGGGAATAATTTCTTTATCAGAAAGTGCTAAAACAATCCAGCAAAGGCCAAATACTATTGTTTAGCCACCACTTATGTGTATTTATGAATGTATATAGATTTAATAAGAGAACAAATTGTGTGCACATGTGTGCACAGAGTTTTCAAAAATTTTTAAGTTTTTTAAAATTTAAATAAGTGGTGTAATTTTAGGAATGATATTGGAAATGACACTTATGTACCCTCAATTTAATAGAGATATAATTTATATCTCCAGCTTGGGTGTCTCCCCTAAACCTCAGACTTCATAACCAAATGCTTCCTTGAATCTCTAATCAAGGTGATAAACACTAATGACATCTCAAACTTAACATGTCTAAAACTAAACCCCTAATATTTCCTTCCAAATGTGTTTCTCCCTCAGTCTTTTTTAACTCAGTAAATGATGTTTTCTCTTCCAATTTCTCAGGGTAAAAACCTGTATTCATCCTTGACTTATCTCTGCTATAGTGGTCAAAAGCCCCTGGCCCCTCAAAGGTTCACTAAACTGTAGGGAGCAAAGGCCCCTGGCCCCATAAAGTTTTGCTGAAAAATCACTGACATGAGGCAGATTGGTTAATAGGAAGAAAAAGACACAGATTTCTTTAACATGTATGCAGAGGAACCCTCAGAATGAAGATTCAACTCCCCAACGGGGTTGAGAAGCTTATATGCATTTCTTGTAAAATGAGTTATGGGAGGGGAGAGAAAAGGAATTCTGTTGAGAGGCAAGAATGACAAGGGTCTGCATCTTTAGGCAGATAAGGAAACTTTGACTTTTCAGGGGAGTGCCAATAGAGGGGGTGGGCTTGAGGCTTCTTCAGTCAGTTCACCATGTCAAAATCCTCTATCATGGGGTAAAACATTTCTAATTTCCTTCACTGCTTTTCAAAACTTTATCCAGTTCACCAGCAATTCCTGTCAGCTTTTATTCAAAAGAGATCTAAATTCTGACTGCCTCTTCCCACTTCTGCCATTAACAACTCTTTTCAAGACACCATCATCTCTTGCTTGGATGATTGCAATAACCTCCTAAATGGCCTCTGACTTCTGCCATTGCTCCCTCCCACACCCCATAGTCTATTCTCCACGTGGAAGAAGAATACTCTTACTGAACCATAACCCAAAGGATGTCTTTCTTCCATTCAAAACACTGTAATGGTCCCAAACTGTACTTGTGCAAAAGCCAGTGTCCTCCCAATGACCCTCAGGCCCTAAACAATCTAACCCTCTTCCCCCACTTTCCCCTTTGAACTCATCTCCTGCTGCTCTTCCTTTGGGTCATTCCCTTCCAACCACGCTGGTCTTCCGGCTTCCCTCGTGAAAGTCAGATGTGCCCCGACTTCAGGGAAGTTGCCATATCTGACCACTTTTCCTAGAATCGTCTTCACGTGAACAACTGTATGGCTTATTCCTTCACCTTCTGCGGGTCTTTGTTCAAACATCAGCCTCTCCTGAAATATTTCCTGGTCACTCTATCTAAAATTACAACTCTGCCACTGACTGTCTCCCTTTTCTAAATTTTTCTCATTAACATTTTCCCAGCATATATTGTCATCTAACATGCTATATGTGTTACTCGTTTGTTATTTCTCTATTCAAATTAGAACACAGCTCCACGATGACACAAAATTTTGTTTTGGTTTTATTTTCAAAGTGTGATCCCAGTTACTAAAACAGTGCCTTACATAACAGGTACTCAGTAAATATTAGCTGGATAAAAGAATGAAGCGTACAACACGCTTTTATTTCTGACTGTTTAAATAAACTTATTTAATTGTATTTTTGCTGAAAATATAAAATATTCTATGCCTCACTTCAAAGCAGAATCCTCCTTCACCCATCTTAAGAGTATAAAAGGGTCAGAAAGCTAATGGTTAACGAAGAATTCTCAGACAGAGAGAGTTGGTAGGGTGCTGTGAGTTTCATTCCAAAGTGGAAGGAAGGAAGGAAAAGTGTCTGCTCTTCACCTCAAGGAAAAACTAGGAAAGACTAGGAAGAAAAGATTTTATGGGACACATGGAGAGCTTGATGGACAGAGTGTAGTGGTCTGATTTATATCTTGGAAGCTTAAAGGTTAAAAGGTTGTTTGAGGCATATTTTCACCTCAGGGGGAGGTACCAGTTTGGCACTTGTAGTCCTAATGGTGAGCTAAAGGTGAATACTCCAAAGATGGGTTATATGCACAAAAGCATTTTCCAACTGGAAACTCCTTAAAGGAAATTTGTCCAAGGGAGTCAAGTGAACTCAACAGAAAGATGGGAAGGTGCACCACAAAGCAGCTAATCAGTGTAGACGGTATCATCTCCACCCAGGAAACTGTAGGGGAGGGATGCCTGGCAATAGAGAACTCTTCTAAGAATTGATGAAAGTATTGCACAAGATAGTGTCAGCTTGAAATATGTTCAAAGCTCAGAGCATTACAGTCACTCACAGTAACACAAGCCAGGTAGGAACTTCTACTGCCTATTTTCTTCTCTCATCTCCTCTCACTTACTGATCCTGGAAGGGCCAGAAATCACTGTTAAGAAGGCACAGGAGAAGAGACAAAATGATAGGGGAAAGAGCGTGAATACCACCTGCATCCCTTTCTCACTGATGGTAGGATCAGGTCGTGACTTAAGGAGGAATCAAGAAGGTTAAAGGTTGATTATTGTATTAGTAGATATATTAATTTCATAAATTGCTGTCAATTTCTGAAAATAACACAAAAGTCATGGGACTCTACTGAATTTTATTAGGGTGGGGGTAGGATATTAATCCTACAGAATAAACTTAAAGCAAGGATGGGAATTGAAAATTAAGTTGTTTATAATTACGTCCCATGAAACACGTTTGCTCAATGTTATTGTTACATATTCAGTGAGGATCAAAACATTATGCCCTTAGTAATTGTAATCATTTCTACATAAAATACTTGACTATTTCACATATAAAACATTGTCTCTTGAAAAAAATCATATCAGGACTCAATTACCTTCCTATTAAAACTTGCTCAAATTTTACATGCCGGAAAATTGTTATACCTAACTTGACTTCTCTTCTTGACCAAGGAGAAAAAACACCCATGCCTCAAATATATTTCTCCAATAAAGCAGAAAAGCAAATGCACTCAATGTGTAGGTAGGTTGTGACAACCATTAATTGACCTTGGTGAATTGGAGAAATTAACCCACCTGTTCAGATCACTCTGTAAGAATGTTGCCAACCTCAACAGAACACTGGCTTTCAATGCTGTGGGATAAATTACGACATGCTAACAAAGCAGCTAAGATTACTAATGCCAATCTAAGTTTAATAATAGAAATATAATAGCCTTCGTATTAAGGGGACTAGAGCTATGATTTATTCTGCATTGTTCAAATCACATAAAGAATATTGAGTTTCATTCTCAGTGCTGTATTATTATAAGGAAGGGGCCAATCTAAAGTACATATAGAAGAAGTTATCTAAAAAACTATATAATTCAATGAACATTAAAGAACTGAAAAGTAGACTATATAGACAAATCATCTTAAAATGCTTTTATATAGAAGAAAGAAGTATATTACAAAAAAGAAAATTAAAATAGCCAATTAACAAGAAAATATGCTCAACTTCAATAATCACCAGGGGCATGAAAATTAAAATCACACTCATCATATTGAGTGAAAAATTTAAATCTGATAGTACAAATGTTGGAGAGGATGTGGAGCAAAAGGAACTTTCATACATTGCTGGTGGGACTGTATATTGGAATAATTACTTTACAGAACATTTTGGCATTATCTAGTAAAATTCAAGATGCATGTATCCTATGATAGAGAAATTGCATCCCTGGTTTTATATCCTAAAAAATGAATATACTTACATGTTAATAACACATGTACAAGAATGCTTACTGACAAGATTTGGAATCAAGTGCCCATCAAGTGCATGAAAGGATAAAGAAAATGTGGTACATATACACAATGGAATATTATTTAGGCATAAAAAGAATGAAATCCTGTCATTCACAATAACATGAATGGAACTGGAGGACATTAAGTTAAGTGAAATAAGTCAAGCACAAAAAGACAGATTTTGCATGTTCTTCCTCATGTGTGGAACATAATAGTTAAAGCAATTGAACTCCTGGAGATAGAGTAGAATCATGGTTACCAGCAGATAGGAGGAGTAGCAAAGAGGTGGGGATAAAGTGGGGATAATTAATGGGCACAAAAATATAGTTAGACAGAATGCATAAGATCTACTATTTGATAGCAAAACGGGGTGACTATAGTCAACAACAAATTATGATATACTTTTAAATAACTGAAGGAGTGGAACCGAAATGTTCCTAACACAAAGAAATGATAAATGCTTGAAGTGATAATACCCCAATTACCCTGATTTAATTATTACACATTGTATGCCTGTGTCAAAACATCACATGTACCCCATAAATATACAACTATTATATACCCATAATAATTGAAAAGATTAAAAGGGAAAAATTGTACATCATTCAAGAGCATTAATAATAAACTAAGTGGCCACAAAAAAAATGTTTACTGGCTTTAGGGAAGAAAAAAACAAATAAATTATGGTATGTTCACACAAAGTCATACTACAAAGCACTTAAAATGAACAAACCAGTACTACACAACAACATGCTCAAATCTTACAACTATAGAGTAAAAAAAGCAAGACATAAAATAATACGAGTAGAATTATTCCATTTAAATGAAGTTCAAAAATAGGTAAAACTAACACATATTGTTTGTGAATGCATATGTATGTGGTAAAACTATAAAAACAAGGAAATTCTTACATTCCCAGAGAGGATAGTAATTACCTGTAGTGGTGAGGGATGGAGTGTTATTGGAAATGACACGTACATCTTTTGTGTTCTGACAGCATTTTATTTATTGATTTGTGTGGTGGTTACCTGTATGGCCACATTAGAATCAACCAGTACACTCCTCCATATGAGGGTTATAGTTCTATGAAATAATGTACTTTCTAATACCTAAAGCTATTCATACATGAAATGAACTGCTTTTGTCACATGAGAATTCAGGAAGGTCCTATATGATCATCACTCAGAAGTATGAAATGAATACATGATTTGGGTGGAAATGTGACTTGTAAATTCTAATTTTGACATTCTGTAATCTTGTAATTCAAGGTTTCTATTCCTACAATGCTTGACTAACCTGATAAACCTCACCCTAAACATTCTCCTGCTTGCTATGTGAACATGAAACATTTGTTGGGGACATGTTCTGCCTTATTTGGGATTTTAAGTCCTGGCTTATTCCTTAGTTTCTCACCTTTGTTCTAAGAATTGCAAATTTAGGACATTTAAAAAATGTAAATCCAATGAGTGTTGCCATCTAGTGGGTGCCCTTCTACCTAAAGATCAGAGTATACAATTTTAATGAATTCTCTATAAAAAGCTCAGCTGCAAAAATATAGGAAGAAAAGCCATTGTATGCTTTTCCCCTCTGTAATTAAAGACTTAAAGCATAAAAAGTGGATTTTTATTCTTATTTGACCAATGACCTTTAAATGTAAATCTGAAGTAACTTCCCTGTCATTTATAGTTCCTACAAAGTACGTGAAGCTAACCTGAAATATAAAACATTGGAAATTTATTCCTGCACTAAATAAACTTAAGTAGGTAAAATAAATGGGAAAAAATGAGAAGAGAAGAAAAATGAATTATCAGACATTGACAGGAATATGGCAATGCCAAGAGAACAAGTAAAATTTAATAAAGATGAATTCTGCTTTGTCTATTCAGGGAAAAATAAATACTGTCCAAAACAATTTTTCTCTGCTTAGCTCTAAGAGAGGATAGAATAAATATTTGAATCATTCTCTGGTTGTTCTGCCACATTGGTATGTTTAGGAAGCAATAATAATTCTCCTTGAATAAATATGTTCCAAGATATTAATATGTTCCCAGATTGGAGCTTCTTATCTGATGATAAACTTAGCATATCTTAATAGTTAGAGCACATAACCAAGGAAACAGATGCGAAGACTGTATATCTGTCAGGATGGATTAAGTTACCAGCAGACAGGTACACTTACAGACAACTCCCATATCTTAGTACCTTAGAATAATAAGTTTTTTATTTCATGCACACCACACACCCATTAGGTTGGATAAGGCCTCTGTTCCAAGTCTCTTCACTTGGGACAGGACACAGTTTAATATCTCAAATATTGTCAGGATCTGTGTCTAGGGGAAGGAGATTTTTGAAGGGTCTTGAATTGCAGATAAATACCCTCACCTGGAAAGGATACAGGACATTCTGCTCACAACTCATTGACCAAAACTAGTCACAGGACCCACCTAAGTACTAGGGGGTCAAAAATTGCAGTCCTGATATGGCCATAAATTCTTTGACAATCCTCTCCTTGAGAGGTTGTTTCTCTCTCCTTGAATCTACACAGGTTTAGCAAGTACTGTTATTAATAGAATAAAAGGAAATGATGCTGCACTAATTTTCAGGCCTACCTTTAAGAGATAGGCAATCTCTACTTCCTACTCTTGGAATGCTCACTCCAGAAGCAGTTTCTATGTGAGATTTATGACTACCCTGGCACTGCCATGACATGAGAAAGCCCAATACAGACACGTGAGGAAGATGCATGGAGAAGGCTGCCTGCCTGGCCCACAGACAAAATGTGGAGAAGAACTGAAGACCACATCCAACAGCCTGATCTGAAGCCCCAGACATATGGCTCTAGTCAAGTCATCTCAGCTACATCCAGACATTAAAGCCACCACAAATGAGGTGGCACGCGGCATCACAGAGCCAACATGAGCCATCCCCACTGTGCCCTGCCTCATGTATGACCCACATAATAGAGAATATAATGAAATTGTTATTGATTTACTCTACTAACTTTTTAGGGTGGTTTTCTATGAAGCAATAGAAAACCAGAACACGTATTTTGAACCTGGAAAGTGGAGAGCAGGAAATAGTTTGTACATATATGACTATCATAGTCTCTTTCCAAACTGCAGTACATATTTGTGTAAATAGTATTGATGGTTTTGTAATCAGCCTTGCAAAATGACCCCCTCCCTAAGTTATTTTTTGTTCCCTCAGACTTTACCTGCCAAGTCTAACACCCAGACTTAACCAGCCTCTCCACAGGACTGACCATAAATCACCAACAGCTGACTCTTGAATCAGACCACCTGAAGACCTATATGACTTCAAACCCCTGAAAACTGACCTGCGTTCTATAACCTGCTATAAAAGCCCTTGCCCTTAGTCAGTCGTGAGATGGGTTTGAGACTATTTCTCACATTCTCCCAACAGACATCTTGCACGTTAAAATTCCTTTCTTCCTTGGCAAGCATCCTTGTCTCATTAATTAGCTTTTTGCGTGGTGAGTGACAAGACCTAGACTGGACCCTTTTTTGGGTTCAGTAACAGTTTTCTAAAAGCTTCTCACTTGATTTACCTCTTCAGACTCTTCTTCCTCCAGTGGCTGGGACAAGTTTCCTCTGCAGATATTTTAATCTGGGGATTTTGATTGCATTGAGTATAGTTCACCTGAAGAGCCAAAAGTTCATATGCCCCTAGAGCTCTAATATTTGTGAAGAATTTAGAGCAAAAATGAACTTCTGATGTACACACAGAACAGAAAACAGTGATTATAAAGAAGGATTATAGAAATGATGGGAAAACAGTCTGGATATTAGAAAATATATTGTTCTTCCCACCACGTTCCCTCACAGAAGTCAAAAGGAAGCTGAGAAACTCTTTGTGCTCTAAGTAGGAGAACATCTTCCTGTCCTCTGTATCTCTGGTAAGAGAGAAAAGGCTACCCTCAGAACTATGCAAGTTTCTACCAAAATAGTTGCCCTTTCCTTTCCCCCAGCACTAACAGCTCATCTACACTCTCCACCTGGAGGTTATTAGGACTAACCTCAGGTTACCTTTCATTCCCAAGAATCTATTCCTGATTTGTTTCTAAGGGCATTGGAGATAATATCTATCTTTGCCCAATTATGACACTCCTGTCTTCTCTTCCCTTCCCTTAACATAGACTTATCACATATGGCATACTGTATTTTTTACTTTTTGACCATTTTTCTACACCTCTATCCCCAGAATGTATGCTCCATGTAGGCATAGATATTTGTCCATTTTATTACTGGCTATATACCCAAGACTTAGAACAGTGCCTGGCACAGATTAGATTCCTATTAAATTTTGTGCAATATGTAGTTGCATGGATAGACAAATAAATGTAAAAGAAAAATAAAGTTTTTAGTTTTGGTAGGTAGGACTCCAAAAGTTTAGTGATTGGAATTGTCCTGTAAACTAGATATATCCCATTCTTTGATTTGATTTAATGCCATAATCTCAATGAAGTTTAGGAAATGTTGTACCTTTGAAAGTATACAAACAATGGCTGTGACAAGTGCTAAAAATAAATAATACAGGACATGGAAACCTACTTTAGTCAGGCAGCAACTATACTGGTGACTAGAGATAAGGGAATCACTTTTGAATTATTATCGTGTTATAATTATAAATGCCTTTATTCACTTATTTCCCTTTTGGTACTCTTCCTACAATAAGAATTAATCATTCACCAAGTGAATTGTGGTTAGCGCCCTGTGAGTGGGTGAGTACATTTCTGTCAAAAATGTGTTAAAAATTTCAGAGATCAGAGGTATTCACACACTTCATTGTATTATCCATGAAATGTTTTCTTCAAAGTATTAAATGTAGCAACACTAAAAACAAAACTCTTTAATAAAATGTAATATATATAAAGGACAAAAAACAAAAAAGGAAGAAACATCTGTATTTTCATGAAATATTAACTACTATAAATTATGAGACATGACAGATGAGAAAAGTTCTGTATATCCGGCAGAAATGTGAAGACCCCAAAAGGGATACAAGCCAGAGTAATTGTACCCCAATGAGAAAAACAAAACAAAATGATGATTTCAGTATCATTTTAAAATATATTTTAGGACCCTTCTATACAAGAAAGAAATTTTAAAGAAAAAAAAAACTACACTAAATTAATATAAGTATTAATAGTATATAAATTATTATTAGGAAATAAGAATTTCCTAAATTTAGGAGATAAATTCCTAAATTTTGGCTATTATAAAGATATTTCAGGTCATCTTTTACAATTTTAAATTTGTAGCTTATCTGGTAAACTAAAGTGGTGGGACTTTTCTTACTCTTCAATTAATCCTCCTAGATCTCAGATTTTCCTTCTTCTATTTTTTTCATGAATTTAAAGCAGAAAAGATCACTTGTGTCAGCTAGAGAACCCTTAATGAAAATTCTTTTTTGAGAATGTGACAAAAATTCTTCACTCCTTAACTACTTTAACTTTTCTAACTAATTCTTATGTGAGCTAAAATTTAAGACATTTTTACCAGAAAATTTTACAACATGGTTCCAGTGTAGACATGGAAGTTTCAGTTGAAGGCAGATGTCATTTCTATAAGGATACATATTCCCTTGAAAATTAAGTACTTCACAAATACTTAATCCTACAGGTCAACAGAGTTTAAAAACACATTTAATATGGTTTTATCTGCATGAGTTAATATTGTATTTTCTATCTCAAATAGCTGGGAAAAACGCATATACCCAAAATTTTTTAAAAATTGTGGTAGCCTTGATGGTTTTGTCCTGAGCCAGCAATGCATTTATGAGCCACTTTAGATGTAACCAGTGGCATATATCTGAAAGAGCATTTTCAGGCCTTGGTATGCAGTATTAAATGTGAGACCAAATCCATTAATTATTCATTCAACCAAAAAAGTCTATAGACTCAAAAAATTTGGACTTGAGACTTGGCTTACTGATGTATCTAGTTTACTCCATTGATTCCACCACTTGTCACTCTTCTACAAAATCATCTTCCTTCTCATGGATCATTTGTCAGATCACATCCACTCTAGTTACTGCCCTATAGTTCTTCTCTTCTTTGTAACAAAACACCTCAAAAGAAATGTTTCTATATGGTCATCAGTTCGCCTCCTCCATTTCTCTTGCACCCACTCCAATCAACCTTTTGCCCTCACACTTGAAGGAGCTCATGTTCCTAACTGCTCATGTTGCCAAAGCCAATGGTCAGTCCCCAGCTTTTATCCAGTCTATCAATAGCACTTCATGCAGTTGATCACTCCATCTTTCTTGAAATACTTTCTTCAGTTAGATATATTTCTCTCTGCCCCTGCCCCTGCTTTCTGTTTCTCTCTCTGTCACACACACACACACACACACACACACACACACACACATACACACACACTCCATTGGCAGCTTTTGTTAGCATTGCAGGCTCCTTCTTATCTACTCTGCATTTAAACCAGAATGCCCCAGGGTTCAGACCATAGGCTGCTTCTCTCTCCTGTCTCTCCTCACTCTTTGGGTGTTCTTACACAGTTTTATAACTTTAAATTCTGTGTAGTAAAGGTTGATTCTGAAATTTATAACTGTAGATTAAATATCAGCCCTAAACTTAAAATTCATTCCTCCAACTTCCTGTTCACATCCTCAGTTGGATGACTAAAAGGCATCTAAAGCTTAACATATCCAAAAACGCCGATCTCCTAATTTCTACCAACTAGCCCATGTTCCTAAAACATCCTCATTCCACAATCTTTACTATGTCAGGAAATGGTAACTACATGCTTCCAGTAACCCGTGGAACACAGCACAACCTGTAAGTCACCACTGACAGTTCTCTTAAGTGATTCAATTCATCATCAAGCCATAAATGTTCTATCTTTAAAATATATCTGCACCACTACTGCCGGATCTGAAACACCATTATTTCTCTCCTGAATTATCACTGAACCATCCTAAGTTAACAATTTGTTCCCACTATTACCCTCCTAAAATCTATTCTCAAAACAGCAGCCAGAGTACTCCTTTCAAAACGTATGTCTAATCATGTCACTCTTCTGTTTAATACACTACAATGATTTTTCCATCCCAATTAGCTGTTACCATGACTACCATGTCTTCCATGATCTAGATCTTTGCTATCCCTCCCAGCTTATCCCCTATGATTCTCCTCCACCCCATCTTACCCCAGCTAATTCTATTCCAACCACACTTGTTTTTCTTTAAAAATTCCATGCGTGCTCTTGCATGAGTATTTGCAGTTTCTATTTATTCTGCAGAGACAACCCTTCCCACATATAGCTGTATTACTTACTCTTAAGATCTCTACTGAAACATCATCTCATCAAAGAGCCTCCTTTTACTTCTTCCTTCCCCTCCCACCACAGCAGACATGCCCTTATTCCCATTACCTTACATGATTTTTCTCCATTATACACATCATTATCTGATAGTTTGTATATTTATTTGTTTATACATTTGCCTCTCTTTTACCAACTGGAATATAAGCTCCATGAGGGTAAGGAATTTGTCTGTCTCAATGTTACATTTATAGCTCTGAGTATAGAACCTGTAAGTTAATAAAGTTGCTCACACACATTAGTGCTTTGTGATCTGAAGACAAAGTATATCCTGTGTGATGCAGAGAAGAACCTGAGGAGCTTGCTGGAAGTTTCTTGGGACTTCCATGTTTGCCTGTGCTTTTTTCTCCTACCCTACCATTACCTTTATTAAAGCCTTATTAAAGCCCAAAATGAATAGCTCCTCAATGTCTTGTGAGTACTTTCAATCATTCAGTCCTGTGCAACTGATGCAAAAGAATACCATTAAAGTGAAAAGACAAACCCCAGAAAGAAAAAAATTGTGATGCATATATCCAACAAAAAAACTCATATTCAGAATATATAAATCAGTAAGAAGAAAAGCAGACATTTCAATAGAAAAGGAGGCAAAAGACTTGACCAGGAAATTCACATGACTTATTTTATAATGGCTAACAAAGTTATTAAAAGGGAGTTCAACTTAATTATCCATTATGAGAATTTAAAAATAAAAACAAAATACAACACTAGTTCCTACCCACCAAAATCATTTAAGTGAAAATTTCAGATAAGATCACATGTATAGCAAGGATATGGGATGACTAAGCCTCTCATGCACTACTAGCGAGAATAAATACAATCACATTGAAAAACTATTGTCGATAGCTACAATAGTTGAAGCTATTCATACCCTATGACTTAGCAATTTCATTTCTACTCATATGTCCAATAACAAGTGGAACAGAATACACACATGTAGTTAGTTCATGACAAAACATTAAATTAATTAAAAAGTAGTTCCTTACAGCACTATTCATAATAGCTCAAACTGAAAACATCCTGAATGTCCTTCAACAGCAGAATGGATAAAGTTTTGCATGTTTGTATATTAAAATACTGTTCAGCAATGACAATTAAGAAAGTAAGCCACATGCGACAACATGGCTTACTTAAATCTGCCAAACATAATATTAAGCAAAAAGTCAGACACAAAAAAGTACATTCTATATGATTGCTGTTAGAAAAACTTGAAAAAGAAGAAAAAACTAACCCATGCTGTTAGAAATGAGGTAAAGGGAACATAAGAAGAGCTTCTGGTGAGCTGGTATTTTTTATTTATTAATGTGAAGACTGGTTACATGAGTGTTTTAATATTGCAAAAATTCATCCAATTGTGTCCTTATGATTTGTGCAATTTTATGTACCTATATTTCAATAAAAGTTAAGAATTAAATCATGAGTAAATTTCTTATAATCCAATAATATTTTAAAACATTACATTTATTTTCATAATAGCACATAGTAATAGTGGACCAAAATATATTTAATTAATAACTAAATATTAGATATTAAGTGTTTCAAATGTGTTAATGTTATAAATGTAGTGAATATCTCTGGACATTCTTCAGTGTGGATCTCTCTGGTTATTTTATTATCACAAAATCCTAGAAGTGGAAATATTTAATTAAAAGTTAGAGAGAATTGTTTAGGTCTTGTTATCAAGTAACAAATTGTCCTCTAGAGAGTTGATACTATGGAATATTATTCTAAAATCTCTAGGTTATCTTCATACAATGAGATAAAATCACAGGAGATGGGACAAATATGGAGGTGCCTCCTGCTGGACTCCAGACTCCTGAATGGTTTTTATGTGTTTTGAAATATATTGCCTTTGGCATGGGATTTTTCCATCAAAGAGTTATTCAAGGCAACAGTGCATGAAAATTTCCACATTATAATTTTCTAAACAGTCTTTCATCAACAGTACTACAATATGTTTCCATTCAAGGCAAGGAAAAATGCCTACTTTTTCCAAGCCCCTACCATTTTTTATATCATATTTTTCTTTCATTAGCCTACCACTTCAGGCATCTGGTTGATTTCCTGTTCCTCTTCAATGTCATACTCATCCTCATTTCTGTGATTTTATCAGTTTTGTTTCCTGAATCTGAATTTTCCTTCTCTCTATTTTCTGCCAAACCCTATCTCACCCATACTTTGAAGTCTAATTCAAGGTCTATCATCTTCACAAACATTATTCTAACTTCCAAATTTGAGCCTTTTCTTTGCTGGATATACAATGCACTTGGGCCTAAACTTCTACTTTGTTATTTTGAAAGAAATGACTCACTAAATGCAATCTTAAATTTCTTCCATGCAAAGAAAGTATTATGCATAAGTTTTATCTTCTTTGCTAGAATGGATTTTTTATAGGTATATCTGTGTTATTTATCCCTATATCCTAAACCCCCAACAAAAGTATAATACCTCATAGATGCTAAATAACTATTTTCATAATAATCAATGTTTTATTGAAAGCCAAATTTCTCACATCAGCTATTCACACTGGGGTATTTTACAGTAAAATAACAGAAAAAAAATTTTAACGTGGGTGAAAATTAATTATGTAATTATACAATTTGGTTTGGCTTATGCATAAAAGACACAGTCTGTGCAGTAAATACTCTAAGTTTGCACGATACAATGTGGCAGCCATTAGCCACAAGCGGCTATTGAGCACTTGAAATGTGGATAATCTGAATCAAGGTGTGCTGTGAGTATAAAGTACACATCAGATTTTGAAGATTTATAGAAAAAGATAATGTAAAGTATCTCATTAATAATTTTTATATTGATTCCATGTCAAAATAATATTTTGGATCTATTGTGATAAACAAAATATATTATTAAAATTAGTTTTGGCTAGGTTTTAGTGTGTTTTGCCTTTTTAATGTATCTACTAGAAAATTTAAAATTAAAACTGTGTCTCATATTTCTATTAGATAGCACTTCCATAAGCCCTTTTAGGATATAATCTATTATTAAAACATAGAGATACATTAGAAAATGCATAAACTAAATTTCTCACTATCCTCAAGCAGAAATTGGAAGGATCCAGACAGAAAAGTAAAGCTTGCTGAAGTACACCATAGTGAACCAGAGTTAACATGTGAAAATATATTGTGCTCAAGTTTATTGAGGCTTAGGCATTAATGTTCTGAAGACATTCTGAGTATTTATGTTTGTTATTCCTAAGATATTTG
The DNA here is from genome assembly GCA_023783475.1 of Daubentonia madagascariensis. Taxonomy (NCBI): domain Eukaryota; kingdom Metazoa; phylum Chordata; class Mammalia; order Primates; family Daubentoniidae; genus Daubentonia; species Daubentonia madagascariensis. The sequence goes on along the minus strand of JAKFHU010001035.1, from coordinate 34,593,466 downwards.
AAACATACAATTCCAAATTGTTATTTTTCTAAAAGTTTCTGATAGTACTACAAAAAATTATGGAAGGCATCTGCTTATATATCTGAAATGAGCAACATGTTTTTGGTTTTTATTTAATCAGGAATAGAAGCTGGGGATGTAAGCCTTTAAAATAAGCTTTTAAATTATTATTGGAAGTTATTACATTTCTTTTAAAATATATCAAGTTATGACCTTTCTTTTAAAATATATCAAACTAATTTTGCAAGTCTATTAATTTTTAAACAAATATTTATTGAATTATGACTGCCATTATTCTAATTTTCTTTTCTTCAATTTGCATTCTTCATACTTCAGTTTGTTAAGTGTATACAAAGAAAAAATTATTTTTATAATAGGCAACAGAAAGGGGTGTGTGTGTGTGTGTGTGTGTGTAAAGAGCCCTCATTCCCAGCCATAGACATACAGCCTCTAATCCTCCCTCTCAGTGCCAATTCACAAAATTTAGATTACCCACTTTCATTAGCTCACTAAGTTCATCAATGACTTTTAAACTGTTGACTTCAAAACATTTTGCTCAGCCACTTTGGTCGCTTATAACAATTGCACACTTACTTCTTGAAATTCTCTCCTTTTTCAGTTTTCATACTTTCTACCCCCTCACCATTTCTTCCTGATTTTCTTTATGAAATCCAAGTGTAACATATACATTGATAATTTTCAAATCAATGTCTTTGGGTATCCTTCTCTCCTGAGATGCAGATGGATACATACAATTGATTGCTGAGGTGAAGCTGAACTTCATTTAGAAATGAGCATGCCCGAGTCTGAACTCATCTTTTTGCCGACAATACCTGCTATTGAATTCCCCAAATCAGATGCCTGCGAGCCATTGTACATTCCACCCTCTTCCTTGCTTTCTTATATAAATTCTCTTCCTAAGTCCTATCATCTGTCAATTCTTGCTTTTAAATATTTTAAATACTCATTTCCTACTTTCTATTCACTTCCACTGCTGCCCTAGTAAAGGCCCTCATTATCTCCCTTTTATAGTACTATCTAACTTCCCTATCACATCTATCATTCTGTCTCCAATATATCTCCTACCCTTCTGGTATTAATCTTTACAACATGGAAATCCAATCATACTTTTCCCACATTAAATTTCTTTGGCACTTCACCTCCATCTGAGCAGTATTTCTCAAAGTGGTGCAGACTGTTATCATCAAAACCACTAGATCGTAAATACTGGGGATAGGGCGGGAACCTCCAGTTTTACAAATTCTCCAGGTATAATGCATAACGTAATGCAGTTTGAGAATCACTTCCGTAGGAGGAAAGCAGTTAATCCATTCACGAGGCATACATTGCCCTTCATTATCTGATTGAAGTTGTTTTTTTTTTCTTAGCCTCTCCCATTATTTGTTCCAGCACTATTGAACAGATTTGTGACTCTCTGAAGGTACCATCCATTTTCTCCCACAAATTTATTCCTTTGTACAAACTGATCCTTCAGCTTGAAATTCCTTTCCACCTTTATTTCACAGCAATTTTCATTCAACCTTCAAATTCAACTATTTGGCATCAGGGAATTATTTTAAATCTCTATGTCCTCAATGTCTAGTGAGCATCAAGCATGCACAGTGCACAAAAGGTGCCCAAATTCACCCCACACACACAAACACACCCATGACACTCTTTTTCTTTCCCTTTTATTTCAGAATATTATAGGGGTACAACACTTTGGTTACATATATCGCCCATGCACTGCCCGTGTCAGAGCTACAATCGTGGTCATCCCCCAAACTGTGCACCCTGCACCCATTCAGTGAGAGTTTTCCCATCCCCTCCACCCCCTCCCGCCTGCCCGCCCCCTGATGAATATTATTGCTCTCTTGACCTGTTTCCTCACTTTTTTATTTATGTTTGTTGTAGGTGTCTTTTCCTCCTTTGCATTACAAAGTGTTAATTCACTGAGTGTAGAGATTTTGTTTTCTGCTACATCGCCTCTACCTTGAACAGTAGATGACATATAAAAATTTGTTGACCAACGGCCTCAATTAATAACTTAATGTTATTTAATAGAAATAAGTAGATGATAAATCCCCAGATTCCATGATGTATGAGGAAACAACAAACTCTGGGGAGAGAACACTGGGGTTGTGGAGAACTGTGCTCTAGGCCCAGATTCTGTTTTGGTTTTTTTGTTTGTTTGTTTGTTTATTTGTTTTTATTAATTGGCAGTGTGAGCACATTTCTTAATACCTCTAACTGAGGATTTGTACCAGGAAAACAAGAGGCTTTGGGATGGTTAAGTGACTCTTAACCCTGGCTGGACTTTATAATCATATGTGGTGTTAAAATTCACTAACCCAACCTGGATGTGAGGCCCCAGCTCAGCAGGTCCAAAATCCTCCCAGGTGATTCCCATGAGCAGCCAGTTGGAGAGCCTCTGCAGCAGAAGATGATGATGTGTACCCTCGGCGTTCTCAATCTGTCCTCTGTGGCCTTCTGAATTTTCATGTGCAAAGAATGACATTAATTAAGCTTTTTATGCACACATGGAACAGCTAAGTGTTTTTCATCTGACATTACTCTTTTTGGTAAACAAAATATATATCTCTTTGCTTTAACCAGAAGTCTGACTGCAGGCATTTAAAACTGGCAAAATATCACATCATTTACTTCTGGGAAGCAAAACAAAAGCACTGAGGTGAACTATACCAAATGCATTTAGTTTTTACTTCTCTAAACACACATTTCCCCACCTTTTGCTGTGCAGTGAATGGCATGTTCTTGGACACCTTTCGGGATCTCTGTCCTTCTACATTTCACTGGGCCAGTGAATTCCATTGACATGGTATTTATCAGATGTTCAGAGAGAAGGAGACAAACTGGCCCTAACTCATTCAGAGACCAAGAGAGCTAGTGAACAATTATCTCTAACTTTGGTTCTCTACCTACAGAATAAGCCTGTACTACAAGGCTATAGTAACCAAAACAGCATGGTACTGGCACAAGAACAGAGACATAGACCGATGGAACAGTACTGAGAACCCAGACATAAAACCATCCTCATACAGCTATATGATTTTTGACAAAGCAGACAAAAATGTGCACTGGGGAAAAGAATTCTTATTCAATAAATGGTGCTGGGAAAATTGGATAGACATATGTAGAAGACTGAAACAGGATCCGCACCTCTCACCTCTCACAAAAATCAACTCACGATGGATAACAGATTTAAACCTAAGACATGAAACCATAAGAACTCTAGAAGACTATGTTGGAAAAACTCTTATAGGCATTGGCCTAGGCAAAGAATTTATGAAAAAGACCCCAAAAGCAAGCACAGCAACAACAAAAATAAACAAATGGGACCTGATTAAATTAAGAAGCTTCTGCACAGCCAAGAAGACTATTGCTAGAGAAAATAGATGACCTACAGAATGGGAGAAAATATTTGCAAGCTATATATCCTATAAAGGGCTGATAACTAGAGTGTATATAGAACTCAGGAAAATCAGTAAGAAAAAATTAAACAACCCCATTAAAAATGGTAAAGGACATGAACAGAAACTTTTCAAAAGAAGATAGAATAATGGCCAAGAAACATATGAAAATATGCTCAACATCTCTAATCATCAGGGAAATACAAATTAAAAACCACAATGAGGTATCATTTTACTCCAGTGAGAAGGGCTTTTATCAAAAAGTCCCAAAACAACAAGTGTTGGCGTGGATGTGGAAAGATAGAAACACTCATATGCTGCTGGTGGGACTGCAAACTAGTACAACCTCTATGGAAAGTAATATGAACATACCTCAAAGTAGAACTACCATTTGATCTGGCAATCCCACTACTGGGCATCTACCCAAAGGAAAAAAGACATTCTATAATAAACACATCTGCACTGGAATGTTTATAGCAGCACAATTCACAATTGCAAAGATGTGGAAACAACCCACGCATCCATCGATACATGAGTGGATTAATAAAGTGTGGTATATGTATACCATGGAGTATTAATCAACCACAAAAAACAGTGGTGAGCTAACCCCACTTGTATTATCCTGGATGGTACTGGAGCCCATTCTTTTAAGTGAAGTATCTCAAGAATGGAAAAACAAGCACACATGTACTCACCATCAAATTGGTACTGATTGATCAACACTTACATGCACATAGGCAAGTAGCAACCACTGGGTGTCAGGCGGGAGGGAGCGGGAAGGAGGGGATGGTAAATTCACATCTAATGGGTGTGGTACACACTGTCTGGGGATGAGCATATTTGTAGCTATGACTCTGTCAGAGCAGAGGAAATATATGTAACCTCAACATTTGTACCCCATAATATTCTGGAATAAAAAATATAGCAAACCACAGAAAAAAAAAAAAAAGAATAAGCCTGTGAGCTAAATGGGGGGGGCGGGGGGTGGGACAGAAGAGACAAAACAAAAAAGGCATTCAAAAGAACACATCAACCAACCTAAGTCAGTACTGTGACATACCATTGGGAAGATGGCTCAGGAAAGAGCCTGAACTATTTTGAGTGAGTCATTGTGAATATGTAGAGAGGGATCAATTAAGAAAAAAAGAGGGCCTATATTTAATCAATCAAAAGAAAAAAATCAACAACACCCCTTACCAGATAGTCAAAGTTTTCTATTATTTGACCCCAGCCTCCTTTTCCAAAATTTTAATCTTTTTCTCACATCCTAACATCTAGGAAAATTAAGCATACTTATATATCCCTCCACAGCAAACATTATTTTGTTTTCACACATGCTGTGTCTGCTGTCTGGAATTCCCCTTTCTCCAACGACCAGGCTCAAATCTTAGCTTTACTTCGGGATCATGCTCAAATGCCTTCATCCATATTCCCAGACACCTCCAAACCCTACTCCAAATGGCAAGAACCCTCTCTCTGCACCCTGTCTGCTGGTGCAGACCTTATCATTGCACCCTTGGAGTGACAGTTATATCTGTACATATATTATGCCTCTAACTGTACTCTAAGTTCTGTCAAGGTAGACTCTGAGTCTGATGCATGTCTCTGGCTGCCTCGGTGCTCGACACAGTGTCTCAATTCTAGTTAGGCACTCAGTCAATATTTACTGATAAAAGAAAGATGAAATTAAATATTATTTTCTTCAAAGTACATGTTGTTGCCTGCCAAGAGGGACAATATGGGTACTTGGAAGAGTATAAGCAGTCCCAGGAACTCTTAGGATGCCTACAGAATAAATTGCTGATCTAGAACACACGTGGATACACACATACACGTAGATAAAATAGTAAATTTAGTTAATATTGCTTACACCCCAGCTTCTGTTCAATGCATGTTATACATGCATTTCTTCTTCAAACCTCACAGTAACCCCATTAGGTACATACCATTCTCTCTATTTTAAACATAGGAAAATTGAGTCTTAAGGAGGCTAATTGTTTAAGGTCACAGGCCAATATAATTGTCTTATTGATTCCTAAACACTACTCTTTCCACTATGCTCATTGTTTAGATGGATGTAAAATCTAAGATGTTAAGATTTCTTAAGATTGGTAGTAAATTTCCTCAAATCCCTAATGCCTTAAAGATTACTCTCTCTACATTGAGAATAAAAGATATAAAACAGAGTATGCTACCTTATACAATGTTTTGCTTTCAGTATTTTTATCTTGTTATATTTTTAGAGAAATATGATCACTACTACAGCTATTCTTGTGAATATGACCATCTATTGAAAACTATAGTCAATATATTATCAAAAAGTTATTATTTTTCATTAAATGTCCTTTCTGCATTTTTGTTTATATAATTTCATCACATTCAGAGATTAAAATCTTTTCCTTTGTTGTTTTAAAATGCAATTAAATAAAAAAATAGGAATTATTTAAAAGGTATGTGGTTTATAAAAACTTTTTTGGAATCCAGTTCTTTCTTTAAATGAATTCTTAGTTTTAAACATTTAAGTCAGGTAATCACAGTATGGAAAAAAAAATTTTGGCCTTAATTTGATAGCTCTTGTTCCATTTTAATATCCTTGGGCAGTTTGGAACATGGTATTTTACTCATGTTAATTCAAGGACATTCTAAGTTTGATTGGCACCCTGAAATTGTAATGATTTGATTTTGACTCAGTTGGGTCTATCTATACTAGTTGTCTCTTTCCGCTGATCCAATAACCCGTAACAAAGGAATATTTTCATATAAAGAAATAATAAGGATGGCTGAGTAGAAAATAGTTTTGCAAGTCTTTAAAACATTAAGTTAACCAAGAAATTTAAACTTTTGAAAATTGAAAGTGATGATATTGTGTGAGGAGAGCAAGGTATCCAGTCTCAATACGTAACTCACTTTGTTGTTTCTCAATTTGTTTCATAATCTGAAAGAATCATGTGATTTTCAGGATTTGTATGGGTTTTGCTCAGACAGTATGCAAATAATACTCAGGTACATTGCTTGGCTTCAAATTACCAAAGCAACCAAGGGAGCAACCAGAGAGGATGTGAAAAGAAGCACAGACTGTATAACAATTCATCGATACTAGCTTTTCAAATACGTTTTAAAGCTCATATATTTGAATATTAATTTGTTAGCTTAACAAATACAAATAAGTCATGTTAGTTACAAAAATGACTTGGCTACAAATAAGTTTGTCATGAAAATGACTAACAAATGTAATCTAAACAGAGGAGAATACAGGTTTGTATTTCATAGACACATGCCCTTGAGAGGCCTCTATAAAGGTAAGTAGCAACACCAGAGCAGGTAAACTACCAATTTTTTGAGACCAACGTTTGTAATTGCTCTCTGCCAAGATCTGTCAGTACCAACATGTAACTGGCACCACTGTAAGATGCACATTCTATAAGTGGCACCCTTTCAAACACACAGAAATTTACATCCACAATTTCAGGAAACTATCTTTAATATAGTTAAACAAGCAATGGTCTCTCTAGGGTCTGGAAAAAGGCTAGGTCAAAATATATGGACTTCAGTGGAAATATGTGTTTTATTTTCTCCCTGGGAAATGAAACTACAGCATTATAATTGGGTCCATTGGGCAAGCACATATGTTCCTTAGTGTTTTGCATATTATCTATTACATGAGTTTTATTCCTTCAAAAAATTAGCAATCTGTTCTGTTAGTTTCATGTATGCTTCAGCTATCCTAAGAAAGAAAATAATGTGATTTGAACTTACACAACACTGTGCATTTGCAAGTATATTCAAGCAATTTCTCTTTGAATAGTCTTATTCCATATAAAATATTCTAATTAATTATATAATTCAGCTAGATATTAATAGAAAAATTCAGAAGTATTTCTTCTAACTCAATCTTACCATAAAGAGGCTTAATTAAAATTGTCACCTTCTTCAAAAAATGTATATTTGTGTCTATTTCATACATTCTGCAGCCTTTTCACACCTGAAGTATAGAAACTAGAGACAGCTTTCTCCTTTGGTTGAATAAATAACCAATAGCCAATTCTCTAATTTAAGACTCATGTCTCAAATTTAACAATGTACTAATAAAATAATAATCATTAATCAACAATTTTCAAAAATTGATTTCACCGTGTGAGTTAGTCAAGCGGGAATTTGAACAACCATAGTCAATTATGTAGTATTGAAATTATATACATTCTCATGATACATTTTCTTGGCAGATGAAAGCTAGCTGGTCCTCATTTTTACCCATAATCATGTTGTCAACATTTAATTCAGAAAAGTGAGTCCAAGTTGGACTAGCTAATTGTTTTTATTAGTCTCCTGATGTAAATTGTTTCATCATCTTTCTCATAGTGAATTTCTAACAATAATTGTTTACCCAATTTACCAGGCTAAACAAGGTTTTTCTACATGCCTCAGAGATAGACCAAAAAGTGATATAACAGATCTTCAGGGCTTTCAACAAATCTTAGTTGAAAATTTATTTGTGATAGATTGTTTATAAAAATGCCTGTAATCATTTCTTTTCCTCCCCTTGGCAGTATAACTTCACAGACACTCTTATCAATAGGTAGATCCCATTTCTCAATAACTTGAATCTGGACTGACCTTGTGACATGCTTTGGCCAAAAGAATGTGGGCCACTTCTGAATCCAGGCTTCAAGAGGCCTTCACATTTCCTCTGTCTTTCCTGAAACCCTGCTGAGGTACTGTGTGAATGAGCCAGGGCAATCCTACAAGATGAAAGACATAGTTCAATTGTCCCCATCGCTCCAGGTGGTATCCAGCCAACGCACACAGGCAGAGCCATTTGGCCAACTTGCAGCTGACCACAGATGCACATGGAGCCAGCTGTGACCAGAAGAATTGCTCAACTGAGCCCCATCTAAACTATGGTTTTGGTTTTTTTTTCAGTTAATAGCTATGTACTATGGGACCATCTAAATTATTGATCACAGTATTATGAACAAAATAAATGTTTTTTGTTTTAAGCCACTGTTAGGGTGACTTGCTATGCACAACAGATAATTGATAGACTAATTGTCTATGAGTCCTGTGTCTCTGAAGACTTTAAGTTGTTTACATTTTTTTGAGACCCAGAGTAGTTACTCAATAATGATTTATTGAAATATTTCTATAACAGTAAGAGGAATCAGTTGCTGTTTGATAATTTAGTATCATTCAAATAATCCCTATGAATAATCAATCCCTCCTCCACCACATTTAATAATCTGAACATTTAATAGGAATACTGACACATAGAGAAGGTTGAATCTCAAGGTGGCATCAACTGTTTCCACAAAACTTTTGATCTTGATTTGAACACACACACGCTAATGCCTGTAACTATGGCAGGAGTTGATCTTAGGAGAAGAGGCAGATTTATTAATAATATTTTCTTCACATTTGGAGAACTAACCTTTATAATGCCCTCACGATGGTTTAAGTCTCTGGATAAGAGTTCACTAGCATCTCTGTATTTGCCAATTGACAGAAATATGGCAGCTTTGTTTCTCCCAAAGTGCGGTCCTTGAACCAGAAGGATCTGTATCACCTGAGAGCTTGTTAGAAATACAAAATCTCAGTCCCCTTACCCCACACACCTACTAGATCAGATTCTGCATTTTACTAAGACCCTCAAGTTATTTGCTAACCTGTGAGCCTGAAGTAAATTGCAGAGGACCTTTCCCAGCCCAGAGAGTGATTAGCGGTGCTCCTTAGAAAGGAAAGGTAAAACTGAAATTGTTTTTCTGCTTTTGAATCATTTGTATACAAGTACATAAAAAGATAGTCATGAATATAAGCAGATTAAAGAGATATTTTTCCAAGCCTGTTCAAATTAGCATTAATGACCTTCATATAGCTATTCATGGAGTACAGAAGTTCCCAATATTTCCTGGAAAAGACTCTCTGGAAAATTTTATAATCACCAGGGGGATGGGAGAAAGAAGGGGTTGTAATGGCAATAAAATCTTACAGGGTATTAATTGATTTTTTTCCCCAAACTAGGGTTAGCTGGAGAACGAAGGAATTAGCAGGATTGAGGGAGAGTCCTCAGGAGGATTGATTCTAGTCTACTGTCACTTTCTATTCCTGTTGGAAATACCTGTGTGGCACAAAGGTAGACATTATGGGCTATTGTGACCATGTGATCAACTAGGTTGTACCCCGTGTTTTGATAATCACAATGGAATCAGTGGTTCCTTGCACTTTCTGCATTTATAAAACTATGAAGTTGAAAGGACCTTAAATACCATTTTCTGAACCCATAGATCAATAAAAGTGTTCTTTCTGAAACATGCCGCTCACACCTTGTAGCACATCTACTTTAAAAAAAAAAAGCTGGGAAATCTCCCTTATTCTCTTGTAGGCTGAAAATGATCAGTCCTTCCACTCTTCTCAGGAAATGGCTTCTTGATCCTTTTTCAGACACGGTCACCTTCCCCTAGGAAGCCCTCCTTTTGTACTCTCGGCTTCAATTACTTCAATTTGCTTTTGCCAGGTTATCCGAGGGATGGGAGGAAATGCTGTCCATAAACGGTAGAGTTTATTTTTATCAGGACAGCAGAAGCCAGGGTTGGATTGAAAAATAAAAGGAAGTTTATTTTATGGGTCCTTGATGACCACAAAGAATTCGAAAAGCTTTTCTCTTCTAAAAGAAAAAAAGGAAGAAACTCCAGTAACTTTGAATAATACAGTCATTTGAATTTCTCACTCCTTATAATTTACTACTTCCAGGAACCCAGAGAGGCGCCCACTATCATATTAATAAAGTGGTATGAGAATTATTTCTTAAAAAGTATTCTAAGATATGATCTACGTATGGAATTCATAGGCATAAGTTTGTTTGGTTTAGTTGTTTGTGGTATTAAAAAATTGAGGCTGGGTGAGGTGGCTCACACCTGTAATCCTAGCACTTTGGAAGGCTGAGGCAGGAGGATGGCTTCAGCCCAGGAGTTTGAGGTTGCAGTGAGCTGTGATGATGTCACTGCACTCTAGACCGGCCAATAGAGAGAGATCCTGTCGCAAAAAAAAAAGAAAGCAACTTGAATATCCAACAATATTGAAAGCGTGAAATAATCATGTTACAACCCTTTGTAAAGCATTGCAAATCCAGGAGTGGAAACTTTCTTATAATACTGTGAACACTAAAAATAATTGCAAAATATTATGGCTGTATAATTGCTATGTAGAAGTTTCATATGCAAAAGTGAAAGCAAAACTTTACAAACGCTCACTTGGTGAAATTTAATAAATAAAAAGATATAAGCCTGACAAATGCATCTCAAATATGCATAACATAATATTTTTCACGGTCAAATAAATTTGTAACAGCCTTTGGGTACTTAACATGTAATAAAGTACAGGAGCTTCTAACTTCAAAATAAAAATTACAGCAGAGTTTCATTTATCATATTGCTTTTTATTTTCCACGCTTTTTTGTAACATTGTCAAAACTTTTATAATTTAAAGATGGATGGAGGCTACTATTTATGGCAGTTTTGTTGTCTGGGTAAAATAAAAACCTTTTTGCTATCAAACTGCTGGAAAATACTGGAAGAACCATGGTAATATTGACTTTAAAATGCATAGTTAAGTTTGAAAAGGGAATTCCCGGGGATTAAAATTAAAGAAGAAATTGGAAAACAGAGCAATTAGCTGAAGTGGATGTCTTGGTTGCCCTGAGGGTAGTTTCTCATTACAGAGGAATGTCCAAGAGGGATTGGCTTTTAAGAGTTATACAAGAAAAAGAAATTAGGCCTTGTGATAACAAGAGGCAAGGAGTGATAACTTCTCCATGAAGCCTGGACAATGAAAGGCTGCAACTTAAACGAAAATGTGGACAAGAGTAATTCAACGCCACTCATGGTGTGATAACAAAGCAACTCATCTGTTTCTTCTTGGCCTATGGGTAAGAAAAAAATAATCTCTTGGAAAATTCATAATTTTTCACCTTCCTTTACATTGGTTTGAAGATGTGGTTTGTTGTTTTAACGATAGGATATCTGGGGGAGGGGAAAAGTCCTGATTTTTAGCATCTGCTAATTTATTTGGTGAAAATACTACTAGTAGGGATGATTTCTGGCTACCAATGTGATGTCATGAATTAGAAATTGGGGAGAGATGTGGACTCTCTAGTGACACAGGCAGTGTGAGCTAGCTTTATCCAGCACCCCACTAGCTTAAAGAGTGAACTCATACCACTTGAATAACCCAGCAATAATGAGAAAGGCTACATCTTCAGTGAGGTGGTGAAGTAGAAAAAAAAGTTGTCACATTTAATATATTTGTTTCTTATTTATACTTTGACTCTGAAACTTAAAATACAAAATTTTTTATATATACACTTGGCCTCATCTAGAGTCCCAGTTTAACTGTATACCATTCACACAGTTTGGGAAACCCTAACAAGAAAAGTTAATAACAATGAATTTCTTTATGACTCATAATTTCTCTTGTGCGTCTGACCAAAAAAATACAAAATTAGTTTGAAAAAGAGACTCTCAACCTAATTTTCACAGGAAACATCCAGTAAAAATAATGAGCTCATAATACAAAATTTAAAATACACAGTGAAACAAAATACATAAGTCAACATTAGCAGAAACAAAAATCAGTAGCATTGAACCCTCAACAACTATAAAGATTGTATAAGTGTCTATTTGTCTGTCTGTCTGTTTGTATAGGTATATAAGTGTGAGTCCATGTCTTTAATAATGGTAGGACTATTTGTGCTTTCTAAATCTTCTTGAGTGAATTTTAAGGCTGTCTTTTTGTCAAGGAAATTCTTGATTTCACCAATTTTCGAATTTATTTGCACAAACCATTCCTTAATTTCTCATTACTTAATTTTTTCTTGTAGATGAAGTTATGTTCCATTGCTTATTTCTAAGACTGCTTAATTATACCTCATTCCTTTTTTATTATATTATCAATTCCACTAGAGGTGTTTCTATTTATTTAACCTTTCAAAGTACACGTGTTTCATTTTGCTGAGCTTAAATAGTGTTTCTTAGAGTTCTAATTTATTAATTTCTGGTTATATCCTTACTGTCTTAGTAATTCTTTTCTTGGATTTTCTTTGGAATCAAAATAGGTTAGTCTTTTAAAAATTTTCTTGTGATGGGGCCTTAAGTTATTACATTTCTTTTTTTCTAATATCCACTTCTAAATCTACCTGTCTCTCTTTATTGTCACTTTTGCTCCATCCTACATATTTGGATGTTTGCAGAGAATAGAATACTAAATATTACTTTTTTTATAAAGTTAATATATGCTTGAGCCAGACAAGAATATCATGGGAAAGAATATCATAGCCATGAGATTTTAACCTATGAAGATAGCTGCAAAAAATGTTCAATAAAATGTTAGCAAAGAAAATTTAGTAACACTTTTAAAAATACAACGTAAACAAGTTGTGTTTATACCAGAGAAGCAGCTGTGGTTTAACATACGTAAATATATTTTGCCATTCCTCGTTGCGATAGAGTAAAGGAGAAAAGTCATATGATTAGCTCAGTAGTGCTATGAATGAATAAGTAACTCATCTCAGTTGCTGATAATATGGATTTTATTGTGGTATATCAAAGATTAATTTAAATCACAGAGCAGCCTACACGTTGTATCTCCTTTAGGTCGAAAAGGGAGGGATGGAAATAAAATGTAATCTCTTCTTAACTGAAATGAAATCTTAGTATTTCTACTTAAGTATATTAAATTCACACCAAGACAATAAACTTTGGAATTTGTTTACTATGACAGATAATAGTAGCTTTTAAGTAATATGTACATATGTATACATTTATTTATTCAAAGGAAAAGTTGAATAGCAATATTATAATGTGATACTAAAACTATATCTATCAGAGATATTCATTACTGACAAAAATGTCTCTAAAATGAATTCAATGCTAACTCAGTATTTAGTAATTTATTTTTTGATTGGCAAATATCTCATATATTATACATATAATCCATGTACAAATGCTTTTTAATATTTTAATTATTTATTGGTAATATAACTTAGGTGTATGTGTCTGTGTATATATATGAAGAATATATATATCAGATCACATACTTGTTCAAGTTTCCCTTTGAATATCACATGGGAGGATTTTTACCATTTCTTATAAATGATTTATTCGTATACCTTTATATATTAATAAAGTGCATTTTTTCTACTTCTGTGGAACTAGAAGGAGTGAGAAATAATGAACAGAGGGGGAGGAAGATGAAGATGTGTGCTGATTTCTGAGAAGAGCAGGAAGAATGTTTTCCTTATTTTCTTACCGTTTTATGCTTGCTTACTATAGAGTTTATCTCTACATGAGTATCCCACTTCAGAATCCTGAGAATTGCAGATGAGTTTAAACATTTCCTATGGAATAGAGATCTGGTAAGACACACCTTGCTAATTTATCTTTGTCTTATGTAATTTGTTTTGGGACATTTAAAATCCATTATTAATTAATGCTGAAAAATCAGTGTTTATTCCTAGACACATAAAGAACTGGAATATGGAACATATTTGGATGAAAACATACTATTATTCCTGTACTTGGAATTCACGTTTTCATTTGGTGCCAGAGATACAATCTGAGTTAGATACAGTTCCTGCTTTCAAGGAACTTGACAGATTTCTGAAGTAGACAATTAAGTTTACAATAAATACTGGCAACTGTAAGCTATGTGCTGAGAAAAGGTAGAAATAGAGAAATCTAAAAATTTTTTTCTCTCATATGTATCAGATTATTAATTTGTACTTGTGTCTGAAATCATCAAAATCCCATATAAAAGTCACCAGAATATACAAAATTTTTGTAAGTTAAACTCTATCATCCCATGAAATTTTATTATAAAATGTATTATAGAAGGCCAGAGAAATCTAGGAGGGTGACTTGAACTCACTCCATAGGAAGAGTTTGATAATAACTTAATTCAGTAATTGTAGATGCACTTTCTGTGTGTTCTTAGTTCAAGCACCTCTTACTTCTATGTGTTTTTTTCTGTCTCAACTTGTGGAAACTATAATAGCACATATGAGAATGTTTGCAGGACACACAGTCCTTAAAATAGATTTCCCTTTATCCTTAAGCCTATGTGTTTATTAACTAGTCAACTCCAATGTCTCACTTCTGTGTTATTTATTATGGCCTGATATAATACACTATGACATAAAATATCCTTTCAAATTGAGGGTTCTTATTCTATAAATTTAAATAGCATCCAATTTTACCAATTGCATACAAATAATTTAAATTAAATATACTGTTGTGTGATACTTTCAATTTCCATTAAAATGTACAGATTATATATTTGGAAATGTTCTCCTCCATGACCCGAAATATTGGAGAGTATTTCTCCTCTTTCACCACCCCAACCCCACTGACCTATCACCATAGAAGAAAGCATAATTAGGGAGGAAAGTTAACAGGAAGAATTATCCTAGTTTAACTTTATTGCTGAAAATAGCTTGCCTGCTCTTCTTTTGCATGGATGCTGTTTAATGAGAATAACTCATTTCCAGACCAGGAATTATTACAGATCATGAAGATGAAAATGTCTCACAGCCAAAGTAGAATAGAGGCCAAAGAAAATAAAATTAAAACTACAGGGTCACCATGTTACCTGGACATAGAATAAAACCTGAACCATGAACTAAAAAACCTTAAATAATAAAATAAGGAGTCCTCCAAATTGCAATATTCAATATCGGTTCTGATAATGTGATTAATCTGAACAACATAGACTGACTAGAAAAAAATGCCCAGTGTTTAAAATATACCAAAATGGTAACATGGGCTTGCAATGGTCTGACACTTGGAAAATCAGCCACATTTGGCAAGTCATTACGATTAGCCTGGGGTCTTCAGAAATCCCTTCTCAGATTAACGCCTCAAGGAAATGAGGCTGCATGTATTTTTGGTGGATATTTTCTTTGCTATCCTTCTTCGGGAACTAGGTCAGCCCTGAATGCCTCTCTTTTCTGACACTTACCATGTGTTATAAGACTGATGACATCTCTTTTCAGCTGTGATTCCAGATATGGCAGGAAATGTTTCTATTCTCTGTATGTTTCCAGTTCTGCTTTGTATTGAGGCTAAAACACTAATTTTTGTCTAATTTCTCCCTATTTTTCCTCTTCCTCTCTTTTTGTTGTCACAAAACATGTGCAAATAAGCACTTAGGATCATTTTCTCTCTCTAGCTTTTTCATGCATGCTCTCTCTCTCTCTCTGTGTCACACACACACACACACACACACACACACACAGATCCCCATGCGCACACACACCCTTATCTGGAAATCAGTAATCTTGTCCACGCTCCCACTTTGACTTGCTTGGCTAAAAACCTTATAAGGCATCTCCAGGCCAGAGATTCACCCTTAACAAACACAGGAATGTCTATTTCACAGCTACCTTTTGGCCATAAAATAAGAGCCCTTTTAGAAGAAAATACTTAAAACCTGCCTGGTAGAATCCTAGTTTTGTCCCTATATACCTTTCAAGTGATAGTGTAATAAAGACTTTATTTAACAAACAAAATCTGTATTTCAAATATGGTCTTGTAGAACTATTCTAGATAAAATCAGTCATCTGTTGAGGATTACCTCTAATTCTCACCAAATTATCTGATGAATAAGTGTTCTCTTGTGGTCATCTCTGGTACATATCAAACTTAAACCTCATTTTGTTATACTATTCTAAAATTGTTAAGGTGACCTCCTTTAGAAACTTCTGCATTTGTGTTGTATAATACAATTTACTCATTATTGTTATCTGTGGGGAATAAAGGGGTTCATAATTCATCTTTCAAATACTGAGAGGGTTCTGCTGGCAGCATAATTTGGCAAAGTTGCCAAGACAACACCAGCCTTTCCTAAGAACCAGAGGCCAAATAGAGAAAACACTCAACTGCTGCCTTTCAGCCCAGCAGGTGCAGGTCAATAGAAAACTTCATTTATGGATGTGGTCCACGAGATGGGGATTCTGACCACAGCAGTCTACTGTAGTCCATATTTAATTTTCTTTTATACTAATTATTTCCATCTCATCCTAAGATTCTTGTTTTTACTTTCTTTGTTCTTTCCCCTATTTTTCCCATCTTTACCTAGACCTTATTACTGCCTAGTTTATTCTTCTGTTCCCTTTAAAGCAATATTTGAATTTGTCATGTGTTTCAAAATAAAAATGCAAAACTATACACTTTCATTCTTATATTAAGACATGTATTTTTTAATTTTTTTTTTCTGACAGAGTCTCACTCTGTCAGCTAGAGTGCAGTGTCATCATCATAGCTCACTACAATCTCAAATTCCTGGGCTCAAGCAATCCTCCTGCCTCAGCCTCCTGAGAAGCTGGGACTACAGGCACCTGTCACCACTCCTAGCTAATTTTTCTAATTTTTTTGTAGAGACTGGGTCTCCCTCTGTTGCCCAGGCTAGAGTGCGGTGGTGTCATCATAGCTCACTGCAATCTCCAATGCCTGGGCTCAAGTGATCTCCCTGCCTCAACCTCCCAAACAACTGGGACTGCAGACGCATGCACACACACCTGGCTAATTTTTAAAAATTTTTTGTAGAGACAGGATCTCACTCTGTTGCTCAGGCTGGTCTCAAACTCCTGGCCTCAAGTGATCCTCTCACCTAGGCCACCCCAAGTGTATTTTTCTTTTAAATGAGACACAATTTAATTTCAAATTCATTTTAAATTAGTCATTTTAATCAGTATCTTGTTAGATGGTCTTACTTTTTAAAATAGTATTTATTTAGAAGAAATGGCTATCTGATTGTAAAAATTCTAAAAAATACTTTTATTTTTAATACACCGGAATGAATTACTTAAAAAAAAAATGATCTTTGACTCAGACTCCTGTAGAAAAGAGAAACTATTTTACTACAATATGTTTAAGAACCAGTCTTGCACATTCACAAATGTATTTTCTTAATAAATTTTAATTTTCCTATCTTTGGATGCTGTTTACTTGTTAAGCAGTTTTCTAAAGTAAGAATGATAAACTCATAGTGAACTTGAATCTAATTTCAAATAATCAACAATTTTTACAAGGCCGGTAATTCATGGCATGGGGCAAGGCTTACATCAATGCTTCTTCCCTTTTTTGGTGATATGTTACTGTAGAAACATTCAAGAAATTCCTGAGCTTAAACAACATACCAAATGAGACAGAAATAAGTGTTCTCCCTGGCATCCTACTTAAAAGATTAAGCATCTATGCTTATTGCCACATAACTCACATGTCACAGGGCTTATGGAGAGAAGGCTGAGTTGAAATCGTGAAAACTTAAATGTAGCTATAACATGGGAAAGTACATTCTCGTGTTCAGTGGTCCACGTTCTGAGGACATTGGCATATGCATGAAGCCCGTTTTCTCTAAAAGCAATTTTTGGGTAATTGTCACAAGTGATTTAGAGGTGACAGACGAAAGAGACTCTATTCTCAATGTCAATCTAGTACTTAGAGCTAGATATTTAGATTACACCTATTCACTATCTTTAAAATTAAAATACACAGTTAATTTGTGAAAAGATAAAAACTATCATCCACTTTTATTTATATTGTTTATATTTATTATTTACATTGATATATCAACACACTATTCATGTACAATTTTATTGTGTACATGTCTGATTGGAATAATGTGTAAACAACACAAACCTGCCTCTAAGAGGTATGATCATGAAGAATATAGACTAAAGAAGTGATTCACATTATTATTGCAATTAAAATTAATATCATGATCATTCACATCCTCCCTAATATTTAAAATCTATTTTGTGGCTATTTTCATTAAGTTATGAACTAATGTACAACTCCAACCAACCTAACTTGTATGCATTTTCTAATGAGACCTAGGCCCTTGGTATAATAGACCAGTTAAGATAACTCCGACACTCATCTTTAGAATGTCATTGCAGACAGGAGCATCATTGTCCTGCTTCACCATGTACAATAGGCTCCATCCGGATGGAGTCGATGAAAAGAGATCCCATGTTGCTTGGAGGGAAGAGGTTGAATTCCTGTGAGGCAAGGAATTGTGAAATACAGAGGGAAATGGAGACAAATTTTACCTACTTCACAGCATTTTGGAGGCACAACTCTGTACGATTGGACCAAGGTGCTTCTAGGCAGAAGAGTTAGAACTATATGAAGTGCTTGTGCCATTAAAGCGAACTGAAAAATTATTACCAAAATCTAACTTTGGCAATATTGTTCCATTGCAAAGTTTGTTTGTGTCTTTTAAATCTAAGGGGCTTAGCATATAATGAAAGGAACTTGCCTAAAATTCCATGTGAAAATCATTGAAAATTCAGGTTTCCATTATTCTCATTATGGAAAAATTCAAAATCAATGAAATCATACATAAAATTTATTTCGCTTTTTAGTAGACACATTAACCTAAACTAGAATTTTAAAATACTTATGGTATGACCCTGTAGAATATTAATAGAATTAAACACAAAGAACCTTAAGTGTTTTTTCCAACTTTGGCTCAGTGAAAATGAGTTCATAATCAAGAAAACAAGCTAATATTTGAAGACAACAGGAGTTAAAAATCTATGCTGTTTTAATAAAGAGCCCAGTAGATGTCATATTAAAATCTTAAAAGTGTTTTAAAAGATTATGTTTGTCTTAACATTTATTAAAACTGTAACAATTTAAATATTATGGTACAGATACAATGTGTATCAAGCAGAGCAGTGGGAAAGAATATAAAGTGTACAATGACTGCAAAAATAAATACAGATTTATAATTAAATAAAATTATTTCATATAAAGGACAAAAGAATCATTTTTTCTATAAATTATGTTAGAACAATTGTCTAACCATTGAAGAAAAAAGTTAGATTCTTATACTGCAAAATATTCCAGAGATATTAAAAGTGTAACATCTAAAATATAAAGCTATGAAAGTGCCAAAGCATAACATGAGTGATTATTTACATAATCTTCAGGTGTCTGTTTTATAAATATTCTTTAAAAGGACAGATATAAGAAAGGATGAGCTAGAACAGAACTCAGGCTGGTTTGGATTCAGTTCAAGGTAAGAGTGTGTGAACGCAGCCCTGCCTGCTCTCCCTCGGTTCCTCATGGACATATATCTGCAGCTCAATGGGCAATAATACTGGCCCAAGCTATGAAATGCACCAGCCCAGAGGTGCAGAATCTCCCGTCACTCCTTTGAGGTGAATGGCTGGGAGCAAGGCCACATCAAAACTCAAGATTCCACCTTATTACCCATTGTCTTGGTGAAACGCAGATCCACACACCCACATTTATTAGTGTGTCAACCCTCCCACAAAGGAAATGTTGATACATTGAAATAAATAGGAAATTTTAAAATCTTCCAAATATTAAAAACATTATAAGGATGATATTTGGAGGTATTTTTAAAGTCTCTACGCATATCAAGTTTTAAGGATAAAATCAGACCCTCCATAATCAACAGAAATTTTTGAATAAGTGAAGACTTGGCAGATGCATTCTATTATAGGTGGGCCACGTGATAAAATGGTATGAGCCAAACAAAGAAACTTCTTGGGAGAACTGATCTTGAAGGAAGAACCAGGAGCAACACATCTGATCTTCTAAAACATAAGGTTCGAAGACAAAAATAAATTGTTGGGATTAGTAAGGGGGACCTCAAGTCTTAGAGTCCGAGAGTCCTTGGCTTGAATCTCTAATGTTACTAGTCTTAGACAATTCCATCAAGGTATTTGTGTCACAGTTCTCTTACCTATAAAACATGGAAAATCAAAGTATTTAAGTAATTGGGAGAATTCAAATTATAAATTATAAAGGTGCTTAGTACAATGACTTTATGATTAGTATTAGTACAATAATAATCTTTCTATCCTATTACTAAATACCATTTTTCAAAAAAAAGCATGTAAGCCTCTCTCTCTAGAAAGAAAATATAATAATATCAGAATACTAATGTTGCCTTTAAGAATGGAAGTCAGCCTTTTCTCTCTTGTTCTTACTGTTCTCATGCTCCTGAAAACCAAAGAGTATAAGACAGTAATTCCTCTAGCAGTAATAAATTTGGTAGTATATATTCTTTTATATACATTTGAGACCTTTCATATGATTTATTTGCTTCAAACATTCACAAAATAGTCACCTAAATTATGAAACAATTATTTCTGTGAAAATTAATTAAGGTTAGAAAATAGTAGCTGATGTAAATGATTCTTACTAAGCTTTTCATAAAGGTACACTGTTTTTAAAAACTATAAACATTAATTTTGGTTATGAGGTTAAGAAAGCATTCTCATTTTTCTCATCCCACTGAAAAAACTTGTAAGTACACACAGAGATACAAATTTTTACAAGTGACTTCTAACATTTTTTTCTGAAATCTAAACACCTCCAATGCTTTTGTTCAGTGAACCTGTATTTCCACAACTGTATGGTGGTATTAACTCCACTTGGATGCCTAATGGGCATATCAAGTTTTTTATGTCCAAAAGGAAGTTTGTTTCTCCCTAAAACCTGGTCCTTCTTTAGTCCTTCCTATCTCACGGAATGACACCATCATTTCACACCGTTTCTGCAGCCAAAAATGTCATCGTCAACCTTGATCCCTCTTTTGTCTTCCCTTAACCCCTAATTTATAAGCAAGTTCTGTGGACCACAATTCAAAATATATTTTCAGTCAGTCTTTTCTCTCCTTCCTATGTTGCCAAGCTACTATCATCTGGGATTGGGCTAATCAGGCAGTTTTCTAACTGGTCTGTCTGCTTCACTCTTTCCAGTACAATCTATATTCCACATCGCAGTCCAAATTATATATTAAAATTTAGATTATATTCTGATAGTAAATACTTGCTTACAGCTTAGTATGTGAGAAGTAATGTTGCATGTATTATACTTTTTAAAATGATTCCTCATAAAATTATCATTAGATACCATTTTACATATGTGGAAGCTGAACCATATAAAAGCTGAACCAAGTAGCTGCTCAAATTAAACAACCAGTATCTCAAACTCAGGCAGTCTAACTCTAGATTTCATACCATTAAGCACTAAACTAACAACCTCTGATCATATTATTCTCCTTCTTAAATTTCTTCAATGGCTTTCATCACACTTTTAATAAAGTTCAATCCTCACAAGGTTGTAATAAAGTGAGCATGTCTTGCACAGTGCCAAGTACACAATAAATGTTTAATAAATATAATTGTCACCCCCACCTCAAAGATTGCTGTGTTAGTCCCAAAGATTATTAGAGCAGATCCTCACTAAACGTTCTGTGTATTGGAAGTCTGAGCAAGTCATTTACTGGGCACCCAGGAATAAAGGTCATGTGTAATGGGGGATGACATCCACACCCTTCAAGTTCCTCATGTTTTCTGGCATGGAATATATCTCTGTAATGGAAAGGGAGAAGTAAGAATTATTTCTGCTGCAAGTGGAGATATGTTTTTTAAAAGGTTGTGCAGAGCTTTTTCTAATAAAAGTTCTCTGCTTTTTTGGGGACTGAAAGGGAGGTGTAGCTCCATGTAAGGTAGGAGGTGTAGCTACCTGTAAGGAGTATTGAGGATTTGGCACACACATAAATGTCTCATAACATAAATTTTGTCCAGTAGTACAAAATAAATTTAAGCCATCTCTTTTAAACTAAAAAAAAAGGCATATTTAAAAATTTTAACAAGCAAGGCATAAAATCAACTTTATATTACTCAATTTTGTATCTTCAGATATATAAGTTTCTGCTTAGCATATTATGTGCTGTTTTAATGTTCTATTTAAATAAAAACTGTGCATATACACACGCCACCATAGTCTAAAAGCTTTAAATAGGTTTACTTGCCTCCTGATCGCCTTTCTCCATCTCCCTAACGCATTTTACACAAATTTTTCAAACGTGAGTGATTTCTACGGCAACCCCTAAAGTTTAAGAAAAGACTCCTGGATTTGTTATCTTTTTCAACAGACCCAGTAATTCCATTATTTTGCTGGAGTACCTTTAAGCCTGTAGAGTCTAACTTCAGAAGGGTAAAGTTAACCCAACTGCATGCAGCTGAAGCCTGGGTGAACCATAGAGCTCTCCATGGTGCTGCCAGGGATGCATCTCTCATGTATTGACTCTCAAGACAATGAAAATTGACATTTGTCTGGCCCCTCGAAGATGTTTTGAGTTCTACTACCTTGATTTAACAGTTACAACTACTCCTCCAGTTGCCTTGAATTCTGACTTAATTCATCTTGTTCATAAGCATTTCATCAGTCTACTTAATTTTATGTAGTCTTTCATATCAATAATTTACAAAGAATACTATACTAAAAATATTAGAAGAACCATTATGAATAGAGACTAGAAATCTATTCTGAATAAATGTACACTAAAGTATATGTAATAATATATCCACGCAAACCATTATATTTTAAATGAGGATGGCACTAAGTTAAAAAAAAAAAGAACAATATACAAAATATGTGGTGGTATGTACATGTAAAAATTTCACTAAGAATAACATAAGAAGGTGAAATGGTGGAAAATTGTACACACAGGTTCAGAGTGTTATTATTCAATTTGACATTTTTGTATGTTTTTATTTTTAACATGTTTAACAATTTCTGACAAAGACAAAAATCCTTAAAAACAGATATCATACACTTATATGAAAGCTGGATTAGACCCAACATGGAGAAAAGCTAAGAGATTTTTTGATAACAAATTAAGTACTTCACTTTTTTATATAATCGGATCAATGTTCTTAATTTTTGTTCTGAAGACCTGAATTCTAAATCTTGTTCTATCACTTATTGTCTGCATGCCTCTCCTGATCTCAGTTTTCTTATGTTTAAATTGAAAAAGTTGGATTTGATAATCCATTATATCCATGTTGGTTTAGAGGACCTACGGTGCTCTGATTTAAAATGTGTCCCATAAATATTCCTCTTAATAATATTGCCAATCATACAATGTGATGCCCAACAGATCACCAAAGGCACATGGAGTTTTTAAAGTTCTAATATATTTCAAAGTATAATTTCTTAAATATACATCCAAATTATGCAATAAAATATTTAAATAGTGAAAAAATTTTTCACTAATTTTTTATATGCATTACAAAAAAGTTTAGAAAATAGCAATACAATCAGTGATTTAGTGATAGGCAAAGTTTGATCAAAATTGTTATTTTCTAATTCTATCAAATATAACTTATTTATCAAATATCTGCCACTTATAAAAATACTGGAATATATGATCCAAGTTATGGCAAATTAATCACCCTTTCCCTGATTTTTTAAATTGTAATTAAGAGATTGTAGCAATAAACATTGTCCCCATAGGAATTCCTTTTTTTTTTTCCCAGAAGTGGTCAGAGTTCTTGAAATTCACTTGTGCATTAGTTTGCTGGGACTGCTATAACAAAATATCACACCCAAGGTGGCTTAAACAACAGAAATTTGTTTCTCACAGTTCTGGAGGCTAGAAGTCCAAGATGAAGGTGTTGGCAGCTTTAGTTTACTGAGCCCTCTCTCCTTGACTTCAGATGGCAACCTTCTTACTGTATTCTCACCTGGTCTTTCCTATCTGTGCTCACATTTTTTATTTCTCTTTGTGTGTCCCAATACCCTCAGATTGGGCTAGGGCCTATCCTAGGCCTCATTATTTCATTTAATCACATTTTTAAAGGCCTCCAAATACAGTCACATTGTTAGGTACTGGAAGTTAGGGCTTGAATATCCAAATTTTAGGGAGAAACAATTCAGCCATAACAACTGCAGAAGGTTTGGAGGGGGCCTCAGCATTCAGTGAGTAAATATTTAGTTAGTTGCCCAGTTTCCAGAATGTGTCACTGCCCTTGGCTCTGTTTGTGGTTTCCAGGAACAGATTCTCTCTTCACATTCTCCAGAAGCTAAACTTCAGGTTTCTGCTGGTGTGAGCTTCACTGCCCAGTGTGGAGGAGGATCTGGAGATTTCTTCTTAGTTTTGTCATAATTGATTCTTAAACAATCATTTGATCAATCTTCCTCTTTTTAGTCCCTGTTTTATTTTTGTCTTCAAAGTTACAAGTGCTATCAACTTTTGTGTGTTTGGGTTGTTATATAATGGTATATAATAGATGACATTTCGGCTTTTTCCCCTACTGGCTTAGAGATTAGGTTTCCTGAGTCTGTTGAGTCAAGAACATTTTGGCCATCTACTTTTTAGCTTCTGAAATTTTGTGACTCTTGTATCCTCTCCTATTCTCTTTGTCTTTGATTATTTATTTGTTTTGCAAAATTTCTTCCTCTGTCTGACATTGGAGGGGGGTTTCCAGAGGGAATAAATGTTTATGCTAAACCTGCCATCTTTAGCCAGAATTTATGAAATATTTAAGTGAGAATATTCCATTCAAGTGGATATTATTCACAAAATTCAGATGTATTATAAAATATATATTTGCAATATTATAACTGCACTGTTATTAAAGGCACATTGTAAAATTCACTTCCCAATTAAATCAGATTAGCTCTTCCACTGTTTTCTGTAGTTTTTTAAAAAAATTTTGCTTAAATTCTACAGTTGTCAAAATTCAGTCCTAACTGGGGAAGTTGGAAAGAATGCATAAATTCAACTGTCAAGGAATTGGTTGCCATCTAGTACAACGTCACTTAATTTTACTTTATACCTTCCCCTTTTTATATTACTGAGAAACAAAATTACTATCAGAGAAAACTTTAAAAAAACATTAAATTGATAGTTTTCTATTTAAAAGCAGTATTCAATAAAAGTTTACTGAGAATATTAATGAAGGAGATAGACATTTTTTATATTTCTTAATACTTATTTGTGCTACCAAAATTATTTTCACAGTTGGGAAAGTCAAAGTTCAAAACAAATTTAGTAGTCACCTGAAGGAGCAGCCAGTCTGTGCTGTCTACAGTTAGATTATGTAGTGTGTTTGGTCCAGTCAGGGATGTGTATGAATGATTTGGTGATCAACGCTAGAGATTGCTTAGATTTCTCCTAAAGTGTTTCCTGAGATTATTTTCATAAACAAATATTTGAGGGTGAGTCCAGCCCAAGAGTAACACACTGTGCAGTAAAACATATTTAAATCAACAAATTGCATAGATTGTACCATTGACTTTGGGAGCATAACTTGATCTTAGCTAAAAGCTGCCTTCTTTACAAGATACATAACTCAATTTTGAAATATTACATAATCATCCTGAAAACCACCAATTATGAAAACGTAAGAATTATGTGTTTCAATAGAATGAGTCAAACTCTTTCAAAATTTCCCTGGCAACTTAATTCAAAAAGAGATGATTCATTTTGGACAAGAAAATTAAAATTATTTTTGTTATTCTTGAATAATTAAATAATATGATATAATAAATGTAATATATTTAAGATATAAGTAAACAATTATAGATATCTCTGCATATAGTACATACATTATACATATATATAAAAAAAGAAAGTGAACAGAGACAGAGTGAAAAAATGATTAATAAAAATTCTATCTTGCTGTATGTCATGAATCCAGGAAAAGGGGGGAAAAGTAGATAAGAAAGAAGTGGTAATATAGGTATTCTCTTAAGTTATTAGCAAAGCAAGTATTTTGGAAAAGCCGTGCTGTGAAAACACTTTCTGGAAACAACCTGTTATTATTGACATAGAGGTATTAATGTGATGAAAGCCAAGTAATTAATTGTGATCTTATTTGAAAAATCACATTGAATATTGCATATTTTTTTCCAGAAAAAAAAAACTGTTTTTCCTTTCAGAACTCTGAAAATACATTCTTCTAATCCCAAATAAAGAATCATGATTCAGAGCTCTAGTTTAAAAAATCAGCTACTGATATTTTCTAACACAATAATCAAGATGAAAGAATTTTGATGCGTCTGCTTCTCTTTCATTTTTCCGCCAAAAATATGGCTGCAGGGTATTTAAATAAGAATTCCCACATGAAGTTGACAGTGTTTATACATATTGGAACAATTTTGTTCACTTTTCTCTTCCATCCAGACTGATTCAAGGAAATGGGTATTAGAATAAAAAAATCATGCTCACATTTAAATGATTATTTATTGAACATGGGTCAAGGTCTTTCTAAAGACAAGGACAACTTTGGCTCTAGCAGTGACTTCTGAAATGCATCCAGGAAAATGTTCAGAAGCAAATAATGGGTATGTTAAAAAATTCCCAAGGATGGCGTAGTACATGAGATGTTATATAACTATATAGTCACACACCAACATTCCTGTGGTTGCATGAACCACAGAACATTGAGGGGGTAGAGAAGCTGGGCATGTCGTAAAATTGCAAGAGTAATTTTCTGTGCAAGACATCTAAATTTCCATAAAATTAGGCCATTGGATGAGCTCTTCAAACTCTTCAAAACCTTTTATAGTTCCAAAATGTCATGTTTCCTTTATTTAGACAGATAGTATTTGCATTTTGACATAAACAAATCATATTTGTAGAAAGTATATGTAATTTGAAAATAGGTGAGTAACAGGCGTGAGCTATTTGTGAGTGGACAAATTTTCAAATCTCATTTAGTCAACATGTTCTTCCATGTTTCATCTCCTTGTGAACAAACAAAAACTCAAAACAAATAAAACTATTAGGAAGTGTTGCATAATTGTCATGATTTCTTTTCCAAACCACCCATTCTTTGTACCTCGTTCATTAAAATGTATACACATGCTAAATTTAAAAAAAAGAGTAAATCATCTTGTACTCATAACCTATTAGTCAACTGTCTTCATTGAATGTATTCACGCCTTGCTGCATATTTAGAAAACTTGGAAAATGAGTCACTGAACTTATTCCTCATCTTTGGTAGTCCTGAACTCCACACTGCCAAGGTGAGCAGGTGAAAGAGGAAAAGAACACTTCAGTAGGAGAAAATAAGCAGATTTAAGTTGAATTTCAAAGAAATATGACAGCATGAAAATGACTATTAGAAGATGGATAGAAAAATATATATATATATACACATGACTATTTTTAAGATTGTGTGAATATTGAAAAAGAACTCAAAGGTCATGTTTATACCTGAGTTATTGGTACTGCTCGTGGTTATTATGAAATTTTTCAAGATTGATTCTTTGATTCTGTCCATCTCTCATGCTTGAAAAGTGGTGAATATGGCATACTATGTATGAGATTTGTGAGATTTAAAGCTGAAATTAAAATCTGAGTGATTTTTTAAACACTGAGTCTATAGAGCACAGCTGTGTATCAAAGGCCATTTAAAAGGCAAGTGGATAATTATACCCAGGAAAAGAAGAAGTTACACTGAGAAGGGGAGAAAAAGACTGAGAAACCATTAAAACTTCCTTTCAAAGTTGCAAAATTAGTACAAAATTTTAGAAAGGATTTGTGGAGTTTTTTGTTTGTTTTGCACATGAGGTGAAGAAAAATGACAAGCTGTAAGGAAACAAGTTGATCGAGGGGAGGAAGGTATTAAAGCTTTGTGTGCTCCCTGCTTCTCTGTGCTCTTTACTCTACAGCAATAGATGAACAATGGTTCTTAAAGCTGAAACTCTCTTAGTTATGCTTTCTGCCTAACTGAGGTAGAGTAGCTGGGCCTACCCAGGCACAATAAGACTGTGAGTGGGAAGTGCTTTGAGTTCTTTAGAGAGATATGTTTTATAAATACTATTATTATTAGAGCTATTATTAAAGCTGAGCCCTGGTTTTAGCTGATGTGTTTCTAGAGGCAGTGGGTGGGCAGCAACCCACTTCACCGCCCTACCAGAGGTACTTTGCATCCTCTTACTTTCTCCATGCACTGAATCTCAGTTCTATTGTTTTCTGTTTCTTCACTTTCTCAAGGAGCTTACCCGCCCTGCTTCTCTCAGAAGGTCAATTCCCAGAGAAGGAGAAAATCAGGCAGAAAATCTCAGAGGAACAAATCAAAGTAGCAATTTTAGTAAAAATAGCTGGATTTAGCCCATGATAAGATAGCTTTTTACAGAGTTTTCCTTGCATACACACTCATTACTGTACATCTCTCCCACACACTGTATTTGTCCAAAGGTGTCAGCTGGCAAGAAGTATACATCTTCCTCAGGCATTCATACAAATCCTCCAGCTGCCTCTTAAGATGAGCACTTATCAATTGTATTCTGTCTTATTCACATACAATTTGGCACATGTGAAACTTCTACAATTCCCAAGGCAACCCATTTTATAAAAACGTTTTTGGATTCTTTTCTTTCTCTCTTTTAAGAAAAGCATTTGCAATTACATTTTTGGTGTCCAAAATTTAATGTCCTCCCACACATATTTTCATTGTAGCTTGCACCTAGGAACACTCCGAGTAATAATTGAAGCATATATGGATATAGGAAAGATATGCCAATAAGAGTTGGCTCTCACAAGAAACTCTGAAATGAGAAATCCCCTACAAAAGATTCAAGATTGATGTGGAGCTCTGCCATGTTTATCACACTGCAGTTTGTAGAATTAGATATTTTCTAAATTTCAGAGACTTTGAGATGATTATTTCAAACACCACCCAGAAATACATGAAATTAGTTTTATTTTCATATGAGTTAACCACATGGTACAATAGTTCTCTGATCAGCCTTTACATATGAAAGCCAAGGGCCATGAGAACAGGATTTCTAGGTCATCTGCCCAAACCTTCTCAGTTCTGAGATGAAGAAAATGATAACCAGAAATGTGAAGCCCCTTCTAAATGTTGCATAATTTGTGACAGAGCGAGGACCAAAATCAGGGTTCTCTGATTCACTGAATTTTCTGTTTAGCATTCCTTTAATTACTATATTCTATTATTTATACTGCTTTTCAGAAGTAGGAGAAAAATTGCTGAATGAAAATGCAAACTTTAATATTAAAATAAAAACTAATATTAATAATTGTTTTAAAGATTTGGAAACTCTGTAGTTCCTCTTTCGTTTTAGATTAATATATTTTTATGAGAAAACATATAATAAGATAAGATGAAATTTGTAAGTACAGAAAAAGACAGAAACATTAAATACAGAAAAATATATAAAAATAAAAATCACCTCCCAGAGAGAATCCATATATATGTACATATGTACAAACATGTAAATGATATTGAATTGATACAGGAAAAATAATTGTATATATTTATTCTTTTCTTTAGCTTTGTTTATGAGCATTTTCCCATGGCTTTAGATATTTTAAATACATTTTTAATAATATAATACATTATGTCCCATTTGCCCAAAATTTTAAACCATCTTCCATTCAAGGTATGTCCTATTTTATTTTTTTTAATCTGTTTCCAGAAGGGAGACAACACTTGCTATAGAATAACTCACCATGGAACCTATAAAGAAATTAATTTGTATTTACAAAGAAATCTAAAACATCCAAACTTACATTTATCTTGTATTTTGATAGCCATGATCATTTCTACCTAAAAACCCTTGAGATCTGGATTGAACTCAAGACAAAGATATTATTCTCTTACTGGGAGATATATACAGGCTGTCATGAGATTCTTATGACCAACAGGATAATATTACAAGCATCTTATAAAATAAATTTAAAAGAATTGGCCGTGAAATACGGACAGATAACTAGATTAGTGCAATGATAAACCAGGAAAAAGAGAAACTTTAACAAATTTTAAAACAGTTCTGATCATGCAAACTGAAGAAAATGGTATCTGTCAGCTTAACAAAAACGATACTGCATCTACAACACGCCAAGCACAGTGTTAGGCGGTAGGAAAAATGAAAAGGTACATGAAACATATATATATGTGTATACATACACACACACACACACACACACACACCAGTGACTAGTATAAAGTTGTCTAATCTAATAGTTATATTGTGGATATATGCAAAGTGGTGTGGAATGGCAGAGGAATGATCAATTAATTTTGACCCATGTTTGTAGAAAGATGCAGAAGACTTCTCAAAAGAAATACTTGAAAATTGTTATCCAGGGGTAAGAGGTAGAACACTTTACAATTAAACTGTTATGAATGGATAATAGGCTGTGTGCTGGAGAAATAACAGAAGATTCATCCCATCATTTATTCAACAAAAATTTATAGAACACATACCTTACACCAGGCAGTACCCTAGATGTTGAAAATAGAGCTGTGAAGCAGATAGTCAGAGCCCCGACCTTCTGAAGACGAGGAGAAAGTCTTGAGTTTGGAATCAAGGTCAATTTGGGGACTAGGGATATAACTTTGCATCATGAGCACATAGATTTCTATTTAAAACCATAGCACTAGGCAAGATCATCTAGGAGGTGAAGGAAAACAGACAGGAGAAGAAGAAAATTTGAGCCTTGGGGCTCCACAACATGTAAAAGTCAAAAAGAAAAGGCAGAGGTGCTGAAAGAAATGAGAAAAAATAGCTGGTTAGTTAGTCCAGGAAATAGTCAGGAAAACCATGAAAGTGGGGAGTTTCAGAAAACAGGTGGAGAAAGGGTTTCAAGAAGAAGAAGGTGATCAACTAAGTATGTCAAATGTTAAGTATATCAAGTGAGATGAGGACTAAGAATTCGCCATTGGATTTAGCAATGATGAGGTCATTCGTGACCCAAAGATGTATTTTGGTTCATTGTGTATGTAATTTAACTAAAATCACCAGCCAGAGAGATCTTAATCCTTTAACAGTCAGATATTGTGCACCATCAAATGATGGTGATAATTTTGGTGAGATAAAAACTGAGTGTTTAACGTTGGATTTGGTAAGATTGTCGTCATTGAAGAC
Source organism: Daubentonia madagascariensis (assembly GCA_023783475.1). Lineage (NCBI taxonomy): Eukaryota > Metazoa > Chordata > Mammalia > Primates > Daubentoniidae > Daubentonia > Daubentonia madagascariensis. The sequence goes on along the minus strand of JAKFHU010001035.1, from coordinate 34,562,313 downwards.
ATTGGCAACAGGGGTTTCACTGGACTGTTGGGGAAGAAAGCTTGATTAAATTTAAGAGAAAATGGGAGATGAGACATGAAAGACAATAAAGAGTATGAAAAACGAATTCATGGAAGTTTTCTATAAAAGGAAAAAGAGTGTAAAGGATTAAAACAGACATGATAAAGCGTTCCCAGTTTTCCTTGCTTCAACCCTGGCTCTCATTCTCTGTTTTGTTTTGTTTTATCCTGTGTTCTCTTTCCACCATTTTTGCTATTTTTCCCCTTGGACCTTGTCTAACCAACTAACTACAGGCTTATCAAAACAGCTCTTGGAAAAAATTGTTCTGACAGTTATTGGGATGTCAATGGGCCAACAATCCCAAGTAGGAGGAATGAAAAACTAGAACACCCTCCAACTGTTCCAATAGCAAGTTTCATGGCAATTAGAGTTAAAAACTGCTGCCTGAGCCAATTCACACATGCCCCTCTCTTATCCACCCCTCATAAAATCTGGCGTTGACTCAGGGAGTTACCTGATCTCCAGATGCTCTCTGACGCACGTGAAGTGAATAAAGCCTTTAACCTCTACTCAAGTTACATAAACTATTTTCTTCCTTCAAGAGAGAAATGGAGTAGTCTTCCTGGAGATTTGTCCTCCGGGAAGGCATATAAAAATGAAAGCCATTCCTGATTGTAATGAAAACAATCCCGCAAAGAGGGAACAATCATGATGTGTACGTAAGGGGAACGAATAATTGTGGGAGAAATATTTGTGTATCCAAAAAATGGGATCCAGTAGGTGATAAGTAGAAAGGAACAAAGAGAATTTATCTATTATTAGAGGAGGAAAATAGAGTGTCCATGTAGCCCATAAAAGGATTTGATAGTAGTAAGAACAAGAAATTCTCTTCTGATGGCTTCTATTTGCTCAATGAAATGAGTCCTTATATAAGAATGAAGAAAGAGGATAAGAGTGTTAGCATTTTAAGGAGAGATAAGAAAGTAAAATACGGTGTCTTCTGTATTATTGATACCTAATTTAGTGGATTATGATCCTATAGTGAATTGCCTGGGAAATGTGATAGGATTGAAAGGCAGTGCTAGGAGACCATTTGAGATGATATGCTGTGGAAACATAATTTAGGTACAGATAGATAACAAATGGCATAGAAAATTATTTGAATATTATTTTCTAACCAATGAGGGTACATGACTTTTAAACAAGTGCAGATAAGATTGGTTCTGCTGTAAACATGCTGCTTTATGATGACTTTGTGACAATAATTTGTTTTTGAAACACATTTATTCAATTTTCTCTGGAAAATATTGGATTATTCCTCTAATGATAAGGAAAATAATTTATAATATGTAAATATATCCTTAATAATTATTTTTTGAAGCTAGCTTCATAATGATTTATAAGCCAATTAAACTACTTTTTACTAATTGCAAATTATTTTCTCATATATTCCCTTAAGTACCATTTGAAAATATGAATATTTGGAAACAAGTTAAGTTCTCTCTTTCTCAGGAAGTGCATTTCAAAACACCATGTCTTTCTGATTACAAAAATAGTACACACTAATTTTTGAGAGTTTGGGAAATACAAACATTTACAATGAATAAAATAATAATAATCTATAATTTTAAGACAGATGTAATAATTTTAATCATTATAGCACTCATTATATAAATATGTCATTGTTTATTTAATTGGCCATGTAGGTTATTTACAGCTGCAAACCATATTTGTAAAAGAATTTGCTAATGAGAGTTAGAGATGTGGAAGGAGGCTGCGTAATTGCAATCCAAGAACAGCTACTTTTGAAAACCTCAGCAAATTAGACAAAAAGATGGAAAATTGTAATGCCAGAATCCAAAGCTTTAAAAGAGTTTATTATGGTCTCCCAGAACATGGCTTATCTGTCCACCTTCCCATACTTTAAGTCTTCCACGTGACCTGGACCTAAATCAGGAATAAGCCTCTATTCTCTCTGAATCATATCAAAACACGTATTGTATTACTTTGGGAAACCTCAGATCAAATAAAACCAGGTCAGGTTAACCACATGGCAGTATTTTTTAAGCTTGTTGCAAGTCCTTTTATCAGTGCAGCTTATTATTGTGGCAAGGCAAGGTTTTCTGAGTCAGAAAATGTACAACTGGGCCAAAGTTTTGATATTTTGAAAAAAATTTTAAAATAAAGTATTATATACAAAATATATAGTGCAAAAGTGGTTTTAAAAAGTAACATCTGAAATAACCTTCCTGCTTCAAAAAGTAATTACTGGATCCACAGGATTTTTAAAAAATACATATAAGGAAAAATAGATTCCCATTTCAATCACTTATTCTCAAGGTAACTGTGTCCATGTTTAAAATGTTAAGGCAAAAAAAAAAACCATTAAGTTTTTCTGTATTTTTTGGCCTTAGGAGGAAATCTGATATTATAATAAGGAAATCTATTTTGCTTGCGGGTTTTTCCCCCCATATGTCAAAATCATAGACTTATGAAGCACAGAGATAGTAAAATCAACATGTGCCTGGAAAAAAATTGAGTTTAGAGAGAGACTTGTCTGAAACTAAAATAAAAATTTCCAGTTAATTGCATCTTGCTTCAAAATAAACAATTACAAAAATAGGTAAAAAGAAATGTTTCCTTTCTCTTCCAGAAAGCATCCTCCTAGTAATAGATGCTGGACACATGCTTGGGCCTCATCACAGGGTTGGCCTAATCAGAATGAAGTAGATCTACTGAAGAAAAACCTATCTTTCTGTCAGCCACAGAAAGATAAAGTGACTTGTCAAAAAATGTGGGAATGTGCAAAAATCCAGCAATAGGGAGAGTTTTGATTGTTGTAGATTCTAAAAGAGTGTTGGAATTTTGAACTAAGTTTTAGCATCAAACCAGCAGAGTGATTTTCAGGAGCAGGGAGCCAGAAACAAGGCAGGGTCTTACTACTTAAACAAATCAAAGATAGGACCTCAGTTACGGTTCTGAAGGAGCTCATGTGGTGAACAGGGTCTCCTGTAAGCAAGACAGACACTCAGAGAAACAAAAATATTAGATGGAGGTTAAATCTTCATAAACTTTAAGCGGAGATTTCATAGAGTATTTTGCCTTATTATAATCTAATAAATTCAAAGTAAATAATTTTTAAAGTATTAAAGTCATAACTACTCAGAAATTGAGAAATATTTTGATAACCCTTGAATTGAATCAAATGTGAAATTTTAAAGTATCTATAAATTAATTAAAAGAATAAATAATGGCTCATACTTCATATCAAAACCAACAGAGGTTTCCTTTAGTGGTAAGGAAAAATAGAAGAATAATATTAAAAGGCCAAAGTAAATTAACAAGAGGGAATTTGTAGATAAGAACTAAAATAAATAGAAAAAGGGCAAGAGAATTAAAAACTAGACCTTTGAATATTTGAACTAAATATATTAAATATACAAACTTCTTAAGGATCTGATTAAGGAAATAGAAAGCAAAATAGGCAAGTCTGTAAATATGTTTTAAAGGCATAACACATACTGGCAGAATTAATAGAACTAGAGGAAAACATTACCTATAAATCTATTTGAAAATATTAAGGAAATAGACTATTTTCTAGCAACATATATATTATCAAAATTAACTCAAGAAGTGAAAAAGCTTGAATATGACAATTTACCTGAAAAATTTGGAGAGATGATCAAAGTTCTAAACATTGAAAAAGAGATGAGGACCAGATATGCTCACAACTGAACTTTAGTTGACTTTTAAATAACAGATCATCCGAAAGTTATCCAAACTCTTCTAGTCAAAGGCAAATGAAACCTTTCCAATTTATTTTATAAAGCCAACATATATTCTGAACCAAAACCTGTTAGACTAAAAAAAAAATGCTATATACTCACGTCTCTTATGAGTAAAGATACAGAAATTATATTTTAAAAATTAAAATAGAGTCTTGCAAAGTATCCATAGATCACTACAATATGGATAGGGGAGTTAACTCCAGGAATGTGAATGAGTGAAACAAGAAATTGATCAATACAATTTATTAAATACATCATACAAAATAAGAGAAAAAATGCAATCACACAAATAGATGCCAAAAAAAAATAATTTGTTAAAATCCAGCAGTAATTCCTAATAAAAATTAAAAAATGAAACTATATAAATATGGCAAAACTACTTATTAAAACATAACAAATACTACACATTAATGATGAGACACAAAAATACTTTTATTTAAAATCAGGAATCAAGTAGGGATAATTCCTTCTTATAACCACTATTATCTGACATTGTCTTAGATATTTCAGCAAAAGTAATATCAAGAAAAATAAAGTAAGTAGAATAAACTACAGAAAAAGAGAAAAAAAAATTTTTCAAAAACCCCTTACATTTTACAAACACTACAACATTTTTAATAGAAAACCCATAACTCTCTAGTAAGAATACAAACCAATATACAAAAAACACTACAACAAATAAAAGAATATTTTACATTATTGGGATAGATGGGACTTTATCTTTTACCTCCTTTGCGTATCTGGTCTATTTAGAGGTTGAGCATTTAAAGATGCCAGATATACAATGTCAGTTCTTAATTTTATTTACATAGTATCAATAAATTAAATGACAGGAATAAACTCCTCAAATGCTAGAGTTTAAAGTTACTTGCAAGATTTTCTGTTTCAATCCTTAACTCACCATAGAAATCTCTCTATAAATCACAGAGATGACCACCAAGCTCATGCTTAAAGCATGCCCATCTATCGCAAGCTCCTGATCTCACAGAAAGTATGTTTCACACTGAGCTGAAATATTTCTTCTCACAATTTCTATCCATGGGCCTCAGCTCTATTCTCTGAAAGCTCCTGTAACAACACAGCTACCCCTTTTCTATCTTTCAATGACATTTAGTCTAATATCAAATCATACTATCTTATTTTCAACAACTATGATAGTGATAAATAAAGAGTGCTACTTCTGTCTTTGCTAATTGTTTATAAAATTTGGGGGAAAAAAACCAGATGTTGGTACAGAGCTCTGTATTTGTGGACCAACTATGTATTGCTTGACAGATGAAGCCATCGTCTGCAGAGCCTTCCACAACTGCTTCTTCAGTTTGCATTATCCCCTAGTGGTTTATAAGAATGGATGATTGAGGCAAATTTGAAAATTTTAGTTCAAATTTGAAAATTTTAGATCTGTGGCTTTTGATTCACAAAGATTTTGGCATAAGGCTCAATATCAGGCACTCAAATTTTCTCTTCTTTCTGCTTTGCCAACTTTGAGATTGGCATTGGGGACTCAAGTGTTCCAAAATCATATTAAGAGACAAATAGGATTCCAACTTAAGGAACGCCCTAGTTGATGATGATAATGTATATTCTCCTCCTACAATAGTATCTTTAACAGTGAGAAAATATGGCCCAAAGAAAAAAGTTAACTCAATGCAAGTTGACATATTAGCCTAGTAGTTTTAGAAAACACATCTTCAGTTTATCTTACGGATCTGAGTTTGGTTAGACTACAAAATCTGGTTCTGGTGGGAAGGAGTGAAATGATGACTCTGGACTCGATTATAATTGATTCAACAAATAAGCAATGCAAAGAATATAAAAGAGATGAAAGAAAACAAGCTAGTAGATATAGCATTCTGTTGTTTCCCTGTTCTTTGTGGAAACACACACAAAATTCTGATTCCCAGTGCTGCTGCTCCCTGTGTGTAAAGAACAATGTGCTAGATCAGAGAACCTCAGAACAGTGGGCTTCTTGTCCTTCCTTTATTTCACACCGTTAGGTTTGAGGAGTCATTACATCAGCACACCTTGCCATTTAGAGAGATGAATTTTGGGCTCCTGAGACATACATGCACTCTATTTTTTCCTACCTCAAAGAAAATAATCCCATATTTCATTTAACAGAAAGTTCAGATTACATGATCCCATAGAATCTTCTACAGAAGCTTTGGCCATGACCTATCATGTGACAATTCTGGACAACCATCCTGATTCTTGTATTTGAATGCTTTTGAAACATTTGGACCACAGGTATTGAGAATTGGAATTTGTCATCCAAAGGTGGAGGACCATGAAGGTGGAAACTGTGAATTAAGAAGAAATGTTTAAAGAAGTAGATTATTTACCTTGTATTATAGAAAAGTGAACTATGTATGTGGCATATACTGTATGCTTAATATGTGTTTAGTGAATGAGGGAAGTATATTTCAAATAATTCATTTAAAGGGGTGCTTGATTGTTCTATTTCATTGAAAAGAAATGCTAGTGGAGACATTTTGATTCAAGTTAAGAAAAGAGCATTTTAATTATTAGAGCTGTTCAACAATAAAATTAGCTGTCTTGAGCTTATAATCCCATAGGTAAGAGTATGCAAATACAGGCTAGATGATTTCCGCAAAGGGAAAAAAAATATCAAGAAAGAGGGAGTGGTCAACTGCATCAAATATTTCAGATAGTTTAAGTTAGGCAATAACAGGAAATGTTCCATTGTATCTAGCAACCTGGAGGTCATTGCACATCTTTCTTAGAGCCATTTCAGTGAAGATGTTATGTAATTTTAATGAAAGTACTTAAACTGAACATCATTCTGAACTAATTAATGTGTCCATCTTCACTTTGGATAAAGTGTACTTTAAAACAAAGTTTGCTCTGTAGCACAAGAATCTGCTGGTAAAATACATCAAATGATGCAATTTACCATGTAGGGAGCACTGTTAACATACCAACAGTCTACAGTTTACACTACATTTATAGCATTAGTCAAGAGTTTTTCTTTATATGAAACTAGAAGTTATTGAATTTCTACCGTTAACGTACATAGTAATATCTGCTATTTTAGAGATACAAAAATTAAATGACTTACCAAAGATCAAATAATACTAGCCTACTAATACTAGCAAACATTCATAGTGGTTTCAGTCTGTGCTAGACATTATTCTAAGCAATTAACATGGATCAGTTTATTTAACCCTCATAAACACTCTGATTCAAATGAATTCTTATTGTAACCATTTTACTGATGGAGCAACTAAGGCACATGAAGATAATGTTTGCCCAAGGTCACTTATCTAGTGAGGTTGCAGAAGTAGAATTAAAATCCAGGCAGATTGGCTTCAAACTCCACACTCTTAAGCAGTCACTCTACTGCCTCTTACAGAGGAAAGGAATGACTGAGTTGTGATTTAAACCAATGTTTTTTTACCCCCAGCCAACTTGTATTTTCCTCTCAGGTGATAGAAATCTCCCTGATTTGTAGTGGATAAAGAGAAAAGGGTCTGATTTATATAATTATGTGAAGAGGGGGGAAAAAAGTGCTTGAGATTTATAAAGGAGCCAGGGCAAGCTAAGAGTTTTGCCTAGGGTTAGAGAACTGGTCTTAGAAGAGAGAATGAGAGAGAGAGAGAGACAAGGGTTTGATTTATTTATTTCATTGGTATCAACCTCATCACCAACGGGTTGCACTAGACTTCACCAAGAAGTCTGCTTAAATATAAAAGTAATATAATAGATATGAAAGTAATGTGACAGATCAAAGTAATATGGCAAAACACCATCTAGATGAGATCTATGGCTTTATATGAACTTTGCTCTGCTACAGTCTTTTGACTTAATTCTTTCATTTGAAAAATGCTTCCACATTTAGAATAATTGGTGATATGTTAGAAGTTTATCATTAAATGCCATCATCTTCCTAAAAAATAGATTCTTTTTGCTAAAAGAAGTTTGATGCTCTTTAAAAGTGAACACAAAGTCTAAAAGAGGTAAAGATATTTATTCTCAATTTATCAAAGAAAGGTTCCTAGATGAAAGAATAACAGTGAAGAATTTTAAAATCAGTGCAATAATATATAACCGTGTAGATAATTAGCTCTTTTACCCAAAACACATACTCAAATTGTAGCCGCAGTTCACTAAAATTCAAGGGCCCCAAGGTAAATGTTCATTTTTTGCTTAATATTACCTTCAATTATTTGTCTTTTCCACCGGACTATGCACTCCTCAGGGACAGCAATCTTATATTTACCTTTATGTACTTCTAATTAAAAGAAAAATAAATTAGGCCTGAATTGAGGAAACTATTCCTATGTCTATCACCATCAAATACGGCTAAAGAAAAGACACAAATAGATGCTTGAAATGTTGCTATACATGTGTTAACAAACAGGAAAATCGCCAATAAATGTATTCAGTTAGACTACTTTCTATGTAAAAGCTTGACTATTATCCAAAAATAAAGAATGGCAAACTTTTATTAATTAATATTTTTTCGGCCACTAAAACTACAACTAACAACAAAAATAATAACACAAATAACAATAAAATTGCTCACCTGACTTTCATTTCATCATGACACTATACCAAGAAAGAAAACTACAGAAATGTGTTCTAATCATATTCACAATTTATGGAGAAAAATTTACCAAATAATTAAAGATCTACAAAAGTAACAGAGTAACACCCCCCCACACACACATACCCCCTTGAGCTTTGTGTCCAAACAAACCTGAAGCAGCTGACCCTTGTTCTCACGAGTTTTTAATCTAAGAGGAAAATAAAACACACACATTCAACTTATATGAAATTTTTTAATTCATGATGCAGTTGTAGGTACACCAAATTTTTCTCTTTAGTGTTGCCTGGCTTGGGAGAGTTTGCTTATTATTTTGAAAAAAGATCTTAAAGGTATACTACAAAGCTATTTTGGTATGTGTGAAATGATACATTAGTTTGAATTTGAGGAATTTGTCTTATGGGAGGTCTGCTGCATGTAATTTAGATTGCCTTCCATACAGGAGGTGACAACTTAATGATTTTAAGGTCTCCAACTTCAATTATCAATAGTTCCAACATGGAAGCCTTTCCAGTAAGTTTGCCAATTTGTTTCATTTCTGATACCAACTAAAATCATTTTGCAAAATGTCTTTGTTCCAAACAAATTGTGCTTCATATGTCTAAATTTCCTTCCCAAGTACCATTCTGGCAACACAGTCTGTCCTTGTAAATTTTTATTGCAGACTGGTGTTGGGACAGTACATGACATATTGGGGAGAAATTAGAATGGTAGTGTGCATTCCTATAAAATATTTCTAATAGTGTCTCATCTGTACAATATTATCATCATGGAAAATAGAGAATAAATGGATATTATTTTTGTAACATAGTTATGCTACTTTAAATGAGTCACATTTCCACATTTATCTGAGTGTGAATAAGATTGGATCAATTTTAAAGAATCAAAGATGCATGAAATAACCCTTGTTTGTTTATAAATTTTTAATTTCAATAGATTTAGGGGTTACTAGTGTTTTTTGTAACATGGATGAGTTGTTTAATGCTGAAGTCAGGGATTTTAGTGTACCCATCACCAGAATAGTGTACATTGTACCCATATTTATACAAATATTTTAAAAATGAATTGGCTATCAGAAACTTCACTTTTTCCATATATCTGTTTATTTATTAAACATTTTATTTTTTCCTTTAAGAATTAATCCTCAAGACTTGGCAAAACAATTTCTTGATGGTAAACAAAAATATTTTCTTCTCTAAACTTCTTTTCTTCCTTTCCCATATGTCTGTTTGTGATCTTTATAAATCTGTATTTCCTGTTTAAACAATGAGCTAGATTATTGGAGGAAAGTGTTCATAGATGTGGTAAATTACTGTTTCCTTGCTTTATTTTAATTACAATTTCTTTTCCACTTAGAAACATTTTCACAGAATATGATGTTTGCATTATTTTAAAAAAACTATGGAATGAAATGACACAGACATAGGGAATGATGATGCCATGTGTCTCATGGAGCATTTTAAATACCAATTTAAAAAATTTAAATATTTTGTCATTGAATAAAATTACTATATATATTTATCACTAGAGATGTTTTATTTTAAGCTAAAAGTTCTGCCTTGTTTATAGAAGTAATATGTGCTGGGCTTCACTGCAATTATCTTTAAATATCTATAGCTGTTTTGTATATGTTATAGAAGATTAATTATTTCTAAAATAAATGAAACTTATGGAAATGTGACAAGATAAACTTAGTAGTTCCCTTTATTCAACAGAGCTAAGGTACAGGAAAAAAAAAACAAGAGAGAGCGATGGGTAGGGCTGGAAAGGGGAGGAGAAAGAATGTGCGCCAGTTCCTGGTGAGGTACAAATCTGATCAGATGGTGAATGGAAATCGAGATTGGTGCAGGAGACAGTAAGAGCTAAGTGGCAGAGAAGTTCTCAACAGATTCAATAAAAGGATCAGAAGTTAGAAAACAATACAGGTAAATGGATCACTGTGGAAAGGGGAGCTGTTGCATGGTATCTTTCTGACATTAAAATAGTTCTACAGGGATAGGTGTTTGCTTTCCAAGTTTCCAAGAAGACTGTTTGGAATGTGTCTTGTATTCATTTTCCACTGTTTCATAAAAAATTACCACAAATTTAGCAGCTTAAAAGAAAACCCATTTATTAGTTCACAGTTCCACTTAGGGTTTCACAAAGTCACAGTCAAAGTTGTGGCCAGACTGAACTCTTACCTGGAGGCTCTGGGGAAAAAATTATTTCTAGGCTTATTCAGATTGTTGAGAGAATAGACTTTCTTGTGGCTACAGGTCTGAAGTCCCTTTTTCCTTGCTGATTGCCAGTTGGGAGCCACTTTCTGCTCATAGGTATCACCTGCACTCCTTCTCACGTGGCCTCTCCATCTTTCGAGGAGCAATGAATCAAGTCCTCTTCATGACTTGAATCTCTCTGACTTCCTTTCCTGCCACCAGCTATGGAGAACTTCCTGCTTTTAAAGGGTTCACCTATTTGGGCCTGGTGAACCCAGATAACCTCCATATCTTAAGGAGACAGGATCAACTGATTAGTAACCTTGTCTACATCTGCAAACTCCCTTTTGCCATGCAAGGTAGTCATAGGAGAGATCTCCCATCAGATCACAAATGAGGGAATTACATAAGGCCAAGGGTTATTGAAGGTCATTCTTGAAAGTCTGTCTGCCACATGCCTTTTGTAACTTAGATGAAATTGTCAGACATTTATACCAAATGTTACAAAAGCAGATTTTTAAAAGTTCACTCAACACATTGATGATCCACATAACCAAGTAAAGCTAAATCACAGACTTTACCTCAAAAATTTTTAAAGTAAAATAATAATTACCATGAATCAGCAATTAACAAAAAAAGAGGATATCTCCATACTATAATCTTTGAAAAACAGTTATCAGGAAAAAACAATATGAGAAGATTCCATATCAGCTCTTTCCCCATATCAGCTAAAAAAAAATGCATGGTGGAGGTGAAGGTAAGTGCACATATATTTAAAAATCTCACTAACATGTCTGCAATTTGGAGACCAGTTGAATGGCAAGTGTGCAGAAAGTTCAGGGAAAATATGTCGATAATTCCTTCAGTGCAGAAGCAGTTCTGGATCAACTTAGCAATTTACCAGGGTAAGATAATTGCCATGGCTTGCCATTTGGTTTTTCCAGAGTGGGAAGCAAACTAGAGGGAGAAGACCTATTAATCCTAATTTCCCAGAGCTAATTATCTCCTGCAATAAAAAAAAAAAAATCTAGCAAAAGGAAAGGGGAAAAAACAAGATCATACCCTCTGAAGGACTGTGAGGTAGGTGGAGAACTATCAGCACAGCCAAAGGATAGCCTTCTTTACCACAGAAGAACAATGGCGTGGCCCAGACTCATGGGTTTACTTACCATTTCACTCATATAACTGGGAAGGGACTGGGAATAGCTGCTGAGAAGAAGCAGGTAGAGTGGGAAAATTGAACATCTGAAGATGATTATCTCTATCTGGAGAAAGTTGCACGTGTTCCACTCTGAATTGGAAAGAATTACAGGTCTAAGGGGATTATCCATACAAATGGAACACACAGGTCTACCAAACACTAGCACAAGGTTTTGTAAGCAATTTCTGAAGGAAAAGTGAAGACCAAGCCCAGCAACCACAGTTACCCAGGGCTGTAGCCAAGATGTCCAATTCCTCTCCTTGTACTCTTAGGCAATGGAATTGCATACCTACCACAGTCTCCAAACTGAAGCTCTAGAAAAATAAACAAATAAACAGATCTCTAAGATAATGAGAAGAGAATCAAGGAAAATTAATCCTTAACAAACAATTCAAGGTCTTGGAATAGTTTTCATGTTAATCACCAGTAGGATAAAAGGTATGATAATGCAACAGTGCAAAGTAAGAGAAGTTTTACAGGTTTGTGACTCAGCTAAACTCATCACAGATGACCTGCTCCACCTCAGGTCTGTATGCACACAGCAACCGCCCTACCCCAGCTAGCCATGGATTTGGGCGGCATGAACAAATGCAACTGATTGAAGTCTGAAGCCGCAATCAGAGGCAAGCAGCAGAGTTTATTCCACATAATTTCCTTATTATATTATCTGGGATGAATGTCCAGCCAGTACTTTGTAAGTTACCTTATTCCCCTCTTAGCACACCCTTGTTCTTCAACCTGTGGCTACAATCTGTTGAACAAGAAATTTTGCCTAAACCTTTAGGTCTACCAATATATTCTAAAGTATTCACAGGCTTAGATTAAAACCAGCAGCAGCTTGAGGAGGAGAGCCAGAGCATGAGTGTGCAAGAAACAGAGCAGGGAGAGAGAGAGAGACTTATAATAACAAGATTAATAAAGTTTAGTTTAAAGACATACATAGAACTGGATAACATATTTTTCTGAAGCACATGTGAAAGATTTTCAAGATTATTTTTTATCAGGCTTTGAAAAAAACCCCAAAGTCATATAAAATCATTTTTACAATTACACATGCTTTGAAGAAATTCCTTTTCCACTCTGATTTAAAGGAAGTGAGATTAAAGTTCTATTTCTATTTATTTAGTGGTGGTTTTAAGGATATTTGCTTTATAAATATTCTTTGAACTGTATTTGTTTTTATGCAATTTTCTGTATGAACTACTTTGTATGTTATAGTTCATAAATTATAAGAAGTACATAAATAAAATAAATACAAAAATACATCAAATCAGTCACAATTTCACTTCAGATTAAATTATATTTATGGAACAATTTGGAAAAAATATTTTAAAATAAGTCTCTTTTAGGTGCTATAAGAGATAAATGAACCAATGATGTCACCCAAAAGCAGGCTAAGGTATGAAACAAACACAGAAAAACAAAAAGGAGGATCAATTAGAGATGTACATCAGCCAATTAGAAGTTGTGAACTTGAAATATTTTACAAAAATAAAACCCTTCTAAATTCAATAACAGACTAAGCAAAATTGAAGCAAGAATTGGTAGTTAGAAGGCAGTTCTGAGGAAGTCACCTAAAATTCTATACATAAAAACACAGAGGTAAAAACTTGAAAGGGTATGTAAGAAACATGAGATGGATTGAAGCCACAAAATAATTCTAATAGGGTTTTGGAAAAATAGAAAGGTGGGCATGTGTTGGAGAAATGTTTGAAGACAAAATAATTAGGAACAGTACAGAACTAAAGTCAGAAATGGTCTTTAGATTTTAAAAACGCACCAAAAATACCAACGATAAATAAGAGTAAATCTTCACTAGACACGTGGTAGTGAGGCTGAAGAACAGCAAAGAGAAATGTTAAAATAGAGAAAAGACAGCGCAATTCACAGAACAGTAAGAACACATGGACATAAACGTGGGAAAAATTCCATCTCAGTAGTAACTGAGAAATACAAATTAGTTATTCTTACCATTTTTCACACATTTGATTTTTTTAAACATAAAAGTTAAATAATATCAAATGTTGGTGAGTATATGGAGAAAGAATCCTCTCATATTCTGCTGAGGTCAAGATATGTGATGAAGGGACAATTGGCAGGCAATTTGGTAGTAGCTAAGAAGACAAAACAAATAATATGCATATCTTATGACTCATGTACAAGAATATCTATTGCAATGTTATTTATACCAGAAATAAAATTGCCTATAGAGACAGCAATTGTTAAATGTAGTAAAATTATTCTATTGGATACTATTTGGCATTAATACTTAAAAAGAATGAGATCAATTTACATGTTCTTACATAGAAAGGTCTGACAGATGTTTTTCAGTGAAAAATACATGCTGCCAATTATACATACAGAAAGTTACCATTTATTTAAAAAAAGGAAGTAAAAAAGGATATCATATCAACCAAACAGTGCTTATCTCATGAGAGAAGACTGGGTTTTGTGCCAGGCCAAAGAGCACTTTAGTTTTATTTGCAATAGTTAAGTACTATTTATAGTTATATACTTTCAATATTTTTTTAAAAATTAATAACTGCAACACTAAATGTAATCAGGAACTTAGAGTCTATACTTTTTCAGATGTTTAGAGGGGAAAAAGCAAAGAACAACTAACTGTGGTTAACTTCCTCACCAGTCTTATATGCACAGAATTATACATATCATCATTCACAATTTTTCTAGAAAGGTAAGTCTAATAAGATACATCCCAGTGATTTCTTAGTTTATACCTAATAGAAAACGACTTTTGTCTACAAACCACACAATTACACCAGAAAATAACCAATGGTCAGATTAACATGACATGTAATGACCCTGCTTATTTGAACCTTTAAAGAGGATTCTGTTTTGTATTAATACCTTCATTTTTTTTGTGTCATTGGAAGCATTTTAAATAATGCCCTTAAAAATAAGTAACTAGGTTTGGGAGAATGTTAGAACCAAAGAGATTATGAATGAGTTTAATTAATAATATTCTTAGTTTGAATCATTCACCTCAGTGAGAAGATTGTAATCTTGAATATGAACTGATACCACTGCTCTACCTTTCCTTAGTAAGGGGAAGGAAAGTTAGAAAACCAGGAATGAGTGAGAATAGTACCATTTTATTTTAAATCATACTGCTCTGAAAAGGACTACAATCCTGCCTCCCTCATATCCTTGAGGGATTGGTTCCCAGACCCTCATGGATACCCTTCTCAGACGCTCAAGTCCCTTAAATAAAATGGCCTACTCTTTGCATATAACCTACACACAACTTCCTGTATACTTTATGTCATCTCTAGAATACTTGTAATACCTAATACAATGTAAATGCTATATAAACAGTTGTTATACTATATTTATTTTTTATGTGTTATTTCTACTGCTGTATTATTATTTTGTATTTGTTTATTTTTCCTAATATTTTCAATCTATGTATTGTTGGTTGAATGCATGGATGCAGAACCCTTCATATGGAGGGCTGATTGTATTTGCATTCTTGAAAATAATTTTTTTCATTTTATTATACTTCTGATCTAGTTAGGGATCATTGATCAATACTTATACAGCAGAGGTAGTTTATGAGGCACCAAGTCATGTGTTTTCTCAAACTCAAAATGTAGCAGTGTCAATGCGATGCCAAATGATTCCAATTACAAGTGAAAAACCCAGATGCTCTTTTGCAAACTTTTGTCTAGAGTCTTTATCACTGAAATGGTAACTTCCAAACTTCAGTTTAGGTAAAGATTTGATATCAAGAAATAATGGTTTCCTTTGAGCATATATATATGGCATTTTCCACTAAGATTAAAATTCAAAATTATCAACACATTCTTTAAATGATGAGGGCCAGGAATGTACACATAGTATTTCCCTTGTCTTTAGGATTGTATTACTAATTTATTTGCAGTAGCTGTTCTCGCTATTGTATCTGTATTTTCGCTACTACATTTCCTAATCACATGCAAATGGACAGTAGGAATAGTTGATCAACTGATGGACAATAGTGAAAAATAGTTACACACACAACACAATACAATGGTGTTAAATTATTTTGTAAGTAACCCATGCATAATTTAGTGATGACTTCATGAAATATTTTCTGAAAATTTAGAAATCCATAATGTCAAAGTTTTCTATTTATTTGTGGTAGTCGATTATACACAAGTTATATATAGTACTGAGATATTAGAGAGAGCCAACATAGTAAAATAAAATTTTAAAATTTCATGTTCTGATATAAATTTAAAGTACAGAAATGCAGCATGGCTTTGTTATGATTATCTTCCAGTTCTAGACCTGGTTTTATAGAAAAATTATACTTCCAAGCTTAGGTTATCCCTGTGACTTCTTACCCACCAAAAAGTTACCAGGAATGACTCATACCTAGATTGAATAAATGAATTCAGGATGGAACTACACTTATTTGCAAGAAAGTGATGATGACAGATGATTCATTTTCCTACCAGTTCCTAGGGTATAATTGGCCTTGTTAATAAAAATAAAAAACAATAAATTCATTGCTCTATACTCTGAAGAATTATGTTAATTTTTCCCTATATCAGTATGCAGTGCAAAACATAACAAAGAGATAGTTTACATAAGACGGTAATAGATTTCCTGATACAAAAACGTATCAGTTATCAGAAAAATAATTCATTATGATTTTTACTAATATACAGGAATTAATATTGGATGTAATGTGCCAAAAATAAGAAGTTGGCATAATTTTTATATTTGCATAGATCTGAATATTCTGATAATTTCCAATTTTTGTTTGTACAAGAATTAGTCATGATTGATGCCAAAAGGAAATTAACGTCTTAGCATTATCAAAACTCCTTGAATTACTATAAACTATTATTCTTCTAATTTTCTAGCTTCCAGATTATAGGGAATCTTTTTAAGAAAATTCAACACCTCACACATATAAATATATTTTTCTATTTAAAAAACCAAAGGATTCTTTGGCAGGTTAGGTAATCTTCAAGCAAAAACTAGTGTATTTAAATGTGCTCGCAGGAAACCTAAAAGCTTTATTTTTGGCAATACGAGTCAACATGCTGTCAGTTACCTCCTCCAAGATGCAATTACAGTCAGCACTAAATAATTTTGAGCTTCCGGCAAGAGGCTCTGCTCAAAAAGGTTCCCACAGAACTATAAGCAAATTGACGTCCTCTAGAAGAACTAGCAGAGCAAAACCTCACTTAAGCTATTTCCTGGCAGTTAGATCATGGTGGAAAAATCTGGTTAACGCTTGTTTTTTATTATTGAATACTACCTTCACGAAGAAAAACATTAAGATAGTTTTCCCTTTATAAATTGCCAAGAAATTCTTTATCACCAATTTTAAATTTTCTGAGACATGACAGCAAGTTTAAAAGCCACCTGCAGTTTTTTGTAGGTTTTACCAGTATAAAATGCCTGACTTTTATTATACGAACTTGAATTGCACACCTAGCTCCCAGATGGCTAAAGAATATTAATATGTGTTTCCTCCAAACATCTCAAAAAAGTTATGAGATGACTAATATTATTTCCATAATACATTTGTGGGAACTAAAGCAAGGACATAAAAATTGATTCATCAAATATCAATTCAGAATTTCAGTGATATAAAGTCAACTGATTTGATATAGGGAAAAATTAGCATAATTCTTCAGAATGTACAGCAATGAATTTGTTGTTTTTTATTTTTATTAACAAGGCCAATTATACCCCAGGAACTGGTAGGAAAACTGATAATTCAACTGATGTTTTTTGCTAAATACCCAAACACTATTGTCATTGTCAAACTAGAAATAAAACATACTGGGGAAAAATTGTTTCAATGGATTTAGAAAAAATTGTAATTTATGTCTGTATGCTAAGGCATATTACTGAGATGTCTTTTCTGAGTGATGAGTACATCAAATGATGAAGAAACAACTTTATTTCATTGAATGATGGGCTATAGTTAATATACTGCTTAAATATGAAAGTTTTATAGATGGACTTTAATATAACCAAATACTACTTCGCATGGATTAATAGAAGAAAAATTGAGAATATGTGAATTGGGTGCTCTATAGATATGAATCTTGATATTCTAACATTTTTTTTATCTTGCAATAAAATGATTTTACTCTCCATATAAGTAAAAGTCTCTTTTCCCATTGCTTGCCTAGTCATTCTAAGCCCATCACATTAAGTCACTGCTCAGGGTGTATTTAACAATACTAGAAAATAGAAAGTGCTATTTAAAGCCAAGTTCTTGTCTACTTTCAACAGAGAAAATATTCTACAATGGGCATTATGAGAAGCCAGAAAAAAACTATGTGTTTTATTCACTGTTAAATGATCCATCTAAATTCCTGAACAAAGATATTTCATCAGGGTATCATATATTATGTAATATTAGCTCTTCCATCTAAATGCAATGTTTATATAACTTGAAAAATACTGTCCGACTGATGGATGTTATGTAAGAATGTTTAACTTCATTTATGTTTATTCTTTCACAGCTTTTCATGTTTTACATTAAGAGAATCAATTGGTTTATTTAAAAATATTTATATTGAGCTGCTGCTATGTGTCAGTCCCTGGGAGAATTCAGAGTTGGTTAAGGTATGATCAATTCAAGAAGCTTGTCTACAAATAATCAACTTACCATAAGGTAGTCATAACTCAACACTATAAACTGATGCCTAAAATTATTAATAGACAATGCTAAAAGCCCTTCAGTAATAAAATAACCACAGCATATCCAAATTTTGTGTATTTTTAGCAAATTTTTCTTTGCTTTGTAACTTAGAAATTTCTTATTTTGGGTCCCCTTTAAATTATAACATATCAGTATAATCTAAAAGAACAGAGGAGACTGAGTATAAACTTCATGCTTATTTCACATGGAGAATATTTTGCAGAAGAAACATTCAGGGGCAATGTAAAAATGGGGGGAAATTTTCTGCCTTAATAGTAATCTGGGAAATGCAAATTTCAGCCATAATGAAATGCCATGTTACACTCACCAGTTTGAAAATAAAAGAAAGAAAAGAAGGTCTGATAATACCATATGTTAGCTAGGATGTGGAACAACAATTGTCATATAGCTGGTGGGAGAGTAAATTAATATAGTACTTGGAAAATATAATTTACCATTATCTTGTGCAGCTAAGTATGTGCAAATTCAAGACTCAGAAGCTATTTATAAGTAAATAACTTAGAGGACTCTTGATCATGTGTGCCAGGAGATCTGTAAAAATTATTTATGGAATTGCTGAACACAAAATTACAAAAACCCAAAATGACCATAAACATGGAATAGATAAATAGGTTTTGGTGTATGTACACAATGAAATATGATGTAATGAAAATTAATTTTCTACCATAAACATCAATATGAATGAACATCAGAAACATATCACTGGATGTCAAAAGCAAGACAGGATTATCAGAGTGGTGTTCCATTAATACACAATTCACAAATATACAAACTAAACAATAAAGGTCAATTAAAACTAAAGTTCCTTTTCCTAATGATTAGAGACTTTGAGCATTTTTCATATTTATTGGCCATTAGTCTATCTTCATTTGAAAAGGTTCTGTTCATGTCTTTTGCCCACTTTTTTATGGGGTTGTGAACTAGAGACCATTCTTCTAAGTGAAGTATTGCAAGAGTGGAAAAACAAACACCACATGTACTCACTATTAAATTGGAACTAATCGATCAACACCGATGTGCACATATGGTAGTAAAACTCACCAGAAACAAAGTAGGTGGGAGGGGGGAGGAGGGGACAGGTAAATTTACACCTAACAGGTACAATGCATGCTACCTTGGTGATGGGCACACTTATAACTTTGACTCAAACTGCACAAAACCAAAACATGTAATCAAAACATTTGTACCCCTGTAATATTCTGAAACAAAAAAAAAAAAACTGAAGTTCTTCAGGAAAACTACAATGAAAATTATGAAAAACACAGAATTTGGGTTATAGTTACACTTGAGTTGCAGTGAGACAATGTTAATATATGGAATGCCAAATTAATAATATACTATTTTTCAGTTTGTTGTTGAGAACCAGTTTATTTTATTATTCATTTTTCCTTCATATGTTATATATGTTCTTTTATTTGTGCTAAATGCTTTATATATGTATATATATTCAATCTTCACAACTACCCTATACAATAAATACAACTATTATTTTATATTACTTATGAGTAACTGAGGCACAAAGAAGTGAAATAACTTGATCTAAGTCACTCTGCTTATAAGATGTAGAACTTCGATTTGAATAGATATTCCAGAACCTGAGGCTAGCCTTACAAACATGAAACTGTACTAATTGTCTGCATCAAAATAATTTAAACAATAAAAGAAAGAGAAATGATCAACATTGTACTCTGATGACTCTTCAAGAAGTAATTTAAACAAAGTGGTTAATGAAACAGAAATGACAATCCCTAGATAGTCTTTAAATAATATATAATAGTAAAATGTTCAAAAAATCTAGACTGTTAAATGCAAAATTGCTTTGACTTTTTGTGCCTGGCTTATTTCATTTAATATGTCTTTCAGGTTTATCCATGTTTTCTCAAGTGACAGGATTTTGTTCTTTTTTATGGCTGAATAATATTCCATTCTCTTAATCGATTCATCTGCTGATGGACACTTAGGTTGATTCCATATCTTGGCTACTGTGAAGAGTGTTGCTGCAGGATCACACGGTAATTTTACTTCACTTTGGATGTATCATAAACTATTTGCCACAATAGCTGAACAATTTTACATTCCACCAACAGTGGAGGGCTCCAATTTATTTACATCCTCACCTCATTCTTTTTAAAATTTATCATGGCACCCCTGAAATTTTGCACTCTTTAAAATATAGTAGTTGAAGTCCTAATTACTTTTTTCCTTTCTTTTTTTAAATTTCAGAATATTATGGGGATACAAACGTTTAGGTTACATATAATTGCCTTTGCACAACCCGAGTCAGAGCAACAAGCACGCTCAACCCCCAGACAGTGCGCACCGCACCCATTAGGTGTGAATATACCTATCCCCTCCTCCCCAACCTCCCTGCACAACCCCCGATGAGCGTAAGGGCAAAAACAAACTATCAGAAAACAAATCAAAATAAAACAAAAACCCAAACCACATTTCCTGCACTAATCCCCCCAAATCTGCTTCGATGCCAGCCTTTCAAAATTCTGGTTTTGATGGTAGGTATACATGGATAGGTAAGCATATACAATATTAGAGTACTTTTTTCTCTTTTAATGTGATTAGTGGAGTGCTATACATAAGTTAAGAAGAAATGTAAATCCTTCAAAATAATGAAAATATTTATGCCCCCTGGTGGGATGTGTCTACGACAAAGATCAAGGAGGTTTAATTAACAACTGCTTGACTAAATCATAGTTAAATGCACTCTGTTTGTTAAAAAGTGGATGTGGCATTTAATGAGTCAGAACTTAACGCTTATAGTACCTAAATTGCACACATGGTAATGAGTAACTTTCTCTTCATAGTAAACTCACTCAACAGGCTGTGCCTGCTCAAAATAGAAAGGTATAGAAAATAGAGAAAAAGGAATTACCCAACGTGGCCAAGCTAATAGAAAAACATTTCTCAGTTCTTTCTCTAAGAGTTCTATATAACTGTCAGTAAACATAATGTCTCCACATTTCAAGGAATTAAAGCAGGTAAGTAATTAAAGACACATAAAATGGTGGCAAATGCTCTGAATAAATTCAAATACAAATTAATCAAATAAACTCTCCTCTTTTTGTAACCCCCAAATCCTGCAGCTGAAGTTTCATTACTCTTGTCCATTAGCTATACAACAATGCTATCTTATTAATTACAAAGGTGTTCTATATTTATTACAGCCTCTTTAAAAAAGATTTTAGAGGATCTTCTAATAGATTAAAAACTGTTTAAAATAGCTGGAAGTAAACACACACAAGCGTGCTCATCTTGTAAGACATACATCAGATTTCAAATCCAGTCCATCTGAATCCAGCAGCTACATCAATATCATCTGAGCAATTAAAAAAAATTATACCCCTACCACCATGACCACCATTCCCTACTTTGTTTTTAAAACAAAGGAAATCTTGTTTCTTTTCCTTGTTATAAAGGAATATTTTGTCAGTATAAAATGAATAAGATATAAAGAAAAAGGAAATAATAACATATAATGCCATCACACAAAGGTAACATTTTAGTATGTAGTCTTACATTGTCTTTTCTAAAAACACACATACATAAATGTGCATTAAAAAAGAGAAGAAGGGGGAGAGAGAGACAGTGGCAAAGAGAGAGACAGAGACAGAAAGATAGCCTGGCACATATTAAGACACCTTATACTATTAGATCTTTCTTTATTATATCATTATTAAGGCTATGTGTAGATGTAGGTCATCATTTTTATTCCCATAAAATATTCCAGCGTATGTATATACCACAATTTACTTATCAGTTCTTTCTTAGATGTACATTTGGGTGGTTTCCAGGTTGAGGCTATTGCAAATAATACTACTATAAATATCACTTTATGGGTATTTTGGTGCACATATTAAACATTGGTTCTCCAGGGGTAGAGGAAGAGCCCTCGTTTACAGCATTCGACAAAATTCTAATGTAAATTCTATCACCATGACCAGTTTCAAGCTACCACTGGTCCAAAGAATCAGTTTGCAAGGTTTCTGAAAATTTAACAGCTGGCTCTCATGAGCCAGTACTAGCTGATTTGAGTGCAACACAACTTGAGTATAAACACCTATGAAATGGAATTGCTAAATTATAGAGTATGTTCATAATTAATTCTAGTAGATAATGCCAACTAGTTTTCCAAAGTAATAGTACTAATTTACACCCCTCCCCGGCCGTATGTGAGAGTTCCCATTGTGTGTCAGACTTAAATTTTCGTCACCCTACGGGGTATGCTGTAGTATCTCACTGGGGTTTTATTTTCCATTTCGCTGACTACCAATAAGCTTGACCATCTTTTTCATTATTCTTGTGCCTCTTCAAGTCATTGCGCATTTTCTGCACAGTTGCCTACTTTTTCCTACTGATTTTAGATCGTAGCTATTTTTAGATATATCAATGTTCTATGTGCTGAAATTTCTTCGCCAAGACCGTAGCTTGCCTTGTCACTCTCTTAAGGGAGTCTTTTGATGAAAAATCTTAATATAGTCAAACTCATTCATCTTAACATCTTGATTGGTGTTTTTGTTTGTATGACAGCTTTTTTAATTATTTCAGTGTCATGAAGATATTCTCCTGTATTGTCTTCTAGATACTTTATTGTTTTGTCTTTCATATTTTGATTTATGGTCTACTTAAAAGATAGTTTTGTGTATGACATGAAGTAGGAGCCAAATTTCATTTTTATTTTTATGTATATAAAATGTCCCAGCATGATTTATTGAATAATACTCTCCTTCCCCAGCTTTGGAGTAGCACTCTTTTTATAAATGAAGACTCCACATATGCTCAGGTCTTTTTCTGGGATCTCTATTTTATTCTACTTCTCTATTTGTCTATCTTTACAGGAATATCACACTATCTTATTTAGAGTAACATTATAAAAAGTCTGAATAGAACAAGCTCACTCTGTTCTTTTCCAAGAATATTATGGCTTCTTTAAAAAGATAGATTTATTGATGTATAATTCAATTACAATATACTGCTCCTATTTAAAGTGTCAGTTTGATAAGATCGACATAGGTAAACAGCTGTGAAAACATAACAAATCAAGAAAATGAATATATTCATCACACAAGATAGTTCCTTTGTGCCCGTTTGTAATCTTTCTATCTCTCCCCTCCCTGTGCTCTCCATCTGCAGGCAACCAGTAATCTGTGTTCAATCAGTATAAATTAATTTGCACTTTCTAGAATTTTATACAAATGGATTCATACAGTATGTACTATTTTTGCCTGGCTTTGTTCAATCAGTATAATTATTCTGAGACTCATCCACGTTGTTGTATGTATAAATGGTCATTTCTTTTTATTGTTGAATACTATTTTCATGTATATTCCACAGTTTACTATTCATTCATTTGTCGATGAACATGTTTACTGTTTTATTTACCTATTACAATTAAAGCTGCTATAAACATTCATGTATAAGTTTTTGCATGGATGTATATTTAATTTCTTTTGGGTAAATGCTAAATAGTGGAATAACTGGGCAATAAAATGAGGATATATTTAACTTTGTAAAAGTTTGTCAAATGTGTTCCAAAGTGGTTTTGCTGTTTTATATTCCCATAAGAAACAAAAGAGAGTTCCAGTTGCTTCACATTCTCGGCAACATTTGGTCAATCTTTCTTAGACATTCAAAATTATGTGAAGTAGTATCTCATTGCGGTTTCAGTTTGCATTTTTCAAATGACTAATGTAATGTTGAGTGTCTTTCCATTGGCTTATTTGCCATCCATGTAACTACTCTGGTGAAGTGTCCATTCAAATCTTTCACATATTTTGTAAATTGAATTGCTTATTCTCTTTCTGAGTTTTGAGCTTTTTTAACATATATTCCTCATACAAATTCTTTATCAGATATGTGATTTATAAATATTTTCTTCTGGTCTGTGGCTTGTCTTTTCATTCTCGTAGCAAATTTTTTGAAGAGCAAAAGTTCTTAATTTTGATGACATCTAATGTATAACTTTTTTCTTTTATGGATCATGTTTTTAGTGTCTAGGAAATCTTTGCCCAACCCAAGGTCACAAATATTTTCTCCTATATTTTCTTCAACATGTTTTATAATTTTAGGTTTTACATGTAGGTCTGTGATTTATTTTAGTTAATATTTGTATATACTACAAAGTATAATATATATAAGTGCTTGCTTCTTTCCAGGCAGATTGTCCTTTCTCCACCAACTGCCTTTGTACCTTTATTTAAAAAAAAAAACAAAAACAAAACAAACAAACAAAAAAACCACAGCCTGGGCAGCATAGCAAAACCCTGTCTCTATAAAAACATTTTTAAAAAACTAATTGGGCATGGTGGCATGTGCCTGTGGTCCAAGCTTCTTTGGAGGCTGAAGCAGGAGGATCGCTGGAGCCCAGGAATTTGAGGTTGCGGTGAGACATGATTATGCCACTGCCCTCCAGCATGGGTGACAGTGCAAGACTTTGTCTCTAAATAAAAAACAAAAAAATGATGTTTTATGATTCTGGATTCTCTATTTATCTCAACTGATCCATTTGTATATCTTGATACCATACTGTCTTAATTGCTATACTTTTATAATGAGGATTGAAATCAAGTAATGTATATCCTCCAAACTTTTTTTATCTTAGATGTTTGATTATTCTAAGTCCTTTGCATTTCCATATTAATTTTAGAATAAGCATATTAATTCATACAAAAAAAATCTTGCTTTGATTTGATTAGGATTGCATTGAATCTACAGGTCATTTGGGGAGACTTGACAGCTTATGTAAATTAAATTTTGTGATCCACAAACATACTATCTCTCTCCATTTATTTAGGTCTTTCTTTAAATATCTATGGAATCTATAATTATGTCACTTCTCTCAATCTTAATATTGGTAACTTATGTTCTCTCTCCTTCTTCCTCCTGATTAGTCTGGCTGGAGGTTTATTAATTTTATTGATCTTCTCGAAAAAAGAACACCTTTTGGCTTCATAGATATTCTTTACTGTTTTTCTGCTTTATAGATCATTGATGTCCACTCTGAGCCTTATACCCTTTCTTCTGCTTAGGTTGTATTTTATTTAGCTTCTTTAACTAGTTCCTTAAGGTGGATCTTCAGATAATTGACTTGAAACATTTCTTGGTTTTTGATATAGGCATTATGTTCTATAAATTTCCCCTTAATAACTGCTTTACCTATATACCAAAAATTTTGATATATTGAGTTTCTGTATCCAGTCCCAAATATTTTCTAATTTTTCCTTTTATTTTCTCTTGGACCTGTAAATTTTTTTACAAATATATTATTCATTCCCAATATTTCTAAGTTTTCTAGTTATATTTCTACTATTGATTTTTAATTTTATTCCATATTATTATTTAACAATTTTTCCATGTTATTTTTGTAGAACTTAAATAATTTAAAATTTAGATTTTTTTATATTCTGAAATATGGTCTATTTTGGTAAACATTCCATTAAAATTGTACATAATGTGTATTATGCTATTTTTGTGTGGAGTGTTCTGCTGATCATTCCTAATCTTGTCACCCAAAGGCAACAGCTTTTACGTTCCAGAATTTGTTTCTTACCTATTATTTTTTCTATCTTTTTTTATGTAGCTAATAATACGCTGAGCTTCGATTCCTGGTGTTTCCCATTAACAACAAAAGCATTTTTCAAGATAAGTGCATACAAATTTGGACGTACTTTCAAGATACACAGTTTTATCATATGCATGAGCTATGTTTCATCTAATCATTAATTTGCACTAATTCCTTCCTGGAATAAGATGTGGCAATAAGTATTAATAAATAAACATTTAATTGTTACCTTACAGATTATGTTCAAATATTTGCCAATATAAATTATCACAGTTATCTTTAAGCAAGGAATTTTGACATCATTCCTAATTATTTCCTTAGCATATGGATAAATATAAATGAATTTCCTGGATAAAAGGAAGGGTAATTTTTCAGACTTTCATACATGCCCTCAAATTGATTTCCAAAAAATGTGTATAATTACATTAAATATTTTCCCCATTAACATTAAATATTTCCTCAATCTTTGTTCATTTTATAAACAGTAAATATGATTTTTCCATAGATTTATCTTATTATTTGTGATAGTGATAAGTTTTTTTAATATGTTTGGGAGTCTCTGTAAAAAGTTTTTTTTTTTTCCATTAAGGTAAATTTATTGATTGATTGGATTGGGTCACGAACAGAAAGGAAAATAGAAGATGATAATGAGAAAATATTAGTATTTATAAATCCATAAGAAAAGTGCTAATGAAATTTTGCTGCCCAAGATTGTCTGTGTCTCTGTTTGCATACCTAAAAAGAGCATAGTGGAAAATTCTTAAGGTTCTTATTTTCTGCAGTTTTGTTTTTCTACAACAGACAACCGGTTTTCAAGGGGAGAAAGGCTGAAAGGCGGCGGTCATGCAACAGAAAATTCCCATTACTGTGAAGTCCACCCCCATTTTGACTGCTTTTTCTTCTTTTGGTATAAACTCCTTTTCCCCCCATTTGGCACTCCTATTTTCCTGTCTCAAAATATCCACATTTCCCTGTTTTTATTATTCTATTTCTTAGAATTTGAGGATTTTTTTTTCCTTTCCTGACCTTGCTAAAAAGTTCAGGCACTGCGAAAGATTCTTTAGTTATGTCTTCTGTAAATAGTGACTTTTGGGTAAAACATTACTTAACAATTGTCTATGGGCACCCACTGCAACTCCATTTGGAATGTACTACATTTAGAGTTGCTCCTTTGAGAAGCAAATTTCAAAAACAGATCATCTGACTGTAAGACTTTGATTTGTAGCTCATATTTAAAACCACTGATGGTGTTTTCAGTACACAGTCTTAATGATATTGCATATTCCTTACACAACATCCATTTACATACAATTATATACCAGGCAATTTATAGGCATTGATGTAGGACGGTGAAGAATAGAGACAAAAACCCTTACATTAGGTGTTTACATTCTAGTGCATATCTTTCTGGATAGATAGCATATTGCTGGACCTCACTTACAAATATTCCAAAAGTAGACATCATATAACTGAGCTCTCTAAGGGACCCCCCACAGCTAACTTTGTATAGTTTATGTGGCCTATATTTTTTCACAAAAACCTAAATACCCCCTTCTCATGGAGTGATAACATACCAATAGTTTAAAATTTAATTTTATGCTGTTAGATTAAAGAAGGCTTAAGAATAGTTTTAGTGCTTCATTTGACTATTATTCATGTATATAGTTTTATTACATAGCCACAATGAAGTCACAGTTATGTACATGAGGAAAAACGACATGAAATTAAGCTGCTGTTATAATGATATTAGCCAATATTTATTAAGCACCTACCACGTACCCAGCATTTTCTAACCATTAGAGGAAAATGAAACACAGACCTTTAAATAACTTGCCCGAGACAACATGTGATTAAGCAGGAAAACGGGAGGTGGGGAGGAACTAACATCAGCCCCTATATTTTAACCACTATGCTATGGTGATTTCACATATTGTTTTAAGAGTGTTCTAGAATATGTTCTCAGGTCAATTTAAATTAAGCCAAAATCATGAACCATTTATATCTAGTTTAACGTTAAAATAATTAATCAATGGAGTTCCAGAGTTATCAAGAAGAGGTGAAACTAAGTGAAATATGTGAAAATAATGTATGTGTCTGTATATTTCACCAAAAATTTGTTTGTTTTGATCTTTTGTATATAGATCTTTATTTTTTCAGATTTCTCTAAATATCCCAACAAGCACAATGCTGTATGAATGTTTTCAACTTAGAGGTAGTATTCCTCACTGGAAAGACACCTCCCAGGAGGGCTGCATGCCACTAGATTTTTAGAGCTGTCTATAACTAGCTGGGTCATTGGAGGCAAAACCACAAATGGGACATATGACCTTTCTTCATGAAGAATTGACTGCAAGTGCCACTTGTTCCATCCAGAAGCTGATATCCAGAGAAAGTTCCTGTGTGAAGAGAGATACTGTGAAGCAAATAGAACAGGGAGCAACCAAAGGTACAATAAATATCTTTCAGAAGTAGGTCAACAAATATTTATGCAGCATTTTCTTTGTGCTTGTTGAAGATAACAAGTACTTGGTCCTCTACAATTATGCTGGAAATTCACATGGCTGCTACAGTTCATTCTGCCGCAACTCACTATCATTAACCTGATCCCCTTTCCATATTTTTGTCTTTCTACCAATTAAAATTCTTTTCTTAGTAAAAATGGGCCTCAGAAATTCCTAAAAGAAGCAAAATTGCTGTGCAAATGGCTAAACTGCACAACACCAATTTTTCTCCGAAGATTCACCTTCTCCGGGTGAATGCTCACTGTTACCAACTGCTTCTGTTTTATAGACCTCCAAATCTTATTCTTTCTTTTAAACATGTTAGTCTAAGTTTAGACATATGTGATGCCTTAAACTCAAATATTTTGTTAAGATAAGGTATTCATTTAAAGATTTTGCTGAAAGCTAAGGGATAACCAAAGCAAAAGACACAGAAAGGGTAACACAAATCTAGAACATATGCTTTGTAATGTGTGTTTTGCTCATTTCCAGTCTATTGTTTACCACATAGCATCCCCCTACCACACTCCTACTTCCTTAGGCAGAGAATCCGTCTATCCTTACGCACGCACAAATCTTTGGCATCCAAGTCATAGGTCTCCATGCTTACAGTTCTTCATCAGTTTCCTAATTTTCCTGGGGTAACTGATATTAAAATTGACCTCCCTCTCTTGAGGTACTCACATCTAAAGTCCTCACAGGATAGATCATTGTTATAATATGGCAGCCCCAAGATTCATATAAAATACATACACTTGCAGTAAGCAAGGGAAGGAGTGGGAGGGAGGAATCTTGGAAGAGAATGTTTTTTCCATACTCTTTCTTCTCAATTTTTGGGTAGCATTTCTGGTCATAAAGTGACTTTTGGGAAAAAACAGCAGAGACAACTGATGTTTTCAGACTTTATCAATGTCTGATGATATTATAGTCTGGACAAGATAGAGCTTAAATGTGATATGGTAAACCACTATTTCAGCCCATTTACACCATGGCTGAAGAGAGAGTTATTCATCCACCTGTAAAAAAAAAAAACGGTAGAGTTCGAATTAAGATGTGTTTGGATGACTAATGAAAAAAATCCCTTAGCCTAAATTGACCTGACAGTCTCATAATGTGGAATAAAAGGTGGAAAAGAGTCTGTAACTGTTAAGCCATGAGAGTGTAAAAAATACTAAATACTTAATATAATTGTTACTTCCTCTGCAACTAATGACACCCTAATATGTGGACTAAAAGGGAAATGAAGCAGCATACTAAGGACTCCTGGAAATTCTCGAAAGAAAAATACACAATTCTAACAAAATTGAAAACAAAACATCTCAAAGACAGTCACTGAAATTGTAACACAGAGTTTACACAAAATGTAATTGCTCTTTAGATGGGATTATGAAAATTGTAATTGGTAAGAACAACAAGCAGTATTTAAATTTTCATAAGGATCTGAATAACCCTTTTACATCTCAGAGAGTGATGTCAAATTGGCACTAGGGATATGATAAGAAACACCTGGAGCTAGAGCAGCAAGGATAAGGAACTCTAAACAAAGAAAAAGCATAAAATGGAATTACTCTCTGAGCCCTTAAAGCAAGATCAAAGTCCCAATTTAGTTCATTGCATCTAATAATATAGAATGTAACAATATGAAAACGTGAATTGTGACTAGGAAACTGAGAACTTTCTGAATCAGTGATGAAAAGCACAACTTTTCTTTGCTGCATATTCATTGTCATTCTAAGTATATTGAATGAGACACAAAGGAAAATATACTATTTCCTAGTTATGGTTCTCATTTGTGTAGTCACTCCCGAACCCCTGGCCCTACTTCCAAGTGGTCAAGTGACCTCTGAATATTCAAACTTTCCAGTTCAGCTTGATTTTTCATTTCTTCATCCAAACTGCATCCAAACTGACATAGCATCACTATACCTAATTTACTTGTAACTCCTAGAGAGATTTCTACTAACCAATAGAGGCCTTCTTTCCTAATTCTTACCCAACTATCAAGAGATTAATTAGGTCAAGGACTTAGAATCTGAGCCAGCACCTTCACTGGACTATATGGATCTCCTTCTTCTCATTAGTTTTTCAAATACAAAGGTGAAAATCTCAAAAATATGCCCTGTGAACAGGAGGTAATTATTTACTTTACACTAAATGGTTATTCATTATATACTTATAAGTTATTTTCAAAATTTATTATTCATAATTAATGTTACATATGGAAATGTAGTCAGCACCAAATTGTCTAGTTACTTTAAGAATTCCCATTTTCTGTATTGTTTCGAGAGTTTTTATTAAATTTGTTTCTGTGACTACAAAACACATAAGGGATTTGCAAAAAGTTAATGCCTTCTGTTTTATACAAAAATCTTTGGTCTTCTTCTTTCTTTCTTTTCTCTTCTTCTTTTTCTTTTTTTTTTTTAGGACACATTTACAGTAATAATGGTTTTTTTATGCATATAAAGGAATACTCAAAATTTTGCCCTGATGGTGGAGGGATATAGGTAGTCTCCGACTGTTTCATTTTCCAGTAGAATGAGACCACCTCATTCTCATCACACATCCAGGATTCCCTAATGAATGTCTTCCACTGTACTGGACAGTATTCTGGTCCAAACATTAAGGACATGAATATGCCTTGGGACTGGTGGCCACCCAGATCCCCAGACATCACACCATCTGATTTTGTATCACCTTCGCCTTGAATGATTATAAGCCACAGCATTGGTGCAGTCTTATAACACTGACTTAAACAGCATTTATTTATAAGATTATTAAAATAACTCTGATAAGATATTTAAAAATTGGTTTTGGCCACATGTTCATGTGTTTTTATATGACTTTGTTACTGAGTAATATATTTTTGAAAATGTTCAAATTTTTACAAATACTATATTTATATATTAAAATTAAAATATGTCCAGTATATGTATAATCTTTCGAGTTCTTATTATGTGTCCAGCCATGTGCTGAGAAAATTGACATGTGTTATCTCATTTTATCCACATAAAAACACTATGAGAAAAGGAGTTATTGAGGCACAGATTAAACAACTTGCCCAAGTCACACAATTAGTACAAAAGTCACTAGATTATATATCAAATGTGTCAGCAAAGATGGATGTTAGCTAGTTGGAGCTGCAGCAGAATTTCACCACCAAGCCTTACAACATTCTAATTGACATGTGACATAAAATTGTTGATGGCTCTGTGTTATGGTCTGATTGTTTGTGTCCCCCAAAAATTCATATACTGAAATCCTAACCCCCAATGTGATGATATTAAGAGGTGGGGCCTTTGGAAGGTAATTTGGTCATGATGGTGGAGCCCTCATAAATGGGATTAACACCCTTATGAAAAGAAACACACAAGAGAGCATCTTTATCATCCGCAATGTCAGGATACAACCAGAAGATGGCCATCTGCAAACCAGTAAGGGAGCCCTCACAGACACCATCTTCCAACACCTAGAACTTGGACTTCCCAGCCTCCAGAACTGTGAGAAATAAATGTTTAAGTCATCCAGTCCATGGTGTTTGTTACAGCAACCAAAACTGATAAAGACCCCCAGCACCTAACCCAGAGAGCATCCAGTAAAGGGAATTCAGAAGTCCATGCTCTGATGGAAGGTGGTATATTGAACTATACTCCTCAACTTTAAACACCAGAGAGAGTCCCATCCCCACTATTAGCCACATCTATAAGCAAGAACACAGTGTTATAATGGGCAATTACAAATAATTTTGACATTTCAGTGGCTGTATATTTCCCACTCTATGTGTGTGTTCATGTGAAATAAATACATTAAACAGGCTAAACCAATTTATTGTAACAATTAAATGCCAGAGTCAATTAGTTATAGTTCATATTTGTTATGTGCTCTGACTTATTCTAGAAATGAGAGGAAATCTTAAAAAATAAAATATAATAACATATCTCAAAGATTTTAAATTTAATAAAAAAAGATATATACTAGCAAAGAAGAGATTACTAAAGTCTCAGAAAAGGCGAAAAAATAAAACTGTTTTCCAACTACCCATTTGACAGATGCATAAACTGAGGCCAGGTTTTTCAGAAACTCTCCCGAGGTAAATTTTGACATTCATCATCACTGTTAAAAGCACTATCTCTTGTGAATAAAGCAGTAGCAAGCCTTACAAGATAGTCTATCATTAAATACTCTTTTGTTATTCACTGAAAGCTTTACAGGAATTCAAAGTAGAGAGATCTTATTATGGAGAGAGTCATGGACTTGGGGAAGCTCATGAAGGTCAGAATAGTTTAATTTAAATGGAGAGAGAAAAGGACATCCTAGATGTGCAAGGTCAACTAATCAAAGGTGAATAGGAAGGACGTTGATCTACTTTATTGGAGCAATAATTTGTGCTGAAGAAATAAGACTGAAGAGGTACCTAGGATATGCCTCCCAGTAATATTGAAGCCTAGTAATGGATCTCAGAAAATTATAACAGAAAACAATTTTTTCATTTTTTTAGCAGATGTAAGTAGCAATCAAATTTGTTGTCCAGTTTCACAGTTTTGTAATAGATAACTGTTATAGTCTTTTACCTTCCTAATACTTTTTACTTTCAAGCATTCCATCTTTACTTTACTAATCCATCCTGTTTTTTCTTTCCTTCTTGGGGAATTTTTATTTTTGAGGATATTTTTATTTATTAAAAACATGTAATCTTTGTTCTCTAGAAAGAAAATCGAAGGTTTAAACAACTACCTTTTAGGTAGAAATTTTAAAACATTCATTTTGATCCTCAATCAATTATAAATTGATCAAGTGGTAGGAAAGTTAGGAGAAAAATCAGAAGATCAAATTTTTGCTATATTAGGCACTTTTATAATAGGTGCTATGCGTGATTTTTCAAATAATTCTATCTGGACTCAAGAACTCTAAGGCAACTAGCTCAAAGAGAGAAACTACAGTTTTATTTTTTTATATTTGAGAACTTAAATAAGTATTTATTTGGTAAAATAGTTTTAGTGCTAGCATGTTACTGTTCTGCCCTGGGTTCAATCATGCCTCTCATCCTGGCTTTTTTTTTTTAATGCATCAAGTTATGTACTAAGGCTATCCATCATATCTTTGGCCAAGGAAAATACTCATGAAAGAAGCTGGATCTCATCCATTTAAAATTATTGGAAAAGAGAACAATTCTGCCTTGTTAAAAAAAAAATGAAACGACAAATCTGAAAAGACAAATGACATTTTAGAGCCATGCTGAGGACATGTAATAATTAATAGGCAGTAAGTAAGTTTATTTAACAAATTTCTGGTTGCACACAATTCCTATTTTTTAAAAACTTCATGAAATATGCATGTACAATTTCTAGCATAAACATTAAAAAATGGAAATAAAGTGTTACATTTTCAAAGTAGAGGGGAACATTTGAGTTAAATGAAAAGAAAAGCACAGCCTATCAAAAGAAGATACGTTAAGAAAAAGAATGAAGTCAAATAGTAGGAAAAATTAAAGAGAAAAATAAGATGATGGGAAAAAATCCAGTACATATTCTAAAAAATTAATCTAGCATACATTAATAAATGAATTAATTAATTAATCAAAAAGAAGATTGTCAGGCTGGATTTTTTCCTAAAATATGTGTGTTTTATAAAAATCATATTAAAATAACTTCAAAAATATTAAGCAACAAAATATTAAATTGCAATAAAAAATTTTAAAGATTTTATTACATTTCTCTCAGTAATTATAGACGAAGCAAGTGAAAAAAACAGAAAGATATATAATATTTGAACTACATAGTTAACAGATGTAATCTAATAGATACATATAAAATCTTGCACAAAACAGTTGGAAAATATATTTTTTTCAGACATACAGGCAAATGAATAAATATTGGTCACATTCTAAACCACACCACCACAAACAGTAGCGTCATATGAACATGTTCTTATTTTTTTTTAAACAGTAGTGTCATAAGAACCATGCACTTAACAATGCAGTTAAGTTATCTTAGGTATCAATAGTGAAAATGTAGAAACTACTCATTTGAAAATGTATATAAACACTTCAAATAACTGAAAGGCAAAAGAAGAAATCATAATAGAAATTACGAAATAGTTTATAACTCAATAATAATAAAATTCTACATCTCAAAATTTGTGATACGAATCTAAAGATGCACAGAGAGGAAAACTTAGCAACATTACAATATAGATTACATTAGAAAAGATAAAAGGCTGAAAATCAATGAGCTAAGAATTTTAGGTATCTAAAAGAGGGTAATCACAGAAGTAGCAGACATTAAAGATAATAAAAATTGAAGTTTATGACTATATATTAATAATCTAAAAGAAACTGTATCTTGTATTCTCACAGTACTCTGTGTATATCAATACTTATATCCTAATATTCTAAGTACTGATATGTATACATGTGTGTGTGTGTGTGTGTGTATATCTTTCCTGTAATATTGTGACCTAAGTGCTCATAGAAACTGTGCTTAAAGTCATTGTTGTATCCCTGGAAGACAATCACAGTACCTACACATAGCCAATGCTCAATAAATGTGTTTTCTGATGGATGGTCAGATGAATGGCTGGATAGATAGATTGATAGTCGCCACCCTCTTGGAACCTACTATCTAAGAGATTGATGTTGATGATGAAGGTAACAACAGCAATAAGAACAGCCACCATTTATTAAGCAATCACTAAGATCCTGAACCAAGCCAAGGGCTTTGAGTACATTGTCTCATGTTGATCCTTACAATTATTCTGCTAAATAGGTATAAAATCATCATTTCATAGGTAAGACAGGTGATTCAGATAGTTTTATTGACTTGCCCAGGATCACCCAGCTAGCAAGGAATGGCGCTGGAATTCAACCCAAACTTTATCTGTTTACAGACTCACATTCATAACCACTGCTCTATAAAGCCTCCCTATGTTAGCACAACATTCAAAAAATGAGCAAAATTGTTTGTATGTGAATGACTGCTTTTTAAAATATAAAAAGAATAGATGCAATAGATGCATACACTAAGTTAGACATTTGTATCTAATCTTTTTGTGGAAAGACGATAAAAAGAAAACTAAATTTAACATATTAACTGCTATGTGAGTTGTATTTAACTCATGCTAGTTTTGAGCCCCAGGCCTCATGAAGCATATAACTCACACGTCTCTTCACCTTGGGAGCTCGAGAGCTATTTTTCAAGTTCCATATAACTCACGCACAGAAAACAATTAAAAAAAAACAAATTTTTCATTAAATTAGAAAGAATCATTTTGTTTTCAAAGTTTTTATTATTTTTGTAATAAAACACTGTGGCCCTAAGGAAAAAGAATTTCTAGTGTGGCAGTCAATGTGTTAAAAATGTACCCATCAAATACTAATAGGGACCTCTACAAAATCATTTGTGGCAGTACTTTTTAATAAAAATGGACCCTTTCAGAAGGAAAAACAGCTAACCAGGGATTTTTTAAGAGCAGTAAGAATTCAGTTCCTTAAAAAATAACTTGTTTTATTTTATTTGATAAATTTTATCTTGCATAATACTGCAATTTGCGGAATTCAGGTACCTATGGCTAAAGGAGCATTTGCTCTAACATTTTAGAGCAGTTATTTTCATCCAATTAAAATATTTATCTTCTTCTCCTCTTGCTTTATCCAGCAATATCAAACTAAATTTTGGTACTCAAATGCCTGAGCTAAGAGCAATATATTTTCACATTTGGTATATAGAACTGAATTTAAATGAAATAGGTTAAGTCTATGCTAAGACCTATATTTTATTTCTTAGAAGCCTTAAAAATGAATTGATTTGAAGGATTTGTTTCCTAGTCCCTTAATTTTTATTACTCACTAAAAATAAAATGTGTGCATAAAATGAAGCTAATTAATTTACATAAAACTACAATCCATTCTTTATTTAGTACCTTTATTTAGCTTTATTAACCATTTATTCTTTTTCAGGCACTGTAGTGAGGACTAGGGACACTAAGATAAATGATGTCACAAACCAGTTCTCAACAAAGGAGACTGATAGAATAATCAGCCTCTAATAAATTAGAATATAATCTAATAAGGACTGTTCACAGAGATACGTAGTAGATGTCATGGTAGCATGAAGGAATGAGACGATCCTACCCATAAGCAGTCCAGTGGGGAAAATGTCCCAGAAGCATTGTTTGACTCAGATATAGAAGGAGTCATTCATTTAAGAATTTTTTGGTACCATTTCTTCTACTAAGTAACCAAGACCCCAGGCCTGGAGCAAAATTGCATTCTCATCATCTGCTAATAGTTGGTACTTCTGAGTTCACTAAAAAGCTCTAAAGAAAAGAAAATTTGAATGAGTAAATCTCGTGTGTACAGAGGTGGCTAAATTGTAAATAGACACAATAAATTTCAAAAGGAGATACTCGATGATTGGACAGGACCTCCTGGCTTGGGCCACTGAATGAACCGTGCTGATGTTAACCCTGAAAACTGACTTATATACCACAACATGTAGTCTACACAATGCATTCATATGCATTGTTTTATTTAGTCCTCATAAGCATTCTGTAGGACAGGCATAATCACACATTTTTCTCAGATGAGGAAACAGGTTCAGAAAGGCTGTTTTGTCCAAGGCCACATAGCAGCAAGAAGCAAAGTCAGAACTCA
Source organism: Daubentonia madagascariensis (assembly GCA_023783475.1). NCBI lineage: Eukaryota > Metazoa > Chordata > Mammalia > Primates > Daubentoniidae > Daubentonia > Daubentonia madagascariensis. The sequence goes on along the minus strand of JAKFHU010001035.1, from coordinate 34,525,147 downwards.
AATACAGGTGTTGGGTTTCAAAACCCAGTGATCTTCTCATTAACTCTAAATCCCTGGCCAGATCACAGAGGAGATATTAAATATTTCTCTTGCAGATGTATAACTCAGAGGAATTGCTGGGCATCCAGGATGGCTGAAAGGGGACTTAGGTTGGTGAGGAGGAAACACTGGAACAGAAGCTATGCAGATGTATTAGCAGAGGCCAATGAGACTGACCACGCTAGTCCTACATCCAGGCTTGAAATGAACTGTGTACACATTTAAGAAAGAGTCTGGTAACAAATGTTATAGACCCCATAGATGGAGGATACCAGCAAGAGATGTATCCATGGTATTGGGGAATGTCTAACATGAGTCCTTGAGCTAATGAAATGTGTTTTTGCTTAATGAGGAATATCTTCAGGGTGCTAATTTTCTTTGCATGTAATACAACTTTCCTCTGCTATACTGTGGCTCAGGGGCTTACTAGTGCAGAAATGTTATGAGCTGCCTGGATGACCCAATGGAGGTGTTTCCTCCAGTATCCATGTGGGATTTTGGAACTGGGACACCTGCAGACTAAATGCTGTCACTCTGTGCCCTACACATTTCTCATCTGATCGACCTATAAATGCAAAACCAAAAATTGCAGAATTCTTTGCTAAGCTGAGAAATTATTTATTTCCCTCAAGCTAGGGTTATGAATATGACATCTTTTTCACTTAAATATTAAATTAAAAATTGAAATGTTCTTTATCTCCCAGGTTTTCTTTCAAGCCCATATGTATTAACACTTCCTTTCATTTCTCCTTGGCTAGGCTTCTAACAAATTTTTCAAGCAGTGAAATGACTTTCCTTTGATAAGGGTTCTCATATTTGCCCTTTGAAAGGCTTTACATAAATTTTGTATTTTTCTAGAAAAAGTATTTCTAATGCTATCTTCTTTTTCTCTTCTGCTGTCAGAAATCTCTTATTGGACAATTCAGTTGAATTATTAGCTAAGTTAATATATATGTGTGTGAAATGTATTGGTATTTGAATACATGCCTATGAATATCTCTTTACTGTTGCACTTTTATGAAAGGGTTTCAAAATCTCTATACACAATGCATAATATTTGGGACATATCTTACAGAGTAAAATGTTTCTTGTATCATGTTTTCCCAGTTTTTAGCATTCCCTGTTTTATTATTTCATGACAGCAAAATCCCAAATATTATATTAGTTTATTGGGTGTTAGTAATAAAAGAACTATTGGTTTGTATGACAAAAGATTCAATATGAGCATATGGAAATGGAATACAAACTAGTTGAATGCCCACTTTGCACACAAATACTTTCCCTCAGTTTGTACAATTTAATATCCGTATGAATCTTGTGAGTTTTTAAAAATTTTCTCTTTACAAATCAGAATGTACTATGAGCGCCAAGAAATGAGGTATTTTTTAATTTAAACAATTATAAACAATTAACAATTGTTTAACAATAAACATATATAAACAATTAACAAACGCCAAATGTGGAATTGAACACCTCATGCGTCCAAACCCAAGATCCCTATTATTATACCATGCTGATTTTCAACATTCAGCTGTGCTCCCTGTCCTCAATAGATGACTTGGCAACTTTGGATTGTGTTGCAGAGATATGAGAAGGTAAAGAGAAGACTTTAAAATGTCAGAATGATTTTAAATTTCCCCTTGTGGGGAACTGGGTAGGTGGCTACACTGTTAGTACAATTTAAAAGTGTTTATTGATACCCTGAGTTAATCAGCAGATAATTTTTGTTTCATTAATGATTTTTGAAATGATTTTGATAAGAGAAACCAAATGAGTATTCACTGAACACTTACTATAATTTCATACAATACACAACTAAGAACTTTCACAAATTTGTTATTCAGTTCTTAAATCACTCTACATGAAAACAAACAAGTTTTTAGGTATAATAACTATAAAAGCCCAAATGTTTCTTAATACACCATGTTGCATAAATGTTTCCCAGTGTTAGGTCCCAATAAGTAGAAATCTGTCTGTATAATAGTCAGTTGAATAATAAAATGTCAATAAAATATAATAATTTTATTTGTAAGATTTAATGGTGCATACAGCATAGTATTTTGAGTCAAATGTGGGCTCAACTTACTGCTCCATCACAAACTGTCTAACTTGAGTGAGGATACTTAATTTATTTGAGCCTCAGTCCCGCCAATGGTGTATAAGTGTTCCTATCTCCACATCCATGCCAGCATTTGCTATTTTGGAACTTTTTGATATAAGCCATTCTCACTGGAGTTAAGTGATATCTCATTGTGATTTTGATTTGCATTTCCCTGATGATTAGAGATGTTGAGTATTTTTTCATATGCTTATTGGCCATTAGTCTATCTTCTTTTGAAAAGTTTCTGTTCATGTCTTTCGTCCACTTTTTAATAGGATTGATTTTTTTCTTACTTATTTGCTTGAGTTCTTTATAGATTCTGGTTATCATCTCTTTATCAGATATATAGCATGCAAATATTTTCTCCCATTCTATAGGTTGTCTATTCGCTGTATCAATTGTTTCCTTGGCTGTGCAGAAGTCTTTTCAAGTTAGATCCATTTGTCAGAAGTAATTAGGAGACATTCCAGGTCCAAATTCGGAAAACATTGTTAAAATAGTTTTTAATGGTCAGAATAAACTATTCCAGTAAACTCTAATTTCCTCATCACTGGAGGTATTGGAGCCTTGGCTTACATTATGTGGAAGTTATAGATAAGATTTTAGATGTTAGATGTTAGTTAGAGTAGACAATCTTTAAACATTTTACCAATGCTAGAATTTAATATTATATTTTTTAAAAGATTTAGTGACACTTTAATAGGATGTATAAAATATATTTACTCTTATATATCCAGGAAAGATATATGTCATAGCTATAATGGATAAAATAAACCTAATTCAATTTATTTCTTTAATTGAGCAATGATTCCTTAATGCCTTATATTTATTAGGTTACTGTGTTGGTCTGCTTGGACTGCTTTAACAAGAAACCATAAACTTGGTGGCTTATAAACATCAGAAATTTATTTCTCACTTTTCTGGAGGCTGGGAAGTTCAAAATCAAGGTGCTGACAGATCACCTCTGAATACCCTCACATCAGAGATTAAGTTTGGGAGCACACAAATATTCAGACCACAGAAATTACATATGTTAACCTTCATATACATGGTCTCATCAGTTTCTGAAAACAATGAAATAAAAAGGTCAGGTATTAGTTAATTTCATACTGAGAGAGAAAGTAGAGGTTTAACATAAGATCTCACAAGTAAAAGCTGAAGAAGTAAGAGTTAAACTCAGATCTCTTGATTTCCTATCCTTTCTCTTTTTATCTCTCATCCTTCCTCTTGAAAGTTTTAAACTAATATAATTATAATATTGCATAATATTAAATTATATAAAAATTAAATATTAAATATAAAATCAAATTAAATTAATAATACAATAACCCATGTAATTCTTACTACCTGATAAAACAGAAGCTTGACAGGACATCAAGTGAGATAAACACTTTTACTGCTATTATTTGTTCATTAGTTTGTTGACTCTCTTTCCCATTGGAATATGAGATGAGATTGATTAGGGGAGCTATTCTGCCTCTCTTATTAGCTAGTTTCCAACTACCAAAAAAACATGTACCACCTAGACTTTCGAATATTTGCTCCTTGAGTGAATAATGAATGAATAAGTGGTTTAAAACATTAATCATGTGGTTCTTTATGTCATAAACCTTAGATAATATACAAGACAGGAGATTCAACAACAGTTTTGTACATAAACCCACATGAAAAATATTTCACGGGTTTATGAAATGCCACAAATAAGACAGCCTAAATATCAAGATTAAATTTGTGTAGACCAGGAAATCAAGCGATTATCTGCATAATCCCCTTTTAATAGGCAGTTTGGACAATGTACAAATGTGTATTTTTCAAAGTCGAATTTTAACTGCAGGTTTTGGCTCATTATTATTTCCATTGGGAATCATTTATTTCTTTCTCTACCTTATATTAGTTTCCTGTTATTCTGACTAACAGAAGATAAGACTTGTCAATCCTGATTGACTTCAAAACAAGAAAGTATTAAGTAATACACAGGTGGAAAGGAAATCATATGCAAATAGATCCAGGATATGAATTCTGACCTTATTGATTGTCAGGTGGTAGCCACACAGTGGCCAAAATGTAAAATCAAGAAGTGGTTCCCATATAATATGTTGTGAATGGATTCTGGCCTTAATGCCATGGTAAAGACTGACTGAGTGTTTTGGCTGATTCTTCTTAACATAGCATCAAGACTCCTTTGCCTGGATACCTTAAGGAGAACTTTATTCATTTTATTTGTTTTGTAAAATATCTGGAAGGAGTTCCCTTGTCTTATATAATTAACGGGGTGACTTTAAATATATGGATGCTAAAATAGAAGTCATATTTGGCACTATCATTATTCTTGCTCTAACTTCTTTTCAAGAAAATGTAGCAAGCTTTCAGTTCAGTTGCAATCACTCCTTTAAAATAATATATTATCTCCCTTTCATTCTGTATCTGTCTCTGTGATGTATGTGTATTACTTAAATTTCTTTTTTATAATTGATGCCATTAAGTAAAGAGGATGCTCTTTTGAGAAGACAACTGACATTTAAAATGGTAGAGATAAAATTAACATAAATTTTACAAATCAGATGGGAGAAGTAAGGCATGGCAAAAGAACATAGAACATCAATCACAATAGAATGCTAACTTTTTTTTAAGGTAAAACAGAAAGAAGCTAGGCATACATTATTTGGAAACAACTAGGTGTCATCTAGAAACAAAGTATTCTTTATATTGTATTTGGGGCACATAATCATAGGTACTCTGGACGCTCTCTGGTGCAACAAAACAGAAAGTTTAATTAATTAGGGGAAGGGGCTCAGACAATATACCAACAGCTTAAGAAGAGGAAAGTCTATGGGTATTATAGATAGTAAAAAAATATTGCCAAAGGTGGGTGGTGTTGGGGGCAGTATGCAGAGGACAGTAATGAAGGAAAAAACACAGGTGAAGGATGGAGGTAGAGCCAAAGAAATTCTACAACCTCTAAGAGAGGAAAGTAGTTTGGTTGCAATATCCTGTCACTGTCTTGGCATTGTTGACATGGTTGATTTTGCTGATGTGAATGTGTACCCCCTCCTTCTCTCTCTATGAGACTCTATGATGTCTCAACCTTAGCATAGGGGAGCCATTCTTTCAGTAGAGCTACATTTTCTTTGTGTCCCTCTTAAGCCATTTTCTCCTCTTGGCTTTCCATTGTTATCTTTAATCTTCTTTCATACTGAAGGATATGACAGGATTTCTGCTTGATAATTTTTGGGATAAATGAACCAGGGGACATTAAGAACAAGAGACTGTTGATCTCTGAAACTACCCCTGAAACACAAATGGTTAACTATTACTATATAGACTGTTATGCCACTTAAAATGTGTTGCTGCAAATCAATGTTATAGGAAGAAATATGGAAATATATAGAGAAAAAAATTTTTGGAACTTCAAAAGCTTCAGAGGAAGCTTAGCCTTTATAATAGTCATAGCAAACACTTGTACTGCGTTTAAAATGAGCCAGATATTGTTTTAAATGCTTTATACATATTAAGTTATTCATCTCTCTCATGGTAGATATGATTATTTGTCCATTTTATAGATGAAGAAAGTCTACACTGCTGTCTTATCCTAGAGACGATTAAACCCAGAGGATAGAAGGTTTTGCTTTTTGGAAAGAAACAAAGACAGAGTTGTTTGCAGTGATAGCCCTAGATTTCAAGTTACAGTTTTTATGTAAGAGAAAATAAAACTTTCTGCAGCAGAAATGAACATTTGAAAGTCAAAATAGGTCCATTTTATTTCTTATAAATGAGTTACCTAGTCATATTTAGAAAAGTAATTTTTGCTTAGCTTATATTTTTTCTCATCTTGACATTTAACCTGAGAATACTTCTGTATCTTATGTATTTTATACCAAAAACACTTTTTTTTTCTTCCCCAGTATTTGTAGTATAACCAGACTGTGTTCAATAGAACTCACAATGAGACTTTTGCTGTCCTCCCTGGGAGTCTAGTGACATTAAGATGGTGTCTTGTGTCACATAGGTTTGAAACATTTCTGCTCTTCAAGTTTATATGTTCCTATTAAAGGCAAACATTTTTAGGAAATATTTCATTAAAAGCTTTGAAAGTTGTGTGTGATATAGATATAATTAAAAAGTAACGTCAGTAGAATAGAACATTATCGCATGGTAATGTTCAGCTCTCCTGCTAGAACATAACGGGAGGGACAAAGCGGAAGCACTGATTTTCCAAGCAGGAGACATTTGTTCAGTGACAATGTCTTATTACAATTAATTTACTTTTAGTATACAAATGACGAATGCAAGAGTAATTGCAGCCCCTGTGGATTAGGAAACATTGTTCTCCTGGTTCCTTTCTTAAAGACCAGTACAAATCGCAGTTGGCAGCTGCTTGCTGCAGTGCTCGATATTTCCTTCTGTCTAAAATTTATGTCTCTCGCTCTTTTTCTTGTTATTATTTTTTTGGAATTTTTTCCTATTCTTTTCCTTACACCCTCTTTCTTAGTTTCTTTCTTCTTCTTCTACAGATGTTTAATTTACTTATCTAAGAGATTAAGAAATGATTTCCAAACCTGAGTATATATCAGGATCAGTAGAATATCTTAAAAAGAATTACCTCTGGGCCCCATCCGAGGAGAATCTGATTCAGGGAGGCTTCACTGAGCCCCAAAAATCAGCAGCTGTAAAGTCTGTGTTTTTGAAAGCTTCCCATATGATAATTATTTGCATTGCATTTGGAGACTCTTCACTTATATCCTTTAATTACCCCAGTTAGCTTTCAATTGGTTATTTCAAGGCAAGAAAATGCAGAAATTGCAAAGTCAATGCATCATCCACCTCAGAACAAATGCTCCCACACAGAGGCCCGGAATCTATGTGTTCTCTGAACCCCCAAATAGCATGTGGGCTCAGACACAGATTCCATGTTGTGTGTTTTTCTGGTTCCCTACCGTTTTGATGAATGCAAGATGAATCAGCCATTGGGCCTCCTGCCCAGAGAGGCAGTTTTGAGAAAAGTAGACGATGATTGCAGAGCCTCTGCTTCAAGCCCAGTCATCTGAAAAGACCCTTTCTAGATGAAGAAACAACCAGAAACTTTCTCTGAGATTTATATCTCTTCAGTGTTAGCCTTACAGTTAAAAAAGACAATATGCCTTCTAACTGTCTTTCCCATGCATTTTATGAAGTATGTGGCAACTATCCGATAAGCAGAGAAGGGCTCCATTTGCTTTCAGTAGGCTGGTCTCTTCAATGAGTACACATAGAGCTTGAACATAAAAAGGCCACATAGGCACTACAGACACTGTGTGCAGCACCTGTAATCGTGAATTATTATTATTTTTTCAATAGAACTCTTTTACTCCACTGGTAAAATATCACAAATTGGTCTTAGGAATCATGCAGCATCTTGTTTCTATAGCTGGATAATTCTTAGACCTTATTCATCAGCCTGTTGAACTGTTCCTTTTTCAGAGACATAGATAACATCCAAACATTTTCTGATATCTTTATTTTTAATTCTTGCAGCTTGCTGCATCAAAGCAGCTAAATTTGAAACAAGTTCAATGTCATTTTCTTCAAGGATTAACGCATCTCTCTGGGCTTGAGATATTGAACAAGCAACACCTGGCCTCATCTGGACCCTGAAGATGTATTTTTCTCCCAAGAAATTTCTTATTTCAACAAAAGATCCATTCTCCCGGGTAACAACCTTGATAGCTAGGTGAGCAACAGACCTCATCGTGTAACGGAAGCCCAGGGTAACACGCTTGATCGTGTTCTGCGCGTGACTTCAAACAGTGCTAACAGTGTAGCCAGTCCCTTTCTATCTCTCCACCATTTGTCAATCCAAAGCCTCTTCTTTTTCTTTCCACGGGGACTGAGTTCTACATTGATGTGGTTGAAGTCTCCTCGGCACAATTGCTCTGGAGCCCTTCCCAGTAACTGTGCATCCCTTCAAATTGATGTTGACATTTTCTGGAATGTTGACAATCTGATTACTGAGAATTATCTTCATTCTTAAAGCAGATGTGGCAAAGAGCTGTAATCATGAATTATTGTATGACCAAGGGGATTGTAACCACTACACCAGCCTTTACAATCCTGTCAGAAAATTATATCATTATGATTGCCCATGAAAATCTATAACTTATGGAGAAATATAAGCATGATTTGGAAGGTATCGTAACTATATAGTTTTCAGTACAGTGACAATAAATTTTTATGTGATTTTTCTATTCAAAAGGAAATGCAAATTCAAATTTTATGGCTGTGATACAAGTTTACTAGCAAACCCTTAAAATCCATGAGCTAAGTCAATATCATTACTTCTATATACTGATGGTCAGGAAACTAAATTATCTCACATTCACTAATTAGCTATGATAACTATAACAATAAATAAATACATATTGAGAGGTCTGGTGTCTTGCCAGGTATTAAATTTATATCTTATTTTTAAAAATAAAAATACTTCAATGTTTCTTCTGCTTATACAAATAATACAGAGTCATGGTCACTGTTTTTAAAAATAAAAAATATAGAAAAAAAGAAGAAAAAAATAAACTCATCAAAATTTTATACCAAGAGAAACCCCACATCTTCCCCAATTACATTTCATAAAATATGCTGCCATATTTATTGCATTATAATTACATCTGAATGATTTGTTGCAGGTTTGTTGTTCTGCTTTCTTAAATAGCCTATTAAATTAAAAAAAAGAAAAATGATCTAAAACTGACAAGTTATTAGGTTTTCATTTCTGTATATATCCTACAGTTTTTTTTATGTATGTGTACACACACACACACATACACATTGAACTATTTCATAAATTTTTTCATGTAAAAGTAAAATGGAAAACAAATGGAAATTTTGTCAGTAAATATGGGTATGCATAATCATTCATAATAAACACAGAGCATTTCTTCATATGATTGACCTACAATTTATTTAACATATTTCTTATTATTGAACATTTAAAATACTTCTTATTTGTTGCTGTTACAAACAATGTACCAATAACTTTATTATGTATATACCTTTGCATACCTCTGTGTTTATTTCCTCAAGATAAATTTCTAAAAGGAAACTGCTGGCCCAAATTTTAATTTCAGAAACATGCTTGTACTACAGACATCTTGTCTAATCCTTTGAAGTGCACCGTTTATCCCCATGTTACACATGAAAAAACCGAGAATTCAACTGCTCAAGACTGCACAGCTATTAAAAGGGTAGAAGTCTGGATTCAAGCAAGGATTAGTTAAGGTGGTTGCTGATCACATCTAACAGGTACATAAAAATTGTGTTAAATACAAAGTGACTCTTCTTATATTAACAGCTTTATTGAGGTATAATTTATATACAAAGAACTGTGCATATTTAATATTTAATTTGATGAGTTTGGACATAAGCAAACATATATGATGTCATCACCACAATCAAGATAATAGACATATCCAACACTGCCTGAAATTTCCTTCTGTTCCTTTGCTTTTGTTTTTGGAGTGTGTGTATGTGTGTGTGTGTGTGGTAAGAACACTTAACATGATATCTCCCCCCTCAAGAAATCTTGAAGTACACAATACCATGACTCTTGATACTATCAAGAGGTTAACTAGGAGTCTAGTCCCTTGAGATAATTATTTCCAAATAATGACTCCCAGGACCCCATGCTGCATTTGCCAGGAAGCCCAGGACCCTAACAATATTTCTGAGGCCTATCAAGCACCCTGCCTTCTTCTGATTAGCTCTTGTTCCTAATAGCTGATGACCACTGCAGAATTCATTGTTTCAACCTTGGTAGTTGCTATTTTTTTATGGCACCACTTCTAACCAGGACTGGACTTTCATTTTCATCCCTCAAAACCCCAACAATATGAGATCGTTGCATGTGATACAGTTCACCAAAGATAGAAGATAGGACATTAGGATGGAACAGTAAGAACAGCCAATGATTTATGATTGAATATTATCAAGCTCCTGTTCCCACTGTTGGGAATTTCTTGCTGTCTATCTTCCCCCATAAACCCCGTCCAGGGACATGGTCACCTTCTCTCTAGTGGTTCTCTCTCCTGGCTGAGAACTGAAATCGCTGGAGATGCTTTTTAGAATGTTGTCATCCAGGCTCCACTCAGACTAAATAAATTAGAATCTTTGGGAAATGAAACCAAGAAATGAATTTTTTTTAAGTTCCCCTTGTTCATGCCAATGTGCATATAGGTTGAAAATTGCTGTTTTAGACCCTTCATCCAACCCTCCTCATTCCAGTTCCTAAATCCTCCAATCCTTTGCCTACCGGCCAAAACCTGTGAACTATTCCCTGCTTTTGCAGAGCAAGGTCTTTCTTTCTCCTCCTTTCTTTCTTTCTTTCAATCATTCTTCTTCTTCTTCTTTTTCTTTACACGATTCCCTAAGGCACAACTTTTTCATACTCAAGAAGGTGTTTTCCTTAATAACAATGAAGTTCTTTCCTAAGGGAAAATCTGCCATTCTCGAAGACAACTGCCCCTCTCAAACAATAAAGGTTTTTCCTTTTCTCACTCATCTTTATAACAGTCTTGAACATATTTAGTAATAAATAAGCATTTCTACCCTCATGCAGATCCAATAATGTTCATGGCCTCAATAGGGGGAAAGACCTATTAAAGTTGAATCTGTTCAAATAATCAGTCAGAGAAAACCTCTACCAATGGTCATCAGGTTGTGGCCCCTGAATTAATCACAGGACTCAGAGGGAAATAGATAAGAACCTCGATGTGGTCATTAAAACATTGCCTGCCTTTCTTCATAGCGTATGTTATGCCATCCATCTAAATTTTGAATGCTAACCCCTCTACATCTATCTCTGGGAAGTGCCCACTGCATACTCCCCTAAGTTGAGACACGTCTCTCAAGGTCCTTCATTTACCACCAAATCTGTTAATCTTTGAGGAATGAAGTACAAAGTTCAAATTATGACACTTTTAAATAAATAAAAATTCATAGTTAACATGTTTCTTGTTACAAACTACGTCTGCCTAGAGGCCACAGCAATGTCTTTGATTCACTCTAGGCCTAACTTATAATACCTTTCTACGATGCAAGGACTCTACGCTTGGAAACAAGTTTGATCAGGCACTTAATAAAATAATGGGCCTTTCATAGTACGGTCATGTCCTGGAACTTAGACCCAAGCAGCCATCCATGAAAGATAGGTCCAGCAGATTCTTTCCATTATTTTCATGGTGACATCTGACTGCCTTGCCTGTAAGACAACAAAGCCCAATGAAGAAATCAAGAAGTTCAAAACTGGTTCCCTTTAAGTGGTTTATATATGTGAGTGATCAAGGGCCTCAACTATGCAGAATTTGCATCATTATAAAATAATCTACATGTTTAAGGATTGGTCTACTTCAAAATGGGCTCTGTATAAATTTTAGTGGAAATACACACTGGCCTTTCCTCTTTCTGTATTTTTTCTTTCACTTTTTTACCTGCTGCCCCCACATTGTTGAGGTACCTACTTGATAGTTTCTGGACTTTTTCACTAGGAAGTCACAGGATCTTGAAACGTCAACAAGCATATTGGGTATCTGGCTGTCACAGCTGTCAAAAGAAGCTAAGTCGTTCTGTGTCACCCACACAGAGTAAACGTTTACTTTTGTCTAAGATTTCTAAGCCTGTCTGCTTTTTCCAGCCTTTTGATATACTGTCTTCTGTTTACTTTGCAGAAGTGCATTCCATTTTCCACAATCATATTTCAAAAATGCACCACAGTCTCTATCACATTATAATTGTTTGTGAGTGGTTTTGTTACAGGGTTGTTGTTCTGCTGTCTTAAATAACCTATTAAATTTTTTAAAAGAAAAAGGATAGAAAACTAATAAATGATTAGCTGAAAATCTGGGTTATGAGATAATGAAATAATGGAAGGTACAAATTCATATTTAAAACATATAAGCAAGAATTCCTTCCTAATAAATCGTTGATAGTTATTTGAGTTTAGTAAATACTTGTATTTTACATATTCAGACACAAATGGAGTTTTGCCATGCCAGAAAACAAAAGTGCTTCTTACACATTGGGGAAGTAAAATGTACTTGGTTATTTCTTGCTTTCAATCAAGAAGAAAATGTTTCTTTTTAAATTTCTTCTCCTTTATGTTCAAAAGTTTAATTCTTTTTATGATATGCTAAAAGACATTCGTATAGGAAAGATAAATTTTTTTCTGAACAATTTTCTCCCTTTTATACTTTCAAAATCTGGTGTTCACATTTCAGAAAATAAGATTTTTTGTTATTTTGCAGAAATAACAAAAACAGATAGGAGATGATGTAAAAATAAGCCATTTGCAAAAAAAGTCATTTCAAGCATTTGGCTAATCTTTCTGAGATTATTCTCCTTACCCCTTTCTCTTCCGTAGGTTTCCATCCTAAGATGGTGAGGATGGTCTTCTCAAAGAAGGACGACTCTTCTAATGAAGGCGTACATGTAGGCCTGTTTTTTAGGGCATTCTTCTCCTTACTAGATCCCAAATTAACTGACAGGTTCTTTTTCTAAGAACAATGAAGGTGAAATCTCAGAACGCTAAGAGATAGACATGAGTCAAAAAAACTTTTCAGTAAAATGCCTTTATTTCCACTCAGTATAAAATTAAGTAATTAACAGAAACTATTCTTTCATGTTTCTCAACTATCTGTGAACACATTCTCTTTTTTAATATCTCTCTCTTTCCCTCAGTAACTCTCCCTCCCCCTTTTTTAACTCTTTCAATGGTATGACCAAAGCTGGAGATACCTCCTGGTTTTAAAAGACACATACAGAAGAGCGTCTACAATTAAGGTTTATGGGCAGAGGTGGTGACAGCTTCTCTTCTTTGAGATCTATATTCATTTTTCATATACAAGACAACTGACAGTGATGACATAGAATTTTACTTGTTCTATTGTCATTTGGGCTGTAACAGATACCTAGTAGCTATTATAGAGATACAATCTATAGATTCTCCTGTGTATGTATTTCATTGCCTCATAATAAAGCGCATTAGTTTTCTCGTGGAATCAGAATGTCCTATACCTTGTACAAGCCTACCACCTTCAAAAGTTGGCCTGTGGCAAATGTGGCTACCCCTGCCAAGCACACGAGAAAGTATAACTGGAGTACAAAGGCTAAAAGATGAAATACCACCAGGACTGGTAGGATGAGGCACCTAAAAATTTATACTGCAGATTCAGGCAGTATAAATTCAGGATTCCATGAAGGTACAACACCCAGACCCAAGAAAGCAGCTTGTTACAGCATCCAGTTCATCTTAATAATTTCAACAATTAGTCATGCAATAACTATTTTGGTTTATAAAAATCTAAAACAAAAAGACAGACGTCAGTGAATATGAGGGAAAAGGGAACTCTTTACCTTTCTTTTTCATCACTCCTATGCATACTCTCCTGATAAGCACTTGCTTATAAGTTCCTTGCAGAGAATTTAGCAGGCACACAATAAGGAATGGCAGGTATGACCATAATGACTCAGAGAAGGTCCACACAGACTGGAAAAGTTCACATCTCTGACCACAGAAAAATCCAAACTTAAGGAGTCATTTCCAATGTTCTCTTCCAGGCACAACTAAGATTTATAGGTAATACCATATTTTTATAAAAATAGGAAATATATTTCATCAATTGTGGCAAGATGTTGTTTTTATGATTTTGGTATTAATTTGGTATTAATTTGCCCATACCTGATAAATTTTCCTATGTTTCTTATGTTTCCATGTGTCAAATCAAGGTTGAGTAAGTTCCAAATGCATTTTAAAGGATTCATTTTCCCAAGCTGCAGATTCTTGATGCTACAAGGGGTAAAAATATAAATAGCCAACAGATAAAATGTGGCTGATAAGAGAGTCTATGGAAAGTTTCCTCTCGTCATAATGTTTTTACTTCTCATCCTTTAAAGGACTTGCTTTCTGTATTTAGACTAGGGAAATAAGCCAAGGCATAAGGGTGATCACTTAGTTTGCTTTAATCAGTTCTTTTGATGTTGCCCCCCGTTCTTCAGCTCCCAAAATATTATTGCAGCTCAAAGTAGCAATTTATTACTATAGCAGCAGCATAAAAAAAGCAAACCAACAATTAGATAGATAGAGACAGAGATACAGAGATATAGAAATATGTGTGTGGGGGCAGCTTCATAATTTAGGACAAATTCTTCTAAGGGCCCCTAAATCAGATGTACTTTTATAAAGAGTCCATATAAATGTTAATAGTCATGGAAAACACATACTGAGAATTCAAAACATACAAACTTCACACAAGTCCATGCCTAATACTTTTAGGTTCTTTGCCTTTTCCTTAGCTAGGCAACCTGGGAGAGACGTGGGGATTTCTCAGGGAAGTTTGTCTCTTAGCTACCGTAAAATCCCCCTTTGATCAGCCTCAACCCTCATGTTCCTTAGTTAGAGACCACATTCTTGGCCTCATTCCTACCTCAGAGTAAATTATCTGGTTTCTCTGGGTCCCTCCCCAGAGTGGGAGAACACTCTTCATCTTCTGTTATCAGGACAGAATTCTTAATCAAAGTAGAAAAGAAGGGGCATATTTAAAAGAGTCTTCTGAAGTAAAAAAAAATCAACCAAACTTGACCTTATGACTACAGGAGATAAGACAGAAAAAGAAAAAATCAAATGTGTTGACTTGAATATCTAAGTGGTTGTTGTGGAATTTTATATGCATTTTGCTTTTTGAAAAACATGACTTCAGTCACTGTCAGTAAATTGCAAAATTTTCTAAATGGCTGAAATAAGGTATTTGATCTACTCCAAATAAGCCATTACTAGATGTTAATAGTATTTGTAAAGTTAAAGAAAGGTTGAGTAATGATTCGGTTACCCCATAAGTTTTCTCCTATCTCTCTCTATTTCAGGTTTCACCTACTCAGATAACAATAGAAGACTTTCTCAAAAATATGGTTTGATAGAAGTAATTGGCTGAATGAAACTGCAATAGGTCTTTACCATCTTGGCCATTTGTGAATTTCTAACTGAGATAAATAAAAATCATACTAATTGACCTACATAATTATCACAATCTCTTATCATTTCCTAAATTCATTATTTGACAGACTACAAAGGGTTTTAACATATATAAGCTCATTTAAATAGCAAAATAACACCTTGAATTAGATGTTTGCTGAGGTGCAGAGGCTACGTGGTCCTGACCTATTCTCATTTCACATATATGTCACTCATATGGTGGTAGCCAAAGTCATTTCAGTAACTAGAGGTCAACTTCAACAAGGACCTGAGGAACAGAGATTTCTATTCAATACTCTTTCCACTTGCACTGATATACTCCTTATGAGATTATATATAATTACTAAATTCTTGTTCAGAAAATGAATTCCACTACATGACCTGGGTTGAGTTAACTCACCTTAATTTCTTCATTTGCAAAATGGGCGTAATAATATCATTTACTTAATAGAGTTTTTATAGGAACTACATAAGGTGGTTTAACTCACTGACTGGCATATTGTAAGATTTCAATAAAAGTTACTATCAAAATCATTACATTATTCTCTTTTTAGAGTTTTGTTTGTTTGTTTGTTTGAGACAGGGTGTTGCTCTGTCACCCAGGCTAGAGTGCAGTGGCACGATCATAGCTCACTGCAGCCTCAAACTCCTGGGCTCAAGCGACCCTCCCACTCAGCCTCCTGAGTAGCTGGGACTACAGGTACGTGCCACCATGTCCCTTTTTTTTTTTTTTTTTTTTTGTAAAGACAAGGTTTTTCTGTGTTGCCCAGGCTGGTCTCGAACTCTTGGCCTCAAGCCATCCTCCTGCCTTGGCCTCCCAAAGTGCTGGAATTACAGGCGTGAGCCACCATGCCTGGCCCCATTATTCTCTTGACTGATGATCATGGGGATATTTCTTAGTTCTCTAATTCAACTATTCTCTTATGATCTAATCTTTATAAGGACAATTCTAAAGACAGAATAATTTGTATTTCTCTGACTCTACTGTCATCTGATGTACTCCCTATCCTTTACTGGTATAGCACCAGCTTAAATAACTTAAATAACTACCTCTCAATTATATTTTTCATCTTTTTTTAATTTCAGAATATTATGGGGGTACAAACACTTTGGTTACAAATATTGCCTGTACTCAGCAATAAAAGACAATGGTGAATTAACACATCTGGTATTATCCTGGATGGAGCTAGAGCCCATTCTTCAAAGCGAACTACCTCCTCATTATATCTAATGTTACGGCTTTGAAAATGCAATCAAAGCAAAGATATATATATATATATATATATATACATACACACACGCACCAGGATGGAAATTTCAACATTGTTTATAAGAGAGAAAACCCAACAGTTTAGAAATGATCTAAATCACCATCAATAAAAATTAAGGAAACTAATTATGGTTCATTCACACAATATAACACAGTATAATTTTTGAAGAAGATGAGGATGCTGTATATACTTTAAAAAAATGAAATGTTTAATAAAAATGTTTTAGAGAACACGTATGTAATAATACTATTGATATTTAAACTAAATATGATGAAATGAATAATATATAGCATGTGCATACATGCACATCTGTATCATATAAGATTATCATATCATGTAAAGATTATCTCTGGGATGTGAGACTGTATAGTTTTCTTTAATACTTTATACCTTATTGTATTATTTACACTTGCATAATAAAGATTATATATATATATATATATATATGACCATATATATGTGTGTGTGTATATACATATATACACACACACCCTCTTTTGGTCTCAAGATGACCCTGCTTGCTATTTAATTTCTCCAAGTGGCTAATCAAGTTTTCAAAAAAAATGAGTTTAACAAAATAGAGCCTATGAACAAATTTTAAAAGGGCAAATAAAAACTGATAATTTTGACTAGAAAGATCACTGAGCTCCTGAGGGTTTTTGTTTTTTGCTTTTCTGTTTTGTTTTGTTTTGTTTTTTTGAGACAAAGTCTTGCTCTGTTGCCCTGGCTAGAGTGCAGTGGTGTCATCATAGCTCACTGCAACCTCAAACTCCTGAGCTCAAGAGAGCCTCCCGCGTCAGCCTCCCGGAGTAGCTGGGACTACAGGCCCGGGCCACCACACCCAACTAATTTTTTCTATTTTTAGTAAAGACAGAGTCTCGCTCTTGCTCTGGCTGGTCTGGAACTGAGCTCAAGCAATCCTCCCACCGTGGCTTCCCAGACTGCTAGGATTACAGGCGTGAGCCACTGCACCAGGCCTATTTTTTTAAAAGTCCACAGGGAAGAATAAAGCAAATCAATTTATATTCTGCTTGTCATATCCCTATGGGCAACAGCTACTAAACAAGCATCAGATAAGTACTTAGAAGGTACAGTGTCTCCTTGGGTTTTTTTTATTTTTAATTTTCATCCCTCTGTATCACACTCCATTTGCATATTTTAAAGGGAAACTCAACTCTGCATCATGGAATAACTTAATCCAACCAATTGCATATATAGTCATTTTGAAATCTATACTTTACTATTATTTATATGTGATCTTTTCAAATAATTTTGTTTTTATTATTAATGCTATTACATGGCAGGTCATACCTTTGAAATTGATATTAAAATATAAAAGATTAAAGAAAAATATTATCTACTATTCCACCAATCTAAGATAGCCACTATAAATATTATTCCTTATAATAATTATTTCCTTGTAAGTGTTTCTATATTTCATAGATTTGGATTTTTTCAGCTTTACATTGTGGTCATCACATAATATACATCTTTCTTTTATTATTATGGTTTATGAATCCTGTGTGTTTAAATGGACTCTAATATAATTTAGCAGCTCCATTATACTTTATCAGGTTTATTTAGTAAGCTTATTTTACAATTACCCTAAGTAGTTCAGTTTTTGCATTTTTCTTATTATAAATGAGTATTATAAAAATCTTCATGCAAAAAGTCTTTTTAAAAATATTAAAATTGCTTTATTTAGAATAACATTTCAGAAATGATCAAAGTATGTATGCATTTTAAAGATCTTACTATATATCCTCAAATTGCTTTCCAAAAGGAGTGTTTCCTATTTAATCTATATGGATGAGTTTGCCTCTTTCTATGTATTGAGCTTTAAGGGTCTCAGGAACTTTTTAAATCTCTCTCAAAATAAGAAATGTTACTATTTACAGTAAGGGTTCTGACTCATATCTTTTTTATTGCTGTGTACTTTGTATATGTTGTTTTACACACAATGGTATTTTATCTTTATCATAAATCATATCATGTAAATATCACAAAACTATCTCTATTTGTAGATGGCATGATCATATATAGAGAAAATCCTAAGAAATCAACAAAAGGAATATTAGAGCTCATAAAGATTTTAGCAAATTTGCAATACTCAAATTCCATATAAAAAATCAAGTATATCAAAGAAATGATAAATGTTTGAGGTGATGGATATGCTAATTATCCTAATATGATCATCACACATTGTATACATGTATAGAAATGTCACACTGTTCTTCATAAATATGTCCAGTTGTGTATCAATTAAAAATAATAAAAGCAAAAAAATCAAGTGTATTTCTATACACTAATAATGAACAATATTAAAGAGAAACTAAGAAAACAATTCCACTTATAGTAGCATCTAAAAGAATAAAAACCTTAGGAATTGTTTTAATAAAAAATGTAATACTTGTATATTAAAAACCACAAAACGTTGTTTAAATAAATTTACAAAGACCTAAATAAATGGACAGACATCCTCTGTTGATGCATTAGAACACTTAGTATTGTTAAGATGGCAATACTCCTCAAATTGAACTACAGATTCTATGCAATCCCTATAAAAATCACAGAAATTGACATATGGAAACTCAAGGGAACCACAAAAGCCAAAATATTTTTGAAAAAGAAAAACAAAGTTGGAGGCTCACATTTCCTGATTTCAAAACTTACTACAGAACAATAATAATCAAGACTCTGCTACTGATGTAGAGATCAACTGAATAAAATTGAAAGTCCAGAAATAAACCTACACATCTAAGGTCAATTAAATTTGACAAGATGATTCAATGCGCAGGGAACATATTTATATACAGAGGCAAAGCAATGAAGTTAACACCATTTTAAAAAATTAAATGAAAAATGACCAAAAATCTAAATGTCAGAGCTAAAATATAAAACTCATAGAAGAAAATGGATGTAAATATTCATGACATTGAATTAGGTGGTGGATTTTTAGATACCACACCAAAATCACAAATAAACAAAGAAAAACAGGTAAATTGACTTCTTCAAAATTAAAAATTTTTGTGCTTCAAAGTATGACATTAACAAAGTGAAAAGACAACCCACTAGAAAATATTTACAAGTATATCTAATAAGGGTCCAGTATTCAGAATATATTTTAAAAACACAACTCAATAATAAGAAAACAAAACAATTGAAAAATGGGCAAGAGATGTAAATAGCCATTTCTTCAAAGAATATACAAAAATGGTCAATAAGTCCATGAAATGATGTTCAACATCATTAGTCACTAGGGGAATTCAAGTTAAAACCATTAAATACCACTTCATACCCACTAGCATGGATATAATAAAAAAGACAGACAATAACAAATGTCGGTTGTGTGAAGAAATTAGAATCTTCACACATTGCTGATGGGAACTTAAAATGGTGTGGTCATTTGGAAAAATGTTTTTAAGTTCTGCAAAAAGTTCAACATAGGGTTACTAAATAACCCACCAATTCCACATTTATGTATATATACAAGAAATATTGAAAACATATATTCACACTAAAACTTGTACACAAATGCTCATAGAAGCATTATCAAAATAACCAAAAGACTGGAAAAAATGCACATGCATATCAACTGATGAGAGGATAAAAAAAAGTGGCATACACATAAAATGTAAAATCAGTATTCAGTAATAAGATAAAATGAAGCACTAACTGCTGCTCCAACATGGATGAACCTTGGCAACATTATGCTGAGTGAAAGAAGCCAGACACATAGGGCCACAGATCGTATGATTTCATTTATATGAAATCAAAATAGGAGAATACATAGAAACATAAAGTAGATTAATGTTCACCAAGGGTCGTAGGAGGGGAACTGGAGAGTGACCACTGATGGCTATGGCATATATGGGGGGTGGAGGTGATAAAAATGTTCTGGAATTAGATAGTGGTGATGGTTACACAATGTGAATATACTAAAAACTGCCGAATTGTACACTTTAAAGAGGTGAATGTTACAGTATATGAATGATATCTTGATGCATATACACAATTTTTCTTTTTTTCCTTTTTTTTCTTTCTTTTCTAATGGTTAATAAAAATAACCTACTACGAAGGGAGTTAAAATTTAGAAGAAGGAAAGACTAGAATGGTCCCTACAGTGTTGGATTGGAATTAGTATGAACTCATAGTTATTACTTGATAGATATATAGGTATATCTGTGTATGTGTAGACGTGTGCACGCGTGTGTGTGTGTAAGCATACATGTGTGCATATATTTTCTAGTTCTGTCTAGAACTAGATGTCACATGTGCATGGAGGAAGTGACACACCAGTAATAATGAGTATGATACACTTAACCTCCAGACTGTGGTTTTTAAATACCATACTCTACTAAAAGGAACCAGGACTCACTGAAGTAAAGATAGATACCAAATCTAGGGAAGAGAAAATTCAACATGGGCCTGGAACATTTTTGCACCATAAACTAAAGGATTGCATGATAAATTATGGGAACGAGTTGAAAAGATTGTAAAAGTTTCCACTGGCCAAATCTGATGCATCTTGAGTATCAAAATGATAATAGTATTGATAATAATGAATTATAACGCCTTGAATAAAATAGAAATCTATGAGTCTATATGAATACACATAAATAAATGAATGGATCTGTAATAAGCAGGGAAGACAGTAAATCTCTATCAATACATTACTATATTATTATTTTAGAAAAAATAATAGAGTTAAAAATCATCAATGTTTGCTACAATTAAGGGATGAAAGTTTGATGAGGAATAAGATATTTAATATTTATATTGTCTAAAAGTATCTACCTACAAATGACAGATTAATTATAAATAGAATAATAATCTAGGGTGGAGAATCTTTGCAGACATCACCTGACCAGGTGACCAAAGTTTGTAGCATTGAAGTTGGAACAAATTGACACTACATGCCCTGTGGCATGAGAAGGGAGAAGGGCACAACACAATTCCTGTGGTATTTTTGAACCCGAACCAAATCATGATGAAACACGAGACAAACTCAAACTGAGGGACGTTCTACAAAATAGACCTGTTCTCTTAAGAAATGTCAAGGTCAAGAAAGACAAAGAAAGGCTGAGAAACTATCAGATGAATGAAAAATAAATAGATATAAGTAAATGCAACCTGTGATCTAGATTAGATACTGTACTGAGAAAAAATAACTATAAAATACATTACTGGGACAATTGGCAAAATTTAAATATGAACTATGAGTTAGATAATATATTGTAACAGTGTTCAAGTGCTTGATTTTTGTAGACATTTAGAGGTAAAGACATGATATGTCTGATTGGCTATCAAATGGTTCAGAAAAAGAATGTTCACATACGAGTGTGGTTGCAAATGTTTATGTATAAACAGATATGTGTGTGATTGTGCTTGTACATGCATATGTATGAAGAGAGAGAGCTGGAGCGATATAGCAAACAGGCGATATTTAAGTTGGTAAATTTGGGCTAAAAGTATCAGGGACTTTATGTATTCTTTATGTATTCTTCTTGCAAATATTCTGTAAATTTGAAATCATATCAAACAAAAATTGTAATTATTATAAGTAATTATAGTTATAATAATTAATATAATTAATAACAAATTAGAATTTTCAGATAAATAGAAAAGCAGATACACCAAAATATTAATAGTATCTTGTGTTGTACTGGGAGTGAAGGAAATTTTTACTTGCTTTCTTTTCTCTTATTATACTCACATCACTTATTAAAAGCAGGTTGTCAATAACCAGCTGAAAAAGTAATAGAGAGAGGACGACATATCTCCTTTCTAAACTCTAAACTCCTACAAGATAATATGTCGTATCCAAATATATATTTTTCCTTTGTTCTTTGATTTATGTCTTTCTACTAAAATATTTCGGAAGCAGCCTTTGACAGAAACTTTTTTGTTAATTTACAAGAAGCATGGATTATACCTTTCTTTTCTTGAGGAAACAAAATCCTTAATTTACAGATTGCCAGCAAAAGACAGAAGATGTCCTACAAACAACAATGGTTTCAGAGGCCAACAGTACTTCGAACTGAGGCTATCTGTTCCTCCATGTCAATCCACCCCTGACTACACGTTTTCCCCGCTAAAATTAAGCAAGCCTGTTTATTGTGCTGTCACATGTGCAAGGTAAATGCACAACGCTCCTCCTTACCCCCACCTAGAAAGGTCAAGGTCTATATGCCCAACTCCAAATCTCAGTGTTAGACAGATACTTAGACTTCATGCATATCTGTTTTGATCTTCTCGGGAAATGGTAGTATATAAATGTGTCATATCATCATCAGATACCAACTTTCTCTTCCTATGTTTTGATTACTGACATATAAATTGTCCCTAATTAGGATTTACTTAAAATATCTCTGGCTGAATTTCCACTAGAACATGTTTTGCGATTGGCAAATATTGACAAAGATTTTAGAGACATTTAGGAAATGTCCACAAAATGGGAAAAACATCACTTCTTTGTAGCTATTTATGATGATGCAATTATTTTGCTAATAATTTGGTGACACTGGGCTGAAAGTCCTAGCTCATCCTGGGCCAGAGTTGCCCAGAAAATCAAGAATCACATTCTAGTCAAAAAGTCTGCAATTGAATTTTTTTAATCAAAGAAAAAAGAAGGGATACAAAACGGTCAGTCCTAATTTCAGAATTAATTCCCTTGGGCAAAAAAGTAATTCTGACTACAGAATAGAAAAGATAATCCTAAAGTATAAATTGACATTTCCAGTGTCGTTAATAAAGTGATTTTCTTTGGCTCTGATCTCCACCAACAAGATGACATTTCATTTTCCTGTGGAGCCTGGGACTTTATTGGCAGGGACCTATTTACTGTGGTGGTGGTGGTGGCAGTGGCTGCCGTTTTTAAGATAATTAACCTTTACTAGATTAATTCTACCCAATCTTCTTTAATCCTAGAAGTTGCCAATGAGTGAAATTCCTGCCATTGCACCTGGTATTTTGAAGAAAGTATTAATGTGTGCATGTATGTGTAGCTGTGTAGTGGAGAGGCAAGAGAGAAATTGGAAATGACTTCATACTTTGTACTATTATAACAGGGAACTTAGCAACCATGAGGGTAATGGCTCTGCTCCCTAAAAACTACTGCACCCACAATCCCCATTGCAAAAAAAAAAGCTACGGGTATATATACATCAAGTCTTAGATATGCAGAAGTTACAGATATTTTTGTGAATTAACAAAAGAAAAAATACGATTCATCACAGAGAACAGAGACAATAATCCACTTCATAGAATAGTGGCAATATTATTTTCCTTTATCAACGTCTCTTTGGTGTCTCTTTGGTTTTAGGTAAGGACTGTGATGATTAGATTATAAAAATGAAATCTCTCCAAATGGCACTGAGATGTCTTGGCTGCCCACCCAACAGGAAAGATGATTGTAGCTGGTGGCGAGTAGACATTAACTGCTTCAGACCAAGATGTTCATCTGTCACATAGAAGGCTGTACTAATGTATTAATACTATGTGGCTGTACTAATATCCTATGAGAAAAATCATTTTGGAGGAATAGTAGTATTTGTGTTTTAAGTCTATGGATAGCTCCTCAGATTTAGTCACCCATCTTCTTGGCACTTTTGAAGTATAATGCTTTGCCATTTTATCATGCAGTACCTATTTCACACAATAAAAAACAATACTAATATTCATTCAGTATTAACTGTGTACCAGATCTGTACTGCTCATGAGACATATATATCTCATTGTGATAGGCGAAATAACGGCCCCATAAAAATGTTCATGTCCTAATGCCCGGACCCTGTGAATATGTTACCTTACATGGTGAAAGGGGCTTTGCAAATGTGATTAAGATTACAGACCTTGAGATGGAGAGATTCTCCTAGATTATCATTCTAATCAGAAATTCTTACAAGTAGAGAATCTTTTCTGGCTGTGGTCAGAAGCAAGTATGAAAATAAGGAGGTTCTATGCCTTGGCTGAAATGGAGGAGGGACATGACCAGGGAACGTGGAAGCCTTAGAAGCAAGAAAATGCAAGGAAACATATCTTACCCATAACCTACAAAAAAGAATGCAGTTATGCTCACATCTTGATTTTAACCCAGTGAGATTTTTGTCAGAATACTCAGCTACAAAACTATAAGATAATAGTAAATTTATATATTTAAGCCACCAAGTTTTTGATAACTTGTTACAGCATCAATAGGAAACTAATATACTCATAACTCCCACAACAATTTGAAGTGTGTAGCATTTTTTTCTTTTTTCAGACACCAAAAATAGACAAAGAACAATTTATATAACTTACCAAAGGTCACATAGGTAGCCAGGCAGATCCACATTGATATTAGCTTGATATTACAGTCCTTCAGAATGGTGGTTTTATGTGTGAGCACATTATTCTACCTTTAGTCAGTGTATGAGTAAATAAACTAATAAAAGAAATAATTCAAATATAAGTACAATAATGATGCACTATTTTTATTGCTCAAAATAATGAAAACAATGTTGAGAAAAAAGCTTTAATCACAAAGAATTATCTAGAATAGTCAATGCTCATTATACAAAAGGATATACTACTGGGTTAAGTGGATTTTTTATTTAAAAATGAAAAATAGGATGGATATAATAAAAAAATAATAACTAGTCTTATCAGGGTATAGAGAAATTAGAACCCTGTGCTTTGCTGGTGGGAATGTAAAATGGTACAGTGCTTTAGAAAACTCTTTGGGAGTCCCACAGAAGTTAAAAATAGAATTAGCACATGACCCAGTAATTCCACTCTCTCTATATATCCAAGAGAATTGAAAACATACATCTCACAAATGTTCATTTTAGCATTATTCAAAACAGCCAAAAAGTGGAAACAATTCAATGTTCATCAACTGGTGGATGGATAAAAAAAATGTAATTTATCCATTCAGTGGAATATTGTTCAGCCATAAAAAGAAATAAAGTACTGATTCACACTACAACATGGATGAACCTTGAAAAGATTATGCTAATTTGAAAATGCCAGACACAAAAGGCCACATAATATGTGATCCCACTTTTGTAAAATGTCCAAAATAAACATATCTATAGAGAGGATATTGATTAGTGGTTGCCAGGGGTTGGGGCAGAGGGTAATGGGGAGTAACTGCTAATGGGTATGAAATTTTGGGAGGGGATGGTGAAGATATTCTGAAATTAGACAGTGGTGATGGTTGCACATTATATGAACACACTAAAGATCACTAAAAAGTTGAATGCTATGATATGCAAATTACATCTCAATTAAGAAAAAAATAATTGCGGGGATGCCTTTGGAAAACCAAATATGAAAATGTGGATCCAAGGAGTTCAAAATTTTATAATCAGAGCTCCTATGCTGATACTTACTAATATAGTTTGAACAAATTGTAGTCATTATGTTCATATCTAATATATCACTAAGGATATAATAAAGGCCACTGTGAATTGAATTTAGATCATTGCAATGTCAATAAATGGGTTTTAAAATGTATTTATGATTTCTAAATATTAGGATATAGTTACAAGTAGATTAGACACAAATTGATTTAAACTAAATTTATAAATGCAAATGCATTCACATTTAAGCGTAATACTTTGTCCTTGCCTGAAACCCTTGTTTGACTTGAGTATTCTATTGATTTGCTGTCTCAGGGTTTACTAGCACAGTATATTAAGGCTTTAGTTTCTGAAACAATACTGTTTATCCTAGAAAATCTGCATGCACTATAATCACATGAAAATTTAATTGAGACATATGTTATATAATAAACAATGTAGCCTGGCATTATACCTAGCAAGATTTGTTCTATTTGCTTACATAACAATATCTGTATTGACTATACTCATTCATTGTTAATTAGCTTCTTACCAAAGGGTATCAGCATAGTTTCCATAATATTCTTAGCAAATAAAATCATGGAATATAAAGAAACTTAGAAGACTCTGAAGTGTTTACCATATTCCCAGAACTATTACTTCAGTATTTAAGTATAAAGTCAGTCTATTTTTGGACACTAGGTCTTCCCCTTCAAAACAGGGGGAAACGTTCCAAAGTGCCAAGTGCACATGCATCATCAGCAAGACTGTCAGCGGGAGGGAGACCCACAAGAAATAACAACACAGTCCAGGCCAGGAACTGTGTAAACACTCGCGCTTTCTAGAGCAGCAGTCCCCAACCTTTTTGGCACCAGGGATGGGTCTCATGGAAGACAAGTTTTCCACTGACCAGGGAGGGGGGAATGGTTTCAGGATGATTCAAGCACATTACATTTATTGTGCAGTCAAGCCTCTCTGCTAATGATAATCTGTATCTGCAACCACACCCCAGCGCTAGCATCACCACTTCCACTCTACCCGAGATCATCAGGCATTAGATTCTCATAAGGAATGTGCAACCTAGATCCCTCGCATATGCAGTTTACGGTAGGGTTCATGCTCCTATGAAAATCTAATGCTGCTGCTGATCTGAAGAGTGGTGGAGCTTATGCGGTGTTGCCAGCGACGGGGAGCAGATGTAAATACAGATGAAACTTCCCTCCCTCGCCTGCCGCTCACCTCTTGTGGCCCAGTTCCTAACAGACCATGGACTGGTACTAGTCCACCGCCCAGGGGTTGGGGACCACAGTTCTAGTGAACATGTTTGAGGAACAGTCTCTTTTTTTCTTCCACACGCTATTTAAAAATTGTATCAGAAACATTTGAGGAGTTTAAATGTAATCCTAAGCAATCCCCTTCTTGTCTTTAAAAATTGAAAAAGTACCTACAAGTTTAGAGGTTTGACCATACGTAAAAGTTAGTTATTTCATTATAATTCTGAGGACACATAATATTCCACAAGTAGTTTCTTTCGTTTCATAGTCCCCAAAGTAGGAATGCCAGTTTTGTGTTTGGTACCTGCATGTCTTTCAGGAGCTGTAATGAACACCTTTTGTTCCAGGTATGAAGCAGTAAGAAAAACACACCAAAGCCGGAAACTCTCTTATTGGAGTGCTAGCCCTGATGTTAATAATTTAAGAGATGCATTGAATTCAATTTTGAAAGATGAGTAGTCAGATACAGGGGTGGGTCTGTGAAGAGCATTCCTGGAAGAGGAAAAATACAAAAGGCATGGATGTCTGACACCATTTGGGTGTATGGTGCCTTGGGGGATTTGGGGGGATTATTTTCCTTGTCCTACTGCATATCTATATATTCTTCCTTTCTCCCCCTCTCTGTGACCCAGAGCTACCTCGGAGATTGCCTCAACCAGCCTCCTTGCCCTCTAGCTTCCAGTTTGGACTCTGCTAATGGGAGACATGGTGGCGATTAAAAGAACAGAGGACAGTGGGGTCAGGCTACTTATTCTTCACGGCCCAGCTCCCTCCCAGCTGAGGCACAGATTGGCTGTGGCTGTGGCTGTGAACCTCTACCGAAAACCCCCTGTTGGGCTGCCCTCTGTTTCATCTTCAGTTCCATCTCCTGACAGACAGTAGAGAGTAAAGATAGGGAGACTGACAGGGACCATCTCGCAAAGGGACATAAATGCCATGCTAAGAAATTTAAATATTTTCTGAAGATATGGGGATCACTGAAGGATTTTGAATAAAAATAAGTTGTAAGACTTAGGTTTCAAAAAGACAATACTAACAGCAATGAGAAGAACAGACTAGAAAAAAATGAGAGGGAGGGTCATCTAGGAGTCTGTTCAGATAAACCTGGCCAGCAATGAGGGTCTGAACCTCGGCGATAGTAGTTGAAAAGGTATTCACAGAGGTATTCACAGGAACGTGCCTGTGTTTAATTGCTCTGAACTGACTTACCACTGAAGTGAATGTTTGGGCATAAGCTGTTTTCACTAATCAAATCTAGTTTCTTTTTTTTTTTTACTGGAAATCATTTTAATGATAAAAGCAGGGTAACTTTTTATGAATTATTAAATTAAATAAGTCAAAAAGGAAGTTTATCACCAGAGTAAAAGAGAATACCTAAATCATATACCTAAGAGAGGACCCAGTCATACACTGCATGATTATTCCATCTTATTTACTTAAAGGAAAACTGGAGAAAAAAGAATGAGAAATTTCAAATGTGTAAGTGATTCTGTGGCTATGTATTGAGTATACATTTTCAAAAATATATTTACCTCATCAATAATAAAAATGTCTTCTACATGGATTACAGTCAGAAAATTTGTATGAGAAGACTTTTTATCAAATCTAGCTTTAATATCAATTGCTCCACAGAACTAAAGTAACACAAGAGAATTTATAAAACCAGTTATCTTTATTTTATAACATTCATGAATAAGATAATGGTTTTTATTATGTGAATTATTATTTCCAAAAGAAAACTATTTCATAATGATAGCAACTACTTTTTTATTTTTATCATAACTTTTCCAGAATAAGTGCTAATTCTATTTGTTTTAAATTGTATTAGTACTCATCATAATAAAACAAAGCAATAAAGAATAACATAGTCAAAAGATTCCTTCCATACTACTTTGCTCTCTAAGAGTAAACACTGTTAAAAATTTGGCATTTATCCTTCTGTTGCATTTTTCTTTTTGTAAGTTTGTTTGTACACACACACACACGCACGCGCGCCTATGCATACACATATAATTTTTAAAATATGTGTAAATGGCATTATACTGTACATATATTTGTGAATTACTTTTATGCTTAACAATTCCTATTGGATCTTCCCTTTGTAAATACAAAGAAAGTAAACTTATTATTTTTGCCCCTGCAGAGTAGCTCATATACAGGCCTGTCCTGATTTATCTAAGTCTACCCCCCTTGATGGATATTTAGGTTGTTTTAAAATTTTTGCTAGTACAAACAATGCTGCAATAAATATATATGTTTATTCATAGTAAGGGCACCTTTATTATATAATCTGAACAAGGGCATTGCTGAAAAGGTGAGATGCACATTTTAAATTGTAATTGATGCTGTCAAATTGCCCTCCAAAAGTGCTATATTAGCTTATAGCTACTATTAATACAATTCTTAATACATGAGAAGGCTATTTTATTGCATTCTGACCAAAACTAGATATTGTCACTTGCTCATCTTCAATAATTTGATGAGGAAAAAAATATTTTCTTAATATTATTTCTTTATGCATTACTTTGATTACTGATAAGGTTGAAGCATTTTTCTTATATTTATTAGTCATTTTAACTCCATCTAATTTTCTGTTTATAGCAATTGTTCACTTTTCTATTGAGTTGTTTTTCATAAAAGATAATTCCATGTATGCATGAATTACCCTAGACTTTCTTCTTTTCCATTAATTAATTCGTTCCAGCACCAAACCCACACTGTTTTAATTCCTGGAGCATTACTTTTCTTGTAAGATTCCGCTTAAGAAAAAAAAAACCAGTTGGTAATTTAAGCCTTCTTTTGTATCTTTTTTTATTATAATTTTTTTATTTTAGAATATTACGGGGGTACAAACGTTTTGGTTACATAAATTGCTTTTGTACCATTTGAGCCAAAGTTATAAGTGTGCCCATCCCCCAGATAGTGTGCATTGCACCCATTAGGTGTGAATTTACCCATCCCCTCCTCCCCCCCCACCTGCTTGATTTCCGATGAATGAGAGCAATTATATATATAAACAATAGCAAAAGTTGGTGTAAAAACCTAATAAAATTGAAACACCTTTGAGAGTCTTAATTAGGAAAAATAAATACATATAAATATTTATTCTTCACCAGTAAATTCTTTTAAACATATAAAGAAGAAACATCAATCTTACATAAATTCTTTCAGAAAAAGAAGAAACATCCCTAACTCATTTTATGTGGTCAAAATAATTTTGATGCCAAAAACTGAAAGAAAACTATATGTCACTGGGTTCAGTGGCTCACGCCTCTAATTCCAACACCTTGGGAGGCCAAGGCAGGAGGATTACTTGAGGCCGGGAGTTCAATATTAGCCTGAGCAACATAGCAAGATCTTGTCTACACACAAAAAAATTAAAAATAGCTGGGCATGGTGGTGTGTAACTGTAGTCCTAGCTACTTGGGAGCCTGAGGCAGGAGTATCACTTGAGCCCAGGTGACAATATGGTCATAGTGTCCTAGAATTTTCATTGAAGAAAGGTTTTAATTACTAATTAATTTCCATTGTTAGTTATGAATTTATTTGATTTTTCAATTTCTTCTTGTGTCATCTGTTCAAGGTTGCGGTGAGCTATTGGACCACTGCACTCCTGCCTGGGCAACAAAGCAAGACTCCAACTCAAAAACAAAAAAAAGAAAAGAAAAGAAAATTATGGGATTATAGGCCCATGTCTACCATGAACATAAATTCAAAAATCATGAAAAATGTTAAAAAATTTAAAAATGTAACAGATTATATTAATATTTTAAAATATATATTAAATTTAATAAGATATTACATATAAATATTAAGTTAGTAATTCAAGATATTATTTACTAATTATATTAAATATAATAAAATATATTAAAATATATTTTTAAAGTGTATTATTTTTATACATTAAATATATAAAATTTATATTAAATGTATAACATTACATTTGTATTAAAAATAATAACACATCATGATTAAGGTGGGTTTACACTAAGAATGTAAGGCTAGTTCAACAATCAAATCAATAAATATATTAATAATTTAACCATTAAAAAAAGAAAACATATAAAAGAAAAACAATGTGAACATTTTAACATAGGTAGGAAAAGCATTGATAAAGCTAAACTTTCATACATGCAAGTTACGAAAAAGAAGAATGTCCTCGATCTGATAAAAGGAATTGACAAGAAAACTTAGAGTATGTCTTAGCTCAGGCTGCTATAACAAAATACCACAGACTGGGTGGCTTAAACAATAGACATTTATTTCTGACAGTTCTGGAGGCTTGGAAGTTCAAAATCAAGGTGCCAGCAGATTTGATTCCTGTTGAGGGTCCTCTTCCTGACTTGAAGATGGCCACCTTCTCCCAGTGTCACCTCACATAGTAGAGAAAGAGAGCGAGCTCTGGTCTTTCTTCCTTTTCTTGTGAGAACACTCATCCTGTCCTAAAAACCTCAGTCTTATGACCTTATCTAAGCCTAAATACCTCCCAAAGGCTCTACCTTCAAATACCATCACATTGTGAGTTAAGGCTTCCACATATGAATTTGTGGGGCATACAAACATGCAGTTCATACATCATGATTAATGGTACATGATAGAATGTTCTTTGCCTAAATTTGGGAATGAAACACAAATGCTCATTATTCTTACATCAATTAAACATTTTCCTGAAGATCCTCGTCAGTAGAGTAAGACAAGAAAAAATTTTAAAAATACGTAAGAATTGGAACAAAAGAGATAAAAATGTAGTTATGCACAGCCAACGTGCATATGAATATTGATACACATAAAACATATTTACATAGCTAAAACATCCCAACTTAAAAGATATATTGTGAAAATATTTTCAGCAACATTGACAGAGATCCAACATCCTTAAAAAACAAACAGCCCTAAAAATTGAGATGAAAACCACAAGAATATTATATAAAAACTGGCAAAGGATGCAAGTAGACAATTCATATAAAAATAAACAGAGAAATCACTGTCTATAGCAGCTATAGCCTTACAAAACATATTTCTTAAATAATAAGACTAGAAAGTCAAAATTACTCCTTGATCCATAGTCTGCCCAAATGGATGTTGTGTCAGCGGGCATGAAAACAACATTAATATCCTTGTATATCTCCATCAGACCTTTGGGGTGACCAGGCCAGGTGCATTGCCAATGAGCAATAATATTTTGAAAGAAATCTTTTTTTATCTGAGCAGTATGTCAACACTGGGCTTAAAGTATTCAGTAAAACATGATGTAAATAGACATGCTGTCAATAGATAGGCTGTCATCCAGCCTTTGCTGTTCCAATTACAGAGCACAGCAGATCAGATTTAGCATAATTCTTAAAGGCCCTGGGTTTTCGGAATGGTAGATGATACCTTGATTCAGCTTCTCCATCAGCACTTGCTGCTTCATCTTGCACGTTTATGTTATGGAGATGGCTTGTTTCTTTAAACCTCATGAACCAACCTCTGCTAGCTTCAAACTTTTCTCCTGCAGCTTCCTCACCTCTATCAGCCTTCATAGAATTAAAGAGAATTAGAGCCTTGCTCTGGATTGGCCATTGACTAAAGGGAATGTTGTGGCTGATTTAATCTTTTATCCAGACCACTAAAAGTTTCTCTCTATCAGAAACAAGGCTGTTTCACTTTTTTATCATTCCTACATTCACCAGAGTAGCACTTTTAATTTCCTTCAAGAACTTTTCTTTTGCATTCACAACATGACCAACTGGTGCAAGAGGCCTAGCTATCAGCCTGTCTCAGCTTTCGACAGGCCTTCCTCACTAAACTTAATCATTTCTAGCTTTTGATTTAAAGCGAGAGACATGTAACTTTTCCTTTCACTCACTTAGAGGCCATTGTAGGGTTGTTAATTGCCTAATTTCAATATTGTTGTGTCTCAGGGAATAAGGAGAGGGAGAGAGACAAAGAAGGTGGAGCAGTCAGAACACACACAACATTTATCAATTAAGTTTGCCATCTTACATGGATACAGTTCATGGTGCCCCAAAACAATTACAATGGTGACATTAAAGACCACTGATCACAGATCACCATAACAGATAAAACAATAATGAAAAAGTCTGAAACATTGTGAGACCTACCAAAATGTGACATAGAGACATGAAGTGAGCATAGGCTATTGGAAAATGGCACCAATAGACTTGCTGAAAGCAGGGTTGCCACAAACCTTCAATTTGTAAAAAGCACAATATCTGCAAAGCTGCAATAAAATGAGGTATACCTGTATAACATTTTGAAGCAACTAAAACAGTGCTTCCAAAAATGTTTAATAATATATAAAGAAGCTCGTGTTTATTCAGCAGTCAAAATAACAACTTTATATAATTGGAACAGTATTCAAAAACATAGAAATCATATTTTCACAGCTTGATGAATTTTCTTAAATTGAGCATACCCATAAACCCACTGTTCCTTGAATTAAAGGAACAGTGGTAACGATCCTGACTTGTAATACCATAGCTTTATTTTGAATGATTTGAATTTAACACTAATAGATTCATATAGTACATATTGTTCGGTCTTTGGCTACTTTTATTTGATATAATACTCTTTATATCCAGCTCCTGCTTGCAAAGTCGTGCCTTGGTATCCACAGGGGATTGGTTCCAGAACCCCCATGGATAACAAAATCTGCAGATGTTCAAGTCCCTGATACAAAATGGTGTAGTAACTGCATATAACCCATGCAGTATATACTTTAAATCATCTCTACTTGTAATGCCTAATGCAATGTATAATGCCTAATGCAATGCACTGTATTGTGTTTTATTTATATTATTTATATTGTTGTATCATTATTTTTAATTATTTTCTGAATATTTTTGATCCATGGTTCCCTCCCATGTATAGGGAGAGCTGACTGAAGTTCTAGTTATTTATTTATAATTTATTTATTTATAATTTATTTTCTCTACAAATTTCTACTGAATGTATCTGTGCATTCAACCATTGATGGATGTTTGGCTTGTGTCCTGTTTGAGGCTATTGCAAGTAGTGCTAGAATTGCTGCCTCATAGCGTATATGTATTTTCATCATAAGTAGATGGTGCCAAACTGTCTTGCTAGGGGATTAAACCAATTAATACTCTAATAAGTAATGTATGAATAGCTCCATTGTTTTAATTTTTTGCCACCCTCGGTATAGGCAATCTTTTTTGCTGTAGCCATTCTGTAGGATATGTATCATGATATGGTTTTAATTTATATTTCCCTAACGATTAATTATTGATGAATAATGGGCTTAGTAGTCATTAGGGCAATACTCTCTTGTGAAGTATATCTTCAAATATTTTGCCTATTTTAATAATTTATTATCTTTTTCTTATTAATTTCTGAGAGTTTTTAAAATATGTACTGTGGATATGAGCTTTCTGTTAGTCACGTGTTTCAAAGATGTGTTCATACACTGTAGCTTGCATTTTTCAGTCAGCCATGTTTATGATAAACAGTGTAAGTTTTAATTATGCCCAATTTATTAATTTTTTCTTTACATGTCATTGTCTTTGCACCCTGTTTAAGAAAATTTATATGTATTAATTTATTGCATTATTTATTTTATTTTAAATTTATTTTACTTTATTATTTTATTAACCATTTATATTTATTCTTGTTTTCATGTAGTGTATGTATTTATTTCATTAACTTTTTTATTTTTAATTTTATGTATATTACTGTGGGTATGCTATTTATTTTCATACTTTATATTATAATTTGTATATATAATTTGTATAAAATAGATAATATATTTGTATATATTATAATTTGTATATATATTTGTATATATATGTGTGTAAATATATACAAATATATAGATGATTTATATAGTGAAATGTTTGCGTTTTTCCTTTGATACATTCACTGAATTTTTGTTGAGAAAGTCCCCTGAACCAAAGATAATTTCTTCTGTTGTTCTTAGATTGTTATTTTTTCTCTGAACGTTAGGACTTTAATACATCTGAAATTTTTATTGCTATATACAATAAAGGAATAATAGTTTTCTAATGTTTTCCCCCAAAAAAGGTCAATTAATTATTGCAATCCCACTTTCTAAGTAATCTTTTTCACTTTTTTTAATGATGGCAATGTTGAGAATAGTCAGTTCTCCGCTAAAATTTCTATAATTTCTCTTATGAAACAGCTATCTGAAATTACCTAAGTAAAATATTAATAATATTGTTTTATTAAATGACTATTCATTTTATTGTAATACAAAATAATATCAATTTTAACTCATTAAATATTTTTTCCCAATAAAGTATTTAATTGTTTTTCACCCTTTAGATGAATTGTAGAATATTCTGTGAGATATCACCAAACAAACAAATACACAAACAAAAAACCAAACCAAGCATCTAGATAGCCACCAAATTTCCTAAGCTGTAATAACTTACTATAGTTCATTGTAATACCTTATAATAACTTACTCAAGTATTCAGTTATTTTGTTTTGTTTTGTAATAAAGTATATTTATTATTCTTGTCTTCTTTCATAATGTCATTCTGGAAATATTTCAGCAGTTTTTGATATTAATATACAGAATGTCCCAAAAGTCACCATACATAGGGAAAATGAGAAATTGTAGCTAAATATACCTTTATTTACAAAATATGCATTATAAAATTTTACAAAATTTTTCCTTTGTATGGATACTTTTTTGGGGACACCCTGTATATCAAACATATATCCTTTTGAGATTCTTCTAATACTAATTATATTTGCTTTTTATTGTCACTAGAAATGGAATATGTTTTTTAATACAGTTTAATTTTTCTAAAATTGTGTTACTGATAAATAGAAAGTTATGATACATTAAAGAAATCAAAATAAAGCAACATTTAAGTCATCTTTTTAAAATTTTTTTTGAAATTATTTCCCTTTTTTAGGTAGATAATCATATCAACAACAAGAGGAAAACATTAGCCTTTTGGAGATGTATTTTTGTGCTATATTTGGAAGCTATATTTTTTGCTTACAAATATTATCATTTTGGTGAAATGTGTTAATCTTAAATTAACCTTTATTTGAAATGAACACTCTAGCAGATGATCATTTGAAAACTCTTTTAATTTGTGTTATAGATTGCATCATAAATTTGGGTTAGAAATTATATTTATTATTATATCAACATATTGTGTATTCATCAGTTGTGGCACAAAAGAGCTTAATAATGAAGGAATTAGAAAAGTATGGTAATATCATTCCTCTATAATTTTCTTCTTTTTAAAAATTTTTTCTAGCATTATTTCTTATAAAACAGAAATATATATATTTTCACACTTTGTTTTGAAAACAGTTTTTATCAAGTTCCAAAAGATTGCAATTCAGCATTAGCTTATAGAAGTTTTGTTGTTGTTATGTTCCTAATGTTAATAATTCATCTATTTTCTTCCCAATGTAAGAGAGTTGTATGCTTAACACCTTGAAATCTTCAAACTTTTAAAATTATAACTGAACAGACTTTGTAGCTCATAAATAAGCTCCACATTTCCCAATTACTTATTTTTAAAAAAACAAATATTAGATACTGGGCCAAACTAACCTTCATGGCACATGGATAACATTACATTATATCAAAAGATTTCCAGGTAAGAAATCCAAAGTATCTAAATAAACATATATATACACATATACAAGATACCCAGTTCAATTTGAGTATCAGGAAAAGAACAAATAATTTTTAGTGTGAGTTTGTTCCATACAATATCTGGAACATACAATAAAATTACAAGTTATTTTTCTAAAATTTAAATTTAACATGGTGTCATACATACATATACATACACACTAAATCTGGCAATCCTAGCAGAAAAATCTACATTTTACTATAGATTTATAAATAATCTCTATTGTGTCTCTCTAATATCTCTTTCTCGTCTATAAAAATTCATGTCTAAGAGCTAAATGTGCATCACCATCCATAAAGAAATAAACAATCTAATTAACAATAATTCTGTTCACACTTTTGCTTTGAATACTTACTTATTTAAAGATTTAATTGAGACCTCTATTTAAAATGTTAGTTCATTTAACTGTTTAAGAATCTTAAATTTCTAAAATGAAATATAAAACTAGTAAGCTTCAATTATAGTTGCAAAATGCAAATACCATTTCATTTAGTAAGGAGAAAAAGAAACCAAAACTTTAAGCAAAACATAAATACATGATTACTTTGAATCAAGGCATCTACACAAGGGATAATTTTGCTAAGTGTTCCCTTGTATTACAAACAGCAACCCACATTATTTAATTGAACTGTTACATGTGCAAAGAAGAAATATAACTTTCATGATCTTATGTCTCTTTTCAGGAATAATAGCTATTACCCAAAATCTCTATTATTCAAGCAATCCTTCTTTAGGCAAAGACTATCAGGTACCATGTTTGAGTTGCTATTTTTTTTTTTTTACTTTAAACTAGTTGTTAGATTTGAATTTCTTATAGCACTAGACTTATCTTTTATCATAGTTATAGGTTATTTTGTTATAAAAACATTACATTTGACACATATGGAGAAAACAACCAGCAACTCCATTTACATTTCATGAAATAAAAAGCACTAATATTTTGAAAACCCTAACTTAACTGTTATAAAAATGCCAAATGATTTTTTTCCATGTTTTATTCATAGCTTACACATCTTTATTTAGCTTGCTTTTTTCTTTCTCTTTCTCTGCAATACACACTGGATTCATTGCTGATTTTCAATAATTCTAAATAAGTTATAAAATTGGGATAACTAAGTAAACATTTTGGAAGGCAATGATAATTATTATAGTAACAACTAGCATTCACTTTGTTGCTTATTTAATCCTCACAACCTTAGGAGGTACATGTTGTTACTATCTTCATTGGAGAAAGGAGGTAACTGAGGCACAGATAGTTTGAATAACTGTTAAGCTCTCAAAGGTGGTAAGAGTCAGAGCAGGATATTAGATGCGGGAAGCTGGGCTCCAAAGTCTGCTCTTAATTTTGCCTTTTGAACCAGGACAATTTTGAGAATGAAAGGATATATGAAAAATGGAAATTGTTCAATTGTTTACATAATATTTTTGACAGAAAATTAGTTCTGTTATGTCAACAGACTTATAAAATGATGTATTCAACAGCCATTTTCAAAGATAAAATTTCTTCTAAAAATAACATATAGCAAAATATTATTTATATTGATCCAAATATATTTTTAAAATATATAAGGAAAATAATTAATATTATTATTTAACTATAATGCTTCTAAATCAATTTCTTAGTTTTATCTCTACCTCAAACTGTAACGTCAGGGTATTTTTTCTAAAGGATAAATTTTTAATATGGTTTCATTATTTTTAATTTTTTATAAAATCAATACAGTCTTCTTCCATGTTTCATTTTACAGTTAACAAATTTGAGATTGTTGGCATCTTCAGTTGACTCCTCTCTGTAGAGCACAATAGTTCTTACTGTAAATCTTCTCACTATAGGAGCTGAGATACATGATAAGCTCAGAGAAAATTATACTGCAAGAAGGATATTCACAATTCAATTTCTAATTAAAATGTGTAAATATTTTAGTCCAAATATTTTTCCAGATACAATCTTTTTACCTCCATTCAGAGCACCATTTTTCACAAATATGCTTAAAAGTCAAAATTCGTCAAATGATTTTTATTTATTTTTTATTCATTTGTATACTTAGTAAAATGTAGGTGGCACAGAAGTAAAGCCCTTCTCAGAATACCAGTAAATCCAATCCATATCTATAAGCTCCATTTAAAGATTTTTTCCCCCACAGGTTAAGATACAACAGAGCATAATTACATAATTTTAACATTAAATCTTAATACTGTTTGTTCTCTGTGTTTAATTTGTTTCATTCCTCCTTGTTTTTGTAGGGATTTATTTCAATATCTTCCTATTTGCTTTATTTTCAATAAATACAATTTTCTAAAACTTCAAAAGCTAAAAATTTTGGCATTCTATTCATTGAAACCTTTGGTTAAAGACTTTCAATTAATTTCAAAACAAATACAGCCATAATTTAGAAGTTCTGCTTCCAAAAATTAACAGTAGCATCTATAATAATTGTCAAATATTTCACCTTTTACTAAATGAACTTCAAAAGCATTACTTCAATTCTATAAATTAGATTAAAATTTGAATTATTATCAGAATTAATTCATTTTCTATTTGGAATCAGATGGCACTGATATAATAATGACATCATTGAACTCGGCCAAGTTCTTCTGCTAATGAAGCCAACATTCCAACACTTTTCATACATGCATAAGAAAACTTGAAATTAAAAATTAATGAAATTTATAAGAATAATCTTTTTATAAAAATAAAAAATGATATGAAAATGCACTTTCTGCAGCTCCACGTGTTAGATTTTTGTTTTGTACACAGTCTTAAAATTATTACCTTTTGAAATAGATGCAAATGCTTCTTCAGCAGATTTGTGTCTTGTATTTCCTTTCCAGTGACACCACCACAGCCCTCATAAAAAATGGTAAATGTTGACAGTTTTTGCAATTTACCATCATCAATATTCTTGAGAAATGCAAATATAGTACTTATTTCTTATTATACATGCAGTTTCATATTTTGAGTTCTTTGCTGTTTAAAGGTTATCTCTCAAAAAGACAAAAGTTAATTTTATAGATTTATAGTTCAAAACTACTGTAATAAGAGATTTCAGACTGTTCTCTATAAATCTTATGGCAGAACTACTTAGCCTCTATTTCCTACATATATATTTCACAGACAAGTAATCTATAATTTCCCACATATTCCACTGGAGACTTCATGCATCCTGAAGCCAGCAACACAGGCCATGGCCCACCTGGCTCTAGAACCAAGTGCTTTGAAGAAGCAGCAGAACTGACTACTTTTTTCAATAGTAGCTAAAACCAGAAAGATATAGCTCTCTCTAGCTTTTCCTGCAAATGCACGCTGTTCTATCAACAAGTACCTGCTGACTAATACCTAGAAGAGGGATGTTAGATCAATTCTGAAAAGGATGGAGGTGGGAAAGATGGGTTATCACTGGTTTTCCTTAAGACTGAATGACCTGTTACGGGGACAACTCTATTCACTGTGTATGTATCTCAAAAACACTATTAGATAAGAACATGACAGAAGCTACAAGTACAAAATGCAAGAATAAATCCATTCTGACTTGTTTTAATGCAAGTAGTACTAATAACTTATTCATTTTTAAAATGTGATAAATGCAAGATTAAACAGGATTCTGGGGGTGGAGGAGGCATGAACTAGAACTATCACATGCAAAACAGGATGTATAGTCTTCCTACCTCACAACCAGGATGCTACACCATTTGTGAAGCAAAATTTAGAAAAATAATAATGCTTTTCTCACCCATTGAAGCCAAGAAATATTGTCAGATTCTTTGAACATTTAGAAATGCATCTGAAAACTTATATTGTCCTCCAGGTTGGAATTTAAACATCCTTCATGAGGGTCTCATTACGTCTTCCTCCAAAATAGGTCAAGTTATTCCCTTTTCTGTGGGAGAAGCCATTGTACCAGGTAACGAGTGGGCAAATACAAGGTATGGTTCTTTGAACTATTTGTCTCTCCACACAGTAGGAGTAAAAACTTGGTTAGTCTGGGACATATGGGTTAAGTGGTGAGATATTGGGGGGGTGCATGCCTCTGGTATCTTTCTCACTTAAGATATTAATATTTCCCACTTAAGAAGATTCTGTCCAAAAGACTAGGAACTTGATGATAACCTGAAAATAGCTCACTGCCCTCTCCCCACAAATACCGACCCTTCAGTTTCTGTTATTGTGTATGCCGTCATCCCTCTTCTCATTGTGGAGTAGTGAGATCCAAGTTTTAGCTTTGGCTTTTGAGGCTGCTTTGCTTCTCGACCATCCAGAATTATTTGGCTTTGGTAATGGCATTCTCCATGGAGTCCGACCTAGCTCCCTGGAGAGCTCCACGAGAAATTGGGTAAATATCCTATCCAGTCAGTTAGGGTGACTTTGTCTTCCTCTCCTTCCTTAAAGACCTTCTGAGGAGAGGTAATTGTTCAACAGCAGAATACAAATACTCCCATGTCTCTTGGCTAAATATTTTGCTAGCCATCAACATCCTCAATATCTTATAAACAAATTGATATTCATCAGATGAATAGACTTTACATATTATCAAAGATTTATAGAATATAGTCTAAATTCCTCAATAGGGTGTTTAAGGTCTTTATGGTCTGCATCTGCCCTGTACTGTCCAACACAGTGGCCACTAACCTCACAGAGCTATACAAGACTTAAAATTGAGATGTGCTGTAAATGTAACATACAAACTGGAATTTGGAGACTTAATATGAAGAAAAGAAGGTTAAAATATCTCGTTAATATTATTTATATGAGTTATATGTTGAAATGGTAATATTTTTGATATATTGAGTTAAATAAAATATAAAAATTAATTTAAATTTTTCCTTTTCCCTTTTTTTAAATCTAGCTACTAGAAAATTTAAAGTTACATGTGTGACTAGCATTTTATTTCTATTGGACAGCACTAGTCTAGATCCTGCTTCTCAGCTTGAAGTCTTATTCTTTTTATTGCCCTGGCTACAGATTTATGCTTCAGCACTTTGCAAATAGAGTGTTCTGAATGCATCACACTGCCTGGAAAATCGTGCTTTACAATTGTCCTTCCTCTTCAACTCTCACCTCACAATACCCTATAGAAAAAATATAATTCTGACATTCAATAGATGAATAGCCAAAGAGCATAGTTCATATTCACTTCCTTTGCAAAGTCATTACTGTTCCCTAAGATACTTAATTGTGCTAATCCTGTACCTTATGCTCACATTTATTAGTGAATTTGTGACACTATGCTATAATTATTATTGACATGTGTATTTGTTTGCTCGCCTGTAAACTCCTTGAGGGACCATGACATATATGCTTAACATAGTACATACTTTTCAGTGAATGTTTCCTGAATGGAATCAAATAATATCCCTTCATATTCCATTGTTAATTTGAATTAATTAATATCAGTACATAGTCCATCAACATTAAATCAAAATAAAGCGATATTGAGAAGTTACTGCTACTGTAGAAAAACACCCACTTAAAAATAATTCAGAGACAAACTGAATATGGTTATCAATAATTATACAACCATCATGAACTATAGTTGCATTTACATGCAAAGCAAAATAACTCCATAAAAACAAACAAAAAACTTTTTGAAAGGTAATAATTGCTGACACTTATTGAGTACTTAATATGTATATGGCACCATGTGAAGTCCTCTATACACACTTTCTCTTTCAGTTTTCATAACATATTTTCATCCTGCCGGTTTAGAGATAAATAACCATGGCTTAAAGAATTAAAATAACTTATCTAAAGTCACTCATAAAATAGGGTAAATCGGAGATTGAACCCAGGTAGTCTGACTCTAGAACCCTTGAACTTCCAACGTTTTGGAGATAAATTATGGGTATCCCAATAGGTTCAAAGACCACTAAAAATGAAATATTTTGCCACATCCAGATAGACAGATCTATTTTTCATCGTCTGAGCTAGGTTCTTTATCCTCAGATTGGCTAAGAGTTCTATAGGCATCACAAACATCACTGGGTCAATCCTTTGTAACAAGGATGAAAGGCATAGAGAAGAATCCCAAAATACATTCGTTATCAGAATGTCAGGTCAGAATATAAACAGATAGACTGGCAGAAAGAAGAGAGGAACACAACCTTTAAAAACAGCTGACAAAGCTCATAAGATAGCTCTCTGCTTTCTATTGAACTGGAAATTTAAAACCAGAGTTTAGAATTTTTATCTTTCCCACTCTACCATGTTATTTTTGGTTTGGATCCATTGTACTTGGATTGTTGAATACTTTCCTCACTGAGCTCTCTTGAATTGTCTCTGTAAAGCCCTTACAGGTTCAGCAGTATCTGCAGAATAAAGTTCAGCATAAAGTCCAAGGTCCACCTACCTTCCTGGCTTCCAGTCAGCCACCACTTCTTTCCAATGTTCCACTACACTCCTATCTTCCCCCATATACATGCACTTACATCCTCTGCTCCAAGGATACTAACCCAAACAGCCTTCCAAACCTGTTGCCCACATTCTTATTACCCTGTCCTTAGTCATACTATTTTTTCAGCCTAACTATTCTTCACTTCACTTGTACAAAGCTTAGCTCTTCTTACAGATGCAGTTCAAGCCCACCACTTGCCTGTCCATTTCAGACACAACATAGAACTTATCCATCCTGTACCTAAAAACTGAGCTGCCTTATTATTATTATGATTGGCTTTGCTTTATGTTACATTCCATACAAATAACACATTCTCTTATCAAATGAACCACTACTTTTCAGGCAAAGGCCACTTGCTATTCCTTTAATGTATTATATAATCCATAATGTAGTTCTATAAATACAGTCAGAACTTAATACACCTTTATTGTATTAACAAAACTCATTATTAATTGGTCAGTTCTCAAGTTATCAGTTTTAAAATATTTTTATCTATTGTAAGATTGTGACATTTGGTCTTCACACTGGAGTAAACGTCAGCATATCACAGATTGAGTATCTAGCAACAGCAAACATATGAGAGGTCTCCTTAAAAAATAAAACACTAAACTAGAAAAACTTGTTGAAGAATCAGAAGAGAGTTACTCCTTGTGATGTACTTTTTGGGGGCTTTTAAGCTGTTTGCAGTGGCTGTTCTTTCTATCAGTTTACTTTTCCATATTCAAATTTAACACAGAATGTGCTTGAGTTATTTCTGGAGGCCATAATTAGATTAGATAGAAGCTTCTCAAGATAAATCTGGTAGTTAAAAAAATTTAAAATATCATTTCTAATTACCTTAATATAGTTCAAATAAAACATAAGACACTAGCACAGAACTTTGTCCTAAATAACTATAGATAGAGAAAAGGTAATTTTTTTTTATCTGCTCCTTCATTCCCAAACAACTGGCTATGATGGCTTTCTGTTCTCATTGTTGAATTGACACTCATCAGGGATGTTGACATAGAGATGTCCTCAACAATTTTTAAAATATTGAATTGAATAAATGCATATGATAGGTTCATTCATTTCTGATCACAGAATGTAACATGGATTCTATGGGACTCCACAGGAGCTTTCACATAAAATGAATTAAAATACTAGCGGCAATAATGATGATCACTTCACAAATGAGGACAAAGGAAGAAATAAAAGATTTGTATTAAATAGAACATACCAAAAGAGTGAGAACGGTTATTTAAAGGAATTGTACTGTTATAAAAAAAAGATAATGTAAAAACAAAATCCTGAAGTGGGTTGTATTTTTAGAAAATGTTTAAGATATGTAATATTATCTATTAGAGAAATTAGGGACAAGAATCATTCATTCAAAACGTTACTTCTAAGGCCAAATTCCATTGTTAAAATGTTAAAAACATGACCTAGGCCAAATAGAATAGCTTCATGTTTTATTTTCTAAAATAGCATTAAACATGAAATTATTTTAAAACATTTTATTTCCGAAAAACTAAAACAAGACATAGCCCAAATTAATCAGGCAGAAAATCAACTTTTACTTAAGGTTCTCCAAGTTTTTCTTTTACAGCATAAGTCAATTGATAATGAGCAACCTGATTAAATGAATGGAGTTAGAATAAAGAACAAACTTGGGATTGTAAAACTAGTAGCCATCTCATTTTCTATAATTTTGAGTAGAATGTCATTACTTAAGCTACTGCAATACCAGGTAAATTCATGAGGGATTCTAAAATTCCATTGACTACGTTATCCTCATAGTACAGATTGATAGTAAAATAATGAGAATACATGCTACATTTGATTTTGTCCAAAGGTAAAAATTCCCTATGTACACAACTAGCAGAGCTGCAGGAGAGGGATACAAGGTAACTAAAATAATTCATGTTGTACTTAACTGTGTGCTTTATAGATTACTTGAGCCTCTCAAAA
Source organism: Daubentonia madagascariensis (assembly GCA_023783475.1). NCBI lineage: Eukaryota > Metazoa > Chordata > Mammalia > Primates > Daubentoniidae > Daubentonia > Daubentonia madagascariensis. The sequence goes on along the minus strand of JAKFHU010001035.1, from coordinate 34,480,159 downwards.
ACCTGACTGGTTGCACCTGATCTAAAGTCAATCCAGAACACTATGTTAGCATTCTTTTACCATCCTGAGTACATAGTAGGAAGGCATGCCACTGACTTCTTTCCAGAAAAGGAAGAATTTATTTTGGCATTTGGTCTCCCACTGGTCTATAATGTTAAAAGGTAAATTAGTTATAAAGAGGTAATGTAGTTTAGATTGCTTTCAGTAGAGCTGTGATTTTCTGAACCAAAGTGAAAGCTTTATAACTTTATCATTAGAAAGAATGTAATGAAAGGCAGTGTTATATAATGAAGGAAACAGAACTTATTAAAAGCAAGGAAATAGAACTGAAAATTACTGTAGTCCCAGCTACTTGGGAGGGTGAGGCAGGAGTGTGAGGCTGCATTGAGCTATGACCCCGCCACTACACTCCAGCCTCGACGACAGAGCGAGCCCCGTTTCAAAAAAAAAACCTATGAAAAATAGCAAATTAAAGTATCATTATGTTAGAAAAATCCAGATGAAGATTTATTATGGTTTCATGTTTGTTCAAATCTATGTTTCAGGAAATGAGGGGAAGAATTTTTTTTTTATAGCAAATGAAATAAAATAGCAAAATGGCTTAAGGAATTGTACTGAATATACATAGAAGCAAATACATAGTTACTAACACGATTAGATGAAAAATTAGAAGTGGTTAATGGCATGACCCTGCATTCGAAAATATGGATCCTACTTCAATGTTCCCTCTTCCATCACCCTCATTATGCCCACCTCTACCTGCTCTCCCATGCAGCATAACCAGACAGAGACTATAGAAACTGGAGACTTCTACTTCAAACCTGTCATTTTATATGAGTCTTCAATTTCTATACATAGTAAAAGTAATTTTTGTTTCCTTGTATTTTTCAGAGACTAAATATCATCAGATTTCTGAATGAAAGAGCATCTAGATACATAGAAACCATTCAGTTTTTCTCTTCATGTTTTCATCTCAACACCCAAGGGCTCCTTCCTCAAAGCCCTAGGAGGACAAGAGTAAGAAGGAAGCATGACAGTTCAGTAGGCACCGACTGTGCCTTTCAGGGATGCGGTTCTGAATAACCACTGAGCTTCTATTTGTGGAAATGCCATGTCTAGAAAATGCAATTCATATTTTCTTTTACTTCAAATTCAAACTTCCTGATATAGACATATCTTTTAAAAATGTTTCCAGAGAAAAAGTGGGAAGTGGGAACGAAAAATCTAATTTTACTTTTTTTCTTTTACTTTCATCCACAGTCATATCCTAGCCAAGCAAGTTCTCTACCACTTTCACTGCAATGATTTACTCCCTGTATTCATTGCCTTACTACAGCCTCTTAGACATTCAGAACAGAAAACTCTTGGTAATACACTTTGTTCAGCATCTTCCAATGGCTCTTATTTCCTATCTTGATCTTTGGCTTCCACCTCCAGTGTCAAAACTGGCATAATCTGCTATAGCTTTCTCAATATCCCTTCTCTCCTGTGATTTGGGATAATGGATTTCAGATAAATTTAAACATATTGTCAACCATCTATTATGTTAATCATTCTAGAATATATATTATTTTATCTTTGTTGCAAAGTTCTGTTTGTTTTCTTTCAGGAATTAACCCACAGAGCCTTTTGATACATTGAAAGTCCCTTCAGAAAGATATCTTCTTAATTTACCCAGAAATAATTAATGCATTATTTTTCTTTTATCAATTAATCAGTTGTAAAACACAGTTAAGTTTTTTACAATTATGGCCAAATCGTGTTTTTTATTTGATAGCACAAGAACAAATTGACTTTAAGGGTAGTCCCTGAGTTTGAAGAAGATTTAAGAAAATAGTACATATTAAATTGTATTTATGTCATAAATGTATATTTTAAGGATATCTGTCCACAGTAAATAGTCTATATTCAGGGGTAAACAGACTGCAAAAAATATGAGGGTTCCCCAGGGACATAACAAAATATATGTTAAAGATTTTTTTACTAAAAAAAAGACAGACATACACAAAAATAGAGAAAACAATATAAAAACTCTGTATATGATAAAATTATGTAGATTTCTCTACTCTTGTTCCATCTTTTTGCATTTTTTTTCTTTCTCTCTTCTTTAGCCTGAAATCCTATAAAGCAAATATTGGATGTCATGTCATTCACTCCTATGTATCTCAGTATGTTTCCCTAAAATGTAGGAACATTTTCTTATATAATTGTATTGCTATTATCATGATCAACAAAAATTAGCAGTAATTCCTTGACATTGTTTGAGTCCTAATCCATATTCCAATTTCCCTGTTCTTTATTTTTTTTTGAAAAATATCTTTTTGAAGTTGATTTCTTAAAATTAGGATCCAAATGAATTCTATATATTATGTCTCTTCAGTCTTCTTTAATTGAGAGTAGGGTCCGTCCACTTTTTTTTTCATGCCTCTAATTTGTTAAAAAGAGCTAATTTAGTTATCTTATAAAGGGACCTACATTCTAGATTTTTTTCCTCCTATGTTATCCTTTAATGTGTTTCTCTATCCCCTGTATTTTCACTAAACTTAAAGTTGGCTCTGAAAGTTTTAATAAATTCAAAGTCAAGTATTTGGGGAAAGAACACTTTAAGTGGCACTATGGCTTACTTTTTTCCCCAGGCGGTGCTAAGAATGACCTGGTCTGTTCAGTTAGCGACACCTTGATGCTGCCTTTATAAAGTTTTTCCATCAACATTCATCTAATGGTTTTATCAACTGAGGATTTTTTTCTGAATCATTCCTTTCTTTAGAAATTGAAAAAAGTAAAGGTTTTATAATTCTGTTATTTATTTCATGTTTATAAACTGAATTCTTCTCATCAATCAGAGATGTTCGTTTACCTTGTTCATATAGAAAAGTCAAAATAAATTCTTAATTCTCTCTTTCACTGGCCATCTTTTGAGTAAGGAATTGCAATTTGCAATGGTTACCAACTTTATCTGGGCTTTCCAGGTTTATGAAAGCCATTATGAACTCATAGTTTTTGTTATAAAAATATGATTTTAAACACATGGCCTGCTAGTTTGGAGATTTATTACAAAGTAAAATGTAAGTTCATTATTTACTCTTTACATAATTTATTTAGAGTTGAAAATGTTATAGCAAGAGTATAGAGAGAATCAATTGTATTCATTTAAAGCTCGTATTTTTCTTTAAATATAACTGAGCTCTTAAACAACTGGGCCTAAGGAAACTTTGTGCACTGAATTTTTACAAAGTAAGATATATACTTCTATAGATTGAAATTATTTGTTAATATTTTAATTTCACAAAGTAGCAAAACGATGCTGTCATATAAGATAGCAACACAAGTGTTAGTCTTGATAAAACAACTTTGTGTAAGGTATAGGTAGAGATTCCTGGTTTTGCCTCTTCTGGACATCAGAATCTTTACTGCAATATTCAGGTATGTTCCATTCAGTCCACCTAGTTGTCTGAGTGTAGCAAAACCTATGTCGTTGACTGAGGACTCTATGAAGAGGACAAAAGATAAGGGTGGAATAGCTGAAGCTGAAGTATGAAATGAAATAGAATTTCCTATAAAATAATGTAAGCACAAATATACAAATGTAATAGTGAAGGAATAAGCAGTTCTAATATTAAAAATTTTACCTTACACTCAAATTTGTATTTATTTAGATTGAAAAATTAGATAAAAGTTCTTCTTCTTAAAATTTTTTATAGATACATAATATCTTTTATAGATACAAATATTTGTATTCAGGGGGTACATGTGATATTTTGTTGCATGTACATAACATGTAATGATCATGTCAGAATATTTAGACTATCCATCTCCTCGAGCAATTATCATTTCTACCTGTCGGCGTTTCAAGTCCTCTCTTCTAGCTACTTTGAATGTACAACACGTTGTTGTTAAAGATTGTTACCTTACTCTGCTATCAAACATTAGAACTTATTCCTTCTATCTAACTGTGTGTTTGTACCCATTAATCAGCCTTTTTTCATTCCTCCCCCTCCCAAACACACAGCCTTCCCAGCCTCTGCTATCATTTTATTCTCTATCTCCATGATATTAAAAGTTTCACTTCTTATTAACAATTTCGTCTTTACCAAGTCTCTTAACTTCTTTAAGTGGAACTTTGGCCAGTTTTCAGCTCTAAGTTGTTTAAATGATTGTACTCATTTGTGATTGACTAAAATGAGTTTTTAAAACCTTCCTTGTAAGCCCTCTTTTTAAGTAATGATCTCTAAAAATCTTTGAGCTTATCTTTATTCTTATGAAAATTTGATTGGATATATAACTCATGTTACTAATCGCTATATTTTTACCTACTTTGGTCCCTTTGAATCCCTGACATTTATAGTGTCCATGATCATGTGGGACCATAAGTAGACAGATCACAGATAACAGTAGATTTCAGTGGGTCTAACTCTAGCCACAATGTCTGATAAACTTTGTGTACTCTTATGAGATCTATTATATCAGAATTTTAGGAATGAAACTCAGGAATCAATGTTTTTTAAAAGCTTTACAGATCTTTCTTATCCGTGGCTGTGGATATGCGGGGAGGTGTTTTTGTGCTGTGTAGTTGATGGCCACACACTTGTAAACTACACCCCAAAATTTTTTTTCACTTAGGACCCTCATATAAGTTTCTCAGGATCTCCCTTCATATCATCATCTCTTTGAAGCTGTCTTTTCCCAAATTGTACCCTCAAGAAATGACTTTTCTTCTCTCTTAGGTATCCTCTTTTCTTGTCTCTCCTTCTGCACAAATTCTTGTGCTTTCTCTTTAATGTTTTGTTTCTATTTCTTTCTAATGAACAGCAAGTGCAATTTCTTCCCATATCCCCTGCCAAATTATGCAAAAGCAATTCTCATCAAAGGAAAAAGCACCTTCTGGGATTAGCCTCAGGCCTTGCAATCTTGAGGTCTTGAGTTATACTCTCTTACCTCTAGAGTTCTAGAACAACTCATTTTGACCCAATTTCCAAACAAACACTTAATAAACACTTTTTAGATGATTATTATGTGCCAGGCTCTCTGCTAGCTCTGGGAAAAGAGAGATGAGCAAGCCAAAGACCATGCACTCCAGTGGCCTACTAGGGAAGATAGGCAGCCAAACCACATAATATTACCTAAGTGGAACAATGGAAATACCAATAGAGTGCTGTGGGAACAAATGTTTCTTGCCTTTGTAAGGCCCATGAGTGGGTTTTACAACTCTTTATGGCACAACATTGAAGACAGCACCTGCCAGCCATTTGATATAAACTTGCCGGAAAAAAGGACCTGCACCATATTTCCTGCCCTGTTCCATCCTATTGTCTTTCTTAGTTGTATCTTCCTTTGACCACAGCCCTTTATTTCTCCTTGTCACTACACCCTGAGTTAGATATCATATCATATTGCCACACTTCACATTATGCTACTGGCTTTTGCTTCTCTCTCTCTCCTCCCGCCCCCCAACAGGAGCAGGCATGAATTAAGTTAAAAGATGAAGCCAGTTTTCTCTTTTCAATGCAAGAAGAAAGCTAATAGAAAATTCAATATTTATGTTTATAAATGGATAATTTATATTTATAATTCATAAACAAATTTATCAAAGAAAATTTATTTTGGACTCATATTTCACAGCTCTATGCCCATTACAAACATTTGGGTTCACATGCAACCATCACCAAGAAAGAAAAATAGAACCATCTTTAGCTGTTGTCCCTCTCCCCGCCTATTATTAGTTTAGCAACTGCTTAGATGCTGAAGGAAAAAATTTACTCTATTTCCATATTAGACCATCCAGACCCTCATTTACAATGCTGCATAAACCTCAATGTTGTCTTGTACATTCAAGGCCACAATATTCTGTTTTAAGAGACTACTGCATTCTACCAAGAGCCCTTCTGTTAGTAAAGATTTCCCAAATACTCACCTAGAAGTGTTTTTTAAATAGATGCAGCTGGTTCCCTGGGGAGCAGTCCATTGTCTCTAGCTCAGGACAGCAGTGATAGCTTCCAGCTTCATTTAGTTTCACAGGTGTATTATCTGGGGAAAAAAATAAGAGCTAATGATACACAAGAAGGTTAGTACAAAACTGCCTTTCCCTGGGAAGATTTAGAAAACTGACAGGCATTATGTTAAATCTGTCATAAGGATTATAACAGCAACTGGAAAAAATATGTTGTATCCGAAAAAAATGATAGGTAAGAAAGAAAGAGGAAAAACCCTTTTATCAGAGAATATGTGTCCTACTAAAAACCAAAGTTAAAGCCTATACAAGGTTCTTCCTACAGACCTTTATAAAAGACATGACCCCTCCACCTAGCATCCTCTTTATGGATGGATATTATTTCTACTGTAATATGTGCAATGACTATTATTATCCTGTATAAGAATACATTTAAATGCCATGCCAGCTCAAATAAAAATAGTTGAACTCTTTCATACCACTGCTGTTAGAAGAAAGGACATGCCATAAGGATTGCTATTTGGCCTTGAATTTTGCATAAGGTATATAAAGAGCTGAGTTGAGAAGTAACCCATTATATATTAGAGCTTAAAGATTAAAAAATGACTTTTAAATCTTGGATATGTTAAAATGAAAGCATATGCATGTGTTTGTGTGTGTGTTTTGTGTGTGTGTGTGTGTCTAGCAGTAGGTACCCATAGGTACGCAAAACCAATTTTGTTTACAGCACTTTTTTCCTACAGTTCATTCAGGTATGTGGCAAATTATGTGACCTCCAATGAACTCATTTATAACAGATTGAAAATATCCAAGAGTGGGAAGATTGCCGGGAATATAGAAAGAGATGCTCTAAGTGCAGCAGTACTTACTGCCTCATAGTTCTTTGACCTTTTCTTCATTTAAAGTGATGCTGATACCTGGAGCAAGGCTATTAAATTAGCAACATAGGAAATATTCTCTCTTTTCACTCAGTGGAAATACACCTAGGAAAGTCATGCTAATTTATAATACTATCTATACTAACACTGACAGAGAAAACCAAGGGATGTAATAATGTGGTATAGAACTTACCTAGGATGTTTATTCTAAGATCCCATTCGCATTTTATGTATTTGTCTGTTTGCTCCGTTTTGTATTTAATGATATTTGGAAACCCTTTTAAAGAAGAGAATTGAAATCTGCTACTCTGCCCTTAACATTCACTTGTTGCTGTCAGGGTACAGGAGTAAAAGTGCTCACAGTTGGGGAGACACAAACTTCAGAATTTCTCTGGAACCAAGGATTAGTTATAATAGTCATGGTATGATTTTGTTTAATCTGTCAATAAACCAACAATAGCTGATTAGAGAAAACTTGCTTAGGGATTGGGTGAAGCTGGGAAAAGACTAGTTGCTAGCGCCCATGGTAAAAGTTCATCATCATCCTAATGAGCTGTCATAGTGAGAGGCCAAGCACTTAATGACAGTGGTGCACTCATTAGTCATCAAACACAGTCAGGGCATGGCTGAGAGTAACAAAATCTCAATCCATCCAGGTAAACAGTCTTCATAAAGAACAGACAAAATGTATTTCCTAAAAGAAAGTGAAAAGGGCACCAAGAAGAAGGAACAGGAAAGTAGCACTAGTGGCTGTTATACTTTGGGTCAGGGCAGACCTTGTGAACTCTCCTAAGCAGATAGCTCATGGAAGTTTGTGGATATATCCAGAGCAGAGCAAATACCAGATTATTCTCCCAACTCTGCCAGTGCTCGAGGGTCCCCATCTGCTTGCTAATACTGTAGAGGACAACATCATCAACCATCGGCAAATGCAGAGCACGCAGGGCTGTGGTCCCACAGCATTCACCCTGACAGGTCACTCTCTCCTTTCTTACTGGTTCATTTGGCCATTCTGCCTAAAGAGCGTCACAAATGCGGTGCACAACAGAGGCTTTAAGTAGCTACTTCTCCATATCCAGAGGTTTAAAGGATTGAGTAAAAAATATCTAACTTTAATTTGCTTTGAATAAGGCTAATTACGGTGATGTGTGTTTGCAAGTCCTCAGTTATTTGGTACGTGGGATGTCCTTTCTGATATACACTCTCCAGGGCTTATCTTTCATTTCCTACTGTTCCCACCTACTTGAGGTCAGATTCATCGGAAAGTGATTTTGGCTTATGCATCTATAATTATGCCCATTAAATTTCTTTGTAAAAATAGGAACAATGTGTTAGTCTTATCAGGGAAAACTTTATCCTCTTTACCATCAGATTTTCAGCTTCCATTAGGATCATAGTAAGCTAAGCTAAAGGAAGAAAAAAAATAATAAACTCTTTTTATAAAGGTCAGCCTTCTTAATTAAATGATACTCAGGCAGCAGCATTAGAAAATGAAGTGACGGTAGCCTGTGCTCTTTCTGAGGAGACCCTACAGAGTATCCAGCTGATGCTGCCAAAAGCAGGGTAAGCTGAATTATTCCCAGATGCATAGGAGGCTGCAGCGTGATGTGGTGGTTCCGTTTTTACAAACAAATGGAATTGTGTGTGACTGCGGCTGTAACGGAGGCTCCAAGTCTTGCAGCTGCACTCTGTGTCCAGCACACATCATTTTCACCTTCTCTTCAGATTACCACTGCCACAGGTGCCATTGCTTAGCACTTTCTACTTTTGCTACTATCTTTCAGCAGAGGCCAATGTGGAGGCAAGATCAGTAAATAGGGTCTGAGCTAGGTACTTTCACATTCAAGAGTTCATGTAAACCTTTTGTGGGAAGTAGTACCACCTTCCTTTATAGAAAAACAAACTGAAATTCAAAGAGGTTAATTATTTGACCCAAGACCACACAGCTATTAAAGTATCCAGCTAGATTGGACTGCCTGTCTCCTCTGCCCCTTGTTCTTTCCATAAGAACAAGTGTTTGTGTTGCTCTAGCTCTATCCCCAGTGCCTTCATTCAGAAATTCCCCACGGGGCATCTGGGACCATACTGCACCCTCCCAGGATCACAACAGAGCTGACTCTGTCTAGACTTCCAGGCCAGCTCTGTCCTGCCCTTCACTTGGAAAAATTTTTACTATAAACAAAATATTCCAGTCAGTTATACTTACTAAAACTCTTAGATCTGAGGATTTTTCACAGGATGAATTTGAATTTAGGCACAGCTGCCACAACTCCATAGTGCACTATCGGCATTGAGCTCCAGGGGGAGCCATTGAGATGGTGCAATGCGATGGTATCTTCCAAAATAGAAAGCTGTGGAGTAATGAGGTTTAAAGCAGTGGTTTGCATCTCTGGCTGCAATTAGAATTGCCAGGGGACTTTTTAGAACCAATGCCTGAATTTCACTCGAGGCAATTAAGTCAGAATCTCTGAGGGTGGATCTAAGCATCCGTAATTTTTAAAACCACAGGTTTAAAGCATGGGATCTGGAGACACAGGACCTGAATTTGAATCCTAGTTATTAAACTCTCCAAGCTTTATTTTCTTCATCTGTAATAATATGAGGTTACGAATTGCTCTTGCTTTATAGGATTGTGACTATAACCTTTAGCACTGCACTTCTCTTGTAGTAAACATTTTTAAATGATTAGTAATTATTATCATCATTATTATTATGAAGAAACATATCACTGCTGCCTTAATAGCTTAATGGTATTCTTAAAAAAGAATAATGTACTACTAATTAAGCCCATTCTTTTCTCAGAGATTCAAAGGCCATGTAAAATATAAATAATATAGGATAAGTCAGAAGATAATTCATTTGGCCAAACCTATAGAAATTCTACTAAACTCTGAAAGTAGAGGATGTACTAAAGATAAAACCTGGCTAAAGTCTGGCAGAGGAAATTCTACCATTGATTTTTGCCTTTGGTTAATTTATCTTTCCATCCTAACCACACTCTGCTTTATCTAGTATATCACGTTACTTCAACTCTCTCTCAAACATCAAGCAAGAATTTAGAGTGCTGTTAGTTACTCCCAGTGATCTCAAGTACCTCAAAGTTAACCTTCTCCTAAGCGAACTTCTTCACAATTTAAACCAAACCAATAGCAAGTCCTGTCAATTACATTTCATGAATGTCTCTCAAGCATTAATCCTCTTCTCTGTCTTCTCTCCAAGGCCAGGGGCATCTCTTTCTTGGACTATTTTGCCTGCTACTAGTTGCTAATTAATCCTCTATGTGCTAGAAATAGCTTTCTAAAAACCAAATATTCACAAATCACTCTCCGCTTTAAAATTCCTTCAATGTCCTATTATCTTCAGAACCAAGTCCAAAGTCCTTAGATTATGAAAACCTTCAAGATCTAGCTTTCATCAAAATTCAGACTCTTCCCTCCACCCACTTCTTCTCTCTATAAATGTTCTGATCTAGCCACCCTGAACTCCACATCATTCTCTGAACATACCGATGTGCCTTTGCATATGTTGTTCCCTTTGCTTGTTTTACTGTTTCCATATTCTTTTCCTAGATAACTGCTAATTATCTTTCAAGACTGAGATCATATGTCATTTCTGTGGTGTCCTTCCATGACTCTTCCCGGCAACATGTGTCCTTCCCTCTTCTGTGTTCTCTATTATAGCACTTGTTGCATTAATATAATTGATCATGTATTTCTTTCTCATCCAATAATCTGAGGACTTTTTGAGAAAAGAGTCTAGGACTAACTTGGTGTTTTTAACTTTTACCTGACAGAAGGTCGAGTGAGTAGGTTAGTTAAAGTTTATTTCATTAGAAATGAGACTTGCTAGATTGTGTTAAGGAACTAGAAGTTCTTGCTTCTAGTTGTAGCAAGAACTCAGACTAAAGATTAATAAATGAACTTTTAGACACATGGATGTTTCTTTCATTCAATGTGTATTGGGAAAATCTCTGTTGAAGCAGAAACATTTTCCCCTCCCCACCTACAGCCCCAAGATGAGCTAGAAGAGCCAAGAAGTGTCCAGAAATGATCTTCAACTTTACTGTGGAGTTAAAGGAAAGTAAAACTGTATACTGCTCAGACACTGGTATTGACACAAATATACACATTGAAGGAAGAAAATGTGGTTGAACTGTGTGTGTGACCATCTTTAGTGCATAATGTTTGTGTATGAGTTTTGAATTTGAACACGTTAGATCACAGGGAAAAGCTAAAAAGTCCACTGTGAAATCTGTTCTCCAATATTACTTTGCTTTTGGACAATGAAGACTGAAGAAAAACTTTTCAGATGATCAGAGATCTCTTTCAAAAAGTTTTCCCTCCTTGGAATTCCAGATCAATCATGTTTGTAGAAAACTAAATTAATTAATAGGAAAAGGTCTTCATTGAGAATAATAAAAATTAACTATCCATAACAAAATTAATAATTAATTAATGGTTATTTTAAAATAACCACTAAAATTTAATTAACATTTTGTAAGTATTCCTCACACAAGATATTTAATACAACTAAGTTATGGTGTGACAATCTAGAGCAGCTGGGAATCACGCAAATATCTAAGCCACTCCAAAATGGTTATTGAACCAAAAATCAAAATGGAGTGGGTAGAACTAGCTGGTATTACCATGGATGTGCTTTAGCATTGGTTTCAGACCATCTTAACTTTCTTTTCCTCCAGCAAGTATATTTTCTCTGAGAAAAGAAAGTGAAAGAAAAAAATAAAGACAGGAAACTGAGAAGAACAAAGGAGTAAATAAGATGGGTAATGAGAAAAGGGACCAAAGAAGACAAGGACACACGAGAAACAGTGATGGTAACTTGAAATCCAGCAATAGGAAACCTGTGCTTGGGCTGTGGATCAGCTCTTTCCTTCCTCTTCCTATGCTTCACTTCCCATTTCAGGGACACCGCAGGCTGCTGTGCCCACCTCCCATCCTCTTCAGAAGACTGAGGAGTCATGAATAGAGCCGTCGTGAAAAGGAGAGGAGTGCACATTATCATCGACTTTGAAGTAGATTCACATAAATCACAAGCATCAAAAAGTTCTGTGCTTAGGTTACCCAAGACTATTGGTGTTACAAACCACTGTTTCTCAACTGAAACAGGGCTTGATATTTTATTTTATTTTTTAATCCCTAAATGATTTTAATGTGGTGTGGGGCTTAGAATCACCTTTAAAAAAGGAAATTTTTCAAAATATGCAGCCAGCTTGTTTATGGTTAAAACAACTAATTTGCCTGTTGTGAACTATTAAACATTTATTTCCTTGAAATCCAGAGGCATTTTCTGAATGTCTTGATCTCATTCATCTGCCAACATAAAAATGATTTATTTGTTTTTGAACACATGTTCAAGGCACTGTGTAACAACCTTTATATTTTACTTTATTTCATTTTAACAATAACTTTACAAGGAGCTCATGTCAACCTGATTCCAAAACTCATACCTCTTCCATTGTAAATTCTCAGAAGACATTTTAGTATCTTGCACCCCCCACCGCTGGTAGGTACTATGCTGTTCATACTGAATGAAATTAGCCAGCATTGAGCCCATAACAATCTCATCCTTTCTTCTGGATTTGCAGGAGAAAACTTGCTTATTCCAGAAATGGAACTGCCTACTACTACTTTTCTTCTTATGTCTGCTATGGGGGAAGCTTCTGAAGGTATTAATCACTATGCTTTTGAGAAGATAGCAAGAGTACACATATCTTCTATAAATCCTTACATCTTACTTTAATAGGCTGTTAACATTCTTAGTTGTCACCATAGCAAAGTTTTAAGATTTCTCCTTTTTTCATAATCAAAGTACCTCATGAAACCCTTGAGTGAATGACGGGAATTCCCAAAGACAAGTTCAGGCACTACTGATAATAGGCCCAGAATAGAGATGTTGGAATGAACTAGTGGAAAGAATCCTGGAGCTGTGTTCAGAAGATATAGACTAAAATTGGCTTGGAATGTTTCCAAATTGCATGACCTTGAGCAGGCCATTTAATCATTATGAGCCCCAATGTCTTCACTAAGGAGATGGTAGTCCCTCCCCTAGCCAGACCACAAAGGGGTGTAATGAGTACCTAAGAGGCCATCCTCGGAAGGACATTTTGTACTTTTGCAAAGTACAGTACAGATGGATATATTTGTTCCCCTTCCCTCTGCCACTTGTCTCCACTACTCTCCATGAGGTACCTGGACTTCCCAAGCACCAGCACCACAGACACAGCTCTGTGGAACAGAAGACCCCAAGTGGCCAAGCAAGGCACCCAGCATGAACAAGCTAAGGCCAGAGGTTATAGACTGGGATAAAGGGACCAGAGAAGAAAGTGATATAATAGGGTAAAAGAATCAGAGAAAGTTAATGAATACCCCTACTATACTTTCTAGAATTTCCTTCACAAATGTTAAAATTATTCATTTCTTATAAGGATACATGTTTGATAATACTTTCAATTTTTCTTTATGGAATAATCAATCAATGGATTCTAAGGAAAAATAAGAACAAGACTATTAAAAAGGCCACAATAAAAAGCTAATGTGAAACTGCTAAATTATATGAGGAGAGAAAATCAACACTTGATCCCCAGAAGCTGAAAACAGATGACCAATTACAACCAACAATACAAGACCAGAGACGGAAGTAAGGAAGACAGTATATTATAATAGGAAGCCCAATATGCATACTGACATTTATCTGACGTGCTATAAAGGAAAGAGCATGAAGCAAAACAAAACGAATGTGTTTCTAACATGCAATCATAGAACAGCATGAGCCCAGGTGACCTTCTTATGCATAGCTTTATTCTGCATATTAGTCATAAAATAGTAGTTATTGCCCACTAACTGGTAACCATGGGGCAAGAGCTGTACTGCTGTTATCTCAAATAACTTTCATTACATCTCACAAGGTGATTACTCTCCTGCCCTTTCCCCACCATTATCTGCAGATTGGGAAACTTTGATCAGAGAGGCAAAGCACTGAAGTACACTGAGTCCAAGTAATTATGTGTTTATTTTATTTATTATTCATTCTTCCTTTTGGAATCAAAGATTTGCCTTGGCTTAAAAATTAACCATAGAAGAATGCACTTTTTCTTTTAATAAGCTAATTATTCACAAATAATAAAGATATAGATTGCAAAAAATCTATATTTTATATATATAGACTTAATAGAAACCAAAGAGATATGTATGTGTGTATGTGTGTGTATATGTATGCATACACACATATATACTTTCCAGTAAGTCAAAATCGGGGCAATTTTATTATTTTTATGGCTCAAACTCTTTTTATTATAGGTAAGAAATTATAAAAATAAAATTTTCAATGCAAAGAAGCAAATTTTAGATAAAAGATAGAAATAGTTAAAGTTACTAGTATGCAAATATTCATTTATTAGGAGAAATGAAACAACAGCATGTTTAATCAATTTATATGTTAATATGTGTGTCACAGGATTATTTTTGAATCCATGTTTATTTGAAGAAAGCAGGATGCCTTTAACAAGAGCACTTTTATTCTGCAATAAGTATAAAAAGAAATAGCACTAAAATATATCATTGGTGGTATTTACAACCTTAATTAAGAAGTCTTTTAATGACAATGTTAACAAATCCAGCAAATTTTTGAGTCAGATTGACGTTACTCAAGTTACAAGCATAATTGATGCTCCTTCAGTAAAATGCAGAGTAGAATCTGTAAAGGAACATCTGATGTCTATAGCCAAATTAAGGTCAAGGACACAGCAAAATATGTTACAAACTATAACAGATGTTTCCAGATTAAATCATATTTCTATTAAAAACTATAGAGAGGTTCAGTCAGTAGAACCTATAATCACAGAATGGTAGAGCCATCAGGGATATTTAGAGACTAAATATTCCCATCATTTTAAGGGTGAAGAAATTGATGCTCAAATAAGATTAAGTGATTAGCCCAAGGCCCCAGAGTCGGTTAACAGTGTCTAAACCAGAACTCAAGTCATTTCCACTATCCCAGGTTGACTCTTATTTGAAACAAATGAAGAAACATTTTAATATTTCCACATAAAAATATATTTAGAGTAAATTATCTTCTGTGATAGTATTAGACACAGAATTATGAACAAAATGGACCACAGCATTATCTGGATCTTTTCTGATTTCTGCTCCTGGGTATTGCACAATGTTATATTTTATATTAAAGTCCAAATTCCAAGAAATACTACCATTCACCAAGCATTAAGCAGATGTCAAACTAATACTAAATCTTCAATACTCTTCTTTTTAAATTTTAGAAGTACCATTAAAATACTTCTAAAAGTACCGTTAAAGATCAGCAAATATTAGCACCATGCTAGTGTGTAGGTGGTACCTTTATAAATTTAGTTAATGAGTAAACACTTTTTCAGTTCATCTTTCACAAGATTTAACATTATCCCAGGTTTGGGTGCGATAGTAAACTTCTATGAATCAAAAGAGATTTGGCAACAAATGGGCAAATACTCCCCAAGCAAAATCAAAAACGCTACAGTCAAGTTAGTATATTTTCTTTCATGGATAAATCAAGTTGACAATAGAGCAATAACACACTTAGAAAAATACATATGTTTGTGTATTCTAAAATGTCATAAATTTATCACTCCTGGTATTTTAAGACCTTATCATCGACAGACTGGGAATTGGAAAATCCAAATTATGTTATAATTTATTATATATCATGTCAGGAAGGATTCTGGCTTTTACTTGTCAATGGTTAACTGGGATAGACTTTGCAGAGTCCAGACATTAGTAAATGAGAATACAATTGACTTTTATTCCAGTAATAAAGTTGTAGGGCTAGTTATCCCTTCCCATCCTAGCAAACAGCACAACTGGTGATTGTAGCCAACAACCTGAGAGTTAATATGTACTCCTCTGTTGTGCTCGTCTCCCACTTTTTATCATTGCACTAGATCAAAAGAATATCTCAGTCTTAACTTTACTTCAGTGCTTCTTAAACTTGCCTGGGTGTCAGAATTTCTCAAGGAACATGGTGAAAATACAAAGGTCCAGGCTCTATCCTACTTCCAGGAGCCTGGGCCTCTGTGGGCTTTATTATCGGAAAAAGTGATTATGATATGCACCAAATTTGAGAAGCACTACTTTAGTGTATGCTCCTAATATTATACATCCTGCTAACTGAGTTTTCTTCTTCATCGGTCTGCCTGGTTACAGCTTCTTTCTGCACCAACTCATTCTCCGTCCAGTCAACAAATCTGAACAAGTCTAAGCTTTAAAAAATAATAGTAATAATGACTGCTTATTACACTCAAGAAAAATAAAAATTTCTTATGAAATATTATTTTACGATTTGCCCTTTGCAAGTTCTTTCCACTCTCATTTTTCATCACCCAAATTACTTACAAATTTCTCTAATGCACAGTACTTTCTCAGAGCCTGAATCTTTTTTATATTCACGTATTCATTCAAAAATTATTTACTGAGTTCTTGCCGCATGGATAGCACTGGATCTAACACTGGAGTTAAAGTGGAAAATCATACCAGTTCTCAAGAAGTGAAAAATATAAGAACGAGAAACATTTAATTTAATTAGAACTGAGATAAGATGCTGTAAAGAGTAACTGTAGAATTGCATAGGAGTAGATAACAAGAACCTCACCTGGGCTTCTCAAGGGTAGCTTCCTCAAGGAAGTGATTTTTAAGCTAATGCTTGAAGTGTGCGTATATATTACCAAGATAAATAGCAGCAAGTTCAGAGGAACATTAAACACAGGGAACAGAATGCACGGATGTCTTGGGGTAGAAGGAGAATAACATTTTTAAGGAACTAAAAGTAGGTTATATAGGTTAACACAAAAAGAGAGAAGGAGTGAGTAGCTAGAGATAAAGTTGGTGAGGTGGGCAGTCCATGCAAAGACTTGTTAGCTCTAGTTTTTCTTTATCCTAAGGAAAATTAGGAGTTATAAATAGATGTAAGCAAAGAATTGTCTCAGACTTGCATTTTACATGATTAATTTGACCAGAGTGTGGAGAATAGATTAGATGATAAAAGCATGGATGATACCATGTACTACTTTCCAGGAGGCTACTGCAAGCAGTCTAGTGAAAACAGCTGGTGATTGGACTAGGCTCTACTCATTAAAGTGGCAGCAGGAAAGACGGTGAAGGTGGACAGATTCAAGATATGCTTTTCATTCTACTCAAATAACCATCTTTTCCCACACCTCTCTTTTGGTTTCATCTGAAATGCCTAGATTAAACTGGGTTTTCCTACTTTGGGTTCTCTTAGCACTGAGGATTTACTCTTGCTGCATTTTAAATATAGGGATATACATCTTTGTCTTATACAGAAATGTAAATTATTAAGGGCAGGGACTCTGTTTTACTTATTTTTTTATCTCCACTGCTTGACTAATTCTATGTTTCAATAAATATTTGAAAGAATTGAGCATAAATTGACCACTCATGAGATCTTGGGCAAGTAATTTAACCTCTATGGATCTCAATTTCATCACTTAATAAGTAGTCTCATCCCCTCATCCATTGTGAACCCTTGGAGCCAAATCTTGGCAAGAAAATAGCATTGTCTTGGCACTGAGGGTATACTGAAACCGAATTAGACAGATTCCAGCAAGACAGGTTTAACTAAAAAGGATTTAATGAAGGAACTTTTATAGATGTTGGGGTAGGATTCAGAGACCAACAAGAATATATGAAGCACTCAAGAACTCTGATATTAGGAAACCTTTATCATCCCTGTAACACAAAGAGAACAATGTTAATGAAGCCTAGTGAGAGGTTGTGGCTTAAAGAGGAAGGTAACACACCCTATATGGCACAGATAGAGAGTGGGAAGGCCAGGGTTCACCATCAGTTCTCTGACTCCGCAGCTCTCAGACTTTATTCTGTATGCCGCAGCCAAATGAAGCAATGGAGCTATCCATAGTTCAGGCTAAAGAAGCGGTATTGCTGAGTTCCATGTTTAAATATAGGAGTACTAATGGGAATTTTCTAATTAATTGGGAAAATACGTATCAGAAGAGATGGAAATTTTGAGTTAATTGGTTTAGGGAAATGAGATGGCTTGGTTAAGCAGGAGTACATGATACCCAGTAGGTGTTTACTGCAGAGGGAAATGAACCTCACTTAGAGTCCTGGGGAGAGCAGGCTGGGCCTGAAAAGTGTGGTTTTGGGAGAATGGAAAGATTGAAGGTAAAAATTGCAGAAGGAGCTATTTAGCCCTGAGCACCTAGGTAGAGGAGGGTGTGCTTTGCAAGTCTGCCTTCCTGGTAAACCTCAGATATTTCTTTACATCATCTCCCTACTTGCTTTATTAACTCATTCAATTCCTTCTTTCATTTCTAAAGCATAATAGATCACTTTCTACATCCCATGCCCACTTCTAGGGGCTGGAGGATATAAAGACAAAATGGCATACTCTTTCCCCTTATGGAGTTTTATATCTAGTGGGAGACACAGAGCCATGATCCAGTAAATGTAATCCTGGATGGCAGGTGCTAACACACCTGCTGAGGGTGCTTTGGAGGTACAGAGGAAAAAAAACATCTTTATCATTCAGAGGTCAGGAAAAGAATTAACTTGGTCTTCAAGGATGAGAATTAACTAGGAAGAGAAAAAAATTAAGAAGGTTTAAAGTACTGACAATGACACCTCTAGAGGCCTTGAGTACAGAGGCAAATCACTGGATATGAGTGGAGTGGAAGATGCTTGTGGGACACAGAAGAAAATGAGCCAAGAGAAGCAGGCTGGTGCCAAATCATGAAGGAGTCTGTATACCAAGCTAAGGAATCTGACAGTAACCATAAGCTCTGGGAAGCTCTGAAAGATTTAAATCAGCAGAGAGATAAAATCAGATCCAAGTGTAGTAAAGACTGTATTAGATGCAATGTGGAGAGCTAGGAGGGCCTCCAGTCATGAGGCCCAGAGACCGGTTGGACAGCTTGGTTCCATACCTGGGTGATTGTGATAATTACTGATATGGGAGCACAGGAGGAGAAGCAGACTGGATTAGAGAAAATAAGAAGTTTTCAACATAATTATTTTCCCATAAGTTCTCATCATCTTTCTTTTAACATGCTAAGAAGGAGAAGGGAAATTATATATAATTAATAAATAGTGCATATAATTGTGGTTGTGTTTATTTTCTGTCTCTGAATTGAATAAAGGTTCCTAGGGAATTGTGTTTATTATACATGAACAGAAGTGGGAGAAATGAACTGAGCTTTAGCACTTAGGGACAATAGTATTGAAATTCACCCATTCTCAACTCTTGCTCATTAATCACACCCCCTCTTCATACTCACTTACTGACACTATTTGAGGGAAAAAAGACCTAAGATTTTGTCAGGAATAAATGAACTCACTAAAAATATTGGTTTTATTTGGACACACTTACCTTTTGCCAAGTAGTGTCTGTTAGGCCAAGATTCACATTAGCAGGTGGCATGCAGGAGGGCAAAGCAGCATATCCACCACTTTGGAATGGATTTCTTTCCTGCTTCACTGATGATAAGGGACATTATTGATCTGATTAGAGTAGTTCAATTAGCAGAGCAAACTTATTCCTAGACTGGAGAAAAGGCTAAATGACTTTTGTCCTTGATCTAGAAAAATTACCTAGGCAACCAGTACTTCACTTTCTCTGTCTCCTACATAAGGCTCGTAGTGAGTGATGCATTATCTAAATGAGTGAGCTCCAAACATAGGAAAATATAATAGTGCTGTAATAAACAATGCCTCGTGACAAAAATGTTTGGTTATTTTAAAGTGTTGCTCAAATGATGAAAGTACCAATTACAATACTTTTTTTACCCTTCTATAGCAATTAGGATTCTTTTGCTGCAGCATGAGAAGATGACTCCAATTTAAGCAGAGAATAAAAATTGTGGAAGGTCATGGGGTAACTTATAGGAATTAAGGGTAAGACTCTGAGGAAGCTGAGTAGAGACATGAAACCTTTAGCTCTGGGGATCTGGATAGTGGGAACAAACAGAAGTTTCTCCTAGGGGGATGGTGAGAAAAATAAACTCCTTATCGAGTAGAGTGATGGCTTTTATAAGTGATGTTCTGGGTGAAATTACCCTACGTGAAAAGGAGTGGTGTATAAGAAAGCAAAAACATGTTCTTTAGAACTCCTGAGGCAGAGTCAATAAACACGCATGTACTTTAGTGTTGATCTCTTGATGAATTATACTCACTTAAAATTGGAAACAGTTCAATAAATATTCTATATAAAGAACATACCTTAAAGGAAGGCAGCATGAAGAGTAAGAAGAAGACGAAGAAAAGAAGAAGAAAATCTAGCTTCTAAGTGGCAAAATCAAACTTGATTTGGGCAGAATTTATAATGAACTCAAAATTAGTCCCTTTTGATGTGTGTCAAATCTTATTAAGGTAAATCCCCTCTACAGGACCATGATAACACCCAACCCTAGCCAATGGATCATTTTACTTAACTGCTGTTTAGTTTAACAGAAATTTCAGACAATAGTTTACATGATGATTTAGTGTTAATTGTCACAGAGTTAAATCCAAAAGTCTTGATGATGCCATGATAGAGCATATAAGAGTAATTGCATAAGAAGAAGTATATCATTTTTCTAATACTACAGCACAATAGAGAGGGTATTTTCATTGTGGAGCCTGGTACTCAATCACATGCCTATTATCTATGTAGCTTTTGGCAAGCATTTTAACCTTTTTAATCCTTAATCTCCTCGTGCAAAAGGAGACTAGTAACTAATTACTAGCCCTACCTATCTCACAGGATTGTGAAGTAAGTCAGGCAAAATTATTGTTGGTAAAATTGCTTTGCAAATTATGTAACATCCTATAAAAGTAAGGGTTAATTATATGTAAGTTGACACATTATTTAATATTAAATGTCAGGAGAAATGTAATGCTTTGGGTTTCTTGACTAGAGGCCATAAAAGTAGTATTAATAGAATTCAGGTTCATCACAACCATTTGGAGCAATATTTCACAAATCAAAACAACTTTTTTTAAAGAGTTAACTTCAACATGCTAACTTTACATTGTAACCCTTAAAAACAAGTAATTTATGTCCATAAAGCATGAATCTCCATAAACAATTCCTTTTTTAAGACCATGTAAAACAGCACACACTAAATAAAAGCTGCCGTTGCAACAACACCTTTGACATGATAGAGCATGAGCATAATTAATATTGCATACAAATATAATCTTGAATTATCAGATAGTGGGTTCACTGTTCAATTGTTCTGAAAATGATAGGGTATGTTTCCTTTGGGCCAAATCACTGAGAGTTTTTTTAATTGCCCTTTAATACAAATCATACTGTATTTTTATCTAGAGAAAACAGTCTATGGGAACCACCTTCTCCCACCCATGTCTTGGCAGTGGGATGTAGTGTCTCAGATTAGGACTATTTACTGATCCCCATGGCAACAATGTGCTTTATCTTGCATAAATCCTAATATTATAAGGACTCCATTGTACTTTAGTATGGTATCTGAACCCTAAAATAACCATTTTGATGTGAAATACAAATGCTTTAAATAGAACATTTTTTTAAATAAAATATTGCTATAATGCTAGAAAGTCTGAGGTAGTCTCTTCACCAGATTTTCATTTTGTAATAAATCTCCTGCCATTTCTGAGTAAAAGTCACCAGACCTTTCAAAGAAGTGATTGAGTTAAAGTTGTCCCATTTAATTTGTTACTTAGCAGAGCATTAAGTGGAGTGTAAAAATGTTCGTGTTGGCAAAAATCAACTCACAATGGATAACAGATCTAAACCTAAGACATGAAACCATAAGAATTCTCAAAGAAAACGTTGGAAAAACTCTTATGGACATTGGCCTAGGCAAAGAATTTATGAAGAAGACCCCCAAAGCAATCACAGCAGCAACAAAAATAAATACATGGGACCTGATCAAATTGAAAAGCTTCTGCACAGCCAAGAAAACTATCACTAGAGTGAACAGACAACCTACAGAATGGAAGAAAATATTTGCATGCTACACCTCTGATAAAGGGCTGATAACCAGAATCTATACAGAACTTAGGAAAATCAACAAGAAAAAATCAAACAACCCTATTAAAAAATGGGCAAAGGACATGAACAGAAACTTTTCAAAAGAAGACAGAATAATGGCCAGCAAACATATAAAAAAGTGTTCAACGTCTCTAATCATCAGGGAAATGCAAATCAAAACCACAATGAGATATCACTTAATTCCAGTGAGATTGGCTCATATCAAAAAATTCCCAAACGACAAATGTTGGCGGGGATGTGGACAGATAGGAACACTCATACACTGCTGGTGGGACTGCAAATTAGTACAACCTCTATGGAAAAGAATATGGAGATACCTCAAAGAATTAAAAGTAGAATTACCATTTGACCCAGCAATCCCACTACTGGGTATTTACCCAAAGGAAAAAAGGACATTTTATAATAAAGACATCTGCTCACGAATGTTCATAGCAGCACAATTCACAATTGCAAAGATGTGGAAACAACCCAGTTGCCCATCAATACACGAGTGGATCAACAAAATGCGGTATATGTATTCCATGGAGTATTACTCAGCAATAAGGAACAATAGTGAATTAACACATCTGGTATTATCCTGGTTGGAGCTAGAACCCATTCTTTGAAGCGAAGTGTCACAGGATTGGAAAAACAAGCACCACTGGTACTCACCATCAAACTGGTACTAACTGATGAACACTTACATCACACAGGGCAATAACATTCATCTGAGGGCGGGCGGGCGGGAGGGGGGTGGAAGGGATGGGAAAAACTCTCACTGAATGGTTGCAGGGAGCACAATTTGGGGGATGACCACGATTGTGGCTCTGACACAGGCAGAACAGGGGCAATGTGTATGGCCAAAGTGTTGTACCCCCGTGATATTCTGAAATTAAAAAAATTTAAAAAAAAAATGTTCATGTTGAGGCTTTGAATGATATCCCTACACACATGTGGCAACGCTCCCTGGAGACACTGCCCAAGTGCACAGGTTGTCTAGGATTAGGGATTATTACTCTTTTGTTTTCCAGGCTTGAAACAAGAAATTGAGGTTAGTCAAATTGCTAAAAACTTCATCTACAGTGAGACCTGGTCACTTTCCAGGCTTCTTGATTTGTGAAAGCATGCTGGCTAAAATTCCAAATGTCTACACAAGAAAATAGTTATGCCCATAAATTGCTCTGGGGTCCTCAAAAGAATAAGATGTATGAATACTAACCAGTGGTATTCGTTATTTTACCTTACGGTCAGATCTGACACTTTTCAAGCCTACACATTATACACATTATACACATTTTAATAAAAGTTGTGTTCCACAGAACATACTTTCATACAACTACATTATATTTTTTTTGTTTGAGAGAGTGTAGGTGGTGATACAGATATTCTATTTCCTTCTGACGGCTTCTCTTTAATGTTTCAAATGCATTAACATTCAGCGGGTGAAATTGAAATACTTTTTATACTTCAGAACCATTCCCTTGTAAGATCTCAAATGATTGTTAAATCAGGGTTGAGTGAGCTGCAAGTGGATGTGTCATTCATTGATTTTTTTTTAGTAGAGATTTGACATTTCTATGCATGTTAACACCCTCTTTTGGTAATAAAAGCTCTCCAAGCCAACTTTTTCTCTGTTCTCTCTTGAAGGCCTGCTGTTCTTTCTCATTTTTCAAGTGTTTCATGAACAAATAAAGTAACTTGACATTGTCATTAAGAGTGGTGTT
Source organism: Daubentonia madagascariensis (assembly GCA_023783475.1). Taxonomy (NCBI): domain Eukaryota; kingdom Metazoa; phylum Chordata; class Mammalia; order Primates; family Daubentoniidae; genus Daubentonia; species Daubentonia madagascariensis. Next base: position 34,456,574 of record JAKFHU010001035.1, on the reverse strand, counting down.
TCAATACTCTGGACCCACTGATTGTGCTCTGAATAATTTGCCTCTGCCCTTTGCATTATAAAGGCAACCAGATGAAAAGGAGCATTGTACATTTAAGCATAGACAGAACAGTTCCAACAAGCATCAAGGCTGCTTAGGCTCCAGCTTGCCTCCCAAGGTTCTAAAATAAGGCCCTTTAAAAAAAAAAAAAACTGACATTGTCTAGTGAGACTGCTAGTTGGGGAGGATTGGGAGAGGAAAGCAAATGAATTTTAATCTTCCTGAAGTCAAGAACTTCATCTTATTTATGGTTGTATTCCATGTAGTGACTGGTCCCATCAGTGTCTTACATAGTTATGGGAACCAAGAAAGAAAAAGAAAAAATGAAGTTTTCTGAGTCATCAAGTGGTCTGTTTTGTAAAATAAACAGGAGGAAAGTTTTTCTAAAAGAAAATTATAATGATAAGAAATCCTAAATGAAGCACAAAGCATGAGTTTGGGAGTATTTCTTACATAGTTATGTATTTATCTGTCTGTCTGTCTTTATGTGTCTATGATGTGTGTGTATAATACATGAGCTATGATTATAAAATAACGAGGCTTAAAAAACACACATTTTGGACAATATATTTGTATTATGGTGAGGCTTAATTACATAAGACATGCTAAAGTGTTTTGCAAACTGTTAAGTGGTACCCAAATATGAAATGTTGCAATTATTGTTTGTTCAACAACACATATTTATTGAGCAGCTCCTATGGTCTATGTCAATAAAATAATCACATTGGTAGGAATCAGGAAGAATGAAATGACTTTTCCCATAGCCAAAGAAATACAGCAAATAGAAAACAACTAATATAAAAATTGATGACTGACTGTAGAGGACATGTATATTAAAGACCATTTAATGAGAAGGCATTCTTACCCGTCCAATATTACAAGTTGGCTTTGGAATGTATTGTATCTTTCATTCTCAAAGAATTCTTTTATAATTGTAATTTCAAATCATAACAGCTCAGAAGCTTTCATCAAGAATAAGAATAAGCTGAAGGACTTTTTCCCTCCTTCAGAGACAGTATTGCAATCTATGGCTGCAAAAAGGGACAGGAAACAAGACAGTTCTTAATAACTGCATACCTAGAGTCACTATTGACTTATTTCTTGTTTCCACTTATTCTCAGCTGCAATCACTCAGTCTCACAGTGGAACAACACCTCTCATTCAAAATAAACCTTCCGTTCTTGATTGCTCCATATCAGGTTGCTGCCATTTCCAGCTGTTTCTTGATCAGAACACATTGCTTTGCGTTTCGCCTCTTTACGTACTTGAAACAAATGCATAAGCACAGGGATGACATACTTAGGGGCACTTTGAAACATCTTTCTTCACTTACCAGTGTTATTTGACTCTGTAACATGTTAAAAATAAATCACAATGACTAACCCTGTCACTGAAGAGCTGTAGTTGCCATTTACCTGTATCTGTGGATAAGAAATTTATTGAGTATTTTGGCTCAGAGATTCTCTCCCTCCATCAAATGTAGATAGAATGTTACATGCATGATGAAAAGACTGCAGAAAAGCAGGGTGATTTACTAAGCTTTCTTTCCCTTAGAAAACAGTTTCATTAGAGTACCTTGTAGATGGTTCTAAACTATCTCAAGATAAGCACTGATTTAGAAAAATATGCATCTCCATGTAATGTCTGTGTATTTTTCTAAACACTTGCTATGCCTTTTCCCTGTAAATAGAATAGATGACATATTTATTAAGCTATGGGTGTATAGACGACTATAATGAGTCTCCAGGCATGCTTAGCTCCTAAAAAATGTTTAGTAACAGGGCATTTTCGCAGTCTTTTGATTTTCCTTTAGAACCAATGGCCAGCTGTGTAGGAGAGCTACCCTGACTCATCAGCCTCAACATCACCACACAAGTCTCCCAAGTTAGTACCAAACTAACCTACCTTATTCAATCTGGTTCCAACTAGCTTGACAGGATGCCTCCTTATTTATCAGTGTCTTTAAATCAACGTCCAAAAAAAAGTTCTCTGGGCTCCAATGAGGCTATTGAGAGGGAATGGTACAGGCATTCCAACATTCTCTCTCCACTCATTTGTCCAATGATCCCAATCGAAATACGTTGAAATTGTCTACCATTATTTTAGCTCATCTCTTCAAGCTCTGTCTGTGATAACCCAATGGAACAGATGCAAAACAAAGAACGAACAAGCAAAAAAAAGTCATTTTTCTTCATTGTATTTTATTCAGCATTAACATCTCTGACTGTTCTATAGAGATAAGCCTGTGGATATAATCATGCCTAACTAGGCTGTCTACACAGCAAGCTAGAGTAAACATTAAATGAAACACTCATATAAATAATTAGTAAAGCCTTTCGGCATTGATTTCTATAGTCAGTATCTGGTGACAAGTAATATTAATAACTGCAGAATTTGAGTGGATTAAGGGAAATACCATTTTGCATATATTTATTTATGAATTTATTTAAGAATAGAATACTCTATTAGGTACTATAAACAGATTATAAAGTACATCATAGACACAGTTCCGGAGCTCAAGAATATTCTAATCTAGTTAAAAAGAATTTCCAGTGCCAATAGAAATAATTGAATTTTGTTTTGTTTTGCTTTGTTTTGTTTTTTCAATGAGATACAGACTTAAATTCTTGAATAATGATAAAACGCCACCCCCACCCTTCTTGTGTTTTCCTGGAAGGAAGTCCTTGTGTGTCACATAAAGGCGAAGGAAACTCAATGGGCTCCTGTGAAGAGCTGGAGACCCTGGAGAGCAGAAGGAATTTGAGACCCATGTGGGCTTTCTATTCTGTTGGTCAGGGGTTCGCAAATAGGAGCTTCAAAGATCTCCTTGCAAACAAAGAGAAAATGTTGCTTGCAGATCATGGGACATGAGTTTGGAAAGAAGTGGAGACAAGAGAAGCTGTGATTTGCAATGGCACAGCAGAGCAAAATCAAACTCTGTGAAGAGACAAAAATTGAGGGTTGTTTACCCAAGGTCACTTCCACGGATTCTGCCAGTTTCGTCAGATCCAACCCAGTGATGACTTCATCATATAATCTAAAATACAAGAATGTATAACACATATAATCAAATATTTTAACAATACCAACATAAGTGAATTAAACATTTAAGAGGCTCCTGGATGCTATCTCATATGGTAAATGCTTCTGGTTTTCAATGCTTTGTGCAGAATTTAAAATGCAAGTGATCATGTTAGTATGGCAAATTATTTTTTAAATTAGCTGAAACCCCAACATTTCACTCTGACCAGTGATTATACACTGCTATATCTCTCTTTTTCCTCCTTCTTCTCCTCTAACATGTTTCATATTATATTGAGTAGAAAGCAAGATGCCCCTTTTAGGAATAAGGAAGACATTAAGTAATTTCTTCCAGTGGGTGCCAATTGACAATCCAACAGACTACTAGTCTCTGGAAACATGTGATTTTACAGCTGCTCTAGTATTATATTATCATCAAATCTCATCAAGAAAGAAAATTAAATCTTATAGAGAACAATGATTTTGGTAATGGCACAACTTCTCCATTTAACACATCCAAAATAAAAATGCAGAGCTTGCTACATGAGGCACTTTGGTTTTCTACTACTCCCTTCCATCATCCTAAGCTTCAGCCAAAGTGGGCTTCTCATAATAGACAAACAGATTTCACACCATGCTGCTTCTTGGCTATTACTCAAACTCTTCTGTCCACCTGGAATTCCTGCATTCCCATTTACTGTTTATTCACTCAGGAACCTAGGACATATGTACTTGTTACCTGATCCATGCCAGTATATGTGCCTGTCTAAATCCTACTCCTGTTTCAAAAGCTAGAAATCTCAATCAAAGCAACGAAATTATTCCATGAAATCTTTCATTATCTTTCTATTTATAAATAGTTTATTCATCTATCCATTCAGTCATTTATTTAGTTAAATATTATTATATGTGGAACACCTACTTAGTCATAGTAATACCAGTACAAATAATACCTATTCCTAGACCTTAGGGAACTTGAAGCCTGATTGAAAAGTAAACCAATAAAATAGCAATTACCCTACAAAAAATGGAATGGCAGAGGTGTGCAAAGTGTGCCTCCAAACCTAAATCATACTGGGTGGGCCTGCAGAGAGAGCAGATGATTTGTGCCTTGAAATTCAAGGAGATTAACTAAATAAAGAAGAGAATAAAGGATATTCTGGGGAGAAAAAAAAAGCACGGAGGATATACGACAATGAGTATGAGGAAAACCAAGATTTCTACATGGCCAGATTGCACAGGCACTGGTGAGTGAATGACCAGAGATGAGATTAAGATGTAGACAGAAAGTAGATCTTGAAACATTTTTGAGAACTAAATTAAGAAATTTATACATTATATTGAAAGGTTTGGGGAAGTACTGAAAAACGCTGAGGAGGAAGTTGCAATATTATAATTTGGTTATGAATGTCCCTATCATCTATGCAAACACTTAAGCCAGAAATCTAAGAGGTAGACGTATTACCACCCTACCTGTCTCTCAATCTCTCATGTTTGACCCACCAATGTCCAAATTTCTTTATTAAATATATCTAGGCTCCATATACATTTTTTCACCTCTGCTGTCCCAGTCTTAAACCAGGATCAACCAAGATATCTTCATGATTTTTCGAGAATATGCTAACCGTTCTCCTGTATCTATTGTCTACACAACAGTATGAAGGATCTCCTAAAAATACAAATCTGGTCATGTCGTGCCTCTGCTTAAAATGTTCTTTTTGATGTAATCCTAAAGAAGGCAATCAATGAAAGTCCTTCTGAGTACTTCATATCTGAGGTGAAACACACAAGATTTATAGACATAGCTAGTGAAAGAACTAGGGAAAAATTAGAGTGACATCTTTATTGCAGTGAAAAGGCAAGCCAGAGTGGGAAAACATACTCAAAGCACAACACTTATGTACAAAATTAAAATAAAATAGTAATAAAAGGCACAAGTGTCAGCACCTCCACAACAGAGAGCTGAAGAATAACAAACAACACAGAATATAGCAAGATCCCCATTCGAATTTATGTGTGCCTCAGTGACCAAGATGCCTAATGTAAATAGAAGGATAGAACACAGGAAAAAATAATTTCCAGTGTTAGGTAGAAAAAATAATGTCCAGTGATCACCACTTGTCATCAGTTGGTGATTTCACTTCAATAAAGAGACATAAAGACCAAAGCTGGGCTGCAGTTTTAAGAAAGGCATGGCAGAGTGCCTATCAGCAAGGCAATCTTCAGTCTACCCACTGGGATATAGGACTGGCTTTGGGATGTACCAGACATCCAAGCAGTACCAGGAGGTAGACTAAGCAACTCAGGGTTTGAGTGTGGAGCTAAACTTCCATCCGAAAATGCCACCAAAATTTAATGGTTCCATTTCCTTCCAGACACTGCAGTGCTTAATCATAGAGTAAAAGAAAATAACTTCATAGTTCCACTAGCTAATGTGCTTCCCGAATACATTATATCCTGTATTATTAAAAATGAATGCATATTGAACATGCGAAATTTTGTTAGAATCAGAGCAGGCAGTCATGCAAGAATAGATCACAATCTCACATATTACCAAGAATCTACATTTTTAGACCCACTCATGTTAAAATATATCTTATGATCTGATACTTCATTTGCCAATTTTTGCCTTGTTTCTAGTGCCAGCTCTGCTGTCTTTAATGACTATTTGCAGTTACCCCTGCCCTTGGGCGATATATAGATAAGGGAGTTTGTACAGCTTTACAAAATATTTTTTTTCAGATCTTTTAGGATGAAAAATAGACATTTAATTTTTTTAAATTTAAAATAATTTTTTGTGGAGACAGGGGTCTTGCTATGTTGCCAAGGCTGGTCTTGAACTTCTGGCCTCAAGTGATCTTCCTGCCTCAGCCTCTTAAAGTTCCTGGAATTACAGGAGTGAGCCACCACGACTGGCTTTTTTTTTTTTTATTTGAGATAGGGTCTTGCTCTGTTGCTCCGGTTAGAGTGCAGTGGCATCATCATACCTCACTGTAACCTCATTCCTGGGTTCAAGCAATCCTCCTGCCTCAACCTCCTGAGTAGCTGGGACTACAGGTGTGCCACCATGTCTAGATAATTTTTTTTATTTTTATTTTTTGTACAGATAGGGTCTTGCTATATTGCTCAGGCTGGTCTCAAACTCCTGGTCTCAAGTGATCCTCTTGCCTCAGCCTCCCATATTACTAGGATTACAAGTGTAAGCCACCACACCTGGCCTAACCTTGCAAAAAGAAGGTAATGCAGCCATCAATTTGTGGAAACACCACAATGGAGAGAAAGATATGATTCAAAGTCATTCACTCAGTCTGGAGGAGAACAGCCAGACCGAAAAGCACATAGGTTGACAGGAGGGAAAACTGAAAGTCAGAAGAAGACTTACAAGCAAAATTTGGAAGTTTAACTCCGTAAATACTGATGTTTACCATGAACACCAAGGGCAGGGGAAGCCTTTTTTCTACAGTATGCTTGGATTTTTAAGAGGGTGAGCCAAGTCAGAAAAGTACTAGCCCATGGAACTACAGTATATTAAACTACAGCTTTGCCAATAGAGCAATCATTCCCATTAAAGCAAAAACTTGTAATACATCAGTGAAAACTACATTCTTACAAGGTTGGTGGTCAATTTCTCCATTAGGGGAAAGAAAGGTAAGGATGGTTAATAGTAAGTAACCAAAATATTTACTAATCTATAAATAAATATAAATAACAACAGCAAGCCCTCTTCTGCCCCACATTGCTCCCTTGACCATTTATAAAGACCCTCTTGTTCCCCCTTGGCCCTGGTGAGTTCTAATCCCTTTAGCCTGTCATATGCTTCCCTTCTTAATGTTGTACAACACTTGCTGAGTGTCTGATGTTGTTCACTTGCTGGAGGTACACTATTAAATAAGACTCACTCTCGGTACTCAAGGAACTCACAGTATAATTGAAAAGCCAATGTAGCCCCATAAATTGTACAAGGAAGAATTAACAAAATTCAGTTGGAGAATGGATGGACTATCTAGGGAAGCCTTCACAGTGGTTTGTAGTTTGATCTTAAAGGATTTGCAGCACTTTGAAAAAGGAAGAAATTCCAGAAAAACATGTGCAAAGACTTAGTCATAGAGATTATGTTGTGTGGGAAGCATAGTGAAGAGTTCATTAAAATTAGAGAATAAGTTACTGGGAAAAAGAGTGACAGGAGATGTAACAGGATGGAACATCAATGAAGATTAAAGATTACCTTGTGATCACTGGGAAGATAGAGACGTTTTAGCAGAACAATCAATGCAGAGATTTGCTATTGTTGATGATGGTATCATTATAGATTTATATTTTAGGAATGTAGCTCAAATGGAAAATGAACCTATGGAGGAACAGATTGACATTAGAAGATCAGATCAAAAGTTTTTTGCAGGAAAGAAACAAAGGAAGTCATGGGAACATTGTCGGTGAAAAACAAAATACTAGATTCAAGAGATATTTGAGATTATCTTAAGGAATTCCTGGTGACTTACATGCAGGGTGGGTAGAAAAGGAACAAGTGTCGCTGAACTTTCCAGTTTGAAGGACCAAAGGGGTGGTACCACCATTTATGAAGAAGAGATCAATAGAGGGAGAAGTGATTTGAGTGGGAGAGAGCTGAGCAGTTCAGTTTGGGACATGTTTTATTTGAGGTTACTGCAGTATATCCAAGAGGAAAGGTCAAATATGACGATAAACACCAAGAGAGTGCAGAAGGAAGAGTGTCGTAAAGAGAGGCAGAGATTTGAAAATTAGTAGCTTATGCATTGTAGTTTTGATTATGGAAATTAATTAAATAACTCGGGAAAGAAAGAAAGAAAAAGAAGAGAAACTAGAATAGATGCCTGGGTTTTATATCTGATACCTAGTTGTCCTTCAAGCAAGATAAAAAGATAAAGTTGAAAGTGCAGACCTATATTTTTTAGAAGAAAGCTTGGTGAACCTGTAATTTGTAGATTAACTGTATTTTTAAATAATGAGATAGATTTGGCCACATTTAACAAAAATATTGTCTAAGGAGCTAATTGAAGTAAATTGGCAATTCTTACAGAATATTGAGTTCAAATGTGAATGTTAGCATTCAAACATGGGAAGATAAAAAAAATCCATGGAAAAAACTTAATTTAGTTTAAGGAAATTAATAAAATGTATTTCAGTGGAAAACATTACCAAGCCCCAAGATCTATTAAAATGTAAGTTATCATAGGGTTATAATATTGATGCCTCCACAACTTTTCATAATTGACACACCATGTATAGCTAACTTCCACAAGAGCTAAGCCCAGGAATTCTCATTATTTTTTTAAACCCTGGATTAACAAACAAAACAAAACACAACATAACAAAAAAAGCTAAGAAGCTTATAAACAATTGTAACTTAAATTTCTAAATAGCATCTATTATGACAAAATTCACATATCTCCCTAAAGTTACAATCTGTCTATTTTATTTGTTTGTTTTATTTGTTTTCACTTTCCCATTTGTTACTTCCTGGCAGTATCCACTAAACCTAATACTAATTAAGGGGATGAGACATTTGAAAAATCTCCAGAATAGAGATTTTCAGTTTCCAGGAGTTTTGTGGGCTGAAGGCAAATATTAGTACAGGTTCTTCTCTTATATACAATTTTTGTGGTGGTATTAAAACCAGAATAATTAAACTTAATTCAACTAGAATGTTTTATCCTCATTAGCCATTGTATTATTATTAAAGTAAATTAATTTACTTTAAGCCACAAGAAAAGGAAGTGTACTGTATTCCCACTATTGAATCTCAAAAGATAGCCTTATATGCAAAAGGGAAGATAATGCAGAAATAACACAAATCTTTTCTTAAAAAGGGGCATCCTTATTTTCTCACAATGTTTCCAGAGAAGGCACTATAGTTATTGAGGTTGTGAGAAAGAGATAAACATAAAGTTTGGAAGCCTAAAGTCTTCCAAAATCACTTTCTTTTGTCTGTTACAAACATTGAAAGATATATTCTATCCTTATCAAGATTTCTTCTATTAATTGAATTTATCTCAAGGGTATATACTTGCAAAAACATAAGGTACCAAATCAACGACTAACTTAAATTAGCTTAAATTTCAGATCCACTTATATAAACAAAATCCTATGTAAAATACATGAGATGTAAAAATTGTAGAATTCTGATTGGTTAAATAACTTCAAATAGCATTGGCCTGATTGTCAATCAGTGGGGCTTAATTACTGGAATGCAGGCTGTGGTGACTTCATTTGAAGTGTCATAACCTTGTAAATGTTGTTGTTTTGACACAGTGTACAATGGTTTTCATCTACATCATATAAATGAGATGGCCTGGTTCCAATTTATTCTACAAAAGATACTCTAAATCTATTTTTTCTTCTTAAAAAGGACTCTAAATATATTGTCATCTATGTTTTATAGTTTACATAAATCAAGTTTACATGAATGAATTAGAAACATGTTCATGTGCAACACGTGACAGCTTGAATTCTCAAAGTAGGCTAGGAGAATGTATATTTTGGTCTAGAGAAACATTTCTGTATTAAAGGCCTAGTCACTTTCACAGTTTGCCTTAAGGGAGACCTGTCTCTATTTCCTAATTCAGAGCCCAATTTTTACTACAGCTTAAAATTCTATATATTCCATTCATTTCATGTTATTATTATATTTATTCAATGCATGATATAAGTGTTTATTGTGTACCTATCATCATATTAGAAAACATCAGGATTAATATGTCAAAGTTTTAAAATGAGTATGAACCTTGTCCACAAAGAGCTTAAAATCTCAAGAGTTACCAAAAGAAATAATACAGAAAGCAGGACAAGATTTTTTTAAATTTGCAAATAGAAGAATTAAAGTTAAAATTCAGAAGAGAAAGAAATAGTTATAGTCTAGACAGGTGGCAGAGCTTGAAAAAAGCATGTCTTTGGGAGCTTAAACTGGCAGAAGTGTGTACTGTAGCCTGGAAATAGGATAATGCTTAAAAGTTAATTGCCCATTGTGAAAATGGAAGCTGATATGATAATAATCTTTGCTGCATTATTTCCTCAGATAGTCCAAAGGACAGCTGTGAGATCTTAACATCTGTGTCTTTTTAGCTCAATTTTAAACAGCCATCTGTTCTTTCACTTCATTTATAAGGTGGAAAAATATAAGTTGGGGCCCAAACAGACCCTTACTTAGATTGTCCTTGTCATTTTACCTGGATTGAGTGGCATTCCTGATTGTAACTCCCCTCTGGTTCAGTTCTCCAAACTTTTTGGGGGCAATATAGACAAGTGAAAATTGTATTAAGACAAATACGTCAGTGGCTAGGGAAAAGATACTCTTAGATTAGCTAACTCTTTAAGGAAAAGCTTCTTGCTTCCAATTTTAGGGGTTGTCCAACTTCTACCTGAAGCAGCAGCTGTGCTGACAGCCACAGAAAACATCTCTTCCCTTTTGGGACTGGGAAAGATCAAATTTCAGCCCTTGATGCTTACAGGAAGTACTAGTATTCTTGATGGCTATGAGACAGATTCTTCTGACTAATAAATTATCTTAAGAATAAATGAAGCAAAGAGGGGAATTCAACAATAACAAAAGAAAAAATGAACCAGCAATGTCTTCTGACGAATTCACTGGCTTACTATGCATTGGTGGGTTATCGTTTTACTTCTCTGACTCTATATTCTCATTTGTAAATGAAAATAAAAACTTGGTGGATGATACATCTAACCTAAACATCTGTACCCCCATAATACTCTGCATAAATAAATACATAATAAAATAAAATTAATTAAAAAAATTAAATAGTAAAAATGTGACCACTCTGAAGACTTCAAAATGTGAAAATAAAGATGTTTATGCTTTTGTAAATGAATTCAAAAAAATTTAATTGAGCATCTAGTGCATGCCAGGAACTATCCTAGGCTCTAAGATCTGAACAGAGAGAAGACATGCTTTTTACCTTTGAGGAGCTCACCACATATATACAGCCTGTTATGGGTTATAAAAGAAGTCTGGGAGAGATTGACTTCTAGCATGACAACATTTGGACCTCCACTGACTCACTCCTCAGTGAAACTGATAGAAATTATTAAATAATAATAATGATAATGCCTCTGGAATTTGTTTTAAGAGCAAATAGCAAATAAGGAAGCATCAATTTTAAAAATCTCTGAAAATTCAATAGGAAAGGCAAGCATCTGTGGTACTTAAACCAAGAATGCTCCCTCTCTTCCCCTACTCAGCTCAGTGGAATGGAGCCTCCACGCCAGACTTCTGGAGCCAAGAATGCAGGCCTTCTGCTTCTCCAGTCCTCTAGCTAGACAGATTTCTTCTCAGGAGGAGTAGGACTTCAGCACTTCTCATCATACTCCTAAGTGCCTGTTGCTGAGATTAAGCCCTGGGAAAATACTGTCAAGAGTAGGGGATTCCCTTCCTCTGCCCAATGCCCACTCATGGAATGTAAGGTCTACCTGCTGAAAATACTGAAACCCTGATAACTCTTGCCCCAGCTCTTGAAGTGGTGATTATTCTATACCAGAAAAGCCAAGCTGAGTGACCTCAGGCTGGAGCCTTCCGTCCCTCCACCAAGTTGCTAGAACAGGAGTGTCACACAGAGAGAATCTCTCCAATGGCACCCTTATTTATAATAGCCAAAAAGTGGTAACTACTCACATGTCCATTAACAGACGAATGAACAAATAATACATGTTATATCTATACAATGGGATATTTATATAAATGGTAATGAAGTACTGATTCATGCTGCAAGTGGATGAACTTTAAAAACATTATGCTAAGTGATAGAATCCAGTCACAAAAGGCCATATATTATACGATTCCATTCATATGAAAGTACACAATGTGGAAATGTATAAAGACAGCAAGGTGATTAGTGCTTGCTTAGGGCTGGGGAGGATGGAGGTAGAGAGGTGATGAAAATGTTCTAAAAATGGTTGTACATATCTGTGAATATACTAAAACACATTGAATTATACCCTTTAACTTGGGCAGTTTTATGGTATGTGAATTATAGCTCAGTAAAGCTGTTTAACAAAAAGAAATCTGGACCTTGTACTAAGGGAACCCTACTGAAACAAAATTTAATTCCCGTATCTATGGTGGTGCTGGGGGCAGGTTAAGAAAGTCTTCAAAGAGGTGACTTCTGAGACAGTTCTTGAAGGGTAAGTACGTGTCTTGTTTAATTTCTCTTGCTCCTTTCTAGTCTTTGTATATTCTCTTTCTGCATATAACCAAGACTTGAGCCTTGGTGATATATTTTCATCCTGGATTCAGCCACTGATTCATAATATTTGTAGAAATTAAATTCAAAAAGTAAAATATGCATAGGAATAATTTACCTAGATTTCTGTTCCTTATTTGTTAAATATAATTGCTTTTAATCTTGAAAGATAGAATAAATATTTCACTGTTTATTTGCCTTTAAACCTTTGAAAACTTTCTGTATGCCTTAACAAGTCTTTCATAAAAGATTCCCCCATATTCTTAGACAACCAAAAAAATTTAAATCACCAAGAATTGAGTATTTGTGATCTTTTAAAAGTTCACAATCCTCACCCCTCTCTTTCATACCAATAATTTGAGTCAGATATCCACTCTAAATGATGTGTGATAATGTAGTGGCCCACTGCCTTGGGTAACTAGAAACCTTAGATAACCTGCTCAGCCAAATCAGAGCAATAGCTATATTTTTGAACACTCTGTTTTCTATCTCCCTTGAGTTGACAATCTCTACCCAAATGGGCAGTGGGATATTTAAAATTCTTATACCTTACACAACAGGGAGAGCTGCCAGACTAATAGTCACTAGTTGAGAGGTAACTACCATTTATCCATTTTTTTTAGTCATTTAGCAATGCATTTAATTCTTCAACAAACTTATGTTATGATTGGTTTTCTGTAGGGCAGACACTGTCATGGATGCTGGGGATACAAAAACAAATAACACAAAGTCCCTGTCCTCCAGAAGCTCACAGTCTAATGGCCAAAGGCAGAGGGATTGGCGGGGGTGGGGAAGGAAGTACAACAATATGCTATATGTGCTTTATAATACTTGATGGTGAGGTTAGTAAAGACTTCAGAAAAGAAAAGACACTGAGCTGAATCTTAAAAGCCTGAGGATATGTTCTTGTGGCAGACAAATCTGGAGTACACAGATAGGTGTGGACATACTTTTGGAGGGAGATGTAGACCATACAATGGAAAGGAACCGCCTGTGCAAAGTAGCGCCTGGTGAAATAGCATGCCCCGATGAACTGTATTATATCTTTTCCCACAGTTAGGCAAATAGATAACAATACGTTAACTCCTGACTTCCACATTTACAAGGCTCACAGGAAATTAATTAACCTCTTTTTTTAAAAAACATGGTAGGACCTTAACCTCTTTATCAAAAGACCTCATCCTAAACATGAACCCTACAGCATCCTCTAGAGTTGGGAAAGAGCAGAAGGGATATGAGTCTCCTGAGTCTTCCCTTTCCCTGGAGGACTACGTACCCAAGGTGAAGCAGGAAACAGGCCCACTGCCACAGCAAACCTCACCAAGAACATGCCGACTCAATTTGGCCAACCCAAAATGGGCAAACACATTTTGGAATATACAAATATCCCCTACCTTGGATGTTCCTAACTTCAGAGAAGAATTCTCAAGAAGTTTGAAGTTAAGCCAGTCAAAGTAAGTGTCTGCAAATTCTTCTTTGAACAGAAAGCAGACCCCTGGTCACTGTTACATTTAATGGTGGAGGCACTGTGTGTCCTATCTATCAACCAACTTGTACATCAAATAAGCAACACCTTACATTCATGTACAATATATGAAGATATATAACATACATTATTTCACAGGCTCATTCTAGGCTAAGGAGTTCAAGTGTCCTCTTGACTAAAGACGAAATAGAACTCTGTGACATCGTCAACGTCACACAGCTAGTAAGTAACACAGCCAGAACCAGAGCGCAGCCTATTAATGGGAATACTGAGTTCATAATCTAGAATTCACTTTTTATATTAATTATGGTTTTGTTTTTCTCACATGACAAAAAGTCCAGAGGAGCAGTTCAGGGTTGCTATAGCTACTCAATGATACCGGTAAGAACTTAAGTTCTTTCTGTCTATCTTCTCCAACCACCTTACCTTGTAGGGTTGTGCTTGTCCCCTCCTGGTCACCAAATGAGTGCTGCAATTTGGCTTCAAGTTTGCTCCCTGGGAAGAAAATTGGTGGAAGGGGTGCAGAGGGGCAAAAGCTGAGCCTGTCCCTTTTTAACAGTAAATGTCAGCTTTCCTGAGGTCCCACCCAGCGGACTCCTGTTGACACCTGTTTGGCCAGAACTATGTGACATGGTCATCCCTAGCTGTAAGGGACAATAGGAAAAAGGGTTTTGCTTTTGGACTTCTAAAGTAGAAAAGGCAAGGGAAGAGAGGGTATTAAACGGCTCTTGGGTAAGACAACCATCTACCATGTCTAGCACTGGTCTACATTAGGTTGGCTCTTTTCATCATACCTTAATTTTCATTAGATATAATGAATTATTGCTTAGAAGAGCTCTGATTGGAAGGTAGGCAGGAGGAGGTTGGAATGTCAGGATATTTTGAACTTTTAAAAAGCCCACAATCTTTTCCTTTCTTTTTCTGGCTTCAGAGCTTCTGGACAGAGATTACTCAAATCTAGGATCCCTCAAACTTGCCTTTAATACATCTGTTTAGTACTTTCTCTTTTCATACATCTGTTTTATACTTTTTTCTCTTTTCTTTCAATTTTTAATGGAAAAAACTTAAACCTACACAAGGTAAAGAGAATGTACAATTAATACCTATCAACCACCTGCAGGAGTTATGGTTTTGCCACTCTTGCTTTGTCTATTCCCTACCTTTTTCCTCTGGAATATTTTAAGCAAACTCATTTCATTTTTGATATGCCAAAATGAATTATTTCTGTAGGCCTTAAATTTATTTTTACTTGTTTAAACAGGAGACTTTATAAGAGTTTTAACATAATTTTGAAAAAAATCAATCAGTAGAAAATTGTTATTTGGAAATTCTCTTCTCTTTCTCTGAATATTTTGACATCTTGTTACACAAGAGTAACAACAAATTGAAAAAAAGACAAAGATAAATTTTGAAAATGAGAAGCTAAATTTCAAAAGAGCTAGAGGGTTAAGCCAAATCTCAGCAGGCCCCTAAGGAACACCTCTCTACTATGCAGAGCAGAATTTATACCCCCTCCTTAAGACTTAGGTCACAGTTATGTGCCATGTAAACTATTCTTGACAATTAACAAAATGTAATAATTAGTACCCTATTCAGGTTTACATTCTTTAACAGTTAAAAAAAAAAGTTTTCTAAATCTCAAACCATGTGCTAGATAGTAGCTTAGTGGGAACTGCCACAATACCCTCAATGAGAAGCTGTTTAAAAGAACAGTTCCTTCTTTCTTAGAGATTTTTAATAGTTTTACCCTCTGCTATCTTTTTCTTTAAGACAAAAAATCCAGAGCATTAACAACTATTCCCAATTAAATAAGTTAGGTATGTATTTATTCATTCAAATACAATGTCATTCATTTATTCAGCCATTCATTTATGTATTCACTCATTCATTAAACATTTTACAAGTTCCATATAGATGCTATCACTAAAAGCTTTAAGGATGAAGACCCTGGTGAGGAACCATAATTGATTCTCTGTTTTCATAAAGCTAAGTAAACCCATGCCCTAAAAGCTTTACATGGGAATCAGGTAAAAATTGGTTATGTGCTAAACATTTGGAGAGTAGAAATGCCAATCTCAAAAGTGTATTTGCAAAAAGTGTATAGTGTCAGGGTGGGAAATGGGCCTGGCTGATCCCTATATGTGTATTTTTATCATCCATGTGTTGGATGAAGCGGAGAGCTGCCAGATAGCTTCTTTTCGACAGCTTGGAGTTACTGTTGGGAACAGATCCATGTATGGAAGCGAAAGCCGAAAGGCAGAGATAAGCTGAGATCCAGCTATGCAAACCATGTTTAGAGACACTTAAAGGACAAGCATCCCAGGTCCTTTCTTTCTGGTAAATTTAGAGAAGCCATCATACCGGATCTTTTTTCACATCCAGCCCATGCGGACTGAGCAGCCAAGGCTTGACAGAGGTAGGTACAGGGCTTTTGTCATGAAACTTATCTGAAGGATCGTTCGCAAATATTCCCTCCAAAGCCCTTGATGTCCTTTAGGAGAAGATTCCAGATAATATTTTGAAATAAAGAAAGATTTGGGTTGGGGCTGGTGACTAAGATGTATTTAACAGCTCTGCCTTCATAAGACAGGGCAGCTTGGCTACGGAGGGAAAGTGACAGCACAGATTTGCTGCCAAATAAAATCCCCTTATCCTGGGTCACTTACCATGCTGATTTTTGCGGGTACAAGTCTTCCTCAATATTGCCAGTGCCTTTTGGAATGGGCCACAGCTTCCGCGGGGTTCTGATACTCCCTGTGTATTTTAGGGTAGGTAGGTGGGATTTGTCTTTTTCCTTGTTTGTTCTTCCGAAGCCAGCAAAAACTCGCATGTGTGACTAGTACTTCCTTAGACATAGGAAGAGCTGCTTGTAAACGGCATTATTATTTTTGGCAGCTGAAGTCATTTTTGCAGTGTTTCTCAGCAGATCGGAGGTTGATTGCATCCTGTTCAAAGATTCTTGGGTTATTTTCACAAACATGGGGTCTTGCGCAAGTTAAAGTTGCTGAAACCATCTGTGAGCACTGGACTTTTCTCAGTACCTTTAAAATATTTTGTTTCTTTCCTTTTTGTCAATGACTGAAAACTTAGAAACTTGAAGGGAAATGTTACCAAAGATTATTATCATTTTGTCACCAGTGATGTTTTGGAAATAGTAGATTGTGGCAGAATATTAAAAATTGTATGTTTCAGGAGTCCAAAGGTGAAAGTACAGATGTGAAGACAAGAGAACAGAATATTAGTTAACCAGCCAAATCACATCAGTTCCACTTTGAAATGCTACTCCAGCAAATTACCAAATTGTAGTTATTAAATTAAAGCAGATCTTTTAAAATTGTTAGCAAAGTGTGTGGACTCCTGCTGATCACTCACAATAGTCAAGGGAAAAAAATTATAGGTCATATCTATAAAATATGTGTTTTTCCAAAATTGAATTTAAATAATTTTTACACAAGATAATGGAATTTAAATTGAAAATTTATCTCATTGAGAATAATATGCCTATAATTCAAGTAAGATTTGAACCAACTCTTCATTTACCTAAGTTTTCAGTCTTATGATAGAGTATGAGGCAGGGGTGAAGACACATTGAATGTGATTTTCCTTTCCGATGATAGACATGGCATGGAAACTGATTAATTGACAAATGTAAGAAAATAATAAAAATAGCTTGTAATACTGACTAAGGAGATGTTCTTTGGGTAAATTAGACATCTGGGAAAGGCAATTCACTTAACAGATATGGATGAAATGACAAGTTATGTGGTGGTTTCTTCCAAGTTGTGAATGTCCCATCATACCAAAAAATTGGCAGAGAAAAAGAAAATGTGATTTTATTTAAATAATAGTACATTGTTGTTATTAAAATAATTGTAATAATAGAAGATGGATTTTTTCATCAAATTATTCTTTTACATGTCTTTTACATTGGCCACACATTATATTAACAACACAGTTAAAATTATCTTTTTTACATTTCTAAAATAGGATCTATTACTTCACTTAAAAATGCTAATATTCTGTAATTGAAAAGGAGAGAGAAAGAAAGAGAGAGAATAAACTGTGCCCTTTTTTTTTAAATTAACAGAGACAAGCTGTCATAACTTTAGCTAAAATGGAACAGGCCTACAAAAAGATGGTTTTAAAATACTTAATTAAACACTACATACCAGCCGGCTTCCCAAAAGGAACAGCACAGCAGGAGTCTTTGCAATTTTCAATATGTAAAAGGTTCATATAAATGATGCCACTAGTATTTGTGAACAGATGCAACGCATACATGACATCAGCTACTGTGTTTTCATTTCCTTACTGCCAAGTACTTTTCAAGTGTGCACTCCTCATGAGAAATGTCTGCTCTTGTTTTTTCTTTTGCAAACAAATTTAAGAAGTGTAATATAAGTAATAGAGAACTGCTTACTGCTATTTTTGTATATAGTATGTCAACGTTTATGGCAGAAATTTAATGACAATCAAGTTACTTGCCCTTTTGACTCATTACTTCTTAAGTATTCGGTGATGACTATACACGTAGGAAATCTTAAGGAGATCATATTTTGAGAAGAAAATTGGAAGTGTTGGCAGTCTCATATGGAAAAAAAAGGTTTTAACGCTCTATGTCATAGTCGGCTGAGGTATGAAGCAAACTCATGGTGGCCAAGTGTGACAAAAAAGTTGAAATAATTCCAAATAGCATAAAGCACAGGTTTGAGACATCTGTCTGCACGATTGGACCAGACTGGATGACTTGTGGCTCTGCTCTGTTGTGCTACAATGGCAGGAGGAGCAAGTACTTTTCAGGGGCTTTGATAGAGAACAATATTCCCCTGAAGGTTGGGAAAGAGTTTGTATGAAAGTAGGAGTAGAGGTTTACTTTTCCTGAAGCATGGGAAATTTTGGCCCACAGGAAAGTTCACTATGTTTCAAGGAAAAAAACACCACTGGTTATTCTATTAAAAAAAAAAATCCCTTTGCTCAGGTAATTAAAAACTGTGAGACATTGAGTGGTCCCAGACAGAACAGCAAAGATTTCAAGAACTTTGAAAATGATACAAAAAGCATAAAATCAGGAGAAGGTGCTGGTGAGGAACTTGAAGACCAGAGAAGCTATATGATTCCTCCAAGGTCATCACTGGGAAGTGAAGCTTCCCTAGAATCCAGGTCACCTGGTATTCTGATCAGAACTTATCTGCCCATGTGGTACCTCTTTCAATTTTTTGATCTTAAACTTATATGATATTTTCAAGTCTCATGGCAAGGTATTAGAAGAAAATTGCATGCCAGAGAATTTTTGAAGGTAGTTTTAAGGTCTATAAAGTAATGAAAGGGAAACAAATTCAAATGGCACTTAGTGCTGTTGAGGAGAAAATGGCCTTTCCTATCCCACTGACTTCTTCCCCTGAAGTGAGCCGTGGTTCTCAGTCCTGACTGCGATTTAGATCACTTAGGGTAAGTGATGCCCACACTGCACCCTGATGAGCTAAATGTGCTCATGAGGTCCAGACAAGGGTAGTTCATTTTTCAATCCATCCCACGAAATTCGAATACACAGCCAAGATTGAGAGCCACTTCCTTTTTGCAATAAAATAAGTGATAGCCAGTTTAATTTATTTCAACAGGGGAATTTAACAAAACCACAGCTGAAGATTAAAAAAAAGAAAAAAAAGTACTTTTTCTCAGAAAGATGATTTCTTTGGAAGTTTCATTGATGTAATCTTTGCTGACAGGGAATTCCTTTTTTAAAATTTTAGCACATTTAGAAAGAAGTTTTCTCTATAGTAAAGGATTGACATGGATCTACTTGATATCTCCTCTTATGCTCCTTACCCTGAATCCTATGCAAATGCTAACCACAATTATTGAAAGGTATAAAATATGTGACACTATGGTTCTTAACTACAGCTGCTAAATGCAATTATATAATGTTTTAGGAAATTATCAGGCAGCCATCTTGAAAGGACATATAATTTTGGACAGCAACAATTTTCTAAGAAATAGGTAATTTTTTTCTAAAAAAGAAAAATAATGCTTGCTTTGTGCTTTTTTTTTTTTCTTTTTGCCTTCTACCTTTCTGGTGCCAAGAACTTTGGAGAAAGAGTACATAATTTTATGAAGAAGATATGTTAATTTATCACATATCAAAATGTATGAATGGGAAAGTAATAGTAGCCAAAATACTAAGAGGATATATAGAGTCCATGACAGACTCCTTCCATTTAAGTAGGAGATAAAGACTGGGCTTTCAGAGCCTTGCAAAGAAGATTCTGGGATGAATGCTGGTAGAGATAAAAGAAATAACTCCTTTAGATTTCATCTCATGGTAAGGAAGACTCTTCCAGTCAGTGGGTGGAGGCAATGATCAGAGTGATGAGTGCTGAGGGTCACTGGAATCAGACAGCCTGAGTTTCATTCTGGCTTTTCAGTTTATTGATGACAATAAGACTTTGGACAGGTAACTTCATTTTTATAAGCCCCTATCTTCTTCTCTGTAAATTATAGACAATAACATTAATGACCATGTTGAAGGGTTTAAGTGACAAAATGCATATGAAGAGTTTAGCATAGTAACCAATTAATGGTGGTTTCATCCTTTAAAACCAAATGAATTTCTCCCAAGACACTGATTCATTCTCCTATCACTAGAAATGTTAAATAGAAGAGTGATCTCATTTCCAGGAGAATGTAGATGAATTCTTAAATGCCTTTCAACTCCAAGTTTCTTAACTAATCTGACACTAGTGCTGAGCATCTGAGAGATATTGATTTTAATGCTCTTTGACTGGCTGATGAACATTAAATTATTTTCCAATTCAAATCCTAACATGAAGGTGAACCTGAAAACTATCATTTCTTTTCTTCTTTGAGATAGAGTTTCGCTCTGTCACCCCGGGTGGAGTGCCGTAGTGACATCATAACTCACAGCAACCTCAAACTCCTGGGCTCAAGTGATCCTCCTGCCTCAGCTTCCTGAGTAGCTGGGACTACAGGCACGCCATGATGCCTGGCTAATTTTTTATAATTTTAGTAGAGATGGGGTCTCACTCTTGCTCAGGCTGGTCTTGAACTCCTGACCTAAAGCAATCCTCCTGCCTCGGCCTCCCAGAGTACTAGGATTACAGGTACCACCGCACCCAGCTGAAAACTATCATTTCTGATATAAAAAATAAATAGAGACATACATTCATTCATGAATATTAAGAGACATTAAAAAAAACTTTCAAAGATGAAGTCATACCATAATAGAAGACAAGGGGAACAGTTAACAATGAATGTCTTAAATCATTTTCTGAACAAGATGTGTTTTAGGTAAATGAGATACAAAAATCCACTGAAACTCTATTCAGAGAAATGTATTAGATTCCAATTAATAATGCTATAAGGTAATAATTATAACTCTAGACCCTTAATCTCCCCAACAACTCACCCTCTGAGAGACAAGATACAATCAAATATGAAATGACATTATGAACCATTATAAATTACAAGCTATTATTGAATTTAATGTAAGGAAACATAATTTTAACAAACAATTTTTTAATCTTCATTAATTTTACCATTGCTTTACTTATATGGATAAGACACTGTCTATGAAATAAAGTCTTTTTTTGTTGTTGTTAAAAACATGAGTTCCAGATTCAGACAAATCCATGTTCAAATCCCAACTATGCCACTTACTGCCATGCTAGGCAATTATCTTGATATGTGTGGAGCTCTTAACTACTTTCCAAGAACACTTCTAAGCAAGTTACATGCATCAATTTATTAATCCTGACTTTACCCTATGTGATAGTTCCCCATTTTACAGATGGAGACACTGACACATAGGAAGGTCAGATAATATGTCCAAGATAACACAGCTAGTGAACAGAGGAGTCAGGATTTGAAGCCTGTGCTTAGCCTTTGTGCTACACTGTCCCACAATCATTTCGTGGCCTTTTAAAACTGGAAGCAAATTACAAAATTAATGTGTGAAAAATATTCAGTATAGTGCTGGCCAGAAGTAAGAGCAAAATGATAGTATTTATTCTTCTCAGATTACTGCATTTGATTTCCTATGTTTAATGAACAAGCTAATCATTTGAAATAGTTTTTCTTATTACCAACAATATACGAAATAACATTAGTTGCTCTTTATAAACTAACATTTCCAAATTATTTTGAGTAGATATTTTTCAGAGGTAGAGGTTAAATTATTATTTTGTGACTGTATTCCATCCTCATAGTCTCTCTGCCTATCATATTAATCATGTTTCGATAAATGTATGTTGAAATTCTCAACACCCTTCCCCCCACTCTTTGACATTATATAGCAAAGACAATTTGGATAAAAATGAGAAAATGAGATAAGAATCACTTAAATGCAAGCGAGTATTATATTCAGGAGCCCATCTCACATACATGTTAAATTGCATTAAATTTTAATTCATAAATCTAAAATGAAGAACAAGAAATCCACCTGACATTCAACTTATCTACTACATTATGCTTATGAGCATAGGGCCTTTGAGAACTCAATATACAATTTTCACCAATATCATGAATTGTGCATTTAGTTTTATAAAAATTGTAATGAAATATATTTTAACTCCAGCAATACAAATTGGTTACTAGAGAAATTGGTTACTTTTTTATTTTTGCAAAAGGAATATAATGAAAGCTTACCTACCCCCCCCACTTTCTGTCATGCATGTGCAGAAGAATAGAGATCAAATCCACTTTCTAACACTCTATTGTCACTCTATCACACATTCAAAGATCACATAGTATATTGTTTTCTCAGAGATGATTTTGCTACCATTAATATTTAAAGATTCTTTTGCCTTAAGAAGATATATACCTACGGTGATACAGACATGAGAAAGGAAAAGCAAATAATAAGACTAGAGACTTAAACAAAAACTTGAGCTCCTTCAACTCCCATAAATCTATGGACTCTGATAGATTTCTTTTTTTAAATCAATAATAAAAAACCATATGAACAATAAATCATAGTAATTTATAAAATTATTCATACACCTGCCTTCCTGGGCAACTTAAAACATTGAAAAACAAAATAAAACAATAATAAAGTATGCTAAAAAACAGATCCCAAAGCTACATTATTAAAAAACCCTAAATTTAAATAACATTTATCTATTTAGCTTATATTCAATACATGTATCCCAAAGCCAAGGTGAAGGCCTATGCTCTTCTTTTCATATCTAGGATTATATTCCTTTTGTCTTCTTGCTTTTCTATCTGTATTCATTGGCCTAGAAAGGACTAAATGGAACATAGCAGAAAGCTATTGCAGGGTTGATATGGATGCTGAGCCAGGAGGGATTTTAATTCTTCTGAGAACAATATTATAATTATGTCTAGAGATGACCAAGACAATATCTGATGCTTCCTGGTAAGATCTAGATTTAGGGTGAAGAGTAAAGCAGAATGGAAAGATAGAAAAAAAAATTCCTTTGATACTTTGATCTCCTGGGTGTGGCTCTATCTGAAACCAAGGCCACTCTTTGCATCTTCAGGGGGATGATATATTCTTATTGCTAAGCTTTGGTCAGGTCCTACCTGAGTAGTAGATGAGATGGGGCCAGCGATTGAGATCCCTATAGGCAGGAAAGAGGCAACTCCCAAAAGGGTGTGATGAGGCATAAACCAAAATAGATATCCATCTCCCCATTAAAGTACTTGAAAGAAGCATTTCTCCTCCTTAGTATGTTTTCTTATCTGACTAGGAGACTGTAGTGGGTGATTTCTAGAAAGCTTTTTGCCTCTAAGTGTCCAATTTACTTGCAGATCCATTTCCCAAAGTGAAGAAGGTCGATCGCATCCATACTCATCAAAAGAAGCATTCAGGTCAAAAGAGACTCACCAATCAAAGTATCTAGAACTGAGGGAGATATACGAAAGTTGGCAACATTATTAAAAATGTCAGTCTTCTAAAGTGAGCAAGAGTGTGCAGTTACTTTTAACTGTTTTGCTAATTTATGTGGAAGAACTGAAAATAGTAGAAATATCATACAAAGGTGATATATACCTCTTAATAGAGGTACCAGAGTGTTAATGTCACTGGTGTGTTAGAGACATAACTCAAACAATCCCCAAACCAAATACGAAGTAAAGTAGGATAAGGAGATACAGAAGGATAGAGAAAGGAAAGCGCTTTTAGATAGGGTGGTCACAGGAAATGAAATTTGAGCAGAAGACTAAATGAAGTGAGGAAACAAGTCATGTAAATAATTGGGGAGAAGAATTTCCAGACGAAGAGAAAAAAGCAGCAAATGTAAAAGGCCTTGAGGCAGGAACATTCTCCATGTGTTCAAGGAACAGTAAGCAGCCCAGTGAGGTTGGGTAAAAAGTAGGAGAGTTTTTAAAATATTATGTCAGAGATATTGCCAGCAGCTAATTCATTATGTCTTTGAGGCCCATAGATTTGGCTGAGGGTGCTCGGAAGCCATTGGAGGATTATGAGCTGAGAAATAAAATGATCTAATTTACATTTGTAAACGTTCTTTCTGGCTGCGGTAGGCAGGCTAGACTGTAGAGAGGCAAAAGCAAAAAAAAAAAAAAATGAGGCAGGTGATAATAAATACCTTTATATGTCAATTACCTATATAATTGATCATCAGAACAAAGATATTTGTAGGAGTGAAAGGGGGAGCTATTAATAATTACACTGGATCAACATCAGCAAACTGGGACTGTCCCAGGCAAACTGGGACATATGTTTTCCCTAATTAAAGGGCTGTTTTCAAGAATAAATGAGTACTGAGTAGGTGTTCAAAGAAAGGCAGCTAAAATTAATAGTTCCAAACTTTTTCACTAAGTACTAGATTTACAAGATATTAATGGACCATAGGCTAAAAATAATTTTATGAAAGAATAAATTAGGGACTACTAGGTTAAAAACAGGTAACTTAATTCTTTCCTGAAGGAATTCTTGGGGCTTTTAAGAGGTTAATCTGCCTTGGGACTATCTAAGCACTGTTAATAGTGATTCAGTGTTTCTCAAAGTCATTTGTTCAAAGATTTTATTTTTTTAAGGAAGTAATTAATATCTTCTGACTACAGCTTCCCCTGGAACTCAATGTGAGAAAGGTATGGCCCGTAGAGTGGAATGGTTGATGAATGTGACTCAAAGATCCGATCCAGGAATTTTAGGTCAATTGCTGGGTAGATAGCTCAGAAGTACGAGGAACTCCAAACTACGATTTGATTTTTTTTTTAAAAAATCTGTAATTGACAAATAAAACTATATATATTCAGGGTGTACAACATGATAATTTGATATATATATATGAACCACAGTTTAGAAACAATAACACACTGATTCAGCTGCTAGCAAAATCTCAAGGTTGTTCTGATCTCCTTGAGATAGAAAGAACCCTTTTCCCATTTTCCATGAAAAGCTAATATTTGCTTTGTGCTTGTGGTTCTATGGACTTTAGTTTATGCCTGGGAGTTTTTAAATGTAAAAGCTTCAGCTGGGCATAGTGGCTCATGCCTGTAATCCCAGCATTTTTGAAGATAGAAGCAGGAGGAACGCTTGAGGCCAGGAGTTCAAGACCAGCCTGGGCAATATAGTGAGGCCCTATCTCCACAAAAAATAAAAAACTTTAGCCAGGTGCAGTGGCAGGTGCTTATAGTCCTAGCTACTCCAGAAGCTGAGGCAGGAGGATCACCTGAGCCCAGGAGTTCCAGGCTACAGTGATCTATCACTGGGTGACAGAAAAAGATCCTATCTCTAAAAAAAAAAAAAAAATTTAAATTTTAAAAATTTTAAAATGTAAAACTTCTTGGTTCCCTATCCTTCGGAGCCAAAGACAATGAGCCAGAAAAACAGATTCTGAACTGGTCATTGACACAGAGCCAGCAGAAACATGTATGTAAAACTAAAGTATGAAGGCAAGATGAACTCAGAAATGAAAGGAGTACCTGAGCTGGTTAGATAACCAAGCAGAAGATTGTCCTAGGTCCTGGGATGGAGGCTGTTGTCTGCAGCTGGCTTCCCCATAAACTCTGATGAAGGTTGTATGGGCAGCTATCAACCAAGACACTTGGGAACTGTCACCAACTTATAGACACTGGCTTACAAAGGGTCCATAAATTTTTAAAAGCTATTTAAAGAGTACCTCTCTAAAACCTCTTTTTCTACCTAGTATTTCCTTGGGGAACAACTGCCCTTTTGCTTCTGTAATACTAACAACAATGGGAGCCAGCACATACAGCAATTCGTATGTACTAGGCACTTTCCTTAGTGCTTTTTCACATATTAACTCATTAAATCCTGACAAGAACTGTAAGAGCTGGATCCTATTATCATCTCTATTTTCAGATGAGGAAAATCAGACCGGGAGAGGCTACATAAACCTGTTCAAGGCCACACAGATAATTAATAGTAGTGCTGGACAAGTCTGGCTCCAGATTCAATATTATTACACACTCCATTATGGGCAAATGAATCACAGAGATTAACTAGTAAAAGTATCTTCTTTTGTCCTGTACCACTAGTCACAGTCCTTATGATTACATAGAAAATGATTCTTATTCCACCTGACATCCCTTGAAGTCTCTGTTGACCAGCAGTTGTGATGTTTCTCTCAAATGTTCTCTATGGCTCTAGTTCCTTTAAGTGATCCTCTTAACGTGTGTACGTGAATTCCTACCTACATTAATGCCTTAAAATTCTTCTTTGAATGTGCCCTAGTTTCTATTTTATTATGTAATTAGTTTGTGCGTTGAGGGAGTTGACAGCTACAACTCAGCCAAGGGGTACTTTTTAGGTAATTTTGAGAGCTCCCTGTGCAGGACCTTGAGAGCAGCCCCTGTTAAGTCTCATCTATTAAGATTTTTGTGGATCCTAAATGTTATCCAGCCTATTTTCTCTCTTCAACTTTTATATCTATTGCAAATATAGTAAAAATGGCTTTTATATCTTCATCCAATACTCTGACAAAGTATTTGGACAAAGCCAAGGACAGGGCCATGCAGCATACCACTCACTTACTATCCACCCAGAGTCAGCAATCTTCGAGCACAGGTGTCTGTAAGGATTCCACTCAGCTGAATTATTCAGTTCGTTTTTCTCCATTAGGTCCAAAGTTTTATACTTTTGTATAGTTATGTCAACTATCCTAGCAAAGGTCAGAAATCATTTGTCAACAATATTTTTTGGTCCAGCAGGTTTTAGATCCCTAAAGTTTATAAAATTAGACTTACTTAAATTTGGACATTGAAACTATATTTGCTTATTTGAAATCTTATAGTTCCTATTCCAATCTTCAGAACTCCTCAAAGACTACTGATTGGTTCATTGTTCTCTTTAAAAAGATTTCGTACATTGGGGTGTAATTTACTTGTGCAAAGCATCTGAACAAATTTAGAGCGGCTAGGTACTATTTTGACATGATTTTTATCTTTGGCTCTAGTTTCCCTTTATTAATGTTTACCATCCATCCTCCAACCCATATATAAAACTGTCCATTCAACCCATTTCCGCAGAGCCTACTGACTCAAATCTAACATGTTCATAATTGAGCTCATCATCTTTACTATCCATCTGACTGATCTTTCTGGTTTATCTAGATGTTTGATTAACCATAAACTAAAAATCAACTTAAACTCCTTTCTTTTACTTAATGTGTCCACACCACATCAAATCAGTCCCCAAATCCTATGGTTCATACCTCTGGAATGGCTCTCATATCCATTACCATCTGTATTTTATAATATGATGTGAGTTATTGCAATATCACGCTAAGAGATGTCCTGCCTCTAGCCTGGCCACTTTCAACTATTCTCCACATTGTTGCCAAAGGGAACACAATTTTAATCAGGCACACACACCCATATGTAAAATCTTTCAATGAATCCCTATAACTCTCAGTATAAAATCCAAATTCATTAGCTTAATACCAAAGACCCTTGAAATTGTGGTCCTGCCAGTCATTGTCAGTTGCCAGGGGCCTAAGTTTGTCTCTCCCTGTGTCCCCATGAACATCCTTTGTCCCATCTATCCCAAACTACTTATGATTCACTGAAGTAATCAGAGAGGCTCAGATTTCCATTTGCTCACATATTTAATACCTTCTTTCTTGAGTGTCTTTTTTCCTTTTTTTCACTTAACAAACCCTGCTCATGCTTTAAAACTTAATTGAGTTTTAAAGAACCATTCTCTCTGTGATGCTCCACACCCCATTATCCAATTGGGATTTATATTCTCCCTTTATCTCCCGCTGCACCCTATAGATATCTCTGTGGTAGTCCTTAGTAGTGTCAACATGTATTTTTCTGCCTCTTCATTAGACTCTAAACTCCTTGAAGACGTATATTTATCTTACTTATCTTTATATACACAGGTCTTGCTACAGTGTCTGACATACAGTAGGTATGCTTGACAAATGTTTATTGAATTATGAAACTAATAAGCCAAATTAATTCTCATTGGATAAGAAACTAGAAGAAAATGGACGCTAAGGAGTTATTTATTTATTTTGTCTTCACATGCCCCAAGCAGGAGATCCGTCTTTCCTTATCTAACTCCATACTCTTAAGCTAATTTTAAGAACCCCATTTGTTCTTTACATTCTAAAGTCCACCTGACTAAATTTAAACAGATTTTTGTAACATTACTCATTCACATCTTGAAAGATGTGTAGGCTTTGTCTGATTGACTCCAAAATATAAAGTCTATTTATTGTAAGACTATCCAAATTCACCAATCTCATAAGCTATCGATTTCACCAGCCCCAAATTGAGAAGACACACATGGAAAACAGAGTAAGTGGAATCTTTTTCTTTTAAATGAAAATCCTCTTTTTAATTATTTTATCTCCAATATTCACAAATATTCTTAGAATAACTTTTTAAAATTCAGGCATTTGTTTATCTGGTTACCAAGGGCAAAATCAACACATGATGGTAGTAAGAAGCTGCCCTTAGCATTTTTAGCAACATTATCCAGCTGTTTGAAATACTGACATATAGCAGTACTATCTCCCTTCAGATAGTTCTGAAATCATTTTGAATAATACTTTTACAAATGGATTTTAATCAGGCAATACCAGACACCACCTGATTAGTGCATCCATTTGGATCTGGAGCTTGTCTCACTGTACCAGTGTGCACAAGCAGATATGCCAAGTGAACCTAGGCATGTAATCTGTTTATAGAACAGTGTAGACATCCCAAAAGTACCAGAGTCATATGCTTAGATACCATCTAAAGTTAGGCTTGGGCTTTGTATTCTTCTATTTATTAGAGTCCCAGTGCTTCCTGCCAGTGAGGAGGCAGTGATGATAAGTGGGTGCCTCACAGCTGCAGAAAGAGTTTTCCTGAAAGCTCTTCAAAGGTGGCCCCTGAATGTGTCTGCTTTATTTAGACGGATAAATAGATAGATAAATCAATAGATAGATAAAAACTTATCTCTTGAGAATCAGATAATTTCTGGCATCCAAAAACTGAGTCATTGACAATCGTTTATGACAAAGTCTAACCCTATCAATAAAAAAGGTGAGTCTGTAAATGGAGATCCGTTTCAATGCCTGGAGACTAAAAGGAGAACTAACATACTCAAAATCCCAAGTCCTGGCTGTAAATTCCAATTCTGTCACCAGGTAAATAGGTAGCAAGTCACGAATCTTCTCCAGACCTCTGTTTTCTCTGTGGGATGAGGAGGTTGGACTTCATAAGCACTGGATTAACTTCTCGTTGCAAAGTTCACAGTCAAAGTGGTGCGAGATAAAGGGGTAGTAGACTTTGTAAGAAGGTTCTCATTGTATATGTTAATTTTTAACTCACTAACAGACACATCTGTGATTTGCTCCTACACCCACTTTTTTTCCTGATAATTGCTTATCATTTTTACATAAATTGTCCTAGTCATTCTCATGTGATGAAAAATAAGGAGGCATAATTGGAAAAGAAAAAGAAAAACTCTCTTTAAGAGTTTGTCCTGAACTTGGATCCTTCTCTTTTCTCCTATGTTTTTAATATAGGATATGCTGCTCCTCAGAAAACACTTTACTTGAAGACACAGAGAAAATAATCGCAACAATTATTACTATGACTCCATTTGTTGAGCTATTACATTGTAAGCAGACAAGCCCGAATTTGACTGTGTCTCCCTGACACTAAAATCTGTACTCTTACCAAATGTCTTCTGACTCCGATAATCATCATTTATAATGGCAGCATTTATTATCATGAACACCGAAGAAATTATGCATCAACTCAGACATATCTTTAAAACTTTATCTATTTGCAGCATTTATGTTAAAAGTACACAGACTACAAAGTTGACAAATCCAGTACCAGAACTCACCTCTCAGCAGTATGATTTTTTACTTCAGTTTTAGCTTCAGTTTCTTCATTTGTAAGTTAACAATAATAATACAGACTTCACTGGGTTTGGGGGTATGTGGGCAAAAAGATAGTGGGTGAGAAAGCATATAAACATGACACATGACAAAGAGTTGTCCCTCAGTTTCTTAGAAATATGACCAAGATCATCAAACAGGCAGAAAGCACTTGCTTCAAATCCCAGCTCTAGCAATAGCTGACACAAATTATCTCCGTGAATGAGTGACATGAACTTTTCTGAACATCAGCAAAAGGAAAGCTGGAACTAAATAGTCTCTAGATTCCTTTTGGCTTTAAATGTTTATCATTTATTTAATCTCAAAAACAATTTCTCACACTCGTGTTTCCTCTTTGGAAACCAGAGCTTATTTTTAGTGGTTGCACTAAAAAGGTTTTTCATAAAAGCTATAGGATTGAGGACAAAATGTCCAGGTAGCTAAAATAAATGGTGAGTTCAATGGTTGAGTCACCAAGTGTCAGTGGGACATCCAGACCTGTCAGTTCTTTCTGTTATTAAAATGTAGGCCAAATGAGTCAAATATTTGATTGCAGTAATTGCAGAGACTGCCAAAGGGCAGAAGGCACACACAGTCAGGAAGACCAGGTCTGACCTTAAGGACCTTAAGTTTCTCAAAGCTGCAATAATGTTTGAGAGGGAAATGGTATCAAGTATAATAAATGAATGAATAAATAAATAAAAATTGGGGGAGAGAAAATGAAGAGGGGAGGAGGAAAACCCATTACAGAGATGTAACATTTACTGACTGGTTATCCATTGACATAGACAACATGGGGAAAGATTGCTGGATGGTAGTGGAGGGAGAACTGGGGTCTAGATTTGGTTTCCCAACTCCCAAGTAGTGTGATCTTGGGAAATTTATTTATTATACATTTTCTGGACCTAAGCTCCTTTAACTATAAAATAAGAGCTTGAATTAGATGACTTCCTAAGGTCTTCACATCTGTTAAATTTTTTGCATGGGAGAAACACAGAGAATGTTAGAAATTATTATCCTTTTTATACATAGATAACCTTTTTTGTATTGGTTTTTCACATTAGTATATTGAAGGGATATAAATTTTGTAGGAGGTACAGTGAATAGCAGGGTTTTCAAGTTGAGATTTGAGAAAATATTGCTTACCACTTCGTTGTTCCTGATTTGTGCATCTTTTTTATTCTATATCTCATATAATACTTGTGTTTCTCTATAAAAATATATATTATATAATATATATATTTATATATATAAAACTGTACTGACTGACACACAGTCAAATTCAGGCTTGTCTGCTTACAATGTAATAGCTCAACAAATGGAGTCATAGTAATAATTGTTGTGATTATTTTCTCTGTGTCTTCAAGTAAAGTGTTTTCTGAGGAGCAGCATATCCTATGTTTTATATATATATATATATATATAAAACTCAGATCTATAATATGATCAGCATTTTTGCCCATATGTTCCAACGAGATGTCAGCCATCATAAAGCTTTACTGTGCTTTATAATTCTCCTTTCTTTTCACAGATGCTATTAATACCTTGTGTTCAATAACTTTGTCAAGCTGATATCAGGTATCGTGCATTTTGAGTTTTATTCTTGGACATCCCTGGTTACCTGAATAGATACTTGTAAATCCACTGCTCCTCCTCATTCCCTACAAATCATCTCAAAACATCACCATACTCTATTTAACTTTTCATCTTTAGCATACATGGAATTTTTAATTTATATAAGATTCAGTAAGTACCTAAAGAACACCCATCTTTGTTTCCTCAAAACTTACTGAAATACTAGGTATCTAGTAGATTCTAATCAGTCTTGAATAAGTTAATATATTAATAAAAAGAAACACAGTTCATGCATTCCATATATGAGTGAACAATTTAGAAGAACAAGCAATTAGAGCATGTGAAAGTAGGACTAAATGATCTGAAAACTTCACAACAAAATTATTCTGTGCTTCTTACATTTTGAAATACTGAAGTTTCTGTTTAGAATCCACATCAATAATCAAAGGTTAAAACAATGACAAGAAACCTATCTTTCCATGCTTTCCAATGAGCCATATGTTTTAAAGTCAAGCACATTGCATCTGCCCTCATAAATATAATTGTATATTCTAAGTGATTGATGTCATTTAGATGCCACATATTTTTCTTGAATATAAGTAAAATATTCACACAGTTTCACTAGTTTCTTAGTGGAAGAAAATATACATGTTATACATATTTAATGTCATCAATATTCTCATGAGTGTTTCTTGATAGGGGATGGAAGATACTTTTTCTTTTTTATGTTTAACAAAGACTTAATGACACAAGGTAAAAATGTTAGAAGTGTATTGTCATGAGTGGGCTCCCTCACTTCACATTGGGCTGTAAAATCTGAGGAATGGCTTTTTAATGAGGTGATACTGTATTGGCTTTTTAGGGATTTATAAAAAAGTGTTTCATTGGCTAAAGTTTGGGGATTGCTCCTATAAGAAAATTGTGCCAACAAACCTTCTGATTCTTTCCCATGCTCAGAGACTAACCCTATGGAAGGTAGTCAGGAAGCTATTTAATGGTTATTGATTGAGCTGAAGCCTCAAGGTTAAGTATTGGGTCTGTATCGAGGGAGAGGACTAAGTCTATCTGTTCTTTTGTCTTCAAATTTCCATCTATCCTCTCTCTTCCAATCAAAATATTCTAATCCCAGGCCAGGCACCCTGGCTCATGCCTATAATCCCAGCACTTTGGGAGGCCATGGTGGGAGGATCACTTGAAGCCTGGAGTTTGAGACCAGCCTGGGCAACATCGTGAGACCCCTGTCTCTAAAAAAATTTAAAAATTAGCCAGGCTTGGTGGAACCCACCTGTAGTCCCAGCTACTTAGGTGGCTGAGGTGGGAGGATCACTTGAGCCCAGGAGCACAAGGCTGCAGTGAGCTATTAAGCTATGATCACACCCCTGCACTCTAACCTGGGTGACAGAACAAGACCTTGTCTCTTAAAAACAAATGTTCTAATCCCAAAGTGAAAGTGAATCTCTACCCACTTCCCCTTCCAACAATATGCCACGGTCCTCTTACACCAGCGTGGAAAAAGCTGCTCTGGTATCTCTAAGGAGTAACGCTGGATGTCAAAAAAGTGAGAAAAGACTTTTAGGTGGGTGAAAAGGCATAGAACCATGGCCATGGGAAGAAAAGTTCCTCTCACTTTCCTCTGCCTTGCACCCCACTTTGTGAAGAGTCCATTTTCGATTTTGTTTCTGGTCAATATGGTGTGTTCACCTTAATACAAATATTTTTGCATATGTACATTTTGGTTTACAAGGCTTATGTTATCTCATTTAAGCACAGCAAAATTTGAGTTCCCTTATATCTTTGTTTTACAGATAGTGAAACAGAGCAGACAGACCTGGTTTCTAATTATGTTTCTGTTGTAAATTGCCAGCAATGTGATACCTTAGGCAGGTTTCTCTAGTTCTCTAAGCCTGAGGGTCCTATCTGTAAAACAGAGACTCTAATAACTTCTTAGGGTTGATGTAACGGTTACAGGAGATAATGTTTCCAAAGTACTTCATACAGTTGCTGACACAGAGTAAGCCCTCAAAAAATGGCAGCTATTATCATTAGAGAATTATTGTTACTATAATTATGATTATCTTATGGGACTCTGACACAGATCTTCCGCTTCCAAATCCAACATACCTTCCTCTGACCCCGAGCTGTGGTCACACACAGCATTGCAGTCTCCCTCCCTGCAGATGGACGGCTCCGTCCCAGACCATTTCATGCACTGTCTCCACTCGGACTGAACTATAATGATATGTAGATACTCCATGAAGATATTAAAAATTCTAACACACGAACACAGTCCTGAAAAATCTCAGACAAGTAAGGAAAGTAAATTGTATGTAACACTAAAATGACACAGAGAAAGAACTCATGAACTTAACCTTTAAAAGTAAAGATGATTTCGGGTCGGAGGAAAACAAAATATGAATTAGGAGATTAATGGTTTAGTGCAAAAATGGTTGTTTTTCTTTTCCTCCCCCACCCCTTTGGTCATTTTACTTAAAAAAAAATAGTTGGTTTTGTTCAAAAGTATATTGTCATATGAGACTTCCCTTTGACAGTGAAAAGGGAACATGTTCATTCTTTCCATATGCTGAACAGGCTTTAAAAAAAAAAAAAATTTCTGTCTACAGAAGGTGTCCCCCTTGTGGTAATAGCAAAAGCTGGACTGGTATTTCATCTCATCTTGTGTTATTTCACACATGGACAAAGACCTTTAGTTTTCTGTCTTTCCACCCTTTAATAGCTCTTGCTTTTTAAAGGGTGAACGTTCATTCAAATGCTCATTCCTAGCTGAAAGTTAATGTTAAACTCAAAGCCAGATATGCAGTCAGCTGGCTTTAAACTTTTTAACCCCACTTACGATCATTTTTAAAATTCTCCTTCCCTGGGACTAGCAGTACAATTTTTCCATGAAGTAGTATCAGAGATTAAGATGTTGTTATCTGTCCATTAACAATTTACTTACTGGAGCATGAAAAAGTGATTAAGCACAAGTGTCTGTTTCAATGCAGTGGCTGACCATTAAACTCTCTCAATTATGCAACCCGGCTCTGCCTTTTCAGCAGCAGTGGGAAAACCAGTCTGAGTCAGCAGGCACTGCTTCTTTTACTCCTATTCCCCTCTGTTGGAGTCAGAGTAAACACCAAAGTAGTAAGAGTTGGCAGTTTTGCTTATTTTTAAGGAAGTACCTCAAATGAACTGCTGGTTCTCTTTTGAGTAGAGATTAACTTTTTTCCCCCTCTGTCTACTGTGTCAATAGAGAGCAACACCAACACCCATAGAGGACTTTATAGTATGAAAAATTCAAGACAAGAAGTTTCTCACTATTTGAGAGATATAGCAAGGTGGAGGAGATGGAGCAAACACTTAGATCATTTATCTTCTCCAAAACTGTAGGAATAGTAAAGCTTCCATATACTGCTTTTATAAAATTTCCTTTATAAAAGCAACTTTTTACAAAGGTGATTAAGAGCTCTGAGACAATAGTTTTGTAAAGGAAATTAAACTAGACTCTGCCTTAATTGGAGAAATAAAAAAAGAGAGAGAAATGTGAAATATTCCTCTCAAACGGCTGTCTTCTGTAACTAATACAATTTCTAGGATACTTAGGAAAAATGTACATTAGGGATCAAAGGTGTTGAAATTGCCAAATATTAAGGGGAAAAATTCTAAGTAAGTAAATCAGTATTTAATAATATGGATTTCTACATCATACATATTTTATCTCAAATACCACCTCCTCAGGAAAACCTAATATATTTTTCACCATTGGCAACATGGTAGTCAGGCATATTTCCTACACAAAATACATTTTGTAGACTGAGTAACTGAAAAAATGAAGTGAATATTTAAACCATATTTGCTTTATTTATACCAACTTCTTAAAAAGGATTTGATGCAACTTTCATTGAAGCTATATTATGTAAAATAGATTAGGGTGATATTAACAGGAACCCCCATTAACATGGTATTCTTGGACATATCTTCCCTTTTTCTACACTTTCTTTCTAACTTTTACTCATTGATATGTTATCTTGTGTGTTTTCCAAAAATGTAACAATTTCAAAAATCAAACACAGAGTGGCATATGTACGAAACGCATTCTGGAATATGAGAGTTACTTGTCAGAAAGAGAGATATATTTTATTGTCTAATGGCAGAATTTATGATCTGATTGAGCATTCAGATCTAGGAACATATTGAAATCAGTTCCACCATGTTTGAAACTCAGACTGAAGCAAAGGATATCAATATTCTCTTCCACAATCTATATCATTTTTCTTCTATCATGAGTGTATTTTTTCAGCAGATATCCTTTTAATAAATTTGTTGATCATTTGATTAAAGATCTGTAATGTAAATAATTCCATTGTTTAATATCACCAGCCTTTCAAGGTGGAGGAGATGGAGCAAATACTTAGATCAAGCCAAAGCAATGGTTAATTGGTTCATTGACATTTGTGAAGAAAATGAATTGATAAAATATAACTGTGCCTAAGCCAATTATTGTGCTATTCATTTTTTTTGTGTGTGTGGCATTGGGTATAGTTCAACTGATGAAAATACTGCTTTTTTTCATGCCCTGTGATCTTAGGACAAACTGCCAGTAAGTCAATATTGAATCCTGGGGTCCTTACGAAGCTGATATAAATCATACTTTTCACTGTTCAAAGAACTAAATTGGTCATCTGGAGAATACTGTGTTCACTTTGGACACCACATTTTAAAAGAGTTAATGAAATGTAAATGACCAGTAAGGCAAAATATCTGGGACAAACTTCAGTGAGAAACAGGTGAAGGAACCGTGAATGTTTAAATTCATTTGAGAAGTCGTAAGGGCTTCCTTCCAATATAAATAAGCCCATCATATGAAAGTCGAGGATTTTTTTCAGAGAGCAACACCAACACCCATAGGGGACTTTAATATTAGGTTGTTAGGTATGAAATGTCCGATTTTCCTAAATTCTAAGTTTGACAGTTGCTATCTCCGACATTTCACTTTGATACTTCTTGCTTTATTTTTATTGTGAAGGTACATCCTCAGTCTTTCAAATGCATATTTTGGCTTGTGATTATCTTTCAAATTTTACAGCAATTTTTGTGAAACCGTGAATAAGTCAAAAATTCGAGTTATTTTCGAATATGAGTTCCCTCATGGAACAAATGCAGCACAGACAGCTCGAAATATCAACAAAGTGTTTGGAAAGGATGTGGTTAATGAACACACAGTATGTCAATGGTTTGAGAAGTTCCATTCTGGTGATTTTATTCTTGAAAATGAGCCACATGGGCAACCTGAGACCAAGGTAGATAATGATGAGCTGAAAGTTGTAGTAGAAGTGAATCCATTCAACCTACACGTGAATTAGCAGCAATGTTTGACATTACTATTCCAACAATATTGGACCATTTGAAACAAATTGGCAAGGTAAATAAGCTGGATGGATGGGTTCCGTATGAATTAAATGAGCATCAGAAGAGAAATTGTCTCGAAGCTTGCCTTTCTTTGCTGTCACGACATAAAGGTGAACCATTTCCACACCATATTGTTACATATGATGAAAAATGGATTCTTTTTGACAATCACAAGTTTCAGCACAATGGTTCAATAAAGATGAAGTACCGAAACATAGTCCAAAACCAAATATTCATCAACAAAAGCTAATGGTGTCTATTTGGTGGTCCAGTGCTGGCATTATCCACTACAGCTTCATAAAACCTGGTCAATTGATTACCGTGGATGTCTACTGCAGCCAGTTGGATGAAATGATGAGGATGCTTGCAATTAAGCAGCCAAGATTGGTCAATAGAGACAGGCAAATCCTCCTGCAAGACCACGTGTCACAAAAAAAACACTGCTCAAACTACACAAGCTGGACTTGGAAACTCTCTGTCATCCACCGTATTCACCAGACCTTGTGCCAACTGACTACCACTTATTCCAGGCTTTGGACCACTTCTTGCAAAGAAAAATATTCAATTCTCAACAAGCTGTGGAAAACGTCTTTTGCAATTTCATCACCACTCGCTTTCCAGGATTCTTTGCTGCTGACATAAGCAAGCTACCACTAAGATGGCAAAACTATGTCAATAGTTTAGGCACATACTTTGATTAATTGTGCTGCTTCTTGTTTGAGATATAGTAAACTAAACTTTTGATTAGAAATTGGACATTTCATATTTAATGACCTAATAATATGGAAAAGTTAAGGACAAGGAGTTTCTCATTATTTGAGAGAGATAGCAAATTGTTGGGATTTCTTGCAAAGCAGTAAGTTTCTTTAGGGTGATTAACAGTTTTCAAAAAGTGCCAGAAAACTAATTTTCAGATTTATTACTGAAGGAAATGCTTTATAATAAAAGAATGTGGACTAGACCATCTTTAAGGGAACTTCCATGTCAAAAAATTTAAAATTATCTGATTAGCTATTAGGTAGCAAGTTACCAAAAAAATGAAAGATTCAGAAGATAAGTTCAACTCCACACATAACAGGTAATAACAGATACTTGCTGAATGAATAAAGGAGAATTATTCTTAAGGGGCCTAAAATATGAAATCGGCAATTTCAGATAAGACACAATAGCAGTTGGGTCCAAAAAATGGTCCCAAATCAAACTATGGCTATTAGAGACTCAATTATTATTTGTTGAATTCATTTATTCATTGGGTACCTCATGTGGGACAGGCAATATGCTAGGTATACCTACTTTGTGCAAGGCATTATGCTAGATGCTGGTAACCAAAATGGGCATTCTCTGCACCTGATGAGCTTCCACTGAAGTCACAGAGCTAGATATTAAACACAAATTACAACTTTTTTTTTTTGAGACAGAGTCTCATTCTGTTGCCCTGAGTAGAGTGCAGTGGCATCATCATAGCTCACTATAACCTCAAACTCTGGGGCTCCAGCAGTCTTCCCAGCCTCCTGAGTAGCTGGGACTTCAGTCACATGCCACAACCCACAAAGCCTAGCTAATTTTTCTGTTTTTAGTAGAAACAGGGTCTCGTTCTTGCTCACAAATTACAATTTTAACACAAATGGTGAGTGCTATTTCTAGAAGAATAGGGTATGTAACAGGGGACCCAACCTGGTTTGGGTAATCAGGGAAAGTCTCCTCCAGCAAATGACATTTGTGCAGAGCTCTGAAGTGTGATGAGAAAATATCCAGCAAAGTTTAAAACATTTATATAATGAATATATCAGTTCTGTACCAACAAAGTGAAAATGCATAAATGTAGACAACAAAAATCATGCGACACCATATAAAGACACATTAAATATGTATACAAAATTTGTAATAGTCATATACTATGTCATTATCATGTATAATCTGCATTCCAGTAAAGAAATGATCAGGCAAGGTGCATGGGGTAGGGGTGTATGTCCAGCAGATAAAGAATTACATTTAGTAAAATTTGGGCTGAATATTAGTGAGATAATCTTAAAGGTCTCCCCCATCTCTAAACTACAATGTCTATGAGACAACCAAAATGTAATTGACTAGGGGCAATATGGAAAATATTTGTGAATCATTAACATTGAAAATATGAGTAATGGAAAGAATACTGAGGCATATTTAGATTATAAATCCTCTTATCACTTAATAGGGCTTCAATAAATAACATTTGAACAATTGATTCTTTTTCTAATACTCTAAATAATTTATTATTTTAGACATAACAGTTTACTTTTTTGGAAAATAGTGTTTCATTTATTTAGTTAATTTATTATTATCTCCCCCCCCCAAAAATGATTAATTTAAAATGTGGCTGAGTTTTCACTATTAGTATTGCTTCTGCAACCATGAATCAGTCAATTTTGTTCCTATGACCAAATATCTGCTTCATCTTCTACATCAATTACTTCCTCTTATCCCGTAAGAGTGGTAGGCTTTACACTCCCCACCAATGTCCTCTGTACCTCAGATGTTTGCATTTGTATCATGGCTACCAGCTGTGCCATTCATACAAGTGCAATTCATTTAGCAATTTATAAACAAATTCTGGGCACCTGATGTGCCCAACTCATATATGAAATTTTCTACATAGTATTTTTGGAGCATTACCAGAAAGGTGCCACATATAAAATGCCTTCTCTCTTTTGCTAGAAATTCCTATGTTGGTGAAATTACTTGTTATTGAAATTGTCTTTCTGAAAATCTCTTTGAAGTGGTAATTATTCTAGACAGTGGGACAGTTTTTACCCACTAATAAGGTAATTGAGAGTATTAAATTTTTAGCGTGTGTTTTCATCTGATAGGAGAAATCAGAACAAAATGACAACAATGATCCCTGAGATAAAGAGGAATCACAGAAAAATGACCCAAAGTGAGGAAGCACATTTCACCTGCTTCATTGGTGTTTACATTCCCAGTCATTTAAAAGTACTGATAATTTGAACAAGCAGTACTATAGGGTATATTCATAAAAGCAACATTGTTTCTTTTCTCTGCTTTTTTACTTACATATTAACCTGGACAGCAAACAGTCAAAGGTAGTTGTTAAGACATTAACACAGTCCCAATTCGGAAAGCAGAATGCCTGGTTCCATCTAATGATCATATTAATTTGATATAAACTTAAACTCTTTTCCTTTGGCCCTGCTGAGGATGGCTTCAGGGTGAAGGCAGGGAGGAAAGCAAGGAGGGAAGTTGTTCTCTCCTTACTTGACGGCTCCCACTCTTCGCCCCGTATTTTTTGTGAACCCAATCAGATGGAACGTTGTGGGGGAAGGGAAAGAGCGAGTGGAAATAAGAAAAGACCAGAAAGTTCTTATTCTTTACTAGGATGTCTAACTCTTTCTCTTATGGAAACTTTATTGAATTCTTTAGCAATCCCAGCAGGGAACATTAACTTATATAATAATTACCAAGATGCAAGCAGTGCATTTATCTCTGGCTTGGCCTTCCGTCTCCAGCCTCCCTCTGCTGAGATTCCATTACACACACGTGGCCCTATTGTATGGAACCTGACATGACCCTACACCAGCTCTGCTGTGTTAGTGGCCTACATCTAGTCCGTGAGAAGCATTTAACATGTCCTCGGAATGCTGCCTGTGGTTGTTCA
This sequence comes from Daubentonia madagascariensis, assembly GCA_023783475.1. Lineage (NCBI taxonomy): Eukaryota > Metazoa > Chordata > Mammalia > Primates > Daubentoniidae > Daubentonia > Daubentonia madagascariensis. Next base: position 34,415,819 of record JAKFHU010001035.1, on the reverse strand, counting down.
CTTTAACCCTAAATGCAGGCCTTAGCCCTCCTCTCCCTCTGTTCTTCTAACTCAGGTGACAGTACCAATTCTCACCTTCACCTTTTTTGAAGGTATGTTAGGCACTGTTCCCCAAATTCCAGGAAACACATTTCATTCTTTCAAAGTTCAAAGCCCTTCTCGCTAGATTTGGGTGATAGAGACAGGGAGTGCTAGGGGGTGGTATTTATGCTGAATCATCAGGGAAGGCCTCTCTGAGAAGGTTACATAAAAATAATGAATTGTGAGAATACTGGAAAGCTCACAGCATCCCTGGGAAGAGAGGAGCAGCAGGCTTGGAGCATGGGTAGAAACAAGGGAAGGATGGGCAATCAGATCCCATCCACTACAGATGCCTGGGTGCCAAGCTTGCACCACGGTTCCTCTGATACTGGATAATGCTAGTTCTTCCAAATAACACAATGATCACTGCTGTACCTGGAAACTGGATGTTACTGCTGCTCCCACTACTACCATCAACACATTTCCAAAGGAAAAGCTGTAACACTAATCTAATAGTATTATGATTGGAATAATAATAATATTTTCTCCCAAAGTGACAGTTTGTGAGGGATAATTTTATTTGGATGCATAATAATAACGCATTTGTTTTAAAATATGAGATCATATTACATTAGTTAAGAGTTATACCTGTTCTATGCAATGAAACTTTTTAAATAGAGTGATGGTGAGGTCAGTATCCTCAATAAAGGTTTTTATCAGTTAGGATTAAGTTCACTGGTAAATGAAGAAACCCAAACTAAATGTTTCTTAAATTAGATAGTGGTCTGTCTCTCTCTGATGAACACAATCTGGAGATAAGCAATTAAGGGCTGGTATAGTGGCTTATGATCACTAGGGCTTCTTTTATCTTGTTACTTTGCCACCCTTAGTGTGCTGTCTCCTGGGCTATCATGGCTGCTCAAGTTCCAGCCATCAATCTGCATTCCACCCAGCAGAAAAAAGAGGGAAGAGGCAGAAACAAAAGGAGTATGTCAGCTATCTTTTAAGAAAGTTTTCTGAAAATTGCTACAAGATATTTCTATTTTAACTTCTCATCAGGTGGAACTAAGTTATGTGGCCACACTTAACTGAAATATAGTCTTTATTCTAAGCAGATAAAATTGAAGGGTCTGTTACCAACAGAATATTGGACTAAACAATTAGCAGTCTCTGTTATTAGTTTTTTTCTTTTGTTTTGTTTTGTCTTTGTCGAATGTAGCTATTCTGTAGTAGAGGTTAGGATTAGTTTTCTCTCCTCTTTAAATGCTGAAGCTTTCCACATACTTCCTTATGCTGCTTGTAAGTTTATGACTATCTCCACCCACCCTTCGCTCTATACACACCCTTTGCTTATTAGATTATAAACTTCTGGCCAGGTGTGGTGGCTCACACCTGTAATCCCAGAATTTTGGGAGGCCAAGTGGGAAGATGGCTTGAGCCCGGGAGTTTGAGGTTACAGTGAGCTATGATCACCCCACTACACTCTGGCCTGGGTGACAGAGCAAGACCATGTCCCTCCCCCCAGAAAAAAAAATGTAGAAACTTGATGTAGCTCTAGTCAAAAATATTGTATTATGCACTTAAAAATTTGTTAGGAGGATAGATTTTGTGTTGTGCTCCTACCACAATAAAATATAATTTTCTTAAAATGCAGGAATTTGGGACCTATTCCTCCAGAATGAGAACCTTCTGGGACAGGTTCTGCAAATCTCCATTTTTATCAAGCTTCTCAAGTGATTCTAATGTGCCTTAAAATTTGAACTACCCTCTATTGTAATAGTGCTCCAACTCTGAAATTCTAATTTTAATCTATACAATCTTGATTCAGAAATTACCAACCAAAAGGCTATGGAAGAATGAGAAACTTGACCTTTTACAGAATTTTTCCAGGGCAAGGAATTCTCTGAATTTGGGGAGAGATGGAAAGGAGTGTAGACCCGAAGAATTGGGATCCTACTTTTCAACATATAAAACAACTTGTCTGAAAGGGTTAAGACTCATGAACCATTAGTTTTCATTTGTATATTTTCAAGAATTAACAATTGTTCCATTTTCTCTCCCCAGCCATGAGCCCAGTGGTAAAGATTATGATAATTCTCTGTAGTGTAAGATTTTATTAACCCAAATCAAACTATGTTTCTTATGGAGAAAGAGGGATCTCTTGACAGTTACTCTTTCCTAAACATTGCTAGATGCTCCACAAATCTGTTTGAATTTTTACAACAATCCTGAAAGAAAGGTGGAATTCCTATTTTTATAAATAAGAAAACTAAAGATCAAGCAGATTAAGTAATTTTGCATAAAATCACACAGCTAACATATGAGGGGAATTTAAATCCAGGTACGGCTGAATTCTACTTTGTGTTCCCTAACACCATCCTGCATTCAAATAAATATGGCATTAATTTGTGTGTGAGCTGATATTTAAAGCTTGAACCTTAAAAAGATATAATATGAAATGCTTCAGAACCAATTAATTGTCCGCTTTTTTTATATCCATTGATCACCATGGTTACCTATGTTCTTTAAAATACTGAAGTGTATGTGCTAGTGTGGACACACGTGCACACACACACACAAACGCAGGAGAAAATTTGCTTTCTTCTGGAGAATGACTCTATGAATGATGACACTTTTCTACAGAGTTATATCCAAGGGCAAAGGCTGTACTCTTCTCTCCTTCCCTCACATTAAAGGATATCACTATAATTAAAAGATTGTGGTTGCAATCTTTCGTATTTTTAGGCATCTGTGTTTAAACATCAGTGCAGTTACGGACACCACAAATTTCATAGAAGAGTACATTGGATAGTGTTTACAAATCAGTGGCCACTGGTCTTTGACGCTGCAGGGACTCAGAATTAGTCTGCACAACATCTTCGTCTTCATCTTGTGGCATATCAATGAACTCATTCATTCCTGACAAAATGTGGACTGGGAAAAGAGGTGTTTTTGGAGGGGTCAATACACTCAGCACAACTTTAAAAATTATATTCTTGCACCTCTTGTTACAACAGGGGGCATGTTCGTTCGTGTTTGTCATCTGTGGCAAACGGATCTTGCTCTTGCTCTGTAAACCTGTCTTTCTCTTCCTCAATAAACCTTGTTTTCATGCTAAATAAATAAATAAATAAAATAAAAATTATATTCTGGAGCCTCTTCCACACCAACAAGACTTTTTGGTCAGGATTCAACTGATACATTCAATCTCCTTAATCTAAGCAAGTTTAGGGCTATATCTTAATCCATTCAGACTGCTATAACAAAAATAACATAAACTGGGTAGCTTATAAACAACAGAAATGTATTTCTCAGAGTTCTAAAGGCTGGAAGTCCAATAACAAAGTGCCAATAGATTCTGTGTCAGTGAGAACCTGCTTTCTGTCTTTCTGTATGTAGACAGTGCCTTCTCACTGTGTCCACACAAGGTGGAAGGGGCAAGGGTCTCTCTGGAATCTTTTCCATAAGGACACTAATCCCATTAGCAAAGGCAGAGTCCTCATGACCTAACTACTTCTTAAAGGCTCCACATTCTAACACCATTCCCTTGGGGGTTTGTATTTTAACGTAAAGAATTTTAGACAGAAACAAGCCTTCAGAACAAAGCAGGCAGCCTAGCCTTTGGTGGCAGTAAGTAGTTCACATTTGGGGAAGAGAGTAACTTTTAGCTTCCTCTTTCGATGTTGCATGAGGTTTTTTGTTTTAGTTCTAAAGATTAAATGTTTGTGGCCTCTCTACTGGCACCAGAGAAAATCAGAATCTAATTTGAAAAAACCGAAAATAAGAATGCACAGCTTTTATCTTACAGTCTTTCTTTGTCCTGTGTTGCTCCCATCCTGCAGTAAAATCAAGTCACTGTGGCAACCTTATCACGGGTCCTCAGTCAGTTTTCATAGCTATATCAACAGATCGTGGCGTCAGGAAGAAATTGCCCCGGTACATTAATTACTGGCCCGAGGAATGGGAACTGAGGGTAGCTACTAAATGGATCACTGTGAAGAGAAAAACAATGCAAGGATGTTAAATAGGCTTGTATTTTTCTCCCAATATTAATGATTTTTAAAATGTTTTCCACAAATCCAGTAGTGTTATGACGAGATCGGGCGTGTTCAAGGTGGTATGGCCGCGGACAAATCCAGAAGTATTAGAATGTCAAAGCACCTCTTGATGAAAGTGGACATGGAAACGTTCATTTTTAATATTTTGCTAGTTATTTTTCCCGGGTAAAAATAAAACCAGTGTTATAAGAGATAGAAACATGAAAAGCTTACTTACTGCCCCTGGAATATTTTCTTTTTCTAACCAAGACGAGAAACCTCTGTGTTTCCTAATCTGTAAAATATATGAAATACTTATCAGTTATATCCAAACGAGACTTGAAAGAGAAAGTGGCCAACCAAGTGACCAAGATAAAAATTGCTATGAGTTTAAAGAAGGTTTATTCTTTCCCTAAGACTGAGAAAATTCATGATCAGAAGATAAACTGCTTATCAAGAATTTAGGGTTATGTTCTACAGGAACAATTAATTCATTATGAGTGTATACTAAAACATAAAACAATTAAACAAAGACAGTAAGTTTAAATTCAAAATCAAAGTTACATACAAAAAGATACTAATTCTGACAGCTCTTAAACAATTGCTTGAAAAAGATACTGATTTAGAATTGAATTTCCACCAAAATGGACCCTAAAATTCAGTCAAAAATAATATTTTAACTGTTTATTCAACAGCAGCCACATATCTAAATGTTTGCACATTCTAAATTAGTGGTCTGAATTGGTGAAGTTTGTTAGTTTTGCTGAAGTTTAAAATGAATAAAATGCAATGTCCAGGGAAATTGCTGTAAATTTCATTCAGACAGTATGTCAAAGTATAAGAATCATATTGAAAACTTGTTACTTCTAAGATCCTTTGGAACTCACCAGAGACTGATTTTTCAGAAGAGAGAGAGAAGTATACTCTATATTTATAGGAAGGTTTTTAATAAAAAATCTCAGTGAAAAAAACCACCTGAGTATTTTACCACTCAAAGAAAATCATGGACTTTTAAATGGACAGCACATTTGATTAGCTAACTCATGTTACTTTAGGTAGTTTTTTTTTCTTTTTTAATGTTTGGATTTGTAGATATAAATATGATTGAGTATTGCAATTTATTGGCAACTTTAGATCTGTAAAGGTCATACTGAGTTTGGTCGGCCTCAGCAATATGCACAAAAGGGCACAAAAGATACGTGGTTCATCCTGGCACTCTGCTAATCATGGGTCAATAACAGTTGTCTTCACCATGATAGGTAGAACTGCCATAAACAGGTAACTTGTTTTGTTTTTTAGAAAAATGGTGATAGATTATATGTGATTGTGTGTGGGTGTGTCACCATGTGTGTAGAGATTGATTAGGAAAACTGGGAGCAAAAAAGGGCATATATCATTCCCAGCCAAGGTGTAGCTAAATATTTAAAAATAGAATAAAGAAATTAGTGAACAGAGAAAAAAAAGAGAGAAAGTAAAACAGCTCTCCAGAAACAGTATTACTGAATTTTTACAGTTTGATTGCAAAACCTGTGGCCAAAGAAGAGAGACTAGAATAATAAAAATGCCATGTGTTTACATAGCATCCTTGTCTGAGAATCTCTTGATACATTGTGGTCATGTGATCTTTTCCTGAGCTGCAGTCCAAATAGCTCCTAAAAAGTACTGAGTCACAACTTTTCTGGAAACTATACCATATCAAACTATGCAAACTCAGAAATGGACATTGGCTGAGCATTTTCTGGGTGGTTGGAAAATTTATTAATTATTTTATTAATTAATTTATTATTTATCTTTGAATTCATTCCCCTACGTTAGCCAAATCTTCCCCTAAACACACACATACACACACACACACACACACTCTCTCACTCACTCATCTTTATTGAAATTCAGCAGATCAACTCACGGGAAAATTACTCATGTGGTTTTAGTGTACAGAGTAGAGAAAAATGCAGTGAAGTTCATCTTCAGCCAGAGGAAAGAAAACTTTCCATGCCAACAGACCCCTATTCTTCCTTCAGCAAAAGTTCAAGAATCTTTTGCATTTGGGTTGTACCTGAAAAGTTGAGGGATCATTTCTAAAACATTAAGTGATAAGAAATTATCTTCATTTTAGTAATGTAGGACAAAGAAATAGGGAGGGATTGAGGGAAGAAGCAGATGCATCATTTTACAGATAAACAACCAGAAGCATAGAGGATGGAATTGATTTACTTACGTGTATTTAGAGGGTTCTAGGAATAGGGAATTACAAAACCTCAGCTCTCAATCCGTGACTACATCATGAGGTTTTCTCTCTTTTAAGAAAATAGAAATGTTTTCTTCAGTCACCCCAGTAATTCATCCTACTAAAAATAAACTTAAAAAGCTCATGTTGCCCAAGATATTCATTATTTACTGGGCCCTCTGTTCCTGTTTTCAGAGAATAGTATTGAATGTTTTTGAGCATTAAACTTTACAACTAATGCGTGACATTGTAACAGCCAATGCTATGTTTGCTATAGGAAAAATGTGCCCATAGAACAATCATCACTGTATTTTCCATACCAAAAGAATCAGAGAAAATAGTCTGATAACTTTTATTCATCGATTTACTGATTTACTCACCCTTCAAAAATAGATAGTAGCCATTAGTTTTGATGCTATAAATAAAGAAGTGAACAAGACAGACTATTCAAAGATGAATATATTAGAAAGTCTAAAGTGGGTGATCACTATTCCTAGATACCCAGAAATCAAGAGAACACTGCATATCCTTTATCCTAATTAACATCCCTGGAGAGAAAAAAAAAGTACATTTCCCAGAATAAGATATGCCACTTTTCTTAATATGGTCATACTACCAGGACAAAAGTTAATATTGGTGCCAGCTTCCAAGTATGCTCCCCACATTTTGGAGGTATTCATACATGGGTTTGGAAAAGACATTCAAGTCCTTTTACATAGAAGGTGGTCCATAAACTTTGTTAAAGGAATGATCGAATCATTTAATGTAGGGATCAAAAAGAGGTTCCATACCACATCCAAACTCTGAAAGACATTTTAGTAGCTGCTACAGTGACCCCGTTAGAGGCCAAATTGTGTGTAAATGAAAATCTCTTCAAGAGTTAAGGTTTTATGTTCAAACCCCAGAATTCATGCTAAAGGTCTAAGAACAAAAGCCCCAGCTACCTAAATTGTCACATAAAATTAGAGACAGTCTAAATTCTTTTGATTTTTTTCTTTGTGTGTTTCAACTCCTCGATTAAAATCCCGGATTTTTGTTGAGATGGCATATAAAGCCCCTTATTTCTCAAGCTTTATTTTTTATCATTTTTCCATACACATTAAGCATTCTAAGCACTCGAAACTTCTTGTATGTTCCAGGAAGCAACCCGATCTCTCATGCCACTGTGCTTTTGCATGTCACTGCCTCCTTCTGGAACATCTTCCTAAAACACCTCTAGTGATCCTTCAAGACTCAGTTTGCCATCAAATTATCTAGAAAGCCTACTCAGTCTCTACTTGATCCTCCTCATTTCCCTTCTTTCTTCTCCCGTAACACCCAAACCATACCACTATTCTTCATTTGCTTGCTTTTCCACTACCTTCTCCCACACCAAGCTGGAGACTCCTGAAAGGCAAAGATTCTGACTCAGTGGCCTCTGCCTCTCTCCAAAGACCTGGCTAGTGGGATTGCAGTAAATGTTGGTAGACTGAATGATTGGATTTACAAATGAATGAAAAGAATTATTCCTGTGGAAATTGAGAATCCTCTTTTCCTCAACTTCTTTCGTCTCTAGAGCTGGAGACCTGGATATCCACCAGATCTGCATTATTTCAGGTGAGTTCCAATTGCTTAGGGACCTCTCCATTTTCCCAGGTTTGCCCAGAGTCAGTTCCCTACCCCAGAGGACAGCAGCAGGGGGGTATAAGTCACTCACAACTACTCTTTCTGAGTTTGATATCAACCTCAGAACCATTTCTTGGGCTGTCAGTTCTTTCATATTCCATTAGTTTCCCAGTAAGACAGAGGCCTCAAGGCTGACCCACATGAATTGGGCCTAAATCACCATGTACTGCCCACCCACTTACGCTTCATCTCCTGCTAACTTCTGCTTTTCTTCAACTGTCTGTGGACTCTCCTTACGGCTCCTGCCTTGTAACAGGTATTACTCAGCCCAGCCCTGACTCTGTTTCCCTGTGTAGACTATGATCTGAAACCTCACTTATTGACAATCCACAGCAACATACAGCCCAGAACAGAAATCTGCCCTGTCTCTCCTTTCTGTTGACTTAATTCCCAGTGAACTCTTCCATTAGCTGTGCTTAAAAAACAGCATATTTTGTTCAATCTATTATTCTAGTTAGTAAAGTTAAACTACATTACCATGCATTCATTTCTCATTCTGAAGAAATAGAACATGAGGCATTACACTTAACCCTAAAGGACACTGAATGGAATTATTTTCTTCCTTAATGATTCAGAAAACTTTGCGGATCACATATTAAATCATTATGAACATCAATTATTTTCCCATAAATATGAAGAGGGTCCAGTTAATATAATGTTCTAAAAAATAACTACTGAACACTAATCTTGTTGTTTTGTGGGTTTTTTAGTTGAATGTAGCAAATCAATCTGTTTCCAGTTGATAAACATGTATAGCGCTTGCTCATTAGCAAATCTGTTTGTGAAATGTCATGTTGAAGGAGGGATGGCCTTTGAGTGGCTATGGAGCAAGGATCTTGGTCTATGATATCTAAAATGTGCTGCAGCACAGATAAGGAAAGCTCAGGAAGTGGATAAGATAAAAATAAGAAGCAGGACAACTCAATGGTCAGCCTGAGGGGGAGAAGCCATTGTGCGGAAAGGAGCGTAGACGGGACTCAGCACCAGGCACTCAGGTGGCGTTTTAAAGTCCAGAACAGGCAAAGGGCCTGCCAGCTGGTGAGCCTGCTGCCTGATTTTTTAAACTCTTGCATCTCCTGGCTTCCAGGACATCACATTCTCCTTGTTCCTCTCCTAAGTCAATCTCCATTTCTTCTGCTTTCCTCTGCTAGGTCCTCTTCTTCTCAGTCTTTAAATGTTGGCGTGTCCTGGACTCAGAACGCAAAGCCCATCTCTTCTTTCTACTCTCGCTCCTTATTTCATTCCATCCAGGACCATAGATTTTTAATGACCATATGTCTGTCAATAATGCTCAAATTTTTGTCTTATTCCCTTCATTCCAGACTAATTTACCCAACTGAGCAGTCAACATCCCTACTTGGATATCTACTGGGCATCTCAAACTTAATACATACAAAACAAAACGTTTAATTTGTATCCCCTGGATCCGCTATCTTAGTAAATGACAGCTACATCCACCCAAGTGCCCAGAAGAAAAATCTAGGACTCACTGTTGGGTTGGTTTGCTTTCTTTCTTTCTCACACACCCCACTTTTGGTCCATCAGCTAATCCTATTGTCTCTACCATCCAAATGGATCACAAATTGGACCCCTCCTCCCGCACTGCTAATGGGCCAGTGGCAGCCACCCGCACCTCTCTCTCCACTGGTCTCCCTGCTTCCATCTGGCCCCGAGGCAGATTCCCCACAGTGTACTCGCAGTGAGCCTCTTTAAACACATCACTCACCTGCTGAAGACCTGCCAGTAGCTGCTCATGCACTCTTGTAATAAATTTTAACAACCTCTCATAGTCTTCAAGAGGTTGAAGATCAGATCCCTGTATGATCTGTCCCTGAACTATTGCACACACCTACTTCATTTCTTAATCTCTACCATTTATTTGGTGCCAGCCATGCTTGCTCCTGCTATTTCCCCTAATGCAAATACATCAAGTTTCTTCCAACCTCACGAAATTAGCAATTTCCATGATTCTGCCCAGACTACTCTTGCCACAGAATGGACTTCTCCCTCACTTTATTTATCTCTGGTCAAAATCAAGACCACTCTTCTCACTAAAGAGGTTTTTTTTTTTTTTTTTGGCAAATGGAGTTATTTGTACAAAAACATTTATTTATGTTAACATGTAACGGGTATATTATTGTTATTTTTAAATTAACAACTAATAAATTCTCAATTTTAATTTTTAATACAATAAATACATATAGATATTACCCACATAAGCACAAGTTCTTTTGGGTCCTTAATTATTTTTAAGAGCAGAAAAGGGTTCACAATGTTTGAGAACTGCTGCTCTAAGACATTAAGCTATCAACAAATTGATTTCTAAATAAGTATATTATAAATTAAATTTAAGACAATGAAGACATAGTAACCTTGATCACTTTAGTTAAATATATTTCCCAGGACTCCAAGAAAAATCATGATTTATTTTTGCATTTATTATGTCTTCTTTCTACAAAGATTTTTAATGTCAACTCACATGATTGTTCCAATTTATTTGCACATGCAGTTAAATAAAGGCTTGGAAACATGAGTCTATGGAGACCAGTGGAAAGTTTTGTGGTCTAGCATTGTGGCCATGAGCACAGGCTCTCAAACCTAACTGCCTGGATTTACTCAACACTTCTGTGCTTCAGTTTCTTTAACTAAAATATGGATAATATTAGTACCTAAATCAAAGGGCTTGTAAGAAAATTAAATAACTTCATACTTATAAAATATTCAGAACAGTGCTGAGCACGTTTAATAAATGTTAGCTTCTGTTATAGCTAATTTAGTATTGTTAGCTACCATTATAATGATTACTGAGAATAGTACTAAAATACCAGAAGGGACTCTGGAAGAAAAGGGGGACACTGACATTAAAACCTTAGGAAGTTTTAAGATGTCAAAAGAATTAGAAATTGAATGGTAAATTTAATCTTACCATTGAGGCAGTTTTTTTTTTCTAAGAAATCATTTATGTTTTCTTCCAGGAGTACATTTCCCCTTCTGGTATTCTAAACAGTAACCGTGTGATAAAGCTACATATGCCCCAAAGAAGAAAACAAAGACTGCATGTTGTGAAGATTAGTACTTATAGAAAAGGCAATCTGTTAATTCCTGAGTATATTATCTCCTGATATTATTGTTTCTGAAGCCAAGATGTCATATATTTAAAAACATATTGCTAGAGGACAATTGTCCTGACAGCATCATGAAAGTCAATGAAAACCAGCCTGTGGGAAGATAGTCTATTGAGAGCGCCACTTTCAGTTTGCACTATGGAAAAGACAGCACCAGAAATAATCTTAAATGGAATGTCCTAGATCATGTAAATTATTTTTATATTTTCACTATGACTATGACTCGTGGAAGTTATATTTTTGGCAAGTTTTCAATCTTAAATCAGTTTATGTCTATATTTATATTGAATATTAACTTATATTAAAATTAAGATCACTAAATATATTTTTCAGAGTGGTAGAATTTGGTCCAACTTAACAGTAAACTTTAAGATAGAGTTGCCTAACCATCTTATTTGAGGTAATGAGTTCCCTACTATTGAATGTGTAAAAATCTATATATTTCTATCAGAAAAAAAACGTAAGTTCATTTAATTCTATCCTTTACCCATTGTATTAATACTGTAATAAACAAACCCACTGCTCTTCAATTGTCTTTGCTAGAAATAAACTGCTCTATCTGGACAACTCTCATTCATTTGTCCAACAAATATTTATGGGCCAGACACTCTTCTAGGAACTTGAAATATAGCAAAGAACAAAACATTTAAAATCTTTGCCTTCGCATGACATATTATTTTGGGGCAAGGATGGAATGCTTCATTTCTATTTTTTAGGAGTGATTTTATGAAGCTCACAGAGATTAAAGGAGTAATTTGATGGAAGTTGTCAGGCCTGAATCCCCGTCTTCCAATTCAAGTTCTTACTCTCTTTACTCTACAACATGCACAAGTTTACTGCATGTGTAAGTTTACTGCAGGGTTGTCATGTAAAATGGACACTTCCTTGTCATATGAAAGTCTGAAGTTCACCTTTGACAACACTTGGCCTTCCATGCCACTTGAGTTCCTCCACTTCCATCCCCTATGTTTACAATTCCCTGGTTCAAACATAGGTCAGGTTTGTTCACAGTCACTCACAGTCTAATCCTTTCCCAAGCAGGGAGAGCTCTCTATCCTCATATGCTTGATGCACTGCCTTTGGCATCTTTTAGATGACGCATTGTAGCTGGATGAACATATTTTAAATGTCTTATCTTTTAAGATTTGCCAGCATGATATAGAAATATGTATGTTGAAATTTTGCCTTAAAATTTTTTAAAAAGCAGACCTTGTCCTATCTTGCCAAAGTTATCTAATATTTTTACTATTTGTAATTTTTTTTAAAAAATTGTTTCAATTTATGGCAATTGCAGTAATCATTTCAGATTTCCTGTCAACTTTATTGCCTTGAGGTATATGAATAGGGTATTTGCAGACAGATGCCTGAGGTCAGTAACTTTTTATTCTAATGAGGGGTGTGCTTCCTCTATATGACTGATGGAGAAACATTATTTTTAGGCAGCAAAAGCAATTCAGTATGCTTAACTTACAATTTATTATTGTCTCAGTACATAAGGTGGGGAGAAGTAGTATGCCCCTGTTTCACAGGGGCTAAAATTGTGCTAATGCCATGAGAATTTAGACATTGATGGATGAGGTAATCTATTCCAACAGAAATGTGGTGACAGAGAATTAAGTAAGATATTCTCTGTGGTGAAGGCTTGTCAGGTGGGACTTTCAAGGTAGAAAAGAAGTGAATGCAACTAATGTGGAAATGCAGTGCAAAGAATGGACATTGGAGTGAAAAATCCTGAGTCTAAGTCCCTGCTTAGGGGCTTAGGAGCTGAGTGAACACAGGCTTTTCTCTCTCCTGCAAAATAAGTTATCAAAGATTATGTCAGAACATGGTTTTAAAGATTAAATAACATAATATGTACAGAGTCTCCATGCACCACAGAACATTAGCAGTGGCAGAGGTTTCTGTTTGAGAAACTAAGCTTTGGGTGTAAAGCCTCCAGCAGCCACCAGAGTATATTTTATACCAGAGTATAAAATCAGCAATTTTACAGGTGATAAGTAGCAGCAAGGCTTCATATAACATTTTAAAAGTTGGGTTGTAGAACCCATAGGAGTAGCAAAACCACTTCTCTGTTTGTAATCTGCACCATGTGATTTAAGGGAAGAAGAAATGGTGGTATTAGACTTAATGAAAGGGATCTTCTTTCCAAATTGAAAATTGATTTATTGGGCTTTTTTTTTTTTGGTAATTAAAGAAGTGTTTTGATTGTTGATTGAAAACATTAATCATAAAAAATAAATAAATTTCCATTTTATTTTTATCATTAATTGTGAAAAAATTTATGTATTGATGATAGTAAATAAAGTAGAAGGAGAAAATTACTCTAATGCCACCATCCAGAAGTTGATAAACACAGGTAACATTTGAAAGAACAGTCTTTCAGAATTTTTTCCTATGCATATATCTGTATCTATACATACAAAATTATTCTTATTACAAATACAGGATCCAATTATAATGGTTTGTAACTTGCTTTTAATACAGTGTATGTTTATGCCAACATAGCTTTCTATTGCTCAATACATCATTCTGTTCATACCAACATAGATCTGCGATCCCATTTTTAATGGCTGGCCATGGTGGTTATGATGTGTTAGACAGCCTACTGTTAAGACGTTTAGATTGTTTACAACAATTGTTTGCTATTATAAACAATGCTGTTTTTAATTTCCAGGGCTTTATATTTGTGCATACTTTTCAATTATTTTCTTAGGATAAGTTAATTGAAGTAGAATTACTCTGACTAAGATTATACACTTTAAAAATGTTATAAATTTTTCCAGATTGTCCTCCAGAAAAACTGTTTTGATTTAAACACAATGGGAAATTTTTACGTCTCTCCAAAGTGTGAATCTTTAAGTGAAAGACATCGATTTTTAATGCTGTTTTCTAAAGGGGAAAAGATACATAAAATTTTGGTTAGTTCCAAAAAAGAGAAAACAGAGGAAGAGTGTGCACACGTAGGATTTAGTGAATGTGTCAAAACAATGTTCAAACTGAATGCCAGGGTAAGTCAGAGAAAGAATGTCAGAGAAAGTTCTTTTAAGAATTCTAACTAATAAATAGTAAAGTATGGTTTTAGAATATTACTAATATTTAGAATACTACTAATATTTAGTAATATTTAGAATAATTAGTAACGTTTTGAAATCACCAATGAGATAAAGAATCCAGGCAATAATTATCAATGGCTGCTGAAAACATTAGATGGGAAACTTCATAATAAATGAATCAAGCTGACAATACCAGAACACACTGGCAATTCAACATGAAAAATGGTCAATCAGACATTATTTTCTTCTTGATAGGACAAAATACAAGATATACATGCAACAGTATCTATGATATGGTCATGACAGATAAGCATCTACGTTTATAGGAAAGACAGAGGATGGAGAAATTCATTAAAAAATAACACAGGAATGAAATCAGCATATTCCAGAATGTGTGAAACTTGATGGAACAAAAAAAATTTGATATCTTCAGACACTAAATTGCAAGAGAAAATGACGAGAAATTTATAAACATTGATATGTATGTATGAAAAGACAGTTCATATATATTTAATGTTTTAATGTTACTTCGATTATTTTTCTCTCACACCAACTGCAGACATATTATTAATCAGACAATCAGGGATCTTTGATGAGATTAAGGAATCATTGTTAATTTTTAAGTGTGATAATATTGTCACAGTTATGAAATATAGACTTCTTTTAAAAGTATACATTGAAGTATTTACTGATGAAATAGTATTATATCCAGGACTGGGTTTTAAATCATATAACGTGAAGGATAGGGGGAAGTCTAGATGTAACAAAACTGACTGTCAGTAAACAACTTGTGAAGCTACAGATGGGTACATGGGATTTGTTTCACTATTCGCTCTACTTTGTATGTTTGAAATTTACTATGATAAAAAATGGAAAAGTATTTAAACATATAGTACTATCTAATTAAGATTTATGCACACTGGGAATACACAAAACACAGAAAGAAAAATCTACTTTTAATTAAGAAGAAATTAAAAATATAAAATTATAATAATCTAAAAATTATTTCTGTTTCAAAAGATGCTTACTTAAACTTAATGAGCAGCACTAAGATCTTGTGAAAAGATGTGAAAAGTCTTCATAACCAAAATAAACTGAGTGTTGATTAGAACAAACTGTTTAAATGGATAGAAAAGAGCATATTTCTGTCAAAGCCAATAATTGTAATATGTAGAACATACATACATAAACACCATATTCACCTACGTGAATGCCCTGTAGAACACTTGAAAATAATATGGAATGAAGGGGGATTATTTGTTGTATGAGACTGTTCCACACATTGCAAAATAATTTGCATCCTTGGCTGTAGCCCAGTAAATGCCCATAGCGACTTCCATATTATTATGACAACTACAAAACACCCCATGAATTTTGAAATTGCCTCCTAGGGATTGGTACCACCCCAGGTGAGAACCTTTGCTCTAGAGACTTGGAGAAGAAAGGGATATTGTCTACCTTCTCACCCACCTTTTTCCTCTACACTCCTGTAGTGTTCTGGCAGAGAGAGGGAGAGAACACCTCTTGTGACAAGATTGCAGCTCCTTCATGTTGGTTGCTGCTGCTACTGGATCTCATTTATTAAATGCTCAGTGGGGTTGGATAAAGTACTCAACTGTCCCCACTGGGAAGGACTGACTCTTTTCTCAACATTTCCTCCAGGCACTGGGAGAGCTTACATGTGACTGGACTATTCTTATAGGTTGAGCCCCTCCCAACTGGTGGCTTTACACAAAATTCATCTTATGTCCTGTGGTGGAGTCCTTGGCAGGTCTACAGTTCCAACTTCATCTCCCCACTACAACCCCACTTCTCAGACCAATTTAAATGCCTCTCCAATAACAAGCCTCACCCCATCCCGTTATGCCCCAGTGGTATTTCACCAACTGCAGCAGTATATGATGCAAAAGTAAGCTGGAAGCTGAGACTGGGAAATCAAATGCTGGTTTCTTCCTATAATCTTTAAAGCAATTCTTTTGGCGCCTCCTCCTTTTACCTCAAAGAGGAGGAACCAGTGGGTCTTCTCCTCCACAACTCCTGACAGGGTGGGTCATAGTCTGGGTCTAATCACTGTTTTGTTTATATGCCACAATGGTGAAACCTTAACTTCAAATAAACAGGTGGAAATGTAGGAATCTTTTACAGTTATGAAATGAGTAGTCCCCATTCCAGAATTGAGCCAGTGCTGTTTTAGTTCACATTGGCTATCAATATTTTTTCTTTAATGATCCTCCCTTATTTGTAAGCCCAAGAGAGTAATCTAGAAGAGCATGTCAGGAGGGGATGTGGGTGTCAAAAGAATAAAACTCCACCAAATAATCTGAAAAGCAATCTGGTGGGAAATTTTGGTCATTGTGGCGATCATCAATTATTGATAATCACACAGGAAACCCCTGATGAGGCAGAGCAGTGAAAGTAAAATCATGTCTAGAGAATAAGACTTAATTTGTTTTTAAGTTTTCAGTTGTCAAGTCTCCCCTTAATACTAAACTCAGAAGGAATTCTGCTCGATCATGTGTGAGCCAGGGAAGTGAAAAAAGGGCAGAAGAGTTTAGTCATTGTGAGGCTAATTATTCTATAGTGAAACTAAGACAAGTCCCTAAAATGAAGCCAATAAGCCATCATGATCTTAAGAAAAAAACCAAAAAAACAAGCTCTACCAGTTCTATATGGCCTCTGCTTACCTTACAGCCCTCGCTCACACCTCTCTCCCCCTCACTTGTGTGCTTTACACCCTCTGACCTTCTTTCGTTCCCCAGCTGTGCCTTCTCACCTCAGGGCCTTTGCATCTGAATCTTCTTCTGTTCAGGACTATACTGAGCTCACTCCCCTCTTCTAGCCAGTTCCTAGTTCTCTTTTTAAAAAGGTCAGCTCCCTCTGTTAGAAAATGTCAAACATTGGTGCCTCCTTGTTGCCACTTACCACAATATTAAAATAATGAATTGTGTAAGTTGGTTGATTTCTGTTTCCTTCCCCAGATGAAAGACCCATTTGTTCACTGATGATTCCCTTATATCTAACACAGTGCCTTGCCTAATGGTCACTCAAAAAATACTCGACAAGCAAGTGAGTGAATGAATGTTTTATCTGTGTTTATATAGCCAGCAGGTGTCCATTCCCACAAAATTCAGGCTCATCTCTGCTCTGATCTTTTCTAACATGAAACACTGCCTCTCACAGGAAAAAAGCTTCCAAATTTGTCAGGAAATTCATTAGGCATTTTTCTAAGATTAGGATTGATATATAAATAAAATTTTATTTATTTATATAAGTTTACTTAAACTTATTTAATTTTAATTGATTAATAATTAAATGTATTACTTTTTAAAAATAAAATAAAACACTTTATCTTAAAACAAGAGGATAAACATCTAACAATCTAGCATATTCTTTCCATTTAAAAATATCTTACAATTTCAAGTAGTGTTAACATTAGATTTCTCATAATGATGAATGTACAGGTTTTTAGTTTGTGTCAGATTAAGGGTGTGTCAGAAAAGATGTCAAAAATACACATGAAAAATCAAAACAATTTATTGTATCTTTGGACCTATTATCTAACAAATAAGACTGCTTTTAATGAAATAATGTTGTCCTGAACATATGTGATCAAAAAACCAAAAAGACTTGATTAAATGTTCCAAGTATGTTCAGATTCCTTTCACTGATTTTGTATATTTCTAAAATAATGGTAAAGTCATGTGCAGTTAGGGGAAGTAAGGGGCTCTCTATAAAGTCCATACTTTGTCAAACTTGGCTCCGTTTGGCTTTCCTGAACAGTAGATTTAAATGTCTAGGGGATACACGGGGTGGGTTGGGGATCTTTTCACCTGCTTCCTAGTTGTAAGTCAGGTCTATGTCATAGAAAAGAGACCAGATATTCTCAGATTACTATAATCTGTTTAAAAGACAGCAGCACACCAAAGGAGATAGGCAGTGGGAGCAGTAAATCTACGGTGCAAAGAATAAGAGGGTACATTGTCGGGAGAGAATTTAGACGCAATAATAAAACCAACTGAGGGTCTGTCTGCTTTTTATTATCACCATTCATCATGTCAGTGATGAAATGCTCTCTCCGCCTGCTGGAGCAGACTACCACCCCCCGTCCCCAACTTGGTACGCCAGTCTTAAAACGGATTTTTTTTTCCTGGAATAGTAACAGCTTTCTAGACATTATATGTGTTCCAGTTGAAACCATCTAGATTGATTCCCCTCAGAATGAAAACTCAGTATTTTTAAAAACTTTTGGGCAGGGAGGTAATGGGCTTTTGCCAAGAATTAAGCCAAAGAGAAAAATAGCTATATTCTTCCTTTTCTTCCCCAGTCGTTGTTTAGAGTACTTTTCCTTGGGCCTACTTTGAGATGATTTTAATCATATCCTCACCAATCTCTTTATCCCTGGTCATGCCCACTTTAACACATCTCAGACACGCTGTCAAGATTTATCTTCATAAAGCGCGTATCTGGCTACAGTGCTCACTTCTTCAAAAATCTTTAAAGTCTGGTTCTACCTATGAGACTAAATTTCTAAAGGTTATGGATGGTGTCTAATTCATTTTTTAAATCACCACAGAACTTAGTTCATGGCTCTGAATGGAGTAGTCACTCAATATTTGCTGCCTGAATGATTTAAAAATTCAGCCAGTAAATCTATGGCAAAATTTATATTAAACGATTGCCCTATATTAAAGTATTGCCCATTGATTTGCATAATTTATTTAACATATATTTATTGATCATCTATTATGAGTTAGGTAGGCCCTTTGCTGTGTTGAATACTTTTCTATCCAAACTCTGCTTTTCCTGAGCAATTTATACATTGAGGTGTTTAATTGGTTTTTTGGTTTGTTTTTTTTTTTTAACAAAAGAAACAGGAGGAAAAAAAAATTTTAATCTCTCTTAAGATCTATAAGATATGTAATTCATGTATCTTTTTTAGGCTTCAACTCTAATATCATTCATTTCAAAGAAAGCACAATGCATGGGTCATAATCTGCTTTAGTCTATGAGTCTAAGTACATGAGAGACCCTGCAAATAATAAACCATTAAGGTGGAATAAAATTTAAACAAAACAAGAGGTCAGTTATTATGTCCACATGTATTTGCAGATTTGCAATTGGTAATTTTTCAATAATTAAGTATTTGGGCATAGTTAAGAATCATGTATGTGAATGAGTGTGTGAGTCTGTATAAGTGTGTGTGTGTATGAGTGTGTGTGTTGTCAGTGTAGTGTGTGTATTGTATATTGTGTAATTTCAGGTAAGAATGCAGGAAAAAGAAAACAGAGGTGTGACCAACTCATAGAAAGAAACACGGGAACCGTCAAGTTACATATGCGTGATATCCCTCCCTTCTCACCAATGTTGTTGACTTTATGGCAAGAGGTTCACCCGTCACAGCTCACTTATGTAAGTTTGCCATCGAAGTACATTAATAAGATGCTATAATTTAAATAAAACCAAAAGGGCACTTGGAATTCTTGTAGCAACTCCACCTTAGAAGAACACTGTCATTTTATGTGCAACCCCTGGGGGCAGTCTGTCTTTTTGGAACAACTCTTGGATTTATATAACATGGATATGCTCCTGAATGCAGAGGTGCAAGTCAGGTGGTCATGCCTCTGCTGCTAACCTTGATGAAGTCTGATGGCTTTGAGGTGAGAACCTAAAAGAACCTCAATGCAGGGCAGAAACAAATTTTCAAACAAACAAAATACTGTGACATATGTGTGTGTGTGTGTGTGTGTGTGTGTATATACATATATATAAAAATCTGTTTGGGACTCTCAGAAAAAGGATGGCATTGTCAACAGGAAATCTTAACTTCATTCAAGTCTCTGCAAAATTGACCACCTAAACTAGCACTTGTTCCCAAAACTCCCTATTCCATTTTCTCTGCTTTATTGCTTTCATAGCATTATCTCCACATGACACTCTACAAGTTGTTAATCTGCTTATTCTGCTTGTTGCTTGTTGTTTTTCCACTCGAATGTAAATCCCAGGAAAGCGGGAACTTCTACTGATGTTTTTGCTACTTTCCCTCCAGTGTCTGGGACAGCGCTTGAGTAGATCCTCATAAATATTTGTTAAATGAATACATGAAGGAATGAATGAAAAAATGAGTTAACGACTACTCTCAGCTGTGTTTTATTTTTCTCTACACCGCCCAGCTTCTTGCCTTTAATAAGAGTTGCTTGATGACTGACTTTGAACATGATCAGGAAACTCACAGATTCCTTGATTCTCGAAAAATAATAAATAAAAATACGAGAATAATGCTCATAAAACACATGCTTCATGAACCTTTCTTAACAAAGGAAACAAGAGATTCTCTGACTTGTTTGCAAATTGGGCCAGATGAGGGCTTATAAGTAATTCCTGAGATACTGACAAAGGTTCAGTTTACAAGCTCCAGCCCGAGGCTTGGTCAGATTGCCGTCTCTGTGTGGTTCCTCCTCCTGCAATGTCACAGACAATCTGTCTGTCATCGCAGAGCAGGTGGCCAGGCAGGACTGTGGGTGTGGATATGTGACTATGTCAGTTGCTAACCAGGGCCCGCACCGCAGCTACAAGGAGGTGATCACTATTAAGTTACAATTTGCACTGGATAGGGTCCAAAGAGTTTACTTTACCCTATAACCAAAATCCATCTTCTTTTCACATATGTCAGATCCCTTACAGGGGACAATATGTGTTTACTAATTCATCCACCATGCACCAAAACCTACTCTACACACTGAGGATTGAATGTTCAACCAGATAGACAGAAGCTCTACAATAATGGACTGGACTTTCTTGATCATGTCTTACAATTTTCTCATGTATCTTCGTCAGGTGAATTATAATATCCACTTCTGCTTCTTAAAAGACTCAAAACGGCCCTAAAACATTTGTAAGTTCTCTTAAATTTCCAAGAAAAGTCCCCATTTTTACATTCTGTAAAATATCAATAGCACCAATATGGAAACTGTACTGTGCTGGATGTATAAGAGCTTTTTCATTTGTCTTTGCCACATATTAGTTACTTGACCTTAGGCCAGTGGTTTTTAGCTCTGGCTGAACCTTAGAACCACCCAGAAAACTTAGAAATAAAACTAAACTAAACAGGGCCCAGACCCTTCTGACCAATAGGAACAGAATCTCTAAGTGTGGGGCCCAGGCTTCAGTATTTTTTAAAACAACCCAGCTGATACATATGTGCAGCTAGGATTGGGCAAATCCCTTTTTACTTTCTTTTTCAGCTTGTAAAATGAGAGAGTAATCATAGCTCCTCCAACTTATTCATAAGGAAATCAAGCAGGTGGGAGGGGCAAAAACCTGCCTAAGGGGTACAATCAACACTATCTGGGTGACAGGTACACTTTTAACCCTTACTCTAGCATTACAAAAGCTATCCATGTAACCAAAAACATTTGTACCCCAATAATACTTTGAAATAAAAAATAAATAAATAAAATAAAAGTTCTGTAGACATATAAGGTAAAAAACCCCACTAAACTGTAGATGGAAGATAATTTTAAAGTCAACACAAATAACTTATCATTTATTTTGATATACACTCTTAGAAATGCTAAAGCAAACACAAAGATAGCTAAGCTTTTTGTGTGATGGGATAATATTTTAAAAGAAAGGGAAAATAGAATGTAGTTTCTGAACATTACTTGCTCATGATTATTAAGGACTCTTTAGGTCACAATGGATGAGTCTGAATTTTTAAAGAGATGAGAGCATATAGTTTCATTATTTCCAGACACTTCCAGTGGTAGCAGAATTAACATCATTAAAATCATGAATTAAGACACCCATAAGTTCAGTGTATTCCCCCCTTAGGTATCTCTGTTATGACCATTTTCAAGGGCTACTGTCTGGGCATTGCAGTAACCACTAAAACCTTAGCAGTTCTCAGAAGAGTCTAATCAGTGACCAGCAATTGAAGATGCAGTGAAGGAGTTATATATCATAGACGATGCCTTAGAAAAAAGATTTATTGAAAAAGCTGAAGTGCGATCTCTCAGGGACATTGCTTCAAGAACTGGATTGTGAGGAACAACTGCCTCATACAGAGCACCCCAGGGGTTCATCTTGAGTCTCTATTGATGGAGAGTCCTTGAATCAATGCTGAGTAAAGTTTGTGCAAACTTAGTGAAGAAGTTTATGCCCTACAGATAAAGTCCCCTGTTAATAAAATTAATGTGACAACCAAAATTTTTTTAGTAGTGGGATTTGTTTAAAAATGGCTGTCTTTGAAATTCTACCCTCAGTTTGTAATAGAGGTAAGATCCAGCTGATACTCAGACATAAAGGAAAAGAAATATTGTGAAGGAACCAAGAATGTGGCACCCCCTCTTTCAGTCACTAACCACACTCTGTACATACAAAATCAGAAAGAGCACAAGCAGCTTCTTTCATTAAAAAGGGGAAAAGTACTCTTCTAATGTAGAAATGTATATTTTCTTGGATTATTCATTGTATAAAATTCTGTATAACAAAAATGATAGCATAGTCAATATCAATAATGAGACAACCTGATTATATAGAACCTATTTATATAGATTTTTGAAATTTATATGGATATTGTTTTTATGGAACCTTACCAATATAATAACAACCATATCAGTTATTGAGTGATTACTATGATCAGGAACTATGCCAAGCACCTTGTATACATTTTGTCCTTCCCATAACTCCTTGAAGGAGATTTTACGATCCATGTTTTCTGGACAAAGATATTGAGATTCAAGAGGTTAAGAAGCTTCCCCAAGTTCACACAGCCAGAGCTGAGAGCCCTACCCAGATATTATAACTCTAATACCATGGTTCTTAACCAGTGTGCTATTCTTTCCTAACCCACTAATTGTTATAGATAATTATTCTGCCATTGAGTAAACATAGGTAAAGTTGTGGGATACGGATGAGATATTTCCTTAATGTAATAAGGGGCAGAAATGGAAAACAAGAGTGTCAGGATTTTGTACAAGCCCTAATCCTTCCATACAAGTTGCTCAAATTGCAGGCCTCTCATACTCAAGGACTGTGCCAAATTCAGGGGAGGTAGCTGACCCCACAGTAACGGAGGGCAGGGGAGGAGGGTTGAGACTGTGAGTCTACCAGAAAGGCTGCTCCCACTCTGCGGATTGTTGTACAGTAGCAGGGCTCCTTACCAGATGAGGCACAAGCGTGGTGTTCAACTGGTCAAAACAAAACTGAGAAGTACAAGTTTAACTGCAGAAACAAGACCCTGGGGAGGAGGAAGACTAGCACTTCTAGCACTTAGAAGTCAACAAAGAATCCTCACAGTCATCCCTAAAGCAAAGAACCCTTGATCTAATCAACAGCAAAGAAAATTTAAAGGACAAAACCGGGAAGGGGGGGGGAGTGGCAGTGATCCACTTTGAGGTTCTTAGGTATGGGAAAATGCTTAGTTTTACTAATACTAAGCTCTACTTGCTGGCCAACCTGGTGCTATGGCACCTTTTTCTTATTTAGAAATCAATATGAGACTGGCTTATCAACGAGCAGATAGGTGGGTGGTGAAGGCTGGCAAAGCAGGAAATGATGTGGGAGATGGCTAAGACAATATTAACACACTTAAGAAGCTCCAAGCAATGAAAACAACAATAGTGGTACTTCTGACCTATGTAATTCAAAGTAAAAATGGAAGGACTTACAACAAAGTACTGTGCTACTTTTCCCTAGGATTAAAAATTATTGGGTGTTTTAGTAAAATATCGAATATTTTTTAAAAGTTTTGGTACTCCTGATCACATGTCTAATTTTTTTGTAGACTGGTTAAAAAAATAGGGCCTAATTCACAACATTCACATTTCATCTGAAAATGAGTTTGCTAAGAGATCCCCCTGAAGGTTTGCTGGGAAATAATTCATGAAAAAATGAACCATCTCTAGAATATAACAAATCTTAGTGATATCCCCGTGGAGTCCCCTAAATGATTGTGTCATACCGCTTTCGTTAGATAACAGTGGAGACTTGGGAGTCTGAATCCCAAGTCCAGAGGAAAGAATAGCAATCAGTATAGGAGACTATGAATAAGAACTACTATTGCTATTGGAATGTAAACCACCACTTCCCTCCGTACAGTATTTCTTCTTTCCAAAGCCACAGCCTGCAGCAGCCTCACTTTTTCCTTACCTAGAGCCATAGTCTCCCATGGCCTTGTGCTGGTGATGTAGACTTCGATAATTCTTGCAATAAAAATCCAGTCATGTATGACATTTAGAAGGGAGAAAAGGGTTTGATTTTCCCTGGGGCCCTGGAACCATTATAAGAATGCCTTTAATGAGAAATGAAAGTCAAAGAAAATTAGGGGCTCAGAAATTCAGCCAAATCAAAAGGGGTGCCAAATCCTAGGCACTAGGTTGCCTTTTAATGGTTCTACATAAAGAGAAATCTATTTAACATCAATTTTTCCCCCTAGGAATCTAAATTAACCTAAATATCACTCTAGATTAGAAAATAGGAGGAATTAAGAGGTAGCCTTAATGTCTACTTAGCTGCTACAAGACGGACTTTGGGCATCACAGGCATGAAAACATTTAAGGAACAGGGCTCTTGTCGCTCTGTGTCACAAACATACTTTCAAGAAAATCTGAGCTTTCAGTAAGTGGCCCATAATAGCAATAACAGGCCACACCCTTTCCATGTGATCTATTCCGGTGAGATAGCAGTCCGCTCACATTTTCCTTTTGTTCTTTCATTTGGTTCCTTCTTTTGGCTGTGTCTTATTTCCTGCGAGCGGAGTCTTCAATTATATTCTCTTCTAAGTGTCATTTAGAAGACAGCCTCTTCTCTCCAAGCCCGTTTCATTGAGTGTGAGCCAGATATCTGCCTCTCACACTCCCTTAAAGTCAGGACTCTAAGTAATTTTTGGCAGAGGACATATTCTAACAGAGAGATGGTGACCTTCTGTGTCTCCCCACGTGTCATTCTGTTCACACCCACTAGTCAGTGCAGTGTAACAAAAAGTTCGTGCAGAGCGTGACTTCCAAAAGAAATTTAATTTATAGCAAGGAAAGGAAAATGTACTTAGGGAAGGATGATTCCCGCAAATTTACAAGACAAGAAGCGAGTGTCCATGACCACTGGATGAACGCAGCAGGCCCTTGCTAGTTAAAGTGCAGTCTTCATTCAGACAGCATCACGGTCACTTGAACATTTGCTAGAGATGCAGACCCAGGGCCCACACCAGGTTTTATTGAATAAGAAACTGCAATCCCCAGGTGATTCATACTGACATTCATGTTTGAGGAGTATTGGCCTAGACCAGTGGTTCTCAACCTTTGTTGGACACAGGAATCAAGCAAGCAATGTAAAAACAAATTACTGATGCCTGGGTCCCACCCCCAGAGTGTCCAGGTTAATCAGTTTGGGGTGTGGCCTAAGCACTGGGATTTTTAAAAGCTGCCCAGGAGATTCTGGGGCACATCCAGGATCCAGGGCCAGTGGCATATGGACAGAAAGGAGAGGGCTACTTCTCCCTTTCCTCTCTTTTTGTTGCAGAGTCAGGCAGCGGGGTTCCTGGAATCAGAGTCTCTTTTCCTAAGGCCTGACTGCCCCAGAGCTGCACTGTAAGTACAGGTGGAAGACTCCACGAAAGAACTCAACTTTGTGCCTAGTGCTCTGCAGCTGCTTCCTTCCCTCACCTTCCAGTATAGGGGCACCTGACCCCCTACACCTGGGCAAATCACATCAGTGGCCAATAGCAACTGGTGCTTTCAAAATTCTAATTTGGAGCCCCATTTGAGACTTCAACATTAGAGTCTGCGTTCCCAGGTGTGTCTGATGTTCAGCCAGGTTTGGGAGCCTGTGAACTCCGCAGGAGGTCTAGCCTTTCATCAAGCCAAGTCATTAAGGATTTGTAAGAATGAATGAGCTGTCAAGAGAGCAAGGGCCTGGTGCAGTGCTCCCTTATTAATTATGGGGAAGTGATGTATTGGCAATGATAATGCTTCTCTTGGAAAGGGCAATGAATGGTTCGTCGATTGCTGCATTAGGTCTTTCCCAACTCAACCTTAATGCTTGGCTTTTACTCCTCTCTGTAGTTTAAAAGCAGCAAGGCTTTCCCACTGAACAGCCCCTTGGTGTTTATCCCCAGGCGAGCCGCAATCTTTGAGGGAAATACCAACACCGAGTATGTTTCAGAGTTCTTGGCTGGGCAATTACGCCCCCCGCCCCCCCGCCGCCCCAAATCCTAATTTGCTTGTGTCAGCATCTAGTAGCTAGCGTATAGTCGTGCATGGCTGGTATGCAGGAAAACCACGGAGTAAGGATTTAAAAAAAAATCATTGCTATATCCCCAGATCCCTTTGCTGAAAGAAAGCTTCCTTTAGCAGAGGAGTACAAAGTGGAGGAAGAACGATAGCTAGCTTCACAAAGTCAGAGGTGAGAAAGCGGTAGGCGAGTTGGGGTCAGGGTTCTGCCAGTGGCCGAGGCGAGGAGGGTTCACGAGAAAAGTTGCAGCGCCTGTCTGCGCGTGTCATCGATGGGCTGGGTGCGGGAGAGAGCGCTAGCGCGCGGCCAGAACGCACTGCGGGGCCGAGAGCCGGGAGGAAATCGGAAACGATTCTCGGCGGCAGAGGCCGGGAGGCTGGAAGGGCTCCTCACCGGCTCGGCGCTCCCGAAAGGCGCCGGCTCTCCCCGCACGCGGTCGCCGCGGGGGCCCGGGGGGCGCGCAGGGGGCCGAGCGCGCGTGTGAGCCAGTGCGAGGCTGCGGCCGGCGGGCGGGCGGGCGGCGGGCGCGAGTGTGCGCGGGAGGGGGGGAGCGCGCCGCCCGGGCCCCGGCCCTCCCAGCCTCTCGGCCTCCGCGCCTGCCTCCCGCCCGCGCGCACCGCTGCCCGCCGCCGCCGCTCCCGCTCGCGCCGGCGCTGCTCGCGAGTCTGCCCGCCGCCGCCTGCTCTGTGCTTCCCCCCGAAGATGGGAGCGACCTCTTCCTGATCCGGAGCTATTTAAAAGGAGGGAGTGCAGTGTCTTCCCTACTAGCGTGGAGGAACCGGGGAAGAATCCATTCACACTCCCCGAGCCAGGTAGGCTCTTATGATGGGTAGGCAGAAGGGATTTGGTGAGATACCGCGAACTGTTTTCCATCTGCTGTTCGTAAGGCTGCACTGCCCTCCGCTTTGGCAAACGACCGGCCTAAATCGCGTGTGTGTGTGTGTGGTGTGTGCGCGCCTGCACATTTTTCTGGGTGTCCGCGCTTCTCATGGAGTGCGGTTGCTCGGGCTGCTGCGTCTGGGCGTGAGGGTGCCGCCTGCCAGTGCAGGCTGCCGGAGGAAGAAGGGGCTGCTCGGGAGAGATGCTGCACCCTGCACCGCGCTGGGCTCTGAGGATTCAGGGCGCGAAGGGCTAAGTCCACCCGGAATGCAGCGCTGCTGGGGATCCAGGCGTCCCCACCCACCGGGCTCCTCTCAGCGGTCATCCCTCCTCCCGGTAACCCCTGGGGTCTTCCCCGAGGCCACGCTTGCGAGCCCTCTCTTTTCCGGCGGGCGCCGGGGGCTCGTCCACCGCGAACCGCGGTGAGGAGGGAGGTGTGGTCGGGGCAGAGGGGACAGAGAAGGAAGAAATG
Organism: Daubentonia madagascariensis; assembly: GCA_023783475.1. Lineage (NCBI taxonomy): Eukaryota > Metazoa > Chordata > Mammalia > Primates > Daubentoniidae > Daubentonia > Daubentonia madagascariensis. The sequence continues at coordinate 34,388,112 of JAKFHU010001035.1, read as the reverse complement.
TAGCGGGGAGTGGGCTGTGGGGTCCACTTCTGTGTGCACTGGGCATTCTGCACACGCAGGCATCTTTCCCCAAGAGATTGGAGGGGAACTTTGCAGCTGCATTATCTGCATCTGGAGCTTTGCTGGCTCTTGGGGAAATGGTCTGTGTTCTGAGATGTGAAGATACCCTTTTTGGATCCTCCTTAATGAAGAAGAGGGAGGTCTTAGAGCTGGACAGTCGGCTGGCTAAAGAAACCAAATCCTCCCAGGAGATGCTTTTGAAAGGCAGTATATGTGCATCTTTGATTCTTTAAATCCCCCTCCCTTCATGGATTCTGTTGCTATTTGATGAATGGCTCGGGCTGGCGATTCGTATTTCCCTCTCCAAAGTGACAGTGGTTGGGTTGAGAGCAGAGGTGATCAAATTTAACAAAGAATTTTTTGAAGAGGGCAATGTGCATGTCGTCCGCAGTCACTGGAAAGAAAGTCGTGCTTTGCACTAGGTATCTTGTTAACCCCCTTAGCCTGTCTCCGTTGAAGATGCTCCTGCTAGTCAGCTACTAGTGGTTGTGAATATGACAATACAAACTTTGTCCTCCTGGAGGTGTAAAGACTAAAAAGAGAAAAAAGGATATCAGTGGGAGGTGTAGTGGAAGAGGCTTTTTAAAAAATGACAGATGTGTTGAAGGCAGTATAGGCGTCCTGATCATGGAGGAGCCTCTAGCTGAGTAGGTGGAGATTTCTGATCAGATCTGGTTAAAGGCATTGCTTGAGTGTCTCCAAATAGGAGCAGTTGAACATCCACAATCAGGGACTTGTGTGAAGAATTCCTAGGGGAAAGGAGGAGGAACCAGGAAGGAATTCTGAAAGTATACCTCCCCCTCTTCATGCTCCCCCAACACATACACACACATGGTTTCTCTTTCTCTCTCAAAGCTACTCCTGCAGCTTGTCAGGAAAGGAAGGAGGAAAATCAGTGTAGATGTTTCATTCATTTCAGATAGGAAGACAAAGCCGGAAGGGGGCTGAGTGGTTTTAGGTTCCTCTTTCAAATCCTGTGTTACTTGGATTTAGCTCTCTGGGTTTGCAAAACTTGCTTAATTGGGAGGTTAGGCGGGTGTGAAAGCAGGAGGAAGGAAGGGAGAGCTAGCTCCATCTTTGGGGCCTTGTGAGTGAGAAGGTGGGGGAGGACCCACTTATTTCACCAAGAGGCAAGATGTGTGCTCTTAAATGGTTTTCATTTTACAAATTCTGCCTGCTTGAAGGACTCCATTTGGATCTCAGGGCTCTTTGGCTAAGATTTCTCCCACCTACCCTAAAAGGAGCCCTGTTTTTTTCTCCCTTAAAATGGCTGTTGTCTTTTATTAAAAATGGAATGATTAATTCCTAGAAAAACAATAAAAAAAAAAAGGACCGGGCAGAGGTAAACCATTATTCACTGTTGAGCTGTACGGGGCTGCAAAGGATGTAAGAGTGTCCGTGACAGTCAGACTTAATCTACTCTGTCTTGAAAGCTTATCAGGGTTGGAAAAGGAGAGTAATGAACTAAAAGAATATGAAGCCTGTGCTATCTATCTACCTACCTACCTACCTACCTACCTATCTATTTACTTTATTATTACTATTTAATGGTTTCTATTGTATCATTTTGGATTAAGATTAAGAAGTAGATAACCTTTTTCCTGACCACGAAGGGGAAGAAAGAGCATAGCAGTAACAGTGCTTTAACTCCAAATAAAATTACAAAAGGAAGGTGAGGTAGAGTCAATAACACCTACAGGACCATTTGCAGGAATTACATTAATTGCTCTTTTAAGCTTACTGTGTTTTGAAAAGTAAGATATATTCCAAGAGAGCTTCGGCATTTGTTAACAAGCTATATTTAACATGTTTTTTACCAGACAAAAATAGACTTTTATTTATCTTGCAAAGTAAATGCATGGTTCCTTCCCTCTTAGTACTTAATGTATTTCTTTGACAAAGTAAATGATGAGAAAACTCTGCAGATCCAATGAAGTTGTATTCCCCCTTTAAAAAGCAAGGCAAAGCATTCATTTAGTTCATGGATGTGGTTGTCTCAAAGTAATGCATTTTGGAACTTTAACATCTGATTTTCATATTGCAATTCAGTGAGACAAGCCTTTTCTCCATGATGACTTAGGCAGAGGGAGAATAGTATATAGGTAGGAAGCAGTCTGCCCTATCATCATGGAAATAAACAAGATCCAAACTGAAATTGAAATTAATCTGAAAAATAAATACATAGTTAAAAGAGGATTTTAGAACACATGTGTTACATTTTTTTTCAGTATGTGTGTATGTTGCTTTCAAATAAAAATTAAATTGCCACTTTATGTTAACTAAGAATTTAGGAATCAACGTGCCATTACTTCTCTCTTCTTCCTGGTCTTTTCATCCTTTTTTTGGCCTCCAAGGATAAATGTCTCTTGCTAAAACATCATTCAATATCCTCCGTACTTCATAGTTAGACCCTTCATCCTAACCTCCCATACCTCATAGGTCTTACTGCTCCGTACACCCCTCATCATAACCTCTACCAAATAGTCTCCCCTCTGACCATGTTCTAGTGCTCCCTCTTGTGGCAGATATTCTCCCTGACTTTTCTGGAGTCCAGAATCCTATGGACCATCACTTGCAACTCCCTTAGCAGTCTATCATTTGGCTCTAATTCTGTGGCTAACCAAGCCACTGGGTTGCTGAACTAGCTGTTACCATTTTTCTCTTTGAACAAAGGGATTTCCTTCCCTTGGAGATATAGTTGAGATTTATTGGAATTAAATGTTAGGTGTTTTCTGACCGATTGGGATGGACTAGATTTTGGGAATGTGAGCTTTCAGTGTTTGCCTTTGAGATTTTGATTTGAACTCAGGGATTGTCCAGTGGGGCCTCATTAAGTGCAGTGGGATTATTTTCAGTTTTCTTTCTTTCTCTTCCAAAAGAGATCTCTCTCATTTCTCTCTCTCTCTCCCTGCCTCCCTCTCTCCCCAGCCTCTCCTGCACATACATACATCATAAAATACATTTTGCACAACACATATTTTGAGGACTTAAACTAATCAATTATTAGATTCTCAGTGGTATTTGTAAATTAAACAGCCCATTTTCCAAACTGGAGACTCCTAGGATAAACCCTTGCTGGTAAGTTTTCATCAAGAGCAGTTCAGAATTCAAATGAGGAGATCTGATGCCTTTTTCCAGCATGTTGACTCAACTGGAAAGACAGTTGCTAGCAGCTCTTGCTGCCTCAAGTGTTTTTTGTAGGTTCTCTTTGCTGGCAACTCTGTATTGAACTCTGTTTTATATCCACATTTGCAGTTGTCCTTTGATCTGCCCAGTCAAGAGTGTAGACAGTAACAAGACAGACAAAGGTTTAAGAGAAATACATTCTTTTTTTACCTTACCTGAAAGTTTCTAACCAATTTTAGGAGAAGGAGGGGAACATACGGTAGGAGAAAAGCCCTGAGTGGCAGCTGAAGTGAAGAAAATGTCTTTGTGGTCAAGGGCAAGTGCATATAATAGGCAGCAGTCTATAAAAGTGATTTGAGGATGGGCAAAACATTCCCGGGTTCAAAGCATTTATCCATTGGGCAACATAGGATCTGAAATTCTCACTGTTAGAGCCATTCATTTGAGTAAAGAAATTCTATCTAGTAGTCCAGAATAAAATGTAATGATATTGCCTGGGAAGGAGCTACCATTACTTCTCACAAACCATTAGCAGGTGTTCATTTTTTAACTTGGATTGGTTTATCAGATCAGCTGGCAGATAGAAATCCTGAGAGCCTGGAACACAGGAAGTTGCAAAGGAAGTGAAAGAGGTTCAGGACTAGGTTGCTGCCTAGTTAGTGCATTCAAAGGGCCATTCTGGTGGGGAAGTGGGACGGGGTGAGTGCCCGGAAATGGGGTTGTTGATGGGAGCTGGTAGAGAGGAGCCAGCCAGAGGCAAAGATAAACTCTCAGAAATTTTATTTCTGGGGCAGCAAAAGTAACAAAAATTTGATCCTTTCTTGAAAATTTAGTCCTTTTAAGTCTTCTGAGAAATGGGCAAAATATTTTCCCTGGAGTGAGATGATAGCCTTGAAATCTTGAGTAGATTTTACCATGTCATTTTGGAACACATATTCATACCTGTAATCTGGAAAATACTAGAGTGATATCAGTTTGGACAAATAGTTTTTGTCCCAAAACATTGGAGCAATGTTAGAGTCATTTCCAGACCCTTCATATCCACTCTGTGTCCCAGTCGGGACCATGCCACAAGAACTGTGATTCTGGAAGAAGTGATAGCATAAGCCATTGCAAAAATGTATTTTAAAGTTGAAACCAAAATTTAGGATGAACTTCAGCACAGCCTTGTAGCTGTCAAAGGCGAGGAAAAGGGGCAGACCCCTTGCCAGCTTTTTTCTCCCTTAAATTTGATCATTATGTCTCCCATACCATTACTGGTGGTTTTTGTTTCTTTGTTTAGCACCGAATGGCTCTGGTGTTTTTTCCCTTGAGCTTCTTGAACTTCTCTAAATTCTCATTTCTTCCATTTCCCCTTGAAGCACAGGACCCAGGGCCACCCTCTGGCTCTCTCCTCTGCTCCATGTATAGCATCCAGTCCTAGCAGCAGGTTTAGAGAATCAGATTGCTAACTCTACACCTGAACCTAAACTTCCTCTGTAGACTGTATTAGGGCCCTAACTGTGAGTGTATCAGACAGAGTTGGGAGAGGTGTGCCCATCGAATGTCTCTCAGAAGTTCCGAGTCACTCTTCCAAAATCATCTTTCAAATGGCGGGGAACTTGGGCCCCCCCACAGCTGAAATTTGTGAGTTGGTGTTAGGCAAATTCGGTGGTTCTTTTCCCCTGACTCCTCCCTGTCTTTCTTCCCCTGGACATGCAGCTGCCAGTGGCTCTTTTTAAGAGCTTCTCTTTGCCAGTGCTCTTGTTGCTTAATACCATGACTAGCAATGGAAGAGACATTAGATTTCATCTAGTTTTTTGCTTTGTTTTTATTTTTGTTTTTTACAGATATGCAATGGAGGCCATATAAAATTAAATAACTTTATAAGAGTAAGATAGGAGATAGTAGAATCCAGATCTCTGACTCTGAAGTCATTTCACCAAAGTTACATCTCCTTTTTTTCTTTGACTGTATAGAAGGCTTCCAGAAGTTTGTCTGTTTTTTGGCCTCAGAAATCCCTCGATGTCTAGCAAGGATTCTTTAGGATGGAAAGAGAACTATGACTTTTCTTCTAGTTTGAGGATATTGACTAACAAAATGAAGGACCCTAGCATTCTCAGACTAAAGGTCCCTGAGGTCAGCAGACACATTCATTACAGTTATAACATTTGTTTGAATTCAGCAGATGGTGTTTTTGACATCGTGCAAGTTACTTAACTTCTCTGTGCTCACTTTCCTCATCTATTAAATGGGACTAATAATAGTAAAAAGCCTTATAGAGTTTTTGTGAGGAATAATAAATTAACACTAGTAAAACATTTGGAACAGTTTCTGGCACTTGAGTGCTCAATGAGGGTTGACTTACTACTTGAGAGATGAAGAGTGAGAGAGAGCGACTTGTCCTTGACTCTGTACCACCTGTACATGAATATGCTACTTGGTTGTGTGTGTGTGGTGGGGGTTGTTATGGGAAGGTGAAGGAAGTTAAGTATGCACATAATAACATATAGCAAAGATCAGAAAACTGTTTTTTGAGTGGCCATGTAGTGAATGTTTTTGGCTTTGTGGACCATAAGGTCTGTCACAATTACTCAACTCTGCTGTTGTAACAAGCAAGCAGCCATAGATAATACGTAAATGAGTGGGCAGGGCCATGGTCCATAAAATATTATTAATATTTATGGGCACTGAACTTTGAACATCACATAATTTTCATGTCATGAAGTGGTTTTTTTTTTTCATTTTTTTCAATCATTTAAAAATGTAAAAACATTTTAATTTCGTAGGTCTTACAGGAACAGGTGATGGACTCACTTTGGCCCACTGATCACAGTTTGCCAACTCCTGATGCACAGTATTGATCGTGAGAGATACAAATGCACCCTTGGTGGGCTTAGGGAATCCTAGCAGTTGGTGTTAGTGTAGTGTGAAGAGAGATGGCCTAGAAACTCAGAGACCTTGTTTTGGAGCCTAGCTCTGTCACTTCTGAGATATGTGGCTTTGAAAGGTCTTTTAAGTTATCAGGGCCTGAGTTTTTTTGTTGGCAAAAGGGTGGGGGGAGTCAAAGTTAGTTGACTCTTAAGGGCCTTCCTAGCAACAAAAGCAGTTTTATAGGGGGAAATTTAACATTTGAGATGGATCACGGAGGGGATAGGTCTAAAAGTATTAGGAAGGAAAACGTAGTGCATGTTTGGGTAATTTTCATGTAGCAGCTTAGCTGACAACCAGATAATAGGTTGACTAACAGTAAATAAGTAAAGATGGATAGGTGGTGTATATGGATGACCTTGAATGCCAAAGTGTGGGATTAGAATGTCACTGACGCAAATTGTTAGAAGAATTCCCCAATTTTACAGATGAGGCTGAGAGAAGGGAAGCGACTTGTCCAAGGATATATATAACTGGTCAGTAGAGCTGAAATCAGCACTCATTTCTTTTGGCCCCTAGACCAGTGAAGCTTCCATCCACCACACTGACCCCAGCAGTGTGTAGAATGCAATTAACTGTGGTTGCATGGCTCTGACCTCAGAGGGGAAAAGTCTTGTATAAATTACAGAAGCTGCTTTCAGTCTTTTCCAAACACGATCTTATATACCAGCATATCTAAAAAGGTAGGTCTGTGAATAATCCTATTGCAGAGAAAGGTAAAAATGTGTCAAACTAAGGCCTTGCACTCCAACAACCTTTTGCCTGGTTTCCTGCTAAGTGTCTTTTAAATTTCACCTCAGATGTTATTTTTCCAGCACAGCCTTCCCTAACACCATGTAGGGCAGGTTCTCTGTTATTTACTCTCATAGGTCTGTGTTTTTCCTTCATAGCGTTTTTCATAGTTAATAATTGTGGGGTTTTGGTAATAATTTATATTAACATCTGTTGCTTGTCTTCCCAATTAGATAATAAATTCCACAAGGAGAGAGATTGTGTTTGCCTATCTCACGGGTCTAGCCCAATGCCTCACACACTGCCAGACACATCATGGCCAATTGGTATTTGTTGAATGAATGAGTGAATGAATCCTCTCTCATTAGTCACTGATAGTGATGAAAACAATCCTTGTGTAAGCAAAGGCTTAATAGGCAGAAATTATCTTCACTTGCTATTTAAATAATTCAATGGTTTGCATTTCTTTTTCCATAGACCTAATTTTCTCTACCTTTTTCAATGGCCCCTCTTAGGATTACCTTTGTGATAGATGAATCTGCATCTATTACAATCTTCCCCTGTCACAAAGAGACAGTAAGAGAGCAGTTTCAGCATAGTTACTAACATTAAAACCATAACACTTAAACTAATATTTAAATAATTCTTCAAATACAGGTATATAGAATTGGTTTAAAGAACGTATTCACTAGATACCCTATCTGGTAGAGAAACTATATGTTTCATAAACTGTGCTCAGGAAATTGTAAAAATTTTGTGTTTTCCCATAAGCCACACATATTCCATTTATTCCTCAAAATAAGATTTGACTAGGTTCCTTTCTAAGCTGACTTCCATTTTAAAAGTTATTGGTCCCATGTACATATACACTTGGTGTCACTGAGTATATTGCCAGGAGCTTTAAAAAATTATAGCATAGAATATTGATGGAGGGTCACCATTACATGAGCATCTATCAACTTGACTTTTTTTTTTCATATTTCTTTTTACTTCCTACTTCTGCTCTTCTCGAGAACATCTTATTATTTCAAGGACCATTATTTGAGACTATGTAGGAAAATCTAAAAGACTTGCAAACCTCAAGTTGATAGGGTTCCCTCTCTTGAAAGGCTGTCTACTTGAAGATGAAGCTTAATGACTCAGGGAAAAAGCTCATAAAATTTACCAGCCTCTGCTCACATAACTGGCATTTTCCTTGTTAAAAAATATTTTTTAAAAGAGGAAAAAAATCATTCTGGATGTTCCTATCACACAACTTACAATTGGATTCTATACTAAACATCCCAGTTACAAAGGCAGACTAGCAGCAGAAAGAGGGAGTACAAAGATTTACTCTTGAGTTGATGTGAAGAGGGAGAGTAGGTGATGCCTTCTAAAGAGGCTATAATTTAAAGAGCGCAGCTTTCCTCACCACCTAAGGCTTCCAGTTTGGGGTTCATGTTTCTGCATGTTTTCTACTGCTACTTAGGGCTTAGGTATGGAAACTGGATAGGTATCTGAAGATATCAGTTTATCCTGAGTCTTTGCCACCTGCCAATGTAGTGTCCTGGCAAACCATGCCTGTTTCTGCTCGGAGAAGGCAGAACTGACCTGCAACAACATTGTGAAGTAGGTGCTTCATAAATTACTTCCAGGGCTTTAATCTCTTTTGGGACTCCTGTGATCTCCTATTAGGGTCCATCCTTGGCTGTCCTCTAGTCCCCCTTCTTCCAAACACACACTCACTTAGGGACTTCATATTTTGTTCCTGCCTACAGTCCCAGTCTGTGAGGAGGGAAGCCTGTCTGACATATCATTGCACATCGACATCTTGCTGATATTAGAACAGATACTATCTTCTGATTTTCAGGTACTACCTTTCTTCAAGCACCTCACTTAGGTGCTCTGCTCTCCAGTCGGTTTGCTAAACATACCCCATACCCTGGTGCTAGTTCTACCCCTCTACTCAGTAGTAGACTTAATTTTTGGTTTTCTCCCTTATGCCTTTCTGCCCTAAACTTCTCAAAGGGTGGTGCCAAGAGCATCTACATCACAATCACCTGCGGTGCTTGTTAAAATTCAAATTTAGGCGTTCCTCAACTGAATATCTGAAAGGGCCCAGTTAGCTATATTTTAATGAGTTTGCTAGGTGATTCTTAGGTGACCTGAAGTTGGAGAAGCACTGCTCTATGCTTCTGTTCACATCATTTTTTCCTTCTGGAATGTCCTCTTACTCTCTCCAGCTTTTGTCATCCTTCTCATCCTCTCCGTTTATGGGATTTTCCGTATTCTTGCTGGTATTAATGGTATTAACTGTCACTTGGAGACTGTAAATTCATGAAGTGCAGGGACCATATGTCAATCATCTTTGCAATCAGCAGTGTCTGTAATGGTGCTTTGCATGTAGACGCCATTCAGTAGATGCTTGATGAATAAATGAGGGGTCCATGTCCTCCAGAACTAGAAATACAGAGAGGGCTCAAATTTCCCTCTATATACAAATTTCTCAAGGTTAAATGTCAACAGACTAGTGGGGAAAATATTTTTAGGTAGGAAACCTTTTTTGGTGACCTAGATATAAAAGCATGCATATGACCTCGTTCTTTTTCAGTGTGTAAGGTCAAACATCAAAGAATGGTTGCTCTTTCTCTTCAGGGTTGATGGTGAATAAATTATGATCTAAAATAGTTACTACTGTCCATCAAGAGGACCCTGAAAGATTCACAGAGTACAGGGAAGATGCTCCAAGGCCCTAACTCCAGGACCTCATTATACTTGAAATCTCTTTGTTCCAGGACCATAGGCTGAGCAGTCTGAGGTTTCTAGAACTCTGGTTGTATTAACCCAAACTACAGGTACATTAACCTGGGAATTAGCTACTCTACTTGAGGGTTCAGTGCAACTGTTCAAATTCCAGCAAAGTCTCTTCTGTGATTCTCTAGTAATGGAAGAGTTCTGTCTTCCATAAAGGGTACTTGCTCCTTGACTCTGGCAATGTCCCACTAGAATACAAGCTTCTTTGGAGAGATATCTTACTCGTCTTTGTGATAGTATCTGGCACACATGAGTGGCTAAGAAAAGCTTGGAAGATGAAACCATGAATGAATGTGTTGTTCTTGCATTTCTTTGGATTACTTACCCATTTAAAATTAAAATCAACAAAAAAAGTCTTGACCCCAAGACAGTAAGTTTGTGAGCTGCATTGAGATTCTTGAAAAAATATTGATTTATCGTTATTAGAGGAAAGTATGAACTACCTTGTTATGCAAAATTCTCTATCATTCTCACTGGCTCTCACCCATCGCCCAACCCCCTCTCTTATTTTAGCTTTGCTTGCTGGCTGCTAGAGTTTCTTTCTCCATTTTCTTTTCTCCTGACCAAGTGGAAAAACCTTGAGTTAATTACATGACTTTGGAGTGATTTCAGACTTCGGACTTCAGCTGATGATCCCCCAAATGGATCATCTTTCCCTTGCTACGTGATGAATATGAGTGTTTACAAAACTGTTACTGGAGGGGTGAGGAGGTGTGAGACAGAAGTAGAAAACATGCAAGGTCCTTAATGAGATACAGCATCTTACATACATTCATTCAGGTGGGAAGGAAGGGCAGCATGGGAGGTGAAGTATTTACATATGGAGCTCTTTGTCCCCAAAGAACAGTATTGTTAACTTTATAGTGAAAACAAACAAAAAGGCCCTGCCATTTTGGAAATCATTATGGTGTAATGCAAAGTGCCTGGATTAAAATCCTAGTTCTGTCACTTAAGTCTGTATGACTTTAGCCAATTTACTTTTATGAACTATTTATTTTTCTCATTTGTGAAATAACCATTTATTTATCTCAGTGATAACCCCTCCTTGCAGTATTGTCAGAAAGGTCAGGGATAGTGAATGCAAAGTCATTAGCACCTGGGACAAAGCAAATGCTCAGTCAGTGATTTCAGTCACTATTGCCATCCATGCCCCTGAGTGGGGCCCTTAAACCCTGCTCTGTGGCCTTGGCATAATGAATCTGAGGACAAGCCTAGCTGACTTCACGTGGAGCCCATGATTATCAGAGCATCTTCCCTCTGAATTCTTCTTTATTTATTTTCTATTGGAAGACTCTCTCTTCCTTCTACCCATATTTCTGTGTTAGCATGCATAATTGGTATATTTAAATTTAAATTCTTGGTGCTCTTTCCCTTCTATAGGGCCTCTATAATGGAGGTGATTTTTGGTTGGTGTTTGATTACATGTCTTTAAATTGTACTGAAAGAAGGGGAAGATAGACATCCTTGAGTACGTCCAAAGTATTAGGGCCCTGTTAATAGAGCAGATAAAATCAGATAAAAAGCCTGACCTGGTGTAGGAGAACCCTTACCCAGGTGCTGGGGAAAATGACAGGTCCCCAGGTCCTCTCTTTATTATGGAGATCATTTTTTCCAGCCTGAGATTCTTTACTTATGAGCCCGAATCACGTTTCGTCTTCTCCAGCTAACACTGACATTGGTTGTTCAAGCTGATACTGACCTCTGCTCATGGTAGGATGCAACCATTTCACATAGAGAGCATTTTTAAGTGCCGATGCCTAGGCCTAATTCCCAGATTCTGATTCACCACCAGGGATTTGGTGAATCAGCATGTGATCCTGTGATAATTATTTTATTCATTCAATAAGTGTATGTTGTGCATCTTCCGTGTGCCAGGCTCTGCTCTAGGAACTGAGAATATGGCAGTGAAAAAAAGAAACACAAATCCCTGCCCTTACAGGGTTTACATGTTTTAGAGAGAGAAAGACAATAAGCAGAACCATAGCATAGAAAAAGTAATAAGTACTGTATAGAAAAATAGAGTAGGGAAAAGGGCCAAGGAGTACATCTCATGACTTTTCAACAACTTCTTCATTATGCTGTAACCTAGTCCATCTTTCTTTTTTTTGGCCACATTGCCTGACCCTTACCCCAGTTGTTTCCTTGGCTGAACAATTTAGGTGGGTGTTTTCTGAACTGGGACAGGATCCTGACTTTAGTTTTATACGTTTAAGGAGAAGGGCTTGAGCCCCTCACATGACTTCTTACAGCCTGGCCCCTTTAGGATCTGTCCCAATTTATCAACAGCAGAGAGGAAACTCTCTTTAAAAAAAAAAATACTAGCAGAGAATCTCTGTGTAAACAAAGTTTCTTCCTGAAGTCTGGCTATGGTCTGGTAGCCTGAGGTTGAGGGCCAGAGCAGTAATTTTCACTCCTGACAGAATGGTCAAATGAGAAAAGTCTTCATCCTACAGCATCATCTTTTGTCTAGAAGCATTTGGAAGTGCTTGCCTTGGTAATGCATAGGAATTTATGGTTGCTTTTATGTTGCCTTAGAAACAGATTAATTGCTTAGCTTTAAGGCTTTCCGTCAGCAAGAATTACATAGAAAGGAATTCCAGGTCATGATGAAGGCGAGTCAAGGAGTTCCTTGGAATAACCCCAGATGACAATCAACAGAATACGATTAGGCTGTTCATCCAATATGCTGGGCTGGTGGGAATGCCAGCATACTCCTTTTCTCTGAGTCAGGTCTTCCTTGATAGTCAAAACTGGCTACAGCTTCCTGCAGGCAATAGGTACTCTGCTGCCTAACTGCTCCTCAGACCTCTTCTCTGTAAAGGCTCTTCCAAAACCTTTACAAAGGGAGCTTGGGAAAGATATGCCTTACAGACACATGTTTCTATTTCTTGTGGCTGTGACCTCTCCCTTCAACACTAGTGGCTGGATATTTTTTCACCATCCTTTGTCAGTGCCATTCAGGTCTGTAATCTATACATGATGAGGTTGTTTGTTTCATTTTAAAATAAACAGTGAGCAGAAGATAATTCAGGTATTCTTGATACTAACTATGCTGCAATCTCATTTGGATGATATCCTGGATATTCCTAAGTAAGCACTGGCCATGGACAAAGAGTTGATCTGAATCCACCATAAAAGTCAGCCTATCCCTTGTATCAGCAGATCAAGGTGGAATATAAGAAAGCCAGGCAGAAAACCAACATGCCTGCACCCTCTCTTCTTATCTTCCTGCTTAATTTTAATGGAAATATATATTTGAGGGAAGGTGAGGAGGGTTAAGTAGAACTTTTTGAGTCTGATGATAGAGGAAATACCCTGAAAGAAAGGAGACAAAAGGATGAAGAAGAACTCACACTTAGATAATACCTATCCCAGATCTTCATGAGTATTTGGATTTGGTATTAACTTAATGAAAAAAAAAAAGAGACTGAAGTCCAGAGCGTTCTTTCCAGTTGCTTCATGGCCAATAAGCTACATCAGTGTTTTCAGTCCACTGATTTCACACATTATAATGATGCCATCTTTTGAATATAATTGTGATTGATGCTTTTAGTTAACATCGGAAGCCCTCTCCTTTTTCTCTGATAGTGATGATGGATTTTTACTGATCCATCCACCTCTATAGAGCTGGTACTCTTTTGGCTAAGAACATATTGTGAGATGTGGCTTAGGGAAGGGATAAAGGGCAGGGCTTTTTCTTGGCCGACCTAAGAGATTGCCATGACAGTGCATGCAGGAAGAGGTTGCCAGACAATTGCTAAAAGACCAGAGAGGGAAAAGGACAGCTGACTTTAGGAACATGCCAGCCCACGTGTTATACCACAGTCATTGATGCTTGTCTGTTTGAGTCTCTAATCTGTAAGATAAAAGCCAAGCCATTGTATACTTTCCACAAGACTTTTGCTAACTAGGCTCTCATAACCCTGCATAGAAGCCAAGAGGCTTTCCAATGGGCTAGTCCAAGCCTAAGCCCAGTAGTTCTCAAAGATTACTTCACACACTATCAGGGATGATAATAATGAAGTGGTTAATTATATCAGTCTTGGAAACAGACCAGGGTTTGAATCTTAGTTCAGGAGTTTACTATCTGTATGACTTTCAACAAGTACTTAACCTGTCAAAGTCTCAATTATCCCACCTCCAAAATGGACTAATTATACCTACTATATAGGGTTATTGTTAGGGCACTGTGCATTGCACAGCTCCACAGGGTGCTGTTCATGTAGTCTAGAATGGAAATAATAACACTAGAAATTGTGTAACACAGCAATTCTTGTTATTGTATCAGTAAATATTATATATAATTGATACATATAAAGAATTTACCATAGTGTCTATCACAGTGTTTAAGAATGGAATCTAGTGTTAATGTTCTCTCAGGCAATTGACTATAATTTGCTGTTGTGTGATTTTGAAACTTGCTTCTAAGAAGGAAAAAGCAAAATAGTTTTTGGTACAGAAAACACAATTTGCAAAGGTGTAGGTGAGAAAGTATTGTCTTGTTCAGGGAACAGAAAGAATTTCCATATTCTGGAGCTCAGAGACCAGATCATAAAAGGTCTTGAACAGTCTGTTGAGGGGTTTGGGCCTTGTCCTCATGGCAATAGGCACCCAGTGAAGAGTTTTAAGGGAAGTCAGAGTGTCAAATCTGCACTTTAAGAATTTCATTTTGGCTGAAATGTGCAGAATGGAATGATGTTATTTGGCAGTAATTTGAAGGGAGTGGTTAATTATATCAGTCTTGGAGACAGACACAGGTTTGAATCTCTGTTCAGTGTTTACTATCTCTGTTCAGTACTACTATTTATTACAAATGTTTAACCTTTCTGTCCTCATAGGTTCCCAAGACATTTTAAGTTAATGTTCCAAAAAGATCACTACGAACGCTTCTTTCTCCTTTTTAAATGTTAGACCTCTACTGTGCCATTTGTATACCTGCCATGCATTGGGATCACCTACAAATCAGATTTTATTATAGTAGGTAAAAGCTGGCCTCCTTTTTCCACCCTTGCGCCTACAGTCTATTCTCACTGAACCAGTGGAGAGATCTTTCTAAAAGACAAATTGGATCATATCACACTGTGATTAGACCCTTCCCTGTGATTCCCGTCTCCTTCCCCATCAAAGCCACTGTTGTGTGGTGCCCTCAGTGCCCCCACTTGGAGCTGTGCCAACTCCCCCCCATGCCTGTCCCTCTCCCACGTTGGTTTCTCTGTGGTTCTGGGCTATGCTGAGCACAGTTCCCATGAGGACTTTTGCACTTGCTTGGAATTCTCTTCCTGCAGATATCCATGAGATTTGATCCCTTGTTTTCTTCAGGATTTTGCTTAAAAGTTACCTTCTCAGAGAGGCCTTCCCTAACCATCCAATATAAAATCATGCATGCCATGGGTGTGAACACACTAACACACACATGCATGCACACACACACTCGCCCATTTCTCCTTAGATTGCTTCCCTCCACACACCGTAGCACTTTTTACCATCTGATATTTATATTTACTTGTTTGTTTTCTCCTCTTTAGAATAAAAACTCAGTGAGAACAGAGACTTTGTTTTATTCACTGGTGAATTCTCAGGACCCAGAGAAGAGACTAGCAAGTCACTCTAAAATGTGTATTAAACATGCATAAATATTTGTGGAATAAATGGATGCATAAGGGAGTTGGAACTAGATCTTCCACTATTCTTGCAGCCTCGTTGAATCTCACTTTGCTTTAAGCAGAAATCCCACAACCTGCCAAAGCTCTGCAATGGCTGAACAAGCAGACATACTGACTATGAACTTTCGCATATTTAGAAAATGTGCTTCTTCTATTTTTCAATCTTTTACTTAGATTGAAAGTAAACTCTCTACTACTGTTCACTCTACTGGTCTTCTTTGGTATGGGAAAAATGTCAAAGAAGCTTATCTCTCAGTAGTAATGAGCTAAAAAGGGCTTTAGATTGTGGTGGGATCTCTGAGGGTCTGCCAGGTTGTGCTAGGCAGGGGGGTTCTTCTAGGCCCTGTTTTAGTTTTCAGCATAAACCATCAGCAGCAAACATGAGCCAGAGAGTGTAGGCAAACGTAGTGTGAAAGCCTCTTATCCAGCTCCTCTTTTAACTTTTTCCAGGCCATCAGGCTATATTCTGACTCAGGACCTCTTCTTATCGCTGCATTATCTGATGTCTTAACTGGTCCCTCCTGCAAGGCCTTTCAGATGAGTTACCCTGACTTGGAGTAGACCTCCCTCTACTTCAGTTCCCCCACCCCCATCCCAGGTTCTGAAGGCAGAGAGGATGTACGATCCGAGCTGAATTTTGCTTGAGCTGGTGGGTAGGGCCGCAGCAGCAGCTCAGCACACTGCTTTGCTTCTCCAGCTTTGTGCTGCTCCGTGACTGTGTTGCCGTATCCCTGATTGCCTGCGGTCCATCATCATATGTGTACTTTGTGGTCACTGTTGTTATGCTGCATGAGCTAATTTCGATGGAATTATTGGCCCTGCATTTTTTGGTCAGTGGAACCCTCTACAGAACTAATATGTGTTTTAGACTGACCATGGAAAGTATGACATCGACACTGAGTAGGAACATTTTAAGGCTGGTAACGGCTGATTTCACAGCCTGCCGGGCTCTTACCCACAACCAGGCCCAGGCCTGATTATCTCCCTTTCCTGTGTGAAAGGCCCACAGGTTCTAAAGCAGGCTCTGTACACAGATGTGAGATGTGAAGAGCTGTGCTTGAAGAACCAGTTGCCCAGCTGCTAATGTATCAGGAGACCTGGGCTGGCTGAAAATTAGGAGGAAATGTGCTCTCATCAAAACATGCTTTAAAAACTGTACTTAATGTGTGGAAATATTGCATTACAGCAGAATGTTTTCCCCCTCCAGAACAAATACTATTGAGCTTTGATTGCAGGCAAGCTTGAAGAGTTCTCTGTTTCCAAGTGAATGTGGAGGAACAGGACATGATTTCATGAAATACAGTGTAAGGTGTACTCCAAAATTTAAGATAATCATCAGGCCTTGTGTTGGTAGGATTTTTCAGAGTCTGAATTTCAATGCTTCAATGTTAATAAGGTGCTTTTGGCAAAGAAGCAGTTTCTGGAAGATGTTGTATTAACCAAAATTTAAAAGAAAATCTGGTTTAGCAATAAGGAGGAAATTATTTAATGCTTCAAAAGTTTTGGTTTCTTTTTCTTCTTGGCTATTAGCGTGCATAAATGTGTATTTAATAAGGCAAGGCTATAATTGAACTTTTCATTTCTAATAAGTCAATTGTGTATCTTGCTCAGTGAATGGGGACTACACATAGAAAATTCACAGATAAATTGAGTTGTAAACTTTACAAAGGATTGCTTAATTACTGGTGAAGTTTTTTATAGAATAATCATTCACCATAGATTTTGTGATGGTCAAATATAAACCAGTTACTGGTAAGATTAGTAAAAATAAGTAATTAGTCATGATTTCAATGTGGCTCTAATGGTGTGATTTTTTTTTCCACCCTCTACCCCCACCTTATTTTTACCAGTAGGTTGCGACAGTTGGAAGTCTCATGTACAACATGCTGCGATTAAGTCTCTCACCCACCTTTTCAGTGGGATTTCATCTGTTAGTCATCGTGGCTCTCTTGTTTTCCCATGTGGACCATATAAGCGCTGAGACAGAAATTGAAGGAGAAGGAAATGAAACCGGTGAATGTACTGGCTCATATTACTGTAAGAAAGGGGTGATTTTACCCATTTGGGAGCCCCAAGACCCTTCTTTTGGGGACAAAATTGCTAGAGCTACTGTGTATTTTGTGGCCATGGTCTACATGTTTCTTGGAGTCTCTATCATAGCCGATCGGTTCATGTCCTCTATAGAAGTCATCACATCTCAAGAAAAAGAAATAACCATAAAGAAACCCAATGGAGAGACCACCAAGACAACTGTGAGGATCTGGAATGAGACGGTTTCTAACCTGACCTTGATGGCTCTGGGCTCTTCTGCTCCTGAGATTCTCCTTTCAGTAATTGAAGTGTGTGGCCATAACTTCACTGCAGGAGACCTTGGTCCTAGCACCATCGTGGGAAGTGCTGCATTCAATATGTTCATCATTATTGCACTTTGTGTTTACGTGGTCCCTGATGGAGAGACAAGGAAGATTAAGCACTTGCGGGTGTTCTTTGTGACGGCAGCCTGGAGCATCTTTGCCTACACCTGGCTTTACATTATTTTGTCTGTGATCTCTCCTGGCGTTGTGGAAGTCTGGGAAGGTTTGCTTACTTTCTTCTTCTTTCCCATCTGTGTTGTGTTCGCTTGGGTAGCAGATAGGAGGCTTCTCTTTTACAAGTATGTCTACAAGAGGTATCGGGCTGGCAAGCAGAGGGGAATGATTATTGAACATGAAGGAGACAGGCCATCTTCCAAGACTGAAATTGAAATGGATGGGAAAGTGGTTAATTCTCATGTTGATAACTTCTTAGATGGCGCTCTGGTTCTGGAAGTGGATGAAAGGGACCAAGATGATGAAGAGGCTAGGCGAGAAATGGCTAGGATTCTGAAGGAGCTTAAGCAGAAGCATCCAGAGAAAGAAATTGAGCAATTAATAGAATTAGCAAATTACCAAGTCCTAAGTCAGCAGCAAAAAAGTAGAGCATTTTACCGAATTCAAGCTACTCGCCTGATGACTGGAGCTGGCAACATTTTAAAGAGACATGCAGCTGACCAAGCCAGGAAGGCTGTTAGCATGCACGAGGTCAACACGGAAGTGGCTGAAAATGACCCTGTTAGTAAGATCTTCTTTGAACAAGGGACATATCAGTGTCTGGAGAACTGTGGTACTGTGGCCCTAACCATTATTCGCAGAGGTGGTGATTTGACCAACACTGTGTTTGTTGACTTTAGAACAGAGGATGGCACTGCCAATGCTGGGTCTGATTATGAATTTACTGAAGGAACTGTGGTCTTTAAGCCTGGTGAGACCCAGAAAGAAATCAGAGTTGGCATTATCGATGATGATATCTTTGAGGAGGATGAAAATTTCCTTGTGCATCTCAGCAATGTCAAAGTGTCTTCTGAAGCTTCAGAAGATGGCATACTGGAAGCCAATCATGTTTCTACCCTTGCTTGCCTTGGATCTCCCTCCACTGCCACTGTAACTATTTTTGATGATGACCACGCAGGCATCTTTACTTTTGAGGAACCTGTGACTCACGTGAGTGAGAGCATTGGCATCATGGAGGTGAAAGTGTTGAGAACATCTGGAGCTCGAGGAAATGTTATCGTTCCCTATAAAACCATTGAAGGGACTGCCAGAGGTGGAGGGGAGGACTTTGAGGACACTTGTGGAGAGCTCGAATTCCAGAACGATGAAATTGTGTAAGTTCTTTGTGTGTCTATATGTATGTGTGTGTGTGTGTGGTTGAGTGTGTTTAAGAATGCAAGGGTGTGTGCATCATTTTTTAAACTAAATGGCATGCAATGAATGAAGCTGTTTTTGTTCAAGACCACTTTCCAAATACCAGTCCTCACTTGGGTGCCACTCGTCAATGTGCTCTATACACAGAGATCTTAATTTGACATCAAGATTTTATTTTTGCTTTTGTATGTTTCCATATTTTAAATACACTGTGAACCGTGATAAAGTGAATCTTGTGATATAGTTTATCAGGTCACTTAAGATGGGTTGAAAAATTTGTATTCTGTTTTGAATCACATGATATATACACAAAAAAGGAATATATAAAACATCACAATAGGTCTCTAAGTTCCTTGCTAAGTACAAATTGGGAGAGCCCAAAAAGGAAACACCTCTGAAAAGAATTTCCTGGCTACCAGAGCTGGCTGAAAATATTTTTGTGGATTTTATCTGACATTGTGTTTTATGGCAATATAAGTTAAGGTTTCTGCTTCAATGCTAATGCTTAATTGTGAATTAGTGACCAACCCTGCTTCTTTGGTTTTATGCTAACATGGGAAAAACTATACAACTCTTTTGTAGTTTCAGTCTGGTTTTACTTTACATGATTAAACAAACCCTTTTACCTTACTTATATAGTGATGGAGAGAGAAATGAGATTCTGTCCAAGCATCCTAGTTGTCAGGGAGCAGGTCAGAGATAAGAATGAGGAACAATTTACTCTTCCTATTGGTACTTACGGTTACAACAGTGCCTATGTTGTCACATGAAGTGCCCAGTTGTGCAGTGATTTTTCCACTGACAGTTGTTATTTAGAGAGCTGTTCCTCCTTCCTGGCCTAGGAGAGGGCATTGCATTCAACTCACCAAAAGCAAACCAGAAAATTTGATTCAATGAGCAATGTCCAAACTGGAAGGAAGGAAGAAAGAGAGGAAGCTATTTATAATATCTGCAGTACAACAAAGAACATCAAAATGAATAATTATGTTGGTTGAAACATTGGTAATTTAGAAATTTCAGGAAAGAAAAATAAATATATTAAATACTGTTAGTTCTAAAAATGGTTAAGTCTTGTGCTAATGGCATGTGATATGTCAAATGGCAAATACATGCTAAGTATGAAATTTCTCCTACTGAAAGTATAGGGATCATATAATTTTTTTTTCCAAAAAAAAATGAAAGTGTAGGGAAAGCAAACCAAAAATGGGTGGGGGATGGGCAGAGAGAACAGGTTTTCCTAAAAAGAGCCTTCCCCTGTCTTTACATCTCTTTGACATTGTATTATAGAGATGGACAGTTACTGAGTACAATATCACAATGAAAGCAAGCTAAGCAGAGATTATAATATCCATCTTCCAATGTGTGTGTGGGCGGGGGGATAGTATTTTGGTTAATATAGATTTTATGTTGGTTCTCATGTTGTTAGTGTTCCACTTACTGAGATGTATTTTCTTGGGACGCTTATTTTACTGAAAGATAGTGATATAGTAGCTAATTGATATCCTTCACACCCAAAAAATAATTTTTCCAAGGGTCGTGCATTGAATGTGATCTTGCCCAGGTTAGCACACATAAACTTTATTACTTTGCTAAAAATTCTTTCCCGTTATATTTAATAACCATTTTAGTTACATAACCCTCCTGTATTAGATAGCACTTGTAATCCATGTAAAAGTGTATTGCATGCTATTAAAGGTGTATTTCATGTTATTAATAGAACTTACAAGGGTAGCCCTTAAAACACCTTAAATCAGGGTTTGGTTTTGTTTGTTTGACAAAGGATGTTTTCTCTTGAAAATTTTGTCTTGCTTTCTCTTAAGAATAATCACTCTGTACTTGTTTATTTGAAAAGTAGCTTTCCCTATTTACTCTGCTGTCCAGGACTTTTACCGAATCATGAATAAATAACCCTCCTGTGGGTGGCACAATGTAGAAGAAGAAGAAAAATGATTTAAAGAAAAGATTGACACTGATTTGATGGAATAATTTATTCTGCCAAGCTCCATTTAAAACATTCATCCTGTGTAATTAAATTGATCTTATTCTTGCTAAGGAAGGAATATTGCCAAACTCCATCTTTAGAAATTTAGATTTCTTGTAAGAATTGGTGGAATTGGTGAAAATTGTTAAGAATTGGTGCCACCTCTGTATGTATGTTCTTGGGACTATTCTAGATCAATCACCAGTTCCTTGTTTTATAAAACCATTACCGTGTTTTATTTATTAAGTTGAAATATGAAATTTTAGAAATGGCAAAGCATTTTATTTATAAGTGGAAGGAAATTACAGCCCTACATTTTTTTTCTTTCTAGAATTTTAATTTTTAAGAGTTTTCATCTTGACTCTCTAGACAAGCTTTGTAGATACTTAGTAGGTCTATTGATTGCATTAATTTGTTTATGTGACTGGGACTTAGCCTTAAGTTAAGCACCAAGGATTCAAACACAATGTTTCTAGAAAAATATGTTATCAAAGATATAGAGTTATGCTGGCCTTTTTAGCAGTTTAGAAACCATTAGTTTTTTTTATGGATTTTTTTTTTTCAGTGATTGTCTCTAGTGCCAGGTCCATACAATCAGATCCAAGTAAAAGAAAGTTTGTCATCATACAATGGATTTGGACCATGTAGTCTCGACCTAACTTATCTTCAAGAATAAATTTATATCTCGTCGAATTACACAGTTAATCTTGAGAGGTGACTTCAAAATCTACAATGCATAAATGATGTTGACACCATTAAACTTTATTAAATACTTTGAAAAATCTTTTTTTGTTTGTTTAATGCTGTGCTCAGAGCCAGAATTTATAATTCTTTCCAGAGCTTCATAAAGAGATTCCTGGAAAAGGCTGGAGTTAAAAGTTATCTAATTTTTAAGTCGCCATTAACCAAGGTAGAAATAGGGTCCAAACTGATCAGGGATGGAGACTAAGAGGCAGTATAGCTTTATTGATTCTTTGATGCCAAAAACAAGATAGATTTCTTATTTTTAATATAGAAGTCATTTAAATTTATAACATGAGAATGTTTGTACCTGTTCATTCATATTCTCACATAAATGAGGAATTATTTCCACCTCACCTTTCCTAAGATCAAAATGTACTTGAGAAAAAAATACTGATAAATGATAAGTGGTACTTGTAATCTCTAATAAAACATATTCTCAGCAAAACATTTTAAAATTATAAAGCAAGAGCCTATGAAATAGATATAATTAAAAAGCATATGTTTTTGTATTAGCTCAATCAATGACAAATACTAAACCCATGCCAAGTAATCTTGACTTTCAGCAGGGAATTCTGTCTAATGTTAACAGCTAATAAAAAATAAATGAAGAATATGCTAATTTGATTTGTGGTTTGGTAGGTGATATCCACACATTTGAAGTGCTGTTAATGATTGTTCTTTAATGGTGCTAGTTTAGTGGTAATAATTATTACAAAATGTTGTTTGGTCTTCCAGGGTCTAACATTAGCTTAACTGTTCTGGAAAATGTTATGGTTAATTAACTAACATAGATACAAATCAAATTTAATTACTTAGTTATAGCCCCATAATAATATCATTTTTGGAAGACAGTTCAAAAAATCATGAGCATTTACTGTTATATATTTCAAATGCAGAGTTGAAAGAACAAAATATGTAATTTGGAAAATTTACATAATATATTGCTTAGAAAATCAGTTTACCAGGGGTTCCTAGTCACAACATAATATATTAAACAATGGGTCTATACAAAATTAATTTTGTTTTAACAACTATTACATTTTCAAGTACAGTTGTAGCTTCACTAAATCTAGGAAATATGATGTGGAACGTATTTCAGCTCTCTGACATTCAATATTTATGCCACATTTCCTTCTTTTTGGAAAAAGCACTAGAAAGGAAATAAAATTTCAGCATTATATAGGTTCTATGGAATTATTATTATTATCATATTCCAGGGAAAATAAATTTTTTGGTTTTCCAATTTATATTACCCATGTTCTTTTTTTGCTGTACAGAATTCCAAGGAATAAAGACCTAGCTATATGAGATGGCAATCCAATTCTGAAAGCAGAACAAAATATGTAATATAAGAAGACAGCCAGATGTAAAATAGGTGAAACAAAGATATTAAGAAAACTTGAAGTGATCAGAGCAAAATAATAATTGTGTGGGGAAATCAGAAATGGTGAAAAATACTAGAGAATATATGGCTAGGCCAGAAAGACTATTAGCATATACTATCTTGAATCCAACATTTTTCAAGATTAACTTTATAGCAGAAGAATTTTATCTGCTACCTTTAGACTATTAAAATGATGGATGCATGATATTTTATATTGACATAAAATTTTCCTAGGTAATGTGCTAATGTAAGATATTTGGAGGGAATAACTTTAACATTTTAATGGATTTCTGCTTTAGTGGATTATCTTTTCAGACCAGCATATTTATCTCTTTTTAGAGCCAAATCACATGTAGCATCATCTGCAAACCTAAATTATAACTACAAGATGTTTTTATAAGTGCATATGTTTTCTGAATGCATAACTATCATAAAAATAAGACAGGGTAAGAGCCAAAAACATTTATGAGTTTTCATTCAGTACTGCCAGAACCCTAAATTGATTATGTGCAGAAAGGTTATTTACCATGTCAACCAGATTGCCATATTTGTTGTTGTAGTCTCATTTTTCCAGTGCCAATTAAAGTTTGAGGTTATAATGTTATGTAAAGGAATTTTGTCTTAGCAAATGAAAATAGTTTAGACTCACTGAAGTGTTTAAATTATGGGCTCTTTTCTTAGTCATCATTCAAGGCCGTTACATAGGAGGCTGATTGCTTCACTAGTTTAGGGGTAGAAGAGAATTTACATATCAATTAATCAGCACATACTTAATAAGCTATTGATTTGTGCCCAGCACTGGGCTAATAATTATGAAGAAAATAGAAGAAATATGCTCCTTATACTCTAAAATGGGAAATAATGAGATAGTGCATATTCTGACAAGTACAAACATCGTTATAAAGACATTGTGTAAGCTGTAGGGGAAGCCTTAATTTTGGACAAAATATTTACATTTGTTTTTGGAGGACAGAAGGCATAATTGGAAAGAAAAATGGGATGTGCATTTTAAGATGGAGTCATAGCTTGATAAACCTGAGAGTATGGGCAATTTCAATAAATACAGGATCATTATCAAAATTAATGAAAGACTCAGTGAAAGTTCATTTTGTTTTATGGGATTTTATATCATTATGAGGGTGCTTAAATCAATCTGAGTGTGTCCCTTAAAGAATTATTATTTTAGGAACCCTTTTGTGGTGGGTTGTATAGAAACAAAATTTAGAAGGCCATGCTATTAGACAACATAATATATTCCAAGAACTTTCTCAAATGCTTTTTATATATTTAATATTGTAACAACCCAATGAAGTAAGTGGCATTGCAGATGGAAAAAACTTAAACTCAGAGAGATTAAATAATTTCTTCAAAGTGTTATGAATTATGGATCCAGGGTTTGAACCCTTGTCTATTTGACTTAAAAGCTTATGTGCTTGTCCTTCTGCTGTTTGTGAGTTAGTCCTTGGGTCTCTAGAAATGATTTGATTTACTGTAATCCTGTAGTCGAGCAATTATCAGCCCATTTTGTTACCTCATTTTCTCAGACTTACTACTCTGCCACCATCTTGTAAAATCTCAGCAGATTTTACACTAAATTGTAAAGTGGGGAGAGATTTTCTTTGCTTTTCTTTCCTGAGGATACCAGTAACTCAGGGAAGGAGATTTAATTACATGTAATTCTTTTGAATGGAGTAAACCTTGAAGGTATAACAACTACAGTAGGGTTATTTGTTAATATTTTGCTGCTCTTGGGTTAGCTAAGGTGTGGAAAATTGCCTGTGGTCAATATGGTAATATCATGGGAAGTGTAGAGGCTTTCCTACAAAATGTCTTCATCATGTTCTGTCATGGCTACTGAAATCTGATCGTTGGAGCTTCATTCTTTGAGGTGGTAACAACTCCTAAGTATTAGCCTTGCAACAGTGGGGTTGAAGTGGCTCTGCGCCTGGTGGCAGGAAAGGATGAGAAGACAGCAGACTGTCAGACTGTGGGTCAGTGGCACTGGAGATTCCTTATAACTGCCTTGGGAAAGCCGGCTGGGAATGTGGGGGCCTGGAAGGTGCTGAGAGAGCAGGTAAGACTTGAGCTGCTGGCTTCTCACAGTGCCTCGCAGTTTCTGCCCTGCTAGTGGGAAGTCCAGAAGGTCCTGAGAAGGAAAGCAAGCAGTAACAATATGGGAAGAATTATAGGAAATCTCCTCCATTGCTTCCGCTCCTGGCTTGACGCACCGCCTACGTAATACCCATCTATTTGCCAAAGGTTGAGCCAGCCAGGGCCCTTTCTTTTTACAGGCCTATACAGCTGTCTCACTATAGAGCCAGGCTAAATAAACAATTCCTTTTATTTCCTGCCTTTCTCCCGAGGACTCGGCACTCTAGATGACATTTTCTTTCCTTTTCACAATGTCTCCACAGGGTCAGATGTGGGAATAGGCATTGTGTTCTTTGGTAACAGTTGGAGATTTGGAGGCAAGGAGCAAAAACAGAGCCAAAAGCAGAACTTGGGTCCCTTGCAATGGGGCAACCAGGGAGATCTCAACATACCTGGCAATTCAAATATTAATAAAATAGCTGAGGACATTTTCCGGACACAGTTTTCTGCTTTCATTTTTGTTTTTTATGCTTAGGCATGAGAGATCTGGAGTCTTAGGTATTCTGAAGCTTTGTGGTGACACTTGAAGCCAAGGCCACCCCATTTCTCCATGTTAGCCTTCCTGAGATGAAGATGGACTTAGGAGGATCCCTCAAGTTGGATTCTACACCCATGTTTTGGGCTCTATCTCTGTCCCCTACTAGCTTTGTGCCTTTGAGCAAGTCACTTAAGTTCTGATTCAGTTTTCTCATCTGTAAAATGAAGATGATGGTGGTGGTAGTGGTTGTGGTTGTGGTGGTGGTGGTGGTGATGGAGGTGATGGTAGTGATGGTGGTGGTAGCAGTGGTGGTGATGGTGGTGGTGGTGGTGGAGGAGGTGGTAATGGTGGTGGTGGTGGTGATGGTAGTGGTGGTGATGGTGTTGATGATGATGATAGTGATGGTATTAACTTTTATCGAGAGCCCGGTTTCATGCTGTTTTCCTTGCATTATTCATTTGATTTAATCCTCACAACTATATTAAGTAGGTACTGTTATACTCATTTGACAGATGAAGAAATTGAGGCTTAGAGGTTAACTAACTTTCTCTGGGTCACACAGCTAATAAAGGGTGGATATAGAATCCAGGCAGTAGGACTGCCTGACTGTAATGCCTATGCTGTCTCATTAGTGGCTGTTTCTCCCCTGGAGTTGCTTTCTTATGCAAGGAGGAGCATGTTTGAGGCCGTGGTGCTGTGACCCTAACTACAACATGTGCTCATGCATCTCAGAAGATGAGAAACTAGAGCAGTCATTTATCTTTTCTGCTATTCTTGAGCATGGACTAACCACATTGCACCCCCTTTCCCCACTCTCCGTTAACCCAGCTAGAAGGGCGATGGTTGGCTGAGTTTGAGAAGCAAGAGAATGCTAAATGCTGTGATCCCTCCATGTATCTGACCTGCCCAATTATTGTCAGTTATTTTTTCTCTCACACAGTATTTATTTTCCCTTGTTCTTAAATTAAAAAAAGAGACATCTTTATTATTAGTTTTCTGTCGTTGCCTGTGCTAGCCCTGTAGCATTTAACTTCCTTATATGGCTGAATAACGAATGTAGCTTTTCTCCATACTTAAAATAGTTTCTTGGTCTGTTTTTTTTTAATATGTTACCAGACAATGTATATTAATGACAACAGAGAATTAGTATCAGGGGATGTTTGTTACCTTATATCAGCACTAAAAAGAAGTTTAAAAAGTTATATTCTCTGATCCTAGAAGTGATTAATAGTAAGCATTATTGATTAGGAGACTTTTGAACCCTAATGGCAGTTCATCTGATACAAACCTATGATTCCAACCTCCACAGCAAATGGAATTTTTACATACATTTATAAAAGTCCAATTCCAAGTCACTCTTGCTTCTGAATTACATTCTCTCTAGGGGACAAGAACAAAGAAAAAAAACTCCTACCTAAAATCAGATGACTGACCAGTGACATCTTGCACACACCTTATACAAAATCAGTGTTCAGGTGTATCTATAAAAATTTGTTTTTGAGCAAGGTAGTTTTATTTTATTTTTTAACTTTTGCAGGCAAATTATTGATCTGTTTAGAGTAATGCCAATGGCAATATGTTTATAAATATAATTAAATATAATTTAAAAGAAATCTGCAACTGTGCTTCAAAAAAGAACATTTCTCTTAAACACACACATGCATTTATTACTTATCAAGAAAAAAGTGAGAAAGTAAAATTAAGTCCTATTTACATAGAGTTTAATTTTTAGGGCACAATAAAGCAAAAAAGTTCCTAAAATTATAGGGACAACTTTCCTTCTCACACACCAATCATTACGATCTTAACTTGACACAGTTTTTTAAAATGAGCTATTCAGTTTAATGTGTCTATCAGTATGTCTGGGATTTGTGCATCAGCTGATAGAGAAGTAGAGTGGTGGGCGGGGTGGAGAGAGGCAGAGGAAGAGGTGGAGGCAGGGAGGATAGGAAGGAGGAGGGGGTAGGCAGAGAAAGAGGGATGAGGGAAGAAGGGAGGCAGAGGGACAGAGACAAAGACAAAGAATATACAGCCCTGATTAGATTTCAGCATTTCTGAAATGAAGTGAAGCCTGGAATTAGTCCAGATTCTTGCTCAAGCAAACAGAAGACAGGATGAGAGTAAGGAAATAGACATGGGATTCACTCAAGCTGCTTCTTTATTAAAAATAGATAGCACCTTTGCCCTTGAAATCCAGTGCATGTCCCTGAGTATGTTTGACAAGCCAGAAGTAGCTTGTGGAATCCAGGAGGTCTGAGACCCTATGTATTGATTCCTACTTTCAGCAAATGTTCTGTGACCACCTATCCTGTGCCAAGTCCCTTGCAAGATGCTGGGACAGCATTGGTGTTTAAGACGTAGCCCCTGCCATAGAGAACTTCGTGCTGTGCTAGAGGAGATAGATGTACAGATGTTTAACCATACAACAATGTGGATGTTTAGTCACCCCCCCCCCGAAGCTTCTCTGTGCCTCCCTTGCATCATTCCCTCTCTCGATGCCTCCTGACGTGGCCCTTGCCACTGGCGCTTAGGCTGAGAACGAATGATGATGAGCTGTCAGTGTCACTGCTGGCTCCCTCTGACAGCATCAGCCCACTCCCTGTGCCTGCTCTTCCCCAGAAGAGAACCACACGGCTCCCTCTCCTTCCCTGTCCCCATCCCGGATGGTTTCTGTGACAGTGTGGCTGCCCTCTCTAATGGAGAACAGAAGAGTAGAGATTGGGAAAGATTCAATTCTGATTCGTTTTCAAAGCAGTAATGAACTCAGAAGAATGTGACTTAGGAAAGGTTTTGTCTTCTACTTTGTTTCCAAATCCCGTGCCTTACCAAGGGAAGCATATGTTCCTCACATCTGAGTCCTTTGTCTAAATGGTGTGATTTTATTAAGCCTAAGCAAATGAGGCTGTTATAGACATTGGAACTACTTAGGCAGGATTTTGATAAGCTGCGGCTCCGTGCCTTCAGGTTCTCAGCCTCAGGGGGTCCAGCATCTCAGAATGTCCTGACATGGTGTTGAAGGAGACCAGACAGATTACCAGGGAAAACCAGACAATCAGAGGTGGAGGGTCTTTTGAGCTGTTGTTAATATGGAAAAAAGAATTCTATCTGGGTGAGTTCTGGGATGGTATAAGCTGATATGGTATGTAAAGCTGCAGTCCCCAACCCCGGGGCCGCAGACGGGTACCAGTCTGTGGCCTGTTAGGAACCAGGCTGTACAGTAGGAGGTGAGCAGTAGAGCGAGTGAAGGTTCATCTGTATTTACAGCTGCTCCCCATTGCTGGCATTACCACACAGGCTCCGCCTCATGTCAGATCATTGGCAGCATTAGATTCTCATTCCTATGAGAATGAGAATCCCATGAACCCCACTGTAAACTGCACGTGTGGGGGATCTAGGTTGCACTCTTCTTATGAGAATCTAATGCCTCATTATCTGAGGTGGAGCTGAGGTGGTGATGCTAGTGCTGGGGAGTGGCTGCAAATATAGATTATCATTAGCGGAGAGGTTTGCGCAATAAATGTAATGCGCTTGGATCATCCTGAAACCATCCCCACCCCCAGTCCGTGGAAAAATTATCTTCCATGAAACTGATCCCTGGTGCCAAAAAAGTTGGGGACTGCTGTTATAAAGTGATTTATCTGACCTACACATGGTCTAGTAGAATGGAAGAATATTAATATGATGTAATAATAATATAATACTAAGTAAATAAAAATATGTAAGTATAGATATAAATATAAAACAAATAAAATAATAATATAAAGAAAATTAAGTCCAGATATTGGCCTGGCAATATCAAGAGCTAAAATACCTTGCAGAAATTAGTTGTTTGAATAATTCAAATGTATCCTATAGGTTTGAATTCTTTCAGGGAAGGAACATCTTTCCTAATATTCCATGACTTCTATAGTCATTGTAAATTATAATATATTCTCCTAAATTAATCTGTTTTTAATTAGTTGGTTATTAATTCAGTGATCAATTCTTATATATGAAGCACTTAAGACATTTTGAGGTGGATCTGGATCTTTGGTCCTACAGTAAAGTTTTCCGGTCCATTGAGTTCTATGACTCCATATGTTCACCTTTTATATATGGGGGTTTGTGTATGTGTGTGTGTGTTTGTGTGTATTTTCTAGTCAAGCTATCAGTGTGCCTGACTCTAGCTATGTTCATTTTAAATGTGTTGCTTCCCAAAGATGGTCATAGAATAAAAGTGAATAGTAGGTATTAATTGTGGACACAAAGGAAATGACCTTGGGGAGTCAAATGCTTAGCACTTTCCTTAGTGGATGGGCTTTGTGATAGTTATTGCAGCCACCCAGAGGCCCCTTCTGCAGGTAACATAATGATTAAGAGCACAGGCTTTGGGGCCAGACTAGCCTGGGTTTAAATCCTTGTTCTATTTTATGGACTGCATAAATTCAGCCCTCTTAACCTCTCTATGTTTCAGTTTCTCCATCTATACAATGAGGATGATAGTATCTATTTCAAAGGATTAAATCCATTTAGCCAGTACCTGCCTTATAGTAAGTACTTGGTAAGTGATAGTTATTGTTGTTATCTTTAGTTACTTTCCAGACACCTCATTACAGAAGTCTAATCCCTAGGCAAGGGGGTGGTATTGTAAAAACCATGACCCATCCTCATTTAAAAAAAAAAAAAAATATATATATATATAAGCTTTCTGGAAATTAGGTGCAGGGTGCTTCTCCTTTTATCTCTCTTTTCTTAAATACACACACATACACTTTTGAGTTGAGTGAATTCTGTGTGTGCATATGTGTGTCCATGTGCTTGTTTTTAGGGTAGGGGCACTTAAGGCATATAGTTGTCTTCTACTAGCCAAATAAAAATGATCACTACAGGGAACAATCAAAATTACGATAAGATGCTTCCCAGATTATGCCCCATCAATGCAATCATCGTTTTGGTAGAGGAAGGGAGGGAAGCAAGATATGATATGGAGACCAGGAAGCTGGGACTAACAGGGAACAAGGAATGGGTCAGAGACAAGCTTTTTCCTTTACCCTAACACTTCACTATTAGCAAGGTTCCTGCTTCTCTACTTCATCTTCACAACAACCCGTTGGGGCTTAGCATACCTATTTTGGGCAGTGGGCGTGCCACAGTGATTTATACCTAGTAGGTGCTTTACAAACAGTTTTTGGGTAGATGGTAGAGAGAAAGAAGGAAGCAAGAAAAATTTTTACATATGGGAAAACTTAACTTCAAAGAATTGAGTTGTGCTAAATTACAGAGCCTAAAATGGAAACCAAGTATACTAATACCTCCTCTGGTAATCATGACAGTCCACGAAGTGCTATAGTTGCTGGGTCTAGGACTTACCCTATGCGTCTTTAATATGCTATCAACACACCAACCTCGGGAGAAGCTGCCTACCTGAGTTCTCGCTCTTGGCTTCCAGAAATCTTTCATGATATTTATTTCTCTTATTATCTTTTTAAAGTGTATTTTAATAAGTTTTCACCTGGAATAAATTGTTTGTCTGAGAAGGGAAAAATTGTTGCATTTTGATTCCCTGTGCTCTGGCATCTCTTTACTCTGAGGGATGCCCATGATGATGTAAATATACTCGGAAAATTCTTATAAGATATATAGAGTTATTCAGAGTTAGTACTGGAGGGAGGGTTATGATTGAAATAATAGAAATAATAATATGCTATATTGAAGAGTGGAATGTGCACTTCCATTATGCTGGGGTCACATTCTTACTCTTATCCACCAATAAACACGTCTGTGGAACTGGGTGATTCCTTTTTGTTCAGCATTAATGCTGCCTTAAAAAGAAGCCAGTGACATTAGCAACTTGCCCATGAATCCTCAACACACCTGAAGTGCTACTTCTATCCTTGCTCTCTAAACCTGTCTTTTTTCCCCACCAGCTCTGATTCTTGCAACCATCTGTGTTTGTTTTAATCAATCCATTAACTCAGCAAAAATCTGTTAACTTCTTAATGGTGACTTGTTTTATGCCTAATCTAGAGACTTGAAGATTAAGGTAGTCCCTGAATTCCAAGATTAAAATTTAGTGAGAAAAAGAAAAATAATTACAACACAAAATGATATAATTGTGATGACAGAGATGTATACAAAGTGCTCTGGGAATTCAATAACTCTGGTCTAAAATAGTACTAGTTTAATTTCTTTTCTTCTTTCTTTTACTTTTACTTTGTTGTTGTTTTTTTTAAGTGATACCAGGGCAAGTTTGTTACAAATAATTAAATCCTTTTGGCAATTGTGAAAAATATGTGGAAATCTCATCTGATCTGTCTGCAAATGATAATCATTTTTCACAACCTGACCATCCTGGATATTCTCAGCATATTGCCCCATTCCTTACTGCAGAAATAATCCCTAAATTAACATGATTCTGTCTATATTTTTATGTGTTAGAGATATCAAATATGTATTTTTACTAAGTAAAATAAATAGTCATGTAAGAAATTTCAGTTTGTTAAAGTCCAATTAGCTAGTATAACTGCTGCTCCTTGAATGTATTGATATGATAAATTCAGGAAACATAATTCCCTGTTATTCAAATATACATTCTAATTCAAGTCTAATGTCTAACACTGTAAATAAATCTGTGTCAGGAAGGAAAATAAAAGTACTTAAAAGATGGGCTTTTCTCTTTCTGTTTTAGTAAGTACATTGTTTTAAATGTATTTGTTTAAAAAATTACCTTTAAATTTTTCAGCAAAACTAATCCTAACACTTCCTTTGGGAGCCAATTAAACTTTGTATTACACTGAATATTAAGAAACCTATCTTATGTTTTTCTTAGTTTAGTTTACAATTCCCAGTAATGTCTTGTGGGCCAACCTTCTCAAGGTTCTTCATCTTCTTTGGCATTAAAATCTATCATATTGAAGTCAGTAACAAGACTCAGAGCTGAGAGAACCCTCTTTGTATAATCTTCAAAATGAAATCAAATATCAATAGCCTAAGAAATTTTAAAATGCTGATTTAAGAGACCTCTGTACTTTGCCTCTTGAGAGAAAAGTTGGTAAATTATAATTTTTATTTTTGGTCCTTTACTTTTTTAATCTACATTTTTTTGGGTGGGATAATGTAACGCTTAGGGAACAGCTAGAGTTTGATGACTTTTCTCCCTGCCAAGAGGCTCATAAGTAATAATGTAAGTAAAGAATATAATCCAGGAGACAGAATGGAATGCAGAAGAAAGTAAATGTTTGGGAGTCAGAAGTTCCCAGACCTAAATTGTCTCATTAAACTGTTGATCTGGTTAGTCTGCTCCTAACTAGATCAGGGGCTTTGGGCAAGTCATTTCCCTTCTCTGAACTTTAGTTTTCTTGATAGTAAAATCAAGGCTTTGAAGTAAATGACCTATTGGTTTTCTTCCATCTAAAATACGTTTACTTTCCTAAGAGAAAGCATAAAAAAAGATGACATAACCGAATAAGATTTACAGTCAAGTATAAGGAAACTTTATTTGTATTTCTTTTTGTTTTCTAAATTACTCCATGCCTTAGTTTTCTTTATGTTAGTTATTTGTCAAAAAGAGACATACTGAAAGATAAAAATAATATAAAAAACAAATAAGAGAAGCTTAAATCCCTGTTTCTTAGTGAGTCTTGATGAGTTATGAACTTGCAGAATTATATATGTTCACTGGATTGATCTGCTAAAGTCAATTTTGTCAAATTTGTTTTAGTGTCTTACATAAATTGACATTTCTGTCACAGTGTATTTAGGATAACAATATAATTTATTGTTCGAATCAGAACACTTTTGTGAGTGAAAGGGGGCACTATTAAGAATTATGCAGGTGCAATATTAGAAAGTTGTGGCAGAGTCACCTTAATTTGAGCTTGCTGTCTCAGAAAAGTAGAGAGATTGCTTTTCTGTTGAAAGCACTTTTAATAAGAGATAAATAGTCGTCCGAAATGAAAGACTTTGCATTGGATGTTTCCATTTGTTTGTTTTACCTACTTACATCCTATCCTTTTTTATTATTGTTGTTGTTGTTAAACGAAGCTGTTCAAAAATCATCTTCATACAACTTGGCTAGTAAGCATGTATGCTGGAATGGAGACAGATAATAGGAAATTAATTAGAAGGGTGTCAATGAAAGAGGGAATCCATTGTGCCTAAACCACAACTCAAGTGGTTTGCTAGTCGAACCACATTGGCAGTTTTCTTTTTCTTTTTTTTCCCTCCACATGGATTAAAACAATTGATTTTTCTTCTATGTCTTCAGGGAAATTGTAAAGTTGCAGCTGAAGTAGATCTGTGGGATTGTGAATATAGTATTATCTCTATAACACTCAACTTACCAATTATGTCTTTTTTAAAAATAAGAGAATCTCTGAAGTTCCTTCCAGCTCTAAAAGGCAATTATTCAATAGAATCATACACTCCTGAGAGCCTTTGACCTTGTCTTACTTTATGTTACTCTTAGACTTGGTTGTCCACGCCTAGAGAAATGCTTGGTGCACTTCTAAGCTACTGCGCCTTTAGGCTATCCTCATTGGTCCGTCTTATTCATGAGTTCCATAGACACTCTTCAGGGCCCTGTCCTTAAATACTCTTTCATTCTCTTTTAAAACAAGTATCTGAGCCATATCATCCATGCTTTTTTGGTATTCAGATGACATAAATCTGTCTGTGTCCCTTCTTTCCCAATATTGCCATCTGTAAAGGGTTTTCTCCAATTGATACCTATTGTCTTATTATAAATATACATCATTGTCTTTATTTAACCAGTAGTATTTGTTTTAGGGTGGCTATGTAGTAGTAGAAAGAACAATATTGATCTTTAGGCATAAGCCAATTCAATTCCAATCAAGCTAACTCTATGTTTTCCATAATAAATATATTAACCTATCATAAAGATATGACAAATTAAGCTTATTTATTGATTTTAAATAAGGGAAGAGGTATTGCAATAGTACATGAGCAATGAATAAGCCTCCAAGAGACTAAAATAAGTCCTCATTTAAACATGAATGTGGATGGAACAGAAAAATAATTAAAGAATTAAATATTCTTATTAATTAAATAATAGGTAATGATAATCAAGGCAAGAACAATATAGAATTTAGCACAAAGAAAAATAAATTGGAACAATTAGACCTGAAAATATTCTTAAATAAAATAATTTCTGAGAGCTTTTTTTAAAGTTCAATGTTAGTCAGCAAAATGTACAGAGAACAGTATGTACTGGTTGCAGTGTGCTAAGCACAGATCAGACACACTGTCACATTAAAACACACCTTGTTGCTAAATCTCATGAGAGACCTTATATATGGATGCAGATGTGTAAAGATGTTTGCTTCTCCGCAGTCTAGCTTTCTCAGTGGAGCATCTCAACAGTTCCCAGGGTTTTGGTCTCAATATAAGATATTTTTTCAAACAAAATCAGCACAGAAAATAAGAAACAGCAAAAAAATGCAATTTCACTCATTAGTAGTTCTGCAATCACTTTGATTTGTATTTAATTTTATAAAATAATTGAAGGGCATGAGCAATGTTTTTATATTAGAGAAATCAAGGTACTAACTTTCTGTTTCTAAATTGTTCATACAATTAAGTGTCGTTTAAATGTTAGCTTATTTCTCTTATATAATCTCACAAATTTTCTTTTTCAGTTGGTATAAAAATGGGACTCAAGAAATGAATTTTCTTAGCAGCTGCTAGGTGGTAAATCGGTTTGTACTATTACATGCAACACCCAGTGAAACACCTTGCAGTGGGCCAAATCATGGTTCATGAGAATGTAATACTTCTATATACATCTGTTAAACTCTTATCTATTCATCCAGGGATTAGTCAATTTAAAAATTTGCCTTATGAACAAAGAAGTTTGAATGAAACTTCTTGACACATATTATACCTTTGTATGCCTTTGAGTTCCTACTTAAAGGACAATAATTTGTATCATGCTGTGCAGTGATATAAGGCCTCAAGCTACAGGACATGAGTGTTTTCACTTGGATTTAAAATGAGGCACATAGTATTTGGAAAGAAAAAAACAAATATAGAATGTTAAGCAGACCAATGTTATTAACTTCTGAATTCTTCTTTTTTCCTTATTGAGAAAAAATGGATCTGCTTGTAAAGAGTCTTAAAATAGATAATTTTAAAAATCAACAATAATAATCAGAAAAAACGCCTAAATTGGACTCTAACATTTCAGAGGACATTTAAAGGTAATCAGTAACAACAGTATTCATCAATAGTTTTCATCCACAGTAAAATTATGTTTCTATCTTCCTAGTTGAGCTTATCATGATAATAGTCTAAATTTTTGTTAAAGTCACTTATGCCTTTGCAATTTTAGCGGCCATGGTTTTGTGAACATAATATTAACCAGTGAATTTAGCGGGAATTTCTGAAACCAATAAAATTACCCATACTGTCTTTGATCTCTGCAGGCAGTAGTGCCTAAAATGCATAGTCTACCAAAGAAACAATCTGAATCTCTTAACTCTTAAAGTAGTGCTTCATTCCTATGGTCAAGAATCAGTTTCAATTAAAAGTGCACACCCCCTCCAAGGTAGTGTTAAATTAATGGCAATGAACACTATAACTAATTATGTCCAGCTTTAATCCAGTGCGTGATACATTCTAAATGGTTGTAAATGGATGATTACAAAATAGATATAATATCCCTCTATGTAAAACAGCTTTTGTGTTGTCAGGATTAAGAAGTTCATGAATACATGTTATATATAAGGTAAGTTAGATATACTTAATAAACCATCACAATCACAGGCCATCTCACCAACAAGGTCATAAAATTCCATAGACATGGTCACAGTTGTACATGATCACTTTCTCCATCTCCATGAGATTAATATTAATAGATTCTGACATATCACTAAGCAGCCTATGTAATATGAACAGTATAGCATGTCCACGAGGAGTATGAGTTCTGGAATCAGATTGTCTGGTTCAAAACCCAGCTCAAATATTTACTTGGAAGGTGATATTGGGCTAGTTATTTAACGTCTCTTTGCCTCAGTTTCCTCATCTAAAAACAGATAAATAGTTCTATGTCAATGATTTTTATGAGAAGTAAATATGATAATGTGTGAAAAGGTTAGAAGCACGCCTGATACATAGTAAAAATTCAATCCATTTTGTCTTTTGTTAAATTACTGATTTTAAAATAGCATAGGTGTCTGTATAGAGATAGTATACCCAATATAAAAATATTTTTAAAAGATAAGGAAAAAATTGTAATTAATCACACAAACCAGAGATAGTTACCTTTTACATTTTAGTATGTAGAGGTATGATCTTTGTTTTACTCTTGCTGTTGCTGTGTAGGTCTGTGTTAAAAGTATTCATTATATAAATACAATTCTTTAAAGTAAAATCTTAATATCTGAATATGACTCCATTATATGAATACAATGTATTTAATGAGGCCCCTATTATTTGTTTTTGTTTTGACCTTTTTTTTTACATATTTACACATAAATAATTAATGTGATAGTAAACATTTTTTGAGAAGGCAAAAAACATCTTAGTTCACATCTTAGATTAGTTCTTTAGGCTAAATCCTTAAACTGTAATAAATGGACCAAAATGTATAGACATGTCAAGGATCTTAACTTTCATGATGCTATTTTAAGAGAATCTGTACCAATTTACATTCCTAATGTGTGTGTATCATTTTCTAATGAGATTGTATGTTTATTTGTTAGAAAACCTTACCAGTGCTTACGTGTGGAAGTACGTCTTTAAAATTTTTCTGCTAGTATTTGTTGAGTATATACCATGTGCAAAGTGTTGTGCCAGCTATTATTGTACTTTAAATCTGTTACTTTGAAGTGTTTCTGGATTCCAGTAATAACTATTATTGTTCAAAACTCTTTTTAAAATGCTCTTTTGAAATTGTCTTCAGAGCCATAGATAATACCTATTTTTTAAAATTTCATATGGCATTATGCCTGATCATTCATTTCATTCAAAAGTCTTAACACCACACAACTTTAGACTGGTCCCAAAACAAATTCAATCTCAAAATGATTCATTATTTTTCAAAATCATTTATCAAGCTTGCAACTGTATGACAGTATTATATAAAGGATACATTCTTGGGGTAGAAGAATCTCATTTGAAATCCCATTTGCTGGCTTTATAGGCATGGCTAATTTAGTTATATGTTCTTAAACTCAGCTTTCTTTTCTGAAAATTGGTGAAAATAGTTCTCAAAGTGCTGTGATGAGTATCAGAAGATAAGGTATGTGAAAATGCATTGTTAATAAGAAAGTGGTATGCAGTGTGTTATTATTATCAAATATTGAAGATAATTTATAGGTGAGCTCACTGAGTGGGAAGACATGTTAAAATCACATGTCACCAAGAAAATGATGTCTATGTGAGGTAATACCTATGTTAATTAGTTAGATTTACCTATTCCATAATGTATATATACTTCAAAACATGATGTTATAAATGGTAAATACATATAATTTTATCTGTCAAATAAATAAACAAATTTGAAAAAAGAGAATTATAATGATGACTATGTTTTTATAGTAGGAAACTCTCACAATTTGTTTTTCTCACTGCAATATGTGCAAATAGATATCTGCAAAGTTCTCTTCTTTCCTGTAATACTCAAATACATTAAACTATAGGTAGAATATAGGGGCCTCTTTTACTAGGCACCATGTAGAAAGCTTTTAATGCAAACCAATTAAAATTACTTTCAGTGAGATCCATAGTATTGTATGTTGTTTTCCTCCTAATCCAGTCAGTAACAGGTCAACTTGAAAGATTTTGCTGTTATTTCTGTAAGTCTGGACAATTTAGTGTTCTGATGGCCTGATTTTTTTATTACATCCTTTCATTGCTCTCAGAGGGGTACTATAATAACCTAAAAAAAACACTAAGATTTATTGCCGAAAACTTTAGTGAAAAGAGGCATGTGTTCTATCCCTTGCCCTGTGAAATTATTGCAAAGTTAAACCAGAAGGTCTTTATCTAATAGAGTTTCTCTGTGTTTGCTTCCAGCAGTTGCCTCCTTTCCTTTTTTCTGCATCCTTGCTCTTTTCCCCCCTTTTCCTTTTCTCTTCTCGCTCTTAGTCCGTGGTCGCTCCTATTCACTAGGCTATTTTTAAATAGCTCACAGAATTCCATTTTTGGTGGTGTAGGGGTGGCAGATATGGAATAGCAGCATTAAGAAGTTAGCAGATTAATTGGCTGGTTAACAGGCAGTTGTGGAATTGAAGGCAAAGCAGGAACAAGGGGGCCATATATGTACCACTACATTCTCACTACCGCTTCTGCCTTTTGGACGGCTAATGGTGGGCGACACGGCACTGGAATGCAAAATTTCTACTATACCCTGAGCAAGATGATTTCTTTCATAATTATTTCCAAAAATCTGAGTATGTCGTTGCTTTTATTTCTTTCCACTCTCCAGCCTCATTCTGTGCCATCACCTCCAACTCTTTTCTATTCAGCAAGCTAAATAGTAGATGGAGTTGTGCTGTATGAATTAGAGTATTCCAAATAGATGACTACATACTTGCTCTTGATGAACAAAAGCACTGATGTGGTGTTTTGTGTGCATGTTTCTGGAGATTTGTGAATTTAAAAATCGTTGGGCCAGAAGCTTGCTCTGGACAGTTCTGAAGTAGGAAGTTCTTGACAAAGAGCCTAAGAATCCATTATCTTTCGGCTATAAAACAGGGCAGAAACCATGGTTTCTCTATTGACTCCAAGTGTATTTCTGAAGCCTGAATCTGCAGATTTGTTTTTCCCAATGGAAAAAAAATTAGAATATAGTTCAGTAACAAAAAATGATTAGGAACTTATAGGGTGTATTTTAGTCAACTAATAGGTTCTTTCAAGTGAGTACCAGAAACTTACCAATATGACTATTTCAGGGAAATTTGTTCTCTCTGAGGAAAGTACCTTGCATTCTTGGCTCATGGTCTCAAAAATACAAATGACTATAGAAAAAACAGCATTTTACAGGGCTTTCTTGAATTGATATATTTATAATAATATCAAAAGTAATTTTTAAATATAATCATTGACTCTGATTTAAAGCATGTTATATAATTTTAACATTTTTTCATTCCTGTATAGTTGCAGTTAAGTTACCCATGATTCTTTCTTTTTCTTTGTTCCTTTTTTCTGTGATTCTTATGGCTATAAACTATTTCCTATTTTAATACCTTTTCACTCAAGACTGCAGTTAAAATTTGCTCCAATGCTATATCTTTTAGCATAGCAGAATTGGTCAAGCCCAAGGTATAAGTAATTTGTATCACTAAACTTTGATCAAACTCAGGAATTCTAAATATCTAACTAGGGCATCTCCAAAATACATGCCTTTGGTGCTGTTTTGCCACTGTTGCAAGTGTGCAGAAGCTTGTTAATTAGAAGCTATGTCTTTGTAGCTTCAGTTCCCCCGGTTGGGCCACCTACTTGTCATTCCCATATGTCCCAAAGCTATCTTAATTGCTGTTTCCCTTCACCCAGATTCAGGCAGTTGAACTATGTTTTACTGTGTCTCTTGTGTAATGCCAAAATCCCAACGTGCCAAAATTTCCTGTGGTTTTAGAAGGCAAGTGTAGAAAATAAAACAGGACACAATCTCTCCACTTAGTGCTTACAAATCAGTCTTTGTTTGTGTGAATCCACAGAGGTGAACTGCAGCAAAGAAGATAGAAGTCTAAAAGAAAATGTTGATAAATTAAGGCTGGGAGGGTTATCTGAATACCTGCATATCTTACAGAGAATGGCATAAAATAATGACTTTTGAGGGTATGAGTTTAGATTGGATGTGATCTGGTTCAACTCCAAAGAAACTTTTGGCAAAATGTATTGAACAATATTTGATGACCCAAACTACGTTAGGAGTTGAGTGACAAGGAGGAAAGTGAAAGAAAGGAACTACAAATGACTGAAGAAAATATGGCCCTTTCCATGGCCAAACTCACAGTCTAGTATGATAAAAAATTATTAAATTGTTATGGAGATAACGTATTTGTGACTTTATTACTTATGGAATATAGTCCTTGGTGCCTGATGTGTTTATATTTGAGTGCCTGCATTTGTGAGTGAATAAATACAAACTGGTTAGTAATTACAATCACCAGTGAAAACTCACAGCTCAGAAAAGCCACCTCAGGGGAGACTGAACACAAGCCTGGCTCCTTGTGAAGAGCTTTGGCCAGAAAAGCAAAATGCACCTCTTCTTGACCATTCCTTTTGCCTGAAGGGCCCTCCAAGAGAAGATTAGGAAGGTCAGTGATTCCAAAGATATTCATTGAATGCATGCCAGGAAGTTGGAAACATGGATTAAAAAAAGATCCTTCTTGCTGAAAGAAACTGACAGTTTATGCAGTCAAAGTGATCAAACACAGTATGCTGTGGGAGCTCCAATTGCAGAGTGGTAACTTTCTCCCAGGGAAGAGGACCTGTAGGTGTGGGAGAAGACTTCACTTAGGGAAAGGATTCAAAATTTGTAAAATAAAAATGGAAAAATAGGTACAACCAAAATGCAGGAAGATAGAAAACTACCAAGAAAGAAGAAACCATTGAAATTTGAAGAAGTGGAGGAACCATAGATAGCATCTACTTAAACATCTCATTTCACAGATAAGGAGCCAGTCTGTGAGAAATCTGGTAAGTGACTTACTAAGATCACATAGTTAGGAAGGGGCAGAACTGGGCCTAAATCCACCGAGCCTAATTCTCAGTCCACTCTTTGTGTTGTCATCATGAAACAAGAAAACTATGGGGAAGAAATTTGGAGAACACAATACAAAGAGGATTGTCTTGTTCCTGTATTATGTATTTGCAGTCAGCGTATGACACAGATATGGGGAATGTGTATTTTATAGATACTGTTTAAACCCGAGGTAGTAAGTGTGAGAAGTTAGGTCTTTCTGTGGATGTCTCTGAGCTTCAGAGAAGTGACCCACAAAATGCTTTGGCTTGAAACTAACAAGGGATGAGCTGGCAATGGTTAGATTGTAGGCTTGGGTAGAAATGCAGAACAGTGCAGCTGTCTTTGTGGCCAAATCCTCAGCACTTCACACACAGCATTGCATAGCAGAGAGCCTTGGCTTCCCAGAGCTCCAGCTCACTGAACTTCTGAGTCTAGGAAGACATTCCCCTCCTCTAGCTTACTAGCATACCATCTGTACTCAGACCTCACCCCAGACCGTGTGTCAACATTCTTTCCTAGCCTCACCTGTCTGGTATTGAAAAGTTATAGACATTGATAGCTCTACAACCTATTTAGAAGTTTTTAAATTCCCTGTCTGGCATTTATATATCCAATGTTCTATTAAAATTGCCTGAGGGACATTCTAGCGTCTTGGAAAAATAACTATATGTTCATGAAGTATTGGAAAGTCCAGGAATCCACAGAGCTCCCAGAAGAGTGATATCTTCTATTGTTTTTACATTGCCTGTCAAGAAGAAAATGCTCTAATGGGAGATCATATTTAGCACAATCTCTGACTTATATGTATACATTTTTGAGGAAATGCAGAATTTAAAAACCAGAGCCCCTATGTGTGTGCATGTGTGTGTGTGCATTTGAGTATGTGCGTATTTTGTAAAGGTAACTGACAACAGATGAATTCAACGTTAACTGCATTTTTCCTATGCAGTTGGAAAAAATTTAGAAGCTCAGTGTTATAGAAAGAGGATGATGTATGTACAGCATACAGTGATGAAAGACATATTATATAAAATGATTTTATCAAGATTGTAAAAGTCTTTGAGGACTCAGCTAACAGATTTTTCAAACTCGTGCTAATCATTTTCAAGGAACAGGCAAATTTATGGAAATAAAATTAGATTTCAGGTCAAAGCTTGTTAATACAATGAGAGTAATTTGCAGCTGGAGTGTTCATGGATTGACCAGAGTAGGAGGAAAAGGAAAGAAAGAATGGACAAGAAAGAAATAAAACACCTTTTAGCTCAAGAATAAACAATGTGTTTCATTAAAATCATTAAAGATTGAGATAGTTGAAGAATTACCTCATCCTTCCCATTCTAACATTTCTAAAAAAGAAACACTCCCGAACCAACCATAAGCCATCATGCAAGTGCTGCAAAAGTAAAAAGGTGAAATATTTTCTCTTTGTTGGAAATTGGAAGATGGACTAGGGCATGGGATCTCCCAAGAATTCTAGTTAGTAGAATGTGATTGGAAAGGAGGCAACTATTACCTCATGACTCATCCATTGTATTTTAAAGAAAACCTGTGGAAAACTACCATTTACAAGATATGGAAACATTCATTCACTTTTCTTAAGCAATGTATATTTAAGATACTCCTTGAAGTTGGTCGACAATATTTCCCATATTTATTTTAATTTTTCTTGCAGAAATTGCTTTAGCAAGTGTAGGTATACAGCCTATCCTAACTCTAAGCCACTAATCCTGCCCCAGCATCTTCTCCACTCCGTAACAACAATGGAAATCATTTATGCTCTGAAATTTGGCATTCTGTCCAATAATTTGGGTATTTCTTATGGAAATTGGGAAGCATGTTTCCCTGGCACTTTTCCCATTCTGCCTTATAAGGACTAACTTCATTTACATCATTGACTCCAATCCTCTGTTGAAATGAGTTACATCCTATGGGGCTGGGGACTTGCTCAGTGGTTCAGTAAATTACAGAATTTTCATGGGATTATAAATCTGCTTCTGGATACAAGTATTTGACAAGCAGAGATAATTGCTGTTTCACATAAGCTTTCATTGGATTTGAAAAAAGGAAAAATTAGTATTTTTCAGTTGCTTGGGCATAACTTATCTATAAAACAAAAAATCACCATGGCGTCTTACTTTTCAGCGTTCATTTGAACAGCATTGGGACCCTTTCTGGACAATCTGTTTAGCTGTTCAGCAACTAGCTTTCTGGTTAATTATGCATTTTGAGCTAGGAAGCAATGGATTTGTGCCAGCTTGAAACTGCTGAAATACTTTAGTTCTACTTTCAGATCACAAAAATGCAAAAATGTCACCCCAAGTCAGACCAATGGTCCTTAGAGCCCATATTCTGTCTTTTAATGAACACAGGACATGGAAGACCAGTGAGGATATGATGATTCATTAATTTAGTTAAATATGTCTTGGATTTTTTTCTTCAACATGCACAAACTCTTGGGATACTGACTAATTTTACAAATGTTATAGCTGTTCCATAAAAATCATATATTTAAATATGTTCTTTTCAAATCACCGTATCTATAGCAAAAATATGTATGTCCATAATTCCTGAAGGCATCAGCAAAAGCAATGCATTACAGAGGAAGTGTAGAATTGATCTTAGTGTTTGCAAGTGAGAATAAAAATAGTCCAAGGTTTGGCAATCATAGCTTACACAATCAGAGAAAAAATATTTGGTGTCAGATATGTAGACATAAAAGCCTTTCTTCCACTAATGATTGACAAGTGAGAAAGCTATAGAGATATATGTTAAAATTCGTAGATCTACTTCATCTTGATAGTCTAAGGTTAATATTCTCTATTAGTTACTAGTGGATCTTCAACCCCATAATAATCTTAAACTTATGAAAAATTACATTTAAAAATAATCAAGTGAAATA
Organism: Daubentonia madagascariensis; assembly: GCA_023783475.1. Classification (NCBI taxonomy): domain Eukaryota; kingdom Metazoa; phylum Chordata; class Mammalia; order Primates; family Daubentoniidae; genus Daubentonia; species Daubentonia madagascariensis. The sequence continues at coordinate 34,343,781 of JAKFHU010001035.1, read as the reverse complement.
ATGACACCTAATAGAAACAACAAAATCTTTTCATTTATTTCCTTTAGTGCCCATATGGCACTTCCAGGAGTTTATTTTTAATTCATAGCTGTATTTTCATGCCCTTGCCTTCAGAGACAATGCTATTATTATTTATTATTACACATTTGTTTTGAATGCCAGAGTGCTGTCTATGAATAGGTTCTGTGTTTTTTAAATCTCCAACAATAAATGTTCTCTTAGTAGTCTAAAGGTAATGTTGAATTTCAAGTTAACTGTGTAGGAACAGAGGAATGACAGAGAGAGGGAATTATAATTGAAAGGTTTTCCAGATTACTGAAAAGACTACAGAGTGCCTAGAATACTTAAGGAGTCAGATGGTCAAGGACTTGAATTAAAGGGTTCTACTGAATTTACTCCTATAGGGAAAGTGAGGGCAAGGACCTAAACTCTCCCATTGTGGTCAATAATGTCTTTCCCAATATGGAAAACTGCAGTTAATAGACTAAGTTGTTGGCTCTTCTTGCCTGGGGGCAGCCAGTGGAAGGAAGCGGGGGAGGGAGGGGGGAATGGAGAGTGGAGGCTGGAACTCTTGAAAGGGAAGCCATTAAGAAAGCCCCCTGGGCTGTTTACATTGATAACCTACTAACCATGGAGAAAGTGCATTTCCTCCTTGAGTAATTAAGTCTACTTTCTTCTTAATGCTTGGATTTAATGGGAGAATTTTTGTTTTGCAAAATGTTTGCTTTTGAATAAAAAGAATTAGCATGCTATACTGAATAGGCCAAATTGCTTGGTATTTTTAAAGCTTGCCTTATTTTTAGTGTTTCCTATTCAGTGAGGATTAACTTTAAATACCAATTTAAATCTAAATTTAAGTTCCAAAATGGTTTCGTGTGGTGCTATTGCTGTGTATTGTGCATAGAACCTACATCTTAAACATCTGAGTGTCATTTATGGAAGGCACAAATATCTAATTAGAGGAGAAATTCATATCTTTGATTTTGTTAACTTTGGCTCAGTTCTAGAGCAATAAGTCATAAATAAAAATCAAATGGCACAATTGCATCAGTAACTAATAACAAAGGGCTTAATCTAAGAGAGGCAACTTAGTGAACACAAAGTTGAAGGGGAGAGTGATGATGGTATAGTCAATTTGAGTAGTTGAATGATGACTCTAGGCCACTAGCAAGCTTTTTTGTCACTTTACTGTGGTGGAAAAGATTGGGTGGAAGCATCTGGTAAGATGTGGTGAAGAGTTTTCCTTTAGCACTGGAAACATAGCCTCTATAAGTAAGGGAAATGTGGATACTAATCCAAGTCATGACAAAAATCAAAGGAAATGTCTAGTTTTGTTTAGCGCCTATGTTTCAATCAACAAAAACCTATAATTGTACACTTAAAGTTAGAAAACAAGATATGGGACAATCTGCACATGTATTTTTTATTACCTGACTATACAGTTTTTTAATGAGTACTAACTTCTGTATTTAGACATGACTCATAAACTCAACAAAGATAGGATGATTAAAAATTCTCATTCATTTTAATGAATTAAACAGCCTCACAACCACACACACAAAATGTCAGATGAATATATAAAAATAGGTATAGATAGTTCTCCATAAATATGGGATATAGAATTCAGTTAGTAAAATCTTACACTAAATATAAATAGAATCTGCTTTGTCTTTGTGGCTTTGGGGAATATTTTTTTCACTTAATGTGACAAGAAAATGCATATTAAGAACTCACAAAGTTTTTTGTGTTTTTTGACTAGCCTATGCATTCAACACTAACTTCTTTACTCCACAAAGAGTTACACTAGGCATTAATATGAATTCAAAGTTATTTAGTGTGGGAGAAGAAATGTATGCAAATATCTGTAATACAAAGAATCATGATAAGAAGTGTCGTAGAAGAAAAACAGATAACATAGGGCTTTAGATCTTGAAAGATGTGGGCAACATTCTAACAGTCCAGGTTGGGTAAAAGAGGTCAATTAGCAGAAATAGCTTGAACAGATGCATAGAGTCAGGAAAAACTGTAGTGTGTTTGAAGATTGGTACTATATGTTTCCCTGAAGTATAGCGTTCCAAAAGTAATTGGTGTTTGGAAGATAAAACTGGAGAAAGTGCAGACATGCCCCAGAGAAGCTGCTCAGATGTAGTAGAAAAAACACTAGAGCCATATAAGAAGACTGGAAATCAAGTGTATCACTTATTTCAGGGTGATAGTTCCTTCAACTGGAAAATAGTGATAATTGTGCCCACCTCACAGGTCTCTGTGAGGTTTCATGGCGTGTTGTGTTTGTTTTGTGAGCTGTAAAACACTATGCAAATGTAAGATATGGATGACTTCCTCACTGAGAGTACCAAGATTCCATGTGGTTTCCCTTTTCCCATCTCTCCCAAGTCCTTCAAATGGGGCTTTTCCTACTGAGTTTACCGCTCCCTACCCATTTCCTGCCTTTCCTTATTACAAAGAGACTTGGCACTCTGCACTGTGCTCCCTACGCCAGTTGGCAGACAAAGTCTTTAGAAGGCAGATGCTCCATTTCTGACATCACCACCAAAATCTCTCCCGGTTTTCTGAGAAGAGCCCTCCCCTGCCCCCATCTTGCAGGGGAGCTGGCACCTTTCTCTTCCATGACTCTGTGTCCCTCCCACTTCGTTGTCCCTGTGAGATAGGCAGTTCAGTCACTGCTGAGTTTGCCAGCAGGAACTCCGTCTCATTTCCTCCCTCCCTGCCTTCCTCTCCTTCTCCCCTTTCATCCCCACCTGATCTATGAAAGTTTTACAAAGGACTTTTACTCAGGCCAAGAGAAAACAAAAGATTGGAAAAGAAGAATCCAGTGAATGCATGGTTTGATTTGAAATGAAGTTTCTGCATTGCCAGGGACATTTCGCCTGGCACAGCTTCTCCTTTCCTTTGTGAGTGCTCAGATAGCCCAGTCTGACTTTTCTTTTTCTTTCCTGGATGAATCTTCCCCTCAATGGTGGACCCTCATCTTTCAGTTCTAGGAACTGCCTTCAGCCTCTGACCCTGTTCTCCTTAAACTTCAGGTACCTGTTTATTAAATGGAATTGAATGTAATGACTGATGATTTACACTGTTAATTCGCTAAGGAATGCAGAAAAATTGTGGTTTTCATCATGTCAGTTTTTGCAACTTAAAACAGCCTCACAGCCCCTCATTGGCTATTTTTTTTTGCAAACGTCCTTGGTGAAAAAGAGAGGGGCTATTTATTTAATATTAATGTTTCCCACAGCATAGCATTTTTGGAAACATAACAATTTAAGGCCCCTAGGGAGCATTTGGATGGTTTTTCATTCTGGTGAGAGTCAGATTTAAAACTGCAGTGTTTTTATTTTTTGGATCCAGACATCTAGAGAATGGATCATTCCCGACCTGCATAAAATTCCTTCAACAGACTTCCCCCCCAAGGGTTCTACAGAAGTCATGCTAGGGTGGCCCTAACCTGGAGCAAGGTCCCAGGGTCTACAACCTATATGAAACCACATGAAAACTGGCATGCGTTCCTGCTAATGTTTTCCCAAACTGTTCTGATCCTAGTGTGGGGTATGTGAAGAAGGGGAGGCGAGGGGAGGGCCTCACAAAACAGTGTCAGTGAATCTCACATTTGATTTCCCTAAGACATCTTGTTAGCTACAGATTGCCTTCTAGGCTTTTTGTTGGAAAACTAAATCTGCTAGAAAATCTTTCAGCATTTCTGAAGTTTTGGTTTAACCCAATCAAAGGGAATGAGGTGATACCTTAGCTGCCTTACCTGTCCTTTCCTCTTTCATGGTCACAGAACTGTTAGCAAATAGAAGAGGACTTTTAAAATAATAGCTCATTCATAACTGATGAATCTCTGGCAGATGCTTTCTCACTTGAGGCCCTGGGCTGTTTGTACCTCTATATTCCTCATTTCATTTTTAAAAGTCAGTTTTCAAAATATTTTATCAAATATATATGTATATATAGTCTTTCAGTGAATAGTAATGGTTCTTTCTTTTGAGGCATATGGATATGACAATAATACATATTGGCCTATTTGTCGATAAACTATATTGACATTCTTTGCAAATGTCAGAATCTGTATCTACTTCCTAGACCTAGGGAGGTGTGTCATTAATCAATCAAGATGAGATAGTAGCTGTGGAAGAAGAGTTACAAGTATTATCCTAGCACAGTTAATATCAGTGGAATATTCAGAACAAGTGAAGTACTATATATCAGTATGGAGGTGGTTATGGAAATTATAAGGAGATATTGTACAGTCACTTTAAAAGAATATTCCAAATAAGTAATTATTGACAAGAAGATGTACATATTTTTATTTCATGAAAAGGGAAGATTTTTACAATATTGAGTATTCTGTGATTGCATTTTTATAAAAACAAAAAAGAATATGTACATATGAAAAGTGTTTGGAAATTGTGTAGTCATTTTTGTAGTATGACAATCAGTATTATTTTCTTCTATTTATGTATATTTTATATTTTTATAATGAATTTGTATTGCTGTTATAACTTTTTCAGTTATTTAAAATTTAACAACATGCAGTAGAAAAACCAGTATACTACCAATAACCAGGAACAAGACAGTAACATGACATAGTGGTGGGGAATGGATCTAGACATGATGCATTTGTTAGTAACATAGCTCAAAAGGCCACTGTGTTGATAGTGCTGATGGATTTATCTGGAAAGCCAGCCAGGTTGGAGGCCAGATCAGTCAAAGGGATTGAAGAAGCAGATCAAGACTAGGGAGAGGCACCAAGGCACGTTGTGTTTCTCTTGAGCCTGGAATCAGGTTTACATTGAAAATAAGCTAGAAAACAAAAAGTGGCTCCAACTTTTAAGAGATAAGAGGCTATGGGTGTTGCTAGATTATTTTCTTTCAACGATTGCAGAAAAAAAATGCTGTTTTGCCAAGCTGGCACCAGTGTCAGATGAACAGAGGGTCTCCCCATTCTGTTATTTCCCTGGCAGTTGAAGCTTCCGTTGGCTCAGCTGTTTAATGCATAAGTTCAGTGTCCCACGGGCCATTCTCCATAAAGCAGCAGCTACCCAACCATAATAAATTTAGTGTCAGGTCTGGATTCAGAGCACACTGTGTCCCACTTTAAGAAAGTGCCCTGGGTCATGTAGCCAGTTGTAGAAATCTGTGCAAATGCTGGTGATTCCCAAGGGGGAAAGAATATTTTCCTTTGACCTCGATCTCTGTTTCTATTGATTCACAGAGTGGTCTTCCTGGTGAGAATCCTTTCCGCTTCTGAATGCTTTGTTCCACTTGTTTCAGAGTGGGGCCTAAGCATTGTCATATTTATGAAGCTATACATAAGTGGTTCTGATATGCAGCCAGTATTGAGAAGACTGATCCAGATTGGCCAGGTTCTGCAAATGTATGCAGATAAATAATAATGATAATATGGAAACCTTCAGGTGCAAAAGTGGTGCTCATGCCCGTGATCAGTTGGCGATGCTTCTTGTGTTGATTTTCCACCTGTGAGAGTAGATTTGCAGCTAGTTCTCTTCCCTAGCCCTCATTGTAAGCAACAGAAAACTTGGTTGAGATCGGCTTTGATGATAGAATAAGACAAGCCAATTAATCCTTGCTGGAACTGATCCTTATTTTCTTGTCCATAATACCCGTTTTTTATCAACTGAGAAAGCTGACCAAAAATGTATAAAGCTAAACCATCAATGGGTACATTAGCTCATGACATGTATAGACCACTAGCAATAAACACTGGAGTAGAGTTCAGAAAGACAGAAAGGGAAAAGGTGGAGTCAGACACATTCTTGGATATCTACTATGAGCAAGGAATTACTTTAAGCACTGTGTATCTGTTCTCATTCAATCCATAAAACAATACTTAACTTTTCTTCTGTTCAATAAAATTTACTGATCCAGTCCCTACACAAAGTACTGAAAGGTTCCCATCACTATCTTCCAGTTAAAGAAGCAACAGTCAAATAGTACATTCCTAAGGCCACAGAGATTGCAGATTTAAGGACTGGTCATCCTGCCTACAACCTGTCAAACCTTATGCAGACTGAGAAAGCTCCCTTTCCCCAACACCATCCTGAGCAGGAAGTCCCTGTAGACTAGCTAGAAGACCCACCCAGAAAGTCGTCATCATTCTTGATATAGTTGTCATCAATATAGCAATCTATAGTTTCTCTTGCTGGTTTGTTTCTTTTATTTCTCTTCTTGTGTTTGATTTATTTATTAGAGATGATTGTGGTTGAAAGGATACTGCTTAATGGAAATACAAGCTCATTTACATCAGTTACTTTTTTTCTTTTTAATGAAACACCAGTTTCCAGAAAAATTTAGTGAGTTAATGAGGTATTTCTCAACACATTTTTTTCATTGTCAACTGTTTTTTTTCCAGACTATGTAGATAACTGAAAAGGTGTTACATTGCCTGTTATTCTTTGATGCAGTCTTGTTTTGTAATCCATTGCTTTCAAATTTCTATCATCATCTTCTAATTATCTTAAATGTACCTTGGGCTACTAGAATAGAATGATGGCATTGTTATTATTGGCAACAGAATTGTAAACTGGGGTATAAGTGGTTTGAAGACCATCCATAGATTTATGTAACCTTAGAGATTCATGGTTGAGTGTTTGAACACCTGACTTCTGTGGGAAAGGTGGTACCCTTTAAGTTGTTCCCTAACGAGCAAACACACTCTGTGGGTTGAGTATTTGAAGGGGAAGAATGGTCATGTTTAGTACAGTTGAATGCATATTTGCTACCAATTACATATTTTTCACCTTTTCCCTTAGAGAGAAATTGCTTTAAAAATATTTTATTAAATTTCTGTTATTCTAACAGAGATACATTCCTTCAAGGGTTTAAGGTTGTTTTCCGCAAAACGTTCAAGGTTTCAGGAAGTATTGTCTTTCTTCCCTTTAACCCCTTGCCCATTTCCATGAAGTTAAAAGTAAATGCATAGCCAAATCTTTGTTCCTAATAGAAAATAATAGGAAATACACTGAATTTATAGAACAATACGGAAAGTTATAAGGGTCTATTTAAAAGGCAATGTGTGTTCGTTCTCCATGCATACTGTTAGTAAAAAGGAATGGGCCTTCTCCTCATCTGGTTTCATTTAGAGCAGGACTTTCGTGCATTGAAGTTCCTATAGAAGCTGTGATCTAAGTTCCTATGTAAGCAGTGATCTAATTCTTTAAAGCCTTTGGATAAAGAACAGCTTTACCTCCACATCTCTATTCTTCCCTTTCCCATGTCTTAATTTTGAGTCTCATCACACTGATAATAAGCAGACACTTCTGAAAATTGAAAATCCCACAGTTCCACTTTTGTTTTTCTTTCTCTTCCACTGCCTTTCTTCTCGTAGAGCAGTAAATAATGTCAGATGGGAGCCTAAAGTCAACCTCTGTGCTTTCTTCCTCTGACTCAACTGCTCTTACCGAAGTAGGTGACATTTCCCATTAGGGGTTGGACAAAATTATAGAGCACGTAGGCAGGGCAGCTGGTGGATTTGACTTGAGAAATGAGGAAGAATTTGGCCCTCCCAGCTTGGAGTGTCAATTGTAAAAATCCAGGTTAGCACAGACCATTGTCATAAGACAGGCCTGCACACAGTTCTGGGTAGGTATGTTTATAGGCAATTTATGGTCTGAATAGCAGGGCTAGATCAGATTTGAAATCTGGTTTACCTAATACTAGAAAGACTCAAGCAGTTGGTCAGGAGACTCAAGCAGGACTTACTGTTTTGCAAAGAATTAAAAATGTTGTTTTTCTTCAACAACATTTCCCTACTTCTGTTAGACTTCTTAAAGAGTTGTTTGTTAGTTTTTGCTCTACCATCAGAGATAAGTAGATTAAGGGAAATTTTTGTCTTAAAGAATATTGTCTAGTTTTCTGGACGTCAGTGGTCTTTTATAAATCTATACCGAGTGGGATAATTAGTTTGTTAGGCAGACATGATACTTTACCAGGGAATTTGAGGCTTCACACTCAGCTGGGGTACTTTGTGGAAAAGAAAAGTGACCTTACTTCCTTAGCTGAAGAATCTTTTACTTCAGGGTCCCATTTCATCTCTGGGATTGGGTAGAGTTCTGGCACAGAAGATATTAACAATTGACTTTCTGGAAGTCTTTGCATAAATGGCAACTTTTGTGGCCTTAAACTTCCCTAAGCTAGCATAATGGGTAGATTAATATTTTCCTTCTTGGCAGGAATTGGAACTTTTTTTTTTAAAAGAAGGAGTAAAAAACCATGTTGTGCTAAATTAGCAATTACTATGGCAACAGGCACTCTATACATGTTAGACAAAAAGGAAGTAAAATGCAATCACAGTTCTTTAAAGAGAGCAGAAATCTGTTCACAAACTTTTTCTTCCTCAAAAATCAATAAATATGTAGTAAGCATTCACTATATGCTTTGTATAATCTTATCAAAGAATGTAGCAGGAACTTGATGATAAAATTAAATCTGTCATTTGCTTGCTACAATTCTATTTCAGAAAATCACAAAAAAAATCCCATAAAGAAAGAGTATACACCATATTTTAAATAAAATAATTAAATTTCGCTGCCCTGATGAATCCACATTAGAGAAGGCAAACATCTTACTAGCTTAGTGGGCAGAAACACCCAGGCTGGAACAAATTACTCTCCCTAGAATGACTATACTCTCTCCACACCCCCTACAAGGTAGGTATTTGCATAACATGGTGCAACTGTGTTGGACATGTGGTTCTTAAAGTTTAGGGCAGGGTTTCTCAACTTGAATACTGTTGACATTTTAGCCCAGATAATTCTTTGTGGTGGGGGCTGTCCTGTGCATTGTGGGATATTTAGCAGCATTCCTGGGTCCTACCCACTAGGTGCCAGTCGCCTCCCCAAAATTGTGGCAACCAAAAATGTCTTCGGACATTGCCATGTGTCACCTAGGAAGCAAATCACCACTGACGTAGAACCACTGGTTTAGGGTAACCTAGTTGTGTTCTCAGGGCTTGTGGTGAGCTAGCTGAAATAACTCATTTCCAAGGCAAGGGTAATGTTCATAAATATAAGAGCTGAACTTTCTAATTTTTTGGTTGATTGGGTAATTTAGGTTATGACTATCAGTGATTTGGCCATTTTGGGTTACATTTGTTCTTTAGTGACAGATCCTATTATTCACTGATTTTTCCAGCTGTGGTATCTAATTGTCACAAGCTGAATTTTAACAAATCAAAAAACACAGGGATAGTATTCCATATCTTTATTGCTTCATATTACACAGTCATCCCCCTAATTATTGTTGCTGGGAGCACCCTTATATGGGTTTATATAGAATTGGAAATGGTTTAGGTAAATTAGAGTATACATCCAAAATTATGACTTCACAATGGAAATAGGAGTGTAATAATCTTTTACTGCAAATGGCTGTGCAGATTGCTGTTTTAATGGACTGAAAAAACATTGAGCTAAAATATGACAGAAAAAAACTTGAAGCATATCAATTCCTCCCTTGTTCTGTAAATATTCTTATCATAAAATTTATTTGTGACGTTTTGTTATAGTATAATGTCAGATAAAGTGACCACAAGCAAAGATTTCTAGGTTTCTTAATGTACGTGCTCTGAGAAATGACCCCAAACACAACAGGACACTCTTAGGTGGCAGTTGGGATGTTTTCCTAACTAAATAATACAGAGATGTGAGGTTGGAAATGTGTTCTAATCATTACACTTTCTGAATTTTCAGAAAAAATAGAGGTGGTGCTAACTTTTATGTTTTGGATTTTATGACTTTTTCTTGATGTTGTACAATGCTGTATAAAAGAGTTATCAAATATTGTAAAAGATTAGACAGCTTGCATATTTTTTTTAAAAGGAGTAAGTTTATATAGCTTGGCTAAAGATGAAGACTGATAAAATTCAGTCAGTATTGACAGTGATTTGACAATATATTTCTCCTGCTCCTGTTTGGTCTGCTGATTCATGCCACCAAATTATATGCATTTACCACTACACTATAACCTTTAGAGTTCTCAAAAGGCACAAGCAATAAGTATTTAACACTGTGCAGGGTAAGGATAAACAAACCCAGTGAAAAGTAGTGTAATTTGTCTCACTGTGATGTAAACATTAATGCCAAATCATAACCATGATGTTTTCTTTGTTCCCCTCCTGAATTTTCTTTCTTTCCTCCAGTACTATGATCATCAGCATTTCATAATTACTAAACAAGAGGGAATGTGAAGGAGGTAAATGTTGTACCAGGGAATACAAAATCTTGGAAAGCTGAGGAAGTTTCAAAGATATTTTTAGCAAAAGTAAAAAGCAAATTTGGTAGATCTTCAGCAATTAGCACTTACCTAGGACAATTGATGCCAGCCTGTTCTGTCAAGTCACTTGTGATACCACATAGTGTTACTAAGATGCAAATGGTGATTTCGTTTTGCCCACTTCCATCATAAGTGACCCTAAACATTTATGTGTCCTAAACTTACCAAGGCATTTCTCTTCCTTTCTTGGAAATCTTTGGTAATAGAGAAGGTTCCTCGCTGTTTTGTTCTCTGTTGAGTAATGCTCAGTTGCAGGTGGGTAGTAAGATGACCTCTTCAGATTGATTTTTATAGAAATTCTGTGACAAAAGATCTTTAGGTACGTGGATTTAATTTTTAGAGAAGACAACCAGCATTTTGCTGTCTTGTGGACTTGAGGACTAAATGAGAAGAAATGAAGTTGAACATGATCACGGATAGCTTAATGTAGCTTTGCATAAACACGTTCTAGTAGCAAGGGCATTTAGTCGCTAGGACAATATTGGTAGAAACAGAGCCTAGTAACAAGAGGCCTAAGGCTGTGCCTGAAAATGCAGAACTCTAGCTCTTGGTCACTGTATGATGTGGATAAACCTTTTTGTACATCTGACTTCATTTTTGTCATCTGACAAGTGTGGGCATTTGATTTCAGTGGCCCCTAAATTTTCTCCAAAGTTCTGTAATTCAAGGGTCTGGGACCAAGAGTTCTACAGTGACGATGGAAGCAAAGTGATTGTTCAGTGGCTCTTCTAGTCCCAGAAGACTTTGAAATAAAGACTCTGGAAAAGAAAGAGCATGAACGACATCATGCTCTTGTAAATCCTTGAGGATTTATAGAAGTTTTTATGGTTAGTGTCAAATTCCTCATGGCTCTATGACTGCCCCACATTGAATGGAGGGAAAGAAATTGGGCTATAGGCTTCTAGTTTACCATTAGCCAGAATAACTGGATTTTCTTAAAATAGGAGATCAGAGCTTCCAAAAAATATTTCTAATTCTGTATGCTGCTTTTTAAAAAGGACACATATTCCTATTTATTCAAATCACTTAATGTCCCACCAACATTACCTTCCCTTTCTGAATAATAAATACACTGGTTTTCTTCAAAGGCTTTCCCCCAAAATGGAGTTTTAAAAATATGTGTGTATGTGTATATATGTATATGCACACATACATACACACGGATATGTGTGTATGTGTGTATGTATGTTAATCAGTCTTAACATACATATATATGTATGTTAAGGAGAATAGAATGCTTGGCAGGAAAGATTACTAGAGAAGTACTCTTTGAGAGCAATATTTTTCAAGTTAGAAAACATCAAAAGGAAATAAAAACAACTTTCATAAAATGGTCTATCTTGTCAATAATCTGTCTAGAAACAGCTTCACAACATGCTAAACCCACCTCAAAATAAATCTACGAAGAGCCATTTGGTAGTTTCCATATTTACTGTTTGCCCTTTCAGGCAGTTTGCTACTTGAGACTAGAAATGCCAGGATAAGATAAAACTTCTATCAGATTGTTTACAGATCTTTTAAGAAATTCACTCCTCATATTTTTAAGAAGCTGATTTGGAGCGATTGCACCAAAGAGTCCAGATTAAAATGGATATAAACCACTGGTATTAAAATATTGCTGGAATGAATGTTGTGCATTAGGCTGTTAAAAAAATTTGTAGACTCCTAGGTAGGTTATGCTTATGTGAAAATGGCATACCTCAACAGCATGGTCTGTCTATAGGGTAAAGTGGTAGTTCTCCAACTTGGGTGGGCACCAGAATGACCTGGAGTTTTGTTAAAATACAAGAGTGCTGAGCCTCATCCTCAGAGCATATGATTTAGTGGGTCTGGAGGGATGTGAAAGAATTGATATTCCAGCAAATTCTTGGGTATCCCTGATGGTGGTGGTCCAGGCACCACACTTGAAGACCCACTTGGATCATGATTATATTCCTATAACTATTTAGAATAATTAGCAAGAAGTATGTGAGAAACTGCCACAGATTTTGGAGCTGAGGTGAGTCAGCCCCATTTAATGTAACACCTTGTTCACAACTGAAAAGTTAAAAAGTGGTGAATAATTATATTATTCCAAGCCAAGCGATAGATGTAAGCTGGACAGAACCTTCCCTTTAAGGAATGTCAATGAGGAGGTCAGAAAAAGATAGCTGAATCTGTCACTTCAACAGCATCAAAAATATTAAATTTTCTACTAATGCTCTTATTTTACTATGATTAGACTGGGTAATCCAGATCTGCCAGTGAAATGTTTCTTCCATTACAATTGACTAACAATAAATTACAGTTGATCCATATTGTGGAATTTTACATAGCCACCGAAAAAGCATGATTTTGAGGAATTTTGAATCAGGAGGGAAAAATCATGACATCTTAATTGGTAGAATACCAAATTTTGTGTGTGAGTGTGTGTGTGTCTGAGTGTGTATATCTATAGTTGGAAGAAAGTAACCAGCTTACTAGCTTTGGTGATCTTTGGGAAACTGGATTATTATGACATTAATTTTCTTCATTATACTTATATATTTTCAAGTTTTAAAAGTTTCTATAGTAAAAATTTATACAAAAACAATTTCTCATAATTTAAACTCTCTTTTGCTCCCCTATACCTACTTTTGAGACCCATAACTGGCCTGGGGATTAGAAAAAGGTATAACACTGTGGGGATTAGGCTGCTTCTACAGTTGGATGTCATGGGGCCAGAAGTCTTTACTGGTAGAAGGTAAAAGTAGTCTAAGTGGTAGATTTTTGGTAAATGACACAAGGATTTTGTAACCACATTTAGTACCAACATACGATAGCAATTTTATTTGCAAAAACTTACAATTAATGACAAATATATAAAATGTCTGTTGTATCTATCAGAGTGAGGAAAATCTTGGAAGCTTAGGCTAGATTATCAACAGGAAATATTGCAAATGGATGGCTTAATATTGGCACCAAAGGGTTCAGGTCACCCTCTTAGTATATAGGACACTCACCAGGGAATTTGAGTATAAGGGATTCAGAACACTTGGGCAGCTACAATATAAAGGGGAAAAAATCCTTTCTATACTAGCCAATTATTGATCTCTATAAATTGCCCATAGGGGCTCTCTGTTAAATAATCCTATCAACAGTTATCAAATATGAAATAGGAATATTTTAAGTAAAGCTTCAGGCCATCCCCATAAACATTATTTATGCACACACACAAGTGCACACTCTCATATATATATATACATCTAGTTAGCAAAAATATGAAAACCTGCATAATTATATATATAACATTATAACATAAATGTTATATATGTCATAAATGTTATATATAACATATAACATTTGTAATATGATGTGATTGGTTGACACTTATGTTTCCTAAACTTTGGATCCATCATTTTATCCCTCATTTCCTAGATTCACTAGATCCTTAATAATAAGCTAAAGGCCTTAAACAATTTTCTTATCTGATTTTATTCTTATTTAATAGCTTTATAAAACATACCCATGATTTGGATATTTGGATCCTAGGTACTTCACAATTTCATTTATTTATTTTTTCTAAGTCATGTTGGTTATTAAAACTAACAAAATGTGTTAAGGTTTTCTTTGTTTTGTGCCTCACCAAAAGAGTGTTGTTCACTTTGGGTTACCATTTGATTTGGTCCAAGCTTCTGAATAAAATAGGAAATTTAGAAAAGAAAAATGTCTAACAAAAATAATTACAAATAAAAAAATTTTAAAAATCGGAAGGCAGTGGGTTTAACAAAAACATTTCCCATGGTGACGTGAACTACTCATGATACTACATAGTGTTGCTTAGATGCATAGAATGATTTTGTTTTGTCCACTCTCATAAGTAAATGAGCCTAAGTGTTTTAGATAAACCCTTCTCATAATTCAGAAACTTGAAATTAGTATTGGAAGAGATGATTTTCAGTATTTTCTCTATCATTACTCATTATTTGCCATACTGTAGAATGAGAATTTTTATACTGCTTAGGTGAATGTCACCTTCTAGGAAGTGTGCAGTCAGAACACATTATGCAACAACAAAAAATATACATCTTATGTTTAGTGGGAGCACACACATACATTAATATGATTCACAAAACATTTCCAAATGGCTTCTATATTTTGTAGCAATTCAAGTTTAAGCACTTTTATGCATTTAATTACACTCTCAAATGTAGTATTCTAATCCCTAAAGCAGTTTATGATGATTTCCCAGTGGCTGTACTCATCAGTGGTTTACACATTTATTTATTTGGCTTAAGAGGGAACATTTTTCACAGTGACTTTCTTCTACAAGAGATCATGTAGTTTTCAGTTAAAATTTAGAAACGTCAATCTGAGATGCTTTCCAGAATTGTACTTTTACCTGTACACATATATTAATTTGGCTGAATTGATTAACTAGTGTGAGAGAGTCCCCTAGTTAGTGGCTCATCATGTCAACTAATTCTTACGTACCCTATGTTAATATCCTTCTGGTAACAGTCTAGTTCAGCATAATTAACATAGCTAGTTGTATTATAAAAATATAGCTTTAAGTTCTATGGTGCCCCTTTATTTGGATATAAGGCAGTGACTGTCAAAAACAATTGAGAAGGAACCATCAGCTACCCTTCGGTAGTTTGGCTACAAAGTTTTTTGTCTGGTTTCAATTAGCTTTGCAAAAATGTGGAAAAAAATTTTGAATTTTGAACATTTCAGTCAATTTATTAAAAGCTTCTTTCCTCCCATCCTACCCCTGTGTGAATAGAATATATCAATTCCACTGTCATCTCCTTTTGCTCCAACCTGCTGCAGTAATGGGAAGCTAAAGTAAAGGCCGTGATCCAACTTTTAGTATTTCAAGAGAGAAGGCATACACAGAAACAGAATATCCAAGTTATGTGGAAACAGAATATCCACGTAATGTGGTAGACCTTGGAAATGCAATTACTATAGCATAAACCTAAACATAACACGAGAGAAAAAAGACAGAGATCAAGGGTGGTTCTTGAAGTCCAGTGCTCTGTAAGGTTGACCTTTCGAACACTTTTTGTTTCCAATGACCCAGTCTGTCTTTGGATCTTCCTAAAGGTTGCTGTGCCCAATTAGTTCATGCACAATTTGGCCCTTGTGTTTTCTAGGATTCAAGTTACTTAAGGATTTCAATACCTTTTTTTTCCAGTGTACACTACAGGAGAATATAAAGATAATTATTTTGAGCTGAAATGATCTGCTGTAGTACAGCCACCACACATTGATGACAGACAAGGAAGACACCATGATGGCAGTTAGTTTACATTCATGATATTTTAGGAATACATTATTTATGTCAGGTGGCAAAAATCACAAAGCAACAAAAGAAGAAAATTGGCCTACTTGGTTGTTAAATCTCCAATATTGGAGAGTAACCTATGCTCATTAATCATGGGCTCTGTTTCCATACACGAATATATGGGCTTATTGACTTTTCCTACAATTATTTATTAATACTATAGGTACAAACTTAACTACACTATTTCCCCTTTTCTATTTTTTTCTTTTGATGTTTTAATTGCATGATGTAGTTAGACCCAACACATTGTTTTATATAAGGTATAAAGATAGTGCCATTGCTCAGTATCTCTTTTGTTGTTTATTTTAAATCCTAATCTAAAATACTTTATAGGATTTATGCATTCATTCTTTGATGAGATTAAATGACTTAAAAGCCTTAGATTGCTTCTCAGACCTTTGGCCAAGGTCAGGTTTGCTTTACAAGCCTTAGGCTTGAGCCAGGAAAAGGAATTCAGCTACTCTAGGAAGATACATTGCCTTTTTTGCTTTTTTTTGTAACATACATATATTTTCCACATTTGAAAATAAAATATACTGATTGTAAAAATCTGGAAGATATCAAAACTAAAGTAAAATAATAAAAATTACCTCCAATTTTATTAATAATAAGTAAAAACTTAAGATTTCCATGTATTTCCTTCCAGTTCTTTTTCTTTGTGTGCATGGGTACATGTAAACTTTTTTCAAAATTAAAATCATACTTTGTATCTTGATTATATCACAAATATCCTCCATATTATTAAATAT
The DNA here is from genome assembly GCA_023783475.1 of Daubentonia madagascariensis. Lineage (NCBI taxonomy): Eukaryota > Metazoa > Chordata > Mammalia > Primates > Daubentoniidae > Daubentonia > Daubentonia madagascariensis. The sequence goes on along the minus strand of JAKFHU010001035.1, from coordinate 34,327,419 downwards.
TCCTTTAAAACATACAGTAGCATTTATTTGAAGCTCAAATACAATACGAATTCAATTAAAAAATCTTAGAGAATTTAGAAATGTATAAAGAAGAAAATGAGAATCACCTATTATCTTATAATTCAGAATGTTTACATTTTTGTGAATGTCCTTTCTACCTCCCAAATCTTTTTAGTGCCTGGATTATATTCTATCATAAAGTGGATCATTGTTTATTTGTCCAATTTTCCTACTTGGAGGCATTCTGTTATTTCCAGATTTTTTTTAATTTTAAAAACTGTTTCCATTACCTATTTGTACATTTATATTTGTCAAGATTCTGATTTTTAAGTAGATTCCTATAAGAGGACTTACAGGATCAAAGAGCATAAATGTTTAAAACTTTTCGGTACACATTGGCAAATTGCTCTCCAGAAATGTGGTTGAATGGTGGTGTAATACGTCTTCAGAAGTTTCCTTGGCTTCAGCCTGGCAAAGCTAAACTTTCTACTTTACTTACTTCCCCATGGCAAATTTTGTTCCTCATTAATATGGTAGCTTTTGCGTAGTTGTTGTTGATGTTGTTATCATTGTCCCTTATTTTGTCTCATACAAATCTCCTCACCTATATTTATTTATTTCTATCTTTCCTTAGTAATGGACATAGATTATCCAAAAATAACAGATATTTTGAAGAATGTTGATTTGAGAGAGATTAAAAGAGGAAGGTAGGAAAAACTAAACAAATGTTTTTGATCTAGTGTTCAAGACAACTTTCTTTAAGGGTGCCTGATCACTGGAGGAGAAGAAGAAAATCCTGGAGTTATGGTGGTATGTCTCAAAAAGTGTTGGTTATAAAACCTAATTAGAAAAAAGGGGTTTTACCCTTGAGAGCAGGATTATTCCAGTTGCATCTTCTCTTTGCAGAAATAGTTAAGAAGATACTCATCCTTAAGAAAGTGATGGTAATTAAAGACCATGCTATTTGCAATGACCTTTTGGATTCTACAGGAATTGAACATGCTATTTATGATTATTTTAGATCATAAAATATATTTTGCTGGAAAGTACTGTAACACTTAGATTCAGAAGAACTAGATAAACATAAAGAGAACTGGAGGCAAGCATTGGGAAAGAGATTTGACCTTGATTATGCAACCCTTGTGAAATTATAGGTGTGTTATAAATAACAGTAGTTAATCTACAGAAATAAGGACTTGACTAATCTGACCACAAAAAAGACAATAATTGCAAAAGGAGATATAATGCTAGGAAAAATGTCAAACCTAATACTTTTTTAAAACATGCATAAATGTGAAATCAATTAGACATTAGACATTTAAATACTTTTTGGTTTCAAAAGGCTTTTAACCAGTCCTTGAATTTCTGGTCTCACTTTAAGAAAATCTCTCTGCTATAGGATTTCAAAATATAAAATACTCCACAAAAGATCATCACAAAATACAACTGTAATATCATGAATAAATAAGCATAGTAGAAACCATTTAGGTGGTAAAATGATGGCCAAGTGGGTATATTTTATTTATGGAAGAAATGAGTTCTGTCTTCTATATTCTATTTGAATGATAATGACGTTGATGTATAGTGTACTTTCTTTCAAAAATTATTAGAGATTGTTGTCTTCTATACTAGTGATTCAAGATTCTATTCTACTTCAGGCAGTCTCATTGTATTTTCATCATATTTCAACAATCTACCGAGGACTGTGCTCAATAATATACAGAATGAATCAAGAAACTTTCTGGTTAATGCAATAAAAACAAAACAGGTTAATAATGCTGAATATTTATAAATAGTGCATAAAATAACAAATGATATGGTATATGATGAATTGGTGAATTTTAGGGTCACAGATGCCCTATCACCAGGTTTGTAAATTATCTAAAGTTAACTCTCGGATATAGGAATACATTGTCTTTAAAATTTTTATTAATAATAATTTTTACAGATGTGATTCATTATGACTATTTCCCTATCTCATGTATGCATCTCATATAGCGCAGCCAGTGATTTCTGGGGATCTGTACCCCTTGTTGAATAGTCTTGCCAAGTACATTGACAAAATCCAGAAAATACATTTATTAAGCAACTACTTATTTATATTCTTAGTTGGTACGACCTTGGACAAACTCTTTTTATCACTCTTGTTATCATTATTGTTTTTATTACTAAACTTGAACAATGTTCTGTACTCTACCAAGATATGAAACAGAATGACAATCACCAAATTTCTTTGGGATGGTTACTAATGGCAAGTGTTTCTTTAAACATGGTGAAGGATAACAGCAATCCTAAAACATAGTCTTTGTTATTTTGTTGTTTAGCTGAGGACAAAAAACGTATCAAATTTATCTAGGTATATAAGATATATTTAGTGCCAAATGATATGTACAAACAAAACCCACTCCAAAATTCAAAAAGAATGTATAAAATTTTTGAATCTCTACTCTGAGGACTAAACTCTGATCTTTTTCTTTTGCCCAAATTCCTTTCTAAGGGGGCCCAGTGAGTCACACCTACAAATGATAAAATCTCAGTAAACAGGTTTTCATGATGAGGTTTACTTCCTGACCTGATTCCAGTATAGCATCACATGAAAGATAGAAGACCCTTATCTTAACTCAAGCATTCCTTTCCGCTGATTCCTGGTCTTCGGACAAACCCTAACTCTTTCAGCCAATTGTCAACTAAAGAATCGCTAAATCCACCTATGATTTGTAAGCCCCTGATTTGAGATGTCTCACCTTTTCAGGCCAAACCAATGTATGCCTTCCATGTATTGATTTATGACTTTACCTGTAATCCTTGTCTCCCTAAAATGTATAAAACCAAACTGTAACCCAGCCACAGCGAATCTACTCACTCAAGGCTTCTCGGGCATGGCTCCAGGTCATGGTCTTCAAATTTGGCTCAGAATAAACCTCTTTAAATTATTTTACAGAGTTTGGCTTCTTTTCCCTTGACAACTCCATGACTTATATTTATTACCTACAATATGTATGTGATCTTTAATTTGTCATTTTTTCAAGTAAGAGGATGTGTCAGAAGAGGACACAGTTTTTAAAAAGAGAATCAAAGTAAGGGCTAATAGGTCCCCATTCATTAATTATTCAATCATTGGGTACCTACATTGCCAAGCACGATGTCCCACATTCATACGCCAACAACGACTGCCATAAACACATGGATTATGCATTAAATAATATAAGAGCAAATATAGTATTCATCAAGTATCTATTCAAATGAACTAATGAATAAATCAATCAAGAAAAACATAAAATAATTGTAATAGAATCCCTCTTATTATATGCCTGGTAGTTAGTGAATCAAAAATCTCAATTAAAGTAGGAATTTTAAATAACTTTAAATAGACATTTTATTTTAACTAAAACAGACACTTTCATTAACTAGTATTTTAATAGGACAATTAAAGTTTTTCTTTAAGTAAATAAGGATCCACCAGTTGTACATTTGTGTTTTCTTATTTGTTTAAACCACACCCATAGTGTGTGACTTGAAGTTTCAGGGTCTTTTTTAGATTGTTGCAAGGCAATATAATTGCAGAGTTCATTCAGATTTTTCCCCAATCTTTTTTTTTTTTCTGTAAGACGAGATCTCCCTATGGTGCCCAGGCTGGCCTGAAACTCCTGGCCTCAAGTGATCCTCCCGCCTTGGCCTCCCAAAGTGCAGGGATTACAGGAGTAATCCTGATCTTTTGTAACTGCCTTTCTCACATCAAAGTAGGCAGTTAAAAAATAATACTAGTCTTTACTCATCATTTACTAATATTTACAAAGCATTCTGCTTAGTTTTTACAGGAATGAAACACTCGTATTTCATAGGTTCATGTAATAGGTAATCAAATTATGTAATTACAGTAACAAAAGTGGTGTAAATAGGTTTGGGAATAAACATACTGACCCTTTAGCTTTTTTTGATGAATTCAGTCTAGTGAAAAAGATAGATATGTAAAGTAATAATTACACTAATTATCATATAAGTGCTACAATAGAGAAATGTGTAAGTATCTGAGATCATGAAGGAAAGTTAGACCATCTGTACGGAGGCAGGAAGAATGTAGCCAAGTAGAGGACATTTGGCCTGAATTTTTCGAGATGAATAGAATTTTGCCAAACTAAAAAGGGTGAGATCTAGTCTAGAAATATGAGTTGAAGGTTCACAAATTCATGGAAAGATATAAGAAGAGGAGGGAATCATGAAGTTTGTCTCACTGGAGTCTCTAAGATACTAGGCAGCCTGTTATAATTACTTTAAGAGATGTAGACAAGGAGTGTTATGGAAGGATAGAGAAATGGAGAGGTTAATTTCATCCAGGTGAGTTGGTGGGCGAGTGGAGGACGTGGTGAGTTTGGAAGGGCTTCCTGGAAGAGGTGGCATTTGAGCATTCATCATGCAGTACACCATTCCATGCAGCACTGGTGTTATTGCAGAGCACAGCAACCCCTGATCCTGACATCAGGCAACCAGCTGAAGTTGTTGATGTGGATATACAACCTAGAGAACTTGGCTAGCCTACTTGGTGGATGTTTTTCTCTCTGTGATCACATTCTGCTATAGGAAATGAAGAGGTTCGTGGGCCTAACAGATTCTGGGTTTCTTCATTCTGAGAAAAACTTTAAACTCAGACACTGAAAGCTGTGGGAACTCAAAAGCATCAAACTGAGAGAGAAGAAACTGGCATGTCACAGAAAAAGAGACATTTTTACTGCCCTACTTTGGGTCCCAGATGCAGGGAGATTTGTTGAAAAGTAGCACATTCCCTAAAGAAGTAGGACACCTGGTAACCCTCATTTTAGTAGAGAGGCCAGATCTAGCTGTAGCCAGATTTGTAAGTAATTTCTGCTTTCCTGAAGTTGTGAAAAGTTCCCTCAGATGCTGTGTGGACCCTCATTACTCAGGAAATTCTATTAAGTTTAATCATTGAAATCCCAGTAAGTGTAGCAAGGAAATAATTAAGGTGCTCATCAGTTGCCATAAGTTCCTTTATTTTTCTTTAGGATGATGAAGGGTGCTTCAAGTGCAGCTGACAAAACCCACTTGTGCCAAATAATTAGTGATGATTTCAGTTAATCCTCAACCAACAAATCAAAAATTATCCAAGCATCTATCTCATAGCCCTTGGTTAAAACAATGTAGGATGACACAGATAAGCTTTTCTTTTTCTTTGTCAAAGTTCCTTGTGAAGACTATAGAGTGTCATGACGAAATTGAATAAGCCATATATCCATTGCACATTAATGCCTACACTCATGGCATTTCATAGCAATTCTCAGGATTGATTTATTTTTTTTCAAGGCTGTTTTGTAAATAGACTGTGAAGGCAAGGGCCTTGCATCCTTGGCATATATTTGAGTCTAACTCTAGCTGGCCTCCAACAGACAAACCCTTGACCTCTTTAAGCCTCAGCTTTGTTATATGGAAAATGAGTTCAAGGATACTCATCTAGCTTACTGCTTGGCATTGCTATTGAAATGTAGCAACAGACAGTGCTTTGTAAACTGCAAAGCACCGACTAAGCTAAAAGTATTAAATAGAAATTTTGCAACACATTCATTCTAGACATTATGATGCCATTAGAGTGTCACAAAAAGTACTGGTATGTGGTATCAAGTTACATAAACCAGATTTGAAATATTTATTAATTTTCACATCTCAAACAGTATTAGACCTACTAGAGTTCTTTCCTAATGGCTCCAAATTAGCAAAATATTTGGGTTGAGCTGTTAAGGTTTTTACTGTGGGTATATGTTTTACATTAAATTTAACCTGAAGACTTTAATAAATTTAAAATAATCAAGTCATCTCTATAAGGTAAAACTTCCTAATTGTAACAGAAACTAGCTAGATATAGAACAATAGTTATCCAACTGTGGTGCATGGATCGACAGCATCAACATCACCTGGAAATTTAGAAATTCAAATTATTAAGCCTCATAGGCATTTGAGCTTGGGAGGTGGTATTTGAACTTGGCTGCAGTGAAATGAGGGACAAGGCCATTTAAAAAAGGGCAGTAAGTTAGTTGGGCCAGAAGAATTTAACAAGAATAGGAGCATTGGTGGGACAGCAGGCAGATTTCTCTCTGGCCTCTGACTTCTGCTTCTCTCCATGTGTCTAACTCGTTCCTTTTTCCTCTGCAGACAGGACTCTGCTTCCTCTTCCACAGGATGGGTAGAAGCTACTATCAGCTATATGAACACTCTGATTTGGTTCCAATTTAAAACTCCCAAGAAAGAATGCCGATTTTCCCAGTTACTCCTCTGTTCAAAACTGTCCACTGCCTTCCCACCTCATTGAGAGGAAAAGCTCCACAAAGCCTGGACTCCTGCTACCTCTCAGATCCATTCTCCCCATCACACACCCTACTCCAGCCACCTGGGCCTCCTTCACTTTTCCTAGATCTTCTATCCCAAGTCTCTACCCACACAAAAGCTTTGCATTTGTTCTTCCTTCTGCCTAGAGTATTTTTCTCCCAAATATCCACAAAACTCACTCCCTTCTTGCCTTCACACTGTTGCTCAAATGGCACTTTCTCTGAGAGGTCTTTCTGAGAATCTGTAGAAAAGTACAGCTCCCTTGTCCTTCCCTGTACTACTTTTCCCCTTAGTTCTTATCAACATCAAATATACTAGGTATTTTGCTGATTTTGCTTATTGTCTGTTTTCCTTTCACCAGAATTTAAGCTCTATGAGGACATGGACTTTTGTCTGTTCTGTTCACTAATTTATCACCAGCTCCTAGAAAAATGTTTTGCACATAGTAGATGATAATAAATATTTGATGAATGAATAATTGGAGGACAAAGAGTACAGGATAATTTTCTATAAAGCCTGTGATAGAGGTTGACTTTATAGAGGTTAACTTGGAGTTTAGGATAGAAATCTTAAGCCAATAAGACGAGTTACAAGGTGGAGTAAAAAATTTTTGAATTGGTGATTATAAGACATAAGATGTCAGCTTTAGTCTTCAACTGAATGGCTTTGAGGAAGCCATGGAAACTTTGTAGGGCTCTGCTTTGTCATCCATAATAGGAAGAAGGTGGTAGAAATAAAGCTGACTGGAGAGTCAGGGAGAAAACTAAACAGTATCTGCAGATGTTTCCAGCTCTCATATTCTGTAGTGGAGTATCTAGAGCCTAAGAACAGCTATGTGGAACAGAGTATTTTATTGTCTATGTGGAAATTTACTTTAAAATACATGAGATAAAACAATGTGTGGGGGGGTGTAGATTCACTTTGAATTCTGCCTGAGGGCTGTTACTTAGCATCTGAAGCACACATTCCAGAGGTGGTACTTAAAGCACTTCAGACATCTTTATTGTAATCCATATGTATTAGTTTCCTATTTCTGCATAACAAATTACCAGAAACATATTGGATTAAAACAACATACATTTATTGTCTCAGTTTCCATGGGTCAGAAGCCCATGCACAGTTTAAGTGGGCCCTTTGCTCAGGGTTTCACCAGCCTGCAATCGAGGTATTGGCCAAGGTTGAGGTCTTATCTGATGCTTGGGGTCCTCTTCAAAACTCGTGTAGTTGTTGGCAGAATTCATTTTCTTGTATCCATAGACTTTGTGGTGGCTTGCTGGGGTGGGGAACCTGCGGCCTTCTGATTTCAAGATTGTTCTTTTTTAAGCACGAAAGGAGGCAAGAAAAGCTTCATCTTTCTCTGTTGTACCCCTTTTAATAAGAGGATTTGTTCTGTAAAATTTGGATTCAGTCAAAAGGCCGCAGTTGAGGATCCAGAGGGCCACATGTGGCCCTAAGGCTGCATGTTCCCCACCCCTGTCAGGAGAAACTCTTTCAGTTTCCTCCTTTAGTAAAGATGTGGACTAGCTTTTAAAACGTTTATCTGATTAGGTCAGGCCCACCCAAAAGAAACTCTCTATTGATTAACTCAAAGTTAAATGATTAGGAACTGTAATTACATGTGCACACTCTTGTCACCTTTGCCATATACTAATACATTATACTAGTCTTAGGAGTGATATCTCATCACTTTTGCCATATTCTCTTAGTTAGAAGCAAGTTATAGGTACTCTTCACACTCAAGAGAAGGAAAGTGTACATAGTCATGGATCATTGGGAGTCCTTTTAGAATTCTACCTATCACACCATAATAGAGGGCATAGTAATTATTATAAGAGATGTATGAACATTCCATTTTGGAAATGAGATGTATTCACATTATTTGATTGGCTGGAGAGATTGTATGGGCCCCCCTGCCCCTTCATTAAAGACATATAGAACCTGTTAGCCCAGCTCCCCAACACTTTTGAAGCAGTTAGCACTCATGGTCAAAGTGTCATTGGTCCTTGTCTTACATTTCATGGGGGCCCCCACTGCCTAACTTGACCATATGGTTGCCTGGTCCTGCTATCAGATGTTTGCTTCTGCCTCAGCATAAATATTTCTTTCTTTCTTTCTTTTTTTTTTTTTTTTGAGACAGGGTCTCACTATCACCTGGGCTAGAGTGCAGTGGTATCATCATAGCTCACTGCAACTTCAAACTCCTGGGCTCCAGCAATCCTCCTGCCTCAGCCTCTCAAGCAGCTGGGTCTAGGGGTGCACGCCACCACGTCTGGCTAATTTTTCTTTTTTTTTTTTTTGGTAGAGATGGGCGGTCTCACTCGTGCTCAGACTGGTCTCGAACCCCTGGCCTCAAGCAGTCCTCCCTCTTCAGCCTCCCAAAGTGCTAGGATTATAGGTGTGAGCCACCACACCTGGCCTAGCATGAACATTTCTTATGGAGCACAGGTCAGGGTGTCTGATAACAGAGAGTGGGACTTTCCCAGGTTTACAATGCCTATTTTGTGCCTGCTTATTAATAAATGTTTAGGGTTTAGCAGAATTTAGTCTGAGACTTGATTTCATAGACAGACCGCTTGATAATGAAATTGTAGGAGAAGAGACCATAGTTATTATCTATGTCTAATTTCAGATGACCATGATTATTTACCAACATACTGAAAAACAAAATTGGCTTAGGTCAGTTTACATAAGAAAGAAATCATTGAGGTGTTTACATTGTACATTGTCACATGCTTGAGGTTGTCTGGAAATACTAGCAGGTGAGGTTAACAGTTAAATCACAAACTTGTGCAGCAATCAGTGAAACTTAAAAGAAGGATACTAATGTTGGAAAAAGTGTGCTTTAGGTTTGAAAATCTGTCTCTTTATTCAGAGTTCTAAATATCCTGCTGAAAAAGTCAACCTAGAAACCTAAATGTATGACTTGATAGAGTTGCTGAATCTTTCAGTTGCTTCAGGTTCTTGGGGAGTAGATCTTAAATTACCTAAAATCTATAATACCTTTTAAGAGAATAATTGACTAGAACACTCTTAGCCAATTTTAATTCTATCGATGGCAAGGAGACCCTGGAGTCACATGTTATACAGAGACACTAATGAAAATGTTGTAGTTTTTTATACCTTGTTGAAAATAAAACGTGAAATTCTTCTATTGAAACTATCCAATTAAGATATTCCTTTTAAAAACGAGCTGTAATTTGCTAAATGGATGTATTGTGAGTAAGTTTGTTAGAAAAATTCACCCTGCTCCCAACTCCACCATCTTAAAATTTCCTAGCTAGACTGAAAAAGAAACCAAACAAATCAACACGGAGAGAAATATTACCAGTATTTTGAATCAGTTCTGTCTTGAATTCATCAAAGCCAAAAGTACTGATACTTGAGTATATGCTATTCTACAACTCCCTTAGGCTTTCTGTTTTTTGTTTGTTTACTGTGTTTTGTGGTTGTTAATTAACTGATTGAGCATTCCTTCGATCTCTAAATTTCTTTAAAATATCAAGTGTGCCTTGTGACCACCATCAGCTGCAAACACAGCATCAATTAACTTACCAAAGCAGAGTCTTTGGTGATTAATCCATAATGACAGGGCTGTTCTCCCGACTGATTAAATTCATTATCAAGCAGCCAGAGGTAGAGCACTCTCCATGGAAGATTTATTGCTCTGGAATTACCTTTCTCGCTTATACTGATGAAGCTAGGTTTGGTAAATAAGGAAGATGAAAATATAAGGGGCTCCTTTTTAAAGGATAATGATGGGTTCTTTTAAAAACGGCTAGTCTGTATTTTCAGTGCCTCAGCTCTTAAAAAAAAATTCCTTAAACATATGTCATCTTTAGTCATTCACAAAGCAATTGAAATTGATTATTATCACCATATGGAATGGTCGGTCTCTGTATGAATCTTGTGTGTGAATCAGGCCAGGCTGGGGAAGATTATGGTTCTTATTTTCTCTGCCACTACCTTGGTTCACCTTATCACCAGCAAAGCAGGATTTGGGTAATAACTTTATAAACGGTTTATTTACCTAGTTCTCCCCTCCATAAGCCTATTCAGAGCCAGATTAATCTCCCATGCTGTGATCAAGTCTCCCTTGAAAGGAGATCAAGTCTCCCATGAAAAATTTAGTCTATAATTCAGGATTCTCGTGTGCATACACACACCCCAGAATAGCCATATGCCTTTTCCATATCTAAATTCTGTTCATTCATTCCATCCTTTCTTTAAAGTTTTACCATTCACCTAAGCCCAAAGCGACTTCCTTCTTCTCATTGTCTCAATGACTTTTGGCTTTGAAGCACCCTTTCTATAACTTAACATTTTTTCTGGATGTTTATTTTTAGTCCTCAGTGAACTTGTGGGTGCCCCAAGAGTGGAAAACCAGACTTTTCATTGTGCCCTGTATTTCACATTGGGTCAGACAAAGAGTGTATCTGTAAACAGGCCAATACCTCTCTCTCAGACTTTTTGGGAAGAACCCGTGAATTTATTTGCTCTGTTAAGTCAGCCCTCCAGTCCACTTTATGCACACTCATTTGAAGGTATGTGAAAGGGAATACCTAAACCTACTGTTTTAGGGGCACTGTCAGGCCATATGGAGCACAGACAGCAAAGGGTGGGGGAAAGGAGTGTGCAGAAATAACAATGAAATCCTATATTCCCTTGCCACTGGCCACTGACCCTTACCCTAATGTTTTGTTTATCTACTGTTTGTTTGTTTGTGGGCAGAAAAATGGGAATTCTGGGCTCCAGATCTTACTGTGCAATTTTTCTTGTTTCTCAAGTTTTCTGAGCTTTCACTTCCTTATCTGTAAACTGAATAAATTAATACCTATTCCATTGAATTGTTGAACAGGCTAAATAGGGTAATGTGGGTACAACAACTTGCAATATGCCTAGCTTAAAAGAGATACTCAAGAGATCTTAGTCCCCCCTTCCCAACTGTAAATTAGTCTTGGGGTCATTTTAGAAGAAGGGGGAAGGAGAGCGACTATAACTTTTTATTTAGGATAGCATTCATACTGACATTGAATTATAGGCTATAAATTTTGAACATGGCAGATTTAATGGCAACTATGATTATCTATTTTTGAAGAGTCATGCTTTTGCTGAGATTGACCCAGGTAGTGGACCTGTGGGTGGAAAGTAGGTGTAAATCATTCAAGACAGCCTTGTCTATTAGTAAAGGGATAGAATCACATGTGCTGAGAGAAATTTAATTTTGCATTTGACATTTACCTTTTATAAGCTCACTCTTAAAATTACAACCCAAATACAATAATAGCAGCCTTTTAAAGAGACATCCTTCAAGGCAAAAACTAATAATGTTGATGACAGTAAGCATGTTAGCATTTCTAGCCTTCCATCTTTAATTTATAGTTGGTGAAAAAAATTATAGTTGGTGACATAATTTTATTTTTCCCCCCAATTTGGTTGGATAAGTTTCAATGGGGACTGTGAGGGTAATGCTGGTATTTGGTAAGAATTCCTTTTTTCCCTTTGTGTTCCCACAGCACCTCTCTTGATAAACCACCAGGGATTTTCCTTCCATTCAGTAGTAGGTGAGGCAATTTGCTATCCCTTCCTATGTTAAGATTAAAGCCAGAGATAATGACTTTCCATTGTCACGCTGGGGAAATGAATTGAAAGAAACAACAACACATCATCCTATAGAAGATGCGTATTAACTACAGGGGAGGAGGTATCTTCAGCAAGATTCCCTAGAACCCAAACTTATTCTGGAAGTGACTTCAACCTAGAACGAATGCGGGAAAGTGTTGCAATTTCCAAAAATAGTTGAACACTTTCAAGAAACAGTCTTTCTAGCCTAAAGGCCAAAAGAGATAGAGAGAGGAGGCAAAATGGGAGGAGAGAGAGCTATCAAAAGAAAAATGAATATCTCTTGCCCTCTCTGGGGTGGTCAAGCCTATGGAATATGGAATCCAGCTGTCTTTGGTGTTTGTCTTAGCAGTGTTATCTGTGAAGAAAAATCTCCAGCACGACAAACAGTGAGATTTCCCAAAGGGAGAGAGTTTGTGGCTTCTTAAAATGGAAAGTGTTACACGTACTTGAGTAAAGCTGATTAATGATACTTACTGGTAAATTTTGCCAAGGTTAACAGATCCCTGTGGTAGGACATATACACAAATTATAAGAGATACAGCATCTGAGGGTTTTTCTCCCCTTTTATTCTTTTTCTTCCCCTCAGGAGTTCTGTGACCATAGATAGCCATGGCATCAGTTTACACTCTGCAGGATTAAAGTTTTCTGTTTAGATGAATAGATGAAAGTCTGGAGTTGAATGTGATTATTATAAATATTTCTTGATTTCTGGTAGCAAGCTGCCTAATCCTTCTTGCGTTAAGAGGGGCTTATCATAATTTTCTTCTTTTTAAATTACTTGGCCTTTGCAGCTGTGCCTTGGGAAAGTATTTCATTTTCTCTGAGGAGAATAAACAATGCTTATAAATTAAGACATGGGTAGGACATTACATCCTGATTTCAAGTACGAATATAGGCCTGCTTTTGGTTCTCAGTGCCTGGCCCAGGAGACCAACTTGGGACCTGGTTCTGTTGTAAAACTGTGTTGTCTGGCTGCCAGGCCGCTGCTACAGCAACGAGGAATCAGTGATGTCACAGGCTCAGAATCTGCCTGCCAGAGGTTTCCAGAGAACAGGATGGACTCCATCTGCTCGGAGACAATTTTGCGTATCTCATCCCAAAGAAATACAGTTTAACTTTTAATTCTTTCATGTTCTCTCTTTAAATATATTTGCCTCTGTTCTATCTCAAGAATCAGATAAAATCTTACAATAACAGCAAGAGCTAGGATTTATTGAGCATTTACTATGTGCACGTTAACTGTGCATAATGCTTTACTTTCATTATCTCATGCAGTCCTCACAAAAACCCTAAGAGGCAGAAGATCTTAGTATCTTCTGTGTGTTAGGAATGAGGAAATCGAGGCTTGGTAACATTGTGGTCAAGTTTGGCCAACACCAAAGCCCATGTTCACAATCTGCGGACACTATGTGACTTTGCCAGTCAGACGCATGATAGTCGATAAGATTGCTCTGGTCCTTTGCCTATCAACCTCTATTTTCCTTTATTTTTCTTTCCCCTGTTTCTGAAGTTGTGATGTTTATATGAAAGGCAAAGATGAAGGAATTTAACTTGAGAAATTTTCTTCTACTTTATCGGAAGCTGACCCCTACACTGGAAGGAAAATGTGAGCCTATACCTGAAATCCAGGCTTTTGTGTGAAGACCTGAAATGAATGTTAATGGAATCATTCCAGATGTTGGGCAAGGGACCACTAGTGTCATTCTTAGAAACCCCTAAACCTTGGGCATAATTTTGCAAAAAGAGATCACTCCTAGTTATTGCCCCTATAAAATAAACCTTTCTGAAAATGATGGGGAAAGTCTCTTAGGTCTCCCAAGTCAGAAAATGAAATGTGGGTGATCTTTATAGAGATGGATATCTAGGGTGTGGCCCCAGATGACAACCAGTGTGCTAAGTTGTGCTAAAAAAAAAAAAACATTGAACTTGGAATCATGAGCTTTGGGGTTTAGTTTCTCAATATCCTCAGTTACTTAGCTGTGCTGATCTTCAACTTCTTTATTTATAAAATGGAGATGATAATAGTAATATAGTATTAGTAATACTGTTACCATAATTAAATAAGAATACAGGTATGAAAGTGCTTTGTAAATTGTAAAATACTAGACTTGGTATTAGCCTTGTAAGGTACTGTTCCAAGAATACAGTAGAGGCTTTCTTTGCTTTCATTGTAATATATTTATTGAGTTGGTGTAGTTTGTAAATTTAACGTGTTTTATAATTCATTGTTTGAGTTAAACACACTTTTAGCAAGAAGCTCAAGTCAGTTTGATAAGAGTAAGGTATCTAAGAAATAAAATTTTCACCAGGATATTGTGTTAGACTCAAGGACAGGTTAGACTGTCAATTACACAGGAAAAAGCAAAGTCACCTAAAAAACACTAGGCAAGTGAGGCCAACACACAAGCTTGAGGCAAGATGAAGAGGAAAAGAAAAGAGGCATTTGAGAGCCTTTGCCATACAAGAAGTTGGGGGGTGGAGTGGGCGCTGGAAAAAGGGTTGGAAATGTAAATTGATTCCTTAGGGATCTTTGTCCTTTCCCTTGTTTAACTTCTACAAAAATGTCTGAGCCCTCAGAACTCACCAATTTAGGTTATGATTCTTGAAGAAACTCTGAAAGGGTTATCACTCTTGCCTATAAAGGGACTAAGTGACAAGTGTAGAGAAAAGAGAAATTTTCCTGAATTTTAACTGGCATCCTGTTAAATATGTTGCCCATATTATCCAGAATTTATAAATGTGCAGCTACTAAAATGCTGTATCTTCTGATGCCATGTATTCTAAGACTCACAGCAACACATAAAGTTACATGGTTATCTCAACTTCTCTGTATCTTCTGTGGTCTGTATTTCATAGATGCACATTCTTATAGAACTAACACAAAGATATCAAACCAAAAGTTAAATTCTGAATTAGTTCCTCAATATTCTAAGCAGTTTATTGGTCTCATTTCTCTTCTACACCAGCAGTGGTAATATGCAATTCCTTCTCAGGATGTTCAGTTCTCAAAATTGGCTGCCAGCTTTAACCCACAGATGATTCCCCAAATTGCTTCTGGCTGATGGTTCAACAATTCAACTGGAAAGACATTTATAAGATCTGCTAAAGAAAATACAAACTGACTTCCCAGCACTTTGTTTTCTGCATACTCCCTGATATTGGTGCTAACAAGTATGGAAATGGCTGACAGCCATAGATAGATGGACAGGGGGCTGGGAGCTGGCTAATCCACTACCCAATAAACATTACTTAAACAGCTGAGGTTTGACTGGAGCACAGTGAAACATCCCAAGATAACTGATGGATGAAAAACAAGACAAAACTCCTAAAATGAGCACCGCTGAATCTATTGTTTTTCTTAGTGTGGATTTGTTGAAGTTCATGCACGTTAACAATTAAGAGATTATGTGCTGATACTTCAGTTCCCAACTTAATGCTTTATGTGCTCAGCTAGTTGTCATCATGTAGTTGTTATATCCCTTAGCATTCCGGTTGCAGACACACCAAAAACAACCCGGCTTAGATGATGACAATGAGAAAGTGGTAAGAAAAACAATAATACAAAATATTTTTCAGTTTTAATAAGAAGAGAATTTCAGTTCTTTCCAATAACACTAACAAATCCCAATTCTTCCCATTAAAATTTAAATATAGAATATTAAACAGATTACTGAAAGAATTTGGGGTTCAGGAGGAACTAAAACAGGTTCCTTTAAAACTTCATGTAAAAATGAATTTATTTTTATTTTTGGCAGGGTTACTAAACTAAAGAAATAACTTAGACATAGTTTACTAATTTTAGCAAAACAGTTGAGAAAATCTTTCATGATATTATCATGAATAATAAGGGTGCATGTGGCCTGGATGTTAAAATGAATTTTCTGTAGTTGGACATCCACAAAAAATTTGATAATTGGTTCAGCATCAAACCATGAGTAGTCCTTAGAAAAAGTGTTAGGGATTTGTCCTTAGCTCTAGTAACTTCCACATTTTTATAATGATTAAAAGAAGTAACAGGTTAAATACTTAATTAGAGCTACAGATAACAAAAAGTTGGGAGGGATATGTAAATATGCATGATAGATTAAAAATTGAAAGTGTTCTTGTTAGGCCAAAATACTTCACCTAACCTAAAGATTTAAGAATTAACAGGGATAAGTATAAAGGTCTGAATTTAAGTTTAAAAAAAAAGTACCAAGTGCCCAATAAGGATGTGGAAAACCTGGCATGGCACCAGTTCTTGTGAACAAGATATGGGGGGTTTTGTTGTCTTCAAGCTTCATGTGAGTCACTGGTGTAATGTGGCTGTGAACAAAAGCTAGTGGAATCTTAGACTACATTTTAACAGAAGCAGTGTATCCAGATCCTGAGATGTTATTGTCTCACTATACTTTGTACTGGGTTGACCATAGCTTGAGTATCAGATTCCATTTTGGACATGCATATTCAGATGTCATTGACAGTCTGGAGGCATCTAGATGAGATGGCCAACAATTATGGCAGAGTGGCACACACTGATAACACACGTACATTTGTCTCACTTTAGAGTGGGTTGTTGGTTTTCAACGGGGCAAGGAAAAGACTTACTGCTTGGCTTGGGAAATTGTGTTTCTATTGGAAGAAATAGTTTACCAGTATTTATCAGAAAGGAGCAGAGCAGGAGCAGAAACAGGTAACTGAGTAAAGGGAAAAGGGACATGTGCGTACCATGAATGCAGAGGTGAAGCAAAGGTCGGAGTTAGGTGTTAGGATAGTTATAGTACAGTGTCTGAGAAGGGAAGTGCCACTCAGTGACAGGAAATTCCAGGTTGGCTGGAGAACATAGGCAGAAGCAGATTTTGAAGTGTAGATGATGTTTGACGTCCAGGAAATAAACAGAGGCAGAGACTAGGAGGCAGACCAAGGAGACCAGAATTGGTACCTCAGAGTCCAGCACAGATGAGAGAGCTAGGACTGTTGGTCTCAGGTGATGCCGTCTGTCTGGCTGTTTGCAATGTGAAAGCTGGTCTTTGGGAACCAGCATACTGGCAGAGGGCTGGGCTGTCTAGTAAGACATTGTGATTCTGTGGTTTTGTGAAAAATCCCTATGAAATCACCCAGAACCTCAGTAATTCAGTTCTCTTTTTTGACAACCCACATTCAAACCCTTAAAAATCAGATGCCGAAGGATAAACTCAGGTGGAATTTTAAGGTGTTTGCTTTTAAGATATGTAACCTAAAACTGAAAGATGAAGTCCTGTTAAGAAGACTTAAGATTGATTAAACTTGTTAATTACTGTCATTGGATTGTTGCCACATACTCTTTTTTTTATTCCTTAGCAATGACAAAATATCCCTAAAATGTAAACTATATTTTCATCAACATTTTCAAATGCCACTTATGAAAAAAGCAGGCATAACAATTACACAGAAATAACATTGTAGAGAGATCGTAGCTCTGTGTACAACAGAGGTAGTAAAGAAGGTACTGGAATTCGAGGGACCAAAAGAAAGACCTATTTTTTGGTCTGAGTATTCCTCCCTGCCATCTAAATGACCTTGAGTGAGTTGCATAATCCTCTGTAAGCTTGTTCCCTCATCTATAAAATGAGGATAATCACATCTGCAGAACAGCATATTTGTGAGGATAAACTTAGGGAATAAACATGATAATTAACATTTATTTCACACTTTATAATTTATAAAGCAATTCTGACATATATTATTTCATTTGTTCCTCATGATAGCCTCATGAGATAGCTTTCATTATTGTTGATTTTATATTCTTATTTTCCTGGTGAAGTAACTTCCTCTAGGATCACACATAGGAAAAACTTAGTTTCATCTAACATGCATGCTGTAAACACTTACTTTGTGACTACTATGTGTCAGCACTATTTTAGGAAGCTCTGGCAACTATAATGATAGTAAAACTAAATGCTAACACTATTGAGTGCATACCATATGCTGCTTTAAGCACTTATGTGTATTAGCTCATTTAACAGTGCCGTGATAAGGTAGGTACTCTTATTATACCTATTTTACAGATAGGGAACACAGAGACAGAGGAGGCATATCCATTACCAGTTTTCAGGGAACTTGTAATGTACTAGGAGGAATAAAGCCCTGTTTCTCTGGCTCCTATTAATAAAGTAAAGCAATTTTTATATGCTCAAGTTTAAAGCAAGTGAATGATATGTTTGTGTGTGCAAATGTAGGTATAGACAGGTCATCAGCCAAACAGGAAACCTGGCCCATGCCTTCTGCATGGGAAGGAAGAGATTTTCCAGAGGGGACTCAGAGCCCCCCACTGTAGGGGTCCTCCATGGTGTGATTACATCTGAGAGCAGAAAAAAATATTATTTCACGACAAATATCTAGGTGAAAAGTGAAATGGGTCATTAATCATTTGTCTGGTATGTGTGAATGCCAAATATTTGGATAACTGTAAACACATAAATCACCGATTCTATTTTCAACAGGTTGTTTAGATGTTTGAATCTATAAAGACATAGCTATGAAACAAATCCACATTAAGTATAAAATATGATATATCAATATATAGCTGATAGAAGGACCACCAAATTGGGTGGTAGAAAGTCTGAGTTCTTGTCCCACTTTTATCCTTTTTGTTTAGTCACATGTGAAATGTGGATATAATACCTTCCCTGCCTACCCTATGGTTTTCTGAGGTTCAAATGAGGTGAAGAATTTAAATACGCTCTAAAAATGGTAAAGTGCCATAAATAACTCATGGAGAACATGGCCAGTGTGGGCCAGTCCCAGAGTGGCGTCAGGGTTGAAAGAATACATGCCAGGCAATACAATAATACCATGAAATAACTCCGTCCTTTATTTGATTGCTTGATTAGGAAGACATGTGCCCCAGCAATGAATCTTAAAATCCCTCTTTTCTTCTCGCATCTGTTAGCCATAGCTGCACACATCCTGGAGATGCTCCCTTACCCCTCAATTAAAAAAAAAAGTTTTAAATTAAAAAATGATATCCCTTCCCCTTCCTTATCCTCATCACCTCATTCTTTTCTCCTTATTTTCCCCATAAAAATGACTCAAGAAATGGACTGGCAAGTAAGGGCCTTCCTTGGAGGGCAGGCTCCTCGTTAATGGGCAAAGGAAAAGACGGGCTGTAAGAATGGAGTTAATTTTCCTAATTATTTTTTTCTCATTGAATTATTTGTAAATGAATGGGGTAGTAGGAAGAACAGCTGGTACATTTGTCATCTGTTACACAAAAGTAATTTATGTTTATCTGAGCACAGAAAAATTAAATTGAAAATATTTGGTAGATATGTGAACAGAGCAAAATTGTTCAGGGAGAAAACAAAAAAAAGTTATTCAATTTTATTAGATTGAGAGCTTTTTAGATGAAAAACTTCTAATGTTTTTGTTCTACTCGCTGTATTCTGCAACTTGCTGTATTTGCATTTTTAATGAATCAAGGAAGTATATTACCCTAAAAAACAAAACTCTTAGTAGTTGGATAATTCCAATGAGTTTGAAGTGTTTAAGACTTGACGCTTTAAGAGCTATTTTTTCCTAAATTGTTTTGTTTTTTCATGTTCCCATCTCTTAATGCATCTATTGATCATTGAGAAAAACAATGATATCAACTGATATGTTTTGTTTAAATTAACTGCTATTTCTTTTAAAAGATCTGAAAAGTATGCTATACTAAGAACAAACTGTATTATCAGGGACTTGCGCACTTTTACTATCCTATTGAGAGAAAAATAAAAGCTTTTTAAATAAAAACTGTCTTTAGTGCTAATAGGCACAGAGGTAACAAGGTGAAAAAATCCAGGATAATTCTTATTAGTCATTTTTAAAAATCATTTATATTGTGCTTTCATTTTTTTCTCCTCAAGTTCACAGGCACACATGTAAATGCTAAAAAAAAATAATAAATCTCCCTTGGAAAATTTCTTGCCCTACTGAACAGGCAAATAATGTGACTGTCCAGAATCAATCAGATTTAAAGAAATGAATGTTACAACTCAGGGCACAAACACAAAGCCATATTTACTGCACTAGGCACAGTCCTAATAACAATAGGTTGTAAATAATGTAAGCAAGCCAATGTGTTACCACCTGCCACAAAGGTGCAGATCTGAAGGAAGTCTCTTGCTCTGATGGGCTTGTTTCCATACATATTTTAAGAAATGTATTGTCTATGGTATAAATAAATAACTACTGAGCAACCAACAACCGCCATGGCAGTAAGATATGCTTTTTTTGAGTTATTGCTTCAGGGCGGTTTGGGATATAATAATAATAATAGTTTTTGTTTTTTAATCATTTACCATGTGCTAGTTAACTTCTCATGGATCATCTCTGATCTTCACAAGGACTCTACAGACAAACTCAGAGGGCTGTTGTGTAGCTTACTTGCATTTAAAGCACCTCGTTTAGTAGTGGCACGAAATAAGTGGTTAAGTAAATATTAGCTGCTATCATCATCATCATCATCATCAAAGAGGCAGGGTTTTTTTTTTATCAGTTGTTTCTTATCTTTTTGGAAACAAGCTTCAAGTTTTAATTCAAAAAAGAAAGCACGGCCAGTCGCAGTGGCTCACGCTTGTAATCCTAGTACTCTGGGAGGCCGAGGCAGGAGGATCTCTTGAGCTTAAGAGTTAGAGACCAGCCTTAGCCCTGAAAAGGCAACACAGAACAAATGAACAAATAACACCCTTCTGCAATATATCAATTCCTAATATTTTCTCTTCAAATGAAATATATCTGACCAAATATTGTTGAATGCCTTTTTTATTTCTTTATTTCTGACATTCTCAAGTAAATCCTTCTATTACCCTTCCCCTACTCAGTCCTCCATCCTTTCCCCTAATCCTTATTACTAATCTTTATTTTCTGGTCTTAAGTATTGTTGTCTGAATGTTAGTATATTTTAAAAGGCCATCAGAAATGGTTGTGAAGGATACCATTCTAGAATGCTACTTTCATAATGTCTTCTAAAAGTGTTAATTTACTGATTGTATTTAAAGTAATGTATAAAAGTAATTGTATTAATCCATTCAACTGTGTGTTGAGTGCCTACTATATGCCAGGCACTGCATTAGACTCTAGGTATGCCATAATAAAAAAGAGAGATGTAGGATTTGCCCTCTTGGAGTTTTTAGTCCAATAGAAGAGAAGAACAATTAGACAAGCAATTATATTGTGTGATAAGTTTTATGACAGAGCAGGGACAGGGTTACTTTTCTGGTTGCTGAGTGGGCAGGGGCAGTCCTCCCTACCCATTATGTATGGCCACTTAACGCATAGGGCATTTGGTCTACTTCCATGATTCCCAAGGACTGCACATGACAACATTAAGTAGAGAAGCATCATGCTGCTGTCTGTGGGCAGTGAAGCACCTTATAGATTAGACCACCTCATAATGAGGTCTTGATTGCACTTCAGGCTGTCTTGATGGGGCACCAGACTAAGTCCCTTTATATCAAACTACCAGGTCCTGAATCTTGTTTTGAAATTTTCACAGTAATATTAACACTATTTCTTAAAAAAAAAAAAACAAAACATAGTTTCTTCAAGAACTCTGCTAATGTGCATGACAACTTTAAAGTATTGAAAGAAGTGAAGTGCTCATATATAGATCCACACGTGCCCAACAGATTCAAAATTAGAGCACGAGGCCCTCTTACATCACAATCAAAAACTTGTAATTTCACACTTGAAGTAACCAGCACACATCAAATGCTTAGATGGCTGGCCATAACCATCCAGTTCATTATCTGAACTGCTAGCAAGCACTTAATGCCTAGTGTGTTTAGACAGAATCTTAACTATTAAGCTCCATTAGTGAACAAGGGTCTCTTGAATTCTCTGTTGACACCCTGCGGAGATGGCTTCTGCTTTTCTGCTGTTGGGAAATCTTCAACTTACTTAGCCCCTTGCTGCACCTCTTTTCTCTGCTCTATCTGATGTCATCATAGAGAAATAATAGCTTCCTGCCAGTGGACATTTAAAGATGCAGGATAAATTTGTTCTTTTCATTGAATGAGATCAACACAAGATCCACAGGCTATTTTTGTATTCATTTTACCCTAACTCACCAAATGTCTGACTCACTATTTAGCCTTAAATGATTTCCTAGATTTACAAGGGGGTGCCCTGATAAACCATCACACTGTGTGGCCCTAGGAGAGGGTGCTGGTCCAATGGCAGGAAAGCAGACCTTGCCCTAATATTAGGGAGATCTTTGTAAGAGCTAGGGTCTCGTGGAGCAGCAGGTGGGCTCAGCTTCATAGTGGTTAAGAGTGTGATATGGAGTCTGGAGTTAGAGTTCCTTGGGTCTAATGCCTTAGCAGCTCTGTGACTTTGAGCAAGTGACTGGATTTCTGTGTGCCTCAGTTTCCCAATCTATAAAATGAGAGAAATAATAGTGCCTACCCCACAGGGTTGCTGAGAATGAGGCATAAACAACACAAGTAAAGTGCTGAGAAGAGCGGCTGGCACACAGTAAGTTCTTAGGAAATGTTAACTATCTTTGTTATTCAACCAGGTGCAGGATAACCACCTGTCACAGGTAAAGAGCTCTTACATAAATACCTGTTAGCCTAACCACGTATAAATATATAAGCTATGCTTAATTCTATGTATTTTTTAAAAGCTTCAACTTCTATATCATGTGGTTAGGTCAAGAAACAACAGGGTTGGAACTTGGCTCTACCTCTTGTGAGCGTATAGCCTTTCTTCATTCATTCTGCCATAGATTTACTGACTACCTAGCATATGCTAGACAAGGTGTTGGGCTTTAGGGATAGAGTGGGAAGCAAAATGAAAATGGACTCTGTCTTCCTGGGACTTCAATCAATTTTTAAACTTCTTTGACCATCATTTTACTTAACTCCAAAATGGGGACAATAACATGACCTCATAAGGGTCTTGGGATGATTGAATAAGTTAAACACATAGGGCTCCTGCCGCATGATAGTGGGCACTAAGTAAATGTTAGTTTCCTTCCTCTTCCTTCTCAAGAATAGCCCTTCTACAGATTCTTACGCGTAGTCAATACTCATTATGTATCTGTTTATTTAAGTTCAATGCAAATTCTTGATGTGATGTTAGAACTCGATTTTTAATGAAGCTCATCTTAAAACAAAAGCAGCAACAGCGTAATATTTTACACTATGTAAATCACATCTTTGCTTTTTACTTTGTACTACCACTGCACTGAATTCATGCCTCTAGTATAGGACTTAATATTACTACATTGTATATTTTGGCTTCTCCTTCGAAGTTCCCAAAACCACATCCAGTTCACTACCAGAGCCGGTGGATGTTTTCCTCCTGCATATCTCCCAAATCTCCCCCTTTCTCTTATCTCTACTTCTTGCCCCTAAACCAAGCTATTATAACATATATGTAGCTGGCTTTCCTCCTTCTGCCTTTTGATCCCTTGTCCACCCAGAAGCTGGAAAGATCCCCTCGTCCCTCTTCAGAAAGCCTTCCAATGCTGCTTCCCATTGTGCTCAGGATAAAAACCCCTGCCAGACTTAAAAGGCTCTGCATGTATTACCAGTACTGTCCAAGGAAATATATAATGTGAGTCATGTATTGTAACCTTACGTTTTCTAGAAGTCATCTTTAAAAAGCAAAAAGAAAGAGATGAAATTAATTTTAGTAATATATTTTATTGAAACCAATATATCCAAAATGTCACTTCAACATATAATCAATTTACAAAATTATTAAAATATTTTCATTTTTTTCACATAGTCTTCAAACCAAAGTGTCTATTTTATATTTACAGCCCATTTCCCTTTGAGCTAGCCCATTTCCAGTGCTCAATAGCTACGTATATGCCAGAAACCCGTTCCCCACCTTGAGCTTCACTTTTACTTCCTTCCTGCTCAATCCCAGCTTTACACACTGACCTTGTTTCAGTTCCTCCTAACCACGGTGCGTCTCCTATTCTCAGGCTTTTGCACAAGCAAGCTGTTCCACCCCCTTCCACCCTCAGCCGTTCGCCCAGTAATCTCTCACTTGCCTCTAAGGTAAAAGTATCTCTTGCTCTGTAAAGCCCTCTCCATGTCCCTATTTTTTTTTTTTTTTTAATTAGACAGGGTCTCACTCTGTCACCCAGGCTGGAGTACAGTGGTGTTATTATAGCTCACTGCAACCTCCAACTCCTGGGCTCAAGCAATCCTCCTGCCTCAGCCTCCCGAGTAGCTAGGACTACAGGGACAAGCCACCAAATCCAGCTAATTTTTAAAATTTTTGTAGAGAAGGGTTCTCACTATGTTGCTCAGCCTGGTCTCAAACTCCTGGCCTCAAAAGCAATCCTCTTGTTTCAGCTTCCCAAAGTGCTAGGATTACAGGCATGAGCCACTGCATCTGGCCACCCAAGTCCCTGACTTTGCGTGGTTCCTTGGTTAAGCCTGTAGAAGTTTGCCCTGCCTTCAGAGCGCACACTTCAATTTGTCATTATGAATTCATTAGTATGATTATTTTATCAGCATCTAGCTACCTAATAGACAAAGAACCCCATGAGAGTAGGGGCCTGCGTTTTTTTAATCCTTATATTCCTAGCAGCACCTAGGACAGGTCCTGGACCATTGTAGAGCTTGTTGAGTGAGTGAATGAATGAATGAGTTGAATGAGTGAATGACTGCATGAATGGACCAAATGGTTGTTGTGTAAATTAATTTAGTTGATCCTCAGTTAAGTCTCACAAAGTAAAGAGAATAAATAGGATGAGACTGGGCGAGGTCTCAAACTTAGGATTTTCTTACTCCAAATCCCTTGTTCTTTCCTTGATGCTTCAGTGAAGAAAAAAATCAAAATTTGGGAGATGTATGCTATATGTATTGTCTTTTATGTCCCCAAGTACCTGAAACTGTAGTACTTTTTTTTTGCTGGCAAGATGTCAATGAAAATGTCTATGGGGGCTGAAGATGTTTCTGCAACAACATTTTTAGGATATATTTAAATTGTAGGCACAATGTGATAGGTTGGGGTTATTTTGTTTTAATTTGCCCAGGTTTTAATTTTAAAAGTTATGTGCATTTGAAGAATTATTTAAAAACCTCAAACAGTTACAGAATTTTCTTGAATGAATAATGAGTGAATGGTGGGTGCATGTGCAGATGGAAGAATGCTTTCCTCAGCCTTCCTCCAGTTTCCCCATTCATAACATGAATGAGGGCTCAGTCACCATCAGCCCTTTTATTTAGTTAATTTTTTTTCTTCAGTTGCATGTATTTTTTGGCTTTCACTGAGTGAAAATAATTTTGTGATGGATTTCCCTTTATTCCTTTTTATACAAACATATCAGGATAAAATATCTGGCAGCAGTGAAGAACCATGCAACTCAAAAACAAGTATCTGTCTTCCTAGCAGCTTAAGTCTCCCTAAAGTTAGAAGACAGAGGAGAGAGGAAAAGGGAGAGAGAGAAACCATTGACTGGACTTTCCTTAAAGAGGGTGACATGCACTGAATGATTGTTGCTGCATAAGCCAGGGAATTGAATCCATTTGATTGGTATCCGGTGATGTAGCTCGGCATTTTACATGCTGGTTATTGATGCGAGGAGGTTACTTCTACACTGAGCACAGAAACATTGCTGTTTACATCCTTTCTTTAAAAACATTTAAATATCTTTTAAAATGTCTTTTCCAGGGTATGTGATAATCATAAAAAATATGCTTTGCAGACTATTGGCTTGGGTGAAACAGGACCTCTCTTTTATATGCCTCCTACCTCAATATACCCACGTTCGTAAAAGTTCTCATTGCTAGATTCTGCAGACGTGACTGGCAGACTGTGTGCTTTATTACAATTATACTGTGAATACTTGTGGAGTGTCCTTGTACAATAAGGCAAGGTAGTTGGTGACGAGAAGCATGGCATGTACCTCTTGTTTTGTATATAATTGAGGCTTAAGGAGATGTAAGGGTTGTGTTTCTGTAATTAAACTAGAACTCTGACTGCTATTGCCTCCCATTAGTTTCTGCCCGCATTAACAAGGTATGTGGAAGGTGGGGAGCAGGGAGAGGCGACAGCCTGAAAAAGCAGGCGGATCCCAACAGAGGAAAGTGCTGCCGTCTCTCTTAGCTATGTGTTAGTCTTGCCGAACCTTTGGACACTTCTCTGTACAGGAAGTAACTTAGAAAAGCTGAAGTAGATCTATGTGGTCGTTGAGAACAAGAATTGTTTTTTCATACTTTGATTCAATCAATCACTCAGTCATAAATCTGAGGACTTCTTATGTGGCAGTCACTGCAAATAGATGCTGAAGAGATGGAGATTAAGGAGTTAGAGTCTTTGTCCTTAAGGAGCAGAGGTACCCTCAAGGAGGTAGGCAGGCATGCAGCAATCTCAGTGTAATACTGGATATCTGTAGAAGGAGCTGTTAGGGACTGGGGGAGGGGTGGGGTGGGGTGGGGTGAAGTAGGTGGAACACACAATCCAGATTTGAGATGAGGTGAAGCTCAGTAAGCCTTCCTGGAGGAAGAGGCATCTCAGCTGCTTCTTTCAGGGAGTGTGGCAGAGCATTCAGAAAAAACAGCTTGTGTACGACCAGCAGTGACTCTGGAGGTCTCAGCAGAGTGCCTGGCTTATTGTAGGCTCAAGACATTTTTGCAAATGAAGGAGCAAAGGGGCAAAGCAGAGCATCAAGCTTTCCCAACAAATCCCACTCCGTGGGGTTTGTAAAACCCATGAAATGTTAATAATTTAATGACATTGACAGATCAGAATCTCTATTGTTATAAAATGGCATATAATACCAGAAAAAGCAAATGCCAAAGAAATAGAACTATTTGGACCACAAGTGAGTTTATTCTGACTTTTAAATGACGACCTGGAGCATCAGCAATGTGTTTGTTACGTGCATCCACTGCGAATTAAAGTGAAACTGGATTTTGACCGTCTTAGTGTCCTGACCCCAGGGTAGACCACTACCCAGACTGGTAAGTTTGTGACAATCAGTAAGTGGGTGGGCTTTACATCTGTGGGCAGAATGGGGATTAATGTCAAGGTCTCTATGATATCTTGTAAGAGAAAATCTCCAGTCTTTCTCAGACTCTTTCTCATGGCATTATAGAAGTGCTGTTTCTCACACCCCTCTGTTTAGTGGCCTTGAAATGGACCAAGGGAGCCATTATCTGAGCTAAAAGCAAGACCACCAGGATGTCTTCTGCAGTATGTCCCACCTAATAGATCAAAGTAAGAACTGAAAGTGACCATGTAGAGTACCCAACCTTAGAGAAGAGTAACCCAAGCACCAAGAGGCCCTGTGACTAAGAACATCATGCATGTTGTTGTCAATGTTGTCACAATTCAAACCCACCTGGATTACCCAGTTAGATGCTTTTCCCCCTACACCAGCATTTTCCAACATTACCACAATACTAGACCCTTGATTGTTTTTGGGGGGAAGAGGATTTTGTAGCCAAATTATGGTGGAAGACACTGATAACTTTAACTCCTCCCTGCATTAAAGGCTTTGAAATTTCTTGCAATACATAAGTTTGTTTATTTTTATTTAACCCAGCATTTCCCATACAAATATGAGAATAGAACACTTTTTTTATTAATAGTTAATAGAAATTTTATTATGTGTAACACCCTTTAAGAAGCACTTCTCTATGCCACAGTTGCCTAATCTTAAAGTTTTCCAGGAATATTTCTAGTGTCAGTCTGAAGGGGAGGTGTGTTATCAGGGCCCTCAATATTCCATGTTTGTCAAAAATAAACACAATACCACTTTCTGCAATGAGATATGTCTGGAGATGAAGTGCTATAAACCACACGGTCAGATGTGAGAACTTTTTCTTAATGTTTACCCTCCTTCCTTCTCTCTTGCTCTCTTTTTCTGTTATTAAGATTCACACAACTTACAGAACTGTGAATACTACATTTTAGAAAGAAGAGGAGACAAATCGTCCAGGCAATATCCCAAAATAGCACAGGATGTCAATATCCAGAACAAGCAATCCCCCCTTACTGTGCTTCGGAGAGTCACCTTCACACACTCCGTTCAGTTTCTGCCAAACCAATAACTCAAGACTGACTGTGTGAAATATGAGGCTTCACAGGTCCTTTGCCCTGTTGACACATATGCCACATCCACCCTCATTCAATCCCAGAACATATGGAAGCAGTAGTGACCTTATATATAGCTGATGGGTGGGCTGCCCACAGGGTATGACTTGAAGGTAAAGAAACAGTGCTTTGGATTACAAAACGCCTTTTGCCAAATGCAGAAATTTAAGAGAGAATACAAGTGCCCTTAAACACATGACCACCTCACTCATAATAATGTAAATTCAAACTGTACTAAGAAACTATCTTTCTTTCATAAGAATAGCAAAAATCCAGCAGTTTGATATCACACTCTGTTGCAAAGTTGAGTGGAACAAGCACACTTGTATTTCTAAGGGGTTGTAAAGTGGTATAGCTTTAATGGGGGGGTGGAGAGCTGAAAATATTTAACAGAATTAGAGATGCGTTTATCCTTTGACCTAGCAACCCCATTTCTGGGACTCTGTCCTACAAAAACAACTGCACAAGAATAAAGTGACTTGTGTATAAGGTTATCGAACTTGGCATTGTTTTTAATTTAACCAACCACTTACTGTCTGCCTTGTCAGTAAAATGATATGCTTATTAAATATCTAGTTCTCTTTTCCTTCTCTGAGGAAGAGCTTCAGGGCAGTGAGGAAGCAGCTCCTAATTTGATGCCTCCCTCCCCTCAAAAGGTTTTACCTCTATTGAAGGGGGTACATTTAGCAGGGTGGCAACTGTGACAGAGCCATTTACCACCATCACACACGGATTTGGGAAATGAAAATGGAACAGAAGTTTTCAAAGGGACAAGCAGAAGGGGACTTTGGGAGAGGAAGCAGAAAGTCACATGGACAGTATTCAGGAAGAAAGATACATCTGTGGGTTATACTTCTTTAGTTGTCTCTTGGTTCTCAAGCCCAGAATTACAACATGCCCAAAGTTTACCACAATTGGGGATTCTTCTCACAATTTAAAGCTCCAGAGAATTTTTTTTACTCATAATACTAGAATGTTGGACTCCTTGATGTTAGTGATGTTGTAATGAGGCACAAGAGGAGGGAGGTTAGGGTAGAAATTGCTAATAATGGGTTAGAGCCATTTTCCTTAATGAAAAATCAACAGGCCTTGCAGAGCCTATGAAGAACAGAGGAGGGCCTCAGGTGAAGCCAAGTTTTTAAGACCGAGTGACTGGGAGAAGGGTGGGGCCACAGGCAGCCAGGGTTGTAGGAGGATTGCTCTCTTTGCCTCGTATTTTTCTTTAGCTGTCAAGAGTTGGCCCCCAAGGAGACTCAGAGACATAGCTATATGACAGCAAGCACATATTTGAGAAAGGGAAAATTTGAGCAGGCAGAATGTTTTCCTAAAAAAAAAAAAAATGCATCAAAAAAAATTTTTGTATCCATTACTGAAAGCAATTTACCCCACTTTGTCCCAAATAATTTCATAGTTGATGATAGAAAGTTATAGGTGAACAAGGACTAAGTCAGAAGGTGAACACAAAAGCATGGCTATGGGAGCTCCACCCCTTCAGGAAGTCAAAGATAAGGCCTTAAAAATAAGGTCGGGTGCGGACTTTCCGTAAATGAGCTTCACACTCTGCCAGCTTTTAAGGCCTTCCCTGGTTTCTCATAGATATACCAGATAAGCCACAAAGAGTTGGAAAGCTCTTACTTGATACAGATGGGACTGGAGAATGGGGACTAGCCCAGCTGGATCCAACAGACAGACATTGATGCCTGTTTTTAATAACTTGAAATCCTGGTGTTAATTTAAAGCAACAATCTACTTCTTCATGCAGTCATATTGTTTGAAAACACTTATTTTTTTTCCTGACTAAAATGTGACCACATCAGTAATACTTTTCAAAAGTGGCTGAGTAGGCCAAATCTTGAAGGCTTAAATCCTAAGTACACATAGAAGACAACTTAAAAGGTCACTTAAGCCATCCTTTGCCTATAGCCAAAATTACATCCAGAGTTTAACAGACCACAGATGTGTGCTATATTCTTCATAATCTCTAGGAAATGAAATTCCACATTCGTTGTTTGTAATGAGTTCTGATGACTCACAGGCTTCTTTGAATTCCCAAAGATTATAGAAAGAGAACTCAACCAGCTTTTGGATAATGGATAGAAACATCCATTCCCCAATAGAAGGAATAGCATGGGAAAGTGTAAGATAGACATTAGAGATATTCATTGAAATCTAATAGTCCTCAATAAACATAATGGATTATTCTTAGCTTTGGAGAATGTTATTTTGGAGATAATGTTCTTAATTTTCTGGGCTAAATTTAGCTTTTCTACTTTAATTCACTAAATGAGTGTGTTCTTCAATTGAATTGTTCACGTGATTCACTGGCTCCAAACTCCAATACAACTGCAAGTTTCTTCTCTATGAAGTCCTATGAATAAATTAAAAAGAAAAGAAACAAGTAAACTTCTGGTAAATACAAACCACTAATCTATTTAGTTCTAAAAGAATAACCTGTCACAATTGCTAGGCATAGTTATTAGTTAGATTGACTTCAACAATGTTCATTTTAAAAACCTTTTCATTTTTCCTTATGTTGGCTTTTTGCTTCTTTTGGTTAAAACTTGATTTCTTTATGAACACACATATACCCTATTTTACACAGTGTAGGGGAGGTCTGCTCAGAAAACCACTTGATTTGAATTTGTTGTATATCACCTTAGGATCAGCACTGCTGGTTATTCTAGGTCATAGGGGTGTTCCTTCAATTTGCTGGGTTAAATTTTCCATTCCAATGATCTTCAAAACCTCAAATACTCAGACAAACTAACCCATTGACCAATACAAAGAGGTCTTCACTGTCCCTGTCAAAGCTCCCACACCCCCTGCCCTGCCCCACCACCTTTCTTAAATTTAATGAAAAAGGGAAAGATTATAGTGTATGCAAAGTGTTGTTTGTGAGTGCTTGGTCTGTCCCAGGTGGAAACTGGACTGGAATATAAGTTTTCTAGCCCTTGGTTGAATGCACTGTTCAGTAGGTCAATCTATTCAACTCTAACACATTGCTAAGAACAGACACTAGATTTAGAGATTAGGACACTAAAAACATCTCAGGAGGGAAGTCATGGGCAGCCCAGGAAGTCGCTGTGGAAGAGGAAGTGGTATGAGGAAGCCTCTGTGACTGGTGCGTCCTTCCTCCTTCAGAATTTCTCATTGCAAACTGTCTTCATATTCTCCATCACTTGCACTCACTCTTAACAGGGAGGTGGGGAAGTTGGTGGGGAGTGGCGAGGGATGGGAGGGTCAGGTTGGGCCATGTATAATCTCTTCATTGTCTCCAGAACACATTTTAAATCTGTTTATTCATTCACCCAATGAGAGTTTGGATGTCTACTGAGTACAGAAATAAAATTCAGACTTAGTCTCTGCCTTACGTAAGTAAGATATGGTCCCTGATATAAATAACTGACATGCATATGTTATAAAATATGATACAAAGTACAATGAAAGGTTCCATTCCCAGACAAAATCCACGTATAATAATGCTTTACCTGAGATGGTCTAAATTTTCTTGTTGTATCAAATATTAATGAGCATAATATTTAACTTGTGCACTATAGGCAATGGAATAAGGATGCCAGTGTGAGGTTCAGGTAGATATTCATTGCTTTTCAGCTTCATCGTATAATAGCCCTGTGCCCGTTGACAAGTCATGCATCTTCTTGAACCTCCTATTTAATCATCCATAAAATGGCAACAGTAATAATATCATTTTTTACAGGACTATTTTAAAGATTGGGTATAATTTATATGAAGTGCCTACCATACAGTCTGGCTCATTCAGGTGCTCAAAAAATGGCAGCTTATACTCTATAGATGAGTAAACTGCCAGTCAGTTTCTATGCTTTTATAATTTATAACGTCTTTCAGCTTTGTATAATAAGAGATATAGTATGATCAAAATAATAATTACATAAGGTGAATATTATGCCACATATACACATAGAGTAATAGTTCAACTGTACACAGAAATGCTTTTATTTGTCTATCCAGGTGATTGGGGAATAGTGCCTGGTGGGGGATACACTAAACACAAATAATTACTGAAAATAGGTAAATGACATTATTGACAACATAGCTTTAAAAGAATTTTGAATGGATGAAATGAATTTAAAAACACTCATATAAATATGATATATGCATTATATAAACACAAACATTCTAGTGAGAAAAAAAAATTAACTAGTAAAAAAGGGTGCCTAAGCTATGAATTTAGGAAAATGCATGGCCTAGAACAAAACTCAGAATTCTAATCTCTGATTTTTAACGATCTCTGGAAGTGAGTATTTTCCATTAATTTGGAGCTCCATTTTAATATTACTGTTAATGTTCCCTTCTTAGGGAAATAGAAATGACTGTGTGTTGATGGATAAATGTTATATTTCTTTTTTTGTCTTTTTTCAAGCTTTTTTGATTTGTAAATTAATCTTAAATTTTTTTGAATTATATATGATGCAATACTAAAAAGAGGGTGATTTTTTCTTTTCTAATTTGTTTTGTTTTTCAAATTATTTTTTAAGGCTCTCACATTTGCAGAAAGTAAATAGGTCATAGCTCTCTGTTGTTGATAAATACCTCCCTTATTGAACACTTCTTACCTGCCAGACACTGTGCTGAGTGCTTGTCGTCTATTAGCTCCGTCAGTCCTCGTAATAACCCTGTGAGGTGGACACCCTCATTATCCCCCTTTCACTGAGAAGACAGCTGAGGGGCAGAGAAGAACTTACTCAAGGTCAATTAACTATGGGGAAGGAACAGGATTCATATGTGTGTCTCTGACTTCAATTGTGAGCATGAAGTCTTTTATTATACTTCCCTATAACCTCAGCAGTATTTTTTTCCTAAGTAACATTCTCTACAGAAATCCCCAAATCATTCATTCTTCCCCTCTCCTCCCCTCCTCCCTCCTCTCTCCTCCCCTCCCTCTATCCCTCTCCTCCTCCTTTCTCCCTCCCACCTTCCCTTCTCTTTCCCCAACTACCATGACTAAAACTGTTGACTGTACTCAATGGGCAGGACACAATGCCACAGAGACGACAAATATAATTAAGACGTGGCTTCTAGTCCTTTCAGACTATTTTATAGAAAAATAGGTTTATACCACATTTGCATTGTACCTGAATTTTGTCTGTTGTCATAAACACTTAATTTTCCTTCATTTAGATGAGGGATTCTTATCCTGTTCTTCCATGAAGAACTAGAATAGCCTTGAAGGATTCTATGAAGCCCTTGAAATTGTGTGCAAGATTTTGTACTTACGTGCATTTTGTGGGGGAAGAAAAGCCAAAGTCATCAGATTCTCAAAAATATCCCTGGCCCCCAAAATTATGAAATCACGTATCAATGGGGGGATTTATTCAACCTAAGTCAGTTTTCTCCCTGTTAGGTCAATGTGTAACGTGAAGGCCTATTCCTGACAGATAAAAGCATAACAGTAGTGTGATGCATACATTAGTGGGGGAGACGTACCCAATTCCTGTGTACAGACTGGATACTACTCTCTTTGTGCCTTTCTGGTGAAACCACTGAGAGTCATTCAGGAAGAGATATGGCTCTGTTCACACCCTCACTCTTTCTGTTCTCCTTAGTAGCTGGCCCTATGACCCCATAGTGCAGAGCGCCTGCAAAGCACCATCTCCGTACTTCTGAGAACACCCCCAACCCTGGCAAAGTCTTGTTCTCTGGTAAAAGTGACCACTGAGGGTGGAACATATGCTGATAAAGTACCTTTGTGTGATGTGTTTCTTGGGCACATTCATTTTTTCTTGAAGTTAGAAATTTTAAAAAATGGAGAAAAATAGCTTTTTTATTAGATGCACTGATTTAGCATATAAAGTGTCTGAAATAATAGATAGCTGCTTTGGTGGGATGGAGATCTGATCTCTTCCTTTTGGAGTCATAGTGATCTTCCCTAATGCTTCTCAAGACCAGCAAATTAGCTAAGCCAGCCCCTCATTTTTAGAGGACGTAATTGTGCCTTCAGAGAGACTAAATGACCTGTCCTGAGGATTCCAGCTGGTAGGAACTGCAGTTTGAACTCAGATCTCAGATTATGTGCAGTTCAGCCATCTTCCTGCCACTGCATTATCTTCCAGCCCTCGAAAACATTTCAGCTCCATTTGAAAATTAAAAGGAAAACATATCTCCCCAACGTCTTTGTGACTCCCAAGTTACTGAGTTGCTTTCTTCAGTAAATATAGAAGCACTGGAGCAAATACGGCTTATTTTCTGAAACATTAGATTATGTTTTTAAAATTCTAATTTAAATTGCTTGTAAATTCAAATGTGCCTTCTTAGACAAGAAAGAATGTATGAACTGTAAGCCATTTTTTAAAAATTTCATTTTCTTATCTTTGTTGTTAGTGATGCTGTTGATTTGAAGGTAAAAATATATCGACTTTGAAATTAGGGAAATCTTGGTTTAAATTCAGGATGAATCACTGAAGATTTCTGTTTTTGGTCAATAAAGTTTTGGCTTTTTTATTCAAGAGTCATATATTAAATCAATGCAAAGTATTTCAAAAGTATTTGGTTTCTTTTATTTAAAAATTATTAGTAAAGAGTTTATATACAATTAGAACAAAGTCTTAGTATCACTAAGGGTAAATTATATATTTTCTCATTGTATCTTCCCAGTAGTTCTGTGAAGTGGGTATTCTGCTCATTTGACATGAAACTGAGGGTCACAGAGGATAACTAAGTAATTTGTATGTCACATATACAGCAAGGAGTGAATCTAGGAATTGAATCCAAGTTGTCTGGCTCTGAAGCCTGGATTCTTGCCTCATTGTTCCATGCTAACTTCTTTGAAATACATGCAAAGGCCCTGAGGTGGGAAGAAGCATGGCATATGATATTCTCAAAGGGATTCTTCCTTTTACGTGGTTAGGTTTATAGTTTAGGAACAGCAAGTTGTGGTCTTTTTACCCTAAGAAGTGCTGCAGTGGCACTGCCTTACTGTTTACTGCAAACTCAACTTCTAGCCCCATCATTCTTAAACAATCTTATTCCAGCCTGAAAAAAATCTACAGTTTCCCCTGAAGGACTAAGATACTACATCTCTCCTTATATTAATTTGCTGAGTGTTTCCTGTGTGCCTCACACTGTCTTAAACGCTTCACACGCGTTATCTCCAATTAATGTTCTAAACACCATATGAGATGTCTAATTTAAAGACCAGGAAATAGGTGTCTTATACTTAACCTGTCGAAAGCAACTCTGGATTTATATACTCCTTTTCTCACCCAAACCCATTCCTCTCCCTGGTTTCCTGATTTCGGGAAATATCATTACTATTTACCCAGTTGCTCAGGTCAAAAACTTAGTAATCATCTTTGTATCCTTTTATCAGTAAATTAGTTCTCTCCTCTTTCAAAACATGCCCCATCTGTCCACCTCTCATCACCTCTACAACTTGTCCCAGACACTGTCATCTAGTTTCTAGTCTTCCTAACTCCTTTCTTGCTCATGATCTAACTCCTTCCTGTCATCTCCACAGTGAACTCTTTACCTAGCAGCTAGAATGATCCTTAAAGTCTAAGTCAGATCCTAACATTCTCCAGCTTAAACAACTCCAGTGGGTCCCCATCACACTTAAAAAATCCAAATTCGTATCATGGGCTGCAGGTCCCATGTGATCTAGCTCCTGGTTACATCTTCAAATTGTCTCTTCAACTCTCTTCCTCCCTTATTCCTCTTGACCACACTGGCCTTCTTGATGCTCCATCCACTCCAGACTCATCCTGCCTCAGGACATTTGCACTTGCTTTTTCCCCTGGTAAGTTCTTCCCCAGATAACCCCACATCTCTCATTTTATTCAGCTCTCTGCTTAAAGAGCAGATAGACCTTTACTACCCATTATGTTTAAAATAGCATCTTTACCATCCCTGTTTTCTATCCCTATTACCCTGCTCATTTTCCTGAATGTGTGTGTGTGTGTGTGCATTCCTATATAGATGTATATATATAGAAATACATGCATATATATATATTATTTCTTAAGTGATTGTTTTCTGTCTTCCTCTGGAACGTTTGTTCTATGAGATCAGAGAGTCTGTCTTGTTCACTGTGTTTGCAATATTTACAATAGTTTTTCTACTAATAGGTGCTGAAAACATAATCCTTGAATAAGTAAATGATTCAATAAACGAATGAGTCCTACAAAGGGTATGTTGCCACATTTCAAATAGCTAGTAATTAGCAGAGTCAGAATTTGAACCCAAGCACAGAAGACAACCCAACCTTCTACCCAAAATGCTGTCTATTGCCTCAGTACTATGGAAGCATTCCTGTCACATTCTGTACTATGGTGTACATACAAAAGGCAATGTGGGAAACAGAAGATGAAATAAGTGCTTTTTCCATCCCTAACCTGCTTGTATGTGGGCTGACTACTCAGGGGAGTAAAACTTAGTGGAATACAGACAGATGCTGACTGAAAATATGCTCAGATTATTGCTCAATTTAAAATTATTCCAAACTTGAATGATCATTGAGCTACATGATTTTTTTTCCCTTCCCTTAGTTTATTCTCTGTAAATTTTGGTGCCTTTAGACAGGATGCAGACAAAACAATTTAGCCATGGAGGTCATTCTTTTCTGTTTGGCACTTGGATTTTTTTCCCTCTCTGCCTTCCTGTGTCTTGCATTCCATTTTTGGGACTGCACTTGTAAGGCCAGACTTGTAAATTCCGTTAGGGAATGAGTTCTTGTGGAATAGAGTAAAACATTGACTCAGGCTTGCTCACTTTCCAGAAAGGGTCAAAATCATTCTGAAGGCAGTCTGTGGTCCTAGGAGGAATGGGGAACAGTGCCGTGGCCATTAAGCAATACTGATTACAGCACGAGTGCTGGGCCCCGTGCCCAGAGATTCTAATCTGGTAAGTCTGAGAGAGAGCCCTAGGGTTTGTATTTCTAGCAAGCTCCCGGGGATGTCAATCCACTTGAAGTTGCATGGAGTCAAGTGCATTTTCTCATGATATGGAAAGAAACTGCCCATCACAACTCTACAAAGGAAAGAAAAACTCAGGAAAGGGAAGGCTCGGCCATCTTGTCACTCCCTCCGTCCGTCAACTCCTTACTGTTTGCAATAAGGGAAACTAAACAACCCCAAATGTAGAGATGTAAAGGCAGGCTTTCTGAGAAATGAATCCATTCAAAGTCTTAAATTCTTTCTAGTTCTGAACAGGACAGTTGGGGGACTACAGGAAAATTAGGGGTTTTCAAAATGCAGGTTTTGTGGTCATTGTAAAGCGTACTGGTTCAAGAGTTGGGGATAATTGAACACAAATTTGCTTTGTTTCTTTCTTTTATTTATTGACTCATAATTCTGGGAATAAATTAGCCTTGCTGATCTCAGAGTTGAAAGGTAGCATCTTTTATCTTCTTAACAGTACAGATTTTTTTTTCTCTGACATTCTTCTTGGACTGTGTTGCTCACAGGAATCTTCTGACTGCTTCCCTACAGAGTGAACTTGTTTTCTTCCCCATCACACCCCAATTTCCTTTATTAATAAGAAATATAATTTATGAAGCACTTTCACATTTTACAAATGCGTTTATTGTTCAGTACGTGTGCCGTTATTAGTGAGGTAGGGTCATAGTGAGAGGAGAAGCAGGACATAAAGTAAAGGTTTCTTGCTGTGCTTTGACTGTAGCCAAAGGAGATGGAGAGTTATAACGTCTAACCTCCACTCTCATCACCAGGAAATTCAAGCAGCAACCACATGCACAGTTTTTTTACTCTGGAGGAGCAAGCAGAATTGGAAGGATGAGAAGGACAGCTTCTTAACATTCCCAGCTTGGACTTCTCAAACTGAACTGGTTGTAAAATTTGAAAATCTCTGGCTTATAACATCTTGTCCCTTTTTGAAAGCAAACAGACAAACAAAATACTGAAGATGATTTCCGGAGTTCCCAACAGTTTTTCCATCCTGACCTGTGTCATTTGTTCATGATGTGAGTGTCAAAGGAAGAGAGATTAGGTAGGGAAGTGTATGCACCCTGTGATCTCACACGCTTATTACTGTGCTGAATGTTTGGTTTTGAGTATCAGGTTCAACAATGCTTGGGATCAATCTGCGAATTTGGTCCCTGTTAGGTATTTAACCTAAGGCCAGTTTTGAATAAGGGATTCCTAGGAGGCCCAGCCTCAAGATTTTAAATTTGTATACATTGGACTAGACTGACCAAGTCCAAGGTCAATAGAAGACCTGAAATTTTGCAGTTTTTTTTCCTCACAGCATTTAAATATTGCCTCATAAGACTAGTTATTCTCAAAAGATGTTATTTTGAGTGCATTTCTCCCAGACGTTTTTCTCTCTAATAGTTTACATTAAAATAAACAGTGGATCTGGGTGTCTTACGCAAAGGTGAACTTTCTTGGAGCCAAAACCACTATTGCATGTTTGTAATGCACACCTGGAGAGATCTGGTTTCTTATCCCTTTCTTTTTATGTCTGTGGAGATGGGGGAGGATTAGATAGAAACTCTTTACAAGTTTGGACTGAATTTCTCTCTCCAGTGCATCTTCCTTCACGTATATTGACATAGACTCAGTCCTTGACACCTTAAAAGAATGTTGCAAAAAATTCCAAATAGCCTGTGGAATCAGCAGAGCCTATTTCTTTGCATTGTCCCAGTAAAAGGGAATTAGTTTAGATTCTCTGCTGCTAATATTATATCTTGATAATTTAAACATCTCTAGTGGAATATGTTTTTTGTGCTGTGCCCTCAGCTGACCCCTTCTTCCTCCCAAAATGACTTCTCTAAGGCCTCAGTTGATTATTTTCCCTGGAAGCTTTCCTTAACCATCTCTCCCTTTTGTGGCTGCCATATCCCTGATTCATTGTATTGCCATCATACACATCCTACCTTCCTCATAAGACTGTGAGTCTCCTGGGGCCTCTACTCCTGCATCTGACCTAGGTCCTGGCATGTAGTTGACTCTTAATTGATTATTGAAAGAATTTGTATGTTATAGTCACTAACATTTCCATTATAAAAATGGAAAAGTCTATTTCTAAGGCTTATCCAATCATTAGGAAATGCTTAGAGTTTGCCTTTGATTCCAAATTACAAGTAGAGTGGTTTGAAAATTAGACATAATATCCCCAATGACATTTTCAAACTATATTTTCCATTCATATTTTTCTCAATCTGTCATGAACATCTTTATCCTTAACCAGTAATAAGAATAACTGTAGAACTTATGGTTTACCCATAAATGTTTCATTTATAATAATCTGTGCTGCTTGTAAAACTGTAGCCACCTTTGCATAATTATCTGAACAAATTTTTTATATACAGGTATTTAATCTTATGGACCCATGTACATACAAGGCTGACATTCATGGGCTCTAGCATTGTCACCTGGTCTGAATAGGTTGATATTTGTTAAGTGAATAGAACAGCACCTTTCAGGTAGTAAGTGTTATGTAAATTTTAGGTAAGTTGTGGTATTAGCCGGGTGATAACAGGATGTTAGAATTTCAGCGACCGCAGAGATGATTAATCCAGAATTTCCCAAAGTGTCACTTAAAACATGACTTTTAAGTTCATAGTGATGGTCATAAGCATGTTCATAGGTGATGAACAAGGAAAGTTGGGGTGGGAAGGAGTTATCCTATGGCCAAGCAGATTAAGAAAATGCATAATTTAAAAAAGTTTAAAAGATTTATTCACAGCAGAACTCCTTAGAGGTTCTACTATATATTATTCTGCTTCCCTTTTTAAGTAGATATTTCCCAAGTTTTACACTGAATCACATATCTTTTGCCTTCCCTTTTTTGTATAGAACACCTCCCAGAGAAAGAGAAAATGGATTTATTCCAATATCTTCATTTTACTCATAATTAAAATGATGTCCTGGAAGTTTAAGTTCTGAAAGTCCAAGCTTAAGCAGCAATTTCTGGATATGACTGGAATCATGGTTACCATTACTTATTGTATGCTGTGAGGATCTCTATGCAGATACATTTCACCCAGTTATAAATCTTAAAGTGATTAGTACATTTAGCACAGTGTCAAGGATCCACAATACTCCATGTTAGTTCAATTTTGTTCATATTTGCAGTGATTGATCTCTTTATTAATCACAAGACTCTGGGTCTCCATCATCTGAGATATAAAGTCTAACTAAATGGTAATGCACCTTGAAGTTTATTCTGTGACACTTCAGTATCATTAGGTACAATTGTAATAGTGTATATTCCAGTTATTAGTCAAAAGGATCCACTTTTTATTTTTTATTGTCTTTTCTCTCTCTGTCTTTCTCCTTTCTTCCTTCTGTCTCCTTCCTTCCTTCCTTCCCTCCTCTTTCTTTGTTTCTTTCTTCCTTTCCTTCTTTCTTTCTTTTTTAGAGATGGGGTCTCATTATGTTGCTCAGGCTGGCCTCAAACTTCTGGGCTCAAGTGATCCTCCCACCTCACCTTCCCCAGGAGCTGGGACTACAACCATTTTTAAAATAAGATCCCAAATGTACTTGTCACCATAAGCCATCTATCAGCATGTTGACCCCAGGAGAAATACAGAGAGAAAGCAAGTTTTAACATTATTTTATTTAAAATTTCCAGAAACACTTTGTTCCCGACTACCCATTCATCCATCTCTCATGCCATTCATTTTGTACTACACTTTTTTCCAGTATCAGAATATATACTACCATCTATCAAATTCTGCTACAATTTTTTGGACTTAAGTCTGAAAGCATGAAAATTCCACTATAATCATCCCTACAATAAGATTATTTCTATATCACTATTAAAGTATAATTTAAAAAATTAAAAGCATGACTTGCATACATCAAATGAACATGTCAAAGAGTTTATTCAACTCATTTATTAGTTAGGGTTCCAGTAAGATGACTAGTTTAAATAACATTTGAAGAGTTAAATATTTATAGGCCATTTAATAAATATTAGAATAAGATCGCTGTGTTAGATACAAAATGAGTTATTTCACAATATTTACAGGGCAATAAACTGCAAGCTTTGGAATTATCTTTTCTATTGGACCAAAGTTATTTTTATCTCTACTAGACAAAATTCTATAAGTTAACAAGAAACTATGCTAACTCTTGGACCTTTAATTAGTCATAAATAAAATGAATCAAACAAAATGCACCTTCTGTAAGTAATTACATAACTCTTACTTACGTCTATGCCCCCATATGATACTGAAAGGACATGATACCCACTTTTCTGTTTTTTATACAGTTTTAAATAATTTTTCTTAGCATTATAAGCAGTGTTCATACTCCAGGTACAGAGAGTACATAATTTTAGAAAAATATGCTTAAAGGTAAATCTACTTCAAGGACAAGAATTATGCTTTTCCTTGGTGGTCCATGCAATGGAACTTGACTCATTATCACTATTGCCTTATGGTGTCAGAAACAGAAGTTGTGCACAAAACGAATATCAATAGTAATGGTTTTAAAATAACTTCATAGTTTAAAAGACTGCATTCATACACATTTATATAATCTTAAAAGAAACCTTGAGAAGCAGGTGATATTAACTGTTTTTTACACATGAGAAAAAGAGAGGCTCAGAGAAGTTAAGAAACTTACCCAAAGGCATGATGTTAACATGTGGCAAAACCAGGACCAGAATCCAGGTCCAGATGGATGACATTTTAAGTTCATGCTGATATTTGTTGGACTCTCATAAGACTTCAAAACCACAATAATTTGATTGGTTTTATATATTGAAAACATTTTTGCTACTTTTAACAAAGAAAAATATTCTTAATACATAGAAGATAAGCTAAGGAAAGACCTTGCAAAATCAACCAAGTCATAGAAGGATCTCTCCTTCATTTTATACAGCAACCTGCAAAGATGCCCAGAACTTCCATCTCATTTACTTGATTTAGACTCCAGAGTAGTCCCAATGAGCCATGGTGTTATGGTTCTAATTAGAAGGTAGTCAGGGCCAGGTAAGAAGGCAGCTGCTTAGCCACCATCATTTGCTTATGTTTATTTATTTATTTATCCAAAGTTGAGACATGCATTTGAAAATGCTCAGTAGTGCTCTGAGCTCCCTTCTGAAGATGAGAGGGCAAAACCTATTTCAGGAAGCCAATGAACTGTCTGTCTCTCTTTTCTGTATGTGAAAAAATAGGCACAGAGGACCAGGGAGTACACAAAGCAAAGCTAGTGCTACACCAAACAAGGAAATGGGGTGAATTATTTCCTTGTTAGGAAACAAAGCCCCTCTCCTCCTGCATGCCACTTTATCCCTTTCTACTCTTGGGCATCAGCTCCTTCAAATGCTTTCTCCTGTAAGGATCACATAAAGCAATTCATAATAGGTTAGAAAATGGTTGGTAACAGCTCAAAAGTTTGACTTTCTTATATGAACTCATATTTGTGCAAGAGTCAAAGCCTTAAGCATAGTTCTCCAGTGTGTGTTGGGCAAGGAGAGGAGGTTTGCCTTCTCATTGTCTCTGAAATAACTCCTTCAGACTTTTTCCTACCCTAAAGACATCTAAGGCTAACTTGCATGATGAATTTGCATTTTCCCTACTCTCATACACAGGTTACAATTTAGCAAAAAATGGATTAGCCCGTTCCAGATTTAGAATTAAACTCTGAAAATCCTGAGCACTGCAAGGCCCTCCTTCTGGGTAGAGGATTCTACATCAAAAATCATAATCCTAAACTTGAGAACAGGAAGGGGGGATGGGGAGCTATGTTTGACATGCCAAGTCCCCCAACTTTCCTCTTGACCAGGTTGCCAAATCGACCTACAGAAATAGAACAGGAACTTTGAAATAGACATGTTCTTCATGGTTTTCAGAAGTTGTATGCTGATCATAATCACAGATCACCATTTTTAATATCAAAGAGTAGCCAGTATATCTTGACTTAAAAGCAAATTGGCCAAAACTAAACAAGGGTAAAAGCTACAGTGACCACTAGGAGTTTCTATTTCTCTGCATGTGAACATTTATATTCTGCTTTATACAACTATTTACTCTTAATGGATATACACAGTGCACATTAAATGCTCTGAAAAAGTCATGCAGTGATAAAATGTATTTCGCTTTATTGACCTAGCATTGTCAACTGATTTTGTAAGAGTATGCACAATAGGTATGTAAGACAATGCATTGTATCTTGAATATTTTTCTGCATAATGATGTATGCTCATGTTTTTTTCTAAGTACAAGTACCATCTATTTACCTATATGTCTGTCTATCTATCCATCCATTTAGATATGTCTTAGAAATTGAAAGTATTCCACAATACCCAATTCATACTCCCTTACCCCAATTCATTGCTAACAATTGAGAACTTATCAAAATTTCTCTATGTATGTGTTAAACATTCATTGGTGATATGCAAAATGGAATCATAGATTGCATTCTATTCCATAACCTACATTATTCACTGAGCAGTATTTACTGGGCAGTTTTTTATACATGTACATGCTTATCTTGTTTACCTTGTACTTCAATTCCTTTCTTTTCACAGCTTTGTACAGTGAAAATGGTAAAATGTATGTTTTTAAAACATTCTAAAACCAAGTGTATATAAAAATGATGGAGTGAATTCTGGCTCTGCCTGATGTTAGAAAACTCTCAACTTCTTTGTAACTAGATTGCCACAATGCAATCATGAGAGAGGCTCACAATGCTGCTGCCTTGTGGTATCTTTTTCTCCTGCTGCTATCTAGATGAGATGTAATAAGAGAATGTACATTACCTTTATCTAATCATTGGCCATCCTTAAACAGAATACTCTGATCTGACATGAAGCATGTGAAGCCTGCAAGACAATGGTTGCTGCAGATAGTGTCATCTTAGGAATGAATACCTCTTATTTTAATGCTTACTAAGAACTAAACAGAGAAACATGAAAGAAGATGCTAGAGGCACATTGTAGGTATTTGTTTAGCAATATAAATTATCTCAGTTCTTGAAATTCAGAAAAATCCTGTCTTTGTGTGAACTGTGTTGTGGGATATCTTATTTTTGTTGACTCGGGAGGAGCATAAGATCAGCCCATTGTCTGAAGTGAACAGTTTGCTTTCAGGAAAGTTCACTGTCTCTGGCTTGGAGGTGGCTCTATCAGAAGATCACATGTTAATTTGTAACTGAAATTTTAATTCCTGCTTTTTATTTCAATTATTTCACATTTATATTTATAACATATAGTATGTTATTTTCAAATATGTGTAATTAACATAGCGTTTTATTGAATTCCT
The DNA here is from genome assembly GCA_023783475.1 of Daubentonia madagascariensis. Classification (NCBI taxonomy): domain Eukaryota; kingdom Metazoa; phylum Chordata; class Mammalia; order Primates; family Daubentoniidae; genus Daubentonia; species Daubentonia madagascariensis. Next base: position 34,283,189 of record JAKFHU010001035.1, on the reverse strand, counting down.
GTAGTGTACATGGTAATATTTCAAGACCTATCAGGAAATTTCTCAAAGGAGAAAATCCATTTACTAAAGACAATTGCCATCTAATTTCAAAGCAAAAAATCATCACTGGTAACTTATTTGTGATGCAAACTTATTTTATTGACTTACTGATGAAAAACATGCCTGCAGTCTTGTTATTTTGCTTATCCTCAGTAACCATTCACATATATTTATTGAATGCTATCAATAGTCTGATGCCATATGAGGAAGTTTACAGAGCTGTAATAGAATAAAAGACCACGGATGGTGGGCCAGGAGCTTTGACTTGTGCTGCAGTTCATCTCAGAGTAATCTTTAATGAGCAAGCTTAGTGTTCTCAAAACACCTGGTATTCATTCTGTATTACCCAGTTTATAGAAAAGAGGCTTTAATGCATACACACACACACTCACACACATGTGTGTACACACACATGCTATGGTTGGTTGGTTGATATTTACAGATTAATAAAAAACAGGTGCCAAAGTTATTTGATATATGTTAAGACTTTTACAGGCAGGATGGCCATGCTTCTTCTACTATGAATCCTCAAAGGTCTCTGTCTTCTGGAAAAGATATCAGATGCCACCCCACTAAGATTATCTAAGATTATCCATTGACTGAATGTTAGCCTTACTGGGGGAGAGAGAGAGAAGTTAAGGCAAAGCACAGCTTCTGGACCCCCATTATTTCCTAGGTTCAAATCCTGGCTTCGCTTCATGAGCTAGGTGATGCTGTTCAAGTTGCTTTCCTTCTCTGTACCTCAGGGCCCTGTCCTTTACATTCACACCTCAAAATAAAACATGATTTTTTTGGAAACAAATACTAGTAATACAGATCTAATTTAGATGATTTAGGATTATTAAATGGTAGATAGAACTGACAGGTGAAAAAGAAGAATCAAGGAACTTAATATTTATGCTGTACTTTGGAAAACTTGTAATAACTGAAATAAGGGGACTTTCAAGAATCATCAGGAGGATATATTTCTCCATGAATAGAAGGGGTAGTTTCACATTTTCCTAGAGATATAAATAGGAATACAGGAACATAACTAACAAGAAAAATAAACGAAATGGAAACCAAGGGAAAAAGTTTAGGAGTTATGGTTAAATTATCTAGAGGAAAAAAAGAGAAAAAATAAGAGATTAATTCATACTGAATACTACTACTTAATGCCACCATTTAAATCTACTAACCTCACTGTTGCGTTATTGGGGGTGCGATGGAGGTGAGTAGTTTGTTGTTTTTCTTGCCTTTTTATGTGATTTCCTTGATGGATTCCCTTTAGAATCAGGTACTTTCTTAAAGCTTATAGAACTTAGGGTCAGAAGGTGAGAAAATAAAACTATTCTGTGTGAATTAGCCGCCCAGAGCAGCATTATGGTATTTATAATACAATATCACTGTTTATGATGATTATCTTTTCCTAAAAGATTTCCTAAGAAATACTGGACTTGAAGTATAAATATCAATATATCATTTTGAGATAGTGAATTTATTTCCTTTCCCTCTCATTCTTAAAGTAAAAGGAACAGAAAATTTATTTTACATTTTTGAAGTTACACAGCAGCTAGAAAATATGCCTAGAACATTATTTAAAAAGCTAACACAATAACTATGTTTATATTTAAATAGAAACAATATTTGCCTTGTTTTCAGCCATCTTGAGAAAAATTGGTTGACTTCTGTGCATTACAAAAATATTTATATTATCTTAGACATCTTTAAGCCTACTATTTATTGAATACCTATTTGGTACACTATGCCAGATACATCTTATTTGATGCTTACCACCCCCATAAAGTAAGTGTTATTATCCCCATTTTTCAGGTAAGGTAACTGAGACTCAGGGAGTTAATTCACCCAGGGTGAAATAGAAAGTGGCAGAGCCAAGATGCATTCTGACATCTCTGACAGCAAAGTCCATAATCTTGCCAAGGAATTTATTTATTTTTCATTAAAAAGGGAAGCAGGAATAAAAATATTAAGGCATCGTAAAATGGAACATACTGGCAGGACATAGAGGGTCATGCTTGTACTTCTCGTGAACCAAAGTGGACCTAACAGTCTATATCTATAATAGCATCTCCAGAAATGGAGCCTAGACCAGTGGTTGGAGGATTCCCAGTAGAAAGGGTCAGTTCAGACAACCTCCCTAAGGGATGTGAAGCCATTTTTCAGAGAAAAGAGGTATGGTTGAATAAGATTTATCTGGAACTCTGAGGAGCCCTCTGAACTAGTTTAGACCTCCCAGGGGTACCCAGAATTGACCATGTATAATATGGGACTTTCTGAGTTTTAGTGAACATTATTATGAAGTGCAGGCAGGAGAGGCTCCTGCAAGGCCTTTGTTGTCTTGGTTAAATCCCCATTCATTCATTGATTTGTTTAGTCATTTGAGTGTATAAAATATATTGAACACTGGTACAGTGTGGTATTAGCATGTCCTCTGCCTTCAAGTGGAGGTGATGTACAAACAGATAATTACAATGCAATATGATGATTGCTGTACTAGAGATGCTTATATGTCTTTAAGGTTCCACACGAAGTGTTCTTAAGGTGACCATAGTCACCTTAAGAGAGGAGAGTGGAGCATCATAGAGAACAGCCATTTGCCCTTAACCACAGGCAGAGATTTAGTTTGTAAACCATGGCGTGACATCATAAGGAGCTATGCTGCCCTGTCTTGTCTGACTTATAAATTCCATCTTGCTTGAGATGTAGCTATAGCATCACCCTCTCCATTCCTATTATTTTAGAAACTTAAATGTTGTAAATACAAAACAAATAGGTGTATGACCAGAAAGTTTAGCAACATATTCATATATTTTTTTCAATTTGCTAGAATATCAAAGCATAAATAAGCACTGAAAGAACTAACATCTTACCATATAATTGATTTATTTCAAAATCAGATCTGGCTCCATCTGGAAAGCACGCTCCCTGTCTTTCCTTTCTTCCCACTCACTTTCAAGTACTTGGTTCATATACTAACTAGTAGTGTTTTATAAATTTCATTCACTTAGCTCTTTCTTGACTTTTATCCATAGGCCTATTCCACTTATACCAATAGGGTCAGATTCCCAAAGAGGCTGTATTCCCACAGAGCCAGCTAATCACGAAAAAGACAGAACCTCAAAACACTTCCATTTCCTGTTAAGAAAAGGATCACTTTATTTCCAATCACTTGTCAATTTTCTGAGCCATGTAGTTCATACTAAAAGGCCGTTTCTAGGGTGGCCCTAGGAGCCATGGAAAGTACCATTCCTGTTTTCCTTTTAGGGCTGTCATAGTTCTAAGTTTAGAAGGAAGATACTTTTGTATTATTCACATGCTTCTTAAAAAATACAAGTAAGGGAAAGAAAGCTATTTCATCATATTTCCTAAAAGAAGTTAGTTTATTAACTCAGTCATGTCTATCCTGTTTTCTTGGTTATACAGAGTATTCTTCACAGATTTAACCTGATAACACAATGTAAACTTAATCATAGTTGTAGACTAACCACTTTTGCTTAATTACAGAGCATGTGCTTTCCAGATGAAGCCACATCTGAATTTGGAATAAATAAAATATACAGTAGATGTTAGTTCTTTCAGTGCTTATTTATGCTTTGACATTCTAGGAAATTGGAAAAATATATGAACATGTTGCTAAACTTTCTGGGCATATGTCTATTTGTTTTGTCTTTACAACATTTAAATTTCTAAAACAATAGGACTGAAAGCCACCTGCAAGATAATGAATATATAGATATTACGTATCTATGTTATATCTATGGTTAAATCTATCTATATCTATCTATCTATCTATCTATCTATCTACCTATCTTAGCAGGAAACTCATTTGGGATTCAGAATATGGTTGTTTACAAAACTGGAGCACTGATGACCCCTCTGGAGGTTGAGATCCATGAGTTGATATCAATAGAGTTTTCAGCTTTTTGGCTAAAGGAAAGAGGAGCAATTTTTACTGAAGTCCTTGGTACAGGTGAGGGGAGATAAGGGCAGTGGCAGGTGACATGAAGCCTGCTCCACACCCTTCCGCTCCCCCCAGCAGGCTGAAGGATTAGTTTTAGGCTCAGAATGAGAGAGCTTCATGGCTGAAGGACTGCCTCAATAGTTCTTTCTTATTATATTTGTTTTAAATGTCCCAGATACAAATTAGATCTCTCCTCTCTTGCTATTATGGTGTTACCTGCCTGAAAATTGGACATCATTTGATAAATGGTTTGAGAATTTTACCATTAGTGAAAACCCTCAACTTTGTTTATTTGTATTTATGGCTGAATAAAAATGTTTTGGGGATATTTTAATGGCTTGATTTCTGCCTATTGAGTGTAGGACTTACCCTTCCTTCTCTGTGGTAGAATCACAGATAATGATTTTGTTAATGGTACCAATAAAATTAGCTTTTGAGAATTTTAATGTATATGCATTAAATATTATAAACTAAGTTATATTAGTAAATTTTATTTTCCAGTATGATATCAAAAATATGCATATTGGCTATAAAAAGTGTTGTTCTTGTCCAGATATATGGCCTTAAACTACATGTAAGTCATCTATATATAAAACCAAAATGGCAGTGCCTATGATATTAAATTGTTGAGAGTGTTTGAATGGGCCAAAAGGCATCAAAAGCCTAATACAATATTCAGTACATGGTAGTTTTTCTTTCCTTCATCCATAACATTGCATTGGACTGGAACTTGGGGGAAATCATCAACCTCTCTGAACCTCATTTTATTTAATTCTGAAACAAGGCAATTGGATAATCTCTAAGTCTCCTTTTACTTAACTCTAACACTTTATGTTTCTATGACTATGTCGATGATGGCATAAAAATTGGGATATTCATTACTGTGCATATTGATATTTTTATGTGGTGAGTATTGACTCTAAACTAATGGGGGACAAGTGATTACATGCTAAAAACGATGCTAAGTTAAGGAGGCCTTTAAAAATCAAAATTATTTTATTCATTCTTCTTTATATTATTGAAAAGATACAGGAGATAGAAAAATATGTGTATTCGCCACCACAAAGCAGAATAAGCTTGATGGGAGACCTAGGTCTTGAATAGAATAAAATAAATAGACCTGAGGTTTTTCCTCTATAACATTGGTTACCTGACCATTCTGATGCTAGCTCACAAATAAGAGATACTTATACCTGAGTGCAGCAAGCATTTTGATAAGGGATTTTTTTCACAATTTACCATCCTGCTAAGCCAACTATTAATCTGACTGGAAGCCCTAAAATTCCAACATAATTGAGAAACATTCAAAAAGAAGTCTGAGGAATGAGAGGGCTATATATTTATTTCAGCTTATATGATATTGCACAGAAAAGTAAATAAAGGGGCTAATTTGCTTTCTCTGTCTATGAAAAACCTTAGGAGGTCCTGAGGGCATCTTTTTTGTGCTCTACCATGCCATTTGGGTCAAAAATATTTATTTAAAATATATTGCTTTGTTTATCTGATAATAGATAACCCTGAAAAAGCAAATCAATCTAATTTTATTCATGGAAATATCAGAATGATTCAGCTGGGTGGTTAGTTTTGACAGTCTGAGACTGTAAACTCACTTCAGAGGACATTTAGACAGGTTTTGACATTCCTTTCCCATACAAAAGCCTGTATATATTTGACCTTTGGATTTACACCAACTCTGTTATTCTTTTCTGCAGCTTGGTAGAGAATTATGTTCCTAACCCATTTTTGACTTGCCAGTCTTTTTTCTCCCCTAGGGTCACCACATAGTGCTGGAGCGTAAGGTCAGAATAAGGAAGTTTAAAGAAGACTGGAATCCTTTCATTAAAATGAACTAACTTGATAAAAAGAAGGCACAGGGGAAACACCTGCCCCCACAGGCATATTGGGGAGATAGGATAATCACTTTGCTGTTTGAATCAAATTATGTGGCAAAGTGAAGGGTAAATCCAAAGTAAGGACTTGCAGTCACAAAGTTCAAAGCCACTTAATGAAAAACAGAGCTCTTCACCATCTTCAAAAAGCATTTCCTAACCAGCCAATTGCATGTGGTGCTGCAAAGGGAATTACATAGACCCAGCCCATGACCTTTAGAAAGGCATAAAACATTTAGAAATAAATTACTTATACTGTTGCCAAGTCACTGCAAAAATCCTTTAGTAAATCTCTATTTAGAAAAATAACCATAGAGGAAAATATTTAGAAAAGACATCCTAAAGAAAAATGATGAGTTTTTGTACAAAACCCATCCCATTCAATGGAGTTAACTCACATGAAATTCCGCTAATATTAAGGACATTTTTTATTCTCCTGTGAGAGGGGCACGTTCTTTGCTCTATAGTTGTATATACGTTAAAATGGAGACTGGAAATGAAGCAGAGAAATACCATGCACAGTGGGGTATTATGTGTGTGTGTTTTAACTAGATTATTCTATGAATTTTTTTTAGAAAATGAAGTTAAAAACACTGTCTAGACTGTTCACTAGTGATAATAATAATGATGTTAAGAAAAGTCACATTTATTGAGAAAGTATTATGTGCCAGACGCTAAGCTAACACACTATATGGCAATTACTCAATGCTCTCAATTAATGCTTGCACCCTCGTTATACCATACGTAATATCACCCTCATTTTCCTAGGAATGAAACAGGGTTAGAGCCGAGATTTGAACCCTCATCTGCAGACCTGCAAAGCTGGTACTCTTAGCCTATACATGTACTGTTCAGAACCATATCATAAGCTCTATACTTTGCTTGGAAAAAAGAAAGTATTTATTGTCTTTTGAGGCAGTTTCATTTCCTGTATTTTGTGTGTGGCTCTGGTTTGCAGGTAACTTGAATGTATTAGATCAAATATTAATCTATAGGCCTATATTTAGTAAATGCATCCATTAGATTCCAAAGTCAGTAAATCCCATTTTTTGTCATTTTTCCTGAATGCCTCAATTCACTTTATCATGATCAGTCAATTATTTAGCAGTCCGTGCACAAAGGAGAATATATTTTAATTTTTTTCTTTCCTGAGCCAGTAATTGATAAAATGATGATAATTTCCACATTCACCTTTTCAAGTATAAGCAACTAAGAGCATGGCGTACATTGTGTGCAGACAATTGTCTGTGTTTAGAATTGTAATTTATTGGCATTCAGGGAAAGCATCAGAAGTGCCTAATCAGGGAATGCCACGCTTGTATTTTCTAGTTTTTCATTTCATTTTAATTTATCAAATGTGGTCAGCCTTAAACATTGCCTTTATTATTCACTTGCTGTTTTATTCTTTTCATACATTTAGTTAAACAACACATGCAGTTTCTGAAGAGGTAAAATTAAATTTCATGGGCATTTAGGTTAAAGAATGACTGGAAGAACTTGCCTTGATGAGACATGACCCTTTATCCCCATCATTTTAATGTGTTTCCTTTAATAGTTTCACTTCAGGCAAAAGCATATACTATCATCCTGCCTCTACAATGTAAATGGAAAAAATAGGGTGTCATCTAATGACACAGAGTCAGAAACAGATCTTGGGGATAACTCTTTGTCCTAATAAACAGGGTTGTATGGTCCATTCAAATATATCATTTAAAATTCAGTTTTCTTTTTTTTTTTTTTAATAGAAACAGATTTTATTCATTTTATCTGTTAAGGTATAGAATTCTGTACTGTGTTCTCTTTCTTTCTTTTTTTTTTGTATTTTTTTTTAATTTATTTTTTTAATTTCAGAATATCATGGGGGTACAACACTTTGGCCATACACATTGTCCCTGTTCTGCCCGTGTCAGAGCCACAATCGTGGTCGTCTCCCAAACTGTGCTCCCCACATCCATTCAGTGAGAGTTTTTCCCATCCCTTCCACCCCCCTCCCGCTCGCCCGCCCTCAGATGAATGTTATTGCCCTGTGTGATGTAAGTGTTCATCAGTTAGTACCAGTTTGATGGTGAGTACCAGTGGTGCTTGTTTTTCCAATCCTGTGACACTTTGCTTCGAAGAATGGGTTCTAGCTCCAACCAGGATAATACCAGATGTGTTAATTCACTATTGTTCCTTATTGCTGAGTAATACTCCATGGTATACATATACCACATTTTATTGATCCACTCGTGTATTGATGGGCACCTGGGTTGTTTCCACAACTTTGCAATTGTGAATTGTGCTGCTATGAACATTCGAGAGCAGATGTCTTTATTATAAAATGTCTTTTTTTCTTTTGGATAAATACCCAGTAGTGGGATTGCTGGGTCAAATGGTAATTCTACTTTTAATTCTTTGAGGTATCTCCATATTCTTTTCCATAGAGGTTGTACTAATTTGCAGTCCCACCAGCAGTGTATGAGTGTTCCTATCTGTCCACATCCCCGCCAACATTTGTTATTTGGGGATAAAATTCAGTTTTCTTAAAATACAGCATCTACTTTTTAAAAAGTTTCATGCTCCACACCCTTTTTTATTTAGAAAAATTAGTTTATGTTTCTGAAGTTTCAGCTCCTGCTCTTTAAATAGCTTGAGTTTCTTTTTTTCCCTTTTTATTAGCACAATACTTTCCCAGGGTAAGTGATAAATAAAGCTGGAGGGTTGGTTGTAAATTCCCTTCCTCTCTCTCCCATCTATCCTACCTCGGTTTATTTTTAGACCAGTATATACCACAGTGTACCAGGACTCCAGTCAGCACCACATGCAGTGGTATGCGATTGGGGAACACTTGCAGCCTGGGAGTCTTCCCTGATTAAAGCTGTCACTTTGAACCTAAGCACGGGTCTCGGACAGGGGCAAGGAGAGCCTAGAATAAGAACTTGAATGTGCGATACCATATTATTACTAAAGAGCCCATCATAGCAAGTCATTAGAATTCTTGGCCTAATTTTGAAGATATATCATAGAGCTGATTAGAAAGAAAAATCATCTGTAACTTCTCAGAACCTTTTCTCCTTCTTTCCTTTTCTCTTCTTCATACCTGTTCATGAGGATTCTGCTGAGCATCTTCTTAAAGGCTTTCAAGGTTAGCAGGAGGTCTCCTAATAGCTATTTAACAAGCAGCAAGAGGGAGCTCAGCCTTTGGCCAAAGAGATTAAAAAATTTAAACATACTGGATGTATTGAATTTATTCATTTGGCCTTCAGAAAGGGAAAATTCTGGTTATGCAGGCAGAAATGTAAATTAACTACTCTGTGCTGTAGAATACAGGAAGTTAATAGGAATTCAAATTGAGGAGACAGAGATCTGGGAAGGCTTTTTGGAAGTGATAACATTCGGTTAGACCTATTGAGACCTTATACAAAGACAACTATGAAGACTATTTACCAAACTTAGAAATGTAATTATTATTTTAAAAAAAGTAGGGTACAAAATTATTTGTGCACTATGGTTTCAGATTTATAAAATGTGCACATGGGAAATGTTGAAAGAAAATACAATTAGAATTTTATGGCAGAGAGATAGAATTGCTGGTAGTTTCTTTTCTATTAAAAATTTGCTATATTATATTATTGTTATAAGTCACTAAACTTTAGTTTCAATGGGCCAAAGCATGTGAGAGTATTCAAGTCAAGAGAAACTGTAGGAATAAAGGTTCATCTAGGTGAAAGTTCATGTCTATTTTCAGTAAATTTTGAATAGCCTAAAGTGTGTGTGTGTGTCCGTGTGTGTGTGTGTGTAGACTGTAGAGAGTCATAGTGTGAGGAGATGAAAATGGAGAAGTAGCTTGTGTTCAAACTGTGTGGGACCAGGAGAGACACATTAATGTGTCTGGATTTGACTCTGCCAGCTGAATAGATCGGCTTGGAAGTCCTTGGGTAGACAAGTGACATCATCTACCCTGTGCTTTGGGAAGGTAACTGGTAATGGTGTGGAGCACAGATTGAAGCAGATAAAGCTGGAGGCAAGCAGATCAGATGGGGGTTCTTGCAATAAACCTATGTGAGAGATTTTGATTGCCTATAATAGTAGGAAATTGGGAGTCACTGTGAAGCTGAGACCAAATTTGGGAACTGATTAAAGGTGAACTCTGAGGATGAAAGAGACCTCAAAGATGACATTCTTGCAAACAGTGGTGCTTTCAGATGACCTAGAGAACACAGAAAGAGTTCAGTTCTGGGTTTAAAATGCTATCAGAAGCAGAAGCAGTTGGAAATGTATGTATGAGACCAAAAATGAGAATTAAGAGCTGAAAATAGAGATTGAGGGGTTAGCTCCAGGAAGTTATGGCTGGAGCCAAGAGATAAGGTCACATTACATACAAGAAAAATATAGAGAAAGAGAATAACTGGAAAAGAACTTTGAGAAATGTTCTAAAAGAGGTAGTTGGAGGAAGAGGGACTTGAAAGAAGAGGAGGACTGATTAGAGGTAGAGGAGATAAACCTCTATAGTACCACAGCAAATGTAACAGGGAAAGAGGATGTTTCAAGGACAAGGGTGAATAATTATTACTAATCATGGAACTACCTTTGGGGAGTTTGAAATCTATGTGAACCAGGCCAATATGTTAAATTTACTCACATGGTGCTTTTGAGTCACAGAAAATTCCTTGAAATGGATAATGTCCTTTCTTACTGTGCTGTTTATCAATCTGGATATGCCTTACCTCAACTCCTCCAAACCTAAGAATGTCCCAAAAATGTAACTCTTCACCCTCTCCTGCCAAATATGATCTTGTTCGTTCTTCTCTGAATTACCGTAGTTGGTATAGTTAGTTTTCTTTTTACACGTGTATGTCTTTTTTCCCCAACTGGATTATATGATTTTCAGGACAAAGAGTATATTTTAAACTCATTTATTTCTGCCTCAAAGTCTAGCAAAATGCTTTGCACAAAAAAGGTGCTCAAAACTTTTTCTTAAAAAAAAAGCTATGTTGTGAAATTTGGCAGTGTGTATTAAGTACCATAAAACAATTACTTCCTTTGACACATTAATACCTCTTCTGGGACTGTATTCTACAGGAATAATCTGAAATGTTAGAATGTCATATGCACAAACATACTTACCAGCATTCTTCCAAAACATTTCAAAAGTCTGGTATTGTAATAATGGAATGTTTATCTGGATTGTATAAATATTTCATTCAATGGAATCATGTGACTTTTAAAAAAAAACAACTATGAAGACTGTTTACCAACTTAGAATGTAATTACCATTTTAAAAAAGCAGGGTGCAAAATTATTTGTGCACTATAGTTTTGGATTTATAAAATGTGCACATGGGAAATATTGAAAGAAAATAAAATTAGAATTTTATGGCAGAGAGATAGAATTGCAGGTAGTTTCTTTTCTTTTAAAAAATTTGCTATATAATTGTTACAAGTCATTTTACACAAAAGTAATGTTTTGTTTCCTATGAAGGACCTAATACTGTGCAGTGAACTTGGAAGATTACTTGACCATTAGAGCTTTCTATTAGTGAGCCATGGCCTTGGGAGCAATACCTCTACACTCTGGTTATGATCCTTCTCTTGTTTCCACACAATCATCTTCAAATGTACATTGTTAATCCAAATGAATCAAATAGGTTAGATTAAGGCATCATTTAAAGCACAGTCCCTTCTGGAAGTGACTAAAAGGTGCCTCTTCAAATATAAAAGTCATTACCAAGCTATCAGGAACCATTAGTAGCCCATGGTAGTGATGATCATTACCATTGATCAATACCAGCAATTTGTTCCAGCTCGTAATTTTGGAGAAAGGGACCACTTTGTCCTAACTGTGGGCAGTTCAGAGGTTAAAAGAGAAAGAAACAGGAAGAGGAGAGTTAAGAAGGTGGCAATCCAGGAATGGGGGAGGAAGTTAAATGAGCGGGCTGTGACAAGAAAAGACCAAGGCAGCGAAGAAAGGTTTTTACCAGTAAGATCAATGTGTCTGCCGCTCTCTGATGTTCCCTTTCTTCACCTTTTTTTTTTTAAATCTCTTCCCTGCTGCTCATTGGAGCCTTTCAGACAGAAGCACTGTAGTTTCAAAAGCCATGACTATTTTTGATCTCTCCTCTAATCAATATTCTGAGGTGGTCTTGACAAGAAGGAGACCTACTCTCTTGATTCACAGAGTATACTATACCAAAGTAGGAGTTTTAGCATCACAGGCAAAGACAAGTACAAAATAATGGGTAAGCAGAATACAGGTAGTAGGAAGGGGGAAGTGAGCATACAGGCAGGCACCATTAACCTTTACCAGGTTGAGGTCCCCAGCTCTGAGTCTGAAAAGGCTGGTGCAGGTGAGTGTGACCTATAGCTCTGCTGCTGAGGCCTGCCTGACAAATCCAGACCAAACAATCCTCGATTCCACCACCACACAGATTGCATGGCTGCTGACAGAAAGTGTGGTACATCTGCTTATGAGTCAGCTCTGGACAGTTCAGAGTTGCTGCCTTTCCCTGTGGACTAGTGAAGAAGGCAGCTCATGTTTCTTGACATTATACAGGCCCAGCAGGGGACTCTAACACAGACATTAATGTACATTTTACCTTTTTACCCATTCTGGGTAACCTATAAAGGACAGTGAAACTTAAAGAGATCTCGAAGTGAAGAGGTGCTTTATTTTTGTGACAAATCAAACACTTATTAGATTGATTCAGGTTTTGAGACTGATCTGAAAGGAATTGACTCAAGATTTTTTAAAATAACATTATAATATAATATAATATATGAAATGTAACAATGAAATATAAAATATAAAAAAGGTGCAACCTTCCTTCTTAAATGCTTGGGTTGCTCATAAATTGATTAATGGATTTCTGGAGAAAGTAGTCGTTATGCTTAGCCTTTCTCAGGGATACCATTAGCCAAATTATTGATCTGCTCCACTGGTTTGCAAGGGAAAAGCAACATCCTCGGGCCAAGCTAGGACTTCTCCCTAGTTCTAGGAGCCTGACAGTCCTCTCAAGAAACATTCTTTTCCTGACCTACCTCAAAAGGTCAAGTTTTTTAACTGCACTTACTAGAGGAAGCAGAGTTATGCTTCCCCTACATGATTTAGTATCAACATAAAGCCTCACAGTAAAGTGTCTGCTTTTCTCTGGTCATCAAAAAGAAAATGCAAGTTATTTTCTCTATGAAGGAATTAATTGCAATTTTTCTCCACCGAGTCTGTCTGTAGGGAGAAAGCAGGCTTTTAAATAAATAAATTGGGTAGTTATTTATTAAGGAAAGAGTGAGAAGGGATGTGGTGGGGATTCCTTGGGGACGAAGAGAGAGTGTGGAAGTGTAGTGGGAGCAGAGCACTGCGCAGGCTGTCAGGATCCAGAGGGACAGATGGGAAGGAAAGACACAGGACCACGTCTTTCCCACATCGTCTGTGCAGCCATTCTGTTCTCGAACTGCAAGAAGGTCACCTGAAACCAACTGCACCACTATTGTAGACATGTTTTAATAATAACGTGCTACTCTAACATCTCTAGTTAAACCGTGAACTTGGCAAGATACAGCCTTTGTGGGGACTCAAAAGTAGCATGTTCCTGATAAACTTTAGATTTGAGACATTTATGCCTCTAATTAAAATAGAGAAAGGTGAAAGAAACAGAGAGAAAGAGGAAGAAGGAAGGAAAGGAAGGAGGGAGGAAGGGGGTCTGTCTGATAACTTAATTCTCTCCAGTGAGTGAACAAAATGGCCGCTTTGTGGAGACTAAACCCTCACATCCTTAATAAATAAATTAGCTCCTTCACTTTGGATCATGTTTAGAACAGGGATGTATGACATGTCCCCTTTTAGTGACAACAAAGAGAGAGAATACTATTTCAGAGTTAGGGGGCAAAAACCGAATTTTTGATGCTATTTAAGTGTACAGCAGGATATTTGAATAATCTTCCTTTGCAGCTTTAGGAATTGCCTCTGAAATAGCCTCATCTTGTATTTGAACCCCATTTTATAGTTGTCTGTTCAAAACCAGATGTAATTCCCACTCCTTGATTTTTCTGAGCATTTCTCCTCTTTAAAAATGTAAGCCCTTCTTACCTTCTCACTTACGGTATCAATTAATGCTGCCTCTTTACTTACAACCCAATACCGATTTAAAAGTTAAAAACTCTTCAATAATTCTTTTTAGCTCATCATATTTCAGTCCTGTGGATTTCTGTTTAGGATATCTCCATCTCCTTGTTACATAAATTTATTTATAAACAGGGTGACTATATGTCCTAGTTTTCATGAGATAAACTTGGTTTACACATATTGTAATTATTAATAGTGCCCCCTTTTACTCACCAAGTGTCCCAGTTTGAAATATAAATTACATAGTAACTCTATTTATAAGTCAAGTATGCAAGGAAAATGAGCAAAATATTTTTATAGACTTCTTTTTATGCTAATACATTTTTTAAAAAATTAAACTCATGAAACACCTCTCATACTTTTTTCATATCTAATTCAAGGATGAAATAAGCACCTTAATAAGAGATCTAGTTTTCTGCCATCATTCCACATCACTTAAACATTTAAAAATATTTCTAAATCCCAGCAATGTATCTAGAATCTAGTCAAACACTCCCGGAAGCTGTTTGGGTAGGAGGGTTTGTTTTTGCTGTATTTCCCCCGCTAAAAACTGGGCAATGGGACAAATAATCATCGAGCTGCAGCTGTTTTGGTCATATGCTCCTTTATAATGCCACTCTGTTAATTTTACATTATGCTGTTTCCTGGTATTTGAATTTTGCCATACAAATATTTATGGGATGAGTGTTAATAGAATTTTAAATTGGAGATTTTAAAAGAAGATTATGACAGGCAAGTAAATCAGAAATCCAGATTTGTTTTATGTTGAATAGATTAATCACTCAGAGTTATTTTTAGCTAAGGAAATTGACCTTTTTTTAACCAGGTGAAGAAATAATTTGAGACCCAGAAATGACAATTCTATTTGCAAGACCTGTGAGCTTTTTATGGGCAGCAGTTTCTTAAAGTCTTAAGTTACTTCTGTTTGTATTTCAAATTCTGAAAAGAAAATATTGATAAAATTCAGGATGGTTATTTATGAAGGAAACACTATGTGATGGACATCAGTTTTCCCAGCTATTCAAGAAAAATGATTATCAGCTTTGTAATTTGTCTATGATAATGACACTAGAAGCTCTTGTGAACAAAAGCATTACAGATGCCTATATGATGTTCCTTTATAAAGAATTAAGAATATTTCTGTAAATACTCCTATTTTCTGTCAATAACGTCTAAGTCTGTTCATTAGTTTAAGTGTTATATAATCAACTGAATTTTAAATTATCAAAGCTCTTGAACTAAAATTTTAGTAGCAATGAAATGGAAGGTGACTGCTCCTTTCTGAACAATGCTATATATGTCTCTATTTATCTTTAAATATGAATTATAAAATCTGCCTTAGAGGGTCGTTCAAGGAGTAAATGAGATTATGGTTGTGTGTGTCTACTGATACATGGTAGCAGGTACTATAGTAATCATTTTTGTTATTATTTCATACTAAATTGATAGTGTTCAAACTTGGCTTAATGGATACTTTGAAGGCATTAAATGTGAGAAAATTATGGTGTCCTTTTCCTTTAACAAATATTTATGTATTACTTACTAAGTTGCAGATACTGGGGTAGATCCTTGGAACAAAAAAAGTGAATCAGTTTTCCCATTCAAGAAGTTTAACTGATGAACCCAGGGATATGTAGAAAGCCCATTTTTTATTATGCAAAGCCACAGAGAAACCTTCCTGAAATCATTACCGATATAATCTTTTCTTAAGCTCATCAGTGAAGTAGAATAGGGGTAAGAAAAGTCAAAGAAATTGACTTTCTGCTAAGAACATGTGCACTTTATGAATAAATGATGTATCAGTTCCAGTGGCAGTCATTAGGGGCCTTTCCATTTTCTTAGAGATTCAGCAGCAAGATTCTAAGATGACTAATGATTACAGAATTTCTTAGTTGAGGCAGACAGTAGAAGCTTAATAAATGCTTGTGAATTAATTAAATGAATGGAAAATACTTTACATACTAGTATCTCAGGTGATTCATTACGTGGAAAGTAACGACCTGTAGACCCCAGGCCTTAGTGAGAGCCTCCTAGTCTGTTTTTAGATCACTGTCTGTCTTAGCGTAAGAATCTTGAAGTTCAGTTTCCTTTCTGAAAAAGTAGAATCACAGTTATAAATGATATAAATAGTTATACAGGTTATGAGTGTCTCAGATAATTGACTCGTACAAAGCATACACCAAAATTTCACAAAAACCAATTACATTCCTGAACAGATGTTTTCCATAAGACGTTAAAGTCATTATTTGAAAGGGAAAAAGTACAGCTGTTGGATTTGTATGACAGAAAGACTTTGGAAATAATGAAGTCTCATATTCCCTTTAATTTGTAGATGAGGAAATTGATTCATTGGCACCATAAGTAGATGTATAACCTTAAAAAAATATGGAGCCAAATCTAGCACTGGGTTTCCAACTCCCAATTCAAGGAATTTTATAACCTTTCGCCTGTGGTTTGCATGGCTCTTTTTGGCACACAATCGCAGGACACCTGCGTGGTTAGAATGGGCAGTCCAGGGGGACAGGCTATTAGAGTGAAGGGATAAAAGTTGTTGACAACTGACAGCCAAATTGGCTGATTTGTTCTGAATAGTGACTGATAGAGTGTTCTGAGGACACAAGGAAAGAAAAGGTCAGCCACGTTTTATTTTAATGCATTTTCATTAGTTCATAAAATACTCTTTTGAGAAGACTCTTAAAAGATTAAGTTTAGAAAATATTGAAAGTGTAGGAAAATCTCTCTTTTAAATATGATCTCCTATGTTACATGATCCATTTTACATCAAGCCATTCTTCACTCTTCTTAACAGTGAGATATATATCAAAGTGAATTCAAAGAGATGTTGAGTTTAAAGAGACCTGAAATAGCTGAAAGCTATTTCCTTATTATTTAATAAGCCTCTGATCTTGAGCAAATCCCATTCTTCCTAATTTTTAACATCAAATTGTAGTTTGACATTGATTTGTTTTGTTTAGGTTTATCCATAGCATGAAGCATACAGAAAATGCCAAGAAAGCAGACTGTATATTCAGAAAGCCATCAGGTAATCCCAGGTAAAGTGCACCTTTACCTGGGAATAGTCAATTAAGTATAGTGGAACATAATAGTCTAGAGAGTAGTGTAATGTTGGAGGACAAGGTTGACCCTTGTTCAGCCTGGCCAATATTTTAATCAATATTTTGATGAAGACATTGGATATTTATTAAGTTTGCATTGAAGAACAGATTAAGTATTCAAATGATTTTTTTCTGAAAAAAAAAAAAAACCCTGAATGTATAAGTGTATATATAAATGTAATGCATGGCGTTTAAGTTTAAAAAGAAAACACCTGCAACTATATAGGTAGGCGATGAGAGACTTAGATGATGTGAAGATGATGGTATGGTGGTGGTAGTGATGATGATGATGTTAATTGTGACAAATACTGATAGTTATTGAGTCCCACCTCTTGCACTGTTCTACACTTGGCAGTTGACCTTTACCCTGTGTACTCACAAGAACTTTACAGTGGAGGTGCCATAATCTCTACTTAACAGACAGAGAAAATCATCCACTTATTCAAGAAACATTGATTGAATACTTTTTATTTGCTCAAATGTCACAAACATTAATGTATTGAAGGTAGATAATAAAGTTCTTCTAGCTCCTAAAACTATACTTGTTTGTTCTGCTACACCATTTCTCTTCATTTGTGTAAAATGTACTTCACAGTACGTGGAACATGGTAGGTGTTCAAAAAGTAGTATTTACTTCCTCTGTCTTTAAGGTGCAGTATATAGGAAAAATACTAAGATATTTTAATTGCAAGCCATTGCTCACCTAAAATAACTCACAAACTCTCGAAATCTATGTTTATAAAACATGCTATTTTTGGAAGAGGCCGTGGTGTTGAGGAGAAGGAAGTTAAAGATTCAAAGGAAACTGTGATGTTTAGCTCATATCAGCAATACTGTGTTCAGTTCTTAGTGCCACTTCTTAATAGGGACATTGACAAACTCTCTCCAGGGAAGGAGGATCAAAATTGTGAAATATCTAGAAGTCATATTATAAAAGAAAAATTGACAAGAATGTGGAAGAAGAATTAGGACTTAGGAGTTCATAGTAACTTCTTTCAGATATTAAAGGGGTTGCCCTTGGGAAGAATTGCTTGTAGCTCTAGGAAGGCAGGATGATGGCTAATGGAGGAAAGTAGAATGAAGGTGATTTCATGTTTTGTGCTATGCCTAACATAAGGAAGAGCTTTGGGACAGGCAGAACTATCACGTATGGGATTATGAGATGTGCTGCTTGGTGAGGCATGCGCTAGTTCATTCATTTAATCGTTTGTTCAGGAAACATGTATTGAACATCTCCAATAAAGAACATATGGCCTAGAGAGGAATCAATACAGCCGAAGCTGGATCAGCCAGGTGACAAAGGAAGCTCCAAGAATTAATTGAATAGCAATGGCAAAAGTCCATGCTGCAGAGAACCAAAGAGAAGAATAAAAACCTGATGACATTAAGTAAGGTGCAGTGGGTCCTTCAGTCCAGTGCCTGTGAGCAGAGTGAAGGAAAGCAAAATTAAATAGAGTCAATGTTGAACAATTTGTGTTGTTTTCCAAATGGTATGACCTGCTTGAAGCTTCACGATCACTTGCTGATTGTTCTGCTTAGGAAATTGGAAAGTCTCATTGTGATTACATGCATCTTGCAAAATAATCTGTCACTTTGATTTCTCTATGAGGTGAAATAAAGCCATTTTCACATCACCTATTAACAGGAGTGTGCCAGGAATTAAGGCCTTCTCATTATGTCTACCTTTATTATCAACCTAGCTGGGCATTCATGTCTTACTTTCCAAATCCTGGGAGCTGAAAGCTTTCCAATAGTAGTGGCAAATTTACTTATAGTAGTGGCAAATCCAAAGAATTATTTTTTAAATTCTAGTGACTATAACATCTATAGAGGCCTGGTGCAGTGGCTCACGCCTGTAATCCTAGCATTCTGCGAGGCCGAGGCGGGAGGATCACTTGAGCTCAGGAATTGCAGACCAGCCTGAGCAAGAGGGAGACCCCGTCTCTACTAAAAATAGAAAAAATTAGCCACGCGTGGTGGTGCACACCTATAGTCCCAGCTACTCTGGAGACTGGGGCAGGAGGATCGCTTGAGCCCAAGAGTTTGAGGTTGCAGTGAGCTATGATGACACCACTACCCAGGCTGACAGAGTGAGACTCTGTCTTAAAAAAAAAAAAAAAAAAAGCTATGGGACTCTTTACCCCAGACACCAATTTTACAATCAAACACCACATTAAAAGAACAACTCCCAGAGACTAACTTTCCCAGTTGTTGCACACAGTAGGCGTTTGATAGAACAGATAGATTTTTGTCTGAAAGATCCTTGTATAATTTCAAGAGTCCTAAAGACTGAATTTCAATGTATGTATTTTTCCTCATCAATCATACTCAGTATATAAATATGGTAGTATTATTTTGGGACTGAATTTCATAAATATCTCAGAGTTTCACTGAGACGGCAATGGTATATATTTATATGGGGCATTATATCCTTATGGTTAAAGGCAGTTTTGTATAGTGGTTAAGTGTGTGAGATTTGGAGCTAGTTGATTCTGCCTTTGTTACTTATTGGTCATGTGATTTTAGAAAAGTTATCAAGTGTTTTTCCATCTCTATAAAGTAGGGATAAAAATAATGCCCGACTCCCAGATTTGTAATGAGGGTTAATAAATTAGCTAATGTAGTACTTGGATGTGGTTTAGTATAGTACTTGATACATAGCTAGTGTGAGTCAAAAGCAACAGCTCTTGAATTGGGCTGAGTATTACAACATCCTGGAATGAAATTTTTTATACAGATGCCCAGTCCCCCTCCAGGAAAGACTCTGATTAGGTAGTTCTGAGATGAGGCTCAGATAATCATGTTTTGAATCATTTCTCCAGGAAATTCTGATACACACCAGAGTTTTAAAAATCATTTACTGATTTTGATTTTTTTTACCCCTTCCAAACTTAGCCCAGTTCCAGCAAGTTTACTTGGGCTGCTTAAGATGTAAATATTGAAAGAAAAATAAATTAGGAATTCCATGCCCTGGCCCCTTCTTTACAGTTACACTCTGCTCTAGCCTCTTGTTATACTCTCAGATGCTGCTTTCCCATTTTCTCAGCCCTGATCCACCAGGAAATCTGCACTGTCAGTGCACACTGAATAGCCACAGTAGGGGCATCACAGAACCTCAGGTACCACGTCAAGGAGTGAAGCAAAGGTCAGCATCGGGTTTTCAGTATAATGAAAATAAAATGCAATTTTCAAAAATTGGGGAAATACCATGAATTTACTGTCTTATTTACATGTTGCCATTATTTTTAGATAAAAATAGTTCTCTTAAACAAGGATCACTTAAGGTAATAGACTTACAGTGTTTGAGGAATTTTATGCCCTAATTACAAATGGAGCTTGTTTCATTTTTAAATAGCTTCTATCTTTGAAAAAGCACAATGCAGTACAACATTTTTTTTTTTTTTGAGACAGGATCCTGCTCTGTTGCCCAGGCTGGAGTGCAGTGGCCTCATCATAGCTCATTGCAACCTCCACCTCCTGGGTTCAAGCGATCCTCCTGCTTCAGACTCCCAAGTAGCTGGGACTAAAGGCACGTACCACTATGCCTAGCTAATTTTTCTATTTTTTATAGAGATGGGGTCTCACTCTTGCTCAGGCTGGTCTCGAATTCCTGACCTCAAACAATTCTCCTGCCTTAGCCTCCCAAAGTGCTAGGATTATAGATGTGAGCCACAGTGGCCTGGCAGTACAACATTTTTAATAAATATTCCTATTTTTCTAGTTATATATTCTGTTCTTTAATTGTTGGCATATAGCCATGTGTGTTTTTATTTTGAGGTATATTGAGTCAACCTATAATTAATCAACAATGGTTGTGTAGAGTTGTGGTAGGTTTTCTCTAATAAAACTTGCTTTGAGTGTTTTGTTTCTATCAGTTCCTGCTTTGTCAGTGATTTGTTAACATGAGTCAGAATTTACTCCAGCCTAAACCAAAACAACTATTTTCCCTAATTCAGAAAAATATGATTCATAAAACCAATGTGATTACATGATGTATGCAGCTTATTTTATTACCACTGCTTTGCATCAATCTGAAAAGTGATGGATGGATCCTGTCTGTCTCTAGCCTGGAGTAAATATCAGGGAGAAGTTGAACAAGAGAAGTAAGAAAATGATATTTCTGCTTGAGTCAGGGAGAACTAACCTTGTCTCTAATAAGAATATCTTCAGAGAAGCTGAACTTTTAAGTAACATACAATCTTAATTCTAGGAGATTTATTTTCAGTGCTACTAATACTACTAATACTGAATGCTATAAGTTTAACAAAATTTTTGAGCACTTACTGCATACCAAAGAACAAAGTAGAAAAATTCTCTGCCCTCCTGGAGGTTTATTTGAGTGGAAGGAGACATAAATAAATAAACGAGCCAGGTGATTAATATAAGGCAGGGTAAGAAGGGTATAGAGAATTTCAGGGATGGCAAATGCCCTGAAACCTGGTTGTTTTCCTTATCCTGATCAGACTGAGATTCGATGTTGGCCACTCTGAGGTGCTGGACCACCACTCGGTAATGCACAAAAAGAAAACACAAAATGGGGCAGGGAGGTATTTTGGAGGGCAGCCCTGCATATTAAGCAAGATTCCATTTGGCAATAAGCTCAGAGAAGATCTGAAAAGAAGCAGGAGTAAAGCGGTTTGTATAAAATAGTATAGGCAAAATCTGCAGGAGGGGAATGGACACTGATCTAATATATTATTGTGTTAATTTTCTAGTAGTTCGTTCTTTCTTTGAAGCATCTGCTGGGGAACTTGTTAGAAAGACCAATTCTCAGGCCCCACCCCAGACCTACTGAAGCAGGAACTCTAGGGGTGGGACCTGCAATCTGTGCCTAATAAGACCAGCAGGTGATTCTGGACCTTTGTTTATGAAGGGGCTCCTAGCCCGTGAAGGAATTTTATTCTATCTTCCTACTCCTTCTCTAGGAACAATTTCATTAAATGGGGCTGTTGGCCAGCTCCCAAGGACTTCCCATTAAGGTAAGGGTGCTATTTGAATAGTCTGTGGGATCTCTGAGCATCTGACAGTAGGGTTAAATCTCTCTTGCATGGAGCCTGGGTACCACCAGTTCTTATTCTCCACCCAATGCATAACAAACCCTACTCAAATGTTAATAAAATTACAGCATTCTGTTAAGGGCAGCCTAGAATTTGAAAAACAAGAATACATAATGTCTAGCAAACATGTGAGCTAATGTATTTAATAGAAGCACCTGTGGAGTCAGAGTCAAGTTGAAGTCCACAGATGGCAGAGCTTGTTAGCTTTCATATAGGTCACATCAGTGCAGTTGTGACCACGAAGCTGGGGTGGCCAGATGGGTTAAGGACATGTTAGAGTGTGGTTGTCTCTCCCACACTCTGTAGCCTCAAAACACCCAGGCTCAAATCCTTTTTCCACAGCAGCACTCAAAATTTAGCACTTTTATCAACCTTATTTTACAGCTTAGGAAATGGGGACACTCTGGCTCTATTTTATTATCTGTAAGATGGAGATAATGTTAATAATAATGACAGTTAACATTGTTGAGTGCTTACTAAGTACCGGGTACCATACTAATCACTTTAAATGTGTATGTCATTTAATCCAACATCTCTATAAATTAGGTACTATTATTATCTCCATTTTGCAGATGAGGAAACTGAGGCCCAAGAAAATTAAATAACATGCCCACCATACTACCAGTTTAGTGGAAGGACTGGTGTACAGAACCAGGCAGTCTGGTAACTATTACCACACAGTAACATAATATTGTGAATATTCTAATTTTAGATCCACCATTATTCAAAGGCAGTACAGAGACACATCTCGAAGTCAAAGATCAATGACTTCTGAACTGTCTGCCTGGCAAACTCCTTTTCTTTTTTCCAGGTACAACTTCAATGCCACTATCTCTGTTAAGTGTTCTCTTGACTCTTCCCTGAAAGTTCCTACTTCACACGCTTAACTGATTATGTGTCCCTTTCTGACCAATAAAAGGAGGGATCCTCAAACAGAGAGGTGTTTTATTTACTTATCTATTTCTAGCTCATACAAGTGTGCCTGGCACGCATTCCTTTCTTTCCTATTGCCACATACTTGCATCCTTCTTACTGCCACATCTCTTTTTCTTTGCATTGGTACACATCACTGAGGGTTATTTTTATCATAATTTGCACAAGTTAACTTATCATAATGTTAATTAACACACAAGTGTTGTGTGTGCAGCAGATGGAACCATTTAACAGAGGATCTCAATGACACTTTGTGAAAGACTTTCCAAAATGCCGACAAATGGTATTCCCAGAGACTGTTATTGTCCCTGGGCTTACAGAACTATATTATCACACTCCAAGTATGTTAGCCTCCTTCACACTGGTTGTCCTTATGTTTAACTTTTCACTGAAATGTCTTTAAGCAGAATTTTTCAGGTTTGAAATTGAATTAAGGTGTGAAAACCTGAAAAACAAACCCATATATTATTATAGAACTTCCCAAAACTGCATTCAAAGACCCAGATGATGTCTGGGGAGGTGGCAGGGTGGGATCAGAAGTTGATGGTCTCAAATTTGCTAATTGTTTTAACCTTATATGTTAAATAGGAGGCCCCAAGATTTTCAAGAATCAGTAGCCTTGGGATTCCAAGTAAACCTGAAGAATTACCTGCTCAACCCACTGCACTTCCATTTATAAATATATTTGGAAGGTGCATTGGAGCAGATTCTGGGAAAAATCTAATTCAGCTCCTAGAAGACTATACTGACCAAATCAACTAGTTTTATTATCTCCAATATTCCTGGTCTGGTATTCTAGTCTTTTGTTTTCCAGATTTATTTTATACTATTCTTGTTTATGGAAAAATCTTTATGAAGTACCCACTTATTCTGTGACTTTGAGTTTTTGTTCAGGTTGAGTGAACTCATTGAAGTTCACAAGTAGTTTAGGCATATAGTATGTGGAAATATTCAGGTTCCAAAGAGTCTTTTGCCCAATTCGAAAGGAAAGCATACTTTTTCTCAAAGAATTAAGTGGAATAAGTTGACTTAATGAACTATATCTTCATGTTAATCTGTAGTTGCATATTGATTTCAGAATCATTTTATTTGGCCCTTGTAATGATTTCATCTAATAACATCTTTGATTGCAGTGTATTTCATTGACATCCTTGTGATCTCTCAGGCAGCCTGAAATCTGTCAAGCCTGTATGTCACCAACAACCAGCCAACAACCAGTTCAGTTTACAGGAATATCAATCTAACTTGTCATTTCATCAGAGAACTTTTATTCTGAATTAATGATCACTTGGGTAAAATGGTAGTCTATAGTTCTGTAAAAGTACAAGCTCATATCTATAACTGTTCCATTTTTATTGAACAGTTGAATATCAGTGAACATTTAAATGGATATATAGTCCTGGAACATTCAGTTTATATTGTTTATTGTGGGTATTGCTATTATTTGTAATTCTTATGTGACTTATGGAACAATTCAGACTTTAGTCATAAATTAATTTAGAAATACTGTTTAATCATTAAAAATGGTGGAGAAATATTCTGCATGGGTTGATATCCTTGAATTCATACTTACAGCTATTTTAAAAGAGAAAAACAAACACTGAGAATAGAAAGTTGTTTTGTGAAAATTTATGATCTCTGATTTATGATCAGCTAAAGTTTTTTATCATGCTTAACCAAAGAAAATATGCTCCCATTTTTAATATTTATAATGAACTAAGTGAACTTTTTATGTGAAACTTATCAATATTTAACCAAATTTTGTGTTCATATACAACACTCAAATTAATAGGGAAAAAATCCTCCAGTAAGCTCATTGAATGTATCCAGGTCTTTTCCAATAGAGAGAACGTACTGCTTTGTGGAGGTACCAAAATTTATTTAAGTAGTGTTCCTTTTAATAAATTCCTTTTTTTCCAACATCCATGCGGCAAGCCTACTCCTCAGTCTCCTTATGTTTTTGAACTGCAAAGGAAAGTTCAATTTAGTCCAGAATCATACCAGTCTGAATGGATCCTGGCTTACAGACCAAACATATTCTTATTGATCATGATCAGAACAAACTATTTCCTTTTTCTTATGTGTACCTGACAATGAAGTACCTCCGGAGATTATCTGGTCAACAGAAGCGCAGGTCCTTCTTGGAGAACAGAAGACTTGCATACCATGTTTTTTCCATGTAACATTTGTATACAGAACCTATGAACTATTTTCTACATAGAAGATCCATAGTACACAATTTAAATTAGCTTGAGGCCAGTGCAATTACTTGTCTTGGTTGCATGCCCAGGTTCATTTCATGACACAGCCCAGTGACGAATGTTCTCATTGCAAGAAGCTTTTGAGTATTTCCTCCCTTTTGTTTCTTAATGTATTATAACCATGTGCCAAAAGCTGCAGAGAACTAAGGTAAAATTTAGATAAATTCAAATCTCTGGGACCTGTTACTGGAAAATAGCTCTCTAAGATGATTGCAACTTTAGCTTCATGAAAGAAAAGTTGGATAAATATTCCAGAAGGTTTATTTTGGACAAGAGAGTGACATTAAAGACCATGTGATCCATTTTTATTTGCCTTTATCTATTTCAACCAATTCTTCAAGCAGAGATCATGATTTGGAGCCACATTTTAAGTTAAATCAACTTTAAAATTCGCTGTGCTTTTTCTCTTTCCTAATGCTAGTTCAGAACTAACCCAAGCGGATCTAGCAAATGAAGATACAAAGGCAGTTGTAACAGGTTTAGCCAACAGAGATTCAAAAGAGCATTCTTAGGGAAAAAAAAATGGTTACTTGTTTACCTTACTCAGCCCAATCTAGTATCATCAAGGCAGCAACCTCGACTAACCTTTTGCTTATCCAGAAATTGTTATCTTATGGAATTTAACAGCAATAAAAATAAAGTGTTAACCATATTATTATGCTGATGAGCACCATACTAACAAACTGTAAAAGGAAAAACATAATCATCTCAATAGATGTAGAAGCAGCAATAGTCTAACTCCAACATCCATTCTTGATAAAAAAAAAAAATTCTCAGAAAAAGTAGGAATAGAAGGGAAGTTCTTCAACTAATAAAGGCCATAAATGAAAAACCTAAAACTAATACCATACTTAACAGTGAAAGAATGAATGGTTTTCTCCTAAGATTGAGAATAAGACAAGGATGTCTGATTTCACCACTGTTATTCAACATTGTACTGGAGGCTCTAACCAGTGCAATAAAGCAAGAAAAAAAAGGCATCCAGATTGGAAAGGCAGAAATAAAACTCTCTGTATTCTCAGACAACATGATTGTTCATACCAAAAATCTGATGGAATCTATAAAACCAAAACTAGTAAGGGAGTTTAACAAGTTTATAGGGTACAAGATTAATACATAAAAATTAATTGTATTTCTGTACATTAGAAACAAATGC
Source organism: Daubentonia madagascariensis (assembly GCA_023783475.1). NCBI lineage: Eukaryota > Metazoa > Chordata > Mammalia > Primates > Daubentoniidae > Daubentonia > Daubentonia madagascariensis. Next base: position 34,256,680 of record JAKFHU010001035.1, on the reverse strand, counting down.
AAATTGACATTAGAAAAACAATACCATTTGCAATGTCATCAAAAATATGAAATACTTAGGGATAAATCTGACAAAAGTGGGCAAGACCTGTACACTGAAAATTACAAAACCTTCCTGAGAGAAATTAAAGCAAACCTAAATAAGTGGAAATTGTCAAGCTCTTTCTAAAATTCATATGAAAATGCAGAGGACCTAGAGTACCTAAAACAACTTTGAAAAAAAAATTGGAGGGGTAACGCTACTTGATTCTAAGACTTATTTTATAGTTGCAGTAACCAAGATACTGTGGAAGTGGCATAAAAATATAAATAGATCAGTGGAATGGAAAAAACAACATAAAAAGAGATCTACACCGATAGGAACAAACAGGTTCTTTAGGGGTTTTGGTTGTTATTTTAACAAAAATACAAGGCAATTCAGTGGAGAATAAATGCTGCTGGAAACATTGGATACCCACATGCAAAGAAAAAAATGAATTTTGATCTATACCTCATACTACATGCAAAAATTAATTCAAAATAGATCTTAAAACCAATATAAAACCTGAACTATAAAATATTTACAAGGAAACAGTGGAGAAAATTTTTGAGAACTTAAGTTAGACAAAGATTTCTTAGATACCTAACCAAAAAACATGATCTATTTTTTAAAAATTGATAAAATTGAAACTTTCTACTCTTTGAAAGACACTGTTCAGTGAATGAAAAGATAGACTAGACTGATAAAAAGTTGCAAATAATATATCTAACAAAAGATTTCCATGCAGGGTATATAAAGAATGCTCAAAATTTAACAATTAAGAAAACATACTATAAAATTGGCAAAAGATTTGAAAATACATTCATTTACTAAGGAAAATATACAGTTCCCAAATAAGCACGTGAAAAGATGTTCAACATCAGTAGTCACTAGGGAAACGTAAATTAACCACAATGAAATATCACTGCACACAGAATAGAATAGCTACAATTAAAAATTGACCATACCAAATATTTATAAGTACAAGGAGGAACTGGACCTTTCCTATACTGCTGGCTAGAATGCATAATAAAATGGTACAATCACCTTAGGAGAGGGTGTCTTAAGAAATTCAACATATACCTGCTATATAATTCAGCCATTCTACACCTTGGTATTTACCCAACATAAAAGGAAGTATATAGCTATACAAAAACTTGTACATCTAAAAACAACCTAGATGTCTATTAACAGGTGAATAGATAAACAAATTGTGGCATATCCATATACTGCAATACTATTCAGCAATAAAAAGGAATAAACTATTTATACATGCAACATCATGGATGACTCAAAATAATTACACTGAGTGCAAGAAGGCTAACTTTCCCTTTTACCCCCCACAAGAGTACATAATAGATGATTCCATTTCTGTGAAATTATTGTAAATTCAAACTAATCTATAGTGACAGAAAGATCAGTGATTACCTGGAGGAGAGACAAATTGTTGTATGAGGGAACTTATGGATATGTTTACTATCTTGATAGTGGCAATGGTATATATATATAAGCAAAGAGGGTGATTCAAAGTCCCCTATTAATGGGACTTTCCTATGAGGTAAAGGTGGGTAAAAACAAGCTCAGTAAATGTGCTTGTTGAGGTGATCTTCCTGTAAACTTTGCAAGAAGGCAGGGATGACTTGCTTGTTTCAGATATAAAGTAGACAGCCTAAAATTTGGGGGTAAATCCTAAACCGTGAATTTTGTATTTAGCCTAGGGAGAAGATGGTGATTTGAGAAATCAAAAGGCATGAAAAGGAGCTGTACCTCTTTGCGATGCAAGGGAGGGGGAAGGGGAGTAGGCCAAGTCCCCACTCATGTATTTCCTTTCACAAACCTCCCCTTGTACTGATTTATACTTGAGGGAGAAGAATGGAGTATTTTCTGAGTTTCTGAAGATGGTAAGGCAGCTTGGTTTTATTTTTGTTATAGATTCTAAAAAGATATTTGCTGTAGAAACAAATAATAATGAACCAGTCTTGCAAACATGATACTCAAAACAAAATCTATTTTTAACATTTTTAATTATTCCAGTAATCCATGTTCATTGTAGAAAAAATTAGAAGATAAATATAAAAGAACACCACCACCAAAAAACAAAAAAACCCAGAAACTAAATCCATATATAATTCCACTACTTGAGGATACAATTCTTAATACTTGATAGATGTTCTTCCAGATGTTTTCTTTGTCTATATATCCAAAAATAAATATATATATTTATAAGATATATAAAGACATCAAATTTTAAATACCTTTCTATAGCCTTTATTTCTCACAACATGTTACCAAACTCTCAATGTCAATAAATATGCATTATACCACCATTTTAATACCTTCAATTTTCTCATTTTATGAATGCACCAAAATTTTTTGACTAATCTCAAGTCTATTAAGGTATGTTTATTTTTAATTTCCTTTTGATTTTTTCTGAAGGAACAAGGATTTTTTCTATAGCATGATCCTAGCAGAAACTGATTTAAAAGCTACAGCTTTGAATTTTTAATGGCAAAGCCTTTTGGAGTCATGCCTTTTGAACTGTTAATTTTACAATGCTGTTGAGCACCAAGCACTTTTTAGTGGTCATTACGTGATATTTATGTGCATATTCTAGACATCACAGTTCTAATCACCACGTGGTAAGAGACCTTTCCCGTTGGCTGACCTGTTCTGGACGTCATTCATTTATCTCAGTTTCTATACCTATAGATTGATACTAATCTATTCAATTTATGTAAAATATAAAGGAATGCCAGGGGTTTAGACACTTAACCAATAAATATTAGGTCAAAGGATATCAAACCTTTCTTTTAAGCTAATGTAAAAACAGGTAAGACCTGCAGCTGGCTCAAGCACAGTGTAAGGGTGTGTGAGTAAATGACCGCTAAGCTGCATTTTGGTACTAACATGCGACCAGATCCATCTGTTGGGACTGTGGATTTGACCAAGTTTGGTCAACAGTGAGCTGTAGTGGAAAATATCCTCTACTGAGAGGAAGGAGACTAAGGAGGTCATCGCTAAGGCTTGTGAGTTTGCGGGAGATCTCTCAGCCTCTCTGGCACTCAGATTTTTCATCTTCAAAATGATGGAGTTAGAGAAGACAGCTCTAAGTTTTCCTCCAGTGCAAATATTCTATGGTTCTGTGACAGAGAACTCTGAAGTCCCTGAGTCAGGGCTGCTGCTACAGACCCACATACTACAGCTCCCTGGCTGCTTGGCCTACATTCCTGGCCACTGACCTCAGCTCACACACTGTTCTTTCTCTCTTATTTGGTCTGTCACCTAGGACTCAGATCTCAACTGTGCCCCTGGACACCTCCTCTGTCTTGCCTTTTCTTTTCTCAGTCCTCAGTTAAGACCTGTTTCTTGCTTGTGTTCCCTGCAATTTGTGGTGTCTCACTGGGTTAACCCAACCGTTTTTGGTTCCAGTAACCCTTAGGCTACACTATCAAGTTGCAGCACGTGGCCGTCGCACCCAAGTTTGGTTGTAAGGGTGAGTTGGGTCTGCACCGACTCTGTATGTCAGGAAGAAAAGAAAAGCTTCAACACCTGGCTACCTTGTATGTAGTAATTGCTCAAAAGATGTTAGTAGTGATATATGCTCTGACATGAATGAACTTGAAAACATTATGCTAAGTGAAAGAGCAAGACACAAAAGGCCACATATTGTATAATGCCATTTATATGAAATATTCAGAATGGGCAAATCCATAGACACAGAATGTAGCTTAGTGATTGCCAGGGGCTGGGAGGAAGGGAAAGTGGGCGTGAGTAGTTATTAGTACACAGTCTCTTTTTGGGGTTATTGAAATGTTCTGGAATTAGAGAGTGGCGATGGTTGCACAACCTTATAAATATGATAAAAACCACTGAATTATACACAATTTTTGATAAGGTATATTTTATTATATGTGAATTATATCTTGATAAAAAATTAAGTAAAATATTCAGGTAATCATTTACTTATGCAATATGACCTGCTTAGACATTTGGGAATATTTTAATAGCTAATTTTAGGGAGATAGTCAAATTCTTGTAGGTACAGCCAAAATCACAAGTGTTTTTTATCTGTGTGCCTTCCAAAGCCTGGAGTATGTTTTCCCTAGGAAGGAACCTCTGTTGATCACTGTAGAGAGAGCAACAACAGGGAGCTTCAGCAAATACCTGCAAACATTATTCCTGTGTTAAAAATGTACCTCTTGTCCAAAACATTAAAATTGCCTCTTGACTAAGAAGGTAAATAGGGAAGAAACGAGATTTTTTTCTGAAGCACTGTCACCTTGCTATCTGTGCCTCAAAAGCTAAATGCAGTAAAAATGAGGAAACATCAACAGTGACAAAAACACGTTGGATTTCAATAGTAGAATTTCTTTTTCCTGCACAATAATAGATTCAACTAGCTATTTCAGCATGTCTAAGAGTTTTAGGTTGAATAAATATAATTTCAATATCTCCAGTTAGCTATGGAGCCCAACTGTCCATAGGACCCAGTGCCACAAATATTGTAGAAGATTATCTTCCCTATCTACTCCCCTGCTACCGGCCCAGAAGATTTATACTCTGTCTTCTCTAACTGCTGAGAGCGTGTCCTATTTTTAAAGGCCTCCAGAGAAGATGCTTCTTTAAAGAGATGGATGACAAAGCTTTGCCCTATGCAGCTTTCCCAGTGGAACTAATCAGCCAGGCGTCTGATCTCCATGGCGTCTACCTGACTCCCTCCTCCCCCGCAGGACTAAACCGCTATCGGAAATAATTGTGAGCCCAATACACCTGTAGAGGTTTGTTTTTATTTTGTTTTGAGTTTGTTTTTGTTTTTTTCCAACAGAGAAATTCTTTCTGCTTATTGAGTAAAGTACTGTGCTAGATATTGGTGGTGATTCCCAGAAGTCCTGGTGGCTCAGAGCCTTAGAACATCACTTAAGAGAAAATCTTCCAAACTTCTTCTTATCATTTGTTGCCTAGCAGAAATGGCTCAAGTTCACTCAAACTAAGGAGTCTGTGGTTACTGTCCATCAAAGGTTGCATCAACATATCCTGTGACCCTTCCACTCCATCCGGGAATGGTAGGTCTGAAAGGTGTCTAGCTCAGTCTTGTCACCTTGCAGGAAAAAACTGAGATGAAGTACAGACTTGCCCAGGATGACCCAGGAAAGTAGTGACTGACTGAGGATCCATATGGGGAGGCTCTGTTTTGGTGATTCCCACACTTGCAGCGTGCTATGCTGCCATCCCATTAGGTCCATACCATTCCAAGCAAATTCATGTTCCTTTCACAGTAGGAAAAAATATTTAACATAATGTGACTGCAGCAAATCATGCAACACTTTCTCCTCAGAAACTAGCAAAATGCAGACACCACACAAGAAGAATAGCTTGTGCTTTAGTAGGGATCAGAAATTCTCTAGTAGTCTGTATGTTGGTCCAAAATGGGGATTTTTAGGTTTGAGAAGTAAACCTGAGTAGTGTCTGTTTTAACTCTTATTATTTTCTTTCATTCCATTTTATTTTACTGCATTTCGTTATTTATTTTTCTGAATGTCTTAGCATGTTTTTCCCGCTCTTAATGAGGAGAACTGGCAACTGTCTTCAGAGATGGTTATTCAGGATTTTACACTACCACAAACCAGTGCTGGCATCGGCCGCTAACGTACAGTTCAGTATTAACTATCCATTTCCCCCTCTGGACGGTTCCGATGCCTTTGCTGTTATCCCACACCATTAAAAGGCACAAACAAGGTAGAACGTGGCACAATAGCCCTAAGTTGACGTTTGCAGATGTGTTTCCTTTCTGCGAACAAAGTGTGTTATTGACCAGATACCTCTGGTAACCAGGAGCCTTGGCTACCAGTGCAAAGAAATCTAACCAGAGACTTTACCCCTCTAGCCAATTTTTAGTACTAAAACCAAAAGAAGGTATTATTCAAGAGTTTTTTTAATTTCCTTTGATTGAATGATTGAATTCTTTACATCTTTTTAAAATTTTTGTTATTGTAGTAAAAAAAAACACAAAATTTACCGTGTTTAATCATTTTGAGTGTGCAGTTCAGTAGTGTTAAGTGTCTGTGTATTGTTATAGAAACAAATCTCCAGGACTTTTTCACATTGCAAAACTAAAACTCCATACCCATTAATCAATTCCCCTTATTCCCACTCGTCTCAGCCCCTGGTAACCACCATTCTACTTTCTGTTTCTATGAATTTGACTACTTTAGATACCTCACATAATGAAATCATGTTTGTCTTTTTGTGACTACCTTATTTCACTTAGCCTAATATCCTCCAGTTTAATCCATATTGCAACATGTGACAGAATTTCCTTCCTTTTTTAAGACTGAATAATATTCTACTGTATGTATATATTACATTTCATTTATCTACTCATCTGTTGATGGACACTTGTTTGCTTTCTCCTCTTGGCTATTATGAATACTGCTGCTATGAACATGGGTGTGCAAATATCTATTCAAGACCTTGCTTTTGATTCTTTTGGATATGTGAATTCTTTATATAGTGATTTTTTCAATTTATGGACTAAAACAGAACAAGCCTTTTCTGTAGTAAATACAGTAATACTCTTCATTAAACAAACAAACAAAAAAGCAGAGATTTATCCTCTGACTCATCACAATACTCCTTCAGCATAGATTGGTGGAAAGTAATACCTTCTTCATTCTCCAGATAGGAAAATTGGAGCCCAAATGTTCCTTCACATAGCCAACCAGCCATGGGGCCATGGGGCCTGGCCTTGACTTTAGATCTGCTGATTTCCACTTATGTGCAGTAACTGACATCAAGGCTTAATTAAGAAACTGTATTCTGAAAGAAAAGATTTGCCATTACTTGAGCAAAGCCTTACTGACTTTGGCAACAGGACCAAGTGTCACACTTTCCCTTGGCAACTGTGGGTATTCTTGTCCAGTTGGTATATATTTCCAAGAATGTTCCCCGTGGGTCTATTTTGGATTCCATTTACATAATGTTAAGGGATTATAACACTTACCAAGTACACGTCTAAAAGTTTGCACTGAAATATTCCATGCTATGCACCTCCCTCACCAAACCTCTTCTTTTCGTTTATCCTCGAAAGCCCTTTCACCTTCAGTATTCGCCAACCACAGCCCTTTTGTTCTGCCTCAACGGCAGGCCTTCGTCTATTCCTGCCTCCGTGTTAAGATAAACAAGCAAAGGCCTCAGCTTGCCATCTCATTATGCACGTGCAAATGCTGACATTATTTCTTACCTTCGCCCTATCATTTGATGCTGTGACTGTGAGCTATTGCTCTGCTGCTCGTCTCTTTTCCATTGCATAAATGTGGACGCTCACGGGTTTTCCTCTTACCTGGGCCCCATGCTTGTCTCCTTGCTGGCTTGCTACCCTATTTGTGCGTGATCAGATGTCAGATGCCTCTATATAAAAGCATGAGCGTCTTATAGACAGAATAGACCGTTCCGTGGAAATACATTCGTCCTCACAAAACATGTAGGGGAAAAGACATGGCTGCTTAGGAGCATGCACTTAAGATGCACAAAGCAACAAAATGCGCCACTCCACTTGAATTCATTTACAGAGTAGTATGAACACGTGCTCCTTTTGTCATTGTCTGAGTGTGTATATAATGTCAAAAAAAGATACAGACTGCCTCTCTTTAAACAAAACTATTTATTACTTTAAGAGCCTAATTTTCTTATAGATATCCGTAATCCATCTGAGTTATCTTGAAAAATAAGCTTTCTTTCCTCACTTGTAATGCCTTTGGTAAATATATCCATGAAAATACATTATATCAATGAAGTAGATATTTATCTTTGGAATGTGTAACTATCTTTTCTATTGGATGTGGCCAGAAAGATAAACTGTTATAGTTACCAGGGCATGTGAGGACGTCACAGTTCATTTGTTTATCTAACAAATTTGTTGAGCGCTTACTATGTGCCAAATGCTCATCACATGCTCTGAAATGTTAGTAATCCCTTTTCCTGAACAGTGTGCACGCTGCTTCTATAACTTGATCCATCATTTTAGTTGTGAATTTACATGTCTGTCCTTCTCCCTAGACCAGTGATTCTTAACTAGGGGCAATTTTGTCCCCCAGGGGATATTTGCCAATATCTGGAGACATTTTTGATTGTCAAAACTTGGGAAGCGCTACTGATATCTCATGGGTAGAGGCCAAGGATGCTGGTAAATATCCTATAAGTCACAGAATAGCACTCCACAACAAAGAATTATCAGCACCAAACATCAAGTGCTGAGGTAGAGAGAGCCAGTCCCAGACTTTAGGCCCTTGAGAGAAGGACCTGTGTCATGGTCATCCTTTTATCTCCACTACTTCATACACACAAGGGGCTCCCCAAGTGGTGGTGGCAGTGATAGTACGGTTGAAGTCCCAGGACTGCAAAGATGAATAGGAAGAACCCTCTTTCTTACAGCCTTGCTGCTTAAATGCGATCCATGGACCAGCAGAATTGCTATCAATTGGGAAATTCTTAGACATGCAGAATTTGAAGCCCCACCCCAGACCTACTGAACCCAAATCTTCATTTTAAACAAAATCCTCAGGTGATATTGATGCACATTAAAGTTTGGAAGCACTGACCAACAGGTTTTAGAGTCAAATGGGTGGGGTGGGTAGGCTGAAGATGGTCAAAAGCAGAGGTCCATGTTCACCTGGCAGCAATGAGCAAAGGTGTTCCACCTGGATCCATCTCTGGAGCATAACGTCTAGGTGAGCATAGCTGTGGCCCCGAAACAGGTGGAGTTGGGGAGCTCAGAACCACAGTTTCTAACCCAGGTAAAACAATGCAGTACCAACAGATTAGAAGGCAGTGGAGGTGATGAATGAGCACACCCTGCAGCACAGTGGCAGCAGCTGGGTCAAGGAAAGGGGCAGGATGAGACTCAGCAGTCGCTGTTGAAAAGGAAGCCTGCCAGGCAGCACTAAAAAGGAGGTTGACAGTGGGAAAGGACAGGCCATGTGCCAAACCCAGGGAGAGGTCAAGGCTCTGAGACTGCGGGGGTGAGAGGCAGCCGCCCAGACTGGCTACAGGCTGTTCATTCCATCGTCTGGGTGGCTCGGGTTCATTAGGGGAATCGAGTTACCCAGAATCCTTATACAATAGCTCACAGTCCTTCCAGGACTTGATAATGTGGTAATTAACATAGGGATTCCAGGAATGCCTTGGATTTGAGTTCTGTCTGTAGCAGCCTGATGTGTCTGGAAGCTGGATATTGAAAATTGCTATTCCAACATCCTCCTTATTTCCTTCACAAAGGATCAAGTGGACTAAAAGTCTGAGCAAAGGGGCAGATATGAACTAAACGGAAGGACAACTCCGAGTGGCCAGTTCTGATAACATTTGTCAGGTTTTCCATTAGCCCTTCTGTATTTGCCTCTGGTTAAAATACTACCATTGTGTTTGAATATTTTGACGTTATTAAAGTCTATGGGATATATTAAAGAACTTAAATGTTGTGCTTCTGTTATTCTACATTTATTCAAATGCCACTGAAGTCCTTTCTTAAGAAGATCTTGACTTAATCAAGTTATCTTGGCAAGTGACATCTTGTTGATCAGGGTGCCTGTCACAACCTAACCATGACCTGGAACATTTTATTTGCTCTGAAAGGCAAAGGAGAATTGCCACCTGCCCAGATTGTGGTTGGATGAAGACTCAGTACCTTCATAGAGCAACTGGCCTTCCTTTCCCTGCCCTGAGTTAGCTTCAGCAATTTTATATGTCTCAGATTTATCTCAGACGTGAAAAAACGAGGTCTGGAACTCCCAGAATCCCCTTCATATTGAAGAGGACAAGTCACTGATTCCTCTGAGTATGTTTTTATAGCAAATTATACTTTTGGATTGTCTCCAAAACTTTATTTCAGCTTATGACTAGGCCATACCATGTATGTTTTTCTCTTCCTCCAGCACCTTCAGGAATACAGAAATATATGCAGTCAGATTCCTAGAGGTCTCCCAGATTTGAGATGATCCAAGAAAGGCAAAGTCAAGTTAGTGGAGTGTTTTGTCTTTAACATGGGCCGTACTTGCCAGGACTTTGTGTACTATGCCCATTCAGTCCATTTTATAGCAAAGCTATCAATGGGTCCCTAAAATATATCTCCTCCTTCCACTTCCCCCACCCAGTGTAGGCCCCCTGAGAATTCTGGCCACTGATCAGACTCTGAATGTGGTGAGTATATTTGCAGCTAAGCAGGTAATAATTCTAGAAATAAAATTTTCTCCTCTTTGGGAAAGATTCTTTCCTGCTGTGGAGAACGAGGTGGGAGACTCCTAAACCTAGAATGGTGCAAAGTTTTTACACTGAATGAACATAGCAGCGTATGGTCAGCTGAGAATTGTACTTCTGGAAATAGTCATTTGTCCAAAATAAATCAGATTTTGGCAGGGTGTAGTAACAGTATACAGATTCAATTCCTTTTGCTAGTGCTTATAGTCTACAGGAAAGGAAGAATTGAAAAATGCCTCATTGGTTCTTGCCTTTTTTGGATGTTTAGATCTCCAAGGGCTCCCAGGGCTGGGTTGGCAGAGACTTTTCAGATCCTATGGCCCAATTTCCGAATTTTATGGATAGAAAACTGAAACTTTGAAGGCCATCTTGCCCTAAAGGTCATCAGCTTGGATTCAGTTTAGATGAGTTTTGGATTCATATTTATATTACACTACTAACTTAGCCACTAACTAGCTTTGTGGCCTTGGGCAAGTTATCCCAACTCCTTCATCTTTAGTTTCTCTATCTCTAATTGTTGTCTTAAATCCTAAATGAAATAATACACATAGAGCACTTAGCAAATTCTCAGCACATAGAATTCAATGAACAAAGGTTGTTATCACGATTTTTACCACTGTTGTTATTATCCAAGGTCATAGAGCTAAGTAGTGCAAGAGTCAGGATGCAAAGCTGGACCACCTGACTCCCAGCCCTGTGAACTTCCTTGACCTCTTTTCTTCCCCTGTTGCCACAAAATTGTAGGGCCCAACCACATTTTCCTTTCTTCACCTTGAAAAATCCCTATCCTCAAAAAAGGATGATTAAATATAGATTTTTCCTAAACGTGACCTGAGTTGCCTTAACCTGCCAGCGTGAGAAATGTGTTGGTAACCCCATCCCAGTTCTTTGTTCTACATATTTGGTTAAGTACTTTCTCATATGGCTTTTTATGATCATTGGCAAAAAGATCCCCTATGAGGCAAAATAAAGAATGAACACCACTGCAACTGGATTAATTTCTCAAAGGCTGCTGGTGTCTTCAGCCTTTCCCTGAATAGGCTACTCTGTCCACTTTGCTTCTGGAGAGCCTTCACTTGTTCTTCTCAAGATTAGATGGACTAGGCTTCTGGTCTCCAGAGTCTGAGCTCAAGTTCTAGGCTATGGCAAAATTCAAGGCTCAGAGGGCTGCAGCTTAGAGCTTTGGTCTGAGGCTTGAACTGCAGAGAATACCTTGGCTTAGAAGGCCACAGTGGGACTCAGAAGAATTCTGGTCCACTGTGTGTGTCTTATTGCAGCTTTATTCTGAGGAGCTAAATAATACTTTGTTATCATGGGCCAGCCTAAGAAACAGATAGGAAATGTAGAATGTCTTTTCTGTGGTATGGAACATTTGAGATTTCAAGCACCCAAATTTCAAAAGCAGTGAAGCACAGGGACTTCAGAATCATTTAGAGCTGTATACAAATCCTGGCCCCAAAATTTACTAGTTGCTTGACATTGTATTAGGGACATGGCCTTTCTAAACCTGTTTTCTCATCTGTAAAATGGGTACATTAACAATACTGACTTCATAGGATTGCTCTGAGGATAGAATGATACAGTACTCAGCATACACTTAGTATATCCTTGGCTTAACCTAGAGAAACTTAAGGGTCCTAGATTTCATCGAGAGAGCAATTGGATCATGAGAAATTTAAAACAAAGTCCCACTTGTTATTTTATGTTTGTCACCAAGGCAAGAAGTAGGTGTTATGCTTTCTCCTTTGGAAGTATTGGTGCTGTATGCTCACTGTCTTTCCCAAAGGCCAGGATTGCGATGGAGGTATCCATGTGCATGGGATGCCCGAGTTTAGGAGGCTCAGGAATCTCATCTGGAGATTCTTCTGGATATTAGGCCACTGTTTTGTCAACACTGCCCCAAACAGGTTATAGAGAGAGGTTTACTTTTTGGCAAGTCACTCTATTTTTCTCATAAGCATAGAGTAAAGCCCAGGGCTCACTAAAACCCTCTTCTACCCAACTGCATTTCCACTTTGGAGGATGTTTGAGCAGAAGCAGATGGGAAGCTGTCACAGGGGCAGTATAGAGCATTGCGACTGAAGGCAAGGGACGATGTTGACCCGGTCCCCGATATGAAGGTGTGGGTCATCACTCTCACAAATCCAAATGTTTCCAAATCACCTCTGCAGCACCTCTTCATGAGAATTGAGCCAGCAATTTATCACTTTTTTACATCTCCTTCCCCTTCTTCATGGCACATCCAGTTTCAGGACAGAATTAACAGATCTCCCAGGGCTCTTTGAATTTGAGATGAACACTCCAAGCAGAGGTTGAGTTTATCCACAATTTCTATTAAAGAATGTATGAAAGAAAGATAAAGACAGGAGGAAAGCCTGACTGCTGACAGTGCAATCTTGGGACCAAACGTATCTTTAGTAAGTTTTCCTCCAGCTTGTAGAGAGCAGGCAAATCACTTAGGCAGTCAACTGCTTTCATGGATAATGAGGGTGGACATCTCTTCCTGGATCCTGATGGCAGAAGATGTAGAAGCAAATTGTTTGTGACACAGAGCCGCAGAGACATTAGCGGGTAGGTGTAGGACAACAACCTCACATGGCTCTGCTGCCCAGAGAGGTGGGTTGTGCAATGCTTGCCAGCCTCAAATCCAGGTCACTTGGCAGGAAATGCCCCTAGTAGCTGCCTTGCTGGAGAATCAGGAGTCTGCACCTTCGTGTTTTTCTTCCTCTTTGAGTAGCCTACACCTCTTCCCCAAGTGGATCCAGGTTCATTGCCTCTCTCTTTACTCCTTATATATAATGTGGCCAGTGGGGAGGGGGGCTGGGGGGTCAGGGGTGAAGGGGTGGGGACAGCAGGAAAGGCAGGAGGAGTGATAAGGCCAAGGGCAGACTGTGGCCTAACTGAATACCTGCTGTGAACATCTAAATTATTTATTCTGTGTGTTCTCGAGAAACATTTTTAAGATCTAAATGAAAGACCATCTATTATATTCAACCATCAATAATAATACTATACAATTACATTTAAAATTCATATAAACTACAGTTTTCTGCGTGCTTTCCTGTGCTATCTCTCACATCATCCTTACAACAGTACTCCAGAGCATGTAAGTTATTACCATTTTATAAGTTAGCAAATGCTGAACGCAACGTTGAAACCATAGCTGTCTAATTTCTTTCCAAATAGAGTAAGTGGTAGGAGTTATCTGTAACTAATCTAAAAAGATTAAACAAATTCATCAGCTCGAGGGACAGCAAAATGTTGAATATTGTGTTATGCGTTTTTCCCCTGAAACCAACACCTCCATTTGTACCTTGGTGTCTTATCCTCTCTCCCCAATCCTTTAGCAAATTGCTCTTTTTATATGAAAATGGAAATATTCTTTTCATAAACCCTATTAAATTAAAGCTGTTGAAAACATAGTATACCCAGTTTCCCAATGCTATGACCAGATCCATTTAGGGGAAGAAAATAGCCAAGAAGTCAGTGTGAGTCCCAGTAGGAACTCAGGTGAAAGTAGTTTGCTGGACAAAGTAGCCAATTTGTGTGTGATATGTGTGCCCCATTTTTATCACCCACATACTAATTAGCCTCAGTAAAAAGAGACACACTGGAGTTTTTTAGAATATGTATTTCGTTCAGTCTATATGCAACTGACACTTAAATCATACATCTTTCTCTTAGTTATGTACAGAATTTTTCAGTTTAACATTTTCTAATAGCAGCCCCTCCTCTGACATTGAAGCAGAGTCATTAGAGATTTTTTCATTCCTTGGAATTGTTAATCTACTAACGCTAAAATCATTGCATTTCTAGTAATGTGTTTTAGGATTTTTGAGTTTGTATATGGTAAACAGCTGGATGAAAAATCCAATTGCATTATTTTTCCAAACTTACAGATGATTTGTATCAAGAAGATTAAGTCTTTAAATATGTGATGAAATATTTGCTTTACACAAAGTGGAGACTGTACAACATTTTTATCTCAAGATGTATTGACATACTGAAAATGTATTTTATATTTCTTGCAGAAAACTACATAGACATAGAAAAATGGGTCATCATCCCACTTTGTTACAAGGTAGGAAATGGTCAATCTAGGTAGAATTTTATACCTGAAAGAGATCTTAGAACTTTTTGGCACTGTTTTGTTTCAGATTTAGAACTCAGGTTCTTAGAGTCTAGGAAATGTGTCCAGAGTCACACAGCAAGAAAGTAGCATAGCTAGGACTGCAAAACAACTTTTTCAAAAATTTGAGACTTTCCCAATAAACAATTATTGAACATGTATTTATGTATTATGTACTTATTATTGAGCATGTATTTATGTCATGCAGTCACTAGTTCTGAAACTGGGAATTAAGGGATGAATAGGATATCATGTCTGCGCTTAAGGAATTCACTTTCTATTTCTGTCTTTGAACCCAGTTTCTAGTGGTAAGATCAGGAGAATACTAAGAGTATCATGTGCCTTCAGTTCAGCAAGACATTTAAGAAAAACTTTCATTACAATGAAGTGACAAGATGGAGAAATATGAGGTCAAGGAGGGCTGGATTATGCAACTGTTAATCATACCAAAGTGTGTTTCTTGGTGTCAGCTTGGCCTAGAGGGGTTTCTAGTGGAGAGGCATAGAACAGTCCTTGGCTAGCTCCATCCAATGCTTTGTCAACTACATGGGTGAAAATATAGGTGATTAATGAACTTGATGATGACGTAAAAGAAGGAGATAGAGCAAAGACAGTACGTGGCAATTTCAGCATTAACAAACATTTCCCACAGGAAATGAGTCAAAATATAATAATGAAATGTAATATGAATAAATATAAAATATTACATGGAGCTATCTAACATGACAATAAATATAAGTAATTAAAATGATTTAGTTTTTTATTTACATTGAAAATTTTAGTGGAGTTCTGTCTTTAATTTTGTTTTATTTGGTAAAAAGGGAAATAAAAATAATCAAAAGTAGGATTTAGGAAAATTGTACTATAAATTATATTACAAATAAAAAAGTGAAAATTTTGGCTTTTGTATCTTCAATTTTGCCCAGTTCCCTGTCACTTACTTTATTTCTTAAAAGTCTTTTTAGCATTTTATATATGGGCAAATTTTGACGTTTTCTTTGCTTGCATTAAAGCAACAGTCTGAATTTTGTACATTAAATAATGAATCCTTTATATTCCACTGGGCAGCAGCATCTGCTTATTTCAGGATATGTCATTCCTAGAAATTTTGGGACCTGGTCATTCTGCCCTTGGGCTCTCCTAGTTAAGGAAAAAATACTTGAAGCACTTTCTAGCATATTTTTTTCTAGAACTCATTTTTAATATATTTCAGTTGCTACAGAGGGAATACTAATATATATTGCAAGTCAGATCTGACTAAATGTATTAAGGAGAGTGAATTGAGGCCCATTCCTTATTTCCTTGCAAAACTGAGTAAACTATTAGGTTATCTAGCCAAAACCCAAGAGCCATAACAAGTTTTATAAGTGGTAAGGGAACCTCATCGTTAAGTTGAAGTGGGAACAATAACTGAAGATTGTTTTTGTTATGAAGACTAGTTGAGTTTTTATGTGAAAAGTGCTTTCAAACAATTTCTGATGGATAGCAAACAATATGTTAGGGGAAAAAATTCCATATTGATGGACATTTAAGTTTTTTCCAACTTTGTTTTTTAACAAATGATGCTGCATTAAGAATCTTTATGTACTTTTGAAACTTTACCTGTAAGATAAACTCTTAGAAGTAGAATTGCCGGTCAAATGTATGCATAAATAATCTCCTTGCCAATTTTGACCATAAAAATATCTCACTGTAGTTTGAGGTGAATAAGCAGCAAACTCTAATGGATTTCCTTCTGACCATTCCATACTTTATTTAAAACTATAAATAGGTTGCCATGGAGTCTCTTGGTCCCAATACTTCCTATACTCAAAACTTACTAAAGCTGCTGCTGCCTAAACCTTCATGTAATCACCAAAAATGCCTTGATCTTTATGCCAATCAATACTGTTTCTAAAATAACAGTATTTATACTGTTTTACAACTAATACTGGGCACTCTGCTTTATAACTGATGCAACAGTGTTAAGAGTTTGGTCTCTTTTTTTGATGACAGAAATTATGTAAATGAATATAACATAAGTCTACAGAACCTACTACTTCTATATGCCTCTGAGTTGATAGCAGTGAAACAGTCACTTACAAATTGTACCTAATTGAGGACTTTTCAATTGCCTTGAGGTAACCAGGGAGAAACTAGGTCAAAAGCTTAATAGAATTGCTTTCTCCGTCCTTTACTTAGCATCAATAGAGTGATTTTTCTTGCACTTACAAAGCTCTTTAAAGCTAGATATTAAGTTTCTTACATTAAGGGAAGACAACAATGTTTAAATTTCACCTAGAGGATATGCTCTTATTGAGAAAAATTGTGATTATAAAATATGAATGATTGAAACTTCTACTAACTTATATACAAACTCTAAACCTCCAAGCTTAAGTTAAGGTTTACTTAATTGAACACAACAACATCAGCACAACTTTATTAAAATGCAGGGTTATGGCTGTCAATTTTTCACAGAGCCTCCATTCACTCGTCTACTCTATATTTAAAAATTTTTTAATATGACAAATATTTATTTAGCTCCTGCTTCATGTTATCATACATATTCCCTGCCTCTTTGAGGCTTTCATACCTTTGTGAGGACTTTCAAACAAACCATAAGTGTAAATGCAGATTGTGAGAAAATGCTACAAAAAATTAAAAGACTCTATGAGAAATTGAACAAGGGGACCTGATGTAGGTTAAGTGGTCAGGCAAATGAACAGTGGGAAAGCAGTCCAGGCAGAAGAAACAGCATGTGCAAAGATTTTGTGGCAGGAAAAAAAAAAAAATGATCTACTCAAAGAAAGGAAAGAAGGCCCAGAACAAAATGAGGGGGCAAGTAACCCAGATGTAAGATGGAGAGGTACATGATTTATGGTCTCTCAAAGTCAGTTGAGATCAATTTCCAAATGCCTATTCTCTCTGCCCTACCTGAAAGTTTGCTAGATTAAGGGAATAGATGCTCTTGTTACAGAGTTTGGTAAGATATTAGGCAAGATAACAGAAGTTTCTTTTTATGTGCTGTTAGCACTATTCAAGGTCTTAAATCCTCTGGTCCAGCAGCCCTTTTTGCTCGGAATGACTTAACAAAAGACAAATCAAAAAGTACAGTAGTGTGTTTGCTGAGAAGGGAATGATTATTTTCTGAAGTCAATTGACAGAAGATTCCAAGGTTCTATTGATTTAAAAGATCACAGTCACTCCTCCAGGCACACTCCTGTCCATTAGGTCTTCAATCCACACCATATTATATTCTGAAATGAGCCTTCCTGGGATAGATTTGTCCCCATGATGGATAATCATGTAAATCCTGGCCAGTGACCAAACAGAGGTCTACTCTAGAGGGGTGTCCCTGGGAGCAGCTGTTCCATAGTAGCATGACCCCAAATCCAGCTTAGACACTGGAGACAAGCCCAAAGCTCCATGTGGCAGACCCTGCTTGTGTGGCAGTTTTATTGCCTAACCCTCCAAAAGGCCATCAGATTATGATGCAGGGGGAATAACAACAGGATAAAGGACGGATCGATAGTCTGACTTGTCAGCAGTAGGCTTTTGACAGCAGTGGGTTTTTGAAGGATCCTCTAGTATATGTTGGCATCAGAGGTAGAAAAGGTTTGAAAAATATATTTTCTTTTGTCAATGCCCTAATTAGAGCACATATGTCACAGAAAGAGAAAACCCTGTATATTGATCTCATGACTTAGTTTTTCCTCCATCTTTTCCTAATTTCTTTCCACTGTACTACATGTAAAACTCTTTATGTTGTTTATATTTAACTCACCATGCAAATGTAAAGACTAAAAATAAAATAAACAATTAGAGAGCTAACCATGTGGTGCTAGAAGTTAATGTGATGTTAGATCTCTGGCATATGTTGGTTTGTTGTAAAGGTGTTTTAATATTACTATAATAATAATTTGAATTTCTAAGGATTTAAAAATGAGCCGGTGGGTGATGAAAGAGGTAAAGGTGCCTTTTCCAATCAGGGTATTATTGTGACTGAGTTTGACTTCAACTTTGCAGTAAAAATTGAGTGAACCTATTTTAGCTCATTTTATGAAAATATGATTTTTAAAAAGGTTATATTAACTAAAAAATCCAGTGGATAAATACATTAATATAAAATAATAAAGGGTGTTTTGAGGGACATGAGAAATTATTCTTTAAATATTTGCGGTCACGTGGTTCTTTCAGAGGTGATTGAAGTGGTATTTCTCCAGATTGGTAGGTGGCCTGAGTCGTCTCCCATAAGGCATTTTCAAAATGCAATTTCCACTATGTCATTTATAGAAGTGTAACCCTCTTTCCACAAACCTCTGCATCTTTGAGAAAGCCTGTCCTAGTGACTCATCTCCAAAGTGTGTGGGTCATATCCTGCCATTGGAGCCCTGAGTTTTATCAAGGAAATCCCAGGTTGGGATCTAGGACTTAGAATTTCAGCAGAGAAACTTATTGTCCTACTGCTGTTTTCATTTTTTAAAAAATTTTATTGAACATAGCGAGAAACTCAGATATAAAGCCATGGAATCATACCAATATCTTTCATAAACTCTTAAAGTCACTGATTTAACAATTTAGACATGGCTTCCCTATATTCATCTGTGGCTGTACATATTAGGCTGGCAAGTTTGTTTGAGAAAACACTTCTAATAATCAAGAACAAAAGCTTCTTCATGACTGGGAAGAAGAAGGGTCTTCTTGGAAAGGCTGTGAATAAAGAGACTAAAAGAAGTTACCTACATGCAGTTCCCTTATAAGTAAAATTAGTTTGTGCTATCATCACTTGACACTTACTATAATTCCAATCACGATGTTTAGTTGACATAAACTTTATCTGCTGTGGATGATATTAGTTTATATGTCTAGAAAGTATGCCCACTGATTGTACATTTTTGTTACAGGCATAAACTAGGGGGGAATTTTCTAGTTAGATCCTTTTCATCAAAGTTGCCAGGGGAATCAATTAGAGTTTAACAGAGTTGCTTGAAACTTTTTGTTTTAGTTTTATAACTGTGTGTGTATCAAAAGTAAAAACAGAGAGATACATATATGGACTGAAAAATGTATATAGGACTTTAAAATATCTAAGAAAAAAGGAGGAAAAGTTGTTATTATTCATTATTAGATGTAGTAATGGGATTTTTAGAGTCCTCCAAATCCTGTTGACTAACACATAAAATTACCTCTTGCAGCTAAAATATTTTTTGTTTTCTGGGCTCAGAAAACATTGTTTTTGAGACATCCAATTTCCTTTTTCTGTAATTCTCTTATTTTTGAGCTTCTAACAAAGATTCATATGGACAGTTAAAGTAGAGAATGCAAAAGCAGCAATATCTCTCAGGAAATACATTATTATAAATCTTGTTCCAACTCTGCCAGTCTTTTCCTTTGACAATTCGCCTGCTTGGCTTCCTCATCTATAGAAAGGCATGAAGTAAATTTTTGTGCAAAGAACATGATGTTTAAAATCTAATGTTATCTCCACACTTTGTGAGAATCAATGCTATATGTGCATCAATTAGAAAATGTAGAATTTGCCCTAAACTGGGGGTGGGGAACTTGTGGCACGTGTGGCCTTCTAGGTCCTTAAGTGCAACCTTTTGACTGAATCCAAATTTTACAGAACAAATCCTTTTATTTTTATTAATACATTTTTGTTCATCTTTTATATTTTTATTTTATTTTTAAAATGAACATATTTAAAATACCAAAGAATGAAATAAGTTTCAACGAAATAATCCTCCCAGATTGACTGGCACCATTAGAACATCAGTAAGCCATAAGGGCTACATTGACGGCCACTATGCTCATGATTTAGTTCTAACTTCCCCTGCCTGACTGGTGCCACCACCACATGAGGCTGGTTGGTGAGAGTTTGTGGGGGTTGAGTACGCCAGTCTGTTATCATCTTTTGACAATGGTACGCTGTGTTTCTGTTTGAAGTGGAATTTGTGAATAGTTGCACGGTTCGACAGTATTTTTAAATTTTGTCTGCTTAACAGCCCATCATGTCAAAGAAGACCAAGAGAACACTGAAGGAAGAAAACAGATGTTTTAATGAGGATTGGGAATTGCAGTATTGTCATGTTTCTGCTAAAGATAAGATGATTTGCTTGCTTTTTGATACTGCAATATCAACATTAAAGAAATTCAATGCTCATCAGCATTATAACACTCATAAGGACCACAAATATTTTAAATTAGAGGGAGAGGCACAAAAGGTTGTATTGCAGAAATTAAAAGATGAAAAGCAAAAGCAATGACAATTCTTTCAAGCAGCAATAAGACCAGGAAATAATGCCACTGAAGCAACTTATGAAGTAGCGTATATACTTGGGAAAATAGGGAAGCCATTCAGTGATGTAAAAATTGTGGAAGAATGCATTGTCAAGGTTGTAGCATGCTTAGACCCCAATAACATTTCAAAGTACAAACAACTGCCTCTTTCAAGGAGAACCATAACTGATTGGCAGCATGAATTAGCCTTTAAATTAAAAGAACAATTTCATGCAATACTTCAAAAGGAAAATACATATTATTCAATCACTTTGGATGAATCAACTGATACTACTGATTCAGTGCATGTTTTATACTTCATTTGGGTCATAACAGATTTTCTTTCTTATGAGGAGTTACTCACTTTGGGTACTCTTGCAAGCAGAACATGGAGAATAGATATCTTCAACAACTTTCAAGACAAATGTTGTGAAGTGGTACTTAATTTGGTAAATTTAGTGAGTGTATGTACAGATGGTGCACCTTCCATGACAGGAAAACATGAAGGGTTTATTGCACAGATAAAAAAAGTATTAACAGATCCAGATGCTCTCATTTCTTTTCATTGTATCTTGCATCAGCAAAATCTCTCTGCTAAAGCTATTATTTTAAGTGACACTTGGAAACAAGTTATAAGTACTGTTAACTATATTCATGCAAATGCAACATGGCATCATCAGTTTCATAATATGCTAAAGTTGAATGATGAGGTATTCAGTGTGGATTTGCCATATCATTCTAAAGTGTGTTGGCTATCGCAGGGATGGGTGTTAATCAAAATTTTATCTCTGGAAGAACTGATAGTTAAATTTTATAAAGAATAGAATCAGCAATGTGAATTTTTGAAAGATTTTTATAGGAATGCAGCATTTCTGTGTGATGTCATGTCAAATCAAAACAACTTTCTTTGCAAGGTAAAGTAAGTATATATATGATATGTGGCAAAAAAAAAAATCCAAGCATTTTGCAAAAAGCTATCTTTTTTCAAAACACTTCTTAAAAAGGAAATTTTGGATGAACATTTTCCCCAGTTAGCAAAGGTCATTGATGAGCAGGATGATATATGTGAATCATTTGAAGAATACGCAGCTGTCATATGCCTATTAATTGGAGAATACAATAAAAGGTTCGCTGACTTTGAGAATCATGACATCACACTCAAATTAGCATTTCAGCCTCACCTAGTTGATATCACCAAGGCATTAAGGAACTACAGATGGAATTGATTGAGCTTTCAGTAGATGACACTTTAGAGTCATTGTTTGATGCTAAGAAAGACCTGTTTGAAATATGGAAAAATGCAGTAGAATAGAATACACATGCCTTCAGCAACATGCCTAAAAAATGCTTTCTTGCTTTTCAACCACTCATGGCTGTGAATCTACATTCTCCTACCTAACCCAAATCAAGATGTCCTTAAGGTCACAAATGATTGATACCCATCTGGAGGATCAACCGAAAATGTGGACCTCCATGTTGCAACCAAATATTCAAATGCTTTCCAACAAAAAGCAGACACAACAAAGTCATCAAAAGGCTATTTAACTTCAAAATTAACAAACAGTTTTCATTTTTTGAAACTATTAAGTACATAGTAGTTAGATTTTTACAAAATAATGTACATTTTTAAGTATATCTAATTGAAGTTTCTTGAATGTGGCCTTATTTGATTACAGGTAAATTAATGCAGCCTTCCAACATGAAAAGGTCCCCCACCCCTGTGCTAAACTAAGATAAAAACAAAGAAAAACCTTTTTAAAAGCTGCAGTTCTTTGTCTTTCGTCCCACGTTCACCATTTATTCACTTTATTCTGAGCCAGGCACCTTGCAAGGCCGAGTGATGGAGTGGATACAGTCTCCTTGATGCACTGTCCAGCCAGCAGTCAAGCTTGAGGTCGAATCATGGGCAAAATTCTTCCTCCCTCAAATTCCCTCCAAGTCGCCTTATATCATCCTATATTCACTATTACAGATCTCTTATTTCTTCAATAGAACACTTGCTCAAGACTTCCCCTAGCTGAAACCACCTACCAAAATAATGTTTGTCCTCTATCCTCCTTTCTCATACCCCACCCCTGCCTGCTAATCTTTTTCTTTTTTTTTTTTTTTTTTTTGCTAATCTTTCATTTCCATGTTACCTTTCCAGGGAACCTATGTGTCAAAAATGGGGTTTTCTGGAGACAGTAGCTAAATTCCAAAGATAGGCTACAAAATGAGGCATTTAGGGCTTCAAAACAAGCTGGCGAGAAAGTTGTTGAAGGTCATTTTAGATCCCCTCACACCCCCCAAGTGTGAAATTAGGTTTGTGAAGTGAAAAGGGAAATATGTGCCATTTCATTGCAATGTAAACCATACTGATAAATTTTCTAACCAGAAATGCTCTGACAAATAGTTCAACAATATTTTTCCACAGACTCTTTCAAAGCAAATTATTTTTTTGAAAACTAGGATTTGAGTAATCTACCTACTTTTTTATTCTTTAGTGGTTTATATTCCTATACTTTCCCCAAAGGTGAAAAATGATATTGTTTAAAAATTTTATAACACATTTGAGTGGCAAAAAAGAATAAAGCATTGCCTTTGAGCATTACATTTAGCTCTGAAACTAATAGAACATATAATAATGTTTTCCAGTCAAAAGATATGGTCATTTAGAAGTAAAGTACTTCTTCAGAAGTAAATCTTAGAAGTAAAGTACTTTTTAAGGTTCTGTGGGGGGAAAAAAATGTGTTTGTGTACTTTTACCCAGTGGTGTGCTGGTAAACTAGCTCCTCAACCCCACTCCCATAGAAAAGTTCCAATTTGTCGCATTTGCTGATCCCCATGAGGTAAATACTACCTGGATACTTTCACGAAGTCACTGAACAGAGTTGGGAGTGATATGCACAACTGATAGCCAAGATGAGCTGGCTCTGTCACATCGCATGAGTCATTGTCACTGTGAAGTTATCCTCAGCTCGAGTGTTTCAGCTGAGGTAGAAGTGGAGGTGAGGGACAGGGGCTGGGAAGAATTTTGGCCAATTCATGGCCAACAAGAAAATCTCACACTAATGAGGCCGCACTGAAGGCAGATCTTCCCTGGTGCAACTCCCTGTCTTTTCTCTTTTCCTTCAGCTGAGCACACATTCCCTTTGAAGGCTATTGTAAAACACTTATCTCTCAGGTTTTTTAATGGCAAATGATTAGCTTTCCTAGAATGTGATTCTGTTAAATAAAAACAAAGCAGGTAAGAAGTTGATTTTAAAGTTTCATATCACATGCATGAAGCCCTAGGAACAATTCTCCAGGATCTATTTAATTTTGTTTTAGATGAAAATTCATGAAAATACTATTATGAATCCAAGCCCCAAGGCAGATTTATTATCAGAACAGAGCACCTGGCCTGAAGCAGTATA
This sequence comes from Daubentonia madagascariensis, assembly GCA_023783475.1. Lineage (NCBI taxonomy): Eukaryota > Metazoa > Chordata > Mammalia > Primates > Daubentoniidae > Daubentonia > Daubentonia madagascariensis. Next base: position 34,232,632 of record JAKFHU010001035.1, on the reverse strand, counting down.
TGTGGTTTGCAGAGTCTGCAAGGGAGGGCAGCAGAAGGGGAAAGCGGAAGTGGTTTCTAAGCCAAAAGACCAGGAATTGCTTTCACACTAGAATTCTCTTCTTTTTCTTTTCCTCTTTGCTTCAGGCTACCACCCATTAAAGTCTCCTAATCTTCTGTGTGTGCCTTCCCTTTCCAGGATCCCTGCTGCAGCCACTTCAGAGCTGGGGCCTAGGGAGGCAGAGTGATGTCAGTGGTGAGCAGTGGTGCAAAGGGGGAAGCGCCTTCTGTCCCCATGCTTCCTCTGCCCTCTAGAACCAGGATGGCCCCTCAGTACCCCTGCCTGCATAGCCCCATGACAGTTTCCCATCCTCACCTCCCCATCCCTCCTCCTCCCATGTCCCTCCCTCATTCCAGCCTTCATGACCTTGTCCTCCTGTAGTGTAGTGAATTGGAACTAAGAACCCCCCTTGTCCCTGCACACACACACACATACACACACACACACACACACACCCCTTTTCCCTTCCCTGGTTGGCTGAGAGAATCAGGAGTAGGATTGCCTTCTGCAGGAAGATTTTGGGCAGGTATATCTCTGGCATCCTAGATATTATTCTTGTTGGAACAAGAAAATATCAGGAGTTTGTATTCCTAAGTCTATGATTCTGGGACATTAAGGACAATGTAAGCTTTTGTAAGTGCCTATATCTCTGAGAACATGTATAGACTGCTGCCAACTTATATTTTGGAAACACGGCTGTTTTAAAGCTCTTGACTCACTGATATCTCAACCAACCACTCAATTCTACACCTAAACTGGCTTGTATTGCTCTGTAATTATTATATTTGCATTTGTCTTGTCTACTCACCCAGACACCACAATACTGCATATTATACTCTTGTCCCAAGGTAGTATTGTTCAATAAATATTTACTAACAGGCTGGTAAGGTAGTGAGTCTTACATCTTTTTTAGTATTCTCTGCCAGAAAAACAAGATTTGGAAGCTCAGTATAACATTACTTATTGAGCTCCAAATTGTTATAAATTCCTTTGAGGGGGGCAGATTGATGACCTATTACTCCTCTGAAAGAGGGCAGACATTACTTAAGGACCCTGGAAGTCACTTCTTAGAGCCTGACTCCATGTCTCAAATTGTACTCAAATGGCCTGAAGTCATGATTCCAGCCATGGTTGCATTACCTTTCACTTGAAAGTACAAGGAAGAACACATGTGCAGAGCTGATTCAATCCTAACTTTGGTCAGACCAATTAAATACATGTGACCTACAAGACAACATGATCCATAGAGCACTGGTATCATCAATTGCTTCATGTGCCACATGGCATGTCCATGTTTGTTTGGTTTCAACTGAAGTTACTTTCAGAATGGTTCTGAATGGTGTGTATGAATACAATTGTCCATCTTAGCTCAGGACCATGCAGAAAGTCATCAGTGGAACAGAAACACCAGTATAAGATGCCCAGTAAAATGTTTATTAGATTGATCCTTAGCCCGGTTGCCTTAGAACTTGGTTGAACATCCCATCTTACAGAAGTCATTGAGGTGCAGCCAGGTCTTTTCTCCTTGGCCGTTAAAGGCCAATCTTCAAGGAGTTCACTGGCCACAAAACTCTCTTCTATTAATACAATGAATGATTGAATTTTAAAGAAAGCTCATGTAGTAATCTTAACATAAGCATGTTTCCTGCATGGTTACCTCTCAAAATAAATGCCCTTGAGGTAATGGCAACCTAGCTGAGAAGCCACCTGTCTTTTGCATCCTGGTCTGAGTTTATGGTATAGATTATAATACGGAAGCTTGGACCAGAAACAAATCAACAAAAGAGGCCTTCTGTGAACCTGGGGATAGCCATATAATGGAGCCTCTTCTCTTTGAAGATAAAATGGAGTAAAATAAAAATTAGAATGAAAAAGTCCACCTCCAGAAGCTGCAGAAGGCACCATAGTAGGGAATTCCATTCACTCACTGAACAGACATCTATAGTATGCTATTATCTATGATATGCCAGGCACTATTCTAGGCACTGGGTATTAAGTAGTGAATAGTACAGAGAATCAGCCCAGAGTTTTGAACTCTGGCTCGTAGGGAGCACTTCTCTGGTTCTAACATTTTCCTCATGTTTTAAACATTATTTTCACACTTGTTCTCCAATCAGAAGATCGTGTAAGGAACATCAAGCAAAATATTCTGCTATTAAACACTATGAAAGAAAAAAAAAATGAAAATTTAACAATTCCATCCATGATATATTCTAGTCTTTTTTTTTAATGCACAGGGACCAGTGTGATGGCTTTTCATTTCTAGCTCAATTAATTACCAAGTTATTTTATTGTGAAAACCTCATTATCAATGTCTAGCAAAGAGAAATGAATAAAACCAATAGCAGTGTAAAGTCCTTACCTTCTATGAGCAAAATAATGTACTTTGTTTAATTGAGAAAGTAATTATTTAACTTGGCACACAAGGCTCAGAAGAAAAGCCACACTATCTCATGTGTAAGCGCTGCTGTTTCCCTTGCATGTCTGTGATGGTGGGGCACTCTACCACTGTTGTCCCCTAGGCTTGGACGAATCACACTCAGCACTGGTGTGGTGACCTAGACAAAGCTTAATTTTTATTATATTTTATTTGAGAGAGAGAGAGAGAGAATGTGAAAGAACAGGGGATCTATCTTACTAAAAAAACAAAACAAAACAAAAAACACTAGAAATTGGCTTCCCAACCAGCCTCGTGGTCTACAATACTCTTCTCTTTTACACAGAGAAGATGTTATCTGAAGATGTTATCTGCCATTACAGAGAGCCCTCATCTTACAGTTTTGAAAAACTTAGAGAGAATGTCTGTCAGATCTATATTGTAGTGGTTAAAAAATTAAAATGTTGGAATCAGACCTGGGTTCAAGATTCCATCTTTCTCATTAACTGTAAATTTGAGTTTCCATTTCCTCATCTGTAAAACAGGGACAATAATATCCAATTCACAGGGTTGTTACCAGGGGTTTAATAAATATTTCGTGAAGGAAAAAATGCTGCCATCTCTCTGTTCCTGGAGCCTGGTTGACCATTTCTCAAAGATGATTTTGTGAGAGTTGTACTCTATGGATTATAAGGCTTGCAATCATGTTACTGACTCCAACATTCTCTGCTTGTAAAACTAGAGTATCAAAATGCACAAGAGTGAGAACTGAGGAAGGCCCAGAGACTGCCCAGATAACCATCCTGATGAACACGAAGCTTGCTTATCCCCAGGAGTATAGGGATCAGCCCCTTTTACCTCCTAAAGAAGTAGAAGCAGCATCCTTTACTGCTCCATTGCATAAACCAGCACTTATCCTTGGTGAGCAGTTGTTTGTCTGCAAGGCTGATATTCACAAGCCAAACTTCATGGGAATAGAGATTGAGGTAGCAAATTATACTTAATCGTTTAGAAAAAGACCAAGCAAGAAAAAATGAGAAACAGTGTAAGGGAAAATTTTTTTCCAAAAGCTTTCAATTTAACTTAAAAAAAATTATATATATATATATATAAACAATATGGGTCTGGGCTATATTTGCAGAGTAATTCTATAAGTTGCTCAAGACCACTGCCTCTTCTAAACCACTAAAACTACATTAACAATTACAAGCTTGTTTTTCCTGGACTCTGCCAAAATATAGCTTTGCTTTTCAGAAAAAAAAAGGGGGGGATTGGTGTATAGATATGCCAAACCACTGACTATTCCAATTATTTTTCTCCTGCCTGATCACAGCTCTCTATTCTCAAAGCCTTCCTTGTCAAAGAAAGTCTAACTCTATTCTCCTTTCAGCATCTATTGTTAGGAAAGCTGTCAAGGATATGGTGGGCATTCAGATTCTTCTAGGGAGTTGTTTTGCATGTGGCAAAAAGGACAGCTGAGGCGAAGGCCAGATAAATAGCATGGGAAATCTGTCTCTGATGTTTTCAAGGTCTGGGTGCAGGAGAAATTGAAGCAACATTCATTTTTCCTCTTTGTGCTTTGCCTTTGTTTTTGTTTTCTTTTGTGATTTTGGAAAGGGCTGTCACAAAGACAGAGTGTTGGGAAAAGTGTAAATCTTCCTCGGTGTTATTGGCAGCTGATGGCATTATGTAGGTGTTTTAGAGAGGGAGGCTCTGAACAAACACCTCTCAAGTGGTCCCTGATGAACCATCTGGGTCTTAACACTCTCCAAATAACTATTCGTTATTTTATTTTATAAGTTATTGCCTGTCAAAGATCCAGATGTTTTACCATTTGTTGAGCTTGTTTTTTAGGTTTTATCAAAAACTTGAAGATAATAATAGCATCAAGCTTTTACAATGGCACCAGTACAGCTGGATGAGAAGTTGTGAAATCATTGAGGACACTAGCTTTATTATATTTTGACTTTCACATCCTCTTCCTCTCATTAGAAAAAGAAAAAGAAAAAAAGTTTAAAGTTTTTGGATTTTATTTTGTTTTATTTTATAATAACTGAGTGGACCAGTTGTTCTGATATTGTGTTGCAACCTCACTAGCTCCTAAATTGTCTTGGAAACTAGTAGCGTAGTTAACTTAATAAAGTAAAATGTGTGGCTTGATAAAGAATAAAGGCCTTTTTGAGAATACGTCGTGGTGAATGAGAGAGAAAACTAATGAAAATCAAATCCTTCCAGGAAGAATTTTTAATGAGGCAGGACCAGTTGGGCATGAGCACGGGCCGTCACTATATAGATGAATGAATGATAAGGCTAACTCCAGTGTCTTCAAGATTCACCGAGAGTGAGGTGTACGGGAATGCCAATGAGAAGGATATCTGATCTTTTGAGCTTATACTGGATCAGAGGTCAAGTTCCCCTTGGAGCCAGCATTTAGATACTTTTAAAAGCTATTCTCTGTTGCTGGGCAGGACTGGCCACAGAGAAGATGATGATCCTCTTTAAAATTCTTGGCAATTAATTCCAGAAAGAACAGGATTCCCACCCCACCCCCAAAGGCTATGGAATGTTTTTCTTCTTTTGGTACTAGACCTAACCAAGCAAAGAATTGTGTGAAAATGAAACAGAGGCATCTGACCTAGCATTGCAGTTAGTGGAAGAAAGGTCTCTTGAGGGTAAAGTCTAATTTTTATTTTTAATCTTGGGTAATAGTAATAAGTTAGCCTGTATGTGCCTGAGTGTGTGAATAAATGTACATATGCAAACTTCAAAACTGGACATCCTTTGCATCAGTAAGCATTTTGCATACTCCCAATAAGATACTCAATATCCTGGGTAACATACAGATACAGAAGATGTAGTCTTTACCATCTGCTGACTATGAAAAAAGACTTCATTAGGTAACTGTAACAACTGTTCTTTTTATTTTGTTTTGTATCTGGGGTGAGAAAGCTGAATTTTAGAGCTTATCCCAGATCAGAAATTATTCCTTAATACTACTCTAGTCTTAAGGATTTCCAGAAAGTTTTCCTTTCAGATTTAGTTAGATTTCCCAGCATGCCTCTGAATTATGGAAAAAAACATAAGTATACGAGAATAAGAAGAAGAAAACATCAGAAAAAGTGGTATTTTACTGCATTTTATTATTTTGTTGTTACAAGGAGAAGAGAGGGCCAAAGTTGATGCATCCGCTTTAGTTGTAAAAGCTACACTCTTCTCTGGTAGAGCTATAGTGAAGGGGCAGAAGCCAGGAGTGAAACCACTGTTATCACACCTTTTTTAGAAGAATAGACAGACTCCTGTGAATCACCACATCTGAATATTAGATTAGGATAAATCCAGGAAAGCTTTATTCTACCCAAAATTCAAGGGAAGACAAGGCCTCAAGAAGCACCAGGATGAAGAATTATTTCTGAGAATCGGGGAACATTTACCTTTGCTAACCGCCATGGGTTAACCATTGATTCCAGCTTACAGAAATTCCCCTCAGAACTGGTATTGAAATAATCACTGCTCTCCTGCTCTACTTCTTTAAAAAGAAATCAGTTTTAAGTAATGGGCCTTTACTCTTTCCAGACATTCCCAGCTCCACAGACCTACAGCTTCCCTTTGTAAGTTGCCTGAAGGGAGGAGAGCCCTTTCGGGGGATCTGAAATCAAACTCTTTCCCCATTAGACCTTGCCAAGGCCCTGGGCAGTGCTGGGGAAAGGTAGCTCCCTGTTCAGAGGGACTTTTCACAAATGCTGGTTGGGACTCCAAAGTCCTGAGACAGCTCACAAGCCCTGGCTGGTTTGACTTTTCACTTTTCACTATTCTTGGCAAGGAGCCTGCGTAGAGTTGGCCTATGAGACTTTTCCCTGTTTATAGCACCTTTTAACTCAAGCAATGGGAAGACTGGCCAACACTGTTGCTTTTTTTTTTTCTTATTGCCCTTTTCAGAAACTATGTAAAAAGAAAAACAGTTCCCATTTCTCATTCCAGCCATGCCATCTGAGAGCACATTTCTCAGACCCTTTTTTCACATGACCACAAAAATGTCTTGGGGATGAGATTCTTTGAAAAAGCTGGAAGGCTTTTTCCTGCCTCGTCCCTGGTTGTCTCTGCTTGTTAATGAATGGTACAGTAGGTATTTTGGTGAAGTATGTATTTCACAGATGATTCTTATGAATATCACTGTAATTCATTTGTTCATTCCATCAAAACTATGTGGGCAAGTTGTACATGAAAGACAAAATGGGAGGTACAAAGATGGATATGTCTGCTTCTAGGAGGTTACTGTCCACCATGGGAGATGCACATATAGACAAATAAAAATGTTCATTCTATTCATGCTAACAGAAACACAGACACAGGCTGAGGTGCTATATATAGAAATTGATTAATTCTATCTGAAAAAAAATGGCAGTGCTGTTTTACCCATCTCTGCTTCTACATAAACCATTCTCCCTGCTGTGAGCATCTTTGCCTGGCTATTGTTATAGGGTCCTTAAAGACACCATTCAGATGTCACCTCTTCTTGGGAGCCTTTCCTGAAACTGTTGGTCTGGATTCATTTTCTCTCTTCAATTCACTCTCTTATTTATCTCTATGTCATAATGTTTTAATTGTTGATGTTTGACATCCTGGCTAAAGTGTGAGACTCCGGAAGGCAGAGATTAAACCTTTTATTTTAGCATTCACAGTGCCTGGAGATCACTCTGCTTTCAAAGGAAAGGAGGAACAAATGAATGACTTAATTAAGCCCGATGGTATTGCAACTTTTGTGCTTATCAGAGTTTCATGAGTGAAGGCAAATGGGATATTTGTGTATTTTGACCACCAGCTTTTTTACATCAAGAAAGAGTAGTTATCTAAAAATGGAATACATATTTCCATCTACTCATGTGAAATATTCTCTGTGGGGCTTTTTAGAGAATGGTTTTTTTGTTATTTTTCCATTAGAACAGATGTTTTATCCTGTGACTATGAATGGTGAAATTAAATTTCAGGACTTTTAAGGAAGAGAAAATAAACTGCTATTTTTCTAGTATCTATTTCCTCAGGTTTTATTATCATTAGATTCTTTTATAATGACAGACATTCATATTTTAGAATCATACTTAACTCAGGTTTACACTGTCAGTGTTTGTGTCTGCTTTTGCAATCCAGAGATAATCCTAAAAAACTACATCACTATCTAAAAGGCCAGGTCTTAAAGTTCTTTGTTGTTCTCATCTGACTCCTCAGTGTGGCATTTAGTGTTCTCCATGGTTGCAATTCAGAGATGCTCCAGTCTTAAAAAGGTGGGTTCCATGACTTTATCGTATGGTATGTGGTCTGCCAAATACAGATGCAATTATATATTAATCAGAGTTTTAAAATCAGAATGGAAAAGAGGCAAGGAACACTTTTTAAAATCATACACTTATGTAGTACTTTCTCTGTGCCAAACATAGTTCTAACATTGTACAAATATGAATGTATTTAACCCTTATAAGAATCCTATGATATTATCATTAATATCCCCATTTCATAGATAAGGAAACAAGAAATAAAATGTTAATGTAGGAGAGTCAAAGACTAAATAACAACCACATACAATAGGAGATTGGTGAGCTAGAGATTTTTAGTGAAGTCTGCATATTGGGGGCATGTTAGAGCCAAAAAAAAAAGAAAGAAAGAAAAAGAAAAACCAGAATGCACCCACTTTTCACGCTAGCAGATTTACTATGTGTGCCAATGTACTTTACAAAGCTGATATAATGACTTCTTCCCCTGGAAAAAGGACTGAAGTAGGATTTCCAGTGCATGCTCGCGAAGAGATGTGTCAGGCCCTATCAAACATGGAATCAGATATAGCACTTCCAAAATCATGTCCACATGCAATAAAAGTTAGTTACTTTGCCCTAAAGGGTCTTGTTTTATTCCTCAATAACATTAGGGATTGTTCCATTGAGTTTCAGATGTCACAGTGCCCCAAATTGGTATTATATTAATCATTTCTCCTTATATTAAAGAAGTTACCTATCCCTGATCCTACTTTAAGTAATTTTTTTTCAGTTTCTAGCATTTGCTTTTTTAATTCAAGAGCCATTTTCTTTTTGCCAGCATTTGAATAAATCACTTGTTTTAAAAACCTGTATTATAGATCATTGCTAAATTGTCCAGGTACCCTGTGACTACCTGAAAGCTGTGAGGCTACCATGTAGCGTAAGGAAGCCAGAAAATTGCTAGTTGAAGGAAAAGCTGTCTAAAATGAGAGTGATATTAATAGCAGTCCCAGAAGGATCAGCTCCTGGACTCTCTGTGATCTTGGGCACAAAGAGACCACAGCTGTAAACCACTCATAAATAGCTGTGGACCACACATTTCAAAATGTCTACATCAATGGGAAAACAGTTTTGATTCTTAAAATTACAGACTTGAATCAGGGTTTTGGCCTTGTAAAATAATCAGGCTGTCACATCTTAAAAATTTGAGATTGAATTTAAAATTCCATGGCTCTGGAGTAACCATTAAGACCCAAAGCAACCAATATTTAAGCATCTGGGCTTTGAAGACAAGTCAAAAAAATTTAGGATAAATCATTACAAAATCAGGGGGGGAAAGCTGTGAAAAGGGAATATTGATTAAATTTTATAAGTTTTTTTATGAGTTCAGATGTCAAGTAGGGGTTTCTGTTCTCTTATTCTGACATTAGTAAGAGAATAGGAGCAAGATATGCAGAAAGAAAAGAGATGAAGAGCCAACTTGTTGTAAGTCCAGATACCACATCAGTGTGCCCTGTAAGAAAAAATGGAGGAGAGACCAGAATGCCCTTAACCTTCAGTGCTTACTCTCTTAACGATGAAGTGTATTGCTTTTCCAAATTTGGCATTAGATACTTTGTTTTGCACATGCAATGGATAATACACAAAGTTACTCTATTCGCCCCATCATCGTTTTGTGGATGCCTTTACTTTCAGAGTTACAAGTAAAATAAATTATAGAGTTAATGGCTGCTACAAAATAACCTTTGCATATTTTAAAATGACAGAAACCAGTGACATAATAAGATTACAAAAACAAAAATTTGTTAAATCACTTCAGGAAGTACTGAGATATCTGCAGATTGCCAGGCCAAATCCAAGCTCCATCACATAGATCTTAGGTAAATTACTTTGCCTTTCTGTGCCTTGGTTTCCCTGTCTTCACCATGGGGATAATAACATATCTATCTTATGAAGTTGATAGATATTTGGAATTAAATACATTTTAGATGTAATGCTTTTATGTCCTTAGGACAGTGCCCAGCACATAGTCAGCAACTATACATGTCTTTATTGTTGTTGTTGTTCTTCTTCATCTTAGTTTTTTGTTTATTCATGCAGTCAAATGATAACTATGATTGATTTTATTTCAACCTTTCTTTGTTGAGTGTTTATGATATTTCAATTCTGTGCTAAGTACTTTGCAGTGATTCTTTCATTTAATTTTTATGATGACCTTATGAGATAGTTACTATTGCTATGCCTGTTTTAAAAATGAAAAAACTGAGGCACAGAGAGGGTAAGTAACTTGTCAGGGTGACAGAGTGGCAAAGCAAGTGCTAGAACCAGAGTATGCAAATAGGTGTTGTTGTTATTATGAGCATAAACCATATTTTTATTACACTAACTCTCTCTTCCTCTATCCTTGCGCCTTATACTGTAATATCCATGTGGCAGCGTTCCATCATTGGTTTTTAAATTACATATGGCATTATTTTTAGTGGAATAACTTTAGGCTGGTGCATATAATCTCATTGTCCTTCTATTTAGACTTTCTAACCTAGGTCATTTTACTCAAGGTAGCCTTTCTAGGTTGAATCACCACAAAAGGTAAGGTTTTTTTCCATAAAATCCTCATAAAATGTATGTTGGGCATTGTCAGTGTCCAAAATAAATCCTGTAAAGTAAATCATTTTAACCATGGATGGTGTCTAGATCGATTTTATAAAGCAGAGAAATAAAAAATTCTTGCAGCCTAGAATAAAAATGTCCAATAAAAATAACGGCCTCTTTAAAATGCATTTTGAAAGATTAAAGAAGTGATAGTTTCCTGAAACTCTGAACACACCAAATAAGACAAAGAAAGAAAAGTACTTTCCTTCACTGCAACCCTCCCTGAATATTTATATCAGCCACTTTGCTGGCCTTGATATGAGTAGAAGTCACTAGATTATTTTGATAGCTGAGAGTCTCTGCCCTTTAAGACCACAGTTTTCATGAAGAAGCAGTGAGCTGCGCCCTTTTCTTCTGATGGCTGGAGAATAATGCATAAGGAATAGATATTCTATGAAATGAGGAAAATGCACCCAATCTGTTTAAGGCCCTTTTGTTTTGCCATTTTATTTTTGCCATTGTTCTCACTGAGCCTGTGAGATTTGAATGGTAACATAATCTCAGTGTTTGCTTCCTCAGTCAGTCATCACATACTGAAACAACTTTACCAACTTCCCTCATAAAGACATCTGTTTCAGTAACATGTGGTCACAAAGAGTGGCCAGTGGAGATCAGATGGCAAGTCTGAGGGTTCTGTTCTTGTCTTCTTGCCCTGGCTTCGTAACAGGCGGAAGAACTCATATGAAATTAAGGCAAAGCAGCTGATGATTCACTCTCAAACTCAATCTTCCTAAGTATTTACCAAATTTGCCATTTTTTCCCAGATGTTTGCCAAATTTGCCAATCAAACTGGCAAAATTTAGATAGCCCAGAAGATTTCACATGTTTGAATGTTACAACTAGCTGCATACATCTTTTCGAAAGTTAGAATGTAAACATCCTTGGTGCTCACTTAACTGTCATGAGGGACTGTGGGAGGTGTGGTAAGTGAATCTTTCAAGGACTGTAACCGCACTCTGGTGTGTGCAGGGCTCCCACCTGCGGGGGGATTCTGCCCTCCAACCTTCACTAGGAAGCCATCATGCAGAGAAATTAGTGAGTCCTGCAGGCCCCTCTCCCTCACTAACATCCTCCCAAGCTGACCTCCCAGCAGAACGTTCAGACTCAAGGGTCTGGACTGCCTTGGTGCTCTGCCTTATTACAGTATTTTTCAGTTTACAAAGCACCTTGCACATAATTATCCCATGTGATCCTCACAACAGCCCTGCAAGGTAGACACGGCAGGATCATTATCTTCATTTAAATCCAGGGAAACTCAGGCTGCAGAGGACTGTGGGTTACTCAAGCTTACATAAAGGCCAAGGAGGAGAAAAAGGCCTTGAGCCCAGGCCTTCTGACTTTCAATCCTGTGCTCCTTCCAGAAAACCTGCTCCTGTGGATGAAAGCAGGCACTACCCTAAGCACTGCAGAATATGTTGCTTTTGGAGATTAACCTCAAAATTTGTCTCCATAGGTAGAGTGATTCGTTTGCAAAAACTAATGTACTTATTTAAGGTTTGAGTGACACTTATAGCCAACAGCTAACTCTGTGGATCCTTAACATAGAACAGTTCTCCCCTTTGGTCAGATAATAGTGATTTGAGTCTCATGGCCTCTCTGTCCTATGGTCCTCATGGTCATAGTTAGTTATTTACCTGCAATATTATGTACAGATTCCTCAGTTGTCTATCTATACTACTGTTGCTTGTTCCAGGATAATAAAAACTGTGAAACAATAGCTTCAACTCAATTTTAAAGTGCTCTAATTATAAAACATGAGCATATAATTCCTGTTCTATTCACTTAAAATTAGGCAAAATTGGAAATTTTAACCATTTGTCAATTATTTTAACACTGATTTATCTTTGTATGTTAAATGTGCTTTTTTCAGTAAAGAAAGAAATGAATTTATATTTTCATAGTCTACTTACTGCTTGTGGAAAACAGGTACTTTGTGCTGTTAAAATTCCATATCTATATATAGCTTCAATTTATATAAGGGAAAAACCAAATTGGTGATGCACAACACAGCTTCAATCCTTGTCCATTTACAGAGGGACCTTCTGATGAGCCAGCCTCCATTTGTAACAGACGGATTATATGTAGGAGAACTTTGAATTTTTATATGTGCTTACTGTTCTTTTTCTATGGGGATATATAAATTTTGTCATTTATATTTATTGAGGTGGCCGTGTAGCATTTTTATTTACCATCAGCAATTAAATTAGTTTTCTAATGAAAATAACAACAACCCCCATATCTGGATGTCCTATAGCACAAATGGAAGCTTGTTGATATGCATATAGTAACAGGTCATTAAATATGAAATGTCCGATTTTGAAAAAAGTTTAGTTTATTATATCTTAAACAAGAAGCAGTGCAATTAATCAGAGTATGAGCCTAAACTATCATCACAGTTTTGCCATCTTAATGTTATCTTGTTTATGCCAGCAGTGAAGAAGCCTGGAAAGCGAGTGGCCATGAAATTGCAAAGGCGTTTTCCACAGCTTGTTGAGAATTGAATATTTTTCCTTGTAAGAAGTGGTCCAAAGCCTGGAAGAAGTGGTAGTCAGTTGGTACAAGGTCTGGTAAATGTGGTAGATGACAGAGAATTTCCAAGTCCAGCTGCTGTAGTTTGAGCAGCGTTGCTTGTGCGACAGGTGGTTGAGTGTTGTCTTGCAAGAGGATTGGCCTGTCTCTGTTGACCAATCTCAGCTGCTTAATCACAAGCATCCTCATCATTTTGTCCAGTTGGTTGCAGTAGACATCCGCGGTAATCGACTGACCAGGTTTCGAGAAGCTGTAGTGGATAATACTAGCGCTAGACCACCAGACACCATTAGCTTTTTTTGATGAATATTCAGTTTTGGACTGTGTTTTGGCACTTCATCTTTATCCAACCATTGTGCCAAATGCTTGTGGCTGTCAAAAAGAATCCATTTTTCATCACACGTAACAATATGGTGTAGAAATGGTTCACCTTTATGTCGTGACAGCAAAGAAAAGCAAGCTTCAAGACAATTTCTCTTCTGACGCTCATTTAATTCATGCAAAACCCATCTATCCAGCTTCTTTACCTTGCCGATTTGTTTCAAATGGTCCAATATTGTTGGAATAGTAACGTTAAACCTTGCTGCTAATTCATGCATAGGTTGAGATGGATTTGGTTCCACTACAGCTTTCAGCTCATCATTTTCCACCATGGTTTCAGGTTGCCCGCGTGGCTCATTTTCAAGATTAAAATCACCAGAATGGAACTTCTCAAACCATGGATGTACTGTGTGTTCATTAGCCACGTCCTTGCCAAACACTTTGTTGATACTTTGAGCTGTCTGTGCCACATTGATTCCATGACAGAACTCATATTCAAAATAACATGAATTTTGGTCTTATCTATGGTTTCACAAAAATTGCTCTAAAAAAAACTTTCAAAGATAATCACAAGATAAACCATGTGTTTGAAAGAATGAGGATGTACCTTCACAGTAAACATAAAACAAGAAGTGTCAAAGTGAAATATCAGAGATATCAACTGTCAAACTTAGTACTTTAGGAAATCGGACATTTCATAGTTAACAACATTACATGCACATCCTCATCCCACACACAAGGGTCAAACAGTTGCTGTGATATTCTCACTTTCCAGACAGCCCCATTCCATGGCTTTTCACCTGGCTGTGGTTTGAAAGTCTTGGAGCACTGTTTCCATTGCCCCTCAATACTGGGCTGGGTAGCCTAGTCTCACTGTTACTAGCTTGTTTTTAATCCTAGAAATTATGTGCTTATTTATACAATGAGCAAATTTGGATTAATCAGTACATATAGGTGTGGCTTAAATATGATAAGGTGTTGTGCCTGGATTTCTTTGGTTGAAATCAAGTATGTCGGTGTTATCACAGGAGACAAACAGCTAGAAAAGCAGCAGTGCTTAGTCTCTTCCATCCACAGGGGCTGTTCCACATCTTCCTGTGGTCCTCTCACTACAGGCTATTTAGGCAAGGAAATGAGCAAATGTGATGAAATGATCTAATAACAGTGCTTAATGCCTTCCTTACAAAGGGGCAGAGAGGCTGCAGTTTGGGAGGGGTGCAGAGTTGCCTGCATAAGCACTGACATGCAGCCCTGGGAGTTACAGCCCCCCAGAGAAGTAGGACCACCTCTCCATGCCCTGTCTGGCCAAGACAGAGACTGACAGCCCATCTCAACTAAAATGAAGAAAGGGACATGGCATATTAACTGTTTTCCTCCTTCTCCTCTTTGCTATGCAAGTACCCCTTAGTGAATGACTTAGCAGGAATTCACTCCATCCTAAGGCATTAAACAAGAAAGAGGAAAAGTGCAGACTGACCTAGAATTGCTAGGGTGTCATTTACCAACCTTATTTAATTAATTACTGATTACCAAGCCTCACTTTCAAAGTTTAGAAAGGTCTGGGTTTCAATAATAAAAGCCCTTGTTGTAGCTAATAAATAGCATCTAATTTTGGACATCCTATAAACTACTCTGGGGCCTCCCATATTGCTTATCCTTGAAATAAACTCCTGGCATCAAGCTTTTTCCTCCTAAACTAGTGAGCAGAACCAGGATGTATGTCCCTTGTGCAGCTTCTTCTGGCTCATCCCTTCATAGGAAGCATCTCTTTGGACTCCTTAATTATTAGGAGTATTTGAAATGTGTGCATCTTCCCCCATATAGTCCAAACTAAATCTGCATGGCACATTTTATGGAGTATACAGGGCATGTGTCAATGCTCCAAATCAGATTTGCCATAGTCTGTGGCATCAGAGTGAGGGCAAGGCTGAAATTAGCTCAGGCTGATTTAGAACCATTTATTTAGCATACGTTCTCTGAGTGAAACACAGAATTGCAAGCACGGTAGTGAACAAGAAGTGAAAAATGCTAAAAGGGCCCTGCCTGCTAGCCTGCCACGTAGGCCAGGCTGGGAATTAGGACTGCACGCCTGTTCTGATTTGGCCAGTGGTGAGTTAGTAGCACCTTCTAGACATACACGGCAGGATCTGCAGACATGCAGTGACCTGACCCAGTCCTCACAGCACAGTCTCTGCGTTGTTGGTACCAGGGCCACGTCGATTGACTCCTACATTACCGAAATCCTTTGTTTACCCAAGGAGCTTCTGTTATTACTTTATGGAGCTTTCATCTTTGTCTGCAAATGAATTCATGTTCTTATTTCAGGGACAGGGATCTATTATGGATCTACCTTAATGGCTCATTAAGTGTGTGTTGAGTAGATGAATGAATAAATGAATAAGAACAGGGAGAGCAGTGAGGTGGAAACGGGAATTACAAATAAACTGTGGTCACCGGTAGATGTTGACTTTGGGGAGGAAAACCAGTCAATCAGTGGGACACTTGGGGAAGAAGGGCAGACCACGTCTGTCTTTTCACTGTTATGTCAGTGTCTTTCACGTAACAGGTGCTCGTGGAATATGTGTCAGATTCATCCACCCAGCAGTTACTTGAGTACCTCCAGTGTGTAAGGCTCTGTTCTTAACTCCCAGGGAGTTCCCTGCCCTCAGGAATCTTCTACATTCTAGTGGCAGAGACAAATAATCAACAAGGAAGACAAGCAAACAAATCAATGAATGATGATGTGTCAGGTAGTGGTAATGAACGTGAAAAATAAATAAATACATCCAGTTAGGGGGATAGAGTTAAGGAAGGGGCTGATATTTTAGTGAGGGTGGTCGGAGAAATTCTCTAAGTAGATGGTATTTCATCTGGGCCTGGAAAGAAGGGAGGGAATAAACCATGCAAAAGTCTGGGGTCAACCCTTCCAAGCAGAGGGAAAACAAAGAGTGAAGACATACTCTGGCTTGGAGAGCTTGAGAAACAGCAAGGAGGCCATGTGGCTGGAGCCGTGTGACCCTGGGGAAGGGAGGGGAGGGGTGGCTAGAGAGGAGTCATGGGCCTGACCACGCAGGACTCTGTCAACCATGGTGAGGGGCTTGGGGTCTTGTTCTAAGTGTGATAGAAAGCCATTAAAGAGTTTTGAACATGGGAGTGATGTAATATGACTGCATTTTTAAGGATAACACTGGCTGCTGTGTGGAGATTAGGCCTGGGGAGGAGCAGTTTCGGATATAGGATCACAGGGGACCAGTAAGGAGGTATTAGGGTATAATTCAGGTAAGAGGGATGGGCTAGGATGATGATGGTGGTAATGAAGGTGATAAGATGAGAGAGGACTTTAGAAAGCGGTCTGAGCTCCTTGATGGGTCCTCGATAGCTCCAACCTGAAGACTCACTCTCTCCCGCTGCTAGCTTCTTATCTAGGATCCTTTGAGCCTCTGGAAACCTCTCTCCTCACCACTTCTTACCCCATCATAGGCAGAATAATTCCCCTGCCAAAGATGTCCATGTCATAATTCCCAGAACCTATGAATCTGTCACCTAACTTGGCAAAGAGGACACTGAAGATGTGATGAAGTTATGGTCCTTGAGATGGGGAGATTATCCTGGACCTTTTCAGTGGGTCCAATCTAATCACATGGATCCTTAAAAGTGGAGTGCCTGTCCTGGCTAGTCAGAGGGAGGTGTGACTATGTAAGGGTGGTCAGAGAGAAGTAACATTGCTGGCTTTGAAGACAGAAGAAGAGACCATGAGCCAAGGAATGCAGGTGAATTCTAGAAGGTAGAAAAGGCAAGGAAACAGATTCTCCTCTAGAACATCCAGAAAGAAACACAGCCCTGCCAACCCCTTGATGTTAGCCTAGTGGGACCTGTTTCAGACATCTGATCTACAGAACTGTAAAACAAATTTGCATTGTTTTGAACCATGAAATTGTGGAAATTTGTTATGATAGAACAAATACGATAGAAAATGGATATATCCTTCTATACACCATCCCCTTTTGTAGAGCTCCTTGCACCACTGTGGATCTGAAGCCAGAGCTGGAAGAAGTTGAAAGTATCCTGGCATAAAAAATTGGGCTCTTGAATTGTCTCATCGACACAGCAATAGTAGTTCTGGGGCTCTGCACCCTTCCCTATGCCTTATGACTAGTGTAGCCTACATGGGTGCTAGCTTGAGAATGTACTGACCATTTATCATGAGGGTTTTCTACACTTGCCCCCTGTAGACTAGGGATTTTGATGATCTTAATTAATGAGGGAGCTGTCAGGCTGTCAGACATACCAAAAAGCAGATAGTGTAAGATATGCCATTTACCCTCCATGCCACGTGTTCTGGGAAACTTCAGTTCTTCACCTTTATATGCCTCTGGTTATTCAGTGCTATGAAAACAGCAACAGTCAAAGTGGCCCATGAGAAGTAAGTGAAAGGCAATATAGTGTGGAAAAGTAACATGTAAATGCTGCTGAGCACAGTACCCACCTGTGTGTGGAGCCTTCATGCTCCATTATAATCAATGTCTTCCTCCTCCAAGACTTGACCGAGGCTCATGTCCAGACTAAACCTGATCAATCCTCTTCTGGCTTTAAAATCCATCATGCAGTTATATAACTTATCTTCTATGATAAAGACAAAAACCTGGATTAATGGACGGAGTAAAGTTCATAGTTAATAATGCAGTCGAGTTCTCAAATCCTTGATAATGATTACTCCCTTTTTACACCAGATTACTTGGCTCCCTCAGGCCTCATAGGCCCATCATTCTCGTGGTTTTCATAGGGGCATGAGTGCCTGTAAACCCCTTGGACATTGTGAGTTCATATTTGGAGTCCTTATGTTCTCTGAATTGTGCTCCTTAATTTTCTGTTCCTCTCTAAACTGTAAGTGAGGTTACTTTGGAGTAGAAATGTGTTATTTGGGGAGGTTAATTGCTTTTAACAAGTGTATTCCACACTTTATCTTTGGGGGATAATTTACTTTGTGTATTTTCTTGTTATTAAAACTCTCTGTCCTTAAATGTTGGACTTTCTGTGACCTCTCTTAGTTCTTGGGCTGTCACTCACTGAGGGAAGCAGGAGAGCAGGAGCTTTTTCAGGACTTTGGAGTTTGCTGATACAATGGAATAATTCCCAAAAAGTAGCTTACCAACTGTGACCTATTTTATGCCCTTATACATGTACATAGGAATCCAGATGGTTTGATTAAATATAGCCTCTCCTGGTTCTAAAGGGAATACTTTTCAGCATGGCATATAGAGAATTAGCCACATGATTCCTGTTAACATTAATGGGGGTGCCAAGGCATTCCCCATATTCTTAGCTGCAAATGCAGCCCTAATGCTTGCTAAAGGGACATTTCTTCCATTTATAGACCATCTGGCTCCTTGTATTATCCAAGTGCATGAAAAATTTCTTGCCCCAAGTATGTGCATTTAGAGACAGCTGGACCTAGTTCAATGCTTCTCAAACTTTAGTTTGCATTGGAACCACCTAGTGAATTATCAAAAATGGAGATTCCTGGGAAGCATTTTCAGGAATTCCATGTAAGTGAATCTGGAGCAGGGCCCAGGAGCCTTCATCTTTAGCACCCATTCTAAATATTTCATTATACCATACACAAAGGACAATGGCAATGGAATGCCTATCATAATTCAATAATTGTGTTTTCCTTCTCCCTCCCATCCCATTAGCCAAAAGATAAGTGCTCAACAGAAAAGGCAAGTTGTCATTATCGAATCTCTCTCATGTCATCCTGCTGACACGATGAGGGAGACTCACAGGGAAACATGCGGGGAGGGCCCTGACTGTCACAGAGAAGGGAATCACTGCAAAACAGTTCCCTGTATGCTGGATGCATATCTGAAACTCACTGAAGATGTTTCTTCTCCTAGAATATAAGAAAAATAATATCTACCTTGTAGAGTTATGAGAATTCAAATTACGGTTAGTAAAATGCCTACCACAACCACCCCCATACTCCATACTAAGTGCTTAATCAATGACAGATTCTATTTCTTTTTTTATTCATTTGTTCATTCAATGAATAGTTACTGAGTACCTCCTGCATACCAGGCACTGCAATGGCTGCTGGGATAGACAGTCAATATATATATTTCATGCTTTCACAAAGCTTACAACTGAGCTGGGGAATGTGGGCAATTATATAATATACTATGTGTTGAGTCATATCATCTTTCTCAGGACTGATGTACTTAGAGGTAACTACAGGACTCAGGAAGAAGAAAAGCATAGCACACAGAAGAGTGGCAGGACAGAAAAATATTAATGAAAAAATTGGTCATTTATATGCATTATAAGCCTACTTATACGTTACTAAGTTTCTAGGATCACAGTCCGTATATTTTCCCTGCCTAGATCCCTTAACTCTATTACTTATGAGTGATAAGGGTTGTGGCTGAAGTTGTCCAGAGACACAAGACTCATCCAGGTGACTTAAGCAAATGTAGCCTTTGCTCCTTCAAGGGAAGAATGGATCCAGGGTCTTGCTAATACATCGTCAAAGCCCTTGTTATTTTGTTTTCCTGTTTTATAGTCCAGTTAATGAATTTCTTTCACCACAATTAGTGGTGGTACAAGAGTCTTCTTTTTTCTTCTACTCTATTTTAAACAATTTTGCCCACCTTTCTACCCAGCAAGCTTAATGAACTGGACTTCACGAAGTTTGCTAATAGTGATGAATCCCGTGTACGAAGCAACTGCGACCAGGAGGGAAAGGCTTCAGCTTCTCACTTACCTCTACACCTGCTTCTACAGGACCTAACAAATAACCTGTATCAGCAGGACATTTCAGCCTTAGTCATATCAGTTCAAACTATTTCCTGACGAGCTAGCCATGCCTATCAAACAATCCCAGTTGGTGAGGGTGGAAGCAGAGTACTAATTTCATTCACAACCCACTTGAGGGATATGGCCATGCTTAATGACACAGGAAATAGTGGCCCATAGTCATCAACCTGCAGTTTAACCAACATCATTAACCTAGTAAGAGGAAAGTATGCCATGATCCAAGAGGAAGGATGTGGTACAAAATATATGTGACTGTATGAGTATTCTCCAGTATGGAGTTGGAAATTGACCAGTCAAGCTTTCCTAACTGTTCCCACAGGAAAATTTGTCCTAGAAAATGGTAGAATACAAATGGCAGACACCATGGTGCACCATTCTCCACAGCCCTCTGACATTCTAGTGTCCAGAAGCAATGGGCAGACCTCTTTCCAGTGGTCTGAGAATAGTTCCTACTCTCCCTACTTGGTATTTAAGGTCTTTACCCCAACCTTAATGATCACAAGGTACAAGGGGCATAAAAAAATAACCCTTCCTTTTGAAATTATTATAGGCCCTGGGCTAAAGGTTTTAGGGTGATGTAGTTGGTGAGAAAAATGTAAACTTCGCCCTAGGTGAAGTTGGTCCTCAGATGTGGTTGGACATATTGGGCTCAGGCTGGCAAGCTGAAGAATAGGAGGCCTGGGAATATAGTTCTTCCGTAGTTTTGAAAGAAAGAAATACCTGCATATGGTGGCCCAGAAAAGGCATCCTTATAGCAATTTTCAAAAATGCACACATATTTCAACTGAAGTTGAAATAAGCTATGTGAACCAATTTCTAGAAAATTTTTAAACTCAGTCTTCTGGGGGAACAAAAAACTATAAGAATTCTAAATTCTTTATCACCTCATTGTTGAAGTTAGTGGTTAGTATGATTTTATAGAAGAATGGCTCCCCTTGGGAAATTAATTTGGCTCCTTTATATTAAATGGGTCAAAATGAATAGATTAGAAGCGTTTGGCCTTGGAAGGTTTTCACAATGGTTATTTAAGGGCATGTTCAGATCCTTGGCTTCTAGTGGATTTTTTTTCTCTTTTTGCCTGGGACTTCCCTGAGCAAATAATTGCATGCTATAGAAATACCATACTCTCAAATCTTGTTTCCAGTAATGCAAGAGGGGAGGCACACTGTAAACAAAAATTAATCATTTTTCGACATCTAAGCAGCAGCACTGAGTGCCATGTGGGTAATGAATTACTGCCTTTGACCCCAGAGAACATCACATAAATCATTTAAAAATTGATTTTGTGGCTACAGAGTTGCTGGCTTTTGATAAGGGCCTCCTTCCATCCCATGTAATCATCAGGTCATGAACCTTTGGGAGCTAACAGGTTCTGCAAAACTGATGGATCTTTTCAGTCAGTTTTATTATCTGCCTAACTCTCCAACTTTTTAGTTACCTTCTCATTGACCTTTGCCCAGATAATTTTTTTTTCAAAGTCAAGGATAAGAGCAATAGACAAGTCAATTTTCTCTTGAAGAAGAATGTACATTCACTGGGTGTTTTATTTCTAATGTGCAGTGAGGATACCTGTAAGGTAGTACAAAAGGCAATGGCCTTCATATCATAAGACCTGAGTTTGAATCCTGGATCTTAGTTTTTAATCTTGAGCAAGTGAGGATAAGCTAGTTTATGCTGCAGTAACAGATAACTGAAAAAATTTCAATGGCTTAAAACAACAAAGATGTATTTATTGCTCATGCTGCATATCCATCATCATTAGCAGGAACTCTGCTCTACATTGTCCTTACTTCAGGATGCAGGATACTGAACAATCCTCCTTCTGAAACAGCACTGTTTGTGGTGGTGCAGGGAAGAGAAGATGGCTTTTAGAGGCTTCCACCCAGAAACAACACATACCTCTCTCACTTATGCTCCATCAGCCAAAGCAAGTCACATGGCCACATCTAACTTCAAGCGGAAGGTAAAATGTGTCCTTCCACGTGCCCATAAACATCTTCTAAGCCTCGATTTTCTTACCTACAAAACAGTGCAGCACTGCTCTCCTCTGAGTGTTGCTGTGATTAATGGTCATTAATGAAATATGTGCTCTATTTGTGTTGAATAAGCGCTAACACTTACTGAGCTGCTATTATATCGTTTGCCATGCTAATGATGGGCTGCATTGTTTTATTTTGTATTCACAACAACTCCACAAGCTGAGCATTATTATTGCCACTCTACAGGTGAAACTAAGACTTAGGAAGGTTAAGTGACTTTCTCATGAATCAACCAGCAAATAGTGGAGCCATGACTTAAATTATCCTTGTCAACTAACTCCTCAATCTATGCTTTTGACTCTGCTCTGTAGGTTGTGCTAACTTTAAATCATTCACTGAAGGGAAGCTTACATTACGGAACCACTTTAGAGTTAGCATGGCAATATCATGAAGTTATTTCAATACGTAAACATCTTACCTTATTGGGAATTACAGGAGGGCCTTTTGCTGAGGGCAGCATTACTGCACTGATCCCTGGGTACCCCTATGGCCACTTCATCCCGTACTCCCTGTACTTCCTCCTCCAACTTAGTATGTAGGTGAAAGATGTGGCAGGAGAACTAAATATGATGTTAAAATTTTAGCAGATCTCTTATATGGTATTATTTGTTTAAGAAAGTTGGCCTAGAACTGAAATTGTAGACGCCATGCCCACAAGGTCCAACCACATATGCATTACTAGAATGAAAGCTCTATGAGCAATCTGTCTGTCATATTCACCATGAATCAAGAACAGGTCCTGGTGAAATTAGGGGCTCAAGAAATATTTCTTGAGTGGATAAATGCATGCTATTATGTTTTGTTTCTATAAAAATACAGAGTTAATGTTTCTATATTACAGCTTAAAAATGGTTTACAAACCAATAGACCAAAACAGACTGGAAATGTGAGGATTTTACTCATTTTATATTCAAGTCAGATATTGCTGGAATTCCCCATGGATCAAAGATCATATTTACCAGCTGATCTTCTTCAATCTACCACTGGCTTTGGACATCATACAGCCTTAAAAAAATTCATACCTACTTCTTACCTGGCGAAAAATGGAAATCATTGGTTTAAAGGAGACAAATGACTCCCTCATCCTTTCTTGCAGTGTACAAAAAAGCATATTAAGTATTGGCACTATAATAGTGAACAGAGGAAACACATTCCTTGTCTTCATGGAACTTACAGTTTATTTGTGGTGCAAGCATTAAATAGACACTATGCAAAGGAAGACAAAATTGTAAATTTTGACAAGAGCTGTAGAAAAATTACCTTCTCTTAGCCACTCACAAACCTCCTTTTACATCCTTCCCATCATCATTTTCTCTTTGTCTTAATCAGGAAGACATGAGAAGGAAAATGTTCATATTTACTGAACAATGAAGTGCAAAGACTGTGAATTGCATTGTTACACTGTGTGCACTCACACATTTTTCTTTTTAAATAATTCATTCACACCTACATGCAAATGAAAGCATAGTATCTTGACATCCAGAGTAGCGTGGGATCTTCCTTCACTGAGGGACTGACATAGAGCTGCCTCATTTTTAGGGTCTACCAGATTTCCTGTCTAGAACAAGCATTGCCTAAATCTCTGAAAGGAGGTCAGGTCAGCCAAGTAAGACCTTGGGATTGAAGTCACCCAAAACAACCTGAAACTTTCATCACATTTTGTATGAGAATTTCAACCTCAGTAAAATCCCAGCAAAATCCCAATCGAGCAATTTCTAAGATATTCTGTTAGATTGGTGCACCTGCCTAGTGCAAAGGAGAAAACTTTTCAGCCAAGAGGGAAAAATAACAAACAAATAGAATCTGAGAGGAGCTGAAAAATGATTGCTTCTGCAAGCACAAGCTGTTCGTGTGTGTGCAGAATACTGAAGGCCCAGGCTCCCCTAGTTTCCCATGGAAGAGAGTCTGCACAAGGACTTGTGGGTAACTGATCTCCACACATCCAGTGAGCACGCCCCAGACTGGCCTTTCAGTTACTACAATAGAGTGGCCTCCCTTTCCACTACAGAAGATCATCCTCATGGCCAAGGTTTCCCAAAAAAGAGAAAGGGCCATTTTGACCTGGTTCCATTACTTTCATCATGTGCTCAACATATTTCGATTGCAAAGAAAAACTTTTAGGAACCCTTCCATCTCTCTCCCTTCCTGTTTCTTCACCAAACTCTATTCCCAGCTGTGGCTATATTAAGTCATTCTACCCCTTTTAATTTGTGGATGGACACAAGATGAAAAGTTCTTGAAAGAAACTTTGAATTATGCAGTGTTTGCAATATATTCTTAGGTCTGACTATGAGGAAGAGAAAACTGCATGCCTTACTTTCTTGCCTCAAGGAGTTCAGATATGTAAAATGAGCCACTTTATTTCAGAGATTGTGGTTACATGTGGGAGAACTAAATTGAAAAAAAAAATTTTCTCATCTGAGAAAGGAAAGGTCAATTTTTCAGTGGACCATATCACAACTGGGGTTGAAAGAAACCCAAAGTAACATTTTATCCTCTCTTTACTGGAAGCTTGAATTCATATTACCTCTCCTCCAGTGACTGTGGGTGTAACTGATATTAATTTAAATGTCTTTGAATTTATTCTGTCATCAACTTTGGCAAGAGAGAAGACTTCTAAAAGGCAGTTCACTTATTTTGGTCTTTACTCTTAAAGCTTTTGTTTCAGATCAACCTCGATCAATCCGAGTAGGTTGGAAGCCCATGGGACAAAAAGGTGTTAAAAATTGATTGTATGAGGTTGGTCAAGAAGCTGTTCTTTATCTTCCAAGTTGATACCACAGATGTCCCTTCTACAAGCTACAGACCTTTAAGTTGTTTATTCTGTAGCTGATGTGGGTTCTCAGTGAGCTCCCTTACCTAGTTCCCTTTTATGATTTGCCCTTAAGAAATAGCTTGCCAGAGTTAGATGAACAAGTTGTGGGGATTTCACATTTGTCTATGAAAAGGAATGAAAGAGAAAGGAAGAAAGAAAAGTGAGAGAGAGAGAGAGGGAATCAAACCTTTGTTCACTTTCTTGGAGTAAGGAAATGAGTCACTATTAATGTGTAAATGTTAGTTGAGTTGCAGTACATTAAAGTGTTCAGATATAAGCTGTTAACACTGTAGTTCAAATTAGTCAATTGAGTTCACTATCAACTTGCTTAGGAATGAGACATAGAACATGTACATTTTGGTAGGAAAGGTGGTTGCAAAAACATCATAAGTGCCATCCAATTGGACTTAACCTGGTGAGAGGTCCCCAGGCAGCCAGCAGTAAACATGGAGGTATTGAATCCCTTCTGAAAAGATTAATAGAAGATACACGGTCAAGGGGAAATTAAAGCTCATTTACTCTGTATACTAGCACAAATTATTTGCCAAATTTTGAGTAAAAAGACTATTGGCTGTTTTTAGAAATCAAAACCCACTTAAGGAAAATGAAGATTTGCTATATTGGTAATACCCAGTCACTGTCCAAACTCTAATGTAACAGGATCCTAAGAAGAAAAGGTTCTCTTGTGGGTGTAAAGATTGAGGAGTGGATCAGAGAAGGAGTGGGCAATAGCTGTGACAATGGGATAGAAAGAAATGAGTTTTCAAACAAGGCAATATCTAGAGGGTGGCGGCTCCCATTGTTAAGTGGATCTCTAGGTTAGACAGGTGTGTTGAAAACAGTGAAGACCCAAATCTTAGGTCTTTGAACAGCCAGGTGTTTGTAATAGAAGGGCTGCTTTTTCTCCATACTTGGAAGTATTCCAGCTCAGAACGTCAGCAAGGAATATCACAGGCATGATTTCTCTCATTAGTTGAAAAGGTCTATTATATTACCTCTAGGGACTATTTCAAACTCTTCAAACCTAAGTTAGAGACCACCTATGGATTTTCTCCAAAGTAATATTATTAACACCTCACATCTGTCTCATTAGCTCAGTATCTCTGAAAGGAGGTCTCTTTGTATTACTTCTCTCAGTTTATAAGAATTTGTCTATAGAACTGTGCTGAACTCTAAAGAAACTGAATGAGAAACATGTTGTTTTCATTTTTCTTTCTGGTTCAATTACAGCCATTGGGGATGTCATCAGGAAAACTGATTTTATACTGAAAAGATCGATGCCCTTAAAATATACTTTAGCCAGGCCCGGAACCCCAAATAGGGTCTTGGGTGGAGAAGGAAGAAGAGATAACAGGTAGGACCCTTGGTGCACAAGATCATATTTCAATAAATCTGACAAGGAAATGTGGATATCCGTTACTTACTTTCATTTTGGTGTCTGAAGGCAAGTGGCTTCCCATGCATTGAGAGAGACTTTGTTCTTGCTGCTGGCATACCAGCACTCAGCAACAGTGGCTAGAACCCATCTCAGTAGACATGCTCGCTTAAGGAGGGAACAAATTGCTGAGCATTACGTCTGACATTGGAGATGTCAGTGTGCAGGCAGTCAGGGAAGCCGAAAGTTGTAATTTGAACAAAATGTCACTGTTTAGAGATTTTTTTTTTAAATGTGCTTTTTCTGTGATAATAAATCACGAGCCTGAGCAGGGGATAATAACACAAAATGTTTGACAGCTTTCCTTACAATTGTTTGGCATTCTGTTTGCCTAATTATTGTCAGCATCACCCACGCTGGTAAATTGTTGAAGAGAACTGTAGTGCCTGTCAAAGTAGACACCCGCCATCCTCTCTCCCTCCTCTCTCTGCTCCTGTCACTGGGATTACAATTTGGGCGTCGTCTGTCTTTGCTGTGGGGAAGGCTTAGTTAATCTTGCAGTCCTGTGTCCATGTGGAGATGTGTGGTTCTGCCATTCAACCAGATAAGAAGACAAAGCAGAAAAAGTTGGTGGGGAATTTCAAAAAGGTCATATAAAGAAAAAGGACAATTTAGTTCAGTTAGGTCCTTTGACACACTGAGAGAAGTGTAGAGAAATCATTTGCCTTATGGCTTTAGATTGGGAAATTATCTATTTATGTAATCACACTGCTTTGAAAAGGAAGGGAATTAATTGCTTTAATTAACTCCAGTAAAGACTAGATTGTCGCAGGGCGGGTGTTCGCATAATGTGCTTTGCATGATCTGATATGCTTTTGGAAATAGTGGCTATCTCTGGAATCATTTTCCTTTCTCCAGAACCTCACTGATGATGTTCCTGCCATAAACTAGGCTGCCTGTGAGGAGGGTCAAAAAAAGAAGGAAAGGTCAATGAAAAGGTGGTAAAGAGCTCATTTCCATAATTGCCATCGATTTTTCTAGGGGTTTCATTAACATTTCTTAGGCTTCCTCTGATTTTGGCCCATCTTATTTTCCACGAGTAGCTGATAGCGAGTGAATAGGAGGACATAGTGGGTCTAATGTCATCATCTGCTTAAGAGCTTCAGGTTGAGAACTTGCTTAGATCTTTCCCTGTGGCGTATTTAGAAAGGTTTTCCGAAATATACGGAAGTGTGCTGGAGTGTTAGGAAGGCACCATAGTACACCGGAGTTCATTTAAAATGAGCTAAGGTCTAAAAGTAGTTTTCATCACACATTTTAAAGCACAACTAAAAAGATTGTAGTAGACTGTATATTTAGATTCAGGCTGATAATTATGACTATATATAATATATTAGATATGTGTATATGTATTATTTAATTTAATTTATTTTGCTTGATGGACTCAGTCCTATACTTAGGCAGGTGAAACTGCAGATTCTGGGGCTGACTTGCTGATGGGCTTAGCTGCTGTTCTAAATGGCAGCAGTGCTAACCTCCTACCCCCACTTCACCCTCACAAACTGCAGAGAAGGGAAGGCAGCCAGAGAGTGGTGTGAAAAGCTGTCCCCAGGTGGCAGATTGGAGGGACAGACCCAGCATTCTCAACCCTGTGGATGCAGGAAGTGCCTTTGGCCTCTAGGCACCCTGTTGGCCTAGGGTGTGTTCTGGGGAAAGCTCAAAATTTGGGGATAGGCCTTTAGGCTTCTCTACAGAGTTTTTTTGCCTGCCCCAGACTGCCTGGTCTAGCATCAAGAACTGTTGGGTGATTTAAAAAACAAAAACAAGAAATAAAATACCTACTTAGCCCATTTTTAGAGCAACAATGTGCCCAAAAGGGAAGGAATAATTTAAGACAGAGGATATGAGAATACTAAATATATCCAATAACACATTCTGGAATGATAAAGATAGGATCACTTCCATTAGGGAGCCATTGGAAAGAGGATTGTCATTTACATTCCTTTTGACATTTTTGTCATTTAAATGCACATATACATATAGGGGCTATATCATAACCATCACACTTTTTTTATTAATCATCTAGCCTAAAATATCATATTATACATTCTTGAATTCATGAAAGTATATCTTAGCCAATGAACCTTTGCTTTAAAACATATTAGGGTAACCCCATTAGAACCGCCACCTCAGAAAGGAATTGTATATTACATACCTCTCCTGCCCTCTTCCACAGAGTTTGTGAAGTATTCTTAAGTCTGTGTCAACATGTCATTCAGTTAGCAGTGGGAGGGACCAATATTACCCAATGTTCATTTTAGGGGCCAAGTAAAAATGTTGTGTATCTTATGGTTTTGGAAATTTCTTACAAGGTTACAAGGTGGCTTTTTATGCAAATAGTGCTGTGTCATTATCCCATTGTGGTTACCTATCCTGTGGCTTCTGTTGGATTTCAGAGTTCCTGTACAGCACCAGCAACAGTCCCAGCATCTGTCAGCATTGCTCTTCTAGTTTGCAAACTGGGATTACTGTACAATGGCTCTAAATTCATTTCTGATACAAACATGGACACAAGGGTAGTGCCAGAGAGGGCACCAAACGGAGACATGGCCTCCATCTTTTTAGCGGGAGTCTCTTGGGCTCAGGATAAACACATTTCCTCAACTAATTGATGGGAAAAGTATGGCATTTTGCCTACTTTTCTGCCACAAGCTTGCCTCATAGACATGTTTGGGGGATGCAATAATATTCTACTCTTAACATAGTTGGTCCACCAAGGCAAAGAAGAAATCCCCAAACTCTTTCCATTCTTCTCTTAATTCTGTACATATTTTTCATAACAGAATCATGGAATGCTAAAGCTGCAGGCCTTCATGATACAAATGAGAAAAACAAAGTCCAGAGAGGTGAAGTGACAGAACCAGGATCCCACAATCACAAAAAGAGAACCTGAAGCCCTCAGGTTTCCTGACACTCGGTCCAGAATACTTTACCCCTACTCTACATTGGCCTCCTTTTGCAGTGGAGATCCACTCTGTAGAGAATAGCTTGGAAAAATTTTCTACTTTTTTTCTTTGAATGTATATGACAAGAGATAGTCCAATAGCCGGGTGGCATCGTGAGCTTCTAGGACCTCCCAGAAGCTGAGATCTGGATCCCTGCACAGGCTGCATCCCCAGCTGGTTTTCTGCCCACTCACAGCCTAGGAGTGTGCAGATAGTGAGGGTGTCATCATTTCCACCATATGGGGGGTTGGGAGGCAAAGAAGAGACACTGTTTCATTTAAGTTTATTTAGAATTCCTCGTTGTTTGTCATGTTAACATTCTCTCACATTTGCAGACGCTAACCGACAACTAGGAGGAAAAAATTCTTGTTTTATGCACAGACATAGAGAAATGGCATCTAAGAAAAGGTTTGTCATTTGTGGACAGGGAAAGTAGGAAAAGGGAGAAAAAAGCAGAGAAGGGGGGAAGTCTAGGAAGAAATAGAAAGAGAAAGAAGTTAGAAAGAGACAGGATGGAAGGAATGGAAGACTCAATGACAGCGCTCAATCCCATACTGTTCTTACAATGAAATAGTGCCTTGCATGTCAACCCAAATATTCACTCTTTGATATAATTGCTTTCTCACTAACATATGCAAAATTACAATTGCACAGTATGAGCTCCTGTCAATCTTGTAAAAATGAACAGAAACCAATATGCTGGCAGAAGTTAATCCCCAGAGAGTTTGGAGGATCTGGTAATTTACCAATTATTCGCATGGACTAGAGAGCATTAGGGTAGCATTACCTTAGAGTGTGTATCTTGTAGGTCAAAACTGACAGTTTTCTGAAGGGAAATTTGAAATAATAAATTTATATAATATAATATAATATAATAATAAATAGTAAATTTTAACCTCTTTCTATAAGAAAATTATATTTTTGAGAATTCAAAGAGAGTAACTCTTTGCTTCATTTAGTTTCGTGCTTTCTGATGACCTTTCTGAAGAGGTTATCTATTTGATGCAGGATTATAATAGCCTGCAAAGAAAAAAGCTTGTTCAACAACTCAAGTTAGTAGCAGTTTGATAGAAAAAAGGTTTGTTATTAATTCAACATGCCAGCTCTGAGCATTGAGTTTTGGCAGCCTTCCTACAAAGTGTGGCATTATTTCTGACCCTTAAAATGTAGAGAAACAACTTAAGACCCCAATCTTGTTTCTATTTTTAATCTATTAATGACTTAGCAATTGGAAATAACTCTTAATTTTACTTTTTTTGTTAATTTTTTAATTTATACATAGTAATGGTACGTATTTCTGGGGTACATGTGATGTATTAATACAGGCATACAATGTGTGATGATCAAATCAGGGTAATTGGGATAGCCATCACTTCAAACATTTACCATTTCTTTGTGTTGGGAACATTCCAAATCTTTCTTCTAGCTATTTTGAAATGTAAAACAAATTATTATTAACTATAGGCACCCTACTATGCTATTGAACACTAGAACTTATTCCTTCCATTTAACTATACTTTTGTGCCTATTAACCCACCCCTCTTTATCTCCCTCTCCCCCTACTCTTCCCAGCCTGTGGTAACCACCATTCTACTTTCTATCTCCATGAGATCAACTTTTTTAGTTTCCACATATGAGTAAGAATATGTGACATTTGTCTTCCCGTGCCTGGCTTATTTCACTTAACATCATGTCCTTCATTTCCATCCATGTTGCTGCAAATGACAAGATTTCATTTTTTATGGCTGAATAATATTCTATTATGTATATATACCAAAATATATCATTTTCTTTATCCATCCATCTAGTGATGGATATTTTTCTTTTAATGTATAACTACGAATGCTAACATTCACCTTCTGATTAAGCGGAAACTCGCCAATGAAATAAGAGCTGGTTTGCAATCTATTTTATTCCCTTTTAAAGCAATCATCTTCTACAATGACAGATATGAAGAGAAACATTTAAAAAGGCATTTAAAAAAAAGCACAGCAAACACACTTGCAAATGTAGAATGAGCTATTTTATATCTTGGTTTTGTCAAACTTAATCAGGCTAATCTCAAACTCTGTAAAAGAATTAACCACAAAGTCCAAGATCTAACACCAGATTCACATCAATAAACTGTAAATTCTCTATATGAATAAATTCTTACAGCCACATTTTAGAAAATTTGGAGATGAAAAATAAAAGAAGGAAAGATAATAATCCATGGGTTTCTTACCCATTACTAATCTCCATTAACTATTCATTTATTTATTGTTTGCTCAACAATTTTATAGACTTGTAATCATACTGCATATGTAATAGTGTAAAAACACCAACTTGTTCTCACTAAGCTTTATAATAAGAGCATTTTTTGATATCATACACTGTAAACATCTTAAGGAACTGGGATTATTTATAACTCCACTGCATTTATCCATAATACCCCTATGTATTGAGTGAATCCAACTAATGAAGAGGAAATAATTGCATTTGGATATGTGGTTGGATTAGATATGCTTCTAAAAGAATAGAGACGAAAGTCAAATTAGGCTCATTGTGTGTGTATTTACTTATTAAATGGTGGCCTCCATAAGGCCAAGAGTCAGCTGTTCATCTTCTTGCCTGACTTCCAGGCACCCCTGCCTGGGAAGCACAGAGCAAACATAGGTTGAATGCCTGGATGAAAAGATCTCCTGTGAGACTCTCTCACACAGTTTATCAAAGTACAGGGGTTAAAGTACTAATAGAATCCCGGGACAACGCATAGGCCTTCCAAACTTTGTTTACAGGTGATTTACTAACATGTGGGCCCTGGTCTGCTGGGTTCATCTCTCAGGGACTCGGATGGCCCTCTTTGGAAGAAAGACTCTTCCATTCTTGTTTTCCTCCCTCTCTGCCTACCAACTCTTCCTGCTCTTCTGAAATGAAGCATGCCACGCAACAATGAAGAGATTTTCCACATTAGCAGTATTGTCAGCCAGCCACTTCTCTTTGTTTAAGTCTGTTTACTCAGTCTCCTTGGCAACATAAGGTAGAAGTTGGTATTTTTTTTATATCTCTGACTAGCAGGTTTGGTTTTCCCTTTGTCTGAAGCTTATCCACTTCACACATTGAGTTATTTCTAGTGAATTTTTTTTCATAATTTTTAAAAATGAACAATTTACACACCCTAGTATTTTAGCAATATCCCATCCAGACATCCAATATTTTAGGGGCTTCTTAAAAAACTCCTTCAAAATGATTACTGAATAAAACATTGCTTCTTGATTAGAACTTGCTGATATTTAACTCTTCCCAGTAATTTCAGTAGGTTCTAGAGACTGTACAAATTCCCCTGCCTGATGCCTTCATTCAATAGTTAGAGAATGTCGGGGGCCACGAAGCAGAGAAAACTAAAAAGCCCAAGTGAGAATCAAATTCTGACCTCCCCTAGTTCTATGATCCAATCAGTGGAACAACTGAACAGTCATAGGCACTTTCTTGCATTCACATATATTTATTTCTGGTACATTGTGCTGAAGGACACTGGGAAAACATCCCATTTGTCTTTCCTCAAACTCGAAATTCTAAAAATTCTAAACAGGTGAAACACAAGGCACATTTAACATAATTCATGATAAATGTGGGCCACAGAGAGACTTGAACCATGCCAGTACACTTGACTAGGAGAAAGTAGCAGGTTACTGCAATGATGACCAAATCATATTCCATAAGTCCATCTATTGAAAATATTAAAGTTAACTAGTGGAGTCATTATTAACACAAATGTGCATTAGAATTATCTGAGGAGCTTCCCCAGGCACATAAGTTTTACTTAGGACTTAGATTCTCCTGTCATGGTACCTGATCGTATGTATATTGAAAATGTATTCAGATCATTTTAGTTATAAAGTGCCAGTTAATAATCACTGATTTTAATAACATTGGTAATAAGGTTGAGCACCTATTGTTTGCCAAGGTCTGAGATTGTTTTCTCCAGTTACTATTTGTAGTCGCTTTATAATGCATATATTATTCCTAATTTGCAGATTAAGAAACCTCCAACATGTTAAGTAATTTGTCTATTGTCTAGAGCAAGAATTTTAAAGTCAGCCTAATTCCAAAATCCTATTTTACTTACCCTTTATTAAATTTCTTCCCCTCAAGTAATAAAGTTACACTTAAGAAAGAGTTCTCTGTATTTCCAGACAACTTTTATTCTGCTAATGTGTTTTAATATTAATCACAATGTCCATTTAACAATTTTAGCTAAGAAATTGTTTTGTAGGTTGTTAAGTCAGGGTATAGAACAATGGCTTCATTAGAATTACATTAAAAATGTCTCATACCCATATACACCCTGAAGGTTTTGAGAATAGACCTAGACCAATAGATTTGGATGATTACTTAATATAACCACAGCATCTTTCTTTGAAACAAATACTGCTACTTATGAAAATACATTCTTTTCCAATTAAATCTCCAAATTGAACTTGAGTGAGTCATTTCCAGTAAAGTCTCCACCCTTCCTTGTCTTAAGTAAGATCTAGGTTGATAATACAGAATGGGGACACATTTTAAGCCAAACAATACATTATGGTTTGTCAATACTCTCAGTAAGTAAATGATTCCTTGGCAATTTTTACTACCTACAACATGAGAAACACATCGCAGTTATTCAAAATAATGGTAATAGTTACACTGACTTTAAGTAGAATTAAAAAAGTAAACAAAGCCAAATTTCTAAAAGCTTGAATATTTTTGGAGGGATCATCTGAATACTGTGTGAATTGGGAAAGGAGCAACACCTTCCCGCACACCTTGTTGGAGACTGTGGCACAGGCCTCTCCACCCATTTAAAAAGCACTAAAGTTTATGAAAATATTACAGAAAGTTGAGAATTATGCAAATTAACAGTGCAGAGACTGAATTTTGAAAACCACTGATGTAATGGAATGCATTGCTTTGTTTTCAAAACCTTTATCCCAAGCAAAGATACTCATTTTGCAACAAGTGGTTCTCTTTATTTCAAAAGGTTTTGAGAGTATATACCCTCACAAAATGGATGGGCATTTCTGGATCAAAAGCCTATTTCTATTTGATAGATATCATAACAGAGACATTTTTAATGAGTAATGTCAGCCCTGGAAGATACAACACCAAACGTTTTTTGATCTGCTTAAGTTTTCAGCATGTAGTGCAGAGCTTAGCTTGATCTCCTTCAAAAGTCATTGTTTTCTTTAAAAAAAAATTATCTGCTTATAACATCATGAGGAAAATTAGAAGGAGCCATAATTCTATCTCTAAAGCAGTGGAGATTTGTGGAAGTTTGTTTTCATCTTGAGTTTGTTTCCTAGAAGGTATTACAGCAGTACACAAAGCACCAGAGACAATTGGTAAGCTGACCACATCTTCGACTCTGCTAGTCAATGTGTTCTCACCAAATGTCCCTAGAAATGTCTATTTTGCCCCGGTGATGTGGGATCAAATTAAAAGACATCACCAGGTATAGATTTTTTGTTTGCTTATGACCACAAAGTTACCTTACTATGCCTAAATAAATACTACAACTCCTTCCAAACCAGAAATGACCTAAATCCTGAAGATTAGAATTATATCTTGGCTATCAATAGTCAGTAGTCCCACCTTCAGTTCTTCCTGGCCACCATCATCTTAATTTGGATACATAAGCCAATCCATTTATGCCCACACTATATATCACTCAAAAGAGAACTGAATATAGGTTGTTAAACCTAGAAAAAAGTTACATAGTTTATTACCTCCCCCAATAAGAACTAAATAGGTATTTTAGTCCATTCAGGCTGCTATAACAAGGTACCATGGACTAGGTGGCTTATAACAACAGAAATGTATTTCTCACAGTTGTAGGGGCTGGAAAATCCAAGGTGAAGACTCTGACAGATTCAGTGTTTGGTGAGGTCTCGCTTCCTGGTTTATGAAGAGCCATCTTTTTGTTGTGCCCTCCCATGGTGGAAGGGCAAGGGAGATCTCCAGGGCCTTTTTTTAATAAGGGCACTAATCTCATGACCCTGCCCTCATGACCTAATCACTTCCTAAGGGCTCTCACGTTCTAATCCCATTATTTTGGGGCTTTTAACATATAAATTTTGGGGTAGGACACAAACATTCAGCCCATAGCAATAGGGAAACTTTAAAATTAATTTCAAATGCCTGTAGAAAACTGAGCCCTATAGTTGGTACTTTGTTTTTAATCCACAATTGAGAACATTCAAGCCTCTTAATATGTATTAATGTCATCAAAAATGTAGAAATTTTTATTTGTTCATTCATTAGAATGCAATTTTTAAAAATTCTATAAAATAATTATTGGTATAATAAAGAACAAACCTTAAAAAAATCAAGCAATCTGTTTTAATGGACTCAGAATCATTATCTAACCCACACTTGTAAAATATTGTTCTACCAATTAATTGAGCATTAAGCATAGCTGACATAAGTTTATTTTTGCCTCCAAGTCCATTTCAGGTGATAGTGAACATAACATTTAACAGGGAGTCATGTTCTACCATTAATTACCTACAAGACCTTTAGAAAGTCACTCAACTTCTGTGAATATTGGGTTTATGCTGGGCCTCACCTTTAAAATAAGGGCTGGAAGAGATACTAAGTCCCTTTTCTCTTGTAAATTATTTATGCATTTTTATTAGAATTCTATGTGTAAATTTGCAGTTGCTTTTCATGTATTTACAAAAAATTTAAAACAGAGCTATAAACTAGAGAAATTAAAATGTTTATCATTTGAATGCAAGCCTATTCACCTAATGTGACAATGTGACACGTATACCCTAAGCCTTTTTTCCTCATTTTTGTAGCACCATCTGGTGCTCTAGCATAAGACAGTTTATTTAAATAAGTACGTTAGTAAAATCCATGCCTTAGACCCATCTCTACACACACACACACACACACACACA
This sequence comes from Daubentonia madagascariensis, assembly GCA_023783475.1. Lineage (NCBI taxonomy): Eukaryota > Metazoa > Chordata > Mammalia > Primates > Daubentoniidae > Daubentonia > Daubentonia madagascariensis. Next base: position 34,196,501 of record JAKFHU010001035.1, on the reverse strand, counting down.
CACCCCTTTGCTATGTTCTAAAGTTGCTCTGGTGAGGCTTCTTCCATATTCTGAGATTAAGCATTTCCAAACATGTTGCAAGTGAAACGAAACAAGGCCTCTCTGGATTTGGCTTAATGTAGAGTCAACTGGTCAGGACCATTGCGGGCCTGAGCTAAGCTGTTCTTGCCTGCAGCTTTAACGGCTCCATGACAGCTCCCTGGGCACAGCGACCACTCCATTGCAAGCTGCAGAAAGCCAATGCCCTATGCTTGGAAAACTCACCAAGGCTCAAAGCCTTAACATGGTTAAGAATTGATTCTAAGGTACCATCTCCCGACTTCTGCCCAGAAAAATAATCAAACTCTCCTATAGCACGAATCTATAGAAAATGTGCTGGCTTTTCCACTCCAGCATGATTTTACACTAAAATTGTGGGTGTTCCCTGCCCTTCAGATATTAATATTATGTTTCAGAATGTGTTGGGAAAGATTAAAGAATCAGAGGCAATAATGGAAAATATTCTTTTTTTTTAAAGCAGAAATCTTTTAGATTTGCCAGGTAGAACTTTGTCAGGCACTGGCAGTTAGACTGTGTTTGCACAACCATAGCCCCTTCTGACCATTTTCCTTTAAAGTGACAGAATTTTTAAAAAATAAAAAATTTCCTTTGAGGTGTTATAATAGAAGTCTATGAATAAATAGCCAGAATTTTTAAAAGTGTGTGTTTAAGAGAGTGCAAAGCTCTCATGAACAGCCTCAGTCGAAAAGCATATCCAAGCAATATGTGTTCACCATTCACCTCTGGAATGAAGTAGCAGTGACTTTTTCTTATCGAAGGGCTGATTGGAGGGCAGTGCTGGAAGCACATTGCACTCTGCGGGCAGATCTTGAAGGCAGGATGTCCACAGGGATTGACTCCTAAGCCAACTGACTAGCCCAGTGTCTGGCTAAGCTGCTGTTACCTGAGGTCTACTGAATGAAACTCCAGGAAGAGCTACAATGAACAAAATCTGTCCTAGGGACTCGTTGGAAGCATCTACAATGAACCATACCAAGTAAAATCCAAGAGGAAAAATTTAATGACCCTATTTGACTGTGGCCAAAAGTTGTATGATTACAGGGTAGACCCTATAAAAGCAGACATTTTTAAATGGAGTTAGGACCACAATCTGTATATTTCCAGTTTCCTCTGTTGAGAATGTATTTCTAAAGTCAAGTCTGGATGGATATGTACCCTGTGCTTGTAGTGTGCGTATAACCACCCATAACCAAAAAGTGCAACTATTTAATATTAAAGCCTATATCTGGAGCACATTTTTTTTTCCTTTTAACTTGTATGTGTACAGCTTAAATATTAAATATTGCCTAAGCAGGAAAAGAAGCAATTAAAACCTAATAACACTTTTAAAAGAAGAGAGATTAATTGAATGGCTACTTTATAAACTTGTTCAAGACAGGTCATAAAACAATGATTAAAATCATAGGTTGCTGAGACAGACCTGTAGATACCCAGCTCAGCTACTTACTAATTGCATAACCTTGGACAAGTTCCTTGACCTATGTAAACATCAATTTCCCCATCCATAAAATGGGTTTTAAGGAATAAAATGAGGTAATGTATATAAGCATTCAACGGGTCTCTGATACATAATATAGTTCTATAAGATATAATTGTAGCTTAGAAATTGGACATGATGTCTGACTAGGGTATTTGGCATGATTTTAAAGTGTTGTGTTTGTTTATCACAATATACATCACCAGAGAGCAGCAAATAGTCCAGGGAAGGAGTGTTTTTTTTTAAAAAAAAGTGGACTTTTTAAGTAATGTAAACCAAGTGAAAGTGTTACTGCAAAGACATGTCTGGTTTGGTTTGGTTTCTTCTGCTACATTAGGTAGTTCAAGTGGGCCTTATACATTAATGTTTCTTTTTAACACAGAAGCAAACAGGTACATATAGCACAAAGTCAGAGCCTGCAAAAATTTTACCTTGTCAAATTCCATGCTTGCTTGCTAAATTGTCCTACCAAGCACTCTGACCTGAGGAAAGTACACTAATCCACTTTAGATTTGCACATTTTTCTTCCCAGGTAGACATTTGGCCTTTTACTGTGAATTTTGTCATAAGGAAAAAATGACTTGAACATACTTCATAACAGACACTTAATGTGACCACACAGTAAATATAGGGAGCTGGAGAAGGAGATCTGAGTGATCAGGCATAGACTCTTCAAACTAAAGAGCTGGGTGTCACATTGGGGAGAGAGACCAGTACAGAGAGCAGCACAAAGTATAGAATCCTAACGCTCTCCTGTGTGCCACTTCCGTTAAGACTGAGCCAATTGGAGTGGGCATGCTTCTCAATTTATACTAAATTCCTCTTCTTTCGATTTTTTCCATGGCTGTTTCGTATGGATATCATAAACCATTTCAGGTCACCTAATTGTATTGGTTGCCTATTTTTAACGTAGCCCTTTATATAACCCTTTCAAGAGTCAGGAAGCTACCTTTGAACACCGTAAATTGTCAAATGGTCTTTGATTCACTAGGTTCCTTATCACTTGGCAAATATATACAGCAGACATTTTCCAGAGAATGAGTGCCCTGGGACTTGTACCCCAGACATTCCTTCCCTTTGTTAAACAAACCCACAGGCTCATGCTGGGACTCCAGCAACTCTTTCCTTGGGAGGAAGGGGCCTCTGAGTTTCAGGAGTGCCCTCCTGTGGCTGCTCTGCAGTCTAACTGATTCTACTGATTTCCCAGAGGCTGAGTGGAGTGGCACCGCTCACAGACAGAGCTAAAGCCCAGCTGAAAACTGTGGTAGGATCTGCTCATTTAGAAATCTCTAGCAGTAGGAAAAGGCTTTGATCATTTCATAGATAGGATAAAATTGACTAGCACTTTGTGTCAGAAAGTTTGTGGGGTTTCAGGGTTTTTTTTGGGGGGGATTTAGTTTTTGTTTTGTTTTTTTTTTTTTAATTTCATATCACGCACACTTGCCTACTCGATTCCAAAAACAACATTCTCTCACAGCAATTGCCAGGGAAAAACATGAGGTGGAAAAATCAGAGTAATGTCTTCCCTTAGGGTGAGATTATACAGGAAAAGTTATTGGACAACTCCCAGCCTGGGCTTCATACGTTGGCAGGAAAGGCTGTCATTACTTTAGCATTGTCGGGAAATTTAGAGAGATAGCAGACGTGCAGTGCTCAGAACAAGATTCTCACATAGTAGTTGCTCAATAAATGATGGTAGTTAGTCTGTGGACCTCTTCATTTGAATTAACTCTTTCCTAATCCACCTCCCATAGCTAAATCAAAGAGCCCAGGGCGCCTACTGAGTTTTTAACCCCCTGGTGAGGAAATCTGGAAGGTTTCAAAATTTGTACATAGGAAAGCTTAGAGGAAGCAATCTAGTTGGAATGTAAGGCTTGCAGCTGTGTTTTCCCAGCACTTTCCATTAAATTTCTCAAATATTCATTTTTTTATATCAGAGAAGGAGGGCTGCTGATGGCGAGTTGGCCCCCAAATCTAGAACCCTCAGTAATTACCCAGAAATGTCACGATCTGCCTACAAGCTCTCTCATTCTACCCACTTTCCTTGCACATTGCTCCTGTTTCAAGTGTTCCCCTTGAGATTTTAGAAATAATGTTTGTTTTTAGAAATAATGTTTGTTTATCCAGCACTTAAACTCATCAGAGGGAGGGAGGCACTAGGGCATTCACATGGAGTTCTTCCCCCACTTGAATATTTGTCAGGAGAAAAATAGATTCAACTATAAATGTGCAGCAGAGTTTGTGCCTTCCTGCTGTGAATGTATTTTCAATTGCACAGAGCAATCCATCACAAAGGAAAAATGCCAAAATTTTTCCAAAAATATATGGTGCTGATGTAATATTACATTCCTTCGTTCGTTTTCCCAGAGCTGGATTACGGGGCTAAAGGCTCCATTTGAATGGATTTCTTAGTCTAAAACAGTGGTATTATCAACCCCAAAGCCATGATGCTATTACTTTCTTAATACTGAATTTAGACTTGAGAAATCTTTCTACTTTATTTTCATGAATTAAAAATAACTCCAATAAGTGCTGAATTAACTTAGTCTAAAAATGTAGGGGCTTCCTTAATATCCAATGCATCACAGCTATGTTATGTAAAAACTAAGGGCAGTGAATGAGTTTTCAGTGTCTCCAGGCCTGCTTTTACTTGACGTTCAGTAGGCACTTGTATCCATGTTTGTTGAAGGAATGAATGAATAATTTGGTGTAATTACATTACATATCTCTGCAATGATCTCAGATTTAGGAAAATAATCTTAATAATCACAGAACAAAGATCAAAGCCTCATTTGTTTTGCTTTTATACAAATGAAGATGGCACAAAGTATACTTTGAATGTCAAGTTTCTCTTTCCAGTCTGGCTAACTTCGCCCAAAGACACAAATTTCGCCCCCTCCCCCTTTTTTTCTAAGCAAGCCTAGAAAGTCTTGGAACACGAGTTATGGTTGTATTCCTCTTTAGTTTCTTGCTATTACTGGGTAATTGTAGAGACAGTATATTAAAATCTCTGGTTTTTGGTCTGCTTCTGCCTGGATGGATAAAGAAAAACCGGGAGTAAATGTTGAAAGAGGTACTTAATGCAAAGAACCAGTGACAGCTGTTTTCCTAACATTTGTAGACCTTTGGCATTCAAAACGGTATCTATGTAGAGCTTCCAAAGGGAGAGTAGAGTTGCTGGGGGCAACCATTGTTCTTGTTAGTGGATTGAGACTTATAATTATACCCTTTATTGCACAGAGCACACGCCACAGGGAGAAGATACATAAACACAGCCAGCACGGCAAGGGGGAGCCAGGACAACAGTGAGCTTACAAATCAAACAGAGCAATTTTATCACTGATGAAATAAACTTTATTTGCAAATACGAGATGAAATGTAGACCTTTTATCTTTATGTTTTGTTTATTTTTCAAAATTATATTTACAAAGAACTAGACAAGCCTACTTAAACATCTTTGATGTTTTCAGTCTGGCTTGCAGTAAAATGCTAGTAGACTCATTTTTCCTGAATATTCTCGTATTCATATTCATTCTCTCTCTCTCGCCCACCCACACATACACACACACACACACACACACACACAGGCAAACATACTACACATCCTTTTCACTGCTTAAAGAAGTTGTAAGTCATTATCATTATATATAACAATATATATAGTCAAAATTGAGACATCATAGTCCCATTATATTTATTTCTTGGGAGTATGCCCCAAAGTCAATAGCTATAGGCAACAGCTATAGGCAACAGACCAAACTGTTGAGTGGAACATTACTTGGATTGGGAATTATACATAATTAATATTTTCCATTTTTAAAATATTTTTATTCCAATATTCAACATAAATATATTATTCTTAGAATCAGAAAAAATACCTATATCTCTATATCTATCTATCTATCTATTCTCACTAGATCTGGACAAATTTACAGATGCTTATGGGGGAAAGCTCACAGTCCTTACTGGCTATAAAAGGTGACAAGTCACACTCAGAGTCTGTGGAGTTATTCTATAAAGTGGAGGATTCAGTGCAGGTGTCTATCCCAGGTGCTGAATTGGGTTTAGATGGACCACCTGCACACCCTTCCTTCCCTACTCTGTAGAATTTGAAAGGACAGGAAGGTTATTCATATCTCCAGACTGGGGGAGGGCAGAAAAGAGGTCTAAGGGAGCACGTATTTATGATAGCTCAGTATACACCAGGTACTTTACTTGCATTGAGTTTTTTAATACCTGTGAGGAAGGAATTTATTATCTCTATTTTTAAAGTGACACACACATCTGTGAATTATTCTAGTAATACAGAATTATATAATACAATATATTTATTGTATTACAATATATAATTACAATATACAATATATTATTGTATTATATATATTATAATTATATATATATAATTATAATATATATATAAAATATATATATATAAAAAATATATATATAATTATAATATACAATATACAATATACAATATACAATATATAATACAATATATATAATACAATATATTGTATTATATAATTCTGTATACAGAATTATACATCTCTTATATATCTATATATTCGTACAAAAAAGTGTTCATAATGCACATTCATGTGCAAACATGTGAACAATAGAGAGACAGCCCTGCTGGAACTGCTGGATATGGCAGGGATTTTTCTTCCTTCTCTAATACTGCAGTGGAGTTCAATTCAGAAATTCCTCTTAACCAATCCAAATAGTGTCATTTCCCAGCTGTGGTGTTACATTGGGTCCAGTTCAAGTGCCAAAAGCTCAACCAAGAGGAAGCCAAAGCAATCACATATTGAATGGTGAGAGTATTTTCTACCTATCATCACCATGTGACACACTGTCCCAGGGGCCTTCTAGAGCCTGGGGAGTCCTCGGCTCTGCTGAAGACTTGACTCGGCACAGAGCCTGCCACGTTGTCAGCCCTCGACAAGAGTTACATAATAAGTACTCTCTGTATCTAGGGATAACCATTTCCCAGTCATATTTTATGACTGAGAAGGCTTTCTTTCCACTAATATTATGCCATAACTATGTGCTTCAAATGATATATTGGAGTCCCAATTCATCATCAGATAGCTTTAAGTTAAGCTCCATATGTGTGTTTCCCAGGCTCTTGACTTGGAGGGAATCACTGGTTTCACAGTTGGCTTCATTATGAGCCTGGGACATTTGATTCACACAACTTCAGAGGACAGAAGAGGTGAAGCAATGGTAGGCTGTGGTTACAAATTAGGAAAACTTTCCCTTCTCTTATTACATTAAGATATTAGTTCGGTTTCCATGATCAGAAGTAGTAATCTACATGCGATCAACATGCTTTGTGAGGAGATACATACTTTAAGGAGGATATTAAAATTTTATTTCATTTAGCAAATTGGAATTAACTCCTGTGAAGACAAAAGTGGGCAATAAAAGTCCGGATATTAAAATTCAGAACTTGATTTCCTTCTTCCATGAAAAGAATACACCAGCTTTAACCAGTAGCTGGGAGGGATGTATTTTCCAAGGCAGCACAGTGACAGTGTACAGGGAGGAGAGACAGGGACCTGAGCTCCAATCCAGCTCTGCCACATTTACTTACGTACCTTGGACAAGTCAAGTCGCCTAACGTGTTTAGGTATTGGTTCCCTAATTTGTAATGTAATGGGCTAGAATAGATATCCTTTAGGTCTCGTAGGTTTGAAAACATGTGGCCCTAAATCTTCTTACTTTATATCAATAGAAAGCCCAAAGATGACAGAAATTAGGAAAAATTTCCAGATAACTCAGTGATCTTGGTATGTACCACTCAGACAGCTAACACTCAAATACACCAACAACATGGACAGTGATTGAAAATAGGTAATGTTAAACATTAAAGAGCTAGCACTTGGGTGCTTCATTCACTGTTAAAAAAAACCCTACTTTATGTCCTTTTTGCATGCTTGACATTTGCTGACTGTTGTTTCCTTTTCAGATGAAGATTACCACTGTATGGTTTTAGTCAGATTCTAGTTGACAAATTTCACTAAATAACTTAGAAGACTCTATAAAATTCTTTCTTTTTCCTGCTACAATTTCATTAAAATTCATTTAGGAAACTATACCGCCTAAATAATAGAATTGTATCTTATGATTTGGAAACATTACCATGACAACAATGACAGGTGCAAGTTCTGGTGTGTGCGGTGTGTTCATTTAAAAGGTTAGTGTAATTATCACTGTGAAGGTAAATTTCACCACCAATAACATCTAAGTACCTACATTGTTACTTTTAGGAGAAAATGGCTTCATACATAATGATATACATTAATTTCTTCCAGAAGAAAAAAAATTCATAAAAGCCTTATTCATAAAAGAAAGTCTTTGAATAATACTTGAGTTAATTTATATAATAGAAAATCAAACTTAACTTTATAGACTATACAGACTTAAGGAATTTAGAAAACTTATAATTTGGGGTTATAAGCTCTAACCTGGGGAATATTGCCAGTAAGAAATAAAAAGAAAGTTGTACAGTAACAGAAAGTTATTAATGACTGCTCCCACAAAGGCCATTCAATTTGAGGATATGGATTATATACCCTTTTAAATCAAACCTCATAATCCTCAATCTCTTTGTGTAGCTAGATGCCATCTAAAAGGCACAGCACTCTGTATAAACATTGTTAGCTCTTGAAAAAAAAGTTAGATTTTTTTCTAACTAAAAAGTTAGTTAGAACTCCCCCAAAGTAGTAACCTGTACCATATTCAGGTCTCTCCATCACTTTTAAAATGATATAGTCTTTTTGTGATCAGAATTTCTATGTGCCAACCAAAAAAATGACACATCTACTAATATGCCCCTGATTTCTTCTGCCTTCTATTACATTCCTACAACCTAGGTGCCCAAACAGAGTTGAGGGTTCAAAACAAGGCAGAGCACAAATGTCTTTTAGAAATGCTCAAGGTCTCCTAAGGGTTTCTGTTTCCACAGGTCCCTAATTAGATTCCAATCCTTTGTCTACTTTGACCTTTAATGATCTACCACTTTTACCAGGCCTTGCTTGATTCACTGAACTGGACCCATTACCTGCTGAAATCTTTCTGGTCTGCTTTGACTTAGGACAGAAGCCTCATTCTATTAGATTGTAAGCTTCTTTGTCTCAGGAACTTTATCTTACTCCTGTTTGCTCCCACCCCTCCCCCAGTTCCTAGACCAATGCTGCCTATGTTATAGGTATCCCAGGTCAGTCCAGGGACAGCCAGCCAAGCTTGGTGACAGTGTCCCAGTCCTGAGCTAGATTCACATTCAAACAGGAAGCTGAAAAAAGAAAACAGGTTCCCAAAGTAGGTTGCTTTCACAGGTGATGGTAAAGGTGGATGCTATTGATGTAGATGTTGCTAGTTCTTGGTAAGAAATGCACGCACACACCAGACAGCAGCTTAACCTGAGGGGTTTGTCTTCCAAGTGAAATTTACGTGAAAGAGACCAGAGAATACAATTGCCCAAAGCTCAGGGGAGGAGACCAGTATAAGGAGCTCTGCAGAAAAATGAATTTTAAGACAAAAGTAAGAACACTAGATTCACAATAGATGGGAAAACTCATTTGAAGTGAGTCCTAGAAGAGTGAATAGTTTGACCTAGACTCAAGGAAAATAAAAAAGAGGGGTGAAAATAGAGGACTTATGCAGCCATTTTGAAAGAAATGGGCAGCCATCCCTCCAAAATGTCACATAGGAAGATTAAATGGGGAGATCTGAAATCCTGAGCAACCATAATGATCTACAGATGTGTATCAGGTATATCCCCAATTAGATGTTAATGTCAAAAGTGCAATGTATATTTTCCATTTTTTACACACATACATATATTAGACTATTCAGAATTTAACTCCATTTTGGTTTTAGACTTGTCATGGCACCTCTTTCAGTTCAGAAAAAAATTGTTGCCAACAACCAGCACTTTCCTTACAGAAGTGACATTTATCAGTCTTCTGGAAACATTGAATTTATCTCATGTCCTAAGACAAAGCAGGGCAGGAAGATCTTAGCAAGTAGTAGGTCCAGTTCAGAGAATTAGGCAAGGCTTGAGAGAGGAGGCAGGTCATTAAAGGTTGAGCTTGATTTCCAGCCTCCCTCCTGGTTTGGGGATAAAGTCTGGGCACTTGACTATTTATTGCATCAAACAGGTTTGTTTTAAACCACACCCACTATTTCTGCTTTCTGCATAGATGGCAGCAGAAAACTACATGAGGAAAACTCCCTCCCATGTGAGGCAAGTTTTCAAAAACTGACAAAGTGGCCCTTTTAAATATATTCATAGAATGAGCAGAGCCATCATTTTAATCTGTTTATAAAAGTACAGTTACTTCTTGTCCCTGTAGGCTATAAGTACAGTCTATAATATAGAGCAGAACTTGATTTGCACAGAAAATTTTGCATTAAATTTTATGTAAATATATATGCTCATTAGTTCTAAACAACATTCAATTAATTATAGTCTTACAGGAAAACTGAAAACTCACATAATAATATTTTCCATTCTTTGGACCATTTATAACTCTTGCCTATTGTGTACATCCTTCATAGTGATCAAGTAAAAGTTGATGTGGAAAGTCATAATTGTCTCATTTGTTGAACTAAGATTGTGAAACAGGTGAGGGCAAGTGTTTATTTTGTTTTATCTTGTGGATCTAAGTAGTACTTCTCACTTGAGCCTAGGTGCAATGTGTGGCTGTTAGGATGAAAGCCATCCTCTGGGCTGCTTATGAAGAAGCACTGATGGAATTAGAATTAGAATGAGGTAGTGAGGGTCAGAGCATTCTAGGAAGTGGGAAAGACACGAAAAAGGCATAACAGCAAGAAGGCACATGTGTCCCTGGGTTTGTTTGGAGCCAAAGATTTGTATACAGAAAAGTAGAGGAAGACAAGGCAAATCTAACAAAAGTGAAATCTGTAGTTAAATGTGAAATGTTTCTGGACTGACTAGACCTCACTACAAGACAGTATTCTTCTTATTGTAAGATGGTTTGCCTTTCAACCTGGAGTCCAAGAAACGGCTCGGCAGTGGGCATCTGGAGGTGGATTGTAGCCCCAGCTCTGATACCAACTTGGGGACTTGTAACCAATCAATTCATCTTTCTGGACCTCAGCTTCAAATTTGAATAATAAGGATTTCGGTTTAGATGATCTCTAAGATCTTTTCCAGATTAACAAGAGCAACACAAAAGGTACATGATTCTATCAAATAAGACATGAACTTACTTAGCTTTGGGTACTGATGGTATAATCATCAGTAACTAGACTCTCGTAGGTGTACATTTTTTTATAGCTTCAACCTATTCAAACTTTTTCCTAATACCCTTTCTTTTTTACACATGCATAACTGCTCTTTAAAGAACCAAACACAGAATACAAGGGGGCAAACAAAAATGTATAAGACACAAAACACAAATTTTGCCAGGCTGGTTCCAGGAGCATTTCCAGAAAAGTAGAGTTGTCGGGTTATGCTCAGAGGATCATAATGAACCTTTCCATGAAAGGACGTGAAAATGAAGCACGTTACAACATTGATATGGTGCTGTGAAAATATGAAGAGCTGTAAGGATTTGTTTGGGTGATTTGTCATTGGGTAGTCTTGCAAACAATATCAACTCCTGACTGATTGAACAGATGAAATTTTGCAGCTGCATAGATAATACAAAAGAGAGATTAATACAAGGACAAGTTCTATTCAGTTTTGAAAAGAACTAAAAAGATTCTCAAACAAAAGTGAGAAATGTTTTCTCTATTTAATTAGGTCCCAAGTTGTGATTTATATCAGTAATTACAAATATCTTTATTTATAGGAAAATATATTTCTGTTAAAGAGTGGTATTTTTATTTCTCTATTTTTATAATTGCAATTATGAAAATAGCATTCGTGCAACTGAGTGGCATCATAGGCCACTCACTATCTCTCATTGGCACCTTGTCTACTCAAAGTTTTATCCCTGTTAATTGCACAAGGAAACAATTCAATTTATATGTGCTCAGCAGCTAGATGAACAGTTTTTAGGTACATAGTAAAGATGAAGGGTAGAAATCAATTCAGCTTTATGGTTATGGTTATTAGGTTATATTTAAAAATACATACAATTTGTTAGCATGTGAGAAAAGCATGCAAAAAAAATACATGCACTATTTTAGCACATATAACCATTAGGAAATTAATCATAATGACTGGGCTTTCAATGAATGATGGCTTGAGTATGTGAAAAGAACACTTGCTCTTCCTTCCTTATGGTTAATAAAAGGGAAGCAATTTAGCAAAATACATTATTTGTAAAAAGAACTGAAAAGTGATTACCTTTCACATAACCAAAACATTCTGCAAATGTCTTTACGGTAGGTGTAGCTTGGTTCCACCCTACTCCTCCACCCTGCCTTGGTTTGGTGATAAAGTCTAGTAACTTGACTGTTTATGCATCAAAATAGGTTGGTTTTAAACTGCTTCTAGGCTTACCCTCCATTTCTGCATTCAACATAGATGGCAGCAGAAATCTGTATGTGAAGAGCTCACTGCCACCCAAACCTTCAGTGAGGACTAAAATGTGGCAATAATGGAGTTGGCTCACAATGAAGACCTAGGGGTCTTTTCATTAAGTGAAGTTCAGTGATGCCAATCCACTGCTGCCTGTGCCAGGTCCCAGAGCAGGGCTTTTGACACTGTGGGATTTTGGCTGCAGCCGTTTGCTTCTGCTGTTGAATTCCCCAGCTTTGTTTCTTAGGCAGCTACAGCTGCCTCCAGTTGGCTTTAATTCCAGTGTCATGCCAACGTAGACAGCAGCATTTCCGCAGCCTTTTCCACATGATCACATATCCCTAAAAACAAAAACTAAATTTGTCTCTGTTGTTTTAAGTATATGAATTCTCATGTAGGCATATTTGGTTCTTGTTTGGTGTATATGTGGTCTTTATATAGGAATACTTAAAGTTAATGTCTACTGCAGGAAGGAAAAAAATATTAAGTATACAATACTAAAGTTTGGGTAACCTTTACACTGAGATGAAAATATGTTGAATGGCTGACTTTCATAGCTGTGTATTTCATAGCAGGGAACAGGGCTTTGTCAAAACTTTTATTTATGAAAAGCAGTAATCAAGGCAGTTTTTTTAATTAGATGAATGATTACATTAGGAAAAATAAAAGTAATTTTAAGCAAGCCCATATTATGAATATTCTAATAAAATTTCCTCTTTGGGGTATCCCTTCACCAGCATGACCAATCTGAATTCTATGCATGTAAAATGTAGGTAATAACCATTTCTAGGCTCAAAGTCCTTTGAGGTCAGGGAGCAGTTCATTTTTCTCTAAGTTTCTCCTAAGACACAGAAACAAACTGAATCTAAACAACACAACTAACTTGTCACAATCTATAATACTGCCCTAGTGTTGTGTAGAGTCTAGAACTTGGTGTAGGGAATCAGAGAAGAAAGACACAATCCCTAATTCCAAAAACTTCATCAAGAAGATAAATTAAATGGTTTTTTGCACATGGTATGATTAGGGTATAAAAAAAGGAAAACAAAACACTCTACGAGACCAGAGTATGGTACTCATTCAACCTCAAGCTGGAGTTGGTGAGAAAAAAAAGAGGGAGGACATCCTATTATATTTCTAGTTGCTAATAATTTTGCTGTGGAGACTATATAAACACCCATAAAAACAAAGATCCATAAAGAGGTACAAACTTAAATCTTGAATGATATGGGCTCCTTGTTATATAATGAGTTCAAAGAAAACATCAGGGTTTCTGACAGAATAATCAAGAAAAGTCCCGTGGAGAAAGAGGGTCTGGAAGTACAGTTGTCTACTACCCCATCTAAAACTTGATGGTGAGCCCCACCAAGCAATATCACTGTTCTTAAAATTTCTCTTGGTTGTGATCATTTTCTAGCTCTATTTTTTTCAAGAGAGCTATTTTGATATAGAACAATATTATATTTGCTTTGTCTACATGTTTTATTATACCTCCTGGCCATTACATTAGCAGTGTTACTTTACTTGCCTTCTATTAATAGATGCTCGTTAGTGGTACATCCATTAATTAATTTCAGGATTATACTAAAAGCTAGCAAGTAATCTTTTAGATCATTCATTAACAGTTGGGGGGCCTGCATTTGCTACTCTTACGGACATTCAAGTGTGGGCACATTAGTCAAAGATGCTTCCACTTCGTTTCAGAAGAAAACAAAATGTAAGTCAAATACGTACGCCACTGGTTCTCCTCTCCCCCTAGAGTAGAGGAGAGCAGAGTAGGAGAATCCAGGCCCTTTCCAGAATCCTAAGTTACTGCAGCTGACTCTTCTATAGAGGAAGGATCCAGAGGCGAGATCTGTGTACAGAAACCAGATTATTCTCATGTGCCTTGGCATTCTTGGCCTTCCCTGTGCCTCAGCAGATGTGTGATTCCTGCATATAGTCTATGACTTCCCAAGCCTCTGTTTCAATTTCTTATGGACCACAAAGCTGACCCTTGAAATCACAGAAGTTTGCAGTACAATGAACACAAATGGTATGTAAGGCTTCCAAACCTCCATCCTCTCATGAGCCTTGCGGCATTATGTAATTACAGAGGCGTTGAATAGATTCAGCAAGGCTAAGTCTGAGTAATTATGTTGCAAGAGTTGAACCAGCCCAATTTGATATCCTTGCCCTTCCCATCACCCAGCGGGCTCGCCTGTGCTTGTGAAATAGCTGTCATACCAAGCCCCTACTTTTAGAGGGAAAGCAATAAAACCAACTGTCATGTCATGTAATTTAAAAGAGGTAACTTAGCCAGAATAATTGGAAGCAAGGCTGGCTTGTGAATTCATCATAAACCTGTGTAGAAAAGAGAGTATTGTTTATCATCTTATTTACTAGTTTGCTAAGCTGGTGGAGCTCACCAATTACGTAAAAGCATCAGGATTGTCTGCACAGGGAAATATAAATAGAGCAACTCTAACACTGAAGCTTACCATCCAAGTGATAAACGTACTTGTCTGTGTCTAGCAGCTCATACAATGACACCAGAGGAATCTGTTTATCCAAGTGAGGCCAAGATCAAGTGTGATACCTGAGAAGTGGTGTCACCAAGAGGTGACTTTGGGAGGGACTTTCACCTCCTCACCCCAGTCTCCAGCAACCCCAACTCACACTAAAACACCATCTAAGGAAAAAAGGGTTTAAAAGGCATAGGCAAATGCAGCTTCAAGATAAATTCCCTGTTCTAACCTGGTTTCCACCCTGAGCCCCTCCTATAGATGTTACATATCCTTGACCAGGCATAAGAGAGATTCTTCATGATTCATTATAGTCTTTGACTCTATCCCACCTCTGGTGCCTTCTCCCCAGTTATCACATTCTTTTGTTTAAAGGAAAAGGGAAAAAAAGAGAAGTAAGGGGAAAATGCCATTGTTTGGCCAAGAGAAAACTATTAGTAGCCACAAACACGGCAAAAAGAACTAGTACTTTGATGAGTACCTACTATGTGCTAGGCGCTATTTTAAGTACATTACACATATCTTCTCATTTAATATTTAAAGACAACTTGAGATATTGTTTAACATTTCCACTACACAAATGGGGAAACTGAGGCTTAGCAAAGTGGCATGTCCACAGTCCCACAGCCAGGCAGAATTAAAGTCACTGGAGTGCAAATTCCTATGCTGTTTTCTGCATACCCTGCTGCCAGCAGGTACATTTTTTGGTTTCTCTTGGAACAGTCACTCAGAGGATAAATGGAATACAGTTAGAAGTCCTATGGTTATCTACTCAAAACCTAAGACTTCAACCCTCCAGGGAAGCTGTTGTGTTAAATGGAAAACCAGAAATGATAGACCCAAGTCCCAGTCCACTGATGCTGGTCAAACATGAGTTTCACTCTCACCTTCTGCAGAATATGGGGCAATATTCTTACCTTATAGAGTTGTGAGAATTAAATGGTTCTCAACCCTGGCAGTGACTCAGAATCACTTGCACAGCTTTAAAAGCTACACTTGCCTACCTCTACCTCAAAGCTTGAGAAATCAGTCTCTCTAGTGGGTGGTGAGTTGGAACAGGTAGGCAACTATGTATTTTTATGTATTTTTTCATTTCCATGGGTGATTTAGATGCAAGGCTGTGGTAACCATGGGAATAGATGAGGTATGTGAATCTCAAACCACTCAGCACGGTGGCAAGTACATACTAAAACATTCTTATTCTCCAGCTGTGACTTCTTTACGTATCCCTGGGATTCTGTATCTTTTCTCACAAAATGATAGAAACGTATCTCCTGGAAATTTCCAGTTATAAATAGTGTAGTAATTCAGGGCTTTTAGGGACAACCCGATCCCCAGCAAATCTATAAGAGAGACAAGGTACATCATTGGCCTCCCTGACTCTGCCTGTTCCATTAATGGAGTCTCAGTCTTTTCAAACCTCCCTAGGACCCCAAGCAGCCCCCAGTAGAGAGCCCCATCTCATTCCAAGTCTGCATCTTTGCTGTTCAGTTAAAAGAGGAAGGCACTAAGTTCTCAGCTAAAGTAATCCACCTTGCTAGACAAGCGGCTATCATTTCCCCACCAAATAACATCAGGTATGAGTCCCTACGAAGTGAAAATTCCAGGCTCTTTAATAAAGCTGTTTAATATGGCTGTAGTGGACATATTTATGGCTACACTCTACTGGGTCCACACCATAGCTTAGGTGGCTACCTATGTAATTTCAGGGCAAGAGCTGCTTTGCTTCTTGGAGGCTCATTCCTGCTTTGTCTCTGAAGGTTATGGAGAGAAGGCAAAACTCTTATTCATTTTCCCCTCCTTCTCCTGTTATAAATTAGAACATGTTCACTTCTAATACATTAAAAATCCAACAGATTAGGGAAAAGGAAGTTCTTGTGATAAAAAATAGTTACTTAGTTGAAATGAATCAAACAGCTATTTTGTCATTTGTATATATTATATAACTCACCGCTTGCTGCTTGCTTCCTGGGGCCAACATCTAGTACATTAGATCTTGTGATATAGGGATATATGTATAAAACAGCACCAGAGACTATGCAAATGGGTCTTATTTTTTACCCCCAAGTCATTTCCAAAACCTAGCAAGAAAGAGAATATATAGAGGGGTACAAGAGAGTTTTAATATTTCCCCTGGGAAAACAAATCATTCAAATAGATATGACTAATACTTAAGAGTACTCAGACTTTCTTTTAAGAAAAAAAAATCTTAACTATTAAAAAGAAGTGGGCTTTAACTGAGCTCTTTCTCTTCTTCATCTAGTCTGAGCTTGTTCCAATTCTGCACCATTCTTGTAACCATCGCGCAGCCTGTCAGGAAAAGGATGAACAAAAAAGACAGCGCTGGAAAGAGCGTGATGAACGCAGAGAGCTCTAAGCCAAGCAGGGAGTTTTAACCGCCCCCACGTCCATGCCCTAAAATAGACACAAAATTGCACATGCTTATATTTCATTGGCCAGGTTAAGAGTTAGCAGAAATTAATAGCTGAGTGCTTTTTTTTTCTTAATGGAACTACTGCTTTGTCAGGAAAATAAAACAGAAAAGCTGCAAGATTAAACCAGTCTCCAGATGACTGGCTACCTGGCCAGCAAGCAGCAAACCAAATGTACAGAGATCTGTGCCCAGGGCCTGCTCTGCTCAGGGCTTTCCCGACAGGCACCCAAATGGTGACAAGGGCTCAGCATGGAGCTTAAACATGACTTGCTAACGACCGCCTTTAAAAATAGTGCTGCTCTTCCCTTGCTCAAGAGGTGAAGGAGCCGAGTCAGAGATGCCTCAGCTGTCACGGCTGGCACTCCCATGGAAGCCCAGACAGCTGAAACGACTTTCTCTCCTTCTCCTTAACCCCCCTCCTGTCGCATCTCCCGTTTCTTTCCGTCTCTTCTCTCCAATGTTTTTCTCCTCCTTCCTCCTCCCTGGTCTTTCTCCTCTTCCTTTGTCTTTCTATTTCTCCTTTTTCTTCAAAAAAAAGCCTGTTTAATCGTAGCCCCAATTTATTCTCCTTTTCAGGCCCATTGTCAGCCAGTTGCAAGGCCACAGGTTCAAAGATATAAGAAGAGCCAAGAAACGTTGGGTTCATTTGCCTGAGATGAAAAAAATTAAACATAAGAAATAGTGATCCATCCATCTCAGATAAGAAAAAATAATCTTATTTATTTGCGGCAATTTCAGTCAAATTCTTGCCCTAACTGAATTTTGACAGAAAGATATATTTTAAAAAAAAATGATCCTATAGTAGAGATTTTTTTCTAGATTCTATTGGAGCTAAATCACATTTTTCAAGCCATCTCATGAGTGGGAAACAGAATTGTAATCCCATCTCCCTCATGAACTTGTTAATGCTAATTAAGATACTGGTTTGACTCCTTTATGACTATTTCTGAAATTTGAAAAGTAAAAGCATCATTGCTATAAGCTAAAGTAATTTTAAGACTTTTACTTGTTAGATAGGCTAACAACTTAGTAGAATAAAAGGCTGATGTTTGAGGCCTTTTTAAAAATGTTGATAAGTTTTCTTATACAGCAGATAGTATCACTGAAGGAGACTACAAGGGCATATTTTGACTCCATTTCTATTTCTTCTGTTTTGGAATTCTTTGCCAACATTGAATTGAATAGAAAATGTCTAATGTCTTCAATGGGCTCTTAAGGGTTGATGAGGAATTGACAAAAACCTTACCAATATTTTGAAGTGTTCCGAAAGACCCCCGATATCCTGTCCACAGCAAACTTTGCCACGTGCTGACAGTAGGGATGAGGGAATTGCCACATTTACTCCTTGTAAGCCTCAGCCAGTGTTTGAATTTTAATTCCATGCAGAAAGCCTGCAAGGTCAAATGGGAGCTGTGCTTCCCCTTGTTCTCTACTGTTCCTCCTCTGTGTACTAATCTCCACGCCCCAATTCCTCTCCTGCACGCCAGTTGAAAGAGGCACATACATTGGGTTCCCCCAAGCTGGGAGAATCCTACATGCACTATTCCCTCCTTAACGTCTCCAACAAAGATTTTTATGAATACAGAGGTTATATCAGACCAAAGAGGCCAATAAAGATTGCAGGTAGAACTAGGATTTGATTTTGATGGTTATAGAGGGAAAGCCCAGTTTCCTACAATGCACTAGGAGATCTTGCTTTCTAAGTCAAAACTTTAGTGTAAGTTTAAAAAAAGCACTCAGGGGTAACTCCCTGCCACAAAAGCTGGGCACACAGCCAGGGCACAGTGCTCATTAGCCTCAGGGTGAGCCAAGATTCCCAGAATACACCAGTCAGCATTTTTCATCCAAAGATGGGGGTGTCCTGCTGAAATCTAAAATAGAAGAAGCAGGGCTACCAATCTCTGTAAGCAAGGAAGTTAGTTTTTCCTCCCAGAAGAATGTTTTCACTTTTTATAAAGCATTATAGTCCCTAGATAAATGTAATCATCCATAATCAGAAAAGTACATAGGCTAAGGCCTAAAGGATGTGTCCTCTTTTTTTCTCTTTGCCCTATATGCATAAAATTCAATAGATAATAATGTGTAATGGTAATTTTAACCTACCTGGTCATACCAAATTTGTTGTCATTTAGAAAGTCTTTTAGCTGCTTATTTTTATTCAAAAATGTTATGTCCAATTTATTGCCATTCCCTTTTTCACAATGCAGTAATGACACACAATTTGTAATGAGTTTATCAAAGCAAAGTACAGTTAGCAACAGGAAATAGGACATTTTTTTGTAAGCCTAGTAGTTCGAGTGTCCTAATAGGTCGCAGAAGGAGGAGATACTGATAAAGTGAAACTTAGATCCAAAGTGGTTCTTATTTGAAATTTTCATTAATAACAATGCCAGAGTTAAATAGATTTGTAGGTTAACTGTAATAAGTTAAAATATAACCTCTTGTGATATTCTAAAGGATGTGTCTCTTTACTACCCCACTGAGACAAATTAATTGTTCCCTTCTCTTAATATTGGTCATATAGGCCTGGATGCAAAGGCATGCCTTCACATAATCCGTTCACCACAAGTTATTTTATTTCAGAATATAGAAATGTTTGCTGTTAGATAAAATCTAAGTTAAGTATATAGTTACTTAACAATATTTTTCACTTTTTAACCCCAGTTCTGTTGCCATGCAGGTATAACTTAGATGGGCTTATCAGTTAAGTTATGTAATGGGTTGAAATTAGCATTGTGTGTGTCAATGTTGTGATTAAAATATTCAAACTAGTGGTTTCACAGACTGACAGGTGGGATAATTTTAGAAAAGCCTCACCTTGTTATTCTATTTAATTTGGCTCCTGCCTATAGTCTAGGGTAGAGGTTGAGATTACAGTTCACTCTAAAGCAGGAATCCTCTGAATTCACAAGAACACCAAAAGCAGCATTAAGAAGCCTCCCAAAAGATGACCTCTGGTTATTTAAACATAAAAAAACTTCAGTGCAGAAAAGAGAAGCATCTAAGAAACTATACAGGACAGAGGAGATGTCTGATGAAAACTGAAGCCCAAAGGAAAGATCCAGGCCAAGGAATAACATGCACTAAGAATGCTTATATGTCAACCCATTATCACCCAAATTTAGGTTACATTGTCAGGTATCAGACCACAGCAGAGGAGTTTGGTAGGATCATGAGAGACAAAAGGGAATTGCCATAGGTTTTGAAGCTGAGAACTGTGGAGTATGATTGTAATAGGTTTTGAGGAAGATGGCTTCAGCAATTATAGGGTAATAATAATAGCTAACATGTATTGAGCTCCTTCTATGTGCTGTAACTCTTATAAATGCTTTAGCAGAGCAAAGGATTAAACTATTAAATTACACATATAATAAACACATAGCACAAAAAGAATTAGGAAAATATTTCTAGTGTGCATTACAAAACTCAAAAGGTTCTGCCTGACACTACAATGTTGCTGAAATTGAAAGTAGAGACTGGCTATAGCCGTTCCTCTGCTGCGTGGGAATTGGTCCTGTAAAATCATTAACATATTCATAGAAAGGAAAATCAGGAGAAAAAAACTGAGGCAGCAGCGTGGGATGAGACTCTCAGACCCCAAATATCCCTCCTTTTACCCACTAATTTTCTTCTCAAAATGCCCACCATATGTTATTCCTTTGAAAGTTGGCCTGGAAATCTTCAATAAAATACTGATCCATTTTGTGAGTTAAGATAATGTACAAGCAGATGATCTACTAAACAGCTTCTGAACACAAGGTCTGAAAAGCATAAAAGACAGCAGATATATTTAGGGAAATTGGAGGGGTAGAGGACAAGTCCTCAATATGGCTTACTGATCCAGAATGAGGTGCTGTTTGTCCCTGCCCCAAGGGGTCTTGGATGATCACGCAGGCATCCTGAGGGTACCTGGAGAGTGAAGAAGACACTGGGAAAAGCAAGCTGCAGAGACTGTGAGGAAAACATCACCTGATTCATAACTGAAGAGGCTATAATCCCTTCTGTTAACATCCAACAGTAATGTGATTTGGTCTTAAACATACAAGGCTTCACATGAGCATGTGTGTGCATATTTATACATGAAAATATACGGAGAGAGAGAGATTTAGATGGAGATACAGATGCCAGATTCCTAACACCCATCAAACCAAGCTTCTCAAGCCACATAATCACCGTGTCTACCACCGGCTGACACACTCAGGTTTTCTGAGGATTTCTGAGTATCCATGATCCTCTGTAGTTGTTCATTTTCCATGTCCCATTTAATTGAAAGGTGGTATGGTCACTATTTTTCTTTTAGGAAAGTGAAGTTCATTGCCCTGCTGTCTCTGGAAATTAGCCACAGCTTGCAAATTTGGAACATCCAAAGCAAGCGTGATAAATTATCCCCAGCGTAATATCCCCAGCACTTCTGCCAAAAGCAAGGCTTGGCAGCCTGAAAGAATTGATGCAGCTCGCTTTTCTGTAGTACCAGCTGCAAAGTGGACTTTCCCTCATCCCGCCCTCCCACAAAACCACAGAATGAAATGATTATTTTTGAAAAACATTTGAGATTGAAAGGGAAAAAATGCATTTGGGATTGTTTCTCAGATGCTAAGTACCCCAGGTTTCCTCTGTGCCCTACTGCTTACCTACTGCCAGTGCCTCTGCTCAGTTATTCTTATGTCCATGAGGAACTGCCATCCACTACATTCACCAGCTGCAGGTGCACATTAACCTCAATATTTATTTGTTGATGATAGCGTTGTCCCTTTTTGAAAGAATACTGAAAGACTACAGCATTAATTGGCAGGTACAAGGTTCTGGGAACCACTTACTCTATCTACTGGTCAAATACATCCAGTCTAGAAAAGGCTGTTTCCCTTGGCTGTGGACCAGGGATGCAGCTCTAAATAAACATCTTTAATGGTAGGTTTCATTCCTATGTCACTTTGTGATCTTCACAGCAAATTATCTATGGATGCTGATATCACCAGGAACTAGAATTTGAGGCCTGGAAATTTGACATGAAAAATGTGTCACCATTTCTTAAGTCATCTAACTCAAAGAGGGGATATGTGGGGAAGAGACAATTGAGTCATCTCTTTTAGATTATGGAGACTTAAAGCTCTGGCATACCACTGAAATTCTGGTCAGTATCAGTCTGCTGGTAATGATGTCACTTCCACAAATCAGATATGGTTGTCCTACTGAGTTGCTTGTAGGCAGCTTCCAGCCCTGAGTTAGCCTTAGCTTTCTTGCCCACCTCCCCTCTGACACATATACTTTATTGTCCTAGATTTCTGGATCCATACATAAGACTCTTCAACCAAGTATACATGTAGCTGATGGCAGAAGGTACCACTGTTGCATAAAGAGGAGCTCTGAGTTTAAGCCACTCTGCCCAAGAATTTGAAAATTTTTAATGTTTCCTCAAACATTAAACCTAGCAAGGGTTCAGTCCTGTGTGAGCTGTCCATTGCCATCCATTTATAACTGCATGTGGCCTTATGGTGTTAATGATGCCTTATAAACTTAACCGTTCTAAGAAACTGTACATGACAGAAAGGTAAAGGTCAACAGGCCTTCCACGTAGTAAACAGAGTGGGAATGAAAACAAAGACAGAGGTGATGAGAAGCAATTTGGAAGAGAGGGAGTTCTAAAGGTCGTAAAACCAATTCAGTGTGGGTGCAGAGATGACAATAAATGCTTTGATTATTCAGCATTCATTAGATGACACTAAATTGCTGGTGAAGCAAGAAAATCATTTGCATTTCAGATTTACCCCTTCTCCAACTTTCATTTTACAGCAAGAGCCCTTTTAAGATGACTTAATGGGTCTTTTTTGTTCCTTTAAATTTCAGAAGCATGCAAACATACCACGTTCAGTGGTGACTAACACTTTCGTAATTATCCCCTCAATTTCTTGAAATCAGATGTGATTTGGTTGGGTCCTCTTTAAAAGTCGTGCCAGTGTATTCAAAAGAGAAGCCCTGGATGATCTCCTTGGAATGGTTTGAAAAATGAACCCAGTACTTATAGAAGATTAGAACCGTGATCCAGAATGCAAAGAGCTATGAGTTAAGTGACAATCCAGCAAGGAGGTATCTTCTTCCTGCTGCATTAACAAAGCTCTTGTTTCAGGCACTCAGCTGCAGCCCTTGATACCCTTATCTTACAGCACTGGTTCCCAAGAGCCTTAGTTATCAGGCCTTCTTGGAGCATGATATTTAAATAGGTATTGTAATTGATTGCCTTACTAGAGACACAGCTGATTGGTAATTGGTAATTTAAACTGTCCCCAAAGATAGAAGGCCTCAGTTTACTAAAGCAATAGGTTAGATTAGATCAGAGCTGGCAAATATATGTTCTCTCATCTACCAACTCAGATCAATCAATAGAGGCTGCCTGGAGCTCTTAGGTATAGAAAGATTTGGGACCTGTGGGAACGAAGGCAGTATTGAGTAGTAGGTACAGATGATGCCATCGGTCGATCTGTATTTCCCTAGTCTATTCCCTCTCCCACTAGCCTAGCTATTTCGATCAAGCCTTCTCTTCTCCCTTCAGATGCCCAGTAACTCCCCTCCTCTGTCTCACTCTCAGCTGATGATCTTGCTCTACTTCCTATCTCCCTGAAAAAATAGAAGCAATCAGAAGAGACTTTCTGCAGTCTCCCACCACCACACCTACCCACCAGCCAGCATCGATCGCTGCACACTCTGCCCTCCTAACTGTTGCTACTCCGTCCTGAGACACCACCATCTTCTGCCTGGAAAGCACAGTAGCCTGCCTGGTGCCACCTTTATCTCTACAGTCTATTCTCAACAGAGTAGCCAGAGTGATCCTTTAAAACTTAGGTGAAATTATACCTCTTCTCTCCTCAAAACACTCCAGTGGCTCCCCATGTCACCCAGAACCAAAGTCCTTTCAAGAGTCTACACGGCAGCATGATCTGGCCTTGCCACGCACCCCCCACCCACCCACACACACACCCCCCACCCCCCACTCTTACAACTCACCCTCCCTCCTGGATCATTTTTTCTCCAGCCACAGTAATGTCCTTAAACCTTAAACAGGAGAGGCATGCTCCTGCCTTAGGACATATACTCACTGGCTGGACCAGCCTTCATCCCCGCCTTCCCCCCTCAAAATCCTGATGGCTAACTTGCTCATTTCCTTGAAGTCCTTTCTCAAATGTCACATTCTCAAAAAGGCCTACCTTGACCATCCTATCTAAAGTTACAACTGCCATCCCTCACCTCTTCCCTCCTCATCTCCCTGTTCTCCTTTACGTTTCCCGCAGCACTTCTAGCGTACTACATACTTTATTTATTATATATTGTACACATCTGTCTTGCCTCATGGAGAAGACAAGGAATTTTTTTCCTCTTTTGTCTCACTGATCTATAGCCAGTTCCCAGAACAGTGTCTGGCATAAAATTGGTGTCTGCAGATAGTTGCTGAAGGATTGAATAAATGAATGAGGTCTGGCGTGGGCGTGGGAGGGGAGAGCGGAAGCATTCATCTGTGTGCTAAACTACCTCAAAAGCTTCCGAATTTGACATTCTCTGACTCTTTTCTCCTCAGAAGTAAGTGCTTATTGAGTGCTTAGAGTTCTGAATTCTTCAATGTACATTAAAGTCTAAATGGATATATGAGAGGAGAAGGGGGAAAAACCCCTCATCGCCCTCTGGTTTCTTATTTCGACTTTTGTTTGCTTTGCATCATGGTAAGAAGAGGAGATTGCCAAGGGCCCCAGGGACTCCTCTGCTGCCCAAATTTGTCAATGCTTTCCTGTTTATAGGCTCTTAGAGCAGAGTTGATTGATTGATGTGCCAAAGAGAAACCGTTGCCCTCTATAATTTTACTTCCAAGTATTGTAATCAAAACCCCAGAATGATGCCTAGAAAAAAATGGGTTCCCGTTGCATTCTCAGACAAGCTGCCCTCCCTCTGACACACAAAGCCACGGATCTCTCTCCACTCCCCCACTTTCCTGTGCAGTGGTTCCTAAAATACTAACATTATAGTATTCATTTGACTTCAAGTTGACTCTCCAGTGATATACAAGTACCATGTGATTCCTAGGAGAAATTTGAGCAGTTATCTGTCATGTGCACAAATTAGATTTAGATCTATTCTTGCAAAAAGGATTTGATAAGAAAGCAGGTGGACCTTTGGAACCTTCACTGTGGAAAGAGGCCTGTAACTAAAAAACAAGAGGACCAGAGAAAAACTTTAGGAATTTGCTTCAGTACTCCCTGGACTGAGGCACAGCTTGGGTTCTTGTTACAAGCTAGACACTACCACTACCCTTTATTGTTCCTGCCCTTCACTTCTTCCTTCATATTCTCATCTCTTTCTGATCCTGTGGGTACTGGAGGTAAATACACATGTATGTAGCAATTCCCTTAAATAGCCTGGATTACAGGGAAGGAGGAAGTCCTGCCAGTGTTGTGGCTGTGAAGGAGGTCTGGTTCATAAGCCTTAAGGTTACTTCATTCTGGCCAACTTCCAACAGCTGCAGCATACTGTGAAAGGAGCCCTAGCACATATTTTGGTTCCATGTTTTAGGAAACCTTCCAAGTAAAATAGGTTTCAAATGCTGGAAACTCCAAAGGGTAACACTCTAGAGATAATAAAAGGGGGAAAGGATGGTAATGTTTCACCAACTTAATGCATTTTCTAGGGCTGGCCCTAAGGACTGTTAAAGCAAACATTCCAGAAGACATGATTGCCATCTTTTGATTTAGAAACTTGGAACCAACACCTATGAAATGGGGACCTAATGCCTTATATTTTCTTGAGCAATCATTTTATATTATTTTCATCTTCTTAATAAAGTGGATTTGTTAAATACATAAATATAATTTATTTGTGCAGCATTTAAAGTCATTTCAAGTAATTATATTAGAAAACCAAGATGAAAAGGCTTGTGTCATAACTTGGATAACTTCTTCTGATTTAAGAAACTGTAATCATGATTTCTATAGAAGGTATTCAAGAAGTAGAATCCCACATTTGTGTAGGGAAAATGAGAGAGTTGTAGACAAGACTGCCCAATGTTTTGTCATTCAGAGAGCCAGCATCTCCATCACTCTCCCCAAGGGCGTTGTTCATGTAAAAGGGTAAAATCACACAGCCTAAGGGATAATGGGAAAGCGCCTGGCCAGCTGAAAAACTGCTCCCAGTGAATGGAACATATCATCTGGGGATAAAGACTCTAGGAGATAAAGGAGATGTAGGAGTCAATATCATCTTTAATTGAACTTAAGACAGCATTGATTGTACATATCATTATTTTAGGTTCCACTAACCAAGAAAAAAATACCCACAAGCAACTATGACACAATCCTTTCTTATCATGTAAGGATTTTATTTTATACTTACTGAGAATTTTTTAGCCTTAATTAAATATATTTTTATCTTATATAGTTCTTTTTCACACATAATAAGGAAAATACATTTGAAACAAATTAGTTATAAGACTTCTTCCATTCAGAATTCAGTTCCTCTTCATCACTTTGCAATTCAGAATCATTAATGCTTCTGTTTTACTACGTGAATTCACATTTTGTGCCATGATGAGCATTGATGATGCAGTACTTCTTAAAGGAATTATGAAAAGATTGAAAACCATTGGTGCTGAGCTCTTAGGAAGATGTTGTAATTATTAGCACTGTCTTCCTTTTGAGTCCTGCTTTAGAAACATATCTGATTCTCCACTTCCTTCAAACCTCTCCTCAACCATCTGGTTTTTAGGGGCGAAAAGAGTGCTTCAATTTTGTCTTGCGCATTTTGTTCCAAGCCCTAAAACTCATTCTACTGGTTCTAATGCTCCTGTTTTTGATGATTGTGTTTTAGAATAAGCAAAGGAAGCATTTGGGCCATTTGAGGGGTCTTATTTTTACTTTTTATGAAGACCCTCAGGCTTTCCCTGAATTTCTGCAGCCTAGATATATCGTTATGATAAACTACAATATATAATTCCTAAAATCAAAAAGAAGTAAGAATCCTTAAAGTTATCCTTCATTTTGGCTGCCTGAAAACCTGCATGTGATAAGCACTGAAATCAAGGAATGAGTAAGGAGTGAATAATGCAATCACCCTTTGAGTTAATAGGATTTTGTGACAATAGCTTGATCAAATAATTACATTCAGGACAGATTAAAATAAATGTTCCAAGGTGATGAAGTGACATCTTTTGATTCTAGAAGTAGATGTTGAGGAAAGTGGCCTGATTTTAAGACTGAGTTCAATAATTATCCACAATTCTGATATTTGTCATGACACAGGCTTGTTCACACTGCCATTCTAGAAATTATGTGAGGACACAACCTAATTGTTTCCTTATAGCCCAGATCCTTTTGTTAGTCTCATTACAATTGTGAAGTAGAACCTTAGTTATTTATTCACCCTGTGTTTGCTGAATTCTCTGAAAATAACCTGAATGTCTATAATTTTATATTTTCCAATCAAATCTTTTCATTAAATATATTTTATTTTCACATCTCAATGAGAATTTTTGTGTCACTAAATCATACGATCACACAAAACTCCTTTGTAAGATCATGTTTCCCTGTTTCTAGGTAGGAAAATATGGTCATTGTATCCATGGGCCAATTGTACACAACACAACTGAAAAAGAAAGTTGCCTAAATTTAGGAGAAGACTTACTTAAACTCAAACTTTCTCATCATACTTGAAGGTCCTTGAAGCATTTCAAAGCTATAATCATTTACTTCAAAATGAGTCAACAGGCCTTTTTTTTGGTCCCTAGCAATTTTTAGACCTAAAAGTAATGTTTTTATTTATTTTTTAAAATTATTTTTTAATTGACAGATAAAAATTTTATATATTTATGGTATGCAACATGATGTTTTGAAATATGTATACATTGTGGAATGGCTAAATAGAGCTAATTAATGTATGCATTACCTCACATACTTATCGGGTATGTTATGCTATTAACTAAAGAGAGTTTTCTTAATAGGAAGTAGGCTGGCTGTTACTCTTTTATCTTAGGTTAACTCACAATTATGAATGGCTATATGTCCAGCTGACATCCAGGTGTGGAAAGTGAAGTACTGAACTCTTGAAATAGACTATTAGTATGAAGGATGGAAAGAAAATGGAGTAGTAGATCTCACCACTCAATCCTGTACTGTCCAATATGGTAGCCCCTAGTCATATGGGACATGTGGCTATTAAATAATTAACATGTCGCTAATCCACATTTGCAACTATAAAATACACACCAGATTTCAAAGATTTCATATAAAAAATATAAAATATCTCATAAACAAATTTTATATTAATTCTATATTAAAATGATAATATTTGGGGCATATTGGATAAATAAAATATATTATTTAAATTAATTTCTCCCTTATCTTTTTACTTTAAAAAATTATGTATGTGACTTGCATTATATTTCTGTTGGACTAACCTGTCTAACCTTTTCAAAATGAGTCAAGCTTCTCTATCTCTGAAACAGGACAACATTAGCGCTGCCAGAGGGATGGAGTCATTAAAATAGGGCTAATCCATGGTCTCTCACTGGTTGAGCTTTGTAAATTTAATT
The DNA here is from genome assembly GCA_023783475.1 of Daubentonia madagascariensis. Classification (NCBI taxonomy): domain Eukaryota; kingdom Metazoa; phylum Chordata; class Mammalia; order Primates; family Daubentoniidae; genus Daubentonia; species Daubentonia madagascariensis. Next base: position 34,167,962 of record JAKFHU010001035.1, on the reverse strand, counting down.
AGTTAATGGAGCACTGGCTAAGAACAAGGTCCATATGGTTGTTTTTCCTGCAGCTAAAGGCAGAAATGTGCAGTTGCTTCTGCTGAAAACTGAGGTACATAGTTGTTATTGTGGTTACTCTCGAAGGGGATGGAAAAACAATCTGAAAATCTGTAGTTAATTTTCTTAAAAGATCATAGGAAAAATGATACGTTAAAAATGCCCTTCTAGGCTTATAGGCATTTTGTGATCTTTGAATTTTTTATAAACATTGCACCTGGAATAATTTCACAATTCTTATAAAATAAGGAGCAGTCTAAACCAATCTTAAAAGATAGAACAATGTGCCCGCAATTTAAGATGTTTTCTGAACAGACATTCAAACGTACCGCCCGAATAGTAACTACAACAAATGGCTTTTAAAAGCATGTGTGCGTGTTTCAAATGTCATCTAAAGAACACACAGATCTTTTTTCATTTTTTTCTTCCTCTTTTAAATTAGGTTTGTAAAATCATATTCAATCCTAACGGTGTTAGAATGTAGATACTTAAAGTAATCCCCTAACCCTCAGAAGCACTTTATCAGTTAACCTTTTTTCATTTATTATTTTATTAGTTTTTTCCATGTGTTGGAATTATACATTTTTGGCTAAGACTCCTCTTGCAGCTTTCTCAGGCAATTAATGGAAGCTATAGCAGTAGGCATACTACAGAATGGCGCTTTTTCAGACCAATGATTTGTGAATAGTTTCATGGATGTGGAACATTTTCTGTTTAGATTTTGCTAGCAACCAAACCCAGTAAATGGAAAACACCCGTGATAGCTCAATGTTATGGGGGAGCAGAATGCCTGATTTCTAGGTATACTGCAGCAAAGTCCTTTAGCGGTAAATTACTCCAATCTTCTATGCCCTTTAATTTGTTTATCTCTGGATATACCCTGAGCCTCTTCCCATTTGCTGATGAAAGCTGTGCCTCCAGGTTTATTACCTCCAGCATCAGGAATGCAGAGTTTCTACTAAGTGACATTTGGAAGGAATTGCAAGTAAACATGTTTAAGGGGACTTGAGCAAAACAGCACTAACATTAGCCAATTGGTGAGAATAGGGAAAGGCTGTCTAAAGTTTATCCCTTTGTTTTATCGACTGTGAGCAGTTGGCACAAAAGCAACATTCCCATCGTGTTGTCGGAGTGGGCTCCAAGCATAGCACAGCTATAGAGTCACTGAGTTCTTTAACATAGCATGTCATTTCTCATGGCTCATCACATGGCATTTTTTAAAGCATGCCTAAAGTTGCTTATGTAGATGCTGTTCTGGTTGGCATTAGCTTTCTCTGGGAAAGCCAGCAATATACTCTATCTGGGCCTAGAGACAATTTCTTAGTCATGAACACATGCTTTCAGACCAAAGGGTAATTGCAATTCATGAACAGTGACTTTTTGATTAAGTGACATATTGGTTCTCCAGAGCCACAACTCCATTGACTCCATGAGGTAAGTTTCTCCCTGCTAGCGTGGGTATCCACAGTTTACCTCTAGTGCACATTTAAACCTTGCTAATGTTATGTTGTGAGGCTTGGTGATTTCCGCAAATGCTTTTTTAGAGTGAGGGAATGGTATTAGCTTAGAAGAAAAAATTAAAATATGTGGCCACTATTATATATTTTGGCTCATTAAATATTTCTTGTTTCCCCCTCTCTTCAGAAATGCAAAGTTGAAGTAGACAGGGATTTTTTTCTCAAGGTATTTATAGTTCAGTATTGGTGATCAGGTGGGAACATAATCACCATGCAAGTCAGAAAGTAATATACACCAGGAGAATTTATAGGAAGAGTGGGATGGCAGATTCAGGAAAGACAGAGGTAATTCTGAATGATGTGGAGGGAGTGGCCTTATAGCAGTAACTTAAAGGGTTGAGTAGGCTTTGGACATGCAGAGATGTGAAAGAAGGACATTTGAGGTGGGAGGAATAGCGTCAAAAATTGATCACAGTCAGATCCCAATGAGAACTTTAAACACTTCGACCTGTTCTTCTGACTATACTGAGTTGACAGCACTGGATTCACTTTCATTCATGGCAAAGTGGTCTCATCTCTGGAAACCCATCCTCTAAAGATAGTACAGCAAAAACAGGTCTGGGGTGCACACACACATACTCTCTTCTATATAACATGTTCAGTACCTTCTGTGACCAAACAGCTTTCCACATGTCCGATTGCCTGGTTATTTCCCTGGTTTACATGACTCATATCAGCCTAAGTTTCTTCAAGCCAGAATATTCAAGAACCTCTAAGTTTGTACTTCCAGAGCCAAAGCTCAGTAAAATACCATGCAGTCATTCAAGGAAAATGGGAACATAATCATACCCTCAATCTGGACCAGTGGTTCTCAACTGGGGATAATTTTGCTGGGGTTGATCATTTAGATCAAGCTTAATTTTATTTTCTCCCCCAAATAAGATATCTGCCTCAAAATCTCTGGTTTGGAGTAATAGACAATCTAAAATTTGCCACAAAAAATAAATCTGTAAATTCAGTTTTGTTGTAGTTATAGAGCCAAAGAGCATTAAATGAGTAGAAAACACTGATAAGACACCAATATATTATACCTTAGCTAAGTCATAAGAAACTGAAAAACAGAAAATCACAAAACTTCTTGACTAAGAAGCATGAGACACAATGGTGGCATTTATCTTACATAACCTAGTAATCTTGAAGGAGAAGTACATTATTTATGGATCACTTTTTCCTTCTTTTTTCAGGGAGTGGGGTCTCCATTCAAGAATGGAATAATATTCCTGAGTATTTTGGTTTTATAATTCATTTCCTGCCTTACTTTGAGTCTCTTCTTTTTTCTTTTGCTTAAAAGGCCAAAAAAGTAGAGAACAAAACAGAAGAGAGTGTTTTATGGAAATAAAGAAATGCTAGCAATCCTTGTAATATTAAACATATTAACTTGTTTTACTAATTTTGCTTGTTTTATCATATTTAAATATCTAAGTGGGTTTTTTCCAATATAAATCTGTCATATACAAATGTATATTGTAGATAATTAGAAGCATGAGGTCAATTAAGGGCACAATCTCTAAAACTAAAAGAAAAAATTCTTGTTTCTGGCTCACTGCAATAGTTTGAAGAGTCTTAGTTACTTGCTCAGCAAGGAATGTCCTCATCTGGCAATTTACCATGAGAGTCTCCTGACAAGGACTTGTTGTTAGTGCTTGCAGGGGAAGTTCCTGGTTCCCAAACCTACAACAAAGCCACAGAGGTGATAAAGCAAATGGGGATGCAGTGGAGACAAGGGGGAAGGGAAGGACTAAGCTTCCGGAATCATGGTTTACAGGTGCTGAGACAACGTGGATATTGGCCCTCGATTTGGAGTTGTTACCTTCCAAGTTCCAGAGGTTAAATGCAAAAAATAGTGCACATGAAACTCTTAAGCCTAGGAATCATAAATTAAATTAAGGTCACCATAACCAGAGAAGGAAGGGCAAAGAAAACAAGCAACAAAATAAGCTCCAGCCAATGAAATCTCTGGTCTTCTACCTACCCCAAGAACAGGTACCTGTAATTTCCTCCAGGAATCAAATAAATTACTTACGGCATTTTGTATCTCAGTGACTTGAAATTCTCTATGTGCTGCAAAGAGATACATAGATACATAGGTTGTAAACCAGTTAGTGAATGCCCTGAGAAAATCTTTATTTCTCCTATAGTTTGTGCTTGGCAAGTCCTCTGGAAAGATCTAACTCACCCTCTCCATGACAGTATACAGAGGAACATTAGTGTGATCTGTTTAGGAGTGATGTAAGCTGACTTTGTTATGAAAACAATGTAATTTTAACATTGGAATCACATCTGGTCTGTGTCACAGCTCTCTCAGGATGAATGATAGTCGGGAGAAAAGAGACTTGCCTTTGCCAAATATGGCCACTGTTGAGTAATGCTCTATTCCTTTCCTAGTTCCTCTGTTAAAACCAAAACTAAGAACAAGAGCCTATTGTAAGTCCTGTCAATTTAGAAGTGATCCATTATCATGTAGAATCAGCAACATGTGTAAAATGCCCAAACACTGTGGCTGAATTTTTGTAGTTGTGTTTTTCTAAATCAGGAGAGGAATTTTGAGGACATAGTTTCCTGGCAAATAGCATAGGAGAATTTGTTCTGCTTGCTTCAAGAATCTTAATTCATATAGTCTTAGAAATACAGAGGGATTTTCACCATGAACAATTTTGCATAATTTTTAAAGCCTTCCTATATGGTCTATTATTGTTCTGGAGTAGTATCCATACTCTTGAAAATAAATCCTATTGACTTCCAGGGGTTTCATCACCTGCAGTATAGTATAGACAAACTATACTTATGGTCCTTATGGTGGTCTGTTCTTTGTAGAGTGATCATGATGGACTAGGAATGTCAGGTGTTGGTCTAGAGGAGCGCTGCTTCAGGACTGCAGGAAGACCATGTCCCCCAACCTCCATCCAAAGCCAGCCAGTGATCCAACACAAATGCAGTCAAGGCTCTCAAAGTGAGCAGTTTCCATTTCCACCACTACAATAGATCTGAGTAACACATTTTATTATTTAATCCCTCTGTTTTCCAGGATTCCAAGTAGGCCCCATCACATACCCTAAATCTGACAACTAAAAATAGGGAAAAGGTTTTCTGCCCCACTTTGAAATGGGGCCAAATTAATCTTTGGAGTCTTAAAATTGAACAATTTTCTATTATATTTGCAGCCAATTTCTGTATTTATTAATTGTATTACCAAAGAATGGTAAAATATAATGCCTTCCATCAAGAAACTTATAATGGAAAATCATGTTATGGGCCCTAGTGCAAATCCTAGTTGAACTCCTTTGTTTTTTCCTTCAGTTGACTTTCCATAAACCTGTACAATCTCTCTAGAAGCTCAAAGAATTGATAATGAAGATCCCTTCAACCCTGTATCCATAGGGGTGAAATGGACTGACAACCGAGTCAATGTGAACTTTATCATAGTAATAAGGACCCTGGAAACTAAATTTTGGAGTCACTCCCCAGAGTTGTTAGGGCCTTAAAGAGGGAACCTGCCCAGTATCATGCCAGTGTTCTCATGAGCATGCTCAAAACATCCTTGCTGTACAACCGGGGAGCAGATCAAATATCAAGTTTTCTGACTTTGGGTTTTATTGTCCATATTATCCATATCACCATGAAATTCATTTCTCACTGCAGGTTACATTCTGTATTTATACTCTGGGTCTGTTTTACTAAATTCAGTCTTTTTTAAAAATCGATAATTTTCTTATAGCAAATGAAATGAATAATACCTGCAATATTTAATAGAAATGATACGAATTAATTAGATAATGTCACCAAGTGTTTTGGGCATCTCAGAGAGTATACTATATAAATATACAATGTTGATATTTACATGTCATCTTTGTAGGCTAGAGAATGCAAATAAAAACACTGGTTAGTTGCATTCTGCAACAGAATGTCCAGTTAATTAAGCCAGCATGTAGGTGACTAATACTTCATTTTAAACACAATTGTTTCCCACGTGAAGAGATTTTTTTGCTACCATTATCTTCCCTAAAACTAGCCCCTTTTTTACTTCTAATTCCTACATTTTACCCATGTTTACATGGTTCCATTGTATCTATATCTTTCATTTAACCTGTCACACATTCATTGTAGAAGAAGGAAATATGTACACAATGATTTTTTCAACTATTTAAAGTAGAAATAAATTTTAGTTCTATAATTTCATCTTATATTTTCACAGAGAAATAGTCTCAAAGATCCTCAATATTTTCTTCTTTCCAAAGCCCTGACCAGAGTTGGCAAGTCCTTCTAGAAGTTTGGAGCTGACTAAATCTTATGTTCCTCTGTTGCTCCCCATCTGGTAGATTCTGATGAGCACTCATTGGGGTTCTTCTGACAAACATGCACCTTGGCACTATAGACAGTTGACAGAACTAAAGATGTGGGAGGGAGGCACCGCTTTCCCTCTGCAAAGCCATCCCCAAGGAGCATTCTTGGGTAGTCATTCTCTCCTGGAGCTTTAGCAACAGATCCAATCTTGAATCTCACAGATAACACCACTCTCTTGGTTCCACAGAGAGGGAAGAAAAGGTGTAGCAAGATGAGAAAAATTTCCAAACAGGAAAAAGTCTTGGAGGCAATCAGTTTCACCCTGAATAACCAGTTTTTTCCCATTCTAAGAACACTGAATTTTGCTTGAGAGTCTTCGTTTATAAGAGTTTGGAAAATGGAAGTGGACCCAAGAACATACCCACCAGAGATTGAGGATACAAGCCAGAGGAGCGTATGAAAGGGAGATCTCCTGCTAAAGAGGGAAAGCATCTTATTTTATCGTAGCCGTCTGCTTAATTACATGAATTTCCTAGGCTGTTTTATTCATAAAAGTCAGTGCGTACATTAGGGAATAATTAATTGCTCAGAAATTGGCAAGTACTTCCTAAGGAACATTTTTCTTTATGATGTCTTTGGCATTTGTGGTTTGCTAGTTCCATTTCCAGCCTTAGACATTGCACCATAAAATTATAGCTCCATCCCGAGGCACCAGCTGTCACTTCTGCCAATGATCTCTGGGCTCAGAGAAAATAGCAGTTACATGCATGCATGGAAAGTGGATCCCTCAGTGAATGCTAAATTTATCAGGAGGGATTATCACTATTGAAATGCACTCAAAATTATTTCGTCTGGCCCCCAAATGGGAACTGGGGCAAATGGCTTTGCATGGAATAGTGTCAGAAAAACCTGGTCCAATTCCACAATAATAAATGCCAGACTTCATTTTATTTGCAGCCACTGATGTGTGTGATATGTGCAGGATCATTTTCATGACATCCTCTAATGGAAAATTATACAGGTTACAAAACTGCAGAATACTCTAGAGACTTAGTAATTTTGTGAGATAATAAATAGACTCTTACCACTAATCAATGTACTAAGAGTAGACTTGATAGAAAATTTTCATCTTAAATACAGTGGGAAGAATCCATAAGAGCCCAAAGAACCACCTTTTGCTTTTATTCCCTGAATATGATACCTGATCAATCTAAGAAAGTGTTATGAAAAAGGATAAAGTTCATGAGCTGTTTAGATGTGGGGAGTGAGACAGATATGAAAGACTGGTTTTTTAAGGCTCTTAATGATATTTTCTGTTGAGCCTCTTAACCTAGGTGTAGGTGGAGGTCTAGCAAAATATTTTCCTAATGCCAATTGATGAGTAATTGCATTAGATTTATTAGGGGAGATTTTTAACACCATAGATTCCCTCTGCTCACCCTTCACCTACACATCCAGAAGTTCTTATTCAATGTGAAGGACAAGAAATTTGTGTTCATTCTTAAAGCTCCACAGGAAATTCTAGTGGCCAGCTGGATCTGAGGACCCACTGTTCCAATATTATGTTCCTTCCGTAAACTTCAGGACGTAACAAGGTTGGAGGCTGATTTCTCAAGATGAAACAAGCCTTGTTTTCCCTGGGAATCCATTTCTTAAGTTTTAATCCACGTTTGAGTTTTCTCGTAACATTGCCTTTGGAAAGTCACCATTCACTACACCTCCCTCTACAATATGCCATCTCATCCACCTTCTCTTTTGTGTTAAAACTCTCCGAGTGCACCACCAACAAGAACTCAAAATCTTTCCTTATCCCTCTTCAAGTCACTACACAAGTCAGCTCCTTCATTGTGCGTCCTCTGGTTTTGACATATTAGAGCTTCTTCCTTCAAGTTGAAGGACATCCTACCCTGAGCTTCAAGGACCCTACTGCAATTTATCTCCAGATTTTTTGCAGCTTTATCCCTTTCCTCTGGTTCTCCACAACCTCTGGACTGATCCCAACCAGTTTTCTCAGCCCCACTCCACCCTGACCTTAAACAGGAGGGACTTCAGAAGCACTAACTTAGCCCCCTGGGCCTCAGCATCACAATAAGTTTGTTGATCATCAGGTTCTGACATGTTCTACAGTTCCAAAAATCTAATCTTTAATTTACCAGATACTGTACTATCAAATTTCTGTATATCCCAGGTGTTCTTCCAAGCACTCACAAAAAAAACCAGTAAGTTACTAAATTTTGTTGAAATCTACCTGAAATTCAGGATTGATTTTCTGTCTGGTTTCTGCCTCCCTGTCTTGATTTCAAGACTTTAGTTCATCTTCAATGAAGACACATCCTTCCTATGATAAGTCCCCTTGGAGGATGGCTCCTCTCCCAGCTGCTGACAGGGTCCTGCTCCATGATGCTATGAGTAGCCCTTTGTCCTGCTTTCTCCTCCATTCCACATCACTCAGCTCATGCTTGCTTGCCTATTTCACCCAGAGGTTCACCTGGCTTCCATTTATTCTGTATTTCCATACTTTCTGGGTACTGTGTTTTGCTTCTTTGGAGTGGACCTTCACCTTTGGTGGCTTTATACAGACACCCTGATAGCCAACTCCCTGCTCTACTCCAGTGGGCAGGTCAAGTTCCAGCCTTGGCCTCTTTCAGCCTGCGTCATCCCATTGTAATGAACCAGGCCTGGCCCTAGGACATGCAAACAATGGCTGCTACTGAACCCTGGCCTTCAACCTCTCACTGCTCCTGTCTGCCAAACACAAAGAAGAGCAAGGGACTGTCATCATTTCCTTCATGCCTCCAATCTTTTTAAACCTCACTTGCCGTCAATATTAAATGACTATTTGTCATCATAAACCACAGGACATTTTATTCTTTCTATTCTCTCTCAATTTCTCTTTCCCTTTTTCTCTCTGCACACACAAACACACACACACATACACACATTGCCTGCTGAGTAACCTGAGTCATTTTTCTTAGTGACTGCTCACCGTATCAGGAGAGTGATATTCTTTTTATGCTTTCCCACACTTCAACTTGTAAATTTCCATCTCATTACATCATTTTGGTTATAATTCTCTCACAAGTCCTCTTGCCAATACTGTATAAGATAATGTAATGTGATAGCAATTTTCCATGTAATTTGTTAACCTGAGACTTACAGTTTTTGATAATTTCATTTAAAAACTTAACATATATGCCCAGATATCATTTTGTCAAAAAGCTTGCCAAAACCGCTCATGGTTGATAAAAATAAAACGAAATATGTGCTCAGACCTGAATTTATGGTACATAATTAGATTTTCTGTTCATGAAAATCAGGGCGGTTTTACAATCTGATGATGTTTTCTCCAGCAAAATTTGTATTTTACTACTTCCATCTTGCTATAAGAAATTGATCTTGGCAGGCTAAAAGAGGATCTCAGAGAGCATTTCATGCAATTTCAATTTGTTTTATCTAGCCCACAGACAAGTTTTCAGGAAGGAGAAATTGCTGAAAAGAAATTAAAGCAACTTTTCTGTTTCTTCAGCTTTGACAGATCTAGACTAGAGATGGGGGCCAAATACTTCTTCAAAACATGTTGTTGGAAGGGGTACCTGGCAGGACTTCAGGCTCTGCCAGTCCAGGGGACAGCATCTTCTCCATTTCTGCCTTCCTGGGCCTTCTCCTTCGCTTTCTTTCTATTCTGCTGCAATGCAAGCTTTATCCCAGAGTTAGAGTGACTGTACTATAGGTCAGAATTGATCATAGCAGTCCATAATCAAAAAGGCCCATTGGCTCTTTCTTACAAAATTGTGCCCCACCTGACTTACCATCTCTCCTGACTCCAAGCTCTATTTCTTGACTCATCTCCCATCACCCTCCAGCATACATGTGCACACCATAAACACAAGTCAGAAATCAAGTAGAAATTGATGCTTCGTAAACAAGTCATGCCTTTCCATTCCTCTGTTCATTGGCACCAAGTTTTTTTGTTAACCTCTTTTTGTCTTTGAGCCTTAAATCCATTTCTGCCTGACAAAGCTCTACTCTTTCTTCAAGACCCAACTGAATGATTCCTGCCTTTTGTGAAGTTCCCCACTCACTGTGCTCACACAGCAGAGCCCATACTTATGATTAATGCACATGGAGGTAGGTAATCTTTGGTATACATAACTGTCCCTTCAAAGCTGTGAATTCATACTCCTCTTTTTATCCCTGACACCTAATGTTGGTCTGACACATGCTTAGATATTCAGTAAAAGTACATGGAATGGCTAGATGGGATCACATACTGTAGGAATCTGAAGTATGGCTGATAAATTCTTTGGGGCCTCCCTGATGCTGTCCAAATCATGAGCTTGAATCACCTACATGCCCTTCATTTTGCTCACTCTCATGGTGAAATCTACATTAAGAACCCTATTTTTTTTTTTTTTTTTTGCTTTTTGGAGACAGTGTCTCACTGTGTCACCCTGGGTAGAGTGCATTGGCGTCACTGTAGCTCACTGCAACCTCAAACTCCTGGACTCAAGCAATCCTCTTGCCTCAGCCTCCTGAGTAGCTGGGACTACAGGCGTGCACCACCATGCCCGGCTCATCTTTCTATAACTTTTCTATTTTTAGTAGAGATGGGGTCTTGCTCTTGCTCGAAATGGTCTTGAACTCCTGAGCTCAAGCGATCCTCCCCCTTTGGCCTCCCAGAGTGCTAGGATTACAGGCGTGAGCCACTGTGCCCGGCAAGAACCCTATCTTTTTATCTAAAAATATGCCTTTTACTAAGAAATCCAAGAGACCTTGATGGATTAGCACAAACTCAAGTACGAACTTGTGACAGTGAACTCAGCTTTGTCAATCACAAACATCTATCTGTTAAGCAAACACTGTGTGCCCACACTATGCTCCTTGTTATGGAGAACCCACAAAAAGTACATAATGGCATCCTGTGCCCTGGCAACATAGTTGCTGCTGAATAGAGACAGCTCTGCCCAAAGAGTTTACATTATTAAGAGGTCTGAAGACACAGAACTGTATTTCTGTGGATTCTCTTCAATTCCATTACCAGTGTCATCAACCTTTGAATATCTATCTCAGGAAGTCTGACTTCTTGAAAGAAATTTAATTAAAACTATAAAGAGGATTTTGATTATTCTACAAACTCAAAGATAACTCAATAGAAAAAGTATTCAGGACCTATAAATGTTACACCGAGACAGCAAGTTCATATGGAGGGGAAAATCTATAAATAAACTTCTAAGGGCTTTCTGATCTAAATAATACAAAAATGGAAAAAGTCATATTTCTTTTGAATTAATGGGATTTATTCAGTGTGAATTATAGGATTTATTCAGACCTAGCCTTGAGATGCACTACAGAGCTTTCCCTTATTTCTCCATTTACTTAAGTACACCATATATTATAATTAGCGAGTTAAAGCTAATTCTACATAATTGAAGTTAATGGAAATGTTAAAATCCAATAGGACAGTATCATAATAAATATTTAATAAAGTATTGTTCATGTTCTAGCAGTGAATTGCATCTGCTGCTACAATTTCTAAAGGCTTTAGTTATGTAAACATAAAAAACAACTCTGAAAGGAGACCTATGGATAGGTGTCAGATACTGCCTTTCCATTCACGCAGAAAACTCTTATTTTCCAAAATGAATATTTTAATATTCATATTAATACCCCATACATATTTTAGAATGGAGCTGAGGAAGCTTTAGTTTACTGGAAAGATTGTTGGACTAAAGAGACCTACGTTAACTCAGTTGCAAAAATGAGATTAAGTTAGATAATAATGAAAGCGCCTTAACATTTGAAAATGCTTAACATGTGAGAAGGTTTTTTATATAAATTATTTCATTTGTTTTTAATATTAACCCTGTGGGATACACAGAATATTTTTCTTATTTTAATGAAATTGAAATTTGGAGAAGTAACTTGACAAAATCATACTGCTGAAAGCTATAAATCTGTATTGCAAATGCAAATCTAGATCCCCCATGTCCCCTCTAACTACACGATTCTCTGAAAAAAAGTACAGACTGCCTACAAAATTTGCAAAACAACCCAAATCCTAAAAACAATAACCTTTCCCTATAAGATTATATCTGGGTCAAAAACTGAAATAATGGTGAAGATTTGCTTTTCGAGCACTAACTGAACTACACAAAGTCCATAGTAAAATAAAAAATAAAATAAATTTTAAAAGTCTACTTAACAGACTTTCCCCTACAATCAGTGTGCACTGTAAACGTAGCTCATCAGAAGCCTGTAATTAATCCAAGAATGAAGTACTTTCTCACTGCGTTTGGTCCAGTGGTTCAATTTTGTTAAACAATGTCATTTTTGCATTCTGTAAACCTGCTCTGGTTCTATAAAATCTAACTGGGGAAAACTTCCATTACAAACAAGAAACATAAAAGGGGAAAGAAAAGCAAAACACATTTTCAGTCTAAAGCCAATAAAATCCAGTCTGTTCTTGGTTAATTTTGATTTTAAGCTTTAAATTGCTGGTATCAATAAATAGATAATTTGTCTTCTTGCTTATTTTATCTTGTGATGCTTACCTATAAAATGCCTTGAGTATCTTCTATTAAGAATATGAGGTCTCAAATGACAACTGTTTGAAGTGGTTTTAAACTAAGTGGAAGATTCAGAAAGATTTAACCATTCAAATGAGTGCTGTTGTGAAAAGTTCAGTGACAGTCCACAGTCAGGGAATTAACTATGTTTTGCAGAGTGGAAGGCAGCCGCAGAAAGCAAGGGGCATAATGAGGCACCTGATATTTTTGTGGGCAGGAATTTTTAATTCACAGTTTATACTAGTTTTAATTTTTACCTGTTTGTGATTAGACATTCAAGATGTATTTAACCATATAAAGGCACACTGTTCAGCATGCTTACAGGTTTGCCACATTGCCGCAAAGCCAATTCTTCTCATGACTTCTCCCTTTGAATTAAGAAAATGGAGGTCCCTTTAAAAGTGTAAGGACATTTTCTAAGTGGAAACACACACACACACACACACACACACAATTATTGACCATTCCCACCTCAGTACAAACAGATCGTCAGGTTCCTTATCTAGTTGAAGAGAAGGGCTACACACAGTGACTCTGGTTGAAGAAGGAAGAAAGAAAAGCACAACGAAGAGCAACTGTTACATGTGATGCCCAGAAGACTGGGGAATACTAGTAAGACTAAGGCTTGGTTTGGATGGGCTATTATTTTACCTTTACTTTTCATTCAGTGTTTCTGTGGATGTTGTAGATTTGTTTCAGGTCAAAGATTCTTCAGACCATGATGCTACACAGCCATCCTTACTAAAGGAGGTGCATGTTTTCATTGTGTGAGCCATGAAATTTACAAAGCATCCCTCCGCATGACGGCCAGTGATGAAATGGCAAAGAAAATCACGCATTTTCTTTTGTTGTTAGCAACAGTTTTTGCTTAATTAAAAAGAGAGGAGGAAAGGAAAAGTTTTCTATGAAGAGTGGTGAATTAGACTTCAGCAGCACCAGAGAAGAAAAACACTAGGATAATGGCAGAGTAAATGAACACCAGATGTGGATTTAGAGTCTGGAGATGAGTTTTAATCCTGAGCCTGGCATCCACTAGCTTTGAGGCATTGGCTAATTTAACTGAGTCTCAGTTTGCTTATCTGTATAATGAGAGGTGAACAGGGAGGTTTCTATGACCACAGATTGAGAAATTGTGCTCTAGGTTGGAAAGTGTAGTGTTTGGGAAGGCAAAGGCTGAATTTGAATGGAAAATGACTAATGCTATTTTGATGACAAACACGGGAATGGGTGATTAGTAGGAGGGCACTAAACATTGGTATTTGCGAGTGATTTACCAGGAGGAATTACTTGTTACAGAGCAAACATGAGGCTTAGTGAGGTAGCCAGAATGGCCTTCTAGGGAAACAACATTGGCAGATGAATCCTGAAAAATTTTCCAGCAAAACTAGCCAAAAGGTTAGTAATGACCAAAGAGAGAATTTCTCTTTTTAAAAATGGATATACAAATTTTCCATATGGCAGAATTCAGACAAGAACTTCCATAGAGGCCAATAGAAAAAAGAAACAGGGAAGGTTACCGTCTACATAAAGACCCAGGTTTGGACTCAAGCATGTAAACAGGATTGTAGGGAAAATAAACATTCACCTCTAAAAAAGCTAATCCCAAGGAGCTCATCCAAAGAAAAACATCAAAAGTTCATAATATTTTGGGAAATCTAATTAAAATTTGTAATTGTTAAATGTTAAGTATTGATCTCTAGTGGTGAGTTTATAAGTGAATTTTTTTCTTCCTTTCTGTGTTTGTCAAATTCTCAACAATGAACAAGTATTACTTTAATAAGCAGAAAAATGCTTTAAGAACACACATTATCCTAAAACAATCCACATTATTTTATTTGTATTCAGTGAGAAAGAATCCATGAAATACAAACTTGTTAATACAAATTATTATTCACTCTGGCAACTTATTATTTTTCACATAAACAAGGACAGAAGTCTGTTTAGAAGCAAGTTTAGTTTTGTGTAGGTTATCAGGAAAAGCAAGAGCCAAAGGCATACACTGAAAATTTGGTTAAAAAAAAAATCTGTCATTGATTTCTACTGACCCACCCCATGATATTAGTAAATTAGCTTTACTGATATACTTTGGTTCCTATTTCCTTTTCTCCTTCCTCTCTATAATGATAATTATTACGATGATAACCATCATTTACTGAGTGCTTACTATGTTCCAGGTCCTGTTCTGTTTTCCCATGTAACCCCCTTATCCCCTCAACAATCTTATGATGTAATTATCCCATTTTTACAGATGAGAAAACTAAGATATAAAGTCACTTTCATGAGGTCACAGGCAGTCCCATTCCAAAAGTCCCACCTGTTAACTTGAGACAATATCATTTATGGTCATAACAGAAATAGATAATATTCATTTAGCACCTACTATGTGTCAGGCTCTGTGTTAAATACTTTATATGTATGATCACAATTAATACTTGCAGCAATCAAATGAAATAACTACTATTATTATAACCATTTTGCAGTGCAGGAATTTTAGTCTTAGAAGTAGGTAACTAACACGGGTGCAGGTAGTGAATGGCAGAGTGAGAATTCTGCAACCTGAGTCCCTTTCCTAAGAAAGTATTTTAGGTCATTTTACCCCACCATTACTGTGGAATCACTCTGAGCTATGGTCACATTGACACGATTAGCCTTAATAATTATGTTATTTATGGAAACAAATTAGCATTGGAAATACAGTTATGTGCCCCATAATGACATGACATTTTGGTCAATGACAGACCACATATATAACATTGATCCTGTAAGATCATAATTCCGTATTTTTATTATACCTTTTATTATGTTTAGGTAGGTTTAGATACACAAATACTTATCATTGTTTTACAGTTACCTACAGACTGACTGTAGTTTAATGGACTTCTTGGAGAGCTTCTTACAGAAAACCTTCAGGATAAACAAAACTGAGCCCAACCTGCCTTTTCAACCTTATAGCCCACTCGATAAATATTCTTATTATGTAAATTTTTATAAACCATAGGCCTCCATTGTGAAATGCAAACCTAAAATCCAGACATATTCATAGAATTCATACTATGAAGACACAAGTATTGATTGCTTAAGCTAATGTAAAATAGCAATAAAATATTTGACATGGAATAAAAATGTGAAATTTAAAAATCAGCATCAATTCACTAATTATTGATTTATTTTAGCTACATTCAAGAACATATCCAGCATCCATCTTTAAGAATATTTTATACAGATGCATGCAGAGAGAGATTGACTTGCCACTGTATATTTTATGCCTATGGACACAGGGAGGGAAGGGACAAAAGGAGAGAAGGAGAATATGAATTTAAAAAGTTAAGAAAGCCCAGCTTATTTCCTGGCGTTCTGTTTTTAAAGCTGGCCTCTTTCTGAGAGAGATGCTTTCAGCATATTCTAGATGCTGTCCTGTAACATTTCAGGAGTGAAATTCTTCCATTGTTGTCCACAAAACTCTTTACTTTGAACAAAGAAATGACAAAAGAGGAAGGACCAAAGGTCGAAATAATCTCTGGAAAGAGTCTAATGACAACCCAGGAACGTTTAAAATGTTCAGGATGGAGAGAACTTTTGAAAAGGATGGGAAACCAACAGTCTCTTTGAAATCCAGCAGCATCAATTTCATCATCATTTTAAATTCTTATGAAAGGCAGTGGTAAATTGAGGAATGAAAGTAGTTTCTAAAACTGAACTAAAGGTGTTTATGTCTTCAGTTTATAAAAATGATGCTCTTTGCCAAAAAGCATTCTTAACCTTACCTTCAATGTTGAAGAATTTGTTAAAACAATTTTTTTCTAAAGAATCTCCATTCAAGGAGTGCAGTTAAAATCTCAGATTATAGACAAATACGTAGTCCTAAGAACAATTGAGAATCCTCCATCATTTTGTTTAAAGTGCCCCTTTCATAGAATTTGTGCAATGCCAGTATTATTTAATGATAGAAAAAATAGACCAGGACCTATGTCGACATATTTCAACATGGTGCCCAATGCTTGATCCACTTTATTTTTTGCTGAATGGATAAATTGTCTCAGCATGCACATTTAGGTAGCAAACCCAAGATCCTTATTACTTTACCCTCCTTAAGACTGAAGTTTATTGACTGCAGAGGAGTGAGGCAATGGTAAGTTATAAATTTTGTATATTACAAAATTATGGTCAATTTTTAATACACTCATGTCATTTTCTCTTAGTGAACTTTACTCATTTGATTTTCTCGGTAGCCTACTATAATAGAATAGAACATTGGAGAAATACTAGAATACCCAGCATTTTATTTATTGGAACAATAACTATGGAACCCTGTAGTATCTCTTTCAAGTGGTCAACCAGCATGTCTTCTAGGGACAGGAAACTAGCTCATAAGTTTTTCTTTTGAGACTTAAGCTGACAATTGATTTCTAAAAGGAGAAAGACCAATGAATTACATTATTCTTATTTTGCATTTGAAAAAATGAATTGGTTGCCATTCAGTTTCAAAAGTGAGCAAAGGAAAACAAAATAGGGCAAAGTTATATTGTAAAACCCCCACTTCAGTGCTCTCTAAAACTCCCCTGGTCTCCCTGGGAACAGAGGACTTCAGTGGTCCCTGCCTCTTGCTCTGCTTGAAGCAGTGATTTCAATAACCACTTGACAGTGCAAAGAGATCAGGGCATGGATGATAAGGCCTCCCAGAGAATTACTCTGGTTTAGCTACTTTAGCAGCTCTCATCTTTGGAACCTATTTAAATTACAGAGTAGCACCATCACTGTTTGTCAGGCTCTGCTTTAGCAGGAATTCCAGGAAAAGGATGACTTCAGACTGCAGTCCCCAGCCCCTGGGACACAGCCCGGTACTGGTCCATGGCCAGTTAGAAACCAGGCCGCCCACCCCCACCCCGCCTACCTACTCACCAACCCCTCACCCCTGTCCGTGGAAAAATTGTCTTTCATGAAACTTAGGAACCAGGTGGCACAGCAGGAGGTGAGCGCCAATGAGCAAAGCTTCATGGATATTTACAGCCTCTCCCCATGCTGGCATCACCGCCTGAGCTCCGCAACCCCCCCACCCATCCGTGGAAAAATTGTCTTCCATGAAACTGATGCCTAGTGCAAAAAGGTTGGGGACCGCTGACTTCAGATGCCTGTGAGTGTCCAGCTAGTGGTAAATCCTCAGGACCTGGCAGGGCTGGAGCTGGGAAGCTAAATACAGTAGCACTTGTGCTCCATGTTTCTTTGAGTTTAGGGTTCTGTATTTGGATACCCCACTATATGGTATTTGATCCAAAACTATCTGTGAGACTGGATTTGAGGGTATTGCCCATTACTCCATTGACTATTTCCTGACTTCACCATCTGCCAATGGTGCCTTGTGGTAACTGGGGCAGGCAGGCAAGTAAGAACTGCAAAATAAGCCACTCTTTTTCAACTAATGATAACAACAGTGTCTAACATTTTATAGCCCTTTACTAAATAATTTTTGCATGCATTATATTATTTGATCTTTGCAACTACCTGTGAAGTTTTATTTTATTTGATGAACGATGACACCCACTATTTGATCATCACAACACTGTGATCATCGTAACTGCTGTGATGTGAGTTTTATTATCCCTATATGATAGATTATAACATTGATATTTAGAAAGATGCCAGAACTGACCCAAATACCTCAGCTAGAAAGTGGCAGAGCCAAGTTACAAACCTGGGTAATCTGTGTCCCAGTTTAATGCTCTTAACATTTCAAGAAAGGAAACAATAGATTTACGTCACGATCTAGTCCTTTTTCTATAACTATCCTAGCATGGGATATTGAGCAAATTCCCAAGTGAATCCATGCCCAAAGTTTCTCACCAATAATCTAAAAATGATGTAAAGATATTAGTAGAAGTAATATGCATAGCAGCCTGTTCTTATCCTATTTGGAATGTTTACTAGAGGGAGGAGTTGATTTGGGTCACTTATAGAAAATGCCAAGAACATATGCATGGATCTTCTTTGACTGCCCCTTTCTTTCCCTAACCCCAAATCACTAAGCAACTCACCAATCCATTTTTTAAAGGAAAAAAGGCTTAACATGCACCAGGAATTTAAACCAAGTGATACAAAAGCAATCCATGGCAACCTTATCATTCCTTGTAGGTAGAGAAAAATAAGTGCCAACAGAGGAGCAAGAGAATGCCCAAGGTGAAGTGAAGAGACCTCCTGGACTCTGCAAGGGCAGCAGACATCCCTATGATTATAATTCTTTCCTTTCCTTTTACAATAAATGGAATAAAGAAAATACTGCTTCTGACATTTTCCTAATACTTTATACTTTGGGGAAAGGAAACAAGCCCAGGAAGCCAGCTTGAGGTGACAGCCACCAGAAATGCTTAGCATGTCAAAGTACAACATCAATAGCCTCTGATGCTGGAGGAGGCAGCCACCATTCTGTGTGAACTCCCAAGGAAGGGAATGGAGGGAGGGGTAGTGGCGCTGACAGACACAACAATGGCACTTAGCTTTGATGTGAATGGTTTCACTGTCACATGGCAGGCAGTACCCTAGTTTTCTGTTTGGCAGTACTAGCAAAATTTGAAACTCCTTACTGAAAACTCCAAACATTCTCACAACCTTTTCTCACCCAAGGAAACAGCCTTTTCCAAAGACTAAGATTTAGCCTAAAGCTTTTTATTTTTTTAAATAACAGCTTTGTTAAGACATAATTCATCTACCATAGAATTCACCAACTTAAAATATACGATTCGTTGGTTTTTAGCATGTTCTCAGGATTGTGCAACTGTCACTGTAATCAATTTTAGAACATTTTCATTACCCCAAAATGAAATCCCATACCTATTAGCAATCATCCCACCCCCACCCTTTTATCCCCAAGCCCTTAGCTCTGGGCAACCACTAATCTTCTTTCTATCTCTGGATTTGCCTATTCTGGACTTCTTATATAAATGGACTCATACAATATATGGCCTTTTTTGTCTGGCTTCTTTCACTTAGAATAATGTTTTCATGGTTCATCCAGGTTGTCACATGTATCAGTATTTTATTCCTTTTTATTGCTAAATAATATTCCATTGTGTGGATATACCACATTTTATTTATCCACTCATCAGTTGGTGGACATTTAGGTTGTTTCCACTTTTTGGCTACTATGAATAATGCTGCTATGAATGGTCATGTACAAGTCTTTATGTAAACATGTGTTTTTAATTCTCTTTGGCATATAACTAAAAGTGGAATTGCTGGGTCATATGGTAACTCTTATTTTTAAACTTTTGAGGACTTTTCCAAAGTGGCTGCACCATTTTACATTCCTACCAGCACTGTATGAGGGCTCCAGTTTCTCTACATTCTCACCAACACTTGTTATCATCTGTCTTTTTGATTATAGTCATCCTAGTTGGTGTGACTTGGTATCTCATTGTGATTTCATTTGCCTTTCCCTGATGGAAAATGTACTTATCTTCTTCTTGTACTTATTGGCCATTTATTTATCTTCTTTGGAGAAGTGCCTATTCAGCTCTTTTGCCCATTTCTTGGTTGGTTTGTCTTTTTTGAGTTGCAGGAGTTTATCCTGAAGCTTTTAACATCAGGTGTACTGTGGATTAAATTGCAAACTCATCTTACCTGATGACATCACTCTATGGTCAGAGAAGTTGTTGGATTCGTGTGTGGTCAGTCTTGGGTCATTTCTTTCTTGAGTCTGAGAGTGTGGTGGCTGACATGTGGCAAGGTTACAGTTCCACTGACATGGCCTCTAGCTGACATGGCCCAGAGGCTCTCTGAGTGGGAGAAATGAGGCTTTACTGTCTTCTGTGGCAATTAAAACTCTTAGTTTGTCTATTCTCCAGATATAACCAGTGTTGTGTAAAAACATATCACCACTTTTCCTATCACTTTGTTGAGAAGAAAATTACTCTGCATGAATGTAAACTCTGCTGCCTGAATGCTAAAGGTGTTTTCTCACCTATACTATTAAGGTTGCCTGCAGAGACCAGCATTTCCTGAGAGGGGAAAACAACAACTTTAAGTACACTACATAATCCAGAAAAGAACACCAGTGAAGGACAAAGCAAAATGTTTATCCCATGTTTCTACCTAGATTGCTAACTATATTTATCATTTAGTTTTGACTTTCTCACAATTCTATCCATTCTTTACTTTGATGTATCTTTTATAGATCAGGGCATACATTCTGACTTTCTATTAGCCAGTTCCCAGCCCTGGTTGCATATTAGAACCACCTAAAAAATTTTTAAAAACTATATTAATGCTGGGGGTCTCACAACCAAAGTTTGATTTAACTGATCTGGAGTGGGTTTAGGCATTTATAGTTTGCAAAGCCTCAAAGGTGATTTTAATATGCAGCCAGGTCCAAAACACAAGCCCAACTATTATCAGCCTCTTCATTTATTATCCAACTTAAGAAAAGAACCCATTGTCCACTCTAGATTGGTGCTTCTCTGACTTCGACAGGCACATTCATTTGGGGATCTTGTTAACACACAGATTCTGACTCTGTGGGTCTGGGTGAGGCCTGAGATTCTGCAATTCTAACAAGCCTCCCACGAAGGCTGAGGCTGAGACTGAGGCTGCTGGTTGGCTATTCAGAGTCCTCGGAGCTGGTGAGCCCCTACATGTTCTTGGCCCTTTTCAATTAAACCTTTATCTCCTCCAGGACTTAACCTTTTAAGGAAGCCATCATGTAATATAATATGTGCAGCAGAACTTTTAAAAATAGCATTAAAATTCCATCATTGTTCATGCAGGCAGTCTTTGTTAATGTAAAGATAAAACAATAAACCTCTATATTAATTTAAAATAATGATCCAGATCCTTTAAAGTGGTCATAAAATGCTGCACAGTCGGATGAATAAGGGACCTGGTGGTTGACTGTGACTCATATAATTGAAAGGTGTTGGTCCTTGGAGCCAGTCACAGGAGGTTCACTTTGTGACCTTGGAAGTTACTAAATTCTCTGAGAATCACTGTTTTCTCTGACAATTGTAGGTACTAGGAATTACTTCTAGGGCTGTTTTGAAGATCTATGAATTAAGAAATGCAAAGTGCCCATCATTCCATTGACCTCTGAGTATGCCTAAAGAGAGGGTGAATCTTTTAAAAAAATAAAATAAAAGCCACTGCAGCATCTAAATATGTGAAATCCTCACTAAAATCTTTTGTGTGAGAATTTAGAAAGGAGGAGTCTCTTCTCTCTCATCCTCCAACTTATCTTTTTCTCATCTTCCCCCAACATCAAGGACAATCTTAAGGGGAAAAAACCACAGAAGGACAAAATGAGGCTTAAATTGAAAAAGAGACTGTGATACCACTTTAGCTTAACAATGAGAGGCTAAAATATATTTTGAAGAGATTTTCTTTTTCAACCACTAATAAAGCCACCTCTTTCTTTCCTTTCTGACTGTCTGTCTGAGTCACCACCAGGTGTAGGACTCCTTGTTAGTCTGTTTGAAGGTGTTCAGGTCCTTTGAGACCCATCAGATAAGAAAGAGAGACTGAGAAGTATAGATGTTGGTTTGGCATCATCATATGAAAGGCACTGCAAAAATCAAAAGGAATGATCTGTATTTTTCCATTAAATAAATTGATCTTTCTTAACCAATTTGTTTTTAAGAAGGGGAACCAAAATGTACTTCCATGAAAATTTTGGCCATATTGAGAAATATTTTAATGTTATCATAAGATTTGTAACTGCTTTGCTAGTTTCCAGAAAATACAATTTTATAGTATGCTGTTCACACTTAAAGAGATGTAAAAAAAAAATGAGTTCTCCTAACCTTCTTCATAATAATTATGGTAGTTGAAAACTGCATGACTTCAGTTTTTCTATTTGTTCCTTATCAGTGCAATAATAATGCAGGAATTATGTTTGGATGAAGTGCTACATCTAACCAACTGTTGCAGTCTTGTTTGTTAACCTGTCAATTTAAAGTAACAACAGCTATCTGACTGCTTCCTTTGGTAAACAGAACAGAACAGCCATCGTGGATCTGTGTCCGCAGGGAGATGGGGTACCTGTGATAATGCAAAAGACCTGTCGACATGGGATTGGTGTGGCAATGGGGCAGACTGGAAAACACTCGAGGTCCATTCAGTCCTTGAGATTCTGGTTCTACTGCAGAACTGTGAGGAAGAGCGGCATGCTTCTGCTGATTATCAAGCCAGAATAACTGGCGTCTTCACCAAGCCAACCCCATCCCATGTAACAGCCCGGTGATAGAAGACATAGCCGCAGTATCCTTTATGCATTAGGCTCTGGAAAGGGAGGAGAAGGCCTCCTAAGGCTATGTTCCTTCAAAAATTACAGTGATTTGTTTCACCTTTGCTACTTTTACTAAGGGGAGAAATAGTTCTGTTCTGAAACAAAAGGTGAACATTACCGATGCCTTCTGCTTTTTGACTCTGTTGATTTAAAGGGCTAATTCATAAGGACTGACTTTATCCTGCCACTTTAGACCCACTGAAATGTCCTTTAATAATCAAGTTTCCTATTAATAGCTTTACTGTGCAAGAGGAGCTAAATCAATATATAATTTAATGGCTTCTCCTGTCAGGGCCATTATTGATTCTATCACTAATGATTTTGAAATGATATGCCATTATGCAAATTCCATCTATTTTAGAAGTCTTTGCCAGGCAACTACAGAAGTACTTTTTTCTTTTCCTTCATCTTTGATTTTCCAGTATCACAGTTATCCAATACTTAAATATTTTCTAAGGATTGTGATCCTAGTGAATAGGGACACTCTAATGATAAACAGTAAATGTTTATTTTATTACACAAACAAATTGTGTGGGGCTGTATAACTGTATTTCTCACACTCATAACAACTCAGAGTATAGAAAATAAAGCTATTACCACAACAGAGGATTAAAATCTATGCCATTCACCAAAGAAAAGAAATGATAGGTTGTTTGGGTTGTCATGTTGTCATATTGCTCTGTGGACATGAAACTGGTACCTTTCCTACACACTCACTCACCCCATTAATAAGGCGATTTCTACCATCCCCACTGTGCTTTCCTTATTTCTACAATCCAGTAAAATATGCAATGAGATGCAAGCTGGGTTGGGAATACAAGATATATTATCAAGTATTTGTAAGTAATACAAGCAAGAATATCGCAACGTGACTCTCTCTCATTGGGGTTGGCTTCGGTTTGACGTGACTTACAGTGAAGTGCCTTGATGATGGATGGTGGGCCATCAGGTCCAGCAGACAGTGCACAGCCCTTTCAATGTCCATTAATACCTGCCCACCCTTAGTTGCATGATACTGACTGTTTTAGTAGAAATGGACAACTCTAGCTTAAGGTTGCAAGACTGTAAGGTGGAAATTAAATATCTAACATGCCTAAGTTTTGATGACAAAGAGGAGAGACATTTGGTAGGTTTTTGTGGGGTAAATTTGATCCATGGAAGAGGTATAGATCTTACATAGATGTCTTATGTAAGATAGATGTATCCTACAACATCAAATTCAATTCTGAAATAAAAAGCTCACATGTCATCGTTCTTTACATCCATCCTCTTATGTTTTCTCTGATATTTTGTATGTTTTGGAAATTGGGGAATAGTTAAATATCCCAATTTATTCAGGGCAGGCTAATTTTTTATACCAAAATAAAAAGTGAATTCCAAAAACATAGTTCTAAAAGTTAGGCAGGAACTGTTCATAGTAGACATGTGACTGGACTTTGTCATACTATTGGTAGTTTTGTAAATATCCACTCTAAAACGACTCTAAAGGATGACTGCTACCTTAGTCATTTATAGCTGAAATGCTCATCACGCATAAGTATTTCAGTCTTTAAGGACACAGCTGAGATAGAAAAGGTAGTTTCATGAGCTCCAACTTGTTAGGAGTGAGAAATTGGGATGAAAGCTTCATGCAGGGATGTTCTTTAGCTGCGGAACAGAGGAGTACTTATGGGGCTCCAAGGGACAGAACCAATCACTTGGTTTCACTTCTACAGTGCTAAGTAAGGCAAGAAAGCAAGACTTAAGCATTGGCATTAGGGCTGGAAAATTCAGAGAATTAAAAGCCACTTCTACCTATGCCTCCTTCAATACTAAGAAAGAAGACTGATGGTCTTTAGCATGCATAGGTCTAAATGAAACTTGGTAGCTTTGATTAATAAAATAAAAACAAAATTATAAACCAATTTCCTTCCAGAAAACATAGAAAACGCCAACAAAATTAAAGAATATCTATGGTATGTCATTAAAACTTTGTGTCTATACAAACTGATTGTTTCAAAAACTTTAATCATAAATGTTCTTGGCCAATGTTATTGAAAAAAGCTTTTTCAAGGACAAATCAGTATTTAGGGGCTCAGAGTAAGTTGTAATATATGAAATGTATAAGCCCTTATTAATTGAGGCAACATTAGATTGATTTATTTTCAGAGTCATCAAGGATGCTTATGGGAAATTTTCATTTGCATAATATTTGCATTTGTCCTACCTGCCTGTCAGTCAGTCACAGCCATAGGACCATAGGGCAAGAACTGCTAAAGGTTAGATTACAGGAAGAATTCTTATAAGAACACCTTGTTGTATCGGTGGACTTTGAAAGTAGTGAAAATGGCAAATTTAGTGAAAGTTAACACTCAACTTTGGGAGGGATGAAAATAACCACAACATCATGACTTCCACCTGCCGCCACCCCACTTTCAAAACAGCTGTTGAGAGGCCACAGCCTCCATCTTTAGAAAGGCAAACAAAGCATGAACATCTTCCTGTTGTGGCCTAGCAAGAAAACCTGACTAACCTGAATAAGAGTTTGATTCTAGGACACTGGGTGGGGTAAGATGAAAGACTTTATATTTTCTTCTGTGATTCTTTTTATACATTTATTACTTTAATAAAATTTCCTGATAAAAATATTGTGTTTGAAATATAGTAAAGCACCATGAAAGAAAAAATAACCCATAAGCCAATCACTCAGAGATAACCTCTGTTAATATTTTGTTATGATTTATTGATTTGTACTAAAAAAGTGAATTCCAGGGCACAGCTTAGACAATCTGATGGTTAAGGCATTCACTAAATAAATATAATTTCCTTTTCTTATTATTGTGATCTGTGTTTTTCTGCTTTTCCTTCTCATGATGATGATAAACCTATTAGTACTGGGTGCCCTATTTTGCTCAAAATAATTCAATGGCCCTGGGCAGGGGAGTTATGCATTGGGTGACCTCTCCAATCTTTCAGACCTATCTGATACCCATTCTTGGAGGAAAAAAACTCACAGTACAGAAGTTTCTCAATTGCTGTTTGTCTGGAAGTACAACGCGTTAACCTTGCTTTCCTCTTCTCTATGTTCCTTCTCTTTCCTCTTCCCCTTGTTCGTCAATTTCTATTCTTCTCTGTTTCAGCAAAACAATATCTGTCAAGGTAATTGATGATGAGGAGTATGAGAAAAACAAGACCTTCTTCCTTGAGATTGGAGAGCCCCACCTGGTGGAGATGAGTGAGAAGAAAGGTGGGGGAGCTGCTCCAGGGCTTCTGCCGGCCTGTGTCCCCCCGGATGCCTGCACTCCTCAGCCGCGACTTACAGTGCACACATCCCTCCACCTATGTAACAGGGCATAGGCCTCGCGCTGGGCCACCGCAGGCAGGCCTGTAGCTACGTTGGCCAATTTCGGCCACTCCGCACTTTAGAGTCTGAGAGATTAATATTCAGGGCGGTCAATCGAGCCTCCATGTCTGGAAAAGTTGGTGCAGGTGCCATGCAATGCCAAAATGAAGCCAACTTTTTAATTTATCTTCCTAATTGGGGGGTACCTACTGACGGCTAATCAAAGCAGGAAGAATTCGTGAAAGTGGTAAATTAGCAAAGAAAACTTAAGGGGGGCCAGCCGAGAGTCCCCAGGATGCCCTTTTACATACCTCAGGAGGTCCATGTGCTGCCAGTTCTCCCTCCATAACGTCACAGTAACATTCAGCTTGGTGGACACCAAGAGCATGAGCGTGTGACTCCAACCATTTGTTTTGCCTTTGTCTTGTGTTCCCACAGGAAGATCATTACCATTAGAATATTTGACCATGAGGAATATGAGAAAGAGTGCAGTTTCTCCCTTGTGCTTGAGGAGCCAAAATGGATAAGAAGAGGAATGACAGGTGTGAGAGTATACAAAGACATACCAGCGAGAAATGTACTCTTCTCTCCGGGTCTCCCTACTCTCACACTTAACTCTCTCCTCTTCCTCAGCTTCCAAGTACTATACTTCATCGCTTTTGAAGCTTTAGTCTTCTCATTTCCCCTCCCTAATCCACAAGTGCACCCAGCGATGCCCATTCTCTTCAGGAAACGCCAACTAACCTTGATGGCAACCAGATTTAATAATACTGGGAAGATATTTTGTGATTCAGAAATGATGATAGAAAAGAATGTTTAGTTTTTCACTCCTCGGGGTTCCTTCAAAAATGTTACTCTAATTATTAAATCGCCCCTAAAATGTTATTGATAAAGCCTAGTGAATACTTTTTCAATCATATGTCAATAAAGTTGGAAGGAAAAAAAATCTACTTAATACTTATTAGCAGTAGTAGATGAGTCTAATGGCAACGAATAGGGAATTTCAAAAGCATTCAGTAATTAGGCTTCTTTAGAGAACCTAGTTTAAAAAAATTTAATAAGAATAAAAATCCTTAACGAGTAGTTATCAATATTCTAGTACTCATTTTAGTGTGATGTTTTTCATATCATCAAACATGGCATTTAAAAGGTACCATATATGTGAAACCATAGCCATATTAATTTTCTTTAGTCGGAAGGATACGGTCCTTCGGTAAGAATGTAACCCTTACTGAAGTTCTATCCAGGCTTATGCTCCAAAATCTTTTGATCCTTATAGTATTAATAAATTTTTAACATACACAGTAAAATAAAAAAATAAAAGCAGCATCCTTATAACTATATTTTGTTGATTTATACTTATACTTTTAAAAAATACTAGAATAAAGAAGCCAATTTTCCTTCCTATCTTTAATTTCATATCTATTTTATATGGCCTATATTTATTTAGGAAGAGCAGGAATTTTTATCACCTTTACAAATGACTTTTTATTCTGAATTATCACTAGGGCTTCCTATAATTATCTTCTAGTAGTGGCCATTTTAAAAGGAATCCTGTTTATTTAATTATACATGTAAAATGAGCATACCACATATTAATAGCTTTTACTAAGTGCATACCAACAATTGGTGAAAGCAGTATAGAAGATGAAGACATGGACCACTTTGAAAGAAATTTATGCTTTTATATGTAGTATGGAAAAATAAAATGTATAGGACAAATCCCTATATAGACCCAATATTTGGGAGAATTTAATCCCACATTTATGAGAACCCACTGGCTTCAGAATCCATCGGAAAATTTTAAAAAACTGTGTGTCCCTGACTTAATCAACTTCAAAATGACAACAAGAGCCTTTGGAGTGATGGAGAAAGGAACACTTGGGACCTATTTTAATGCAGCCTATTTAATATGTTCCATAGACAGTAGACGGAAGGAAAAGAGACCAGAAAATTGCACTGATTTCTTACAAAGATGGGATCAAAATGCCTCATTAACATACAGGGAAAAAGCACTTACTTCTGAATGTATTCTTCTTTTAACTCAAGGAAAAACATTTTGGATACAGCTCTTTCATTTG
This sequence comes from Daubentonia madagascariensis, assembly GCA_023783475.1. Classification (NCBI taxonomy): domain Eukaryota; kingdom Metazoa; phylum Chordata; class Mammalia; order Primates; family Daubentoniidae; genus Daubentonia; species Daubentonia madagascariensis. The sequence continues at coordinate 34,139,889 of JAKFHU010001035.1, read as the reverse complement.
TCGCTTTAGTAAAGTATGCCCTCATATAACAATAAATTAAAATTCCTTAATAGCACTATCCAGTTTCATACCCACCACGTGGATTGTTGTCACTGTAAGTAAATTACTGACTTGTTTTGGAAAGTATCCTTTAATGCTGCTGTCATTAGAAAGAAAACTAGGCCTAGAAAAGTAATTGTAACATTCCCATCTACAATTCAGGAAGTAATTAATTTGATACATTTAGCCAGGTTGCTTTTACTAAAATAAAGTGCTACAGTCTGGGTTTAAAGCACATGACCTAAAAGACAAATTATATACATCTCCCCCGCCCCCTCCCATCAGTTTCGTGGAATTATGTGTCCACTAGAAGGATTCTGGTTATCTAATCATGTGCAGAAATCACAGATAAGTACACAAATAAGCATTTAATTCCTGGGACTATTAAACTTTAAGGATTTAAAAAACAAGAAATTCTTGGTGGCCAAAATATCATCCACATAGAACATTCATAGGGAAAGCTTTACCTTGGGCCAAGGTCCCCTCCCATGCAGGGCAGCCAAAACAGAACACCCCAGGATGTTTCACCAGTTCTCATTGAATAAAATGTACAACATCTAAGGTCCTGGGTGATTGAAGACTCCCATATGTTGGATTGACTAAATCTAGCTAATATTTAAAGAGGAAGACTCACTCAAATCAAGTTAAGAATTAATTTCATACATTGTTTCTACTGACACACTGTACCGTATCTACTGGTAAACTAGATATATACACTATATGTAGACATACATAGTAGAAATGTCTTATTAAATATAAAGAAAGGATATATAAGGTTACATATATACATATATATTATGTATTCAATCACACACATTTGCAGAAATATCTGTTGGGATTGTTTATTTTGAAATATTCCCAATGCCACATTTCCTTGGGGTGCACCAATTTTTTTAGCAGTGGCTCCCTACCGCTCTAATCAGATCTGCCTGGATTTCTTTCTGCTGATATTCCTCTTACTTTCATTATTCATCTGGTCTCTTATTCTGTGTTTGTCTTTGTCTGTTTCTTTCACAGCCCTGTTATTGAATGAGCTTGGTAAGCATTTCATTTCTTGCATTTCCTTTCCATTTTCCTAGGTTATTTTCCATTTCTGTCAGGTGGTATAGTAGCTCTCTGATTTTTATTCCTATTGATTTGCTAGCAAGATTGTTTTGAGGGCCATTGGCCTCATTTTTGTCAAGGTCAGATAGTTTATATTACATTTTTAATTTAGTATAACCTTTTAAAAAATCAGTGATTTCTTAGGTATGCACAAGAATTGTTTGTGCACTAAATCCCATAATCTTGAAAGAATGATTAGTGATTCAGTCATGAATGGATGCTTTCCTATTCTTAATTGTAAATGTAATTTGGCAAGCTTTTGTACCGTGGGTGGGTGTCTGATGTCACTGGTATTTGTTATTTAGAGTGTAAGTTAAATTGTAACAATTATTTGTTTTTTCTTTTTTAGGTGGCTTCACAATAACAGGTATGAATTTTTAAAGTCCAATGCTAATTTTATTTTTACTGTCTGTTCTCACCATATGTCATTACATTTTAAAAAATGCTTTCTCATTTTTATTTGCTTTTAATGAAGGAAAATACCTGTATGGTAAGACTTTTTAAAAAATGTTTCCTTATTTTTCCCCAAATACCCTAAAAAAACCAAACCAAACGCACATCTTATATAATCTGCCTTAACATTTAACTGCAGCAATGGTGTGCTCTTGCTGGTTTTACACGTTTAACATTTTACAAATTAACAACGTGTGTGTTGTGTTTATTGATAAGCAATTCATATGGTGAAACTGCAATTGTTCACATTTTAACACTGGTCAATTTACAAATGTTCATGTAGCACTGGTGATGTTCAATACCCTGATAGATACTCCAAAGAGTACCAGAGTAAATAAGACACAATTGCTGGCCTCAAAGAAACATAGGAGCTGACATCCAAAACTGCTGTGTGGTCCAAGCTCAGGATCCTAATAACAGATAATTCCATGTTGGGAGAGGACAGAGCAGTCCCTTCCCCTCATCCCACCACACCAGTCTGAGGGGACTTAGGTTTTAGTATTAATAACATGGTAACAAGTAATATTTCTGCCACTTGAAGTGCATTACAGTATGCTCTATAAAAACTCAAAATGCCAATAAGATAGTTTAAAATCCTTAAATTCAGAATGGTACTCAGCTCGTGTTGATTGTGCATTATTTAGCACAACTCTGAAGCTATTTTCTTGTGTACAAAAGGAATTTACAGCACCTTCTTTTGACCATAAATGTTTCCTCACCTTTTCAGAGTCAGCTATGCAAAAATTTAGAGAGGGAAATAAATATTTAAACAGTGGCTCTGATTTGTCTGAAGCTGCAGGTTGAAGATGTCTCTAACGGCATACATCCTAGGCCACTACATGGCATTTTCCAATATATTGTGCAAATATCAAAAGTTTCCAATATGTTGTACAGATATCAAAATTTTGAAATCTGAGATCTAAAGAAAAATATTTAAAAGAAAAATTTTCTAGAATTTCAAATAGTGAAAATACTATGGCAGGAGTTGGCGCTAACTTAAACCACTGTTAGTATAGACTCATAAACAAGAAGTTCCAACATGATTCTGTCCAAAGTAGAATTTTCTAAATATTGGCAATTTCACATGGGCTGTTGCTATCTACTGTTTCTCTCTAGCATCTAATGACAAAATGATTAATGGACTCTCAGAGACACAGAAATTGAAAAAGATAAAAATGTTAAACAGGGCAAGTCCTCATATTGGATTTTTAAAATCTGATCTATCTGAAGCTCTCTTGAGCCATATCTCCCTAATTCTGGAAGGTTATTTTTTAATACAAGTGCAGGAATTTACATTTTTTTAAAAACTTGTATATTCTATTTTCATTCCATCATTTTAACTCATTGAAGTCTTCTTATAAATATTCTGATTCTGTCACCCAAGGATCCATTAGTTATCCCTGAGAGATTTGAGGACGGTTGAAACTTGGCAAGCCGGCCTTCATGACTTCATTGAAGTCATTATTATTTTAAAGTCAACCATTGTAGAAATAGTATACTATCTAGTCCTATGCAGCCTGATAATGAAACCTTAATGAAAAATATTTGGCTATAGAATGCCTTGTTAAAATGCATTGATGGGTTTGGATATCTTTCTATTTTCTTTATCTTTGAATATGTCTGGATTTTGTTTTTAGGGCCTTCCTTCTGTGTCACTTGAATTATGTTCCCTTTTAGTATCTCAGGTAATGGGATCTTAGTTTTCTTTTCTCAGAAATTATTCATATCAAGTTCTATAATATCTGTCCAGTAATGTCCAACATTTCCTACCTTGGCCATACATCTTGTATCCAAGATGACAGAATCACTTCCTCCAAAGGTTTCTATCATTTCTTGCAGTTCGTTATGTTCTTCCTTATGACTGAAACTTTAATCTGAATTAGCAGTTTTTCTATTGTTACCACCTCTTCCCAAGACTTGAAATTGATGCAGTTAGAAACAAGAGAGTGTTCCAGAGCTCTCTGGGAATTTCTACATTGGCCTGTCCATTTCCACTTGCCTAGAAGCTGTCTCACTTTATTTGACCCTTCTCCTGAATCAGGCTAGTATGCCCAGGATCCACACTGTACTGATGCTCCTGAGGAAAGTTCTAAAACTTAGGTCTGCACAGTGAAAAGCAGCTTTAAGCCCTAAAGAGCTTTTCTTTGAAGTCAGTTTGAGGCTTTGAAGTCAAGGCTTTGAGATGCAGGGACAGCAGAGAAGAATTAATCTAGCCCTTGGACTTTGCCTGAAGCTTTTATTTACATGGACTTGTGCAGCTGAGTGTGAAAATCTAAAATTGAAGCAGGATATATGGAAATTGAAAAGCCATTTGATCCACAGTCTAATACCAGTATTTCAGAGATCTCATTAGTGATGGACATTAAGTTCTAAAGGTGCTTTCAGAATTTGCAAATCTTTATCTGTTGTTCCTAGACCTTGCCTCATTGAAAGGCCCTTTGGACCTATGATCTCACTTCCCCATGACCTTCCAGTCACATGACATGATAACACCCTATATATTATAGCTCGTTAGAGTCTGTAAAGGATTTCTTATTCATTGTATCATTTTATTACCAACCTTATGGAGCAAGACTTTATTGGCCTCACTTAGAGGGGGAAGAAATGAAGGTTCAAAGAAATCAATCAGTCTAACCCAGATCACCCAACCAAGGACTCAGAGCCAGGCCCTCTGTTTTTAAGTCCAAGGCCATATGATGATGGTTCTACCCCCAGCACTGTTCCATTTCCTCCCCTCTAACCCCTTTATTTTTACCTGCATAATGAAATTACACACTGAACCCTTTTTCAATCCAAAGTCCAGATATGCCTCATAAATTCCATCGTTGTGGATTCCAGCCAAATGAAAAATGAGGGGGACCCTGAAAAGAGGAAAATAAAGCATGTAAATATGGTTATTTTGGCTGGATGTGGTGGCTCATGTCTGTAATCCCAGCACTTTGGGAGGCTGAGGCCAGAGGATCCCTTGAGGCCAGGAGTTCGAGACCAGCCTGGGCAATATAGTGAGACTCCATCTCTACAAAAAATAAAAAAAAATTAGATGGATGTGGTGGCATGAACCTGTAGTCCCAGCTACTCAGGAGGCTGAGGCAGGTGGATCACTGGAGCCCAGGAGTTCCAGGCTGCAGTGAGCTGTGGTTGCACCACTGCACTCCAGCCTGGGTGACAATTGAGACCCCGTCTGTAATGAAAGTAAAATAAGATAAATGGATATTTTAATAAATTAAGTATTCTAGTTCAATATGGAGAGGAAAAGGTATGTTTGATCCCCAAAATTTCTAAGACATGCAGCTATAGAGTTCCCTAATTAATTAAAATTATATAGCAGTCAATATACCTCTTTAATATTACTCCTCCAATCATATTATGTTCATCATGTAATGGACTTAATAAGGCACATGGCTTTTTAAGGAATCCAAACTATGAAAATTCTAAGAGTCGAAAACATAGGTTAGAGGAACAAAGCCCTTTCAAGTTCAACTTCACTTTACAATTGGGGAAACTGAGGATCAGAAAGGAGAAAGGTTTTGTCCAAGTTTAGACATATGGCAGAGTTGGCACTCATGATTCCCAGGCCAGTAATGGGTAGGTCTTGGTAGAAGCAAACGGCAAGAGAAGCTGGAAGTTAGTTGAACTAGGAGTTCAGTGAAACCCGAGGTCTGGTTAATGCAAACAGTTGTTGTGATGATGGCTTACCTTTGCAAAGCCTGCAAGTGTATATGACATTCTCCCCTTCACACTGCCCAGGAAATAAAGGCAGTAAGCATGTTCCCATATGTTATGCTATTTGACCCTCAAGCAAACCTATGACATAGAACAGGTGCTATAATCCTCATTTTACATGTGGAAAAACTGGAGAAATAGCCTACTCGAGGCCATAATCTTGGTAATAATAGGCTTCAAAACCAGAACACCTGTCACTACACCAAGTGCTTTCTGTTGTTCCATGATACCTCTGGAAGCAATAACTTGAAGAACCTGGATAATCCATTTCAGACACCTGAAGTAATCTGACTGTATCTCCTACCATAAGACATGTGGTTCATTAACATAGTCTGGTTTGGCTCATGGAACACCTGGTCCATCTCTTGGTCTCTTCTGTGACCTACGTAGGGGTGACCTGTGACCACTCAATCCCCAAACTAACATTGCTTGCCATGTATGCATCTGGGTGTGATGTTTAGCTTACTAATCCCACAAAGCTCTGATAGCAAACCGATGCAATCCATTCTGCTGATTTTCTTCCTGTCCTTTTGCTAGGCCAACCTGTCTTCAGGAAAGTTCACGCTAGAGAACATCCGATTCCCTCTACTATAATCACCTTTGCAGGTACTCATTTCATCACGGTCCTTGCAAATCACAGCCTTCAAGTGTTCTTTAGCTCTTAGAGACATTAGAGACAGACATTTTGGCTCTGTCTCTGAAACATTGCTAAATAACGCTGTGGCTTCTCTGGCAGCTGGGGGTGCGGTGGATTGCCACACAACACAACCACATCAGGGCAGAACAGGAGGCACTGTGGAGGGAGGGGGCTGCATGGACCTAAAGAGAAAATTGATCCAATGGCTTCTCCCTCTCAAGTTTCAATACATTCCAGATTTCTTGCAAATATATCTTCTCGCCCATGAGTTTTTCATACCAAGTATAATGAAGTTTCTTTAAAAGCTGAACTGTATTTCTTCCCAAAACCTGCCTGTCCTGCCTCCAGGCAGCATGATGTTAACCAGATACGCGCACAGGTGATAGTACATCTGTGGGGTTTCTCCATAGGGGAAATAAAGGAACATTGACAGGGTGACTAGAGAATTACACAGCTATCCCAGATCTACTATAGGTCTAGAGCCTGCTCTCATCTGATGGCACTAAATCTCTGGATGAGGGCAGGGATATTTGCTCTTTAATCCTCATTATTGCCCATCCCTGGCCATGGCAGTAGAAACACTTCTGCCTGACCCGGTAGGACTTTCCTCATCCTCACATCCCACATCCCTGTTCAATAATCATGATACACAGCCCTGACTATAGAGTTGTTCCAGAATATTCCTCATGGGAATAAAAGTACCAGTTTCCTTAGGCTCCAATCAGAGAGGGCATCTAGGTGCAGAGATCTCTGCTTTCAGACTTGTCAGCACAGTTCTGAGTGAAGGGTCAAAGGAATCTTGAGCAAATTGTCCCACGGCTGGCCATGTACCCTTTTCCAAATTCTACATTGTTTGTTGGGATTAAAAATTGTGACCACATTAACGAATACCAACAGTAGCTCCTCAGGTACAGATCTCAATAATGAGACACCCCTTGTGGGTTGTATTGTTTTCTAAATAGGGATCCCTACTCTCAGCCCTTCATCTCTCGCAGTGAGGCTGCTTTAAAAGGCAGCTTGAACCAGAAAGCATTAGAAGCAGCTTTTTCAAAATTCTATCTTTCCCAGACTCCAGGTACCTGTTAGCTTTTATCATTTGTTGTTGTTTGCAAAATCAATTACTCAGGAGAAGAGAGATTCCTCACTAGGGATTTTATCACAGGATTGTTTTACGTCCCATCAATATTGATTTTAATAGCGGCTGTTAATTATGCATTTGATATTTTAAGTTGTTTTGGTTGGTTAAGATATGTTGTTATGTAATTTATTTCTAACTTCTCAATAAAATGTGGTGAGTTTTAAAAGTATACACATATATGCACGTAGAAAGAGAAAATTAATTTTCTCTATCTGAGAAACAAAACTAAAACAAAAGTATGTTGTCACTCTGCATAAGGAAATAAAACTGACCTTGACCATAGTAAAATGACCCATGTTTGATGCAACATTCACAGTGAAAAGGAAACAAACATAGTAGATGATCAAAATTTTAAAAATGCTGTTAAACCATTTCCCTATTCAGTAAAAGGTATCTAAAGAAAGGACATTTAAAAAAAAAAAAAGACTCAGCTCTCATTTCTGCCAGTGTCAAAAATCTAGACCATAAATGCTAATTTATCAGTATCATTGTAGAGCAATAATACGATCTGTCCAGCTGCCATCTCTCAGTTACATATAAGTTCATGATACTTATAAAATAAAAATTGCCCTGCCCCTTCCATGACTCTGTGCCATTGTACTTTGACTTCTCTCAGCCTGGAATGCACCTACTCACCCACCACCTCCTAGCCATCCTTACCATCACCTTCACCTGGTGAGCTTTTATGCATTCTTCAAGGCCAATTTCAAAGACCTCCCCTTTCCTGAAGCCTTCCCTGACTCACGCAGGCAGACAGAGTTTTTCCCCCCACCCTGGGCAGAGGGTGGTGGGAGAGGAATATGGCTCTGCTGACATGGTGTAGACATGTGCTCAATGAGTAAATGATCCTTTTTTATGGATACAGCAAATAAGAGGTTTTGCTAACAGTGAGTTGGAAAATCACACAACAAATACCAAGCACCTACTACATTCCATACATTATAACAGGCCTTGGGGGATGTGAGGGAAGTTCCAAATGCAAGGAGATGTACTATTCTATTAATATCTCAGCAAGTATACATGCTGGACATTAGTATGTCAAGGTAATTTATTAAAAATAAAAAAACAGTATGTGAGAGTGTCCATGTTCAATACACACAATGAGTATTAAGGAATTAATTTAAGGTTAAAGTGGTAGTTCCTAAATCCTTAATCATCAACCAGGAGATATTTCATGCAAGAAGAGGTAAGGTTTTGAAAGATAAGTGGAATTTAACCAGATGTTGATAGCAAAGTTTTTCCAGGTGAATAGACAATAGAATGAAAATGTGATATTAAGAAATCCAAGTCAGTTTGGAGCAAGAGTGTAGCAAGTGATAGAAACAAGGTACCTTACTTTTATTTAGGTTACCATGTAATTTATTAAGACAGTATTTCTTTAATTTTTGTCATTCACATACCTCCTTTACAATTTTTGCTTTGGTTGCATACCAACTATATTATTCACTTAATGTAATTTTTTTGAAATTGCCTCATGTTTTTACTCACTAAATTTATTTTTAAAAGAAAATTTGAAGTTACTAACATAAGGAAAACTAGTACCATTTGTCATAAATACAAAGTAAGATTTATTACATCATTAAATATGAAATGTCCGATTTCAAATCAAAAGTGTAGTTTATTATGTCTCAAACAAGAAGCAGTACAATTAATCAAAGTATGTGCCTAAACTGTCGACACAGTTTTGCCATCTCAACAGTAGCTTATTTATGCCAGCAGCGAAGAAGCCTGGAGAGCAAGTGGCGATGAAATCGTGAAAGGTATTTTCCACAGCTTGTTGAGAATTGAATATTTTTCCTTGCAAGAAGTGGTCCAAAGCCTGGAAGAAGTGGTAGTCAGCTGGTGCAAGGTCTGGTGAATACAGTGGATGACAGAGAGTTTCCAAGTCCAGCCTCTGTAGTCTGAGCAGCATTTTTGTGCGACATGTGGTCTAATGTTGTCTTGCAAGAGGATTGGCCTGTCTCTGTTGACCAATCTCAGCTCTTCATCATTGTGATGCTCTTAATTACGAGCATCTTCATCATTTTGTGCAATTGGTTGCAGTAGACATCCGCTGTCATCAACTGACCAGGTTTCATGAAGCTGTAGTGGATACCACTGCTGGACCACCAAAACAGACACCATTAGCTTTTTTTGATGAATATTTGGTTTTGGACTGTGTTTCGGTACTTCATCTTTATCTAACCATTGTGCCGAACACTTGGGGTTGTCAAAAAGAATCCATTTTTTATCACACGTAACAATACGGTGTAGAAATGGTTTGCCTTTATGTCGTGACAGCAAAGAAAGGCAAGCTTCCAGACGATTTCTCTTCTGACACTCATTGAATTCATGCAGAACCCACCTATCCAGCTTCTTTAGTTTGCCTATTTGTTTCAAATGGTCCAATATTGTTGGAATAGTAACGTCAAACCTTGCTGCTAATTCACACATAGGTTGAGATGGATTTGGTTCCACTACAGCTTTCAACTCATCATTATCCACCTTGATCTCAGGTCGCCCACGTGGTTTATTTTCAAGATTAAAATCACCAGAACGGAACTTCTCAAACCATCAACATACTGTGCGTTCATTAGCCACATCCTTGCCAAACACTTTGTTGATATTTTGAGCTGTCTGTGCTGCATTGGTTACACGATGGAACTCATATTCAAAAATAACTTGAATTTTTGACTTATCAGTGGTTTCACAAAATTGCTCTAAAAAAAACTTGAAAGATAATCACAAGCCAAAACATACGTTTGAAAGATTGAGGATGTATCTTCACAATAAAAATAAAACAAGAAGTATCAAAGTGAAATGTCAGAGATATCAACTGTCAAACTTAGTACTTAAGGAAATCAGACATTTCATACTTAATAACCTTAATAAAAATTTTTTAATGGAAAAAATGTTGTTAAATTCTAGCTAGATACTGTCAAATGCTCTATGCCTGAGAACTATATTCTCTATCTTAAAATAGCAGAAACACAAATATTAAGAACTCGTTAAAGATATAATAGCACCAAACTAAGCATTTCTTCTTGAGCAGAAGGATTGAAGGATTATTGAAAAAGAACCTTTTTACTTATTGTTTGATTTAATTTCATTTACTACCATTTCCATTTATTTAATACCATGTTCCAAACCAATTTCAATTTGTGAAATGCTGCACTTAACAATGCTACCACACCACCTTTCTTTCATAATTTCTCTATTTTTTCTACCTAAATTGCCTTGAATCCCATTAAAAGCAACTTACCATTTATAAGTAAACTACAGAAAACAAGGCCATAATAAATATTCTCTCCCAATATCTTTACAACTCAAATCCAAGTTGTAATATTTCTTCTTCTGGGAAAATAATTCTTATTTGATGTAAGTCTTCAAGACATCCATGGTCAGCCAAAGTTTTGAACAAAAACACTAATATCACCTGCTGCTGCGAAAACTACCAAGAACATTATCCTGGGTTCAAGGATCAGAAAGCAGTGGTAATCAAAATGTGATTAATATGAGCGCTAGATAAATTGGACTTCATGTATCTCAGCCAACCACCTTGACTAGACACATAATTTCACAAGGACAAATCTTAGAGACCCCAACCAGAAACCCTTTGCCTTCCTTTAGGTCATAACTTCCCGATCCTATAAAAAATATTACCACTTTAAGGTTAAAATTAATCTCCTTGCCCCTCTCCTTTGCCTCTGCTAACATTCAGCAGCTTCTGGCCAGTCTGAAATCATTTATTTTTAGTCTTCATCTAATTTCTTTGGTGCTCTGTAATCACTGGAGATAGAAAAGCAAATTTTAAAATAGCCTTTTAGGAAGACACTATTAAATGAGTACTAAAGAATTAATTGATATGCTACATTCTGCCTTTTCCTTTTGGTGGTTTTGACACTTAGCATATAAAATGCTGGCAGTGCCTCTAGTGCATCTGCTCCCTGCCCTCACAGTGAGCAACTGGCCTAGGAACCATTCTCTACAATTGCTAAAGCAACAAATGGAGCCACCACAGCAGGGTTCCTCAGCAGAGGGGAAGCCACGGGTCTTTGGAGGGAATGGGAGGTGTGGACTTCTGCAGAAGCTGGTGTCTAAATGCAAAAGGCAGGAAGCCTGGGCAAGAAGTCCCTCCGTTTTGGATGTCTCCGCAGTCAACAGACTCCTATTGCAGTTATTTGTCCGGAAGTCCTAGAGGTGAGGGCTTCAGGGCTGAGGTCTTTCCATATCACCCATACTGTTTCCTTGGAGATGATGTTCATTCCACTTGACTCTGAGAGGAAGTAGCCTGTCTTGTTCCAGCATCCTGGGCCTGAAGGAGAAGGGTAATTACAGAACTAGTGTTTGTCTTTCTTATGTGCATGGCCTTTTCAGTCTGGGATTTATCCTAATGACCTTCACACAGAGAGAGCCAACTGTGAGCTTCCCCTCATTAATGGACTCTTAGATCCATTAACATTTTCTCAGCACCCACTAGCCTCTCCTGGAGTGTGAGCCACATAGTGGTTCTGGAAATAATTATGCTCACATGGTGAGTGAGTATTAACTCCCTAGAGGACTCACCCTCGCCCTCCCTGTTTACTTTAAGATTAACATGGTCAAGGTTTTCCTAACACAATTCGGCTTTGCACCAGAGAGAGGAAGCACTGGAGCCCAGGCATCTTACAAAAATATGGAATGGATGTTTTACTGCTTAACTTGAAACCGGTGCTCTTGGCAAGTGAAAGGCTAAGATCAGAATTTCCTGTTCCCATCTCTTTAGGCCTGGGGCATTTTCTGTTGTTGCTAGAAAATGGAGCCGAGGAAGCCACACTCTTCCATCCCTCAGGGTCACTCTAGCACTTTTAATTGTGTTCCCCTTTGGTCACGTGCTGAAGGAATGTGTACAAACAACCAGCTGAGCCAGTGTTACGGGGACCAGCTAGGTGATTCCTTCAACATAGACAATGTGCAGGCAGTCTTTCCCAGGGCTTTGCCCCTGTGCATTACTTTTCCTCAGCTGCACTTTTGCATGAGCTTAGATTGTGGGGCATTATAATCACCTACTGTCGCAGTGATATGCTGCACAATATGACAAGTGTCTGTCCAATTCTCCCCTCCAGCCTCATGATCTCACCCAAGGGACTTTTAGTAGGTCATTAGGGCTTCCTTCCTCCTTGGTTTTCTTGTGGCAAGATCCAGGGATTTCCAAATAAAACAGTACATTGCTCACTCTCTTGCCCTTCCCTTTCACAGACGAATACGATGACAGGCAGCCGCTGACCAGCAAAGAGGAAGAGGAAAGGCGCATTGCAGAAATGGGGCGCCCCATCCTGGGAGAACACACCAAGCTGGAAGTGATCATTGAAGAATCCTATGAATTCAAGGTATGCTCAACAACGTTGCCCACTGGGGAACCAGGCTCACCTTGGGACCAAAACTGTTCGTAGTTTTGTCCTAAGCTGTAAGATCTATCTGGAAAGAGAGGTAGATGCAATTTCAGGAACTGGCTCATTAATTGAGAGGCCTTCGGAGCCAAATTGGAATTATAGAGTTATTAGGGAACAAACAGGCCCTAGAAACTAAACAGCATTAGAACCAGGGCCTGGCAGGAGGCATCTGTTACTGCACAAGGTCAGAGGTGCCCCAGAAGGAAGGCACTATCTGAGGGGATAGCAGGGAATATGCAAAAGTGAATGCCAAGAGATTGTTATGCATGGAAGAAACCAAGCTCTATTTGAAAAAGCCAATAAATCTTTCAGAAGCAAAGCATTCACACTGCTGAAAATTAGGAGGCTTTTGTTTTGGAGGAGAGGCTGGTAATCTCTCTCTATGGAACATCCCATTGACAAGCTCTCATTTATATTATCATCCTCTTCATATCTGAGTCCATTTTAGCACAGTCAACATACTGAAGGTATAGTGCCTACAACCAGAGAGTTTATAGTTGAGCTGATAAAATTGGATTCCCAATTCTCTTGATAATGAAAGTCATCATTTTTTTCAGAAGTTGAATACATGGGCCGTGGGCTGGAGCTTAAGACTTGGAGATGAAACTTCCTGTGGATCCTTAGCTGCCCCCTCTGCCCCTACCCCCCCTTCTCACTCACACAGTCCTGACCTCTGAGAAGACAGTGAGCAGAGCCACACCTCAATTGTGCAGTGGGAAATGATAAAGTGCATCCCTTCTCCTGCTTTCCAGAATTACAAACCCAGAGCACAGCAATGTTTTCCCCACCTGTTTTTCAAAAGCAGACTCTGCTTCTGTTTGGAATGAAGATTCCAAAAGGGAGAACCAGGCCACCAACTTAGAAACCTCAGTATTTTATCTGGATTTTTTTTAATAATAGTGGCCTCTTTTCCTTTAGCTGGGTCCATTAATTATTTTTTAAATTTAGTTCACAAATTGAGGTGTCTGATAGGAGACAGGTGGAAAGTAAAATGTCTTTGCAATTATAGTGGAATTTTTAAAAGATAAAAATGCAATTAAACTTTCCCTTTCAGGCCACTGAGAATCTGTTAATGCTTCCTTTGACTCATTCCCACAGAAAGAGAGTACAGGGATAAACACTGGAACCAAAGCTTTCTAGGGAGATCCTGACCATCAGAACCCACCCATTGTACGATATGGAACCTGGCTTGTTGCACAACCATGACTGGAACATGCACACGTTCCCTATAATTCCAGAAGTACAGGAATTTCAGATTGTCAATTTCTTTGGACCAATCTGTCCATCTCTTGTCCAGGTGTGTCCAGCCTCACTCTTCCTCTTTGCATTTGGAATCAGAGGTCCTGGTGCCACTTGCTGCAGCAGAAAGGCTATGAGTTGGCATTTCCAAAGCAAGCTTTCCCCCCACCCTTCCCAGGGTTCTCATGGGGAATTGTGTGTTCTTCTCCCTTATGGAACAATCCATAACCTTCCCCTTCCATGTACCCATGATAGGAAGAGAAATCATGATGATTTCCTTTAGAAGTGTGGAGTTAGGCAAGGCAGGGCACACTCTTCCAGGCAGCAAAGCTTTCTTGGATCCAAAGCTCTTTCAGCTAACCAGTCCAATGATCTGAACCTTTTAAAAGTCCCCCATTTTCTTTACGTAAGTCCAGTTGTTTTGGGCACTTGTCCCCTTAGAATAGCTTCCATAGACTATTTCCTCTCATCTCCTCAAAGTTCATCAGTATAGTTACTATGAACAGCTAAAGGGCACCTGGGGTGGGGGTTGTTTCTGAAGTCCCCTCATATCTCAATTTTGATTTATATTAATTGTCTAAGAAATTTCTTTTTCTAGAACATAGTTATTTTAAGGAACTTGTCCAAAGCTCCCAAAACTACATTAGAGACCCAAACCTGGGTGACACCTCACGATGTCCCACTCTGCTTTGCCTCCTGAGTTTTCGCTTACTGTGTTGTGACTGAGGACATGCTTTACTCACACCCATTGCTGAAGGTGAGGTTTTACAACCTCTTGAAAGTCTATAGCAGTGAAGAGCTGATCACTGGCATTTAGGAACTCTCCAGGTACATACAGACAGAAACGTCTGAGTTTAGGTGTCTGAACTTCAAATTCATCTTTATTCACTCTCCTCTGTCCCATAGGTCAAGAAAGGATTCCTATGCAAATTAAGTCCTAGGAAGAACCCTGTCTATCCCATAGTCCCCCAGGATTAACACGAACTGAAGTGTCAAATCTACCCTGGGTTTTACACATATATAATTGTTTAGTTTATCTTAAGAAGTTGTTCTTTAGCAGATATTTCTTGAGGAAAGTCTGTGTTCAACTGTTTATCTGTTCAGCTGTTTATCTCCCAGGTGATAGAGTTCTCTGCCTTGGCTACAGCACAAGAGAGAGTTCCCCTTTGGAGACAGCTGTCCCAAGTTTCCATTACATTAGGAAAAATTGAGGTCATTTCTTGTTACATGCTAGACAGCACTTTGAATTTGTATCAACCAAGATTCTAAGACTGCTTGACGAGATGTAGCTGAGTTGAGAGAGTAAAGACAGATGCTCGTCATGTGCTTCAAGTTATGGTGGCCAAGAGCAGTGACTTCTAGAGCTCTTATCAGGGGCACCAGCAGTTCTAGACACAAGGCTAGAAGCTGAAAGGTCACCACCCTAAGGACATATAATCTAGCCAAGAATAATGTTGCAAACAGAGAGTGAGCCAGTTGGAGATGGACCCTTCCATGTTGATTATCTTCTCAATGTTTCAAGTCAGTTCCAATGACTCTACTTGAGCTAACATGGTTGATATTATGATTTGGCTTTGGCCTTTCCTACAAGCCTCTCAAATTGCAGTTTTCTTACTCCCAGTTAGCTGATAATGTGCTCTCTCTCAAACTATAGTCAATTCAGGTACACTGCATTAAACATGTACAGATTTTGACCTAAGACAAATAATACGTGTTTTCTGCCTCTTTGCAATTAGTGGAAATTCGAGGATGCTCTGACAGTAAGTCTGGATGTTTGGTAGACTAGTTGATGTGGTAGTTTCTCTAAGAGGAGCAGCCTCAATGTCTTTGAAATGACCCCTTTTCTTGTAGTTGCCCTGATTTGTGGTAGCGCTTTGGGTGCATCTGCTTACTTAGTTTTCTTGTGAATGCTTGGCCGTCCCTGTTGTTACATTAACTGAATTTAGAAAGCTAGAGAGTGTTAATTGTACAAAACAAAGTGCTTTAAAAGTTCTAAAGAAAAATAAGGGGTATGCAGCACAGTGTCAGTAAAGCAGGGGAAATGCAGGGCAAGGTAAATTGCGACGTGCCCTAAACCATAAGAATTGACCTTGTCTTGCCTTGTCTTATTTTATCTTGTCTATTCTTGTTTGCAACACGAGTAGGGTGAGAGTGGAATTCTCTAACAGCTAGCAGGCTGACCAACCTAGTAGCCAAAGAAAAGTCCATTTATTGATGATCATGCAGCAAGCAACCTTGAGACTCTGCTATCTGGCTGCCTTTCATTGATAAACGAAAACCAAAAATAACAGTTTTTGGTTTCATAATCTGTTACTTCTGGCTATTCACAGGTAGTGCTAAGCAGAACACATTAATTCACTTGCAGACAGCACACTATAGATGAAGTCAGTAGAGAAGCAAGTTGGGACAGCATTCAAGAAGAATGGATGGGCTTTTGCAACATCTGCTATTCTAAACACTGAGGCTATTCTTCATTGGCTGTTAGTCAGTGAAGGAGGCTTGTATTTGCTACAAAGAAGTTTCCATTTCAAAATGCTTCCAACTAAGAACCGTGCTTGTTTGCATAATCATAACAGTGTTTGATGTCAATACTGTTGTTCTGAGCCTAACATCTGCTACCCTTTATATAACTCTGGGGTTTCAAATTCAACAAGGTCTTAGATTTCCTGAGGCCTTAACAAACCCAGCAATTATTATATTATTCTTTTCAACCTTTCTAGAGTACTGTGGACAAACTCATTAAGAAGACAAACCTGGCCCTCGTGGTTGGGACAAACAGCTGGAGAGAACAGTTCATTGAAGCTATCACTGTCAGTGCGGGTGAGTACCTTTCTCTGCATGTCATAAACTGAAATGGCCCAATCTGAACTGAGTTTTCCTACTGTGACTACTTGGTCTATGGCAAAGCACCAAAGGGCTTCCATGGTAAAATTAAAAGAAATAAATGCATTTATTACATGTATGCACATTTTGGAGACTAAATTAGACATCTAGATGAAGCAAATGTCTTCGAACATGATATTTTTCTCCATCTACATTGCATCTTTCTCTCTGGAAATAGACAAGATAAATTTAAAACCTTTTGTGTCTCTAATTCACTGATAGCCAATCACGAGGCTTTGTCTGGAAATTTCCCTGAAAGCAGCACAAAGTGGACAAGGGAAGGTCAGGAAGAAAGCAGCAAAATCACAGGTGGAAAAGGAAGACATAAAGGCATTTTACCACTACCATCTGCATCGTTTTACACTCTCTTCAACAACATTTCACAAATAAGTGGTTGCACTGGCTCTAGAAATGGAAATAGAATCACATTATGTTTCTTCCTATACAAGCAAAATGTGGAGTTTTACTTAGGAAAATCCTACAAAATGAAATGTTTTTCAAACTCAAGGAGTCAGAAACCTGAGGAAATTAAATACAGAAAGAAGCATCCCTTTCCTGTGTTGTCAAACCTTGTCCACTCTCTGTGTGATTGTATAAACATAGAGGAAAGTCCCTCCTAAAGATTCATGAAAGCAACTCTATCTGGATAATTATTACCCCGTTTTGCTAATCATGTGTTCCTACTCTTGAAAGATCCTGCAGGCTCACCTTCTAAGTACAGTAATGAACAAGCTAGGTTTTTAATAGTGTGGATTCCCAAGCTGTAAAATACGGAAACAGCGTCACAAGAAGTTGGGCTGTGACTTCTAACACAACTCCCTCTTTCCAATCTGCCACAGGATAATTTGACAGATCCCCCAAGTGCTGTGGGAGCAGAGGGTGGTAAAGAATTTTATGCCTGTTTATTATTAGTACTGTTTATAATCATGCTTTGGTTTCTTGCAATTGAGTATACTGTGGGAATTTATGAACATTAAATGGTTGGTAACTGCTGAAGAGAGTGGATTTGGAATTTGCACTTAAGCTGTAATGGGGGAGGGAGAAACTCCCTCTTCATGGCTTATATTTTTCTCTAAATCTAAGATTAGCATCTGAGGCATGAGCTATACTCCCTCTTCACTGAGAGAAGAACTGAACAGACAAAAATGGCTTGAATAAGAAACTGCTGACGAGGCCAATCGTAGAAAACATTAAAAGTGAACAAGCTGTTTTACGGGCTTTGTGATATCAGAATTGAAACATTAAAAGCAACGTAAGTCTTATAGTGAACCATCCCTAATAGTTTCCAGGTTTTCTTTAGCTGCAGATACATGCCTAAGTTCAGGTTCTTGGGCGGTCATATTCATTATTGTTATGTGTCAACCATTGTTCTTGGTGCAAAGTAAATGAACAGTGAATGAAACAAATATCTCTGCCCAAGCAGACCTTACAGCCTAATGGAGGACACAGCAAATAAGACAAATGAATTAAAATAAAGGACATAATAGGGAGCTGTAGAAAAAGAATGAGCGTGTAGTGGAGAAGGAAGTGCGGTAGGGCGCAATTTAGATAGTGCGAGATGACTCAATTCAATGAAATGGCCAAATTTGCTTTCTAGCAGTGGAAATAGGCATTTTGGTTTTCATGAATGTTTTGTAATCTTCATGACACATAGGTATATTTATGACCAGTTATATCATGAAAAGAGCTTTTAAACAGGACTGTAAATATGCTGCCAACAAGGTCAAAGTCATGTTATTTGAATCTGGTCAGAACAGAGATACTATAAAGATGTTAATACTGAAAAAGATGGATTTTAGTTTGCAAACACTTTCATATATTGTGTTGAATTAAATCCTCCTTTTCTATTATGATTGTCCTTACCTTATTGAGGAAGAATCTGAGTCTCAGAGAGGCAACATGACTT
The DNA here is from genome assembly GCA_023783475.1 of Daubentonia madagascariensis. NCBI lineage: Eukaryota > Metazoa > Chordata > Mammalia > Primates > Daubentoniidae > Daubentonia > Daubentonia madagascariensis. The sequence continues at coordinate 34,121,356 of JAKFHU010001035.1, read as the reverse complement.
TGGAGTGTAGTTCAGAGCCCTAATCTACTTAATACTAGTAGATACTAGTCCAACGTACTCCCTGCTGCCCTTAAGAGAAAGAGAAATTTCAAAGGGAGGAAAATTGCTCCCAATGTCTGTCTCACAGACAGAGTGACTGGCCTTGTCATGACTCCTGGTGCCATGTGTCATCATTTCATGACGGGACTAACTCCTAAATCTTTCAAAGAACTATTAATAAATGAAATGCAAAACCTCTCAAGTGTTCTTATTTGTCATGTGATATATTGTGCTTTATGTTTCTAAATGACTGCTTGGGAATAAGGCACTATTGCAGGCTGCTGGGTAAATTGACCTTATTTACAATTTTGGGAGACAACATATCAGAAAAGTAAACCCATGTTTTAAAGGCACCAAGTTTACTAAATTATGTGAAAGCCAGTTTTAAAAGTTCAGTATTTGTCATTACGATTAAATGTTCTTGTTTAAAGAATGTTAATATTCTTAGGTTGTTACACGGATGATAAAATTTGTAAAGCAGCATTTATTGAAGACAGACTTTCATTGGATTTTAAAATTTCATGGCTAAATACTTGAAAATCAGAAAGATTTGCCTTATTAAGAATATTAAATTGCTTTTAAAGGGCTCTACTGAGAGGATTTTTTCCTATGCAATTTTCTGTGCAATGTTGGTTCTATATATCTTGCTAAACAAAAATAATAATTTTGTGACTAGGATTTCGCTCCTCTTTCTCACTAACTAGTTTCAAGGTTTGACTCCCTGGCAGTCTTTTCGCTTCTCTGCTTTTTCTGGATTTCATAGCTCAGTACCTGGACCTTCTATGACCATTATGTTCTGTGAACCAAATTCTTATAGTTCAATATTTGAAGAGTTAAAGTACTTATGAGAATCCGGAGATTAGGCAGGGATTAAACAGTCACGTCCCAGCAGTTCTCCTTCTGTTACCTCCTGGGTTATACCAGGAGCAGTGACATGCAGTAGTTAAATGACTGTCAAAAACTTGCAAGGCAAGTCCCGTACCACCAGGTGCTTTTACGATGTGTTTGCACATGCACTTCTAAATGAAGCTAGCATTCGCTGTCTGTCCAGTATGAATTTTCCCCAATTCCCCCTTCCCCCTAGTATCTCCAGTGGGGCAGGATGGTGGGTTTGACATTAAGAATCTGTGTGCCAGCTGGGATACAAAGGAAAACGGGTGTGTCAGAGAAGTGGGCAAACATTGGCTGGATACAGAGAACCAGGGTGCCAGTGCCAATTCCACAGCCACCATATTGTTCTTCACAGTAGCCTTGGGCCAAGGTGAGGTGAAGGAGAGAGTAATTGCAAGACTGGCTTTGGAGACAGATGGGAGTTTGTGTCCCAGTCCTACAAATATTCCCTGGGTGACCCTGGGCAGATTACTACACCTTGAAAATTCAGTCATTCATACGTAAAGTGGAGATAATTGTGCTTCACTCATGGAGTTGCTGTAAGGATTAATTAAAACAATGTAGGTTTTCATAAGAACCATCTCTACATTTTGATGCCAAAATTGGTTGTTGGGGAGGCAAATCTATGGAGATTCTACAATAAAACATAACAAAATTTTGTGCGGATGCAATTAATTAAATTCAATTACTAAAATGGCTAAGTGAATAAAAGTGGTTGAGATTTTTCTTTCATAGTATTACACACACCATTTTATAGATAAGAATACTGAGATTCAGAAAAACAATGTTGCTTGCTCAAGAAGCAAAAGTGGTAAGGGACAGTACCAGAATACAAATTAGCCCGAGACTCTCTCCAGTATGAAGGGTGCACTTGCTTGCTGTGCCTGGGGCCTGAGTGTACACAGACACATATACACATGCAGACGCAAACACACATATAGAACATACATATAGACATACATACAGACATACACGCATGTGCGTGAACACGTGAACATACAGAGGCACACAAAAATACACACAAACACATATATGGACAGATACATGCACAGACATACAAAGGCACAGACACACAAAACACATGCATACAGAGACACGCACATGCACATTATATGGCATGTATTTGTTTGGATATTTGAGTTGCAGCTTGAAATAGGAAGGTTTTTTTCCCCTTAATATTTATGTCTTTTCACAGCCTAGTTCATCATTCCTTGAGGGGGAAGACAGTCGATTCCCTGAAGAACAATGGGAAGTGTTTGTTTTCCTAGATGCATCCATAGGCTTCTCCTGCATACTAATTTGTGACATTCTTTGAAGAAAATCTACACACTACACTCTCTTTTACAAAATAATTTTAAATACACAGCACTAAAGATGTTGCTGAAATTCTTTTACTTTTGATGTAGATATTTATTTGCATATCAGACATAGTATCTATTGGCATCTTCATAATGAAAGAACACTCAAGAGTGACCAGAAAAAGCCTCCTTGTAGTCTTGGTTCAGTCTCTTACAACTGTATAACCTTGGCAAAGTATTTAACCTTTCTGAATTTTAGTTTCATCATCAGTAGAATGAAAGAGTTAGAGTAGGCTGGCTTTAAGATACCATCCAATATTGAAATTTCCATCCAATATTGAAATTTTGGAGTTCTGTCAATGACCGTAATAGCCCTGTGGCACCCTTGATGGTATTGTGTTTCATGGCCCACCTGATCTTGACATGGAAAAGCATACCCTGCTCACGCACCTGGCTTGTCTATATTAGATATTCAGCACGATAACAGCGTATACTCCACAAGAAAAGAGATGAGAGGACAGTCAAAGTTTAGCCTCAAAGAAAACCAAGTGAGATGATGATGATTTGGAAGTGCCTAATTTTCTTCCTGCTCCATAACTGGAACTCAGGAGTGCTGGTGGAATCTTCTACAGTACAAGGGAAGACATTCAACATGAGGCCAGGCTGGCTGGCACATGCAGGTGACCTGTCCATACTCACTACACTTCACAGTTGATTACAATGAGCCAACTTCAGCTGTATAAAGAAGTGGCGGGCACCTGGGCACACCAAACCAACATGGAGACTAGTTCAGTTTGGGGAATGCTTCTGTCATCAGTCCTTCATCCATGCATGCTCTGTGGATTAATAAGTATTTGTAATTAAATTGAATTATTTAATATCAAAAACTGTCAATTCAACGGTGACCCTAGACAATAATTCTCTTGAATAATTGTCAGCCTGATCCACTCCAAAAGTCCTGAACAATAAAAATGAGTTTCAAGGGATTGCTATGCTATCTGGTCTAAGCAAGAATCTTTCTAGCATCTCCTCTGTTATTGAGCATAATTACTGTGGGGAAATTCTCATTACTTAATGTATTAACCCTGGGTTATCTGAAAATCCCATTTCAGCAGTTAAAAAAATCCTGCTAGGTCAGGTTTGACACAGCCTTAGTGTGACTGTAAGACAACCAAAAAAGGGAGAGGATATTAGGGATTGGGGGTTCTCATTTTGCCCTGTTTATTGAGTGACTATAAAGATTCTTAATGATCCTTTCCCTAAAATCATAAGCTGACTGAGGTTCATGAAAAAAGATGCTGGTTTCATGAGAAAAAGTAGGTATAACTGCCTTTAAGAAAGTTTGTCAAAGACCTGTGTATGAAATTGTGGCCCACTTTTTGTTTAAATAATGTTAGCATTTATTGGCTATCTACTACATGGCCAGTACTTTGTCTGTATTATTTCTGTTCCTCATAGATATACCTTGAGTTATGCAGTTTTTGTCCTAAGTTTACAATTAAGGATCCTGAGGCCCGGAGTTGTTACATAACTTATTTAGGGTCACACATCTAGTAAGTGGCTGGCTGGAATATGAAACCCTGTCTCTGTGAGTCTAACACCAGTAAGCTTTCAGCTCAACCCTAAATGTAACTCCTACAACTTTAGTTCAGGTCTTAAGTGGTCACATTTCAGATGAGTTAATTCAGGACAAAAGGGATGAAGTTAACAAGTCTTTTAGTCTCAGTTACACACGGGGAAGTTAAGGGTTTGGAAATGAGTGTGCAAGCCTGGGACAGAGGTACAGAAGGACCAGAAAGAATAGAATCAATCCTAGAAAGTGGGCAGGATCAGTCACTGGATATCCTAGAAAGTTCAAGTTAAATCTCATCATGAAGAACCCAGAGGGACTTCCAAATTGTTTTTATGATCTAGTAATTGTATTTTTGTCTGCCACTAAAAATTGTGTCAGGTCATCTGAAACAAAATGGAATCAATGCCCAGCCTTTTATCCAAGCTCCTGGTCTTCCCTTGTGATATTATTAGTTATTCAGGTAGGTTTTTTTCATGCTTAGAATCACTGGCATGTTTGAACAAATAGGAACAAAGGTTGCACAGTAATTATTTGAAACTTGAACAGGAAATATGAGCAACACTGCCAGCTGTGCAACGTAGCTCCTATCCCTTCTTTCATTATACAACTAAAATATTCATATTCTTTGTGATGGAGAGTACATATAATATGTATGACAAATAAAGTGTTTAAAATTTTTTAAATTGTATGTTGGAATCTTTGGCTTCTTTGGATACTTGAGTTCAAATGGTCAAAGAGCCACCCTAGTTGTGTGGGTGCAGACAAGTCCTCTGACCTCAACTGGGAGTTGAGAGGATTGGAAAAGACAGCCTTGTGAGTTGTCTTTGGGGCGTGGAAATACTAAAGAGTCCCTGTCCCCTAAAGGACCCCTCATTTTAATAAAGAAAATGTCAACTTGCTTTCCATCACAATGCTATTTGAAATTTAGCATTCTAACTTTAATCAAGATGGAATATCTGCCTTGGAATACATGATAGATACGCTGTAATTACACCGACTTGGCAACAGTTCATTTAAGATATGTGATGCTTAAGATGCACTGTTTAATGGTCATGTTAAGTAAATTTAGTAGCTGTTCTTACTTGCTTTGAATAGGATATCAGAAAGTAAATCTTTTTTAACTTATCAGAACCCCATTCAAAACCACCCTCACTGGAGTATAATTTGGTTATAACTTTAATTTTTACCTTTAAAATATAACATTTGAAAAGTTGTATTTTATCTTTTACAAAACCTGAGTTACTATTCGTGATGTCACTTACTATACTTTAAAAAAAACATGATAAATTTCTACTTTAGTTTAAAGAAAAGAGGTTTTATTTCCCCAGAAAATTAATTTTCATCATCTCTGCAATTAGAAAATTATAATTCATGTAATTCAATGTTTTCTAATTTGCTTTGGCCATCAGAAGGCTTAGTGAATTCTTTTGTCTAAGTGTTCAAAATTCACTCAACTCCAGTGTCTAAAAGCATCCTTTATGCCTGCTTTCTTCAGACATTTTTTTGTCCTATTTTATCTTAAAATATCTTATGCTCTATTGATAGGTACAGATCTGCTCAAGCTCTCTTAGAAGTAGAAAGAATCTAAATTAAAAAACAAAATTTAACAACAGCAAATCTGTCTTGTTCATCCCTATTTCTCTAACACCTAAGACAGTGCTTGGCAATGCTAAGTCTTTGTTGAATAAAGAATGAATACATTTATGTGTAAGTTAATGCTTTCTAATCCATGTATAACTGGATTAAAAGCATGTTTTCACTACATCATACTACTGTGTCTGATCTAGAAAAATGATCTATATAAATACATACTCTCACACACACACATGCCGTGTTTCAAAAAGAGTTTGAGACATATGTAATCCCTATATAAAAACCCATATATACACATGATCTGTAGATATGCATATTCATGTATTTGTACACATAAAATGTATTTATCTGTGTGCATGCAAATTGGACATGCAAATGCATATTTCAGGTATTTTATGTCAATGTTCTTAAATGTTCTTACTGGAGTTTTACTGTTATTTTGCTGATAATTAGGATCCTAAGAGGAAAAGCAGAGGGCATGAGTAAGAAAGAGGATGAGAGTAAGTTCCAGAGAGAAACTATTTATGGGAGATATTCTAGGGCCATACCAGTAGATAAGCAAAGAAAATCTAGGATATCTATCAATTTTAAAATGTCAGTGGTAGCAGGATAAAATGTTGAATCAGGTATCTTCAGCTCCCAGTTTCAGAACAAGGCAGGTCAGCTCCACAGGGGTGGGAGTACAAGAGGGCAGGAGAAAAAAGCAATTATTTTCTGGCCCCTGGATATGCTTTAGCTGATATTTCTGAAAAGAATATTGGCTTATTGGGCTGTTGTTCCTCTTAAATGGCTTATTACAAAATCTTGAGGAAAACACCGTATTGAAGGGCTCCAGAATGATTCAGCTCTCTTATTTGTAAGCCTGAAGTCATGTCTGTAATGCAGCTTTGTCTGGAGAGGCAGCAGCTTAGCTCTGCAAACAATGCGCCATCACTGGATCCAGTAGCCCTTTTGTTGGCATGGGCTGCTGCAATATAAATACAATTTTAGTTGTTGCTTACAAATCAATGCATAAGGCATGGGGGATTTTTCCTCCCCAGGTGGGAGCCTTTGTACACCGTTTACAGGGAGGGAAGCATTTCATCATAATCCAAAGAAGTATAAGGATGAGAAAACATAGCCACCCCCCACCACACACACACGCTCCCCATAGGCAGAGAGGAGCCACATAAAAGTGACTTGCAGCATTAATTCTTGCTGTTCACAGCCTGCTCTCTTGATAAAGACCTTGTCATTGCAGCTCCTGCCATGAAAAGCCACTTGCCTGAACCAACTTGGATACACACATCCCATCCCGTGTATCTCCCCTGCCTTGCCTTTGCCTGGTCAGGTCTGGCTGGGTGCTGTGTCTTATGTCCTATTAGAGCACAGAATCTCGGAACAGAGCTAGAAAGGAGCTTAGTGATCAGCTCTTCCAACCTCCCGCCTTTTATTTTTTGATAAATAAGAACCTAAGACCAGAGATGGGAAGAGTTTCCTCCAAGGCCACACAGAGCCTATTTTAGAACACCGTACGGCACTGCTCCCAGTTTTATTCTGGAGTTGTAGAACCAGTACTTTAACCCTCAGATGTTCCGTGTCTGCCCCCTAATGTTATTTAATGACCAGTGGGCTTCTTGGTGACGTCAGATCAGACAAATCAAAGACTGAAACTTTCCTGGGCCAACACCTTGGCAGCACTGAATGAGTGAATGGCCTCAACATTGGTGAATAGTTGTTTTATGTTCACACAAGCCTCACAGCAGCCCCATGCAGTAGATATTCATGAACCCATTTATGAGAAAGGGGGAAACAAGTTGGGATTGCACTCTGACCCAGGGGTTCTGATTCCCACCCAGGTCAATCCTCTTTCCATTTTGCCACACTCGTGCCTCCCGGAGTTCAAGGCTTGTAGGCCACAGGCTTATTTCTATTCTTTACACTCTTGTGCCCAAGCTGTTTCCTCCTTCTTACAGATGTCTGGCCATATCTTCTCATTAAGGTCTTAGCTCACATGTCACCTCCTCAGAGGAGTTTCTCAACCACCCATTCACCTGACTTCATTGTCTTCATAGCTCATATCAGTATATGAAATTATTATATTTTTTCATATAACTTCTCTTTTAAAATCTCATTTATCTTTTCAATAGCATAAAAGAGTAAGTTATAATAGTTTGGCTAGTTTAGCTATACCCATTTTCCATAAGAGAAATTGAGGCACACAGAGAATCTGTGAGGTGCCCAAGAACCAGTAAATCATGGGAGGCTTCTTCTTGTCAGTGAAGGGCCCTAGCCACTGGGATCTCATTAAAAGATCCCAAAAGAGAGAAGGAAATAGCCAGCAGATGAGGGTGGCCCTGAGCGATTGCAACTACTTTGTACTGTGCAAACCCAGGCCATGATTAGAATCTTAGATACTCAATATGTATGACCACTTTGCCAGCCAATCCACTCACAAACCCCATGATCAGAACAGAGTGCCTTCAGGTGATCCTAAGATTGGGCAAACAGCCACAGGAGAGAGTTGTTGTCTTTGCTGAAGGACCAGAGTCCTTCCTGTTTGCTCCCAGAGAGATAGATGTTTGCCATCAAAATGAGGAGAATCCCAATGGGATCTGAATAAACCACTAACAGAGGTTTTGCCCAAAGATTTTTAAAAGAAATCAAATTTTAGGAAGAATAAAGTGAAGCCAGTCATACTCTGAAATAACAATTCAATATTTCGTATAATATATCATATGCAGAGGGTTAATTTAAGGAGGATAGTTATTTCCCAATTACACTTTTCATAAAACAGTGCCAAATGAGCTTAGATTTTATCTGAATGAATTTTTGCTATACAAACCACAGAGATTTTTCTTTATGGAAACAATGGGTCAAGTAATTATCATGAAGTGATGGAAAGAGTTGTAGATCTCATGAGCAAGTCGCTTAAATTCTCTGAGCCTTGGATTCTTCATCTTTAAAATGGAGAAAATAAGACCTACTTCAGCAGACTCCTGGGAAGATGACAAATAAGTGAGATGTATGTGTTTACCCATATACATGAAGGTAATGCTCAGTAAGTGAACCTGAATTCATAGCTTAATCACAGCGGCATCTTAAGGGCCTCCGGGCGGTCTTTATGCCCCTCTGCACGTGGGCCAGCCTTTGGTATACATGTACCCTTTTTAAAAATTTTAACATTTTCTAGGACAATTGGTATGTTTGTTGAAAATTACAGAGTTATCACTGCCCAAACAGTTCCTCCAAGGCTCAGCTTCCCACGCAACAGGAGGCTAATTTAGACACAGCTGCCGATATTTACAAAGTCTTATCAGAGCCATCAGGCCAGTCTTAGAACCTGGTGTGCCCACATACTACCCACTGTAACTAAACCATCTAAACTAGCAGGAGGCATCTACACTTGCTAAGTATCAGTTCTACTTGATGAAGGTTTATTTCTTAGGTGCTCAAGTCGCCAGGGAATGTTTCTCTATTTTAGGAGCCTGGAATTCTGTCAAGTTTACAATTAATAAAAAACTAAAAGAACACACTGCATTTCAAGATCCTAACCCTGACATGGAGTTAATTTGAAAAAAACCAAGCTTGGAGCAAAAACACACATGACTAATTATGTCAAGCTGTAATTATTTAGGAGGACTCAATTCACATAGAAGAATTCTTAAAAAAAAAAAAAGAAGAGAAAGCCTAAAGCAGTCAATTTTCAGCTTTAAACAGATTCATTTTGCTAATAATCAAACTTGCATGGAGCTAGAACTCCTTCGTGGATCTGTTTTTCATTTTGACAGTGGCTACATTTGCTGAGAAATATTTCTGTCACATTAAATATCCCTTGTGCTGTGTTAACCATCCTAACAAAGTCCATAATGGCCTAAGCTGGTAAGCGTTCTGTTCTTTGTGGATAATTTCATCTAGAGGTTCATTTACCTCAGGCAGGACTGAGAGTTATTCGCAGAGAGTGAGTTGCCTTCTTGAGTCCCTTTCCAACACTGTCAACACATCACTTGGCCCAAACTCCCCAAGAACTAGCATTGGTCCCATGGGACAGGATGGCTCACAGCTGTCTGTGGCTTGGAAGGAGGGGGTGGGGAAGGTTAATAGGGCCTATATAGTGTCCTCTCCATCCAAGAACAGGCCAGCAGTCCAAGTGACAAATCTGTAGCAATCTGGAACTCAAATTTCATGCACAATGGTATTGATATCCAATGCATTTATCAAGAGAAGGAGAATGAAAACCAGAAACAAGTGGGGTCTCTAGAAGTAAACCACATGTTACTATATGTGTGAGTGCCTAGGTATGGTAGATTCTAGGCGTGGGGTCTCTACACTAATTCTGATCCTTGCTAGCTAGTGAAGAAAGACCTCTCAGTATAACACTAGGGTTTCTCTCAGGCCTTTGGCTGCATGGGGCTAGGGCAGTAAGACCAGCCACCAACAGCAGGGCTCACACTTTCCCCAAGGACAACTGGCCATACCAAGGGACTTTTTTAAAATTCAAATACATACTTAAGAAGGATTCAAAAAGACAAGTTCTTAGAAAAGCTGGTATTATGTCAAGATACAAATTTTTTTTTTAATGACAAAGTTTTACATGGACCGAAAAGAAGGATAGTAAGTAATCACTTCTCTTAAAGAGCATATCAAGGATGGATGAGAAAGGTTGCACGTTCATATCTCCAGTAATCAGTTATACCAGTGTGGGAAATGGAAGCCATGCCCTAGAAATGGATTTGACACAGTGAGTTGTTGTTGATGTGTAGGTATAAGTAAGCTCAATGTATGCCAATGTGTGATGTGGCTACCAGAAGCCCAATGTGTACGTTAATGCGCCCAGAACAAGAAAGGTGAAAGACCTTCCCTACTGTGGGTGAGTTAAGTGCCTCTTGGAGTTGTATTCAGCTCTGAGCACTGTATTTTAAAGAACAAAGATGTGGCTAACTTGGAGGGGGCTCAGAGGAGCATGGCCTGCCTTACCAAGGGACTTGGAGCAAGGACTGAGTGTAATGTGAAAGTAGCCAGCTTAAAATGCCTGAAGAAATGTCTGTGGAGCAGCATTGGACTTACTCCATATGGCCTAGGGGTTGGGGCCGGGACAAGTGAGCGCAACCTCACAGCCTGAGCTGACCACCAAAGCCACTAAACCTGCATTATGAGATCATGAGTACCCTAATAGCTGAGACTCTTAGGTGTGGCACAGGTGACCATTTAGCACAGAAATTTTAAAGGAATTCGCTTCAAGCAGGGGTTGAACTTGGCAATCTCCCAAACCCTCCTAAAGCTTTAAGTTCAGGTATTTTCTAATATCCGCTTGTTTCAGTTGATAGAAGCAAATGCGTGCAATTTTTTTGTGTGTATGTGCTTGTGCTGTGGCAACTCATAGATCTAGAAATTTCAGCAAATTGTGTTTTGAGATATCTCTGATAAGGAAGTATCTTTCAATATACTTAGAAGAAAAACTGTTGACATTTTCTACTTTGCATCAGAGAATATGTACTTCCCACCAACTAGGTTATAGGGAAATGTTTACTGTACTTCTCCAAAATCCAGAACAACATGTAAATTTTTGTTTGGAAATAAATATTTGGGTTACTAAATTTACTGGCATATAGAAACCATTAAGAGTGGGAAGAGATTATACTTGTTTTCTCACTAGAAATAAGATACAAGCACATAAAAGTGGAAAGGGAGAGAAAAGAAGTTTTAGATCATTGAGCAAGACAATAAAAGCCACTGGGTTTAACTCAAGCCCTCACGTGTTAGACACCCCCCCACACACACTCTCACTAATACGTCACATAGATAGACACAGATAGAAGAAACTAGGGAACAAAAATTCCTCTATTGAATCACACTCAGGTTCTTTTTTTTCTTAAAATGAGAAGAGGTGAATTAGCTGATTGCTAAGGTTTCTTTCATCCTTTACATTTTATGATTCTGTCAGAACCTTTGAAAGCAAAGAAAAATGGAAATATATAACAGGGCAGTGGAACTTAATTTGTAATTACTGTATATCAAGTTGCAAAAAAGTGATAATTATGAAGGAGAATTTTATATATATATGAATATATATATATATTTTTAAAAAGAGCTCAAATACACAAAGAGAGAGAATGAAATAGTGGTTACTGTGGTTCCGTGGGTGGAGTTGGGAGGAGGAAGTGGAGAGACATCAGGTCAAAAGATGCAAAATAGCAGATATGTAGGATGAACAAGTTTAGAGATACAATGTACAATGAGAGGAATAAAGTTCATAAACTTGTATTAGGGATTTTTGTTAAATAAGTAGATTGTAGCTGCTCTTGTCATAGAAAAAGTAACTGTGTGAGATAACAGATATGTTAACTGCTTCACTATAATAACTATTTTACTATCTATATGTATGCCATAACATCATGTTGTAAATCTCAAATATACACAATAAAATTTATTTTTAAAAAATTTAAAATTAGTCCAGGTGCAGTGGCTCATGCCTATAATCCCAGCACTTTGGGAGGCCAAGGTGGGAGGATCACTTGAGGCCAGGAGTTCCAGACCAGCCTGGGCAACATAGTGAGACCCCATCTGTAAAAAAAAAAAAAGTTATCTGGGTGTGGTGGCAGGCACCTGCAGTTCCAGGTACTCCGGAGGCTGAGCCAGGAGATCGCTCGAGCCCAGGAGTTTGGGGTTGCAGTGAGATATGATCATGCCCCTGCACTCTAGCCCAGGCAACAGAGCGAGACCTGTCTCAAAAAAAAAAAATTTTTTTAATTAAAAAAAGATTCCAAAGTGATCACAAGCATGGTGTCTTCCCTTTACCTGATTGTCCCATGTTTACTTTGTCCCCAAGGGCTTCGGAAAGAGCTTATAGCTGGTCTGCAAAAAAAAAAAAAAAAAAAAAAAAATCATGTCTGGAAAATATTAGAATATGAATATACTGATGGTGTGATGGTATATCTTTTCATATTTCTAAAAAAGGAAGCATTGTATCTGCATAGCACCAGACATTAAAAGAATTCTCAGATTCAAACTTTGAACCAACAAGTGGTAGGTGCTAAACTCTTCAACCTGCTTCAATAAGGCGTCATGTGTAGTAAAACATTCCCTGCGCTATTAGATCAAATCCCAACTCAGTCACTTACCAACGGTGTGATTATTTTTAAAAGTCACTTAAATTCTCTGAACTTCAGGTTCCTCATATGCACAATGGTATTAATAATGCCTACCTTGCAGGGTTATTGTAAGGATGAAATAAGATCAGGTATGTGGAAGAATTTAGCTCACTGCCTGTCACTTGGTAGACACCCCACTATGTTTCCTCCCTCTCTCCCTCTCTTTCTTTCTTTCTTTTCTTAAAATCAAGCAGCCCAGGGAAACTAGTGATAATGGCTCATTCAAACAGAATATAAATTCACTGAAATCAGGATATTAAGGTTGTATTGATTTTCTGCCTTTCCTCTGACAAATAACAATAGTGGAATATGGCCCATTTGTCTGTAAAGGGATTTATGGTTTTCTAAAGTACTTTATTTCCTCTTCTGGTCCTTACAACAGCTGTGACGTGGGAGTTAGGAAACTCATTTGACAAGTGAAGGAAGTTTAAGTGTCTTGCTGCAACACAAGTTATCAGAACTAGAAATTGATTTAAGTCTTCTGACTCGAGTGTCCGTCACACCCCAGCAGCCTCTTTTTCTGGTTCTCAAAGCTCTCCCCGAGGCCAAATCCTGAATACCTAGGGAGGGATGTAAGCAAACACCTGTTTACTTTATGAGATATGTTATCTGCAGGTACCAAGCCCAGGGGGTGCCTTTCAGGATCAGTTGTGCTGGTGATGCCCTTGTTCTCATGCTTCAGAGCAGGGGCCGTGCAAGTACTGGTCATCGATAGATGAAGTGATGCCCTGTCCACTACCTGCACTTTTAATGATTTGCTTGTTTTTGGTAGTTATATTTAGGAAGTCCAACATATATCAAGGAAGCTATTTAAAAGGCTGTGGGAGGGATTAATCGAATATAGCTTGTTTGTGTTCTTTCCATAAGTAGAATCCGTAAAGCTCAAAAGAAGGATTCTGAGATCAGAGGAATTTACTTTGGATCCTATAAAAGCAAACCCACCAACCTTTCTGTTTCCTTGCTAACACAGAGGAGGGACTTGAAAGAATTACATAGCCTCCAGTAACTCTGAGTTGGCAAACACATAGAAGCACAGAACTGGCAGATTACTATCATCTTTGTGTCACATAAAAGATGTTCCTAGGATTTTTTTTTTTAATATTCTACTGCTCTTTGCAAGGAGCAGACTTTTAAGTATAGTCCAGATGGTGATGGCTGAACATAATATTTCTTTGTCCTTCCCCAACACAGGGTAATTGTGCAGCATGCATGGCAGTCAGTGGTCATTTTTAATATTTAAATGACATCTGAGTTGGGGATAAAAATTTATAAAGAGCCGTGAGATCCCAGGAAAAAGGATGGAAGCCACTTCTAGTTTCAAATGCTATAAAACAGACGGGCCTCCCATTCCAGACTTAAGCATTAAACGTTCAGATTCTTTGTGATGCTGGAAGCCTGCAACAGGAGGAATTCTCAGTTTCTCTGTCTCTGTCTCTCTCTTTCTCTCGCTCTCTCTCTCTCTCTCTCTCTCACACACATACACTTATTTTGCCCTAACTGATCATGAAGTTAATTTCAGAGGGCGGATTAAATTTTGTTTTCAAAAACCTAGAATGTAACCTTAGTACCCAGCATGTTGACTAAACAATTAAATAACGAGGGGGAAGCACGGGAACAATCCCAAATGAAAGAAAATAATGATAACCGCCATGATAATCACTACCTTGAAATATCCTCAAACACTTTGCAAAGATGATCTAATTATTCCTGTGCATCTCTCTCATGGGAAAGGTGTTATTATGTCCATCTTGAAGACAAATATAATATCTACTCTCGATTTATGTGTCATTTCTTCTGAGAAGCTTCCTTATTTGTTTTCTTGTTCATCTTCAAAATAGGAGACTTAGACACCCCAAATTAAGTAATTTTGTAGAGAATCACAGGCAGAATAGTCTGTGTTTCTATGAACGATTAATTAAAATTTAATGTTTTCCAAACTATTTTAATCACATACCCTGTGAAATTATAAAATGTCCACAAATACAGAAACTAAAAAAAAAGGTCTGATACAAAATAAATATAACTAGAAATTCTAGTGCTTTTTCTGAACTTTCCTGGGTGCACGCACACCCCCCGCCCATTTGCAATGGGGAGTGGGTGGGAGAAGAGGCTGAGCAAGAATCAACATGGCTTCTCTTCTTCCTCCCTCCTTATGTCAGCCTGGAATATTGCCGCTCTCACACTAAGTTCTACCTGGAGCTAAAACGTAGGGTCAAAAAGAAGTGGGAAGAAAAGTGAAAGAAGGAAAAAGAGGAAATGCGTAAGGAAACAAGAAGGAGGAGATCATGGCAACACTGAGTGGCTGTCCCTACATTTACATGCCATGACATAGGAGGCCCCCAAAGGGCTGCTATGTTAGTTTGCCAGGGCTGCCGTAGTAAATACCACAGACTGGGTGGCTTTAACAACAGAAATTTATTTTCTCACCATTCTGGAGGCTGGAAGTCCAAGATCAAGGTGTTGACAGGTTTGGTTTCTCCTGAGGCCTGTCTCCTTGACCTGCAAATGTCTGTCTTCCCACTGGGTCCTCGAATGGTCTGTCCTCTGTGCATGCACATCCCTGGTGTCTCTCTGTGTTTCCCAATTTCCTCTTTTTTATAAGGACACCAGGCATATCGGATTAGGGCCCACCCGAGCGACCTCATTTTAGATCTTTTTTAAAGATCTTATCTCTAAATGAGGTCACATTCTGGGGAGTAGGGCTTCAACATATGCATTTGAGGAGGGGGTGACAAAATGCAGCTCATAACAGGTGTTTTTATTAAAAAGTATCTTCTGCTTTCATACAAGGTTGTTATTATAAAGATGTCATAACCTTATGGTATGAACACTAGAGAAAACTCACACAAGTTTGGATCAGCTGACTTGGCTCAAGTTCACCACTGAGGTGGTCTCCAAAGGCAATTCCACTCATCTGCTGGGGCTTTCTCCCAACAGTTTATGCAAAGCCTCAAAGACGAGGCTGCTTTCTGTACAGATCGCCATTTCCTTGTGCAAGCTTTGGGCATTTATTTGTGCATTGATAGTATGACTTAATTGGCAAAATGTGTAGATATCACATTTATGTGTATATATCATGTAATTGTGTAGTTATGTAAAATCAGTAGAAATGTGTGCATGCATTCCTTCATTTAACAAGCACTTAACCACTTTAGTCCACATCCTAGAGATGGTGCCAAACACTAGGGACACAAAAGTGAGTGAATACCTGCCCTGGAAGCACTCACAGACAACTGGAGAAGAGAAGGAAGTGAACGGATACAATTTAGAGGAGTGGTTCTCAAACTTGGGCAGGCATCAGAATCACGTGGAGGCATTGTTCAAGCCCAAATTGCTGCCCATCCCCCTCCCCAGTTTCTGATTCAGTGGGGCTGAGCATTTGCATTTCTAACAAGTTTCCTGCACTGCTGGTGCCCGAAGCATACTTCGAGAACCACTGATCTAGAATTACAAGTGTTGGGGGCCGTGGAAGCTCTGAGAAGGAGTTCCCAGCACTGTCTGGGGGAGGCAGAGAGAGCTTCACAGAGGAAGTGAGTTTTAAAGGATGAGTGGGGAGGATAAGAATGGAGGGACTGGGACATACTGAGCACATTTAGTTCTAAAGGACAAAAGTAGGAGAAAGAGGCTATGGTTTGGGGGAAAAAATGCAAATAATTTCATTTTGGGCATATAATTATCTGGCAAATAATTCCAAAGTTTGAGTTTGAAATAGTTGCAGGAAGTGACACTGATGAAATATGCAAGACCCAGAACTATGATTACAGACTTTCTCTGAAGATTGTCCTATAGGTGATTATGTAACTGTGAATCCCCAGAGTTGGACTTCAAGCTGGAAGAAAAGAGTCCTAGTAGACCTCTGTCCATAGTTGTCCTTCTTCAAAAGAGGCTTCTTTCTCAGCCTGGCACAGGGCTTTCCAACCTTTTGGAAGAAATCTTCTTCATTTCTCTGAAGTGACAAATCTCACTGGAGGTGATACGAAAGTAGCAGGGGTGTGTTGATTGCATGTCAGCAGACTGGTTAGGGGTTAAGTTTTTCCCATTGGGCCATGAACCACAGTGAGGAGGCATTTCAGTACCTTAATAATGGATTGGCTAATTGTGATTCACTCTTGGAAAACTCTAAGCTTCACCCACCTCTCACTGGCCTCCTGTTACTCAGAGTGGAGGGATCATGGGCCTGGGAAAGAGAGATTGGGAGAGAGGAAGACCCTGGTAGCATGGATTGTGATGAAATGTGCTTCATTCCTTTCTCCCTAGGGGAAGACGATGATGACGATGAATGTGGGGAGGAAAAGCTGCCCTCCTGTTTCGATTATGTGATGCACTTCCTGACGGTGTTCTGGAAGGTCCTCTTCGCCTTCGTCCCGCCTACAGAATACTGGAATGGCTGGGCGTGTTTCATCGTCTCCATCCTCATGATTGGCCTACTGACAGCTTTCATTGGAGACCTGGCTTCCCACTTTGGCTGCACCATTGGTCTGAAAGATTCTGTGACTGCAGTCGTGTTTGTCGCACTGGGAACATCAGTGCCAGGTAGAGAATACATTCATATATGATCCCCCCGGAAGCGGAAGCTCACTTGCCTTCTCGACACTTTCTTTCCTACAATTTCAAGGGCTGTGATAACAAACCAGGCCTAAAAAGGGTGAGAGCCCAGAGATATAAATAATGTCACTGCCAGAACATTGTCATGACACTTCTTAAGTGTAGAAAGCTGGTCAGTCTCAGTATGATGACAGGAAAGCATTCCCAGAGGGTCTCCATGGCCTGCGTGGAGAGCAAAGATGGGTTTGATGGATAGATTTTCAGATCAGCTTCCCATTACAATGAGCATTTTCAAAAAGACAAAACAAAAATACAGAATCATCTTTAAGAACAAAATTTCTGTCTTTTATAAATTTACAAAGTGTGGATGATTTCCATGAAACTTGTACTTGTTTGGGTAACTGACATAACATACTTACTGGAGACCTGATAAAATATTCTCTTGACCCAAATATTAATGGAAATAAATAGAAAACAGACGTTGATCAGGACAGGGGAAAAGTAATCCTAACAAAAGTGAACAGACCAAGTATACATTTCAAGGACATCCCTGATGCTTTCCTTATAAGGCAAATTTTTCTTCCAAGCTACAACAGTAGTTTATTATGTTTATTCAGATTCCTGAGTAAGACGTCATCTCCCCAAACATAATATTGACAGCAGTAATTTTCAAACTTTGGTGGGCATCAGCATTTCCTGGGAGCTTGTTAAAAAAATGCAAATGCTTAAGACCCATCATCAACCTTTGGAAGATCTAGGGGGAGGGCCCAGAAATGTGGGTTGTAGCTTACAAGTGGCTCTGGTGCATACCAGAGCTTTCTGTAAATGAAATTCTAGGCCTACTCCCCAGCACTAGCTGGCATCTTGACAGACATACAGCCTTAGCTTTCAACAACAAGACTAGCATTCTCTACGGAGTAGCAGGCCAAGGACTAGCATTATGGTGGGCTTGAAAAAAGGCAGGACTTGGAGCAAATGTAGCTCTGATGCTGGTGCCATTCACTGTCCACCATCCTCTCTTACCACAGTCCTCAGATGGGCACCATGATTTCTATGAAAACTTGCCATTTCTGGCAGTTTTGGCTTTTGTTTTGAGGCTGAAAACAACTACAGTTTAAATCATGTATTTCTTTCCACTGAAATTCACAAGTTGTTCTTCTTTAGGCAGCCACCATCTCCGTGACTGTGGTCCTTACTTAACCTCTCCGAGGCTCAGTTTCTTCATTTGTAAAACAAGGGTAACTATCCTTAATGTGCAGAATTGTGGTAAAGATTAGAGAAAATACCTATAAATGGTGCATCTAGTAAAGCATCTGGGATGTAGAAGGAATTTAATAAAATAGCTCTTATGATTATTGTTTATGTTGAATAATTTAGGATGATATAACCAGTATAAATCTGGATACTTCATGCACACTTACCCTGAGTAACCCTGAGTGACCCTGAAGGAAGTGTCCAGATTTACACTGATCAACCATAACACATGGTGTTATCCAACTGATTAACCACTAGGGCCCCTGAGCTAGAGACCCCACATGGTTTTGTGTCCAACTGAGCTAATGGAGAGGCCAGAAGACTCAGAGAACACTCTTCCTCCCGCCTTAGCGAGCAGCTAGTCGAAGATGGCCAGTTCATTGTCGACCCTCCGAGGAGTGCAGACTCACTCGCGACCCCAGCTGTGTTCCAACAGTTCCATATTTGTTCTTTACACTGAATTTTTTCCAAAAATTACCAGAAATTTACCGGAGAGGAGGAAAAACTTAAAATATTCATATGTTAAGTTGTTTTGTTTAGAGAATATATGTAAAGCCAAAGGAACTAAACATTATGGTTGTCTATTGCTTCTATCTGAGGTTATTACAGGAAAATATGTTTTGGGGTTCACTTTCCCTAAGGCTTGAGTCACTGCGTCAAATGGTGTTCAAATTAGCACACACTGTTGGCTGTGGGTTTAACCCCTAAGGAGAATATGTGCAAATTACAATAATAAAGGCAAAATTAGGTCTCTTATGACAGTTATCCAAAATCAGCCTGCCATTCTGGAAAGGCAGTAGTTTATCCTACTGAATGCATTTCTTGTTTTCAAAAGGATAAAAAATACTTTTCCTACATTAAATCCTCATTTGAGGTAGGAAATTCTCTTACAAGATCAAATTTCTCATTTCTTAAAACGTTTTTTTATTCCCCAATGCCTCCTCTCCAATACCCACCAAACTGACTCCTTTTTCTAAATGCCGGTGTTCCAAAATGCCTCTGTATATCTCGTGTTTTAATAAACTCCTGAGAAGTGTAGCAGCCATATGATTAAAGTTTTTTTTTCTATAACACGAAATGTGGATTACAGGAAACCTTAATGTTAGGGGAGTCACTTGTTCTGCCACTTAAAAGTAACTCCAAACCCAGGTGGAGACATTGAGAGGTAAGAAAACGTGTTTGGGAAGAATACAACAGAATCATTAGTTTTTGAAATGGTTTCCCTGCACTGCTGGAAATGCTTCCCATTAGGACACAGATTTTTTTGCTCTGTTATTGGGAGAATTCGTAATTTGCTGCTATATTAACTGTGTAGCATGTTCCCCAAACAATATATTCACAGGTAATCTCAGATAATCATAGCTATATAAATAGACATTTTTTCCCAAAAAAAGCTGTGAAAATTGAACAAGATGCTAGATGAACATATTTCTGACTTTGTTCTTCAACCCTGCTGATTCAGAGCAGTGTTTTATTATATCCCTTGACTCCTAAAAAAAAGAAGATGATGCTATTGTTTCTAGATGACAAAGCCCAGTTGCTACATGCAGAAGAAAAATAAATAAAACGAATTGTCTTCACTTAAAGCCTACCGTTACTCGCCATTGGTCCTGGGGCCCAGCGTCTTCTCTAGGCTGATGTCTTGGCACTTTTCCTAAAATAGAAGGGCTCCTGCCTAGTGTCTGATGTACTGCTGCCTCTTTCTACCCATGACTCTTAGCTTCTTAGATTGTGATGGCCAGATGGGCATTGAAAACTACCCCCCACACTAGTCTTCCTGCCTCAAGGGAGGATTTAATATCTGCATATCTCATTAAAAGTATTTTTTACCTTACTGTTCAAAATGTATGGGGAAAATGCTTAAGATTTTTTGAGTGAGACAGAGCTGCTTCTTTTTACCAGCTGGTATCAAATGCTCATTATGATCTACTGGCAGAGAAGGACTCATAAAGGTCATCACTCACCCTCAACCTTAGGTGCCGACAAGAGCTTGAAGACCCGTATCTATCAGTACAGGAAGGGCCTTCTTTTCCTGAATCGCTGTTCTTCAGACCTATCTGTCTGGAGGGACAGGCTTTTCCAACAGTCTCTTCCTACCTTTCAATGTTGGAGTAAGCTGGAGACTGGTCTCTATCCCTCTTTTCTTTTTGGTCCATACTTTTGGTTCCTGAACATCAGTCTCCATGGCTTAAATGTCACTTGTATGCCAATGATTGCCAAATGTATAGCTCCAGTCTCAACTTTCCCCTGACTGCTAGATTCATATACCAACTGCCTTCCCTATATTGATGCTAGATGTGTAATTTGCAGCTCAGAATTACTATATCCAAAACAGAACTGTTGATTCCTACTGCCCAGTGGCCTTATCCTTCAGCCAAACCTGTTCTTTCCAAATCTTGCTTTTCTCAGGAAAACAATATCATCAATATCCTTTTTCCTCCTTCCCCTGGTCAATCCATTTATAAGTCCTGCAGATCTTTCCTGTAAAATATTTCTTGATCAGGCCCACTTAGCTCTTTCCGTCACCTCCATCCTAGTCTACATAGCCATTCATTCTCTCTCACCCAGACCCCTGCAGGAGCCTCCTATCAGTCTCCCTGCTTCTGCTAGAGATAATTTTAAGATCTAAATAAGACCACAATCTTCCAATGGCTTATGTCGCTTAGGATAAGCTCCAGAAGCATCATTCTGACTTTCAAAGACCTGTGTGATTTGGTCCCTGCTTAGCTTTTCATTCTGTTCTTCTCCTTGTCCACTGGTCTTTGGGCCCAGCAGCCTATCTTCTACCCTCCATGCACCAAGTTCATTCCTTTCTCAGGGGTGCACTAGCTACCTAAAATGCTTTCTCCCTTCATTTACACAAGACTGGCTCTTTGTCTGCAATCATGTCTCATCTTAAATGATGTCTTCCAAGAGGCCTTTTCTAACCACCAAGTGTGAAGTGGTCACCCAGTCAGCCTGTATCATCTCTCTCTATTTTCTATAGAGTATTTATTACTTTCTGGATTTTTTTTGGTTTTATTTGTTTTTGAATGTTGTTATTGTCTAACTCTCCCCACTAAAATGTAAGCTTCATGGGAGCAGAAATCTTGCTTTTTTTCCTCTATATTACATCACCAGCTCTTAGAACCATGCTTAGCTATCACATAAATAATGCAATTCTGTGTGTGTGCATGTGTGTTGTATATATACGTAATGTACAGTCAGTTGTTTACACATTAGTATGAGTTGGTTAGTATCAGGTTGCTTTCTTCCTAATACCTTCTGGAGACAACCAAGAATTAAAGTTATGATTATTAAGGGAGATGAATAGTAGATATTTTTATAGTGTGGCTTATTCTTGAGGAATAGGACATATCTGAGAAGGTTATTATGGTGAGAAGGGACAAAAATTAACTTAAGACCACTGAGGACCTCAGGGCAGAAACGGTTTTCCTCTTTCATAATTTTGGCTATGATGGGAACTATGATGAGTAGCAAGATATTTTTTGGTCTCTTCTTCATTCTATCTCTTCCTATGATCCCTATTTCTAAGACCCAGACCTCAGGCCAGTACTTTTAAAATTTTGGGTACACTTTGTAGAGTGCTAAATAGGTATTTTGCAGTAGCCTGACATGGGTCCATAACTATGTTATGTCATATTGTCTCTATAGAAAAACAGGCTCAAAAGTCAATGGAAAAAATGTAAGAAGGAGCATTTGGAAACAAAAACCCAGCCTTTTTTGTACTAGGGACCACCTGTAATTGCACATTCTTTTAGCTCACAGTTATTTACTTGGATAAGCCTTGGGTTTATTGGGCCAAGAAATTCCAGTTTATATCCCAGATTCATAGTATGGGCTTTCCTCTCAACTTTTTCTCCTATTGGGTTCAAATGGAAGTAAGTATTCTTCTTTAATTACATCTAGGGAAAACACCTAGATGTTGATGAGTTTGGGATATTTTTGTGTAAGTCTTGCCTTGGTCTTCCTCCACACATCTTGATTGGGTTTGTGCCTGATGTTTGCCTACTGCCCCTCTAGTTCCCTTTGCCAGCTGCTTACTACTGGGCCAGAAAAATTTAAAAAGTGAGTATTCTAGGCTGTCCCTGAGCCCCTGGCATTGTAAGATTTTCTGTTTCCTTCCCATGTTTTGAATATCCTTTTATCCTTTGAATTCTATCAATTAGGAATTATTTCCCTCTGGAGATTTTAAGGCATGAAGGGAAAAGAAATAGATTAATTTGGGGGAGTTTCCCTCCATTCTGTATGTAGAAACTTTAAAAAAATAATAAAACCTATTTTAGGGAAAATTTATGTCATTTTTAAGTTACAATGCTTTCAAACTTCTAAATACCATAGGAAGAATTTGATATATAACTGGATATACTGGTTGTTCAGTACATTGTCTTAGTGCAGTGTTCATGAATATGTACCATGGGAGTACAGGGACAAGAGCTTTAGAACTGAATTCAGGAACGTGGACTTCTAACCATTGCTTACTGTGTGGCTTTAATCAACTTCTTAACTCTCTGAGCCTCAGTTTTCTTGCCTGTAAATTAGGCATAATAATACGTGGCAATCCAAACAGAGTTGATGAGAGGATTGAGTAATATCATGGATCTCAGAGCACTTTGTCAACTCAAAATTGGTATAAAATGTAAGAAGTAGTTATCATTATTTACACTGAGATCAACTTTTAAAAATGGGAGAAGGAATATAAACTATCAGAAAATGAGAATAAATTTATGTGGGAAACATTTTGGGCAAGGAAGAAATTTTTTAAATTTACCACAAAGCTCCACTGTGTACTAGACATAAGCACTGTATATACATTATCTATTATCTTGTTTAAGTTATATCATTAAGTGATATGAAGTGATTTTGCCTCCTTTCAACCTTTATTATTTGGTCCCTTAGATCCTTCTCCCGAAAATGAGGTTTTTTTCCCTATTTGTTCAGTACCATGCTAGAAAACATTATATTATTTTTATAATAGAAAAAATTATTAGCTATTGATGGTTTAAATTTTTCAGTTTTTAATTTCCTAGCTTGTAATAACTCTCAAAACTAAGATATTCTGTAGTATACTTAAGCAGCAAGTACTTTACAATTTACTGTGTCCTGTTGCTTTTTTATCAGTGGAACCTCAACTAACTTGTATGGTTGTATACTGCAATCTCAAGGTGGCCCGCTAATCTCAATGACACTCCTGGAGCTGTATGGGGTACCACATCCATAAATGTAACAGTGGTAGCCCTGTCCAAAACCCACTGAGTAGCTTATAGCATAGTGAGCACCAGTATCCTCATGTTACGTGAGGAAATTAAGGCTCATGGAAAATAAATGATTTGTCCATAGTTACCCAAAGTTTATATGGTTACTAAATTGTGGAATCCATATTATCCTTCATTTTTATAATCTGGTACTTAGCTACTCTATCAGGCCACCTTGGATTTGTTTTTAAGATATTACATACACTCTTTCCCATAAGTCTTACAGTTTTTTGGAAATTACTAATTTCTCTCTTTGCCTCAATTTTAGTATTTCCCACTTTTAAAGCATGCAACAATGGGATTATATTTAAGCTCCTTGAGGTCAGGCACTATTATTATTCCCACTGGTATCAAAACCACCTAGTAGAGTCCATGCTTCAAAAGATTTCAGAAATGAATAAAGATCCAATTCTATACCCATGAACTCTTAGCATTTCCTATATGTAAAAATTTAAACACTGAGACAACTGGAAACTCTTTTAAGGATGTTCAGCTCTGACCTGGCCGGCAAAAAATAGAATGCCATCAGCACAGCCGTGTGCTGCCAGTGAATGTGAACAAAAGGGATATTTGGTCATCCTGGGCTAGACCAAACTGTCTGTGATACACAGCCGCCCAGGCATCAGTCTGGGGCCCAGGAAGGGCATAGTGAGGATGTTCTCCTGGCAGTCACGTTCTGCAGAGGCTTACAGGCAGCTTTGGAAGTCAAGTTCCAGTGTTCTAGGTCTCTGAGCAGAAGTAGGAGGCTGGGAGCAGGATCACTAGAGGTTGTCATCCAATGCCTCATCAGAAAACACACTCAGTCTACTCCTTACTTAACCACAGAGATGCTGTCAGGAGGGAACCCCAACATATCCACTCAAAACAAATACTCTTCCCAGTGGAAAATTAGATCTGGTCATTGTGAATTCTCAGAGTCATCTGAGCTCCCTTGAAAAACAGCAGGGAATTCAATTAACTCAGTCGTTTCTTCTCATCCCATCCCACTTCACATAGATTTGGTGTTCTCAGTACAGAGCTCACAGACAGATTGACAGTTAACAGTCTGTCTCAGAAAAATTATGCCAAGTCTTCTCTTCGTGAAGTGACTACACACCAAGGGGATGTCAGAGAACATGAGCTTTAGAGTCGGGTAGACCTGAGTTCAAACCCAGCCCTCCCTCCTCCGCTTATGAGATGTATGACACTTCCGAGGCAAATTGCTTAAATCCTCTAAGCCTTAGTTTCTTAACCTAAATAATAGGAACATGAAACTCTATCTCACAGAGTTGGCGTGAGGATTAAATGGGAGTGTATTTATAAAGTACCCAGCACAGAGCCTGGCATATACTGGACACTGAAAAAAAATGTTAGATCTCTTTTTCCCTCTATTTCAATGTACTGATAAATAGGTTAGGCCTCCTGAGGCACTTAACTCAGCCATATTATAGCAATTGAAAAGCAGAAAACCAAGTGAATTCTCAGCCTATCTTCATTATTACCCTATGTTAGGAATTCTGGTGAAGGGGACCCTCCCAAATGCCTTTCTGTTTCCCGCAATTTCACTGACTGTCTATGAGCTTTACCCTCTGAACACTGGGCTTTTGCATGAGACAGCCACAGTGCGTAAGGCGTGCCATCACTACAGTGTGTATACATATTTAATTGGACAATTAACATTTCAGCTTAAATGGAAATGAAAACAGAATTTCTTTACCCTGAGCCAATATTCCCCAATGGCTATGGTCAGTTCCCCCAAGAGGATCCTAAAGGCAGGTATATTTTGTTTTCAGATACTCTAATAAGCAACCATTTTCTTTACTACCAAGAAAGTTTGAGACTGCTGAAAATGGACCTTCAGATCCGTAGTCAGGCCAGGAGAGGCAAGGCTACCCAGGGACACTGCCAGAGGAGCAACACTGGACAGCCCTAATAACTCAAATGGCTTTCCATGGGCCCTTATCTTAACCTCACTCCAGTAAGGCTCTGTCTGTAGGTAAAATGCTCTGTACTTTCCAACACACTTTCCCACAAATAGGTGATGTGATTAGAGTTGAAGGAAGCCTATAAAAGCAAAAATTTACAAGGAGAGAGTGAAACAAAGGAAGGCCAGATACCAGATTTCACAAGGGTTGCTCTATAAATGGCACCATGACTGCCTGTTATCCTATGCTAAAAAACACTGGGGAATAGGCTACGCGCAGGGCATTTGTAAGAACCTGGGAAGGATCCATTTCAAAGCTATTTGCATCCTTTATTCTTTCTACTCAAAAGAAGAGTTTGCATTAAATACTTTTAAGGGTTTTTTTTGTTGTTGTTGGCAGTTATACTCCTTGATTTATTTTTGTCAGAGGGCAGTACTGCATGGGCACCTGGCATCGAGTACAAGGCTGGAAGGGGACCAGGATGATAACAATGATGTCATCAACCAGGAGGTGGTCCAGGGAGCAGGGGTGCTCAGCATGTGTCATGCCCTATCTGAAGTCCTGCAGAGTTTTTGGATGAGTGCCCCAACCCCACAGCAGCCAACTGCACTCAGTCCCATAAAAGTCACGGGATAAGAGAAGAGAGCTAAAAATGTTTCATCCTATTCTATCTAAGCCTTCTTACATACTCTAGATCAGCCAAAGCAAGGACACTTGGCAGAAACATCACGCTGTATAGATGCGTGTTTGTGTTTGTGTTTTGTGTTGGAAGGGTTGGTGTTATGCATATGCAATGTGAATGAATGTAAATTTCTCATTCTTTTCAGTCTTAGGGTGTATTCCAAAGGGAGTGAGCATCAAGTGTAGCAAAAGCGTTAGGCCTTTTTTGCTCCATGGAGACTAACAGGAGTGATGACTTTCATTTCTCCCTTTTCACAGTTGAAAATAAGGTAATGACAATGAAACATTTCAAGGACAACTGTTTTATTTTGGGTTTTTTTCTTTTAAACGCAGGCTCAGTCTGCATCCTCTAACAGCCTTATTCAGGCATAATTTACATACTTTAGAATTCACCCATTTGAAGTATATAGTGATTTGGTGATTTTTGGTAAATTCACTGAGTCTTGCTGCCATTACCCTAATCCAGTCTGAGAACATCTCATTACCCCAGTAGAATCCGTCATGGCCACTTACAGGTAATCCCCATTTCCACCTCCAGCCCCAGGCAATCGCTAGTGTACTTTCTGACTCAATAAATTTGTCTTTTCTCAATCTTTCACAAGGACTAATTTTTATATAAAAATGTCATGGATTCTCTATGGGGTAGTACTTATACTTATGAGAGTAATACATGCCAAAACTTACCACAGATTCTGTAAGATTTTAAAATTATTTTATTTGTCACAAAATCTCTATAGACATTTATAAACTACATATATTTTTGTGTCTTCATAAATGAATTTGTACACCATTTTAAAAACAATCCCACTACCCTCCCCCTCAAGAGTAATCTTGGTTCACATATTACAAACTGCTAGGTGTGGAAATCACACAATGGCACTTAGAATTAGCACTATAGAATCTTAGGGTAATATCACATGTTTAATGATATATAAATGCTTAATGGCCTTGACCAATTCAGTCAGTTGATCACAACATAGTGCTAAGGAGGCAGCTCTCATAAATTCAGTTTACTATTCTCATCCATGATCCCAGGTTGTCACCCTGTGGATGCTGACTGTTGGCCCCTGGATCAATACAAATCCATCCCAACCATTAGGAAGAGAGTACAAAGATCAAGGTCTATTGATCAGAGGCTATGTGCTCCCTGTACAAGAATGACACATTGTTGCTAAATTCAAAAGAAGAAAACATGGGCATAACTTAATTACCATGTCATGGGCCCTGCATGGACAACAAAATGAATTTAGGCCCATTGGTATTTTTAGAAGAGAGGACAAATAAAAAGCTAACTCAATTTAAAAGGCAAATCTTATGTGTGGCCATAAAAGAATTTTAATATCTGTTTGGGATAGTACATATTATAGATATGAAATCATGGTGCTTGGCATTTATGCATAATGCCAGCTGGAATGCTATCATCGCTCCTCAGCACACAGACCTCACATCCTGCCTTTTCTCGGGAATGAAACATAAGCTCTATATTACTTGTTTATACTCTGCTTCATTCCAGAAAAGGATTTAAATCCATAAAATGCCTTGCATTGTTCAGCCATCTTTTCCAGCACCTGATCCAAAAACACTAACTCTATTAGTGACCATATTTGATAACCTTTGTTTAGCTCAGCACATATAAATCCTATATTTTGTGGACAAGGAGAAAATAGCTTATTTTGGTTCTATTATTTACAATCAGGAAATTATATGTTGTGCTTCCTCACCCCCCGACACACATCCCCCACCCCCAGCCGCCAGCCTCTCTGAAGCCCAGGGGGCTTTCTGGCATGGCCTTCCATAGATTATAGGCTATTACTAGGTTATCACTGTAAAAAATTATGGGTCGAGACAACAAGCAAAACTTACTGTAGCTCCAAACTAAAATAATCCCCACCAGGGTCTGCAAATGGGCCCAGCAGAGGATTAATCATAGTTTGCCGATCCTGAGTTACAATTGCAAAACAACAACTAACCACAGATGTGCAAAATGATCATGAAAATGTCCTTCTCTGAAAGATTCTATGTGGTGAGGCTTCAGATAGCTGAAATATGGCAAACCAGAACCCCAAAACTAACCCACTTCTCAAACCAGAGGACAGCAGCTCAGGTCGCTCAAGGGGAGTAGGTACTTGGTATGAGGCTGCACTGGAAGTTGTTGGAGGTGCTGCCTGCCCTTTAGCCTATGTTTTAGGGAGAAAGGGGGCAAACCACATAGAAGAAGCTGACATCAATAACTTCTACCAGATCAAGTATTCTTGTCCTGAGAGGAAGAATTAAGCCCTATCTTCTATAGCTTCTACACCTGAACTGAGTCTACAGTGGAATAGTAGTGACAAGAAATATTCATAATAAAAAAACTGTGCTTTGACAATGCCAATAGCTAACTAGGAATCCCAAACTGAGTCTCTGAAGCAATGTGACATTCTTGATTATCAATTATTCTAGTGTTTCCCTCTACATGAGTCATAAAGGCATTAAAAAGCAGATGAAGTGGGCTCAGTGGCTCACGCTTGTAATCTCAGCACTTTAGGTGGCCAAGGCGAGAGGATCGCTTGAGCCCAGGAGTTGGGGATGCAGTGCGCTGTGATCGCACCGCTGCATTCCAGCCTAGGCCGATACAGCAAGACCCTGTCTCTTAAAAAAAAATAAAGAGAGAGAGAGAGAGATGAATACCATTTTTAAAAGATGTTTTAAAAGAAAGTATATTCCTAGGTATTTTATTTTCTTTGTTGTTATTGTGAAAGGTATTGAGTCTTTGATTTGGTTCTCAGCTTGACTGTTGTTGGCACACATGAACGCTCCTGATTTGTGTACATTGATTTTGTAACCTGGACTTTGCTAAATTTATTTATCAATTCCAGTAGTCTCTCGGCAGAACCTTGGGGTTTTCTAAATATAAGATCATATTGTCAGCAAAGAGCAATAGTTTGACCTCTTCTGCTCCCATTTGGATACGCTTGATTTCCTTCTCTTGTCTGATGGCTCTGGCTAGGACTTCCAGCACTATGTTGAATAGAAGTGGTGATAGTGGGCAACCTTGTGTGGTTCCAGTTCTAAAAAGGAAGCAGTATGATCCAGTGACCAAAGCACAGGCTTCACAGCCATTCTGCATTTCTTTTCATTCATTCACTACACATTTTAATGAGCAGCCACTATGTACTAGGCACCATTCTGCACAGTGGAGGTAGAGGGATAAACAAGATGGATGGTATGTCTAATCCCATGCAGTATGACTGGTTCTTATCAATAATATGTTGAACTTTCAGATAGCAATGAAGACGAACATTGTTAAGAAGAAAATAAAACAAAATCATGGAGATGGAATAGAAAGTATTTATGTTGGGTGGGGGAGTATTTTAATAGAGAGATCTGACTCCTTGCACTGCTAATCTTTGGCAAATTACACTTCAAACCTGTGGTTCTTACCACACCTCACACCCCTGCAGACTTACCCAGGCAGGTCTAGTCTTAGAAACTGTGCAGGTGTTACTTTTTCTTTCTTCCTACTTCAAATAATGCCTTTGGGTTATTTTTCCTTCTCTGTCTGGCAGCCGTTACTCTCATGTCACCACTACCACATCTGTTCTCAACAAAGAGTACCCCAGTCCCCTGGATTTTTCTTCCCAACACCCTTTCTCTCCCCAGTCTAAATATTCTGGGTTAGTTATGACTTCAGAATATCCAACAAATGATCACACTATAGCACCAGTGATTAATGAGGGTTTCATGAGGGCAGAGTATATGCATTTAACACAAAAACCGTTTCAATACTAACTACATATACATAGCTTCATTGTTTAAAAAGTACGTTTGTGTAATTTATCTCTTCTAAACCCACAGCAGCCATGGGAGTTAGGTAATGTAGATGTGTTATCAGGTTCAGAGCATGGGGGGTAATATCTGGCAAGTTGATGAAGAATCCTGGAAATAAGCCAGCAGCATGAGAACCTGGACATCAGGAATCACAGGATGTGGATTCTAATCCCGCCAGCTGCATTCACATCCCTTCCGACCCCTTAGGAGCTTCAGTTTCTTTCCCTGAAAATACAGGACTGAGGGCAGCTGTTGCCAGCCGCCTTGCACCTCAGAATTGTCAGGAACAGCAAATAGGATAACATCCATGGAAGTGCTCTGAAAATTATAAAACTCTATAAAAATAAGAGGTATTTGTCAAAAGATATTTATTAACCGTGAGGAGCCATGCTAGATGGGTGTGAGAGAGACAAGGAGAAACTTTTACATAAGGGCTCAGCCTCATTGCATATTCTTAGCAGCTTGGGTAGACCTCCACACCTTTATTTTCTAGTCTTTGCATTATAAATTACATATCTAGTAAGAGCCCAAGTACAAATGATAAAAGACTTGGGCATTATATCCCCTTCCCAGACATCTCAAGGACATGAATCTCTTAACAAGCCTTGTACAAAGTATTTGCCAGGCTAAGTGAATATGCAAAGCAATTTTGTGGTTGAAGTCAATAAAACATACTGTTAGTAAATAAAATATAACATAACTGTAACACAAAATATAACATTAAGAGAGGGTTTTGGTGCTGCTGCTCTGCAATCCATCATTGCTTGACAAGAAGGAAACCAAGACACAGGCCCATCCTCCCTTAACAAATGGAGTTTGGCAAACTTTCATAGTGGGTGAAGTTGTTTTATAGGAGTCTTGTTGCACTTTGTGGCCTGTCCTGGGCACCCTCCTGACCCTAGACTCCAGGTCAGCCCCTGATGACCAAGATGTCTCCTCTTCTTCCCTTCTACTCCCCCCTCCTCACCCTCCACACCCTTTGAGATGTACCTGCTCTATATGTAGTATGTAGGATGCCTTCCATCTAAGGATTCACCTAGCATAACCATGACTAATGACATACCCAAAAGGACCAGAAAAAGGCCAAAATTCAACCCTCCGTTCATTCCTAGGCAAACCCTGCTATTTGTATCAGTCTATATTTAATATATATTTATTAGCCTTTTGATCAAACAATAAATAATATGTGCTGTTTGTAAATAAAATAGGAAAGAGTGACAAGCAAAGAGTGAAAATGAAATCCTGCAATCTGGCCACCCATTTGCATTCTTGTTGTCTACCTTTCAAATTTTTAAATCCCGGGACATTTATATAAATTGCACAGAAGTGTGTATACAGATATATATAAAATATTTATCCTCACTTTTTAACGGACTGATACTAGGCATAGTTAAGTAACCTGCCTTTCACTTAGCAGAGTGTCATGAACATTTTTGTTAGTGTACCTGTACATCATGATTTTAACAGTTGCACAATATTTTATGAAGTTACAATTTATTTTATCAAAAATAATGGACAATTCAGTTGTTTCTAATTTGTCTCTAATGTAAAAATTCTACTTGGACTAATCTCTTACTAATTCCTTATATAAACTTGCATACTTGTAAAATGATTTCTAAAGCCCCAGGAGTAGAATTGCTGAGCTAAGGAGTTTGGGGATTTTTCAAACTTTTCATAGACACATATGCTTTTTTGTAACATATGATTACTCCATAGGAATGAGTTAATGGGGGAAGTTTCACACCAAATCACAGCAAGGTGAGAGCCAAAATGGGTGAACTGTCAGAATTTTTCAAAAGCCCCTCAAGTCTTACCTGTCCTCAAGTATCACCCACTGCCTCCTGTGCTGGATTGGGGTTGTATGTGGTGACCTTTTCTGTTAATTGAGTTGCCTCCATTTGCCTACTTTTAATAGTTTTCCTGTTTTTCTGAACTTACAATGCACAAAGCAACCCCTTCGAAAAGAGAATATCTGTGTGGAATAATTGCGTAGATATCCATAGGGCAAATGTACATGTTGGGTGTCTTCAGTGTATTGTCTAGATCCATAGGCTTAGGATCACATCAGTATAATCCATCTGACAAGGAAGTTCCTTCATAACCCATTAAGGCTACTGCAAGTGAGGATGAGGGTTTCTGTTTTCTTTATTTTTTCTCCAAGTTATAGTACAGTTTTTCTATCTGATCCTTCTCGGCTATCTCTAGTTCTGGCAAGGCATGAGAGTGGTTGGAAAGTTTAACCATCTCTAAAGTAGGAAAGAAGAGAAAAGAATTTGAGAAGATTCAGATAGGAGATAAATATTCCAGAAATAGAACAAAGCATAGAAGAAAGAAACAGGCTTCAAATGCAAGAAGATTAAGAGAGAGAGAAAGAGAGAGGTTATTGGGAAGGGTGGAGAAGTGAACCAGAGGACACTGTTCTGTGCAGGGCAACCCTAAATTGTGTTTGAGGCAATTGTATCTATATAATAACAAATCATCTGTCTTGGGAAAATGACAATTAATTCAGCTATTTGTTTTAGCCTCAAATCTGCCCTTGCCTTTTTCCTTTTCAAAATTAAGCAATTGTTGCTTGACTAAACTTTACCAATTTTTTGCCCTCATAGACTTGGCACTATTAAAAATAAAAAGTTATGATAAAAGTAATAGAATCATGGCTCAAAATTGAAAATATCAAAAACTTGATGCTATTTTAAGAAGTACATCTATTCAAGCCCATTTTTAAGTACTATAAAGACAGTGAAAACATAATGCCAGGAGAAGCCAAGAACTTAAGGAATAAAACAATTTCTTTATCAGTCAATGATCTCTATTATTGTTCTTAAAGAATGAAGAGTCTTTCACGAAAACAGCTCCTTCTTAATCTGCTTCAGATCCATTTCAATATATTATAATACTTTGCTAAAGGAGTCAGGCTGATGTTTCTATAGAGAACAATTTCATTCATTTTTTTTTCCAAATGATCAGCTGCTCTACCCTTATGTAGTTACAGTTGGAGTTGAACATAATGAAGCTTCTTGATATTTTCTTTGAACCTTTTGTCCATTTTCAAAAGCGTCAGTTACTATCTAGTCCTTGTCAACACCCCTTGGATCTCTCTTGGGCATTTGTGAACGTTGCACTGAAAAACAGTCCTCTTCTAGGTGTGGTTAAGAGTGGAGTATTATCATTTCCTTTTGCGAACATGTATCAAATCACAGTTTGGAAAGCAGATCAAATAGCACTGCTGATTTGTGCTCTTTCTTTTCTCTGCCTTGTGTTCCCTGGAAAATAAACCCCCATTATTTTTCTCCTTTAATTAGAATTAATCTCTTTCTTTGAACTTAAAATAGCAGGATTTCAGATACATAATAGGAAAACCAAGCCCCAGGGGTAGCTCTGCAAAGTGCAAACAATCAAGTTAACATGTAAAAATGAAAAATAATTAATTTGTTGTTTGACAACAAAAATGGTTGCTTTTTTTTTTTAAATCTATGTGTCAAAGTCATTCCCTAGATCATTACCTTGGTTAATCCAGGGGAGATGTCATTTTCCTCTTTACAGGGATGAAGAAGCCAGGCCTGTGAGTGGTTAGTGAGTGGATCTCAATCTGATTGGGGGACCTTTAAAAAATACCAATGCTTCATCCACATCTCAGATCAATTAAGCAGAAACTCGGGGTGGGCTAGCAAGTCAGTAATTTCAAAAGTTGTCCTGCTGATTCTGATTTGTAGCCGGGGATAAAAATGACTAGAAATAGGTGTTCTGATCCTGCCAACACGGGTCCTCATGAGCTTTTTACTTTCCTCTGTTTCCTTCTTTTCTAAAAATAGGTCATGTCACTGTCTCCATGTCTTTTTCATTCTCTTCAGGGACAACGTTTATGGGCAGAAATTTTGTGTTTTTCCCTTTTTCAGTTTTTTCAACTTCTCTCCTACCTGGTTATTAAGCAATCAAACAACAGCAATTCCCTTATCTTTATAACTTCACCTGGAAGCCAAACAAGGATTCTTTTCACATGAACCAATGAAGCGAGTGTGTATATGTGAGTGCGTGTGGTTTTCATATTTACTTGGGTAAATAAATGTCGCAACTCAAGACAAAAGCTTATTGAAGGTCCTCAGTGACGGCACAAGAATTAGCACATAAAGAAACAGTATTTCTCTTTAAATTTTAAAAGAGCAAGACAGAAGAGTTCATAGAAGGGGGAAAGAACAGAGAGAGGGGGGCATATACATTATTTAGGCAAAGACACCGGCCTTACAGCCACTAGTAAGATTAGGGCCTTAAACCAGAAGCTCTCTAATGTCTTTTTATGACTTTGGTTATATGAAATTTTCAAAGTAAAATAAGTAAGAATCTCTTTGATTTTAAGAAAATGTTATGCTCTATCATACTTTCAAATGCAAAGGATTATAGAATAAATAACTCTTTTTAAAGGATGTTATAACTCCTTAGAAGTTTAGAATCATTAATATAAGTCAGAATTCCCTACCATGTATGGATTCTCTTGTGATCTGGCTCTGTTATATTATAAAAATAGCTAAATAATACTGAGCACTCATTAAGTGCCAGGCCCTATTCTGAGTGCCATTCATGTTAACTCATTCCCTTTAAAACCCTGTGAAGCAAACAAGCTTCCAACCTGGCAAATAAAGCAGCCAGAGTTCAACAAATTTAAGCGTATTTCCCTCCTCCCTTGGCCTTTTAAGGTAGCTGTACTGGAACAGGGTTTTTAAAAAAATAGAAGCATCTCATAATTTGAATCGTGAAGGAACTACGATTAAGTTGCCCCAGGATCCCCACCAAGCCCACCCAAGTTGTTTTACGAGCAAAATGACCACTATATCTGAGAACATCAATGTTTCTAAAAGAAACAAGCTGCTTCCTACTTCTTCCCAGTTAGCTGCTTCCCTAAAACTCAAACATCTATTATTCCCAGGAAACCCTCCCAAACTGTGGGCACTTGGAGCAATAGCTCCCATTTTCCTGTCTTAGAGCTGTGGTTCTCAAACCTTGGTGCAAACAAGAATAACCTAAAGCACTTGTTACAATGCATATTCTTGTATCCCTTCCTCAGGAAATCTGATTAAATGAGTCTAGGGTAAAGCCCCAAATCTACACTTTTTTTAACAAAGCTCTGCAGGTATTTCTGATGCCAGTGATGTGCAAACTTTATTGACATCAGACACAGCCTTGGAAATGCAGTCATCTCTGCCACCATTTATACAATGACTAATTCCTATGAATGGATTGCTGGTCAGAGTGATTTGAAGTTAATAATTCTGCCAACACTTCTTTCCTGATTTTAGAAGGTAAATAACTGTGCTATGTAGTTTAATTTCATAAATATTGCCACAGTTTGATCCATGGCAATATCTTCAGGTCTTGAGATCTTTCTTCTTAGGATCCTCAAATATTTCATTTAGGTCATTTATTCTTTAACATGAGAAAATATTTATTATCATTAGTCAATTCTTATGAAGAACAGTGGTCATGTACAAACTCCTACAGAAAAATAAAACAAAATCTTGCACTATACATGAAGTTAATATTTTGTTATATTCTGTGCACCACTCAAACAGTAAAGTTGGAGTCTTAGAGATATGCTCAACTAAATTCTTCATTTTAAATGAGGAAACTGGAATCTAAAAAAGTGAAGTGACTTGCCCCAAAACATATAGAAGGAAGGGCTGACAGTATCTCCTTAATGAGGCTTTTCCCACTACTACCTCTGAAACCCTGTACACCTGGGCTGTCTCATTAATTGTCAATAATTCATAGGTGCTGAGGGAAGCAACCATACTTTCATAACCATGATGGACTCCAGTTAAAATCACTGCCAGTGTCAGTTCCTGGGCACAAATCAATTTAGAGTTGAATAGTTGGCCCCCAAAGCATGCTGAGAGTCAAGAATAAGATGAACCATCTGGGGTGAAATCCTTGCTCTAGATCATACATGTACCTTATGTCCAGCCTGCAAGACTGCAACAACAACAATTTTTACAGAAGAGATGTTTAAGTCTTAGTCTACAGGTAAAGTCTGAGAAATTGAGGTAAAAAATAATTTCTGGAGGAAGGTGGAGGGTGTTACCCTATTCTTGCATATTGACCAGATGACTTGGCCAAGGTTTTGTACGGTGAGCTTGAGGCGATTTTGCAGAGAACAATTGTGTCCTGACATTCTGATGTGTAGTTTAATTCCAGCCATGCTCCCTCCCGAAAAAATCTTCCCTCTTATTGATTTACAATCATATGTACCAAGAAAACAGGACCAAAAGTCTAAGACTATGTGACTGATCTAAAATTCATTAGAATTCAAAGTGGGAGTTAATAGCAAAAATTCCTATTAGAAACCTGGCCTGGTGTTTATGTGTAAGAAAACACATATGTATTATTGTCAACGTGTCTTAATTTATGCCAATCACATTGAAAATCTTGTTCATATATGTTTGTATTGAATGGGCCAAGCTCTGAATGTGATTGCATCCCCTCTGAGACCAAGACAGTAGTTAATTCTTGGATTTTACCCTAGGGAATGGTATTTGCCTTGTTCAACCATAGGCAGGTTACAGACTTAGTGTTCAGGGTAGGGCTTGGCAGCACCTAACATAGGTATGTGATGTGTTGCTCTATGCACTAAGCAGCAAAGCAGCAATAAGAGGTAATTTGGGGAGAAGCCATCACACTTCATTTGGAAAACAGACTTATCTCTGTTGGAGCTAATGTTAATGGTTTGGATTTGCATGTGTTCCTACACTATTTTTTTACATAGCTTTTGAATTGAAAATAAAAATAGACAAAAGGCCTGATGCCTAACCCAGGTAAATAAAACCTACCAGATTCAAAGAGACCCAAAACATGTTTCATTTATGTGACAAGCTAGTCACTTTGGCTACTATTTTTTAGGGAATCCAGAGAGAGACATTTGAAAAGAGGAACCTATTATTACAAGTAAGAATTTTCATGCAATGTTCACATTAATAGACTATTGAAAAATGGCTTAAGGGAGAGGAAATTGCTGCAGACCCAGGTATGCCCCCCATTTCAGCCTAAAGGACCGGTTTGGGTGTTTGGAATCCCCAGCCCCAGAAATCCTTGATTTTATATCTCCTTCCCTTCTGGTGCAGTGGCAGAGGTGCCACCTAGAAAGTCCAGGGTTTCTGGGTGGCTATAGGGTACCCAGGAGGTCCAGTGTGCCATGTGCCAGGTGCCAGGGGAGGTAAGCAGGTGTGTGCTATGGAACAGCTCCAGGTCACCTGGCCCTGCAGCAAAAGGAGGGAATACTCTGTCCCCCGAGTGACCCCCCTAACGTGGCCATCTGTTCACCACCAGCCGGTGCTAGCAGCCATTTCCACTCGGAATAACATCTCAGGTGTTCCTCAGCAGCAGCTGAGCTGTAAGTTGCTTTCTCCCACCTTGGACTCTTGCTTCTTTACTTTCCTTGCTCCTCTGCCTGCCCTTGAAAAAGAAAAGAAAAATAACTTCATTTTTCTTTTTTCTTTTTTTTTTTTTTTGAGGCTGCTACTGTGGCAGCTCCTATTAATTCCTACTAATGAAGTGTAAGAGACCATTAAGATTTGTCTTGCTTTGCTTTTATCCATCGGTCTCTGTGGTAGTCCTGATTGGGCTGCATGGATGTGTGAATAGCACAAATCCAGGAGGGTGGATTGGTAGAGTGCCCATACCTGCTTCAGTCTTTGTTCCCCTGATACAGGAAAGAGCATTCGGTGAGAAACTGCTTCAGAGTTTCTGAGTGGATAGAACTGGACCAAGAGGACTGAATGGACTAAGAGCAAAGGAAAACTTTAGCCTTCCTGGGTGGGACAGTGTGGTGTGGACTGAGAATAGGATCTGAAATCAAACAGTCTTGGTTTAAAAATTCTTATTCTCCTGACTAAAACCCTGTTCAAGAGGCATAATATCACAACATTGTAGTTTCCAAAATTATGAAAGGGGAATAATAACATCTAGTCCATAAGGCTTGTGAGAGGGTTAAATGAGAATATACATGTAATCGGTATAGCATAGTGCCTGGCATGGAATAAGCAGTGTTTTCTTTATTTCTTTAATTATAAAATAGTATCCAAACCTGCTTTCCATTACAGCCAGAGGTCAGAATCAGTGAGAGTCCCTCAGAGTTGACCAAGTCCCTTTCAGAAGGAATATGACACTGCAGACGCAGTAGCCTCTGAGCAGCCTAAATAACCTTCTTATCCATTATAAAGCATGAGAATCTATAGGCTGATATAAACTTACATGGTTTATGTTTTGTCCCCATTGGAAATTTACTGAGGAAGGATGGTAGCAACAGAGTAGCAACAGAGAGGAGAAACTCGTCCAGGTCTGGTATGGAGAGGAGAAACTCATCTAGGTATTGTATGACTCTGTGCATGCTCAGCTTGCCAGGGACCTCTGGAGGACCAAAGCAGATGACACAACACCTTGTAGTCCTATGATACTTGCTGTTACTGGCTTTGCAAATGTGAGTTCAATTTGAAAGCTATTATTATCTACTATAAAACTACTGTGCAAGGTATTTTGCAAAGTTAGCTGAAAGGACTTTGATGTCAGTAACTAGGCACCATATAGACAAGAAATTTAGTATCTTGTAAGTTAAATTTTGTTTACATGCTTAATAAAGAGAGTTATTTTAGATCCCACCCCAACTTTTAAACTGTTTTAGCCTGCTCTATTTACATTATCTTTCCAAAATAACAAAAAGAACTACTCTTAACTTTATGCCAAAAAGCATAAAAAGCATTTTACATATAATATTTTAACCTAACAACAGCACTCAGAAGTAGGCATCACTATCCCCATTTCACGATTAGGAAATTGAGGATCAGACAAGTTAAATAATCTGCCCAAGGTCACACGGTCACTTGTGAAGGCAGGGTTTGAAACCCTTAGACTCCAATGTGCTCTAAACTCCTGTGCTGTACTCCTCAAGAAGTATAAGTTACTGTTGCTGGACCACCTGTAGTGGATCATGGCTTTTCTTTCTTCAGAAAAAGATACATTCAGGATTACTGATGAACAAAGAGCTTTGAGGATGGTCATTGGTACCTATGACACAGTGAAAGGAAAGATGGCTCAATGAACAGGCATTAACCTTGTAGACAGGAGGCCAGAGCTCAATCCCCAAACATGGCTTCTTCCTAGTTGTGTGATGTTGCACCCACCACTTATCATCTCTAAGCCTAGTTTCCTCACCTCATAGAATCATCACAATCAATGCAGTAATATAGGTGAATTTGTAAGGTTTTAGGCAAACGTCTGCTATTATTGTAGTTCAATTCTTTTCAGTTCTACTATTGACTTGCTCTTGAATCTTTGGAAATCTTTCCTGACACCTTAACTTTCTCATCTATAAACCAGAGCTGCTGATACAGCATCTTTTAATAATACCCTGTAGTAGCCGTTTTCAAACTTTGGTGATCTAGAATCTTTTGGGATATTGTTAAAATAGATTCCTGGGCCCCAGTTATTATGACCTGGCACAGCTGGATGGAGCCTTGTAATATTCATTTTTTAAAAGAACCCCACTTGATTCTGATGTAGGTGAGCTATGATTACTCTCTGGAAAATATTGCCCTGCAAGCTCAATATTACAAAAAACTGTGGTCTCTGTGGATAAAGAACTTGACCAAGATCCCTTTCTCAGTTCATAATGCAGCCAGCATCAAACCCGTGACTCCCAATGTCTAGATCCTGTTCTTTTGACCACATGACTCTGACTCAAAGGAACATCAAAGCCCATCTTGGTCAATGGGTTTATATCCAGGGTTTGAATCTACAGTACACAGTTGAAGCTTCCAGTGCTCCACAGACATCTTTAAAAGTTTAATTGAGTATCATTGCCTTTTTCTTCTTCCTCTGCAGATACATTTGCCAGCAAAGTGGCAGCCACCCAGGACCAGTATGCAGACGCATCCATAGGTAACGTCACTGGCAGCAACGCGGTGAATGTCTTTCTGGGAATCGGCGTGGCCTGGTCCATCGCTGCCATCTACCACGCGGCCAATGGGGAACAGTTCAAAGTGTCCCCTGGCACGCTAGCTTTCTCTGTCACTCTCTTCACCATTTTTGCTTTCATCAATGTGGGGGTGCTGCTGTATCGGCGGAGGCCAGAAATCGGAGGTGAGCTGGGTGGGCCCCGGACTGCCAAGCTCCTTACATCCTGCCTCTTTGTGCTCCTGTGGCTCTTGTACATTTTCTTCTCCTCCCTGGAGGCCTACTGCCACATAAAAGGCTTCTAAAGGAACAATCAGATATAGTAAATTTATATATATATACATATATATACATAAAAAATTATGTATAACGAACAGAGGAAACTGACATTTGTCATGTTCACCTACCTGCTGATGGAATCCAGCTTCAAGAGCATACTCTGTACTAGGGCCGAAGTAAGAAACCATCACCTCCCATTCCCAGGGTCATCATCGTGTTGAACAAGGCATGGAGGCAAGGCCCTCTTTATAGCCCGGCCTGGAAGGGCTGCACTCTCTCCAGGTTCACAAATTGTTAAGGCTTTGATTTGTTTTCTTGTTTTTGATTTTGTTTTCAGTGGGATTGAGGAGGTGGTTGATCTTTGGCTTTTATTTTTGTTTTTTTGTTTTATTTTGTTTTGTTTTGTTTTGTTGGGAGGGTCAGGGTTGTTGCTTCTCTTTGTGGGAGGTCATGAACCATCCAAATGTAAATGGTTTTTTAGTAAAAATTTAAATTGTTAAGATTCCCTTCACCTCCTCCAAACACTTTAACAATTATTTTGGATTAAGAAAGGATCTGGGCATGGAAGAAGAAAGAAGCATGTCTTCACCATATTACCAAATTTCAAGCTTATCTCCGGAATGTGAGCAGAGGTAAAATTGCCTCCAAGAAGAAACATAGGAGCTAGAATACAGCCAGGAAACGTGATGGTTCTAGATGTAGTCTGACATTTAAGGGTATGATGCCTGGCACTCTTGTTCAACAGGTACAGAGATAATGTGCCTAGATTCCCACGAACATGCAAAATCCTTTATTTCTTATCTCTTTAGCTCTGGACTGTGATTAGCAAGGCCCTTATTCCAGCGTTCCAACCCAGCTAACCCCCTCAGTGTCCCATTCCTACTCTCTTCCTCCTATCCGCCTGCCACCCCCCATGCAAACAGGAAGAACGACCCCATTCAAAAAGCACATCATCCTTCTCCATTTGCATTACTGTGTGTCCCAGTCCCGTGTTGCTGTTGCCTGGGATTGTCTGTCAGTTTTACTTTCAAAGGCATCCATGGCTTGCACAATCCTGTTCCAGTCATAACTGAACCTTTGCTCCTTCTTCATGTGCCTGTTTGGAAATGTTGTTGTGATACCTGTTATTCAGTGCATGGATGAAAAACAAATAAAACAAAACAAAGTGTATCTGTACATAGTAGAGTATAGTACATACTGTTCTCCCATTCAGCAACGTTGATTGGACATTGAAGACATAAGTGAGTTTTCTTTTCACCTGAGTTATTACTTTTGTGTTGTTATTGAGTTTGGTTACTACTAGGGACAAAAGGAGAAAAATGGCTTATTGTTCATGGATCTGCACATTCACTTCTAAGAAGCAATAACTGTAGTGTGGGGAGAAGTTAAAGTTATTGAGAGGATAACAGGCAAACTACAAAGATCTTCATGGAAAATTGGCCATGTGGAACACATCAGAGGCCTCTAAGAATCACCCATGAGTTCAGGAAGGCCACAGGGAAAGGCCTTGCAGAAAAGCGAATGCATTACATGTTCCTGGGCTTTCAGAGCCACCCATTCCACAATACCCTTCCCTCCAAAGTATTTATTTCACATCTGCTCTGTCTGGCACAGATGGTAGATAGTGCTGGTTTGTTCATTTTATTTTTTTATGTGAAAGGCTATTTCAAGCCCTGTTTATTTCACTGTCCAGTCTAGACCCCTCTGATTACATCAGTAGTTCCTGACTCAGAAAGAAGCCAGGGTGACCAATGGGCCTTTAGAAGTGTGTCTCCTCTACTTATGACAGAAAAGAAGGCAATTAAATGATATTAGTGCCTCCCAGGAGGATTGCACTAGGAGGTTTTTAACCCTTTAAAAGGAATGGCTCTTTCTATTTCAAAATAGCAAAAATGTGAATAAACCCAACATTCCAAAGTAGTGAGACCACTAATGAAAAAAAATAGAATGACTTTGGTCACCTCTCAGAGACTTCTCTATTTATAAGGAATCTCCAGCTGGAGACATCCCTGGCCCCCTAGATTGATTCAAAGATACTTGAGAAATTAAAGCTGTTGAGACTTATTTTCTCTTCTTCCACTCAGTAATCATGATCATTCAACATTTAATAAACATCATTTGGTGATTGAGTGAATAGTTAAGTGCTGGTTACCCACTCAATCTGCCAGGTGGTATGATACTTCCTAGGGACTAAACCACGAACAAGGCAGCCCAGATCACTGCCCGCAGGGGGATTACAGTTAATGTGATTGCTATTTTCATGAGTAAAGGTTAAGACAGTCATATGAAAACAGTTTTATCTTGCAAGGAAAAACACAATGATGAAACATTTTTAACATAAACACATTGAAACTGTACAAATGCAATTGCCCAAATAGCTAAGATTTTCTTTAACTAAGAGAGTATAAAGCATAGGTTTGAAAAAGCACCCGCTTTATCATTGGCCAACTTGCAGACACGCACATCTTCCCATTTTAAACCGAGAAGGGCAATCGTGTCGGTGATCCAGATCACTGAGAATGCCCAGTTAATCCCAGTTTTTATCCTTGTTGGCAACAATAAGTTTCCCTGACCTACACCTTTACGATTCCTTATCTGTCTTAGAGGCCCACCACTAACCTGTCGTGGCCCACCAACATTGGTGACCTAATTTTTTTGGTGGGGGCACACTTTACCCCATCCTTTTTTCTTTTTTTTGGAGATTTACTACGTGGAAATGTAGCCTAGCAACACCACATAAATATAGCCAAGGGATATAAGTTGTTTAAACAATAGAAAGATTTCGCACTCATTTTTTTAGCCATATTAGGAATGTCAATAATCCTGTAGCAAATTTTCACAGAGAACTTTAAGAAATTCTTGCTGTTGGTCAATTTCAATTTCAAAGAGTTTTGGTTTGTTTGCTTTTTCAATTTTCATGCTATAGGAAAATATGATTCTGGTTGTTCAGGGTTGTTAATTATTATAGTTGTGTAAAATTATTTCATTTTATTTGTTCGGTTATTTTATTTTGTGTGTATTGTGCACAGCTTTAGAGGGGAAAGTGCACTAATTGTGCTGTTCCTTATAAATGGTACACATTATTGACACAGACAAATAAAGTTTCTAATTGTTTCTGATTTAATCACTAGTAATACAGCATTTTCTGTATGGAATGTTTTCTCTCTTTTCATTGTCATCTACTTCATTTTCTGTTTTCATGTTTTGAAGAAATAAAGACCAAAAAGGTATTATTGTGCAATTGGTATCCTCATCCAAAAGAAAGAAAGCAGACACCCAGTATTCACACTCTTGAAAATGTCAACTCTTTGGTCATTCAGTGTTCTCTTTGTGATGTCCTAAGAGAACACAGTGTCAGAATATTGGTCTATCCTGCAGTGCTAAGATAAATGTTGGGCATTCCTCCATTTCACTATTCTTTTCTTACGTTGTTTAGTATGACTCTATCTACGTTCTTTCTGCACCCAAAAACATAAACCCATGAAGAGTTACATGTCAGACAACTTTTTAGCATGCAGAGTATTATATCAAGTGAACCAATCCCAATAAAACTGAGCATTGGAAGTATAGTTGCTTTCCAAGGCATACTTAAGTAAATTGCTCTTTTAGTTTCATATACTGTATTCTTCTTGATTCCCAGTAGAACTTCTGCCTTACATTAATAATTTCTAATTATATAAGTTATTGACTTCATATATCATACAATCAAAATAGTATCAGAAATCGAATAACCATTTTGGAGAAAAAAATGTGACTTCTAAAGTTCATGTACTTAAGGTCGGGCGTGGTGGCTCACGCCTGTAATCCTAACACTCTGGGAGGCCAAAGCGGGAGCATCGTTTGAGCTCGGGAGTTCGAGACCAGCCTGAGCAAGAATGAGACCCCATCTCTACTAAAAAAATAGAAAAATTGGCCAGGCACCATGGCACGCACCTGCAGTCCCAGCTACTCAGGAGACTGAGGCAGAAGGATTACTTGTGCCCAGGAGTTTGAGGTTGCAGTGAGCTACAGTGACGCCACTGCATTCTACCCAGGTGACAGAGCAAGACCGTGTCTCAAAAA
The DNA here is from genome assembly GCA_023783475.1 of Daubentonia madagascariensis. Taxonomy (NCBI): domain Eukaryota; kingdom Metazoa; phylum Chordata; class Mammalia; order Primates; family Daubentoniidae; genus Daubentonia; species Daubentonia madagascariensis. Next base: position 34,077,106 of record JAKFHU010001035.1, on the reverse strand, counting down.
AAAAAAAAATTCGTGTACTTATTTGCAAGTTTACATTAATATCAGTGGATTTAGTTCTTACTACAATAGATACAATCTGTCCAGTATGTACATGTAAATGATGCTTTATTCATCTTATCATCTTTAAAATTTTCTTTAGAATTCCTCATTATATTCTTTTATGGCCATATGTGGCACACTTTCATGTGTGAAGGAAATAAGATATAATTTAAATATTTTACTGTATTAAACAATTGATATATCTCCTAGGTACCAACCTTTGGCTTAACACAAAATGAGCAACCAACATCTACTTCTTTAAACAGCAAAAAGAGTAATTCAATGACCAGAGAACATCCCTTCCACAAAAAGCTGTGGCCCAATGATTCTCAACTTCCTATAAGCAAATTTTATTTTGTTCAAATTTTCTGATTCTACCCGTCTACCAGTGAAGATTTATAGTGCTTTGCTTTCTGTGGTTCACAGCAGAATTGCACTAATTTTTTTTTGTTGCTTTTCAAATATGAAATTTAATGACAAAATGTTCTATTGTAAACAACTCTGTAGAGATTCTGATAGGTGGGTCTCATCCACTATGAGAATACTGATGTAGCGCTTTCCCTGGTGGTGTCACTGTTAATGAAAGCTCACCACCCACACTACCTTTTCCACAGGGGCTTTAATTCACTCGTGAGTCCACAGCCCAAGTCCCCTGATCCTAACCTGTCAAAATAAAATGAGATTAACTAGTTTTCTCTGCATACATTTGATAACTTTGTGGAAGCAATTAGAAAATTCCTCTGGTAGATGATGAAGCCCTCCATTCTCTAATAGTGACAAAACTTCACCTTCTCAAGAACCTAAATCAGCCCCTTTAAGACTTCTTTCAATGTTTCTGGGCTCAAGATGTGGAGTTTCTCTTTCGATTCTGATTTTCTCTCGCTGATTTTGGACAGTTGCATCCAGAGCAAATCTTGAGTGTAGTTTCATAACTTCAAGAACATTTGGCCATTTTATGATTGACAACATATAATATTGGATCTCCTCCTGACCTACAAGTGGCATTCAGCTTTTGTTGTAGTAATCACTTCTCTTGGCCAAGGTATTCTAGCTGTTAGTAAAAGTGAGCAAAGATAAATGTGAATCTTAGTCAACAAATAGGTGAGTAAATTATGCAGAGGAGACATACAAAATGATACTTATCTTGCAGAAAAAGAAACATGCTGTTTTGAGTGGATTCATTCAATTTTGTTCATATCTACCTACAGATTTTTAATAATGGATTGCATTTCTGCTTTTTTTTTTTTTACCATTATGCACTTATCACTTCTAGCCATGTCATTGTCTTCAAATCACCCAGAACATCTCAAGTGTTGGGAAATCCTGATGATATTACACATACAAGGATAGCATGGGAAGGATAAACAATTGCAATAGTTAGATATTTCAATTTTGGAGCTTATTCAGGCCATGGTTAATGATCTCACAAAGCAGAGTGTCTTATCTATAGAAGGAGCAACCACTGAGAGGTAGAACTGGGGAAAGAGTGCTGCAGCTTTCCAGCCCACAAGAAATGATAAATATCTAGCATTCTGTGACTTTTCCCCTGCCTACCAAGATGTCCAAAAAGATGCATTCATAGGCTTCCCAAATTTTCAGTTTTGTCAAAGATTCTCTGCTTTAATCTCCTAAGGGACATTTAAATCAGTAGTCATATAAATGGTTTATTTTGATTTATTTATTTTTAGGAAAACTTTATAACTTCGAGACTTCGAGTAAACCTATGACTCATATCTTTTCAGGAAGACTTGCTTGCCTGAAATTGCCTTGTCTGTCTGTGATCAGTGCTGTATTTCAGCTGCTTGGCTGGTTCTTATTCTTTAGAATCATGCTGCCATAACGTTTTTCAAAGAGTCAAAAAGTTGTCCCCTTGGGAATATGCAATTTTAATCTTTCCTTTCCCTAATTTCAACCTTTGTAGTTCTTCTATGGCTACTACCATTATACTCAATTACCCCCTTAGTGATGCTATTACCTCTCAGCAATGGGGGAAAAGCTCATTCTAAAAGCAGTTGCTCAGGGCATGTTTTTCTGAAAGTGAACTCATCACAGGAAAAACCAAATATTATGATATTCCACCTAGAAAACAGTCATTAGAATATAGTGTGGTACCTCTATAAATGTGTAGGACAAATTATACCCAACAGTTACACACTACAACAGTACTCTTGATTGTGTACCTCTTGACTCACATTTATCATGCTTTAGCACCCATCTACCTAGTCTTTTATTCTATCAATTTATGTAGGTATTGATTTGGAATGAGGACCAGCACACACATCCCCAATCTCCATGAGAGTTTCTATAAAGGTGTAATATGTAAACACAGAAAAACATAATATATAGCCTCCAAGCATCTAAGAAATATGAGTGGGTCAAATGCTTCTTTGTGGGTATTATATTCCTGATTTACAAATGGTAGGAAAGTTCACATTAATTACCAAAAGCACATCAAGAGAGAAATTAGCTAACGCCAGTGTTATTTTGTCAATTTTGACAGTTAATACACAGCCCAGCCCTCCTAATTCGTTGACTGCAAAGACAGATATACCTAGCCAAATTCAAGAATGCATTCAGGGCAGGGGTAATTAATTTATTAGCATGATTATACATCCCTCTGTATTGGAAATTATTTATTCACCTAGAAGGATCCAGCCCAGAGATTTTCAGAGACCTTTCCCTCCATTCTTAACCTGCTTTTAATTTACAGAACTTTTTATTAGACCCCTTGAAGCCATGTAGTAGGACAAGAGATAAATTCTCTAAGAGGAACTTTTGACCCACCTTCTAATGTGAAGATCAGATACTTGACTCTATATCCCATTCTTTCCAAATGGAAAGAACGATTCTATTAAATAACCAAGTGCATAACCACTTTTTACAATATTCTACCTAAAATACAAAGAATAAACCAAATTGTATAAATATTGAAGATAAAAGTGATGTGATACAGATGGCTAGTTTTGAGAAAAATAATATTCTCTGTAGGTTCCTTTCTCTACCTTTCTATACTCATCTTAACATTAAACTTTCAAAAATACTCCAAGGAAGAAATCTGGAAAAATTTTACATTGAAATAATGCTCATGTAATTGAGTAATCTGGGATTTTGGGTGAGAATTACCTGTGTTGTTGACAAGAACATATTTAAAAATGAAAGGATTAGCACAAAAAGAATGTGTTAAGTAGGATTTAATCACAGATTACCCTTATCTAAGATATTTGAAAGTTATTACATATAAGTGAGATAGATTCCCAGTTTCCAGAAACAATGGTAAAATTTAAACTTACAATCTCAGGTTTTATATGAAAATCAAAGCTGGGCATACACAATTCTTGACTTTGGCAACCAAAGTATGCTTTTGGCACAGTTTTCCATATTATTGAGTAATTTTGTACAATACCCTGGACCTATGCAGATGTCTCATAAAAAATACCTTCAATAATTTTCCTTTCTTCCTTTTTTTAGGCCATAAAGCTTTACAACTTGATAATTTAACAATTTCATTTATAAAAGGCTGATTCCATTTTGATGTTGTTATTCACATTTCAGAATTAATGTTAATATTTAAATAATCAATACCTCAGATGGGATATTGAGCTTCAGTCTAGCCCAAATAAGGCCCAGACAGATCGATCTGTAGTTTAAAGGCTCCTGAAACACTGGCTTTTTAATGCACAGCAAATACTAGTGTTGTTTTCAATCTTTCTACCATAAGTTTCCATTTCAACCAGTGCAAAAACAAACAGAAAAGATTTGGAGTGGTAATTAGAAGATTATTTCTATGGGAATCAGACATTGTTTCAGCATTAGATCCTCTCTATCCTGTCTCTCCCTAGAGCATAGAGATATGCACAGAAATACAAAAATTGATGACGTATGTCAAGTATCTTGAACCACATTTTTGGATGTCTAGGATTGACCTAAAGGCTCATGTAAGGTTCATATTCCTTTTTATAAGATCTCTTTTATACGTGGGAAAAGGTGGAAAGGCATGGAAGAAAGCACATTCCTGATTTTTTTTTTTTCCTTTTTAGCTAGAGATGTAAATTCAGAGTTGTTCGAATACTGCTCAGAATAATATTAATTATATGGATCCTTCTAAAAACAGAAGAAAATTTTTTTTAATTCATGTTACTTTATTTAGCAAGCATTTCTGATAGAAAGTCTTTAGGCTCAATTAGAATTTCTTTCTGTCTCCAGTGTGAAAAGTAAGAAAAAATAATAATAATTTCTGTCTGTCTTTTCCAATTACCCTCTGCCTTTTGCGGGTGATGAAAACAGCTCTTAAAAATACTATCCTGGTCGAGGTCTAATCCTGGGGGATTTAAAGGGTGAGATTTTATAGTTTCCCTCGAAACATAGCACTGAGCAGGCGGATTCCCACGCCTGCTGCCAGTCAGTATTTTCTAAAACTGTGTTTTGGCAGGTTGGGAGAGAAGGAATAGGATCACCACCAAGTCCTGCCACAAATACCTCATCATCTACCACAATGAGTATCCTACACTGGCTGAAGTTTAGCTTCGACTTTTTCAGCTGAACCAACCCTCAACTTCATATATACTGATCATCTTGTCCCTAGCATTTTCCCTCCAAGGTCCTACTAACAAGCAAAGCAGCCCTTTTAGCCAGTTAGTACATGAGATTTTTCCAAGGAGTCCAGTCAGGGTAAGGAGTGGGTTGCAGAAGAGGCAGTAATGCCAAGTCAGTGGAACCTATTTACCCAACTGCTTCCTTACATATTGGACCCTGTTTGGGACACTGACCCTTGGAAATAGTGGAAAGACTTTGTTTTATTACTATTTCATCAACAGAACTTTTGTGGCATTGACTCTAAGCAAAGGATAACATCATATGAAAACCAAAAGTTATTTTTATTAGCTATAACTCTTATTATCAAATTTGCAAGAAAATATTGCCTTTAAAGTTTCAATCCAAAACCCTAAGAAGAACAAGGTTTCTACTGCCATTGATAATTCTATAGGAAATTTGAAACTCCATATCTTCTTTGAGATAGATAATGCTATGGTAAATGTATGTATGAGGCTTCAAATACTCTTGATATTCTCAAATTGTTCTCACAATTCTGCATAGATTTACTTTTTTTAAAAAATGGGTACCTTTCTCATCAAAATGGATTGGAAATTTTTCCCCTAACTGGTTGCAAAATGAGTTTGGCACCCAAAGAAGCTGTGAGTAGTTGTTGCATCAGCAACTCTTCTTCTGTGCCCCCTTCTCCTACTTCTCACCTTAATCTCTATACACATTCTTCAGAAATAACTGCAAACAGTGAGAGAAAAGTCAAAAGGAAAGAGTTGTCCTTCCTTTTAAAATGGACTAAATTTGCTTATCACCTTTAACATTTTGACCGAATTTTTAAACTTTAAAACATGAAGCAAAGAGAGCCGTTTTAAATGGCAAATCTGAAGCAAAAATTGCATTTTTGCAAAGCTATCCAGAAAGTGGGTGTTGATTATCAGGACATGGGGTTTCGTAACACATCAGTGCCCAACCTCCGCCTCTCCTATCCCATTCACACAGTGTCTAGAGGCCAAGAGAGCAGCTGGGCCGGGAGACGCAGTGCTGTTAATGTCGTAACCACATCCCCAACGGATTACCAGATGGGGTCAGGAAGCAGGCAGAGTAGATGGGGCCAATCGCCATGCCATGCCACCGCTTTAGCTTGCCCCCTTGTTGGATGCAGTTTATGAGCATTAGAGCATTACCAAAATTATTCTTTTCACTTGATGTGAACATTACCGACAGTGACTCCTTTCTATTCTGAACCAGTCTGTTTTGTTTGACTCAAACCTTTCCAGAGTCACGCAGTTCAGTCACATGCTTGTGGCCTCCTTGCCTGCATGGAGAGTGAACCTATCATTTCAAATGTGTTGCCATGGACTAATTTTTAAAAACACTCAGAACAGCACAGACAAGTGAATTGAACCTAGCAATGAGGAGTCTAATCTTGCATTTTTTTCTTCTAAGACAATATTCTGACACTTCAACTCTAGAAGTCATGTCATTAGTAAAATGAAAATGATAATCTCTTTATCACTGTTTAGAATTAATTCATACCTCTTCACAGCTTGAAGCATCCACTAACCAACATCAGATCCATAGATAGTATTATTATACCTTTACCCAAAGACTGGATTTGTTTTGTGAAGAAATCAGAATTGATTTGGGTCCCTTTAAAGCAACTGACAAGATATTTAATGACATTTGAAAACAATGAAGAAGGAAGAAAGGTTCTGCACAGGTTGCTGGGTTACAGAGGAGGGCAGAGGTTTTGTCAGACTCTCTTGATGTTTTGCTCTTCCTGATAAATTTTTATCTGTCTTAGTTCTCAGTGGAATATTCCCCATACTCATTCTGTGGGAGGATACTGACATAGCTCCCAGACTCTGCCTTTTGTTTTCTAATTCTCCCAGGAGAATGGGAACAGCCATTCCAGAGCTTGTAAGACATAGAAGAAAAAAAGAAAAAATGGCAGGTGCCTCATTGATTGATCCAGAAGTTTTGTACAAAAGCACACACCATTCTGATTGTCTCTATATTAACATTGCACTCAACAAACAGCTTTCTTAAAGTGACTGGAGCTAGATAAATATCAACTGGATAATTACCTAAGTAAGAAGAATCACAAAGAAGTTTAACTGAAAAAAAGCAGAAAATTAATCAGTTTAGCAAGTCTGTCTTCCAAGATCATTGACTGACTTTATATTCAGTTAAAAATTTAAAAAAAAACACACACACAAACGAAAACTATGCAGTCAAGACAGTGGAGCAATTTTAAAATCAAAAGTTAGAGTCTATTTTATTTTTTCAGACATACAGTTTCATAAACCTCAAGCATTTACATTGTGCAACGTACTGTATTAGGCCCCCTAAGACGGTATGAAGAATTCAAGACAGAGTAATTTAAGGAAATTAACACTAGTCTTGGATTTAGTCAGGAAGAGTCCCATTATGGCATTCTAATTAAATTAGCCTTCCATTTTGGTCTAAAGACATTTTATCAGTTTGAGACTGCTTAATGGGGCCATTGTGAAATCCATCAAGAAATCTTCCTTTAATAGAAACAGAAATATTAATTTTCTTAATTTCACATTCTTTCACTAATGAGATAAATGGGTTCAGACTCCACTAACACATCCACAGTCTACTAAGAGCCAAGCCTTGTGTAAGGTTGACATATGGTCTTTTATTTAACATTTCAAGTTAGGAAAACCTCCTTATAAAGATCATTTGCCTTGCCATTGCTGATTTTTTTTAATTGGGTGTTGACACTAATTCATCACTGGATTTTCTTAACTCTTCCTGTACTCCTTGAGGCTTCTGGCTCTATGTCAGTGAGTTACAACTCCAGCTCTCATCTTTTAACAGCCAACTAGAGAAGAAGACCTTAGTCCCCATCTCGGAGTACACCTGTTCTCTTTGTTTTAACATCAAATAATAACCAGAAAGGAGACCCAAAGCCTTTTCTCTTTTGAAAATGAGTAATTGGTCTCTCTAGATTTGAATTTCCTCGTCATTAAGTGAAAGGACTTTGCTATTAGCTTGGTTTTCCAGAATGCATCAAACCCTGAACGACCAGTACTTCCCTGATATCACCTGCTTGTGGGTATGAGTTGAAGGTTCTTTAAGTTGTGAACCATTTGCTTCCCATAATACATGATTACTAGTGCAGGTGTCAAGCCAATAAAACTACATGAAAGCTGAGAGAAATTTAGCCAAACATTTATTTTGAAATAATTCTATGTGCATTGCCCATCCCAGGGGAAGTAAGAAGCTTTCTTCCTTTGCAAGAGGCATAAAATAGAAAATGTAATGAGATTAGAATGGATTCCAAATCAGTGACCTTCTTAAGGCTGAATCCACTGTGCTTCTAAATGTAAACTTTAAGTTCACACAGTTTCCCATTATAATTCCACTTTTATTTTTCATTCTTTGTGCTTAACCTTTTAAGAGAAAGAGACTGACAGCTGTTATTTTTTACTAAAGTATGTGAATTACAAAGAGGAGGTGCAATAATCAGGCAGAAAGATATTTAAAGGTACAAGTATTCTAAAGGAAGATGAAAACAAAATTCATTTGCTACAGATTCAACTGTCTTTTAAATGCTTCCCTTGTTATGGAGAAAATGACCACTCAAAAAGATTGCAACAGAGACTTGAATCCTACCCCTAGCAATCAACTGGTCTGCCACAGCCCAAATGCCTCATTAGCAATATGAATTTGCATACAGACAAAATATAGCAAGAGAATGCAGACATTTTTTCCATGGGGGGAAGAAATAAAGAAAGAAAAAGCAACCACAGTGAACTCTGCTTATATAAACAAGGTATGGTGTAGTGGAATGAATGTAAGCTTCCTCTTGAAGGAGTCCCAGTTAGAATGTCATTGGAAATGGCAAAAACGATTTCAACTTCATAGCAGTAATGTAATCCATCTTTATTAGCACTGAGGCACAAAGCTTAATTTGTTGAGGGGAGAGGTAAACAAAAATTACTGACATTGCTACAGATAAGGTGTCTTGTGAGCCTCCATGTTGAGACAGAAAATTGAAATAGATAATATTTTTGTTATGACTATAGTAATTTCCATGACTTCTGCCCTATTTTAGGGATAAAATAACTTTTCCTTCTCTCATTATAAATTTCTACATAAAGCTGCTGTTCAGTTGCAGTAGGCATTGTATTTCTATATTCAATAAGCCTGTCACATTAAATTTGACCCCCATTTCAGATTTGATTAGGAAATACTAAATTGAAAAGATAGTTTTTTCCATCTTTTTTAAAACAAATATGCACCATAAGCATTTTCTGCTGATGACTGCCTTAAGCAATCCTGGCAGAGGTGTCAATCAGTGGCAGGTGTTTGTTGAAGGAAGCGAACCCGTGAAGGAAGAGATTTAGCCTTCCTTCCTCCACTCAGGCAGCTGCTCATTCATACAAGCTCTCATCTGTCTTCTTCCTCAACCCCTTGCACCAATCCTGCCTCTTGAATTGACTCAGGTGTACCTATCAGTCAAACAAACTGTGGTTTCTAATTATGTGTGCTGACAGTTTGTTCAACTTAATTCTTCACCCACTGAATTTCATGGATTACCCCTTGATGTTCTTTCCCTCTATTTACTCTTTTATGTAGGTCCTTGCATTTGATATACTTTTAAAAGGATTTTACAAGAAAAACATCAAGTCAACAAGCCCTAGTTTATGTTCAGTCAAGAAATTGTGAACAAATTTAGTTGTTATGGTAATCATCCTGAGGTGACTGAATATCACCCACGGGGCAGGAGAGAATTTTAATGCTGTTACTAAAATAATACCCTATGAAGAAAGGCCACTGAATTTTCCACAAATAGCCTTTTAGCAACTTATATGTAATAATATAGAAAAATCATATTCTCTTCATAGGAAGGTCATGAGCTTGAACCATATTTTACTTAATGTTTTTGCTCTATGTGTTGATAAACTTCTGAACCTGAAAATTCTCTGTAATTAAACTAGCACTAATAGAATCTGCCCCTTAACTATATTGTAAGAATGTCTGGGGAAAAAATCCAATATTGGCCTTCACATTCCACATGGAAAAGCTTTGTCCTGGGAATGCAATTAAGGTGACTTAAAATAACCTACTACTATGATTGCTTAAAGTCTGGTCCCTAGACAAGCAGCATCAGCAACAACTTGCAAATTTGTTAGATACGTGAATTATCTAGTCCCACCTGAGACCCCAGCCCAGATCTATGAATCAGAAGTTCTGGGAGTGGGTCCAGCACTATGGGTTTTAACAAGCCCTTCAGATGATTCTGACACATGCTGAAGTTTGAGAACCATTGATCTACTACGCAGTGCTCTGTGTGGTCAAGAAGAGTCAATGTCACCCACTGTTTAACTCTGCTTCCTCTTAGGAAGAGGCTTTAAAAGCCTAAATGGTAGGTTCCTTCTAGGCAAAATCCATTCAGATATATGGGCAGAAATGTCCACCATTCAGACTTAAAATACAATGTTAAGGAAAATTAATCCTTACAAATATTTTTCTTTCCTGGTATAACTGAGCTTCAGGCAGGCTCTCCAATCAGAGAGATTTCTAATCAGCTTTTCTAGTTCTTTTCAAAACCAACAACTGATCTGATTTGCCTGATGGCCTCAGGGCCTAGAAAATAACCTTGGACTCCTTTCTCCTAATTGATTTGCTCAGGCTCATTTGCCTTAATGCTAAACCATTGTGTAAAAGTACCGAGTTATACTTAATGCTGCAGTCCACTGGTTTGAAGAGTGGGTGTGTACTGATGGAGGTCAAAGGACTACCGGGGATGAGTGAGTTTTAGTTTTAGAAGACTTTTTCAAAGACTCACAAGGCTCATAAAGCTTGAAAACAATAAATAACGTAGACATCACCCTGAGTCCCCTGGAAACTCCTTCCTAGGGTCTCTCATTTGAATTGCTGCAGAACTGGAGTGGAGAGTCAGAAAGTGACTTTGCTTATAAAAATGGCCTAGGAGCTTAAGATTGTGGGTTATGTGTGCACGTGTGCACATATATGTATGTTTCCTTAAATCTAACCTGAAATAAACCACATTTATGGGTACTTCAAATACTCATACCTATTTGACTCTTCGTTTTGATACAGACAAGTAATTCAAAGTATGTAAAAGGAGTCCTAAAATGTAAGCTCAACAATGATATTCTGGAGAGAGATGCTGTAACTGTCTCTCTAAGCCTCCCTTAGGAGAAACCAAACTTGTCAGATATTTTGGAATGCTGCTCCTTTTCAGGAATGAAAATAACTGACGTATTATACTGTATTCTACTTGCTTCTCTAAAGTCTGTGTTCCTTTCTTGTTGCTGGTCAAAGCTTAAGCGTTTGAGTGTCCATTCTCTGTCACTGAGGGCGTTTTCTCATTGTCCATCCCTCTCTCTCACAGCTGATCACCAAATAGCTCCAACTAAAGCACAGTCCCCCCTTCCTCTGTTCCCACCATTGTGTACATATCCATCTGCACATCTTGTCTTTTACTGAAAGTTAAAGCCTCAAAAGAAGATACTTCTTAGAATAGCCACCAACATCAGACCGCATTGGTGACGGAAAATACACATTTTTTGGGGAAGGAGCTGGATCAGACTGACAGGGATTCACTCAGATCCACAAAGATCCAGAGCCTTGACCTCCTTCCTGACCTTTGTAGTCCATACTGGATTTTTGTTTTCATTTTTGGATTTTTACAGAAGCTCATAAAACCAAGGCTAAATTACAGCGGCAGCTTGCTCTTGTCCACAATCCATGGTTTGTGTTATTGGCTCAAGTCTTGAAATCTTGAAAGAAGCCTAGATTAAAAATTTCTCCCAGAAAGCTTAGGAAAAAAGTTACATACTCCCAAGACCTTTATTTATGTGGTACATTAAAAAGGCTTTGATATTAGAAGGTAACAAATAATTGTTTCTAATCCCCCAAAGCTTTGCCCTTCAGTGTCATTCATGGTGATTTTCTTAGGTCAGTGGTGCAATTCAACACTACTCCAGTAAGCCATAATAATAATTGTCGGCACAACTGTTATCACAACAGGACTTCCCTGAGTTTCATCTGTTAATCTTTGTAGACAGTAGGAAGCTCATACTGAGGAGACATTTGTAGCTTCCTAGACAAGGGCAAGGGAAGGAACTTGCATACTGTACATACTGTAGATATGCACAAAACCCTGTTCTGTGCCTCTGAGGGAGTTCTCAGAGGGGCAGGTGAGAAGGAAGGACTCAGGTAGGAAACAAATCTGGAACTTCTCTCGTACCTTTGATGGTTACCAATGGCAATCCTTTCCCGTTGAATAAACTTGGTGGATAATTGTGGTAGTAAACTGAACTCATACTGAGCCAGCACAACAGGCAATCCATACAGAAAGGGTGACATATCATAGTGCCAGAGACCTCCTCTCCTAAGAGGTGATCATGAATTCCCTGTATAGGGCAAAAAGGGAAAAAATAGTCTGCTCATATTCTGTATTCACAGTTTAAAGGACCCATCACAAAGAGCCTTCAAAGACAGAGAGAGAGGAAGCAGAAGGAAGAGAGGCAAAAATGGAGAGGGTGGTCTTAATGTGAACAAAGAAGTAAGCAATCCTAATGTTCCTCTAGTTGATCCTGAAGATTGTTCACATATCTAAAGCTATTTTTTTAAATCACTACACTTTGAAATGCCTGAGTGGTGGTATGTCAGTAATACATTTGGATACTTAACTGAATTTTTTAGCTTTTATTCTTTTATGTCGATGAATGTAATTTCTAAGACTTGCCATTTGAGTACACACACACACACGCATAATGGTATATGCATCAGATATTATTCATTTTGTGGGAAACACAATGTATAATAATCAAAAAGATTCCAACACATTCTTTCAGTGTGTTGCAGTGATAAAATTTTGTGGGGAGTAAACGTATACATACCCTCTTTGCTGACCATATTGTTGAAATTATGATCTTAAGCAACACTCAATGCTTGTATAAAATACCATCTCTAGTATCAATGAATCAATATACTTTGAATTTAATGTTCAAAAAGAATATGTGTTAAACTTAAATATTTTTATATCTGTGGTGTTTTCCTATTAACATATATTAGTGAAGAAGTGACCATATACCCGATATCATTAAAAAGGAAAATGGCCTAAATGAAATGTTCAAAGTGGAGGAAGTTATTTATAAAGTCTTCTGCCAAAGACCATTGTTTAATGATCTGTAAAATGTAGATTATCTTCTTTTATTATGAATGTGATTGTAAGAAATGCTCACCCTATCTTCCTCTATGTTTTAAAAATCAATATTTTGTATTTCTAAGGACCAAGGAAAATATTTTTTAAGCCAATGTAATACACAGAAGCCTTGTAAATGAGAGGTACAATGACTTGGATCAATTGTGTAATGCTAGATTAGAATTACAACATTTGGTGGTAAATTTATCAGCCTTTCCTATAATTCTTATACTGCACTAAATTACATTTTGGGAATTTCAGATAATCTTTTCAAATTAAAGTCCCCAACATTAATGACAGATCTTGTCTAACAGGAAAGGCATTAAAATGTTTCCTTTCAAGTACCTTGAGTGTATGGAAATTACCATCTAATTTTCCCACCTCACCATTTCATGTAAGGTAACTCAGAGGTCTAACAATGTTGTACAGAAGGTTAACATACTATGTGTACCAAGGATATATAAGTTGTGCAGTTAGCAAGAACTAGCCATTTAAAAATATATTCAAATGTTTTGTAAATAAAATTTCCTATGCTTTTGTTCAAAGTGCTCTTTTAAAATAATTAGATCTTATTTGAATTTTGAAAATAATCTGTTATAAATTAGATGTTGCTTTGTTGACTATGTGATTCAATGTACACTCAGCCATATTCCTGTGGGGAAATATCAATCCTATTGACTTTCTTGGCATGAGCCAGAGATTCATAGTTTATCTAAGGACTATAAGTATGAAGACAAAAAAAAAAACAACACCAAAATGAAATGCTAGTGAAAAAATTAGAAACCTATTGTATAAAATGTATTTTTAAAATCTTAAGATATATGTGATTTACACTGCTTGTTAATTTAGTCTCTTTGTGAAAAAACCACAGTATAATATTTGTTAAGACTCTGAAACACCAAATATTTATGATGTTTGTATAGCACTGTTGTTACAATATGTGATTTCAAAGGGTAAGCATCTTTGTTGTAGTCATGTGAGCCCACAGAAGAAAAAAATTCCTGCTGTTGTGTACAACCAACTCTGAGAATTCAGATTTCCTGCAGCTGCTGTATCACCAATAAATGAAAATTAATTGTGAAAAACAATTTTTAAAGAATTAAGTTTAGGATCACTGTGCATTTTGTTAATGAATGAATTCAGAGAGTTTTATTTTTACCAGAAATACTCTCAGCCAGTAAACACAACTGCTGGTTTCAACCATACTATCATTTGAATGGTTTCTATATTCTTGGTCTAACAACCAAAAACTGAAAGCCTGTGGTAAGGTGTGTCCTAACAAATGTACAATAAATGACTTTTCCTGCATGCTGCCTGAGATATGTGTAATTTGAAATGCCATATCAAAATATTATATATTTCATAACTCAAAATTGAACGGGCAATATTTCTCATACGTACAATTGATGGTATGTTAATATCAAAATCATAAGCATTGTCTGCCATACACGTATGTCATACATGATGTTTAATCTTGTTAAACTGTAATCTGTGAAGTTTTCATTGCCTGGACTGGTCAATTCTGTACAAATCATTGTCTTAACTGTTTTCCTAATCTTACCATATTTCCTAACACTGAAATATAAATGTTTGTAAATTAGCCATTCATATTTTATTGACTTTAATGTATGTTTAGTGTGACTCCATTAGCTAACCTGAACAAAAGGGAATCAAAGCTTTTCTTGTCACAGGCTCGGGGACATTTTAGCTTATGAACAAAATTCATTCATTCATTCAATCAAATATTTATTGAGCATATACTGTGAATCAGGCTCTATACAAAATTGTGCAAGAATTCTTAAGAACCAGAGAAATCACAAACCTCTATCCCCCAGTGAGGATTTTTGAACCATTCTTCTATGACTTCCATGGAGCTAAGAAATGATTATGTTTCTCTTATATTATAGCAAAGATGGAAATTATCCACAAAAGAGTCTTGGATTAAAATATGAAACATGTGGCCTAGGGAAATGCAATGATCATTTATGGAAGTATTGACTCTTAAAGTCAAATTTTAAAATAAATTAAAATAAAACCCAGTTTAAGAGATTTGACCCTAATCTGGAAGAAACACTTCAAAGTTCCCCTCTTGAAAAGTTGTATATTGCATCTGTTTTAAAACATTATCCTAATGTTCTTTGCTGCACATAAAATGTGGCACCAGATCCCATTTCCTAAAATGGTACCTCTGTGGTTAATCAAAGAAGTCTGTAAAAGAAGAGGAAAATGGCTGATGAAAGGATAAATACATACGGTCAGAATACCACTGAGAGAGGAGGGAAACACGCCCAGGATATTTTCTCAGTGATGGATTTCCTTATGTGTACCATATCTATTTATCACATTTTTTTAGATGGGGTCTTGCCATGTTGCCCAGGCTGGTCTCAAACTCCTGAGCTCAAGTGATCCTCCTGCTTTAGCCTCTGTTTAACGCTTTTAAAAACACCCACACTCACACAACCAGATTCACATCTGCCACCACATTCCCATTTTCCTTATTGAAGGAAAGATGCCCCCACTGGCTTTCAAGGTGGATTGTGATCGTAACAGAGATAAGTGGATCTCAGATTCATCCAAGGCAAAAGGCAGATGATCTGCACACTGAAAGATCAAAGCTCTGAGCTCCAAGGCGATTGGATAATCTAAAAGAACATGAAACCTTGTGGCTTCTGCCATTATGGTACTTAGAGTAATGAGATTGACAAGTGGTCTATACCTTGACCTTGGTATCATAAATTAATTTTTGCAGTATTTGAAATTCCTCTGAACCTATTGAAAACAATTGCAACTTGCCATTCTTACAGGCGTTTGTTAATTCTTTCATTCACTGTAAATATGTGCAAAATACTGCAAGTGAGATTACATCTATCCATACAGTCACACTTGCACAAGACAGAACAATGCCCATCAATGCTGGCTGGTAAAGTCAGAAAACTCTGGATTTAAATTCCAGCTTTGTCAGTCTACCTGAGTAATCTTTTGAAAGTTTCTTCACCATTCCGAACCTCAATTTCTTTGCTTGTAAAATGAGACTAATGGTATCTACTCTTTAGTGTTGGCATAAGGATTGACTAAAACAATTAACATTTACTAAGTGCCTGACACAGTGCCTGATACTCATGAGGCATTCAATAAATGTTAGTTGGTGTTTTTGTTCTATGTAGTATTTATGTCCCTTATGCTGGTGACAAAGACTCTCTCCTTGCCCAAACTTGAGTCGGGCTCCCCTGAGCCATCTTCTCCACCAGGCCTCAAATTTGGGCTCTGTTCTTAGCCAGCTTAGTCCAGTTTTAGCAAGAATCCTTCTGGGTCAGTTTAGAAAAAATCTTCCATCCTTGATAGCTAATCAAATTCTTCATTCCCTGCCCTCCACATCTTATTACCCTATCCTGCCTCCAACAAAAATACTGTTGAATCGGTCTAGCAAGAATCTCCCTAGACTTAATGTTTCCTCTTAGTCATTTCCCATCCACTAACCCCCACTCTACTCCTTGGCTATAAATTCCCATTTGTCCTTGCTCTATTTGGAGTTGAGCTCAGTCTCTTTCCCCTACTGCAAAACCCCATTGCAGTAGTCCTTTTCTTGAATAAACTCTTCCTTACTGTCTTTAACAAGTGTCTCAATACCTTTTTTCCGTAACACCAGCAATATCTTCCATGTTGAAAGATGAAAAGACCAGATGAGCTAAATTCTAACTCTCTTCCTGTAGTTGCTTTAGCCAATATTTATTGAGTGTTTGCTAACAACTAGGCAATTTACTAGGCACTTTACTTGGGTTATAACCCCGATCCTAACAAAAACCTAAAAGAAGAATAACTTCCACTCCTTTCTACACGTGAGAACTTGAAGTTTAGAGAAGTTAAGTTCTTGCCAAAAATCACACTAAGTGGCAGAACAAGAATTTTGAATTATGACTCAAAAGCTCAAGCTTATAATCATTATATTATTCTGCCTTGCTTTATCAAACTTGAAAACTTTATCTACTTGGTTTGAGCAAACTCTCAAAATGACATAAAATGATAACAAATGTCCTCCAATATATACAACCTATAGAATCACCACATATATCAGATCAAAAGTTTCCATCTAGATTTGACATACAACTCCATAGTAACAATCGTCCTACATCGTCATTATCATAGATCTTATGATTTGTGAGAGCAGATTATATAGACTATCATATCAGTAAAGAGACTTTAGGTAATATCTCCTTGGTGCAAGGAAATCACACTAAATAAATGTTTCATGCCTCATCAAAGTCACCTTGGAAACAGCTCATCCAACATCACTTTCAACATTTTCAGATAACCATGGAGAATGGATATATTTATTTCTTGTTGTTTTGGCCTGGCTTATCTATAGACATCTGATTTGGGAACCAAAATAAATCCAATTTCACTCACAAATTTACAATATAATTCTTTTCTTTTAACAAAGCAAGCTACAAGACTATCTAGAACAACAGCAACAACAAAAAGGACATTGTGGTAGATAATTCATGAGTGATAATAATTACCAGCCCCCAAATGGGCTTGGGTATGCTAGGAATTTTCTCTTATTGAAAATGATCATTTTGTTTTAAGATTTTTCCATAACATTAGCTATGTTGCAGCACTATTCTCATCATCTGTGAACAGCTATGATTCTCTAATTGTGCCTAGTCTCTGTACTTATTGGTTACAGGGAAAGACAATATAATGAAATCCAGAGATTTGCCAGGAAACTCTTGATTTTCTTTTTATCTAGATCTCTATAATTGAACATGTTTACTTGTAGGCTCCCAGGATCCTACAACTTTACATGCTTATTCATGTGGAACCATAAAGAGCTCTTTCTAGGATCTGTGCTCAGCCATTCAGTAGCAGATGAAACTTCACTCCATTTCAAGGAATAGTGGTGGACATACTGCAAATATACAATTAGCAAAATTTCACATTCAACCATTGGTTGGTATCTTAGCTAGATCCTTTTGTTTATTTATTTTTTAAGAGACATGGTCTCACTCTGTCACCCAGGCTGGATTATAGTGGTGAGATCATAGCTCATTGCAGTCTCGAACTCCTGAACTTAAGTGATCCTCCTGCCTCAGCCTCCCAAAGCTCTGGGATTACAAGCGTAAGCCACCAAGTCTGACTAATTTTTTAATTTTTTTTAGAGATGGGGTTTCACTATGTTGCCCAGGCTAATGTGGAACTCTTGGCCTCAAGTGATCATCCTGCCTCAGCCTCCGAAAGTGCTAGGATTACAGGCATGAGCCACCATGCCCAGCCCCAGATCCTTTTTAAGGGGCTCTGTCTCCATACCTCATATACTGGCTGACAATAGAATGCAATGAAATATTTTCAGAAATTCCAAGATGATAAATCTGTAACATGTGAAGGTAACCTACAACGGTCCCAGGCATGTCTTCAGGGCCTTTATTACCAAGGATTTGATATGGCAGGACAATTTTTATTTTCTTATAGCAATGTATTATTGTAATAAATAGGCTATAGGCAGAAAGGTATTCCTTTTAGGTTCTTTTCTTACTATATGTCACCAAAAACAAGGTAAAATATAATAAGAGCCCATCAACATAAACTACAAAATGTAATAAAAGATCAAGCCTTCATCAAACAGCTGCAAATGTCTGACAGCTCTGCTGATTTTACTTAGTAAGAAAAAAATGTTAACAACCATCTTTGGTTACCATGAGAACTAGAGGACAAACAACCAAGCAAGTTTCCTGGAGGAAAAAAAGCATGTGGCCATCTGTTTCAAAACTCTAGCCAACAAATTCCAAGTGTATATAAGTCCTAGCCCTAAATAAGCCAGGACCCAAAGATGCAAATGAAAAAACCTTGTTCTTAATTAATCTGAGGGCACTCATGTTAGGATACAATGTGACAAGAAATGAGGCAAAAATTATGGTTCCCGCTGTTACTGATTATGGAAAATATGTATTTTTGTGACTGAAGTCACCATAATGCCTCATCTCTTACACATCTGACACAATTAGTAGGGGTTCCTACTAAGCCAGGGTGCCATAAATTCCAAAGAAAAGATTAACTAAAAAATCCTAACTAATCTTCTGTTGACAAACCAGAACATAGAGATTTCTCTCAAACATCCTTTCCCAAAGGCTTTTCAATTCAATAAGAACAAATTACCAGAGTGCCTGGGGCTTTCCAAATACGATTTGAAGCAAAGCCCAGACATTGGTTCTGTTTATCAGGAAACTCACCAGTGTCAAGAATGATTTAAACACACACATACACACAATGGCTAAAAACAACAAGGACAATATCAGGGCCTTTTAGAATTGATGAAGGGTTACAGGGAAAAAAAAAATAGGCAAAATATCAGATCCCTTAAGGTCAGTTGACCAGGGCACTTCATTTTACTTGAGACAAAGGAAGTCTGGGATGGAGCAACATGTTTTATAGTCATAGGAGGCACTGGTGCTCGAGACCTGCTGTGACTTTTGAAAAATCACCGTGCCTGAGTTTTCACTGTGTAATCTTCTGCGTCTAAGTGTCACTGTACTGTAGTTTCCTAACTCCTAATATTCCTCCAAAGGGGCCCTGTAGAGTAATGGTTAAGAGCATAAATTCTGGAGCCAGACTACTTTAGTTCACATCCTGGCTCGGCTTACTATGTGATCAGGGTCAAATTATTTACTTTCTCTGTGCCTCAGTTTCCTCATCAGTAAAATGGGAAGAATAATAGCATCTATCTCATGATATTCTTGTAAAGATGAAATGAGTCCATATGCCCAAAGCCCTTAGAAAAGTGCCTGGGACATAGTGAGTATTACATAAATGCTGCACGATACTATCACTGCCTGGAAGATACAGAGCTGTGATAGTGAAGTATGACTTGATTCTTACCGTATGTTTAAGAAAATTGAGAGGAACTGAGATCAACAGAAGCCACTGAGACACAATTGGGAAGACACAAAAGTAAAAGAAAGCGAGGACATGGAAATGCTCACTGAAATGCTCATTTTAATGTATTAATAGAATAAGAAAGGAATTAAGACTTTTCTTATAGGGGGGAGTAAAGAAGGAAATTTAATGGGTTAAAGTATTGATGTAAACAATTAGTGATGCCTGCGCAGCAGTCCCCAACCTTTTTGGCACCAGGGACCAGTTTCATGGAAGACAATTTTTCCATGGACGTTGCGGGGGCAGGAGGTGGAGCTCAGGTGGTGATGCGAGCAATGGGGGTGGCTGTAAATACAGATGAAGCTTCGCTCCCTCCCCCACCACTCACCTCCTGCTGTGCGGCCCAGTGGTCCATGGTGGCCAGGGGTTGGGGAACACAGTACTAAAGGACTCCAGTAACTTCTCCTTTATTACTGTGTTATAAACAATAATATTATCAATAGTTCATCTTTATTAAGTATCACTGCTAGGTACTCGACATGCATCATCTCAGTCAAACTCAAAAAAAAAAAAAAAACCCCATGAGTCAGATATTATCCCCATATTTCAAATGAAAAAACTTGAGAATTAAAGAGGTCCCTATTGTGTGAGGCTTACGTGGCCAGTCAATGGAGAGCCAGCATGAGGACCAATTTGGTACCAGAGGCTACACATCTACCCCTGGGCTCACCCACTCCCACGCAGGTATCAGGACGCAGGTATAATTTCGGAAAAATCCAAGTGTTGAATGGATGAAAATAGTAACAGCTGTAAAAAGACCTCCTCCTGAAAGTTTCTCCTCTGTTCTCCTCCTTGCAGATTTTTTTTGTGCTATATTAATAGTTTCATATTGTATAACTCCATCACTAGCAACAGCCTCTTACTCTGTGATAGTCTTAATGAATCTGTGGGTTTGTTATTGTTGCTATTGTATTTATGCCAAAAAAAAAAAAAAAAGCAGTATACTGTTCCAGAAAATTGCATAACTGGAAGACCAGGCCTCTGGCATGGGCAAAAGAAAAGTAATTTTTACATTATAGTTCCATTTTTTTTAAAAGTCTCACATATCAAAATATTGTAAATCAAGCCTAATTTTTCCACATGGAGGAAAAAATGTGAAAAATGGGGAGATTAGATTCATAACCACAAACAGTTACACTTGATAAACTATTACATTCTGGAAGACTAAAATGTACCAAGCTTTCTAAACTGAAATGCATAAAGTTTTCTAAAATGCATATAAATATTTTTCACAAGGAAACCAACTATATAATTGCAGAAAACTATACTGAAGTTGACATTGCATTATAGCATGCTTGACAAGATTCACATCTTATGAATTCCTTCATAGTTCTTTCAATATTTTTACTGCAACAGGTCAGAAGGTGAAAGAACATGTTAGTTGTGACCCTAACATTTACAAAGTGTTGTTTTAGGGGAAATTTTTGCATAAATCTGTGAAGAGTCCCTGGGAAAGGTGCAGAGTTGATTAATCATTTAAGTAAAGGTATATGTTGTCATCTGCATTGTAATAACATTGTAGCACTATATCCAGGGTAGGCATAAGAGAGAAAGTCCTTGTTAAAAGTTGGGATTAATTTCTTCCACCCGGCAATATGACAAATGATCACTTACACACTGCATAGGAAAAATCTCTTAGGTATAACGTGTGTTTAATAGGCAAAGTGCTTTAATGGTAATTACTTTGCATCAAAGACTGCCTGGAAGAATTTAAGACTAAACCTACTATGACCAACATAGATAATTTCCTTTTGATCTATTTATAATTAGAAACATTTAATAAACTATTATCTTTATGTCATTGATTAAATGGAATGAAAGATGAGTTAGAAGGTTTTGGAACCCATAGAGACATGATTTGCTTTTTTTCTCATCTACCAGAGTATAGAAGTCTTTCTTGACTCTTCTGGGGAGTTTCAATTTTACTAAATTGCAATATTTGTTCATACAGAATATGTTCAGGAAATTAATCCAAAGCCTCAACAACCATATGCTTGACTTAGGGTTGGCACTCATGCACCGAATGGATGAACGAATGGATGATGGATAAAGGGAGCCCAGGGACAGCGAGGGTCTAAAGACTAGATGGCACCACTGTGATGGATCAGGTTATTAGGGAAGATTATAGTCCCAAGCAATTAGAGTAGTGGTTTTAACCATGGCCAAACATTAATAGCACCTAGGGAGTGTTTAATACGAAGGATCCACCACAGACAAATTAAATCAAAATCTTTGCACATGGCAGTTGGTGGTAGAGCTTAAGTATGGGTATTTTTCAAAAGTTTCCCAAGCAGAGTTTCCAGATTCTGCAAAGAAAAATATTGGATAAATAATAAAATAAATAATAAAAATAAATAATTTTAGTATGTCCCAAATATTTCATAGGACATAATATACTAAAAATTTATTTGTTGCTTTTCTGAAATTCAAGTTTAACTAGGAGTCCTTACTCTATCTGGCAACCCTATCATCCAAGTGATTCTAATGTACAGTATTGAGAGCCACTGAATTTTACTAAGTTGAGACAAGTGGGTACAGCATGACATTGAAAAAATATAACATCAGCAAACTAGGATGTCCAGGACACCCAGCATTTGGAAATCAATGGTGGGGACACAGGTTCAGAAGCAGTAATCAATTCTGGAAAGACTAATGGGGTCAAAGTAAATCAAAATTGTGTCATCAGATAAGAAGCCTAGCAGAAACTCAAGTTTAAGGAAACAGGACAAGACCCAACTGTTTACTATGATATACTATGAGGTTTTTAAATTTTTTTTATTTTTAATTATCATGGGTACATAATAGTTGTATATATATAAATACTATGAGTTTTGACAGTCAGAACACTGTTGCAGAAACTAAGTTAAAAGGTGAGAACAGAATTCACAAATAGGCAAGATGCTTCATTCCACCACCAAATTATGGATTCAAGAGCCCTTGTGCTGTCTTTACTAAGGAATGAATTCATCCCAGAGCCTAGGGTGTATAATTTCAAGAGAGTTCTGAAATGATCTTAGTTTTTGATTAGAGGTCTTTTGGGGTACAGGGCAAGGGCTAGACATTTCATTGTGGCAGAAACAGCTGGCAAGCCAACATTAATATTGGTAACACTTAAAAGTATCCTATTGACCAGTATTCATGGCAAGGCAGTAGTCCAGATGAGAACAGTGTTAAGAGGTTAAGCCTTGAACAAGATAAATGTCAGTCACTACCTGTAAGAGTTTTCTTTTGTGAACTGAAAATGGCAAAATGAAAGTAGATTTTGACATTAATGGAACTATCAAAGAAAAAAAGATTTAAGGAGTCTTTCTCACTTTGGAAAAATCCAAAGGTATCCTGGCAAAATCATTAGAAAATATAATGGTAAAATATATCTCATTTGAAATAGCAATGAAAAAATATAGGAATAATCTTCACGAGAAATATATAAAAATCTATTTTAAAACTTTTATATATAAATAGAAAAAAAGATGTTAACAGAAAAATGGGCAAGAGGGTTGAACACACACTTGCACAAGAGTTTCCAAAAAGGAAGAAAAGGAATGTAACCACTCTAAGATGCAGGAAAATACATATTAAAACTGTAACCAGACCCAAGTCCAGCTGCCCATCGCCCAAAAAACCAAAACCCAAGAGAGGAGAGATGAGAGTTGGTGAAAGGAAAAACACATTATATCCAAGAGCCAGCAACCTGAGGAGATGGTGGACTTATGGTTGCAAAGGCTGTCTCAATTTTTTCAGGCTGACAGAGGGATTTTAAAGGGAAAGGAGTCATGGGGAGGGAGTTGTGGGAAACTATGTACAGGTGTTGGCTACGTGAAGGTCAGCATGTCTTGTTCCAATGGTTGTCTTGAGTAGCGTCCATTGAGAAGTGGTTAACTGCTCAGCATTTTTCTCTGGAGGCAGGGGTGAGGGGAGTCCTGAAATCTTGGTTTCAGTGGGCTGTTCAAGACCAATTCTGGGAATTCTTAAGCAAGCACACAATTAGGCACTGAAAATGAAGAGTTATTAGTTAGTTTTTAGATGGAGTGATGATTACTGTTACATAGCCACTCAGTAATAACACTACATACCCACCAAAATAGCTAAAATGCAAAATCCTACGATATCAAGTGTTGGTGAGAACACGAGTCATTGGAACCCATGCTTTGATGAATGTAAATAAGTTCAATCACTTAAAAAATCATTCAGCATCAGCTACTAAATTTATAAAGATCCACATCCTGTGGCCCAGCAATTTCACTCCTACATACACCACAAAAATGTGCGCAATATCCACCAAAACTCATATGCATGTATATTAACCCAAACTATAAAAAACTCAAATGTGCAATGACAGAATGGTTCAATAAATTGTGGTATATTTATACAATGGATACAATGTAGAAATGAAAATGAACAAACTACAGCTATACACAATCACTTGATGAATCTCACAAACATAAGGTTCAATATTAAAAAGTAAGGAGTGGTAATTGGGAAGAGATATTATAGAAACATCAGGAATTCTGGTAATGCTCTATTTATTGACCTGGTGTTAATTATGTGGGTATGCTAACGTTGGGATAAATTTTTGGTCATTTTACTTTTTTTATGTATGCCATATTTTAATGAAAAGTTTTTAAAAATTAGAGAGTTAATGGGGGACCTAAAAGAATATTTGCATAAATGTAAATGCCCTCTTTTGGTATAGGAAAACTTTTATAAAGATGTCAAATCTTCTTAATTGTCTTAGTTCATTCTTGCTGCTATAACAAAATAGCCTAGACTGGGTAATTTATAAATAATAAAAAATTTATTTCTCATAGTTTTGGAGGTTGGGAGGTCCAAGATCCAGGTTCCAGCAGATTTGGTATCTGGTAAGGGCTCACTCTCTGCTTCAAAATAGCACCTTGTTGCTCTCCTTACACAGTGGAAGAGGCAGAAGAAACAATCAGGCTCCCCGAAATCCCTTTGTAAGGGCATTAATCCCATTCATGAGGATGGAGCCCTCATAACCTAATCACTTCCCAAAGGCCCCAACCCTTAATACCATCACCTTGGGGGTTAAGTTCCAACATATGAATTTGGAGGGGGGACACCAACATTCAGACTATAGCATTAACTGATCTATAACTATACATAATCCCAATCAAAATACCAACAGTTTTTTTAGGGTAAGGGTAAGGTCAGTAGATGATAACTAAATTCACATTAAAAATATAGAATGGAGTAGTTCAGGATATTTAAAATATTAAGAATAATTATGGGCATAAAATGCTTAGTAATAAGACATAAAAACAAATGTTTTACCGAACAAATTTCTAAGTATATAAAATGTATTATTGGCTGGGCACAGTGGCTCACACCTGTAATCCTACCACTCTGGGAGGCTGAGGCAGGAGGATGGCTTGAGGTCAGGAGTTTGAGACCAACCTGAGCAAGAGCAAGACCCTGTCTCTTCAAAAACTAGAAAAAATTAGCCAGGCGTGGTGGCACACCTGTTGTCCCAGCTACTAGGGAGGCTGAGGCAGGAGGATCACTGGAGCCCAGGAGTTGGAGGCTGCAGTGAGCTATGATGATGCCACTGCACTCTAGCCTGGGCAACAGAGTGTGACTCTGTCTAAAACAAAAAAGATGTATTATAAAATCACAGTGATAAAAACAGTTTAGGACTTGTATACAAATAGAGAGCCTGATAGGATAAATTGAATGGAACTGAGAGTCCAGAAATAGACTCAATTATTTATGAAAACTTGGTGGCATTCTAAGTGAAAAACAATTGATTATTTACTAGAGCTCATTGGAGCAACTGTGTATTCATCGGGAAAAAATATTAAATTCTTGTCTCACTCCCTAAAAAAACATATTTCAGATGGATTAAGGATTTAAATGAAAATAAAATTAAAGCACTAAAAATAAACTGTAAACGATCAAAAAGAAATATAAGCCAGATAATCAAATGTCTTTAAAAAATATAAATTGGTATCTTGACTTATACACACAAAAATTTTAGATCTGTGTGTAAAAATAATATAATCATGCAAAAATTAAAAACTGGGAGAAATATTTGTAGCAGATGGCAAAGGACTATTTTCCATACTATAAAAAGAGCTCTTACAAATCAATAAGGAAAAGGGTATCCAGCCAAGAGAAAAATGACCAAAGGACAGGAACAAACAATACAAATGAGTCTTAAATATATAAAAATATGTGAATTTACACTGACATTTAAAAAACCATCTTAACTATTATTAAGTGTGTGGTTTGGTAATGTTAAGTATATTTACACTGTTGTGAAACAGATATCCAGATATATTGACTCCTAATTTATAAAATACAAATTAAAACTGTAAATTTTTACTCAGTGAATTGGCCATGATCAAAAATTTGGTTATATACCACATTGGCAAGGGAAACAGTTACTCTCATTCATAACTGGTAGGAATGCAACTTAGTTTACTCTCTTTAAATAGCAATTTAGTAATGTCTTCCAAATTCTAAATGCATTGACTTTTTGATACAGCATTTGCACTGCTAGATATTTTTTTTCTGCAAGGATATGTTCACATATGTACATAGACTTATAAAACATATCTGGTTCAGTATTGTTATGGAAATGAATTGTCCATAAATAAATTATGTCATATCTATTCTATTAAAGACTAAGTAGCCCCTAAAAGTAATAAGGTCATTTTTTGTGTAAAGATCTGGAATATCTTCAAAGATAAACTAGAAGGTGCAGAAGTCAATGCTACCATTTGTGTAAAAAAATACATATATATGTGCATGTGTGTGTGTGTGTATATATGTTGGTAAGAGTAATAAACAATGATGTGCTTGGACATACAGAGATTTTCTCTGGAAGCATTACAAGAAAGTGTTTTGAGAATTGCCTCTTGGGACTGGAACTGAATGATAAAGGGTCAGGAGAACATAAGACAAAAACATATTTTTAACTGTAACCTTTTGTATTATTTGAAATTTGCCACATCCATATCTTACTAAACCAACAGCAACAACAACAAAGAAACGAATCAAAATAACTCTGTTGTCTTTGAATCTGGATGAGTATTACCATCTGGACATTTTTCTCACAAGCAGAGTAGGGTATTCTTTCTAGCAGCTAGACTGCCTCAATTCTGCTAAGCAAAAAAGATGGGGAAAACGTTGCTGTCGTTTTGTTTTGGACACCATGCTGTGTAATTGTTCTAGAACTCCCCGCATGAGAAGGAGTATCACCAGGGAAGTCAAGTACTCTTTGAGCTCTTCTCACCAAGGTAGATTCAAGCACTTAACCACTCTACACCCCTCTGTTTTGTATTTATCTGCAAAATATAAATTATGATAATGCCTGCCTAATTCCCAGGTTTGTGTAATCAAATGAAATCATGTTCATGGAAATGCTTCATCAACAAATATTATTATCATGTACATTATTCATTTAGGTCCCTGAAACACACTTGTCAAAAACACTAGTTTAGCTGTATGTATTAGCAATGTGTTTTCTGACAGAGATGTCACAGAAGTACTTTATCTGGTTATACAAATAAACCAAGACAGCTACAGCTCAGTGTTCTCTTATTTATGTTAAATACATGAGTTTCAACAGTCTTAACGTTCAGACATGGCAGGCATTTGAAGATGATCATGTCTCACCCCTAAACCAAGTGAACAATTTTATATAATCTCTCAGAAAACAAAGTAGATTATTCACCACATTCCATCTTCACTATTTATCTCTCTTTCAGTTTTTCCCAGTGATACTTATCAACAGTTTTCAGATCATTTCAGATTTGAAATGTGACATTTTATGAATAGCAAAGTATCCTAAAGAAAGGACCTGTAACATGTTAATACTAAAGTAAATTGAGGTGCAACAGGTGACTTATTTCTCTTTCTGCTCACTCTGGAGATATCCTTCTAAAACGCACTCCATCTTCCTTTTCCTTTTACTCATGCCAAGAATTACCCTTCCAGATGCCAGTGGTCCCTCCTCGGCTTCTGCTGGCCCAACACCAGCCAGACCTACCTTTGTACAAGGGCCTCAGGCAGGTCACCCAAGGTTAATTCTCTGCCATGAGTAAGTTCTCCTCCAGTCCTATCCCAGCCTCCCCTCTACTATATGCACAGTTTCAAAAGTTGCCTTTAATCAACTGTTCTTCTTGTCTCTCCTGCCATCACAAATACTAAAATGAGAGTTTTTCCCAAAATTGTCCCTCAGTAAAGAGTGAATCATGTTTATTCACATCCTTAGAAAGTCTCTAAAAAATAGGTACATTTTGGGTTAGACAGGGTAGTGTGAAACACCCACAGTCAGTGTTAGTTTGGATGTTTATAGAGGTCACACGATGAATTAGGTTGTGGACAATAAGGAAACAAGAAATCTAATAAAGATGTAGTAATTATTCCTGGGGTATGAGCTCACAACTGAGTGCTGGATGTCACTGTAAACAAGCCTTTTAAAGATCATTTGAAAAATCAACATAATGATAAGCTATGTTGTGTCTCTCACAAGCACACACTCACAAAAGGAATAAAAATAAGTATATTAATGCATTCTGAATGGGTATTTTGTGACTTGGGATAATAAATGTCAGTGAAAGCAGCATCATATACAGATTCAACATGGACTATTGCTCAAAATATGTAGAAGAAAATGAAGATGACATACTCTGGAAAACTATTAGATGATTCAAAGGTGGCTTTATTGATAAGCATGCTAATGCTGAATATTTTATGTGTTTAAATAAAATTATTTATGAAGCATGAGAGTAGAAAATACCGTATTACTAATTTTCTGAAATATGCTATTTTAAAATGTCTGTATTACTAAATTAAAAATAAATATATTTTTGACATTCCTTTGCATGCTGAAAAGTTTACGTATTATAACTAAACAAATCTGTTTTATGTGCCTGTGCTACTTCTCATTGGGAAAATGGGAGACACTTTGTCTGGAATATCCTTCTACTTGGGCTTATATATTAGTCATTAGAGTCCCTCTCCATCCCAAGTAGTCATAGGATTAAGAAAACTGAAGCCCAAGGAGAGGATGTTACAGTCACAATCATCTGACTGTTACATTTAATACAAAGTGGTTAATGGCAGAGGTTGGACTAGAACCCAGCTTTCTACTTAGGTCCCATGTTCAGAAAGAAGGACACCATTTCAATCAGAGAGGGAAATTCCAGCAACATTATAGAGACAGGAGTAAGTGTTGTGGGAGTAGAGAGTAGTAAGGACAGTAAATTGAGAGGCTCTGCAAGATGGTGGGAGGAGACCAGAAAAGTCAGAAGATTATTTTTTCCTATAGTCTATAGGAAAATAACTATATTCTATTTTTCTACTGCAAAAATAATACATGTTGTGGTGGAAATGTGGTTAGGTCTCCTTTCTTTTGTGGATGAATTCTCCCCACACTCTATAAAGTATTGCCAGGGTTGTCTAACATGGAGTTGTACCCTCTGCAGCAGGAGAGACACATGACATAGTTGTGTCTATGAAGATGAGGAAGCTTATCTTCAGTGTGAGAGAATGAGGCCAATACTCAGAGAGAAAAAGGTTAGGAAACCTAATGAAAGGGAGCATCCTGTTTTGAGTCCCTTGTTCTGGCTGCCCCTAGACTTCCCAGTCATATGAACCACCAATTTCCCATTTTATTCAAACCAACAAACAGTTTTATATGTAAATTGAGGAAAATATAGACAATCAAAAAGAAGAAAATAGAAACCAACCACAGTCACCACCCAGGAATGAACACACACACACACACACACACACACACACACACACTCTCACATACAAATTGCAGGTGGAAATATATTATACTGTTTAATAAAAGCATTTTTACTAAAAGCATTTTAACTGTAACTATCTCTTCATGGATTTTCCTGCTTATGTCTTATTATGTAAAATTAGCCTTCTTATACACAAGGTTGTGGCCTTGACCTCTGAAGAGTAGAAGTTTTGAAAGCTCATTATTCCTCCTGCTTTCATGGCCTTAGGTTCATGCTCTTATTTAAACCTTCTCCTTAATCCAAATATGAATTAATCGTACATCACCAGCTGATACCACCTCAGCTCACCTCTCATCTAATAATAGCCTGTATCTGGATTTCCTTTCAGACCTTTCTAAATGTGATTCCCCTTCCTTTCAGCCAGGGAGCAATCCCAGTGTGAAGGCAAAAGTAGAACACAGACCTTCATCACTCCTGGGAATTCCAGAAACCTGAGAAGGGATTCTCTCCCAAGAAGGGACTCTTCAGTAAAAATGATCTCTCTATGGGAGACGAGTAAAACCATGTTTCTGTTGTGTGGCATTTGCTCCTTCTTACAGTAAGTTCCTTTAGGGACATGATTTCTAACAGCTGTTCCTGGAATGGGTGGATGCTGTTATGTACAATACAAAACCTGAGAAGAATGACTGCAGACACAGAGCCCAAGTCTGCAGATACACGAGGCATCATATCCCCCTGTTGAGATCTCCCCCCACCCCCACCAAGGTGGCACGGTTTTATTTTGTCACATGCCACATTTCCCAGCACAAGTGGTTTCATTTGACTTAACCTTTAATGTTCCACCTCCTTTAGCCTTTCGGTGATATCTGGTCATTACCCTGAGACCAGTGGCTTTTCAATGTGATTTGTTAGCCTGGCAGCCTCTTTAAAAATGAAACCTGCAGGACAAGGGAACTATGAAAAGATGGGTACAGGGTGAGAGTTCCTGTATTTTAGCGTACCTGGTCTCCAGGTCATCAACAGGACTGAGATGTAAGGTGCTCCTGAACACTAAGTGGCTCCCACTTATGAACAGTGAGAAAAGAACCAGTCTTTAGAGTGTTCTCTAAGTGCCCAGGCAATCTGCTTGGCATTTGTCTCCATTATGCTATTTCATTATTATAACCACCCAGTCTGTAAATATTATTGTATTTTTTACAAATCAACTGTGTTTCAGAGAGGTCACTTTCCTCTTGCATGTTACCATGTAACATGGTAGGTGGAAGAGCTAGAATTGAAGTCCTTCCTAGATTAGAACAGAGAAAATTCCTAGAGAAGAAAGGAGAACAGAGGCTGGGATTGTTATTCTTGCACAGTGGGTCTGTCACAGCTGGTGACTCACAGTTTATTCTTGACTAATTTTTGACACTCTTTTTGCCAGAGGTCTATTGTGAAGGGTGGGATAAATCAAGGTGGAGATAGAAGACTAGCAGTGAATTTGGGAGCCAAATTTGAGCTTCTAAATGGTGGTTGATTCTTCTGACCTGTACCATACAATTCTGGGGACAACTATTAAGGTTCTTTTTCATTTTATCTCCTGGTAGATTTAAAGACAGAGATACTTGTCTGAACTGAACATCTCTTGCAAAGAAAGGAGACCTGTGCTTTCATCTAAATGCCACACAGGTCAGGCATAGTGGCTCATGCCTGTAATCCCAGCACTTTGGGAGGCTGAGGTGGGAGGATCACTTGAGGTCAGGAGTTTGAGACCAGCCTGGGCAACGTAGTGATACCCCATCTCTACAAAACAACTTTTAAAATTAGCTGGACATGGTAGTGTGCATCTGTAGTCCCAGCTATTTCGGAGGCTGAGGCAGGAAGATCACTTGAGCCCAGGAGTTCGAGGCTGCAGTGAGCCTGGGTGACAGGGCAAGACTCCATCTCAAAAAAATAATTTAAAAAGCCACATGGATGACAACAAGAAAAAAGAAGGAAGATAGCAGCAATGCCGTTCTTTGGAGATTGCCAAATATTTACAGCCCAAATGTAAGCTTTCCCATGTTAGCTCTGTGGGGTGGGTGGTCCATCAAGATGCCAGACAGAGGTGTGGCCAGGTGAAGATCATTTTTTATGAGGGAAGTAAAGCAAAAGATTGGTTTCAATAGGGATTGCATTGAATCTGTAGATCACTTCGGGTAGTATAGACATTTTAACAATGTTGTTCCTGCCAATCCATGACCATGGTATGGTTTTCCATCTGTTTATGTCCTCTGCTATTTCCTTCCTCATGTATCATAGTTCTCCCTGTGCAGGTCTTTCACCTCCTTAGTTAAATATATTCCTAGGTAGTTTATTTTCTGTGTTGCTATTGTGAAAGGTATTGAGTCTTTGATGTGGATCTCAGCTTGACTTTTGTTGGTGTGTAGGAATGCTACTGATTTGTGTTCATTGATTTTGTAACTTGAGACTGCTGAACTTATTTATCAATTCCAGTAGTCATTTTTTGCAAATCTAGAAAAAATAATTCTATGTTTTGTATGGAACCAGAGAAGACCCCATATAGGTAAAGCAACCTTAAGCAAAAAGAACAAATTGGGAGGCATCAATTTACCAGACTTCAAGCTATACTACAAGGCTATAATAACCAAAACAGCATGGTACTGGCACAAGAACAGAGACATAGACCAATGGAACAGGACTGAGAAACCAGACATAAAACCATCCTCATATTGTCATCTGATCTTTGACAAATCAGACAAAAACATACACTGGGGAAAAGAATCCCTATTCAATAAATGGTGCTAGGAAAATTGGATAGCCACATGTAGAAGACTGAAACAGGATCCTCACCTCTCACCTCTCACAAAAATCAACTCACGATGGACAACAGACTTAAACCTAAGGCATGAAACCATAAAAATTCTAGAAGAAAATGTTGGAAAAACTCTTATAGACATCAGCCTAGGCAAAGAATTTATGAAGAAAACCCCAAAAGCAATCACAGCAACAACAAAAATAAATAAATGGGACCTGATCAAATTAAAAAGCTTCTGCACAGCCAAAGAAACTATCACTAGAATGAATAGACAACCTACAGAATGTGAGAAAATATTTGCATGCTATACATCTGATAAAGGGCTGATAACTTGAATCTATATAGAACTCAGGAAAATCAGCAAGAAAAAATCAAACAGCCCCATTAAAAAGTGGGCAAAGGACATGAATAGAAACTTTTCAAAAGAAGATAGGCTAATGGCCAGGAAACATATGAAAATATGTTCAACATCTCTAGTCTTCAGGGAAATGCTAATCAAAACCACAAGATATCACTTAACTCCAGTGAGAATGGCTTTTATCAAAAAGTCCCAAAACAACAAATGTTGGCGTGGATGTGGAGAGATAGGAACACTTACATGCTATTGGTGGGACTGCAAACTAGTACAACCTCTATGAAAAGTAGTGTGGAGATACCTCAAAGAATTAAAAGTAGGACTACCATTTGATCCAGCAATTCCACTACTGGGTATCTACCCAAAGGAAAAAAAGACATTCTATAAAAAAGACACCTACACTCAAATGTTTATAGCAGCACAATTCACAATTGAAGATGTGGAAACAACCCAAGTTCCCATCAATACATGAGTGGATTAATAAAATGTGGTATATGTATACCATGGAGTACTACTCAGCCATAAAAAAAATGATGAACTACCTATTATATTATCCTGGATGGAGGTGGAGCCCATTCTTCTAAGTGATGTATCACTAGAAAGGAAAAATAAATACCACATGTACTCACCACTAAATTGCTACTAATTGGTCAACACTAATGTGCACATATGGGAAGTAACACTCATAGGGTATAGGGTAGGTGGGGGTGGAAGGAGGGGATGGGTGAATCCATACCTAACGGATGTGGGGTGCACTGTCTGAGGGATGAGCACACTCGTCGGGCGGTGCAAAGGCAACTTATATAACCAAAGCATTTGTATTGGTAATACGAACAATACTCTGCAATATCCCATAACACTCCGAAATAAAAAATTTAAATTAACTTTTAAAAAGATTGGTTTCAAATTCTTGCCATCATCCCCCAACCTCCCACTCCCACCACATACACATACACACACACACACACACACACACAAATACAAAACTTGATATTTTGCCTTTGGCACTCACAGGATGCCATGTCAACACTGCCCTGTGAGCTAGTAAATATAGCTCCATAACTAGGAAAAGGCCCTGGTTTTGAGGCTTCGAGGGGTAACAGGGAGATTATCTAATAGAAGATAATCCTCAGTAATGTTCCCCTGCCTTCCAGTCCCTTGGGTGATGCAGGTGGCCTTAACTCCCTGTTATCTCCCTGTCCCCTCATGATGCCCAGTGAGGCTGCAATGGCAGGAGCCATCCACGCAAGTCCCTGATGCCTGAAGGGAGACCCAGGCCGCAGGACCACTCCCCTTCTCATTTACTGGGATTAGTGGAGAAATTGTGTCACACACTAATATCAATGGGAAAGATTTATCTGAAGGGTGATCTGTGATACAAAAAAATAATCAAATTTAGCTAGTGGGAATCGAGCTAATTAGTAAAGTCCGAAGAAAATGCACAGCAGATCTTGAGAAGGGGGGGAAAAAATGAGAGAAAACAGCAGAATTATAAACCAGTTAGCCACAATAGTGAGGATAAACAAAGAATGCTGAGTGAATCAAATCAACCACAGTTAAGGGCCAGTTAAGGCTGCACTGTGTGCACACCCCTCTGCAGTCACACCTTCACCTTATGCTGGCTGGATTTCAATGAGAAAAACTGTATGCAAATAAAAGAAATTGTAATGAGGGGTGAAGTAGCACATATTCTGATTTGCTCCATCTTGGAGGGAGTTCTGGGGAAGCAGTGCTTGGAGAAGTTTGCAATACAAACCAAGATTGTATAAAGGGGTTAACCCGCTCTCCAGAAGGAAAAAAGAAAGGCATACCCTCTATACTAGAGATCTGTTACTTCTGCTGTTTCTGGTACAAGCCGTAATAATAAGTCATATTTTTACATCTTGCCTTGCTGAATACAGCTAATACTGCCTCACGGTTAGAAGTCAGCACCGAGGAAATGCAGATGCTAGCTCTATGCTGCCCTCTTGTTGCTCAGATTCCTCTCCCTGACCTTGCCTTCACCTTGGAGACTTGGGCCTTTCCAGAGCAGGGTTTCAGGCAAGAAGGCAACAGCTAGAACTGGCCAATGATCACATGGCCCAGGGCAGCCTCAAGGTCTGTAGGGCCTTTGAAGATGACCATCACAAAGAGACTGATTGGAGTTGCAGGGCTTAGTGACACCTCTCAAACAAAATAGCAGTCTGAGCCTTTGTTCTGGCTGGTGCAGGGCTGGGGACCGTAGCCTTTTTAGCATCCGGGGCCTTAGCTATGGGCTGATGATCATAATAGTCCTATTGTACATAACGAGGTAAGAACCAGACCTCAACAACTGAGATGATTGCACCAGCTGTGGCCAAGGCTGGCTTTAAATAGTTATCGCCAAATTAGTATAAAATACCATGTGAGTCACTTTACATTTTATACTCTCTCTTAGTCCTAACAATAACTCCATGAAGCAGGCACTATTATCATTTTAAAGATTAGGAATTTCATACTATTTTGTCAGAGAGGTTGAGTAACTTGCCCAAAGTCATACAGCTACAGAGTAACAAAGTCAAGATTCAAACTCAGCATTCCAAAGTCAGATGTGATTCCCCTGCTGTGTCTCCTCTTAAAAAACTGCTATACCCTCACCTCTGCTTCCATGACTGTGAAGGTCAGTAGTCAGTATTAGACCCACCTAACAGGTAGAAAATTTTAAGCTGAGAATAAGATGGGAGAAAAGTGGTGCAGGGGCAGCAGTAGGGAAGAAGTAGATGGTGGAAGGAGAGGGGCAAGCATCGGCTGGGCAGGCCTCGCTGAACTCTGGGTGTGGCCTCAGGCTGGCTGGCTGATACTGAGAAATTACTTCCTTGGTCAGCTGAGCCTGGAATTTTAGAGGCAGCAAAATCATGCCACTCCCAAGTAGCAAAATGGTTCAGTACCTGAAAACTGCTGGAAAAGGATCTAAGACCCTGGGGAAAATGTAGTAGATAAATCCTGCAAAAAGAAAGGCAATGAAGAGGTTTAGACTATAAAAGAAGAGGCAGTTCATCATGAGGGCTGACTGTCTCTCTATAAGAGACAAAGTGAAGCAAGAGTCTAGAAGCCAACCTCCAGATCAAAGGCAATCAGAAAGGTAGGGCCCTCCAGGGGAAAGGAAACATTGGCAATGTAGCACATTTTATTCTTCTAGCCACCTACTCTACAACTTGGTTAACTCTCCAAGGCTTCTCAAGAGTTCTAGAAGCAGCTGGAAAAAATTGCACTCCGGGGAGTGCCCTGTTCCACCCACCCATACCTGCACTGTACAGTATGTTTTACTTTATGACCTCAATATGCCTTAAAAATCCCCGTGTGGACTGAGGGGGGGATTGAGGATGGGGGAAGAGCTCTTTTCAGCTGCTATCAGTCTTTGACACTTTTGGGTAATTGTTCCTTACAGAGTTTACCATAGGCAAAATTCACAACACAACAGATAGTCTCTCTGCTATCTCAGGAGGTAGAGTAGGTATTGTTATTCCCTTTCTACAGATGAGATAACTCAGATTCGGAGAGTAAAGTATCCACTTTATGCCCTTTGTCCCTAATTCAGTGTTCTCTCTGCTTCATGTACCACAAGCTGTGGGAAGGGGGAATCTGGTGCCTGTTGTGAACTGATCCAGAATGTGTGGCATCTAAACGTGGCAGGAAAAAGCACAAAAAGGCTCACCAGAAGCTCCAAAGGCCCACTGGTTAGGGAGCTGTTAAATATCAGCTGCAGGAAAGAGCCTTGCCTCATATTTGGAGCCATGTGAGGAGTCACAATCACCTTACTCTTGTTCTCTGAGTTATATCCACCAAAGGGCCCACTCCCCCTGCCTTCTCCTGTCTTCCTCCCATGCTCTCCTCCTGTGGGCACCATTACGGAGTTCAGTGTGTCCCCTCAAAAAGATAGGTTTAAGTCCTTCCCCACAGTACCTCAGAATGAGATCTTATTTGGAAATAGAGACTTTTCAGAGATAATCAAATCAAAATGAGGTCATTAGAGTGGACTCTAATACAATATGACTGGTGCCCTTATAAAGAGGAGAAATTTGGACACAGAGACTGACACGCACAGAGGGAAGACGACGCGAAGACACACGGGGAGAATGCCACGTGAACGTGGAGGACTGGAATGATGCAGCCAGAGGCCAAGAGACAGCCAGAAGCAGCAAGAGAGGTGTGGGACCAACCCTTCCCTAGAGGCTTCAAAGGGAGGGTGGACATGCTGACGCTTTGATTTCAGACTTCTACCACCAGAACGGTGAGACATAAACTCCTGTTCTTTAAGTTACTCGGTTTGTGGCATTTTGTTAAGTCAGGAAACTAATACAGGGGCCTTTTCCTGCCACAAGCTACCTCCTTCTCCCCACCTTGGGCACCTGGAGTCAGGTGTCAGACTTGTTCTTTCCCGGGAGGATTCCACAGAGAGTTCAATCCTTTGTATTTTATTGCTGCTGAAGCTTTTTCTGCCTCCTCACTTAGATATCTAATGCCTTTTCCTGGACTCACTCTTTTTTTTTTTTTTTTTTTGAGACAGCATCTTGCTCTGTCACCCAGGCTGGAGTGCAGTGGCATGATCATAGCTCAATACAGCCTCAAACTCCTGGGCTCAAGCAATCTTCCTGCCTCAGCCTCCCCAGTACCTGGGACTACAGGCACATGCCACCACATCAGGCTAATTTTTATTTTTAAAAAATTTTTTTAGAGATGGAGTCTCGCTATGTTGCCCAGGCTGGCCTCAAATTCCTGGGCACAAGCAATCCTACCGCCTCACCCTCTCAAAGTTTTGGGATTACAGGTGTGAGCCACCACACCCAGCTGGACTCATATCTAAAGTTTTGCATTTCAAAGTATATTTGCTGCTAGTAGATACAGACCTAGCCATGTTCTGGTTGACCCAACATTCTTAGTACAGCATGTGCTAATAAGGGTACATATTTCACTTTATTGATGCCATCCACAAAGACAGTGGTTCAGAAACTTAAGTGTAGATCAGAATCATTTGGAGGACAGATTAAGGTACAAATTGCTGTACTCCAACTCTAGAGTTCCTGATTCAGTAAGTCTGGGGCAGAGCCCAAGAATTTTCATTTTTAACAAGTTCCCAGGTGCTGCTGGTCTGGAGACCACACTTGGAGAACCACAACACTGAGATATTCACGCTTGGTGGGAGGGGAGAGGGAGAGGAGAGTTAATAATATGCATGGGAGGTTGAAGGAAGAGCAAATTCAGGCTGTAGAGCTTCAAACTGTCTGCACAATCCAATGCACATTTTCAATATGTTTGCCATCTGCATTGAAGGTACAAGGACAGATTCTTGAAACAAGTAGATTTATGTCTAGACACTTAAAATACAAAGGGAAATATTTTTGTATCTTTGCATGCTATAAGCCAACCTCAGATGAAAGTGGAATAATTCTCCCACCCACCCATCCACCCAATTTTATGGTTCAAGAGCCCTGAAAAGTTGTTTTATAGCTCCCAATCTTCTGTAATAATTGAATGGCCATCTGTAGTATCTGTCCCTCTTCCTACCCATCAGAGTCATTCTTTAAGATTAAGGTGTCCTAGGAAGTGCCACTTAAACGCAAACGCTTTGAGAAGGTGGTAAGTCAACAAGAGGCAATAAGCATAGTGGTTAAGAGTGTGGGCTTTGGAGTTAGCTAGCCTGAGTTTCAGTTTCTACTCTGTAATGTACAAGGACTACAACCAAGTCACTCAATCGCTCTGTGCCTAAGTTTCATCTTTCAGATAAGGATAATAATACTACCTCCTTCTAGGGTAGTTATGAGAATAAAATAAATGAATCCAATTGCTGACATGTAGTAATCTCTCAATTAAGTTTTGTTATTGCTAGTTTCACCACAATATTTTCCATGAACATCTTAGCATGAATTCCTTTATCAGAAAAACAGCCTGCCAATAAGTAAGGCAAGAATTACAAAAGTATGGGGAGTCACGTTCAGGACCATGAGGTTGGAGCACTATTTCAAGATAGCAGGTCATAAGGGGAAATAAAGAAAAGGACACCCAAAGAAGGCAAATGAAGGTGACAGAGGAGACACAGGTTAGACACTTGTGTCATCATGTTGCCTATGGCTGAAAGAGAGGACTCCTATGTTATGAATTAGACTAAACAATCCTGGTATTTATTTGTTTATGCTTTTTTCTTTCTGGAATTGAAGATTAATCTGTATTAACTAAATCCAAAAGAACGGGCTCTTGGGCTTCTTTCTCTCCAAATAACATTTAGATGAGTTAAGTGTAAATGAATATGAAACAGATGGATTAAATTGCCATTTAAATATACAGGGCGTTGAAAAGCAAATGGAAAGGGCAGTTAGCGAAATACATCCAGAGTTCACTGAAACTCAAACACTTGAAAAGGTACTTGGAAGGTGGAATGTGCCCAGAAGGCAGCTGAAGCTCTCCAGACCCTGAGCCCTCTGCCTCCTCTGTCACGGATTTCCCAGAGTCCCCATTCTATACTCATCTTCCTCTGCTTGCACCAAAAGCCATATAAACAAATAGCAAAGCTTCATTTTCATCATGAGAACATATTCTGATTATATTATTACACTTTTAACAGTGGAACTTCTTTGAAAATCCTCTACTTTTGAAACTGGCG
This sequence comes from Daubentonia madagascariensis, assembly GCA_023783475.1. NCBI lineage: Eukaryota > Metazoa > Chordata > Mammalia > Primates > Daubentoniidae > Daubentonia > Daubentonia madagascariensis. Next base: position 34,037,902 of record JAKFHU010001035.1, on the reverse strand, counting down.
TTCAAGGCTTACTTGTATTTTTTTTTTAATTTCAAAATATTAATTAAGGGAGTGCAAGTCTTGTTGTTGCATGGATACCTCGTATCATGCTTAAGTCAGGGCTTTTGGTGCGCCTGTCACCAGAATAGTGTTCATTGGACCCAGTAGGCAAATTTTCATCCAACATACCCCTTTCCAACCTCCCCCTCTTGGTTTCTCATGTCCTTTATATTGCTTTGTGCCTGTGTGTACCCACTGTTTAGCTCCCACTTATCAGTGCAAACATATGGTGTTTGGTTTTCTATTCCTGAGATTCTTCACTCAGGATAATGGTCTCCAGTTCCATCCAAGTTGCTTCAAATGACATTATTTCATTCATTTTTATGACTAAGTAGTCCTCCATGATATATATATACACACATACACCATATTTTCTTTTTTTTAATTTCAGAATATTATGGGGGTACAAACATTTTGGTTGCATAAATTGCTTTTGTACCATTTGAGTCAAGGTTATAAGTGTGCCCATCCCCCAGATAGTGTGCATTATACCCATTAGGTATGAATTTATTCATCCCCACCTCCCCTTCCTACCTGCTTGATTTTTGATGAATGTTATTTCCATATGTGCACATAAGTGTTGATCGATTAGTTCCAATTTAATGCTCAGTACATGTGGTGTTTGTTTATCCATTCTTCTGATACTTCGCTTAGAAGAATGGTCTCCAGTTCCATCCAGGTTAGTACAAGAAGTATTAGTTCAAAATGTTATTTTATGGCTGGGTAGTACTCCATGGTATACATATACCACATTTCATTAATCCACTCATGTATTGATGGGCACTTACATTGTTTCTACATCTTTGCAATTGTGAATTGTGCTACTATAAACATTTGCGTGCAGGTGTCTTTTTTACAGAATGTCTTTTTTTCCCTTTGGGTAAATACCCAGTAGTGGGATTGCTGCATCAAATGGTAGTTCTACTTTTAGTTCTTTGAAGTATCTCCATATTTTCTTTATCCACTCATGAATTGATGGCCACTTAGGTTGATTCCACATCTTTCCAATTGCAAATTGTGCTGTGATAAACATTCAAGTGCAGGTGTCTTTTTGATAAAATGATTTCTTTTCCTTTGGGTAGATACCTAGCAGTGGGATTGCTGGATTGAATGGTAGGCCTACATTTATTTCATTGAGGAATCTTCATACTGTTTTCCATAGAGGTTGTACTAATTTGCAGTCTCACCAACAGTGTATAAGCCTTCCTTTCTCTCTGCCTCCATGCCAGCATCTATTGTTTTTTGACTTTTTAATGATGGCCATTCTAATAGGGGTAAGTTGGTATCTCAATGTAGTTTTAATTTGCATTCCCTGATGATTAGTGATGTTCATATGTTTGTTGGCCATTTGTCTATCTTCTTTAAGAAACCTCTGTTCATGCCTTTTTCTCACTTTTTGATAGGGTTGTTTGTTTTTTCCTTGCTGATTTGTTTGAGTTCTTTGTAGATTCTGGATATTAGACCTTTGTCAGATGTCTAGTTTGTGAATATTTTCTCCCATTCTGCAGTTTGTCTATTCACTCTGTTGATTATTTCCTTTACTGTGCAGAAGCCTCTTAATTTAATTAAGTTCCATTTATTTATTTTTGTTGTTGCTATATTTGCCTTTGGGGTTTTAGTCATAAATTCTTTCCTAGGCCAATGTCTAGAAGAGTTGTTCCCATACTTTTTATAGTTTCATGGCTTACATTTAAGTTTTTAATCCATCTTGAGTTAATTTTTGTATATTTTGATAGATGGGGTCCTGTTTCATTCTTCTGCATGTGGTTATCCAGTTTTCCCAGCACTGTTTATTGAATAGAGCTTCCTTTCCAACTGTATCTTGTTGTATGCTTTGTTAAAGATCAGTTGGTTGTAGGTAAATAGTTTTATTTCTGAGTTTTCTATTCTGTTCCATTGGTCTATGTCTCTACTTTCATACTAGTACTGTGCTGTTTTGGTTACTATAGCCTTGTAATATAATTTGAAGTCAGGTAATGTGATGCCTCCAGATTTGGTTTTTTGGGTTTTTTTTTTTTTTTTTTTTTTTTTGCTTAAATTGTTTGGTATTTAGGTTTTTTTTATTCCATATGAAGCTTAGGATTATTTTTTCTAGATCTGTGAAATATGATGTTGGTATTTTGATGGGGATTGCATTCAATCTGTAAATCACTTTGGGCAGTATGGACATTTTAATGATACTGATTCTACCAATCTATGAGCAAGGGATGTTTTTGCATTCATCTGTGTCATCTGTGATTTCTTTCTTCAGTTTTTTGTACTTCTCCTTATAGAGATCTTTCCCATTTTTGGTTAAGTATATTCCTAGAAATTTTATTCTCATGGTAGCTGTTGTAAATGATATTGAGTCCTTGATTTGACTCTCAGCTTGACTGTTATTAGTATATAGAAATGCTACTGATTTGTGTACATTGACTTTGTATCCTGAGACACTGCTGAATTTATTTATCAATCCCAGGAGTATTTTGGTGGAGTCTTTAGGATTTCCTAGATACAAGATTGTATCATCAGCAAACAGAGATAGTTTGGCCTCCTCTTTCCTGATTTGGATGCTCTTTATTTCTTTCTCTTTACTGATTGCTCTTGCTAGGATTTCCGATACTATGTTGAATAGAAGTGGTGACAGTAAGCATGCTTGTCTTACTCCAGTTCTCAGTGGAAATGCTTTCAACTTTTCCCCATTCAGTATGATGTTGGCTGTGGGTTTGTCATACATGGCTTTTATAATTTCGAGGTGTATTCCTTCTATGCCTAGTTTGTTGAGGGTTTTTATCATGAAAATGTGCTGGATTTTATCAAATGCTTTTTGTGCATTTATTGAGATGCATATGGTCTTTGTTTTTGTTTCTGTTTATGTGGTGAATCATGTTTATTGATTTGCATATGTTAAACCATCCTTGCATCCCTGGGATCATGGAGAATTATCATTTTGATGTGCTGTTGAATTCAGTTTGCTAGTATTTTGTTGAGGATTTTTAAATCTCTGTTTATAAGGGATATTGGTCTATAGTTTTATTTGTGTGTGTGTACTTTCCTGGCTTTGGTATCAGGGTGATACTGATTTCATAAAATAAGTTAGGGAAGATTCCTTCCTTCTCAATGTTATGGAATATTTTCTGTAAGATAGGTACCAGTTCTTCTTTGTACGTCTGGTAGAATTTGACTATGCATCCGTCTAGTCCTGGGATTCTGTTTTCGTTATTGGGAGACTTTTTTAATACTGCTTCAATCTTGCTGCTCCTTATTGGCCTGTTCAAGATTTCTATTTCTTCCTGATTCAGACTTGGGAAGTTGTGTGTTTCCAGGAATTTTTCTGTTTCCTCTAGGTTTTCTAGTTTCTTTGTATAGAGATTTTCATAGTACTAATGGATGATATTTTGTATTTCTGTGGTATCAGTTGTAATGTCTCCTTTATCACTTATGACTGAGGTATTTGAGTCCTTTCTCTTCTATTTCTGGTTAACCTGGCTAGTGGCCTATTGATTTTGTTTATCTTTTCAAAGAACCAACTTTTTGTTTCATTGATCCTTTGTAGTGTTCTTTTGGATTTCATTTCACTTAGTTCTGCTCTGAAATTTCTTATTTCTTTCCTTCTGTTCGCTTTGGGTTTGGTTTGTTCTTCTTTTTCTAGTTCCTTGAGATGTGACATTAGGTTGTTAATTTGTGATCCTTCTGTCTTTTTCATGTAGGCATTTAAGGCAATGAACTTTCCCCTTAGAGATGCTTTTTCTGTATCACATAGATTTTTGAAAACTTGTGTCCCCTTTGTCATTCAGTTCAAGGAATCTTTTGATTTCCATTGAATTTCATCATTAATCCAGGGACCATTCAGCAGCAAGTTGTTTAATTTTCATGACTTTGTGTAGTTTGGAGTGTTTCTCTTGGGATTGATTTCAAGTTTTAGCTCATTGTAGTCTGTGAAAATACATGGTATGAGTTTGATTTTTGAATTTGCTGAGACTTGTTTTGTGGCCTAAGATATGATCAATATTAGAAAATGTCCCACATGCTGATAAGAAAAATGAATATTCAGTAGTTTTAGGGTAGAATGTTCTGTAAATGTCTGTTAGGTCCATTTGTTGTAGAGACCTTTTTAAGTCCATTATTGCTTTATTCATTTTCTACTTTGGTGGTCTGTCCAGTTCTGTCAGTGGAGTGTTGAAGTCCTTGGCAATTAAGATGATATTGTTTATTTCTTTGCTTAGATCTAGAAGAATTAGCTGTATGAAACTGGGAGCTCCTGTGTTAGGTGTATATATATTTAGGATTGTTATGTCTTCTTGTTGAATTGCTCCCTTTACCATTATATAGTGACCATCCTTGTCTTTTTTTTTAACTGTTGTTTATATTAAGTCTATTTTATCTGATATGAAAATGGCTATACTGGCTCACTTTTGGTTTCCATTTGCGTGGAATATATTTTTCCATCCCTTAACCTTGAGTCTGTGTGAGTCATTGTGGTTTAGATGTGTTTCCTGGAGACAGCAAATTTTTGGTTGTGTTTTTTTATCCATTCAGCCAATTTATGTCTTTTGAGAGGGGCATTCAGACCATTCACACTGAGTGTTAGTATTGATATGTGGGATGTTATTCTGTTCATTATGTTGGATGATAACTTATTATTTTGTTTTCCTTCTTGTGCTATTGTTTTGTAAGAGTTGTGAACTGTAACTTTTGGGTGTTTTTACACTGGTGGGCATCTATTGTGCTGTTGCATGTAAAATGCACTTTTGAGCATTTCCTGTCGGGCAGGTCTCATAGTGATAAATTTCCTTAGTCTTCGCTTGTCTGCAAAAACATCTTTATTTCTCCATTATTTATGAAACTTAGTTTTGCAGGATACAAAATTCTTGGCTGCCAGTTGTTCTGTTTAGGAAAATTGAAAATGTGGCTCCAATCCCTTCTGGTTTGTAAGGTCTCCACTGAGAAGTCTGCTGTTAGCCTGATGGGTTTTCCTTTGTAGGTTAGTTGTTGCTTTCATCTTGCAGCTTGTAGAGTTTTCTCCCTCATTTTGACTTTGGCCAGGTTAATGACTGTGTGTCTTGGGAATGTCCTATTTGCTATGAATCTTCCTGGTATTTGATGACCATCTTGTATCTGGATATCTGAATCTCTGGTGATACCAGGGAAGTTCTCCTCAATAATTCCCTCAAATAGGTTTTCTGTGCTTTTTGATTTTTCATCTTCTCCCTCTGGGATACCTATAATTCACATATCAGCTTGTTTAACTTAGTCCCATATTTCTCTGAGCAATTGTTCATTCTTCTTTATTCTTTTTTCTTCATCTTTGTGTTAGTTCAAAAGCCTTGTCTTCAAGCTCTGAGATTCTTTCTTCTGCTAGGTCTAGCCATTGTTGAAGCTTTCTGCTGCATTTTGTAATTCCCTAAATTACTCTTTCATTTCTTTAAGTTCTGTTATATCCTTTCTTATGTCATCTATCTCTTTAGCAAGTTTTTCATTTTTTTCATTGATGTCTTGGAACATTTTTTTGGCTTCTTTGTGTTGGTTTTCAATTTTCTCTTCAGTTCCATTCATCTTGTTTGCCACCCACGTTCTGAATTCCATTTCTGACATTTTGACAATTTCCTTTTGGTTGGAGTCTATTGCTGTGGGTCTGTTGTGATCCTTTGCGAGTGTTGAAATAGCTTGTTTTTTCATGTTGCCAGATTTTTTTTGCTGGTTTCTTGCCATCTAAAACCTCTTCTCTTAGCTCAGGGCTGATAAGTTAGCGGAGCACCTGTTCTCTTTTGCTGGGAACTCTGCTACTTTATGAGAAGGAGGATGGGCCCCTAGATAATGCTTTTGTGTCCTATTCCTGAGGCTTGACCTTGCAGGAGAGGGGCAGAGGCACTGAGAGCTTGTAACACAGCTATTCTCCTGAGTTTTCATGATCCCCTGTGGTTGTCACAGTCCAAGCTGAGGCTGAGGGATATTCATTCAGATTGGTGTATTGGTCCCCAGGCCACTATTAGAAATTTGGGCAGGGGGCTGTGCAAGTCCCTCTCCACAGAGGTGAGTGACATGACCTTGGCCAGCACCTGGGCAGGTTTCAGGACCTTGGTAGGTGCCTGGGTGCACCACGGGACCTTGGCTAGTGCCTGGGTGGTTGCAGGACCTGGGCCAGTGCTGAAAGATCTTCATATAAAGTGTTGGGTTGATCCCTAGGCCACTGTTGGAAGCTTGGGCAGGGGACTGGGTGAGTCCCTCTTCACTGAGGTGGGCATTGTAGGAAATTGCTCTGCCTGAGTCTCCCCACAGTGGTGGAATGGCTGTTTGGTGAATCTATTGAGGTGGTGACCACAGGTCAGGAGTGCAGGCATTTGCTCCATCCAGGTCTAGGTGTAATGGCAGTACACAGTGGGGTGTAGATTGTGACTAGTGGGTCCGTGGTGGAAAGCTGGACTATAGGTGTGACATCATGTAGTACTGTGAGGGTATGGTCTGCTGGCCAGCATGCAGGGCTGAGGGGCTTGTTCTGCTTGTCATCCGGCTAGCACACAAGACCAGTGTGTGTGGTCCACCACAGGGCATCCAGGCCTGTGGGGGTATGGCCTGCCTGTTGGTGTGCTGGGCTGGGGGTGTGCTTGGTGTGAGGGGGCAAGGACCTTTGTGTGGCACACAGGGCCAGGGGGCTTGTTCCTCCAGTTGGCATGCAGGACCATGGGGGCATGGCCTGCCTGTTTGCACACAGGTCTGCAGGGGCATGGACCTCCACTTGGCTCCTGGATCCATGGGAGCCTGGGCCTTGGCATGGCAGTGCAGGGGCTGGCAGCTTATTTCACTGGTTGAGGTGTGGAGCCATGGGGTCTGGGCTGCTGGATGGTTGGGGTTCTCTCCCCACACTGGTCCCACCAAGGCTGCTATCATGGGACCCCTCAAGCTGTGCTTGAGTTCCCTGGTTGGGGGGCACCTACCTCCCAGTTGCAGGCATGCAAGTGCATTTGCTCTCCTTGCTCCCTCCCCAGCCCAGCAAGGGGCTATGTAGGGGCAGCTGCAGTGAAGCCCATCCCTGTGTATACTGGGAGCTCTGTACCTGAGAGCTCAGATGGCATCAGCTGCAGCAACCCGGGAACTTGAGACCATCAGGACACAGCTGAGCCTGCTCTCTGATGCAACTTCACTACAAATCCCCAGTCAGCACAGAGCCCAGCAGTGGTGGGGGCGGAGCCCTCACAGCTTGAGTCACAGTGTCCATGCTGGCAGTGTGGGGCCCTAGAGCTCTCTTCTTTATCGCTTCCCCACATGTAGGGGTCTTCCCCAGGTACCTTCTGATCTTGGCAAGTAGAACTCCCCAACCCTGTCTCCTTCACTCTGAATATCTCCCATCAGTTCTCTGATGATCTGCAATGCTCTCTCCAAGAGAGTCCACCTGTAGGTAAGCATCTACTTACAGTTTTTGATCCTCTCCCAGAGAGCAGTGTGTGCAGACTGCTTCTAGTATGCCATCTTGGCCCCCTTTTCCTTACTTTTATTTGTTGTCCATGAAAAGCACAATAATAGGAGATCAAGATTAATGACCATATGGGTTTAAAATCCATAATTGCTGTACTTATTCATGTAATTGGCAGGATATATAGACCAACATCAATGTGGGTTGAATGAATGAATGGATGTGCAAACAATGTGTCCTAACTGAAACAATAGCAGACACCAAGATGAGTGACATTTATTTAAAAACATTATACTTTAGAAAGGAAAGTAAAACACATACACAAAAATCAGGACAAAAAGAACAAGATGGCTTCATATTTGTGGCCAAACAAAGGGTGACAGAAGTTCAGCAAGCAAAACCTCAGAGAGCAGCAACATAGAAATTATGAAAAGAGATCTGAATACTCCTTCTGGTTTTAGCACCCCCTAGTTTTTTCACCCTGGCAAGTCACTCTGGGCCTCAGTCAACCTACCTATGGGTGGATAAACTAGATAAATTTCCTAGCAGCAATACCTTTTTTATATTTTGTAAATGAAATCTTAGGCTTGAACAGACATCTCTCCAAAGAAGACATACAAATGGCCAACAGGAAATGAAAAGATGCTCAACATCACTATCATCAGGGAAATGCAAATCAAAGCCACAATGAAATATCACCTCACACCTATTAGGGTGGCTATTGACAAAACTACAAAAATCAACAAGTGCTGGAGAGGATGTGGAGAAATTGGAACCCTTATATACTGTTGGTAGGAATGCAAAATGGTGCAGCTGTTATGAAAAACAACATGGTCATCACTCAAAAAATTAAAAATAGCTTTATTATATGATGCAACAATCCTACTTCTGGTTATTTATCCAAAAGAATTGAAATTAGGATCTCAAAGAGATATTAGTGGTACTCCAGTGTTCGTTGCACCACTATAGCCAAGATGTGGAAACAACCTAAATGTCTATTGACATTGAATGAATGAGCAAAGAAAATGTGGTATATACAATGGAATACTAGTTAGTCTTTAGAAAAGAAGGAAATCCTGCAATATGGATGGACCTCAAAGACATTAAGCTAAGTGAAATAAGCCAGTCACAGAAGGACAAATATTGCATTATTACACTTACATGAGGTATCTACAATGGTTGAAGTAATCAGGAAATAGAATAGTAATTGCCAGAAGATGGGGGCAGGGGGAGAAATGGGGAGATACTAATCAATGGGCTTATAGACTCAATTATGCAAGATGAATAAGTTCTAGAAATCTGTTGTGCAACATTGTTTCTATATTTAACAATACACTTAAAAATTGTTAAGAGGATAGATCTCATATTAAGTGTTCTTACCACAATAAAATAAATTTTCTCTTTAAAAAAGAATCTTGACACAGAATTCCAATACACTTAATAGGTGAAAATGGAGCTTTGCCAGGAGACATTATGTGGGGCCCCCAATTACCATGCCACCCAGATCACACAAAAGAGAGGTGGAAAACTCTTACTAGATGCTTGAAGGTATCATCAAGTATAAAAGCCATAAGTCTGTAAAATCACTCCCAGATGAGATGGACAAAGATGTTTTCAAAGGAGAAGCTGAAAACTGGATAAATACAAAGGAACTCAAGGAAGGAGCACTTCTTCCTTATGGTGTAGGGACCTCCAAGCACCCTCAAACACCCTGCAGTGGTGAGCTTGTCCCCTCTCATAAGGCAATAGGGAGGGGCATTGGCTTTGGAGTCAGACAGCTGCATTTAAATCTTAATTCTGTGATGAACATAGTTGGATGACTTTAAACAAATCATTTTATTTCTCTGAACCTGATTATTTCCACACCTTTAAAGTGGTGTCTGTGCTCACAGGGTTTTTCTAAATTTTAAGAGAATAGTGTATGTATGTATTTATTTTTTATTGTAACAAAAAATACATAACATAAAATTTACCATCTTAGCCATTTCTGAGCATACAATTCAGTAGTGTTAAGTATATTCACATTGTTATAAAACAGATCTCCATAACTTTTTGATTTTGCGAATCTAAAACTCTATACCTATTAAACAACAATTCCTCTTTCTCCCCTTCTCCTAGTTCTTGGTAACCAACATTCTACTTTCTGTTTCTATGAATTGGAATACTTTAGTTACCTCGTATAAGTAGAATCGTACAGTATTTGACCTTTTGTGACTGACTTATTTCACTTAGTATAAGTCTTCAAGGTTCATCTATGTTGTAGCATGTAACAGGATTTCCTCCCTTTTTAAGGCTACATAATATTCCATTGTATGTATATATCACATTTTATTTATCCATTATCCACTGATGGACATTTGGGTTGCTTCAACCTCTTGGCTATTGTGAATAGTTCTGCTAAATGAATAGTATATTTTAGCAAGCCTGATTCTCCCCAGTTATTGGCTTTCATTATTTGTTGTTTGATATTGTTTTTGTTTTCCAGCAAACAAAGATCATATGCCTTGTCATTTATATTTAGTGGAGTTTTCTGTGCTATCTACACTACAATATTCATTTTTCTTTTATTCATTAACACTCCTTTATGACCAACAGGCTAGGATAAAGATGTAATGAGTGGGCCCATAATAAAGTATAAAAGTCTAATTTGTCTGTTTGGATATTTTCTTAGTCTGTTTTATGCTGCTATAATAGATTACCACAGATGAGTAATTTATAAAGAACAGAAATTAATTTTCTCACAATTCTGGAGGCTAGAAGTCTAAGATCAAGGCACTTGCATTTGGTGTCTGGTGAGGGCCTCCTTGGTGCATCCTCATGTGGCAGAAGGTGAAAGGACAAGCTAGCCAAATGGTGCATGAAGTCCCTTTTAAGAGTCTCATGCTCTACCAACTGAGCTATCCAGGCAATGAAGCCCCTTTTAAAAGGGCCTTAATCTCATTAAGGAGGGAGCACCCCTTATGACCTAATCACCTCTTAAAAGCCCCACCTCTTCATACTACCACATTTGCAACACCTGAATTTTGGAGAGTACACATTCAAACCATAGCAGGTATTGAACCCACAACAATGACACCATAGTGCAATGATTCAGTTGAACTCAGCAGTGATTGTCGTTCATTACAATGTTGCCTTCTCCTGACCTAAGCAGCAAATAAAATTTGAACATATTATCTCCAATTTTCATGAAAATGCTCTTGGTTTTTAAATTTCTCCATCTTTGTTCATATTCATGTTCCAAGGAAAGTCCCAAAGTAGTTTGAATACATCTTGGCACTGAACAGATTCTGTCCATGAATTCTTCTCTCCTTTTCTATTCTGTTAGCTGGATGAAACAATCCATAAATGAATCTAAAGTTACCTTCACTTCTTTGTTGTGAGTTCCTGGACAAAACTCTGCTGTTATATGAAAAGTGCTCATCCACTGACAATACTACTATCAGTATAAGCTAAGACATAACTATTTTAGTGGTCACATGTAGGATTATCTGCCTAGCACTCCTTTTTGCCCTTTTAAATGTAATTTTCCTCCCACTTTGACATAATCTTTATTGATATTTTTCATCATATCTGGCAAATTTTTGGCCATATCTTCAAATATTTTGTTGCTCCATTTATAAGACTCCAATTTTATGTATATTAGATCATTGGGTGTTATGCCACAGGTCACTGAAACTCTGCTCATATTCATAACAGTTCTTTTAAAATCCTTTTTGCTAATTCTATCATCTCTGTCATTTCAGAGTCTGTTTCTATTGACTGATTTATCTATCTCCTCATTACTGATCACATTTTGCCATTTCTTCACTTGTATAATAATTTATGATTGGATGCCAGACATATCCAATCTTACTTTGTGAGTGTCTAGATTTGGTTTTCTTTCCTTAAAGATTATTTGTTCTGTCTGGCTTTTTTTTACTTGTGGATCATCAAATCCTTTTAAGGCTATTTATACAACTTTGTTAGAATGGGTTTATAGACAACTCTGGGAATTAATCAGCTTATAGCTCCCTGATAATTTGTTCTTTCTCCAGCAGTTGTTCTTTGTCTTGTCTTGTGGAGTTTTACCTATACATGTGCAGACTTTTATTTGTTCAATTAATTGAGGGGACCCCTATGCAGATTCCACAGCTGCTTCTCTGGATAGCTTCCTCCTCTCTAGAATTATGTACTACAAATTATAGCCACCTTAGTCCCATCAGATTCAGATCTCTGTGTTCTAAGCTCAGCAAGACCACTTTTCTCTGCTTGGCTTCCCTCTCTCTATGCAGTTCATAAATTTCCTCCAGGCAATAAGCTGGGATTATTATATTGCTCACTTTGCTTATTTCCCTATTATCAGGATGTATAGTCCCTATGCTCCCTATTGTTACATTGTTTCATATGTTTAGGACAGTTTTTGGATTTTTTATATTGGATGGGCTATTCAGGTATCAGTTACTCTGTCATGGCCAGAAGATAATCAAAAGTCACTATTTTTGACATACTCATATGGACCATTGGCTTTATATTCATTATCTCTATTCCTTACAAACATTGCTGAACATTTAGTATTTTATTTTCATTTTATGGACAAAAGACCATAAATTCTGAGAGGTAATATCATTTGCTCAAGATTATATAGCCACTAAATTTGGTCTGATTCCAAAGACAACCTGAAGCAATCAGCAGATAACTCCTTCTTATGCCTGTTATAGCTATTCTAGTTTTATAGTTCTATTTTCCTCATATGAGAATACCTATCCACTTATATTTTGAGATGACATCCTCTCAAACAGAGAAAACAGTAGCCCCGCAGTTACGACAAAAAAACAAACAGGTACAAAATCTCTCGAAGCTTAAATTTTATAGTAAGTGCTTTAAAACATTTTTATTTTAAAACATATATATATGAGTAGAATTCATAATCAGCAAGAACATTTAAGATAAAATTGAAGACTTTAGAGGGAGGCTGCTTTGGCCTACTGTCCCAGAATCACAGAAATGTAACTCCACTTTCTTTTATTATGGGCACTCATGGAAAATGTCATGAAGCACATAGGCCTGACGGTATATGCAGAGCATTAGGATTGGAGGAAGGATAAGAATGCACGTAAGAGAGGCTGGGCATAAAACAATGTTCCTCTTCTGCCAGAAGTGGAGTACAGTTTCACCTCTCACTATTTTCTGGTCTCTAATGGTTTTATTTCATCCTGAATGCATCCTGGTTGCGTTTATGAAGGGACACTTTATCTCCTCCCTTCCTCTCTCTACTATAGTGGCTTCAAATTTATATAAAACTCACTGAGGGAACTTTTTGAACATCCAGACTTCTGGCCCTCAATTCCAAAGGATCTGATTCGATAGTCCTAAGTAGGGCTAAGGAATCTGCATTCCCATCAAGCCCCCAGGTGATTCTGATGGTCCTCTGATCACACAGGGAACCACTACTCTATTGTACACCACAGGTACTGGCCAGGACTCCTTCCCAAGCCTGGGGACAATAGGAAACCTACCAATATTTCTTATTAGTGGGCAATTAGCTACAGGAAAATGGTACCAACTGTCAAATAAAAGCTTAGTTCAGTCATATGTTCTAACCTAATTATTTTAGTTGACCAAGTAAAAACCAGTTCATTAATGCTACAAACTTTCACTGAATGGCTCACAACCTGGGAGCCTAGACTTCAAAATCAGGACCACATATTCCCTAAACTCAAACAGCTCACATGCTAGTTAAAAAGACAGATGTGTGAGTAGTTACATTACATCACAAATCTGATAAGTACTGTTCTAGGAATTGGAAGAAGACGGAGTACAAAACAGCCATCTGCTTGGGGGCAGTCTGTAAAAGCTACATTAAGTCAGTGATAGTAAGGCCAGGAATTGAAGGATAAGTACACATTTTCAGCAAAACAAGGGGCAAAGAACAAGCTCAAAGTGCCTAATCTGACCCTTCTGTCCTGACAATGGAAGGGCCAGAAATTCAGTATGTCAGAGGACAAGGTGATGAGATGTGAGGAGAAAAGCCCGTCGCTTCAGACCATAACAGGTGGCCTGACCAAGACCTAAAGGAAGGGCATTGTGTGGCAAGGAGTTGGAAGGAGTAAGGAAAAAGCGCCAGGGGGTTGATTAAATCCAGTCAAGATGCAGCCCAGGGCCTACTTTATGCCTCTCCAGAGCCAGAGAGTTGTTTAAATGCCCAGAAAATTGTACCCAGATGTTTTGACATGAAGACCTTATTTCCCACAAAGTCAATTAGACACATTTATTGCTCATAGATAGAGCTCTGATCTCTGCCAGATTATTATGCACTCCAAGGGGATGTGTTGTTCAACCCTGTCGTGTCTCCCCAGTGTAATTGTCATGTATGTGTCTGGAGCTAATTGATGCTTGCTTGCTTTTTAATAATTAGTCAGGTGGTGGTAATAAACACTGAAAGAAAAAAAAAAACCTGGGCTGAGTTTCATTTAATGACTCTTTGGATAATGAAAATTAATGGCAGAAGAGCCCAAATGCAACCTGCTTTGACCTTGTGTGCTGAAGTGGAGGAGGGCTAAGCCAGCTCTACCCAAGACTCCCTCAGTGGGGCCTCCCGCTGAGCGTGGGGAGACAGCAACGATGCTCGATGCTCGATGCTCGGTATACTTTCAGATTGTCTCAGATCCCTGGAGGAAGACTCTGAGCAGTGATCAGTGGAGCAGACAAAACCTGTCTTTAGAATATCCCTTCTCATTTTCTTTGCCTTTCCCTATTCCTGGTGCTTCTTCCCTCAAAGTCCTTTTGTGGGGCCTCATTTTGCCAACACTCTCAACCAGGAGGAGCCTCTGCATACCACGTCCATCTACCACGGCCAGTAGGAAATGCTAATGCTGACTCCAGATAATGTACTGCAGACGGTTCCACCAAAGGCATAGAAACCTCTGGAATAAAGGTTTCGATTATCCCATTCGGCAAAAAAATGCAATCAGCTGAGGCTTTGGCTAGAGGCAAAGAAAACAGAGAATGAATAATGTCAGAGGAAATGCAATAGCAGCTATACCCTTACAAGTAGTTCGGAATTAATTATTTTAGCTTCTACATATATATATATATATATTTTTTTTTTTTTTGCTTGCTGTTATATATTTACCACTCAAACCTGGACCTCTCTTGTGCACACCAGACTCCTATATCCAGCTGATTTCTTGACATCTGCCCTTGAAAGTTTAATAGACATCTTAAACTTAGCGTGTTCAAAAATGGATTCTTTATCTGCCCCAGTCTTCTTCACCTCAATAAACGGCAACTTCTAGCTTTCCATTTGCTCTGGTCCAAAACCAACATCATTCTTCATTTCTCTCTTTTTCTTGAATTTCACATTTAATCCATTAGCAAATACAATTGGCATTCTACCTTCTATGTTAAGTCCAGATTATTTCTCATCACCTCCACCACTGTGTCCCTGGCCCAAGCCACCATTGTCTTTCCATTGACCAGAGTCTTTCCATTGGCAGCTCCTGGAAGTTTTCTGCATTCAGGCTAAGAAATAACATTTACTGAATTATAAATAGCTCTTGCTATGTGCCAGACACTGTACTATGCATTTCATGGGTATTAACTCATTTGATCCTCACGACACCTTCAGGAAGCCAGTACTATATTTATCTCCAACTCTCCAAATGAGGAAACTGAGGAATAGGGAGGTGATCATCTTGCCTAAGTTTTCAGGCCTGCCCTAGTTTCTGTCCTTAAGGCCTGATTGGTTGCCTCCTTCTCTGATGGTGGGTACCACCAATGTCCTTCTAATAAGTTATTATTAATAAAAATAATTTTATTTTGCTGCATCCAAAGAACTATTGTATGCTGGTCTCACAGATCAGAATGTTCCTCCCTGTGTTTCTTTCCTTTAAGGAAAGGTATTTGGTTAACTAGTGTTCATAACCAGTAAGTGGTGTGCATGAGTGTGTGTGTCTGTCTGAGACCTTACAGGAGAAAACTACATTTTCAGAGACTCCTAGGTATACAATTCCTTATACCTAGGAGAATAAATAATTAATTGTAAAATTCCTGGCACTGTGATAGGTTCATTATGGAGCTGTTTTGGGAGAAATCTCATAGATGATTCCCCTAAAGTCACATCACATAATTGATCCCTAGCCTTGGCAACTCCCCCCAAACTTTTCCATATTTAGCCTGAAGCCTCAAAGCCTCACAGGAAGTCCCCTCAAAAAATGTTTCTAACAACCGATCTACTGGTAAAGTTCCATGATATTTTGCAAGTGGATTTAGAGTGTCAGGTAAGATATGTGGCAAACTAATAAAAACAATAAAGAAAAAGAATCTTTCTCCTCCATTATTTCTTTCTTACTGCTCTCTTTCTAATCCTTCTCTCCCCCTCCTCCTGCCCCCTGTAATTTTCAAGAGGCCAAAACAATCAAGATATTCTTCTGGTTTTTATTGTTTAAAATTCTCTAAAGGTAACATTGGAGATATAGATTAAATAGAGATGCTGATTTGTTAAATGTGGCCAATAATTTCCTCTCATAAGAAAAATATTAAAATGGCTTTTGGAGTCAATCCTTTAGAATTTCTTTTGTATAGTTTAATATAAGAACAAATTTGCCAATTGCCAATAAAACTAGTAGTAAAAATTAAACCTCTGGGAAATGATTTAATCTAAACCATATTCAACATGTATGCACTTATCAAGCATACTTCTCAAAAACTAACCCTTAGTTTGCCACCAACCTTTAAAATATAGAAGGTGTTTGCACTAGAAATCAATGTACAGATTAAAGGGTCTGCCAGATCTCATTATGTCCAAGGTCAGAAGAGCCAGGCAGAGGGCTTACAAGGAATCAAAATGATCCTGGTTATGAAACAGAGAAACAGACATCACATCTCCAACTCCTACGTCCATCCTAGCTTTCCTCATTCTTCAAAGACTGGAAAAATGAGAATTCAGAAGCCCAAGAAAGAGGGAGGAAAAACAAAAGGAATGTACAGTCAAATGTATTGATGGGGTGGGAGGGTGTAAATTATTCACATTGATGGATACATGCTTCATTCATTCATTCTTGCACTCAGCAATGATTTCTGTTACACGTGTTGGGGAAATTGCGATGAATAAGAGTTCCAGTCTTGATGCCAGTGTAAATTTTTGCTTGCATCCAAAGCAAAGGTCTCAGACAGACACACACACACATACACACACACACACACCATGAAGGTGTGAGAAGTGGTATGAAATGTGAAGTGGAGAGTATAATGGGCAAGTAACCTGGAGGTCAGATTAGGCCTGTCTGAAGAAGGGATAACTTCTAGCATTCTACTTCCAGCATTCCTGGCTCCATTGCTCACCCTTTCCAAGACAGAATGACATATCTGATTGGTCAACTTGCCAGAAGTCAGGGAGTGCTTAGCTTAGTGTCTTCCAAGTTTCCTCCCTCTTGGGAGGATGCACACATCATCTGCTCTCTGCCAAGGGAAAAGTTCCTTGAGGTAGGTCTGCAGAGAAGGAGATAGCAGAGCTCTACCAGTGGCTGGATGCATAAGACTTTCTGATTCAAGGGTGAAGTATTTGGAAGTCCACAGAGATCAGAAATAAAAAGCCACTTTCTCAAATCACCTTCCTAAGTAGTAAAGCTAATATTTTTTTTATCTCCATCCTTCTGCCTCCTGTGTTTCATTCCTCAGGTGGCTCCAAACTCAGGAAGAAAATATACGGGTTGTATATTATTTTCCTATTGCTGCCAAAACAAGTTACCACAAACTTGGTGACTTATAAAACAATACAAATGTTTCATTTTTCAGTTCTGTAGGTCACAGTTTCCAGGGATTAGGACATGGATATATTAAGGGGACCATGATTCTGCCTACCACAGGTTATATACAGGCCAATACCCCACTGAAGGCTCAGTGCTTTCTACCTTGGGAGACATTTGTGGAAGGGCAGGAAACAGCATTAGCTGCACAACCTGATCCTTCCTGATTTTGTTTCCAAAAGTCTAAATACATTCTAGAGATTTTGCTGGGTAACTTGGAAGATTTAAAGAGATAGAGTATTTGAGGAAAAATATGAAGAAAGGGGGATTTCCTCCAGATTAACAGGGTGTTTTCAGAGCTTGGGAGGTAGAGAGAAGGTCTAAGTCCTAAAGTCAGCAAGGAACTTTTCACTCTACTGTGAATATGAATGAAGCAATGGCTGGGTATCCCTCAGGGAGGCAGGATCTCACCACCAGGGCTCGCTGACCTAGAAAAGATTCCCATTCTCCATGGAAATGTATGGAAACAGAGCATCACCAGACCTCACGGAATTGTTGTGGCTTGGACAATACCACAGTGGCCAGGATAGACTGGAGATCAAGGGCTCTTCTCCCATTTTCTGAATCATCATTAGCAAGGCTTGCTCAAAATCAACACAACTTTTTTTTTGCCTTCTTTTCATGTCAGGAGAGTTTCCCATTTGTCTGTGGTTTTTCTCCTCCTCCTCCTCCTCCTCCTTCTTTAGTTTTTTTTTCATGATTTTCTAAACCAGACACTTTCTTGGAAAGCATATTAAAATATTTGAGTTTTGAATAATAAATCACTCATTTTTAGTAAATGGAACAATGCCATATATTGTTCAGTTTTTCTAGCCAACTGAGATGTGATGTGCCAGCTGGCTGATGTGTAGCCACAGAGGTGAAACCGGTAAAGATGAATATATATGCATATATATAAATACACATATATATAAATTTTACTAAATGTTATTATCTGGGTGTACTGGCTGAAGTGGGGCAAATTTGCATTTCCTATAAGGAAGTCTGAGTGAAATATAGGCCCACATTCCCAACATTTCTAAGAATTCTGGCATGCCCCTTAATCTGGTTCTGTAGGAAAGTACAGAAGTCTAGAGGGGATCATCTTTGGAGGATGCCTCAGATAAATAGTGATATGAAGCAAGTTGGATGGGTTGGTGGCAGGTCAGACCTCACAGAGTTCAGCTGCAGCTTGGTCCTAGGGCCTGGGGCTTTGAAATGGAGCAAGGGGCTCCTTTGCCTCCTGGTCCAATCCATGGAGCTGCAGGGTAGGTGGTTCAAAGAGGTGATGTCCTGAATGTGTGGGTGGGAAGGGTTCCTCTTCATGTCCCTTGATTGCAGTTTGGGCCCAGCCCTGCATTTGGGTCAGCCCTGAATGAGGAATCTCTGTGCTGGGCTTCTGGATGCAAGCCTCTCTGAGTGCACAGTTTAGATTTTTTCCTCATGTACTATTTACTAGACTTTGCTCCTAAAGATAAAGATAATTCTATCTTTCTCTTTAGTTAATATAGCAGTTACTTATCAGATATTTATTTTCTTATTTGCAGCTAAATCCTATCTATATCTCTTACAATCAGCACTGGGTGTTTCTTAGGAAGAATAGCCGATTATGTGGAACTTTATGGAATTCTTCTCCTGTGGAAACTCATAGGATCTATGGTCAGCCAGTCGGATGTTTGCTCACAGACACAAAATTTTGAGCAACTGGAACAAAGGCAGAAGAAAATTCAGAGGTCAGATTAATCAGAAGAGGTGGAACAGCAGTAGCAGGAGATTTGTGCTATGACCCTGGCTGGGTACCTGCCTGCCCCACCTGTAGGACTCCTTTGGTTTCCTATCCATTTGCCATCTTGGATCTTGCATTCTCCTATCAACTCAGGGACTTTTTCCTAATGTCCTGCTGGCAAGTATCCTTCTTGTTTAAGATGGTTGGCTTAAATCAGGAAGCTGATTTTTATATTTTCTATAAAACTTTTAGCCCATCAGTCAAAATATTTAAGAAACAACATTTAATATTCTCCCCTATCCCAGTAAAAGGTTGAGCTGGGATAGAAATGGGGACAGAAGGAAAATGAGGACAGATCAGTTAGCTCTTGGACTTGTCCTTGCATTATTTCTGAGAATAGTACAGTCTATACCCAGCACAAATGAGAAAGAATGGATGTATGTAGGAGGAATGGCGAGAGAGGAGAAGCAGGCTATTTCCTAGCATTCTCCTGTGTTGGTGAAATCATTATTTATGAGGAAATACTGAGAATTCCCAGGGCTTCAGGCATGGAAATTCAAATTTAATCACAAAATTACATTCCAAAGCAAACTATAATCTTTCTATTATATAATATTAACCACTTGGATTAGCTCAGATAATCATACACAATCAACTCTGTAACATCAGAATTCCCAGGTTAATGTGGCACAGAATAATTATAAAGTGCAGTAGAAGAAAAAAAAATCCAAAAGAAACCCTGGAAGATATAACCAAAAGAAGCTCATAGTTAACTCAAATTACTTGAGATTCCAAAACCATCCTAGGCACCACTGAGAGATTCCAGTCCATCTCTCTCTTCTTCTTTCACATTGATAAATAAGGTTGCACTAACTCATGAAAATTTTAAATTTATTTAATATCTTTTCTTTAAAGAAAAGTAAAGTATTCTTACAGCCTGAAAAACATGTGGTGTCAACATAAAGTGACACGTGAGATGCCAGGCAACAAAAGGTCCACAGAGAAGAGGTCAGAAAAAAAATTCAGTTGAAATCTTCTAGAGAAGACACAGTCCCTGAGAGAGTATTAAGAGAGTCATTTGCCAAATTAAATAACATGGCTGTTACAGGATTTCAATTAGGCCACTGCAACCAACCACAATAGATTAAAAGTGAGACAGCACATCCAACAAGTTAATGGCATTTGTTTATTAGTTCCAAAAGTACTAAGGAAAAGCTAGACAGCTATTTAAGTACAGAAACATGAATAGGTAAATGACTGCCAACACTAGAAATTTTTGTAAATTAAATAGTAATAGGGACTGCTCAGCTATCACATTCAAAGCCCCATTACTAAAGAATTCTGGAAACTCCAGCTTGGATTGTTTAGTTATACAATATTTACTCATATTTGGAGATTTATAACTGCATACACACACACACAAGTCTATTGGTAAATGTGACAAATTATATGAGTGATACGGCAAGTGTCTGCCATATAATATCTAAAACACAGAAAGATCCTAAAAATTAAGGCCTTAGGAATCCAAGCTTGTGAAATTTGAACGATTTGACATTAGCAGTAATTCAAGCAAGTTTCTTTCATTTGGGGTGTTTTTCCTGTATATGTGAATATACATATCTTGAGGATTTGTAAAATACTTTTACTTTCACCCTGCCTCCTGTACCTACTCAGTTCTATCTGTTTGCATTAGCATGTGACTGATATTTTGAGGCAGAAACCATTAAACTGATATCTGTCAACAGCACTGTGGAAACATAAAACAGCATAGATATACAGTATCTGCTGTCAAAGGAAAATGCACTTCCTAGTTTGATCTCTCTGGCCCATTTTTCTGCTGTTTACGTCAGAGATAAATAGGAGCAGCCAAGTCAATGGAACAGCTTCAGCTTAGAGGTTCAGTGGGTACTGCTGAAACCGTTACCAAATAGACCCTCTCCCCGAATAGTCCTACTCTCTCCTCCCCTGTTCCCATGCTCACTACCAATTTACTCCACTTCTGGGTCTGGCTGCCAAAGGAGCAGAAAGGCTTCAGAAAGAGATATTGGCTCTTGGCTGCAAAGTGCACGGCACCTCTAGCTGGGGATAGATGGATGGGCTGGCAGCCTCCAGTGGTAAAGCCGCAAGTTCTGCAGCCTTCAGCCACTGCCCAGACGGGAGCTGCCACCTGTGAGCAGCAGTGCACGGAAATGGCTAAACCCTGCAGGCTTGATTGAAGGCAAAATCCTCAATTTTAAGTCAAAGGAAAGGCAGAAGAGGCATCTTGTGGAGTGGAGAGTTAAGAAAGATTTGGGACCAGCAGCAACCGAAACCACAATCCTAATTTCTTCAGTATCTAGGAAAATTGTCAAGCCTTTAATAGGTGGTCACATCTCTTTGGTTCCCCCAGAAATGTTCTTTATGGAGATTTATAACTGCAGATACTATACACATACACACACACACACACACACACACGTCACCACGATTATCACTATTTTCGCTTGTTATCCACACTAATCTTTTCTTAACATAGATTAAATATAGACCCTTACGTAATTGTATTATACTATTCATTAGAATAGAAATTACATTGACTTTTTTTTTTGAGACAGAGTCTCACTCTGTTGCCCTGCATAGAGTGCTGTGGAGTTATCTGAGCTCACTGCAGCCTCAAACTCCTAGGCTCCAGTGATCCTCCTGCCTCAGCCTCCCGAGTAGCTGGGACCACAGGCACACACCACGACGCCCAGCTAATTTTTCTATTTTTAGTAGAGACAGGGTCTCGCTCTTGATCAGGTTGGTCTCAAACTCCTGACCTCAAGTAATCCTCCCACCTTAGCCTCCCAGAGTGCTAGGATTACAGGCATGAACCACTGCTACATGGAAATATGAATGAAAATCCCCTATTTTTATAACGATGATGCTATCTAGATGCATCTGGGGTAAAGTCCTTATGACAAAATGCTTACTCAGAATTTAATAATAAAGTTCTTTTGGTTAGAAATCTCCTGGTGAAATGAGAATAGTAAATATTTTCTTTACTTTTTCAAATCATGCTAATTTATAATTGCTTTGACCAAAAATATGCTTTCATTTATAAATACCTTACTTTGTTCTAAAATGAGTTTAGGTAGCAAGGGAAAATAAATTATAACTAAGCTGGTGGGGGAGGATGCCAAACAAACAAAACAAGAAATAAAATTAACAAATAAATACAAAAGGGTATAAAATAGAGCCAGGAGGAGGCTGATTCAGGTGCACTCTCCTTGAACAGCCTGTGCCACTTAGCACAGTTGAATGCCCTTCCATACACTCATTTAATAACCATTTAGAGTCTACAACGTGCCAGACACTCTCCATAGAACTTTTCCCTCCCTGATCGCACAGCAATGACTTCTTACCACCGCCCTCGTCTCTACCCTCTTAATTGGCTCCTATGCCTTCCTCCATAACTTAAGTTGAGGAATCTTTTTTGTTCTACCTCAATCCCTTTGTTTTTAACTTCTATTCTAAAGTAAGTAATTCCTAAATACAGGAGCAAACGCTTTCCAAAATTCAAGTTCTGCATTTCCAAAAGGCCACAGGATGTCTCCGCCTTACTGTTCTGCCAACACCACAAACTTACATGACAAAAACTACTCTGTGCTTACCTGTCTGAAATCCCACTCGCCAGGGCGCACCCCCACATTCTGTAGGCCCCAAACTAGCTCATGTCTCCTTCACTTTGCTAAGGTCAACAGCAAACTTCCAGCAACCAGGCATTAATCCATGGGAGCATCTTGTCTCTTCCCTCCCCCAATGTCTCGCATATTTCCCCCTTCACCCTTACAACAGCACAAGCAAAAGCAGGTGGACGGAATCAGGGATGTCTGGGAGCCATTGTCACATGTACTGACGAGAAGAAGTGATGACAAGCCATCTGTTTATAGAAAGAGGAGTTGATGAAAAGACAAATCATACTAAGAGAGAAAAAAGAGTAAAAATAGGCTAGCTTTGGAATGATAAAGAGATATAATCATAATTATGAAAGATGAAAATATTCATAAAATAGTACTACATGCAAGTCTATGGCAACACATGTGAGAAACTAAGGTGCATACATTTGATTACTGCCCTCAGTAAAGAAACATATATTGACTCAACAAATGACCTTCCCAATACTATTACCTTAGATGAATAATTGGTTTTAAATATAAACAAAAAACATGGACATCCAAATTACTTGGGAATACTTATATGCTCATACTAATAGCTTTGTTTTAGAATTTAATCATCATTATGCATCATAATTGTCATCATAAAAAAATAATGCTTTTTGAACACTTATTATGTGACAGATAGTATTTTAATCACCTCATATTGATTGTCTCCTCACAACTCCATGAGTAAGATCCTGTTAGACAAGCAAACTGAGACTTACCAAGATTAATTTTTCTAAAATCAAACAACTAGAAAGAGGTAGGGCATAGAATGGAACATAGGAAGTCTGATTCTAATGGTCATGTTAGTAAGGTTAAGGCTTAACTGTTAATTTAGGAAATGCTGTAGTTACAAAATAAATCCCAAATCTTAGTGCCCTAAAATCACAGTGGTTTCCTTCTCTCACAATTGGACCACAAAGTCCAATTCAGTCAGGCAACTCTCCGGGGCAACTGCTCTGTGGTCCAGGTTGCTTCCATTTTGTAACATAACCATCTCAACACACAGCTTCTCCAGTTGCTTTGGCACACAGAGAGAGCTGGAGAGCTGCACACTGGCTTTTAAATACTTCAGCCTGGAAGTGACACATTTCATTTCTGCTCATGGCTCATTGCAGACTAATCACGTGGCCACAGTCTAACTGCAAAGAATGCCAGAGGATGTTGTCTTCCAAGAGCCCAAGAAAAGAAAAATGAAATGGAAGGTGGTGTCTCTGCCACAATGTTCTCAATCACTCAACTTGAAAATTTTTGAAGAGGCTGTTGTATATACCATATGTAACCTTACTCAACAGAATGCCTTTTAGAAAGGGCACTATCTGTATCTAGAAGAACTATTTCCTGAAGGAAATTGTGGGAGAGCATGAGACCATTATCAAGCTCTCAAAGATCATTACTAACTTGTAACAAACTGAAAAGAAGAGAAATTTTTTTTTGCTTCTTAGAATGATGATCAAGAAAAAAGAATATATTCAAAATATTTAATAACCTATCAAAACAGACCAATGAGAACAAATACTAGCCTAAAGAGCCAAGGTGGCCATTGGAGCCCATTCTTGCTGCAAGAGGAAAGGGGAGATGTAGGAGAAAAAATAGTCAGCAAGAAAGTATGAGACGGAGGAATAAAGTGCTCTCTCCCCATCACTCCAAGTCTTTATAAAGTTGACCAGATGAAATATCTAGTGTTTTATTTTTTGTGGAAAACAATCAAAGGGTTGCATATCTGGATTGACATGACCCACATCAGAGGTAGTAAGTAGGTTGCACTCAGGAGTCAGAAGCCAAAGAAACCATGAGAAAGTAATCCTTCAGGAAGCAATAGAAATCTAGAATTTAAATCCTAACTTTATTTATTTATTTATCAAACAGTTAAATCTCTTTCTTCTCTCTTGCTGCTGTCAGGGCATTCTTGATTTCCCTTCTCTCTACAGGATATCCAGAATAATTTCTGCAACATTCTTGGGTATTTACAAAAGACAAGAAGATGCACTGACCTCAAGAACTGTCTACTTTCAGTTCTTCAAAACTCCCTGAGACAAGTAAATACTAAGGATCAAGCGGCTTTGAATTGTGAAGAAACAGCAAGAAAAATAAAGTAAAATTTCAAGCAAAATGAAGTAAAATCTTGCCGCTATACATGTATAGAACACACATACACCCCCATACACACAATATGGAAAACCAATTTTTGATGGGAAATACACCAGAATGATAATAGTGGTTATCTCTAAGATATGGGATCATGAAATCTTCTGTTTTCCAAACCTTCTATGGTGAACACATGTAATTGTCATAATAAACAAACAAAAAATGTCCTGGGATGAGGTGAGTTCACCAACAGCTAGGATAGACAGTTTCCAGCCTGCTGACGGCTTCCCACCTCAAGCTCCTTCTTCTTTCTCCCCTGCCAGAAGGCTTTTCTCAAGCACCTGGAGAACCTGCTAAGCCTGGCTGCACTCAGAAATATCACAGATTTGACAAACCCAGGGCCAATCCTCAACTGATAGGGGCTGGGAGTCAGTAGATAAATGTCTCACCTCTTCATCTTCTAGAAGGATAATTCTGACATGTGTACCACAAAGAACCTCAGAGAGTCCTGGCAAGATTCACCCCCAATTACCCAGAGTAGGACGCACTCATTGACATACTTTGTAGTGACTTTTTCTCCCTTCCCTGTCTCACCTTCTCCAGTTGCTCAGCTTTACTGAACCAAGAGAATTCCTATAGCCAGTAACCAAGAACTGACCTTTGTCTTTTATCTCTGTACCTCTAATATCACCTAGCATAGAGCTTTGCCCACAGTAGACATGCTATTAAATGCCTGTGGAATTCAATTAGATTTTAAATTCCCATGGCTAATAATGGAAACTTGAATGTTCCCTTAAATGAGGTAGCATCAGCATAGACTCAAAACCAGGACCTTGAATTACAATTTGCAGCACAAAATGTGCCCCTTAAAAGGGCACTGTGCAGTGACAGTAGATCTACTTTATAACTCACCTCAGTACCCAGGAGCAGAGATAGCCAAAGTCAATGTTGTAAGTTTACAAATCAGTTCAAGTGGGCACCATATCAATGATGGTAGATGGCTCACGTTAAAAAAGACTTTGCTTCACTTGCCCACTCCCTCTAGAATAATCTCATCCTTTGCTACCAGCAGTATCTCTACAATGGTTTGTTACCCTCAGAGAGTAAATAGTGGCTCATCGACATTCTCTCATTATGAGCTCTCTATGAGCCATTGCTTCCACAATTTTCTGGTACAATGAGAATTTATATTCTTAATGATGAAACAGAAGCTGTAATTGCATAATCCTCAAGTGCTTTCATCAAGGAAAAATTGAATTAAGTTTAATTGTACTCTCAGTCTTTACAAATTGGCAGTCCCTCTGTGGGCAACTAGTACCCCTCAGTTAACCGGAACATTTTATTAACGGCAAGCCCCAAGTGTGCCAAGCAATCTGAAGTACTTAGGACTTTGTCTTCTACATTACTAAAGCCGTTGATGACCACACCTGGCACTGGTAGCAGCCCCATCCATCTGCCCCGTGGCCAGTGTGCAGCTCAAGTCTCTTGGCTTGGCATCCTGAAAGCAAGGAAGGAGGCCACGTGGAGGAGGATAGAGTCTATAATATTTAATAGCTTAGACACTGGAGTTGGACACAAGTCTGAAATGTTTGTTTCCACACTTAAACTGGATCATTATGACCTAATATAAAGGTGAGCACAATTTTCATGACCTTTTGAAATACTCACAAAAGAGTCTCAAGCACTTGATTACATTTAAAACTTCTGGAAAATGCTTCTCATCCCTCACTGCGCGTGAATTATGGGGTTAACGCAGGACTTGTCTCATCACCGTTAGAAGTCAGCAGATCTCTCCTTCCTCCGGTGCCCTCGGTTTTCCCCACTCAGCCCTCTTTTCGCTTTTCTTCTTGATCATGCGGGACCTGATCAAGGCGAGGAGTGCAAACACAGGACTTCAGTCCACAGCCCTCCCTCACCTCCTGCCTGATGCAGTCGTGTATCTCCGGACAAATGTTCTCCTGGCTTCTCTTCTCTGCCTTCCTGCTCCTGTTACTACCTCCACCTTCTCTTAGACTTACTTCCTATCTCTACTCCTTCTAAGAGGTAGATGCAAAAGAAAAGAGATTTAAGGGTTTTTTGTGTTTGTTTTTTACTTGTATTTAATGATGGACCTATGTATGATGTGCTAGGCACCATTCAAGATATTTTCACATATAATTCCTTAGTGCCTCTGTTTACATTCAAACCCAGTTCTTCCTCTAAATTTCGTGCTGTTTTCTCTACTCAAAATTACCAAGAGGAAGGTAGTCAAAGTAACTAGTAAAATGTCCCTGTACTACTTCTGCCCAAGTACCTGGCTTTAAGTCAAACACAAAGGCAACTCTGAATTCAGAAGAACCTCAAATATATACAAGTACATCATCCTTAATGAGTAACAGGAAATGTTTGAGAGAAAAGTACTACTGTAGCTGCAATTAGTACACAGATATAGAAATGAGGCAGAATGGCAGAGTGGTTAAAATTTTGGGCTTTGGGGTTAGGTTGCCTGGTTCCATGAGTCACTACTTAAACTTTCTAAGCCTTAGTTTCCTTATCAATTAAAGGGACAAACAACAATCTTCAGCTATAGGATTGGTATAAATATTAAATGAGATAATATGTGTAAAACACTTAGCACAATCCTAAGACATAATAAATTACTCATAAAGGAAGATGAGTCTGAGCACAGATTTCTTTCTCTTAAAACTCATTTTTGGATCAAATGGTAGTTCTGCTTTTAATTCTTTGAGGTATCTCCATATTACTTTCCATAGAGGTTGTACTAATTTGCAGTCCCACCAGCAGTGTATGAGTGTTCCTATCTGTCTACATCCCTGCCGACATTTGTTGTTTTGGGACTTTTTGATATGAGCCCATCTCACTGGAGTTAAGTGATATCTCATTGTGGTTTTGATTTGCATTTCCCTGATGATTAGAGAAGTTGAGCAATTTTTTATATGTTTGCTGGCCATTATTCTGTCTTCTTTTGAAAAGTTTCTGTTCATGTCCTTATTACCCAAAGGAAAAAAAGACATTCTATAGTAAAGACATCTGCACATGAATGTTTATAGCAGCACAAGTCACAATTGCAAAGATGTGGAAACAACCCAGGTGCCCATCAATACACGAGTGGATTAATTAAATGTGGTATATGTATACCATGGAGTATTACTCAGCAATAAAAAACAATAGTGAGTTAACACATCTGGTATTATCCTGGTTGGAGCTAGAGCCCATTCTTCAAAGCAAAGTGTCACAAGAATGGAAAAACAAGCACCATTGGTACTCACCATCAAATTGGTACTAACTGATCAACACTTACATCACATATGGCAATAATATTCATCAGGGGGCGAGCAGGTGGGAGGGGTGGAGGGGATGGGAAAACTCTCACTGAATGGATGCAGGGAGCACAGTTTGGGGGATGTTCACGATTGTAGCTCTGACACGGGCAGTGCATGGGCAATATATATAGCCAAAGTGTTGTACCCCCATAATATTCTGAAATAAACAAAAAGGAAAAAAAACTCATTTTTATTCTCTTTTTTAAATTTTGTTTTTAGTTGAAACATAATAATTGTACATATTTATGGGATATAGTGTGATGTTTTGATACATATATACACTGCAAAAATCAAATCAAGGCATTTAATATATCCATCACCTCATACATTTATTATTTCTTTGTGGTAAGAGCATTCAAAATCCTCTCTTCTAGCTATTTTGAAATATACAATTTTGTGAACCATAGTCATCCTGTGCAATGCACTTGTTGACCATTTGTATGTCTTCTTTTGAGAAATGTCTCTTCAGGTCTTTGCCCATTTTTAAATTGGATTATGTTTTTTTCTGTTGAGTTGTTTGAGTTCCTCATATAGTCTGAATATTAACCCTACATCAGATGCATAGTTTGCAAATATTTTCACCTATTCTGTAGGTTGTCTTTTCACTCTGTTGATGTTTCCCTTGCTGTGCTGAAGCTGTTTAGTTTATGAAATCCCATATGTCTGTTTTTGCTTTGGTTGCCTGTGATTTGGGGGTTTTATCCAAAAATTTCTTGCCTAGACCAATGTCATGAATTTTTGTTTAATGTAGTTTGTGTTTAAAATTAATAGCCTTCTTCTTCCCTTCCTGATTTGCTGTGTTATCAGTTAGAATCTCAGCTATTCTGGGAAACAAAGACTGATTCACCTCAGGTGTTATCACTTTCATTGATAGTAATTAAACTAACAGCAGTGGCCACTCTTGAACCTTAACTAGAGCTGTCTTCAAAAACACTGATGGGCTAGTTTTCTCCAGCCAGTGGCATCCTGATTATGCACCTCCTGCCTTGCTCACCCTTGCTCTCAACACGATATTTAAGAGCCAATACTTTAGCTTCCTCACTCAGCTAAGCCAGCCTGAAATGCTGCCCAGCTTAAACTCAATTTGAGAAATTATCAGGTAATAAGGAAATGGGGAGTTGATAAAACAACCAAGGACAATGGGAGGTCTGACGTGAGTCACACATGAAGATCAATGAAGATGAATGCATAAAAGAAAGCAGAATGTAGCTGGAGACAGGGAAAAAGAGTAAATTTCCGTGTTGTGTTATATTTTGAGAACTGTCTTCACAATCCCAAAGAAAGCAAGTGAAAGTGGCCAATGAGCATAAGATCAAGTCAAATTTGAAGTGTATTTGTTATTCATTCTTTCAATAAATATTTATCGAGTGCCTACAATATCACAAGTACTCTTTGAGATATTGCAATATAATGCTGGAAAAAAACCCTCAAAAATCTCTATAAATCTCTTTCAGTGGAGATTTGAAGTGGGCTGCCTGCTAGCATTTGACCAACTTAGCTTTTCTTTTCTAGACCTGTGGGTCTCAAAATAGCAAGTGTCCTGGGTTTAAAAGAAGCCAAAGGATTTTTACTTCCTATTTTGCTGATTTCTTAGCAGGAGGCTCCTTAAAAGACATTGCAAGAGCTAGGGGAAGGAAACATATAGAGAAGTAGGGTAAAGAACTTTTATAAACTAGAAGATACACAAAGCTGAGCCTGTCAAAACCGGAAAATGTGCTGATAATATTAAGTGAACAACAATTTCCAATTGCCTAACGTCTATGCTAGGGTAACTAAAGCTGAAGAAATGAAGGTTAATTTATCACTACTTCCTCACTAACTCAGTTAAGCCAGTAGGCATCATGGAGCCAATGAGGTACAGCTGTTCGAATTTCCCTTAATGGAACTTGAAAGCCTGGAAACAGTGGCCCCTCAGTCCATAGTTCATACAGGTTTTTATGTTAGAACCTGGAAACATGAGTAGTACAAGTCTGTCCTCTGATTCTCAACAGAATTGAGGACAAAGATACACGTTGATAGCAGACTAGTGACTAGTTCTTAACATGTACAGGTTTTATTCAGAAAAGTCTATTAAAAAATCGAAAGATGAACAGCATTTGTTAAGAGAATGGTCTTTGGTGGATACATTTTTTTCTCCTGTTTGTTACCACACAGAATAATAAGCGATGCCAGAAATTCTACCACAACCAAATAATTTGAAAATACCCAGTAATTTATAACTTCCTCTTCTCTAGACCACTGTTCTCATCCACAGGCTGTGTTTTCATTAGCAACATTTAGCTCCCTTTATAACACTTATTATGGTTATATTTTTATATTTAGTTGGATGATTATTTGTCTCTTTCCCCTCTACCAGACTATAAGTGCCACAAAAGCAAAGTCATTTTTTTGTGTATTGCTGAATCACCAGCACCTAGCACATAGTACAACCTCAATAAATATTTGTTAAATGAATGAACTTTCAACATTTAAGACCATGGAATTAGTTGTATTCCAAACATAACATTATGTTAGGCAAAGTTTGTGTGAATAAATCATGAAGAATTGCGAAATGAGATTATTTGTAATAATTCAAATTCCAGGAAAGGACACGCCTAGATCCATGGAATAATCAGATGTGCTGATGTCAGCTTCCTACCTAGTTGTCAGGCTGATATTATCATTAGTCATCATTATCATCATCATCATCATCATCATCATTATTTGGAGCTATTTCTGTGCTAAATGTTTTACATATATTATTCCTAATCCCCAGTAATCCTTTTAGGTATGCATTATTACCCCCATTTTACAGCTGAAGAAATTAAGACTTCCAGAGTTCTTAAGCAGCAGAGCTAGAAATTAAGCTCAACCCTGCTCCAAGTGTACTCCACATCCTCTGCAAA
This sequence comes from Daubentonia madagascariensis, assembly GCA_023783475.1. NCBI lineage: Eukaryota > Metazoa > Chordata > Mammalia > Primates > Daubentoniidae > Daubentonia > Daubentonia madagascariensis. The sequence goes on along the minus strand of JAKFHU010001035.1, from coordinate 34,007,007 downwards.
ACTGGCTCAGGAATCACAATTCATTTTGAGTGAGACATCTGCTCTAAAATTCACCATCTCAGATTTCATGGCACCACAGTTTTGCCTCTCCATCTGACTTGGTTTGACCCCACTGATGGCCATTGGATGCATCTTATTTTTTCAAAGAAAATGTTCCTTGCTGTGCTGTCCAGTGTTAGTTTCATACAGAGTCCTGTTCTGACAGCTCTGGCTACTCTAGGAAAAGAATGGATGTGACAGATGGCCCTGAAAGGAATACCCTAAGGTAAAATTCCGAAATAAATCCCTTTTCGACTTGCAGCATTGTTTTGAGAGCCCCCAGCTACATTAGAGTTCCAGTACTCAGTGACTAGCAACTCTGCCCTAACAGGAAAGGAAGGGGAGCCAGACATGGGTATTTGCAACATGCCTTTCATGGGATATTTCTTTTGCCTAGTGGAAGGCCTAATGCCTAGTTGTTGAACCTGTGACCAGGGGGTCCCTCACATGGGAAATGTGTTTGTTTATGCTGGCAGACGTGACACCTGGTGGCTCTTGTTTGACCCATGTCCAGTTTATTTATGCCTGCCTGACCATTGCTCTGGCCCTGGGAGACCAACGTTGAATTCTCCCCCACACTCTAGGGAAACCCAGCCTGGGGCAGCCCCTAGTTCTTTGGAAGATGCAAACTCAATATACCACCCCATAGGAAATAAGATTTTTTACTTACAGATCCTGAGCATGCCTCCATCCCCAGGTCATGTGAGGCAGTAATGACAAGTCAAGCAGAGAAAGAAAGAGAGCATGTGTGGCAACTAGCAGTATACGTAAGGGAATAAGGCGTGGGTCACTTCAAGTTCATAAGCAAATGCCTAAATGGTCTATTTAAAGGGGGGCAGGAAGCCGGGAGCCCAGCCAGCTAGGCAGGCAGGAGAGATGCCTCTAAGTGCTTCTCTCTGATCACCTGAGCTATTTGGATGTGGTGTAGAACTGGAAACTGTGTCCAGGGTAATTGAGCCCCATTTCTGATATGAGAAAGTTAAGCTTGTATTCAAAATGGATGCTGAGGCAACATAAAATTATAGAATTCACTATAAGCATAGAGCCAGTTTGAGAATATCATTCTTTTCTCACTGAAAGATCATGGAGTATAAAACAAAGGGTCTTTTTGTTAAAGGATCATTAGAACACATAGTGTTTGTTTTGATTTCATGAAAAGGAAGTTCAATGGTCCAATAAAGGAAAGTGTCATGTCTTAATCATATTTATGTTGTACTTTCCCATCTCTAGGCACAATTATTGGCATAAAAGAGCTTCATAAATGGCTTATTGAATCTGGTTCATGATCATTGAATGTTTATTTAATCTAACTGGTTTTTAATAGATCATAATTTCTAGGAAGAAATGAAGATCCAGTTTGTAGGTGATAATAAAGACTTAAGAAATAACTTTCTTGGATTTGATAGCAAGTAGCTAGTAGAATTATACAAAGGTGCATGGCTCTACTGAGCCCATGCATGGCATGTCAGTGGGCACCAATCTGCAATGCTAAGGACTGAAGCACCATTAGTGCAACTTGGAGAGACTGGAATTAAATTTAATGTGGTTTTTTCTTTGCTCTCATTAACAGAGCTGGTTTTAGTGAATTGGATGATATTTTTTATTGATCCTGGATACATGAAACTTCAGCTGTCATGTGGGTGGCTAGGACAGAAAAATTGGGAAATCATGCTGGGTTCAATGTGGATAGCATAGGTCAACTAGTTTACCCTCACTTATGATCAAGAATGATTTGCTCTTTATTGGCTCTCGTTATCTAGCATGTCACAAAATACTAGTTATGCACCTTCCATTTTCCACCCAACTTCAGAATGTATGGTCCTTTGCCAAAACTTTGATAAATATAATAAGTAAATGACCTGAAGGAAAGAATCACCTGTTGGGTAACATTTCAAGTTAAAAGCATTCCCCACTTAAGGAAATTCAATTTATGAGATTCTAAGATTTCAACTCAAAAGCTATACATAAATTATGGGTTGGAGGAAGAAGCACAGGGTTTATTTAAATTACTAAAATAACTTGTCCTGTTACACAAAATTATCTGAAGGTTTCCTTTAAATGGTACATTAGTACATTAAAAATATGGCAGGATTTAATGGCATGGATGAAATTACTATAGTGTCCCAATGCTCCTTCTTTTAGATACTCAACTTTTGGATTTAATTCAACAAGCTTACCAGGAGCATTTGGCTCTAGTAAATATTGGAGGTGCAGGAAGACAGCAGTGAGTCAAGTCACCTTCCAGGGACACAAAAATGTATGTTTTCCTTTTGTTCCAAATGGTCTTGGATTCTAAGACCAGCAGCCAGATTTAAAAGAATCCCCAAATGAATTAACCTTATTGTTTTGATAAACTAGATGGAGCAATCACTAACATGAAAGCAGAACTTAATTAAAACTGGAGTGTAGATGAGCTGGAACTGAAGAGAGAGGAAGTGCTATTAAAACCAAAGCTGTCTTTCCTCCCATGCTCTCTAGCCCCAAGCACACAAAACAGGCAATAGCGTGCAGAGGGGATGTCAATGCCCTATTAGGATAAAAATAGTCATGCTAATAATAATACCATAAACCATTGTTATAATGATTATAAAGCATTAATTATATTGAGCTGTATTGCTGATGATATCATAGTAATGACTACTTTACTGAAGTAACTCTCAAAGGCTAGTTTAAATTATTAATAGCAATCATAATGCTATTTAAATTGCTTACCCTATCCTGCAATAGCCACATTCTTTCAATGGCAGAGATTAAGAAGATGCATATTTAAAAGTCTGGAGAAAGACTTCTGAGGAGAAGATGAGGTGACCCCTTTTGAACCTCAAGTGACATTCAATATTAGTCCACTTCTCCCTGTGACATTGCTATTGAGATGATTTCCTGTGTTTTCTCACATCCTCATCTGTCCTTCCAATAAACAGTCATTACCAAAAGGTGCCCAAATATTTCACTGTTTCTTGCAACCTGAAAAAGCACAGCTAACTCCCCTGGTTAATTCCAAGTTCACCTTACTGCTCAAAGCTCTCTCCACTGTTTTAAGAGATTGCAAGAGAAGAGAAACTCCTTTTCCCCACACATACTTCCATTCTTGCATACCTCCAATGATATGAGACTTGGGAGAAATTAAAAATAAACAAAAACACTATATCTCATCATGAAAAGATTAGAAATCCTTAATGTATAAGTACTCCCTGCTAAAATTCATAATATGGCCTGTGGTAAAAATGTCCGATAAGTCAGTCAATGCTTATTCAATGTCCTAATATATTACCTTCCAGCCACTAACTTAGTCCAACAGATAAATGAAGTAGCTCTGTATTGCAGTAATTTCAGGCATACTGAATAGTCCCAAAGCCTGACTGACTTAGCTCTCTAGTGTCTAAAATTCTGTGCCCTTATAAGACATGTTCCTTGTCAGCAGCATATAGTTGGGTTTTTGTTTATTAATCCAGTATGACAATATTCTAAATATTCTAAATTAGAATATTTTTAGCATGTTTACTTCAAATGTAGTTACTCATGTATTTGAGTTTAAACTGCTCAAATTCTGTACTTTCTATTGGGCCCATCTGTCTATGTTCTCTCTCTCTCCCTCCCCCGCCCCACCACTCACCCTACCTTGGCTTTTTTTAGATTTATAGAATTTACATTTTTAGTCTATTTTCCTCTTGATTACCTTGTTTTCTTTGCACAAGTTCTGTTGAGGTGTATATTTCTGGCTTGAAATTTTTTATCACTTTTGGAAAATTCCACACTGTTATCTCTTCAAATATTGTTTCTGCCATATTCCTTTTTAGTCTCACCTTTTATTTCCTTGAGCATATTAAGCATAGTTATTCTAAATTCCACATCTACTAATTCCATTATCTGGATCACATATGGGTCTGTTTCCTTGGTCTCTTGTTTTTCCTGGTTTGTGGCCACAAATTGGTGCTTCCTCATATTATATGAGAAACAGAAAATTTGAGCCTCTGCAATATGGTATCTTCCTCCTAAGGAGTATTAAATTTGCTTCTGGATCTAGGCTAGCAGTACTAGTAATTCCAGATCACCTAATTTCAATCAGGATTTGACATAATTCAAAATCTGTCTAATTCTAATTTACTCTTACTCCTAGAGGATATACATTTAGGGTCGCAACACAAAAACTCCCTTCTTGGGGCTTGTCAGAGCTTTCTTCCTTGGCAAACCCTTGACTCTGATGTTTGTCTTACCAGCCATGTCAGCTTTTCACAGCTCTGCTTATCTTCTCAGGCTTTAAGTTTCCTCTTGCAAAAATGGTAAAAACCTATAAGGGAAAGCAGCCCCGGGGCCAGCCCACCTCTTTGGGTTTCCTTCTTCTCTCAGATCTTTGATCCATAAGTTGTCACTGTCTTGCTAATTTCTTAAACCCTAAAATAGATGTTTTTCATATTTGATCTAGCTTTTCCCCTATTCTCAGTGGGAAGATTGGCCTGAATTACATGGTTTGCTATTAAATAGAACTCCCAGTGCCTGGAATCTAACCACTGGAGAGTTGTCTTTGTCCAGAGGTTTTGCTCCTACTTAAAATCCAAACACCAGTAAGGAGTATATAAAGACATTTTATTCATTTAAATTTTCAAGGTAGTACATATACTCATTCTTTCCCCGATGGTGGGGTTGGGGGTAGAGAACACAGAAAGAAATGTTGGGTGCCTAAGTTACAGTTTAGCTGGTGTGAAGAATTTCCCAGAGCCTCTTGGATATACAGACAACAGGGGTAAACCGGTATACACATTAATGTACACACACATTTTTTTGATCTTAGAGTTTTGTGGATGCTGCTGTCTTGATGGATCTTTGCTGCTGAGAGTGTCTCACTGGAAAGATCAGTGTAAGGACGACAGTCCATCCATCTGTGGCTGCCAATGGCAAGGTCAATCATCATTTGTACTGTTTGCTCTTAGCATGAAAAATCTGCTCAACCTTAGCTTGATGAGCAACTCTGACGCCTTTTCACAGGGAAGCACTGACTGCTAATTGTGAAATGATTCTCTTGGTGTTCATAAAATTTATGCTCCCAGCCAAGGGTGGGCATAGCCATTTATTTAATTAAATATTCATTCTTAAGCATTTTTTTAATGTGCACAGCACTAAGCTAGGTGCTATGGAAGGTAAAAAAAGATGAATCTTATTCCTACCCTTTCATTAACATGACTCTAATTACGTTACCATGGTTTTAAGACTTTTATTGTACACATCTTTATTGTAAGTCATTTCAAGTCCTTTTTGAAAGCGGTCAAGGCATAAATAATTAATAAATCTATGAACAAATCTCTCCTGTTCTCAAGGAGTTTATGATCCAGAACTGACTCAGCTTACTGTGTGGAGTTAATCAGATTGAGATGCCCTTGAACAGAAGGTCATTGAGCTACTTCAGAGCATAGAGGGATGCTTTTGTCAAGTGGACACTGTGAAATCCCTGGCCAAAAATAAGTCCTCATCCTCCTTTCTTAACAGAAGCCAAATTCTGTTCATCTGTCTACCCATCATCATGAGCTTCAGGGGAAGCTGACCTCCAGGGATGGGTATGATGGATATAAAGTTAATCTTCCCCTAGCCAGTAGTGAGGGCAGTGATAGGCCCATGATCCACTTCTTGTCATTCAGATGTGAAAGCAAGTCTCCTAAGCAACTTCTAGGACAAAACCACAGAAAGATGCTCTCTCTCTTCTTCCTCTGGATATTTCTGTGTTTAACTATGGCAATTAGAACTGCTATCACCATCTTGCAACTAGGCTGAGGATGAAGCCAACATGGAGAATTGCAGACTCTAGAGATAGAAAGAACATGACACTTTGATGACATCATTGACCCAGTGGACCAACAGTATAAGTAATTCATTGCAGCCATTATTTTCAAGAAGGAAAGAATGTAAAGAATAAAAATGTTCTTTAAAAAATGAAAGAAAATAACATTTTTGGTGAAATGGAGTAGAGTAGCTTTTATAATATCCTTTAATATTCCAAGAAAAAGGTAATAGGATGAGGAACATGATGTCTGGTGAATATATCAGGCTCATCTGTAATACTCCCTGAAGATTTTAAAGGTAATTTCTTCAAGCAAGCACTGCATCACAATCAGTACATTTCTAACAGGTATTCTTGATCAAATGGCTAAAATCAGTGTCTCTTGGCCTTGGCACTATTGGTATTTGGGGCTGATAATTCTTTGCTGTGGGGGCCTGTCCTGTGTAGGATGTTTACCAGCATCCCTGGTCCCCACCCACTAGATGGCAGCAGCACCCCCACCCTTGGTTTTGACAACTAAAAATGCCTCCAGACATTGCCAAATGTCCTCTGGGGGACAAAATCGTCTCCAGTTCAGAACCATGACCTGGATAGAATCACTTTTTTACAGGCCTCGGTCCAGTGTGAAGAAAAGTATTCATTTCTTTTAAAAATATACCTCATTTTCTTTTTTAAAAAGTATTATTTTAACATTGTGAACATTGCAGAAACATGTAATGTGGAAAAAGTTATCCATAACTCATTCCCTCTCAAATATTAACAATTTAATGTATAAACCTCAGTATTTTTCTATTCATGCATTTGCATATTAAGAGATGATTTTGTAAATATAAATAGGATTGTAATGTTATTGTATTTCAAATTTTTTCATTGTCTACTTATCAGTGTACATAGTTCATCTTTTCACACTTATACATATATATTTATTTATATATATTACAAATATATGTATATTTCCCAACATTACTCTTTATAATAATTCATTGTAAAGATTATAATGTATGGAAGTTCCGTAATTTATTTACCTAATCACCTAAAATTGATCACTAGAGTTATTTCCAATTATTTGACATTACAAACCACACTGAAATGAGCATATGTATACATAACTCCCTGCATACACATGTGAGTATTGCTTTAGGATAAATTATTTGAAATGGAATTATTGGATCAAAGGCTATAATATCAGCTCTTTTTGAAAATCTAAGTGTATCCCCAAATGTGGAATAATAGAAATAAGAACCAGGAGGAATGTATTGCATAACATTTAACTGTAGTAATCCATGTATGAGAAAAATTAAATCTAGGAAGTTTGGGGGTAAATTACCCAATGTCACACAGTTTTTCTTATGGCAGTGCCAAGACTATAACCCAGGCCTCTTGGATCCTATTCTGATGGATTAAATAAGAAGTGAGTGGAAAGCCAATTTACATTGCTACAAATCTATTCAATTTTTAAGAAAGCTCTTATCCATTTGACTGGCTTACAAAAACAAGAAATAAGCATTGGGTTTTGTAGGGAGCAGTGGTTCTCAACTGGGAGTTACTTTGCACAGCAGGGAATATTTGGCAATGTCTGGAGGTATTTTTTGTTGTCATAACCGGGTGAGTGCTACTGACATCTAGTAGATAGAGGCCACAGATGCTGCTAACTTCCTACAACACACAAGACAGCTCCTACAACAAAAAATTTTTAGGCCCAAAATGTCAATAGTGCTGACATTGAGAAACTCTGATATAGAGAAAAGATTGTCAAATATAAAGAATGTAGGTTATTTTCAATGTTTGATCCAGAAAAAGAAACAAGGATACTGCCACATTTCTTCCCTACCTTAACCCTACACATGTTCACACAGACAGGTAGCACATGACAGTCACTGGAGTTGAAGGATAATCATTAACCATACCCCTCTCCCCATTATGAGTTTGGACCCATTTGGTAAGGCACAGGAATTGGGCAAATGACAATGAAAATGACAGCATAATTCCTGATAAGGCCAAACTAAAGAGTTTGGTTTGACTTTTGGCTACAGCTGAGTTTCTTAATCTATCTCTAAGTTGTACTTTGCCACATCAAATGGAGCTTTCCCCACTCCTTGTAGGGACAGGACCCAACTAAAAAGCTCATCACAGTAATGAACAAAGAAGTGCTGCTGAGAAGAGGTCATTCCGAGAGACACTCAGGCAAGGCTGAGTCCTCCGTGTTCAAATCCTTTTGTCATCCACATTCACCAATTATACGTCCCCCGTTTCCCCTGAAGAATACAATTAGGAGTTAAGAGAGGTCATATGTGTTCCTCCCATTTTTTTTCCATGTTGGGGTAGTCGGGTAGTTACTTCCTATCTGTGAAAACTTGAGGAGACAGGGCTAGCTCTTTCACAGTTACCATGGCAGAAACTTTGCCTGGCAGAATAACAATTGGTTTTTACCTGGTTTAAATTCCAATCTTTATAGCATATAAAACAAGTTGGTTTAGAGTTTTAAAAAGATACACTAGGTAGAGATACATACATACATACATATACACATATACATATATATCAGTGATAGTGTGATAAGGGAACCAAACTTTTCTCAGTTAGTATAAAAATTTAATTGTTGGAGATGAATATTTTTATTACATAAAATTCTGAAGTCACTTATAAATTGACATACATGACCTGTGCACCATGTGACAAATCTTGTGGCCTACAAAGTTTGCTTCATCACTCCTTACTTTTCTTAGCTCATTTTTTTTTTCATGGTCTTCTCTTTACCCATCCAACTATGCCATCCACGGATAACAGCTTCTCCACTTCTTAAATATTTACTGTAACGTAGACAGTTTCCTCAAGATTTTACTTGCTTCTCAAGATCTTACCTGCTTCTCATAACTAGCAAAAGCCCAGAGACAATAGAAATGACTTGGACTGTGCTTTCAGGCCAAATGGGGAAAAAATAAAATTTTAAACACCTCAGTTAGTCACATATCCTTGAATATTAATGCTCAGAAGCTGCTCAAAATTACAATCTCAGTTGAAAAGATGTCAGATTCACCCTTTAATTTCCAGGGCACCAGCGTGAGGCCTTCTCACATTTGTTCTACAACTAGGGCACCATAAAGGGAAAGAATTACCAAGCCCAGGAATGAGTTTGGCTGCTCAAAGTTTCATTGGTAAAAAATACTTTTGAGCCCCACTATAGCTTCCTAGTCAAACAAAGTAAACCCCATTGGGAAGGGAGATGCAAAATCAATCCTGAAGACAGCAGTCAACATGGACAGGGAGCAGCCATCCAGAACATGTTCAGTAGTGACATATATGTACCTGGCCAACCACGATTGGTCTGAGGCTGACAGGAGGCTGACAAACTGTACAGAGCTGAGAGCTCTCCAAGTGACACAAATTAGGCTTGATGTTTTCTCACTGAAACTCCAGTAAAGATGAAGAAAAATGAAATAACAGTGACTTAAGCAAAGATGTAATATATGCATTAAAATAACACATTCTCTAATTCATACTCTTCCTTTTAAATGAAACTTTTAAAAAATAAATTCACCAAAAAAAGTAAAGAGGATAATATAATGGACCATCTGTGCACTCACCAACTAATTTAAGAAATAAAATATAAACATATAAGAAGCCTTCCTCATTTGCATTACTCTCTCTTTCTACCCCCACAGCCAAATACTATTTTGACTTTGGTATTTATCCTTCCCATGCATGGTACATTTATTATATATAGGTAACCTATAAACAACATAGAGTATTGTTTTAATGGTTTTTAAAATTATATAAATAGCATTCTACTGTGCATACCACTTCTTCAACTTGCACTTTTTCTCTCAACATTATGTTTTCCAGGTTTAGCAAGCAATGGTTGGTGATTTAAGATTTCTGAGCAGAGGAATGACAATTTTCTTCTCATTTTGACTTAAGCCATAATAGTCTTGGGAACAATTAGGTAGAAGAGTAATAACTGAAGTAACAATGACTCTGGGACCCAACTGAGGTTGGTATTGGGTCTATCTATAATGAACTAGCATCCATATCCTTCAAAGAACTGAAAAAAAGTTTTTTCCATCTTTATATATTTTGCACATCATTTCTCTTTTCATAAATAGTACTTCACCATTCCATACACCCCGATCCTAACTGCTGCCATTTTTCTAAGACAAGAAGGAATATTTAGATACCAATATATCTTACAGTGGAAAGGAAATAGATAAGATACTTCATCCCAGAAAAATAGGCATAATTTTTGAAGAGTTGTGATAGAGTGGGTATGCAAGAGACTGAATCCCCAAGTCATTTGAACCCCTGCAGTGTAAGCTCCATGAAGACAGGCAGTATGTTTCTACTTCTCTGTATTCAGCTTCTAGCATTGGCAAAGAGCAAGTTCACAGTGAGTATTTCTTGATAAATCTGATGATGACGAAGATGAGTGAGACCCAAAAAATTCAACATTTACAAAATGTCAGGGTTAAAATATCAAGACTGTTGACCTGTTGCATTTTTATGTAAGCTCTTCTAACTCTAATTTTTCCATCACAAATATCCTTTCTAGTGTTCTTTCAGTCTCATTAGGGAAAACTTGCCATCTTTCAATACTAATTACCCCGACATTTTCACACGTGAGGCTAACTACATCACCAGTAAGCTTTAACCTTATCCCTTAAAGCCCTGTCCCATTGCACTTACAGGAGGGCCAGCCAGTTCCAAGGAAACATTCTGCCATGGTTACAAATCAAAATCTTCAAGGAATCATCAAATCCTGCTTCATTTAGGCCCTGGAAGGAAAAAGTGAAACTTACGTGTCAGAAAGCCAATGCACAAAACACGCCTATTGTCAAGCGCGGGCATCCTCTTTCTTGCACAGTGCTGGAGACTTGTTGATGGCACTTGCTTTCTGGAAGGTCACCTGTGTGTGTGCCTCTTTGCAGACTTGCAAAGGTTCCTGTTATTCCCAGCCAGAGGGAGTGTCCTGCTTGACCCTGACCTATATTACCTTTTTCAGAAGGCTATTTTACATTTGGTGGGCTTCCAAGTAAAAGTGTGAATGTCTGCTTTTAATTCCCTTTGAGTCCCTGTTTGTCCTTCCATTAGCCCCTGTTATTCTTAAACACTGGTCTGATTAAGCCCTGATCCTCAGAAGAAACCTCCCAAGGCTGCCGAGTAATGTGTGTGTGAGGGCTGAGCTTAGTGCCATAAAACCCAAGGAGGCACTTTCTATATGAAAATAGTCCAGACTGGATTTACTGGACCTAATCTGTGCTTACAAATATTCAAAGATTAATTAAAATATTACTATCTCATTAAAGAAACACATCTCTTCAAGAAAGTCATTATACAGTAGTTCATCAGAAAAGCTCTCAATTCTAAAAATGTTATGCTAATTCATAACCAGAATTGGTAAAAATATCAACAAGGAATAGGTGAATAATACCTGTACCGAAAAAAAAAGAAAAATTCAAATGAGATTAATTAATCCCCTATGACATTTTTACTGATATTTTGTAATATCAGAATGTGAGTTGAAAAGTTAAATAATAGATTTTAAAGTCAAATCTCACAATGGTGTTTAAATTGACTTTGTATGGCCAAAATAACCAAACTATCACTTTGAACATTTTATTAGGACATTAGAACATCTGAATCAATTAATTATTTAAAAACTAACTATTGATATGGTCAAAATGTATTTTAAAAGCAAAAACTCTAAATTCATCCTACGAAGGCCAAGTATGTTCCAGCTTCAACTAGTCATTTCCCATCAAAAACAGGACAGAAGGTTTCCCACAATGCCTAGTTATTAAATATTTATGGACTTTGAACTCAAAACCCGTAAGAAAAAACTGGAGTCCAGTCAGATCATTTGTTGAGAGGCCCATCATATATTGATTTAAAAGGCCTTCATAAAATTTGGGAAATGTCAAAGAAATTCTTAGAAAAGGAAAAAGGGCAATTATAAGTTTTGGCTGATGTTAAAGGCCAATGTTTCAATAATTCCCCTGATAGAACCCGAGCTAATATAAACCAAAATTTGTTGATGCAAAGTCCAAAGGCTTAAGATAAGGTGTCTAGTCTCCATCTAGTAAAATTAGGTGAGTTTTGAAAATCTCCACTTTCTAACTTCAAATACAGAATACTAGCTTATGCATTAGCTGTAGAGGGCAGGCATCCAGTGGCTGCCCTCATGCTGAATGGCTGACAGCTTCACCCCTGCAATGCTCAAAGAGGGGAGAGCAAAATAACTTCAGACATTGACTCTGCCTTGTCCAGTGGGTATAAAAGAAGGGGAAAGGGCAGCTAATTTTTTTTTTTTTTTTAGAGTCAGGGTCTGGCTCTGTATAGCCCAGGCTGGAGTACAGTGGTACAATCATAGCTCACTGCAGCTTTGAACTCCTGGGCTCAAGTAATCCTCCCACCTTAGCCTCCTGAGTAGCTGGGACTACAGGTGTGCACCACCCTGCCCAGCTAGTGAATTTTTTGTAGAGACAGTGTCTCTTTAGGTTGCCTAGGCTGGTCTCAAACTCCTGTTCTCAAGTGATCCTCCTGTCTCAGCCTCCCAAAGTGCTTGGATTACACATTAAGATATAAGAAAAAAAGCTTCTAGCAATTTCTCTAATAATCATTACTTAATTTGCATCTAATTATAAACCAGCAATTGAGCCATCCATACCTAGCTCTTAGCGGCTACAACCGAAAAGCACCAAAGCTTTCTCTAATCTGATTGGGGTAGGATACAGAACACCACTCCAAGTTGATCTTGGATTTTCTGCTACTTACAAGCCTTCTGTCCATGAATAAATTAACTAACCTCTCTGAGCCACAGTTTCTTCTTGACGGAACAGTGGCCAAGAGCTCAAGAAAAGACGACCTAATGCCATTTCATGGGGCTATACCTGGCCTTTCTTGTCAGACAGCACAATGCAATAGAAGGAACACAGGCTTAGAGTCAGAGAGTTATAAATTTGAATCCCAAGCCTTCCAACTAGTACCATGTTGCTTAGCAACAGTAATCAGCATCTCTAGGTTTTATTCTCCTCATCTGTAAAATGAGGATGGTGTTACAAAGGTGGGACTGGCACACAGTAGGTACTCAGTAAAGATAGTCAGGGTAGTGGCTGTTGATTGATCTCAGGAAGGCGGTGGGACTGACTGAACAACAAGATAAAGGAGGAAGAGAGACAGGAAGTGCAGCTGCCCTGACAGAAAGAGAGGGAGTAATGGGGTGGGGAGATGAAGAATCGGTCAAGAAAAGTAGAAGAGGAATCTTTAAAAAGCCAGGCTGAGATATCCCTGGCTTTTTAAATGGCCAAGTAAATAACCAAGTGAAAATAGATCGGGAAATGAGAAAACAGAACTCACAGGGATGGCAGTGCGGGGACGGGAGGATGGGAATTCTAACAAAACTGCCAAGCAAACGCATCAGAAGAAAATTCTTCCCTGGTAAATGGGAACACAGGTGGGCACTGTGATAACTACACGCTACAGAGATTCCCTTGGATGAAAGCATGCCATCACTGCAGCCAACTGGAAGCTCTGGGAAAGGGGTGATTGCTGCTGTTACACAGGCATCTAAGAAGAATTGCTTTAGGATTACACTGAGAGGATATAGCAAATACGTATAAATTCTACCAGGGTGTTCATGTTCCTGTGGCCTCCTAGTTTAAGGGAAAGGAAAGGGAAGGTAACAGGGAAAGGAGCATGCCAATTGCAGTAGATTCCTGTGCAGCACTGAATAGTACAAACATTGGGGAGAGGGGGCACAAAGTTTCCAGTAACTTTCAGGACTTCAAATACCAAAATGTTAGCCCACCTAGTCCAGAGCATACCGTGCATGTTCCAAGGGAAATTTATGAAAGGGAATTTACTGCTAACACAAATCAACCCTGCCAAATCAGAACTAACTGATCAGGTTTACTCCAAAAAAAATCAAGGCACTTTTGGAAAATATCAATCACAATAGAATCCCCACTTTCCAGCACGCAGTGGGAAGACCTTCCTAGTTTTGAATCATGAAGGAATAGCCTACAGTCCCTCTCATGAGGCCCTGCCCTATCTTCAATAATATATATTCTTCACCTCACCTACTCCCTTCCCCAAGTTACTCAGCTGCTCAAATACAGAAATTCTTGACACTGTCAAGAGCCAGGAGACTAAAGCTTGCTCATGACAGAAGGGAGGGAAACTTGGTGAACTTGACTTCCAAGGACTCAGGACACCCTGGTATTAAAAAGGCCTCTTGCCTCTCCTGGCCTCAATGGCAAGGGAAATAAACAGATGGATTCCTTAAAACACTGAGACATATACCAGGCTACACTAATATAATAGGCGTGACTTGCTAGCAAACATACTTCAGCCCTGAACAAGAACAGCAGACCAAGCCCCAAGACGGACAAGGAAGGGTAGAGACCCCACTTGAATACAGAAGCCATGAGTGAAGGGCTTGGACAGAAGAGCAATGAGAAATAGGCAAACAGACAACACGGAGCACAGAGGGTCGGGGCAAAGGGGCCGGCAAAGCTGCACTTGTCCATGGAGCTGGTGATGGCAGCAGGCTAAGGGTGGAAACACCTGCGTGGGAACAGGCATGGATTGGCAGCAGAGAACAGAATGGGTGGAGGAGAGACTATAAAACAAACTTTTTGCTTCTGCTGTCTTAGCTTATAGCTTAAATATGGTTGCTTCTATGAGGAGCACCATAAAGCTGTTTGTCTTCTTTACTTGACGGTGTAGAAAATCACAAAGAGCTGCTGGTTGGCCCGATTTTACATAAAACCATGGCTTCTGAGTCAAAAACATTGGTTCAGGGTGAGAAAATGTGTTCCTAAGATTTGAGTGGCTTCAGTTGCCAAAGAGAATGTAAGAGATGTAGAATTTATTCCTACACATCAGCTCTCAAAGTGTCTTCATCAATAATTGGACTTATTCTGCAAATGCCCAGGCAGAGCAGAGTTCAGAGAGAAGACAATACTCACTTTTTACACTCAATTAGATCTCAAAATATTAAAATTACATTAAAGGGCAAATCTCTTTAAATCTTTCTGAAAGGTAAATGCTCACAATGATAAAAAGGTGGGCCAGCCACGGTGGCTCATTCCTGTAATCCCAGAACTTTGGGAAGCTGAGGAGGGAGGATCACTTGAGCCCAGTAGTTCGAGACCAGCCCAGGCAACATAGTGAGACCCCATCTCTACAACAAATCAAAAAAATTAGCCGGGAGTGGTGGTACACAACTGTAGTCCCAGCTACTGAGGAGGCTGAGGCAGGAGGATCGCTTGAGCCCCAGAGTTTGAGGTTACAGTGAGCTATGATCGCTGCCACTGCACTTTAGCCCAGGCAACAGAGCAAGATCCTGTTTCTAGGGAAAAAAAGAAAAACAATGAAAAGATACACGTGAATCAAAAAGTCATCTTGTTTTATCTTTGAGCTGCCTGGTTACTAACTTTTTAAATACTCACCACTGGCCCTTTTGCAGAATTGAGCAGCCCAAAGTCTTTTATTGAATTATCATTCTTCAATAAAACACAAATCTCCAGGCAGATTTCTCCATACTGAAGAAAATGCATTTGGCATCAAAAATTAAATGCAACACATGTTTACAATGCCATATAATTTAGCATTTGAGCTGGGACTAAAGCGGTCATATTTCTTCAAACCCATGGCTACTTCTGCGCCCATACAAGTTTAGAAGTACACAAGTTGTCAGTTACCAGTTCTGACAAACCAGCAGCCCAAGTACTACAAGTGAGGAAATAGGAGAAACGAGATGCCAAGAGCTCAGGATTTGTCTCCTCCTCCATTTCCTCTCCGTCTTAATCCCCAAACCCAAGATTGAGACAAACGAGGAGAATGAAGAGAACAGAAGGACAGCAAGATTGAACCTGGGAAAGGAGAGAAAGGCAACATTCTTCAGGTGGTGGGAAAAGTCCTGTTCTCATATTTGAATACCCCACCCCTTGGCAGGTCTCACTGAAATCAGGAGAATTTACCTGGAGAGGAAAAGGAGACATTCCCTTAACTTTTTCTCTGTTTTGGAAAGATGGGTCGCAATGGTTAATACCGGATGGTACAGACAGTTTATGACAGACCATTCGGGATGAGATCCAGGAGGTGTCAGCCAAGCAGCTATTGAGTAAATATTCCTGATGTCTGATTCCTT
The DNA here is from genome assembly GCA_023783475.1 of Daubentonia madagascariensis. Classification (NCBI taxonomy): domain Eukaryota; kingdom Metazoa; phylum Chordata; class Mammalia; order Primates; family Daubentoniidae; genus Daubentonia; species Daubentonia madagascariensis. The sequence goes on along the minus strand of JAKFHU010001035.1, from coordinate 33,991,051 downwards.
GCAAGATATTTTAAACGAATCAAAATACAAATTGTTGTTTTGTTATAAAATGAACAAAACATAGCAAATCAAACCATCCAAATGGTTTTGCTGTCCTAATATTGTCATAACCATATTTTAGGAGAAAGGCTGTGAATACCCATCATGATTGGGTTTCAGAAATAAAAACATTCAGAGATACATTTTGCTTTGCTTTATATAACTTTTATTTAGTGGCCATTTGCCAACTTTTGAAGCATGCATGGGACAGCAGTCCTTGAAGGGCTAAGGGTGCAGAATATTTATTATGTGAATAGTCCTATACAGTAGTCCCCCCATCCTCAGAGGATACACTCCAAGACTCCCAGTGGATGGCTGAAACCGCAGATAGTACCAAACTCTATATACTCCATGTTTTTTCCTATTTGCACATATCTATGATAAAGTTTAATTTATAAATTAGGCACAGTAAGAGACTAATAATGATAACTAGTAATAAAATAGAATAATTATAACAATATGCCAGCATCATTACTCTTGCACTTTGAGGCCATTAGTAAATAAAATAAGGGTTACTTAAACACAAGCACTGTGATCCCACCACAGTCAACCTTATAACTGAGTTGGCTACTAAGTGACTAACAGGCGGGTAGTATCTATGGTGGGGATATTCTGGACAAAAGGATGATTCACGTCCTGGGGGGATGGAGTGGGATGGTGAAAGGTTTCATCATGTTACTGCGAATGGTACACAACTTAAAACTTATCAATTGTTTATTTCTGGAATTTCCCATTTAATATTTTCACACTGTGTTCAACTATGGATAACTAAAACCTTGGATAAGGGAGGTACCACTATATTAAGTGCCTTACCTCTGTTAAATTATTTATTCCTCACCATCACCCTTCAAGTAAATGACTCTTGCTATTACCTTTTATCATCTCTTTATCACACAGAGCTGGTAAGCAGCAGCCCTGAGAGTTAAAAGTTCTCTGCTGCTGCTAAGTCTAGCTTGGGAAAAATTGGCCTCCTGTAAGTGTTCTCTAGGAATTATACACTCTAGCAACTAGAACTTGTCATGTTTATATAAAAAAAGAAGTACAAATGCCAAATTTTAGCAGAATTTGATAGATTACTTATATATAACCAGGTGGGAATCAGTAAGGCCAGGATAATTTTTCCATTAATTCTGGTGATACATTTTCTAGAAGGAAGCAGGAAAGATGCAGATAGATTTGGAGTGGGAGGAGCGAAGGAGATTCCAGTTACCCTCTGTCCCTCTGTGTAAATTATCCCTCAATGGCACAGCCAGAAATGATCACGAACTAGGATGCTTTTCTGGAGGAGATGACAACAGGGATCATTCGAATAATTTTTAAATTGCAGCAGAAATGTACAGTTTAAATCACATTATAATGGCCTGAAACTATATCACTTTAATAATCATTGAATATTGTATTTTAATGGCAGCAAGAATACAGTTGCTTGGTTTCCCCTCTTGAGGCTTTACTAAAGCGTCCTTTGATAATGTCTCTTGTCAAAAAACAAACAAAAAAAATTGCAACCATTAATCCGGAGGCTCCCTCGGTTGCTGTATATGGCCTTTCTAAGTACTGACAGTTCCTTTCCAGCACATTGGTAATACACATATGATTAGCCCAAGGTTGCATTTATCCAATCCCTTTGAATATCAACCTAACATCTCCCTTCACCTTTGCCCAGGGCTACGGACCTTAGGGTGTGTTTTTTGTTTTTGTTTCTATATTTTGAGGTAACTCAGAGATTTTCCAAAAGGACAAAAAAAACTTGTGGTTTTCTAGGCAAAGTAGCTTTACATAAGAGTAGATGGTTTAACATAACTAGGCTTTGGATTTCAGCTCCTTGGCCCTCCAACAGCTGGATGGTAGAGACATATTCGGGTCAATGAGATACCTCAGTTATGCACACAGACTATGGGACTTGCACTGTTGTTTCCAAGATGCTACTATTATAATTTGTCGTGTAAATAAATGAATGCCCCTGAACATATTACTATCAACTGCTAAGCCTGAGACGGACCTTCCTCAGGGTTTTAAACATGGCCAGTAGTCAGTAAAATAACAGTTACTTCGGTTTATTTCACCTAAAGCCCGTGTGTCCTCACTCCCTCCTTCCTACCATTTCTGGTGTTTGGCTCACCAAGTGTGGAACACTATTATCATCACGATATCCAAACATAGGACTTGCATATTTACAGCCAAGCAGATAAGTTAGTGCTCTACAGTAAATACTGGTTCCCAAAATTTAGAGATAAGCTATCCCTAGAGAAGGAAACTACTAAGATTCAACACTGTTGATTCAGAAGTGGTTTGTGAACAAAAGAAAGGAAGTCAATATATCAAAGAAATATCTACACTCCCATTATATGCTCATATCAAAACATCATATGTACCCCATAAATATGTACTATTGTGTATCAATAAAACTTTTTAAAAATATTTTTTAAGTCATTTGTAAACACACTATTGACGAAGAATTGAGAAACCTTCAAGATAAGCATAGGCTGCCAGTAATTAATAAATGTTATAAAGGAATACTTTTTCCTATAATCTCTCCAAAGAAAGACTGTGTTAAAGAAGTTGAGTAGTATGCCTGGAGGCTTTTTGAAATACATCCCTGGGCAGATACTTTCCAGTCAATAACAATAATTTACCTACTATAGAGCAGGCATGGTCCATCATTCATTAGGCTGATCTAGAACTTGGATATATTTTTCAGGACAATTTGCTTGCTTTTGTCCTGACTCCATGATTTCAAAGCAACTTTATGATCATGAATTTGGTGTACCAGATACCATGACACTGAGGAGAAGATGTTCTAGATACTGAACACATTACTTTAGTCACTGGAAAGGTATTTGCCCCATTGTAAATCTGTATATCCTGGTTTATTATGTATTTCTTGGGGGTTTGGTGAGCATGTCAGGACCCAAGAGCCTCAGAAACTCTGGATAAACTGAACCCAGAAAGCTCTCTCTTATCCTTAAACCATAGCATCCCCATCAAGGAATATCCAATGAGGCTTTTGCTGAGCCATAGCTGGCTTCACTCAGCAGCATCTTCCTTTTAAAAGCAGAAAAGACAAAATGTCCCTCCTGGCTAGGTACTCTTCAATTTTCAGACTGCCTCCACCAGCACTGTGTGCTCTCAACAGATCATTCAAATGCATGCCCCACTATCACAATTACGTTTTGTTCTGGAGAACAGTGGTACTGAAGACAGATATTAGAACAAGGAGTCATTTTTATTGTGAAGCCTTGATAAGTGTGCTTCAAACTTGTAAATTCGATAACTTCTCATTCTAGCACCCAGAGGAAATCTGTCTAGTCTACTTCATTGCAATCAAATACCCTACAGCACACTGAACACCCATTTAGAAAGAACAAGACACTCCAAGTACTTGCAGCACTGAGGCAAAAGAACCTTGCTGAGCGCACATATGAGAAATCACACAATTTCTTTATGAAAGAAGTCATTATTCCTTTATCTCCTTCAGTGAGATGCTCCAAAGTGTGTTCAGTACTGGCCACCATTTCCCATCTCCCTTGGGGCCTAGGCCCTTCATAAAATGAATCATCATTTCATGATTTTATATCTAAATGAGTATCTAGATGGATCAAGGCTGATTTAATTTGTCAGTATAGACGAGGCTTAAAGTTCAGCTTGGACTTAGACTTTAGAAATTAGACTTTAAAAGACTGTTGAACTGAAAAAGGAATATAAATTATAGCTAGCATTATGGGCCAGACACTACCTGGGAGCTTTTGACATATTTATAATTTCTCCCAGCTATTCTGCAAGATAGTTATTATCCAGCTTTTACTAATGAAGAAACTGAGGTTTAAAAAGTTTAGGTAACATCCCCAAGGTCACAACAGCCAGAGAGTAAGAAAGTCATGCCTCCCTGGTATCTAAAGATTTTTTCCTTCATACTAGAGTGCCTCTTACAACATCTGTGCTCAGTTCTGGATCAAGGAAAAACTTTAAGCCAACAGCTTCTCTTTACCTCAGTTTGTTCATCTATAAAATAAAAGTAGTACACTAAGTAATTTTTGAGTTTCCTTTCTGCTTTAAATCTTTATGATGTCATGTGAATTCCACAAAGACCACACTACCAAATATACCACGTAACAATGGCTCCCTAGGATTTGTAGAAGCCTTTGAAATGCTAAAACACAAAATCCTGTTTAAAATCTATTGATAAAACATGATGTTAGCAATTACCCTTAATGGACAATTACAAAAATTGAACCTGGAAGGCAACAAAGTGTCATGGCCCTTCCTAAAAGTTTGAGTGTAGTCAACAGAAAATAACCCAAAATGTTCCTCAATGAATCTAATTATAATCATGTAATCACAGAGTAATCTTTGAGGGCTGTACCTGCAGAAAACTATAGCTGTCATAGTCCTAATGGTATCTTAGATATGCTTTAGGCTTAGTTTTCCTTTCAATATATTTCTTCCTTATGTAGACATGAGTATCTGAAAGCTGCAACAATACAGCTGGGATTCTCAACAAAATTCCAGGTTCAAATAATGTCATCCATTTGGCTAGATGCCATGTTAGTATTTTTCGTTTTAAATAAGGCAAAATAGTTTTGCTGTAAGCATGAAATATTTCTGGGATATAAGTAGTTAAAGTCAGATATAGGTTTAAGTCCTGTTCTACCATTAACAAGCTATGTGACAGCAGGTTAGAAAGAGAGCTTACTGGCCCTGTCTGAGCCTCAACTCCTTCCTGGTAAAATGTGTACAATATTTACCTTAAGAGGCTGCTGTGAGAAATAAGTGAGATAAAGCGTGGCTAAGCCACCGTCCTGTGATACCTGGATTCCTGCAATATACCTGGATTCCTAACTGGTCTCTCTGCTTCTACTCTAGCTCCTGTAGACTTTTCTTAGCACAGAATCCAGAGAGATCCTGATAGAAACAGAAGTGAGATGACTCACCGTCCCACTTCCAGTAAAAGCCAAGGTCCTTGTATGTCTTACAAGGCCTTCCCTGATCTGTGCCCCTTCCCCACCTCTCCCATCCCCTAGGTCCCCAACCTTATCTCTAGTCACTCTTCATCCTTTTTTTCTTTCAAAAAAATATTTTTTAGATAAAATTGTATGTATTTATTGTGGACAACATGATATTTTGAAGTGTATATATATTGTAGAATGGTTAAATCTAGCAATTAACATATACATTGTCTCACATAGTTATCATTTTTGTGATGAGACATAACATCCACTCTCTTAGCATTTTTCAAGAATATATGTCCAGGCTACATGACTTACAGTTTTTGGCTCTGTTTTAATATATCTATAAGGTAAATCAACATTTTGTTATCAACAGAGTAGGCCCAGTTTGGGCTGTCCCAAAGTTATACCATGAAATATTCAAGGAACAGATAATTCTGACATTATGCAAAATATTACAGAGAATATATAAAAAAGGAAATGCTCCTCAACTCATTTTAGGAGGCAAGTAAAGCTTAGATTCCAATATCAGACAAGGACCATAAGAGAAAGAAAGAAACCATCAGATAAAATTAAATGAAGGTTTAAGGCTTTGAAAAGAAGAAAAAACTTCCCTTCACTGAAATTATAATGGTAGATTTTAGCAAATCCAAATGATTTATATTCAAACTATTAAAACCAATAAGAAAGAAAGGAAAATACCTGGGTTTGGATCCTAGTTCTGCCACTTACTATATGAGTTAGGTTGAGTTTTTTCATGATTCTTACAAAGACTAAATGACTACATATATGTAAGCCCTCAGGAGCATGTAGTAACTGCTTTGCAAGTGTTAAATATTATTCTGAAACTTAAAAATTAACAAATTATATAGATAGGCAATTCACTGAAGTAAAAACCTGAATATCTTTAAAAAACATATGGGAAAATTTCCCAATCTCACTAGCAACTAAGGAAATGCAAGTTAACACAAAACGTCATAGGCAAAAATTAAAGTGTCTGACAATACCAAATATTGATGAATATGTGAAGAAAAAAATAATTCTTAAAATTACAACATCTCCAAATAACAATATGGGTTAAAGCTGAATAGCACATAAACCACAATCCACAATTCAATGATTTCACATGTGAGTGAATACTACACAGAAACTCAAATCTTGCTCAAGATGACATGCACAATAATGATCGTTAAAATTTTATTTGTTACAGCCAGTATTGGAGACTATGAATGGTCCCTAAATGGAAGAATGACTAGATAACTTGTGATATGTTCACAAACAGAACACCATACAGCAAGAAAATAAATGAAGCTGTGTTTAGCTGTGTGAAGAAACATAATGATGACCAAAAAAAAAAGTTGTAAAAAGATATGTACAGTCTACCATTTATATAATTTTCACTTTATTCAAAAGAATGTTAAATTGTTTATGTTTAAAAACATAAGATTACCTCTGGAGTAAGAAATGAAAATAAGAAAAGAAAGTAGAAAGGACAGAGACTTCCATGTTTTTCTCTGCATACCTCAGTACCACCTGAATCTTTTATTTGAGAACATATTACTCGGGTAATAAAAGAAGTCATAATAAAGAGAAGATATGATGGGGCCAAGACCAGAGAGACACCTAAAGGCAAAATCCAAAGCACACAGAGTTTAGACCTAGCTATGTAGAAAAGTTAGCACCCTTCTTGAGAGAAACGTCTCTCATTTCTGAGTCTTATAATGACCCAAGGATTATAACCATCCTATTTATCCATGCAGGACAGTTGTTTCTCAAGCCAAGGCATATTCATGAAATAGAACCATCTTTAGTCCTAAGACTAATGGCAAGACAGTGCGGGGAGTGAGAGGGCTTTGAGAAGTTGTTTTCATCTCCAAAGATGGGGGAGCACATTCTCATTAATCACACTGAAATCAGAGCTCAGCAATAAAAGCAGCTGGCTTTAGAATGAGCTGTTTTTCCAGGAGTCATTTATTTATTTGATGCTGTGTCACTGATAAACTGCACCAGCCACCACTCTGTGTGATTAAGCCAAGTTTATTCAGACACACATCACTGCCTCCTGGAACAGCTAAGGCCAGAGCCCTTCGTCTTTGTCAAAGACTCCAAACTATTTGGATAACTCCACAATAGGTCTCTGGTAGTTAATCATGCTCATCAAGGTACCTGAAATAAAAGAGAAAAGATGTGGGGTGGCATGAAGGAAGGAGAGACTTTGCAGAATCATGTCACAGAATCTTATCAAAGTCAGGAGGGTTGTCTTTCATTATTTTCTGAAATTTAAATAATTGGAGTAATACATAATAACAATGATATCCACCATTTCTTGTGGGTCAATCATATGGCAAGCAGGGTACTATCTGTATCCTACTTCCTTAAACCTACACAGTCCAATGCGGGCAATGTGTTAGCAGGCCATGCCCTCTGAGCTCTCAGCCTACAGCAGGGCTTGGTATCAGGAGGCTGATGACGGGGTTAGTTGGAATAGATGCCCAGTTCTATGACTTGCATATCCTTTGACAAATAATTTAATTTCTCTGATTTCCAGATTCCTTTCCATAAAATTATATTAATCCATAAGATTGCTGTAAAGATAAAATGAGTACATTTTTTTAAATGGCTGTTAATTGCTATAGAACCTAAATGAACTGTAACAGGGAGTATAATATTCTTCCAACATCCAATAAACACATCACACACAGACATGCCCCACACCAATACCTTTCACAAGCACCAAATCATCTTTCCTTTGTATCAAAATAAGTACATTCCCAGCCTCTTTCCTCAAAGCAACATCATTTTCCTTAAAGTCCAAGTATCTGGAGACATTGAAGGGTTCACTTCATTGTTATTTATTTAGGTTGCCATACCTAGAGAATTCACTAATGTTTGGAGGTTGCTGTACAGAGTTGGAAAATAACCACAACTCTCAGGGGAAGGAGAGTGGGTGAGACCTTTCTGCCAGGGTTGAGACAACTTCAATAACCCCAGTGAGTTGCTGGAGAATCCAGCCAAGGCCTACATTCCAAAATGACCTACACCAAATGTCTTAGAAGATAAATCAAGAAACAGCAAAAAAACAAGACTGGTACTCAAGTCCCCAAAATACAGCAATACATACCTGCATCATTTCTCTATATCATACTGCCTATCTTATGACTCGCTTCCAACATCCAACACCCTTCCCGCCACGTAAGCACCAACAAGGTCTCTTCACGTAGGTGACTAATTTCTTCTGGTCCATTCTTAAAGACTTAATAATTAGTTTCCAAATAAAGATAGAAAATATTGTACCACCAACAAAAATTATAGTGTTTTATTGCTTTAAATATGCAAATAAAAAATAATGCCTTCTTGTAAAAAATATAAATAAATATTATAGATAAGTCTTAAATTCCTTTTGGTTGTTACCCCTAATCATTTTTATGCATTTGTGTGCATCTGCACACATACAAATTTTTTACACGTGTCCCATAAATGCTGTTACACTGTACATATTCTGTAAGTTGGTTTTCTGTAGCAATATGTTTTGGACTTTATCCAAGTTAGCTATAATGTTCTGTTTGAACAGACTCTGTTCTATGGAACTTGATGAAATCAAATGTATTCTATTTATTGTCACTTAGAAAAAGTGGAGACAGTTTCCATTTCCAATTGAGGAGAGAGAGGAACAGAAAGAAACAACTGCTGGGCTGATTTCAGGGACATCAGGTGTTCTGGTCGTCGGTTGAATGATTCAATTCACACTTGATCCCTTATTCATAAGTGACAGTGTAAGGAATCAGATAAATCAGAGTAGAAGAAACAGTAATAACTCTCAGGGCTTTAAAACATAGAATCACAGATTGTCAGCTGGAGTGACCAGAAAAGATCTCGGATTCTAAATCCCTTATTTTATACATAAGAAATTTGAGACTAAGAAAAGTTATTAATTTATCCAAAGTTACATAGTCCAAGTTTCCTGGCTTCACCCCAATATTTTCCTACTTCCCCAGATCTGTCTCAAGCACCTCAGAATTGATCAATAAAGTAGTCTATATTTTAAAAAAACAAAAAACCCTGGTAGCTCACCAGCTACAAAAGGTGAGGTATTTGATTTGTTCTTTGAGCTGGGACATTGCAGTAAAAACAACATTGATATTTAATCAATCAACAGTGATGATGACAGATTGCTTTTAGTCAATTCCAGAGGCCTTAAAAATCAATATTTGTTCAAGCAGGGAAACCACAGGACTTCTACCAGCCACAAATAATATCTGTGGTGAGAATTAAATTTAATTAAGTGATGTGTGTGATGTTCTTAGCACAGCACCTAGTACATAAATGTACTAATGTACATAATAGTAGACATTTTTATGTACAGATGCCCTTTTTGTTAGAAAATCTCTCATGGCTCTGAATCAGAAGAAACTGAGGACCACTAAGTCCTGCTTGCCAGCACCCTAGCCTAAATTAGCTTTCCAGAAATTGATTTATTTTAACCTGAAAGAGTGATGATGGTTTATGGTGAGTACAGAGCCATTTGGACCAATTCCAGGAAAAAAAATCCCATTTCATTTCATTAGGAGAAGTGTCTTCACATTGTGGAAGTCAGCACTTTTCCTACCTGGCATCTCTGCTCAGTTGTGAGTGGAAATGGTTGCTGATCTCCCTCCCAGGCCAGCCCTTCTCTGAGTCTTCAGGCAACTGCCATGTGCCAGCTGGCAATGAGCTCTTGAGTTAAGAGACTCTTCTCAGGTTTTTCACATTTACTATATTAACAAGTTTATCCATTTAATTTTTTCTGAGGCCTTCTTTCTAAATGAAAAGTAAACATGCTATTGTCCTTGGATAAGAGCCTCTTTGAGCTTCTCCCTGAGCAGCTTATGAGAAGCAGATGCTATGTGGTTATAATTTGGACCCAGGGAAACCCATGAGGGTTATAATCATATATGTGTAAACCAGATGTTGGCCAGTGTATCCTGGCCCCTTGAGATATAGATGAAATCAGCTGCAATCCCTATACCCAGTGCAGGTCTAAAACATCTGCGCCCTCTTCTTCTGCCCCAAGTTTCTGCACATCCCTGAGCAGCCTCGTACTCATGGTCACCTCTGTTCCTAGGATCATGGTTCTCACGTGCTTGCTGTCTCTGCTCAGCACTGAATTTCCCCAAATGTCAAACTTAGCTTTAGCAGCAACTTCTAATCAATCAATCAATCAATCAAACACATCCCCAAAGTATATACGATTGTAATTCAATGAACTTAAGATTTAGGAGGGGACAGAGAAGAGTGTTATATCACAAATTTTTATGCATCCCTGTTCTTAAGTGTTTCATTAACTCCATCTTGAGGAATTTCTATTAGCTGTAACTGACCATAAAATAATTTTCACCCCATCTTTCTGGTTTATTTTTTCTTGCCCAAGATCCTATCCCTTCTTCTCACCCTCTTCTTCATGTAACTCCAAATTCCTCTTTGTCCATTATCCCAAATTCCTCTTCATCAATTATGCAATGTCATTCAACTCTCCCTAAATAAGACAACAAGACTCTGCCCCCACTCACTTTCAATCAAACCCAACAAACTCTTCAGCAAGACCACACAGGATCTACCCTCCTTAGAAGGCAATTGCCTTAGCTATGGAAGTTTGTTCATTTGTTTTTCATTTTGTTACATGTGAATCAAGTTCTTGGTTTGGGATAGGACCAAAGAGCCACATTGGTCACATTGAAGTTTTTGTGAATGGCACCCCCTGGAGTTGTGCAGGGCTGAGCTGTATGGCCATTTGTAGCTGCCTTGAATGGAACCAAGGAGCAAGGAGCAAATGGGTCGATGTTGTAGAAGTTGACAACTGTGGGGGGAAACATTTAAGGCATAGGACAGAAATGAGTTAGGTGAAATTTGGGGAAGAGAAAGGAATGCAAGAAAGAGTGAAGAAACAAGGTGAAGAGGAAAGAAAGTGAAGGAAAAGCAGCAGCTAGAAGGAGAAGGGGGTGGCTTTATGAGAAATAGGGAGAAAAGGAAGGAAATGTGTGAAAGATGGGGCTCAACTGAGGGGGCAGTGAAGATCAGAGGTGGCAGAGAATAGAGGCCACATTGCCTACATCTTTCCTGGCTCCACCATCATTTTGACTTGTCACCAGCCCGTAGGTCATTGGCAGTGTGACCTAATAAAACAGCACTAGGCTTGAGCTCCGGTCCAAACTCTGCTGAGTGTCTGTAGGCAGGTTATTTTTAATCTCTCTGGTTGTTTGGTTCATCTCTAAAAGACAGCAGTTAAAGTCAATGTAAAGGTCCTGTTCATGATTCAGTGTCATGGAGATTCAATATCTCCATGAGATAGGATAGCTAATTCCTCACTTTTCTCCCCCATTACACACTTATTTACTCCTTTCTTGTCCCTCCATCTTCTTGATCTGGGTGTAGTGGAGTCAGAAGCCAGGAAGCTCACAGTGGGTCAAGGGTCCATATAATTCTGTTTACCTAACAGCACCCAAAGACCCCCAGGAAGAGATATAGCATTCACTTTGAAGTACTGTGTGAGGTCAAGTTGGGTCCAAATAAATAGATTTTGCTATTTTACCATTCAAGTTGACTTAAAAGATCAAAATGCTGTGTGAATTTCCATGCAGATGTATCTGCCTTGTTCAACACTCTCATCAAGTGCCAGACTTTGCAGACCTCTGCTATATGCTATGGGGGTTTCCAGAATCAAAATAATGTGGGTTGAGGTATCAGGAGTACCCAGATCCACGCAGGGTAGAGCTGGGAAGTAGAAAACTGAACTGGAGAAGTTCCAGAAAGGGAATGCAGCAGGCTTCTGCAGCCCTCATAAAAATCCCTACGTTCTCAAAGTCCCATCTCTAACACCTTCAGAGGAAAGCAATCAGAGAATTAGAGAATCTAATCCACGAGATGCTATCAATGGCTGGTAGGTATTCTTTTTAGGCAATACTAAGAAAGCTTGTGTAAATGAAGCTTTCTAGGTATATGATTCAAGTCTTGTAATGGACTAAGACAAATATAGATATTTTTGAACAAAGGTGCCTTTTCTGTGCCTCTGGAATTATAATACACAGACTATATATTTCTTCACCTCTATATCAATCTGCATTTTTTTTTTTTGCCATGTGCTGATAGTAAAAAGGAAAAAAATTGAGGGAAAAAAGACTGGAGGATAAGGAAAGGCTAAAAAACCAATTAAGAGTACCAGAGATGGGAAATCTCACTGCTATACTTGGAGCAGGTTTTGTTTATATAGGGCAAGCCTGGCTGCAGCAGGTTAAATGCCTGAGAATTAGGTCAGAGATTGGAGAGGAGTCACAGTTCTTTAAGTTTTAGTGGAAACCCTGTGAAAAGGTTTCCATGGTCAAATCTATTTGGGAAATGCTACATATTATACACATCTTTGATATTCACAATACATATTATAGACCCTGATGTTTCTTATAGTAAAAAAAATTATGTGACTCAATAAGCTCAGCTTCGTCTGAACCCCTTTGTCCATGGGACCCTTCCCCCTACCCCCACATAATGCCTATTAGCATATCACAGGTCTGGTATTCCAGGGACACTCTGGGAATGACTGGCCCTACATCATTCTGATATTCATGACTAAGCTATCTTCTGCCATAGGACGATGAGGCTTAGGAGCTGTATAGCATTGAAAATAAAATCAACCTTGATTAGTGTTGACAGATGTAAAAGGAGGCATGAAGGGAGAGTGGTATGTAATTCTAACAGGTACTTTCTTGCTGGAAAAAGATACAGATTAATCAAAAGTGTTGAGCTATTCATTATTGTGGGAATCATTTCACTTTTTGGCTGTTGTCCTGGACAAGTGAAGGACCACGTGGTTTTGAGCTACTTTGCATGGTGCAATGTCTGACCTCCCTCCTGTGGTCATTTTTCCCTAATTATTTAGAGACATAATCTTAGTTTACCATTAGTGCAAGAGTGGGCCATTTTGCTTATAAGTGTCAAAAATTCTTATGACAAAATGTCACTAGCACTGGTTTATGGAATACTAAGGCATGTGCAGTACAATACTGTTTGTTAGAACTAATGAGTACCGAGTCTCTTTCAGGCCATGCCACCAACTAGCTGCTATGTGACCTTCCCAGACCACTTAACGCTTAGCCATGACTGCCTTACTTCTACAATGGGAGAGTAGGACTAGATTTGGATCAACAGTCCAGGCAAACTCTATCAGAATAGGAGGCAAGATAAAAGTGTGGGTAAACATTCTGTCTTTGCAGTCACACCATCCTGAATCAGAATCCCAGCTCTACTGCTTGCTGTCTGCACACTTGGGTGAATTATGGAACTTCTCTTCACTTAGGGATAATCATAGTCCCCAAGTATCCATTAACATTTAGCTGACTTAATACATGAGGATTAAATGTTGTATTAAAATATTTACATCCTGGCACATAAAAAGTGATCTATAAATATTCCCATTATTATTATCATTAACTTCCTGTGCCACTGAATTCCACGTGTCTAAGTAACAGATGAGCACAGCCCAGAAGAGGGCCAGACAGAGCCATGTAAAGTCAACAGACACACGAAGCATAATAGCTTGACCCTGCTAGCCTACACCAAGTGCTAGGAATTTCTACTGCTAGATCATTTGTAGGGGCTTGAAATGAATTAATTTAACACAACTTAAATGGGATAATGTTGCTGCTATGCTTAAAACTCATTAATGGCTCTGGTTGCATCTAACATAAACTATCAAATGCCTACATTTCCCATTATCATCCGGCACAGGCAGATCTCCTCGTGGCTTCTACCCACCAATCTCCTCCTCGCTCGCCCCTCCAGCCACCTGCTCTGCCTTCAGGATCAGGCTTTGCTGATGCCTACCCTGCTCTTGCCTCCATTCCTCACAAGCCCACTTCTCTCTCATCTTTCAGGTCCCAACTGAAGTGTCACTTCCTCAGAGAGACCTTCCCTAACTATACCACCTAAAGTGGCTCCCTCCACTCTCCCTGAAAATCCCATATTACCTTAGAACCCTGTGATCAATTCATTTGTCAATTTATTTGGATACCCAACTACAATATTCCAAGGCCACACCTAAGAATAACAATTTATGCAAGCAGGGAGGAAAATTAGTCTGAAATTATTTTAGTCCTGATATCTTAGCTCCAGAGCCCACCCCCACCCCAACCATAGCCTCTATGTCTATTAATTAAAAGCTTAAAAAAAGAGAGAATTTTATTGACACAGCTGAGGTAGATTCACCCTTGGTCTAATCAACTACAGAGAGGTGCCACATCATACAAATGTGACCTCCTGTTGTGTGCGTGGCCAGGACAGATAGATATTCCACAACATGTCTGAGCAGCATTCAAGTCCTGTGGAGCACAGTAGGAGAATAAAGCTCTGAGCAAAGCTAGTAAATTTCTGTTCATTCTAGACACATTTAGCATCTCCTTCTTCTTTCACATGAAAACTACTTGAATGACCACTTCCTCCTTTCTGAGAGCACCATATTAAAGCATTTATCTTTGCACTGTGATTCTTCATGAATAAGCATGTCTCCTTTACTAGGCTGTGAGCACCCACTACAGTGCCTAGTTCATATGAGATGTTCAATTCTTTTATAAATGGATGAATAAATTAATGCTTGAGTGAATGCATGGATTAATTAAAAAGTAACTGGTGACTATGACTAAGGGTAAATAAAAAGAGAGCAAAGAATTATACTGAGCAATGTTGGGTTAGACATTAGAGGTACTGGTCCATAGTCATGGTTAGAGCCATAATATAACCTGCGTATCCCAAGGACTGGTACATGGTAAACCTTTGTAACTGGTAGGTGTTCATTGAGATGGTGGTGATGGTGATGATGATCCCAGCACTTAGTGATAAGGTACAGAAAAGGTTTTTGCACTTCTAGTAAAAAGATGAAAATTGTCCAGTGCCTTTATCTTCTCTTCTTGCCACACCCGTTTAAAGGCCACTTTTCAAAAAGACGATCTCATCCTGGTTCTGTGGGAGGATAATTAAAGTTAAAATATCTACATTTCAGAGGGTGCTTTAAGCTAAACTGAAATTAAAATCAAAGAAATAATTCCATTTTTGTCCCAAACATCTTGAAGCTCTTTCGGTCTTCAGCAGGGGAGGGTAATCCAGTTTTTATCATTTACTTTGCATGAATACAGCTGCTTCCTTTTGCTGAAGCAGCTGGAATTTATCTCATTTCCTAAGTTTTACTTCAGAATTTGGCTTTTTCCCTTTTCTCCAGGCCTGGTGTAAATAAGGACATGGGCTAAGAGAATGAAAACATAAACCAAGAGCAGCCGGCTAAGGAGTTCTGAAGTCTGTTTTCATTATGAGCATTGCTGGGACTCCACTCTATCACCAATTTCCCAGAAATGTTTAGATGTTGCACAGGAGACCAATTATAGTCTGCAGAAAGCAACCTGTTTCAAAAAGGATGGAGCTTTGGGGAAACATGGGCAGTTCCATGAGAAACTAATTGCATACTAAACTAATTATATATGTTCTTGGAATAATGGCCTTATCCGAATAGAAAGGAAAAGTCATAATAATTTGGGTAATGTGAATGAAGCCCTTTGGAGCATGACCCAAGTCAAATAATCCTGGAAATATCCTAAGTGTTGCATTGCTCCCTGAAAATGGATATTGCTGTATTGGACCTCAGGCATCTTTATTTGTTTATTTGTTTATAATGACAAAAATTGTATCTATTTATAATGAACAATGTAGTTTGGATAGGTATACATTGTAGAGTGGCTAAATCAAGCTTATTAAAATAAGCATTACCTCACATATTTTTTTGTGTTGAGAACAGCTAAAAATCTACTCTCTCAGATTTTCAAGAATACAATACACTGTTATTAACTATAGTCACCATGCTGTACAATAGATTTCTTGAACTTATTCCTCCTATGTATCTGAGGTTTTATATCCTCTGACTAACATCTCCCTAAGACCCCCATCACTGATCCCTGGTAACCACGATTCTCTGTACTTCTTTTAAGGACCTCATTCATTGACTTTCCAAATCAGGAATATTTCTGAGAGCACTGCAAGATATTGGTAAGGGAAAAAGGTAAGTGTTTTCCACATATTAATAGTGATGGTGATTCCATAATAATTAACATTAATTATTCATTAATAGGCATAATTATCAATATTTCACCTGATAGCTTACAATTATAGACAATTGGTTTGATTCTCATCTCTGCCACTTACTAGCCGGAAGACCTTAAGTTATTTAATCTCTCTGTGTCTCAGTTTCCTCATCACTAGTGTGGGGTTAATAATAATATCAATCTCATGGGACTGTGTGAGGATTAAATCGACAGTGCCTGGTATAGAAAAAGTACTATATATATTAGCTCTATTATTATTGAGTTCTTACCACACATCTGGCAAAATAAAAATAATTTTATGTTTGCTCTGGCAATTCAATGAACTATGTTCTGTTATTATCTTTATTTAGTAGATGTAGAAACTGGGACACAAGTAATGTGCTCAAGATCACACTTTCCATAAGTGACAGAATGTGGACTTGAACTCGGGTAAGTCTGACACTGAAGTCTCTGCTCTTCACCATTGTTCTATCCTGCATCCTGGATGATGGATAGTGGGTGGGGTGGGTGAGTAGGGGCACGTGGATGGAAGATGGAACAAAGGAAAGAATTAAATAGACCCATATAAACCAAAATAAACACTTCATTTTGTGACCCATGTCACAAATTCAGACACAGAGAGAGAGATTTATAAACCATGATCTATCTAGAGAGGAAGGAATGTTGGAACAAATCTCATTGAGTTCTCCATATTTCTTCCAGATGGTAATATTTTTATATGGGGAAAACTTGACTAAAATTAAAACCTATTAAACAAAGATTTGTTGAACTACAATTGAATGAGCCAAGGATAGGCCTTGGGTAGTGAAAAGGTGGGAAATTTGCACAAGATAATGAAGCAGCTATGTGCCATGGCAGAGGGCAAGCTGGTGGTAGTTGGGTGGGGGAGGGGGGTGAACAAGGTTGCAGATAGAGTGGCAGGCATGTGTCCCCATCAGCCCTCCTCTCTCCTGTCCTCCTCTGTTGATTACAAGACAGCAGAGCCTGAGTGAGCACCTGTTTACAGTCAAGTTCTCTGGGAAGCTGATGCTGAGGTAGAATTTAACATGCAGGAAATTTATTAGAAAGTGCCCCAGGATTAACTCTGGTGGAAGGTGGGATAAGGACACCAAATCAGAGGAAAGGAGAGGTTGAGCTGTGAAGCAAAACCCCTGGCCTCAGCCAACCCCATGGGGTGCTCTGGAGCTAGAATGGCCCATTAGATTTGACCTGGCATTTGTACTTACACCTGGATCAGTCAACATTTGTGGGATGTGGGCAAGGAGGACATTTGTGCAGCTGAGGCAGTCCTTGTGGGGGTTGATAGCTTCAGGCTGCCTGCTGACAGGACTCCCAGCTGTTGGGACAACATTCCTTCCTAGAAGAGGGATTTGGGTGTGCTTATCACCATCCCTTACAGCCCCTAGCTCAAGGTTTCTCTACCTCCAGTCAAACGGCCACTTGCATCAGCACCAACCTAAAGGGGCAGATTCCTAGGCCCCAGCTTCTACCAGCTGAATCAGTCTCTAAGGGTAAGGCCCAGGAGTATGCATTTTAATGAGCTCTGCAGGTGACTCTGGCTGACAGTGAAAGTTGAGAATAGCTGTACCTATGAAAATAAAGAAAAACGCCTTTGCCAAACAAAGTAGGAACTTGAAAATTCCAAATTCAGCTACTAATCCCACAATGCTCAGTGTAATTTATAAAGTAAGTTCCTGCCTAAAATACATTTCCTCCAGCCCCCTCCGAGATACCTGTAAGAGGATTTTACTCCCTGAGCATAGAGGCATTATCTGCAGCTGTCCACCCATCCTGCATGTCTGCCCACAGACACCCAGAGGGACACAGGGCTCCCAATACATCAGCATGAGCCTGGCAGGCCTGACACTGCAAGGGCTGATTCATCGGGCCAAAACGGTTCGCAGACTCATTTGTGTCTACCTACTGCAGAATCCCTGTTGTTTCTGAAGAGGTCGTATGTTAATTGTACAGTTCAGCTAAATTGCTGCCTGTACAAGGAAGCTTTGGGAGGTCATTAAATAAGCTCCCAGCTCCACACACCCTGAGCAGTCCAATATTCGGAGAGCAATTTAGTCTCCGTCTCAACACTTCCACATTTCTACACTTAACTGCTCATCTGAAACCCATCCCCTGGACCACTGCTGTCCTTACCCCTCTCCCTGCCTTCCTTCTGATAAGGTCTGGGGCCAACAATGACACATCAACCTAAAGCCCTTAAACCTAAACAGAAATTGAACCAGCTGGGCAAAATTAAACACATGGAAAACAGCAAAGCTTTCTTGCTTCTGAAAAAGTATTTCTATTTGTCAATATACATTATGAGACTTAACAAAGTTCAGATGCTTTGACCCCACAAATTCACCTCTTGGAATTAACCTAAGGAATAATAATAAATATGGAAAAAGCATAAGCATGTTCATTACAGAGTTACCTGTAACAGTGGCAAAAATGGAGAAAAACTAAATGTGCTACCAAAAGGGAATAATTGAGTATACAATATCACATTATGTAGTTATTAAGATGTTTATAGTCTTGAATAACAAAGAAAAGTGCATTCTTCAATTAAGTGAAAACTGCAAGATATGTATTTGTTTATAAAAAAATTAATTCAGGTATGTTTTAAAAATGCATAGAAAAAAGACTGAAAGTATATTTACCAAACTGTTAATAGCATTGTATCTGGGTGATAGAAATGAATGATTTTAATTTCTTCTTTGGAAATTTTAACTTTACACTATAAGTTTATGATTTTTGAGAAACATATAAAATGTAAATAAATACTTAAGTTTGTCAAGTCTCATTCTATGTATTATCGTAGAAGCCCATTGAAATGAAGATTCCTAAATATTAAGACAGTGTTGCTTTATAGAGATACTCCATTATATAGGGAGATGTATTATAGAAGCGATCATCTGTTGTTACAGGCATAATCCATAGCCATGGGCAAGGTTGTGCTTTTGTCATCTCTGTTTTCAGCAGTGTTTTATTTGTTGATAATCCCCAAAGGAACTAGCCCTTCCCTGATGCAATCAGAGCCACAGGCAGTTGCCTCTGGAAAGCAGCTTACAGTTGCCAGCCCCTATGCATGTGGTATCTACAGATTGCTTTGTTTTGTGAATCTGGATGTCTCTACAGGATCCTCAGGTATTATTTCTGGTCATTCTGTATGGATCATCTTCTCTGCTTATTCTTTCATGGAGAAAAATAATAAAGCTTGATTATATAATAATAAATTCATTTACATAAAAATTGTGAACAGAATTACAAGAATAAAAGCTTTAAAAGCAAATAAGCTGGAAAAAAGTGTCACAAATATGATAAGCAAGAGGAGAGTGTCCTTTTATTAAAAAGTTTGTATAAATCAAAAAAAATAGTTCCTTGACATCCCCCAAAACTTAATTCCCACACAAGGCTATGCTATATCCTTTTTGTCTGTTCCTATAGGACTCTATGCTGACCCTTCTCTCATGGCACATCATATTTATAGGATCTGTTTATTGTTCATTTCTCCCACCAAAGTATTAGCTCCCCAAGGGCAGGAATTATCCTGACCACTATATTTGTGGTAGCCATTGGCTCCCCCAAAGCCATTTGCAATCCCTTGTCACATCTCACAATAAAAGTTGGAAAGTCAAATGTTTATGTTGCCAGCCTTCCTTGTAGCGAGGAGTTATGGCCCATGAGATGTGAAAGTCTGGTATGAGGACTTCTATTTTAAAAAATCAATATTCTTTACTGGCCTAGGCCTTTTCTTTTCCCTGTTATTTCTACCTTGAATGTCATCATAATAACTGGAAGATAGCAGTCATCCCATAATCATAAGGGAAAAGCAAAGAAAATTTCAGAGATGGGGCAATAACATCATTGAGCCTCTAATCCAATAGCAGCTATCTTTGGGCATCCTATTATATAAGAATATTAAAGTCCTATCTGTTTAAGCCAGCAAACTATGCCCCTGGACCAAATCTGGCCCACTTTTTATTTTTGTAAATAAAGATTTATTGGAAGACAGCCATGCCCATTCATTTACATTTTGTCTATGGCTGTTTTTACATTACAGCTGAATTGAGTAGTTGCAATAAAGACCATTTGGAAAAATCTAAAAAATTTACTATCTAGCCCTTTACAGAACAAGTTTGCTAACCCCTGGTTTAAGCATCTGTTGCTCAAGTTTCCTGTTCATCGCAGCCAACTTTTTTATTAATATAAGATCCCCAATACCTAACACAGGGCCTATTCCACAGAAAACGTTCAATAAACAGTTGCTTGATGAATGGTAAGGTCAGTGATTTGAAGTCAGTAACAAATTTCTCTGTTTTTTAAACTCTCCCATAGTGCCAAACAGTGCCTTACATAGTAGATGCTTAATAAACATATATAGATTTTTGTCTAGATATGGATATAAAAATAACATTCAAAATAATTAGAAAAAAATTATATACTAAACTTTGTGGACTTATGTGTAACAATTCTGAGAATGTTGGACTCTATGTGTGGGCTAGTAGAGTAAAATAAATTGTCATGGTGCAGCTGGGAATTTTAACAATTTTATTCTCTTTTTTGGAAAGAATTATATTCAAATAACTCACACTGCATTTGACCAATAAAGAGCTCTTAGAAGCACATTAACCCATAATTCAGAAGAACATCTTATAAGACTTTTGTTCCTGAATATTTGACAAGGACTTTCTGGTAGCTTCAGGAACTTATTGTTTAACAGGGTAGAGTTTATAGAAGAGGAACTGGCTGTGGGAATTCCAGATGGGAGGTGGTAGGAATTAGCACAAGTGCAGGCACAAAGGTAGGAAAGACCATGGCATACAGGGTGTGGGGGAGGGGTTCAGTTTACCTGTTTATTTTAGAATGTTATTTTCCTTCTAAATTAAAACAAACAACAAATATTGAATTCAGAATGTTAATGAGACCTCTCACCTGATAAATAGAATTATTCATGTTCTCACAGATCTAGTGGTCTACTCTTCTGAAATGATCAATGATTTTAAACTACAATGAACAAAAGAACTATACTTTTACCTCGGGCTGATATGAATGCAGGACAGTGTTTACTAAAATCATCTCTTTACAGTATATGCCTTTAATATAAAAACTCAGGTAAGTCCATCAATAATCCAAAACTGTTTTGCATTGTGAAGTGATTTCTGTCATAAAGACAATTTATCCAAATAAAGATACACATTTTTGATACACCACTCTTGTCTATTCCAAGAACACTGGAAGCCTAATATTAAAGAGGCTGTTTAACCACTGTGCCATCCTTACCAAGTATTGCCTGCAAAACTGCCAGAAACCTGGACTAAGAACCTCTCAACTCTCAACAAAGAAAGTAAATGAAGAGCACATTTCAAGGAATATAAATGTGGTTTTATTAGGGATGAGGAGGGCAGAAATGGGGGTTTAAAAAAAACTTATCTTGAACTGAGTCAAATCCAAAACATAATAAAGACCACAATGGAGCTTCCCAAAATCGAAATGAATGAATAAGTCAGCAGACCAAGGTTGGGATAACGGAGTGTATCAAGGGAAGAACCGGAAGGGTGAAGAGCAGTCATAGAGAACCCACTTACTGCTTCCACTATTTTGAGCTTGACTATCTTAAACTCTACCCTTGCTGGTCAGCTGGAATCCGAAGGGAAAACAAAAACAAGATTCAGTGAGTCTGTTTCTCTAATACTTAGAATCCCTTAACTTATTAGAGGGCCCAGTTATAGGATTTCAGCCTCTCTCAACAACTTTATTCTTTTTCTTCAAAGGAATTCCATGCAAACAACACTCACAGAGTTGGCCAGTAAAGGGATTTTAGAAGTACATTGACCCACAATGATTCAGAAGAAAATCTCAAAGGATTTCTGATCCTAAGGATTTAATAAGGAATCAATTTCATCTAAAGACTCTGACACATTGGGGTATACAAGAACTCTTTGCTCTGTGGATCCTAGTTTTTGTCTTTTCACCCTTTGTTCTAGGCTCCTGAGGCTAGTAAAAGAGATAAAAAGAGCCCTACACTAAAATCAAGACCAGAATCTGGCCAAAGTTCTGCTACTAATTACCCTATGGCTTCAGTGAAGTCACTTGACCTTTTTGGGTCTTAATTATACATTTTGTAGAATAACAGTTTAGAGCTCTGAAGTCATTTCCAGCAATATGAGCCTTGATGGCAACCCAAGATCACGTAGCGATTATTATTCTGGATTATAACGACTCTAATATCATGCTGAGCTCCTGAAGAAATAATTTTTCAAAGAGTATATTTGAGAAAGTGGTAGGATGTAACAGAAATCATTAGAGTTCGGAGTGAGAGAGACCTAAGCCAATAGAGCTAAAAGAGAGCCCCTCTACACAAATACAATCTGTGTGATGTCAGGCTGATTACTCAACCTCTTTGAGCCTCATTTCATTATAAGGGTATAGTGAGAATCCCATGAAGCAACATATATAAAGCATGTGGCATGGTGCCTGGCAAATGCTAGACACTTAATTAATGTCAGTTCCATAACTCCTTTGCCCTCACTGATTAAAGATGAGGAAGAGAGGTAAGAGAGAGGCAAGAGTTAAAAACTACTAAGGGCTTGCCGAAGAGAAACTGGGAGTACAGTGAATACAAGGAAATCAAAATTTTAGCAGGATAAAATGGCTTGAAGGCAGAGAGAGTTCAGTTTTAGGAATATCAATTGGAGATGAAAGCTAAACAACCCCGAGAACATGCCCAGTGGACAGTTGGTAATGCAGAAAGTAAGGCTTATGAGAAATGTGAGAAGCAGGATAAAGGATTTGAGGGTACAATTCACTGACACTCTAGAGCAAAGTGTTTCAAATGTTGGCTGCAAGCCATTTTTAAAAATACATTTGACACTTAACTAGTACTTGTTAAAGCGTATGTGTGTATATAGGTGCAGAACAATAACAGATATTTTATTCATAAGTTCGTACCCTTACTACATGAGATGCGGTTGGATATTTTCTATTGTATTCTATCCTATTCTACTTTTGTCTGATTCATTAAGAAAAAAAATCCTGGTGACAACTCTAAATTAATTCCATGGCCCAATAATAAGTTAAAACCTGCAGTTTGAAAAATGCCATGTTGGAAACTATAGAGAGACTCTCTCTAGGCTACATGGAGACTTTATCTGAACCATCCAAGTTAAGAACTCAATAATTGCCTTCCTACCTTCTTTACAGAATGCTTTTCCTTTATGTGGTAAACTATGCCTTGGCTCTGGTAGTTTATTGGTTGATTAGATCTTGCTCCCTTGAATAGTAACTGACATGAGTGAAAGTCCCAATCTTAAACCATGCTCACCTGTAGTTGCACCTTTGATCTCCTCACCAACCCTAGTTAGTATTAACATTGGTTCACTTTATTCATGAAGAAACTGAGGTTCCCAAAGATCAAGTCATACAGCTGTGAGTCCAGATTCCCTGACTATGAAGTCCACTCCACAGATAAAAACTGCATAACTATTCTGTTCAAAGCACCATGCATTGATAAACTACAAAGGCTTCTTGCTCCAATCAACTCTAACCTCTGCTCAACATGACAATCATTTTATAAGCTTCTCCCAAAACACAATGCAACCTAGACTTGTGTCTCTCTAGTATCTCTAGGCTGATGTGCTGCTTCCATCAAAGTCACATCAAAGTTCTAGCTGCAAGTTTCTTGTCTGTAGCTTGGCTTCAGTGCTCTGCTGTTTCTACATAAGACGGGAGATAAATTAATTGAGATTCCTTCCCTTATCTCTCTAACGAATGGTTTCCATTAAACCAAATTCTTAGCTAGTCTCAATAAAAGAGGTAATTTCCCAATATTGGTTCTTTCTATGCCTTCTTGTAAATGACTCAGTGGGGGAAAAAAATGCCTTTTCTAACAACTCTCTCTTCTATAACAATTTTCTGCCCAACATAAACATAAAAATGAGAAACATGATATAGCTCATTCACTCAGATCTCCTTGATCTCCGCTCTCTTCCTTTCATGTTCTTTGAATAAAATTAAGCTGGACCACCAAATAATCAATTTCTCAAGTAATTTTCCTCTTGAAATTCTTCTCCTCCTCCAAGACCCACTTTAAATGCATCCTTTTAGCAAAGATTTCCCTGGTCCTAATTAGCGGCTCCCTCTTCTAATGCCCCATAACATGGTCTACATACCTCTATTTCATCTGGATTATTCTGCTTTTGTTATAATAGGATTACAACAAGGCTCCTTCAAACATCTAGTAGGTAATACCTCTACACATAGAAGGCCTTTAATAGACAGTGAGATTAATGATCCATAAGCTGGAAATCAATGTAGTTTTGTAATATTCTCCTCTGGTATTAATCAATACAAGCAGTTCATCAACTCTGATATTGATATTGTTTCCTCTCAGGGAAAGAAAATCACAGCTAAAACCATGGATAGAGAGAAAATCTCTATGGAAGAAAGAGTAAGCAAAAAAGGCAGTCAGCCCTGGAAAATTCCAGCAATTAAGCAGCTGAGAAGGTGAATTGGATCTGAAACTAAAGAGAAAAACAATAATACAGAAATGAATGTAAAGATATAAAACTTTAAGTATTGAAAGTATTCCTGTCCCTGTGGGAACCCACCATTTACTGTAAACCTAGTATATACCAAATAGATACGGTGCCTTATCCAGTTCTCACAACAGCTCAACAAAGCAGATAATCTTATCCCTGCCTTACAGATAGGAACTCAGGCTCAGAGCAGTTAAGTAGTTTGCAAAGGTTGCACCTAATAAACATCTGAATCCGAATTTTAATTTGGGTCTGTCAGATGCAAATCTCTCATTCCTTCCCCATACCTAGCTGCCTCTCTAAAATGATTTTTCCTATTCTTATTGATAATATATATAAGCACAGATGCAGCTATAATGTATTAGAATTTCCACCTGTTAGCTCTTATAATTATTATCATATCATTTATGCCTTTGTCTTACTCTTTCCCAGGTAGCATATGCCCCAAATTGTAATAATGGGACTGGCTTTATTTGCATTTCCACAGGCCCTTAATAAAAATTTACTAGACATTGGTCTGTCAAGTAACTGTGAGCAGCTGCTAACCTTTAACCATAGGTTCCTCAGTACAGGGCTCCTTAGGACCTAATATGGAAACAGCAGGTCTGAGGGTCCCCAAAGTGACAGCAAGATTCATTTACAGGTAACTCAAACTACACACTCCATTAGTTCCAAGGGTGAAGTCATCAGGGTTTTGCATCAAACCACAATCCCTTTTTTCTCAGTTGCACTGATTGTAAGAGTTGGAAGGGCTATCAAATATTTAACAGAGTAACAAACAGAACTAGCACAATAAACAGCAGTTGGATGAATTATTCTATCCCTTCCCCTTGGAAACTTAGTGTCTTATTAAATACTAAAACTGTCCTTGGGCAGATACATCTTTATTAGAAGTAAATCTCACCCAGGGTTCAGGATACCAGTTTTAAATGGAACCTGTGATACTTTCAGATTTAACCTTCCTATATGCGTTTTGCACAAATGAACAGATACACGTATACTTCCCTATATTCTCTTCTTCCTCACATGAAGGGTAGCATATTACAGAAGACACTTTTTGTCCTTTGTTTTCTTTTTTAATTAATCAAAATATCCTGGAAAATCATTCCATATCAGTTCATAGAGATCTTCCTCATTCTTTTTACTGCTGCATATAACTCTATTGTTTGGAAGTACCATAGTTTATTCAACCCTTCTGTCTTAGTCTGTTTTCTGTTGCTATAATGGAATATCACAAATTGAGTAATTTATAAAGAATAGAGGTTTATTTGCCTTATAGTTCTGGAGCCTGGGAAGTCCAAGAGCATGCTGCCAGCATCTACCCAGCATCTGGTGAAGGCCTTCTTCCTTTGTCATAACATGGCATGGGGCATCACACGGTGAGAAGGCAAGAGCATGTGTGTCAGCTGAGGTCTCTCTTCCTCTTCTGATAAAGTCACCAGTCCCATTATAGGGGACCCACACTGATGACCTTATCTAATCCAAATGCCCCACCTCCAAATGCCATCAACATATGAATTTGGGGATTAAGTTTCCAACACATGAAATTTGGGGAACATATTCAAACCACAGCACCCTGTACTATGGATGTACATTTAGAGTTGCTGCCAATATTTTCTGATTACAAACAATACTGCAAGAAATAACTTTGTGCATTTGTATTTTCATAGTGTTAAAGATGTGTGTTCAGGGCAGATACCTAGAAGTGGTATTGCTGAGTCAAATGGTAAGTGCCCACATCATTTTGATAGGTATTACCAAATAACATATAAGAAGGGTTGTGCCAGTTTGCATTCCAACTGGCAATGTACAGTACAAGTAATTATTTCCCCACAGCCTTGCCAGCAGGATATATAAAAAATACTATTTATTTTCACCATTCTTATAGGTGAGGAATGGCATCTTGGTGGTTTTTAGAAATTAATTTGCATTTCTTTAATTATGAATGTAAACATTTTTCATATGTTTAAAGGCTGTTTTACATCTTGTTTTTTGAATTTATTATGTCTCTTTCCCACTTTCATGTTGGGTTTTTGGCCCTTGGTTCCTCAACTTTAGTATTTCTTTATATGTTAGGAATATTAGGCCTTATTCTGTAGTATATATTGCAAATGTTTTCTCCAAGCTTTTCAGTTATTGTGTTTTTTGATGTGCAAAAACATTTTATTTTATGTAGTCAAAATTATCAATCTTTTTTTAATTGCCTATAGATTTTGAGGAATTAGAAAGCTTTTTCCTACACCAAAATTAAAGAATTTACTCATCTTTTCTTATGGTACCATTTGGTTTCATTTTTATATTTAGATCTTTGATGCATTTTGAGTTAATTTTGTGTACAGTATAAGGTGGGAATCTAATTTTACCTTTTTAAAAAATGGATCCCAGATTGTCTAAGTTTTAATTATTAAAAAGTCCACTTTTGCCTTTTATCATATATCAAATTTTCATATGAACTTTGGTCTATCACTGGGTCTCCTATTCTACTGGTTGATTTCTCTATTTATGCTCCAGTACCTCATTGTTTTAACTGTAGAATATTTCCAGCATGTTTTAATGTCTGGTAGGGTTACTGCACCCTCATTTTTTTTTTATCAGTGGTTTCCTGGTTATTCTTCTACATTTGGTTTTCTATAAGAACTTTAGTATCAACTTGTAAAACTCCATAATTTTATTGGTATTGTGGTAAATTTAAAATTACCAAAAAGAACTGGCATCTTTATAATGATGTCTTTCAATTAATTGTATCTTTGATTATCTTGTATTTTCTAGCTGTAATATCATATCATATGCAAATAGAAGTAGTTTTGCTTTTTCTTTATCCAAGTTCAAGAGCTTGCTGCTCAACATCTGGCATCAGCATCTGCTCAACATTTCTATACTTTTATTTTTCCTCTTGAATTGCATTGGCCAATAACTCTAGCAAAATGTTGAAATTTAGTAAAGATAGTAGGCATCCATGACATACAATCCTGATAGTAGTAGAAATTCCTCTAGTGGTTTCCTCATTAGTAAAATACTAGCTTTAGGACCCATTAATGTATCTTTCATCATATTAAGAAAGTGCCCCTCAACTCCTGTTTTCTTGAATGTTTTTATCATGAATTGGTGTTGATTTTCATCAATGGCTTCATCAATATCTATGGAGATAATCATACGATTTATCCCTTAGAGCTATTAATATTGTATGCAATATTAACAGATTTCCTAATATTAAACCAATCCTGAAATAAATCCCACTTGGTCATAGTATTATATATTATTTTCTTAAGGTGATGTTGAATTTTATTTGCTGTTAGTTTTGCATAAATATCCATAAATAATATTGGTCTGTGGTCTCCTCTTTTGTACTGTATTTATCAGGAGTAGGTATCAATATCATATTTGCTTCATAAAAGAAATTAGAAAGTTTTCTTTCATTTTCAAAGCTCTGGAACAATTTATAGAGCATTGAGACTATCTAGTCATTAAAGATTTAATAGAATTCTTCTGTGAAACTGTATGGGCCTAGTGCTTTTACTATGGGGGGATGGTTTCTTAATAACTTTCTCTATTTCTACTATGGAAATTGATATGTTTATGCTAACTCTAATTGAGTCAATTTTGGTAATATCTATTTCCCTAGTAAGTTATCTATTTCATCTAGATTTTCAAATTTATTTGCATAAAGCTCTGTGAAGTCTATTGGTAGCTTTTAATTTTTTTTTGTTATAATGCTTATTTTCCCCTTAGCCATTCTTATTTTATACAGACACACACACAAACACCCATATATACTTGTTCTTGTGACTTGTAACTGTTCATGTGCAGCCCATCTGGTTTTGGGGTTTTTAGCTAACATTCTGTTTGTAAAATTGTTGCTGTTAATTCATTATACAAAAGGTATAAATGGTAAGCTTTGCTTTTTGTGCTTTAAATTATACTTCCATCTTTCCCGTACAGTACTTTTCCTATGGCACCTAAAAAAATTTCTATCTCCTATAATTTCTGTTGTGAATAAGTGTTTTGGTTAAAATATGTATGTAATTTAATAATTTTGTTAGTTTTTGGTTCAAAGTGGTCCTTTAATATGAAATCTTCTGGATGTATGCTGGGTGCTTTGAGCTAAGCTACACTTGGTTTATCAAAACACACTTTCCAGTATGCTTACCTTGTTCCTATTTTTCTCCTTTCATATGTGGTTTTGTGTTAATTATAAATTTGGGGTTATCTAAGTATTTGAGTAGGGTGATGGGCATTGTGTGCATACTTTGAGGCCATATTCAATTAAGATCTCTATTCTTAATTTACTACTAAATCTTTGCTGTAGTTTGAATGTTTGTTTCCCCAAACCTCATGTTGAAATTCGATCCCCAGTGTTGGAGGTGGGGCCTGATGGGAGGTGTTTGGGTCATGGGGGTGGATCTCTCATGAATGGCTTGGTGCTGTCCTCATGGTAATTATTGAGTCTCACTCTATTAGTTCTTGCAAGAGCTGGTTGTTGAAAAAAGCCTGGTACCTCCCCCAGCTCTTCCTTCCTCTCTCACCATGTGATCCCTGCACACACTGGCTACTCTTCACCTTTCATCATGAGTGGAAGCAGCCTATAGCCCTCACTAGAAAGAGATACTGGCACCATGCTTCCCATACAGCCTGTATAACAATGAGCCAAATAAACCTCTTTTCTTTATAAGTTAGCTAGCCTCAGATATTCCTTTATAGCAACATTAAATGCACTTAGACAGTTACCCTTTGGCCCTTAGTTTCATAAGGGTTACCACGGGTTGGGTATTCTTTAAAAAATGTAGCCCATTTCTTTCCTCAAACTTCTTTCTCATAAGCTACACCTTGACCTAATATTTTTATGTAAGTACCTATTCTTACTTTAAGATCTTTTTAGGATTTGCTGATGATGACAGTATATGGACTGAATTGGCAAGAGATGGTTAGGTTTATCAGGGTTTATCAATTATAGACCAGGCACCTCTAGAGGGATATAAAGCACTGCCAAGCCCTTTGAGTTTTAAGCTGTTCCTGGTAGTAATCTGGTGAATAACTTTCTCTATGTAGTTAAGTTTATGGCTAAATATAGTGGGGTATGTAATCCCAGTTTGGCTCTCAGCTAGTATGTATTCAGAACATATTAAAGTCACTTGCATAGTATTTTAGCTGTAGCTTTTTAAGTCTTAAAGTTTTGTGTATAACCTTAAACATACTTTATGCAGGGTTTTACTAATTTGGGTTGATCATATGACCACAGTGGCTGGCATGAAATTCACCAACCCTAGGGAAAATTAGTATAGTTTGAACTTTTGTTTATTGCTTAATTTTTATTACTGCTGTTTCCCATGGGGGTGTGGTTGAGCAAGATGTTATGAGCAACTAACTAGTGTGTTTGATGCTTGCTCCTTTTCATCTTTTGATAATCCAGAGGGCATTCCCACTGGGATGTGGACACTTGTGTATATAATCTTACCAAGGATTAATAATAAAGCCAGGACTAAACCTGTATGCTTATGGAGTTAAATAAACTCACCTGGGGATTTTCAGTGCCTTGCTTTAGTGGATCAACTTGTATCTAGAGAATTCTCTCTTGATTGTTAAATTTAAGTGCTATGTTAGCATTGGGGGTTTTTGTGTGGTAATCCAAATAAGAAACAAAAAATGTTTTGGTATAGAAAGGCAAATTTTTAATGGATTTTTGGATTTTTGAAAAATGCTTTACTTAGGAGTTGGGTTAAAACTTAGTTCTAAGCCAAGTAGAGTGGCTCATGCCTATAATCCTAGCACTTTGGGAGGCCGAGGCGGGAGGATTGCTTGAGGCCAGGAGTTCAAGACCAGCCAGCGCAACATGGTGAGACACCGTCTCTACAAAAAAATACAAAAATTAGCCAAGGGTCGTGGTATATGTCTGTAGTTCCAGCAACTTGGGAGGCTGAGGCAGGAGGATTGCTTGAGCCCAGAGTTTGAGGTTGCAGTGAGCTATGATGACACCACTGCACTCTAGCACCCTGGCAACAGAGTGGGACCCTGTCTAAAAAAAAATTAGCTCTAGGTGAACTTATAATTGGATATAATAACATATGGATACATATGTGAGCCTTAGCTAGTAATTAATAGATACAAGATTTCTTGTTTTAGGGGTTTGGCCAAAAAAGACATACTTACACAGATACTATAATAGCTTAAGGTAGGGGGTAGGGAGGGTTTGCAGAGTTAATCATACATAGAAGAACTGTGTTTGTGTGTATGTATACATTCATGTACATATATATGAGCTATATTTATATACATAAATAAGTTATTTATAGTTTACATATATATACACACACACACACACAAGATATATATGCTTTCTTCCTTTGTTCTTGATCAAGTTAGCTAATAGGTTATCTGTTTTGCTGATTTTTTTAAAAAAAGGATTTTGATTTATTGATAAGGTCTACTTTTTTACTATTAAATTCTGCTTTCATCCTTATGATTTCCTTCCTTGAGTTTTCTTTTATTTGTTCTTTTATTTTTGTTCTTTGAGTGAAAATTTATTTTCACAATTTCTTTTTTCTAGTCTAAATGTTTAATGCTGTGAATTTTCCTTTGAGAACTGCTTTAAATGTATCCTACGGACTCTGACATGTAGAGTTTTCAGTGCTTCTTTTTTTAAATTCTATGATTTTATTTTGTATTTCTCCTTTCACCCAAGAGTTAATGAAAGGTTTTTACATTTGCAGATGGAAGACCCTTTCTGTTTTAGTTTTTTGTTAGCAATTTCTAGTTTTATTGCTTTGTGATCACAAAGTATTATTTGTAAATGTTTCTATGTTATGGAACTTAGTAGCGTGCTAGAGCTGACAGGTACTGGCTTGTGAAGGCCAACTGTGTGTATCTCTTCCCAACTTCATTTTCACTGATATTACATTGGCAGCTTGAAATTGACCATGGAAGGATTACATCAGAGAAATCAGCAAATTCTATAAATCAGGGCCTTCTCCCCTCACCACATCCAGCTGCTGAACCACTTGTCAGGTATTTACCAGCATGCCACTAAATTTACTTTGTGTGTATGAAGTAACATATAATCAAATTGTGTGAATGCTGTGTGAGCTCTTGAGAAGAAAATTTATTCTCTATTGTCAGAGTGTACAGTTTGACATACAGTATATCCATAAGATCTTCTGTAATGATTATGTTGCTTTGGTCTTCCACCTCCTTACTTATTTTGTCCACTTCATCTTTCCTGTATTAAGAATGCTGTATGAATGTCTCTTATAAATGTGATGTCTTTTATATCTCCTAGTATCTCCTGTAATTTGGATTTATAAAGATGGCTACTATGTTATTTGATTTATAAGTATTCATAAAGATATATCTACATTGTAAATTTTGGTTTCCCCATTAAAATGTGGCTTTATCATGTTTAGGCTTTTTGGCTTGAATTCCATTTTGTTCGATATCAGGATTGCTACCCCCACTTCCTTATTTTTCCATTCGCCTGGTATGCCTTTGTTCATCCATGTTTAGCCTTCTGGATTACTTTTAGGTATGTCTGTTTTATAGGGTATACATACGGTTAGGTCATTTTTTAGGAGCCGCATTGAAAATCTTTTTCTTTTAGTAGGTGAATAAAATCCATTCATACTGAGTGATATGATAAATACATTTGGTCTCAACTATGACAAAATATATGTATTTTATTATACTTTATGTTTCTTTCCCATATGTGTATTATTTGCTCTTTAATTGAAATTTGTTTTTATTATTTAGAAAAGTTTGTATTTTGTCCTGGTGGTCACCATTGTACTTATACTATTTTAATACCTCTAATCTTGGGGCTTTCTTGGTTTGATTGTTTCTCTGTTTTTGCCTTTGACTATTTAGTTTATCAGATTTTGCTGTTACACTTTAATTCTTACCTTCTTGTGATATAACAATCAATAAGTTTATTCTATTTTCTTCTTACCCTCTCTCTTTCCCTTTCACTTTTCAGTGACATTATTTCTACTTTGTCACAACATATAAAATGTGTACTTTAGTCTTCCACCCTCATCCCCACCTTTTAAAATTTTTATATCTATATTCATTTACATATTGAATTTTTCACCCAATTTTTAGGAGTTTCAGCAAAATTATTTGACTGAAAATTTCTCAGTCCTCTCTTCATTGGATAAATCTCATCCTCTAGAGCTGACAAAATTAATCAAATAAACAACACATCTTCGATTTATTTTGTTATACAAATCTTATTGTAAAACCATGTTGCTTTTATTGTCTTTTCCTTAATCTAAATTAGTGGTGAAATACCAACTCTGTGTATCCTTCCAACCTACCTCCCCCAGAAAAAAATCTTAAATCCATGGTAATATCCTTTTTACACTGAGTAACCCATTTGGCAATATTGTTATTAAAAGCAACAAAAACATACCACGTGTCAAAAAAAGTCTCTCCAAAGCCCTTTTAATAACATTCTACTGGAGTATGTAGATATAATCAGCATTTAATCCAATCTTTGCTAAAACCTATAACCTTAATTATGATGCTCATTGCTGGCTTCATCCCCAGTCAATTGCAGTTCTATTTATTCATTTGACGTCTTCACATTTAGTTGAATTATCTAACAAAACACCCTGAGCAAAAGAATGGAGTAATTATATAAACACTTGGAGCAAAACAACTATAAAGCAAGAGCAGTTAACATTTAGCTGGGTTGGAGACCTAATCTGCATATGTATATCCTGAGGTTCAGGCACTGGTGGCCTTTCCTGTTTTGTTGTGTTCTTTTTTGATTTTTGCATGTTTATTAGTTTTCTTTGATTAGATGCCATAGAATATTTTTCTTACTTAGGTGTCAACCCTCATATACACATATACACTAATTTCAGTTCAGAGATATGCCCAGGAGCCTTGGAAACACAGGTAGCATGTAATTACAGGACACTTTCTGAAGTCAACAGAGAAGAGATGCATGGAGGAGACTGTCTGGACTTAGACCTTTTTGTGCCCCTGGCAGGCACAAGTCTTAGATTAAATTTCTAACTGGGCCTTCAACTCTTTAGCTCATCAGGAAAATCTCCAGCATTTAACTGTAAATGAAAATGCCAGATAATTTTGGGAGACCTTTTTACAGTTCTGGATCCATTTCTGTAGCCCTAGTGGAAACCTTTAGGGAGGAGCAACTCCTCTGACCTTATTTTCTCATTATCTTTTTATATCCTTCCTTTTTCTCCTTACCACCCTCTCACACAGAAACTATAAATTCACTTTCCTTAAACCCACTTGCTTAGGTATTGACAGCTTGACTCAGTTCCCAAGGAAGATGTGGTTTTGATTCATGTGTGCCTAAATCAGTTGCTTTTAAAATATCACATTTCTCAAGAATATACTAATTGAGTCAAAGTGAAGGCAAGGAATATTTAATGCAGTTTGATAAAACTAAAATTGTCTTTGGAAAAGAAAACTGAAAAACCTTGACATGATGAATCTTGTTCTGCAATGTAAAGGACTTGATACTCACAGAGAAAAAACGCATTAGAATGTGATATTCCGTGCACAGGCAACAGAAATATTGAGATGCATGTGACCTGAGCAGACTCACTTTTAATCCCATATACTCTGTGTGCCAGAGAATAAGGAAGGATAATGAAAACCTTAAAGGCAGAAACATATTCCCTTGACTTCATACACCGAGAATTTCAAGGAATATGTGTGTGAACTTAACAGTCTTGATGAGGTAGGTTAGTGCACAAAGGAAACATAAATGACTCATTCTCAATGATTCACTCTCCTTCCTTCTTAAAAAAGTTTTTAAAACACCATGTAATTTCAAAGGTTCAAATTATGTGACCAATTTTTCCATGACATGTGTTAAAGAATCTCTCAGTAATTAAAAATTTTCTAGGAGGAAGGGTATGGTAGTAATCTTCTAGGTTTTTTTTTGATACTGATACATCTTTTTCCAAAATAGCTCAAATCTCTTTATGGATAATTATTCTTACAGTATTCTAATAGTATGATTTTTAGCCACCTCCTCCAGCCAAGATAAAGAGAGGTCAACAAGTATATCTGGAGTGAACATGATGCCTGGATCAATAGGACAAAACATAATGTAGTAGAAAGGAACAAATTTAGGACAAAAAAAGGCAGGCACATGACACACAATGGGACAGAGAGGTTTGTGCCATAAACAGGCAGGTTAAAAGGAAGTCTGAGGCCCACTGGATATTAACTGGAAAAATCTGTCATGACAAGGTTCTTATCCTCAACGTTACAGGCCTAAGTACTAGAGACTCAGAAATGAACAGATTTGTAGAGAGATACATAACAATTAAATTCACATGAGACTTGTAAATAAACCAGAAGGCCAGTGGGAGTGTGGTAGCCATGGAGGTTCAAGAGAGAACCTGCCACAAGGAATATGGTTAGACCTCTGGGTTCTGCTGCAGCATTTGTGCCAGGCTATGCTCTTACCTGGCAGCCCCAGGCAATTACTGATCACAGCACTGAGCAGGAATACTGTGTCCTGGTCATTTTTGCCCAGTGCGGACTCTTCTATGGGCAAAGCATTAGAAGTCCCCGTTAGTTTGGCAAATATTTTCTCAGAGTTGCACCACAGTCTGAGGCTCTTCCTCTGCAATCATCCTTCTTTGCCCCCCTCCTCTCACAAATATGACACCTGCATTGCAGACTGAAGGTTCTCCCCACCTTCTCCTGCTCTCTCCCCCCATTATCTTTTATGGACATCATTCCCAATAAATCTCTTGCATGTCTAAGTCTTTCTTGGCATGTTTCCCAGAGGACTCAACTGTCTGAGGAGACCATCATTCTCAGTAGCTAGAATGCTGTATCGGTATGGCATTGCCCTTGTCTTGTTATCAAGGTATCAGACAAGCTCAATCAGAAATCTGTTTGTTGGGTCTAGCAATAAGATGTGGTGGGTTTCTTGAACTCTATCTACTCCAATATTTCTGAAATGCTTGCAGGTCTTTCAAATTTACCATATACTCTCCTTCCTCTACCACTTTTACCTGGTTTACTTCTATTCATACTTCCAGATCAGATGAAGTGTCTCTTCTTCAAGGAAGCCTTCTCTGACCTGATCTCACCCATAAACTTGGGTGGCTCAATTTTGTTTCAAAAGTACTGTATATGTATCCCTTTCACACCAATTATATTATTAATACATAAAAATTACATGGCTACCTGCCCCATTAGACTATTATCTTATGAGCAAGGACTATGTCTTGTAGATCTTTGTGTCCCTACTACTCAGCTGAGTGTCTGGCATTAACCAGTGCTCAATAAATGCATGGTATACCAGGGCTTCTGATTAGGGAGTGATAACAGGATAAGATGACTTGAAAACCTTCCCACTACAAACACCTAGAAATGCTAGATGAAACACAGAAACATTCTTCAAGATGCATAGCTGGGCTGACAAGAAAGAGAGGGGATTCCCAAATGTCAGAAGTGAAGGCAGTACTGAAAACCAAATGTGCTCTGCTGAGGCTATAGCAGCCCTGGGAGAATTCGGTGAGTGGTGGAGGATAGCAATCTTGGTAAGCTAGGAGATAGGGTTCCAATGTCCATGCAGAAATAGGACATGAGGCCTTGTGCCAGTGTAAAGAAGTGGGATTAAGTTGGGACTTGTGAAGAGCTACAATTTTAGTGAAGTTTTGACTAGAAAATAAATTCCCACCAATGGGGGAAACATCCTTCTCTGCTATACTCTGGATATAAACAAAACAAAACAAAACAAAAATTCTCTGTAAGAGTTTAAATCCCAGGCCTTCACTTCCTTTGGGTTTATAATCCAAGTTTCCATCACCCTGGAATCTCTAAATCAACAAACTAACAAATTAATCTGAGACTCAATGCTTGTCAATAATACAAGTAAAAACTGCTCTTGTGGGGACCTGGTATCAACGTGAGATATAGGTTCTCATCTACAAATCCACACTGTGACCTAAAGTTACAAAATACACAAGGAAACAATCTACTGTGAGCTAGAGTTAGCATAAGTATCCCCAAAACTTCAGCTACTAGTATGACAATCTGAAAGAATAAAATAAGTATATATAAAATTATTAAATACACTAAAGGAAGAATCAAAATCCTAAGGAAAGAATAATATGCCATCAAAAATAATGGACAAGAAAATTCAGACATAAAACATCAGCTAATATACAATCTAAAATAAAATATGAAATGTTATTAAAGAAATGGAAAGTTGAAAGCCTAAGAAGAGACTGAGACATTGTGTAAAAAGAGAAAGACAGAATTGAACAAATTGCCAGTATAATATCTCAAAATAAAAAATACATAGGCACTGAAATTTAAAAACAATGCACAGATTAATAGCAAGTTAAACAGAATAAAAGAGAGACTTAATTAACTTAAAGATAGATGAGGAAATCTAAAATGAAACACAATTGGAAAATATAAAAAGAAAAATTAAGAAGTATGGAAGAGAAATGAGTCCTGTCAGTCTAATTTACATCTAGAGAGAGTTCCAGAAGGAGGGAATAGATGATGACAGGCAATTTCAAAGAGGTAATAGCTGACCATGGCCTAGAATGGAAAAAAGACATGAATCCTAAGATTCAGGAATCACAGTGCATCCCAAGAAGAATATGTAATACTGAATCCACATCTAGACGCAAGATAGTGAAGTTGTAAAAAAACAAATGCAAAAAGAAAATCTTGAGAGTAACCAAGAAAAAGAAAGTTGGAATACCTTAAAAAGGAACAACAATTAGACTAATAGCAGACCTATGTTCAAGAATAGAAGGCAGAATAAAATCTTGGCACAAATTCAAAAGTGTTTAATTTAGGCCAAAGATGACAAATAAGTTTTATTTTGTATGCCACCTTCCATCACCTAGTTATAGCTCCCTGGAAGTATTTCTAAGTCCATTTAGCCTCAGAAGAAAGAAAAAAAAAATCCCTTAATCAATTAGTGCTGTCTGCCACTGGCACAAGAAGGGCAAGGAGAGCTCCCATGTGAGTGTCATCCACTCAAGATCTAGGCTGAAGGGAGGCCCAGTGACATACTACTGCCCCACAGCAGAAAATACTTCTCTGTTACCAGAAAGCCAGAATAAAGGTCCTTCATTGTATCTAATGAGGCCATTCCAAGAATAAAACTAATATATGTACATGTCTTTGAAAAGAGACATATTCAATAAACCAAATGGTAATTCTGATAATACTGCTGAAAGGAGCTTTAGTAACAGCCTTTGAGCCCTAGTACTTGGCACCCAGATGTGCCCCCCTTGACTCCACAGAAAGACATTGAGGGATTCCTATAGTATGGAGACTGAAGATGAAACTCAAGGGAGCTAAGAGCAGACTGCCCCTAATTAACTCTATCTTTCTTGACAATGGCCTGGAATTTATGAGCATATGTAGTACAGCATAATTATCATTTTTGTAAAAACAGACTCCAAATCAAGGAATTGGATTTTGTGACTATAGTACTATAAAGTACCTAAAGCCATGTGGAAGTTTGGGTATATTTTCCCATAGAAACAGTGTAACAAAGAGTGGCTTTCAAACCAATGTAAGAGATGAAAATCTACATCACTCAGAATGAACCTGAAATAGAAGACATATCACTAGGTATCACATCATCAATGTTTCTTGTCCCTGTGGGACATGTATATGTATAGTTCCAGTTTGAAATGGAAGATACAGGACTATATAACCAAAGTCTTTTCCTCCAGCTATGGCTTTTCCACTATACCATGTGTCTCCCAACTCTCCTGTCCCTGGATGCTGAACCCCACCCAACCCCTAAACCCAGAGGAGGCCATTAGATGAGGGGTTCCAATAATACCTGTGTGGGCTTGGGAGTATTTGCAAGGATGGCTTCTTTTCCTGGAAAAGATATGGACATACTTGCAAGCTAAAACATAAAAAAGAAACTAACAACAACAACAAAAAAAAACAGGTCACAAAGCTAGGACACTTCTAATGCCAATAATATTGTTTGAGATTTATGAAGTGTTTAAGTGAGGCATTGTTAAGCACTTTACACTTAACATTTTATTTAATTCTCCTAGTGCCTATAAAATAGGTATTATTATTTTCTTCTACTTTATAGGTGAGGAGACTGAAGCTTAGATTGTTAAGTCACTAGTCCAGGGTTGAAGAGCTAGCAAGTGATGGAGACAGGATTTTGACAAGGCAAAGACGAAGTCTGACTCCAGCTGCACCACTGTGCAATAAGGCTTCCTGCCCAATCCTATTAAGCTGTCAAGAAGAGTGATTACTCACAGGAATGGCAAATAGGTTTTAACTCATGCCAACTCTGATCTATTGGTGGTTGTTTTGATACAGGGTCCAATGTTACATCAGGGCTCAGTGACAAAGAATGCTGTGATCATTTAGCACTGTCTGCCATTGGTGAAAAAAATGGCAGAGTGATGATATTTACTGCATATCTGCCATTACCGGAATATTGAATTCTCTGAAGAGTTTCTGTCTTTAATTTAACTCGAAAGAATTATAAGAAGAAAAATAACATTCACAATTGCTGCCACTCCTGATTTATTTTTTAATGGAAAGACACCCATCTGTGATGTAAAACTTAAAAATGGAATACAAGCTGCTAAATTGTTCTGAAGTCTGTACTGGTAAAAGTTAACCTCAAATACCATCATTTTCAACATCCCATAATTTTTTTTAAATGATGTAGTAAGAAATAATCCAGCAGCAGAGAGAGAATGAAGTGGTATGCTTTAAAAAAAAAAAAAACACTCATAAGTGACAACCAACTACCAGGAGTTCCATGGATCAAGCACCCAGATTAACAAATCCTAGTTTCCCATCAACCCAGGAAGACACATAGGAAAATCACATCCATCTAAATATATCTGCCCACTCTTCATCACAGGACCAGCAACCACCATGGCCCAAGCCAACCTCATCTCTCACCTGGATAACAAATATCCTCCTACCTGGTCTCATTGCTTCCACCTTTATCCTCTACACTCTTAGCACAGGTGCTAGAATAATTTTTTTAAACATAAATCAGATCCTGCCACTCTTGCTCCTCTGCCCAAAACCATCCAATGACATCCCATATTACTCAGAGTAAAAGTCAAAGTCCACACGGTGGCCTAGGAAGCTATATGTTCAAGTAGCCCCCTTTCCTTCTGTCTTCATCTCACTGCTGTCGCTTTGTCTCAGCACTCTAAAGACACCAGCCTTTTTGCTATTCTGTAAACACGTCATGCATGCTCCCATCTCAAGGCTTTTGTACCCATGGCTCCCTCTGCCTGGAATGTTCTTTCACTAGACAACCCCACAGCTCACTTTCTCACCTTCATCTTATCCTTGCTTCAATGTCATTTTCTCAATGAGGCCTTTCTACTTCAACTTGCAACCCCACATCTTCTACCAAATCTCCCTTCTCTGCTTTTTTAAAAATGTTTTTCCCCATATCACTTATTACTATGCCATGTGCTACATATTCACTTTGTATCTGACTTGCTCCTACTTTCCATGGCACTAGACTGTAAGCTTCATGGGAGGGAAGGGACATTTTCTATTTTGTTTTTTCCTCTATATCCAATGTCTAAAATTGTGATTGCCACACAGTAGGCACTGAATGAATGAGTTAAGCACCCAGACTCATAAATTCCATTTCCTGTGAAACAGGGGGAAATAAAGTAAAATTAAATTTTCTGAACATTTTTTTAAAGTGGTTTCAGAACTCAGATTTTCCTAAATATTCCTAAATATAGCTTTATGTGGAGACCTTGGCCCATTTATTGACAGATAAAGATACCAATTCCTGAAGGTCTTAGTCCCTAAGACACCACACTAAAACTCTCAGTCTGCAATGACCACAAGAACTACTCTGTCCTTACTACATGCTATGGTTTGGATGTTGGTGCCCCCCTCCCCAAATTCTCATGATAAAACAATCCCCCAATGCAATAGTCTTAAGATCTGGGACCATCAGGAGATGATTATATAATGATGGTTCTGTTCCCATGAATGGGATTATGCTTTTTAAAAGAGGTTGAAGGGATCACACTAACCCTTCCCACCCCTTCCACCATGTAAGGATGCATCTTGAAAGCAGAGAGTAAGCCTTTATCAGACACTGAATCTGCTGGCACCTTGACCTTAGACTTTCCAGCCTGTGAGCAGATAAATTTATGTCATTTATAATTACCCAGTCTAAGGCATTTTGTTATAGCAGCCTGAATG
This sequence comes from Daubentonia madagascariensis, assembly GCA_023783475.1. Lineage (NCBI taxonomy): Eukaryota > Metazoa > Chordata > Mammalia > Primates > Daubentoniidae > Daubentonia > Daubentonia madagascariensis. Next base: position 33,950,236 of record JAKFHU010001035.1, on the reverse strand, counting down.
GACTAAGACAGCAATTGGAACTGAGCATGGGATGGTGCTGTAACAAATACCTAAAAGTATGGAAGGGGATTTGGAACTGGGTAATGGGTAGAGACTGGAAGAGTTTTGAAGTGCATTGCCATGAATGAAGCATTAAGGGCAATTCTGGTGAGGACTCAGAAGAAGAGAGCTGTACAGAATGCCCCAGTCTTCTTAGAGATTTAAGTTATCAGAATGTTTGTAGAAATATAGATGGTAAAGGCCATTCTGATGAGGCCTCAGTTGGAAATAAGGAACATGTTATTGGAAACTGAAGGAGGAAAGGCAATCCTTATTATAAAGTGGCAAAGGACTTGGCTGAATTATGTTCATGTCCTAATGTTTTGTGGAAGGTAGAATTTTCAAGCAATGAACTAGGATATTTGGTGGAAGAAATCTCTAAGCAAAATGTTGACGGTGCATCATGGCTTCTCTTAACTGCTAATAGTAAAATGTGAGAAGAGAGAAACAAATTAAAGATGGAGTGTATAATCAAAAGGGAAGCAGAAAATAAAAATATTTGGAAAATTCTTAGCCTGGCCATGTTGTAAAGAATGTAAAAGCATGTTCAGGAGAGAACACTAAGGGTGTGGCCAAAGGACTGATAAGGAGATTAGTATGGGTGAGTGGAAGCCTGGTGCTATTTATCAACACAATGGAAGAATGACCTTGAAGGCATTTCAGAGAACTTGGTGGGGGTGAGGCTGCCCCGTCCATCATAGGCCCAGAGTGCCAGGGCCTTGGAAGGAGAATGATTTCAAGGCTTCATGCTCCACATTCCAGTGCAGCACTCCTTAGCCACCCCAGTTGTGCTGTAAGAAGGCCCAGGAGCAGCTCAGGCTACCCCTTCAGAGGGCAGTAAACTTTGGTGGCATCTGCACAGTGTTATCTCCACCAGAGGGCAAGGTGCATGAGCTGTGGGGAAGTGGCTATCTCCACCTAGATTTCAAAAGATGCCCTGGAGAGACTTGGGGCACAGGCAGAGAAGTGCCACAGGGGCAGGGCCACCACAGAGAGACCCAATTGGGGCAATGTCCAGTGAAGTTGTGGAGGTAAGGCCAGCTCAGAAAGCTCCCACTAGGGCAATGCCCAGGGGAACCATAGAGGGGGGGCTAATGCAGGGAACCCCCACTAGGACAATGCCTAGTAGAACCATGGGGGCAGAGCTACCCAGTAGACCCCACAATGACAGAGCTACTGGTGTGAAACTCCAGCCTGGGCGAGCCCCAGGCGAGAGACTCCAACCTGTGAGAGCTGCAGCTTGGGCCATGCCCAGCAAAGCCATGGAGGTGGGAACCCAGGGAGGCTTGGGAGCCCAACCCCCAGCCCAGTGTGCAGAAGGCAGGACTTCAAGTCAAAGATTATTCTGGAGCCTTGAGATTTAACGTTTGCACTGTTGGGTTTTGAATTTGGTTGGGACCAATCGACCTCTTTCTTCTTTCCAATTTCTCCATTTTGAAATGGGAATGTGTACCCTATGCCTATCCCACCATTGTATTTTGGAGTACACAATTTGCTTGATGTCACAAGTTCACAGCTGGAGAGCAATTTGTCTCAGAATGGAGTGTAACTTAAGTTTCACCTGTATCTGATTTAGATGATATTTAGATGAAACTCTAAACTTTAGACTCTTGAGTTGCTGCTGGAACAAGGCTATTGGGATAGAATGAATGTATTTTGCATGTGACAGAATGCTATGGTCTAAATGTTGGGGTCCCCCCACAATTCATACATTAAAACTTAATTCCCAATGCAACAGTATTAAGAGTTGGGGCCTTTGAGAGTGATTTGGTGATGAGATTAATGCCCTTATAAAAGAGGTTGAAGGGAACACCCTGGCTTCTTCCACCATGGGAGGACCCAGCTACAAGGGACCATCTTGGAAGCAGAGAGCAAGTCTTCACCAGACACTAAATCTGCTGGCACCTCAATTTTGGATTTCCCAGCCATCAGAACTGTAAGCAATAACTTTATGTCATTTTTTATAAATTACCCAGTCTAAGATACTTTTCATAGCAGCCTGAACTACTCCACATGTGTTCTTCAGACTTGCAGCACTGGCATCACCTGAGAACTTATTAGAAGTGCAGAATCTTGCTCCTCAAGCCAGAACTAATGAATCATAATGTGCATTTTAACACCCCCCACCCCAGGTGATTCTTAATGCACATGAAAATGTGAGAAGCACTCTTCTGCATGATGAGTTTCCAGGGAAGGGCTCTGAGCTTTTATCAGTGGAAGCACAGCCAGTCTTTAGAATCGAGGAAACCCAAGTGTTGTTCATTCCTAGAAAACAGCTTTAAAAAAATAGCTGAGTCCAGGTTCAGATGTCAGCTTTCCATTTCTAAGTCCTGCATGAGTGACATGTGAAATCTCCCAAGTAAAAACAAAACAAAAAACAATCTTTCATCTGTACTCCATACTTCCTTTAGTTAGCTTCCAATATCCAGCATACACCACAGCTTAGGCAGGAAAGTGCTGTACCAGGAAAGTGAGACCTGAGCTCTCAAGTTGTATGCCCACCTTTAGATTGTGTTTTCCTCTTTGGGCCCCAGCTGACTCATCTGTTAAGGCAGGTAGGAATACACCTCTGCCTCCCTCAGAGATGTTTTGAGTTTCAAGTGGGATCGTATTTGTGTAAGTTCTCTGAAAAGATTAATAGTGCTGCATAAAATGAGGTTTTATTTAAGCATTAGTATTTTAGTTGCCATTTCCTCACACATGCTTGGTTCATGCTTAGTAAGATGGACTGAGGCCATATCACGATTCACATTTGAGGACCAACTGTTGTTTGTTCTTGTACTAGAAGTCACAGCAGCTAAGGTAGGATATCTTCCAATTATGTGGTTTTGGTTCTAATTATCTTGCACAGCACCCACACAGAAGTAAGTTTTCCCTTACCACTAACAGAATTATAAGAAATAACTGTCCTTCCTTCCTGAATCACCACAACCTTTAGAACTGTGAGTTCTCCCCAGAGGCCCTCGCCCTCTTTCTCTGCTTCAGCCACGAGGTTCCTAGTGAGTCTTGTGTCACTTTGAAGAGCAAAATAGCCTTGTCCACACCAAGAAAGAAACTGCACTTACTAGGGAGGACAGCTGGTGTCCTTGGGTCAAACTCAGTTCCAAAAGATCCCCAATGAGTGAAGCAAAGGTCTCTTGGGAAAAAAAATGCCTACCTCATAATTATTTAGCAATCAATTTGCTTAAAAAAAAACAAATAAAAAGTATTGGGTGTAATTGTATTGCCTTATAACAAAATAAAAACAAAAGATTAGTCTTACACTCTTAGGATCATTAAACCTCAGATTATTCAGGGCAATCTCATCTAATCCTTGCAACAAAGAAGGTAAGACTATCATAACTGTCTTACAGATAGGAAATTTAAAGCACGACTCCAAGAAATGAGAAAATATAGGAAAGTCCATACAGCAGTGCCTGTCACACAATAAGCACTCAATAAATCTTAGATATTGTTGTTATTACAGGTTCTTTATATTGCATTTGTAAAAATTGAGGCCAATAGAAATAAAATATCCTGCCCCAACTCACATGGCTTTCTAGTTGCAGAGTAAAACTAAAACTTACACAGTCACATTCTTAGCCAAGAGATTCTTTGTACTAAACTACACAGTCTCTCAGAATTGCTCACCTGCAACAGTTCTAGAAGGTATTTACATGACACACAGATTAATAAATTTTTAACAACTAGCAGGAGTCAAGACTAGATATTTTCATTATCACTTTATAAATTACAAAAATATGTTTGTAAAAATTTGATCTTTTTGTTATTGAAAAATTCTTCATATTTTTCAGTTAAGAAAGTCCTTCAGGAAATATGAATGTATCTTCCCCACCAAAATAGATACTAGGAATGTTTCTGTTAGCTTTAATTGGATAACAAACTACCCCAAAATTTGGTGACTTAAAACCATAATCATTTATTTTTCCAATGAACCTATGGTCACCAATTTAGACTGTGTTTGTCTGAGTGGTTTTCTGATCTCACCTGGGCTCATTTCCATAATTGTGCTCAGCTCTGCTTCTGGGAATTGAGTGGACAATGGCTGAAGTGATGGAGTACCTGGGCCATGCATCTCTCATCATCCCATGGGCAGCCTGAGCTTATTTACATTGTGGTCACAGGTTCCAAGAGAGCAAATAAAGCATTCAAGACCTCTTGGAGCCTAAGCTCTCACACAGCAAAACATTTTTGCTACCTTCTACTGGTCAAAGCAAGTCACAGGTCTAGCCCAGATTCAAGGGTTGAGGAAATAGACTTCAGCTCCTGATGGAGGATACTGCAAAATCACATTGCAAAAAGTTAGAAATAAGGAAGGAAATCACTGTGGCCATTTAAAAAAAATCACCCCAGTGAGTATACATAAGAGTCAGATAAACATGTTAACTCTATCCTTGTTTGGATTTAAATTCCCATTATCTTTTAGCAAAAGAAAGGTTTCCCTGCACTCAAAAATAAGGATTTATATTTTTCATTCATCAGATGGGCAAATATTTAAAAATTATAATATGCAGGGCTGTCAAGGGAGTGAGGAAATAGGCATTCTCATATGCTAATATGCATATGCATCAAAGTACATATTTTGTGAATCAGGAATTCATGATGAAGTTATAAATAATCATGGATTTCACAAAGATATAGCTTATGACTATTTAATGAAGCACTGTTTTTAATGCTGAAAAACTAGAAAAATAAATGTCCAAAAATAATGGGTTAAATACATTACAATATAACCACATAATGGAACACTATGTATTCATTAAAATGAAGATGTAGAGGAATATTAAATGATATAGTAAGATAGTCACAACATATTAAAGTTAAAAAGCTAGCATATGATGTTATTTGTTTTCTTTGTAATTTTTGGTGTATTTTCTAGAGATATCATAATTATTAATAGTATTTTAATCTTTGCAATCAGAGGAATAAACACTCTGACAACAAATGTATCAATCCTTTCAACTGCTAGAAATGTAACAAAAAAAGAAAACCACTCTAGGTCCATCTTCAACAATATGGTATTATCACAGAAGAATTTACAAATCTCCATGGACTGTAAGGTATTGCTTAAACTTGAAACTCCATGATGACTCACGACTCTGGGCTTGCCAGTCATTTGCTGTTTTATCCTTCAATAACTAGTTTGGGCAGTACAGTTTATTTGGAACAGAAGACAGACATCTTTGTTAATAGGTCCAGCTTTGCCGTGTTTTAGTTGAACAACTTGGAGGAAAATCACCCTCTCTTTTTCATTTTATATTCTCATCTGTCAAATGACAATACATCTGACTTCAGACTCCTTGAGAGAAAAAACTACCAGGTCTAATTCAACTTTGTGTCCTCAACTTCCTCACCTGGGGCTCCCTTTTACACTTCCTCGATACATAGCTTACCTGCCTACTTCATAGAGGCATGTGAGAGAGTATTGATAAGTGTACCATAGCTCTACAAGCAAGGTTTCCATAAGGAGGGAAGGTGAATCAGACCCTTCTTAAATATATCAGATTCTCTCATATGCGCCTATCCCCAGGGCATCTGCCACTTGTTTCAACCTCAGTGGCTGCCAACTCTGTGGGGAGTCTGACCGACTTCGCGTGGGCACAACCCAACGGGATCTCACCATTTACTTATACCATACCCCTCTTGCCTCCTGCCCCAGGGTTTCCCTGTTGATGAGAAGAGAGAGCACATGAGGGTTCTAGCAGACTCCTCACTGTAACACCAAAGGTCACTTGGCGTCTTCATGAGATGTGACAAAGAAGAGAGGCACTCTGTTGGTGGGGGTGATCGATCCTGACTGCCATAAGGTGCTAGGGCTGCTGTTTCACAGTGTCTGAAGGGAGCAGAAAGTCTAGAACAGAAGATGCCTTTGAGCGTCTGCTAGTGCTCCCTGCACAGTAATAATAGTAAACAGACAATTAAAGCAATCACAAGCCTGACATAAACAAGGCATAGAACCCTCAGGGATGAAAGTCTGGGTCATCTTACGGGGCAAGCATCCCAGGGCCACTGAAGTGGTGGCCACAGGAGGGGGGAATCTAGTAGAAATGGTGGAGGAGGGAGATGATAAATATCAGTTAGAACCTTGGGACTAGCTGGAACAATGACAACTGCAGTTTGTTTCATTAACCCTCTTGCCTTAAGTCTTTTCAGAGTTTACAGTGGCCATTGCCTTGAAGAGGTCTCTGCCCAATGGGACTTGTACCTCCCCTCCCACAGAATGTGCCATTTTGTAGTGCAGGAGCCCAGTATAATGCTTCTCCTCACACCTGCACCAAGCACTTCTTGCCTCTGGCCCAGGGTTTCCTGTTGATACAAAGTGGGACACACTGCAGAGCCCATATATGCTTATCCAAGAAGTTCAGAGGAATTAACACCCATGGGGTTAACTTTTGAGCAAGGGCAGACAGAGGCCAGTGGATAAATTCTTCTCCCTTCCTCATTTCACAGACATTCTTGTGAACTGGTTGTTTACATGATCTCTTAGAGACAATCCTGCAGTCTTGTAGTACTGAGCCATCAGCTGCTCTTGATACCAAGTGGTGGCAGGATTCATAACATACCTTTGCATTGGCCCTCCCTCCTCTCCTGACTCACTCCCCTTTTCCTTCCCTCCTGTTCCCTGAAATTGCACTCCCTAATGAAGTAGCAGCACATGAGCCTCTGCCTCAGGCTCCGACTTCTGTGGAAACCAGCATAAGACAGAAAATAATTGGCAGGCACAGCCGTGTTATTCATACCAGTGCAGAGTGAGGCTCCTAGAGATGGGAAGGCACAGCCTTCTCCTCCCCAGAAACAAGGGAGTCTTCATTAACTTCCTAGGGGCCTGGCCCTATGCTCAAGATTAAGGCAAGGAGCAGCCCTGTAGTGAACAAATGAGCAGATCTTCCCATGATCCCTCCTCTTCATCAGCCCAGGGCACACATTTCCTGTTCTGATGGTGCTGACCCATCACCCTAAGGATGAGCATGAGATCAAACCTGGCCCTTCAGAGACTCCTTTTCCCCTACAGCTAGGGTTCAAATGTGTCCTTCCAAAAATCCATGTTGAAACAACCCCTATTGTGGTGGTATTGAGAGGTGGCAACTTTAGGAGGTGATTAGGCCCTGAGGGCTCCACTCTCATGAATACATTAATACCTTATAAAGGGGCAAGAGAGAATTAGCTTAGGCCCCTTTCTGTCCCTCTGCCATGTGAGGATGGCACCACAAGAAGATGCCATCAACGGAGCAGCCCTCACCAGACACCGAACCTACTGGTGTCTTGATCTTGGACTTCCCAGCCCCCAGAACTGTGGGAAACACATTTCTGTTGGTTATGAATTACCCAGTCTGTGGTATTTTGTTATAGCAGCACAAGTAGACTAAGATGCCCATATTTGATGATTGTTTCAGGGATTATTCTCTGAATGGAGCCAAGCCAATCTTGGGCTCTTTTTATCAGTGCTACAAAAAAAAAAAAAGGTTTCTTTCTCCTGGGCACTGAAGCTGTGAGGATATGAGTCTTGAGCTTGTGGTGACCTTTATTGGTGACACATGGAATCTGCCCAATAATGAAGCCAACAGAAAAAGAGCAGAGCTTAGAGTTTAAAATGGAGATTTTCAGCACTCCCATGGGACATAATTGGGAGAAGCAAGAGAAAAGCATACATCAACATCTAGGAAAGGAGTCAAGGACTTTTTTATGAGCACAGCACTGGGACAATGTGTTGGGACCTCTATTAGTTGAGATTTGGGGGTAGTCAAAATGTCATTCAAGCTATGGTAAGCATAATAGTCTACAGGGCTGGCTTCATACACAGATGGTTCTGGGGGTTCAAATAATATAATCATAGGTGTCTCTGTTTTCAGCCAAGCTCTGCTTTTTTTCTGTTGGCTTCATTACTGGGTAGATTCCATGTGGACAGCAGTCCTGACCTCTTGGCTCAGTGTGGTGGCTACACTGACTGCAGTCCCTGGCAGTTGCAGTAGGCAGGAAGAAAGAGAGGGAGCTGGGATGAGGCAGCTCTGGAGAGGTGGAGACACAGGTGCATCCCCTCACTGGGAGGAAGCAGCAGTTGACAACTGTAGCAAAGGTAGTAGGTGCATCACCCACTCCTGGATTTGGTGGAAGATGTAAGGAAAAGGCAGTCAGAAATTACAGCTGGAGTTCTAGGGATCACCCTGGAAAGAAGCTGGGGAGAGACATTGTTCTTTTGATTGGCACTTGTTTTCTCTATAGCTCCACCTTTGTCCTGCTAAAAGCATGAACCAGATCAGATGTAAGCAGGTGACATTTGGCAGTCACAATGCAACATTTCCTCTTCTTATTCTCCTATAACACCATTTGGATTTCTCACCCTCTCCCAGAATTCTGACAGCTGAGTCATAAAAAGTGACAGCCTGAAAAATAATTCTTGAATTTTTAAGTTGAACATAAGCATTAAACTGTAAAGACCAAGCATATATGAAATTTAGTTTCACAGTTAAATAAAACTTCAAACAAAGTTTATCTAATACCACCTATGATGTCTGATTACTCCTGATGCACAGGAATTAAGGCATGTAAAATGAGCGGTTCAAGGAAATAACTCTATTGCTGAATTTTTTATAAAGTCAAACCAAACATTAGTGGGTCAGTTGTACCTACAGAAAAGAAAACAAATGGCTCCCTGTCCCTCTCCTGCCAGAGATAAAATACTGGGGAGGGATAATCACTGCTCCAGAGTCCCCCATTCCTTGTCTGGAATTTAGAATTCCCCATCCTGCCTCAAACAACCAGGGCTGAGATAATGATAGGCTGGTGGCTTCTAGAACAGCTGGGACCTCCATGCAGGCACTTACAGGGACCTCAGTGGTAGCTTCATTCTCCCTGTGATTAATCCAAAGGTTTCCAGGGTAGCTTCTGTTTCTTTTAGGGAACACATAACTTTCAACAAAGGGATTTTGAAGTTGAAAAGAAGCTTCCAAAATGTGATAGAGTGGTGAGTTTTGTCAAATATAACTGGTTTCCTGTCACCAATTCTTTCTGCTTTCTAGAGGATTTCGGTGTACTTTGAGCTCAAAGGAAAAGAATAAGGCATGAATTGCTATTTTTGTAAAAAATGAAAGACAAAGAAATTCTAAGATAGACTAAGCTAATACTAAAAGTTAATTGGAAGTAAGTGGAATGCTTTCCTTGGATTAAAAAAGGGAGGGGGCAGCCAAAATCAAAAATAAAAATAAAAACTCTTGCAGTTTCCCAAACATGCCATCCTCTTCCAGCCACATGTGCCATCATGTCTGCTGGGAATGGTGCTATGATGGCTGATGGCATAAAATGGAGACAGGAGGAAAGTGAATATCTGCCTATCTATAATCAGGAATGTGCAGGGTGTACAGGAGTCTTGAGAAGAGTTACAGTACCCCCAATTCAGACTCTGGGGGTCAGAAAAGCTTCCTGAAGGAAGTGATATCTAAGCTGAAAACTAAAAATCTAGATTACACAATGTGGAGGACAGCGTTCCAGCAGAGGAACGATGTGTACTAAACCTAGAAAGGACAGAATAACAGAAAGAAATTCAGGAGAGTTAATTTACTACACCAAATGGTATAGTAGAGTAATAAAAAGAGGAAATATTGCATTGTGACTGCCAAATGTCACCTGCTTACATCTGATCTGGTTCATGCTTTTAGCAGGACAAAGGTGGAGCTATAGAGAAAACAAGTGCCAATCAAAAGAACAATGTCTCTCCCCAGCTTCTTTCCAGGGTGATCCCTAGAACTCCAGCTGTAATTTCTGACTGCCTTTTCCTTACATCTTCCACCAAATCCAGGAGTGGGTGATGCACCTACTACCTTTGCTACAGTTGTCAACTGCTGCCTCCTCCCAGTGAGGGGATGCACCTGTGTCTCCACCTCTCCAGAGCTGCCTCATCCCAGCTCCCTCTCTTTCTTCCTGCCTACTGCAACTGCCAGGGACTGCAGTCAGTGTAGCCACCACACTGAGCCAAGAGGTCAGGACTGCTGTCCACATGGAATCTACCCAGTAATGAAGCCAACAGAAAAAAAAGCAGAGCTCGGCTGCTTGACTGCTTTTCATACCAGTTGTGCAAGTGTACACTCCCACCAGCAGTGATAAGCATTCCCTTTTCACCACAGCCATCTATTGATTTTTGACTTTTTAATAATGGTGATTCTGACAGGGGTAAGGTGGTTTTAATTGTGGTTTTAATTTGCATTTCCCTGATAATTAGTGATGTTGAGCATTTTTTTCATATACTGTTTGCCATTTGTCTATCTTCTTTTGAGAAGAGTCTGTTCATGTCTATTGCCCACTTTTTGATGAGGTTACTTGTTTTTTTCTTGCTGATTTGTTTGAATTCTTTGTAGATTCTGGATATTAGCCCTTTGTCAGATGTAGAGTTTGCAAATATTTTCTCCCATTCTGTAGGTTGTCTATTTGCTCTGTTGATTATTTCCTTGCTGTGCAGAGCTTTCTGGTTTAATTAAGTCTCATTTATTTATTTATTTTTGTTGTTGTTGTATTTGCTTTTGGGGTCATACATATAAATTCTTTGCCTAGGCCAATATCTAGTAGAGTTTTCCCTATGTTCTCTTCTAGAGTTTTTATGGTTTCAGGTCTTACATTTAAGTCTTTAATCCATTTTGAGTTATTTTTGTATATGGTAAGAGATAGGGATCCAGTTTCATTCTTCTGTATGTGACTATACAGTTTTCCTAGCACCATTTATTGAACAGGGCAGTCTTTCCCCAGTGTATATTTTTGTCTGCTTTGTAAAAATCAGTTGGTCATAGCTATATGGTTTTATTTGTGGATCTTCTATTCTGTTCCTTTCATCTATATGTCTACTTTTATACCAGTACCATGCTGTTTTGGTTATTATAGCCTTGTAGTACAATTTGAAGTCAGGTAATATGATGCCTCCAGATTTGTTCTTTATCCTTAGGATTGCTTTGGCTATTTGGAGTCTTTTTTTGGTTCCATATGAAGTTTAGGATTATTTTTTCTAGATCCATGAGAAATGTCATTGGAATTGTGATGGGAATTGTGTTGCATAGTAAATCACTTTGGGCAGTATAGACATTTTAACAACATCGATTCTTCTAATCCATGAGCATGGGATGTTTTTCCATTTGTTTGTGTCATCTACAACTTCTTTCATCAGTGTTGTAGTTCTTCTTTTAGAGATCTTTCACCTTCTTGGTTAAGTATATTCCTAGGGATTTTATTTTATTTGTAGCTACTGTAAATGGGATTGAGTTCTTGATTTGACCCTCAGTTTGACTGTTATTAGTATGTAAAAGTGCCATTGATTTCTGTAAATTACCTAAAGCTTTACTGAATTTATTTATCAATTCTAAGAGTCTTTTGGTGGAGGGTTTTCTAGATATAAGATCCTATTGTTGGCAGACAAGGATAGTTTGACCTTCTCTTTCCCAATTTGGATGCCCTTTATTTCTTTCTCTTGCCTGATTGCTCTGGCTAGGACTTCCAGTACTATGTCAAATAGAAGCTGTGAAAGTGGGCATCCTTGTCTTGTTCCAGTTCTAGGGGGAATGTTTTCAACTTTTCCCCATTCAGTATGATGTTGGTCATGGGTTTGTCATATATGGCTTTTATAACTTTGAGATATGTTCCTTCTATGCCTAGTTTGTTGAGGTTTTTATCAGGAAGGGGTGCTGGATTTTATCAAATGTTTTTTCTGCATCTATAGAGATGATCATATGGTCTTTGTTTTTAGTTCTGTTTATGTGGTGAGTCACATTTATTGATTTGTGTATATTGAACCATCCTTGCATCCCTGAGATGAATCCCATTTGATTACGGTGGATTATTTTTTGGATGTGCTGTTACATTTGGTTTGCTAGTATTTTGTTGAGGATTTTTGCTTCTATGTTCATAAGGGATATTGATCTGTAGCTTTTTTGTTGTTGTTTTTGTGTTCTTTCCTGGTTTTGGTATCAGGATGATACTGGGCTTTATAGAATGAGTTAGAGAGGACTCCCTCCTTCTTGATGTTATGGAAGAGTCTCAGTAAAATAGGTGACAATTCTTTGTAGATCGTAGAATTTTAATGGGAATCCATCTGGTCCAGAGCCTTTTTTGTCGGGATAGTTTTTATTACTGTTTCAATCTCCTTATTAGTTATTGGTCTGTTTAGGATTTCTATTTCTTCCTGATTCAAGCTTGGAAGGTCATGTGTTCCCAGAAATTTACACATTCTTCCAGATTTTCTAGTTTGTGTGCATAGTACATCGTACTCATGGGTGATATTTTGTATTTCTGTGATAACATTTGTGGTGTCTCATTTTTCATTTCTGTTTGAGCTTATTTGAGTCCTTTCTCTTCTATTTCTGATTAATCTAGCTAGAGTTCTATCAATTCTGTTTATCTTTTCAAAGAACCAAATTTTTGTTTCATTGATCCTTTGTATTTTATTGTTTTTTGGTTTCCATTTGCTTTGTTAATTCTTTTCTTCTTCTGGTTTTGGGTTTGGGTTGTTCTTCTTTTTCTAGTTCCTTGAAATATGACATCAAATTAATTCGTGATCTTTCTGGCTTTCTGATATAAGCATATAAGCCTATGAACTTCCCTCTTAACACTGCTTTTACTATATTCCATAGATTTTTGGATGCGTGTGTCATGTTTGTCTTTGAGTTCAAGGAATCTTTTGATTTCCATCTGAATTTCATCACTGACCCAAGGATCATTCAGCAGCAGGTTGTTTAACTTCCATGACTTTGTGTAGCTTTAAGAGTTCCTCTTGGAATTGATTTCTAGTTTTATTCCACTGTGATCTGAGAAGATATATGGAATGATTTTGATTTTTCTGAATTTGCTGAGAGTAGTTTTGTGGTCTAACATATGATCTACCTTGGAAAATGTCCCATGTGCTGGTGAGAGGAATGTATATTCTGCAGTTTTTTGGTAGAATGTTCTATAGATATCTGTTAGGTACATTTGTTCTAGAGTCCTGTTTAAATCAAATGTTTCTTTGTTGATCTTCTGCCTCAATGATCTGTCTAATTTTGTCAGTGGAGTGTTGAAATCCCCAGTAATTATGATGCTGCTGTTTCTTTCTTTGCTTAGATCTAGCAGGATTTGTTTTATGAATCTGGGAGCTCCTTTGTTAGTATATATATGTTTAGGATTATTATATCTTCTTGCTGAATTGTTCCATTTATCATTATATAATGACCATCTTTGTCTTTATTTTACCTTGTTGATTTAAAGTCTATTTTACCTGATATGAGAATAGCTAATCCTGCTTGCTTTTGGTTTCCATTTGCATGAAATATTTTTTTCCATCACTTTACTTTGAGTCTATGAGAATCCTTGCAAGTTAGATTGGTTTCTTGCAGACAGCATATACTTGGTGCATTTTTTCATCCATTCAGCCAGTCTATATCTCTTAAATGGAGTGTTAAGACCATTTACACTCAATATTGGTATTGACATATGAGATATTATTCTGTTCATCATGTTGATTTTTACCTAGTTGCTTTGTTTTCTCCCTTGTGTTACTGTTTTATAAGAGTTGTGAGATTTAACTTTCAGGTGTTTTTACACTTGTGGGTATTTATTATTCTGTTTCATGTATAGATCACTTTTAAGCATTTCCTGTAGGGCAGATCTAGTGGTGACAAATCCCCTTGAAGTCTGAGATAGACTTTATTTCTCCTTCATTTATGAAACTTAGTTTTGCAGGATACGAAGTTATTGGCTGGCAGTTGTTCTTTTTAAGAAGAAAAAACATGGGATGCCAATCTCTCTGTCTTGAAAGGTCTCTGCTGAGAGATTTGCTGTTAGTGTGATGGGTTTTCCTTTGTAAATAACTTGCTGCTTTCATCTTGCAGCTTGTAAGATTTTCTCCTTCACTTTGATCTTGGTCAAGCTGATGACTATGTGTCTTGATGATGTCCTACCTGCTATGAATCTTCCAGGTGTTCAATGACCATCTTTTGTCTGGATATCTGAATCTCTGGCAATACCAGGGAAGTTTTCTTCTATTATTCTCTCAATAATTGCTTTTTCTTCTTCTCCCTCAGGGATACCTGTAATTCTTATATTAGCTCACTTTGCATAATCCCATATTTCTCACATTGATTGTTCATTCCTCTTTCTTCTTTTTTTTACTGACTGGGTTACTTCAAAGCTCTGAAATTCTTTCTTCTGCTTGGTCTAGTCAACTTTTAAAGCTTTCTGCTGTATTTTGAAATTCCCTAAATAACTCTTTCATTTCTTTAAGTTCTGTTATCTCTTTTCTAATATTATCTATCTCTTTAGTGAATTTTTTATTCATGTCCTGAATTATTTTATTTTTTTGTTTGTTTATTTGAGATGGTTTTATACCATTTCCTCTATTCCATTCATCTTCCTTGCCATCCATAAAATGAATTCCATATCTGTCATTTCAACAATTTCCTTTTGGTTAGAGTTCTTCACTGGAGAGTTATTGTGATCCTTTGGGGGTGTCAGGACAGCCTCTTTTTTCAAGTTGCCAGAGTTTTTATGCTTGTTCCTTCTCATCTAGGGCCTCTTCTCTCAGATCAAAACATATAGCAGATACATTATACCTATTCTCCTCTGCTGGAACCTCTGTTGCTCGGTGAAGATAGGGTTGGGTCCCTGGGTGGCATGCTTAGGTCCTACTCCAGAAGCTTGACCAGGCAGGAGAGGGGCAGATGTACTATGAGACTTTAATGCTGCTGCTCTGCTGCATCTCCCCTGTTCCTCTATGGTTGTAACCAGGCTGCTATGGCAGGGCTGGCCCCTGGTGCAAGGTGAGTGTGCAAGGTGGGGTTGGCTGGTGGGATGGGGCATATGCATAAGACAGAGGAGATCCCTGGGGCACAGCACACATGCATGCAGGCCTGGGCAGCTAAGGTGCCAGGCATGTGAGCCAGACAAGGGTGTGGCACATGCAGGGTGTGGCACATGCACAGGGCATAGCAAGTGCATGGAGTGTAGCAGGCCTGCAGGGCAGAGCAGGTCCATGGAGAGGAGCAAGTCCATGGGGTGGAATGGGCCCCCAGCATGGAGCAGGCCCAAGGGTCACAGCTCACACGCAGGACAGAGGGGGCCCATGAGACAAGGCACCTGCATGGGATGGAGCGGATCTGCAGGGTGCAGCACTCAGGTGTGCAGGCTAAGATGGGCATGCAGCCAGGGCAATGTAGGGCATGGCACCCAGGGCACCTGTGTGAGATGGTGTGGGTCCACAGTCCTCCCAGATCCAAAGGCAGCAGCTGTGCTGGCTCTTGCCCCACTCAGGGCCTCCCAGGTGGTGGCAGCAACAGTTGTCCAGCTGCCCTGACAGTGAGCAGTGGGTGCTGAGGGCTAAAGGCTCATGGGAGGTTCAGTTAAGCAGGATCACCCAGGCCATAGCAGCAGGCACCAGGCCCATGATCTCTTGTTCTGCCCAGGTCCCCCAGCACCATCAACATCAGGGGGACACATCACCTATCCACAGGGTACATGAGAGCACCAGGATTCCCCACTCCCTCCCCACCTGGCAGGGGCAAGGGGGAGGCAGCAGTCACAGATATGACCACTGGGCAGAAGTAGCCTTCCAGGGTTGGGATGTTACAGTGGTGCCAGCCACAGTGCCCAGGACTTACAAGCCAACCACCCCTTCTTTCTGGAGCAACACAGCTATATAACCTCCAGTCAGGTTTCTGTATCAGTTTGCAGGCCTGCTGTGGTGGAGAAACCCTCCTGCCACTCTTGCTGCAGTGTCCTCAGGGGAAACGCGGAGTCCAGTATTCTCTCCTTTGTCCCCTTCCCACATGTAGGCACCTTCCCCAAGTGCCTCCCTCCCTGTCAAGCGGGATGTCTCACTTCTCTCTTCTTCACGTCACTCCTGCCTCCTGTTTGTGGACTCCCTGGGCTCTGGCTCAGTCAGCGGGTCCAAAGGTGGGTATCTACCCGCCACCTTCAATCCTCTCCAAGAGGGCAGTGTTGCATGGGCCGCTTCTACTCCACCATCTTGGCCCTTCCCCTATTCTGAAATTTTATCAAGAGTTAGGCCACCTCCCTCCTTGAGAATTTGGAATTGGGACTAAGATTCTGGTTCAGTTTAGGTTTATTCATTCATTCATTCCATAATATTTGTTGAGCACTTACTATATGCTAGGCATTGTTCTAGGAACGAGAGATTTGGCAATTAAACAAAAAGGAAAACCAGGAGAATTACATGTGAAAAACTATTACAAAGAAGGTTTGTATGTACAAAAAGGAAATAGAGCAATTAGGCTGGGGTTTCCAGATGTTTTGTGAAAGGTGAGCTTCTTTTTGCTTTCTTAAGCCTAGGGATGAAGTGCTGGCAGTAAGAAAACACACTGAGAAGCAGAGAAGGTTAATAGCAACTGACCAGAGATCTGGCAGATACATTTTAGAACCACCAATGAGTCCTGATGTACTGATTAAAATCACAGGGCTAGCAGAACTGTGAGACTTCCTGAAGAATCTTGAAAATGCTTAAGAATTAGGGAAGAGTAGAGATAGCATGTGGAATGTTTTATGTAATACAGTTTCTGTTAACTGTATTAATAAAACAACATTGTTCTAAGAAAGGGGGGAATATGGTGCCTGCTCAAGAGAAGGGGGTAGGGACGGGAATGGAGGAACAGCAACAGGTTCATTAAGGGTGGTGGGGGATTTAGAACCATTTGTTAAGGATTTAAGATTGGTTGGGGTGACACAAATGAGATCAGACTAGAGGGTAAAAAAAATATTACAAAGGGTAAAAAAACATTGTTGGAGTCTCATTGAACAGGGAAGGTGAAGAGGAAGTCATTAAGAATCATGATTAACATCTGTGACTCAATATTAGGAGTACACATTAAAAGAATACAGCATATTTTGAATTTACAAAGCCCAGGAGTGGATAAGAATTACAAATTAATTTGTTTCATCAATGTAACCAGCATGATTCACATCTTCCATGGATCCCCAATCCCCAAGTTATGACATCTCAGATCCTTATCCCATTTGGCTGGATAAGTTTAGTCTTTACCAGATTTCCATCCCAAGTATTCTGGACTCCCTGGAAAATGCTTGCATGCTCTTCAAATCTGTCTTGATTGCCACCTGCCAGCTCCGCCAGCCCCCTGGCTCCAGGCCTCTCTCTGTGGACCATTACTTGCTCCCACACACGTGACCACCTACCAGCTCCACAGAGGTTTCTTAGGAGCTCATCCCTCCTAGACAGTGTCACCTAAAGCCTGGGTATAGTCGCTTCCTCAAGTCCCAGTTATAACAGACATCAGGTCACCAAGATTTTATTGAAGCTTTGAGGATAATAAAAGGATTAAAGAAAAGGAAATAAGGCAGTAAAATTGAAACTGCTTTTAGATATAGTATCCTCAAAACCTGCAAGACAAGACCCAAGGCCAAATTCAAGAGATCCATGACAGTAGCCCTTCCATCTAGCCCATGTTTTAGGAACCTGGTTATGAACCACACATATACCCCAGTAAGTTCTTAAACATATCTTTTCAATGAAGTAAGTTCCTAATCCCAAAGCCTAGAAAAACCAAGGAGTTTATTCCCCACTTCCCAATCCTCATTCCATGACCTTAGACCTACCTCTACCTTTCAGGGAAAACCCCCCCTGAGGTTGAGGTCCTGCTTTGAGCCCATAAATGCGCAAGAGTTCATGCAGTACATTTCCCAGTTCTGGCTTATTCACTCTTGAATAATGCAAGATATTAGACATCAACAGTCTATCCTGTGTTGAGCTGCATCAAACTCAGGCCACATGAGTTGAAGATCAAATTTGCGTATGTTTCTAGCCATGACAGGTCTCGGCTTCTACTCTCCCATCAGTAGCTGCTGAAACATATACACCACTTATCTAGAGCAAAGGTAAGAATACATGGCTATAGAGAAGTCCAAATCTATACAGAGGAAAGAAGCATGTTCTAAGGGAAACAATCCTCTGAGATGCAATTCTGTCTGCTGTAAAAGACAAACTTCTAAATCCTAACATCAAATAGTTTATCTCTTGGGGACCAAGAAATGTCAACCCTTTTGAAGTCCAAAGGAGACTCTGCTCTGTGTTCAGCTACAAGCCCAAGGGATGGGGGTAGTGGCCCAGGAATAAAGAATGATGATGAACCTCTGGTTAAGGAGCTGCTGTTCTTGAAGCTTTAAAATAAGAGGGGTTTTTTTTTCTAACTTCTACCCATCCCATTGTTGGGGAGTATCACATAAGACTCTGCTATATAACCAATTTGATACTTGTGAATTTTCTTAATATTGTGGTAGTAACTATAAATATGTATATTAGCCATTTACCTTTTATAATATTTTTTAAAAACCTGAGGGCCAAATGTATGTGAAAAGGCCTTGACAGGTGTAAATTATTGCCTCAGCTCCTCTAAGGAAGTCTTTGGAAAGCTGAAGACAAAATAATTTGGAGACAATGCAGACTGAAATAAGCCCAAAACCTTGCATATGACATGGAGTGTGGCAATGTGCTCAAATTCTCTCACATCCCAAATTACATCCTTATTTTGAAAACTCATTACCACACATCCCTGGCCAGAGGTCTTTGGAGCAATTCCTCTCTCTGAGCCCTAACTATTAACTGCTTTAAAGTTCTTTGGTATTAGAAACTCACTCATTGATCTGTTGCTATTCAAACTGCTTATATACTCCTTGTATCTAAAATCCTTTTACAGAAATTGTATTTAGTAATAGTGAATTTTCCATAAATCTGAAAATCAACCTTGGACTTTCAATTAAACATAACGGCTTGTACATATATTTATCTTCACTTCTTTCCAGTCCCACTAAGATTGCTGTGAATTGATTTTTTCAAAAGGCCTTATCTATAAAGGCAGGCCAAATCCCTTAGGCTCAGACATTACTTGGAGGTGCCAGTCACCTTTGAGGAAATGGAAATTCAGTGAAAATCCACACACTGAACATGGAATCTCTAGTTCTTTTCCCAATTTAACTCCCAGAAGACAAAGTATCTAGGCATGTGCTCCTCAGCCAGCAGACTGGAGAATTCTAAGAAAAATTACAACTCAAGAGAAAAACCTAAAAATATTGACATTTTGCATTCTCCCCTCTGCAATGAAATTTCCAGGTCACACCTGCTCACAAAAGTCAGCAAACCTGATGCTCAGACGAGACTTTCCAAACAGCTTTTCATAGTCCCATTCTCAAAATGAACAGCCAAAGATCACCAGATATTTGAGAAATGCCTCTAAAATGAAGACAGAGACCAAAACAGGGGGAAAAAAGATAGAAGAGGAGGCAGAGATAATTGGGGGAAGAAAAGAATATTTGAAAAGGTCAATTAATTATTATGCTCCAAGAGATAAGAAAAGATTTTTGAAAACGTTACACAAATGGAAAGCTTTAAAAAGTAAAAAAGGAACAGCATGGAACAAGACAGTTTGTGACAATTAAAAACATGATATATTCATATATTAAAATTCATTATGTGAGAGAAGATAGAAGTTGAACAAATCTCCCAGGGAGACAGGTAGCAATGGTTGTTTCAGGGTGCAAGCCACTGAAATGCTGTCACATGAGCTGCTCCCACTGGAGCTGTGACACATCTGGCTGTGCCCTGAACAGAGCTTCCTGAACACCATATAAATTTAGTTCACCCTAAACACGCCAAGAAAGACAAGGGCTTTTGAGCTTTTGTCCCTATCTCCTCTCACACAGCACCAAAACATTTTAATCAATGTGGTAATTTATTTTATTAGACAGATGGTTGGAGTGCAGAATGCCAAATATCTCAATATTCAATTCAGTCTGTATAGATACTGCCCTGAAGCAGGGAGGGGAGAAAGAACCCCAAAATGTATCATTTTCTGTGCAACATGTGCTGCAAAGCAAGGGGGCATTTCCTCCCCTGCATTTCCTGCTTCCATATCATAGTCATTCCAAAGAAATTATTAAAACTTATGAAAATATGAGCCTTTGTCACCCATCACTGTTGAATAATGATCACTTTAGTCATGAAGGAGTTTGCTCTGATAAGGAAACGTACTGCCTAGAAAATGTAATGTTTCATATTCATGCATCTGTGCTCTTCCAAATGTTTTCTTGGCACCATATTTTGTGTGATTAATTTTCCACTAGATTTACAAAGGAATAAAAATCTTTCTTTCAAAAGTTTAACTTGCATTTTCTAAATAACTCCTGACACCAAATGCTGAAGTTATACCTTAGTTTTTCAGCAGGAAAAAAAATGCTATTTTAAGTGGACATTTTCAGTTGGACATTATCTTTTTCAACATACCTATATACTTCATCAAATTTATTTAGCAAAGTATTATTGAATATGCATTATAATATACTGAGTCTCTAGTCCTATTGTAGTCCTCCTAAACTTCCATAGAGAAAGAACAGAGTAAAACTCAGGGCCCTACATCTCTAGCTTATGATGCACAGAGCAGACTACTGGAGACCAATCAGAGCACAATTCCAAAAGTGTAAGCAGGAAAATTGTACAGCAGAATGCCATGGCACTGAGCTGAGCTTGCTGTCCATTCTCAGAATACAGAATTATCCCTCCTTCAGAATTTAATTCAGGATCATGGAAAGTGATAGAAATTTCAGAGTCCCATGTTGAATGAAGAACCAGGAACTAAGATATATACAATAGGTACCATGTGTACATATCAGGAGATAACATATGAGTTTTGTAGATAAGGTCATAGAACCAAAATAAAACAAAAACATAGTTTCCTCTCACATCCCTCTGACTGATCCTGCCCCATCAACACACACACAAAATTTGATTCATTACATCTAAGATGGGGTAAGAGAATCTATAGCTTTAAAAAGCTCCCAGGTGATAGCAATAATCAGCTAGCAGACTATCCCTCTCAGTGATCTTTTAAGTCCCTTCTAGGGCTTGGGCAGACAGAAGACATGGCCTGTGCCCTCCAGGAGCCTGAAATATAATTAGAAAGTTAAGACAGAACATGGCAATATAAGGTAAGTATTATAGGAGCTATACGAGTATTATAAATAAAAATTCTAAGGATGTAAAGGTTCAGAAGCTCATCTCTGTAAGGCCCCAATATAAGCCTTACAGAGTTTTTAGAGTGTGAAAAGGCAGGAGAAATGGAAAAAGCCATTCCTGAGAGAGACAGGAGAAAAGCACTGGAGTATGTGCAGCAGGCCCAGCAACACATGCAGCAAATACTGGCTCTGAGCAGTGCCAGCCTGGTCCTGACCCAATAATTCTCCCTTCTGGAGAGTTTTCACCCAGGTTTGCTTACCTCAAGGTGTCCTGTAGGTGGAAGAGGAGAACATTGATGAGTTAGCCTGATGTATCTTAAGTCCATACAGTCTTCTCAGATCAACCTAAACTTATCTCTTTCCTCCTCTGAATTTAGCTAGAGGTGAACTAAGAGCACCTAATCCAACTCCCTCATATTACACAGCATGATCTTAGGAGATTCAGTTGCTTGTCCAATGTCACACAGGTAGTAGAAGAGCCAAGAGAAGTAGACCTCTGATCTCTCATTGACAACCCAATGTTCTCTGCATTACTCTACCTTTTTTTCTTGTCGAAGAGAAATGGCATCAGTTCTTAATATATTAACCCATGTGTTTTAATTTTCATCATCATCCATAGAGTCTAGTGCAGTGTCAGACATAAGGAGTGCCCAAAAAATACTTGTGAAATGGAAGCATGCTGAATATCTCAATAAAGCTGTTAATAAAAACAAGGATGGACTTTCACTTCTGAGAAGATGAATTAGACATACTTCTCCTTATTCCTCTCACTAAGCACAACTAAAATCCCTTGACATTGTATATAAAACAAACATAAGAAGATTCTGAAAGGTGAAGAGAAGAAGACAGACTCACTAGGACCTCAGGACCTAAAGAACAATACCATGGTGAGTTCCTTGGTTTTCTTTTAGCTTCACATATCCCAGACTTGGAGCTGAAGAAGCCAGCAACATGAAAATGCCAACAGGTACAGACAAATAAAGCCGCAACAAAAGCTTGCTCTCTCTAGCCAAAGGACCAGGAAAGTGCACTAGCAACACAGAAATGCTTAGACAAGAACCACTCTACTCCAGCCAAACACCACAGAAAAAAACTATAGCTCCACCACTTTCAATGCCAGCAAAGGCTAAATGTGCAGTTTAGACTAGCATCCCTAAAAGGCTGTAGCAAAGCACTCCAAAACTGGCACCAAAGTAACGTCAGACAGGGCTAAGTAGGCTTTCATCTCCACAGAGTGGTAACATATCCCCCATTGTATCAGTGGAAAACCACATGTGGAGCCTAGACTTTCATCCCCCTCCAGCAGTAATGAGGGTAACCCTAACCCTCCCCACTGGGAGGGTGGGAGGCAAGGAGGCCTAGTACAGAGTCAGGACTTTTACCACTTCTCAGCAGTAATAAGTCCACTCCCCCTACCGTAGTATCAGTGGAAACCACATAAAGAAAGAAAGAAAGAAGCAAATGAAAATTTTAAAACTGAAAAATACAGTCACCAAAATTAAAGCTCAATGGATGATTTCAAAAGAAAAATGGAGGAGAGAAAGAAAACAGTTAGTGAACTGGAACAATAGAAATTACCCAGTCTGAAAAATATAGAAAAAATAGACTGGAAAAAACAGATAAACAGAACCTCAGAAACATATGGGACTACACAACAAAAAGATCTAATGTTTATGTCATTGGAGTGTCAGAAATAAGGGAGAAAAAGAGTGGAGCTTAAAAAAGCACTTAAAACATAACGACTGAGATCATCCCAAATTTGACAAAATACCTAAGCTTACAGATTCAAGAAGCTAAGTAAATCCCAAACAACTTAAACCCAGCAAAACCACACCAAGACAAATCATAGTTAAATCTATGAAAACTAAAAACCAAAAAAAAAAAAAAAAAACAAATGTAGAAAGCAGCAAGAGACAATGACACTTTACCTAAAGGGGAAAGAAAATTTGAATGACAGCAGGTGTCTTTCATAAACAATGAAGGTTGAAAGGAAATGGTGAAGGAAAAGAAGTATCAACCCAGAATTCTATATCCAGATAAAATATTCTTCAAGTTCATGATGGGGAGATCAAGATATTCTTGCTGAAAGATAGTTAAAAGATTTTCAGCAGCACATCTACTCTAAAAGAATGCCAAAAGAAAGTTCTCTGGGAAGAAAGGAAATAATAAAAACAAAAACTCTTAGAGCAATGGAAAGAGTAAAAATATGGGTAAATACATCTTGCCCCACCTCTTGCATTTACAAAATTATATTTGATGGTTGAAGTAAAAATTTTAATACTGCCTGGTTTAGTTATAAATGTATATGGAAGAAATATTTAAGGCAATTATATTATAAATGAGGAAGGTAAAGGGTTGTAAAGGGAGGTAAGGTTTCTGCACTTCACTCATACTGGTAAAGTCTTGACATCAATAGGCTGCAATAAATTATGTATATAGAATTTAATTACAGCAATACAAAGAGATACACTTAAAAACACTATAGATAATTCAAAATTTTTAAAAATTGTTCAAGTAATCCATGGAAAGGCAGGAAAAATAAAACAGAGAAACAAAAAAAAAAACAGAAAGAACAAACAAAAAATAAAATGGTGGACTAATGCCCTA
Organism: Daubentonia madagascariensis; assembly: GCA_023783475.1. NCBI lineage: Eukaryota > Metazoa > Chordata > Mammalia > Primates > Daubentoniidae > Daubentonia > Daubentonia madagascariensis. The sequence goes on along the minus strand of JAKFHU010001035.1, from coordinate 33,926,611 downwards.
ATATATCAAAAATTATATTAAATATAAACAGTCTAAATACACCAATTAAAAGATGGAAACCAGCAGAGTAGATTTAAAAACATGATCAGCAAAAAAACCCCTCACTTTAGATGTAATGATAAATACACGTAGAAAGTAAAAAAATAAAGATATATCATGCAATTTTTCTTAGTCCATTCAAGCTGCTATAACAAAATACCATACACTATATAGTTTATAAACAACAGAAATTGATTTCTCACAGTTCTGAAGGCTGGGAAATCCAAGATCAAGGCACTGGCAGATTCAGTGTGTGGTGAGGGCCAATTTTCTAGTTCATAAATGGCACCTTTGATCTTCTATTTATATGGTCAAAGGGGCAAGGCAGCTCTCTGGGGCCTCTTTTACAAGGACATTAATCCTATTTATGAGGGCTCTGCCCTAATGATCCCAAAGGCCCCACCTGCTAATATCATCACATTGATGATTAGATTTCAACATATAAATTTTGAGGGGGACACAAACATTCAGAACATAACAAAATTATTAAAAGAAAGCAGAAAGAATTATATTAACATCAGATAAGTAGACTTCAGAGCAAGGAAAATTACCAGAGACAGAGAGGGACATTATACAGTTGACCCTTGAACAACACAGGTTTGAACTGCATGGGTCCACTATACACAGATTTTTTTCAACCAAACATACATCAAAAATACAGTATTCATGGGGCACAAAACCTGAGTATGTGGAGGACCAACTTTTTGTATACATGAGTTCCACAGGGCTCTACTGCAGGACTTGAGTATATGCAATTGGATACACAGGTCTAACCAATCCCTGAAACTCTTATATGATAAAAGAGATAGTTCACTAAGAAGACATAACAATTCTACATGTGTCAGCACCTAACAAGAGAGATACAAAATATGTGAAGCAAAAATTGATAGAACTGAAAGAAAAATAGATAATCCACATAACTTGGAGACTTCAAAACCCTCTCTAAATATTGATAGAACAACTAGTCAGAAAATCACCAAGGATATAGAAGAACTCAATAACACCATCAATCAACAAGATCTAATCAACATTTATAAAACTCTTCACCCAAGAACAGAATACATATCTTTTCAAGCACCCACAGAACATATATCAGGGTAGACCATACCCTGGGCCATAAAACAATCTCAACAAACTTAGAAGAACTGAAATTATATATGGTCACTAACCACAATAAAATCAAACTAGAAATCAATAACAGAAAGATAATAGGAAAATCTTCAAATATAGTAAACTAAACATACTTTTTAAAAATCCACAGGTCAAAGAGAAAGTCTCAAAGAAAATTTAAAAATACATTGAACTGAACTAAAATGAAAATACAACATACCAAAACTTGTAAAATACAATTAAAGCAATGCTAAGAGAGAAACTTGTAGTACTAAATGCATATGTTAGAAAAGTCTCAGATTAATAATCTAAGCTACTGCCTCAAGAAACTAAAAAAAGAGCAGCAAAATGAATCCAAATGAGCAGAAGAAAGGAAATAATAAAGAATAGAAATAAATGAAATTAAAAACAGAAAAGTAGCAAAATCAATGAAACAAAAAAACTGGTTCTTTGAGAAGATCAATAAAATTGTCAAACCACAAGCAAGACTAACAAAGAAAGAGAGAAGGTACAAGTTGCCAATATCAGGAATGAAACAGGAGATATCACTACAGACCCTGCAGACATCAAAAGGATAATGAGGGAATACTAGGAATATCTGTGGATGCATAAATTTTTAACTTAGATGAAATGGATTAATTCCTCAAACACACAAACTACCACAACTCATTCAATATGAAATGTAAAACTTGAATAACTTTATAATTATTAAAGATATCAATTTATAATTTTAAAACTCTCAAAAAGGAATTACCAGGCCAAGATAGTTTCACTGGAGAATTTCAACAAACCTTTAAAGAATTAACACAGTTCTACATAATTTCATCAAAAAACAGAAGAGGAATGACACTTCCCAGTTCATTTTATGAAGCTAGTATTGCCCTGTTACCAAAACTAGACAAGAAAGAAAGAAAAAAAGAAAGAGAGAAAGAAAGAAAAGAAAGAAAAGTGCAGACCAATATTCTTCACGGATGTAGGTGCCAAAAGTCCTTAATAATACTTTAGCAAGTAGAATTCAGCAATACATAAGAAGAATTACACACCATGACCAAGTGGGTTTTATTCCAGGGATGCAAACCTCGTTCAATATTTGAAAATCAATCAATGTAACTTACTGTATTAACAGCCTAAAGAAGAAGAGTCCCATAATCCTATCAATTAATACAGAAAATGCATTTGACAAAAATTAACAGCCATTCATTGAAAAAAAAATACTCTCATAAACACAGGAATAGAGGGGGAACTTCCTCAACTCGATAAAGAGCATCTACGAAAACCACACAGCTAACATCATACTTAAGGGTGAAAAACGGAATGCTTTTTTCCTAAGATCAGGAACAAGGGAAGGGGGTTTGCCCCCACCACTCTTGTTCATTGTTGTACTGGAAGTTCTAGCTAGTAAAATAAAGCAGAAAGGGAAATAAAAGGGATATGGATTAGAAAGGAAGAAATAAATTGTCCCTGATCACAGATGACACAACTAACTGTCTAGGTGGAAAATTCTAAGAAATCTACCAAAAAAAACCAAAACAAACAAAAAACCAATAAACTCCAAGAACTAGTAAGTGAGTCTGCAAAGTCACAGGTTACAAGATAAACATACAAAAATCAATTGTATTCCTATATACTAGCAATAAACATATGGACACTGAAGGTTAAAATTTAATACCATTTACTATTGCTGAACAACAGCAAAAAGAAATACAAAGATGTAAAAGTAACAAAACATGACAGGACTTGTATGTTGAAAGCTACTCAGTGCTGATGAAAGAAACCAAAGAAAATCTAAATAAAGGGAGAAACATACAATGTTCATGGATGACAGTAAAGATGCCAATTCTTCCCAAATAAAGTTTTAAAAATGCCTATCAAAATCTCAGCAAGATTTTTGAAGATATAGACAAAATTATTCTAAAATTTCTATGAAAAGAAAAAGAACTAGAATAGCTAAAACAATTTTTTAATAAAGAATAAAGTGGAAGAAATCAACCTATCTAACTTCAAGATTTTTATATAGTAATCAAGACTGTGTGGTACTGGTAGAGGGGGTCTTGGAACCACATAGATAGGCACATAGATCAATGGAACAGAATAGAGAAACCAAAAATAGACCCTCACAAATATGCATGAGTGATTTTTGACAAAGGTGCAAAAGCAACTCACGGGAGAAAGTATAGCCCTTTCAACAAATGGTGCTAGAGAAATTAGACACCCATAGGCCAAAAAAAAGAGAAAAGAACCTCAACCTAAACCTCCTATCTATATAAAAAGTTAAAAGTTAACTCAAAATAGATCACAAATTTAAATGTAAAACATAAAACTATAAAACTTTTAGAAAAAAATGAACAAGAAAATCTTTAAGATCTAGGGCTAGGCCAAGAGTTCTTAGACTTCACACCAAAAGTACAATTCATAAAAAGAAAATGGACAAATTGACTTTCATCAAAATTTAAAACTTTTGCTCTGTGAAAGACCCTGTTAAGAGGATGAAAAGACAAGATAAGGACTGGGAGAAAATATTTACAAACCATATATCTGACAAAGGACGAGTATCTAAAATATACAAAGAACTTTCAGAACTCACCAGTAAAAAAATCAATCATAATCCAGTTAGAAAATGGGCGAAACATGAGATCTTTTTTCCAAAGAGGATAGAAAGCTGGTAAATAAGCACATGAAAAGATGTTCAACATCATTAGCCATTAGAAAAATGCAAATTTAAACCATAATAGATATCACTACAATAGATAACTACATAGTTATCAGAATAACTAAAATAAAAAATAATGGCAGCACCAAATCCTGTTGAGAATGCAGAGAAACTGGATCACTCAGACATTGCTGATGGGAATGTAAAGTGGCACAGCCACTCTCAAAGACAGTTTGTTATTTTCTTTAAAATCGAAACATATAATTACCATACAACTCAGCAACTGCCCTCCTGAGTATTTATCCCTTAGAAATGCAAACTTACGAACACAAAAACACCTGGGCATGAATGTTCATAGCAGCTTTATTCATAATAGCCCAAACTAGGTATCCTTCAACAAGTGAATGTTTAACTGTAGTACATCCATACCATGGAATACTTACTACTCAGCAGTAAAAAGGATTAAACTATTGACAAACACCACAACGTAGATAAATACCCAGAGAAGTACGTTGAGTGCAAAGAGACAATCACCAAAAGTTACATACTGTATGATTCTACTTAGATACTATTCTTGAAATGACAAAATTGTAGGAATGTTAAACTGAGTAGTGGTTGCCAAAAGTAAAGTAGGGGTGAAGAAACGGAAGGAAGTAGATGTGGCTGTAAGAAGGCAGCATGATGGACCTTGTGATGATAGAAATGTTCTATGTCTTGACTGTGTCAATGTCAGTATCTTGGTTGTGACATTGTACTATAGTTTTGTAAGATGATACCATTGGAGTATACAGGGTAAAGGGTACATGGAATCTCTTTTCATTATTTCTTACAACTGCATGAGAATCTACAGTATTGAAATACACAATCTAAAAATTGAAATTTTAATTAAAAAATGAGATGTCATGCTTCATGAGATAACATGAATAAAATTTTGAATAAACAAAAATATTTCTTTTTTGAAAAAGAATACTCTTCTAAATATCTTGTCCTGCATATTCATCTCCTACTCCAGTCTGGTGGTTCCATAGGTCCTCTTAGGAACAGAATTGTGGGTGAAGGGCCAAATAAGGAAGGCCCCACACCTGGGAAGTCCCCGCTAACCACTGGAAACCACTCAGTCAACTTTGAGTTAGATAAAATGCAACCTTAATCCAGCTCCAGCTCCAGCTCCACAGCCAAGGAGGGTGACATGAAACAACACAAGGACTTTCTCTTCCTGTGTTAAAGGGCATGAGGACAGCAGTCCCCACCCACCTCACTGCATTCTAAGAGGATGAGCAGGATGACGTCTGTGACAAGTGTTGAATTCCTCAAGAGACTTATTAAGTGAAGAATCAACTTCCGTGATGGTCATGGTTGCAGTTTGAAGGAAAGAAAATGTAATTCACACTGGGAACCTCCAGCATGCTGACAATTTGCAAACAGAAAAATGAAGAAGCAATTGAGGTGAAAAGGTGAGAAGGAAAGGTTTTAGTCCCAAATGGCACATGGTTGGCTTGATTCCTGCAGTAACCACCCCAACAACCCACAGGTACAGGGCCTTAAGAATGCCCTTCAGGGTATCCATGGCCAATAATACGGAAGAACCCAATTACTATTATGTGATGTCTCCTGTCATATCAAATTGTTTCATCAAATCATTTAATATATTGTAGATTTGGCAATAGTCAGCATTTCAGCTTTCTCTCTGAATTTTAAGAATTGTAAAGTCTACGTGTCATTCCAGGGCCAATGCTACCCTCTAGTGGCTAGAATAGGTAGCTGGATTGATAGAGCTGAACTTGCCTGCTTCATCAGTTTTCCTTTTGTCATTTGATAACTGTCCTCATCAAACCTCACAAAAGAATAGTATTCCTTTTAAATAAAAATTAATACATTCTATGGTATCATGGACTAGCAAGTTAGAATAACAGCATGAGCTAGAAGGTTAGCTAGGTTGTCTCCTCAGAGGGTGAGGACATCCAGGGAGGTGTGTGGAGTAAAGAACATGCTTTGGGGGATCTCAGATGTGAGTTTAGAACCTAGCCCTACCACTGGTTAAGGTTCTTGGTCAAGTCACTTGACCGTGATGCCTTGGTTGTCTCTCTTATGACAGAGCTATGACACTTAAACCCCAATCTTTGATGCCAATCCTGTTCTTGCCCCTACAAGGTCTCCCCAGATATGGTCTCTAGAAAATCCTATTTTTAAGTGGAAAAATCTCAAAATCTACTTTCAACAGTGCCAGCAATTAAAATCCAGTCTCAATTAGGGGAAAAATGGAAACAAGTTTGAGATTGATCAGGCCAGAGTACCACACTCTCAAGGAGCCATTCATGTTTATAATCTTCACTCAAAATGAAATCACAATGATTACCTTTTGTATTGAAGGGGGAAAACCCCCTCTGAATATTGACTGCCTATCCCCCAGCTACGAAGATGTCTTATTTGGGGAGAGGAGGACAGGAAGCTTAGGTGTCATTTCAATTCAAGATGCAAAGTCACCCTCAAGTATATGGGGACAACCAAGACCACACTTTCCAAAGTGGTCTGGCAAGTTATCTTGTTCTCTACTAAAAGAAAAAAAAATCCCTACAGGTATATGCAGCTGCAAGAAATTACTCATCTTCATTAAACACTCACTTAAAAGACTAATTCAAATGACCCTGCTGCCTACACCTGTGTGAGAAAAGTAAACAAGTTGTAAGGGGAAAGGGCAACATCTACATTTAAAAAAGTCCATAAAAGTATGTAAATGGTCATTTGCAGAACACCAATATTAACTATCAAGGCATCAAATAATTATTCTCCTCTTTACTAAGTGACTTGGGTTGTTATTCCCAGGATAATTTATTGCTCCTGTTGCTAAATATTGCCAATCTCTTACAGAAATACAAGTCCCATGTTACTCCCTAAAAGTGGCATAAAATCAACGGCTCAAAAGAGAGTTTAGGGCCCAATACTAGCTTCCTGCTTCCACCCAGAGACAGAAGATCATATGCTTAAAGCTTTCATGAAGCAACCAAAAATCTGTGCATAGAGTGAACATGAGATATGAAGTATTACTACTACCAGGTACTATCTATGTTCCAGGAAGTGTGCTGGAACATTTCATGGGTTATTTGATTTTCACCACAAGTACATGTTGTTGTTCATATCATTTTCAAGGCTTAGAGAATGGTGGTAATCTGTCCATGAGCAAACAACCCCTAAGCAGCCAAAGAGGAGTTAGAATCATCTTAAACTCCCAAGCCCAAAACTTTAGTCACCCTGCTAGTCAATCCTGGGGGCTGACTGCTTAATACGTGGAGTCTCAAACACGGCTACATGTTGGAATCATCTGAAGAGTTTTCTTTAAAGGCTAAAAATTCCAATTTTTTTGTGTTTGGATTCCAGTTAATCCAAGAGTCCCAAATTGTTTTTTCTCATTTGAGAGTATTTTTTTTCCTGGATACATACAGATAAAATTACCTGACTTCGTTTTTCTGTGATTTTATAGAACTTCCCTCTGTAAGAATATCCTGGAGCTTTACTAATTCTCACAATAATTTTTCTTTCTTTATATTTTAATAATTCTTCCTAAAATTATATAACCATAATTATCCTATAATCTTTATGAAATTGAAAATGTTCTAAAAATGCCCAAAAACTCATCCCAGGAAATTGGCCTTAAGTAAATATGTATGGAATATATGGAAAGGAGAATCAAAACCAATACAGGCAGCAAGTGAAAATTAGGTCCAAAGATTGTTAAAACTAAAAGAAATACTAGAGATCATCTAGTCCGACTCACCTCCCATGAGTTATACAGACTGAGATGAAAGATGTTAAAGGACTTGTCTACAGTCTTTCAACTAGCTGAGTGGGAACTAAAATTCATAAAACCTTGGCTGTTAGGACGGGGCCCCCACAACAGTTGATTTGCTCCAAATATTAATAGGATAGCTTCTTCAGGAATAACTGGGTTTTTAAAAATGTAGTCATAATGAGGTATTATAAGGATGAGGAAAAAAACACTAATGTTGGGTCCAAAAAAAGGTTAGGTTGTTGAAAATTAAGCAGAAGTCTATAGATTCCTAGGGCTAGAAAATAAACAGGTTCCTAGAGCTTAGGGACTTGGAGATCATCTAATCTTCATTTACTTTGTAAATAAGGAGTCCACATACAAAGCAATGACATAACTAAAAAAAAAATAACAGGAACAATAGCACAATATTATTGCACTGAATTTTACTCTGTATCTAGCCCTTTGTTAAACCACTGACGTTATCATTATTTTTGTCATTATTTATCACAACAGTCCTAACAGGTAAGTTCTATTAGCACTCCTATTTCACAGATGAGGAAACTGAGCAAAAGAGCTAAAATAAATTACCAAGGCCACATGGCTATTGCGGTAGGCAGCCTTCTAAAATGGTCCCCAATGCCCCTGCTTTCTGATATTCACATTTACTAGTGACTGACTGCTAACAAATATAATGTAGCAAAAGTAATAGGATGTCACTTCTGAGATTGGGTTACAAAAGACTGACCTTCATCTTGTTTACATACTCTAGTTCTTCTAGCTTGCTCACTCCAGTAAAGCCAGCTGCCATAATTGGGGCTGCCCTATGGAAAGGTCCACATAGAACAGAAGTCTGGCCAACAGCCAGCAAGGAAATGAGGCCCTCAATTCAACAGCTCCCAAGAAACCAAATCCTACCAACAACCACATGAGTGACCTTAGAAGCAAATCCACCCTCAGATGAATCTTGAGATGATTACAGCCCAGGCCAACACTTTGATGCCTGCCTATGAGAAACCCTAAGACAGGATCCTACTAAGCTGCACCAAGATTCCTGGCCAACAGAAACTGTGAGATAAATATTGTTTTATCAAGATTTGGGGTAATTTGTTATGCAACAAATTTGACAAGTCATATATCTAGTCAATTGAAATCTCAGGATTGAAACTCAAGGGTATCTAAATCGAAAGTCTATTCTCTTACCTTATACAACAATGTCACAGTGATAGTATATGACAGATCATAGCTAGCCATGGTATTGTAGGTTAAGCCCATATCTTCATTCATTAATTCATCTTAAAAACACTACTCAATTTCTACGAGGTGTCAGAAACTCTTATGGATTCTACAATATGAATATGAGAAAGACAAAGTTTCTGACCTTGTACTATTCACCTTTTATTTGGAAAAAAACCATACAAACAAGTAAGCATGTTTTTAAGTTACCACTAAAAGTCAAACTGGAGAAGTTTATTTTCATGTCTATATATACAGTTCTAGTCTCTTCAGATTTTAATGTAGATATCCACTGAGCCTCTAATTTTTTTTTAGTTGCACAGGATCAACTTTATCTTATAGACATACAAAAATGTTATTTAGTATTAAAACCATTATTCACGTTTATCTCTTTTCTCAACTTAAGCACACTAATATTTTAAATAATGTTCCCTGAAATTAATACAAAGTAGGTGTGCAGCAGATGGAGTATTAGAGGAGAACCCTTTAGTGAAGGAGAAGAAAGAATGTGAGATATTTAAAAGTGAAGCATAAATTAGAAAAGAAGGAAAAGGATAGGGGAAAACAAGCCAAGGGAGACATTAACATTGACAGAAAAGCGCTAATAGAATTATTGATTACTTGCTGTAGCGAACCCATGTATTGATTTTTCCCCCCTGCGTTTCTCTTTGGTGTAATTGACGAGAGTTTGTGCTAAAATAATAATCGAAACTTTATTTGAAAATGTATCTGAATTAATTAGTAGAAGATGACAGAAAAGATAATGATGACACTGAATGTTGACTTTGGGTTCATAATGGTTTTCTAGAGAATTTGTTTCAGTTTGGTTTACGAGACTGACAGACTGTGAAATGAAAGCAGTGACAGATTTAAAAATTATGTATTTTTCCTCAAGCTATTTGATAAAAAGCTGGAACCTAAGATACAGATTTTTTCATGAATTTACATTTTAATATCCATACATATTTCTTTCAGCTTCAGATCACTCAAATAGCCTTTTGATTTTTCATCTTATCAAAAAATATGAGCTGTGGCTTACTTTTTGGTTTTACATTTATTTTCCTTAACTGTACTAATGTTGCCTATTCCACCCTACAAATGACACTTCCATGGGAATTAACAAAGCAAGCATGTTCTTAATGTTTTTTCCCAAATCAAAAGAACTTCCCACTAAATTTATGACAGGCTGTGTACCTAGCAGGTAAATATCTTCTCAGGGGAATTATCCACCAAGAACGTGAAGATTCCACTTGAATGTCTTAGTGCCTCATCTTCCATTCTGTGCCCTGGGTCTAATAGCCCACAGTGGAGTGAGAAGCTGTGCTCAGCCCGTGGGGCCAGTGCCCTGCGCAGCGTGAGTCAAGACAAGCAGGCCAATCCAGACTATGAACCGCAAGCACAACTAATAGAACCACCACCTACATATAAAGAAAAGTAATGCAACAGGAATTTAAAACAAGTGTTTTAATAATAAGTATACACAACTGACAAAACGTAAAATAAAACAAGCAAAACAAATGTTGAACACATAAAGCAGGGACAAGGTAAATGATAAGATAAAAACAATTTGAAAAATTAGATACAAAAAAAATATTGCATTGAAATGAAAACTCCATAGAAGGAAATTACAGCAGAGTAGACAAAGCTAATAACAAATTTAGTGAGCAGGAAGTTTGGGTTGAGGACTCTCCCAGAAAACGTCAAGAAGGACACAGGTATAGAAAGAGAAAAAGTAAAGATAAAAGACCTAAAGAACAGAAGTGTCCATAAAAGAGAAGGAGAAAGAATAAATTATTTGAAGAAATGACTAATGAGTCTTTCCCAGAACTAAAGACAGACCTTGGACTGCAGACTGAAAAAGTTTAGACAACAAGAAGGCTTGAGGGGACAAAATCATTGCTGAGACTCATTATGATATAATTTTTTTTTAAAAAAAAAAAGGACAAAGCCTTCTGAAGAGCATGAGGGAAGCAAATTCTCTTCAAAAATTTCTGAAATTGATGTCAGACTTCTCAGCTGCATTGGATACATGAATACAATGTGCTAATGTCTTCAAACTGCTGAAAAGATCATTAACCCTATAATATTACATCTTACTATGCTACTATTTAACAGTGAAGATATGATAAAGACATTTTCAGACTTATAAGATGTCAGAAAATATACAAATATGCAAGCTGTTTGAAAGATATTCTACAGGAAGAAGGGAAATGAATACGGAAGGAAGCCAAGATATATGGGAAGTGAACAGCAATGAAGAAATGCATTAATTTTGTGGTTTAAATAAAAGAGGAGGAGGAGGAGGCACAGTGGTGGCTAGCCTCATACAGGGCGGCAATCTTTCATGGCTGGCTTGTACCATTTTGTAGTAAACAAGAGATAATTTTCTAAATGGCAGTCTTCTGGCTTGAAAGATTCATGTAATTCCCCTAACTAAGAATTTTTCTGACTTCTTAGAGGAACGATCGGATTCTTTCCATCTGCATGTACATACAGCAGGGTCCAAAAATTTAACTCACAATTCACATTTGCAAGGTGGACAAAAACATTGTTTAGTCTATGCTTAGGAGTATTTCTTGTGCTCAATCCACTTTAGATATAATCTGATTTAATCATTTAAATGGCTCCTTAAAATAGTGCTCAGTCTCTCCAAGAAAGGATGCTCAGAATCCCAGGTTGCCTCTGCCTGCCTCTGTCTTTCTTCCTAACTTGGCATCCAAGCGCATGGAGGAGTCAGGTATGAGAGTTCTTGGTGACATTGGGGATAAGTGGTCCCCTGACCTTGTGCTGGGATGCTGTGTGCGCTGGCTGGCCTGGCCTGGCCTCTGGAAAAATGGCCCTAATCTTCCTGGATGCCCCTGGCTCTGTTGGCCTTACATACTGAAGCTGGTCTAATTCAGATTCATTCTTCTGGTCAGATGGTGTTTCTTTGCTGACTCATCAATGTTTGGTCCCTGCAGGCTGCAGGCCCATAAGCCCCTGGCCACATCTTTGGTCGAGGGTCACCTCACACTGCTATACCAGCCCCCCGAATAGGCTCCATTAGTTGGCTCTCAATTCAGTGACTTCCTGACAGAGGAATTAGGGCACCTCAGGAAACCTAAACCTCTGGCTTTTCTATGCTGACCACTCAATAGTATTCCCTATGGCTGTGTGACAGAGAAACAAAGAACAGTCAGGCCCTTCTCTGCCTCTGGTGTTATTCTCGTTCACCCAACACACCTATTTCTCCCCAAACCTAAACCTGGAGAAGGAAAAGTGGGCAGCACAGGTCTTCCCTCTCCATTCTCCCCACACTATCACAGGATCAGGAAATGGGGGGAGGTTCTCTTACTTCTGCTGTATCCTATCTTCTCTCCCACTCCAGGGGCCGGGCTGGCGTGACTGGACAGGGTATCTTTCTCACACCTGGGAGGATGCTTATTTGTTGATCCATCCAGTCTTATTTGTCAATATTCTTAAGGACAGACTGAAGGGAAGTGAAACAGCCTTTCTTAATCCCATATCCTGTCTTGTGCACCTATTTATTGTCTTGATGAATAATGTGATTTTGAATACCAAAATCTGAGTATGTCCTTGCTCTTTCCCTTAGCATCCCTTTTGTAATATATTCTACTCCCCAGCCCTTTCTCCTGCCTTCCATAGATGGCTGCCTAGGACAGGCCAAGCTAGAGAGTTTGTATTCGGAAAGGGAAAACAGGAAAGAAAACTGATAAACTTTTAAATTATGACCCTTGTGACAGGTAAATACATTGTGGGAAGATACAATATTTTCAGGGCATGATGTGGAATAGAATTCAGACATAGACCTCCTCTGGAAGGTTGACCTCCTGAGGCTTCTTTAGATCTTAGTATAAGGGATTTCATGGTGTTTAGGGAATCTGGACGATGTAGTCTAAACAAGCTCCAAGTCTCCCAGGGTGGTTAATCCTAGTCTCCCAAATACTCATGATGGTCAGGGAAGGTGTTGACTAGAGCTAACCTGAATCCCTATATTTGTATATAGCAGAGGCCACAGCTCAGATGTTTGCAGGAATCAGACACAGAGCATATATGTCTGAGATGTTGGCTGTAGGATATTAGAGAGTAGATGAAGCTTCTGGGGAACTGCAGAGTAAAGAAATATTTTTTTTAAATGTCTTAAACACTGTTTCTGCCCCTGCCCTCACAAAGCATTTATGAAGGCCAAATTTATCCTGTAGCCTAAATCTTCCCATCTCTGGGACTCACATAAAATTAAAATGATCCTAAATTATTAGTGTTAGAGTGGGAAGGGAGTTGGCAGCATTTAGGAGATAAAAAAGCATCCCAGAAATCTATCAAGGGAAGAGTTACTAACTCACTACATTTCACTTCATGTTAAACTAGAATGAATTTTTAGAGCAAACCAGTTTTGGTCCATATTTATGGTGGGGGGGGATAAGATTTTATAGTGGGAAGTTTATATCTATCACAGTTGATCTTAAAACAAGAAGTAGATTTAAGTCAGGGCTCACAAATCCAAATGGCTTTAGGGTTCACGCAGGTGGGACAGCTGTGTGGGGCAAGAGGTGGAACACAGGACAAGCAGCCTATGAGAAACTGGCCTGGCGTGTCAGCCTGCAGGCATTCAAATGTAACGTTTTGTCTAACCCTGAGTCCCTTTAGTCAGCAGGACACCACTTGTGACCTCTGTTGTTTGCAAACAACTCGTGTATCTTCTGAAGAAGTGGAATTGGTTTCCATCTCATAAAACAAGTGAAGATTATGGTGTGTGAATTAAGCTTCTCCTCAGCATGTGTCACAGTGCACGTGTGTGTGCCTCAGACACAGAAGAACACAAGTCTCTCTGTCATTTGAAGGAGTCCTGTGTGAAACCAGTGAGATGGCCAATTGAAATACAAATGTCACAGGTTTCAAATCTTTTTCCCTAAAAAGGAGCCTGAGACATTCATCCTTCTATCTTAATGAAGGGTTATAGGTTCAAGAAAACCATAGATTGGTGGGTAGGGGTAGGAGGGGGAGGGAAGATGAGAAACCCCTGGGCATCCCCTGTGTTAGTCCTGCACCCACGGACGTCCGCCCTCACTTTAAAACATTGGGTCTTTTTATAATAATCCAAATCAGAATCAAATTCACCTACAGACATATTTTATTTTGCTTGCCCAGTCTTTTAAAAAATTTTTAACTATTAATAGTTTCCATCCTTCGAAACTTAGGAGATCGCAGAAGGTCCAGCAACACTTCAGTCAATATTCTGCCTGAGCTGAACAGAGGGTGCCTCCCAAGATAGGAATCTCACTGTCCAGTTCATCGCAGTCCCCACTCCTGCCTTTTTTGTCCCCACCACAGAGGTTGCCTTTTATCCTCATCTTGTGCTATTGCTATTGTATTTTATTTTTACACACCTGATTACTGATAGTTGTTTCCTGCCTGGCACCATAGGCATTTGAATCTACACTTCCTTTTTAGCACCCTTTTTCCACTCCCCTTTGCTGCTGCCCCCAACACCAGGCTGTGTTCAGGATTGCCAACCCATGCCCAATACTTTGCCTGTGTGCTCAAGGGAGTGCCATCAATGAGGGGAAAATGTAGAGTGTGGATAGTCAGATGGGTCATGGCCTAGGATGTAACCATTTCAAAGGGGTAATCATGACTTGGCTAATTCTGCCTCTATTACCTGATCTGAGGAAGAGTCCACAGGCAAATCAAGCTCTGGACTTCCATTGCAGCCCTGCACAGCAGCTGGTATAATTTTTGGACAGAATCTTGCATGAATTCTCAAAGTGATTTGTTCCAATTGTTACCCTATATGAATTTCCTCCTTCTGGAAAAAGAACACACAGATCTTAGTGAAATTTGCTTAATAGTCATAGTTTCTCCATTTTATCTTTTTTCTCAGAAAAGAGGAAATAAACATCATTAAACCTGATGAGTATTAGGAGGGTGTGAACAAGCTGTACTTGAAATAAAAATGAATACTTTTTTCTTGTTTTTCTTACCAAGTTGGGTTATTTAGTTTTCTGCCTCAGTGTGTGGAGTTATAGAACATACCAAAATCTTGTAATTAGACCTTCTCAAAAACCTACACTCCTAGCTTCACTGATTGCAGTGATTCATCCCACTCTCGGAAACATCATCTGGATTCTCAGCAAGCATCTGACTGCTCTAAACATTTAGGCTGTGAGTCAGGGTGTGACATTGCTGTAGACCCTGTTCTTCCCAAGCAAAGGCCAAGTCTAAGAGGACAAAAGAAGTCATTTGTGAAAAATAATAGCCACTGTCTGTTCTGGAAAAGTAATCATGGGGTTAGGGAGTGGTGGACAGGGAATAGGGACAGAGCTATGACCAAATGCCATTTGCATTTGTATATGCACCAGGAATATTTTTAAAATACCTCCTAGCATATTTGCCCTTCTTGGTAATTGTTTCTTTCCCTGTAGGCCTTTGGGGTTTTTTTGCCCTAGAGAAGAGAAGGACAGGAGAACAAGGGTGTAGGTGCAGTTCCTGTTGGTCAAGAAGGGAAAATAGGAAGTCTTTGCTGTAAGAGGAGAAATTGCTGGAAGACAGATGGAAGAGTAGCCTGTGAGTAGTCAGATAAGTTTCAACTGAGGGATTAGGGAATAAATTAGAAAACCCAGTGGGCCACAGATCAAGGCATGTTCTGGAATCAGCTTTATCAGTAATAAAACAATATTATATCTTCATTTTTTAATTTCTGTGTCATTTTTTCAATAGGTTATAAATCAAAATTTTAACATCTTAAACAATGATAGGAATAAAATGGGCTATTGAATCTGGTTAAGGATGTCAGCTTTCCAAACAATGGAAAGAAATGAACTGTACTGTAAATGGAAAGTAAAATTGAAAGAACTATGAAAGATGAAGCAATAGAAGAAAACTTGGCTGCATAACTAAAACTTTCTTGAAAGAATTCAGTGTCATTAAACCAAAACCAGACTTTTGTTCTTCCTCACAAGCAAAGACCAAGCCTAAGGGGGTAAAATAGGTAATTTGTGAAAAAGAGTAGATATACCTAAGCATTAAAAAATTATATAGCAGAAGAGTCAAAAATCACAAGACAAGCCATGGACATTTACAATGTTAACATCATTGTAACAATGATGGTTTATGAAGTTAAGGGTGAAACATTACCATTCCTATCTAAAAATGGCAGAACAGATATGCTGATGTTCTAGAGCAGTTATTCTATTTCCTATAACAGAGAACTGCAAATAACAAAGGATAAAATATGAGAGAGAGAGCCAAAGTGAAAGGCACTGTTAAGATCAAATACAGAAAGTGAAAGACCATGAAGACACATCACCCTACACATCCTGTCCATTCCTGTCCTATAGTGAGATCCACAGACCAGAACTTGACCATCTCTCATCTGTGAATCTCCCATTCAATGAACTGCCCATGACTTTCTTCATCAAATCTCAACATTTGAACCAAAGATGTTTTTTCTCTCCACCATTTCCTTAAGGCCTATAGTAGCATCTCATCGAATCAGAGGTATGAACAAGGTCATAGGTTCCCAAAGCCCAAAGACACGAGGTAAAGACCAGCTCCTCTACACCTTCCAACTAAATTTGCTCTTCTGCAACTGTTCTATCATTTCACTCTTGCCTCCCAGGTTCTCCCAGGGCACATTCCACCCTGAAATAGCACCCTCATCCGTTCTGTTCTGGCTATCCACGCCCCCTGCCCTTCCCCACTCCACTAATCCACTGGGCTTTCCACCAAGGTTTTTCAAAAAGCTGCCACCCTCCATATTTTCTCACCCTGACCCATTGGAAAAGAAGTGGCTATCTCTTCTAGAATTCACTTTGCCTGAACATGCAAATTCTAGGAGTTCCTATTAATTCACACAATATAATTTTTATATGATATGGAAACAAAATGGTAAAAGCAGTTCATGGAGGGAGTGAGGATATCTGCATCATTCTTTTATTGGATTAGAGGCCCCTAGAGGGTAAAAAGAGATCTTGCCTCTAATACGTTGCATATCTCCCAGAATAAATAGGTTTGATACTGTGATTTATAGTAAGAAATATGTATTTTGATCTTTGGGCATTTCCTGTAACAGAACTCATAAAACTCTTGGAATTTCCTAAGCAATAGTGATGCTGGGTGCATATTTTGTTCTAATATTTGGTCTTTCACCCTGGTTCCTGACACAGAGCTCCTAATCTCTTGGAATTTCATGGGTGATAGGAGTACCTTTTGTCCTAATGAGGTGACTCTCAGTGGGCTCCTGGATGGGAGAGGGTCACCGGAAAGACCAAGCCATGATGAGAAGCTTGGAACTTTCATCCCTCCCTTCCCCCCATCCTCCAGGAAGGGGAGAGAGGCTGGAAATTGAATTAATAATCATGCCTATGTGATGAAGCCTCCATAAAAATCCCTGAACTAAGGGATCTGGAGAGCTTCCAGGATAGTGAACACATCTATGTGCTGGGAAAGTGGTACACACCAACTACATGGGGACAGAAGCTCCTGCACTTGGGAGCTTTCCAAACCTTGCCCTATGTATCTCTTCATCTGGCTGTTTATTCATATCTTTTAAAATATTCTTTATAATAAATTGGAAACAGTAAGTAAACTGTTTCCCTGGGTTCTGTGAGCTGTTCTAACAAATCACTGAACCCAAGAAGGGGATTGTGGGAAACCCCAATTTATAGCTGGTCCATCAGAAGCACAAGTGATGACCTGGACTTGCAACAAGGGTCTGAAGCAGAGACAGTCTTGAAGGACTGATCCCTTAACCTGTGGGGTCTTAGCTAACTCTAGGTAGATAGTGTCAGAAATGAATTTAATTGTAGAACACCCAGCTTGTGGGAAAATTGATTGATATAGAAGGAAAAAAACCACACATCTGGTGTCAGAAGTGAAGTGTTCTGGAAGCATTGACAGAGGTGTGAGTATAGAGAGAAAAACAATTTGTTTTTCCTGTACAGTTATTAATGCTACTAATAATGAAGAAAATCTCCACAACCTTGGTTCCATTCTTCTCAAGACAGAGATAAAGAGAGAGAGATCACCTCACACCCATTAGGATGACCACTATCAAAAAACAAAACAAAACAGAAAATGGTAAATGTTGGCGAGGATGTGGAGAAATTGAAACTTTCACGCACTGCTGGTGGGACTGGAAAATGGTGCAACTGCTATGGAAAACAGTACAGAGGTTTCCAAAAAATTAAAAACAGAACTATCATATGATCCTGCAATCCCACTTCTGGGTATATATCCAAAAGAATTGAAAGCAAGGTCTCAAAGAGACATTTGCACACTTATGTTCATAGCAGCACTATTCATAATAGCCAAGAGGTGGAAGCAACCAAAATGCCCACCAACAGATGCATAGATAAACAAAATGTGGTGTGTATATGTATATATATGATAGAATATTATTCAGCCTTAAAAAGGAACGAGGTCCTGTCACATGTTACAATATGGATGAACCCTGAGGACATTATGGTAAGTGAAATAAGCCAGTTACAAAAAGACAAATACTATAGGATTCCACTTATATGAGATATCTAAAATAGTCAAATTCATAAAAACAGAAAGTAGAATTGTGGTTACTAAAGGCTAGGGGGAGGGGGAAAGGGAAGATGTTTAGTGGGTATAGAGCTTCAGTTTGGTAAGATAAAGTTCTGGAGATCTTTTTCAAAACAATATGAATATACTTTACACTAGTAAACTGTACACTTAAAAATGGTTAAGATGGTAAATTTTATGTTATGTGTTTTGTACCACAGTAAAAAAGAAAAAAGAAAAATAAAGCAAGTATAGTCAGCTTTTTGTCTAAATATTACCTGCTGGATTCTGGTGTTCTGTGTACTCACAGATAAGACTTGCTGATTCAGTCCATTCAGTGAAGTGTCTTGTTGCATC
This sequence comes from Daubentonia madagascariensis, assembly GCA_023783475.1. Classification (NCBI taxonomy): domain Eukaryota; kingdom Metazoa; phylum Chordata; class Mammalia; order Primates; family Daubentoniidae; genus Daubentonia; species Daubentonia madagascariensis. The sequence continues at coordinate 33,907,928 of JAKFHU010001035.1, read as the reverse complement.
AATGTAAAATTAATAACTCAAGCTAGTTTTGCACTGAATTAACCAGTTAAATTAATCTGTTAAATGTGATCAGGCCAACCAAGTCAGAGTCTCCAGGTAGCCAGGCCTCAGACGCGTGAAGGCATTTGCATGGCTAATACGGTGTATGAAAATAAACAGATCATTAATAGACTCAGGAGTAGGTAAAAAAACGATGATGAGCACTTTTCATTAAATAGCTGTTTCTGGCCTAAGCCAAGGGCCATTTAAATTGTCACAATGAAGAGTCAAGTCTGAAAAGTGTAATGAATAGAATAACTAAGAGACTCAGCTTCCTTTTCTAGCTCTCCCAGTGTCTTGGGTCATAAGGGACCTTAAAGAGTATCTAATGCAACGTCAGAATCTTGAGCCTTGAATGCCCTCCCTCCAAGAGTTCGATTACCTGACTCCTCACGTACCAGTGAATTTTATCTCTTGTCATCACAATTCCTCTCCTGTAAAGGAATCCTAGTTGGTCAATAAGTTTTATGCATAATTTAGTCAACAAATACTCATTAGGCATCCCTATGGTTAGGTACTGTGCCAAAATAATGATTAAAAGTACTGGGGTCAGTTTCCCCTTCCCCAAGAAGCAACAACGGAAATCTTCTCCCCATGGTGTTTGGGTCTGAGCTGCGAGCAGGGACAGGGACTGTCAACTTTAAGGAATAAGATGGATGGTCTGAGAAGCACTGTCCAGAGGAGAGAATCCAAATAGAACATCCATTTGAAGAGGAAAAGCAGATTAAGAGAAGTGGATGGAGTCCAAGAAAGAGTAAATCAAAAGGTTTGAAGTCTCCCTTGACCTCTCTTACTAGGCCAAATGGCCATATTTTACACTCTCCTGAAACCACAAATCCGTCTTTCGTGACAATTGATGATAATGTCATAAATGTAAATACTTGACCTGAACTCAACATTCTAATTATGGTCTTACCAGAAGGGAGAAGATGGAGGCCAACTTGCTAATTATATTACTGACAAGGAAACTTAAACCCAGAGAAGGTGTCCAGGGTCAGCCAGCAAGGTTGGCAACTCTAAAACCTGCATATTCTGCCCAACCTACAGGCCCACAGTTTAGCCACAGGGATGGAGCATACCTGACCATTTGAGAGTCATTCAAATTTACATTTGGGAGACTGGAATACAGACAGGTGTTAAAGTTGGATATTAAACAGAAATTATTGATTTGTTTTTTTGTCAGGGTTTCTTTCAACCATATAATAACTGCCCTGGGAGAAAGGATGAGAGGTAACAACGAAAGATTTCTCACACTTTAGTAGAGACAAAAAAATCAGGAGAGGCTCTGTTAGAAAAATTTTATTTTTTCTTTTGGTTTCAAAATCTTCACATCTTTTATAAAAACTTGAACACTGCTAAAGATTCATAGACTGGGCTATTTTTATACTGTTTTAAGTTTCCTGAATAGAATGGAGGAAATTATACTTTAGAAACTAGAGGGGAACTAATTTTTCAGCCACCGTAGTAAATATGAGACTGTCCCATATAATCTCCACATGCCGCAGCGTCTGTTTTCTTCCCTAAGAAGCCACCTTTAAGCACTTATCCAGGTATAAAGCGTTTAATTGAAAACCAAAAATAATTTTCTTAAATTTGATTTCCAGCTTTATTACTTTCTTGCTATGTGATTCTGAGAAAGTTGAGCTCTCTGTGCCCTCATTTTCTCATCCATGAAACAGGGATAATCCTACCATCTACCTCATGGGATCGTTGGGAGTTTTAAATGAGTCCATACATGTAAATGCCTAAACCAGTGCTTGGCATATAAGAAGTGCCATCTATATGTGTTAACCAATCTGATAAATATGAGGGAATAAGGATTAAGACTGGTTTGGTTTAAATCTTAATATTTAACAACAGCATGATCTAACCTCCATAAAAGGAGGTTTACTCAACTAAAAGCATCAAAAACCATTATGTCTCTCTTCACAGTTTGGGGAGGGTTAAATGAGATGATCTGTGCAAAGTATTATTTTGCCTAGTTCCCGGTACATGGTAAGTGCCCATTTTTTTGAGTTTTCAGTCAATCCGTTAACAGCTTTTTGAAGGTATTCTGAGAGCATTGTGCAAAAGAGTAGATGGCTCAGTCTCTGTTCTCAGAGGTCTTATTCCCTTTCACAGAATGAAAAATGCATTTATAATTATGGTGTGGGAGAAGCGCCCAAAGAGTGGACTGGCACAGAGAGCATGGGCAGAGCGGCCAGGACGAAAACTCAGGAAAAGGCTTCCAGGATCTGACTTGAACTTCAAAGAATGGGCAGGATGTTAAGGGATAAACACAGGGGCTGGGGGCAGAAGTTAGCCCCTTGTTTTAATGGTGAGGAAATTGGGCCCTTGCATCCAGGCAGTCAGGTTCAGAGCCTGCTCTCCTCCAGGATCCTTCACTTTTCCCTTTTTGGGAGCAAGATTTAGGGAACAGATTTTAAACATAGTTCAGATTAAACTAGAGAAAACTTCCTGGCCCAGTTAACTTCCTTATTCCCGTGGTTATAAGCCCTTGAGTTGGTTTTTTATTTTACCTAAGACATGCACCTCCATCAAACCCCAACCCTGGGTAGGCCCATGGGTTTTAATAAAAAGGCACATTGCCTTTGGGGGACAAGAGAACTGCTGCTTTAATCTTGGCACTCTCTCTTCGTTCTAGATGTTTATGGAAATGGTCGAGCCTCCCAGAAGGATGGCAGGCTTGCCATGGCCCCAGGCACACTAACTTTGAGCGACCCTGGGAGATTTATTTCCATCTTCTTGAGTTTTTCCTCCCAGAATGGGAATATATTATATTTGCCATATAGTCCTCACACATTGACCAGGGCTCAGACTTATTAATGTTTATGTGTATCTCAGGGAGGCAGTGAAACCTTTAAAGAAAAACAATCTGGAGCTCTCTGATATTTACTGACACTCATCCAGCTGGGACCCATTGGTCACCGACAGCGATGACTATTTTCAGAAACTAGCTTGCTATAAACCACACTAACTACGCAGAGTAATAGCTTGTCCTCGCCTGTCCACTAGGACTCACGTTAATCTATTTTCCACTGGTTTCAGTTTGTTTTCAAATAGTTTTCTTCTTGTGGTCAGTTTCAAGTTATGTGTCATAAAAGACCTCAAATGACACCAGATGCAATTTAAATTTGTCAAAAGGTAAGAATTCATCAGAAAGAGTTAAATAGATTATTCCAGAACTATAATTTACAGAGAAAATGGAAAACCACAGTGGAGAAAGGGTGATGCTGGAGCATCACTCTGGGGAGGGCAGGGTAGTCAGAGTAACAACTCTTCTCCCTCCCCAACCTCTAATGGTATCTATCGGTCAGTAGCTCCCACTGATGGGACTTTTACTAGATGCCAGGCATTGTGGCCACATGCTTTACATATCCCAATTAATACACAACAACCCTGGAAGATATGTGCTATTGCTAATATTTTACAGTGAAAGAAACTAAAGCTGAGAGTAGTTAAGAAATCGGCTCTGTCTGATTCGAAAATCTCTTGCTGGCCCTCTCCCACATACTCTGATCCTATGAGGGACCCCTTGGAGACCTGACTGTCACGGAAGCAGAAAAGGGAAGAAATAGAGAGGACTGATGTAAATAAGGGGCATCTCCTACACATAACTGTTATAACGTTTACAAGATAAAATGAATTCTCAGGACACATCAACCTGAAATTGATGACTCAACCCCTTTCTTTACAAAAAAGAGAACTTTAGCTTTAGCATGAGACAGATCCAGAGTCTATTCCGAGCTCTGCCACTAACAAGCCACAAACTAACAAGCAAGGTTCCTCTGAGCTTTTCTGAGTTGTTCGCTGTAAAATAGAGCTAAAACCACCTAGTTCAGAAGGTGATGAGACTGTAAATGATTTAACATACATTAAACCATCTAAAACACAGTAAATACTTAAGAAATGCTAATACCCTCAACTGCGTTCCATAGCCCCATGAATCTACTTTTCTATCTCCCAGTTTTCTACAAGGTAAGTGTACAACCCAACAGAATAACCTTGGCCCAGCCAAACCTTGCCATGGCCCAGGTCTCTCTTTTGTCCTGCAATTTATAATCGACTGGGAAAAAAAAATGTTCTGAATAGAAATCGACCCTCAGCCAATTCATTCCCTTTGGGTTACTCTCTTTTCTATGTATACCTCACTTCCACGTAGGAGATGAAATGTAATTGATGATATGCTTCCAGATATGATTTTCTTCCTTTTATCTTCCTTATGGGCACAGTTTCCAGTAAAAGTCTTCATAGCTCATAAAAATCACCAACTTTATTAGAGTTTAGTTCTGGCTGATTTTTCTCTGTCCCAAAAGATCTGGCTTTTGTAGGTTTTTCCACCCAAATATTTTCTAAAGGAGACTGACAATGGAACAACAAACAAACTTCCAAGCAGGCTATCCATTTCATCCATTTCATCACTATTTAAGGCATTATATGTATGACTGGCCACATTTGATAAACACAGACGCAGCTTTAAGAACACACACACACACACACACACACACACACGACTCAACAGTTACAATCCAATGCTTTGAATTGCTTTATCCAAAGCAACAAAATTCATGTTCTAATTTGTATGGAATTATGATTTGCTTAATTTTCCTTTTGTATATTTCTATTACTTTGAAATCCCTGAGTACTTTTACTACTCACCAAATCCCTCTCACACTGTCATGCACATCCTCCCATTGAGAAGACACAATTTACAATTTTAGCGGTACACGTTAGTAGTACCCCATCAATGTCTGGAGAGGATTCTATTCTCTGGAGGGAACATGCCAAATAATTCATTTTGCCTTCTGGCTCAGGGTCTTGCACATAATGGATGCCCAATAAATATTTAAAATCATTTGAGTCACATCTTATGCACCTCTTGAATATCAAATAGAGCCAGACTTCCTATATCCTTGGTTATTTTGTTGAGTTGGTAGATTGTTAACTTCTTTAAGGCAAGCTTGGCACTTCACATAGAACACATTATACAGTGAAACATTTCCTGAATACTGACTAAGTGAGAATTAAATCGAACATCTGATGTAATAAACAATAATTGATGGACTATAGAAAGCAGCCTGGAGTCCTGCTTCACCACACATATTGGAAACAGGTAATTGATGTTAACTTTTATAATAGAGATATCAAGGAAGGATTCACTTAAAGTGTGGAAGTATCACTTTCCTCACTTTGATAAGGAAAGGTTTCATTATACATAAGGTTTCTCCTAGTTGTAAAAAGCTCTAATTTTGCGAATATTGCACCAAATGATACCAAGCAATGTGGAACTTCTCCAGTATCATAGAAAATGCCCTCGATTTAAAGTGGGAAATACCTGTGTTCTAGGACAGTGGTTCCCAACCAGGGACAATTTTGCTCTCAGAAGATTATGTGGTAATATCTGGAGGCATTTTTAACTGTCACAACTTGGGGCAGAGGGCAGTTTACAACTGGCATCTACTGGGTAGAGGCCAGGGATGCTGCTTAACATCCTATAATGCACAAGAGAGCCCTCCACAACACATTCTCTAGCCCCAAGTGTCAATAGTGCTGAGGTTGAGAAACCCTGTTTTATATTTAGCTCTGCCACTTACTGCTCATGTACTGCTGGCCAAGTGACATTCCTTAATTGTGACATGGGTCATGGAATTCCCTCCTTATCTACCCTGTAAGTATTGTAAAGACCCAGTATAGGACCTAAAAAATGTGTTTGATGAACTGTGAGTACCAATACAAATATATGTTGTCAGTATTACGATACACTTAGGAAAGAATAAAAGTCAAGTTGCAAAGTCATAGGTGACCTCAGCCAGTGTATCTCAACATGAGCAGCCCCTAGAGGCCAGGCTAAGGCAAGTTTCCTAAGCTCTAGCGAGTGCCCCCAAAGAAATCCAGTTTTCTGAAAGGATCTCAAAGCAGGCCTTAACCCCCAAGATCATTCTAGAACAAATTCAGTCCCTCAGAGAGCAGAGCATCTAGGAGATGCCTGAGAGAGTCTCTAGGGAAGGGTGCTTGTTTCTTCTGCTGCTGGCCTCCCTCAGATGCCAAGGCAGTGGCCTGTCTAGCCTACCCCTGAGGAAACTTCCAATGGGAGCCAAACAGCAAGGCCAAATTTCCTTCCGTTCCAATTATAGTTCCTTAAGTACAGAAACATCATTGGTAGACTGAAAATAACATTGCAAGGCCATTATACCAGAACATGTTGACCCCAAACCCTGGCATATGAGTACCTGGAATTTAGGGATTAGTGACAAGTCCAGGCCCAGCCCAAAATCCTATGGAAACACGGGGCAAGGTATTTCAGAAAAGCGGTTAGTGTCAACAGAGGTAAGGTCAATTCTTTTCAGCTGAAGAAGACTGTAGTAGAAAAGCAGCCCAGAAATATTTTTCCTTATTATTCAGTTCTTAGAGAAAAAGAGAAATTCATTTTCTAGAACTGTCTTCAGAAATCATAAACTCACTTGATAGGGAAGGGAACACCTGAAAGTTCAAACCATATGTTTAATTTATTGCAAACCCTTTAAATTTAGGAAATTTAGTGGCATGCCCCAAAGGCCAATTAAGTGAACATAAAATTCTAAGATTTTTCTTTGAGGTTTGCCTTAGTATTAGTTCGTAGTCAACCCGCATCAATAATCTCCTACAAATTAATAATATGCAGAGTAAATCTTCACTGTTAGACTTATAAAACAAATGTTAATATGAGCATAGGAATGAAGAAAATATGTGTGGATTCAAAACCGAAAAGAACTTAACATGAGAATGAGCAAAGGAGAGTAATAAATCAGAGAGATGCACTTTAAAAAGTCATCTTCAGTGCAAAGTCCAGAATTAAGGCAAGTTTTCCTAATATGTTTGGCATGAATTTTAAATGCATGAGGATGTCATTATTTTCCAAATCACAAGAAACTAAGAAATGTTAGTGGTTGTAATATGTTGGTTCTGGCCCTTGTTTTCTTTTTTCCTCTCAGAAAATTTTAATTATTAAATGATCTAAGAATGAAAAATGTTGATTCTTCCTACTTTCTGTACCTGAAAACACATTAAATCTTAACTCTATTGAAATATGCTTATTTCTTTGTCCTTAAATAATCCCTGGATTAGGCGTTTTAAAAAAAGATCAGGAGTGGAGGGTGGAGCAAGAAGGAGAAATAGAAACCTCCAGTGATCGTCCCTCTGCCAGGAACTCCTAATTCAACAGCTGTCCATGCAAGCAAGCACCTTCGGAAGAACCAAAAATCAGGTGAGCAATTATACTACCTGGTTTTAACATTATATCAAGGAAAGAGGCACTAAAGAGGGCAGAAAATACCGTCCTGCATTGCCTACCCCCATCCCCCAGCAGAGCTGTGCCAGCACATTGAGTGGAGAGAGAATCTGTGTGCCCAGGGAAGGGAGGTATTTTGTATATAAAAATCAAACATTCATATAGCAGCAGTACTTCCAGTGTATGTGGAAGTCTCATTTGAACCCTCAGAACAACAATCAGTGTTGGCAGAGTAGACTGTCTTCATTTCACAGATTATAAAACTGATTCAAAATGAAATCTACTCTTCTTATAGTTAATGGCCTAACTAGGCCCACATCCAAGATTTCCTGAGTCCTTTCAACTGCTCCTTCCACACCACAGGCTGCTCCTCTTTGTCAACTTTATTTGTGAATAAATTCGTGGGCTCAAGTACAAATTACTTCACAGCCTGATGAGCAACAATTAACTGCCTCTTATATATCTTTTCATAACATGCTGCATTCAATAACTAATTAAATTGAACTTGGCCTTGAAAATAATTTCAAAGAATATTTTAGACAAGGACAGAGTTGTGACCGCTGTTCCCTCTGCCTGGGACACTATGTTTCCCCCAAATACACATCTCCCCATCTCCCCAACTAGCCTATAAGCTCCATGAAGGAAGTGCCTAGAATACCACTTGGCACAATGTAAGATTCACAATAAATATTTGTTGTGTGAATAAATAAGCCCACCTCTCTGCAGTCACTTTGCTTAGTTTTGCTGAGGAGAAACTTGATCCACCACACAAAGTTGAATATAGCCTTGAATAAGAGAAGTAAATAGGATACATTTCCAAGAACAGTTAAGGTCTCCTCTGAAACCAGCCTAACCCAAAAGAAAAAGGAGAGATGAAAAGGATAGAATAGAGCCACACTAAGAACAATGGACAGAAGCCTTTCAGTACTTTGACTGAGATACTGAAAGGAGACAAAGTAGTGGTGAGTGAAGCTACTCAGAGAAGACGGAACTAAGGGTATGGGACGCCAGCCCCAAGAGCAAGAGGAGTACTGCAGGGAGACAATTAGGAACAGATCATCAGCTATCTAATTATCTTGAGAATCTGACTTAGAACTCATCTTGTAAGTGAAGAAAATACAATCCAAGGCAACTGCAAAGTCCAGGGTACTTGTTTCAGGTACAGCTTTGAGCAGGGTTCAAGTGATATGATCAGTACCCAATTTATGTCCTTCTATCTCTTTGCTCTGCCTTTTTCTGCATTGGTTCTTTCATCATATAGGCTTTCACCCTGGACTGCAAAAGGTTACAGCATTCGTAGCCTACATTTTTCCAGCTTCAAGTCTTGCAAAAAAGAGTGAGTCTGCTTCAATAATGGCCCAAACCAATGTCCCAGAATTGAGTCTCATTAACTCTGATTGGCTATCTCTTACCCAAACACTTTGGCTAGACAGATAGGATGTTTTGATCAGCCCGCATCTAGGTATCATGCTCCATCTCTAAAATCAGGTCTGGAGCCAACTTGTCTTGAAACACACAGAGTCAGGAAAGAAATGGTACCCCCAATGGACCATCAAGGTATATTTTTCATAAGAAAGGGAAGTAGATGCTAGAGGGAAAAATAAGTAATGTATACTCCATTTTGCAACTAAGCGTAAGTGTACCTTTCATCCTAGTTGGCTCAGGGAGAGCTTTGATTCTGTATTTCCAGAATCCCTCAACACATCAGAGGTGGTGCAAATTCGGGAAACAGACAAATATGAATTAAAGTCTGGCCCTGACTTTTACTTGCCATGTGATTTAAAGCATGTTATTTAGTCTCTCTGATCCTCATTTCCTTATTTATGATATAGTGATAATAATACCTTCCTCATAGAATTATTAACAGGCCTTAAATAATGTACATAAATTGCTTCCCTCGATGACTGACTCTTAGTGAATCCCAACAAAGATAGCTGCACTGGTGATGGTAATCATGGTGGTGACACTTAGAGATGCCGTATTGCCAACAGAGGCTGGTTGACCTACTTCTCTATTTCACTATGCTCAGCAGACTCTTCTTGAGGGGGCATGCTTAGCCTGAAGAACATGCAGTGACCATCCTAATCTATGTGTTTGACCTTTTTCTGATCTACAACTTCCTTTACATAGAGCTAAGATCAATTCCACTGGCTTACCCTTTCTAAATTTCTTATTATATGTTAAACAAAACAAAAAGAATATTTTTCTCTTTCCCACGAAATTAAATATTTCAATTAGTTTTACCCTAGAAAGTCAGAACTTCATTATTGTAAAAACAAAACAAATGCCAAATCCCTTTGGAAAGCTGGCCAAACCCTGAAAAGTCCTATTTATTTAAAACAAGCACATTTTGCCTGTGTCATACTCTCAGCATCTAAAATTTTGGCATTCTCCACAAAATCTTTTTTCTTGGATGGTATAAACAGTCACAGTTTATTACCTTCTGTTGTTGGGGCCTAATGAAGCTGGTTTACCAATAGAAACAGGAAAATTTTCTCAATGCCTCCCAGCCTCTTCCCAAGGTCTAGGAAAGTGGGGCATCATCCTTCAATACGGAAAGCTCTCACTTCTTTCTTCCCTTAGAACATGCTGCCTGGCTCTCAATGACACCTGGAAGGACTTGCTCAGACTATTAGATAGAAGGCAATATTTCTCTGCAAATTTTAACGGTGTATATGTCTAACACTTCCCCTATGTCCTTTCTTGGTTTTTTGCTATCACTAGCAAATCCTCAGGAGGCCTCTTGGCACTGTCCATAATTCAGCTTGCTCTCATCCAATTTTATTCTTCCCTAGAGAATAAATAATAGCTGATTACTGTCACTCTTGTCACACTTATATCAGAGGAGAAACAAAGTTTTGTAATTTTTTCATAATCTGAAATTTGTAATGCATGCTTTTTTAGTAGTTGAAATGTCAGAAAAGAACTGTTTAAAAGACAAGCAGAAACCCTCAATTCCATGGGAGTGTTTTTAAACCTGGTTTCCTAACATCTTCTACTAGTAGGTAGATTGGTCCGCTAGACCACCCAAATAACATTACCTGTAATTACACTCATTTTTAGATATACTTTAGTAGATGTCATAGGGCACAGTGAATTGTACATTCCAAAGTATGTGGACTCAGAGGAAAACTTCAAAGTTTTTCCTCCTTGACAGTACTCAAGATACTTTTTCTTCATCACGTGCTCAGCAGGTATGAGGGCCACACAGGTGAAAATTCAAAACAAACAAAAAAATCACTTGGACTCAAATGGAAGCTCGTCATGTGTTGTCAAGAGATAGCTGAACCCAGCACACATTCTTTTCTAGTAAACTAAAGAATCTTTGCATGAGACATTCACTTTCTTAAACCTATCTGTGCAAGGATTATAAAAATATAGATTTCTAATATTCTTTTCCAGAAAAAAGACAGAAGTAAATTCTCTTCCAGACTGTATTACTAGATTAATGAAGCCAGAAGAACAAAGCATTTTCTTCAGTGATTATCATAAAAATGAAATTTCTCAGGTTAAATCCTGCTAACCAATCAATCTAACAACAAATACACCCCCCAACACACAACAGCCTGTTTCCCTGGAAGACATGGGCTTTTATCTTAAGATCCTGATTTTAAAAAATGTTCTCTTAAAATCGAATCCTATTAATGAGCTCTGTTTTCATTTATTTCTCCCACTCCAACTTTACCTTCTTGCTTTCAAAAGGCAAATAAATATGTTTTGACTTCATCTTCCCTTCAGCTTGATGGCTACTATCCTTTTACAGAACTTTTTACAATTAAAATGTTTGCCAAATTTTAAGGAAATTTAAGTTCTAGGAGATTAAACCAGGCTTACCACATATCTGAGAACCTCCACCCTACTCCCAGCTCACTAGTTCTAGAGCCCCCGGGGAGGAGAGAAGACGGGAAGGTAACCCACGTCAGATGCCCTTCCTCCTTTTCTTTCTCCCTCCACACAATGTGCCAGCTTCTTTGCTAGGCACTGAGATTATAGCAGTGAACAAGGTAACCAAAGTCCCCACCCTCATGGAGCTTACAGACAAGAACTCCTGCCACCACAATGCGGTATGTTAAATGCCTCAATGGGAGAGAGTACCTTCAGCCACCCCCCGGAGCCGACTTCATGGGTGTGCAAAACTTGTGTAGTCACACAGGGCCCCATGCTATGTAGGGCCCCATGCTTAGTTTAATGCTGTTGTCTCTGTCTTGAAATTATTAAAAGTTTTTTAACAAAGGGCCCCACATTCATACTGCCCTGGGCCCTGCAAGCTGTATTGCTAGTCTTGGCCACATTTCTCAACCAAAATCAGACACAAGCCCTTCTCTCTCTCAGGCGCAGTCTGGCATCTAAAGCTCTCTTTTCCTGAAGCAGGTTCGGATGATTCAGCATGATTCCTTTTCCTCCGTAGTGCCACCACTGCATTATTTATTCCTAGGACTTGCCACCCCCTAAATTGGCTGCAGAGTAATGCTTCAGGCATTGGCTCTCTGCTTCTTAGCTGACACCAACGATATCATTTTTCATTTTGATTGGCCTTATAGATAATCACTAAGGAGAAACAAAACTAATAAACATGGAGATGTTATAAAGTTACTATCAAAGCAAATGGCAGACCACTTATATGCCAGCCCACTTGTTTCATTACTAGCGATGAAGCCAAAAACAATCCATCTCCTTCAGTGAAGTAAAAAAAAACAATAGACTCTCCTTGAGTCATTGGCCTTTCTGCAACCCACCAGACTGAAAGACATCCAGTTCTCTGGTCCCAAACACACAAGGAAGAGAACCCTTGAAGCACTTTCTTCAGAGACTAAGCCTCCATGAAGACCCAGCAGCAGGCAAGCCAGGTCAGATCAGAAGATGGAGTCCTCCGCTCAATGAGATCCTAGGCACAATTAATTCTCACAGCACCTCTACAAGATACATCCTCCTATTATACCCATTTTGAAAAAGAGAAAACTGCTGCTTAAAGGGGCAAACTTTTCTAAGGTCACACAGCTAGCAAGTGGAAGACCCAAATCGAGGCTGCCTGACCCCAGTGCTAGAGTAGGAGACTAGGAGACAGGACTGAGATCCAATGCAGAGGCCTGAAGATGGCGTGCAGGTGTTAAAACAAACAGCCCTCAAGCAGAAGCTAACTAGAAGGGCTGATAACCACAGGCAAGAACTGACTTCAACTGGCTTGTCAGCTATCTCTGTCACCTTACATGAACTTTGGCTAATTACAATACCATTTACACTGTGGTTTTAAAATTTCTCCACCCTTGAGTGGGTGAAATGGGTCATGTCTCACCATGACAGTTCTGAGACAACCACATAAAGTATATAACTGGTAGGGAACCCAATTCTAAGAATTACTACCCAAATTCTTAATAAGAGCCAACCCCTTAGCCTTGAATATTCCTCCCCTCAATTAGCAAGAATTCAAAAGATCAAAAACCACTTCCTCCCAGTGCAACTGCTCTCTTTCAAGCCTACCCACTCTCCCCTCTGAGAGTGTACTTTTGCTTTCAATTTAAAAAAAAAAAAAAAGCTGTCACTTGCTTGGCTTATGTGTGTGTCCTGAAATTCTTTTCCTGACAATCACCAAGAACTTGGAAAACCTCCACTTGGAGGCCACTAACACTAGGACCTCCACTCTTGACTTCTGCACAACTGTCTTCCTTGACCCTAGTCTCAGTGCAGTGCCACCCTGTTATCCCCCTAAAGATCTTCACTGCTGTGTAAATAAGCAGGTGCAAATAGAAACATGGAGCCCTATTCACCAGCAGTTTCAGGTCCCAAATCTAAATGTCCACCTGCCAGGGGAGCAAGCCTGGGGATGGGGAGGGGATAGAGTGGGACAGGTAAAGGTACACCCTTTCCCTTTCTGGGGAGCTACCCTTAGGGGTGGGTGGGGAATAGAGGTTTTGGAGATGAGGACAGAGGTGTGAGATCACAACAGAGGAGAAGCTGAAGGGACTGGGTCAGAACAGCAAAGACAGCTTGCCACGGACAGAGAGGAGCAATTCTGAGCAGCTTCCATGACCTGGAAACCATGAAGAAAGGAAGATTGCTAAATTTAATTTGGAGGAAGTCTTCTGAGTGGAATACTGCATAAAGTATCTCTGCTGTCCTTCTAAAGAAAGTTAGGGTTAAATATATTATTCTTCAAGTCTTCTGAAGTTAGACTATGGTTTCTTTGAGGCAGTATCAACATACACCTGACCACCTGAGACACTGGGATTTATTTAAGTTACACAGAAAACAAATCAGCACTTTACCACCATTTCTATTGCTTTGGAAATAACTAGAAGCCTCTCTGGTATGATTTATCCTCCCCATGAGTTCTACCACTAACTATAACTCCAGTAAATATGGGATTTACTTGACATTTTTTTAGTCAAGAGAAATCTTTAAGAAAAAAAGACCAGAAATTAGACAGAGCTCTTAAAAGCACTTCAAGAGGGAAAAAAAAATCCAGTAAAATATAATCAGCTACCTAGAGAGCAGAAAATAAACCCTATATATAATGACTAGATGTGTTCATTCCAAAGTGTTAAAAATAAGATTTAATAATGGAGACCCAGCATGGATTTTGGATTCTAGATGAACATTTTAGACCCTGGAGGACTCTGGGAGCATGTGTGAGTATTGCAATAATTAGTTATCATTCAGTGAACCATTTTGCCAATTTTTCACCTTAGTAAAGTCTTGGATAAAGAGTCCATTAAATTATAGTCATGTGTCACATAATGTTTTAGTCAACAATGGACTGTATATATGACTGTGGTCCCATAAGATTATAATATTGTATTTTTCCTGTACCTTTGTTATGTTTAGATACAACAATTATGTTGCAATTGCCTACAGCATTCAGTACAGTCACATGCTGTACAGGTTGGTAGCCTAGGAGCAATAGGCCATACCATATAGCCTAGGTGTATAGCAGGCTACACCATCTAGGTTTGTGTAAGTACACTCTGATGTTTGTACAACACTGAAATCGCCTAACAACACATTTCACAGAATGTATTCCCATCACTAAGCAATGCATAACTGCATATTTGCTCTTTGGGAACTGACTTCCTGATCTACAAAGCAGAGTAAAGAAGAAGTGGTAGTCACATCATATCAGGAGATGAAATTAAGGAGGTTACCTTCACTTTAGCAGGGAATAATTCACCTAGTAAACCTAGGAAAAAAAGGCTAAAAAGTCAAAAATAAAAATCTTGATGCCAAGCTTCTCCCAAGATGCCAAAAAGATAATTACTTTTGTTAACAAAAACAGGTTTTCTAGACCCAGCAAAGAAAGCCATTCATTCCCTGAGATAGAACCTGGCTCCAGAAGCAGCAGTGCTGTGAAAGGCGGAACACTCTATCTTCAGACTGTAACACAAGCCACTCAAAGGAAATCTAATTTTCAAGTAGAGAAGAACTCCCATAAGTTTTACCCACGCCTTTCTTCATTAAGGGCAACAGTAAGTTATTCACTGTCATGATGTGTTAGGGAGCCTAAAGAATAAACAGTCCTGGTGCCCTGATTATTTTTCTTTCCTTTTTGTTATTTTTTGAGATAAAATTCACTGTTGTTTAGTACAATCAGTAGCATTTAGTACATTTACAATGTTGTACAACCACTACCTCTATCTAGTTCCAAGACATTTTCATCCCTCTAAAAGGAAAACTTGTTCCAATTAAGCAGTCACTCCCCATTCCCCGCTCTCCCACAGTTCCCTGCAACCACTGATCTGCTTTCTGTCTCTATGGATTTACCTATTTTTAATGTTTCATATAAATGGAATCATATAGTATGTGACCTTTTGTGTCTGGCGTCTTTCTCTTAGCATAATATTTTTGAGGTATATCCATGTAAGAAGCATATATCAGTATTTTATTCTTTTTCATGGCTGAATAATATTCCATTGTATGGATATACCATATTTTATTTATCTATTCATCAGTTGATAGGCATTTGGGTTGTTTCCACCTTTTGGCTATTGTGATTATTGCTGCTGTGAACTGGAGCTTTCATTATTAATATAAATACTTTATTCCTATAAAGAACTTTATAATCCTCACTTGCATATAATACTTCATTTGACCCTCTAATAATACTGGTACTACTCATCTCTCAGGATTATTTCTGAGATACAAAATATATAAGTTTCAAAGATACAATTCCACGTCATCTATTTACAAAATGGTAGGACCCAGGTCCTTTGACTCTTAGTAGAGAGATCTGTACCCCACACAGAAAGACTTCTAGTACCTAACTCTATCTTTATTTTCATCTGGGACCAATTTTCCTTGGGCAGGTGAAGCCATGCAAATTCATTTCATGCTCCATGCTCCATTCAAAACTTTGGCTAGACTTTCAGTTCCTACAGAATAGGATTATGTTTTGTTCATCATTATAGTCCAGTAGCTAATGTAATGTCTACCTAGAAGCATCCAGGGGGCACCAAAAAAGATATGGAGGGAGGGAAGAGGGACAAGGGAGAGGGAGGGAGAGAAAACAAATAGGAGGAAGAAAGGGAGAGAGAAAAGGACACACACTAGACAGACTCACACTGTCACAGTTAGAAAAATATTTTCTTTGCTCCTGCGACTTCCTGAGTACTGTGCCCCTTTTCCACACTATGGAAACATGAATCAGGGAAGCCTTGGAGGAATTCCAAATGGCAGATAAACTCAATGGTAAAAAATGCTTACTCAGATCCCTGTTCAAAGTTTCTGCCGTACTACTAGGCCTTTCTTTCTTTTGTTATGAAACAATTACACTACCTAAAACCAAAAACTAATATGAAAACTAAAAACAGCTACAGCAAAAAAATACTTCATAAAGGGCATTCATTTCATTATACTACTGCCAAGGTTATATTGCCCAGACCTTTCTCTCTGTGTCCCAGAGAAATTATGGCTCTGAGTATATCGTTCTTATATCCAAGTAAGCTGTGGATTTATTTGTAATCCTACACAAAAAGTGTAGAATTTATTTATGATCCTACACAAAAAGTGTAGAGTTTATTTATGATCCTTCACAAAAAGTATAGAGTTTCTAGGACACTGGACCAAGTACCAGAAATGGATTCTGACCCTAGACCAACCCAGAATCAAAATCTCATAAGCCTGTCCAACTCAGATTCCCAATCTTTCCCCATCCCAGTGCATGTAGAAAATGATATTCCTACAGCACATTGGGTTAAGTGGACAGCTAATCACAGCTGGAGGCAATGGGACTAGGCCTGCTAGCTAAGAGGGATGGGCAAAAAATTTTTTTAAACAAAAAGAAACAAAAACCCAATCAGCAAACTACAGCAACTGGTTGGAGGTTATTACTCTGTAATAATAACTTAGTGCTTAAAATTTTCTTCCGTTTCCTGTTGGAACCTTTCACATTAGCATCATGTAATCCTCCTGGTGACTATGTGAATTGGGTAATAGTAGTACCATTTTATAGATAAGAAAGCTGAAGCTAAGTGTAAATTATTTATCTGATTATTCAACTAATAAGTAGCAGATCTACTGTTCTAAACCAGGTATTCTGATTAAATCCATTGTTCTTTACATGATTTATTCTTAAACTTAGGTATGCAAGAGAATCACCTGAGAAGCTTGTTAAACTACAGTTTCTGAGAGTGGAGCCTGTGTTTTTTGTAAACCCCCAGATGCAGCCAGTCTTGGGATCCACATTCAGGAATGGCTGCTGAGCTGACCGACTCTTCATCACAGCTGCCCAGAGAGCACAAATCTGACCACATGCTCTCAATTGCCCATCACTTACCCAGTGATTTGTCCTGACCAAACTTTAGTCAGGCTTCTCTTCTCCCCACAGGCCCTTGAATTTTGGCTTGCTCCCAAGCCTAAGCAAGTGCCAAAATATAGAACATCTGGCCTTGACAGCCCATCCTGAGAATTGGCTGACTGCAGCAGGAAGCATTTCCCGTCAAGCCACCATCCTGCTGTCTGTTCACCCCCCACCTAATTGCCCAATAGCCCCTCACAGCTCGTGCTATCCCTGCTCAATCCTTCCTATAAGAATCTTTTTCTGTTTTTCTTTTGAGACGTTTGCAGATCCTAAGATGGGAGAGTTCTCCCTACTGCATTAGTCTGTTTGAATAAAGTTTCTCCTTACCTAAGTCTAGATTTGTTGTCATTTGAGAGTCCTCAGCCACTGACCAAGCCTCAAACTTCATGGAGGCTTCTCCACGGAGGAAAAGATTTGGCAACACTATCTGGGGTTCTTTTTGTGTATACAGCAAACTGGCTGGGGATTTACCCCATGGACAGCCCTGGGATGCCATCACAGGCCGATATGTATTTGTCTATAGCTCACTGTAGACCTTTCTGATCTTAGCTTCAGGACTTAATTCCTTGCATTTGAACATCAGGCCTGTGAGGACCCTAAGATGAGAGTCTTTCTATGTCTCCACTTTTTGTCAAAACTCAAAGAAGGTACAAGTGTCTGCTATGAAATATTTCTTTCCCGAAATGTACTCAGCATCCATGCGTCCTCAGGAAACGTTTGGCTGAGTTGCCAAGCCACATCCTGTCAAAGAAATCTTGAAAACTGACTTTTTCCCTTCAAGGAGCTACCTCTCTTGGGTTTTGCAACTATCCAAGGTTGAGACATGCACTTTTCATAAACTATGACTAAACAAATTCTAAACAGTCCTAGTCTGCCTCCTCAACCCTCCTTCTCCCAGCTGAACACTTGGCCTTTGCTTTGCAGAGCTCTTGCCAAGAAATCACCCAGGCTCTTAAGATGAAAATTGTATGGGAAGAGGAGAGTGCCAAAGAACAAAATTAAAAGAACTTTTCTCTAAATGTGAAATCTTAACTTCTCATCAGAGTTAGAAATCACTAGGCTGTTCCTAGTCTAGTGCTTAAAATGATTTCATTTGATGGTTGTTTCTATTAATAATTATACAATGATGCCCTATTATAAAATTCTATAATGCCAATCTTGCCTTTTAGGTAAGAGGAGAAATAAAACAAATCCTTATTCTTTTCTTAAAAATTATGACTATCATAGGAAATGCTGGTCACACAGATGTGTAGGGCTATAAGCACAGTTCTGAAGAAACTCTATAGTACAGCTTTCTGAGTAGGCAATGCCTTCTTGTCTTTACTACTCCCCTAGAAGGTAAAAGAGGTGCCCAATTGGTTAATGGAAAACAGCATGTGTTAACAGGAGGAAAAATCCTAGAGTCAAAACATCTGAATCTAAGTCCCAACACACCACTATCTAAGGCAAGTGTGGTCTTAGGCAAGTCACTAAACCACTGCAAGCTTCAATTTCTTAATCTATAAAAGTAAACATAAATAACGTACAATCCAGCCTACCTCATTTGGTTGAGAAGGTAAGGGAATTTGAAAACATTTTAAAACAGTAAAGGTTTAGAAAAGCACAGTAATAAACAAATATAAATTGCCAACATTCTGGCCTTCAAATTGTCCCAGCATGATTGCTATACACCATTTATTTAACATCTCTAAAGAAAGGAGAATTCTTACCTTTATAATATATCCCCAAGTCTTCACAAATGCTTTTGTCAAAAAGATGACTATGCAAGTGAATGTTGGTACATTAACAAATATCAAAGTGAATAATACATACAAATCTAATGCAAATCTTAGATAATATACACCATAAATTTAAGAACAGTACTTATTTGTCTAAGGCCTTATTTAATCTCTTTTAGTTATTAAGTAATCAGTTTACATAACTCAGTAGAATTAGTTGTACATAAAGGCCCAGACTTTTTGCCTCTCTAATGGACCAGAAATTTGCAATTTTCTTCCAAACACATCTTACCATAAGTCTCAAAAGTACTTGTATTTCTCAAGTTGGACCTGCAATGAAGAATTATTCTATTATCACCATTTCATAAAGAAGGAAATAGAGGCACAAAACAAACAAATCGATCAAAAATAGCTTTTAAATATCTGCTGTATTTCTCTACTTTGGGGCCTGGAAAAGAAGTGGTAAGTCAAGTCTCTGAATTATGTGAATTTACCTGGAGCAGTAAGGGAAGACACGGTGGAGGGCTGGTGCTCAGAACTGAGGCTTAAAAAACTGTCACCACAAAAATTTCAAAACAGAGCTGAGACTCAGTGTACCTGAGCCCTTTCTACCAGATCACACTCATTGTGGGTGGTGCCTTTTTAGGACTGTTATTCTCCAGGTTCACCCCAGACTTACAGAGTCAGAAACTCTGGGGCTGGGGCTCTCCAGGTAATTCTGAAGATGATCAAGTTTGAGAACAGCTGCTGACTTCGTGGTATGGCGGAGAAAGCATGACATCCCGGTTTTATGATTCTGTGCCTAGTGCCTGAAATGGTCCTGGGTTCAATGCAAAAACTCCCTTCGTTTGACACTTTTTATAATTTTTATCATAAGAAAAAAGTACAGTCATGTATTTTGTAAAAAGAGGAAAAAAATGTAAGCAACCCAGGCAAACAAATAGGCACCTGTGATCCTACAACCCAGAATAACCAGTGAGGACCACCACATGGCACAACTCTGGGCTGTGCATCATGCAAAATATGATGTGAGTTATGCAACACAGTGGTCTTGACTACAATTCATATTTTTGTGAATGTCTTCCAAATATATCCTCCAAACAGAATCAATGGTACATACTATTTTAGAACTTGATTTTTTTCAATTGAAGGATATAATTATGAAATCTTTGAATATTTCTAATATATCATCTTCCTTTTAATGACACAAGGTAATCTTTTAGTGGATTTACCATAACTCATGAAATCCCACATTGTTTGATATTTTGGTTATTTATAATTTGAAATCCTTATAAATATTACAGTGAAAAAATTATAGCTGTTTCTTTGTGCATACTTGTGGTTATTCTCATGAGGTAAATTCTAAACAGAGAAGTTAAGAATAAGGTTTGCTCTTTATTTGCTCTTTGTTTATGGTGTTGTAATTCTATTCTTCCTGGTAACAAGGACTCGTCTCTACATTTTGGGATGGAAGTTACCAATTTATGTTTGTTCAGATAGATATTTTAGGCTATTTCTGTATTAATCATTACGGCAACTAGCTCAACAAAGAATCAGTAAGAAGACATGTGGATTTGTCCACATGCTGCCACGTTAAACAGAACTGAGATCCTAGCACCAAGACAAAGTATTCTTTCCAGATAGAGAAGGTCTGACAATTCAGCATTAACAGCGATTTACCCACATGCTTCCTGGAATCAGAACTGCTTCCTTATAGTTTTGCAGAAAGCTAATTTGCCAAGTTGAGCTCTGTTAGCCGAACCACATAGAAGAATTTCTCCCCACCTTTGGTCATTGAATTTCAGCTAATTTCCAGTATCTGGAATCCTTCAGTAGCCATTTTTTTTCCTTCCACCTGTGACTAAGTGGACCTTTAATTAGTTTGCGTGGTGTAAAAGCAAAGCCACTCTGGAGCAGATGGCGTTCCTGTGTGCTTAGCACTGGTCGAGATATACTGCAGCCTTGCAAGGATGCGGGTTCAAATGCAAGGCAGGACAGACACTTCCTAACCCTGCAGCACTGTAATTACAAGCTCCAGTGCCCGCATTAGGCAGGCAGGGGAAGATCCCCATGTCGGTACAGCACAGCGAGGCCCCTCGTTGGAGCACTGCAGTCATTTGGCTGAAAGCTGCAGAGCCGTCTCCAATGCACCAGCTGGGGAGAGGAAATGAATCACACCATAAAACTGAGCATGCTCACCTCCCTCTGGCTGCCACATATCTTTGTGCAGGCTGGTCCCTGGATCCCCAGCATGTCTACCTGGGGCCATTAACCAGCTTGCATGGGCTGGAGAGATTTCGGGTTTTTCATTCTTCCAGATTATCACGTGGTCTGCTGTGTCCCATTTTCTCCAGTTTATGGTAAACACTGTAATATACAGAGGGAAGCAATTCGGTCTGGGGGAGAAGGAGGTAGGGAAGCTGAGTGGAGGTGGAAATCACTAAGGTCTTGGCTCCAATTCCTGCTTCTCCACTGATTCCTTGGTGTCCTCACCTGTGAAATGGGGCAAGTAGCAGCTGTCCTCGTCTCTCTCTTATATGCAGGCTGGTAGGCTGGCCCAGCAGTTCCCATCATTTATGAGCTGTCCCTGTACTCCACAACCACCTTTAGTCTTTAGGGGAACAGAAAATTCAGAAACATATATGGGCCTTATTTTGCCCACTTGAAGTGGTCTCTCCCCACCATTCCCTCCTTCCCCACCTATTTGAACACTATTTGCCCTTCAGTCATCCTTCAAAGTCACATCAAGTCCAGACCCCCCACCTTGTGCCCCCACCACCAAGCTCTTTCTGACCACCCCGTCTGCAGTGGGTTCTCCCTTCTCTAATCTTCTATAGCAGTTTTAGTCCCTACCACTCCTTTGGTGCTTATACTTGGCTCGTGTTATCATTTACTTTTTATGTGTATGTGCCTCACTTCCACCACTAAATTGTAAACTCCTTAAAGTCAGAGATTATGAAGTCTACTTCTGTGCATGCCCTACCATGCCTTTCCATCACGGAATTTATACTAAGAAAACAATCACAGGTATTTATGATTTATTAGCGACAACCACTTTGTCAACAACAGTAACCAGTCCAAATGAGTATTTTTTCCCAATAGGGCCTGCAAGAGCAGCATGGTCCATCCTTCCTTACTTCTTGTCACTGTCACTTCTGTCTTCATTCCCCACATCCCAGGACATGATCCCCTGTAAAAAGCAGTTCTGTCCTCTCATCCTCCAAAAACTCTGTAGATTGCTGCACTAGGTATAGGGGAGGGGGTAGCTAAAATATCCCCTAGGTAGTACTTGTTTGGCAAAATTCCAAACTGCCTCCAATTTCCTCAGAAACAATCACAACATTCTCAAAAATTCTCAAAATCAACAAACACTATGTTCTAGGGCAGCAGTCCCCAACCTTTTTGGCATCAGGGACTGGTTTCATGGAAGACAAATTTTCCACGGATGGGGGAGGTGGAGGGTTTTAGGATGATTCAAGCACATTACATTTTTTGTTCAGTCAAACCTCTCTGCTAATGATAACCTGTATTTGCAGCCACTCCCCAGCACTAGCATCACCGCCTCAACTCCACCTCAGATCATCAGGCATTAGATTCTTACAAGAAGCACGCAACCTAGACCCCTCATATGCACAGTTTATAGTAGGGTTCATGCTTCTATGAGAATCTAATGCCGCTGCTGATCTGACAGGAGGCAGAGCTTATGCAGTGATGCAAGCAATGGGGAGCGGCTGTAAATACGGATGAAGCTTAGCTTGCTCACCTGCTGCTCACCTCCTGCTGTATGGCCTGGTTCCTAACAGGCCACGGACCAGTACTGGTGCACGGCCCAGGGGTTGGGGACAACAGTTCTAGGGGAATTCTGAAGTGAAATAAATAAAGATGGTGGAATTCCTGAAGAATGGGAAATCACTGACCATGAAGAAGACCCCTTGGTGACAGTGATGACACTGATGCAAATGGCACCAGGGCCCAGTGGCAGGCAGGGGATGGTGGAGGGGGGGTCTGGATGGGGTGGGCTTCCCTGCTGCTGCCTCCAGTGACTCACTCCCAGGTGCTCAGTCCCTATCTCCTCATGGATGCTTGATATTTATTTAAAAATAGACAAAGCCTTTTGTTCTTCAATCAGAGATAATGTTTAAAATGCAAATATGCCGAGAGTTTAAATTAACATTAAGACACAGATGGTTTGTGTCTGATTCTTTACTTAATGCAGGCTTTCATAGCAGAACAATAAGAAGAGATGTCACTGAATGAAGAAAGAGAATAGAAAAGGAGCAAAAGGCTCCCTTTTGGGCCAAAAATGAACTTTATTCCTTTATTTTAGTCCTGATTACATCTGCTCTGGAATAATAACAAATCAATAGAATCAAAAATAGCAACTTACTCTTGTAAAGTGTGTTGTAGTCTGCAGAATACCTTCATGTCTGTTGCCTAATTTGTTTCTCAGAACAATCCTGTGAAGAAGACATAATTCCCACTTCACTGGTGAAGAAAACAAGTCTCTTGGAGACAAAGCAAAGACCTCGAGGTACCACACGTATTGAATAATAGAATCAGGTCTCAAAACTTGGCCGTATGTCCATTTATTCAACAAATAATTATGAAGGACCTACTATAGGCCAGACTTGTGCTAGGTGCCCAGGATAAAATGATATGCAAAACCCAACACAGACTCTGCCCTTATGTACCTGGAAGTCTAATAAAGGAGACAAGTGCTAATCAACCAGTGACATAAATAAATGCAGCATTACAGAAATAATTGTACCACTACTCCAAGAGTAATGGAGGTGACAACAAGGAGAACTGGCCTTTACAGGGAAAAGTAAGTTAAAAGGGAGTATTTCTGCAAGGGGAGAGGCAGGGCAAGAGTTTTCCAGACCGAGGGAGCTAGCATAAGCAAAGACCCTATAGCAGGAGCCAGCACGTGCATTTCAGAAACTCCAAAAAGGCCAGCATGGCAGCAGGGAGAGCAAGAAAGTGGATGGTACAGATGGAGTCTGGGGAGGTAGGTGGGGTCTAGATCATGCAGGGGCTGGTTTGCAATGACATGAACTTTGATCATCCTGCCAAGAACAACTGATGTTGCTAAAATGTTTTAAGCAAGGGGATGATTCTGAGAAGTTTCCATGATTGAAGAGCACAGTCGGGGACAGTGGCATCGTGTTCTCACTCCATCAACAATTCAAATCAAACTGAACATCTACAGTGGGAGCCACCATGCTGCCACTTTCCCCAGCTGTCCAAATCTGAGGGCTCTGTATGATATAGGCCATTACTCCCCCTTTTTCCATCCAATCAAACACCTCTAGATAGCCTCCATGTGAGACTCCGTGCTGGGCACCACACAGACAACAAGGTCTCAGACTCAGACTTTGCTGTCAGGAAGCCTGAAGCCTGGAGGAGGACAGGAGCTGTGCAGACAAAGAACTCTCCAACAAGGCGGGGAGTAATGACTGCCTCCTGATAAAGGGGCAGGGAATGCTCACAGGATGACAGAGCTGTGGTCTTTCCTCAAGAATCCGGACATCTGAGTTCCATTGTTTTCTGACACTTACTACAGCAGAGAATTCAGAGGCTGTTCTGATTCATTCCACCTTATACAGAATCTCTCCTCAAAAGCTTGCAATTCACAAGCTTTATTTCTGCATCCCCAGGAACATGTACAATGATTAACTTGGTTCTCTATTCTCTACTATATAAATAAATATTTGTATAGACATATATCTGTGTATACACATATATACACATAGTATTTATGTGTATAAATATACAATTTCATCCAAGATGCATATGTATAAAATATTCTTACATCTTTAATCATCTTTTTGTCTTTTTTCTCTGAATTCTGAGACAGCCACTGCTTGCCTTACATCATTGAGTTGATATATTCAGTAATGTCCATTCTTCTCATTTCTGCCTCTGATGAGAATTTTTAAATTCTACTTTGTTTTAATTTTTTTCATGCTTTTTTATTAAATCAGTTGCCCTGATTACATCTCTGGGTGTTCTCTCTTTATAGTTTTCTGCTTTTGTTTCATAGATACCATGTCTTCTGGCTTTTTATTGAGGCAGCTAAATAGTTATTAAATTATCCCTGTGGTCCCTACAGTAAATAAGTCTGCTCTTCCTCTGAATTTTCAGGATAATGTATCTTCTCACTTGTTTTGCAGAAAGTTTTGTCCCATAGGAAACATGTTATTATTGGTTTTTGTTTTATTTTTATTAAAACTTAATTGAGGAGAGATCTTTCCAGGCATGTACTTGCCAAGGGACGAGGCGTTTGGAGAGCCCCCGGCCCCTCTCTGTTCCATTTAGTCCTTATTTAAAACCCCTGCTCAAAAGCACAGGCTGCTTTGTCCAATTCAGACAACAGCATTCAGTCTTGAATGGACTTTCCCAAAGAGCAACTCTTCCACAGCTTCTGTGGAAGCTTCTGTCACAGTTGCTTCTGTGACATCTTCCCCGGCTCTGACTGGCTAATTCTCTCACACGCCGAACAGATGGAGTAAATAAGACCCTCTCTTTGCTCCTGACTTTCACTGACTCATGTGGTCAGCACCGACAGGGATGTTATAAACTCCAGCTAGTCCTCCATCACCACTTCCTGCCCACTGGAAATTCTAATCTCTGAATGGAGGGGAAAATGACAGAGGGGAGAGTATTGTGGTGACATTAAAATCACATTGGCCCTGTGGCAGTAAGGAGGACATGTAGCTTTCTGGTTGATACAAATCCTTCATTTCACATGCAGATAGCCCACGTGGAGTGGGTAAAGGGGGCACTTTCTACCTACTCTTAGGAAGGCAGTCTTAGTTCATTTCTAAGCACAGGTGGGCTGTTAATTGTGTTTTTTCAACCCAGTTCTTCAGCCATGTAGTTTGTAGAAATTTCCCTCAAATTCTGGCCCTCAGTCTCTCAAATATGACCCTCAATCATGTTCCCCGTATTTTTCAGTGTCTTCCAGGGTACTTTATTCAGACACTGAGAGAGGTGTTGTAGGAACCATTGTAAATGCCATTCAGCACATGTTTTTATAGGGGCTTCTTTTCTTTAGTGTCAGGATTCCACTGCAAGAATTATCATCAAAGCTAAGAGGGTGACAGGATAGGGAATATGAGGGCTAGAAAAATTCAGTCCACTCCTCCTGGGTCTGCACATTTTCATCTGTCTATTGAATGGAGAAGCTGTAAGTGCAAGTGTAGGTATGAAGCAGGCTCACGGTGCACTGGTTACTACTTTGGCCCACGCATCTCAGGCTGCACTTTTACTACTTGCCTGAGTCTGGTGAGACAGAACTCTCAGACACACTACATGTTACATGAAGCATGTTTACTGCTTACAGATAGGCAGCAAGGGACAACAGAAGCCTAAAATTCATGATGAGCTGGTCCCCCAAGGCTCAGGAGAGCTGTCCAGGGCAGATGGAGTCTTGTCTGTGTGTGTGTCACTTGCACTGCAGCTGAGGAGTCCCAGAAAGCAGCACACCCTGAGTTTTATGCCCCAGCAGCTACTTAACTCACTGGGCTAAAGTGTTGAAGGACATCCTGTTCTGGGAGGTGCTGGAATAGAGCCCAGGCTTTTCTGGCCAGTCCCTCCCTATCTGAGGATGTTGCAGTCCCAGCACATTCTACAGTTATTCTTAAGAACTACAAGCAAGAACACAGGGAAAATGGGGTTGGTCCAAGGCCACCCAGAGAACTTGCCTGCAATAAGAACTTTAACCCTTCAATATGGATACAGCCTGCCCCTGAGATGATGCTTCCAGAAGGACCAGACCAGAATCCATGCCTGAGAACTTAGTGGCAATCAAAACAAAAACCAATACAAATGTGAAGGCTCAACCAAGAGCCAGGACCTCTAGACTCTAGATCTAGTTCTATTCCCACCTGGCTGTGTGACTTTGGGAAAATTACTCTAACCCTTAGGCATACTCATCCATTTAAAAAGGTTGCTGCTCTATACCAGTGATTCTCAACTAGGAAAGATGTTACTGATAGAATGTTACCACACCGATGAACAGTGCGGAGGCAGATAAAAGGCTAAGAACCCCTAAATCCCTGCCCAAGGTGGCAGCCAAGTGTAAAATCCTATGGTTTTATGGAAACTGAATTTGGCAAATGAGAAATTAAAATTCTGAGTGATATTTGGTACCACGTTTCAAAGGCCCATAACTTCCTTGAACTGCCAGGAAATGCTCTTGCCAAGATTTCTGGAGTGGTTTAGCCCAAGATTACTTTAAGGCTAGAGTATGCGTTCCAAAGTGGTAACGTTCCTTAGATTGCCAAACCAGCTGTGCTGGATTCAAGCAATGACAAACAACAAATGTGAAATCCATTAAACCAAACCAGGCAGAAAGTAGTTTAGGCAAATGTATATTGTACAAAACAGATCTTTTTTTCTATCTTTCCAATAGGGTGGGGAAGGGGAGAGAAAACCTGGATCGCTTGGATTTCAACATGAGAAGGGGAAATGACGCCCTCTAGTGGTGCTGTTGCCATGTCCCCTTTGTTTTAGTCCCATCGCGCTGCCTTCTCTAAGCATCCGTGACTGCCTACCATTGCCACCTCTACCCTCCCATGCCCCACCCCCCTACACACACAGTTGCTCATTTTGGTGGTCTTTCAGGTCTTCACCTTATATATCCACACATACATTGTGTGTATTTATTTGTAATCATAGCTACTATTCATTAAGTGCCCTCTATATAGAAGCTGCATTTAATATACTTTTACATTATTTAATTCTCACTGCATCCCCGAAAGTATTTATTTATTTATTTTTTAATAATTCTCCACCAAGGAACCTGAAGGGTATTTAGTATTGTTCCCACGTAACAAGAAGAAGCTGAAGCACAGAGAGAAGAAAATTTATTCAAGGACCCACAACCAATATTTAAAAAAAAAAAAAATAACTAGAAATCCATTAGGCTGCAGCAGCTCCAGCACCCTGGGTTCCTACAAACCAAAGCCCAATTCAGTGTAAACGGTAAAATGAAATTGAAGTTTAACAATCAGAAACCGCCAACTAACCTCTAACTAGGGACTTTCCACTGAGATGATCCCAGTAAGCGAGCTGCCCCACTTTAACCCATCAGGTATTTTCTTTGCTTTGCTTCTGCGTTCACCTTCTCCTCACGCCCCTTTGTCAGAGCCCCTGAACTGATGTGGTCTGTAGCTTCCTGGTTCATGAATCGCTGTCTGCTCAAATAAACTCTTCAAAATATTGATGTGCCTAAGTTTATCTTTTCACACTAGGAAGTAGCAGAGCAGGTATGCGAACCAGGCTTGCTGACTCCAAAGCTCATGCTCTCTTCACTGTGTCACCTTGCTGTCCTCTTTTCACCCCACAAAAACTCCTACATTTCCATGCACAGAGCACAGGAATCATAAAGGATGAAATCTGATGAGCCAAAAGATTTTAAGACTTTTGCAATTCATCTGCTGGATCCAGTTGCAGATAATGGAAAGCACTGTGTTCATGTGCTGAAGACGGAAGTTTCATACAGGTGATTGGGAGCTTACAACATCAGTGGAAGACCTAAAGGAGAAGAATCTAGGCTGGGCCTGACTCCTAAAACACCACTGTAACACTGGCGCACCAGGGTTCCTTCTACCTCTGCCAGTCAGCAATCTGGAACACCTCCATACCACCACCATCCTCCCTTCTGAACTAAATTTCTGGATTTAAGTCCCCTTCAAGTGCACCCAACTCATGGAACCCAAATCATTTCCAAATCCCTACTGTAAGAAGTCTGGGAAATAAAGTTTATAGTTTTCAGGCCTCTACAGTATTACAGCACACACACAAAAGAGTTTGAAATAGGTGTTGAGAGACCCAATTTACTGTTTCCACCCCATTATTTTTAACAGAATAGAAATGAACCTCCAAAAAATGGATTTCTGAAAGTATATTATATTCAAGTAGAGAAGCCTCTCAGTAATCCAGCAAACAGCCCCATAGATGAAATCACATCCTCTGTCCATTTGCGAAGTCAATCTTTTGTGCTAAAGAACCAGCTTTGTCCTAGGAATTTTCAGATATCTTACTTGTGACAATGAGGGCCTTCAAAGCTTACTATCCATTGAAGCCATCAATAGAGCAGGGAGTTATGGGCCAGCCCCCTTGCAGTCCCAAACTCTGAGAGAATCTTTCACAACACCAAGAAGAGACAGACGGTGCTAAATTGCCCCTCAGCAGGTTGTAAGAGTTAAAGTACTTCCCGAGAGCTGTAATTTACTGGCCTCTCACCACTTGGATCTGGCCCTACACTTGGCATTTCCGTTCGGCATGCTGGGGACTTGGCAGGGAGAGAAGTATCCGAATCCAAACCAGGCAAAATGAAACACTTCCCTCTCATAGTTCTGAGGCCAAAAAGAGTGTGCAATGACTCCCTTCTTCCAAAATCACCTTTATGTTAACCAGCCTATATTTGCCTGACTTTGTGTCAGATGGGATGTAAACCAGACATGACAAGCAAAGCAACTAAACATTTATTTGAATGAAAGAATGAATTTCTTTTTTAATAAAAAGAAAAATATCTTTTTTAATAACTTCCATGGACCAGACATTGTTCTAGGAAATCTCTCTAATCCTTATCCCAAATCTGTAAAATAATTATTACCCTCTCAGTTTTGCCACTGGGGAAAGTGAGGCTCAGAAATTAAGTAACTTGCCTCAGGCACACAGCTGCTATACATGGACCTGGGGTTCAGACCTAAATCCCTGATTCTACAGTCCTTATGGTTCCCATTACATGGGTATTTCTCAGCCCTTTTTAACCATGTCTCCAAAAAAACCTTTGCCAAACATTCCTTTTGGTACCTTACATTACAAAAATAATAGGAACTTTTTTTCATTTTCCAAATATGAGTTATTGTATTTCATTTACAAATACACAATTATTATATCATCATACTTACCTTTCAAGTTACACATGCATCCCAATTCCTCCAGGGCTTATAATAATACACTGTTTCCCTCACCATCACTAGTATGCCATAAAATATTAAAATGATGTCAACCAATGAAAAATAGTTGGAAAGGAAGTTGAGGCAATTTCCAAACAAAGTCATGAATTTTAAAAACAAACATCTTAGAATAAGATATCCCAACTTGAAGTTTTGATTGCTTGGAAGTTAGCATCTTCATTTATATTCTTATGATATCCCATATATCTTAAGGAGTTATAAAGATGACTTAGAAACTATATACTACACAAAATACTCTATAAGCAAAAAGACTGTACAAAAGAAGGTAAAGTATTATTTTTGGATAGAAAGACACCTATAACAAAATTGATCCCTACAAGTTGAAGAAGCCAATACTCATATTAAAAAAGCAGTTGCTTTTTTCCTTAGGTAGACATGAGCATAATAGTCTGAAAAAGATTAGTCTCAGAAGCTATACATTGGACCCCAGCAGTGTGGCCTAGTGAGAGAGCACAGCGTGCACAGTCTGGAGTCAGAAATCTTATATTTGAATCCAATTCTTCCACATGCTAGTTGAGCATCATCTTGCTTGCTCTGAACCTCATTTCCTCATCTTCAAAATTAAGGCTTTCCTACATCAAAGGATAATGGTGAGAATCAAAGCATGTGAAAGCTCTCTCTATACATACAGTACATATTAATCATTGCATTACATTCAATGTAGCATCATCCCTGAATTGACTATGCATCAGAGAAAACACAAAGTTATCTTTTGATAAAATGTTTATTTTTGTATTTAAAAAACAAGGGTTATATATCTGTGTTGTTCCTGAAGGAAGAAAAAACAACTCAACTGATCAAGTGCATAATGATATTTGATGAAGATCAAACATTTCGGCTCCTGCAGCTTCTTCCATGAAATAATATAAAGATGAAGTTCTTGTATCTCTTTACTTTCGTTTTTGGACATTTGCATTCCAATACTATTTGTCCAGCAAAACATATAATTTTCTTGATATTACATGTAGCCTCATTAATCTGAAGCAGTAGTGAGAGCTGACGCTCAGCAGCGCCACCTAGTGGTATGTAAAGTAAGTGCACACCCAGCCTGTACAACCAGTGTGATAACTGTTTTCTCCAAGTTTCTGAGACAGTTACACAATTCTATACCACCTCTTAAAATGTACAGTACACATTGAGGCATATTGAAATGATTAAGCTGATTTATTTATCCATTTAATGTCTATTAACGGTGTAAAAATAATTTACTGGCTCCTTTTTAAAATATTTAAAGAAAATAACAGACCCTACATTCTTAGAATAGGAGAAAAGCATGCTGCTATAATTGTGGAAAATACCCTTTCTATGCATAAATGTAAGGATATTTGTGGGGAAATTAATACTAATGGTGGCCAAAATATTTTAGCAAATTTTTCTCAAGAAATGGCAAAAATTATATTATGCACAGATTCCAAATATCAAAGAACACAGAACAGTTTTTAGAAAGTGACAAAAAATATAAAGAAAATGCATAAAACTTTATGAGGTGATAGGCACTGATGCAAAAAAAAATCTGAATAGATATGGGGTGCCAAGGCTAGAAGCACATACACTCACACATGCACTTACACACACACACACACACAAACTAGAAGCTTCAAGTTGTTCTATGTACTTCTTCTGGGGCTACAGATACAATTGAGAGTCACTTTTATCTGCATTAATGTAACTCTTAAGAGGTGGAGGGGTAAGGAGATGTATGTCCCTGAAAACCCTGGGTAATTCGCCAATTCCTGGCCTGGGCTGATTCTTTTTCTTTAAAAAGATAGCAGATTTATATAGTCCCTGGAAAATTATTATGTAGAACCCTAGAAAACAGATGCCCACCAAACCTCATTCCATAGCTAACATGAAAATTTAGAGATTTTGTTTTTATTCTCTACTAATAATTTTTAAATCTGAAATATGTCAAATGTACAGAAAAGCATAAAGAATAATAAAAACACACATGAGCCCACATGAACAAATGTTAACATTTTGCCCAGTGTGCTTCAAATATGGTTTCTTGTTTTGTTTTGTTTTAAGGAATCAGATATTGCACAAATTATTGAAGTCCTCTATTAACTCTTTCCAGTCCCATTTCCTTTCCTGCTACCCAGAGGTAATCATAATCCTGAGATTAGTGTGATTCCTCCCCATGCATGTTCTTAGCTCCTACATGCCACATTTCTATATATGTGTGTGTTCACAAATGATATAGTATAGTCACGGGGGTTTCAACCTGAAAGAAATGCTATCATACTGTATATAACATTCTGCAATTTGCTTTTTCATCCAACATTATTAATTTTTTAGTACCCATATGGGTAAATGTGGTCCCAGTTCATCCAACTATAGTGTAGTAGTCCCATGTATTTTTATGCCATATTTATTTTTCCATCTTCCACTGATGGATATTTAAGCCATTTCTAATATTTCTTGATTATAAACAGGACATCAATTAAAATGATTACACACTGTCAGGTGCAGTGATGTGTGCCAGTTGTTCCAACTGCTGGGGAGACTGAGATGGGAGGATTGCTTGAGCCCAGAACTTCTGGGCTGTAGTGTGCTATGCCAATTGGGTATCCACACTGAAAGTTTGGCATCAATATGGTGACCTCCCGGTAGTGGGGGACCACCAGGTTGTCTAAGAAGGGGTGAACTGGCCCAGGTCAGAAAGGAGTGGGATTGTGCCTGTGAATAGCCACTGCACTCCAGCCTGGGCAGCATAGCAAGACCCCAACTCTTTAAAAAATATATATATATAAAAAATAAAAACATATATCTCTTTAAACACTTGTGCAAAAGTTTCTCTAGGATACATATTATATTATATATATGACATATGTTATATATAATATATACTATATAAAACATACATATCTGGCACTGCATACAGTCCAAAGTAGAATTAGTGAGTAGGCATATCCTAATCTTTATTAGCTATTGCCAGATTTCTCATCAAAGTAGTTGTATCAATTTAACTTCCACTAGTAATGTATGGGAGTCTCTCCTGCTCCATATTCTTGCTAACACTTGGTATTGTCAGACGTTTTAAATGTTTGCCAAGCCTACGAAATGGTATTTCATTTTACTTTGATTTGTATATCCTTGATCACTATTGAGATTGGCACATTTTCATGTGTTTATTGTTCATTCAGGTTTACTCTATATGAATTGTCTATTCATATTCTTTGCCCATTTTTATATTGAATTGATGGTTCTTTTTCTATTGATTTCTTTGAGTTATTTATATATTCTAAATGCTAATCTTTTGACAGTTATGTGTGTCTTTTTATAGTTTGTGACTTGTATTTTCAATGTATTTATGCTCTGCTGTACTAAATGTTTTGATGAAGTCAAATTTAGCAATATTTTTCTTCATAATTTGTTTTTTTGACATCTTAACAAGTCTTTTCTTATTCCCAAGGTTGTAGTGTCCTTTATTTTCTTCTAAAAGTTTTTAAATTCTGTTTGTAACATACAGATGATTAATCCATCTGGGTTTTAAAAAATAAACTAGCACCATTTATTGACTAGCCCATCCTTTCTCCACTGCCCTATAGTACCACCTCTGTCATAAAACCAAGTTGATTTGTTTTTAATATGTTAGGTGTTTAGGGTTTCTCTACTTCCTTCCATTGGTCTACTTGGCTTTCTATAGGTCAATAGCATGCTGTCTAGATAACTATAGCTTTATAATAAGTTTAGGTATCTGGTAGGGGAAAATGTACTTACGTTACTCTTTTTCAAAATGATTTGGTTATTCTGGATATTTTAGTCAGCCATATGCATTTTAATATTAATTTATTCCCTCAAAAATCCCAGTCTTTATTTTCATCAGAAATACATTAGTTCACAGATTAAGAGAGAGTTGATAATTAAGATATTGAGTCATCTCATCCATGAACATTTTATAACTTTCCATTTAATAAGATATTTTATGTCCTTAAAAAACATAAAGATCTTACACCTATTTTGTCAGTTATTCCTAGATACTAAATCGTTTTTGTTTATTTTATAAATTCAAGATTACTCAGTGTCTCTATTCTCTTTCTAAACAAGACAAAGACTTTAAAATGCTTGAATTATCCTTTAAGTATATCACTATCTCATTATTTTTACATACAGCCTACTTTCTATGTTCTTCGTGTTTACAAACCAAATTAATTATTTTTACAGTCAATAGTTAATAAAACTTACTGGAATTTTATCTTTTTTGTGTTCACCAGTGTTTTCTGCATCCTATACGTTACTTCTGGGCTCATTTTTACTTTCGGTTTTTTTAATAGTTCCTTTAGTGTGCATTCATCAGTAGTAAACTGTTAGTATTTGTATTACTAAAATGCTTTTGTGTAATAACTTAGGGTATAAAATCCTATATTGACAATTATTTTCCCTTGGCACTTTGGAGACATTATTATTTCAATTTACCTCAGTGTCTTTTGTTACTGATGAGATCTTTCCCATTGATCTAATTGTCATTTCAGTTGCAAGAAAGCTGACCTTACTCTCTGATAATTAAATTTTATTTTTTAAAGGTTTTTCTTTATTCTTCACTTAGCAATAGTGTGTGTAGATGTGGAGTTACCCTTTTTTAAAATTTAATCTGAGAACCTTTGTCTTTATTCAGTTCTAGAAAAATCTCAGCTTTCAAATATTGCTTTTATTTCCTCTATTGCCTTCCTCTGGAACTCCTATTAGATGTAGGCTGGAGCCTGTCAATCCATCTTCTACATCTCTTAACTATTTTTTGAAACATTCAAAAGGTACTTTCTGGGCAAATTCCTCTATATTTACAATTTGCTAATGTTCTTTTTCATTGCATCATGGAAAAAATTTTAGTATTTGTATTACTTGGAAATTTTTGTATTCTTGGAAATTTTTATTTCCAAGATTTATATTGTTTTTTTTTATATATATATATACCTGTTATTATTTCACATCTTTATGTTTTATTTAATAATTTATTCTTCCTTTTTAGAAAAGGAAAAATAAATATTATTATGCCCTCATGTGTCTCTTTGAGGATCCTTGACATACTATTAATATTAAACTATTTATACCATGGAGTATTACTCAGCAATAAGGAACAATAGTGAATTAACACATCTGGTATTATCCTGGTTGGAGCTAGAACCCATTCTTCGAAGCGAAGTGTCCCAGGAATGGAAAAACAAGCACCACTGGTACTCACCATCAAATTGGTACTAACTGATCAATACTTATGTCACACAGGGCAATAATATTCATCAGGGGCGGGCAGGAGGGAGGGGGTGGAGGGGATGGGAAAAACTCTCACTGAATGGATGCGGGGAACACAGTTTAGGAGATGACCACGATTGTAGCTCTGACATGGGCAATGCATGGGCAATATATATAACCAAAGTGTTGTACCCCCATAATATTCTCAAATAAAAAAATAAATTTAAAAAAAACTATTAAAGATTTTTTAAAGGTGATTTTTAAAGCTGCTTTATTATTTTAATTTCAACAGGGTTGAATCCATCTTTTTCATCTCCCCATTATTTATCCTATTGGCTATCTTTCTCGGCTCTTTCTTTGGTATTTTATTTGGGAGCTTATTTTTGTTGCAAAGTTGTTTTTCTTACTTTCGTTCCCTCTCCTCTCCCCTTTCCTGCCTGGAGGTTTTAGAGTTACTTTACTCTCAGATCGGAATTAAGTCAACATTGGTGGATAGCAGTTGCCACCTTAGAGTGGTATTAGGAATACGGCAGATACCCATCTAGAAAGCATCCTGCTTCAGGTCTCGGTTAAAAGGTGGAGTCACTTTTGAGGTATCAGTCTTAAAAGTGTCAACCCAAGGCATGGCCAGCAGCAGGATTTTCTCTCCAGTTTCCTCTAACAAGAAGCGGAAGCCATACCAGGGCCTTGGATTCAAATGCTCAGCCTGACTCTGTTTCCCTACCTTGTCAGAAGCAATGTTAATACCATCAGCCCAAAGGAACCAAACATCCAGCCACCCAAACATGCTTCCAATCCTGGATTCCAGTTGGTCTTGTGTCTTCAGCCCCACCACCATTTGTGTTTCTGATTCTGATCTTGTCCATGAGATGTTTACTCTGTTTTTTAGTACGTGAATGATTTCAATGTTCTCTTTTTGAATATGTTATCCTTCACTGGAAAAAAAGAATGCCTTGAGCACAGAGCCAACTTTATTAAAGTCTTTCTTCAGTCCTCTTAATATATATAATTATAGTCACTGCTTAGGATTTAAATTCCAAAGAAGTCGAGTAGAGAAATGTTTCTCTAGGAGGTAGTTCGAGCAACCTATACCTGAGTGAGACTCTCGGTGATTCCACGGGGAAGTTAATGTCTACTTAATTCAACAAATATTGTATTATCAGATTATTGAAGGATCTAATAGAGATATTTTCTGGGTTTCTGGCTGAGAAGTTAAAATTCTAAGAATAATAAAAACATGGCACCCAGCTCTACCACCATTCCCTTCAAAGCCAAAACAGACATCACCAATTAATCACACTCCTCCCTTCTTTTCCCCTAGCCTATGAGTAGCCTCAGAATACTTAACAGAGTGCTAGTCAATCAACTCCAATCAGTTGGTGCTGACATGAGAAATAAAACCCATTTTGCCATCTTTTGAGACAAGAAAAGCATGGATATGGCCAAATCACGAGTCTCATGTATAAGAATTCATTGCAAAAAAATATTAGCTCCATTTAGTAAGTTGTGTCTGTGTTAATGCTAACAATTATGAACTAATATAAAGAGTGCCTGGTGAGAATAGTCAAAGGCAGAATGTGCTGCCTGTGTTTGTTTGTTTTACTTTAGAGCCTAAGTAAACCTAATTAAAATCTTTTCTTCTATCTCAGTATAGAAAAAAAATCAGCTTTTAAAAACTAAAACAAATCAGTGTCTGTTGCAAGAACAGCATTCTTTTCAGTATGGGATGATTTTTTTTCTCCAGGCACAATAATTTCAGCCAAGGGAACTCAGTATGGCTTAATTTCTTTTGTTCCAACAGCTTTCTTTGCAATATTTCCCCCATCCCTCAAGTGGTATTCATTATCCCGAATGTTCAGGATCATATTAGCTGTTTCCATTAACAACCAATGGGATTTCTGAAAATGATGGCAGCATTTC
The DNA here is from genome assembly GCA_023783475.1 of Daubentonia madagascariensis. Lineage (NCBI taxonomy): Eukaryota > Metazoa > Chordata > Mammalia > Primates > Daubentoniidae > Daubentonia > Daubentonia madagascariensis. The sequence goes on along the minus strand of JAKFHU010001035.1, from coordinate 33,871,016 downwards.
AAATCAGTCTGTAGTCTTTTACTGATACTCTCTGGTAATTCAATGTCATTAAACATTTGATCTGCTACTTCCTAGCTTTGGGGCTACACTTCTTGAAAACTCTATTATTTTAGAGCTATTTTCATCAACTCCACTGTTTATTAAATAAATCACAAAATCTCCCTTCATTTATATCCTTTTTGAGATAACTTTCTAAAATTACTATAATAGAATAAACTTTTAAAATCTCTGCATTGCCTTGTGTTTCAAAATTTTATAACATAAACCAAGCAAGAATTTTGGAATTATATCTTCCCAGCTAGAGATGTGAAATATGTAATGCATCCAGATGGAAATACGCTCTGTTTGGAGGTGCTGATCATTTGCTTTCACCTTCCCTGCAGATCAGGGTTTTACCTGCTGTCAAATTGCCCATGTATTTATAAATAATAATACCAAGAGGGGGTATCTTTAACTGCAGGACTTTATGAAGACAAAAGTAACGCTCAGGATGACTGAATTCACATCTGCCAGTAAAATTATATACAATTTACTGTGCATAGTTATATATAACAATGTATAGCATTTAGCAACTGGTAATAAACTTTGACTGTCAGAGCTAAGGAAACAGATGTGGCAGTTTTTATTCACATCTGTTTCAACCTCTGCGTGGCTCTCCATCATTGCTCTTTCCCTGAAAGGTCTTATTTCAGAGCCCTTGTTACTGTCACGAATCATTTGTAGGTTTCTACTAATATATTGACCCTGGGAGACTGCAGAATGCTGCAGCACTTTCTCTCTCTCTCTCCCTCCCTCCACACCCAGAGCCTGCTGTCTGCTGAAGCTGTAATAGCTTCACACTTGGTAGCTCTAAGATACATCTGAGCACTGTGCCATTGGAGGAGCAGTGGAAGCATTGCCTTCTGCTAGTAATGTACCAGCAAATGGTTCTACATTTGCATTGTAGCATGATACTTTCTGTGCAATATCAATATATACTCTTCTATCTCCTCATAATAGTCATTTAGGAATATCCAGGGCATTATTATCGAAGCACCCTTGTGCCCAGTCACTGGACTGTAGCTGTCCTCCAACAGTCATGGGGGGACTATCAGAAGTCAGTTGAGCTATGTCCTGATCTTTCTGGCTTAAAATATCCTGAATATTAAAGCAGAATCTTAGCCTTGAAATTGAGCTGAATATCATCAATGCTAACATAAGAGGATCTTCATGGCCCTCTCTAGCTACAAGGAATGTGCAGTCATAAGAAATGGAGATTTGCTGACTCAACTGGTAGAAAAGGAAACAGATGACATGTTTGAATTCTATCTACCTTTCAGTTCTACCTCTTTACCTCTTTCACAACCCCTGAATCTCTCATCCTACTAATGTTTCTTCTTTGAGCTCCCGCTACATTTAATCTCTACCGCACATTACCACTTGGCTATAGACTGAACCATATACTCTGCTATTGGTCCATGCCTCAGTCTTGATTCTGCAGTCCTCCTCTGAGAACAAGTGCTCCCCAATGCTCGTGAGTCCCTCTCAGCATCTACCCTATATCCAGGCATGTGTCTCATTCTCACTAAATGCTTGATAGCAGAGTATTCATGATTCACTGTCTTCTAAGAACTAAGAGAATTGTGGGATATCCTTTGTATATGAGCCTTCCCAAAATAAAGCTAACATGCCACAGAACCAAACTCTGACCAGCAGAACCATCATCAAGCATTTCTTTGGTCGATGACAAGGTCTAAATGGAATGGGTACAGGATGGAAGTTGGAGAGTAACCAGCAGACATGCCCTGAACCCACTACTAGTTATGGTAACCCTGGTCTGCAGCTGTCACCCCAGGTGATGCTGGTATTAAATGAAGAGCAAACCTGCATGATACCAGTGTCAGAGTGGATGTCGTACTGTCACTGCCAACTTCCCCATTAGAATGCCAACATCTCGCATCACCCTTGAATTTCCTCCAGTCAGCCTACCCATGAGCCTTAATCAGAAGCCTACATCGTGGTGAATGTCCAAGGCAGAGCACCCACTGCTCTGTTTTTCAGGTGAAGAAAGTCTGACTCTAGGCCATTTTCTTTCTTTCTCATATTGTTTTGCAGCTTGTTAAAAAGAAATGAGTTGTGGGGACAATTGTGATAAAGCCTCTATTAGACCTGAGACCCTGACAGAGAGGGTTAGAGACCTGTGTGACCTGCTGTGCCAGTGAAGCATGAAATTAATTCCTCCCCCTTCTGAAATCACCAATTTCCACACAGACATTTATGTCTGAGGGTGTACTATGCTGCAGACCACACAGAGCCACATTCTTGCTCTCTGGGGAGTGCATTTCCTCTTAAGATTAAGTGCTTCAGAAAAACAGGAGACAGGACTAAACAAAAAATAAAATAAAAATAAAAGCAACATTTGCATCCAAAAAAAGGAGATTAGCATACGATCAAGAAAAGACCTCTGTGTTAAGGCTGGACCTAGTATGCTGTAGCCTGTCTTGTGAGTTTGGGCTTAGCCATGTGAGCCTTCCCCACAGAGCTTTCCCATGTTGATACTTCTCCTCCTTTACAGCTTGACTTGGCCAATGGGACTTTATCTCTTGGCCAGACAACTACAGAGATACCAATAACCACCCAACACAGATTCCCAAAACACCATTTTCACCTTGCTATGCCCCTGGTCAAAATCCATCAGAGCTTCTTTAGTTAGACACAGGATAAAATATGACTTCTGTTGTATAATATCCAACACTTGCTGAAACTGCCATCAGTGTAATCCCAAATAGTATTAAATATTTGCTGTCTTGCCTCCTAAGCAAGCTCTTCATTTAATTAATAGCCCCCCTACCCCCAAAATGCCTAAAATTTTCCTTTCCTTTAAGCCTTTCTCACCTTGTTTCTGTCTAACCATCTAATTTTATCCCTTCTTCAAGGTCCAGCTTGAATTCTAGACCTGAGAGAGAATGTATGTTCTGGAAGGGACAGTTTTATTGGTGAGAATACTGAGACCAGAGAGTGAGCAGAGAAGAGCAGAGAAGTGATTTATCAAGCATCTCACTGGTAGGTAGTGTCACAACAAGCACTCTGTCTAGGTCTCCTGGGTCTTTTTACCCTGCCATGTGTTGACAGAAAAAAATCGAACTCTGCCAAAATATTTTAAAAGGTTTATCCTGAGCTAATGTGAGTGACCATGGCCTGGGAGACATAGTCTCAAGAGGTCCTGAGAAAATGTACCCAAAGTGGCCAGGTTACAGTTTGGTTTTATACATTCAGGACAGGAATTACAAATAAAATCATAATCAATACATGGAAGGTATACATTGGTTTGGCCTGAAAATATCTTGAAGCAGGGGCTTACAAGCCATAGGTGGGTTTTAGGGATCTTTAGTTGGCAATTGGTTAAAAGAGTTAAGCTTTGTCTAAAGACTTGGAGTCAGCAGAAAGGAATGCTTGAGTCAAGATAAGGGCAGTCTTCTATCTGTCATGCGATGCTATTCCAGAATCAGGTTGGAAAGTAAGCCACATTATACCAAGTTAATAAAAAAAACCCGTTTAATGAGATTTTATCATTTGTGAGATGTGAATCACCAGGCCTCTTAGGAAAGAATTTGGGCAAGAGAAAAAAAGGTCAGTGTTCAGTCCTCACATGCTACCTCTCTATGGGGGGCGCTGTGTGTGTGTGTGTGTGTGTGTGTGTGTGAATCAATTGCTATAAAAGCCCAGTCTGTCTTATCAAAATTCTGCCTTTACTTAGGCAAAACCAAAGCAAGAACTCAACATGCAGGAGCTTTGGGCATATCAATCACACTTATAGAAAACGTCATGTATTCTCCTATCACACACCCGACTTGATTCTTGTCCCCTGCATTTATCAGGATCCCCATTGAGCCATTGTCTCCATCTCCTGGTCCCTATCTAACTCCTTGGACATGGCAACAGATTTGACTTTTTCACACTGGCACAGCCTTGAATCTGGCCTTACACTCACAATTTCCTATTACTCCAAATAACTCTTCTGTATAGGCAATAGTAGACTCAGAGACTCAAACATGGCATGTTTCACTAGCCTTAAGCCAGGTATTCCAGGATCCTTTCACCAATAGGGCAAAGAAGGGGGTGCAGTAAGTTTCATGTGTTTTCCTACACAACCGTGTAGCAGAAATAATTACCAGTTCTAACCCCGAAACCAAGTGCCATTATTAAACAAGATCCCCCTTTAATGAATCTGTAGCTCCTTCTGTCTATAACAATGCCTTTCAACAATCTAAGTAACATCTATTTATCATCAAAACATAATGTAAATTCCAATATAAAAGTTATATCATCATTTATTTATTCAGTCTTGGTAAATATTTAAAGTCACTCATGAATTCCACATAATAATTGTGCAGCCCCTAGGACATATGGTCCACAGATTTAGAATGATGCCATTCATTTGACAATTATTGGTCAAAACTGAGGGTCATCTTGGGTTGCTATATTATTCATTTAGAAGTAAACTATATAAGGAGAAGGATCTCATTTGTGATGTTCAGTTTTATCCCTAGGACCTAGAGCAGCAATTGTCATATAATAGGCGTTAATTAGATAATTGTTAAATGTTACATGAAATCACATAATTGTATTTTATTTTTCATGTACATATTTATGGTTTCTTTCCCCAATTAAATTGTTTGTTATTGGGATAAGGGGCTATTTTATTCACTGCAGCCTCCAAACATTAGGCATTATAAATTAGTGGCTCCTCCAATATGTGAGCATTTTTCAAATTGTATTCCATAACAAACTTTTCTGGGAGATGTTATTAGGGTATGGGGTGAAATAAAGCATTCAGTAGCAAAATAAGTTGGCAAAATGAATCTCTGTCTTAAAGATTTACAATGCACATTAGCATATTAAAGATCTTGAGAAGTCCTGCAGTGAAGATATGCAGTTTTCTTTGTGCAACCAATTTTTCTTAAATCTGAGTATAATACTTACTCCCTTTTCTGTGGCATATCCATTAATTTCTTATAGAACAATGTTCCATGATTTATCTATCAATTTCAAAATACAATCCTTCAAGGCTATGTCTCTATATACAAATATGATATTCACGTAATGATACAATGGAAGAGAGTTAGTTTAGGTACCAAAAGTACCAGATCCCAGCCCTAGTTTTCTAACATGATTGGGGCAAACCATTTCATGACAGGTTGTTTTGGATGGGGCTCTTGCCAAGAAAAGTTGCTGAAAATGAGAAAACCAGTAGTGAATACTTTTTTTCTATTTTGTAATGTTAACCTCAGAAGCCATGGAGCTTTGGAAGGTGAATTCCTAGCTGTCTTCCACCGTGGCTTACAATGTCATTGGATGACATTTGAAGAGCTGCCTTAATACTGCAATAAGAAAGGAGGTGCCATAGAAAGAATATAAGCTAAGTGGTGTTGATTGAACAGGCCATTATGTTAAAGGTGCCTTTCACTACCCATTCTTTCTCCTTTCTTTGCTCAGCCTTGCTCAGCCTTATGATTAAATTCTGGCTAATAAGATACAAAAGGGAGTGTCATGTAACATGTAGGAACCTTAGTTGGCATGTGCCTCTTGCCTCTTTTCTTTCTTGTATGTCCCTCTATCCAGCTCCCTGAGATACGGATATGATGGCTGGGGTTCATGTGGACAAAATCTATGCCCTAGGGACAGCATACCAGTGAGCAGGAAGGAGCTTTAGTCCCTCAGGACTTCGTGGGCAAAGCTACCAAAGCAACCCTAACTACCAACCCCCAGACTATCAAATGAAAGAAAAACAAGTTTCTATCTTGTTCAAGTCACTAGCATTTAGGGGAGGGGAATTCTGTTATTCTCAGCTGAACCTAATCTTAACTAATACAGAATTGTGTACCTGGAAGTAATAAACCTAGAATAAATGGCACTGACTTAGTGCAGACTACCGGGGGAGAGTGAAAAGGACACAGATGTAGTAGGATGGAGAGCTAGTATCTTTGTTTTGAGATGGCAAAATATGTGATTATCTTGTCTTCTGCTTTACTTTAGGAGACCCCATGCTGATCGAGAATGAAGCATTTAGGGAAATGGTAGAAAAAAATAAGAATATTATATTTTTGTGCTTCTTGACTATGAAAGAGATAAACTCAGCCTAGTCTCCAAGCTGAGTTGGAAAGTTGGAAGCTCTATAATGCATGTTCTTTCTGCCTCTAATTTGGGGCCTTGCAGGACTGAAAAGCCAACTGCTTTTATATCCCAAACTGAAATAATGATAAGCAGACTTGAAAGCTGCAACCTTAGCAAGACATGACTCTATGCTCTGCCATAGAGTCATATAAAGGTCATAAACTCCTACCGGTAGAGACCAGATTAAGAGCGTTGCCTTCCCACCGAAACCCGTTGCTTCATACAGCCTCCAGAGAGGCAGCATTAGGTTGAGAGGGAGGAGAAAGTCAAAGCACAGAGACCAGTAAGTTAAAAACTAGAGTCTCCCCTGAAACTATAAAAATTCTCAATGGAAACCTAGGAAAAACTCTTCTGGACATTGGCCTAGGCAAAGAATTTATGACTAGGACATCAAAAGCAAATGCAACAAAGATAAAAATAGACAAATGCGACTATCTATTTTAAATTTAAAAACTTCTGCACAGCAAGAGAAATAATAATAATAGATAACCTACAGAATGGGAGAAAATATTCACAAACAACTCAAGAAAAATCATTTAAAATGACATGATCAGACATTTTTCAAAAGAAGACATACAAACAGCCAACAAACATACAAAAAAATGCTTAACATCACTAATCATCGAGGAAGACAAACTAAAACCACAATGATACCATTTTATACCAGTCAGAATGATCATTACTAAAATGTCAATAGGTGTTGATGAGGATGTGGAGAAAAGGGAAAGCTTATACACTCTTGGTGGGAATGTAAATTAGTACAACCTCTATGGAGATTTCTTAAAGAACCAAAAACAGAACTACCATTCGATCCAGCAACCCCACTACTGGGTATCTACCCAAAGGAAAACAAATCATTATATCAAAAAGATACCTGTACTCGTATTTTTATCACAGCACAATTCACAATAGAAAAGATGTGGAATCCACCTAAGTGTCCATCAACCAACAGCTGGATGAAGAAAATGTGATATACATATACCATGCAATACTACTCAGCCATTAAAAAAGAATGAAATCATGTGTTTTGCAGCTCATGGATAGAACTAGAGGCCATTATCTTAAGTGAAATAACTTGGAAACAGAAAGGCAAATACCAGGTGTTCTCACTTATAAATGGGAGCTAAATAATGAGTACACATGAACATAGAGAGTGGAATAATAGATACTGTAAATTTCGAAGGGCGGGAGAGTAGGGTGTGGGATGAGAAATTATCTAATGGGTACTGTGTACACTAATCAGGTGAGAATTACACGAAAAGCCCAGAATTCGACACTTTGCAATATTTCACGTAACAAATATGCACATGCACCCCCTAAATCTATGTTAAAAAACCATTTACGGTCTTTAACCTTAAACTTATGTCTAGACAAGACCTTGGCTATGGCTACTTACACATAGAACTACCTGGAAATTTACTAAATTTGCATGAGAATTTTATAGTCAAAGAAACCACAAGCCAGCCAAAGACCTCAACAAACACCTCACCAAAGAAGATATACAGATGGCAAATAAGCATATGAAAAGATGTTCCACACCATGTATCATCAGGGAAATGCAAATTAAAACAACAGTGGGATACCACTACATATACTTTAGAATGGCCAAAATCTGGGACATTGATACCCAGATGCTGGTAAGGATGTAGAACAACAAGAATGCTCATTCATTGCTGGTGGGAATGCCAAATTATACAGCTGCTTTGGAAGACATCTTGGCAGTTTCTTAGAAAATTAAACATACACTTACCATATGATCTAGCAACTGTGCTCCTTACCCAAAGCAGGTGAAAACATGTCCACACAAAAACCTGCACACAGATGTTTATAGCAGCTTTACTCATAATTGACAAAACTTGGAGGCAACCAAGATGTCCTTTAGCAGGTGAATAAACAAACTATGTTACATCCAGACAATGGGATATTATTCAGCAACAAAAAGAGATGAGCTATTAAGCCATGAAAAGACATGGAGGAATCTTAAATGCATATTACTAAGTGAAAGAAGCCAATCTGACAATTCATTGTTAATCTGAAAAAGGGCCGTTTGGGTATCATAGGAGGAGGGAGGAACAAAAGCTTGATGAGGATGAAAGAAAGAGGAATGATAACTCCACAGATAAAGTGTCAGGAAAAAAATGTGAACAGCTTTGAAACAAAAATTACTAAGTGTCCTGTCTAGTGCAACCTTTGTCTTTCATTTTCATTGAGTTATTTCATAACTCTGTTAAGCTATAAAACACTGATAGCTGAACAAATGATTCTTATCTAAAGAGATGCAAGTGAAATTTTTCCAGTGGAGATACAATCGATATGCCCATTATGGAAAAGATATTTCCAAGCGTGACAATTTTTTTTTGTTGTATGGATATTGACAAGTTTTGTCTCTATTAGTAAATTCATTTCAGAATTTCCAATTACCTATATATGTGTCTGTTCTTTGAATTCTCTTTTGAACCAATTTTAACATATACTGGTTTCCTCATTAATCAATAAGTGAAATAAAAATCTGTGATATGGAATGCTTATACACTGTTGGTGGGACTGCAAATTAGTACAACCTCTATGGAAAACAGTATGGAGATTCTTCAAAGAACTAAAAGTATACCTACCATTTGATCCAGCAATCCTACTCCTGGCTATTTACCCAAAGGAAAAGAAGTCATTTTATCAAAAAGACACCTGCACTCAAATGTTTATTGTAGCACAATTCACAATTGCAAAGATGTGGAATCAACCCAAGTGCCCATCAATTCATGAGTAGATTAAGAAAATGTGGTATATGTATACTATGGACTACTACTCAGCCATGAAGAAGGATGAATTAAGGCCTTTGCAACAATTTGGATGGAACTGGAGACCATTATCCTAAGTGAAGTATCTAAAGAATGGAAAAACAAACACCACATGTACTCACTATTAAATTGGAACTAACCAATGAGCACACATGTGCACAGAGGGAAGTAAAACTCAGCGGAAATCCAGCAGGGGGGAGGGGGGAAGAGGAGATGGGCAAAAGCCTACCTAACGGGTACAATAAATACTATCTGGGTGATGGGCACACTCATAACTCAAGCATAACAAAAGCGATCCATGTAACCAAAAACATCTGTACTCCCATAATATTTTGAAATAAAAATTAAAAATTTAAAAAAATTAAAAATTTTTTAAAATGGATATAATGAGTAAAGATACAGGAAATTTCAGAAAATGTATAGAAACTAAAAAATGAACTAAATGGATATCTTAGAACTGAAAAAATACAATAGCTGAAATTAAAATTGGAAGGGCTTTCAGAAGAAAAGTATCAGTGAAATTGAAGACAGATAAATAGAAATTTCCAAAATTATACAAAGATTTTAAAAAATGAAAAAAATGGACAAAGGCTCAAGGGCTTGTGGAATAATATCAAGAAGTCTAACATATAGGTACAGTAATAGGAGTTCCAGAAGAGGAGAGAGATGATGGAACTGAATAAATATTTGAAGAAATAATGATTGAACACTTCCCAAATGTGATGAAAAATATCAATAGATCCAAAAAATTCAACAAACTCCAAGTAAAATATATTCAACAGCCAACTAATCATTTCAATATGGGTTAGTCACAGATCATATGACTAGCAAGTTCAAAAATGACTTCTTGATACTTCTTTAACACTTCTCCCAAAACCTGCCTGTTCATTCCCCAATATTTCTTATTTTAGTGAATGGTACCACACTCACCCTGTTACTCAAAATAAAATTCAGGAAATCAAAAAAAAAATCTGTGATATGTATTCATTTTATATTTGTATACAACACATGACTTTATCTTTTTGAAAGTTAACCTTAACACTCTTCTTCTTCACCCAAATGTTTGGAATGACAGAAAATGCAGTTTTATTTTTTTATTTTTATTTTTTACTGCTTCTGCAACATTATTTATTTATTTTTTTATTTCAGAATATTATGGCGGTACAAACACTTTGGTTACATATATTGACTATGCACTGCCCAAGTCAGAGCTACAATTGTGAACATTCCCCACATAGTGCATCCCGCACCCATTAGGTGTGAGTTTTCCCATCCCCTTCAGCCCCCTCCCACCTTCCCAATCCCTGATGAATATTATTTCCATGTGTGTACAAAAGTATTGATCAGTTAGTACCAATTTGATGGTGAGTACCAGTGGTGCTTGTTTTTCCATTCTTGTGATACTTCGCCTTGAAGAATGGGCTCTAGCTCCATCCAGGATAATTCCAGATGTGTTAATTCACTGTTGTTTTTTTATTGCTGTGTTATACTCCATGGTATACATACACCACATTTTATTAATCCACTTGTGTATTGATGAGCACTTGGGCTGTTTCCACATCTTTGCAATTGTGAATTGTGCTGCTATAAACATTCAAGTGCAGATGTCTTTATTATAGAATGTCTTGTTTTCCTTTGGGTAAATAACTAGTAGTGGGATTGCTGGATCAAATGGTAGTTCTACTTTTAGTTCTTGGAGGTATCTCCATATTACTTTCCGTAGAGGTTGTACTAATTTGCAGTCCCACCAGCACTGTATGAGTATTCCTATCTCTCTGCACTCTGCCAACATTTCTTGTTTTGGGACTTTTTGATATAAGCCAATCTCACTGGAGTTAAGTGATATCTCATTGTGGTTTTGATTTGTATTTCCCTAATGATTAGAGAAGTTGAGCAATTTTTTATATGCTTGCTGGCCATTATTCTGTCTTCTTTTGAAAAGTTTCTGTTCATGTCCTTTGCCCATTTTTTCATGGGGTTGTTTGATTTTTTCTTGTTGATTTTCCTAAGTTCTGTATAGATTCTGGTTATCAGCCCTTTATCAGCTGTGTAGCATGCAAATATTTTCTCCCATTCTGTAGGTTGTCTGTTCACTCTAGTGATGGTTTCCTTGGCTGTGCAGAAGCTTTTTAATTTGATCAGGTCCCATTTATTTATTTTTGTTGCTGCTGTGATTGCTTTGGTGGGGGTCCTCTTCATAAATTCTTTGCCTAGGCCAATGTCTATCAGAGTTTTTCCAATGTTTTCTTCCAGAATTCTTATGGTTTCACATCTTAGGTTTAAGTCTGTTATCCATCATGAGTTGATTTTTGTGAGAGGTGGGAGGTATGGATCTAGTTTCGGTCTTCTACATGTGGCTATCCAATTTTCCCAGCACCATTTATTGAATAGGGATTCTTTTCCCCAGTGTGTGTTTTTCTGGAACTTGTCAAAGATCAGATGACAGTATGAGGTTGGTTTTACATCTGGGTTCTCAGTCCTGTTCCACTGGTCTGTGTCTCTGTTCTTGTGCCAGTACCATGCTGTTTTGGTTACTATAGCCTTGTAGTATAGTTTGAAGTCTGGTAGACTGATGCCTCCCAATTCATCCTTTTTGCTTAAGATTGCTTTGGCTAGACAGGGTCTTCTCTGGTTCCACACGAAGCATAGAATTATTTTTTCTAGATCTGCAAAAAATGAAGTTGGTATTTTGATAGGGACTACATTGATTCTGCAAATCACTTTAGCTGGTATAGACATTTTAACAATGTTGATTCTACCAATCCAAGAGCATGGTAGGGTTTTTCATCTGTTTACATCTTCTGCAATCTTTTCTCAGTGTTTCGTAGTTCTCCCTGTATAGGTCTCTCACCTCCTTAGTTAAATGTGTTCCTAAATATTTAATTTTCTTCGGTGCTATTGTGAAAGGTATTGAGGAAAATGCAATTTTAAAAGAATATCCCATACCAGCACTGAAAACAACAAAGTTGGCCCTCAGCAGATTAGAAATAAGAGGAATCCTGGAAGGTGGAAAGGACTTGGAACCAGAATTGCAGGTAACAAGATGCAAAAAAAAACGCTGCAAAGGGACCTGCAGTTCTTCCCAAAGGACACTGAGAAACCACAAACCCAGGTTCAACAAGTACAAAGAGTGGCCCAACCTTGCAGAAATTAACCTTGCAGGCCTCTTTCCTTTGCCCAAGAATGAGAGGTAGCCCATCATAGCAAGGTATATTCGCCCTCAGGATAAAATGCAGAAAACTCCTTTTTAAAATAAGCAAACATGCTTGGGGGAAAGAAGGGTGCTGCTAGCAAAGATATTGGGAGACTGAAAGAAGCAGAGAGCCTGAGGGAACACTTCTACAACTGAAAAGGACCACTTTAAAGCCATCCAGCACTGGAACAAAATCTCCCAACATTGGCAAATGTAGTAGCCTCCAGCTTGCTCCCCACTCGCTGCCCACTCACACCGTTACCCAAATCTACCATTTTCCATTAGGGAGAGATTTGTACATCCTCTTTTGATGGTGCTTTTCCTATTCTCAATGATTGCAGAAAAAGCACTGATATATTCTGGGGTTATATTGATAAATTCCTTTTTACCTGGGTCAGTCAACTTGAACTCAATTTTCAAAACTGCATATTATCTATCTTAGATATTATCTTATCTAAGATTTATAAAGTTTGCTCTGATTTTCCCAATTGGAAAAGCACTCTTTTTTCTGTAGGAAATGAAAATAAAATAGGAATTGAGTATGTCTACCTCCCTCTGTGATCTGTCCATCTTGCCATTCTCCCTCGGAGGAGGCCATCTCTTCCATGTTTACACTCTGAGAGGAGGGAGCGTGGTAACCACTCATCCTTCTAACACAGGGTGCAATGTTTGGTTGCATAGTGTATGAACTGCACAAATATGTGTGGCAGCCTGAAACACCTTCAAGTTCTAGTCCTGTGTCAGATTGTTTCACCATCAAGCAACATACCTAGACCTGACAATAACAGCATACAGAACATCAACCAGAATACTTTGCAACATTCACACATAATCTATTTGAGCAATAAGCATGTACAATGTCATATAATACCTTACTCATCTTTTCCTACATCTGAGTCCTCCCTGAAAGATGATTACATCTTAGCTACACGCTTCAATGCTTTGACTCAACAATTAACAGAGGACTTTGGAGAACAGTACTAGAGCCTAAAAGGAAGATGCGTTAAGATACTGATTAAAGGCATTTCTTATGGCCCTCAAAACATACTGTATTGATGTGTTCCATTACATTGAAGTGACATTAGGGTCTTTTCATTTCAAACCTAACTTACACAAGTGGTAGACAAAGCAAACTCTAGCAAATAATGAGAACACAGAGGAAATGGATGCAGAAGAAAATGCTCTGTGAGAGCACAACAAATCACTGTGCCTGGCTCTTCCTATAAACCTTTGGAACACGGGGTGTACAAAGGAAAAGTGATGTAGAGGATGAGGGAAAGGAGAATTTGCCGGCAATCTTCTATATGCAGCTTCAGACTTAATTGAAATGGAAATTTTAGGATTAAAAACCCCTTGAGCATTTTTGAGACAAGAGAAAGGACACTGAAGAATGTTTAAAGCATCTTTCTCTTGCAAAATAAATCAGAGTTGGGACATTTTTATGTCACATAATAGAAAGACAAGTTTCAACCTTGCAGAAGAATAGGTGATTTTAAATTTGAAAATAGAGTTTGGGAATTAATAATATCATAAATATTTGGAAATGCTGTTCTGAGCACATGCAGTAGAAAATTATAATACTATGAAGCTCCCATGTTTAACAGCTCACTGCTTCTATATACCCAGCTTTCATTTAGAGTAAACACATAAAATTGAAGAAGGGACACATTTGCCCTTCTTTTCGTCATGATATATACAAATAATAAGCTTTCTTCAATAGTTTCAATACTATTTTTGTGATAACTCTGGTCCTCTATCCATTTTCTTCCTATTGTACTTCCTTCTATCTCTTCTAAAACAAAGACCACAACAGGACATAATTCTTAAATCTTGTAATGCAAGTGAAATTAAAAAGAAAGCATAAATGTGTGATTTTATTCATATATTTTAGCTTCGCACTTTCATCAACAGTAGAATTACTGAGGCAGAGGAAGAGGACGGTACCTGTGGTGTAGGCTCACCTCCCTGAATTTGTCTTTTTCTCTTTGTGGCATTAAGGACATGCTTGATCTAGATGTAAAAATACCTGAATTTAATCTCAGCTCTGCCACTTTAATAGCTGTGTGGCTTTGAGCAAGAATTTCTTGGAATTTTGGTTCCCTCATTAATAACTCTATCCCAGACCCTTCCTAGAGTTTCAGATACATAAATCCAGCTGTCTTTTCTGACATCTCCACCTCAACCACCTCCAAAGTACTTCAAGCTAACAAGAATATAACTTGTGATCTTCTACCATGAACTTGATTCTCTTCCACTTTTCCTCATCTGTCCACCTGAGCTAACCAGAAATCCAAAATCCATGTCTGATTGCCCTCTCCTTTTATATCCAATCTATGACCAAGTTCTGTTAAATTTATACCTTTCATTTCTGCCCACCTCTCTCCATCTCTAACACCAGCACACCTCCATTCAAGCCACCTCACTCTCATCCTGACTACCGTGAGAACTCCCTCACTGCTCTACCTCCATTTACGCTCACTTCTCTAATTATTTGCCCATCTAATTGGTATTCTTTTTGAATCTGATCATATCATCCCTCTACCTAGAATATTTCAGTGACATAGTCTAGCTATTTGGAAATCTAGTAATGTTCTCTGACTCTTGAACAGTCCTTCTTTTGGTTCCTTGAATGTGCCATGCTCCCACACCACAGGACCTTTGCACATGCTATCCCCTGCCTTCCACACTGCCTGTCCTCCAGGCACTGTCTGTTCTTCCATCAGACCTCATCTCAGTCCTCACTCATTCAGAGACACTTTCTCTCACCTCTCATACTATGTCAGTTCTCCTTATAATATGTGTTCATATCATTATGACATGATTACAGTTGTAACTTTAAATTTATTTTATTATTTGAATATTGCCTTCTTTCTCATTAGACTAGAAGCTCCAAAAAGGCAGAAACCAATTACACTTTTCTCATGAGATATGCACAATAAAAATTTGTTGAATAATTGGATAGATCAATGAATATAAATAAATTATTAAAGCTATAAAATTAAGTACCCTCCCAGCACTAAAATCCTACTTGTCTACCATTTAACTTCTTTGTGCAATCACTAGGTGCATTAAAATGAAGCTAAGTTGTGTGAGTCCAACACAGATTTCATTGCTAACATAAATAAATGGGTCTTGAAAAAATTCCTGGTGTATTTAAAATTCTTAGTAGGAAAGCAAACTATGTATCAAGACACTAAAGGAAAGGTATATAGGAGGGAAGGTTTTGATGGAGAGGTTGAAAACAGGGAAGAAAGAATGGTCCAGACCACTGCTGACAACGGGAACAGTATAGACAAAGGATATACGAGGGGGTGAGGGGCAAGGGAAGAACTGCTGTGGAGCAGATAAGCAAGAAGTATGACCCACATAAGGAGAAAAAGAGATAGGAAATTACAAAATAATAGAGCTAAGTCATTTATCACCATGAACCACCTACCTAATGCAGACTCTGATTGAACAGGAGCCTTGTAAGATAGTTGAGGTCTAGAAGTTGAATTTTTTTTTTTTTTGCTTGGGACAGCACTTTTACTGCAGTGTTTTCATTTTTGGCAGCCTAAAAATATTAGAGCAATGATTGTCTCCTGCCAGCAGTATGCTATTTTGTTGGCTGTGCTTGTGGCAAAACAGTTTGATTCTGGCTGTAAATGAGAGTTTCTTGATTACCTGCATGAAAACCCTCACTACAGGCTCTGTGAACAGATTCTGGGAAAGGGCAGTGTTACAGGAGCTCCCAGGAGAATCTAATACACACACACACACACACACACACAAAATGTGAGCCTCTTAGGCACAACACAAAGATGATGTCTTACGGGGTTTTTTCACTCAACTAAAGAGAAGAGTGAAGCATATGTCACCCTTATTAGAAACAAGCACCTTTTGTGAAAACCGTCTTTTACAATGTTACATCCAGATAGCCAAAATTCTAAGGAACTCTATAATTTACTCAAGCCCCTATTCAAATTTTTATATCTCAAAGCCTCCAAACATTTTAGGGATAATTGTTATTCTCCCTCCTTGGTGACTAGTACAATGAAAGCGCAGTAATTTCTACCCTTCCCACACTCTTTTTTTTTTAATTTCAGAATATTATGAGGGTACAACACTTTGGCCACATATATTGCCCATGCACTGCCCATGTCAGAGCTACAATCATGGACATCCCCCAAACTGTGCGCCCCGCATCCATTCAGTGAGAATTTTCCCATCCCCTCCACCCCCCTCCCGCCTGCCCACCCCCTGATGAATATTATTGCCATGTGTGACATAAGTATTGATCAGTTAGTACCAATTTGAAGGTGAGTACCAGTGGTGCTTGTTTTTCCATTCTTGTGTCACTTCGCTTTGAAGAATGGGCTCTAGCTCCATCCAGGATAATACCAGATGTGTTAATTCACTGTTTTTTTTTATTGCTGAGTAATACTCCATGGTATACATATACCACATTTTATTAATCCACTCGTGTATTGATGGGCACTTACGTTTTTCCCACATATTTGCAATTGTGAATTGTGCTGCTACAAACATTCGTGTGCAGATGTCTTTATTACAGAATGTCTTTTTTTCCTTTGGGTAAATAAACAGTACTGGGATTGCTGGATCAAATGGTAGTTCTACTTTTAATTCTTTGAGGTATCTCTGTATTACTTTCCATAAAGGTTGTACTAATTTGCAGTCCCACCAGCAGTGTATGAGTGTTCCTATCTGTCCGCATCCCCACCAATATTTGTTGTTTTGGAACTTTTTGATATAAGCCAATCTCACTGGAGTTAAGTGATATCTCATTGTGGTTTTGATTTGCATTTCCCTGATGATTAGAGAAGTTGAGCAATTTTTTATATGCTTGTTGGCCATTATTCTGTCTTCTTTTGAAAAGTTTCTGTTCATGTCCTTTGCCCATTTTTTAATAGGGTTCTTTGATTTTTTTCTCGTTGATTTTCCTAAGTTCTGTATAGATTCTGGCTATCAGCCCTTTATCAGATGTATAGCATGCAAATATTTTCTCCCATTCTGTAGGTTGTCTGTTCACTCTAGTGATGGTTTTCTTGGCTGTGCAGAAGCTTTTTAATTTGAGCAGGTCCCATTTATTTATTTTTGTTGCTGCTGTGATTGCTTTGGGGGTCTTCTTCATAAATTCTTTGCCTAGGCCAATGTCCATAAGAGTTTTTCCAACATTTTCTTCCAGAATTCTTATGGTTTCACATCTTAGGTTTAAATCTGTTATCCATCGTGAGTTGATTTTTGTGAGAGGTGAGAGGTGTGGGTCTAGTTTCAGTCTTCTACATGTGGCCATCCAGTTTTCCCAACACCATTTATTGAATAGGTAATCTTTTCCCCAGTGTATGTTTTTGTGTACTTTGTCAAAGATCAGATGACAGTATGAGGTTGGTTTTATATTTGGGTTCTCAGTCCTGTTCCACTGGTCTATGTCTCTGTTCTTGTGCCAGTGCCATGCTGTTTTGGTTACTATAGCCTTGTAGTATAGTTTGAAGTCTGGTAGATAGATGCCTCCCAATTTGTTCTTTTTGCTTAAGATTGCTTTGGCTCTTCAGCCAACAACTGGAACCCTGCCCTTCCTTGAGGGAGCTCCCAGGCCAGCAGGTCCACCTAGCAGCAGCTCTCAGGACAGCACCTCATCAGCTGTTCCTTCTAGCCTTCATGGCTCCTGCGCTCTTCCTGAGAGGTATCAGTGTTTCAGAGCCTCAGCAGGGCCCTACTGAGCTCTTTCTTAACAACTGGGTCTTCCAAGAAACAACTCTTGAAAGAAACTTGTTCAGGATCTCTTAGCACTGGGTTAGGAATGCAAGTCTTTGAAATATCGTTTAGTTCATGCTCTCCAAGTATTCAGTTTTCTGAGGAAAGACATAGGTATGTTGAGGGAAGACACAGGTGAGCTGAGAGAAGACAGAGGTGTGCTGAGGGGATACTGAGCTGACCTTCCCTCAGAACTAGGCCCTCTCCACATTCTCTCCTGGAAAATTCAAACTCATGTATTTGGGGGAACTTATTTCCAAATCTTTCCCATATGCCCTTCCAATAAGACATTGGGGCACATTTGAGAATTAGGATCAGGAAAAACCGTGAGTTTTCTAATATTGCCATTCGAACTAATCTAAAAATGTACAGGACATTCAATTATTTTTTAAGGAATCATAGATTTAAGATGAAAATCATGCCTCCCCAACTACATAGCATGAAGGTCATATTATCTCGGTAAAATATTTGAGCAGAGGAAATAGAAAAAATTACTTTTAGTACCCAGATGAATGCCTAGTAAGTTATTGTGTTTAATCTTTAGTACCTAACTAGTTTTCATCCCTGGGAAAAATAAAGAAAATGTGGACATCAAGGTGGATCTTTGGAATACAAAATTACCTCTGTCCTCAAGGGACCCATCAAACATTTCCATTGATTGAGGATAATATATATGTTAGGTTTAAGACAACTGTAAAAGTTACCCAATAAAAAAACCAATTACAAAATAATATTGACCATATAAAATAAACCAAAGGGATTTGCTATGCATTCAGTAACTTGTAAGCTTGGTCATTAATCCAAGTTTTGCATCCAGTCCTAATTTACATTGAGAGGGGCAGAAACTATTTATTTAATATGAATGCTTATATTGTCATGAAAGCATTTCATGGACCATGAAAAGACAGAAAAATGGAGGGAAGGGGCAATGTTGCCTTAATCTAACAACAGGTGCCAAAATAATGCTTAGAAGTAAGCCATCATCCCTATGATTTATCTTTCTATGCCTTCAAAAACCACCCTAAAATCTTCTAACTTATGTGAAAATCTTCCCCCCCAAAATGGAAATAATATACAGATTGTTTCCCTCAGTATGCTACATTTATACCTTTTCACTATATGAAATGTATATATGAACATCAAACTTAGCTTAGGATATAATTCACATAATCATGTTTTCTTAAGCTTGCATTTAGAAATAAGTAAATCACTACAGAGTTTTTTCACTTTTTTCCTAGTGGGAAACAATCACATTGATAAGTGTATTAAATGACTGTTGAATCTAAATAGGGAAGATTTAAGTACCTCATTCTCCATGTTTCTACTCTGAATTGCCCCAAAGCAGGATGCCTCAAAAATTCAAAATAGTTACTATGTACTTAACAGCTTCTTAAGTAGCCTTGGCGCATGTAAATATAATTCTTTTCTGGTGCTTTCTATAGCAGAAGCAAAATCCAGTCTCTAAGAAACTAAAAGAGTCTACCTACCCACTGCACAAGAGTATACATGCACAGATGTATATAGTACTAAAATCCTCCCAAATGTTACCTGGTCAGTCGCACCCTGATGGCAGTGCAGCCTGTTTTCTCCATGGCCCCAAGTAATGGACAGTGGGCTCAGATTCTAGCTAAAAGCAATGCCACATTATAAACTTTTCTACTGCTGCCACACAAAAGAAGGTTTGTACTAAGTCAAAATATGAGAAAAAAATTATCTCACCTGAAATCAAACTTCACATTTACCTCCTCACCCAAACACTCTCCCCTCATGACATGTGCAGACGTTCTTGCCCTTTGACCCCAACTCTTCTTGGTTGTTTTGCAAAGTTTGCAAACTGTCTGAAGCCTGCGTGTCACATGCCACTTCTGACTCTTCTGGGGTGAATTATTCTCCACACACGGCATGATGGTCATGTATTTCCTTGATGTCTGGGCACCTGCAGATCAGCAAGGCCACCCCAATGCCCTGGGGTATTGGGGCTTTAGCACGTAACTCTAATGGAGCGGCTACCCCCAGTCAGCCCCACTTCTCCACCACGCATATATTATAGTATGTATGTTAACAACAGTCAAGGATAAGCAAACTCACATGGGTTTCTTCTGGTCTAGCATAGGCCTGACACAGGGGTAGCAAACATCTGCCAGCTGTCCCCCTTGCTCCTGTGGGCCAACCTCAGCGAGGTGCCCTGTCCTGCTAAAAACAATAAGGTGCTAAGCACTGTTTTGCCGTAAGATAATGAGTGAATACTGTCCTCCTCACTTTTGTGTGGAAAAACTAAAAGGAAAGGGTCAAGAGCTTGAGACTGCCCACATTTCAAAGCCGTGTTTACTCAAAAGGCTGACTTGGCTTCTACCAGATTTACTCAAAAGCCCAGACCTGTTTGGTATTGTCACTTCCTGTGGATCTAGCTATTTGGACTACAACTCTTTAAGGGACCCACTTTTTACAGTTTGGGAGAGTCACCACAGATGGCCCCTTCTAATTTTTGTTTTTTAACTTTAAGAAACACAATTTCCACCTGCTGCTGTTTACCCCACACCCTGATGAATCTCAATTGAAATATTCCTAACTCTTTAAAGCCTGTGGACATGCTGTGACAGCACAAATGGCCCCTTGTGGAGGACGTTTTTTCTAAGGGTTTCCTCCACAAGGGGCAAACCTGAATTCAGAACTAACAATGTGAGGGTGTTTAAGTCAAGTTTCTCTACCTTGAAACTGAATTTTCTAACCACTGAGAAGCATTTTAGCATTTTACTTAAAAGCAAAATGTTTCTTCCCAGGAGGCATTGGCAGAGGACAGAGGGGATTTGGCTTCAAAGTGCAGTTTCTTTGTGGCATTTCTTTTTGAATTTCTTAAAATCTAGCAAACTTCTGATGAGTAAAAATAGCCCACGTTGGTGTAGCAATCATCCACAGAAAATGCTACCAAATAGCAAAGACACTGGGGAAGAAGGGAGAGTTCAGCAGCAATAATGTTCACTCCTTCGTGGCAAAAACGACAACTTGAGCAATCCACCAACTGTAAGGAAGCCATAGGCAGCTGTCACCTGCAGAGGCGTAGGAGGAACTCAGTGTTCCTGGGCAATGCTAGCTGAAGATGAGCTCTGTCCAAACAGTGTCCTACTTCAGATAGGGAAACAGCAGGCCCTGCTCCATAAAGAGTCATAAGACCTGAACTGAGGTCTCTGATAAAACAGGAGAAACTGGCCAAAATAAGGTAGAACCCAGGCAGCCAGGAAAAAACAACTTCAGGTTACCCTCACTGCTCATTATACGCTAGTTATAATGTATTAGCATACTAAAAGAAACTCCCACTGGCGCCCTGACAGCTTACAAATGCCATGGCAACTCCCAGCAGTTACCCTATGTGGTTTAGAAAGAGAACGGACCCTCAGTTTCAGGAACTCCCCACCCCTTTCCGAGCAATCTTATGAATAACCCTCCCTCTGCTTAATGTAAAATTAAATAGAAGGTATAAAATGAGACCCCAGAAATTCACAAGGTGCTACTCTCTGTTGGTCTGAGAAATAGCCACTGCCCTGCCTATGGGGCAGACCCCCCTTTTATTTTTCCTAACCTTAATAAATTTGCTTTTGCTTTACTCTGTTGGCTTGCTCTTGAATTCTTTCCTGCATGAAGCCAAGAACCTACTTGACCTTCAGGCTGGATGCCAGTTTTGGGGTCTACTTTCCTGTATCTTACTTTTCAGCCAGTTCCCCTTTAGCCATGGCAAGTTCACTCTAACTGAGCTGCCATAAGTTAAGGAATTACAGAAGCAACCCAAATCCTGGCACCCTGTATAACTCCTTGAGGTGCTCGCCTCCATATAAGAAAATATAAGAACATCAGAATTACAAAGCAATCATAGATAAATGTAAGATACATATTTCCCTTTGTTTTTTTCCTTCTTCTACTCGTCTGGTCAGAGTGAAAGATGGGTGTAAGTCAGCATATTTGTGTGCACGTGTGTGGTATGTGACTGTGTAGTATGTGATTATTCCTTTCAATGATTTAAAGGTAACATGCACATTTAAGACTTTTCCCCCTCCAATTTCAGTGTGAAAATTAGGCATATGAGTTCTGTCAGAAGTTCTCATGCAGGTCCTGATGGTGATTCCTGCCTCTTCACACAACTGGAGATGTGCTTGGAAGCTCCCAGTTTTGCATTCATAGCCCAGGAGAGGTGAGAGGAGAGAGACAGAAAAAAAGAGAAAAAGATGCACAATGCTAGCTGTTATCAAGGACTGAGCACGGACTAGTATTTTCCTAATACTCAAATCCTAAGAAAACTACTAGGTGGTTCCATAATCTTCTATTATTCCCCTTAACTATCTTCTCAAAGTGCTTGTGTGGGTAAGTCCTACATTTGCCCCGAACAAATATTTTCTACATAAGACTAGCTAGTTTGTAAGGGAAATGATAGTTTCTTAAACCACTCTACGTGCCAGAAAAAGGCTAAGCACTTCACAAGAGTTTTCCCCCATTCAATTCCTGAGCAATCTTTTAGATAACTACCGTTGTTGTCTTCATTTTGCAGAGGAGGAAACTGTAGTTTACAGAGTTCATGTAGTAACTTGACCAAAGTCATAGGCTAGTAAGTGTCTGAGCTTTAAGTTGAGCAGTCAGTCTGGGTACATTTTTCCAGTGTTAACCACCATGCTATCATGGAACTGAAAGGCTCTTAGGAATAATACCACTTTTAAGACAACCAGAAAAGAGCAAATGATTGAAGCAAAATTAAGGTTATTTAATCTTTTTCTTTAAGCCAGTTATTAAATACATTATCACTTTCTTAGGTGGACATGTTCCCTCAGAATCTTTTTAAATCCTACAGATCAAGTGTCAACTATTACATGAAAGAAGTACTAACTTTTGAACACCGTTTCTTGAATTCAGATTTCAGTCACATCTTTCAAATGTGCAAGGGAGCCAGAACACATGTACTGTGAAGGGTTTCTACAAAATCACAATTTTAATATTAGAATGGATTTTATAAATTACCTGGTACATCTTCTTTCCTAATGAAGGAAAAAACTAGTACAACTTTCTGCCAATAATAAGAATCCCATCAACCACACCCAGGCTGTGCTGGAACATTACCAGTCATTCTACGCTTACTCCCTCCAGGGATTAGGAGGCAACACTATTCCACTGTTAGAAAATCCTAACAGTGTTCCTTATATAAAGTCTAATTTGCTTTGTTGTGACTTTGACCTTCTCGTCCTATTTTTACCATTGTGGGACATCAAGTTTATTCCCTTTTCCACGTAACAAACTAAATGTCTACCCTACCTCATTCTTTGAATAATTCCTTATTAGAGAGTGTTTCCAAAATGCTTTGTCTACTAATTCCCTCTCTCCATGCACTCACTCTACTTCATCAGTGATCTTCCTAAAATGTAGCACTCAGCACTAAATATTCCACATGTCATCAAAACAGTACAAATAAAATAAAATTTTTATTTTCCATGTTCTGCATTTTGTTCTTAGCAATCTAAGAATGAATTATTTCAAAGAAACAGAAAAAGCAGCAACTATATCACTCTTTGGAGTCATATTCAGTCCTGTTCATATCATCACTTGTGTCAAATGAGGACATCTCTATTCTGTACAGCAGGTCCTTGAATAATGTCATTTTATTCAAGGGCTTTTCATTATAAGGTTGATGAGAAAAAAAAATGATTCCTGAAAGGGTCCACTGTCTGCGTGGAGTTTGCACGTTCTCCCCATGTCTGTGCAGGTTTTTTCTGGGTGCTCTGGTTTCCTCTCACATCCCAAAGATGTACACAGTAGATGAATAAGTGTGTCTACATGGTCCCAGTGTGGGTGAGTGTAGGTGTGTGTGAACGCACTCTGTGATAGAATGGCCTCCTGGTTCCTGCCTTGCACCCTGAGCTGCTGAGATAGGCTCTAGCCATCGCGACCCTGAATTGGAATAATCAGGTAAAGAATTATCATTTTTTATTAATCTTTCCTAAATGTATGTATAGCTCACATTTATCTCAATGTTTAATATTAGAAGTGTTTGGGGTCTTTAGAAGTTCAGTGATTGTTTTGTGATCAGAAATATAGGAAAAATAGGAACTTGTTCATATCAATTAGCCCATGGGAAAATTGGTTTTGTTATGCAGTATTTTGCTTATAGTCACAGTTTTCAAGAACCTATCAACAACATTAAGTGAGGACTTGTTTTATCTGAAAATTTTTCTTAAAAAGCAATATTCCTGCAGCTAACATTATATTTAATGGAGAAATATTCTGTTTTCCTTTGAATTTCGAAACAGGATAGGGATGTCCACTATCATCACTACTTTTCAACAATGTACAGGAGGTCTAGCCAGTAAAATAAGACAAGTTACAGAAATAAAAGTTACAAAGACAAGAAAAGAAGTAAAATTATATCCTCACATGACATGACTGTGAATATGGAAAGGTTGCTGGATGTAAAGTTATTATACAAAATTAACTGAATTTCTATATACTAATAAAAACAAAAGAAAATAAATTTTTAAATATGATAGCATCAAAAAACATAAAATACAATGAATAAATCTAATGAAAGAAAATCTTTCTGAGATAAATTAATAAAGGCCTACATAAATACCATGTTCCTGAATTGGAAGATTTGTTGTTTTTGTCAATACTCAATCGATCTAAAGAGTTAATGCAATTTCAATCAAAATGCCAGCAAGCATCTTTTACTCATCCAGACACTCTGTTGAAAGAAAGACCAAGCACAAAAGAGGACATATGTATAATTCCATTTATATGACACTCAAAAACATATTTATGTTAATAGATATATAATAGAGAAGATCTATGATAACAGAAGACAGAATATTTGTTACCTCTTGAGGGGGGAGATACTCACTGGCAACAGACATGAGGGAGCTCTCCAAGGTTCTGGAAATAGTCTAGGACCTGGTTACATGGGTGTACACATAAGTAAAAATTCATTAAGATCTATGCACTTTATTGCATGTATGTTATGTATCATTTTTAAATGCTAAACTATTATATTTTATTCTAAAACAAGCAATATAGAGTACCTTGGATTTATACCAATTAAATTTTTATCTCAGAGATTTAGTTCAATGCTCCAAACCATTATGAGAATCTTGAATCTGATTCCATCATCACTGGTGATAGCTAACTGTGACTTAAATTAAATAGGATTGAACCAAGAATATAACTTTTGGTGCTAGAGAGCTTATACAAATTTGTTGGGTGTTTCATTCACTGCAATCCTCTTAATTTTGTACTCTTGCTGCCTACATTTATTCACCTTATCACAAGGTTATGATGAAAAACTTTGTTAAGTGATTCACTGAAATAGACTAGACCACATTGATCTCCCAAATGACACTATTTTACTCATATTAATTAGATATTGTATGTCCTTGAATATTACCCTTACAGATATGTCTATGCTCATTCTATCAGTTGAGATGTATTAAACTTCCCACTGTTATTTTATATTTATTTTTATTTTGTCAATTTTTGAGGTTAGAAAATGTTGGAAATTTAAGACAGTTATAATTTCTTAGTGAATTGACATATCCTTATGACATGTCCTTCATCTTTAATTTATTTAAAGTGTACTTTGTTTGGTATTGGTACAACTATAGCAGCTTGCTTTTGGATAGTTTGCAATATATATTTGTTATATCCCTTTACTTTGAATGTTTCTGTAACTTAAAATTCAAGGTTTATCTCTTCAAAGCAAAATATAGTTGAATTTTGGCTTTTTAATCCAGTTAAACAATTTTTATCTTTTAATGTATTCAGTCCATTTACATTTGATATAACTACCGATATATTTGGGTTTAAAGCTACCATTTACCATTGAGGATTTTTTATCCCCTCCTATCCTATATTTCTTTTTTTCCAGCCTTCTTGCTTTATTCTGGATTAGATAGTATTTTATTATTCCATTTTCCCTTCTATTAGCTTCCTAGCTATACAATATATTTGTTTACTATTCTTTTAATGATAACCATAGAAATTATAAAGTGCATTTTTGTTTTATTAAAATCTAATTTAAATTTATGGTTTGCTAATTAATGAACAGTGCAAGGATCTTTAAACGTATTAATTCCATTTACTGCCTCTGTCTTTTGTACTGTTATTGCCATGTATTTTAATTCTCTATATACTTTAAACCCTCTGATGTACACAGATGCACACATGCACATGAGCTTTTCTAGTTTTTTTAATGGAAGAGTTGGTCTACAATAAGCTAGTCTACCATTGTTAGATGTGGAAATCCAAATAATTCTATTTTAAAAGGTGTTAGTAAACCATGATTTATTCATTGTTCCTAAAGATCACATCTGTTATATCCTTATGGTACAGCTTAGCTTATGATATTTGCTTATAGATTTTATATTTTCACCAGTAGTTGACTTTAAACTTTCTTTATTTAATTCATGGGTTGGAAAACTACAGCGTGTGGGCTAAATCAGGCCTGCCACTTGTTTTTGAAGATAAAGAACCACACCCATTTACATATCACCTGTGGCTGCTTGCACACTACAGAAACCATATGGCATGCAAAGCCAAAAATATTTACTATCTGGCCGTTCACAGAAAAGTTTGCTGATCCCCTTACTTAATTCCTAAAGTCCATCATTTTCCCATTTTGCAAATCAAGGCTTTTATCCATTCTTATTTCTCTGGTCTCTTTACCTCCACTCTCTGTGTTCCAACCCATTCTGGCTATCACTGGTAGATTAATACTCCCAAACTCAGTTCTAACCACATCACTCTTCTGCTTAAAAATGACAGTGTCCTGCCTTCTATGAATTATTTGTATAGTATATACTTTATTTTCTTTTTTATGGACATTTCTAATACTGTATTTTTTTTTTTTACTAAAGCATTGGTAGTATTCTTTCCTTGAAGGCAGAACTTGTCTTTCATATTCCAAAATTCCTTTTTACTGTACTATGCATTTTAGATAATCAGTATTTATTCATTTAATTGAATAACAAATTTATTCATTGTTGAAAAACTGAAAACGTTCTTTTTTCACTCCACAGTCTAAACATTAGTAGTTAGCCATCTGAAATGATACATATTATTTCCAAATCATTTCACTGCAGTTTCATTTGAGAAGAATTCATCACCACCTCCACTGGGCTGCTTCCTTCTGTGCCCCGCATCATCCCCACAGGCCCTGATTTTATCCTTCTGTGCCCGTCTCCTGCTCCCACCAGCTGAATCAATTTTGAGACTTCAATCATTTAAACATTTCTCCTTCTAACCATGTCCTTCTCAGTGTTCCTGGGATGTATTTTTAATATATTTTTTGTCTTGTCCTTTTGTTCAGAAGTTATGATTTAGTAGATAAAACAGTGCTCTGCTAAACTGTATTTATAGCCAGCTCCCTCTCGACCTTCCTTTCTATTCTAAAGCCGTAGACTTTAACTAGAAGGATAAATGAATAGAAAACCTGGGCAACCTTCACCCTTCTCCTTTATTTTCCTATCCAGAGACTCAAATCTCTGAAGAAAATGATGGATAACTCACCCCAGGTGACTCGGCAGAGGTAGACAAGCTCTGGGTTGGTAGGACAAGCTACAAGACCTATGATATACATTGAAAACTAGTCTGAAAATTGGTCTCCAACCAACTCTTTCTACACCCCTTTGTTTATCACTGAGAAATATTTCTTTAACTCAGAGCTTTGCATAAATTGTTCTTTAGGGCATGAGCATTTCTTGAAATGGGCATTGGAGTTGTATAAAAATGACTTCCTTATTATAAGTTTGGGAAGTTAAAAGTCAAAGTTAAACAGGTTTTTTCTACTGTAGGATTTCTCAAAGCCTTCAATATTCTACTGTATATTATGAATCTGCAAAGGAGATGTACATAGCAAGTAACTTTCCCAAGCTCATTTTATCTTACTTTTAGAATTCAGCTATTAACATCCTGATGAACTACAGTATTAGTCTTCCCTATGAAAACAATTTAGTAAACCCTGATAGAGCTCCTTACTGCAGCTTGGTTAGGAAGGGGGAGGACCTTTTTCAAACAAGGTCACTAGGGAAGCTGGTTTAGCATGCAGTAGGACATTTATTAAACTATATTCTTCTCATTATTTCTCTATATTGAAATACTGATGCACTACAGTTCCCCTGAAAGCTTAATTTCTTACAGCACAGCATTCTCAGTAAAACCTAAGCTATCTGCCTATGAGCTTGCCCGGGGGGGCTGTAAATAGTAATGCATGTCCTGATGGTGTCTTAATTCTAACTGTATAAAGCTGAGGTTAACCAGCCAAAGCAACTAGAGAAAAACCTAGTTTGGAGTCTTTATACTTCTATATATTTTATGTCATTTTATCTTGTCTGTTTGATTTTAAGTCTCTTGAATGATATTCAGGGTCAAAAAAAGAGAGCAAATCACAATTATAGCCCCCTGGGCCCCTCACTTTACATTTGCCTTCCCCAACCCCTCCCTTGTCCTTTTTTTGCCTTAACAGAAAATAGTTCTGCCTGGTTTGTTGTATGCTTCCTTTTCCTCTCTGGATAAGGTTATTAATCAATTAGATATTGGTGAGGTATTTATCACCTGGACCAGCTTGTCATAGAATTTTTTCAAACCTATTTCCCATCTCCAACACATTGACGGAGAAGCACCTGATGAGTTTATGAACAGACACACACTGTAACCATTGAGAACTTGTTTAAGAAGCAATCACATCAGTCCAGGAACAGCTATGAGGCCACTCGTGATGATCAGAGAAGCCTGGTGGCATACTGGTAAGAAATGGATGGCAGGAGAGTGCCATAGGTTACTAAAATATTTCATGTTCAGCTGAATTTTTAAAAACCCATTTCCATGCCTGTTATTTTACCACCATTGGTGAAAATAGAAATGGCTTCCTCTCAGAAAGTTAAAATATTTTTGTAAAGGGATTGTCCACTTGCAGAACTAGTAAGATATAAAATCGCATCCACATACATTTCTCCTATCTCTTCTTCTTTCCCAATTTGTACCCTTTATAACATGGGATAAAAAAGGAAACCTAAATGTGATTTTTCAGGCATAATGTGGCCACTCAATTCCCAACGACTCATTAATCTCACTCCTAGAATTTATTCTAGAAAAATGGTTTAACACAAAAAACAGGTACTATATGTATCAAGAAGTTACCATAACATTTATAGCAGGAAAAAAACCTATATAACCTAAGTATTTAGCAATAGAAAGATGTTAAATAATTTGTCTACAACATAAACTTGTGTATCAGTTTTAAGATGTAGGTATAGAAATATTGTATATTTTAAATGAATAGGAAAATCAAAAAATACAGAATTCTTAAACTCTGAAAGAAGTATATACATATATGGATACACTGGGAAATGTGAATCAATGCAATGGGTAATTTTTATCTTAGAATTATTACATAATTTTGAGTGATAGGGGTTTATTGCTATTCATTGCAAAGGTGCGTGTAGCTCAGAAACCATCTCAGCATCCTCACATTTCCTTTGGACACTGGTTAAGGTTGCATTTGTAAATAAAAATACCACATACAAGTTAAATTTCAGATTAAAAAACAATGAATTTTAGGATAATTAACATAAAATATAATTTACTATAGTAGTTTAATTTTTAGTATAATATATATGCAATACTTGGGACATACTTATGCCCCTCTCCCCAAAATTTATTTTTTATCCAAAATTCAAATTTAACAGGGTATCCAAGACAAATCTAGTGGAGAACTGGAAAAAGAGGCTAGTGTTTGGAAGGAAAAAACCATTTAAACTCTAATGACCCATCATCTTCTCATTTATGTCCCAATACAGAGAGAATATGTTGAACTTAGTTTGTTACTAGCAATATGGAGTTCCCCATATTTGGTAGATTTTCACAATAAGCTTCTCCAATGACCAGCTCATACTGGTATGCCTTTGACTTAGACATTGATTCTTCATGTAGCTAGATGTGGACAATTTAGAAGAAATGGTTTTCTCTTACAAACATGGCATAAACCACAGAGATTACATGCAGCAATAAAAATTTGAACTGCTTTTCTCAAATGGAGAGTAATATGTGCTTAGACTTTTTGGACTCCTCTCCATGACAAAAATTCAAATGGAAAAAATAAAGATAAAATATTAATATAAGCTGGGTATGGTGGCATGTACCTATGCACCGAGCTACTCAGGAGGCTGAGGTGGGAGGATCACTTGAGCCCAGGAATTTAAGACCAGCCTGGGCAACATAGCAAGACCCCATGTCTTAATAAAAATGTGTGTGTGTGTGTGTGTGTGTGTGTGTGTATATATATAATACATATAGTGCTTCTGTGATGTCAACCTTAAAACTTAGTGTATCTATATGCAAACAAGCTTTTTGTAGCTATACTTTTAGGACATTGCTATAGGCGATAGAATGGTTTGCAGAAATGAGATTATAGGAAGAACATCAGAATTTAGTATAAATACTGGTATCTTTTCAAATTCCAAATATTTTCCTCACTAAGCACACAAGTAGTCTGGTTATCAGAGTTTTTAATGAGGGAGAGTCATAAAAGTCTCCTCAAAAATACAGAAGAAAACTTAGATAGCAGCCAGTAAAATGCTTCATTTTACAAATTAAAATGGAAGTACTGACAGGTTAAATAAGTTGTTCAAGGTCACATCTACTTCATGGCTTCCTTTTAGGAAGAATAATTGAAATTTCCCAATTTTCATTTTTCTTACCAATGCAGAAAGGTGATTGCAGACCTACCACTGACAGCTGCAGACTGACTTACTAGGACTAGAAGGTTCATGGCAAGTAAAAGGCAAAAGACTAGACATTTTGTAATTTCTGACATTTTGTTTTCAGCAAAACTCCAAGATGAATTCAAGGATTATGATTAATAAATATGTATTGATTTTGGCTACGAATATAAAGAATATTTAATTACAAATTTCACTGATTTCCATTTTACAAGTCAATAACTTTTTGCTATGGCAGCCTTCAAGTCTGCCTTCAGGTGGCTGCGTGTTGATGGAGGTAGAAAAAAGTATGGTTTTTCATAGAAATAACCCATCAAATAATCAAAAACAAATCCCATATCTATTTTTTGCTTCCACAGACAAGTGATCTAACATCTCTCTTAGAGAAATTGGAAGCTTAAAAAGGTGGATGGTGACAATATGTTATTTTGTGGCCTTTTGTAATATTAAATATGAAATGTCTGATTTCGAATGGAAAGTGTAGTTTATTATATTTCAAACAAGAAGTATGTGCCTAAACAATCGACACAGTTTTGCCATCTTTTATTTTAATTTTTTTTATTTCAAAATATTACAGGGGTACAAACATTTAGGTTACATATATTGCCTTTGCACCAGCTGAGTCAGAGCTACAAGCGTGCCCTTCCCATGACAGTGTGCACCGCACTCATTAGTTGTGAATATACCCATCCCCTCCTCCCCCCCACCTGCCTGACACCCAATGCATGTTACTTTCATATGTGCACATATGTATAGATCAATTAGTACCAATTTGATGATAAGTATATGTGGTGCTTGTTTTTCCAAACAACCTATGGAAAGTAATATGGCGATACCTCAAAGAACTAAAAGTAGAGCTACCATTTGATCCAGCAATCCCCCTATTGGGCATCTACCCAAAGGAAAAAAAGACGTTCTATAATAAAGACCTCTGCACTCGAATGTTTATGGCAGCACAATTCACAACTGCAAAGACGTGGAAACAACCCAAGTGCCCATCAATCCAGTTTTGCCATCTTAACGGTAGTTTGTTTATGCCAGCAGTAAAGAAGCCTGGAGAGCAAGTGGCGATGAAATCATGAAAGGCATTGCCCACAGCTTGTTAAGAATTGAATATTTTTCCTTGCAAGAAGTGGTCCAAAGCCTGGAAGAAGTGGTCGTCAGTTGGTGCAAGGTCTGGTGAATACGGTGGATGGCAGAGAGTTTCCAAGTCCAGCTTCTGTAGTTTGAGCATTGTTTGTGTGGTCAAGCATTGTCTTGCAAGGGGACTGGCCTGTCTCTATTGACCAATCTTGGCTGCTTAATACCAAGCATCCTCATAATTTCATCCAATTGGTTGTAGTAGACATCCACTGTAATCAACTGACCAGTTTTCATGAAGCTGTAGTGGATAATACCAGCACTGGACCACCAAACAGACACCATTAGCTTTTTTTGATGAATATTCGGTTTGGGACTGTGTTTTGGCACTTCATCTTTATCCAACCATTGTGCTGTATGCTTGAAATTGTCAAAAAGAATCCATTTTTCATCACACATAACAATACGGTGTAGAAAATGGTTTGCCCTTATGTCATGACAGCAAAGAAAGGCAAGCTTCAAGATGATTTCTCTTCTGACCTTGGTTAATTCACGTGGAACCCATTTATCCAGCTTCTTTACCTTGCCCATTTGTTTCAAATGGTCCAGTATTGTTGGAATAGTAACGTCAAACCTTGCTGCTAATTCACATGTAGGTTGAGATAGAGTAACTTCCACTACAGCTTTCAGCTCATTATTATCCAACTCAGGTCACCCACGTGACTCATTTTCAAGATTAAAATCACGAAAACAGAACTTCTCAAACCATCGACATACTGTGAGTTCATTAGCCACAACCTTCCCAAACACTGTTGATACTTTGAGCTCTGTGCGCTGCATTGGTTCCACAATAGAACTCATACTTGGAAATAACACGAATTTTTGACTTATCCATGGATTCACAAAAATTGCTCTAAAAAAAATTTGAACGATAATCACAAGCCAAAACATACCTTTGAAAGACTGAGGATGTACCTTCACAATAAACATAAAACAAGAAGTGTCAAAGTGAAATGTCAGAGAGATCAACTGTCAAACTTAGTACTTAAGGAAATCAGACATTTCATACTTAATAACCTAATAACTTGGCTAGACATCGAAAGCTAGGCTAACACCAAGAACCCAAAGCAATGAAGCTTGCACACAAAATCGTAATTCACTGTCAGATAAAATGGAAAAGCATTGTTTCCATAGCAGTTTAAAAGGATTTTGGAAATTGTTAACAAGGAACTAGTATCTTTCCTGGCCCCAGAATGTTCCAAAACAAAATGCAACTGCTTTTCCTTTATCCAAGGTAAAACTACATTAATATAAACGTGGGAGAGAAGGACTCATAAAACATTTGCACTGTATTCAGTTCTCTTTAGTCTCTTCTTTTCAAGGGAAGGGTGGCATCTTGTGGCACAAACATAACTTGCTTCAATAAGCTTACTTTCCCCATGAGCAAAACGGCTTGGAAAACGGCATCTGGTTATGAGCAACTATGCATATTTTTAAATTTCTTTTCCCTCTGGGACCAGCTCCTCTCCTGCCCTTTGGTGGCTGCAGTTGCTGTCAGGAGACAGACAGCAATGGGAGGGAGGTTCTTTGTTAATTAAACATAATCGGACAACTAAACCACCAAAACGAGGTGCCCTCTGCTCAGCTGGCTCTCACCTCTCTCCCTCTCTGTTCCATTTTAGGGGCTGAAGGGGACCCTTATTTTCAGAATTCCTGAGATTTTTCTTTCCTTGCTTACTTAGCCTACGAGATTAACCCTTCCTGTCATTACAGTCCTACGCACTTTGCTTCTTAAAGCACTTGGCCTATTTCTGGGCTATAGAACAGTAGCCGTAGGTTTAGAGCAATTCTGTGCTAGAATTTTAAACGGTGCGGGAAAGGAGAAAAGCCCTGTGCACTTGGAGCCATGAGGGAAGCCAAAATGTTCCAAAAGTGTTAATTTCATACCAAACAAAGACAAGAACTCTGACACTATAATGACTTTGGTGGGAATTAACTTTAATTGTAAACTTTTGACTTCACAGAAGATCTGACTTGGAGAGGAAGAGCATTTTCTTTTCCTTGTCAGTGACATATAAGATGGAGTTTGGACAGTGTTTGCCGAAATCATGTCACCAGGTATGGCAGACACACACGTGCACAGCATAGCAATCCATGCCTTCCGCTCTTTGCTAGCCTGTCCTATCACAACTTACTACTTTTGAGGCAGCATCAAAAGGCTTGCAAAGATATTTCAAACCATCTTTATTTGTGCCAGTCATTTCTAATTTCTCCCTACTCTCTTTTATAAAAATATCTTTGGTGCACAACTTGCTTCACCAAGCAGATCATTTCAATATACACACTATATGTGTGGACATTTCTCCATGTCATGAAATTTAATGTCAACATAGTGTTTTCTGTGTAGATGTATCTTTTTTTTCATCCCACAATTATTAAGCACTTAGGTAGTTCTCTCTGTAAATAACATTATGTAAATCTTTATGCACATTTCTAACTGTTTTCTTAAGAAAATTTTCCTAAATGTTACATTTCTGGGTAAAACAATGTGATTAATTTACAAGTTTTCAAATATATTGCCAAATCAACCATCTGAAAGATGGTACCAATTTATATTCCTTTGGGCAATGCTTCCACGTACCAATTGAAGTTTTATCACTTTTTAAAATCATGTCATTTTGATAGATGAAAAACAGTGTTTCATTACTTAAAGATGAATCTGTATGATTCCTAGTGCATAGAATATTTATTTACATATTTTTACTCATAACAGTCTCTTCATTTGTTTTTACTTGTTCAAGCCCTTTGCTTATTTTTCTATTAGATTGTTTATCTTTTTTATATTACTTGACATTAATACAATCTTTGGATGTTTTAAGAAAATCAATTCTTTATCATATAAGAAGAAAATATTCTAACCTGTTCCTCTTGCCATCTTTCCAATCTCAGGAAATGCTATCTCCAATCTTCCCTTTCCACAGGCCAAAAACACTAGAGTCATTTTTCCATTTCCAACCCAATTGCAAATACTCTTGGTACTTACCTGGCCAGTCCTTACCAGCTGCACCCAAGATGGTAATCTTTGTCGAAGTCACTGTTACCTCTTGCCTGGTCGGTACATCTGTATCTGTCTTATAAAACAAACAAATAATTACATGTTGTCAATAGTATGGAAATATTATAGTTTATTTAACTACTTCCCTATTTTTCATTAGATTGTTCCCAGTTTTTTTATATTAAAAATAAATAGCACTGAAATAAGCCAGTCACAAAAAAGATATTGTATGATTCCACTTATATGAGGTAACTAGAGTAGTCAAATTCATAGAGAAAGTGCAGGAATCAAGAGGTGACTTTTAGTCTTGTTAAGTCTGAGGTATCTAGCTGATATGTATAGTCACACATGCTGCAAATACTAGATCAATTAAAAGCATTCATTTGAACTCACTGTCTTATGCCTTGAGGTTATATCAGTACGTTTTTTAAAAGGATTCAGTAACTTTAACTGGCTGGCTTAAAAAATTTTTTTTACATTAAAAAGAATGAACACCATATGTAAGCATGATCTTTTAGCCAAAATTTGCATTTTAATATGGTAGCCTATGACACAATGCTACCAGCTGTATAAAATGAGTCAATCATAGTTTAATAAGACTCAGGTACAGTGAAACCATTTATAATGTAAAATAGAATTATCACATTTAGTCATTATTAAAACTGCAAGCTGAATAAAATGAGAAGTTCCATCTGTGACCATCAACCTTTCACCCCTAAATGAAGGAAATATAAAAGGGAAGAGAGTTAGATTCTGCTCCAAGCGGTTGCATAGAATGAAAGTTCCCATTTGGCAGGGACTATGCGTTACTCATTTTTGTGTCATGCACAGTAGCTTGTGTGTAGTAGGCGTCCAATTAACATTTGTGGAATTTAATCAAAGTCTATTTAGCTGTAAAGAAAAATGTCATGGTCATTATTCAATACATTTGCACAAGCATTTATTATGGAATGTTAAAAACAAAAAAACAGCTTAACTTCTGGCAACTGCAAGTAACCACAACACAGATAGTAACAGAGAAAATAAGTAGAAAAGGATTAACTGCTATAAAAACACTTGCACTTTACTATTTAAGGGAGGTCAGTGGTTACCTTTAGGCCAGAGAATGGCTTAGAATTATAGGTGAATTAAAATTCATTGGTTTACTAACTTAAGAGAGTAAATAAGAAGCAGCAGATACAGCTATTTTAACTGAAACATTCTGGTAAGTGGTCACTACAAATGAGAGAAAGAAAGCAGGATTAACAGTTATAAACTAAATAATCTAAATAATGTATTAACTCTGGTAGCATTTTTCTCTTACAGCAAAATGTCATAATTGATGTGTGTAATGATTGAGAAAAAAATCAGTGCCACAAAAATGTTTATAGATAACATAGCATTAGATGCCACAGGGATTCAAAAGCGAGTAAGACATAAACTCAGCTGCCGATGACCTAAAAGTCCAAAAGAGAAGATAAGAAAAGTGCATGACTGTAAGTAAAGGTGGACTATGAAGTTTACACAGCATCAGGAATGCAAAAGAGAGACAAATAAGAAAGATGTGGTTCATGGAAGGAGTTCAATGTCTTTCCAGGTAAAGGAAAAATCAGCGAACGATACTAGGTTAGCCAAAGTATCAAAATAAGTATGGGATTAATGAGAGACAGAAATGTAAAGGTAGTTTGGAGCTATATTATCGAAGACATACATACTAAGATGAAGATTTTTTTCTTAACTTAGTAAGGGTGGACATTTGAGAGTCACAGAAGGATTTTAAGCAGGGAAATGACATGATAAGAATTTTGGTAATGAAAAGGTCTAACAATGGTATGTAGACCTTACTACTCAAAGTGAGTTTCCTGGGCTGGCAGCATCAACATCTGACAGTACCAGCTTGTTAGAAATACAGACTCTCAGGCCCCACCCCAGACCTGCAGAATCAGAATCTACATGTTGACAAGATCCCTGGTTAATATGCAGCACATTAAAGTTTGAGAAGAATAGGTATAGAATAGCTTGGAGGGGAAATGGAAAACCAATGAGCAGTTCATTGCAATAATACAATTGAGAAATAATGAAAAATAGAAAACCACTACTGCCGTGCCCTACGCATGCATACACAGCCCTCAGATGAGAACAGAGAGCATCTTAAGTCAGTAGTCACTGCTCTGCGAACATGATATTCATTAGAATTCTGGCCCTTCCGTTTTGAAGCCCTAGACTGAATTCCTCATTCCACTCAGTTTCATCATCTCTTTTTTCTCCACATGTTGAGGTCCCAGCTTCCCCTGAACCAAATTTATGGAGGTTCTCTGTCCTTCATAACCAAATCCTCTGTCTGCAGCGAGGAAAATGATTCTAAGGAACACAGAAAAGTAATTTGATAAGTCATGACGTAAATCACTATGCCTGAATCCCAGATATCTTAGAAGTCACTATTTCTCCCTTAGGATTTTATTTTGTTGAAAGCACCATGATGCATTTTGAACTACTCTTCTCATCAAGTGAACTATTTTATAGAAGATTGTACTTGATAAGCTGTCATGCAAGTAGGTGCTCACTGTGCCTATGCCCAACCACAGAAACTTCGCCAAATGTAACCTTTCCAACTGTGGCTTACTTTTACGTGCACTGTTCCCTCTGCCATGTACGCCCTCCCAGCCATCCACTGTTCCCACCTGACAATCTCCGATTCATTCTTCCTTATGACTTCTGGGCGATGTGCAAACCCCTCTCCTCTCCCTACACGGTTAACTGAGCCTTCTTCTGTGTTCCTGTCCTTGTTAGGGAGGACCTAACCTTCCCCTCCTGTAGATTGTCCACTACACAGTAACTACATAGTTCCTAGCATAAGCTGCATGCTGTAGATTGTAATCTAGAGCACTAAATATAACTAGAGGTGCACATTAGTAGAAAGGAAAAAAAGAGGAAGAAAGGGGAAAAAAAGAAAAACAAGAAATACCTTTTAATATATTAGCAATTTTTTTCAACATTAATACCTGGCAATTTTCTCATTTGAAAATGAGGATGTTTGATGAGATATTCTTTAGGACCCTATAATTAAAGCATAACATTATGGCTGGAACTTACCAAGTTTCTAATGCCATAGCCTGGTTCTTTTATGCCTTATTAAAAAACAAAAATATTTCATGTTCAAGAGGTTTTTCTCTAATACTAGTTTCACTATCTGCACTTTTAAAATAATTTAGTATTCTATTGCATTTCAGGCAGTTGCTTAAATTGCAACATAAATCTCAACAGAGAATGCAAAGTTCTCAGCCAAAATCGTTTCATTTTCAAACCAACATCTTATTGGGTTGGGATAGTAGGCACAGAGCTTTAAAAAAAACAACATATGTTTCACAATAAACCCATTGCTAGAGGTACGAAATAAAGAGATTTTCAAGTGTGAACTCCCAATTATTAACTCTGAGTTGTAATATTAAAAATAAACTTACTTTTCAGAACAAATTTCTGAAATATTGATCTACAGCAAAAATTATGCTTCTGATGCAGCTAAGATAATCTGCATCTTTGTCCAAAGAAACTAATTTACATATGGCAACAATAATGAGACAGCTGAGTACTGAAAGATGGTGTTCGCTGCTGGATTGATCACAACCTGCTACCGTGGAGGGGGCTTCAGGGAGTGGTTCAGAAAGGGCCTCTTAAAGCCTCCCTCTCTCTCAAATGCACTTACTACAAAGAGCTTGTTCACCGGTGAAATACAGCTCCAAATAATACACCAAATAAAAGTACAATCTAAGTCAACACATACACATGCACACACACAGAGCTTGCCATATATATTCGGGAACGGGGAACCAAATATACACACTGTGCAAAATTAATTTCATCTTTCTCTGGACCCCATTCCCTCTGATAATGGAAAAAATACTTACAGTTTTAAACAGAAGCCTAATTTCAGCAGTCTAACTCAGTCTCGTTTGAGTAATGCTCAATGATCCAGACTTCTAACCCCTCTCCATCCTCCTTTTCAAGATGGCAGCTGGGGGCAGGTGAAGCTTGTACGTGCTCACACAGTGAGAGCTTCCCATGGTTCACATGCTGCCCTTGCAGTAAGTCATGCCCTTACTTGGTCATAGGGGATGGTTTTTGCTGAGGTATAGCAGCCCCTCTGGTTTTCTGAAGTCCTCACCGTTAGAGCACCTTCCCCCTAAGCCCAGGACTCTCTGAAGCCCAGCTTCTTTCAGCATTTCTGTTCTCTCCTGGAATGTCTGGGAACTCATGGCTTCCTTCTCCACACCTTGCAGGGCTCTGTGAAACTGCCCTCTAGTTCACCCATCTAGATAACCTTCTCAGCCACTAACAAAACTACTGCTTGCACAGCACCATGTCATTCTAGCACTGTACCAAACTAAGGGGTGTACAGATTTTTCCAAGCTACCCACCTGTAGTAGCCAGGATAAGGGCTCAGCCCCTCAAAGATGTCCATGTCCTAATCCCCAGAACCTATGAATGTGTTTC
This sequence comes from Daubentonia madagascariensis, assembly GCA_023783475.1. NCBI lineage: Eukaryota > Metazoa > Chordata > Mammalia > Primates > Daubentoniidae > Daubentonia > Daubentonia madagascariensis. The sequence continues at coordinate 33,831,776 of JAKFHU010001035.1, read as the reverse complement.
CTGGCAAGAGGGAATTCAGGTTGCAGAAGGAATCAAGATTGCTAATCAGGTGACTTTGACATGAGCAGGTTATCTTGGATTATGTGGATGGGTCCAAAGTAATCAAAAGTGTCCTTAAAAGTGGAGACAGGAGGCAGAAGTGTCAGAGTCAGAATGATGTGTTATGAAAAGAAATTAAGCAGACCATTGCTGCCTATGAGGATGGAGGAAGAGACCACAAGCCAATGAATGCAGGCAGCCTCTAGAAGCTGGAAAAGGCAAGAAAATGAATTCTCCTTTAGAGCTTTCAGAAAGGAACACAGCCCTACTGACACCTTGATGTAGCCCAGCGAGACCCATTTTGCACTTATAATCTCCAGAACTGTAAGATAATACATTTGTGTTGTTTAAGCCACTAAGTTTGTAGTAGTTTGTTACAGCAGCAATAGGAAACAAATACACCACCCCTCCACTGCCCTGTGAAAAACAAGAAGCCATTCCCCACTTCCCTGAGATTTCCCACACACACCACCACCAAGCTCCCTCTGACACTGAACCACGGTGCAGGAAGTGAGAACAATGCCCAGCCTTTTGGCATCTCTCCACTTTTCTGAGAACATGAAAGAAAGCAAACTCTTCCACCATCTTTCTCCCCTTAAAGCATCTGTCTACTGAGGCTCAAAATAAATTTCGTATTTAAACATCCAGGTTTTCTCTTGATATTTAAAATTTTTAAAGTTTTTAGAATTTAGAAATCCCTGTCCTCTCCCTTCAAAGCCTAGCTTTCAAGACAGTTATCCCAAGGCTGAAGAAAGACTGTTTTCAGAGTCAAGGTTTTGCTCTAAATGGAATCTGCTCTCTCCCACTGAGGGATAAAGCCCAAAGAATCTATGAGTGGGAAAGGATTTCAGGGAATGAAAAAAATCAGAAAATACATGTATTTTAAATATTATCCCTGGTATCCATATAAATGTGACATCAAGCCAAGTTGCTTAGCCTCCTCCCACAATCTCTCTTCCAGATTGCTGCTTCTAAGCCTCTCTATACAAAGTTCTGGAGCTGCCACTAGGATAGAAAACCCTCATAAATAAAATGCTTTAATCACAACAGAGAAAAAGAAAGAAAGAGAGAGAATCTTCATCCTGGAGATTTGGTCAACAAACGTTTATTGAACAACCTCTGAACCTAGATACTATTTAGAGAGCTTGAGAAACAGTAAAGATAAAAAGGGTAGGTAGCCTTTTCTAGGACCAATGTCTAGGCATCGCCTTCAAACCAGTTCCATGCTGCTCACCTTTGGCGTCCAAAATGGGGCATCAAGTACAGCAAGTCTGAGGAACAGAGTTGAGCAAATGGGACTTGGTGGATGGCAGCTTATCTTCGTTTGGAAAATAGTTGGGATTCAGCTCTGCTTTAGGCCTCCAAACTGGGACTGAAGCATAGCGTAGGTAGTGAGGCTGGCCCTTCTCTTCCTTTGTCCATAATTTTCCTCTGGGGAGCTCTGACGCCTATTCCTAACCTAACACATGTCTTCTGAATCAGTGTCTCCTCTTCCAGTTAATCAACCTGTTTGGGAAAAGAGAAATGAAATATCAGAAGGGTATATAGAGCAGCCATCTAGTTTGTGGCTGAAAACATTATCAGTGGCCACAAAAACTTCCTCAGTTATCCCATAAGCCATAACAAAATGCTGGAGGTTTGTAAGAGTCATATGAGTGGGCAGAGTGAGTATAAACTTTTTCTGTCTACTCTGAAAGTAACATGGCCTTTTACCCCACCACTTTCCTATGATTTGATAGGTTAACAGAGTCACCTACCCCTACCATGTTCTCTTCTCTCTCTCTCTCCCTCTCTTTCTCTCTCACACATAAAAACACACACACACTCTTAATATATGATAAAGATGGTACCATGAATCAATGGTGAAGGAATAAATTGTTTAATAGTAGGTTTTGGGGAAAGTGACTCATAATGAAGAACAAAAGAATGGATAACTACCTGACATCGCATGTAAGTGTGGACACCAGATGAATTAAAGACTTAATGTTAAAGTAGAAAACATAGTTAATAGAGGGAAAAAATATCTTTGTGAGAACGAGGCAACACAGACCATGAGGCAAGAATTCTACTGAACCACTAATGGACAAAGTTAACAGACTAATGACAGAATCGGAGGAGGTAACTGCAATTTTTAACACCAATGAGAGATTAACATCTGGAATATGAAAGTAACTACTGAAAAGCAATTGGAAAAAAAGAATGACTCTCAATAGAAAAACGAACAGACAATTTAGAGAAGAGAAAAATGACAAACATTTAAAAAGATATTCAAATTCATTAGTATTCAAGGAAATGCATATGAAAGCAATAGTGAAATACATTAAATTAAATAAAAAAGAAGAATGTTAGACCATGCTAAATCTTGGCAAACAAATAGCTGCATATGGATCCTCATACAGTGCTGGTAGAAGTATAAAGGAGCAGCCATTCTAAAAAGCAGCCTTCCAGTACTTAGTCAAATTATTAAAAGTATCTGCATTATATATGGCCCAGCAATTTTGTTCTCAGCCATATATACCAAAGAAATTCCCATATAGGCCTGTAATAGGACATAGAGAAGGATATTCATTGAGCATTATTTTATGGTGGCAGGTGTGGGGGGCAGCCTAGGAGAATGGATGGGCACAAGGTGGATGTACACTAGAGAGTCCTGTGCAACTAGAATCAAAGGACTCTATGTACTCCCAGAAACATATATAAATTTTAAAAATAAGGTATTAAGCAGAAACTTTAAAAAAAACTGAATGTGATATAGTATACAAAGGATTTATGTAGACTAAAAATACATGTACATGAAATAAGACACAACTTGCTAGAACATAGACAAAAAGATGCACTGTCAGTACTTTAGAACGGTTGCCTGTAGATATTTTTAGTATAAAGGTTAAAAGACAAAACTATTAAAAATAATAATAACTACGGTAATTTGTTAAGGGATATACAATATAAAAATATGTGAATTGTGCCATCAAAAATTTTAAATGTGAGAGAGAAGGATGGACTAAAAGTGTACAGATTTTTATGTGATCAAAGTTGTTATCATTTTAAAATAGCCTCTTATAACTATAAGATGTTGTATGTAAGCTTCATGGAAACCACAAAGGAAAAACTTATAGTACATACACAAAAGATAAAAAGTAAGAAATCAAAGCATCCCACTAGAGAAAATCTCCTAATCACAAAGGAAGGTAGAAAGAGAGGAAGGAAGTAACAAAGGATCTACTATACAAAACAACCAGAAAACAATTAACAAAATAGCAATAGTAAGTTCTTATCTATCAATAATTACCTTGAATGTAAATGGATTAAATTCTCCAATTAAAAGACAGAGTTGCTGAATGGAATTTTTAAAAATGTGATCCAGCTATACACTGCTCTCAAGAGACTCACTTCACCTATAAAGACACACATAGATGGAAAGTGAAGGGATGGAACAAGACATTTCATGCAAATAGGAAACAAAAGAGAGCAGGGGTAGCTATACTTATACCAAATAAAATAGACTTTAAGTCAAAAACTGTAAAATGAGACAAAGAGGTCATTAGCTAATGATAAAAGGGTCAATTCATCAAGAGGGTATAACAATTACAAATATATATGCACCCAGCATTGGAGCGCCTGAATATATAAAGCAAATATTAGTAGATCTGAAAGGAGAGATAGACTATAATACAATAATAGTAGGAAACCCTACTTTCAGCAATAAACAGATGACCCAGACAGAAAATCAATAAAGAAACAGTAGACTTAAACTATGCTTTAGACCATACTCTACTTTAACCAAGGAGGTGAAATACTTATACACTGAAAACTGAAAAACATTGATGAAAGAAATTGAAAAAGACATAAATAAATGGAACAATATCCCATGTTAATAAATTGAAAGAACTAATATTGTTAAAATGTCCATACTACCCAACATGGTCTACAGATTCAATGCAATCCCTAAGAAATTCCAATGACATTTTTCACGGGAATACAAAAAACAATCTTAAAATTTGTATGGAACCATAAAACAGCCCAAATAACCAAAGCAATCTTGAGCAAAAAGAACAAAGCTGAAGGCATCAGAGTACCTGACTTCAAAATATATTGCAAAGCTATAGCAATCCTAAAAGCATGGTTCTGGCATAAAAGCAGACACACAGACCAAAAGAAAAGACTAGAAATCCCAGCAATAAATCCACACATTTACAGTCAATTAATTTTCAACAACGGTACAGGAACATACAATAGGGAAAGGACAATCTCTTCAATAAATACCATGGGAAAACTGGATAGTCACACACAGAAGAATGAAATTAGACCCTTATCTCTCCCCATGTACAAAAATCAAATCAAAATAAATTAACAACTTAAACATAAGATATGAAACTACTAGAAGAAAACTTAGGGAGAAGCACAAGGAAATTGATCTGTGTATTCTTTTTTTGGATATGAACCCCAAAGCACAGGCAACAAAAGAAAAAATACACAAATGGGATTACATCAAACTAAAAACATGTGGGGATAGATAGGATCAAGATGTCTGACTACACACAGGTAGTATGTGCTTCCTCCATGGAGAGGAACCAGAATAGAAAGCAGAGTCTCACATGTCAAACAGATCACCTAGGAGAGAATCCTAGGAGTCACCAGGGAAGTGAGTGGAAGCACCAAAAGTGGGTTCACAGCAATTTGCTCAGCCGGGGGCTGGCTAGCAGCCTGCAGAAGCTTCTAGATGTTGTGAAACAGTAAGAGAGGAGTGAGCCCCCAGGGCTCCACTCACTAAGACGAGCTTTTATGATCATGGCTAAAAGAGACCCCCCAACCCACACAGGTCTTGGGCCTAATATAGGGAGCTCTTGGAGATTGTACAGAGACGTTGTTCCAGAAAGGGAACTCATTCAGAATCACACAAGCATGCTAGCCTAGAGCAACTTAACTGGGTGCCATTCTGAGAGCCTAGATACCTGAGAACTGTGGGTGTGCCTGCAGCCACTTCACAGCTCTGAGGAGGGATGGAGGAGCCCAGGCATTCTGACTCAATGTTTTACAGTTTTCAGTCTTCACCCCCCTGCTATGGGCTATATTTGAGACTGAGACTTGAGCAGACAGCATTTTCCACAATTTCTCAGCCACACTACCTACCTCAGTGGGGTCCCAGCCTTTCTGCTGGTAGGTCCCAGGTGCCAATTTGTGTGAGTTAGATATTGGGCAAGCCCTGCCCTCAGGCTGAGTTTGGGCTTGATGCAGCTGCAGCCCCTAACTGGCTGGGGAGGGGCAGGGAAATCAGATTTTCCAGCACACATCTGGGATTGTGCCCACCATCGTGCAGCCAGCAGCTATGACACCAAGCCTTAACAGTTTCCTGCCAGTGTAGCCTAGCTGAGAAGGGCCCCACCCTCTCTGGTAACAGGCCCAAGGTGTCATTTTGGGAGTCTAAAGCCTGACAGCACCCCACCTTTGGGCTGAATTCAGTCTGATGCAGCCCTGCCCAGCTAAAGAGGGACAAAGGAGCTCAAGCTCTCCTATACACACACAGGACAATTCTCACCACTGTGCCATGGGCCACAGTGAGATCAAGATGCAAGCAGACAGCACTCCACCCAGCATACTGCCCATGTTGGTTGCCTAGAAAGGGCCTTACCCTCTCTGATCACAGGCCCAAGGTACCATTTTGGGAGTTTGAAGCCAGGCAGCATCCCACCCTCAGTCTAATTTTGGGCTGATGCAACTGCAACACTGCCATGCTGAGGAGGAATGGGAGCCCAAGCTTGCCTACCTACTCCTATAATAATTCCTACTGCCCTACTACAAGCTGCAGTGTGACTGAGACATGAGTGAATGACACTCCACCCAGCATCTTGCCCACACTATTTGCCTGGAAGAAGCCCCACCCTTTCTGGTACAGGCCCAAGACACCACTTTGGGAGTTTAAACCTGCACAGCCCAGGAAGAGACATGGAGACAGGCACCTCCCCTCCTCCAACCAGCCAATGCTACAGACATAGCCACCTCTGCTCCCAAGCATGAGCTTTTGGTGTAGGTGAGCTGCAGGACAGCCAGTTCTAAGCTGGCAGGAAGGTACACCCCCAATAGTACTCTGCTTATCGTGCCCAGGTTTACACTCCCTTCCCTCTAAAAAGCCACAGCTAGCACTTTCATATTCCCCAAGGACTAAAGCTATCACCTCGTGCAGGAGGGCAGAGCCAGCAGTCCTCTCCCCAAGCTGCCTGTATCTTCTGAGATACAGGAGCCTACCCTCCCTGGAGGCAAGTCTGTGGCACAATCATACATTCCCTGCCAGAGCATTTCAGCCATAGCCTACAGCCAATCTGGTAACTCTGCACACAGTGAGTTGAGCTGCCCCCACTACCTTTGCTGCACCTGAGTCAGGGTAGGAGCTGGGAATCTGGGCACTTTTGTGCCCCTGAAGGACAGAGACTGCTGTCACTGCCAAGAGAGGGAGGTATGAGTGGCATATACATCCCATAGCTTCCTGCCTCTGCTAATCTTATAAAAAGGGGCCTACTGTCTTGTTGCAGGCTCAAAGTGCATCCACCCTTCTCCTGCCTGAGCATTCTTCCAGAGCAGGAGATTGCCTTGCACCTCACTAACACAGCCAGCACCTGAACTCAGGGAGGCTTGAGGTAAAGTTTTCCAGCCCAGCCTCAGTCTGGTCCCTCCAAGACTCAAGCAAGCCATCCAAGGGACTGGGATCTGGGGATTACTTAACCTAGTCCACCATCACTGGCACCTGAACACTCTACCAGTGGTCTGAGGTCCAACTGGCCTAATTTGCCAGCAACACCACAGTGGGTACCTACCTGCACAAGCTTAAAGTCAGTGTACCTCTACCTCTGTACACTGAGCAGCAGAGTTTCCATCACAGAAAAATAGGTGAACTGCAAAGCTATCTGTTTTGAGCTGAGGGAAGAGGTTCCAGATGTGAAGTAATCAGCATAAGAACTCTGCAATATGAAAAAAGCAGGCTCTCTCATCATACCCAAAAAAAATCACACTAGCTCTCCAGCAATGGACTCCAACCAAAAGGAAATTTTTGAAATATCAGATATGAAATTTAAAATATGGACTGCAAGTAAACTCAATGGGATAGATGAGAAAGTTGAAAAACAACACAAAGAAACAAAAAAAAAAAGTTCAGGACATGGATGAAAATTTCACTAAAGAGATAGATTAAAAAAAAGAAAAAGAACTTCTGGAAATGAGAGTCATTTATAGAATTTCAAAATACAGTGGAAAGTGTTAAAACAGATTAAGCCAAGCAGAAGAAAGAATTTCAGGGTGCAAGTCTTTCGAATTAACCCAGTCAGTCAAAAATAAAGAGAAAAGAATCAACAAGAATGAACAAACTATCTGAGAAATATGGGGTTATGTAAAATGCCCAAACATAAGAATCATATGTATACCTGAAAGAGAAGAAAAAACAAAAGCATGGAAAACCTATTTGAGGAAGTAATGGAGAAAAACTTCCTGGGTCTTGCTAGAGATTTAGACATCCAAATACAAAAAGGTCAATGAACTTCTGAAAGATTAAATGCAAATAGGATATCACCAAGGCACACAGTAATCAGTTTGACTAAAGACAAGGTTAAGAAGAAAATCCTACAAGCTGTGAGACAAAAGCACCAAATAATTTACAATGAAAAATTCATCAGACTAACAGCAGACTTCTCAACAGAAACCTTACAGGCCAGAAGACCTTCAGTCTTCTTAAACAGAATAAATGTCAACCAGGAATTTTGTATCCTGCAAAACTAAATTTCATAAATTAAGGGGAAATAAAATCTTTCCCAGAAAAGCAAACACTAAGAAAATTTGTCACCACTAGACTTGCCCTACAGGAAATGCTCAAGAGTGCTCTAAACACTGAAGAGAATGGTCAATACTCACAAGTGTGAAAACACTTAAAAGTAAAAACTCACAGCTCTTATTAAACAGTAACATAAGGAAGAATACAAAGTAACAAGGTAATAATCAATATGATGACTGGAACTGTATCTCACTTATCAATAATAACATTGAATGTAAATGGTCTAAATGCCCCACTTAAAAGATATAGATTGATGGAATGGATTAAAGAAACAGAATCCAAATATCTGTTTTCTTCAAGAAACCCATTTAACCCTTAAAGAGTCACATAGACTTGAGGTAAAAGGGTGGAAAAAAATATTTCACACAAATGGAAACCAAAAACGAGCAGGAGTAGCTATTCTCATATCAGATAAAACAGACTTTAAAACAACAATGGCTAAAAAAAAGACAAAGAAAGTCATTATAGAATGACAAAGGGATCAATTCAACAAGAAGATATAACAAGCCTACATATATATGCACCTAACACCAGAGCCCACAAATTCATAAAACAATAACTACTAAACCTAAGAAATTAAATAAACAGCAACATAATAATAATGGGGGACTTCAACACTCCACTGACAGAACTAAACAGACCTTTGAGATAGAAAATCAACAAAGATACACTGGACTTAAATGGGACTCTAGAACAAATGAACCTAACAGACATTTACAGAACATTCTACCCCGAAACTGCAGAATATACATTCTTCTCATTAGCATATGGAACATTTTCTTAGATAGACCATATGTTAGGCCACAAAACAAAAAAACTCAGCATATTTTTAAAAATCTAAATTATACCATGTATCTTCTAAGACCATAGTAGAATAAAACTGGAAATAAATTCCAAGAGGAACTGTCTACACTACACAAATATATGGAAATGGAACAACCTGCTGCTGAATGATCTTTGAGTCAACAATGAGATTGAGATGGAAATTTAAACAAATTTTTGAATTGAATGACAAGGGTGACACAAGCTACCAAAATCTCTGGGATACAGAAAAAGCAGTGCTAAGAGGTAACATCATAGCACTGAATGCCCACAACAAAAAGACAGAAAGATCACAAATTAACAATGTAATGTCACACCTAAGGGAACTAGAAAAACAAGAACAAATAAAACCCAGAGCCAGCAGAAGATAAGAAATGACACAGATCAGGGCAGAACTAAATGAAATTGAACCAGAAACCAATACAAACAATACAAAGGATCAATAAAACAAAAGTTGGTTCTTTGAAAAGAAAAACAAAATCAACACATCACTAGCTAGATTAACCAAGGAAAGAAGGGAGAGAATTCAAATAAGCTCAATCAGAAATGAAAAAGTAGACATTACAACTGATACCGCAGAAATACAAAAGATAATCTGAGACAACTATGAATACCTGCATGCACACAAACTAGAAGATGTAGAGGACATTGATAAATTTTTGGAAACACACGATCTCCCAAGCTTGAATCAGGAAAAAATAGAAATCCTGAACAGACCAATAATGAGTAGTAAGATTGAGTCAGTAATAAAAATCTCTCTCAAAAAAAAAAGACCAGGACCAGACAGATTCACAACTGAATTCTACCAGACCTCAGAGAAGAATTGTACTGAATTCTACTAAAACTCTTCCACAACATAGAGAAAGAGAGACTCCTCTCTAACTTATTCTATGAAGCCAGTATCATCCTGATACCAAAGCCAGGAAGAACACACACAAAAAAAGAAAACTACAGACCAATATCTCTTGTGAACATAGATGCAAAAATCCTCAACAAAATATTATCAAACCAAATGTAACAGCACATCCAAAAAATAATCCACCATGATCAAATGGAATTCATCCCAGGGATGCAAGGATAGTTCAACATACACAAATCAATGCAAATGACTCACCACATAAATATAATTAAACACAAAAACCATATGATCATCTTAATAGATTCAAAAAAAGCATTTGATAAAATCCAGCACCACTTGATGATAAAAACACTTATCAAACTAGACATAGAAGGAACATATCTCAAAATAATAAAAGCCATATATGACAAACCCATAGCCAACATCACACTGAATTTGGAAAAGTTGAAATCATTCCCTCTAAGAACTGGAACAAGACAAGGGTGCCCACTTTCACCACTTCTATCCAACATAGTACTGGAGTCCTACTCAGAGCAATCAGGCACGAGAAAGAAATAAAGGGCATCCAAATTGAAAAAGAGGAAGTAAAACTATCCCTGTTTGCCAATGATGTGATTTTATGTCTAGAAAAACCTAAAGAGTACTCTAAATGACTCCTAGAATTAATCAATAAATTCAATAAAGTCTTAGTTTACAAAATCAATGTACAAAAATCAGTAGCATTTTTAAACACTAAGAACAACCAAATTAAGAATCAAATCAAGAACTCAATCCCATTTACAATAGCTGCAACAAACAAACAAACAAACAAAAACCTTGGAATACACTTAACCAAGGAGATGAAAGACCTCTACAATGAGAACGACAAAACACTGATAAAAGAAATCATAATGACAGAAACAAATGGAAAAACATACTGTGTTCATGGATTGTAAAAATCAATATTGTCAAAATGTCCATACTGCTAAAAGTAATCTACAGATTCAATGCAATTCCTATCAAAATACCAATATCATTTTTCAGAGAATTAGGAAAAACAACCCTAAAATTCATATGAAACCCAAAAAGAACATGAATAGCCAAAGCAAACCTAAGCAAAAAGAACAAATCTGAAGGCATTACATCACCTGACTTCAAATTATACTACAAGGTAATAGTAACCAAAACAGCATGATACTGGTAGAAAAGTAGACACGTAGGCCAATGGAACAGAATACAGAACCCAGAAATAAAGCCAAATACCTACAACCAACTGATCTTCAACAAAGCAGAGAAAAGCACACACTGCGGAAAGGACCCCCTATTCAATAAATGGTGCTGGGAAAATTGGATAGCCTCATGCAGAAGAATAAAACTGGATTCATATCTCTTACCATATACAAAAATTAACTCAAGATAAATTAAAGACTTAAATGTATACTTGAAACCATAAAAATTCTAGGAGAAAACTTAAGAAAAACTATTCTTGACATTGGCCAAAGTAAAGAATTTATGACTAAGACCATAAAAGCAAATAAAACAAAAACAAAAATAAATAAATCAGACATAATTAAACTAAAAAGCTTCTGCACAACAAAAGATATGATCAACAGAATAAATAGACAACCTAGAGAATGGGAGAAAATATTCTCAAGCTATACATCTGACAAAGGCCTAATATCCAGAATCTATAAGGAACTCAAACAAATCATCAGGAAAAAGAAAAACAAATAACCCCATTAAAAAGTGGACAAAAGACATGAACAGACATTTTTCAAAAGAAGAGAAACAAACGACAAATAAACATGAAAAAAATGCTCACCATCACTAATCATTAGGGAAGTGCAAATTAAAACCACAATGTTATGCCACCTTACCCCTGTCAGAATGCCCATTATAAAATGTCAAAAAACAATAAATGCTGGCAAGGATGCAATAAAAAGTGAATGCTTACACACTATTGGTGGGAATGTAAATTAGTACAACTTCTATGGAAAACAGTATGGCGATTTCTCAAAGAACTAAAAGTAGATCTACCATTTGCTCCAGTAATCCCACTACTGGACTTCCCAAAGGAAAAGAAGTCATTTTATTAAAAAAAGACACCTGCACCAATATGTTTATTGCAGCACCATTCACAATTGCAAAGACATGGAACCAACCTAATTGCCCACCAACTAATGACTGGATAAAGAAAATGTGGTGTGTGTGTATATATGTGTGTGTATATATATAGATATATATATATATATGTATGTATGTTATAGAATACTAGTCAGCCATGAAAAAAATGAAATAATGTCTTTTGAAGCAACTTGGATAGAACTGCAGCCCATTATTCTAAGTGAAGTAACCCAGGAATAACGAAGTAAATACCACATGTTCTCACTTATAAGTGGGAACTAAGCAATGGGTATGCATGGTCATACAGAGTGACTTAATAGACATTGGAGACTCAGAACGGGGAGGGTGGGAGGGAGCTATGGGGTAAAAAATTTCCTATTGGGTACAATGTATGCAATTCAGGTGATGGGTGTATTGAAAGCCTAGACTTCTCCACTATAAAATTTATCCATGTAACAAAAAATCACTTGTACCCCTTAAATCTATTTAAATTTTTAAAAAGCATTAAAAAATTAAAAACAAAATATATAAGGAACACAAACAACTCAATAGCAAAAACCTCAAATAACCTGATTTGAAAATGGGCAAAAGACCTGAACAGACATTTCTCAAAAGAAGATATACAAATGGCCAACAGATATATTAAAAAAAAATGCTCGTCTCAAATCACCAAGGAAATGCAAATTAAAATAATAATGAGATATTACCTCATCCTATTAGAATAGCTATTATCAAGAAGAGGAAAGATAACAAATGTTGGCAAGGATGTGGAGAAAAGGGAACCCTGTACATTGTTGGTAGAAATGTAAATTAGTACAGCCATTGTGTAAAAACACCATGGAGCTTCCTCAAAAAACTAAAAATAGAATTACCATATGATTTAGAAATTTAACTTCTGGATATATATCAAAAGGAATTGAAATCAGTATGTTGAAGAGATAGCTGCACTCTCATATTTATTTCAGCATTATTCATAACAGCCAAGGTATGGAAGCAATGTTAGTGTCCATCAATGGATGAATGCATGAAGAAAATGTGATACACACATACACACACACACACACACACACACACACACACACGCTGGAATAGTATATAGCCATAAAAAAGAAAGAAATTCTATCATTTGCGACAACATGGATGAAACTAGACGACATTAAGATAAATGAAATAAGCTAAGGACAGAAAGACAAATGCTGCATGATCACACTTATATGTAGAATCTAAAAAAGTCAAACTCATAAAAGCAGAGAGTTGAATGGTGGTTATCAGAGATTAACAGGGAGAATGGGGAAAAGAGCAATGTTGATCAAAGTGTACACACTTCCAGCAAAACAGGAGGGATAAGTTTTAGAGATCTACTGCACAGCATGGTGACCATAGTTAATAAAGGCATATTATATACTTTAAAATAGCTAAAAGAGTAGATTTTAAATGTTCTCACCACAAAAAAAAAATTACAACTAGATGAGGTTATGGATATGTTAATTAGCTTTATTTAATCCTTCTACAATGTGTATATACATCAAAACATCACATTGTACCCCATAAATATATATAATTATTTGTCAATTAAATAATTAAAGAAAGAAAGAAAAATAAACAATAGTAATAGAAAAAAATAAAATTAAAATGTCTGCACAGCAAAGGAAACAACAGAGTGAAGAAACAATCTATGGAATGGGAGAAAACATTTGCAAACCATACATCAACAAGGGGTTAATATATAAAATATATAAACAACTCAAACAACTCAATAGCAAGAAAACAAATAACCCAATTAAAAAATAGGCAAAGGACCTGAATAGACATTTCTCAAAAGAAGACACACAAATGGCCAAGAGGTATATGGAAAAATGTTCAACATCACTAATTATCAGAGAAATGAAAATTTAAACCACAATGAGATATCATCTTACTCCAGTAAAAATGGCTATTATTAAAAAGACTAAAGCTAACAAGTGCTGTTGAGGATGTGGAAAAAAGGAAACTCTTGCACACTATGGTTGGAAATATAAATTAGTACAGCCATTACATAAAACAGTATGGAGGTTCCTCAAAAAATTAAAAATAGAACTACCATATGATCTATTAATAGCAATCCCATTACTGAGTATACATCCAAAGGAAACTAAATCAGTATGTTGAAGAGACATCTTCACTTACACGTTCATTGCTGCACTATTCACAATAGCCAAGATATGGAATCAACCTAAGTGCCTATCAATGGATGAGTAGATAAAGAAAATGTGGTATATATACACAATGGAATACTATTCCATCTTATAAAAGAAGAAAATCCTGTCATTTGCAACAACATGGATGAATCTGGAGGAAATTAGGTTAAATGAAATAAGCCAGGCACAGCAAGACAAATACTGCATGATCTCACTTCTGTGTGGAATCTAAAAAAGTTGAACTCATAGAAGTAGAGAGTAAAATGATTATTACCAAGGGCTGGGGAAAGGGAGTGGTGTTAGACAGGTGTTGGTTAAAGCACACAAAATTTCAGTGAGATAGAAGTAATATGTTCAAGAACTCTATTGGACAACATGGTGGCTATAGTTAAAAACAACGTACTGTATTCTTGAAAATTGCTGAGAGTAGATTTTAGTGTTCTCGCCACAAAAAAATAAGTATGTGAGGTAATGCATATGTTTATTAGGTGGATTTAGCCATTCTACAATGTATACGTATTTCAAGACACCACATTGCACATGATAAATATATACAATTTTTATTTGTTGATTAAAATTAATTGACCAATTAATTAATTTTTTAAAAAAAGAAAGAATGTCTGTGGGTTAAGGAGGGAAAAGGAGTTGGGAACAGGGATAAAGGAGAATAATTAGTGCATAAAGAAACAAGAAAACAAACCAGAAAGGGGCCTTACAAGGACAAGGTGCCATGAACTGAGGGCTAAGATAACACAGATCTCTGCACCTGGCTCCAAAGGAATAGTTATAATAATAAAGGAAGTCCCAGCCCGTCAGTATGAGCTTTCAATTATTCTCTAAACCTTATATCCTTGTTTCCATCCTCATTTACGTAGCCCTCATCTAGCCCCTCCCTCCTCTCCACTGTTCACACTCATCCTCTTCCTTCTCCAGCATTCTCTTTCCAACCTCTAGCTCCTCTCTTCCTCTTTCTTCTCTCTCTCTGTCCTTCATTATTTCCTCTTCCTCCTCCAACTCTCCTCGTCTGCTTCATTTCCAACTCTTCTTCCAGAATATAGGATTTTAACATGTAAGTATCACAAATTTTACCATCATGATAATAACAATAACAATAGGTAGCATTTATTGACCATGTTCTATATGTTAAGCACCTATCCAAGCTCTTTATGTATATTGATCCTCATAACCAACTGCTATAGTTTGAGTGTGCCCCCTCCAAAATTCAGGTGTTGCCAATGTGATAGTATTAAGAGATGTGGCCTTTAAGAGGTGATTAGGCAATGAGGACTCCTCCCTCCTGGATGGGATTTGGGCCCTTATAAAAGAGGTTTCACACAGCATTCTGTTCTCTTGTTCTTTGCCTTCTACCATGTGAGGACACAGCATTCCTCTCCTCTGGGGATTCAGCAACAAGATGCCATCTTGGAAGCAGAGAGCAACCCCCACTAGACAGAAGAACCTGCTGCTCCTTGATCTTGGACTTCCCAGCCTCCAGAACTATGAGAAATAAATTTCTCTTCTCTATAAATTGCCCAGTCTGTGGTATTCTGTTATAACAACACAAGCAGACTAAGATGCCAACTCAGGCATGTACTATCCTTAGGCTTATCTGACAAGAAGGAAAGTAAAGCATAGATAGGTTCAATAAATTGACAAGGTCACATAGCTAATAGGACAAATAATGAATTCAAACTCCAGGCAGTCTGGCACCAGAATCCATGCTATTAATCACTATGCTACACTGCCTTCCCTAATCTATAGATATGCTCTCAGAAGTGTTCCAAATCTCAAATAAGAATGTTTATCATAGCATTGTTTAAAATTTTTTTAAAACCTGGTATTAATCTAAATGTCCATATGCCCATATGTTTGATTTCCATAAAGAATAATATGGATCTGCATGAATTCACATGAAGAGACCTAAGACATAAGGAAAAATATAAAGAGCAAAATAGTGTATTTAATGTGATTTATTTTGTGTAATTTCCTTTCTAAAAAGAGATGAGTGTGTGTGCATGCATGTGTATGTGGAAGTGCTCAAAATTGTATATATATCTGCAAAAATACTTTGGGAGTAAATAAGAATATGTTCATAGTAGTTTAAGTTGGAAAAAGGGTCGGGACAGAAAGAAAGAAAAATTTACTTTTCATTTCACTTCTCTTTGGATTGTTTAAATCTCCTAACCACATACATGTGTTATTTTGTTTTTTAAACAACAAAGTTTACCAGAATCATGAGATTATATGACATTTTTGCTTTGTTCTTTGTATTTTTTGTACTAAAAGAAAACTGAGTAAACATTCTTTGAAAAAATACATACACTGCTACTTTAAACCCATTGATGGCATGAATCATGGCTGCTTTCATAATTGAAAATTTCACTGTATGTTTGACACAGTTAATGAAGCTTGTACATGCTAGTACAGAATACAATTTTATGGGGGGAAAAAAGTAGCTTCTTTTTACAAAAAGCTTGCTGGCCCCAGTCTAATGAAGTATCAAGCTATAGATGGCAAATCTTCAATATGACAGCATGTGGCCTTTCAAATTGATTTACATTAGAGCTGAAAAACACCCTTTCCTAACGAGAATACAAAGCTGGGGGTGGAGGGCGTAGGTGGAGCCAAGAGGGATCCAGATTGTTTAAGAATTCTCTGCAAATCCATTTAATGGAATTGAACATTTTACTTGCCAAAGACTCCTCAAGAAAATTAGATGTAAACTATGAATGTTGCCAAATGATCTTGATGCTATCCAAGTTCCAGGTAGTTTTGATGGTCAACAGAGTAATGGTCAATGGTAACCAAGTAGGAATGTTATGAGCATTACACTCAGGCACAACGTCATTAAACTTAAATTCAGGTGCAAGAGCAGCACAAGACATCCAAATCTGTTCATTATTCACTAGCCAGAAAAAGATTCTAGTAAATGCACGATTACATTACTCTCATTACACATTTTACCAATAAAACATTGTTTTCCTCTAAGAAATTTGGAAGATGGCCCTCTGCCATTAACTGATTATTTTTTTCACTAGGAGGATTTTATAATCTTGATAAACTTTTAATTAACATGATATACTTTTTTTCAATGAAGTTTGAAAGAGACTGATTTGTAGCATTTAAGAATTACCTTTATTAACTTCAACCAGTAAGAAGTTATACTAAAGACTCTATTTTCAATAGCAACCAAAAAGATAAAAATTATATGCAGAACACACAATAATGGAAAGAATACTCTAAAAGAACGAAAAGATAAATTGAAAATATCAAAAATCAACATCAGTAATGATGGTAATTCTCCTCCAAGTTAATCTATAAATCTGAGACAAGCTCCAACAACATCAACAAAAAATACCAGCTTTATCTTTGCATGCTTATTAGGAAGATCTATCAAAATTTTAAATGCACATACAAATCTCACTTATAGGAATTCATCCGACAAATCTACTAGCATCATTATCCATGTTCAAGGTGAATCATTGTAGCATTGTTTGTAAACACAAAAGATTGCAAACAACTTAACTGATCATCAATAGGAAATCAGTTAAATAAATTATGGCATACTTATCCAGTGAAATACTATGCAGCTGATTAAAAACAAAATATAGTATTATAAATCTCCCAAACTATGACATGTTTTATCATCAGCTATAATTAATCTTAAACTGAGAGCACTCTTTCAGATTTATTTATAGAATTTTATTATTACTATTGTGCATACATAAAAAGGAAAAGGTAAATGAAATAAATTGATTAAGGGATTCCTAAAACTTCTGTATTCAGATTCTAACTTTTCTGAATCACTTTTAGATTTGGAGTTACAGAAACACATATTTTGCCATGGGATATCATCCTCTGTGCTCCACTACCAACTACAAGATCTTCAAAAATGCTGACACACAGCTGAGTAGGGGCACATGCCTGTAGTCCCAACTACTCTGGAGGCTGAGGCAGGAGGGATCCCTTGAGGCCAGAAGCTAAATTCTTTGCTCTTTGCACTTATTTCAAGAGCAAACAGACCCCAAAAGGATGCATCACCAAAGTAAAATCTAAATGAAAGTACAAATCAGTTGGTAAATCACTCCAGGGATGCCATTCATAATTTTACTAGTTGGATTCAGAAATACATTAAAAAGCTTTGTGCCACAGGGAAATGGGAAAATGCCATTCCTTATCCATTCTATTGATCTGAATGTACAAATACAAAGGTGATAGCAGTCATTCATTCAACAAACTACTTACTGGCCATTATTATGGGAACATAAAGACAAAAGTACTGATCTCAAGGACCTCAAATTCTGGTGAGGTTAAAGGATAAGTAACCCTATCTTAGAATTCAATGGAGAAATGTACATAATACAATAGGAACAAGGGCATCTAACTTGTCTCAGGGGTATATATAAGGAGACTTGCTGCCATAGACTGATATTTGCATTTTTTCTAAAGGCACTTGGAAAAGAAACTGTAAAGTTCATCTGTATTTTGGAGTCCTCTTGGAACCAAGGAGACAGAAATTAAAGCCTGGACACTGCCAAAGGATGGGACTCTGATAAATTAATCCCCACTTTTAACTAGAATCATGAAAAGCATGCCCTCAGGGTAGAGATGAGCTGAAAATAAATCAGCCATAGCAGGGACTTGTAATTTAGCCTCTCATCACCTGGATATCCAGGAATCTCAAGTTTTGAACCAAGGTTAAGGAGGTCCCAGAATCCATTCTCTCTCCAAAACACCTAGAGAGCCAAATGAAAGTCCTTTCTGAGAGAAGGCACCATCATCTGGAAATCAAAATAGTTCTCTAAATATCTTTAAAATACAATATCCAACAAAGACTTAAAAATAAGCAAGTACACAAAAAAACAAAGCACTCTAAGCAAAAAGCAATATAAGCAATAGGTAACGGAAACAACCCACTAACACATGATGTATTAAAATTATCGGAAAAAATTACTAAAAAAATTTTTAAAAACCTGTTTATTGTGTTTTAAAAAATAAAAGTCAAGATTAAAATTTGAGGCAGGAAACTGAAAAGTATGGAAAATAACAAAGAAGACTAAAAGAAAAGCAAGTAAAAGTCTAGAACTTAAAAATATAATACCTAAAATTAAGAACTCAATGAATGACTTGAACAATATATTAGAGATAAAGAGAAAATTAGTAAATTGAAAGACACATTAAAATTAACTATCTAGAATATAGCACAGAAAATTCAGAAAAGAAAGATACTTAGAGGGTATGTTGAGAACTTATAACAAATGTTTCACTGGAGTCCCAGAACAAGAGGAGAGAGGCTGGGTGCAATGGCTCACACCTGTAATCCTAGCACTTTGGGAGGCGAAGGCAGGAGAATTTCTTTAGGCCAGGAGTTTGAGACCAGCCTGAACAAGAGCAAGACCCCATCTCTACAAAAAAATAGAAAAATTAACCAGGCATGGTGTTACATGCCTATAATCCCAGCTACTTGGGAGGCTGAGGCAGGGGGATTGCTTGAGCCCAAGAGTTTGAGGTTGCAGTGAGCTGTGATGACACCACTACTGCACTCTACCCCAGGCAACAGAGTGAGACTCTGTCTAAAAAAAAAAAAAAAAAAAAAAAAAAAGGAGAGAATGTGTCAGAGGCAAAGAGGCAATATCTAAAGAAAGATAGAAGCTGAGAATATTTTAAAACTGATGCAAGACATTAATCCACAGATTCAAGAAGTCAAATAAATCCCAAGCAAGATACATAAAAAGAAATCCACACCAAGATACATCAAATCGAATGGCAGAAAACAAAGACCAATAGGAAATCTTAAAAGCAGCCAGAGTAAAAAGACCTTCAAAAGATCAACAGTTAGAAATACATCTGTCTTCACAATAGTAACAATGAAAGCCAGGAAACAGTGGAATATCTTCAACATGCTTGGCAGGGGGAGTGAATACTGATTTAGAATTCCACATCCACTTTTAAATATCTTTCAAAAATAAAGAGAAAATACTGACATCTTTAGATTTTAAAAAATAAAAACTAAGTTATCTCCAGAAGACCCATGCTAAAGGAAATTATAAACAATATACTTCAGGCAAAAGAAAAATGATCTTTGATGGAAGCTCCAAAATGCAGCAAAGATTAAAGGGCAACAAGATGGTAAACAAATAGGTAAACATGAAAGAATATTGGCTATATGAAATAAAAATAATGTCTTATGGCATTTAAAATATTTAGAACAAAATTACCAGGCAACAGTAACATATAAGTTAGGAGGGTTATAAATGGAGTTAAACTATTCTAAGGTTTCTTATATTATCTGGGAGATGGGTAAAAATCTTGTTTAACATTAAACTTTTATAAATAATTATTGAATTTTTTTATAATTATAAATGTATCTTTTAATTTTGAGGGTAAGCACAAAAAGAATTTTTTAAAAATGTAACTTCCAAACTATAGCTTTTTAAACAATGGAATCATAGTTAAATTCAAAAGAATGAAATAAAGGAAAGAAAAAGAAACAAAGGAGGCATGAGACAAATAGAAGGCACAGAATAAGATGATAGATTTAAATCCAAACACTCATTAATTTCAGTAAATGGACAGAACCTAAAAATTAAACATCCTTTCTCACCTAGTCACAGAAGTGCTGGAACAATCAAGGCTTCCCCTAGGCACAGATGGAGGCAAGCTGCCCCTGTAAATTTTGCAGCATGAAAGAGCAGAACAAAATGCATGCTCTCTTGCATGCAACTAGGTCAAATGGATACCATGAGAAAAGGGAAGGGGAAGGGTCTGGGCCCTTCCATGCCTGCTTCCTGTTCCCAAGTTTAACAGGAAAATACTTCACTTTTCCCCTGAGAGAAATGCAGTATGGGGCAGAGAGAGGTTAAGAGTATTACAATAATTGATAAAGTTAGAGAAAAGTTAAGCCACTCTCATGGAAATATTTATTTACTAGTCTAGGCTATTACAGCATGTGTATTTGAGAGGGGGAGGAGAAGAGGTTAGGAAGAGAAAAAATGAGTGTACATATAAGGCAAATCTTAAGAAAGATATAAAGTCTATACCAGGGTTAGAGAGGAGTAGAGAGAATGTCAGATACGTCCAGGATTAGTCAGAACAAAAATGAAGAGCAATATAAGGAGACACAAATGATTGGGAGAGATAGGGAAAAAGAACTGGTTAATACAAAATTTCAGATTACATATAATTCCTTCAAGCCTATATGTCTGTCTTTACCTACATCCCCTTGAAAAATATCAGTTGTACAAAAGCACTTTTTGAAAAGGTGCATTTTTCAGCTAAAACTGAAGAGCAGTTTCAAGCGAAGGGCTCAAATAGAGTTGGAAAAGATACCATCTCAACCCTTTCATCTTTAAAAATACCCCTAAGCCAGTTATTTTAGAAAGACAAAAATATATTCTGTATTTAAAGATCTCCAGAGAAAGACTTTACATACTATTTCAGCATGTAAGTTTTACAACTTAACACTACCTCTTTTATCAACTAAATTAACTATCATTCAGAATCTTCAAAGGAGTTTTTTTTTTAACCTTCAGCTTAAATCCTGTTTTTTTTCCTCCTAGGAGATAGATATGATATGACCTCCATAAGGATTACCACCAGCCTTACGGAGCAAATCCCCCCACCCCAAGAAGACTTAGAAAAGTAGGAAGTTGCATGAAAATGAAAAGAACAGAAAGAGCATCGCTCTTCATCATCACTGCTTGACGGATCTGGTTTAAGGTGCAGGATTTATAACGCTGAAGTGAATTGCTTGACTTTGTAGAAATCGATGAAAGTAAAATTCAATTTAAACTTTTCATTAAAATAACATAAATTGTAAGATGTGACTTTTCTGTCATAGTAAATCATCAAGACTGGTAAGGATTACTAGAGGTAGATACAGAAAATCATCCCTCAAGTACATGAATTATGCCCTTGCGAGTAGAGTATTGGTCCTTTTGGGCCCATCAAGAAAAGAAAATTTGAGGCAAATCCATATACTCCAGGAACACTGAAGCAATACAGCACTCTGTTCATGTCAGCAGTTTCCAGAGATAATGATTGGTATGGCCAAGTCGATTATATAGTAATATGCATCAATTATCAAAGTTACTAAAATTTGGCAAGTAGCCATATTATGCACTGTTCTTTTCAAACACAGTGATACAGCCTGAGAACTGGCAATACTATAAAGAACACATGCTTGTGACATGACACTGAACTAGCCCGGGCTGCTGGCTCTCTCCCCCAAACCTGATCCTAAATAGCAAAAACAAACAAAACAAAAAACAACCAAGGGGGAATCACATGCATTTAAAAAGCTAACATAAAACCCATAAGAGACCCTTGTGGATCCAGAGTGTTGAGGAAATGGCATTCCAAATTCACCCGGAGGTTTACAAGCTGGGGCCTGGGCTTGGACTCCTCCCCCTGGATACTCATTGTAAGTCAAGGTAGCAAATACCCCCCAGGGGAATATAAGTGCAGAAGGAAAAATGGCATTTGAAGGACATAAGTGCTATCAAACAAAAGACAACAAGCAATAACACATAGCAGACAGAGATAAATTAACGGAAGAAGCAGATTAAGAATTGAAGGTAAGCATAAAGTCAAATATTGGTCACATGATACAGAAACAAGAATTCTAAAGAACCAATGAAGAATTATGACAGGCAACGTGGATACAGCAGAAAACTAATTTAGGTAGCTGGAAGGCCAAGTAGAACAACCACCCCAGAAGGATTCAGGAATAGATTAATAGATGGAATATATGAAGGATATTATAAATATATGTAAGAGACACAAGAATAGGGTGTTACCATCTGTATAATAATATAATGGCAGTACCAGAATAAGACAACAGAGTAAATAGAAGAAAGTAAATATTTGAAGAATTAATGACTGACAATTTCCCAAGGGCCAAATGAAAGAGAGAAAAGGAAAAGAAAATCCAAAATTTAGACATCGATGGGGAAAACTCGAAGACTTCAAAGTCTAAGAGAAAATGCAAAAAGCTTCCAGAAAGAAGGAGCAATTCATCTATAAAGAACAAAATTCAGATTGTTACCAGTCTTCTCAATAGTTACACTAGCGATAATGAAAAAATATCTTTAAAGGGTTTGTTTCAAGAAAAGAACATCGAACTTAGAATTTTATGTCCAATAAATTTATCATTTAAATATGAGAAGGCAATAAGGATATTCTTTGTATGCAAAGTCTCAGAAGGTTTACCTCACAAAGACCTACTATTAAAACACTCTTAGAAAAATCACTCTAACAGAAAGAAAAGAAATAAAACCAAACCTATGTATGGGAAGTTAGGGTGAGTAAATAATTCAGTAAAATTTATTTTATCAAGGTCAAAAAAATGAATATACATAATAACCCAGAAATAAAACTGAATGATACTAAACAACCTTTCTTCAGGGAAGAGGGGTGTGGAAACCACGGTCGGAAGGAAGTAAGATTCCATTTTACAGATGAGGAAACTGAGACACAGAAAGGTGAACCTGAACCTGAACAAGAGGCAGTGCCAAGATTCAAACTCAGTCTGACTCAAAGTTCATAGTCTTCAGATGGAAGATATAGATATTTATAAAATCAAGAACTGTGAATGGGAAAATAAATAAGTGTAGGTCTTAATAATGTTTTATGTAACCATCAGGTAAATAAAAATTTTAAAAATGTATAACTGTCTAACCAGCAGAAAAAAATTTGATTTATTTGATAGAAGGAAGGAGAGGAGAAATAAATTAACCAAATGAAAGTATAATACATAGATAATATGAATTGGATGGTCTCAATAACTCTAAATATGACAATAATTAAATACAAATGGTTAAACTAACCAATAAAAAGAAATAAGATATCAGATTGGCTTAAAAATGAGCAAAAAATAAGATGCAAAAATAAATTATCTACAGAAACACACTTAAATACAGAAAAGTTGAAAATGAAGGGAAGGAAAAGGCTATAATAGGTAAGTATCTACCAGAAGAAAGCCAGAGAAGCAATTTTAATGTCAGATGAGAGTGAATTCAGGGCCAAAAACAGCAAGAAAACGTATATTATATACAGATAAAAAGAATGTAATCAAAAAGGTAGAATGATTACATACCTAACATCATCTCAAATAATAATAGTTAAGCTTTATTGAGTGCTTACCATATTCCAAGCACTGTTCTGAGAGCTTTTCATGTATTAACTCATTTAATCCTCAACAACCCTATGGGGTAAATACCACCATCCTCTATTTTACAGAGTAGGGAGCTGAGACACAGAGAGCTACAGAGACTTACA
This sequence comes from Daubentonia madagascariensis, assembly GCA_023783475.1. Lineage (NCBI taxonomy): Eukaryota > Metazoa > Chordata > Mammalia > Primates > Daubentoniidae > Daubentonia > Daubentonia madagascariensis. The sequence continues at coordinate 33,807,682 of JAKFHU010001035.1, read as the reverse complement.
CAAGGACATTCTCAAACTGTCTGACACAGTGTTCACATTCTCAACCTCTATTTTCTTCTGTTATTCCAAACTATAAAGGAATAACGGACAGGTTTTTAAGGAGATAAAGATTAAATTTTAAAGAATAAATTATAAATTTATTTGGAAACAACACATTTTACAGAAACTGACAGATCAGATAGACAACAAATAAACAAAGTATTAGAAGAGGGTCAGCAAATTATGGCTTGCAAGCTGGCTGCCTAGTTTTATAAATAAAATCTTATTGGAATACTACTCTACTCATCATTTATATATTTTCTATGGCTGCTTCTGCATTACAACAGCAGAGATGAGTAGTTATGACAGAGACTATATGGTCTCCATAGCCTAAAATATTTACTATTTTTCCTTTAAGGAAGGTTTGCCAGCACCTGCTACAGAAGATTTAAACAAAATTAACCAGCTTAACTTGATCTATAGAGCATTTTATACCTAGATAAGAGTGTTCTACGTCTCCCAAAAAGTGTATCAAATTTACTACTGTAAACCTCTAATTCCACCCTCATTGCACAAGACCACAGCTGTTCAAAATATAATCCTAGCCACAGTATTAGAGAATAAAACAGGCACAAGGACCAGGTAAATAAGATGAAAATCTATGCCTTAAGAAAATGCTTTTGAGTGTGACAGTTAAATGCACAGATCTTTAATGCTAATTTAAATGAGTACAGACGTCTAAGTTAATAAAATATCTCAATGCAACTGTGAACATTTGCCAATGATTTTTTTTTTCTTTTTTTTAGAGACAGGGGTCTTGCTCTGTCACCCAGGCTTGAGTGCAGTGGTGCAATCATAGCTCACTGCAGCCTTGAACTCCTGGCCTCAAGTGATCTTCCCACCTTGGCCTCCCAAAGGGCTGGGATTATAGGCGTGAGCCACTGCAGCCGGCCTACAAATTTTTAATAAGCATTTACTGCACATCCCTTAAAGGAGAAAAAGTGAAGTATAGCAGATAAGAGCTTGGGCTTTGGGGTCAAGCAGCAAGAATCCCGTCCTCTGTTCTACACCCTTAGCAGTGTGTATCTTTGGGGGAAGTCACTTAACCACTGTGTGCCTCAATTTCCTGATCTGTAATGAGGCTAATAATAGCACCCTCCTGGTGATAGAGTTATTGGGAGTAATAAGTGAGATAATGTAAATGAAAAGACCTCAGCATACTTCCTAGCACACGGGAAGTTTTCAATAGCTATTATGTGCAGTATCTATTGGGGATACTACAAATAACTGGGAAACCGCCATGACTCTGGAAACATTATGCTATAAGATTACTTTCTCTTGTTATCTATTCCTGTTGTAGCAGCTGAACCAACCATATTTTTTTAAATATATAAAACTTTTTTATTATTTAAATATCTTTAAATGTTAATTTTTTTAATTATTTCAAAATATTCCAGGGTACAACTAATTTTGGTTACATGAATCGCTTTTATAATGCTTGAGTCATGGTTATAAGAGGGCCCATCACCCAGATATTGTTCATTGTGCCCATTAGGTAGGTTTTTACCTGTCCCCTCCTCCCCCCTCTCCCCTGCTTGATTTCCATTGAGTTTTATTTCCCTCTATGCACATGTGTGTCCATCTCTTAGTTCCAATTTAGTAGTGAGTACATGTGGTGTTTGTTTTTCCATTCTTTAGACACTTCACTTAGGATAATGGTTTCTAGTTCCATCCAAATTGTTGCAAAAGGCATTAAGTCATCCTTCTTTAGGGCAGAGTAGTATTCCATGGTATACATGGAATACATACACCACATTTTGTTAATCCACTCATGAATTGATGGGCATTTGGGTTGATTCCACATCTTTGCCGTTGTGAATTGTGCTGTAGTAAACATTCAAGTGCAGGTGTCTTTTTGATAAAATGACTTCTTTTCCTTTGGGTAAATAGCCAGGAGTGGGATAGCTGGATCAAGTGGTAGGTTGACTTTTAGTTCTTTGAGGAACCAACCATATTTTGAGAGTTTGAGTTACTGCTATCCACAATTTTCACATTCGCTAAGAATATCCATGTATAGAAACGAACAGTGTAGGGGAGAGGCCTGGGGAAAGAGCCTGATATCTGTAATGAGGAGCGAATAGAGCTCAAAATGTACAGAAATCAAGTTTAGTTAGCTATCTTTTATTTAGTTGTGTGAATACCTTCTAAAAATGACTGTCATGAATGATAGAGCAGAAATATTTTTATGATCAGTACCATAGAAAGCAAGATGTTAGTGCTAAAGCCCTCTCTGTTAGGAAATCAATTTGTAAACTAGAATTGCAAAGAATATTTTCTCTTCACTCTAACTATAATCTTGATGCTGTAGGTCAAAAAGCTGTATTTCATTCTGATCCAGGGATGAAAAGATACAGAAACAGGATTATCAGACTTCAAAAGTGTCAAACAACAAAATTACAGCAAATTTAGTTTTAAGATCTTAATTGCCTTTTATTTGTGATTCTAGAATTGGGCAACCCCTCATTGGATAAGATAGAATGAGTATTCCAATAAGCTGAGTAGATGAGCATGGTTTTATAGACAGAAAAGGGCTGAGCAAAGAAGAAACAGAGAACAAAAAACAGATTGGTTGTTTCAAAGTTGCTTTCTTTGTAAAGGTTAAAGCAGGGGGGACTTCCTTATCGTGCCAACTAAAACTGGCCTGTTCGGGGATTTGGCTATTATCTCTTTCTTTCTTCATTTCTGGGAAGGTCAGATAAATAACTTAGTTTCGGCTTGGTGGCATGGAACTTCAGCATGAATAACTCCATTTTGGTTTGGTCTGTCAGGCCTAGTGCAGGAGCTCAGTCCAAACCAAAAGCCTGATATAAATTCTATTTAACAGAAGTAATAAACCTTTACCAAAATTTAGGGGATCCATTTTTTATCATAGAAGCATCAGAAATGAAAGCAGAGTAAGAAAAATTGGCAAAGCTCATGACTCAAAGATCTAGTTCTGGAGCAGAACTCGGATCCAGAATGTGTAATTAATGACGCTTGTTGTAGGTCGGAGTTGGATTTTAATTTTACATATCTCTGGATAGACATTTTAATTTGAACATTAAAACTCAAAGAATAACCATAACCTCTGTAACAAAGGAAGCCCAGAAGGGAAGATTAGAATACATTTCTTATTTTAGGGGAGGTTTTTTAAAAGATTGTGAATCTGTTTTGTGAGAAATTTCTAACTGGGGATATTATCATTTATATCAATAGTACTGTTTGACTCGAGGCTGACATCATACCTCATAGGCTTCAAGTGAACTCTACATAAAATGTGGGAATCTCCTATGTGATCATTGGAAACATTTAAACCCATCTTTTTTCTAAAACCTTTTTTTTTCTCTTATGCTTGTAAGTCCTCATAGAACTTGCTCTATCAACTCATTAAGCCTACTCAATAATCACCACAATTGGTCATTTCAATTCAGACAATGATTTAGAAGTATTCCCAAAATAAACTTCAAAAAATTAATAGTTGGAGTTGTATCATTGTTTTTGTCAAATGTTAGACCAGTTGGATTAAAACCTGTATTGAAATAAATTATACTATCAACTCCAAAGGAAAAATAATTAAGCTATCTCATTTTAACACTCCATCTACTGATCCACCTTTTCCTGGAGCATATAGGAAAAATATGTTCTCTGGTTTCTAAATATTTTTATTAAATTAGGCCTAGCCATGCACAAAACAGATAGCTGTGTTCATTTTCAAAATCATAGAAGTAACACCAAGCAACTTGGAATTTGACACAGATTTCCTTCTGACATTTATTTACTGAAATATTTGTTGACTAGGAAAAAAAAATGTTGCATCATAAAATCTCATTCCCATAGGCAATGCTAGTGCTAATGCAGGCAAGTGGAATAAACAGGAAAAATCTTATAAAAAACTGTTTCCAGTGGTGATTACTGTTTTTTAAACTTGTTCCTCAGGTTGTATTTTATCACACTTCTGTTTACACTTTATCTAGGATGTAAGATTGGATGATTTGCCTCTGTCAGATGTTAAAGCCTGGGTAAAATAAACAGTTTTCATTTTGTGCCATAAAACTTCAGACCAGAAGGCCATCATAATAACTTGGGGTTGAAAACTAAACACAGAGCAGTCCAAACAGAAAAGTTTTTATTCTCCTTTAGAGGTCTTGACCTCTAGAGACTTCTATTTGCTCTGAATAGTTTTTTATAAGGAAAATCTTATGATTATCAGTTGCCCTAAAGAAGACACGAGGCTCCCCAAACATTTCTGTAGTGTGCCTAAAGATGAATCTGTGTCCCCTTTTGTAGCTATTTTTACAAAAAAAAATGGCTTTCTTCTTGGTTTTCAGTGTTTATTTTATTCCCCACCCCACCCTCTAGTACATTTTTAAAAGATTTTTCTTTAGAAAAATAAGCCAAGGAGTAGATAGTGAAGAATTTGCCCCACTGGGCTCCCTATAAGAACTTTATGTTTAAATAACAATAATTAAATATTAATAACATTCAAGTCCAAGACTGTGGAGATCTTGGTATTTCTATAAATAACTAGCTTTCTACCATTGTCCCAAAGGTACTATATAAAAACCTTTTAAAATGCTTTACATAAAAATTAATAAATTACATACATGATTTTTATAAATACCTCAAGCAATTAATTGAGGTAAAATCTGAGGAAGACTCTACAGAAAGACTAATTCCTATATCTGTCTGTTTCTTACCTCTTGCATTCATGGTTGGTGGGATTTTCTTGGGAATTCACAAAACTGCTTTTAAATCTACCAAAGCCACCCAGAAACCAAGAGTAACAAGAGTGGCACCTGCCATAAGTCAGAGAAATGCCCACCACTGGCTATGTCCTTTCCCTGTCCCCATATAGAGCAACATCTTGCCATTGTGATGTCCTGCTATGTCAAATCCTACTAAAAATAACCCCAAACCCAAACATCCTTTAAAAAGAAGGAAATTCTGCCATATGCACAAACCATGGATAAACCTGGAGGACATTATGCTAAGTGAAATAAGCCAGTTGCAGAAGGGCAAATACTGCATGATTCCACTTATATTAGATCTCTAAAATAGTCAAACTCAGAAACAAAGAGTAGAATAGCGGTTGCCAGGGGTTTGGAGAAGAGCGAAATGGGGATTTGCTAATCAATGAACATAGTCTTAATTATGCAAGATGAATAGGTTCAAAAGATTTGCTGTACATTGTGCCTGTAATTAATAATAATGTACTATGCACTTAAAAATTTGTTAAGAGGGTACATCTCATGTTAATTGTTTTTACCACAATAAAAAAAGGAAAAAAAGGAAAAGACCACTAATTAAATGTGCTAAGATGGGTAAAGTCATCTAACCTCTCTAATCTTCATTGTCCTCATTTATAAGGACAAGAATAATTACAACCATCTTGTCTAACACATTCAACCACCTCAGAGATTCATTAAATATTTAATGAACATTTACCAAAAAAATCACATGCTTATGAACCTACAGAAGAACTTCCTTAAGAACTTCCTTTCTTTTTTAGAAAGTTAGCTCCATGAGCATAGGCCACTTTAGGCTTATTCACTGCCACTTAGGCTTGTTCACTGCCATATCCCCAGCACCTAGAACAGACATAATTATGATTTTTAAAACCATTGTTTTTAATTCTACAAATTCAAATTGCAGAAAATAATGTCAACGTTTGGTTTCCAAAGATCATACACCATAAAATGTCTAATGAGAATATGAGATAGACAGGAGGACTTATAATCTCAACATAATCAAGGATCCACCTTTTTTCCCTTACCTGTAGTTAACCGATTTAAACTTCATTTGCCCTTTATAGAACATACAATCGTTATATTACATATCCTGAAAACAAATCCAGTATTTAAGATTCTATCATTTCATTCTCTATAATTATATTTTTATCTGAGCATTTAAAGACATATCAAGTATCAAAAGTAAAATCTTGTGAGTGAGGGCTGCCTCCTCCACCTGACTTAAATCTGTAAACCGTGCTCTCTCCTGCTTTCCTGATATCCCTTAGCCTCTTCAGGTTTTCTTTTTGTTTTGTTCTGGGGGGGTTTTTTTGGTTTGTTTTTGTTTTTTTATTTTTTTGCATTTTTCACCTAACACACCATGTATATTATTTATGATGATGATGATGTTCTTGCTTCCCTTCCCCTGCCCCAACTATAACATAAATGCCACAAGGGTATTTTTAAGGACAGGGATATTTGTTTTGTTCACTGATGTTTTCCCATATGCTCAGCTAAAACAGTGCCTGGCACAGAGTGGATGCTCAATGAATAACTATTCAATTTCACGAATGTTACTTTTTCAAAAAATTAGATATGCCATTCTGTCCTGCTCACATTAATAACTAGAAATATAAAAACATAAATGCAAAACTGAGTAAGAATTATAATATATCCAACCTTGGTCTGTTTTTGATAGTGACATCAGGAAATGTTTTATGGGAAATAGCACAGACTTTTGTAATAACAGTTATACATTTAGGCAAATAATTATAGAACGTTAGCCAAGTTTTCTCAAAACCATTTCATCCTGGGGATTTACTGGCATTCAGTTTATGAGCTTGGACCAGGATACTCTTTGTTTCAGCTCAAAATACTATTGTGAGCAAGTAATAACAGAAGGTTTAGGTGGATTAAACCATAATGACATTTATTGTTTACTTAACAAGAACAGGTAGGCAGTCCCAAGTTTCAACAATGTTATTAAGGATCCAGACTCTTTCCAACTTTCTGCTTCACTGTTCTTAACTTGTTGGGTTTTTCTTTTTTTGCTCAGTGGCTCATGGTTGCAAGATGGCTACCACAGCAAAAGGCATCACAACTGCACTCAAGACAGAAAAAAAGAAGAAGGCGCAGCACCACTGAGTTCTCTGATTATCTGTCCCTTTTAGCAGAAAAGCAAGAAGTTTTCCAGAAGATCTAGCAAGGTTTCACTGGTGAGAGCTAGGTTACATGGCCATCCACAGGGGTTAAAAAACCTAGGAAGCAAATACCTGGCAAAGAAAAACACAATTTCCTGACAATGGTTCTCTACCCTAGTGTGAGATTTAAAAAATTTTAATGCCTAGACCCCACCTCAGACCAAGTAAATCAGAATCATGGAGGGGGAATAGGAATCTGTATTTTTTAAATCTACCCAGGTGATTCTATAATGCAGACAAGGACAAGAGACTGCCACAAACTGGACCACCCAAGAGTCATTGCTAGGGCTAGCCACCATGAATGAAATCTTGGTTTTGTTAAAAAGAGAAGTAAAGGGGATGGGTTAAGGAAGCAAATAACAGTGCCAGGCACACCTTCAACTTGCTATTATTACCACAACTCTACTTGAAAAGACTCATTCTGTTGTTCATTCTCACATTCAACAGACATTTATTAAGCACCTATGAAGTGACAGGCACTGAGGACAGAAAATGACTAAATTCCATAACTTAGAGTCTAGTGAGGGAGACGAACATGTAAAGAGAATCCATCAAAACCCAATATGCCAGGGGCTGGGAAGAGGGGAAGGGGGTTGTTCGATGGCTATAGAGTTTCAGTTTTGCAAGATGAAAAGGTTCTAGAGATCTGTTCAATGTGAATGTAGTTAACACCACTGAACTGGACACTTAAAAATAGTTGAGAGTAAATTTTATGTTATGTGGTTAAACAAAAAATCAGTATGATAAATCCTAATCAAGGAACAAGACAAAAGAGCCTATGGATAACAGAAGATACTTTTCATTTATCAAAATCTTTAGAAGCAGATAATCAATCGCCTCGCTATCTTGTTCAGTAACCATATCTTTGCTCTTTAATTTAACCCTTTATGACCTAATCTGAGGACACTTACCTCACTTAGAACGTGATAAACAAATGATAAACAAGCACTTGCTGCACTCTGGGACACCCAGAGGACACCTTAGTGGGAAAGGAATCAGCAGGCCAGACAGCCAGAGCATCAGACCTTGGGACTTAGAAGTCTCAAAAGGCTTTGAGGGGTTGAGCCCAAGCCTTTTTTCCATCCTCTTTATAAACAGACCAGTATCCCACTAATGATCCTATCAATATATTTGAATATATTTAAGGCTTTTCTTAGCCTTCATTTCAGCAAGCTAAACAATCTCACATCCTTTAACTTCTCATGTAAGATTTATTTTCCTTAGTTATTTTTTATTTTTTCCATGAACTTCTCTACTTTCACACTCATATCAAAAATTAAGTTGTTATAATAAATGTCAGAAAAATACTATGTAAAATAATAGTTACTGAATATGAAATTTGTGGTCAGTTTGTGGTGTACTTTTGGTGTTTAGGCTTGTAACAGCTAAATTGGGATTAATCTTGGGTCTAGCCAGTCTTTTCTCATTTTTGCATTGCATTTATCCTTATCCGATTTATCTTATTTTTTCTCAAGTGTTTGAATATCACTTTGACAGTGTCTGGGTAGAAAGCTAACTGGAACTTGAAGAAGAGCAAGAAATTTCCAAATCAAGTTATCACCTAGCACAGTTTTCAATAAAATAATGTATATACATTTTTAAATTATATGCATACCCAATTTTAAATATCAAATACAGTCATGCACCACTTAATGACAGGGATACATTCTGAGAAATGCATCATTAGGCAATTTCATCCTCGTACAAATATCATAGAGTTTATTTACACAGATCTAGATGGAGCTCACTACACACCTAGGCTGTATGGTATAGCCTATTGCTCCTAGGCTACAAACCTGTACAACATGTGGCTGTATTGAATACTGGAGGCAATTGTAACACAATCATAAGTATCTGTGTATCTAAACATAAAAAAGGTGCAGTAAAAATATAGTATAAAAGGTAAAAAATGGCACACCTGTATAAGGCACTCACCATGAATGCAGCTTGCAAGACTGGAAGTTGCTCTGGGTGATTCAGTGAGTGAGTGGTGGGTGAATGTGAAGGCCTAAGACATTACCATACACTACTGTAGACTTTATAAACACTGTACGCTTCAGCTACACTAAATTTATTTTTTTAAGTGTTCTTTCTTCAATAATAAATTAATCTTAGCTTACTTAACTTTTTTACTTTATCAACTTTTTAATATTTTTAACTTTTTAACTCTTTTGTAATAACACTTAGCTTAAACACAAACACCTTGATAGCTGTACAAAAACATTTTCTTTCTTTATATCCCTATAATCTATAAGACTTCTTTATATTTTTAAGATTTTTTATTTACTTTTTTTTTTACTTTTTAAACTTTTTGTTAAAAATTAAGACACAAGCACACACATTAACCTAGACATACACAGGGTCAGGATCATCAGTATCACTGTCTTCCACCTTCTTACCTTGTCCAACTGGAAAGTCTTCAGGGGCAATAACATGCATGGAGCTGTCATCTCCTATGATAACAATTGCCTTGGCCAGGTGCGGTGGCTCATGCCTGTAATCCTAGCACTCCGGGAGGCCAAGGTAAGGGGATTGCTTGAGCTCAGGAGTGTGAGACCAGCCTGAGCAAGAGCGAGACCCCCGTCTGTACTAAAAACAGAAAAATTGGACAGGCATGGTGGTGCGCGCCTATAGTCCCAGCTACTCAGGAGGCTAAGGCAGGAGGATCACTTGAGCCCAGGAGTTTGAGGTTTCAGTGAGCTATGATGATGCCACTGTACTCTACCCAGGGCAACAGAGTGAGACTCTGTCTCCAAAAAAAAAAAAAAAAAAAGGCTTTTTCTAGAATACCTCCTGAAGGACCTGCCTGAAGCTGTTTTACAGTTAACTTTTTTTTATGTATAAGTGAAATCAGTACAGTCTAAAATAATAATAAAAAATACAGTATAGTAAACACATAAGCCAGGAACAGTCATTTATTATCATTATCAAATATTATGCACAATACATAACTGTACATACTATACTTTCACATGACTGGCAGCACAGTAGGTGTTGGTTTGTTTACACCAGCATCACCACAAACATGTGAGTACTGCATTGTGCTATGATGTTACAGCAGCTACGACATCATTAGGCTATAGGAATGTTTCTGCTCCATTATAATCTCATGGGACCACCGTTGTGTATGCAGTTCATCATTGGCCAAAATGTCGTTATGCAGCATGTGACTCTACTTGCCATACTGGGCCATACATTTAAAACATATGGGTGTCAAATGTACACGGAATTGTTTGGATTAGCAATGATTTCCAATATGTGTTATAGCCCTCAGTGTCGTAGGCCTCTCTTCACCAGATGCTCAATACTGAAATTGTCTTCCAGGAAATCCACCCCTCCAGAACTATAGCTGCTACTCTCAGCCCACAGATAAGGAGCCTCAGGGTTTTATAGCAGCATTTCCCTTCCTCCCAGTACACACACTCGTTCACAACTTTAGGAAGTCGTTATTTAAAGAAGCCAAGCTCACTGCCACTGTTAAAAAGAGAGCTGCCAGTAAAGTGTGTGCCCAGCCTAAAAACTCTGGAAAATCTCATGATAAGCTGCATCTAATGTAGACAATCAATATAACATCCAATACTATCTACATACAATGTCCAGATAACAGATTTAAGCAATTCTGATTAACATGATTAACCCATGTGCTAGTGCAAAGTTAGTACTATTTTAAATTTTAAAAAAAACTAGAAGAAATGATCATCCAAAAACAGAAAATTGAGAATGTTAGGCCCAACTCCTGATTATAATCCCCATTAATTAACCTACCCCGAGTTGGACCAAGATTGCATTGTCCACACCTATCAATAACAAGTAATAAGCACTTAAACATTATACACTTGATTTATATAAAATCTATTGTTCCCAGTGAGGGATAAATTCAGCCTAACCCAGATATCAACCGGATTATCTTCATCTGAAATTGGCTTGCAGTCCCATCCTTTGGCAGTAATGACCCGGCACCCCTCTCTGCATTCCCTGCTGACAGACCCACAGAGTTAGGTGCCCCTTACCCTCCTCTGCTCTGACTTCCTGCTTCTGCTGAATTTTCTCAGTTTAAAGACCTCCACAACCCATGTAGAAGGTGCCCCTCCTTTTCCACATCACACCACCTTACTTTGAGTGGCGTCGCCCTGCCCTGGTACTTTTACTCCTTCTATCGGAGGCAAATGGCTGTGTTTTCTTTAACTTACTGAAAGTTTGAGCCACTAAAGTGAGTTTAACCCACCAGTGTCAGAAACAAATTGGAATCTTGAACAACCTTCTTTTTAGAAGTTCTTTAGCTACCACCCCACGGGGAATCTCTCGCGGGCAGCGCATCCTCACTGGTCTCACCTCTGCACAGTGCTGTGCCGCACATTCCCTCCCTTAGCTGACCTTCCCACTCTTGGTGTTCCCTACCTCCTTGCGATTTCTTATGCACAACAGTGTAATTATCTCTATATGTCTCTGACCCGTGACTTCAGAGACTCACTGAACTCCATCAGGGAATTTTCTTAAACAAAGACTATTTTGTACCCAAGATGAATTCCAGGGCTAGCTTTTAAGATTACTTTTCCCAACCTGGCTACATTTAGATTTTGAAGTTTATGAGGTGGAAGATCCATATCATCTAAATTGATCAGAGTGACACAGCAATAAAGATACACACAGTGATTGAATATACAAATATGATTATCTTTCTGTCATCTGGAAGCTCAACTGGTACCAAATAATTTCAGGCATTATGCCCTATTCTGAAGGTATTTTGTGAAAGAAAAAATGATTGCCTAGGCTGGTGCTGCAGGTTGCATGCTTTTATTTTGTATCTATATTGTTTTTCTGTTTAGCCAAGTAATTCATACTCATTATAAAAAATGATAGCAGTAAGTATAAATATAAATAGTATATTTTTATCATAATTATTAAATTTCAAACTTTTTAAAAGAAAATTATTAGAAGATAAGCCTGTTTACATGTGGATATGTATCAGAGAGAACTTTTTCAATGGTGCTAAAATCTATTTTTCAAAATAATGCAAACTGTCTGTGGGCAGCAAGTAATTATCACCCTTCAATAAAAAGAAAAATAGAAAAAAATGAATATATATTGAGCAAGTCCATTTGTTCCATAGTCTACTCTCAACTCTGCATGCCAACAATGGGAGAAAGGTTGACTGAATTACGCCAACATTCTAATAAACTCTTTAGATTCTCTTCTGCCAAATACCATTTATAATAAAACAGGCTACTCTACCTGTATTTTTGAGAAAATAAAAGCTATCCCTTGGTTGCTTTGTTTATTTGCAGATCACATCTGCTTCAGTTTTAAGGTAATTATTTTTTTCAATTACCACTAAGAAAACATACAAAATAAATGACCATCTACTGAAAAGGAAAAGATTTACAGAAAAATGAAAAGAGGGAAATAACAAAGTTTGAGTATCCTAGCTAGTTTTGCACACTTCTGGGGCTTTCTTTGGACTAAGGAATAGAAAAAGGTAGACAATATTTTATATCCTCTTCAACTGGGGCATCATAAGGGTCTATCAGATACACACACAGTTTTACGGGCTCAAAATATATTTAAACAGATAAAATCACATGAAATAGCCTAGAGTTTTAAAATATGCATTAAATATATGACACACATTACAGAAAAGGCACTGAAAATAGTCGACTGTATTTGCACACCAAAATAATTTCATGCACTGCATAACTAAAGCCAAGATAACATATGAAAAAGAATTGTCTCTCTAGAACACAGCATAAAGATTGTATCTTTTGAATTTTGATGCTACATTAAAGCTACAGTGATATAAACACTAATTAGCAAATAATGTTTTAAAGACAGTATTTGCATATACTGTGCAAAAATTTTCTGTGGAATTTTTTCTTTTTTGACTGTATGTTCAAAGAAGCACCATTCAAGGTGATTATTGTGTGTATATAAAAGTGGTTTAAATGATCACTATGTGACCAATAGCTTTTCCCAAAATGCTTGCAGTAGTAGCCATAAAAATACAGTGATTCTCTTTCTCACAATCTGTAATGACTTGGTTGGAATGTGTCTGCCTGACAGATTTGTGTGTCTGTATCTGTGGTTTTAGCACAATGCCACAATGCAATCGAATTCCAAAAAATTTATCAAATCCTACTCTTTACAAGTTCCTCTGTGGGGTTGTGTGGGCAGGAGTTTATCACATCTCCATGGTGCTTACCAATTCGTGAGGGAAGAGATGCAGCCTGATACAATCACACGAAGAGAAGCAAAGTTAGCTGCTCCTACCTAGAAAGAGTGGGCGCATGTATCAATCAAAGTTCTCTGTTGTAAGACATAGATGCTGACTTTAACCGATTAAGCAAAGGAGAGTTTGTTTAAAAAAAAAAAGTGTAACAATTGCTGGACAGGCTGGAAAACCAACCTGGAGGCTAAGCTTTCAAACACCGGCCTGACCAGAAACTAACTGCTGCCCATACTACTACTATCACCCCCAGCACTACTTCTGTTTCAGAAACTCTATCCTGCCAATGAGGCTTTCCCTGACAGTCAGCACGCCTGCCAGTACCCCAGGTAAAATGAATTCTGGGAATTCATTTTCCTCCAAGTTGTTCATTTCTGAGTCAGGTGAGGCTCACTGGTAAAGTCTAGATCACATGACTATGCCCCAGCTACAAAAGAGGCTCTACCTGGCGGAAGTGGCCTCATAAGGCAGAGAGTGCCCCAGATTTGGCAAAGATGTTCAAAAGGAAATGAGAAACCAAAAACATAGCAAAGGTTCATCCAACTTCAGAATAAGCTCACTTATTCACCCCCATTTGCTAAGTGGCTACTATAGTACATGCCAGGCCCAGCTGCTGTCCTTTCTTTCCCATATATCACATGGTATTTGTCACTCTTTACTTGTCTCTCTCAGCAACCCAGCCCTGTCACTATTACCTCCCATTAAAGAGGAAGTTTTTCAAAGACCTAGACCTTGTCATATTAACTGACACATTGTCATGTCCTCACAGTAAATACTCATTAATGAATAAATGATAAATGTATAAAATATTATACAAGTAAAAGAGTACAAGAAAGGCAGGAAAGAGCACCATAGAAGATGTGGCATTCTAGCTTAGCCTCAAAGAAAAAACAAAAAAGGAAGAGAAGAACATGCCAGGCAAAGGGAACAGTAAGCAAAGTCCTGGGAGGAGGGAAAAGTGGGCATTTTGGAAAAGTCTGCAGTTGAACTGGTTGAACTGGTATATTAATAGCAACGGTACTTCATCTCCCGGAGACAAGAGACCCAGGCTTGTCACCAACCCCACTCAACTGTACCAGAATACAGGAGAGGGGGGTGGCACGCATGACATTGAAAAAACTTCCCACGTAATTCTGAGGAGCTTTCCTGGGTAAGAAACATTGTGTATAAAGTGTGCAGGGAGGATAGAGGAGATGAGGAGGAAGAGAAGTAGCAAGCAAAATTGTGAAGAAGTTTATCTTTGGGGTCCTCCTACCCGCTTAATGCCCTCACTTCCCTACCTAATTGGCCTCACTACTTTACCCTCATTCTCATGTCCTGCTCGCCACGGCCCCCGCTGGTGGATGGGTTGTAGCAATCCTCCTGGCTGAGAGGGAGCGGTTTGTCCGGCCTGCGGTCTGTTTAGTTACCTTCTGTCAGCACACACCGACTCAAGAGCCCAGCACGCAAGCCAGGGTGCTCTCTACAGATCCCCACACGAAAGACGTCGTCCCATCCACAAGGATCTCACGATCCAAAGCATTTGCATTTTAACATCTAAGTATATACATCAAAAGCTTTTAAGAACTAAAAAAGAATTGCCAATGGCACCAAAATAGGGAAATATCTTGAAGCAAATGATCTTGTCCTCGATTCTCAAAACACCCCCACTTAAAAGTCTGTCTGTTCCAAAACTGTATCTGCAAACTTCCAATTTCCTACATGTTGAATATATAATATTCAAACAGCAAATTGCAGCTGGATATGTTAAATTCATCCATAGGGATCCGTGGTTCTTTTCCAGCAGGGGCATTTTTAACGAGAAGAAGAAATGATGGAAGAAACAGTATTTGAATAACGCGGGAGAGAATTCCAGGCAACTCTCCTCCCAGAAAACTATTTTCTCCCTAACGAGGCAGAACTCCACCTCTTCCATCTCATCGCGTGCATTTTGTGAAGGGTGTTGGTGGAGGTGACGTGCTGCAGCAGGGGCCAAATTGAACAAATGCACATGACCCCCCCACCAACTGGAAGAAAAGTAGACCCTGGCGTTGCTGGCCAAAGGCTCCCAGAGGGCGAAAGACCTCAGAAGGAGGGGAGAGGTGGGGATGTAGGGGAAACACTGGCTCTGCGAGACCGCAGCCTCAGCTCAGCTGTGGTTTCGTCCAGGACAGCAAACTGCCGGCCAGCGCTAGGCTGGAGAGGTCATTTACGTCAGTTTTTCAGCTGCCTTGGGCAGCACTGACATAACCTGGCCCCTACCCACCTCTCTACCTGTATCTCTATCTACTCCTCAACTCACATCTAATTTATGCTCTAATCACACCTAACTGCCATCATGGCCCTCCTGTCCCCCACCTCCATGACACCATCTCAGACATCTGCACCTGCTGCTGCTCCCTTTTCCACATCCTTCAACACTAGGCTCAGGAGTGATTTTCTCCGGGAAGCCCTCCCTGTCCTCTTTGTCAGTGCTGTCACAGCTTCCCTGGTATGTCCTCAGTAAGTCAGTCAACTTCATCATTCACTAAGTCCCTTGAAGTTTGGATCCTTGCTTACACATCTTTGAATCCTCAAGACTCAGTACGGTGACTGGCAGAGAGAAGGTGTTCAGTATGTTGAACTGAATGGGATGCACCGTATCTGCATATTTACCATCTCGGGTACTAAGGAGGTTTCATGGTCCTCCCTGGACAGACTTGAGAGTCAGAATCCCCAAGTACAGAGAAGCTGGAACGAGCTATGGCAATAGCCAAGAAAAAGACGTTAAGTCTGGAGGCAAAGAAAAGAATTCGCCAAAATGGAAAAGTCTGAGAAATATTAAGATCAGACCTTTGAAAAGCTTATGTTACATAACTCCATGAAGAATTTTTACACTACCGTTCCAGTAGATCATGAGAGGGGGGTGGTGGTACAGGGTCGTTGGAGGGAGGTGAGGGAGTTTCAGTTATTCACCTTGGTATTTCATTGTGAAGCACATGGGAGGCACTTGCCAAAGAGACACATTCATTTAATAATTTCTATCTATGATTCAATATATGGCTATATATATATGGAGCTAATTTAATGCTGTTCATTTCGTAATACAGATTCTTTTTTTCCAAAGTAATACTGTTAGGAGAGCCACTCAAACCAGGTGGCCAAAACTAGATGGTATATTCATTCATTACCTGGATGGTTAACTAAGCAGTGCAAGAAATATCTGTTTTATGAACATAAAGACATCTGTTGGAAAACAGGAAATTCTGCTCTTGGTCCTGGAAATTCACAGGTTTGGCCCAATTCTTGCTGAAGACAGACCAGGGCTCCTTCTATAAGGACAGCAGTGGGGAGGGATAAAGGAGAGGTGAGGAGGGAGTTAGGAAGGATGGAGGAAAATCCATTACATTAATACTTCGAGAAACATAGGCAGCAGCCCCAGCTGTGCTGCTAACTTGCTGTCTCTTGGCCTCTCGGGGCATCAATTTCCTCTATCTGAAAAATAAGGCAGATGGACGAAATGACCAATTATAGCCCTTCCACCTGTGATTCCAAAGAACTCCAGATGCCTAATCAAGGAGGCTGCAGGTCATTAACCAAGGAGACCCAGGGGGGCCACTCCAGGGCCTGACCTGACCCTCCCGGGCTCTCCCGCCCGCGCTCGCCTTGGGCACCACCCGCCCCTGCGCGCCGCCTCTGGGAACGCGGGAGCGCGCCGCGCGCGCCCGAGGCCACGTGACCCAGCGCCGCGGGGCCGCGCCCGAGCCGCCATGTCTGCGCCGCCGGGAGAGCCCGGGCCCGGGCCTGGGCCTGGCGCGGGCGCCCGGTACTTCTGCACCGCCGGCCGCGGCCTGGAGCCGTTCCTGATGCGCGAGGTGCGGGCGCGGCTGGCGGCCACGCAGGTGAGTCGGCCTCGGCGCGCGCCGGGCGGGCGGCGGGCCCGGGAGAGCGAGGCGAGCGCCGCTCCCTGCCGCGGAGGACCAGGCGACCGCCCCGCCCCGCCCTGGGGGCTGGACCGGCACGTCCCTTAGCGACTGCCGGGAGGAAGCGCAGGTCGTTTCTCCCCCTGCGTATCGAATCCTGTTACCGCACATCGGTGACGGCTGAAGTTTTAAAAAGAGGAGTGCGGAGCAGGTTATTTCCTGGATTCTTTAAAATAAAGTACTTAATAGTGCCTGAATTGGACCTGTCGGAGTTAGAATCCTTCGCCCTTTGAATGCAAACATAATCTTTAAATTGAATTACTTGACTCTTGTTAGTTTCTTGACGATGATTGTATTTACCTCATAGGATTGTTGTGAGGATTAAATGATACAGGGTACGTCAAGTACACTTGAAACATGCAGTAAATGGTAGCCCGAAAAGTAGTATACTCTTGCAGGCCTCATCGTTATCTGTTGTTAATTTCCATGAAATGAACACGGTTTTAAACGTTGGTGTAGGTTTTAGTACTCGCGAGCTGGTTTCTTGAAAGCAGAGAAGAAAGATGTAGTAGGAAAAAGCATCTTGATGGGCTATATATGAGTTACTGCAGTGACAGGTGGGAGTCATGAACAATGTCAGTCTTTTTAGACTATCTGCCATTTGTGTTTTGGGTCACAGTTTAATAGAGTATTGAATGTAGCTAATGTAAAAAAGAAACAATATATAACAATAACTGCTGACAATTATTAAGCATTTAATAATGTTCTTAGGTCTAACCCTGATTTACTTGCTTTTTTCAAAAAAAAGTAAAAGTTTTTACTTGCTGTTGTAATTTTCGCAACAACCCTATGAGGTGAGTATTCCATATTTAACAAATGAGGAAAATGAAGCACAGGTAAGTCCAATAATGTATTGAAGTCATGCAGCTAGAAAATGGCAAAGCTAGGATTCTAACCCGAGCTGTCTTTGAAATCAAGCATTAGTATGTAATCATGTCCAAGCCAGGCCCACTATATGGCCATAACATGATGCTGCATGGTTTTTTTTTTTTGGGGGGGGGTTCTTAATGTTAATTTAGAGTACTTGGCATGAAAAAAGAAGGCTTGACCCAATCCGGGTATGTAGAAGTATTAGAAAAAAAGACTGACCCTCTCTGCCTGTTCTCCCTCTTTTCTAAACACAAAATGAGATGGGAAACTTTAATTACCAACAAGAAAATTCAATTAAGTCCAGGGAAAAACTCTTAACAATGAGGCTAATTAAATGCCAAGAGATTTGGGAATTTCCATATTCTGCTTTGTATGCTTTAAGGATAGATATGCCTGGGAATGGAATCTGAATAAAAAACCCCTGAAATTGCATCCCAGTTACTCTAATGGAAAGTGAACTCTCAAAGTTAAGGCAGTCCCGAAATAATAACAATAGCAGCTAACATTTAAGCACTTAAAATGTAAGACACTTTGTGTACATGCTATGATTTAATCCTCAAAAGACTTTTACCTCCACCTTACAAAGAAATAAAGAGAAAGCTGGTGCTAAGTGGTAGAACTGGGACTTGTGTCTCAATCTGTCTAGCTTCAAAGCCCACACGTGCTTTACCATTAGGCCAAATTACGATGGTAAACTGCCCTGGAACGTTGGATGCAGGTTATTTCTATAACACTGTGGTAAAGAGTGTGTGTAGGCTTTAGAGTCAAAAGGCCTGTGTTGAAATATTATATCTTCCTTTAATAGATTTGTAACTTTTGGCAAATGACTCAAATTTCTGAGCCTCAGTTTCCTTGGATGTAAAATAGAGATGATAATATCTACTTTAAAGGATTAATGCAATCCTTGAAATAAAGATAAATAGCACAGGTAGTATGCCGCCTGGCAAATAGTCAGTACTCAATGTTAGAGTGAGTTTCATAGCACTCCTTAAAACATACTTGCAATGACAAGAGAATCTGTTAGAAACTTTGGTTCACTTCAAGGAAATTAATATTCTAAAATCTGAATTTACAAAACAATTTAATTCAGAAGTGATTGTTTACTTTTAGGAAGTAATCACTCTGTTTTAATCAGTGTTTTTTTTTAAATTTTAGTAAACATAAGAATCACCCGGGGAGCTTGTTGGAAATGTGTATTTCTGGGTGCCAGACCCAAAAGGTTTTCTTTCAGTAGGGCTGCTGCTAAGCCCAGGTGTTTCCATTTCAACATGAACGCTCTCCTGTCCCAGGTGACTCTGATGTGGGTGGTACTTCCAACACACAGGTTGCAAAATTTCCTGTGTATTCTTTTTAGCTTTCTATCATAGAGAATTTCTCACATAAACAAAAGTAAACAGAATAGTGTGGTGAACCCTATATACTTATCAAGCAGCTGCAGCAAGGATCAACCCATGGTGAAATCTGTACCATTTATACCTCCTTCCACTCCTCACCCCATGTTATTTTAAAGCAAATCACATAAATCATTTCGTCTGTAAATATTTACCTGTATATCTGTAAAATATAATGCCTCTTTTTTATTGCATTGTATATGTGGTATGATATAAAAGAGATAATACATATAAGGGCTCCCCAAAATGTAAGCCACAGTATCATTATCATGTCTAAAAATAATTCCTTATCAAATGTCTAGTCAGTGTTCAAATTTCAACTTGTCTCATAATGTCACTTTTATTGTTAACTTTATGTATTTCCATCAGGATTCAAATAAGGCTCACACATTGTGATTGGCTAGTATTCTTTTACGTCACTTAATCTGTAGATTTTCACTCCATCTTTCTCTTGTTTCCTCCTTGCAATTTGTATGTTCAAGAATCTGGGTTGTTGACCATAGTCTAGAGTGCAGGGTCAGTAAACATTTTCTGTAAAAGGGCAGATAGTAAATATTTTAGGCTTTATGAATCACATATGGTTTCTGTTACATATTCTTCTTTGTTGTTGTTTTGACATACCTTTAAAAATATAAAAGCCATTCTTAGCACACCAGGCCTGGTTTTCTGACCTCCGGTCTATGGCTGTGCTGTCCAATGGGATGTAACCACTAGCCACAGTGGCTATTTAAGTTAAAATTAAAGTAAGAATTCACTTGCTCAGGCACATTAGTCATGTTTTTAAGTGCTCAGAAGCCACATGTGCTGGTACAGCACAGGTCATAGAACATTTCCATCACCACAGGAAGTTGTTGAACTGCACTGATTGAGTTCCCCTTGATCTAGATTTTGCCAATTGCATCTCCATGGTGTAGTTTTACATGTTCCTCTATCCTCTGTATTTCCTACAAATTCAAATCCTGTAAGTTATATCTAGAGCTTGGTCAGATTCAGGTTTGATTCCCTCAACCCCTGGGGCAAACTTCTTTATAGGTTCCTAGATATTTTTGAATACTTAATTTACATATATGTACACATATTTACTTAGACTACTTTGACGAAATAAATATATTGGGAAAAATTAAGCTTTACTTTAGAACAATGTTTAATTAAATACCATTATTTATTGTAAGTGGGAACAGTTACTTTTAAGATAAAATTGAATGTTAGTAGAGGTGTCTCTAATGCCAGCTTACCACAAAGATACTGTCAATTGATTCATGGATCTTTATAAACCCACATTTCAAAGACTATTATGAACCCGAGTCCTGAATAGGCCACCTAATTTTTTGTTTTTAATGGTGTTGGGATGGTAGGGGGTAGTGGGGTTTAGCTGAGCAGATAGTCAAGTTATTTCATCGTTATTTTCGTTTAATGGGACAATTGCGTAAGATTGCCTTTTTCAGAGTTCTCTGCACTCCCTTTAGATTGAATGCCCTTTTAAAAAATTAAATAAAACATATTTTTTAATTCCCTCTTCTAAAATGAACCAAAACAAACTCAAACACCACCTTAACTCATCACTTGGCACTTTCAAATTAGTTCTAAAACTAAATAGCACCTGTACAATTAGGAGGACTTTGATACCTCCCTATATTACTATACATTTTTGCATAGATTTAAACTTTTAATCTTTGTGTTTAACTTGAATCCATGAATTTTAAAAGAAAGGAAAAAATGCCAACTGCTTAGATATGCTAGTGGATAATAGACCTGTTTTTACTCTAATAAAGGCTGTTATTTCATCTTTGAAAGTGTTAACATAAAACCAGCTGGTTTTAGACACTTGGTTATGATTTAATTCCAAATGGAAAAAACAGATTGTATATACAAATATATTTTCAAGTAACAAACATTGGGATAAAATATTCTAAAATGCCACATTTCTCCCTAAGTATTGTAATTGAATATAATCAACTATAAGCAATAAACTGAAGAAAAAGGGAAATACTATCTTCAGCAGTTTTTGAAATCATAAGCACCAAAATTCATTCTCCATACTGCTTTAAGTTATACTTATCTACACAAAGGGTAAAACCATTTAAGTGCATTCACCTATATGATTATTTGATTCTCACAGTGACTTCTGTATTTTACAATTTAGTAACTATAGTAAGTCCTCAATGTCATCAATAGGTTCTTGAAAAAACTCTGACTTTAAAACAAGTTAATTATTTACCAGTTCAGGTTTGTGGGTGGCCAGTACCTGTCCCACAGCTCAGGGTACAAGGCAGGAACCAGCCCTGGACAAGATGTCATCCCATACCAGGGCACACTCACACATACTCAGACTGGGATCATTTAGACACACTGGTTCACCTAACGTGTACATCTTTGGGATGTGGGAAGAAACCAGAGGACCCAGAGAAAACCCATGCAGACGTGGGGAGAACTTGTAAACTCCATCCAGACAGTGGCCTTGACAGGAATCAACTTTTTTTCTCATTGTCAGGCATAACAGTGTTGAACAAAACAACTTTATTCCAGGACCTGCTGTACTTCTGATTACATCCTTATTATTTCTAAAAGGAATATAGATCTTATGTTAATTCTTAAAAGAGAATAATGTTACTGCTTTTGGTTTTGAGAATGTATTTGGCATTTTAGTGCATCAGCACATTCTATTCTTATTATTTGAAGCCCTAATAAATTAAACTTTTTAGGTCCTCTTAATCTCTTAATTAACTTGATAGTCATGGGTTTTGGGTTTTGTTTTTTTTTTTGAAATCCCCCTCCCTAGCAAAAAAAAAAAAAAAGATATTTTTAAAGAAAGCTTATTGTATAAAATGCTTCCCTTAATATTTGAATAAGTAAGATCTTTGTACAATTAAGTAACTATAAATTAATGTCTAGATCACTTACTACTTAGTTTAAAATCACTGGTCTAAATGTTTGCATCAGTTTACTTGTTTATAGGACTTGAAACTGAAACCATACATTTTTAGTAAAATATTTAGTTCAATCCCCCCAGAATCTTGGTGGGGTATTTAATATCTATTCAGTTGTTCTGTGATGGCTTTAATATCAGACATATTCTGTATGTCAGGTAAAAGAATCTGAATTTTTAAGAATTTACTTTTTAAAACTTTGTTTTCAAATTCTAAGCATTCTGAGGTATATACTTGAGTTTTGGGAAAATGCTACCTATATAATAAGAAATAAATTCTAGAAACCAGAAGTTCTTGTTTTGGTTACTTCACTAACCCCTTAAATATTGATTCTGAAACACTCTTCTCTTTTCCCACTTCCTCCCATGAGGAAGTCTGTCTTCCTCCATCTGTCTTGGTCAGCTGCATTGCTGGTACCTAAGCTATTTAGATTTTCATTGGTGCCAGCCTGGGGCTTCCTCGGCAGAGATTCTCCGTCATCAACCTGGAGTGGTTACCCCAGAAATTACCATCTCAAGAGCTTCATTAGACCATGTCAGATCCAAAACAAACCAAAAATCTCTTGGGGTTCAAATTCCCATGAATGGTAGCTGCCTAAACACATAGGATACCCCAAATTCCTTGGTGCCTTAGTAGTAGGCGATAACTTTGAACCGTGTTAGTCATCCCATGACACGCTAAAAAGATCATTCCAAGACAGTCCACATCCATTCTGAACTTAAGAGGGTCGGGTTGACCCTAAAGGATTTCAGATTCCACTGGTATTGGGTACTGTCACACCACTTTAGACCCCCTATGAGTCTCTTTTCATTTTCCTTTCTTCCCTGATTTTTTTTATCACGTACCCATCCTGTCTCCAAAGCCTGTTTCTGTTTGGTATATATATCTGCTATCCATTATCCAGTTCCTACAGCCAAATGTCTATCATTTCTACCTCAGTAACCTATTTCTCCCTCTAGCATCGCATTCTACACTCGGTCTTTTATGCCTCTTCCAAAGTGATTTTTTCTGCCAGCTAATTCAGTGCTGTCACAGTTTTCATCAAAAGTCCATGATGGTTGACCATTACCTCTGTGGTACTCAAAATTTTATGACCATTTATCAAGCTGGCTTAAACTATATCATCCATCCACCTGACACCATCAATCAGCATAATACAGCAAATGTTGCCAAGCTAACTTAGAGTTTACTTCAGCCAGGTTTTCACTCCCACTTCTGTATCTGCCCCTTTTGTTATTATAGAATCTCTCTTCCCAAATCTTACAGGATTCTTCCCCAAATCTTTTAGTAATGTTGGCTTTCATATTGAGTGATAACTGTACCTACAGCTTATCAATGCAGTATAATATTAAAACTTTAGTTTTCTTCTGGGTTTAATTCAAGTTATTGTCTCATAAATTTTACATTTTAATTTGTATGTCAGTGTATATCTATTGTATTATTATTCAGGATATGTGCTTTATGCTTCCTGGTAGACCACAGGCAGATATTTAATAAATATCCTCCTTGGTCTAGATACCTAATTTTTCCTATGCATTATACCTTTCTTTTGCCTACTTTTAAATAATGTGTTAGGCTTGGTAATATAATTACTGAGTATTTTGTGTTCTATTTTTCTAGTAATGTGTGTATGTATATATGTGTGTGCTTTACAAGAGGTAGCATAACATTAAAAAACTATTATCTTGGTCACTGACTATGTAACCTTATACAAATTATTTAACCTATCTCATCCTCAGTATCCAAATACATAAAATGAGGGTGATAAAATTTACCTTAGAGGATTGTTAGAAGGATAAGGGGAAAAATATGTATTCTGAGTGCCTAGTATACTCCCTGACAAACAAGAGATGCTTCAGAAATGGTCATTTTTATTGTTAATCTAAATGCTATGTCTTAATTGATAAAGGGGAAAAAAGAAAATTGTTTTTACTGACACTGGGCTACTTTAAAATCTGTTTTTCTATCTCTAGGTTGAATATACTTCAGGAAAGGTTTTTTTTACCACCTGTTCTGATTTGAATATGCTGAAGAAATTAAAATCTGCAGAAAGATTATTTTTGCTTATTAAAAAGGAGTTTCCACTTACTGTTTCTTCTGTAAGTAAAGGTATGATGTATGCCTGTTGCTTTTACCCACATGATACATTGTATTCAAGTTTTCCGCTTGATAAATATAGAGCCATTTCACATTTTTAAGATTGAGTTGTATGTGTGAGATCATTAATTATGTATTTTTCTGTATTTCCTGGATATCATCACCTGATTGAAGTAGAATCTGTCTCTTCTCTTTGCAACCTGCTGCCTTCCTTATGAGATATTAGTTTCCTAAAGCATATTTCTTCTTTGAGAATATGATCAGCCATCTTCTCTAGGGATATATATGGTCAGTTGCATTTATTTCAATTTAGAAACATGTAATAACCCAAAATACATTATTTTAATAGTAAAGTGGTGCAAACTGTTACGTTGTGAATTTTAACTGAGTGATAAAATTGGAAAAATAGTACATAGTAAAATTTTCTATTTCTGGGAACTTAAATGTTTTCAATAAACTTATACCCATTACCAAGCATTAGAGCAAAAGCGGGCATAAGAGATTTCTTGTCCATTCCCTAATTTTATAAATATGCTGCTGAAATGACTTAAGGATCTTGATAAAAGCAGCCTTAAACTTCGGTTTGATTGCTGATTGTGCACAAGAGATCACGTAATTGTATAGTCTATAATAACATATTTCAATAAATATACAAATGGCATTAAATCAAGACCAAGCAGAAAAAAGTATTTTAAAGCAAATCCCAAGCTGTTGTACTCTGGGGTCAATATAATTCCTCCCAGTATTCTACACACATCTTTAGGAAACTAGAATAACAATTTTTGGATCATCTTGATGACCCTTGTTAATCAAAAAAAGATTAAATTTTACTGAGCATGCTGGCAGTCCCTAAATTATGAATGGGTTGTGTATCTGAGTTTTGCAATTTATTCTTTTTTTTTTTTGAGACACAATCTATCTCTGTCACCCAGGCTGGAGTGCAGTGGCATCATTATGGCTCACTGTAGGCTTAAACTCCTGGCTCAGGCAATCCTCCTGCCTCAGCCTCCTGAGTATGGGACCACAGGCATGCATCACCACATCTGGCTAATTTTTTATTTTTGTTTTTTTTAGAGACAGGATCTTGCTATGTTGCCCAGTTGGTCTCAAACTTCTGGCCTCAAATGATCTTCCCACCTCGGCCTCCCAAAATGCTGAGATTATAAGCATGAGCCACCACACCTGGCTCTGATTCTTTTTTTTTTTAAGTTAATTTTTATAGGCAAGATCACCATTATTTCAAAGATTGATATATACTTTAGGTCTATGCATATATTGAAGAAATTCATATACTATCATAGGACAAATGACCTTGTTTAAGTATTAGGTAGTAATTCTGTGAGAATTTTAACACGATTTTGATACTGTATATGCAATATAAGAATTAACTATTTTCTCTACAATATTCTTTTGATAAATGGAATATAAATTCCAAATAAAAGTGCAGCTATTCATATAGCAACTTAATAAAGCTGATTTTAAAGAAATAAAGGTAATGGAATTTGGGAGTCATGAATGTAATAGATGGTCTTTAAAGCTTTAACATAGGATAAACTGAGATTTTATTTATTTAGGAAAAATATTTAATGAAATGCAAAGACTTGTAAATGATGATCCAGGAAGCTGGTTGAATGCCATTTCAATTTGGAGAAATCTTCTTGAACTTGATGCAAAAAAGGAAGAACTTTCTCAAAAAGATGCTAACCCACTAAAAAGAAAAGTGGGAGAAAATGAATTTATCATTTTTAAGAAATTAAAAATAGAACAAATGCAAAAGATAGAGGAGAATAGGGAATGCCAGCTGGAAAAACAAATAGAAGAAGAAACTCTGGATCAAAGAGATTTTATCACTAAAGGAGAAAAATTTCAAGAAGAAGAATTTCAGAATGATATAGAGAAAACAACTGTTACTCATAACCAGAACAACTTGACGTTCAGAGTTTCTTGTCGCTGCAGTGGAACTGTTGGAAAAGCCTGTACTGCACAGGTATGCTTGCCTCTCAAAGTAGGGTTCTATTTTTTTAAAAGAATTACTCTTTGAATTTAAAATGAGATGCAAACCTGTAACAGATAACTTAGCCCAGATAGATAATTAGGCCTAATCTCATATAATTAGCTACCTTTAAAAATGCATTTTCCTTTTTAATTCTACCTCAGGTGCTTAAGAGGAATGGTATGCCATTCCATGTAATGACTTTCTGCCTAAAAATTTCCTTAAACTCATAGATGTCATTTGCACTTGGAAATCCTTATTTCATAATCCTAAACTTTTGTGGTTTCTCTTCAGTTCAGTTTTGTGCTTATTAAGTGGCTGCTCTGCACCAGGCCATGTATAAGGGATTGTCACCAGAACCTAGACTACAAATACACAAATACACGTGAAGTCTCAGCAATCTAGGGAAGCGTGAACACCACAAACAGTTGGGGGTGGACAGATAAAATGCACCCTTATTGCCTTGATAGAAAATGCTTTAGTGTAATATTTTAATGTTAGAACCCTAAATTACCATCAGATAGTCAGACTTGATTTTCCTATAGGCTACTCTGTTAGTTTTTGCTTACATTAAAACTTAAAATTTTTTATTTTTAGTGTTCTTTTAACTTGCTACTTTTCCAGGAAGTAGGAAAAGTTATTGGAATTGCTCTTATGAAACAGTTTGGATGGAAAGCAGATTTGAGGAATCCAAATTTAGAGGTAATGAATATTTGTTTTGTTTTATATACTTGTAACCTAATTCTTTAAAGACAGGGTCATCTATTCTTATTGTACTTTTCAGTTTTACTTTACAGTTTTAAAAAGCACGTCTACATGGATCTAGTAGTTCATTTTCTCCTTAGCAGTAGAATAGTGCAGATAATTTTGCTAGTAGTTTTCACTGTGAAAACATCTTATCCAAATTCCAAAAACATCTTATCCAAACTCCAAAAAAAACCAAAAAAACCTGTTTGGAATGGAGTTGTTTGGTCACAGTTGAAGAAAAAACATTTATTATGAGATTGCAGAGATACTCTCTACAATCTCCATAAATCATACAAGTCTCTTTAATAAAAAATTCTAGATAATGTTAAAAAAAAAAAAGAATAACAACAAAATAAGGCCTACACAAAATCCAATAGTATGTTAATAGTGGCTATGTTAAGGTTAAGGGATTACAGGCTTTTTTCCTATATTTTCAAAATTAATTTAATAAAGTTACACTTTTTAATTGGAACAGACAAATATTTACAAGGGGAAACAAAAAATTGTTCTTCACTATATTTTGAAAGCCATCTTATAAATTTGACAGGTAGCTAGTCATTATGACTAATGAGTCATTCATGATTCATTAATTCATAAATTTGTTACTTGTTATGTATCATTTAATGGAGTAATAGCTAGGCAAATAAATCAGAACATTTTGTGTTGCTTTGTTTTTAAATTCCCTTTTATCTGATGTTTTTCACTTTTAAAAAGTAATACCTGGTGTATATTTTTTATTACTTGTCCTGCTAAATATCTTGACCCCAAGAATGTTTTGATATGAGAATATCTTTCTCTCCTCTCCCCTGAGTCCATCTCTCTGTCTCAGAATTAGTTTTCTCATAGACTAGCTCATAAATATAGCAAATTCAATTCCTATCAGCCATTTAATGTAATTAATAATAGCTATTATTGGTAGAAGTAACACAAAACAAAATTGACAACACTAAAATCACACATAGTAAAATTTGTGACTAAAAATTGACAGAAGAATCAAATCTTAACAAATTTTGTTCTGCAAATTTGTAGGAAAAAAACTTATAGTGAGAAGCTATTTTTGATAACATTTGACTGTAAGTATAGCATATCTTTACTATAAATTGTAAATAGAAAAGAATGCTAATAAATTTGCTAAAATACATAATATATAAAATTGGAAAGTTTAGCTATGATGTATCATTTTTGATTGTGGAATTAAATTGGCCAAATGGGAGTCACTTCAGATAATTCTGTTCTTGATGAAAATTTATCAATATGGGAATAATTATATTAAAATTAATTTGGGGGTTAAAGTACTAGGGATTAAATGGTCTTGAGGTTCAAAACAATGCTTCGAATATTTTATAAACCTTATCAGACTACAAAAGTAAGAAAGGTCCTAACTTTGAAAATTTTGTGAGTTACTAATTATAACTTGAGGCATTTAAATCCTCTTCATGGCCTAACAGAAGAAAGGAAATAAAGAGAAGCAAAAACTCACCTATTTACAGTAGAGAGAGAAAGGGGTACTCTTGCTACCATATATTTGCCCTAAAGAAGGTTTTCTGTTACCCTGAAAGTATGTGTAGCCTATGACAGTCCTGTGTGGCCTTGAGTCTTGTTTGAGGTTAGAATTAGGGTAGATTTAGGAAATCTGCTCTAACCCCAATGCTGAAAAGTCTGATCCAGTTATGATAAATTAAAGAATCTCTGGGAAGAAAGTTGATCTTGAGTTCTTTGTAACATGATTCTCCATATAACTTGTATCCAAATTTGCCTCAGAATTTTTCTATGAAATGTACTTAAAATTTAGCTCTCCTCTGCTTAAGAAGAAAACATTATAGAACATTTTTCCAGATATGACAAATAAGGCCTTGGAATTGCTTATTAAAATATAGGTCATAAAAGTTCAAAATGGAAATTTTCAAATTGTCAATACTTCAGTAATGTAGTTTCTTATTCTGTTCTAACCTCTGTGTTTGTTCTTTCAGATCTTTATACATCTAAATGACATTTACTCTGTGGTGGGGATTCCTGTGTTCAGGTAGATATTGTATTCTAAGCTTCAGGTTCGTCCCTTAGGAGAGTTTGTAAAATTAAGAACTTTATGCTTGTTATTTATAGTATGAAACATTGATACAGCAGAGGAGGCTAACGGCAAAGCATTTGAGTGAGTTCTTTGCTTAAGCCAGTAAAGTATTTTCATGGAGCTTGGTAGATATGACTTGAACTAACCAGTTAGAGCTGTGAAATATTTGATCACAGTAATCCATTGATTACATGATTAATACTGAAAATTATATCTAATTATTTCTATTAAATGATTTTCACAGGCCCATGTTTAAGATAGGATTTTTAGTTTGTTCGTATCTTGGAGTTTTAATTAATATAGAAAGTATGGCACAATTCTTTAAATTCACCTTGAACATTTTCCAAATTTCATTGCCATTACTCTTTTATTGTAGAGAGGTTATTACTAGTTTTTAAAATCTTCAGGTGTCATGCAGAAAGCTAGGGAAAAGGTTTCCAGGCTGCCCTACTCCAGTGCCTTTTGGAGTTCTAGGCCCTAATCCCTGTAAAAACATTTATAAAACTGATTGACTTAAATTTGAACCATTTTGCTTATCTGGTTTTTTAAAATTCCATAATAGCTAACAGAAAGGGAGGGAAACTGAAAGATGGCTATATTTCAACAATTACAATAGGTATAATTATTGATGGTCACCAAGACAAGGGTAGGAAAGACTAGCAAAACAAGCAAAATATGAAATATTTCTTTTAATTTATAAAGTAGTTAAATGTTTTTAAGACTTTGACCCCCAAAAAAGTGAGCCTCAGCATCTAGAAAATTGACTTACGTGAAACATCTCATCCCTAGCAGTGCTGAGTATAGCGCTAATGTATTTAGATTCTTAGCACCAAAAAAAACTGATTTTTAAATTTTTAATTACATATAAAAATGATAAATTTTGTGCTTTTATTTAACAAATATATACCTTATATTAATGTTTTTTAAGGTGTTAAACTTTATTATTTAAAATCATTTGAATGCTTGCTAAAAACACTCAAGAAGTCATGCTTATGGCATCTCAAATACTAATTGGTAATGTGCCTAAACGTTTACAAATATGTATCTGAAAATTAAGACTCAGACCTTGAATGAGCAGTGGTTGAAAATAAGGTTACAATAGATGCTCTGTGATTAGTCAATTTGACTACCTCAACATAGGAAGGAAGCAGTCTCAATGTGTGTCAGCAAAAAAGAATAATTTGCTGGGATATGAGGAGAAGGGAGTCATGAAGAACTTGAACAGCAGATAGCATTGGACAGGAGAAGTGGCAGTGGATATCAGAAACCACAACCTGGTCACCCTACCAACAGAAGAAAGTCAGAAATGGTGAAGTAAAGTTTAGAGCAGCCATGAAGTTTGAGGGTCATATAAAAACTTGTATCTTAGTAGTTCCTAAGGACAGTGTTCATATTAGAGTTCTGCTTCTTTAAAGAAAAGAACCATCTGGATATCAATAGCCCCTTGGGGCATTAACTGAATATAGTTATGCCACACTGTACACATCACCTAGCACAGTATAGCATAGGGGATAAGAACTGTGGACTTGAATTCTACCTTTTCCGCAAATTAGCTATGCAAGTTTGGGCAAATTATCACATTTCTCTGCTATACTGTCAGGAAAATAATAGTACCTACTTTATAGCTTTATGGTTGGAATTAAACAAGATAGCCCATGTGAAAATGTTTGGTACTGTTTCTAGGGTACAGTAAGTGTGGAATAATTTTTATCTGTTTTGTTTTTGAAACAGTCAAGCAACTAAGAAATTAAGTTAATTTCAGTTGAAACATCTATTGCATACTCACTGTATTTAATATATTCTAAGCAGTGTGCTAGACACCCAGTGTTCAAAGATGAATAAGATGGGTATTAAGTTCAAGGAGTTCAGTCTAGTGGTAGAACAGACGTGGTAAATGCTTGACTAGAGTTAAGAAAGAGGGCCTAACTCTTCTGCAGGACAAGTGAGCAAAAGAACTTAAAGGAGTGACACTTAAGAGGATACTTGACAGTAATAATAAGTAAGGGTTTGCCATGTGGACAAGGGAAGGAGAGGATCTTACAGCCAGGGAATAGCTTGTGCAAAGGCACTGGGGTGTGAGGAAGCTTGATTTATGTGGGGGACAGCAAGTAGTTTCCATGTAGGTGGGACAGAGGATGCATAGGGAGAATGGTAGAAAATTATTCTGAACAATCAGAAATGTCATGAGGTGTCTTGTAAGCCTGATAAACAGCTTGGGTTTTATTCTAAACACAGTAAGAATTTGAAGCCGAAGAGTTATGTAATCAGATTTGTGATTTCAAAAAATTACCGAGGGAATTATATTTTAAAATGAAAGAGAAATAAAAAGAAGGAGAGGGTTTAAACTCTTGTTAAATAGTCCAGGCAGTGAATGATGAGGAACTGAACTAAGGCAAAATGGTGGGTGACAAAAAAGCCATGAATTCAAGACAAAGTTAAGAAGTCTAGAATATCCAGTATCTGACTTGGGCAACTAGTAGATACTGGTGTTAGTCGCTGAAATACAAAATGTAGGGAAAAGAAACAGTGTATTCAGTGAGAAATGTCCAAGTAGATATTTAAAGTTTACAGATGTGGAGTTCAGGTGACAAGTCTACACTGAAGATGTAATTACAGTACCCAGTATATGGATAGTTAAGTGGCATAAGAAAATTAAGAAATGTATGAAAATATGAAATCCGGGGAAAGGAGTGTATTTCAGTTTATACCTTTTGACTTTGCACTATTTAAACTCCAGATAAAAATGCATGGGCACGTATTTGAAGGTAAGGATCTGGGATTCAGGTGACAAGTCTAGGCTAGAGATGTAGATTAGCATGTCTTTGTCTTGGTAACAGATGGTGTGTAAGAGAATAGAGAGGAAATGCATTTATGTGGAGAAGATAAAAAACCACATTTATTTTTGTACTATGTAAAAGCCAGCTAAAATCTGATTAAAAAAATTAGCCAGATTCTATGAAAGTAGAACATTATTTTCGAGGAGTTTATTTCTGAACACTGCCTTCCCCCAAATAATTTTATTATACTGATATCATGGGGCCCTTTTGTTGCAGTAATAGCAGACCAATTTTGCCCAGATTTGAGCAAAGTAAGGACACATTCACTTTTGTTACATATTAACAGAAATGGCTTCCATAAAATAAAATTTCTACTAGTAAAAATACATACGTAATTTTTGACATTTTCAAAGGTTCCACATAAATCCCTACTGCATAGAAGAGCACTTTGTAATATATATGGACAAAGATAGTTTTCTATACTGTATCTACTTTTTGGTCTCTAGAGTACAAACAAATGGGTTTTGTAGGAAGATAATTTCCAAGTTTACCCTGTAGAAGTAAAATTCATTGACCAAAATATCCTATAGTCATTCTGCCTGCCAGTTTGCAGCCCTGATTCCAAATGTGTGGATACAGTACCATTTACAATGTGTATTGTTATTTCCTGAAAAAAACTTCATTGAAACACCAAACTCCCATGTGTTTACCATGCAAAACTTCCTCATTATAACAGTATATATTATACCTGTCCTGTTTTATTTGAAAGGGATATATCATCTAATTTTAAGATTTTAAGAGGCTTGCAATAAATACAAAAGCAGGACAACTTAAAGTCAAAGAAAGTTGAGAAACAAAATGATGAAAGAAACAAATGTTTAATATTTACATACCTGGAATTCTGTTGAAAGTCTGTAAGAAGGGTTTGAAGAACATTGTGGCTTTGTGTAACATCTGCAGAAGAGCCCTCTTAGTGGTCTTGGAACAAGCCTACCCCAAAACAAACCAGCACAAATCGTATTTTCATATCTTACCAACAAATTGCAGAAGTGAACTAAAAAAGCACGTTGAAATTTCCAAGGAGATGCTGTTTGTTCATTGCATTAGAAAGCTAGAAATAATACATGATACTTTAAAAGTTTCTGTCAAAGTCTGGAAACTCTCATAGTAGCAATGATGAGGTGGAGGATTAAGTGTGAAATTGCACATGGTGGAGACCAGTGAACTCACTGGGAGGTGTCTGCTTCAGCCCTTCATTCAGTAAATTATTTTAGACAATGCAATGTCATGCTTCATTTCATCTTTTGAGAAAGATGCAAATGAGCAAAAAGCAAACTTCCAAAAGGGACTTTTTTATAGAAAACAGATTTTAAGGTTTAGCATCCATTCAGCCCTGCTTCCCATACTACATGTGTATCACAGAACAGTATGTTTCTCTTCGTGACTCCAGATAGCAAGAAAAGGTCTGTTCCATATAGGAAGACAGGGAAGTATAAAAGATTTTCTTCATGTGTGATTAAATTTTTGTAAATTAAACACATTAAATTTCAGTTGTCTAAAAAATTTACTTTTCTGAAATACCACACTGGCTGGTTAGATAAGGTGCCCATTAGAGAAAGTATTTTTGTAATAAGGTTGAAATAGTCTCTAACTTAGGGAATACTTTAGTGTATGTTGGATGAATATGTTAAAACGATTCTCAGATATGGACAGGTTAACCATTTTTATTTGTATCCTGTTCTTTAACATATAGTAATATTTTGTATATAATCAGGTTTTTTCTTTGTAGGGTTCCTTTAGCCAGCAGAGCTTACATCAAGACAGCTGGGCTGCGATCTACCATAGCATGGGCAATGGCATCTCTCGCTGGAATTAAGGTAAGAAAAGTGTTTCATTCTTGTTAATAGCAAGTCTTTCCATAGTTAACTTATACAGTCTCTTATTGATGGGCACTTTGTTTACTTGCTTTCTTAACTCCTTTTCTTTTTGTTGTTGTTGTTGTTGTTGTCATTAACTGCTGCAGTGATGTTTTTATATATTGAACTTCTCAGAGTATTTTGGCTATGAAAAAACTAAGTCAAAAGTTAGCTACATTTTATTACTTCTAATTTTTGTGTCACGATTAGAAAATGTGGCCTGTAAAGCCTCTAATTCTTAAAATTAAAGTTTTTCTCTGTAACCAAGATCTTGGTGAATTTTTGTAATGTTCTGTGGACATAAGAAAATTTTATTTTCTAGTAAAGACATGTTCTCCATTATTTTTACTTAATATGTTACTATCCACTCCATTCTTAAAGGTATTTTGAAATCTTACTGTATTTTTTTAAAGTTCTACATTTTTGTTGAATTATTCGGCTGCTGTATAGTTTAGTATATACACGTTTATGACTGTTACTGCACAGTGTAACAAAAAGTCCTGTTTATCTTGATTAACAAGTCTAAACTTAAATTTCACCATCTTACTAGTATTTTTGCTCCTGTTTGTTTGCATTAGTGTAATATTTCATTGCCACTGCTTTTCTTTTTTCAGTTTTAAGTATTTTCTTAAAAACACACAGCTGGTTTTATCCCCACTCTGATGATCTGCCTTTGGGACAGAATTCAGGAAGTGTTATGACAGATACACTGGATTGTATTCCTCCTATTTTTACTATGTCCATAACTTCTTACACTGTTTAGTTATCTGCTTTTTGCTAGTTCGATCAAGTTACTTGCTAATCATTCCCCTGTTCTCCCTGAAGTTGGAGATTCTCCTTTATTGTTCTGTTCCATTAAGTTCCTTTTCCTAGGTGTCTTAATTAAACATGTACGACTCTGCTCTTACTTTAAAACAGAACATCAACGATTTCCTCTACTGAAACATACTGTTCTTAGCACCAAGGAACTCTGCTTTTCCCCAGCCTCCCCCTCTTCCCTGTCATAAGGTGAGACCTTCAGAGTATTTTTTTCTCCTCTTCACCTTTACTTCTCCTTGCAGTGAGACCTTTGAAACATTTTTACCCCTTCCTCTCCCAACTCCCAACTATTACATTGAACTAAGTTATAACGTGTTGGAATTTCCTTTAAAGTATGCCCCTTCTGTTTTAAAAGTTCTTAGCACTTACATTACACAGCTTATCCTTAATCATTAAGGTAGAATTGTGTGTGACACAAGCACTTTTGTATACACACACAAAGACACATTGCAGGGTGTATGGCTCTGTACCGTTTTTTGTTCTTCTCTTTGTCTTTCCCCATTTGAGGCCTCTGTTCTGGTTTACTTGTTGCTTGGTTACAGCCTTTTTTTAGGTATTTTCCTCAAATGTAATATTTGAACAATATAGTATCTGAATTCCCTTATATCTTCAACTCTCTTTTCATCCGGGGTACACCCATGTTAGCTGGGTATATGATTCTTGAGTTGGCAGTTCTGTTCTCTCCGAGGTCTGTAGAGGCTGTTCTGTTGTCTGCTAGCTTTCAGTGCTATAGATGAGCAGGCCATGACGGTGGCATTTTTCTTTTCCTTTGTAGCTACTTTATTTCTGCTTGGAAGCTTGTAAGATTTTTCTCTTTAATCTTAAAGTTCAGGAATATTACCAGAATATGCTTATGTATGTGTCTTTTCTATGTATGTGTCTTTTCTATTCAGCCCAGAGCTAGGTGGGTGTGACTGCCTGGGTTCTAATTCTGCCTCCACCACTTACTGGCTGGGAAGCTTTGAGCAAGATACTTAACATCTCTGTGCCTCAGTTCCTCATTTGTAAAATGAAAATAGTAATAGTATCTCATAGGATCATGACAGGATTAACTGAATTAGCATTAATAAAGTAATTGGAATAGTGCCTTGCATATAGAAAGTGTTTTAAGTATTAGCTGCCATTATGGTAATAATTATTAAAGTTATGATAATTATTATTTGGAATTTATAATAATTATAAAAATAATTTCTCCAGCTCGGGCACTCTTTCTTCCATTATTTATTTAATTATTATTGCCTCAACTTTTTAGCAAATTTAACTTTAAACTGCTTTCGTTTTTCTACTTCTGAAATTCCTGTTGTAAACCTGTTAAGCTTCCTGGCTCTATCCTTCAAGTCTCTAATTCTTTCTCACATGGTTTCCATCTCTTTATATTTTGGCTCTGCATTTTGAGTTATTCTTGAACATTATCTTCCAAGTTTGACAAGAGTCACAGAAATATTCTCTATTTTGATTCATTTATTTATATTTTTAGTTTAAAAACCATGGTTTTTTTAGCTTCAGAAAGGCATGTGTGTTACATTTGAGTATTTCCAAAAACTTTTACTTCTTTTATTCAAATATTTAACTGTCTCCTCCAATAGTTAGTAGTTCTGTTTCAGTAGTTAGTAGTTCACTAGGTGTGTGTTCTGATTGTTCTGCCTGTTACTCTGTAGCTACTGAAGGACCCCTCTTCCCCTTAAATGTGCCATTATTTTTTCTTTGTTGGCTGACTAGAGCTAAAATGTGGTTATTAAAGTATTTTAAATGGCCAGAATCCTCTAAATGGTAAAAGGCAAGTGGATCTCTGGCACCCCTGGGCTCAGCAGTGTAAGGAGAATCTGTCAGCCCTGCTGAGATACCTGAAGGCAACTTCTAAATTCACTAATCTCCGTTGGGGTCCACAGATTTCTGAAGACCAAGCTCTCCCCTGGTCCCACTGGTTCTGCCCTCGGGGTCCATGCTGTTCTCTAACCACTTGCCCAACCCACAGCAAGGAGACCCCGTACTAGTTCCTTTTTCTGGGACCCCAGCAGAGCCCAGGGTTTCTCTTAGCACCAGTTCCCTCTAGGTCTGGCTCAGTGGAAATAAATAGCTTGGAGTTGGGTGTAGAGGAGAGAGCTACTTTTGGATTACCATGTACTCGTAATCCATGATTTTCTTTTTTGTTTGATTTAAATCTTTAGTCCCAATTTCTTTTAGTATAAGGAGAGAGAGGTATGGTTAGTTAATTTTTTTCCCAAACTGCCAGTGGTTTCACCACAGTTTATATTTAAATATAAATTTACATAACCACCTACAAATTTGAAATGTTACCATTGTCTTGATATAAACATAAAAATATCCAAAGGGTAATGCTCTGTAAAATTTTTCCTTACTGTGTATTTGCCCTGCTAATACCAAGAGTAAGAAATGTCTCTCTAAATGTGACCACTGGCAAAGGAGGTCTGTTAAAGCACGTAAGCAGCAGCACAGGAGAGTTCCTTTGGAGGGAGGGTAGTGATGACCCACAGTGGAAGTGATCCCAGTATGCAGCCTGATCCAATGCCCTCTTTGGAACTCAGTTTCCAGAGCATACACAGACAGCTCAACCTTGGGTGAGTAGGTCAATGCCTCTAAAAATGAGATTTGAAAATGGGGATGTTAGATATTTTTCATGTTTACTATAAATTGTTCTCCTTCCTGTGTATCATAACAAGTAAGGAAAATCAGGTTCAATAAATCTTAGTTGTTGTATAAGAATAAAGAAATATTTTTCTACTTCAGCCTGTATCCACAAATGTCATTCGTTGCATGAATTTAGTTAGAAATTTTTTTACCATTCCTTTCCCATGCTGCCTCGAACCCGTCCTAAGACTCAACCCCAACTAGACCTCAGTCAATTTTACC
Organism: Daubentonia madagascariensis; assembly: GCA_023783475.1. Lineage (NCBI taxonomy): Eukaryota > Metazoa > Chordata > Mammalia > Primates > Daubentoniidae > Daubentonia > Daubentonia madagascariensis. The sequence continues at coordinate 33,770,099 of JAKFHU010001035.1, read as the reverse complement.
AACACACCACTGGGGGGGTCGGAAAGCATCAGTGTTGGATTTTATGTTCTAGCATTATAGTCATTTTCTTGTCCATACTTTTAACTCTCTTGCTTCTTACTTGACTTAAATATTAGAATCAGAAGAGAACTTCAGCATGTTCTTCTCACCAAATCTACAAATATATAAGAAGCAGTGCCCACATATTCTGCCTTATTTTCATCGCAATAAGTGAAGTGTCCTTATTCCACCCCAATACTTGTATACTGGATTCCATTTTTCTTGCATACTTAGGGACTTTTCTCTCTACTGGGACATTCCCATCAGCTTGGACACCTGATGAAATATCTTTCAACTTAAATAAAAACCCTCCCTTGAGCCCACATGTTCCTTCGGCTACCACCCCTTTCTCTGTTTTACTTCACATAAGAACTCTTAAAAATAATTTTCTGTATTTGCTGTCTCTGCCTCCTTTCTTCCCATTCTCTCTTATATCTACTTCCATGAGGCTTCATCACCAACACTCCACCAGAACTGCTCATCTACTCACCCTCTTAGCACTTTGACACTGTGATCACTCTCCTCCTTGAAACAGTTTCCTCATCACTCCAGGTTCTGCTCCTGTGTCAGTGTGTGCTGCTTGTCAGCGTGCATGGCTGGATCTTCATCTTCCAAACATCCATATGTAGGGGATCACCAGGACCCAATCCATAAACTTCTCTGTTTTAACTTATCTTGCTTCCTAGATGATCACTTCCAGTTCTGATGCTTTAAGTACCATGCACAAACTGGCTGATGCTCACTGTTCCCTAATTCATATCTGTATCCTGGCTCTGGCCTTGACCTCTAGACTCATATGTTCAGTGACTCACTTCACATCTGTACTTGGATCTCTAAGAGGTATCTTGAGATTAACATGTCCAGAACTGTACTCTTGTCTCCCTTAAAGCTTCTTCTCCCAAACCGTTCCCATCTCAGAAACAGGCCACTCTGGTCTTCCAGTTTCTCAGGTCAAAACTTTAGTCATTCCAGACTGTTGTCTTTAACATTCCACATCCAATCCACCCTTTTGGTTCCACTTTTTAAAATATCTCCAGAATCCAAGTATTTCTCACCACTTCCACCAATACCACTCTGAGTTCAAGCCACCATCATCTCTTGCCTGGACTCCGTAACACCCTTACCCTTCTGTAGTCTGCTCTCCACAGAGCAACCAGAATGATCCCTTTGCAATGTAATGTCACGTGACTCCTCTACTCAAACCCTCCAATAGTTTCCCATCAGTCAGAATAGAATCAGAATCCTTACAGTACCCACAAGATCTGACATGATGTGATTCCCAGAGTGGGACTTGTGGTACTAAGTAGTTTTTCCCCCAAATTTCCTATTCTCCTCCCAGGTACAGGTAGGAGTACACTCTCCTTGCCTCTTGAGACTGTGTGCCATGTGACGACCATGCTTTAGCCAGTTAAATGCTGGTGGAAGTGATGTGTGTCACTTCCACGTGGCCCCTTTCTGAGCCAGTGCACAATTTGTCATGCTTTCTTTCCCTCTGACATGGTGAGGGCAGCACCCCAGATGGTGATTGCTTCATCAGTTTGGGTTCCAGAGCAAGGAGCAGAGGCCCCAGGTGCCCTCCTGCGGGCATGTAGCCTGAGCTATATGTTGTTTTAAACCTCTAAGGTTTGGGGGGTCGTTACAACATGCAGCACAATCCAGCCCATCTTGATGGAATCCCCTGGCTACGTCTCTGGTGCTGTCACTACCTTTTCCCTTTTACTCGCTGTGCTTTGGCCATAGTGGCCTCCTTCCTAATCTTTAAACATGCTGAGCACACTCCTGCCTTAAGGCTTTAACTACCTGAGATTCCTAATAAAGTACAAAAAGGAATCTTTACTCTTAAAATATTGATTCCTCAAGTTCTAGGTTTCTTTTATAAGAGCTACTATGGTAAAATTAATTAATATTTATTTTATAATTATAATTTATTGATATTAATACCAAATTAATATTTTTATCTATAGGCTGGTGCATTTGTTTTAGATCCAATGTGTGGGCTTGGAACAATACTTTTGGAAGCTGCCAAAGAGTGGCCAGTAAGTTCTAAAGTTTGGTAAACCAAAATCAGTGTGTATATAGTCACCAGTTATTTACAAGTAGATTGTCTATTTGGAGGTTATTATTTTGAATTAATAATTATATGAGTTTTTCCACTATAGTCAACATAGATTACAAAAGATTAATTAAATTGCTGTGTTATTTTTTTAAATACTGTGATAACTTCAGGAAAATATGACAGAATTCTAATAATTAGCCATGGCTCAGATTATACTAATCCCCAAATTCTTTAGGCATTTGTTATTGTAAAATATTAACAGATTTTTAAATTTTAACAAAAACTTTCCATTTTTTGCTATTAAATATCACTTTAAAAGAATATTTCTAAATTTGTTTTAACCTGAATTTTAAAGTCTATTAATTTCACTTTCATCGTGGAGAAAAGGCAAATAGATTTTATTAACTACATAAAATATGTAATAGTTTTATTTATACTTAAAAAATGAATTTCTTTCCCCATAGGATGTGTATTATGTGGGTGCTGATGTCAGCGACTCACAGTTACTAGGTGCATGTGACAATCTGCAAGCTGCAGGCCTTAAGGATAAAATTGAGTTACTTAAAGTCTCTGTTATAGGTAAGATACTAAAAATGCAAAAACTGGGGATAATGAACATATGTAAATATATTTAAAATCATAATATAAAACAGGACTCATTTTCCATATGTAAAGATTTGTTTTACCCTGTAATGTATCTGTGAAGCTAATACTTTACTTCCAATATTGTAACTTTTTTACTTTCAAAAGGTTCATGATTGGGAAGTAACAATTATATGGTTTTCATAAGCATGTAGGTAAAAGCATGCCTTTTTTAAGATGTGTTTGTTGCATCTGATTCATTTCTCATGTCATAACCAATGACCAATTAATATAGGAATAAAATAAAGAGAGCAGTATAATAAGAAAAACTCTTTGAATTTCAGATAAACTATGTGAAATGTTCTGAATTATGTTACCTTCTTTCTGCCTTACATTAGATAGTATCCCTGAGTTGTACAGGAGTAAGGTGACAGCCCGTCCCAGTGTGCTAAACCAATACTTTCAGTGCTAAAAATAGGAAAGTCTGCAGCAAACAGGACAGTTGGTCCCCTGTGAGGTAGAAGGAAAATATTACCCCCTATTTAATTGTAGGAGAGTCAGCAGTGACAGACATGACTAGGAATCAAGTCTGAGTCCAATCAAAATAATATTTCCCTGAGATCCATGGTATTTAGAATATTTTAGAGAAGCCTCACATTCCTCGTTTTATTCCTGTTCCCAGAGTACACCTCTCTCCTTTAAAAAATTAGCACATTTAATTTCCAGGTAAGAAAACTGTATTCTCTTGGCAGTGAATCGGTGGTAGATAGGTCCCTGTATCAAACCTGTAATCAAGAAGAACAAAATATTGCTGAAAATTTTTTTATTATAATGGAAAAGTAGTAAAGATGGGTATCAACAGAGGAAAATACTAAGATAACTTTTGTATAAAAGCATAACAAAGCAGCCCCAAAGAAGAATTGTTGTTGATTGAGATCTCATAGTTGTTTGCTGCCAATAACTGGTGTCTTAGCCTTTCTGCCAAGGTTTTTAATAGGACTCTGTGCCTAAGACACAAGTTTCTAAAGCAAAGTGAGGGGTGATTAGACAGAAATCAAGCTTTCGTGAACCCTAATTTCTTTAAGAACGCTATTTCTTTGCGACTTTTAAGAAAACTGAAATCATTTCACAAGTGGTTCCAGAGCAGTGGGTTTTCGATGCCTTTACATTTTCCAAAGCACCTTGGAGGTGAGAATACTGAGGGAGAGAGTGCTGAGCTGGCCACGGGCCTCTTGCCGTCCCAGCTGCTGCACTTCTATCTGTTTTCACTTGGGGAATTTTTCTATAAGATTTCACCTTAAAAAACAAGCAAAAGTGCCCCACACTCTCTTTTCTTTTTTTTTTTTTTTTTAAAGGGTGGGGTAGGGGAGTTTCTCTGTGGCACTAGGTAACCAAATAAATCCTAGTTTTTGAAAAGATCACTCTTAGGCTACAATGAGGGAAGGATGGAAAGAAAGAGACTAGTTAGAAGGCTGTTACCACTGTAGTTGTAGTCCAGGTGGGAGACATGCTGGCTGGGCCCACAGAAGTATTCATGGAGGTGTTGAGAGGAGACCAGATGTAGATCTTTAAAGGTCGAGCCAACAGGATTTATTGTTGGCTTGGATGCAGAATATGAGAGAAAGAAAAAGAATAAGTTTTTTGGCTTGAGCAGCTAGAGGATGGAGTTGTCATTTACTAAGATGGGGAAGTCTGTCAAGGGGGAACAAGTTAGAGTTTTGGGCCTGTTATTAATAAATTTCACATGCTTGTTAGACACCAAGAGGAGATGTCAAGTTAGTAGCTCCATATACAAATCTGGAGTTCAGGGGAGAGGTTGGGCATCACCAGTGCAGATGACACTTAACTTCATAAGATCACCCAGGGAATGAGTGTAAGTAGAGAAGAGGACTGAGCCCTGGAGCACTCAGTGCTTAGAGTTCTGGAACGTAAGCACCTGGTAAGGGAACAGCCAGCAATGCAAGAGAATAACTAAGAGAATCCAAGAAGGAGAATGATCAGCCGTGTCAGCTGCTGCCCATTGGTGAAGTAAAGTGAGGCCTGGTGAGTGCAGAAGTCAAAAGCTGCTTCCCTGGAGCGGGCTTTTGAGAGAAAGGGAGGAAATAACTCAAAGATGGCTAGTTTAGAGCATCCTCTTGAGCAATTTGGCTACTAAGGGGAGCAGAGAAATGGGGCAGTAACTGAAAGGAGGGATATTGAAAATCAAGCAGGGATTTTTTGAAAATAGAAATTAGAATTTTTTTAAGTACAGTACAGTTGCATGCTAAAGGGAATGATCCGATAAAAAGGAGAGGAACTTGACGTGATGCAGGCGAGAGAAGAGAAGTGCTGTCTGCTGTATTCAAGGCCCCGGCAAAGGATGGGACGGTGCACAAGTGGAGGGGCACACTCCTAGGAACAGGAGAAGGCAAAGGGAGAATAGAAGTTGTAACAGGTCACATCAAACCAGCAGCAAACACTAGTGCACATTTCCCTAAGCCTGTATTGATATTGGATATTTATTATCATTTTTATTATAATATCTAAAACTTTACAAATCTGATAGGTTTAAATTTACTTTTTTTTTCTTTTTACTACTGAGATAAAATGTTTTTATGTCTTTTGTAGATTATTCTTTTGTAAATTATTTGTTTTTAGGATAACTTTCTGGAGGAAAGTTTTAGGCTGTTTCATCATCACAAGCTTCTGATTTTAAATTTCAGTCTAAGGGAACTATGTCTTGCTAACATAGGGGCAAATATTAACTACTTAATAATTAGCCCTTGTTGCACCTACTTTAGAGGTGGACATTCTAGCTAGAGAAAAGCATTTATTTTCTTCATTAACTTAGTTTTACCTTTAAGCACATTATAAATACAATTTAGAATGCCGAGACCCATGAATCCTTTATGTAACATTGACGGATCTGAGGATCTCACTCATTTATACCGTAGCACTTAACAGCACACACAGACTTCTGAGTCAGACTGAGTATAAATCCTGGCTCCACCATGGTTTCTTGACTGTATGGTCTTCAGCAAAAAAACTGGGCCTCTCTGTATTTTCTTATCTATAATATGAAAATAATAATACCTACTTTATAAGGCTATGGTAAGGATTTATTACATAAACACATAGACAGCAGTGCCTAACACACAGCATGAATTAAAGACATCTATAAGCATCGATATTTCTAGGAAGTTAGTAATAGTCCCATCATGATTTATGTTTCTGCAAAATCACAATCTTCATTCTTTGTGTGCTTTAATGACTATTTTTTTCTACCTTTTTAGTAACATTCACATTGTTTTATAACCCTTTACTAGTATAAAAAGAGATGATCATTTAACATGGAGAAATCATATGTATTTATTATTAAATTTTAATAATGAATTATTAAAATTTCATGAATAATAATTCATGAAAATTTGGAATCAAGTGAATTTAAGTTACAAATTATCTTAGGAAATAGCAATTGTGATTAGGCGTTTTAAAAAAAATCTACAAATATATTTACATTCTCAGTATAAGATAGAAGCTGTAACATATACAGATTTGAGCAAAAGAAACACATTTATGATTTAAAATGCCAAAGTTATAGCTAGATAAAAGGGAATGTTTTCACTCCTTCCATTAGACATTCTACAGCCTGTCTCACATCACTTAAGTGATAGGTTATAACAAGATTATTGGCAACAACTGTGCTTCATTCTTAGGTGTTTCCACCTTTGTAGTATGACATGCTTTTTTCAAGACACCCATAAAAATTCTATAATGTGGTGGTTGTGTTTTCTTTCATACACTAGTGTGTTCAATACAATAGTGTGTTCTCCTCTAATACCTGTCCTACACTTGCTAGCTTGGCCCCTGGTGTTCCAGGTAGGTGCCTTATGGCCCGTGCCATATTCTCTGCAAGATTCATGAAGTTGCCAGGCTGCCCATTTGGGGCATCAGAGGGAAATGTGGAAAATGATGAGTTAAGTGTACATGAAATATGTGCAGGAAATAGAAGATAAGAAGCTCACCATAGAGTTGTTTCCATGCTCTTACTACAAAGACTTTATTGTATGGTATAAGCCTTTTTTTATTGTTTGGCAACGTTTCTATTTTGTAATCAACTCAGCACCAATAAGTTTTTTAAATGCATTTTTAACAAAAAAGTTGTACTGAGTTTCCATTTCTCAAGATAACTGATGAACACATAACTTGAGTAAAATATTTGTTGATATTTACTGTCTACTTTGAGGGCCATGGTGATATCACTGACCAAATGAAACAAATCTGTCTGTGGAAGCATCTAGCATTTACTTCAACACTTAGTAGTTATTTTAAGAATACAAAGCCAACTATTTATTACATGCAGCTGAAGAAAATACTTTTTAAATAACACTCTGTGACTTTCCTTTTAGATCAAATGGCTGTTCTTCTGAATTTATATTGCTCATATTCAATTGCAAATTTTCTTATGCACACAAGCAAAATGAAGCTGTTGCTTTTAATATGCTAGCTACATTAGCAGAAGACCTTTGCAAATAGTTAAGTGTCAGTTTTGTATCAATATCATCAGATGATTCAGAAAGAAAATCAGTTAAGTCAATTCCAATAGTGGTTCAGATTTTTTAGGAGGGTTCCCCCAGTTCTTGGAAATTTAGGAGGTTTTTTTTCTGTCAAAGATGAAACTTCGTTGTGAATGGTACTGTAAATTCAGTTCAGCATTACACATCTGTCCACTTATGCATTAATTTGACAGCCTACAACATCATGATAAAAATTAATATTCTTGCTAAAAGCACAGAAAAGTACTTAGAATTTAATGTGGTACCCATATAATTCATAATTACCTCCACACAGGCTGCAATATTCTGTCAATTGAAACAGAAACTTAAGTTGTCAAAATAATCAACACTTATTTTTTAAATATACACAGAGTAACTGAACAGCTAACTATTGTGATGAAAATGGTTGAATGCAAAAAAATACTTCAGCATGGCGGTACACTTTCTCTCTTTGCTTACCCATCATTGGTTTAAAAGTTTAAGCCTTCGAAGAACTACTTTATAAATCAGCCAAAGTATCCTACAATGGTGCTATAAACTTTTTTTTTAAGGAAAAACAGGTTGCCAAATTTTGGTTGCATTTTATTCAAAATATGCTTGAAATCTGTAATCGAAGGATTCAACAAATGGTGTGCCAAAAACTTTTGAATTTTTTGGTGAATTGCAGTTATTAAAAATGAGCTGGCAACAGGAATACATTGACATCTTTCCCTAAAAGCATGAAGGAAAATATACAAATTATTGAAAGCTCAATGCACAAGATTTAATTCTGAAATTCTGTAAATATACTTTGGATATCCTTATGGAAAGAATCTTCTGATGGCTTTCTTAATTTTAATTGGATAAATGTGTAGTCTAGAATGGAACAGAATGAAATTGAGAAAGCCTTAGTTTTGCAGCATCTAAATTTGGTAAAACAGAATAGTAGAAACAACTTATTTGAATTTTGTGCTGTCAGCACATTTGTCAAAGACATTCTGAATGGAGGGACTATGAACTGGAGGCCTGAAATATTTTATACTTTCCATATGAAAGAAATAGAATTGAGAGTATCCTCCATTTACCGGAATTGGTTCTGAACTCTACAGATATTTAGCACTTGTGGACAAAGTATTTTCTCACATAAAAATGTTATAGTTTAAGAGATGTTTGTTAAACATGAAAATGAAACTTTAAAGAAGAATGCAGGCAATTTTATGAAAAAATTAAAAGTCCATATTAAAATAATACTATATTCTTCAGAAAAATACCAGTGATGACATGGGATTAGATACACCTAAGAAACTGATCAGTACATGAATATATACCACAAATAATTATTTTTACTTGTTTTGGTGTTAAAATACTATTTTAAAAGTTTGGTTTTTAAAAAAACTTAAGTGTGCACAGGTATGTTTTTAGGTTCACCATAATAAACCAATTTATTGGGTAATACATATTTCAGAAGCATATAATTTTAATTATTTTTAGCATTCTCATTCTCAGAAATGTTTGGACTATAAATTATATGAAGACCCACTCCAGATGACAGACTACATTTTGCATATTTAAGACTAATTATTATGGACCTCTGGATTATAAGTTTGCATTATGAACCTCTGGCAGGTTGAAATTTCACTTAAGGATTTATATCCCCTTGTACTCATTGAAATGAGAAAACGAACAGTAAACACACAAGAAAAAAATATCCAACAGCAGCCAAGCAAGGGAAGGTCATAATCTGATGCAATAAATTTCAAAATTTATTTTGGCCACAGTGGAAATAAACAGAAAGTGATAGAACAATTGACAATAGAATAGTGCCTATTTACAAGGTTCTGAGATCCTATTTACAAAGTTACTGAAGCAAAATGTGACCCAAAAATATTAGTACAAACATTTTCAAATATGAAAAAGTTCAGGAAGCAATTCATTAATAAGCCCTTTTGGGGAAAAAGCATTTAATACAATCCAGACATTTAAGAGATGAATCGGTTGAGAAATGGAGAAAGCCAAGGCAAAATGATTGGTGATAAGGATTGATTTAAATATAGACGCAACTTAAACAACTATGAGAGTTACTGTTAGGGAACAGAACATGAATGTTGTAAACCTGGACAGCAGAAAAAATAGAAAATACAAGGAAAGAAAATAGGAAAAAGAATGTGCCCAATTTTATGAAAGTCCTCAATCAACCTAGTCTTTTGTTTAAATATATGCATAAAAAGATATCTTGAAGGCCATTAAAACCTCTTGGAAGAAAATATCTTGGGGCCATAATCGTAAGTTTTGAGCAATTTTTATCCGTTTTTCTCCTGGAAGGAGGAAAAATAGAGCAGTTCTTTTGTTCAAAACAACCAATTTTAAAACAAAATTTTTTGTGTGTTCTTGAATCATCCTGCAGAGAAGTAAAAAAGAGATGATTTTTACTTGTTTGTTTTGAATTATGTTTCTATTTCAGAATCTTAGCTCGTTAGTTACAAGCAAACTTCTAGTTCACAGGCAGTTCAAAGCATTTAATAATTTAAAAGATTCAACCATGTGTTGAATCTTATGGGTCAAGTGCTCATGGTTTTAGGAGTTTCTGCATCAGAAATTCTGGAGGTAGGGCCAAGAATCTGTGTTTTACAAAAGCCCTTCAGTTAATTCTACTATACACCAAATTATAGTTTCCAAGTGATACTGATGCTGGTGGTCTGGTGCCCACACTTTGAGAACCACTGCTGGCGGAGAGAGGAGGAGGAAAGAGACTCGCCTAGAAGTAGTTGCCCTGCCTAGGCCTTTGATAAACTGGAAGGAGTGAGAAGGGAATGCTTTGTTCTGCAGAGCTGCTTTGGAGGATGCTGGCCCTCTGGTTTCCACGTGGCTGTCATCTCCTGTAGACATCAGAGAGGACATTGTAAATAATAACCACAGTACAGCTAACAGTTATTGAGTGCTCACTATGTACCAGGTACTGTCCTAAATGTTTTCTATACCGTACCTCATTTATTCTGAGATAGATACTCTTATTCCATTTTATAGATGAGGAAACTGAAGCAAAAGCAATAATTTCCCCAAGTCCCCTAGCTAGTAAGTAGCAGAGCCAAACACAGGCTGTCTGACACCAGAGCCTGCGCTCGCAACCCCATCAGCAAAAGCTTAGATGACACTGCTTAGTTCCAGAAATTTTTAAAAAACTATTCTCTTCCACCTATGTGAAGTTTATTCCTTCAACTTCTAAAATTATTTCAAGCAGTTTAGCAAATTACATAGAATAGGAAAGTTGAAGAACGACCAGAAGAAAAAAAAAAATGTTACCAAACCTGGAAAATTAGGCAGCTAATTCACGTATAGGTTGTGTGAAAGGGTGTGTGTGTTCAGGGGAAGGGGCGGGTAATAAGGCAAAAGAAAGACTTAGGATTAAATTCAAGAGTAAATTACTATATAGTTCCTTAAAACATTTGAGAACTATGATGGCCTTCATTGCCTATTTATTGTTTTTAGTCATTTTGCAGAAAGTATATAGAAATCATACTCAAATGGATGTGTCCCGTATCAACACCCTAAAACTAAGTGTGTGAAGTTACAACATAACTTGGCAAAAAAAATTTCTGCTTTGGTTTAAAAGAATATTATCCTGTTACTTTTTTTCTAACAATCTACTCTTCTACTAATCTCACATAAGGGTTAGAACTAGAAGAGATCTAGCAAGCAGTTGTTAGACTTTCCCAGATTACAAAGGATGTTTTGTTTTTTAATTTCCTGCCAACAAAAAATTATATTTAGTAAAGATTATTTAAATTTCATTACATTTCTATAGAATTTGCTGCTATTGAAAATGAAAATTAAGGCATCTTCTGCCTTATGAATATCTAAGTTAGATGATGAGTGGGAAGAAAGTAAGTAGAAAGTATACTTAGAAGATACGGACGTTAAGGTAGGGTATTGCCTTATGATAATATAATTTCGGAGAAGAAAATGTTAAGATGATAAAGCAATTTAGATTTAATAATCAGACACTATAATTTTTAGTGGTAATATTCATGGTGTTGATTGTTGATTGCGTAGCCTTTAGTCTTAGGACTTAACTAGATGTTCCTAATCTTTTGAGTTCCCTTTAAAAATGCAATGATAGCTGTGAACTCTCTCCTTCAAAAACAAATAGATCTAAACATACAACTTTTGGCCAGATGCAGTGGCTCACACCTATAATCCCAGCACTTTGGGAGGCTGAGGCAGGAGGATTGCTTGAGGCCAGGAGTTTGAGACCAGCCTGGGCAACATGGTGAGAACTTGTTCTCTACAAAAAAAAAAAAATTAAAAAATTAGTCCCAGCTGCTCAGGAGGCTGAGGTGGGAGGATCGCTTGTGCCCAGGAGTTCGAGGTTACAATGAGCTGTGTTCAGCCACTGCACTCCAGCCTGGGCAACAGAGACCCTATCTCTAAAAATAAATAAATGTATAACTTTAAAAAGGGAAATGAAAGTTGCAGAATATGATTTTGTCAAAGGTTTTTCCTAGACAATGTATTTTTTCCTGGATCTGGCAACTTTCTACACATGTAATATGTTTAGAGAATTGAGTTTCTGGTTTTTCTAGTTAATTTAAAATTCGACTTAACTTATGTCATATTTTATCATACTTGAAAAACCACTTTTCAAAGAACAGAATACAGTAACTGTACCATTTATCACTAGTGATTCTGAAAGCATTTTGGGATCTTGTAATTACTTAGAAACAATATTAGCAGCCCTAAATTTTATTTAATCCTGTGTACTTCAGTTTTCTCATTATTTAAGTGGTAAATATTTGACCTTACTGTAATAGGATTCTCTGATTTCTGTATTTCAGAATTGCCATTGCCTTCAGAAAGTGTTGATATTATTATTTCTGACATTCCATTTGGGAAAAAGTTTAAGTTAGGAAAGGACGTCAAAAGCATTCTACAAGAAATGGAAAGGTAAGTTGTTGAATTTATTTCCATAATTTTTTAGCTACTGGGCATTTAACCAAAATATGTCGTAGCTCTTCAGTTAAGGTCTGATTGCATTGTAATAATTTCTCAGAGTTTTTGTAGCTTAATTTTCTAAGGTTTCAAGTCAGAAGTTTATAATTGAAATTTTATTCCATGTCATCTTACACTATAAATTTTATTCTGAAAAATATTAATTTTTTATTGTTTGAAATTTGAATATATGAAATAGTGACCTATATTTCAGTCATAGGGCTGAATCAGAAATTTAATTTGCTTCTAACCTTTCCAAAAACCCCACCTCCTATGTGTTAATCCACCATACTTAATAGATGAGAAACTGGAGCCTGGAAAGATTAACTTTCTCATGATCACACAGCAGCTAAAGAACAGAACGGAATTGTTACATAAGAAAGACTCAGTAACACAGAATGGACTGTGAAATGAAAATGCAGAAATATTCATCTTACAGTTTCTAATGTTGACCTGAGGGAACATAATTCGATGGAAGTATTTCTTTGAGAGGTTCAAACAGTGACGCGTGGATATTTATTTTTGTGATCCATTTAAGTTGACAAAGGAGAGAACCTAGAACGCACACAGGAATGAATGAACGTGAATATAAGAGGTCAATTGATATTAAATTGTCTAGCTGGTCATTTGATAGAGTAGGACAACATTTATGTCCAAGAGCCTGCTATGTAAATAGCATGTCACCAGTTGAAAAATGAGCCATGTGTTTTGGATGGAGAAAATTCAGTGTCAAGGCTAACATTCTGTAAGGAAAATTAAAGCTTGACACGATATCTAAGCTCTACTAAGAGCCATCTCACTGCCTTTTGTGAGCTGGGTGCTCCAAACTTTTGGGGGGGATTATCTTATTTCTAAGCAACTTTCCCTGCTACCCAGTTACCTAATTCTTGATGTATTACCTTCTGAGCAGCACCTATAATTCAGACATTTCCTGAGCACCTATACTGCCTTCTGCCCAGTATCACGTCCCCCTCAAGTAGATTTTGCAACCTTGACTTACAGTAAATCATTTTAGGAGCTTTTAAAAAATACTGATGCCCATTCTCCACTCCTCCCCACCAAGGCTCTGATTTAATTGATCCTGGGGTAGGATCTCAGCATCACTATTTCTTAAAAGTTCCCAAGGTGATTCTGTTGTGCGGCCAGGGTTGGTAACTACAGCCTTTGAACCTAACTATTAAGAGATAATTCTCCATCTATAACATTAACCAAGTCATGGTAAGATACTAATAATAAGCGTGACTAGTGACTTGCATTTAACCTGGAAGGTTCCAGAGAGATAATGGTGTACCCTAACTGAAGATCTAATGCTGCATCTTAGACATCTCCACAAGTCAGTGGAGGGCAGTATTTTAAGTAGACAGTCCTTGTGGCACTAGTAAATTATACCAGTCTAACTTTCTCTAGGCTGGGTTTGGTTTTTAATTCCAGGTAATTGAAAATGAGACAGTAAAAGATACGGCTGCCTTCACATTGTAGGAGTAAATTCGAATATTTACCTGAGAATCAGGAAGATGAATATTTAAGACTTCCTACGTAATTAGAGTACTTCAGTAGGACCAGTTCAAAGTGTATGTATTTGGATATATAAGGGACTTTTCCTTCTCCTGTGACCAAGCTTCCTTGCCACCTGCTCCCAACCTTTATGTCTGACTTTTGATTTTTTATGGTTTGAGGTTTTATACAAGCAATGTAGCATAATATAATGGTTAAGAGTACAGGCTTTGGAGCCAGACTACCTGGGTTCCACTCTTGACTCTACTACTTAAATAGTTCTTCAGTCATAAGCATATTGCTTAACTGCTATGTGTGTTTTTAAATAATACTCACCTCATAGCATTGTTCTGAAGATTCAGAGTGCATTTGCAACTCTTGGAACAGTGTTAGGCTCCTAGGAAGTGCTCAGTATCTGTTATCTGTTACCTGATTTTTTAGTGTAAACCACTTCAGATCCTTTTGGGAAGTAGATGGGGGTATATAAAAATATATCTAAGTACACGTAACTTTTCTCTTGATGGTTTACTGATAGTTTAAGGCCCTAGCTAGAAAATGGAAGGAATGGAGAATTGTGTTAGTGAAAATAAGAAAAATACAAGAGGTCAGTAAACCTGTTCATAATAAGGAGTGGAAATAGTTGGTACTATATGTAATACAGAGCTGGATTCTTTGAGAAAGAACATGGAATCAGAATTAAAGACTGTCAGAAAATGATTGCTCTGGTGGCATGAGCTGTGCACTCTCAGCACAATTATTTCCTTCTTTTATTTATTTAGGGATTAACCATTTTATAGGTGCAGAGCATTGTGAGGAATTCAGAAAAGCATAATATTTGAATTTTCCTCTCAAATATAACCATGCAAAACGTATGAGGAAAATGAGAAATTCAGCTTGCTCAGCTCGGAAGAAGGCAGCAGTGCATGCCAAAGAGGCTTGAGATAGTTTCAGGAAAGAAGCGAGATTTCAGTAAAATTTGAAGTTTAGAAAGAATTAAAAAGGAGACCACCTCATGTTTTATATGTACAGATGTTCAGTATTTCTTGAGTGAATATGCAGCAAAAATCATGTTCCAGAAACAATGAGTACACTGGACTGCCTGGAGCAGAAGATTTGTAGTAGGTGGTTTAGACTTAATGTGTTCCATGGGCAAATAATTTAGGATTATTTGTGTCGTCTACCTCTAGTTTTGCAAGTTCTCATGCAAAAGAGAAACCTCTTATGTTGTTTGAAACAGAATTTCCCCAACTTACTGACCACTGAATTTTTTTTCAAGAAATAATATTTTATTAATATTACCATCATCAAACACTGATAACATTAGTGTTCAAAGGAGCATAATTTGGTAAAAGTTGCCTTATAATTTCTGAATAGCTTTCTTAATAAGAAATTGTGTGTGTGTGTACATGGAAAGATGCCTAGAAGGACATTTATCAAAAATGTTAATCTCTTAGTTGCAGGATTTCAGGTGATTTTTACTTTCTTATTTTCTCCACTATTTGAAAAAATTTATAGTAAATAAATTGGTGAATGTCCTGCTAGGCATCTTGCTAGGTACAAGATACATATTTGTACTTGCAGAAATAGATACCAGTTTTTTATTGTACATAAATAGAATCATCCTTAATTTGCTGTACTGTAACATGCTTTTCTTTCCCACGCAACAATATGTCATGAATCTCCTTTCTGATCGGTTATTATAATTACATTATAATCTTCAATGGTTGCCATAGTTTTATGTTATATGTATGTGCCATTTGCAGCTGTACTTATGGATGAACATTTAGGTAATTCCCAATTTTTTATTTAACAAAGAACAATGCTCTGAACATACTTGCACAGTTCTTCAAACTTACTGTCTGGCCAAGTTACTTAAAACCACGCTGCCTCGGTTTCTTCATCTGCAAAATGGCAATGCTAATAGAACAGACTTGAAAAGATAATTCTGAGGGTTGAATGATATCTAATACAAAGCATTTAAAACAGTGCCTGGCACGTAATGAGTACTCCATAAATATTAGCTATCGTCACCATTATTATCACTATTATTCTACTCCTTCTATTATGTCTTATATGATTTCCTAGAAGTGAGATCGCGAGATCAGAGGTTATGCACGTTTCATATTTTGATACATTACTGCTAAACTACTGTCCCAAAAAATTTATACTAATTTGTGTCTTCGGGAGTACTCATTTTCTCATAATCCTGTCATCCTCGCTGTGGCAATCCTTCTATCTTTGTTAATATGGTAGGTAAATCGTAGTATCTCATTTATTATTTTAATCATATTTGCTTTTGTGTGTTTAGAGATATTTATATGTTTTCTTGTTTCTGTCTCACGGTGTACAAGCACATCTGTCCTCATCCCACCCCCTCCTTTCTTAGTGGAAGAGGTTTCTCTCTTCCTGCCGGAATTTATCCTGTCAGTCCTTTCCTCCTCAAGAATCGTACTCAGCCCGCTTCTCATTGTTCTCTTCAGCCTGTTCATCTCCTTGTTCTTCGAAGGAGATTGGCATCCCTTCCCCAGGTGCTTTTGGAGGTCTTTGCATCTCCCTGCATTGTACTTGGCCCTGGAGATAAAGAAGTGAGTAGGACAGATGAGGTCTCTGACCGTCCAGTGTGGGAAGACAGATTGTTGATAAGTAAACAAAGAAGATCATTTCAGATCACGATTGGTACGATGAAGGAAATTAAACAGGACATTTTGCTGGAGAGTGGGAGAAAAGCAGTGGTTACCTTATATAGGTGGTCAGGAAAGGCCTCTCCAAGGAGGAGAGATTTGAACTCTGGGGCGTAAGTGATGAGAACGCGCACAAGGGGGTGAGGGTTAAGTGCAGCGTGAACAGCAAGGCCAAATGTCCTAAGGCAAGAAGCAGCTTGGTGAGTCTGAGCAGCTGAAGGAAGGTCAGCGTGCAAAGGAAGCAAGCAGGCAGTGACGTTGGGAAGGTAGGTGAGGGTCAGATCGTGTAGGGACCTTGTGTGCCATACTAAGGAGGTTAGAATTTATTTGCAGTACAGTGAAAGCAACAGGAGAGTTAGCAGGGATTTGTGTTTGTCTTCTGTGTGGAAACTGGGAAGGGAGAGTGGGAGGGGTGGCGAGAATGGAAACAAGACCTGTCTGCCAGGAGATTGTGGTTATGGTCCAGGCAAACCATGAATGAAGCAGGGGGAGAAAGGATTGTCTGGATTTGCTGGTGGCTTAGATGAGGGAAAACTGCCTAAGCTGCTTACGTCTTTGCTAGGCGTGAGGCAGAGTCCCTTTATCTCTTGGTCCTCTAGCTGTCACTCTGTTTTCTTTTTTTTTTTTTTCTTTTTTGAGACATAGTCTCACTCTGTCACCCTGGGTAGAGTGCAGCGGCGTCATCCTAGCTCACTGCAGCCTCAAACTCCTGGGCTCAAGCGATCCTCCTGCCTCAGCCTCCCGAGTTGCCAGCACTAGAGGCGCGCACCACCATGCCTGGCTAATTTTTCTATTTTTGGTAGAGACAGGGTCTTGCTCTTGCTCAGGCTGGTCTCGAACTCCTGATCCTGAGCTCAAACGATCCTCCCTCCTCACCCTCCCAGAGTGCTAGGATTACAGGCATGAGCCACCGCGCCCGGCCTGTCACCCTGTTTCTTACCCGTACAGCTGAAATTCTTGGAAAGAACAGTCTACACTTGACATCTCTGCTTCCTTACCTTCCAGTCCACACTCAACTCTGGCAGACCAGCATCTGCGCCTGCCCTTAACTAGGACTGCTGTCTCCAGACTCACTAATGACTTCCTGTAATCCTTGCCACCTGTGAGTCCTGTAGCATTTGACACTGTTGAGACCATTCTCTTCTCGGAACTGTACTCCTTTGTGGCTTCCATGACGTCACTGTTGTCCACGTTTTCTCTTAGGATATCTTTTTCATGGGCCTCCTCCTCTGTCCCTCCTTAAATATGAAGTCTCTGCTTCATGACCCTTTTTCTCTTCTCGCTCTGTACCCATACGATGCCACCCACCGTTACAGCTCTGTCTGCCACTGACTGTTGAAACTCTTTTATCTCCACCTCAAGCCCCGGTCTTTCTCGTTACCTACAGGCTGGGTATCCAGCCATCTGGTGGAGTCCACACTTAAGTGTTCCTTAGGTACCTCAGCACGTTCCAAGGGGAACTCTTTACTACACCCCCTGCACCCCGCCTCTGACCCACCTACCTACCGAACCCCCACACCCCTCTGACCCACCCACCAACTGAACCACTCTCAGCGCTGCCCCCTCTCCACTTCCTCCTGTCTGTGCTGCTTTTTCTGCCTCCAGCACCCTCGCTTGCTCCAGCCCCTCGCTGTCACTTTGCCTGCCTCACTCCTGCTTGTCCAGCACAGGTATCTCAGCTTTCGGGAAATTTCCCGCTCTCTCCCATGCCTGGGTTTGTGTTCCCAGGCACTTCACGCCTGCCTTGATTGTGACGTTTATCCACGTTCCTCACCTGCCTCTCTCGCACCGGCTGGTTATCTCTTTAACAACTCACAGGACCCAGGACCGAGGAAAAAGTGTCTTCATCACTTTTTCTACATAAGTGCTATACAGACTTTGTTTGAATGACTGAATGAAAGAATTCTCCTCAGAAAGCTGACACTTCAGGGTCTGCCCTTTTTCTGATCTTTCCTTTGCCATTTCTTTGTTCATGTCGCCTTTCCTGGTGACCTTCTTCTGCCATCAGCCTGCTGCCTTTAACGTACGCTGATTCTTTAGGATTCTGTCATTGCCTTTCCTTCGTACGATCATTTATTAGAATGTAACTACAGATTACTTTGAGGCTTGCCTTTTAAGTAGAGTAAAAATAGATAATTAAAGCAGATTTGTACTAGGGATTTCATAATTACTATAATGAATATGCATGATGGAAGATAGTACCTAATTATCAAAAATTCTTGTATTTAAATAGATAAAATTAAATTTCAAATTAAAAACACCAAACATTTTAAATGAAGTGGGATTGTTTGTTGTCTAAAAAGAAAGAGATACTCATACCAATTACCGTTTTTTGTCAGAGTGCTTCGTGTTGGCGGAACCGTTGTATTGTTGCTTAGCGAAGATCACCGCAGGCGCCTTGGAGGTTGTAAAGAGAGCAGCACCCCTTTGAATTCCAAGAACAGTCACACAGATGAACCTGGAATTAAAAAGTGCTTGAATCTTGAAGAAACAACTGGCATATCAGAGACAGAATTGTCTTCATTTGAAGCCAGTAACCAGGAGCGCTTAGACAAAATGTCACCATTTGGCTCTTTGATACCAGTGGAATGCTACAAAGTTAGCCTTGGAAAGACAGATGCGTTCATATATAAATATAAGAAGTCACACTCTTCTGCACTGTAGCAGGCTGGCTGCCATCAGCCAGGTTCAAGTCCGCACGTGTTAGCTGTACAGCAGGAGAAGTTCGCTGTCTCTAGGATTCTTTGTAGTGCCCGCAGAGGTCCAAGTGAGCAAGTTCCCCCTAAGACAGGAGGTGTGGCTGATTAACCACCTTCTTAGTAAGAGTTTCTGCTTTATACTGTAAAGCACTTAATGTTTTTTAACAAAGAACAGTTAGTAAATATTTTTAAAAGGCTCTTAAGTTTTGTATTCTGTCAGAATGTGAAAAGATCTATTCTGTCGTGCATTGTTTCTGAGGAAAAGTTTCAACTTCAAAATGAGTTTTCAGGGGTTACATAAGTGTATCACAACACAATGTTGGTGATATTTTAATTATCAAATTTTTAGAAATATAGAAACCTTTGTATGTAACTTCTTTTGATATTTAACTTGATTTTTGAGTCTGTAATTTTCTTCTCCATTGGAATGAAAATAATTTGTATTTCCAAAACATTTTGTATGTCTCATATTATGTAAAACATCAGTGAGAATAATAAGAATTAAGCCAGTATCCTTCAACATGATGGAAAATGACATTTGCTTTTTTTCTAAAAGCATTAATAAATTGTCACCTCACCCATATTTCTAGAAATTCAGTATGTTTCTTGTGTTCATTATTTGGGAAAAAGAAACAGTAAGTTGAGGAAAATCTATGTTCTGATTTCATTTTTTCAATAGCCTGATATAGTGGTTCAATTTGTTGACTGCTTTAGTACCATTTGAACAACCTTCCTATGTTTGCGAAATTTCCTACCTGTGAATCTCACCTCTCCAAAGCAGAAGCCAGAAAATTTGCTTTCTAGCCAGGGTGTTGTATGTAACCTAGGCCCTTAGTGTCAAGGTATACTCACCATGTGCAAGGTGTGGCATTTGTACCCAATGGCAGCAACAAAGCGGTCTTCATCAGAACATCCCTATCCTGAGGTTTCAGCAGTGCTTCTGGCCGTGTAGCCTCTAAGCTTATCTCTCTGGCCTTCCAAGAAAATTCTGAAAGCTACCTACTAATCTTGAATACATTTCACTTTAGCTAAAACTCTAGATTTGGTTGTGTTGTAAGCAGGTTTGACTCTGATATGGAGATTGATACTCTGGGGGTTTCATGCAACAAGCCCCCAGAAATGTGAATTTGTTATTGGTTATCTTATCTGGCCTGGTTGGGTTAAAGGCAGTGAGGATACAGCTAGTATTATAGAAAGTTTATGGCATGTGATGGTGGAAGAGTTTATAATTCCTGTGCTTACCTGATGCTATAGGAAATATCAAAAACCGGAGGAATATGAGCACTGTGGGATAGGCTGTCTGCTTTTGATAGAACTTGACAGTGCAAAGAAAAAGAGCAAGATTCCTATAGTACTTGCTCCTTGGGTTAAAGCAGTGGTCTCAGCCAGGGATGATTTTGTCCCCCAGAGGACATTTGGCAATGTCTGCAGACGTTTTTGGTTGCTACAACTTGGTGGGGAAAAGAGACACTACTGGCATGTAGCGGATAACTTGGATGGAGAGATTAGGTTAAAGAGGTAGTGGGTGGCAGGTGGAGGTGGTGGGTCAGATCAGATAGGGCCTTGAAGACTATTAGAAGGACTTTGGCCTTTACTGAAAAGCACTGAAAGAATTTTTAACAGATGACGTCTAACACATATTTAAAGGATCATTGTAGCTGCTGTATTGCAAATTGTAGGGAGGAAAGGGTGAAAGTAAATCAGTTGGGAGTTTTTTGCAATAATTCAAGTGAGAGGAAATGGTAGCTTGCCCCAGGATCGTAGCAATAGAGGGGTGGTAAAAGGCAGATGGATCCTGGACATATTTTGAAAGTAGAACCAGCAGAATCTGCTGAC
This sequence comes from Daubentonia madagascariensis, assembly GCA_023783475.1. NCBI lineage: Eukaryota > Metazoa > Chordata > Mammalia > Primates > Daubentoniidae > Daubentonia > Daubentonia madagascariensis. The sequence continues at coordinate 33,749,212 of JAKFHU010001035.1, read as the reverse complement.
ATTTTAGATGTGTAGTGTGATAGATGGAGAGGAGACAGGAATGACCACAAGATTTTTGGCTAAGAACCTGGAACATGGAGTTATCAACTTAGAGGGGAAAGGCTGCAGGGGCTTGGGGGGTTGGCGGGAGATATCAGAAGCTCAGTTTTGGACTTGCTAGTCTAGACAGTCTAATTTAGGCATGTCTAGACAGTCTAAACTAGCAAATCTTGTTTAGACTTGCTGCTAGACAGTTTTGGACTTGCTAATTTTGAAATGTGCATTAAACATTAAGTGGATGTTGAGTAGGCAATTGAACATATGAATCTGCAGTTTAAGAAAAAGGTCTGCTCTGGAGATATATATTAGGGAATTGCCATTATTTAGGTGGCATGAAACTGGATGGGATAACCAAAGGATTGAGTGTAGGAGAAAAAGGAAGAGGACCAGGGCTGAGCCCTGAATTCCTCCAATCCTAAGAGGTTGGGAGAAGAGAAGGAATCTTCAAGAAGACTGAGATGGAGTGAAAAGTGAGGTAGAAGGAAAACTGAGTATGGTTGGCTCAAAGGCATATGAACAAAGGGTATGGAAGAGGAAGTGTTCAACTCTACAAATGCTGCTAACCAACCAGGTAAGAAAAGGACTGGAAATTGACCACTGGATTTAGCAATGAGGAGGTCATTAGTGACCTTGACGGTGGGGGTTTTGGTGTAGTGGAGGGGGGAGCAAAACCAGACTGCAGTAGGCTTAAAGAAGCAGAGGTGGAGGTAGTGAGCATAGACAACTCTTTCAACTAGTTTTGCAGAAAAGGGGAGCAAAGAAATGGGGGTATTAGGTTGGTAAGGGATGTGGAATCAAGAGAATGATTTTTTTTTTTTAAGTTGGAAGAAGTAGCAGCATGTTTTTTATGTTGGAAAAAAAGTTCCAGGAAAAAGAAAAAGTTGATGAAGTAGGAAAAAGGGGGATAAGTGCTGGAGTGATGTCCTTGAGTAAGAAGAGGATGGAATGTAGTCCACAAGTGGAGGAATTAGCTTTAGATAGGAGCATGAATAATGTATCCATGGTTACAGTGGGACGGCAGTATACAGACATTTCTGCCATAGTATGATAAGTGTGCTCCTGAAAATTTTTTCATTCTCAAATTAATGCACTAAAAATAACAGAATTTACAGAAAAAAAAAAGGGTTGGGGCAGACCATTCCAAACCTATCCAACTTTGCAACCTGAGCACTAACAAAAACACCAATCTTAATAAGAATATTATCACAGTTAAAAAGACATATTCCTAATAAATAAATATATTATCAGTAAATAAAGGACTTCACCTTTTCAAACAAAGGGCAAAGGCACCTTGATAGAATTGGGCCTAAGGAAGAGTAGAAGTTACAGAGTTACACGATCAGCACCGTCTGGCCAAGGCATGATCTGTGGCCAAGCTGAACCAAGAAGAGCATGTGATGATGGGTGTCGTTAAGTGCCTTATTCTGCAGCTTACCTGTTCAGCCCATTCCACTGGTGTCCTTCACATTCAGCTGCTCTTATCTAGTGACACAAAACAATGTGCTAAGGGAAACAAATCACTTGTGAACCAACCCAATTTCCACATTATAGTGACATCATGTCCCTACTTAGCAATATTTGATTTAATGCCCATTGCTACAGAAACACGTGTTGTAGGAGAACAGACTAGAAGTGGGAGCAGATGCGGGAAGGTGGGTGGATGTGGTGGTGATAGACTATGGAAGTTCTCTTCTGACCACTTCAATTTTCTCAGTGAAAAACTACATGATAGATTCAGTTCCTGAGTCTATGGTCAGAATAGCTACCCCTAGCAATTATAGAATTCCCATAATGGCTTTTTGACTCATGGGGTAAGGGTGTCAATTATTGGAAGAGCCAACATCAACTCCTCAGTCCCCTCCTTCCTCCCAAAATAGACAAAAGTAATACCATATCTTTGTAGAACCTGCAGATGTTAGTACCTCCAGTAAGAAAGGCACAGATGCTGAGGGAACTCTTTGGCATCTGAAGGCAGCCTACGTCACCTTTGGGTTTGCTACTCAGACTCATTTACTTTTAATAGAGGCCTGGGCAAGAGAGGGTTCTCCAGCCGGTCCGGCCCCACTGTAAGCAGCTCTGCATTAATGCCTTCATGACCCAGGAGAGCTAATGGTGCTCAGAGCATCTGTGGCAGACCTGGATGCTATGTGGAGCATGCAGCAAATCCCAGTAGGGGAAGCACAGCTGCAGCCTCTTAGCTTTTGGAGCAAAGCCAAGCTCCTTTGTGCAAGTAATTATTTTCCTTTTAGAAATAACTCTTGGTTTGCTACTGAGGCTTGCTACTGAGAACTTGACCATGGGACAATAGGTGACCATGTGACCTAAACCACCCGTCTTAAACTGGAAGTGATTTGATCCACCAAGCCCAGCCCAGCAGCACACCCTCATCAGGTGGAAGTGGCATGTATCTGCACTGAGCTCCACTGGATGACCGAATTCATGAGCTGCAGGGGCAATCAATCAGTGCTCTTATCCCCTTAGTGTGCCTCCTGCCACACCACTACCCCTCCCTCACAGCCACGGTCTCATGGGGAATTCCCAATGAGCAAGTCACCAAGGAGGAAATAAGTCAAATTTGGCTTACAGATGACTCTGCAAGTTTTGCTGGCACCAGGGGAATTTAATGGTAGCCACTCAGGGTGAGGGACAGTGGGGAAAGGAAATCCTCCCAGGGAGCAGAACTTTGAGTGGTCCATGTTGCACACTTTGCCTGGATGGAGAGATGGCCTGAGAGATCCACACTATGTCATGTGTAGTGGCTAACAATTTGAATGATGGTCAGGGACATGAAAGAAGGTCTGGGGGACAGGAATATGTATGGACATCTAATAACAGGCCCCCAAACGGGAGAATATTTGTGTCTAATTGGAATGGTCACAAGAGATCCCACTGTGGAGAGGTTCTAAGTATGTAGTGGAAGCTTGCCTGCCCTGTGCCCTGTGTGTGTCAGCCTGCCCTTCCCCAGCACTCTGGCACTTGCTCAATGGCCTTGTGGACAAGTGGCCATGGTTGCAGGGATGGAGACAATACATTGGTCCAACAAGGACTTCTCACCAAGGCTGATGTGACTACTGCCACTGCTGATTAATTTTCAGCAGCAGTGACTAATCCTAAGGCTTGTTACAACACTACTGCTGTGGTTTGAGTTTGTCCCCTCTGAAACTCATGTTGAAGATTGATCCCTCATGTGGCAGTGTTGGGAGGTGGTGCCTAGTAGAGGGTGTTGGGGTCATGGGGGTAGATCCCTCATGAATAGATTAATGCCCTCCTGAGGGACTGAATTTGTTCTCACTCTTGCAGGAATGGATTAGTTACCAGAGAGTGGATTGCTATAAAAGTGAGTTCTGCTTCCTAGACTCTCTTGCTTCCTCTCTCTATATGTGATCTCTTTGCACATGCCTGCTCGCTTTTCTGCTTCTCCATCATATTTTGACCCAGCATGTGGCCCTCACCAGAAGCTGGTCAGATGAACTTCCCAGCCTGCAGAATCATGACCTCAAAAAATGTCTTTTCTTTATAAGCTACCTAGTCTCAAGTATTCTGTTATAGCAACACAAAATAGACTAAGACAACTACAAATCGGGGAGAATTATATTGAAAACCCTCTCCTTGTGGAGAAGACAATAAATTGTCCTCATTGGCATAACTATTCTGGATTTGGATTCTCTATGCCAACAACACCGTCCATGGACTTAACAAATCGCCGTATTCCCTATCATTTATTTCCATGTAACAATGCTTGTCACCAAAGAGCTCATTTAACAGGGATGTGAGTGAGACAAGAGACTGAGGCTCGTAGGATTTCTTGTCTTACCATGTACGCCATCTCTTGAAACAGAAGGCCTTATGGCACAGTGGAATGACCTATTGAATGCTCAGTTACTGTGCAGCAGGGAGAGGGAACTCCTTGAGAGAATGAGATGCCTTCCTCCGGGACACTGTGTGCTGTGAATCAGTGGCCAATAGATGGTGCTCTTTCTCCCATCGTCGGAATAATGAGATCAAGAGCTGGAGGTGAGACTGGTACCTGTTACCGTATCACTCCTAACTACCCTATTAAAACATTTGCATCTTGTCACTGGAGCATCTGGGCTCCCTGGAGTAGAGTTCTCAATGCTTCTAGTTCCAGGGGGGAAACTTTAGTGCTGTCACCTATTGCATGAAGGGTCAGGATATATTCCACACCATCCCTTGGTCTCCTCATCAACTCATGGAAAGATCAGTTACATTACAACAGATCACCACACCACCACCGCCATAACCATCACCACTACCATCCTCGCCCAGGGGTCTCCTTTCTTATAGGGCAACCATGAGAAAAGAGCATTTCCAATGGGGAGATGCAAAAGCCTCTTGCTGCTAGGCAGTCTGAATTTGGTCTACCAGCTCTTTACGGAATTGTCTGCAAAGCCAGCTGCTCTGCACATGGGATACTTGGGGTACCTAGGGACCTTGGGGCCCCATGTCACAGTCCCGCCTGCTAGGGGGAGAAGAGACGCAGGGAGAAAGCCTCCAGTTCTGTGGGAATCTGAACTTGAATGTAGCCACCTCCTCTTTCTGGGAGAAGGGGTGCCCCCAAATTCCCAGCTGCCCATTGTCCATGTAATCCACTGTGAGCACCCAGAGTCATTCATGGACATCCCTTCTCCTTCCAAAATAGTTCCCAAGAGAGGGTTTCTTCTGTCAGCAGACACAATGAAGCCATTGAATTAGGAGGTAAGACTGCCACCTCATTATTTTGGATTCTTGATTCCACTGGACAGAAAGGCACAAAGGGGGTTAACTGTGTGGGGTGGAGTGTTTTCTCCAAGTACTCAGGGAGAGGTATGTCTAGAACTCTGTCATCCAGAGGTTCCCACCAAGACCAGAGCTAAGACAAAGATTTCCTTGCAGATAATTTATGTTGGGAGTGGGGGACTAGTTGGGAAGGGGTGAAGTATGGAAAGAGGGAAAGGTAATCCAAAGACGCACTGTTGCGCTGATCTCCACTGTGAGAAGATGGGATCTGATTCTGTAGGGCTCCTCTAAAGAGCTATGTAAAATACACCCCAGAATTGTCCACCCAAGGGGCAAAAGAAGAGCGTGTCCACCAGCTCAAGTCCCCCGTTGGTCAAGAGTAGGATGACTTTCATTGCTTCCCACTTTTAGGATTTCATCCCCACAATTTAATTCATAATTTACAGACTGTCAAATGGAACTACAGGAGGAATGGAAACCACCCAGAAATCATGTTCTTGAAGTGCGTGTGTTACCCTTGTCCAAAGGCAAGAGGATGAGCAGGTTTTTGTTCGTATGAAGCATAATTGTGTTGTGTTACATGGGAATATTGGTTGTTTGGAGGAAGTTTAAATATGGAATAAGAACTGATATTGATGTTGGGCATCCAAAGAGTGTATCAAAATGGTAAATTAGCATATTTTTGGGTTACCCCAAAACACTTTTCCAATGTTTGGGGAATTTTCTACCTTTCGAGTCCCACCTCTCCAAGGCAGAAACCAGAACACTAGCTTTCCCAATCTCTCTTATAGGTAGAATGTGGGCCAGACACTGACAGATGACAATTTGATTCAGACGTGAGCTATGTTAAGGTGGCAGGCACCATGGAACCACTTTCTGGGAGGGTGGCAGCAGAGGCCGACAGGGGCAGAGAGGTTCAGCGTTCAGGGTTCGGCTTTGACGGTGAAGCTGGGGTGTGGGTGCCTGTCAGATGGTTTGGATCCTGTTCCTAGTTGTATAGCCTCCCAGATCAATTTTCTGATCCTCATGAGCATCCTAATATGTTTTTTAAACAAGCTCTTTTTCTCCTAAACTACCTGGAGCAGATTCTGTCAATTGCAACTGGGAGCCCTGTGCCACACAGCCAGGCTGCTGGCGCACACCCCTGTCCCGCAGGCGCCGCAGAGCTCATTTGCAGGGCAGTGCCTCCATAAGTTTTGCTTTTTCCCTTTTACCATATTTTCCAAGTGTCAATTTTATCATTCTTTACTCCCCCTCCCCCAAATCACTTTTAATGTTTGGGCCTCTCAAAGATTTCAAATGATACAGTCTTTTTCATTGTGTGCCTAAGCTTTACTTGGGTCTTTAGGAGAGAAGAAAAAAATGTGTGGGGTTGGAGCATGTGACCAAAATGCAGCCAATGGCAGGTAGAAAAATGCCTTTCTTCATTGATTTGCATGACAATGGTGTGTGTAGATCCTAAGAGGCAGTGGTTCTAATGATCTCAATGTACTTGGCAGAATTAGATCATGATTTTAGTTTCTGCTAAAACATCTTTAATATCAAATGCACATGACTATAAAGTTTTTCTGAGAACTTTTGAAAGTTGGAGGATATCTTCTAGTTGGAGTACTATTTTATAATATCTTCGTTTCTCCCCCAGCACAGGGCACAGGGTGTGGCACACATGAACAATTGATATTTTTTTGAACTAAATTGAACTAGCTCCAGGTAGGAGGGAACAAATAAATGCCTGTGTATCTGAGAACAGTGAGTCAAAAGGACACTCAGAAACCATTCAGGAGACAGACAGCTGTCAGGGGAGACACCGACTTCCTATGTAACCTAGAAAGCTAAGGCTCATTAGGGATGCAAAACAAATTGAAGTTCAAGAGGAACTGCTCACTTAGCTATTAAGTAAATATGACTATTCAGGGAGCTATGCAAGAAAGCCTTTGGACTAAAATTAGGTAAGATGCAAAGTCTTAACAGAGAAATCCTGCTAATTAAGAAATCTCAAGTGAGTGTTTTTACGCATGCTTATAATTTCCCATCGTGTCTGTAGCCTTTTCAAAGCGCCTAGTCATTCACTCATTCATTTGCTCCTTCATTCATTCAGTTATCAGGCATTTACTGAGTACTTGCTACCTGTCAGTCCCCTCCTTGGTAACCTGGCCCTGCCTGAATGGCTGCTGTGACAGCTCTCTGCAAGGGATCTGGGTAGGAACGGGAGGACACTAGGCAGAAGCCCCCACTTCTGAGAGATAGGAATATCCTTGGCCTTCGGAAATGGAGGGATGAAACCACTTTCTGGAAAATCCTGACAGAGAGAAAGACGAACAGAGTCCAGGAACACATTTGAGAGTCAAGTTATGGAGTGTTGGGAATTTAAAGAAACAACTAAAAACATACTTCAGTACATGGACAGCTCAGCTTTTTATTTTAGTTAAATTCCATGGATTTATTAAGTTCATGAGAATCAGGAGATCTGAAGTGTAATTTTGACATCTGAGCACCACGGTCATTTGACACCGTCAGCCTTCACGCAGTTCCTCCTGCGAGCGCCTGCCTTCTCAGGGCTGACACAAGCCAGAGTGGTTATTCCAGGCCCCTCCCTCCCCGCACCCCTCCCACTTACGCATTATTTCTACCATTTTTTGTTCGCCTTTCTAGCTTCCCTTTTGTGACTCCTGCCCTTGGTGTCCCTACACTATTTGAGATTGCTTTCACCTCGGAGGAGTGGGTGTTTTAACCATGCACTTTGCCAGGGAGCCCCAAATGCCCAGTAACATGGGAGCCAAGGAAAACTGGTTCACTGGGCCAAAGGCTTTTCACCTGCTTTTATGTAAGTCAGATTATATCCCTCCTCTGCTCAAAATCCTCTGATGACTTTCTATTTTACTCAGAATAAAACCCAGAATCTTGATCCGGCCCCTGGCAACCCTCTTACTTTATCTGCAACCCTTTACCCTTCATCCCACCTTCTGCTGACCCTGGAGCAACCCTGGAACGTGCCAAGCCCGTTCCCATTTCCAACCTCTGTGCTTGCTGTCCTCTTTGCCTGGATATTTCTTCCGGATACCTGCAGGGCTCGGGCTCTCTGTGCAAATGGCCCCTTCTCAGAGAGGCCGTCCCCGGCTTCCCTGTCCAAACTGGCCACCAGTTCCACTTTCTCACTCTGTTCTCACCTCTTCTGTTCTCCATAGCGCACATCACCACCACCTATTACATGAGACGTGTTTGATTACCGTCTGTCTCTCTACCACGGACGGGGCGGCTGCTGGAGAGTAGCAGCTTTGTTTGATTTGTGCACTGTTTATCCCTTCATTTAAATCAGTCTCTGGCACATACTAGGCACTCGATATAGATTTGACACATGAATGAGCAAGTGAGCAGAGCTGGTCATTCATTCTACAACCAGGTGTGTCTTTGTCCCACAGTATTGAGATGTCCCTGCTTTTGCTGAGGCCCCAGAACCATTTTGCTACTGTGGGCCTGCTCTTAAAGAGAACACAAATAGCTCAGCTCTGAAATCATAAGTGGAGCTTCTGGACAACCAAAGAAAAGTAACTTGGAGAAACAGAGGCGGTGAGGCAGCAAGTCTGCTCTACACAGCAGGGACCATCATCTCGGTGTCACTTCATTCATTTACCCCCTCATTCCTTCAGCACACCTTTATTGGTACTTACCCCACACCCCAGTGACCCCCAAACAAGTTCCTTTTCATGGTCGTCTGCCAACCAAGTGAACAGAGCCAGGGAGGTCCCGGATGCTAGACCAAGTTCCCCCTCGCACTGGCCAAATCCAAGTATTCCAATGTCACAAAGGAAAAAAGAAAAAGATGCCTTTCCCTGAAGGAAAGTTTTTTCTTTTTTCCTTTGTGACATTGGAATGTATAGAATCGTGCAGCACAGAACCAGCTGCTCAATCATTACTAGGTAAAAGCTTGACATTTTCCGACACCCGTCTTGATTATGTAGGCGTATCACAGACCCACAGGCTGATTGCTTTAAAAAAATAATGAAATTGTACTGAATTTCATCTTAACCCATTGCATTCCTACTCAGCCGGCTCACACAGTAACTGGTATTTCTTTTCTTCTTTCCTTTTTTTGGGCAGGGTTGTGAGAAGAGAGCCACTCCCGTGTCCCACCCCGTGTGGCTCCACGTGGCTCTCCCTCCAGCTCACCCTCGTTCTGTCCTCACCTTCACATCATTTCTCTTGAAAACCATCGCCCCACTCCTGTGAACACCATTTAAACTCTTACTTTATGTGGAGAATTCTTTGTTTAAGAACTGGCTCATCCTTCGAGTCAATACTGCATTAATCACTGGTGTTATCTCCCCAGATTACCTTTCACAGTTGGTTTAGTTTCAATTCCTGAGTCCATTTTATTTGAGAAACATGTTGGCATGATAGTTATTTACCATGGTCACAGCAGAGGGCTATAAAGCAGAGGCTGATCCTCCATCGACATGTTTGCAGGAATACAGATACTTAACGCAGATATGTCAACCTCGAAACCTAGCTAGCTCCTTTCCTGGGGACCTCAACCTTCTTTCTGCCAGGGACTGGCTGAGGGATGTTGGGTTAATGCTCAGGGTCCCAGTTCCTCTATTGTCAACAGGGATGACAATCCCTATACCTCCAAGGCTGTCTCAGGTTTGTTTTGTTTTGCTTTGCTTTTGTTTTGTGTCTTTCCTAGGTCACTGCACAGCAACGAATCTCTCAAAGAGAAAATATAAAATATAATACTGTACTATCCTTGATATGTATTTAAAAAGCTTGGAAGGTATCCTTGTATAAACTCAACATCAGATGGCTTTATTTTATTGTTTGTGTAATTTAATATGTTATGTTTTTAAAATTAGTTCACATTCAACTTGGATAAAGAATAAAAGTTTATAGAGGTGTTCGAAGTGTCTTTCAGGTTTCTTAAATGTGTGGTTATTGCCAGGATCCCTGGAAAACACATCAGCTCATGGACGTCTCCAGAGAGGTTCAGAGAGATGATTGACTTTCAGGGCCACACACCAAGACAGCCAGGAAGCAAGGACTAGGACTCATGAGTCTCTCAGTTGCTATCCTACCTCTAACCACAAGGCTATATAGCTTCCCTTTTTTTTTTTTTTTTTTTTGAATAATTGCTTTCATTTAATAATTTAAAAAACGCCATCAGGGATGCTTTCACAGGACAAAGTAAGAGGGACCTACCCACTTAAATATTAATCTTTGAGCAGCTCTAGTGACATGGGAATTTCTCATAATGTTTTGTGGGGGAAGTGCCAAGAAGGTAATTAAAACTGCTGTCATACCTTTAGGCTACTGCAGACTACAAGGTCTCTTGAAGGTCAGCCATGTAAGGAGAGGTTCTTATGAAAATAGGCCGCCGTTCTTTACAGAGTTACAAAGGGCGGTGTGTGCTGTGGTTTAGAAATACAGCAGCTTGATTGAAAACTACAGAGCAGTAACTTCCAAAGGGAACCACGAAAAAAAATCAGAGTTTTCTTTTCCACTTTTCATTCATAGCTAACATTTATAAGAATAAGAGAGACCTAAGAGTTGACAAGAATGTGACTCCAGTGCCATCTTCTTAGAATCAAATGCTTTAAAAGAGTGGGGTTTTTGTTTTTGATTTTTTTTTTTTTTTTTTTTTTGAGCACCCAGCAGAGTCCAGAACTAACAAATGGCAAACCAGGCCTTACGGGAAAAATGAGAAAACCTCAACAATTTTTTCAGATCTTTGGGTTCATTTTAAACTCTTATGATTAACAGATTCAACCAGCATGATGAGAGTGGTGTGTTGTGTGTGTGGGGAATGAACTTGAGGCCCACTGAAGCCACAGCTGAGTGAAGTTGAGCTCACGCGTGGCCAGGTCTCTAAAGCGAGTATTCATGTGTTCGTCACAGTCAGCAAAGCTATGAGGACGGGAATGAAACGTGTTTTATGACTCAAGAATGAATCGCCCTGAGCCGTGATTGTGAGGGGCCTACTGTGTTCTGGGAGCACAGTCAAGGGAGCCTGGGCCCTTCCTGTAGGATTCAGCAGAGCCTCCCTGAACCCCTGCAAGGCTTCCATGCCCTTTCCAGAATTCCCAGAGGATGCCACTCCACAAATAGGCAGATACTGAGGGAATTTACCTCCAAGGTCCTGATTTAGATTTAGAACACTTCCCGATGAGCCTGAGAGTAGAGTTCATCCATCCTTATAAACCACCCTCAAGGCAGCAGCATGGTCGGTCTTGGCCATTCAAGATGAGCAGATCAGGGGGACAACGGTCTGTGTACTTCGTGTATGTCAGGAATGTAAGCCCTGGGACATGGCTTATCCTCAGAATTTCACAGCGAGCTCCAGGAAAGGAAAATGCTTAATTACAGCAGACCAATAGTCCATCAGATGGTATTTAGGCTGGGGGTGGCCAGTGTGTGATACCTGCCTTTCCCGTTAGCTCACAATCACTACCTCTTTTCCCCTTGTTCCTGGACTGAAGTCTTCCCAGTCACCACTAATTGAGACAGTTCACAATCAAGGTGAATCCTCGTTCCAACCCTGGTATAGGCAACCTCTGGAGAACAGCTGGAAATCAATGAGGAGCCAGCTGGCAGCTGCAGCGACTAGAGAGAAGGAGCATCTCGATTACAATCTTCAATCCCAGCCTGCATTAAATAAATGCCGTCCTACAGCACACTGGCTATATCATGACACTTGGCATTTTCTTAATTTTTCCCTTTTTTCCCAAATTATTTTATCCCATTTTTGGTATAAGAAGTATAGTTTCCTTGGTAAATAACCTAACTCTAAAAATCCATTAGATGTCATCCTTCATAATGTTCCCCCCCGCCCCCCCGCATCCAGTTTACCGGCAAATCAACACCATCCCTAAAGCACGTCCGCCCACCGCTCTCCGTCTTCATCGCCTCCACTTGGTCCCGGCCACCATCTTCTCTCCTGGATGCCGGCAACATCCTCCTTCTCAACTGGATTCTCCACCTCCAGTCTTGGCCTCTTCCAATCCATTCTCCATCCAGCAGTGACACCAGTGTTCTTAAAGTGTAAATCAGTTCACATCACTGTCCTTCTTTAAACCCTCTAATTGCTTTCTATTGCCAGAATAAAACCCAGCCTCCTCATAGCAGCCAGGAAGGCTCTGCCTATCTCACCTGCACCGTAGTCTTCTTTCGTTCCAGTGTACAAAACATTCACTTAGAGACCTGAGAGAGACCCAGCGTAGCCCAAGGCCTTACACAGAGCAGGCACAATTTTACAATGAATGCTGAAGGGGAGGAAAACAATAGGAAATAAAGACAAAAGAGTAATATCTTATTTTATAGCCAACCAATTTGTTTTCCTCTTATAGGGATTCCAGGCAGACATATTCTAATTGGTTTTAGAACAATTAGAAATCTTGCTTTGAAGGCTGGAAAAATATAGGTTGCATATTGAGAGGACATATATTGGAAAGCCATATGCCTGGTATGCAAGTGGGTGCCCTGAGCATCTTCAAGCATTTGTGGTTGTCTTGCACGTGGCACAGAGAACTTCCTCTCCTTCCAGTTAAAGAACAAGGCCCCTGAGAGATTCAAATGCAATTTAAAAGAGGTCCTGGCCAGTGTAGCTATTTGCATTCAAAGGAAGTCATTTTTGAAGTATTCCTTTCAGAATTCCAATTAGGATTTAAAACATACCCACACATAAATGGGAAAGCTTTAAATTGAGCTGTAGAACCATATTGAGGTTACTAACTTAATAATGTTTGAGCCATCAAATAAATGTTCCCTAGTATTCAGTTTATAACACATTTCAAGTTATGTCTGGGTTAGTTTAGGTTAATAGTCTCCTTAATTATTCTAATGAGGCTTACTTGCTTGCCAAGCTATATTCTCTTTCTATTTAGCCTTATCACACTACTGTATATTTTTTATGGACTCCCTAAAATTGGTGCTAATGGAGTCAGTTCTGTCCAGGGAAGAAGAGAGTTTATCTGTGACTCTCAATTCATTCACTGGGTGGGCTAAGCACTGGACACAAAGCACAAACAAGGCACAGTTTCCACCTTGCAAGATGATCCTACAAGCTGGTTATGGGTTACCAGTTAATTAGCATGTGGAATGTAAAATGTTGGGAAACAGGTTAAGGCAGGGTAGCATGTTTGCGGGAGGCATCCAGGAATGTTGTGTTGAAGCTGAGACACAAGGAAAAGTCAGAGTAAGCCAGGTAGAGCAGCGGGTGTCCTCAGCAGAGGAAACAGCCTGAGCAAAGACCTGGAGGCAGTGACTAGACAACATGAGCATCCCGGATGCACGAGCCTCCGTTGGGTGGTTAATCTTGAGCTCCTGGGCCTCCATTTACCTGAGTGCGAGCATCCCAGGCATCTCTACACCCCCTTTAGCTCACCTGTGTAGCACACTTTTGTCATTCTCAGATTTAAGTTTTGGAAATGTTCAAGAGGCAACCCCCCCAAATGTTAATAATTTAGTTTTTATTTTGCTGAGGATAAATTTAAATAATGAAAATGTTGTGAAGTGAAATGCACAGCTGATGGGAATGTAACTTTAAAGATGTTTATTTTAATAACTAAATTACTTTAATCCTGGATTTATAAAATCATTTAGGGCCAGAAAGGGGGACTTTAACTTTTTATTTGTACTTTACTGCATTTTACTAGAATGTAAGCTTCACAAGGGCAAGAAGCTTTGTCTGTTTTGCTTCATTGACGTTTTCCAGGTGCCTAGAATAGTGCTGGGCACATAGTAGGCATTCAGTAAATATTTATTGAAAGACATAATGAATTTTACAGTGAATATTACGTTCTATGGAGGTTTCCCATATCCTGGAAAAATCTTGACTATCAAGGGTCCATGGTGGTCCAAAAAAAGAGGGGATGGGGTTCCCTCAGAGTGGGTGGCAGTGGTTCTAACACTGCAAATAAACCAAGGACAAGGCTGTTAAAAAGAGGAGTGTGTGGGACAGAGAGAGAACATTAGGAGAAAAATAAAAGATCTCAGTAAATTGTTTTGTCCCACACAGTACTGTGCAGCCATTTCAATCATTCTTCATTCACAAGCCAGTGAAGAAAACACCCCTAAGAGAAGCCCAAGGACGGGGGGCCAACATTTGCTCACACTTCTGTGACAGTAAATAGAAAGCGAGGAACCCTGGCTGGGCACACTGCTGCCGTGTACCCAGGCTGCTCCTTGCTCCCAGCTCACTTTGGCTGGAAAGCATGGAGGCTCAGTCCTCGCCAGCACTCTTTTGAATCCTAAGTGAACTCCCCTGGCTTCTGGGCAAATCTTCCTGGTGCACGAACCCTTCAACCTCCTGCCACCGTGAGGCTTTCTTCCATTCTCACCTCAAACCCCTAGGAAGCTTCTCTGAAACTTCAAAAGTTACTCACTCAGACACTGCTTTGGTGGTTGGAATATAAATGTCCAAGAGTCTTGACGTCTTCTATGGGGATCTTTAAAGAAGACTTCAAAGAAAGAGCTCTCCTGCTTTGAGAATTTCCCACATAAGAAATAAGTGAAAATAATTGCCCCTTTCTGTATGTCTCTGATCTCATCCAGAGGGACCAGTTTATTAAACAGGCCTGAGAGACTGCCAGTGAATACTCTCGCAGGCCTCCGCTGTGCCTAGAACCACTGCGTGAGAGCTGGTGTGGTCACCAGCATCATCTAACCTCATCCAAACAGCTTATGTGACAGTATGTGGACACTGTCACTTGGAAATCCGACTTTATTCTTTGGGAGTAGATTATCATTTTCCTTTTATAAGTACTAAATCAGTTTTAATAAAGAAGAAAGAAAAGTACCTTTTATGAAATTAAAATCTGAAACAGTGCCTTACTTCTGGATATGGCATCTTCCCCTGTTTTACAGAGCGTCTTTATCCTGTGCTGTGTGTAGATTAGGGGATAACCTTGGAGTTAAAAGGAAAAGTTTAGAAGTTGGCCAGTGCCCGCCCCTCTGCTGAAGGATGAGGAAACACAAAGGAAGGATGTTAATTTCTGTCCTGTACCCACATAGGAAAAGCATTGAGGAAAAATATGAAGCAAATGCTCTGAGTCTCATCCTCAGCTTCCTTATCAGGAAAATGGGAGTAATAGCACCTACTTCACAGAGCTTTGGGAGGATTAAGTGAATAACACCTGGAGAAAAACATAGCCCAGTTACTGGCATACAGTAAGTGCTAAATAAGCTCAGTCAGTAGCTAAAGAGGTAACCACAGTTCTGGCGCAAACAAGTGGCTCTCAATCAATTGCAGTTGCACATCAAAATGATCTGGGATGTTTTTTCAAAAAGACTCAAGCCTAGCCCAGCTGTGGACATTCTGAGTTAATTGGTCTGAGGTGGGGCCTAGTTTAGGTAAGGTTGAAGAATTCACAGAGAGAGAGAGAATGCAATTTTAAATATTATAGTAAGGTTTAAAAGAAGCTTAAAATGACATCTTGGCCAGGCATGGTGGCACATGCCTGTAATCCCAGCACTTTGGGAGGCTGAGGTGGGAGGATTGCTTGAGCCCAGGAGTTCAAGGTTACAGTGAGCTATAATCAGCCACTGCACTCCAGCCTGGGCAAAAGAGCAAGATCCTGTCTTTAAAAAAAAAAAAAAGACATCTTTTGTCAAAAGCAAGTGTGTGGTTGCTACAAAAGATAGATAATAATGACCAACCTAATGGAAATGAAGCAATTAGTAAGTCTAATAAGAGTCTTATGAAAACAGCAGAGTTCCCATCTATCCAGTATGGCTAGGGAGACTTGTTGACACAGCTAAAAGACATAGGAAAACACACCGAGATTAACAAGGGGGCAGTCATTTAATGCAGAAATTCAGTTAACATAAAGAGACAGAGGTTGAACAACAGATAAGACTTCAAACACTACTGCATAGTGTCACGGATTAGCTCTTAAACACGGTTGATCTGGTTTTCTTAGGATTTTGATTCCAATACAAAGACAGAAGAGACTTCAATTAAAGAAAATAATAATAAGGCAACAGAAGAAGAATCTTCCTGTGACAAGGAACATCCACAAATAATGCACGAATATTTGGTGCTGACACAACAAGACACCATTAGGACAAGTTCTGAATATGGTGCATTAAAATTTAACAAGCATGGTACAATGACAAGAAAATTATACTCGCTTTGTTACGAATCCTTTTGCAAATAGAAATGACTCTCAGGTAATTGTTATATACAAACCTTCTGAAATAAATGGAAATCATACAAATTTTTCCATTGCAGTTCCTCTTTTTCTACACCTAGAAATGTTCCATGGCACTGCTCTCTATCTCTCACAGTCAAAGCATAAATAGTCATTAAAGCACTTGAATCCACAGTAGTCTTGTCCTTGGAAAGGTTGGGAGGTTTTGCATGATTTTCTATCAGTCATCCAGAAAGGGCTGGCAGGCAACAGGTTGGAATGTAAAAGACCGCTTTGTGCTTCGAATCCTGACGTGAACTCGGCGCTGCTCCCCTCAGGGGTCGCCCGCACTGTGGACAGACCCTGAGTGCAGAGAGTCATACCGTGGAGTCTCTGCCAGACTTTAGATGTGCAATCTTGGTCCGGCTAATAAACGGATAAGCGATGCAGAGACCTCCAGCTGCCACAATAAAGCCTAAACTGCACCAGGCACAAAAGATAGACCAGCTGTAGCCATGTTCCACATCAGCAGGCAGGCTATAAATTAGCTTCGGGAGCCGGTTCAAATCATAAGAGACACTGGCGGCATAAGTACAGAGGGAAATGGTGCAAAATATTCCTATAAATAATACAAAGAGAACAGAATGATTAGTTATGGTTTGGTCTGCTACAAGGCAAATGCCAGACAGGCTTTTATGAAAATCAGATCAACCAGTGAGGCAATCACTCCAAATTCATAAAGGCTCTGTAATTCTTTTACTTGAATTAATTCATTCACCAAACACTGACAAAACTTCTATGTGCCAGACCCTATGATAGGGGTTGGAGATACAGGAATGAAAGGATAGGCAGGGAAATTCTGATAACTTGAAGTATTCAGAATTATCTGGTTTGAATGGTTATGTATACTTGAATTTAGTTTTGTTTTTTGGTCTTAAAAACAATAAAATTTTATATATTCTTAAGAAAAAATCTCTATAATCACTCAAATCTCATACAAAATAGTTTTCGTTTCCCTTTGCTCTATACTTGATTTGACACATTTTTAGACAGTTGTAATCATTAGACAAAGTTTGCTCTCTTTTTCCGTTTTCATAAGTATTTATCATGTTGCCTGTAAATAACATTTTAAATGAATTCATACAAGTGGGTGGCTAAACCATTTTTTTAAGGCACAGAGTCTGGCACATACCAGGGCCTCAACAAATGGTTTTTTTTTCTTTTTGAATGATTGAATGCTTTTAAATATTATAAATTAAGACCAGCAATTTGGAATTGATGTAAAATAGCTAAGGAGGTTATATACTTCAACCATTCAAAATGTAGGCACTTGGGGTGACATAAGGAAAATGGACAGACCTCAAATTTTACTTTTTATACCAATATATGTATGTATAATTGTCCTTCTAGAATACTAAAATCAAGACTCTGATAAAAATGCTTCATAAGCCCAAAACACAGGATGTTTAGTACTCAAGTGATGCTCCAAAGATGTAAATGCTTCTATTCCCCACAAGGGACCCCCAAGGATGCTTCTTTTGGATGGGCAAGGGATCAGAACGAGGCAGTTGCTAAGTTGAAGGTACGTAATCAAAACAGAAGCTGGCACCCAATCAAGGGTCAGAATGGCCAGTTCTGTTCTGAATCCTACACATCTCTTCCTCATAGTCTGGCTTATCCCTGTGTACAGTGGAGATAGAATCTATTTGCTGGAAAATTGCTTTCATATCCTTAGGGATACATGCAGCATCTCCACTGGAAACACAGACACAGATTTTGGAACTGAAAAGAGACAGCTAAAAGTTGCAGATTCCTCCCTTTTTAACCTAAAGCTTTGGAGATCAGAAACGCTAGCAGAAAAACAAATTCACAGCAAGCAGCAATTTGGAGGAAATAAAGATCACCTTAACGCCATTTTTAAAGTGTTAGAATTCTGCCTCCATTCAAATCACGTAAGGCACGTTGCCTGAATCCTTTTCTAAATGTGAATTTAGAAAATAAATGTTCTAAATTAAAAGGACACTTGATCTGAGATAATTTGATATTTCCTACTCTTTGCCTAATTCTGTGATTCTGTTTTTCTAAAAAGGATAAAATCTTATCTTCTGACTTCTTGCTCCAATTTATTACAGCAAACATATCACTTTGAGTTTTCCAAAAAAAAGATCAAAATGAAAATAATTCTTTCATAAAGGAATAGACCATTCAAATAAGAATACTCCACTGCTTTTTTCAAACCTTGTGAAAAGTGAATGTTCTTACATTTACATGAATGTTTTCACTGGCACCAAAACAAAAAAATTGTGTTTATATATAAAAAGGCCCTTTTAATGACTGCTGGTAATAGAACAATATTAGGCACTTAGAAAACATTGATCACTCGAGTATCAACAGGCAAAATATAACAATAGAACAAGGACCTATTCACAGGAAAAACAACTCTATTCTGCATTTAGCTTTCTGCATACAGCTGAATGCATAAAAGCAAGCATTTTTACAAGTAACGTGGTTTTAATGACCTCTGAAAGCTTGAGTTCAAACTTAGACTTTAAAGCATCCTTTGATGTCTAAATGCATTGGGTTGGGAAGCAAAAAATATGTATTCTAGTTTCCAGCTCTATTAATCACTCTACAATCACCTTGAAATTATTATACCTAAACTTTCTGAGCCTTAGTTTCTTCCTCTAGGAAAAAAAATGGGACACTTGGTTACTAAAGTCCCTAAAAGTGTCAAATTTCTGTGATTTTGTAATTACAAAGACAGACATGGAACAAGAATACTTCCTAAAACTTCCTAGTGAATCTAGTACTCAGTATTATGCAATTAAATAAAAATGGAATGTCCTATGTATTAATATTTATCTTTCTGCATATACACCCTCTGATTTTATACTCAACATTGATTTTATTAGCACCTCTTCCCTGCCAACCCCATAAAACTGCTTTTGGTGAAATGAATTTTAGCATTACACCACCGGTTCATGCTGAACAGGAAAGGATTATAAGAAACAATTTAACCTGAGGATTTAACCAGGATGAAGATTTCTCTCTACCCTCAATGTTGTGGATGGTTGTGCTTTCCCTGGGCAATTGGTTTTGCTTACCTCATGGACACTGTGAATGATGTCACTAGTAGAACTTCTTTCTTTGTCCAAGTTGTCAGAGAACTGAAGCTCCCTAAAGCTAGATCTGTAGCCCACCATGAGCAAAAGTATGGGATTTCATGGCATGCTTTTTGCTTCTAATCTCACTCTTGGATCCACCTTGCCTTGTGAACCTGATTGTCCCTTTGTCTTATTTTTATTATTTGTATTTATCTTATTGTAAAATTTTATATGCATCTCTGTGCCACTGAAGTCCTTTTTGGAATAGGGTACCTATCCAACTTTGATGAAAACTTGCTTAATTTCCTGTTGCCTTTATTCACTCACCTGAGGGTGGTGGAGAGCAGGCCTGTTGACCCCAAAGACATCCCCCCTCTGCCCTTCCCCCTTCCCACAAATGCCCCCACAGTCTGTCCTTCTGAAACATCTTTTCTCCTTCCAAGATGCTCTTGAAGTTGTTCTTAGGAAGAGGAAAGAAGAGAAGGAAAGATTAACAAGACGAGCATATCTAAGAGCTCCTCCTTTTCAGACTCTCACATCTCTAAGAAAGTTTGCAAATAGATAGCTGCCAGGCCACAGCTGTTATTTGTGGGATGGGCAGGAGTGCTTGTGATGATTACAAGGAAACGTACAGATGGGAGACAAAGCATTGTTCCTAACTTTTCCAACTTGCTTTTGTAAAAGAAGCCTAACCCGTTAAAGAAATTTGAAAAAGAAAAAAAATCCTTCTAAATTCAAAGACATCAAGAAAAGGTGTTGCTTTAAATGATGAAAGCATTCTTAATTGTAGCTGGATTAATAGTTTTAGGTCAGTTTTGAGACTGTGGAATTCTATTTTAGGTTCCATATGCACATCTTATAGTACCCATATGTATGAGTTTTCTAGGGCTGCCGTAACAAAGTACCACAGACTGGGTGGCTTTAAGCAACAGAAATTTGTTTTCTCACAATTCTGGAGGCTACAGGCTGAGATCAGGTGTCAGCAGGATTGGCTTCTTCTAAGGCCACTCTCTTTAGCTTATAGAGGGCTGTCTTCTCCTTGTGTCTTCACATAGTCCTTCTTCTGTAACTGTGTCCAAATTTCCTCTTGTTATGAGGACACTGGTCATATTGGGTTAGGGTCCACCAAAACCACTTTATTTTATTAACAACTTCATTTTCTCTTTAAAGACCCTATTTCCAAATATGGTCACATTCTGAGGTACTGGGGATAAGACTTCAACAAATGAATCTAGGTGGAGACACAACTCAGCCCATAACATCATGTGCATGTATGTGTGTGCATGTGTGTGTCTAGTCATGAATAAAGTATATTTCTATCTCTTTTTTTGATAATTCTTACTTTATTGGATTGTTGTATTAAATGAGATAATATATGGAAAAAATCCCAGGTACATAGTAATCACACCATAAATATTGGCTACCACCATTATTATTTTGTAGTTTTTACAGCTCTTTTATATACATTTGTTTCTTTAAATCTTCACAACAGCCTGTTAGATAACTGTAATAGATTTTATTATCCTTGTTTTATGGATGAGAAACTCAGACAGGAGGAGTTGCTCAAATCCTAAAGCCTAGTGTTCTTCCAAATCCCATACTCTTCCTTCTGTGGAGTGCAGCCTGTCACTACAATATCATCAATTTGGGGGAAAAAAAACAAGAAGCAATGCTTGTGACAGAATTCTCTTTTTATAGGTCTTAGCAAGACTGTACTACTTTCAGTGTTATTTAATCAGTTGTTCGACAATTATTTATTAAGTATGTCCCAGATTTAGTTCTGATTATATGAGGGGTAGTTTTAGTTTCACGGTTCTTGTGGGTCACAGCCAAACTCAGTTTGACATCGCTGTGGTCAGGAACCTGAAGTGTTCTTTCTACTCCACTTTCCAGTATACATCTCAAGGAAAGGTAGTAGGGACCCCTGAGACTTCCTGTAAGTTCTGCCAGAGTCTAACAGAGCTGAGCACATGGGGCCAAGAAGACCTGCTGAACAAAACTGAGTTCTGCAATACACTGAGTTCTACCAACCTAAGAGCCAGCTCATCCCAAATGACCCCAAGTAGGATTTACTACCTATGTAGCAAGTGATTTCAGATAATGCTGCATTTTCATCAGTAGCAATCTAATTAATGCGAGTATGTGAAGGGAGTATGAAAAGATTAATAAGGTACCACCCCTGCATTCAGAAAGTTCAAAATCTAATGGTGCTTCCTGGAGATCCACGGGGAGAAAGGCCACCTCGTCTCCATTCTTCTCTCCAGTCCCTTCCGCTTCTCCCCTGATACTCTCCAGCCCAGCTGGTGGCCCCAGGAAACAGAGAGGTTCCCAAGTTCCAAGCCTGGTCCTGGCTACTGCTGGTAGCATCTTCAAAAGGGTGAATAATTACTGGCTCCCTGACAAGCCCTGTATACAGCTACTTTTCTTATGAAATATTAAAAGGTTTTCTGCCAATATTCTTAATGAGAAGATACCACGATATCACAGAATTACAGGGCTGGAAGGGATATTTTCAGATCAGGACAGAAGTAAATTTATGCTGCCATCCCACATGATCAACCTAATTTCCTATCCTAAAATCTTTGTGGTGTCTGTGGCCAGCTGGTAAGATATAATTAAGGTAACTGGGCCCATTCTTTTGACCACCCTTTTTTTGATATGCTTAAAAGGCTGAAAGGAGTGGAAGTTGCTTCACCCTGGTTAGCCTGCTTGATAAATAACATCACTACATCACCCAAAGGCATAAACATTGATTTTTCCCCACTCCCAAAGATGGCCTACCCATCATTCTCTCTCTGCTCTCCCATCAAAAAGGCCTCGTGCTACTTTTCACACATATTACTCAAAAAGCCATTCCTATGTTGTCTTAACTAAATGACTGGCAGGACTAACAGAGACAGACAAAACCTCAAACACACACAACAGATTCATAATATGCAATTCCCAAATCCACTTTTTCCGAAAGATTGCAGCCATTTCATTCAGTGGCAAAGCCTGGCCTGATCTGACGTAGGCTGTTACAGTCTTTCTTGATACTGCTTAGTGTGAGTATTCATATGTGTAACTGCAGAAATGTTAATGTATTTGATTTCAAAATGCTACCCCAGACCTTGATGAGGCTGTTAAATAATGTAATATATATGCAACATATTACTTTTCTAAAATAAAAATTTTAAAATCCTGAATTCCAAAACATATCTGGTCCCAATGGTTTTAGTTAAGGTTATTATTGACCTTTAGTTTTAGGTTGTAATCAATGGATATCCTAGATAATTCAATACACCTACCACAGTGGAGTCTTTTTTTAATCTGGATGCATTGAAACAAAGGAATGAATAACCGGTGTGGGTGTTAACTGTTCCTGAAGCTTTGTTAGGGCTGCCTGGGCTCTGTCTCCTCTTTCTCTGCTGTCAGGACAGGAATGTTATGTGCTGTATGTGATCTTCCAAAATGGAAATAGCTGCTCAGGGCACAGCCTGTGAAGGAGAATGAATCCAGTAGGCAGTGAGAACCCATCAAGGGAGACCCAAGTTTTATCCAATTTTTAAGACTCCTGGTATATTATAAGATAATAAAAATCCAACAACAGAAATATAAAAATTATATTTTAAAATGTTTGCATTGAATAAATTAACCCTTTAAAATACTTATATTAATAATTTAAATTATAATAATTATAACTATATTACTATAGCAATCAGATAGATGCATCACTTAATGTTGATGGAAATATTCATTCACGGCGCACTGAAAGCAGTATAGTCTAGTAATAGGCAGAAGCATACAGCTGGAAGATAAGAGTCCTATTTCCTCACTTCTCTATGTATGCCTCTGTGCCTGTGTGTGTGTAACCTCAGAGGACATGACATCAAGAGTCTAAATTTGAGGCTCCTGGGGGATGTGCGGCCTGCCCCTGGCCCTGCTGGAGGACCCCTTGCATGGCCCCACGGAAGAGGAAAGGGGGTGAGACCCAGCTCCCAGATGTGCACTGACACCACGTGTGGGTAATCAAGACCTGTCTGTATGCAATAAGGCAGAAGGAGAAAGATTGTTCCAAAGTTTCCATTTTAACAACTCAAACTGTCACGTCATTGATGTTCTTCATTGAAGGTCTGGCTAATAAGTTCAGGCAGAGAATGAAGATAGCAGCACATTAGAAGGGGCTAAGTTTAGCATCCAAAGTTTGCAGGAAGGATGCTGCCTTGAGCTGTTGAAGACATTCTGCTTGATTACAATCAATTCTTTTAACCCTTTTTTGCTCTCCTTTCCTGTTGCAGCTGCATGTCAACATTCTATAGCTGATTCGTCTCACACAACGGCTTGATGTGTTTACAAAGGAAATTTCAAGGCATTATTTGTAGTAACAAAAACAGAACAAACCTCCCTAAATCTCACAGCAAGAGAGCAGATGAGTCCAGAAGAGCATTCCATGGAAGAAGGTGCAGCTATTTAAAAACTGTGAGTACAAGAACAATGTAGCAGCATGGGGAGCTCATGGTATAATGCCAAGCGGAAGCACAGAAGATTAAACAGTCCCCACGGGATCAGCGGTCCCAAACGTACTTTCTCCTTTTTCACTTCTTTCTTTTTTTTTTCTTTTTGAAGCAAACGCATGGCAAGAGTTGGTACAGACTAAGGAAGATATTTAAACAAGGTCATTTTATTTTCAGGCAGTGGGATCCGTAAGTAGATTTCCCCTTTATTCCAATAATGTTGTTGTTTGGGCCATCAGAACAAACCAAAACAAACAGAACAACGTTAACAATGTCAGGTTGTGTCTGTTAGTCCTTCAGGACTGGTCATCACATTTCAAGTTTGTAAGTTTGGGGATTTTGTTTTGTTTTGTTTTGTTTATTTTGTTGTGGGTTTGTTGTGGGTTTTAGTCATTGTGGCTATTGTTTTGCTTGTTTTGTTCTTGTTTAACAATGACATAAAGGCTTTTGATGATCAATCCTGAGGACTCCCGAGCCAGTCTGTCCCGGAGGTACAGTCCACATATGGATCAGAAATGAGGGCTGGGAGCAGGGGGAGGTGGAACTGCCCCGGCAAACTCCTGGCTCTCCTCTGCGCCCACTCAATGCTGAACTTCCACCTTCCTTTCTTTTAAAACCAGACCAGCCCCTGGGCCTCCCAGGGATCATTCACTAGGCTTTCATGGTCTTGTGATTTAATGCTAACAATTGTTTTATGTGCTGAGAGTATCCTAAATTATTCATGCACTACCTATATTAAAAGTGTCCTTTAAAAACTACTCCTACTGAGGCTTTTGTCCAGTACAGAGCTTCTCCCATTTTCCTGACAGGGGGGTGTGATGTGGGGCCTTTCCAGGGTTGGAAGGCAATGAATCTGCACTTCTTTGATGTATATGAGGATGAGAGTCAGGGAAATGGGAGCTCAACTAATACAGGGAGGGAAGAAAATAGGCGAGATTTTTAATGACCATTAGCCCCAACAGAGGCTTAAAGGAATCCTCTAGGCAGTACAGTCCTTTCTGAGTCTCTGCTGCGCTGGCCTGCTTACTCTATAATTTGGATTTTAAGTGCATCCCTTGGGCAGGAACCCAGTGGCTGGTTTTGAAAATATAAATCTTTCTCCAAAACCTCAGAAACTAGAATTTTAGCCTCCATGTGCTACAGTCCTGGTAGCCACTATGCATTTACCAAAATCTAGAAAACCTAAACTGGTTTTCTGCTTAGAACTATGCAGGATCCACTTGACTTCTTCATGTTCTGTCAGGATGCTTGTGATGATGGCCCATATTCTGGACTGTTGCCTGTTACAGTGCCAGTTCATGGAGTGGGAAAGGGGCCCCCGCCTGTGAGGTGGGTCCTTTAAGGCTGCAGGGCGGTTGACCACGCCAGAGAACAAAGCATCCCCTACCTGCCGGCCCTGAGAGACAGCCAGACAGAAAATGGTGTCAGCCCTAGAGGGGTATTGCTGCCTCCTGCTCCTGCTAGCACAGGCTTGACTAAGTGACCCCGTGCAGTGAGAAGCGCTGGAAAGTCTAGTCATGGGCACTTGAGTAACAGAACTGCAGGCAGGTGGAAATGAGCTTATTAAAAATGGCTATCTATTGGGAATAGTATTAGTTCTGATGCTGGATATACTTTGTGAAACTGTTCATTTGGCATTCACTAATCATTAATATAGTAATTTTTTTGTGAAGGGGGAAAAGGAAGGAAAGATTTCTTCCCCAGGACCACCTTCAGTCAACGTCAGCCATCGACTCAGTTCCTGACTCCTTTTTAGACAAAAATATCCTTCACCAGCTAATCAAAAAAGTCCTAGCCATATCTCAACATCCCCCCCCCACAATCTCTTGCTTTAAGATCAAGTCACTCCTCTGCTTAAAATCTTCTAGTAGCTTCCATCATCCTTAGCTTCAAATCCAAGCTCTCTACCATGACCAAGAAAGCCCCAAAGACTTACCCATTGCTTGCTTCTCCCACCTCATGTAATGCTGTCTTTTCCTTCACTCCCCTCCAGCCATGCTGGTCTTTCTGTGGCTCTAAAAGACATGGACCCTGCCCTAGGGTTTGGCGTGGTGGCTCCCTCAGCCTGCAGCACTTTCCCATTCACTGGCTGCTTCTCACAACTTAGCTCAGAAGTCGCCGCCTCAGCAAGGCCTTTCCTGAGTCTCTATTTCACCCTGTTTAGTTTCTTCACAGCTTTTATCACTATCACAAATCATTGTTTATGTCTCCACATAAGAAAAATGGACAAAGATTTTGCCTGCCTTATTCGTTGTGTGTCTTTAGTACCTGTAGCAGTGCCTGGTAACTGGTAAGTCCTCAAAAAATATCTGTGGAGTGAAATGAATGAATGTTTTGTATGTAAAAGTGACACCAATGATGCCATCACTAAGCATGGACTCTGAGGTGACTCTCAGCTGGGGGATGGGTTGTGCTGATCCATCACCCTCTCTCCTTGAGGGCTCCTGTTAAGCAAATGGCCCGCATTTCCCAAGAGTCCAGGCCAGGGTTTGGGGCACAGCAAGAAAGAATGGGACAGAAAAAACAGACCCACCTCCTACGGAGATTAAACCCAAGACACTTCCATCTAACTTACTAACAGGCCACACGGAGAAATCGGGCTGCATTTATAACACTGGTGTTTTCCTTAAATTCTGTATTTCCCACCAAAGCCAAATGACCTTCTGGTTGCTTTTCTCACAGTGAAAACAAAATTAACAAGCAGATAAAATGAAACTAGCTGCATGCAGAGCAGCGTTGACCTTGGCCGGGACAGGCGGCCTGAGGTGTGCAGCATACCTGTCATGAGGAACAGGAGCCCCGCCACGTGCTGGGTCAGGCTTTCCTCCCAGAAGAAACTGACCGTGGCCACAATGCAGCCGCACAGGAGGACGGCTACAGCCATGCCCAGGAAGCCGGCAGTGATTCTTCTTAAATCTAATCTCAGAACAGAAACAGACATTCAAAATCAGAAGAAGAGGCGGGAGAGTTATTGAAAATTAAAGAATGAAGAACTTTGAATACATTGTGAAAAGTAGTAAGTTGGAATTCTTTTCCCAGGTATTCCATGAGGGGACAGATGGGCGTGAGCAGTGGAGGGGTCAGAGGCCACCCTCTCTGAGTCCATGCCAAGTGGAGAACAAGCTGGAGAACAAGCCCAGGGCAAACCTGAGGAATAGACGGCAAGTTGCTTAGTAAACCGAGAGTGAGCTGGGCGGGAGAAGTGTCTCTGTTAGCCTTGAGAAAGCAGTGAAAATGCAGGTGACCACCATCAGTGGCTATAATTAATCTGGCTTTGGAGAAGGAGCCTAAAAAGTGAGCTATAGTGAAATAGGGTTATGTCTGAGCACCATGGATGCCAATTATATTATTTTTCATTTACAGCTACTTCTGCCTATTTTCAAAAAGGATTTGAGAAAGTGAAGGCAACTGTGGTAACTGAAATAGTGGCCCAAAGTGCACACGTGAGACATCTGCTCATAAACAGCCTCTCTTCTAAAACATCTGTGCATAAATGCCCTCTGCCCTAAAGTATAGGTCCCACAACCCGAGCACCCATTTACCCAGGCTAAGCAGGGACTGTTCCCATGGCACAAGTCTCTGCCATATACCCAAATGTCAAGTTTCATCTACTGCAAAAACATAATTCTCATCACCGAGGCAGGAATCTAGCTCTTTTCCCCATCTCCTTGACAAAACCAAGGATTAGACGGACTACATGCACCTGCACACACTTTGCCTCCAATTGCTAACACAGCACTTTCGTTGCCCACCTTCTGGCCACTTTACCTTTTCTTTCTCTTTCCTTCCTTCCTTTTTGTTTTTTCAGAACAAAACTAACTTTAAAAATTGATAACTAAGGCCAGGCACGGTGGCTCATGCCTGTAACCCCAGCACTGTGGGAAGCCATGGCGAAAGAGTCACTTGAGGCCAGGAGTTCAAGATTAGCCTGGGAAACATAGCAAAAACCCATCTCTACAAAAATAAAAAAATGAGCCGGGCGTGGTGGCACACACTTATAGTCCCAGCTACTCAGGAGGCTGAGGCAGGTGAATCACTTGAGCCCAAGAGTTTGAGGTTGCAGTTAGCTATGATGACACCACTGTACTGTAGCCTGGGCAACAGAGCAAGACCCTGTCTCAAAAAACAAAACAAAACAAAACAAAACATTGTTCGCTAAATTTCTGTGATCCTTCTTAAAACAACAGATCCCAAACATACATCTGCTTCCCCTGAGGCCAGGCAACAGGTCTGGAAAAATACACATAGATCACACACACCCATGCACACATGGAGCCAAGCAAGGTGCACACTGCACTGTTTGGAGTGTGGGCTGCTCTGCTAAGGTGGAAGTACCCAGGTAGCCGCCACCTCGTTGTATGTTTGGCAATCTTCTGGGCATCTTAGGGTTGCTGCATGGAGGATGGATTATGGTAGCATCCAGTCTTGCTTTTAGCATCTTAGCCACATAAAGACCACCCCCTTTTTTAAAAGAGGATTTCTCATTTTGAGCTCAGAGCATCCAAATTAAAACAGAGTATTTCTGCCTAGAAGAGGAAGTGTAGACAGCACAAAGCAAGGGGAGGGGCAGCAATAATTTAAAGATTCTGAGCTTAAAGTTAAGGGTATAAGTAGTTTGGAGACATCCACATCCAAGCAGGGGAAATGTAATAATAGTTGTGCCACTATTATCTTACAACCTCCCAAATTCCCTGTGGTTTGAGTGATAGTCTATTGTCTGTGACTATGAAAACACACAAGGTTCAGACATAATCCACATAGAATGTGCAATAGTACCATACATGTTCAACTTATCCAGTAAATGTCGTACACATCACCAAGTGTGACTTTCTCAGAAAGAGCCACGCATGAGACTGCTAAAAGCATCTTTCCATGAGAATCCCAAAAATGGATTAAGAGGAGAATGCTCAAATATTGCCTTGCTGGGCAATAACAGGGAACAAACTCTTACAGTAAAGAGCTAAGGTTCTTTTCCAGGATCCTGTGATGATCTTTTCTCACCTGACCAAACTACGGTAACTATGTGGTAACTCTGGACAGATGACTAAAGCAAAGAACTCCAAACATGCTCATAAAGAATTAAGACATAAGGACACTCAGATAAGACTCTAATTTGGATCTGCTGAGAAATGATTGTTAAAATCTGCCAGCAAGAAAGAACTTGCAGGAAATCATGCTATTAAGAAGTAAACCACATTTTATCCAATGGCTTTCCAAGTCCTAAAGTTGCCAATCATATTTATAATATTAGACCACTGCTGTGGCAAAATCATAAGAGCTTCCATTTGTGTGTTTGAGGTTCAAAACAGAGCCTTTTAATATGCAGAGGGATTTACTTAGAGAATAAGACTCTGCTTAGTTTTCTGCAGTGGCTTTGGTCACCAAACAAGATCCTGAAGTCCTTGCTGCTTATTTCATTGGAAAACAACAATGTCAACCTCTAATGAGGGTAAACACTGAAAAGAATTCACTATAGTTTTTTGCTTTCATGAGCTATCACCATGCAATTTGAATCAACAGTTTTCAGGTAAATATCAGCCCTCTTTAGTTTCACATTGCATGATCCTTTGTAGAGTTTTCACACTTTCCTGACAGTGAAAAAGAGTAGTTCCCTCCATTGAGATGTAGACACCCTCTGAGAAAATTACAACATACACTCATAAAGGTATTTTAGCAGAAATACTAAGGTCGGAGACAAACACAGTAGCTAAAGTAAATATCGTATAAACAAAAACAAAAAATAAGAGCACCTAAGGGATAATCTCCTTGGTTTACTAAGACAAGGGGCAGAGCAAGTCCTTATACCCAACAAATCAAAGAAAAGATTCAGTAGGCTGCTGTGTACAGATGACACCAGGGCAAACAGGCACACTGCACTATCTCACAAAGACTCATACCTGCTTTTCATACATTTTATTTGTAATCAAGCTGTGTCTACAGCATAGTGATATGATCTTCTGAGTCTCTGACCAAGACTGATTGGACCCAAAGACTCACAGAGTATAAGGACAACATCTTTTGGTCCAAATCGGAGAGGGGTGGTGGGAACACTTTTTGTTCAGAAAGATACCATTTCCTCTCTGAACCTTTCCCAGAAATACTTACGAAGGAGGTGCCATTCATCTTGTTGTATTGTCTTGGTTAAATTGAAAGGAATGTTTCGTAAGCGGATTGGCTGAGAAAAGTGGTACTTGATAGCTGTGCATCGCTGTGCAATACCTTGAAGGAAATAAGAAATGTGATTTACGAGTCTGCTCATTTGTAATAGAATTCTGGAGACCTAAGGCAGAATAATGTATCCTAAACTGGGTTGCATGGGAGAAAGGATAGGAAGGACTCTCTTGATTACTCCCATTAACAGAGGCAAGTCAGAGCAGTAAAAACCTAAAACATGAAATCATTTTTAAAATCATGTTTCATTTTTGAATGAGTTAAATTTTATAAGGATCTATACTCCCCTAATTGTTTTTCAATACTGAATTTGTTTTACCTAAACACAAAACTCCTTAAAGAGAAAGGGCCTAAAAGTATACAGATGGTTGGGAGAAATCAGCTTAGAATTTTAAATTAACACAGATAAATTACACATCTGAATTTGATCCAGTCTCAAACTCTCAAATGGGTACCATCAAAAGGTTCATTAGGAAATGTGTTATTTGGGAACCAGAAGACTTTTTTTTTCCATAAAGAGAACCTTCCACATGGTTTAGGTGGTGATTATGTCTCTAGATGACCCATGAAAGCCTATTTAACCCTAGGGCAGCTGATGTCATTCCTTAATATGATTTTACTGACCTGAATTCTGGATCTTGAGAAAAAGGGTAATATTGAAAGTAGAATGGAGAAAGGAAAACAATTTCCTCTCTCCTTATCTGGTTGTATTGCCAGCTCTAAGCACAATATTTTGATATGGGCAAGTGTACCCATTGGTTTATCTAGTACATTCTGCTCCTCACACACCCACAACCCATGCTTTTATTGCATAAATTAACACATGCCTATTCTTCTCTTCTCCTAAAGACTTCTGGATCCCATTAAAAGTATCTACCCTCTCTTAAAATTAAAAAACATACAAAACTTTCTTCTCTCAGTATAAATCATCTTGGACAGTTATTTGGATAAATGTAATCTGATTAAACTGATTTTGAAAAAGGTGTGAGTAAATGTTAGTCCTTTAACGCTGGAAGCTGTTTTAAAAAAATCTTCATAGATGCAAATAAATCCCTAATTGGTAGAATCTGAGTAAATATAAAAGTAAAGTGAAATTTTTAAAAAATCAGACAGTAAAGGGAGATTAATACTTGAGTACAGTTTGCATCATGAGTCAGTCAGTCCCTCCTGTGAATATACCTACAGGATCATCTTCCCTAAGGAGTTTCTCAAATATTAGTGTACATAAAAATCACCTGGATGGGGGTGTTAAAAATATAAACTCTAGGACCCTAACCCAGACATTCTGAATTGAAAGTTTTGGGATGGAACCAGGAACCTGAATTTTAACAAACATCCCAAGTAATTCTGATGCAGGTAGTCCTTGAATTGCACATTGAGAAACATTACCCAAACTATATCTGATTTTTGGAAGCTTTTTAAAAAATGAAAACACAAATTCTAGCTGTTTACATATAAATTGGGTGTTCATAAATCAGGAAATACCTGTGCTTGCAAAGGTCAAACAATCCGGTATGAAAACAATGACAGATGAAGGACCACAAATGTAGTAATAGCTTACATTTGTATTTTTCAAAACTATCATTCCATTTGATATCCATCCTCAGACTGACCTTGAAGCTCTGTATAAGCAGGAAGTAAGGGCTACAACAGAGTTGAAGGCATGCCCCAACATACACAGAGAGCCTATTGGCAAACACTGGAACACTTATTGGTTCCAAGAAGTTAAGGACATTTCCGCACAATCATTAGTTTACCACTAAGCCAACCAAGCAGAGATTCAGGGGCCTCATATGGCAAAGAATTCAGGTTTTATAGAATTAGTTCAGGAAAGTC
This sequence comes from Daubentonia madagascariensis, assembly GCA_023783475.1. Taxonomy (NCBI): domain Eukaryota; kingdom Metazoa; phylum Chordata; class Mammalia; order Primates; family Daubentoniidae; genus Daubentonia; species Daubentonia madagascariensis. The sequence continues at coordinate 33,717,712 of JAKFHU010001035.1, read as the reverse complement.
ATCAAATAAACAAACAGAAACAACAACAAAAACATTAACAAACTCTGGGGAGGGGGAAGAATCTAATTTCAGAGTTGCCACATTATTATATTTAAAATGCCCAGTTTTCAACAAAAAAGTACAAGACAAGCAAAGAAATAAGAAAAAAAAAAAGCAGTCACTAGAAACTATCACCGAGAAGGCCCAGATATTGAACCTGCCTGAAAAAGACTTTAAATCAGCTGTTTTAAATATGACCAGAGAAAAGGAAACCATATCCACAGAACTAAAGGAAAGTACAAGAATGATGTCTCACCAAATAGAGAATATCAGTAAAGCGACAAAACTATTAAACAAAAAGAAAGAAAAACAAAGAAAAACCAAGTAGGAATCCTGGAGTTGAAAAGTACAATAGCTGAAAAGAAAAATTCACTAGAAAGGCACAAAAGAAGTTTTGAGAAGGTAGGAAAAAAAACAGCAAATTTGAAGATAGGTCAATTGAGATTATCCTGTCTGAGAAAAATAAAGAAAAAAAGTGATGAAGAATGAACAGAGCCTCAGACACCTTTGAGGCACCATCAATCATACCAACACTAGCATAATGAGAGTTCCAGAAAAGAAAAGAGAGGGAATCAAAAAAGAATATTTGAAGATGTAATTGTTCAAAACTTCCCAAATTTGATGACAAACATGAATCTGCATATCTAAGAAGCCCAAGGAACTACAAATAGAATGAACTCAAAGATACCCACACCCAGACACATCAGAATCAAACTGTTGAAAGCCAAAGGCAGACAGATCATCTTGAAGGCAGCAAGAAAAAAGCAACTTATCCACATCAGAGAAATCTTCAAAAGATTAGCAGCTGATTTCTCATCAGAAACCACAGAGGCCAGAAGGGAGTGGGATGACATATTCAAAGCACAGAAAGAAAAAGATTGTCAAGCAGAAATTCTGTAGGCATCAAAGTTATCCTTCAGAAATGAAGGAAAAATTAAGATATTCCTGGATAAATGAAAACTGGGAGAATTTGTCCACTAGCAGACCTGCCCTATAAGAAATACTAAAGGGAGTCCTTCAGGCTGAAATGAAAAGATAGTAATGTGAATCCACATGAAGAATTAAAGAATACATGTAACGGTCATGACATAGGTAAACATAAAAGACAGTAAAAATGTATTTTTTGTTTGTAACTCTTTTTTTGTCCTATCTGATTTAAAATACATAAAGCATTAAGCAATAATCATAACTCTCTGCTGATGGACATACAAAGTATAAAGATGTAATTTGTATGACAATAACAGTACAAAGGAGAAGGGAGGGGATGGAGCTAAGAAGGAGCAAAGTTTTTATATACTATTGAAATCCAGCTGGCATTAATCCAAATTAGATGGTTATAAATTAAGATGTCAATTGTAATCCACAGGGTGATCACTAAGAAAATAACAAAAAAAAATTATATAGTAAATGAAACAAAAAGAGAATTAAAAAGTTACACTGGAATACATCTATTTAACATAAAAGAAGACATTAATGGAGGAACAGAGAAACAAAAAGGCATATGGCATATAGAAAACAAATAGCAAAATGGCAGCTGTAAATCTTACCTTACCAGGAATTATATTAACTATAAACAGATTATATACTCCAATAGGAAGACAGAGATTGGCACTGTAGATAAAATAACATCATCCAACTATATAATGTTCACAAGAGACACACTTCAGATTCAAAGACACAAATAGGTTAAAATTAAAAGGATGGGAGAAAATATACCATGAAAACAGTAACCAAAAGAGAGGTGGAATGGCTATACTAATATCAGACAAAACAGACTTTAAGATAAAAATTGTTACTAGAGATAAAAATATTTTATAATGATAAAAGGGTCAATCCATTAAGAAGATATAACAATTATAAACACATATGCACCTACCATTAAAGCCCCCAAATACATGAAAATACAGCAAAATCAGACAGAATTAAAGGGAGAAATAGACAATTCAACAATAATAGTTGGAGATGTCAATACCCAACTTTCAAAAATGGTAAAAGAACTATACAGAAGATCAACAAGGAAACAGAAGACTTGAACAACATTATAAACCAATTAGACACAAGAGACATCTATAGAACACTCCACCAAACAACAGCAGAATACACATTCTTCTTGAGTACACATAGAATATTCTCCAGGATAGACCATGGACAATCAAACAAGTGTCAATAAATTTAAAAGCATTAAAGTCATATGAATTAAGTTCTCTCACCACAACGCAATAAAATTAGAAATTAATAATAGATTAAAATTTGGGAAATTCACAAATTTGTGGAAATTAAGCCATATACTCCTAAATAACCAATGGGTCAAAGAAGAAATCACAAGAATAAATTAGAAAACACTTTGAGATTAATGAAAACAAAATCACAACATACCAAAATTTATGGGATACATCTAAAGCAATGTTTAGAGGAAAATTTATAGCTGGAAATGCCTATATTTTAAAAAAGAAGATCTCAAATCAGTAACCTAGCTTTCCACCTTAAGAAACTAGAAAAAAAAGAGCACACTAAACTCACAGCATAAGGAAAAAGATTATAAAATTAGAGTGGAAATATATGAAATAGAGAATAGAAAAATAGAAAAAATAAACAAAACTAAAAATTGGTTATTTGAAAAGATTGACAAAACTGAGAAATCTTTAGCTAGACTTTCTAAAATAAAAAAGGAGATTCAAGTTACTAAAATCAGGAATGAAACAGAGGCTATTACTAATGATCTTAGAAAAATAAAAAGAAGAATAAGAGATTACTGTGAAAAATTACATGCCAACAAATTAGATAATACTGATAAAATGGTAAATTCCTAGAAATACACAAACTCCAGGACTGACTCAAGAAGAAACAGAAAATCTGAACACATGTATAACAAGTACAGAGATTGAGTTAGTAATTAACTTAGTAAAAAACGTCCCACAAAGAAAAGTCTAGGACCAGATGGCTCTGCTGGTAAATTTTACCAAATGTTTGAAGAATTAACAATCCTTCATAAACTCTTCCAGAAAAAAAAAATAAAATAGAAGAGGAGGAAACACTTCCTAACTCACTCCATGAAGCCAGTACTACCCTGATACAAAAACCAAAGATGTCACAAGGAAAGGAGATTATATAATATTCCTTAAGCATATACATGCAAAAATCCTCAACAAAATATTAGCAAACTGAATTCAACAACATTTGAAAAGGGTTATACAATTCACACGAGGTTCTGACAGTGAGACGCACCCAGTGTGAGCTGCTCTTGCCCTGGTCAGCGAGATGCCCAAGGCCAACAGCAAGACCCAGAGGCAGAAGTTGGGTTACAACGTCAACCAAAAGCGGCTGAACTGGAATGCTCCACAGAAGGTGGCGCCACGGACCGAGCACTCACACATACGACATGCCTAGGACCATGCCAAATCGGTGCAGCAGAAGCTGGCCAAGATGGAGTTGGCTACGGACCCCAACAAGGCAGTGTCCCTCCAAAAGAGGAAGGTGAAGGCCATGGAGGGTATATGTAGAGGAGAGGCCGAGGAATGTTGTCCAGAAGCTCTATGTGCTGAATGACCTGGAGGCAGAAGCCAGATTTCCAGAAAAGAAAGGAAATACCCTGTCTCAGGACCTCACTGACTACGTACAGTGCATGGTGGGGAACCATGGGGAGAACTATAAGGCCATGTACTGGGATGAGAAGAATTACTAGCAAGATACCCTGAAACAGATTTGGAATAAGATCAAAGTCTATAAACGTTTTACCTGGTAGAGTGGCAAGCCTTCACCGATTATTTGCATAAGAGTAAGATGGAGGTTGAATGACTGGTTTACATTATACCTGCCCCAGGCAGAGCCTCCTGCTGGACCAGTGAAGCTGGAGCCAGGGTTTAAAGCAAGGAGGCGTGTGTAGCTTCAAAGGGGCTGGCCAAATCCCATGGCATCAGAAGGTTTCTCTCTCTCTCTCTCCTCTCTCTCTCTCTCTCTCTCACTCACTCACACACACACACACACACACACTCCCCCTCCTCCCCAGGGAAGGAACTGTCTCTCAGAAGCTCCAATGTATATTCTTTTGGGGGCTCACAGAAAAGCCAGAATCTGCTGTTTTCAGAGTGGGTAGTCTATTTGAATATAGTCTGTACATAATAAACAAGGATATTTAAAAACAAAAAACGAAAAGAAAAGGGTTATACATCAAGACCAACTGGGATTTATCGCCAGAATGCAAAATTTGTTCAATATATGAAAATCAACTAATGCAATATACCATATTGACCAAATAAAGGACCAAAATCACCTGACCATCTCAAAGACTCAAAAAAAGCATTTGACAAAATGCATTTGATATTCATCAACAACCCCATGAGCCAGATATAAAAGATATTATTAACTCCACTAAATAGGTAGAAAAATCTGAAGCTCAGAGAGGTTATGTTACTAGCCTGCGGCCACAGGGCAAGGTTATAACAGAGCTCAGCATATATGCTGTTACTCAAACTCTGTACACTACTCACTCAGGAAAGTTAGAAATCCTTAGGCTTTAAGAAATGCATCTTAATTCTGTGGGTAGTTAACGCTGTAGTTATTACATGTACTGTCAATTTGAAGTAAAAAACAATTTTTCCAATTTAGTGCCAGCATATGCTCTTTTGGAAGCAAAGCTGATTCCTAATCAAGGGAGATTGGGTTGGCTACATGGCTGACTCAGTGGCTTCATCCTACCTGCATCTCAGTGCTGGAGATAGGGTGTGGACTGGGGAGAAACTGTTCTCTCAGACTCAAAGCAGCTGGCCTTAGAACAGCTTCTGTGCTAGGGAAATACGTGGTCCCTTTTAAATCATTGCAAATATTTCCAGGGCCCATCTCCTCCTCTGCCCCTTGCTGGTAACGGGCAGGATCCCAGTGGGCAGGGAGAGTAACAGGAAGGAGGTGGCCAGCTGGCCCAGCGCGCTCCTCCTTTCCCAGGGGAGTCTGCATGTGCCAGGAATGAGGTAAGTAGTGCCCACATCACCAAATTGCCTTTCCTTCCCCACTGGGCTCTCAGGCTAAATTTAAAGTGCCAAGAATTCTGAAATGAGAAGAGAAAGGAGGTAGGGAGAATGATCAGTCTGGAATGACAGTACTCAAGGATCCCAAAGATTAGGAGTCTGGTGGTGAGCCCAGAGCTCCTTAGCTGAGTTCACAAGAAAATGTTCTATGTCCTGGTGCTCTACTCCTTTGGAAGATGATTAGTGACTTCAGGCAGAATTAGAAGAGAAAGTGGGAATGAAAGACAGATCAGCAGCAGTGTCAGAGACCTGCCATTAGCTGTTTTATGTCCTTGTTCTCAAACACTTGTTCCACTGTCATAGCAAAAAGTCAAATAGATTTGAAGAGGAATGATTATTAAGATTTGGCTCCCTACAGCACACACATTAAACTGACAAAATGAAACTTGACAAAATCATATAGGAAAAGACCTGTGGTTAATTGATGCCTTTTCCAAAGACAAATTAGGTCCTTTTAATAAAAAAAGATAAGTAAACACACACACACAGATGTGCTAAAGACAGAAGTTACATGCAATGTTCTGTTAAGGAATGATACCATGAAAATCCACAAGGAGGCATTAGATTCCAATTTTTTCAAAGCCATACATGCAAACTTTGAAATTAACTGGCTTTCCAGGTTTAGAGTGCAATGAATCTGGCTCTCTGAAAAGGAACACAAAAAGCATGAGCTCATAGCACCAGATGGCATCACACAATGGGGGGAAGAAACATGCAGAGGACTGAAAAGACCAAGTTGTGGTCTATATTTAGTGATTAATTAGCTTCTTAAAGGGCCAAGTAGAGCCACTTTAATGATGACGTAAACCATAAAAGAAGATATATAAAAATGTTGTACAGGGATTAGAAATGGAGCTTTTGATCTGATGAGTTTTTGTTGTATCCAATGCTAAGAGAGATGATATAGTTCCAAGCTAAGTCAAAGAAACCACACTCAAGGTTAAATGAGGGAGAAACATGAGAAGCAGCAAAAAAAAAATGCTATAAAAAGTCATTACTGTCAATCAATGATGAGGCCATATATATTATGGCTAAAGGCCTTGCAGTGACACAGACATGGGTTTGAATCCAAGCTGTGTGACTTTCGGCAAATTACTTAACCTGTCTGAGCCTGGATTCCCTCATCTATAAAAGGAGGAATAATGGCAGATACCTCATGGGGTTATTGTGAAGAAAGAAAGAGGTAATTCAGGACTTAGCTTAGGATACTGCTCATTGTAAGCACTGCATAAATGTGAGCACTGGATGTTGAGTTATCTCTTGGCACCTGCCCAATTTACCATACAGAACCACTGCCACATACCAGGAGCCTACACTTTAAAAGGGCATCATGGATTAACCCAAGTGTTCAGAGACATAGACACACACAACAACTGCCTGAACAATTGCCCAACCACTGGCTCTCATGTTTCCTCTCCATTCTCACAAGACCCCCATCACTCGCTCCTGAAGAATTTACTAACTGGCCTCCTTACCACTATTCACTCAACCCTCAACCCACCCTGCATGCCACTGCTAGATAAATCTGCTGTGTAAAGTTTTGGGGCCTCTGGAGCCTCATCTGCTCATCAGTAAAATGAAATATGAAAACCTTTAAGATTTTTGCTACATCTACCTGCCTTTTACAGTATCATTAACTTAATATGTTGCTTTAAACTAATTACTGTAAGTGAGAAATAGTTTTACTTGCCATGATATAATTATGTATTTATTTTTAAATTGTATATTTATTTAAAAATAAAGTGGCTGGCACATATGAGTACTATATATTAATAATTGTTTATTAAAAAGCTTTAATGCTTTGCTAATATGCCAATTTCCATACTTCGACAAACAGAAGATGAGAAAATCTCTCGAGGTCCCTCAGAACATCAGACTAGGGTTTTCATTGTCTGGCTCTGTCATGCCCCTGTCCAAGAACATACAATTGGCTTCCCCCTGAATCAAACCCACACTCTAGACCCCTATCCTCTCTACCCACTTCCCACCTCACTTACACTTACCTGTGATTGATCCCCAGGGGCTACCTCTGCCCCTCCCAGAAGTGGCCCCTGGCAATGTCATACCCATTTCTGTGAACTTCCTACACCTACAGCTCTCACCTTAAAACAAAACCTACTAAGCCTTCTAGGCCCACTGCCTTCCAAAAGCCTTTCCCAAACACTGCAGCCCATACAGCTCACTCTCTTCTCTGGCTTTATGTTGAAGTTAGAAGCTGGGTCTCACAATCTGGCTCTTGGTTACTCAGTCTTTGTCATTTCCTAATAGATCAGAAAGTCTGCCTCCCTATCAACAACCCAAGTTCCTTAAGAGTGGAGGCTGTGATTTCTTTCTGCGTATAGAACATTTAAGAAATATGTCTGAAATAGTTGATGACTAAGCAGTACAAGTGATGCTGCTTTGGTTCTCTAGTAGAAAGGGTCAGTGACAGTCTGCACTGTTTCCTAAAACATTTCAAAGGCAACTTGGAATTCTGTAACTGGCCCATGGGTAGAAAAATAAAGAAATATTTTTCCCAGCACACATCCCAGTTTGAAAGGAAATATTAGCCCCGGGGTCACAGGACAAGGTAGCAGCCACGTTCTTGTCAGAGAGATTTCATTTCAGAGCCAATGAGGTGCTAAACAGACAAAAGAAAATGTTTTCCTTATCACCTCCTATATTGGGTATGAATAACCCTCACTTAAGTAAATAAACAAAGCACAGAAAGTTTAGTGGCTGAACTTTTAGAGCCTCAAATGGCCAAAACCAGTCCCTAAGGAAAAGCCCATCCATCAAGTCTGTGGAATTGAAAGGAGAGAGATACAAAATTAGTAAATCTAAGCAGCCGCTGGCCAGCAGAAATACAATGCAAGTCATACAGAATTTTAAATTTTCTAATAGTCACATTAAAAAATAAATAGGTGAGATTAATTTTCATACCTTTTAATTTAACATGCAATAAATACTTTGAAAATTGTCAATGAGACATTTCATATACTTTTGTTCATACTAAGTCTTCAAAATCTGAATCTGGTGTGTTTTCTAATTATAGCGCATCTCTTTTCAGAAAAGCCTCATTTCAAATACTCACTAGTCTCATGTGGCTGGTGACGACCCTCCTGGAGAGCGGAGATTTCTAGATGAAGATGAATAAGACTCCAATTAAAGTAAAACAACTGAGAGCAAGAATATTTGATATAGGAAGTGCCTGAAAGGTGTGAAGGTCATTCTTTGTTCAGATCCTCTCTCCACAACATACTCTCTTGTTCTGCCATAAGTATTTCTTATTATTAAAGGAGAGTCAACTTCTTGGTGGTTATGGAATTATATCTGTGTTCATTCTACATACTCTTTGGAGCAAGACAGCCTGGATTTCCATTTTGCCTTCACCATCCACTATCTGTGTGCCCTTGGTTAATTACTTAACCTCTCTGAACATGTTTCCTCCGCTGGAATAGGTAGACAATGATAGTGCTTCTATCTCATAGGAGGATTAAATGAAATAATCAGGATCCAAGTCACAGCACCAAAAATAAATAAATTAAATAATTGTATATAATAATTAAATAGTATATAATTAAATAATCGTAATATAATTGTATCAGTGTTAGCTTCCACTATTGTTGTTATTACTACTGCTACTTTATTTATCTGAACACACCCTGACAACTGTACTATTTCTTAAAGGCAAGACTCAGGTGAGTTCCTTGAACTGCAAACACAGGATCTCTAGGGACCAAAGAAGGAGGGTTTAATGACAAGCCAGACAGATTCAACCCATTTTAGAGATAGAAAATATCATCACAGTAAGTTAAACAAACAAAAAAAAAGTGCCAATGGAGCAAACCAGAAATAACAGTGTTCAAATAGGCATGATCCTGTACAAAAGTGGAAAGTGTCATTGATTTAGGGTAGTGGATGACCACTGGTTTGCTGAATTAATTTTTAAACATCCTTTAATGTAGTTATTACATTGTATCTATAATAAAAAGTAATAAGATATTTAAAAATTTAAAACCAGGGATTCTCAGCTTCTCAGAACCATCATGGCATCCAGTTGGTGACTTAACTGGTGTGGTAGGAACAGTATTTATGACTCGAGGCTAAGGAGAAGATACGACTTTACGTGGCTTATGGGGGATTTCCACCCCAGCTGAGCACTCTCTGCTTCTCTCCCCCTCCCTGTTCTCATCTCCTTTCCTTTATCTCTCCTCACTAGCAGAAGACAAGAGAGCAGAGTGTGGAGATAGTCCTATTCTTTCTTCTCCATCTCCGAGTTACCAAGCTGTGGAAAAGGGACATGATTATGCCATGGGAGAGAAGGCAGACACAGGCAAGATCTAACACCCCATCCCATACCTTATTCCCTGAGCCATTGTCTCATGTGAAACTGAATGCAGCCATCAACTCAGTGGATATTCAACCAGAACACACTGTGGTATTTTCCTCTGCACAGCGGATACCATGTTACAGAAACAGGCCAACAGTCACTGCTGGTTACTCTTGCTCTGGTCACAACATACTGACCCCAGAGAGATCAATACAGTCAGAACAAAAGCTATCTTAATAGTATACAGGTCTAAAGCTGTTGTTAATACACCCCTGAACTTAAAATCTCCTGGATACAGGAAAGCATCCAAATAGTGTGGGAAGCAAACCTAAGCTTTCTTCCCTCCCCAGTATGACTTTTTCAGTTAGTATAAACATCAATGTATATAATTTTTTTAAATCGTAAGGTTAAGCCTGTGTGCTCCCAAATACTGGGAGAAACTTGAGAATGTATTTTTTTCTGCATTTAATATGTGTGTATAAGAAGCAGCACGCAAATGTGTAAACTAGAATATTGGCTTCAGAACCAGTTGTGTGACTTAGAGCAACAAACTCGACCGCTCTGAGCCTGTATTTCCTCATTTGTAAAATAAGTGATCACACAATCGCAGAAATGTCATGAGGATTGAATGAGATAATATACATGAACTGTCCTAACACAGTCCCTACCTAGCATGTAGCTGATGCTTAGTAAATGTTAGTTTCCACCCACCCCACCTCTTCCACTTTATAGGCAGGACCAGTAAAGTGTGACCCAGGGACTGTAGTACTTGTAATTTCATCCTCATCTCCAGCAGTTAGGAGGAAATAAGTGGCCAACTATCAATCACTGCCTTCCCCCCCACACCCAATTTTTCTTATTGTGGTAAAATACACATAACATAAAATTCATTATCTTAACCCTTTCTTATTATATATATTTAAAGTGTACAGCATGATGATTTGCTATACATATACATTGTGAAACAGTCACCACAGTCAAGCTAATTAACATATCCATCACCTCACATAGCTGCCGTGTGTGTGTGTGTGTGTGTGTGTGTGTGTGTGTGTGTGTGTGGTGAGAACACTTAGGATCTACCCTCTTACCAAATTTCAAGTATACAGTACAGTATTGTTACCTATAGTCACCATGCTATACACAGATCTCCAGAATTTATTCATCTTGCATGGCTGAAACTTTGTACCCTTCACCAACATCTATGTGCCCGTTCCACCTGCCCCTGTTAACATTCTACTCTCTGGTAACTACCATTCTACCCTCTACTTCTATGAGTTTTAGATTCCACACATAAGTGAGATCATGCAGTATTTGTCTTTCTGTATCTGGCTTATTTCACTAAGCATAATGTCCTCCAGGTCCTTTCATGCTGTCACAAATGGCAGAGTTTGTTCTCTTTTAAGACTGAATAATATTCCATTTTATGTATATATGACATTTTCTTTATTCATTCACCTATAGATGGACATTTAGGATTTTCCATCTATTGGCTATTGTGAATAATGCTGCAAAGAACATGGGGGTATAGATATTTCTTTCAATTCCTTTGGATAAATACCCAGATGTGAGATTGCTGGTCCATATGGTAGTTTTCTTTTTAATTTTTTAAAAAACTTCCATATTGTTTTCTATAATGGTTGTACCAATTTACATTCCCACCAACAGGTGATATGGTTTGGATGTTTGGCCCCTCCAAATCTCATGTCAAAATTTGATCCCCAGTGTTGGAGGTGGAGGTGTTTTTGTTATGTGGGTAGATCTCTCATAAATGGCTTGGTGCCCTCCCTGAGATAATGAGTGAGTTCTCGCTTTATTAGTTCATGCAAGAGCTGTTTGTTTAAAGGAGACTGGCACCTCCTCCTCTCTCTCTTGCTCCTTTTCTTGCCATGTGACATGGCTGCTCCCCCTTCACCTTCCACCTTGATTGGAAGCTCCCTGAAGCCCTCACCAGAAGCAGATGCTGGTGTGATGCTTCTCATAAACCTCTTTTCTTTGTAAATTACCCAACCTCAGGTATTTTTTTTATAGCAATGCCAAATGGCTAATACAATGGTGTACCAGGGTTCTCTTTCTTCACATTCTCATTGTATTATAGTTTGGATTTGCATTTCCCTGATGATTAGTGTTATTGAGCACCTTTTCATATACATGTTTGCATTTGTATGCCTTCTTTGGAAAAATGTCTATTCGGGTTCTTTCTCACTTTTTATTCAGTTATTTGGTTTTTGTTTTGTGTTGCTATTGAATTGTATGAGTTCCTTATTTATTTTGGCTATTAACCCCTTATCAGATATATGGTTTACAAACATTTTCTCCCATTCCACATTCCTTTTCATTTTGTTGATTGTTTCCTTTGCTGTTCAGAAGTATTTTAGTTTGATGTAGGCAGGCTCTTGTTATTTTTGCTTTTGTCACTCATACCTTTGGTTTCATATCCAAAAAACATGCTGCAAAGACCAATGTCAAGAAGCTTTTCTCCCATGTTTTCTTCTAGAGTTTCACAGCTTCAGGTCTTCCATTTAAGTCTTTAATCCATTTGGAGTTGATTTTTGTGTATGGTATAAGTGTTTAACTTTATTCTTTTGCATGTAGATATCCAATTTTCCCAACACCATTTACTGAAAAGACTGTCCTTTCCCCATTATGTGTTCCTGGCATCTTTGTTAAAAATCAATTGACTATAAATGTGTGGATTTATTCCTGGGCTCTCTATTCTGTTCCACTGGTCTCTTTGTCTGTTTTTATGCCAATACCATACTGTTTTGATTACTAAAGATTTGCAATATAATTTGAAATTAAGAAGTGTGATGCCTCTACCTTTGTTCTCTTTTCTCAAGATTGCCTTGGCTTTTCGGGGTCTTTTGCAGTTTTATATGAATTTTAGAATTGTTTTTTCTATTTCTGTGAAAAATGCTATTGTAATTCTGACAAGGATTACATTGAATATGTACATTGCTTTGGGTAAAATGGATATTTTAACAATATTAATTCTTCTAATCCATGAACATGGGCTATCTTTCCAATTATTTGTGTCTTCTTTAATTTCTTTCATCATTGTTGATAGTTTTCAGTATACAGATCTTTCATCTCCTTGGTTAAATTTATTCCTAAGTACTTTATTCCTTTTTGATGCTATTATTTAATATAAATGGGATTGTTTTCTTAATTTCTGTTTTGGGTAGTTGATCACTAGTATATAGAAATGCAACTGATTTTTGTATGTTGATTTTGTATCCTGAAACTTTTATGGTGAAATTTCCAGTTTTCCTTGTGTTATTGATTTCTACTTTTATTTCTAGTTTCATACTATTGTAGCCAAAAAAGATACTCCGTATTATTTCAATCTTCTTAAATTTGTTAAGACTTGTTTGGGTGCCTAACATATGATCTATCCTAGAGAATGCTCTGTGAGCACTTGAAAAGAATGTGTATTCTGCTACCACTGGATGGAATGTTCTTTAGATGTTTGTTAGATCCATTTGGCCTACAGTGTCTATTGTTTTCTGTCTGGATGATCTATTCAATGTCAAAAGTGGGGTACTGAAGTTCCATACTATTATTATATTGCTGTTAATTTTTCCTTTCAGTTCTGTTAATATTTGCTTGATATATTTAGATGTTCTGATGTTGGTGCATATATATTTATAATTGTTGCATCCTCCTGATGAACTGACCCCTATGTCATTATATAGTGACCTTGTCTCTTATGACAGTTTTTGACTTGAAGTCTATTTTGTCTGACATAAGTATAGCCGTACTTGCTCTGTTTTGGTTACCATTTGCATGGAATATCTTTTTCCATCTCTTTATTTTCAGCCTATGTGTATCCTTAAGCTAAAATGAGTCTCTTATAGGTAGCATACAATTGGATCTTGTGTGCCAGGTGCAGTGGCTCATGTCTGTAATCCTAGCACTCTAGGAGCCTGAGGCAGAAGGATCACCTGAGGTCAGGAGTTCAAGACCAGCCTGAGCAAATGTGAGACCCTGTCTCTACAAAAAACCAGAAAAATTAGCCAGGCATGGTGGCGTGTGCCTGCAATCTCAGCTACTCGGGAGACTGAAGCAGGAGGATCACTTAAGCCCAGGAGTTTGAGGCTGCCGTGAGCTATGATCAAGACACTGCACTCTAGCCAAGGCAACAGAGTGAGACTCTGTCTCAAAAGATTTAAAAATAAATAAACATAATTGGATCTTGTTTTCTGACTGCTTTATAGTTCTTTAGTTCCTTTCTTTCTCTCTTGCTGTCTTCCTTTGTGATTTGATGATTTCCTGTGGTGTTATGCTTTGATTTTTTTCCATTTATCTTTTGTGCCTCTACTATAGATTTTTTCTTTGTAACTACCATGAGGCTTACAAAAAACATCTTATAGAAATAACAGACTATTTTAAGCTTATAACAACCTAACCTTGCATACAAAAACTTTTATTTCTCCCTCCCACATACATTTTATGTTATTGATGTCAGAATTTACAAATTTTATAATATATATCCACTAACAAATTATTATAGCTATGGTTATTTTTAGCATTTTCTCTTTAAGCTTTTATTCTAGTGTTAAAAGTTATTTATACACTACCATTTCAGAATTCTGAATTTGACTATAGACTTACCTTTACTAGTCAGTTTTATACTTTGATATGTTTCCATGTTGCTATTTAGCATCTTTTCATTTAAACTTGGAGAACTCCCTTTAGCATACTGTGTAAGGCAGTTCCAGTGGTGATGATTGCCTCAGCTTTTTTTTTTTTTTTTGGGTCTGGGAAAGCCTTTATCTTCCCTTCATTTGTGAAGGACAGTTTTTCCAAGTACAGTATTCTCGGTTTTTCTTTCAGCACTTTGAATATATCATCCCACCCTTTCCTGTTCTGTAAGATTCTTCTGACAAATCAGCTGATAGTCTTATATGTGATGTTATGTGATATATGTTCCCTTATATGTGATGAGTTGCTTTCCTCTGGCTGCTTTCAAAATTCTGTCTTTGACTTTCAACAATTTGATTGTAATGCGTCTCAGCGAAGACCTCTTCATGTTCAGCCTATTTGGGGTTCTTTGGGCATTGTGGATCTGGATGTTCATTTGCCTCCCCAGATTTGGGGAATTTTCTGTCATCATTTCTTTTAAAAAGTTTTCTGTACCTTTCTTTCTTTGCTCCTTCTGGAATTCCCACAATGCATATATTGTTTTGTTTGATGGTGTCCTTTAAGTTACACAGGTATTCTTCACTCTTTTTCATTCTTTTGTTTGTTGGTTCCTCTGACTGGAAAATTTCAAATGATCTGTTTTTTCAGTTCACTGATTCTTTCTTCAGCTTGATTGAGTCTGCTGTTGAAGCTGTCTCTTGAACTTTTCATTTCAGTCATTATATTTTTCAGCTCCATAATTTCTGTTTGGTTCTTTCTTATGATTTCTATCTGTTTGTTGAACTAACCATTTTGTTCAGTATTGTATGCCTGATTTCACTTAGTTGTCTAACTGTGTTCTCCTATCATTCACTGAGCTTCTTTAAGACAATTATTTTGAAGTATTTGTCAGGCAATTCATAGATCTCCATTTCTTTGGGGTCAGCCACTGGAATTTTATTTTGTTCCTTTGGTGGTGTTATGTTTCTTTAATTCTTCATGTTCCTTGAAGCTTTGCATTGCTATCTTTGCATTTAAAGAAGCAGTCTCTCCCCCAGTATTTACTGACTGGCTTCAGGAGTTAATGACCCTCATCAATCAGCCCAGCTAGAGATTTTGAAGGTCTCCCAGGCTTTTTCCATGGATGCACCTGCCCTACTCCTCTCATTCCCTCTTAGAGATGGGAGTCTTAGGATTGTTGGCCTTCTCTCAATACTACAAAGTCAGGCAAGGTGCTGAGAGACTTATCAGTGCCCTAGGGCATTGCCCTGAAGTATCCAAGGTTGTGCGTCTTCTTCTAATTCCACAGAGTTGAGCTGGCTCCTGATATCCATGTGGTATCTGTGAGAGCATGCACACACCATCTGCAAAGGCTCACATGTACTATCTCAGGGGAGTACACAGCACACTGGGGGCATGTGATAGCCAGTTCTGGGGGGGTGCTGCCAGTGCGGCATCCCACAGGGTTTGTGGGTGGGTCTCTTGGTGGAGTGTGCAGTCAGTTAGTAGGAACTGTGGCCAGAATTTTAGATCCATGCAGTGGTTATTGTAAGTCCCTGCTCCTTTTCCCTGCTCCTAGCTCCCCCCAGACTATTCAGTCATGCTGATCCCCTCAGTGATCTGGGTGGGACAAGGCAGAAGTGGGATTCCTGGGCAACATCCTGGGAGGCTATGGAAGCCAAATACTCAGTACATTCTCCCTTTTCCCCATGGGGAAGAAACTGCAGACCAAGGTAGTCTCTCTTGGCATTGAGCTGTGCCTCCTGGGAAAGACACAACACAGGTAAAGTGAACCTGTTCTTACTACCCTTTTCAAGGCACCTATTTTCAGATTTTTGGCTCAAATAGGGTGCTGAAATCTCTTCACTGGACTCCTGAGTTCCCAGAGAGGTATTCCCATCCATGGATGATTGTCAAAATCAACACTTCTGTGGGGGTATGAGGGCTGGAATCTCCTATCCTGCCATTTGTTGACATCACTCTCTCTTCACCATTTTTAAGTGTACAGTACAATGGTGTTAAGTACATTTATACTGTTGTGCAACCATCACCACTATCCATCTCCAGAGCTCTTTTCATTTTGCAAAACTGAAACTCTGTACCCATTAAACAAAAGCTCCTTATTTGCTCCTCCCCCCAGCTCCTGGAACCCACCATTCTGTCTCCATGTCAATCATTACCTTTTACATTCAAAAGTCAACCATCTTATTTACTCTTTCTTTCACTAATTCACAGAAGAAACATTTAGCAAGTACCTTTTAGACTGAGGACCTACTTTCTGAATCTAGAATATGGTACCACAAAAACTAAAAACTAACAAAGTGAAACTAAACCAGAATTCTGAAATGGGGAGCGAAAGAGATCTTCCACTTGGCACATGATGACCCAGAAACACTGATGGCTTTAGCAATTTCCCAAATACTCAGAAAAGAGCAACTTACTGGAGAAAGGCTGCACATTTTAGAATGGGTTGGCAGTGTTCCAGGGTAATTTATCCTTAAAAACAATGTACTGTTGGTCCCTTCCAGGTGTCTTGATAGAATCCTTCTAATTGCACTACACTTTCAAAACTTTATTTCCTTTATGAAAATGAATGGTGGATCAAGCTGAATAGACTAATTAACACTATATATGATGATTAGGAAAGCAACGTTTGGTACAGCTAATTTATGAAAATATAGACAAGGGCAATAGCTCTGCTCAGAGTGTGACAAAAATTTAAACATATTTGCTACCACAAACAATGTTCTCGTGTTCCCTACACCAGATGGGCTGCTGGATTTATGATGGGATGTGTCATAGATTCATACCAAGATAAATGGAAACTAGAAGTCCCTTTAAAGCCAATCTTCAGGCTCTAAAGAGAGAATCTGTTCTATAGCTGGCTTGATAATTGATAGAGTTGTACTCCTGGGCTTTTATGGATTATTGAAATCAATCTCAAAAAGCAATATGAACTGATTAGAAACAATATTTTCAAGTTTTTCTGAGCAATAATCAAGGCTAAGAAATGATCAAGCAAAACTGACATGTCTGAATTTTATTTCCTCTTACTACTTCAGCCCATCCTCTCACAGTTAGATGGCCTGGTAGGTGCCAGATTCAAAGAAGTAAAGGGGCAATGAAATCTACAAATTGGATGCATTATCAAGGATACAAGAGCTGAGGTTGGCACCCACCACTTTCTAGTGGCAAGAGCCTGTGGTAGGAAGAAGCCAAATCCCAAAGCCATTAGTGGCAACAGCAGGAAGTGACAGTCAGGGCAGGGTCCTCTGTCTCTGGCATCCTTTATCACTATTTCCCATGTGTTCTGGTTCCTCCAACAGCTCCACAGGCATCTCTAAATCACTACATAAATCTGCAGCCAGATAAGCACACTTTTGAGACCACCAGAATTGCTTTAGTGTAGTAATAGGAAAATGATAATCATGCTTTTATTTAATATATAGCATGTTATGCTTTGTTCAAAGTGCCTTCTCACACATGACTCTTAGTTACATAAGGCAGACATCCTTTCCCTTTTACAAATAAGAAGAAAGAGGCACAGAGCACTTAAGTGGCCTGCCCAAGGCCACATAACTAAACAGCGATGACACTAATTTACTAAGTGCTTATTAAATGCCAGTCTCTATGCTGACAGCTCTACTCATATTTCCCTCATGTGATAGGTTCTATCATTATCTCGCTTTTCCAGGAGGAAAATGAGGCTCAGAGAAGTTAAATAATCTGCCTATAGTCCCACAGCTATCAAGTGACATAGCTGGGATTGAATCTGCATCTGTCTCCAAAACCAGTTCCTAGATATCTAAACAGACTTTGTCAGATAAGAATCATTGTGACTACATCTGATCATGCCCAGTTAATCCTTTTAAGGTGACAAGGACAGAGCAGACATGCCTGCCTGACACATAGCATTGCTTTTATCATAATATTAATCTGTATATTTCCATCTCCTTTGCTCTTACACTCACACCTCGAGGCTGCCCTTTACCCACACTGAAGCAGAAACAGAGGCTCAAGGAAACCACTGTCCAATGTTCTACATAGAAAGACTTCTTTCCCTGCTTGTCAAGTAGGTTTTCAGGTGCCTAAACACCTGGCTGGGGCAGAGGGAAAACAAGGGAAGGGGCACAGAATTGACTAGGAAGTGAGAAGAAGGTATAGGAACAGGGGGAGGAGGCAGGCGGGAAAAGGGTTCCAGCTCTCTGAAACCCCAGAGCCCCAGACACACATGAGCCCCAGATCTGGGATGAGAATGGGAGGTCCAACATCCAATGTGAGGATGGAAGGGAAAACCTCTCCTTGACCAAGTAGAGCTGACATCTCCAGATGGGACTCTATGCGTGGGGAAAGGGGGCCCAGCCCCACAGCTGCACCCTCTAAACTGAATTCCCCATTCTCTCTCCTACCAGAACTTACCCACCTACCCCATATAGTTCAAACTGTCCAAATAACCATCAGGTACTTGAGCCTGAAACATAAATGGAGTTGTGGTCCAGTTCCGATGACAGCGTAAAGGGTAGCTATCATTCCCTTTCTGCTTACCACCTGTCCTTGTCACATCTAGTCCTAACAAGGGCATACAGACTGCCTAGTTGAAGGACAAGGAGAGGACAGGATAACTTGCAAATAGTCCACACCTATACGTTATTACCTTCCTCATTGCATTTCATAACACACACACTGCCACATTTGGGCCGATATCTCATCAGAATATGACCACAAAATGTTTCCAGCCCTAATTTTACGTCAAACAGCATGGATGACACAGCCACTGGCAGGGGGGAAAACGTGCCAATAGGCAGTTTTGTTACGTATCCCCTCTATGAGCTATCCGGGGATTCACTGCAGTGGGGAGGCAGAGTTGACAGGATCACAAACATCAAATGTTAGCACCGCCCACTCTCACCAGTCTTCCGCAGCTCTGTACCCCTCATCCGCTCCCCACCCTGCCCCCAGGCGCTGCCGCTGAGCTCAGTTAGGCGTCCCCTCCCACCAGCTCAGCCCAGAGCTGCAGCACATCAGCATTCCTGTCCCTCCCCTCAACCCGAGGGGGGAAAATTCCGGCTGCCTTGTACTTCAGCATCTCCCTGGGCACCATAAGCCTGAGCCTGTGCATAATCGACAAGGAATATGTTGATAAGGAGAGGGACTGTTCCAAGTCTGAAGGATAAGTAGGTAATTAAAAGAAAAACCTAATTTAAGAAAATTCTGAAGACATTTTTAAAAACTCTCTGGCAACATCCTTTACCGATTATTCTCTTTTACCAGAAAACAACTGTAGTGCCTTTGTTGGGTTTTCAAAGCCTCAGGCCAGAGATCCAACGTTCTAGGGCATCCCAGAGTCCTCAGGGGGTACCTCTTCTGGGGGTAACTTAAGAGCCCCGGGCTGGGAGCAGAAAGCCTACCTCTGTTTCCCCACGGGCTCTGAAGCACCTGAGTTTTCTGAGCACTTGGTTGACTTCCTGCTGGGGCTCTGCACAGAGCTCCCAGAGGACTCTGACACCCTGGCTAGCAGCTGCCCCCCTTTGTGTAGGGCAGTCCGAAGGTTTGGGAGAGCAGCATGAATCATCACCAGATCACAGGTGTGCAGAGGTGAAATCAGCCTCTGCAGCACTCCCCGCTTCTGGCTGCACCACTTCACTGCCTGGCTGGTTTAAGAGCCAGGGTGAGCCAGCCAGCTGCCAAAACACTTCCTGAGATACCTCAATGAACACAAGCTCTACAAACTGCACACCAGTAGGTCTGTCACTTCCCAAGCCTAGCATGTTCTTCATTCCCCATTGCTTCCCATCCCAGAGGTTGGCTTAACATGGAATTATGTCCTTACTACCCATTGGCTTTATGACCTTTAGCAAAATAATTCTCTGAGTCTTGGTTACCTGTAAAATGGGTCTGATAATATTTATCTCATAGGGTATTGCAAGGACTATGAGAGACCAGGAACTTCTAATGCATGATCACCTTTAATCTGTGCCTCCTGCCTTACCCCACTCAGCCACATCTAGTTTAACTAGCCTTTAGCCCAATTTGCTAAAGAGCTTATCTAACCTCAGCTATTGGACCCTGTGAGTTTCCCTCAGTCCAATCTTGCCTGTAAACTGAATGAAAACAAACACAAGCCATACCCTCCCAGAGCTCAGAGTCCCGTGAAGGACACAGGCATTACTGAAATAATAGCACAAAGAGATGTAAAATGACAACTCTGACATAAAGGAGAAGTACAGTGTTCTGAGATCACAGAACAGGGTGCCTGAGCTATGAGGGAAGGAGGAGGCAGGAGGAGAAGTCTGAGGTCCCCAGGACGAGCAGAAGGAAGATTGTGCCCAGGGCGCTGTGCTGCTGCGGGAGCAGCTCACTCCTGGGAAGGGGGTCTGCAGGCACAGGGCGTGGAGAGGGAGGGCACATAACAGAGAGGAAGACGGTGGGGCTAGACCACGGAGGGTCTGAAGGCCGGGTTGAGACTCTATCGGGAGCCTCAGTAGAAGTCACCACAGATTGTACACTAGAAGAAGACACACTCACAATTGATGTTTTAAAACAAACAAGAACAAACATTTCACTCTGACCGCAGCGTGAATGGATGTTAGAGCCTGTAGTAATTTAAGTGATGGAGACGCAAACAGGCCCTTACGGAACTGCCAAAAGAAAAGGGTCCGCGTGAGGGGAGGTCAGAGAAGCCCGCGTCAGTCAGAGTCAGCCAGGGGTCCAGGTGGCGTTGGGAGAAGGAAGGAGTGTCCCAGACAGAGGAGCAACAAAAGGGAAAGTGTAGAGGAAAGGGGCGTTTACAGGAACCAACAAGAGGTTCCACATTGCTGGAGCAAAAACGCGTGAGAGGCAGAGGGATGAGAAATAAAGAGCCAAGAAGGAAGGTTGGCAGAGACCAGACAGGAAGAGCTCCCTCCCCCACGCCACAAGGCCCTATCCAGTAAGTCATCAGGAGCTGCAGAAGGATTTAAGCAGGGAAGTGATATGATCAAGTTTATTTTAGAAAGATGGTTCTGTCGGTTGGGTAAATAAGGGATATGAGGACACACGAGAATCAGAAAGATTAGTTAACTAGATGGCTACGCATCCACATGTTAAAATACTATGCAGATATTAAAATTGACTAAAATTAGAAAATTCTTGTAGCTTGATGCTGGATACAAAGCACTATATTTCATATTATCTCAAATATGTTTTTATATATATTTGCATAAAGACTGGATGGAAACAAATCTTCTAACAGGTTTATGTAACTGAGTGGTAGGGTTATAGATGATTTTTGATTCCTTCTTTACAGTTTTCTGCCTTTACTACAAGGAGCATGTATTTATGAAAGTTCATAATCAGAAAAAAATAAAGATTTAAACCACATGAAGTCAGCATGGATGGCCCTATCAAAGTGATAGCAACAGTTTTATACTTTGATAGCACCTGATATTTAGTGACCCTAAATCTTAAGTCACAAGATAAATATCATTCTCTCCATGTTCATGGAGGAGAAAATGAAAATAAGGGAAGCAAAATGATTCATTTAACATGACACAAAGGCTAGAGGCAGAAGCAAATAGGAACTAGGTAGATGCATACACTCTTCAGCTGGTTTAATTCTTTTTGCTGAGAAGTTATTTAAACAGAACAGATCATGCACAATCCAATAATTAAGAGAACCAAAATAATTAGAAACAGCTGAACAGACTGCATGACTATCAGCCCAAATCAATAAAGAGGAAGTCAATCCAAAGCCTTGGGTAAAAAGGCAGGCT
This sequence comes from Daubentonia madagascariensis, assembly GCA_023783475.1. Classification (NCBI taxonomy): domain Eukaryota; kingdom Metazoa; phylum Chordata; class Mammalia; order Primates; family Daubentoniidae; genus Daubentonia; species Daubentonia madagascariensis. The sequence goes on along the minus strand of JAKFHU010001035.1, from coordinate 33,695,969 downwards.
ACACTGCTATAGGGACTGTAATTCCAGAATCCTGAAATCAAGTATGTCAGTATTTTTCTAGAAGTGAGGAGAGGGCCAGTATTAGAAGAGAAAAAAGTAAAAGTTGCTTCCACACTGTGCCCACCCTCATCCATACTGATTGTGTTAAAAGGAAGGAAAACACTAACTTAAATGGTACACAATTGTGGCATTCTTAACTCCCATGCCGAAATGGGGGTATATGCAGCCTATTTCTCAAGTTGCTGATCACCTCCTGGCTTTTTCCCCACACTTCCCTCCTTAGGAGCTACAAAAACACAATCCTAGATGAAACTACAGCCACAGATACTAGACCCTCCAGGCTCTACCCTGCCCAGAATGAGCTCCCACCCACCTCGTGGACAGGGAAGCTGTGGGCCCAGAACAGCGCCAGGTCTGACTGCAGGGCACGTTGCTTCCCTTCCATGGATGCCCAGAAAATGCAGCAAAGGAGATCCTCGTGTGAGACTGGCCTTATTTTTATTTATTCCTTTTAAAACTTCAGAAAAGCTTAAAGAAACCCAGGGGTATTTTTAATATGGCTTCCATAGCCTAAAATAACTTTCCTGGCTTTGTTGGATGGGTGAGGTGAGACTATCCGGAGGGAAGGTAGGCGGCTTCCCAAAACTGCCACACTTGCAGATTAAACAAGCGCAAAGTAGTCAGTGTCCAAATTTATGCTGAAATGGACCATACCTATTTTGCAAGCTAATAAAGTGGCATTTACTTATAAATACAGAGAAAATGAATAACCAATTTAAATTTTCTTAATCTACTGCAAGTAGCCCTGAAGATCAATAGAATAACAATCAACTAGAAGTTCTGCAGCCACAGGTCCTAATTCAACCTTTGCCACTATAATCCCCCTATATCTGCTTTATCTTAAGTAGGTGGTAATGGGCTGTCATGGTACAGAATGGCTGGCAAACCAAGGCTGTGAACAGGATGATTGTGTGGGATGGCCCACAAATGAGGTCTGCCCATGCCTGTCAATCACCTGGACACTCTCACAGACCCTGCCAATCTGCCCTCTCCGTGACCCCTATATTTCTGAGCCCTCTTGAGGTCCCTTGGGCTCTGTAATTTTTGCCCTGTTCTCATCCTCATATTCTCCTCAAGGAAGGATAACCCCAAAATTTACATCATTCTGTAAATAGGAAGTGCCATATACTTTGATCCAGTTACATATTAAGGGTCACTTACTACAACACAGAAAAACATCCCAAAGGCTTCAGGCAGTGGCAATAAAGTCCCAAAGTCTTCACTGGCAGGAGCACCTGCTGAAACCTCATCTAGGGACTATTTGTCCTAACTTCAGACCTATATATCAAGCTAATATCAACTTACTTCATCTACAGCCCCCTGTTCCTAGCCTATTAGAAACAGCAAAGTGTGATATATTTAATACAAAAGGACAGCTACAGGCAGACAACAGAAGCAGAAAGAAATGATATTTAGTAAAGCAACAAATATAAAAACAATCAGAATAAGCACAATAATTTTTTTAAAGGATAATAAACAGTGTCATTTAGTTTTAAGGCAAATAGTTCTACACACCTCTGCATTCCCTAAAGGTACCTAGGTGTTCCATCATAGTTCATATTGGTAACTTTGAGTCATTAAGCAAAAGTTAAATTTAGTGCTGTTTCAGAAGGCAGAAAGGTGCATAGTTCACTGAAAATGAAAACAAGTTTTGATGCACAGAAAGGTAGGTTTTAGCTATGTGGAAAACTCACCCTTTACTTCCTGATGCTCTAAATAAATCATAAAATGTAATAATCTGATAAATTCTTAGAAAGCATTAAGTCCAACCCTTCACTTTAAAAATGAGAAACTGAGGTCTAGAGAGGTTTAAATGACTTGCCAATGTCCCACAGGGAACAGGAAGAGCCAGGACCAGGCCTATAGTTCCTGGTTCCCAGGGTTCCTGGTCTCCCCCCACCCACCCTCCCACATGGACACAGACTCTACTGTATATAGATGATAATGACCAGCAGTTCCAAAGTCATTCTCCCGATGACATATGCTTAGTCAAGGAACATCTCTCCTGTCTCTCTTTGTAAAAACTACTTTATGTGAAAGGAAGTTGCTGTGTAAGTTGAAGGTGCTTTTTCTTACATTCCATGAGTAACGCACTCCTCATCCTATGGCTACGATAGAGTAATTTCAGTTTCCTAGTTCATAATCTCCCATGGATTTTGTAAGACTCTTCCCTAGTGTTACTGTTTGTAAAAGGAAACAAACAAATGAACAAAAATCCCAAGAGAATGAAAAAAATCCTAAGAAACATTTTCAAATCAAGAGAGCAAAGTGGAGACCAATATGTGATGGCTGTCCTCTACATCCTTCCGTAGGGGCGTCTCTCCCTCCCATCTTCCCCATAACTGTCCAGTAGCGTTTTGTTAACCTGTTTTGAACAGGTTTATTTTTTTTCCTCTTAGATCATCTTCTAAGCAAGTATTCCAAATGACCAAGATGCTTATGACAGGGCAGAGGTGAGGTAGTGTGCTTAATATATAAGATCATATACACTCTGTCTTCTGGGAGTCACACTCTGGCTCTCTCAATAAGAACCAGCCTACCCCTGATGAAGATGACATAGATGATTGGCGTGTCTACCTAATGTCTGCTTTGTGTGGGGGGATTTAAGTAAAAACAGGTCCTATCAAGCACCGGAGGTTAAGCAGCATATCTGCCATTATAATCATTGTCCTGTGTGACTAAAGAGGTTTACCTAGGTATGTCCTTTCGTCTGCATAAAAAAGGAAATTTGGGGTCAAAGAAAGTCACGTCATGTTCAAAGTTGTGAATAAGGCTTTCAATGAAATTAACTATTATGCCAATTACAACATGTGGCAAGCTACCTGGAAATACCATTCGAGGAAAAAAAGGAAGAAACTAAAATGAATAATCAAGATTTGTAATATGAATTAAATTAAAGTGATCAAATATAATTTCCAGGTATTTAACAGAGAGGATTACTAAATTCAGAAAGCACATCTCTAAAACTTTTGAACAAAATGAAGCATAACTGTGATCTTCTCTGACTTCACATGGATTATGAGTATTAAATACTCTCATGAAGTAAAGAAGGAATAAACCTAGAGTTTTTTTCCTGTAGTAACAAAAGAAGTACATGAATTTTTTTCTTTCATCAAAATCTTTTCAAAACTTCTTCAAAGAAAGTTAAAATGGGCAAGTAAGGCAAAATTTAAATTATACTATGCAATTTTCTAAAGAGTATCTCCTTTTTTGCTCTCCACTATAAACTCTAATTCCATTTCCTGAAATCAGGTATAACTTATTACCAACTCCCTATGAAATCATCTAAGAAGAAAAAAATTATACAGTCAAGTCCTTCCAAACAAATGGCAAACATTCGCATGGAACAGAATTCCTGGAACAAAATAAAAGTTCTGATTTCTCCTTTGAAACCCTCAGGAAATGAAAAAGAAAAATTAACGATAAGAAAGTATGTCACATTCAAAAGAGCAAAGGAAAGCTATGTGAGTGAACAATTTGGAAACAGGAAAAGGCCCTTAAACTTGGGTTGTCCTAATGCTTACCTACTTCTAGAAAGAACTAACCTTTTCCCATCCTGACACTTTGCTGAGTTAATTAAGCTGTTGTCTAGGCATCCTGTAATTACAGCCAGCTAAAACAGCAAGGAACCCAACACGTTACACTAATCCAACGTCTTAAGAGTGAGCAAATCAAGATCGGGAGAGGTGAGGTGACTTGCTCAAGGTCACACAGCGAGCTAAGAGTAGAGTGAGGAAGATACCCCAAATCTCCTGACTCCTGTCACCTCGACAAACTGCAAAATCAACTTGCCAGGAAGGAGATCACTTCAGGACACCAGGAAAGCCACTGGTCTCTTGAAGAGCACTCTCACCGCCATGTGACTCTCTCGGCTTTTGTCAGCATGCCGGATGCTCAAAGGGCAGCAAGAGAGTTCAGTGAAGAGCCTGGTGAAGGGCAGAAACCAAGAGCCTTTCTTGCAGCGATTCATCCCAGCTATTCTGCTTTCTGGTCAAGGTACATATGTAACTGGAGTTGTGACAATTTTAGTGAATAAAGAATATTTAATAAACCAAAACTACAAAAGGACATACATAGAATGAATTTGGCAAAGCATTACTGATACATTGAGTACTAGGTCCTGTGAGAGAACAGAGCAAAAGGAACAGTTCCTTGAAGGTAGGGACTTCCTATGAAGATAAGCAGAAAGATAAGAAAACCTAAATAATAATATAATCCTTTAGTTAAGGATTAAGAACATTTTATGAGGAAAATTCCCATAAAGGAGCACTCTTTGTTAATTTTACACTGATTTTTTAAAATACTCCAAATATAAAAGCATACCATAAATGTTGGCTTTTTTTTCCATCTACTACTATTATATACTACTTTTTTTTGATACCAAGCACTTTATCTTCTTTGAATTAATAGTTAATGTCTTAGTCTTTGAAAACAGAGAATAATTCACACTTCTCCTTGTCCTTGAATTGAACAAAAAACCCTGGAGTTAGTAAGAAGAGAATGGATCAGATATGACTGTGATTTGAATCAATGCAAGGCAAATTTTTCAGTAGCCATTTTACGGAAAGATCACCATATGCCCAATACCGAGCTGGGTGGCATCTGTCTCCAGCCTTAAGGGAGGGAGTAAAAGGAACAAGGAAACAAACTACAGTACAATGTAGAAAGTACTATCATAGAGGTATGTACAACGCACACGGGGGTCCCAGTTAATAAAGCAATTAATTCTGCAGGGAATGAGGGAGGGGCTGAGGGTAGAGGCAAGGGAAGCTAGAGAGGAAATAACACTGGCACTAACCTTTCAAGGAAGACTAGACACTGCCCAGATGGACAAGAGAGGATGTTATTTCAGGCAGAGTAAACAGGATACGCAATGACACAGAGATTTGGAAGGGCATGTGTATGGAGGGACCAGCAAATGGTCTCATGTATCCTGATCCTTGATTTCATGGAGAAGTGGCTGGGTATGCAACCAGAAAGGTAGCTGCAACCACATGACAAAGCTTTTTTATGACCTTCTAAGAAGTTTAGACTGATAGCTATGGGCAGTAGGAAACCATCAGAGATTTGGGGGTGTTTTGTTTACCATCTTAACCATTTTAAAGTATACAATTCAGTGGCATGTAGTACATTGCACAATCACTCCCACTATCTATTTACAGAACATTTTCATCAACCCAAAAGAAAATCCCCATACCCATTAAGCAGTTACTCCCCCATTTCTCCCTCCCTGTTCTCTGTCTGTATGGGTTTGCCTATTCTGGATATTTCATATAAATGGAATCACATAATATGTGCGCTTTTTTGTCTGGCTTCTTTCACTGATACAATGTTTCCAAGGTTCATTTACGTTGTAGCGTGTATCAGTACTTCATTCCTTTTTATGGCTGAATAATGTTCCATTGTATCAACATACCACATTTTCTTTACCAGTTCATCAGTTGATGGACATTTGGGCTGTTTCCACCTTTTGGCTATTGTGAATAGTGCTGCTGTGAACATTTATGTATGGTATAAGTTTTTGAATACCTGTTTTCAATTTTGGGGGGTACATGCCTACTAGTGGAATTGCTGGGTTATTTGGTAATTCTATGGTTAATTTATTGAGGAATCCATCAGATATTTACAGTCAAAGGAAAGACATAAGATTGTATTTTATAAAGTTAAATGCACCTAATGGATATTTAAGGAAACAAGATCCTATAGAGATGGTTCCCCAAAGATCTACCAAATCGTTGCTCATCTGTTTCCTCCTGCCTTCCTTCCTGGCCTTCCTACCTCCTTTCCTTTCTTTCCTGCCTGCTCTCTTCCTTTTTTTTTTTTTTTTCTTTTCGAACCTACAAGTTGGCATGCAATCTGGTAGTCCAAATATATGCCCACCCACATACCCTGTGGCTTTACACCATCTTCTGAGGCTTCTGTGCTAAAATCCTGCTAGCTCAGCCCATCTGCAACAGTTCAGGTTGTTTTCTAGCTTCACAACTCCTGCTCCGAGGAAGTATCAAGCTTTAATAAATAGGCCTCTTAGTGTTGAATGAGAGGTCCAAGAGGAACATAGCAGTTCCGTCAGGAAATACGAGGTTCACTGGAGTGTTGTGACTTGAACATTCCTGCCTTCATATACTTTTCCTCCATCCCCCTTGTCCAAACACAGAAACATACACTGCTAAACAAGTGCTTCCTCAGCAGGCCTTCCAGGTTTGTAATTTCAAAAGCAAACGATTCTTCACAGGACTCAGGACTTTCCAGGACTATGAAAGCCCAATACAGACACGAGTAAAGTGACTTTCCTTAGAACTAAAATTGGTTAGTTTCTCAGATTTTGAACATGTGTCACCATCAACACACCAGGACACAAGCCATAGCAAAGAGTGATTTACTAATTTTCTTTCTCAAAGTTAGTATAGTTATGGATGTACTCAGAAGTTGTAGTGATGGTCATTCAGTTACCAAAGGATGGGAATAAATATGGTTGTTGCTGCTGCTGTTGTTGTTTTCTGCCAAGAAATCAAGAAATTAAAACAAGTCATATCATGGCTTGGATAGATTTTATAAATGAAACTGGCTTGAGGGGTTGCAGTGGGGTGACATGTCTTGAAACTCTTCCCTGGAGTGCACTGAACTTCTATTTGGAGGAAGGGGATGGGTGGGGACAAAGGCTGTGCATCTAAGAAGTGCTGAAGCACTGACCTCACCAATCTAATGTGTATTAAATTTATAGCAACTACACCATCTAATCTTAGAGTTCATTAATACCCCTGAAATGCACAAATTTGAACACTCTAACATTCCATTTTAAAAGTGTAATTACAAATAAAACTCCTTAGCAACAACCATGCAATCTCTGGGTGACTAGGGATTAAAGAGACTTAAACAGCTCTTCAAAAAGAAAAGTATAGGGCTTTCAGGGCACTTCCACGTGCCCATCGGGGCAGGGAATGGAGAGAGAAAGTAGTAAATCCCAAAGAGCTAGAAGGAAATCTGGGTTCTCCTCCCAGTCTTGTCCTACTATGGAATGATCATAGGTAGGATGGGACTGCCATTGGAATGTCTGTGTTGCAGCAGGCACTATCGTTGTGTTGTGCACTCTGCAGCCACAATTCCTTGGTTAACAGAAGCCAGATTTTTGTTCAGGTGTCAGGCAGCCCTTCCCCAGCCCCTAAAGATGAAGCTTGATTGGTTCAACTTGCCAGGGAGTGGGCTAGAAATGGTCATGTGACACAATTCTGACCAATGAGACCAGTGGGAAGTCTGCTAGAAGACTTCTGGGAAGTTACATTTATTGTAAAAAAAAAAAAAAGGGATCTAAAGGGGCATGTGCTCTCCTATTTTCTAACCTTTGAACTGTGCTGTGTGAGGAAGTGACTCACAGAACTCCTATGACCAGGAAGAGACAAGGCTGAAGGCAAAATTGCATCTGTTGGGTCTGCTAAAGCCCAAAAGCATTGAATCTCTTTAATTAAGTAGCCTGGGCACAGGCTTTCTCCAGACTTCTTGTTATGCAAGATAATACATCTTCCTTGTTGGTTAATCCATTTTTATTTGGGTATTCTGTTATTCGGCACTAAAAGATCCTCAACTACTAAACCCACCTAAGTGAGTGGATAAATGTTTATCAAGCACTTTATTAATTACATTTTTAAAAATTATACCTGCAACCCAAATTATAATGTTTCATACCTAATCAGAAACGCTGCTGTATCTGACCTTTTTAGATATAAAAACAACTCCAGGAAACTACATATATGGGAGAATACTTGATCAGGAAAAAAAAAAATAGGCCTGCCATTTTAACCTGCAAACAGAACTGGAAGAGTGTGAAAACAAGAACTGTGTGATCATTTAGAAATAAAAACATGCTCTAAAAAACACTCATGCCAGAGATTTCCAAAAGGAAAATCTGGGGCCTATCAGTAAGAACCACTCAATTTCCCCCATGGCATAATCAAAACATTACTGTAGAATCATCTGTATATGTAGTTAAGAGAATAGGGAACTACTGTCTAATGCCTCTCAGTGGGCCTCAAACCCATGTATTTCAATAACTCTGTCACATTGGGAGGGCATACAAAACTGTGCCCTTTTAAGATTTCTCCTGCCATTTTTTTTTTTAACTTCCCCAAATCAGGAGTGTTGGGACCTGTTCAGAGGACTAACAGGTAATGAGCTATGCAGGCGCCAATTTTCCACGCCAGTGGTGCTGCCCAGGGATGGCTTTAGGGACTGAAGCACCCATGTCCACAGTACCCATCGGCTCTCCGTACAACCCCCAGCCCTAAAAAATGCACAGTCTGGATAAAGCCCCCACCCCACCTCTTCTATGCAAAAGTCAAAGGGCCTTCCCCCTCCAAACAATATACTCTGTTTTATAAATTAAAACCCATTACTGATAACAACATCCCCTTACTCACAGGCATTCCGATAACAGGCTTTCAGAGAGAAACGGAGGCAGTCAGTGCTAATATGCTAGGATTGGCGAGCAACTGACAGGAGTTGGTATGGCAAGTGCAAATCTCCTATCACAGGCATTAAAGTATAAAAATCAGGTGAGGGTCACTGCTTAAAGTTCCTTTCAACTCTATGAAGCTAATTCTACAGGTGCTTACCCATTTTCTTCCTACCAATCTGAGTTTCTTTCAGAAAGAAAAGGTAACCCTTGAGAAAAAAAGGAAGGGAATACATGACTTTGATGCTTCTTCAGCAGACATCTTCTGCTTGGATTTTATTTTTTACTGCTGAATAGTAAACAGTCTCCTTGTGTCTTTTGTTTTGATTGTTTCAAACACCTGAGGGAAAAGACAACATTTTTCAGAAACGCTCATGTTGGCAATCACTGTTACTTCCCCTGCCACTCTCTAGTTCAGCCTATCTCTCTATTTTTCCAATACTTGTGAGTTTTAGCTTCTTTCAACCAATACTTCCACTGTCTGAAAACCAAACAAAGTTTTACTAAAATATGTTAGATGCTAAGGACTAAATTACCGGGAATAAATGACTCTTAAGTACAAGTGGCATAAAACAAACACTGAGCTCCAAATGGCAGAGGCTCAATTATTCCAATTGGCCATTATAATTTTTGTTTTCCCCCATACAGTTTATCTTCTGCTATGTCAAACTGTTGCTCTGATGATCTGTTTCATAATTTTTCAATCACATGACAAGTGATCAATTTTGTTGTTTTTCCAGGATAACTTCACTAATATTTAACAGGATGCACATACTTAAAATTCCATGACAATTGTAAACATTACTGTAAGCAGTTTTCCAAAATTGTGAGAGCTTAAAAAAAAGGCATTCCAACTCAAATCAACCAACAGCCCACTCCCAAGACTCAGACCCCCTTCCTCACTACTCTGCAGGTGGTTAGGGAAAGCACAATCCCATAGAACCTAGAGGATTTAACACTTGGGTTTTTCACTAAGCAGCCTCCTATTTTAAAAAAAAAATTTAGTTTCTAACACTCAGTAACATTTGTTGACTGATTTTTGAGTGAAGCAAATGTTCACAACCCCCACACCAAATAAAAATTCCTTGAAATGTACACAAAAAAGATCCAAGTCCAATACAGCCTCCCACCCACCACTGCCCCCATCCAGTTTGTTCTGCTGTTACAGACCCTAAGTATGCAAGTTAATGCTTATTTGCATGGCAGATGGAAGCATCGGTGTTGATTTGCAGTTGAGTGACCTGTCATAAAGAGATAATTAAGCCTTCTAGAATTATCTGTACACTCAGAAATTTCCTACTTATATTTCTGGAGTCTCTTCCCTGTCTTACATGTATAATGTCAAATAACTTGGTGAAACCAAAAGGGAACATATTACATCCTTTAGGTTCTTAGGGAAGAAATGAGTTGATTGATTTTTACCTATGAACAAAATATTAAAAAGTCTGAACACTGGGGGACATGAAGCAAGTTATAGAAAATAATTCAGTGTGTCCTCAGTAATTCAAGATACCCGGAAACTAAAATATGGTTTGTATTGTTCCCCTTTTTTCACTTGCTAATGCATTCCCTGATGGGTGTCCCCATGACATTATTGTTGGGTCTACAATCAGCTATCTGGCTGAGTTACAAGAAAGATGGAGTGCAGCATGTAGTTTCCCTGTTACGCTGCAGCAAACAAAGGCTGTCAGCTTCATGCTGGTGGACGCTGACTCTCTCGTGCTCCAAGAAGTTCAGTTACATCCTTTTAGTTAAAACTTGCAATAAAACAGATTAATCACTGCAAGCACTTTTAACCACAGGGAAACACTATGAGAGAGCAAAAAAGAAACTGTCATAAATTTTGCCATGTTGGGAAGATAAGGTCCGTTTTCTATTTACAAATGCCTTTATTTTGATAAAAGTCTTTACAATCAGCTATGCAAAGCTTTTGACAATATCAATGGTGTGGTGTTTTTTAAAAATAGTAACTGTAGAAAAAACAAAAATTTTAAAACCTAAAGCAGTGATCTTATCTGAATTATCCCAGAATACCGAGCTGTTTTATGCCAAAGGAAACACATTTGCTATTTGTATTATTTGCCGATCCTCCAGTTTGGTTGTTTTCAACTTTTTCCTTCCATCCCACCATTGCTATTGGATGTGGGGGGGTGGGTACTGAAGAGGATGACCAGACAAAATCTGATTATTTTTATTCTTTTAACCAGCAAATAACACAAAAAAGGACTCCAGATGTCCACTCAATTGAAAATCAAAGAAGGAAAGTAGAATTTCCCTGAAAGATAAGATGGACACAAGAAAGGTAGGCTCAGGGAATGAGGAGATAGCCAATCTGAGGTCATGGTTTGCTCAGTATTAATAATCTGTGATTTTAATCTGATAATATGTAATTACATAATCTGCGATTATAATCTGATAGCCCGGAAAACACAGCACTGCAGGTGTACACACAGATGAAAGGAGAGTTCATTCTTGGTAACTGGTGGGGAAACCCTGTGACCTGCCTAAATTCCTTCAATGTTCCCACTCCCCAGGATCTCACACTTAGCACTGACAACCCCTCAATGGAATGGAATGTCCAGATGCTCCCCCAACAAAAGCTTATCTTTTATGTCAATCAAGAACTCTTCCATTTATGAGCAGTCTGCCTGATGGGGTTTGAAGGCTTTTTTTTGAGCTCTGAAGAAGAAAAATCAGTAGCTAAGGAAAAAAATCACAGCAAATTGGGTATAATTGGATGTGAACTTTCTATGACATAGCAAAAACTTCCTTTTTTCCCAAGGCCATTGCTAAATGTTATCCATGAGACATGGTAAATGAAAATGGCATTGATTCTGGCAATTTTGATCACAAACCACTTAAACACCATCTACTTTTGTGTTTATAAATTACTTTTAAAAGACAGTTCCTGTGTGCAGATGGTAAGAATGGAAGCAAGTATCTTCTATTGATGGCAGGGTGGCAAGAATTTAATTTCTGTTCAAGATAACCTGCATGAGTGTTAGCAATAGAATGTGTTGAAACACAGAATATCACACTTGGGTATGTTCAGCCTCAACACACTGTGGGACAAGCCAAAACTCCAAATCTAGTCATTAAGAGTTGTATAGAATTAGCTAGCAGTTGTTTAATCAAAAAGGGCTCATTTAATACTGTGCTTAATGTCAGAATTGATACAGAAATAAAATGCATCTTCTTTTCCCTGTGCAAGATAAATGTGTGTGCTGCAACAGTGCACTGGGATACCTATCATAAATTTTAGCCATGGTAGGAAAAATCCTCCTTCTATGCCCAGATGAGACTTGGCTCTGCTAATAAACAGTGAGAGAAGCATTCTTTACAGTGGGGTGTGTGCATGCCAGGGTGCACGAGTAATTCTTTGGAAGGTGGGATGAAAAACTTCTAATTATGTCTATTTATTACCACATCCCTTCAAAATTTGCTTTTGTCTACATTTTATGATGTATATGTTAGTACAGTCCATGCACATAGTTTAAATGAATAAATATAAATCATATACAGGGATGTTCCAAAGAATTTCAGAGACCACTTGCCTTGAGGAATAAAGAAAGAAAGAAAAAGGAAGTCTTAATCACATCCTCAGCACCCTCAAAACCATGGAATTCCTTTGCCAGCAGCATCTTCTAGCCCAAGAGAAGGTCTGAGAACAATCTGTGAACTACTGGGTCAAGGAGGATAAACAGTGCTGGCTTCTTGGCTTCCCTAGATATATCTGCTCTTGGGAGATAATTATTCAAACACAAATGATACTCTGGTCTACAAATGAGCTGAAGAAAATCATCAATCTATTTCTGTGTCAGGTAGAACTTGGTGGGTCCTGTACAGACTATTAATTTCGTGGGAAATAAGCAACAGGGGAAGCAGATAAATCATTAGCACAGAGAAGAGCAGATCCAATGAATTCCTACCAAATCTCTTACTTTCCTTTCTTACAGAGAGCAAAATGACAAAGTATTTATGTCCCACTGTCTTTGATATCTGTTTATCCCATTAGAGGAAAAATGCCTCTGAAACCTCAAGGACATGTTTTATTTCAAATCTCAAGAATTCAGTCCCAAATGATTTATACGAGTCCACATTACGCATACAGAATTATAATCTTCACATTTCTGAAATCCTTATCATTTTTAATTTCATAAAAACAAAACATTACAACATTAATTTTCCTTTTGTTTATTGCAGGCAATATATAATATTAGAATTTGATTTACATACACAAAGTACATATATTTGAAAAGTAATGTTAATTATTAACGATAAATTTTAACTAAAAAATTCAAAAATTAAGTTGAGGCTAATAGAACAGTTAGAACTTCCAATATAATTTCAATGACAATGGTTTCTATTCAAAATTGATTTTGCCAGAGTTCTACATAATGTATTCACAAATCTTATCAATGTTTATTTATTAAAGTCAGTGTTTTCAGTAACTGAAAGAAGTATTATATGTTTCCAACTGAGTCTCCTTCCATCTGTCCTCTTATCTTACTATTCATCCAGTAGTTGAAACATAAGTACTGCACTTGAGACAGAATGTCTGGGAGTCCCCCAAAAGGCACAGCACTCTCTGCACTGTATTTCCTGCCATTTACTCACCAGAGCTATCAGCCTTCCCAAGGTGCTCTCCTGCTCTCGTCAGGTAATCTTCCCACAACCTACTAAGGGTAGTTACAACATAATCCACTAGAAAATACAAATTCCACTACTTGAAATAACCTCTATGAAGGCAGGGATTTTTATCCGTTTTGTTCACTCCAGTATTTTCTATACCTAGAATGATACCTGACATTCCAACACCTACTTGTTGAGTAAATAAATGGATGAGTGAAGGAAGAACCTTTCTTTAGGTCACCCCTCCTCATTTCCTAGGATCCTTATACAATCCATGCTATATTCACTTGCCTTACAGACTTTTACACATAAAGGCTTCTTTCAAACCCCCAAATTCCCAGTGGCCTGAAGCCCTAAGCTTTAAATCCATTCTGTTCAACTATTCCAGCAGTCAGGCTGTTGGGTGGAGGATGACTTCATTTGCATACTTCCCAGAGCCAGTCCTTACTTTGACCAGCAAAGCTTTCTTGACATCAAAAGTTAGTGGAAGAATAATTCAGAGTCAATGTCCAACTCAAACACAAAAACACCCCCACGTGTGTAGCCTTCCTAGTATTAAACGGCACATAATAGGCTTTCAATGGGCATTTATTGAATTGGATAGTAAACTAAGGAAATATAGTGTTAACCTAATATCTCTAAACCATTTGATAAGTTCTCATGTTATCCTGTTGAGCAAGATAGCGAAATGTGGATTGGTCAGAATAGTGCTATTGAGAAAACCTGCTGCTGGAAAAACCACCGTGTTCAAACTATGTTGGTGAATGTTTCTTGTCAGCCTGATAGAACAGCATAGGTTCTCATATCAGTTCTTAATGGGCTTATCAACAACTTTACCTCCATTCTTGTTGAAGGTCTGGTTGGAGGTCCAATCCAGACCCTTCCAGGGTCTGGGCTGGAAAGAGGTGAACTAGAAACATAACGAGAGGGTGAAAATCAGAATTTGATGATTCTCCCAAATGTTTGTTCCATTGACATCAATGCTTTTCTGGCTCATGTGATTTCTGTTAAGTAGATTAATACTATAGAATCTACACATATTATTTACACATATTTACACATATTTCTAACCTAATCTGTCATTGCCCACATTGTATGTTTCTATCTCCTCTACATCTCTCAGAACACGTGTCTCTCCTCCAGTAATAGAAAATATAAGCAATTCCAATTGTGACAATGTTTTCCATATTATCAAGTCTACATTTTTGTCTGGGCAACCGTGGCCCAGCTCTAGGTCCACGGGAAAAAAGGCTGACCCGTTTTCCTCTCAGAAGCTCACTAAGCATGCCAGGCAGTTCTCGTGCCCCCTTCTCACCCCTCTCCACTCTTCCATCTGAATCAGCTTTTCTTCAACTCCCATAATTAAAATTCCTAAATGATGTTGGGACTCATAAACAAGGTATCCAGAGAAGAAAGTAAGAATAGGACTTGGGACTTTAGTTACCTACATCTTTAAATTAGATGTAATGTCAATTTCTAGTTTTATATGGCTCATTTAAGAAATTCGTACCACAGACACTAACATCAGATGCCAAAGCAACGGTAATAATGTTTACCTAATACGGGTGCCAAAATCATCTGTTTGAGATAGGAAAATGCTGGTGACATTTTCCTTTCTCAAATTATTCATAGAATCAGAATTTTAAAGCTATTCATGTCATCCATTCATTTCACAGATGATGAAACTGAGATGCAGTAGTGTTATGTAACTAGCCCAAGGTAGGTTAGTAGCAATGTCTAAAGGCACGTCTGGCTATCTCCCAAGCCAGCAGTCCCCAACCTTTCTGGCACCAGGGACCGTTTTCATGGAAGACAATTTTTCCATGGACCGGTGGGGGGCGGGGGAAGATGGTTTCAGGATGATTCAAGCACATTACATTTATTGTGCACTTTATTTCTATTATTATTACATCGTAATATATAATGAAATAATTATACGACCCACCATAGGTTGGAGACCCCTGTCCCAAACAACAATTTATGACCCTATAATGTACTGGTGCTCATCCTTTCCTCCAAACTCATTTCTTAATAGTGTCAGCTCATTAACTTCCCAGCACACTAAACTTACATTGATATTAATTACAACAATGATAGATTTTAGAACTAGAAAATTCTATGAAAAATATTCAGCCTTCCTAATACTACAGACAAGGAAACTGAAGGCCAAGGAGGCCTAGATGCTTGTTGGAGAACACACTGCCATTTAGCAACAGAGCCAGCAATAGAGCCCGTATCTTCTGCTTACAACCTAGAACTCTTCGGTGTTCTACACAAAGGATTAGCTAAACACCATCAATATTATAAGTCTGAGATTGTTTTCATCTAAAATATGCATTCATCACTAGAAAAATCTAGTTCTTTTAACTGGTATGTGAGTTCTGTCCTGTGGCAGTACTGGGCTGGACAACCATTTGTCCGACTATAGAAGGGAGTTTGAACAATGAATGGAGGTTTGGCTTCAGTGACCTCTAAAGTCCTTCCACCTCTATGATTATTTGATTCTGGACTGTACCTCTGCTGCACCTCAGATAATCAGGGCATATACAGAGGCACTGTGCAGTGTTCTGTAAGGGTCCCTCTCCTACTGTGGGTTGGACTTTGCTGTTTCAGGCATTACTCTATATCCAATTTACATGCAATCAAATTCTCTGGGCATAGAAAGAGTGTAAGAAAATGCAGTTCTGTCATTTCCAAAGACAGACTACACTGCTTAGCTTTCAAAATTGCCTTGCCTAAATGAGCATTCCATAACTGAACCTCCAAATTCAGCTTTTACAGTTTGTTCATGTACTGTGCTACTATCAGAATTAATTATGCAGCATCTTCATGAGGAGAAATCAGATGTGGATGTGAGTTAGGAAAGGAAAGAAAAAGGTGCACTTCCCAAAGAAAGATTACTGTGATTCCCTCAAAAGTGCTGGAGCCCTTCCATGCACAGACAGATTTTGGATGGCAGTCACCAGCTGAGCTAGCCATGGGAAGGAGGAAGTTGACATGTTTGAGAAATGAGGAATACGCCAACCAACAAGACTCTGAAGGCCAACACATTATTAACCCCCTCCTTTCTATGTAATTCCATTCCAAGTTGTAATTCAACACAAATCTGTTGATCTGCCTTCCTGAATGGCTGCTAAATATTAAAATGTACTGATTTTGGACTTTTTTCTTTTTTGGAATAATAAGTCCAAGGGAAGAGATGTTTATCTTTTTTCATCTCAGAGGGAAAAAAAATTATATTAACGGTCGAGTTCTGCAAGTTAAAGGAGGCTTCCCGAATAGAATTGTAACATTGACTATTTTTACATAAATGGGATTACAAAAAAAAATTCAAACTATGTGATTACATGCATGGAAGCCAGGTGCTGCACAGATTCCTGAAGAACAAACTGATGTTCCACAACTCAGTGTCAAATACAATACAACAATAGCAACCTTACAAGGTGTCACAAACACAAGAGAGAATAATCTGTAGAGACTCCATGCCCAAATCTGGAAAGCTCTACTTTAAAGGGCTAGGGCATTTTCTCTCCTCAGCTCCCCCTGGAGAGCCTACACACTGAGGGGACACCAGGAACACCGGGGAAAGCAGGTGTCCTACTTTGGCTGCCTCCAGCAGTGGAGGATTGGCACCTGAAGTCTGACCCACACAAACCCTGCCCTTGGGAGTTGGGGGAAGGTTCCGCCGGCCTCTGCAGCTCCCCATTAGCCCGCCAGGCTGGGATGACCCCATCGGTCCCGTCTGACACCAGCATGGGCACAACACAAGAGAGAGCCCTTCCACCCCCCACCCCCACCCCGCCTTCCGAGGTGTGCACCCCTTGTCTCCCAAAGGGTATTTCTAAAAGGAAAGCACAACTTGAGGGAAGGAGCCCGACTGGGCAAAGTCGAGTCCTTTGACCGTTACCCTCATGGGGAGTAACGTCAAGTAACACATGCATCCCAGTCCGGCAGGTGTGCAAAGACAGAGAAGGAGAGAGGAGAGGAGAGGGAGAGGGCAAAGGGAAGCAAAGGCAGGTGAGGAGGAGACAGAGGCGGGGGTAAAGCGCAGACTTGAGGGAAGGGGGAAGGAAGCGCAGGATGAGGACGGACAAGAGTCGCGGAGAGAAAGGAGAGGGAAGAAGGGAGGCGCGGGGAGGCGCGGGGAGGCTGCGGGGAAGGAGGAAAGGAGGCGCCGGGCGGCGGGGCGCGGGCCGCGGCGGGGCGGGGGCCGCGGGGACCGGCGCGCCCCTGGGAAGCGCGGGGCGCGCCCGCCGCTCACCTTTCAGGATGAGGGTGTCGATGTCCCGGTCGATGCCCAGGAAGTAGCACTTCCTCCACAGGCCCGAGTAGGTGGCGAAGAGCGGCCGGCCGCACTCGGCGTCCAGCCCGCCGAGCCCGAGCAGCGAGCGCCAGGACTCGGGGTCGGCGCGCCCCGGGCCGCCCGGGAGCAGCCGGCGCCCCAGCGGGGGCGAGTCCCGCAGCGGCAGGTGCGACAGCGGCATCAGGCGGTTCTTCTGGTCCGGGGGGTCGGCGCCCGCGCGGCTGCGCTCGCAGCTCTCCTTGTGGCGCCGGGGGTCGGTCTCGTACCAGTGGTCGGTGAAGATGGCCGTGACGAGCAGCCCCAGGGAGCAGAGGCTGAGGCCGAGGCTGAGCGCCGTGACGAGCGCCCGCGGCTCCATGGCTGCCCGCCCGCCGCCGCCGCCGCCGCCGCCGCCGCCGCCGCCGCCGCCGGGCTCGCGCGCCGCCGCCAGACACAATGCGCTTGGCCTCGGCTCCGCTCGCGCTCCCTCCCGCCCCCTGCCCCCCGCCGCCTCCCACGGCCTCCCCGCCCCGCCGCCGGCCCGCGCGCCCCCGCTCCCGGCCGGCGCTCCCCGCGCCGCTCTCACTTGGCTGCCCTCCCCCTCCGCGCCCCTCTCGCCGCCGCTGCGCCCGCCAGGCCGCCCTCCCTCCCGGCGAACCCGCTTCCCTTTTTAATCTCTCCTCGCCGCCCTCACCTCCCTCTCCCCTTAACCCTCTCCCTACTTTCCCCCGACTTTTCCTCAACTCTTCCTCCCGCTCTGCTGCCCACGCATTTTGTCCCTGTGCTTCCCCGCTCCTGCGCCTTTATATCCCCGCTCTGGACTCAGCGCCTCTCCCCACCTACTGCGCAGCACACCCCTCGCGTCCTCGCGCCTCCAGCGACCCCAAAACACATCCACCAACATCAGACTCACTCCTGTCACTTGTCCAAGTTGATTTTGATCAGTGTCCCGTTTTGCACCCAGGAGCAAATCCCATGCAGGCCGGGCTGCGTGGTGGCACTTAACTCTTCGGAATCTGGAGCTGGAGCCGAAGACCCTTTGTCCTGCCGCCTGAGACCCCCTGTAGCTCTCCCTGTGGTCTCTTTCCCTCTCGTTCGTCCCCTGCAACCCCTAAGCGTGCTCTCTGCTCCAGACCCTCTTCTGAAAGAAAACACACCGAGTATCACTGAGCGATAGAGCGATGGCCAGAGATTTTCCCCCACTTCATTTCAGCCTGCTCTGAGATGGACTTCCTTTTTCGTTAACTACCTCCATCTCCCCCAGATTGACGGCCTCCTGGAGTTTCTAGAAGAGCCTAGGATCAATAAACCCTTGCAGTGGCACCTGCTCAGTGAGATGATTATTGCCTTTGAATAAAGAAAGCCCCCAGTAATAAATCAAAGTAATGATTTTCTCCTGTGCAAGTTTTTCTCCTGGGCTGGGAGGGTCAACAACAAAGCAGTGCTACACACCGAAGTCAACATCTGAGCCTGGTTCTGTTCTTTCAGGGCGCTCAGCAGTCACGGATGTTGCTTCCAAGAATGGCAGGCAGATCCACATTTTCAAAAATGAGGAGATGTTAGGACCCAGGGTACTAAGAGTTAATTGCTTATGTGGTATAGTTAGTAGAGAGGTGCAATACACTTGTGCCACTCAATACCCTTGTGGCCATGTTAGAGATAGAAAACCATGCTGCATGAGCCCAGGGGTGGAAATTCTTGTGTTCTTGTGCTATGAAATATTAATGATCAAGAGGTTATGAAGCATTCATTAGATGCTAAATGTCATTACTCCATGATTTAATGGGACTTATTAATTAGTGTCCCACATCAATTGGTATTAATATGATTTATATACTTCCTCTGAAATGACATCTGTACAGGTGGTTTAAGAATCTTGCTGGGATTTATTTTCACTGCTGTTTGTACCCAGCATCTTCAGAGGGTATATTTCCAATGAAGATCGTGTACCTATTCTGAGCCTCATTTAAGCAAATCATATCAATCCCCGGTGCCCATTTCTGCTGACCTGACAATGTGAATTATTGCCTGGATTTTCTCACAGCTTTGGCAAGATCTATGGTGAGCTCTAGTCTAATTAAGGAAGACAAAGAATTATAATTTTAGTATATCTCTCACCTATAAGTTTTTCCTTAACAGGAAATGCTAAGCTCATCAAAGGAGTCTTATCTGGATTTACACAAAAATGATGAGACTTAGAGCTTTCTTTTATTTATACTCTATAATATGTGTGAAATCCTAGATCTTTGTGGATACATAGAGAGAATACCTTTAACTGTGAGTCCACAGTTGACATCTGAAATTCACTCAAGTTGTCATGTGTCCTTTTATTTTTAAAAAATGCCTCCTGAGATAAAGTTATTATAAACCTTGCAAGTCCCAGAGGTTGTCAAGCCTTTAGCAAGTGCTCATCTCCTTTTCAAGTCCTCACCTGATGTACTACAAGAAATAAATATTCAGCCGCATTTCAAAGTCACCTAATCATCTTCATGCAATAATCCTGTCCCCATCTGGAGCTAGACAGAAGAAAACCTCTTTTTGAGGCACTTCTGTTTAACTTAAAAGAACATACTGTTCTGTCTCATTTTCCTAGCCAGGACTCTTTGATCATACTCTTCTTAGAAAATAGCATTATCCTTGAGGTCCATTTATGTCCATGTTTAAGACCAGTCTCAGCATATAATCCAAAGGTTACTATATGATGGATTGCCCTTGACAGTATTTCATAAAAAATGTCACACATTACAAATATGGGCCAGCAGTATGTGATGAGAGCACTGCCTCTGCTGGTGCAGCATTAACAGCGCCAGCAGGGATGTGACATATGATGTGTACACAGGCTCTGCTACAGCAACTGCACGTTGTTCCATCCATGTTTTTAAAATTTCCTTTTTGGGTACTTCCAACAACGAAGTATCACCCATTAACCCCCATTCTGTTAGGGGAGTGAGAAATACAAAGATGAATAAATGGTTCCCATCTTCAGGATGCTCCCAGTCTCCCAGTGGCAAGAAACAGACATATAGACGGAACAAGAGGCAAGTGCTGTAGTAGAAATAAGAAAGTGTTGTGGGAACATGAACAATGAAGAGACAAACTGCCTTAAGGAGTCAGGCAAGCTACGTAAAGACAGTAACTTTTGAGTTAGTTCTTAAAGGATGAGTTAAACTTTGCCAGAGATATTGGCATTGCAGTTAGGATATACTTCTTCGATTTTGTGCCTACCTGATACATTTGGAGGCTTCAATATTTGGGGCCATGGTAAAATAAGTAGTTTTCCCTACATTTTAAAATCATGCAGTTAACATGTTCTAGTGACTGACTACAAGCTAGATACCTGCAGATGAATAGAAGCAAAGGTCTAAGCCAGAATATAGACAGTGTGTAAAGGCATTTATCTTGGCATAGAGTCAAGATGATGGGAGATCAAATATCCAGCCAGAACACGTGGCGTGTCTTAGCTTTGGTGTGCTATGACCTCGACATTTTCAAACTTTGCTTGTTCTTCACTTGTCTTACATTTCTCTTTGCCATCTCCAGATCTGATATCCCCAGTGCATCCTTCAGAGAACAACAGTGTGCTAATGTGGCAGGGATGAAGCCAGAGAATTTCCACCTGTGTGTGATACTGTATTAATGGGCTCAACATGTTCAAAAACAAACTGGACCAGTTCCCAATGGTCCAGCTGCCCCTCTCAACTTCTCTTTCTCTGGTGTTGACAAGTCTCTCAAGTCATTCAGACTCAATAGGTTAGAATTAGCCATCACATTCACAGAGACATAGAGATTTTTCCTTTGAAATGTCTTTTATATTCACTCCTTCCTCTACGTTTCTACCACGTGCTGTTGCTGTGCATCTATCACCTCACATCTGGATCATTACTACAGCTTCCTCCTCAGTCCCCATGATTCCAGGATCAACCCTTCCTGCAATTCTCCCAGATACTGTTGCCAAATGCATCTTCCTCAAATGTTACTTTGATTATGTCACCTTTCAGCTTCTGCTCTCTTGTCTAGGTTAGAGAGAATTTTCCACTATGCAACTTTAGAGTCCTTCTTTGTTACTGTGAGTATTCCCATCACATTTAAACATCACAACTGATGTGTTGGCTATGTTTAAATATTTAGAAAACAAAATAGTTTTGCCTACTCCAAACATACTTACCATAATATCTAGGTACTTTTTGACATTCATCATATTTCTCTTTACAGTTAGAAAGTTCTTTAAATAGATACTTCTTTAGAAAAATGTCCATGCACACACACATACACACACACACACACACACACACAGATCTCAAATTATCATAGAACTATGGCAACGATTTATTGATATACCTATGCTAAGCTAACCACGCTAACCATGAATATTCTAAAAGACTTTCATCCTTTTGCC
The DNA here is from genome assembly GCA_023783475.1 of Daubentonia madagascariensis. Taxonomy (NCBI): domain Eukaryota; kingdom Metazoa; phylum Chordata; class Mammalia; order Primates; family Daubentoniidae; genus Daubentonia; species Daubentonia madagascariensis. The sequence goes on along the minus strand of JAKFHU010001035.1, from coordinate 33,674,153 downwards.
TCAGCCCCAAGACTGAAAGCTACATCCTTCCTCATTTCAAACATTTGGGTTCTACAATTTAGACTATGCATTTTAACCAAAACCACACACTAGCATTCATACATAGTATGAAGTTTGTTTTTCTTGGTAATATCAGATTTTTTTCAGCATTTAATATAAGGATATAGTCATTATATTGTTAATCTATAATATGTCATTTCTGCATATTATTGAGGTATTTATTTTAAAGTCATCACTCTAAATTGTTCTCCTAAAACAATTTTATTTTAATTCAACAACATATGGTGAGCACCTCTAATGTAAGTTTTTGTGTTAGGTCCCAATGGTTTATGCAAAGATGAACAAAACATGGCCTGCGCCCTCAGCGAGCTTTAGGTTAGTGAGGGGAGGAAGATAGAAATGCAAGAGCTACAAGGAGGGACAGCCTGGGATGAGTACTGACACAGAAGTACAAACACTATGCAGTGGGAAAACCTAGCACAGAGGGATTCATTTCTCCATTGGGAAGAACATGGGGAAGCCAAGTGGAATAGATGCTATCTCAGCTAGGCCTTGGAGGAAAAGGAATATTTTCTGTATGTGTGTCAACTCAGTCCAGGGCAAAGCCAGAAGTAAATCTTAAAAGCAGCACCTACCATGATGCTCTTCTATATCCCACGCATGTGGCAAGTCATCTTGGCAGTGCCATTTTGTCAGTGACTAGAAGCCTGGAACCATAAAATACCACAAAACCCCCAAAATAGACGGTGCCTGATAAGTTTCTTATTTCACTGACACACCGCAGAATGTCACCATTCTTTTTCACATTCCTGGATTAAGCTGTTTCCTTTTTGGAGCCTTTAAGCACATATGGTGGAGGGAAAGAAAAAAAAACATTCAAAGAAACCCATAGCCATGTTAAGTCCCACTCAAAGTGTGATGTTTTAGCAGATGGTGGCTCATTAATTGCCATACCTAACTGTATTTCCCACCTTATCTGTATGTATGGATACTGGTTTTGAAGTTGGGGTCTAATTCAGCTCATTCAGACCATGTTTGACAACTAGGGCAGAATAGGATATAACTAAGACATCCAATGTCTCTGATTCACAGCTGCTTGTAATGCTGCCCAGATGAACAAAAAAGCCAGTATTTTTAGGTGTCTCCCCCTTCTCTTACCATCAAAGCTTCTCTCTCTGCTGTTCTGCTCAAAGGCATAAGGATCTGGGGAATGCACATGGGCCCTGGGGTAACCACCACCTGTAAATTCCAGATCCACTACTTCCTACCTATGTACCCCTAGCCAGCTACCTAACCTCCCAAACCACCTAAGTTCTGAAAAACAGGGTTGTCAACACTGACCTCACAGGATTCATGATTCATGATGATCACATGCTAAATACATTCCTCCCACTCGCTTCTCCTCCCTACTGCAGCCACGTAAACACGTATCCATGCTTCAGAAAATCTATAGGTCTATCATATTAAGACCATATAATTTAAATGTCATAAATACAAATGTCTAAATAACTTATTATTGACATAATTTTTCCATGTTAGTTATAGTATGCAATAAGAGAGACAATCTACTATTCTCGTTTTTTCACTTAACATTATTGAGCACCCACAGGCTGGGGAGAGAGTATTCCAGGCAGAGGGAACAGCCAGTGCAAAGGTCCTGAGACATGAAAGAGCTTTGTGAGGCCAAGGAACTGAAAAGAGACCACTGTGGCTAGAAAGCAGTAAAAGAGGAGGGGAATGGTATGAGATGAAGTTGCAGAGTTAGGCAACACCAGATCATGCATGGCCTTGAAGGCCATACTATGGAGTTTGGATTTTAGTCAAAAGAAAACTTTGAATAATTTTAAGCAGGGGAGGGGCAATATTGATTAATGTTTTTAAATGTCACTCAGACAACTATGTGAAAAATAAATCGGGGCCGGGGGTGGCGAGTAGGAAGGCAGGGAAACCAGGCAGGAGGCTATTGCAGACAAGGGCTATTACTAACTTGGACCAAGGAGGTAGCAGTGGAAACAGAGAGAAGTGGGTGGAGGTCGAACTCACAGAATTACTATCAGTGCAAATGAGGGAAAGGAGAAATCAAGAACAATTTACCTTTCTGGCTTGAGTGTTTAAATGATGGTGCCATGTACTGAGAGGGGAAGACTAGGAGAGAATCACACTTGGGGGAGAAAAGTAAAAAAATTGTTTTGGACACGTTGAGTTTGAGATGTCACTTAGGAATCTCAGTTGGAGAGGCAGTTGGATGTGTAAACCTGAGAGTAAGGGAAGCATCTGGACTAGAGATTTAGATTTTAGATACATCAGCATATAGGTGCTATATGCATACTGATATTCAAATTCATGGGACTAGATGAGATTGCTTAGGGGAAAGTTGTAGATAGAAAAACTAAGAGGTCTAGGTCTAGGCTTTGAGGCTGTCAAACATTTAGAGCTTCATTGGAGGAGGAGGTGCCACAAAGGAGACTGGGAAGGAAAATAGAAGAGAAACCAAGAAAATGTGCATCCCAAAGCCAAGACAGTGGAGTCTGATAATATACTATGATGACACAGAGACAGGGCAATGTAGAGTCTGGGAGGTGGAGTCAGAGAGATTTGGATTTAAATTCTAGTGTGATTTGGGGAACTGGATATTGGTACTCAGCCTCTCCAAGCCTCTGTTCCCTCATCTGTGAAATGGGGATAAGAATATCTTTCTTAAGTGCTCTAGGAGACTCCAAATACATAATGAATATAAAGGATTTATCAACATAATTAGTACAAAGGCTGACATATCATAAGGACTCGATATATAAATGGCAGCTGTTGTTATTATTGTCATTTGTCATCTCCAACAGTGATATCTAGTGACTGCTCACATTTACAGGCCATAATCCTGGATGTGGTACAGGACATTACTCTCCCAAGGATTGTGCCTAATGAAAAGCAGAAAGACCTACCATAAGGCCCCTAAAAACATAAATTGTCTATAGTATTGGTGAAATGGTGAGTATTCAAAAGTACTAGGACCATTATGCTCTTTCAATAGGCTATTTTGTTAGGAGCCCGTAAAAGGGGTTTAATGCTGTTTTGTGAACAGCAGAAATAAGCTGCCAGAGTATGATAAGGTATCTCCATTTCTCAAGGTCTTTAAAATGGACTAGATAGAAAGGCACTGTAGAAAATGACCCCCCATAGCTACTGCATTTTGTGGGTATAAATCATGTTAGGGGAATAAAAGGAGTGCCTGGGCCCTCCCCTCCCCAAACAAGGAACAGGAAAAACCCTGAGAGGACAAGGGGACATTAAGCCAGCTGTGGACAGCATCTAGATGAGAGGAGAAAAAGAGACAGCCTCCCTGTAAGAAGGGCAGAGAGAAAAGAGCAAAAACTCAAGAAGGATGCAAGACTCAGCAAAGACATTACTGCTAGAAGCAAGATGACAGGTCTCCACAAATGATTGAAAATCCAAACTTTGCCCACATGAGCTAGGTCAGCATCCCACATTCTCATGGTCAAGACCAGGAGACAAAGATTGAATCAGAAGTCCCTGAAAATGGTGAATTCAACACAAGTCTACAGGCATTTGCCCCTACCTCAGAAAGCAAGGCCACTACTATGGACAACTCTGTTTTTGTCTTCAAGTCTTGATTTGGATAAACCCCTTGGAAAATTATTAGAGTCCAGGTAATCATTAGTCAGTATGTGAATAGCTGTTATGAACCAGATACTCAGAGGAATATCTAGCAATGTGTTGTGTTCTTTACAGCTCTCTGCGTGCCAGGACTTCATCAGGCACTGTGGAGTGTAATCATCTGATGTGCACAGTGCTTGGAGAACCATCCTGTTCTTTTGGAAGGAGGAACCAGTTTGGCAGGACTTGGCACACACCTCCCATGGCCGCACCTGAGCCCCTGCAATGAATGGGTGCCATGTGGCATTGATGGTCACTCAAGTGGAGAAGCAAATGAGAGCTCGGGGACAAATTGCCATCTCACCTCTGAGATGGTATGGAGAGGCAGGAACTTGTCAGGGTCAGATTAATGAGGCTGATTAAAAAAGAAAGAGAGGAAATGCACCAATGGCCAAAAAGGAACCCAAGTAGGTGGCTTTGATGCATGAGTTCCATCTGCCTAATTTATTTGGTGTCTACAATCTGCATGTGATCAAGAGCCTCAGATTATGTGAGTGGCAAGTCGGGGAGGGGGTTGGCAGTGGGGGAGATGTCTCTTAGTGTTTTCCAGCCAAGGTCATCACATGCCCTTCGAATCCCGCTGAAACCAAAACATAACAGAAAGGGATTCTCTCCTAGGAATCCTCGTATTTAGCCAAAAGAAATTCCTAGAGTTTCAAACACCGAAGTTTAATCCCAAATATAAAAGGTTACTTTCTGGGTATCTAGGGAAATTCTTTAATTTCTCAATTTCCTTTTCTGAAAGATGTCTGGCTGTTTTGGTCCTGAATTTCATGGGTGTAGTTTTAACTACTTGCTTTGTCCATTCTCACTCAGCAGTTTACCTTTTTCCATGTCAACCACTTTTGCCAAGAAGCCCAGGTACTTTTTTTTTTTTTTTTAACAAAGCCCAGGTTCTTTGTGTCAATAAAATGAGAATTTAAAATGGCTCTTATGGCACTACTGTTACCTGGGTTTATAGGGCCCCTTTTTAAATGTTATAATAGGTAGGAGTGACAGCAAACTAGATATAGAATCCTGAAAGGCAGAGGTCAATCCAGAATATAGCCAGGATCAGGACTAAGGTTCTGAAAGGAGATCTTGAAAAGAGGAACTATAGAAATTATTTTCAAGACAAAGGAAAAAGAAGTGACAATGGCAAATAGTACATAATCAAGAAATATTAGCTATGGACCATTATTCTACGAATCTATAGGCAAAATCTGCACAAAATAAGCAACATACCAAGCAGTAGGCATAGGTCAGAATGGGCTCGTACAACAGTTTCCCAGCCTGGCTCAGTGTGGGTTTGGGTGTTTAAATATGTGGACTGTTTGTGCTTAGGAGAATGGCCATTTCCACAATTTCTCTGATCTTCTTGCCTACTACTTCCTACTTATTGTCATGGAGCATTTATAGATTTATAGAATAATAGTATGCAGCAAACATATGCTAATCCCATCTATTTGCAAGGCACTGTTAAGCACTTTATATGTTTTTCTCATTTAATCCTTGTAACAATTATTAGTAGTAGAAATAACATTGTTGTTATTATCCTCATTTTACAAATGAGGAAACTGAAGCACAGAGAAGGCAAATAACTTGCTTAAGGTCATACTCTTGGTAAGCGGCAGAGTCGGGATTCAAACATGCATGGTGTGACTCCCCAGCTTGCACTCTTAACTGTTATTTGTACACTTAATAGAGAGATGACAGTGTTTTAGGCCAGGTGATAAAAGTAGACTGGAGAGAAGTGATTGGTTTCTGGATAGATATTGAAAGTAGAACCAATAGGGTTTGCTGATGTGTACAAAGTATGGTGAAAGAGAAAGAAAGGGGTGTAGTTGTCAGCAACACACACGCGGAAGGCTATGGAAAGTACAGTTTGGGGTGGGGACAGTATCAGAAGCTTGGTTTGGGATGCACTACGTTTGAGATGCCTATTAGCTATCCAAGTGGAGACGTTGAGTGAGCAGTTGGATATATTAATACAAGTCAAGAGTTCAGAGGAGGGGTTCAGACTACAGATATAAATTCGAGAGCCAAGAGGATCCACATATAGATGGAACTTAAACCATGAGACTGGATTATGTCACCCAGGCAATGGGAGTTCATAGAATAGAGAAGAGGGACATGGAAAACTGCTATATGTTGAGGTCTAGGAGATCAGTGAAAACCAGCAAAAGAGACTGAGGGGAAGTAGCCAGATAGGCAAGAGAGTGTGGAGTCCTGGCAGCCAACTGAAGAAAGTATTTCAAACAAGAGAGAATCCTCATCATGTCAAAGTTGCTTACTAATCAAACGAGATGAGAATTGATAATTGAGCATTGGATTTAGCAACCTAGAGGTCTTTGGTGACCTTAATAAAAAGCCGTTTCAGCAGAGTGTTGGGTTGTTAGATTGGATGTGTGTTAGATTGGAATGGGTTCAAAAGAAAACGGAAATAGAGAAGTTATAGTAGTAGGTATAGTATAGATAATTCTTTCAAGGAGTTTTGTCATAAAGAGAAGGAGAAAAAATAGTAACAGCTAGAGGTGGAAGTGGGATTAAGAGAGGGTTTGTTTGTTTTATTGAGGACGGGGGAATAGCAATATGTTTGTATGCTAATGAAACAATTAATGAGAGATGGAAACATTGATACGGAAAAGAGAAATAGACTTCCTGGAGCAAAGTCCGTGAGTGGCAAGAGAGGAGGGGATCTGGTAGATAAGCGCAGAGGTTGTCTTAGGTAGGAACAGGTATAGTTCGTCCATGGTCACAGTGGAAAGAATTGAGGACATAGTTACAGCTGCAGGAAGATGGGTGAGTGTAATGATTGGACCTTACGGAAGTTATCTACTGACCTATAACATGCTTAGTAAATATTAATGTGCTCAGAGGAGGGAGAAATTTTATAAATAGAGATGGCCAAAGTATTAATGAGATTTAAGCTTTCGAAGATCTAAAAGAGTAAGTTGGTAGATAGGAAGAGTATTTTGAGAATGGAAAACCATGCGAACTCAGAGATAGTAATGAACAAGCTATCTTCTCAAAACAGTGAGCATCCTGGTCCTGCCAGAATGGAGGGTTTGTGACGAAAAGTTCAGGATAAGTTTGGAAATGTTTATTAGATTCAGACTGTACAGGATTTAAACAACACAAGACGTTAGGCAATGGAGAAAAGGGTATGACGTGACGGAAGAAGAGAGATTAAGAATCAATCTAGCAATGGTGGTGAGACACGTGAGGAGCGAGAAGGACCCTCAGCTCTGATGGTATAGGCACAGATTTTTTTTTAATTCTCTACTTTATTTGACATCAAATCAGTCTGTGACAAATGAAATTTTATTATAGGTAAGCAATAATGTTATTAGTAGTATAATTTTTCTTTATTCAAATTATAACCTTAATTTCAGTTTTAGAGGTGACTTTGGTCTCTTCTTCATGCCTCTCCTTCAAACATACATGAGTTTTCTCTACCTTAAAAAAACTTTAATCTTCTTGTCCTCTCTAGCTAAAGAATGATTCCTCTCCCTCCTTTGACTGCCAAAGGTCTCCAAAAATTAATCGACATGTATTATCCTTCACCTTCTATTTACCCCTTAGATCCGGGAAGCTTGATTCCTGCTTTAAGCTCTCTATTGACACTGATCTGCCACAGGCCCCAGGGATCATGTCACTGGAGCCCTTTCTCTTCTGCAAGTTCCTGGATGTTCCTTTAATTCTCCATACCATTAACCAGGTGCTCCTCAAAACTCAGCATCCTTGGCGGGTGTGGCCCTTCTGATTCACTCACAACATCAGGGTCCAAAGTAGAAGCTTCCTTTTCTTATCTCAGTGAAGATACCAACTTTGTGGTTGTGGTAGGATAGAATAATTGCCCCCCATAATGACTTATGAATATGTCTCCTTACATGGCAAAGGGGACTTTGCTGCTGTGATCAACTTAAGAATATTGAAATGGGAAGATTATCCTGAAGTATCCAGGTGGGTCCAATCTAATCACATTCTTAAAGCCAGAGAAACTTTCCCAGCTATAGTCTGGAAAGAGAGAAGTGTGACAATAGAAAAAGGGTCAGAGAGATGCAACCCTGCTGGCTTTGAAGATGCAGGAAGTGGCCAAGGACTGGGGTGGCCTCTAGGGAGTAGGAAAGGCAGAGAAATGTAGTATCCCCTGGAGCCTCCAGAAGGAACACGGCCATGCTGACACTTCAGTGTTTACCCAAGGAGACCAGTTTTGGACTTCTGACTATAGAATTGTAAGATAATAAATTGTCTTAAGTCATTAAGTTGGTAGTAATTTGTTATAGCAGCAACTGGAAACTAATACAGAGGCTAAGCTACTCCTTTTTCAGACATCCTGAAGCTCACCATCGCCTTCCCTCCTCCCTGGCTCTGCTTCCTCTTTGATCATGCTTTAAGGGTCTACTGAATTCCAAAAGATATGAAAATTAAAATTCTTAACAGCTGGAGAGTGAATGTCTGAGCTGGTCCTCCTGAGCTCCTGGCTTCCTTTTTCTTCAGGCATTTATCTTACCTAAGTCCTCCCTCGCTCAAGGTGCTGCTCTATCTGCCATCCAGGAACAGGAAAGGTTTGAGAATTACTGTAGTGGATGCTCCAGAAAGCAACAGAGAAGCCCAAGTACAAATTTATTGTGTCTGTTACAGTCACAGGAAAGATATGACCAGTGAGTTCTTTGGGTCTGTGCAGAACCATGAGCTGTTTCCATATCAAACAGCAGTAAAGATTTTTTTTTCTTTACTTCACTTTGAATTCAATTAGAATGGTTTTTCACCTGGCATTTAACAGAATAAAGCATATGTAGTTATTGCCCTCATTACCTAAAGCCAAGCTATCAGACCCCTGAGGTTGTCTTTGAACTCTGGAAAAGGACCCAAGGCTTTTAAGAGCTACTTATAAGGCAGGTATATACTGAGTGAGTGGTACTGATCCAAAGGAAGACTGTATTGTACAGGAGGAAAGAAAGACATCAAGGCTTATAGAAAAAATAAAAGGAGCTAAATTATTAAATCCGGGAGAATGTAGACCAGTAATGAAGACTTTATGGAGAATAGAAAAAAAAAGGAGTAACTGAAGAATGTTTATATTCTTGGTGCCATAAAAGTGGAAGGTGTTAAGAACACAGTTGGGGTTTAGGCATATAGAGCAGAGGGTTCAAGAGATGCTGAATTATGCCTGCTTGAGTCTCTGTTGCTCTGGTGTTGGGGCTTCTTCCCCTTGTTAATGAGGTTGTGACAAGAAAAAAGTACATTCATGAGTTATTAGAAGTTGGGCTACGTGTAACTAATTAGTACCATCTAGGGAGTGATCTAAGTATAGGATTAGAGAAAGGGTGGTTCTGCAGCAGTGAATGAGGTCATGAAAGAAATGGTTACATCTGAAGGATGACCTTGGACCCTTCCAGCAGAGAGAACTTCTGTCCCTGAGACCTGTTGCTTCTCTGGCTGAACTGGCAAATGGGTGCAGGTGTTAAAAACATGTTTGTATATAAGAATTGACTTGCCAATCCTACATGAAAGGAAATTCTCAGCTCATGGGCCAAGAAGCAGCACAACCCCCTGCTGCTCCATGTCAGCTGGCCTGAGAAGAAAGCATGGGTGGCACCTGTCACTTGCCCTGCCTCACTGTGCTCAATGTAAGTCATTCCTGAAAAAAATGAAAGATGTGTGCTTATTTATATGTTTTTCAGGACCTGTTCTCTCTAACTACACAGGGAAGGGACAGGTGTTGGGGGGGAGTTCAGAGGGGCAATGATGTGATAAATCTTTTTCAACTTTAAAATACATTTTTGTTGAAATTACATGATATTTATATTAGGTTTATGTTTATGTTATTATATTAGGTTTATGTCTTCCAGTACCTTGATAAAAGGTAGGTAATGAAAGGTGTACCTATCAACTTGCATATACTCGCACACATTTGTAAATATATGCTACCTTTCAACAAGCGAGAACACAACTGTGTGTGTGTGTGTGTATGGGGGTGGGGTAGGAGGGGCTAGAATAACCCATGATTATGAACCCACTGCCACCTGGTAATTGTATTGCTCAATTGCAGGAAAACTATCTAAAGAAATAAACTATCTCAAATGACAAAGTAACCTAGTGGTTTGGGAAGAAAATAACACATAAAAGCCTTTCTTACACTCACTAATGCCAAACCAGTGACCCACAATGAAAGTGTAATATGTTGGTACACATGCTATTGATATTATACAGAGTGATAGGTTACATATCCAATTTTTGTTAACATTCCTGCTTGCCCATTCTTGGCTTCCTTTGAAGGCTAACCTAATTTATAACACCCAGTATTAAGGATGTCTTTTTATCCTGATGCTTGGATGGCTGGGGCCTTGCTGGGCCTAGAGAGACTGGCTCTCCCAGGGCTAGACAATTAGCAGAGATAATAAAGGGCTTGTCTGTGAGTATACCTTTAATACACAACCCAACCAATCCAGATCCCATGCTCCAATCACCTTCTTTATTGGGCTGTCACAGATCAAGCCAATATCCCCCTGTCCTAACCACCCAGGGTCAGGTATCAGACACGTAGAAATATCCCCTATGCCCACTAGAAGTGTTCAAATGAAGCTGTTTACCCGGCCTCACCCATTCCTCCCCATGGAAACCACAATAAAGGCTCTGGCCCATGGTTTCCATTGCTCCCTCTGCCTCCTGACCAAGCCTGTTACTCCCTGCATGGTCCCACATGGTGTGCCCCTCCTCTTGGAAACTGGGCTAACAAACTATCTTTTCAATGGCAGCCATCTCCTGATTTATTAGCCTCACCGTACCTGAATAACAGTAAAAACCTACGTCTTAAAGCACAGCCCTTTAGGTGTAGGCTCATGAAAATTTAGTTGATTAGTGAAAGATTAGTATTCATTTGTTTGGGACATAGTATTAGTAAGACTAAGGTGATAGTTCAGTCATAAGAGAGGTCAATTTGTTTCACTCTGACCCATTGCCAAACAGTCACTAAGCAAATTCAATTGTCTAGTAAGTATTTATTTAGATCTACCATGTACCAAGTAGATCTGTACAAATCCATCTCTCTACTGTAAATTCCAGTGAAATCCTTATTTAAGCAGCTGAAAGTACCAAGGCCAGGAGAAGAAGCACAATTCACCTCTGGTGGGCCATGACCACCTGGGTTAGTGCAGATGCACACTGTCCGGGAGCTTCCTGATTTCCCATCTGTGCCACCTGGGAAGGGATGACATGCCCACATCACTTTGGGTTCTTTCCAACCTCTACGAGAATAGAATCTTTCCTTTAAATCACTTCACAATATACAACTGTTTACCTTATACCTAAATATGCTACTGGAAAGGATATCTGCCATGTCTACCCAACATAAACATCTTCAAACACATCCAGGGAATTGTCCCCAAGTTAACTGGGGGGAGGGAAGGTGCGTAGGAAGGAAATACTTTGTTTCATTTACACAATTGCATGCTTTTGTACTTAGTACACTTCCCCATCCCTGTTTCATAGTCGAGGAACCTAAGACCTAGAAAAAGGGTGATTTACCTAGAATGAATGGCCTAGCAGGGGGTAGAATCCCTATTTGACTACTTCTACACTTCTGTCCTAGCTACTTATGTCATTTAGAGCATGTGAACTAATTTCCCTAAACCTCAATTACTTTTCCTGAAAGTGTGGATAATGATACCCCCTCACAAGTTTGTTGTATTAAGATGTGAAAAGTGTTTTGTGAGCTATAAAATAGGAAATGAATAATAGTACATTATTAGTAGCATCATTACACTGATAGAAGAAAAGGCCCAGGCCAGAACAATAAACAGTTTGGACTTACAGTCCCTCAGAAGATAGAACACATATTGTAGAAATATAATAATGCACCACATAATGACATTTCAGCCAATGACTAACTGCAATATAGGTGGTCCCATAAGATTATAATGGAGCTGAAAAATTCCTACCACCTAGTGACATCATAGCCATCATAACATTTACTCATATGTTTGTGGCGATGTTGGTGTAAACAAATCTACTGCAGTGCCAGTCATATTAAGGTATAGCACATGCAATTACATACAGAACATAATACCTGATAATACACGACTGTTACTGGTTTATGTATTTACAATACTATACTTTTTATTCTTATTTTAGAGTACTATTTCTACTTTTTTTATTTTAAGGTAACTGCAAAACAGCCTCAGGCAGGTCCTTCAGGAAGTGTTCCAGAAGAAGGCATTGCCATCATAGGAGATGACATCTCCATGCTTGTTATTGCCCCTGAAGACCTTCCAGTGGGACAAGATGGGAGGTGGAAGACAGCGATATTAATGATCCTGACCCTGTATAGGCCTAGGCCAATATGCATGTTTGTGTCTCATTTTTTAACAAAAAAGTTTAAAATGTAAAAAAAATGTTAATAGAAAAATACTTACAGAACAAGGTATAAAGAAAGAAAATATTTTTGTTAAGTTGAACAATGTGTTTGTGTTTGAAGATAAATGTTATTACAAAAGAGTCAAAATGTTAAAAAAATTAACAAATTGATAAAGTAAAAAAAGTTACAGTAAGCTAAGATTAATTTATTATTGAAGAAAAAATTTAATAAATTTAGTATAGCCAAAGTGTACAGTATTTCTAAAGTCTATAGTAGTGTACAGTAATGTCCTAGGCCTTCACATTCACTCACCACATGCTCACTGACTCACCTAGAGCAACCTGCAGTCCTGCAAGCTCCATTCATGGTAAGTACCCTATACAGGTACCATTTTTTATCTTTTATGTCATATTTTTACTGTACCTTTTCTATGTTTAGATATGTTTAGATATACAAATACCTATCATTGCGTTACAATTGGCTACAGTATTCAGTACAGTAACATGCTGTACAGGTTTGTAGCCTAGGAGCAATAGGCTACCATATAGCTTAGGTTTGCAGTAGGCTATCCCATTAGGTTTATCTAAGTACACTCTATGATGTTTGCACAATGAAAGCGCCTAACGACGCATTTCTCAGAACATGCCCCCATCATTAAGCAACAAATGACTGTACACTCTTTGGTGAAATGGTTTCATCCAATAGCCTACAGCTACCATAGAACCTCTGTTTGTAATTATGGGTTTGTTCTTTTTGACTACTATGTAATCCCAGGATTACTCTAGGAATCGTAACTAAAACTTTTTAATTATTTAATCTGCTTTTTAAAATGTGTATTTAGTTGCAGAAATAATACATGTTAATTGCAAACTTTCCAGTAATATAGAAATGTAGAAAGCCAAAGCGATGGTCCTTCCCTCACCTTACCCAACTCCACTCCCCAAGGGTAACACTGGTCCACACACATGGGTTTTTAAAACATAGAAATGGGAATGTATATATATACACACACACATTTACATATATGACATCTAATGTTTTTCCTTAGCAATCTATGGCAGACATTTTTATCTGTATAAAGCTGCCTCAATGTTTTTCACAGCTACATAATGCTCCATTGTATAAATGTATCATAGTTTATGGTCCCCCTCCCATTTATGTTGTTCCCAATTTGCCATTCTTGTACATGATGCTGTAATTAACTTCATTGAGTATGTATTTGAGCACACTTGTTTGAGTATTTCTGTGGAATCGATTCCTAGAAGTCAAAGAGTAGACACCTTTGGGAGGGCTCAGAGAAACCAGACATTCGTGTTTTCACTTTATGTAACTGTTCTGACTTCCATCATTCTTTTATCACCAACTACGCCTTCACACAGACAATTACACACATGCCCAAGGCAGATACAGTCTAGATTGTGCAGAGTTGGGAATAGCACTGGAATAGAACCCGTTGCATAAGTTGGGGAGGGGTTATCTGGCGTGCTCTGCAGGGTGACTCAGCCCTCCCATCCTTCTCTCACCCTGCCAAACTCTGCATTCCTGCTGACAAGCCTCATCTGTGTGTACATTGAAACTTCTGACAACACTAGCCTGGGGTTGCTTTAAATATACCAATGAGGTCATGTCACAGTGAGCATTCATAAATAACTTCATAATGAATAAAATCAAGAGGAAGCCCAAACTCCCACTCTGCAAAAGAGTCAAACAGTCTCCATTTGGAGCCAGGGAACATCGATCCTCACCAGACAGGTTAAGGGCTGCCCAGAAGGCTGCTCGAAACTCCAGCCTCTCTCAACTCCCACAATCCCAGCCTATGCATCTGAACTCCAAGTCCTGGGAAAATGCTGGAGCAAATCCCAACTTTCAGAGTTGCCTTTCTTTAGCTTCGAGAAAATATTTTCAGGGATCTAGTTGTATTTACTGAACATTCATGGACCAATTCCTAATGCATCCACTTTTCTAGACCAACTGTTTATTCACCTGTTACATTTGGGCTTTTGGCTGTGCTAAAATTTTCCTAAATTGAAACATTTCTTATGCTCAAAGATCTCCCTGGTGTTCAAAGGCAAAATTTTTGTCCTATAAAAACATGGCATCACTATCATTAATTAATAGAGCAAAATGCCTCTGTATGTTTACCTTCGCAAAGTGTATCCATGCAGTGCATCTCTTTCCCTGAGGCATAATTTATTCCTATAGACCAAAAATTAAGAATGTATTAAAAAACAAATGCATGTCTTTCACCAGCAGGAAAGTTTTGAGAAGCAGACTACTGTAATTCATGAAAGGACACCAGACCCAGGGGTGTGAAAATTAAATAGAGCATCTCACTATGAGAAAGTAAATTATGTTAAATGGTTCACTTCGTCTAAGGCTATTTTCTGTGGTTTGATCCAATTTGCCAAACAATATATGGGCTGATCATTCAGTCAGTCATTAGCTATTCATTGGCCATCTCTGTAGCTGATCTGACTTGGTAGTAATGCAAGGGAGAAATGTGTGTATTTGTGTGTGTGTGTGTGTGTGTGATTTTATTACTAGCTACAACTCCAAGGATTCATAGAAAGGTAGAGTTTAAAGTTAGAATTCTTTTTAAATGTGCTCTCTCTCTCTCTCTCTCTCTATATATATATATATACACAAATATATATACACACACACATACACAATGGAATATTATTCAGTCTTTAAAAAGAAGGAAATCCTGCCATATGTGACAACATGGATGAACCTGGGGGACATTATACTAAGTGAAATAAGCCAGCCACAGAAAGACAAATAATGCACTATCTCATGTGTATGGGAATGTAAAATAAAACTCAGAAGCAGAGGATAGAATGGTAGTGGCCAAGGGCACAGGGGTGGGGGCAGGGTAGGAGGAAGAAACACCGGGAAATGTTGGTCAAAGCATACAAAGTTTCAGTTAGGCAAGATGAATGAGTTCTGGATATCTAATGTACAGCATGATGACTGCAGTTACTACTTTACTGTATCCTTAAAATTTGCTAAAAAGGTAGATCTTAAATATTCTCACCACAAAAAAAAAAGAAAGAGAAAATGGTAACTATGTGAGGGGATGGGTATGCTAACGATTTGATTGTGGTGATCATTTCATCATGTATACATACATCAAAACATCAAGTTGTATACCTTAAATATGTACAATTCCAAATTGTCAATTATACCTCAATAAAACTGAAAAAAAGGTTAGAATATTTGAAAAGACTGCAGCTGGAAAGTGGGACTAAAACAAATGTTCTCTGTATGGTTTATTTTCAGTTGGCATGATTTGAGTCAAGGTATATCTAAACCCCCAAACCATATTGTAATATTGGTTACCTTTCTATTATATATGCATTAGATGATTTTAAGTCATAATAACTTCCGGGTATGCCCTTAAAGTCTAGAAGTGCATTTTATACTATTTTGCCTCTGTGACTTTTATATTAACAACAAAGTTAGGGATGTAAGTAATACTGATAAATACTGGACATTTGATAAACACTTGCTGACTTTAATTACAGATGATCTCTTCTTCCCATTATTTATGTTCTGTAATAGCAAACATAAAGTGTTTTCATTTAAAAATCCTACCCAGAACCTTTCAGGCTTGTCACTCATAAGAAGCAGGAGGCACAGAGGGATTGCAGCTGAAGGAAATGGCCTTGCTGGCAGTCCTCTTTTCTTCCGCCTTCTGTTGAAAGTAGGGCCAGAGCCAAACAGAGCAATGCCATGTGTCCTGGGAGCACTGAGTAACATCAATTCTATTAAACTGAAAATGGGACAGAGCCCAGACTCCCGCAGGCAGGAGGCTTGCTGGGGCCTTGGCAGCAAAGGGAAGGCAGGAATGGGCATGGGGAACCAGAGTATAAGCCAGGCCAGCTGCAACCTTTAAGGTCCTGCTTCTAGTCTGGCAGGTGCCACTCACTGTCCTGGAAAAGATTCACAAGACCCTCAAGGTTCACTCACCTGCACCGTCCCCCTGCTCCATCCCTGCCTGCCCTCTGTGCTCATCAGCCATTCATTTCAGCCCCAGTGTCAACTTGGCACTTCTGACCACCTGTTCTTTTGGATTGCAACCTACCACTTCATCTCTAGGCTTCTGGCATTTCTCCTTCTTCATTCGGTAATGCTTAAACTTGTCTAGAATCTGAGCATCATGGCCCCTCGGGGCAGTCTTCAGGACTCACTCCTGTAACTGCCCGCATAGGCAGCCTGAGTATTCAGCCCCACATTCCCAGCTTACAGTTTGCCCATGACTCTGGGCACAGAAAGAGTCAGACTCAGTCTCAAGACATGATCCTCAAAGAGCACAGTAAAATCAGGCTTAATTCAGAGTTTGTGGATACCTGGAGCTTCAGCCCAAAGGGAGGAACACAGTAGCAAGAGATTCTTAGGGCAGGCTGGATTATGGTGTCAGGCAAGAGGTTGCTGGTTGGCACTGGGTGACGAAGACCTGACAGTGAGGAAGTACTCAGGGCCAACACTGGAGCCCAGCATTTGTGGCCTTGTTGCTGGACACCCAGCCTGGGAATGTGGACTAATTCTAAAGGTGAGGCAAAGATACTTCCTGCCAAGATTGATTTTGTAAACTGAGTGAACATGTGATTGGGATCATTTTAAATTTAACTTTAAGGAGTTAGGACACAGTCAAAAGAAGAAAGACAGGTACAAGAAGTTAAGTAATATGTACACTTCTTGGAGGAAATGCAGACTTTAAAAATGACTATTTATAGTATAGTAGACAGACAGAAAAAGATCTTTTATTTCCACTGTAAGAATTATGTCTGGGAGAACTTTTAGGAAGAAAAAAAGTTAGATAGCAATTTTAGGTTTTCCAAACTAGACAGAAAATAGTCACAATAGCAGCTATAAATTTACTTATAAACCAAGAACATTTATTTATGGTAGGTATGCACCTTGCTGGAGGATAAAGAATAAATTTCCCCTTTGGAACTCACAAGTTCCAAGTTAGATGACACCTTTTTCAATGGAGTAGGTAGTCCAAAGGAAATACTCAGGCTAAGAAGAAGTCCTGCTGCTTACGAGGTAACATCTGAATTCACACACCAGGATCAAAAGGTGTCCTCCCAAAAGTGTGTGTCAGTAATTTAATTCTCCTCACTGTGTAATCTGATTTGCCACTGTAAGTCAATGCAATAATCACAGCATCAAATACTTAAATATGTGCTTCAAACCTGGATAATTGCCCAGAAGTAAAATGCATCCAAGTATCCGATATTCTGACATTTAATAAAAGTTTGAATTATATTTGCAGCCTGCTGTGATTTAATTTTCTTGAATTCAATATTTAATAAAACAATAGAAAACTATTACAAGTATCTTGTGCCATTCAGAAACTACTGGTTATAATCCTGGTTCTGGGGTCACACTGCAAGAGTGCAAATCCCAATTTAGCATTTACTAGTTGTCTGACCAACAAAGTACTCAATCTCTCTGTCCCTCAGTTTTCACATCAGTTAAATGGGGATTATAATAGAATCTTCTTAACATGGCTGATGTGAGGATTAGTGAATTATTACACACAAAGACCTTAGACCACTGCCTGGCACATAGTGAATACTCAGTATAAGTTAGCTATATTTATTATTTTTTAAAGGGCAACCAGCTACCCCCTCTTCTTGTTTTGTTTGTGTGCTTGTTTCAAATAACTATACAAAAATCTACATATTTTCCCAGTTTGTTTCAAATATTCTTTCAAATAAACTCTTTTTAAGAAGAGACTGATTCTACCAATTGCAGACTTCAACAAGGAAAATCTGAAATTGTGTGGACTTAGAATATAAGCGGTGACGTACCTGAACCAAACACCATCACTGAGAAAGCTGACTTTAGGTCAAACTTTAAAACTAGCACAGGCTTTTGAGTTCCAAATCTGATAGGATTTCCACAAAGCACAAGGTAAGAGAGATCTGATAAACAATACAATGCGACAAGATTGCTTATGTGTACTTCTGCCCTCTCTACTGTAAGCCCCGTAATAGCAAGAGAGATGTCACATTTGCCTTTTTATCCTCAGAAGCTAGTAGAATTCAGTGATGCTAGAAGGCATTCAGTGATGCTGGCTGGTTGTTTAAATGAATGAAATTGGAAATGAACCATAGACTTGGCACAGAGCTAACAATGCATCCTTTCTTCATGTATGCTAGCACTATAACAGAGCAAAGCACTTGTGAAAATAATGCTAGCTGAAGACAGATGTTTTGCTTAATTCTTCTGTAAAACTCTGTTGAGGGCTTTGCTTTTCTTCCTGGATATCTGATTACTTAGGTAAATTATGGAATAAAGGGGACAAGGACACATAATGATAATAGTTCCCATTTATTGAGCATTTAAGTGTGCCAGGCACTGTGCTAAGCATAGTACATTTAATCTTCCTAACAAATCTGGGCTGCAGCTACTACTATTGTACCAGGTTTATAGATGATGCAAATGGAGAACATAAAGGTTGAGTGAGTTTTTTCCAAGACCACACAGCTAACAAGTAGCAGATTTAGGCCTGAAACCCAGTTTTATCTGACTCCAAAAGGCCACTACACTGCTTTTAAACACTACACTGCCTTAAAATTACAAAATAACAGAGACTAAGAGGATCTTTCATATTTTACAGGTAAGGAAACTGAGGCTCGGAGATATGAAGTGCCTTGCCAAATACCACCTGGCTCATCAAAGGCAGAGCCTGCAACTTGAACTTACGACTCCTGCCTAATAATCCAAAATGCTTTCTCCTGTACCTAATCACATCCTTTTTAACAAAAGCAGCACTATGCTAACTTTGGTAAACTTCAGTCAGTCTCTTTACTGAATGCTAAAAAGGATTTTCCTTCCAGAAATGACTTACTCTTGTTTCACAAACTCAATCAATTCTTTTGTAATCCAAAAAAAAAAGAAAGCACCACAAATTAAATTCCACGGGTTAGTGGTCTAAGCACTTGGTTTTTTTCTCTGCCCTTGAAATTGCCACTCAGGGCACGCTGCCTGACACAGACTTCTTTCCGAGGTCTGGGGCTCATGGAGAAAAAGGAGGGAAAAAGACAAGTTCAAAGCTATTTTCACAGTCAGGTCTACCATTCCCCAGGTGATTGCGAAGTAATAGGTGTGGGTGACAACAGCTCCCTGGTAAGGTTCAGCATCCTAACTGAGATGCCCGTGGTGTCCAACCCGTTTGTTAAAGATGCCCATACTACATTGGCCACGTGACAATTAAGCCATCGTTCATACTGGTATTAAAAAAAAGCCATATATGCAGAATGCAAATCTGATTACAGCAACAACAATGCTCTCTCGAATTTAAAAGGAGGCTGCTACTCCAGCATATGTGTGGGGCTGTTTTACTCCAGCAGTGATGGAGTTTGGAACACAGGCCCCACGACTCACTCCCTTGTTGGAACCAAAGGTGCCTTCACAAAGAAGAGGATCCAGTTTATGAACAAGGGGAAATGTACATGGGATCTTTCAAGTCCCTTTGGAACCACAAATAGAGCCTGCTGCAGAATCACCCCATTAAGAGTGTCCTTTTCACCTAACTTGTGTGGCAAAATGTTGATTATTGCCATATCTAGGAGATGGGGTCTATTATTCTATTCTTTCTATTTTTGTGAATCTGAAATCTTTCACAGTAAAATGTGCTTGTGGTATTGTGTTTTAAAGTAATCCTTTCCTTGGGAATAAGCTTCCAGGGCCTTGTCTTAGTGATAATGTCCCTCCAGGAAGTAGAGGGCATGGACTTGAATTCAGAAGGCTGTGACATCCAGCACTTCAGTAACCTCTCTGGCCACACAGACTAGAGGACCCGTCCCTCCCTGATTCCCATTCTGGTTTATATTCTCCTACCTAGTTGCTCCCATCATACCTTGGCTGGCCCTTGTCATACTGTATTTCCTTTGTCTTCTTCCCCATCCCCCTAAGAATATGAGAATTTCTTGAGAGAAGGGACAACCTATCTGATATTGAATCACCAGCACTTAGTGCAATGTCTATACATAACCAGCACTCAGTAAATACTTTCTCAGTCAAACAATAAAGCAACTGACATCGATTAAGTATACATTTATTAGTAGTACCCATCTACTAGGGTTGTTGTAAAAATTAGAGGAGATCACTTAGTACAGTGATTGGTGAGATCACTTAGCATAGTAAGCACTCATTTAATGGTAGCTACTCCAATAATTATCATTGTTACCACTATCATTATAATTACCCACCTATCATATGCTGCTCAATCATCAGCTGAAATATAATACTCAGGGAGTTCCCAATCACAACATTACTAAGTGGCAGAATTCGAACCTAAGACCATCTGTCTCTAAAGTGCATGCTCTTAGCTCTACATCATTCTGTTTCATTTCTAACATCACTGCCAACTCTAACATAAATCAGCCTGTAGAAGGACCTAAAAAGAGCCAAAAGCTTTCTCAGGGCTACCAGTTGTGTATCATTATCCTCACTGATGGGATGTCAGATTCTAGACGAAGGACACCTGGCACCTTCCATGGCTGAAAGGAGGAGTCATCAAGCTGTTCCAGGCTGCTTCAACTCAATTTAATTCCTGAGTGGACAGAAAGAAACAAATAGCAGTCATTGTAGCTCAGGTGGTTGAAATAAATGTAGAATTCTCTGGAGTCTGCAATTTTCTCTCCAAATATGCATTCAAGTTAGTATACTGTACATATACTTTTTTTTAGACTTAATTTAATCACGATCATATTAAATCATGTGGGTGCTGCTAGTCCAAGGGCACAGGTTTTGATAATGTTAAGAGAATGCTGGACTGAAAATTTTTCCCTTTTCTTCATTTGCACTTGAATTTCCTTTTTTCCCCTAAAGAGCTGTGGACTGCAGCTGTCTCAGAAGACGGGGTGTGAGGTAGGCTGTCTGGGCAAGAGGTACTGTAAGAGATGATCAGGCTATTAGCTCTGCCTGTTTCACTTACTTGGCAATCTCGGGCAAGTCATTGCATCTCTTTATCTTCTTGTTTGCCCAGCCATAAATTAGAGAAACAATACACAGATCTAGTGAGAGTCTGGAGTTCACATTTACAAAGTACCTGAAAACCTATTTAAGAGATAATAAAAAGGAATTTGTTATATATGCAAATAGCTGCATTATGTTATATCTCACATCAAGAAAGCACAGATTTTCTAAGCTTCATTCTCATCTGCCTTCACAGCCCACGGTTGAAGAACTGGCATCAGAGGCCACAGCTTCGAGGTCCGTTTGGCTCAAGAGATCAGGTATGTCCTCCTTGCAATGTATTTTTCCCTGTGAACTCAGCCAGGGATCCAGGATTGGACTTCCATGACTAGCCCTCAGGCACTCCTTTTCTAAATGTATCACCAAAACAAAAATTTTAATTGCATCAAACAACCTACACTAATCCTACACCTTTAGATTTCTGGGGACCTTCGAGTAAAATTTGAACTTCCCTGGCAAAGGAATGGAATCCCTTAAAACAACAAAATGAATCATTGGTGTGGCAATAAAAGGTTAAAGGTAGGAGTGCATCAGATCCTAAAGGGTTTGCTACCAACATCTTCAATGGTGAGTGATTTCACCACCTTCTCAGTGGTTAGGGCTTCCTTTAAAGAACAGCAACATGAAGAACCTTAAAGAGCTGATGGGATGTCGGATATTTCCCCCTTCAACAGCAAGCCTTCCTGGGGGATAATAGTCACCCCTCCCACATATTATACATGAAATAAGAAATAGGTAAAGAGTGGGAAAAACAGAAGATAGTAGAATCAAAGAGGACTGGGAATGTGGTGCTTTCCTAAGTGTTCAGAAAGCAAAAGAAATTTCAGGAACCAGAAGGTGAGTTTTTAAGAACTTACTAAGTCCATAGAAGAGTCTAGAAATTGTGATCATAACAGAGCACTGAGGTAACTTCCAAGGGAGTCCATAAACCCTCGAAACATGAACAAAAGGAAAAAATAGATCAAGATACCCAGAATAGACGTGCACGCAGCCCTAACAGTTAGAGAACCATTGCCAATTCTATTGTAGAAGAATTTGTCTTATCCTTGTGTGAGGAGTAAGGGCTAAACATAATTAGTTTGGCCATGAATTGACTGGTTGAATGAACACTGACTGAATCAAGTCTACAGAGCACACTGAGTTATCTTCAAATAACCCATTCATGTTGTTAAGCTTTGATTCAAGGCCCTAACCAGGTATGGTTTACACCAACAACAACTGAATCTGACAGATCCTAAATGCCATCTGACATCTGTGCTATGTCACAGATGGTGGACAGATCAGCCACTGGAATACCTACACGTTTCCTAGCACAAGGAGAAAATGTGCAGTGACCACATTCCAGTCTTCAGGCTGTCTTGTTGGTCTCTAACACCCCTACTGTGTGGCTCTTTACCTAGCTGGCCCTTCCCCATGTCACCTTCATTGCCCACTCCCCACCCTTTCCCCTACAAATAACAACTCTTTTTCCTCAGTATGCGGTAATCTTGTTAATTCATTATAAACTCTTAACAGCCTTAATCTTTCTAGAAGAGTTTGCATTTTAAAATAGAAGACCTGTTAACCTCAACTGATCTTTAACTTGAAGGTTTTAGTAATGTATAGTTGATTTTTTTTTAAGCATTAGAGTGTCTTGGTCTTGGGATGCAGGTTATTGAAAGCATATCAAGGTACCTCAAGCAAAAAGGGAATCTGTGTCTCATTCTTCTGTCTCGCTTAGACCATTCTAACTGCTTCTTCATCCACATGACAGAATAAGGCTGCCCATGCTGTTGAGATTCCATATTAAAGTTTTAGAGAGACTGGCTGTCTCTAAATACCATTTCTAATTTGCAGAGGGAGAATCAGACTGATACAGGCTCCTTTCGTGGCCAGGGAAGGGATGTGGGGATGACACAACTCAAACATGAATGCTAGGGACATACCTATGGGTAGAGAGTTTTGTTGGTGGGTATCTCATAGGCCAGATGGACGTCCTAAAAGCTATCTCTTATAAGGGGCCCTCCCTCAGACCCTTTAAATTTGCATTTTCCAAACTTCCTGATGGTAGATTCATCAGATTCTCACCTAAAGAGTCTGAATCAGTGAGCGTGGGATGGGGCCTGAGAATGTCTATTTTTAGTAACTGGTGACTTTTATCTTGAGGGAAGCTGGGGAAACCCTGTTGAATCAAACCACAGAGGCTACTGGCTGCACAGAAGGACATTTCTGACTAACGTAGCCAAGCTCCACCATCCTGCACTCCTCAAAATGTCTTGGCCTATGATTCTCAACAAGGATCCTCTCTCCTCAACCCAATGTCTTGGGAGTTTTCTATCCTGAATCATTTGAAGGTCTTGGAAAGTAATTGAGAGGAGGCTCAAAATTACCCCTGCTTCCACTTCAGTGGGAGATGGGGACCACCCTTTCAATGTTGCATATAAAGCAGAGATTTTTAAAAAACAGTCAACTTCCCATAAAAGTTTCTCTCCCCTTCCTTAGAGATCAGGATGGTAAGAAAAACTCTCTTCCTTTAAGAACAGCTGTGTGAGTAGACGAGTTGGGTATCACCCACGGTCTCCAGCCCCACCTTTCCAACCCACCTGGGTGTTCTGGTCTCAGACATTTTATCACACAACTTGGAAGATCAATTCACCTCTCCTAGAACATCCCCATGCAGGGTTGATAGGACAGTGACATGTATTAAACTAAAGGCTTAGTTTTACATATTATTTTATGACTCAAATAACATTATCCCAAGGAAGACAATGTGATGCTGATTTATTTTTAGGTGGGGATAATCAAAAAAAGGAAGTTATGAGATACAATTAGGGCAAGGATCAAGCAGACAACTAATGACAGCCGCTTAAATCATTTTTTCCCTTGTATAAAGTACAATCGAGTTTTAAAAATAAATGTGTCACAAAGTAAGAAATACAAAAGGCGAATGAACATATGAAAAATTGTTCCACCTCAGTAAGAACACAAATTAGGAGAAAAATGAACTCAGTTTTGCCTATCAAATTGGCAAAGATAAGAGAATAATCCCCAGTGCTGGTGAGGGTGAGGGAAGGCAGGCACCTTACCACATTGCTGGTGGGAGTATGAACTGTACAGCTTTTCTGGAAGGGAGTTTGCATATGTATTTCTAAAGCCTTAAAAATATTCATGCTTATTAACCTAGCAATTTTGCTTTTAAAACTTATCCTAAAAATGTAATTAAGGCTGGGCACAAAGATTGATGATAGATGTTCATAACAACATTGAATATATTGGCAAATACCTGGAGGAAAGAGTATCCAGCAAAAACAACTTGTTGAGCAAATTGAGGCAGGTATTATGTACAATGGATACCACGCTGTCACTAAAAATGATGAGGTACAATTATATTTATAGACATGGAAGTGTGTTGGCAAAATGTTAAGCAAAAAAAGCTACAAAAGGTATAATCTAGTTTTTATATTTTAAAAAAATTGTAGTAGACATATTTGGGCATGCCTGCCTAACCCACAATCCATTATTTGGAACTACTCCTGACACACAGTCCCTACCAAAAGGGGTGGCTTCCTATCTCTGTTTTAATAACAACTTGACTTTGGCAGATTGATGTGAGGAGACAATTAATAGTCTGGAGCTCTCTTTCTGGAGAATTGGAAATAAAAGACACAAATACCAGGTTCATGTGGTTGTCGAGATGTGATCCGAAGGATATTGTCAAGTCAGGGCTGGAGTGGCCATTTTCATCCACCTGCAAGCCAAGGAGTAAGTAGAGTTAACCTTGTCTGCAAAGACAGAGGAAGAGAACAAAGAAACAGAATGGGCGCTACCTGAGATTTTGATGAATAGAAGGAGGGGTATTCCTGGCTCCCTCCTCTCCCCACTTAAAAAGAAAAATTTTTTTTTAGAGATGGGGTCTCATTATGTTGCTCAGGCTGGCCTTGAACTCCTGGCCTCAAGATATCCTCCTGCCTTGGCCTCCCAAATTGCTGGAATTATAGGCATGAGGCACTGCACCCAACCCTCTCCCCACTTTTAAATAAGTCTCCCCCCAGTTGAGCTATCTTGAGTCATTAAGAGTAAACCTCTATGAAAAAGTTCTGGAGCTCTTATTACACCATGGTAACTATAGTTAATAATCCTGTACTGTATACTTGAAATTTGCTAAGAGGGTAGATCTTAAGTGTTCTCACCACACACACACAAAAGATAACTAAGTGAGGTGTTAGATGTGTTAATTAGCTTGATAGTGGTAATCATTTCACAGTGTATACGTATATGAAAACATCATGTTGTACATCTTAAATATACACAATTCTTATTTGTCAATTATACCTCAGTAAAGCCGGAAGAAAATAAAGGGTAAACCTCTAAGTTTAACAGCTATTATTTCTGAAAGATAAGATTTCAGATCAATTTTATGGTCTTAGTTCTGCTCTTCTTATACTTTCTGATTGCAATACACGAGGCCAAATGTCAGAATGCACTGCACTCAGGACCCTGCCATTAATTGCGTGACTTTGGGAAGTCATTCCGCCATTTAGATTCTGTGGGAATTTCAAGCAGGAAATTCCAGGCTTTCGGGGGATAAAGAAAACTCATGGGGATGAGACCCACAGAACTCCATATCTGCCCACCTTGTAGATGGCTTAGTAACTGAGGAAGACCGAACAGATAATGTCCTACCAACAGGTGGCAGCCTAGATGTGGATCCTGGTTCTAGTGCTGGTGTGTGTGAGTGAGTATGGGCAAATTGCTTGACGGGTTTGTGTCTCAATTTCCTTATCTGTAAAATGGGATTAATTTTAACACTGATTCCATAGAACTATTATAAGGATTAAAGTGAGATAAGTCATGTAAAGTTCTTAGCATAGTGCCTAGAACATAAAACAAGCATTCAAGAAACAGTTGTATCCCCAAAGGCCCTGTTCAAGGAAAGGGGGTTTCTTCCTTTCTAAGAGGCTGATTACTCCCCTACTCCTCCTCCAGTGCTTCTCAAACTTCAGTGCACATATGAATCCCCTGGAGATGTTGCTAATATGCAATTATATTCAGTAGGTGTTTCAGGGGTCATGGGGGGGGCTGAGAATTTGCATGTCTAACTAGTCCCAGGTGACACAAGGGCAACTGGTCTGCCAGGCTGGTGATGTTAACAATTTTGCCTCAGAGAATACCCGACATGTAAGGCCTTATATCCATTATCAATATGAAAAAGAGTCAAGTGGAAGGCTTTAATTTGGGGGCCTTTTGGTTACTTAGATGTTCTAGTTAAGTCGGGGTTAAACACTACCATGTTTTCAGTTTCAGCTCCTGAAGCAACAGTTTCTAAAATATATTATTAGCTCACCTTTTGGCTTTGGTAAGTACGAGACATAATTTATGATTATGGTGATTGTGAGGCACTTCAGACCCTTGCAATGCCTTGGGTCATTATTTAGGACATTCATTTTCACTGCTCTGTCCCAAAGATACAAGAGTTATAGGGTAAGAAATTGAACTGAATTTGTTCAGATCCAGAGCATAGACTGAACTCTGTTGATGGATTTTATGTGTTTCTACTAACTGTTTGGAATGAGTGTCTTTCTTACCTTAATGGGAAACAAAGGACACTGTTTTGGTTAATTGAAGGGCCCAATTGTGCTCTGGACAGGTGAGTTATATACAATGCTGCATAATCATACCATGCTGGGGATGCAGCCAGGGACTCCCTCCAATAAACCACAGCAACCTTTGGCAGAAAGTGCTAAGGACACATCCAGGAACAGCATTACAGACTTTGGGGACCCCTGGAGCCATTTATGCAAATGCTCCTTTCTCCCCAGTCCTGTCTGAACAAAGAATTAGGGCCACTCAAAGCCATTTCTCCAATAAGTAAACTCAAGACTGCTGCTACCGAGCATTTTGGAAATTTGTATTTTGCTTTAGCTTGCACTGGTTTTACAGAGGATCTCTGCTCCCTGGAGTAGTTGTTCCTCAAGCTGTTTCAAGCTCACAAGGTCTATTAGAAACCTCATGAACCATGTCTAGTCTTGCTCCACGTTTCTCCATTCAGGTCTGTCTGGCTCCTCCCCTCTCTTCCATTCCCCTCCCCCTGTCTTTTCCTGTTTCTCCTGGCTCTCAGGCACTCTCACTGAGAGAAGACCCATGATGGTTACACTCGAGGAGAAGACCATGACCTCTCTCCACTCCTTACTCAGACACCCCCTTTGTTTCCAACCCTTGCCCCAGGAGGTTTCTCTGTTAACACAGGTTCTATTCTTATAGGAGAACTTGGTCTCTTTTTGATGTATTTAAGGGCAGGCACCATTTCTCCGAGATTCCAAATCTTTCTGAACATCTGAGGTCTCTCCACATACACATAATTACCAAAGGCTGCAAACAAGGGTTTCTTCTGGGGCCTGAGATTTATTAAATCCGACCCCCCTTCCATTTTGGCCATCAATAGACATGGGTGTGGGTGTTTGCTTGTACAATCCTGTGGCACCACCACCATCAATCTGAAATAAACACAAATCTGACTCCAGAAGCTTTGAAGAAGGATATAGATCAATGCTCTCCGACAGAAATATAGTGTGAGCAACGTATATCATTTAAAATTTTCTAGTAGCCACATTTTTTAAAAAGTAAAAAGAAACAGGTAAAATTAACTTTAATAATATACTTTATTTAACCCAATATATTAAAAATAGCATTTCAACATATATTCAATGTAAAAAAATTATCAATGAGATATTTTACATTCCCTTTTTCTCACTAAGTCTTCAAACTCTAGTGTGTACATTACATTTACTGCACATCTCAACGGGGACCAGCCACAATGCGGGGCTCAGTAGCCACCTATGGTTACTGCCTCCCACCACTGGACAGAGCAGAATGTAGAATCGTTAGTGTGATTTTCTGAAAGGAGCATGGTGAGAGGTTTTACACAGCATATCATAAAGGCTACATCCTTAAAATCCTTCTTGGACAACTGTCTCCAAAGTTTCTCACTCGAGGCAACTGCTAAGAATCTCACACCCCTCTTAGCCCGCGTCAACTCGCTGCTTTGTTCCTGTCTCCCCTTTTCCCTCCGCCTTCCCCTCAATTTGCCATTCCTGCCCCGGCCCCCAGCCCTCAGCCCCCAGCCCCAAATCTCTTCTCCGACCACTTTTCCTCCTGGAATCAGTCCTCCCAGAAGTGTAATGAGTAAAACGGTCTTATTCGCTTGTTCTTAAAGGTTCACAGTTCAGCGGGCACCAGCTTGCCAGCCTCCCAGGTTTCTGGCGGGGGCCAAGCCTGGGCGAGCACAAGTGATTCCCAGCCGGGAACAGATGAGCCACTCTTCAGACGCGCGGGGACTTCACCAAGGCAACCGAGTGTGCCTGCGAGGAAAATGCTCCCGTTAACCAGCCAGCTCTGCAGAGCCGTCTTAGGGCTGCTGCCAGCGCCGCGGCATCCTGGCATTCTCGGGGAGGTGATGGGAAGAGAAAGGATTTCTGCCCTGTGGTAAACACCCTCCCTTCCCCGGGACTCCTGAGAGTCTTGGGGATGAGAGGGAAACCCAGATGCAAAGCAGCACTCCCTGGACCCCAGTTTTATTGTATTTAGCTGTAGGGGCTCCAGAATTGATTGGGGTCTGTTTGCGCAGCTTTTCTGTCAACACCGATTATATATCAGCTCTTTGCTTCTCTAAGACTCAGATACGCTGTTCCCCAAAGACCATACAGGTTGAGTTACATCTTCTGGTGGGAATGGATTTGTGCATGTTTGGCCCTACCCTCCCTACGATTCCTTATAAAATTCATAGTTTCTAATTTGGTTGGGATGAAAATTGCAAACTATGTTTATAAGATAGACCCTCTGTCCACGGAAAACAGACACCTAATGTCTAGATAAGTAGTCTTGACCTTCTTAAGACACTGTTGGATCTAACTGAATGAACCCCCATGATTAAAATATCCACATGGCAGATTTGATCAGACTACCCAAGGTATACCCCAAAATGACCCAGAATTTTACAGGAATCAGAATCAACTCAGAATCTCCAGGGTCATCCAGATTAAGAGAAGCCTAAAGCTAATCTATTGCAGCCCTTAAGTTTTCTGAACCAGTGCAGTACTGGAGGAAATGGATCATCCAGGGAGCTCATGAATTTGATCAGCATTCAGTTTAGCATCTTTAACCTCGGAACAATCACTCAGAGAAACCCTGGCTGGAGACCTGGCTACTGTTGAGACACCCACTTGTATCCAAACATTAAAAAATATCCAAGAAATATTAATTTTTCCTTTTATCTTCCCCCAGCTGAATCGAGTCATTCTAACACTGAATGGCTTCTTAATATCTTTGACACACTCCTCCTCCTCCTGCGTCTGCCAATATTATAATATATTACTTGGCTGGTGATTTTTCCCATTTCAACTTGGCAGCCAGAACTGCTTCTCCTGACTTGGCAGAAGTTGAGGGTGTCCATTCTTGCTGACTTTTGTGCCTGTTCATTGCCGAAAATCCATAATCTTTAAGGTTTTTAAAAATTTCTCTAATTTTTTTGTGTGTGTTTGTGGGAAGGAGTTATTACCTGTGGCCAGAACTTTAATAGAGTCCTTCCAAATTTACTCTATGGTTTAAAAAAGTACCTAACACAGGTCTCTGCCTCCTTGAAATCCTCAAGAAATATTTAATTGTCAAGTGGGACAAGTTATGCAAGAATTGTATTCACAAGCTAATTAACTGAAAGGTTTTTGTTGTTGTTGTTAAATGTAGGAGCATGTCCTCCCAGGTGTGGTATGTACATCATAGTTTTCTCTGAGCTAGTTCATTTACGATACTTCTCTCTGTTGATATGGATGAATAATAACTTCAGAAAAGTTTCAGACAGCTATGGTACAATGGAAAAGATGTCAATGACTTGGACTCTGCCACCAGCAAGTTGTGTCCTTGGAAAATCACTTAACATCCATAAGCCACATTTAATTCATCTGTTAAAACATAAGATTGGATTAGATCAATGGTTCCCAAGGTACAGGTCCCTGGGAGCCTCTAAATCCGTGGGATTTCCCAATCCATATGTACACCTAGCAGGCTAATTGAAATAAATGGCATGTCTCACTCATGTAGGAGTAGCTATTTGTTTCAAACATACGCAATGGCTGTTCTAATTAATAAAGTTTAAATTCATATAAAATGACTATTGAATTCATAGTAACATATGATCATTATATACCTTCTCCATCCCCAGATGCTATAAGGTTTAGTGTGACTATGTGGGAATCCAAGAGATACTGGTGTTGAAAAGGGATTCTTACACTTGAAAAGGCTTGGGAACCTCTGTGGTATAATGATCTGTAAGATCCCTTGCAGCAATAAAATTCTGTTATTAAACACTTCTATTTTGACAGGGAGCCCTTCCATGCCCTAACACAAAGGACAGGAAGGGAAAAAACTGAGCATGGGGCAGATTTAAAGTAACCATCAACTGGCCTCATGCAGACCAGAGCTCCTTCTGGTCCTGCTGCACTCTAATTAACTGCAGTAGCTCCTGCAAAAGAGAGGAAAATTCCAGATGGGGGCTATTAGTGTCTCAGAAGATTTCTTGAGATTCTTTTTTTCTCTTCTCTGTTCCATTTAACTATCAACTCACTTCTGGATGTATGTTTCTGGAATAAACAATCTATAGCAATTATGGTAGCCAAACATGAAGTGTATAGTCCACTCTCACTTGTAGCCATAGTGTTTTAACTTAAAATAAGACATCTTTTCAAAACAGGCTCATGCAAATATTATACCCAAACCACAAACCACTTCCTTTGGGAACCATCTAATTTTTTTTCACCTTAATATAAGCCTTTGGGGTGGGGGACCTGCAGCTTTGGGGTCACATGTGGCCTTCTGGTTCCTTGAGTACAGCCTTTTGACTGAATCTAAATTTTACTGGACAAATCTTTTTATTAAAGGGGTGCAGCAGAGAAAGATGAAGCTTTTCTTGCCTCCTTTGGTGCTTAAAAAAGAACAATCTTGAAATCAGAAGGCCGCAGGTTCCCAAGTTTCATGATTATAAAAATAAAAAGATATGAATATCTTATAAAGAAACCAGGAAGGGACAACTGAGTTATTGTGAGTCCGTTGAAGAATGGACAATCTTTTATTCACCTTTGTGTCCCTGAGTCCTAGAATTTGTTTATGGTTGTTGTTTTCAATAAATATTTGCTAAATGGCGAATTTCCTGAGTATAAAAAGAAGTGTTAGAACTGGAAGAGGATCTTGACTACTCCTCAACTAAAGTAGATAAGACTGGAAGTAATAAATCACAGATTTTGAGTTAATAGGAATAATACGAAATTGAAGAATATTTATTTGAATGCATTTTCTAAAACCTTAGAAAAAATAGAAAATGAGCCAATGGAACTACCAGAACATATCACTGTAAAGTGATAGATACCAATTTTTCCACAGTCTTAATGAAAATGTACTTCTTGGGAGTTGGTTTATCAGATTACTTGTGGAGTTACCAAATTACTGTGAGAATAGGAAGTGACTCAAAATGTCAGAGGAATGGCCCAGAGGGGCCATTTGCTCCAATCTAAAGATGCCAGAGATTAGTAGGCCCTAAAAACTCCTAAGGAAAAAATGAGCAAAAATGTTTTTAAAAAGATAAGTGAATCAAGGTGCTCAAGAAATACAAACTTTAGGCAAAAAACAAACAAAACAGCTGGCTTAGAATGTTTCAAGAGAGAGGACATTGGTGAGTTTGTGTCATCCAACTGGATGGTTAACATGGCAACAAAGAGAAACTTCAGCTAAAGAGTTATTTACAGGAATAATAAATATGGAAATTAACATTTTTTTTTTTTAGTAACCGTTATGTGTTTGGCACTATTCTAGGCAATTTACTCTCTCATCTAATTCCATCTTCTTAATTCTGCCAGGTAGGTATGTACAATGTGATCCTATTTTGCAGATGAGGCTCAGAGAAGTTTGCCCAACATGACCCAACCAGAAAGTGGCAGGGCCAGGATTCGAAAACAGGGCTCTGACTCTAAAGCCTGTGATTGGTATTTCATACTACACTACTCCCATTAGGGACCCTAAGGGACACCAAAGGGGCAAGGGATTCAGGGAGCAAGAGGATGAAGTTGCTGAAGTGGGGAAGTGCCTTTAACTGTAAAAAGTTCAGGGTCTGCTTCAACTAAATCCACGAGAAGAGCCTGGCTGCACATGGGAGAAAGGTGAAATGGTCCACTCCATACAACAAGAGGTCAAAGCATTATTTTAAAAGGAAGAGAAGGAAGGCATTAGCAGCAGAAACCACTGGCATTGCAACACACTGTTTACAAGATTTTTTGCAAAAATTCTGCTGCAATGGCTGATAAGAACAGCCAAAGGCATGATATATGAAACCTGGCAGTCTGCCATAGAGAGGCAGGAAAGAGCTGACAGTTCGGTGAACTTAAGAGAAGTCACAAAGAGGGGGTGAGAAAGAAATTTACTAGATTTTGAGCAGGGAAAAAACTTTTCTCTCAGACAACACAAATCATATAAACACAAACTAGACAATAACACAGAGTGGTGTATTATGGGAAGTACTACTTGTGAAACGGACTATAAGAAATACAGAAAATCAAGTATTGGTGCTAAATACCATTTGTGTACTTTCCCATAAACTAAAAAAAAAAAAAAAAAGATGATCCTCATTTGGACAGTATTTTTAACTAGAATTTAATTAAACAAACAAAAACCAGTGAAGTTTCATTGAGTTTTCAGGAAAGTACTGCACTAAAAGTCCAGAGATTTAATATAATATTTTTAAACAAATACCTTGGCATTGCTAAAATTCAATTTCCTCACTAGTGAACAGGGCATAATAATAATGTCAGGCTCAGAGGATTTTTGTGAACGTTAAATGCCACGATGCTTGTGAAAAAGTCTTATAAATTGCCAGTACTACTCAATCTCCATCTTCATTTTTATTATTTCTGCTGAATTGCTACTTAGTGGTGTGACCTTACCAGCTATAAAATGGTAGTAGAGATGAGGAGGTTAACTAAATTATTCCTTTAAACTTTCACATTCTCTCCTTATATTAGTATAAATCACTATTTTCTCTTCAAAATTACCTAAATATATATTGCACTAGATAAGCAATTAAAATGTAAAGAACACAGCATCCCCATTCCTAGTGAGCAAAGAGAAAGAGAAAAACTAACTAGGAGAAAGGCAGCACTGCCCACGTAATCCCATACATTGTGCATGGCATGCAGATCTGTCAGACATAAGAAAATACTATGAAATCTAAAAGCAATGGAATAAAATTTTGAAAAGAAATACCAATATGCAGACTGAGCCCTTATTACACCCCATTAAAAGGACACAGGCCAATGATAACAGAATTAACACACCAATGCTACCTCTCCATTTATTTGTTAAGCTCCTGCTGATTCTACCACACCCAATACAAATGTCTGTCAGCTCCCCTGTGGAGCCTTCCCCAAACTGCTCTCAGAGCATTGTGTATATCATATGCTCACCAGTCATTGGTTGTTTTACACATCTACCTACCCACTAGCTTGCAAGATCCTTAAGAATTAGAATAACATCTTAATCAACTTTATAGTCTAGCAAGCATGGGTCTGGCACATAAAAGGTGCTCAATAATGCTGATTTGTGAATTAATTAATTAAGTCAATGTTGAAAACACAAATTACATGATACCTTGGCTAGCTCTTAAGTCAATAGACGACTTCCAATTTTAAATGGCATCTGACAGTCTCTCTAAAATTTCTCTTGAAATATCTATGAATATAAAAGGGGAAACAAAAACACACTTCCCTGGAAACTGAGACATGTTCATTAACCACCATGCGAATGGGAACTGTGCTGAAGAGTGCAACTGGTAAACCGCTGTGTTATTCTGCCTGAATAGAAAGACAGCCTATCTGAAAAAATGTACAAAGACCATTCATTTCTTTTAAGTAGTCTGGCCCTGGAATAAGCATGCAAGATCTGTCCCAACCAAAAAACTGGATAGTTGAACTTTATTGGCTAGCTGCTGCTTTTCGAGGCTGTCAGAATATTGTGCTTCCCACTTTCCCCAATTTATGAAGATCCAATTTATGAATTACAAGTAAAAGAAACCAAAGCAAATGGAAGGGAAACCATAATCAAAGATATAATTGAAAAAAAATTTTTACATGAATTGGAAAAATCCTCAAGTATGCAGATTTAAAGAATTCACAACGTTTCTAATACTATATATATATATTTTTATATATTCAGATAAAAATATATATATTTCATATATACGATAAACAGACCTACTACTAAGAAAAGACTTTAATGTGAGTATAAATAAAAAACTCTTCAAGCAGTCAGACAAGAATAATAAATCGCATATAAAGAGGGAAAAATCAGGCTGATCCCAGACTTTTCCTTTGTATTATTATATGTCAGAAGGAAATTAAACATAGTGTACAGAATTTTGAGGGGCAAAAGTTGTCATTCAAGATTTTACACCTAGCTCTTACGATCCTTTTAGATGCAAGTGAAAGGAAAACCAGTTCAAACTAGTTTAATCCTAGCACTCTGGGAGGCCAAGTTGGGAGGATTGCTTGAGGTCAGGAGTTTGAGAAGCCTGAGCAACATAGTGAGCAACATAGTGTCTCTCCTAAAAAATAGGAAAAATTAGCCTGGTGTGGTGGTACGCGCTTGTAGTCCCAGCTACTTGGGAGGCTGAGGCAGGAGGACTGCTTGAGCCCAGGAGTTTGAGGTTGCGATGAGCTAGGATGATGCCACCGCACTCTAGCCCAGGCGACAGAGTGAGACTCTGTCTCAAAAAAAAAAAAAAAAAAATAGGGAACCAGTGGACATACGGGCTCACAAAATTTCCAAACTAAATTTAGATACAGCTGGACCAGGGACTCAAATAATGTCCTTCTCCCTCTCTTCCTCCCCACCATCAATTCCACCACTCCACCATCTCTTACTTCACCCTGTCTCTGCTTTTCTTTCCATATTGACCTCATTCTCTCCCAGTTAAAGTACACTCGACCCTTGAACAATGCGGGGGTCAGGGGCGCTGACCTCTCTGCAGTCGAAAGCCTTACCGATAACATAAACAGTACATAACACATATTTTTTATGTTATATGTATTATATACTGTATTCTTACAATAAAGTAAGCCAGAGAAAAGAAAATGTTATTAAGAAAATCATAAGGAAGAGAAAATATATTTATTATTCATCAAGTGGAAGTGGACCATCGTAAAGGTCTTCCTCCTCATCATCTTCACACTGAGTAGGCTGAGGAGGAGGAGGAAGAGGAGGGGTTGGTCTTGCTGTCTGACACAAGGAGTGGCAGAGGCAGAAGAAAATTCGTGTATCAATTTTTTTTGACCCACACAGTTCAAACCCGTGTTGTTCAAGGGTCAACTGTACTGTGTTGCCAGATGATTTTGCCCAACTGTAGGCTAATCGACGTCAGTGTTTAAGGTAGTCTAGGCTAAGCAACACTGTTCAATAGGTTTTGATAGGTAAGTGTGTACACTCTTTCCCAATCCCAGAAAACAAAGCCAAGTAAACATTGTTTTAGGTTATGATTCAAATGGAAGACAGACTCCCTGCATCCATGAGAATTAAAATTTCATGAAAATCTTCTGGTTGCCTGTACTCAGATCATGTCCAGTCACCATGGACAAGGGGTTAGACCATTATTGGTCAGTCTTTGGTCACTCAACGCTCCTGCAGCCAAAGAACACACTGTGAGTAACATTTCCACAAGAACCTAATGTGATGGGAGAGAAGTAGTTCCTTCACAGAAAAAAAGGGTGGACAGACACTAAGAGCAAATGTCAACTATATTTCCCCCCATGCCTGCTGAACATATATGCACACACATCTCTGCACATATAATTTCAAAAGTGCTTCTACCTAATGTTTGTCCAATTAACATATGACCCAAATCATACTTGTCCAAATGAGATAACCCAAAACATCACCAACCCATCTCCACGTCCAGGATCTCTGGGTAATACACACAGCTCTCACATCCAGATATGGTTCCTCTTGGTCCAACAACCTGCAGTTTGAATAATCAGTGTCAGAATCTTCCACACTTCCATTACTCAGCTGAGAAGAGGCAACAGGATATCTTCAATTAAAACTCCATTTAGAAAGGGTGACATGACATATGCCACAACATGTAGCATACTCTGCAGATTAGCATAGCAAGGATTTACATCTCGACAGTGGAACCAATCTGACTGCCCCAGGCTTTACCCTGTGGACAGATCATCCAAATTCATTATTCTCCCAGGCAGTGCCTGAAACAAATACTAGGAGGGAGTCCCTTCTGGAGGTCCTGCCCCTTAGCCTCCCTCTTACTTTTGGTTTTGTTGCCTTAGAAACCTAGTATCCCCAAGCTCTTTCTGGTCTGCATTTCTCTGGCAATGCTACACCTAGCTACTGTTTAACCCTACTCCTGTGAGTGAACAACACCAGAAATCTTGTCTTATGTCCTTGATTATGGACCAGACTCTTTTGCATTTCTGTCCCTTAGCAACAGATCCTAATGACTCAGGCTGAGGTGTTGAGACAGGACTAATATAGCCCTGTTCCCAGGCTGAATCCCATTGGTTGGTTGTTTACTATGGAATGAATTGTTACCTTTACCACCAGCAAGTTCTCAGCAGGATATTTTGGGGAGGGGCTTAAAGGATCAGCCTCCCAGATTTCTCAAAGTCCTCCTGAGCCCCAGTCTGATCACCCACTAACGTCTCCCACCTCCCAGCCTCTGCCAACACTAACTTCAGCTTGGGGCAGGGATAATATCTTTTGCAGTTCCATGAGGTGCACGATTATCTGACCCACAACAGTCTAAGAGTACTGCTCACATCCAAATGGTTGGATCTCTTAATAGTTATATACTATTTCCTTCCTGTTTCAGAGGGACCAATTTATATTGAACCTTTTTCTTCCCTTGAAAGACATGCAATAAGCTGATATCCTGAAATTTTAACAATTCCCCTAAAGCTCTAGCCTCAGCAGGCATGTGACCTGAATCCAAAGAAACAACGGGTGATCATTTAACCATATGTTTCAGAACAGCATGACAAGAATTGTCAACTTTCCTGCCCTTGGTATAGGAATCCTCACCATCCTGTGCCACACTTACACTCAACCGATTCTTCATTGTAGAATCTGTTTCTAACAATGGTGTATTCCTAATACCAATTCCATACTTTTTTTCAGTTGTAAAGGACAAAAAATCAAACTCAAACTATCTTAAGGGTGGAAAAAAGGAAGTTTATTGGCTTGTATGACTGAGAAATCCAAAAGTAAGACTTCAGGCACAGCTGGATCAAGGAACTCAAACAATTCATCAGGGCTCACTCCCCCTTCTCATTCTCTCTCCCTCCAGCCATCTATCATTTATTTATTTATACCTCTGTTTCTCTGCATCTCTCAGATCTGCTTTTTTCTGTCTTTTGTCTAATTTTGTTTATATTGGCCTCATTCTTTCCTGCCATAAATGGACTCTTCATATGACAGAAAAGATGACCACTGGCAGCCCAAGCCTACATCCATATGGCTCACAATCCATACATTTAATTAAAGGGCCATTATTGGCCCTATTTGGATTGTATGCCCACACTTTTAATAAATCATTGTGAACAGATCATCACAATTAACCAGGTCTGGGTATGTGTACATTCTGAAATGATAATTGCACCAAAAATACATGTGTTGGAGAGAAAATGTTCCTCAACCAAAAAACCAGAATGCTGGGCAGAAAAATACAAGAGGTGTTCCATCACTCTGACAAACTTGTTTTCTGTACTTGAGGGTATTCCAAAATATTCATGGGATCAGATAAATACACTATCCATTTATCTTTTTCAAAAAAGATATTTGAAGAATTTCAGCAAACCAGCAAATGAACCAAAATTACTGTTAAGAAAGATGTCCAGACACTTAAAAATACTGGTGTACTTCTTTTTCTCAGGTTTGACCTTAAATTTGAGAGTCAAGTTTATTTGTGTTTTCAGGTAGATCTTGCCATCCTGAGGTGACACTTGACCCCCTCCCTTTTTTCAACATTGTTTCTGCTTTGTCTCCTTTCCCACTTCCAGGAAATCCGACTGTCAACACACATCCTTCATAACACATTCAGAGAGCATCTCTTGTTGGATTTCACCAGCTAAACAACATAGTTGCTACATAGCTCCTAGGATGACTAAAATCCAAAATACTGACAACACCAAATGTTGACAAGGATGTGAAACAATAGGAATTCTCTTTCATTGCTGTTGGGAATGGTACAGCCACCTTGGGAGACAGTTTGGCAGTTTCCTACCAAACCTAAACCTAGTCTTACCATACCACCCAGCAATCATACCCCTAGGTATTTATCCAGATGAACTTAAACTTATGTCCACACAAAAACCTGCACACAAATATTTATGGCAACTTTATTAATAATTGCCAAAACATGGAACAACTAAAATGTCCTTCAACAAGTGAATGGGTACATCCCAGAGGTGGGGAACCTGCGGCCTTAAGGCCACATGTGGCCTTCTAGGTCCTTAAGTGCAGTCTTTTGACTGAATCCAAATTTTACAGAACAAATCCTTTTATTTCTATTGATACGTTTTTGTTCATCTTTTATATTTTTATTTTGTTTTTAAAATGAACATATTTAAAATACCAAAGAATAAAATAAGTTTCAGTGAAATAATCCTCCCAGATTGACTGGCACAATTAGAACATTAGTAAGCCATCAGGGCAAAATTGATGGTTGCTACGCTCATGGTTTACTTCTAACTTCCCCTGCCTGACTGGCACCACTACCGCACAAGGCTGGTTAGAGAGAGTTTATGGGAGTCAAGTACGCCAGTCTGTTATCAGCTTTTGACATCGGTGCACTGTGTTTCTGTTCGAAGTGGAATTTGTGAATAGTTGCATGGCCTGACAGTATTTTTTAACTCCGTCTGCTTAACAGCCCATCGTGTCAAAGAAGATCAAGAGAACGCTGAAGGAAGAAAACAGATTTTTTAATGAGGATTGGGAATTGCAATATTATCTTGTTTCTGCTAATGATAAGATGACTTGCTTGCTTTCTGATACTGCAATATCAACATTAAATAAATTCACTGCTCATCGGCATTATAACACTCATAAGAACCACAAATATTTTAAATTAGAGGGAGACATGTGAAAGGTTGTATTGCAGAAATTAAAAGATGAAAAGGAAAAGCAAAGACAATCATTTCAAGCAGTAATAAGACCTGGAAATAATGCCACTGAAGAAACTTATAAAGTAGTTTATATACTCGGGAAAAAAGGGAAGCCATTCAGTGATGTAGAAATCATGAAAGAATGCATTGTTGAAGTTGTAGGATGCTTAGGCCCTGACAACGTTTCGAAGTACAAACAACTGCCTCTTTCAAGGAGAACCATAACTGATTGGCAACATGAATTAGCCTTCAACTTAACAGAACAACCTCATGCAATACTTCAAAAGGAAAATATATATTATTCAATTGCTTTGGATGAATAAACTGATGCTACTCACTCGGCACAGG
Organism: Daubentonia madagascariensis; assembly: GCA_023783475.1. NCBI lineage: Eukaryota > Metazoa > Chordata > Mammalia > Primates > Daubentoniidae > Daubentonia > Daubentonia madagascariensis. The sequence goes on along the minus strand of JAKFHU010001035.1, from coordinate 33,634,613 downwards.
TTTTATACTTCATTCAGAAGATTTCCTTTGCTACGAAGAGTTACTCACTTTGGGCACTCTAGTAAACAGAAAATGGGTAATAGGTGTCTTCAACAACTTTCATGATAACTGTAGTGAAGTTGGACTGAATTTGGTAAATTTAGTGAGTGTATGTATAGATGGTGCACCTTCCACAGGAAAACATGAAGAGTTTATTGCACAGATTTTAAAAAAGTATTAACAGATCCAGATGCTCTCATTTCTTTTCATTTATCTTGCATCAGCAAAATCTCTGTGCTAAAGCTCCTATTTTAGGTGACACTTGCCAACAAGTTATAAGTATTGTTAACTATATTTGTGCAAATGCAACATGGCATCATCAGTTTTGTAACATGCTAAAGTTGAAGGATGAGGTATTCAGTGTGGATTTGCCATATCATTCTAAAGTGCGTTGGCTAGCTCAGGGACAGGTGTTAGCCAAAATTTTTTCTCTGGGAGAACAGATACTTAAATTTTATGAAGAATAGAATCAGCAATGTGAATTATTGAAAGAAGATTTCTATAGGAATGCAGCATTTCTGTGTGATATCATGTCAAATCAAAATGACTTGAATATTTCTTTGCAAGGTAAAACTAAGTCTATACATGATATGTGGCAAAAAATCCAAGCATTTCAAAAAAAGCTATCTTTTTTCAAAACACTTCTTCTTCAAAAGGAAATTTCCAGTGAACACCTTCCCCAGTTAGCAAAGGCCACTGATGAGCAGGATGATATATGCAAATCATTTGAAGAATACACAGCTGTTATAAACCTATTAATTGGAGAATACAATCCCAATGAAAGGTTCATTTGAATCATGACATCACATTCAAATTAGCATTTCAGCCTCATCTAGTTGATATCACCAAGGGACCTAAAGAAGTACAGATGGAATTGATTGAGCTCTCAGTAGATGACATTTTAAAGTCATTGTTTGATGCTAAGAAAGATCCAGTTGAAATATGGACAAATGCAGTAGAATATCCACGCCTTCAGCAACATGCCCAAAAAATGCTTTCTTGATTTTTAGCCACTTATTGCTGTGAATCTACATTCTCCTACCTAACCCAAATCAAGATGCCCTTAGGGTCACAAATGACTGATACCCATCTAGAGGATCAATTGAAACTGCGGACCTCCATGCTGCAACCAAACATTCAAATGCTTTCCAACAAAAAGCAGACACAACAAAGTCCTTAAAAAGTTAGTTAACTTTAAAATTAACAAATGGTTTTCATTTTTTGAAACTATTAAGTACATAGTAGTTAGATTTTTACAAAATAATGTACTTTTTAAAGTATATCTAGTTGAAGTTTCTTGAATGTGGCATTACTTGATTACAGCTAAATTAATGTGGTTTTCCAACATGAAAATGTTCCCCAACCCTGGTGTATCCAGACAATGAAATATTATTCAGCAGTAAAAAGGAGTTAGCTATCAAGCCACAAAAAGATGGGAGAACGCTAAATGTATATTGCTAAGTGAAAGAAACCAGTCTGGAAAGGCTGCATACTGTATGATTGCAACTATATAACATTCTGGAAAAGACAAAACTAAAGAGACAATTTAAAAAATCAGTAGTTGCCAGTGGTTTGAGGTAGGGAAGAAAAGAATGAATAGGTAGAGCACAGAGGATTCTTAAGGCAATGAAACTATTCTGTATGATACTGTAACAGTGGATACATAATATTATACTTTTGTCAAAACCATTAGAACTGTACAATACAAAGAGTGAAGCTTAATGTAAACTATGGACTTTAATTAATAATAACCTATCAATATTAGTTCATCGATTGTAAAAAATGCACCACACCAATGCAACATGTTAACAATAGAGGAAACTGAGGATGTATACAGGAATTCTCTGTACTTTTTGCTCACTTTTTCTGGAAATTTAAAAATGCTGTAAAAAAATAAAATTTAATAACTTAAAAGAAAAACAAAACCAATTTTTGGTGCCAGAAATTAAGGAAGTGCTCAAAAATAATATGTGGGTATGTCAAAAGGAGACAAAAGACCATCTAAAAGAGCTCCCAGTAGCCAAAACTGGAACCACTTATATAACAAAATAGATAACTATAGTATTGATTTATAATCTAAATAATAAATAAATACCCACAAGTCCAGACTGATATAAATAAATAACTAAATAAATAAGTAAACAGGGAGAAGGGACAACTACTCCTTACAGAATAATTTCAATTAATAAATATAGAAGGAATAAAGGAAATAGAAAAACACCATTTGAACACTACAATAATAATTGCTGCAGGGAAGATCCACTGATAAATTCTAAAATTAGTGGGTGAAAGTTTGAAGGGGAGCAGAATATTTTCATAGTCTCAAACTGTTTTCCAAAAATTACTTAATTACAAAGGGGAAAAAGTTACTTATTAATTACAAAGGAGAAACCTGGCAGACAGCACCTTAACTGAGTGATCAAGGTTAACCTCACTAAGTAATAAAGTATATCTAATCATGTGCCCACTGATATGATGCACTAAGACACATAACCCCTGTAGTATCTTTCCCCAAAAATGCATAATCTCAATCTTATCCTGAGAAGACATCAGCTAAATCCAAATTGAGGGACATTTTACAAAATATATGATCAGACTGTTTAAAAAGTATATAAAAGTCCTGGAAGACAAGAAAAGACTGAGGAACTGTCACACATTGGAGAAGACTAAATATTAATACAATAAGAGATCCCAGAGAGGTGCTGTGGTCTGAATGTGTCCCCCCAAATTCATATGTTGAAACTTAATGGCCAATGTGACAGTATTAAGAGGTGGCAACTTTAGGAGGTGATTAGTGAGGGTGGAGCCCTCATGCATGGGATTAGGGCCTTATAAAAGGGCCCTTCTTCTAGGAAAGATGCAGCCTTTCCCTTTGTCCTTTCCATCCCTCCTGCCATGTAAGAACATCTAGATGGCACCATCTATGAGGAACAGGCCCTCACCAGACACTGAACCTGCTGCCACTTTGATCTTAGACTTCCCAGCCTCCAGAACTGTGAGAAATAAGTTTCTGTTGTTTATAAATTACCTGGTCTCAGGTATTTTGTTATAGCAGCACAAATGGACTAAGACAATTATAGACCTATAATTAGACCTATAGACTAAGACAATAGTTTTCCTTTCCCCAAAGATAGAGACATATAGAACAATATAATCATTTTAATTGATGAGAAATCTAAAGAAGGATTTCTAATTTTAAAAGCTAATACCAAGCAGCCCTAATATTTTGCATGTCATTTTCCATCTAGACTTGTGAGTATTTCAGTGCCAAATATCAGTACAGAAAATGTGGTCTGCTAAGTAGTTTTTGAAAGTCTAATACAATAGTAGTATATTGTTATAAGTCATGGGAAGTGGTGTCCAGTTGCCTGAGTTTGAATCGCTATTTACCCCCCTAGAAGCCATGTGCTTTTGGAGAAGAAATTCATACTCTTTTGTGCCTCCGTTGCTTCACCCATAAAATAGGAACCATGAGCGCACCTGCCTCATTGGGTTGCCTGAGAACTAAATGGGTTATTAAATATAAAGCATCTAGAATAGCGCCTGGCCCATAGTAAGTTCTAAATCAAAGTTAGCTGTTGTGGTGGTTGTTATCATATAAACTACACAGGAAATATCACTTGGTTTTAGAACTCCAGTTGCCTTATAGTTTTGTTTTTATACTTTTCTATCCTTTTCAAATTTGCTTTAACCACTTTTATTACAAAAGCAATGGGCTTCTAGAAAAGAGCTATACCACATGTTTGTAATTTTTGTTTAAAAAAATACACATATAGTCATATAACTTTCCACCCTTCATTCCTCTCTGACTCATTTCTCACTTGCACAAATCTCACAATCTGTCCACAGTTAATTTCTCTGTGCCCCTACCCCCATACCTCACCCTATACATCTCTTCATCTGTATCCTTTGTAATATCCTTTATAATAAACCAGCAAACATAAGCATTTCCATGAATTCTGTGAGCCACTCTAGCAAATTAATCAAACCTAAGGAAGGGCCTGTGGGAACCCATATTTATAGCCAGTCAGTTAGAAGCACAGGCAAAATGACCTGGGGCTTGCCATTGACATCAGAAGTAGGGCTCAGTCTTGTGGGTCTGAGTCCTCAACTTGTGTTATCTGATGCTATTTTTAGGTAGATAGTGTCAGAATTGAATTAAATTAGAGGACACCCAGCTGTTGTCCACTGCAGAATTGATTGCTTGCTTGGTGTATGGGGGGAAACCCCTCAATTTGGTCATAGAAGATTTCTATGTTGATTATTATGGGGTGAAAGTATAGGAAAAACAGTTTGGTTTTTTTTTTTCAGATTTAGTTGCTGGTGTTAAATACATTTTTTATTAATTATCAATTCATCCCATGAATGTAGAATGAAGTTGCTCTGGTATAAGAAAAACTCTTAAGGTCTATGGACTGTATTCATTATCTATTTCTATGTAACTTAGTAGCTTAAAACAATAATAAACATTTATTATCTCATACAGTTTCTTTGGGTCAAGAATTTAGGAGCAGCTTAATTGGTTAGTTCTGGTTCTGTAGGTTACAGTCAAGATGATGTCAGCCAGGGCTATAGTCATCTGAAGGTTTCACTGGGACTGCAGTATCTGCTTCTAAGATGGTTCACTCAAATACTACTGATTTTTGGCAGACAGCCTCAGGTCCTCCTATAAGGGCTTCTCCATGGATTGTTTCGGTTCTCACAACATGGTAGCTGGGTTTCCTCACTGCAAGTGATCCAAGAGAAAGCAAGCACATCATCATTTCTGCAATATCCTAGTGGTTACGTATGTCAGCAGTGGGGATCACGGGGCACATCTGGAAGGCTGGCTTCCACATGGACCATCAGGAAAAAATAGAAAAGAGCTCCCTAATCTGCAACAGTACAATATATCCAAATGAAGGAAGCAAGATACATGAGGAATTGATTCAGTTTAATGCTTTGATAAAGCAGAAAATAACAATGGAAGAGCAAACACCAAATTCTACCTGCTTCTATTAAAAGACTGATTAGAAGTGTGATCTCTGCTTTATTTTTTTTAAGCAGAAAGGGTTAATCTACACAAATACTTCTGGAATACAATGGCAGAGTGGAGAATAAAGGTTGATGATCTCAAAAGGGAAAACCAGCAAAGTATGTACAAAGAAATATTGGATGCAGTTCAAAAAAAGAGATTAGTGGTGGGTTCATCACTGAAAATATTTTTAAGCTCTTTAAAAGTTTGTAAGAATGTGGAATATATCACATAAGTTATTAATTTTAAAAAGCATAGATCTGGGGTTTCATGGAGTCTGTGTATGCATTACCCCTACCCACCCCCAATTCCTCATCCCAACCCCCATACCCTGAATTGAAACCTCCTTCCTTAACTCTCCTTTGTTTACATCCAGGGGTCTGTTCTGGCTGCTATAGTCAAAATGCAGGGGCAGAATTTCTAAGTCATGGGGACATGTTATAGAGAAGATAAAAGGAGGGGCGAGTTTAGAAAAAATAAGGGAAGAGTTGATAACAAAACAGCCCCTACATATACCAGGGAAGTGGTAGATTCTCTTTAATCCCCTTAGGATGTAAACAAGAAAGTGGAGGCATCAAATCTCTGCTTTCTTGGTCAGTTGCATTTTCTCCTTTTCTTATGGAGGTGACTTCAAGAGCTAAGGTAATCAACCATTCCAGAACTGAGGGATTTCCCAAGTTATAAGGTTTTCAGGATAGTCACAGGCAACTGAGACAGTTGGTCACCCTACCTATGGTTTTAGTTTTGGTTTTCTTTTCTTTTAAAGTGTATCTGAGAGCCAAGTTCACCTCTTCACCTCTGGGCTCCTATCTTTTTCCTCCATTTACATAACAGTTAAGTATTCTTGGCAGAATGGACAGATCAATTCTTATAAAATTTAAGAATAGAAAAAAAAATACATAATAGAACTTTTTTGAGAAAAGACAAATCCACATTTACACTCTAAATAACCCATGCAAAAATGTTTTTGGAAGTTATAAATTAATATTTGGAAGGATGAAAAATGAGGCCAAAATGAATATTATGGGTAAAAGACAGTGGGATTATTATTTTTTTAAGTATAAAGATAAAGCACTAAAACTAATGGTCCTGGGCATCAAGACTCTGGTGCAGCTGAAATACAGTTGTCAACACACATGCAAAAAAACGCCAGAGAAGCCCCCATAATATTCTGAAATTTAAAAATAAATAAATACATAAATAAAACACAAAAAATAAAAACTATAAAAAAACCCCAACACACATTATAGAAAAAGAAAAGGGAGAAATAAGGGAGGGGGAAATAATATTAGCATATTCTGTTGAATAAAATTAATATGCAAATATAGCATTCATACTATGTAAATGCCTTTTGCAAATGAGATTATAGATTTGCTTGCAAATAATAAGCATGCTCAACAAATGTAAGGTAGCTATTATTTTTAAAACACACACACACACACACAACTGGTGGGTGATGCTGTCAACATTCCCCACAGAAATCTCAAGTTTCCAGTAAGATACTATCTATAAAGAAATGTTCAGTGCCCACAGCATCCCCACAGCTAGAGGGGGTTAGCAAATGAGAAATAAACATTTCTGAGTTCTCCCGTGAATTGAAAGAGATGGGTTTGCTGGATAGTAACATGGTGAGTTGCAGGATAAATGTTCAGGGGACAAAATTATCAGGCTTATGGTTGCTCTACAAAGTTTCTCTGGAGGACCAGGTCCAACTTAAACACAGCCTTAGCCTGAGTCAATGGCCCTCCAGCTCTGGTACTTGTCACTGTGGTGCGTCTGTGCTGCTGCCGTCCCCCCAACTCCCCCCCACCCCTCCTCCAAAGAGCTGACGAAGCACAAGGACCGCAGGGGCAGCTGAAGTCGCTGTGTGTTTAGATCAGTTCTGCAGGACGCAGCAGAATTCAAAATGGATTGTGACCTGTGGATAATCTTTCACAGCTAACCAAGTGATCATTGATTAAAAATAGCTTTGAACATGTATCGCACATCTATTTCAGGCCTCGTTTTATTTGGAATGCAAATAGTGCTGGAAGCCAGAGCTCCATGAGCAGCAGCTGGAAATCTACTCAGACATTCTAGCCAATTCACATCCAGCCCAGTTGGCAAAATTAATGCCATTCTGTGGTCTCAGGGAAGGAGAGATTGTTAATTATGCCCCACTGCCCAGCGGTTTCTATTATGGACACATCTGGATGGAGAGGCTTATTTGAAATCCCCAACTTCGCTGTTTCCCAGAGTCTAAACCAACTTGAAAAATTGATTTGTGATGAGGAGAGGGTCGTGCATGCAAACTGCCTCCCCTGCAGAGTCCAGGTAGGCGCTAATGAAAGTCTGTCCTAGTTTCAAAGGCTCTTTTATGCCTCCAGTGCTCACGTTTTCATCAGTGTTTCTTACCAGTTCCTAAAATGCAGTGTTTGGACAGATATCTCAGTAAATAATAAATAAAACACACATGCCATCCCCACACCTCAGGACTAAGAAGTTTGGTTTCCACGGCACCCTCAACCACTGCAGGCTGTGATATTTTCAACTCTCTTAAAGGAAGGTGGGCTGGGACCTTGTCTGTTTTGAACAGAAAACCTTTCAATGAATGTCTATGACCTACATCAAGAAACATGGCTGTTTATTGTGAGGAAAACTTCCCTCCAATGACAACTGACTCCTGTTTTGGCAGCCAGGAACAGTCCAGTGGAGACTGCACTGTTGGAAGTGCCATGTTTGAGAAGAAAATTAAAACAAATTATCAGTCAAACCCAGGGTGGCCATTCAAATCCTACAGGGCTTTAACTTCAGCAAATGAGCCACTTTCTATTGCATTTAGACCTCAAATAACTCCGGTACCTAACCTCCCTATGCTCCACTCTAACAACTTCCCATGAGACCACCAGTGCTCAGAGCAGAAGCAGCACGGGACCAGGCAGCAGCCACCAGATGGGGACTTGGGCCAAGGCTCACCTAGAGGTGTCAGGTGTCTCTACAGGAGGCGATATGAGAAGCACAGGGAAGCTATGTTGCCTTACCCCCACCCTCCCTCAAACTGCCTGATGACTAAGACTCACTTCAAATTTGTTCCTTTACACCAAACTTTTCAAGGCTTCATCCTTAATAAAGTGTAAATGCTCTTGGGAGGGGGCAATCACGCTTTATCAGTCAGCCATAGCTGATGGTGGCTGAGTTTCCAAACTTTTTCTGACAGCAGGAACTCTGATAGAGGAAGAAAAGTTAGAGTGGAGGGGGTGAGAAGCAGCTGGCCCTAAAGGAAGGCAGCATGATTAAGGATACTGAAGATAAACTCCACTGGAGACCTTATTAACAATTTTGCCTGGAACTAACCTTGCTTAGTCCACCCTAATTTGCATAAACTACTTGGTTGATGGATCAGCTTCATAGAAATCTGTCTTCGATAAGATTGAGGAAAGTCAACCAGCTGAGAAACTTGAAAATTATCAGGAGCAAAATATAAGCTTAATTTTAAAAGAGCTTGTGAGCTGCTAGAGCCACTCAGCAATGTGTCAATTAATGCAGGAGATCATGCATTTCCATCCCTGGGAAGCATTTAAACAGAGTTTGAATTCCTTTCTGAAAATGGTTCTAGGAGAACATTTTTGCCCTAGGTAGGCATTGGAGTTAGATTAAGTTGGAGGTCCATTCCAACTCTAAAGTTCTGATGGTTTGCTCAACTATCTCACCCACACTCAAAATTCTGATCAAAGGAACTAAAGTCAGTGTGGTATCACAACAGCCAAAGCAGGAACACAGGTGCCCACAACTCACAGGATCGGGAAGCCAGGCCAGCAACTCCTTTGTACCTCTTTGAACTGCATAGAGACTAAGGAGAGGACTCCAGACTCATGTGGCTAGACACAGACATCCTTCAGAGGCAAGGTCGCTGCTCAGGACACCTGGCTCTGGAGACAGCCTCACCCTGAACTGCCCGACTTCCACAAGATAGATGGTAGTAACTTTAGGAAGCACCTCTTGCATTTCTTTCCCACGAAACCAAATGCTAAGACTATGAATGGTGCTTCCAGCCCAAGCTAGAGAGACAAGTCAAGGACGGAAATGACATTTTGGAGTCAGATTTGGAAACTAGGTGGAACCCAGGATTGCTCAACACTAAGGTTAAGGATGGAGCTTGGGTTCAGAAACCTAATGGAAGAAGCATGGTGTCGTGGAAAGAACAAGTGCTTTGAAACCAGATTTGCATTCAAATCCCAGTTCTACTGCATGATCTTCTACAATGTTCTTATGTTTTCTGAGCCTCAGTTTTCCCTCATAGGTAAATGCATCTTTTAAGGAATTGCGTGAAAATTAAATTAGATAGGATATAGGAAAAAGAGAAAAAAAAGAAAAAGCTAGGCTCAGGGTAGGTATTCTGTAAATGTGAAGCTTGGTGCAGTGGTTCTCACCCCTGGCTGCAGATTAGCATCACCTGGGGATTTTTAAAACCATTCTTATGCCTGAGCTTCCCTTTCCTGGAGATTCTGATGTAATTATCTGGGATGAGATGCAGTCATCAGTATTTAAAAAAATTTTTTTAAATTTTCCCAAGATTGAGAACCACTGCCCAAATATGTCAGATTGAGTATTATCCTTGGATTTGAAATTTTCTGTTATGGTTTAGGCAAATATTTTACTTCTCTTAGCCTTGATTTCTTTATTATTAAAAAGAGGAGTAATATTCTGATTTTATGGGTTTGTGTTGAATATTGGATGAGATACATTTTGTAAAGCTCCTAAAAGAATAACTGACAATAAATATTCACTTCTCTCCCTTTCTTTTCTTATCATTAGTCAGGGAACACACATATGCCAAAATAGTAATAATATAAATGAGGACAACAGACATGAGAAATCACCAAGCAGACAGCCTTGAAAATTAGGATAATTACTAAATACCTCGGGCAAAATTGTCTTGCCTGTCTTTTGCTAGAACAAGAGGCTAAGTCCTAGGATAGGGATGGCAAAAATGTTGTACACTTATCTCAATCTTCCCTTCCATGCTCATGGCAGACATCACTAATCAATTACAGCACTCTATCCTATTGTGCCCAGATGAGGCTTCAAAGACCTTTATCCCGCAGCTCTCTCAGTCCTCCACTAACAATCAGAGCTAGCAAATGTATTGAACCAAATTTGCCAACCCTATCATAGGTCATGGGCTGCCTTAAACCTGCAAATAAGGTTTGTTTCAGAGATGATTTCTTGGGGTCCCTGGAGAATGGGGAGTGTGTGGCCAGAGACAAAAGCAGAGTCCCAGGGTCCTCTTGCTCTGTGCAATCTGATCTATACTAAGCCAAGAATCTGCGCTTTTTAGTGAGTGCAGGGAATGCAGTAAGTGGAGTGAGTAAATGTCAAGCTAGAAATAAAAGAGCCAGTGCCTGTATGATGCTTGGTGCAAAGTGTGCTTATCACCCACAATTTCCAGAAAGTGTTATCAGATTGTTTCCAAAATCCAGGTTATTTCTCTGATTTAAGGAATGTGAAACTGACTATTGCAAAGTTTCTCCCCTAAGGCGATAGGCAAAGGCTCTATTAAGAAAACCCCCAGGAAGCTCAAGTCAGTGGGGAGAGCCTGATGTTGGTGCCAAGGGACTTGTCACAGCTGAGACCTCGTGAACGCCAAGGTCAGAAGACTGGTGCGGGTGACTGGGATCCTCACCCACTGTGCCCGCCAAAGGACAGCCAACACTTCTGCAAATGGAGGCTTCTGCTAAAACTCCTTATTATTGATTAACCCCTTTGCAAGCCATAAGCGTGTTCACTTGTAACAGAGTAGCATTAGCCCCTGCTGGGCAAAATTATGATGGGCTTGAGCTGATTGCACAGCAGGAACAGTTTATAATTCTCATAACCTTTTTCAAAAGGCCTTTTTATTTGGGACCTTAAATAAAATTGTAACTCACTATACTCCTTCTCCCCCCTCCTTTTTTTTTTTTTTTTTTTTTTAAGACTGAAAGACTGAGTGCTTTTTTTTGCAGAGTCAAGAACAGGAGCTGGGAAACAGGACTGCAAATAGAACAGAGGGTTGGTTTTGTTCAGTTTGCATTTTTACCACTAAAACCTGCTACATGATCCCTTTACTTCCTTTCCCAGCATGGGGAAGTCAGCACAGCAGCTGAACTCACAGGGCGGTGAGGAGTCATGGAGCCATGCAGAGGCTTGGACAGGAGCCCAGAGACCAAGGATGCAGGGCAGGGGGTTGGTGAGACATAGTTCAGGAAGGAGGTGGGATGTGGAGGTGGTGGGAGGAAGAGACAGATTAAGGAAATAAGTAAATATACTGAAGACAATAGGAGCCAAAACTCTCATTGCCAAAGCAGGTATTTATGAACATCAACAGGGGAAGTCTAGAAAAAACTCTAAGGGGTTGGACTGAAATAGAGGTAACTGCAGGAATATATGATTTTATTATATGGGTGTATATACATACAGACAGATAGATACAGGAATCATTATAGATGTACGTGTGTGTATATATACACACACATATATAGGTAGACATGAAAAATATATATATTTCCTTGCTCTGTCCACTGAGTGGGCCTAAAAGCAATGACACCCCAGTAGCAATTAACACACTGATTACCCAGATCTTGGTTTCTAAATACTATCCTTTATTAGAAGAAACCAGGGACATTTTGTATCATTCCATTTATGTGAAGTTCTAGAACAAGTATCTATGGTGGGAAAAAAAATCAGAAGAGTAGTTGCCTGGAGGGGATTGGTATAGAGGGAGAGAAATGCCCCAGGAAGGGGCATAAGGGTACTCTCCAGTATGGTATATTCTCTCTTGGTAGAGGTTTGAATTGCACAAACATAGGCATTAGTCAAAACTCATCAAATGGTACACTTAAGATTTGCACATTTCCTTGTGTATAAATTTTACATCAAAAGAAAAAAAATAATGATAAATATTAAACTATAGTTATTGATATACAATAACTGAAAAATATAGGGGAAAGTGTACTGATGTCAGCAACTTGCTCTGAAATGTATCCCAAAAGTGTGATGGATCAATGGATGCATAGAGAGATGAACAGATATATGATAAAGCAAGCATAGTAAAATGTTAACTGTAGAATTTAGCTGATACATATATAAGTGCTCCCTGTAAATTTCTTTTATCTTTTCTGTATGTTTGAAAATCCCATAATGAAGTGTAGGGGAAAATATATTTTAAAAACAAAACAAAATAAAACCTTGCTGTGAACTAGAAGTGAGAGACGTATAAAGCCAGTAAGGTGAAAATATCATAATGTAAAGCAATTGGATCAAGTGAACAGCCTGGACAAATTGCACTGGAATATTTCTTTCTCCCTAGGGCATGTCCTAAGAGAAGTGAGACATAGGAACGCCTTTGGGTTAGTTCTTGCCATTAACCCTAATGTTAGAGATCACTCAGGATGACTACCCTTTTGACCATTGATCAATAGAATACTCCAAACCACCAAGCTGACCCAACCATTTTTACTTTGTCTTCTGAAAGTGTTACCAGTTAACTAAATTGCATGAAAACAGTTTGTTTGATGTAACTGAATGTTCTTTTATTTCTATACTAAATCAGTAGTTATCTACTGAGGATTGTGCATCAGAATCAAATGTATGACTTTTTGTTGTTAGTGTATTATAATGATAATGCATAATGTATTATACATAATGTTCTGCTACTTGCTCTTTGCTTATTCTATCCTTTGATATCTTCCCATGTTGATACATATGAATTATATCATCGGTAAAATGGACAAATGATAGTTGTGAAAGTGAATTGAGTTAATACTTATAAATAAGGTAAAAAATGCCTGATACATAGTAATTACTTAATTAAGATTAGCTATTGTTATTCCTTTGGAAAAGTGTAACATAATTTGTATAATCTATTGATGGGCATGTAATTTGTCCTACTATAAATAGTATGAAGTTGTACAACTTTATATGTAATCTTGATACATGTAATATTATGAGGATAAATTTCTAGAAGTGGAACTACTGGATCACAGAGAATGTACCTTGTGCCAGTTATATATCTATTGTCTCTCAGCCAAGCCCATCCTCTTACACCCTACATTGTGATCCTTGGGTGGGAACTGGTAATCTGCCTTTCCCAGACTGCCACGCCAGCTGGCTTGTTTTTTATTTCTTCCACAAAGATATTGCCAAATCAAGCTCAAAATTGGCTGCACCAATTTGTACTCCCACCAATAATATATTAAAGGGCCTCTGTGGAACTTTTAGAAAAACAAACAAAACAACGATAGGACCCTATTCCAAACCTACTGAGTACTGAATGGGGCCTGGACATAATGGGCTTTCTGAAAGCACTACAAGTGATCCCAATACACAGCCAGGTAAGAACCACCAGATCTTTGATTCTCAAAGTGTGGTCGCGAGACCAGCAGTGATAGCATCACCCGGGAGTTTGTCAGAAATGCAGACTCTCAGAAGCTACATTTTAACAAGATCCCCAGAGGATTTAAGTGCACATTAAAGCTCAAGAAACACTACTCTATAAAGGATACGGCAACAGATGAGCAGCAACAGATCCAGATTTTGTGGGGCCTAAAGCTTATATAATTTGGGGAATCCTTTTTACCAAAAAGAGAATATAAAATTGCAAACAAAACTTGAGCACAAATTGAATATTTATTTACAATGAAGTAGTAAGTCCTAATAAAATACAAATTTTTAAAAGCCAAAAAGTACCATAAACATCAAAAAATCCTGGGAAAAAATAACAAAACATGGTCACTAATGAGCTGCCTAACACACTTCTATATTTTTCTAAATTTTTATTAGAAATCAATAAAAATTTCTCTTTGTATGATAAAAATTTTTTCTATAATCTTTCTATACAGAGATGAGAAAGATAATTCAGTTGGCTAGAAATTTATTTTTTATTATTCATAATTTAGACAAGTTTTTTTTTCAACTTCCAACTCATTATAATGTCATGTAAAATTTTTAGAGTTTTATCAAATTCAGGATAAGCTGTATCCAGTTTCTTTCATAAGAGCTGTAAGAGTCATGGCATTTCAAGGTTCTCGTCCAGTGGCTAATTTTAAGTGCCCTTGGAATCAAGGACACTCATTAACCATCTGTAGTCCATGACCTTGGGCAAACCATTACTTTCATCTTTCTTTTGCTCTTATGTTCCTTGTCCTGGACTGTCCCAATTCTCATAAATTTCTTTACCTCTTCTGTTATTATTTTATGTACATTTCCTTTGCTATCATGATTCTGTTTCTTGTCTTTATGATTTTGACCATCAGACAGTTTTTAGCTTCTGTTGTGATAAAAGAGAGTTTTCAGCATTTTGAACTTTCTGCTGGTTTTCTTCCTTTTAATTTAGGTCTTCAGTTTCCAGTAGGATATTTCCTTCCCTTCACTCTTGAATTTTAGTGTGATCAACGATTCCGAAAATAGATACAAAATTAATCTGAAATTAAGGCATACACAAGAACAATTCAAATATGTTTTAAAATTGTGACTACAATATACTGAGCTACATAATAGTATAATCAAATTACTCTTATACTACCTCTATTGCTGCCTTACTGAGAAATATAGGACTTCTGTCACTAGAACCCTTGTTTCTTAAGGGCTTTCAAATGCATGTGTCAATATTACATGCCACTTCATCTGCAACCATCAAAATTCATCAAGACAAGATGTGTCAAATATACTAAGACATTTTGAGATGCATAAAATATCACACACAGACTTACTCTTCATGGCACAATTAAAGGTTTTTGTCCTCACAAACACAGGAATTCTGGTGGATTCTATGTTGAGCAATTACCATCAAAAAAATTTTAAAGTGTGTTTATAATTGTATATGCTGCATTATTGAGTATATTCCTGACAGGAGAACATTTCCATTTTGTTTAGTCATCATTGCGAACTGAATCATTCATTTACAATTTTACATGTCTAATGATTGGAAGAATTTCCCACAGAGTAGCTTCTGGCTCTATCCATTTCAAATCTTGTTTCTCTTCCACTCCCCACATGCTTCTAGTGCCAAGTGTGGTAGGACAAGTTCGTTCCATGATACTAAACGTGGCCTTGTACCTTCATGTCACAATGCTAGGTGAGCCAGCACAGTGGGTAGTAGAAATATTCCTGGTAGTCCTACCAATACTAGGATGGCTGGCAACAGTGTAACTATATACAGAGTAACTATAAACTACATAAAGATATACCAATAAACCCCAAATCAACATATCCCCAATTCAGTTTCCATTCCAAAATCAGCATATCCCCAACTCAATCCCCGAAATGTCTGCACTTGCTTTAAGGCCACCCCATACCTGAGGATTTGTGTTGAGGAAGGGGGGAGTAAAAAGAGTCCGCTATCTTAACCAATTTCAGTTAAAATATCTTACTTTTGAAACTTTACAAAAATGTATGACCATATGAAAGACATTGATGGGGCCCCTCTTGGGGCTTTTGGAAGGAGCTGTGCAAGCAAAGAGCCCTGAAGCTTAAGCTTCATTAAATTCACAGTAAATCTGTCTCTGCAGAGAGCACAGAGAATCAAAGTGATAGAACAGAGAAATATCTTCAGAGATCATATAGTACAATCTTCTGATATAAAGATGGGAAACCTGAGGCCCTCAAAGGTGTATGACTTCCTCAGGATCACACAGCTGGTTAGTAAGACTTGGGACTAAAATCTTGACTGCAAGTTCAGTGTTCTTTCACTAGGGTTCTTCTAGCTTTGTGATTTTCCCCTTAAGATCCTTAGACTTTGAGAGCTAAATTCATGCCCAATATGTATTGAAGGAAATAAAATATTAGACGAGATGTCACTCAGGATTTCATTTAGGCAAAGTACCAAATAAGTACCCTTTAGCCCTGTAATCAGTCTCACAGCCTCTTACAAAGTACTTGCCAACAGAGATATTTTGCTGATCCATTGAATCTTACACGACAAAGAAAAAAAATCCCTTCCATAAATCATAATGCATATGTTGATGAGATGTTGTTTGATATCAAAATAGGCATTCTGCACCCCAAAGAAGGAACGATTACTGAATGCTAGTACTAATGTTAATGTTAGCCTATTACAAGTGTTTCATGCTGTGGCTCTATTCTGATTTGTTCCTTGAGATAAAGACTTAATATCCCTCTCTTAAATTACAGTATCTGTTTGGTTTTTATGGGCTGCAGTATGTTCCTACACTAATATTTCAGTTTAATCATTTCCAACCTGAATGTGTTACATTTGTCTTTGAGCGACCACAACTCCACAATTAAAACAACTATATCGATATCTGGCTCTATTCTGTGTTGTTCTTTTGCTGACAGTATGAATGTCCTGTGTCCAGGCCCTGTACAGAGAATAGAAAGGATGTGATTATCGAGGTATACAAGATGAAATTGAGAAACCGTTTCACCCTGCGATTGGGCTTTAGTCACGGAGAATCAACACTGGCCCAATCAATTGCAAGCAGTATGTAGAACCTGGAGCCGAGGACTGGTATACATATTCGCCAGGGAAAGGGGAATCACAGGCTTTGGCAGAGCTGACACTTGAGTTAATTCTCAAAGAAATGTCACCAGAGGGGATAAAAGGAAAGGACATTACAAGCAGAGACTCGCATAGTAAAAACCCTGAGTCTGTGAAGAGAATGTTGGGTGAAACTAATGTATGGGTGGGAAACCTAGAGGGCCCGGAACAAACTGGGAGGGTGGAGCAGAAAGATGAAAAAGCAGGAAGTGCAAGGATATGTCTATCTGAGCGGGGAAGTGCGTCACTATGTGTCATGCTGAGGAGTTGGACTTGCTTCTGGAAAGGGTAAGCTTTCAGACAATGTAGTGACACAATCAGAACTGTGTTTACGAAAGCCAATTATAAGAGTCGTAGAGTTCTAGTGCTGTGCGTAGCAAAGGTACTAGGCAAGAAATAAGGGCCTGTGCTGTGAAAATCCCGATGACAATGATGACAGAACCCACTGGCAAAAGATCTCAAGAGGTATCTTCTGATGACTATCTCATTGCCAAAGTCTGTAACTGGAAGTGCCAGGGCTGGACAGCAAAACTAGAACCGTCCCCATCTTCTTTCATACAGCAAGCAGTTATTGACAACAGAAAGTCCCCAGATCATTTCTGTAAGTAAGTAAGACATGTCCCAGGATGACCTATACTTGATCCCTTCTTCCTACTCTATTCTAATGACTTCATATGCCGTTCACTATTTTTTTTCTTTTTTGCTGGATCTAGAGCAATCAATGAGGCTGGATCTAGATGGGCCAATAAAAGTCCGATTTGTAGAGACAACAATGATGTGAGAGGCCTGGGACCTAAATCTCAAAGCTTCTCCCTTTTAGGTCAAACAGGAAAACACAGGAATCCACTGGCCCAGTTGGAACCACAATTTAGCTTATTACTAGGCCAGCAAGCATATTATAATCCCCAAAATTCAGAGTCCACTGGTAACAGCTAGATTGGAGAAAAAAGATTAAGCTTTAGGACAAGTGGGCCTCTGTTTCCCATCCCAAATCTATCCCTTGGGACCTAAACACTCAGGTAAACCTATGATGAATGGGCCTGCAGAGCTAGCTGCAAGTCCATCCACTCAGCAATTAGAATGGATGAGGTCTGTAGGGCTGCAGGACAAAAGGAGAATTTCTTACCTTTTCCCCATGAGCAGCCTTGCTCTGGGGTCTCTCGAATGAGAGAGGGAGAGGAAATAGCCCATAGCTCCTGTGTCCAGGCTGTGAAAGCCAAAGTGGAAGCCAAGGGCCTTGCCTTAGACAGTTATCCCTGATAGACAAATGTGGCCAAGGAATGTTGCAGATTCTGACCAACCAGATTAATCAGCTCCCTCCCATCAGGACGTGCCAGTTAGAGCTACAGTTCCCAATCCCCAGTTTGGTCCACGGCCTGTTAGGGACCAGGCTGCAGAGCTTCATCCGTATTTACAGCCACTCCCCTCCCCATTGCTCACATCAGCACCCCCCTCCCCCTACCCCCACCCCCCACCCTGTCTCTGGAAAAATTGTCTTCCATGAAACTGGTCCCTGGTGCCAAAAAGTTGGGGACTGCTCAGTTAAGGGACACAGAGGGGCATAAATGCCCTCCCCAGCACCTCCATGTGGGGCAGACATGTTTGGTAGAAGGCAGGCATTGCCAGATAAAATACAGAAGTCTAGTTAAATCTGGATTTCAGAAAAACAACAAATCATCTTACAGTATAAGTATATCCCTAATATTGCATGGGACATACTTACCCTACAAAAGTGATCCATTGTTTATCTCAAATCCAAATTAAACTGGACATCCTGTACTTTTACTTGATAAATCTGGAACCCTAGTGAAAGAATCTTCCTTTGAGGCACAGATGTGGCATCCCCACATCTGAATTAGAATCTCAGAATTCTAGAAATGGAAGAGAACTTCAAAATCACTCAGTCCATGAGTTTAAATTTATCCGTGATGAGAGTGAGGAGACCCAAAGACTTGCAATAACTGACCCAAAGTCACTGCCAATTAACAGCAGACCAAGGAATAAAATGCATCTCTAGATTCCTATTGTAGTGTCTTTCCCCTCTGCCACCTTAAGCCCCTTTTGTCCCTTGGCTCACAAGCTCTGAAATTACTCTAAAATTCCCCAAGGGCAAAATGAATGATTGTTTAGTATCCTCTCCCAATGCCAAACTCCAGGCTTTGTGAGTCCTGGCAGCACAATCACGCTGTGGAGTGGCCGCCATGCGACTAAACTACCTGGACGACAGCCACCACTCTCCCCCTCACTCACACTTTCTGCGTTTTGTGCCTGTGGACCTGGGCTTTTAGGTTGCTGGGAGGCTGGCACAGCCTTTAGCCAGGTGTGAAAATTGTCCTAGCCTCCCTGAGAGGCAGCGAAGTGTGACTTTCTGAATAACACATGGCCCTTGGGAAGGATCCTGTCTCCTGAGGTGATGGATTCAAGCAAAACACAGCTGAGACCTGAGAGCTCGTGCGAAAGGCAGTCTTTTTTAAAATTAGGAATGTCAGCTTCCTCCACAGCAAACCTTTGACCAGAGCTGCCAGCAAAGACCCAGCTGGACTTTCAAGATTCCTTCCTCTCCTTCCCTTGCCTCCCTCTGGCGGACGAGCAGGCACGCAGTGAGGACAATGGACGTGAGGAGGTGAGGCGTTCCCAAGAGCCATACAGGCTGACAGACTGAGGTCTTTGCCACATGTGGCATTTGTCAGGCCAGCCCTTGATAAATTTGTGAGATGGGGTGATCTTCACAGCCCTCCTCACTTCTCACAGCTCACACCAGTTTGTCTTCTCCTTGCTCCCCGGCACTCTGACCATCTTCCCTGCAGCCCGACCTCTCCACGATCCCAACTTCCTTCCGCTATAACCCACCCAACTCTTCGGCTTCTTGGAGTCCCGGGGCCCCTGGCAGGTGACTCCTTAGTCTTCCAGGGGATAAGTTGCATCATTCCAATTAGAAGAGACTGCACAGTCTTAAGCAGATGCTAGGATATTTAATGTTGATAAATAACTTTTATTTAATGCTTAATAAGTGTAAGGTTCTTTTGCTAAGTGCTTGATATACATTATCTCATTTACACCATAATTTTTACAACAAGCCACTGAGGCAGATACCATTTTACAGACGAAGAAACTGAGGTTTGGGAATATTAAATAACTCACTCAAGCTTTTACTTTAAGTGGTGGGACTGGGATGCAGACTCAGAAAATCTGGCTCTAGACTCTAGCAATGCCTGTCTGATAGGACTTTACAGTGATTGAAATGTCCAATATGGTGGCCACAAGCCACAAGTAGCTACTGAGCATTTGAAATGTGACTATTGCAACTGAGGAACTGATTACTAAATTTTATTTAATTTTAATTAATTTTAATTTTAATTGCCACAGGTGACTAGCTGCTATCTATTGATAGCATAGCCTAGAATATAACCCTGATGTTATTCTAGTCACCTGCTCCCTCCTGCCCACCCCCACACATTCATATGCACCTGCTGAGTGAGTTAGGAAGATATTTTCACATCCCTTCTGTGGCCCTCACTCCACATAGATTTAAGGTAGACCCTGACTGGAAGATTGATAGTTGACTTATATCCTCTTTGATGCTGTAAGGTACAGGAAAGGGAATCAATGTTATAAAAGATATGGGCTCTTATCCTTGCTCTGCTAGTGGCAAGTAGCATAATTTCTCTGAACCTCAGTTTCTGCCTCTGAACAAGGACAGAGCTGCACTCCATGACCTCAGAGATCACTTCCAGCTTTAACATTCTGCAGTTGGAAAGTATCCCACAGAACCCCTCTCTCCGAGCCCCAGGTGACAAGTCTGGCACCAACAGTGATTACCTGGAAGAACAGTCAGCAAGCATGCCTGATTGTACACATCCAACACCCCATGATATATAGGGTTCTTTTTTTAGAACCCTAATCAGAGATTCCATTTGCATAATTAACATCTTTAGGAATAATTGCAAATGACACATCTGTTCACCATCGCCCCCTCCTTGGCAAACTGTGTGTTATAAACACAGTTTCTTTAGCTCTGTAAACACTTGGTGCCTGTCCTTTGCTTGTTGCTTCAGCCACTTTCCACCTTGGGGTGGTGATGACCCTGTGTGACCTATCCCTGTGCGGTCCCATCCCTTCTGCCAATGGTGCTCAAACTGGATCAGGACCTGCTTACAACTGCCCATTTTGACTGGCCACAGAGCATGAGTTCTTAATCTTGGCTCCCTAGACCAGGGTTCAGAGGATTCATGAAATTCTGGGTGAATACACTTGTGCATGTATGTTCTGAGGAGCAGGTTCACAGCTTCCATTAGTTTCAATGGGTGTCCATTACCCCAAAATTGTTAAGAACCACATGCTGTGTTATTCCATTCATATGAAAGTCCTGAATAGGGAAATCTACAGAGACAGAAGGTAGATTGGTGGTTACTTAAAGCTGGGGACGTCAGGGGAGGGAACATGCAGGGTGTGATAGCTAAAAGATATGGGGCTTCTTCTTAAGGTAATGATAAGGTTCTAGAATTGACTGTGGTGGAAGTTACACATACCTGTGAATATACTAAGAACCATTGAATTGTACACTTTAAATGGTGAATTGTATGGTATGTGAATTATATCTGATTAAAACCATTAAAAAAAAACAGCTGAATACCCCTGCTTAGGAAAAAGGGCCATGGACAGCAGATACCTGCAGACAGCAAGGCTGGGCCCTCTCTGTTCAAACATAGTTCTTTTTTGGAAGTAAAGCCAGCTTTATGTGAAGTCTCCCACTAGGGTATGATTTAGCAGTATTGAGAAGGCTCTGTAGGCCAGTGCTTACCGAATTTTAATGAGCATATGAATTGCTTAGCAATCTTATCAAAATCCAGTTGGCCCAAGATTCTCCTGGTAGCCCAATGAATACACTATGAGTAACAAGGCACTAGACCAAAGATATATTAGCACTGTCTTGCCTTCTGGATCTGCATGTCATCTAGCCACTTATGACAATATGTAATTTCCTGAGATAGATAGCCCTGATCACACTTTATTCCTGATTAGGGCTTTCTCCCCAACTAACTTATCTGCTCTCCTGCTTTAGGAAACTAAGCTGAATAGCATAGAAACTTCATGGGCACCCTTTATCCTTCTCCCTTAAAGTCTAGACAGAGATAAGTGCAATCAGCCCATGCGTTTGGTTTCCCCCCAGCTCCACACTTCCTGACTTAGTCCTTCAGAATGACATTGCCTTAACCCCTGAATTGTTAAGAACCACCTGCTGTGTTATTCCATTCACATGAAAGTCCTGAATAGGGAAATCTACAGAGACAGAAGGTAGATTGGTGGCTACTTAAAGCTGGGGACATCAGGGAGGGGAGCATGCAGTGTGTGATAGCTAAAGGATATGAGTGCCTTGTTACTCATAGTGTGTTCATTGGGCCACCAGGAGAATCTTGGGCCAACTGGATTTTGATAAGATTGCTAAGCAATTCATATGCTCATTAAAATTTGATAAGCACTGGCCTACAGAGCCTTCTCCATACTGTTAAATCACACAGGCACAGCCAGCACAAATATAACCTAGACAAAATAAGTTATTCCATCCACATGTTCTAAATTTCCATATTCATCCCACTACAACTTTCATTTCCCCAGTACTGGATAAGGACGTGTGAGACCTTGATGCTTATTCTGAACCAAAAGGGTGCTTATCTAAAGGGAGAAGGTCTATATGAAACAGATTGTCTCAAGAAAGAAAAAAGACCCTTTCTCTAGCCTTATTCAAATAGAGCAACCATCAGAGAGGCTATAGCAGGGATTGAGTGGCAACAGTCTTTCGCAACAACTCCCATCAAGAGGTGGAGTCTATTACCTCACCTTGACTCTGGGTCAGCCCTGTGAATTGTTTTGGCCAATTGAATGGGACAAAAGAATTGTATGAGTTTCAGAGTCCAGCTCTCAAAGCTGCCCTGAGACCACCATGTAAGGAAACCAGTCCAGCTTACTAGAGGATGAGAGGACACATGGGAGAGAACCAAGGCACCCCAGCTGACAGTCAGTACCATCTGCCAGCCCCATGAATGAGACCATCTTGGACCCTCCAGTTCAACATAGCCACATAAGTGAGCCCAGGTGAAAACCGCAGAGGAGCCACTCAGCCAACCTACGGAATTGTGAGAAATAATAAATCACTGTTTTAAAGTCACTAAATTTCAGGGTGGTTTGTTATACAACAGTAAATACCCAAAATACATGGGACGATGAGCTAGATAACATCTAGGGTCTCTTCAAACGTGATCCTGTTTTTTAAGAAATGTTCAGAGGTTTGGTTTATCCCCAATCATGCCTTTTCTTGCGTACACACATGGCTCTGTTTTCCATTCAAAACAAAGCTGGTTTCTGCACATGTTTTTTTTGCTGATCTGCCATGTGAGGAAAACAGTACATGCCCCTGAAAGGGCCTCCTTATGTCTTTAGTGACTCTATTTAGCAGGCAGTCTTGCCTGGACTACAGCAGGGATTTAGATATGTCTTAAGGCACTAGGGTTAGGTCCCCTCTCCCCACTGCGGTGGAGCACCGTGCCTGGGGACAAAGTCAGGACAGTGCCGACAGGGTGCCTGGGAGGAGAGCTGGGAAAGCAGGGCAGGATGGAATAATGTTTTCCCCACCCCGACTCCAAACCCACAGCAAAGGACTAATTTTGAATCTCAAAGAGAAGAGTAGTTATGCCAGTATGGGAAGGCAGACCTTGAGCAAATCTGGGCACAGTCATGCTGCTTTAGATTCCAGGAGGCAGAGCTGGAGAAAGGGTCTCTCCCCTGCCTCATCCTGCCTCAACTCTGCCACAAACACAAATAGCTCTGGCCTCCTAAGAAAGAAAGAATACGATGTGCTTAGTGCAGTCCTCCTCTCACTGAGAGCCCGATTCAGGGTAAGGTCCCCCAACAAAGAAGCCAAAGCACCACACAAGCAGACTTGTTTCTGAGCACATGCGATATGCCAACACCTTGGGGACTCCATTGAAATAACAGAGGGCACCTCTGAGGGGAAGGTGGTGGAAGTTCAGCATGAGCAGATAGAGCTTAGAATTATTGTAAACCAAGCATCAGCACGAGTGTGCCCGAACCTGTACTCACAGGCTGGTTAAACAATGAAATAAAGACCTTTTTCAGTTTCTACTCCTGATGGTCAGAAGTCTCCATGACCTGCACCAGATATTTTGATATCATTCAGGGAATTTGAGCATTCTTCCTTTTTCAAGAGCTGGTTTTCTTTCGATTTTATAGATTATGTGCAAAACGAGGCTAATTTCCCAACCTGGGCATATATTGCAACTAAGTCTGAAGGTAAAGTTATGGAATGAAAGTTTGGAGCTCAGAGGGATAACTTAGGACCCCTTATCCAGCTACTTGCCTTTTGTCTATTTACAGTAAAATAGCATAAAGATGCTAGTTCAGACATTATTTTACTTCAAGTAGGATACAGATTGCATTAGAGTCTTATTTCAAGAAGGGAAACACAACCATAAACGTCATGGACCAGGTTATAGAAAACAAACACAATTTGCCTTATTCAACCAGTTTTTTATTATTACTTATTGCTATTGTTTCCCACAGCTTGTTCCTTTTTAGTCTAAGCTTTAGGGGGATGCCGTATAAACTATTTTTAAGAGCACAGTTTAACAATTTGGTAATAGCTAGTAAAGTTGAAGAAAAGCCATAAGGATACACATAGAATATATCACATAGGTTAATATTTAAAACCCACCCCAAAGAGTACTACATATTATTTCTATTATACATATACATAGTAATTTTAATGAATAAGAAAAATAAATTCTAATGTTATGATAACAGTTCCTTTTGGAAAGAAAGAGAAAGGAATAAAACAGTGGAATAGAAGTCTGGAGATTTAACTATACAGCTATACTGCAACATTTTATTTCAATGGAAGGGAGCGAGGGAAGGAGAGAGGGAGGGAAGAGGGAGGGAGGGAAGAACGAAGGAAAGAAGAAAGAGAACCAACACTAATACAGCAAGATGGTAACCCTTAAATCTGGGTAGTTGGTACATGAGTGTCAATTATATTCTCTGTTTTCTTATATGTTTAAACTATTCCAATTTTTTTAAATTTAAAAATGTTGAACAGCTCATCAGCAAAGGGACTTTACCCCCTGTGCTGTGTTGCCTATTCTACAGGAAATTCCTGGGCTTATTAATGACTGAGGTACAAGTAAGCATATCCTAGAATCAAATGCTAATACTCACCTCTTCCCACACAAACTATTTTTTCTTGCTTTTATATACATGCATCACCTTGATCTCTGCCAGATAACACTAACCCCAGAAGAGAGGATAAGAGGGAAAGGGGGAAAAACATGAAACCCAACCCTTGTAAGACATGAAGAAACACTTACTCCGTTAGAGCCCACTTTGGAATGCTCTGTGTTTCTGTCACCTCGAGCATTCTGATTCATTCTGAGCATCTCCTCCAGATACAAGTCATTTAGCCAGCCAACAGGAGGAACAATTACTGCTGGCTTAAAAGATTGGTTGATTTCTCTGGCATCTATCTGCCTGCAGTTCTGGCTCTCTGACAAATCAAGTCAGATCAGTTTGTACCCTAAAGAGTAAATGGGAGGACGTGATTATTTTCTGGTTCAATAGAAAAGCATTTCATTGCAAAGGGCTGCTGCACAGCATTTGAGAGTCACTAGGAATGGGTCAGGTCCATAGAGAACAAATGATGGGCTCTCAGGAGGACAGTTGGCTTTGCTTCTCACCTACGCTTTGGGAACTGAAGCAGGATGTGGGGATATACAGAAAGCCCTCTCCACTGAGAGGGAAGGCTCTACATATCCCATGTTTAAGGAATATTTTCTTTGCCTTCTCAGAAGCAGTGAGTCTTCTAAGGTTGGAATACACACTAAAGATTCAGTAAGATAGAAACCTAATTCTACTGGCAATCACATCAAGACCTAGAAAATTACCCCCGAAAAGGAACAAAAAGAAAAAATAAACTTCTGAACAATAAGAGGGAAATAAAAATGAGAAAACATTAGAACTAGTTTGGTCCTTGACACTCTGACGCCCTTTACTTGCCTGCCAACAGATCTGTCTGTTGAGATGCAGTGTTGTGGGAGAGACCACATGAGGAAAGCTTTGGTAGGGTCTAGATTCCTCTTACCGAGGGCTTCCTTTCTAGGACCTGCCTTCTCAGATATGGTCTAACACTTGAACTCAATCTTCAGGGTCAGGTCCAACCCCCACTCCTGCACACTTCCCACTCTCTCACCTCACAGACATTATAGTTGATATGCAGGAGTTGGGGTGATGGGGCAACACGTGGGCTTTGGGAGCAGGACGCTTGGGTTCTGTTCTCAGTTCTGTGGTTTATTATTTGTAAGACCTTACAAACTACTTAAGCTTCAATTTCCTCATCTATAAAACAAGAACAATAACATTACCTTCCTCATAAGATTGTCGTTAAAAGACATGATGGACATAAAGCTCTTAACACAGTACCTGGCACAGATCAAGCATCCTACAGACGTTCATTGTGATTATTATTGTCTTCTGCCTCGGAAACGTGATGCTGTTTGGTTTCCTATGAAAGACCTGGAGGTTTTTAAATCCAAATTTTAGTGGGAATATGTTACATGAGCATCAGATACATCCATTTTAGTGGGCCTGTATCCTTAAAGGTAAGCTAAAGGCTTTCTCTGAGTCATTCTTCTATCATGGAATTGGAACCCTTTCTTCTGCTGATCTCTATGGCAATCACATTACTCTTGTTCCCGTCTCTACAACACTCTACATGAGGTAAATCTATTCATGAGCAGCAGAGTGTAGCAAGGGACAAGAAATCAGAAAGCAAGAGTTCTGGTTCTTTCTGTGGTAACGCCCAGTTGTGTGAGTGTGAGAAATTTATTTATCATTTCTGCCTTTTGATTTCTTCATCTATAAAGTGAGGATCATTTTTCATGCTCTATTTACTTTGCCAGGTTATGAAAAAATGAAAAAATGAATGCAAGGGCATAGACCACTGGAACAGAATAGAGACCCAGAAATAAATCCAGAAATTTACAACCAACTCATTTTCAACAAGGGTAGCAAGAGCATACATTGGGGACAGTCTCTTTAATAAATGGTGCTGGGAAAACTGGACATCCATATGCCAAAGAGTGAAACTAGGTTCCCGTCTTTCACCACATGCAAAAATCAACTCAAAATGGATTGAAGATTTAAATGTAAGACCTGAAACTATAAAACTACTAGGAAAAAACATTGGAAAAATGCTCCAGGACATTGGTCTGGGCAAAGATTTTTTTGGGTAAGACCTCAAAAGTAACAGACAACAAAAGCAAAAATAGACAAATGGATTATATCAAGCTAAAAGGCTTCTGCACAGCAAAGGAAAAAATCAACAAAGTGAAGAGGCAACCTACAGAATGGGAGAACATGTTTGTAAACTATTCATCCAACAAGAGATTAATAATCAGAATATATAAGGAACTCAAACAACTCAATAGAAAAATATCTAAATAATCTGATTCCAAAATGGGCAAAAGACTTGAATAGACATTTCTCAAAAGAAGATATACAAATGGCCAACAGGTATATGAAAAATACTCAACATCATTAATCATCAGGGAATGCAAATCAAAACCACAATATCATTTCACCACAGCTAGGATAGCTATTACCAAAAAAACAAAAACTAACAAATGCTGATGAGGATGTAGAAAAAGGAGAATGCTCATACACTGTTGGTGGGAATGTAAAGTAGTACAGACATTATGGAAAACAGTATGGAGATTCCTCAAAAACCTATATATAGAACTACCATATGATCCAGAAATCCTACTGCTAGGTATATATTCAAAAGAAAGGAAATCAGTATATTGAAGAAACATCTCTGTACTACCATGTTTATTGCAGCACTATTCACAATAGTAAAAATATGGAATCCTACATGCCCATGGACGAATAATTGAATATTATTCATCCATTAAAAAAATGAATTCCCATCATTTGCAGCAACATGGATGGAACCAGAGGTTATTATGTTACATGAAATAAGCCAGGCACAGAAAGACAAATATCACATATTCTCACTCATATGTGGGAGCTAAAAAAGTGAATCTCATGGGAGTGGAGAGTGGAATGGTGGTTACTGGAGGCTGAAAAGGGAAGAAAGGAGGGGAGATGAAGAGAAATTGGGTAAGAGGCACAAAAATACACTTAAAAGGAATAAGTTATAGTGTTTGATATCACAGTAAGGAAATTATAGTTAAGAATAATTTATTGTATATCTCAAAATAGCTAGAAGAATTGTAATGTTCCTAAAACAAAGAAATATGTTTGAGGTGATGGGTATCCCAGTTACCCTGATTTGATCATTATACATTGTATACATGTATCAAAATATCACATGTACCCCAAAAAATATGTACAACTATTACATATCAATTAAAAATCAGGAAATCAATATTGAAACAATAAGAAAAAAGAAATGAGGGTATGTTTACTTGAAAAGAGTAAGGAGGAAATGCAAGAGACCATTGTTGGATGGTTATCTTTATTTTGACATCTGCAAGTCCTTGAAGTCATGAACACAGAAAAGTCTGAAGTGATCACACCCAGAAGGCAGCAACAGTGCCTACATAATACCGCTGTGATAGGCTTCATATTGTACAAGCCACCACTGGGGACTTCATGAATATTGTTGATAATGGTGGATCTATGAGTTAAAGTTTAAAAGTTTTCAACATAAACTAGAGCAAATTCAAAGCCCCCCCATCCTGAATTATTAATGGAAACTGACCAAGTACAGTTTCTGGTTGGTTCATTTACACCATTTGTATTTGGCTTTTTAACTTTTTTATTTTCATAAAGGAATGCTAAGGGACAAATAAATTTTTAGTTTGTTTCTTTTAATTTTAAAAACCCAATTGCAATGTAAATTATGGAACCAACTTGTTGCTTCCTGGCTATATGTTAAAGGTCTAATACTGTAGCCCAGCCCTCTCAAACTTTGTTGCAATAGGAAGTGGCTTCCACTTATGAACATTTTCTTTGTGTTTCTGTTAAGACTGAGCTGACACCTACTGTTATTGTATCTGCTGCACAGTGCAAACAGAAATGATGTTCACAAAGTAAATCGTAAATAGTTTATTTGCAACAAGCTTTTCCTGCTGCTAAAGACTTATGAGCACCCTGTTTCATATATCCTTGAGCAATTTGGAGATGATTAATCACCACTCCTGCTTAGAGGATGCAAATATAAGCAACTAGAGAAAACGTTCTTATTGATATTAATGGGATTTATTTCAGATTTTTTAACATATGCAATCTCTCTAGTCCTAGTGAGACCAGAACACTCAAGTCCTTTTGTTCTGGGAAAATTACTATGCCCTTATCTTCATGCCTTTGTTCATACTCTTTCCTCAGCCTAGATTCCCTCTTCCCTCCACTATTTCTGTATCTGTCAAAATCCTTTCATATGCCACCTATTCTGTGATGCCACCTTCCCAACCTAATCCCAATCCAAATGATTCTCCCCTTCCCCCCAGTTCTCATGGTATCCATGGGGGCTTAGTCCCAGGGCCCCCTGCAGATATCAAAATCCGTGGATGCTTAAGTCTCTTACATAAAATGCTATAGTTCTTACATGTAACCTATGCATATCCTCCTATATATTTATAATAGATAATACAATGTAAATGCTATATAAATAATTGTTTTACTGTATTGTTTAGGCAGAGGATGACAAGGAAAAAAGTGTGTGTGTGTTCAGTACAGAAGCAACTATCCATTTTTTCCCCAAATATTTTGGATCTGCAGGTGGTTGAACCCAAGGATGCGGAACCCAGAGATATAGAGGGCTGACTGTACCTGTATCTATGCATAATGTTTAGGTCCTTCTGCTTTGCTTTTTAATTTTTTGTCTCACACAGAATTTTATGTTTCTTCAGGACTGTGACCCATATCACATCTCTCTCTCTCTGTCTTTCCCCCTTTCTCAACACCCAGGTATACACAGCTCCCACATGATGCTTTGCACATAGTAAACACGCAGTGAATATTAATTGACATATCATAACGGCCATGATGCAGTCATTCAATAAGTATCTATTAAGTGCTTCCTCTGTGACAGGGTTGTGGCAGACCCTGCAATTGGAAGAGGAATAAGACAAGAATGAACAAGACACAATCTAATGAAGGAGACAGCCATGCCAACAAAATTACAATGCATTGTGATAAATGCTCTGATAAAAACATGTAAAATAGTAGGGGAGCACAAGAGAGAGAGAAACTAACTCTACCAGGGGGAGTTGAGACAGGCTTCAGCAAAGGCAAGCTCCAGCCTTCAACTTAAAGGATGAGCAGAATTCACCAGTGGCAGGAGTATGGTGGGTGTGGAAGGCATTAAAAGAAAAGAGAATCATTTATGAAAAAGTCATAGAGGTATAAAAAGAATGATTGGTGGGGGGCTATGATTGGAGCGTTGACATGTCGTGGTGAGTACAGGGTGGTAAGCTGAAGAAAGAGGGAGCCAGATTGTGAAATGTTTTAAATGTCAGGTCCAGGAGCTTCACCTTGACTCAGCAGGCAGGAGATTCATCCCAGATTTTGCAACAGGAGAGAGAGTGTCGGACCCGGGATTGAGATGCCGGCAGCCGGCAGCCCAGTTGGCCACAGCTTTTGGCCCTCGTTTCTATATCCCGCCCTTGGCACTGGTGTTTCACTACTCTCTAGAGAATTTAGAGCAAAAGATGATGAGTTCTCAGGAGCTGTTCATTCCCCTTACTGCTCAGACCAAAGCGATCACATTCTCAGAACACAAATTTATTTTTACATACTTTCACATACATAGGCAATCGGTGAAATAAACGCTATTGGTCTTAAAGGCTAACAGCATTTAATTTCTCCCCCCATAAAATAGTATTGTTTTTATAAGAAGTCAGAGAGGAAGGGAATGGGGACAAGCAAAATGTATGAATAAAGCAATCAATGGTAGTTTAATCAAGTGAAACTCTGCCAGCTGCTGTGAATGAGACCCCACAGCCTTATTTTGTTTGTAATTCAAATCATCCTTTCTAAAGAAAGAGAAGAAACGTGTCTAGTAGAAATCTTCCTACGCCCTTCACACACACACGCACACACACACACACTTTTAGGACAGCCAGATGTAAGGAACTGTTTCTCAGGCCAACAGTGAGAGGCAGGGGGAACAGTGAGCAGTGACTCTCTGAAACTTGCTAACAGCACCTAAATGACTTTATGGATCCTGCAGGGAGTGGCAATAATATCCTCAAGTTATCCAAAAGGGGAAGGGAGGAGTGGGGTACGGGGGATGCGCTCATTCTGAATCCAGTCCCACCGCCTTTTAGCTAGTCTTTAAGAACACTAATTTCTCAAACACCGTGCTCTGTTTTCTAGGACCATGACCTTTAGCAGCCCAGGATACAAAGATCTCATTCCAAATAGTTGCTGTTTCCTTTTCCCAGTGCTTTGAGGGGAAACAATTAGTCTGTTCATTTCAACTGTTGACTTATCTCTAGCCAGTGAGAGCAACAGTTCAAGTTTGAACTTGGAAGTCAGACTTCCTAGGTTCTGATCTTTGATCCACAACTTTCTGCGTAATTTGGGTCAAATTATGTAATCTGTCTAGGCCCAAGTTCCTCATCTGTAAATAAAAGTAAAGAAAACATCTACATCAAAATTTGTGAGGATGAAGTTAGACAATGGATGTGTCTGGCACAGAATGAGGATCTTGTAAATTTAGCATCATCAGTAATTGTCAACAAAACCTAATTACCCACTACCTTTTACCTAGGAATACTAATTAGTGTGAATTGAGTGACCACATTTCTTCATGAATAGATTTTTAGACTCTGGGTCACAAAAGAGTCAAATAACACCAAACCCAACATCTGTACTCTTCAGAGGAGGGACCTGAAGCTCAGTAATCTGCCCTTGAGCCCCTGCCTCTTTAGTGGCCAAACTGGGACCAGAGCCCAGGGTCCTGAATCCCAGTGAAGTGCCTTTTCCACCAACATCATGCTTTTCTTTGTGAGAAAAGAACGTGGACCCACAGGTCACTGGGTACCTGAAAAGTTGGTGGACAATTATACCCTCAGTTCCTAGACAGTGCTTGGTTTAGGGTTACAGTGACAAGTTACTGTATGAGTCTGCCCCAAACTGAGGGGTTTCCTGGAACACAGGACTTTCAGTCCAAAAACCAGGACAGTCCAAGGTAAAGTGGGCAGTTGGACACTGTCTTACTCCATTTGTGCTGCTATACCAGAATACTACAGACTGGGCAATTTATAAAGAACAGACACTTATTTCTCACAGCTCTGAAAGCTAGGAAGTCCAAGATCAAGGCACCAGCAGGTTCAGTTGTCTGGTGAGGGCTGTTCTTTGCTGCCAAGATGACAACTTGCTGCTGCATCCTCCAGAGGGGAGGAACAATGTGTCCTCACAAAGTGGAAGGGACAAAAGAGAGGAAAGGGTGAACTCCCTCCATCAGCCCGTTTATACAGGAACTTGATCCCATTGGTGAACGCAGAGCCCTCATGCCTCAATCACCTCCTAAAGGCCACATCTTTTAATACTGTTGCATTGAAGATCAACATGAATTTTGGAGGGGACACCATCATTCAAACCATAGCTGTCACCTTCCTTAAAGCAGACTCTCAGTAAGTATTTATTGAATGAGTGAATGAATGTCTTCTGAATCCCAATCAGGTTCTGTGTATGAAGGCAGCTGGTTTATGCTGGGAAAATGAGACACTTGAGAGGGGAGAAAAAAGGAAGGGTCTGGCCCTTTCTGTTGATGAGAAGTCTGATTTGCAAGAGAACTATACTTTCTTGGTTAAAAGGGAAGTATCTCAAAATGGATCCTTATGGAGAAAAGAAAAATTGAAAATTAAAGACGAACCATGATGGACTTTATCTAAAGGAAAAAAACCAAAAGGTTAGCCCATAAAATAGCCACAGCCTGGTTGCAGGCTTGAACTGGTTCATTTCCCCTGGAGCCCCCATATGAGCTGAGGAAAGGGAATGAGGGCTCTCCCTTCAACATGGGGAGGAACGACTGCACTTTACATGGCAGACATGTGCCCTGCCTCCAAAGACGGAATAGAACAGGAGACCCTAATAGAAAGGGCAGTTTTAAGCCTAGGGAAGTGACGCTGCTGAGTGGTAGAAATGGAAGGATAGAAGAAAAAATAACAGCCATCCATTTTCAAAATAATTAAAGGATTCTTATTCTGTGAGTCATGGTTAGCCTAGAAAGACTGTCAGGAAGTACAGAGCTATATTTTGGGGCCTAAGAATTTGTTGTGCATAAATAACTATCACTGTCCCTCCAAAACAAAATGCTATTTTCCTAAAATCTAGTGCTGCATTATAAGTGCCTTCCCGCCACTGTTTATGTAAAATTGTATATTAGCAATATGGTCATTGCTCAGTGGGTTAAACCATGAAGCATCTGGAGATTTATTTCCTTTTTAATGGCAACAGTGTACTGCACAAACACAGCCTGATGATGAGAGGTCATAACCATGCCCACAGGTAACTTTTCATTCTTTTTGGAAAAGTTCCCACTCCTACCAAAAACTTTTTCAGGTAATCTTGGGCAAATCTCTGGACCTGAGCCACCTCCTGGATTTGGGGAATAAAAGTACTCATTCCTGTTTCTCCATTCTATTCTTTGATGATTTATTAGTGGAAATATTTTCCCTGTGCTCTCAACATAGTATTGAGGTTCTGAACAGTCTTGGACTATTGTTAGAACTCATCATCAGTAACAGACCCAGGGCAAGGTGAATGGGACAGGTGCCTTGAGCTCCCAGAAGCTGGGTTTAGGAGCCCAGAAGACAGACTTGCCAAAATTAACCAGACCAACCCTCCAAAAACTAGACATGTATAAAGGGACAGAGAGGTTGCTGTCTACTTGGTCCTTATCCAATAGCTTTACTATTCTTTCTGTTGCCAATTCATGCACAAGTCATTCTTGCAGCTGGGCCAAGACCACTGAACCTCAAAGAATAAGGTCCATACACCCCATGATGCAACTTGGCAGCAATTCTGGGATCTCTTTCCTCAATAGGGTTGTAAGTATGGATACTTTCAGCATGAAATTGACTAGCTAGGAATACGCTTGTTGTGCATGCCCATTACCATCCACAGAATACGATTTCTGATCTGCCAATACCGCTTCCCCTGCTGCTTACCTAAGTATGCTAAGCAGGAACAAGTGTAAGCAAAGTTAACGGTAGATGAAGTCTACCTGAGAGACTGCTTCCATTTCTCTTTGAGCACCCTGCCATGATTTTGGCTATGCCACTTACCTCTGGCTGCGCCATGGTCAACAGGAGACCACAACCTGGACATCCCACCTAGAATTGCCACTTCCATGATATTATGTTCTATGTCCTTCCAGACCATGTTCCCTCTTTAGAGTTACCTCTCTCTGTCCTATTCTTTCTGGGCCTTTATGGCCAAGACACTAATGAATCTTAGTTAATGTAGATGCTAGAAAGGGATTCTAGTATATTTGCACTTTAACTATGCCCTTTACTTTTGTAAAACAAAAAATTATATAATAATAGAACCGATGTCTCATCCAAAATGCTCTTCTAAAAGTAGCAGAGCTGGGATTCAAAATGCTCTAACTCTAGGTTGAGTTCTCCCACTGTTGTAAATGGATGGGGCCACATTCAAAGTTGTATTTCTTAAAGATACGATAGCTCTTTTGATCTGATGTCATCAAGCTGTCTCTAATAACACCTTATTTTGAGATACACAATTGAGCAAGAAGAGTGTGGTGACTCTTTGCCACATTTTCTGGTGAAAATTTCTGGCTCTCTCTAGCATATCCATGATATAAAATAAGACATTGCTTCAATTGCCTTTATCCTGAGAGTCGGTAACTACACTTAACAACTCTGTACATGAATCATCTTTCATATCTGCTTATATATACTTCTCTAGATCGCTTGTTTCATGATACAGACAGGCCTAAGAACTTCTGAAGACATTTTAAGCCAATTGAGCAGAACATTTCCAAGATTGTCAAATGAAGCTGAGGGGTATTAGGACAATTTGAATAAATAATCATGGACAGATCATTCCTGGCTCCCTAAGCCATGATGATAGAACAGGATCATGCTGCTTTCTCCCCAGCTCCTCAAGGCATTCTCTCAGCCCACAGAGTCCCAACAGCTAGAATCCAGGCTGATCATGTTGAGAATGCTGCCCTTTGTTTTAGTTGGGAAGAAGTTTTGGCAACTTAGTAAGTTCAGTTTGCATGAAAGAAAAAGGATAAGCTGTCTTAAAAGAGTTTGGGAAAAATTTATCAGTAAGAAAGATGTTAGTTTATTTCCTGGAGCAAGTTTTGGTTTTGCTTTGGGTTTGTGTTTTTTTTGTTTTTTTTTTTTTCCTTTTGTATACAAAGTCAATGAATTCTTCCTTAGGAAGAGAAGTAGAAGACTGGGATAAGTGATAGGAAAACCATTCTGTCACTCTTCCTTTTGTCTTTTTTGATCTCCCCTTCAGACTTTCTTCACTTTACTTTCATTAGAGATAGACAAGGGTTTTTTTAATCTAAAAGAATAAAAAACTAGACAGAACCAAATATTTCTTAGAAGTTCTCCTTCAATACTTATACAAAATATGAGAATGCTGCGTAAGCTGTCCAGAAGTCAGGGCTAGGAGGGAATCCAATTGGTATCAGGGTTCATTATAAAGGAAAAGTTTAAGAGCCAATAAATCAAGAGATGAAGACAAAATGGGGGGGTGTTGTCAGGGGTTCCTGTGGTCACAGGCAAGACAAAGGTCTAGGAATCAAAAGGTCAAACATTACAGGAAGAAGCAAGCAGTTTTCATGGGTCAGAGTGGACAAGGGTCAGAAGCCAACAAGTCAAATACATCCAGGGAATGGCAGTAGGAAGTGGAGACCCTTCCAAGTGTCCTCATCCTGGGTCAAAGGCTCTATTTCCACTCTATTTACAAACCCTACCTAAGTAAAAATCAGGCTGTGGGGTTAAACCAATGAGCAAATGGATATTTCTGATAAAGAAAACAGAAAATTATTGAGCTCATAAGCATGCCAATATATGACATACTCAGTCTTTGCAATTCTTTGAGAGATAATGTATGTCACGTTTTCTGGCTGCCTCATACCTTTTGTGCACTTGCTATGTTTGGAGAATTTCTCACCTCATGAGTCCTGCCTGCCTAAAGTCAAGTCAGAAAATGTGCTTCCTCAGAGACCTTGGTAGCTAGAGCACAGGCATGAAGCTGAAGATCTGCCACTAAGATGTACCTAAGCAAGAGTTTAATCAGAAAGAATGAAGCAAAGGAAGGAAGTGATGCTTGGGACCCATTTTCTGAAAAGGTGGTAGCAGACTCATCTAGTTTTCTGGGGTAGTAGTTATTGTAAGATCAGTTCCTGGCCCAGAAGTATCAGTGCTGGCAGAGCTGCTGCAGAGTTTGAGTTCCTGGCAGCCAGTTGGTGCTCTGGGGGAAAGCAGAGTCAGCAGCTTCCTTATTGGGTCACTTCTGAAGCATAGTTTCAGGCCTCAACCCCAGAGGCTTAGCCTCAAGCCTGCCCATCCCAACTACTGTGTGCAAGCAATAATCTTTTTAATTAACTCCTTATCTGCTTCATCAGCCACAGTCAGCTGCTGTTCTTATAAGAACCTTGACTGTTAGAGATAAGTATTGCTACTTTGCCTTTTTTACTGAAAGGAGACCAAAGTTGAAAAATGACTAGTTACTGGACCCATCCTGCCCATCACCACCAGCGCCCACACACACCATGGGGGTGGAGGGTGCCTGAGAACAGGCCTGTCCCACCCAGTGCCATCCTTGCCAGTTGCCAAACATGATGTCCAGGATCCTGGGGATCAACCTGTCACACCTGCTGCCACCTGCATTCACATGCAGCTTTGGGAGGCCTGAGGACAAGCCCCCCCCCCCCCGGCAAGACCACCGAGGACTGGACCAACCCAGCCTGCTGCCACCACCACTACCAGCACCCACCCTCATGTGTCACCTGGAGGCCTGGGGACTGGCCTACACAGCCCACTGCTGACACCATTGGTGGCTATGCATGATGCTTGGAGGCTTGAGGGCTGGCCTGTCACCACTACTGCCACTGCCAAAACTACATACACTGCCCAGGGGCCCAAGAACCTGCCTAACAGGCCAGTCCACTGCTACCACTGCTGGCATCCAAGCAAGCTTCCTGGAGCCCCAGTGATCAGCCTGTCTTCACCCACTACCACTAGTGCCCATGTATGCTGCCTGGAGGCCCAAGGACCACCCCACCCAGCCCACTACCACCACCACTGGTGCCTGAGGACTGGCCCCCCTGGCATCCTTGTGCCCTGCAAAGCTTCACCACAGCCTCCACTAACAACTGCAGCCTGAGCCACTGAGGAACTCATAGACACTGATTACAGCCAATGAAATCAAGTAAAGACTATAAAACTGCTCCTACTCAGAATCAAAGCCAAAACACCCTACCCAATCAATACTATAGATACATCTACAGGAAAAAGTCTTTCCCTATGAAAGCCAATCCATAAAATTGAAAGAAGTGACTGTTACACTAGATGGGAAGATATCAATGTAAGGATACAGAAACATGAAAAAGCAAAGAAACATGACACTTCCAAAGGAACACAACAATTCTCTAGCAACCGATTCCAATATAAAAGAAATTTATAATGTATCTAAAAAAGAATTCAAAATAATGATATTAAAGAAACTCTGAGATAAAAGGGAACACAGATAAACAATACAAAGAAATCAGGAAAAAATTTCATGATCTGAATGAGAAATTCAACAAAGAGATAGATATTATAAAAAACAAACAGAAATCCTGGAACTGAGGAATTCAATCAATGAAATTAAAAATACAACCAAAACCTTCAACCATAGACTAGATAAAAGAGAAGAAAGAATCTCTGAACTTGAAGAAAGATCTATTGAAGTAATCCAGTCAAATAAGAAAGAAAGAAAGAGAAATCCTACATGACATATGGATATCATAAAGCAACCAAATATTTGAATTTTGAGAGTTCCCGAAGGACAAGAGATGGGCAAAAACATAGAAAACCTATTTAATGAAACAGCTGGAAATGTCCCAAGTCATATAAATATCTTTCAAGGGATATAGATATACAAATACATGAAGCCCAAAGATTTCCAAATAAGTTCAACACAAAAAAAAGTCTTCTCCAATGCACATTATAGTCAAACTATCAAAAGTCAAAGAGAGAATTCTAAAAACAGCAAGAGAAAAGCATCAAGTCACATACCAGGGAATCCGCATCAGACTAACAGCAGATTTCTCAGCAGAAACCTTACAAACCAGGAGAGGATGGGATGATATATTCAAGATGTGAAAGGAAAAAAAAAAAACAACTGACAGTCAAGAATACTATACCCAAAAAAGGTATCTTTCAAAATAAAGAAGAAATAAAATCTTTCCTAGACAAGCAAGAGCTGAGGGAATTCATCACCATTAGACCAGCCCTATAAGAAATGCTTAAGTGAGTCCTACATCTGGAAGTGAAAGGACAATATCTACCATCATGAAAATACATGAAAGTATAAAACTCACTGGTAGAGCAGACACACAAATGAGAAAGAGAAAGGATTCAAATGTTACCACTATAGAAAACCACCAAACTGCAATGATAAATAATTAAAGAGAAAGAAAGAAACAAAGGACATACTAAACAACCAGAAAATAATTAACAAAATGACAGGAATAAGTCCTTACCTATCAATAAAAACATTGAATGTAAAGGATTAAATTTCCCACCTAAAAGATATAGACTGGTTAAATGGAATAAAAACACATGACCCAACTATACGCTGCCTACGAGACATTCACTTCCCCTATAAAGACACATATAGACTGAAAGAGAAGGGATGGAAAAAGATATTCCATGCAAACAGAAAACAAGAGCAAGCAGGACAGCTATACTTATATCAGATAAAAGTGACTTTAAGTCAAAAACTGCAAAAACAGACAAAGGAGATTATTCTATAATGATAAAGGGATGAATTCAGCAAGAGGATATCATAATTCGAAATATACATGCACACAACAGCAGAGCACCCAGATATATAAAGCAAATATTATTAGACCTAAAGGAAGAAATAGACTCCAATACAATAATAGTTGGGGACTTCAACACCCCACTGTCAGCATTAGACCTGATCATTTAGGCAGAAAATCAACTAAGAAACATTGGTTTTAAACTGCACTTTAGACCAAATGGACCTAATATATATTAACAGAACATTTTATCCAACAGTTGCAAAATACACATTTTTCTCATCATCACAGGTAACATTCTCCAGAACAGACCATAAGTTAGGCCACAAAGCAAGTTTTTAAAAATTGAGATCATATCAAGGATCTTCTCAAACTATAGTGGAATAAAACTAGAAATCAATAACAAAAGGAACATTGAAAATTGTATAAATACATAGAGATTCAACATCATGCTCCTGAACAACCACTTGGTCAATGAAGAAATTAAGAAGGAAATTTAAAAATTTCCTGAGACAAATTAAAATTGAAACACAATATACCAAAATCTGGGGGATACAGGAAAAGCAGTGCTAAGAGGAAGTTTACCACAATAAATGCCTACTTTTAAAAAGTAGAAAGACTTTAAATAAACAACCTAAAAATGTACCTCAAGAAACTAGAAAAGCAAAACAAACCAAACCCAAAATTAGTAGAAGGAAATAAATAATAAAGATCAGAGGAGAAGTAACCAAAATAGAGACTAAAAAAAATACAAAAGATCAATAGAAATGAAAAGTTGGTTTTTTGAAAAGATAAACAAAATTGATAAGCCTCTAGCTAGACTAACCAAGAAAAAAAGTGAGAAGACCCAAATAAATAAAATCAGAAATGAAAAAGGAGACATTACAACTGATACCACAGAAATACAAAGGCTGATCAGAGACTACTATGAACAACTATACACTAACAAACTAGAAAACCTAGAAGGAATGGACAAATTCTTGGGCACATACAACCTACCCAGATTGAACCAAAGAAATAGAAAACCTGAACAGACCAACAACCAGTAATAAAATTGAAATGGTAATAAAAAGTCTCCCAACAAAGAAAAGCTGAGGACCAGATGGCTTTTACTGCTAAATTCTACCAAACTTATAAAGAAGAACTAATACCAATTCTTCTCTCAAACTATTCCAAAAAGTTGAAAAAGAGGGAATTCTTCCTAACTCATTCTACTAGGCCAGCATTATCTTGGTACCAAAACCAGACAAGGACACAACAATAACAACAAAAAGAAAACTACAGCCCAGTATCCCTGATGAACATAGATTCAAAAATCCTCCACAAAATACTAGCAAACCAAACCCAACCACACATCAAAAAGATAATACACCATGACCAAATGGGACTTATGCCAAGGATACAAGGATGGTCCAGCATATGCAAATCAATAAATGTGTTACAACATATCAACAGAATGAAGGGAAAAAACCATATGATCATCTCAATAGATGCAGAAAACCAAGGCAAATCTCAATCTAAAACTAATTTTCCAACAAATCGATCCTTTCATGGATACAAAACAAATCTGAATAAAGCTTAGGAAGAAGGAAGTCATGCCTCTCAATGACATGAGCCATATATAGAAAAAAGAAGACTCACAAAAAAAAAGCTTTTTAGAACACGAAAAATAGCAGTAAGTGCACTGTTACATCACTACAACAAATACTGAATTCATACACAATATAGAAAGCTAAAAAAATAAATTGAAGGAACAAACATCTTGCAGTGATATTACATAAAAAATTAAAGTCACGAAACTAATTTAACAGGAAAAAGATGCTGTAAAGGAAGAATACAAAATATAACAAAAAATCAGTAGACAACAAATAGATAGCAAAAAGACATCAACATGCTCATGTATAGACATAAAAATTAATGTTGTAAAATTGACCAATTAAAAGACTGTACAAATACAATCAATCCCTATCAAAATACAAATAAATGACACAAAGTGAAAAAGCCAAATCATCAGGGAAACCACAAAAGACCTAATCACCAACACAATACCAAAGAAACAACAAAGCTAGCAATACATTACCTACTTCACAAAGTAGAATACCAAACTATGGAACCACAAAAGATAACAAACAAATACTAACAGAAGAAATGGAAGCCAACATAACGAACTCAAAATAAACAAGCTATTACACCAACACTAAAAACACAAAAAAAAAAAAAAAATGTTTTGACAAAGTCAGAAATAACATGCATTGGGAACAGACACCTCTTCAATAAATGGTGCTGGGAAAACTGGATGTCCCTACAGAGAAGAATGAAACTAGACTTCTATCTCTCACCATATAAAAAAATCAACTTAAAATGGATTAAAGAGTTAAACACAGGACCTGAAACTATAAAACTGCTAGAAGAAAACATAGGGGAAACACTTCAGAACATTGGTCTAGGGAGGCAAAGATTTTATGGCTAAGACTTCAAAAACACAGGCAACAAAAACAGACAAATAGGACTGTATTAAACTAAGAAGCTTCCACATAGAAAAGGAAACAATCAAAAGTAAAGAGACAACCTGAAGAATGGGAGAAAATATTTGCAAACTATTCATCTAACAAGGGACTCATATCCAGAATATATAAAGGACTCAAACAATTTAACAGCAAAAATACAAATAATCCCATTAAAAAGTGGGCAAAGGATCTATATAGACATTTCTCAAAAGAAGACATGCAAATGGCCAACAGGTGTATGAAAAACGCTCAACATCACTAATCATCAGAGAATGCAAATAAAAACCACAATGAGATATCATCTCACCCCAGTTAGAATGGCTATTATAAAAAAAGATTAAAAATAACAAATGGCAGTGAGAATGCAGAGAAAGGAAAACGCTGATACACTGTTGATGGGGATGTAAAATAGTACAGCCATTATGGAAAACGGTATGGAGGTTTCCTTAAAAACTAAAAATAGAACTATCATACTACTGCTAGGTATTTATCCAAAGGAAAGGAAATCAGTATATCGAAGGGATACCTGCACCCCCGTGTTTACTGCAGCACTATTCACAATAGCCAAGATATGGAATAAACTTATGTATCCATCAACAGATGAATTGATAAAGAAAATGTGCTACATATACACAATGGAATATTATTCAGCCATAAAAAAAGAATGAAATCCTGTCATTTGCAGCAACATAGATGGAACTGGAGGTTATAATGTTAAGCAAAATAAGTCTGGCACATATCCCATGTTCTCACTCATTTCTGGGAGCTGAAAAAGTAAATCTCATGGAAGTAGAGAATAGAATGATAGAGGCTGGGAAGGCAGGGTGGTGGGGGATGAATAAAGGTTTGTTAATGGATATAAACATACCGTAATATAGAAGGAATAAGTGCTAATGTTCAATAGCAGAGTAGGATGACTATAGTTTACAATAATTCAGTGTGTATTTCAAAATAACTAGAAGAGAAGATTCAAGATGTTCCCAACACAAAGAAATGATAAATCTTTCAGGTGATGGACATCCTAAATATGCTGATTTGATCATTACACATTCTATGTGTGTTTCAAAATATCACATGTACCCCATAAATATGTATAAATATTATGTATCAATTTTAAAATTACAAACAAAAAACAAATAAATAAAAGCCTATCCTGTGTTTAATAAAGGTCAGCTATTATTATCATTTTAAAAAAGAAGGAAAGATGCTAGGAAAGAAGTAAAGTTAAGTAACTTGCCCAAGGATATACAGCTCATGCAGTAGCAGAGGCAGGACTTGAACCCAGAACTGTCTGACTACAATGCTGGTGTTGCTTCTAACTTACGACCTGGAAAAAGTTCATGAAAGGAGCAGCTATGTGGGGTAGGGTAGGGAATGGGCCTGATAACATCTTCCGTTTCCACTGACTATAAATACCTTAGTAGTCATAACACCTTTTTCTCTTTGCTTGCACTCAAGTCCCTTTTCTGACTTAACTGTGTGCCAATAAACATATGGGTGATGCTAAAGATAAACTGACGCTACTGATTTCCATTGCTACCTTCAAATATTGCCATTCACAGTTTGTGAGGGGTGGGACTACTGTCTGTTGATTGCTGTAGGGGTAGCCAACTTTTTGGGTTTTGTTTACCGTTGCTTCTGATGAGTCACAGAGTTACGCATTATTCATCAACTTTAGGCTCAAATAAAGTTCCCTTGTTCAATTTCTGCTCAATGACTCCTCTAATCCAAGATTGTACCTTCATTCTGTGTGAGCTAATGACCAGAGAAACAGAAAGAGAGGTTGGTATAGGGGGGTTTAATTCGGAATCCTGCTATGTATATTACAAAATGAAAACTGGACATATTGAGAGATACTTAACAAATCTGAAACAATCCATTAGGTACCTAAAAATTCCAATATTCATTTATGTGAAAATAAATAAAAAGGAAAAAAAATCCCAGGCAGGTTCTAAAAGCTACAGCAGTTCCAACAACAATGTGAACTAGTGAAAATCTGTCTTAAAGTCCTCAACCTCCCGTTCTTTCACCATTTATTCCTGAGTGGTGCCCTCAACTTCTCCATCCCTCAAATACTTAGATTAAATTCTCTCTCTCTCCTAATTCCATTCAACAATCCACTCATTTTTCCTTCAAACCAAGGTGAAAATAACTAATAGAAATTTAAAAGAAGTTCCTTCCACAAGCCTTTTCACTTAAACTAAATCAATATCTTAAGTAAAGGGATTACCTTTTGTAGTGGACATCACTCATTTGTAGTTGCCCAAAAATCTTTTTTTGTACCTCATATCAAAAATATGTATCTTTTGATACTACATTAAAAGTTAATACCTGGGGAGGAGGGGAAAAAATGGCGGTCTGATGGAGTCCTCCCACCGCACCGCTCCCAGGGAAGGAGGTGAAAAACGCCAGCGGCTGCCTGCGAGCACGGACCGCTCACTCCGAAAACAGCACTGCGAATTACAGAGAAACAACGTGGAACGCCCAGCCCAAGAAAACAGGTACAAAATTCTCACAAAGATCGGAGGGTGCACGGAGCACAATAGAGCCCAGAGCGCGGGAAGGACGCGCTCGCCAGGTCGGCGCAGCGCGACCTGCCCCCCAAGCGGTTACACACCTCCCCATACAAGCAGTCAGGGACAAGCCCAGAGTTGGGGCAACACGGTGGCACGAGGCAGCAGACTCAGTGGAGAGAAAGCAATTGCGAGAGCCAAACGCAACGCGCAGCTGCAATACACAGAGACTGCTGAGGGCTGGGGAGGAACTGGGTAGGGATGGAGCAGAGATACAGCTTCCCCGGACAGTGCGCGGGAACCCGCAGGCCGGCACTGCGCCACTAGAAGTCAGCGGGACTGGGCCCAGGAGTTTAACGGAGAGCAGGACACGCCCTTAGAGGTTGCTAACAACTGCCGCCGGCCAGAGAAAAGCTGCGCTCCCGGCGCGATGGGAGCCCGGCTGTGCGCCAGGCTGGCGGCAGCCGCCATCTTTACAGCCGCCCGCGCGGAGCCGTGAGCCGCGTCTCTAGCTCCGCCCCGGCCCGGGGCTCTTCCGCTGGGGCGAGACAGGCTTTGCCTTTGGTGGCCAGGGACAGCTGCATCCGTGGGTTTCAGGTGGGACGAGATCCCGGAACTGTAGCGGCGGGACCTTTGGGTATTGGAAACAGTTTGCAGCTCATCCATCTGGTCCTGCTACCCCGGCTCTGGCCTCCGACAAGTCCGCTACGTGCTGGTCTTAGTGCCCGCCCTTCAGGTCCCAGCCCTCCTGTACCTCAGAGATCGGTCATTTTGAAGGTTGCTGGCTATAGTGACTCATTTGGTATAACTGCTGGTTCTCATGCAACCAAATACCTCAAGAGCCACAGGCTGAACCAGAACAGCTCCCCATAACACTGCCCACTTCATTAGGGAATTTCATGCCATCCAAGAGCGCTTCCAGTGGCCACTGTTCCCCCCTCCCCGTGGGAACATCCCCCCAGTGGAGACTACTGGGGATAGAGACGGCCACCCGCCTCACCTTGGGGTCTAGTGGTGGAAAAGGGGTGCACAATTGGAGATCCCCCTATCAACCAGTATCACGTGGAGACACACATCAGAAGGGCAGACACACGCAGCTAGATAAGCAACCTCTGAGCTGTGTAGAATTTTCCCAACTCAGCTCTCACACTGCAGCCAAAAGAAATTGTGTTTCTACCTGCACCTCAGGACGAGCAGGGTCAAAGTGACCCCTAGGAGCTACAAGGCCCCCCCCAAAGCACGGGGCTTTCGCATACCCCAACTGGGGAATCAGAGTCTGCCACGGACATAACAGAAT
This sequence comes from Daubentonia madagascariensis, assembly GCA_023783475.1. Lineage (NCBI taxonomy): Eukaryota > Metazoa > Chordata > Mammalia > Primates > Daubentoniidae > Daubentonia > Daubentonia madagascariensis. Next base: position 33,589,680 of record JAKFHU010001035.1, on the reverse strand, counting down.
ACCTAGCTAATTGGGAGCTGTGGATTCATATCCTCAAGTACAATTCACTAGCTTAGAGCCCAAGCTGGGAGGTCATTCTCACCACACTCCACCAGGAAGAGGAGAAGACAACAGGCCAGAGATAACTCAAGATCCACCAAACTTGCTAAAATACACCTAAGGCAATACAGGCCACTACTTCTCCCCCTGGCTCTGCCAAGGAAAGAAAATTGTGGGCCTGGAGACAGGGCCATAAACTAGCCCTAACACCCCCAGCTCTCGACCAAGAAGCCAGATGAGAAAAAACCAGCGAAAGAACTCAGGGAACATGAAAAATCAGAGTGAAAAGTCACCCCCAAAAGAAACCATCAATTCTTCAGCAATGGATACCAACTCAAATGAAACGGGTAGAATGACAGAAGAGGAATTTCGTTTATGGATTATAAGAAAGCTCAATGAAATTCAAGAGAAAATTGAATCCCAGCACAAAGAAACCACAAGAAAAATGCAAGAAATGAATGAAAAATTCTTCAAAGAAATAGAAATATTATGGAAAAGTCAAATAGAAATCCTAGAAATGAAAGAAGCATTCAAGGATCTACAAAACACAGTGGAAAGCCTTAAGAATAGGCTGGACCATGCAGAGGAAAGGATTTCAGAGCTAGAAGACAACTCCTATGTGCTAAATAAAACAGTTGAAGAGAAAGAACACAAAAACAAGAGGCATGAAAAAAGCACACAAGAAATGTGGGATTATGTAAAGAGGCCAAACATAAGGATCATAGGCATCCCTGAGGGAGAGGAAGAAAATTCGCATGGGCTGGAAAATCTATTTGAAGGAATAGTAGAGGAAAATTTCCATGGCTTAGCTAGAAATCTCGATATCCAAGTACAAGAAGCACACAGGACTCCTGGGAGACTCAACGTGAAAAGGCATTCACCACGCCACATAATTATTAGACTGACCAAAGTAAACACAAAAGAGGCACTCCTCAGAGCTGTAAGACGAAAAGAATAGGTAACCTATGAAGGGAAACCGATCAGATTAACTGCAGATTTCTCAGCTGAAACCTTACAAGCCAGAAGGGAATGGGGAGACATCATCAGTCTCCTAAAACAAAACAAAGGCCAACCCAGAATTCTGTATCCTGCCAAACTAAGCTTCTTATACAAGGGAGAAATAAAGACTTTTCCAGATAAGCAATCACTGATAGAATTTGCGAAATCCAGACCGGCCTTGCAAGAAGTGCTTAGACCTGCATTATACACTAACCAGCACAACAGACACCCACCTATGTAAAACTACGCAAAAGCTAAAACCCCAGAAATCAGATTCCACAATGACGCAAGAGGTAAAACAAAAGACACCACCCAATAGAATAATCAGAAATTTACCCAAATATCAATTCTCTCAATAAATGTAAATGGCTTGAATTGCCCATTGAAGAGACATAGGCTGGCTGAATGGATTAAAAAATACAAGCCAAGTATCTGTTGTCTTCAGGAAACACACCTTACACACAAAGACGCATTCAGACTCAAGGTGAAAGGATGGAATACAATTTTCCAGGCTAATGGAAACCAAAAGAAGTCCGGATAGCCATCCTTATTTCAGATAATATAAACTTTAAAGCAACAAAAGTAAAGAAGGACAAAAATGGACACTATATAGTGGTGAAGGGAAAAATCTAACAAGAGGATTTAACAATACTAAACATTTAGGCACCCAACACAGGAGCACCCAGGTACATAAAGCAAATACTGCTAGATCCAGACAACATAATAAATAGCAATGCCATAATGGCAAGGGACTTCAACACCCCACTGACGGAACTGGACAGATCCTCCAAACAAAAATTAAATAATGAAACAAAAGACCTAAACAGGACTCTAGAACATTTGCACCTAACAGATATCTACAGAACACTCCACACAAATAACACTGAATATACATTCTTCTCATCAGCTCATGGAACTTTCTCTAAAATTGACCACATCCTAGGCCACAAAACAGATCTAAACAAATTCAAAAAAATAGAAATCATACCATGTATCTTTTCAGACCACAGCGGAATAAAATTAGAAATCAATTTCAGCAGAAACTCACATCTTCATCCAAAAACTTGGAAACTAAACAATCTGTTGCTGAACGACCATTGGGTCAAGGAGGAGATTCAAATGGAAATCAAAAGATTCTTCGAACTAAATGATAATGGGGACACAAGTTATCAAAATCTGTGGGATACAGCAAAAGCAGTCCTGAGAGGAAAACTTATCGCCTTAAATGCACACATCCAAAAGACAGAAAGGTCACAAATCAGTAAACTAATAAATCATCTTAAGGAAATGGAAAAGGAAGAGCAAAGCAATCCTAAAGCCAGCAGAAGAAAAGAAATAACCAAGATCAGAGCAGAATTAAATGAAATCGAGAACAAAAGAACAATACAGAAGATTAATAAAACGAAAAGTTGGTTCTTTGAAAAGATAAACAAAATAGACAGGCCACTCACCAGGTTGACCAGAAGCAGAAAGGAAAGGACTCTAATAAGCTCAATTAGAAATGAGAAAGGAGAAGTCACAACTGATACCATGGAAATACAAAACATCATCTTCGAATACTACAAAAATCTCTATGCCCACAAACACGAAAACGTGGAGGAAATAGGCAAATTCTTAGAAACATACTACCTCCCTAGGCTCAACCAGCAAGAAACAGAATTTCTAAAGACCAGTATCAAGCACCGAAATCGAAGCAGTAATAAAAAATCTTCCCACAAAAAAAAGTCCTGGACCAGATGGGTTCACACCTGAATTCTACCAAGCCTACAAAGAAGAACTGGTGCCTACACTACAGAAATTATTTGAAAATATCCAGAAGGATGGAGTCCTCCCAAACTCATTCTACGAAGCCAATATCACCTTGATACCAAAGCCAGGAAAGGACACAACAAAAAAAGAAAACTACAGACCAATATCCCTTATGAATATAGATGCAAAAATTCTCAATAAAATCCTTGCAAACCGAATTCAAATGTACATCAAAAAAATAATTCATCATGATCAGGTGGGCTTCATTCCCGAGATGCAGGGATGGTTCAACATACGCAAATCTATAAATGTAATTCACCATATAAATAAAAACAAGAACAAAGATTATATGATCCTTTCAATAGATGCAGAAAAGGCTTTTGACAAAATCCAGCATCCTTTTATGATAAGAACTCTTAACAATATAGGCATAGATGACTCATACCTCGAAACTATTAAAGCCATATACGATAAACCCACAGCCAATATCATATTGAATGGGGGAAAATTGAAAGCATTCCCCCTTAAAACTGGCACCAGACAAGGGTGCCCACTATCTCCACTTCTTTTCAACATAGTGCTGGAAGTCCTGGCCAGAGCAATTAAACAAGACAGAGGAATCAGGGGTGTCCAGATAGGGGCAGAAGAGGTCAAACTTTCACTATTCACAGACGATATGATATTATACATAGAAAACCCCAAAGATTCAACCAAGAGATTACTGGAATTGATAAATGAATTCAGCAAAGTCTCAGGATACAAAATTAACACACACAAATCCATAGCCTTCATATATGCTAATAACAATCAAGCCGAGAAACAAATTAAAGATGCAATTCCTTTCACAATAGCAACAAAGAAAATTAAATATTTAAGAACATATCTAACTAAGGAGGTCAAAGACCTATATAGAGAGAATTATGAAACACTGAGAAAAGAAATTGCAGAGGATGTAAATAGATGGAAAACCCTACCATGCTCTTGGATAGGCAGAGTCAACATAGTAAAAATGGCTCTGCTACCTAAAGTGATTTACAGAATCAATGCAATCCCTATCAAAATACCAACATCATTTTTGGCCGATCTAGAAAAAATAATTCTACGCTTCGTGTGGAACCAGAGAAGACCCCGTCTAGCCAAAGCAATCTTAAGCAAAAAGAACAAATTGGGAGGCAGCTATCTACCAGACTTCAAACTATACTACAAGGCTATAGTAACCAAAACTGCATGGTATTGGCACAAGAACAGACACGTAGACCAATGGAACAGGACTGAGAACCCAAATATAAAACCAACCTCATACAGTCACCTGATCTTTGACAAATTCCAAAAAAATGTACTCTGGGGAAAAGATTCCCTATTCAACAAATGGTGCTGGGAAAACTGGATGGCCATATGTAGAAGACTGAAACTGGACCCACACCTCTCACCTCTCACAAAAATCAACTCACAATGGATAACAGATCTAAACCTAAGACATGAAACCATAAGAATTCTTGAAGAAAATGTTGGAAAAACTCTTATGGACATTGGCCTAGGCAAAGAATTTATGAAGAAGACCCCCAAAGCAATCACAGCAGCAACCAAAATAAATACATGGGACCTGATCAAATTAAAAAGCTTCTGCACTGCCAAGCAAACTATCACTAGAGTGAACAGACAACCTACAGAATGGGAGAAAATATTTGCATGCTACACCTCTAATAAAGGGCTGATAACCAGAATCTATACAGAACTTAGGAAAATCAACAAGAAAAAATCAAACAACCCTATTAAAAAATGGGCAAAGGACATGAACAGAAACTTTTCAAAAGAAGACAGAATAATGGCCAGCAAACATATAAAAAATTGCTCAACTTCTCTAATCATCAGGGAAATGCAAATCCAAACCACAATGAGATATCACTTAACTCCAGTGAGATTGGCTCATATCCAAAAATCCCCAAACAACAAATGTTGGCAGGGATGTGGACAGATAGGAACACTCATACATTGCTGGTGGGACTGCAAATTAGTACAACCTCTATGGAAAGTAATATGGAGATACCTCAAAGAATTAAAAGTAGAATTACCATTTGACCCAGCAATCCCACTAGTGGGTATTTACCCAAAGGAAAAAAAGACATTTTATAATAAAGACATCTGCTCACGAATGTTCATAGCAGCACAATTCACAATTGCAAAGATGTGGAAACAACCCAGGTGCCCATCAATACACGAGTGGATTAATAAAACGTGGTATATGTATACCATGGAGTATTACTCAGCAATAAGGAACAATAGTGAATTAACACATCTGGTATTATCCTGGTTGGAGGTAGAACCCATTCTTCGAAGTGAAGTGTCACAGGAATGGAAAAACAAGCACCACTGGTACTCACCATCAAATTGGTACTAACTGATCAACACTTACATCACACAGGGCAATAATATTCATCAGGGGGTGGGCAGGTGGGAGGCGGGTGGAGGGGACGGGAAAAACTCTCACTGAATGGATGCGAGGAGCACAGTTTGGGAGATGACCACGATTGTAGCTTTGACACGGGCAGTGCATGGGCAATATATATAGCCAAAGTGTTGTACCCCCATAATATTCTGAAATAAAAAAAAAAAGTTAATACCTTTTAACTTTTTACATTAAAAAGTTAATACTAGACAGTGCTGTGGCACAATGGATAACACCATGGACTTCTAGCTGAGCCTGATGTAGTTATCCAAAAAGTTAATACCTATTAAAAAGTAGGTAACATCGCGATGATTAATTTTATGCATCAACTTGATTGAGCCACAGGGTACTCAAATATTTGGTTAAACATTATTTCTGGGTGTATCTATTGAGGATGTTTCTGGATGAGATTAAAACTTGAATTTGTACACTAAGTAAAGCACATTGCCTTCCCCATTGTTGGTGGGCCTCATCCAATCCACTGAAGACCTAAATAGAATAAAAGACTGTGTAAGAAAGAATTTTTTCTCTCTGCCTGACTGTCTTCAAGCTGGGGCACTGGTCTTTGCCAGCCTTCAGACTTAAACTGTAACTGTACCATTGGCTCTCCTGGGTCTCCAACTTGCAGGTCTTGGGACCTCTCAGCTTCTGTAATCACATGAGCAAATTCTTTATAATAAATCAGTATCTCTACATAGATATATAGATACATAGATAGATGATGGACAGGTAGATATAAATACGTCCCTTATTGGTTCTGTTTCTCTGGAGAACGCAGACTTATACACATATGTATTCATTATAAAGCATTAGAAAATAATACTTGTGGACCTACCACCCAACCCAAGAAATAGTTAACTATTGCCCTCCCCTTTTCTATTCTCCAGATTCTTTACAAGATGCCCAAAAATATTTTGAACACCTTCTCAACATTTTGATAGTTCCCCAGTCTGTTGAGTTAACCTTATCAAAAACAAATTAAAAAATAAAAAACTGTACTTCACAGATCTTCCTGTGCTAAGGTGCCAGCATGTGATAGAGATTCCACCAAACAGATGCACCCATATAAACTGATTCAGAACTAAGTTATATGGGGAAGAAGCAAGCCATGAGGTGTCCACATTTCTAGCATGGACTGGAACCAGCAGTTGCGTTGGCTTCCTGATCGTAGCAGATGCTGTAGCTCCCTCGGAAGGCCATTTTGGAATGTGGAAATGTACTCTGGGGTTATTCCTGGAAGCTCACCTAGAGTCTATTTCTTCAGCCTTCATAATGAGTCTTTAATCCTCCATCCCTTAATAAATTCCTTTCTGCTTAAAGTAACCAGAGTAAACTCATTAACTGCAACTAAGGAACTCTGAACAGAAATTTTTAAAAATGGACCACAAGTGATTGCAAGCAACAGACTTCAAAAACATGAGAACCTTAGATTGGCTATCTGACCTGGTTGGGTTTGAAGGAGTGTTTGGGTATCATTAAGTGATGGGATACTGGTAACCAAACAAGGTTAAAAATAGCTTCCTAAATGAGTACCTGTGTCATTTGGAATAACGTGTCTACTGAAGCCAAGGTTTTGGCTTCCATTTTGATTGCTATAATACACCATTATGTGGGGGTGTGGCCCATTCTTTCCCAAAGAATACAAGAAGTATGGGTTAGAATGGCTGGCTTTATCAGCATCAGTGAGCTTTAAAAAAGAAAAAGGCAGGCTAAAGAATTTATATTCTCATATCAAAGGATTGTTAGAGAAGGGTTTGTTAGAGTTTCTAGGACTCCCCTCAGAGAACATTTTATCTCTTACAGTCACAGGCTGCCATGGCCAAAAAGCAAATGCAGAGTCAAATCTGGTCAGTTACTGAACCTAAATCTCTTATATGACAGTCAGGGCATTATTTGGAAAAGAATGGGCCACAAGAATTAGAAAGAGAGCATTTGGGAGGATCTGAATGACTCTAAGCACTGTCAAACCCCATTCCACCTCCCTTACCAAAAGAAGCAGCCTCTTTTCTCCTGTCTGAAGATGCTGGCCTGGCCCTGCTTAAAAACTTTATAAGGACCTCATTCAAGACAGTCACTTCATACAGGAATTCTATTAATAGTTATCTTCATGCCCTACACCTATAATCTTTCATTACCTCCAGACTTATGACTAGTTCCAGATTCCAGCATGCCCACAGGGACAATTTAAAAAGTCAAACCTGGAAGGAAAAAATTCACACACCAAAAGAATTACAAGATTTTACTAATTAATATTGGCAAAAACCTGGAGAATATATTGGGTATCCTACCAGAAACATAATTTTATGGACCAAATTATTGACATGGATACACTAACCAGAGACTCTGGATTCATTCAATTTAGCTTAAGCCAATTGTTAATTTGGATGGTTGACTGAAACCTGGACTCCACTGTGGCCTATTGCTGAAGAAAGTTGAAATGCTAAGACTCTAGAGCCTTAGAGAGATAAGAATATTGGAATAAATTTATCATATACAACATCGCATGTATGCCCAAACTAAGCCTAGAGTACACTTTCTTTTCTAAAGCATTGAGAAAGACATTGATGAAGTGAGAACGAGAATCCCTGAATAATGCTTTGGTGAATTTCTTCTGTACCCTTGGGAGAAGGTGGGAGATACCACTATTGAAATTATTTCCCTGTTTGCAGTGGTGTTGATGGTGCCCAGAGGTGCAGACACCAAATAGTAGGATTTAACTGACAGAAACAGAGTGGCTATGGTTATTATAATAGCAGAATGATTTGACTTGCAGAGATATTTTGGTGGTGGCTAATTGATCATGGTTTTCCTAAAAATGAATGAGATGGGCAGGATGTACAAAGGATGCACTTGACCTTTATAATTGAAAAAATTCTAGGCCTAATGAACCTAGTCTTAAATTATCACTAGGGAATCAGGGCCTATCTCCCAATATGTAGACTCTCAATTCAGTGAATAAAAGGGGAGACCCTTGATGAAGGACTTTATAAGATCCTATGAAATATTCCTCTACCCCTTCCCCCGTAGGACTGGCATACATTTACCAAGGTAACTTGTCCTGAAGAAGGAGAAATATCTATACCTTTCACAAATTTTTGGACATGGCTTTGAATTTGTGCTAACTCCTGGGAACCTGGAATATCACTGTATCTTCTACTGACAGCAGAGCCTTATCTATGGGTATCCAGTGATAAATGGAGTTTGAGTCCAAGTCCATCTCATAGTAAGCACACAGTTTCTGTTAAGCCAACGTCTAGTTATTTCCCCCATTTCCTGCTTTATAGTTTGAATGGATAAATCCAAGGAATAGTAGAATCCTCAAATTGCCTCCTGACCCAAAGAGACTGCCCTTTCCTGACAAAATATTACAGTAAAACAAAAGAAATACTACATTTTTAAGAAAATTCTGAAAATCAGCGACATCATCAAAGAAAACTGCAGCCCTAAAGACTCCACACACAAAAAAAATGTTAGAACTAATAAATGAATTCAGTAAAGTTGCAAGATACAAAATCAACATACAAAAATCAGCAGCATTTCTATACACTAACAACAAACTATCCAAAGAAGAAATAAAAAGAAATCTCATTTACAATAACTACAAAAAATATAAAATACTTAAAAATAAATTTAACCAAGGAGGTGAAAGATCTATACACTGAAAACTGTAAAACACCAGTGAAAAAACCTGAGGAAGGCAAAAATAAATGTAAGGATGTCCCATGTTCATGATTGGAAGAATTAATATGTTAAAATGTCCATACTACCCAAAGTGATCTACAGATTCAATGCAATCCCTATCAAAATTCAAATGACATTTTTCACAGAAATAGAAAAAAAAAAAGCCCTAAAATTTGTATGAAACCATAAAAGACTCTTAATAGCGAAAGTGATCTTGAGCATAATGAACAAAGCTTAGAGGCATCGCATTACTTGACTTTAAAGTCTACTAAAAAGCTATAATACTCAAAACAGCATGGTACTAGCATAAAAACAGACACATAGACAAATGGAACAGAATAGAGAGGCCAGAAATAAATACACACATTTATAGTCAACTTATTTCTGACAAAGATGCCAGGAACACATAATGGAGAAAAGACAGTCTTTTCGATAAATGGTGTTGGGAAAACTGGATGTTCACATGCAGAAGAATGAAATTAGTTTCATCTCACACCATATACAAAAACCAACTCAAAATGGATTAAAGACTTAAACATAAGACTTGAAACTGTAAAACTACTAGAAGAAAACATAAGAGAAAAGTTTCATGACATTGGTCTGGGCAAAGATTTTTTGATACGACCCCAAAACACAGACAACAAAAGAAAAAAAGGAAAATTGGGATTACATCAAACTAAAAAACTTCTACATAGCAAAGAAATGATAAATAGAGTGAAGAGACAACCTACAGAATAGGAGAAAATATTTACAAACCATACATCTCATAAGGGGTTAGTATTCAAAATACATAAGGAACTCCAACAACTCAATAGTAAGAACACAAATAACCTGATTTTAAAATGGGCAAAGGACCTGAATTTACGTTTCTCAAAAGAAGACATACAATTGATTCAACATCACTAATCATTAGAGAAATGCAAATTAAAACCACAACAAGTTATCACCTCATACCTGTTAGAATGGATATTACCAAAAACGTGAAAGATAAGTGTGGTGAGGGATGTAGAGGAGAGGGAATCCTTGCACACTGTTTTTGGAAATATAAATTAGTACAGCCATTATGGGAAACAGTATGGAGGTTCCTCAAAAAATTAAAAATGGAACCATCATATGATCTAGCACTCCCACTATGGAGTATATATCCAAAGGAAATGAAATCAGTATGTTGAAGAGATATCTACACTCCCATATTCATTGCCACTCTATTCACAATAACCAAGATAAGGAATCAACCTAAGTGTCCATCTACAGATGAATGGATAAGGAAAATATGTTATATAGACATGATGCAATACTACTCAGACTTTAAAAAGCAGGACATCCTGTCATTCACAACAACATGGATGAAACTGGAGGATGTTACTCTAAATGAAATAAGCCAGGCACAGAAAGACAAATACTGAATGATCTCACTTACATATGGAATCTAAAAATGTTGAACTCATAGAATCAGAGAGTAGAATGGTGATCACCAGGGGCTGAGGAGCAGGTGGATTGGAGAGATGTCACTCGAAGAATATAAAATTTCAGTTAGATGAGAGGAATACGTTGAAGTGACCTAGTGTATGTCATGATGACTGTAGTTAATAACAATATATTGCATACTTGAAAATTGCTAAGAGAGTAGAATTTAAGTGTTCTCCTCACAAAAAAAGACAATATATGATGTAATACATATGCTAATTAGCTTGATTTAGCCATTCCACAATGTATACATATATCATGCTGTATACCATAAATACACACAATTTTTGTCAATTAAAAAATAAAATTTAATTTAAAAAAAGAAAATTGCAGAGGTGGTAATTTCTATTACATCCCCATTTAACTCACCTGCCCAACATGTTCAGAGAACAGATGGATCTTATGGCTTATCAAAATCTTAATTAGTCATTCCAATTGCTGCTACTATTCCTAAAGTTGTCTCTACTGGAGCAAATTGACACAACCGTGGCCATCTAGGATGCAGTCATTAAGCTCCCAAATGCTTTTTTCTCTACCTTGCCTAAAGCCTAAAACACCATAAGCAATTTACTTCCATCTAGCAAGGGCAGCACTTCATGTTCTGCCTATGAGCACGTCAAGTCCCTACACTTCTTTACATGAGAGAAAAATGAACTTCTATCAGGTATAAGTACTATTATTTCAGGTCTCCAGTACCAATAGCCAAATAAAATTCCTAACAGAAATGCGGACCATGTCAAAATTCATACCATAGTCAGTGAATTTGGAAAGAAGGATTTGGGAATATTTGGGCCTTTCCTATTTAATAAATGCCCAAGAATAAGAATTTGGAGTAATTATTTTTCTCAAGAGCCATTAAAAGATTTAACTGAAACGGTCCACATGCTGCTCGTCCACAGGCAGTCAATTTAGTAGATCAACCAAACATTCTTCTATGTTTAAAAAAAAAAATCCATCAAAGTGGTGGTTAGGCTGAATGACCAGTTGTTCTATGGAACTGAGAAATCAATTCTAACCATCAGCCCTAGATAAATTTAGTCTGTGAGTCTGAACTACTTCTTTAACATAATATCCTCATTCTCACCATACAATAGCAGTTTTTAAAGTTTTGTTGTTGTTATTAATGTAGGCATAGCCGCAGACCTATTTCTTTTCTCTCGGTTCTGGAACCAATACAGGATTTCTAGTTTGATTGAAAGCTTAAGCTCGCTACACCTCAGTAGTGAAAAAATAATGGCACTCCCCTTGCTATAAATTCTGTCAGTAGAGGAATTGTGAAGATGAATGAGGCCATATTGGGCCAATTTCCTGTCTTATGTAAATCTAAGACAAAGTCAGACTCACACAGAATTGGAACCATAGGCACTGTTTCTTACATTCCCAGAAGAAAGTCACTTTATCAACATAAACTTGGCACAATTTTGAAACATAACAGCATTCATCTTATCAGCCCATTGACTTGCTGTAGTAAGTTGTGATGTTTTCCTTATTATTTTATGCCCAGAGCCACAGAAGATTAATGTTACAAGTTAAAAAAAAAAAGTGCGGTATTTACAGCTTCCTCTGTTGGCAAATATTAAAGTTCTTTCCTAGGTCCAGCTTCCTGAGAATCACAGGAGAAGGTCACACATGTGCTCTTTCCATAATGTTTAGTCCACAGATTAATGTCCTTGTCCAAAAGCAGGAAAGACAAGAAAAAGCTGCCATCGGTCATTAGGAGCAGAGGTATATAGTGATGAATCAATTCAGAGAATATACTGTTTACGAATAAGAAATAAGATCTGTACCCAGCTCTGGAGCAGAAACAAGCATTGATTTTATGGATGAGAAGGCAGCAGTGAAATATCACTTCCAAGGGGACCTGCTGGTTTCTGGGTTTTCAAAATATCACCTCCATCAAGGAGTCTTGGTGAGAATGTCAGCTACAAGCTGAAGACTGCAAGAGCAACTGAGACCCTTGAGAAGTTTATTTATATGGCATCAGGAGAAAAAGGGAATGAATTGTAGGACCCTGAGTCTTGTGGATCACCAAGAAGTTACGTTCATGCATATCTGAACACTCACCATGTATCAGAAACTGGACTCTGGTGGAGGACACACACGGGGCAAGACAAGGAGTCCTCAAAGAACTCACAGTCCAGTACAGAAGACAAATATGCAAGTTAGCCATTAGCAGATAAGGGCTTCCAGTCCCACTTTTCCCCCTGACATAGGAAATGCTGTCTTTCCCTGTCTGCTGGTCCCTCCCTGGCCATTGGGGGAGTATGCAGCTTTCCTGGACAGTTCCACGACTTTTGGGTTGCAGTCCTGGAGAATGAAAAGATAAAGACCTAAGGAAGGGACCTGCTATGCAGAGAGACTGGGCAGATGCATGAAGAAGTAGAGGAAGGGGTGGGGGGAGAGATGGAGGAGTAGGAGTAGGAGTGGCTCCAGGGCACTGTGACATTGGAGAGATTTGGAAAGGAGAGAAAAGAAAGGAGTTTCAAGAAATGTCTCTGGACATTCTGTCTTGATTCCTTTTAAAATTGTTTGGCAGCTGTAGAGCCTGGGCTTCCTTTTCATTACTTTAGACTACTTTTATTCTGTCTTCTTGTAGAGATTGGACCAAATGGGACCTCAGGAGCAAACTCAGCTTCCCCCTGGGTTAAAATCAACCCTCTAGATCTGGGCTCAGAGGGCACTTTTCACCAAGGCTGCCAGTGAACAATAGAGCAAAGAGGAAAGGTTGAAAAGGCTCAAGTCATAAAGGTTATTTATATTAAAATTAAGAGCCAAACAAACATTGAGATGACAGCATCATAATCAATGCTGCAAAATATGGAATAGTGCACAGTGAGGGAGGCATGAGCCAGCCAGAGAACCAGCCTGGGCAATAAAGCAGCTTCTCAAACTTCAACCAAATATGATCATCTGGAGGGCTGGTTAAAGTGCAGATTCTACACTTCACAACTGTTAAAAGAAAAACTTTAGACAAAGTAAATTTAACAGAGTTTAGTTGAGCAAAGAACAACTTGCAAATTGGGTAGTCCCCCAACAAGAATAGGTTCAGAGACTCTAGTGCTGCCACGTGGTCAGAGTGGATTTATGGACAGAAAAAGGAAAGTGATGTGCAGAAAACAGAAGTAACGTACAGAAAGCCAGATTGGTTTCAGCTCAACGTTTGCCTTATTTAAACACAGTTTGAATAGTTGGCCACCTGTGATTGGCCAAAACTCTGTTATTGGTACAAGAGTAGGTTACAGTCTGTTCACACATCCAGTTAGATTACAGTTCACCATGTATGGAGAAAACTTGAGGCCAAATTTAAAATATGTAGGGAGGCAACTTTAGGCTAAACTTAATTTAACACACCCATTAGAATGGCTACTATCAAAAAAAATTTTTTTAAACAGGAAGTAACAAGTGTTGACAAGCACATGAAGAAGTTGGAACCCTTGTGTACTGTTGGTAGGAATGCAAAATGGTGCAGCTGCTATTGAAAAAAGTATGGTGGTTCCTCAAAAAATTAAATATAGAATTACCATATGATCCCTCAATTCCACTTCTGGGTATATACCCAAAAAATGAAAGCAGGGTCTCAAAGAGATATTTGTACGCTCTTGTTCATTGCAGCACTATTTACAAGCCAAAAGGTGGAAGTAACCCAAATGTCTATCAACAGATTAATGGATAAACAAACTGTTGTGTATATATACAATAGAATGAAATCCTTAAGAAGAAAGGAAATTCTGACACATGCTATATTAATAAACGTTGAGGACATTATGCTAAGTGAAATAAGCCAGTCACAAAAAGACAAATACTGTATGATTCCACTTATATAAGGTACTTAGAATAGTCAAATTTATAGAAACAGAAAGTAGAATGGTGGTTGCCAGGGCCTGTGGGGAGAGGGGAATAAGGAATTGTTGTTTAATGGGTATAGAGTTTCACTTTTGCAATATAAGAGTTCTGGAGATTAGTTGCACAATGATGTGAATGTACTTAACACTATTGAACTATACACTTAAAAATGGTTAAGATGGTAAATTTTATTATGTGTATGTTACCACAATTAAATGCAGATTCTGATTTACTAGGTCTGGGGTAGGGCTAAAGATTCTTCATTTCTAAGCCTGGCACAGTGGCACACACATGTGGTCCCAGCCACTGGGGAGGCTGAGGCAAGAGAATCACTTGAGCCCAGAAGTTCAAGTCCAGCCTGAGCAACATAGCAAGACCTTGTCTATTAAAAAAAAAAAAAAAAAAGTCCTTCATTTCTAACCGTGTTTGCCTTATGTTTGCTTGTCTACATATTAGAATCGTCTAGGGAATATTTTTAAAATCCCGAAACCCAGGCTACATACCGCACCCGTTTAATCACAATCTCTGGGGTGGGGCCCAGGCATAAGTAGTTTTTAAGGTCCCCAGCTGGTTCTAACATACAGACAAGTTTAGGAACCACTGCTAAGTACTGAACTGGGTTTTCACGAGTGGAGTCTATCTCTTGACCCAGGTTGCACTTTAGAATCTCCTGAGGAGCATTTAAAAATACCCGTACTTTGGCTCCACCATTTCCCACCACCCAAGAGATTCTAATTTAATTGGTCTGGAGAAAGGCTCAGGCCTGGGTAGTCTTTTAAAGTTTCTCAGATTGTTCTAATGTTACCTCCGAAACAGAGGGAGGTGTTCATTCACTTGGCGGATATCAAGTCAAGAGACACAGCCAAGTCGGTTATAGCAAAGGCGTTTTATTACTTGGCACAAGTAAGGAGCACACTGGGGATAGTTCCCAAAGCAGTGTGTCCCCAAACAAGGGGATTGGGCTGGTTTTATAGTCAGTGGGTAATGAGGTGTGACCTGATAGGATCTTGCTAGGGGGTGATGCCAGGAAACATACTCTGACTGAATCCTGCCATGGGGTGACACCAGGCTCAATCTGATTGGATCCTGGATCCTGCCACGCGGTGTCCACTTCTTAATTCAGTCCCTGCTCCTCAGTCCAAACACTTAGGTTCTGCCCATGGTTGCATGCTTGGTTCATCTGGGCATGCTCAGGTTGCATGACCTTCAACCTGGGGGTCCATGGCAACTGAAAAACAACTCATAACTTTGTTACATGAAAATTAAGCCAGATTGGTCTGGTACAGTTAAACTAACTGACAACCACTAGCAGAAATGTTGACATGTTAGCTGAGGCCTTCTGCTTGGCCTACCTCTCTGCTCCCTGTCGCTAGCCCAGCTCCTCAGACTCTGTGCCTTCCCCGTCGTCTGTGCTAGTCCTGGCAACCCACCCTCTGAGGTCAGTCTGATTATACAGGTATTGAGGGTAGCTGATGATTAAGGGAGCACAGTACCATCTAATCAAGTGTATCTAGTAGGTACTAAATGCTGTCAGAAATCATGGATTTGATTCTTTTGTGCTAATTAACTTCATGCACAGAAAATTCCAATCTGTGGTGACAAGCCAGGTAGTTTACTTAAGTAGCCTCACGTGTCATTCATTACAAAAGAAGCCAGGAAAAGGGTGGCTGGTTCATAAAACCTATGCCACTATGAGGGTGGGGTATTGCACCCTCGTTGTGTTTCATTCATTCATTCATTTTAAAATGTATGTTTGTTAAGAGCCAACTGTGTGCCAGGCACAATTTAAAGTGCTTGAATAAAATCAAGCACGTACTCCCTCAGTTGTGGAAGTTGCCCTTTCCTAGATTAGTATTAAAATCTAAAGATTTCACACAAAAAAATAATTAAGACGATAAATGTTATTATGTTTTTTACCACAATTAAAATCAAAATATTTTTAAAAACAAAAGATGTATACCGTAGTTGTAAAATAAAAGTAAAGAATTCATTATTATCTGGGTACCCTGGGCATTATTATCTGGGCTGGTCAAAAAAAATTTTTTCAGCATATTTACAAAGTCATTTTATTAAGCATGGGAAAATTATGGGAGCCATTGTATGACATCTGGGCTTAATAATAATACCACAGTGCAGAGCTTCAGCATTCAGGCAGCATATTAAGCCATCTCTAATGTTAGACCTAGAGGTTTATGCAACCTCTGGGGCACAGTGTCAGGTGGGGCTAAGGAGAAAATATACTTTATAAACACTGATTGCTTCTTGTTACTCCTTGCTAATGTAATCTGCGTTGCAGATTAGAATTAGCATAATATTATGGGTAATGCCAGGCAAAAATGATCTGAGCTGCAGTGCTGTTTGTGGATTTGGTTTTGTTCTTCAGGAAGTTGCTTTAGAAAGGACACAGAAAGACTTGGTATTTTCTTGCCAGAGTTGTAAGGGAGAACAATTTTTCTGCCCTTTCCTTGTTCAAATAATAAATCGTGAGTAACAGCCTACATCACTGCATCGTGTATGAATGCTTCTGGTCAAAGAACAATTTTTTTTAAGTTCCACTTGACCTTTCAGATCAAAACAGTGATGAACAGCAGTATTTGGACCAATTACATTTATAGAGTGCTATTTGTAAAGAACCTAAACTGTGGCCTTTCTAGAAATATGTGCTTGTACACACCTACACATAAGTATGACTCTTCTGAGCACTAATTTTCTGCTGATTGCATGTTGGTCTCTCTCTCATCTGCCATATTTTACTGTAAGTCTCTGGCAGGCAGAAGCCTTGCCTATTTAGTAGGATATATTTCATGTCTGTTGAGCTGTTGGACTTCTAATAGCTCTTTCATTATTGTTTACTCATCTCCTTTAACATTGCTCACTGAGAAGGGCAGACTAAGGAAGAGACATCAGCCACTGATCCTCCAGTCAACATTGAACCAGAGGGGTCTCTATCATTTTCTGGGTCCTGGAGGGAATTCCTGTTGCATGGATAGGGTAG
This sequence comes from Daubentonia madagascariensis, assembly GCA_023783475.1. Taxonomy (NCBI): domain Eukaryota; kingdom Metazoa; phylum Chordata; class Mammalia; order Primates; family Daubentoniidae; genus Daubentonia; species Daubentonia madagascariensis. Next base: position 33,572,461 of record JAKFHU010001035.1, on the reverse strand, counting down.
ATGGTGGGTTGCGTCTGTAACCTTTAGTTTGGTCTAAATCTCTGGACTCTGAATGTAGCTCACCCTCTCAGACTCATCATCATGCCCCTACCCACGCCAGACACACACAGAAAGACATCCCACACTCTGACATCAGCTTGACCGCTTTGGGCTGAGTCTCTGTATCACTCCTCTGGAACCACCTTACACCCAGCCCTTTGTCTTTTTCTTCTACCCACAACCCAGAAAAACATGTTTCCTGACTAGGATATTAGCTCTCACGTTCACTCAAAAATGAAATGGGACACTTGGCCAAGAGACTTAGTTAAGCTCCTAATTTTTCTCATGGTAGAACTAAGAGATGAAGCTGTGGTTTTGATTGTTCCCCGTGTGAAGAGGTAAGAATACGGAGATTGTTGTGCTACTGACTGACTCTGACTCTTTGGAAAACCACTTTTCCCTATGAGATAGATGGGTGTTGACTACAAATACCCCTTTTTTAATCCCACTTTCACTTCTCACTGACTTCAGATATTTTCATCACTGCTATAGCACTTTTCCAGGTTAATTACAGAGAAAAGTGATGATTTTTTTAAGCGTTTAAGTCAAGGATGGTTCAAAATTTTAACTTGCAAGTACTTGAAATTAGGTTGCATGAATTGCATCCTAATGAGAGTTCAAAAGAACTTTATTTTGTGTAGGTAATATTTTTGTATTTTCCCTAATTAGAATATCTTCATTCTTTCTCTCTGAATGTAAAAGTAATACTTGCTCATCATAAAAAATTCAGGCAGTATAAGAACATATACATGAAGACGTGAAAATTATCTACAATCCCACCATCCAACAACTTCTGAGAATTTTTTAAATGAGATATAGTTCACATGCCATAAAATTCACCTTTTTAAAGTATACAGTTCAGGGGGTTTTAGTATATCCACAAGGTTGTGCAACAATCACCATTATCTAGTTCCAAAAGTTTTTCATCACCCCAAAGTAACTCCCATACCTATTAGCAGTTACTCCCCACCCCCATCCCCCAGTCCCTGGCAACCGCTAAATTACTTTCTATCTCTATGGATTTGCCTATTCTGGACATTTCACCTAAACAGTCATAGCACATGTGGTCTTTTGTGACTGGACTCTTTCACTTGACACACTTTTCAAGGTTCATCCATGTTGTAACACGTAACAGTACTTCATTCCCTTTTATGCCTGCACAACATTCCATTGTATGGATAGACCACGTCACAATTACCCATTCATCATTTGTTGAACATTTTGGTTGTTTCCACTTTAGGGCTATTGTGAGTAATGCTCACATTACATTATTGTGAGTAATGTTCACAGTAATGAACATTCTCGTACAAGATTTTGTGTGAACATATGTTTTCAAATTTCTTGGCCTAAGAATAATTCAGTGAATAACATTTCAGATGTTTTTCTATGCATATGTATATTTACAGGTAAATATTAATATATTGTGATATATTATTGTTCCCAACTATTATTGTTCCCCTTTCCTGTAGGAGAGTTAATAAAACCTCCAGTTGCCAAATGACTTGCAGTGCCTTCTGGGGGAAGAACACGTATCTCCGCACCATCATGATGGCCAATACGTTGCTTGCCTTGGCCAGTGGCCTATGGTAGATATAACATACACCACAACTAAGCATAAGTTTTAAGAGTCATCGTGTGTTTCTGTGAGCTCTTTTGCTCTTTCCCTCTGCCATGAGTAGCAGACTGCTTCTTCAGCTTGGGTCCCAGAATAAGAAGACACAAGGAGCTGAAATGCAGCTGACTGCAACTATTAACATATATATGAAAGAGGAATAAATGATTATTATAAGCCATGGAAACTTAAAGGCCATTATTGCTGTAGCAAAGCTGACTGCTGCATAAATAAATCTTTTATCATCTGCATTTCCCACCTAAGAATATGATGTGGACACCTTTATAGATGTAAACTTAAAACAGTGGTGTTACAGAATCTGAAGTCCAAATAGACTAAATGACTTTTTCCAGGTGACAGAATTAGTAAGAGAGAAAAAGTCAATTTTATATCCCTGTTCTGATTTGCAATCCAGTTTTCTAATTAAAGCAAAGGAGGGGGAATCTTGGACATTTTTGGTGAGATTAAAGGAGGTTTATGAAGACCTTCATGCAACGGCATGATTGCTGGGCTGAAAATTCCAAACTCACTCATGCTGTACTAATGAGTTAATACTAATTGGAAAATTGTAATAAACTGAAATGTGTGTGTTGTACTTTCCACAGAAAAGTATTTTCAAAGTGGGGGGGAGAACATATTATAAGAGTTAATCCTTATTCTTTATCTCTGCAGCCATGGGGTGTGTGATCTCTACTGACAAATAAGTAGTTCACTGCTTTCAATCCATTTTGTGTGCCTCACGTTTTGTGTGATTTAACATAATTGCCAGCCTTTACCCCAGAGGCTGGATGCTTAGCCTGCAAGGAGCCATTGGTGGAAGGAAATCTTGGCCAGCATCTGCCCACACTCCGTCTGGTTTAAGGCAGTGTTTCCATCTCTTTTTCTATCTTAAGCTCATAAATAAATAACAGCTTTGTATAGCTAACTTTCAGAAAGAATGGATTTTGGTAAACCATCACTATTGTTAAATAATAGTCAGCTGCTTAAAAACCCACCCAGAGTTGGACTGAAAGCCACTCATAGGCCTTCAGTCTTACTATCACTTGTAGGTGATAAAATGGCCACTGGTGGTCTTCAGAAACCTAAACCCAGTAGGCCAATACCAGAAGAATTTTCCTTCCTTATATTACACTGAGTAGGCAAAACTCCATTAAAAACAACTAATTTCTGGCCAGGCACAGCAGTTCATGCCTGTAATCCCAGCACTTTAGGAGGCTAAGGTGGGAGAATCGCTTGAGGCCAGGAGTTTGAGGCCAGCCTGGGCAACATAGCAAGACCCTGTCTCTACAAAAAAATTTTTAAATAAGCTGGGCATGGTGGTGCACACCTGTAGTCCCAGCTTCTTGGGAGGATGAGGCAAGAGGATCGCTTTAGCCCAGGAGTTGGAGGCTGCAGTGACCTATGATCACGACACTACACTCCAGCCTGGGTGACAGAGTGAGACCCTGTCTCTAAAAAAATTGAAATTAAAAAAAAATGGATTTCTATCATAGAGGTGAGAATAGTAAGAAGTTTCTTTTATCAATTTCTTTTTTTTCCTAAGACCTATTTGCACTTACACACATAAACATACAGCATACTTCCAGAATGCTACAAGTTGTTAACCTTTTTCACCAAATTAATTTAATAGCTATTATGGCAAACACTGTGGGCCTTTAGAGATCATCTTAGAATTAGACTAATCCCTTCAATTTACAAGCAAGAAAAATAGCATCCTCAGAACTGAAAGGGCATTTCCTAGACGGTAAAACAGATGGCCAGAGTTGAGACCAGAACCCTGCTTCCTGACTCCCCATTCAGTGCTCTTTCCATTCCAAGCCACTTCCTTGGCAAGTGTGTAACCAGGGGATTTTATAAGACCTGTTCAAGACAGGAGTAAGATGTCACCACTGAATCTTCTAGAAAGTTGAACCGACTGCAGAAAGTGCCCTGTCAGTGGGCATAAGCCGGGCCAGGACTAGGAACAAAGATCTCTACCAAGCTAACATGATAGGAATAATTAGTAAGAGTAGGTTAGTTATGAGCATGTTGATAAGGAGAGGATTTGAACCTCTGGTTATAAAGTTTTAAGTTTTATACAGTTAAACTGATGAATGAGAGTAGACACAGGCCTTCATCTGGTGGCAGAATTATGACCACACAAACTTCTCCAGTCCTCACATTGTCCCCCAAGTAGGACAAATCAGGATTAGTCAGAGATAGCATCCTCAAGAAGAATAGGACAAGAAACACTGAGGGGGCCGGTTGTTAAGACACTTCAAACGTGTTAACCCCTTAGCCCAGCAAGATCTGAGTAGGGTCTAGGAGAGGGAGGAGCAACTTTGGCCTTGCTGGTTCCCAGGAGGTTACTCAGTCTCCTCATCCAGCCAAGAACCTGCAGAACCCAGGGCTGAAGGGACAGCCACACTCTCTGGCCAGACTCAGAGCTTTACCAAAGTGTCCGCATTTTGCCATGATCCAGGTGTCATCTGGAACTGTGAAAAAGGTTGGGGGAAAGCAAGATCCTGACAAAAGGGGGCGGTGGGGAGGAGTAAGCTCAGCTGGTGACCCCGAAATAATACCAATGACTCTGATCCAAGCTCAAGCTTCCAAGAGGGAATTAGAAATGCCCTTCACGGGAGGCTCACACAGGACTTAGTCTATTTGTTTTTAAACTACTAGGTTATTCTTAGGCACAGTATTTCATAAGGTCCCCAAGATAAGCCAGCTAAAAAGGTGTGACACCCAGGCCCAGCAATAGGACTTGTGGAAAAAATTAGGTCATTCATTGTTCTAAGGCCTCACAGGGCCAACAATCTAAATGGCTTTGCTTTTTGAGCTGTACACAGTGGGCTGGGGGAACGGAGTGGGTGAAGGAAGCACGCACTGTGAAACAGCATGGAAAACAGACATGATGTGAATAATCCTAATAGAAAGACCTTTTTCTTGTAAGTAGGAGGAGTTGTAAACCAGTAGAATTTTTGATAGAGACTTCAGCATAGATTATTCTTGACACTTTAAATTTCTTTCCCTTTTCTACTTTCTCTTAACTCTTTCAGATAGCCTGTGCTCAACAGAAAAAAGCAAATTCGAAATGCCATAAATCTGCATTCTGACTACAAAACTCCACCATGCAGGCATTCTGTCACTGCTTGTTATTAAGTAATTTCTGTTTTCCAAATGTAATATTTTTTCCCCTTGTCTCTTCCTTTCAAACTGCCCCCCCCCACACACACACACTCCCAATCAGCTGTTTCTCAAAACTTACCCACTAGGCAGGTCAAGGAAAGTTTTACCTGCACTTTCTTCTGGAACTCTGAAAGTGAGGTTAAGTGGCAAGATCAAGGATACAGAGCCAGCCAGGGGCAGAGCAAGATCCTGGAGGCCCTGCCACCCAGGGCTCTGTTTGCCTCATTATTACACTGCCTCTTGAAAACCCTTGCTGAGATTCGCGTTCTTCCAGCTTTTACTGTCACCATTAAAAATATTAATGGCCCAAGAATACGGAAGCCCACCTAGAGTTTCCTTGAAATGCCTTACCACAGTTGAGGCACACTGTGCGTGAAGTATCATTAAATACCACTGCCCATGGACCAAGCAAGGGGAAGGAGTAATAGATCCTCTTCATGAAACTAAAGGTCTGTTCAAAGTCACCCTCGTTAGCCTGGGCTTTTCAGCCATATTACAACCACACCTCTACTAAAAAGAGGACCCCATTACAGTAGCATTCTGGTGTCAGCATCTTCATTACCAGAGGTAGAAATTGTATCTGCGATGCCAAGATGTGTTCAGGTGCTGGCTCCTTCTCCCAGAAGAGCCCTGGTGAATCACTCTCCTCTCTCTCTCCATCCCTTGCCTTCTATGCTCTGCAATTACTCCCTCCATATTTCTGATGGGAGCCCATCCACAGCTGCAAGGACTGGATTCAGAAGTACCATTCTGCCCCCAGAAAGCTGGGCCATGTGGGCTCTGAGTGTGACCCTGCCCTGGAGAGGCTGGCAGCCAAGGAGCACCTCCAGGAACCAATTGTAATGCTACAGTGTGAGTTGTTGGTCCTCCTGATATTGTCAGTTGTTGGTCCTTCTCCCTGTGCTGGGAGGATCAGAGCTGCTGCCTGAACCCCGGTAGTTAGAGTAGGAAGGGCTACATTCTCTAGCCCACTCAGGCTTGCTACAGAAGATATCTACCAATATAGCAACAATGAACCATATTTAGAGCCCAAGTCTTCCAAATCAACATTTGAGCTGTTCACTATAAGAAGCCTGGGGCTGTAACATTAAATTCTAATCTTAATCATTCATCCTGAGGTGTTTGACACCAAAGCAAAAAGTCCTCAAAGGTTGATCCTGGATGACGTCAGCCTGAATCTTATCTGACAACAGCATGTAAAGGAAGGACATTTGTATTCTAATCCCATTTCCAACCATAACTGGCCATATGACCATGTCATAAGACTTCTCACAGTCTTCCCAGTTTCCTTATCTGGGAAAAGGCGATACTTCCCACCATACCTGCAAATATTTCAACAATGACATGACGTTAAGTAACACAGGCAAAGACACTTGGTGAAGTGTAAAGCACTGCGGTCAAAAGGGAGACCACTGCTATTTCTTTGCTCACCTGTGCTAGCATCCTGCCATGTGGAAAATTGAGGACTCCAGTCAGTCGGAGCCAGTGTAAGAAGATCTTAATCATCCCCAGTGTCCATTTATAAGGCTTCCCTGAGGTCATGTTGTATGTTATGGTTTGGATGTGGTATGTCCCTGCCAAAACTCACGTTGAAATTTGATCCCCAATGTGGCAATGTTGGGAGGTGTTTCAGTCATGGGGGCAGATCTCTCATGAATGGATCCCAGGATTGTGAGAAGTTATTCATGAAGGGTCTGCCCCATGAATAGATTAATGCCCTCCCACAGGGGTGAGTGAGTTCTCATTGGTATGTGAATGGATTAGTTTCCTCAAGAGCAGGTTGTTTAAAAAGAGTCTGGCTTCCTCAGTTTCTCTCTTTTGCTTCCTCTCTTGCCATATGGTCTCTTTGCACACACCCACTCCCCTCCCACTTTCTGCCTTGAGTAAAAGTAGCATGAGGCCATCACCAGATGCAGCTGCCCAATTTTGAACTTTTCAGCCACCAGAATCATGAGCCAAACAAACCTCTTATTTTTATAAATTGTCCAGACTTGAGTATTCTGTTATAGCAACACAAAACAAACTAAGACAGTGTACTTCCTTCTCTTTCCAATATCAATAATAATATTTGTATTCTTCTTCATGGGGGAGGGAGGTATGTATGTGTGCTCTTATCTAAACCTTTCAGTGACACAGGAACCAGCTTTTAGGGAATTTTTAAAAAGTATTTCCTGTTAAGAATGTCTTTCTCAGACCTTCTCTCCAGTGTCAACTTTAAATCAAAGGTTGCCTGCCAAGCAGCCTGCAGAGTAAACCTGTCTTGTGACGTGAGATGCAAATGAACAGGAGTTGCTGAGACCGTTTGGAAAGCAGCCTTCACTTGAAGCAGAGGCCTCCATTACTTAGCCTAAACAGTGATCGTGGCCTCTATTTGTTAAAAACCAAACCAAACCAAAAAAAAAAAAAATCCCTAGAGATTCATCAAGTAATTTGCAGTAGGAACAAAGGGAGAGAGAAAGAGAAAAAGAGGTGGATTAGGAGAGACTTTAAGTCACGCTGATATGTACTATGTACCCCCTGATATAATGCCATGATAAGGAAACTTTATCTCTGTGGTACTCTTCCCCAAAACCCATAACATTTGTCTAATCACAAGAAAACATCAAACAAATCCAAATTGAGGGACTTTCTACAAAATATCTAACCAGTACTCTTCAAAACTGTCAAAGTCATGAAAAACAAGACTGAATAAATGCCACAAATCAGGAAAGTCTAAGGAATCATGATGACTAAATGCACTGTGGTCTCCTGAATTGGATCCTGGAACAGAAAAAATGGCATTAGGGGAAAAACTGATAAAATCTGAATAAAGCCTGTAGGGTAGTTAATAGTAATGTACCAATGTTTATCTCCTAGTTTTGACTAACATGCCGTAATTATGTAAGATGCTAATATAGGGGAAACTAGGTGAAGGGTACATAGTAACTCCCTGTACTATGTCTACAACTTTTCTAGAAATCTATAATTACTCCAAAATAAACAGTTTGTTTTAAAAAGAAGGAAAGAGAGACTTAATAAACATCTCAACCAATCATATTGCAGAACTTTACTTGAATCAAAGTCAAACAAATTATTTAAAAAATTCATTTATGAGACAACTGGAAATCTAAACATTGTATATTTGATTATATTAAGGAATTGATTATTGATTGCTTTTAGGTGTGTTCACAGTGTTGTGGTTATATTTTCAAAAAGAGGTCTTTATTTTTTAGAAATACAAACTAAAATATTTAATAGATGAAATGATATAATGTCTTGAATTTGCTTCACAACTAACCCAGGAGGCAGAATTTGGTGGGGGTATAGGTTAACAAGGCATGAGTAAATCATTACTGAAAATGAGTGATGGGGACATGGGAGTTCACTATTTTATTTTGCCTTCTCTTGTGTATGCATATGTTTGAAATTTTCTAGAATTAAAATAATTATTTTTTTCAAATCCAAAGAAGAAAAGCCATAATCTCCCAACATTTTGATCACATAGCATTATCTTTGCTGCTGTATTTGCCACTCAGCAACCCCCCAGTTATTTTCATTTAGTCTCTTGTTATTACCAAAGCCACCAGCTCTGGGGTCACAGTGTCCTCTAGATCCATCCACACTCATGAGCCTCTGGAACTTGTCACAGGTATTAGAACATCATCATCCAGCTACAAAACCAATCCTAGGAACCTGACGGGGTTTCCACCAACTCTGCTGGCTGCAGAGGTCACTAAGCCCAGCAGTGAGGGTGTTTGTCAGGAGTCTAACAGTAGCCTCATCCTTCAGCCAACTCTAGGAGCAGAAAGGTCCCTCTTCTCTCTCTCTCAGCAATGATTTAGAAGCCTTGGTTCCTTTCAACCTCAAAGCAAATTGAATCTGAAGCAGGAAAGGAAGTGAGACAAGTGAAGGCTTAATTTTAATGCAGACCTTTTTTCCCCCCCAATGCAGAAGTCTTATTAAAGAAACAGCAGGATGCTGACAGGAAACTGTTTGTAAGTAGAAATAACACTTATTATAACAAGTCAGAACAGCAGGCAGATAGGTTTGTTTGTTTGTTAATTATATCTGGTTTTATTTTCTAATGAGTGTCTTAAGAAAGGGGGGAATCATTCTAACAGCTGTTTGAAACCAACTTTTAAATCCTCTTAGATGATGGGGAGCAGTTGTGTTCCAGGAAGCCACAGGAGGTCTCCCCCAGCCCCGTGAGCTTAATGATTTATAATCCTGTGAATGGGGGTTTAAATTCCTCCTTTAATGGATGCCTGTGTCAATAGCTACAGAAAGTTTTTTCCTCACCAGTAGGGAAGATAGTGATAGAAACATACACAGAATGCATATATAATTTGCCCACATTTAAAAAATGTAATCTACAGCTCTTTTCTAACTATGACATTCCCAGAAAGACAACATATACTTGTCTTTACAGAAAAGTGTTAACTTTATCCCGATTAACTTTAACTAAATGCCTACACAGCTATGAATCAGAAAAGATATACAACTTTTAAAATGAGAACTCAAATGATAAAGGGAAAACAAACCTGTTTTGGGAGCAGGGTTCGGAGTGAATTAACTGGAAATAGTATTTTTAAATTGCCCTAGGGGTAAATTAAGCCTCCTACTTTTTTGTCAGAAATGAGTAATTACTTAAAAGAGGTAGCATAGTTCACATCTTGGCATTTTTGTCCAGAATTAAGTTTTCACATTATATATTCACACTCTATGTTTAAAAAAAATTGAGGCACTTTAGAGTGTACCTATAAATACCTGCAAAACCAGCTGAGGATGCCTCAGAGATCAGATCTATGTAGACAGAATGGTCTGAATTATTTAGACCAGAGCAAAAATATATGTGAGGGATGAAATAAAATCATTAAGAGAAAAAGCAGTTTGTTGGCTAGATAACCCCAGAGGGATTGCCCTCCCTCCTTTTCCCTTGGCAGGTCCCTTGCCCCAGACCATCTTCAAATCTCTGCTTTGAGCCATGCCTCCTACAGGAAGCCCTCCCTGGTTAACTGACATGATCCTTTCATGCTACTCCTCATTGCCACAGCAAGTGTGTTTGAGTTTTGCATTTGGCCCTTAATAGCTTGTTTTATATCATTATTGAAGTGTTCCTATGCCTTTGTTTGTGTCTTTATTTCATCTGCCCTCTATATTGAAATTCTATAAGCGTTCTACTATGTCTTCCATTTGCTAGGTATGTCCCCAAAGTGCTTACTGTCAGCAGAAAGAACTCTCAGGAATGTTGCCTGTTGACTGTGTAGAGCCCACATTGCACTGATGGCTTGGGCTTGGGTTTGAGTCCATTCTAAAAGTTTGGGAGGGGGCGGGAGGAAGATATTATGTAAATGACTTTAATAAGTTTCTGTTCAAACCTCTCTGAGCCTGTTTATTCATCTATTGTCTCTCCATTTTTCCACCCTTTTTGATTTAAAACTGGCTATTCTTGTTTTCATTGAATTAAGGGTTTCTTTAGGCTTGTTTGAATTTTACTAATAAGCTCAAAAACCAGCTTGTGGGCTAGATGCAAGGCTGGGTTGGCACAGACACCAAGCTCAGGGCAGCAGTATTTCCTTCTCAAAGGGACAGGCTTTGCCACATTCTGAAGTTAATGCAGTGTCTGCAGCTTTGGGGAGTTTGACACAATAAAGGGGTCTGAATTCCTGCAGTCTCTGGGAAGAAGGAAGGAAATAGAATTCTTTATCAAATTCTCAAGTCCATGGAATTCGGGCACACAACAGACATGGTTAATTCAAGATGGGGATGAATTGAGGTAGAGCAGGAGATTGGGGACTGATTTCCTAGGGATTAAAGTAATGGAATTTTTCATTTAAGAAATTCTCAAAATGGAATTTCTTACCCTCTCTTTATTAGTATCCAACATGTTCTGGAGCCTGTCCTGAGGCTGTTTTAGCAGAGACATTTAGGCTTGCCCTTAGGAATTAGTGTATGTTGGGATTTGAAAAGAGAGGAGAAACTCAGTGTGAAAAAATACATCCTTTTTTTTAAATATCAAAATGTGTTTATTGGGATGGTTTCTTATTCATTCAAGCAGGATACTTTTAGTGCTGCTTCCTTCTGAAGGAACATCCTTCTGTAAGCCTTGCTTTTCCTTCTGTAGGCTGGCAGAGGACAGTAGAGCAACCAGCACGCAAAACTACTGTTTGTGCATGGCTAAACACCACGGTGATTTTATAGCATCCTGGGCATTTCACATCCATGAAGTAGGAATTGGGGCTCTGCACCAGGGCCTTCTTGTGTTTCCTCTTCTCCTCTTCTGGAGAGAGATGAGGGAGGTCCTTTGCGAGAGGCATGTTCTTGTGGGGAGGCCGTCACCGCAAGAAAGAGTATATCCTTTTTGCTACTGAGAACCAAAGTGAGGAATCCAATCTGCAAAATTGCAGACACAGTGAAAAGGCACCATTTGTGAGCCAAAAGGTAGGCCCTCACCAGACACCAAATCTGCTGGTGGCTTGATCTTGGACTTCCCAGCCTCCAAAACTGTGAGAAATAAATTTCTGTTGTTTATAAGCCACCCAGTCTATAGTATTTTGTTATAGCAGCCTAAACAGACTAAGACACAGTCCAAGCTGTCACAGTCCCCATGGTGGAGATGGAGTGAGCCCACCATGTCACCTGCAGTTGGTTTCTGCTCAAGTTTGGGAGTCACCATTGAGTCAGTGAATGTGCAGTGAGCACCTGTTTCACGGGAGGCTGTGGCTAGTCCAGTGGGATACAGAGGAGAACAAGGTGAGGTCCTGGCCTTCACACAGCTGTGGAAGTGGAAAACAGATAATGTGTAGCTGAAGCCTCACCAGTGAGCCACTAGCCCTGCCCCTGACAGCTGAGTGACAGGAAGTCTCTCAGAGAAGATAAGTAAATAGAATTCTCTTTGAGTTATTGATTGAGACCATTGAAAAATGCAAAAAATATCAATCAGGGCAATCAAAAGAAGCAGGCTTTCATCAGCAGGAATGCATCAGAGAATTGTGGGTGAGAATGTGGCTTAGGGTGGAGGCTCTAGTATTTACTCAATAGCTGGCTGCCCAGCAGTCCCAAGATCTTCCCAATACCATTTGCTCAGGGTGACATTCACCCTGATAATGTTAGGCTGCTTTTTCAAAAAGTAAAGAAATATACAGTATAATTTTGCCTTGTTTTAAACAATCTTGATCTTTAAAATCCAAGCAAACAGACAAATCACTGAAGAATTCTTGACTTTATAAAATGTCTCACCACAAGATGGCCTTAAAAGAAAACTCCCATCGTAACACATTTTAGGTGGAACTTGACTTACAAAAAAATGATTTATATGCAACATTGAAACAGCACATCTACTACACAAAGTCAGGTATCCTCGTAGTTGATCCAAAGTCATGAATAAAATAAGCAGTCATCTTTCACCAACATTATTCAATTGAGAAGTCTGGAAGAGCAATCTAAACAACAATCTTCCTGTCAGTGGCTATATTATTAGACTGTAGCTTTCCAGTTTCCTGTATGTTGACGGGAAGCTGATCTCCTGAAGGAGAAAGAATAAGACAATATATACCCACAGGATCATTTTTTCAGTCCCATTAAATGTTAGTCAGGGCCAGTATGTCTGCACATAGCTACTTCAACTGCAGTGAAAAATATGAAATAACAGATTGGCATGATTTCCAGGAAATTTCTAGAATGAAGTATTTAGATGATGATTTGTGAACACTTAGAAATTAAGAGTTGATCATTCAGAGTCAGCCTAGGTTCACTAAGAAAAAGATCATGGCAAACGACATCTTTTTTTTAACGTTACTATACCAGTAAAGTTGAGAAATTCCATAGAAGAAACATATCTAAATTTTAGCAATGTATTTGATCAAGTCATGAAATCATCATAGATAAGGTGGGAAAAAAGGTGGGTTCAATGAAAATGTAGTTATACAGATTTGTATATTCTTGAACAGCCACACTAAACGGTTGATGAATAGGAATATGTGAACAAGGCAATAGTGTATCACAGGGCTCTGTCCTGCTCTGCATTTTATCAATGCCTGGGATAAAGATTTAGAAAGCCCTGTAATCAATATCACACAGTATACACAGCTGGAAGGCTAACATAGCAGATAGCAGAATCTGGATTCAAAAAGTTTACAGTAAGACCAAAGAAAGAATCAAAACAAACAAAATATAGTTTATAAGGGATAAGTGTAAAACCTCACATTTAGAATTTTATATAAAGACAAAATCTGGCTTGATGGAAGGTCATGTGACAGAGAACTAAGTGTTTTGGTTGGCCACAGGTTTTATATGGGCCCTTAACGAAATATGGATGTGAAAAACAACAAAAAAAGCTAATAGATTCGGGGCAGTTAATGTTTATTTTCTCCTTGGTTGTCAAGGATTCTTATTTTATTTATACTCTTCTGAATTTTCCAAATTTTCTACAATGAACATAAATGAATTTTTTTATAAACAAAAAAAACTATTTTTAGTATTTGAAAATATTTGAATGACTATCTTACGGAAGTTGGAGTAGGCTATTCTGTATACTTTTAGAGGCTAGAACTAGGAAAAATAGCTTGAAGTTACAGGAGACAACTTTAGTATAAGTACTTAGCTCACTGTAGAGTGAGTTCCTTTCCCTGGAAGTGTTCACGTAAACGTTGGCTAACTACGGTAGCATAGCATGGTATAGTGGTGAAAATCTCTGGCTCTGCCGAACTACCTGGGTTTAAATCTTGTCTGTGCCACTTACTTAGATAAGGCATGGCCTCAGATAAGGCATGCCATTATTTCTCCAACTATAGAAGAGGCATGATGGTAACTGTACTTATCCATATAGTTGCTAGGGATTAAATGGATTCATCCATATAAATGTTCTTAAGACAATAACTAGTCTATCCTCAATAACATTAACTATTATTATATGCCAGAAGTGGTACAGAAAGGGTCTCTGCTTTGCTTGAGAAGTTAGACTAAATGATTACCAAGAGTTCCTTCCAATTCCATGATGTTATTACTCTAAGTCAGGTGGTACTGTCTTATTACCTAAGCCTGTACTCCTTAATAGAATCCTGATAATAGCAAAATTATTGCAGGAGAGCTAAATATATTACAAAGGAGGAAGTGCCCAAAGGCTACTCAGAATCTCATAGGTTTCATTACCCATATAGGAAGTAGGCCCAGCAGTGGCACTGCGCATATAAACCAAATCCACGATATGAAGTCCTGATGCCTGGACAAAGAGTAGGGCATGGGTGAAGTAGCCAGAAGAGAAAGAGGTCAAAGGAATTACGACGAACAAAAGTCTGTATTCATGAATTCTTTATTCATTAGTTCATTCATTCAACAAATGCATTTACTGAGCACCTGCTATGTACTAGGTATGTGCTGGTTCCGAGCCCAGAAAATAAGACACAGTCCCTACCCTAATGGAGTTTATAGTAAGTGGGAAATATGTTTTAATCAAATAATCACATCAATAGATACAAAATTACACCTGTACTCAGCACATGAAGGAGGAGTACCCAGTGCCATATGGGAGGGATTCGCCCTGGTCAGAGAGGTCAGGGAACACAGCCCTGAGGAAGCCATGACTGAGCAGAAATGTGAAGAAAGGGTGGAAGCTACAAGATGAAGAGGAGGAAGCACATTCTGGGCAAAGAGCGATTGGTGAGGGGACGCGTGGCAAGCAAAAGGAATCGAAAGAAAGCCACAGTGGCTGGAGTGAAAAAGGCAAGGCACAGCATGGTTTGAGATAAAAGCTGGATAGGTATAGGGCCTGTGGTCATTTTAAGGAATATTGTATCCTAAAATAATGGGAAAGCATTCAAATATTTTAAACATTTCGGGGAAGACATAAAGATCAGGTAAAGAAGTCACTCGTGATACATCATGGGAGGTGGAGATCAAAACAGTTGCAGACAGACCAATAAGGCGGCTTTTACAATAATCCAGGAAGAGATGATAGTATCTTAGACTAGGATAGTGGGAGTGGAAGTAGGAGAAGAATATGGATTCAAGAGAGGTTTAGGGACAAAACTGAATGCGAAGCATAAGGCGGAGGAAAGGGTCACGGCGCCTCCAAGCTCTGGCATGCTCCACTGCGGCTGGTGATGCACTGCAGTGAGATAGGGAACATGAAGAGATCTGGGGAAAGAGTTCGGTTTTGACTATATTGTTTAGATGCCTGTGAGACTTCCAAGTGGAGATGTTAAGCAGGAGGTTGGACACGTGGGTCTAAAGCTCAGAGGAGAAACCTGGCCTGAGGAACCATTTTTGCCATGAATAAAGGATAGAATAAGAAGAAAAGAGTGGCTAGGACTTAACCTTGAGTATGTTCCTATTTATTGACCTGGGAAGGACGTGATAAGACTGCAAAAGAGATAGAGAATAAGCAGTCAGAGAAGATGGAGAAAACCAGAAGGGTCTTACGTCACTGAAGCCAAGAAAGACAGGTTTCGAGGAGGAGGGATGGTCAACAGTGCGCACCACTGCCGAGAGGTCGAGGAAGGTGAATGACCCTGGCAAAGCTGTTCTGTCGGGTTGGGGGGCAGGAGTCAGTATGGCAGTGACCTGAGGCATGAGTGGGAAGTGAACAAACAGAGTCAACAAGTATAGATATTCTTTCTAGAAGTCTCTGTAAAGGGGAGAAGAGAATGTGATAGCTGAGGGGAAGGTCGGGTGTTGGGATAGGGTCTTCTCCACGTGCTCTGCCCCACCCCCAGTGGGAGTCTGGTGTAAGCTTTAAATCTGCAAGGAGAATCCAGATGAGAAGGAGAAATGAAATATGAAAGCATAATGGAGAGTGTGCAGCACGGATAAGGTACTGAAAAGGATAGATGGCCAGGGAGTCTTGCCTTTTGGCCAGGAACATGAGGCAGATAGAACTGCCTGGTCATAAGGTGGTCACAAATGGTGAGAACCCTTTTGACGTTATGAAAATACTGGTGGAAAGTGAAGCAACTGGGGTCAAATTCTTCATGCTGCCCCCTGGCTTTAGGGTTCCAAGCGAAATATTTGTGAGAAGTTGGTAAGAAATCCTAGCTTAGGTATCTCAGAGATAAGGTTCTTGCCCAAAATAGAAATGGCAGCAGCCCCTGTGGGTGTGAGTTCTCATGAATCTCTTCTGAGTTGAAATCCAGACCAATCATTTTCTGAAGAAATGATATGAGCTGTGATTATTTTCCCAGCACCAGGCCATTTTGCAAATGAGGAAACTGAGCTGCATCCCTAGCTATGGCTCATTTCAACCAGAATGGAAAAATTTGGAGTTAATAGGGGTCCAAGTTTCCATTGTCCTCCAAGAGTAGAATACCTGCATGGCATGAAGCCATCATCTCAGACACAGTGTCTTCAGACGCCCATCCCAAGCCCTCATGAAGTCATATCACAGGGAAGGAAATCTACTTTGTTTTGAGCATCTGCTGGGTGCCAGGCTCTGTGTAGGGCGCTCGTGCAGACATTATCTCATTTAATCCTCATAACACTCTGAAGTGGCTGGAACTGAGTCTCTAGCCAGGATGAGAAAACTCGGCTTTGCTGAGAGCTCCAAGCTAGTTACTAAGCTCCCTTGTGGCTTTCGTGTATGGCCCCAGACCAACGTGGTCTGCTAGGTCCACGATGAGGTGGGTGTTTGAGTGTACAGCAGGAAATTTCCCTAAGCATTTCCACACTCTCCCAGCCAGCCCAACAGCTGGGAAGGGCTTGTATTTTTATCTTCTCAATTTTCCTTTTTTTCATGTTGTGTTCCAAACAAATATTTGTGGTCATTGCCCCAAAATGCCAAAATATACAAATATCACCTGTTAATTGAAAAATGGGGATGGGGAGGATTTACTGGTATTTATCAGGGACCTTATACATTATTCTTTTTTAAGCCAACACCAACTCCCAACCCCCATTCTCAAAAAACTTCCCATCTGTCAATTGACAGGGCAAGCCACTGGGCAGGGATTCAGGAGGAAGTGAATTTTCCAAGAAAGAGGAGGTAAATTATCGCCCTCTCCATTTCTCAACTGTATATTCCATCTGTCCTTGCCACTAGGGACCCTTAGGATCAACAGTTTCCTGGTCCCCCTACCCTAATTGCGACATCTCCTATGAGAATATCTCATTATTCAGCTTTTATGTTCTGAATTCGTATACATTTTTTGGTATGGTATTTTTCCCAGCTTTAGAATCAGGTAATATGAAAAGCATAAGTAAGATGCTTAAAATGGACCACGAAACTCATGAAAGTACTCCCTCAACAATTTGCTCTTAAGAAACAGCAGCTCCAACCCCAAAGGATCTACTCCTTCAAAGGGCAAATAAACATGACGTAGTGTGTCCCCAGAGTGCCCTGAAGCTTGCTGAAGTGGGTCAGAGACTCAGAAGTCTGCTCCACTCCCATCACAGAGGAATTCCTAGTTCCTTCCCCCTCCAACCTTCATGCACTTCCCCAACTTCTCCCCTTCCCCCCACACCTCCTCCATGTAAAAGTGAGAGGGGTTGTTCTCCCACACGTTTGCACTAGCCATCCCCAACTGACTGCAGTGATGAATCAGTCATCAAAAATCTATCGAACACCAGCTACATGTGAGACTGGATGAAACCCCGTTTCATCACCTATCCTCTGCCTAGCTCATTAAGAACGAGGAACACAGCACTCTGAGAACACATACTGTAGAAATGCTAAATAATAATGATAACTGATAATAACCCTTCAGCCTAAGTAGAAAGCAGATTTTACTGAGGTGGATAAAGTTACCTGAGGAGTACAACGTGTCTACTTAATAAAGTGAGTCAGCACCCACACATGTGTGCTGTTTGTAAAAGTAATATTCTTTATTCACCTTTTAAGTCACACCTGGTATTCAAAGCTTGTCTGTTTCTCAAACACAGGGCCCTTGAAAGCTTTTCCTCCTTAATATATGTGCACCATTGTCCTATTCACTGGAATAATTTTAAGTTATGGGTTCTTTTCCCAACAAGATCAAGTAGGGGGAAAACAGTTGATGTGAACATATCGTGTGTTTAATTTATTCACTCATTCCTTCGGTGAGCATGTGTTCCTGCATGCTATACCTGAGGCACGATGTAGGTAGGCACTGAGATACCAGGGCAAGTAAGACAGAGCCATGAGCTGCTCACAGTTTAGTAGGCACCACACCAATTATAGTAATAAAGTGTCACAGGTACCATGATAGAAATCTGAATCATCATTATAGTAAGGGCCCAAAAAGCCAGAAATGGGTTCTACCTGTGGAAACTCATACTTCACAGAAAAGATAAGAAAGGGTGACTTGGCCCAAAATGTATGACATTTCAGATTCACATCCAAGCATCACTTTTCTCTATACATTCTGTCATTAAGTGACTAATCTTTCTAGATACAAAAGAATTTGTTGTTTCTGGCAGTAATGATAGACAAGCTTAGGAGCCCTGGTATTGACTCGATCAATGTGGGTGAGATGCTTTTAATTGAGGTTTGTGATTTGTATTTTCTTCTGCAGAACAGTCCACAATTACTATCAAACATATCTAATTCTCAGCTAGCTAATCTACAAACAAAATAAAGCAATGGTTCAACCCATTCTGCAAAAATTTTCTATCCCAGTGCCTACTAAATTTCTACCTCCTAGAGCTGTGACTTCACTATTTAAAATATATCAGGTGAAATTTGAATAGAGTCTGTAGTTTAGTTAATAGTATTATACCAATGTTGTTTCTTAGTTTTGAAAATTGTACTATAGTTATATAGATATTAAAATTGGGAGACTTGAGTAAGGCAATATATGGGAAATCTCTGTACTAGTTTTATAACTTTCCTATACATTTGAAATTAATTCAAAGTAAAAAGTAAATAAATATATGTTTATGGATATAGATGGATACATATATATTATATATATTTACATTTTTTTAGATTAATGCTACTCAAAGTGTGTTCCACAAACTCTTTATTACCAATATAGACAAGCTATATATGGAAACTGAAAGCAAGCATTTAGAAACTTTTATAACAATTTGACATTTCCATAATATTTAAGCATGTGATTCTTTTCCTAGAAATTCATTTTTATCACATTTTTTAAAGGCATCAGTCTGCATTAGTCAGGATTCTCCAGAGCAACAGAGCCAACAGGATATGTGTGTGTGTATATATATATAGACAGAGACTTATTTTAAGGAATTGGCTCATGTAATTGTGGAGCCAAATCCAAAATCCAATGGGGTAGGCCAATAGGATGGAGATTCAGGAAAGAGATTCAGAGTCCAAAGGCAATCTGCTGGCAGAATTCCTTCTTGCTCAAGGTAGGTCAGTCTTTGTTCTATTAAGGTCTTCAATTGATTAAATAAGGCCATCCACATTATAGAAGTAATCCACTTTACTTAAAGTCTATTGATTTATTAATAAATATTAATCTCATCCAAAAAACACCTTCACAGAAACATCCAGAATAATATTTGACCAAATATCTGGGCACCATGGGCCAGATAAGTTGACACATAAACTAACCACAACATAGTCCCTGACAGATTGGAAATTTAAAAAGGAAAAAAAAAGCCCTTCACTGGAGATGTCAGGTAGCAGTCTGAAATGTCAGTTCTTGGTGTGTTCTTGGCCAAAGAATGACCAGACACACCGAAAGCAAGGTAAGCACGAGAATGAGGTTTATTGAGGAGAGACAGATAGGATTATAGAGCAAGAGCAAGATACAGGTTTACAGAGTGAGAGCAAGATACATATGCCACAGATGACGATCGGACCCATTGTCATAGCAAAAAGAGAGAGACTTTGGTTATGGTCTGGGTCTTGTTTTGTAGTGTCTGGAATGGACCCTCCTCAGATGTCACCATGGAACCACTTTGATTGGACAGTTGGGAGTTATACAACCTGAGCCTTACTACATATGCAGATCTCCCATGAGCCTCTCTGAAAGCCGGTTGTTCTAGGTCACTTTTCCAGGCTCTACTGTACCTATACTGCTTGGCCCATGGGCTAGAGTCCTCTGCATTCTTTTGCAGTTGGTGTGCTAAGTTCTGATGGGCAGATTCGCGGCAGTGTTCCCTTTCCCCCCAGGTATGGCAGTCGCCTGGAGGTCCCTAGCTGTCTACCTAACAGAGATAGTTTGAGAAGCACTGTATAAGATAACTTCTAATAGTCTACCAAATAGTCGCATTAATAAAAAACATTCAGACTAAGAATGCTCATTTTATGTGGGAACAGGAAAATATACCAGGAGCAGTGTCCTGGCTGATAGCGGGAAAGGAGGATCTAACCACTTTTTTATTCCTTTTATTCTGACCAATGAGCCTGAGCCATTAAAACCCACCTTTGCCCATTAGATACAATTGATATTGCTCTAATCCAGAGTTCCCAAACAGTCTCAGTTCACAGCATCTCAGTGTCTCCGTAATTCTTTCACAGAGCCCCTGGGCCAAAAGAAATAACTAACAGAAATTTCATTTATCCAGTAGTTAAGTCCCAACAACTTAGCTGTTTGAGAAAAATAATACACATAAGTTAAAAGAAAAAATTTCTTTCTTAATAATCAGTTACTTTTAAAAGGATGTGTATGCCAATTGGACACCAAATATCTTCTCAAATTTTGGAACCCATATAGACAAAGCATCTTCACCTCTTATTCCACACTGATTTTTACTTGGTACTTACATTTTGTGAACAAATCCTGAAAATCCAGCTTCCTCAAAGATAAAACATCTTTGAAAGTAATGTAGCACAATCTAACGTCGAAACTGTGAACTACCTTGAGCTAGTAGTTCCCTTGTCCAAAAGATATCAAGTACCACTCTGTTTTCCTGACATGTAAAATATGCTGCAGCACCCCTGTCACTCTGTTGTGGTGTCCTGGGTGCCCAGCGCACAGTTTGGGAATCATGACTCTATTCTTTTTCCGTTTTTGATTCTGTTTTCTCATTTGCAAAATATAAGTGTCTATTTTAAGTGTCTAGCAATCACCTGTTTTAAACCTAAGGTTAAGCAGAATAGAACAATTACTGTCACATTATAATACTGGCCTTTCACTCAAGAAGTTGTGCATTCTCTTCTCATTCTTTATCTGTGGTCATTAGGTCTGGTGGAGGGTAAGCAGGTGGCAAGGAGGTGGCTAAGGGCGGAAAGCAGGAACCGAATTGTAGCCAAGAACCAAATTGTGGCCAGTTCCTTGGTGGGAACATACATAGTAAAAAGTTCCTAGTAACCTTTAACTGACCTAGAGCTCATTACCATGTAATTAGCATAACATGGGTGGAGTTTTCATGAAGGATTCTGGGGAAGACCCACGTGCATAAAGGGAAACTGTTATATAACCAACTGTTATGGAACCTGTTATGTAAGCTATTATATAACCCCAACCTATCAATCTCCCCAAAAGGCAGGAAACAATAACCAATGCTGCCAAGAGAAAGGCGGGACAAACTAGTGGGCTTATAAAAGGCAGCGTGTACACAGACTTCCGGGTCTTTCTCTACTCTCTCTGGAAGGTATTTTCACTTTGTGTCTGTGTTTGTGATCATTCCATCATTGGCTCAGCTCGGTACCAGTAGTCATTCTTGACACTGGGAACCGGGAGACCAGGGAACATCCAGACAAACCTAACAATGGTGAACACAATAGACTAGATGGCCCCCAGTGGCCAGGCATCCCAAACATGTGCCTAAGAGAGTATAACAAAATCTTTTGCTGTGTTATGTATTTAAATAAGAATAGAGTTCTTAATTATGTTATTTTTTTAACAGATACTTAGATCAATACTAAAAGCAGTACAAAAAATAGGTATAATTTAGTACCTTTTTTACTAATTGTTAACCATTCTCAATCACATCTTAATCTAATTCTGGTTTTTGTGACCAATTATATTTATTTCACTCACTCAAGTTCTTGTCATTGTAGTCAAAAGTCCCTTGGATCATAAAAGTGACTCTGACAGCAGTCCTTTGGGGTTTACCATAGCTTGAAATCAAAAGCCTTTGCTTTCCTCATCTGTGTCCATACTTTCTTTTCATCATCACCATTGTCATCGTCATCATAATATGACCTGTTTATTTTATTTGGCTGGTGTCAATAGTTGGAGAGGTGCCTTCCCTCTATCCTCTTTCTAGCTTTTTCCTCCCTCATTTCCATAAGCAGAGGAAAGGGGGGAGGGGGAGGGGGTGGGGAAGAGGGAGCGAGAAAGAGAGAGAGATCTCTTATATCACCTGCAGGACTGTCTCTTCCTCACAACAAAAAAAAAAGACACTCTCTCTCTCTCTCTCTCTCTCTCTCTCTCTGAAGCTTCTTTTGTCTACTATTTACTAGCAGCTACATACAGCTGACACAACCTGTCTGTGATATTAAGCTACTATCTAGTAATGGAGACCATATTCCCTTTCCAGAGATAAATCCAAGCTATCAGAACCTACTTTTTAAAACCTCTTTCACAATAAACAGAACATAATTTCAGCCAGTTGCCCAGAGCGGCTTCACACTCTGCACACCAGGATGCAGTAGAGCAGGGCTCTCCCCTCCATCCCATTTTCACGAGCCTGATGTTGAACCTCCCTCTTCTTTCTTGCTGGGGCTTTTCTATAAATCAGATGTCAACAAATATATTGGATTCTTTATATTTTAATCTGTTTAACATTTTGAAAGATTCAGGAACATTATTCATTCAACTATAGCTCCTTTCCAATTACCTGAGGTTAGGAAGATTAGCTGGATACCTGTGTGGAGCAGGTGTCCCAGAAGCCACCTCTCTGTGTGTAGACTCCAGCTGGCACACAGCCTTGAGTGGGAAGGCTGATGGATCTGGATCGCGCTCAGTAAAAAGTAAAAGCCTAGGAAAAGTACAGGCCCCCAGGCCCGAACAAAGCAGTTGAGTGGTTCCTTCTGGGGGTAGGGTGGGAATTTTTTCTTGTCCTGCTCCTGGGGATAAAAGTAAAGTCTAAGCTTCTTTGCAACAGTGACCAATTCCCCATCAGAGGGTCTCCTGCTATTGCAGAGCTAATTTCATGAGTGATAAATACAGGTTGTCTCAAAGTGAGAGCAGACAGAGGAAGAAACAGAGAAAAAGCAAAACCAAATTTCTAAACGTTACCCGCCTTGCAAAACAAGAGGAAATTTTCAGAACCAACAAGGGAGATCAGCCCACCCTCAGATCTCCCTCAGACATGTTTTCTTCCTTTTCCTTCCTGACTCATCGGGTTTCTTTAGGAAAGCCTGGTGAGAAGGGATTATGAAGCAGGCGAGGGAGCCAACCTTTTCTGGCAACATGCAGCATTTTGATTTCAGATTCTGCAAATCTTCACGAACAGACCGGTACGCCAGTGTTCCAGGCTGGAGTCCAGCAGCAGTTCAGCTGCTGATGAAGCAGATCAGATGGTCGGTGCTGTCAGCCAGAGACCCAAGGACTTTCCTGGGGCTACACCTCTCTGGAAGCTTGAAGATGTTGGGACAGGTTTGCCTTCTGAAATGTGCAAATGTCACCAGCCAGGAGTGGCAGATGCCAACAGGCCTCTGAAAACAGATCTCCATCTGGCAATGGGTTAGGTTTCCTGGGACACAGATTAGAATAGTTTGAAACAAAGTGGCGGAAGCACCAGTTCAGCTTTTCACATATTGTTATGGTCTCTGTGTCATTTCCTGCCTTTGGAATTTATTTCCTTTCCAGGTTCAGCAAAACCAATGAATGAGGAGAAAGAGGTTGGGGCTTGTCTTTGCATCTGGCCCAGTGGAGGGGCAGCTCTGCCACTGAGAGCTCTGCAGGTTGCATTCTCCAGTGCTCCTGTTTGCTCACACTGAGCCCAGTTTGGGGGGGGCGGGGTGCGGGAGCCTTAGGAATGGAACAGTAAATTAGGGAAGGGAGCCATCTCCAGTTGGGTCAGATGAATCCTCTTGTTCCTAGAAAACAGAAAGGGAAAGAATAGGTTGGAAGGGTGAAAATGATGTTCTATTGAGGAAAGCTTTCTCCCACCAGCACCCCATTCAAGGATGCAGCCCCCCCTTGAAGGTAGGAGGCCAAAAGCAGCTCTACAGGGTCTCACCCCCATCTTCTTGAGTCTATTAGCAGGCCAGCGAGGTACACAGAGCAGTGGTATCTGCTACACAACAATGACCTGCTTTGTTTTATTTTACTAGTATTTATTTCACATTTTGTTCCAACAAGGATTTAAGGTAGCAGTAACTGCTTTTCTGGCAGCATTTTAATGTTTATTTTAGGCACTTTGAAGCTAACATGAATCCTTATTAAAAAATCTTTCTGCAGCTCCTGGCATACTCTGAACACCCACTGCGGTTCTGCAGTGCAGGGACCTCCAGAGGCCAAGGCAGACCCTCTTGCCCCAAAGGCCTCAGGAGCCAGTCATAACTCAATGCTGTTCCTGCTGTCCTTGCCATTTCTCTAAAAGGTTTGTCTCTCTAGATAGTGATCCACCATCAAAAATAAGTTCCTTCTGAAAAGCCAGCTTACACAGCCCTTGTCAGGAGGAATCTTGTGGAGCATGTCCACATGTCCAGAGTCCATCTCTCTCTCTAGACTGAGAGGTCAGAGTTCACAGCTTTAGAGAAAGGGGTAATTTTTGCTCCAACCCTCAGTCTAAACAGCTAACCTAGCAGCAAGTGCTATAGTCAACACAAAAGAAGTTGCAACTGGTAATCAACTTTTATTCTAATGTCACATGGTCCCCAGAAACAAGAACAAAAGCTTCCCCTCTGTCAGTTTAAACAGTCTTTGCTCAAGGCTGCAGATGCCACCACTGCTGAGAGCTGGTAGTGATGGGCCTGCTGCCTTGGGTTATCATTTGGCTCAGGCGTCAATCAAACTAACCTTTCCAAATCACACCATCTCATCAAGAGTTCACAGAAATGGTTTCCTGTGACCTTCACAGCAATTGCTCCCAACAACATTAGGAAGTTCTAGAGGAAGTAAGTAAATAGCTAGGGCAGAGTTGGCTCTATAAAGAGCAGTGTCAGAAACACCTGTAGAGTATGAAAGCTACAAAAAGTCTGCCCTGATTTTCCCCCACAAAAGTGCACTCTGCAGATTAAGGCATTATATTTGCATGTAAAAGTGTAAGCTGGGTCTAAGAAATCTGTAAATCATTGTTTTAAATTTTAGAGGGTCTGACTGCACAAGTCTGGCAGGAGGCCAGGAATCTGCATTTTTACCAAGCCCACCTGTTGATGCTGGTACAGGTGGTCTGTGGCTCATACTGTGGAAAACTGTGCTGCAAGGAATTGTGAGTCATTGTTGCATTCGTATGGATGAACAGGTAATACAGCTGAGGATGGCACCCAGATTCCAGGCCAGGCTTTGGCACTCTGTGTGACCTTGAGCACAACAGTTTAATTCCTTGAGACTGAAGGCCTCAGGACTAGATGAAGACCTCCAAAAATCTAGCTAGGAACTGGCTTCTAAATTATGGTCCCAAAGCCTACAAAGTAGGAGGGCTGTTCCCAAGTGTTAGAGAGACCAGGATCGCAGCCATGCCTTGAACACTCACTGTAGTTCTTCAATCCAGAAAACCCCACAGGCCAAGGTGCACCCAATTGCCCCAGGCCTGTAGTCCTGGAACTCCGAGGTGTTGTAATACAAGAATGGCAGCAACAGGAACATCTTTCTTTGCCCTCAGCCATTTCCAAATAGGAGAAAAGGAAAGGGAGAAGACTAGATTAATATAGTGCTGTATATGCATTATTTTTAAAATCATGATTAACCCTAGTATCACTAGTCCCATTTTGAAGATGAGGGAATTGAGGATTAAAGAGGTTGAATAACTTTCCCAGGTTCATAAGGTGACGTGGCTATTGAATGCTTGAGCTGAAATCTGAATTCATGTCTGCCAAGATCCAAGTTCCATGTTCTTTCCACAAAACCATTCACAACTGAAAGTTTTGCCGTTCTGAAGGCCTGGATGTTTTAAGACCCTCCAAATACCCTCACCTCTCCCTGACCTCCCCACCACGCCTGTTGCTCACTCTGCTTCAGACTCTCCCCTCCTCCTTGGTCTTTACTCCACCCCTGACCTCCCGCTAATCCTTTGGCTGCACTCATTTCTTATCCCCACAGCTTCTTAACTCCCAGGGATAAAACATCATCTTCTTCTGGGCCCACATGGACTTTTCTGGCCCACAGCAACTCCAGCCACTGATTTCAAGATCAACTCAGCAGGGTTCTGGAGAACTCTGGTTATACCCAGGGGTTTCCATGAATTAAGAATCTTCAAATGCTTAAGAGACACTTACAGATTTGAACACACACACACACAGAGGTTTCTTCTCAACTCAGGGCAGAGATATAGGAAACCTGGGTTAGCCAATGCTCTTCTGTTAGGAGATGCCCCATCAAACCTCAACCTCCTAATAATAATGATTATCCTGGGATGCTGGGCACCCCCTAGTGGGAGAAATGGAGAGAGAAGACAGACTGTTGGGATGCTGTTCTCAGTAACCCATCCACCCCCAACTTCCTGCCCCTCAGCTGTCTTCGCCTCCCAGCCCATCTCACTGTTCTTGGAATGATTCATTCTTCCCACGATGATTGGGCCTTTTGCCCCACAAAGCCTTCCCTGTCTTTATAGACATAAGGAACTAAAATTAAGCAGAAGGCAACTTAGGCAGAACAGCAGGAAAAACTTTCAATGGCGAGAGCTCTTGAAAGACTGAAATAGCCTTATAAGGCAAACTAAGTAAGGACTAACTGCACTAGGCAAAACAATAGAGCATATTTTGGAAAACTATTTTTGGAAGTCAGGAGGATGAGGGAACAGCTACTTCCCTGATTTCATATGTTAATGTCCACACACACTCTCAGCCTGACTTCACGGACTGATTTCATATTAATTAATGCCCTGTGCTATATCTCAGCCTTTCTAAGGCCAAGGGAACACCCAACATTTATCCATTTTGGAATAAACAGATGAAGCCCTGGCCAGCAGAGGGAAAGCCCATCCATGAACTAGGCACTATACACCACTGTGGGACATTCTGAACATTGGTGTACTGTCACCCACTCTTAAAGGCCAGTGCCATAGCCCCCATAGGATGAGTCCTATCATATTGTAACCAAAAAGCATTTTCTGAGTACCTACAATAATCTAGGATTGGGGATCTTAAGCATTTTTAAGATTTGTCCACGTCTAGTTTAGTCCCTTATCCAAACAAGGGCCTCAATAAAAAAAGGAGAGCTAACATATTTGGCTGGGTGCACTAATGACCTTTCTGGGCATTTTCACAGTCCCTATTTGAGTTTAATATCTGAGAACTTGTTCACTGGGCAGGGGTCAGCCAATCTCATCCTGTGGCCCAATGCCTGTCCCTAAGGGACATGACAATTTTATAGCACCCCACCTCCAGGTACAACTTTGGTTGCTATGATCTTACTCATTCCTAGATTTGAGTCATTGGCTCATTAGTGTCCATTCAACCTGGACTTCTCTGATAAATCCCCTAAGACCTTGCCCATAATGCTACCAATTCCTGTGTAGGATTTTCTCCGCTGTGGCTCCTGCTTCATCTTGAGCCTAGTGGCTTGGGCAGTCTAATCTCACAACTGCTTACAATGTTGATCCTTTTCATCTTTTCTTTCAGAGCCATTTGATGATGTCCATCTTTCTGACAACCAAGAACTTTGGAAGAATCTCTCGCCTCAGGCTCTCCCATTTTTGTATCCAGACTGGCAGCCTTCCAAACTCACCAGAGGCATCATGGAATGAAACTCTCTGTGGAGGGTTGGAGGACAAATTGAATGCAAGTTTATTGGACATCTGAGAGAAAGAAGAAAGGTCAAGGATGCTCCAGCTTAGTCAGCCTTTCAGGACTGACAGCAGAAGCTGGAATTCCTTCTTGTATAAATTGGGCTTTAATGAAAGGCATTTTTTAATCCAGAGACCTTTGGCCCTCACTCTGAATGGGACAATCAGTGGGTGGAGCAAGGCTCTCAGTTGGCAGGAAGGACACGCTGACCTCTGGCCCCACTGCCTTCCCCAACAAAAGCTGTGGTGAGTTAGCTAAGCTACCTGAAGTGCTTCTGTAAGATGTAGAATGTTCTAAATCATATAATCTGGCCCTGCCTTTATAAGGAAGGGTAGTGATGGCTTTATGTGCTTAGAGGAGAAAACATATGGAGGGAAAATGAGAATTAAAAGGAATAAACTAACTACTGGCTGCTTTGGATGTCTGGAAGAGAGGTAATCCTCAGAGAAGAGGTTCCAGTTCTGAGAGTTAGTGATAAGAAAACCTCCACTACTTCTGTCTCAATTTCAGAAGAAATAAAAACCAAATTGTAAATCTAGAGATGAAGGTACATTCATCTGGGGAGAGGACTAAACAAGCTGTTATATTTCAAACAGATATTAGGACTACAAAAATGAACACGTTTAACTTGCTAGTAGAAGCATTTCTTTCCTGCAAGTCACCACAGATCAGATTAGACACCAAAGAGAGGTTACAAAAAATTCTTTTTCATGCAGGCTAAGAAGCATTAATTTGAGCTGTCTGTAGTAAGCTGGATTCCTAGCACTGCATGCTTTCCAAGAAAAAGCAAAAGATGAGCAACCAGAGCAGTTTTGGGAAATTCAGGTGTGTGCTTTCTCGGTAAGAATGAGAATAGTGTGGTTCAGCTGGCCCAGAGCTGCTCCAGAAGAAATCAATGGTGTGCAGCTTGGGAGGTGAACCTGAGGGGATGGGGCCACTGAATTAGGCCCTTGGAGAGCCAACATGACCCTCCGAGGCAGTGCTTGTGGGCAGGGGGACAGGTATAAGCTGCCTGCCCGTGCCCATGGCAAGTTAAATATGTATTATCTGCTAACATCCCCAAGGGACGGGACTTACGTGCCAGCTGGAGATCTCTCCGGAAAGACAGGTATGTCGCTCTTGGATGATGTCCAAGGAAACCAGGTGAGGGCCTGAACTGAGGCCAGCAAGGCAGGGTGTGTAACACCTGAAGAAGCTGGGTGGGGGTCATCAGCTCTACACTGAAGCAGGGGAGAAGGGGTGTGGTGTGTTCATGAAGGGTGGGTGTGAGCATTCCAGAGCCTAGATAATGTTTACGGAAGAAGCTTCAATCAATATGGAATACAAGTCACTCTTGCTGTCCTAAAACCTTTCTTCCAGCTCAGTGTCTGATTCTTTTAAAGCCACAATACAAGGAAACTCTCAGTAATGTTGAAGCTAAGATAGCCCTAGATTGGACGAGATGGCCAAATCTGCCACATGTAGCCAAGGAAGCAAGGCAAGCACCCGAGGACTCCTGTTTGACCTGAAGAGGCTGCTGGCTATGTTTCTGAATCATAGTAACAAAGTTAAAGGAAGCAGTCCGGGCTTCACGAACTTGATTTTCCATCCCTCACTTCTGGGAAGGCTTAAACCACCCTCCAGTGTCCTTTCCACCCCTGTATCTTCCTTCGTACCCTTTCTTCCTCTTATTCCCAGTGGTGTGCTGGGGCTGGCTCGTCCCACCTCCCAACTCCGTGTTCAGTAACATCACGTAGGCAGCTTACAATCAGCCATGGTGGGAGTATTTATACCGTGGAAACTGGCAAATGCTACGAATCAGAGCTTTATGTGTTTTTCCTGGAGAGCCGTTGCTAAACCTACCAGTGCACCATGCCCATAACTGGGAGTTTTATGTGGGAGAGTAGGGCAGTGAGCTGAGGGAACCATGTAAGAAGTTTGGGGAGGAGGATGGAGAGGCCCAGAGTGTTCGGAGGGACGTGGTTCTGCATCCCTCACAGCCACACATACCCACCCCCAGCTCAAGCCTTGAATTCAGTATTTAACAGTCATTCAATAAGAACCTGCTCTGTGTCTGCAATGACATGGAGGCAGCTTTCTATTGATTTGGAGGGTTGGTTACCATCCTACTCAAACATTTTTTGAGGCTTATGGTACAGAGTATAATAACCTAGGTACACTTTGTGCATATTCTGTGTACTGGGTTATTATACCCTGTACCATATGATGAATATGATCCATCTTTCCTATTATAGATTTAAAGTGTTTTCTTATGTATTCAATCTTGCTTTTCCTTGTCCAACCCCCCATATAAAAGTGTGTGTTCCTCTTCCCCCAAATGTGTTTCCCATTGACCTTTGGATTCAACATCTTTTTTTTTGAAAATGTTTCCAAGCCACATAATTATTACACCCTCTAGAGTAGAGTTCCTTGACTTTAGGGTACATAAAATCGCCTGGGGAATTTTGTTTGGATGCAGGTTTGCATTTCATTTTACCTCCCACAATCATCTCTCCCTTGCACCTCTTCAACTTTAAGAAGTCCCACTGACAGCAGTGGGCTGGGAGGGACAACACCTTGAAGCATATTGGACCAAGAGTAGAAGTCTGAACCAAGCAACCAAATCCAGATGCCAGGTGGCATTAGATTCCCTTTCAAGAATTTGAACTAGAATGCTGTCTTAACCAGAGTTCCCCACCACCACCACCAAAGCAAAGCCTGAGATAGGGATCTGTATGCAGTAATTTATTTGAGGATCCCAGAGAACAGGAGTGCAGGATATGGGGAGTGAAGGAAGGAAGGACGAAAAACCAGTGCAAGGATGTGTTAGTGAACCGGGCTCAGCAAAGGGCAACAGGTGCTCGGTCCTGTGGGACCTGCTAATGAACCTTCTGACTCGCATCTCATTCCCACCTCAGGTATTTATCCAGCCTCTCCCTTATGAACAGTGCTGATTAAATGCTCTATAACCTTTTATTTTCCAGTTTTCAAATGGTGACTTGGTTACCTAGCATCCTCCAAAAGTCACCAATGCATTTTATTTTAGTATGATTATGAACTCATGAGTTTAAACATATTTAATGTGTTTCAATCCATTGCAGTCATTACTCTAATTAGTACTCAAATTATCCCATCTTTGGCCAATGGAAGTTTATTCATGTTGGCTCCTGAATCTTTTTGGTACAACCCCAGTAGTCTTTGATAGCATCCTTCCTTTCTGGTATGATAAGACATTCTAGAGCAGATCTATCCAATCCTTTTTGTGATGATGGGAATGTTCTGCATCTGTGCTACATGATACTGTAGCCACTAGCCATATGTGGCTATGAAATACTTGAAATGTGGCTAATGTAACTGAGGAACTGAATTTTAAATTTAATTTTGATAAATTTTACTTTAAATAGCCATAGGTGGCTAGTTGCCACCATATTGGACAGCACAATCTTAGAGTAACTTTGTATAAGAAATGAAGAAATTTAGGTACAGAGAAGTTTAATTTGTCCGCAATAGAATTCAATCTTTGTCAGCAGAATAGTGCAGGGACTGACTGCATCTAAATAACCTGGGAAATATTTGTAAAATATTGATTTCTGAACCTCTCCCCCAGATATTCTGATTCATTACATATGAGGTAGTGCTCAGGAATCTGTTGTTTTATTGTTGTTATTTTAATGTTACCATGTGATTCTGGTGAGCAGCTGCAGGAACCACTATATTAGATTGCTGGAATGTAATATTTATGTTATGGCTATGGTTCATTAAAAATCATTCCAATGAATCAACTGTACATCTTTAACTACATGTGGCCAGTTTTCAGTCCTTCTCAGAGGACCATAGCACCGTGCTAGCTAAGTAATTAAGAGCTACAGGTGCTTGTAGAGGCTTGCCTCCCTCTGGCTTCAGTACAGGCCTTCTGGCGTTTGTTCATCCCTAATTTAAAAGGGCACAAAGCCAAGCCAAAAGTGAACAGCCTTCATCCTCAGACCAGCCATCATGACCCATTGTACTTCCCATATATGTTAAGAGCTGTGAAAGATCTGAGATTTTACCCTGATTGCACTATAACAAGTTAGCCTGCCACAGATTCATGGATGCCGGCAGAAGACATGAGATTCCTGGCCCAAAGACAAAGGACTTTATTACACTCAGCACAGCAAGCAACATAAGATTCATGTTCATATCAGTTCCATTTGCTCCCCAAGTCCCAAGGAGGTAACATAGAATAGTCCAGGTAGATACTGTACACACAATGGGTTCCATCACAGCTGAAGAACCCCAATCTTTTATGATGGGCCACAAGCAAGCTTGTCCAACTTCACCCCAAAAGGAAACATTGTCTTTCTTATACTCTACAGCAAACAAACCATCTTTTTCTGTTCTATCTTCCAAGGCTGTTTGATATGCAAATATCCTTGAAAAAATAGTCCTAAACAATAGGCTATAAATGCCTCTGCTTGAAGACATGCAGAAATATGGGAGACCCATGGAGAATTGTCTCCCCACAATGTACACCCCAGGCCACTATTCCTGGCCCATCTGCAGCGTGGTAAACCCCTAGAACCTTGAACAGAGACTACAGTATCTGTGTAGAGATCCTTCTATTCCCTCCCAGCTACGATGACTTTGGACTTGGCTCTGTCCCCTGGGGGAGGTAGTAATGCATCATTGTTAGAAGTGCTGCCTCTAAAGTCAGACTATCTGGGTTCACATCTCAGCTATGACACTTATTAGCTGTGTGTCTTTGCAATATTTACGTAACCTCTCCATGCCTCAA
This sequence comes from Daubentonia madagascariensis, assembly GCA_023783475.1. Taxonomy (NCBI): domain Eukaryota; kingdom Metazoa; phylum Chordata; class Mammalia; order Primates; family Daubentoniidae; genus Daubentonia; species Daubentonia madagascariensis. The sequence continues at coordinate 33,540,187 of JAKFHU010001035.1, read as the reverse complement.
TTTCCTCATCTACAAAATGGGAATATAATAATACCTACCTCAAGGTTAGTATAAAGATTACATGAGACAAAACATATAAAGTATTTAACCCAAGTTATGTAGCAAGTCCTCAGTAAACATTAGCCATTGCTGTTACCACTCATTATTATTAATGTTTTCTCATGACTTTTCCTGTCATAGTGGACCTACTTGCTCACATAAGAACCCTAACACCATTGGCTTCTTTAGGTTTAATTAAAATTACCAATCCTAGTTTATACCCTTCCATCACAACCTGAGAGCCAGCTTAACACCCAGCTGGGTTTGTTCTATTCCAGCAGTGGGCAAACTATGGCCCATGAGCCAAATCCAGTCTGTCACCTGTTTTTGCAAGCAAAGTTTTTGGAACACAGTCACATCCACTCATTTACATATTGTCTATGGCTGCTTTAGTGCTACAACACCAGAGCTGAGTAGTAAAGCCTAAAATATTTACTATTTGGCCATTTAAAGAAAAAGTTTGCCAATCCCTGCTCTATTCTCTTCACAGCCCGTACACCAACCCCATCCAACAATCTTTAGGATTGGTTACTGATCACCAAGGAGACCAGGTAAGGGTGGGAATGAATCACTGCCACCTCTTTTCATTAGGAAAACAACTCCAAATTACTATTAGGAAGGCATCAATTTAACCTTTTAAGAACACTACTTTGTATTACTCTTCTCTGAATTGGTCTATTTACATAGTCCATCAATTGGCTAATGTCCATTTAACAAACATTAGTAAACTATCATTGTGTAAGAGTATTAGGTTGAAAACAGAAGACTTTTATTTTAGTGGAAACTTCCCTTTATCAAAGGATTTTATCAAGGAGTACTCTAAAAGTGAATTAGCCTTTCAAATAAGAATAAATATAGATAGAATTTATCACTTTCATTTTCTCCACAAATATCTTTCACATGTTAATAACACCCTAATGAAGACAGACATTAGATGAATATTTATGATGGCTATGGTTGATGAATATTGTCCATGACCTATGTGTTCAGTACTGACTGTCAGAAGTGAGTCACGAGACATGTCTGGTCATTATATAATAATTGACTATGCACTGGATGACCACTTTATATTAGCCCTCAACAATGGGAATGTCGATTCCCATGTAGAATTTTCAACTTCTTTTATGAAATATCCTTTCAGAGCAGAGATACAGAAAGTCATTTGAGAAACCAAGCTCTGAGTAAACGGCACACATAGATGCCTTTATCATATTCAGAGGTGAGGCTTCAATTGCCTTCTGTAAAACTGCCCCAAACCCAAAAATGCAAAAAGGAGAGTGGGGAGGAAGTGTTTAATAATTAATGGGTTTCTTTTGTTATGAAAACAATATAACATTTTTCAAATTCTAAAGAAATATGTCCTTTATTCCTATACCCTAATATGATTATTTTTATTTTTGTGTACTCCCATTTAGACTTGGTCCAAATATATACAAATGTTCACATTTGGTTGACTCTCAATAAGAGTTTGTCCTGCTAGCAATAATTTTTAAAATGTGCACAAAGATTTATCCACAGGATGCTCATCACAGAGGTATCAACATCATCACGTATTAGAGCTAGAAGTGGTTTCTACCCTGGCTGCACAGTCACGTCAGTTAGGAAGGTTTAAAAAATACTCACACTCTGGGCCCACCTACCAAAGATTTCAATTTTTTTTTTTTTATTTTTTATTTTTTTAGACAGCATTTCTCTCTGTCCCCCAGGCTAGAGTGCAGTGGCATCATCATAGCTCACTGCAACCTCAAACTCCTGGGCTCAAGCAATCCTCCTGCCTCAGCCTCCCAAGTAGCTGGGACTACAGGCGCGCTCCATGACTCCTGGCTAATTTTTGTATTGTTTGTAGATACTGGGTCTTGCTCTTGCTCAGGCTGATCTGAAGCAATCTTCCTGCCTCAGCCTCACAAAGTGCTATGATTACAGGCCTGAACCATTGCACCAGGCCCAAAGATTTCAATTTAATTAGCCTGAGGTGGGGTCTGGGCGTGAGTATTATTTTAAAGTTCCCCAAGTGATCCTAAAGTGCCGCCAAGTTGAGAGCCATTGATCTAGCCCAACTCCTTAATTTTACAAGTCAACCACTGAGACCTAGGAGTGCACCTCAAGCTTACTGCCCTATTCACAGCCAGAAGCCTCCCAGAGCCCCCAAAATCATGGCAAATAAACAGCTGGTGAAGGCCCTCTTTGAAAAAGAAAATATTCAGCACTTTCCTTGGATGGGAGTGTAGGGGTAGGGGTGGGCGTGTTTCCAGGGTTCTGAGAATAAGGATTTAGCCTTTTCAAAGAACAGGATAAAACTGCCTTGAAATATTCACCTACCACTCAATAATATGGGGTGTGGTATAATCCCTTAATCGGTGCTGTGCCTTTGGTCTAGTTAGTATGTATTGTCCAAATGTTTGGGACTGGGTTCTCTTGGCCATCTTGTCTTCAGTTTAATATTCATCAGGATGACGACCGTTATTTAGAATTCTCCCGAGAGAGTAGGCCCCAAAACTGAGGATTTGGCATGCTCTTTCTTTTCTCTTTGCCGTGTTGTTGCAATTTAAAACGCTTCTGTGTTGTCTCTCCTTTTGGGAATTTCCTCTGGAGCTGGAGATTAATCATTATGCAAACATTAAATACTTTGGACGTTCTAGAAAGGAAAGGAATTTGTTTAAGCAATCCTGTTACTGTCGTTTAAATGAGAGACAACAAACAGCTGTTGTGATTTGTCCTGCATTCAAATTCTACTGTGCGGTTCGTATGATATTAAATTATATTTAATTTTTCCTTGAGATTTATATGTACCTTTGCCAAAACCTCTGGGTTCCCATGAATCTCCAGATACATCAACTATCACCCAGCCTGTCTGCGCTCCCTCTGAGACCTGAAGGCCATTCTGGGAAAAGATAGATTAAAACATTTCTCTCTTGGAATGTTAGTTTGACTGAGATGTTATTTAGATTTTCTAAATAGCCTAAATGCCTGGGGTGATCTGAAAGGAAATGCTGCAGAGTCTAATGTTGCCTAATAAATAGGGCAAGTCATGCTCACTGAGGCACAGCCCTAAGGGAAAAACAAAGTTCTCACTCTTGTTCTGAAGGTCAAAACTCCCTGGCTTGGCTTGTCACATTCTCTCCTTCTATGTCCTCATGAGTTTCTAAACAATAGACTGCTGGTTAATAATTCTTTATATTAAACTTTCCCTGTTCAAATCACCATGTGGTTTCTCTCTCCTTGTCTGACCCATACTGATACCGGATCCATGCTAGACACCAAGCTCCCCAAGCGCAAAAGTTAGTGCTGCAGAGCTGGGACCAGGGTGAGGCAAGTAAGGCACATGGGTTCGTGGGTTATAGGTTAACTCAAGGGCAAGGTCACCTGAGGGTGAGTGCCTCCTTGAATGTTATACTTCCAGGGGTGGGGAACCTAGAGCCTTCTGATTTCAAGATTGTTCTTTTTTAAGCACCAAAGAGGCAAGAAAAGCTTCATGTTTCTCTGCTGCACCTCTTTTAATAAAAGGATTTGTTATGTAAAATTTGGATTCAGTCAAAAGGCTGCCTTTAAGGCCCTAGAAGGCCACATGTTCCCCAGCCCTGCATGGCTATGCTGTTTTCCTTCTTTCTTTTTTTTTCTAGAGAGTGATCTGGCACCTCCACAGAATTCTAGTAGGTGCTCAATTAGCACTTAGTGAAAAACTGAATTACCTTTTCTTTCTCAGAATCATTTCCTTAATGCTGTTTAAGAAAACATTTGAGTCTAGACACAGTATAGTGTGGTGTTCAAAAGCCAGACTTCAAAGTCTTGTAGACCCAGGTTCAGTCCTAGCCCTACAATGACCCTGGTCAAGTTGCTCTCTGAGCCTCAGTTTCTTTAGCTGTAAACTAGACATAATTATAATACCTACTTCATAGTGTTGTAGAAAAGATTAAATAAGATGATGCATATAAAACATTTAGCTCAATGCCCTCAAATGTTAGTTTCTAGTGTTAATGGTAGGCTAAAGTCACTCCCCATTTAATTAGTTCAAAATTTTCCCTAGTCTCAATCACACAATGATGAAATAAAACCCAAAATTCATTATGTCAGTAATGAGTCTTTCAGAGGGGATCTAAAGTCACAAAAGTTGAACATTGCCTCTCTCTGTCCCAAGAGCCAAACCAGCCAAAGTAAACAAAGTTTAGGAAGGAATGTAAAAAACATAACAACAGCATTGATCTCCTTTCCCATGAGGGAAGCTTGGATTAGAACAAATATTCAATCTGTTCTTTTTTGTTTCCATTTCAAAAGGTTAAAACTTTTTCAAATTCAATTAAGTGAAAATCTTTAGTGCCCCTTTCATGTTCCAGGAATTATGATAGGGAGTAAAGATTCAGAAATAAGATCTCCTCCTTGCTCTCAGTCAACGGTCTTGAGGTATAGAAATAAGCATATTCACAGAGCAAAGGCTATTTTGGGTAAGAATCACTCTAATTGAGGTGGAGTTCACAGGCTCCACAGGAGGGAAACAGTGGAGACCTGGTAAGAGAATCCTTCCCAGAGGAGAAAAAAGTAATATCACTGTTGTCATTGCACTGTAGAAGTGGAAAGGGAACAGAAGGCATTACTTGCATTATTCAAGTGACTACAGCAAGATGGTGTTTTGTATAAAACTCACTGTTAGTGTATTTGCACGTGTTGAGCTTGTTTTAGTCCATTTGGGCTGCTATAACAAAATGCCATAAACTTGGTAGCTTATAAACAACCGAATTTATTTCTCACAGTTCTGGAGGCTGGACATCCAAGATCAGGGTGCGAGCATGGTCAAGTGCTAGTGAGGGCCCTCTTTTGTTGCAGACTGCAAACTTTTCATTGTAACTTCACATGGAAGAAGGGGCAAGCTAGCTCTCTGAGGTCTCTTTTATAAGGCTACTAGTCCCAATCATGAGGGCTTCATCTATGAAGTGATCTAATCACCCAACCTTTGGGAGGTTCATCCAGTGAACCTTCCAAAGTTCCCACCTACTAATGCTATCACCTTGGGAGTTAAGATTTCAACATATGAATGTGGGGGAGACAAAAATATTCAATCTATAGCAAAGCTGCTAATACTGACAATGATAGCCACTACTTATTGAATACTTAGCATAATGCTAGGCATTTTATATCCCTCAATTCATTTTTAATCCTTCCAAAAAAAAAACTGAAATGTAGGAATTATTATTATAGTTTTACAGATAAAGAAACTACTGGGCATGGTGGCTCGTGCCTGTAGTTCCAGCTACTTGGGAGGCTGGGATCGATTGAGGCCAGGAGTTTGAGGCTGCAGTGAGCTATCATTACGCCTGTGAATAGCCACTGCACTCCAGCCTGGGCAGCATAGTGAGAGCTGGGAAGGGAAGGGAAGGGAAGGGAAGGGAAGGGAAGGGAAGAAGGAAGGAAGGAAGGAAGGAAGGAAGGAAGGAAGGAAGGAAGGAAGGAAGGAAGGAAGAAAGAAATGAAGGAAGGAGGCTCTGAGAGATTAGGTAACTTTCAGCCACAGAAATGGAGCCAAGATCATCTTCCCCAATTCTGCCCTTGGCCTGCTACTGTTGACTTTTGTCTAATTTCTAGGAATCCATTTCCTGCTTGTACATAAAATCACACAGGGGCTATAGAGCATTTGTAAAACTAAGCAAACTTGATCTGAATTCCTTCATAAAACACTATCAACCATATAGGCTAGATTCAACCAGCTTTTATTCACAACCGAAAATTATGTTTTAGCAGACATACAGATGTGCTAGACAAACCTAATCGACTTGCTATATAACATCTCTAAAACAGTTCTACCACATCATTAATTGCTGCTACAAAGAATAACCTAACAAAATGTTCTTGGATTTTACAGCATCCTTAGCCCAATATGTAAAACTCCCACAGCACAGAGCCTGACACAGAGTGGGCAATCACCAAACATTAGTTCCCTTCTCCTTCCCTCCCTGTGATGTAAGTTGTAGAAATGAAATAGTGAGCTGCACAGGCAGATCAAGAGAGGAAACTCCTGAATGCAGGTTATCCAAAAACAACAGGATAGAGAATTACAGGCTTATCACCAACAGGCATGATTTATGGCCCTCTCCAAACCACCTCTTAAGAGATGGTATTGCCACTTGTGGTTTCACCCAGAAACTGACCTTGGCCCAGAGCCTTCCATTCATTTGGCCAGGGATTTTGCATATCAGAGAGGTCATTCCCAGCCAATAGATATACTTTCCATACTCCCATTAACCAAGCCATGTATTGGTGTTAAGATAAGCTTGCTAAGAGTAATCAAGGGACAGGATTGGAAAGCATGAAACTAGGATAGGAAAAGTAGGCTACATAAAATAGGAGTCCCTGGAACAACTTCATGAGCAGCCCCAGGGAATGGCTTTGAGGTGGAGGGTGAAGAGAAGTAGAACCTGTATATCATGACATATCAGTTTAGATTCTGAAGCTCCAAAAAGAGCACTTACAACAGGGGTTGGGAACCTGCAGCCTTAAGGCCACATGTGGCCTTCTAGGTCCTTATGTGTAGTCTTTTGACTAAACCCAAATTTTAGAGAACAAATCCTTTTATTTTTATTAATACATTTTTGTTCATCTTTTATATTTTTATTTTGTTTTTAAAATAAACATATTTAAAATATTAAAGAATAAAATAATTTTCAACAAAATAATCCTCCCAGATTGACCGGCACAATTAGAACATTAGTAAGCCATAAGGGCTAAATTGACAGCTGCTATGCTCATGATTTAGTTCTAACTTCCCTTGCCTGACTGGCGCCGCTACCACACGAGGCTGGTTGGCGAGAGTTTACTGGAGTCGAGTATGCCAGTGTGTTATCAGCTTTTGACATTGGTGCATGTGTTTCCGTTCGAAGTGGAATTTGTGAATAGTTGCATCACTTGACAGTATTTTTTAATACTCTCTGCTTAACAGCCAATCATGTCAAAGAAGACCAAGAGAATGCTGAAGGAAGAAAGCAGATTTTTTAATGAGGATTGGGAATTGTAATATTATCTTGTTTCTGCTAAAGATAAGATGATTTGCTTGCTTTCTGCTACTACAATAGCAACATTAAAGAAATTCAATGCTCATCAGCATTACAACACTCATAAGGACCACAAGTATTTTAAATTAGAGGCAGAGGCATGAAAGGTTGTATTGCAGAAATTAAAAGATGAAAAGCAAAAGTAAAGACAATTCTTTCAAATATCAATAAGACCTGGAAATAATGCCACTGAAGCAATTTATAAAGTAGCTTGTATACTCAGGAGAAAAGGGAAGCCATTCAGTGATGCAGAAATTGTGGAAGAATGCATTGTCGAAGTTGTAGGATGCTTAGACTTCGATAACGTTTCAAAGTACAAACAACTGCCTCTTTCATGGAGAACCATAACTGATTGGCAGCATGAATTAGCCTTCAACTTAACAGAACAACTTCATGCAATACTTCAAAAGGAAAATATATATTATTCAATCGCTTTGGATGAATCAACTGATACTACTGACATGGTGTGGGTTTTATACTTCATTCAGGTCATAACAGAAGATTTTCTTTGCTACAAAGAGTTACCCGCTTTGGGCACTCTTGCAAACAGAACACGGGGAATAGATATCTTCCACAACTTTCACAATAAATGTCATGAAGTTGTACTGAATTTGTTAAATTTAGTGAGTGTATGTACAGACAGTGCACCTTCCATGACAGGAAAACATGAAGGGTTTATTGTACAGATTTTAAAAGGTATTGACAGATCCAGATGCTCTTATTTCTTTTCATTGTATCTTGCATCAGCAAAATCTCTGTGCTTAAGCTACTATTTTAAGTGACACTTTGCAACAAGTTATAAGTATTGTTAACTATATTTGTGCAAATGCAACATGGCATCATCAGTTTTGTAACATGCTAAAGTTGAAGGATGAGGTATTCAGTGTGGATTTGCCATATCATTCTAAAGTGCATTGGCTATCACAGGGACAGGTGTCAGTCAAAATTTTATCTCTGTGAGAACAGATAGTTAAATTTTATGAAGAACAGAATGAGCAATGTGAGTTATTAACAGAAGATTTCTATAGGAATGCAGCATTTCCGTGTGATACCATGTCAAATCAAAACAACTTTAATATTTCTTTGCAAGGTAAAACTAAGTCTATATATGATATGTGGTAAAAAATCCAAGCATTTCACAAAAATCTATCTTTTTTCAAAACAATTCTTCAAAAGGAAATTACAGATGAACATTATCTCCAGTTAGCAAAGGTCATCGATGAACAGGATGATATATGCGAATCATTTGAAGAATACGCAGCTGTTATAGAACTATTAATTGGAGAATACAATGAAAGTTTCACTGACTTTGAGAATCATGATATCACAAGTTAGCATTTCAGCCTTACCTAACTGATATCACCAAGGCACCTAAAGAACTACAGATGAGTTGATTGAGCTCTCAGTAGATGACATTTTAAAGTCATTGCTTGATGCTAAGAAAGATCCAATTGAAATATGGAAAAAGGCAGTAGAATATCCACGTCTTTGGCAACTTACTCAAAAAATGCTTTCTTGCTTTTCAGCCACTTATTGCTAGCAATCTACATTCTCCTACTTAACCCAAATCAAGACACCCTAAGGTCACAAATGACTGATACCCATCTAGAGGATCAACTGAAACTGGGGACCTCCATGCTGCAAGCAAATATTCAAATGCTTTCCAACAAAAAGCAGACACAACAAAGTCATTAATAGGTTAGTTAATGTTAAAATTAACAAATAGTTTTCATTTTTTGAAATTATTAAGTACATAGTAGTTAGATTTTTAGAAAATAATGTACATTTTTAAGTATAGCTAATCAAAGTTTCTTGAATGCAGCCTTATTTGATTACAGCTAAATTAATGTGGTCTTCCAACATGAAATGGTTCACCACCCCTGACTTATGACATATAAGCACATATTTCTTGATTTGGGAAGGAGTGATAATGCCATGAAGAGATTACTATGTATGAAGCACTTTGCCTGGTACATAGGAAGTACATAGTAAGTACTCAATAAAGAAGAGCCACCGCTATCATTATCATTAAGACTATAGTTTGTCAAGGATGTTACACAAGTGCAGCGTGTCTGTGTGTACAAGGGATTACTGAGAGAGATATTGTGGTAGGCTGAAAAATGGCCCTCCCAAAGACACCAGGTCCTAATCCCTGGAACCTGTAAATATTACCTTATCTGAAAAAGGGGGGTCTTTTTTAGATGAAATTAAGTTAAGGATCTTGAAATGGGGGAGATTATTCTGGATTATCTGGGTGGACCCTAAATGTGATCACAAGCGACATTGTAAGAAAGAGGCAGAGGAAGATTTCACATACACACCACACACACTTACACACACACACACACACACACACACACACGGGAAAGAAAAAGGCAACGTGAAAATAGTGAAGATTGAACAGAGAGACATTGGAAGATGCTTGCCTTGAAGATTGGACAGACACAGTCACAAGCCAAGGCATACCAGCAGCCACTAGAAGCTGGAAAAGGGAAGGAACAAATTCTCTCCTAGAGCCTCTGGAGGGAGCACAGCCCTGCTGACACCTAGATTCCAGCCCAGTGATTTAGACTTCTGGCCTCCAGAGCTATGAGAGAATACATTTAGATTGCTTTAAATCTGTGGTCCCCAACCCCAGGGCCACAGAGCCGGTACTGGTCTGTGGACTGTTGCCTGTTAGGTACTGGGCTGCACAGCAGGAGGTGAGCAGCAAGCGAGCAAGAGAAGCTTCACCTATATTTATAGCTGCTCCCCATCACTCACATCACCGCCTGAGCTCCTCCTTCTGTCAGATCAGTGGCGGCATTAGATTCTCATAGGAGCATGAACCCTACTATAAACTGAGCATGTGAGGGACCTAGGTTGTGTGTTCCTTATGAGAATCTAAGGCAATGATCAGATCATCAGGTGATGATCTTAGGTGGAGCTGAGGCAGTGATGCTAGTGCTGGGGAGCAGCTGCAAATACAGATCATCATTAGCAGAGAGATTTGACTGCACAATAAATGTAATGTGCTTGAATCATCCTGAAATCACACACCCCCCCCAACATCCATGGAAAAATTGTCTTCCATGAAACCAACCCCTGGTGCCAAAAAGGTTGGGGACCACTGATCTAGAAGAACTTATCTCTGTCATAACATCAAGCATAAAAAGTGATTTTAAGATGAAGCCTTTTCCTTGAGAAATAAAAGCTGCTGGATTTAGCATTCAGCCCTCACTTTCATTCAACAGAGTTGTCATTTTAGACCCAAGCTTTCCCTAGAGATAGTGATCCCACGAGGGGAAGCAATATGTGAAGTTATTGCAAGAAAGTCTTTGTGTGAAATTGTGACTCCTGCCAGAGATGTCATATGTTTTAGTTAACTTTCTTCCCAGGAACTAGGAAAATTTCCCAAGCCCCAGATAAATACAGCTGGAATGGTATTCAGAAGTCAATAGTACTGGGCTGAAGAGAGAGACTGCATTTTACACACTCCATTTGTTTCTGGTTGAGATAAAGCCTCTATTCTATTTTTGCTTAAGGTGAAAGTCCAATTCACTTTGAAAATTATAAAGCCTTATTCCACTGGAAGAAAATTATTAAGATTTCTGTCACTGCTATTACAATTTATACCATAATAAATTTACGTAGGGAAGGTGATGGCCTCTACTGGATTCCTTCCAGAGCTTTCTAAGGAATAAAAACATGCAACTGACAATTGACAGGACATTCTGCTTCAGCCTCTTCCTTCTCACCCCTTCAGTATTGGAAACTCCCATACTGTTGATTAGCAACTCTGCATATTCTCAGTGTAATAGTAATTAATGTTTCCCATGTTGACCCTCAGGAACTACAATACCATGAAGTGCCCTTCAGAATTATCAAGGAGAAATTGAATTATGCTCAATACAGTTTTAGAGCAATTTTTCTCATGATTTAAAGCACCTCTACAGGTATGGGCTGGAGCTGGCTCCTACTGGCTTGTGAGAGCCCATTGTTAAATGGTAAGGAATTTTGCAAGCCAGATATTAAACCTTTGAAATTGGGCCATGGTGGGAGTATTTATATCACAGAAATTGGCATCTGCTAAAAATTAGGGCTCCCCCTCCAGATAAACTGGTTTATCAGCATACCATTGTCTGTACCTTTGAAACTACATAATTCAACTAATACCCATTAGCTAGGACAGCACATCTCATTCTTGCTGGGCAATAATTTACTGATGAGTTTTGCTAGGTTGAAAAGCCAGTTAATATCTGTATTAGTTTCCTGTGACTACTGTAACAAATTATGACAAATTTGGTGGTTTAAAGCAGCAGTCCCCAACCTTTTTGGCACTAGGGACTGGTTTCATGGAAGACAATTTTTCCACGGCCTGCAGGGAGAGAGAGATGGTTTCAGGATGATTCAAGTGCATTACATTTATTATGCACTTTATTTCTATTATTATTATATTGTCACTTGCCACTCACTGATAGGGTTTGATATGAGTCTGCAAACAATTGATTTATTATGGTCTCTGTGCAGTCAAACCTCTTTGCTAATGATAATCTGTATTTGCAGCAGCTCCCCAGCACTAGCATCACAGCCTCAACCCCACCTCAGATCATCAGGAATTAGATTCTTATAAGGAAGACACAACCTAGATCCCTCATGTGCGCAGTTTAGTGGTGTTCTCGCTCCTGTGAGGATCTAATGCTGCCACTGATCTGACAGGAGGCAGAGCTCAGGCGGTGATGCAAGTGATGGGGAGCAGCTGTAAAATACAGATGAAGTTTCACTTGCTGGCCCACTGCTCACGTCCTGCTGTGCAGCCCAGTTCCTAAAAGGCCACGGACCAGTTCTCGATTTTTTTCTTTTTCTGTTTTTAAAGCATAAAAGACATTTTAAAACTTCTCAAGTAGCCTGGCACAGAGGCATGCCTGTGATCCCAGCTATCAGGAGGCTGAGATGGGAGGATCACTTGAGCCCAGGAGTTTGAATCCAGCCTAAGCAACATAGTGACACCTCATCTCCAAAAAAAAATCAAACAAACAAACAAAAAGACTTCTCAAATAAGCAATACAGTTATTACTTCTGCAACTCAACAGTGTTCCCTGTAAATGAAATACTACCTCTACAGTATTTGCTATTTACATGAAATTGGAGGTGGAGTGGTCACTGGAGAGAGGGTTGGCAGAGATTGGTGGTTATGTGATTTATTCCTGAAATAGGTTGGTTATGAGAATCAGCGTTTTCAAATGTCAAAATGTACTGTGTATGTGTGTGTGAGAGAACTTACAGAAACAAAAGCAAGACAGTTATTAGCCATCCTCGCTAGCAGAGGAAAGTAAAACCATTTCAACCTTAAAGGGTGAGGTTCCCACCTGTGTTTTAATATGAATGCGGAACATGTCCTTCCTGCTGCCATACATACAAGGGTCAGGATTCGAACCACAAGCCATCTAGTGCTGGACCTAAGAGTGTGCCCTGCATATAGAAGGTTTTCAGAGCACATATATGTTTATCTTCACAGTGAAAAGATGGTAATAAAAAGTTTGACAAACACCTACCGCAAGCAACACGTTCATACCTATGGAAAGGGTAGGGTCAGAGCTAGGAGGGTGAAGGACTAGATTTGTGGAGCTTTGGTCTCTGTTTTAGAGGCGTTGAAGAGAGACCAGGGACGGGGGCAGTTCAAGTCCTCTGATCGTCCCATAGGCTTTGTCATACAAAAATGAATAATTTGCTACAAGCTCGAAATAGCAAAACCAATGACCTAATCTTGCTACTGCACTAACTAATTGTTTTACTTGTGAAATTATCTACACCTTGCAGAGAACTTTAAGAAAACCTTTGCAGTACACATTTTCATGAGCCCAAAAGTTACTTCCTTCTCTCTATTGCAAGGTTATGAGATCCCAAAAATCTGCCTGTTACAATTTTAGCTAGCACTTTCCCACCAGCGAGTGTGTTCAAGAACCCCTAAAAGGACTATAATAATCAGATGTCAAATACATATATTAGGTAGTAGGAGGAAGAAAGAGACAGTATGGAGAAATAACAATCCACAGGTGATCCAGTAATGCAAGCTTTTAAATTCAGACACTTAATTTCAACTGCTACCCCAAGAATTCCATACACTGTTCTTGCTTTTGGATGAACTCAGTTAACAAGAAATGAGATGGTCAAAAGATGACAGCAACAAAAAATGATCAGGAGAAATAATGGTTTTGTAGTATCTCCACGCCAAAGGAACAAGCCTGAATAGTAAGAGGAACATGGGTCTTGGATTAAGATATAGACCAATGTTTGAATCCTGGTTGCCCAGCTACAAGCTGTGTAATAATCATGGGCAATTCACCTAATTCCCCTGAGCCTTAATTTCCTCACTTCTTAATTGAGATAATATCACCTAATTCAGGAGATTTTTGAGAAGATGCACAGTAGAAGCTCAATAACTCTAACTATCATCCAAAAACCAGCAAGGTCCACTGTGTGGGTTTCTTTGAGGCTAAGAGTGAACACGGATTTCTGTAGCTGGTTTCTGCCAGAGGGTATGAGTATTCTGAGCGGCAGGAAGGGTTGGAGGTGTGAAGGCTCCCCTGCTCCTACATTTCATTTACACACTTTCATCACCACCGGGGGAGTCTCCTGGATGTGGTTAAGCCTTCATTGAGTGATTTGCTTCACTCACATTTCCACAATGTGGGGGAAGCCCAGAAATTCTCGCTCTGTTCCTCAACCAGTGTGATGCCAGATTTCCTCTTGCTTTACCCCCCAGGAAGTCACCTAGGGAGCTGGCAGCATGTAGTAGCAAGAGGCCTTACAGATGATACCACAGGTTCTTTTGCCCACTCTGTTTATCTTGTACTGGAGGCAGAAGAGCACAGTGGTAAGGATCATATGTTTTGAAGTCAAACGGACCTACTTTCAGTCTGCTTCTGTCATGTGCCACATCTAAGCCTTAATTTCCTAAACGGTAAAAGATGATCACAGTAGTACCTACCTCATAGGGTCATGGGGAGAATTAATGGCCAACATATATTGAGTACTATCTGCATGCACAGTACCATTCTAAGGGCTTTGTATAAATTAACTCATTTCTTACTTTAACTCTGTGAAGTATTATTACCCCCACTTTTATCATGTAGGAACTGAAACACAGCTTCCATTGCTTGCCCAAGAACCCAGAGCCATTATTAGTTTGTGTCCATTTTTTAACTGCTGTGCTACCCAGCCTCTTTAAGAAGAGTACATGAAATAATACTTCTACAGCTCTTAGCACAGTGTCTGGCACATCAAAACCAGTCCATATCTGGTAGCTATTACATACAGCTACCATGCATCTGAGACTTCTTTGTGAATTCCTATTAGGTTGCCACCCAAGTCTCTGTTAGATCTGTTCACAACATTTGTGGTCTGGCTCATGAATAGATAAGGTCACAATGCAGTTCTTTTGGGGCCATTCTGGCTGAATTCTCCCAAGTCATTGGAAATTTCTGTGAATAGCAGGGCAGATTGGCTAATAGGACCTGCAGTAATTGTTATTTTTCATATCTTGGGTAATTTGACACGTGATCTCACCAAACCATTGAGAAATCTATTTTATTGGCAACTAACTTCAGAACTGGTGAATCTTGTCAAAAATGTGGCCATTGTTTAGGTTAATAAATTTATCTATATGATAATCATCTATTGGAGTTATAAGCTTAGCTGCATAATTTGAAAGGAAATTCTTTTATGTTAACTGCGTGGGGGAGCAGGAAGGGAGGGAAAATAGAGGAAAAGTTAGAGGATTAACAGTAAAAGTTTACAAATATCTTAAGTGGAGGAAGAGAAAACCAGATGACAGAAAAAGAAACTACTGGGGAAGATGCAATTTCATTCTTATTGGAGATATATATATATATATTTTTTTTTTTTTGAGACAGAGTCTGGCTCTGTCACCCTGGCTAGAGTACCGTGGTGTCATCATAGGTCACTGCCACCTCAAACTCCTAGCTGAAGCAATCCTCCCACCTTGGTCTTCCAAAGTGCTAGGATTACAGATGTGAGCCACCATGCCCAGCCTGGATATATTTTTATCATCATTTAATCCATGTCTTGTGGCTTTTCTGAAAAACCAAGACTATCAAAGAGATCATAAAATGATTCCACTCTGCATCAATTTTGTTTTGTAGAGGAAAGAATGAGGTATCTTGGGCACTACCACAAGATAGGCTGGAATTTTAACATCAGCCTCGATATTTACCAGCTGGGCAAACTTGGGCAAATTACTTAACCAATCTGAGCAGAAATTTACATATATCTAAAATGCAAAGGACAGCCCTCATCCAACAAACTTGCTGGAAGGATTAAAGTATATTCAAGTTTTGTCACATAGCAAAAGATAAGTGATGGTGAGGATTTGGAGAATAGGAATCCTTGTACACTACTGGTGGGAATGTAAATTGGTATAGTCATTAATGGAAAACAGTATAGAGGTTCCTCAAAAAATTAAAAATAGAACAACCATATGATATAGCAATCCCACCTCTAGGTATACATCCAAAGGAAATGAAATCAGGATTTCAAAACATACGTGCACTCTCATATTCACTGCAGCATTATTCACAATAGCCAAGATATGGGAACAACCTAAATGTCCATCGAAAGATAAATCGATAAAGAAAATGTGATACACACACACACACACACACACACACACACAATGGAATATTATTTGGCCTTAATAAAGAAGGAAATCTTGCCATTTGCAACAATATAAATGAACCTGGAGAATATTAAGCTTAGTGAAATAAGCCAGACAGAAAAACACTGTGTGATCTCACTTACATGCGGAATCTAAAATAGTCAAACTCATAGAAACAAAGAGTAGAGCTGTAAGGAGCCGGAGGGAGAGAGAAATGGGGAGATTATGGGGAAAAGGGTACAAAGTTTTATTTATGCAAGATGAATAAGTTCTGGAAATCTATTATACAACAATATTACTATAGTTAACACTACTGTATTGTATACTTGAAATTTGCTGAAAGAGTGGATCTTAAGTGTTCTCACCACCAAAAAAAGAAGAGAGAAAGAGAAAGAAAGAAAGGGAAAAAAGAATGAAAGAAAAGAAAATGGTAATATGAGAGGTGATGGATATATTAACTAACCGTGGTGATTATTTCACAATGTATATGTATATCGAATCATCAAGTTGTACACTTTAAATATAAACTATTTTTAATTGTCAATTATACCTCAATATGGAAAAAAAGTTTTTTCACATAGGTAATGCTTAACAAATGATAGTTAATGCTGTTAGTATTTTTTAGTGGTTTCTCTTTGAATAAATTTCTGCAGCCTAAATGAGGAAGCTTATTCAAGGCATATGTCCAGATATTTCTAAAAGTAGGAGGATTTTTTAATCCAAATTATATGCATCAATATTGTTCACTTTAGTGGAATAAATTCTAGAATGGAGAATTGATTTCCTAATAACCAGACAAAATTAGTTGAGTAAATTACCCAATTAGTTGAGAAAAAAAAAAGATTCAAAGGTTGTTTTTCCCTCTGTGGGTTCAGTTTATTGCTGCAACCCTCTAATTTGTTTTAGTTATGGAGACACAGCCATTCCATCTCCAGTTTTGCCCAGAAACTAGAACTATATTTTGAAATAGGGACAATTGGATTTAGAAAATCACTTTTGTACAAATAGAACTCATTTACAGCTAGTTATTCAAATATCCAATGACAGCATAATAAAAATTTAGGGCCTTCATTTAATTAAATGCTCCAGTTTACTATTCCCTGGAAGTAGTTACACATATTTGGAAACTGCTCTCTTTCATGTTTTTAAAATAGCGTCTAACATTAAGACAGTAATTTATTAAGAAGTAACTTGCTGATCTGAAAGTGACGATGTGATTTCAAAATGTATTTGGAAAGAATCCAAGTCAATGAGGTTTATAGGTATAGATTTGGGGAATAAGTAGCTTATCACAGGATTTTCACAGACACTTCAAAATAGCAAATGAAGATAAATTGCAGAAATCAGGACTGCATGTTGCAATCAAAAAGGAACCTTCCCACAGACTGAAACAAACTTGGGAAACAAATGAATGGAAGATTAAACAAGAAGTCTGAGTAATATTACTTGTTCCCCTATGATTAAAGCCTGACACCGTGAGTCAAAATGTAAATATATACTAGTTATGGTGGACCTCACTGGGTTTAGACTTGGGTAAACCACAGATGCCTCAAATTTACCATTGAAAAGGTGTTTTGGGGAAATGAAACTAGCTGCCACCTTCTTTTATGCATGTGATATATGATTCATAATAAACAAGCCCTATGACGAGAGAGCAGTCTTAAAATATTCTAATGGCTTTTCTACATTCTGAAAAATATATTTATAATATATAATCCCCCTATATTTTCTGCACCTAACACAAAATACTCCAGAATTTTCCATCATGTGCTTAAGTTCTGGATTTTTAGATGGCCTCCTTTTTCTGAGCTGGCAGCTTTAAAATGCACTATTCGAAACATCTAGATGGGAGCTCTCTCAAACATATACCAGGAAGCACGTGGTATAAATTGGCATGTGGAGTCAGCTAATAATAGTAAGCTGATGTTTATTTAGTACTTACTATTTGCCAAACATTGTGCTAAGTGCTTTAGGAGAATTATTTCATTTAATCAGCAATCCCAACCAGACAAAATCTCAGTATCCCAGATTATAAGAATAGAGGGATTTAAAAATCCTAATGTTTGACAAAGAATTAAATCACTAAAGGAGAATAGAAGGTTTTTCACAGGTGATTTCTTGTCAATTGTAAAATTAAAGTTTTCCTAAAATTAATTGTATGATTATATATTAATCACACATAGCAGATGTCTACAGTCAAATTTTAAATGACTTCTCTGCTTTATTAGCCGTTTATATCAGCTGTTCTATGAAATTTCCTTTTTGTAGGTCCAATTGAAGACAAAGGGATAAAAACCACTTTTTCATATTTTAAGCTAACTTTCACTATATTTTCCTATTTTCAGAAACCCATTGCCAATTCTAAAAGATCTTCTATGATTTGGACCATTCATTCATTCCTCATACTTAACTACCTATTGTGCACCATGCCCTGGGAATACAAATAAGCATGAACTCTGCCCTCAAAAAAGTTCGGCCTATTAAGAGAGACATGTAAACACACCATAGCAAATGCAATGTGCAATACATCATATAATAGAGGTAGGTACAATGGAGGTCCAAAGGAGGAAGTAATTTTCACAGAAGAAAAAGGAAAAATTCTGGAAGGCTTCATGGAAGCAATGACACAAAAGGTATCCTCTTAAATGTAGGTGAAAATTTGTGGCATTCAGTGGTTGTTCAATTTACTTGTATTTTCACTCTACTTTTTTTTCCCCAAAAGATGAATTACTTTTTAAAAAAGCATAGGATTATATATCTCATTTACCTACTATTCCATACTATTTTATATCCTATTTCTGACATTCTCTTTCTTCCAGCATTTATTTTGACTTCGTCTTTTTCTTTTAAGTAACTAGTCAGATTGTTTTACTACCAACATAAAAATTCTTCTCAAAAGACTTATGATGCAACCCAGTGATGCCACACCTGGGTATATAACTCTCAGAAGGAGACATGCACAAGAGTGTTTATTCTTGCATTGTTGGTAAGAGAAAAATAATGGAAACAATTTAAAGATCCATCAATAAGAGAATGGATAAATTGCCATCTTTTTATACAATGAAATACTATGTAGCAGTTTAAATGAATTAGAAGATGTATATTAATAGATGTTGAGTGAGAAGCTGAGAAGAAAGCCTAGAATATATCAATTAATAAGTATGGAGAACAGGAAATCAACACTATGTATTATTTATGGATGCATACATAGTGTAAATATAAAAATACACACAGGAATTAAAACTCTAAGTTCTGGATAATTGTTAGCTCTGCAGATAACAGGAGGGGAATGGGACAGGTTGGTTATAGGGGCTGTATAAGATTTTAACTTGGAAGGGAAGGAGAGTAGAGAAGAAGGAGGGAGGGAGAAAGAGACATGCAGCAAATAAGACAAAATTTTATTATATGACTGAGCTGGGTGGTAGATACGTAATTTTTTGTTATATTATTCTGTATACTTTTCTGTATGTTTGAAATATCTATAATAAAATAAAAGATGTGCTAATCTTTATAATATTAGTCCACAGTGTTATTAACCAAATCTAATAGCCTAACAAAAACTTAGAGGTAAAAAATTAGTAAACAGCACATATCATTTTCCAGCTCTACTAGTTAAGAAACATTTGCATCTGGGGAAGATAATATTTACAGTGTAACTTCCCCACTCTTCTCCAAGCACATGCTTAAAGAAGACAAATGGAATGTCTTGGTATTATAAAGAAAACCGCTTGTGCATATTAACTCCCCTACTGCTGAACCACTTTGTGATAGGATGAAAGAGCTCCTGAGAGACAAAGTGAGGAAGGATTGATGATTCGTTCAACACTTATTTATGCATTTCTGGGTTTTTTTTCTTTTCGAGCCCCCTTAGAATTTTTAAGAAGGGAGGTTCACAGTTTAGCAGGCCTCCAGATGAAAAACTTTAATGTTAATTTATTTGCTAATAACTAAGTTATTATTATAGTTTCATAGGCAAAATTAAAGCCTCAGGTTGGTAAATAAAGCAACCAGGGCCATATCCATATTTAGTCTCTCACAACAAAATAGGATAAAAATCTAGAGTAGCCAAATTGTAGGGAAGAGAACCCAGGGCTGGGAGGAAAGAGACCTAGCTCCCAGGGCTAACTTTGCCACCAACTAGTAGTGTGCTTTTATGGTATTCATTTAACCCCTTTCTGAATCTTCATGTCCTTGTCTGTAAGGAGAAATATTGAATCTGATCATTCAAATCATTCAAAAGTCCTTTTCTAGGTCTAATAGTCTATAATTCAGTGTCTTAAATCATAGCAAGATATGAGCACTTAGATTAAACCATGGGTAATAAAAAAATCTCATTAGAAATTTTCACAATTCTAATAAATGAGGTAAGAAATATATTCATGCACAAGTTTAAGAAAATAATTTTCCCCTATTCCCTAAAAGAAAGGTAGAGGTAGCCTTCATATATGCTAATAACAATCAAGCCGAGAAACAAATTAAAGATGCAATACCTTTCACAATAGCAACACAGAAAATTAAATATTTAGGAACATATCTAACTAAGGAGGTCAAAGACCTATATAGAGAGAATTATGAAACACTGAGAAAAGAAATTGCAGAGGATGTAAATAGATGGAAAGCCCTACCATGCTCTTGGATAGGCAGAGTCAACATAGTAAAAATGGCTCTGCTACCTAAAGTGATTTACAGAATCAATGCAATCCCTATCAAAATACCAACATCATTTTTGGCCGATCTAGAAAAAATAATTCTATGCTTCGTGTGGAACCAGAGAAGACCCCGTCTAGCCAAAGCAATCTTAAGCAAAAAGAACAAATTGGGAGGCATCGATCTACCAGACTTCAAACTATACTACAAGGCTATAGTAACCAAAACTGCATGGTATTGGCACAAGAACAGAGACGTAGACCAATGGAACAGGACCAAGAACCCAAATATAAAACCAACCTCATACAGTCACCTGATCTTTGACAAATTCCAGAAAAACGTACACTGGGGAAAAGATTCCCTATTCAACACATGGTGCTGGGAAAACTGGATGGCCATATGTAGAAGACTGAAACTGGACCCACACCTCTCACCTCTCACAAAAATCAACTCACAATGGATAACAGATCTAAACCTAAGACATGAAACCATAAGAATTCTCGAAGAAAATGTTGGAAAAACTCTTATGGACATTGGCCTAGGCAAAGAATTTATGAAGAAGACCCCCAAAGCAATCACAGCAGCAACAAAAATAAATAAATGGGACCTGATCAAATTGAAAAGCTTCTGCACAGCCAAGGAAACTATCACTAGAGTGAACAGACAACCTACAGAATGTGAGAAAATATTTGCATGCTACACCTCTGATAAAGGGCTGATAACCAGAATCTATACAGAACTTAGGAAAATCAACAAGAAAAAATCAAACAACCCTATTAAAAAATGGGCAAAGGACATGAACAGAAACTTTTCAAAAGAAGACAGAATAATGGCCAGCAAACATATAAAAAAGTGCTCAACGTCTCTAATCATCAGGGAAATGCAAATCCAAACCACAATGAGATATCACTTAACTCCAATGAGATTGGCTCATATCAAAAAGTCCCCAAACAACAAATGTTGGCGGGGATGTGGACAGATAGGAACGCTCATACACTGCTGGTGGGACTGCAAATTAGCACAACCTTTATGGAAAAGAATATGGAGATACCTCAAAGAATTAAAAGTAGAATTACCATTTGACCCAGCAATCCCACTGCTGGGTATTTACCCAAAGGAAAAAAAGACATTTTATAATAAAGACATCTGCTCACGAATGTTCATAGCAGCACAACTCACAATTGCAAAGATGTGGAAACAACCCAGTTGCCCATCAATACACGAGTGGATCAATAAAATGTGGTATATGTATACCATGGAGTATTACTCAGCAATAAGGAACAATAGTGAATTAACACATCTGGTATTATCCTGGTTGGAGCTAGAACCCATTCTTCAAAGCGAAGTGTCACAGGATTGGAAAAACAAGCACCACTGGTACTCACCATCAAACTGGTACTAACTGATGAACACTTACATCACACAGGGCAATAACATTCATCTGAGGGCGGGCGGGCGGGAGGGGGGTGGAAGGGATGGGAAAAACTCTCACTGAATGGATGCAGGGAGCACAATTTGGGGGATGACCACGATTGTGGCTCTGACACGGGCAGAACAGGGGCAATGTGTACGGCCAAAGTGTTGTACCCCCATGATATTCTGAAATTTAAAAAATAAATAAATAAATAATAATAATTAATTAATTAATTAATTAATTTTTAAAAAAAGAAAGGTAGAGGTGAAGAATATATATGATGCAGAAATTAACATGGGCTGTTGGTAATCTGTGAGAAATCATGGAGAAGTAAAGCCAGAAAGAGGGAAGTATAAATGTAGCCATTCCATAAACCTTTCTTAAGCTGTTATGTACTAGACACTGTTAAGCACTAAAGGATATAGTCCCAGCCCTCAAAAAGCTCAATATTTTGTAGGAAAGATATAAAAAGATTTAGAAGTTAACTCTTGTAATAGAGGGGTAAAATACAATGTGTTACGGGGTCAAATAAGATCATTTAATCCTGACTAGGGAAGCCAAGGAAGTCTTCCTGGAGAAAGTGAGGCTTAAACTGAACTCTAAAGGATAAAAAGAAATTAGTTGAGGGAAGAAACAACTAGGAACCCCATATAACATGGCAGAGAAGTGACACACAAACATGGTTATTTCAATAAAGAGCAAGTATCTTGGTATGGCTATAACTCAGAGTGTAGGGATGTGGCAGGAGATGAGAGTGGTAATCTAGGCAAAGGTCAGATCATGAAAGGTATTGAATGCCAACAAAAGTTTAGATTTTATTAATGGTAATGAGGAACCACTTTAAGCAAAGGAGAGAGACAAAATGCAGTGTGAATTTTAGCTAGATCTCTCTGGTAGCTCTGTGGGTGATAGATTGGAGGTGGGAAAAACTAGAGTCAGGAAGACAAGTTGTAAGACACCAATACAGTAATCCAGATGAGGACTGACAAAAGCCTGGATTAAGGCAAATGTTCTGATTCTCAAATGGGCAGAAAAGAAAGATTTTGGAAATTACAGATTGATGAACTACATTTCCTCCCTAGAAAACTACAAAAGTCATCTAAAGTGCCTGGTGTGGTCTTGAATGTGTCCCCCAGAATTCATATATTGACACTTAATCACCAATGTGGTAGTATTAAGAAGTGGGGCCTTTAGGAGGTGACTAGGGTGATTAAGGATAGGATTAGGGTCCCTGTACAAGGGCTTGAGGGAGTAGGTCCCTTCTCTTCTGCTTTTCTGCCTTGACACTCTGGTATGTCACAAATTCAACACAATATTCCTGATGAGATTTGACCACCCTGTCAAAGCCTGTTGATTTTGTCTCATATCCATTATTCTTAGCTTTCATCCTTGCATGAATTTGCATCAGTTTCCCATGGATGACTGTGGTTTCCCAAGATACTGCCAAGCCCTCTCTTCCATGCCAAGCTCCTTTCCACCTTTGGCTTTTGCACAGCTGGTTCTTGCCTGGAATGCTCTTTCCTGTACTCTTCACGTGCCTAAATTCTCTGATCTTAGGTCTCAGCTGAAGGCCTTCCCTGACTACTCTACCCAAAGTAGGGCCCCCCCTTGGTTTCACTGTCTCTGACTTTTGTTTCCTTCAAGACATTCATTACAGCCTGCAACTGATGTATTTGTCTGATTTCTTGTTTTGCCTCATCAGTCTCCACATAAGAATTAGAATTCCCTAAGGGGAAGGATTAGATCTGTCATGTTCATCACTCGATCACCAGCATGTAGGATAGTGCCTAGAACATAGTAGGTTCTCAGTTAATACCTGTTGAATGAATGAATGAATAAATCCCTGGCTTCCTTGATCTGGCCTTGGCTCATTTATTAATATAATACTCCATCTTGTCTCAGTCTCTCCACTTTGCTTTCTGCCCTGACCAATCACCAACCTTCTTACCCACACAGTATCCTACTTCACCCCATACCCCTCACCCACTCCCCACTTGGCCTTCCAGCCTTGATCTCTTCCCTTGGGCTACACAATAACCAACACTTGTTTGTCTTGGAGCTGTTTCTCTTGCTGCCCCAGTGATCAATTAGCGCTGTTAACCTCAGCTGCTCCTTGCTGCCTCTACTTGTCAAAAAATAGCCAAATCCTGCCAGGCACTGTGGCTCACGCCCGTAATCCTGGCACTCTGGGAGGCCAAGGTGGGAGGATTGCTTGAGGTCAGGAGCTCAGGACCAGCCTGAGCAGGAGCTAGAACCCTGTCTCTACTACAAATAGAAAAATTAGCCA
This sequence comes from Daubentonia madagascariensis, assembly GCA_023783475.1. NCBI lineage: Eukaryota > Metazoa > Chordata > Mammalia > Primates > Daubentoniidae > Daubentonia > Daubentonia madagascariensis. Next base: position 33,516,107 of record JAKFHU010001035.1, on the reverse strand, counting down.
GGTGTGATATAGGGTGCCTGTAGTCCCAGCTACTTGGGAGGCTGAGACAGGAGGATCACTGGAGCCCAGGAGTTTGAGGTTGCAGTGAGCTACAATGACACCATTGCACTCTACCCGTGGTGACAGAGCAAGATTTTGTCTCAAAAAAAAAACCCAGCCAAAGCCACAGCTGCCTTGGGATCCTACAGTTAATTCTTGAGAACTGGCCCTAATTATCGAATTTATAGAAGGCACAAAGTTGTCAGTGTGGCCAATCCAATGGTGAATCAATATTATAATGATCTTCACAGGCTGGGCAATCACATCTATAACATTATTTTCAAGCTAAGCTCCACACTTTAAGGGGGAAATATTGAAGACTTAAAGTATGTCCAGAAGAGGGTGACAAGTTTGTAAACTGTTGGAATAAGAATGGGATTAAATACACAGACTCTGGAGTTTGAATCCTGGGCTCAACCACTTGCTATATGATATTTGGTAAATTAACCTCGAGCCTTGGTTTCCCCATCTATGATGTAGAGCTAATGAGTGACCATCTCAAGGACTATTGTGAGGATTAAATGAGTTGACATGTGCAAAGCGCTTAAAATGCTGTCAGGCTCACATTAAGTATTATATGAGTGTCAGATATTATTATAAGGAAAACGGTTAAGAAACTGGTACTTTTTATTTATTATTCCTCAAGACCTTTGCTACTTAGAGTGTGGTTCGAGGACCGGCAGCATTAGCACCACGTGGGAGCTTGTTAGAAATGCAGAATCTCAGAACCCCTGACCTACTGAAACAGAGAGGGCACAACTTGCCAAGTTGGGAAGCGGGGAGAGACATAGCAAGTAAGATATCAATTCCACATAGGAACAAAAAATTTTTCTATTTTTCTCCCCACCCACCCCTTCCCTCATCTCTTCCTCCTTCCCTCTCTTCCTGTTTCTTACTTTTTCTTTTCTTTTATAATACACTCTAAAAGGGAAAGACACACCAGCCAGAGAGAAGCAGCAACAAGCACCCCTTGATGGGGGAGTGTCCTCCATCAAGTACAGCACCATCTGGGCTGCTGCCCCAAATTGCCCCATGCTAGGGAAGCCCCAGACTCAAGCAGTCAACACTGCTATCTTCCTTTACCCCCAGAGAGCTGAGTCAAAGAGTCAAAGCAGGCTAAGGGGGGTGGGGGCAAAATGGGCTAGGTCTCCTTCCAGGCAGAAGCGATACTAACTCCTCTTACTTCTCTAGCCCCTGAGAGGAAGAGCTTCCCAAAACACAGAATCCCAATTGAGCTGCTCAACTGTGCCCTGCACTGCAGTCCAGTGGAATGTTCTCACCCTAGATGGCCTTGTCCAACAGGGAGGAGCAAAAGAATGCAGGCAAGGGAGGAGAAAAGAACCTCAGGCTGCCTAGAGACCTCACATCGAAGCTGCCAGAGAAATGGTGTGTTTGAGTTCCCATAATGAGAGTTGCAAATGGGATCCCAACCAACCATAAAGTTGGCTAAAAATGGCCCATAATGTCTACCATTGGAAACCTAGCCTCATGAAGAAATGTGACATGTAAGAGAAACACAAAGAAATTGCTAAATGAACTGCAAAGATGTGCCAAGAAAATGTAGGAGAAATGAATTCTTGTTTGACCCCACTTTGCAAGCAAAGTATAGCTTATTTTGAGGGGTCATGTTAAGAAAGGGTTTAGCTATAACATGAATACTGTGGAAAAGACAAGACCATTAAAGAGGAGAAACAGTTTCATCTATCTTACTGTTGGGATGAAGGAGGAAATATGTTGTCATACACAATTTTCTAATATCATTTTCTATGCATTGGGTTTCCTAACTAGAGTACAAGACACTATATGTCAGGGGGCATGTGTTTTTCTTTCAATTTCCCTAAACAGAACCTAATACACCGCATTTTATGCAGTAGGGGCTCAATAAATTGCATTAATGAATTTCAGGAGATGCTGATCTCACCAGGACTTAAATTGCTTTGATACTAATCACACGATTAATAACATTCATATGAAGAAAGCATATGGCACTAAAAGACCAGAATCTGTCACAATCCTCTTCTCCCAATCTTAACCAGGAAACTACATAGGAAGGCAGCAGGCAGGAATTGTTAGAAAAAAGCACAAACACACACGGACTGAGAATCCTTGTTGTGACTCTCATTTGCTATATGATTCCTGCTCTTAAGTTACTTAACATTTAACATAGCTTCAATTTCCTCATCTGAAATAGAGGTGGAAGACAGTAGTAATCAAAGCAAATAAGAATTATGGGATGGGCATCAAAGAGATACCTTCACTGAGATTCATTTCTGCTGAATTCCCTGGTGGAGGAATCCCTGGCCTAATCCTGGAAGTGTCACAGGCTTCCCATGTTGTCCCACATATAAATTTATCCTCCATTACCTGCTTTATTTTCTTCATTTTTCAAATGAAGGAAAGGAAGGTCACTGAGACCTGATTGAATATTTGGAAAAGATTCTAAATCCAGCACGGTTCAGAGCCAAATCACCACATCTCCTAACTGGCATTTTAATACAGATGGAATGACACAGAACTTCAGTGGCCCTGGGAAGAGAGGACAAATCCTGGCCTTAGGGCACAAAGTGATCGTGAGGGAGAGATTTGGAATCAATGGCTGCAGCTGCCCACTTGTGCCCGGCATCCAAGCAGCAAGGATCCCTCAGCACCAGGTGAGGGGATGGGATGGGATGAGGGCAGGAGAGAAATGCAATTGCCCTGATTCACTACGCTCTCGAGGTGCCAGACAAGGTCACTGTCTTGATCTTTTTTGTGTTGCTGTAACAGAATACCACAGACTGGGTAATTTCAAAAGAAAAGAAATTTATTTCTCCCTGTTCTGGAGGCCAGGAGATTCAAGGTTGAGGTGCCAGCATCTGGCAGGGGCCTTCTTGCTGCATCACCCCACGGTGGAAGGAGAGAAAGAGAGAGAGAGAAGCAAGGAAGGGGTCCAAACTCATCCTCTTTTATTAGGAAGCCCCTCCCACAATAGCTAACCCACTCCGGAGGTAACGGCATTCGCCCACTAAGAGGGCAGAGCCCTCATGACCTAATCACCTCTTAAAGATCTCACCTCTCAACACTGTTGATTGGGGATTGAGTTTCGAACACATGAATTTTGGGGGATATGTTCAATCCATAGCAGTCACCATACAAGGGGAATTCAGAAAGTTCATGGAAAAATGGAATTAAAAGAAAAATTTTAAAAAAACTTTATTTCTCATCATAAGCTTCATCAAGTTCAAGACACTTTTGTAAGTGATGATACGAGCCATTTAGTCCATCCCTAAATACCTGAAGGTCCTGGGAATTTGACCATGCCAATGCAGTCTTTTTTACATTATTAACTGAAGAAAAATAGATGCCCTTTAAAGAAAAAGAAGTCAGAAGGAGCCAAATCAGGACAGTGAGGTGGATGCCTAATGATTTCCCATCCAAACTCTCACAAAATTGCCCTTGTCTGATAAGAGGAATGAGCAGGAGCATCGTGTGGGAAAAGGTGAAGCTTTCCTAGGTGTTTTTATGCTAAAGCTTTGGCTAACTTTCTCAAAACATTCTCATAATAAGCAGGTTTTATCACTGTGTGGTCCTCCAGAAAATCAACAAGCAAAATGTTTTGAGCATCCCAAAAAACTGTTGCCATGACCTTGCTCTTGACTGGTCTGCTTTTGCTTTGACTGGACCTCTTGGTAGCCATTGCTTTGATTGTGCTTTGTCTTCAGGATTGTACTGGTAGAGCCATGTTTCATCTCCTGTTACAATTCTTTGAAGAAATGCTTCAAGATCTTGATCCCACTTGTTTAAAATTTCCATTGAAAGCTCTGCTCCTGTCTGCAGCTTATCTGGATGCAACAGTTTTGGCACCAATCAAGTGGAAAGTTTGCTCAATTTAATTTTTCATTCAGAATTGTGTAAGCTGAACCAATTGAGATGTCTATGGTGTTGGCTATTGTTTCTGTTGTTAATCATCGGCCCTCTTCAATTAGGTAAAAAACAAGATTAATTTTTTCCTCGAAAATTGATGTGGTCTGCCACTGCGGGCTTCATCTTCAACATCGTCTTGTCCCTTCTTAAAACAAGTTATCCATTTGTAAACTGCTAATTTCAATGGAACATTGTCCTCATAAACTTTTTTTATAAAGCATCAGTGATTTCACCATTCTTCCACCCTAGCTTCACCATAAGTTTGATGTTTGTTCTGGCTTCAATTTTAGCAGAATTCATGTTGCTCTGATAGGGGCTCTTTTAAAACTGATGTCTCATCCTTCTTAGTGCCTCAAAGTAGATCCTGTTCAGATATGTTATAATGAGTTAGTACAAGTTCATTTTGGTGCAAAAAAAAAAAATTTGAAATCCATACATAGTTTTTTCATAATGCACATTTTCCATGAACTTTTTGAAGACCCTCATACTTGAAAGAGTAAAAGAGGTTTGTTTTCTCCTAAGGCTCATCATCACTAAACCAAGGGTCTGTTCCCTCAAACAAAATTTTTTGTGTATTTGTATTTCTGTTTACTCTTCCCCCCCGAAGTTAATCACTGGGGCCTTTGTTTTTCCAACTTTAAAATGAGTACCTGTATCAAATAAGCCTAATATTTAAGAAAATTTATTTCAGCACATACAATGAAAATGATCTATTTTCAGAAAGAGAAAATGAACCACTAAAAAATCTTTTTTTAACATGTGTGCTATAAAATAACTACTAAGAAGTAAAAATTCAGTCACATTTCTTCCCAGAAGATCAATTCTATCAGAGTCTTAGTATTATTGAAATTAAAGTATTTACTATTTAGTGACACTAAATTCTCCAATGAACAAACTTTTATTGAAGTTTTACATTTTTAAAGCAAGAATAGTGTTTCATATTTCTTACACAGCCATTTAAATTCACCATGTGATACTGGAAACCATATGTATTATAGTAAATTATAATGAATCATTGCCACTAGGTCAACAGGAAGCAATAACAACAACAAAAAAAGCCAAGAAACAATGTGACATTTTTTTCATTTTAAAAATAATTATAAAAATAGTCTTTATGCATTACATATAATCTGCATCTGGTATGTGTTTCTTTGAATGTCTATTTTTTCTGCATCTAATATGTTTTTTGTTACTAAAGTTAGATTCTCTTTCAATTTTAACACATCACAAAAGTGATCACATTTATTTCTTTCATAAACCATTAAGAGAAAGCTTCTCAAAACAAAAGACAAACTAAGAAACAATAAGCAAATTGATTTAAAAATCTACAACCCTTAAAATGAGCTCTTAAAAATGAGTCTCTTTTTAGATTAATCTTTGTAAATTACCATGTTGTAACTGATCCTTTTGCATAGTGCTTATTAATGTAGAAATGTGTGACAGTTTAATCATTTTCAGTCTTGCAAGTTATTTGCAATAAAATTAGAAATTCATTTCTGTTTTGCTTTTTTTTTTTAATTAAGAAAATTCCATTACCCTTTTCTTTGTTCTTCTAATTCTGGTAGCATCTGTAGACCCCTAACACTTGGTGGGTGCTATCTCAGATAAACAGGTCCTATGCAAAACACAAAGAAGGGACCTCCCAACCCTCTCCCTATCTTACATTATTTCAAAAGCATGACTCAGGGCACAGTGGTACATGTTTATTATGGGCACTGACATATTTTTTCAATTTTCAAAGAGATTGATGCAGAGGGTGTCCCAGTGAAGGGAGGAAAGCCCCCTGAACTCGCCAAGTGGGTTCTGGGCTTCACACTGGAAAGAATTTGAGAGCAAGCCAACTATCGACAGAAAGTTTATTGAGAGACAGACAACAGATCCCATGCCACGGACATAGGAGGGGTCCTTTCCCGAGCAGGAGGGGGACCCTTTATGGGGCAATGGTAATGTTTTTGAATGTTCAAAAACCATGTATGTGACCAACATCGTCTTTATGTCAGGCCATAAAGGTTAATCATAAACTGCTGTCACAGAAAGGTAAGCACAAACAGTTTGTAAGCCATCTGGTTTAGTAATTCATCCATACTCTGGTGGTCCTGGGCCAGTGACTTGCCAGCGACTTCCTTGTTCAGTGTGGTTGGGGTCTGGTATGGGTCAAAATGGCTGCACTCAGGCTCTCTTGACCTTCATTTTCTGTCTTATCCCTACATTAAGATCATCAAACATCTGGGTTGATTATACTTAAATTACAGAATCATGGAGTTTTAATCAATAGCCTCACAGATTAAGTGACTTGCTCAACATCACACAGCCCGGTAAATGGAAGGCTCACGACCAAAACTTGGGTCCCATTCCCCAGTGAGTAATCCTGAGTGTGTATACTATAAGACAAATACAAATAGTGACGCTGTGTTCTTTGTTGAGAGAAAATGATAATCAGCACTCTAAAATACCATTCAGCTCGACAGGGTTCCAGGCTATTCTAGTCCTGTTCTAAGTGAATAGGAATGTGTAGATTGTATAAACAAAGCCAAATTTTCAAATAAGGGATTAAGACCAATGCAGCAGCACAGGAGGTATGTGTGCCAAAAAAAGAAGGTGCCTCTTCTTATCTCGGAAATACTTCATATACATTTCCTTAACTTGAGAAGTAAAGCTAAATTTGATTAAGCACATGTCTGCATATCGCCTGAGCCTTCCACTACTATAGAAGAGGGTGGAAACCAAAAGAAATGCCACATATTTCATGGTGTGAATCAGTTTCTTTCCAAATGACATTTCCTTTGAAAAGGCATAAATTTGGAATTTGACTTTTGGATAATGCTTCTTTTCAATTTTCAAATATAATTATGATGTAATTGATCTAATCTGCATTTCAAAGCTTCTGAAGCTGAGCTTACCACCAAAACCAAGCAGGGGGATCTCCTTTTATGGACCAAAACAAAGAGCAGTGTACTGAATTATTAGATGAGCTTTTGTTCTTTTCTTCAAATATTTGCATGAATTATTCAGGCTTTATATGGATGGAGCTTTGAAATATTCAAATTCCTTGAACCATTTCATTATTTAAGTATCATATTTATTAAATCCTATAGGATGTACTTTTCCTGGGAAAGTGCAGATTCAGGTCAATTATTCTTTCTTCAACAGGCAGCCCATATAGGCCAGAGCCTCAGGTGGTAGATGAGATACAAAGACCTACAAAACAATCTTCAGGGACTTTACACATAAGGGGCAATACAAAGCCATAAAATACTTGTAAACCACAAGTTATAAAGTTTCCAAAGAGAAAGAGATACCTTCTGTCCAGGGTCTAAAGGAAAAACTTCAGAGAGAAGCTGGCATTTCAGAAGGGCCCTGAGGGACCAACAGGAATTTCACAAGTAGGGGAACAGTGAAATGAGGGGGCTGAGATCTCAACTTCACCCATGCTTCTGTTCTCATCTTTGAAGCCTCTTTTAGGAATGACAACCCACGCAGTCATCTTCCCAGCTATGATGCCAGCTCCTCTATTCTAAACCTCGATTTGGCCTCCTCTCCTGGCAAACACATTCCAACTACCCCAGAAGCCCCCTTTCTGAGGGCTGCCCCTTCACTCCTTTGCCACAGAGATCCCCCCATTCAGCTCTTCTGGGCATTACAAGCAACCCTAATGAGGCAGCACAGAGTAGTGATCACAATCTCATCAGAACCCCCAACCACACATACCCATTCCTCCTCCCCCTTGAATTGGCTTATGGAGAGAGAACACCCAAAGCTGCAAACCTGGCCACAGATACAGCTGTGTGACCCCACTCCCACTTGCAATGCTTCTGTGACACCCCAAGTGATATTCCGTAACTTGGCATATACAGCTTTCTGTCCAGCCTCATCACTGCCCTCTCCCTGGCTCACAGCAACTCTTTGTCCACCCTGCCACATACACATGAGATTGCACACACAAACTCACAGGCACCTTCTTGCATTTGGCTTCTGTCTTGGCTTGTGCTCCCCTCTCTGTCTGGAATACAACTCCCTCCTTCTCTGCGTTGCCAGGATGGTTCCTACTCATCCTTTACGTTTCAGTTCAATTAAATTCTTTTCTTTTGAATAGTTTCTTGCTCTTCCTGATATAAATTCATTTAGCCTTTCTGGATTGAAGTCATTACCTAGATCAGCACAAACACATCAGTCTTAAAGTTTTGCCCATACTGCAAAGAATTGTTCCTCCTTAGTAGCAGGTCTGGGCAGGAAGAATCAGTATTTACAAGTTAAGTGTTAATTTTTTAAGGGGGTGGGAGGGATTTCTACCACAAATTGAAGCCAACACTTCAAACAAACCATATTTAACAGTCGCTTCATTGGGACAATATGAAAGGTCGAACAATGGGGAAATAATAAGGTCAAAAGGGATAATGAATCAGAAAGTGGCAAGAAAGAGTAATTCAAGGAAAAGGTCCGTAGATTGCAATAACGGCTGCTGAGAAATAAGAGGAATCAGGAAGGGACATTGCACAGAAAGGGGAAAGATATCTTATGGAGTGAGAGGATTGGAAGGGCAGGAATTGGAAGCAGGACCAAGTGGAATGTACACAAGCAGAATGTAGCTGACCTAAGGGAATGTCCCAGGATACAGGGGAATCATCCGGATTACAAGGGACAATGAGCAATATAAGAAAGAGGGTAAACCAAAATGCAAAGGACCTGGCCGTGATACCAGTTATAAAAGGGGACCGAATGAGAGTTCAAAAGATAAAAGTGTCGAAGGAAGTGAAAGTATCAACGAGGAGCAACCTTCGTCAGGAGGACAGGAGAGACCCTGTAAGCAGCGAAACACGGAGAGAGAGAAAGAGAAAATGGAAGGCTGAAGGAAAATGAGATCGCTGGGGCGGGGAAAAATGGTTGACCTTGGGGCAGTTGGCAAGAAAGTGGGAGTGGAAGCAGTTCAAAAAGACGAGAGAAGCCAATATAACTTCCAGCCAAGATGGTTTGAGAGACCTTTCATCAAAGAGTGTGGACATCACCAAAAAGAATGATAAAGGGAAAATAAGGCATGTTCACACTCAAAAACATCTCCGTAGCCCAGAAATGGAGCAGAAACGATATGGTAAGTAGCCTGACGATGTAGAACTCTGTTAAAAATAAACAGAAGCCTTCAGGGGCTAGACACATACAGGGTATTAGGAACTAACCACCCCCAGGCGAGGCTGAAGACTCACATGAAATCAAGGACTGGACCAGAGCTACCCCCTTGACAGGAGCTATCTAGGGCTATCGACTTATACAAATCTGCATACCTAGGGAGGTGGAAGATCAGACATTGTCTCAAAGCCAGAATCAGACCCTGGAGAAGAAATTTGGATCCAGAATACCATAGGATAAAGCCTAGGTTTAGGCCTGGTAGTCCCAGAAAGTAGATTACAGCAAAACTATTATTAATAGATAGGGAAGGTTAAGCCTGGAGGGACAGGAAGGAAGGAAGGAAGGAAGGGAGGGAGGGAGGGAACTAATGCTAAGAAAGCCAAAAATAGAAGCAACAACATGGAGAAGAATTCACACCAGACAAAAAGAAAATAATAGAATATCTGAAAATTACTTCTTTAAAATGAATCTGTTTAAGACTTTCAAAGGAATTAAGCAGAGTAATAACATTCATAAAAATTAAGAAGCACAAACAGGCAGAAATATTATAATAATAAAACAACTATGAATGATTATGAAAAATAGCCAATTAAAAATTGGGAATTAAAAATATTGTCATTGAAATTTTTAAAAGAAAAGAAAAAGAAAGAAAGAACAGTGGGTGGGATAAACTAGATAATTAGAAAATTAGAAGATAGTACCATATTGATAAATTGACCCAGAACAAAACACAAAACATATGCACACATAGAGTTAAGAGACATGTACAATAAACTGAGAGGCCTCAACATACCACTACTAGGAGTTTCTGATGAAGAGAATACAGTGTGTTTGGTGATGAATAAATGTATTTATTTATTTATTAATTATTTATTTGAGACGGGGTCTTGCTCTATAGCCCGAGGTACAGTGCAATGGCATGATCATAGCTCACTGCAACCTCCAAGTCCTGGGCTGGAGCCATGCTCCTGCCTCAGCCTCCTGAGTAGCTGGGACTACAGGCACATGCCACCATGCCCAACTAATTTTTCTATTTTTTGCAGAGACAGGTTCTCTCTCTTGTTCAGGCTGGTCTCAAACTCCTGGCCTCAAAGGATCCTCCCATCTCTGCCTCCCAAATTGCTAGAATTATATGCATGAGCCACCATGCCTGGCCCCAAATGGTTTTTATAAATGAGTTTTATCGAACTTTCAATTAAGAAATAATAGCTATCACATAGAAACTGTAGAAACTGTTTTGTAAAATTGGGAAGAAAGGAGGTGCTATCTAATTCACTCTATGATTCTAGTGTAGCCCTGATACCCAAAACAAGTGACAGTTAAAAAAAATTAGAGACCGTACTCACTTATAAACAGAATTGAAAGGATCCTAAATAAAATACTAGTGAATCAAATGCAAGAATACATTTTTAACAATTAAAATACATCATAACCAAACAGCATTTACCCCAAGAATACAAACATGTTTTGACATCAGAAAAGATCTATTAAAATAAATCTTTTTACAATATTGACTACTATAGGAAAACAAAACCTCAATGGAATCAGAAAAGACATTCCACAAAAGTGAAAAGTCATTCATGAGTTAGTAAATTATGTATATATTTTATTAGGACACTTTGTCCTGTGACAATTTCTTCATTCATTCATTCTTTGCTTCCTTCCCAACCCTCCCCACACCCTGCCGCTATTAAAAGCAAGGCTGCAATAAACATTTTCATACTGTCTCCTTGTGCACACTTAAAAGAATCTCTCTAGTTGTATACTTAGAAGTGAATTGCCAAGGGCAAGGACACGCTCATCATAAAGTATTTACAAATTGCAAAGGTTTGTGCAAATTCACCCTCCTACCAGAAGTGTATGAAAGTTTCTGTGTCCCCACATCATTGTCAACACTTTTTAGACTATTTCCCCCAAACAAATGGGGATAAAGTTCATTCATGAATTCTACTAATGTTTATTGAGATTATGTTTCAAGCACAGGGAGAGAGTAGTAGGAAATCAGGTCAGAAAGGTAATGGGGTGTGGGGGGTGCAGGTGGCACCATTGTGATAACTTTGGCTTTTACTTGAAGTGACATGAAAAGCCATTGGAGGATTTGATTCAGAGAAATGGTATAATATGACTAATGTTTTAAAAGGACTGCTTTGGTTGCTGTGTTGAGAACAGGGAGCACTGAAATAAGCAGGGAGACTAGTTAGGAGGCTATTGCAATAATGCAGACAAAAGATAATGGGGGCTAAGACCACCGTGAAAAAAATACCTCATTTAAAACTTTTGCATTTCCCAGAATTAGTGAGACCATGTTTATGACACTGGGGGCAAAAAAGACCTGAAACAATACAGGAAATGCAAAAATCACAAAGAAAAGTATTAATAAAGTTTCCTATGACAAAACTTTAAATCTGTTCAACAAAGAAACTATAAATGAGATCAAAATTCCAGGGATAGACTGAATGAAAGTATTGCAACATATATAGCAAAGGACTTGCTCTCATGTGTCCCCAAGAAAAAGAAAAACAAAACAGAAAAATGGGCAAAGAATATTAACAGGCAATTCACGAAAGAAGAAACATGAATGGCAAATATACATCTGAAAAGATGCTCAGTCTTACCAGTTTTGAGGCAAATGCAAATAAAAACAAGGGAATACCATTTTCCATACATTAGATTGACAATGAATAAGAAAGATTGATATTTAGTGTTGGCAAGTGTGTGGGGAAACAGGTGTTCTCTCGCTCTATTGCTGGGAATATAAACTGGCCGAGTTTTTCTGAAGAACACATTGGGCAGTAGTGCTTCTCACTTTACATGCACCTATCTTTTGACTCAGTAATCCTACACCTAGAGTATCTACCCTAGAGAGATACTTTCATATGCGCAAAAAGGAGACAGGTACAAGGCTGTTCACTATAGTACTATTTGTAGTAGTATAAACTGATAGCATGGCAATCTAAATTAGCATCCAAAGAGGGCTAGTTGAATCAACAGGATGCATCTGAGCTATATAAGAGTATGCAGCAGTTAAAAAGATTTAGAACACACAGACACAGAAAAATCTCCAAGGGAGACATGGCCAAATTTTTTTTAAAAAAGCAAGTTGAAGAAAAATCCACACTGTATGATACCAGTCAGGTCAAAGCAAAACAAAGCAAAATTCTCTCACTTGCGCTGTCTCCCTGTGTATGGATATAGATAGATGATTGACATACACATATACACACATGCAGACAGATGCATATATATGCATACAGATAGATGAATACAGATATCCCAAACAATGGAAAGATACACCCCAACTTGAAATCAGTGTTTGCCCTGAGGAAGAACCTGATACGGGGATTGGAAGAGGAGTAGAAAGAAAGTTTGTATTTAACCCTATAGCTTCACTATGTTTAGGAAAAGACCTTCCCCTTTCTAAGTCACTGCTCCACGTCAGGCATCTGGGCCCCTGCTTTGCATTCCAGACTAGCTGCATTCCTGATGAGGCTGTGACTCAGCCCAGCATGCACCAGGCTGCAGCAATTCTGTGCTTTAGTCTGGGCTCAACATCCACCCAAAATGACCATGGACAAATCAGTTTCAGTTCCCTTCTCAGACCCAGCTCGGTTGTGGGGCAGTTACCTCACAGTGGGGTGGGCATGAGGGTGCAAGCAAAGTACCATTCTATAGGCTGCCTCCTCCCATCTTCTCAGTGCCTCTGGTAGCCAGCCAAGCCAACCTTGGCAGTGGGAAGGTAGAGATTTCAGGGGAAATGCTTGTCGACTTTGTGCAGGGCTCACCGCAAAATGGCAAGCTGGGGATACCATTGCTGGAAAATTTTTAGTGCAGCAAAGTGTTTCCTGCCCATCTGGCAGACTATATACAGTTTTTCTTGCTCTCTTTTTGGGTAAATGTAAGGCAGGCAAAATGGCCTTTCACCCCACAGATGAAGCCCCGGAGAGATGATCCATAAACCGCAAGTATAGATTGAATTGGTGGGTGGAGGATGGGAAGGGACCCAAATGTCATGAACAAATTCCTAAAGATAATGCCATGAATAAAAACTTCACTTATCAGTCAGTGGCATCCTAGTAGGAGAGGGAGTTAGCATGTGTTCAACAGCTGTGTAAATTGTAATTATACATCCAAAATGCTGGATTCCTTCCTTCTTTCTTCCTCTCTACCCCCCAATAATCTAAAACAATCCTGTAACAATTAAAAACTGGGGGAAAGGCAAACCAATCTGGGAAAGAAAAAAATAGCAGCTGCTCTAGATATCTTTTTCAGAGTTTGGCCAGGATTGTTTAAGTTATTTTTCATTTTCTTTTATTCTTGGCTGGCTTGACAGCCCTTCAGGATTTCAGCTGGTTCCAAACACAGCTCAATAAAGATCATTCCGGAGAAGTTTCATATTCCTAAGATTCCTTAAATTTCTCTTTCTTTAACTTAGGAAATGAGGTTGAAAGAGGATGAAAAACAGCCCAGATTGCACCATTTCCTATGGAAGTTTCTTGCAAAGCAAGCTGTGTCTGCCTTTCCAACAAGAACAGAGAGAGGCAGTTCTGTGTGGGAGGTGGGCGGTTGGGTCCTTTGGAGCAGCAGCAGTAGGACTGTTTGTCTTTTGCAAAGGCCCCAGCAGGCCCAAAGGCTGTCTGAAACTTGTTGTAAAAGAGGGGGAGAAAAAAGGAGACTTGTGTGCCAACCATCTTAAAAAGCCAGAGGCTGCAATGTGATGAACTTCATTCATTCACCAAATATTTATTTTGCACCTCTACTGTGCCAGGCTCAGTTCCAGATGCTGAAGAGAGAGCAACGAAGACAACCAAGTGTCTGATCCCCTGTCTGATGCCCTCAGTGAGTTTCCATGGCAGGGGGGCTGAACTATGAATGTCGCTCAAGGAAGCCCTCTCCCCTGACTCTGCTCTCAGCTGGGTTTCGAGTCTCTTCCTTCTCCCTGGTTTATTATACCCTTTACCTTTCCCCCATGTAATCACATGTCCCTTTGTAAACATCAAAGAAAAATAAGCAGGACCAGGGAGCTGATGAAAACGAGACCCATGACTCATAGGAGGATGTTTTTCTATTTTTCATTTATATAACTTCTTCTCAGAAGAACCGAGGTGCCTTTTCATTCTGAAACTAGTTTGTTTCCTCTATTGTATTGGTTCCTCGCTTCGGCTCTGATTATCAAAATCTACTCTCAACCATCCACTGGTGTGGGCTTCCAGCTCACCTGGGCCCTCAGAGTAGCCTGACAATCATTTCTTCTTTCCCTAAGCAGTATGATTGGCAAAATAAATATTTCACTGGAAGTATTGGAAGACAGAGTTGAGATAATACCCCAGAAAGTAGAATATGAATGAAAAGGTGATAGTCATAAGAGAGAATTCTGAAAAATCCAATAGTCAATTAATGACATCTTTATGTAAAGCCTGTCCTGGTTCCTTTTTTATTATTCATTCTTGGATGAGTTTCTGGACTAGTTTTTACCAGGAAGCTTGTAGGAGGAAAGGCCAGGGATTTTGTGTTAGGTTGAAAAAAGGATCCAGCAGAGGGTAGACGTGAATGAAGAGGCGAAGAAGGTGTAACTGATGGGGTGTCCTCCCTAAGGAGCTCTGGTGCAGGGCTCACCCTAAATGGGAGGACATACTTTTTTGTGCAGGCTGGAAAAAATACAGATGCAGATAATCTCCTAGGCAGGGTGATTGGAAAAGGAGGGAGTTCTTTTCCAAGTTCTCCTATTTTCTCTAAGAGGTATGGGCACTGTCATCTGTTGAGGCACAGGGGATGGGTGTGGTGGTTGGAATGGGATGTGGGTGTGGAACTTTGGGAAGTATGAAGATTTTTTTATTGAAATAGCCTAAATGAAGGATGAAAGAAACAACAACTACAAAAAAACTGCTTGTTTTTGTTTTGACTTCTGCTCCCTAAATTATTTCTCCGTCAGCCTTGTGGGATATCAGTCATTACTCGGTGTATGCTGATGAGTATCCACGTTCATACCAGCATTTTGGTACTCCAGGTCATGCTCCTGAACTCCAGAATTGCCTAATGAACAACTCTACTTTGACATCCCAAAGTCACCTCTAAATAAACTCAAAGATTCCTCCAAACTTGTTTTTTTTCTTTTTCTCAGTAAACAGTACTACCATCCATGCAGTTACCCATATCAGGGACCTAGAAGTAATTTTTGACTGGCCCAATTTTTCCTCACCTATATCCAATATGTCACTTTCTAATGAATCTTCCTTATTATCACTCAATGTTATCCCAATTTTACTTTGTTAAAGAAACATAGGTGGTGTAAATCCTGGCATCTCTCCACGTATGTAACCACTTTATCTCAGGGAAGGTGGAGGGACCCATGATTTGTGCATTTAGAAAGGACAAACCAGGCATGCTACTTCTGAGCCACCCTTCCTCTTCTTGGCTGCTAGCCACAGGAAGGCACACATCCTAATCCTCCAGGTGTAGCCTTCCCCAGAGGGTGTCACAGGTTAGGTTCCCTGGGAAGCAGATTCTGAGATGAATATTAGTGTGTAGGAAATGTTATTGGGGGCCAGGTACAGTGGCTCAAGCCTATAATCCTAGCACTCTGGGAGGCTGAGGCGGGAGGATTGGTTGAGGTCAGGATTCCAAGACCAGCCTGAGCAAGAGCGAGACCCCGTCGCTACAAAAAATAGAAAAATTAGCTGGGTGTCATGGCACATGCCTGTAGTCCCAGCTACTTGGGAGGCTGAGGCAGGAGGATCACTTGAGCCCAGGAGTTGGAGGCTGCAGTGAGCTATGATGACGCCACTGCACGCTAGCCCAGGCAACAGAGTGAGACTCTGTCTCAAACAAAAAAAAAGTTATTGGGGAATGTTCACTAATCAAACACCTGTTGATCCCACGGGAAAGGAAGGAAAGGGGGAATAAAGAACAAGAAGGGAAGAGAAAGGATGGAAACAGGAAAAAGAAGAGAAGGGAGCAAGACTGGGCAAAAGGAGACGTTGAGGTGGGATTCATTCTCGATGCAGGCCTCAGCTGACCTTTGGGGAGCTCCAAAGCTGGGATGACCTTTCAAATTTGTCTCATATTGGGCCGAGGGGCCCAAGACTTCATATTCCCCACTGTGGTCAGTCACTGGATGTGGGCCACCCAGGAAGGGGGCATGACCTCGGGCTAGTGGCTTTCTTTAGCTAAGGCCACCCCTAAAGAGGACTGCTAGCTGATGGTGTCTGTAAGCAGCACTCCTAGCAGTCGGAGGAATAAGTCCTTTATTTCTGAAGAGGGATCTAGGTGGCACAACACAACATTCACATCGGAGGCACCTGCCCTAATCTAGGGGTTTATTTAGTATCTCATTTGGCTCTCACACTTAGCTAAGACCCCCACCTTAGCTTTTTTTAGCAATAAATGGCATGTTTTAGAGTCCATCTGCCAAACTTTTGTGTTGTTGCTTTATCTTTCCACAGGCCTAGTCTGGTATGAGGGATGCTATTTAAACCTAAAACATGTCCCAATATCCTTCCCACCGCTCCACTGGATCAGGACATCCTTGTCTCTCTCCTGGAATTACAGCTGCGGTTTCCTATCTGGCTGTCCTATTTCCATTATTAACCCTCTCTAGTTTCTTCCCCACATTTTCAGCAAAAGGAGATTTCAAAAGCACAAACCTGATTCGCTCACTTCTGGTAGTTCAAAGCTCCTGCTTGCTTTCCCATTGCCCTCAGGGATTAGTCCTAACCTTCTTTTTTTTTTTTTTTTTTTTTTTTTATTTATTTATTTTTTTTAATTTCAGAATATCATGGGGGTACAACATTTTGGCCATACACATTGCCCCTGTTCTGCCCGTGTCAGAGCCACAATCGTGGTCGTCTCCCAAACTGTGCTCCCCACATCCATTCAGTGAGAGTTTTTCCCATCCCTTCCACCCCCCTCCCGCCCTCTGATGAATGTTATTGCCCTGTGTGATGTAAGTGTTCATCAGTTAGTACCAGTTTGATGGTGAGTACCAGTGATGCTTGTTTTTCCAATCCTGTGACACTTCGCTTCGAAGAATGGGTTCTAGCTCCGACCAGGATAATACCAGATGTGTTAATTCACTATTGTTCCTTATTGCTGAGTAATACTCCATGGTATACATATACCACATTTTATTGATCCACTCGTGTATTGATGGGCACCTGGGTTGTTTCCACAACTTTGCAATTGTGAATTGTGCTGCTATGAACATTCGAGAGCAGATGTCTTTATTATAAAATGTCTTTTTTTCTTTTGGATAAATACCCAGTAGTGGGATTGCTGGGTCAAATGGTAATTCTATTTTTAATTCTTTGAGATATCTCCATATTCTTTTCCATAGAGGTTGTACTAATTTGCAGTCCCACCAGCAGTGTATGAGTGTTCCTACCTGTCCACATCCCCGCCAACATTTGTTATTTGGGGATTTTTTGATATGAGCCAATCTCACTGGAGTTAAGTGATATCTCATTGTGGTTTTGATTTGCATTTCCCTGATGATTAGAGAAGTTGAGCACTTTTTTATATGTTTGCTGGCCATCATTCTGTCTTCTTTGGAAAAGTTTTTGTTCATGTCCTTTGCCCATTTTTTAATAGGGTGTTGTTTTTCTTGTTGTTTCTAAGTCTGTATAGATTCTGGTTAAGCCCTTATCAGGTGTACTCAATCTCCCATCTAGGTTTCTTTTCCTATGATAGTCCGGCTGTGAATTTTTCATTTGATAGGTCCCTGTATTTATTTGTTGCTGCTGTGATTGCTTGGGGAAGTTTTCTTCATTCTTGCCTAGGCATGTCATGAGTTTTCAACTTTTTTTCGGAAGTTCTTTGGTTTCTGTCATAGTTTTAGATCTGTTACCATTGTGATTGATTTTTGTGAGAGTGGAGTGTGGGGTCCACTTCAGTCTTCTACATATGGCCATCCAATTTTCCCACACATTTTTGATAGGAATTCTTTTCCACTAGTGTTAATCTTTTTCTGGAATGATTTGTGCAAGATAGGTGGAGGTTGGGTCATTTATATTTGGCTCTTCCAGCCCTGTTCCATAGGTCTACCATGTCGTTTTGTGCCAATATGCAGTGGTAGTTTTGGTTACTATAGCCTTGTAGTATAGTTTGGAAGTCTGGTAGACAGATGCCTCCCAATTTGTTCTTTTTGCTTAAGATTGCTTTGGCTAGACGGGGTCTTCTCTGGTTCCACACGAAGCGTAGAATTATTTTTTCTAGATCGGCAAAAAATGATGTTGGTATTTTGATAGGGATTGCATTGATTCTGTAAATTAATTTAGGTAGCAAAGCCATTTTTACTAGTTGACTCTGCCTATCCAAGAGCATGGTAAGGTTTTCCATCTATTTACATCCTCTGCAATTTCCTTTCTCAGTGTTTCATAATTCTCTCTATATAGGTCTTTGATCTCCTTAGTTAGATATATTCCTAAATATTTAATTTTCTTTGTTGCTATTGCAAAAGGTATAGCATCTTTAATTTGTTTCTCGGCTTGATTGTTATTAGCATATATGAAGGCTATGGATTTGTGTGTATTAATTTTGTATCCTGAGACTTTGCTGAATTCATTTATCAATTCCAGTAATCTCTTGGTTGAATCCTTGGGGTTTTCTATGTATAATATCATATCGTCTGCGAATAGTGAAAGTTTGACCTCTTCTGCCCCTATCTGGACGCCCCTGATTCCTCTGTCTTGTCTAATTGCTGTGGCCAGGACTTCCAGCACTATGTTGAAAAGAAGTGGAGATAGTGGACACCCTTGTCTGGTGCCAGTTTTAAGGGGGAATGCCTTCAATTTTTCCCCATTCAGTATGATATTGGCTGTGGGTTTATCGTATATGGCTTTAATAGTTTCTAGGAATGAGCCATCTATGCCTATATTGTTAAGAGTTCTTATCATAAAAGGGTGTTGGATTTTGTCAAAAGCCTTTTCTGCATCTATTGAAAGGATCATATAATCTTTGTTCTTGCTTTTATTTATATGGTGAATTACATTTATAGATTTGCGTACGTTGAACCATCCCTGCATCTCGGGAATAAAGCCCACCTGATCGTGATGGATTATTTTTTGATGTACATTTGAATTCGGTTTGCAAGGATTTTATTGAGAATTTTTGCATCTATATTCATAAGGGATATTGGTCTGTAGTTTTCTTTTTTTGTTGTGTCCTTTCCTGGCTTTGGTATCAAGGTGATATTGGCTTCGTAGAATGAGTTGGGAGGATTCCATCCTTCTGGATATTTTCAAATAATTTCTGCAGTATAGGCACCAGTTCTTCTTTGTAGGCTTGGTAGAATTCAGGTGTGAACCCATCTGGTCCGGGACTTTTTTTGTGGGTAGATTTTTAATTACTGCTTCAATTTCGGTGCTTGATATTGGTCTGTTTAGAAATTCAGTTTCTTCCTGGTTGAGCCTAGGGAGGTAGTGTGTTTCTAAGAATTTGTCCATTTCCTCCACGTTTTCGTGTTTGTGGGCATAGAGATTTTTGTAGTATTCAAAGATGATGTTTTGTATTTCCATGGTATCAGTTGTGACTTCTCCTTTTTCATTTCTAATTGAGCTTATTAGAGTCCTTTCCTTTCTGCTTCTGGTCAACCTGGCAAGTGGCCTGTCTATTTTGTTTATCTTTTCAAAGAACCAGCTTTTCGTTTCATTGATCTTCTGTATTGTTCTTTTGTTCTCGATTTCATTTAATTCTGCTCTAATTTTGGTTATTTCTTTTCTTCTGCTGTTTTTAGGATTGCTTTGCTCTTCCTTTTCCATTTCCTTAAGATGATTCATTAGTTTACTGATTTGTGACTTTTCTGTCTTTTGGATGTGGGAATTTAGGGCGATAAATTTTCCTCTCAAGACTGCTTTTGCTGTATCCCACAGATTTTGATAACTTGTGTCCCCATTATCGTTTAGATCGAAGAATCTTTTGATTTCATTTTGAATCTCCTCTTTGACCCAATACTCATTCATCAATAGATTGTTTAGTTTCCAAGTTTTTGGAGGAAGATGTGAGTTTCTGTTGGAATTGATATCTAATTTTATTCCGCTGTGGTCTGAAAAGATACATGGTATGATTTCTATTTTTTTGAATTTGTTTAGATCTGTTTTGTGGCCTAGGATGTGGTCAATTTTAGAGAAAGTTCCATGAGCTGATGAGAAGAATGTATATTCAGTGTTATTTGGGTGGAGTGTTCTGTAGATATCTGTTAGGCCCAAATGTTCTAGAGTCCTGTTTAGGTCTTTTATTTCTCTATTTACTTTTTGTTTGGAGGATCTGTCCAGTTCCGTCAGTGGGGTGTTGAAGTCCCCTGCAATTATGGCATTCCTGCTTATTATGTTGTCTAGATCTAGCAGCATTTGCTTTATGTACCTGGGTGCTCCTGTGTTGGGTGCATAAATGTTTAGGATTGTTAAATCCTCTTGTGAAATTTTTCCCTTCACCACTATATAGTGTCCATTTTTGTCCTTCTTTACTTTTATTGCTTTAAAGTTGATGTCATCTGAAATGAGGATGGCTACTCCAGATTTCTTTTGGTTTCCATTAGCCTGAAAAATTGTATTCCATCCTTTCACCTTGAGTCTGAATGCGTCTTTGTGTGTGAGGTGTGTTTCCTGAAGACAACAGATACTTGGTTTGTATTTTTTAATCCATTCAGCCAGCCTATGTCTCTTCAATGGGCAGTTCAAGCCATTTACATTTATTGAGAGAATTGATATTTGGGGTAAATTTCTGATTATTCTGTTGGGTGGTATCTTTTGTTTTACCTCTTGCGTCATTGTGGAATCTGGTTTCTGGGGTTTTAGCCTTTGCATAATTTTACATAGGTGGGTGTCTGTTGCACTGGTTAGTGTATAATGCAGGTCTAAGCATTTCTTGCAAGGCCGGTCTGGATTTCGCAAATTCTATCAGTGATTGCTTATCTGGAAAGGTCTTTATTTCTCCCTCATATAAGAAGCTTAGTTTGGCAGGATACAGAATTCTGGGTTGACCTTTGTTTTGTTTTAGGAGATTGATGATGTCTCCCCATTCCCTTCTGGCTTGTAAGGTTTCAGTTGAGAAATCTGCAGTTAATCTGATGGTTTCCCTTTGTAGGTTACCTCCTTTTTTTGTCTTACAGCTCTGAGGAGTGCCTCTTTTGTGTTTACTTTGGTCAGTCTAATAATTATGTGGCGTGGTGAATGCCTTTTCACGTTGACTCTCCCAGGAGTCCTGTGTGCTTCTTGTACTTGGATGTCGAGATTTCTGGCTAAGCCATGGAAATTTTCCTCTATTATTCCTTCAAATAAATTTTCCAGCCCATGCAAATTTTCTTCCTCTCCCTCTGGGATACCTATTATCCTTATGTTTGGCCTCTTTACATAATCCCACATTTCTTGTATGCTTTTTTCC
Source organism: Daubentonia madagascariensis (assembly GCA_023783475.1). Classification (NCBI taxonomy): domain Eukaryota; kingdom Metazoa; phylum Chordata; class Mammalia; order Primates; family Daubentoniidae; genus Daubentonia; species Daubentonia madagascariensis. The sequence continues at coordinate 33,494,672 of JAKFHU010001035.1, read as the reverse complement.
TGTCTCTTGTTTTTGTGTTCTTTCTCTTCAGCTGATTTATTTAGCGCATAGGAGCTGTCTTCTAGCTCTGAAATTCTTTCCTCTGCATGGTCCAGCCTATTCTTAAGGCTTTCCACTGTGTTTTGTAGATCCTTGAATGCTTCTTTCATTTCTAGGATTTCTATTTGATTTTTCCGTAATATTTCTATTTCTTTGGAGAATTTTTCATTCATTTCTTGCATTTTTCTTGTGGTTTCTTTGTGCTGGGATTCAATTTTCTCTTGAATTTCATTGAGCTTTCTTATAATCCATAAACGAAATTCCTCTTCTGTCATTCTACCCATTTCATTTGGGTTGGTATCCATTGCTGAGGAACTGATAATTTCTTTGGGGGTGACTTTTCACTCTGATTTTTCATGTTCCCTGAGTTCTTTCGCTGGTTTTTTCTCATCTGGACTCTTGGTCGAGAGCTGGGGGTGTTAGAGCTAGTTTATGGCCCTGTCACCAGGCCCACAATTATTTTTCCTTGGCAAAGCCAGGGAGAGAAGTAGTGGCCTGTATTGCCTTAGGTGTATTTTAGCAAGTTTGTTGGATCTTGAGTTAACTCTGACCTGTGGTCTTCTCCTCTTCCCAGTGGAGTGTGGTGAGAATGACCTCCCAGCGTGGGCTCTGAGCTAATGGATTGTACTTGAGAATATGAGTCCTCCGCTCTCTATTAGCTAGGTATTCTGTTATGTCCGTAGCAGACTCTGATTCCCCAGTTGGGGTATGCGAAAGCCCTGTGCTTTGGGAGGGGTCTTGTAGCTCCTAGGGGTTACTTTGACCCTGCTCTTCCTGAGGTTCTGGTAGAAACACAATTTCCTTTGGCTGCAGTGTGAGAGCTGAGTTGGGAAAATTTTACACAGCTCAGAGGTTGCTCATCTAGCCACGTGTGGCTGCCCTTCTGATGTGTGTCTCCGCGTGAAACTGGTTGATAGGGGGATCTCCAATTGTATACCCCTTTTCCACCACTAGACCTCAAGGCGAGGCAGGTGGCCGTCTCTATCCCCAGCAGTCTCCACCGGGGGGATGTTCCCACGGGGAGGGGGGAGTAGTGGCAGCTGGAAGCACTCTTGGGTGGCGCGAAATTCCCTATTGAAGTGGGCAGGATTATGGGGAGCTGCTCTGGTTCAGCCTGTGGCTCTTGAGGTATTTGGTTGTCATGGGAACCAGCAGTTATACCAAATGAGTCACTATGGCCAGCAACCTTCAAAATGAGCGATCTCTGGGGTACAGGAGGGCTGGGACCTGAGGGGCGGGCACTAGGACCGGCACGGAGCGGAGTTGTCGGAGGCCAGAGCCGGGATAGCAGAACCAGAAAAAATATGGAACGCTTCACGAATTTGCGTGTCATCCTTGCGCAGGGGCCATGCTAATCTTCTCTGTATCGTTCCAATTTTAGTATATGTGCTGCCGAAGCGAGCACAAGTCCTAACCTTCTTAACAGGGCTGAGTAGGCCAATGAGTTTTGGTTTGAACTCACCTATCTAGTCCGGTTCTCTTAACTCTCCAATGTTCCCCTTTCTATATGATGCTCCAGCAAGGAGAAGTACTCAAAGTCTCCATTAGCAACCAAACTATTTCTTGACTTTGCTTTCAAAATATTTCCTCAGATGAGAATATGTTTTTTTTTGTCTGTCTCACTTGACTGTGAGCATCTTAGGAGCAGACACATTTCGCTGTTCTTACAATAGGCACTCAATAAATATTAAATGAATGCATGAATATATCTGAAAAGGATTTATGACCTGTTAAATGCTTATTTATTAGCAGTGGCCACTGAACATACTGAAAAATATTCAAGTTTACTATTAAAAAGCACTCTGAAACAAGGAGCTACAATATTTCACTTAGAAATTGGCAGAGTTACTAACAGTAATACTTGAGGCTAGCAAGGGTATGGCAAAATGGGCATCTGGTACACTGCAAGTATCAGAAAAGCACTTGGCACTATGTAACAAGAGTCTTGAGATGCTTAAGCCATGTGCCCTAATAATTGCACATCTAGAAATCTATCCCATCTAATCAGTGATAGAAGTAAAATTTGTGTTGAGAGGTGTTCATAATGTTTCTCTATTATACTCTTGAATTGTCTGTGTATTCTATAATGAGCATGGTTTAATTTAAAAATTAGCATAACGTTGGTAAAATGCAGACAGGGTTAGAGTTAGAATTGTAGTCTGTGGGAGTCAGCCTCCAGGACTGCCCATATTCACACCTTTGTGTAAATACCCTTGTGTAGTCCCCTTCCAAATTGTGCCAGAGTCGATCTGTGGGGCCAATAGAATATGGCAGAAGTGATGGCAAGATGAGGTTATAAAATCTATCTTAATCTCTCTTGCTCTCACTTGCACTTGGGGAAAGCCAGTTGCCATGTCATGAGGGCACATTATGAGAGACTCACATGAAAAGACATTGAGGCCTCTTGTCAACACATGAGTGAGCTTGGAAGCAGATCCCCAGCCCAGGTCAATCTTCAGATGGTGGCGGCCCCAGCTAACATCTTGACTGCAACTTCATGAGAGATCCTTAGCCAGAAACATCCAGCTAAGCTCCTCCTGGATTCCTAATCTAGAGAAACTGAGATAACAAATGTTTGTTGTTTTAAGCTGCTAAATTTTGAGTAGGGTGATTAATTGTCTAGGTTTTATAAAGACAGAGGGGTTTCTTGGAATGTGGGACTTTCAGTACTAAAGCCAGGGAAGTCCTGAGCAAACTGGGCTAGTTGGTCACCTTAGGAATTTTTAAATGCAGCTTTATTCAGATATAATTTGCATACCATAAAATTCACCCATTAAAAGTTCAATGGTTTTAGTACATTTACAGGGTTGTGCAACCATCACCACAATACAATTTTAGAACCTTAAAAAAAAAAATACCATACCTTTTAGCTATCACCCCTCTGTCCTTCCATCCCCCTTACTAATCTACTTTCTGTCTTTGGTCACCCCAGTTTTGAAAGTAATTTGTTATGTTGCAATAGATAATTAATATGGGGTTGTGCATAATGGGATGAAAGATGATTTTTTCTTTTTTTTTTTACTTTTTCCTTTATACTTCTCTGAATTTTGTAAAATTTCTTCAATAAGTATATCTTCATTTAATATAAGACAAAAGGAGTAATAAATATTCTATTTACTGAAAAGATGACATAAGATTTTGTGGAACTGTTGTTTTGGTCTGTTCGGCATCCTTCTACTCCCTGTTCTGGTCACAGCACTACCCCACTCCCTTAGGGAAGTGCTTTTCCTCAACCCCAGGTGGTTCTGATGTGGTTGCCAATTAAAGGACAAGGTGGATACATGACTCAGATTTGAATGATCAGATTTTCTCTTCCATTAATTCGAATTCTGAGTGGAGGCACATGGGGATAGAAAGTATTGAAAGTTAGTCATCAGGTGGCAGAATCCTAGAGCGATGGCTAAAGAACCTTTGTTTCTAAAATTTCTGTAACATTCCTGGTTCCTGTTCTTCCTCTTGGTCATTCAGCAATTCCTTTAATTCTGTAAGCTACTCCTATATGGCTTCATAAATCTTTTTCATTCAAGTTAGTTTTTGTTGCTGGCAACAAAAAACTCTTAACTAATCCAAATAACAGTAAAGAATATTTTGAGGGGGACCCCCTTTGCCCTACTCCAACACAACAGTTTATTTGTTCCTATTATCTCTTGATCCACTTTTGTGTAGTTAGAATCATGATGTACATATCCCCTTACATGTAGATTTTTTAACCTAACATTATACCTGCCAAAATATTTAGTGCTTCTGCAAGGTCTTCTATTCACCATTTCTAATGTATATTATCTTCTATTACTATATCATAATTTATTAAATCTTGATCCAGTGGTTGGATAGTTGGGCTGATTCTAGTGTTTTGCTAGGAGACATAATGTTTAAAATGAACATATTCACAGCAAGCATTGTGCTTCTGTTGAGTTACTTCTTTCCTTAGGATAAATTCACAAAATTGAAAAATGGATCTGCTGTGGTGTTATCCTTGTTCCTTTCATGTATTTGATGTGTTGTACTATAAAATGAAAGGTGCTTGTGTGCTACAAGTAATTTTCTATTTTGTATGTTTGGATTTCCATTTATGAGATATTATTAGATCAGGCAAATTCAGATAAATAGAATTTACTTGGTTATAAATTATACTGTGTGTTATGACTGTTATACAGGTATTGGTATGATTAGAGCTTTTTAAATAGAAATTTTATCGATCATAAATAAAATGGCAAAAATCATAAGGGTAGAATCTCAATGAATTTTCACAAAGTGACCTCACCCACGTAACTACTATGAAGATCAAGGAGGACTACTGGCACTCTAGAAGGCTTCTCACGTTCCCATCCAATTATTACCTTCTGTCAAGTAACCACAATCTTGACATCTATCACCATAACTTACTATCTTCTGTTTTTAAACTTTAAATAAATGTCACCTTTTGTGTATGGTTTCTTTCAAGCATTATAAGCTCCTTCCATGTCATATGTAGCAGTTCATTCATTCTCACTCTCATTGTTGGGTAGTACTGTATCGTAAAGACTTACCATAATTCATTTATCCTTTTTTTTTTTTTTTTTGAGACAGGGTCTTGCTCTGTTGCCCAGGCTAGAGTGCCATGGCATCATATCATCATAGCTCACTGCAACCTCAAACTCCTGTGCTCAAGCCATCCTCCTACCTCAGCCTTCCAAGCAGCTGGGACTACAGGTGCTGCCACCATGCCCAGCTAATTTTTTTTTCTACTTTTTGTAGAGATGGGCTCTTACTCTTGATTAGGCTGGTCCTTTATTTCTAATAATGCTTCTTTCCTTAAAGTCTACTTTGTATGTTATTGTATAGTTATACCAGCTTTTTTTGGGGTGTTTGCTCAACAAATCTTTTTCTACTCTTCTATTTTTAACCTTTCGGTGTTATTATGTCAAGATTATAACTCTTGTATCTTTTGTAAAAAGCATATACAATTATTTTAACCAGCATGATAATCTTTGTCTTTTAGTGGAATATCATGTGATTTTTATTTAAAGTAATTAATGATATAATTAGGTACATAGCTACCATTTTTAAAAAATAGTTTTACAAAGTGCTTTCTTTTTTTTAAATTTCAGAATATTAAGGGGGTACAAACATTTTGGTTACATGAATTGCTTTTGTACAGTCTGAGTCAAAGTTATAAGTGTGCCCACCATCCAGAGGGTGTGTATTGTACCCAGGAGGTGTGTATTTACCCATCCCTTCCTCCCCCATCATAGCTACCATTTTACTATTTTTTCTATTTGTCCCATTTGTTACTTGCTCTTTTTTATCTTCTTTCTTGCCTTCCTTTGGCTTAATCAAGTGTTTTTGATTTGTTATTATTTTTTGTCCCTTTTATTATTTATACATTATATTATTTATATATACTTTTATTATTCTCTTAATGCTAATCCTAGAGTTTACAACATGCACCCTTGGCTTATTATAGCCTAGTATAAATTAGTATTTTTACCACTTCTGAAACAAGATATCCTTGCTGGCATCCCCATCAGAGAGCTATACCATTCTGGTCTGTTTGGGAGCGGGTATAAGTCCTCACCATTTATAGAAACTAACTTCTGTCTGGTTCTCTCAACACAGGTTCAAGAGATCCAAAGTCTCCTGAAGTCAGGCCATTCCCCTTTTCCTGGTGCCTTTACGATTCCAGATAATTGAGGCTTCTGCCTCTATGGGCATAAGCATCAGAAAATCACCACATCTTAAGCCTTCCTCTGGAGAGGAGAAGGGAAAAATACTTCTTATTTTTCCAAGATGAGCCAATAGACAAGAAAAGAAAGTACAATTTCTCAACCAATTTACCCTGCCACATATACTAATATTATATTAGTTTTGGGCCCTTGCCTTGGAATTGAACCATAATTAATTACACTATTTCCATGGGGAAATAATTCTAAGTTACTAACACTTAGACTGCAGGAACTTCGAGAACCCAATATATTCACAATATATTTTCCTTATGTACCACCACTTATCTTGCTTCTCTTTATCTGGGGAAAGAAACAGTTGTAGAAAGCAGTGATAAGGCTCACCATGACTATGGGAATACTATGGTCACTTTGCTTTAGGATTTTGCTTCAACATTAACAGCTACAAATGGAGTGAACATGAGCAAATATACACAATCTCTTACCAAACTGTAAGATATTTTTGTGCCTTTTGTTTTCTTTGCTAGGATACAAATGACATAGAGATAGAGGGAAGTAATGATTTTCAGAGATATACTCTCCCTGAGGTACACGACAGTCATAAATACACATGTAGGTAAGGTTTAATTTAGGGAATTATATTTTGGGTGTTGTAGCACCTAGGCCAAAGAACCATGAGATTGTGGTCTGGTTTAATAAAATATTACAAAGATCCATTAGGAAAATCTCCAGGGGCTAAATGGTGGTAATTTTGATCTAGACCAGCAGTCCCCAACCTTTCTGGCACCAGTGACTAGTTTCATGGAAGACAATTTTTCTATGGACTGGGGGTTGGGGATAGGGGGTAGGGGGGTGCAGGGTGGAGCTCTGTGGCCCGGTCCGTAATAGGCCGCTGACTAGTACCAGTACCAGTCCATGGCCCAGGGGTTGGGGACCACAGGTCTAGACCATAGCAACTGCTGTTTTTGCTAAAAAGTAACCATATTAATTCCTAAATGTATCTCCTTCTTCAATCCCAACTTTCAATTCCAAGGAGAGATGATATAGTCCAGAACCCTTACTACTTCCTGTGTTCTTCAACTATCATCTAAACTAGTATAAACTAGCCTTTTACTCTGAGGTTTCAGGCAAACTTTCAAGTGGTTGCCTCAAGCACCAAGTACTTTTTACAACATATACCAAGAGTGAATTGAACTCAAAAGTAATTTTTTTTCCTCCAAAATCCCTCCCTGATTCCACAAGTGGAACAATTTTTGTCTTTTAGTTTCCCCAGACCACCATTCCCATGTCTAGTCCAATAAATACGGAAGTGAAGGCAGAACAATAACGAGGTGTATTTGTGTGTGGTTATGCAGCATATCATAAGAGCATTTTTTTTCCCCAAAATAATTTGTAAGTTTGGCCTAGGATCCTCTGAAAACTGGAAATGGTCAATAAAACAATTCCATGGTCATAAAATGAGTTTTTAAAATCTGCTTTTCCCCATAAGACATCTTCCACACTTAATCATTCAAGAGCTGATTATCCAGAATGTGTAATATAAAAACCCATTATTTTTTTTCTTTTCCCTTCAGCTGCCAGATTTTTGGTCATTTCACAGCTCATTAGTATTCTCTCTCTGGGAAAATAAAAGCAAATGTAGCTCAGATGAGTATTTTCAACTTTCTATGTTCATTCAGGTTTTGTAGGAACAGTTATAATTATTGGTTAATATATCCCTTTTCTTTAATAAGTATTTGGTTAGGCTCTGCTGGGCACAGAGCAAGAATTAACAAAGTTTAAAACATTGTCCCCACTCTTAAGACTCTTACAATATAATTGGAGGAACAAGGTTTGTGTATAAAGTCAAATACTAATACAAGACAATATATATTTAAACAACTACATGAAAGAAGTCTGTTCATACAAACATACTATAAAAGAGAACTTTATAGACTTACAGTGGTTTAGAAAATGGAGAAAGCAGTGTGGACTGACAAAGTCATTATGGAAATTCTCCAAAAGGTGGTGAGACTTGATCTAGTTATCAAAGACTGGATGGAATTTCAACATAGGAAAAGGGGGAAAAAAGGAAAGAAAATTCTGCACAAAGGAAAAAGAAAAACCAAAAAACCTAGAATTCCAGAATATAGAGCCCATATATACCTCTGAATGAAAAATTTCAAACATACAAAGTATAGAAAATAATACAACAAACTTCTGTCCTCCCCACTCAGCTTTGTCAAATATTAACTCATTGCCATATTTATATTAGATCCACTTTTTTTTAAGTAAAGAAAAAATACAGAGTCAGCTAAAGTCTTCTGTATGCTATAACATTATCCTTTTTCCTCAGCAGGGGTAACAACTATCCTGAATATGTTTATTATTACCATGAATATTTTCAAATGTTTATCACACACAGAAATATCTAAAATTATTTCATGTATTTAAGCTTAATGTAAATGGTAGTATACTTTATGTATTTTCTGCTTTCTTTTTTTACTCAATTACATTTTTTGAGATTTATGCATAGTCTAGTTCCAGTTCTAGTTCATTTATTTTAACTAATATATAGTATTGTATTGTGTGATCCCACAACAACTTACTTATCCATTCTCAGACTGATGGAAATTCAGGTCACTTCCAATTATTTTCCTATTATAAACAATGCTTCAATGAACATTCATTTACATGTCTCCTAGTGCATTTAAGGGAGACTTTCTTGGGCATACATGGAGAAGTGGAATTGTTAGATTGTAAGATAAGCACATCTTTAGCTTATTAGACGTTGCTAAATTGCCTTCTTATATGGTTGTACCAATTTATAATCCTCTCAGTAGTGTGCAAGCATTTCCAAATTTTCTCTGCCTTTGCAACTCTAAAGAGGACATCATAGCCTTGGAACTACCAGAGTACCCTTGAGTCAGTATTTCCTGTAAGCTGGCTGTTTATGTAGGTGATGCTCAGTGTTGGATCTCACTATAAGCCAGCCCAACCCAAGCTAAGAGGGCATATCAAACCTCTGGGAGAGAACTGGGAAAGAGTAAAGAAAAGAATGGTGTAGTGGTTGAGGACTGGGTGCAGATCTTATTCATTTGTGCATCCCCAATATCTAGTACAACCTGAAACTCAGATCAAGGTTCAGTAGATATTAAATTGACTGGAACTAATTATGCATCCTGATCTGCTTCTGGCTTTCACTTCTCTAAGCTTCAATCTCCCCATCTATAAATTATGGATGATAATAATTCAAGAAGTCATTCCAAAGGTAAAATGAGATATAAATGTGGAGATATTTATAAGCTCTAAAGAGCCATGCAAATTAAATTATAAAAGACTAGAAAGCTGTTTCTGTGTTGTGACTTCTCAGATAACATTTCAGTGGTTCAAAAGAATTGCCAAGTTTCTCATTGGCATTTTTCCTGTAACCCTAATAAATCCTGGAGTACCATGTACCTCAGACTCTGCTCAGGGGCACATATAAAGATACATAGCCATTGAGAAAAGGGATTCTAATCTTTACGTGCAATTCTGAAAGAACATCAAAAAGGAATCCATTCATGGTATACAGCCACACTTGAATTCCTCTCTATTCTCTTTAGTCCTCAAACATAAAATCACTTTCTCTAGTACTCAGTTTATTGGACTTTTACTTTCTTCCTTCTCCCAATATTTCAAAGATTGACAGCTCCTCTCTGGTTGAATTATCCCCTTACCCTCACTTCTCCACTATCCACTCCCTAAATTCCACACCACAGATATAGCAAGGTAAGGCTGCAAAACACTTGCCTGGGAGAAGAATGAATACTTACACCTTACTGAGTCATCTCACAGTATACATTTCTGTCATGGAATTCAGTGACATTATTTTCACTTTGAATGTTTAAAAAATGAAGTCCTTCTCTGTTTAAGTGGCCCTTGTTTAAAAAAAAGAAAGAAAAAAAAGATTGCTCACCATCGCTCTACACCTTCAGACCTCACTCAGAGATCTCATGACTCCAACTGTGGTCTTCATTTGGACGGCTCAAACTTATGCCCTTGCACTTTGCATCTGAATCTGTTCCTATCCTTGCAATAGCTCCTCCTTGAATGCCCTCTCATCTCCTCCAACTCGACTTGTCTAAATGTGAACTCACAATTATTCCAAATTTAGCTTCCCTTCAGGACTTCCATATTTCCATTGTTGGCATTTTAGAAGCATGTTTATTGGCCAGGTGTGGTACTATCAGAAGAGGAAGAGAATGGGGCCGAAGAGACTAGTTAAAAGGCTTGCACCACGTCGTAGAAAACAGACTGCACTCAGATTTGCAGACATGGTGTTTCGGGTTTATGTGGAATGACAGAACTCTCTCCTTAGGCGAAAGGATACATAAAGCCTAAATACTGGAATCAGCAATGTAAGAGTGTTATACCTTTAGGCGTTACAAGTTCATAGAAACATTTCCAGACATTGAAACAGATATAGACTGCCTTTACACAGCTCCACACTTAAACTTGAAAACTGCTATTCACAAATTTCATAGAGGAGCTTATCCATTTGTAAATAAAATACAAAGTAGCAGGGAAAATTTCATGAGTTCCCTTCCTTTTGTTCCTTTTACAATGAGAACAATTATTCCATCAACACATGTTAAAGCTATTCTGATAGTATCAGATGCTTAGCTGAGAAAGTTCATACTACCAATTTAACTATTAATTTATGTTTAACTACTAACTTAAACACGTAAGTAACCCAGATGATTAGATCCTAGGCTGAAGGTGTGGCTCTAATACTGAGAAGCGGCATGCCTTGATCCAGATGGGCTTTGCCATGAGCTCAGACCCAGCAAATGGATCTAGTGCAGAGATCTGGGTCAGTTTGAGAAATGGGTTTCCTTCCCATCCCATCCACCTTGTGCTGTGAGCAGAGAGTAAGGGACAGTGGAAAATCCTGGTATTTGAACTATTTAACTGAGCTTTTATTTCTAGCTTTTTTCTGTTTTGATCAAGAAAAACTCCAATCCAGGTTTAAACCAAATTAATCAATTATTTTTTCAAAAAGATGAACTTTCTAGATCTATGAATAGATTGCTTTACTACTGTACAGGTTTTGTTGGGCAGGGGTGGAGTCCTCCTAGGGGAGTAATAGTAACATACAATAAAGCTTCCAATGAAAAGGCCAGCGGGATAACACCCTGGGGCAGTAAGCCACTCTGGAAACAATGTGTGTAAATATATTTGTTCTGGGCCAGTTCAGTCTGGCCCAACAGTGGCCTCACTCTGTATTTGGGAACTAGGACAGGAGGCAATGCCTCTTAACTAGGGGCCCCTGAGGGGAATGCTAGGCTGGATGTTACATAAAAGGGAATCAGGGAAATACTATGCTCTAATCTATCATGGGATAACAGATAATATAATCAGGATTTTATCAAAAAGCCATCTCTCAGTCTGTTGGTCACTGAGCCTGTATTCCGCCTGCACGTCCTTACAGTTCTTCAACATAGTCATGTGTCACTTAACAACAGGGATACATTCTGAGAAATGCATCGTTAGGCAATTTTGTCCTTGTGCGGACATTGATACAGTGTATTTACACGAACCTAGATAGCATAGCCTACTACAAACCTAGGCTTTATGGTATAGCCTACTGCTCCTAGGCTATAAGCTTGTATAGGATGTTACTGTACTGAATACTGTAGCTAATTGTAACACACAATTGTAAGTATTTGTGTATCTAAACACAGAAAAGGTACAGTAAAAATACAACATGAAAGATAAAAAAAGGGTACACTTGTATGGGGTACTTACCATGAATAGATAGAGCTTGCAGGACTGAAAGTGGCTCTGGATAAGTAAGTGAGTGACTGGCGAGTGAATGTGAAGGCCTAGGATATTACTGTACATTACTGTAGACATTATTAACACTACACTTAGGCTACACCAAATTAAAAAAAAATTCTATTTCAATAATAAATTTATCTTAGCTTACTACAACTTTATAAACTTTTAAATTTTTAAAAACTTTGGCTCTTGTAATAACTTTGCTTAAAATACACATTGTACAGCTGCACAAAAATATTTTCTTTCTTTACATCTTTATTCTATAAGATACTTTAAAAATTTTTTTTTTACTTTTTGTTAAAAACTAAGACACAAACACACATATTAGCCTAGGCCTACATAGGGTCAGGATCATCAATATCACTGCCTTCCACCTCTATATCTTTTCCCACTGTTCAGGTGCAATATGCATGGAGCTGTCATCTCTGATGATAACAATACCTTCTGCAATGCCTCCTGCCTGAGGCTGTTTTACAGTTAACTTTTTTTTAATAAGTAGGAGTACACTCTAAAATAATGATAAAAAGTATATTTAAAAATTTTAAGTATATTAAATACATAAATCAGTAACGTAGTCATTTATTATCAAGTGTTATGTATTATACATAATTGTATGTGCTATACTTTTATACAACTGGCAGTGCAGGTTCGTTTACTCCAGCATCACCACAAACATGCCAATAAGGTACTCAGCTATGACATTATGTCAGCTATTACATCACCAGGCAACCAGAATTTTTCAGCTCCAGTTATAATCTTGGGGGACCACTGTCATACATGCGGTCCGTCATTGACTGAAATGTTGTTATGCAGTGCATGACTTTATTTTATTGTCTATTTTTCACACAGCCTGCACCCCCAAGGACTGGTTGAGTTTGAAAAGATACCAGTTACCTACAATGCAGGCCAAACAGCACCCCCTTGAAATCCTGGCTTCCAAAGACAATAGGAAGTTCTTGCCTAGATTATTCATTTGTCTTTTCAAGATCTCACTGGGTAGAAATATTGTGTAGAGATACTTGGTGCTCACTTTTGTTGTTGGTGGTGTTATATCTGCTTGGGGATGAGAAGATGATATGCGGTTTGATAAACTGCTGGCAGGGCAGGAACTTTACAGTAGGATGTATGAGACCAGATTTCTTGTCCCTGACACTTTATGACTATGAATTCAAGAACACCTGTTATGATCTGATTCAGAGGGTACAATTTTTGAAGATGTTTCTTGATCAAGACCCAGGGGCCAAGTTGGAGTTGAGGATTATATAATTACAGATAATAGTCTGAATGGCATCCCCTGGAGTTGGGCAGCACAGTGGCCCTGAGTTTATTGTGGCTATAAACAACTGCATCAAAGTTTAGGCTACAATATAGTATTCAGATAATAGGTAGTTATAATCCTCCCACTGTCAATACTGACCAGACTGCATTTGGAATACTGAGCTCCATTCTTTTCCAGTGTTTTGAAAGATATTAACAAATTAAATGTGTCCACGTGAGGGGGTCTAACTGAGATGTGTGGAGATAATGATGTATGAGAAAGGTTGAAGGGGATTTGGGAGACTATAACTAAGAGGAGATACAACAGTAAAAGAAGAAATATAATAGTAAAGGTCAGCATTGATCTCCATAATGACAATTAATGATATTTTTCTGTCTGCCTCTTTCTCAGTCTTTTTTTGGCATTTAATACTGTTGATCCACTCTCTTCTTAAAATTCCCCCTTTTGCTTCATTGATACCATTTGTACCAGTACAGGAGATGGTAAGATTGAATTAGAAATGCAAGATACTTCTCTGTGGAAACACCTGTGAAGGATAAAGAGGAAAGGGAACAGGAATAGGCGGGAAGAGTCTCAGATTGTAATGCATATCTTAATACCTGTGAAGAGAGTGAGAGAAGGAAGGATTGGGTAGGAAGAGCCAGTGTGCAGGGCAGCTCTGAGAAAGCCTCAGTCAGGCCAATGGGAACTCCCACAGTAATGACTGCCCATTAGAGGAAACTGCATTGCGCAGGAATGGTGGGGCTCAGTTATTGGCTGGGAGCATCTGGTGAGAGGGAGACCTCTGCATAAAGCTATGATGGATCCCAAAGGTGTGGTGGCTGGAGGCTGGCAGCCAATCACACTCCACACAGCAGGTATTTCCCTGAAAGCAGACCTGAGTGGTTCATTCTTATGGGTGCTACACCATTCTATTCCCACATATCATACAGGGTTCCACCTTCCTGAGCTTCTTTGTTGAATTCTCTTACTTTGCTCACACCCTAAATGTTGGAGTTTTCTAGGAACCCACTGTCTATTCCATACATCTTCCCTATGAGAATTCATCTCAACCTCCAATTTCAAATACTGCCATTGCTGTATGTTGATACTCATTCCAGATGTTGATTCAGGCCCCCATTTTCTCTCACCTATACTACTGTGAGGGAATCCTAACTGTTCTCCTATGATGACTCCAGTCATGCCACCTGCCTCCAGTTTAGTCTCCTCACTCCAACTAGTGGGATATTTCCAAGTCACAAATAAGAGCATGTTATTCATGTGCTGAAAACCCATCAATAGCTCCCTTTTGTTTTCAGTAAAAAAAAAAATCCAAGTTATTTAACACACTTTACATGCTCCTGCATGGACTGGCCCCTGTTTACCACCCCAGACTCATCTGTTACTACATCCACCATGAACTACTTTCATTCCTTTGAATGTAACACTTTTGGTATGGAGTATACCTGCTTGCCTGGATAATTCTCTACTTGTTTTTTAAATCTCAGCTTAGATGTTCCTTCTTTTGTGAAGACTTCTATAACCTAAAAAGACTAGATTTGGTGCTCTCCTAAGTGATCCTAGGAACTATGTGATAAGGGGCAGGTGGAATCTTGGATGTGAATCCAGAGAGGGCAGTGAAACATTACTTGGGTATTAAACATTGGAAGTGTAATAAAAGGATAATAGTTTACATATCAGAACTTCTCTCAGTGAATATACTGTGTGAGATAGAAAAGAATACTTTGATAAATAGTTTGGTATGGATGAAAAGTTCTCCTGAGGGACACATTAGGTACATATTCTCAATCCAGCCACCCCCACACACACACCCTACTCCAACTCTGGGCATTCAAATATATGTGTGGCCATTTTTGTTGTTGACATCATTATGGCTGGGAGAGTATCGACATGGTGGGGGGCAGGGATACTATAATACATGGGGACCATCCCACACTAGGAAAATGAGCCCCACCCAAAATGCTAATAAAACCTCTATTGAGAAACACTGTGTTAGGAGGTATGCAAATCTGAGAACTGAACTGAATTGCTCAGAGTAAGAGTGGAGGCTGAGAACTGACACCTGAGGACTCCCAGCTCCACCCACAGCCAGGCAGAGCTCTGCCCCACCTGTAAATAAATGTTGAGTACATGTTTTTAAAAATATTGGTTTAAAGAAAATAAAAAACATATACTGGTTTCAAAAAGAGCCAAATTACTAGCCCTAGGGGCATTTAATATTTCCTTCAGGCTCTGCTCCCTTGTATCTATCTCACTGCAGAGTAATTCCCTGAACACTTGTCTGAATTCTCAATTTGAGGTCAGGGACCATGCCTATTGCATCATCAGAATCTAATACAGCATCTGGCACATGATAGATTCTCAATACATTTTTCTGAATTATGACTCCCCAAATCTAAGAATCTAAGAATTAGCCCCGAGATCTTTTTTGTTTCAGACCCACATATTTATCACTAATTTTACATTTCCAGTTCAGCACTTCAAATGCAGGTACAAAACAGAATCTACTTTGATCTAGTGTAAACCCCCCCCCCCAAATAATACCAGTTCCCCTTATTATGGCAAATGCTATCACAACCCTCCCAATTGCCTAAGCCTGAAGCCTGCATGTCACCTACAATTCTGCCTACTTCCTCACCTTTCCACGCCTGTGAATTCCATTATCTCTTAAGCACTTTCCTTTTTCTCCATCCTCAGCACTCCTGGCCTTAAGTCAGGGTCTCTTATATATGTTCTTGTAATCACTTCCTAAATCGTATCTCCATCCCCATCTCCATGACTGTCATCTTTTAGAACCTTCTAAAATATTCTCAAAATAATAGTAATTAATACTTTGTGGGTTGACTATGGTGACAGACACTACTTTTACATGTATTTCCTCTTTGACTCTTCATAAAAGTCTTAGTTTGAAATAACTTTTCAAGGTGCTTCAGTAAGGGAACAGAGACAAGATTTAAGCCCAGGTATCCTGGTTCAGAGCTGTGCTAGGTTAGGCTATATAACCTCCTGGAAATCTCTGCAGCTTAAACACATGATAATCCAACTGACTACAAGCTCTTCACAAGCCAGACTTTTTATTTCTCAAGAATGTTTCAATTTTGTAAGTAAATTTTTCTAGCTGGTTTGTGGTAGTCACATCAAAATGTATACATATATCAAAATATCACATTGTACATTGTAAATATATCCCATTTTCATTTGTCAATCATACCTCAATAAAACTGAGGAAAAAAGAAAATAAAAATTTAAAAATTAAAAAAAAGAAATCTAACTTTTCAGTCTCATTGTCGTCATCTCCCTCTGTCCCCAGAATTTAGGCACAATTACCTGTTGTGTATGCCATATTATTTCACATACATGTTTTTGTCTGATTTTCCCCCCTTGGTGGATGGCCTGCTTGTAGTGAGGTTTTTTTTTTTTTTTTGAGCTAAGTCGTGCTCAGCATTCCTTTTCCAGAGCTGCTGGTATATTGAAAATGTGAGTGGTGGTTATGTTAGATGGGGAAGGCTGAGGTCATTAAGTCAAAGATGTGGATCCAATGGGTTGTTAGATAAGAGGCCCAGAGGGTGAAACTGGGAGCTGGTGTAGGAAATCAAGGGATCCCTAAGCCTGAAACCCACAAGGGATGGGCCTACAGAAGATGGGCTGCTGCCCATCTTAACCTTTTTGTGTTCCCTGCCATGTGATGCTTACATGGGTAGGTGCTTTAAGGGGCTGAATGGCTGGCCTGGAGTGCACCACCTCCCCTTGTTTGTCTAATTCATACACATTCTTCAAGATTCAGATTTAACATCATTCCTAAATCTTCCTCCTGTCTGCATTAATGCCCCTCCTCTGCACTTCTTACCCTATTTTGCAAGACTGCAAACTCCTTGAGGGCAGGCATGGTGGCTTTCTTTTCTGTATTCTATACCACCAGAATCTAATAATCATTGCCTCTAACTACATTACAAGGAGGAAGATTTTGGCTTAGCATAAGAGAAATTTTTAAAAAGTATTGTATACAAGCAGAATATAGACCAGTGGCTAAAAGTCTGGCCTTCGGTTTCATACTGCCTCTGTTCAAATTTGAGCTTTCCGTATTGCCTTGAGCAACTTAATCTGTCTGTGCCTCATATAATGGAGATAATACTACCTATGCTATCATGTTGTTGTGTGAATTAAATGAGGTAATACATGGAAGGTACTTGGCTCAGCTCCTGGCACCTTGTAAGTACTTGGTAATGTCAGATATTACTATTTTTCTATTAGTTATTATGATCATTCACTAGCACTATCTCACAGTGAGGTGGGTTGTTTTGAGAAGCAGTGAGTTCCCTTTAATTAAAGGTATTCCAGCAGCAGTAAATCCAGGAGAGATGCTGTAGAAGCAGCTCCTGAACTGAAAATATTAGATGACTTCTAAGGATGCTTCTTATCGTAGAAGAGGGAAGCTCCTTCTCTGATTCTAGGAAAGTATGATCATTAGTGTTACTTCTATCAAAGCTAAGGAGTGTCAGAATAGAAAAAAAAGGCACTGGATTTGGATATATATATATATATATAACAAAGAACAAAATATTTTATTCTTTGTGAGCAGTTAATTGCAAAAGCTTTTTTATTTATGTCGTAACCCATATGGCAAATCAAGCCCTTACATGAAAATCCATCTCTTCTCTAAAGGTTGGCCCTGCCAAAATGGAGCAAACAAAACTTTAAATACTGTTCCAGCCCTACCGAAATGTCTTTTCCTTTTGAAAGAAGTCTATTAGTGATGCAAATGCTGAGTTATTTGCACAGATGATAATCTCAGCAAACAAAACAGTGAAACCATTAGAACTTTCTTGTGCAGCATTCAGTCCGGAGAATTTGGCTTTCGGGCATTAAAAAGGCAGAGAAAGAGAGCAGAACTGGTTTCTATTTGCAATAGTTTGTTAGGTCTGCTTATCTGAATCCTGGGCTAATTATCTTCATGTCTGGCCTAAAGAGGCCAAACCTCCCAATGTGGATGAGCTGAAGGAAGGCCTGCACTCTGGGTCCTGGGCAAGTGCCTTAGGCAAAAGCAGGATCCTTAGCTATGGAACAACAATCATAGTTAGGAGTTGAATTCTCAAGATACAAGAGCCTTAAGGTAGACCCATCTAGAAGAAATCCAATGATATGCACTACTAGGACAGTAAATTAAGTGATACTCTCATATTACCCATGCTTTAAAGTAATTAAAAATTAGATAATTGAGAGGCTACTTGTATAGGTGAAGAGATGACCATTTTCCAACATCTTTTAGTCAACACTTAATGTAAACAATTTCTCTGAGAATTTAGTAAATATGCAACTTTGCCGTAAGCAAAAGGATTGAAAATATAAAAAAATGTATGAAGCAGTTAACTATAAGTACTTTGCTCGACTATTATTTGATTATACTTAGTTTCTCGGTGTGGTGCCTAGGGGGATTAGGAAAGCATTTCTGAAGCAAAAATCCAACCTGGTATTGCCGAAGTGGCCATCACCTAGTTGATTAAAGCTTTTGGAAATGCCTAGTGGGCAGTTTATTGAGAACAGAAAATTAACCCTATTACTTACATGCTTTCTTGGACAAGTATTAACAGTAGGAGCTGGTGTCCACACAGTGTGCATGCAAAGCTCGCAACCTGGGTCCTAAGCAGGGTGGAGCTTTGGGTAGGTAAGGTCAGAGTTAAAGAGCTTCCGGATCATCAAGTGTTTACATTTCAGGTGCGGTAATGGATCTAGTCCACACTCCACCCTCCACCACCTCTCCTTTGCAGGATTGCCTGGCAGCTTGCACAGTCACCCCCAGTCTTTGATAAGCCAGCCCTCTCCGCTGAAGGAGGTCAGTCCCTGCTTCAGTTCTGCGCTCTGCCTGCCTCCCACGCCCTCCAGGCGTGACGGTGGGCAGCTGCTCCGCCTGCTTTCCCCCCGGAGCTTCCACGCCCTGCCCACTCCGTACGCCTCCCTGCCCCCTTCTGCACCCCGGCAGGCCAACGGCCCGGGTGTCCCGTATAGGAGGGCTTTCCTCACGGTGTGTTGGGCCCCCTCCCCACAATCCCAGAGACGCTGTAGTATTCCGTCGTAACCTATGTGTAGCTCCTTCTAAAAAAAAAAAAAGTTTGGTACACTAGCTGCCTTACAAATTAAAACTATACTACCTGCTTAGGACTGGGACCAGATACAGAAACGTCAAACTTGGTCGTTAGGGGAATCAGAAGCGAAGAGGAGCCACTTTCTGCCTGTCCCTCCCGCGGTCCCCGGGGGAGGCAAACCTTTTCCAGCACCTCGCGGCGGCTGCCGGGCGCGAGTGCGCAGCCCGGGAAAGCCGAGGTGGTTCGAGTCCCGCGAAGCCGGAGCGCGCACGGGGCCGGGCGCGCGCCGGGCTTGGGAGCGCTCCCTCCGGGATCGCGGCTGCGCAGTCGGGCCGGAGCCGGGAACAGGGGGAGGGAGGCGGAGGAGCCCGAGTAAGGGGAGGGGGAGGAGCGGCGAAAGCGGAAGCCATGTTGGAGTTTCACCCCGAGCGAGGGGCTGCGAGCGTTCTCCTCTCCTTGTGGGTGTGACCGGGCTCGGCGCGGCGGCGGGCTGCGGGGGGCGGGGACGGTTAGGCCGGGCGGCGGCGGCGGCGGCGGCGTGAGGGGAGCGGCGGCGGCCGCAGCGTGGAGCCGTGCGATTGTGACCGCCGGGGGAGCAGGGGGCCGGCCGCGGCGCCCACTCTCCGTGTGGCCCCCTGAGCGCCCCCCCTCCCCTGCCCGGGAGGGAGGCGGGGGGCACCCGGGGCCCGCCATGAACCCCGGCTTCGATCTGTCCCGCCGGAACCCGCAGGAGGACTTCGAGCTGATTCAGCGCATCGGCAGCGGCACCTACGGCGACGTCTACAAGGTAAAGGCAGGGGCCGCGCGCCGCCGAAGCTGCGGGGTCCCGACTCTCGGCGGGGAGGGCTGGGGGCGCCGCCGAGCCTGGGCGTCCGAGTCCGCGCTGCCTGCCCTCGGGAGACGCTGGCGCCCGGGAGCAGTGGGGGAGGAGGAGCAGCCGGCGCCGAGGGCTCTGCCGCCTCGGGTTGAACAAAGGGCCAAACGTTTAACCCCGAGACCTCCAAGTCCTTACCTGAGCCCTCCCCTGGACGTGATCTTTGACACCTCCCCTCCTGCGCGCATTTCCAGGGAAGGGGTGAACAGGAGCGAGCCACTGTGCTCTTCGCGGTGCAGAGAGGGTCTGGGCGTTTGTTGCATTGGCAGGGTCAGTGCGACGAACCAGACAGCAAGGGGTTCGGCGTTGTCAGACCTGCGTGCTTCACCCGGTCCTGGGCTGGTCCGCTGTAGGTTGGGAGCTCCTGCCCCCCGGGCCTGGTAGTAGTTAATACGCTGGGCAACCTCCATCGACAGCCCTCAGCCTTTAGCCTCTTCCATCCGCCTATCGGTTTTTTTAATTTCCAAAGTAATGACTTTTTTTTTGTAAAAGAGATCTAGTTAGTACAATTTTGGGGAGGGGGGAAGGAAAGAGCAACTTTGTGTTCGCCAAGTCAAATTGGACTGTGATGCCTTTGAAACTTATTTTTGTCATTGACACATAGGAATCAGCTTTTTTTTTTTTTTAAAGTGAATTGAATACTTAGGAAAGGTACTGGTTTGACAAGGTTAGAATTCAAAGTCCATTAGTAGTACAGCATTCCTGTTGCAGAGGGACCACTTCTAAATGTGGGAGGATAAATCACTCTTCCCTGGCCAGCTCAACTCTTGGCCTCGCAGGGACTGCCAAGAAGAGAGGAGGGTGGTGCCAAATGTGGCAGCAGCCTGGATTTAGTTGTGTATCTTATTACTGGTAACTGAAGTTGAACTCCTGCTGTTTCACATAACACCTGAGGATACACAGAGAAACTTGATTTTGCATTGGAAAGTTTAGTCTTAACTTTATTTTGCCCATGTTGAAGCAATAGGTTTTTACTCCTACTTCAGTGTAATGCCCGTGGTAACGTAGATATTTCAAACAGGGCAGCCAGTGTTCTGCATTAGTCTTGTTGTGTGGATGGTTTGCTTTTCACCATTATGAATCTCATCACTTTTCCCCGTAGACGGTACAGGTGTATTGAGCACACCTACAGTATATGAGGTACTGGGCATCTAAGCACTTGGGTTGTAGCAGTAAAAGATGTGGTCCCAAATCTTAGTAGGAGTTTGTGTTGTTTTGGACAAGAACAACATTAAGCAACCACTTAAATACTTACTTTATTGCAGTTTTATTTTGTGCTGCAGAGAAGAGTATGAGGATTAGGGTTATGAGAACATGTAACAGGCAAACCTGATCTTGTCTGGGGAGTCAGAGGCTCATCACCTTTTAGTTGAGATCTGAAAGATGATTAGGCATTCATTCTTAGGGCAATGGGGAGAGGGGATTATTCCAGATACTGGAGTACAATGTGTGAAGGCTCTGAGGCCTGGTTTTTGAAAGAAGACCTGTATGGCCTGAGCAACCAGAGAGGGAGAATGCCCTAGATCCTGCAGTCCTCTTAGTTCTGGTAAGGAGACTGGATTTCTCCTTAGGACAGTGGGGAGCCATTGCAGGGTTTTAAGCAGCAGAGTGAAGTTAGGTTTAGATTTTTAAAAGATCTCCCTACTGCAGTGTGAAGCATGGAATGTAGGGGAAGAGTAGTTAGGAAGCCATTGTGATAGTCCAGGTAAGAATAATGATGTTTTGGAATATGGTTATTACTGTGAAAGTAGAAGTGGATGGATTTAAGTAGCTAATGACTGGTTGGGGGTGGGGGTGGCCAATTATGTTCAGATGAAAAGTTAACTAAAACTTTATGAGTGTATAAGTCTTGGGTGGCAGTGTGTACAATAAGTTCTTTTAGAGTTCTTTACAGGAACATTGGCCATGTATTTACGGTATTTAAAAAAAACAGCTGGTAGTTGAGCCACATGATTAAAAAGTAAAGAAATTAGGGCCTGCAATTTCTTAAGTGCAATAGAGGTATAATAAGTTGATTAATCTTGTCATTCGTTTAAAATAATGATAATACTAGCTGACATTTATGGACTGCTTATTACTTACTTGCCAGACACTGTTCTAAGATTTTTCTATTTAATCCTAACAACAACCCTATGAGATAGATGCTGTTGCTAACTCCATTTTACGGTTGAAGAAGCTGAGGCACGGGGAGATTAAAGTAATTTGCCAAAGTGGGTAGGTTGCAGAGCTAAAATTCGAGCCAGTTAAAGACTGCATTCTTAACCACTGCTGCCTCTAGAGATAGGACATGGGCAGATAATGTATTACCTAATTTCCAATGGAGAAACTGAGGCACATGTTTAGTTCAGCATTTGAGTTATAGCCACATTCTAAATTAGTGAGGATCTTTAAGTAGTGGTTGGAATACCCAACTTCTGCTGTGCAACCAGGCCTCACTGTTTTTGTGGTCTGCCAAGTGGACATCAGATAATAGATGCTTGATTCCTGCCTGCCAGACTCTTCCAATACCAGGGACCAAAGCAGAGAAACTCCGTGTAGTTTTTGGCATCATACCCCCTGCCTGCTAAACCCAAAGCTTAAACTATTTGTATTTTTGTCTGTAATCATATTTATGCTATAAAAATATGGTTTTTTTTGTATTTGTTTTGCTGTTTTATATTTTTCTTATTTATACTAATTGTGTTGATTAATTATTAATAGAAAGGAGTACATTTTGTTTTCAAAAGCCAATGTGTATATTTATTCCTTAATTTGTCAGCATTTAGGTGCTAAAAATGGAATGATTGAATTAGGTAAATAAGTTAGAGTCCTAATTGTTTGTAGTCATTCTTGGAAGGTTGGTGTTCTAAGTGATTTTTAGTATGAAAACTGTATCCTACTCAATGTAATAACATACTTATTGTACTTAAGGTGGCATGGTTTAGTTAAAAAGTGCTAAACTATGATGTGAATGATCTGGGATTTATTAGCTTTGTGACCTTGTAAAATCACTTAGCCTCTCACAGCTGTTTTGTTGTGAAAGTATTATTACCATCATATGCTATTCTGCTTTTGGTATTAAATAAATGACTCGAGTTCTACCCAAGAAATAAGTTATCTTTATTTTTTTCAGGCCAATGCAAATACACATTTCATCTGCACTGTCTTAAAGTACTTGAAGATACAGTAAAAAAAAACCAAAAACATAGTTTACTTTTAAGTGCTCTGTAACTCTGCAGACGTTTATCTGTCAGGAAGTATCTGCAGCCGGGGTTACCTAGGGACCTAGGAGTTGACAACTAGAGCTCTTTGGTTGGGCCTCAGGAGGCCCATGAAGGACTCTGAAATTAGTAGGCATAATGTACGTATTTGTGTTTTTCTGTAGAGATGACTTATAGCATTCATTGTGTTCTCGAAGAGATCAATGATTCAAAAAAAGGAAAGAACAAATAATCTGTAGGTTTATTATTTGAAAAGGTTTTCTTGGAGAAAATAGGTAGTTCCATACTAGATCACATTATCAACATTTAATATGATTTTCACATGGATTGTGCCATCATTTCTCAGGCAGTTTTCTAGTTTAATTTATATTATTCCTACCATTAAAGTCATCATGTCCTTACATTTTTCTAGATTTACTGCTAGAAAGAAGCAGGAGATAGTAAAGTTAGAGCTTGGATAAAGGCAAAAGAGACTTTGAAGGAGTAGTCTTAATGTGTTTCTAAGGAAGTATCTTATCTAGTCTCATGGCTTTAGCCTGGTCCCTGGGAGCAACTGCCAGTCCCATGTATCCTGCTTGTGCTTTCTCCTGAGCTCTAGTCCATTGTCTCCAGCTGACATTTTCGCAGACTACATCCTTCTCCAAATGTATGCCTTTCCTCATATCCAACTTTTGTCAAAAGTCCCAGTATTGACAATTTATTGTACTAAGACTTGGACCCTTAAAGTCATGTTTTACTTCTGGCCTCAACTTTGTAGGCATTTGCCAAATTCTTTACACAGGCGTTTTCCAAAGTTTGGTCAGGATGCTTCAGGGAAAGCCATCATGAGTAGGTTAAAGACTGAGAAGTCCTATGGTAAAGAAACCTGTTAAATTTGGTTAACCTAGCAAACTCTAAACTTACTTAACTATGAGATTCTTTTTTTCTGTAATACCTATTGCTTGTCTTTAGTACTAGTGTCTTGAAGAACATGTTTTGGAAATGTTGGTATTGTTTTTTATCTGTGTGTGTTTGGAAGCCATTCCCTCTGAAGTAGATGCTACAGTGTTGTAGCCTCTGTCAAGTAGCATTCTACTTGGGAATGCTCCCAGGTGATATTCACGTGGTAGTCTATGTAAATAGATTTGGAGGCACTATGAAAGCTGACAGGAGAAAAATAGAGGATTGGGAAGTGAAATCAGGAAATCAGTTTGTATGTATTTAGAGAATTATGTGTTGGCTTGTTTGTAACTCTGCATCTTTCAAGGTATTCTGATTAATACTGTCAAAGACTAATTCTTCCATTATAGTCAACATTTGTAAGACCCTTTCTGGAAAACTCAGGTCTTAAACATTACCTTTGATGAGGACCATGAAGACCTTAAGCATTTAGAAAGGAAACTCAAACGTGGTTATTTGGGGTTATGCTCACTTTTATTTCCATGGAGGATAAAGTCTAGAGAGATCAGAGGAAATGACCCTAAACTTCAGAGAGATCATTTGAAGTCAATTAAGATAGAATCTCCCAGCATCGGTAGCTATTTGAGATGGAAAGTGACAATGGAACAGATAGTGAGGTAATTTCTCTAGGAAGCTTAAAAAGCAAACAAACAAGAACCAGATTATCTGACTTTGACATAGACCTGCTTCCCTGAAGGAGATACTTACCTCCAAGCTTTGATCTGTATATTTATTATGAAAGCATATCTAATGCATTATTTTGTATTGAAAATGAGTAGTAAGTTCTCTCGAGAGTACGTTGAAAAGCCATCGTATATTGAATAGCTATAATGAGAGGGAATGTGTTAGGGACTGTGAGTAGAGTAGCAAAAATGACAAGGCTTGGTACTTGGTATTTATAGGAACAGAAAATGTGTACCTGCTATTAGCTGTCATAGTTTGAGACCAAAACCTTGTTGGTTTACTCATTTCTGTGTTAAATCTCTTACTGGCTGAGAGATTTTATAGACACTCCATAATCTGCTCAACCTACCTCTCTATAGCATAGTATAGTGATTTAAGAACAGCGTTCTGGAGCCAGGCTGCCTAGTTCTACCACTTACTAGCTCTTTGTCCTTGGGTCAGTTACTTAATCCCTCTCTCTGTGCCTCAGTTTCCTCTGTGATAAAATGGAGATGCTTAGAAAAGTGCTTAGGACAGTGCCTGACACATAATACTCAGATATTGTTAATTGCTGTTAGTATCTAGTATTATTTATTATTATGTATTTCTCCTGCTACTGTTCTTCTAACCTATTCTGTTCATCATGCTCTGTTTCAGGATTTTTGCACTTGCTGTGTCTGCTCTAGAATCCGGCCCCACCGCCCCATTATCTGTGTGGTTTATGTCTTCATTTCCCTCAGGTCTCAGCTCACATGTCACCTTTTAATGAGCCTCTTCCTTACACTCTATAAAAAACAGCAGTCCTTCCCCCACTTTCGGGGATCCAAATCAGGGATGGATCCAGATTTTGTGGGAGCTGAAGTTTATACAATTTGGGGGGCCCTTATTAAGAAAACAAGTAAATTGGAATAAAAAAATTGGTATGAAAGTAAAAATTTAGAATGAGAAGAGATATCCCAATAAAATACTGTAAACTTAAAGTCAGATCCCTTTCTTGTGAGATTTCTTTAGACGTTCAGTCAGAAATGCTCACATAAAATGCTTCCTGAGAGCAACGTGGCTCCTCCCCTTCACCTAGAACACGCTACATGTCTCAGCAACTGTCAGCATTCGTAGAGGCTGTGCAATTGAAGGAGCCTGAACTTTGTTTTGTTAGCAGCATAGAAAATTCAACTCTGCTCTTTAATTTTTCATTATGGCATGTATTGCCACACATTTATTTGTTCCTTGCCTGTCTTCCCCACTAGAGTATAAATCCAAGAAACTGGTGATTTTATTTTGTTCACTGCTGTATGCCCAGAGCCTAGAAGGATGCCTGACACATATTAGACTCTCAAGAAATATTTGTGGAATGAATAAGTGAACTGACATGAGAGGAACAAACCATGACTGCATGAGTTTAGAGGAAGGAGATCATTGTTTCTGGTTGGGAGGAATTACAGCAGGCGTTACCGAGGAGGTAGCATTGGGTTTGACCAAGAGTTCTGGCAGTAGTGGGTACAGGATGAATTAAGTGTAGTGGATTGTTATTAGGCCTAAACAAAATCGGTAGGCTTAATGTGAGTATCTTCTGCATATTTAGCAATGTTCATAACTATTACATGCATATGAAGATACTCTGTCATTTTAAACCAAAGACCCTTAGTGACTAATTAGTGAATATATCACTAGGCTATTACATATTGCTTTTATTTTGTTTTTTGAAAATATGATTAAATTGGGCTTTTTGGGAAAAGACTTTCTTCACCAATACAAAAAGGCCTTAGATTCAAGAGATGAAATCATGTTTCTTTTCTGCCTTAGTTTTGTTTTTTACAGTCTTTTTTTGTTCTGGAAGATGCCACGTTTCAGAGTTCCAACTACCTGGATTTGGGATTATAGATTTGGGTTCTTAATGTAACAACATACTGCCTACTTTAGTCCTTAAACTCTGTAGAAGAATTTTAGATTTGACTGTAAATTTAGGTATGTTCAAATAAGACATTTATTTTGTTTGTTTAAACTCTTCTTAGAAATTTAAGATTGCAAGAAAGTTCTTTCTGTGTAAATCATCCACCTTCCCTTGTTCAAAGAATCTTCTCTGCATTGTCTCTACACTATAGTACAAACATTTAAGCCTAACATTCAAGGCACTGTTCCTTTTGCCCTCTGTTTCCTAAGGGTGAGTAAGGTTTAAATAGCTTAGAGGAGGCAGGGAGAGAGAGGAAGAAAGCAGAGAGGGGAATGGTGGTGGTTGGGGCATTCCAGGTGAGTATAACTACATGGGTAAAGGCTTGGGGACTAGAAGAGAGGATTGACTAATAGGGAAGGCTTGTGTAGGGAAGCATGGAGAAATAAATTTGCTAGATCAGGTAGGGCGAATTTATAAACTTGTTGAAAGCCAGGCGAAGTTGTTTAGATATGAAGTAGTAGGATGCTGGGAGTACTACAGGCTTTTGTACAAGGAGTAATAATATTGAAAGTGCTCAGTATTGTTCTGACAATCATAATGAGAATGGATCAGAGCAGGACAGAAATACCTGCTATGTAGAATCTGTGATTATTCAATTTTTTGGTTTCAGAACCCCTTTATGTGCGTAAAAATTACTGAGAACTTCAAAGTTATTTGTGTTAGTTATACCTGTTGCTATTCACCATCTCAGCAATTGCATCTGAGATATTTAAAAACTATTAATTTACTAAAAAGAAGAAGAAACCTATCACATGTTAACATAACATTTTTGTGAAAAATACTATATTTCCCCCCCAAAAACGAGGAGAGTGGCATTGTACATTTTGCAAATGTCTTTAATATCTGGTTAAACAGAAGACAGCAGCTTCTCAATTCTGCTTTTTCATTCAATCTATTGTGATATTTTGTTTTGGTTGACACATAGGAAGAAAATATGGTCTCTCACATGTATGTAGTTAGAAAAGGAGAATATTCTGATAGCATTTTCAGATAATTGTGAATAGTCTCGAGAAAAGGATGGTCAAGGAAAATTCCTGTGATTTTTATAGCCTTGTGCAGGGAAGATCAACACAGTTTCTAGAGAGCTGCAGTAGTTCAGGGAAGCTTCTTATATCCAGTGATGGAAGCAGTGTCTCAGTAAAAGTTCAGAGTGATCTGACATCATTTCTCAAAAAATCTGTAATAAGAGCACTCTGCAAATGCCTGGGTCAGAAGAGAGAGCCAAGATGGCCAACTAGAGACATTGCTTGTTGGACCTTCCTGGCTGGAAGGTAGAATATTGGACTGAGGAGAGCAGAGAAGAGTTGCAGATCAAGTGTGGATCACAGAGAGAGACAACAGAGTCATCTGGGGACCCCACAGAGAAAAACTGTGAAGCTGAGGAAGAAGAAGAGAGAGGAGAAGATAGCAGTGCGGATCAAACCCAGAGAGGATTGGAGCCCAGTGAAAGGGTAATCAGGGTTTCCCCTCCCCCAACTAGGTGCCTTCGGTGAGCAGCAGGACACAGAGTATGTTGAAGGCACTTCCACCCTCCACAAGCCTAGGCATGGCAGCTAAATAGGAATAGTGGGGTGAACCAGCAAACCCCAGGTGTTTGGGTGTCCATAAAGGATCTGCATTATACATCGATCAGCACAATAGACACCCACCAGTGTAAAATCACCCAAAAGCTAAAAGTCAGAGCCTGTATGCCGTAATGGCTCAAGAGGAAAAACAAAGCAATAAAGTTCTACTCAACAGGATGAACTGAAATCCACCCCACTTGTCAATTCTTTCAATAAATGTGAATGGCTTGAATTCCCCACTCAAGAGACATAAGCTGGCTGAATGGATTAAAAAAAAAAACCAAGCCAAGTATCTGCTGTCTCCAGGAAACACATCTAACCCACAAGGACTCATTCAGACTCAAGGTGAAGGGATGGAAAACAATATTCCATGCAAATGGAAACTAAAAGAAAGCTGGTGTAGCCATTCTCATATCAGATAACATAGACTTCAAATCAACAATAGTAAAGAAAGACAAAGATGGTCATTATGTAGTGGTAAAGGGAGCGATTCAACAAGAAGACATCACAATCCCAAATATCTATCCACCTAATACAGGTGCTCCCACATTCATAAAGCAAACCCTACTAGATCTAAACAAAGTAATAAACAGCACCATAGTAATAGGCAGGGACTTCAACACCCCACTGACAGAACTGAACAGATCCTCCAAGCAAAAAATAAACAAATACTGGACTTAAATGGAACTCTAGAACAAATGGGCCTAACAGACGTTTACAGAACATTTTACCCCCAAGCTACTGAATATACATTCTTCTCACCAGCACATGGAACATTCTCTAAGATCGATCACATCGTAGGCCACAAAACATGTCTCAACAAATTTAAAAAAATAGAAATTATACCATGTATCTTCTCAGACCATGGTTGAATAAAATTAGAAATCATTTCCAACAGAAGTGGTCAACTCTACACAAAGTCATGGAAATTGACCTTCTGAACAATTATTGGGTCAAGGAGGAAATTAAGATGGAAATCAAAGATTCCTCAAACTAAATGACAAAGGGGACATGAGGTATCTAAATCTGTGGGAGTTGGCAAAAGCAATCCTAATAGGAAAATTCATAGCCTTAAATGCCTACATCAAAAAGACGGAAAGATCACAAATCAAGAATCTAATGAATTGTCTCAAAGAATTAGAAAAGGAAGAGCAGACCAATCCCAAACACAGCAGAAGAAAAGAAATAGCTAAGGTCAGAGTAGAACTGAATGAAATCAATAACAAAAGAATTATACGGAAGATTAATGAAACAAAAAGTTGGTTCTTTGAAAAGATAAACAAAATCAATAGACCTCTTGCTAGATTAACCGGAAACAGAAAAGAAAGGACCCTAATAAGCTCAATCAGAAATGAAAAAGGAGATATTACAACTGATACAACAGAAATAAAAATACCATCTCTGAATACTGTAAAAATCTCTATGCACATAAACTTGAAAACATTGAGGAAATGGATAATTTCTTGGAAACACACAACCTCCCTAGGCTCAATCAGGAAGAAATAGAACTCCTGAACAGACCAATATTGAGTAATGAAACTGAAGCAGCAATAAAAAATCTTCTAACAAAAAAAAGTTCCAGACCAGATGGTTTCACAGTTGAATTTTACTAGACCTACAAAGAATTGGTACCCATCCTGCAGAAATTATTTCATAACATTGAGAAAGAAGGTATCCTCCCCAACTTGTTCTACAAAGCCAGTATCACCTTGATACCAAAGCCAGGAAAGGACACAACAAAAAAAGAAAACTGCAGACCAATATCCCTTATGAATATAGATGCAAAAATTCTCAAAATAGGTATGGATGGAATATACCTCAAAATTGTAAAAGCCATATGTGACAAACCCACAGCAAACATCGTACTGAATGGGGAAAAATTGAAAGCTTTCCTGCTTAGAACTGGAACCAGGCGAGGTTGCCCACTGTTACCACTTCTATTCTACATAGTTGCTGGAAGCCCTAGCCAGAGCATCAGGCAAGAGGTGGAAATCAAGGGTATCCAAATGGAGAAAGATGAGGTCAAGCTATTGCTGTTTACTGCTGATATGATCTTATATCTAGAAAACCCCAACAATTTTGCCAAGAGACTCCTGGAATTGATATATAAATTCAACATAGACTCAGGTTACAAAATCAATGTACACAAATTAGTAGCATTCATATAAGCCAACAGACAAGCTGAGAATCAGATCAGAGACTCAATACCTTTCACAATAGCAACAAGGAAAATAAAATACCTAGGAATATATTTAACCAAGGAGGTGAAAGACCTGTACAAGGAGAACTACGAATGACTGAGGAAGGAAATCACAAAGGATGCAAACAAATGAAAAAACATATCATGCTCATGGATCAGCGGAATCAACATCGTTAAAATGTCTATACTACCCAAAGTGATTTACAGATTGAATGCACTCCCCATTAAAATACCAGCATCATTTTTTGCAGATCTATAAAAAATAATTCTGCTCTTCGTATGGAACCAGGAAAGAGTCCAAATAGCCAAAGCAACCTTAAGCAAAAGGAACAAATTGGGAGGCATCACTTTACCAGCTTTCAGGGTATACTACAAAGCTATAGGAACCAAAACAGCATGGTACTGGCACAAAAACAAAGACATAGACCAGTGGATCAGAATGGAGAAGCCAAATATAAAATCATCCTCATATTGCCATCTGATCTTTGACAAAGCAGACAACAACATACACTGGGGAAAAGAATCCCTATTCAATAGATGGTGCTGGGAAAATTGGATACCCATATGTAGAAGGTTAAGAGAGGATCCTTACCTCTCACCACTCACAAAAATTAACTCAAGATGGATGACAGACTTAAACCTAAGGCATGAAACTATAAGAATTCTAGAAGAAAATGTTGGAAAAACTCTTTTAGATATCAGCCTAAGCAAAGAATTTATGAAGAAGATCCCAAAGGCAATCACAGCAACAACAAAAATTAATAAATGGGTCTTGGTTAAATTAAAAAGCTTCTGCACAGGCAAGAAAACAATGAATAGAGTGAATAGACATCTTATAGAATGTGAGAAAATATTTATACATCCAATAAAGGGCTAATAACCAGAATCTACAAAGAACTCAAGCAAATCAGCAAGAAAAAATCAAACAACCATGTAAACAAGAAGGCAAAAGACATGAACAGAAGCTTTTCAAAAGAAGATAGACTAATGACCAATAAACGCATGAAAAAATGCTCAGTGCCTCTAATCATCAGAGAAATGCAAATCAAAACCCCAGTGAGATACCACTTAACTCCAGTGTGAATAGCTTTTAACAAAAAGTCCCTAAACAACAGATGCTGGCATGGATGCAGAGAGGAACACTTATACATTGTTGGTGGGACTGCAAACCACTACAACTTCTATGAAAAGTAGTTTGGAGATACCTCAAAGAACTAAAAGTAGACCTACCATTTGATCCAGCAATCCCACTATTGGGTATTTTCCCAAAGGAAAAAAAAGCCATTTCATCAAAAAGACACCTGCACTCAAATGTTTATTGCAGCACAATTCGCAATCACAAAGATGTGGAATCAACCCAAGTGCCCATTAATTCATGAGTGGATTAATAAAATGTGGTATATATATACCATGGAGTACTACTCAGGCAAAGAAAAGAAATGGTGAACTAATACCTTTTGTAACAACCTGGATGGAACTGGAGACCATTCTCCTAGGTGAAGTATCATAAGAATGGAAAAACAAACACCATGTGTACTCACTATTAAATTGGAACTAATTGATCAACGCTCATATGCACATATAGAAATAAAACTCAACAGAAATCAAGCAGGTGGTAGGCAGATGAGGGGATGGATAAAATGCACACTATCTGGTGATGGGCACACTTATAACTTTGACTCAACCTGTATAAAAGCAATTCATGTAGCCAAAACATTTGTACCCCCGTAATATTCTGAAATTTAAAAAATTATAAAAGGGGAAAAAAATTGTGAATAGTCTCCACTGATACTTCTCCACAACTTGACAAATGGTAGCTTCTTAAAGGTTAGTTGCACTTCAGAATCCTTATCAATGAACCTTCCTATCATTCTGTTAAAATGCTAACTATGGGTCTCTCTTAGACTTAAAATGGATCTTTCTTTACCTGTGCATGATTTTTTTTTTTAAAGTTGTGCATTGGTGGTTTGGAAAATTTAGATTCGCTGAGCTATCCAGATCTTCACTTGCAACAGATACTGTCAGTTGTTTTCATTGAAGTGACAAGATTTTTTTCGTACATTTTCAAAAAAATGTCTGTCAGATATCCAAGGCTGAATAACCAGTTTGTCTGTCATTCTTTTGAGTAAAAATGATGTTCTGTGAAAAAAGTGGCTAGTTCAGCTTGCAGCTCATAGTCACACAAGTGCTGTTCTTTGAGAAAACCATTGTACTTTGCTGTGCAGCAGATGTACTTTATGCATACTCCCTGTTTCATCACATAGAATATTAAAATGACATATATTCAAGGGTCAAGATTTAATAAAACTCTTGATGTTTGTGTTTCAACAAGGACATTGTTAAATGAAACTGGCTCTCCCCCCAATCCCCCACCCAGTGCATGGCAGTGAAGAAGAATATGGTGACTGCTAGTACATTGTAGGGCCACTTCCTTGATTTGTGCTAAGGCACCAGCAGTTTTACCATTGCTGCTTTTGCACCAGAGTGCAAATGTCAACACAGTAAAAGGGAGCAAATAATATTTTTGTGTTATTATGAAAATAGTTTTGATCTCTGAGACCCTCAGATCCCAGTGACCCCTAGAGAATCATGGAGCTGTTTTAGAAGATTATATAGAGTAAGCTAAATGAGGTAAATGATGGGCCAGGCAAGGCAAGGCAAGTAGTAGTAAAGGATGGAAAGGAAAGAACAGATGAAAAGCATCTTGGAGAAAAATTTGACAGGACTTTGTGGGGAAATGGGGGGAGGAGAAAGCTGATTCAAAGGGGACTTCAAAATTTTAAGGCTGATATAGGAGCACATGTTAGTGCTTTATAAATGTTTGTTTAAATAAATTAATAGTGGGAGAATGATGTCCAGTACAAAGACAGTACATAAAGTTGATAAGGGGGAGCAATAATGAATTGTGGATGTCTTAATAGAAAATAAAGAGATACCTGTGGGATTTCTTTTCATTATTTTTTTTTTTGGCTGTGGATACTCTTAAGAAACACTAATAATGAGCTTCTTCATTTTTCTGGAAAAAATAACAATTCTTTAGCAAAACTAGTAAGAGTCAGTATCTTTCTCTCAGCTCTTACTGAGGGATCACCGGGAAGATGTACAAAGTATGTCCTCCTGTTGAAGAAAAATGCTGCAGATTTGGAGGGTAATTAATATAAGCTATTAGGGAGTGGAATAGTAGAGTACAGGTTAGATATTTTTATTCTGGCATAAATTTTTTAAAATGCTTGTTTTATTCTGATTATAACACGTCTTTTAAAAAATAAACAATAAGAAAAGTATAAGAAAATAAAATAAAATAACTAATCCTATTTCCAAGAGATACTTCTGATATTTTGATGCATTTCTTCCATTTTTGTGTATATAAATATTTTGCAAAACTTGTATGCTGTTGTATTTTTACAGTTAAGTTATAGTTTATGTATAGTGAAATGCACAGATCTTATGTTTCAGTTACATGAGTTTTTACAAATGTACACAACTGTGTGCGGTTCATGTGCTTATTAACATAAAACATTTCCTTAACCTCAGAAAATTCCCTTTTGCCCCTTCCCAGTCAGTCACAACTACCACATCATCACTCACCACCGCCTATAATCACTGTTGTAATTTCAATCACTATAAAAGCTCTTCTAGAACTTCATACAAATGAGTCATGAATGAATTGCTTTGGCACCTTTGATGAAAATCACTTGACAGTACATGTGTCTCTATGTACATTGAGCTGTATGTACTTTCACCGATACCTTACTGTCTTGCTTACTGTAGCTTTATAGAAAGTCTTGAAATCAGGTAGTATGAGTCCTCCAACTTTGTTCTACCTTGTCAAAATGGTTTTATCTATTCTAGGTCCTTTGTTTTCCTTACAAATTTTAGAATCAGCTTTTCAAGCTAAACATAAAAGCCTGCTGGGATTTTGTTTTAACTTTTTATTTTGAAATACATAATTATAAACTCATAGGAAGTTGCAAAAAGAGTACAAAGAGGTCTCCTGTGCCCAACACCCAGTTTCCCCCAGTGGTGATATCTTTACATAACAATAGTGAATTATCGAAACCAGGAAATTGATTGGCACAATATAATTAACTAAACCGTAGTCAAATTTCACTAATTTTTTCATGCACTCATGAAAAATGCCTTTATATATAATTTTGTTATATTTTATCATATACACAGCCTGCCAGGATTTTGATTGAGATACTGTGGATCTGCAGCTCAATTTGTGGAGAATTGAGATCTTAAAACACATTGAGTCTTCTGATCTGTGAATATGGTATATTTCCATTTATTTAGTTCTTTATCTCATCAGTGTTTTGTCTTTGTTTCTTATTCATAGATTTTATTCCTAGCTTTTTCTACTAATATTGTAGTAAAAGATAATTATGGAATACTTCTTCAAGGTGGCATAATAATTATAATGTGAGGCACATTTTCAGTTTTTATTAAAATCCTCACTGTACTAGTGGTATCTGACTTCCTTTGGCTTAACCTTGTTCATTTTTAGCCCTGAGCATATGGACTCCTTTGAAAATTGGCAAAAATGAAAGGAAAAGGAGACAGGGAAAATGATTCTTTAAAAAGATATCCACTTTTGTTATGTATCCAAAGATTAAAACAAAGACTTTGTAAACTTGGTTTATATTCATATTTGAGTTATATGTGTTTGTGTGTGTATATTTTGTAAAATTCATATATTTTGAGCTTATTAAAGGAAAATGCACTTAGAGTTTGCTTCATCCTTAAGTGAAAAATAAACAACACTGCTAGATTGTTTAGGAGATCTAAAAAAGTTCTGATCTTGAGGAGCTTATGCTCTGATACAAGGAAACAAAATATGCATAAGTGTGGATTAAAGTCTTAAATCTAAGACCTGAAACTGTGAAACTACTACAAGAAAACATTGAGGAAACACTTCAGGACACTGGTCTAGGCAAAGATTTTTTTTGTGTAAAACCTCAAAAGCACAGGGAGCCAAAGCAAAAATAGGCACTTAGGATTACATCAAGCTAAAAAGCTTCTTCACAGCAAAGGAAACAATTAACAAAGTGAAGAGACAACCTACAGAATGGGAGAAAATACTTGCAAACTGTTTATCTGAGAAGGGATTAATAACCAGAATATATAAGAAGCTCAAACAACTGAATAGCAAAAAAACAAATAATCCGATTACAAATGGGCAAAAGATTTAAACAGACATTTCTCAAAAGAAGACATACAAATGGACAAGTGGTATATGAAAAAGTGCTCAACATCACAAATCATCAGAGAAATGTCAGTCAAAACCACAATGCGGTATCATCTCACCTCACTTAAAATGGCTTGTATTGAAAAGACAAACAATAACAGATACTGGCGAGGATGTGGAGAAAGGGAAACCCTTGTACACTGTTGGTGGGAATATTAATTAGAACAGCTACTTGTGGAGCTGTACTCATTATGGAGAACAGTATTGACAATCCTCACAAAACTAGAAATAGAACTACCATATGATCCAGCAGTTCTACTATTGGGTATGTATCCAAAAGAAAGGAAATCAGTATGTCAAAGAGATATCTGCATTCCCATGTTTATTGCAGCACTATTCACAACAGCTAAATTACGGAATCAACCTAAGTGTCCATCAGCAGATGAATGGATAAAGAAAACGTATATATACACAACGGAATATTGTTCAGCCATAAAAAAGAATGAACTCCTATCCTTTGCAGCAGCAGGGATGGAACTGGAGGCTATTATGTTAAGTGAAATAAGCCAAGCACAGAAAGACAAATATTGCATGTTCTCACTTATATGTGGGAGCTAAAAAAGTGGATCTCAGGGGGATACAGAGTAGATTGGTGGTTACCAGAGGCTGAGAAGGGGAGTGAGGGTGATGAAGGGGAGAAAAGGATATAAATTTATTTATTACCCCTGAACTGCACACTTAAAATGGTAAAGATGGCAAATTATATATGTGTATTTTATCTCAATAAAAAATAAAAATTAAAAAAACCTTTATAAATACTATAGAGTTTTAGTTTAAGGGAAAGATGAATTGACTTCCTGGAAGAGCAAATCATTTCCTGGACTTAAAGAAAAATTGGGTTTTTATTTGTAGAGAACTGTGAAGTCATTCCAGAAGAGTAAATATGGACAAAAATACTGCTAAGTGGGTAAAGAGGTAATAGACAACTATTCTGACTGAGGGGCTATATTGGGAAATGTGATAGATAATGTTTCGAATATCCAAGATACAGACAAATAAATGCCAACTGAAGAATTTGGAACGCTTGATTTACAGTGTAGTATTTTCCAAATTCATTAGAGCCAATCTCTCTAACCTGCTTGGATAAGTATTTGGATGATATTCAGTGGGATTTCTTTTATTTCATCCCTTTACTCTCTGTTGGCTTAAAAGTTACAGATTTTATTTTTATACTTTTGATGGTTACCCTTAAAATTTCAATATGTGTAATTACTCTAAAGTTACTTGATCTTTCTCTATTGACTTTCTGGTCAGTATGCGGACTTTAGAGTGCTTAATTTCATTCACAGCCTTCCTGTTTTGTGTTACTGTCTCTTATTTTGATTCTACTGTTCTTAAATGTCCCAGTTAAATCTTTATTCAATCATTAATTGTCATTGCTTCGTCCAGATAGTGCTGCTTTTTTTCACATTACCCATGAGTTTTCAAGTTCTTCGCTCGCTATTTCTTCTTGGTATATTATTCCTTCATTCTGAGTTCAGTTTTCTTCAGTATTGAACCAATATTTGGTAGAGTTTTTTCTTTCTTGCTTTTTTTTTTTTTCCTCTTTAAGTGAGGGACTGTGTAAGGTAGACTCAGTCTTTTTTCACCCCCAAATGTCTTTATTTTGTCTTTACTTTAAAATCATAATTTAGTGGGAGTTAGAACTCTAGGTTGACAGTTGTTTTCTCTCAGTACTTTGTAGAGATATTTTGTTGTCTTCTGGTTACCTGTTGCTGCTGAGAAGTCTGTTGTCAGTTTAATTGTTGTTCCTTGTAGCTAATCTGTTTTTTCTCTGTGACTTTTAAGATTTTTTTCTTTGACTCTTTTTTTCTTTTTTCATTTTCACAGTGTTGTGTATGGATTTAAATAAAAATATTTGTTATTTTTCTGTAATCTAGAGTGTAGCATATTTTGTTAGTCATTGGAAAATTGTGAACTGGTTTATTTTTGACTGTCATTTCTTCCCCCATCTCTTTGTTGTTTCTCTTTAGAGTTCGTATTGCATTCTTTATCTCTGTTCTATTTCTCCATATCTTGTAACATCATAATTTTTCCAACTCTTCATTCTGTGTCTTGTATTATGGTTCATATCTTTATTATCTTCAATTATGTCTGTCTAATCTGCTGTTTGAAACTTCCAGTGCTTTTTTAAAAATGTTTTTTTGGAAATAATTTGAACTTACAGGAAAATAGCAAGAATGATAGAATAATAAAAATAAAAGAACTTTTATATACCCTTACCCAGATTTACCAATGGCTATACTTTGCCACATTTGCTTTACCATTTTTTCTTTCTCTATATACATATTATTTTTTCTGAACCATTTGAGAGCAAGTTGCAGACATCATGGTCCTTTACCCATAAATACTTCAATATATGTATCCTCAAAATAAAGGACATTTACTTAAATAAAAGTACAGTAAGTTATCAAAATAAAGATATTTTAGTATTAATACAATATATTTGATCTGTAGACCTTGTTCAAATATCAGTGGTTTCAGTAGTGTCTGCAATAGCATTTTTTCCCCTAGTCCAGAAACCATTCCGGGATCATACATTGTATTTAGTTTCCAAGACTCCTCTGTCTCTTAATCTAGTTTTCAGCCTTTCTTTGTCTTTTTGGACACTGACATTTTTTAATAGCACACAGCATTTATTTTGTAGAATGCCCCTTATTTTGTGTATGACTGCTATTTCCCTTTGTTTAAATTCAGGTCACACATTTTTGGTAGAAATTTTTATGTGGTGATGTGTCCTCAGTGAATCGTATCAGAAGGTACATGATGTTGATTTGCCCCATTATTAACGTTAACTTTGATTATTTGGTTAACGCGGGTCTGCCAGGTGTCTTCACTATACAGTTATTATCTTTTTCTTTTGTAATTAATAAGTAAATTGTGGGGAGATACTTTGAAGCTGTAATATCTTGTTTCTTATCAAACTTGTACCCATTTGTTTTAGCATCCTTTGATGATTTGTACTTGAATTATTACTATATAATGGTTGCAAAATAGTGATTTTGTAACTCCATTAGTTTATTCTACATGTATTGGTTGACATTCTGCTGTGAAAAGGAGCTGTTTCTTCTCTGTTTATTTATTTTTGGACACATGGATTCTTATTTTATTCATTGAGTTTTGATTCATCACTATCATTTATTTTGATGCTCAAAGTATTTCAGATTTGGCCGGTTGGATTTTATCTTAGTCAGCTAGGGCTGCCATAACAAAATACCACAAACTACATGGCTTAAATGGCAGAAATTATTTCCTCACAGTTCTGGAGGCTAGAAGTTCAAAATCAAGCTTCCAGTGTGGCTAGTTTCTAGTGAGGACTCTCCTCCTGGCTTGTAGATGGCCGCCTTACTGTGTGCTCACAGGGCAGAGAGAGAGAGAGAATAAGTAAAAGCAAAACTGTTTTGGAAGGACACTGCCCTCCCTCCTCCCCAATTTGAACCACAAAGATTCTTACAGAAAAAAAGGGATGAATTTAAATCTGAAATTATAGAATAATAACTTGAAAGAGAATGTCTCAGTCCATAGCAGATTCCATTGTTTTTTACATTTTAATAATTATATTTCTAGAAGTTCATGTTGCTCTTTCGAGTCTGTATATTCTTTTTGCATAGTTTCTTGTTCCTAGAGTTTTAACTCCTTTTGTAACTTTGATTATTGTAACATACTTATTAATAACTGAACTGATGCAGAAACCTCGTGAGTAAGGTCATGTAACCTCATGAGGTCCCAGGAACCTCATGAGTAAAATGTAAAAATTAGGGACTAATTTTTATGTTAAGTTCCGTGTGGAATTTCCCACACCTTATAGATGATGCAAATTTGAAACCCAAATCAAAATGAGCAGTATTTGGTTTTCTTTTTTTTTTTCTTCCTCCCTATCCCAAGCCCAAGCCCAAGCAGAGACAGGCTTTGTTGTTATCCTCCTATGCTTGTGGATAACCTGGGGTTTTCTTATTGTTTTCACTTTGCTAAAGGCACAGTCCCTTCCAGGGCCTTAGCTTTATTCAGGGGTCTGTTCCATTGTGCTGTTTTGAGTGGGCCCAAGGCCTGTTCACCTGTACTAAAATGGTTTTAAAACCCCAAGCACCTATGTTGCAGAGACCCACTTCTCCCTTCCCCCATCCCTCCCTCCCTCATCCTTAATCTCTCTCTCCCTGTCAGTAGAAGCCTCA
Organism: Daubentonia madagascariensis; assembly: GCA_023783475.1. Taxonomy (NCBI): domain Eukaryota; kingdom Metazoa; phylum Chordata; class Mammalia; order Primates; family Daubentoniidae; genus Daubentonia; species Daubentonia madagascariensis. The sequence continues at coordinate 33,454,997 of JAKFHU010001035.1, read as the reverse complement.
ACTCTGGTTTTACATTTTGCCCTAGTGTGATGCATTTGTTAAAATCAATGAACCAATATTGATATGTTATTATTAACTAAAGTCCATAATTTACATTAGGGTTCACTCTGTGTTACATAGTTCTTTGGGTTTTGACAAATGTATCCATCATTATAGTATCATACAGAATAGTTTCACTGCCCTAAAAATCCTGTGTTCGGTCTGTTCATCTTGCCCTTCCAACCCCACCCCCACCCCTGGCAACCACTGATCTTTGTACTGTCTCTATAGTTTTGTTTTTTCCAGAATGTCATATAGTTGAATCATGCAGTATGTAGCCTTTTCAGACTGGTTTCTATCACTTAGCAATATGCATTTAAGGTTCCTCCATGTCTTTTTGTGGCTTAATAGCTCATTTCTTTTTATTGTTGAGTAATATTTCATTGTATAGTTACACCACAGTTTGTTTATCCATTCACCTATTGAAGGACATCTTGGTTGCTTCCATGTTTTGGCAATTATGAATAAAGCTGCTGTAAACATTCATTTGCAGGTTTTTATGTGGACCTAAGTTTTCACCTCATTTGGGTAAATACCAAAGAGTGCAATTGCTGGATTATGTGGTAAGACTATTTTAAGCTTTGTAATAAACTGCCAAACTGTCTCCCAAAGTGGCTGTACCACTTTGTATTCCCTCCAGCAATGAGTGAGAGCTCCTGTTGCTCCACATCCTCATCAGCTTTTGGTGTTGTCAATGTTTTGGGTTTTGGCCATTCTAATAGGTGCGTAGTGGCATCTCATTGTTTTAATTTGCAATCTCCTAGTAACATGTGATGTTGAGCATCTTTTTATGTGCTTATTTGCCACCTGTGTATCTTTTTTGCTAAGGTACCTATTCAGATCTTTTGCTTTTTTTAAAATTTTTGAGTTTTAAGGGTTCTTTGTATATTTTGGATACATGTCCTTTATCAGATATGTGTTTTGAAAATATTTTTTTCCAGTCTGTGGCTTGTCTTTTCATTCTCTTAACAGTGTCTTTCGCAGATCAGAAGATTTAAATTAAGTCCAGCTTATCAATTCTTTTCTTTCATGGATATCATGCCTTTGGTGTTGTATCTAAAAACTCACTGCTAGATCCAAACCCAGGGTCACCTAGATTTTCTCTTATGTTATCTTCTAGAAGTTTTATAGTTTTCCATTTTACATTTAGGTCAGTGGTCGATTTTGAGTTAATTTTTGTGAAAGGTGTAAGGTTCGTGTAGATTATTTATTTATTTATTTTTGGCTGACATCCAGTTGTTCTAGCACCATTTGTAGAAAAGATTGTCCTTTTTCCATTGGATTACTTTTGTTTCTTTGAGAAAGATCAGTTGACTGTATTTGTGTGGGTTTATTTCTGGGCTCTTGTATCAATTTGCTAGGGCTGCCATAACAAAGTACCACAGATGGGGTGGCTTATACAACAGAAATTTATTTTCTCGCAGTTCTGGAGGCTAGAAGTCCAAGATCAAGGTGTCGGTAGGGTTGGTTTCTTCTAAGGCCTCTCTTGACTTACAGATGGCTGTCTTCTCCCAGTATCTTTACATGGTCTTTCCTATGTTACTGCCTATTTCCAAACACGGAGTTTTGGATTGTGAAAGGTGGTAATTTGGAGTCAGATACAGCAGAGAACTGGGGAGGTAAGGACTGGGAGAAGACCATTGAGTCTAGTTAGGAGGATGTAATTGCTGTCTGTAGAGTTGTTTTCTTGGAGTGGTTGGCAAAGAATCCTAGTGTCAGTGATTCAGAAGGTAAAAGGAGTTGGTGATGTCTTCTCTTGTGTGTTGTCAAGAAGTTTGACTATGCTACTTTTTTCCAGTACCACATTATTCCTAGGTGTCTCTTAGTGTGTGTCTCAGGAATATTTATTGAGCATCTATGCAGATCTTTGTACCACGGCTGACCCAGAGGACGAACAGGATGTGATCCCTCTTCTCACAGAGGTGGCATACTCAATATGGGAATAGTACTAAGTACTTCAATTACAGCATTAAGTATAATATGGAACATTTTGTGACTATTGAATTATGTGATTCCCAAAAAAAGTTCAGAAGACCAGAAAATGATTGCAGCCCATGGCCAAATAAGAAAGGCTTTTAAAAACAGAATGAAAGCTGAAACTTAAAATATGGCTTATATTTAAATAGACGAAGTGGAAAGGCATTATAATTGAGGTGAATATTGCAGAATGAAGATCTGGGAGGGGGAGGAATAAGCAAGAAGGGATCATGCAGGAAACAGGTCAGACTATATCAAATGATTTGTATTGGAGAATAATGGAAAATATTGGACTTTAATAACAATAATTATAATCATAGATACCATTTATGGAGTACTTACTATATGTATCAGGCCTGATTTTGTATAAGCACTTTATAGATATTAATCCTTCTCACAGCCTTATGAGATAGGCATTGTTATTCCCATTTTATAGATATGGGAACTGAGACACAAAAAAAGAGGTCAAAAATAGGCCCAAGGGCATACATGTAGTAAGTGGTGAAACCAGGATTTGAACTCAAGTAATCTTAACTCCAGAACTCATGCTTTGTAGTCACTCTATTTTGCTACAGAGGGATAAGCAAGAATATGTCTTGAGAAACTGTCTCCTGGGTATAAATTGAATATGATAGTTTAAGGGAACCATTGAAGGTTTTTGAACAGAAGTGTAGATAGTGAGCTGCTTGATGGCAGGGACCACTTTTTAATCCTAAGGGGGATAGATTTGGTGTAGGGTGGACAATTAATCCTCAATCTGATATTCCAGATTATCTGGAAGATGGTGAATGGTAATGATGTGAATTAGATTAATGATAGGAGAAGTTTTGGGCATAGATGACCTGGTAAGATGGGAAAGTTGAATGAAGCAAAATGTGGAATTAGATTTTGGACAGATTGACTGAGATAATATATTCAAGTAAAAAGCTGCCCCCTACCCTTTTGGGGAAGTTGTAGACTAGCATATTTGAAGGGACCAATGGGGAGATATAGTCAAGAAGGAAAGAGCACACATGAGAACAAGAATTCTTCAATGATGGGAGTGTCAAGAGAAGACATCTTTTGCCTGTGTTTTTAAAGGAAGAAAAGCTCTTATTTAACTTCTTACATTTAATATCTAAAGAATTCCTGATTCATGGTTTCAATTTTTCCTTTGAAGTGTGATATTTGAGTGAATGAATGAAGTTGTTATAAAAGACCTATGCTTTGAGTACACATATATGTGGAAGTTGTGATCTTTAGGTTTGGTGTTACAAGTTACTGTATATTTTCTGGTTGAAACAGATTAAGAATAATGGAGTAAGTAGGAGTAGTGAGAGATTAATTACCCATCATTGTTATTAGAGTTTTCTTTCAACACCCGTGCATCCTTAAAACTCTTTTTGGATTCCAGTATTCCCTTCAGTGCCTCAGAGTAATTGTTGACTTATGATCACCCTCTGACCCCATGCAGGAGGGTTCATACTCCTCTTTCTCCATGTCATTCTTAGAAGGTGACAAAGTGGAAAGAAGAAAGTGTTGAAGGTGCAGAATGATAGGAAACCCAGATGGGATATGTCATTATTAAAACTTTTTCATCTTTCCCTTTGTTTTCTCCTACTTTGCCTGTCCCCGTCCCATGCTCCACCACCCTTTCTCCCGTCAGTAAAACCTCAAACTCCAAACCTTCAAAAAGCATTGAGAACAATGCTTTTGCAGAAACAAGCCACACAATTATGTTTACTTTTTGAATGTCATTCAGCTTGAACAATAAGTCAGTCTGTCATTTTTATTTCATAGTCATTGTGTAGATATTTTTCTTTTGGGGTCTGATGTTTCTGGTTAATGCTATTATGTTTATTCGCTAACACTACTGGGCTCTGCTAATCATATAAGATGTTTTGATTTGGAATGTTGAGATTTTTCTTTTTCCTCCAGTAAACTGTGGTTACATGAGGTTTGACAAACATTTTTTTTTCTTTCAAAAACCAAAATTGGAGGTTTCTGGTAATTACTGGGCAGAGTTGCTATTTTTACAGTAGGTTTGTATTGTTTGTGTTGAGTTTCTTTAGCTGTTTCTATCGTGTTATGATGCAATATTTGAATTAAAATTTAGAGAATATTTCTATAATGTAACATTGCTTTTATAAGAGGTGATATAACAGGTGTGAAATTTAGGCTGTTTTATAAAATTTCAAACATTTTAAAAATATAATTTAACTTATTTTAGTGGACTTTAGAAAAAACATCCAGAAGCTAACTATTTTATTTTATATGGCAGTAAAAGGATCTAGTTTTTTTTAGCAACATTGTAGAAATTATTCATTTACATGATAAGATTAGCTGTGTTGGATGAGAAATGCCTTTTTCTTTAAACTTATCTTTTTAAACTCATAATATTTAAAACATTTAAAATGTTTGATTTATTATTTAATTCTTTAATTAAGATAAAAAATAAACTTCATTTTAGGATACTTTTAGATTTACAAAAAGTTACAAAGATTCATAACTCAGTTTTCTTTTTTGACCTCTTACATTACCATGATGCATTTGTCACAACTAAGGCCGAATGCTGGTACATTACTATTAACTAAGCTCCACAGTTTATTTGGATTTCACTAGTTTTTCCCTAATGTCTCTTTTCTGTCTCAGGATTTCATCCAGTATACTATATTACATTAAGACATCATGTCTCCTTAACCATAATTTTCTGGTCTGTGACAGTTTTACAGACTTGTTCGGTTTTTGATGATCTTGACAGCTTTGAGGAGTGCTTGTCAGGTATTTTGTGGAGTGTTTTCCAATGTAGATTGTCTCATGTTTTTCTCATGGTAATACTGGGGTTATAGATTTTGGGGAAGACGAAGTAACCATGCTGTTAGCATGACCTATGACTGGTGATGTTAACCATGATCACCTGTCTGTAATAGTGTTTACTAGGTTTCGATACTATAAAGCTACTTTTCTCAACTTTTCCATGTTGTACTCTTTGGAAGCAAGTCACTAAACATAGCCCCACACTCAGGGGGTAAGGAGTTACATCTTACCTCTTTGAGGGAGGGAGTATCTACATAAATTCCTTGGAATTCTTCTGTGGAAGCTTGTATCTTTGCCCCATTTATTTACTTATTGAGCTATTTTATGTCAGTGTGGACTTAAGGATATTTACTTTATATTTTGGGTTATAATCCAGTACTACATGATCTATTTTGTTGCTCAGATTGCTCTAGCTTAGCCATTGGGAGCTCTTTCAGGTTGTCTCCTGTGTCTTTTTGATATGTCCCCATCATTTTGTTTTTAATACTTACTTTCTGGCACTTTAAGGTACTTCAGGCTCATCTTGTATATTTCTGCCCCAGCCTGATAATCAGCTGTTTCTCCAAGGATCCTTGGTTTCCTTTACTGGAGAGTGGTATCAGAAACCAAGATCTGGGCTCTGGTGTGCTTGTTGCTACTGGGGTATCATTGCTTTTAAGTCTTCTCAGTAGATAGAGCTAGGAAATAGATGAATATATTATTAATCCATGAATACGTATATATCTATAATTATTTTTGTATCTATCCATCTGTATCCTTTTTAAGCTAAACATGAATTCATACTATGTCTCTTTTTCTGGTCTAATACCACATGATTTATTCTAGCCTTCCCCCATTGTTTATCTGTTGCTTTCTTCTCCAATAGTAAGAAACCTGGGTCCCAGCATCTGCCATCCATTTATGTATTTGCTCAATCTCAGTATATCTGTGTAGCTTTTTAGGAATTGTCACAACTCTGTTTTACAAGTTTATAAACCAAACCGTTCTCATATGTTTAAGTTGCTCGTTTATTCTTTGAAATATTTCACTCACTGTGTACTAAGCGTTGTTATGTGAACTTTTACGTGTAATAACCAATTTTAGTCTTAATCCACGCTACAATGTAAGAACTTTAATTACCCCTATTTTGCAGATGAGAATAGAAGGGCCCAGAGAGGTTAAGTGGTTAGCTCAAGGACTCACAGTTAGTAAATGGCAGAGCCAACACTTGAACCCAGACAATCTGCCTCCAAGTCCGTATATTTGGCTGTACTGCCAAAGGTAGGTGTGTGAAAACATGGAGCTATATATCCATAATAGTATTTCTCATTTTTTAAAAAGTAGTATTTTTTTGCTAAAGAAGGATGGTTGTAAGTGATTCAGTGACATCAGAAAACTCCCCAAAGTGCCCCTCTGGATATGTAGGGGACAGTGGTTAGAAAAGAGTAAATTTCCTTAAAAAGGCAAACATGCAGAAATGGAATTGTATACTCACTGAAGGAAAAGACAGTTTGTTTTCTTCTGGTTGAAGAGATTGTGCTTATTATATGAAAGTTACATTCATCGGGTGTTGGGCAGGTGGGAGGGGAGAGGAAGGGATGGGTATGTTCACACCTAATGGGTGCGGTGTTCACTGTCTGGGGGAAGGGCATGCTGTAGCTCTGACTCAGGCGGTGCAGAGGCAATATATCCAACCTAAATGTTTGTACCCCCGTAATATTTTGAAATTAAAAAGAAAGATTGTGCTTATGAGGAAAGTAGTTTATGCTTTTGAAAATGTTCTGGAATAAAATATGGACAGCTTTTTTTTTGTCTTTTCTGAACCATTCCATGATTATTGCCAGATTATTTTTTCCTTCTGGTAGAGGCATGTGGTTCTCACCCTCTTCACATATGTCTCTTGCATAGAGGGGAAAGGAGTGGGTCAGAACTGTAACTAGCAAAGGCGTTTTGTTGGCTGCTGATCAAGACAAGAACCAAATTAGTGGACAGGATTTCTTTATTAACATGCCAGAAACATTTTATCTATTCTGTTTTACCAGAGCCTGTTTAGTATTTGGTTTCATTGGTCAGCTTATATAGAAAAGCTTAGTTATTCTGGAGTTTTGTTTTCAAACAGTACAACCCCTCCCTCCCAGCATCTGACTTAAAGTTTTTAACAGTTTTATTGAGATATGATTACTATACCGTAAAATTCACCATATAATTCAATGAGTTGTACAATCAGTGTGACTCAAATTTGAGTCTTAAAATCAGAGCAGAGATAGTGATAGAGGGAATATATTCTTCCAAATGTTACTGACTTACAATTCTGTTTTTATTTAACTGCTATGAATGAACACCAAAAGTGATTGCTGTTGCCTAACATTATTAACTTGTAAGGATTGTAGAGACATAAAAACCATAGAAACTATCAGAATGTGGATTAGTTTGGTCCTCATTGAAATAATGTGCATAGGTGTTTTGTTTTCACCATAATTCTATTCTCCTTTCTTCTTTTGACCGGCTGTCTCCTTTCTTCCACTCAGTTAAAAGGACATGTAATCCCATAAGCCTGTTTTAACTAAGCCATAATTAAGTTGAAGCTAGATTATACTTATTACTTGTCTATCAATAAATGCAAAGGGAAGAGATTTTTTTTGTGCACTGAAAATTCCCATTTCTTCAGCGTGGAACATGTTAAATTTCCCCTGTTGCTAAAACAAAGTTAAACCAGTTAGCATAGAAAATCTGAAGATAACTTTAATCATTAGTTCTGATGCCTGTCCAGTTGTACTACATACTTTTAAAATGAAGCCCATTCATTTGGACCTGTTTGAGAGCCATAACTTTTAAATAGCATCTAGGAGGAGTTTGGACTTTGTAAGTACAGGCTGTCATTTCGCAGAAAAGAAAACCTGGTTGTGAACCATACTTAAGTTATGGGTCATTGTGCCTGGCTCATGGAATTGCTTATAGCTCCTTGAAGTTCTTAGTTTTCCACAAAGTTGTTGGTGACAGAATTTAAGATTCTTTATGAAGTTTATGGTTTAATTTTGGATAAATAAATTACTGTTTCTATAATGAATTACCATTTGCATAATTCTTGATTTTCATACATGGTTCAAAGCATTAGATTGGTACATAATCTTAAGAGAATTGAGGCACAGTAGTCAGGGTAGGAAATAGAGATCTGCAAGCAGGTGGCAGTGGGGGTGGGATGTGGGGGCAATTTCTCAAAAATATTACCGAAATATTTTCTAAAGAGAACGTATTCCTCTGAAAAATTTGCTGAACATTATTGTAAGCTAAGGTGTTTTTGGATTGCTTTTTTTCTCTTACCTCCCCCAAAACAGTTCTGAAAACTATTTAATAGAAGGTTTTAATGTAAACTCTAAAATTTCCTTATACTAATTAGGATTTGGCAGTAAGATACAATTTTAAGTTCAAGAGCAGGATGTTTTTTCCTGCATCTAGGGTGCACTTATCTTCAGAGAAGATTGGTGCATCTCTTTGCTTCTTGGTTTTGGCTTTTGGTGGAGAGGTTGGTGGGTATGTTTCTGTTTTCCAGACTTGGCTATTTCTGTAGAGATTAGGAACATGTTTCTTATTGTGAAGTATCAAGACCAAGAGGAACAAAATCATGTTTAACTGTGACAGTGCCTTGATGCTTACCACGATAATCATATTGTGCTCCAGCAGATATTCCTTAAACTGCTCTTCTGTTGGGGTCGTCTTGGGAGAGTATAATAGGAATCTGTGAATAACTGTATACTGTTACTTAAAGATGTAGAGACTGATATGAGGGGGAAAGGAATAATGTACTTAGGGAATGTATCAGAATCTTGTACATTCCTTCTAGGAAGCAAGAGATTAAAAGCCCTTCATGAGTGACAAAGTGATCAAGCTCGGTTTACCCAAGAGCTTCTTAGCACATATAAGAAGCCTGGGCATCTCGTATGCTAAAATCTCTACAGTAGCTCTGAGAAGACAATTGTTAGCAGACTCCCTTGTCTAGTGGCACAGTGGGCCTACCTCTAGCCTGGTGTTGCTTTTCTTAAGACTTTTTCTGATTGTGTTCACTTCCTATTTAGTTCTTCTTCCTTGAGTGTGCACCTTTACCATGTTGCTGTTGCATGTACTGCAAGTGGATTCTCACAGTTAATCCCAGTCTTTCTAGTGACTGGCTGTGACCCATTTTTGGCTGTCAGGGTTTGATTTAATATATTTTGTGACTGTGCTTGTTTTTCTCAACAATACCAGTATCTGACCACTGTCTTTGTACCCAATTCCTCCTCCAGGCTGCACTGGAGTTTCCAGACTTCTGCCCTGATCTGGTCTCCATCATCAGGGAATGAGGATAATGGTAGAGAGACATTGAGGGGAACCTTGGTTCTGTTCCTAGCTCCCTCATTAATTAGATAAATGACTGTCATTCATTTACTTAACCACTCAGAGCTATAGTTTTCTCATCTCTTGCTTAAGTCCTCTGTAGTTTCTCTGTTGGAACTTGGTTACTCATGTTTTCTTCTTCTGGTCCAAGGAATTTAGCCTGGCACTTTCACTGCTACTGTATGCTCTTTGAAGAATTTCTTTACACCCTAGTTAAAACTGAAAATCAAGATGCAGTTTCTACTTTTGCTAAGAAAAAAGCTTAACCTTTTATAAACCTTTGTTGGGTGTCTGTGCTGTTCACTTCAGAGAGGCAGACAGAAGTTAATTGCATGTAATAGACAATGAAAAGATGCGAGAAATCTTAAAAATATTGAAATGGCAGTTTAGTATCTGCCAAGTGGATACTACTTGGTCAGAAGGCCAAGTAATTAGCAATTTGCCCTCTTGAGGCAGATCACTGGATTTGAATTTAAGCTGTACCAGTTCTTAGCTTTATGATATTGGACATGTGATTTAACTTCTTTATGCTTCAGTTTATCCATTTGCAAGATGAATATGATTAATAATACTTAACCTCAAAAGATTATTTTGAGGTATAAATAATAAAGCATTTAAATCTTAGTACAGTAACCTACACATAGTCAGTACTTCATAAGTGTTAACTACTATTGTAGTGGTATTCCTGTTCTTCATTGTCATGTAGATTTGGACCTATATTCATGATCCTGTTTAGGAAAGCCCTTCTCGTCGTTTCTTGGGTTTTATTTATTCATTTATTTTTATTTTAATTTCAGCCTGTCTTAATCATAATCTGTTACATGAGCAGTCCCCAACCTTTTTGGCACCAGGGTCCGTTTTCATGGAATACAATTTTTCCACAGACAGGGGTGGAGGTGTCTGGGGGGAGGGGATGGTTTCAGGATGATTCAAGCCCATTACATTTGTTGTGCAGTCAAACCTCTCTGCTAATGATAATCTGTATTTGCAGCCACTCCCCAGTACTAGCATCACCGCCTCAGCTCCACCTCAGATCATCAGGCATTAGATTCTCATCCCTCGCATGCGCAGTTTACAGTAGGGTTCACGCTCCTGTGAGAATCTAATGCCACCACTGATCTGACAGGAGGTGGAGTTTATGTGGTGACATGAGTATTGGGGAGTGACTAAATACAGATGAAGCTTCACTTGCTCACCTCCTGCTGTGCAGCCTGGTTCCTAACAGGCCACAGACTGGTACCAGTCCGCCTCTAATAAAGACCACAGTGTTACGTCATCCAGATTGGGTTTTTTTTGTTTTTCTGTCCTACATAGCAGTAATCAATCTGATATTTTCTTGTTTTTGTTTCCCCTCATTAGAATGTAAGCTTCATGGGATCAGGGACCTTTTCTGTCCTGTTCTTTGTTGTATCTCTAGCTTCTAGTGGTTGAGGTTCTAGCATAGTACCTGAAACCCAGCAGAAGCTCAGTAGATATTTTAGAGGAAGATATTAGTTGCTACAGTGAACTCTTCAGTGTATAGCAGAGGGGAGCTGGTGGTGGCCGCAGCCAGGTATTATGGACATTTTGGTCTCCTCCAGAGTCATTTTATGGTTTTTTGTGACCCTCTGGCTGTCAGTTGATTTTGCTTGTGGAAGTCTGTTCTCTGATTTGATTATTTTTGTCTTCTTGAGTACATTAATGCAGTTTCCCAAAGTGTGTTTTCTGGAAAATTAGATCCTTAAAGTGATCCTTAATTAAGGATTAAAAGATTCTATAATCAGTTGAATTTGGGAAATGCTACTATTCCCTTCCTCCATTTAAAAATTCATATTATATATTAGCATATTAAAGGCTCTGGCCCTGTTCACTCTTGTAATCCTAGCACTCTGAGGGGCCAAGGCAGGAGGATTGCTTGAGGCCAAGAGTTCAAGACCAGCCTGAGCAACATAGGAGACCCCATCTCTACAGAAAATAAACAAAATTAGCAGGGCATGGTGGTGCATTCCTGTAGTCCCAGCTACTTGGGAGGCTGAGGCAGGATTGCTTGAGTCCAGGAGTTTGAGGTAGCAGTGAGCTATGATGATGCCACTGCGCTCCAACCTGGACGACAGAGTAAGACTCTGTCTTTTAAAAAAAAAAAAAAAAAGACTCTGAGAAGTCCTGCAGTAGAGGTACTTTTTAACTTTGACCAACTATTTTCCTAAATTATCTGATTATGCATCTAAGCAAATCTGTTTTTATTTTTCTACCTAATGACTATGATATCCCAATTCCATGGAACTCACTTTGGGAAGTACATAGCTAGCCTACTGCTGAAAGCCTAGTTCCTTCTCTTGTAAAATTATATGATCAGGAAAATTAAAATGAAATAATGTATAATGAAATACTTTATGAACTCTATTATATAGAGTGCCATAAGGATTGTTGTTAAGTATTTAAGCCTTCTTTTATTAGTCACCATGTAAATATATAGCTAATATCTTTGGAATCTAGAGACATTACATTTAGTCACTTTGCCTGTCTGCAGACTGTCAGATTTTTTCATTGCTAATAATCCCAGTTATTCTTTCCCTTAGAACTGGTTTTTTAATTCTAATAGACTTCTGTGCTCATGAAGATATTTGACAGATACCTGACATACCTAGAACTGAACAAATGATGAAGCCCGTGCCAGATGAAAGCTCACTAGTTCCATCGACTGTCTCACCAATCTCAGGTGGTCATCCAGAGGAATGGATTTTTGGAATTGTAACAATATAGTTTTAACATATAACAAAGACGTTAAGGATAAGCACAAAAATAAACATAAGCATAAATAATAAGCATAAGCATAAACAATAGCTTTGCATCCCTGTACTTAGCACCATACCTGGCATGTAATTTAGCTCCCAATAAATATTTAGTAACTAAACAAGACACTGAAACCACACATTGTTCACTTTTCTCATCCTCACATCATGAAATGGAGTCATTGTTTAGAGAGGGAATGTAAATTGGTACACTCGCTCTGGAATGTGCACCACAAAAACATCTGCATTTATGTCAGAAGTGAGGGAGTCAAACTTACTGGCTGTCTCTGTACTCTACTTTAAAATTAGATCTCAAATAACAGCTTTAAGTAAAAGTAGACACCAAGAAGACATTCTTCTGATGTAGATGTCCATTTCTTAGTACTTGCAGGAAATCCACCCAAATTTAAGGTGTAAAATTATATGGAGTATATCTTTTAAAAATTACTGTTTAATTACTTTCCTGTATTTAAAAGGATGTTGGATTCTGTCCATTTATCTCCAACTTTATATAAATAAAAAACGGTATAAGACATCAGAATCTTTTGTTCTTTTAAACACATTATTTCTAAAAGGTATATTCAATACCTATGTAGATTACATGGTGTGGACACGTTTCATTTGAATGAAAAGTTATACAGAAAAGCAATTTTAGAATAATGGTGGCAATAACTATAATATATATGTACCTTTGATGTCATTATGCCACATGGCCTTTTATGTGTTTAAAATGACTCATTGGTTTAATTGCTAGAGTGAGAAAGCTTCATTTTTGAGAAGCTAGAAAGCTTTTCAAAAGTTAAAAAATGTTATTATACTTCATATTATTAAAGGTACTAGTTTGGGTCTTCATCCACTCAAAGAACTTTTAAAAAATAATCCTTTAAATATTAATATCATTTTCATTATAATTTAATGTTTGTCTCTTGAAGACAAATACTGCTTTTCTTCACACACTTGTGTTTTGTTCCAAAATCATGTAATAAGATTCTTGGCAGTTACAGTGAAGTGACTATAATGGTTTCAAGTAGAGTTTGTTGTTATAATGTGTGGGCACAGAACCAAAATTTGTATAGATAGAAAGCATCACAAAAAATTTAAGATCTTTCCAGTATTACCAGTTGCTTTGTTATGATTGTATAACTCTAATTTTCTAGAACTGTGAAATTCTGTCTAAATGATTGAAATGGGTGCAAGTTGTTGTGTGAATACAGGGAACTCCAAATTCTTGATTCTGGCTATTTGTGGTATATCCTGGCAATCTGTCAAGGGTTCTGCTGCCTTTTTTCGTTAGATAATGCAGTATCCTGTTTCTAAACTGGAAATCAGGCTTCTTGTTAAAGGGATTGATTAGTAGCCCTCTCCCTCACCATTCTACACTACCACCATGCACCCAAAACCTAGGTGTAAATAAAAACTAAAAAGAGATCAAAGTTATTTCTCTGATGTTATCAGAAAAACTTGAAAAATATTGAACAAAGCAAATGTTGGGCATAGGCATATGCAGCATTTTGTGTTTCAGGTTTGTGGTAAGAAGTTTTTCAAAGTACCTTTTCAAAGCACCTTTAACAATAGAAATACCTTTCTGCTGTTTTCAGTCTATTGTTGGTATTAGCACTTAGAAATTATCCACTTAAGTAATATTGACCCTCTGCAGTTATTTCTTCCTTTAACCACAGTGTCCTTATCTTAGTGCCTGTGAATTAGAGCTCTGACTTTACATTTGTTATACTACTAAGTAAATAGGCATTTATACAGACTGTAACATAAGCAGAGATTGCGTGTAGAATCTGGATAATTATTTTTAATCACTTTCTGTCCACAATGTTCAATTACCTTGTCTTCTTTACTCTTTAACTGAGTATATCTCAATATCTACTATGTTTTATTTTTTCTTCTGATTTATGCTCTATACATACTGAATTTTTCTGGAGAAATTCAGACTGGCTGAGTATCTATACTGAAACATCTAAATCCAGCTTCAAGTAGGTCTTTATTGAGGTTCGCTGGTATTACAGTTGACCTCTGAACAACTTGGGGGTTAGGGGCACTGGCCTCCTGCACAGTTGAAAATCTGTGTATAACTTTGGCTCCCCCAAAACTTAACTAATAATAGCCTACTGTTGACTGGAAGCGTTATCACTAACAGTGAGTCAATTAACACACATTTTGTTTGTATATTATATACTGTATTCTTATAATAAAGTAAACTAGAGAAAAATGTTATAAAGAAAATCCTAAGGGAGACAAAATATATTTATTATTCATTAAGTAGAAGTAGATCATCGTAGAGCCCTTCATCCTTGTTGTCTTTGTATTGAGCAGTAGGATGAGGAAGAGGAGGGGTTGGTCTTGATGTCTCAGGGGTGGCAGAGGCAGAAGAGGTGGAGAGCCATGGGCAGAGGCGAGAGAGGCAGGAACTTACAGAAATACACTGTAATTTCTGTCTGACTTTTTTGCTTTTTCATTTCTCTAAAAATGTTTCTATATGGTGCCAATTCTTCCTCTGTTTTTTTTTAGTTTCAGTGCCTGTATAATAGAAGGGTACATGTAGTAAAAGAAGTCAAAAGCAGTCTTGAATAATTGGACCCCTTCTGTCAGATTGTGTAATGTCAATTTGTTTTTTGGCACTGCTTCTTCTACATCATCTTCTTTATTGTCTGGCTCTGGTTCAAAAGCACTCATCTCTATCAAGTCATCTTCTGTTCGTTCCTCTGGTGCGGTGTCTGTATTTACTCTTGAATTTCTCCAAGATCCATATCTTAAAACTCTTTACCTCCTACCTTTTTTGCCATATCCACAATCTCTTTCATGATTTACTTGATTGGCTCTGTCATAAATCCTGGGAAGTCATGCACAACATCTGGACACAGTTTTCTCCAGCAGGAATTTACTGTTTTGGGCTTGATGGCTTTCACAGCTTTTTCTATAACAATGACATCTTCAGTGTGTAATCGTTCCAGACTTTCATGATGCTCTCTCTGTTGGAGTTCTCTTCCATAGTATTGGCAGTCCTTTCCAAGAATATTGTGTGTAATGACCCTTAAAGGTCCTTATGAACCCTTGATTTAGAGGCTTAGAAACATTGTGTTTCGGGAAAAGTAGAACAATTCAACATCTTTGGTGTTGAACTCCTGGGGTATTGTTCAATATCAAAAGAACTTTAAAAGGAAGTCCCTTACTGGCCAGGTACTTCCTGACTTCGGGGACAAAGCATTGATGGAACCAGTCCAGAAAAAGGGCTTTCATTGTCCAGGCCTTCTTGTTGTACAACCAAAAGACTGGCAGCTGGGGTTTATTTTTTCCCTTCAAGGCTTGAGGGTTAGCAGCTTTGTATATAAGGGCAGTCCTGATCATAAACCTGAGTGCATCTGTACAGAACTGTAAAGTTAGCCTGTTCCTTCCTGCCTTAAATCTTGGTGCTTGCTTCTCTTCCTTACTAATAAATGTCATTTGTGGCATTTTTCCCCCCAGAAAAGGGCACTTTCGTCTGCATTTAAAAACTTGTTCTTGCTGACCTCTGACAGCAAGAAAAAAATTAAAAAAAAAAAAATCCAAAAAACCTGTTCAGGCAGATATCCTTTCTCCTCAGTGATTTTCTTAGTGGCATCTGGGAACGCTTCTGCTGCCTCCTGGTTGGCAGAAGCTGCTTCTCCTGTTATCTTGACATGTTTAAAGCCAAACCTCTTTCTAAAATTATCAAACCATCCTTTGCTGGCATTAAATTCTCTAGCTTTAGATCCTTCACTTTCCTTTTGCTTTAAGTTGTCATGTAATGACTGCTTTTTCTCGAATTATGTTAGAGTTTATAGGTATGCCTTTCTTATAGCACTCCTACACCCACCTAAAAGCTGCCTTTTCAATAGCACAGAGTTTTCAAAGTGCAAGGTTTTCCTGCCTGCTGGCATAGTTGCTGCAAGGACTTTGTAAATTTCCTTTCCTTTTTTTTTTTTTTTTTTTTAACAGGTCTCTAAGCTGGATTCATTTATCTTGAAATGGTAGGCAACTCAGCTGCAGACCTCAATCTATGGAACATATCAAGCAATTCAACTTTTTCTTGTAACATCATGACTTTTCTTTGCTTCTTGGAAGCACTTCCAGCATCTCTAGTGTTACTTCATGTGGGTCCAATGGTGTTATTCAAGGTTTACAGTATTGCACTAAATATGCCATGAAAAATATTCGAGAACCATGAGGGATCACTTTTTACTGCAATAGGCAATTTAGTAGAGAGACAGAGATGATTAGCATCACATGGTGTTTTAAGCAGATATTCAAAACACTTGCACTCACTACAATAGCAACAAGTGGTGGCTATGAAATTATTACATTAGTACAGTATGTACTACAGCTAATTTTATGCAGTTATGATTTAATACTACATCTTTATTTACATTTCTCCTGACTGCTAATGGTACCTTGTATGGTCTGTGTGTACATATGTTTTGATGAATTTTAACTTTTTATAATAGATTTGTGTATATTTTATGGTACTAAATGATAAAATAGTATCTACATATATTTCATGCATTCATGATTTACCTTTTTCTTAATTTTTTCTGTTTATATGTTGCATGGTTCATCTGTGGTTTTTTTCAAATTGTTGCAAATCTCCAAAAAATTTTCCAGTATATTTATTAAAAAAAAAAATCTGTGTATAAGTGGACTCATGCAGTTCAGACCTGGTGTTGTTCAAGAGTCAACTGTATTCATCTTTGACTCCCTTTCATATTCTCATCCAATACCCATTTTCAAACATTTAATACTACTTAAGACTATGCGTTTGGTTTTAAGAAATTAAACATAAATTAATGAATTGCATATGTATTGAGCACTTACTATGTATAACCACTACTTTTATGTCCTGAGTATAAAAATATAAATAAGTCAATCCAGGAGCTCACAGTCTTAACAAGGAAGAAAAACATACAAATAAGCATAATACAGTGTTATTTTATTTTATAAGTATATTTTAAGTTCTGTGATGTGGTATAAATACAGATTCTGTCAGAGGGCACCAAGAAAAGTTATAGTGTGGAAATGCCCTTGAAATTTTCTTTTTTAAAAAAATTAAAAATATTCTTTATTGAGGTATAATTGCTATACAATAAATGTACAATAAATTGCATATATTTAAATTATATGATTTGATAAATTTTGATATTTCTATGTACCTGTGAAACTGTTACCACAATCAAAATATTAACACATTAACTGCCATGTGAGTTGTATTTAACTCATGCTAATTTTGAGCCTGGGGCCTCGTGAAGCACATGTAACTCACACGTCTCTTCACCTTGGGAGCCACGAGAACTATTTTTCAAGTTGCATATAACTCACACACAGAAAACAAGAAAAAGTAACAAATTTTTCATTAAATTAGAAAGGATCATTTTGTTTTTGAAGTTTTAATTCCATTTTCATAATGAAACACTGTGGCCCCAAGGAAAAAATTTCTTTTTCTACTGTGGCAGTCAATGTGTTAAACATATCCATAATCCTCAGAAGTTTCTTTGTGCCCCTGTGGAATCCCCTTTCTTGACCCTTCCTAGTCCCCAGGCACCCACTGATCTGCTGTCTGTCAGTCTAGATTAGTTTGTATTTTCTAGTTTTATATACATGGAATCATATAGTACGTATTCTTTTGTTTGGCTTATTTTATTCATCTTAATTATTGTGAGATGATTCATCCATGTTATTGAGTGTATCAATAGTTTATTTCTTTTTATTGCATAGTATTCTATTGTAGGGTTATAACACAATTTGTTTATTCATGCATGGTTCTTTTTTTTTTTTGAGATAGGGTCTTGCACTGTCCCCCAGCTGGAATGCAGTGGCATCATGATAGCTCACTGCAGCCTCGAGCTCCTGGGCTCAAGTGATCCTCCTGCCTCAGCCTCCTGAGTAGCTGGGGCTATAGGCACACGCCACCATGCCTGGCTAATTTTTCTATTTTTTGTAGAGATGGATCTCGGTTTTGCTCAGGCTGGTCTCAAACTCCTGGCCTCAAAGGATCCTCCCATCTCAGCCTCCCAAAGTGCTAGGATTCAGGTGTGAGCCATGCCCAACCTCATGCATGGTTCTTATTCATGCTTTTTGTGTTGTATTCAGGAAATATTTCCTAAATTCAAGGTCCCTAAGATTACTCTTATGATTTCTTCTAGAAGTATTTTTTTTCTTTTATTTATTTATTTTATTTTTTAATTTTTAGAAGTATTTTTTTAAGATAACTTTTTTCCAGCTTTGTTGAGGTGTTGTTTACAAACCATAAAAATTACCCAGGAGTGTATTACAGTCTGATTCTTCTTAGTAAACTGTTTATATAGTTGTTCAGCCATCTCTACAATCTGGTTTAGAAGGCTTCCATTATTACTCTAAAAGGTTCCCTTATGTCCCATTGAGCTCAATCCCTGCTCTTATCCTTAGCCCCAGGCAATCAGTGATCTGATGTTTGTCTTTTTAGTTTTGCCTTTACTAAAAATTTTATATTAATGAAATCATAAAATATGTAGTCTTTTGTGTCTGGTTGTCACTTAGCATGAAGTTTTGAGGTCTATCTACTTGTTGCATATATCAGCGGTTCACTTTTTTCACTGCTGAATAGTATTCCGTTTTATGGACATACCACATTTTGTTTATCCATTCACCAGTTTAAGGATATTTTGATTATTTCTGCTTTTTTATTATGAATATTGCTGCTATGAATATTTACATACAAGTCTTTATTATGTTCTTGAGTAGATACTTAAAATGAATCACTGGGTCATTTGATAGATGTATGTTTAATTTTTTAAGAAATTGCCTGTTTCCAAAGTATTTCTACCATTTTATATTGCCACCAGCCGTGTATCAGGGTTTCAGTTAATCCACATCCTCTTCAACGTGTGGAATTATCTGATGTTTCTATTGTAACCATTCTGTTGAGTGTATAGTGGAAGTGACAAAGACTATCGGTGGCCCACAAAACCCAAAATATTTGCTATTGACAGAATGCTTACAGGAAGCTATTTGCTGACCCCTGGTACTGATGATCATGTTGTCTACTAATAAAGACAGTTTTCTTCTGCCTTTCCAGTGTTTGGATGCCTTTTATTTCTTTTCCTTGCCTTATTTCACTGACCAGAGCTTCCAATACAGTGTTGAATAAAACTGTTAATTAAGAATGGACATTCTAAGCCAGGTGGGTGGCTCACGCCTGTAATCCTAGCACTTTGGGTGGCTGAGGTGGGAGGATCGCTTGAGCTCAGGAGTTCGAGACCAGCCTGAGCAAGAGCAAGACCCCGTCTCTACAAAAAACAGAAAAAATGAGCTGGGCATGGTGGCACACACCTGTAATCCCAGCTACTTGGGAGGCTGAGGCAAGAGGATCACTTGAACCCAGGATTGTGAGGTTGCAGTGAGCTATCATGATGCCACTACATTCTATCCCAGGCAACAGAGCAAGACCCTGCCTCCAAAGAGAGAGTAGACATGCTTTCCTTGTTCCTACTGTTAGAGGGATACTATTTAGGCTTTCATCTTTCCTCTGATACTAGTTGTAGGTCTTTTGTAGATGCTGTTTACTAGGTTGAGGAAGTTCTCTTTTATTCTAGTTTGCTGGGAGTTTTTATCAGGAGTGAATGTTGGATTTTATTTTTTATTTATCTGTGGAGATGATCATGGTTTTTGTTTGTTTTTAGTGTCTTAATATGATGAATTACACTGATTGATTTTTCTAATATTAAACTAACCTTTTATTCTTGGGATAAACCCCACTTGGTCGTGATGTATTATCCTTCTCACATTTTATTTGATTTGCTAAAATTTTAAGAATTGTTCCTTATATATTCATGAGAGATACTTGTATTTTTCTTGTAATATCTCTGTGTTCTGTTATTAGAATAATACTGGCCTCAGTTGAGATGTATTCTTTTCATTTTTCTGAAAGAGTTTGTATAGAATTGGCATTATTTTTTCCTTCAGTGTTTGTTGGAATTTATCAGTGAAGCCGTCTGGGTCTGGAGGCTTCTTTGTGGGATATTTTTAAACTACAGATTGAGTTTCTTTTATAGATACAGGGCTATTAGGTTATCTATTTCTTCTTTAATGAACTTTGGTAGTTTGTGTCTTTCAAGGAATTTATCCATTTCGTCCAAGTTGAAATTTAATGGCATAAAGTTATTCATAATATTCCATCATTATTTTAATATCTGTAGATCTATAGTGATGTCCCCTCTCTCCTTCCCAATATTGGTAAATTTATGTCTTCTCTCTTTTTTCCTTATTAATCTGGCTAGAGGTTTATCTTCTTAGAGATAATAGAGCCTCAGTTTTATTGATCTTCTCAAACCAACTTTTGATTTCATGGATTTTTCTTTATTGTTTTTCTGTTCTATTTCATTGATTTCCACTCTGATCTTATTTTCTTTCTTTTACTTTGGATTTCATTTGCCATGTGTTCCACTCTAGTTTCTTAAGGTGGAAGCTAAAGTCACTGATTTCTCCTTTCTTTTTCCCTAATAGGGGCATTTGGTGCTATAAGTTTCCTTCTATATACTATTTTACCTGCATATCACAAACTTTGATGTCTGTTTTTATTTTCGCTCACTTAAAAATACTACCTAATTTCCTTATTGATTTCTTCTTTGATCCATGTGCTTAGAAGTGTGTTATTTAATTTCCAAATACTTGAGGACTTTCCACAGATCTGTTAATGAATTTCTAATGTAATTCCATTGTGGTAAGAAAACATACTTTTTTATGATTTTGAATCTTTCAAATTTATTCAGACTTGTTTTATGGCTGAGAGTATGGTTATAGGTTGGTAAATATTATGTGTGCCCTGGAAAAGAATATTTGTATATTGTGGTATTGTTGAGTGAAGTGCTGTATAAATGTGAGTTAGGTCAAGTTGATAGTGTTGTTCAAGTCTTCTTTATTTTTACAGATTTTCTTTCTACTTAAATAATTATTGAGAGAAGGTTGGAGGTCTCTGAATATAATTGTGGACTTGCCTATTTCCTCTTGCAGTTCTACTAGGTTTTGCTTTGTGTATTTTGAAGCTCTGTTTTTAAGTGCATAGATACATAGGATGTTATGCTTTCTAAATGAATTGATCCTTTTATCATTTATTATGAAAAGACTGCTTTTATCCCTGATTATATTCTTTGTTCTGAAATCTACTTTGTCTAATATTGACATAGCCAGTCTAGCTTTCTTTTGGTTAGTGTTCTCATCATATGTCTTTTTCCTTTCTTTTACTTTTTAACCTACTTTGTCTTTAATATGTGCATTTTGTAGGCAGCATATAGCTGGGGCTTGCTGCTTCTTTTTCTTTTTTCTTTTTAAATTCAATATGACACTACCTGCTGTTTGAATGAGGGTGTTTAGACCATTTATACTAAATGTTATTAACATGGTTGGGTCTAAATCTACCATCTTGCTATTTGTTTTCTCTTTCTCCCATCTTTTCTTTGTTCCTTTGCTTTTTTTCTTTTTCTACCTTCTTTTGAATTGAGTATTTATTATGGTTCTATTTTACCTCATTTATTAGTTTAATAGCTATACCTCTGTCTTATATTTTTAGTGGTTGCTTTAGGCCTTTTAATATATGTCTTTAATTTATCATTGTCAACCTTTAAGTAATTTTATACCATTTCACATGTAGCATAAGGACCTAACAACCATATATTTCCATTTACCCTCTTCTGTCATTTGTGCTGTTATTACCATATATATTTTACTTATAAATATATTTACTTGTACATAAGCCACACAATATACTGTTATTATTTTTGTTTTAATTGGTTATTTATCCTTTAAAGAGATTTGGAAAAAAGAAATCTTTTATATTTACTATTTCTAATGGTCTTTAATTCTGTGTGGTGATACATGTTTTTGTCAGGTACCATTTTCCTTTTGTTTGAAGAATTTCCTTTAGTATTTCTTATAGCACAGATCTGATGGTGATTTATTTTCTCAGCTTATGTATGTCTGGCAGTATTTTGCCTTAATTTATGAAAGATTTTTTAAATTGAGTATATAATTAAAGATTGACTTTTTCTTTTTTCTTTGTTTTCAGTATTTTAAAATGTTGCTTCATTGTATGCTGGCTTGCATTATTTCTAACCAGAAGTTTTTAATTCTTATCTTTTTTCCTCTGTACTAATGTGTCTTTTTTCCCTCTTCCTTTCAATATTTTTCTCTTTATCACTGTATTAAGCAATTTGATTATGATGTACCTTACTGTAGCTTTCTGCACATTCTCTTGCAGGGAGTTCCTTAAGGTTCTTAGATCTGTGGCATTATAGTTTTTATCAAATTTGGAAAAATTCTGGCAATTAATCAAAACATTTTTTTCTGTTTACCTGTTTATTAGGCCACTAATCGTCCCACAACTAACTAATGCTCTCTATTCATTTTATTCCAGTCTTTTCTCTCTCTCTATTTCACTTTACAGTTTCTATTGCTATTTTTTCAAGTTCACTATTTTCTTCCATGGTATCTAATCTGTTATTCTATTCAGTGTATTTTATATCTCAGTTATTTTAGTTTTTATCTATTAGTATGGTTTGGGTCTTTTTCATATTCCATGTTTCTATTTAACTGGCTTAATCTTTACTTTCTTGAGCATATGGAATGTAGTTATGATAGCTATTTTAATGTCTTTTTAAATAATTCTATTTTTAGATCCATTTTATTGATTTTTTTCTTCCCATTTTATGGGTTTCATTTTTCTACTTCTTTACATGCTTGGTAATTTTTATTGGATTCTAGACATTGTGAATTTTACCTTGTATGTTGGATATTTTTATATTCCTATTAGTATTCTTGAGCATTTTCTGTGGTGCAGTGAATTTACTTTGGAAACAGATCCTTTTGAGGATTGTTTTGAAGCTTAGGTGGGAACAGAGCAGCCTGTATCTTAGGGCTAATTTTTCCCAGTATTAAGTCAGTATTCTTCTGAGTGTCCTACCTTATGCCTCTTAAATTATGAGGTTTTGCACTCTGGCTGGTGGGAACATGAACTATTCCCAACCCTTAATGAGCTTTGGGAATTTTTCTCTCCTCCTCCTCTCTGGTGGTTCTGTACTAGGCCTTGGGTGTTTCTTCACAAGCATGTGGTGATCAGTATTGAGCAGAAATCTTGAGATGGAGATGATCTTTCTGCAGATCTCTGAAATTTTCTGTGTAGGTCTCTTCTCTCTGGTATTCTGTCCTGTGAATTCTAGCTGCCTTGGTTTTCCTGTATTTCTAGCTTCATCTTCTCAACTCAGGGAGAACATGTCTCTGTAGGGATTCCCCAGCCCTGCCCTGAGGCCTGGAAACTATTTCTAGGCTATAAGATGGGACAATTGTAGAGCTCTGTAGGGTTTTGTTTTTCTGTTTTCAGAGATCACTGTAATGCACTACCTGATGTTCCATGTTTAAAGACCATTGTTTAATATGTTTTGTTCATTTTTAAAGTTTTTTTTAGACAGAAGGGTAAAGCTAGTCCCTGCTACTGTATTTTGGCCAGGTGCTATACTTCTGGAAGCTAAAACCCACTATATTACTCATGAGTTAAGGAGGAAATTATAGTGAAAATTACATAGTATTTATGTCGATGAAAAATGATCAAAGCTATGCATTTAAATAAAGCAGGACTTTCAGGATAATTTACAGTTGTAAATTCATTTATTAGAAAACAAATAAAATGATTAAGCATTCACCCCAAGGAATTAGAAAAAGCAGAGTAAACTCATAGGCACTGTATATGTAAATGTAATAAGGAGGGAGAGGAATTAGAGGAAAAAAGAGAGATGATTAATAAAACCCAAAGCTAGGCCAGGTGCTATGGCTCATGCCTGTAATCCTAGCACTTCGGGAGGCTGAAGCAGGAGGATTGCTTGAGGCCAGGAGTTTGAGACCAGCCTGAGCAAGAGTGAGACCTGTCTCTACAGAAAGTAGACAAATTAGCCGGGCATGGTGGCATGCACCTGTAGTCCAGCTACTCAGGAGGCTGAGGCAGAACTGCTTGAGCCCGGGAGTTTGAGGTTGCAGTGAGCTGTGATGATGCCACTGCACTCAAGCACAGGTGACAGAGTGAGACCCTGCCTTAAAAAAACAAACAGACAAAAAAACCCACCAAAACCAAAAATAAAACCCAAAGCTGGGCCAGACTTGTGGTTCATGCCTGTAATCCTAGAACTTTGGGAGGTTGAGGCGGGAGGATCGCTTGAGGTTAGGAGTTCGAGACCAGCCTGAGTAAGAGAGTGAGATTCTACAAAAAATAAAAGAAATAAGCCGGGCATGGTTATACGCACCTATAGTCCAGCACCTTGGGAGGCTGAAGCAGAAGAATTGCTTGAGCCCAGGAGTTTGAGGTTGCAGTGAGCTATGATGATGCCCCTGCAACTCCAGCCCAGGCATCAGAGCGAGACCCTGTGTAAAAAATAAAAAAATTTAAAAAAAAAAAACAAAACCAAAGCTGGATATTTGAAAAGATAATTTAAAAAGACAAACCTGATAAAACCACCCAAGAAATAGAAGAGAAGGCAAATTATTTTTTAATTATTATTGGGAACAAAAATAGGGCATATCTACTAATTTAATGGATAGTTAAAAACTCATAAGGGAATATTATGAACAACTTATGATAATAAAAGTGAAAGCCTAGATGCATGGATTGTAGAGTCGAGACTGGAGACTGTTGCAGTTTTCCAGAGAAGAGGTGATGGTAGCCTGAACTCTAAGGCACTAGGAGTGGAAACAGAAGTAATAAGATTCAACAGACATTTATAATTCTGTGAACGGAGGGACGGGGATGGGCGGGGGGGCGGTTAAGGAATTGGGTTGGAGGGTGTTGGGTGTTGTCATTACCCCTGAGGAATAGCAGGGTTTTTTGAGGGGGATGTGAATTGAGGTACATGGGGATCAGTGGCATTGTCTAGTTGGTTATATGCACCTTCAGCTTAGTTAGAAGAGAAGTCTGGGTAAATTGTGTCTGCTTATGTTGCCACAGGATTGGGTTCTTGTTTTTAAACTGACAAGCTTGTTTTTCTTTTTGTGAGCGTGTCTTTAAATGTTCCAGAAGTATATCTTTTTTAAAAACCAGATTAAACCCTCCCCCATATAAATATTATTTACCCAGCTAGATCTTAGATATGAGAACAAAGATCCTACTTAGAGCAGTCTCTTGTAATAAACACTAAAATGTATGCTTGTAACAGGAGCCCTTAACTTTTTGGCACAGTTACTACTTAAGTACTCAGATTTCTCTGAGTGATGTGGCCCTGGTTTAGATTCTGATTCTCTAAAGTCATTGCCAGGCTTGTCTGACCCTACTGCCAGGCAGCTGGGACAGCCTTTACTAGAAGATAGCCCAAAATACCTTTCATTTAACTAAGTTCCTAAAATACTTGAAAATGAGCTGCTCTCACTTACATAGTGAGGAGCTACATGAGAGTTGTCCCTCCTTCTTAGCCTAAACAAAAATCACCCCAAAGATAGAAGCAAAATGGTTCTCATGTTCTTTTTTGGTCTATTAGAAGACAGTGTGACATATATTGGAAATGGCCTTTGCTGTTATGCTTTTATTCTTTGACTGGATTGAAGGCTGCTGCTTACTACCTCAAGCCTGCCAGTTTTAGCATAATCCCAGCCTGACCTCCATTGAACTGGCTGTTATTAAAACCTTTATCTACATTGTCAAAAGGGTTTACTTCCTGTCACAATTGGTTACTCTTCTTGGTGACTTCTTAATGACTTATAAAGTGCAACTATATCTGGAACAAGGTAAACAATGTGGCTTTTTGTTACATAGTACAAAATAAGTTTTCAGACTGCTTGGAAATTTAGTGTGAACATACAGACAAGTGTGATTGCATTTGTGATGATGTTTCACACAATTGTTATTATTCTTATAATTTTAGTTATTCCTTTAACTATCAGAGGAAAGGCTCACACCATGATGCGATAAATTTTTTTTGCCAAATGTTAACCAAGCCACCATTATCTTTTCATCATTGTATTTCAAATTTAATTGTTAATTTATAATATTTTGAATAAGGAATACATTTATTTACATGGTTCAAAAATCAAAATGCTATTTTTAAAAAGTGTGCCCTGAGAAGTCTTGCTCCTACCTGTCCCCCTCTACGCTTTCTCTTTAAGCCCATTATATGTAACTTTTTTTTTATTAATTTCTGTTTAATCTTTCAGACTTTATGCAAAAAGCTTCATGCAATAGTTTATTCAACCAGTCTGCTGTTGGCAGGCACTTGAATATGTTCAGTCATTTGCTATTGTAGGCAATTTCATAGTGAATAACCTTGTACAAGTATTATTTCATATGTATGCAGGGGTCTTGATTGTTTAGATTCCTAGAAACGCGTTTGCTTGGTGAAAGGATAAATGCATCTGTAATTTTGATTGATATTATTGAATTCCCTTCATATAAGAGTTGTACATTTTGCATTTCCATCAGTAATATATGAGGGTCCTTGGAGTGCCCTTCTTCCCCCACAGCTTAACAAGAGAGTGATAGAACTTAAATCAGATTTTGCCAATTTGAAAGCAAATGCTATCTCGCTATATTTTTTTATTTGCATTTCTGTTTTCATGAGTTGGATTAAGCAGCTTATCATATGTTTGAAGTCTATTTATATTTCTTTCCTTTTTTACATGTTCTTGTCCATTTTTCTATTTCTAGAAATTCCTTGTGTAAGTTTGTATCTGGATTTTCTGTTTTGTTGCATTGATCTGTTCATTTGCCACTTCCCCACTTTTAATTCTTGAGGCTTTGTAAAGTTTGCTTTAATATCTATTAGAGCTGTTTTCTTAGTGCTGTTCTTTTTCAAAGTTTTTGTGGTAACTATTGATTATTTTTCAATGAGATATTTGGATTCAGCCTGACTAGTTCCTGGAGGGAAAAAAAAAGTTGATATTTTTATTGGGTTAGTGTAAATTATATCTTAAGGCAAATTGATACCTTTATGGTGTTTAATCTGTCTCTCTAAGAATATGATTACAGCTTTCTCTTCATTCAAGTCTACTTTCATGTCTTTAAAGGTTTTGAAAGTTTTCTTCATAAGTTTGTATATTTCTGGTTAAATGAAAATATACAGGTATTTTGTTGCTATTGGAAATGAGGTCATCTTTTCTTTTCTATCTTCTGCTGTTGTTTGTACATTGTATATATGGAGACCATTGATTTCTATATATTAATTTTATAGTATACTGTCTTACTGAATTCTCTTACGTTTGTAGTTACTAATTCTTTGGAACACATTTGAAAGAGTTGGTAGGTACTATAATAGGATTTTTTTTAGTACTAAAGTCTTGGTTGAGAGACCTTATTACATCATACATTTTTCCTGGTGTAGATATTATAGCATGATGAACCCTAGCAAGTTACAAAGGAATCATTTTTTCATTTTGACTTGAAATCTCAAGTTTTTTTACATGATGAAAAATGGTCATTTATTGCGTTAAGGGTGATGTAAAAGCCAAACATTTACTGGCATACATTACACCTTAGTTAAGTCAAATAACAGACAGAGTCAGCACATTTGTTTTTAAATGATTTGGTATAATAATATAATTATTATACATAGAATCTTCATCAAGTGTAGTACAGTTCTTGTGATTTTTTTTTTCTTTATACACATAGCAAGTATAGGAGATCTGTAAGACTCCACTAATTTAAATGTTTCAAGGCAGGTTTATATGGTGACTAACCAAGGCTTTGCACCAGTAGGCCCTACTTTAAGAGTTTTCCGGTCTTTTACATTTTAGAAATAGAGATCTGTTTATCTTAGAGAGTAAGAATGATTCTTCGGTGTAAGAAGTGAGGAAAGACATTTGTTTCTGGGGTAGTATTTTTGCTAAAATTGTTTTATGAAAAGTGCTTACCCTGATATATTAAAAATTTGGGGCATGAAGTTAAAGCACATTGTCTTAAGTAAAAAATATCCATAGAAGTTCAGAAATGTAAACTAAATTGTCTTATATTTTACTCAAGGTGACTCTGAAGTATTAGGCTGTTTGCATACAAATATTTATAATTCCCTTCCCTGTTTTTCTGACATTTTAATATTTAAGTATACCTATATTCTACATAGTGAACACTGTATCTATCATCCTGAACTTTTTAACAGCTCTAGTCATATATATACTTAAGTTTTCAGGCTTTAAATAAAGCATATATATCAGAAAATATTTTGAAGAGTAATTTAAATCTCATTCTCTCCCTCTTCTTTTAACTGACCAGATGGAAAGAATAATTTGGTAAAGTATTTTCCAGAACCCTTTGTAATGTAGCATGTTTGGATTTCTGATTCTTTTTATGATGAGTGTGGGAAAAGTGAAAATTGGAGTTAGCGTGGAGCGCCACAGTAAATTTTAGTAAACAAAGTTTTGTTATGTCACTGTAAGTGGTAATGGGTAAATAGGATAATATGAATGTCTTCATATTTGGAAAATTACGTTTATCCTAAAAGAACAAAGGCAGTAAGCTGTTAAAAGTGAATTAGATGACACCTAGTAGTAAGACAGGGAGTACTGGTAGTTTAACTTAGGTCAAATTATGTAATTTTTCTATTGTAAGAGAAGAATTTCAGAAGCATTCCGTTTTCTTTTTTAGATAAAGAAAATAAAAGAGCAAGTATCAGATAATGGAAAAGGCTATTTGCTATATAGCCTGATTAAAACCATTATGAGTTAACTCTGTGTGTATGTGTGTGTGTGTATGTGCACATGCAGGTTATTTGGTAAAATCCACTTTTTATGTACTTTTTTAGATTTGTCAACAGCAAGCTCTCAGTTTCCACTCTTAATTCTTTTGGTATTTTTCATACATATAGAGCCCCGTGCATATGGGTTTATTGCACATTGTGATATTACTACTTCATTATGAGTTGGTATTATTTCTTGAATGGAGACAATGACATCTACTTTTTTTTTTTAATTAAACTGGATATTAGAATGCTAGAAGGTTGTTTAATTTTATCAGTGTATATCTGAACTGGTATATTTGCTCTTAACACTAAATCAAATGATAGATTCTAATTGATATCACAGTGGAATCAATCTTTTGTTCTGTTTTTGTTTCAGATATTAAGAGTTATATTGTGAATTTCCTATTTCTGGGAGAATAATTAGAGAGTTTAATGGATTCCAATTCCTTCTGACCCACAGGAAGGCACCTTGCCAGGCCAATCTCAAGAAACTTTGGGAGGAGGATATAGCACTGACCAAGGGTGGTAGAAACTCTTTGTCCAACTTCCTTGCTTCAGCACTAAAGAGATCTGTGTGACATTATCATGGGAAAACACAAGCTATCGCACCCAAATGTGGTACCTGGAAATAATTTCGTCAGCACCGGTGAGATCAGTTCAAGTTATTGTCAAAGATCTGGGTCGCTAGTTGCTGCTATGCCCATCTCTGTTTAGTCTTGTCTCGGCCTCATACCCACATTCTCCCTATCTTATTCTCTAACTGGTCCACTTCGTTTTTTCATAATCTTTGTTTACATTTCTTTTTCCTGTCCATCTGGCCAAGCTCTTTTATAACTTATTTGAGAATATGCTGTCTTGTAAGTTGGCAGCCTGAGTGAGCTCAGGTCCCGCTTTGTTGGAGAGGAATGGCCCTCCTCCGTTATAGCCCCACCCTTTGAAGACTGTTCTAGATACCTCTAGATTAAAAGTTCAACAGAAAACATACCTATTTATTCTTGAAAATAATTACTTAAGCAAATATAATGTGGTTCTTGTTAATTTTTGTTCTGGAGAACCACAGCCTAGAAAATCTGGAATAAAGTAAAATTTTAACCATTTTTCTCCATTCCCATTAAGTTATCTTAGTTCGGGCTGTCCTCATTTCAGGCCTGCTCTGGTGCAATATGTTCTGAGAAGTAGCGGTAACAGAAGGAAATGAGATGTTGAAGGGTGTTGGGGAACGAGGAGAAGCGTGAAAGAAGTATTCGTGTTGGTAATTCTCTTGTATTAGGCAAATTTTTAGTGAAAGGAGGAGTAATGGTAGAAAAATTTTTGTATAGTATGACAGAAAAAAATGTTTCTAATATTGCTAGGAGTGCTTTGTAAGAGTAACATTCAAAGACTTGAAGAAGGTAAGTTAGTCTGTCTTATAAATATATTTAGCTTATTTTGAAATTTAGTGTTGTGGAAAAGCATGTTTGTTTTCTCATTTCACTGATTTTAATGAAAGTTGACCCTTGAACAACATGGGTTTGAACTGCATGGATCCACTTATGTGAGTTTTTTTCAAGCCCACATGGAGGAACTGACTTTTCATATATGCGGGCTACTATGGGACTTGAGTATGCATGGATTTTGGTATATGTGGGGCTCCTGGAACCAAGCCCCAGAGTATACTGAGGGACAACTGTACATCCAGCCCTCAAATGTAGGCACATACTCCAGTAATTTTTTCATTCACCCCAGATCTAAACATAAGTGATTTCAAATTTCAAAATGATGTTTGCAGTTGCATAGCTTTTTTTGCTATGTAAATCAGATAGATTCTGATTGCTACAAGCAAAAATGGGATTCTGAGATGGATAGGTGCTAAGTTTTATGACTGATACATTTGAAGGTATATTCTTTTGTAAGATAGAAATTATCTTAATTAAAAGGCTTCTAAGGAGACAAAGGTTTTATTGTATAGAATATTTTGTGTGTTTTTATAATATACTTTATTTGGACTACCAATTATCTGCGTAAATAAACTTTCAGTTTATTTTACTTATTTGTCACTAGTCAGTTTTTACAGTTTATTTTTTATTCACTATGTCCATAGGTGAAGCCCTCAGTGATTTAATTAAAACACATTTTCTAACAAGCTCACTTACCAGTTTCTCCATCCTAGAACAAATTAGAAGAGGGGGGAGGGCTCTAAGCATCACACTTGACAGTAAGAAGTAACTACTGACAGCCTGATGAGAGAGAGAGAGAGAGAGAAAACCAAAACACTTCAAGTTAAATAGGCAGAATAGTCCAGATTTATTTACAAAAGTGGTTCTTAACCTTTGAGTTATGGGCACCTGTCTTACTCCATTTTATGCTGCTATAATGGAATACCTGAGACTGGGTAATTTATAAAAAAACAGATTTTTATAAACCTGGAACGCTAGTTAGTGAGGTATTCTGTATTTGTATTAAATAAGCTATATTTTGGCATTTAATCAGTGATGTTCTACAGCCTTTTTGTACTGGTGAGATGATGAATATTTCTTTCCAATTCCATGTTCTGAAATGCCAGGTAGGTAGTTTGTGATCTGCTTTTGTGGGAGTGTTTACACTACAAACCCCTATAAATCAAGGCTCGCTCTGTCCGCATTCCCCCAAGCTGGTTTTTAAACATTTACTAGCACACAACTGATTTTAATTACTCATTCAGCAAACATTTTTTGATTGCCTCTTGTGTTCTGGCACTGTTCAGGGTACCAAGGATATAGCAGGGAATAGACAATGTTTAATTAAGTGAATATATTTTTCTAAATCCTAAATTTCTTAATAAACTGGGGAAGTATTAGGGGTTCCTTAGTCAAATAATGGTAAGAGATGCAGAGTCTAACCAAAAAAAAAGGAAACAGTTTACTGCAGAACCTTCAAAATCTTTTAATGTGCTGTTCACATTAAAAGAGAAGAGAATATTGTATTATTTTCAATACTTAATCTAACCAAGGAAGTCTCTCTTTTTTCCTGAATATATTACACATCTTTCAGAAATACTTTGCTGCTGCTGCAGGGCAGTCACATCCCAGATGCCAGGAATTGGTGAATAAAGGCCATTACTCATGGGATGTAGGTCAGAGTAGGGGCAGGATTTCTGAAGATAGACCATTCCCACTATCTGTTTATAGGTGATTGATTTGTAGGTTGTGGATTGAATTATTTTATTGATGGAGTCCTGAACTATTCTATTGTATTTTCATTTCCAGTATTTAAAAGAAAAAGCATTTTATGTAATGAGAAAGCACCGCTCTACTTATATTGTTACTATTAATCTTAGAAAAATGCTTTCCCTTCAAATCTGTAGTTTCTGACTTGGAGACCCTTAATGATACGTGCATGTGAACTTCTGCCACCACCTACTCTCTGCTGCTAGATTTCTTCTCAGCCCCAGGCATCTCTTCCTCCACAGCCTCCCCCTGTTTGGAGTCCCTTAAACCCCATTCGTCTACCATTTCACTTTTACTAGGCTACAGTGTTTCTCAAGGTGCAATTGATAGGCTGTTGATTGAATCAGAGTCACCT
Organism: Daubentonia madagascariensis; assembly: GCA_023783475.1. Classification (NCBI taxonomy): domain Eukaryota; kingdom Metazoa; phylum Chordata; class Mammalia; order Primates; family Daubentoniidae; genus Daubentonia; species Daubentonia madagascariensis. Next base: position 33,422,827 of record JAKFHU010001035.1, on the reverse strand, counting down.
GGGTGGTATTGAGACCATAGGTTCCTGGGGCTCACCCCAGATCTACTGATTCAGAATCTGTGTGTATAGGTATGGAGGTCAAGAATCTAATTTAAAGTGGATCTATAAGTGATTTTTATTGAGTTGTTTAATTTCCATATTGAGTTGTCAAATTCCATTTTTTGGTAGCAGCATGCAGTATTTCTCAGTGTAGGTGCCATTGGCATTTTGCTCAGGACTGTCATTGTGCTCTGCGGGCACAACAGGACTTTAAAAGTCCTTGGCTCCTACCTACCAAATGCCATTATTGTCCAAAAGCCTTCCACATTTCCAAATACCTCCTTTCCACCTTATGGTGGTAGTAGCCTGCTCAATAAAGAATCACTGCTATATACTACTTGCATTTTTCTAGAAGTTGTTCTTAATAATTTAATATTAATATATTACCCAAAGTACTCACTAACTCTGCTTACTTCCCAAACAGTATAAAGTCTTTTAGAGTGACTTAACTTCAATTTCACCTTCCCATTTCCATAGCATTTTGTTTAGTATTTGAGTTCTAGCTTTTTAAAAATTGCATAAATGAGACATCATTATTATTATTGCTTTCTATAGTCATCAGTGTTTATCTCTACCCAAGATTGCGAGTTTATTTGATTCATATTCCTTCTTGCATTTTAAACTTCGCTTCTGAGAGTTTTTTTAACCCGAAATATATCTTTTAGAAGAATGTATTATTGCACGTCTTTTGGTGATAAACTCTTAGTTTTTGTTAGAAAATGTCTTTATTTTGCTCTATTTCTTGAATGATGTTTTACCTGAGAATGTATATCTAGATTGACTTAATTTTTCTCAGCACAGTGTTATTCTACAGTCTGACTTCTATTGTTTCTCTGAGAACTCTAATTGTTCCTTTGTAGATAATCTGACTCTTTTTCTCTGAGTGCTTTAAAAGATCACCTCTTTGTCTTTAGTGTGCAGTTTTATATGGTGCATCTAAATGTGGTATCTTTTTTGTTTATTCTCTTTGGGACTGTGTCTCCTGAATTCCAGGTTTTATGTCTTCTATACATTCTGGAAAAATTTCAGCCACTATGTCTTGGAATATTGGTTCTCTATTCTTTCCTTTTGAGACTATAATTATATGTATGTTAGATCTTCTTATCCTGTTCTTCATGTCTCTTAATCTCTCATATTTTCTATTTCTTTCTCTTTGCTGCTTCAGACCTGTCATTTAGTTTAATAATTCTTTGTGTCTACTCCAATTAGGTTTCTAATTTCAAGTATTGCATTTTTTATTTCCAGAAATTCTATTTTGTTCTTTTTTTTCCTGTTTACCAAGTCATTTTTGTTAGCCTCTTGTTTCTGGTCCATGTGTTGAATACCTTCTTTTATTTCTGTAAACTTTTAAAGCATACTTAATTGTAATTTTATATTGTGTATCTGTTAATCCCAAGATTTTAACTTCTGAAATTTTAATTTGGTTTTTTATAGCTTTTGCTGCTCTGGTGGTTTGTTTCCTTTTGTGTGTGAAAATTTTGTTTTAAGCTCGTATTTGCCTAGTATTATTATTTAGTAATCTCCTGGAGTATGGGTTGAAGGTGTGTTTCTCTGCAGAGAATTTGCTTCTGTTTCTGGCAGGTGCCTTGTGTTATTACCAACCCAGAAACAACTTAAATTTATTTCTTGGCTTGAGGCTCCCGGTCCTTGAAATAAATCCAAATTTTACCCTATACTCAACTGAGGACAGGCTTGTGATTATGGATTTCCAGGGGAGATACCTCATTCCAGTGAAGGCCTGTTTCAAACAAATTGCCTTTTATTTGCTCTTTTTGTTAATGGGCAGAGCCCTTTCCCACCACCTATCTATTCACTGAGGGGTGTGGCCCTTCGGGGCATTGCTGGTTTTATGCAGTGTCCTCAGTTCCAGCTTTCACTACGTCTAGTAAAAATCAAAACTCAAGTCTCTAGACTCCAAGTTTAAGCTCAGGTCACAGCTTTAGCTTTTGCTTACAACTATGATTTTATTCAATAAATACATTCAACAGATTTTTTTTTTTGAGCTAATTACTGTGTTCTCTTTGTTTTTGCCACCTGTGGATTTCTTTACTTCGGAGTTCAGCACTGCATTTAAAAGTGTTTGTTGTATCTTGCCTGCCATTTTTAGGTATTTGTAATGGGAAGGTATTTCATATCTAGTCTAACATATTTCCAAAAGCAAAAGCTTGGGAGATTTTTATGCACACTGGGGTATGAGCACCATTGGGCTAGCAATGCTGCTGCCTTCTATAGTGAGAAGTTGGAATTTGCTTACCTGGTCTCTTATCCTTTCCCAAACTCAATGCCACTGTTAAGTTTTATCCGTATTATTAGTTACATTGACATTTGTGGTCTGCCAGTTACCTTTTAAAAGCGTCATTGATATGGAACAAGTCCATTTTGAACTCCAAAATTCAGAATTAAGCTTTGAAATACAACTTACTGATATGTTGGTACTGCCTATACTCTTTTATTATTCACAGGTTGTTTTCTTTGTCTATATCCAATCATTATCTGATAAGTGCATTTTTTAAAAAGTGAATATGCTGGTCTCAATTTATTTTCTTTTTTCAAGTTAGGATCATGTAGTCCTAGAAATTTAGATCTTTAATTATCTGGTTTCAAGAAACAAAGAGCCATTCAAGTTAATTCAAGAAAGGAAAGGCTATTGTAAAGATACATGTGATATGGAACTGGGAAGTTGTTAGAAACTCGAGGCAGCTTGGAGATCTGTTTTCTTCTCATGATCTCTCTTACTTTTTCCTGTGGATTGGTTTTGTTCTTTGCTCTTTAAGATTGTCTCTTCGTTGTATCTTTTCTATTTCTTCAAAACTTCACTTTGCCCAAAGTCCTATTTGCTATGACCCTAGCAGAATTTTATAGTATTGTTTCACAGTGAGTTACATTGCATGGTGGTACTATTTCTCAGTATTTCCAGTTTCAAACTTTTAGAGCTGTGCTGTCTAATACAGTTGTCACTAGTCACATGTGGCTTTAAAAATCAAAATTAAAATCATGTATAGGATCTGTATGCTAATAACTACAAAACACTGATGAAAGATATCAAAGAAAATCTAAATAAACAGAGAGACCTTCCAGTAGTGTTTTCATGGATTGGAAGATTCTACATAGTAAAGATGTCACTTCTCCCCCAGTTGATCTATAGACTTAATGTACTTCCTGTAAAAACCCCAACAGTACTTTAAAAAAAAAAAAAAGATAGGCTGATTCTAAAATTTATGTGGAAAGGCAAAGGAGCTAGAATAACCAAAGCAACTTTGAAAGAGAAAAAGTTGGGGGAATCACAATATCTGATTTTGAAGATTTACTATAAACCTACAGTGATCAAGACTGTGTAGTATTGGTAAGGGATAATCACAAGATCAGTAGATCAATATAGAGATCATTATAGAGACCAGAAATAGACCCATGCTAATACAGCCAATTGATTTTTGATAAAGGTGAAAGGCAACTCAATGGAGGGAGGATTATCTTTTCAAAAATAGTATTGGAATAGTTGGACGTATATACCTGCAAAAAAAAAACTCAACCTAAACTTTATACCTTAAACAAAAATTAACTCGAATTTATCATAAATCTAAATGTAAAACTATAAAGCTTTTAGGAGAAAATCCTTTTGACCTGGAGTTAAGCTAAAAGGTCTTGGACGTGACACCAAAAGCACAATCCATAAAAGAAAACCATTGATAAATTGGACTTCATCAAAGTTAAAACTTTTGCTCTATGTATTAGCTTGCTAGGGCTGCCATAACAAAATGCCACAGACTGGGTAGCTTTAATAATAGAAATTTATTTTCTTATAGTTCTGGAGGCTGGAAGTCCAAGGTTAAGGTGCCAGTAGGGTTGGTTTCTCCTGAGGCCTCTCTCCTTGACTTGCAGATGGCTGCTGCCTTGGCATTGTCTCTTCGTTGTATCTTTTCTATTTCTTCAAAACTTCTCTTTGCCCAAAGTCCTATTTGCTATGACCCTGGCACAATTTTATAGTATTGTTTCACAAAGGTCTTCACGTGGCCTTTTCTCTGTGCGTGTGCATCTCTGTTGCCTCTTCCTTGTCTTAAGAGGACATCAGTCCTATTGGATTAGGGCTCACCCATATAACCTCATCTAACCTTAATTACCTCTTCAAATGCCCTTTCTCCAGTACATTCTAAGGTACTGGACTTCAACATATGAATTTTGGAGGGGAACACAATTAAGACTATAAATTCTGCAAAAGACACTGTAAGAGTGTGAAAGACAAGCTGCAGACTGGGAGAAAATATTTGCAAATCATATCTGATAAAGGTCTTGCACTTAGAATATATTAATATACAGAATCTCAAAACTCATCAGTAAGAAAATAAATATCCCAATTAAAACATGAACAAAAGACTGGAAAACACTTCGTTAAAGGATGGCAGATAAGTACGTAAATAGATATTCAACATCACTAGCCACTAGGGAAATGCAAACTAAAACCACCGTAAGATACTATTACACACTAATTAGAATAGCTAACATAAAAAATACAACACCAACTGCTGGCAAGCATGTGGGGCAGCTGGAACCCCCTCATATATTGCTCCTGGGAATGAACAATGGTACAGTCACTCTAGAAAGCGCTTGGCAGTTTCTTATAGAGTTAACCATACACCTATCATATGATATGACTTAGTCCCACTCCTGGGTATTTATATAACCTGTGCACAAATGTTTATAGCAGATCTGTTCATATTTGCCAAAAACTGAAAACAACTTAGATGCCCTTCAACTGGTAAATGAATAAACTGTGGTAAATTCATACAATGGAATGCTACTCAGCAATAAAAAGGAATAAACTAATGATACATGCAACAACTTGGTGAAAGAAGAGTCTCAAGTGGTTACATAATAAATGATTTAATTTATATGACATTCTATAAAAGAAAAACTATAGTGGCAGAGAACAAATCATTGGTTTCCAGGGTTTAGGAAGAATATTCCACTGGAGTTTTTGCAGTGATTAAACTTTTCTGTTTGCTGATGGTGGTGGTGGTTACATAAATCCATACATGTTTTAAAACTGCTAGAACTACATAAAAAAAATCCATTTCATTATCTGGTAGTTTTTAAAAATTTAAAATTCTAAATTTTTAAAATATTGTATTGCATACACATATACAATTAAAATTCAGTTCTTCAGTTGCACTGGCCACAGTTTAATTCATCAATAGGTACATGTGGTATGGGGCTAATGTATTGGACAGTGCAGATGCATAACATTTCCATCAATGCAGAAAGTTCTATCAGACAGAGCTGTTTTAGAACAGGGATCAGCAAACTTTTTCAATAAAGGGCCAGACAGTAATACTTCAGGCTTTGTGGGCCATATGGTCTCCATCTTAGCTACTCAACTCTGCCATTGTATAGTGAAAGCTGCCATTGACAAATGAGCATGGCTGTGTACCAACAAACCTTTATTTGTAAAAATAGGTATGCTTGCAGACCTCTATTTTAGAGAATTTGATTGGCCTGTTTCCATTTTGCATGTCAGCTCAGGGTTTATTGGTAGACTAACCTTATAATTTATCATCCAAATTTAATAAAATTTTAATTGAGAGTGAAGAAGGACACTATTAATAATTCTACTGGCAAAATAGGCATAAACCAGGAGTGTCCTAGGCAAACCAGGGATGTATGTCACTCTGTCAGTCTTCCTATAAATTGGTTGCCCTTGTGGTGGACACATAATCTAGTTCAGTCAACTGTGGAAAAGCAAATAAAACTATTCCTTCAGCAGTGAGTGTGGGTTATCCATTTCCCTCTGAAAGGTAATATTTGTACGGGAGGCACTATGAGGTTTGGCCGGCCCAATACATTCAAAATAGTTTTTCTGTCCCCAAGCCTTCGCTCATGCTTTTCTATGCCCATCTCCCCATCCCTTTTCTGGTAATATGTTTGTTGTGATCCAGGCCATCTTTCAAACCTCTGCATAAGTGGTATCACCTTCATGAAGGCATCTCTATACACCCTCTTCAGACTTACAAGTTGGTAGTTTTATAAAACTCAAGTGGCACAGTGCTTTAGACTATGATACCTGACTGTGTATTACCAGCACCTCAGCAGCTTTAAATGCAGATTCCTGGGTCCCCTTCTTAATCTACTGATTTAGAATTCAAAATTAGTGCCAGTGTTTTGTTGTCTTTTTGTTTTGTATTTAAACTCCTTATATGATTTTTATATAACTAGCCAGCTGGTTCACTATTTGGAATCTGTTAATTTAGACTGAAATCACTATGGTAAACATTGGCTTTTAGAATTAGAAGGAACTTCAGAATAGTCTATTTTCTCCTTCTTGTTTTTAATTTGTGGGCAGAGGGGTCAGGAAGAGGACACAAGGGAAATGACTTGCTCAGATCCTATTACTTGTTACTGGCATAGCCAGGACTAAACTTTGCATTTCTTAACTCTCATTTCAGAACCTTTCTTCATATTCACATTGGATATCCCCTTCTAAATAGTAAGGTTTGAATACCCCACAGTGCTCAGTACATAGCAGATGGTCAGATTTTTTACTAATAATGACTGTCTCTAACTTACTTTATATAGTACCTAGCACATTTTTTGGCTCTTAATGATTGCTTCTTGATTATGTTGTTTATCTCCAGTCAACACTCAAGGAATTACTTTTCTGATAGTTGAAGATAACTCAGCAATCGGCATGAAATTATCTCAGAAAAATTCTTTCCAAAACTAGTTCTAATCTGAACGGCCTCTAAAAGGCTCACTGAGCCAAACTGAATTCTGGGACGGCTTTGAAACTTTGTATTTTCTAAGAGCCCTTCTAACAGATCAGTTCTAGACCTGCAGGGTTTTCCTCACCAGGCCCACTCCCATTTCAGAAAGGTTACCCAGAATCTCTGGGAGTCTGTGTGGGATGCCTAAACCAGAATAAGGTATGGGACTAGGGTTAGGAAAAGGTTTATGGGAAGTGATGATAGCCTAAGCTGAGCCTCAGAGGATGTCTGTTAGGCAGGGGAGGGAGTTGGAGCAAAGGTGTAGGTGGCATTGGGGAATGACAAGTTGTTTAGTTTGGCTGGAGCATAAGGTATGAGTTAAGGAGTGACTAGAAAGATAAACGGGAGCAGGGGCAGGTAGTAAAGGGTTTTATAGGTAAATTGCTGTATTTCACAATTTCATATCCATGTGCAAAAGAATGAAATTGGAGCCCTACATGACATCATATAAAAATTCATTCAAAGTGGATTATAGACCTAAACATAAGTGCTAAAACTATAAAACTCTTAGGAAAAAAATCTTTGTGATCTTGGTTTAGGCAATAGTTTCTTAGCTACAGTACTAGAAGCACAAGCAAAAAAAAAAATAGATGAGTTGGACTTCATCAAAATTAAAACTTCTGTGCTTCAAAGGATACCATAAGAAAATGAAAAGACAACGCACAGAATGGGAGAAAATATTTGCAAGTCATGTAACTGATAAGGTATTTATATCCAGAATATATATAAAGAACTCTTACAATTCAACAATTAAAAAACAAATAAAAATGGGCAAAGAATTCAATAGACATTTCTCTAAAGAAGATACTCAAATGGATGATAAGCGTGTGAAAAGTTGCTCAACATCATTGGTCATTAGTGAAATGCTAATCAAACCACAGTGAGATACCACTTCATAGCCATAAAGATGGCTAAAATAAAAAAGATAGTAACAGACATTGGCAAGAATGTGGAGAAACTGGAACCCTCATACATTGCTGGTGATAATGTAAAATGGTGCAGCTACTTTAAAAAACAGTTTTGACAGTTCTTCAAAAAGTTCAACGTAGACTTACTATGGGACCCAGCAATTCCACACTCTTAGGTATATGTCCAAGAAAATTGAAAACATAGGTCCACACAAAAATCTGTACACTTACTTTTTAGCAGCATTATTCACAATAGCCAAAAAGTGGAAACAACCCAAATATCCTTCGAATGAAGAATGGGTTAATAAAATATGATATTTCCATACAATGGAATGCTGTTTGCCAATAACATATGTATGAATGTATGACATGGATGAGTCTGAAAACATTATGCTGAGTGAAAGAAACCAGTCACAAAGGATCACTTATTGTTTGATCCCATTTACATGAAATGTCCAGAATAGTCAAATCCATAGAGATGGAAAGTAAATTATTAATAGTAGTTGCCAGGGACCAAGAAGAGTAGGAATGGGGAGTGACTGCTAATGGGTGTGGGGTTTCTTTTTGAGGTGATGATATTGTTCTAAAATTAGATAATATTGATGGTCATATAATTCTGAATGTACTAAAACCCATTGAATTGCACACAGTAAAAAGGTGAACTTTATGTTACGTGAATTCTGTCCCAATAAAGCTGTTATAAAAAGTGCTGTATTTAGTGAAAAATTTAAATACTCTGACAAGGAATTTGGATTTTTGTCTTTAAAGCAATAGTGTGTACTCCTGAAGAGTTTTAAACTGCAGAACGATGTGATGGGAACATCACTTTGGGATCTTGTAAAGGATGGTAGTCAGGCAAATGAGGTGGCAGAAGACTAGGTCTAGATGGTTAGATGCTTAAAGTATTTATCCTCAGTTTTCTACCCTTAACAAGTATGAAAATTTTAGATTACCAATTCTGAATTCAAAAATTTTAACTTTATACATGATAATATTTTATAATTTCTACCTTGCTCTCATTTTTAAAAAATAAACTGCTCGAGGTGATTGAAAAAAGAATCACAGTTGCAGGAATGTTAGAGATAATATTGATGTTTAAATTTACCTTGGTGTGTAACCTTGACCACTGTCAGTTTAGAGACAGCAAAATATGATATATTTTAGCCAGAAGACCAAGATTCTTGATGAATCAGAGTGCTTTAATAAACATGAATTTTGATGAGGAAAGCTCAGAAATTGAAGTTTCCTGTGGGCTTTTTGTTATATTTTCCCCTTTCTTTTTGTGAAGTATCTTAGTATTACCAAATAAGCTACATACCGGAAAATACATCAGACAGCATAGTAGGCACAAAGAGCAGTAATCATTTTAGCTGTCTGGTTTTTTATTGGCCCTAAAGAACTATAATTTAAAAACTGTTACTCTTTAGGAAAGTCTGGACTGATTTGAAATATTATATTCATAAGTCAAGCCTTATAGTAAATATTGACCGTGGTAAACTACTTATCAGTAGTTACTGTCATGGTTTTTCTATTAAATATGTGTTGCTGTTAACTATTAATAAATCTATTTTTAGAAGAGTACATCGTATACAGCAATCATTTTGGACAGACATTTTGTATAACTTGTATTGTCAATTGAGAGTGTGCCCTCCTGTGGTCGTTGGGAACAAAGTTTCAGCTATAAATAATTCATCTAGCTTTCTATGAGTTCACATTTTTCTGCTGTTCCACAATAGAATCACCCATATTCTGAATTTCTTCTCAGTAAACAAAAAAAACTATGGCATGATTTTAAAATGTTGAGAATTGGAGAGAGTAGCATGTTGTCTTATTTGGAGAAGATGCTAAAAAAGGTGAAGCTTGAAGGACAGAGTATAAAGGAGAGGCCTATCAGAGAAAAGATACCAAAGTGTGAGAAGAGGCAAGTGGTGTGATAGTGTTTAAGAAACGTCGTGACTAAAGTTGGTGTGATATACCTGAATTTTTCAGGTATTCCCTGCCCCCCTTTACAGAATGCTCCCAGGAATGATACTGTTTTTATTTCTATTTCATCATTTATGTATCTTTTCATCCTAGGGAAAGGAATAAGTATTTATCCAGCACCATCTGTTTTGAAACATCTATCTCATATTAATGAAAATTAAGTTTAATTTGAAATAAGTGTTCAGAGCTGTTTTGTGCTGCCTCTTACAAGTGGGCATCAGAAGTGTTTATTGGTTACAGGGATTTTGTTTGAAGGACTAATTTTTAAATGAATAATCGCTATAAATTTCATTTAATTTTTTTTCTTAATTTGTATGAGGAGATCTTTTAATACCTTTTTTCTTCTTTGAATTAAAATGTTAACTTTTATATTTTCAACAATGGCTGTGTCTCATATCTACCTTCGTAGATCCTTGGCTGATATTTTTAATGTCCTATCATTCTTAGAAGGATTCCACTGTTAATGGTATTATCACCTTTTGCCAAATGATTCACTGATCTTCACCAATCCATTAATGAGGGAGCATTGCAACAAGGAATAATCCTGGTCACATGAGTGGATTTTTCTGTGATTAGGAAATTGCATATATTGTTCTTCGTTGGTTGGTACAAAAATGAATTTATTAACTTTCAGTTAACAGTTTAAAATATCATTTTGAAAGTTCTGATCCAGTTATAAAGTATTTTAAGTTGACAAAGAGTTACTGCCATTTTTATACAAATTGAACAGTTTCTGCTTATTTATACGTGATTGCACAGGTGTAAATATCAGGAATCTAATATTGTGAATTTATTTTAAAAAGTGATTTTTATTTTTAGTATGTGGCTTGCGAAAATGTATTTGTTTTGTATTGAACTACATTTGTTTGACTGTATGTACCATCAAGTGTGTTTAAAAGGATGCAAGGGGGCTGTTTTTATAATTATATATGTAATTACCTTAGCCTTTCATGTTCTCAAACTTTTACATGAAAACATTTAAGGCTAGTTAATCTGTTCACCTAGCCTTTGAATGAATGGCAATGAAGTATAATGCTTCAGGGCTCAGCCTGTGGAGTCAGACTGCCTGGGTTTGAATCCTGCACTGTCACTTGCTAGTTATATAACTTCTGTGCTTCAGTTTCCTCATTTGGAACATGGGAATAATATCAGTACCTTTACCTCATAAGACCTCATAAGGTTGTTGTGAGGATTAAATGAGTTAATATAAAAACACTCAGAATAGTGCCTGGCACATACATATTAAGGTTTGTGTGTGAATTAGCTGTTTTTTTTTATTGCCAATATTAAATTTACATATGAATTAATGTTGAAATTGTGAAGAATATACTGTTGTTTTGTAAATATAAATCACTTTTGTATTTCTTGCTTTGAAAATATTTTTGTAAAATTGAAAATAAACAGTAAGCTAAAATGCAATTTTATGCAGCTTTTTATGAAAGCTTTCTTCACAATAATCTTTTTTTCCTTCTTTTCTTAGGCACGGAATGTTAACACTGGCGAATTAGCAGCAATTAAAGTAATAAAATTGGAACCAGGTAATTATTTGCAATTTGATGTTTCTTATTGCTAGAAAGCCATTGGATATCTTAAGGCTTATTTTAATGATGTTTGGTCAACAGTCTCTTGTTTTTCCTAGCATCTAGGATAAATAGAACTGGCTGTCTGCTCTTTCCCTCCTCTTCTGTTGAGTCCTGCATACACCTTGCTCAGTTCTTCCCTGAAAAATAACTGATAATTGGGGGAGGGAGGGGAACTCCTGAAGAGGCTTTGTTCTTTCTGAACTCAATTGAGCTAACTTGTGAGAAGCTGATAGTGGTATATTTCTAGGTTCACATTGTCCTGTGGTGAGAGGGCAGTGTGATGCAGTGGAAAGAACAGAACTGAGATTTGGGAGGTTGTAGGCCAGTTCTTGATCTCCCACTCCCTTGCTCTGCAAACTTAGGCAAGTAGGTTCCTGTCTCTGAGTCTCAGTTTTCTCAGTAGACCTAGCTGTCACATCCTGTGTCATTAATATCTTAACAGTTACCTTCCAATTTGAGCAGCTTACTGTAAAACCCCTTAAGACTACTCCATATTTTTTTCTGCTTCAACTATATTCTATCCTTGAATTCCCCCACCTCCCTCAAAACCCACATCTTTCTGAGCTAACTACTCTTTTTTATCCTCTCTTAGAAACCCTTTCCCACTCTTTCTCCTTCCCACCTAAGCAAGTATGTGATTGTACCAGTGTCTAGACTGAGTTCCGCAGCAATTGTAGTGCCTTTCTGATGACTTCTTCCATCACAAACTGATAATAAGAGTTTATTGGTAAAATAGGTTTTAGCTTCAGTATGAAGAGAAATCCATTCAGAGATTTTTCAAAGGTGGGCAAACTTTTTCTGTAAAAAAAAATAAAGGCCAGTTAGTAAATATTTTAGGCTTGGTGGGCCATGTGCGGTCTCAGTATACAGTTCTCCCTCTTTCCCTGTAGTTTGCCCATCCCATGATTTAGATCATCGGTAGACTTTTTAGAGGTGCTACTAAGATGAAATGTTAAGGATGTGCTGATCAAACCACACTGAAATACAATGAATAGAGAAAACTTTTCCAGTTACACATATTTACAGATTTGTGTAGTCTAATTACATCCTAACATTACCAGACGAGGTTTTTTCTTTTCTCTCAGTCTTCTACTCTTCCATTAAGAGGGATGTTTGAAATTGTTGAAATCTTAGCTACAAAGATAAAGATTTGGCATTCAAAGTAGGGCCTTTATTTTTAATCATCAAGAAGTGACTGTGTTGCCTGATGAAATGATTCTAATCTGTCATAGTTCATACATACATCCCTCCCTCAAATCAGCTACGTACCTTCTCTTTCCTGACCCCTGGTCTGGTTAGGATGACTACTCTGAAGGAATAGCTCGGTTATAGCACTAACCACAGCTATATTGTCACTCTAGACTTACCTTTCTTTGTTTTCAGGTTTTAATAAAATTTGTGCCCCCAGCAATGAGATTAGGGCCTGGCACATAGAACTCATTCAGTACATCTTAAAATTTCCTTCAAAAATTTGGAACTTGAAAAATCTTATTGTTCATCAAGTCAACTTTTTTCTGATTCATGAAGTTTGAGTTGTTACACTGTCAATCTTGAACACTGCTGTGTATATACGGATCAATGTATTAAAAGTAGAATTTACATCTAAATAAAAGGAAGAAAATAAAAATCATTCATATTTTACCACCTAGAGATAACAAGGATTATTATCATATATATTAAATATATACTTAAATTTAGTTAACATTGGATTTCCTACTTAATATTTTCATATAAGCCAACTGAATTTTTATTTAATTTCTTTGTTTTAATTTGCTTATATCTTGGGAGAAGTGTTTACTTGTTGGTGAGCTTTGTCCAGTGTTTAAGAGCACAAACTCTAAAGGCCATCTTATTTTGATTCTAGTCTGGCGTAACCACATTACTTAAGCTTTCTGGACCTCAGTTTCCTCATTTCTAAAATGGAGATAATAATAGTAGCTTCCTATTAAGGTAGGGATTAAATGAGCTAATATATCTGAAGTACTTAAAATAGTGCCTAGCATAGAGTATACTGTAGTACTTACTGTAGTAAGTAGCTGTAATTACTGCTACCACTACTACAATTATCGAGATATGATCAACTTGTTTTCATCTATACCAGCTACCCATTTTCCCACCACCGGTTATTTTGAATCAGATCCCCCAAATCGTATCATTTCAGCCCATAATATTTCTGTATGTATGCCTAAAGGATAAGAACTCAAAATATAACCACAAGCAGGAACCCTCATACACTACTGGTAGGAATGTAAAATGGTGCAGTGACTTTAGAAAAATTTATCTTTAAACTGTTAAAGATAAATTTGCCATAATGATCCAGCAATTCCACTCTTGTGTATCTGCCCACACACGAATGTTCATAGCAACATTATAGATAATATCCCCAAATTGGAAACAACCTAACTGCCCATCAACTGGTGAATGAATAGACAAAATATCTTATGCCCATACGGTGGAATACTATTCAGCAATAAAAAGAAATTGCTGATTCATGCCATGACATAGATGAACTTAAAAAATGTGCTAAGTGAAAGGAGCTAGACATAAGAGACTATATATTGTATGATTCCATTTATGTAAAATGTTCATAAAAGGTAATTCTATAGAGTCAGAAAGTTAATCTGGTGAGTTTGGGGCAGAGGGATAGACTAACAGTTAATGGACATGAGGCCTCTTCTGGGGATAATGTAAATATTCTAAAACTGATTTCTAGTGTTGGTTGCACAACTTGATACATTTATTAAAAACATCATTGAATTTTACACTTGAAATGGTTGAACCTACATGATTTTAAAATATGACTTAATAAAATTCTAAAAAAAAAAAAACTTACAGTTTCTTATTAATAAATAAGATCCCCACATTGCAAATTGTTACACGTCTCAAATTTCTTTTGTATACGAAGGTTCCTCCTACATTTCTTTTTTAAGGTAACCTGATCATCTGTCCTGTAGAATTTCCTCTCAGTCTGGATTTTGCTGATTGCCTTCCTACAGTATCATTTAGTGTGCTCTTTTGTGAATTGACAGTTAGCTCTAGAAGATTGAGTAGGTTCAGCTTTGATTTGGAGTGTCAGGGAGTGATGTTATACTCATATTTTTCTAAGTTAGAATTTTGGTGGCCAATCTTCTACTTTTTGGAAACAAAAATTAAATCTGAAATAGTCAAGTGTAACATGTTGGATTTTAAGAACTTCCATCTTGAGTTTTTTACTTTTTCAATTTTTTTACAACTGATAACCAGTTTGAACCTGAAGCTAAATGAAATCTTATGCAGACATTTTGAAAAAATTATTTAAATGTGAGATTAGTCCAAGGTGTCTCACTGTAATTTCTAATCTTATTCATGAGGCTTTCATTTATATTTGCTTTTCTCAGTTGTCCTATGATTAACCATCAGTCTATACCTCTTTTGGACTTAAATTGCAGAAACAATGTTTTGTCATTGTAATAGAAGTAGAAAAATACAGTTAAACAAACTGAGGAAACTACATTCATCAAATCATTCTATTAAGTCATTAAATATGAAATGTCCGATTTCAAATCAAAAGTTTAGTTTATTATATCTCAAACAAGAAGCAGTACAGTTAATCAAAGTATGCGCCTAAACTATTGACACCATTTTGCCATCTTAATGGTAGCTTGTTTATGCCAGCAGCAAAGAAGCCTGGAGAGGGAGTGGTGATGCAATTGTGAAAGACGTTTTCCAGAGCTTGTTGAGAATTGAATATTTTTCCTTGCAGGAAGTGGCCCAAAGCCTGAAAGATGTGGTAGTCAGTTGTTGCAGGGTCTGGTGAATATGGTGGATGACAGTTTCCAAGTCCAGGTTCTGTAGTTTGAGCAGCGTTGTTTGTGCGACATGTGGTCCAGTGTTGTCTTGCAAGACAGTTGGAGGAGGCTAAGCTGGGAGGATTGCTTGAGCCCAGGACTTCCAGGCTGCAGTGAGCTATGATCACGTCTGGGTTACAAAGTGCAATCCAATCTCTATTAATCAATCAATCAATAAGTAGCTCTTGTTTAAGAACTGATACACCCAGAAGAATTCTCATCTCTCTGATTCCTTGTCTATTTGGATCATGTTAAGAATGGTGAAGCTGTAAAGTGTTGTAACAAATCCTTTGAGTGACTACGGGTTGCTTACTCACGGAGAAACTTTGTTCTTGAAAACCATAGAATGTCAGAAACTTGGCTGTGTGTAATTATACAGGTTGAATATGCCTTATCTGAAATGCTTTGGACCAGAAGTGTTTTGGATTTTGGATTTTTTCTGATTTTGGAATATTTCCATTATACTTACTGGTGGAGCATCACTAATCTGAAAATCCGAAATCCAAAGTGTACCAGTGAGCATTTCCTTTGAGCGTTGTGTCAGTGCTCAAAAAGTTTTGGATTTTGGAGCATTTTGTGTTTCAGATTTTCAGATGAGGGATGCTCAGCCTTTATCAGCAAGAATAAAACATTCCACTTTTTCCTGGAGAATCTAAGTCACTTTGACATAAAGAAGCAGTCTTGATTTACAGCTCCAATGCAGAGCTTCAGATAACGGACACAGCATTCATATCCATCTTAACTTTGTAGTTTATAAGGAAGGAGGACCTTGGGTTCACTTTATAGTCCAGTCCTGAAGTAGGCCCCTTTACACACAGCTTTACTTTAAGCCTATTAAAATACTGCTTCATTTAAATTTCACCTCAATTCCACTCTTCCCCAGAATCTTACAATAACTATATCTTTTCCTTTGTTTGGTGAGATGGCCTAAGATTCCTCTGATATGTAGTTTTCCTCATTGCAGTCGGTCAGTAAACCCTGTTTTGTCAGATTACAGGTTTGTTCCTGTGGTCTTAAGAACACTACCAACTCTTGAGACCCATTTTGAAAGAAAATTAAAAATGGATCCAGAGGAGAGCTTATGGCAGAGTTTGCTAGTAGAATGGAACTCACACAGAAGTACTTTGGAGCTTTGCTTTCAAGTTCTGATAAGGTGTTATAAGTTTGTTATGGGTCTCTTGAATCTTCTTTTTTCTTTTTGTGATTTAAAGTCAGAATTTTAAAGTTACTTGTAATCACTCATTTGTGGTATTGTTTACAGCACTAGTTATTAAAATAGGATGCAAATGCAGAGAGAGAACAGTGATTAATTAAGTAGTAACTCACAGGAGAAACTCTTCTAAATGGGAAAACGCATTCCTTTTCCAACACAATGAAAAATACTGAGATTGATAAGCAGAGAAATTCATAGTGAGGAAATAAGGCATTATGGTCCGTTTCCATGAGAACAACATGTATTAAATTGTAGAGCCAAATTTTAAAAGTATGAAAAGGTACGAGTAAGACCTCATTCCATTATTTTTTTTGTGTGTGTGTGTCTCCAAAATTACATTTTATGAATCTTCTTTCCTGGACATTAGTTTTTTCTGTCCCAGGAGTTAGGAAAGGCGTTTTCTTCCTCTTTATATTTCATCATACAGAGGCAACACATTAGGGAAATTATTTACCTGGCATCTTTTCCTGTATCCCTTGAGTGCTTCAGTAGATCCCTCACCACCACTTGTTTATTCAGTGCTGCTCTGTATGTGTTGCCATCCTGAATAGAGTTATTGCATCACTTATGATAATTATTCTTCAAAAGTTAATCATGTGCACTGATTCTGTGCCTATAAAAAAATTTTTTTTAAAAGTTAATCATAGATTGCTTAGCCACTCTTTAATATATTAGAACCATATTACGGGCTTGAGGTTTACTATACTGGACAGACTAGATATTTATATATTGAAATGTAATAATGCTCCAAAATAAAAACACAAATGACAAAAGGACTTTTTATTTTGTTTATCTGCAATTTCTTTCTTATTCCCAACCCTGTGTGTCTGATCAGTGATTTAGCTCTAAGAATGTTTATTTCATATGAGGATGTATGAAAGCAAAGGTGGTGTTGAAGTACTAGGCCTGTTTGGGAAATAGTAGGTTCATTTGTCTTAGGAAATAACAGGTGGAAAACATATTGATGATTGTTTATAGAGAGCCTTAAATGCCAGCCCAGAGGTTTAGATTTTACCCTATGGACAGTGGGATTTTTTTTTTCGGGCTAGTAACATGGTCAGAATGCAACCTATAGGAAGATTCAGGACAGATTGGAGAAGACAGACCCTGGTGGTAAGACGACCTGTTACTATTATGGCATCCACACTCAAGTTGCATGCAAAGGGAAGGAAGGGGTGACAACATTAGATTTTAGGGTAGAAGAATAGGACTTAAAACATGACTGATAGGTTAGAAAGGGGTAAGGGAGAGGTACAATATGTGTCAAAATAAAGTTTATGGGAAAATAGTTTTGCTGTATTGTTTTGATTTTAGGGACTGTTATTATCATGAGTTTTATACAGCTTTGGTTTGTGCCTACATAGCCTCAAGAATAGATCAGGAACCACTAAAAAATTTTATCTTTAAATCAAGCCTGGTCAGAGAGAACCAGAAAGTTCAGAGACCTTAAAGCAACTTGAAATCAAAACTATTTTAAACGATACAATATTGTTCTTGGTGGGCATGATAAAAACAGAAAAATTTTTGCCCATTGTGTTCCTCACTTACTTAAAATCCACACCACACTCTGTTTTTCTTTTTTCTGTTCTTACTCCAGAAACATTTTTCGAGCCCTAGTACAATACCTACTTTACATATAGAAACTCTAGGTATGCTGCCATAATTTTTAGTGGAGTGGGAGGGATATAATCCAGAGGATTTTTACTGGAAATTCACTCCTGAGTTATGGGTACCTGCTTTATTTTGGGACTTCCATCAGAACTACACAAGTCAGCCTGGCTCTCAAAAGAAGAACTAGATACAGGTAAAAAAAGGAGACCCAGCAGGTTAAATCAGGAAGCTCAGGTTAAACCATTCTGCCTTGACTACTAGACACAGTCTGTTCACCCTGGAAAATGTTTTCTCACAGATTCCTTTAAAATAAGAAGTAGGTGGAGTTGGTTCTTTGGGGTGAAAAAAGTCTTACTTTTTTAATGTATGAAGCACAGATATATATGTGTGTATATATACAATACATAAACATATGCAGAATATCTGTGACATTAAAATTTCATGGGAGGTGGGCATTAGGAAAACAAGATTGAGAAACACTGCATTAGAGTAGGACTTTTTTTTTTTTTAAGAGATGGGGTTTTGCCATGTTGCCCAGGTTGGACTTGAACTTCTGTGCACAAGTGATCTTCTTGCCCTCAGCCTCCTGAGTAGCTGGGACTATTGGTGCACCACCATGCCCGGCTCTAGAGTAGGACTTTTTTGGGAGCCAGGGCCAAGGTTTCCTTAATCCAAAAACAAAGCCTGATCATCTGCACATAAATTATTTTGGTGCAGCAATCCAGATATCTCGGTCTTTTGCTGCTTCAATAGTTTCAGCAAGGGAATATTCCTCTTGACCTCACTGAATCCAAATGCAAAGTGCATTCAGTAACAGTTTATGCAAATGTAAGTGATATTTATCTTAAGCATTGTTGATCATGAACACTTACTAAAAGATGGCCAAAATAGGCTACAGTTATTTTCATCAGAAGTATTTGAAGTCATTTTCTTTATCCTCACTCCTTAAAAACACTTAATATTGCTATTATAATCAATTTTTTAATTTGTTTTGAAATATCTAGGAGTCATGAGAATTATTAGATACTTCCTGTGTATTTCTGTGTGGTATTAATCAAGGCTTGAATATTTCTCCAAAGACTAAAGAGTGGGTGCTGGTTCTGTGGTTTTAGAAAAAATATTTTATAATTATATATTGTAATTACTTAAGCCAACTTAATGTTTTAAAATCAGCCATTGGGTTTCTTAATACTCTGGTAGTTTCATGTAGTAATTGAAGTTCAGAGTATTTCCTGGTATGCTGGTAGTTTGAGGCAATAATCGACAGCTTCAGCAAATCACAGCTCTGGGAAGTTAGCCATAGATTTCTGAAATACTGTTAATTTCATTTGTTTCTACAATATGAAATGGAGTTCAGAAGTGATATATTTTCAATAGTGCCACATATCAAACTAAAAGTTAAATTAAAACTGGCTTTAAAATACTTCTGCATGTAGCATAGATGTTCTCATTTCTCTGTGTTTAAAATAGAATGGAAGTGGGAAGATTTGAGAGAGAAATATCTGTAACATGGGCATGAGAAATCTTGCTTGTTTTCCATAGTCTAAGTTTAAATTTTTTCCTTTGGCTGTAGGACTTTTTTTTATTATCATTATAGTAAAAACACATAACATGAGATCTAGTACAGTATCAGTATTGTTAACTATAAGCATAATGTTGTACATCGGACTTCTAGAACTTTTTCATCTTGCATGACTGAAATTCTGTACACATTGAACAGTATCTGCCCAATTCCTCCTTTCCCCCAGTTGGGCAATGACCATTCTACTTTCTGTTTCTATCAGTTTGACTACGCTAGACACCTCATATAGGTGAAATCATGCAGTATTTGTCCTTCTGTGTTTTCATTTAGTGTAATGTCCTCCAGGTCCATGCATCTTGTAGTATATGACAGGATTCCCTTTGTTACAGCTGAATAATATTTCATTATATATGTGTGTTTATGTGTATATGTGTACATATGTATGTATATTGCATCGTGTGTGCATATATACGTGTATATATATCACATTTGCTTTATTCATACATCTGTCAGTGGATGCTTGGGTTGTTTCTACCTCTTAGCTAATGTCAGTAATGCTGCAATGAATATTAGAGTGAAAATTCTTATTTCAGTTCTTTTGGGTATATACCCAGAAGTGGGATTGCTGGATCATATGATATTTCTATTTTTAATTTTTTGAGGAACCTCCATACTGTTTTCTGTAGCGGCTGCACCATTTTACATTCACATCAGCAGTGGACAAGGGTTCCAATTTCTTCACATCCTTGCCAACATTTGTTATTGTCTTTTTTGATAATGGCCGTCCTAACAGGTGGGAGGTGATACCCCACTGTCGTTTTGATTTGCATTTCCCCAGTGATTAGTGATGTTGGGCATCTTTTCATATACCTGGTGGCTGTTTGTATGTCTTCTGTGGGGAAATGTCTGTTCAGGTCCTTTGCTCATTTATTAAAAAAATGTTCCCAGCATTATTAATTTATAATTGAAAAATAAAAATGTACTGTATATTTATAGTGTACAACGTGATGTTTTGTTACATATGAACATTGTGGCATGATTAAATCAAGGCAGTATGTCCATCGCCCTTTGCTCATTTTTTGAGTTATTTAGTTGTTTTTGTTTGTTGCTATTGAGTTTTATAGGAGTTCCTTATATACTTTGTATATGAACCCCTTATCAGGTATATGGTTTGCAAATATTTTCTCCCATTCCATAGGTTGCCTTTTCATTCTTTGGTTTGTTTCCTGTGCTGTAGAGAAGTTTTTTCATTTGATGGAATTTCCCTTGTCTATTTTTGCTTTTGTTGCCTGCGCTTTTGGTATCGTATCTAAGAAATCATTGCCAAGACCAGTGTTATGAGTGTTTTTTCCTATGTTTTCTAGTAGGAGTTTTATAGTCTCAGGGCTTGCATTTAAGTTTTAATCCATTTTGAGCTGATTTTTGTGTATGTAAGACAAGGGTCCAATTTCATTCTTTTGCATGTAGATATCCAGTTTTCCCAACACCATTTGTCGAAGAGACTGTTTTTCTCCCATTGTGTAGTCTTGGCACCCTTGTAAAAGAGTATTTGACCATATATGCATGGGTTTATTTCTGGGCTTTCTATTCTGTTTGATTGGTCTGTATATGTCTTCTTTATGCCAGTACCATTACTGTTTTGATTACTGTAGCTTTGTAATACGATTTGAAACCAGGAAGTGTGAGGCCCCCAGCCTTGTTCCTCTTTCTCAAGATTATTTTGGCTATTTGGGATGCTTTGTGGTTCCATATGAATTTTAGGATTGCTTTTTCTATTTCTGCAAAAATTTTAAGTCATCTGTTTGTTTTCCAGATTGCACTGAATCTGTAGATTGCTTTGGGTAGTATGGACATTTTAACAATGCTATCTTTTTATTACATAAACATAGGATGTCTTTCCATTTATTTGGGTTTTTTTTAATTCCTTTCAGCAATTTTGTAGTTTTTCAGAGTACAGATCTTTTGCCTTCTTGGTTAAGTTTATTCCTAAGTATTCTTTTTGATGCTGTTGTAAATGGGATTATTTTCTTAATTTCCCTTTTGGATTGTTCATTGTTAGTGTATATAAATGCAACTGATTTTTGTATGTTGTATTCTGCAACTTTGCTGAATTTGTTTATTAGTTCTAACAGTTTTTTTGTGGAATCTCTAGAGGTTTCTACATGTAAGATCTCTGAATAAGTGTAATTTTACTTCTTTTTTATCTACTTGGATGTCTTTTCTTTCTTTTTCTTGTCATTGGCCATAGGACATTTAACATGATCCAAATAGACAAAGAATGAGAGAGATGAGAATTCTTCTGGGTGTAGCAGTTCTTAAATAAGAGCTATTTATTGATTGATTTGATAGAGGTGGGGTCTAACTTTGTCACCCAGACATGATCATAGCTCACCGTAGCCTGGAACTCCTCTCAAGCGATCCTCCAACCTTAGCCTCCCAAGTAGGTGGGACTACAGGCAGGCACCACCACACCTGGCTATTTTAAAAAATTTTTTTGTAGAGATGGGAATCTCACTAGGTTGCCCAGGCTGGTCTTGAACTCCTGGACTCAAGCAATCCTCCTGCCTTGGCCTTCCAAAGTGCTGCGGTTACAGGCATGAGCCACTATACCCAGCCTAAATAAGAGCTACTAATTTTAAAGTAATATCTATTACAAAACTGTTTCCTCATGTTTATTTTTCTAAATGAATTTAAGTATAATTTTTTATGTCCAAAAAAGGATTCAGTTGACATTTTGATTGGAATTGCATTAATTCACGGATTAATTCATGAGGCAATTGCCATCTTTACCATAGTAATTTCTTCTTTTCAAAAGTGAGTGTCTTGAATTTTTTTCAGGCAGGTCTTTTATCTCTCAGAAGAGATAGAGATAGAGCCTATCCTTTTAAAAGCTTTTTCTTAGATATACAATTAAATTTGATGTGTTCTAATATGATAATTTAAGGGTTTAAAAAATTTTTTCTGGTGTATGTTTGTTTTCTAGGAACACAATTATACATATTGTAAATAGTGAAAATTTTGTATTTCTACTATTTATACCACCTTATTTTTTTTCTTGTGGGTTTCAATTGGTTAGTACTTCTAGAATAATTCATTAACTCCTTCATATTGAATGTCCCTAAGGTTTAGGGAGACAGACAGTGAATAAGTAAGCATATAATATGTTAAATGTGATAAGCGAAGAGAACTAGAGCAAGGGGGGCATGGAGTTGTGATTGTGGATAATTACTATTTTATATATACATACACTCTATTATATGTAACAGATCAATTATATAATTGCTATTATATATTATATGGGGGGGGGAGACAGAGAGAATTTTGCTGAAGATCATACAGCCAGTAAATTGTAAAACCAAGTTTCATAGTTAGGTATTCTCATTTCAAAGTGCATGTCCTTAATCACGACACTGTGCTAGATATGTAGACAAAGCCAGCAGCAAAGTGTGGATTTAAGGTGATAGAAATAAGGGAACTATTTTATTTAAGGTTTGACTTTAAGCTATTATTGTTTTGATTATATGCATTTTATGTCCCCCGTAAGTTTTTTGAAGTCAAGGAAAATCTTGTTTATTTCTGACAGTCATAGTCTTTAGTATGTTCTCTTTTATATCATATTAGATGCTCAGTCTATGATGGTTGTTGAATGTCTTCACAAGAGAAAACATCCTAAGAATAACTGTAATCTTTATCCAAATTAAACCATTAGATGTTTTACACATATACAAGTGTACACTCACACACATATCTATCTACAAAGTTATAACCTAGAAGAATCAGATCTATAACAAATTAGGATAACTTGCTTTAAAATCTTTAAAACTTCAAGTTTTAAATTATTTTAAATTGAATGTGCTCTATCGTTAGTTCCCGTATTAAATATCTATTTGATACTGCAAAGAATTATTTCGTTGTAATGACATTTGTCAGGACCCTTCTGGAAAACTGTGTCAACATATTAGCTTTATGAAGATGCTAAACATGTAAGAAAGAGAAATGAAGATGATTAAAGGAAAATATCAATATGAAAACAAAGGATAATTGAAGGTGACTTGTAGCTCATGTTTACTTTATAGGGGACAGAACTAAAGGAACAGAGGATACACAGTTTACAAATAGGCTAAGATTTGGTTCCCTGAAGACATGTCTGGACATATGGTCTGTTAGTTCACCTTCCAGTGCAGATAATCTTGCTTTCCCTATTTGATTTTCATATAACCCCTACTTCCACTCAATGTGCAGACACACGTCAACTGCCTTCATACAATGACTTGGACTTAGATACATAAGCCATTAATAGACAAAAATGACAATGGTGCCTCTCAGCCAATAGTTTGATTTTAGCAGGTTCACCGTCTTTATTGTAATGACAGTGGTTGTATAGTTATTTTCTTTATTGCATTTTTGCTTACTATTTTATAAAAAAGTTACTTGATAGTTTATTTAAAATACTTATGCCAATGATAAGAGTAGGTCTTATAAACTTAATAACAGTTGACACCAGTGTTAAATGATTAGGCATACCAAAAAGGGAATCATTTTAACTTCACTTAGGTAGCCATTCAGTTTAAGATTATACATTATTTTGTCAAGGAAAAGAATAAGGGGTAAAGGATTTTATGAAATGTTGGAAATATAATGCTTGTCAATTTGTATCTAAAAGGCAAAGAAATATTAGGGATTCTATGTTATTAATATATTGTAGCTTTCAGGGAAAGACCTACCTTCATAACATTAATGTCTCCTCTTCTGCTTTCACACATTTAACTTAATATACCTGTTATAGGAAAGCATTGTGTACCAAATAGAGAGAAATGCCTATAATTTTGTTCATTGTTATCTATTCTGTTAATAATCCACTTAAACATTTGTGAAGCACCTACTACAATTTGGGCAACCTTTTCCATAAATGGATGGTAATAATTTTATCACCTTAGGATAATGTTAGCTACTATAACAGCTAAACTAGAACATACCAGTGGCTTAACATAATGAAACTTTTTTTCAAGTTTATGTAATAGTACAGTGCAAGTATTCAAGTTGTTGGATGACTTTCTTCCTCTCAGCAACTCAAGGACCCAGACTTCTTCCGTTTTCTGAGGACTCACGGTGTCATAGAGCCTGCTGATGGGAAAAGAATTAATGGGAAAGGGAGACATTACTTTTGCTTGTGTTCCATTGGCAGGAACTAGTCACAAGAGTATGCACGTTGACTGGGAAATGTTATTTTTGACTGGATAACGGCCTCCTACCAGTGACTCCAACACTATAGAAGGGAGAGCACAGATTATTTGTGGATGGCTAGTCAGCTCTGCCACAGTAATAATAATGTATTATTTTCATACGGCTGCTGTAACAAATTACCACAAACTTGGTGATTTGAAACAACATAGATTTATTCTCTTAAAGTTCTGAAGTTCAAAAGTCCAAAATGAATTTCACTGGGGCAAGATCAAGGTGTCAGCAGGGGGGGTACTCCCTCTGGAGGCTCTAAGGGAAAATCTATTTCCTTTCCTTTTCCGGTTTCTGGAGCTGCATTCCTTAACTCTTGGCTCCTTCCTCCATCTTCGAAGTCTGCAGTTCAGCATCTTGCTTCAGTTGTCACATTGCCTTCTTCTGTAGTCAAGTCTCCTTCAGCATCCCTCTTAGAAAGACATCTGTGATTACATTTAGGGCCCACCAAGACAATCCAAGATAATCTTTACATCTCAAGGTCCTTAATTTAATCATAGCTGCAAATCTCTTTTGCCATATAAGGTAACATTCACAGGTTTCAGGGACTAGGATCTCTGTACCTTTGAGAGCCATTATTCAGTCTACTACAAACAATTGACATTTATTGAACACATATTACATGCCATGTATGTTCTGAGAATTTTACGTGTATTCATTTGTATTTTTCTGCCTTACTTATTATGCACTCTACTTGTAAACTTGCCTATTTTTCCCATTAGGTTTTTTTGGGGGGGAGGGGCATCTTCTGGAAAATGAATTCTTTAATGTCTAAAAATTTTATTAAAAGATCTTGTACCCTCAGAATTGGAGTTTTAGAGATTATCTAGTCTAACCGCCTGCTCTACGGTGTCTAATTATGCTAGAATTTTTTTCTCGGGCCTGTTGATTTTCATCTTTGTAATATACTTCTCATGCACTTTGAAGAAAATTCTTTAAATCAACAGTTAAGCTCCTTTGGATTATTAAGGCATTAAACTCTACTTTTTTCCTACCTAAGTCTGTATTTTTTAGTTACCTTTAAAAATTGAGTATGTGGAATTTTTCTTTGGATTTTTTTCTCACAAAAATGTTGAATTTAGCCATTCTCATAATCATATAGAGTTGACTTAATAGGAAAAAATGATGCATTTTTGGATCAACAACATTTCATGGGAAAGTTGTAGTTAAAAACCTAAAGCCAATAATAGGTTTTAAAAGAAATCAAAGGAGTAGTAAATAGGCAATTAATTGTATAAAACATGCTAATAATTGGATGAAATGACACCAAAAGCTGATACTCCTGATTTAGAGTCATCATGGAGAGGAATTTTATGGTGTTATAGATTCGTTCATTCAACAGTTCTTTATTGATATTAGGTGCTAAAGATACAAAGATGATTAAAGCATAATGCTGTCCTAGAGGACTTTGTATTCCAGTCAGGGCATAGACATGCAGACATTGATGTAGTGGAATAAGTGCTGTGATATGTATTAATACAAAGATCAGTGTAGAAGTTGTGAAGCTTACAGTTATAAGGAACAGAAAGCGACTTAATACAGGGAATTCATTGGTGATATACAGGTATACGTGAAAATTACAGAGGCAGATGAGGCTTGCTGTGGTAGTTCAATTATGTCATTAAATGCCCTCCTTTTTCTTGTTTTTCCTCAATGCTTTCCACAGAATAGCTTTATTCTAAGGCGGCTCCCTTGCGGCTGCATGATGACCGCTAATAACTCTCAGGGCTACCCCAAGAAAGAGAGCTTTTGTCCTCTAACCATCAAACTAAAGTCCTGGGTTCACTCTGACTAGATCAACTTTGATTGCATGTGATCTTTTCACTAGATTGGAGAAAAGTATAATTTTGGGTGGGTGAAAAAATAGAAGTCCAGACCCTCCAAAGTATTTAATATATCCATGAAAATTGGTATTAGTCCCATTATGGCCTTATTATTTCTAACTTGGATTTCTTCTTAATATACTGAAAATCAGGAATTCTTAATGGTGGGAAGTGAACTCATAAGAGGATCCTAGTTCAGTGATTTTCTTCTGAATTTTTGAAAGCCTAAAAATTCTGTTCTCCCTTTGGAGATGTTTGATTTTATGCCCATGTCACTGTGGAAATTGAGAAGCGGACATACCGACCATCTCTTCTCCATTACTTCTTCCCTTGTAACTGGGACAGTAAGGTAGGTTTTGATACTGGCTCCAAATGATCATGATTGAGCTACTTCCAGTCTCAGTTACATTTGCAATAGGAAAATGCCAAGGCCAGAAATACCAGGGCTTATGCTGTCATACTTAGGATTTGAGCAGTAATTAAGGAAGCCTTCTATTTTTTACTTTGCCACTATCATTTAATCTGGCTATTCATAGTATAGAATAGTTTAAAAACTGGATTAATAATACAAAGCTACTTCTATTTAAGTGTAAGTACTTCCATTTGTTCTCCTTCTGCATAGTCTCTGGTTGACTGCATTTGCATTCACTGCAGTTCTGTTTCTCTCCATGACAAGTGTTCATTCAGTAGCCACAGCATGTGACGCTGCTATAGCATTGCCAGATCTTAGTTTGGAGAATTTGGGCAGGGAGGGAGTAGGAGAGAGATTATTTGCTAATAGTCTGACCAGGCTCAAATACAATCCCATTCTGCATCCTAACACAGTTGGAACAAGGCACTTAAATCAAGATGAGCCTGTGTATGTGGGCCATCTGGTAACCCAGTACTGCTGGAGTGTAGGCCTCTCATCTCTACAAAGAGCCTGTGGAGATATATTTGACACACTTGGTGTATAAGGGTTCCTGCCATAACTTAAAAAAGAATTACTTCTTTGTACTAAAATTATATTAAATGTTCTTTAGTAGTAAAGGTAAAAGTAATATGTATTTCCTAGTGATGAATTAAACTGATGATTATCCAAGGCAAAATAGTAATAATAGCAAATTCTTATATAGAGCTTACTCTGTGCCAGGCACTGTCCTAAGACTTTACATGTATTAATTCATTTGATCCTTACAACAGCCCTATGAGATAGCGTAATGTTTTACTGAGGAGGAAATTGGCACATGGAAGTCAAGTAATACTTGCCCAGGCTCACACAACTTAGTGAGGAACAGAGTTAAGATTTGAATCCAGAGAGTCTGGGACCACAATTCATGCTTTTAATCAGTATACTATGCTTTCTGTGAAGTCAGGACTGAAATTGTCATTAAAAGTAATACCATTAACTAATTGGTTATGTTTTATTTATAACTCATTAATTATGTTATACTTGTTAGTAAGTATAATTATCTTATTATGTTTTGAAATAAATGAACATTTTGACACTAATCTTACCTACTAAATATTCAACATGCTTGTTTTTTATTCTAGGAGAAGACTTTGCAGTTGTGCAGCAAGAAATTATTATGATGAAAGACTGTAAACATCCAAATATTGTTGCTTATTTTGGAAGCTATCTCAGGTACATTGTTTGTTTCCCTTTTGACAAGCAGTAATGATTTCATCACCTAATACATTTAACAAAATAAAGTTAGCTTTAATACCATGTTTTGTAGTTTTCTTCATGCTTTGAAGATAGGTTATTTTCATATAAATGGAATTCTTATTTATGACATATTATGTTAATTCTGTAACCAATGTCACACTCTTGTGACTTGGGAATTCTGGATGTGGTTTCAGTGAGGAAACTGGCAAGTAAAAACTGACTTTTATGGTTAGTCTCCCTGTGATAGACTAGAGCTCTAAATATGCCATTCTGTTGCCCCTTTCTTCTAGACTAAGGTGATTTTAGAGTCAGGAGCATCTCTTCCTGTTATGTTTTTAATCAGAAACTTTTGCGTGTGTTTTGTGTGTCTAGTCTAACAGTACTATATTGCCTCATCCCTTTCCTTCATTTTGTCCAAAGTTTAGGACTTATAATTATTTCAGTAACTTATTTTTCTAGGTCTTAAAGTGAACTTAAAAGGACTGTGAATTTTCCTGCTCTTGTTTTGTCTTGGCAGGACCAAGCCAGGTTCCCAGGTCATATTCCATAGGGGATCACCTCAGGGTCAAATCTTGTTTTTCCATTCACTTGTATGTGCACTGTGTACCGTGACCTAGTTGTTTTTAAGCTTCCTCCAAAGGGAGGGTTGGAGAATGCTTTCCTATGTATTAAAAAACTCTGATATACTGTAGCAACATCCATTATACTGTAACTTATTACAGGCTCCCATTCTCAGATGACCCAGGTACAAAACACTTTTCCTCTTCTCATTTGGGCACAGCAGATAGAAGAGACTGGGGAATTCTGCCCTCCCATCTTTCCAGCTTGTGAAAAACCAACTGGACCAGCTTGTCTTGGTTCTCACCACTCTAGTACAGCTTTGAATGCCTCACTTTGGTTAAGGTGGTGGGGTGGGTTTAATGGAGTTTTAGGGAGTTAACTAACCCTTTTCACATAGGGATAGCTATTACCCCTGGGTCAATGACTGTTAGACATTTTAAATGGTTACTTTAACAGCCAATTTAAAGCTACTTTAATGGTGAGTGGTTCAAACAGCAACCTAACACAGTTTCTTCATCAATTTGTATGTCAGGGAGCAGACCCAGCACAGGCAACAGCTCAAAGAAACAACCTCTTAAAATCCTTTAAGTTCATGGTACCAAATAATCGATTCCTGCCAATACAGTTCAAATCACCACTTCAAAACAATTTGTTTTATTGCTGTTAGTCCTAACAATATGACCTACCAAGGCTCATTTGGAGGAAGCATTACAGAATTTTTTCCCCCAAGGGCAAGCTGGTCTTTTAAAAAGAGTTTTTGTGTTTCCCCTGGGACACTGATCAATGAGTATTTCTCAAACGTCGTCTGAATCTTCCGTAACTATGAGACCATCCAAAGCCTAACCTATTATTTCAGGATAGCTCCATCCATTTACATAGTACCCTTAGTATGGTGAAATGAGCATGATCTTTTTGCCAGAGAGATAATAGTGTCTTTGGTAGTTAAGAGCTTGAGTTCTGGAGTCAGATTGTCTGGGTTGAGTCCTGACTCTATCACTTACTAACTGTATGACTTATGGCAAATTATTTAACCACTCTGTGCCTCTATTTCCTCATCTGCAAAATAAGGATGATGATAATATGTATATAATGGGATAGGTGTGAGTACTTCATGGGTAAGTGGAAAATGCTAAGAACATTATTAGTGCTTAGCACATAATAAATGCTCAATAAATGTTAACCCCTCTTAACTACTACTATTGCTGCTGCTATTACTACTTAACTGTTTTTGAAGTACTATTATTTTAGTGCCTCATTTGATCTGTTCAACAACACAATTAGCAATATAACTCTGTGGTAGAGGTTATTTCCATTTTACAAATAAGATGCCTGAGGACTTTAACATCAAGATATTATTTTATGATTTTGTTTTATTCCAAATATAAAGAATATAGAAAGCAAAATTGCCCAGGAACTAAAGTAAAACAGACTAATTAGAGTCATTTTTTTAGTAGAACTATATTCTTTTAGTGTTGTATAATTTAATATTAGGAAATACTGGTTTAAATATATGATTTTATTCTGTAACTAGTGTAGCTGATCAAAGTGATATGAAAGCAAATATAGAACAGCAATTAATCTTCCCTTTCTCTAGCTTTTTTTTTTGTAGAGGTTCTTCCCATATTCTCAAATTGAAGTTCAGACTCAGTCAGATTTGGAGTAGGGAATCCTAATGGTTAGACTTGGGGTGTTAGAGCTGGAAGGGACTGAGAGATCTGTCACACGGCCCACTCTTTTTTACAGAGGAGAGAGTAGAATCTGGATAAATGACTTCTTTAGGTTATCCAACTTCTCCTTATTGGCACTGGGATTTAAACCTGGCCCTGCAGATATGTAGTCTGATATCTTTTTGGTGTACCATATTGCTTAGCCTAGGAAGGCCAGATCTAGTTTCAGAGGGAACATGATTTCTTGGATTCTTTCTCATTACTGAATAACTTTACAAAGGGGAAATCTTGTTTGTTTGAAATTGATAGAAACCTCTTAAAATATATACTGTTCCCTGCAACTTTCTTCCATCTATGTTGTTGCTATTATAGTCTATTATAACAAATTGAGACAAAAGATTGAGTAAACTGAGTAAATGTGGTTTAACCAATTTCCCTCTCAGGGAATCAGACTTACCCTATGAATTTTCTTAATAGATGACCAGCATATAATTAAGTTCCAGAAGCCCATCTTATAAAAGGGTAGCTGTGCTCCCACTGATACTGAGCTCCTATAAAGGAGAATACCTGGCATTCTTCTTAACAGGGCCTTCCCTATTCCATTCTTCAATATCATTAACATATCATACAATAAGAACTAGACAGACAAGCTTTTCTCTAGAGGTTTAAAATTTAAAGTAAACTTTCCTGGTTTAGGAATGTATCTGTATCAATATTTGTGTTTGTGTATTTGTAAAACAAAAGAGTTAAATCATCATAGACCTATTCTTTACTCTCAGTAGAGCTTAACTATTGCTTCTCTTTTGTGGAGGGAGGGTTGATTTTTTTCTTTTTAAGACAGCGTCTCACTCTATTGCCCAGGCTAGAGTGCAGTGGCCTGATCATAACTCACTGCAGTCTTGAACTCCTAGGCTCAAGTGATCCTCCTGCCTCAGCCTCCTGAGTAGCTGAGACCACAGGTGCGCACCACCGCACCTGGCTAATTTTTACATTT
Organism: Daubentonia madagascariensis; assembly: GCA_023783475.1. Classification (NCBI taxonomy): domain Eukaryota; kingdom Metazoa; phylum Chordata; class Mammalia; order Primates; family Daubentoniidae; genus Daubentonia; species Daubentonia madagascariensis. The sequence continues at coordinate 33,391,461 of JAKFHU010001035.1, read as the reverse complement.
TTTGTAGAGACAGGATCTCGCTATGTTGTCCAGGCTGGTCTCGAGCTCCTTGCCTCAAGTGATCCTTTTGCCTTGGCCTCCCAAAGTGCTGGGATTAAAGGCTGTTGCTTCTTTAACGTAAGGATTAGTTTAACTTCAGATTCCTTCTAAGCATTCCTTAGCCCAGCATATCTTTTAAGAATAAGTTAAGAAAATTGAGATAGTCCTCTCAAGTTTGAACTCTTAATAAAGCTTAGGTTGAAAAACAACAAATGATCCTTAAAAGATAAGTCAGTAGAAGATCAGATCCATATAATAAAAACTGTATTTAGATCAGATATTTTAAACCTTCGAAATACAGAGTAGTAGTTTAGATGAGCATAATTTATCTCATAATAACAACTTACATTTGTAAATCACCACCATTTATACCATTACACCACCGTTCACAAAGTGTTTTAAATTATTTCTTAGTATGTAGAGTGTTGTGTTGATTCTGCAGCTATATAGATGCGGCCACGTGTGGTGGCTCATGCCTGTAATTCCAGCACTTTCAGAGGCCAAGGCAGAAGGAATTGCTTGAGGCCAGCAGTTCAAGACCAGCCTGGGCAACATAGTAAGACCTCATCTCTACAAAAACTATGTTAAATTGGCCAGGTGTGTTGATGTGCACCTATAGTTACAGCTACTCAGGAAGCTGAGGCTGGAGGACGCTTGAGCACAGGAGTTTGAGGCTATAGTGAGCTATGATCAGGCCACTGCACTCCAGCCTGGGCAACAGAGTGAGATTCTGTCTCTTTAAAATAAAATAAAAAAAAAAGAGAGAGAGAGAGAGAGAGAGATGAAACCTAGTCCTTGCCTTTAAGTAGTTTATAATTTAATAGGAGAAATAGGCATGAGCAAATAATTGCAACACCATATGCTAAATCCAATAATGATTTAGATGTACTATAAGGCACAGAAGTGCTAAGGATGGTAAAATGCCTGATTTTGTCTAAGTAAGGGAATCAGAGAAAGCTTGTGAATGATATAATTCCCAAATATTGGATGTTAAAAGATTGGTAGACATTTATGTGTATAGAAAACTAGAATTTTTGGCAAAGGGGACACATGCATGAAAAATCATGAAATATTCAGGAGATGGCTAGTAGTCTCGTATTAGAACCTGAGAAGGAAGAGGGCGTACAGTCGTTTCTTGATATCCACAGGGGATTAGTTCTAGGATCCCCGTGGATACCAAAATCCGACGCTCAAGTCCCTTATATAAAACAGTGTAGTATTTGCATATAACTGGTACACATTCTCCTGTATACTTTAAATCACCTCTAGATATACCTAATACAGTGTAAATGCTGTGTAAAAGTTGTTATACTGTATTTTCAAATTTATGTTATTTTTTATTGTTATATTTTTATTTTTATTTTTTTCCCCCTGAAAATTTTCGATCCCTGGTTGGTTGAACCTGCAGTTGGTTGAACCCACAGGCGCTGGACCCACGGCCCTCTGAGGGCCAGCTGTAGTTGCAGTAGGTAAGGCTGTGGAGATTTAGGCAAAAAGGAATCTTTTATGTCTTAAATAAGACCTACAGGGATTGAGCATACTTGTTGAAAGGTTTTAACAGTGAGGTAGCGTAGTCTGTGGAAGATGGATTTGGGGTATAAGGGATTGAGACAGGCAGTTTAGTTAAATTTATAGTACATTTATTACAGTAATCCAAGAAAAAGATGTTGGTCTCTTGAGTTATATAAAACTGGGTGAAATTTTTTCTACCAGTGCTGGGAAGGGAAACAATAGAATCTTAATGGGAAATGTGTTTATAAATGTTGTTTTGAATATTCAGATTATGAGAATAAAGATTCACTTTAATTTCTACCCAGCTACCCTCTCTTTTAAAAAAGGGAAACTTGTAATTTGGGAATATTTTAAATGTACAGAAAAGTTGCAGAGATAGTACGGAGTTCTCTATATATCCATCACTCAGCTTTCTCTGATGTTAACATCTTACATAACCCTGGTACATTTGTCAAAACTGAGAAATTAACATTGGTACAATACTGTTAGCTAAACTGAGATGCTTCATTTAGATTTTACCAGTTTTCCTCTGATGTCCTCCTTTTCAGTTTTTGAGAGGAATTAGGAATATATCCTAAAGTTGATCATAGTTCGTTGTTTGTTTAAGCCAGGGTTTCTTGCTTTTGGCACTGTCAGCACTTTAGGCCAGGTACTTTTTTGTTGCGGGAAGCTGTCATATGCATGGTAGGATACTTAGCAGTATCCCTGTTCTCTGTTAGATGGCAGTAGTTACCCGCCCCCAACAACTCCCTGCCCCACCCACCACTGTGACAGCCAGAAATGTCTCCAGACATTGCCAAACATTCCCTGGGGGGCAAAATCACTCCCAGTTAAGAACCACTGCTTTAAGCAAAAAAATTTGGTGGAATTAAAGATACCTCTCTATACCAGTATTTTCTACAAATCATTAGTTCTGAGGGATGTAAGTATGTATTTTATAAAAAACAGGTGCATGGAAAAAATAATTTGGGTAAATAATGAACTAAACAAAATCAGAGAAGTTTTATTTCTTCTTTTTTTCTCCTTCACCTCTCCCCTTCCCAACTTTACCTCCTTTATTCTGCTCTTTATTCCCTTCTTTCTCCTCTTCCCACCTTTTCCTCCATCTCTTATCCTTCCTCCTTCCATTTTGTTCCCCTCTCCCTCCTCCTCCTCCATCTATCCCTCCTCCTACTCCCTGCAAAATTTCTCAGGGCCTTTAATATAGCAGAGGCCATGCTGGTTTCCAAGAAAAGACTATAGTATGTGATATTTCTAAAACCGATTTAACTGTGCAGTAGTTTCTTTCTGGAATCATACTTCACTTAGGATTGTTGTCAAGTGGCCCATACTTTGGAAATATTATGCTGAACTGAGGGCTCGCTAGGTATAGTTACAAAGAAATAGGCCGCCTTGTAGCCCCTGAGTACAGAGCTCCCTCCCTCTCATTGTTAAAAGAGGAAGCAGAGGGAATGGATTACCTATAGCTTTGAAATGCAGTAGTTTTTGCATATCTGTTTTAAAATGAACCAAAACATTTTAAATTTTGTTCATATTAAGTAAATTATATTAAAACATCTAGCAGTTATTGAACTTTTTATTTTTCACATTGATGATTAAGGTTGAAGTTGAATTATTTTGCTGAATAGAGTGGAGTAGTCACTGGCAAAAGCTTTGGTCAGCAAACAACCCACAGTAAAGTACAGGGGTCAGGGAACTCTAGTTTGGAGCAGAGCTAGCAATCCCGGCCAGTTTGTGGAGAATGTTATAGAGCTGCCAATTCTTAGTGGTCTTGGTCACATTTTGCTTATAAAATTATGCTATATTTGAGAAAAATATATAAATAACTATACTTTGTTCAGTCAGTTTTAAGTCTGTGATGTGTTATAATGTATGAGAAGACTAAAAAGCATGTTTTAGAAATTATAAGATTTTTTAGGTCCACGAAATAGCTATTAGAATTTTGGTCCCTGTATGCTCTAGTAACTGAACTAGAAGATTAAAATGATGAACTTTTCCCCGCTACTTACTTTTCTATTCCTTGTAAGATAGAAGGATAATTTTACAAAATAAGAAAAAAATCTAAGGATTTGTTGAGTCAGGAAATTAATACTGATACATTCAGCATTTACCTTGGTGGTTACTTTTATTCCTATTCAGATTTTATATAATTTATTGACCTGCACAAAATGGGTTGATTGACTCAAGTCCTTCCCTATTGGAGAGATGGCTTGGTGAATCACCAAAAGCGAATGCAGATTTATCATCATAAGAGAGAGATTCATAGAACAGATTAGAGTCATTTTTCTAATAGACTCTGACCAAAATTTTTTAAAAATTCAGGATCTCACTCTGTCGCCCAGGCTGGAGTGCAGTGGCATGATCACAGCTCATTGCAACCTTGAACTCCTGGGCTCAAGCATTCCTGCCAAGTAGCTAGGACTACAGGCATGTGCTACCATGCCTGGCTAATTTTTAAGAAATTTTTTGTAGAGAGAGGGTCTCACTATGTTGCCCAGGCTTGTGTTGAACTCCTAGCCTCAAGCGATCCACCTGCCTTTGCCTCCCAAAGTGTGGGGTTACAGTGAGCCACTGCACCCAGCCCAACTCAACTTTTTAATGCACTGTTCTTGCAACACTCAGAATGGTACTTGATTCTAGGTGCCACATGTTGAGACAGACGTTGACAAACTAGAGACCATCCACATGAAGGTAACTAAACTGAGGAGTCTACAAGCCAAGCATTGTTTCACAGTGTGATCCCAGCCTATTCTAGCTTTATTTCCTGCCAGTGTCTCTTCAGGCAGCCTTTGTTCAGCTCACACTAAATCACCCAGTCTCTCAAATGTGGCATCTTCTTTGAAGTTTATGTTCTTTTGCACAGGTCCCTTCCCTGTCTCTACCTGGTGAATTCCTATTTTAACTTCAAGACCCAATTCCAATGTTACCTCCTCCCTAAAACTTTCACTTGATTTTCCCAGGTGTTTTCATCTCTGGGTTCCCACAGCACTTTGTACATGTCTGGATTATGCATTAATCAAATTGTAATCTAATCTAAAGATCAGCAAACTTCTTCTATAAAGGACTATATAGTAAATATTTTAGGCTTTGTGGGCTGTACAATCTCTGTCACAACTATTCCACTCTGCTGTTTTAGTACAAAGCAGCCATAGATAGTACGTAAATAAATGAGTGTGACTGTGTTCCAATACAACTTTATGGATGCTAAAATTTGAAATTCATATAATTGTCATATGTCAAGAAATATTATTCTTCTTTTGATTTTTTTCCCCCAACCATTTTAAAATGTAAAAACCATTCATAGTTCCAGAGCTATACATAATCAGGCAGCAGGATAGATTTGCCCACTGGCCATATTTTGCTGACCCCTGATCTAATTGATTTGTTTATTCTTTCAGTCATTCAAGCATTCATTCATTTATGGAACAAATATTTATTTGCTGGATATTCTTCTAGACACTGTGAAGGCAGTGGTGTGAGAGACATATATTAAGGCAGAATCTTTCTTCTGCATTAGATAGAGCTTGCTGAGTTCAGAGACTTTCTATTCTATCTCTGCTCTTTAAGAATAGTGCATTTCCTGGTACATTTTAAGAGATGAAGTAATGATTTATTGAACAAAGGGATGAACAAAGGAATAAGCTATATAAATCTTTGCTGATTATTTCGTCTATGACTATATGATTATAACAGCATAGAATGTGAGTGTGAGAGCAATGCTGTCTAAAAACAAGCGAGTGTTAAATTTTAACAGAATATTTTGGGAAGATCATTGTTGAATCTAGATATGAGGGTAACATTTACATTTTGTCTGTTTTGTTGATGACAGTACTACCAAAGTAATATACTTTGAGATGTATTGCCATTTTTCTGTGATGAAATCTGGATAGATGCACAAACTGTGGGTGGGTGGGGGGGAGTTTTTAACTGAAGGGAAATTTTCTCATTATTTGGAGTTACCTGATGATGACTTTATATCCAACAAATGGTGTATTGTAACTATTAAAACCTTAGGTTGAATTATAGTAACACATTATATTAAGCAATTCATTTACTCATAGAGATTAATTAGCATTTTCTTAGAAAACACATTGCATTTATGTTGCTTTTCAAGGTTTTAGCACACAACCTTAAAATACTTGTGACCTCAAACAGACTGTTTTAATCCTGAAGATATGATACATGATTATTTTCTCTTTATAGGCGAGATAAACTTTGGATTTGCATGGAGTTTTGTGGAGGTGGTTCTTTACAGGATATTTATCATGGTAAGACTAAAGTTATATTTCTATAGGAATTAGGTAGAATTTCTTAAAACACAGCTATGTACTATATTAAAACATTAACATTGTCTTAAGGAAAGAAAGATATGTTTTATCATTATGTTGTTTGGATATATAAAGGTATTTAAGATATATATGGAAGAAAGGAGCATTTGCTTTATAAGTTGGAAAATTATATGCAGTTGGATAATTTGCCAGTTCTGAAAAAGACATATTGTAGTTAGTTCAAAAATTTAAACTCAGACCTGTGGAAATGCAAAGGCCTTGATAGCTAATACTAAGCCAATAGAATATCCAGTTGGTACATATGTAGTGATGATACAAAGATAATTGATTTTGCTCTCATGTATTCAAGAAACATCAATTAAATGTTTACTCTCTAAGATAGTGCCAGATGCTGGAGAATTCAAAAATGATTAAAACATTTTTCATTGGGAATCCATGGAGTATATAAGAGATACTTGTAAAGTAAAATAATCAGGCTTTACTGTCTTCTTTCCCTCCTTTTTCTATTCTGTTTCTGTTAATGAATTATTGTCACAAACTGCAGAGTAAGCTTATTCTTTTGCTGGAGGTGTGGTTTTTCATTAATGTAAAATAAAATGTCTATTTAATGATGTCAGTTTTCTGAGAAAATATTTTAGAAAATTTTTCTCATTTTTTCATAGTAGTTTGGTTCATTTTCTAGTGTGGAGGTTCTTGAGTAATTTTAGGATCGGATTGTAATAAAGTAGATATGAAAAGACTGGATGGGATTTTTGTATTTTATTTTACTGTCCTTAATTCCATTACTTTTTCCATATGATTTTTTTTAAATGTTCAGTAAACTTTTCCTTTTTACAAAGATTTATTAATAGTTATCTATTGGTGTATAACAAATGATCCCAAAATTTGGCAGCTTACAACAACATTTATTATCTCTCAGTTTCTGAGGTTCAAGAATTCGAGAATGGCTTAGTTGGATGATTCTAAATTATAGTTCCTCACAAGTTTGCAGTCAGGCTATTGGCTGAGACTGAAGTAATGTGAAGGCTTGACTGGGGCTGGAGAATTTACTTTCAAGATGATTCACTTACATGGTTATTGGCAGATACTTCAGTTCCTTGATGGCTGTTGGTTGGAGGTCTCAGTTCCTCAACATGTGGATCTTGTCATAGGACAACTTGAGTGTCTTCATGATGTGATAGCTAGCTGGCTTTTTTCATCCTAGAGAGAGAAAGGAGGAAGCCATGAAGCCTTTTATGGTATAGCTTCAGAAGTTGCATACTGTCATTTCTGCCATATTTTGTTCTTTAGAAGCAAGTCACTTAAGTCCAGCCCACATTCAGGAAGTGAATTAAGTTCCAACTCTTGAAGGGGGAAGTATCAAAGAATTTGTGTACATAGTTTCAACTACTATAGTGAGGGGGTACATTTTGAATTTACATTTTTTCATAAACTCCTTCTCCCCCTGTTTTTTCCCCCTCTAACTTTTACTTACTTTTTTTTTTTTTAAGAACTAACATTTGAATCTTATATTGTTCCAACATAGTAGGTGGGGTTTGTTTCTGTCTTCCATTGAATCTGTTTGTTTGTTTAATACTGTCCTTTAACAACTTTTCACAACCTGTTACATCATTACAGTGAATTGTTTTCTCACTTATTTTATAATTTTGGATTTTGAGATAATAATCTTCTTCTTTTTTTTTTTTGAGACAGCGTTTCACTGTGTTGTCTGGGCTGGAGTGCAGTGGTGGCATCATCATAGCTCACTGCAATCTCAAACTCCCGGTCTCAAGCGATCCTCCTACCTCAGCCTCCTGACTAGCTGGGACTATAGGAGCGTGCCACCATGCCCAACTATTTTTTTTTATTTTATGTAGATACAGGGTCTCACTATTGCTCAGGCTATGAGATCATCTTTAATGGGGCTTTTCCGTGAGAATTCCATATGGTATTTGAGGGTATGTCCGTCTAGGCTGGGTTTTTTTTTCCCCTGGGACCTCAGTGAACTCATTGTTTCCAATGTATATCTGAACCCTAAATCTAAGTAAAGAGTCCCGTGGTGACAAATTCTAAGAGGAGACATTTTTCCCCTTATCAAGATTCTGGGCCATGACAGCCAAAATTCCTAGTTATCTCCTGTGCTTGTCTACTCTTTTAATGAGGATCCTGGTTTTATGTGGGTGTTTGTTTTAACTCTTCTTCTGCAGACCTAGGGCCTTGTGATTCTGTACCTATGTAGGGAATAAAACTAAAGCCTTAACTTACCAAGATTGGCCTTCCCCTAAGAGACAGCTGGAATAGTCTCTCACATCTTTACCTTTCTGTTTTTTGTTTCACTTTTTGGTTTTGTCTCCTGGAAAAGTCTCTTACTGTTTGTAAACCTGGCTAGGCATTTATTAATAAAAGGTTATATATAAAAGGTTATTAAAATTTTTTTTTTTGCCTTTCATTTCTAGGTGTTATTTTCAGGATTTTCAGGTTGTCTTACCTGTCATATTGTAAAAACAGTGGGCTTAGAAGCCACAGAAATTAGTTATATGGTTTATCCATAAATGTTTAAACCCAGCCCTGTCCTTAAAAGAATCTAAGTGGGATAGGTTTCTCTCTTCTGTAATGGTAAAATACCACAAGTTCTGCAAACTTAACATGTTTATAAAGCTGTTAAGTTTGTATAAATGTGAGTTCAATGTCTAGCAGAAGTTTCCAGCTTTGGAATTTTATTCTAGACTATGCCTAGAATAGTCTCCCACCTAAGGTATTTCTTTATTCTAAAGTGATTTAATAGTGAAAAGGAGAAAACTATTTAAATGTTTTTCATAGTGGACAGATGCTGTCTTAGTCTGTTTGTGCTGCTATAACAAAATGCCTGAGACTGAGTAATTTATAAACAACAGAAAGGTATTTCTCACAGTTCTGGAGGCTGGGAAGTCAAGGGGCAAGGAGGTTCAGTGTCTGGTGAAGGCCCATTCCTCATAGATGGCACCGTCTAGATGTCCTCACATGGCGGAAGAGACAGAAGGGCAAAAAAAGGGTGCAACACTGCTTGCTTGAAGCCTCTTTTCGTAAGAGCCTTAATCCCATTCACAAGGGGGAAGCACTGATGACCTAATCACTTCCTCAAGGTCCCACCTCTTAATACTGTTGTATCAGAAATTAAGTTTCAACATGCATTTTGGAGGGACACAAATAATTCAAACCATAGCAGATGTACCCACAGGAAATATTATAACATTAAGCCATATATGTTGGTGCAGAAAGAAGTTCCGTAAGTGAAAAGAGCAGGATTCAGAATTGTATGTTGTAAGGTAATTCCATTTATATTTATATGTGTATGATACATGCATATGTTATATAAAATATCTCTGCATAAAATCATCTGCTAGGTTATAGACCAAACTATTGATAATTGCTTACTATTGAGTAATATTTTGGTAAGGAAGACCTTTACTTTCCAATTGTCTCTATTGATTGGGATTTTTTATAGTGCACATATATTAATTTTATAGCTATAAAGCTAATACTTTTAGGGAAAAGTATTGTCTTAAAACTAGCCACCATACCTGTTACACATCAGTTAAAATGCTTTAATAAAAACTAGCTAAACCTCTTGGACATTCTTTCTTTTAATGTTTAAGAGGTGATATTGATCAGCAAGGTATAAAAATGAGAATATAATTAATTTTAGTGACTATTTCAGTCATTCATTAATTCTGGAAATTTTTTTTTTTTGGAAACAGTTTCACCCTATCACCCGGGCTAGAATGCAGTGGTGCGATCATAGCTCACTGTAACCCCAAACTTCTGGGCTCAAGTAATCCTCCTGCCTCAACCTCCTGAGTAGCTGGGACTACAGGCATGCACCACCACATCCGGCTAGTTTTTGTATTTTTTTAGAGACAGGGTCTCACTATGTTGCTTAGGCTGGTCTCAAACTCCTAGCCTCAAGCGGTCCTCACGCCTTGGCCTCCCAAAGTGCTGAAAGTACAGGCATGAGACACTGCGCCTGGCCTATCCTGGAAATATTTATCGAGTAGCTTCTCCCTGTCAGGCACTATTCTAAACGCTGCATATACAACAATGAGCAAATCATATTTAACAAACCAAAACCCTGCCTTCATGGAGCTTACATTGTAGTAGAATTGTGTAGGTTTATTAAGTGTCTTGCTTAGTGGGACTTGGAAAACTTCATCACTTATTGAAAAACATGCATTGACTGATATTATTAATATTAATTTTCTTCTTTTATAGTAACTGGACCTCTTTCAGAACTGCAAATTGCATACGTTAGCAGAGAAACACTACAGGTAAATCAAATGCTAATTAAAAAGTAACATTCTTTATTCAACTAAATGTTTACTTATTATCCATTACTTGTTAAAGTAAGGATTAAATATTCTATTTATAGTTTGGTAAACTCCTGAAGAGTTTTTTAATTGTGTAACAAACTCAGATTATATTTACAAGTACACACTTCAAAGCCTAAAGGTGATGATATAACCTAAAATTCAAGCACTATGAATTTGTTATTATATATTTTATATTCCTCTTAATACCAAATAGAGGCTTGAAAATTAAATGCTATCATGGAAATTGAAACTTGCTTTGATACTAATTGGATATATACTGTTTAAAAGTTATTTCAAACTGTTTGCACAATTTACTGAAAATTATCTTAGAAAAATTATTCATTTTCGTAATTCTGTTGTCTTTAGGATATCTCATTAAAATATGTTAATGATTACTACTAGATCTTCTGTAAGGAGTAAATAAAATATAGAGAATACTACCCAGTTGATCAGTTAAATTCCTAAAGTGTGTTCTATGATAAAATCTTGTTTATTTTTTTCTGTTTTTTGGAAACTCTAGGGATTATATTATCTTCACAGTAAAGGAAAAATGCACAGAGATATAAAGGTATACATTATATTTTTAATCTAGTAACATTCTCTTCATTTTAAAATATTCTTATCAAATTGTTGAGCAAATTGTTTTGATTATTTGATTAATTTATCTGAAATATGTTACTATAATAAAAATGAGCAATACTTTGAAGAGTTTGATTTTAGTGAGATACAATTCACACTAAAAAATTCACCCATTTAAAATGTATAATTTAGTGGATCAATGCTTTAATAATTCATTTTAGCTTCTTTGTAGTTATTTATTTATAAAATGCTGATTGGGTCCATAGCTTCATCAGGTTACAATTTTTAGTAAGTTTCATGCTTTAAATTTTCCAGTAAGTTTTGGCAATCTTAAGGAACTGTTGTTAATAATGTATCAAAATGGATAAATTAAACCTTGGCATTTCCTGATGGTCTTTTATTTATTTAGCTGGCAGAGAAGAGCAGGTGCCCTGGATGTGCTGGGGTTAGCTCAGTGGTACAGCAGGTGCTGTGGCGGGACTCCTGAAGTTATTTCTAAAGATACTGCCATCTCCCTAATTTAGATATTTTTTTCTTTCATTTATTTTTCTTGTCCCTTCTTCCTTGATTATTGTTCCTCTTCTCTCTTCCCCTCTTGTTTTCTGAAGTTTTCTCTAACATAAATTTTCTTAACCTTTGTAAGGGGTGGGGGTTGGGGCAAATCATGTTGCTCTTTGAGTCTCTGATGAAAACCATGGACTGTCTCTTCAGAAAATGCTTATATGCACATGCTCTCAGATTTTCTATGAAATTTCAGTGGACTTGCAGGCAACCTGTTGAAATCTCCTGCTTTTAGGTGTTTTTTATAAGTCACTTGAAAGACAAACAAAGAGCTTTGGAGTTCAAAGGTAGAAGAGAGCATAAGAAGATAAGTAATTCAAGAAAGGCTCTATTTCACTGGCACATAGATAATCTGGAAGGATTGGTAGGTTTTTGTTAGAAATGGAAGCTGAAGTGCATTCCAAGCAGAGAGAACAATGTGTGCAAAGGTACAGAGGTTAGAAAGTGTGTGGCCATTTTAGAGAACATAAAAACTGTATCATATTATTGAAGAGAAGAAAATGTGTGACGGTAACGGGAGCTAGGGTTGGCTGGGTAGTTTGGTGTTCCATTCTGCAAAGACTTGTGTGCTAGACGTCAGAATTTGGGCCTAATTGGGAAATCACTATTTCTACCCTTGTCTAAGCTACCATAATATATCTCAACTATACTTCTGTAATAGCCTTCTAACTGGTCTCACTGCTCCCATTCTTGAATCGTTCTCTAGTAACTTTTCCACCTGGCAACCAAAGTGATCTTTTTCAATCAGGTCTCGTCACTCTCCTGCTCATAAACCACCATTGTTTTCCCATCATACTCAGCGTAAAGTCCAGATGCTTTTACCATGGCCTACGAGGTTATGCTTGATCTGGCCCCTGCATTTCTCTACAACCTCATCTCACACTCCACTCCTGTTTTACTTATTCTGTTCCAGCCACACTAAACTTGCTGCTCTTGGAATAGAGCTCATTCTGGCCCCAGGTCTTTGTGTTTGCTGTTCCCTTTTCCTGGAATGGTCTTCTCCCAGATTTTGTCATGGCTCTATACTCCCACTTCATCCAGATCTGTGTTCAAATATTACTCCCTTAGGAGAAGCCTTCCCTTCCCTACTTTATTTGTCTTCAGAGTACTTATCTCTGCCTGACTTTGAATCATATGTTGGTTTATTTATTTGCTGGTAGAAAGATAGATGAATAGATAAATGATAAATATATTTATTTTTAGATTTTCTTCCTTTTCTACTTGAATGTAAACTCCATGAGAGTTGGAACTTATTTATTACATAACTCCAGAGATTAAAAACATAGCTCCTGACTACTAGTAGTCTCCTAAGGAAAGTGGGATGGATGGAAGGAAGGAAGGAAAGAAAGCTGGTCATGATACACAACTAACATTCTGTAAGCTATAACTTAGGAAAATTAATGTGGAACTGGGGAGAGGCCAACTGAAGACTCTGGCAGAAGTCTAGATTGCAAAGGGCCTAGATCGAGTTAAATTCCCTGTTCTAGTCTCTTCTCTTTCCTTTTTCTCCTTTCTGCCATTATTCCATAGAACTACAGCAATGTCAGTGGATGAGTGCCACTTAGCTTCACTGGTGACGTTTGGAGTCTGGGAACCTTCCTGTTTGTTTCTTTTTTCTTTTTTTTTCTTTTTCTTCCTTCCAGTCTTCTGCTGTTTCTTCCTTGGGTTGGTTGGAAGTGGGAGGGTTCCCAGTATTTTTTCCCCCAAACCTATACTTTACATGATTGATGGCACCTTGGACTAAAGAAGCTGCTTACTTTGGCTTTCTCATTTAAACATTGTAGAAAAGAACAGAAGGGGGGGGAAACCTGTAATACCTTTGAGGTACAGTATTTCTACCTCTTCCAAAATCTTTGAGCTTATTGAGGTAGTCATTGTCTTCTCTGAGCTTAGGTTAAGAAGCAAAAGCGGCTAAAATAGGCCTGGCATGGTGGTGCTTACCTAGTCCCAGCTACTCAGGAGACTGAGGCAGGAGGATCACTTGAACCCAGGAGTTCGAGGCCAGCCTGGACAACATCCAGCGAGACCCCCATCTCAAAATAAATAAATAAAATTTTTACAAAACTTTTAGAAAAGTGGCTGAAATTCTATTAGGTTATGCAGACAGGTGACATTTTAGTTCTGTGGGCCTGTGGCTAGTTGTTTATGTACCAGATGGCCTTAAACTCTTGGCAAGGCATATTAGGATAGACAGCCTCATGTGCTAAGCAGCAAGATAAAGTCTCACACCCGCAGCACTGGTTCAACTGATGGTGAGTTCCTAGAAAGGGAGATTTTTTTTTTTCAAACAGAAAATGGCAATCCAATTTAAAGTGTGATATAAGCAATTGAAAATGCCATTGTAAAGTAACATTTTAGTATAGTGATGGTATTTGATCAGTGAGGAAATAACATTTAGATAAAAACTAATATATCACTTTTATATTAACATTCATACTATATTAGTAGCAGCTTTTTTGCAAGGCAGAACATTTTATAAGGATAGTCAAATTGCCTAAAAAGTGGACAGTAAATTTTCCTATGAATATAATGATTTAACATTTTATTTGAGCATACTTTAAATTTAAGTATTTCTAGATCTAAAGCTGTGATTATTTTCAGTATGTATATTTAATCTATTATATGTGCTGTCTGATAAAATGTCTGTTTCCTGTTTAACTAAAATGTTCTCACTTTGAAGGGCGCTAACATTCTATTAACGGATAATGGTCATGTGAAATTAGGTAAGTAAATTGGAATATTGTCACATGCACAAATCTATTCTAAAATATAGTAAGTTTATGTTTTCCTTTGTAAGATCAAGTTTTCCTTCCCCGAGACAGCATCTATGTATTTTTAGATGGAAATCTCATTGCAGAGCATATGTTACCTCTCTGTATCCATTTCCTCTTCTCTTAAACAGGGATAAAGTCTGTCCTTCACATAAGACAGATTTATTATAAAGATATTGTGAAATAATATCCTGTGGGAGTTCTTTCACCTCTAAACCCAGGATAAAATTATTTATAACCAAAAAATAAGACAAACAAAAATGTAAAAATCAGTAACTCCAGAAATCCTACATTCTTTACATAATCTTTTAAAATAAAATACAGTATTATTTATATAAGAAGGTAATTTAGATGTTGAATGTTGCTTTGTTTCAAACAGTAACTTATATTACATTTTGTAATTTTTGGTTGTTAAAGTTACAATTACAATAGAGTTCAAAATCTAAATAATGACTTAATGTGAAAGCTTAAGAGAGCACAGATGTTCAATATAGTAGTTTCATGAACAAAGTCATATCTATTAGGTATTAAATGAGGTATTTTATAACAAATAGGAAACAATTATTTATAGCTATATGGAATAAATCAAAATTTAAAATATGTTTTTTATTTTATTAAAATATAAATGACACTATTTTGAACTATAGCCTATTATAGGACTAATCAGATTTCAAAATATGTATCTAATAATTAACATATAACAAAATTTTCCTAAGTGACCTCTAAACACAAGAAAAGCAGAAAAGATAAGTCCTATTCTTTTCAGTTATCTATTAATTGCCAAGTGAAGTTTCTATCAGCAGTTTAATATTTTGTGGCAATGTTATGTGCCCTACTCAAATACAAACTGTTTATGTCTTAGTTGAGAAGGATTTAAAAATCATCATTACTAAACTAGAAAATATTAGAACTCAACATACTTATCTTAAAGAATAGTAACAAATTATACATCAAAATAAATTTCCTGATAGTAATTGATATTGGTACTAGAATGTATTGCTAAGCTAAGATTTTGGAAATATTCTGTTTGGATGTCTTCTCATGCTATATGGATTTATCTGTCAGTAGACTTACTGGTTTATTTGACGTCAGTCATCATGGGTGTGCAGAGAGTGAATGGAATATAATATTACATAAAGGTCTCTTCCAGTGATACTCCTTGAATTTCAGGTCCTAGGAATTAGAAATTATAATATTAATAAATCTGGTGGCTTAGATTTTCTCAGCTGTCTCTTTCTCTTCAAACTTATTTGATCTTGACCTTTGTTGTCATTTGATTTATGTGGGGATATATGGGAATCTATTTGGTTATAATACACAGTGACTGCTAGTCCATTAAAGTTAAAAATTTTAATGTGATATTTAAGAATATCTCACATTTCTGTGAAATTAACTTAATAAAAATAATTACTGAAAGTTTCTTTTCATATTGCCTTAAACAATTTTATTTTCTCTGTTTCTTTTTCTAAACGTTTCTCATTTTTTTTTAATAGCTGATTTTGGAGTATCTGCACAGATAACAGCTACAATTGCCAAACGGAAGTCTTTCATTGGCACACCATATTGGTAATTGTATTTTAATTGATATTTAGGTTTTTGTTCTATCATTTAGATACAACATTTCTAAAAAATATAGACTGGTCAAAATTTTTAGGACTAAGACATTTAAGAAAAAGATCATCAACAGTAAAGTAACTTAGCCATATACACTTGTAGATGGATTTATGGCCAAAAAATATTCTACCATGTTATTTTTCATTAACCTGAAAATACTTTGAAGATGGATATGGCTTTCAGGAACCTCAAAATAGTTCTAGCTTTGCTGGAGAAACCTGATCCTTGCTCCTGCACATAACACATGTATTTTCACAGATGTTTTTATATCTTTCTCCACTCCCATTTCTAGTCCATATTCTAATTAATCTTTCAACATTACACTGTTCACAGTACCCCTTTACTCAAACCTTTTTGGCATGTCTTGATTGCCTACAAGATCAAATGCAGATTTATTGACATTGGAATCTTCCATGGTCTGGCCTCTATCTATTGGCCTGTGTCTACTTCGTTAACCTTAATTCCTTCTAATCTCCTCTACAGACTTTTCTTTCTAGCCTCATTTGTCTGCTAGGTATTCTTTGACCATCCTGTAAAAACTATCCTACTATTCATTTATTTACTCAATAGTTTTTGGCTACTTACTATGTGCTAGACGTGATATTAAGCCCTATGATTATAGTGGTGGATGGGTATAGCGTTTTTTTTTCGGTCACACCATTACTTTGTCTGAAGTGACAGTGCTCTGGGAGTCCTGCAGTGCCTTCAGCTGATGTGCTGCCACTCCCCTGATGCCCCCCTCATCTGACTTATCAGCAGTGGGGTAGCACTAATTGTTACTACTTATGTTTTATGTATAGGATATTATGTATGTCATTTTTATGTAGATTTGTCTTTTATCAAATATGTATGTTAAAAGTAAAATAAGGCTAAAAAGGCTTATAAGAAAAACTCTTCTAGTATCTTCTGCTATCTCTAGCATTATCCATTATTTATACATTTTGTGTTATGATAGGTGAAGATCTTGGCTGTCTTCATTCATCTTCTAATCATTTTATCCTTCCAGTGCCTTGCTGAGTCAATTAATATACTATTATTATACTTGAAAAACATTTTCTGGATTTTAATAATTTCATTTTTAATGTTCTTAGTTTTTTTGGTTTTTTTTAATCCCTGATGAAGACTTTCCATATCTTCCTACATTTTATAGTTTTGCAAGGTGCCTCTATATAATTTTCCAGACTATAGAGTCTGTCACATTGTCTGTCAGTCCTGAATTTTGTCTGGTTGGTTGGTTGGTCGGTTTTGCTTTTGTTTTTTTCCTGGAATAATTCTTCCTGAAATCCTCTTCCCTCTTAGTCCAGCCTGGATTGTTTATTCTCTAGCTCTTTTGTGTAGCTCTGTGCTGGGAGTTTTTCATCTTCAGTTTGGGATTCCTTTCTTAGATTCTCTTTCATGATTTACTCCCCCTTTTTGTGAAACATATGTTTTAGTATCTTTCTGAAAAAGGGTGCATGGGGAGTAAAATTTTTGAGACTTTGCATGTCTAGCCTTGCATGTGATTGTTAATTTGGGTGAGTATAGAATTCTTTGTTGTAGTTTTTGAGGTATTGCGCTAGTATTTTCTTTTCTGGGGTGCCCATGAGAAGTGTGATGCCAATATGACACATGATCCTTTGACTGTAACTCCTTCCCCCAGAATCATTCCTGGTGTTTTAATATTCCGTAATGATAGACCACAGAATATTTTTGGTTTTTGTTTGTTTTTACTTTTATTTGTTTTACTTGGCATTTGTGCTTTTCAATCCAGATAGTCTTGTCTCTTCAGTTCTGGGAAATACTCTCATATTACTTGAGAATTTCTTTGCTACACTTTTTCCTGCTCTTTCTTTCTGGAACTCATTAGTTATATCTTGGACCAGTTAAATTAATCCATTAATTTTTTTACATCTCTCACTTTTTAAAAGTCTTTTTTGTTCTACTTTCTATAAGAGTTCCTCAAATTTTTCTCTCATATTTTCATGATGAAGGCTTCCCTCAAATGTCTGATTGTCCTTGTATCTTGGTTCACTTTGAAGAGCAAGATACTAAGAATTGATTCATAACTGTTTGTGCGTGGGAGGTATGGTATAAACCTGGTTGTTAGTGTTCTAGAACTGGGCAAGTAAAGGAAGCTGGGGAACTCACTGTTCTATATACACACTTCTACTTAATCATGTCCTCTCCCTTTAATACCTGCTGTCCTTTGTTCTGTTATTTAGTCTGAAGCCTCTCTTGTTTGTCTTGGTCCTTATCCAGTAAGGAATGAGGAAAGAGTAATTGCTGGGCTTTACTGGATGAGAGTAGGAATCTGAAGAACTAACTGTTGACACTTTTAAATACTCCTGTTTTCAGCCCAACCTCAACCCTACTTTTGCTACTTTTTAACCCTAACTTGTCAACATTCCTGGGATTCTTTGGGGCTAATTGGCTTGCTACTTGTTCTTTTCCTTGGCACCTAAGGTTGCCCTGCCTCCTGTTTGCTGTGTCATTTACTATTCTCCTGTCTATTTTCAGTCTTTGTGTGTTACAGTTCTAGGTAAAATATGTCTCCTGGACTTTTCAAAGTTGATGTGTGTTTGTATTTCTCTTTGTTCTTCTTTTTATTGTCTTGGGTTGATTTCTGAGGAGTGAGGGCTTGAAGAGCTGTCATTGTTTTTAAGTACTCCATCTTCTCAATTTTATTTTAAACATCTGAAGAAACTCTCTCATTCAATCTGAGGGGCTAGCCTGATTCTGTACACATATTCACTAACTGTTTGTTGATGATGACTGATCTCCAACTCCAGCTTTAGAGTTTAAAACCTAATGTCATTCCTCTTACAATAGCGTGGGGAATATCTTGGGAACCTGTGAAATTGTGAATTAGGTAAAGTTAATTTTTGGAATACTTCCCCTCTATATCTCTCTTTCTAGTATCATGTCTTTCTCACTTAAACTCTGGGGATGTGGAATCTCTCTTTTCCAAAGTGATCAGCTTGGTAGTTACTCACTTCTTCAGAAAAGTCTGCTGAAGTGACAATTCTCAAAAGTAATACGTGTGTACCCTAAACATTTCATTTCAATTTAAGGCATATATGTACATTTATTCAACAATCTTTTGATATAGAACTAAATCCTTTTCTTTGAGTGGATCACTTATTAGAGTTCCATCTTAGTAGTGCAGACCACACCCATAAGGCATCAACTATATTTCCCAGTTTGTGTTTTCCTAAGGTGCAGTGAGAACTTAGATGTGTAAAGCATGTGGATTTTTTTCTCTTAGGTTTACTGAGGTATAAATTTACCCTTACTAGGTGTACAAGTCTATGAACGTTGAGAAACTTGTATGCTGTGGTGATAAGAAACACTACCACAATCAAGATAAAAGAGATTGCCGTTATCCAAAACAATTTTCTTTTGTCTCTTTTTAGTAAGTTTTCTCCCGGCATCCCTAGCCTCTGTTAACCCCTGATCTGATTTCTGTCTCTTTCGTTTTACCTTCTCTTCAAATGGCATACAGATGACATCATATAGTCTATAGTCCTCCCAGTCTTTTATAGTTGTATTCTTACCTAATTTGCCAGATTTTTTTTGGTTTGTCTTTAGAAATTTGTCTGTAACAAGTTTTTCTAAAGTATTCACTAATTTTTTTTTTAACCATATCACCTGTATGCATTTCATAACCTACTAGGGCATTTCTACCAGCTAGCTAGAATCTAGCCATCAATATTCACTTTTCTTATAATTTAAATTTTTATACGAGCCTCTTTCAGATTAAAAATATTTTAAGACTAAGCATTTTGAAAGTTAGAGGGTTTTTTTTGTTTTTGTTTTTAACTTTACTGACTTACTTGACTTTTCTGAAATCTTACCAGGAAGAAAAATGTACATTTGTAAGGCTACCTATTTAAATTGTTCTTTGATATGGGAGGGTTGAGATGTTTATCTCAATTAGTTGTTTTCAAAACAATTGTTTAGGATTTCGGATGTTTATATTTGAAAATTAATTATTTAAATCAGTCAAATACAAATTTATAGAAGTATAATTAGACTAAGACTGTAGCAAAGTTAAAAGAAACAAAAAAAATTACTGAATTTGGGCAACTTTCCTCTAGATAAATACATTTTTTAAAAGTAGACACTCATTTTTATAACGTTTCTGTTATTATAATAAAACTGAAAAAAATGCCAAATAATTTATAGTAAATGTGAATTAAATACTACATATGAAGATTATGGGTACCCCAAGGAATAGTTTTGGTGAAGTACAAACAGAGGCCAGCTTGCAGTTTATTGATATAAGGAGGTAGAGCTAAAAATTATAGATCATTTACTGCAAATGTTATTTCTTTATAGAATTTTGCATGTACAGAGAAGAGAGATTGGGAATGTGGATGAACTTTGGGCATGTTGCTCTATTATAATTGTACACTTTTATAAACCTTAGTAAGTAGTATAACGAAGTAACAAAGGAATCACCAGTAGAGGCCTGGAATGGGGGGTGTTGTGAGATGTCAAAATCTTGGAAAAGGTGGACCTTTTAAGTACTATATATTTATTTTTCAAAAGTCAAGGCCTAACTATCCCTTAATTTAGATAGTGATAATTCCATGTGCCTCTCGGGGTGGGGGAGAGTGTGAAGGAAAATACGATAAACAGAGGGTTTTTCTTTTCTGGAATATTTCTTTCAGGATGGCTCCAGAAGTTGCAGCTGTTGAGAGGAAAGGGGGGTACAATCAGCTCTGTGATCTCTGGGCAGTGGGAATCACTGCCATAGAACTTGCTGAGTTGCAGCCTCCTATGTTTGACTTACACCCAATGAGGTCAGTGCATCATATAGTTGAAGAATCCTATGCTTAAATTAAGTTTGTTTCTCTTAGTATTACTTATTTTGTCATGAACAAATAATTTTCTTAGTCTTGCTTTACCTTATTTGAGAATAAATAGTAAAGAATTCATATTCACATTAAAATGTGAAATATTAAAATGCTGTGTAATGATTTGTTAATTTTTCAGAGCATTATTTCTAATGACAAAAAGCAATTTTCAGCCTCCTAAACTAAAGGATAAAATGAAGTGGTAAGTATTTTTGTGTTATTTACTTTTATAGTAAGATGAGCAAAAAAAGAATTGAAATGTAAAAGTCTAATTTTCAAAATTTCTTAGGTCAAATAGTTTTCATCATTTTGTGAAAATGGCACTTACCAAAAATCCAAAAAAAAGACCTACTGCTGAAAAATTATTACAGGTATTATTCTTGCCCTGATATATATATATATGTATTTCAAAAAATAAAATGACATTCAATAGATTTCTAATAAGTGTTCTGTACTATATTTTATTTTTATAGCACCCTTTTGTCACACAACCTTTGACACGGTCTTTGGCAATTGAGCTGTTGGATAAAGTGAATAATCCAGATCATTCCACTTATCATGATTTTGATGATGATGATCCTGAGGTAGGAATTGTTCTTCCCAGCTGGTATATATAACATATGTATGTATGTTTGTGTTAGGTATGTATGTATGTATATCTCAAAATCAGTTTTTTAAATTTCTGTGACTAGTTTAAATTAAAAAGCTCTTGAGAGAACAATTAACTCTCTAACTTTGTCTCTCCTGGGAAGTCACGTGCTAGATTTTTTTTATTGGCTACTTATAGGTGACTGTTGTCTGAAAGTGGCAAAGGCAAATCATTTAATCCACTTGTTGAAATTACTATAGTTATTTCAAAATAGTCATTTTAGATGAAGTTGCCAAATAAATCATCCACTGTAAAAGGGAAAGCAAATGGGAAGTACCTTAAACAAAATGTTAGAATACTCAAAATTTCTCTTCAGTTTGCGTCTCAAAAGGAATGCTCTTACCATATTTCATGAATTATTAGAGATTCATGAAGTATAGGATGGATTTTCTTGGTGACTAAAACTCTAATTATCCATTATAGAAACGTTAAAAAAAAATGAGCCAGTGTAGTTATTAGAGAATAAAATAACCCTAATACGACAGAAGCATTGATATTAATGGAAGCTTCACTTACTTCTGTTAGCATACATAACATTCCTAGCACAGCTAATTGACTGTGGCACCCAAGATAAGCTCACTATATGTGATATGTCAGAATTCTGTTATTGGGTCTGTAACAAAAGTGGATGTCCTTGAACTCTACTGACTTTATGGAAGGCACTTTAAAATGTTGTAAATTTCATTGATGATACTGAGGGAATGATACCTTTCAGTGGTTAGAAAAATGGTCACAGATTGTCTTAAGTCAGAGAGAACCTTTCTACCAATTCGGGATTGTTCCAGCTTTCCATCTTTATACAGCTCTGATAAATAAGCTATTTGTCCTTTCTCTGGAAAGGAGTTTGGAACATAAAAACTTAAGAAATGTAAAGTAGTATTGACCTTGTAATTACACTAGGGAGAAAATTATTTTTGTTTTGCCTAATTTTCTTTTTAAAAAACTTAGGTTTTATAAACTCTTCTACTCTTAATCAGTATATAGGCAGTCCTTGATTTGCATAGTAGTGTGGTACTGTAAAAATAACCACGTAAGCTGAAACCGTGCAAAACAACCTTGATAATCGCTGGAAAAAATTATGATTGTTTCATGACCCTTAAAATTTTTTGTCAAAACATTAAAAACTCTGTTACTGTCAGTTGTAAATATATAGGAAAGGGAAAAAATATTTGTTTACAGTACACTGTAAATATTAGAACCACTGAGAATTAACATGTTTCATTTTTTAAAAAAAATCATGCTGATTGTTTAGTTATCTAGTAGTCTCCTTATCAAATAGGTTGCGTAGTACTTACCTTCTCATCATATAACTTTATGACTCACAGCGAGTATCTTTTCTGAATATGACAAAATGCCTTGGCAAATTATCATATTCCTTTCTAATTTTCCTCTCTAATCATGACCATGATGTGCATCTATTATTTACATAGTGATTTGTGGACTGAAAAGCTAGCAATGAAGTTTGTATTTTATGTAATTACAATTAATATACTGTAGTAACTGAAGTTTGGACCCATGTAAGGGAACTGGTGTTATTTAACTAAATTTTGGTAACTGAAATTCATACATATCAAAACTACAAAATGAAGACTGCCTGTACTCTTTTTGGTGCACTAAGTGCTGCCTCATTGTCTCTTACTTCATCCTATTTACTTTTCATACTGAATTACAACATCCTTTTTAAAATGTGTTCAAAGAAGACAAATTTAATAATAAACCAAATATACAAGTAATCTGTGCAATGAAGGTTCTTCTGAAGCTTTCTCCTGTAGTAAGGAAAGAAATTCATCTTTCTTGTCAAGATATTGTTGTTGGTATTGTAATTATAAATTGTTATAAATCTCTATGGTGTACTTATATATATATATATATATATATATATATATATATAAGTGTACTTATATATATATACACCATAGAGATTTATAACAGTAACAAAGAAATGTATTAATAATTATTCCAGAGGTAGCACGAAGGGAGGGTGGTACTTTTCTTCTCCCCATAGCTTAAAATAATATTTTTCCCAGAGAAATTTACAGTCTTTTTTATTTGCAAATGATTTGTAATTGCTAAGTACAGTGTTGTCACTCAGAATGTGAATGTATCTAACTAGTATTTCAGCACTTGCTGTGATACTAAACCTGTTGCATGGATACTCTTAAAAATATTTAGCATATCTAGGCCAAGTGTGGTAGGTCAAGCTCACGCCTGTAATCCTAACACTTTGGGAGGCCAAGGAGGGAGGATTGCTTGAGGCCAGGGGTTCGAGACCAGCCTAGGCAACGTAGCCAGACCCCCTCTGTACAAAAAAATAGAAAAATTAGCTGGGTGTGGTCGTGCACACCTGTAGTCCCAGCTACTCAGGAGGCTGAGGCAGGAGGATCGCTTGAGCCCAGGAGTTGGAGGTTGTAGTGAGCTATGATGATGCCACTGCACTCTAGCCCAGGCAACAGAGCAAGACCCTGTATCAAAAAAAAAAAAAAAAAAAAATTAGCATATCTACTAAGTCTCCTTTAGTTTCAGTTTTTTATAGGTAATACACTGCTGAATGAAAGTTGACTTTTTAATGTTGGGTTCCCATGTAGTTTCTATTTTAGAAGCAGTTACACACTGAAGTAATTATAGTTCTGATTTTTACTTAACATAATTTTCTTCTCCTACATGTTAACCTACTTATATGTAAGCATTATAAGATTTAATAATTTTATAGTTTTACCGTTTAAGCTGGGAAGGTAAAACTGTTCTCACAGATAATCAGGGGTTTCATCCATCTTCACTGGTAACAATCTGTGTGACTAACCTGCAATACCTGTTTTTGTGTGTTTTTGCTGCTATAGATTATGATCAAAAGTCCAGGGTTTTTCTCAGCTCCATGGCTAGCTGTATGCTCTGTCACTTAATTTTGAGTCTCAGTGTCCTCATCTATAAAATGAAGAATAATACTCCTTGCACAAGTTTATTTTGAGGATATAATGAGCTAAGGTGCATGAAAGCATTTTGTAAACTACAAAGCACTGTGTACATGTAAAGTTAAAGTACCTGATTTTTAAAATTACTTTTGTTACTGTTTTACCATCATAAGTATTTTAATAAGTGGGTCTTTTAGATTTATATATTTTTGTTTCCTGAGATATACCCACACCGGGAATAGTTAACTTGGGTCCTACTCTTGATCTGCCTTATTGAATCTAAGAATTAGAACTTAATGTTTATGAATTATATTTTCCACAAAAGTAGGTCTAAGAGTGTGTCTCCTTCAGAGGTAACAGCTTCAAAGGTAGTGTTGCACACACACAGGAAACTATTGGGTGTTGCAGTAACTGGGGGCTGTAGAAGTTATTGAAACAGGGCCTCTTTTATTTCCAAAGATTGGAGAAATGTCCATGAACTAGTAAGTAGAAGAACTCATTCCATTCCAACTACCTTGAGAATATTTCTGTATGAAAAGGTAAGAAAATAGAGGGCTGCTCCTTCAAGAAAAAAAATAAAGAGGGAATAAAGAGGGAAAAAATTGTGTTTACTAAGAAAAAGGACCATAAAGTGTTAATGTATGTAGCATTATTTCATTGTATTTATCTCTTCTTCTTTTAATATAAGATTTGAGGCAAATTTTTTTAAATTGCAACTTTCAACCAGGTACAGGGGCTCACGCCTATAATCCTGGTACTTTGGGAGGCCACGGCTGGGGGATTGCTTAAGGCCAAGAGTTCGAGACCAGCCTGGGCAACATAGTGAGACCCCCTCTCTATAAAAAACAAAAAAAATTAGCCAAGTGTGGTGGCGTGCACCTGTAGTTCTAGCTACTTGGGAGGCTGAGGCAGGAGGGCAAAGCTCAGGAGTTCAAGGCTACAGTGAGCTATAATCGCACCATTGCACTCCAGCCAGGGTAACAGAGTGAGATCCTGTCTCTAAAAAAAATTAAATAAGTAAATAAATAAATAAATTGCAGTTTCCTCCTCTGCAACAGGGAAAGCTAAGTTGTGGCGTTTAAACAGCTAATTATTGAAATGTTTAATTTTTGAGTATTTTTATTCAACTCAGTGAACATTTTTGGGGACCTGCTTTGGTTAGATTATATTCCCTAATCTTGAGAAATTCACAGTTAGAGGAGCGAGAAGAAAAAACAGCCAGTTTTTGGTGGGGAAGTCAGAGACGATGTCACAAAGGAATTGACATTGTTGGAAAGGAGTTTGGAAGGTTCAGGAAAGGACCAAAGTTAAAAAAGAAAAAATAATGACTAAAGCATTGGAGACTTTTAAAAACTCATCAAGCCATCTAAAAAATGATAGCCAACCTCCATATCTAAATGTTTGAATATACCAGCTTTCATCAATTTTAGAAATGTTTAAATATAGTCTTATCCTTATGATTTGAGTAAAAATGAGTGCAATTAAGACAAGCTTACATATGATATGATTAACAGCATATCAAGTGTGTAAATGTTTGCATTTGATTAGGTTCTTATCCACTAGGTAGTAGATTGATGAATTTTTCTTACACTAAATAATAGCTTACAATATGTGATATTTATACTGTAGAAATATTTGGAATATTCATCAGAACTTTTAAAGGAAGTTTGGCAAGATAGATAAATTTTACTTGGATTTTTACTATCATTAACAGTTGTCTTTCTAAAAAAAAATAGTTGAAAATACAGTTGCCCTTTGGGGTATACATTGGGGATTGATTCCAGGACCCCATATATACCAAAATCCACACACACTCAAGTCTCACAACAGGCCCCGCAGAACCCACATATAGGAAAAGTCAGCCCTCTGTATGCGTGGGTTTCACATCCCCAATACTGCGTTTTCAGTCTGCATCTGGTTGGAAAAAAATCCAATAGAAGTGGACCCATGCAGTTGTAATGCAACTGTATGTGGAATAAATAAATAACAAGGTTTTACTTTCCATATTTCCCAAAATTCCTCACAATTTTAAGGGAGAAAATTGTGTGTATATGGCCAGGGGTGGTTTCTTTGTGGTTGTGGTAAAAACGTATTACTTAATTGTATATGCTTGAAAAAGCTGAGGACCTAAAAATAAATTTAATAAAGTTAAATAACTGTTAGAACTCACTTGTCTTAGATCATTGACCTAGAACAGAGGTTGAAAAACTTTTTTCATAAAAAGCAGACAAATATATTTGGCTTTGTGGGCCACATAGTACTCTGTCACAGTTAAAAACTCTGCCATTGTAGAGTGAAAGCAGCCATAGATAATACATGAAGAGACATGGCTATGTTTCAGTAAAACTTTATTTTCAAAAACAACTGTAGTGGGAATTGACCATGGGCCATAGTTTTCCAGTCCTTGACCAAGAAGAAACTGAGTGCTTTTTTTTTCTTATATCAGGATTTCTCAATCTGAGCACTGTTGACATTTTGGGCCAGATGATCCTTTGTTATAGTGCCTGCCCTGTGCATTGTAGCAGCATCCCTGGACTCTTCCCATTAATTACCAGTAGCACCCTTTGGTTCCCAGTTGTGACAATCAAAAAAGTCCCCAGACATTACCAAATGTCTCCTCAGGGACAAAATTGCCCCGGTCAAAAACCACTTGCTTATGTTAACTAGGGTTTATCATATTATCTGTATCTTTCCTTCATTCCATACAAACTTTACGTTCTCATCTAGTTCCCATGGCAAAGGGCCTATTATTTGATGATACAGTAATCACTGAAGTTTAGAATTATAATAACTTGAATAAACATGAAAAGGTTTATAAGGGCAGGGTTTTGTTTTTTTCAAGAAATAATAAAAATAATTTTAATCATAAGGCATGTAAAGCATTGTTTTTAAAAAAAATTAGAAACCATGCATCATTGTGAATAGTTTGTTTCTTTAAATATATTTATCATCACTTCTCTAAATATCATTTACTAGAGTGATTATAAACTCATCATAGCAGATTTCCATGACTAGTATGTATTACATTTATAGAGGAAAACAAGAGTATTCATGTTTAGAAATTAAAGCTTAATTTTGGGCAATGTATCTACATGGCCTTTGTCAAATTAAATGATACTAAAGGATATCCTTTTAGAGGTTCAGCTTTTTAAGTTCAGATGAGCTATTTTAGAATCAATTCTGTTTTTGGAAATTCTAGTAAATATAATGCCATTTTAGAGAAGTAAAGTGAAATCTTCTATTGTTAGAAAAAAATTCTTTAGCATCACAGTAGATTGTGCCTAACATGCTGTTGCCTACTTTAATTTCAGGGTGGGCATCCTTCATTACCCTGGCCTCATTGAACAAAATTTTTTGGCATCCTTTTCTCCTTTCATACATGAGATATTTCATTTTTGGTTTAGGTTTTTGGGAAAAATACTATTTGCTTATCCAGCCATCTGAATTGGTATATGTGAAAGGAAAATTCGGTCAAGTCTTTAGTTCACCTCTGTTCTAAAGAATGGAATATGGTTTCTGGATACCTAGAGAGTCTTTCTTCTATTAATCATTTAACTTCTTGAAATAGGTATCGGTTTTGTTCCTGACATGATAGAGGTTCCATTTTCAAAGAGTTTCCTTAAATCATATTTTTCAGTTTATTCTTTTTCTGATATTGGAACCCTTGACAAAACTCATATTGAGACATGCAGAGTATAAGCTTAGCAGTACTCCTTTGTGATCACATTTAACTAGTTAGGTTCTATAAATTATTACAAGGTGTGAGTCTTCTTTACAAAGATTTCTTTAAAGGAAAAGAACTGAATATTGGCATGTTTCCCATTTGTGGAAATGATAATGGTATACCTATAACCAAGAGAAACTGAAGTGGAATGAAGAGCCCTTTTTTAATGAAAAAAGCTTCTGAAAAACATAAAATGCTGTGAGTCCACCTAAGCATAAGCTTTTGACCATTATTTAAATCAGTTATGATTCAAATTGTGGCAAAGAGCAAAATACAAACCTATATCCCCTAATTATCTGTAAATGTGTATATGTGTGTTTTTTTAATATTATTTTTAAAAAATACAAGTTGAAGAATAAACCTTAAAAGAAAAGGCTTCTGAGTTCAGTCATCATTAAATGATAGATGCAAGTGGTAATCTTTACACTGTTATCTTTCCCTTCAGAATTTCTTTCCTTCCGCCTTTCTCCCCTTCCGCCCTTCCCCCCTTCCCCCTTCCCTTCCCTTCTTTTCTTTCCATTCTTTTGAGAGACAGGGTCTCCCTCTTGTCTTTCAGGCTGGAGTGCAGAGGCATGATCATAGCTCACTGCAGCCTCGAAATCCTGGTCTCAAGCGATCCTCCCACTTCAGCCTCCCTAGTAGCTGGGACTATAGGTACGTGCCACCACACCTGGCTAATTTTGTTTTTATTTATTTATTTTCAGAGACCGGGTCTTACTATGTTGCCCAGGCTGGTCTCAAACTCCTGGCCTCAAGCAGTTCTCCTGCCTCAGCCTCCCAAAGTACTGGGATCATAGGCATGAGCCACTGTGCCCAGCCCCAGAATTTCTTGATGTCAAAATAGATCCAAAGTACTTAGTGTACTTGATTCATCCTTGTAAAATGGATCTAGACAAGTCTAATGTTGCACATATAAATAAGCAGGATAGGCTGGGCGTGGTGGTTCACACCTGTAATCCTAGCACCTTGGGAGACTAAAGCAGGAAAATCGCTTTAGCCAGGAGTTCAAGACCAGCCTGGGCAACATAGCGAGACTGCGTCTTTAAAAAAATTTTAAAATTAGCTGGGTGTAATGGCATGTGCCTGTAGTCCAGCTACTGGGGAGGCTGAGACAGGAAAATTGCTTCAGCCCAGGAGTTTGAAGCTCCAATGAGCTATGTTCACACAGAGCGAGACTTCATTTATTAAAAAAAAATCAGAATACATTATTGCTTGTATTTAATTTCGTATGTATTTAATCTAGTCACAGGAGTGCTGTCTGTGGTACAAATAATGATTTATGTTAAGTGGGTAATAAAAAAGTATTTTCACCTTCATAGTTTGAGCTGCGATTATGATTGTCTTTTTTTATAATATTTGCAAATTTATTGTACTTTGTTCCCACTTTTACTTAAAATGAAGTATTTCTTCATATTTGGGTAATTTCATGGATCAAACTGACTTAATTATCAAATGCCACATATTGATTTCATTCTATTCTAGCCACTTGTTGCTGTACCACATAGAATTCACTCAACAAGTAGAAATGTGAGAGAAGAAAAAACACGCTCAGAGATAAACTGTAAGTATATGCTATGCAGAGTTCATAATTTAACAATGGAAAATAAGATTTCAAGTTATAATTTAATTACAGTTTCTTTTCTTCCAAATAGTTTTCTTAATAAACACTGTTAAAGTTTAATTAGAGCAGTAAGAATTTAATTTTCCTTATTCCTGTGGAATTTTTGGTGGCAGGGGTACAGGGTATGTATTTATGTTGTTACTTTTTGGGAGGAGAAATAAAACTCTTGGAATAAGCAGGATAGAAGTAATCAAGGCAATGCTTCTTAAACTCCTATGTGCATGTAACTCACCTAGAGAGCTTGTTAAAGTGCAGCTTCTGATTGGGTAGATCTGGGATGTGATCTGAGATACTTTACTTCTAACAGGCTTCCAGATTATTCATAAGCTAATGGTCCAAGGGCTATTGCAAACTGGCTTAGCATCTGAGTAACCTGGGAGCTTTTTGAATGGATTCTCAGGCCCCACTTTTTCGGAGTGTCATTTAATAAGTCTTGGGTTGGCCCAGGAAACCTTTTAAAATAGGCCTCCGGGTAATTCTTATGGACAGCCAAGTCATGGGCCTACTGAGACAAGCCATTTATTTACATGGGATCCAGTAGTGTCAACAAATTAATGATACTCTGCCAACAGGAATCCCTGGAACAATAATGCCTTAACTTTTTTATTCCTTAAAAGCACTTATTCCCAATGACTTAGAATGCTAATTTAATGCAATCGGGCTACGATAACAGTTTTCTGTGAGCTAAAGATTCATCACAGGGGACCTGAAATCCAAAATGACCTCACTGAAATTAGGCAATGTAGTAACTTAAGGTGACTACTATTAAGAAATTGTCCTCAATTTTTGGCTAGATTAACAGTGATAATAATCTGTCTCATACTTTAATTAAGATGACTCCATCTCTTCATCTCAGAAGCCAGGTAAGGTGAGTAGGGGTGGGTCCTGTCACTATTTGAGAGGGGGAAAAAAAAGAAATGCAGAAATGAAGAGAGTCAACTGTGGGTTGAGTCACACAGTGAGTTAACAGCAAGTCATTTGTCTCTCGACTTCCATCCAGTTCACTGGTCTTTCACAAACACTGCTCCACTTGAGGAACCACCTCAATATATTGTGTGGCTTTTACAGTGGGAGTTATTTGAGTCCTTTGTGAACCTTCCCTTGGGATTTTGGCCGGACCATACAAAGTATATTAAGTTCTTGGGCAAAGTTTTGTGCTGGTGATAACCTGGAAATGCTCTTAAAAGGAGGTAACTCCTGAAAGAAAGCATGGTGGGTTATATAAAAAGCTCAAGAGTGGGATCTGGTACTTTGTTTGCCAACAATTTGTTGTGTCACTATATAAAATTATTTTTAAAGTTACTTCTGAAACCACAGGATTTAAATTTGCTGATTTCCCCTTTCTGAAAATGACAACCTTAGCACATGACAGCATTTTCCATTATTTTTTAATATACAAAAAGTAATTTATGAAATGTCTTTTTCATTTCTTTAATATACAGAAAGTAATTAGAGATGTCTTACAGTTGATTTTAAAAACTTCATGTATTCAGTACTAATGAAAATCTAATTTAAATTACCTCCTATCTTGTTATCTGATTCTATTAAAAAATTATTTCCAGGCCCTTTACAGCAAAGTGTAGTTATTTCTGAGTCCCTCTATACTTATTTATATTAGTGATTCTCAACTTCCAAATGCATATGCATGTGTATGCTATTTGAAACTAGACACCTATACCTCAATCTTTCTGAGAGTCTGATATGCCCTTCTTTTGGTGGGAGCAAGTGGTACATAATGGACATCCCCCTTTTTTTCCTGTTTGCCAGTAATATGGGTGTGATATCTCTCTGGTATGTTCAGGTAACAACAGGATTAAAAATGACTACTTTTAATAATTTGTGGGTTTGGTGTTTGAGGCTCTCAAGTCTTATTCAGTTCTCTAACAAATGTCTACTTTTCAGAATGTTTTATGATTTCTTGTGAGACATGATGTATAGAAGAATGCTCAATAATCCTATTGTCTATAAAGGCAGACTTTGGAAAAATAATTTATTTTAATAATGGTATATGTTTGTTCCTCTTAATAATGTTTTATGTTTACAATTACTTGTAACTGTGCGTCTCCATGCAACCAGTGTTTTCTCTTTACTAAACTAAATGGTGTTTAGTCAACATATATGTAAAAACGGACTCATTTGCAGAAAGGATATTACTCTTTCCCTTTTAGGAAGGCCCCTCTGCCTTCAGTTAAATATGATAAGCTTAAGAAGAAATAATTGTGGTGCTCTTCTTATCTGCCATAGCAGCATCAGTTTTGATCCATAATGGCTAATGAAGGGTCAATGTCTGATTATGTTGGAGCCATCTCAAAGACACTAAGAAAGAATTTTCCTCTGGATTTTAAAATACAAATTTGTGGTGGGTGGCTTCACATACATTTAAGGAGATGGTAGAGGAAACAGAGATCAGAACCGATAGACAGTTACAGATAGCTGGGAGTATTTTGCATTTTAAGAACATCATAAACAGCGCTGCAGACTGGGATGATTGACCAACAGTTATTTGAAAAGTAGCTGAAAGATTTTTTGGCAGAAACTTGTCATAACTTTAGGGAATTTGAAGAGAACAGAAAAGTGATACTAGTGTA
The DNA here is from genome assembly GCA_023783475.1 of Daubentonia madagascariensis. NCBI lineage: Eukaryota > Metazoa > Chordata > Mammalia > Primates > Daubentoniidae > Daubentonia > Daubentonia madagascariensis. The sequence continues at coordinate 33,359,442 of JAKFHU010001035.1, read as the reverse complement.
AGATATGAATCTCCATAGGGACTTTGCTCCCCTTTCTGGGAATGTGTTCTCATTCCACAGAGTGCAGGTACCAGGGATACTGAAAATAGCTGCAGTTATGTACCAGGTATGGCTTTTAGTAAGACAGCATCCCTGCACTCAGGGATTATATGATCTAGTAGGAGAATGTTCACAGGTGACAATAACACAAGGCAGATAGATGCACAAGACTGTCCTCATGTAACTTTATTACAGATTTCATTTTGCATTTTGAAGACAAGTGCAGGTGAGAGCTATTCAGTGGCCTTTATCAAGATGAAGTATATCTTAGTTTTAATACCTACTGAAAGTTATTTTGTAATCTTTGATTTGTGATCATACGTGAACAGGTATGAAGGACCCGTTCTTGAAGAACCTGCTTATCACTAAGGGCCATTTGATATCTGAGCCATTAACAGCTAAAAGCATATATATACACATAACTGGAGATATTATAGAGCTGTGTTTCTCAACCATTGCTTTTTTTACTTATGCCTCCTATTGCTAAATATTCAAATCTCATGGTCTTCTTTACTTGGTATTAACATTCACAATGAATTTACATACAAAAAAGTTATAAAAATGACTATGCTTTGAAACCTCACTATTTTCCTCACCTTGTTTGAGAATTGTTGTTTTGGCTCTTACTGGTTGAAATGTAATGTATTACGGCTGTCTATTTCTCTTCTTTTTAGTGTTTTATATTTGTGCCTTTGCTTTTATCTCAGGGGTCTTGAATACTCTCCCTAGGTTTTAAAAACAGATAATGAGATACAGAAATTAAAGGTAAAGGTAGTGAAACATTCAGTAGCAAAGAAAAAGGTGGATGTAGTAAGTATAGTTAATTTATGTCTACTCTAGCTAGTTTATACTTTAGCTGCAGTAGTTATTTATTATTATGTAGCAAATTACCCACAAAATTTAGCAGCTTAAACAATAGACATTTATTATCTCACACAGATTCTGAGAGTCCAGGAATCCAGGATATCTTAGCTGAGTGATTCCAGCTCCCAGTCTCATGAAGTTGCAGTCAGAACGTCAGCTGGGCTGCAGTAATCCGAAGTCTTGACTAGGCTGGAAGGTTGACTAGGCGGAGGCCTTTCTTCCTTGCCACGTGGCCTCCCCTTAGGGCTGCTCACAATGTGGCTTCCTCTAGAGCAAGTGATCCAATAGAGAGAGCCCAGTACAGAAGCCTTATCTTGGAAATGATATACCATTGCTTCTGCTATGTTCTTTTGATCACACCAACCAGCCCTGATCCAATGTGGAAGTGTTGTGAATACTGGGGGCCATCTTGTAGGCTGGCTTCCACAAGTAGTCTGCAGCAACTGCTGTCTACCCACCTAAATAATGAGTTAAGATTGTCTCTGTTTTATGCTGGATCACAGCAAAGTAGCAAGTTAGATCCTAACTATATAACATACGTGTAATTTTGCTCATCTTTTTTGCTATGGAAAAGGCCTAGGATTAACATATTAAGCTTTAGCAATTTAAGACTTTCTGGGGCTTTTCCCAGCTAATAGATCCTTTATTTAAATATTTGGATTGAAAAGAAGACATACAAATAGCTAACAGGTATATGAAAAAATGTTCAACCTCACTAATGCAAAGGAAATGCAAATCAAAACCACAATGAGGTGTTACTTCATCCCAGTTACAAGGGCTATTATCAAAAATCCAAAAAATAACAAATGTTAGCAAGGATGCAGAAAGGGAAACTCGTGCACAATGTTGGCGGGAATGTAAACCAGTAGAGCCACTATGGAAAACAGTATGGAGGTTTCTCAAAAACTAAAAATAGAACTACCATATGATCCAGCAATCCCATTGATGGATATATTCCAAAAGAAAGGAAATCAGTATATTGAAGAGATAGCTGCCCTCCCATGTTTACTGCAGCACTATTCACAATAACCAAGATACGGAATCAACCTAAGTGTCCATCAGCAGATGAATAGATAAAGAAAATGTGGTACATACACACAATGGGATATTTTTCAGCCATAAAAAAGAATGAAATCCTGTCATTTGCAACAACATTGACAGACTAAGTGAAATAAACCAGGCACAGAAAGACAAATATCACATGTACTCGCTCCTTTGTGGTAGCTAAAAAAGTTAATTTCATTGAGATGGAGGGTAGAATGATGGTTACCAGAGGCTGGGAAGGAGGCAAGAGTGATGAAGAAAGGTTGCTTAATGGATACAAACGTACAGTTAGATAGAAGGAATAAATTCTAGTGTTCAATAGGACAGTAGGGTGACTATGGTTAACAATTTTTTGTGTATTTCAAAATAGTTACAAGGTTTGGAATGTGCCCTACACAATAAAATGATAACTGTTTGAAGTGATAAATAGCCTAATTACCCTGTTTTGATCATTACGCATTGTGTGCATTTATTAAAATATCACATGTACCCTGTAAATATTTATAATTATTATGTATCCATTAAAAAATTGAAGAAAAATTTTGGATTGTGATCAATGTGTGTTGATGGTAAAGTTAAAGGTATTTTGCCATGGGGTAACTTTTTAAATTACTACATCATTAACAATATAGAAACAGATCCTGGCTTTACTTTTTTTTCTTTTTTAGTTGGCCAAGTGAAATTTGATCCACCCTTAAGGAAGGAGACAGAACCACATCATGAACTTGTAAGTAGTGTAGTCTTGGAATGTTAACACTGAAAATAAATGTTTTAATTTGTCTTTTGAAGATATAGTGCTGACTATAAAAGCTAGTCATTAATATTTTCAAAAGCATTTGGGGAATCAAAAAGGTAAGTAATTCTAAAATTCAGAATAAATAAATCTGTGTTGCTGAGATTGAATATTTTCAAAATTATTTTAGGAGAAACTTACTAGTTTTACCATTCTCTGATTAAATGTTTTTAATGCTGGCCTTGTAATTATTTTTTCATGTTTGTTTTTTCCATTTTTGAGGAGCTTTTGGGGTATGTATTTATAAGGATAAATGCCAAGGTTTCTAGAAGCATCAGAGTAGAGTCAGATCTGTTTAGAGTATTAAAACTCAGGAAGATGAGGCATATATAGTAGATCAAGCTTGTCATTCATTTAAGACTTATAACTGTGTGAATATTCTTTTCATGATTCTTTAATACTCCTTTCAGATATATGGTAATATATTAGATATGGTCTTAGACGCAAAATATTTTGCAAATATTTGAGATGTTAATATTCTATGAAAGAATAAAAAATGAGACATTAAGAAAAACAAAGTCAGTCCTAATGAAATTACTTTGCCAGAGCTCCAGATTATATCTGTTTTACTTTTTTTTCCTTTGCTTCTAATGAGAAGAAAGTAACTGTTAGTAAGTACTAAGGTTTGAAGTGGGAACTTTCTTCTTAAATTTAATGCTTATTTCAACTCGCTTAACTAAAGCATACAAAGGGCGTCAGCCTTTATCTTACAGAGTTATTATAATTCAGTGTACCAATGTGGAGGAAGAAAATGGTAAAGAAAAAGTCTTAAAATTATCATATTATAATACTAAAGCCTGACATTTATGTAGAGGGATGGAGAAGATTAAAAAGAAAAAGTAGTCATGATGTTTATAAATGCTAATTGTATTTTGTTAAGGCAGTTTGAGTTTATTTTCTGTTTCTCTTTTTAAGTTGGCACTGCATGTATTTAAATTCTGTACTAATTTAGTAACTGCATCATAGAGCAAAGTTGTTGCAATGTTGCTTTTTTAGAAGCTGCTTAATATAATTTGACTTTCCATTTGCCTTAATAAAATTATGTTAGCAGGACTTAACTTCATTTGAGAAAGTTTCCCTTTGTGAATTTGTGGCTTTTAGTCTAAGTGTAAGTAACTTGGGTTTCTTGGTCTCTGCTAAACAGCCCGACAGTGATGGTTTTTTGGACAGTTCAGAAGAAATATACTACACTGCAAGATCTAATCTGGTATTTCTCGTCTTCTGATTTTCTTTGTCAGCATTGTTTTAGTCTTAATTGTTTTTTTTTTTAAAACATCAAACATTTTGTCCAGTTTAATGAACCAATTTAAGCATTGTTTTATAAGTTACTGTCATTTAGCAAGCTTCCATATATTAAGAATTGTAGCAATTTTTTCCCACAAGTTAAATAAATATATCTACTCAAATATAATGCTGTAGTAATAAATAAAAATTTTTTATGAAAAACATCAATATTTAATTTTCTCACTCACATATGAGGATTTTTTTTAAATGACATTTCCCTAAATGCCCAGTTTTAATGATGTAACTGGTTTTAATGAACTAGAAACCATCCATATATGTATATATCCATTCATATATGTGAAAAACTTCAGATATGGTACATATATATATTTATTGCATATATTATATATTCATGTATCATATATTACATATATTATATGGTGTATATATATAATATATATAACTTTTCAAGATAATTTACCCCTGTGTTAACAGTGAAATCACTCTCAGATGAAGTTTTAATTTTGCAACATTATGTCATGTCTACTTTTCTCAGGAAAAAACTTAGATTATAAAGCATCCCCAGAGTTATAAATATTAAAACTGTCTTACCATTGTGTAAGAAAAGATGGGAAATTAATACTGATAAATGTTAAATAATATTGTAATGGTTGTTATTAAGTAAATAGTTCTACTTCTGTGGCTGGCCAGAGCCCCAAGTTGTTCCCATATTTACTCCCAGATTCTACTTTTCTGCCCTTTAAATGGAATTTTCCTTTTCTTTCCTTCCTCTCCACCTTAATATACCTCTTTCAATTTTGGTTGGCTTAAATGATTCTTTATATAAATTTTTTAATCTATCCCCTCTAATGTTTTTAGAACATAAGAGATTTTAGACATAATTTCTTTTTTTAGGGAAGTTGCTGTCTTGTTTAGCAGAAAATACATATAAACTGTTGGCCATGCAACAAAATATATAATGGATTGTGAAAATCTTGCCAGGTGACAACTGTTGATGAGGGGAAGCTAGCGTATGATAGGTACCTGGAGGTTGGAGAAGGGGAGCTTGGGGCTGGTGTGATTCCTCTGGCTTCTGGGAGGGACTGAGACTGGTTTCAGTATTGTGCAGGAACCACTGTAGGTTCTTCAGGAAGAGAAGGGACAGATGCCGCCTGTGTTTTACGGGAATGACTGTGGGAACAATGGGCAGCACAGACCACAGTTTTGAGAGATGTCAGATACAGAGCTGGAATTATGAAACTGTCTTACTACTGCTGGAAATACGGGATTAGCTCAAAGAGGTAGATTGAAGTCATCAAAAAGGAAATGATAGGTGAAGACGTGAAATTGCATGTGTTCCTCGTAGTTAGCTCTGAAGACAGACAGAGTGCAAAGTGGTTCCCACAGTGGGTGGTGCCTGTGCTTAGCAGTCAGGTGGAATCAACGTTGGAGGTAGGGAAGACGCAGTTGAAAAGTTAGGAGAGTCAGGAGATGCACTGTCTTGAAAGAAAGAGGGATGTGTCAGATGGCTTAGAGAGGCCGGAAAGTATGAGGACTGAAAATTAACCATCATGGGGGTGAGTGTGATGGAATGAAGAAAAAACAATCAGTGACTTCTGGATTGAAAATGTCTTCAGAATTAGATATATGTAGGCTAGAATGACAATTTGTGAAATTTGCTGTGGGAATAAAAGACCACAGAATTAAAAGTTTAAATGGATTCTAGTATTTATCAATGTTTATTCATATCCTCCATGCAAAAGATAACAACAAAACCAGAAACATAATACTTTAGAGTTACAAATATTCTTTTCTGTACCACGTGTGGAACTAGCCTAGTAACTTGAATAAGTTACCATGTCATGGCTTTGTTCCCTATAATTGCTCCCTTCGCCCTGCCCTGTCTGTAATCAGGAGTTGTAGTACCGAGGAGCATTTCACGGGGGATCTTGTGACGGAGGAGAGCTTTAGGGACAGTTAACTTGTGGATAGTTCTGGCAGAAGAGGATGAATGTAATATTTCTAGAGTCTGCAATTTATAAAATCTACCTTAAAGCTCACTCCTAATGATAAGAAAAGTTAACATTTATCTAAAGGATTTTATATACCAGGCATTATTCTAAGCACTTTAAATATATTAACTTATTATCCTAGTTTTGCAAAAGAGGGGATTTAAGGTACAAAGAAGCTGAAATTCATTACTCTTTAGCTAAGAATAGCAGAGCTTGGCTTTGACCTAAGCAGCCTGGCTCAGGAATTCAAACCTAAACCATTGAGCTATAGTGCCTCCACCCAACATCATCAGTGTTTTTTTAAACTGATACAAGGCTCCTCTCCCCTCTCTTTTTTTTAATCAACATGTATGTCCCATAATTTTTTTTCTTGTGGTAAATGTACATAACATAAAGTTTACTGTTTTAACCTTTTTTAAGTGTACAGTTCATTGGCATTAAGTACATTTGCATTGTTATGCAACTGTCACCACTGTCCATCTTCAGAATGTTTTCATCTTCCCAAACTGAAACCCTATACCCATTAAACAATAACTCCCCATTCCTTCTTTCCTCCCAGCCCTGGCAACCACCATTCTATTTTCTGTCTGTATGAATTTAACTGCTCTAGGTACCTCATATAAGCAAAATCATAACATTTGTCCTTTTATGACTGGCTCAGTTCACTTAGCATAATCTTCAAGGTTCCTCTATGTTGTAGCATGTGTCAGAATGCCCTTTTTGAGGCTAAATAATATTCCATTGTATGTAAATACCACATTTTGTTTGTCCATCCATTGATGGACAGTGGGTTGCTTCCACCTTTTGGTACTATGAATAATGCTGCCATGAATACGGATGTACAGGTATCTGTCTGAGTCCCTGTTTCAATTCTTTTCAATTTATAACTAGAAGTGGACTTGCTGGATTTTATAGTAATTCTATCTGTAATTTTTTTGAGAAACTGCCATACTGTTTTCCACAGAAGATGCACTATTTTACATTCCCATCAGCAGTGCACATGGGTTCCGGTTTCTTCACATCCTCATCAACACTTGCTGTTTTCTGTTTTGTTTTTGTTTTTTGATACCTGAATGGGTATGAAGTGTCCATAGTTATTTCAGTCCCCTAATTTTATGAATCCTAAAATCTTGGCACTGTGAACAAGATTTAGCTCTTCAAATGCTTGTTGCTGGCCACTAAAAACCTGATGAACCCAAAATGTCTGGCCCTCATTTGAGTAGGCAGTTGGCAACAAGATGTCAGCCCTAGATCTTTTGGGACCCAGAGGAAACATTTACTCCCTTAAAGATCTTGCTGCTTAAAAGTTCCATGTTGACCAGGCACGGTGGCTCACGCCTATAATCCTAGCACTCTGAGAGGCCGAGGCTGGAGGATTGCTTGAGCTCAGGCGTTAAAGACCAGCCTAAGCAAGACCAAGACCCCGTCTCTACAAAGAATAGAAAAATTAGCTGGATGTGGTAGCGCAAGCCTATAGCCCCAGCTACTCGGAAGCTGAGGCAGGAGGATCGCTTGAGCCCAGGAGTTTGAGGTTGCAGTGAGCTATGATGACGCCACTTTACCGGGCGACAGAATGAGACTCTGTCTCAAAAAAAAAATAAGTTCAATGTTAGTGATTTCTGGTTATTTTAAATGCTAAGTTTATTCATTTTATGATTTTGTAAATGAATTTAGAATATTACACCTGAATTTTTGTTGCTATCAAAAAGTGATTTCTTAAAAAATAAAAAATCAGGTTATCATAATAATATGAAGCCAGAAAAATAGAGCTTGATTGTTAGGATTGGCAGTCAGTAAGAAAAGTCTTTAAAATTTTGAACGATGCCAGAGTTTTTAATGAAAACAAAAAAGACTCAGTATAATGTGATAATTAAATAAAAGAATTTTGTCCATTACCATAAAAATGGGTTTAACCCACAAAATGCTATTGTCAGATTAAAAGATTATATTATGCATCTATCTCAACTGATGCAATTTTTTTTTCTAATTTGCCTAATTTTACTGAATATTTTGGCCCGTATACCAATAAAAATATGCTGAAAATTAATTGCATGTAAAGCAGTATGTTAATTGCTATGGAGGGGCATAAAGAAGTAGTAACATAATCATTGCTCTGAAGAAGTGTACAGTATACCTATCCTATTGGTATTCATTTCTAATTTTGCAGTATAAAAGTCATTTTATTTTAGTTTGAGACCTCGTAATCTGCTTTTATTAGTCAGAACCCTGCTTAATCAGTTAATGTTCTGATCCCACTTGCTCTTCTGACTTTTTAAGAAATAAAACTTTGAATTATCCTGGATTCACTCCCTCTTTATTTCTATAAATCATCTACCACATTAAAAGGTATCTCACCAATGACCTTATTCATGCCATAATTTTCTCATTTTTTCATGAGAAAAAAAATTTCTCCTGTTCTCTTTTTTTCTTGCTTAAGATATATTGCTAAAGTATTTTTTTCTTTTGTGTTTTTGTAGCCAACTGTATCAATTCTATTGACTTCCTGCTGTTTTCTCATCAGGTATAGACTTTGTAATCTCCCAAGGAGATTTTTTTTTTAAACTACAATAAGAAATTCTTGATCATATATTTTCCTTTTCCAGTGTTCTGCATTACACCCTTTGCTCTTTTTCAGTTCTTTCTTGCACCGTGTTTTCTTAGAAGCTCCATTCTAGGTTTAGAAATAGTCTCCCATTCAATTAAACAAACCACTGAAATTAGGACTTTCTGACCCAAAAAGATATTTTAATTGGTCTAGGATAACCATCTTGAACTTTTGTTTGAGCCTTCAGGTTGAATCTGTAGTAGGTTATTGCATGTTTTCAGTCTGTGTTTTGGTCCTTATTTGACTCTACTATGTAGTTTAAACATTGTCATTCATTAATAAGTTGATGCCTAATTAATGCTACTAATTTTTTTTATGATGGTGTGCTCAAATGTATTCTTATTTAGCTTTTAAAGGATGGCCATATGATACTATCATCTTGGGTTATTTTCAGTGCTTTTCCAAGCATAATTTGGGTAGCATTTTTCTAATATAGTACAGCTTCCAAACCCTTTTTGAAAAGCATTTTAGATCAGTCTTTCTGATCTAAAGATATATAACTAACTACTAACTTTGCCCTGCTTCACTTTTGTTCCTTTTTCTATTTCTTGTCATTTTCTTTGTCTGATTTAGTCTGAATTCCTGTCATGTAATAGGTGCTTGGTAGATAACGGTTGTATTAAATGAGATTAGACACTTTTTAGAAGTATTTAGTATAATACTTTATTTGATGGAATGCCTAGCATGTTGTTTTTGTTCCATAGTTGCTATAACACAACTTGATTTAGGGAGACGAAATTGTTAAAGAATGAGCCCCTTTCAATTTTAGCTTTCCTGGTAAGACTTGGGACATAGCACACTTAATCATGAGACCTAGCTCTATCTACAGCTTCTCCCCTGGCCTGAATGTTACTCTGTATATGAGCCTATGCTCGATTTTCTGTTAAAATGTTATTTTAGACACTTCTCTTGCCTTTCAAATAAGTACGCTGCTGATCACAATTGATTTTCTTTTTTAAATCATTATTATCAACCTGCTAATTATCATGTATCAGATGAGCTGAATATTCTTATGACACATCTCTGTGTATATAATAGAAGCCATGGCCACTCCGCATAAATATGTACTTTGGGAAGCTATCCTTTGATTAAAGGCTTAAGAGATTATATTGGTTAAAGATGTTACTGGTCTGGTAGAGGGCCCAGTTATCTGTAGCTGAAGAAAACAAACTTGAATCTAGAATTGTATGTATAGAGATTAGTGTTTCTCTTTACTGAATACCGAAGTTTAAAGATTATTGTATAAAGTCATGACCACTTAAATTATGCAGCAGAGGAATTGTGTGGCAGTCTTGTGGTAACAGTGATTTTATCTTATTAAGATATATCATTATAAATTTAAAAGAACAGGTGTCCTTTTTCATTAGAATTTCATGTGATACCAGTGTGACAGTCAGCTAATCTTTCTTGTTTGTAATGTATTATCTTTTCCATCACTGGTAAGAACATTTATTATTATGCATGGAAGAACACAAATATTGAAGAAGACAAAATTTGAGTCTTGTCTAAACTAGGATTTTGATTTTGATTTTCATCAGATATTTTTTTGACAGGTCTTAGAGTACTTAAATTTTAAAGTGCTTTTCTCTTAAATATAATGTATTGCTTAGAATCCTCATGTTCTGAGGCTTAGTATTTTTGTGATCTGGAATTATCTTTGTTTATCTTAAGGCTGAAGTGTTAGTTATCTATTTATAGGAAAATAGACAATTGGCATTTGAACAAGCATTTACTTAGGGTGCAGTGCATATGTGCCAAGTACTTTGCTAAACCATGGGCTATAGGGAAGGAAGATACATTTGACCATTTCTCGTTGTTTGAGGAGCTCACAACCTGGCCACTATTTTTACAGACTTATTAATAGATTAAAATCCAGTGTGAGTGCTAGAGGAGATCTGTGTATTAAATGCTGTAGAAACATAGAAAAGACTGCAGATATCTTCCTGGACAGTTTTGGAAGGCTGCCCAAGGTGACCTTTGCGTTAATCCCTGATCGTGAATCTGACAATATCTTGTAAAAATAAAAAGCACTTTAAGTATGCTATATTTATATTTAGACTCTTATTATTCTAAATAGGATTCATTTAAAATGTTAAATATTCCCCCTTTATAGTTAAAACAGTGCCTAAAATACAGTGGCTTTTTAAAAAGGGGACAAAAGGCAACTTCATACAAAATTCGTTTGAAAATTTGCTATTTTACCCTTTAAAAAATTCTTGAAAGTTCTTCAAAGCAATTTACAGTCTTGTACATGTTCACATGTATAATTTACTTTAAAAATAATATCCAATTATATATCTTTAAAAAATTATTACCTGCACGAAGCAGCAGTACAAATATGTGACTGTGTATATATACATAATTGTTTCAGATCCTATATACAAAGAAAACCAAGATTTTTGTTGCTTATTCTCTTTTCTGATCATTTTTGCTTTGTTATCACTTGAAAATAAATGCCTTATCTGAGCTTTTTTTCTTTCTGAAAACTGGATTTTACAAGTGTTAATTATAATAGTAGTAACTCTAAATGAAACTTTGCATATATTATTTGGAAAAATTCCCAGAAAAATACTCAACCTAAATAATAAAATACTTAAATAAGGACTACAAACTTCTGAAATCTTTATTGTTGGAAGTCCTACCATGCCTTCTTTTTAAGAACATACAGCAATACAGATTTATTTGGGATCTGGGGTTTCTCTTTTTTAAATAATATATGTTAGTATATTGTGGTGTGTGATACATTACTATTTTGCTAAATATTTCATTTTGTACTATTAGGATCTACAACTAGAATATGGACAAGGACACCAAGGTAGTTACTTTTTAGGTGCAAACAAGTAAGTAAAGTTCTTCTAAAATTTAATTTACTTCAAGAATTATTAAGTTGACTCTAATATGATATTTTAATATTTAAAGTAGTAAATTCTATTGGGCTGGTAGATATATTTTATAATATGCTTTTTACTTTTTTCCATTGCTTCCCTGCTCATCATTTAGTTAAGAAAAAGGGATTATCACTTAAATTGCCAAAATCTTCCAGCAGTGTAGATATTATTTTAATAATCAGAACAACTTAAAACTTCAAAATATTATTTGTGTTGCTTTAGAGAGTTTGTTATCGAAACTACAAGGGCGTTTCGGCCTAGGTCCAGTTGCTTGCCGCACAAAGATCCAGTTACTGAGACAAGGAGGATTGCCAAGGAAGAAAGGAATTTTAATGCAAAAGATGTCTGTCAGGAGAGAAATAGTCTCAACTCTGTCTCTCTGACCAACAGAGATCATGGGGCTTTTTAAAGAGGGGCCATGTGCACTGGGGCAGGTCGTGGGGGATGGTGATTCTTGGCATCAGGAGTCTTGCTCAGGGGCCTTTGAATCTCTTGTAAAAATTCTATGATTTCTGGGAAACAGCCCAAAAAATTCCAGTAGGTAAAAGAGGAGATTATAAAAAAACATGTAGGGATCATCGAAATTTGTTCATAGAGTGGTTACAAGTTGAGGCATATATATTCCCATATTTTAAGTTAAGCAGTGGAGAAGTGGTGACTAAAGACAAATAGCTTAGTTTTAAGGATAATAATGCAAAATCATGTCTTTCCTCTTTTTTATAAACTAAATGTTTTTTATTTAAATATACTATCTTTTCCCAACACAGAGAAAAAAGGCTTTGATTGACAACCTAGAGAAATGTATTAGTTTTGATTTAAGCTGAACTTCAGTTAAATGCTATGAGAGTTTTTTTTATATTAGCCTTGATACTATTATTAAGCCTTTTTATTATTATTGGCCTTTATGTTTTTTAAAATGGAAAATAAGTACAAAATTTCCCTGGTATAAAAATGAAATTTTACCTAAATAGTAACTATTTGCTATTTATAACTTGTCTTAACTTGTTGGTGGACAACAAAGGAGAAAGTTAGCAAATAAAAAAATCTGAAGTGTTTTTTATATTATTTTCTCTAAATATGAGATCACTAGTTTTAAGGACCCTGTTAGCAAATTTCGCTGTATTTTAAGAGACTGAATAATTTGAAAAAAATATTTCATTTACCTTTTTTGAATCATTTAAAATATATTTTAAAATTATGTACTTGCAAAATACAAAACATATGGCCCATCACTAAATGCTTTTTTAGATTCCTTACTTTCCATTGCCTGATTTCTGATTGTTAGACATTCTCATAGTATATAGTTATTTTGGCTAGGTAAAATGTTAATAATTTTGCCCAACCTTCATTTTTTGATTAATTGGATCCCTGCTTAAGGAACTGTATTCTATATAACGAATCATTGGCAAGGTAGGTTGGCCAAAAGTTTGACCTTTGGCTGTGTTTCGTGTGTAGTATACATACATGTGACATGAGCATGGATGTAGCACCTCTCTTGCTGTATTGATATGTCTGCTTTATTCTTGTGACCAGGCAGTGTTTTAAAACTCACAGGATTTCCTGCTTTCTCCATAGGTGATCAGGCAGACAGATTTCCGTTGGTGGGTTTCTACCCATCCAGACCATGCAGGACCTATCAAATTAGAATTGTTACATAGGATTTTTCTTTTTCTTTTTTAACAGAAAGCATATGTGTTTTGACTTATACTTGGTTGTCACCTTTTCTTTTTCTGATATATCACTGAGGTCAACTTTTCTGACCATTTATTTAAAACCAAAAAAATACTACTGTTAAAAGATAACTCTAAATTATTTCTGATTTTATTTTAATGTAGAGCAAAAATTTAAAGATAAATTCCCTTATAATAACTTAAATAGTAGGGAATAGAATAAATTGAATTATACGATTCTTGGCACAATTGAGTGTAGTAGTAGTAAATGCCAGATCCAGAGTCAGAACTGGCTCTTCCTATAAACTACGTGACTTGGAGAAATTTACCTTCATTATCTCTTGTAAAATGGGGATTATATTAGTATCTGCCTCATAGGGTGCTAAGGATGAAATGAAATAATCATTGTAAAGCATTTAGCACATTTAGGATTTAGTAAATACTTATTAGTTGCCCTTATTTATAGTAAGTTACTAGGTAAATAATTATTGATTGTGTGAGCAAGCAAATAACATGAATGAATAAAATTATTCTTCAGTTTTAGAGAAATAGGGAGTTTTTTGTTTTGAAATATAATCAGGACAGTACACAAATTGTTTTGGGGCAGGAAGCAATTGTGAAAGATTTAAGAAACCTGCAGCATGAATTCCTTAGCTAATTTGAATATGCTGAGTATTTTGGTGCTGGTTTTAGACTTCTCCCATATCAGTTTCCTCACTCCATCAGTTAAATCTGTGTTTGCACCGTTTCATTGTACACTGTTTCATTTTTAACCTTTTCCTCAAAATTTCCTAGTCATTTTAGATTGACTTAGTAATTCAATGTCTGAAGGCATTATTTTTATTTTGTTTTGTTCTTTACTTTCTGAAAATTCCATAATGACAGAATTCTAGTAGACTGGTGAATAGTGACGTTGTTTATTGTATAACACTCAATCTTGGTGAATAAATCACTATCACATTTTCTCCAGTGCTCTCAAGATACAGTATTTACTGTAAACAGACCTTTTAGCAAATTTAGCCATGTTTTATTTTCTATTTTATAATTCCTAAAAAGTAAATCATCTATTGTACTTTTCATTAAGACTTTATGAATTCTGTAACCTTAACAAAATATCTTAACACGTAATAGATTTATAAGTAAATGAATAAAAAATATATGAGTTCCAAAGCCGTGAGTCAGCTGCTTTTCCATGTTCACTTATTCAGCCTTTCTTTTATTGTAAGAGAACTCCCAGGAAGATTTTTTTTAAAAAGTGGAATGCCGTATAAATCCAATTAAATATGGTAACTGAAAGTAGAACTACATTTTAAATTCTCTTCCTATTTTCAAATCCTAATATTTCATACTAGAGAAAAAAAAGTCTCAAAAAATATTGTCATTTGCTTAAGAAAAAGTATTTTTTCACATCTTCTAAAATGATATAAAAGTTCACTTGTACAGTTCAGAGACATTATGTTTAATTTGGTAAAATCATTTAAAGCAGTGCTTCTCAAATTTTTGTTCTTAGGACTCCTTTACAGCCTTTAAAATTCTTGAGAACTCATCAAAGACCTTTTGTTTATAGGGGTTAATAACTATCAATATTTATAGTATTGGAAATTAAACTGAGAAATTTTCAAAATATTTACAAAAATGTTTTAAAACAATATCATTGTATGTTATCATAAGTAACATACATTTTTTTGTGTATTTAAAAAAAAAATCCCCATCCTTAGGGGCCAGATCAAATGCACCTCTTTACAGCACCTTTATAACACCACTGATTTCCTCTCATGAGACTTAGAGGCAGCAAATAATTGCAATAAGAGGCTTTATATATGTCAGTGCAATACAGCAGAGGTCCACTAACAACATTTTTTGTGAAAAATAGCTGTTTTTTTCTGAAACAAAATAATATTATTAAGAAAAGTAGCATTATTTTATTTTTTTTACAAATCTTAAGACCGTCTTAATGGAAGACAACTAAATTCTCATGTCTTGCTGCTGCATTTAATCTGTTGTGATAACACACATCTTGTAGTCTCTGGAAAACTTCAACATATGAGACAATAAGAGTGACAAAGGGATTATGTATTGTGAAAATAGTTTTGACCTTGCAAACCCCCTACAGGAGGCTATGAGAACCCCAGTATGCCTGTACCACAGTTTGAGAACTGCTAGTTTACAGAAATGTTACTTAGTCAATAATAATGTTGAACACAACACTAAGCAAGTACTTACTCTGTTTTAAGTTACTCTTCTAAGCACTTTACTTATGTTAATTCAGTATATCTTCAGACAATCACTTTGAGATAAGTACTGTGGTGATTCCCATTTTATATATATGGAAAACTAAAGCATAGGGAAATCAAAGTAACTTATCCAAGGCCATATACTGCAGTGGTAGAGGCAAGATTCAGATTCATGCAATCTTAGCTTTAAGGCTCGTCCTCATTTTGCTCTACTCCCTCTAGACAGAAGCTCCTACTTTCTTAGAACTGGCTCTTGGAGAACTTTGTGAGTAAGATAATATTTGACTGTGGTACCTCAATTTTTATATTTACAAAGTAGAACTTGCAATTAGCTTATGATTTTACTAAGGCATTTACCACTCCAGATTCATAATTCTGTTATTTTTTAAAACTTAAATTGTTATTAAGCTGGCCTGATGAAAATATTTTGCTAAAAGCTATTGTATCAATTGCTTTTAGTAGATAACCATACCTTTCAGTTTCTCTGGTTTTATGTTTTGATAATTCTAAGGGCAGTTTTCCCCTATATGTTTTAGGAGGGAAAATGATTAAAAGGTGCTACCTTATAATTTTTAGAGAGAATAAATTTTTTGCTGAAACACTTTTATCCCAGTAATTTATTGGTGACTATATTTCTGTCTATCCCATTAGCTAGGAGAAGGCTATTGAGATTTTATGCTTGAAGAGTATAATTTAGGATGTATGCTGCATGAACTTGCAGCGAAAAGAAGTAAGGGAACTTCAGGAATGCCCTAAGTTCTCTCTTACATTCCTGAAAATTAAAGTTTTGTATATTGCTCCTAATGGTAAAATCCTCGCACCTGGTCTGATACAGGCTTAGTCTCCCAAAAGTGTAAATGTGTTTGCCCGTGCACCACTGGAGAACAAATCCTTCAGGTAAGTGAGTGTCTTCCGTGAAAGCAAAGTGCTACTACATTCATGTATTCACATCACATGCATGCATGCTTCTGCAGAGAGATCCAACATGGTGAGTTTCATTTTGTAGGATTGCCTGAGAGCATGATGTTTTTTTAAAGTGTGTCACCTTCCTTATTTTAAGAAAAAGAAAATATAATTTCAGGTGTCAGGTATAATATTCCAGGTAAAATTTGAATCCTGGAAACCCCGGACTGTTGACCCTGCAATTATTGTTTTGTCAGTACTGTTGTGACATTTCATGGTGAATTGTATTCTGTTTGAATTGATATTTTTCAGTAAACCATAGGATTTATTTTGCTCATTTAAAATACATAAGACATCAGCAATAGAATGTAGAGGTATCTCATTAAATATAACTTGATATATTATGGTTACAGAGGTGATCACTATAGCAAATTTTCAGTAAATGGTAAAAAAGTAATCATTAAAAAAATTTATCGGTAAGGTTAAAGTGATAAAAATATATATTTGATATTTCTTTGCTTGTTTACTCACATTTTTTGTTTTTTCTTTTTCCTTTTAAGGAGTCTTCTCAAGTCTGTTGAAGAAGAATTACATCAGCGGTAATTTTAATTTTTAACTAAACTTAAAATACTTTAAGTCACAGATGAGTAGTCAGTTTGCCCCCTTCTCTGTCGTGTAGCCTAAGATTATTTTGCTTTGTTTTTTTTTAATTCTGAATTTATCCTATAAAGATGTAGAAATAAAATTCTGTCTTGCTACTGCCTTTCCTGCATTTTCTAAAATTTCTTCTTATACTGTTTTGGTAAAGTCCATTTAATAACAATGACATTATCCTTTTTCTTTAGAGGACATGTGGCACATTTAGAAGATGATGAAGGGGATGATGATGAATCTAAACAGTAAGTTCTGTCTCTATTTTTGGTAAAAAGAAAAGGTATCATTTGACCTGATTTCATAAATCTAGCAGCTTAACATTGGCAGTAATTTTAATATCATTAGTAATAATATTATGGGTTATACCACAGTTTCTTTTCTTTTTCTCTATTCCAGTTGTATTAGCTCAGGCTGACATACAAAATACCATAGACTAGGTAGCTTAAACAACAGAAATTTATTTCTCACAGTTCTGGAGTCTGGGAAGTTCAAGATCAAGGTGCCAGCCAGCTTGGTTCCTGGCAAGGGCTCCCTTCCTGGCTTGCAGACAGCCATCTTCTGGCTATGTCTTCACATAGCCTTTTTTCTTTGTGTTCGTATGGGAGGATGTGGGGAGAGCTATCTCTCTTCCTCTTCTTATAAGGCCACCCATCTCATGAGATTAGGACCCCACTGTTACAACCTCATTACCTCCTAAAAACCCTATCTCCAAATACAGTCACATTGGGAGTTAGGACTTCAACATGTGAATTTTGGGGCAACACAGTTCAGTCTGTAATACTAGTGGATCACAAAGAACTTTGAAAAAAACTAATTAACCAGGATAATAATTTTTTATTGTGGATTAGTCAGTAATTGATAGCTCCTATAATTACTACTACAACTACAAGGAAGCTTGTTATATGTTTGATTAAATTTCATCTGATATATAGCACATAAACAAATACTTTGGATATAAATGTGTATTTGTAAAGAGGGAATATTTTTACTATTTCTGCATTGATCTTCAGTCCTTTTAGTTTAGTTTTTTGTTTTGTGTTTTTTTTTTTTTTAAGAAAGAAAGATGCGGTTTTGTGGTAGAATGACAAGAGCTCTTGATTAGCAATTGGAGACACACGTTTTCCTTTCCATCTCACTACTCTGTGACCTTGCGTAAGGTCACATAACCTCTCTGGGCCTCAATATCCTCATCTGAGAAGTTAGTGTTTCATCATCTTTTAATTCTTTCTATTTCTAAAACTGATCCTGAGCTGTAATGAATCTTAGCTTCAATCAAATTCTGCCTGTAATTTTATACAGTACATATATAGTTTTTGATGAGCTTCATCAAAGGTATTTCCCATCTTACAGAAGCAAAAATGAAGCTTACAATGTGATATATTTTATATCATATTTTCCTAAGCCAGCTATTGCTTATGTTCTTAAATTATTTATCCTTCAATTGATATAAACTAGAATTATAGTTATCTTTTCCAATTTTAATTACAATATAGTATTTGAAACCAAGAAAACATATCTACTCAATTACTTTTTTAATTTAATTTAATTTTTTTACTTGACAAATAATAATTGTACATATTCATGGGGTATATAGTGATGTTTCAATACGTATAATGTATAATGATCTGATCAGGGTAATTAGCATATCCATCATCGCAAACATTTATCATTTCTTTGTGTTGGGGACATTAAATATCCTCCTTCTAGCTATTTGAATATAAATAATATATTATTGTTAACTATACTCATCCTACAGTGGTATAAAATACTAGAACTTATTCCTCCTTATTCTAACTGTAGTTTTGTATCTTTTAACAAATCTTTCCCTATTCCTCCCTTCCCTCTACCCTTCCTAGTCTCTAGTATCCTCTACTTTGTACTTCTATGAGATCAACTTTTTTAGATTCCACTTATGAGTGAGATCTTGCAATATTTATCTTTCTGTTTCTGGCTTATTTCACTTAACATGATGTCCTGCAGTTCCCAATTACTTCAGAATAATACCTCATTCAGTATCATTTGAGTCTGAAAGTTTGAAGTTGCAGTGAGCTATGATGACACCACTGCACTCTAGCCCAGGCAACAGAGCAAGACCCTGTCTCAAAAAAAAAAAAAAAAAAAAACACCTTTTCATAACATAACTTGAACATTTCGCAAGATAGTTTGGAAAAAACTCATAATCTTAGAAAATGGTACTTGTTTTTATAGGTTTTTCCCCATATCTTTTGAAAAAATTATCATGTTTTAGTAATTGATTCATTTATAAAATGAATAGTTCTGATTCTAAACTCTTGTGTTTTTAGTTCAACCATGAAAGCAAAAGTTCCACCTCCTTTGCCACCAAAGGTAGACAGATTTATTTTTCAATTTGAATTGTGTGTATATGTGTATTATTGCTCTGCCTCTTTCTGTGTTGATAGTTATTCTAGCTTTTCATTTGCAATCCACAAAGAAAAATCATCAAGTTGCTAAACTATGATTTAATTAGATGATTTTGATTATTTTTATTTGTCTTTTTTAAAATGTCAAG
Organism: Daubentonia madagascariensis; assembly: GCA_023783475.1. Classification (NCBI taxonomy): domain Eukaryota; kingdom Metazoa; phylum Chordata; class Mammalia; order Primates; family Daubentoniidae; genus Daubentonia; species Daubentonia madagascariensis. The sequence goes on along the minus strand of JAKFHU010001035.1, from coordinate 33,339,982 downwards.
CTTGTCCTTTAGTGTTCATTCTAAGTAACAAGTTCTAGAAATTTATATGCTGAAAATGATTGTATTAATGGATTAGTGTTATTTCACTTGGGTTAGAAAACTCACATTTTTGTAAGGTTTTTTCCCTCAAAATCTATACTTTGCTATTACTGATTTCTAAGAATGGGTAAAGGGTAGTGATTTATCATCACAGATATTTAATATTCAGAAGATAATTTTAAATTAAAAATATAAAATAGGGTGGTAATTTTAAAAAATTTTTTAGCAAAATTCTTTTTCCAACCAGAATCATCATAAAATAATAAAATAATTCCAACTGATAGGATTTTTTAAAAGTACGAGTTACTATAGGTAGTGATAATATAAATTTATTTTGATTTTATAAGTCCATATGCATAGCAGATTTCAATTATAAAATGAGCTGTTTTAACATTTAAAATCTGGGTATTATAAATGAGAGTTGGAGTCTTATCAGTCTTGGCATCCAATTTATTACTATATTTTATTTTCATTTTATACTATTAAGAAAATCCTGATTCACACAAGGAAATAATGCTGTACTTGCTTATTTAGTTTATGTTAGCAGAAGTAGAGAGATCTGAACTTCAAAGAAATACGTGTTGAGCAATCTTCCTAATAAGGGACACATTCATAAGAATTTTTAAATTTTCCAAACCTTCAGCCAACTAGAGATTTTTCCATTGTCTGCACAAAAAGTTTCTCAGGCATAGTGTTGTGTTTGTATTCTCCAATATGATACATTTTAATTGGTATCTTCTCCTGCCCCTAGTCTGAAAGATCCATTTATAACATAAAAGACATTGAGTCTTCCAGGAGACAGTTTATTAGCCTTGATAAGGAGCTGAACTTTGATTAGCTTGAATATTTAAAATAAAAAGAGAATCATTTAAATTGGAGGTGATAAGAAAGACTAGAATATTTTTATTTGTCTAGTCTAAGTGGGAAGGCTTGTGAGAAATTAATGGAAAGACATTGGCCAGGCAGTGGCTCATGCCTATAATCCCAGAACTTCAGAAGGCTGAGGCAAGAGGATCGCTTGAGGCCAGTAGTTTGAGATGAGTCTGGGCAACACAGTGAAACCTTGTCTCTACAAAAAAAATTTTTTTTTAATTAGCCAGGTGTGGTGTCACATGCCTAGTCCTAGCTACTTGGGAGCTGAGGCAGGTGGGTCACTTAAGCCCAAGAATTCAAGGCTGCAGTGAGCTATGATCATGCCACTGTACTCCAGCCTGGGCAACAGAGTGAGACCTTATTTCAAAAAAAAAAAAAAAAAAAGGACATAGAGGCCCCTCCCCCTTTTTTTGGCACAGAAGCAAAACCTGAGAAATGTACACATTTGAGTGTACATTCTTAGAGTATATTTTAAATAATATATTAAGATAATCTGAACTGGATAGTTGAATAACCTTGAAACTCATGTGGTAAACACAGTTTGAAAGCCTCTGATATATAATAATACTTACTTCAGGAAGGTAATTTCATGTTTAATTTTTGGTCTTTTTTTCTGTATTATTTTAGCCTAAGTCCATCTTCATACCACAGGAAACTCATTCTACTGAGGATGATAATCAAGGAACAATCAAGAGATGTCCCATGTCAGGGAGCAGCCCAGCAAAACCATCCCAAGTTCCACCTAGACCACCACCTCCCAGATTACCCCCGCAAAAGCCTGTTGCCTTAGGTAATGGCGGCAAATGGGTGAAGGCAGATGTGTTACCGGGTTTTCATAGTATGTGGGGGAAAAAATGGAGGAAATCTTTCTTTTAAGAGAGTATTTGAAATTCCTTTGAGGGAGGAGAGAAGGAAAGCAACGGCTATGGAGATGTTTTCTGCTTTTTGCCTCATGGTCAGTGTTTTTATGACAGGATTCCCTGTGACCCAGTGTGGGATATTTTGCCCCTCATTTCTCATTTCACATTTAGCTTTCCCTCTTCTGGAGACTGGTTTATGCCCATTCATCATTTAGCTACTGTGTAGAGACAATAGAAATTAAACTCTGAACAAACGAGGAAAATGTGTTTGGGTTCTAGGCTACTTCTGTTTTAGAAAACAAGAGGATGCTTTGTCTAACTCCTTTATTTTATTTCATTTAATCACTTTTAGAAAAATGATTGTCATTGTTTGCTGGGTATTTTGCCTTCAAATTAATACTAGAAGGTGCTGTTTTAACACTGTGAAGTTTCCTCTGTCTTATCCAAAAGAACCAATTAAAAAAAGACCAACTAAAGTTTCTTGGATAACATAATATAAATCACCCCTTTTCTGAAAGTAGTTATGAATTCAGTACTTCTTTTTTGTTTTTTTTTAATGCAAATAAATACATGTACAACCTGAATTTAAATTTGCCTAATATGCCAGAAATAGAAGTATAAGTAGAAGAACATATATGTAAGACTTCTTACTTTAGTACTGAATATTCTGATTGGGTGATCCCAAATGAATAATGAAACTGTCTCAGAGTTAATATATTTCTTTCCTACTTGATAATTTTCTGAATGAAAATTTTCATGAAAATTAATCATTTTTCAATATACTTTAACATATCTTATTGAAGGAAATGGAGTGAGTTCCTTCCAGTTAAATGGTGAACGAGATGGCTCATTATATCAACAACAGAATGAACATAGAGGCACAAACCTTTCAAGGAAAGAAAAGAAAGATGTACCAGTAGGTATTGATATTTGTAAGCTGTACTTATATTTGTTTCCTTTTTCACTATTAAGTTAATTTCACACTTGTAATTAGTGAAACAATAGCAGTTATATATTTTATAATTATTATATTGCTATTTTAGTGTATTAATTATAATGATGAATAGATTATTTAAATCTTGGAAAAAAGTAACTTTGCTATGGTAAACTTGAACGATGGCGTTCTGGTGTTTAAATTATTTAGACCAATTTGTTATATAGTGTATTATAATATAAAACATGGTCTTCATACAGATAAATGCTTAGTATTCTTGTGATTATTCACAAAGTAACTATAATTATTCCCATTGATGAGAATTGATTCTTAAAAGTTTCTCTTATAGTCTCAAGACGTTATGGAAAGAAGGACATAGATAAAGAAAGTTATAGCTTCTACTTCAAGACAAATTTCTCACTGTAGATTACATAATTGATATTGCTGCTCTTGCGCAAAGAAAACAGCTAACGAGGGGGGAAATCTAGCAGATATATCACTTCAGGAAAGGTGAAATTAGCTGTAGTGGCTACTCCTGGCACAAATGTTTGATAAAACACTATGACATAGCTATCAAAACATAAATACTGCTTAACAGGGATCATAAGAGATGAAATTTTTTAAACATTTGTAAAGAATTCTGATTATTGGAAGACATTCATGTATCATCATAGAATTTAAGACCACAGTAAAAAATCCTTAAAATCCCTAATACTTCAACAAATGTCAATGAGATGAAAGTATTTTTTGAAGTTTTTTATATACTAATATTTGTTACTTCTATAGAAATTTGTAATATATTTAGTAAGTTTATGTGCGTATATGTGCTGTGGTTTGTGCAGTAAGCACACCAGTAGAGGCTTTTGTACTATATCTATTTAACTTTTTAAAAAGATTTCACTATAGAATATGACATACCGTTTTTTAAAATTTAATTAAGGCATTTGACTGGGGTTATTCATTGTAATTTGTGAAATTTAGGACATTTTTAACAAGAGTGTAAAACGTCTTTCAGGAATGGGTTTTATGAAGTTCTGTCCAACTGAGCAGTGTCTTTTTGCTTTGAACAGTTTAAATTTTAGCAGTCCTGCTAATGTAATAGTACAAAAATGCAGCTCAATGACTGTAACGCAGTATATAATTGCCTTTGGGAGATGTAAGCATTTTTTATGTATGCATTTTTAACTCACTTTTTCTGCTACCTTACTTCATTAAGATAAGGAACTAATAGTCTCAGCAATTCTGAGATAAATATGTCCATGGCTCTATCAGAGGATAAGCAGTATCTGTGGTATATTGAAGCATGCTTACAGTTTTTGCTGTAATTCTTGAAATTATTTACAGCCAATTTTTTTAGTGCTTAAGTTAAATCTGAGAGTTACAATATTCAGAGCTCCCTAATTAAAAATGTTTTGCTAAGATAGATGACATCAGATAATTTAAGAATGTCAGTATGAGAAAAAAGTACATAAATTATTTGCAAAATGGAATAAAACGTTGTCAGAAATTGTTGGCAGTAATATGTTGTACATCCTCAAAAACATATCTACAAAGTAAAATGTCATATAATCTTAATTTCAGAAATGTCATTTCACATTTTTATATCATATATATGAAATCAATTAACAGATTTTTTTTGTTTGCTTTTATCTCATTGTTTAAATGATTCTGATTTATGTCAGATTGAGGGGGAAATTATAATGTCATTTCTTAAAATGCTGTTATTAAGATTAACTTTGAAAGAAATCTAGACTTTCATAAAATTCATGCCTAAATATAATCCAAGGAGCTTCCCTCTCTAGGGGACAGTTCACATACTCAGGAATGTGACCCCTTGGAAAAATATCTGACATTCTTGAGGATCTTGTAGGTGAGCAAATATGCAACTTTTGCTTTCCTTGTAATTGTCTGTATACTGTAACCAAGGATTAGTATACTTGAATTCATCAAAATTTAAAACTTCCATTGACAAAATGCATTGTAAACATGGTTAAGATAATCTACAGACGAGGACAAAATATTTTTTTATATATAACAGATAAAATATTCAAATCTAGAGTATATTTTTTAAACTCCAACAAATAGATACAAAAAAAAATTCAGTAAAAAAATGGGAAAAGAGGAAGAAGTACAGATAGCAAATAAACAGTTTTTAAAAAGATTCTCATCCTTCCTAGCAATAAGAGGCATACAAATTAATGAGAAATGTGTTACTGATCAGCTTGATAATATTGCTGTGAGACTTAAGGAACCAGGGACTCTCATACCTTGCTGGTAGGTGTGATGTGTGATATGCACACTCTGAAAGGCAGTCTGGCAGTCAGTATCTGCTAAAATATAAAATACAGACCCCGTGTACTAATAGTTTTACTTCCCGCAGTATATGCTGAAAAAAACCATTCACATACTGCATAAGAAGGTATATGCAGGGGTGTTCATTTCAGCATTGTTATTATAGTAAAATATTGAAAATAACCTAAATATCCAATAACATTTATGAAATATCTAAATAAAGTATGTTATATTCATACTATGCTGCAGTTAAAACAAATGAAGTATGTCTGTATGATACAGAATGCTGTCCAAAACCCAATTTAGAGGCAGAGAACAAGTAGATAAACAGTGCAAATGTTTTATGTTTTAAAACACACACAAAAACAGTATTTTCTATGAGGGCGTGTATGTAAATATATACCAAAAAAGTCTGGAAAGCTGTACAAATATGTAAGTACATCTATCTAATTGCTTAGAGAAAGATTTGGAAGGTTACATACCAAACTGGTTTTTGGGGGACAAATACTAGAAATAAGTATACTGTGAAAGCATTATAGGGAACTTCAGCCTTATTTATAATATTTTGTTTTACAAAGAGAGTGTATGTGTGTATTTTATTTGGATAAATGTGTTTGAGATACAGTATTATTATGCCAAACAGCAGCAAAAAATGTGTAATCATGCATGTGTTCTTTTTCTAGAAGCCTATTAGTAATGGTCTTCCCCCAACACCTAAAGTGCATGTGAGTACTAAATATCAAATAGGCTAAGTTTTCAAACTAAGTACAGTGACAAGTAATTGCTTGAATGTGTATCTTTGATTAGATTTTTTGCCTGTTTGAAAGAACCTTCATTATTTTTGAAAAAAATCTATGAGATTGCTACTTGAAATATTATTTGATTATATCTTAAAAGTAGCTTTTCAAAATAAAAGTATGATAAATTATACTTTTTAAAGCTCCGTGATTCCAAAATTTGTTAATATCTTATTTGCAGCTATTTTTGAAGAAATGTGAAAAAGGCCCATGAACATACTAGGAAGTACAAAATGTAGATATGACATTTTTTTCTGACATGTTTTTAGTGGATCAAAACCATGGGATTTTAGAACAAGAAGGAGCACTGAAGGAACATCTGGCCCGACCTTTTATTTTGCCCTTGAGTGAAACTGAGACCCAGAGATCTTAGTCATCAAGATCACAAAATTCCATTCAATGCTAGCCAGAATTTAGATGCCCTATATTATAGTCTGGGTTGTTTTGTTTGTTTGTTTAGAAACAGGGTCTCGCTGTATCCAGACTGGAATGCAGTTGCCCAATCACAGCTCACTGTAAGCTCCAACTCCTGGGCTCAAGCACGTGCTACCATGCCCAGCTAATTTTTTGTATAAATGGTGTCTTGTTATGTTACCCAGGCTGGTCTCGAACTCCTGGCTTCAAGTGATCCTCCTGCCTCAGCCTCCCAAAGCGTTGGGATTATAGGCGTGAGCCACCACCCAGCTGTTTTTTTGTTTGTTTGTTTTAAGTTAGACCATGCTGTCTTCCTTTTTCTCTTTATTTTTTTAATTGACAAGTAAAAATTGTATATATTTTTGGTATACAGCATGATTTTTTGATATATGTATATGTTGTGAAATGACTAAATCAAGCTATTTAATATATGGATTACCTCGCTTATTTTTATGTTAAAATCTACTCTCTTAGCAACTTTTAGGTATACAATATATTTTTATTTACTATAGTCACCGTGATGTACAATAGATCTCTAGAACTTACTCTTCCTGTCTAGCTGAATTTTTGTCTCCTTCCTTTAACCAACATCTCCCCAACCCCTCATCCCCCAGCCTCTGGTAACCATCACTTTACTCTCTGTTTCTATGAGTTCAACTTTTTTAGATTCCACATATAAATGAAATCATGCAGTATTTGTCTTTCTGTGCCTGGCTTATTTCACTTAGCATAATGTCCTCCAGGTTCACCCATGTTGTCAAAAATGGTAGGGTTTCCATCTTTTTTAAGGCTGAATACTATTCCATAGTGGGTATATACAGTTGTTCCTCCATATCTATGGGAGAATTGTGCCGGGATCCCCCCACAGATATTAAAATCCAGGTATGCTCAAGTCCTTTATAAAAAATGACATAGTATTTGCATATAACCTACACACATCCTCCCATATACTTTGAACTAGATCACTTTTATTATCTAATACGAGGTAAATGCTGTGTAAATAATTGTTATGCTGTATTGTTTAGGGAATAATAGCAGGAAAAAAAGTCTGTACATGTTCAGTACAGATGCAACCATCCATTTTTTTTCTGAATATTTTTAATTGGATATTGGTTAAATCTGTGGATGCGGACCCATGAATATGGAGGTCTGACTGTGTCACTTTTTTTTTATCCATTCCTCTAGTAATGGACACTTAGGTTGATTCCATATCTTCTTAGCTATTGTGAATAATGCTGCAATGAACATGGTAGTGAGATATCTCTTCAACATGCTGATTTCATTTCTTTTGGATATTTACCCAGTAGTGGGATTACTGGATCATGTAGTCATGCTGTCTTTCTTAGGACTAAAATTATATTAAGTCAATGTAATTTTATGTTAGTAAGGATAGAAATACATTTCTGTTGCGTAGGTCTGGAAAGCATTCCCCCTAAGAACTGGAACAAGGCAAGGGTGCTCACTGTCACCACTTCTATTCAACATAGTGCTGGAAGTCCTAGCCAGAGCTGTCAGGCAAGAGAAAGAAATAAAGGGCATCCAAATCAGAAAAGAGGAGGTCAAACAATCCCTGTTTGCTGAAGATATGATCTTATATCTAGACAACCCTAAAGACTCCCCCAAAAAACTCCTAGAATTGATAAATAAATTCAGCAAAGTCTCAGGTTACAAAATCAATGTACACAAATCAGTGGCATTTCTATATACTTAAAACAGTCAAGCTGAGAGTCAAATCAGGGACTCAATCCCATTTACGATAGCTACAAAGAAAATAAAATACCTGGGAATATATGTAACCAAGGAGGTGAGAGATCTCTACAAAGAGAACTACAGAACACTGATGAAAGAAATCATAGATGACACAAACAAATGGAAAAACATCCCCCGCTCATGGATTGGTAGAATTACATCATTAAAATGTAAATCACTGCCCAAAGTGATTTACAGATGCAAAGCAATCCCCATCAAAGCACCAATGTCATATTTCACAGACTAGAAAAAACAATTCTGAAATTCATTTGGAACCAAAAAAGAATAGCCACAGCAATCTTAAGCAAAAAACACAAATCTAGAGGCATCACATTACCTGACTTCAGATTATACTACAAGGCTATAGTAACCAAAACAGCATGGTATTGATATAAAAGTAGAGACATAGACCAATGGAACAGAATAGAGAACCCAGAAATAAAACCACCTACCTACCATAAACTGATCTTCAGCAAAGCAGACAACAACATATACTGGGGAAAGGAAGCCCTGTTCAATAAATGGTGCTGGGAAAACTGGATAGCCACATGCAGAAGATTGAAACAGGACCCCTATCTCTCACCATATACAAAAATTAATTCAAGATGGATAAAATACTTAAATGTAAGGCATAAAACCTTAAAAATTCCAGATGAAAATGTAGGAAAAACTCTCCTAGACATTGGCCTAACTAAGCAAAGAATTTATAACTAAGACTCTAAAGACAAATACAGCAATAACAAAATTAATTAAAAGGCTTCTGCACAGCAAAGGAAATAATCAACGGAGTAGATAGACAACCTCAAGAATGGGAGAAAATATTCCCAAACTATATATCCGATAAAGGGCTAATATTCCAGAATCTACAACATCAGCAAGAAGAAAACCCCATTCAAAAGTGGGCAAAAGACATGAACGGAAGTTTTCAAAAGAAGATAGGCAATTGGCCAAAAAACATGAAAAAATGCTCAACATCACTGATCATCAGGGAAATGCAAATTAAAACCACATTGAGATACTACCTACCCCTGTCTGAATAGCTGTTATTAAAAAGTCAAAAAACAATAGATGCTGGCATGGATGCAGAGATAAAGGAACACGTATTCACTCTTGGTGAAACTGCGAATTACTACAGCCTCTATGGAAAATCTCTATGGAGATTCCACAGAGAGATAAATGCAGACTTTCCATTCGATCTAGAAATGCCACTAGTGGGTATCTACCCAAAGGAAAGTCATTTTATCAAAAAAACACCTGCATTCAAATATTTATCACAGCACAATTCACAGTTGTAAAGATGTGGCATCAGCCTAAGTGCCCATAAATTCATGAGTGGATAGAGAAAACGTAGTGTACGTACACCAGGGAGTACTAGTCAGCCATAAGAAGGAGTGGAATAACATCTGTTGCAGCAACTTAGGTGGAACTGGAGACCGTTATCCTGAGTGAAGTATCTCAGACGTGGAAACACAGGCACCATGTGTTCTACTAATAATGGGGAGCCAAATCATGGGTGCACATGGGCACAAAGAGATGTAAAGGACATTGGTAACCAAGAAGGAGGGAGAGAAAAAAACTTACCCATTGGGTACAATGAACACTATTCTGGTGATGGGCACAGTAATAGCCCTGACTTAAGCATTATACAAGGTATCCATGTAACAAAAACATTTGTACTACCTTAATATTTTGAAATTAAAAAGAAAAAAAACAAAACCTTATATAACACTACTTTAAAAGATATGCTTAGTTTTTTGGTGTTTGACCTCCCAACTCTACCTTTTAGCCTTTTTACTTTTTAACTCTACTTTTTAATTAGTATAGTGTATACTTTATATTGTAAAGTATATACACTTTATATTATGACTTATATTTAAATTATATTATAAATATTTAAGAATTATTTTAATACTAACATAAAGTATACTTTATATTATACAGTGCATAGATACTTAGGGAAATATATACAATAGACAAAACTTCCTATTTGTCTATAAGATAGAACTCTTACTTCAGGTATGCAGTTTGATAGGGAAAAGCTGCTGACCATGAAATGCTAGGTAGGATCCAGGTATACAAATTAGCTTAAGGTTGGGAACTGGCTTGATTGTTCCTCATTTTGTTGTTTGGATTTCTAGAGGGTAGCAGTACCTTAAATTCAAATTTCAGTAGCCATCTTAAAAGGTAATTATTAGGGTTAGTTAAGTGATACCGGTTTTGCCTTATGTCATAAAACCAATAAAAACATGTTTTTATTGGTCTCCTACCACCTGGTGGTATTGTCAGGCTAAGTTGTTCTTTTGGTACTAAAATCTTAAAAAAAATTGGTTGGTAGATTTCTATCATTGAAAAGGAAATTTTAAAGTTCTTGTTTTGATTATTTATTTCATGTTAATATTTTTAATCCATTACAGTCAGCAAGTCAGTGTGTTCTCTCAACATGCTACCTCCATGTTTCTGAGGAAAATATTCCTATTATAAAATGATGCACAGTGCTATTCTTCTAATTGAGGACAACATGGCAAATATAGAAATTTCCTCTAACCAGATATTTTTGTACAGTTTTTCCCTCAAGTAGTAAAAGTGATTACATAAGCAAGCTTTCTTGTACTTTGAGTGTTTAACCAGAACAATAATTTCAAAATTAACATTTTACTCTTTGAAGATACAATGTAAAGTTCAAATGAGTGATAACTGTATTTCATTATAAAGTATTTGTTATCCAAAAGATTTGTAAATAGGCTTGATAAATTAATATTAACATCAAAGAGTAAAGCTCTTTAATGAATCTTTCCAGGTAAATAATCAGATTGCTTAATTTAAAAAAAAACAGTGTATGTTCTGAGGGTGAAGCACCTATATGAATTTCAAATCCCAGCCTGAGCAACAGTGAGACCCCATGTCTACAAAAATAGAAAAATTAGCCCGGTGCGGAGACTCATGCCTGTAGTCCCAGCTGCTCAGGAGGCTGAGGCAGGAGGATCGCTTGAGCCCAGAAGTTTGAGGATGCAGTGAGCTATGATGACGCCACTGCACTCTAGCCCAGGCAACAGAGTAAGACCCTGTCTCAAAAAAAAAAAAAGAAAAAGATGAATTTTGAATTTCAAATCAATCATATTCTTTCACTTTGTAATGTGAAATCCAATGATTAATACCGTTTTTTAGGCTCATGAAATGAAACAAGAAAAATTTCTTCCTTCGCAGAGATTATGATTTCCCTTTTACCAGGGAATATTGTATTGCTCTTGATATGGGACATGTAAGTGATACTCTTATAAGCAAATTACTGTGCAGAATTGGTTGGTATTATTGCTTTGTTTAGCTGAAAAGAGAAAAAATAAAATATAAAATATGACTGAATTTTTTTTCTCTTTTTCTCAAGTAAAATCATTGTGGTACCACTGTTAGGCAAATGACTATGATTTGATAAGTTTATTTCTGTAAATGTGAAGATCATAATTTCATTGTACTGTCTATAGTCTCCCATATTAAAATAGAAAATAATTACATTATATATATTATGTTAAAGACTGTTATTTGTCACTGTTTCATATTGGTTATTCTTTGTTTTTCTAGATGGGTGCATGTTTTTCAAAGGTTTTTAATGGGTGTCCCTTGAAAATTCACTGTGCAACATCATGGATAAACCCAGATACAAGAGGTAGTACTGTATATTATCTGTTATCTTCCTAATTTTTTTTCAACTGGGGCCATGAAAGCATTTGATTTTATTCATTTTCTGAATATTTCTGGAAAAAAAGTTTTATTATAATTTTTCTCAAATTTTAAGGTAAATCTATGTTTCTCTGTGCTATTATCAGTGTTTCGGGTGACACATAACATTAAAATTCCCCTGTACAGTCACTGTATGAATATAGTGAAGTCATATACCCTTTGCTACCCTAACTGCCTCCAGAAATGTCCCTTCTGCAGCTGTACAGTGGTTTAATATCTTTATCTTTTTTTTTTTTTGACACAGCCATTACTGAAGGAATTTAGCTAGTGAGGATCCAGGGTTTAGTGACCACTTTGGAGGATCTCTAACCTCAAAAGGGGTCATAATCAGAATAGTTGTCATTAGGCACTGACTAAGGACTGTGTGTCCTCTCACTATATATCTGTATCTTAATATCTATCTATGTAAGATACACACAGACGTATGTGAATATTTTTATATGGGCATGTATATATATTTATACACACACACATTCTTATTAAATCTTCTGAAAATCCATGGTACTTTTATTTCATAGCTAGGGAGACTGACGCTCAGGGAGGTTCATTGTTTCATAGCCCATTGAAGGTAGAGAGCTTCAGTTTAAACCCTGTTCTGTCTAACCACAAATCTCATGCCATTAATCTGCCAGTACTAATCTTAAATGCTGGTCAATTTAGGCATGTTCTTGGCATTCAATGTTGTTCTCAACATATTTCCATTTAGTCTGGAGAGGTTCTTGACCTTTATCTTATAAACAGATCAGACAGGACCACGGCCAGGCTTTTAATATCTTCTAGAACAGTGGTCCCCAAATTTTTTGGCACCAGGGACCGGTTTCATGGAAGATAGTTTTTCCACGGACCGGGGAGTAGAGGGTGGGGGGGATAGTTTTGGGATGATTCGGGTGCATTACATCTGTTGTGCAGTCACACCTCTCTGCCAATGATAATCTATATTTGCAGCCACTCCCCAGTGCTAGCATCACCGCCTCAGCTCCACCTTATATCATCAGACATTAGATTCTCATAAGGAGCTCGCAACCTAGATCCCTCGCACATGCAGTTTACAGTAGGGTTCGCGCTCCTATGAGAATCTAATGCCGCAGCTGATGTGACAGGAGTCTGAGTTTATGCAGTGATGCCAGCAATGGGCAGTGGCTGTAAACATAGATGAAGCTTCCCTGGCTACCTACCGCTCAGCTCCTGCTGTGCTGCCTGGTTCCTAACAGGTCGTGGACCAGTACTGGTCCATGGCCCGGGGGTTGGGGACAGCAGTTCTAGACGATACTGAGCCCCCTAGCAGGTATCCAAGTTTTAGTTAACTTTTTAATAGGCAGTGGTCAGATCCTGATTGTTTGTTTGTTTGTTTTTATCATAATGCTTTCAGTAACAACCCTGAAAAAAATAATACTCTGTAAAAATATTTTGAGGCTGTATCAACTGTTCTTGATTTACATTCTGTATGTCAGTTGCACATGATCCTCTCTTAAGGGGGTTTTAGGAAAAGGAGCTACAGATTCTCTGCCAGTCCTTAGCACTGACTGAGGAGTGGAGAGTATAGCATACCACTGTTCAGAACCTTCCTTACATAAAACTTTTCTTCACTGCTTTGAGGCTAATATTTACATATAACTCAGTTATTAGTCTAGAGTATCTAACCTCTTCTTTGTATTAAAATTAAAAACAAGTATTTACTGCTTCCAAATCTCAGTAATTCTTTTTTTATATATTAACACATATTTACTGAATTTTAGATTGTATAAATCCTTTTTAAAAGTATCTTATTTGTCAAAATCAGTCAGTGAATTATTTTTATTTCAGATCAGTACTTGATATTTGGTGCCGAAGAAGGGATTTATACTCTGAATCTTAATGAACTTCATGAAACATCAATGGAACAAGTATGTTATTTTGTAAATTCCTTTTTTTATTTTTAAATTATTATAAGTAGACACTAAATCAGAAATAAGTTTCAGTTTTATGATTTGCTGCCTCTTTTATTCCTAAAATCTTCATGAATTATGTCCTATTTACCAAATCCTGAAGACAGGTTCATAGGACTGGTCCTTACCCTTGAGGCAGTCATGATCTAATAGGGTAAACAGACATATAAACCAATAACTACAATACTCAGAGTTAGATGTCATGCTAAGAATGAGTATAAGGTATAGGCCACAGAGGTGAATGTCACCAGCACCTCCTGTGAGGAGATACAGAGGACAAGGCATTTGAGAGGTAATTTAAATGATGATGAGTAGAAGTTTGCCAGCCAGACAGAAAAAGGGTAAATATGACAGCATAGAGTTGTGAAATAGCTTGGCAAGTATGGGGAACAATAACTGGACAATTTGACTGGAGTATAGAACAGTAACACTGGGTAGACTTGGCAAGGTAGGCAGAAGCCAAGCCCCAGAGCTTGGTGTACCATGCTGAAATTCAGACCTGTGTTTTAGACATACCTGTTTGCAGTGTGGTGGGAGATAAGACAAGAAGTATTGATTCAGGCCAGAGGTAGAAAGGACAGAGAGGAAAAGATGGGGGTTTGGGATTGTGTGGGGACATCTTTTTAAACAGCTTTATTGAGATATAATTCACATATCATACAATTCACCCATTTAAAATGTAGAATCCAGTGGGTTTTAGTATGTTTACAGAGTTTTGCAGCCATCACCCCAATCAGTTTTAGAACATTTTCATCACCATATGGAGAAAGACACTCCATAACCATTAATAGAAATTCCCCATTTTCTCCCCCTCTGCCCCAGTATGGGGACATTTTTGATTGTCACAATGACTGGGGGAAGATTTTGTCATTTAGCACCCAGGATCCAGAAACACTAAAAAACCTGCAAAATGATAATAGTAATGATGGTATTAATAGTTAATACCTATATAAAGCTTACATGTGCCAGGCACTGTTTTTAAATGCTTACTTTATTACTTAATCTTCATGAAATCTCTCAGAGGTAGATAGCATTATTATTCTCATTTCACAGATGAGAAAACTGAAGCATAGAAAGGATTAGTAACTCACCAAATATCCACAGCTATTAAGTGGCTGAACAGGCAAGCTGGCTTCAGATTCCATGCCCTTCACTATTAATACTTTACCATATTGTCTCCCAGTTGTATGTTTCTATAGAGAAAAGAGATTAAAGAGCTAGAATCAGCCAAATTGAATGACCAATTCAACATGGAGGTTGAGGTCTAGGTTAACTACAGGTTTCCAACTTGAGTGACCAGGTGTATGACAGTACCAACAGGTCGAGTGTAGTATACAGAAGGAGATGTCAATTTGAGGGGAACAGTGATGCATTCATTTGGTAACATTGAGTTTGGGGTGCCTGTAAGGATGTGACTAATTCTCTTTTATTAATATGAATTGATTACAAATAAAATGGATAGAAAAATATGTAAGTAATGATAATTTCTTCATGACCAAACATTTCTGTCTTTTCTCATCACATTTTTTTTAATCAGATTTTCTAACAACATCCCGCAGGTGATTTTGTTTTATTTTATTTTTTTAAGAGACAGGATCTCACTGTTGCCCAGGCTGGAGTGCACTGGTACAATCATAGCTCACTGCAACCTTGAATTCCTGGGCTTAAGCCATCCTCCTGCTTCAGCCTCTGAGTAGCTAAGACTACAGGCACGCATCACCACGCCCAGCTAAATCTTTTCATTTTTGTAGAGATGGGGTCTCACTGTGTTAAATAGGCTGGTCTCGTACTCCTAGCTTCAGCCTCCCAAAGTGCTGGGATTACAGGCATGAGCCACAGCACCCAGCCTTAATCAAGTGAAGGCACCCATCAACCCCACCCAGCCCAGTCTGCAATAACTTCCATTCTTGTTGCTTTAGCATTTGAAATTACACTACTAGAATAATATATTCTGAGTTAAGCATTGCCCTTCAAAGTGAAACCTTTTTCCCTCCCAGAGGAAGATTATGAGAGTACAGAATGAGTATATGTGAGATCCTGAATTTTTTCATCATACTGTGAAACTGATTATTAGGTTGCTTTTCTTTAGACTCTAGGAGAAAGAAACTGGGTAGCATGAGTCTACTAGATAGGAGAAGAAGCTGAAAGATGAGAAAATGACACAAAACAGAGTCCTGATTTTAAATTTTTTATTTGCTGTTATTATTTGTAGCTAGCATTTATTGAGTACTCATTGTGTGTCAGGTACTCTTCTAAGTGCTTTACAAGGAATATCTTGTTTAATTACCACACATCTTTATGAGATATAGGTGTTCCATTTTATAGATAAAAACACTGAGATACAGAGATTAAATAAATTGCCCAAAGTCACACAAAGTCATTCAGAAACCAGATATATGAATCTAGGCAAACCATATAGAACCTACTCTTCTTAACTGTTACATTCTTTTTTATTAAACTGGTTATATCACACAGAGCCTAACTTGCTAAAGGAAGAAGGCATTAGAAATCTAGAAAAGCTTTAGAGTTTTTAAAAATGTGGTTAAAAATGAAAATTTGAAATGAAATCTGACACTTTAATAAAACTATGGATAAACACTTTTTCATTATCCCTATATTGATAATATGTGTCTTGACCTGGTACTTTATATATGCTTGTATTAAATAAGCAAACCCACTTATATTTACAAATGTATGATTTCATAATAACCATAGATTTTGTACTAAAGAAATACTTTTAAAGTATGTATTTGTATGAAAATAAACCCAGTTCAATATTGAATTAAATAAAACTCAGTTTCCTGGTACTTTGGTAACATGTACTGCTGTGTGGTCTAGAATAAGTCATTTGGACCCCTTTCTCTGCCTAGTTTTCTCGATATAACCAGTGAATTCCTAATTCTTTTGTGGATTTTTTGTGGAAAGGAGGAAATGTGTGTTGATACCTTCTCAGTCTGAAGTACAGCTATAGGCATGTTTTACAAATTTAAAAAACTGTATGGCAATGCCACATTTTACTTGTTTGGAGAAATGAGGTATTTTATGTGAGTACATTTTTGAAATGAGAGTAGTTATTTTTTTCCTTCAAAGTGTATGAATCATTGTTTCATGAAATTCCCTTCTCTTTGTCCCAAATACTAACCACTTTCAAGCTTCCAAAGGTGCCTCTAAGTTCTTATGTACTAGATTTCAGTAATGAGTTCCATATATATATATACTCTATGATTTATGAGTTTTTCATCATATTCTCTCAGCGTTTTTTTCCTCCATACATAATGTTTCTGTATCCTGTGTTTCACTACACCATAATCCTTTTTTCTGTATCTTACACTCTAGAAGCCATGCATGTGTATATGCCTAGATAAGTTCATTTTGTGGGGAATACACAGGAGGTTCTTAATTATTCAACCCTAGAACTAAAATGAAGGAATAGACATTATTTGAAAATGTTCTTACTCCCTGCATAGTTTGGGGTTGCATAGTCCTCATCATAAGGGAGATTTAAGTTAATCATATGTTAGGGTAAAATTACATTGCTAATTTATTTTTTTCCCCACATAAACGTGTATATATTTATGTTTTATCGTCTTGTTTTGAATGCTTTGTAAAATGAATTTCTGTTAAAATGACTTATTTTTTAAAGAACTGGCCTATTGATATGACAGCTTACGTGGTTAATATGTACATATTTACATTGCTATTATATATTATCTTTGTAAACTGTTTTTTGTTTTTTTTTTTTAAACAGCTATTCCCTCGAAGGTGTACATGGTTGTATGTGATGAACAATTGCTTGCTATCAATATCTGGTACGTATTTTAGTTTTTAAATACCTTACAATTGTTACTGTTTGTTATTAGTTTTTATGTGATATTTATTTTTCTCTACAGGTAAAGCTTCTCAGCTTTATTCCCATAATTTACCAGGGCTTTTCGATTATGCAAGACAAATGCAAAAGTTACCTGTTGCTATTCCAGCACACAAACTCCCTGACAGAATACTGCCAAGGTAAGGGCACATTTAATTATGTTTTCATCCTAAGAGATAGTGTGTTAATAATTCATTCTAATGAATGCTTATGCTACAGAGAGTAAAAACACTCAGTTTGGGTTAAGAGAAATCTGTGTAATGAAAAAATCATTAGTAATATATTTTAACAAGTATTGATCACACTCTTGTTCTAAAATTTTTCTACTTTATACTTTGCAATTACATCAAATATTTTTCTCTCTGAAGTTTTAATTCTGTGTTTCTACATGGTAAAAACTAACTTTTTTCTGTGATTTGCTGTAATTTTACATCACATATAGTGCCTTTGCTTTTGACATACGTATTTGTGTTAACTATAAAATATACCTCAAATCACAGTTTCTAAACATAGAAAATCAAAATGATTTATTGAATCTTTTTGTATTAGGAGATAATTACTTAGAAGTTGAGGGGTTTTGTTTTTCTCCTTTCAAGAACTTTTTTATTATGCTATGTTCTTCCTTTTATTCTTTATAATATTGGACGTTGATTAAAAGGTCTTCTAAGTCTGGTATAAATTGTATTTTATAAAAACGTTATAATATAGCCATTTTTTCTGTATCATATTTGTTGTAAAGCAACTAATGTAAAACTTTAGCTTTCAAGTACCTTGAGGATCTGTTTGTCTCAGTTGCTGAGTTTACACTATAGCTAATATTTGCCCCTTTGTGCACAAAATCTTTTTAAAAATTAACCTTTTTGATGAAAATCATTTAAAAATATACAGCATGTTTTTCTGTTTTCTTAAAATAGATTATATTGAATTTAATTGAATCTTTTCATGATTACTCAGAATTGTGATTATGAACTTGATTTATTATATTATATTATATAATATCCATAGTTTGAATAAAGGATGTGGCTCCTACAACTAGTCTCAAGAACTGGGGTTGAGGAATTTCTTTCTTCCCATATAGTTTATCTGCCCCTCTTTTTCTCCCAGCTGCCACTTTGTACTACTGTTTGTCTGCCTACCTACAGCACTTCTCCATCCAGCTTTCTAACTTGATAATCCTAAATTCCTGTGGACATGGAAACTGACCACCAAACTTTGAAGTATATATAAGATACACATAAAGTACTCCCAAGGAATATATTGGCACATAAACTCTAATGCATTCATGTTTTGATATCTTTTTATTACAATAAGAGACCTTTTTAGCTTATTTGTTTTTAGCTGTGTTCATTTCTTCCAAAGTTTACTGAATATTGCAAATGTGCATGAAGTGTCTTGTGTATAGATGAATCAAAACTGAATAAGATATTGCCTCATCCTTTAAGGAGGCTCCATATAGTATGATTTTTACCTCTAAGTTGTTATTTCAGGGACTTTGTTACAGTCAATCTTTAGTGTTGGTAACAGCCGGAAATATGTCCTTCCCACTTTCTTGAGGTTTGTTATCTAGTAATTAATTACTGTAAAATCTACTCTTAATTCTCTCACTTGTTGGCAGGAAATCTAAAAACCCTTTAGCCTGATAATATTTTATATATATGTTAGTACCATTTCTTCTGCTATACAGTGAACACAACTTAAACTTCCTTTGACTGAGCATCGTGTTCTTATTCTGAAAATTGAGAGCCTCATGGTTCTCATTCTGAAGATAGGTACTCATTGTACCATATTATAATTCTCTAGTAAAGCATAAGCTTTGGAATCCAAGTAGACTTGAATTTAAATCCTCGATCATTCACTTACTAGGTATGGGACCATGGATAAATTATACAACCTAAGTGTATTCAGCTATAAAATGGAACCGGTATACTCATCTTGCAGAGTTGTTTTGAAAATGGTAAATTATGTATGTAAAGTGCCTACCATAGTTTTTGAGGCCAAAATAAGACCCATTTTCATCATTATCAGACATGGTAAATTGAACTGTGCCTGTAGTGTACCCTAAAATGTCCTACATTAAATACATTAAGAAGGCTGTTTAACTTAGCATTCTAGTTAATTGGGTGCTGGTAAAATAAGTTTTATTGCCTTTTGTAAAATCATGACTAAAATTAAGGCAAGTATGTAGAACACTATAGAACATTAAAAATTTTATGACATTTCAGTGTGCTTGCTGCCCACAACTTTATTTTCAAAAGTTTGATAAAAGTTAATTCTAAGCCATACCTAACAGTTGATTGTTCTTGTCCGGGTAGTAGTCTTCCTTATGGTCTTTCAGAACCTGGCGGTTAATCCTCCTGGGTTTTGACCAATTCAGTAACTTAAACTCTAAGTTAGCTTTGGGAGCCAGGAGACAAGTTTACAAGTGTGGAAAAGAACGTTAAACTCGTTGGCAATGGAAATCTATCAAGAGCTTGGTTCAGATTTTTTAAAACTCTAAAAATCACTTTGATTCAAAGCAGTTTGGTTAAGGGTATGGGGAATTTTTGTTTTATTTTGTTTTAAGCTGCATGAAACTCTAATGTATATGAAAGGGGTATTTTTAAATTATAAGTCTAGTTATAATTAGATAATTATAAATTGAAATGTAAAACTTTTCCTAATATAAATTAATCAAGAGAGCAATGAGGTATTTTAAACAGAAATTTGAAGTCAGGATATTCTAGATTGCCAGTGTGGTCATTCAGTGCCTCAGCATCTGAATAATTTCTGTGTCATTGTTTAGAGGTCATAGTATCAAGACCATTTTGATTCACAGTTTTTAACATCATACCTTGCAAACTCAGAATCCTCTTCATTTAAATTGACACAGAAGCATAAAGAGAAGTACTAGATTTTTCTCGAAGTTAAATCACTATGAACATTGGAGTCAGGTATACTAACACTAGAAGAGGGTTTTTTCTCCCTAAATTGCTAACTTACAAGATCTTGAGCAAAAATCTAAGCCTCATATTTCTATGCTATGACTACCTCATAGTATTGTTCGGGGGACCAGATAACACTGAACATGTAAAATGCATGGTACATATAAGGAGTCAGTAAATGTTAGCTATAACTATTATAACTTTTCATAAATATAAAGTCAATATATAAAACATATTAAAGGTTAAAATTACAGTACCATAGTGTTACGTATGCTTGGTGATCACTCTGTTGTCAATTGTATGGTGACAAGAACATCCACCAAGAAGATTCTTCTGAGCTTGTTTGGAATTACAGTGAATGTCATATATGTGCTGTACAATTTTATATAAAATTGTGCAACTCTGATTTTAAAAAAAAAGAGAACGGTGCAGAGCACTGACATCTAATCTTTGGCACATTTACATATTTAAAAGAAGTTTAAATATGTATACAGAAATGGAGACATTTGAGGTTCACACAACTTGATGCACTAGCAGTCTCCATTATTTTAACTTTCATTATAAATGACACTTGAGTGTATGTGTATCTTTTAAATTGTAGCTTTAAAAAATAATTCAAAATGGATTTTTACCTATTAAATTTGAATCAGATGTTTGCAGAACTCCTAAAGTCCCTTTGCAGAAAATCCGATTCCCACTTTTCCTGAGTAGAAAAATAAAAATGTCTAAATAAAAGAAGTTCTTAAATTGTTGTAGTGGTAAGACAACTTTTTATATGGCTTAAATTTATTATAAGTTCTAAAAATATCTTTTCCCAGTTTTTGACTTATCTTCTTATTGGTATCTTATTAGTAAACCAAACTTAACTAATTCAACAAATTGAATGCCACCTGTAATCTGAGGTGCTAGAGATGCAGCAGTGGAAAAAATGTTAATTAAAATTCATAGGTATTTTCCTGCGTGATTTGTTCTTTTTCCTTTTTTTTAAAGAAATCCCAAGGTAATATACTGCTATAGTTTTTTTTTTTCATATTTAAATCCTTAATCCATTTGGAATTGTTTGGGGGACATGAGAAAGGGATCCAATTTATTCTTATTTTTGACATATGACCTATTATGTCAGCACCAATTTTTGAACTTGGCTTTTCTTCACTGATCTGTAACAGCACCTTTATCATATGCTGACTTTGCCTATGTGTATTATATACTCATTTTCATTTACATTTAGGAAATTTTCTGTATCAGCAAAAATTCCTGAAACCAAATGGTGTCAGAAGTGTTGTGTTGGTAAGTAACCTGTCCAGTAACATGTAGCTCCCCTGTTTTTGCAGAGTGGCTAAGAAAACCCCATGAGGCTCGTTTTTAAATCTAGTATAAAACAGTTCTACTCCAGAGCTTTCTGCCAATTGTAGTTCATCGTTTCCCCTCAAGTAAAACAAATTTCTTGGCCATTTCATCTCCGTGTAGTCTAAGCCTAATAGAGCACCTTGCACTTAACAGGTGTTTAGCAAATAATTTGGTGACTGGAGAAATGGATGACTTTTTTTTGTTACCACACTTTGTCCCGCCATGTTCTTCAAGAGGCCTGTTACCATCATTCAGCATTCTGCTTAGTAATGGCTTGTGAGACTTCATTCATTCCTTCCACATGTATTTTTATGCCTTTAATGTGTGAAACTATGTGTTCATGATATATGAAGGGTTATAGTCTTCCTATTCACATATCCCTCACCTAAATTCCTCCCTGACCCCGATAACAACTAGTTGTTGTATTTGCATATAGCAAAACCAGAAAATAGTTTCTTTCCCTTACGTTACTCATATAAAGGGAAGGGAAGATAAGCAAGCATGTGAGTCACTACAACACAAGGTATGATGTGGAAAGCACTCTAAACATAGGCATACTGAAGAAGGCAGATTTTGGCCAGGCATGGTGGCTCAGGCCTGTAATCCTGACACTTTCAGAGGCTGAGGCGAGAGGATCACTTGAGGCCAGGAGTTCAAGACCAGCCTGAGCAAGAGCAAGATCCTGTGTCTACAAAAAATAGAAAAATTAGCCAGGCGTGGTGGCACACACCTATAGTCCCAGCTACCTGGGAAGGTGAGGCATGAGGATCACTTGAGCCCAGGAGTTTGTGGTTGCAGTGAGCTATGATGACACCACTGCACTCTTCCCCAGGAGACAAAACAAGACTCTGTCTTTAAAAAAAAAAAAAAAGGCAGATTTTAACTATGAATAGTTAGAGCAGCCATTTCAAACAGAGGAAATGACATAACAAAACGTGAGTACAAAAAAATCATAAAGCTTACATAATAAATGCTGGATACAAATTTTAGAGAGGAGAACAGTAGATTTGTGTGAGCAGTTAGAATAGAGGTGGAGCATGAGAGGCCTTGTGTGAACATGCACTTTATTCACTATACAGTGATGAAGAATGTCTTGAGCTAGAGCAGTAGCAATGGAAATGGAAAGGAAGGGGTATCCAGGAATGAAGGGGAAATATGTCAGAGATGACTGAGGCCTCGACCCCAGAAGACTGGCAGAATGGCAGAGTATCGTTAACAGGAAGCAAGAAGAGCAGCTGGTTTAAGGCAAAGGAGGATGACAAGATTGGGTTTAGACATGGTGGGCTGAGTAACTATTAGAACATCCAGCAGACTGACTTAACTCTACAGAAAGAGAAAGGGGCCAGGTTTTTCTTCTGTTTGCTTTGGCTGGGTGATTTTGCTGTTTACCTCCTCTCTGCCATTTAAATATTTCAAATCTGTGTGAAGTTTATGGATTTTACTGTTCATTTTATGGTTTAATTTTTTTTATCTTTATTTCAAATGTATTTACTCTATATCTTAACCAGAAGAAAAGTACAAAATCTGAAGCAATTCAATTTTATTGTTTTTAAACCTGTATTTTAGGGTTTGATTACCGTCTATGTTTTCTAGTGACCATAACAGTTTAATAAAAAGGAGGGAGATGGACTAGTGTTTTATTTTTAGAAACAAAGCATTATTGCCTCTGAATATTACTACCAAAAGCACCCTATGAACCACCTAAATGTGTTGTATCCTATCAATTTGACAACTTCTCCCCAAATTTAGTTTGACCCTTTTTTCAAGATGTTGCTACTCAGCTACTTGCCCTGTTACCGTAAGACCTAAAGTCCTTCTTCCTGGCCCTCAACCCCATTACAACCAGCAGTTTCATTTGTGCGTACAAATAAAAATCCTGCAAGTGTTAAGAGCATTTCCTACTATTACCTGAAACAGTATTTCTTTTTCACCTTGCTGTCTAATTAAGAAATTGAACGGGCATCTAGCTTTTGTTTTTGTTTTGAGCATGCAACTATTATTGTAAGGACTCTGTATTATTGTAAGAGAACTCATGTTTACTTTTTGCCTTGACAGTAAGAAATCCTTACACAGGCCATAAATACCTATGCGGGGCACTTCAGACTAGCATCGTTCTATTAGAATGGGTTGAACCAATGCAGAAATTTATGTTAATTAAGGTAAGCATGAAAGTCAACCTATCACATTCTTAGTGTAAAAGCTTAATTGTCAACTTTTCTGTTCTTTAGAAAAACATTTTTTCAGTTAATTCTCAAGTTAATTTAATGATTTTGGATTACATCGCAGGGTGTGAAAAACTGCCCAATATATAAGGAACTCAATTGGCCTGATAAAAATTTTGAAAGGGTCTAGAGAAATAGTTCAAGGGTATGGCAGTAGGGAGCTGGATATAGAGTGTCTCACATACACAACCTGATTTCAAAAACAGGAGGTGCTAAAAGATTAGTGAAATGTTGTTTTGAATATATTCTCTGGTCGATCTGCTCCATCACAGCAGAGAAATAATCTACAGGTTGGTGTTTGGTCTAAGAAGATAAGGGATGACCATAATAAGGGAGAAATTATTTGTTTTGGTTATATGCCTACCTATTTTGCCCATGTCTTTCCATGGATAATTTTTTTCCTTAATTTTCTCAAGGATTTTTAATTAATGAATAACCTTCAAAATATTTAATATTACTCAGCTATAATCTATATTTTGAGGAAAAACTAACTTTTAAAATGTATGAAGCACAGGCTCAGTTACACCAAGGAAATGCCAAATGAATTTTTTAAAATTGTTTTCTTTGCTATTGCATATGAATTAAGTCATCTTATTTCATGAACATTTGATCTCTGAGTAGAAATTGGAGTCACAATATAACTGGAGTGGGATTCTTTCTAAATTTTATAATTTTGAATTAGGATGTTTAAAGTATTGACTTCCTGTTACTTAAAATCTTACATGTGACTAAGAAATCTAATTTTAGTTTTCACATCAGTATTAACATCAAGATTAACTAGGGCTAGAGATGAAAAAATACTTTTAAAAATTTGAAACCTTTTGAAGTAATAGTAATTTCACAAATAAATTCACTAAAACAAAAATTCTTTAAACCAAAAGGTGAGGGGAAAATAGCCTTATAAATTTTCTAAAGCAGAGCTACTGAATACAGCCCATTTATGGCAAAAGTTTTGTTCTCAGCTCCTCTTTGTTCCTGCCTATCTGACAAAAGGATGCCTTATCCTAGATGGGGTGGTAAAGTCTACACAGTTTGATTTTTCTCTAGCTCCTTCCTTCCCTATCTCCTTCCTTCCTTTTCTTCTTTAGTCTATTTTAGATATGTCCTTCCTATTCCTTTCATTCCTAACCTCTATCAAAATGACAAAGTTTCATCATATCTGTTGTTCACGTATACTGATAGATGGATTAAAGTCTGCTATGAATGAATTTTATGTGTTATCTGATACATTAAACCATGTATCCTAATATATGTAATGAAAGACCCTTTTCTCTGTTAAAGGAATTTTAGGTATTAAGAGCATGCAGTAGGAAATACATATTTTGAAGACATGGGAAGCTTAAAAATCACCCACCCATGGCTTCTCTTTTCCAGGTAGATGGTGCCAGGAGACTTGGCTTGGCTCTGACTAGTGAGGCCTGTTAACTGGCATTCTGAGATAGTGGCCTTACAGCACAGTTCTACTTGCAGGTCTCCTTCAAGACTTTCTCACTCTTCCCCCTTTCCTTAAACCCCACGAGCCATATGCCCTTACCTACCTCCCTTAATCGTAACCCACCTTTCCTTTCTGTGTCTCCCTGCTTCAAGACTTTTATATGTGTATTTTTTTTCTATATTTGGCATTATTTGAATTAGTATTTATGATGTTTCTATACTATAACTCTTTATCAGATGTGTTCAAGATCATTCTTATGCTTTCTATATTCTTCCTTCCTCTTCGTGACATTTCTGACAGTTTTTGCTTCATTAGACTACATTTTCATCATAAATAAAATTTAAAAATTTCCCAGCAAATACTATGTACTTATTACAAACTAGGCACAGTGCTACTTACTAGATCAATAAAAATGAATAAGATATAGTCCCTGCCTTCAAATACAATCACCAATAGCAGCTGGATTTAAAGCTATTAGACAGAAATCCCCTCCTGTTAGTAACTTGTACACATTGCTTATTTATTATTGGAAGCTACACAGAAGTAGTCAAAATCTATTGGGTTTTTTAATATGCTGACCAAAAACAATTAAAAAACAAACATTGTTTTCTTTCTGCCTTATTGCTCTTACCATATTTCAAAGAGAATTTTTTAAATTGTTTTACCTTATTAAAAATGTGACAATTTTTATCCAAAACATGTGCTCCAGGGTAGCGGGAAAGCTTATAGAAAGGAGGTTTGGAAAATCTTGATGAAGAAGTGTCTGTGCCTGTGTGATGGAGGCACACTAGCAGCCATGGGGAAGGAAAGGATGTGGGAACAGGTGCACATAGAGCTTCACATTCCAGCCGTGAGGACCAAGTTGTGTCTTCCAACACTTTAAAACTTTAACCAGTAATTATGGTAGCCCCATTGCAACTTTTTATTTTCTTTAGAATTTACAAGTTGTCAGATTAAAAAAAAAATCTAAATCAAATTTAGTAGCTTCTCTTTTTACTATATAAGCATGTATCCCTGAAGATTAGAATTAATATTACCTAATTTTTCAACAGTAAGTAAGTAGAATCATAAAGTATACATTGATTTGTGTCTGGCTTCTTTTTTGCAAAATGATATTTGTCTGGTTGTTGGATATAGCTATAGTTTGTTTATTTTCATTCCTCTATAATTTTCTATCCTGTGAATATGCCATAATTTTATCCATTCCACTGTTGACAGGCATCTGGGTTATTTCCAATTTTTTGTTCTGAACAATGCTGCCATGAACATTTTTACATTTGTCTCCTGTGCCTGTGTACTCATGTTCTGTAGAGTGTATACCTGGAAATACTATTGCAGGGACATAAGAAATGCACATCTTCAACAATAATAGATAATGTAATTAACCAGTGTGGTTGTACCAATTTATACTCCCCCCACCAGTATGTGAGCATTCATTTACTCCTCTTTGATGGTTGCTATTGTCATCCTTTTTAATTTTTTAATTTTAGCCATTTTAGTGGGTATGTATAATAGCTCATTGTGATTTTATTCCTTGATTACTATTGATGTTAAAGTTTTCCATCTATTTTTCCAAACCTTCAAAATATGAATTTGTTTTATTCTTTTGATAGCAATATAAAAATAATTTTAAAGTTATATAAATTAAAATTGGTTGTGTTATACCTGTAATTTCATTTTTTTAATAAAGTCACTTTAGATATGAGGCTAAATTTTTTAATTTGTGGCTTTTTCTGCACACACTTATAAGAGGAGCTTCTCTTGCTAATTAGCATTTCACTTCTCTCAGCCATGTTTGCTCAATTGGTTAAGAAAGCAGAGGAATATAACTGAAGATGCATCAAATTGGGAGAGAGGAGACTGCCACAAAGGCTGGGGGGACCCTGAGTCAGTCACCCAATTCCTGGACCTCAGTTTCCAACTCTGAAAAGAGAGGTTTGGACAGGTGACTTACAAGTTCCCTTCCAGCCTTAATATCCTAAAATTGTGTGATTTTAACTTTAAAATTTTTATAGTGGTAAACCTACAGTCTTTATCAAGATACTTCATAATTTAGATTTTTCTGCACACCCTGAATTTCTGTGACAAGAAGCAGTCTTTATAGTAGAAAGCTATTTTATATACTTTAATAAAACTAAAAATTCTTTTATAGTATTCTCATAGAATTATTTGGCTTTTGTTTTCCTACATTTAATGTATTTTTGTTTATTTCTCTAGCACATAGATTTTCCCATACCATGTCCACTTAGAATGTTTGAAATGCTGGTAGTTCCTGAACAGGAGTACCCTTTAGTTTGTGTTGGTGTCAGTAGAGGGAGAGACTTCAACCAGGTGGTTCGATTTGAGACTGTCAATCCAAATTCTACCTCTTCGTGGTTTACGGAATCAGGTTTGTGATTTTTATGGAATTATTAAGGCAAATGCATATACTGGTTTTATAAGTAATAAGTTTACGATGTCTTTTATTAAGCAAAAACTGCATAAAAAGCAAGTCTTCAATAACTACGATTAAACTGGAAGAAGAGAAGATGACTTTATTTAAAATAGCTAACTCATTTGGTACATTTAATACAATTTGGCCTAGCATATACATTGAGAGCACATACACCAATTTTTTTTTTTTTTTTTTTTTTACATTACAATTCTTCTCTTTTAGCTATTTTGAAACATACAATAAATTATTATTAACTATAATTTCCATACTGTACTATCAAATACTGGAACTGATTTGGTTAGCATACAGTACTCATAAGGCCACTGGATTTTATCAATGTCAATACCCTGGTTGTGATGTTGTACTATAATTACACAAGAAGTCATCATTGGAAAAAACTGGAGGAAGGGTATATGGGATCTCTGTATTATTTCCTACAACTATAGGTAACTACAATTATCTTTAGAAGGTTTTTTTTTTTTTTTTTAATTTCAGAATATCATGGGGGTACAACATTTTGGCCATACACATTGCCCCTGTTCTGCCCGTGTCAGAGCCACAATCGTGGTCGTCTCCCAAACTGTGCTCCCCACATCCATTCAGTGAGAGTTTTTCCCATCGCCTCCACCCCCCTCCCGCCCGCCCGCCCTCTGATGAATGTTATTGCCCTGTGTGATGTAAGTGTTCATCAGTTAGTACCAGTTTGATGGACATACACCAATTTTTATATTTAGTAATGACTGTGGTAAGGATCTGATCCTTAATGGCCTGTATTCGGTATATATTAAAAAACAATCTTGCAGGAACATATCTCTTACTATAGAATGAGGTATATACTTGAGTCATTTTATGGTTTTGGAAAAACATATGACATTTTAAATAACACAGTCTATCTCAAAGGACACTGTGTATAGGTAACCCTTAAAGTCATATTTGTATTAATCTTACTTGGAAATAATTACATTAATATGACCAATTGACTACCAATTAAAGCACTTTTTCTCCAAAAAAAATAAATATACATACTCTAATATTTTTAATATTTTTCATAATACTTTTCATTTTGTTATGTTTCACATTTATTTTTTAGAGAGTTTTGTATGTATCTGTTTTGATGTTTATTAATATGAAAATGAATCTATGAAATGCATTTTATCATAGGAAACATTTAAAACATTAACATATTGAAGCATATTAACATGGGAAATATTTAAAACAAAGCCTGGTCACTTAAAAATTTCGTAACTCTCAGAATTTTCAGGTATTTTATGTAATTGTAAATGGTATATCCCTGAAAATTTGCATATTATATAGCTCCAGTTGCCCTGCCTTCCTGAAAACCAGCAGGTGGTTTTACCTTTTTAATCACATTCAGTCACTTTGCTAGGAGTGTTGGTAAAGGGATCATTGAGTATTTACTACATACCGTTGATGCCCAAACTTGAGCATGCATCAAAATCACTGGGAGACTTGTTAAAACGCATTGCCAAGCCCCACCCCCAGTGTTTTTCAAAATTCAGTAGATCTAGAGTGGGACCTAAGAATTTTCACTTCTGTAAATTCCCAAATGATGCTGATGATGTTAGTAAATGGACCATAGTGTGAGAACTTCATATATACACAAATCTCAGGCTAATTGCAAAGCTGATTTTTTAAAAAGGAAGAGCTGCATTATAGAATATGTGAAGTATAGTTTGTTTTCCAATATAGTCAGCCCTTCATATCTGTGGGTTCCACATCACCAGTAGTATTGACAATAGCTAACCATTTACTATGTTGAGCAATTACATGGTTTATTACTTGCATCAGCATTTGAACCCAAGTAGTCTGGCTCAACCACTACGTATGTGTTGTAAAAATTTATATCCATTTGAAATACCATTACCATCAAAATTCTTTTCCTTAAATGTCTCTATGCTTTATATATTACAGTTTTCTGTAAGTTTACAGAGCTTTGTTTGTGTTGTAGATACCCCACAGACAAGTGTCACCCATGTAACCCAGCTGGAGAGAGATACCATTCTTGTATGCTTGGACTGTAAGTTTTTATTTATGAACATCTTATTTTTATAAGATACTTTCATCTTCATTTCTGAGTGACTTTTTTCCCCTCTAGGTTGTATAAAAATTGTAAATCTCCAAGGAAGATTAAAATCCAGTAGAAAATTATCATCAGAACTCACCTTTGATTTCCAGATTGAATCAATAGGTAAGTCAAAGTTCTATATTTCTTTGCATTATGAACTGCTTAAAATAATTTATCTGATAATTGTCTGAAATTATAGATGTAATTAAGGACTCATTTTTTTAAAAATATAGGCTATAATGAATATGAGTTCACTATCAGCCTTCATTTTTATACATTCTCCAAAGTAGTTTAATAAATACAGTGTAAATAATGTTATCTTCCTTGCAGATTTGGCATTTTCAAAAGAAATAGTTAAATATCATTTGTCAACTGGGCGCAGTGGCTCGTGCCTATAATCCCAGCACTTTGGGAGGCAGAGGCAGGGAATCGCTTGAGGCCAAGAGTTCAAGACGAGCCTGGGCAACATAGTGAGACCCCATCTCTACAAAAAATTTTTTTTAAAAACTTAGCCAGGTGTGATGGCTCATACCTGTAGTCCTAGCTACTTGGAGGCTGAAGTGGGAGGGTCCCTTGAGCCCAGGAGTTCAAGGTTACAGCGAACTATGATCATGCCATTACTCTCCAGCCTGGGCGACAGAGCAAGACCCTGTCTCAAAAATAAATAAATATCATTTCTCATAATATAGTTATGAATTCCCATTTCGTCCAGACTCCTATGAAGTTTCCCTACAAGTACTTTAAAATTTATTACTTAGTATACACTATTGTATTTTTGCTGTTGTACTTGCTGATCAGAGAATTTTAATTCTATGGAATTTCCTTCTTGCCATTCTCAACATTTTGCTTGATAAGAGTTTTTTCTGGAAAAGAATTTCTGATAGAATCAGTATTCTAAAATGATTACATTCAGGAAAAATAAGGTGAAAATGATCATATATAGGATGGTGCTTGGAAAATGAATAATAATTAATTTAACTATATACACTTACTCTGGTGTCCTTTATCAGTAAAATAAAGATACTTGCCTTTATGTATGCTGGCAGAGGGTAAAGCTAAAGGCATATAGGTCACTTGTCTTATTCCTAGTTCTGTTTTCTTCTTTCCCCTAGCTAGAATGCCCCTCATCCAACAAACAAATGATAATGATAAATTAGTTTTGAGGGACATCTGATGAACATGTTAAAAAGGAAGCCTTGCTTAAAAAGACATAGCAAGGGTCTCAAAAACCAAGATCAACAACAGAAACTCAAAACAGTATGCAGGCCTAAAGCCAACAGTCCTGCTGGGCTTCAAGTATAGAAGTATAGACTACAGCTGGGCTCCTGGGTGATAAAGAAAACTAAAAATGTCCCATGGGAGATGGGAAACCACAGCCAGGCTCATTGCCTGGTAATTAAACATGATGGTTTTGTAGGTGATTTTTATCCACCCTTAAAGAAAGAGATAATTCCTATGCTATACACACTGTTTAAGATTGTAGACATAGAAAGAATTCTGAACAAATCAGTGTTTAACACTGATGCTGAACTCAAACAAGATTAGCACAGAAAACAAAAATTATAATCTAATCTTATGAAAATTATTTTTTAAAATGTAAATAAAACATTAGCAAATAGAATTCCACATTATCAAGTAATAGACTTTATCCCAAGGAAGGAAGGGTAGTTCAGCATCAGAAAATGTATTTATGTAATACACTACTCTAAATATTAAAAGAGAAAAATGACATAATTATTCTGTAGATACATAAAAAAGCATTCAGTAAAGTCTAAGTCATTAATAGTTTTTTTTAAAAAATACTTCTTAGAAAATTAGGAATAGAGGGAAATGTCCTTCACTTAGCAAAGCCTATTAAAAATACCATGTTTAGTGGTCAAACTAATTCCCATTAAAGTGGAGAACAAGATAAGAATGCTTGCTTTTGTTACATTTCAGCATTATCTCATTAGACAAGAAAAGGGAAGTATGAAGATTAGAAAGGAAAAAGTAGATCCTTTTTTGCTGATGGTATGATTATCTACACAGAATATAAAACTCTATAAATAAATAAGAGAATTCAGAGTTGTTAGTTATGATTAACACAAATGAATAACTTTCCTAAAT
This sequence comes from Daubentonia madagascariensis, assembly GCA_023783475.1. Taxonomy (NCBI): domain Eukaryota; kingdom Metazoa; phylum Chordata; class Mammalia; order Primates; family Daubentoniidae; genus Daubentonia; species Daubentonia madagascariensis. Next base: position 33,307,945 of record JAKFHU010001035.1, on the reverse strand, counting down.
AATCAGTGAAAAATTTAATAGGAAAAAAGATCCCTTGCACAATGGCAATAAATGTATAAGAATAAATGTAATCCAAACATGTTTGAGACCATTATCTAGGAAATTCCGAATTATTTTTTAAAGACATAAAAGAAGATATGAACAAAGAATTACATCATGTCCATGGGTGGAAAGACTCAATATGAGAAAGGTGTCAGTTCTTCACAAATTAATCCACAAATTCTGTGCATTTGCAATAAAATCCCAATAAGGTGTTTTGTGCCACATGATAAACTCATCTTAAAATTCATATGGACCTCAAAAAACTAAAAATAGAACTATATGACCCAGCAATCCCACTGCTGGGTATATATCCAAAGGAAGGGAAATTCAGTATATGGAAAAGATATCTGTACTCCCCGTTTATTGCAGTGCTATTTGCAATAACCAAGATTTGGAATCAACCTTAGTGTCCATTAGCAGATGAATGGCTAAAGAAATTGTGATACATATACACAATAGAATATCATATAGCCCACCAAAAAAGAATTAAATCCTGCCATTTGCAACAACATGGCTGGAACTGGAGAACATTATGTTAAGTGAAATAAACCAAGCACAGAAAGACAAATCTCACATGTTCTTTCTCGTATGTGGGAGCTAAATATTAAAAACAATTGATCTCATGGAGACAGTAGAATGATGGTTACCAGAGGCTGGGAAGGGTAGCAAGGAAAGGGGATAAAGTGGGGATGGTTAATGGGTGCAAAAATATAGTTAGATAGAATGAACAATGTTTGATAGCACAACAAAGTGACCATAATCAACAATAAGTTAGGGTATACTTCAAAATAACTCAAAGAATAGAATTGGAATGTTCCTAACACAAAGAAATGATAAATGCTGGAGGTGGTAGACACCCCTATTACTCTGATTTGATTAATTTACATTGTATGCCTGTATCAAAACATCACATGTACCCTATAAAAATATACAACTATTATGTACCCATAATAATTAAAAATAAAAAAAAGAAAGAAAGAAATTCAAATGGAAATGCCAAAGACCAAGGATAGTAAAATCAATGTTGACAAATACTTGCTCTACACAATATTGAAACTTATTATAAAGCCATAGTAATTAAGGCAGTGTAGTATCAACACAGGGATAAATAAAAGAGAGGGCCCAGAAACAGACCCACATGTAAATGGAATTAGGGCATTATGTATCAATGGGGAGGTGACAGACTATTCAACAAGTGATGCTGGTACAATTGATTATCTGCAGGAAATAAAATTAAATTTCTTTCTCACTGAATACACGTAAAAATATGCATTAAATATTAAATATGTAAATGTAAAAAGCAAAACTAAATTTTGCTTTATCTATGCCCTGTGTACTGGTTATTCTACTTCTAGGTGTCCCACCCAGGAAAAGTTTTGATGCATATTCAAGAAGATGTCCAAGAGTGTTTATTGCAGCATTGCTTGTAATAAAGGAAAACTAAGAAATAACTTAAATGTTCATCATAAAAAATGTATGAATGTTGAAAACATTCCATATAAAATTTATATTGATAATGTCAATTTACAGTGTAGTAATAGTAAAAACATGCTTGAGAATGATAAATACCAAATTTATAATAGCAGTTATCACAGGGAGGAAAGAAAGGCTGGAATGGGATTAGGGAAGGGATTAGGGGAAAATGTAGGGGATGCCAGCTATATTTGTTTTTATTTAAAGCAAATATGGCAAAATGTTAGAATTTGACAGTTTAGAGATAGATACATGTGTATTTTTATGCTGTTCTCTATATTTTTCTATATGTTTGCAGTATTTTTAAAAATTATTTAAAACCAAAAAAAAACAGATACTTTTATTGAATTTTCTTTCTTCATATCAAAAAGATGAATAAGCTCTGTATGGTATATTTTAAAACTTTCAAATATAAAGATGCCATATAAATATGGAATAGCTAACATTAGTTATTAATTGAAATACTGCTATCCAAGATAGAAAGAGGAATGAAATGATGCTTATCAGTTGAACTTTTGTACTATTAACAGTAATTGAGCTGTTCTTGCCTGCTAGTTTGCCTACAAGACAGTGTGCTAGCTTTCTGGAAACACGGAATGCAAGGTAGAAGTTTCAGATCTAATGAGGTAAGTAAGCTTTTTAAAATTACAGCTATTATAGAGTCACAAGACATTATCAAATTTCACTTTAGATAATTTCCTTTAACTTTGGAAAATTCCTAAATGACACAAGTAATACTTGATTTGCTAACTTTATTCATACTTACCATATTTAGTCTATTGATAAAGTCAATAGCACATACTATATAGACCCTCTCTCTTAATTACTCAAACAACTTTAGTGCATATTTAATGTGCTTCTAGATAATCTCCCTCAAATTCAGAACAAGAATTTGCTAATACTGCTAAAAGTAAGCCAACTGTGGTTTCCTTTCAACTTCCCCAGACCATCGCCTGGATTAGGAACGAGAGTGCTAGTGCTGGTTCTCCGTCCCGCAGCACTTTTTCTACTTTATATTTCAGAAATAATGACCAGTGTGGCTATAAGTAAAGGATTCTACAATTTTCTCAAAGCCAGCTTGCCCGCTGTTTCTGTTATCCATATTCACTTGACATTTATAAGATCTGTTGCCCCTTTCTCCTTCCCTTTTTATTAACATTTAGCTGCATCTCATGAGTCCTTCCTACCTTACAGGAATAATTTGACTCTAAGCCATGTGACATGTTCAGTTCAGTTCAACATTTATGGCAGAAAGTTCTGGGGTTACAAATATGAAAACAAGATATGGTACTTGCCCCCTATGTTATAGGCAAGTAAAATTATCAAAAAATTCTCCCAATACCCCCAAGCCAATCTCCACAGTATAACTTTTACTTGATCATTGGAAGACAAGGGAAACCTCAGGTCCCTCAAGCAAGAAAATAGCTCATTGGTTTCCTGAACTTTCATTCATTAAGCTGAGAGCATTTCTTCTAACAAAGTATGCAGTATAGCATAGTGATCATGAGCATGGGTTCCAGAGTTGAGACATTCAGGTCCAAGTCTCATGCCTGCCAGTTAGGAACTGTGTGACCTTGACATGTCACTTCACTTCTCTCTACCTATATTTTTTCATATGTGAGTTGAGAGTTGTTAAGATGAAATGAAATGAACGTGCAATGTGTTTGGCACAGTGCCTAGCCTGTAGTAAGTGTTGAAGAAAGGTAGCTGCTAATACGTTTCTAACAGCAATTCCCATAAATGGGCTCACTTCTCAGGAAGATCTTTTAAAATCACCTGAGGGACTGGAGCAGGGTAAGAACAGTCAACAGCTCATAAATACTAGTCAAAGAAATAAGGGCATTATAGGTAGAATAGAGGGATTTTAAAAAAGAAAAGTTTGCCCAAAAAATCACCTGAGGAGCTTTCTCAAACAACACAGGCAGCCCTTTAACACAACACCTCCAAAAATGTTATGTCCTTCTAGTAGGTAGACCCCAAAATACATTGGGAATCACTGTCATGATGAGCCTCTGTTACTGAAGTGAGCATGTTGTTTCAGGTATGCTGGGTTACAACAGAAGTTAAAAATCATTAGTGTTTGCAGAAAAACTAATTGCAGGGGTATTGATGGAATAAATTTAGTTTCAAAATCAAATTGCAAGAGAATGGGGAAGAAATGGGAAAGATTATTATGTATATATTATGTTTAGCTAGGCGTTATACCCACTAATCCTTATAAGAGCACTGCAAGGTACTACTGCAGGATAGATCTTTTCTGTCCCATTTTGCAGAAGGCAAAACCATTTCTGACAGATTGCATATCTTGCCCAGTGTCACAGCTAGTAAGTAGGAGAACTGAGATTAAAACTGAAGTCATGTCTGGCTTTTAAACATTTCATATTGTACCACATGGCTGCCTTTTAAGTAAAAGAACCAGATCTAAGTGGCTCAGGGCTACCAGTAGCCTTGCTGTTAACATTAACATAAATGACAAAGGTTTCTAATAAATAAAATGGACTTAGTGCTTTGCTTTTAAGTTTTTCCCATGAAGTCTATAATTTAACAAGTAAACAGTTTTCCTTTGCCTGTATTTTGTGATTAATTCAAAATTAGCCGCATTTTTCCCAGACTAACAAATTGATGCATCTACATGCTGACTTAAATAATCATGCAGGGATGTACTTCGATCTTAGGAATTATGTTTCTTTTCTGTAGAGTTATAATGAAATGCCCATGTAAAATTTTGTGTCTTTAATTTCAGAAATTAATTTATATTTTAACTGAACAGGTAACACAAGAAATTTCAGATAGCACAAGAATTTTCAGGCTGCTTGGATCTGACAGGTATGAAAATGAGCTATAGTAAATGCATAGTACTAGGTGTTTTTATAAATCCAGCATGAAACTGGTTTCTTTTTAAAGAGAATTGAATTTCTGCAATAATATGTTGAACACTGTATTTTCTACACTATAGGAATTCATAAGTCAGAAAGTTATAAAGCATTTGAAAATGTACCTGATCTTCCAAGTAACAGGAATTTATAGATCTGTCAGTACTAGTTTGCATTAAACATACTATCAGAAGTCTGATTTTCAGCAGAAAAAAGAGGAAATATCATATATTAACAAACAGAACTTTTTGTTTTTAGTGCCAAATAGGATTTTGGAGATCTATTCTAATTTACCTTCTGATTCTTGAACTGCAAAGTATTTTTAGAATTTGCCATAAGAATTAAGTTCCTTCAGATTATTTCTAATAGAGGTTTCTCCCCATCTCTGACACTCAGAAGAACACTGGCTTAGAGGTGGGAGGTGGTGGGCAGCAAAATTACTTCCCAGAGCTAGAACAGGCCCTGTAATCATAGCAATAGCAAATGATTTCTGGCCACAAATCAAATAAGCAACATTTATATAGAGGCATATAATGGAAAAGCAATGGAAAGTTTTTCTGCTAATGTTAGTTTTCAGGAATAACTTTGTTTTGTTATATGTTTTTTGTTTGTTTATTACTTTTAGGGTCGTGGTTTTGGAAAGTAGGCCAACTGATAACCCCACAGCAAATAGCAATTTATACATCCTGGCGGGTCATGAAAACAGTTACTGAGAATTTTGTGCTTTGACAGTTAACTATAGAAAGAAAGAACACTACCGCTGCAACATTAATGGATGCTTGAAGCTGTACAAAAACTGCAGTAACCTGGCTTCAGTTACTTTGTAATTTATTGTGGCATGAGACAAGATGGGGAAAATTTTTTTTTAAGTGGTATGGATATGTTTAGCATATTGAACCACACAAGTGCTTAATTCATTGTTATGTAATCTTTGTACATATAGGCAGTATTTTTCTGTGAAACTTCATATTGCTGAAGACATACACTAAGAATTTATGTAGATAATGTACTTTTATGAGATGTATAAGTAAGTGTCTTATCTGTACAGATGTAAATGTTGACGAAAATGCAATTGGGGTTAATATTTTAAGAATTCTTTAGTATATTCTTGGGTGTGGTTATATTACAAAATGGGATGCTGGCAATGAAACAGTACATTTAACACTATTGTATTTTTATTATATGTAATTTAGTAATATGAATATAAATCTTGTAACTTTTAATATTGTAATGGAGGCTTTAATCATTTTATAATCTTGTTTTTAATTTTAATGCAAGTACACTGGTGTTTATATTTGCACAAAGTATTGATATGTGATGTATTAAGTCACAAAAGTAAGCTGTGACATTGTCTATATGCATTTGGCTCCACAACATCTTTTTTAAATGTATTTGGATTGTTTTCTATGTGAAACAAACCAATTACAATTAACCATCTGTTGTAGTAACTGGTCTTTTTATAGTTAAGCAGAACCCTGTAAGATTGCTTGTCTGTGCTTAAAAACAATACTTTTGAAAAATTTTGAATCACAGAATAGCGGTACTGCGATGTAACATTGCAATCGTGGTCTGAATTACAGTATGCACAAAGAATAAATTAGCATCATTAAAGAGTGCACACTAAACATTTCATATAATCACACTGAAGAACTATAACATTCCATAGAGTGAAGTGGTTCAAATTTCTTGTAGAATTTTTACTTTTGTTCACCTTATTTTATTATCTTTTTCTTATTTCTTTTGATTTAGAGTATTAATACATGGCCAAAATAATTTAGTTACTACCTCATACAGACAATATAATGGTTACTACGCATCACAGAAACTTAGTTTTGCTTTAAGTCATTTTTGATTGCTTTTTTCCCAATGGAATATGTATATACCAAGTTTTAGCAAAATGCACACTTTTGGCTCTTTTTGGTATATGTTCTTTATATTTTAATGTGAGTATATACACTGAGAACAAACTAAATTGTGATTTATGATCTTCATTTATTTTAATTGATAATGGTTTTAAATATGTTCCTGATTGTACATATTGTAGAATAAACATGTTTTTTAACATGCTGTTGTATAGTAGCTTGTCATCTGGCTTAATCTGTATATAGGAAACTAAAATATATTAAGGGGGGACTTTATTTAATTGTTTTGTAAATATTCTGAAGTACCCAGTTCTGTTCCCTCAGATCATGATTTTATTTGATCTGATCTCAATTTCATGAAGCAGTAATATTCCCCCATTTGAAAAAAGGGCATGTTTTATAGAATTTTCAACTTTCTGATCAGAAAAGTAATTAAACATTCATAGTTTTTTGTTAGAGCAGGGGTCAGCAAACTACCGTCCTCAGCCCAGTCCAGCCCACTGCCTGTTTTTGTAAATAAAGTGTTATTGGGACACAACACCACATTCATTTGCATGTTGTCTATGACTGCTTTTGTGCTACAGTGTTGGAGTTGAGTGGTTTCTAAAAAACTGTATGGTCCAAAAAGCTTAAAATGTTTACCATCTGACCCTTTACAGAAAAAAATTTGCCAACACCTGGGTCAGAGAAAGGAAAGGAGAGTGTTGGGAAATGCAGTTCTGGAGGTAAGGAAGGGGAAGATTAAGTGGGAAGAACTGGATTGGGGGCCAAGAGGCACTATTTCTCCTATTTATTGCTTATGCTACTCCCTGTCACACTGCCTTGAATAATTGCCTTGACTAAAAGAGTTTCCATGTCTAAAATCACACAGATGCTAATAATCATAACAATTGTGTTCATTTATCACTTTTCCCAAATACATTGTGAATGATCTTAGCATTAATGACTGACTAATGACTATGTTTTAAAACACATCTTGATATAGTATAACATTATCATCAATTTGCTGAAAAACAGACTCATAGAAAAGATTTTCAAGAAATTAAGATTCTGTTCTTGGCTCTTATTGACAAGGTTGTTAATCCTTTTTCTGGACCACTTTTTTTTCTTTTTTCAGTTTCCAAGACCTATAAAGTTATATAAAGGGTCATATCTCAAAAAATGTTAATTGTTACATTTAACCGTCAAGCACTCAAACATTTTCAAAAAATAAAATATACACGGGTTGTGCATTACCAAGGGGCTTTTTAAAAATATCCCTGGAGTCATAATCTTTGGGATGAGGTCCAGTAACATGTTTTTATAAAGTTGTATAAATGATTCTGATTTGCAGCCCAGCATGAGAAGCACTGGTGGGCATTGAATTTAAATCAGTGTTTCCGAGTTATGTCCAAGGATTACCTGCCTCAGAAAAAATCATCTTCGATGACAGTTAAAAATGCAAATTTTGGGCCTGGCGTGGTGGCTCACATCTGTAATCCTAGCACTCTGGGAGGCTGCAGCGGGAGGATTGCTTGAGCTGAGGAGTTCGAGACCAGCCTGAGCAAGAGCGAGACCCCGTCTCTACTAAGAAATAGGAAAAAATTAGCCAGGCGTGGTGTTCGCACCTGTGGTCCCAGCTACTTGGGAGGCTGAGGCAGGAGGATCGCTTGAGCCCAGGAGTTGGAGGTTGCAGTGAGCTATGATGACGCCACTGCACTCTAGCCCAGCCAACAGAGCAAGACCCTGTCTCAAAAAAAAAAAAAAAGGAAATTTCTAGGCTCCACCCAAGAACTTTTGATTATGGACCTTTATACACTGAAAAGGAAGGGAGTTACTCACCTAAATGTTGGAAACAATCTGTTTCATCTTCATTAAAATTCAAGCTATCTTAGCTAATTGCATAGACATTTTTCAGAAGAATGCAATCAGTTGTTTATGGGTCTATTGTCATCATTCACCTTGCAAGTGTGTCTCTGATTTCAGCAGAGACCAGAATATAAAGGACAGATTATATCCCCTTTCACCATTACTGGTGGAGAGGTGAAAGTATGTGCCATACAAAATAATGGGTAAACACTAAAAGGGTATAGAGTAAGTTCCCAATGCATGTATCATGCCCAGTACTCTTCTACATGCTGTACATCATCCTACTTAAGCCCTAGAACACCCCAGTGAGGAAGGTATTGTTAACTCCATTTTACAAATGAAGAAACTTGGGCACAGAAAACTTAAATAACTTGCCCAAGACTATAGCTGGTAAGTGATAGAGCTAAGATTTGAACCTAGGCACTTGGTTCAAAGTGTATTCTTTTAACCATTGCTAGGTTATTACATATTAATAGAATATATGCAGTATATTCACTGCCCACTAAAATACACTCTAGCATTTTTCCCTCTGAAATTAGATACTTTTTTTCCAGGCTTTGGATTTCAAATTGTGATTTTTCACTGCCTCTTTGCTACAAGACAAATTAACTTCCTGTCTTAATTTTTTGCTTTCCCAAAAAGCATTTTTCTTATACAAAGTGGTTTTGTTTTTGTTTTTGTTTTGAGACAGGGTCTTGCTCTGTTGCCTGGGCATCGTCAAAGCTCACTATAACCTCAAACTCCTGGGCTTAAGCGATCCTCCTGCCTCAGCCTCCCCGGTAGCTGGGACTACAGGCACAGGCCACCACGCCCGGCTAATTTTTCTATTTTCTTGTAGAGATGGGGTCTCTTGCTCAGGCTGGTCTCGAACTTCTGACCTCAATCGATCATCCTGCCTCGGCCTCCCAGAGTGCTAGGATTACAGGCATGAGCCACTGTGCATGGCTCAAAGTGTTTTGTATAAGGATAAAACGATTTACATAAAATGAACTTTACAGTTAAAGCATATTAAGTCTATTGGTTGGGCACAGTGGCTCACGCCTGTAATCCTAGCACTTTGGGAAGTCAAGGCAGGAGGATTGCTTGAAGCCAGGAGTTCAAGACCAGCCTGAGCAACATAGTGAGATCCCTCTCTCTACAAAAATTTAAAAATTAGCTGGGTGTGGTGGTGCGTGCTTGTAGTCCCAGCTACTCAGGAGGCTGAGGCAGGAGGATCACTTGAGCCCAGGAGTTTGAGATTGCAGTGAGCTGTGATGACACCACTGCACTCCAGCCGTGGCTGGAGCAAGACCCTGGCTCCAAAAAAAAAAAAAAAAAGTTATTACAACAAAGCTTCCTTTTTTTTTTTATTTTTTTTTTTACTTTTGTGAGACAATTACATTACCAACATGTATTGATCATTTACAGTTTATCCAGGCACTTAACTAGCACTGGAGAAAAGATGGAAAAGGCGTAATTCTCAGCCAGTGTTCATCCAAGGAGCACGCTTGCCATGAATAAAGGTAAACAGCAGTGACTAGTATTAAACAGAGATACAAAAGGTTGTGCCTCATTCTGCTTTGGGGAAAAGAAAACCCTGTGTAGGATGGTGTAGAATGTGTAAACCAGGCAGTTGATAGACGAAGAGGAGTTTATCACATGGGGGAAGAAAGCAGGGTAGGAAGCTGTGGCCTAGACTAAGGCATGTGCAAAAATACTGCGTGTTTGAGAAATAGTGATGTTGAATGGGGCCGAGCTTGGGGTGCGTGAAGCTGGAGAACAAAGATGGGTGTGATTGTGAAGAGCTTCCTATGAGAAAAGTAGCTAGGAGTCAACAGTTTCAGAAACTGCAGATCAAGTATCATAAAGATGAAAATAGGCTAGTGATGATTACTTGTGTACTTAATGAGAAAATTTTCTATAGCATGATGAAGGCAGAAATCATAGAAATAGGAAGATGGGCGTTTATGAGTAGATTTAAGTATAGTGGAAGTGTGGTTTTGGTCTTGAAGGAGGAAGGAGATAAAGGTGGTTTCTGGTTTGATTTTGTTTGCTAAAGATAGGAGGGGATGTGAGCGTATTTCTAAGCAAATGAAGAAAATGGAGAAGAATTAAGATGAATGAGAAAATGGGAGCAGAGTCATCTGTGATGGAAGAAGGGAAGTGTGAATGTCCTAAATTTGGCCATGATGGGGAGTTTTTGTTGATGCTAAAAGATATTACATATGTGTTCATTAGCATATAGTTAGTATTTTTAAGTTAATCCAAGAAACAAAAATTCTCTTTCCCAAGGTTAATACATTTATCTCCGTATAGCATTCATCACATTATTATTTGCTTGACTTTCTTCCCCACTGGGTGTCAAACCTGTGTCTGAGTCTGAAGCAGCCCCAGATACTAGTACAATGCTTGCTGAATTATGAAAATAGCCTCAATGAACAGCACCTAATATATAGCTGCTTCTCATGGAACAGCCTACAGAAGTTTGCTGAAAAGCTACTTGTGTAATAAGGCAAGACTGAAGAGTAGAGACATTAGGCAGAGGCTCAACCCAGGCCGGGAAACGGCCTAATCAGTATTCACACTTATGCGCGCTTAATTTTAGTGCTCTTGATGCCTTGGGAAGGAACGGGACTTAGTATGATTAGTTTTAAGGGCAAAGTAGTTTAAATGTTTCCTGTGCGCCTTCACACAACTTGCTGCGTCCACGCCTGGACGTTACAGGCCGGGTCCAGAGGTTGCCGCCGCGTGATGAAGCCGGGCTGCGGGCTGCGGGCTGCGGGCTGCGGGCTCCCGGGGAACCCGCTCCGGAAGCCGCCCGGCCCCGCGCAGCCTGAGCGTCCCGGTTGCCCGGGAGACGCCGCGGCGGTTCCGCTCGCTCGGGAGTCGCTGGGCCGGCTGCTGCCCGCTGCGAGCGACTCGCGCGGCGGTTGGGGTGCTCCCGACTGCTGGAGACTGCGTCACCTCCGTCACCGTCGCCCCCGTCCGTGCCGTAAGTGCGGATTCCTGCGGCGGGGGCGGGCGGGTGACGGGGGTGGGCGCGGGGGCGGGGTGACAGGGAGAGGTGGGGTCTGGATGGAGGTTCCCAGATAAGGGAACCAGGAGAAGTGGCCTCTGGAAGGGAAAGGGAGGGGTGGGGGCGAGGGGTTAACGGGGACAGGTGGCTCCCACCGGCGCGCGACAGACCCGGTGCGGATCCCTAGGGACTGGGGGGAGGTGCGGCCCTGGGGGAAGGGGCGGCGACGGGAGGTCGGGCGGTGGGACGAGGCGGTGGCAGGACGAGGCCGCGGTGGTGGCGCGGCAGGGAGCGAGGGACGAATCTGCGTGCCAGGAGACCCACGTGTGGCCAAGAAGGGAGACTGTCATTAAATGAAGGCTCAAGACTAGAGTCCCGGAAATGAAGTGCATTTATGCCAGACTTCCAGATCTATTATCTGTAAACATGAAATGTGATTTATTTAAACAAAATTAGTTCCTTGGATTATGTGAATTATGTGGTTTTGTGGTTTTCTGGGGATGCTTTTATTCCAAGTGTATTGTCCCCAAGACAAGTTTATAGGTAGGTGTGTGTACTTTTGAAATTCAGTAATCAGTATTATGTTTAACAGCCAGATCAGAATAATTTAATAGCCCATTTTCCTAATCAGTTTTATTAAATATAATTTCACGTTTGGTTTAATTGGAAACAATAAGATCAACAACATAGCAGGTGGTGATTTTTAGTCTATAGAGTCCCTAACTGGTCTGGCCTGGTCTTCAAAATCTCTCCTTTCCCTCCTCATTCCTAAAGCCACTGTTGACACGAGTTTCCTAGAACCTTTTAGATTAGAAAATTAGTGGGTTTTTTCTCTCTTTTTTTCCTACTCCCCCTTCCTTTGCCTTTCTTAATTTTGTTTTCTTTCAGTATATTCCTTAGGCTTGCTCGAGCCCTCAGGACTTGATTTGTGATACAATCATGGAAAACAATCCACCTCCAAGTGTTTTCTGTTTCTATGTACCTCATTTTGCAAATCCTTAAGACTAAGAAAATTAAATAGAAAATTTTCAAAGAACTTAATGATCCATTCAAGTATCTACTTATTTACCTGTCTGTCTTTCTAAAATCACCAGTGGGCCCGAGTCTATACCTGTCTTTGCCTTTGTGTACAGAAGAGAGTCAAACATTTTGTAAATTCTGAAGTCAGGAGGCCCTTTACCCAAAAGTTATATAGCTTCAGTTTGAAAGTTACTGATGACTATTCAAAATATTTTCAACCAGTTACGTCTATTTCCTGCCAATAGCTATATCTCCATTTAATCTTGATTTCCTATGTACTGTATTAATAATCAAACTGTACTTATTGCCTTTGCTTTAAAAAGACAGTCATTTTACATATTTAGTGGAAAGGTTAGAAAATAAAATTATAGTTAGGACTTCAACAGGAGTCTACTATGTGCCAGACATGGGCTAACAATGCAAGTTAGATGTGATAAATAATGTTTAAGAAAGGGTGAGGGGAAGTTGTTAACATGGCATATGTGCAGAGAAAAAGCCTGCCTTTGGGGATTGGGGAGACCTAAACCAAAAAGACATTTGAATTGAACTGTAAAAGATGAAGATTTGAAGGTCAAACATTCCAAGCAATGGTATCAACAGAGACTTGGAGACCTGAAAGTGTTTGGGGAAGAATCTGAGAAGCAATGCTGGAAAGATAAATTAGGGCCAGGGCATAAATGACTGTAAATATCATACCATGGTTTGAACTTTATTCTGTGGCATTAGAGGCCATAAGATATTTTTGAGGAAGGATAATATCTGTTCATGTTGATGTTTGAGAAAGGTGGTTTTGGTGTAGTGGACGTGGATATAAAGAAGAAAAGTGAAGCTGGTTGCAGTGGCACACAGCCTGTAGAGGCTGAAGTGGGAGGATTCCTTGAGCCCAGGAGTTTGAATCTAGCCTGGGCAACATAGTAAGACCCTGTCTCTAAAAAAAAGAAGGAAAGTGAGATAAGACACTTTAAAATAGCTTTATTTTGATATAGTAATTTCAAACTTGTAAGAATAGTACAATGTACTCCCATATATCTAGACTCACTAATTTTTTACATTCTGCTCCATTTATCATTCCCTTTCTATGTATATATACATGCATATAATTTTTCTACATTATTTGACAATAAGTTGCAAACATCATGTCCCTGCATCCTTAAATACCTCAGTGTATGTTTCCTAAGAACCAGGACATTTTCTTACATAACCACAGTACAGATTTCCAAAATCAGGAAATTTAATATATCTAATCTACAGTCAATATTTTGATTTCACCAATTATCCCAGTTTGGTTTTGTTTTGTTTTTTTTTTTTTTTTGAGAGAGGGCCTCACTCTGTTGCTGGGGCTGGAGTGCAGCGGTGTCATCATAGCTCACTGCAACCTCCAACTCCTGGGTTCAAGCCAACCTCCTGCCTCAGCCTCCAAGTAGCTGGGACTACAGGCACACACCACCACATGCCACCACTGTATTTTTTGTACAGATAGACTCTCACTATGTTGCTCAGGCTGGTCTCAAACTTCTGACCTCAAGTGATCCTCCTGCCTAGGCCTCTCAAAAGTGCTGGGATTACAGGTGTGAGCCACCCTACCCAGCCCTTTTGTCCATTTTTAAATTGGGTCGTTTGACTTCTTATTGAGTTCTAAGCATGATTTGCATATTCTGAATACAAATCCTTTATCAGATATATGATTTGCTAATATTTTTCTTCAGTCTGCAGCTTGTCTTTTCATTTTCTTAATGGAGAAATTTTTTGAGGAGCAAAATATTTTAATTCTGATGAATTCCATTTTACCAATTTTTTCTTTTATGAATCATGCTTTTGGTGTCATATCTAAGAAATCTTTGCCTAAGTGAAGATCACAAAGATTTTTATCCTATTTTTTTCCTAGAAGTTATATAGCTTTAACTCTTACGTTTTGGTCTGTGATCCATTTTGAGTTCATTTTGGTATATTGTCTGACGTAGCTGTCTGCGTTGTTTGTTTGCTCATATGGATATCCAATTGTCCTACCATCATTTGTTCAAAAGACTATTCTTTCCTTGTTGAACTACCTTGGCACCTTTGTCAAAAGTCAATTGACCATAATTAAAAGGGTTTATTTCTTGACTCACCATTATGTTTCATTGATATATGTCTGGTTTTATGCTAATACCACACTCTTGATTTACTATAACTTTATAGTAAAATTTGAAGTCAGGTAGTATAAATCCTCTAAGTTTGTGCTTTTTCAAAGTTGTTTTGGCTATTCTGGGTCCTGTGCATTTCCATATAAGTCTTAGGTTCATCTTGTCAATTTCTACCAAAAAAAAGGCTATTGGAACTTTTATAAGGATTTAATTTAATCTATAAATGAATTATGGAGAACTGATATCTCGTTGAGTTTTCTAATCCATGAATATGGCATTTTTCTCCTTTTATTTAGATCTTCTTTAATTTCTCTCAGTGATGTTTTGTAATTTTGAGTGTACAGGTCTTGTACCTCACTTGTTAAATTTATTCCTAAGAATTTAATTCTCTTTTATGTTATTATGAGTGGAATTGTTTTCTTCATTTCATTTTCAAATTGTTTGTTGCTAGTATATAGAAATACAATTTATTATTCTATATTGATCTTGTATCCTACTACATTGCAAACTTGGTCATTAGTTGTAATAGTTTTTATAGATTAATTAGGATTTTCTTATGTCGTTCCCAAATAGTGACAGTTTTACTTTTTATTTCCAATCTATATGCCTTTAGTTTCTTTTTCTTGCCTTATTGCACTGGCAAGAACTTTCAATATAATGATAAATAGAAATGGTGAAAGCAAACATCTTTTTTCCCAATCTTAGGGGTAGAGCATTTAGTCTTTCACTATTAAGCATGATGTTAACTGTAGGTTTTTCCACAAATGCCCTTGAAGAAGTTCTCTTCTATTCCTAGTTTGTTGAGATTTTTATCATGAATGAGTGTTGAATTTTGTCAGATGATCATGTGGTTTTGTCTTTTGTTCTATTAATGTGTTATTTTACGTTATTGATTTTCAGTATTAAACCAAGCTTGCATTCCTGAGATAAATCTCATGTAGCCGTGGTATATAATCCTATGTTGCTTGTGTTATTTTACATTAGTGATTTTCAGTATTAACCCAACCTTGCATCCTGAGATAAATCTCACATAGTCAAAGTATATAATCCTTTCTAAGTTTCTGGATTTGGTTTGCTAATTATTTTGTTGAGGATTCTTTTGTCTATATTCATGAGAATAATAATCTGTAATCTTGTGATTTCTTTGTCTGATTTTATCTCAGGGTGATAATGGCTTCATAGAATGAGCTGAGAAATGTTCCCTCCTCTTCTATTTTTGAAAGAGTTTGTGAAGAATTGGTATTAATTCTTCTTTGAATGTTTGATAGTATTTACCTGTGAAGCAACCTGATCCTGGGCTTTTCTTTGTGGGTAGATTTTTAATTACTAATTAAATTCCTTTACTTGGGTATAATTAGATTTCCTATTATTTCTTGAGTCCATTTTGGTATTTTGTGTCTTTCTAGGGACTTGTCCAACCTTGTTGACCAATTTGGTTGTATATAGTTGTCTGGAATATTCTCTTTTAATTTTTAAAAATTTCTGTAGGGTGGTCCTAATTTTGGTAACTTTTATTCCTCTCTTTTTTCTTGCTCAATCTAGCTAAAGCTTCAATTTTGTTGATTTTTCAAAGAACCAATTTTTTGTTTATTGATTTTTTCCTATTGTTTTTCTGGTGAGGACTCAGCCATTAAACATGTTGTTGTTCCCTTGTATGTGAATGGTTCCCTCTTGCTGTTTTCAAGATATTCTCTTTGTCTTTGGTTTTCAGCAGTGTGCCTATGATGCATCAAGGTATGGATCTCTTTGTTTTCATCCTGCTTGAAATTCATTAAAGTTTTAAAATCTGTCTATTAATATTTTCCATTAAATTTGGAAAGTTTGGGCTATTATTTCTTGAAATATTTTTTTCTGCCCCTTCCTCTCACTCCTCCCTTTCTGGGAATCTCATTACATATGTGTTGGTACTATTGATTTTGCGCCACAGGTCTCTGAGGCTCTGTTCATCTTCAGTCTTTTTTCTTTCTTTCATATTGGTCATTTTGTATTGATCTCTTTCAGTGATTCTTTCTTCTGCCTTCTCATATCTGCTGTTGATCTCATCTACTGAATTTTTCATTTCTGTTGTATTTTTTTGCTCTACAATTTTTATTTTGGTTCATTTTCCTATTGATATTCCCTCTTTATTGAGTCATTGCCATCATATTTTTCTTTAATTCTTTAAATAAGAATTTGCTTTAATTATTTGAACATAATTATAGTAGCTGCTTTGAAGTCCTTGTCAGCTGAATCCAACCTCTGGGCTCACTCAGAGTCCACTTTTATTGACTTTATTTTTTTCCTGAGTATCAGTCACACTTTCCTTTTTCTTAGCATGTCTCATAATTTTTTTGTTGTTGAAAATTGAACATTTTAGATAATATAGCAATTCTGGATTCTGATTTTCTCCCCTGAGGGTTTTTTTTTTTTTTTGGTGTGGGGTTTTTGTTTGTTTGTTTGTTTGTTTTTGTTTTTGCAATCCACATGTAATCCAGAATCTATCTCTTCCCAAGTATGTGGCTCCTAATGTCTCTGTTCAGTTTTTAATTTTTTAGCTTGATTTTTTAGGAGTCACCACTGTGTCTGGATAGCTTAGTGATCACCAATGATTTGGGTAGTGGTGGTGCTCAAATACGTCTAGCCATGAGTCTTTCACTCTCTTCCAGTGGATCAGCGTGTGAGTTAGGGAGCACATTCAAAGTTCAGTCAGTCTTCAAACAGCCTCAGCCATAAGTTTCCTCCAGGCCTTCTCGGGTCTTCCCCTGCGCATGCCCATAGTTTCCTAGTCAGCCAGAGATGTATGGAGAGTTAATCTAGCCCTTCTTTGGCTCTGTCACTTCCAGGATCTTCCCATAAATTTCTGGCTAGTCTACTGTTTACCTCAACTGGAAACACATTCTCAGGCTTGCAAAGCTGTGGAGGTTTTTTCCCATTTTTTTCCCACCGAATTTGTAAGAATTTTACTGACAAGGATGTTGTTGCAGGTTTTCAGCCTCTGAGCCTTATCAAGCATGTCCTCTCTGGGAGTAAGGCTGCTGGTTTTCATGACCAGTACACATTGGTAATACTGCTGCACCCGTTGAGCTGGGCTACAGCTGTAAAGGAGGAGGGATGGGAGCAGCCCCAGGCAAGAAAGCCACTGACTCACTCCATTATTAAGTGGAGTTTTAGCAGCTTATTGTAAACAACTACTTCTCAGTTTGATTTTTGCCTTTGGTTGATTTCCAAAGCCCCAAAATTATTTTTTTGTTTTTGTTTTGACAATTTTGCCTAGTCCTATACTTGTGTTTTGGGAAGAGGATTCATCAACCTCTTTATACAACCAAGTCGAACTTCAAACCCTGGTGACTTTTTGTGGGATTTTTTTTTAAAGATAACTTTCTCTATTCTTATACAGAAATTAGTCTAAATTCTCAATCTCTAATGGGGTAAATTTTGGTAAACTCTATTTTTTTAGGAAATTATCAATTTCATCTATTTAAATTTAATTTCATAGATGCCTAGAAAGTGGTCTCATGATTTAAAAAAAAGAAATTCTGGCTGGGCCAGTTTTTCATA
This sequence comes from Daubentonia madagascariensis, assembly GCA_023783475.1. Lineage (NCBI taxonomy): Eukaryota > Metazoa > Chordata > Mammalia > Primates > Daubentoniidae > Daubentonia > Daubentonia madagascariensis. The sequence goes on along the minus strand of JAKFHU010001035.1, from coordinate 33,290,172 downwards.
CCTGTAATCCCAGCACTTTGGGAGGCTGAGGTGGGATTTTGAATTAGGAATTAGGAATTTAATTTGTTTATGTTCATTCTTTTTTTTTTTAAACAGGGTGTTGCTATGTTGCCTAGGCTGGAGTGCAGTGCATTGGCTTAGCAATGATCATAGCACACTACATCCTCAAACTCCTGGGCTTCAAGCTATCCTCCTGCATCAGCTTCCTGAGTAGCTGGTACTATATGTGCGTGCCACTGTGCCCAGCTATTTTCATTCTTTTTTAACATTGATATAGTTGGGCCAGGTGCGATGGCTCATGCCTGTAATCCTAGTACTTTGGGAGGCTGAGGCAGGAGGATTGCTTGAGGCCAGGAGTTCAAGACCAGCCTGAGCAAGAGCAAGACCCTGTCTCTACAAAAAGTAGAAAAATCAGGCACATGTGGTGACCTGCACCTGTAGTCCCAGCTACTCAGGAGTCTGAAGCAGAAGGATCACTTGTGCCCAGGAGTTTGAGGTTGCAGTGAGCTATGATGACCCCACTGTGCTCTAGCCTGGGCAACAGAGCAAGACCCTATCTTTAAAAAAAAAAACAAAACCACACCCCCCCAAAACAAAAACTGATATAATTATTTTGATCTCTGGATTTTCTTCTCCTCACTGCTTTATGTAAGAGTATCTCAACCACAGCATTATTGGCATTTTGGATCAGATAATTATTATAGGGGTCTGTCCTGTGCAGTGAGGGATGTTTAAGCAGCATCCCTGGCCTCTGCATACTCACAATGATCAAAAATGTTTCCAGACATTGAAAAATTCCCCTCAGTGGCAAAAATCACCCCCAGTTGAGAACCACTGCGTTAAATATATCTCACTGATTTTGATATACATTTTCATTATTTTCATTATTTTTTTAATTCCATAATTTCAATTTTTATTTCTCCCTTTACTCAAGTGTTTAGTATAAGGCTTTTTTATAGGTGGAAGTTTCTAGGTGGAAGGTCTTTTTTGGTTTTTTGTTTTTATTTTGTTCTAATTTCTAGTTTGATAGTATTGTGATCAGAATGTTATTTATAATATCTCTACTTTATTAAACTTCCTGATGCTTTCTTTGTGAGCTAATATATAATTATGTGAATATTCCACATGTGCTTGAGAATAAGGTATATCCTACATTATCAGAGTATAAAATTATACTCATATATTGAATAAAACAAGAGTTTTATTCAAATATGCCTCAGAGTTGATAGTTCTGGGTCAGTTTCCCCAACTACCTATTGGGCCCTTTCAATATTTATATTCAGATCTTATTTTGTTTCCAGAAAACTTTCTTGGATTATAGTTTCAACTATTGGTTCTGTTCTATTGTTTTGTTTTCCTCTTCAGGGACTCCAGTTATACATATGTTGGGTCTTCTTTGCCTGTCTTCTATATTAACCACTTTCTCTCTAAACTCTTTTACCTTTTTCCCTTATTTTTATTTTCTACTGTTCTGCCTTTCTTTAATGCCCCCAGGCAAATTTTCACTTGAATGTATTCTCACATCAGCATCTTGTACTTAGTCTTTATTTCTGAGATGATTTTGCCTTTTTCTGACAGTTCTTTCCTTAGTTCAATCAACTTGCATTTTTAAAATATTTTTTGTCCACGTCTGGTCTTATTATTTGAATTTCTGATTCAGAGTGGCTTTTCATATCTCCAAAAGGTTGTTAGAGGATGTTTAAATCAGTGTGGAGTGTTTGTGTTAGTTTTCTTCTGCTTCATGATTAGGTTTTTTAAAAAATGATTTTCATTAGCTAAAATATTTTGATTCTCATTTCTCTTTTCTTCCATTAATAGCTTTGTACAGAGACTGCTTTCCTCTGTTTTATTTCTTGGGCAGGTTTTAGCTGTTAGCAATTGACAATTATCCTGGGTCAAGAGAGTCCTCTCTGTTGCTGTAGCAAAGTACAGTTTCTTTAATGGATTGTGCTTTTTTTCCCTAGTAGTGATGGGAGGATTTGCATGTCCTTCCATTCAGGGTTCTCTTTGTCTTGCAAGATCCCAAATTTATTCCTCTTGCTGCTTTTTCCTTTCACTGTCCAGTCTCCAACAGGTGCCTTTCCCTTTTCTCTTACCCTTCTATTCCCCAAGAGTTGTGCCACACTGACTGATGCCACCATGATACCCATGTCCCTTATCTGTCATGAGTATTCTAATCTAAATACACTCTTTCAGTATTTTTACATTTGTGGTATATTTTCTCCTTGGAAGGGGAGGTGATTTTAAATCTATCTTAGGCTCTTCTTTTCCTCTTCTCTCTTTCTTACAGTTTTTCCAGATCTCACCCCACTCCTATCCTTGCTCTCTGCCAAGGCTTACGAAGTATCTTCAGTATGTGTAACTCCTCTGTCTTCCTGTTATGTTGAAGGCATTGGATTTATGTGGTTTTATTTATTCTGGTTGATTTGTATCGCTTTGTGGAAGATACATAGATTAGATTTAGGCAGTAGTCATTATCCTTGGCTATCTCAAAGACCCCACCATGTGTACCTTGACAAGCCATTTGGGTGTAATGTGGAGCACATTTGTGAACCTTGGGTAGGGACAGAGGATAAGAAAGAAGAGAGGTATTTGGTTTAGAATGTAGCAATTTTGAGATGATTTTGTCCATTCAGATAGAGATTGTTCATAAAACAGTTGAATAGTTGGTCTGGATCTCAGGTAAGAGATTAGGAATTACTGCTTCTGAGAACTCTGGTAGTGTCCTAGTAAACTGGAATTAGAGCTGTAAATTCCTTTGTGGAATTCCTGCTTGCATACTCAGATTCATCTTCTATGAACATCTTTAGAAAACAGATAATATTGAGAAGTTACCAAATAAAGTACTACTTTCTGGAGATTTATATTGTATTTAGCAGTTTGGTTGATGTGACTGAGAGATCTAATTATTAGTCTGAGGAATCAGTCATTATTGAACCTGTTGGGAAAAAAGGAAAAGCATAGATCAATAGATCAAATCAACTACCTAGAAGGAAATTAAAAAATAATGCATAGATTAAGACTTCATAATTAAGCCATTTGTCATATTTATAGTTGCCCCCAGTAACTGTAGTACTTACCAAGTAGGTTCAATTAATAAATCTATAAAGTTTTATACTAATAACTTTCTAAAGCAAACTCCTAGTTTCTCCTATTCTCTTTCCAGCCACCTATTACTATAGTAATAAAGAAAGGCAAATGTGTGCATGCTTATATCTAAATACCTGTAAGATAATATTAATAATACCTAGGTTAAAATATGGTATAATTAATAAAGTTTTCAAAACATAATCTGTGATGTATTTTCCATGTGTTACTTGAGTGTGTATGCTTGAGTTTTCTCCCTTTAAATAAGAGAGGAAATAGAATCCACTAAAAAAAAAAAAAACACCGCAAAATAGTATGTTAGTGGTCATTTACCAGGTAAACACTTTTCCCTATTGTATATGTTTATGGTGGCAAGTGACAGTAGGTGCCATTGAGATGATCTGTGGATGGAAAAGACTAAATATTAGTGAAGTTAAAAAAATGTGTACTCATTTGAAACATGAGAAATTGTACAAGTGGTCAACTCTTTCACTTTACATTTTATTAATACCAAGACCTGGATAAAGTGGTTCTTTTAAATTGTGCATTCTTTTGAATTAACTGAGAGGTGGTATAGTGTAGTGATTAAAATTGTGTTCTTTGGAAACCGACTGCCTGAGTTTTAATTCCATATCAGTTTTCTCATCTGTACAACTGGATAAAAATGACACCTACTTCATAGAATATTTGTGCAGATTATACATAATTTGTGTAGAACAATGTTAAGTGCTAATATTATCATTATTAGATTATATTAACAAGATTCTGCTGGGTAAAGTGGGGTGGGATTTCTGAGACTAATTAGAATTTTTATATTTTTCATTCCTAGACTGATTTATTTAAATATGTTGGCCTTATTCATCATTTGACATGTAATCCAGTCACCAAAAATTCAGGAATGGGTGATGCAAGACAGAAAAAGTAAACCCAGTATTTCTGTAGAAATCACTGTGGATATGAAAGCATTCATGAAGAATTAGAGAAACCTACCTCCTTTTTTCTGCTTTATCATTATTTTCTTTGGGGGTAAGAATTTATGGATCTGTTCCTCCATACAAAAAAAAAAGCTAAGAGCGATAAATGAAGCCCCAGAAGGATTTTGTTATCATTGTTTTTAAAGGCTGCTTTGTTCAACAGCCCACATTTTTCTTTCTTCTCTCCACCAGGTGGAAGTATAGCACTTTGTATCATGTCCTGTTACACAACTTTTCTTAGGGTTTGTGATATCACAAGAAATAGAAGGGAAAAGATAAACACCATATTCGAGAGTGTAAAATGCTCCTTCAGCTGGATTTTATAGCATCATATTTTATTTACTTGAGGTTGATGAAAATAGATTGGATAAGTTTCCTTTCCACAAATTCTTTTAATTCAACTGAAGTAAACACAGACCCATTGTCAGAAATAATATATGAAATCTTTGTGATAGCTGGAAGAACTGCAGAGGACTAAGCTAAACGAACAAAATAACAACCAAATGTTTTTAAGTGGATTTCAAATTAATTGATGGAAATAAATCTTTGGCATCCTGGGCAAATGGGTTTTATATAAACTGTAAAAACATTGTCTTTTGTAACTTGATTAAGGCAAGTCAATCTTATTTTCCAGGTGCGACATTATACTGCAAGTCAATCAATATAATAATTTAAGTCACTTCAACCATAATGGAAAAATATGAAAAATTAGCTAAGATTGGAGAAGGGTCTTATGGGGTTGTATTCAAATGCAGAAACAAAACCTCTGGACAAGTGGTAGCTATTAAAAAATTTGTGGAATCTGAAGATGATCCTGTTGTTAAGAAAATAGCACTGAGAGAAATACGTATGTTGAAGGTAAGTTAACTTTCTATATATATCTGTAATATCATGGTATTGGGTGAAATATGTGTGCTAAAATTACAAAGGATATTCAAAGTTATCTTTCCCCCATTGGACTTAAATTCCTTTGTGTCAACAACTTTGGGAAATAAGTTGATCATCACTTTGGACTTTGGCCACTCTGATTTTTATCTGATACATATAAGTATAGCTGTAGATTGTTATGTTGAAGTACTTCCATTCTGGTTGGTAAATATCCATGCTGTTCTAAGTCCTCCCACCTCAGTGTTTATACTTCCCCAAAACCCCTCCCCTCATCCCTCCCTTCCCAAACCTGGCCCTCCTCTGGACGGCCACTAACCAGCAACTAAAAGAGCGCCTCCTGACACAGGGGGTCTGACAGGACTGCCATTGCCCCAGTAGGCACCAATATTGATTGGTCCCTGTCTGCACTACACGGCAGGTTCCTAGATGTATTGAATATCACCCCCAGTGATGTATACATTTTTTACATAAAGGTTTTTGTTATAATTGTTTTTACTCCGATAGGATTGGACATGTAAGATTCATAAATTGTCATTGTAAATTTTTTCTTATCCTAGAAACCTTACACTTTTCGAACTATTAGGGACCTTAGAGATGCTTCTTATCCAGTGCCCTCATTTATGGAAGAGGAAACTGAGGCCTGGGCCAGCACTTCTCAAATGTTAATGTGCACAGGAATCCCCTGGGGGTCTTGTTGAAATGCACATTCTGAGTCAGGAGGTCTAGGTGGGCCTGAGATTCTGCATTTCTAACAAGCACCAGCTAGTGCAGAAGTTGCAGGTTCCTGGGCCACACGTTAAGTAATAAGACCCCGTGATTTCCTCAAGGACATACAGCAGACCTTCACTTTGGACATGTGATCTGTTTTTTAAAAAAACTCAGAAATTCAGTTTGTATAGGGGGATAATAATTATCATTAATAACTATATTATCTCTCCTTTTCAAATATTATTTGCAGCAGGTTTCCTTAAATAATACATTCTAGTGTTGTGTTTAAAATATAATTTGAGGCTAGGCACGGTGGCTCACACCTGTAATCCCAGCCCTTAGGAAGCTGAGCCAGGAGGATCGCTTGAGCCCAGGAGACCAGACTGGGCAGCACAATGAGAGCCCTGTCTCTACAAAAAATCAAAAAATTAGCTGGACGTATCAGCCTATACTCCCAGTTACTTGGGAAGCTGAGGCAGGAGGATCGCCTGAGCCCAGGAGTTGGAGGTTGCAGTGAGCTATGATCGTGCCACTGCACTCCAGCCTGGATGACAGTGCAAGATCCTGTCTCTAAAAATAAATTAATTAATATAATGTAATGTAATTTGATATGCAGAGTTTTCAAGAACACATCCATCATGATAGAAAAAAAACGGTTTACTGTTACCCCTTAGCCAGCAGAGGGCGCTAGTCAGCCAGCCAGCTCTGGCACCCATCAATGGGCTAAGAAGCTACAGGCTGGGTCTGAACCAGGCAGTGTTGTTTTCTAAAAAAAATAATGATTTTACCCCTCAGCCTCTCCCTCCTGAGTCTTCAAATAAAGTTAATACTTAGATAGTACCTCTGGGTTGCAAGTGCCCCAATTTCAGAATGAGCTTTAAAGTAAAAAAGTAGCCAGATTTCAACTCAGCTTGGTCTCTGGTGATGGTTCTCAGAAGGTACATCTTTTCTGTGTTTGGTATGTTGCAGCATGCATGCCATGAACATATTCCTTCCATGATAAATCAACCTGACTTTCTCCATATACTCCTGTTATTAAATTTGATTTGTCTCCTCTCCTTACTACCTGTTTTACTTTAGGCAGGTCACTGTTTTTCTGGGCTGAGTTAACTCCATTTGCAAAGGAGATATAAATTGCTGCCTTACCGAGTAAGACGGGAGATTTGACCAGGTTAAACCTTGACTTTGCCTCAAACAGTAGCACCTGTGAATCCCTCACTCCCCTGGAAGGGCCAGTGCTTTGCGTGCATACTGTGGTTTTGCAGCAGCACAGAGCAGCTGGCTTTCTGCGTGACCTGTCTCCTCCACTCTTCACCTTTCTGCTCTTTTAGGCAGTGGAGCACACAGAAAGCAAATTGGTTTGGTTCTCTTGGCATTTCTTTCTTTTTTTTTTTTTTTAATAAGAGTCAGGGTCTCGCTATATTGCCCAGGCAGATTTTGAACACCTAGGCTCAAGCAGTCCTCCTTCCTCAGCCTGGGCATATGGATTTTCTTTTCTCAAACAGGAGGCATGCGGTTGTAGGGTGATTTTTTTTTAGTCAAGCCATGCTTATTAGATACTGAAGTAGAGGCATACAGTGTAAGCCCCTGTACCTAAAACTCTCTACTGGGCCTACAAAATATTTATTGAGCTTCTACTATATACAAAATACTGTGTTCTCTCTCTTTATCTATCTTTCTGGGTGAATGGTATAGGATTTGAAAAGTTGATTTGTCTATTATACTGGGAAAACAACAGGGAAGATGAGTTATGAATAGGAGTGATCGTATATCCTGGTTTGCCCAGGACAGTCCTGCTTTATAGTTTTTGTCCCAGCGTTCCATCTGGTTCACATCGCCTTTCAAAAGTGTCCTGGTATGTATGCGAAATTGTGTGGTCACCCTGGTTATAGGCAGGGTGACCACATGTGCTGGTTTGTCTGAGATAGTCCTGGCTTATACCTATTCCCCTGGCTTGGATGATAATATAGTTACTCTAGTGATAAACTATCATACTTGATAACATTTTTCCTTTGGTTTACAATATTAAACAGAAGCTGTCTTGTGGAATGCTTCAGTCTGGGAATAGAATTTAACACATAAAACATCTAAGCATAAGAGAGAACAACAGAATCAAAGAACAGAGCTGAAAATAAATAAATTTAAAATACAGACTAACTGTAAGGACTCCTAGAATAGGCAGTTTAATCAGATTTGAGGGTTGAGATTTAGTATTGCTGAGAGCCAATGCTAGAATCCAGACTAAGTTTAAATCCAGCTAACATTTACATTCAATCCATGGTAATATGTAAGCTAAGCGAGTATTAGTGATTTTTATAGTCTTCTATGCAATAATTCTATTTCCTCAATTTTTTATTTTAATTTAAAGTTTAATTTATGACTTGGATATTTAGAATCTTGATAAAATGCATAAAGCATTTTTTGTTTTAGTGCTTATATTTTAAGTTGTATAGTTTATTTTCTATCACCAGAGAGATTCAAGCAATTTAGTTACCATCAATTATAGGTACATTAGATGAATTCTTAAATTGCTTCCAACTTTAAGTTTCTATGATTCTTACTAAGAGCAGTTTCTGTTATGAGTAACTATAATAAAATTCTCCACAAGAGATGCACACAGCAAGGCTTTTTTTCTTAAAATCGTAAAGGGTCTGGGGAGAAACTGTTACTAGAAACAGATACTAAACTTTGTATTTCCATTCCTTTGCAGCAATTAAAACACCCAAACCTTGTGAACCTCATTGAGGTGTTCAGGAGAAAAAGGAAAATGCATTTAGTTTTTGAATACTGTGATCATACACTTTTAAATGAGCTGGAAAGAAACCCAAATGGGTAAGTAATCCAGAAACTAAAATTCTGTATGGCCAGTTCTCAGTTTCATTATATGTGGAATTAACCATGGCAAATTTCAAATCCCAGCCACAGTTCCCTTTTCTGCTGTGGTCAGTTAGGATGTCCCTAAAGGGCAAATAAAGATTTACCTAGAGGAATTATAATTAGGAAGATAAACCTACTGCAAATATAAATCACGATGCATTTTGAGGCTAAATTAAATATTGGATTATCTGAATTCAAGGAACAAACCATGGTTTAATATTAGGAAATTTATTCATATAATTCACTAATAAGTGAAAGGATAAAAAAAATGATATGATAAAACTTGAAAATTTGAAATGTTGATAAATTCAACATATTGTCCTGATTATTTTTTTAAAAAACCTTGGCAACTAGGATTAAAAGAATAGTTTCTTAACACACACATACAACCCCCTTCAAATCAACAGCTAATTTTATACTCAGTGATAAAACACTAAAGGAGCTTCCATGAAAATAAGAAACAAGACAAGGATGTCAGTTGTCACCATTATAATTTAACATTGTTCTGAGAGCTCTAGCCAATGTAATGTAATAAGAAAAACAAATAAAATTACATAGCTTTTGGAAATGAGATACAATTTTCCTTACTTGCTTGCATGCTATTATTGTTCTGTAAAATCTAAGAGAATCACGTAAAGCGTTACTAAAACTAATGGAATTCAGTATAGTGACCCACATACCACTACATTCAAAATTTAACAGCTTTTTTTTTTTATCAATCACCACTTTAGAAAATCTAGTGGAGAGGGATCCTATTAAAATATTAACTGCAACAAAAAATGTTTAGGATTGAAGATAAAAAGAATTGTTCAGATCCTACATAAAGACAACTATAAAACTTAACCGAGGTACATAAAGGATTTTATTTAAATGAACATATATTTCTGGATGTACATATTCATTATTATAAAGATATTGCCTCCCCAATTTATTTATTATACAAAATTCTAATCAGAATACCAATGGGGTTTTTTTGAAACTTCAAAAAGTTAGACTAAATCAAGAAATTTTTTAAAAAGAAGAAAAAAGGGACCTTTAACTGCCAAATATTAAATCACAGTAGTTTTAGAGATTCCCTTTGACAAAAAAAATCATCAACAAAACTAAAAAAAAAAGAAAAGAAAGAAAATTGAGTAAACTATTTTCCAGAATTAATAAATTTCATATCTGCATATGCAGATTTTATAAATAAATGTTTTTAAAAGATTAACACCCAATTAGAAAAGATATTCATTCAAAAAAATTTTGTGAATGCTTACTGTGCACCTGGCTAGGTGCTAAGGATACAGCCTTGACAAAACTACCAAAAAAGTAGCCTAACCTTATAGAGCTGACATTCCCAGGGACCTGAAAAAGCAAATCGTTAAAAAAGAGAGGGGAAATTACAAATACACCTAAGAAAACATGTTTATCCTCCCTTAATCAAAGAAATTCAAAATTTTTAAATAAGGTATCATTTCTCACCAATTAAATTTGGCAAAGATTTTCAAAAATCAGTATACTCAGTATTTTTAATAGTTGGGATCAGACCTCATTTGCAGATAGAGAGAATGTAATTAGAATAGAAGGGCAATTTGAGAAATGTATGAAAAATTTTTAAACTGTTTTCATCCTTTGACCAATAAATTCCATTTATAGAAATTTATAGTAAGAAAATAATCAGATAGGGGCAAAAAGTTATACATATGAATGTTCAACATATCATTTATAACAAAAATATTGGGGCTGACCTAATTTTCCGATAGTAAAGAATTGGTTACATGCATTTTGGTATGTCCATACAATGGTACAATATGCATCCATTAGAAAGCATGCTGTAGAAAAATAGTTAATTTCCTGGGTAAATGTTCCTGAGATGGTATATGAAAAAATGAGGTAACATAGTAGAATGTTAAATGTAATTGAAAATTTATTTTGAGTTTCCCTAATATTCTGTGAATGCACATATATTACTTTGAAAATAAAAGTTAATATAAAAAACAGTTAAAATCATATATTAATTCATAGTTCAACTTTATTATGAGCTAAATAGGGTGTTATATGTTGACTTAGAGGACAGATGTGTTCAGCTATTCTATAAATTAACATACATTTTCGTTAAGTTAGAAATTTAGGCTTACTTCACGTATTGTTCAAGGCCCCAAAACTAAAACATACAATACATATACCAGTTTACTTGAACCAAACTTATCTTTCTCTTCCCTATACATACCCTAAGCCTTACTGTTGTAGGACTTAGCTCATGCTCTTCTTTCTTTAACCTAGAATATTCCAGCAGTTTTCACTTTCCCTTTCTCTATCATAATCTTTAAAATATGAGATCCTAGATAATCTTAACATCTCTGAGATTCCTTCATCTGGGTGGAATTGCTTCCCTCCTTTGAATCCCCATAGAATTTTATTTTTATCCCTGTTATGGTACTTGGTACTTACTGCCTTATTAGTCTTTGTGTGCATACTGTGTCTCAGTAGAGTGTAAGCTTTTTGAGGGCGTAATTCATATCTAATTCACCTTAATAGCGTCCTCCTCAGCACCCAGCATTCTTTTACTCATTCACTCAAAGAGATATCTTATTGAGCATTTAGACTGGTGCAGAGGATACAAAGATATAATGGCATAATCCTGCCCTCAAGAAGCTTGAAATCTAATGAAAAGACAGATATTCCAAGTGACAATTACAAATGGACGTGTTGATTGGGTTAATGTTGATGCAAAGGATACGCAAGAGAAGCAGCTTCAAGATCTATCTGTTGACCATGGGAAATCAGAGAAGATTCTGCAGAGAAGGCAGCATTTGGGCTGAGACTTTGAAAAGGGGAGGAGGTGGCCAGATGGACAATCTCAGAGGAATGAACAGACACAGGAAAGAGCGAGGCATGTTCAAGCAACTTCTGTGCTGAATATGTATTTAGCAATGCCAAGCATCTCCAAACTACCCTACTTTTCACTCTTTTAAGTTTTACAAGTGTATTTAGCAGTGCCAGTACATAGCAGTGCTTTGGGTCAGCCCTGAGACTTGGATCCACATAGGGGAATGCAAATAGGAACAACCTAGAATATGCCACTCTTTTTATAAAATGTTGTATATGTGTTGATAACAATGATTAATTTAAAACATTCATCTACTTTTACTCCCTTCCTAAAGCCTACTTAAATAACAGTTGAGAGAGTGTTTTTAAAGATCTAAATCCAGTGAATAGCAAACAAAGATAAACAACTAGATAGCACACATACCAAGCCTATTGGACCATTGTTTATTAGGGGAAATGCACAGTTAGGAGAAATAACTGGTTTGCAGGCATAAGATCATCAATGTAGTGGATGTGGGATGAGCTGTGGGATGGAGATAATGAAGGGACCCAAGGGCTAAATGACAGCGTGAAGAAGAGTTACCGGTGCACTGCCTCCCCTGCCATGTGAAAGCTTCTGGCGTTCTCTACTTACTGGATAGAGAAAAAAAAATTTGTTAGATCAATAGCTGCATACTAATTACTGAAACTGTGTTGGATTTGCTCCAGTAAAGAAACAACATGTATAAGGGCAACTACAATTGGCATCATCTGATTAAACTTAAAATAATCTATTCTCATTCTCTAAGATGCATTTATTTTCTACAAAACCCAACAGGTAAGTTAAGTGGGAATGTGATAGGAAGTGTCGCCCCTGCCAACAGGGAGGATTTCCCTAAACTATCATTGCACTATATATGATGGAATAATCCTGCCATCAAGAAGTTTAAAATCTAATGAAGTTTCAGATTACAAAGGAACAATTATAAATAATTGTAGTGTTATAAAACTACGACCTGGATTTATAAAACTGTAGCTGTACACTCCTGGCTGGTGACAGCACATTACGTACATCAGTAAATGAGGCTTGAATTTGCTCCTCGGTTAGCTGGTTGTAGAAAATTTCCCGTGAGGTTATGGGCGTGGGTTGGTGGAGGGATGACAGTGAATCAGGAGGATTAAGAGACACATTAGTGGGGAAGCACCACATCCTGAGCAGCAGTATGGTAGTGGGTCCCAGATAATGAGGCGGGGAGAGTCTTCCTTTGAAATGGCTTTCCGATTTGCGTGGGGACGGTGGATCCCTGGAAGACAGAGGCTGAGTAAACAGTGCTTCACTTACAGAAGCTGTAAGAGGAGACAACAGAGTGACGATCAGAATGGATTATTCTGAACATAGGTTCTCTCAAACCAAAGTAGATGGGCAGATCACTAAGTTTCCATTTGTTCTATGTGAACTGGTGACTAGAGGCCTGGCTTGAGTGACCGCAATGACCAGTTCGCAGACACAGAGCTTCACGGGCGAAGGAGTGGCAGCTCATCTTGAGCAGCTGTCCTGCAGGAGTACCATGCGTGTGTACTGTTCCTCCTGGCCCACCCCAACGACCTGTGCCTATTGACCATGACAGTTGCATGCCGGGAAAACAGAGGTCTTTCGGGAATTATTGAGCAATGCTCTGAAGTAAAGCCAGTCACCAGTTTGAAAGCCACTGTGAAAGCCTTAAAGCCACTGTGGTTCACCTGCTTGGGGGCAATGAGAGCTTAGTGATGGTCAGGTAGAAAGTGGAATTTTGACTTAAATCCATCTCATGGTAGTTCCAGTGGTCCCCAAATCCATCCTGGCAAATATTTCCCCATTTCCTGGGTGAATAGTTGAAATAAATACACTAGCAAAGGGAAAAAGAGCCAGGTGGCTCTCTGATCCAAGGAATGAAGGCTGTTGTGGTAGAGGAGTCTAGTAGAAGTATCTGCAATGCTGCTTTTTACCAAAATAGAAAACTGAAAGCAATACTGTGGACTTGGGGGAAAGCATAGATTAGGGCTACCATTAAATACTTTGAGGAGACATAGTTGGGAACTTGATGAGCATATTGCCTATGATAAATCCTCTCCAATACTTTTATCTCCTCTAATCTTTGGATTCCTTCCTCCTCTTTTTATTAATGAATTTCTGGCATCTCAGCTTCTTGTGCCATAGGCAACCATTTAGTCCAGGCCTCAATCAACCAATTCAACAATCAACTGGAATCAATCTTAGATGCTCCAGGTAGTCTATTGAAACCAGAATCTCTAATAAGTGTGTCCATATTGTTATAATCAGCCCATGTTCCTTCCTCTTTGGTCCACCACTCATGAAATCCATTTTCTCGTACATTCCCCGTTATAAATCAGCAGCATTTTGTAGGGTTTTTCGTTATATAAATCTTCTCTTCCTCTGTTTCACTTTGTAATAGACCCCCCCAGGACAAGCTGGGATCTGACTTTAGTTAAGGCTTGGAGACTTGAGGGGTGGTGGGGAGAGGAGTGCTGAGCAGAATTGGCCTCCTCACCTGCCTCAGGTGAGATCATTACAGAATCCTCAACAAGGCAGAGCCAGCCTCATCATACAAGTTTGGGGGCTACTTCTCATGAGAAGGGAAACTCGAGAGGAGATTGGGGTGCTCTTAGTTATGTGAATACTCTCAAATGTCACATTCCAATTCTTGGAGTATATCTCTTTCCCAATTAATTGAGAAATGAATTATCATCACATAAATTCAATCTATGTTGTCATTTAGCACCCAGAAGGTTTATTCTGTGTATGATTTTTGAGTAATCTCGTGGTAGTCCCAATGGGTCCACCAAATGAGTCCTACAGAAACAAGAAGTAAGGGGTTCTTTTAGGGCAAGCCTGGAAGTGCCTGATTTCCTAACTGTGTCTTGAGCCAAGTTATTAAAGCTCCGAACTTGTCCTTTTTTCCTTTAATTTCTCCTGAAATTCACTCTTCTAGTGAAACTAGAAGCAGCCAGACCACCCGACATTTCTTTTATTATTTATGTTCCCCATATCATTCTACCACACTCAGTTCACCCAAGCCTTGCCTTGAGTAGGCATTTTATTCCAGATGAACACAGGTGATTATTTAAATAACTTTTGCATCATTGGGTGGTCATTCACCAGTACCCCAGCAATTAATGGTAATTAGATGCTACTGCCTTTAGACCCAATTAAATCAGATAGCCAATCCTAGATTCCCAAGGCCTTGAGTTTGTTTCCCTCATTCACTTTTGGTACATATTCTGAATTGGTAAGGATTCAACAACAGAATTCACTCTAGCTAGTTTAAGCAAAAGGGGATTTATCACAGGGTGTTAGTTTATAAAATTTCTAAAAGTACCAGAGAAATAAGTTTAGTTGAGCATCTGTCAGGTACCGGGTACTGTTTTGGTGCTTGGGCTATAGTAATGGACAAGATAAAATCCTTGCTCTTGTGGGATTTACATTCTGATGTAGTCTAACAATAAAAGAAGACTTGTAAGTCTTTGAAGAAAAACAAAGCACAGCAAGGAGTTAGAGAGTGCCTAGGGAGGTGTATTTGTCAGGGTTCCCCAGAGAAACAGAACCAATAGGATATACAGAGATATTTATAAGAGGAGATTTATTATGGTATTAATAATTGACTTGTGCAATTATGGAGTCAGAGATGTTCCATGATCTGCCACCTGCAAGCTGGAGAACTAGGAAAGCTGGTGGTCTAATTCAGTCCAAGACTGAAGGCCTGAAAACTAGGGGACAGGAAGTGGGGGCTGCTGGTGTAAATCCCAGAGAATGAAGGGCCCAGAACCAGGAGCTCCAATGTCCAAGGGTGGGAGAAGATGGACGTCCCAGCTCTAGGAGAGAGAGAGAGACTTGACCCTTCCTCTGCCTTTTTGTTCTATCTGGGCCCTCAACAATCCACCAGTGTGGGTAGATCTTTACTGATTCAAATGCTAATGTCTTCCAGAAACACCCTCACATACACACCTAGAAATAATGTTTTACCAGTTATCTGGGCATCCCTTAACTAAGTCAAATTGACACATAAGATTACCCATCACACAAAGGGCATAGAAGGAACAATAGGCACAGAGACTTGGAGATGCAAATAAACGAGCTTGGCACTCAGGGAACAGCAGAAGCTAATGGGGCTGGGGTGGAGT
The DNA here is from genome assembly GCA_023783475.1 of Daubentonia madagascariensis. NCBI lineage: Eukaryota > Metazoa > Chordata > Mammalia > Primates > Daubentoniidae > Daubentonia > Daubentonia madagascariensis. The sequence goes on along the minus strand of JAKFHU010001035.1, from coordinate 33,274,669 downwards.
ATCTGTGGGGATGTGGTAGGAGATGAAGTGGGGAGGCTAATAGGAGGGAAGTCATTAAGAGCCTGGTAGGCCACAGTAACCAGGTTGGATTTTATTCTAAGATAACAGGTGTTTACTGAGAAAGACTCAACTCGTCTTGTGTAACGACAATGAAATCAAGTTTTCCATATTAAGTTTTTATAACAAACTACAACGAAGGTAATGACTTTTGATGTCAGCATCAAGTCCTCCCCTGAGTGGCTGAGAGAGCAGTCTCTGAACAGTCCAGTCTGAATTCCCCTTATTAACTTATTTAGTCTTGAACTGTGATGTTTCATTTTTGCTTTAAGACCTTCATTATGACTTTTAGTATTTGTTTTTGCACTCAACCAAATTATGACATTTAAACATTGCATATCAATTGATTTCTACCAAAGGCTTTATTTCACCCCAAAATACTTTGAAAAATGCTGCCTGAGGCTGTATAATGTTGCAGTGCTCTATCTTTCTGGACTGAGCACCGTGTGAATCTGTTTGATAGCCATTCTCTTTGATGGCTCTCTTCTCTTTGTAAGATCAGTGGTTTGTAGTTGTTATTTTGTATAGATGTTGTTTTGCCCATGATGGAGTCTGCCTTTTTGGAATCTGAGCTAAATGAACAGAGCGTGGCACTTCCTGTGAGATGCCTTGAAACATCCTCTTCCACAGCAATAGCTCAGGGCTTTCCTATGAAATTATTTCATGCTTGATTCCGTGTTATTAAGGCTAGTAATTAGGGTTCTGCAGTCTCTGAACCCTAGCCCCTACCTGGTTTCCCAATTCCAGTACTTAATGCCCTGCACCTGTAGTCTTTTAGGTCCCATCCAGAATTCCGTTTCTGCATGCATAGACCATGTGCTACACCCCTGCCGGTCCTTCCCAAGGTCCCTCCTCAGAAGTCCACTCTCCATGTTATGTCATTTCCTTGCTTGATTCCTTTCTTTTTTTTTTTTTTTTTTTCTTTTTATTTTGAGACAGAGTCTTGCTTTGTTGCCCAGGCTGGAGTGCAGTGGTGTGATCACAGCTCACTACAACCACAAACTCCTGGGCTCAAGTGATCCTCCTGCCTCAGCCTCCTGAGTAGCTGGGACTACAGGCACGCGCCACCACGCTCAGCTAATTTTTCTATTTTTTATAGAGATAGGGTCTCACTATTACCCAGGCTGGTTTTGAACTCATAGACTCAAGTAGTACCCCCCACACACCCCCGCCCCACCTCAGGCTCCCAAAGTGCTGGGACTATAGGCGTAAGCCACTGCACCTGCCCCTTGATTCCTTTCAATGGCTTTGAATTTAGAGTAAAATCCAAATTCCTTACCGAGATCTAGATCTCTGAGGCCCTCCATGGATCGACCCCTGCCAGCCTTCCTGGCTCCTTCACTCACGCACCAGCACGCTGGCCTCCAGACTGTTCTCCCCAGGCTCCCAGTCCTTCCTCACCTCAGGGCCTCTTGCTATTCTTTTGCGCCTGTTCAGGCTTTGTACAGGGGTCTCAGTCCCCTCCATCTACCAGCCTTACCTGACCTCAGACCCTTGTCTCCTGAACCCAGGTGGGTGTTAAAACCTAGAGGTTTAGGGGATAGATTTCTCAATAAACTTATGCGATATTATCATTCTATTTTTACACATGAGGAAAACTGAAAGCACAGAGAGCTTAAATAACATGTCCAAGGTTATAAAACAAGGAAGCAGCACACCTGGGATTTGATCTCTGGCAGCCTGTTTCACAGTGTTCAGAATGGCTACACTATTCTTTCTGCCTCTTATTAAAAAAAACTTAAACTATGTTCTTTCAGTTTTGACTCTAGGTAAAACGGGGAGAAGGATAAAGTTGTATCAGAATTCATTGCAGGAAATAGAAATTTCAAGTGCAAAGGGATGTAATACTGAGAATTAAGTGCTTTCATAGTATTAATAATTAGAAGAGCTGGAGTCAAAAGGGTTGCCACTGGCCCACTCATGTCAAAGGGCATGCCACCATAACTGTGATCTGAGATCAGGAAACTGCTCTGAGAAAAATACCTCCATATGTTGGTTACTGCTTCTCTGCATACACTTCAGCTTCACGTGGTGGTTTCTTGTGGCTAGTGTCTTAACGGAGTCATGCACAGGCCATCTCACTGCTCTGTAAAGCCGGCTACATCTGCATACATTCAATTTTTTAAAAGTGATCTAAATATATGATTTAAATGTCCAAATATGACAAAATATTAAATCTGAGTGATGAATATGTTTGCAGTATTACATAATTGTAAATTTTTTAATTAAAAACATCCTTCTAGTGGACATTTAGTAAAAGAAACCCTTGTGTTTCAGATTTTTGAAGATATACAAACAAGAGTCCCATCTCCATCAACAGGGCTGAAAGACAACACACTGAGATAAATATTTGCAGCCTATATAACAGACTCTGCTATACATTGAGTCTTCATAAATTAATTAAGAGTAAGCAGACCAATTTAAAAATCTATAAAGGCCAAAAAATGGGAATACATGAAAGAAGAAATGTAGTATCCAATAATCATTTGAAAATGAATAATCACTAAAAATTAATGAAATGCAGATACAAACCAAAATGAGATATCTCTTTATTTTAACCACAGACTGGCAAACAACATTGGCAAAACCAAATGTTGGCAAGACAAGGAGATAGGGATTTTTATGCACAGATGTTTGGTGGGAGGGTAAATGGGTATAACCTTCCCCAGAGAAGGTAGCTTGGCAGTATGTAAATGTGAAGGCATCGTCATGGGACAGTGATGTGAGTGATGGAAAGACACCAGCAGAAAAGTTAAAGGGAATATAATTGCTATAATTTACAGAGATGGTTACATAAAGTAGAATACTCCCAGACAGAATACAAGTTTCCCAGATCCCCAGTTCCCCAGTGGAAAACACACCTGCCCATGATATTTTCCAGAATTTTCTATAGAGTGATGATTCTGCCAGGGACAAGAGCTCACACCTCCCATTCTATTGGGACCTTTATTCTCCCTGGTCTCTTCTTTGGCTGTAAACCTGCCTGCTTACCAGGTACAAGTAATTAGTACAAAATAACTCCAGCACGTGCTTGAATGTTTACCACCAACATGAACTGGATGAATTGAAGAGCCATCTTCTAAGTATACCTTTTTTCCTGCAAAACCAGGTCTCAGATCTACCTGAAGTTCATCCCCATAGGATCAAAATGTAGTATGTGCCTATCATTGGTCCCAGAAATCTCACTTCTAGAACTTATCTTAAGAAGATAAATTGCATAACTGCAATAAAATGGATGATTACAGATGTTCATTGAAGTATTTCTAGAAATAAAAATTGGCTCAACCTAACTGCTCATCAATGGAGACTAAGTAAATTAAGACACATCCATATAGTGAACTCCTCTGCAGCCACTAAAATATATGCATACATGTCAGTGTTTGTACCTCTATGCATAAAATGTTTCTCAGAGAGGCAGGGGGGAGGACAGCAGAAAATAAATGGGTGGCTAGGCAGGTATCAGAGAGAAGACTTCATGGATATCATACTTTAAAAATTTTGAACCATATGAATGTATTTATTTAAAATTAAAGTTAAAAAGTAAATGCAGAGAAAGAAAGAGAGAAACAGAGATGCCTGAAGAGACAGCCACCGTAAGTTACAGCAGCTATTTGGGGGTAGCAGGATTTTAGTCAACACTTTTCTCTCCTTTACTCTTGTATATTGTTTGAATTTTCATAAGCATGTATCATTTTATAAATGTAAAAATTACAAATTATAAAAGAAAATTAATAACTATGATAACACCTTTGCACCGTGTTCTTTGGCCATGACACCCCCCCCAACTCCTGTCCCCAGGCCTTGCTTCTGGAACTCCATCCTAGGAGCTTTCATTTCCTGTTTTTGTTTTTTCCCTCAGAGTTGCTGAAGGAGTGATCAAAAGTGTGTTATGGCAAACACTTCAAGCTCTTAATTTCTGTCATAAACATAACGTAAGTAACATTTTCTAATGTATTTATTAATTTCTTCATGATAACCCTTTTCTTCTAAATAGCTCAGGGGTCTGTTTGAAGAGCTAAAGAACAGAGGGAAAGTAAGAATCTGAGGAGCAAAACAAAAGAAGGTTACAGAATGTGCGGAAAAGTGATGCATCGTTCATGGCCCCTTTCCAGTTTCTGTAAGAATCAAATTACTAATTCCTATGAATTAAAAGTTTGTATAAATGTAATATTTCCTTTTGCCACAGTAAACTGACTCTTATTATTATTTTTAAATTGGGTTAAAATAATTTGTCAGGATATGGGTACAACAATCCACCATGATACTTCTTTTGTTTTTACATCTCTCAAGTCTTTTGCTCTGTAGCAATCTTATGTTCCCCCTGCCCTACTTTTTTTTTTTTAAATTCAGGCTATTAATTTTTTAGAGCCATAGTTGTCAAACTTGAGCATGCAGCAGAGTCACTTAGAGGGCTTTCTAAAACACAGCTGGGCCCCATCCCCAGGGTTTGTGATTCAGTAGGTCTGGGCTAGGGCCTGAGAATGTGCATTGCTAACATTTTCACAGATGATACTGAAGCTGCTGGTTCAAGAACCACACTTTGAATAGTACTATGTTATAGAAATAATTTTGGCTGATTGCTTCCATGTGTAATTTGACTTGTCCTTTCACCTTATTTCCTATAAATCGGAACTTCTATCTAGAGGCTTGATCATATTCAAGTTCAGCTTTTTTAGATGAGAACACCTCATATGTGGTGCCCTATGCTTCATCCCACTTTTCATCATGTTAACATTGATTTGTGGGCTCAGAAGGTATTAGTTTGATCCTCTCCATTATCAATTTCCCCGTCAAGCTTTTTTCCCTGATGGTCTAATGTCTGGGAATGATTATTGCCTGTATCTAGTATTTCATTAGGGCTAAAAGATGGTAATTTTCTAGTTCTATTATTCCTTCTGCATTTATTAATTGGAATTGTATGGAAAATAACTTACTCTCGTGGACTCTGGCTGCTGTAAAATACAATAAGATAAATATGTGATGATTTCTTTTGTCAATACTCAGAGTGATGAGTTGGTATCTTTGCAACCTCCAAAAGTGAACAATGACAGGTTTTTTGGGGGGTGAGTGGGGCACCATTATAAACATGGATTTTATATATGTGATGTTTTCAATCCTTTGCAGTCACTGTTCTCTCTGATGCTCAACTTCTCCTATCTTAGGCCAATGAGAGCTTCTTCAAGTTGCTCCTCAGTACTTTTGCTATAAAGATAGCTGTTAAAAAATATCTCTAGACCTTTTGAGTTGGTGCCTAGACAGAGACAGCACTGAGGCAACGATACAGAGTACCATATGGTCAGTTTTGATGCCAGCAGAATGCCTACCATAGTAGTCTAGGATTGTTGAAAAAGAAATTATAAGACCATGGAAATAAATTTCAATACTTAGAGGAAGCTTTCTTTAGATTTGAGAAAGTCAGTGAAGTTTTTATTAGATTAAACCAAAAGCTTTTATTTTCTATTAATGTAGAAGGATATTGTTCATAAAATACATAAACCTATTTTTCATGATGCAAATTGTGCTTTCAGATACTTAATAAAGATGATGCCAATTTGAGTCCCTATCTCTGTTGCTTTCCATCATGCTAGAGGGGGTATTAGAGTTGCTGCAGGAGTTTTATGGGCAGTTAAAATGGTTTTCCAAAAATACTCTTTACCATAGTGTTAATACTTTATCCCTGTATAATCAAGCACTTTCCTGTGTACTAGGCTATAAGCTTGAATGCAATATCTGTGGCTGCTTTGTCTTTATATCTCTCTAATGCCTAGATTGGATCTTTTAATGTAAGAGGTGCTCACTAAATATTTATTGAATAACTGGACGGATGGATGAATGAATGAATCAATCAGTCAATCAGTAGTCAACCTGCTAGTGACTTACTATTTCCAGCAGACCCAAACATTATTGTAGCTCAATGCAACTGCCATCATTTCTCTGCTTAGAACAACACATTCTATATATTAAGCTTTAAAATATTGAAAACATTCCATTGATAATCTGTGTCCTCTATTAAAAATGGATAATTTTTCAGACAAACTTCCCTCCTCCAAGAAGAAAATGGTTTCTGAACTCTGGTTATCTCATTTTCTTATGCTATGATAAACCTTTGTGTATCTATCTTGTATTTTATCTATAATTAAAATGCATACAGGCTGGGCAAGATAGCTCACATCTGTAATCCTAGCAGTCTGGGAGGCCAAGGCAGGAGGATCACTTGAGATCAAGAGTTCGAGACCAGCCTGAGCAAGAGCGAGACCCCATCTCTAGTAAAAAGTAGAAAAATTAGCTGGGCATCGTGGCACATGCCTGTAGTCCCAGCTACTCGGGAGGCTGAGGCAGGAGGATTGCTTGAACCCAGGAATCTGAGGTTGTAGTGAGCTATGATGACACCACTGCACTCTAGCCTGGGTGACACAGTGAGACCCTGTCTCAAAAAATAAATAAAATAAAATAAAATAAAATGCATTCAAAGGAAAAAATCTATCATATATAAGCTGTTAAAATAATACATCTAAAACCTTTGTACTCTTCTTATTTTTAAAGGGACCCTTATGTTACTCTCAAAGAATAGAAAAGGCAGTCTGGCCCATGGTGTTGGTGCAGACACACATGTCTCAGCCTGTGGAGACCATGTGCCTGTTATCATCTGCAGTGTCATGATCCTAAGCAGGACAGTGAAGGCTAAAGTAGTAAGGGGTTAAGGCCTTGCTTCACAAAGCGTGATGCGTAGAGATCACATGGGAACTTGTTAGAAATGCAGAATCTCAGGCCCGCTCCAGATCTACTAAATCTGAATGTGCCTTTTAATAAGAGCACCAGGTGATTCGTGTACACATTAAATTTTGAGAAGCACTGGACTTAAGAAAATACCTCGTCATTTTGTTCTGTTTTACCCTATAACATCACTAGAGTGAGGTAACTAGTGATCCACTTAACATCATTGTAAACCCACGAGTTTTTATATATTTGATGTCTTGATTAGAGAAAAAGAGCTTCAACTCAAAAAGACAAAACTACAATGATTTCTGAGATACGAGTATGTCAGGCTGCAACATCCATCAGCATCTCGTTGATATTCATGTTTTGGTTGTCAAAGAGGGGGTCTCTTTTCTCTCTCTTTGCCATATGAGCATCCATCCCTAAAGCTCAGTCAAAGAGAACAACCTTCTCAGATAATAGGAAACTATTTATTGTTCCATTGGGCTGTATAAGAAGCAATTTTTAGTGTGGAAGTTTCCAGAGATGATTTTTTTTCTTGTTTTTTTTTTTAATTTCTTTCTTTCTACCTTGTTCCATCATTGGTGTTTAACAGAGATGATTCTTAAAGTTGAAAGTCAGATTTAAAATACCATGGATACCTCTTTTTGCTGGCTTGTGAGCCAATAAAAATGAAATTGTACATCAGCCACAATAACCCAACCTGAGCAATGTTTGCTAAAAGCTGTGTATAAAACGCAAGTTTATTAAAATTCTTCTGTTAACACAGACTTGCAGGTTTCTTGTTCTTTGGTTTGGAAGCTGATTGCAAAAGGCGTTGCAGAGAGTTTACACTGAGTGTGACTTTGCAGTGGAGAAAGTGAATGCTATATATCTACGTGCCCTCTGTCCCCCAATCTCTGTCTCTTAGGGTTCCAATTATTTTACTCCCTTTTTACTTTGTTCAATATCCTATCCTTCTTTATCAGTAGCTTCTCTTACGTGCACCAATACCAATAAATTTTCCTGCTTCTTTGGGACGTATCAATATTTCATTTGCCATTGTATATTTTTGTTGAAAAATAAGTGCTATGAATTTGCATTAGATCCAGAAGATATTTAAGTAGGCCAAGAGACAAATATCAGTGTAAATTCATTTACTTTGTAAGGCCACACATAGTCTAGAAATTTTAGAATTTGATACAGACTCATTCGAGGGACATATGAAATGAAATAATGATATCACCAACTATTAAAAGTGCGTTACTGGCTCGGAGGGTTAGTCTAAGTTTCATAAATATGTTGCTTAAAAGATAGGATATCAAAACTGCATTGGTTTATATTCCAACAATGTGTTGTTTTAAATTAGTATCTAAGGCCTTAGGAGTCAAGGGGCCTAAAAAAGTTTCTTCTAACTGTTCTTCGTATAAATTATGAAACAGTTGACAGTGATTGAGACTAAATAGGAAGAAGCTTCTGTTACCAGTACAATTTTTGTGACTTATAATGAATTTAGGGTTCAGCTCTTTCACTTCCTAGATAGCTACTATAGAAGCAAAGAAAATTATTTCAAAATTGTCAGTTTGACAGGAATACCTAAAGGGACTGACAGCGTAGCAGAGAAGTAAGGCAGAAGGGGTTGATTATTGTGACACTTAATTACGTGGACTCTGTCGGTAGCCACCTGCAATCACAGGGTTGTGGCAAGGATGAAATAATTCATGTGAAAGTGTTTTGAGAAGTACAGAGCTCTATGTGAGGGCCCAGTTGTAGAAGATCAGCATCATTTTTATCCATTTTCTTTTTTGGGCAGGTGGATAAACTGGAAAGATAAAGTTCTAAAGAGTAGGGCCGGAGTTGTTTACTCACAGCACTTCTACACATGGAAATTTCTGGAATTTCTGGAATTATGTTGCATGAGCTTACTTAGCCCCCAATTGGCTCTCTCGTGTCCAGCAAGCAGCATCTGCTTCATTCAGGGTCATTATGATGAGGCAGCAAATTGTAAGGCTGCCACCTGGGAGAGAATAACAAGAGCTTCTTTGAGATGAGAGCACCTCATAATGGGGTCCTCCTCTCCCAGGAGAGACTCTGACAGCATTGTGGGGACATCTCAGAAGGGTTGCTGATCATTCCTGCTTAGGCCGTTGTTGAGGAAATCGAAGTGATACTTATCCCCTGATGCATAATGCTTTGGAGTCTCTGATAAGTAGGTGACTATATGTCCCAGCTTATCCAGGACAGTTCTGGTTTGTGCCTCTTGTCCTGGCATGATTATTAATTGGGCTCCCTTTCACACTTGAAAGTGGCTTGATTTGGATGATAATAGTATGGTCATTCTAATTATAAGTGAATTTTGGTTTTTGTCATCATTTAAATGTTTTTCAATTTCTCAAATCTGCAGCAGTTTTTCAACCTGAGTTGTGATTCTTGAGTGGCAGCAGTTCTTATCAGAGGTTCTAATCTTATTTAGGGTTTTACCTCTTATGGTTTAAACAGGATGCACTAAAAAATGAAAGAAATAATTACATGATACTCACTTCTTTAAAAAAAAAAAAGTCAGACATGGTTTTCATATACAACAATTATAATTTTAATTTCTTCAATAATATATCAACACTTTTGTATTTTTTTTCTTTTGGTATAAGATTTACAAGTGAAAATTGGCAATTTAAGTTCTTTTAGAAAAATGAAGGAAATCCATGTGTATTTTTGTCTCACAGGCTGTTTATCCATCATTTAAACTAGTGGTTAATGTTATTCTTTGTCATTTTGATGGCTCAGAAAAATAATCAAATATTATCTTATAGTGTATTCACAGAGATGTAAAACCTGAAAATATTCTAATAACTAAGCAAGGAATAATCAAGATCTGTGACTTTGGGTTTGCACGAATTATGAGTAAGTAGCAATTTTTTACTGACTTTATCCAATTCAAATGATTATAAAATGACATGGTTTAAATTCTTACTTTAGATATTGAATGTATGCTAAATGTTGTATTGTTGTTATTTAAAAAAGAAAATATCACTTTAGCCTTGTAGTACATTAGTTTGCATTTTCAACTCTGCTCCATTCAGCTAGAATTTACAGGATGTCACCTTTATGTGCTTTGCCCCATAGGGGAGAAAAGAATTGTAAGAGCATTTCTGCTCTTCATGCATGTATAATCTAAAGTAAAAGAAACAAAGAATAATACAAGATGATTGGCAATAAAGTACTAGAGTGAAGGTGCAGATGGTTCCCTGGAGGGAGATATTAGTGTGGGCGAGAGTGGATGAAAAAAACTTCATGGAGCTGGTGAGACTAGAAGAGTAAACTGAAAATTAAAGAAAGAGGATGCAGAGACAGTGCTAAGAAAAAGGAAATCTTCCCAGGCAGGGAGGAACTGAGGGGAAAGGGAGGGACAAATAATTATTTCTCCCTTAGTCTAGACCTTTGCAGCAGGCATACACATGTATTAGCAACGTACATTTTGCAATATGGGTGTGGACGTAACCAGTATCCTGATAGGACCCAAACACAGGGGCCTTGGCAATGCATTTGTTAGGGTTGGGCAAAAACAAAAACTGCTCAAAGCTTTCTGAGGTTGCTGTGCTTTGTAGTGTAAGAAAAGTGGACTCCAGTGGTAATTTGTCCCTGTGCCATGTGGCTGAAAAGAGAAATAGACAGACACTGGAAGACTACCGAGCTATGAACACTGCACTTAGTACCATCAAGCGTCCATATCACGAAATGCCAGGCAGCCGTTAGCAGTGACGTTTATGGAGTTTTCAGTGGCGTCAGGAAATGTTTAAGATGTGATAAGCGAAAAAGGAAACTAAAACTTATGTTTTAAGTGTGATCTCAACTATATAGGAAATACAAAAAAAGAAAAAGGAAATACTTAGAAAAAATATTACTGGAATACATATGATCCTGAACTTAGGATATTAAGTGGGTAATACTGTACAGATGCAATATCTAGATTTGGGGGTTTTTCTTGGAAATCTATTTTATACTACCAAAATACCCAATTTGGTCACAAAAATAAATGAAAAACCACACATATGCCATTACAAACATTAAGGACATAAAAGAAACATTTCATGTAAAAGTTACCTCATAAATATTCCTTTTGGGGATTTTTCTTCACGGGCTGGCAAGGCTTCTTAAACTGGCAGTTCTTCTAAAAGTATAAATATATTTGATTTTTTCATGAATATGCATTCCTGCTTTCCTGCTGAGTCTCCCTGTAGCAAACATAGTCACTCTTCTCTGAATGAAGAACCTTAGAACTGAGTTCAATATCAGGGTCATCTGTCTCAGAAATTCTGACTGCATGAACACATCCAAAAGTCTCTGAATGGTGAACCCACTGTGGCAATTCCAATAATGATAAATTCTGCCATATTAGTATAAGCAAAGTAGTAGTACAAGACACTGCCAATGCTGGCTAAGAGCTCCACAAGATGTAAGCTCAGGTACTGGTTACAGCTCAAGCCTTATAAGTACTGGTTTGGGTCATTTTGGGGGTCATTGTTGGTCATTTAGAATGAGAAAGGCAAAGGAGGGGGTCCCATTCTATGCCAGAATGCTAACATTGGCTCAACAGACTTAACCACATACAAATTTAAGCTCCTACTGGATATCCACATGCAAACAAATGAAGTTGGACCTTTACCTTACACCATATACAAAAATTCACTCAAAATGAATCACCAACCTAAATGTAAGAGGTAAAGTTGTAAAACTCGTTAGAATAAAATATAGAAGGAAAGCTTCATGACATTGGATTTGACAGTGATTTCTTGGATGTGACACCAAAAGCACAAGCCACAAAAGAAAAAAATAGATAAATTGGACTTCATCAAAATTAAAGGCTTTTGTGCATCAAAGAACACTATACGATAGAGTGAAAAGACAACCCATGGAAAGGAAGAAACTATTCACAAATTTATGTCTGATAAGGAATTAATATCCAGAATGTATAAAGGACTCCTATAACTCAACAACAAAAACTAACTTAAAAATTGTCAATGGACTGGAATAGACATTTCCTGAAAGAAAATATAAAAATGGTCAATATGCACATGAAAAGATGCTCAACTCATCATTAGGGAAATTCACATCAAAACCATAATGGATACCACTTCACACCCATTAGAATGACTATTGTTAAAAAAAATACACAACAAATTAACAAGTGTTGGTGAGGATCTGGAGAAATTGAAGCCCTCGGGCCTTGCTAGTGGGAGTGTAGAATGGTGCAGTTGTTGTGGAAAATTGTATGGCAGTTCTTTAAAAAATTAAACATAGAGTCATTATATGATCCAGTAATTCCACTTCTAGGTATATACCTAAAAGAATTGAAAGCAAGGACTCTAAGATATTTGTATACCAGTGTTCACAGCAGTATAATTCACAATAACCAAAAGATAGAAACAATCTAAATGTCCATCAGGGATGAGTGGATGAACAAAATGTGGTATATACATATAATGGAATATCATTCAACCTTAAAAAGGAATGAAATTCTGACACATGCTACAAGGTGGATGCACCTTAAAAACGTTAAGCTGAGTAAAATAAGCCAACACAAAAGGACAAATACTGTATGATTCCACTTATATAAGCTACCGTGAATAGTCAAATTCATGGAGACAGCAAAAAGAACAGTGGTTATCAGGGCTGAGGGGAGAGGGGATGGGAGGTGGTGTTAGTGGGTGCAGAGTTGCAGGCTGGGATGGTGAAAAAGTTCTGGAGATGGATCGTGGTGATGGTTGCATAACACTGCGTATGTACTTAATACCATTGAACTGTACACTTCAAAACGGTTAAAATAGTAAAATTTTATGTTATGTATATTTTGCCATCTTCACATAAATGTGAAGGAGGAACTTAAATTATATATGTATATATAAATATGGCATACACAGAGATAATAAAAATTTTAAAGTAAATAATCAAGGGAGAGAATATTTCAAAATTGATAATTAATAGGTTGATGTAAAAGAGCTTATGTAGATTGTAAGGGAAAAAAGCCCCAAAGGCTCTGAGTAGAAAAATTAGCAAGATGTTAACCAACAGTCCGCAGAAGAAAGAAAAGGCTAACAACATGAAATAATCTTCCTCCTCACTGGTATCAAAGAAATGCATGTTAAAATGTTACTCTTCTCCAATGAAGCCGTCAAAGATTTTTCAAACAGTAACTACTCAGAGCTCACAAAATTGTTTTTAATGGAAACACAGTTTGGAACAAATCCTTGAGAAAACAGTTTGTTAATATTTATCAAAAACTTTTTAAAGTGCCCTTTGAACCTTTAATTCTACTTTTAGGACTCTCTCATAACCCAGATACAACCTAAAAAAATAATACAACGTAATGTTCATTGTAGAACCATTTATTACTGAGGAAAAAATTCAGAGGAAACTAACCATTCAGAAATAAGGAAATGGCTAAAGAATTTATCTGATTTAATATCATACATTAAAATTTGGATTTTTAAAGAATTTTAATGACATGAGAAAATGCTCCAGCTCACAATGTGAGGCTAAGGGAAAAAGAATACAAAACTGTACATGCGGAGTGGCCTCAATTGTGTGTGTGTTTGGGTGTGTAATATTAAGAAAAGACAAGAAAGAAAGGAAATGCACCAAAATGTTAACATGGCTTCTTTCTGGGTGGTAGGTGATTTTTATTTTCTTCTTTTTTTTTTTTTTTTTGTATTTTCTGAGTTTTCTACACATAACAGGAATTACTTTAATAATTTTATAAATGACGCTCATACATCTCAGTCTAGTAATTCCACTTGTAGAATTCATTATAAAGAAATAATCCTAAATAGAGAAAAAGCTTTGTGCAGAGATTTTCAATCTGATGTTATTTATAATGGCAAAATATTGAAAAATTTGGGAAAGGTAAAGTAAATCATGGCATAGGCTCTTGGTAAACGGTTGTGCAACCATTAAAATCAAGTTTAGGAAGAGTTTATAATAACATGGTAAATATACAGAATTAAATGAGAAAATCAGGACACAAAATTATATACACCGTGTGATCCAAAGTACCCAAAAAATTATGCTGCAAAAAAAAAAACTCACATGAAATACACCAAAAGATGAACGCAAGGTATCTTTGGGTGGTAAAACTTGGATTTATTTTCCTTCTTTCTGTTTATTTTATTTTTTCATATTCTCTGTAGTGAGCATATATGATTTTTATGTTAAAAAATGTTCCAAACAAGTAAAACAGCTGACTTGACCTGTGAACAGTGAGAATTGTCAGTGGTGGTGATTTTCTTTCTTATTCTTCATTTTCCAAATTTCCTATATGGCATTTATTTTTATAATTTAAAAGTTTATGTAATTTTATAAAAGAGCAATGGGTAAGTAAAGGTCATTTCCTTTTCTCGCTCCTGTGAGGACTGTTCCTTGATGAGAGCTACACTCACTATTTTCTGAGCTGTCTTTTGTGGCAGATCCATGCCAGCTGCCTGAAGCCTTTACCAAGGAAAATTGCCCATTAGCTCATCTCTGCAAGCTGGGCTGGTTTCTAGTTGTTCCTCCTCTGTCGTGCATGTGTAGGGTTCCCGGTCCTTCATGGTCATGTGTTGAGTGTGGGATTGGCTTCCACCCCCTTGGGAGGCAGGTGCTTGGCCCCGGGCAGGCCACACCTGTGGCAGCAGGGCAGGACTGGGCAATGAGGTTGCACCTAGTTCTGTCATCTGCCTGTCACACACCACGCACGACTCACAAGGAGTCAGATTGAGGTCTTTGTCATAATGGGTCCTAAATAACAAATTTGGATAGAAAAATTAAGGTTTCTTTTTTCTGTTTTGTTTGTTTTTTTGAGATAGGGTCTCACTCTGTCGCCCAGGCTAGAGTGCAATGGTGCAATCATAGCTCACTGCAACCTCAAACTCCTGGGTTCAAGTGATCCTCCTGCTCAGCCTCCCAAGTAGCTGGAACTACAGGCACGTGGCACCATGCCCAGCTAGTTTTTTCTATTTTTAGTAGAGACAGGGTCTCACTCTTACTCAGGTTGGTCTCGAACTCCTGACCTCAAGTGATCCTCCCACCTCGGCCTCCCAAAGTGCTAGGATTACAGGCATGAGCCACTACACCTGGCCAAAAAATTAGTTTAATGCAATTGTCCAGCACTGCATTAGTTTCCTAGGGCTGCCATAATAAATTACCACAATCTGTGTGGTTTAAAACAACAGAAATTTACTCTCTCACTATTCTGGAGGCCAGATGTCTGAAATCAAATTTTCATCAGAGCCATGTTCCCTCTGAAGGTTCCAGGGGAGGGTCCTTCCATGCATCTCTCCTGACTTCTGATGGTCGTGGGGAAACTTGGTGTTCATTGGCTTGTAGCTGCCTCACTCCAGTCTCTGCCTCCGACATCACATGGCATTCTCCCTCTGTGTCTCTGTGTCCCTGTATGACCTTCTTGTGGGAAGTCATTGGACTTAGAGTCCACCCTAATCTAGTATTATTACCTCATCTTAACTCATTACATCTGCAAAAACCTTGTTTCCAAATAAAGTCACTTTCACAGGTACCAGGAGTTAGGATTTCATCCTATCTTTTGAAGGGACATAATTGAACCCACATCCACCACTATGCTGATAATAATGTGGAAACAAATAATAGTTGGTTTAGACTTCAAGTTACAATACAGAAATCCTCATTCCCCTCTCTTGGAACAACATCGATGTTAACTAGCTAAGGTGCACTGGAAAGTTGAATGCATAGTGTGACTGTTTACTAATTGGTGCCTCACTGCATTAACTGTTATGAGTATCATGGCCTCTGATAGTTATTGAAGCTCTTTGCCTGAATGCGTGACCTGGTCTTGGGAGTGGTTCACATGTTCACATGTTGGGAGAATATGACTCACCTGATCTGACTGATGCATTTGCAGTTCCAGGAGATGCCTACACTGATTATGTTGCTACGAGATGGTACCGAGCTCCTGAACTTCTTGTAGGAGATACTCAGTATGGTTCTTCCGTTGACATATGGGCCACCGGTTGTGTTTTTGCAGAGCTCCTGACAAGCCAGCCACTCTGGCCTGGAAAATCAGATGTGGACCAACTTTATCTGATAATCAGAACACTGGGTACGAATTGCATTTTGTGGCTTACCCAGAATTGCTAAATTGTTATTGCATTTGTATGTTATTATAATACAAAAAAAGAGCTTTATTGCTTCTCCAAAGTGCTACTCAGGATGGTCGTTCTGGGTTCTGAGTTGTAGCCAAAGCCCAATCCTTATCTCAATATGTAGAACCATAACTCCACTCAGTGAGTTCTCAGATGCCTTTCCAAGAAAAGGCAATTAGCCATGGAATAAACTATATGTTTACTTTCCATATCAGGTTAAGAGAGAGATAAGGATGTGAGTCAGCTGCCTAGAGCTTAAGCTAAGAGCTATTTGATCAAATGCAATTTTTGTCCACTGTAAAAGAGGTTCCCCCCCCACTTTATTGTAGAGCAAGGGTCAGTAAATTTTTTCTGTAAAAGGCCAGGTGGTAAATATTTTAGGTTTTGCAGGCACTACAGCCTCTGTTGCAACTCCCCACCTCTGCTATTGTAGTGCAAAAGCAGCTATACACAATATGTCAACAAATGAGTGTGGCTGGGTTCCAATAAAACTTTATTTATGGGCACTGAAATTTTGATTTCTTATAGTTTTCACATGTCACAAAGTATTATTATTCTTTTGGTTTTTTTACTCTATTTAAAACTGTGAAAACCATTCTTAGGTCACAGGCTGCACAAAAACAGGAACTGGACCAGATTTGGCCTTGCAGGTCATAGTTTGCAAACCCCTGCCCTAGAGCTTAAGAGTCTGATTTTATAACAGTTCCTGATGGGAAGCTGCTGCCAGAGTTTAAATAATATTAACGTGTCATCTTTGCACAGTACTTAAGAATTTATGGATTACTTTCACATTCACACACATCATCTCTTCCAGTCTTAAGAAAAACCTGTTAAGGAAGTTATAATATTTTTAATTGTGCCTATTTTATCAATGAGGAAACTGAGGCTCGGGGAGCTTCCGTGATTGACCTAAAGTCATACAGCCAGTTAAGTGCAGAATAGGAATGGGACTCGAGGGGTTCTTTCATGCGCTTTCATCATGTGTCAGCTTCATGCCAGCAGCATGGATGCAAAGAAAGTGACACCTCTACACACAAAGACAAGTGTTTATTAATTCCATCCCACAGGCTCTCCTGACAGCATGGCTGTTGGACAGTTCCCTGTTTGCTTCTAAACCATGCTTCTGGAGAATTCTGCAGCATGAAAAATTGGGGGTAAAGTACCACTGCAGGCCACACCTTAAGTGTATGTTGTTTGTTTGATTGATTCCCTGAAAGGATTCTGGAAATTTACATTATACAGACCTGAGTGTGACATTAGGTGACAGACCTGAGTTTGAATCCTGGGTCTCTTATTTAATTACTGTGTGATCTTGGGCAAGTTATTAATATTAAACCTCTCTGAGCTTCGTTTTCCTCAATGGTACAATGGAGATTAAAAATAGCAACTATGGGGAGATTGTCATGAGATTAGATGAGAGAGTGTGTGTAAAGCCCCTGGCACCATTTTCTCACCTTGTCTTTTGATGAAGGCCGAATGGCGACCAAACCACATGTGGCAGAGGGTTGCTTGGGAGAACTGGCCTTAACTAACCAAGAAGGCATGAATCTGCAGGGACCCATTCCTCCCATCTGGAGGGAACAGTAAGACATGGTATTTCTTTCATCCCTGCACCTCAGAAGTTAACTGTTTAAACACTTTATTATTCTTTGCCAAATTTATGATGAGTTATGTGGTTTGTATTTTACAGGAAAACTAATCCCAAGACATCAATCTATCTTTAAAAGTAACCAATTTTTCCATGGCATCAGTATACCTGAACCAGAAGACATGGTAAACTGCTTTATTTGGACATTTTATTATTTGTGTTGCTACTTTCTTTAAAGAGGTAGTTATTTCTTTTTTTATTATTTGTGCTTTTGGCTTCTGTTTTCCTTATAACATACTGACACAGATGGAAGAAACTGTATAAAAACTACATAAAAATGAGCCAGGAAAATGCTTTAAAAGTTAACCTGTCCTATCTATTCAAAGACTAATTTAATGTTTTAATAAATGTAAAGTGAAAGTATATTTAGTATCTCACATACTACATACTACATACGTACATTTGATCCTTTGGTCAAAGTTTATCAAAGGATAACCTTCCCTGAAATAATTATATTCTCATAAACAGTACTTACAGTAGTTTCCTTTATTTTGAAAAATGCATTTTCTTAAATTTTTTGTAGCTTGTGAAACAAAGCTCAAACCAATTTAAGAAAAACCTTTGTTCACAACTTATATTTTACATGGAAGGTCATTTTACCTATTAAACTATAAATCATAGTGATCATCTCCATGCTTTTGCCATGGTCTTTGCCTCTATTTGAGAATGTATCAATGTATCAATGACTGCTTGACCCCCTTGCTCTCTGTGGACTTAGATTCCTGTCTGTGTTACCTAAGTTCAGGCTATGATCTATAAAACGCCACATGGCCTAGAATCTGCTTATTGAAAGAAAGGACTGTCAGGAAAGGCATGTGTCCACACTCAAGCTGTGTCGGAGTCAGAGTGGTGCAGGGATGGGAAGAAGTCTGAGAAGCCAGATCATGACAGGTGTGAACATTCTAGGTTCAAATGGTCCCAACTACCTCTAGACACCTTGTTCATTTAAAATCAGCTATGTCATGTAATACCTTAATGTATATACTGATTTTCTTTTTATTGTATTTATTAAAACTCTTAACAAATATAATGCAAGGTTAAGGGTTGAATTACAAGGTTAAAGTTTACAAAAGAATATTTATGTAACATGTGTTTAATTTAAAGAATAAAATACAACAAACTCATATGTGTCTGCTGCCCAGTTAAAGAAGTATATTACCATTATTTTTGAAGCTTCTGCATCCCTTTCCCTCCTCACTATTCAGAATTTTGTTTTTCATTCTGTTGATTTCTGTAGTCCTCTTATACATGTAGTTCAAAGTATTTTCATGAATGCTCAAAGCATCCTTGTAAGTAGACAGACACAGATAGTGTAGCACTGTTGTAGGATTTCAGATGGGGATATTTGGGACCCACAATTACCCAGCATCAATTGCAAGACATCATGAAATTAAGAAAATAACTCTAGTTTTATTCTTTTAGACCTTTCAGTGTAAAATTATATAAAAACATAATTTTAAAAGGAGTATCTAACCTACTAGGGAGTCTTTCTCCAAAGTGTTCCTATTACAGATATATTTAAAATACACGTTACTTTGTTGTTATGTGACATCAAATTTTTTAACTTTGTTTGTTTTTCAGGAAACCCTTGAGGAAAAGTTCTCGGATGCTCCCCCGGTGGCTTTGAGTTTCATGAAGGTACTTAAGAATCAATTACAACTATTATTGACTACAAGTTGTAATGACTGAAGCTGGTAATTCTGGGAGGGGTGGACAGTGGAGCAAATAATGCCAAAGTAGGATATAGTCCTTGAAAATGATAAGGAACTGTAAAATAATTACAGTTAAAGGGACATCAGTGGTTTAAGCAATAATAGTTCTAGTATATCCATTAACATTAGTACTAGATGAGGCAAAGTCAGAGCCATGCAGACACCAGACCTAGCTCCTGCATTAGGCCCAAAAAAGATGGTCAAACAAAGGAAAAATTCTAATAAAAAGCAGAAGAAACTTGTCTATGACCAGTCTGTCATTCATGCTTGACCAACTGAGGCCACACTGGAAGCTGTGACCCTGTCATCCATCGTGGATCCTGAAAGCCCTTTGGGGGATGAGTATAAGGATACCAGAGAGAGTATCTATCTTTAATAATCAATTAAGTTCTGTTTATGGCAGTGGTTTCTAAATGTGACTACTCATCAGAATGACCTGAGAGCTTTTTAAAAATACAGACTTCAGTATCTAGCCTCAGATTCACAGAAGCAGAATCTCCATGAGTGGAACCTTGGTGTTTGTATGTTTAAACACGCCCTTAGGTGATTGTGATAACCAGCTCAGTTTGAGACTTGTCTGGTCTAGACAGTGGGGCCATTTGGATGACCTAGAGTCAACTTTGTAGATTGGCCTTTGTGCTAGTGCTGGTCACTGCCGTGGTGCTACCCAGAGTGCTGGGTTGCCTCCCTGAGTCCCCCGGGACTTCAGTCCGAGTCCTCCTGAGACTCAGAGTCTGATACCTCTGTGCTCTTAGACTCCCTATACCACTGCTCCACCTGACCTCCGCTGCCATCCACCCTGACTCACTGCCCTGAAGTGCCCTCACCCAGTCCTCTGCAGGTCCTGTCCTAGAAGCCCAGTTCCCTGACCTTGTTCTTGACAGGTTGTTCTGATCCACCTGTAATTTAGCAAATCCTCCAAGGCAGAGAGAGGTGTCAAGCTCTGCAAGCCAGCCTATTCTCAGGTGGAGGCTAGAGACTGCCTGTGGTTACTCCTCCAACTAACCTGAAAACCCCTTGGAAGGCAACTCTAGGGCACAAAAACTCCAAGGTGTAGGATGAGTTCCCTGTCCTCATCTCCAAAGGTAAAGAACCCTCTTGGCTGCCTAAGATTCTAGATGAAACTGTGTTTATTATTCACCTATTTGATTTAGACCCATAAGTATCAACCTGAGACCCAAGAATCCTCTAAGTGCATCAAGGATTGTGCTATTCCATGGGCCACACTCTATCTCCTAGACTCCTGCCCCATGTTAGATGAAAGAAGACTTTCTTTAATTAATTGCAATTGGTACATCTTTAACAAGTGAGTAAGTACTGGCTACCATAACAGGTAGCTGCCCCATGAGACTGGGTCATAACCTATGCAGGGAACTGCTGAGGTTGATGAAGTGTTGGCCAATGACAGTGCCAGGGATAGTGGTGGCATGCAGTGGCCAATCTACAGCAGGGTTTTTGTGTCCTTTTCATTGGTTTTAAAATGAGAGCATGAGCACAGTCTTTATTATTTGTTAGTCATTTGTTTCATATTCATGACCATCCTATCACTGTATCAGTTTAATCTGGTCATCAAGAAGAAGACCATAGACTATTAGTAATTTTATTAGAGTTTATTAGAGTTATTTGGAGTTTGAATTTAAGGAAAGGATCCTGAGTTGGCCTTTGCAGTTCCAACTTCTCATCTCCCATCTGCAAGACCTTTTCCAGGTTAGGAGCACCCCTATCAGGGAGCACCTCTGAGAATTCATCAGCTTCTGAATGTACAGAAAGTTATTAATCCAGGCAAGGACTCAAAAGCCTCAACTCTACCCAATTCATCTCAATGCTCCTAAATTAATCAAGCAGATCATTGTTCAGCCCAAACCCTGTGGAGCAGCTCAGCATTAGCACCCTCATCTTAGAATCTAAAAATGTTCTTTAAAATAAAAACTCATAGGTATTTAGTGATGGACTAGATTTCAATAGATTGAAATTCCATATAAAAACATGAATGAATTCAAGATATATTTGAAAGTAAAACTGATAGGACTTTATTATGATTTATTTTATGAATAATATCTAGGGAATAAAGTAGAAGAGGTGGTAAGGATGCGGTGCCTGTATCAGTTTCCCAGGTGTTTGGCAGGTCCATGCTTTCTCTGAAGACTTTTGGTGAGGATGCTTCTTGCCTCTTCCAGCTTCTGGTGGCCACAGGCATTCCTTGACTTGTGGAAGCGTAACTCCAGTTTCTGCCCCAGCCACAGCATGGCATTCTCTCTGTGAGGATGTCTCTCCCTGTGACAGTCTTTCTATTGTCTTCCTCTTATAAGGGCACCAACCATAGTTGGATTAGGGACATGCGGATTCACCCTATACCATTATGACTTCATTTTCACTAATTATATCTGCAAAGGCCTTATTTCCAAATAAGATCACATGCGGAGGCACTGGATCTGAGGTCAACTGGGGTTAGGGAGGAACAGACTCACCAGGGCAGTGCACGACTGGGGCAGCCTCAGGCAACACAATTGTCTGGACACCTGAATGCCTCAAAACAATGTTTATGATGTTGTTGAGCCTTATGTCACTCCTATGCACTTAAGACAAGAAATTTCAGGTCGTTTGTGCCTACGTAGGTGTAAAGTTGCTGCAACTTCCTATGGCTCGTAAGCTGTCTTTATTGATGGGAAAAGCCCCATTCTGCCTAAAGAGTATCAGGCCTTCTTGGAGAAAACCTGTTTGTGTCAGGACTGCCCCTAACCCCTCTGCTGTCGTGGTCCTCCCCACTCTTGGAGGCAGAGCTAGAGGCTTCCAATGGCCTCAAATACAAAGGGTCATAATGCCACCTTTTCCTTTTTGCTTGTTAGTATTCTTATGTGAATAATTATTCTATTTCCCTTTGTTTTAGTTTCTTTCTCATTACTGAGGTTCACACTTCCTCAGCCATCTCCTCAAACCAGTGGTTCTCAAACTTGAGCATATGGGCATCAGAATCACCCAGGAGCTTGTTAAACACAAACCGCTGTGCCCCACCCCAGTGCTTCGCATACAATTCTCTAGGTGTGGGGGAGGATCCAATAATTTGCATGTCTAACAAGTTCCCAGTGATGCTGTTGTTGCTCCTCCAGAGACTATGCTCTGAAGACTCCTGCAAATGATTTGTGTTCACTAGTGGTGGCAAGATGTCTGTGGTGGGAAAAGAAGAGCAATCCTAGCTATGAACAAATTCGAAGTGCTTGATAATACACAAACTTGAAAATTTTCTAAACTCATATTTACTCTATTAAGTTATTATTCAGTTTTGGGGCACAGTAACAAAATAAGTCCCTCTCTTAATATCTTCTTTGCTTTTCTCTTCTTCCAAAGGCGTGTCTGAAGATGAATCCAGATGACAGATTAACCTGTGCCCAACTCCTAGAGAGCTCCTACTTCGATTCTTTTCGAGAGGACCAAATTAAAAGAAAAGCACGTAATGAGGGAAGAAACAGAAGACGTCAGCAGGTACGTCCCAAAAGTTAAAGTGCTATAAAAATCATTCTTTTTTCTTGTTTTTGCTTTTCTACCTTTCAAAGTGAGACTAGGTGCACACCAAGACTTTTACTTTGTGCTGGTTTAGATGTATTTGTTTATCTTAATAAATATTGGTGACTGATATAATAAAACCATAGAATTATGAAAATATCCAGATTGTTGCAAAATCTTATTCCAAACACACTTGAGTCAGATTGTTATACAGCTTTTTTGCTACTCTGATTCGGTATACCACCCACAAGATTATATACCCCAAATACAACAATTTCATACAATTAAATCCTGTTTACAACAGGACTGGGTTTTGCCAGCGTTACAGAGGAATCCCAGTACCTTTCTGTAGCCCCCAGATGTGCAAAGAAGGAGACTTGACTCCTCCATCTTTTCACCCACAGCAGGCACCTAAGTCTGCCTTTCCTAGGCTTTTCCTCGAAACCAAGAACAAGCTCTGCCAGACACAAAGAAATGAAACCCAGACACCTGGAAACCAAATTCCATCCTAGGGGACAATATCACAGAACCATATGGTGACTATTATGACAAACATTAATTCTGCAGTTGCTTTCAGAAAACTTTGAAGTTAAAACATCAACTCCATGGAAGTAGGATTGTTTTGGGTTGGGTTTTTTTTCCTCACCTTGTAAACCCAGCACCTAAAACAATATCTGACACATAGAAGGTACTTAATAAATATTATTCAAATAAATAAATAGATGAACATTGCTTATTAATAAACCAAGTTGGTAATTTTCAATTTATCAAAAGGTGACAATCGTCACATTTTGCATTTGCTTAATCTTTCTACCTTCAGTCTGATTTTTAGTCATTTATTTTCTGATTAGCATGTCTCCCATAAAGGAAGAAAATGGTCTTTCTTTTTCTGACCTTTTAATAGTTAAAATAGAATTTTGTTGGGAAAGATCAAACTAATCAATAAGATGAAATGTTAAATTATTTCTATGTATCCAAAATCTCTGGATATCCAAATTTTTCTTACATAGGCCATTTTGCCTTTTACTGTTAAGTGTTTGCAAATCAAGCCCAGTGCAGCTTATGCTTAACAAAAAGATGAGAGTTCGTTCAAACAAGTCTGAGGCAGCGATCAGAAAGACAGTATGGATTGTATATAAAAGGAAACTGTCTCATTAAAAACACCTCACCAGATTCCCCACCATCAGCCCAAGAGGGTGAACAGTAGGTCCCCCAGCTCACTTTCTCACTTTCTAAGTGGGGATCTCTCCCCATATTCACCTTGAGGGTCTTGGGCACTGCTTTCTATTCACAGCCAGTTCTCAGCTTGGGTTACAGCTGCGCTGCCCTTTCCTTTCAGTGACTGTAGCCCAACTGATACAGAGCAGGGACTTACACTAGGCCTTCCAAAAGGTCCAGGGACAGCAAAAGGAAAATAAAAACAATGGGAGGGCATGCACCTAGAGAATCTCGTTTACAAAGATTAGGTCATGTTCTCGGGGGTCCTTAGTAAACTGCATGCTGTCACCTCTGTGTGGTAGACTGCGCTGTAGCACCCACCACGAGGCCATGCCACACAGCTCCCTCCTTCAGCTGAGGACCCAGAGAGCAAGGCCAAGAGGAAGACGGGGATGCCTTTCAGGGTCTGATTTTCTTTCAAAGACATACCTCTTTCCTCGACATTTTACCATATCAGAAAATAAACTAAAAATTATAGACATATCTTTTTGTTCATTGTGGTTTCACTTTGTGAGTTCAAATTTCTATCTGGATCTCTGCTTCTAGATCTCTGAGTGGATGACCAACGATTTTCTTAAGACTGACTAGTGTTTAAAGTTGATAGTAAAGAGGTTTTAAGCCTTGCCTGTTCTGTCAATATCCTAGCTATTAAAAATTTGAGATCGTTACAAGGTAGACTCCTGGAAATATTATTTAATAGCTAGTGAAGCATCTATCTTTTAAACACTGACTAGATATTCAGAAATAAGTGCTAAGAAATAAATAATTTTAACATTATTTAAATAAGTAATTTAAATAATATTAAAATAAATAATAGCACATCCATGAGAATCCTAGAATAAGTAATAGAACCTAATTTTCAAGTATCAGAGGATCACAATTTTTGGAAAGGCAATAACCTTGCTTAATTTCAAAATTGATGTTTTTTGACATCTTTGTACCATAAGTATCCTTTTTGTTTTACCATCTTTAAATCAAAGTGTACAAATAGGAAATGTTTTCAATTTACTTTCTTATTTTTGTCTCATTCTGCTATTAGAATCAACTGTTGCCTCTCATACCAGGAAGCCACATCTCCCCCACACCTGATGGAAGAAAACAAGTCCTCCAGTTAAAATTTGATCATCTTCCAAACATTTAGGAAAATGTTCTTTCAAGTGCAAAGTAATTTAATATATACACATTTTTGTACAAGTGAGATAGGAATTCTCAGTGTTTCAAATGCAAATGAGCCATATGAAAATTAAGATGCCTTCTAGAATTGTTTTGCTTTAATCATTGCTGATTCCTTTCCCCATGCTTTTTACATGCCAACTTTATCTTTTAGAACATTTTCTTTAAATGTTATAGAGCCTAAACCTGCACAGATGGAGGAGACATTTTCAATTTTATCAGAGCAGCCCCTCCTAAGGCACTTTATATTGAGAAATTGTGGGCTTGAACTTCGACTTATGAAAAAGATTTATATTTATCATATTGCTTCAGCTGACCACATTACATAGCCTGCCTAGCTGCTGTTTAAGGGGTGACATTATGTTCCTGCATTTTAATTCACTCTTACTGTAACCAGGTCTGCTGAGTCATGCTGATAATCTATTCGTGTTTTTATATTCATGTAGGAAGGGAACCTTGAAAGGTCATCTAGGTTATCCCTTGATTCCAGGGCAGACTCTACTTTGTCTCATGAGATATTGACAATTCTGTTTTTAAAGCTAGCTAGAGAAAATTCCATACAAATTCCATACATTAGTAAATAGTGGATGAATGACAAGAAATCACCACCCTCACGACAGTAACACCTCAGATAATTGGCTGCGGGCTCTAATGCTGTCCTTTGCCACGTCATGTTTCCTTATCCTTTCCTCCTCCTGGCTAAATCATTTCAGTGCCTAAAACTGATCCTCCTGTGTGTTGTCTAAATAGTTAATTGCCAATACTGTCTTCCAACATTTGCATCCACAGCCTCTATGAACTTGTACAGCCCTAAACTAGTGAGTGCATCATAATCAGTTGGTTTATAAACATGTATGAGGGCAGGAAGATTATCTTTCAGTAAATTTCATTTTGTGTCTCTTACCAAAAAAACAAAGCAAAGCAAACACTTCAACAGGTGAGCTGAATTTACTTTGGGATATTTTCCCAAGTAAATTTGACATACATACCTATATACACATCTATTTATAAATATATACTTATGATTATAAATTTTAAAGCATAGTAGATGCCTTTTATCCTGGACATCTAAAAACGATGCAGAATGTTTGAAAGTACTTTTAGTTTGCTAACAAAGAACTCATGTAAAATAATAGCGCGGGGCTGTCTATCATTGTCTGGCAATGCTGTCAAATTTTCCAAATACACATTATTCCAGAAATCTTTAGTGTCTGGCACCAAAAGTTAAATATATATTGTTATTAAGGAAACAGTAACACCTTATGTTCATCTCTAAAAGTCTGTTTTGCACTTACAAACATGTAAACTTCCAGAGAATCTCATTCAGTTACTTGGAAGCATTCATTCAGTAAGCAGTTATGGCATCTAAACAATAGTTCTTTGCTCATGGGAAGGACTTTTTAAGTGGGCTGATTAACTAACATTCTTAGTGTGAATATAAGCTATTCGGGCCTTTTTATTTTCATCTTCTTATCAAGAATGTGCCTCTTCAGATTTGTATGTTTCTTGCATTTTTACTAGTATGATACCACAGGTGCAAGGAAAATGGGAAATGAAAGAGAAGAGGCAACTTTGCTGAAAGACTTATTTTTAGCTTTCACAGTGTTCTTTTCATTTAAGCCTTCTTATTACCAAACTACTCATGCTCCTTCAGCTCTTCTAAGTATCTGCATACACACACATCATATATATGTGTGCAGAAAATAAGAAGACAGCACATGACTCCATTACCCATTTTGCTTGCAATTATGCTTCAAACAACAACGGAGTTTTTGGCAGGGGCTGGTGGGGTGACTGTCTTCCCTTGTTTTTGTTTACATTTAAAAATTAATTCAACCTAGCATTTCTGTTTTTCATTTTTTTTCCTCAGACAAATCCATCACGTAGGTATCACTGGGAGGGGAGAGGAGAAAGCATCTAATGCTTAAAAAAAAGTTCTGATGCAGCCATATGACCAAGGAAAAATAATCTTCTGATGGCACTTGCCTGTTTAATTGACCCAGGCCACATAGCGTTGCTGCTGCCTGTATCGTGCAAGGGCACAAATCTCAAGCTGCAACTCTTTTCTGTTTCGAGTGCATATCTCTCACCTCTGTGCTGCACAGATTTCTTTGCACTTCTCAGCGCCGTGGAAGACAGTTCACTTCAGCATCTAGTACCCAAATTATGTAATGACTTTTGTAAAATTTATCTTTAGCAAATAGTCTTGCCCCAGGCTCTTCAAAGAAGCCCACTTCATTCCATAACCATGCATTTCCTTTGGACTCTTGCACAGTTTCTCGACCACCTAGGTCTTGTCTCATTTATGCCAACTTTCAAGGCTTTTAATTTATTTATGTAGCTCTCTCCTGATGCTGTCCAAACTCTGCAGCATCATGGGGAGTGACGCCACCCAAAGACTCGTCTGTGCTCCACCTCCTTGTGACCTCTTCCCACCTTGGTTTCCTCAGACTTTCCATACTCCTGTACCTGACAGTCTCCAAACAGTTTTTTTGTTTGTTTGTCTTTGTTTTGTTTGTTTTGCAGAGTATTTTCATATCATTAAAAATATAGACTTTACCTGTTCTTGAAGCTCCCATAGAAAAGGACATTTACTCAGACCTCTCTCAGCCCTGGAAGCCTGTGTGCTTGGACACTGGCTTTGGTCTCTATTTCAGTCCTGGTGATATTTGAATGTAGCTGTTCCAACTTGCCCCAACCACAAAGCCCTTTAGGACATCACTTTTTGAAGATAATTTTAACTAGACTGAATCATGAAAAGGTTGTGTTCAAGAGGCTTTTGAAGCCATGGGATTAGGGAGATGATTGAGTAAAGGGTGAACAGTGAGCTCTCAGGGAATGAAGAGTTGAAGCAGAAAGTAGATTTTCTTTCTTCTAAATGAGGTATATCACAGTGCTTCATTGCTTTTGCAGATTTCCCAAACTACAAGACATAAGAAAATTAAAGTTATTTTGAAACTTTTTTTTTAAATTCTGAAGATATTTTATGCTCCTTGAGCTTACTTGCCATAGAATTACAATTTTTCAGGAAGTTGGCACTTTCTTAGTCATTTGTCACTACCAATGATTTCTAATGCTGGTTTTGGAACAACTTAAGTGGCACAGAATTCTCAAAAAAAACAAATTTTTAAAAAAATTAAAACATACCATCAGAAGAGGAATGATCCTAAAATTCCACAAACAGTCATATCTTGAAAAAAATGAAGAGCCAGTGTTAAATATTAGCTTAATCACAAGTATACAGATTTTTAAGGCATGTAGTTAGGACTTAAAGATAAAATGCCACTCACAAGTTAATTAACGTTCTGGATATGTGTGTGTTTGTTTTCTATGAAAATCATTAACAGCTTCTTTCTAGTTTTAGTAGAAGACTAAATGACTCTAAGAGTGGTAGTTAGAGAATAACAGAAAGATCATTTGGTCTGGAAGTTACGACAACTGGGTTCTAGGCCTGGCTTGCAACTCTTTGTGTAGCCTTGACCCAGCATGTAACTTTTCTGTGCCTCATTTGTACAATGAGGGAGTAATTAGGCTAGACGATTTTAAGGCTCCCCTTTAGCTCCAAACTTCTATGATTCTCTATAGCACATAGTGTTTGTGCCCTGGTCATATCTCCCACTAGAAAAGGCTTTCTAGAGATTGTTGTTCATTAACAATACCAAGAGAAAATGTTGGTGTTTATGATCTAGCCAGGGGCTGGGAATTATCTTTCTCTCTCTTCTCTCTCTCTCTCTTGCTGTCTTTCATGCTCACACAAACACACACACAACCACACCCTACTACTTCTATCAAGTCAATAGTAGTTTACGTACTTTCCACACACTGGCCATTAAAAAAAGTAGTAGTTTATAGACAACTAAGAGAGGTTAAACTTTATAAATGAAAGTGGATTTTGAAGCTAATTATCACTATATTTTAATTAATATAAATAAAATAGGTGTGCTTTTAAAATGCAGAGTAATATGTAATCATTCTTTGATGTTTTAAACTAACTCTGCTTAGCTTGGAAATGACACATATGCTGTGAAATATCAAGATATCCATCAAAGCAAAGAACATTTAGTAAATTTTTAACTTCAGCAAAACTTGTAGTAGTTTCAGTAGAGGATAACTTAATGGAATGCTACAGATACATCTGAGCTATACACATTTTATATTTTAGCAACAAAGACTTGGGCTCAGTCAACTTTTTAGTTACACATATGATTTACCCAAGCTCAGAAATGGTAATGCTACTCAACAGGCATATATACATAATTTATATAAATGATTTGTATTTTTAAAGTTAAAATTTTTCTGTTGTGAATACTACTCACTGACCATATATCTAAATATTGTCACATTGAAGATGCTGTGTGTCTACTTAGTATTTTAGAACATATTTAGAACATATACAGTAGCAGGTCTACTTCAACTCACTTGAAATTGTAGCTGTATGTTAATTAGCATTTGGTCATTAGCATAATGGTAATTTAAACTACTAGAAACCATTCACTACAAAGCAGTTTTAGTTGTATTATGTTAAATATACACAATATAGTATTTTTCAAAATTTAATTTAAGATATTTAGAAAAACCACATTTGCAATTAAATACTTTGGTGACTTTATATTTGTATATATAATTTAAACTGAATATATTCTTTAGCTTGTTTTAATAAAAGGTAGAAATATTTCTGTCTTCTCATTTCTATTCAACTCAGCTAGTAGTTCACTTTCTAATACTTTGTATTTAAATGAGAAAAACTGTTGTCTTCATA
This sequence comes from Daubentonia madagascariensis, assembly GCA_023783475.1. Lineage (NCBI taxonomy): Eukaryota > Metazoa > Chordata > Mammalia > Primates > Daubentoniidae > Daubentonia > Daubentonia madagascariensis. The sequence continues at coordinate 33,244,756 of JAKFHU010001035.1, read as the reverse complement.
TATAAATTCCACAACTTGTTATTTATAATAATTTTCTATTGGTTGGAATATCTGAACAGCTGACGGTAAACTATTCTTTTTTGGGACTTGGGTTGGCAAGTTTTACAAATGGAAAAACTAACAAAATCTTTTCCAGTCTGACTAGCTAGATGCTTGTCCCTGAGAACATCGCCACAATTTTACCTTAAGGCTGTAAGATTCTTTTTCTTTCAATTTATCAAAATATTTCTCTGACCCTAATACTGAAGCTGCAGAATGTGAAATTTTCTTGCATCTTCAATTCCAGGCTATCACAGTAGTTTCTGTTGTGGGTTTCAAAAGGTGAAAAGGGCTCAAGACCAAACTCAGACTAATGATCAAAAGAGAGAAAAACAATTATAAAATAATGAATTAGGTCACTATTTAAATATGCTTCAATTCTTTTATTTTCTTTTTGAACTAGCCTTTCTACTTTTGTTATTTTTAATGATGCCTGTGTTTGAAAGAGTACAGTCCATTGTTTCTAATGATGACTGCAATAATTTCTCCCATCCTGCATGCCTTTTGCAATCACACTTGCTACTTCTTTTATCAAGAGGTGAAGTTGCCCTCCTCCATCCCCACCTTGAATCCAGGCTGGCCTTGTGACTTCCTGAGGCACACAGAATGCAGCAGAGGTGATGCTGTGCCATTTCTTGACCTGGCCCTTGAAGGGCCTGGCAGCTTCTGCTTCCTCTCTCTGGGGAAGCCAGCTACCATGCTGCAAAGGAGCTTAGGCTACACCACTAAGCCACCATGTGGACAGAAAGAGACCATTGGAGGAGCACCAAAGAGCCAGACCCCTAAGTGAAGCCTTCCTGGACCTTCCAACTCAGGACAGCCACCAGCCAAATGTAGCCAAATGAGTGTCCCTAGCCAGCACCAAGTAGAACAGGATAACTGCCCACCTGAGCCCAGTCAACCCACAGGAATTGTGAGAAATAGTAAAACACTGTTGTTTTTAGCCACTAAGTTTTGGGATGATTTGTTATGCAGCAATAGATAACTGAAACAGAGTATTTTTTAAATCGCATACCATTACAGTTGAAAACATGTTCTCAAATAATATGCACATTTAAAGTAAGTCATAAGGTCTGATGTTATTTAATCTAGAACTCTAAGTACATTCTAGGGAATCTGAAAATCACTTGTCCTTGCTACCCGTCGGCCTCTGTCTTTGAATCTTATTTATCTTAGTCAAGGCTGCTATGCTTCCAAGGGGGACATCATCTTCCCATAAAACATGTGTAGCCACCCTATGGGGGAAATGGTTAAGACATTGTATTTTACCAATATATGAGCATATTCATGCTAGAAATTTGCTCAATTTTTTCACAGTGGCCTAAAAGAAAATTTCCTTTCTTTTTTTTTTTTTGTAAGGACAGGGTCTTGCTATATTGCCCAGGTTGGACTCAAACTCCTGGCCTCAAGCAATCCTCCCGCCTCAGCCTCCTGAGTAGCTAGAACTCCAGGCGTACCACCACACCTGGCTGAAACTTTCTTCTTTTTGCAAGAAAAATATCCACATCTGTGTTAGATAGCTGGATAGATGCTAGACTGTTAGTTTTCTACCTTTGCCCAAAAAACTATCAGTAAATTTGGGTCCTGATGTGTGCTTCTTAACCAGTGCTCCTTTTTCCTCCTCTCATTGACCAGCCACAGCTAGTGAGCATCTTCTGTGCGCTGAGGAAGAAGGCTGATCTTATGGCATGAGAAGAGCTTTTCTTCATACCAAAAAGGTCTCTAGCAGCGTTGAGTATTCGGGATGGCTGTCTTTGACACTTGCCCTCTTCCTCTTCAAATGGAAAGACATCCAACAGAGGTCAGGTTTTGGGTTTGCAAAGATGGCCTTTGATCATCAGTATCTTCAACACTAAAACGAGAAAAGTAACACCTACTTCTTGAGGTTGTAAAAAGTATTAAATAAAACAATTATATTAATTTCTTTTGCAATATAAAGAGCTATATAAATATTAGTTATTATTCTCATCATGCTCTAGAACTTTTTGAGTATATTAACTTCCACAGTTAATGTTTGGTTCCTTGAAAGAAATCCATTACATTTTTTTTAATGAAGTGGTTGTTATGTCCCCCTAGACCCCAAAGAAGTGTGAGACCTCATCCTACTCAACTGCTCTGTTTTCCACTTGGTGGCTGTTGTATTCCTAACATGAAAAGGCTCTTATCTTGCAGCAGACAAATATGTCAGGCTATTCTTTTTACACCAATTTAGTTTCTTGACACTCTGAAATGTTTGCTTATTGTCTAGCAAACACTATCAACTGAAGAAAATCCACCTTCAGTGGATACATAGCCACCAAGAGGAAACAGCCTAATGAGGTTTGTGCCAGGAAGGCACAAACTGAGATCTCGATAGAAAACTTAAAGAAGACACATCAGCATGAACATCATGGAATAAACCTGACCATGACTCCGGGAGATTTCGTGAAGGACTGAAGTGATCCGAGATAGAAGAGTTGGTTGGGGAGGGATCAGTAAATTTTAAAAGAAAAGCATTTTAGGTATGGGAATACAGAAAACAAATTTGCATCCATTGGACAGTCTGGGGTGATTGGCTGTAAGAAACACCTCAGCTAGAGAAATGTAAGCGGTCCAGGTTAGAGACTCAAATCTTAATGAAAACTGTGTGTTCTGGTGACTGAAACCGTATGAGCAATTTATTTGCCTGAGGCAGTGAGGAAGTGCTGTGAGTGGGGAGAAAATTCAGTCCTAATCCTTGAGAAATACTTGCAGTGAGAGAAAAATGGTAAGAAGAGGAACCATCAGAAGCACTAGCTAGAAAGAATCCCTGTATCTTGTGTAACTTGTTACTCGTCCTGAAGAAGTCCCCACTTGAAGATCTCCTTTCCACCGTTCCTCTCCTCCTCTTTCCTAATTACCCTCCTCTCCAGCCAACATCTGCTTTTCTTGGATTTGAATCCCTATCCTGTCTCATCAGCTTTATCCTCCCCTGAATTCCCAGCCCTCCACTCTGTGCTCTGATGAAGACCTGCTCTGTTATCCAATTTCCTTTCTCCTGAATTTGCTAATCTCCTCCTTCTATTACCTGCAATTTTCAGATCAGAGAAAATCACTCTGTATTTAATCTTGTCTAATATACGAACTCCCTGTAAAACACCAGCACTATCTTATATAAACTAAATTGGAAAATCATCTTAGATTGAGTTCAAATAAATTCCTACAGTATATTTTAAAGATTGGCATCTCTCTGGATGCAGTACACCCTCTTATTCCTTAAATGTAATCTCATTTAGAAAAAAAAAAATCCCTCACCAAAGTTGACTCCATCAAATATTCCCACTAAATCATGGGTTCTTAGCCATGAATTGGCTTCAAGGGACCCATTAGAAGTCCCTTTTTCCATTTCCAAATCCAATTTCCAAATGTAACCCAGGGCTACTACTGTGCCAAACTCCAGAGTGCTCTGCTGGGTTCATACCTTGACAGCTCACAGTACTTCCAACCTGGAACAAAAGATCTCTTCCCCTGGCCCTGCTATGCACCAGCTTGCTTTTCCCTTTGTGTTGAGCCCTTTATGACTTGAAATTGGGCAAGACCATAATTAATTCTGCCCTAGTGGCTGAACGGCCTAGAAGAGATAAAAATCCCTTCCTCATTCTGCCTAAAATATTTAACATTTAGAAATTAGAAGGTTTTTAGAATGTAATTAGAAATTAGAGTTTCAAAGCAATCCCGCTACAAAGATTAGGGAGATTAACCACCAGTTAGAATTTTTATATGAATTTCTTTAAAGGAATAGGTTTCCCAAGAGCTGTTTGTCATCATTATGCTGAGAAAATGGAGGTATGGGCTGGGGTAGGTGGGGTTGCTGGGTGTCCAGAGGGCAATGTGAAGGCACTGAGTCTGTCTTTAGGGATTGGGAATGGGGGGTACCACAAGGGAGGAGAAGTGGAGCTGGAAATATGCCCATAGCAAACTTGTTCTGCTTTGAAAATTTGATGGCCAGCCTTGGCCATCTTTTCTTCCAAGGAAATTCATCAGAGCAGTGTGGGAAAGTGGAAAACACCTTGACTGAGTTCTAGAGGCAATTCTGCTACTAACTGCACACTTTTGGGCATATTCCCTTCCCTCGCTGGCCCCTCAGTCTGTACTGAGGAGTAGTCAAGCTAGACGATTTTAAGGATCTTTCCAGCTGAGATATTTTGTGAAACGACATAAACAAAGAGCTGTCATCTACCTATTGTCCTGCTCCTGTGTCCTCTTCCGTCCTCCTTTTCTCAGATCTGTTGCAGATTGGATGGCAAGGTAAGGGCCTAGAGGAAGACACCAGTGCATCCTTCCACCTCCCTGATCTATTCTGAGATCTCTGTTCTCGATCCTGTCTGCTGCAGACAGCTAGCTCCACAGTGGTAAACGCAAAATCCTGGGAGTGCAGTTGCTTTGTAAGAAAAAGCCCAGCTTTCATTTTCAAGCAAGCCAAAGATATATAAGATGTTTTATGTTATTCAACACCAGGCTTGGTTTTTGTTTAGTTGTTGCTGTTGTTTGGTTTTGCCTTAGTAAGCACTTTAAACTCCTTGTTGCCATAGATGATGGCATACCATAAATAGATGAGCTGGACGCCACTCTGAAGAGGAAGAATACCATTCTTGCCTAATAAGCACACAGCAGGCCCTTTGATCAATAAAATTGACAAAGAAGAATACACATGGCAGAGAGAATAGCTATTAAATACAATTGAAATTGAAACTTCAATTTTTAAATTGCACAATTCCTAAGGATTAAAGTAAATCCTTGGCCAGGATCCCAACAAGGCTCCATCTAGCAACTTCATTGCCAGGAGATTTTCCGGCACTCTCTCAGTATACAAAAATCCCAGAACGTTATTACAGTGTTTTGGATTTTATGTCAACTTGCTGACCACCCATTACTTTATCTTGCAGAGATTTACACAGTGTTGTCTTTTTTCTTAATTTTCAGAATTTCTAAACTCTTAAGGGAACAATAATGATCAATGCAGTTTAATATTTTAGGGAATTTGACAGGACCAAAGCTAGGAAGAAACATTAAATAATTATAAAATTTCAAGCCTTATGTAGTAAAAAGGAAGGAAATATTTTAAATCAATATTCTAAATATAAAGCAGCTATTGTATGTTGAAATACACATCACTAATACATTATGGAGGCAAATTATGGCTTTTTCAATTCATTTTGATTTCACCAGTTTATGCAAGTATTATAGAGTTACACATACATTTTTTTTTTTTTTGAGACAGGGTCTTGCTCTGTTGCCCGGGCTAGAGTGCAGTGGCGTCAACATAGCTCACTGCAACCTCCACCACCTGAGCTCAAGTGATCCTCCTGCCTCAGCCTCCTGAGTAGCTGGGACTACAGGTGCTTGTCACCTTGCCTGGCTAATTTATTATTTTAATTGACAAATAAAAATTATATATATTGTGTCCACATGTTGTTTTGAAATATATATACCTTGTGGAATGGCTGAGTTGAGCTAAGTAGCATATGCATTACCTCATGTACTTATCTTTTTTTTTTCATGATGAGAACACTTATAATCTACTTATTCTCTTAGCAATTTCAGAAATGCAATACATTGTTATTAACTATAGTCATCATATTGTACAATAGATCTCTTGAGCTTGCTCCTCCTATCTAACTGAAATTTTGTATCCTTTGACCAACATCTCTCCAACATATATGTACTATTACCTTTCTTCTGATGGCCTTTAAGTTCTTGGTAGATTAACTGGTCAAAGGTAACTAAATTGAGTCAAGCCCTTATCAGATGCCAGGCATTGTACTGGAGGTTTTATATATATTCACCCCTGTACTTTCCCAGACAACATAGGAAGTAGGTTTTATTATTCACATTTTACAAATAAGTAATCTCAGGTTCAGAGAGGTAGCCAGAAAGTGGCAGAGCCAGCTTTAAAAATTTCAGAAAATTTCCACCAAATTTTTCACTTATTCTTTACATTTAATGCTGATAAGCATTAACTGGCTAAGGCCAAGTCCCCTTGGGGCATTTTCAATTTTCACTCAACTTTTACATCTTGATATATGTGATTTCTCTAATACCAACCTTGATTAAAATAACTGTAAAAACACTGTGTCCTTAGCTAAATGGCTAGCTCCAAACTATAACGAAATGTTTGGTCTCTTTTTGGGGACATCGAATCATATTTGTAAGTGAAGCCATCTGCATATTCCTCTTCTGTATATGCAAGGCCTGACTCTAACCAAAGCGACAGTGTAAAATTATGATGAAATGTGCACAGACATATGAATACTACATAAAAAAATAGAATTTAAATCAGGGAGTCCTTTGTGAGATCATGCCAAAGTTCTGGTTTTACAGATAAGGAAACCAAGGCCTTGAAAAAGTTAAAGGACCCAAAGAAATGTTAAACATAGATTAAGTATGTGGTCAAAACCATATTTGTTTATTTAACTATTTATATCTCTTTATTGCCTTCTTTAATAATGGATTTGAGGCAGCTTTATGTATAATTATAAAATAAAATGGAAAAATAATTTTGAAGAGCAAGGATGATGAAATTGTTCAAAAATAGATAGTGGTGATGGTTGTACAATCTGTGACTATACTAAAAAAACCCCACTGAATTGTATACTTTAAAAGGGTGAATTTGATGGCACATCAATTAAATTTCAATAAAACATTTTTGAAAAGCATGGCTATATTTATTTTTTTAAAATAGAATAGATGATAAAACCATGGAATGATGAATTCTCTCTTCTCAAGTCTATACTAGAATATTGCCAGTGAATTGGCCCCCATCATATTAGCATAATGAATGAATACTGAATTGATCTACTGCCTTCATTTCTGTTAGAGTATTAGGCCAGGCTTTAAAGCTTCTATCAGGGTTGAGAAATTATTTCCAAATAAGAGTCTGGAATATATTTCCAAAGAAGATACATTTTTCCCATGAGAAATTATCTGATTAAATTAGAAACCATAAACTAAGGGGTCTTTAGTTAAGAAATAGAAAGTTAAATCTGTTGTTCTTTATGTATACACACATACATTTCAAGCAAAATGCTTTAAGATTAGTATACACAAATTGATCTAGGAATTCCCCTTCTTCAAATTTATCATAGAATATAATGAAATAGGAAGAAGATTCATCACAGCATTATCATTATTCATAATAATGAAAAGGTGGAAATAAACCTAAATGTCTAAAAACAGGAGAATTTTAGGGTATAATGAAATATTATGCAGCCCTTTAGAATGGGATTTTTATTTATTTTTATCCATATTATTTTTCAGATTACAGACATAATAATATACAAAAACTGCAAAAAAAATTAAACCTTCAGATATTTCCCCACAATCCCCTCTCTTAAGAGACAACTAAAATTAAGTGCTTGGTGAATATTTTATATGATCATCCCATAATGCTGCTTTGCAGTTTGCTTTTGTATTTTCCATATTTTCTATCATGAGCATGTTAAAAATAGTACTGTCTTTTCTACCTCCAAAAATAATATAGGGTTTTTGTAGGCAATCTGGAAAATACAGATAAACCCAAATAAGAAAAAAGGAAGTCACTATAATCTCACTATCCTGAGATAATAACTATTGCCATTTAGATAATACTGTGTGTATGTGTATACATATATATATTTTTTTAAACAATCTTTTCTGTGTGTGCATGCGTGTATATTTTACAGAAATAAAATTATACTGGCCATAATTTTTGTAACTGCCCTTTGTCACTTAAATGTATTGTGAACATTTAAAAAATTGTATTAAATGCTCTTCTATTAATACAAAATGATCTTTTGGCTACACAATACTATAATTTATATTTAGGCATTCAGTTGTTACCAGTTTTTGCTTTTATGATTGATGCACTGAACATTTGTATGGATAAATCTCTGTGCATGTATACAGTACAATATTTTCATCTGGATAAATAGCTAGAAATGGAATTGCTGAGTCAGATAGTCTGCAACATTTTAATGCTTATGATGCTTACTGCCAAAACACTTCAGAAAAGATTTATCAAGTTTTCTTCCCAGCAGTGGTATGAGATAGTGGTCATTTTCCACACTTTCAGTAGTGCCAGGTGTTATAAATCTGGGGACAAACTTTTATTATTTTTTTCTCTTTTTAAAAAAATGATAAAGGTTTATTATAGAAAACTCAGAGTGTAAAAATAAAGAGAAGAAAATAAAAATCACTAATGATATCATCAACCTCTGATTTTCTGTGTGTGTGTACACATATGCATATGGACATATATATTTCTTAATTTACTAAAATTAAATCATGTGAGTAACAACACCTACTAGTATATATTAATATTACTATGTGTTAGACCCTGTGCTATTTGTTTAAAGTGAATTATCTCACTGAATCTTTACACCCCTATATAATATTAATAATAGTATTGTTAGTATTTAATATCTCCATTTTTAAAAAAAGAAAACTGAGTAGAGAATTAAGAAACTTGCCCTAAGTGATATAGCTGATATATGGCAGAGCTGAAATTAAACTGTCTATTTTTAGAGCCCCCCTCCCCCCCCCCCCGTTCCAATATCCAGCAGGAGCCCCTAGAGGAGTCTGTATTCCGTCTCACTAGGGTGCTCATCTTTGCTAAAAGCATGAGAGGCGCTCCCTCGCTGTCGCCGGCCCACGCTCCGCACGCTCCGGCCACTGGGCCATCGCAGTAGAAGAAATCGGCATGCGCAAAGCTGGCTTCGCTGGGGACGACGTTCCGGGAGCCGTGTTCCCGTCCATCGTGGGGTCCATCGTGGGGCCCCCGCGCGCCAGGGCGTGAGGGTGTGCTTGGGGCAGAAGATTCCCACGTGGACAGCGAGGCCCAGGGCAAGCGCGACATCTTGACCCTGGAGTCTGCCACCACCCGGGACAGCGCGGGCAAGATCTAGCACCACACCTCTATGCCGTGGTGAAGCTGTAGCCGCGCTCCGGGGGGATCTTCATAAGGTAGTGGGTCAGGTCCCAACGCAGGACGGTGTGGGGAGGGCGTGGCCGCCAGAAATGGACATCTGTGTGTGACCGTCTCCAGAGTCCATGACAATGCCAGTGGTACGAGCAGAAGCGCACAAGGAGAGGGGGGCCTGGATGGCCACGTACGTAGCCAGGGGGTTGAAAGACTCAAGCACGATCTGGGTCATCTTCTCTCTGCTGGCCTTGGGGTTCAGGGGGGCCTCAGTCAGCAGCACCGGGTGCTCCTGGGGGGCCACGTGCAGCTCGTGGATGAGAAATCCACAGCCTGGTGGATCTGCGTGGCCATCAGCCTCTCGATCTGTGCAGGGTATGAATGTGTCAGAGCAAGCTGTTCCGGGATTTCTCTAGAGGCTGGCAAGAGTTGTCATTTTTGTCTTGCCACTCTTTACAGGGTTGGAAAAGTCCAAGCCTTAGGACCCAGTTTCCTTTCTTATCTGATGTTTTTCTGCTGGAACACCATGGGTGGTTACTTGCCTTGAGTTGGAAGTGGTTTGCATTTACACCTGCAAATTTATTCATCCTTTTAACTTATGTTAGGTTTTTGTATGCAATTCTCAATTCTTTAAGAGATGATAACAAATTTTGGTTTTCTACTGGTATGTGAGAACATTAGGCCCCAGGAACATGTTATTCTATAAGGAAAAATAAAGTAATACAGTAAACCAGGAAAAAAAAATAAAGCATAAATAATGACCTGACCCTTTTTACTTAAATAAAAGGATTTATTACTTTTAATTAAAAGGATGTTTGTATATATAAATGATTGAATAAATAAATAAATGGGGGTGGGGAAGGAGGGACATATCCTCCTCACAGAATTCCAAATAATATATGTAGATACTATTCCCTCCAAGAGATGGAACTTAGTTCCCCTTCCCCTTGAGAATGGGTAGGACTTAGTGAATCTCTCCTACAGAACAGAGAATGGAAAGGTTAAAAAAAAGATAGTGGCTTTACAGTGGAGAAACCTGGCAGACTCCACCTTAATCTGTGACCCAGGTTAATATCAGCAGTAGAAGTCAAGTTGATGGCCTGTACTCCCGGATCTGATGTGATGAGGAGAACACTTTACCACTGGTATTCTTCCCACAACCCATAACCCCAGTATAATCATGAGAAGAGAGCATCAAATAAACCCAAACTGAGAGACAGTCTACAAAGTCCTTGACCAGTACTCCTCAAAACTGTCAAGGTCTCATGAAAGACCAAGAAGCTATCACAGACCAGAGTAGGCTGGGAAGACATGACGACAAAATGCAATGTGGGATCCCGGACTGGATACTAGAACAGGAAAAGGACATTTGTGGAAAAACTGATGAAATCCAAATAAGAGCTGTGTACCAATGTTGGTTTCTGCCCTATGGTAATGTAAGATATTAACATTAGGCGAAACTAGATGAGGGCTATACAGGAATTATCAGCGTTATCTTTGCAACTTTACTGTAAATCTAGAATTATTCCAAAATAAAAAGCTTATTCTAAAAAGGATACTTGTTTCAATATGGAGACCACTTGTGAATAGCAAAGATAAGGTTCCAGCTGAGGCAGACTTTTCAGAATATCGGACTCTGAACCGGGCACCTCTCTTCTTCTTGTTGCTCCCCAGTAAGGGTGCAGCATCCAGCCAGAGTGATGCCAAACGGGAAAAGTCAGAAGGTGCAGGGCAGATCTATCCCTAGGGCCTGATCCCAGGGACTACAACTAGTTTTTCTCCTAGGGTTGGTTTTATAGTTCTTCAGGACTGAAATGCCTCTCATACTGATTAGTCCATGCCTCTGATATATTTCTAACTCTAAATATTAGCAAGCAGAGGAGGTGGTACTGTTCATTCCTTGGTTTACCTCAAGCATGGAAAAGAAAAATATGTTAAGATCACCAAGTACCCAGAGAATAATCAAGCCCTGTGTGTTATCTTTTGCTGGACTATCTCCCTAATATTTCCTTAGATCATGAACCAGCACTGTTTCCCTGACTACAAAGAACAACTCGCTAGGACAAAGGGCACGGTGGATGTGTCATTCCAGGAATTTGTAATGGCAAATGCCCAGCTTTCATGTGAATATGTGTATGTGTGTCCTAAGCATTTGAAAGAGACTATTCGTAGACTTATAGACTAGTATAATTCTTAACCACTTTGTAATCTGCTGCTTTTTTTTCCACTTAATAAATCGTGAATATTTACCCATGCTACTAAATGTTCTTCTACAAATCTTCCACAAATATGATCTTATCAAAGATCACATGAATTAAGGGATACACATCAAAGCTCTGTGTTTGTTTAAAAGAATGAAATAGGTCTCCCTGTGCTCATAGTGAACAATCTCCAAGAATTAAGTCTAAAGAGCCAAGGGTAGAACAGTGTTTATAATATGCTACCATATACATAAAAGAAAATGATATAGATACAGATACAGATGATACAGATGGAGAGAATGTCTCTGGAGGGACTGAAAGGGAAACTTTTGTCAGTTGCCTTCAAGGATGGAATTCAGTACCTGGACGATAGGAGTGGAAAAAGCTTCATTTTTTTACTGAATGGCCTTTTGTATCTTTTTAAATTTTATAAGACATTCATGAATTATTTATTTTAAAGGAACAATTTTTAAAATTACAACATCCTAGTTAATGTCTGCCTAGTATGTACATTAGGCTGTTTCTGATTATCACTATTACATATAAGGCTGAGTGCACATCTTAGTAGCTGAATCTTTGCCTACACTGATGCCTATTCTCTTCAAATAATTTAATGCAAATATAATTGCTGGATCAAAAGTTTGGGAACATTTTTAGGATTATTTTTAGGATTTTTTATATGTTTTATTAAATTCTCCAGAAATGACTTAACTTACATCCCCACCATCATATTTCCCTATACTCTCACTAACAGTAAAGAGGTTTTTTTTTTCTTTTCATTTTTGTAGGATAAAAATATAATGGAATTTTTTTTTTTGTCTTCATGAGAAGCACATGGATGGCAAGCTTTCCAAGCCCTTGCAGGTATATCTTCATAGTTTTGTCTGTTACAGATTTTTATTTTTATCTTATTTTATTTTTTTTAGAGACAGGATCTCTCTATGTTGCCTAGCCTAGTCACAAACTCCTGGGCTCAAGCAATCCTCCCTGTTTAGCCTCCCAAGTAGCTGGGACAACAGGCGCATACCACCATGCCTAGCCCATTACAGATTTTCAAGTTCAGAAAAACTTTTTTTCACAACTTTGAAGACAGGGCTCCATTACCTTCTGATAGTGGGCATTGCCAAAGTTGAGTCCGATATTATCTGACTCGGGCCCCCTTGTAAGTTACCGGGTTTCTTGTCTCCCTTCTGGAAGCTTTTAGAGTTTGGACTTCCTATTAGTTGGGTTTCGCTAGCTTATATAGATTATACTGCTTAATGCGCTCAAAATCTTTGTAGCTTACAATGACAAATATTTATTTCCTGCTCGTGTTACAGGTTGGTGGCTGTGTTGGGCTGCTGCATCTCTGCTCCAGGCTGCAGTTTGAGGACAGGTTCACATGTCATCTCATTCAGGGACCCAGGCTAAAAAAGCAGCTCCTATAGGGGACATGCCCTTCTCATGGCAGAGGGCATAGGAACAAAAGGCCCAGTGGAAACTTGCAATGCCTCTAGAACATTCTGTTCAGGAGTGGTGCATGTCATGTCCATTTCTCAAAGCAAATTAATGGGCCAAGTTCAAGTAAAACCCACCTACAGGGATAGAGGGAGTAAATAAGCCTTTTCCTTGGAGTTCTGAATTTTTCCCTTGGAAGTATCCAGCCATGAATTCAGCTCCTTTATTTTCACAAAAATTCTGCTCAGATAAAGCAATTTGTGGGTAGTAGCCTTGACTAAGGATTGGAAGAAAATATGAAAACACAGGCAGGGTATTTATAGCAGTGGCACCAAAAAAACTTCAAATTCGAGTTTTGACATTTATGGGTATATAAGTCCTTTGAGTCTCTGACCACAGGGGGTCTTTTCTGCTCCCATTCGCCCCATGTAGCAACCATACACCTTGCTGTCTTCTCTCGCCTCTCTGTCCTCCTATCTCTCCTCCTTACCCCCTCACTCTCTGGTTCTTGGAATTTTGGGATTGGTAATCTGGAACTTGAGCAGGAAGTGGGTGACCTGACAGAATAAGATTAAGCATGCCTGTTTTAGTTATCTTTGTCTGCATAACAAGCCACGCCAAAACTTAGTGGCTGGAAGCAACAGCCATTTTATTATCTCTCAAAACTCTGTGGGTTAGCTGGAGCTCAGCAGGATGATTATTTCTGCTGGTCTCATTTGGGGTATCACATGCTGCTGCAGTCAGATAGTGTTGGGGCTGAAACACCCAGGACAGCTTCACTCACATGTCTGGTAGGAGCCTGGGCTTGGCTGGGGCGCTGAGGCAGCCAGGCTATCTCCTACCTCTATAATCTCAGGGCCTTTCTCTCTCCCTGTGGTCTCTCCACATAGTCCCTCCAGCAGGGTAGCAGGACTTAGTTGTTTGCTCAGGGCTCCAAAATGCACAAAAGCAGAAACTGCCAGGCCTTCTTAAAGCTTAGGCCCAGTGCAGGCAGGGTGTCACTTCCGCCACTTCCTACAGGGTCAAGTGAGTCTCAGGGCCAGCCCAGATCCAGTGTGGTGGGGGACCACACAGAAGCATGAATAACAGGAGGCATGCTGCCTCGGCCCTGTCTTTGGAGGAAGACACCACAGCACTTAACAACAGCTAATAGGATCCATGCCTTTGTTAACTGCACTTATAAAGTAGTAATAACAGCTAATATTGGCCAGGCCTGGTGGCTCACACCTTAATCCTAGCACTCTGGGAGGCCGAGGCAGGAGGATTGCTTGAGCTAGGAGTTCAAGACCAGCCTGAGCAAGAGCAAGACCCCATCTCTACTAAAACAAATAGAAAAATTAACTGGGCATCATGGCGTGCCTGTAGTCCCAACTACTCAGGAGGCTGAGGCAAGAGGGTTGCTTGAGCCCAAGAGTTTGAGGTTGAAGTGAGCTACAATGATGCCACTGCACTCTACCCAGGGCAACAGAGTGAGACTCTGTTTCAAAAAAAAAAGTTAATATTCACCACTGGCATCATTAAATGTTAAAGTATTGATATTATCAAATCACAACTTGGTTAAAAAAAGAAGAAAAAGTATTCATACTAAACAAAATCATTTTATTACTTTGTTAATTGGGGATTTCAATTTTTGATACCTCTCATTCCTACCTTCCTTCCCTTCCAAATAGATCCAGCATTATTTAGTTTCCCTTTTGTATCACTTCATACTTTTGTTGTTGTTTTTGTTGTTGTTGTTAGACAAGGTCTTGCTCTGTCGCCCCAGCTAGAGTGCAGTGGCCTAGTCATAGCTCACTGCAACCTCAAACTCCTGGGCTCAAGCGATCCTCCTGCCTCAGCCTCCCGAGTGGCTGGGACTACAGGCGTGCACCATCTCGCCGGGCTAATTTTTCTATTTTTTTGTAGAGACGGGGTCTCACTATGTTGCTCAGGCTGGTCTTGAAGTCTTGGCCTCAAGCGATCCTCCCACTGGGCCTCCCAGAGTGCTAGGATTACAGGCGTGAACCACCGCACTCAGCCCACTTCATACTTTTAAATAATATACTTACACATCTTTTTTAACCAATCAACTACATGTAGTTCATAAGGCGGGAGATACTACCACATCCGGCTCTCCGACAACCTGTCCTTTCCTCTTTCTACCTGCTAACTTCGGGTCTGCTGTAATTTGCATCATTGAGGTGTTCTGTAATTAGACTTATTTTTCATGCTTCTCTATAGATTGATTCTAAAAGTTCAGACACAATAAGCAGAGTTTGTGTTATCATTTTCATACAACAACCATTTTTTAGGCTTGCTTTAAGTATAGTCTAAGAACTGAGGATATAGCATTCCCAAGACAGGAAAAGCCCCCACTTTTGTGAAGCTTAGTCTAATGAGAGAAAGAGAAAATCAACTAGAAAACGAATGCAAAATAAAATGTTCAGTGCAATGAAGAAAAATAAAGCAGGGAAAAGAGAGAAAGACTGACAGAGATGGAGGTAAGTTTTAGGCAGGGCCGTCAGGCAATAGAGTGACACGTGACTTTGAGAGAAGTGGTATTTGCACAACATTGTGGGCAATCTAAATGCCACTGAATTGTACACTTTCAAATGGTTAATTGTATGTAATAGGAATGTCACCTTAATGTTTAAAAAAAAAAAACAGGGGAAATATGTCACATTTGAACAGAAATCTGAATGAGGGAGAAGCTGTGTGGCTGTCTGGGTGAGGAATGTTCCAGGCAGAGGAGGAGCAAGTAGAAGAGCTTAGAGGCAGGAACAAGCCTGCTGTGCTCAAAGGACAGGGCGGAGGCCAGGGCGCCTGCAGCAGAGGGCGCCAGGGGAGAGAGACACACTGACATCAGAAACGCAGCTGGGGCCTTTGTGAACCTCTGTGAGAACTTGGACTTGGCCTTTGAAGAAGGAGAACCCTTCAAACCCTCATCAGCTGCCTGCTTAGCCCGGACTCTGCTGGCCACTTCCTCAACCCCAACCTCATTGGTCACCTCCTTGGTCACCTCCAATAAATATTTTTTAGATGAAAAAAAGAAAAGGGAGGGAAAAGAAGAGAAAATGAAGGGAAAGTTTATGGCAATTTTTAATCTACCACACCTGCTGCACAGAGGGTGGAAGCTAAAGGTGGGTGGTCTTACTGGGAGTACCATGGACAAGTATTGTTCACTGTGCATCTAAGCAGAATAGTATGATTACACTTCCTTTTTTCTGAGTCTTGTTTGTCAAAAAGAAGAGTCTTTTACTCTCATTCGATAAATGGTTTAGGTATGTATAGAATTCTGAATTGAAAATCCTTTTCAGGCCAGGTGCGATGGCTCATGCCTGTAATCCCAGCACTTTAGGAGGGTGAGGCAGGAGGATTGCTTGAGACTGGGAGTTTGAGAACAGCCTGGGCAACAGAGCAAGACCCCACAGCTACAAAAAAATTTAAAAATTCACCTGGCGTGGTAATGCCTGCCTGCAGTCCCGGCTACGTGGGAGGTTGAGGGGGGAGGATCCCTTGAGCCCAGGAGTTGGAGGCTGCAGTGAGTCATGGTCACACCACTGCACTCCAGCCTTGGCGACAGAGTGAGACCCTGTCTCAAAAAAAAGAAAAAAGAACTTTTCCCTCATAATTTTGAAGGCATTGCTCCATAATATTCCAGCATCCAATCACGCTGCTAAGAAATTTGAAGTCGATTTGATTTTCATTTCTTTATAGATGACCCGTTTTTGCTTTAGTTTGTTTTCGCCACTCACTCTGAGCTTTCAGGACACTTCTCTATCTTTAGTCTTCAGAATTTTTACATTGCTGAATCTAGGTGTAGGCTTGTTCCCTGCCTCCCTCCCTTCTTTCCTTCTTTCCTCCCTTTCTTCCTTCATGTCCTTCAATGCTAGAAAATGCTTATATTATTTCTTGTATAATTGTCTTTCCTCTGTTTTCTCTTTCCTAACACTTAGGAGCCAGATGTCGGGCTGCTTGGATTGGTCCTCTGTGTTTCTTAAGCTTTCTGTCCTATTTTTCACGTCTCCTCCTTCCTGGAAGGTCTCTTTCGTTTGGAGTTTTCCTCATACCTCTGCCTCTGTGAGCCACGCCGCTGACGACGGCTTCCCTGGGGGGAGAGCAGAGGGGGAACCGGCTGGAGTCCCTGAACGCCAAACGCGGAGCGTTGCTCCAGTACTGCGGCATTACTCCCTCTCTGTAGAGCGAACCCTCTATCTTGTGTGGGGCGGGGGTTGGCTGGGGGGAGGAAGGCGGCGCGGCCCGTTGCTGCACGTGCGCATCTGAATTAACAGCACTGCGTCCAGCCCCCGCCGCCCTCGCGGCCTCCGCCGAGCCGGCACGACGCGCCTCTCTCCCAGGTCCCTCGAGGCGCACGGACTCCCCCCTGCCCCCCTCGTCCCTTCTCCGCGCTGGGCTGCGGCGCTTCTCACGCCCCTGCCCTCTCTCCCAGCCCTGCTGCGACCGCTCGGCCTCGGCAGTGGTGCCCCCCTGTTCTCTTTGTCGTTACAAGTTGCTCTGAAGCTCCTCGAGCAGAAAGCCTGGAGTCTAGCACATCTCTGCTTAGAGAGCACAACCTCACATGAAAGAGCAAAGTGGAAAACATCCACTATTCGAGAAGCCATTTTCTTCCTCTCCCTGTGTTCCTGTCTTAACTTACTAAGCAGCATCTACAATCTTTTGAGAGTTGTGGGCATGAGCTTCTGCCCTTTTCCCACCTACCTCAGCCACGCGTCTCCTGCGGAGGAGTCAGTCAGCTGATGGCTGAGGTCAGGGGAAGCATCAATGTGTGGAAGTGAAGTGGCCCCGTCTTCTCTGTGGGCTCAGCTCATCCTCAGCAGGCCCAAGCCTCCTCCCTCTGGAAGAGGCTGTGCTGCTGCCCAAGGAGCCCCCTGCGCTCAGGGTGGGGAACTTGAACTCTGAGTGAGAAACAGCAGGAAACCTAATTCTGATCACAGGTGAAGCTACATTCTCTAATCTAGGTGTATAGTAGTAAAAATACAAAAATTTCATGTCATCTCTCTGCTGGGTTCAGTTCGCAATTAATTAAGAAACCACAGTGGAAAAGTAACATAACTAATTATCACCTCTCAACCCCAATGCCTAGGATCTCTGCTGAATTTAGCATCATCTTTAAAACTTTATTAACCTGTTTTTATTATAGGATTAATGTGTGCTAATTAAAGAAAACTTGAAGGTAGAAAAAAGAATATCACCATCCAAACCCAACTCCTTTAATATTTTGCACTACTCCAAGGCTTTTTTTTTTTAACTTATTTTCTTAAAGAATTCTAACCTGGTTTTACAACACATTTAAGTAAACCCTAAATAATGTATAAAAACTAAAATTCATTACATGCACATGTAACCTGAAATATATAACATGAAAGTAGAAAAAGAAAGTCACCACCCAAACCCAACTCCTTTTACCATTTTGGTGTGTTCTTCTATTCTTACCTTTGAATTTCTCTTCCTACCCTTGAGTTCATAACTTGTCTTTACAACACATTTTGATGAGACCTGCAGAGTATTTTTGGAAACTGGAACTCATTTAAATTTGCATGTAACCTTGGTTGTTGGCTTGTTTTGTCTTGTTTTATTTTCCTAATGCACCCTGTTCTCTTCTTGGAAAAAACCACCTGTGGTGACCTGGCAAGTAGTTCTCTGGAGGCTGAAGAACACCTGGGGTGGGAAGGTGGAAGGTGTCCATGACTAGAACTCTCCAATAATCAAAACAAAAGGATAGAGTGTGTTATCCATTGAATTGACATCAAGACACTGTTCCAAATGATTTGGTATATCCAGGGCATATTTTAACATCATCCTTGTTTTTCCAAATGGAATGGGAGTATTTATTTGCCTCTGGAATCCTAATGGGATGGGGAGAGGATGCAGTCTTGGCAGAACCCTAGCCAATGGAAGGGAAGCGTCCATTAGCCAATACATTGACAGCAAAATGGATGCTTCACACCTGCCTCTCCCACCATGTAACTCAGCTCCAAATCAAGGTCTCATGGAGTTGAGCCTCCCACATGGGACCTAGATACAAAATCTGCACCATAACTCAAAGGAGCCCGGAAAATGTAGTCTTCCACATCCTATATTGAAAAGTGGGATTTACATTTTAGGGAACCATCAAAATGTGGAGAGGGTGTTCTAAAGAGTTTGGGTAGTTCCAAAGGAAAAGATGTTCCCCACCCTCCCCACCTCATTACAAGACATTATAAATATTTCACTAAAGCTGCTTAATAGGCTCACCTAGGCTACAGTATTCTACACATACTCCAATATGCTGAAAGCCAAGGAATGAAAGGAAACCCCACTGCCTTAGTCCATTTTTGTGTTTCTATAACTGAAACTGGGTTATTTATAAAGAAAAGAGGTTTATTTAGCACACTGTTCTGCAGACAGTACAAGAATCATGGCACCAGCATCTGCTTTTGGTGAGGGCTTCAGGCTGCTTCCACTCACGGTGGAAGGTGAAGGGGAGCCAGTGTGTAGAGATCACATGGTGAGAGCAGAAGCAAGACAGCAAGGAGGAGGTGCCAGGCTCTTTTTTCAACAACCAGTTCTTGAGGAACTAAGAGGGAGAACATACTCACTCCCAGGAGAATGACACCAAGCCGTTTATGAGGGATCCACCCCCATGATCCATACATCTCCCACTATGTCTCCCTCTAACACTGGGGATCAGATTTCAACATGAGACTTGGCAAGGCCGAACAAACCATATCCAAACCACCACACCCCACTCCCAAACCACCCATGTGAAACCCCCTTCTCTCAGATGTGGCTGAGTGAGGGAGCCAGGATTGGCCTCATATGCTAAATATTAGAATGCTTCATTTTTTTCTTATTCTCCAGATAAAAAATGAATAGAAGTTCTGATATTTTCCTTTCATGGGATCTTCTTGTGTACCCACCTGGGAGCACGTTTTTCCCTTTGGAGATGCCTGCTCCAGACCAGTAAGTCTCAAAAACAAGTTGGTTTTTCTGGACCACAGCAAATGGGAAAAATATGGACAATAAAATAAGTTTTTCTAAAGCTAAATTAATTCAACTGGCTCTCCTTTATTTTGGGATTGTTCTCTTTTTTTTAAGCTAAATTATCTTTTCATTATAAGATAATGGTAGGACAAAGGTAATTTTAATTAAGCACTTTCTTGGCAACAACAACAACTACAACAATAATAAATAAGTCATAAGTCAGTCCCTCTAAAATATTTTTAAACTTAAATCCTCTGTGGGAATAAAAAATTTGCAATTTACTGTTAAATGCAATTTAATATAAAATGGTTCAGCCACTATAGAAAATTTGATGGTTCCTCAAAAAGTTAAAAATAGAATTACCATATGATCTACCAATTCTACTTCTAGGTATATACTCAAAAGTATTGAAAGCAGGAATTCAAACAGGTACTTGTACACCAATGTTCATATCAGCATTATTCACAATAGCCAAAAGGTGGAAAGCACCCAAATATCCATCAGCAGATGAATGGAAAAACAAAATGTATATACATACAATGGAATATTATTCAGCCTTAAAAAGGAAGGAAATTCTAACACATGCTACAACTGAAATAAACTTTGAAAACATTATGCTAAGTGAAAGAAGTCAAATACAAAAGGATTATTGTATGATTCCACTTATATAACATACCCAGAATAGCCAAACTCATAGAGACAAAGTAGAATAGTGGTTACCAGGAGCTGGGGGGAAGAGGGATAGGAAGTTATTGTTTAATGAGTACAGAATTTCAGTTTGGGATGATAAAAAAGTTCCAGAAATGAATAATGGTGATGATTGCACAACACTGTTAATTTATTTAATACCACTGAATTGTACACTTAAAAATGGTTAAATGGTAAATTTTATGTATATTTTACCACAATTTAAAAAAAGGAAAAAAGAAACAAACTATTGATACACTCAACAACGTGGATGAGAGATTTGCCATCTGAGAGAAATCCAGACGCAAAAAAAAAAGTGCATGATTCCATTTATATAAGTTCAAAATAGGTATATCTATTATTAAATAAAATTTATAGGAAGGAGGCCATTGGTTTGAACTGAGCTTCTGAGCTAGGCCCCAACACACCAAATCAAAATGGAGTCACTCATGCTAAAGTTCCATGTCACCTAACTAAGTTCTTTGACCTTCCAAGGAATCAGGAGAAAGAGATAGTAGCCAAATCCCCAAACAGCCCAGTTTTAGCCCAGCATGGCAAGAAGTCCCCTCTGCTTTAACTCTATTATGGAATTACCATATGATCTACCAGGGAAAGTGACTTTGAAATGATCAGTCTGCTTTTTGTTCCCTGTTTCTGCTTTCTTCAGCTGTTTTCTGCCTATAAAGACAACTTCCTCTGCTCAGCTCATTGGAGCATCTTTTCTGAATTTTTAGAGGAGATATTGCCCCTATTCCTGAATCACAAATAGAATCCAATTAGATCACGTAACTAAATTTGTTGTAATTTTGTCTTTTGATAATAACTTATAGTGATAGAAATCAGAACAGTGGTTGCCTGTAGTTAGACTAGGGTGAGTAAGATTGATCAGAAAGGGGCCCAGGGAACTTTTTCAAATTATAAAAATGTTCTCTATTTTGATTGGGGTGATGGTTACAATTGGTGGTTTATACAATTGTCAAACTCATGGAATTTTACAGCTAGTATCTGTGCATTGCACTCTATATAAAGTCTATGTCAATTAAAAGTAAAACAGACAAAACAATATGATGCAAAAAATAAAACCAAAGTAAAAAACGTTTTTAATTAAAAATAAATAAAAATTTAGAAATAGAGGTGTGGGACATTACAAAATTAAATGGTACAAAAAAATGCTGCTTCAAGAATTTAGGTTTTTCTGAGTAGCCATCACTCGTCTCTTTACTGCCCAGTGAACATCAACGTGAAAAACCCACAACTCTCAAGAAGAACTTCAAATATTTTTTCATTTTTCTTCTTTTGATTGTGTGTTTTAGCTAGTAAGATAAGTTAACATTCATCAGAAAAAGAGTTCCAAAATATTGCCTTCCCAGATATTTCCTTTATGGTCCATGTATTCTTGAGAATTTCCTGATTTTAGAAAACTACTCCCCCTACATACTAGTTTTACTCTATGGCATTCTATTCAGTGAGGTTTTAATTTTGAGAAAACAAATTTGGTCACAAAAAGATTCTGCTTGGTTTTCTGCTGAAAAAGGCCCAAGCAATGGATTAAATCATCCATGCAAAACAACTAAAATGTAGATCCCAACCAAACCTTCTCAGAACCACACTCAACTTCCTGGGTAGTAAGGCAGAGCCTGGGGAAACAGGGGAGCCAGGGCTGCAGGGAGGTATGAAAAGATAGACGGAGGGAGTATCACATTTTTTTCGGTGCCATATGCTGTTTTAGGAGCTTTACCGTAATAAAGTCATTTACAGAATATAAACAAGAGTATGGAAAAGAGATTCAAACAGAGGTCAAAAAATTCCTTGCCTATCTTTACCCACCAAGTAAAAAATCATATCTTAGCAGAAGCTGACAATAACAGATTCCAGGAAGACTGGGTGGAGGTGGCTGCCAAGAACAGTCACCTCCTAGGAAGTCTAACACCTCCCCCCTCCCCCAAACAGGTGGCTGGGCTTTTGCAAGACTTGGCTAAACAACCAGTAAAAGAAAGTGTGTGTTTAATTTTGGAGAAAGGGCCTGCTGTTTTATATGATTATTTTTAATTAGTTATTTTCTGGGGTTTGATTAAATTTGGAAATAATTGCATCTTGGGAACTATCTCAGAACCTCAGATTGTAAACCTAGGGTTGCCTCAGGAATTTAGGGATGGGTTGTCACCCTATGACCAATTGCCTGTCCTGAAAACAAGCATCCTTTGTCTACGGAAGAGGTTGTGGCCATGCAAATTTTTCTAGTTCTCTGCCTGGAAAGAGAATCCCATCTGGCCGACTTCTCTTTTTTCTCTATTTTCTTGTATGAAATATGCAAAACACAAATGCATGAGCCACCAGAGCAGATTATGTCGCCTGAATATTGCAGATAAAATTGAAACATAACAAGAAGTTAAGATTTTCCCTCGGGAAAAAGCATGTAAAAGACACTTTATTTGCACAATGATATTATAAAATTTTTAATAAATCCAGAATGGGAAGTCAAATAATTATGGGGGAAAAAAGAAAATTGCCAGTTTGAAAAATTCAATCATAAATCAACTATAAGAGATATCATTTAAGGATCCAGAATATTTAAAACTGGGATGTGAACTCATTGTTTTATAAATAGAAAGACCTAAGTGTTTTTATACTGTTAAGATTGTATAGTCTGACCCATTTCTGTTTATCACTTTGCAATTTACAGAGCACTTTCACACTCTTTATACTATCTGATACTCGTGACAATCTATGAGGTAGGTAGGGCAGCTATTATTAGACCTATTTTACAAATGAAACTGAAGCTCAGAACAGTTTTGCCAAAGGTCATACATAAGCTTTAGTTGGAACCCACACACGCAGGTCTGGACATTCAAAGCTCCTGGACACTGTGTACAGTCTCCCACTGCTTCTGTTGTCTTCTTGAAAATATTATGAAACTAAATAAGTTAATCATAGAGCAAACTCCTTAGTTAATTATATTTACAAGTACAAATTTAGAAAGGCATTATAGTGTGGTGGTGAAGACCATGGAATGTGAAACCACTGCTTAGCTGTGTGACTTGGAGTAAGCTACTAAACATTCTGTGCCTCAGTTTACTCATCTATAAGAGGAATAATAAAAGCACTTACCTAATAGGGATTTTGAAAGCAATAAATGAGTTAAGACATGTTAAACACTTGGTAGAGTGCCTGGCTCATTTAATCATTTAATAAGTGCAAAGTATCATTATCTTTGCAAATTAATTTTTATGTTTAGGTTACTCTGATAAGCATTGAGATATTTTAAATAACTATGTATGTGTTGTATATAGATCCTAAAACTATACAAATTAAAGCCTGAAACCAAATATCTTATTTCCCTATCTCTAGTTTGCTTTTGCCAATTATGAATAAGTTTCTCTGTTATCTGATGAGACCTCAGAGTCAAATGAACTAATCTTAAGTCATAACAAAACACTGCAATTTGCATCAACCCTGAATCATCCTAGTCTAAGAATAATGGGGACTTCAGTATAGTTGTGAACAGCCTTTTGCCCTTTCTAAAATAATGGTCAAACACCTCCCTTGCTCAAATACATTTATTAGGTAGAACATTATTAGATACCAAGTCCCCTCAGGGAGATATTAAGTAGCAGACTTTGTTCTTACCCTCAAGATTCAGTATGAAAACAGGCAAACACACAGTTAGGAATCATTGAGTGTTCTTGTATCATACAGCAAGGATGCTCTCAACAACTCCTGGGGCCAGGTGGAAAGAACACAGGAACACCCTGAAGGGGATTCCATCAGGTAAATGGGGTACTAGTTGGACATGACAAAGAATGGTGGCACACCAGAATCAGCATACCGAATTTCCAAAGTCTATGAATCTAGTCACTGACCTGGGGTTACAAAAAAATCCAAAAAACCCAAAAAACAAACAAACAAACAAAAACACTAAATTTATGAATTTGTAGAGACGGCAGGCGGTTGGGGAGAGAGAAGGAAAGCTTTTCTGTGTAGAAGAATGCCAGCTAATAAATGTTCAATGAATGATGGAAATTCACCATTTTGCAACCCAGTGTTACAATTAATTCAAGCAAGGATTAAACCAGTGGTTCTCAAATGTCACTATGCATCGGAATCACCTGGAAGCTTGTTAAAACACAGATTACTGAATGCCGCCCCCAGAGTTTCTAATTAAGCAGGTCTGGGGTGGGATCCAAGAATTTGCTTTTCTATCAAGCTCCCAGATGATGCCAGTTCCAGGATCACACTTTGAGAACCACTGATCTAAACAGTCGGGTGATGGGCATTTGAGGAATAGGATATTCACATAAACAAGGGTTTTTCAAAACAAATATTTAAAAGGAAAAATAAAAAGAATCAAAGTAAATTAGAGTGGTAGAAATGACCAACGCCTTTTTCTGACTTAGTTCATACATTGCTGAGCTTGTATGACCAGATGTTGTTATCTCGTCCTGGAATTGCATGATCTGAAGAGGTTGGACCTTCCCTGAAATGCCAGGCAAGATCACATCTAAACTTCCAGAGCACTTTCGGAGTAAGTGTTCTAATTTTGTTTCTACTATTCACAGACTTGTTTGGCCTCAGGTAAGTACAGTTGGCCCTTGAACAATGCAGTTGAAAATCTGTATATACCTTTTGGCTTACCAAAAACTTCATTACTGATAGCCTACTGTTGACCAGAAGCCTTATCAATAACAAACAGTCGATTAACACAGATTTTGTATATTATATGTATTATATACTGTATTCTTACAATAAAGTAAGCTGTAGAAAAGAAAATGTTATTTAAAAAATCATAAGATCCCATTCCAAGAAAATAAAACAAAATCATAAGGAAGAGAAAATATATTTACTATTCATTAAGTAGAAGTAGATCATCATAAAGGTCTTCATCCTTGTCTTTATGTTGAGTAGGCTGAGGAGGAGGAGGAAGAGGAAGGGTTGGTCCTGCTGTGTCAGGGGTAGAAGAAAATCATGTATAAGTGGACCCGTGCCATTCAAACCCATGTTTTTCAAGGGCTAACTGTACTTGACTTTTGTTTAGTCTCTATCCCTTTACTTATACAAAATAAGGGTCTTGAGCTAAGTTTCCCATGGGCCTAATGGCAAAAGGTTACAAAACCTGAAGAAATTAAGCTGGAAGAAGTTACTGCATCCTACAGCTTCGAAATCAGAAAATAGCAATATAGAGACACCATCTCTAGTGAAAATTATTTTTATAACATTGCACCAGAGATTTCTTTTTCTAAGAAAGATGCTTGTCTTAGCAATATAGATTTTAAAAGAATGTGAAAGATAAATGTTTGAAGACCAGTTAAAAAATCAATGTTGCTGTAGCCACTCTGCTTTATAGGGGTGACTAGGAATGAATTTACTCTGCAAAAATAAATTAACTCAGTTATTTTGAACTATTACTTTCTTCCTAGATATAAAACCACAAACTGCTTTTGTAAAATTCTTTGTGTGGTAATGAGGTAGATTAGGGAGACCTTACTAGAAAATATATGTTTCTTTGCTCTGTACTACCTGTGAGAAGCAGCTAGTTTACACTCAGTACAATTCAGACAAGTCCCAGGCTTCTCTCTTTTACAGACTTCCTATTCCAATCCAATCTTGAGGACTTTTTTTTTCTTTTTGAGACTGCTAGAGTGCAGTGGCATCATCATAGCTCGCTGCAACCTCAAACTCCTGGGCTCAAGTGATCCTCCTGCCTCAGCCTCTCGAGTATCTGGGACTACAGGTGTGTGCCACCACGCCCGGCTAACATTTTCTTTTCTTTTTTGTAGAGATGCGGTCTCGCTGTGTTGCCCAGGCTGGTCTCAAACTTCTGGGCTCAAGCAATCCTCCCATCTTGGCCTCCCAGAGTGCTAGGATTACAGGTGTGAGCCACAACACCCAACCTTGAGGCCCTTCTGAGGAACAAATGGAGTTAGAGCTACAATGGGCATAATTTGAAGGGTGCCTCAAAAAACCTTCGTTAGCTCCTGCGTTTTTTACATGAATCTTATTAAAGATTCTCTTGGCCGAGAGAAGGCAGGTCATCGTGATGGGCACACATGGGGGAAGGGAGGTTCCCCAGAGGAAAGCTCTCACTGGAAAAAAGGGAAAGAAGACAGAATAGGCAAAGATACAGATTTCATGTCAGCATTTGGTTCAGTGAAATTAGAATCTCTGAGGAAATAGGAGTTTGGAGTTAGACAAGCGAGGGCTTGGGAAGCAGGACTTGGGTGAGGAATAGGGAGATAAATCACAGCGGCAGCCAGTGGGCGGTATGGGTGGAGTGAAGCTCTGGGCAGTGTGAAGGCCGAGCCTGTCTGCCAGGTGGGGAAGGAGAAGATGACCCAGAGACGCTGGGGCCTGCTGCCACTTTTCCTTATGTTGCAAGTGGATTATAAACATCACTTTCAGCAAAGCTGATAAGGCTGAAATTATGCAGTTCTGGGCTAAACGTTTTCCTATATTTTTATCCCATGCCTCAATTGGCGTTGCCTCCCCCTCCCCCTCCCTCCCACTCTTCTCCCCCAGCAAGATACCCTGTTGTCACTCCCCTTCATAGCAATGGGTGGTAGAGCCAGGAAAAGGGGGCAAGGCAAAGCCCTTGAAGTGTGCCCCACTCTACTTGCTCTGCAGTACCCAGCAGCTTCTTAGCTTCGGTCTCCAAGGGGCCTTGGAATTCCCCTGGTGGTCCCAAACTCTAGTTGGGATGCTGCCCAAGTCAGACGTGCCAGTTGAGAACCCAGAGGGGAGAGTGTGTCCAGCCTTTTTGGCTCATCTGCATTCCATGATAATTAGCCACAACAGAAACACATAATTAAAGACATTCCAAAGTGCACATAAGCATACATATTTATTAGGCTTTAAGAAAATGTTGTAATATTACATAATTTGAAAGATGTATAAAATGTAGAAAACAGCCTTTTTTTGTCTTCTAATGGTGTTAACTTAGCATAGGTCTCATTTTTGTGAGATTTAGTGTTGGTCTCATTTTTTAGAGTGCTCAGATGTAGAGTGCTACATGCATATATCACAAGCACAGAAATATGTTTTTGGTTTCACAAACTTAAGTCAAGGATCCATCTTCCTAGTACTAAGTTTTAAAGATAAGAGTTGAATAGTGACTAATTATCATACTTACTTCCTAAAAACAAAATGCTGAAGAACAAGAAAGGGATTGAGCAAGGGGATCTCTTCAAGTCACAGCCTGCCCTCAGCTCCTGCTGGACCTGACAACAGCCTTACATACACACTGGTGTCCTTCAAAAGATTAAAGAACAACATTGTTGGTTGGAACTTTCCTCTCTTAAGAAGTCTCATTTTTTAAAAAAGTAAATCTGAAACAGCAACGTACATATAGTCCGTGATGTGAGGAGCCACTGAGATGGAGTCAGCTGACAGCTTTGTACTGGGCGATGAAGGGCAGACAGCTTACGTTCCCTGAGCCTCAGTTTTCTCCTCAGAAAAATGGGGAGATTCACACCTGCCTCATAGAATAAAATGTAAATAAGGTACCTGGGATGTAAGAGATGCTCAAAAACTGTTAATTTTCTTTCCCCACAGCCAAAGCAGTTCTTTGAAAGAGGCAGCACAGGGTGATAGAACGTGGTCTTTGTATTAAGAATGAAGTAGAAGGTAATGGCAAGATGAGGGAGCTCCAGGTTGATAGTTTTTATTTTCTCAATAAAGTAAAAGTCAAGATCAGGAACAAAAGGCAAGTGAAAATGGGTGGGGAAAATAAGGTGTAAAAAAGAGGAAAAGGTGTAAATTAGGTGTTCTGAAGACTGAGTGCCCTTTGAGGCTTGTGATCACGAAGTTAAGGTGATACCAAGTGGTGCAATTATATGCTTCTCTAGCAATGCTCAGGTGCACAGAACTAGTAGATGGTTGGGGTTCACTGAGGCTGGACTTTTTGCAAGGCAAGTGTGGTAAAAGGAGAGAGGCAAGGAAATGGAAAGTATTTTCAAGGGAGTGATCATCATGGTAATCATGAAATTTAAGCTAACTGAGGAGAAAAGAAAAGACAGCAGGAGATTGCTCTGAAAGTGGAAGAAAGTCGTATGGATATTCATTCCACCTCTGATGTGAATTATGTTGCCTTCCCCCTTAGGAGGTAGAAGCAATTAAGACGAATTTTGTTTTAAAACAATAATAATTTATCTTTATCACATTAGCAAACCAAACCCAGAAGTTTATTAACAGAATAATACAACATGAGCAAGGACAATTTATTCTAGGAATATATGAGTGCATAAAGGTTACATCAAATGATGAAAGAATTACCAAATGATCATATCATCAGATATTGTTATCAGTTATCTATTGCTGTGTAACAAGCCACCCCAAAACTTTATAGCATAAAGCAACCAATTTATTATAGTCATGGATTCTGAGAGTCAGTAATAGGAACAGAGCACAGCAGGGACAATTTATCTCTGCTCCACAATGTCCAGAGCCTCAGCTGAAAAGACTCAAAGTCTGCAGTGACTTGATCACTGAGGGAGAGAATCATCTGGAAGTATCATCACTGATTTGTTTGGCACTTGATGTTGGCTATTAGTTGGGAATTCAGTTGGGCTGTCAGATGGAAAACTTACACTTGGCCTCTCCAGGTGCTATAGGTTAATCTAAGCTATCTCATAGCATGACTGATGGGTTCCAAGAGCAAGCATCCCAAGAGAATAAGAAAGTGCATGGCACTTCTATGATCTAGCCTCAGAAGTAACACAGTAGCACTTCTGCTATACTCTATTTGTCCAGGTAGTCACAATGATCTTCCCAGGTTCAAGGAAAGAGGATATAGACGCCACCAATCTGTACTAATTAGGGTTCTCCAGAAAAAAAAAAAAAACAAATAGTATATATATAAGAGGGTATTTGTTAAAGGAATTGGCTCATTCAATTATAGAGGTCAAGAAGTCCCTTGAAACATTGTCTGTAAGCTGTAGAACCATGGAAGACAATGGTGTAATTTAGTCTAAGCCCAAAGACCTGAAAATCAGAGGAGCCAATGATATAACTCTCAGTTTGAGGCCAAGGGCCTGAGAAACTAGGAGACCTCTGTTTAAGTCTTAGAGCACAAAAGCCCAAGAACCTGGAGTTCTGATGTACAAGGGCAGGAGAATATGGATGTCACAGCTCCAGAAAAGAAAGCAAATTTGCCTTGCCTCTGCCTTTTTGTTCTATCTGGCCCTTCAGTGGATTGGATGGTGCCTGCCCTCACTGGATGAGGGAAGATCTTCCTTACTCAGTCCACTAATTCAAATGCCAACCTCTTCCAGAAACACCCTCACAGACATACCCAGAAATAATGTTTTACCAGATATCTGAGTTTCCCTTAATCTAGTCAAATTGACACCTAACATTAACCATCACAAGTCCACCCTTTGTCAACTTGTCACCCATATGCATCTCCTTAAACCATACTCAATCTCCAAATAAAGACAACAGCAAGGTCATACTTCTGCCTGATGATACAATTATCCTCCTACAACCAAAAACACACTAATCCCTTTCCCAGAAGAGGAAGTAAAGTCCTTGAGTGATGTTAATTCTTCTCCCATCATTTAAAGACTATGATTTAAAATTATGAATACTTAAATACGGATATAAAGTCAATACATCTTACGTTACATGATAAAGGAATAAGAGAGGAAATAAAACAAAAACATTTGCTTCATATATGTATATATACACACAAATGTATTCTTAACAAAATAGGGAGGAAATTCTCACAATTAGAGTCCTTGGGTCTATAACTGGTCATGTGGTTGTAGCGGGTATTTATAACTACCCATTCTGTATTCTCTTTGCCTTTAGCAAGAACCTCAGCTTGTCATGGTTCTTAACCTAGCAGGGTGACTCAAATCTTCTTTCCTAAAGGACTTGGGCCATTTGTAGTCCTGCCTGGTTTGGTTTCTTGTAGTTTCCCACTGATCTTAATCACGGGGCATAGTAATACTAAGAGATACCCTAGGGGATCTCATGTATTCAGACATACTCTTCCTTACCAACATTGTGGAATAGTAGTCCAATTTGGTAGTCCAGATCAACCACCCTAGCCAATGCCATAACTCCCTTCTTGGTCTGTTGACTCAGAGGCATGAGGCACCCAAATTGGCCAAGTGGCAGTTTTAACTTCCAGTTCAATGGAATCATTGTTGTGTCCTCTGGTGGAAGCATTCCTCCCTCTGGAACTAAGACTCTCGGCCAGCAGAGTATAAGTTGTGGGAACAGGAAGCAAAAATTTTGCTAATGGATCAGTAGGGGTAATGGTGAGTGGTGCCATCTGCATTTCCACTCCTTGATTCCTGACCCATGAATTCTGGCTCTGGGAGAAACAGAACCATATGTTGGATGCTAATTCAAAGAATATACAATCTTCTGGAGAACCTTGTCCCAGCCTTGCAAGGTATTGTCATGTAACTAGCAGTAGAACTGCATCTTCGAAAGGCCATTCCACCATTCTAACAAGCCAGCTGCTTCAAGATGGTGAAGAACATTGTAACTCCAGTGAATTACATGAGCATGAGCCCATTGCTGTACTTCTTTGGCTTTGAAGTGGGTTTGTTCATCATAAGTAATGCTGTGTAGAATACTATGATGGTGGATAATATATTCTATAAGTCCACAGATGGTAGTTTTGGCAGAATAATGGAAACAATGTTGAGCATGTAGTATGGGAGATACTGTTGTGGCCATCTTAAAAAATACAATCTGCTACAGATACTGAAATATTATTTAATAAAATTCAGCAGCCCTTTCCTTTTTAAAGCTCTTAGATCAAAAGAAATAGAAGTATGGATATACATGCAAATGATTGAAAGCAGCATCTCCAAAAATACTTGCACACCCAGGTTCATATCAGCATTATTCACAATAGTCAAGAGGTGAAAGCAAACCAAGTGTCCATCAATAGATAAATAAATAAACAAGTGTGGTATATACATACAATGGAATATTATTCAGCCTTCAAAATGAAGGAAATTCTGACACATGCTACAACATGGATGAACCATGAGAACATTATGCTAAGTGAAATAACCTAGTCACAAAAGACAAATATGATTGTATGATTCCACTTATATGAGCTATCTAGAGTAGTCAAAATCATAGAAATAGAAAGTAGAACAGTGGTTACCAGGAGCTGAGGGGAAGGGGAAATGGGGAGTTGTTTAATGGGTACAGAGTTTCAGTTTTGCAAGATGAAAAATTCTGGAGATTGCTTGCACAATAACATGAATATGAATATGCTTACTACTAAACCGTACATTTAAAAATGGTTAAGATGATAAATTTTATGTTATGTGTATTTTGTCACAATTTAAAAAAAAAAGAAATAGAAGAAAACTTTCTAGACACACTAAAGAATGCTGTGGCAGATATTGCATATTGGCATGCTCTAGAACGAATGCACAGACATAAGCTAAAAAAACCCTACATTTTCCAGACTCTCTTGTGGCTAGGGTTTGAGATGTGATTTGGGTCCCCACAAACAGAAACAATCTCTGAAACTTTGATTTGAAATTGAGTCATATGTAGAGAGAGGCGGTGTCAAGAGCATCTGCTGTAGACTGTGGCAGAGGTGGCATGGTCTGGAGCCAGCGGCTATAGCAGCAGTTTATTAATTTGGCAAGTGACTTCTTGATTCAGCAGCTTTCAACATCAGCAATGGCTGCATTCCCAACTTTGGTCAAGGCAGAGTGGCAAAGGGGTCTAGGCGTTGCTCAGCCTACCTCCCACTCCTCCTGCCTTTGCACAAAGGCTGGAGGCAAAACCATCATGATTTGCATATTAAATGATTATGTTCATAGAGAATCAGAGACTACATTTTAGAAAGAAAACTATTAGAACTAATGAAAGAGTTAAATAAGGTGGCCAGATTTCAGCCAACTATATAAAAAAAATGCTTTTTCTTTAACCCAGAAATAAACAGGTAGAAATGTAGTTTAAAAATCCCATTTTGGCACACGTCTGTGATCCCAGCCTCCCAGGGAGGCTGAGGCAAGAGGATGGCTTAAGCCCAGGAGTTCGAGGTTGCAGTGAGCTACAATGACGCCACTGTAGAGTGAGACTCTGTCTCAAAAAAAAAAAAAATCCCATTTCAAATGACAACAAAAATTGACAAGAATCAGGAATAAACTTACAAGAAATGTGCTAGACCTTTCCTTCAGCACACAGGTTTCATTTCAGTCCTCTTTCTCTCTGTTTCACCTTTAGAATGTGTTCCACATTCTCCAAACTAAACCAATAAACTAAAAAGAATATTATAACAAAATACTTCATGAGAACTGTACCCACTGAGGCCTCGGTAATAAGAAAACCTATTTTTGCCTGATCAGCTGGGCAAATTAAAATTCAATTCTTCTTCAGCTGTTACTGTTTTCCATCCCAAGGTTTTGTTGTTTTTGTTTTAACTTCTATGTTAGAGTTAAGAAAACAAAAACTACACACCCCATTAATCAAGGCACACTTTTTCATTTTTAGAGAAAGGGAGTTAAGAGGAAAACAATTCTGAAGCAGCAATGTTTTTGCCTCAGGGAGAGAAACCTTTAATATAATCCTTATGAAACTGTGTTCCTGGAATTCTCTTCATAAATCATGCATGTATAAGTAATTTGCAAAGACTTTGGGAAATGAGCTGCTGCACAGAGGTGATGGGATATGTTATTTTGTTTTTGTATTTTTCTTTCCCTTTCTTTTGTTTTATAGTTGCTGGTCATCAATTGGTCAAAAATTGAAGAGGGTGTTTCTGTCAGAAGCAGCCAAAAAAGAATAGATCTGATAAAATATGGATGCCTGAGATATATTTATCATAAGTAAACTCTGTTTAAGAAACATAGCCAAAATTAGGGTGAACTGTGAGCTCTTTACTTACAGATTCAGAGCCATAGCAATTTCTGCATATATTTTGAGAAAGGAATCAGTTTGGAAATTATAGATATATTTTCAATAATCAATGAGTTTGAGGTATTTATATAGCTACATCATGATTAAAAATATCAGTTGTTATCCTATAAAACAATATACATATACAAATGTATCACTTGGGTCCTCTGGGAAGCAGATGCCGAGATGGAATTAAGAATGCAAAAGGCTTATTGAGGAGTAACATCTGTGAAAGAAAAAAGCAGAACTGGGCAGGGGAGCCATCAGGCCACAAAGCAGATCTGCTAAAGACTCAGCCAGCACAATGGGGAGCTTGAGAGCAAAGACTGCCTGTTAGAGGAGTCATGCATTGGGCGGAAATGGTCAGGCTCTTGCTCCGCCATCTTACTGAGTCATTGATTGGGGCCACCCCAAGAGAAGTATGACCTTGGCTCAAAAACTGAAAATTCTTGCAGTTGGGCAAGAAGTCCTTTCCTGAAGAGGGATCTGAGCTGCACAATATCTCCGTATCTGCTACAGCAAGTTAGCATCAATGTACCATACAAAACAAAGATGCTACTTCCATATAATTTTTTTTCATTTATTTTTTATTTGTATATATTCATGAGGTACAAGTGCCATTTTGCTACGTTGATATATTACATTGTGGTGAAGCCAAAGCCTTCAGTGCATACATCACTGAAGCAATGCACATTGTACCCAACAAGCAACCTCCCATCATCCACTCCCTTCCTAGCTCCCCACCCCTTCACCCCTCTGAATCTCCATTGTCCATCATTCCACACTCTGCTTCCATGTGTACACATTATCTAACTCCCGTTTATAAGTGAGAACATGCAGTGTTTGTCTTTCTGTGTCTGAGTTGTTTCACTCAAGATAATGGCCTCTGGTTCCAACCATGTTGCTGCAAAAAACGTGATTTCATTCTTTTTTATGGTGGAATAGTATTCCATTGTATACACATGCCACATTTCATTTATCCAATCCTCTGTTGATGGACACTTAAGTTGATTCCATATCTTTGCTATTGTGAATAGTGCTGTGATAAACACGTGAGTGCAGGCATCTTTTTTATATATCGATTTCTTTTCCTTTGGGTAGATACCCGATAGCAGGATTGCTGGGTCCTATGATAGTTCTACTTTTGGTTCTTTTTTTTTTTTTTGAGGCAGGGTCTCACTCTGTTGCCAGGGCTAGATAGAGTACAGTGGCATCATCATAACTCACTGCAACCTCAAACTGCTGGGCTCAAGCAATCCTCCCACCTCAGCCTCCCAAAGTTCTAGGATTACAGGCATGAGCCACCGTGCTGGCCTATTTTTTGTTCTTTGAGAAATCACCATACTGTTTTCCATAGGGGTTGCACTAATTTACATTCCCACCAACAGTGTATAAGAGTTCCCTTTTCTCCACATCCTCACTAACATCTGTTATTTTTTTGTCTTTTTAATGATAGCCATTCAGATTGGTGTAAGATGATATCTCATTGTGGTTTTGACTTGCATTTCTCTGATGATGCAGTGATGTCGAACATTTTTCATATGCTAGTTGGCCATCTGTTTGTCTTCTTTTGAAAAAATGTCTATTCATGTCCTTAGCCCACTTTTTAATGGGGTTATTTGGTTTTGTTGTTGTTGTTGTTGCTGTTGAGTTGTTTGAGTTCCTTGTAAATTCTGCATATTATTATAGCTTTCTGTCAGATGTATAGTTTGCAAATATTTTCTCTCATTCTGAAGGTTGTCTGTTCACTCTGTTGATTATTTCCTTTGCTGTGCAGAAGCTTTGTAGTTTAATTAAGTCCCATTAGTCTATTTTTGGGTTTTTTTGCCTGTGCTTTTGAGGTCTTAGTCATGAATTCTTTGCCTAGACCAATGTCCAGGAGACTTTTCCCTAGGTTTTCTTCTAGTATTGTTACAGTTTTAGGTCTTACATTCAAGTCTTCAATCCATTTTAACTTGATTTTTGTATATGGTGAGAGATGAGGGCCCAGTTTCATTCTTCTGCATTTGTCAATCCAATTTTCCCAGCACCATTTATTGAAAAGGGTCCCCTTTCCTCAGTATATGTTCTTGTCTACTTTGACAAAGATCAGTTGGCTGTAAGTATGTGACTTTATTTCTGAGTTCTCTATTCTGTTCCATGGATCTATCTGTCTATTTTTATGCCAGTACCATGCTGTTTTGGTTACGATAGCCTTGTATTATAATTTGAAGTAAAGCAATGTGATGCCTCCAGCTTTGTTCTTTTTACTCAAGATTGCTTTGACTATTTAGGCTTTTTTGGTTCCATATGAACTTTAGAATGGTTTTTTTACTAATTCTGTGAAAAATGACATTGGTATTTTGATAGGGATTGCACTGAACCTGTAGATAGCTTTGGGCAGTATGGTCATTTTAACTATATTAATTCTTCCAACCCATGAGCATAGGATGTTTTTCCATTTGCTTGTGTCATCTATGATTTCTTTCATCAGTGTTTTGTAGTTTACCTTGTAGACATCTTTCACCTCCTTGGTTAAATATATTCCTGCATATTTTACCTTTTTGTAGCTATTGTAGATGGGATTGCCTTCTTGATTTGGTTCTTGGCTAAATCATTATTAGTGCATAGAAATTCTACTGATTTGTATACGTTGATTTTGTATCCTAAAATTTTACTGAATTCATTTATCAAGTCTAAGCATCTTTTGGTGGAGTCTTTAGGATTTTCTAGATATAAGATCATATCATCAGTGAACAGGGATAATTTGACTTCCTGTTTTCCAGTTCGGATGCCTTTTATTTTTGCTCTTGCCTAATTGCTATGGCAAGGACTTCCATTACTATATTGAATAAGAGTGGTAAAAGTAGGCATCTTTGTGTCTTGTTCCTGTTCTTAGGAGGAATGCTTTCCACTTTTCCCCATTAAGTATGATATTGGCTGTGGGTTTGTCATATGTGGCATCTATTATTTTGAGGTATGTTCGTTCTATGCCAAGTTTGTTAAGGATTTTTATCATGAAGGATGCTGAATTTTATTGAATGCTTTTTCTGCATCTATTGAGATAATCATATGGTTTTTGTCCTTAATTCTGTTTATGTGATGTATCAAACTTAATGTTTTGTGTATGTTGAAACATCCTTACATCCCAGGTATAAAACTCACTTGATCATGGTGTATTATCTTTTTTATGTGCTTTTGGATTCAATTTGCTAGTATTTTGTTGAGGATTTTTGTGTCTATGTTCATCAAAGATATTGGTCTGTAGTTTTCTTTTTTTTTTCTTTTTTCTTTCTTTTCTTTTTTTCTTTCTTTCTTTCTTTTTTTTTTTTTTTTTTTTTTTTTTTTTTTTTTTGCTGTTGTTGTGTCTGTATCTGGTTTTGGTATTAGGGTGATACTGGCCTCATAGAATGGGTTGAGAGAATTCTGTCCTCAATTTTTTGGAACAGATTCAGTAGGATTGGCACCAGTTCTTCTTTGTACATCTGGATGCTGTAAATCCCTCTAGTCCTGAGCTTTTTTTGGTTGGGATTTTATTTTTAATTATTGATTCAATCTCACTATTCATTATTGGTCTAGTTAGGAGTTCTGTTTCTTCCTGGTTTAATCTTAGGAGGTTGTATGTTTTCAGGAATTCATACATTTCCTCTAGGTTTTCTAGTTTGTGAGTGTATAGTTGTTCATAATTGTCTCTGATGATCTTTTGTATTTCTGTGGTATCACTTGTACTGTCTCCTTTTTCATTTCAGATTGTGTTCATTTGGATCTTCTCTCTTCTTTTCTTCGTTAGTCTAACTAGTGGTTTATCAAATTTGTTTATCTTTTTGAAGAGCCAACTTTTTGGTTCATTGATCCTTTGTATTATTTTTTGGTCTCTATTTCATTTAGTTTTATTCTGATCTTTGTTATTTATTTTCTTCTGCTAACTTTGGGTTTAGTTTGTTGTTTTTCTAGTTCCTTGAGATGCAATGTTAGGTTGTTAATCTGTGATCTTTCTGCCTTTTTGATGTAGGCATTTAATGCTATAAACTTCCCTCGTAGCACTGCTTTTCTGTATCCCACAGGTTTTTGGTATATTGTGTTTTCATTTTCATTTGTTTCAAAATTTTTAAAAATTTAGTCTTGATTTCTTCATTGAGCCCATGATCATTCAGGAACATGTTGTTTAATTTTCATGTATTAGCACAATTTCCAAAGTTCCTCTTTGTATTGATTTATAGTTTTATTCCACTGTGGTCTGAAAAGATACTTGATATGATTTTGATTTTGAAAAAATTTTAAAGACTTCTTCTGTGGCCTAACATGTGGTCTATCTTAGATAATGTTGTGTAGGCTGGTGAAAAGAATGTATATTCTGTAATTGTTGGGTAGAATGTTCTGTAAATGTTGTTAAGTCCATTTGGTCTAAAGTTCAATTTAAGTCCAATGTTTCTTTGTTTATTTTATGTCTTAATGACCTGTCTAATGTTGAGTGGGGTGTTGAAGTCCCCTACTGTTATTGTATTATTGTCTATCTCTTTCTTTATGTCTAGTAATATTTGTTTTGTGAATCTGGGTGCTCCAATGTTGGTTGCATATATATTTAGGATCATTATATCTTCTTGCTGAATTTATCCCTTTATCATTATATAATGATCTTCTTTGTCTTTTTTTTACTGCTTTTTATTTAAAGTCTGTTTTATCTGATGTAAGTATAGCTATTCCTGCTTGCTTTTGGTTCCTGTTTGTGTGGAATATTTTTCCACACCTTTACTATCAGTCTATGTGTGTCTTAATGGATAAGGTGAGTTTCTTGTAAGCAGCATATACTTGGATCAAGGGGTTTTTGGGTTTTTTGGTGTTTTTTTTAATCCATTCTGCCAATCTGTATCTTTTAAGTGGAGAATTTAACCCATTTACATTCAAGCTTAATATTGATATGTGAAGCTATATTCCTGTCATATTGTTAATTGTTTTCTATTTGTTTTATAAATTCTTCCTTTCTTTCTTTTTCAATGATGTCTTTTTGTCTTTGTGGTTTGATGAAATTCTGTCTTGTTGTCATTTGATTCCTTTCTCTCCCTCTTTTGTGTGAATGTTTTACAAGACCTGTGAGTTTTATATTTTTGTGTGTTTTCATGATGGTGACTATTGACCCTTCATTTCAATGGTTAAGTCCCCTTTGAACATTTCCTGTAGGGCTGGTCTAATGGTGATGAATTCCTTCAGCCTTTGATTGTCTGTGAAAGCTTTATTTCTTTTTTATTTATGAAGTTTATTATGGTAGGATATAAAATTCTTGGCTGGCAGTTTTTTTTTTTTCTTTCAGCACTTTGAAAATGCTATCCCATTTTCTTCTGGCCTGTAAGATTTATGCTGAGAAGTCCAATGTTAGTTTGATGGGGTTTCCTTTATAGGTGACTAGATGCTTTTCTCTTGCTAATCTTAAAATTCTTTCTTTCACTTTGACTTTAGAGATTCTGAATATAATATGCTGTGGTGAAGTCCTTTTTGCAGTGTTTTCTCCCAGGGATCCCTGGGCCTCCCGTATCTGGATGTCTAACTCTTTTGCTAGACTTGGGAGGTTTCATCGATTATTTCCTTAAATATGTTTTCTAGACTTTTTGAACTCTCTTCCCCCTCAGGAATATGAATAATTCATAAGTTCAGTTATTTTATGTCTTGAGGCTTTGTTCATTCTTTTTAATTTTTTTTCCTTTTTTTGTCTGACTGGAGTATTTCAAAAGACCTGCTTCAAGTTCTGAGATTTTTGAGTCTGCTTGGTATAGTCTATTATTGAAGCTTTTTAATGTATTTTGTAGTTCCTTCAGTGAATTTTTCAGTTCCACAATTTGTTTGTTTTTTTTAAAGATATCTATTGCCTTGGTAAATTGCTCATTCATATGCTGAATTGATTTTATGATTTCTTTGTATTGGTTTACAGATTTCTCTTCTATCTCATTAAGCTTCTTTAAAATCAATATTTTGAATTCTTTGGCATTTCTAGGAGTTCTTTTTGATTGGAATCTGTTGCTGGACAATTGTTGCAGTCCTTTGGTGGCGTCATATGTCCTTGCTTTTTCATGTTTCCTGTGTCCTTCTGTTGATATCTGTGCATCAGGTGTAGCAGTCACTTCTTCCAATTTTTTGAAATTGCTTTCATAGGGAACTTTTTCTGAAGATATATATATGTTGTTGGTTGGGTGAAACACTTTGGCTTTGATTTTGAGTGCCTAAGGTAGTGTGATCTTTGTATGAATCTTCGGCAGTACACAGGATCAGTGGTACCTGTGATTTTCTTGGTGGCTTAGGGTACAGTTTTAGTTGAGGCTATAGTAAAGTTTTGTTGGGGACTTTGACACCAACTGAGCCAGTCTTCAGGCCCCCATGGTGGCAGCAGTGAGCTAAGTGTGCCTGTTTTTAGTCCCCAGAGCAGTTTACACTGGCACTGGTGTTAGTGGGTCCTGGAGGGCCAATTCTTGGGCCTCCAGGTGGATAGCTCAGAAGCGAGTAGGGGAGCAGTGGCCTGGGTGTGTGGGCAGGTTCTCAGGCCCCTGGGAAGCTGGTGGGATGTGGGAAGTGGCAGTAATGGTGGTAGAGCAGTTGACTGGGGACCTAAGTGGTCCTTAATGGTGTTGCTCATAGCTGCAATGGGTTGGGTGAGAGATTCAATGCAATCCCTATCAAAATCCCAGCTGCGTTTTTTTTTGCAGAAATTGACAAGATGATCCTAAAGTTCATATGGAATTGAAAGGGACTCAGAACAGCCATAACAATCTTGAAAACACAAAAGAACAAATTTGGAGGACTTACACTTCCAAATTCAAAACTTACTACAACATACAGTAATCAAGACAATGTGCTGCTGGCATTAAAAAAAAAAGACATATAAGTCAATGGAATAAAATCAAGAGTCTAGAAATAAACCCTGAAATTCATAGTCAGTTAATTTGCAATAAGGATGCCAAAACAATTCAATGGGAAAAGAATAGTTTTTCAGCTGGGTGTGGTGGCTCATGCCTGTAATCCTAGCACTCTGGGAGGCCAAAGGAGGAGGATTGCTTGAGCTCAGGAGCTTGAGACCAGCCTGAGCAAGAGCGAGACCCCGTCTCTACTACAAACAGAAAAAAATTAGCCAGGCGTCATGGCACACACCTGTAGTCCCAGCTACTTGGGAGGCTGAGGCAAGAGGATTGCTTGAGCCCAGGAGTTTGAAGTTGCAGTGAGCTACGATGATGCTACTGGACTCTACCCAGGGTGATAGAGTGAGATGCTGCCCCCCCCCAAAAAAAGAACAGTTTTTCAACAAATGGTACTAGGACAACTATATATCCACGTGCAAAAGAATGAAGTTGGACCCCTTTTTCACACCATACACAAAGACTAACTCAAAATGGATCATAGACCTAAACGTAAGAGCTAATACTGAAAAATTCTTAAAAGAAAACATGGTGGTAGATCTTCATGACCTTGATTTAGGCAAATCCATCTTAGATGTGACACCAGAAGCATAAGCAACAGCAACAAAAAAATAGATAAATTGGATTTTTATCAAAATTAATGACTTTTGTTCTTTAAAGGACACTATCAGGAAAGCAAAAAGAATTTATTTTCCTAGAGAATGGGAGAAAATATTTGAAAATCATGTATTTGATAAGGAACTTGTACTCAGAATATACAGAGAACACTTACAATTCAATAATAGGTAAATAACCCAATTAAAGAATGGACAAAGAAACTGAATATACATTTCTTCAAAGAAGATATACAATACTCCACAATGGATGTAAAGTCAAAAAAAAAAAAAAGAAGAAGAAGAAGATATACAAATGGCCAAAAAGCACATGAAAAGGCTAGTCCGATGGTAGTGGGTTATCAGAACTTATTAACATTAGTGTCACTAAAGTTGGTATACAACCCCCCACTGCTGAATTTGACTGGCTTATAAAAAAAAAAAGAAAAGAAAAGAAAAAATAAGAAAAAGTAAAAAAAGAATTAAAAAAAATTTTTAAAAAAAAGCACATGAAAAGATACTCAACATCATTAGCCATCAGGAAAATGCAAATCAAAACCACAATGACATATTTCTTCATACCTACTAGAATAGCTATAATAAAAAAGACAGATAATAACAAACGCTGTTGAGGATGTGAAGAAATTGTAATTCTCATACATTGCTGGTTGAAATGTAAAATGGTGCTTCCCCTCCCCACCCCACCCAGCACTGCTGGGTCCGCAAGTCCGTATGGAGCCGCAGACATGGGTCTCTGTTCGGCAGGATGGGGTTCATTCAAGTTTCCAAGAATAAGGCCTACTTTAAGAGATACCAAGTGAAATTTAGAAGATGATGAGAGGGTAAAACTGATTACTATGCTCAGAAACGCTTGGTGATACAGGATAAAAATAAGTACAACACACCCAAATACAGAATGATAGTTCATGTAACTAACAGAGAGATCATTTGTCAGATTGCTTATCCCCGTATAGAAGGGGATGTGATAGTCTGTGCAGCTTATGCACACAAACTACCAAAATATGGTGTGAAGGTTGGCCTGACAAATTATGCCGCAGCATATTGTACTGGCCTGCTGCTGGCCCGCAGGCTTCTCAATAGGTTTGGCATGGACAAGATCTATGAGGGCCAAGTGGAGGTAACTGGAGATAAATACAATGTGGAAAGCATTGATGGCCAGCTTGGTGCTTTTACGTGCTATTTGTATGCAGGCCTTGTCAGAACTACCACCAGCAATAAAGTTTTGGGGGCCCTGAAGGGACCTGTGGAGGGAGGCTTGTCTATCCCTCACAGTACCAAACGATTCCTTGGTTATGATTCTCAAAGCAAGGAATTTAATGCTGAAGTACATTGGAAGCACATCATGGGTCAGAATGTTGCAGATTATACGTATTATCTAATGGAAGAAGATGAAGATGGTTACAAGAAACAGTTCTCTCAGTACATAAAGAACAACCGTACTCCAGACATGAGGGAGAAAATGTATAAGAAAGCTCATGCTGCTATATGAGATAAACCAGTCTACCAGAAGAAGCCCAAGAAAGAAGTTAAAAACAAGAAATGGAACTGTCCCAAAATGTCCCTTGCCCAGAAGAAGATCAGATAGCTCAAAAGAAGGCAAGCTTCCTCTGAGCTCTGGAGCGGGCTGCTGAAAGCTAAACCAAACAGCAATTTTTCATGAGGATTTTTCAGATAGACAATACACTTATTGACTAAGCAGCTAAAAAAGAAAGAAAAAAAGAAATGTAAAATGGTGTAGCCACTTTGGAAAACACTCTGGCAGTTCTTCAAAAGGTAAAACATAGGGTTACCATATGCCCCAGCAATTCCACTCTTAAATACATACTCAGGAGAAATGAAAACACGTCCAAACAAAAACTTGTACAAGAATATTCATAACACATCATGTCCTCCCTGATGTGATATACTCAGAAGGATACATCACTTATGTACTGTTCTTGCCAAAAATGCAAAACCTAAATCTTATCATGGGAAACTTTCAGACAAACCCAAATTAAGCAACATTATTAAAAAAAAAAAAAAAAGGCCTGTCATCTTAGGAAATGTCAATACTATAAAAGACAAAGACTGAGGAACTGTTCCAGATTAAAGGATACTAACGGGACATGAAGCCTAAATGCAGTATATGATGTTTCACTGTATTCTACATCACGAATAACAATCTTTATAAAGAATATTATTCAGACAATTAGTGAAATGTGAATAAGGAAGGTCTATAGATTAGGTGATAGTTTTGTACCAATGTTAGCTTTCTGAATTTAATAATTTTACTATAGTTATATAAGCGAAAGTCCTTGTTCTTAGGAAATGTACACAGACTCACTGAAGTGTTCAAGGTAAAAAGGGATGATGTGTGCAAGTTAATCTGAAGTGATTCAGGAAAAAAATTATATACACACATATATGTATATATAAAATATATATTTTAATATATTTATTTATTTATTTATGGAGAGACAAGGACAGAGACAGAGAGGAAATGATAAAGCAAATGTGGCAAAATGTTAAAAAATTGGTGAACCTAGGTGAAAGGTATATGGGAGTCTATGTACTTTTTTTGAAACTTTTCTGTTAAAAAATTACATTTGTGTTTGCTTGTGTTTGCATTGAGAAACTCGGTAGGAATATGTAAGAAACTAATAAAAATAATTACCTGTTAGGGCATAGGGTAGACAAACTATAGCTGGTGGACAGGGTAAAGAGACACTTTTTAAATCACGTGAATATATTACTTATTTAAAATTTTAATTGCCAAATTATTTTTAATTAACCTTTGCATATCTCTGAATTACATATCATGGCCTTTAATATTCAGATATTGAACTCCTTATATGGTGGGACTTAATAAATATTGTTGATTGGCTGCTGAGATTACTTCCTCTGGATACAAATTATACAAGTTGTTATAATAAATATTAAATAATTTGCTTGAGGCAACAAAGAGTAGTAAGGGACTTGATTTGGCTGACCTGTGTTCAAGCTAAATTGTAGCTCTTATTTTCAGTCTGCAGTTGCCTCTCTAACCCTCAGTATCTGAGGTTGAGAAACCTTTGAAATGTCAGCCTTCTGTTGCTGGGGAAAGGAGGAGAAAAAGGAAACTGGCAGTCAGCATGGACGCTTCGTATGATTTGGCTTTAAAATGTTGTCTACTTGTATTTATTTCCAGCTTCTTCCAATTCTCATATATAATTAAGATCAAGAAGATTTTTTATTTCTTTTTCCTTTTCTTTCTTTCTTTCTTTTTTTTTTTTTTTTTTTTTTGAGACAGGGTCTTGCTCTGTTGCCTGGGCTAGAGTGCAGTGGCGTCACCATTACTCACTGCAACCTCAAACTCCTGGGCTCAAGCAATCCCACATTAGCCTCCCATGTAGCTGGGACTACAGGCATGCATCATTAGGCCAAGCTAATTTTTTTATTTTTTGTAGAGATGGGGATCTTGCTATATTGCTCAGGCTGGTCTTGAACTCTGGGGCTCAAGCAAGCCTCCTGCCTCAGTCTCCCAAAGTGCTAGGATTACAGGCATGAACCACTGTGCCTGGACATATTTCTTAAGTGTATTTCTGAGACTGTCTTATTGTCCTGTTCAGAATTATCAAAAAATCACTTTGTCCTATGCATTGGCCCATTGTAGCCATTATCACTCTTTTGTGTTTGGTATGTGTTTGTAACATATTATACATACAAAAAGAATACGTACATGTGGGTACATACACATTACCAGTATCTCAGCAGACCCTTGTATAAAACCTCCCCAATTGCAAGCACTGTTCTACACTACTTTTTATACAATTAACAATATATCTTGGCTGGGCACAGTGGCTCACACCTGTATTCCCACACTTTGGGAGGCCAAGGTGGGAGGATCGCTTGAGGCCAGGAGTTTGAGACCAGCCTGGGCAACAGAGTGAGACCCTGTCTCTACAAAAAATATAAACATTAGCTGGGTGTGGTGGTGCCCGCCTGTAGTCCCAGCTATTCAGGAGACTGAGGCAGGAGGATCACTTGAGTCCAAGAGTTTGAGGTTGCAATGAGCTATGGAAGAGGCCACTGCACTCTAGCCCAGGCAACAGAGTGAGACCATATCTCAGGAAAAAAAAAAAAATTAGCCAGGTGTGGTGGTGTGTGCC
This sequence comes from Daubentonia madagascariensis, assembly GCA_023783475.1. NCBI lineage: Eukaryota > Metazoa > Chordata > Mammalia > Primates > Daubentoniidae > Daubentonia > Daubentonia madagascariensis. The sequence goes on along the minus strand of JAKFHU010001035.1, from coordinate 33,200,026 downwards.
TGTAGTTGTAGCTACTTGGGAGGCTGAGGCAGGAGGATCACTTGAGCCTAGGAGTTCAAGCTTACAGAGAGCTATGATTGCACCACTGCATCCCAGCCTGGGTGACAGAGTAAGATCCTGTCTCTAAAACAAACAAACAATATATCTTAAAGATCTCTCCATATCTGTACATCCTTCCATAATCACCACTAAGAATTTAATTATTAACTTAATATTTTTGTTATAATTTTACCACTTATGCCTCTATTCAATAAAAGTATTACTTTTCTAATGCTGCGTAACATGTAACAACACACATTTACTGTCTCACAGTCAAGAATTTAGAAATGGATTAACTGGGTGAGTCAGGCTCAGGATCTCTCAAGACGTTGCAGTAAAGATTTTAACTGGGTTTCAGTCATCTGAAGGCTTGACTGGGGCTGGAGGACCTATTTCCAAGATGGTTCATTTAATTGGCTGATGGCCTCAGTTCCTTTCCACAAGGGCTTCTCCATGGGGTTGCTTGAGTGTCCTCATAACATGGCAGTTGGCTTCCCCCAGAATAAGGAATCCAATAGAGAGAGACTAAAGTCACAATGTCTTTGAAGACTTAGCCTCAGACATAACAAACATAATTTCTGCAAAATTCTATTTTGTAGACTGCCTATCAAATAGGATTATCTATTCAATATGGGAGTGGTATATATATCAGGCATGAATACCAGGAGGCAATGCTCATTGGGCCATTTCAGAGGTAGGATTCCACAATAAATAGCACACAATTTAGTTCTACTTGTTTTTTGAACTTTAAATAATGAATCACATAGTGGGTAGTTTCCTGTGTCTTGCTCAGTGTTATATTTTTAAGATTCACCTATGTTGATGTATATAGCTATAGTTCATTCATTTTTGCTTCTCTGTAGTATTCCACAATTTATTTACTTATTTTACTGTTTATGCTATTACGAACAATGCAGTGAGGTACTTTCTGGTCCAAATGTAAAGGGTTCCTTTGGGATATATACGCCATGGGAATATACATCCCAAAGAATATAGGACATGCCTATGTTTACCTTTTAAGAAAAGACAAATAGTTATTTAATGTGGTTGTACTCACAGTGGATAAGAGTTTCAGTTGCTTTACATTCTGGCCAAAATTCAGTTCAACTTTTAAATTTTTGTCAATTTAATGGGCACAAAATAGTATTTCACTATGGTTTTAATTTGCATTTCCCTGACTATTAACAAGATGAACATCTAATCATCATTTCCTCAAAGTAACTACCTGTTCTGGATACTATTAATAATTCTTTTTTGATTATATGAGTTGCAACTACTTGCTCTTAGCTTGTGTCTTGTCTTTCTTTCTTCTTTCCTCCCTTCTTTCTTTCTTTCTTTCTTTTTTTTTTTTTTGTTAGAGACGGGGTCTCATTCTGTTGCCCAGGCTGGAGTGCAGGGTGTGACGCAATCACAGCTCACTGCAAACTTGAACTCCTGGGCTCAAGCGATCCCCCCGCTTCAGCCTCCCAAAGTGCTGAGATTGCAGGTGTGAGCCACCACTCCCTGCCTCCTTTTACTTTCTTTATGGTATATTTTGATTTATAGAAGTTCTTAATTTCAATGAAGTAAACTTTATCAAACTTTTCCTTTATGATTTGTGTTTTTTGTCTCAAGAAAACCTTTCCTACTTTGAGCTCATAAAGATATTCTTTATTTTCTTCGCATAGTTTTATAATTTTGCTTTTTGCATTTAAGTCTTTAATCCTATGGGATTGTTTTGTGTAGGGTGTGAGTTAGGGGTATAAATTTAATTTTTTCTATATATATTTATCAATAGTCCATATTTCATTTATTGAACAGTACATCCTTTTCCTACTTATCTGAATGCCTGCTGTATCATAAATCAGGTTTCTATATATTTGACATGTCTGATCCACGGGTTTGTCTGTTTCTGTGCTAATATCCATTCTTTTAAATACTTTAGTTATGTAATCAGTTTTCATATCTTATAAATTAAGTTCCCCTACCTTGTTCTTTTATAGAATTCGCTTTTTGCTCTTCCACGTACATTTTAGAATCAGTTTGTCAAGTTCCATAACAAATCCTATTGGGAATTTCATTAAAGTTGCACTGGATTTGGGTGCTATCAATTTGAGGAGCTATTACAACTTGAATCAACTGAGACTTTTGCAAAAAACTTGACCCTGCAGGGAACCTGAAAAAGAAGTGCGAGTAGTAGTCCCATATATCTTGAAGAACCTTTGTTAACCTCTTTGAATTGTATCTACCCTGCTCCCCACCACATCTGCAAAGGGAGCAAGGAAAGAGAGAGCAGGACAGAGGGAGGGACTCAAGGTATTGACTAAAGGTGAGTAAAGGGTGGGCATCCAGGCGTCTTCTCAGGCACTATTTTCTCTGTTGTATTTTCTGGGGACATATTATTTGAAGTGGAATTGAAAGTAGAGACTGGGAAGAAAGCGAGGGTGAGGAAAAGAATGAAGCGTGGGTATGCTCTGGAGGAGAGAGTACTTTAACTTTGCTGATGGTTGAAACTGCTGTTCTAGTTCGGCTTTGAAGTGCAAGGGAAGGAATCCCGAATACAGCTGAGAAAGGCCTTAGGGAAAAGGTGGCATGTGAGCTGAGGGCGCGCAGACCGGATAAGAGTCCCACGGAGAGCGTGTCTCTGGGAGCGAGGGTGGGACTGTGGCAGGCGGGACCGGAGAAAAAGGGTTAGAGGCATTCCAGGCACACGGAACAGCACATGCAGGGAACGGACAAGTACTGGGTTTGGAGGAGGCAAGGGTAGTTCATTTTAAATGGGAGATACAGCTGCAAAGATTAGTGGCCCGATTGTGCAAGGCCATAAATACCAGGTTAAGGACTTTGGACTTTATCCTGGAACGTCTGTGGAAGCTCTTGAACAGAAGAATAAGTAGCTGGATCCTAAGCTTGCGTCAGGAGGATAATTGTGGCTGCAGAGAAGCAGGGAACCGGGCGGCCGCGTCCCAGTCAGCAGCGCGGAGAAGAGCGCGGAGTGCCGCACTTCCACCTGCAGGGGGCACACAGAGGGGCCGAACGCCCTCCCCGCCCCCTTCCTCACCGCCCCAGTTCTGACGCGCCGCGCTCGGAACTCGGCTAGCCCGCCTGGACGCGCCCCCTCCGGCTTCGGCTAGGCCGCCTGGACGCGCCCCCGTACGTCACGTCCGCCGTGGCGCGAGGTTCGTTAGATCTGGGGGGGAGGCGCGAAAAGCACCCTCTGCGCCTGCGCCTCGGGCGCCAGTTGGCGGCTAAAGCTGAGGGGCCCCGGGGGCCTTTACAAAGGCATCGGAGTACACAACTCCACCTTTGTCTTCTCTCGCTGAGTGCCTTTAGGTGTTTTGTCCCAGGAGATATAGGTAAATAGTACAGAGGGGCACAAGTGCTGCTTGACCTTAGCGGTGCCGGCCCTGGCACTCCCTCTGGAGAAGCACCGAGTCTCTTCACTGCAGTTTCCCTCCAGCTGCTTGCTGTCAGTTTGCGGCCAGAACTTCCATGCTAGTGAAAACCTGCCCCGGCCACTAAGCATGCCCAGCCCAGGCTGTAGTCCATGTTTCTAGGACTTGCTTTCCTTTGCAGGCAAATCAGAGATTCGGAGTTGAAGGGGACCTTGAAGGTCAATAAATCCAACCTCTTAACCCTCCCCGACACCCGAGTGTACAGTTTTTACTTGCATACCCCGGAGATCGCCTGTGTCCTGGGGAAAACTTTGATTATTTAGTCTTCCTGAAAGTTTCCTGCATTCAACTTTCATTCCTTCAACACTATTTATTGCCACCTACTGTGCAGGCATTGTAGGTGCTGGGGATACGATGATGAACTAGACACACAGGATTGTTGCTCTCTTGGAGTTTACATTCTAGTTGGGGGCGGGGCGGGGGGTAGACCAACAACCAAAAATAAAGGCCTAAGTCAGTGCTAGCAAGGAAATAAGAAGGACTTATGGTGGAAACACACAGGTGGGAACTACTTAGAGTGATCAGAAACGGCCTCTTGCAGGTGGTGACATTAATAGCCAGCAAAGAGAAAGGCTAGGAGTTTCAGGCTGAGAGAAGAACAAAGTCCTTGAAGCAGGAAAGGGGTTGGTGTTTTCTAGGAATAGACAAAAGTCCAGTGTGAATGCAGTGCGGTTGAGCCAAGGTTGTGAATCGTGAAAAAACGTTTAGAATGTAAGCAGGAGCAAGATGCACGGCTTTGTGGGCTATGGTAAGAAGTTTGAAATGTGTTCTAAAAGCTATGGGAAGCCAAGAAATATTTGCAGCAGAGGCTTGATCTTGGTTCAATCATTTAGAACCATACAACCAATGATTTCCCTATATCACACCCCTTTAAATATTGAAGATGGCTGACATTTTCTCTTCTGAGACCCTTTCTCGTGCCCCCAACTCCTCTCCAAGCTGTAGTTTCTTCTACTTCTTACCTAGAGTGCCGGTCCCCAACCTTTTTGGCACCAGGGACCCTTTTCATGGAGGACAATTTTTTGACCCACGGTTGGAGCGGATGGTTTCAGGATAATTTAAGTGCATTACATTTATTGTGTACTTTATTTCTAATATTATTACATTGTAATATATAATGAAATAATTGTACAACTCACCATATTGCAGACTCAGTGGGAGTCTTGAGCTTGTTTTCCTGCAACTAGATGGTCCCGACTGGGGTTGATGGGAGACAGTGACACCCAAAGTGTGTTGCTTATGTCTAGTTTACTCCATAATCTTGTTTTGGTTGCTGTCACTGCAGAAAACCCTGTTTCACAAAGATAGGATGTTGGAAATGGAAGCAGGCTTGTTGGTGCTTTTGTGGCAATCTCAGGATATTCTGCCTTGACTTTAATACAGAATGTGTGGAGATTTGAAGTTGTCTGAAATATACTTTTAAGGCCACCGTCATTTGCGATCTCAAGTAGTTTATGCTCTTCTAGCATGGACAAAGTCGATTCACCTGGCTTATTCACAACTGGGTTGCAGATCTATTCCTTTCCAGTTCAGAGGTCTTTTGTGGTTGGGAAGTAATGCTCAAGCTCTTCTGAAAGCTGAGATAGGTAATCATACACAGGCTGGAAGAAAGAAGGTCCTGGCTCATTCTCTTTCAAAATCTCTGCTAATGTTTGAAACGTGTCAAAAATCCCAATGTTCACTCATTGCCCCCATAATTCCAGTTTGGCTTTGAATACAGCCATTTTGCTGACTTGAACACAGTTTTTTTCCTTCCCTGAAGTGACAGATTGACTTTGTTGAGCACGTTGAATATGTCACACAAGTAAGCAAGTTTTGTGACCCATTCTGTGTCACTGAAATGTGCTGCTAGTGTTGACTATTTTCCTAAAAGAAATCTCTGGAGCAGCTCTCATAACTCAAAAACTCTGGCCAGTGATGTACCTTTAGAAAGCCATCTCACTTCCGTGTATAAGAGAAGACGTGTGTGCTCTGTGTCCATCTCCTCACAGAACTGCAAGAACAGATGTGAGCTAAGGGCATGTACTTTAACGTGGTTGATAATTTTAATCACATCCTGCAAAACTTTGCTTAGTTCAGGTGACATTTTTTGGCTAGCCAGCATTTCTTTATGGATGACACAGTGTGTAGACTCACATTCAAAAGCAACCACTTTGACCTGAGTGGTGAAACCAGAAAGCTGTCCAGTCATGGCAGCAGCTCTGTCCATGCATATACCAACACAAAGTGACCAATTCAGTTTTCCTAATATGTAATCATGCAAAGACTTGAATAGTCCTGCAGCTGTGGTGTTAGTTGGCAACAAAAGTGCACATAACATATCCTCATGCACATCCTCCTGAAAAACATATTGCACAAAAACAAGCATTGTTCCTTGTTGTCAACATCAGTAGACTCCTCAACGTGGATTGCATACCATGGTGACTCATTAATCCTCTCTAACAATTGTGCCTCAATATCCTCTGCTATTTCATCAATTCATCTAGTTACGGTGGTAGCCGAAAGGGGAACACGTGCCACCTTTTGAACTGCAGCCTCGCCTAAAAGTTACGGCAAATGTCCTTAGCAGCAGGCAGGATCAACTCTTCACCAATAGTAAAGGGCTTCTGAGCTTTAGCAATGTGGTTAGTTACTAAGAATGATGCAGTCAGTAAAGACACATTTGATGAAGTGGTGGCCTTCAAATAATTGCTTCTGTTCTTTATGTTCATGTTTTTTTCTTTTGAAAAACTCCAAAGGCTTTTCTTTTAATGCAGGATGCTTGGTCTCCAAGTGGCGAAGCAGTTTTGAAGGTTTCATGGCTTCTTTGGATAGCTGGTCGCTACATATTATACAAAGTGAATCACCTGTTGTAATGAACCCATCATTTAAGTAGGACTCTTGGTATTTTTTTTTTAATGCAGCTTTCATTTTGTTGGCAGTCTTAGAATCTTCTACTGTCTCATCATTGGGTCTTTCCCCCTTTTCAAAGAAGCTCTCCAGTGATGTTTGTTGTTTACTCATTTTTGCTAGGGTTAGCTTGGTGGGCTACCAAAACGGTGACTGAGACAAGTGCACAGTGTGGGAAAGAGGCTCAGATGGAAGTGGTAAATAAAATAATGGGCAGGCCATGCACAGACTAAAATAAGTGTTGGATTCTGACTTAAAGCCTCCCACCAGATGCAGCTTAAGATTTGAAGATGCTCACTTGTCACTATACAGCCTGCCACCAGATGCAGCTTAATTGTCACTTGCCACTCACTGATAGGGTTTTCACATGAGTCTGCAAGCAATTGATTTATTATGGTCTCTGTGCAGTCAAACCTCTCTGGTAATGATAATCTGTATTTGCAGAAACTCCCCAGCACTAGCATCACTGCCTCAGCTCCACCTCAGATCATCAGGGATTAGACCTAGATACCTCACATTTGCAGGTTACAGTAGGGTTCGCCCTCCTATGAGAATCTAATGCTGCTGCTGTTCTGACAGGAGGCAGAGCTTAGGCGGTGTTGCCAGCGATAGGCTGTAAATACAGATGAAGCTTTGCTTGCTTGGGGCTCACCTCCTGTTGTGCGGCCCAGTTGCTAACAGGTGATGGACCGGTTACAGTTTACAGCCTGGAGGTTGGGGACTGCAGACCTAGGGGATTTATGGATGGATTTCAAAATGACATTCCGAACCTTTGAAAGTGTGGGAAATTTTTGAAATGTAAATCATGTGTATGTATTTTCAAAGGAAAGAACCTAAGACTTTTTTTTTTTTTTTTTTTTTTTTTCAGAAACAGGGGTCTCACTCTGTCGCCCAGGCTGGCATGCAGTGGTGCAATCATAGCTCACTGCAGCCTCAAACTCCTGGGCTCAAGCGATCCTCCTGCCTCAGCCTCCCAAGTTTCTGGGAGTACAGGTGTGAATCCCTGTGCTGGGCTACAACCTAAGACTTTTTTCAGATTCCCAAAGAGGTCCTGTAAAGATTAAGAACCACTGTTTGAACATTTCTCATTTGTGTGATCCTGCTTATATTTCTCAGGAATAGCAGGATACAATGTAGCTTCAACCCCAGGCTAGTTGTCTAGCTGTCTTCTCATCTGTGAAATGAAAACAATAGGATTGCTATGAGGATTAAATGAAATGATACTCAAAAAGTGTTTGATGATAAACCATGAGGTGCCTGCCACAAAAATGCCACTATTATAAACAAATATCTGCATCCCTGGGATGGAAGGACAACTTACAGATACTGCTCCTTTAGCATTCCACAAACATTCCCTAAGTGCCAATTTTGTGTAGAATCCCTGGCGAAAAAGATCTGCCTTCCAGGAGTTTATTACCTAGTCAAAAGAACCACAAAAGATACAAAACGCGATAGAATAAATGCACTGAGAGGGGCGTAAGTGCAGTGCTCTGTGATCTGTAGAAGAGGTCTCCATGTCAATTGAGGGTAAGTCCTCATTGGAGTTCATACTTGAAGCGGGTTTGAAAAATGAACAGATTGAATCTGAAACACATACACACAAAATCAATACTACACGTACACATTTTGTTCTTGATGATGTGGAAAGACAGAATGGAAACACTGCAATCACTTCCACTAGCCAGCAAATATCGAGCAGTAGGTTTCGTGACGAGGGATCCTGTCTTTTGTCCGGTCTGTTTACCATACATTGCATGCTCTGGGCAGTCCTTATCTTCATGTTCGGGAACAAAGTACATTACACCCCTTTCCGAAACGAAAGGCCCTGGGACTCCAAGAGAGGGGTGGGATCCCTCACGGCCCTACCACACAATGGGGGGCCTCTTTACCGTAGCTCGAACCCCCCCTGCAGGCCCCACTCTGCCAGGGTTCGACAACCCTGTCGCCCCTCCCCTGCAGCCCCCAGGAGCGCAGCCACAGCCCCGCCGGGCGCCCTCCCTCTCTAGAGCCTCCTTGCTCCTTCAAGGGGAGCCGGAAAACCCGGAGCGAACCAGCCCAGCCCGGCGGCGCATGCTCAGTAGCGAGCAGGTTCAGTTCGCTAGTAGGAAGCTCCAGCCCTACACCGGCGGCGGCGGCGGCGGCGGCACCCCAGGGCAGCCAGATTCCTCAGCAACGACCTCGGGCCCTTCCCCTCCCCCGCTAGACCCCCGCCCCAGCTCCGCCCCGCCCGGGGGCTGTCGCGTTTCGGAGTCCCAGCTGCGCGGAGCGGGCGCCGGGGCCGGAGCGTCCCTCCACACGCCCTCCTACAGCCGCCAGCTCCGCCGCGGGGCCGGGCCGGGCCGGGAGTGCAGCCCAGGCGGGCGGGCGGGCGGCGGCCGCGGCGGAGGGCAGCCCGGGCCGGCGGCGGCGGGCCGGGAGGGGCGAGGGGCCTGGCCCCGGGGCGGTGGTGCGGGATGCCGCCGCCTCCGGGCTGCGTTCGCTGTCCGCCGCTGGTCCCCGTGTCGGGTGGGCGGCCGGGCGCAGGCCTCGCCCCCCCGCCCCCTCGCTAGGGCTAGCCCGGCTGCGCGGCGCCCGGAGGGGGCCGGGCCGTCCGGTGGGGCCGCGGCCCTGTTCCGCGCTGCGAGCTCGCCCTCTCGCGGCTCCCCGGCCGGGCCGCCGCCGCCCCTCTCCCCGCCCAGAGGCGCCCCGGGGGCACCATGCAGGCGCAGCTGCTGCCGTACGAGTTTTTCAGCGAAGAGAACGCGCCCAAGTGGCGGGGGCTGCTGGTGCCTGCGCTGAAAAAGGTGAGGAGCGCGCGGGCCCCGGCTCCCCGGCTGCATCCCCCGGCGCGGGCGCCGGGCCGGGGCTGGGGAAGGGCTGGGGAGGCGGGGCGCGCGCAGGGCCGTCTTTCTTCCCGGTCTCACCGCCTCTCGGAGAGGACGGCGCGCACTGAGAGGTTCCCCCGCGCTCGGCGTTGACATTCACCCGGTGTGTGGGAAGGCCGAGCCAGGGAGAGTTTGTCCGAATGATCCAACCACTGAGAGGTTAACGTCCTGCCCTTTGATTCAGAGACAACAGTTGGAGGAGCCTCAGTTTTCAGTGGAGGTCAAAGCAGGCCACTTTTCCGCCTTCTCGGTCTAACCCCGGAGCTGCTGTCAGCCTCCGGTTTTAGGTGTCCGGTACGCCCGTTTTAGTGGCTTGAGAATGCTCTGGCCATAATGCTTGCTCTAAGTAATTGCGAGCTCGCCTGCCAGAAGGAACATGGCCTGCCCTGCTCGCCCTCAGTAATCGCTCTCCATTCTCCTAAATTCCCCCGCTCCTCCGGTTAACAGGGGCTGCTGCACATGCTACTATTTTCAGATTTTTTTTTTTTTTTTAGCGGTTCAGAATTTTGGTTCTGCCATTTCATTTGTTGTTTAGAATCTTTAATCTTTGTGTGGTTTTTAAGTTTGTCACATTGTTATCTAAAGTTACATACCCTATGATCTGCGCTTTTAAATGTTTTAGTATAATTAGGAAATGTTGTTACATTTTAAAAGCTTCTGAAGCAACATTGTGACTACTAGGCTATTTTCGTTTCATTTTCTTCTTTTACCTTTTCTATAGAGATTGCTTTACTCTTTTAACAGTGTTTCCAAATCCCAATTTCTTGTTGCTCAAAGAATGTTTCATGCTGTCTGGTTAAAATAGTTTTGCTTCTACTAAAAATTGAGATTATGTTGTACCTTTTATGCTAAACATTTATACTTTAGCAAAATGCCTTAAAAGGGGTCTGATATTTCTCAAAGGCTAGCAACTTTTACTTTCCCTTTTGCCTTCTTCTCCCCCTCCCCCTCTTGGTATCTTGCAGTGGAAACTATTTGGTTTGTTAGCAGAATTTGCGCTTATATTTCTGATTTAAGTTACTGACTTTTTTCCCTCAAGTATCTGACTAGTCACAAACATCTCTGTGATGATTTTTAAAAAACTAAAGAGATGCAATTTACCTGATGTCTTTTACTCCTTAGAAATCCCATCAGGCTCCATTTACTTTTGCTCTACCTGCAAGCTTGACTTCTTAGGGGAGTAGGAGGTCTCAGTGATGCTAGAAGCTGGTATCCTGAGGGGGTAAAAGGAGACAGGAAAATTGTTTAAAAACATACAAAGGAATTCATAAAGCATTGCTAGTTTGGGGCCATTTTGCTTATAAACAAGCAGCTCCTATCCCAGGGGAATCGCTAAGATACCAGCTGAGGATCCTTTGAAGTAGTAGAAAGAGCATCATAGTAGTTGGCGGACCTGGCCTAACTCTGCCACACTGGTGGGTGGCCCTTGCTGAAATCTGTCCACAGAAGCATTTTGTTTGGCTGGCACAATGTTGTTTTATTTTTAAATGTAATTAGTTGCCAATATTTAAAAATGGGAGATATTACATAGAATCTGAATTTTCAACTTTTCTTGAAGAATAGGAAGATTTTTCTATGTAGGGCCTGTGTTCCAGCAAGGCAGTAAACTTCTGGAGGTGAGTAAATAGCTGACCTCTTTAGACAGGGCGTGTGTCTCCAATTTACCACAGTCTCCACTAGTCCTCTTATTTACATAAACCAGCATTTGACTTTAAGTAGAGATACTCTTGCAGTGAAAGTGATGGGAGGAGGTAGAAGTGTACACAATCTAGCTGATAAGTAAGGTTCTTCCAATACTTATTTATTTATTTTTGACACAGGGTCTCCCTCTCTTGCCCTGGCTTGAGTGCAGTGACACAATCATAGCTCACTGCATCCTCAAACTCCTGGGCTCAAGCAATCCTCCTGCCTCAGCCAGGTGTGTGCCACCACGCCTGGCTAATTTTCCTTATTTTTTGTAGAGACTGGGTCTAACTGTGTTGCCCAGGCTGGTCTTGAACTCCTGTGCTCAAGTGATCCTCCCGTCTCAGCCTCCCAAAGTGCTGGGATTACAGGTGTGAGCCACTCACCCAGCCAGTACTTATTTAAATATCCACTAACAGTGGTTCTAAGCCACCTAAGACAAGGGTGAAAATACAGTATATTTCATATCTGGATTTGCTGTTGGTAGCTCAGAACCTTCATTTTTACTTGCCTGCAGGGTATTTCATGTGGATATCTCCATATCTTGATCTTTTCCTTGCAGACTTATTGGACTATTTGTAGATGTATCCAGCTTGTGTTCTCTTACCTGAGGCTCTTTGGACATGCTGGTCCCTTCACCAGGAGTGCCCTTCTTTGCCTGGCCTAAGACTACTTATCCTTTTGGACTCACTCAACCTTTCTGAGAGAGTCCACTCAACATAGACTCTCTCAAATCCTCAGGGTTGAGTTGGATATCACTCCTTTGTTTTCTTTTCACACTTTATCCTAGCTCTTAACAGTGAATTTTAAGTTCCTATTTACTTGTCTCCCCTGGCCTCCACTAGACTGGATGCACCTTGAGAACAGGGATGATATCTTATCCTCATTTTATTCTGCGTACATATAGTGCTTGTCACCTAGTAGGCACTCGATTTGAATAAATGGGCGAGGGAATACCCAAACTATATCCATCACCTCCCTCTTCCACCTACCATTTTAAAAATTTCTTCCTGCTTAATGGTTTTATTATTTCATTTCACTGGTTCAAACTTTTAGAGTCATCTCTGACTTCTCTCTTTGCATTACTGCCCACATACAAGTAGAGCCTGTATATTCATTCCCCTTGGACGTGTTCTTCTAGTCTATTTCCTCTGCCAAGTGCTCTAATTGAGTCTCCTTTCCCAGACTACTGCAATAGTTCTTAACTGAGTTCACTGCTCCCCCACCCTGCCTTCTATTTTTCAAATTTCAAAAGTTATAGTATACTTCTGAATGTGTCACACTCTTGTTCAGAACCATTGATGTCTTTTGAGCTCAGTGTAGGCTAAAGTGCACAGTTTTTAGCATGGAATTGACAGTGATGATCTGGTTTCATCCTGCTTTTCTGACTGGATTGCTTACCTGATTTTTCATGTTCTTTATGCTTTAGCCAGATTGGACTGCTACTTTTCCTGAATATACCCAGAATGTCCCACTGGATTTATCTCACTGCATCTATCAGTCTAAGTCCTGTCTTACCTATTACACAAATATATAATGCCTACTACAGACCAGGTATTGCCCTTGGCACTAAGGATAAAAAGGTAAATTACATAATCAGAAAAGACTAAATTAGAACATGATGGGAAGTGGCAGGGGATGAATCTGGAGAGACAATTGGTTTACAGACCATTTTTTATATGCTAAGCTAAGAAATTTGAATTTTATCTTGAGAAAGATAGAAGTCATTGAGGAGTTTTAAATAGAGTAATAGCAGATTTGAATTTTAGAAAATTCACTTTCGCTGTAGAATGGAAAATGGATTGGTTAAGAATGAGACCTGAAGTAAGGAGTAAAGTTAAAAGGCTAGTTGAATAGTTCAAAGAGATGATATGTATTTGAATTAAGGGCGCATTTGAACAAGGATGGAAATGTGGGGATGGATTTTATTTGGGAGGTGTTTAAAAGGCAGAATTGACAGGACCTAGTAACTCATGGAGTGATTGGGGGAATGGTAAGGGAGCAGGAAGAGTCTTGTTTCTGGTTTGAGCACCTTTAGTCAGGATGGAGAATGTAGGAGGAAAGTACTTTGGGGTGGAGAGAGGAATGGCATAATAAGATGATTTTTGGTCATGTTGATTTAAAAGTTCTTTGGGGCTATCCAGGTGGACTTCTCTAACTGGCAATTAATTGGTTGTTGGTATCTGATGAAGCAAATTTGGAACTTCTAACTGTGTAAGTAAAGCCATAAGTGTAGATGAAGCCTATATCTATACAAAGACTTATACATGAATGTTCATGGCAACTCTCTTCAGTCAAAAACTAGAAACAACTCAAATATCCATCAGCAAGTGAATGAACATATAAATTGTGATATAGCCAAACAGTGGAATACTACTTAGCAATAGAAAGGAATGAACTATTAATACATATGACAATGTGGCTGAATCTCAAAATAATTATGCTGAATGAAAGAAGCTAAATGATAGCTTCAGGGGTTTATACATATGCTAAAAATTTATCTGATTGTAGAGTTTAAATATGTGCAGTTTGTTGTATGTCAATTGTACCTCAATGAAGGTGTTAAAAAAAAAGGAGCTGAGACCACCCACTGAAAATATTTAGAGTAAGACAAATAGGGCCGACATCAGAACTGGGAGAGGGGAGTAGAAAATAGTGTGTAGGGAGAAAGCAGAGGGAAAGGAGTGATCAAGAGAGATTGAGAAGGAAGGAATTGGGCAGAAGGAATGAGACTCTAGTGTCTGAGAAATTGAAGAGGAATGAGTTTCTTCTTTCTTTCCTTTTTCTTTTCTTGATCTTAAACCTGGCTTAAAGTACAAAGAGTTTCAAGAAAAGAGTTGTTAACTGTTTCAGGCTACAGAAAAGTCAAAAAAGGTACTGAAAAAGTGGTAGGTTTGACAGCTAAGAGGTCATTGATCAGTATGTCAGAACAGTTTTGGTGTGAGGTTAAAAGATAGAAGAACATGGAAAAAGTAGGAATAGTAAGGGCAGATGACCCCCTTTTTTTTTTAGGTTATTTTTTTCTAGAAGCTTGGAACTGAAGGAAAAAGAGATACTACTGAGGCAAGAAGGGGGTTCAAGACTGGGAAAGACATTTGCTGCTTATTTGAAGGTGACAGAAACTTGTTAAGAGCATTTGGGGAAGGAGCTGGTAGAGAATGCTGGTGAAGGTACTGGAACAAGGAGAAGTGTTCAGGAACACAAGCAGTGGGATTTGCCTTGAACTGTTTGTCAGATACTATTTTAATTGCTTCACATGTGTTCTCATTTAATTCTCGTAGGATATGAGTATTGTTTCCATTTTACAGGAGAGAAAAGTGATGTTTGGAAAGTTTAATTTGCCTAAGTAATTTGGTTACAGAGTTTGCATTTTTAAACAGTATGTTATGCTGCCTATGGTACGGGTGATGACATTCTTCTGAGATGGGAGGGAAGGAGATAAAGATGGGTTTGTAGGTTGGGTAGCAGGGAATTCATGCTTAGTAGCCTCTATTTTCATGATGCAATGAAAGGCAAGATTTTTTACATAGATTGAGGAAGGGGAAATGAGTAAGGAGTTTGAGAAGAATGATGAAGTTTTGGAATTGCTGCTGTGGAGTGTGGAGAAGGAGCCAACTGGTGTCTTAGAAAGGAATTGCTGAGCAATGCTGAGTGTGGAGACCATAAATTTGGAGTAGGATTAGTCTGGCAGTTGTGAGATTTTCTTCCAGCAGCACTTATCAGTTCAGGTAAATGGGAAGAGAATATAGTTGGTTGCAGGTGGCTGCACTAGAGACTAAGAGGATAGGGATATTTCAGGTGATAGAGAGGAAGAAAGGCTATAAAGAGAGCTAATAGACTGGAAGAAAAGTGAGGGCTGCATGGATTAGAAATCTCCATGAGTTAGAAGAGGAGGGCAATGGGAGATAGGGGATTATGATTAGAGATGATGACAATTGTTATATTTTGGAGTTTTAAGATTCCAGAGATGAAGGAGGTGAGACATTTAGGAGCTCTAAAATTGGTGTGTTGAATGATGGGTTGCATGCAGGAATGATGATGAAGTCCACAAGGATTATGGTATGTATTGTAGTGGAGAGGAAGACTGTCATCCAGGAATGGCAGGGAGGTCCAGAAATAACAGCAGTAAGGATGCTTTAACCAAATGGCAGTGAAAGTAGCAACTACTCCTCACCTCCTCTAATGTATTGTTTACTACAGCAGTAGATGAAATAGGAAATAACTTTGCACTTCATTTTAGAATTTTTTTTTGTCTTGTGATCAAGTTTTTACCTTAACATTTTATTATGAAAATTTTCAAATACACAGACAAGTTGAAAGAATTGTACATTAAACACCCATATACCCATCACCTAGATTCTATATTATTCTATTGTGTTTGCTTTATTACTTTCCTATGCATCCCTTCCTCCATCCTTCAATCCATCTTATGTTTTGATGTATTTCAGTGTAAGTTGCAGTTGTCAGTACACTTCACCCCTGACACTTCAGCATGCATATCATTAACTAGAGTTTAGTATTTGTTTACAGTTCTTTTTTTGGGGGGGGGGACATTTGTGTACAATGGAATACACAATGTTAATTGTACCGCTTAATGAGTTTTGACAAATGCATACAATCCAGGTCTCTACCAAGATGTTGAACATTACCATCACTCCTAAAATCTCCCTCATGTGCCCTCTTAGCTCCTGCCCCCACTCCCAGAGACAACCACAGTTCTGATCTTTTATCATCCAACCATAGATTAATCTTATGTGTTCTGGAACATCATATAAATAGAATCATACAGTATATATTTTTGGTAAGATTTTGAGGTTGTGTTTATCAAGAATTCAGTCCTTTTTTCCATCATAGGAATATGTCACAGTTTGTTTATCCAGTAGGTGGACACCTGGGATGTGTTAAATTTGGGGCTATTATGAATAAAGCTGCCATGAATGTTCTTATACAAGTCTTTTTGTAGACATATGTTTTCATTTCTCTTGGGTAAATACCAGGAGAAATGGCTCATAGGATAGGTGTCTGTTTAGTTTTAAAAGAAACTGCCCGACTTTTTCCTGAAGTGGTTGTACCATTTTACATTCCCACCGACAGTGTGTGAGAGTTCCAGTTGCTCCACACCCTTGCCAATACTTGGTGTTACCACTCTTTGGTTTTAGTCATTGTGGTGAGTTCATAATAGTATCTCATTGTGGTTTTAATTTGCATTACCCTGATGACTAATGTTACTGAACACTTTTTCATGTTCTTATTGGCTGCTTGTACATCTTCCTTTGGTCAGTGTCTGCTCAAACCTTCTGCCCATTTAAAAAATTAAAAGCCAAGTACGATGGTACTCATAGCTACTCAGGAGGCTGAGGCAGAAGGATTGCTTGACCACAGGAGTTCGAGGCTGTTGTGCCTGTGAATAGTCACTGCACTCCAGCCTGAGCAAGACCCTGTCTCTTAAAAAAAAAAAAACAACAAACAACTGAGTTGTTTTTCTTTTTGGTATTGAATTACAAATGTTCTTTATATATCCTAGATAACTGTCCTTTGTCAGATATATATTTTGTGAATATTTTCTTCTAGCCTGTGGCTTGCCTATTTATTTTCCTAATGGTGTTTTTTGATGAGCAGAAGTTTTTAATATTGATGGAGTCAAATGTATCAGTTTTTTTCTTTTAAGATTATTGCTCTCTGTGTCTAAGAACCCTTTGCCTGCCACCAAGTCATGAGGATATTTTCCTAATGTCTTCTAAAAGCTTTATAGTTTTAGCTTTTACATACTCTGTGGTCCATTTCAAGTTAATTGTTGTGTATGATATAAGGTATGAATTGAGATTCATTTGTTTTTCATGCTGATATCTAGTTATTCAGATTTGTTAAAAAGACCTTCTTTTCCCTATTGGATTGTGTTGGTTTTTTATGAAAATTACATGATTCTGTGTGTGTGTGTGGGTATATATACATTTGGCCCTCTGAATTCGTGGATTCAACCAACCATTGAAAATATTTGAGGAAAAAAAATTGCATCTGTACTGAACATGGACAGACTTTTTGGGGGTCATTATTCCCTAAATAATACGGTATAACAATTATTTACATAGTATTTACATTATATTAGACATTATAAGTAATCTAGAGATATTTTAAAGTATACAAGAGAATGTACATAGGTTCTGTGCAAATACTATGCCATTTTATATTAGGGACTTGAGCATCTGCAGATTTTGGTATCTGAGGGAGGTTCTGGAACCAATCCCTTATGGATACCAAGGGATGACTATACGCACACACATACACCCCCCCCATATCTGTATCTATTTATCTACCTATTGGTTTAGTTCTAGGCTGTCCATTCTATTTCATTGATCTATTTGTTGGTTATTATAGACTTATAGTAAGTCTCAAAGTTAGGTAATGAAAGTACTCCGATTTGTTCTTTTGAAATATTGTTTTAGTGTTTCTAGATCTTTTTGAATGTTAAAACTACCTTTCATTCCTGAAATAATAAACCATGGCATATAGTATTTTATTGAGTTCCTGCTATGTGCCAGTATTCTAGGCACTATAATTTACATACTTATCCCTGTTTTACTCATTGACTTTTCAAGGTGGTAATATCCCAGTTTTACAGCTGAGGAAATGGATCTTCAGAGGGCAAATTGCTCAAAATCTTATAACTAATAAAGAGTAGAATCAGGATTTGAACTTAAGACTGTCTAGCTTCAAAGACAACTCTTTCCACTCCACTGTGTTGCCTCCTTTGAGTAGGAAGTATAGTGCAGTATAATGGTGTTCTAATTGTCCTGAACCTTAAATTTTAGGGAAGAAGTGCCTCAGGAGAGAGGGAGCCTGAATGAACAGGGCTCTGAAACCCCCTACTTTTATTTTTGTTTATTTTTTTTTTAGAGACAGAGTACCTCTATGTCACCCAGGCTGGAGTGTAGTGGCACAATCATAGCTTACTGTAACCGCTCATTGTAACCTCAAATTCATGGGCTTAAGCCATCCTCCTGCCTCAGCCTCCCAAATAGCTGGTACTACAGTGTACACCACCATGCCAAGCTAATTTTTAAAAATTTTTTGTAGAGATGGGGTCTCACTATGTTGCCCAGGCAGGTCTCAAACTCCTGGCCTCAAGAGGCTCTCCCAAAGTGCTGGGATTACAGGCGTGAGCCACTGTGCCCTACCACTTTTAGCTGAGCAGCAGCCCTTTTACATATTGGGGCTTTGTATAAGAGTTCATTTGGGGAAAAAAAAAGGGTTCTGCTGCTTTAAAAAAGTATGAATTTTATAGGCACTAGTTAATGGAAAGATAGCACAGATTGTAAAGAATGGACTGAGGAGTAATGGTCTTGGGGTGGCAATGGGCAGCTAGGAGACTATCCTTTGTCTGCTTATGTTTGGGAGTGATGGAAGTGACATTTTAAATGGAAGTGGGAGTTAGCCAGCTAAAGATTAGGAGGAAATAAATTCCGAGGATTTATGGTAGCTTGGAGGTCAAGAGGAACTCAGTATTTTAGGAATTCTGAGTAGCTGGATTCTGGAGTGTGGGGCCAGATCTTGTGAACCAAATTATTACATTTTATCTTGTGAGCCGTGGGGAGGAACTGGAGGGTTTTAAGCAGGGAACAGGCAAATATGAATTTTGAAGGATCACTGTCAGCTCTGTGGAGCATGGATTAAATAGGGACAACTGTAGGCAGGAAAGCCAGTTAGGAGAATTTTGCAGCAATTCATGGAAAGGATGGTGGTGGCCTTGAGTAGGGCAGTAGCGGTGGGGACAGAGAAAAATAGACAAATTTTAGAAAGATTTAGAGGTAGATTGAATGAGCAGAGCAGTGAGAGAGGAGTCAAACAGGAGTCCCAGGTTTCTGACTGAGGGGTGTTAAGTGGTGATGGTGACAATAGAGGGAATACTGGGAGAGGATCATGACAGCATGAGGACTCTGCCTCACCAAGAAAAAAAAAAATGCAACTGGACGTTTGGAGAGAAACTAAGAAACCGGAGGGAAACTAAGAAACCATGGTACTCTGGGGATGAGAGGGTGTGAGAAAATTGTGATAGGAGGGATTTACACTTGGCGGGAGTAGCCAAGTATGGCAAGCAGGGAAGGTGTTTTTGTTGGACAGTCCTTGGTAATTACAGGCAGGCACAGCCCGAAGGCTCTGATGATGATGGCTTTCAAAAATACATTTCAAATGCCACCTCCTTCACAAAGACTTTCTACTACAACTCCCTCCCCTAAATAGAACGCATCTCTTCATATCCTTAGTACCTTATACCTCAATTTTAGCCCTTAATGGCAATTTACCTCTTAAAGTTTTGTTTGCATCTGTGGTTTCCTCTCCTTTTCTAGATTAGGGGTTCCTTGAGGGTAAGAATAGGGTCCCACTTAGCTTTGCAGTCCCTGAAATGCTTAGCTATTTCTCATGTATAGCAAGTGCTCAGTATATGTTGAATTGCATGTGGTTTCTGAGTCTTTCTCCTCAAGAATACAGTTCTAACTCGTTAGGTAGGTCTTAGTTGAGATCTTCACCAGTAGAAAGGCATTGGAATTGTTATGTTCAGCGTGTTCTATTGTAGCAAATAGGGAAGCAAATACTATATAGAAATAGTTCATTTAAGATGGCTAGATTTTTTTTAAAAAGTGTGATGCTTCAAAGGAAGTCTTTGTTATTGTGTTAGTCCAGGTACTCTTAGAAGCAGATGCCAAAATGGTATTAGGCATCTGTGAAGCTTATTAAGGGAAATGCTTGTGAGGGAAAAAGGGGACAGAGACAGGGAGAGTTATCAGATTGTGATGCAAGTCTGACTCCAAGTGAAGAAGAGAGGTAAGGAAAGAAGGAACTTTGGGTGAAAGTGTCTTAGACTGCAGTGCAATACTAAAGAAAGTTTGCCAAGGCCTCAGGAAGTCTTTGAGTAAAAGTTCCCTATCATAAGAATTCTACATCTCTCAGGAATAGGCCTGCCTTAGTATGCCTGCCATGCTCAGTCAGTGATTTGGGAGGAGCCAGTGAGTAGCATGGCCACAGCACAAACACAATGATGGATTTCAGAGTGCAGCTGCCGGGGGCCCTCAGTCAATTATGCTCCCCTGTAGTCAGAGATCTGAGAAGGCTTATTCTCATGGCTAGCCAGGGTCATCTCTGTGGCTATGAATTGCCTGATTTGGGATAAATTATAGTTTTTCCCCACTTAAAGTGGGTAATTTCTTCCAAAACAAAAACAAAACTCCTTATACTTAAAAAAAAAAAAAAGATGTCTTAGGGTGAATTCTTAAAAGTCAAAAACTTAATTTTCATTGAAATTGATGGTACACAATTAGCTTCAGTAGGTAATCAAATAAACTTTGTATTTTATATTCAATGTTTATGTAAGTAAATCTTTAATGTCCAAACCCACAAACAGAGCAGTGAGACAAAAGAAAACAATTTAAATAGTACCCAAAATTATCGCTATAGAAACTAGTGAACTAGGAGTACTTCAGGCAAACCAGCAGTAAGTACCCTGAGTTGTCCAACTATACAGCCATAAACATGACTCTTTGTTCGTTTTCTTTTCTAGTCTGAGGTATCTCATAGGCAGACAAACACAAATCAGTAAATGAAATTCCTCATAAAGTCAAATTCTGGTAACTTCCCATTGGAGTTGGGGGTGGGGATATACATGGGAGAAAAGAAGTAATTTAAAGCTTTGGTTTTATGGATCCTGAATCATTCAGATGTTATTTTAAAAATAGGTATTTTTAAACTGTAACAAGATGATTTGAGGAGTCTCTTTAATGCTGCTTTCATGTTGATTTTTAATAATTTGATTTTATTCACCAAATGAGTTGAGCACTTATTGTATGGCAAGCATTATAGATATAAAATTTAAAAATATAATTGTTGCTTTTATAAAACTTACATGTGTTGATTAAAAAAATTTGTAATCTCATATGTGTTAAAGCAGCCCAATTACAAATGGGATCAATCCTAGTATATAGAAAGTGGTTTGGTTCAGGGTTAAAAATAAATAAAAATATAAACAAGTCCTGAGGTAAAAAAATAAGCTGTTTTTTAATAAATATAGACTTTTTATAATAACCTAACTTAAATTTTAGTGTTTTTTTAAATAATTCCTAAAATAATTATTTTCTATGTATGGCTCAGTGATTTGTAATGGAATGCACTTACTGATAGTTATATTCACAGCTATTTTGTTTAAGGATTTTGGTAGGATTCTGATTTCTATACATGTATTTAATAACTTTTTCTTTGAATTTTTTATTGTGGTAAAAATACATATATAAAACATTAAATTTGCCATTTTAACCATTTTTAAGTGTATAATTGAGTGTCATTAATTACATTCACAATATAATACTAATTCACAATTACTACTATTTTCAAAACTTTCAAAACCTTTTCATTACACCAAACAGAAACTCTGTACACATTAAGCAATGACTTCCCACTTCCCTCTCTCCCAGCCCCTGGTAACCTCTAATCTATTTTCAGTTTCTCTCAATTTGCCTATTCTAGATACTTCATATAAGTGGAATCATAAAATATTTGTGTTTTTGTGTCTGCTTGCTTTCACTTAGCATGTTTTCAAGGTTCATCCATGTTGTAGCATGTACCAGAATTTCATTCCTTTTTGAGACTGAATACTGTTCCATTGTATGTATATACCATATTTTGTTTATCCGTTCATCTGTTAATTTTCACTTGGGTACTTTATACCTTTTGACTAATGTGAATAATGCTACAGTGAACATTGGCATACAAGTGTCAGTTTGAGTCCTTATTTGCAATTCTTTTGGGTCTGTACCTTGGAATGGAATTGCTAGGTTGTTTGGTAATTGCTGTGGTTATCTTTTTGAGGAACTGCCATACAGTTTTCTACAGAAGCTGCAGCATTTTACATTCCTACCAGCAATGAACAAAGGTCAGTTTCTTCACCTTCTTGCCTACATTTGTTATTTCCTTTTTTCTTTTTTTTTTTGTTCCATCCTAGTTGGGGTGAAATGGTATCTTATTGTGCTTTTGGTTTGTATTTTCCTGGTAAGTAATGATGTTGAACATCTTTTCATGTGCTTATTGGCCATTTGTATATCTTCTTTAGAGAAATGTCTATTCAAGTTCATTGCCCATTTTTAAATTTGGTTGTTTGTATTTTTGATGGTGAGTTTTAAAAGATCCTTATTATATATTGATACTAGATCCTTATCGGATATATGATTTGCAAATATTTTTTCTCATTCACACCCAACCAAAATGTTGTCTTTTTAATTTCTTGATAATGTCTTATGATGAACTATAGTTTTAAATTTTGATGAAGTCCAGTTTATCTATTTTTTCTTTCATTGTTAACGATTTTGATGTCTTACCTAAAAATCCATTGCCAAATCCAAAGTGATGAAGATTTAACCCTATGTTTTCTTCTAAGAAGTTTATGGTTTTAAGCTCTTATATTTAGGTCATTGATATATTTTGAGTTAATATCTGTGTTTGGTCTGAGTTAGGGGTCCAACTTCATTCTTTTGCATATGGAAATCCATTTGTCCCTGCATAATTTGTTGAAGAGACTATTCTTTCCACATTGAATGGACTTGGCACCCTTGGCAAAAATCAATTGGCCATAGATGTATGGGTTTATTTCTGGACTTTCAATTCTATTCTGTTGGTCTATAGGTCTGACCTCATGCCAGTACCATGCTTTTTTGATTACTGTAGCATTGTAGTAAGTTTTGAAATCAGAAAATATGAGTCTTCCAATTTTTTTTTTCTCAATTGTTTTGACTCTTCAGGGCCCCTTGCAATTCCATATGAATTTGAGAATCAGCATTTCCATTTCTGCAAGAAGGATTTTGGGGTGGGGCACAGTGGCTCACGTGTGTAATCCCAGCACTTTGGGAGGCAGGAGGATCACTTGAGGCCAGGAGTTTGAGATCAGCCTGGGCAACATAGCGAGACCCAGTCTCTACACACAAAAAAATTTTGAAAAATTAGACGGGCATGGTAGCATGTGCCTGTAGTCTCAGCTACTCAGGAGGCTGAGGCGGGAGGATCACAGGAGCCCAGGAATTTGAGGTTACAGTGAGCTATGATCGCATCACTTCACTCCAGCCTGGTTGATCGAGTGAGACTCTCTTAGAAAAAAAAAAGGATTTTAGAATTTTTATAAGGATTGCATTGACTCTATAGATTGCTTTGGGTAGTATTGAAATCTCGACAATATTAAGTCTTCCAACCCATGAACACAGGATGGCTTTTCTTTTAATTAGCTCATCTTAATTTTCTTCAGCAATATTTTGTAGTTTTCAGGGTAAAACTCACCTTGGTTAAATCTATTTTTAGGTATTTTATTCTTTTAGATGTTGTTATTCTTTTAGATGCTAAATGGGATTGTTGTGTTCCTAATTTCCTTTTCATATTATTCACTGCAGGTGTATAGACACACAACTACTTTTTGTGTGTTGATTTTGTAACCTGCAATTTTGCTGAATTAATTTATTAATATTAGCTCTAGTAGCTTTTTTGTGGATTCTTTGGGACTTTTCTCTATATAGGATTATGTTATTGGCAAACAGAAATAGTTTTACTTCTTCCTTTTCAATTTGGATGTCTTTTCTTTTTCTTGTTTAATTGCTTTGGCTAGAACTTCTATTACAGTGCTTGAAGAGAAGTGGTGAAAATGGGTATCCTTGTCTTGTTGCTGATCTTAGGGGGAAAGTTTTTAGTCTTTCACCATTGAGTATGATGTTAGATGTAGGTTTTTCATAGGTGCCTTTTATCATGTTGAGGAAATTCCATTCTATTCCTAGTTTTCTGAGTGTTTATATCATGAAAGGGTGTTGGATTTTGTCAAATGCCTTTCTGAGTTAATTGAGAGATTATATGTTTTTCCCTCTTCATTCTATTAATGTGATATATTACATTTATTCCCCCCACCCCATTGAATCACCTTTGCAATTCTGGAATAAATCCCATTTGATCAAGGTGTATAATCTTTTTAATGTGCTGTTGGATTCAGTTTGCTAGTATTTTCTTGAGGATTTTTCCAAGTATATTCATAAAGGGTGTTAGTCAGTAATTTTATTTTCTTCTGATGCCTTTATCTGGCTTTAGTGTCAAGGTAATGCTGGCCTCATAGAATGAGTTTAAGAAGTGTTCCTTCCTATCTGTTTGTTGGAAGAGTTCAAGAGGATTGCTGTTAATTCTTTAAATGTTTGGTAGAATTCACCAGTGAAGCCATCTGGTCCTGGACTTTTCTTTGTTGGGAGGTTTTTGATTACTAACTCAATCTCATTACTTGTTATAGGTGTGTTGAGAATTTTTATTTGTTCTTGAGTCTGTTTAGGTAATTTGTATGTTTGTAGGAATCTGTCCACTTATTCTATAGTATCTAGTTTGTTGGTGTACAGTTTATAGTATTTACCTATAATCTGTTTTATATCTATAAGGTTGGTAGCAGTGTCCCCACTTTCATTTCTGATTTTAGTTATTTATATGTTCTCTCTTTTTTTCTTAGGCAGTCTATCTAAAGTCTTTTCAATTTTGTTGATTTTTTTTTTAAAGAACCAACTTTTGGTTTCATTGATTCTATTTTTCATTTTATTTATCTTTGCTCTAATATTTACCATTCTCTTCCTTCTGCTAGCTTTGGATTTAGTTTACTCTTCTTTTTGTAGAACCTCAAGGTGTAATGTTAGCTATTGATTTGAGATCTTTCTTCTTTTTTAATGCAAATATTTGTAGCTACAAATTTCCATCTGAGCACTACCTTTGCTGCATCCCATAAGTTTTAGTAAGTTGTGTTTTCTCTAAGTATTGGTCTCCAAGTATTTTCTAATTTTTCTTGTGATTTCTTCTTTGACCCATTCAACATTTAAGAGTGCATTGTTTAATTTCTACGTATTTATGAATTTTCCAGTTTTCCTTTTGTTATTTTTTTTTAAGAGACAATGTCTTGCTCTGTGCCCAGGCCGGAGTGCAGTGGCTCACTGCATCCTCAAATTCCTGGGCTCAAGAGATTCTCTTGCCTCAGTCTCCTGAGTAGCTGGGATTACAGGCTGCACCACCACATCTGGCTAATTTTAAAAAAAATTTTTTTGTAGAGGTGCAGTCTCACCATGTTGCCCAGGCTGATCTCATCCTCCTGGCCTGAAGTGATCCTCCCACTTTGGCCTCCCAAAGTGCTTGGATTACAGGCATGAGTTACTGTGCCTGGCCTGTTACTGATTTCTAACTTCATTTCATGATGGTCAGAAAAGATACTTTATATGATTTTCAGTCTTTTAAAATTTATTGAGATTTTTTTTTATGCTGTGGTTTATCATGGAAAATGTTCCATGTGCACTGAGAAGAATGTATACTCTACTATTATTGGGTGGAGTGTTCTGTATTTGTCAGGTCTAGTTGCTTTATAGTGTTTAATTCTTTTATTTCCATATTGATTTTCTGTCTAGATGTTCTAGTCATTATTAAAATTGGTGTATTGAAATCTCTAGCTATTTCTGTAGAACTATTTCTCCTTTCCTTTTGGTCAGTGTTTGCTTCATATATTTTGAGGCTTTGTTTTTTGTGCATATATATTTATAATTGTTATATCTCCTTGATGAATTGACCCTTTTATCAACATATAATCTCCTTCTTTGTCTCTTGTAACAGTTTTTGACTAAAAGCCTAATTTGTATGACATTAATAGAGCTACTCCAGCTCTTTTTTGGTTGCACGCATGGAATGTGTGTTCCATCCTTTCACTTTGACTCTATTTGTATCTTTAGGCAGTGGTCCCAAACCTTTTTGGCACCAGGGACCGATTTCATGGAAGACAATGTTTCCACGGACCAGGGGTGCGTGGGGGTTCTGGAGCTCTACAGGCCACTGACCAGTACTGGGGGTTGGGGACCACAGTCTTTAGGTAAAAAGTGAATCTCTAATAGATAGCATATAGTTGGATCAAGTGTTTTAATCCATTGTTAATCTCTGCCTTTTATTGGAGAAGTTGGTCCAATTAAATTTAAAGTAATGACTGATAAGGAAGGATTTCTCTTTTGCTGTTTTTTAATGTACGTTTTGTACCTTGTTTTGTTCCTTATTTCCTCCATTACATACTGCCTTTTTAAAAAAAGTTGGTTTATGTAGTGAACTGTTTTGATTCCCTTCTTATTTCCTCTTGTGCATATCATTTAGATATTTTCTTTATGGTTACATTTAACATCCTAAATTTATTAAAATCTAGTTTGAATTGATACCAACTTAACTTCAATAGTATACAGAAACTCTGCCTACATACAGCTCAGTCCTCCTCCTCTTTTATGTTGTCATCACAAATTACATCTTTATATGTTGTGTGTCCAATAGTATGGATTTGTAACTATTTTTATGAATTTGCCTTTTAAATCCTGTAGGAAATTAAAAGTGGAGTTATGGACCAAATATATAGTAATACTAGCTTTTATATTTACAAATGTATTTGCCTTTAGTAGAGACCTTTATTTTTTCATATGGCTTTGAGTTGCTATTTAGTGTCCTTTCATTTCAATCTGAAGGACTCTCTTTAACATTTCATGTTGGGCAGGTCTAATGGCAACAGACACCCTCAGCTTTTGTTTATCTGAGCATGTCTTTGTACCTCATTTTGAAGGACAGTTTTGCTAGGTTTGAAGGATTTTCTTGGTTGACAGTTTTTTCTTTCAGCATGTTAAGTATGTGATCCCACTGTGTTCTGGTATACATGATTTCTGATGAGAAATCAGCTGTTAATCTTATTGGGGATCCCTATAGGTGAAGACTTGCTTCTCTCTTGCTGTCTTTCTGCTTTCAAGATTCTCTCTTTGTCTTTAGCAGTCAACAGTTTGATTATAATGTGTCTTGGTGTGGGTCTCCTGGAATTTATTCTACTTGGAGTTCATTGAATTCCTTGGATTTGTAGATTTATATCTTTCATCAGATTTGGGAAATTTTCAGGCATTATTTCTTCAAAACAAGCTACTGTTAAGGTGGCAAAACTGTATCTATAGTTTAGGTGCATACTTTGATTAATTGTACTGCTTCTTGTTTGAGATATAATAAATTAGACTTTTGATTTGAAATCAGAACATTTTGTATTTAATGACCAAATATTCTTTCTGCCCCTTTCTCTCTTCTTTTTTTGGGACTTTCATAATGCATGTTTTGGTCCACTTGATGTTGTTCCACAGGTCCCTTAGGCCCTGTTCACTCTTCTTCATTCTTCTGTCTGCTCCTCAGACTCAACCATTTTAATTGTCCTGTATTCAAGTCAGTGGTTCTTTCTTCTGCTTGCTCAAATCTGCTGTTAAATCCTTCTAGTGATTTTTTTTTTCATTTCAGTTATTGTACTTTTCAGTTTCAGAACTTTTGTTTGGTTTCTTTTTATAATTCCTATCTCTTTATTGATATTCTCATGTTGTTCATGTCATTTTCCTGATTTTTAAAAACATTTGTTCATGTTTTCTTGTTTTGTTTTTGTGTCTTTGTTTTTAGTTTTCCAAGTATATTCAAGGCAGTTGTTTTAAAGTCTTTGTCTAGTTGATCTGATGTCCGGACTTCCTCAGGAACAGTTTCTGTCAATTAATTTTGTTCCTTTCAATGGGAACATTCCTGCTTCTTTGTATGCCTTGTGATTTTTTGTTGTTGTTGAAAACTGGATATTTGAATATCATGTAGTAACTCTTGAAATCAGATTTTTCCCTTTCCACAGTGTTTGTTGTTTTGTTTTTGTTTTAATTGCTGAAAGCTTTAGTAGTCTGTTTAGTGACTTTCCCAAGCTATTTTTTTAAAAGACTGTATTTTCTACTGTGTGCAGTCACTGAAGTCTCTGTTCCTTAGCTTGTATTCTGCCAGAGTTTTGACAGAGATTTCCTTGAGCACCAAGAGCTAAAAAGCAAAAACACAAACAACAAACACCTTTCTCATTCTTTACAGATTGGCTTTATGCTAGGGCACTCCTGCAACATTCATATTCCAATTATACTTCCATTTAAATTATGCCATTGCAGTGACTTGTGCCTGTAATCCCAACTACCTGGGAGGTTGAGGCAGGAGGATTGCTGGAGGCCAGGAGTTCAAGACCAGCCTGAGCAGCACAGTGAGACCTCATCTCTATAAAAAGTAGAAAAATTAGCTGGGCATGGTGGTGTGTGTTTGTAGTCTCAGCTACTTGGGAGGCTGAGGCAAGAGGATTGCTTCAGCTCAGGCATTTGAGGTTGCAGTGAGCTGTGATGACGCTACTGCACTCTACCCTGGGCAATAGAGTGAGACTTTGTCTCAAAAAAAAAATTAAAAACCTGTTAGTTAAAAATAAATAAATTAATTAACAAATATACTATAATAAAATCACACTTACCTTTAGGAAGTGTTTTACATATTATAGTTTATTATATTATTAGTTTATTCAAGGTACCTTTCTCTTAATATCTATAAATTGAAATCATACCTGTTTGTGAGAGATTGACTCTTAGTGTTTGTCAAGAAGGACAATAGGTAACTTAAGTACATGCAATGTATTTTGGAAGGGACAAGGCTTTGTGTGTGGGTGTTGCGGGGGGGTATTTAGGGCACTACTACAAGAAAGACTTAAAGAGAAAGCTTGAAACATTGATATCAAAGATGAAATTTACATTGTTGGAAATTTTGACTGAAGTCACATTATATATTGGTAAGGGGAATAAAATGAAATGTTCTTAATGTTGTTTTTTTTGTTGTTTTTGGTTTTTGTCCACAGAAGTTCCTGCTCTCAATTCCTAGAATTTGGGCTGTTACCTTAAAACAGTGATTATATTATATAATTTCATTAAATAGACTTTTCTGAGATCCTGAGGATTTATTCTCCATTTATAACACTACTTCTATGGGAAATGTATTCTGAGTGTCAAACAAATAATCTCTTGGAGTAGCAATCAGTTTATAAGTTTGAAATTATTTTGAAAGGATAACTTCCATTAGAAAATCTTTTCTACCTTAAGCATTTTCACAGTTTACTTATCAAATTTATGTAACATCTTTATTTCATATTGTATATTTCATATTGTGTATGTTCTTAATTGTATTGCTGCTTTATACTATTACACTCATCAACCTTTAAACTCATCAACTTTTGCTATTTAAACCTATCAACTTTTAATATTAGTACATTAACAAATTTTAGAAAATACAATTATATTTACAAACTCATTTTAGTCTTATTTTGATATTTTTTCAAATGTTCTTCATATTTAATTTTTTTGGTTCAGCTAATATACTTTTCAGTATTGAATAGCGACAAATATAAAAAGTATCCTTTTTTAAATTAAAAACTTTAACACTTTTAAAAAGTTATTTTGTTTTTATTTAAGTAATACATTCACAAAATTCAAAACTGAAAAGTAACAAAAGATTATATGATGCAAATCCTTTTTCCTACCCCTCTCCTCCACTCTTCTTCCATCCTACCCAGGAGCAACCAATTTACAAGTTTCTTGTGTTGTTTCCCAGAGATTTTTCTATGGTAGATAAGTATGTGTGTGTATATATTTTTTCCTGTTTTTTTCTTTTTGTATATCCTCTTTTGCACCTTGTTCCCCCCCGCTACTTTCCAATATATTTTGGAAAGCATAACAGTTATAACCACCCTCATTCTTTTCTATGGCTTCATGGTATTGTTTGGTTGTACTATAATATATTGAACTAGTCTCTTAATGAGGAATATTGAGATAATTTTCTATCTTTTTCTAATGTAAACCCTGTTGTAGTGAAAACTTGAATATATGTCATATCACACATGTAAGAAATGTCTCTTCATATCTCTTGTCCATTTCCTAATTGGATTGTTTGCTTTTTTGACTGTTGACTTCTGAGAGTTCTTTATATATTCTAGATACTGGTCCTTTGTTGGGTATGTGGTTTGGAAATATTTTCTCCCACTTAGTAGTTTGTCTTTTCATCCTGTTCATGGGGTCTTTCTCAGAGCAAAAGTTTTTAATTTTGATGGAGTCCAATTTATCAGTCTTTTCCTTTTATGGATCCTTTGTGTCAAGTCTAAGAACTTTTTGCCTATTCATTTATCCCAAAACTTTTCTCCTGTATTTTTTCCCTAGAAGCTGTATAATTATACCATTTAAATCCGTGATACATTTTGAGTTAATTTTTGTATAAAGTGTGAGACTTAGCTTGAGGTTAATTTAATTTAATTTTATTTTTGCCTATGGATGTCCAATTGTTCTAGCACCATTTGTTGAAAAGGCAATTCCTTCCTCCATTGAATTGCTTTTGTACTTTTGTCAAAAAATAATTGGGCATATTTTTGTGGGTCTATTTTTGGGTTCTGTGTTCTGTTCCTTCCATCTATGTGTCTATCCTCTGCCTCTACTATAGAGTTTTTATTTCTGTAGATATATAATAAGTCTTGAAATCAGGTACAATGTTTTCTCCCACTTTATTCTTTTCTTTCAAAATTATTTTAGCTACTTTATCTCCTTTTCCTTTTCATATGCATTTTGGAATAATCTTGTTAATATCTACAAAAAGTGTTGCTGGGTTATTGATAGGAGTTGTGTTAAAACTCCTACCAAATTGGCCAGAGACAGTGGCTCATGCCTGTAATCCTAGCACTCAGGGAGGCAGGAGGATCATTTGAGGTCATGAGTTCGAGACCAGCCTGAGCAAGAGCAAGACCCTGTTGCTACCAAAAGTAGAAAAAATTAGCTGGGTGTGGTGGCATGCACCTGTAGTTCCAGCTACCCAGGAGGCTGAGGCAGGAGGGTCCCTTGAGCCCAGGAGTTTGAGGTTGCAATGATGCAGTGAGCTATGATGATGCCACTGCACTCTACCCAGGGCAACAGAGCAAGATTGTCTCAAAAAAAAAAATACAAAACTCCTGCCAAATTAATATAACTCACATATATCAATTTGGAGAGAATTGACATCTATGTCAAGTCTTCCAATCAATGAGCATGGTATGTCTCTTCATTTTGTTTTTTAGATCTTCTTTGATTTCTTTCATCAGCATTGTCTAGTTTTCAGTATACAAGTCCTGTACATGTGTTGTTAGATTTGTACCTAAGTATTTTGTGTGGGGGTTTTATTGTTTTGTTTCTTTTTTTGGTATTTTTATTTTCAGTGTCCATGTGTATACTGTGACCTTACTGAACTAGTTCTAAGAGGTGTTTTTGTTTGTTTGTTTTGATAGGTTCTTTGGGATTTTCTACCTAGACTGTCATGCTGTCTGTAAATAGTAACAGTTTTACTCCTTTCAAATCTCTGCCTTTTATTTTCTTTTCTTGCCTTATTCCACTGGCAGGAACTTCTAGCACTATGTTGAATAAACATGGTGAGAATGGGCATTCTTGTCCTTTTCCTCAACTTTAGGGGGAAAGCTTTTAGTCTTTCACTGTTAAGTATATGTTAACTCTAGGTTTTTATAGATACCCTTTGTCAAGTTGAGGAAGTTTCCTTCTGTTCCTGTTTTTCCAAGGTTTGTTTGTTTGTTTGTTTGTTTTAAGTCATGAATGGGTATTGAATTTTGTCAAATGGTTTTTCTGCTTTGGTTGATGTCATCATGTGATTTTTTTCCTTTATCCTTTTAATGTGGTGTGTTACAGGATTGGTTTTCGAATATTGAACCAGACTCTTATCGCTGGAATAAACTCCGCTTCATCATGGTGAATATTGATGAATTCCATTTTCTGATAGTTTGCTAAGAATTTTTGTATCTGTAATAATGAAGGATATTGGTGTGTGGTTTCTTTTTTCGTGTAGTCTTTATCTGGTTTTGGTATCAGGGTGATACTATTTAATAGCTTTGTGTAATGAATTTGAAAGTATTTCCTTCTGTTCTATTTTGCATAGGAGATTGTAGAGAATTAGTGTTAATTCTTTAAAAGTTTGATAGGATTTTCTAGTGAAACCATCTGGGCTGGGATAGTTCTTAGGTGCTTTAAAAATGACTAATTTAATTTATTTAATAGTTATAGGACTATTCAAAGTATTTATTTCATATTGGGTTAGTTGTAGTAGCTTTTCCTTTCCATCTTTCAGAAATTGGTCCATTTCTTTTTAAGTTGTTAAATTTATGTGTGTGTAAAGTTGTTCATTGTATGCCCTTATTATCCTTTTGTAGTTGCAGTGTCTGAAGTGATGTTCCTGTTTAATTCCTGATTCATTCCTGATATTGGTAATTTGTGTCTTCTTTCTTTTTTTCTTTGTCAGTCTTGCTAGAGGTATTTCAATTTTTGATTTTTTCTTTGAAGAACCAGCTGTTACTTAGACTTTTCTCCATTAATTTTCTGTTTTAAATTTCATTGATTTCTACTCTTTATTATTTCCTTCTTTCTGCTTGCTTTGGTTTTAGTTTGCTCTTCTTTTTGGGGTTCTTGAGGTAGGAAATTAGATGAGTGATTTCAGGTGTTTCCTCTTTTCTAATGTGCTATGAATTTCTTTCTCAGCATTCCTTTAACTGTGCTCACAAACTTTATGTTGTATTTTCATTTTTATTCAGTTCTATATTTTTTTTTATTTGCCTTGATACTTTATCATTGACCCGTAGATTATTTAGATAAAAGTGTGTTGATTAGTTTCCAACTGTTTGGAGATTTTCTTGTTATCTTTCTGTTATTGATTTCTAGTTTGATTCCATTGTGCTCAGAAAACATATGCTATATCATTTCAATTAATTTAAATTTGTTAAGGTTTGTTTTGTGGCCTAAGATATGGTCTGTCATGTTTTATGTTCCTTAGCCACTTGAAAAGAATGCATATTCTGTTATTGTTGGATAGACTGTTTTATAAATGTTGATTAGTTCTTGCTGGTTGATGGTATTTTGAGTTCTTGTAAATTCTTGGTGATTTTTCTGTCTAGTTCTATTAATTGTTGAGAGAGGGGTTGAAATATCCAAATGTAACTGGATTTGTTTGTCTATTCTCCTTTCAGTTCTATCAGTTCTTCACATATTTTTCAGCTCTATTATTTGGTGCATACACATTGGGATTGCTATGTCTTCTTGGAGTTTTGGCCTTTTTTTCATTATATAATGTTTCTTTCTGTTTCCAATAAATTTCCTTGCTCTGAAGTTCTACTTTATCTGATATTAATATAGCCACTCCTGCTTTCCTTTGTTTGATGCTTGCATGATATATCTTTTTCCATCCTTTTACTTTCAACCTGCTTATATTATTATATTTGAAGTGACTGTCTTCTAGACAGCACGTAGTTTGGTCATGTTCTTTAGTCTATTCTATCAACCTCTGTTTTTAATTGTTGTGTTTAGACTACTTATATGCAGTGTAATTATTGATATGTTATGGCTTAGGCCTGCCATTTTATTTATTATTTTCTGTTTGTTTAGCTATTCATTTCTGTTTTCTTTTTCTTGCCTTACTGTGGGTTACTTGAATTCCATTCTGATTTTTATAGTGTTTTTTAGTATCTCTTTGTATAGCTTTTCTAGTTGTTGCTCTAAGTATTACATCATATACACATAACTTGTTAGTCTATTGCTGATATCATTTTATCAGTTCAAATAAAGTATAGAGAAACCTTACCTCCCTCCCTTTTGCTTCTGTTTGTTGTATGACTGTGTTAATATTTCCCCTGTATACATTTAGAACCACATGAGATGGTGTTACAGTTTTGCTTCAGCCATCAAATTTTATTTATTTATGCATTTATTTATTTATTTAGTTAGTTATTAGAGACAGGGTCTCACTCTGTTGCCCAGGCTGGAGTGCAGTGGTGGGATCATAGTTCACTGCAGCCTCAAACTCGTGGGCTTAAGCAATACTCCTACCTCAGCCTCCCAAGTAGCTAGGACTACAGGTGCATACCGCCATGCCTGGCTAATTAAAAAAAATTTTTTTTTGGTAGAGACAGAGGCTCACTGTGTTTCCCAGGCTGGTCTCAAACTGCTGGCCTTAGGTGATCCTCCTGCCTCAGCCTACCTAAATGCTGGGATTACAGGAATAAGCCACCATGCCTGGCTCATCAGATATAATTTAGAAGGGTCAAGAAGAAAAGGAAAGCCTATTATTTTTACCCATATTTTTTCTCACCACAGTCTTCCTTCCTGATGTTCTGCAGTTTCTTTTATCATTTCCCTTCTGTTTATTAGCTATTCTTTTAGGGTAGGTCTGCTGGCAAAACGTTTTCTTAGTTTTGTTTCAACTGAGAGTGTCTTGATTTCTTCTTCATTCTGGAAGGATATTTTTGTTTGGTATAGAATTCTGGATTGACAGCTCTTTTCTTTTGCACCTAAAAAATATCGTGCCACTTTCTTCTGACCTATGTGGTTTTTGATGAGAAATCTGCTGTTATTTTAACTGTTTTTCCTCTATAGGTAAGCTATTATTTTTGTCTGGCTGCATTCAGGTGAGTCATTTAGAAATTGTACCATGCATTTGCATATGAATCTTTGTGAAAAAAAATTTTTCCCAGCTGATGTTATATTGTGTTTGGAAATAGAAATAACTTAGAAAGTTTTAGTAAAATTATTTCATAATGAAACTACTACTTTTTAGATGACAATGATAGTTATACTTAATTCTTCTTAGCAGCTATGTAAACAAACTCTTGGAAAGAACGTCTCCAGTGAAGGAAAAATATATTTATATCCTCCCCTATTCTAAGCCAGGACACTTTACACTTTAAAATTCTAATAGCAAAGGTCAATTTTCATCCCACTGACTGTATTTGAAATTTGTAGTCCAACATCTCAGTCTGTACTATATGTTCTGTAAAACTAGCAGGACTTGAGTGCAGTGGGTTCTCATTTTGACTCTATTATTATTGATCTATGTTATATTAGCATTTTGCCTGAGGTAGTGACCCTTGAACAACAAGGGGGTTAGGGACACTGATCCTCCACACAGTAAAAAATCCACATATAACTTTTGACTCCCCCCAAACTTAACTGCTAATAGCCTGCTGTTGACTGGAAGCCTCACCAATAACATAAACAGTTGATTAACACATATTTTGTATGTCGTATATATACTGCATTCTTACAATAAAGTAAGCTAGGGAAAAAATTTTATTAAGAAAATCATAAGGAAGAGAAAATATGTTTACTATTCATTAAGTAGAAATGGATCATTGTAAAGATCTTTATCCTTGTCATCTTTATGTTGAGTAGACTGAGGAGGAGGAGAAAGAGGAGGGATTGATCTTGCTTTGGCAGAGGTGGAAGAAAATCCACATATCAGTGGACCCAAACAGTTCAAACTCATGTTGTTCAAGGGTCACCTGTAACTAGAAGTATGTTTAGATCTATATGATAAGGCAATTCTAGTTGGCATTTGCTTTTCTTGTGTGTAGGGGGAGTTTGCTAATGAGAGTTCTCTATCGTATTTAGATTAAACAACTTTGAAGTTGGCAAAATGAACCTAATATTCTTATTGATACTGTATTAATAGTTTTAGTATGTGGAAAGAATTCTAGCTTTTAGAATGATTTTTAAAGTAGCCAACTATTTTTACATAACTTATTTTATTGTACTACCATTAAGTAATTCCTAGTTTTTTCATAGTCACCATTGTGGAACAAAAAAATCACACATGAGCCAAAACGTTCCATCTGTGGTTTCTTGGTATTTTGCTATGTAGTACTTTTTAGCAATTCCTGGTACTGAGCTGTTTTAGTCTTAATACTTTTGTTATAGTAAAAGTACAAGTTTATTTCCATATTCTAGTAAATACAAGTTTCAAATGGCCAACGTTTAATAGTCAATATGCTGGTAACTATGGACATGTTCATAATGGTTTTGTAGCTTGCTTTTTTTTTTTTCTATTTTTTTTGAGGCACTGGGGTCTTGCTATGTTGCTCAGGCTGGTCTTGAACGCCTGACCTCAACTGATCCTCCTGCCTCAGCCTCCCAAAATGCTAGGATTACAGGCGTGAGCCACCGCACCCAGCCAGTTTTGTAGCTTTCTCAAGAAAAAAGGGAACTTAAAAAATTGAAACTTTCCTTGTGATTTACTTTGGGGGAATTTGTTTCCTTTTAAATAGTAATTATTTAATATTCAAATATATAGATGCATATAAATTAAAAGTGAAAAATCTCTTCTTTCCCTTCCTGCATTCCACCAGTCTCTGCTCTCCAGACTCTATATAACCTAATCTTTTGGACTTCAAAATCCTTGTTCTTTCCTCTCAACAGTGAGACCCTCCACCTCCTTTTTAAACAGAAGTGGTACTTTTTAGTAATACTAAAAAAGAAAAAAAACTTAAATGAAAACCCAATATATAAGCAGATTTTTATTTATTTATTTTTGTACAGGCAATGTGTAGAATCAAGCTGTCTCCTTAGCATTACCTGGTGGTACCTGGAGTACCTTTGGGAAGCCCTCAGCTCTGTGCTCATAATTTGAAAACCCTTGCTTCCTATGTACTGCTGGTAATTAATTAAAAGCAATAAATTATTCTGAAATGTGTTGAGCATTTTATGAAGGAGACATACTGCTAATTTATTTTCTGGTTTTTTAAAAGTACTAATATATTTTTTAAATCTCCTTATATTTGTAATATAAATGTTGCCTTGTCAGAAGTTTCAACATTTGGAACAAATTTTGTTAGTTTCTAAATAAATATAATTCAAACCAGGCTTAGTTAGGATGGGTGCCCAGAATGCTGTCAGGATGCATATAATGCCATATGTAAAGTTTATTTGCTATATTATCTAGTTGTTCAACAGTTGATTTAGGCATACTAATGAAACTACTTTTCCAGCTAATATATATATTTTTTCTTCATGTCTCCTTGCTCTATTCTTTCTTTTTCTTTTATTTTGGTAGGAGCTTTATTGAAATATAACTTATCAAACAACCCACCCTTTTGGGGGGGTATATATTTAAGGTATACAAAATGATGTTTTGATATATATATATACACACACATACATATATATACATACACACACACACACACAGTGAAATGACTACTGTAGTCAAGCAAATTATATCCATCATCTTACCTTTTTTTGTGTGTGTGGTAAGAGCACCTAAAATCTACTCTCTTAGAAAATTTTTAGTATACAATACTAATTATTAACTATAGCCCTCATGCTGTACATCTAGGTCTCTAGACTTATTCATCCTATATAACTGCAAGTTTGTACCCTATGTCCTACATCTTCCCATTTCCTACCCCTCTTTGCCCCTGGTAGCCACTGTTTTACTCTGTTTCTATGTATTCAACTTTTTTTAGATTCCATGTATAAGTGATATCATGTAGTATTTTCTTTCTGTGTCTGGCATATTTTACGTAGTATAATGTTGTCCAGGTTTATCTATGGTTGTTGCAAATGGCAATATCTCCTTTTTTAAGGCTGGGTAATGTTCCACTGTGTGTGTGTGTATGTATCTCAATTTCTTTATCCATTCATCTGTCAATAGACACATAGTTTCCATATCTTGGCTATTGTGAATAATAAATGCTACAATGAACACAGGAGCACAGGTATCTCTGTGAGGTGCTGATTCCATTTCCTTTGAGCTGCAGTCCCCAACCCCAGGGCTGCAGACCATACTGGTCCGTGGCCTGTTAGGGACTGAGCCATAGAGTCCCCCCAACCCGGGTCTGTGGAAAACTTGTCTTCCATGAAACCAGTCCCTGGTACCAATAAGGTTGAGGACCGCTGCCTTTGAGTGTCTACCCAGCAGAAGGATTGCTGGGTCATACGGTAGTTTTCTATTTTTAATTTTTCAAGGAACCTCCATACTGTTTTCCATAATAGCTGTACTAATTTACATTCCCATCAACAGTCTACAAGGTTTCTCTTTTTTTCCAAACCCTCGCCAACACTTGTTATCTCTTGTCTTTTTGATAATAGCCATTCTAACCAGCGTGATGTGATATCTCATTGTGGTTTTGATTGCATTTCCCTGACACTTAGTGATGTTGAGCACCTTTTCGTATCTGTTGGCCATTTGTATTTCTTCTTTGGAAAAAAGTCTTTGCCCATTTTTAATTGGGGTATTTGTGGGGTTTATTTATTTATTTATTTATTTAGCCATTGAGTTGTGTGCATGCCTTACGTATTTTGGACATTAACTTCTTATCAGATATGTGGTTTGTAAATATTTTCTCCCAATCCATAGGCTGCCTTCTCATTTTGTTGATTCCTTTGTTGTGCAGAAGCTTTTTAGTTTGATGTAGTCCAACTTGTTTATTTTTGCTTTTGTTGCCTGAGCTTTTGATGTGATATCCAAAAAATCACTGCCAAGACCAATATCAAGGGGTATACTATACAATTCAGTAGTCTTTAGTATATTCACAGAGCTGTGCAACCATCACCATAATCAATTTGAGATCATTTTCACCTCAAAAAGAATGCTTTAGCTATCATCCTTCAAACCTCCAGCCCCAGGCAACCATTAATCTATTTTCTGTCTTTATGGATTTGTCTATTCAGGACATTTCATATAAATGGAATCATATACAGCTTTTTTCACTTAGCAAAATGTTTTCAAGGTTCATCCATATTTTATCATGTATTAGTACTTCATTCTGTTTTATAGCCAAATAATATTCCATTGTATAGCTATACTACATTTTGTTTATCCATTTGTTAATATTATAGATGGACATTTGGGTTTTTTCTACCTATTGGCTAATAAGAATAATACTGCTATAAACATTAGTATACAAGTTTTTTGTTGTTCTTGTTGTTGTTTTTTTTAAAGAGACGGAGTCTCCCTGTGTTGTCCAGGCTGGACTCAAACTCCTGGGCTCAAGTAATCTTTCCACCTCATCTTCCCAAGTAGCTGGGACTACAGGTGTGCACCACCACAACCGGCTTTTGTGTACAAGTTTTTGAGTGGACATAATATTTTCATTTCTCCTGGAGTGTGATTGCTGGGCTATATGATAAATTATGTTTAATTGTTCAAGGAGCTGTCAGACTTTGTTTTCCAAAGTGGCTGCACCATTTTATATTCCCATCAAATTTTACAACAGTGTGTAAAAGTTCTAATTTCTTCACATTGTCACCAACACTGTTGTCTTTTTGATTCTAGTCATCCTAGTGAGTATGAAGTGATATCTCATTGTGGTTTTCATTTGTAGTTCCTTAGTAATTAATGATGAGCATTTTTTCATATGCATACCAAGCATTTGTATATCTAGTTTTGAGAAATGCCTGTTCAGATCCTTTGCCCCTTTTAAAATTGGGTTACTTGTCTTTTTATTGTTGAGTTTTAGGAGTTCTTTATATATTCTGAATACAAGTTCCTTACTAGATATATGAATTGCAAATATTTTTTCCCATTATGTGAACTAGACTTGTCTTATAAATAGGGTAATGTGATTAATAAAGAATAGTTAATTTAAAGCTTATGTAGACATTTGATTTCCAATAAGTAAAAATGTTTAGCACTTAAACTGTTTTAATCAAGGGTTAAGAGTTAACTTCAAGGTCTTGTGCCTTAGATCAGCTGTCCCCAACCTTTTTGGCACCAGGGACTGGTTTCATGGAAGACAATTTTTCCACGGACGGGGGGCGGGGGGATGGTTTTGGCATGATTCAGGCATATTACATTTATTGTGCACTTTATTTCTATTATTATTATATTGTAATATATAATGAAATAATTGTACAACTCACCATAATACAGAATCATTGGGAGCCCTGAGCTTGTTTTCCTGTAACTAGACGGTCCCATCTGGGGTTGATGGGAGACAGTGACACCCAAAGTGTGTTGCTTATGTCCAGTCCACTCCATAATCTTGTTTTGGTTGCTGTCACTGAAGAAAACCCTGCTTCACAAAGATAGGATGTTGGAAATGGAAGCAGGCTTTTTGGTACTTTTGTGGCAATATTGGGATATTCCACCTTGACTTTAATCCAGAACATATGGAGATTTGAAGTTGTCTCAAACATACTTTTAAGGCCACCGTCATTTGCGATCTCAAGCAGTTGATACTTTTCTAGCGTGGACAAAGTCGATTCACCTGGCTTATTCACAAATGGGTCATGGATTCATTCCTTCCCCGTTTTGGGGTCTTTTGTGGTTGGGAAGTAATGGTCAAACTCTTTTGAAAGCTGAGATAGGTGATCATGCACCAGCTGGAAGAAAGAAGGTCCTGGCTCATTCTCTTTCAAAATCTCTGCTAATGTTTGAGACATGTCAAAAATCCCAATGTTCACTCATTGCCCCCATAATTTCAGTTTGGCTTTGAATGCAGCCACTTTGCTGACTTGAACACAGTTTTTTTTCTTCCCTGAAGTGACAGATTGAGTTTGTTGAGCATGTTGAATATGTCACACAAGTAAGCAAGTTTTGTGACCCATTCTGTGTCACTGAAATGTGCTGCCAGTGTTGACTGTTTTCCTAAAAGAAATCTCTGGAGTGGCTCTCGTAACTCAAAAACTCTGGCCACTGATACACCTTTAGAAAGCCATCTCACTTCTGTGTATAAGAGAAGCTGTGTGTGCTCTGTGTCCATCTCCTCACAGAGCTGCAAGAACAGACATGAGTTAAGGGCATGTACTTTAATGTGGTTGATAATTTTAATCACATCCTGCAAAACGTTGTTTAGTTTGGGTGACATTTTTTGGCTAGCCAGTGTTTCTCTATGGATGACACAGTGTGTAGACTCACATTCACAAGTGACATCCTTGACCCGAGCAGTGAAACCAGAAAGCCATCCAGTCATGGCAGCTGCTCTGTCTGTGCATATATCAACACAAAGTGATCAGTTCGGTTTTCCTGATATGTAATCATGCAAAGACTTGAATAGTTCTGCAGCTGTGGTATTGGTTGGCAACAAAAGTGCACATAACATATCCTCATGCATATCCTCCTAAAAAGTATATTGCACAAAAACAAGCATTGTTGCCTTGTTGTCAACATTGGTGGACTTGTCAACCTGGATTGGGTACCACAGTGACTCATTAATCCTCTCTAACAATTGTGCCTCAATATTCTCTATTTCATCAATTCATCTAGTTACGGTGCTAGCCAAAAGGGGAACACATGCCACCTTTTGAACTTCAGCCTCTCCTGAAAGTTCACGGCAAATGTCCTTAGCAGCAGGCAGGATCAACTCTTCACCAATAGTAAAGGGCTTCTTAGCTTTAGCAATGTGGTTAGCCACTAAGAATGATGCTCTCAGTGCAGACACATTTGACAAAGTGGTGGCCTTCAATAATTGCTTCTGTTCTTCATGTTCACACTTTTTTCTTTTGAAGAACTCCAAAGTCTTGTCTTTTAATGCAGGATGCTTGGTCTCCATGTGGCAAAGCAGTTTTGAAGGTTTCATGGCTTCATTGGATAGCTGGTCACCACATATTGTACAAAGTGGGCTTGGAGGGTGTGAATCACCTGTTGTAATGAACCCATAATTTAAGTAGGACTCTCTCTATATTTTTTTAAATGCAGCTTTCATTTTGTTTGCAGTCTTAGAGTCTTCAGCTGTCTCATTGGGTCTTTCCCCCTTTTCAAAGAAGCTCTCCAGCGATGTTTGTTTATTCATTTTTGCTAGGGTTGGCTTGTGGGTTTACCAAAACGGTGACTGAGACAAGTGCACAGGGAGGGAAAGAGGCTTGGTCGGAAGTGGTAAATAAAATAATGGGCGGGCCACACCTGGACTAAAATAAGTGTTGGATTCTGACTTAAATCCTCCCACCAGGTGCAGCTTAACTGTCACTTGCCACTTACTCATAGGGTTTTGATATGAGTCTGCCAGCAATTGATTTATTGTGGTCTCTGTGCAGTCAAACCTCTCTGCTAATGATAATCTGTATTTGCAGCCGCTCCCCAGTGCAGCCATCACCACCTCAGCTCCACCTCAGGTCATCAGGCATTAGATTCTCATAAGGAGCGCACAACCTAGATCCCTCGCATGTGCAATTTACAGTGGGGTTCATGCTCCTATGATAATCTAATGCAGCCATTAATCTGATAGGAGGCGGAGCTCAGGTGGTGATAAGAGTGGTGGGGAGCGGCTGTAAATACAGATGAAGCTTCCCTAGCTCTCTGCCGTTTACCTGCTGTGCAGCCCGGTTCCTAACAGGCCATGGACTGATACTGCTCCATGGCCCAGGGTTTGGGGACTGCAGCCTTAGATCAGTGGTCACCAAAGTTTATCAAGCATTAGAATCACCTGTAGGGCTTGTTAAAACATACTTTGCTAGGCCCCATTCTCAGAGTTTCTAAATCAGAAGGTCTTGGGTGGGGCCCAATAATTTGCATTTTTAACAGGTGATGTTATTGGTTCATGGACCACTGCCTTAATGATACCTATGAACATCATAATGAATTAGAGAAATGCTGATAAGTAGGAATTTCTACCTGATAAAAATGATAAAATTTTGACTTACAGCCCATATTTGCATATATTCAATTTGCATATATTTATATGTATAAAGTTCTTATATTTAGCCATGGTTAGTGGCTAAATTGTTTGACTTCTTTCAAAACTCTTGCCATATATAAAGTGTACTTTTCTTCATAGGCTTCTCTCCTGTCAGATCCTTATGAATTTCCTTGAGTTTAAGAAAATATCTAATAATCAAAGAATGATAGAGCTTAAAGGGATTTTACAGATCATCCAATTCTTTCTTCCGCTCCACCTCCCAGATAGAGGTTAAACCGCTTAATCCAAGATCACATAGTTAATTATTGGTAGGCATAGATAGTTTTTAGTGAATTTATTTCTGGCAATTCTTTATTGTTTGAAGAAAAGTAAAAATTTATTTCAGCTAAAATATTTTTAGTGACTTTCAAATACAGATCTCTTTGGTAACTTATTTTATTAGATAATTAAGCTTAAGATTTTTGAAATGACTTTACTCAATTCTGTGCTAAATGCTATTTGATTACTTTACACAAAAATAATACATGAATTTAGCTTGATAAATAATTAAGTTTTAAAAGGTATGTCTTATAGGTGTCCCTTTTATCCTGCTCTTAAACAAAGAAAGCATATGAAGAATAAGATAGTTGAAGAAATTGTGCTAGTGAGATGTGGGCAGATTTTCATCAGTAAACTCAGATAAAATTGAGTGGAGCAAACAGGTTAGTTGTTTCTTGGAGACAGCTTATACCTATTAGAAAATTCAGAGGGAATGATGAGGAAGGGATATATAATAGAAAAAATATAAGGCTACCCACCCTCCCCCTCCCTCTTTTAAAAAATTTATCTCCCTGGCCAGGTCTACTTAAGGAGAAAGATAGCCTTGCTTTCCTCACTCTAGTTTATAGGCCTGTAGATGTTCACTTTAATAATCACAGAAATACTAAAATCTCTGTTTTCCCTTAGCTCTTCACCTTAATAGTCAATCAAAGTTTGTTTTTGTAAATTAGATGATGTGTATTGTTTCTTTCACAGGAGTTTGGGTAGCCAAATAGATACTTGCACATAAATATCTGGCTTCTCAGGTACCAACTGTAAAATGCATAGAAAATGCTATTAAACACTAAAAATATATTGAAAGCACTGCTGACTGACTTGTAAAATTTTTTTTCATTGCCCATGGTCAGCTTATGCCTAGACTCCTATACAGCAAGTAGCCTATTTCAACCATTCTGTAATGTTGGTAAAATAATTTTCCTGTTTCACTGTTAAAACTCTAATGATTCCTGTCTGTCCTCTTTGCACACAGCTCTGTCCTTTGTAAATTTCACAGTATGTGGAACTAGAATAATTTTTATCTCAGAAGCAAGTATTCCTATTAAGGCTTCAGGCTTGATGTGTTTTCATCATTTTAATTTTGCCTAGAGTAAGGAATTCATTAGAGTAGGAAATGTACTTCTGCCCCAGATTCAGCAGTGGGGAGTTATTTCACTGTCTCAAACACAAACTTTTGAATGTAGCCTGAAGAACTCTAGTACTTGAGAGCCACATACTGCCTGGGTGTTAGTTCTTCTTATATCACCCAGGAAATATGCCTCATTTTAGCCTTTCCTAGCTGAGTCTCTCATCTCTGAGCTAAGACTTTTCTTCTAGCTTAATAATCATAGTGTGTCTTTCTCCACAAAGCCTTTTCAGATTGACTCCACCCATCCACCAGTCCTCACGACGTTTCTCAACCTGGAATCCTTAGATGTTCT
The DNA here is from genome assembly GCA_023783475.1 of Daubentonia madagascariensis. Lineage (NCBI taxonomy): Eukaryota > Metazoa > Chordata > Mammalia > Primates > Daubentoniidae > Daubentonia > Daubentonia madagascariensis. The sequence continues at coordinate 33,156,099 of JAKFHU010001035.1, read as the reverse complement.
TAGGGTCTGAGAATTCTCTGAGATTTAAATAATTTTGTGGTTTTCTGTATAGATGCAAACACCACACATCTGGTGTCTACTGGAGGGTAAAGTTGAAAATGATCATTTTGAAATAATGGCAGAATCTTTCTGAAACTTTTGTGAGCAGGAAATTTGAGCACCTGGTTTAAAATGGGTTTTCAAACCTCATTGTGTGTAACTGTATGAAGCGTCTTAGGGGTTTTTCTGGTAGCTTAGAGGAAGGATGAACTGGAAATTGAAGACATTACCCTCACTTTAACCAGGTTAGCTCTACTTTTATATAGTGGTTCAGTGACAATTTCTCTTGGGATCTCTCTTCCCCACCCCAGAGTTTTGAAAACCACTGGACTAACAGGTTTACGGTTTGGGGTTTTGGTAGGGGAATAGGGAAGGTGTGCATGGCTATTTATTTATAAATAGATTTTCTCTAGTTAACCCAACAAGCAGTCCTCAGAAATTGTTAATGGTGATTGGGAATGCTGTTCCAGGGTATCTTAGATTAATGGATAGTAGTTCTCAAGTTTTTGATCTTAGGACCCCTTTGTACTCTTAATTATTGAGACTCCCAGACAGTGCTCTTTATATGGCTTATACCCATCAATTTTTAAATAAATAAAAGTTTTCAATATTTATTATTTAAAAATAATGAACCCATTACATGTTAACAACAATAACATTTTTATTAAAATAACTACTTTACAAAGCAAAAAAAATTAGCAAAGAGTGGCATTGTTTTACATTTTTGCAAATCTCTTTAATGTCTGGCTTAATAGAATAAACATCAATTCTCATATCTGCTTCTGCATCCAATCAGTTGTGATATGCTGTTTTATTTGAAATATATGGAGAAAATCAGCCTCATGCATATAAATATTTGAAAAGAGAAAAGGTATTTAACAGCTTTTTCAGATATTATGAATACTGTATTTTTCTTTGACATCAAACCCCTCAAGTGGTAGTTTCTAAAGGTTAGTTGCAATGTGGAATCTGAAACCATAGCAATGAACTTTTTGTTCCCTGCAGTAAAAGTAGCAAGGTGTATCTACAAAGAGACTGTAAAGGCCTTCCAATTGGCTTTCCATAATTGCCACTCCATCATGCTAAAAAGTCAAAGTCCTTAAAGTGATCTGGCCTCCTTCTGTCTTTTTGATCTCATCTCCACCTCTGCTGTAGTCACACCAGTCTCCTTGGTGTTGTGTTCCTCTTCTGTTTCTGGGCTTTTGTGCTTGTTGTTCCCTCTCACTTTTTAACAAATAGATTAGACATTGTGTTAAATGCTCTGAATTTGGTAAAAACCTACCAGCAGAACATACTTGTTTTTGAGTGTGAAAGTAGAAATCCCTGATTGGAACTGCTTATACTTGCCAATGTCATTGTAATCAGAAACATTTACTCAACACCTTTATGTCAGACTCTGACCCTGTACTGTTTTGGTGGAAGTGAAAGTGGCACCAGGTCATTTGGATTGCTGGTACTTTGCTATGGAGTACGCAAATGTGCCTCCCCATTGCAATAACACTACCGATTGTTTACTACTGTAGTTTAGTAAGAACTAACCACATAGATGATCATGTTATTTCAGGAAAATATAATAGAAATAAAGAATAATTATTTTATACATTAGGGTAGATTTGATTTAAACCTAGGTGATTGAAACAAATAAGCTACTAGTCAAGAACATTTACCGTTTTTCTTCAAAAGTACATTTTTATTGCATGATGTATTTATAATCATCACTTTACTTGAAATGTACAAACTATGAAAAGGTATAAACTGTGTTGTTTTCAGGAAGTTACATTTTCAGATGATTTTTGATGTTTCACTAAATTTATCAGTTTATTGAGCAGTAGACCAAGGATACAGGGGTTAAAAAGATGTATCTTCTGTTCCCAAGAAGGTTACAGAATTGTTACAATATTATATTGCATGATTAGGGACCCCAAGTAAACAAGGACAGATTCTTTGAGTCTTTGTGAAAAGGCCTATCTCCAAGTTAACAGGTTAAAGATGAACATTTGGGGATTTTTTTTTTCCCGTTATGTGTTAAGAGTTCAACAGATGTAGAAATATTTAATTATGTAACTTTATCTTGAATATCTATAATGGTCTGTAAATCATTTAAAAATTCAATTTTAAGGAAATAATTATTGGTACACCTTAATAATTAGAAATTTTAGTTAATATTGTACTTAAACCCCTACAAAAGTCATATGTCAGCATAAGAAAGAAACTCATCCACCTTCCTTACCCATTTTATTCCCAGATTTGAAAAAGACAAACCTTTCTTTTTCTCCATTAATATCTCAGTTGGGGTTCTTGGTTGCAAATAAAAGGAACCAGTTATAAAAGAGATTTTTTGGAGGGTATTCTTCAGAGAGGAAGGGCAGCCCTGGCAGAGAAACTGGCAGGTGCAGAAGGATCTCTGTCCAGGGCCTCAGATTTCGCAGCAGTGGGCTTCTAAGTGGGGAAGGCCTGTTGGAGCCCTGTTTCTGCTATGACTGACCTCAACTGGTCCTTCCTTCCTTGGATTACCTGTTCATTTTAAAGAAGAGTGTCTGCCCACCCCCGGGCTATGCTGGAACTGGAAGAGGTAGGATCTAGCCTGTTGGCTTTTATGGTGGGAGGTGGTCACCAGAAATTCTTCTTTTACCAAGCTTGCTTAAAGGGGAGAGGTGATTCCTCCAAAGGAAGTCACAGGCCTATTAGGACGGAACTTAGGAATGACAGGTACTTACCTTAGTTAAAGTGAGAACTATCTTTATAAACCCACAGAAGGAACAAGAGTTAGTTAAAACTAGATCACTGCCTCAATTAAAAAAAAGACTATAGTTAAAAATGGTACTTTTTGCATAGTAGTACAGAAAACCCTGGATCACTGCATTAGTAATATCTGAAATAAAATTGCCCACTTAACCAATGTGATGTTCTTGAAAACCTTACTCTGTGTGTGTGTGTGTGTGTGTGTGTGAGAGAGACAGAAAGAGAGAAAAGAGAGGGAGAGAGAGAGGGAGATACAATTTATAATTTTGTTGTTGTTTTTGCTAATCAAAAGCAAGCTGGAGTAAAGAGATACAATTTATAATGAAGGGACTTCAATTGCCACTTGACTGATAGTAGTGTTACTTAAAACTTTATGGGCATATTCATGCACACAAAATAATAATCACTTAAAGTTATACAGCATATTTGCATCCATTATTTAATCTTTGTTACACTATACTGTAGGTATTATACCCAATTTATAGAGTAGGGAAACTGAGAAGTTAAATCTCTTGTCCATGTAGCTGCTGAATTAAGGAGACAAGATTTAATCTAGGTCTTAATTATTCATATATGTAAGAATGGCCTGGATATCTTTATTATATCCCTACATGGGGAAAATAGCGCCTATCTTGTAAGATTGAAGATTAGAGATAAAATATAAAGTTTCCATCATTGTTAAGAGTTAACAGACCTTTAATTAAATCATACCAGTTTTTAAAATGCATTGATTTAAAAAATTATTTCTGTAGTAATTGACTTTTTGAGATCCTCATATATGCTTACAGCCACTTTTTTTTAAAGAGTCACATTTTACCAAAGTAATACTGCCTCATAAAAGTTCTAAAGTTAATGTTGTAGCACTTTGATATTTAGAAGTAAATTGTCATTTTCATTTTAAACTTTAATTTGGGAATCTGAGTGGTACCACTCAGATTTTCTGTTGAGGCATATTTTGATTTAAAAAATTTTATTTCAAATTTTAAATATATCACCTACCTCTCTTGCTTCAAAAGGTATAATTATATGTCAATAGATATATAAGGCACAAATATAGGGACTTAGCTATTTTTAAAAGTTGAGGTATAAAATGTAAATTCATCTTGTGAAAACACAAGGAAGGGAATATTGTAAGGGAATATGCATTAAGCAGTAAAGAAGAGGTCTGCTGGGCTAAGTTGGAGAGTTTTGAAGTGTTGGAAATTTTATTTTTATCCAAGAAAATTTACAGTAGGGCAGGGAATACATTTGCACATGATAGACTATAAAAGAGGTAGGGAAAGGTATGCTTTAGATCAGTGGTTCTCAGCCAGTGGCAATTCTGCCTCCCATGGAGACATTTGGCAATGTCTGGAGACATTTTTTGTCTGGAGACAACTTGTGGGGGGCAGTGCTAATGGCATCTAGTGGTTAGAGGCCAGGTATGCTGCTAAACATTGTACAGTGCACAGGACAGCCCCCCACAAAAGAGAATTATTTGGCTCAAGATGTCAATAGTGCTGAAATTAAAAACCCCTGGTTTAGATCCAGGATGGCTAATCCAAAATGAAGGAGTGGGAATTACAAAGTCATTTCAAACCAGAAGAAAGCACAAAAAGGATACTTAGTTTTTGATTGACAGAATTTTTAAAGTTGTCTGTTTAAATTCATTTCAAGTTTCCCAACCCCCAATTTTAAATAAATGTAGCTTTTACATGGAGATACAGGGACCATATTCAAATTATCTGATAAGTTAGGTATGGTAGTTTGACTGAACAGGCATCCTGCTCTGTCAGGTGGTAACTCTTTAGTTAGTGGAGAGTGGGGAAATTCCAGGATTTCAGGTTAAGGGCCTGGACAGCAGGGAAGTGAGTATACTGGGAGTGAGAGGGTATTTGCAATCTTTGGGCAACAGCTCAATATCAGACTTGGTAGTTAGTTGTGAGGCTAGCTCTGCAAAAGCACACTTACCCCTCATACAGAAGAAAAACCAAATATTTACAGTATAGGAAAATGGTAGAAAATGATATTAGTAATTAAAGTAGAAATTATAAATACTAATAAGGATAATTTTTTCAAACTTATTGGTAGTACTTGAGAAAAATAGATTTACCAGTAGAAGGATGAAAAGGTAAATACTTTGTATTCAGAGTCTGAAGGGAATTTTTGGATTCTTATGAGGAGTTTTGAGATTAATGGCAATGGTTTTTTATTAAGTCTAATTTCATATCAAACTTTTGGATTTCTTTTAACTTCTTAAAATTTTGAGTTGGTTTTTCTTGAATTATAAATCTACTTAGTATGTGTTCGTTCCTAATCATTCATTTATTCATTCAACCAACCAATGGAAATGCCAAGAGTATTCTATTATAGATACCAGGAGATAGCAGTTGATAAGACAAAGTCTCTATTTCCATGTAGCTTAAATTCTGGTAGGAGGAAGGAGACAAATAAATAGATTAAAAAAATACTGTGATTTTAGATAATAATAAGTCAAATAAAATAAAGCAGGTTGGGATAAAGAGGGTCTGAGGGATAAGGAAGGGGTACTTTTATAAAAATAATGGTCAGGGACAGCCTCTCTGAGGAGGTGATATTTGAGAAGAGACCAGAATGTTCAGAAGGAGCCAGCCATGCTACATATCCGGGTGGAGGAGCATCCTAGAAGATGGTAGTTAGTGTGAAGACCTTGAAGCAGGACAAGCTTGGGCTGTGCAAGAAACATTAAGACAACCAGTATGACTAGAACGTGGTGTATGGGAAGAATGATAAAAGATAAGTTGGGAGAGACAGAGGGGCCATTTCAGTGTTGTGCTTTAGTAGGCCTAGTGATAGGAAACCATTCAAGGATTTTAAGCACAGGCGTGATATAGTCAAATTTAAGTTTAAACATTTTAATTCTGTTCACTTTGTGAAGAAAAGAGGACTTTTGTGGGTAAGAATGAAGCAAAGTAACTATTTTAGAGACAAGAGGTGATGGTAATATGGACTGGTAGCATAGGTGGTGAGAGGTGGTCAGAATTGGGATATATTTTTGGACTAAAACAGGTTGATTGATTGAATATATAAGGATGAATGAAAGAGGAATCAAGGTTGACTGCTATATTTTTGACCTGTGCTGACTCAATGGAGTTGCCATTCACTAAGATGGGAAAAACTTGGAGAGAGGCCGTTTGAGGGTGGGGCAGGACCAAAGAGTTCAGTTTTTGTTGTGGTGTTGGAAGGAGTTATTAGACATTGAAGTGGAGTTGCTGTATAAGAGACGGGATATCTGAGTTCAGGAGGTTAAGGTTTTTGATAAAAATTGGGGAACTATCAGTGGATAGTTGGTAAAGCCATGGACTAGATCACTTAGGGAAAGAATGCCAAGGACTGAGCTTTGGAGGACTCCAACACTTTAGAGGTGGAGGGAGAACTAAGAGTGTCCATTGAAGTGAAACATTAGAAGAGAGTGGTGACTTGGAAGTCAAGTGAAGAAGGAATTTCAAAAAGTGGGAGTGGTCAACTGTCATGCTGCCAGGAGGTCAGATGAGATGAGGGCAGGGATTTAGCCCTGGCCTTGTTACACAATGGCATTCCCTAGTGACCACAACAGACCTGGGCAGAGAAGCCTGAGGGGTGGTCTAGAAAAGGTGATTGTCGACCACCAGGATGGCTAGATAATAGAAAAGAGAGTTTTACTGGCAATCAGTTTGCAAACTGGGGAGAGAGCGCACCTCCGGCATGAACCACAAGCGCTCTCACTGAAGAACAAAGAGAAGGTTAGAGGTTTTATATTATAAAATAAAAAGAAGAAATGTTACATATTGTTCTTTGAGAAAGTTCATTGACACCAGTAAGGGTTTGGGGAACTAGCAAGCTCTGACTGGTGGGTGAAGATGGTGGGCAAAATTAGTCTTAGAGTTGTAGCAAGTTATCTCAGAAGCTACAGATAAAACCGGTTTCAGGTTATAACGAGCAGCTTCAGCAGTCAGGCTTATGGAGAATTACGTTCTTGGAGCAATGTTTTGCACCCTGAGTGTTTTTCCCCCCTGGTTTCTAAACTCAGTTTTAGTTAGGGTATGACAAAAATTGACCCAATTTGTATGATCAACTTTCGCATGACTATGGAGAGCTCTTTGAGGAGTCTACCTCTGAAAGGTGAAGAAAGCAGTGAATACTGGGGGACGTGGGGACAAGAAAAGCTTTTGTTGTTGTTTTGAGTGTTTCTGTATACCAGTGGGAATGATTCAGTTGTGATTAAGTTCAGTTTTTTGTTCATGAATGAAGTGAAGATTTCCTGAGGTAAAACAGTAGAAAAGAGGATTTGGAAAGGAGTTACGGGTCTTATGGAGGACTATTGGGAAAGCTGAACTCATCATTTGGATTCACAAGTGAAACACCAAAAGAAGTTCAACACATCACATATGTAATGTCATTCACTTATTCAAAGTGTAGTACTTGAGCTTCTACTCAAGTACCCTGAACTAGAATAACTTCTCTATTCTGAAGGAGCTAAAAATCTAGCAAAATAGACAGATGTGTACATCCTTGCTGCACAAAGTATATTCCTCAGACAAGTGGCATTGGCCTTACCTGAGAGCTTGATAAAAATACCAGATGCTCTACCGAAGAAATACTGAATCAGAATTTGTATTTTTAACAACATTTCTAGGTAATTTCTTATATATGCATGTTAAAGTTTGAGAAGCACTGATGTACATAAATTAAACATAATAAGATATGATAACCACTACAGATTCATATTAAAAAAACTGTAAGAGCTCAATTACTGTCCCATCCCCCCAAAAGAAGAAAAATGTTCATAGAGAAAAAAAGTTGGATCATACATTTCCCAGGACTGGCATATTAAGAGTTGCTTGACATAGGAGTTTGTTGAACTAAACTAGCCCTAGGTACTACTAATTTAAGATGTATTTAGTAGTCTGCGTTTAGTAGTCTACATTTAGTGTTTATGCACAGAGTTTTTGTAAATAGATTATTTCAATAAAAAGAATGAGACTCAGATCATGGAAAAGAGAGGAAAAATGAAAGCCAGGATTCCATGAGTTGCCTGCAGCTCATTGACTATTTGCTGGTGCCATGCACGGGAGAAGCGCTAGAATATAAAGATAAATGAGACAGGCACTGCCCTGGTAGGAGACTCAAGGACATTTACTTTTTGTGTTATAATGTAATACTGTCGCTACTTACTTGTTGCTTAAATTGTTGCTGCTGGAGCTGGAGCTCTTTTAGGTTGGCTTCAGTTGAAAACTTACTTTTTGAGTCAACTTTTTGCTCACTTCTTCCCTATTTTGAGAATTGCCTAATATTGGATCAGTGTTTTATGAAAAATAGGATCTTCTGACCAGCCATCTATCTCAGTATCACCTGGGGTGTTTGTTACAAAAGAAAAAAGACACACTGTTATCACTAATCATCAGGAAATGCAAATGAAAACCATAATGAGATACTACTTCACACCAATTAGGGTGGCTATAATCACAAAACAAAGAACAACCATACTGATGTGGAGAAACTGAAACCTTCATGCATTGCTGGTGGGAATGTAACATGGTGGGAAACAGTACGGCGATTCCTCAAAAAACTATACAGAGAGATACCATTTGATCTAGCAATTACACTTCTAGCTATATACCCCCAAAGACATGAAAGCAGAGACTTGAACAGATATTTGTACACTAATGTTCATAGACAGCACTATTTACAATAGCTAAAAGGTGGAAACAGCCCACATGTCCATTGCCAGATGAATGAATAAACAAAATGTGGTAAATACATACCATAGAATATTATTCAGCCTTAAAAAGGAATGAAATTCTGGTGCTGCAGCATGAATGAACCTTGAAAACATTTTGCTAAGTGAAAGAAGCCAGAAACAAAAGGACAAATACTGTATGATTCCACTTATACGAGGTACCTAGAATAGTTAAATTCATAGAGACAGAAAGTGGAACGGTGCTTCCCAGGGCCTGGGGGGAGGAGGGAATGGGAGTTATTGTTTAATGAGTACAGAGTTTCAGGCTGGGATGATGAAAAAGTTCTGAAGATGGCTAGTGGTGATGGTTGCACAATGTGAATGTACTTAATGCCACTGAATTATACACTTGAAAATGGTTAAATAGTAAATTTTATGTTATGTATATTTTACAACAATTGAAAAAAAAAGTCACATTCCTTGGCTCCATCCCAGGCATACTAAATCAGAATTTCTAGTGGTGGGGTCCAGAATGCGGCGTAAAAAAAAAAAGCTTTTCAGGTCATTGTTATGCATGATTTAGGTTAAGAACCACTGATACATGGGATTATCTAATGGAAAGTGGGGTAAACTAGATTTTGGTGGTATATCTTTAAAGAGAAATTTGTCAGATTGATGAATTAAAGTACAATTTTCATCTAGGTTTTTATGTTTAGTTTAGCTGTTACCATTTGTACCTTACTACATGTGTTAACATATTTAATGACTAATAATTATTTAGCATTCTGCTACTTAAAGCACTTTCAGAAATATAATCTCATTTGATCATCATGTAATCCTACGGAGATTGGTGGTGATATTGCCATTTTCAGATGAGGAACTTGAGACTTAGGAGATTTAATGGCTTGCCAGAGATCATACAGGTAAAGTCAAACTTCCAAGATACATCTTCTGACAACTCCTGTTATTTCCCCTACCACTCCTGTTATTTCCCTAATAGTCGCCAAGAAAATAGCAGGTGTTATTCAGGCTAGTATAAATATTCCATGTTTAATTGTTTTGTGAACTAAAAAATATGAAGTGATTAAGTTAATCATGAACCATAAGACATGCCACTTTATTTTGCAAACATGGCTTTTACCTTTTGACAGCTTTACTGTTCTTGCCATGTTGGCAATGCTTGATATTTACAAAACTAAGATATACTCATTTTGTATAAAGAAGTATTTTTATGAAGTATTACCATGTGAATACTTAATAAATACTAATTAATGCCAGTAATCAGGAAATCTAAAGCAAATCTATCAATCTGTGGCATTGTTTTTCTTCTCTTCCCTTGTGTTGAAATGACCTCTATACCCAACCATTTGTATGTAATAGTAAAATTCTCATAAATGTGATTGTTCTTTTAGGGCTTCCCTTTTGAAGAATGTATTTGTCACAGTCGAGCCCAGGACTCAGCAGACTCCCTTCTTTGCCAGGGACATCCAGCAATGTTTTAGTAAAGTAGAAAGATGTGGGGGAAGCCATTTCTAACATTCCTGTTTTACAATAATTACCATTTAGCCTTATAAACTACCATCATGGAATTGGTGGGGGAAGGGCATTTTTATTTTACAGTGATTTAACATATAACCACTTCTTACCTTGTTATTTTGATAGGATAGAGGCATTATATGATAAAATTATTAAAAATACAATCCAGACTTGCTTACTATCCTGTTCACTATTTCTGTGTCGCGGAGATATCTTAAGCATAATGAAGTCCAGGATTGTTTTGTTTGTTTTTTAAAGAAACAGGGTCTCACTAATGTTTCCTAGGCATGTCACCGTGCCTGGCTAGTCCAGAACTCTTGATCTCTTTGTTCCCTCACCCACTTATTCAAAAATCTGCTCAACTTACAGTATTTTTCATCTTAGTAAATACACCTGCATCTGGCCAGTGATCTGGGCCCTATCTAACTCTCTCTAATTTAATTTAATTTCCTTCACTCTCCCCTTCATGTATGTACGTGCTGTTCCCTTTGCCTAGAATGTTATCTCTCTTGCGTCACCAATACACTTTTCACCTGAATTCTGCTCACCCTTCAGGTTTCAGCTTTAATCTTCCTTTCCAGGACCATTAGGTTAATTTAGGCCCCCATTTTATAGCCTCATAGTATCCTGTACTTTAACAAGAACAGCAGTAATAGCTACAGTTAACATTTATTAAACATTGACTATGTACTGGTACATAATATTATCAGAAGATTAAGTAATTTGCTCAGGGTTACACCCTGGTAATTGAAAGAACCAAGATTTGAATTTAGACAATTTAGCCCACACTTAACCCTTTTACTACTCTGCATAATAACTACTATGTAGTTATTTTTGTGATTGTTTAATTTCCCTACTGTACTTCTAAGCTCTGTGAGGGCAGGGACTGTGTCTCTTATACTATCTCTTGAATATGTACATGTATCATATTTGGGTTATAGCCTCTCTATTACTCAGAAAGTCTGAAAATGGATAAAATTCACAGATGGAATTTATAGATGACATCAACCATTTTACCTCCCAGAAATGATAATGATAGTTTCTATAAATGTGGAAAAATCTGTTTAGTTCATCTAGAAAATCAATTTACTGTAAAATGATCATATATCAAGGAACCTGGTCTATTTTGATGTTTGAATTCGAAAAAATGTTTTTCCTTGCTCTTATGGCTTTGATTCACTAGAAGCTGGAATCTACTGCTTAGAGCTTGTGGGCAATTAGTTGGTGAATCTTATTAGAAAGATACTCAGGTCACAAATTGCCATCTGTTGTCATTTTAAGGAAGACTGCCAAAGATAGACAGCAGACACACATGTATTGCGAATTGTTACTCCAGCTTTAAGTATGCCTCTTAGAATGGGGTTAAAACTTAAAATAGGATATGATGAATGGGAAGACTAAGGGGGCAAAACTGGGAATTTGATAAAGAGCCCCTACCTGTGTCAGGACATCATTGATAAAGGGATGTCTGCCACTTTTGGAAGACACTTGAGTATGAAGATAAAAGAGAATGCTTGAAGAAGAACTAAAAAAATCAAAGATTCTTTTCTTGAGTCAGTTTCTTGTTTTATTGGTGGGAACTCTGTTATCACATAGTAATATTTAAAAAAGAAAACAAATTTTGTTTAGGAAGGTCATACTTACTGTTTTTAAAACAAAACCAATGAAAAATGATATGAATTTAGCACTTGACACATGTTGGGAATTTGATGTCTGTAGTTATTTTCTGTGGGAAAGGACTTTAAATATTGTCTTTCCCATGGCTAATACACAGGAGAAAAATCAATCATGTACCAATGAAAGAATTTAGTTAAATTTATATTTTATTTTATATACACATATACATAAAATATTTTAAATGTTCATGAATATGATGCAGTAATTTTTAGAACAGTTTTGGAGGGGAGATGGTTCATTCTTTTCTACCTTTTTGCTTCCCTTTCATCTATATTCCTGCCCTGCTAGGACCCTCTAACCCATGTTAACAACCAAGGTTATATTATTCCATATTTCTCTCCATGCTGTCATGTTCATGTACAAATATATATTTATAATACATTATGCACACACGTGTGTGTATGTGTGTGTATATATATATGTATATATATTTTGAGCATTCCCTGTATTTTAAATTTTTCTGTGTCTTTTCGCACTTAAGAATACCTTGTGGAGACCTATCAAATGGCATAGCTCTAATTTGTTTTTTAATGACTACAAGTATAGGTGTATTAACTTGCTGGGAGTGCCATAACAAAGTGCCACAGACTGAATACCTTAAACCACAAAAATTAGTTTTCTCACAATTTTGGAGGATAGAAGCTGAAGATCAAGATGTTGGTGGGTTGGTTTTTTCTGAGGCCTCTCTCCTTGGCTTGTAGATGGCTGTCTTCTCCCTGTGTCTTCACATGGTCTTCCCTGTGTTTATCTGTGTCCAAGTTTCCTCCTCTTATAAGGATACCAGTCATATTAGATTCAGGTCTACCATAACACCCCATTTTAACTTAATTACCTCTTTAAAGGCTCTATCTCAAAATACATTCACTTTCTGAGATACTGAGGGTTAGGACTTCAACATATGAATTTTTGGGGGGGACACAATTCAGCCCATGAGAATAATATTTCATAATTTATTCAACCATTCCCTTGCTGATGGACATTTACTTTATTTCTAGTTTTATGCCATATGAACAATGGTGCAATAAAATCTTTGTATGTATATCCTTTTATTTGTATAGGCTAAATTCCCAAAAGTGGATGTTTTGGACTATAGGGCATATTTATTTTTCATTTTAATAGTGGTTGCCAGATTATTTTCAAAAAGTTTGTGTCAGTATTTCTACTCATAAGGTATGAGAATTACTTTTTCCAAGAACAGTCTGCATTCAGGATCCCTCTTCCCCTCTCTTTCCTTCCATTTACTCCTCAACTGCCTTCAATTTGGGTTCTGCTCCAGCTACTCTGTTCATATTCGTCTCTCAAAGGCCACCAATTATGTGCTAATTGCCTCATTGATTGGTCTTTTACAAATATCCTGATTGAGTTTTGTAGCATTTTAAGCTTCTGGACACTGGTTTTTGTACCTCTCCTTTGACTTCCTTGAGAGTATTACCCTAACCACCCTTTCCTAATTCTCTTTTGCCTCATCTTCATCTGCTTGCTGCTTGGATGTAGGTGCTGCCCAAGATTCCATTCTGCCTTCCATTGGTCCTCTGTCTACCCTGGACTGGGAGAATTTATCCACCTCTCCTGTTTCTACTATTACCTATGAATGACTGGATGAATCCCAAATCCATGTCCTTGGCCTTAACCTCTTTGTTGAGCTGTAGACCTAGCTAGATTTCAACATATTCTCTAGTAAATTTATAGTAAAATTTGATTATTGCCTTAAGATACCTCTGGGTTTTTTTTCTTTCTCTTCCTCATTATTCTTTCATTAACATAGATTCATAGATTTTTCTTTGCTGGAAAAGGAGGGGAAAGACACAATAATACAAAGCTAACAGAACAAAAATGTAAGTTCTGTAAGGACTGGAACTTTGTCTTATTCTGCTTTTCCCAAATGCTTACATATTTCTTAGCATATGTGATGTTCAGCAAATACTTGTTGAATGAAAGAAGAAATTTAGGGAGGTGGGGGGAAGAATAGCTACCAAACATTGTGTCAGGCTAATTGGCCTGTACTTATAACTCTTATGTTTATATAGTAGTGTGTATTTGGTTTCTCCTGCAGCCTGAAGCATGTTATTCTCTCATATGAATTCAGATTTTTAACAAGTTTTGTAAAATGCCTAACCTTTCCCTTGGCAATATAACAGGTAGGTCTTAAGTCCTTATTTCAAGTTTTATTTATATTACATTTTAGGTATAAATAATAAAATGGAATAAATAGAACAGTTCATGATATTAATCAAATCAAGACAAGTTAACTTTTCTTCCTAGAGCAAACATTAACATTAGAAATAGAATGCTTCTCAAGGCTGAGCATGGTGGCTCACACCTGTAATCCCAGTGTATTGGGAGGCTGAGGAAGGAAGATTGCTTGAGGTCAAGAGTTTGAGACCACCCTGGGCAACATAGCAAGACCCTGTCTCCACAAAAAATAAAAATAAAGAAGTAGGATGCTTGTGGGTGCAAATTTCAAATTCAGTTTTGGGAAAGTATTTCTTCAACATGTTTATACCAGACAAGAGTTTAACTATAATACTCACTGGCCTAAGCTTGTATTGAAAATATGATAGGCAAGGCACAGTGGCTCACACCTGTAATCTTAGCACTCTGGGAGGCTGAGGCAGGATGATTGCTTGAGCTCAGGAGTTTGAGACCAGCCTGAGCAACAGTGAGACCCTACTAAAAATAGAAAAAATTAGCCGGGGGTGGTGGAACACACCTATAGACCCAGCTACTCGGGAGGCTGAGGCAAGAGGATCACTTGAGCCCAGAAGTTTGAGGTTGAAGTGAGCTATGATGACGCCACTGCACTCTAGCCTGGGTGACAGAGTGAGACTATGTCTCAAAAAAAAAAAAAAAAAAAAAGAAAAGAAAAGAAAGAAAAAAGAAAATATGATAAAAAGGTGAATAGTATGTAACAAGCTACTGATGGGCAAAGAAACCAGGCAGCCATGCTTAATTAGTCAACACTATGATTATTCTTAGTACTCTCCATTTTCTCAGCCTTTTCAACTTTTTGACGTAATGCATTATTTTTTCAAGCTATTTTTGTAAGATATGCTCCCCAAGTGGGAATTTAGGCTACAGTGTCACCACCAGCTCTCTTTCCAACATTTAAGCTTATATAGTTGTATATGTTTGTGTTTCATTTCCTCAGCTTTACTATTAACTCTTAATAGGTATCATTTTCTATATCCTTTATATAAAACATAGAGAATATTCTCATGGAGAGGGTTCAATAAATGTTTTAATCAATCCAGAAACTTGTAATCAGATGCTATTTATGAATTATAAATCAGGGTGCTAGCCCTTTAGTAATCTTTATTGGGGCTATCACACCTTATCCTTTATGCCCCACTTTAAGTCTAAGCCTGTCATTTTTGTGAAGAATTCTGATACTCACCACACACACCCACACAAAAAAGGATCACTTTTTAAGTCATCATTGTACCTTAAATATAACTCCATTTTAGCCCTCACCATACTGTGTTGTATTAATCATTTACATGTCTAGCTCCTCTGTAAGCTGAGCTCTTTGAGAGCAGATGCCATGTCTTCATTCATCTTTATGTCCCCAGCAAGTAAGAGGATCTCAGGAAAAAAAGAGATTGTTACATGGGCCTAATGGCTAATTAACAGGCACCATGAAAATGAGAAAATGTTTTTAGTTAATTTTATTTATGCAAAAAATGTAAGTTCTCTGATTTGTTTGATTTTTGTCTTCTAAAATTTTTTTATGAAGGAATTTTGCCTTGAGTTTTTAAACTAACCTCAAAGTGAGGAGAAATATGCACCTAAAACATCAAACATTGACTAAACAATTATAACACTGAGAAAGACATCTGACAATTCAAATATTTATTATTTGCTATGGTACAGGTTTTGAGAATACTAGTTTTATTTCAAATTCCCCCGTTATATTTATAAATAAAAGTAGTAGATCTGGGCTCAAGGCATGATGGAATACAATCAAGAAGCCTTTCCAATTCTTCAGAGAGCCATTAGTTAGAAAAGGCTATTAAAGTTTCATCAGAATTCAACATAGTGTTTTCTGGCAGTTTACCCAAGGGGTTCCTAAATACACTTGGAGGACTCCTGTATCAAACAACTAGGAATTGATATCGACCTATAATACCTTTGCTTTTTCAGAGTCCACAAAATCTGGCAATAGTCAACAAAGTTGCTTCAGAATCTGCTAGAAATTACTGGAGACATAATGAACTGTCAAGATAGAATCAAGTAGTCCTTAAAGAAGGTTTAAAATTCAAAAGATGTCATCTTTTATTGTATATGATGATTATACCTTAAAAGAAGAATTAATGTCATGGTCACATAAAATTCTTATTCAGACTATCATTAATTATTTAGTGAAGTATTTGCATTTATTATACTTAAATTATTTCAATTGCATTTAAAGAAGTATATGAAGTTTTCTGTCAAAAAACGTAAGTATAAAATGTATTGTTTGTGAAAACTAATATAAGGGAAAACCCACATTTAGCTTAAACCTAATTCTAAGTGTTTGTTATAATTGCTCATAAACACACACACACACCTCAGTAAATATCAGCTGTATTTGGCTTCTGAAGGCCGTCATAAGATTGGGCAGGGTAACCTATTCTGTATAGACTTGAACACTTGGATAATTTGCTCTATTAAATATCTTTAAGTACCATTTAGATGGAATGGAGCACTTTAGCTGTAACACTATATCATAGAAGTGTTTTTATTTTATCTTTATAGGAAATATAATACTTCTGCCTGCTCGTTAAAGAAATATCTTAACAGCATCTTCCTTGAAAGAATAAAGAACAGCCTGTGTGTTTTTAGGAAACGGTACTCTGCTTGCCTTTTAAGCATGAACCATTGCCTATGTTTTTTAGTCAGCGGTTTTGAAGTTTTGTTTTTGTTTTTAAGGAAGTAAAATAATTTATTGGTCTCTTGTATAGAAGAACTTTGTGATCCTAATTTGACAGATTGTAAGATGTGATAAGGGTTAATGTCCAGAAACTTAGAAAAAGAGTTGGTATCATGCATTATTCTCTGTCTAAGCAAACTAATTCTTTGTTCGATTTATTTACTTAATAGGTTTTATTTTGGATATTAGTAACCATCAATAAATAAAACTGTTTGAATTTGAATTTCTAAAATTTTATTGATCATACAGAGTACCAAACTCAATTACATGTACTATAATTATAAGCAGTATAAAGTTGTTATTGCTTTTAACCACTGTATTTTCACTGCTGTGGCTATATATAATTTATTTGATTCTATATAATGAACACCTATTTTAGTTCTAACTGCCTTTGTATGTTGGTTTCTGCTTTAAGGGATTATGTTCCTAAAATCAACCAAACAACCAAATAGACTCTTTACCCTTTTTAATTTTAATTCCAAGAAAGAAATATTTTATGCCTTTCACCTCTACAACACAGAGGCTCTGAGTGTTCCCTGGATGTCAGGGGTTTGGAGTGAAAAGCAAGGAGAAAATGATTCTATAAATAGATAAACAAGGCCCTACCCAATTGGAACTTCACTGTCCAATAGAGGAAATAGACAAGGGAACATGTAATTATAATTCAGTATGATAAACCCAATAATAAAAATGTGGTACCTAGTACAGAGCAAAGTGTAAGGCCCATAGGAGCAGGGACTAAAAATGTTTAGTCAATCTCTGTATATCCATCCAGCACCTAACAGAAGGTCTGGTATTTAACAGATTCAATAAATCAGTTAAATGAATGAGATTAATTTTGCCTTTGAAAGAGATAAGAAACAAGGAAGTCTTCCCAAATGAGGTGAAATCTGGGTTTTGAAAGTCAAATAGGCAGATAAGAGGGAAAGAGAATGAATGACAGGCATGGAGAACAGTATGAGTGAAGTAACGTGCTATATTTTAGCAAACTGCAAATAGTTTAGATTGCTTCAGCATAATGTGTAAATTGAAGAGAGCTGGAGATGGGGTTATGTTAGTGAAGAATCATAATGTTCGCATGGGTTTCTTTGAAAAACAATGAACTTTTTTTTTTTTTAAATAACACTTTACACTTTCTAAAACATGTTTTGGGGTAACTAAACCACTTCTTGAAAGGGCTTTGATATTTTTAAAAGATAATTAGAATTATAGGTTGATTAAGTATTTTCATTTTAATATCATCTTTAACATTTTAGTTTTATGTCAGATTTTTAGTGTATTTATAATTTTATATAATTTATAAACATTGGGATCCTTTGTGTAATCAATGATCATTTTACATTTTCAAATTATAAAGATTTATAGGACTGTATTTCCATTTATGACATGCAATGTATATTAAAGTATGACAACATACTTCAAGCCAAGTTTTATGTAGAAACCCACTATATAAATAGATATGGTCCATGAGCATCCACTCCCTATACTCATGGGTCTACTAGAATACTTCCCAGATTCTTCCAGGTTTGACAGTCAAGGGTTTAGTGGAAAGAACTCAGGCTTAGACAACAGGAGGTCCAGGTTCAATATTTACAGTATTACTAGTTAGGAACAGGATTGGATGTCCTTTTTCATCTGTAATACAGATGGAGGATGATTCTAAGTCTCTTTACATTCTAAAAGTCTGTGGTTTATAATGACTATTAATGTGTCTGTAACAAGTGGAATTTGTAAACCTAGTTAGTTATGTGTTCAGGACACTGATGTGGAAAGGGCTGTCATACGTTTTTTTTCAGAAATTTATTGAAGGTTTGGAATACTAGTTTTTTCTAATGTTAGATTATTTTGAATCTTCAAGTACTTTATGGTTCCATTATTTTTCATTTCAATTGTTGGTTGCTTAGTTAGAAATTTAGCAATTTGAAGTATGGTCTAAAACTAGGAGAAAAATCGGCTAATTAGTTTGGGTTACCAATATGGTGATGGTTCAAAATGAAGATATGGATTATCGGGAAGTTCAGAAAGAAAGGAGCAATAGGTAGGAAGAAAGAGAAAGGAAGCAAGGTAAAGGAAAGGACATGGAAAGGATAAGGAAGGAAAGAGTGTACTAATAGTAAGAGAGATTTCAAAAAGAGTAAAATTGAACTGGAAACCAGATAGAAACAGCCTACGGGTATAGTGTTAGGATTCACTACAAAAGGAAGATGTCAGCCATTAAAAGTATCTGAGAAGACAGTTGAAGCCATTGGGGGCATGCAATTAAATGTACAAAAATAAAACTTGTCAAGTTCCAGTTTTTTTGTTTTTTTTTTTTAATAGAGTGGTTCAATCATGCTAAGTGTTGAAGAGGAGTAAGTTTATAAGGTTTGATACCTACACACATTAGTTAGAGTGTGATGGCCTGGTGAATGGAAAGCACTGAACTCAGAATTATGAATTCTGGGTTCTAGTCCAAACTTGCCATTATTTTACCTGTACAAACCATTTAGTCATCTAATAGGGTGGAGACATTTGTAAACAGATAAATTATCAGGTTGGTAATTCCTATACTGAATATGATCAAAAGTGCTTAGGCAAATGATTTAATCCTTCTGGGTTCAGTTTCTTCACCTCTAAAATTAAATTGTTAAAAAATAAATTGTTTTAAACCTCTTACTCTATGTAGTACTCCCTCATGTAGTTCTGAATTGTTACAATGATATTAATATTTACCTCTAAAATATTTGCCTTTAAAAAGTATGTGAATGCATATGTATGTACATGCATATATACCTTTAACATACATTTTAAAAAATTTATTATGTAGTACACTGTTCATAGAAATTTCCCTATTCACTGAGACTGCCATACCCTCTCAGCTAATGAGGTGGAGTAGGACAGACCACATTGAATGCTCTGGGCCAGTGAATACTGTGCACTTGCATCTAATAAGTGCTCTACCACCCTTTGGAGAGTTGAACATGTTTTGAAACATGTATTGTTTATCTCCTGGAACTGATTTTTCTTGCCATTTATTTAGTGAGGAACAGTTTAGACCTATAGTGAGTGGCAAAGACATGCAAGTAAAGACTATCACTCTGATTATTAAAATGTAAGCTTTACAAAGGCCAGTGGCTTGAAGTGCCTCTAGAGAAATGATAGAGGAGAAAGAAGGTAAAGATTGTGTGGCCACCCATCTTCCAAAGTATAGACAAAGTCACAAATTGTCAAAGTACTATTTTGTGTCTTTTGATATAGGGTGACTTTGTGTTCACAAACATTTATCAAGCTTGTGCTATGTGTGCCCTGCACAGTGCTAGATGCCAGAGATACACTGGTGAACTTGATGAGACATGTCCCTCTTGGATTTTATCATTTAGTAGGAATGAGATAGCATTTAACAAGGGTCAGGGACCCATAGGAGGTCAATTTTGCCCAAGCAGAGTGTTGAATAAATGTTCTACCTGGTTGCTGGCAAAAACCATATAAACTGCATCTTTGATCACCACCTCAGCCTCTCCCTCCCTTTCCCCATTTCTGCATCGCACTGTAATGATGGTGTAAGGGAAAAAATATTGGAATTATACAGTTAGGTAAACTGAATCTCCAGGAGCACGTTATAAAGCATGTGTGGTACATGCAGCTGGGAATAAAGGTTGAGAACTCCTGACTTAAGGGTCAGTAACATTCAAATCTGTATTTGCAGGCCTGACCACATTCTTGAGTACAAATCCACATTTTTGAAAATGTTATTTTTTTTGTTTAATTAGCTGAAACCCACATTTTAATTACTTTACTTTTTTGTTTATAGGTTCAGGGACAAGTTCATCCTACTCTTGAGTCTAATGATGATGCTCTTCAATATGTTGAAGAATTAATTTTGCAATTATTAAATATGCTATGCCAAGCTCAGCCCCGAAGTGCTTCAGACGTAGAGGTATGATAAATTTTGTTTTGTATTTACTTTATATATATCTAATTTGTGCGTTTTTTAATTTCAGCAAAGGGGAAAAGAATTTGCTCTTTAATTCCACAAAAAATATATATGGTATATAAGAAAATGAAGACTGGATTTATTTTAACTTTGTACAACTTGTATATCCCTTATTTGAAATGTTTGGGACAAGAAGTGTTTTGGGTTTGGGATTTTTTCAGATTTTGGAATAATCGCAGTATACTTACTGGTTGAGCATCCCAAATGCAGAAATCTGAAATGCTCCAAAGTGTATTTCCTTTGAGCATCATGTCAGCTCTCAAAAAGTTTCAGATTTTTGGAGCATATCAGATTTCAGATTGGGTTAGGGATAATTGACCTATAGTGGATGTGACAGCTTGTATGTTTTAGTTGTTAAACTATTATTCCATATTTTGCTTTTAAGCTAAAATGAACAACTTCTTGATGTTAGAATGATATGCTCATACCTGTAAGAGTGGAATATGTCCAAGTGTTTCTTGTGTTCTAGCATTCCAAAAACATTTCCATTAATCTCTTGATATTCGGTTCTTAGATATATTTTAGGTTTTAGATGGTAAGTGACTTCTTTCTCACCAATCGAAAGAGAGGGAAACATCTAAACATCTAGGAAGGAGGTTCTGTAATCTTTTACAGAGATGATGTAGCCTCTGTCTTATTAGGGCTTATAATTTAGATACAAACAGGTACAGATAGGCATGTAGGCAATAACATAATGCGATATACTATGAGTAAAAGGTATATGGGAAACCAGGAAAAGGGTAACTAACATAGATTTTGGGGCTTAGGGATAGCTTCCCAGAGGAAGAGACATCTAAATTGAGTTCTGAAGGAGTCAAAAGTTTAAGACGAGAAGAAAAAAGGTTTAAAGTATACTACTTGCAGAAAATGGAAACTAGAGCTAGAAATATAAAAGGCGTTTTCTGGTAATGATGAAGAATCATTTGACTTTAATGACCTCAAGTATATAGTGGTTCAAATCTTTGGATTTCTGTGACTTTGCTTTTGTAGCATTCAAGTGGAACACACAAAAAAGATAAGTGCATTGGATGGTGTTCTACCGTGGATGTACAGTGGTAGAAGGGTAGGGCAAGGGAATTGTAAAAACTGGTAATAGCAGTGATTTGCAACCTTTTTAGGATACAACACACATAGAACATAATAATGTTTTAATGGCACACAGTGATTGGGTAGGAGGTAATCTCTAGCTACCTCAGGCCCTACCCTCCTCCCTTGAGGGCTGAGGGATTGCTGAGAAGAGCATCAAAAAATCTAAATTGGATAACGAAATGTAATAATAGTTGATGGGTTTGCTATATAGTATTATGCACTAGTCTAAACACTTCTATGCTTTGTATTTCATTTAAACCTCATAATAACCCCATGGTGCTGTTTTTTTCCCTTACTTAGAATGGAAGCTCTGGGGATTTTTTTCTCATTCACTGCCGAGTCCCCAGCACCTAGAACATCTGGCACAGAGAAGGCACTCAAAAAATATATACTGAATGAATGAATGTGGAAACTGAAGCACAGAGAGGTTGAATAACTTGCCCAAGTTCATAGCTAATAAGTAGTGAAGCCAAGACTCTAACCCAAAATGTCTAGCTTTTTGAGCATGCATTCCACTAAACGATCCTGACAGGGAGGAGAGGCCAAACAGATTGGAAAAACATGGAGAGAACAGAGTATTGGATTTTTCAATAAAGTTAAAGAACTGATAACCCTGGAATATCTGAGTGAGAGAAATAGAATAGACTGGGATCAGAGAAAGAGTTATTTGAATCTAAGATTCCATAAGTAACATAGTTACAAAGCAGGATGTGGCCATGGGGTGGTGACTAGACTAGAGGTGAAAGTCTCCGAGACGAGGTGTTTACATCATTGAGAGGCCAGGGTATTTAATGTGTCCTTAATGTAGACAATAAAGTCACATTGGATGATGGCATATGAGTAGAAGAGTGATGTTCCAGAAGCAGTTTCCAGAGTAGAAAGGATACTAAATCTACCTTCATGTGGGTTATGGGACAAGGACAGTTCCCTGCTCTAGAAGTCTTCAGGTAAGATCCAGATTTCAGTTGAGGAAAAGAGGTATTAAGGAACATTGAATAACAGGTTGTAGATGTAGAAAAGTTCGAATACCCTATGGAACAGTAATTCACTTTGATTTCTTAAATAATTCAAAGTAAGTTTTTAAATATTTTTATCCCATTTTTCCATTGAAGTATAAGATCACATATCTTTTATTCATAATTTCCTTTAGGCACCTATTTTCACCGGGCTTCACAAAGTAGATCTTGAATAGAACTGGTTGCCTGACTCTCCTTCTCATTAACAATTCCAGTTGCTCTTTTGGATCGTGGTTAGGGATCGTTAGTTAGGTTCCTCCACAGTGTTTATAAAATGCAGCATCCAACCCTCTGTCTAATGCATTAGAACGAGGTTACAGATCTCGTCTTGCCTATTATTCTGATGTTGGTACATTCCAGATATTTGCTAGTCTGGTGACATTGCTAATTCAAATTCAGCTCTTTCCAGATACACTGTATAGTACCTATGCTTATCTAATTTCCTTCTTTTAATTAATATAGAAACTAATACACCATTTGCCAATATTGAAGATCTCCATGAATTCTCAGAAATAACTGTGAGTCTCTCAGTCTTCCACTTGCATAGATTTATCAATATCTAGGTATTCAAAACTCTAAATAAAGGATATTCCATAGTTTTTGGGTTTTTTTAAAGAAACAGAATCTCTCTATGTTGCCCAGGCTGGCCTTGAATTCATGGGCTCAAGTGATCCTCCTACCTCAGCCTCCCAAATAGCTGGGACTATAGGCATGTGCCCAGCTTCATAGCTTTTTAATACACAGAAGAGAACTTCTGAGATATCTAAGATATTTACCCTATACCCTGTATTTTTAAGCACTTCATCTAGGCCCTTAAAATAGAGGTAGCCATATGAAATTCCAGTGAGCTGGCTTTGGGGCTGGGGACAGATTTTTTGGAAAGAGAATATATAACAGTATAATAGTAATAGAAATGTCAATCAGTTGTATAAGCCTATTAGGCTTTTTCATTTCAAAGTACTGTCATATAAATTTTTATGTCCTTACAACAATCTTGTGGGGTAGTTATTATTCTTATTTTATATATTAGAAAATTGACCCTCAGAATAGTAGAATAGATAGAAATGATGAAAACTTGGTTTTTTTCCAATCGATAGTCAAATACCCTTCTTCCTGTACCATTCCTGGAAGGGTATTTAGATAAAAATATGGAGATGTGGAGATTCTAAAAGGATATAATGGTGTCTTAGTCCATTCAGCCTGCCATAACAAAATACCTTAGACTGGGTAATTTATAAGTAGCATAAATTTATTGTTCACAGTTCTGGAGGGTGGGAAGTCCAAGGTCAAGGTGCTAGCAGATTCAGTGCCTAGTGAGAGCTCATTCTCTGCTTCCATGTGTCCTCACATGGCTGAAGGAGGAAACATGCTCCTTCAAGCCTCTTCTTTAAAGGCACTATATGGCAGAGCCCTCATGACCTAATTACTTCCTAAAGGCCCTACCTCTTAATATCACCACAGTGGGGTTTAAGTTTCAACATGGGGATACAAACATTTAGACCACAGTAAATGGTATCTTATTCTTTTATCAGGAAATAATTTTCCATTTCCCTCATTCATTAGGATTCAGTATTTCTTTAATAAACTTACAGAGCTTTCTATTAAAATAATAAGAGCCCTGAATTTGGCAAGCCCTTCAAATACATTTTGAAGTGAGAGAAAATTCATCAGAATTTATAAAATAAAAAAATTTGAGGACCATATAAAAAATGTATTTAAAAAAAATAGATCAATCTGAATTAGCAGCATATATACATTTTTAAATTTTTCTAAAAATTATGCTTTGTAGTGGTTACCAGAGGCTGGAGTGGTTGGGGGGAGAGTAGGTTGGGGACATGTTGGTCAAAGAAAAGATATTTATAGTTAGGAGGAGTAAGTTCAAGAGATCTATGGTACAGCATGGTGACTATAGGTAAGGATGATATATTGTCTTGAAAAATGCTAAGAGAGTGGATGTTAAGTTCCACCATAAAAATGATAACTATGTAAGGTAATGCGTTTGTTAATTAGCTAGGTTTAACCATTCCACAATGCCTATGTCCTTCAAAGCATCATGTTGTACGTGATAAATACGTACAGTTTTAGGTGTCAGTTCAAGAAATAAATAAATTTGAAAAAACATTTTTAAAAGAATGCACTTTGCTTTAAAGTATAAGCATAATTCAAAGTAGGGTGGCAATTACTGCTTAATTTTTGGTGGCCCCTAAGGCGTATGTTTTAATGAAAAACTAAGACTGATTTTTAGTGGCCCTATAGTTTTAGGAAAATAAGTGCTTCAAAAGTGCTTGAAAACAGGTGGATAGCACACACATCTTGCTTATGCTAATTAAAAGGTTTTGATAAATTGTACTACAGATTATCACAAATTGTGAACCATCATAGTCCAAACAAATGGGATTTTTGTTTTAATGATGTAGCCAATATTCACTAATACATGCCACCAATATATGAATATTTACTCTCTGTTAGGCAGTGTTCCAGATGAATAAGAACATACAGTTGTTCCTCAGTATCCATAGGAAATTTGTTCTAGGTTCCCCCCACCCCCTGCAATACCAAAATCTACGGATGCTCAAGTCCATTACATAAAATAGCATAGTGTTTGCATATCACCTATACACATCCTCCCATATGCTTTAAATCACCTCTAGATTACTTATACCTAGTACAGAGTAAATACTGTATCAACAGTTGTTATACCATATTTGTTATTTGTATCATATTTTATTGTTGTATTATTATTTTTTATTGCATTTTTTCCCAAATATTTTTTATCCATGGATGTGGAATCCATGGATATGGAGGGCGGACTGCTCTGGGAGCGTAGAGAAAGGGGATAAGATAGTATAAAAACTGTTCCAATCTGGTTTGTTTTTCCCTCTCCTGTAATAGGTATCATTTTCTATATTTAGCAAAAGCTTGTAGTATTTTTTTTTCCTTTGATATGTCCCTGGTAAAGTATATTCTTTAATTTCTTAGGTCTTGTCCTTTCATAATTGTATTGTTCTTTATTTCTGTCTGGTTAACTAACTGTCTTCCCTTTCCGGCCTGCATGTCCTATATTTAACCAGCTTTGATTTCTTAGGACACTGATACATTTTTCTTCTCCTCGTTTAACTCAGGCTTTCTTGAGCTCCTTTATCTTAGACTTTTTTGTCATGAGCCTTCTCATGCTAAAATGTAAAAAGTCTGCTTTCTTTTTCTGTTCATTTTTTTCTTTAGTTTTTTTCCTTTCCTTGGCATCCTAAAGAGTCCTTACAATTTCTAATAAGTTTTCCATTAACATTTAGATTTCCCAAGTAATTTCTCCATATTTCTACCTTTCCCAACCAAAAAAAATTTCTCCCACACATTCTAAGCCTTTACTACTACTAGTAATGGGACTACAAAAGTACATGGGGATCTGAATTACTGCCCTCAAGTACATACATAGGAATTTCCATAAGACCTAGAATATTTGTATTGGTATTGATCTTCAAGATTATCTGTTTAAAACCCCTTTATTGTGTAAAGGAAAAGACAAGGTTCTGCTAATAAGAGGCAGAGCTGAATCTCAAGCATAGCTCTGTATCTCATTAATTTTTTCCAGAGGTACTAGATATTAATCAAAATGGACTTTCTCATTTAAAACAAGTAAAATTATTAATCTTGAAATTAGGAGAGTAATAGTATTCTGATTTACAAATCTTTCATTGACCATTCCTCTTTGAGCTTCTTTACATTAAAAAAATATATAAAATATTTGTGAAAGACATTTTATTTTGCTATAAAATTATAATTAAATTTGCCACTGCAAGAGATAAAGTAATTCTTTCAATTTGGCCTTTCCACATTCAAGGCACATTTTTCTGACCCTACTAATCTTTTCCCATATATTCTGACCCTTGGTCTTACCTCCTTAGTACGTATTTGTTAATTTGATGTCATCAATACACTAATAGGTTTAAAATATGCTGTTCTTCATTATTATCATTTTCCCTTTCTTTTATCATTCCAGATTTTCTTTCCCCTTTTCTCCTTCCTCAAAACAATAAATTTGGAATGAGGTGGATAAAATTGATATGGATAGGAATTGCTGTTCTTCTACCTCAATCCCTGCCTACAGTTTGCCTGTGTAATTCTACCACTGGTGACCTTTTTTTCAGACACAGGTTAAATCTGTTTAGAATTGTCAGATTGAGTTCAACTACTGTCCTCTTCCACTGCTTTTCTAACTCCACTATACACCAGTGTTTTTTAGACTCCCGGTCATGACCCCCTATTAGTAAGTCATAAAATCACTTTAGTGCTTTGCCCAGCCAACATTTTAAAAAATAGAATGGAATAGAAAATATCAGCGTGCTGCATATAATGACAAGTTTTGTTTTTTGAAAGTTTATTTCAGTTGAGTATGTGTGGTGTATAAAGATGTAATGTAAAAAGTGTTGAATTTATTATTTCTTAATATGAGTTAAGGTTTAAAAAAAAAGTTGAAAGGCCACAGGGTCATACCATTATTAGGTTGGTATCATGGTTATACCCATTTGGTTATCCATGGGTTAAACTTATCAGTATAAACATTTTAATTGAAAACCATGGTGATGTTAGTCCTAAATCTCTTGTCATTTTTGGATTAACAAGTCTGTAGAATTGACTTGGACAAGAGAAAATAATTTTTGTTTTGGGTGTTCCTTTCTATCCCTTTCCCCCTTCTTTTCTCTCCTTTTTCACCTGCCATACTCTCCCAATATTTTGAACCTTTGTATTGCTTTTTACTACATGAGGCCAGTAACCTAGAAAATAGCTTTTCAACTAGGGAGTTGAAAAGGTTTGTAAACTCCATTTTTAACTATAATAAGTTTTTTAAACATGCTTCTAATTCCATTAATTAGAATTAAAATGATCAATTTTTTTATTTGGCAGCTGATTTAGCCTTGAACATAGATAAAGAGGAAATTTATTAAAATTGAATGGGTTAAACTTCTCAATTTATAAATTTGCTCATATGTCTTAGAATCATTGTGTTCCTCCACCTCTCCCCACCCCCCGAGTATCACATAGCAATCTTTTTTATTTTCCATTTTACTAGCAACAAATTATTCAGATTTATAATTAGGGATGATTAATTTCATCTAGTAGTTTTAAGTACTAGTTGAAAACTGATCATGCAAAGTACACGTGTTAAAGTTATGTGATAGCGACCTCTACTGGTTTTAGTTATGGTATCCTGCAAGTGGATTTTTTTAATTTGAGAGGGTGAAAGCACCTATTGTTTGAAGTAAATTACATTAGTTTATTAAAGTAAGGAAATTCATCTGTTACTGTAACCTGAGTTCTTTCACGTTCAATGGAAATTTTAACTGAATAACTTCTAGAAATTAAATTGAAATATTTTGGTAAAAATTAATGACCTATAGAGGACTTTAAAGATAAGGTACAGTGTATTAAATTTGCTGTTACCAACACAAACCATAGATTTCCATGATTTGTAAATAGTTTTGAAGTTAAGTACCTTTGCATGGTGGATTAAGAAAATAATGCTTAGAGGTTTCAATAGCAAAATGCTACTTGAGCTTGTAATTGATATTGAAAGTAAAGACAAGTGAATGATGATTGGATTTAGATACTTGCTTCTTAGGCCTTGTTCCTTAAAATTTTATAAAGGTACTGCTTAAAGTGGTTTCTACTCATTCTTGTCATTAGCTTTATCAGAGTGAAGTTGAAATTCAGGATGTGATTTTCCCCCTAGATAACAGAAGTTATGTTTAGTCTCTCAATTGCCTAATTAAGAAACCATCATTGACAATTATAGTTTTCTCTTGGCTTAAGTATGTTAGTAAAGTAAATTATACTACCTGTGAAAAGCTCTACTTTTGGTATTCTTCGATATAAAAGTAAATTTTAAGTGAAGAGCACTATTTAATATATTTGTTGCTTAGTTGTTATTTTCCTATTTTCCAAGGAACGTGTTCAAAAAAGTTTCCCTCATCCAATTGATAAGTGGGCAATAGCTGATGCCCAATCGGCTATTGAAAAGAGGAAGCGAAGAAACCCTTTATCTCTCCCAGTAGAAAAAATTCATCCTTTATTAAAGGTAAAGCTGAAATACTGCCTTCTTGCCTTTTAAAAGAAAAATAAAACCCACCATTTTCATACAATAAGAATATAATTTATGGATAATAGTCAACTGAAGAGTAAAATTCTCTTGTAAGTTTTCCAGAGATTCTTGTGATTGGGGAGGGATGCTATGATAATAAGAAAGTATAAATCGGGCAACATGATTTAAAGTAATTTCACATCAATAGTAATTAGCAAATTGAAAGGCCTAAGGAAGTTATTATTGTGGATTTTGTTTATCTCAGGTGTTACTAGAATTGCAAAGAGAATTCATAAAACTCCTCCTTTCTTGTTGATTACAGACCTAAGTGTTCCTATAAATTCTTTAGAATTTAATATTTTGTGTAGGGACCTCTGTGAAACTGCCATAGAGCTATGTGTAATCTTTGAACAAAAAGGTCCCCTAAACTATCCAGTCCTGCTAATCATTTAAATCAGTTAGTCAATCAGTTGAATCTCTCTAGAACTAATAGAATAACTGTTAGAAACTCTAATAATACTATTTCTATTTTATCTAATTGAATGAACAAACTATTAATTATCTGACAACAAAAATATAGGTATTATAGTAAAGTGATAGTGGTAGAAAATCCAGGTGTACTTGATCTTGTCCAAAATTTGAGGCTAAACACTTAGATGATGTTGAAATATTTTGCATTCAGTTTGAATAGAAATATTTGCCTTTATCTTACTGACTGGTCTGAGGAAATATGCAAGTTGTGGAAAACTACTAAATTATTAGTAATTGCATACTTCTTTGTAATTCTTTTCACGATTTTCATTGGCCATACAGTGAATTATATTCTAAGAGAATTAAGAAATTGAGGTATATACATGCTATGTTAATGATTCTAAATTTTGAATTTTATGATCTAATTGTGAATATCATTTCAATTTACTTTAAAACATCTTTATCATGACACACTTAATAGTTTTTACATATCCTAAAAGGTAAATGCAACCTGTCCCCAACTTATAATAAACTTATTTCAAAGGTTTTTTCCTCCTTAATTGGATTGTTTAGAAAATAAAATTTGTTATCCTATAGGAATTGACCAGTCCCACAAAAGCCCATATTCTCTTTGAAGTCTAATAACAGAACTATTTAACATGCTCTTAACAACTACCATTATTCAGTAGGACACAGCATGAATTTTTTTTTGTAGAAACACCAGGGATACCAGGTATGTGCCACTAAGGTTTTGGGGAGCCCAACTTCCTTTGGAAAGGGTAGAGGTATAAGGCTAGTAGATATTCCTAAATACCAATAACATATTAACTCTCATTCTGTATAAAACAGAAAACTCATTGGTCATAGTTACTTCCAGGTATTCTGAATTTGGTAACAAAGAGCATTTGCACCCCTCCCCAAACTTGGGCTTCCCTTCATAGGTTAGTAATCTGTACTTCTCAAGTATTATATTTTACATGATCAGAGGTGATTTTGTCTTGCCTTTTCTTAGCTTACATTTTCAATAGTAATACATATATTATTCATAGTTGAACCACTTAAAAGTAAATGTCATTGATAATCACAGGCCTCAGTAAAAGTTAAGCTAAATTGCATATGTTTTTTTATTTTTAATCAGTGCATTAAACTTGTAATAGATGATGTTTAAACTTGCTTTTCTTTTAATTTTGCAGGAGGTCCTAGGTTATAAAATTGACCACCAGGTTTCTGTTTACATAGTAGCAGTATTAGAATACATTTCTGCAGACATTTTAAAGTTGGTGGGGAATTATGTGAGAAACATACGGCATTATGAAATTACAAAACAAGATATTAAAGTGGCAATGTGTGCTGATAAGGTAGGAAATTGAACTTACGTTTTGTTCTTAAATTTTTATTTGTGATTTATTGGATGCTAAGATACTATTCAGACAAAATAAAGTTGTATATTATATGTTGGGTGATATTTCCAGTAATTTACTAGCAAATATTTAAGATATCATTTGTAGAAATAGGATGTTAGATATGTAATATTAAAATGTGTTTAAGCATGCCATGCAGTTTTTTCTTATGTCCTGCTTTAACTAGGGTTAACTACAGTAATAATCTCTTAATAGTAAATTTCTTAAAATTTTATTTGGATTGGAAGGTTTAGAAGGTTATGGATTTACTTGAAAATTTTTGAAAATGTAAAAATGTAATGATAGAGTTTTACCTCAGTATTTAGTTTTCTTTAGATATACTTATATGATTTACAATAATAATAAGAACAAACATTTATTGAAAGTTAAGCATATAAATGGGCTCATCTCATTTGGTCCTTATGATACCTTTCTAAGGTAGGTGATATTATCTATATTTTATAAAGGGGAAACAAATTCAGAGAAATAGAGACATTGCTCCAGAATTTTCTGAGAAGTTTCAAAACCTAGACTGGAACTCCAGATCTGTCTGAATCTAAAGCTTTTAATTATTGCCTCAGGGTTTTTGTTTTATGAAGCCAGGCACGGGGGGCCCAGCTACTCGGGAAGCTGAGGTGGGAGGATGGCTTGAGCCCAGGAGTTCAAGGCTACAGTGAGCTGTGATCACACCACTGCCCTCCAGCCTGGGAGACAGAGCAAGACCCCGTCTCTAAAAAAAGAAAAGAAAAGAAAATGACAAAATGACTTTGCAGAAATGAAAATATTTTCTGATGAAGCATTTTATCCCATTTTCCTCACTATACTCTTATTGATTTGGAGTATTCTTTCTGATTACTGAATCCACTTAATTACGTTTTAGTGTTTATTTGTTCTTTCAGAATGTGGCCATATAGACTTAAAAAAAATCACCTAATCTGAAGAAGAATTTCAGATGTTTGGTATTTTTAAATGAATAACTATTTGGCTTTAAAAATTATTTTAAAATGAATATAAAATATTTGATAATTTTTAACAAATTAGGTAAATAAAATATTTTTGAATACCTACTATGTGTGCACACAGAGAGGAGATGCAAGAGAAGGATGAAACAAGGCTCCAGAGTTGAGGAAGGAATACTTATATTCATGAGAAAAGCAGAAAGTAGCACAAGATAAAATATTATTTTATTTTATTGTGTTTTAGGGATAATGATGCTGTAGAAGTTCACAAGAAGGAGAAAGATGAGTTTCAGCAAGAGTAATGATAGACTTCTTGGAGGAAACAGGGCTTGTTTTGATCTATTCCCAAGAAATGTAAGAAAAGAGGCCAACTAGCAGGCTATAAGAATTATTCACATAGGAGATAGTATGGCCATGGAAAAGGTGATGGTGGCAGGGCATGGAACAGAGAAAACCAAGTCAGAAAATTCAAAACAGGATTTGGGAACAAATTAGAAGTAACAGGTTAACAAGAGAGACAGACAGATACTAGTGTTGATAGAGAACTTGCAGTAGGTAGTACATGATATCAGATGTAGAATTCTGTTTTAGAGAAGCTGTGGAGGGATGGTGGCAATATATTGAAGAAGAGACAATTGTATATCTGCTTTCTTTTTTATCATTTAAGAACTGTATTCAAAGAACTTAGGAGATTTAACTTCATATTTGACTATAGATTCATGTTCTATTATACTTTTTTATATCTCTGACTATATAGGTATTGATGGATATGTTTCATCAAGATGTAGAAGATATAAATATATTATCTTTAACTGATGAAGAGCCTTCCACCTCAGGAGAACAAACATATTATGATTTGGTAAAAGCATTTATGGCAGAAATTCGACAATATATAAGGGAACTAAATCTAATTATAAAAGTTTTTAGAGAGCCCTTTGTCTCCAATTCAAAACTGTTTTCAGCTAATGTAAGTATCATTGTATATATGTCTGTCATTGCATGTGGTGTTTAATTTGCATGACCACTTCAAAATTGAATTTATATAGTTCATGATTACTAATTTGTTAATTTTTTAAGTTGTGAGACTTAATTCAGGATCACAAATAAAGTGCTACAACAGTTTCAAGAGATTAAAACATCAGAAATTAAAAGATAAAACCCAAAGTAGACTGGTTATGTACGTGAAAGTGAATTCGCAGAATCTTCCATGTAATCAAAAGAATAAAGCCTCTTGTTTAGGTGGAGATGTTTTTGTTTAATTTGACTCATTTTAGTCATTCAACCAACACTTCATCAATGCCAACTGTATTGTCAGATACCATGCTTCGCAATGGGGATTCAAAGATAATAAAAAACAATTCCTTCCTTTAAGTTTAGTCTAGTCAAGACAGAGATGTAAACTTCAAATGGCAATACAGTGTGGTAATATTACCATAATAGAAGTATGATAGCAGTATTATTGAGAGCACAAAGGAAGGAGCCAGTAACATTGAAACTTAGACAAAGGATTACTGATCTTGTAATAGTAATCAAACTAACCTAATTGAGTCCTGGTGAAATGCAAAGTGAGAGCAGGTGAGGTTATCCAAGGAGGTTACATGGTAGTAATTCTTAGAAATGTAGCCACACAGCCATAAGTGACTAATGGAAAAACAATGCTCATTACAGAGGCTAGGAGTAGGGCTCAAGTTATGGCAATGAGTGAACATTAAAAATTAAAGGATTCAATCATGGTGATCGTTGTACAAATCTGTAAATATACTAAAAACCATTGAATCATTCACTTTAAATGGATGAATTGCATGGTTTGTAAATTATATTTCAAAAGTTGTTTAAAAAAATAAAAGAGTAGGCCAGGCACAGTGGTTCAGCTCACACCTGTAATCCCAGCACTTTGGGAGGCTGAGGCAGGAGGATCGCTTGAGACCAGGAGTTCAAGACCAGTTTGGGCAATGTAGCAAGACCCTCATGCTATAAAAAATGAAAGAAAAAATTAGCCGAGTGTGGTGGTGTGCACCTGTAGTCCCAGCTACTTGGAGGCTGAGGTGGGAGGATCACTTGAGCCCAGAGTTCAAGACTGCAGTGAGCTCTGATTGTGCCACTGTACTCCAGCCCGGGCGACAGAGCAAGACCCTGTCTCAAAACAAATAAAACACAAACAAACAAAAAATAAAATTTTTTTTGAAAAATAAGAGTAGAGGAGAGGCAGAGATTTCCTAGGACACAACAATCAAGAACCAAAAATGGCCAAAAAGCACATCAAAAGATGCTCAATATCAATAATCATCAGAGAAATGCAAATTAAAACCACACTGAGATACTACCACCACTTATTAGAAGGGCTAAAATTAAAACACTCATAATACCAAATGTTGAAAAGGATATGGAGCAACTGCTTGTAGGAATGTAAAATTCCCACATTACTTGTGAGAATGTAAAGTAGTATAAACATTTTAGAAAATAGTTTGGCAGTTTCCTATATTAATAAATATAAACTAACCATACTACCCAGCAATTCTACTCCTAGTTTTTTACCAAGAAGAAATGAAAACATGTCCATACAAAACTTGTTTATGAATATTCATAGCAGCTTTATTTGTAATAGCCCCAAACTCAAAACAACCCAA
Organism: Daubentonia madagascariensis; assembly: GCA_023783475.1. Classification (NCBI taxonomy): domain Eukaryota; kingdom Metazoa; phylum Chordata; class Mammalia; order Primates; family Daubentoniidae; genus Daubentonia; species Daubentonia madagascariensis. The sequence goes on along the minus strand of JAKFHU010001035.1, from coordinate 33,121,908 downwards.
ATGTCTATCAACAGGTAAATGGATATACAAACTATGGTATATCCATACAATGAAATGCTACTCAACAATAAAAACGAATGAAATAGTTATATATGCAACAGCATGGATGCATCTCAAAAATATGAGCAAAGAAACTAGACACAAAAGACAGATATGATTCCATTTTTTCAGTATTCTAGAAAAGACACTTCTATAGTGACAGAAGGCAGATGACTGGTTTCCTGGGAGTGAGAGTTGATGAGGATTGGGGCACAAGGAAACTTCTTAAAAGGCTGAAAAGGTTCTGCATCTTGATTATGGTGGTGGTTACAAGGGTGAATAACTACACAAAATCTCATCAAAAGAGCATTTAAAATAGGAGTCTCTTATTGTATATGAGCCATGCCTCAAGTTGATTTGATGAAAATATAGTCACTGATAAAAGTAGTCAAATCAAATAATAGTAATCAATGGATGTTAATGTAATAGTACAAAATTGATAGATTAGATGTGGTTTAGATTCCACATTGCAAATAATCTTTAATAAACTAACATATGTTGAATTTTGGTGTAGTACGGTAAGAGGATATTCACTCTATATGAAATGCCCAGAATAGGCAAATCCATAGAGACAGAGAGTAGATTCGTGGTTGCCAGGGACTAGGGAGAAGAGGGAATGGAGAGTGACTGCTAGTAGGTACAGGGTTTCTTTTTGAGGTAATGAAATGTTCTAGAATTTGATACTGGTGATGATTGCACAACCAATACTGAAAACCACCGAATAGTAAGTACACTTTAAAAGGGTGAATTTTGCTGGGTGCAGTGGCTCAGGCCTGTAATTCAAGCACTTTGGGAGGCCTAGACAGGGGGATTGCTTGAGGTTGGGAGTATGAGGCTGTAGTGAGCTGTGATTGTACCACTGCACACCAGCCTGGGTGACAGAGCAAGACCCTGTCTCAAAAAAATTTGCACTGGGTGAATTTTATGGTATGTGAATTATATCTCAGTAGAATAGTTACACAGAAAAAGAAAAGGATATTCACAATTATTTGAATAGACTATTAAAATACAGCTACATATCTCTGTAAAGCTAGATTCTCTTCATATACTTTAAAATAATGTATCACAATAGATTGAATGCAGAAATAGTATGAAAATCCTGCTTTCTTTTATTAAGCTACATGTTAGATATATGTAAAATGTAAAACAATGCCATTCTTCTACTAAATGTTTTTTTGTTGTGGTCATAGTTACTTTTTATAAAAATGGTATTTATATTAACACACAGTAGGTTCATTGTTATTTTTAAATGAACTAAACATTTTAAAAATTTCTTGGTTTTAACTTCTAATATGGTAAATATTGATATATTTATAAACAAAAGCTTTTTGGAATCTTCTATAATTTTTAAGAGTGTGAAGGAGTCCTGAAACCAAAAAGTTTGAGAGCTACTGACCTAGAGAAATGTATTTGCAAATTGTACATCATTGCAAAAGGAATTCTTGAATTGTCCATTATTTATATTTGTAAGTCATTAAAATTTATTACTGTGTCTGCCATGTTAAATGACCTATTGGCTCAAAATTTGTTTTTTATCATTATACAGCCTCACTGAATTAATCTGTTTCCCCCCAAACAGGATGTAGAAAATATATTTAGTCGTATAGTAGATATACATGAACTTAGTGTAAAGTTACTGGGCCATATAGAAGATACTGTAGAAATGACAGATGAAGGCAGTCCCCATCCACTAGTAGGAAGCTGCTTTGAAGACTTAGCAGAGGTAAGTACTTCAATTATATACCAAAAAAGGTCTGCATAAAAGCCTACATTTGTATTAAAATTGGAAATCTTTTCTTGAGTCCAGCTAAAGTCATAAATATTAACTGATGACTGTTTGTCTATTATTGCTCCTTTTTCATAGGGTCAATGTCAGCATTTGTTTCTATTACCTTACCAAGCACAGAAAACATAGTCTTTTATTAATTATATAATAGAAAATCAGATACCACTGAGGGAGGTATTACAGCTGATACCCAATGGCCTACTGTAAAATCTTACATAACAAGGCTAAGAAAAGTCAATGAATGACCTATGAAGGAAGAGGCCATAGAACTTGGATCTATTTGTGTTCCAATCTAGGCTCTGCTACTTATTAGTTGTGTGTCTGTGGGCAAGTTATTTCACTTTTCTACACCTCCATATCTTTATTTGTAAAATAAGGATGATAATACAGGTTGAGTATCCCTATTCTGAAAATTGAAAATCTAAAGTGCTCCAAAATCCAAAACTTTTTGAGCACTAGCATGATGCTCTAAGGGGAATGCTCATTGGAGCATTTCTGATTCCAGATTTTCAGATTAGGGATGCTGAACCAGTAAGTATATTATAGATATTCCAAAATCTGAAAAAATCACAAATCTGAAACACTTCTGGTCCCAAGCATTTAGGATAAGGGTTACTCACCCTATAATAGGACTCAGGATTTTCATGAAAGTTAAATAAAATAACCTATCTGAAGTATTTAGCTAACCACCTTCACACAGTAAGCTACTCAATATGTGATAACTGCATTATTATTTAGAATAGGAAGAATTAAGTGAATAGGAAAATAAGGTCCAGGGGCCTAGGTAATTCAGATACCATGGGGTAGAAAAACAGGTTACCTTCTCCTTAGATATTTCAAATGCTAAAATATATGAGTAAGTCCTAATAAGTTTGTGATTGTGAAGTTTCTAGCTCTTTCTGTGTTCTCTCTCTAAAATCCACTTTTATTATAACACAGTATTGAGCTTGTAAAAAATTTTTTTTAATTACGACTTTAAGGCAAAATCACATGGTAAGTTCAAGCATCACCACATCTACTCCTTTCTTGTTCCAAACACACAGAAGTAATAAAGTATAAAAAGAAAAAAGTATTGGTTGACAATGTTTGGCTGATTTTTTTAAAAAGTGGAATATACATAACTAGACTCAAAAACAAGAACAGAAATGGAATAGACATTCAAGGTAGTAAGCTCTGGTATCTGGGTGTTTAGGCTCTTAAGGACAATGAGGGACTAAATGTGCTCCATGCGGGGAGCACAGTTTGGGGGATGTCCACGATTGTAGCTCTGACACAGGCAGTGCATGGGCAATATATATAGCCAAAGTGTTGTACCCCCATACTATTCTGAAATTTAATAGATAAATAAATAAATAAATAAAATCAAAAAAATAAAATAAAATAAAAAATAAATGTGCTCCATGAAAGCCAAAGCAAGACTTCTTACTCCATGTCCCTGCTTATAATAGGAAGCTAGGAAAATCTGCTAACCTGCTGTCTACAGTAAGGTTTTATAGAAAGTTGTGGACATGAGGTGGGGAGACAAAAACATTGCCTTACAACAATAACTTAAAGTTTCCCATGATATTAAGCCAATGTGATCATAAAGCCTGAGCTCCAAAAGTCATTTTAAGAGTAGGTTCTTGTTTAGAAGAGTGATTTTAAAGGGATGAGCCAAAAAAAGGAGACCAAAAATTGAAGGCATCCCACTAAGAAGCCTATAATAAAAAATCCCAATTAGACAAATTCTAATTCTAATTCTGAGGATATCTAACGAAATCAACAATCACAACATGAATTTATTCCAGATGAAATTAATTTTGTACAATTAGACACAAAAAGTTTAAAAGTAGTTTAGGATGCTCATAGAGATAAGTGAAGAAATATGATCTATTTATAAAGAAGACATTGTGAAACAAATACAGGCAGAAAGGAAACAACAGATAGGTATCAAAATAAACAATTAGAAATACTGAGAATTAAATATACAGGCATTGAAATAATTCATTATGTAGTATAACATTTGCTGGGGGCTAAAATTAGCCAGGCGCAGTGGCTCATACCTATAATCCTAGCACTTTGGGAGGCTGAGACGGGAGGATTGCTTGAGGCCAGGCGTTCAAGACCAGCCTGGGCAACATAGCAAGACTTGGTCTCAACAAAATAAAAATTTAAAAAATTAGCCTGGCATGGTGACACGCACCTGTAGTCCTAGCTACTCAGGAGGCTAAGGCGGGAGGATTGCTTGAGCACAGGAGTTCGAGGCTACAGTGAGCTGTGATTGCACCACTGCACTCCAACCTGGGTGACAAAATAAGACCCCATCTCTAAAAAAATTAAAATAAGTGATTTGAAAAAAAGGATAAAATTAGTAAATGGGAAGATTGAATTGAGCAATTCACTGAGAATATGATGCAAAGACCAAGATAAATATGAAAGACCAATTAAAAGTATTAAAGACTACACTGAGAGTCTTCGTATACATCTGATAGGAGTTCCAGACAAAGAGAACAATGGAAAAGCAATATTTGAAGAGATAAAAATTGAGAATTTTTCAGAAATGACATTAGTTCCCAGATCAAAAATGAACTCAAAATATGTTCAGGATAAATAAAAATAAACCCACAGCTAAAAACATGGTAGTGAAACTATAGAACATCAAGGATAAAGGGAAAATCTTAAAAGCTATGGGACAGAAAAGAGAATATTACCTGCAGAGGACCTATGAGTAGAATGATAGGTTTTTCTTTAACAATAGAGTCTAGCAGTCAGTTGAGTAGTATTGTCAAAGTACTAAGGAAAAATAGAATTTTCTACCCAACTACACTATTACTAGAGTAAGTACAAAATTTAATAAAGTTTGCAGGAGAAAACATAAGTGATCTTCATGACCTTGGAATAGACAAAGAGTTCTTAAGCAGGACACAAAGCACTCATCATAAAAGAAAAAAATTGATAAACTGGATTTCCTACATTAAATCTAAGAACATCTGTTCAACAGATAAAATTTAAGAGTGAAAAGGCAAACTGTAGACTGGGAGACAATATTTGTAATATACATAGCCAATGAAAGACTCATATCTGGAGTATGTAAAGAACTACAAGTCAATAACTAAAAGACAGATAGCTCAGGTTTTGTTTTTTTTGTTTTTTTTTAAGTAGGGAAAAGACTTGAGTAGGTACTTTACAAGAGAAGAAAAGGTGCTCAACATCATTATTCATCAAGGAAATGCAATTTAAAACCACAGAGCAGCTGGACCTCTACATTGCTGGGGGTGGATGAATTCACAATGGATAATTAGTGTTATATTCACACAATGAAATGCTGTGTGGCAATAAAAAAGAATGAATTACTGATAAAAGCAGCAACATAATGTTGGCAAAATAAGAAGAAATAAGAAAGTACATGTTACTTATTTCCATTTATAGGAAATTCAAAAACATGTAAAACAGATCTTTGGGAATAGAAATTGGAATAGTGGTTGGGGAACATGAAGGAGCTTTCTGAGGTGCTAGAAATGTTCCATTTCTTTATCTGGGTGGTGGTTACACAAATGCATTGCATACATATACAAAAATTCATCAAATGTTGGACTTTCTGTAAATCATACCTTCATTTATCAGAAAATGAGAAACAAATAAAAACCATTTCAAATATACAATGACCAAGAGAGGTTACTACACATAGGCACTCATTACAAGAAGTATTAAATGTTCTTTAGCAAGAAGGAAAGTTGTACTCAGAAAGAAGTCAAGAAATATAAGAACTAATAGTGAGAAAGAAATTGGTAAATGTATTGGTAAATTTATGAGCTACTGAATAGTTTGAAAACCAAATTTTATATTTTGTCTTCAAGAAGGAAAGGTTAAACTATATTTCCAGGCATCAATAACAAAATGTACTGTATATAAAATGGACTTGTATTTATGATCAAAGAACAATTTTAAACTCTGAAAAATTTACAGGTAACCATATTATATTTTTTAAAACATTTAGGAAAATCAAAAGAATAGAAATACTACCTATAGCTTACATTGTACAGATAGGAAAAAAAGAACTATAGTAACACTTTCTATCATTTCCACATATAATAGAAAAGAATAAATGAAGCAAAGAAAAGCAGTGATAATGAAAGCAAAATAATATGACACAAATAAACCCAACTACATTAGTAACTCAGTATATGCAAACTGATGAAACTCAGCCTATTTAATGGCTTGAGCCTGGGAGTTGGAGGTTGCAGTGAGTTATGATGACACCACTGCACTCTAGCCAGGGCAACAGAGTAAGACCCTGTCTCAAAAACAAAACAAAACAAAACAATACCTATATTTAACAAAAAAAAGAAAGAAAGAAAAAACTCTCCAACCTATTTAAAGAAAGTAAGTATCATATTTGATTTTTAAAAATTCATTTTATGGGCCAGGCATGGTGGTTCATGCCCATAATCTCAGCACTTTGGAAGGCCAAGGTGGGAGAACTGCTTGAGGCCAGGAGTTTGAGACCAGCCTGAGCAACACAGGGAGACCCTGTCCCTACAAAAAACTTAAAAAAAAAATTAGCTGGGCATAGTGGTACATGCTTGTAGTCCCAGCTACTGGGAAGGCTAAGCCAGGAGGATCACTTGAGCCCAGGCGTTCAGGGTTACAGTGAGCTATGATCACACCATTGCACTCTAGCCTGGGCAAGACAGTGAGACCCTGTCACCAAAAAAGAAAAAAAAATTCATTTTATACAGCTTACAAGAGATGTACTTAAAACAGAACCACAGGAATATTTAAGATAAAGGGATGGAAAAATCATAACATATAAAAGCAAATCAAAGGAAGTTGGTATACCAATATTAATTGAAATTAACTGATAAAATTAGTATAATTAGACAAAGTAAGCTTTGGGGGAAAAATAATTAGAGAGGAACACTACCTAATATTAAAAGGGACAATATCATGAAGATATAACAACCATGAATATGTATGCACCTGATTATAAAGCCCCAAAATAGAAGAAGTAGAAACTGACAGAAGGAGAAATGCAAAAATTTGCTATAAATAGTAGGAAATTTTAACACATCTCCATCAGAAATTAATAGAAACAGATTAGTAAGGCTGTAGAAGATTAGAAGAAAATGAACAGGTTTGATTTTATACACACACACACAGAGTTGGCTCTCTGCATCTGGGGGGAAAAAGCTGGTTGCATCTGTACTGAATACATACAGACTTTTTTTCCTTGTCATTATTCCCTAAACAAAACAGTATAACAACTATTTATGTAACATTTACATTGTATTAGATATTATAAGTAATCTAGAGATGATTTAAAGTATACAGAAGAATGTGTGTAGGTTATATGCAAACACTACACAATTATGTATATGAGACTTAAGCATCCCTGGATTTTGTTATCTGCATGGGGTCCTGTAACCAATTCCCCATGGACACTGAGGGATGACTGTGTGTGTGTGTATACACAGTCATTCCTTGGTACACGCAGGGGTACTGGTTCCAGGACCACCTGTATATACCCAAACCCACACATACTCAAGTCCTGCATAGGCCCTATAGAATCCACGTATACAAAATGTTGGCCCTCTGTATATGTGGCTTTCACATCCCACAAATACGGTATTTTCAATCCGTGTTTGGTTGAAAAGATCTGCATATAAGTGGACCCACACAGTTTAAACCCATGTTGTTCAAGGGTCAGCTATATATATTTTAACTCTGTTGCATTGGGGATTAAATTCTAACAGGAATTTTGGAGGGGACACCATCATTCAAACCATAGCAGCAGCCAAAGCAGTGCAGAGAAAAACTGCTTTAAAACATTGTAGAGTTTTACACATTAAAAAAAAAAAAGGAATAATTAAAAATAAATGAGTTAAGCTTTCAATCCAAGAAAAAGGAAAGATAACAGGGTAAACTTAAGAGAATATAAGCAAGGAAGTAAGAGAAGAACACAATTCATGAATTAGAAAACAAACAATAAATATAACAAAACTTCTTGTAAGGTTGATCAAGGGGGAATAAAGGGAAAGCACAAATATTGGGAAGAAAAAGAAGCTATAACTACAGATAGAAATTTTTTAAATCACAGAAGAATACCAAGATCCACTTAAATTTTTTAGAATTGTGATGAAATAATTAACTTTAAAAATATATAAAATAGCAAAATTGACTTAAGAAGAAATAAATGTCCTAAGTTAAAAACCATTTTTAAAAATGGATAGTCAAAATTATATTTCAGCAAATGACTTGAGGCACACACCAGGTGTTGTGAGTGCTTTGGTTTGAATGTGTCTTCCAAATTTCATGTGTTAGAAACTTAATCTCCAAATACATATGTTGATTGGAGGTGGGGCCTTTGAGAGGTAATTGGGATTAGATAAGGCCATCAGGGAGGGGCCCCCATGATGCCATTAGTGCCTTTATAAGAAGAGGGAGACCTGAGCTGACATGCTCTAGCTCCCTCACCATGTGAAATCCTGCACTGCCTTTGGACTCTGCAAAATCCCTGTCAGCAAGAAGGCCCTTACCAGATGCAGCTGCCTGATCTTGGACTTCCATCCTCCAGAACCGTAATAAATAAATTTCTTTTCTTTATAAATTACCCAGTTTCAGATATTCAGTTATGGCAACAGAAAATGGATGAAGACAATGAGTTTTACCAGTCTTCAAGAAATAGTAAATCTTTTTTTGCGAATTGTTCCAATGAATAGACACACAAAGTGCAACTTAAGTAGATCAGGATTATATAAATATATTGTCAAAACTAGATAAGGAAAATATTATGAAACATTCTCACATATTAACAAAACTGGCATAGAAAATTCATCAGTTTATAATACAATAAAACACTATGGCCAAGTATGATATATCTTAGGAAGTTTATTCTTAAGTGGTTTCATGTTTAAAAAAAGTTTTAATGTAATATTCCACATTAACAGGTTAAAATCTCAACAAATAAGAAAAAGCATTTCCTGAAATTAAAGATTCATTCATGAATTTCTTTAAAATGTTGAGCAAACTAGGAATAGAAGGAAACTTAAACTAATAAAGGATATTTTTATCAAAAATCTATAAGAGATATAATGGTTAAACTATAGGAGAATCAAGAAACTAATAAAGAATACCACTATTATAACCACTTCTATTCATTACTCTAATAGAGTGCAAAAAGACAAAAGGAATAGACAAGACAGAGTTGTCTTATTTGTAGTCAATATAACTGTTTATATAGCAAATCCAAGAAAATTTATATAGAATTAGAACTAGTAGGCAAATTCAGTATAGTTGCTAGATAAAAGATAAGCCTATAAAAATTGGTAGCAAGGCTAGGCACAGCGGCTCACGCCTGTAATCCCAGCACTTTGGGAAGCTAAGGCAGGAGGATCACTTGAGGCCAGGAGTTCAAGACCAGCCTGGGCAACATAGTGAGACCTCATCTCTACAAAAAATTTAAAAATTAGCTGGGCATGGTGGTGCACACCTGTAGTCCCAGCTACTTGGGAGGCTGAGGCAAGAGGATCACTTGAGCCTGAGGAGGAGTCTGAGGTTGCAGTGAGCTATGATGACACCACAGCACTCTAGCCTGGGCAAGAGAGTAAGACCTTGTCTCAGAAAAACAAAACCAAAACAAAAAAATTGGTAGCATACTATGCTCAGTTATAAGCCATTGAATATACAATATTAAGGGAAAAAAGTCCCATTCACTGTAGAAATGAGACTGTAAGTACTCAGAAATAAACCTGACTGAAGATATGGAAGACCTTTGTTAAGACAGTCATAAAATAATTAGATTCATAAGGAAGATCTAAATAAATAGAAATACATACCATGTTCATGGATGGAAAGGCTCACTATTGTAATGATGCCAGTTGTCCCCAAAATATAAATTTAGTGCATAGCATGCTGATCCTAAAATTCATTGGTAAGAATGAGGAACAAAAGTAACAATTTTGAGTAAGAACAAGTTGAGAGAACTTCATCCTGCCACATATTAAGATTTGTTATGAAGGCACAGCAAATAAAATTGTAATAGTGGTGTTGGTAACAATTAGACAGTGGAACAGAATAAAGAGCCCTGAGAAAAATTTATATATACACACTCCTGATATGTGACAGAGATTACCTTAATCAGTAGGGAAAGAATGAACTAATTATTGATGCTGGGTCAAAACTGGTTATCCATATAGAAAAAAATTCATTCCATAGCTCACATCATTCACAAAAAGTTCTCAATAGATCAAAAATCTAAAAATGAAAAGTAAAACTTTAGAAGTACAGAAGAAAATATAGAACATATTTATGACTTTGAGGTTTCCTAGAGAACACATAGAGGCCAGGCGTGGTGGCTCACACCTGTAATCCTAGCACTCTGGGAGGCCATGATGGGAGGATCATTTGAGGTCAGGAGTTCAAGACCAGCCTGAGCAAAAGCAAGATCCCATCTCTACTAAAAATAGAAAAAATTAGTTGGGCATAGTGGTGTGCACCTGTAGTCCCAGCTACTCAGGAGGCTGAGACAGGAGGATCAGTTGAGCCCAGGAGTTTGAGGTTGTGGTGAGCTATGATGACGCCACTGTACTCTAGCTGGGGTGACAGAGTGAGACTGTCTCAAAAAAAAAAAGAACACATAGAGCAAACCATAAGGGAAGAGATTAAAGTTTTAAAACTTCTATTCAAGAAAAGACACCATTAACAAAGCACAAAAGAATGAAGTTAGACTCTTAGCTTGTACCATATCCAAAAATTAACTCAAAATGGATTAAAGACTTCATGTAAGAGCTAAAGTTATAAAACTCTTGGAAGAAGGGACAAGTCTTCATGACCTTGGATTTGCAAAGTATTCTTAGAGATAACCCCAAAAACATGAGATACAAAAGGAAATATAATTTGAACTTCTTCAAAATTGAAAACTTTTTGCTTCAAAGGACACCATCCAGAAAGTGAAAAGACAACCTACAGAAAGAAGGAAAATTTTTGTAAATCATATATCTGATAAGGGACTAGTATTAGTGTATATAAAAAAACTCTTACAAAAAGATATCCAATTTAAAAATGGACAAAGGATTTGAATAGATGTTTCTCCAAGGAAGATACACAAATGGCCAACAAGCACATAAAAAGATGCTCAACATCATTAGTAATTAGGGAAACACAAATTGAAACTACTATGAAGTACCTCTTCACACCTACTAAGATGGCTAGAATTAAAAACAAAAATGGAAAATAACAGGTGTTGATGAGGATGTGGAGAAATTGGAACCCTCATATGTTGCTGATGGAAACATAAAATGGTGCAACTGCTATTGAAAACAATTTGCTGGTTGGTCTGAAGTTAAATATAGAATTACCATATGATCCAGCAATTCCACTCCTAGGTATATGCCCAAAAGAATTGAAAGCAGAGATTCAAACAGATACTTGTATACTAATATTTGTAGTGGTATTATTCACAATAGCCAAAAGGTGGAAATAACCCGTGTCCATCAACAGATGAATGGATGAACAAAATATGGTAAATACATACAATGGAATATCATTCAGCCTTAAAAAGGAATGAAATTCTAATACATGCTACAACATGGATAAATCTTGGAAACATGCTAATGAAATAAGCCAGACACAAAAGGACAAATATTGGGTATTTCCACTTATATGAGGTAACTAGAGTAGTAAAATTCATAGAGACAGAAAATAGAAGTTATCAGGGATTTGGGGGAGGAGGAAATAGGGAATTACTGTTTAATGGGTACAGAGTTTCAATTTGGGATGGTGAAAGAGTTCAGTTCTGGAGATGGATAGTGGTGATGGTTGCACATTGTGTATGTACTTGACGCTACTGAATTGTACACTTAAAAATGGCTAAAATGGTAAATTACATGTATATTTATATGCTATAAAAAAATTTAAAACAAAAAAATTAAAGTGCTGATACACTGCTACAATATGAATGAACTTTAAAAACATTATGCTGAATGAAAGAAGCCAATCCCAAAAGACTACATATTGCATGATACCATGTATATGAAATATCCAGAATAGGCAAATCCATAGAGACAGAAAGTAGATCCATGGTTGCCTAGGACTGAGGGGGGTGGTTAGGAGAGTGGGAGGTAATAGCTAAAGAGTATGTGGTTTCTTTTTGGGGTGATGAAAATGTTCTTAAATTGATTGTGATGATGGTTGTACAATTCTGTGAATAGACTAAAACTCACTGTATTTTGCCCTTTAAATGGGTGAATTGAATGTATGTGAATTATATCTCAATAAAGTTATTTTTTTTAAAGAAAATATCAATTTAAAGAGTAAAGACAACAAGCTAACAGAGATGGTCAAAGGCCATTAATATGCAATTCTCAGAAAATAAGATATAAATGGCCAAAAACCAGATAAGTAGATTCTCAGCCTTACTGGTAATCAGGGAAATGCACATAAAAATAACAGTGACATACTCACACATATCAGACTGACAAATTTTTATTTAAAGTCTAGTAGTACCAAACGTTGGCAGTGAAGTGGCCAATTGGGAAAATTCACTGCTGATAAGTATGTAAATTGATAAAACCACTTTGGAAAGCAATTTCCCCTTCTAGTTTATATGCTCTAAAAAAATGTATGCATATGTACACAGTAAGACATAAAAGCATATCCCAGAGATATTGTGGGTTTGGTTTCAGACCACCACAATAAAGCGAATATCACAGTAAAGGAAGTCACACAAGTTTTTTGGTTTCCCAGTTTATATAAAATTTATGTTTACAATTTACTATAGTCTATTAAGTGTGCAATAGCACTATGTCTAAAAAAGTGTATTTACCTTAATTTGAAAATCCTTTATTGCTAAAAAGTGCTAATGATCATCTGAACCTTCAGAAAGTCGTAATCTTTTTGCTAGCGGAGGGTCTTACCTCAGTGCTGATGGCTGCTGACTGATCAGGGTGGTGGTTGCTGAAGGTTGGGGTGGTTGTAGCAATTTCTTAAAATAAGACAACAATGAGGGTTGCCACGTTGATTGACTCTTCCTTTCATGAAAGATTTCTCTGTAGCAGGCAATGCTATTTGATAGCATTTGACCAACAGTAGAAGTTCTTTCAAAATTGGAGAAAATCCTCTCAAACCCTGCCATTGCTTTATCAACTAAATTTATATTCTAAATCCTTTCTTGTCATTTCAACAATGTTCACAGCATCCTCACCAGGAGTAGATTTCATCTCAAGGATCCACTTTCTTTGCTCATCTGTAAGAAGCAACTCCTCATCTGTTAAAGTTTTACCATGCAGTTGTAGCAATTCAGTCACACCTTCAGGCTTCACTTCTAATTCTCTTGCTATTTTTACCACATCTGCAGTTACTTGCTCCACAGAAGTCTCAAACCCCTCAAAGTCATCCATGAGAATTGGAATCAACTTCTTCCAAACTCCTCTTAACATGGACATTTTTACCTCCTCCCATGAATCATGAATGTCCTTAATGGCATCTAGAATGGTGAATCTTTTCCAGAAGGTTTTCAATTTACTTTGCCCAGATCCATCAGAGGAATCACTATATATAGCAGCTATAGCCTTACAAAATGTATTTCTTAAATAATAAGACTTGAAAGTCACAATTACTCCTTGATCCATGGGCTACAGATTGGATGTTGTGTTAACAGGCATAAAAATATTAGTCTCCTTGTACATCTACACCAGAGAGCTAGCTCTTTGGTGACTAGGTGCAATGTCCTTATTTTAAAAGGAGTCTTTTTTTTTCTGAGCAGTAGGTCTCAACAGTGGGCCTAAAATATTCAGTAAACCATGCCATAAACAGATGTGCTGTCATCCAAGCTTTGCTGTTCCATTTGTAGGGCACAGGCAGAGAAGATTTAGCATAATTCTTAAGGGCCCTAGGATTTTCAGAATGGAAAATAAGCATTGGCTTCAACTTAAAAGTCACTAGCTGCATAAGCCCGTAACAAAAGAGTCAGCCTGTCCTTTGAAGCTTTGAAGTCAGGCATTTTCTCCTCTCTAGCTATGAAAGTCCTAGACAGCATCTTCTTCCAGTAGAAGGCTTATAGCATCTTCTTCCAGTAGAAGGCTGTTTCATCCACATTGAAAATCTTCTGTTTTCTCCTTCATCAATGATCTTAGCTGGATCTTCTGGATAACTTGCTGCAGCTTCTAATATAAGCACTTGCTGCTTCACCTTGCAGATTTCTGTTATGGAGATGGCTTCTTTCCTTAAACCTCATAAACCAACCTCTGTTAGCTTCCAACATTTATTCTGCAGCTTCCTCATCTCTCTCAGTCTTGAAGAGAGTTAGGGCCTTGCTCTGGATCTGGTTTTGGCTTAAGGGAATGTTGTGGCTGGTTTGACCACTGAAACTTTCTTCATATCAACAATAAGGTTGTTTCACCTCCTTATCATTTGTGTGTTCACTGGAGTAGCACTTTAATTTCCTTCAAGAACTTTTTCTTCACATTCACAACTTGGCTATTTCGTGCAAGAGGCCTAGCTTTCCGCCTCTTGAGGAAGGCTTTTGACCTGCCTTCCTCACTAAACTTAATCATTTCTGGTTTTTGATTTAAAGGGGGATGTGTGACTCTTCCTTTACTTGAACACTTATAGTCCATCGTAGAGTTATTAATATTGTTGTTACATCTCAGGGCATGGCGACACTCGAGGAGAGGGGAAGAGACAGGGGAACAGCTGATTGTTGGTGCAGTCTGAATACACACATTTATCCATAAAGTTCACCGTCATATATGGGCACAGTTTGTGGTGCCCCAGAACAATAGTAACATCAAAGATCACAGATCACCATAACAGATGTAACCATAATGAAGTTTAAAATATTAAAGAATTACCAAAATGTGACACGTGAAGTGATCACATGCTGTTGGAAAAATGGGGCCAATAGACTTGCTCCATGCAGGGTTGCCACAAACCTTCAATCTGTAAAAAATGACTGTCTACGAAGCACAATCAGACAAGGTATGCATGTATACCAAGTGTTAGAGAATTGTTTATAATTGTGAAAAACAGGAAACAATTTAAATGCCTATTGATAGAGAATGGATTAAAGAAAAGAGATATATTCATACAGTAAAATATACAGTTTTAAAATAAATTAACTGGAAGAAACTACATGAATCAAAATGGATAAATCTTGAGAACAACTTTGAGTGGAAAAAGCAACTTGCAGAGGAATGTATATATTACTATATATGAAGTTTGAAAGCATGCAAAACAATGCATTGCCTTGTTTCTTGATACATACGTAATTATGATATAAAATCATACATGGGAATGATAAGATCCAAATTCAGGATAGTGACTACCCCTGGGGATCAGCAGGAAAGATAGGCTTGTGAAAGGGAGCATAGTGGGATCAATTACATCTATATTGTTTTATTTTTTTAAAAAGCTGAGGCAAGTTATTATAAAATGTTGAGCTTTTTTGACTTAAATGGTGGGTATAGTTAGGCTGTTCTCTGTACTCTTCTGTCATTATGTGTATTAACAGTTTATATTTTTCTATGAATCTTGTTACATTTTAACCAGTGAACCTGTTATAAACTCATCTATTAACTCATAACTGGATTCTTAGAAGTGCTTGCTATTCTACAAATTTGTACTCAAGAATAAAACTACATGATGACAGTTTGGATTCCTAGTTAATTGTTGAGATTTTTTTTAAGCTATTTTAGATTGATAATACTAGCTACCATTTATTCAGTGCTTACTCTGTACCAGACACTATTATAAGCACTTTACATATGATATTTAATTCCTTAGCCCTATGAAATAAGTATTATCCATATTTTCCAATGAGGAAATAGGCTTTGAGAGAATAAGTAGTTTGTTTAAGGTCACATAGCTAATAAGTAGTAGAGTCAGAATTGGAACCTGGGGCGTGGACTCCAAAGCCTATGCTCTTAAACCACTATACTGTATAAAGCCTTTCCTTTGCCTATAGTTATCATAAACATTCTATAATTAATTAGGGCTTATTGAAAGGGGAGGAGGGCAAACATGTCTGTTGCATATGATAACTTCCAGCAGTTTGAAGAGACCCAAGATATAAGGATCTAATCACATTTTTAATCCTCTCTCCCATCCACTCCATTCACACCTGACTCTTTCCTGTTGTTATTGTTGAAAGCTTACTGTCCATTTCTGTAAAATATACAATGGACTGCAATTTCTGGTGTTATGTTATAGGAATTCTTAGTTGAAAAAACAGTTGAAGGAGTTAAAATTGGGAAATGAACTAGGATCCAGCTCAAGGAATCCAGGATGACTTGGAACTTTATATGCCATATTGCATTTCACAACAGCCAGAACTCAGGTCTGGTTTCTGATCTGGTGTTGCTACTATTCAATCTTATCTTAAAAAACAATCTGAAAAACATTAAGGGTAATTAATACATAACCATTGTTCTTTCATTCCCTCCTACTTCCTTCTACTTCACTCCTCCACTAGATGTCCTCTTCCTCTTTCTAGATTTATCCTTTACGGAAATGAGCTCTTGCTAGAATCTAAAGCACCATTTTCATAATAGCTTTATACCTGGAATAAGGCACAGGATAGAAAAGAGTAGCGACCCTATTCCTGCTGCTAAAATCAATATACCTAGTCTCTTTTTCCTCAGCAATGATTAAAACCAGTAAATTCTACTCTTTTAGACCTAGTTATTAGAATTTACTTTATTAATGATTGGTGATATTAATGATGATGGTAAAAGTTTTTGGCAGTTTGGATTAAATTGCTATTTAATTGTTTTATGAAACTGTAACAATGAATTTTAGATGATATAAACTGTTACCTCTGGTTTACAGAACATGAAAGTAAAAGTCTACCACCAAGAAAAAACTGGGAAAATAGATGTCTGGCATCAGTATTCTAAATGTTTACACCTTACCTAGTTGTAGACATCTATATTCTTTGTTGTTCTGGTTAAACTTTGTTTTCCAGACCCAAAAGTCTGCCTACTCTTATAGCCATGTTTGTTGGTAATACTCTTCTAGAATCCTTTAATGAGAGGTATCATAACATATAAGGATCCTATTACTCATCAGAAAGAATTGATTTACTCTCATACTTGAGAATATTGGGATTTATTCTATTAACATTATAATTAAATAGCCAGAATTTTTGTTTAAAGGCTTTGAAAGAAATATATAATTATGCTGAACTAGACATGCACATAATTTAATCTTTCTGTGTTTATAGTGGTAGGTTATTTATGTTTTACCTTGGTGAAAGATTATTTATGTTTTACCTTCTTTATTTTCTAAGGAACTGGCATTTGATCCTTATGAATCGTATGCTCGAGATATTTTACGACCTGGTTTTCATGATCGTTTCCTTAGTCAGTTATCAAAGCCTGGGGCAGCACTTTATTTGCAGGTATAGTAATTTTTAAATCAAGATGTACAATGTCTGAAAAGTAAACTTTAAAAAAAATTAAATCACTTTCTTTTCTAGTCAATAGGCGAAGGTTTCAAAGAAGCTGTTCAGTATGTTTTGCCCAGGCTACTTCTAGCCCCTGTTTACCACTGTCTACATTACTTTGAACTTTTGAAGGTAAGAAAACTCTTATTGCTATTTATAAAGTATTCGAGCGTGATGAATTGTTTTTACTACTTCATTTGTAAATTATTATGTTAGCATCAATGCACATTAGTGTTTACCCATTTGCTTTTTCCAATTAAGAAGCAAATGTAAATAAATATGCAAAAGAGTGTTGTATTCAGTTTTAGTAGTGAATTTTAAAGCAATTGTCAGAAATTTCTATCTTGTGCCCTTACTTTTTGTTTACATGTCCAATTCTTTGAAAACAACCTTGGATTTATGCATCCCATTCTCCATTTAGGGACCTCAGAAGATTCAGGGACTCAGATAAGGGACCCAGTGTAAGGAGAAGGCTAAAGTAATGGGGAAGGTTAGTTCACCTAGTTTTCATAGCTCAACTATCTCTATTAAACTGCTTATCATTACTTTAGGGAATTTGTATAATTCCAGTAAAAATTCCCCATTTGATCACAGTTCAAAATATTAAGAAGCACTGACTGAAAGGAAAGGGTTTTGTCTTTTTTTTTCTTTTCCTATTATACACTGAAGTTAACTAAGGAAAAGGGAAACCTTAGCCTGTATAAATTATGATTCAGTGGTGTAGCTCAAAGTGATACTCTATTTACCTTTACTGAACCAGCCCCGTAAAGACCAAACAAGACATGCATTAATACCATTATTTCTTGAGCTTTTAAACGAATGTTTCTTTCATCAAAGAAAACTTCTGTTTAGTATCGTGATTCTGTTATGGAGAATGTATTACTAGAAATCACATTTATAGTTTTCAGGAGCAGATGATGAAATGGACTCCATTATGAATCAATCAATAGAAAGCCTGTGAGTTCAGTAAACTGATGGAACTCTCATCCCTACATTTTCCTTCCATTTTCCCAGGTCTCTTTGAATTACACTGTAGTAATTTGGACTTCAGTTAGATTTCTCAAGTAGGAATGTTTGCATTGGAAAAGGACTAAGGGAGTTAAAAGGTAATTTTAATCACTAGGCAGAATTACAAAGCTCTTAGCAATCCGTTCCAAATTGCAAACAGCATACCATTTAAGGTCTTTGGTAATATAGGATAATTATCTTAAGAGGATAATTAAGAAAAGAAGCATTGGTATATAAAATAATTCTTTACATAAAATTCATTATGAGTAGCTATAATCATAATGGGACATTTACAAACAGTTTAGTTATATAGAATCCTTCTTTGTAACGATTTCTCTACTAATGGGATTTTTACTTGAGCCTGTAATGAAATTCTGAAAGATTCAAAGGCCATATGAAACCTTAAAGCAGTTATTAATTTATAAATAAGAATAAGAAGCTTTGATGAAATCTCAGAAGGCTATAAACCCAATCTTCTTAATAATACTTAATATAAAAGAAATTAACTATTTACTTCCCCCCAGTGCAGGCAATTAAAATTTCTAAACTTGGAACTCATGGTAATAGAATTTTTATTTTATAAGTGCATCACTCAGCAATTTAAGGTTTCTACTGATTTAAGCATGTGTATCCCTGGTTCATATTACTGCCTAAGTTACATTATAAAATTAGTAATATATTGGGCAGGAAACTTTGCCTAATTAATCCACAGACTCTGATCATTCTTTTTATTCTGCATTCCCTCAACATTAATGTACTGTTTGTAGTTATTTTAAATTTGTATTTGTTGCTATGTTGTTTAATTATTTTCATTGAGCAGTATTTACAAAGTGTATTCTATGGGATGCTAGTCTCATAAGATACTCTAAATAAAGTTGGGGGAGGGGATGTTCAGTGGTCAAATATGTTTAGGGAACACTGCACCCTTAATTATACTCTCAGAAATTTTCAATGTATATTAGGATATTAAAAGTTTTGTAAAAATGCACAATAAAGCAATCTAATTGTTTTCTAAGATTTCCTAAATCAATTAGACCATGGAACCCTTTTAAAATTTAATGCATTTATGGATGTTACATGGGAAAGTATCATAGGCGTTTCCTCCATCAGATGAACTGAAAGACCTTTCAGTTCTTAAGAGCCTAAGATGTTTTTCCAGCTACATGATTCTTACTAGTTCTGATTTTTTTTTCTTCTGGGTATTGCTGTTACCCTAAGGTACCAGTCTGAACTTGGTAATTCTGGACTCAGCCATGATTGCATAAAACTGAGACAGCTAGAGGCAGCAAACCCTAAGACATCAGTGGCAATTGTAAACTAGCCATAACTGATCTATGGAGTGGAGTGGCTCTCAAAAGCTCACTAGACTAGAGAGAAGTCTGACATTTCTTCTAAAGTTCTAGCTCAGTAGCGTGCTAGCTGCGTGGCCTGGGATAAGTCACTTCACCTTTTGAAGCTCTAGTTTACTTATTTGTGAAATGCTTTTTTCACTGGGTTGTTCTGTGAACGTGATGTGTGTAAAAGTATTTCATACGTAGTAAAGAATATAGAGTATTTTCATCTCTAGAGATTTTTCTCCTTGTCGTGCAGATATCTTAAATTTATATTAACATTTTATTCCCTTCCTCCCTCACCACTTCCCCCTGTCCCCTGCCTGCTCAAATCTATACTTTTTCCTGTATTCCATATCTTTGTTGAATAGCTCAGATGCTTCACCAGAAGCCACAGCACCATCCTTGATTTTTCTCTCTCCCTTATTAGCAGATCCTCACAATTTGACTCCAGAAATGACTCTGGAATCCAGCCTGTTATGTTCACTCTCACTGACACTGCCTTAGTCCAGGCCTTTAGCATTTCTTACCTAGACCACTATAGCACCTTCCTTACATAGTCTTTGAACCTCCTGGAACTCCTAGTTTGAAAAATGCAGTTGGCTCACTATCAACTGTGACACAAAGTCTAAATTGTTTAGTGTCACTGCAGCTATCTCTCCAGCTTCATCTCTCAATACTTTGATTCTACCCACCTTATGTTTTAGTCGTAAAGAATTTCTTAGCAGCCCTGGATATGCCAAATCTGTTTAGGGTTCACTTACACATCCTTTTTTTCTCCATTTATCTGGAATTCTTCTCCCCTTTCATCTGGGAAATTCAAAGAGTTTGTTCAAATATTGGTTCCTCTATCAAGCTTCCCTTGGTTCCCCAGACTGCTCCTTTCACTGAATTCCTTACTTTCTTCACACCTCTTTATAGAACTTGTTCCATTTTTATTGCCTACCTTGTCATTAGACTGTGTGCTCCATGAAGAATGGAACTGACCCCTATGTATCTTTCAATTGTCATGTCTAGCATAGTGTCTTGCATTTAGGCATGCAATAAATGCTTGTTAAAAAATGAATGGTGGACAGGCTCAGTGGCTCAAGTCTGTAATCCCAGCTATTTGGGAGGCTGAGGCAGGAGGATCCCTCAAAGCCAGTGGTTTGAGATCAGCCTAAGCAACATAGCAAGAACCCCATCTCTGTAAAAAATTTTTTAAAAAATTAGCTGGGTGTGGTGGTGTGCACCTGTAGTCCCAGCTATTTGGGAGGCTGAGTGGGAGGATCGCTTGAGCCCAGGAGTTGGAGGCTGCAGTGAGATATGATCATGTTAATGCACTCCAGCCTGGGCAACAGAGCAAGACCCTGTCTCTAAAAAAAAAAAAAAAAAACCAAACAAAGCAATATGTTTTCCTTAAAATTTCTATAAATGTCTTATTTTTTTTAAAGCATAATTGTAAATTTTATATAATTACATTTATTTTGGAAACTTAGGTTGTCTTAAACTTTACAAATTCAAAAGATAAAATTTAGCTAAATACTATAAGACTTTCGAACTTACAGAAACAGTAAAGTGGTAGTTACCAAAGGCTAGAGGTTGGGGAGTTGGGGAGATACTGGTCAAAGGACACAAAATTTCAGTTAGGAAGAATAAGTTCAAGAGGTACATGGTTACATCATGGTGACCATGGTTAATAACAATGTTTTGTCTATTTGAAAATTGCTGAGAGTAGATTTTAAGTATTCTTACCACAAAAAATAGATAAGTATGTGTGAGGTAATACATATGTTAAATACCTTGATTTAGCCATTCCACAATGTATACATATATCGAAAGATCCTGTCGTACACCATAAATATACAATTTTTACTTGTCAATTAAAAATTTTTAAAAATAGTATAAGACTTTAATGCTACTGAAACTGAAAAAATACTGTTTCTTTCATCAGACAAAGTTAGCAGTCAAGTCTTTGGACCCTTTAATTAACTTGAAGACTTAAAGTTAATTTTTTTATGAAGTAAAAAAAATTCCTTTGTGCCTTTTTGAAAACTACATTGCTTCAATAATGTGATTTTTCTGTCAAGTTTAATTTGCTTTATTAAACAAACAGACTTGTTTCTTGGGGCTAAGTAAGTATGTTGACCAGTATTTTGAAGATTAGCAAATCAGTACACCTTTGGTTCAACAAAAATATTAACTTTTAAGGCTCAGCACAGTGGCTAACATCTGTAATCCTAGCACTTTGGGAGGCCAAGGTGGAAGGATCACTTGAGGCCAGGAGTTTGAGACCAGCCTGAGCAACATAGAGAGACCCTGTCTCACCAAAAAATACAAAAATTAGCCAGGTGTGGGGGATCTCGCCTGTAGTCCCAGCTACTCAGGAGGCTAAGGCAGGAGATTGCTTGAGCCCAGGAGTTTGAGGTTACAGTGATCTATGATGATGCTGCTACACTCTAGCCCAGGCAACAGAGTGAAACTCTGACTCAAAAAGTAAATAAATAAATAAATAAAATTTAACTTTCTCTTTAGTCCTTAGACATATGATTTTATCTCCCCAAGGTATACCCAGACAAACATTAGAAAAAATCATCCAGGCTGACTTTAAACTAATTAATTCCCTAGAGAATTACCGTGTGTGTGTGTGTGTGTGTGTGTGTGTGTGTGTGTGTCTGTCTGTCTGTCTGTCTGTCTCTCTCTCTCTCTCTCTCTCTCGCTCATATGCTAGGTCCATGTAACCTACAGAAAAGTAAGTTTCCTTCTTTTAAGAATCAGGTTGAAATCTATATTGTTACGTGCACATTAGTGTATTAGTTTCCTAAGGCTGCCACAGCAAAATACCACAAACTGAGTGGCTTAAAAACAACAGATATTTATTCTTTCACAGTTCTGGAGGATAGACGTCCACAGTCAGGGTGTGGGCAGGGCCATGCTTTCTCTAAAGGCTCTAAAGAAGAATCCTTGCTGCCTCTTTTCCTGGGTTCTGGTGGATCCCAGCAATCCTTGGCATTCCTTGGCTTGTAGACGCCATCACTCCAATCTTTGCCTCCATCTTCACATCAAGTTCTTGACAGTTTTACATTCTTCTCTCTGTGTCTGCATCCACATCTCCCTTTCCTTTCTCTTATAAAGACACCAAGTCAGTGGATTCAGGGCTCACCCTAATCCAGGATGACCTCATCTCAACATGATAACATCTGCAAAGATCCTATTTCCAAATAAGATGACATTCATAGCTACCAGAGGTTAGGATTTGAGCATATCTTTTTTGGGGGGGGTGTGGGGGAGGAAACAGTTCAACCCATAACAATTAGTTTTTGGCATGCTATAAAACTTGTATTTATTTTTATTTTTCTGATTCTTCAGTGTATACATTGGCTTTCTTAAACTTATATTTTTTTGCATTAGGCCAATTAAATTATTTCATCCTGATCTTAGATTTTAAAATTTAATTTTAGTTCCATAAAAATCTAATGAAAAGCCAACAACTACAATATTTTTCAAATAGATGAATTATAGGCAGGTAAAAGCTCATAGGAATATAAAATTACTAACTTAATTATCTGAATAAAACTAGGTGTATATAATTGGGGTTGGAGTTATTATGTATGCTTTCTCTTAAAAAACTAATTGAAAATTTAACACTTAAAATCTCTATACCTTTCTTAGGTTTCATTGGCAATAAAAAGTACAAGATTAGCAAAATAATTGAGAGAAAACTTGTTCAGGTTTAATTTTAACACATCATAACAAACATGTATTTTTAGGTAAGATTAAATTTAGAACCAATAGAATAAATTTTGCAGTTGATGTTAATTTATTACAATGCCTTTGGTTTGCTGTTTTTCCAGTTTGGAAGCTGGACAGTATAAAACATCCTCTACTCTAGATAATTTTTTATCTACTTTTCCTTCATGTTCTGCATGTGGTTTATTTTAATTACTATACACTTCAAACCATTTTTTATATAACCAATGAGCTGATGTCTTAATACCAACAATAAAAGATTTAGAAAACATAGCTTCTCTCTGAGTATCATAAAAGTAAGCCCAACAGAGTTTCTGTCTAGCGTCCATTCCCTTGAACTAGTTTTCTAAATTTACAAATTCTTATCCAGAGTCCATGGGCTCAAAGCATTTGAGCTAAATAGTATCTGATCTTACCACAGATGTTGACTGTCTAAACATAGGATAATGCCACTGTAAATAAATAGATATTACTCCGATTTTTAATTTTAACTGCTATGAGTGGCATTTATAGTTAGTAATTTTTTCTCTGTTAAGAACAGAGAGGTGGTTTTAAGCAGTGTTTATTTTCATAAATGAGATTATCCTAACATTTTTAGGGTTGATTTCCTATTTAAAGTTTCAGACTTCAAATCTCATTTTAGTTAAGAATTTCATCTTCTCTACCCATACCTTTTAGATGTGCAGCTACCATAAAAGAATAATTAATTCATTTGAATGGCATTGACTTTCTTCCTGTCAGCCTTTAATGGAATGTTTAAGTGATGAAATGGCAAAAAGTCAGGAGCATAAGACTTGTGTTACTCAGTAGCTAGTTAATTATTTCTGGAATAATTGGGATAATATTCTATACATTTGCTAAGAGAGCTAGTAGATCAAGTTTACTCTTTGACTGTATTTTCCATGTTGTAATCTGCTGTAGTGTCTCACCAAACAGTATACAAGTAACCATTCCAAAATCAAAACATGAAGCTCGTCTTGCTTGTGTTCTCACATTTTGTAATGAGCTCTTTATATGTATACAATATTTAAGATAAATACAGATCTTTATTTTTATATCCCAAATCTTAGACAATTATAATGTATATTTCTTGACTGTATATTTTGTCATCCTTGTACATTGCAATTTACCTGTTTTAATGAAATAGGTTTTAGTTAGTGAATAATTTCTAATTAGGTTTTTCAAAGTCATTTCAGTTATTTGGATCCTGTAGTGAAAAGGTCACTGGATGAGAGTCAGAATCTTGGGTTCTGATCCTGTCTATGCCATCAAGTAAATGGTAGTTCCTTCCTTTTATATAATGTCATGTTGGAGAAAATTAATTTCTAGAAATAAAAACATGAATTCAAGTGTTCCTTTTTTTAAACAAAGGGAAGCCATTATATGTTTGTGAATGAATTAATATAAACGGCATCAGGTACAACAATTTATTTTTTATGTATAAAACAATCTTGAGTTTTATTCTTTTCCTGAATACCATTGTATTCATTGTATCCTTTTCTTCTGACATCTCCTTAAATTTAGTCCCATTTATATCCGAGAGTTTCCTTTGTACATGCAATACACCATAATGACTACTGCCCTTCTACTTATTTCTAAGGGACTAAAGAAAAGTCACTAGTAAAAGTGGCTTCTTTCTTGTGAAAAGTTAGAGCATATGAGTTTTCATTTTGCTTTAGAATATGATTCCTTAGATGAGTTTAAATACAGTCTCATATATGACAATATATTATAATCTAAGGACTTGATAAATTTTTTAACTATTTAGATAAACTGCATTTGTAAAATTTAATTGTTGCTATTGCACAATGTTATTAAATAACCACCCATGAAAGGAATGGTATTGAATATCACTTTGGTAACAAGAGGATGCTCTTTTTTTGAGTCTCATTTACATACTAAGTCCTACTGCTTCGTCTCTGTAGCAACAATAAGCCACCCTTTTGCTTAAATTATTCTGCATCAGTGCCCAGTTTAAATCAGCTATGTTAGGTAAAAAGAAGCAAACAATGCTTATAAGAAAGGTCATTTATTACACTGAATTTTTTTTTAGATGCTTGCCTAATGCTATGAAGGTAAAAAAGACATTTTAAAATTATTTCATCAGGAAAGTTTTATGAGTTTGAAATATACTTTGGGTTTGTGGTTTTAAAAATATTAACAATATTTTTGAGATACTAGTACGTAATATGCTACAGTTAAATGGCAGATAAATGACTCAGAAACTTGAAACATTTTTAGAATAGAAAATCAAAGCCATGTCCAAATAGATTTTTCTTTTATAATTCTTCTTATGTGTATTAGAATTGTGTATTTTGTATGCCATTAGTTATGTTTACCTGAATTAATAATATAAAAATAAAAATCATCAAGGGCTCAATATTCTGCTACCTATTAATGTAAATTCTTTAAGCCTGAAAAATTGCCTTGTATCTTATTGACTTGAACATCTCTTGACTTTACTTTTGTAATTAAATTCTGAAACAAGTCATTGAAATGGTTCATTCTTTAGTGGTGCTTTCATTAAATTTGCCTTTCTCAATGTATATAACTTTCAGTGTTAAATTATCTGCTGCCTTTGAAGCCTAAACTTGATAATGTTAATGGTAACATTTTAATTTGTCTCCAAAAATTCTGCCATATGAGTGAGAGGGAAAATAGTTTAGAATGATAGGGATAGAAGGTACTTTGAGAGATTACCTGGAATTTAGCCTTCAGCCTACCAGTAATGTCCGTTAAATAAAAACCTAGTATATTTCTTTATGAACACCAGGTCACTGGCTTTATTTAATCTAGCTAGCTATAGTGAAGAGCAATGCTACAAATAAAAGGTATTTGAGTATTTTTTTTTAATGCATGTAGTTTAAAAGTCTTTTAGCCTTTGGAAAATATCTTTTTTTTATTACCCTTTTTATGTTGGGAATTATCATGAATATTTTTTTTCATGTAACATAATTGGAGCTGAATATTTTTCTAAAAATGCAGATTATCTTCTAGTGGATATGATGAGCTTTTAATAATGAATATAGGAACTTTAGATAATAAAAGCTAAGCATTAAATAGATATTACAATATGGTATTTATTACGTCTGGAATATTTGAACATTAAAGTATTTTAAGTAAACAATTTTTATAAAAACGGTTTAGGACATTGAGTAAAAAATTTGTTTACTTTTCACAGGTTACAAGACATGTGTCTATGTATGTGCGCATGTGTATAACTAATTTTTATCAATTGAAGCAGAAAGGAATGTGTTGTTGACCTTTAAGGAATATCTCTCAAGAATATAAAATCCTTAAATTACTAATGTACTAATGAAAAATGAAGCTCATTGAAAAGTAAACTGCTTTATAAATTACTTCAAATATTTTATGGTTTTATTTCTCAAGTCTTTTCCTTTATGGTAGAGAGTAGATGGTCTTAAATAGTTGCATGAAAGCTCTCTTGATAAAATGTTACTTCTAACTTTTCCTTTTTGGTAGCCAGAAACTGGTTTAGAAGATTTAGAAGATACTGATTTATTGTCACTCATACCACTGTTAATTGCTTGCTTGAATTGTAGCCATCTTATGTATTGATAATTAGTAGTTATTGATGACTTAGTTCTTGTTAAGTACAGACTATCATAAATAGATATTTGCCACTAATAGAAAATGTGTTTGGATTTCATAAATATGTATACTGCTGGGTTTATTCAAGATCTTAAAGTGGATACTGACAAAGTTCTTCATGACACTAATGTTAATTCTGTAGTAGAATTTCAAAGAAAACAATTTACATTTATATTGTGTGTTACCATTTACAGAGTGCTTTGATTTTTAATAACAACCCCATAAAATAAGCAGGGCAGGCTTTTTATAAGTCTCATTTGGCAAATAGAAAAAGTGGGCCTCAGAGATCAAGTAACTTGCCCCAAGGTCACACAGAAGTAGAGTCAAAATTTGATCCTAGGTTTTGTGTTTGAGATTCCTCTCCACTATAATGCATCCTTCTCTGTATATTTATCTTCCTCATCATCCCAATACCCAACAATGATAATATAGGGATCAGAAACCTAAGACCAAATTCCACACTTTAAAAAACTCCTCATCTACATGCCTAGTGGTGTGCTAAATCCTATGATAGTTAAATACAGTTTATGCTCCTCATTTCTTCAGTAATGGGCAACTTGAGAAACCACATATTACTGCCTATCACAAGATGTAACCCATCTTTTAACACTGCTACTCATGGGTTCTTTTTTTTAATGTGGAAAACATGGTTGCCTGTTAATATAGATAGTAATATACAAAAAAGAAAAACACTTTTGAAAAGAATAATGTATTTTATGACATATTTAAAATTTTGATTGTGCTAGAAAGGATTGAATGTTATTTTTATCCTTAAGTAAAACGAGCTTATTATTATTTTGTCCAAAACTGTTCTACTGGTTCAAATTTGTCATTTTGGCTTTATAGCAGTTAGAAGAAAAAAGTGAAGATCAAGAAGACAAGGAATGTTTAAAACAAGCAATAACAGCTTTGCTTAATGTTCAGAGTGGTATGGAAAAAATATGTTCCAAAAGTCTTGCAAAACGAAGACTGAGGTGAATATTTTCACTTTTTAAAATATCCTCCTTTTTACCCTGAATATTGTGGTATAAGTTCAGGGATCCCAGTTCCCTCCTCGTGTAAACAATGAAGAAAATAGTTTTAGTGACAAGCCTGGTCTTTCAGAGGAAGTGACATCAAAGCCAAGAGAATTGTTATTGTTTCAAAAACCTTTCATATTTGTGCATTTTCCTTGCATACTCCCAGACAAGACCTCCTGAGAGTTAACTGGTAAGCTAAAGGAGAGACAGAGTAAAATGTATTGGATAGATTTATGTCAGCATCACTGTTCTGTCGAGGTAAAATTAGTAGTGTCCCTTATTTTAGGGATTACGTAACTTGAGGCATTAATTTAGATAACATTGCTTCCACTTTCCTAATTATAATATGTGCTACATGTTTTTAGCTTTGGGCCTTGTCTCTTTAAACACTTCTAAATAATTTATTTTAATCTTTTAAATTACTTTTTTCACTATATTGGGCTACTTTTTAATATTTGTCATTCTAAATATTTAGTAGCCAAGGTATAAATAATCATTCTGTAGCTGAATTTATAGGGTAGAATTTTGTCAATAGATATTGTTCTTTTTAAAGCACTGAAAAAAAATTTCTGTGTTGCTTTAATTTCCAAAATTGTGTAATTCTGTAACACTAATATATTTGAGGAATTAGTGAACACCTTATCAGTGTGACTTTTTAAAATGTACTTCTACACTATCCCTTATCTACATGAACTCTAGATTCTCTGTCATCTGTGTACTAATGATGTCTTTCCTTTACCACAGTGAATCTGCATGTCGGTTTTATAGTCAGCAAATGAAGGGGAAACAACTGGCAATCAAGAAAATGAACGAGATCCAGAAGAATATTGATGGTTGGGAGGGAAAAGACATTGGACAGTGTTGCAATGAGTTTATAATGGAAGGAACTCTTACACGGGTAGGAGCCAAGCATGAGAGACACATATTTCTCTTTGATGGTTTAATGATTTGCTGTAAATCAAATCATGGGCAGCCAAGACTTCCTGGTGCTAGCAATGCAGAATATCGTCTTAAAGAAAAGTTTTTTATGCGAAAGGTACAAATTAATGATAAAGATGACACCAATGAATACAAGCACGCTTTTGAAATAATTTTAAAAGATGAAAATAGTGTTATATTTTCTGCCAAGTCAGCTGAAGAGAAAAACAATTGGATGGCAGCATTGATATCTTTACAGTACCGGAGTACACTGGAAAGGATGCTTGATGTAACAATGCTACAGGAAGAGAAGGAGGAGCAGATGAGGCTGCCTAGTGCTGATGTTTATAGATTTGCAGAGCCTGACTCTGAAGAGAATATTATATTTGAAGAGAACATGCAGCCCAAGGCTGGAATTCCAATTATCAAAGCAGGAACTGTTATTAAACTTATAGAGAGGCTTACATACCATATGTATGCAGGTAAGAAATATGAAGTTGCCCGTCACTTTTGTTTTCCTGCTTCAAGCTAATTTTCTTTGCTGCATGGGTTATTGTGCCTAAAATGGAAAACAAACTAACAACCAAAGACCTCTGCATTTTCAGAGTTCATTTTCTTTGACTAAAAATACCACCACTTTATATTTCTTTGAAATTTTATATGTTTTCTACCATATTTACATATATTATTTTTAACCTTATAATCAGAGTTATATATGAGAAAATGAGGTCACTTGGCTAAATTTACCCAGTTAGAAAGTGACAGGAATAAGACTAAAATTAGTAGTAAATCATCATTATCGGGGTCTAAAGTTTTTTACTCCTTTATCTCTTTTTTCTTCTCTTTCCATTACTGAGATTATAAAATAAGTAAAAATTTTAATATGAATCCATCACCAAAATTGTCCTGATAGTACAAATATACATAGCATTGCTTTTTCTTAATTTCCATTCCTAAACCTATTAAGTGTAGCAATCCCAGAAGCCAGGGATTCTAATTTTATTATAATTTTTCACCTAGAAACTTCTGTAGTCAGTATATTCATTTTACTGACACAAAAATTTAAAAAATAAATCACAGGAATTTTAAATAACTTTTATTGTCATCTTTTTTTATAAAGGTGTTTTTGAGAGGTACAATTTTCAGTAATTAATATGACCTGCCAATTTAGTTGATCTTTATCTACCTTCTGTATACTCTATGATATAGACCAGTGGTCCCCAACCTTTTTGGCACCAGGGGTTTCATGGAAGACAATTTTCCCACAGACAGGGCTGGGGGGCGGAGGAGCTCTGTGCCTCAGTCCCTAACAGGCTGTGCACTGGTACCAGGGGTTGGGGACCACAGATCTAGACTACAACTATGTAAATGTTTTGTTAAATTACCCAAAATTAGTCGTTGCAAAATACTTATTTCTTTGCTACTTCTTAAGATATTTTTAAGGTTATAAAAGTTCAAATTGCTCTTTTTGCCACATTATCCTGGTTTTTAAGTCCTTAGAGCATTTGTAGAATTTTTATAACATAAGCATTCTAAACTGTTTATCATTTCATCCTAAATACCTTTGTTTTGGGTTCTTTGACTGTTTAGAGTAAAATTAATCCTTAGATTTTTATCTGTATAAGACAGAAGTTTTCATTTTTTTTCCTGTAGAGCATCATAAGTGGCAATGGCTGAAGAAGACTTACTAGTGTTTACTGTCCCAAGCCAGTGATACTTGTGTTGGAAAACATTTTCAAATTCCAAAATTTTAAATTAGTTGCTTCTATAAAACTTGATTAATGATAAAGATTTTCTTTAAATTGCTGTATTTCACAGAATTAATTTATGATTATTAATGAACAGTTGCAGAACTACAGTTAAGTATTTCTTTTCTGAGGAACTGCGCCTTGTATTTATTTTTTGAATGAGAACACTTTAAAATAAGCTTAACTTGAACAAGCTGGTAGTTTTTCTGTAGTCTTAGCAGTCTTCTTTCCTTAATGTCCACAGTGCTAGCTAAAGTCTGTGAACATAGTACTCTTGTGGTGGTGTTTTAATAGTTATTTCTGATAGTTACTCTCTTTTATATCAATTTTTAGCTTTTGAACACAATAATATTTTGAATGCTTTTACTTCTAAAACACTTAAATTTCAAGATTTATAGAACTTTGCCAAAGTTAAGCATTTTGAAATTTAAGTTGACAAGATTATTTTACTTTTTTAAAAAGTTAGTTTTTAAAAAATTCCTTCCAGCAATTTCTTGAGAAATAAAATGCCAGTGTTGGTTTTAGAAGTGTTGTGACTAAGTTTTTTGAAATTTTTCTTTTCTGTCTTCTTTTGAAACTTAATTGAATATTTTATTTTATGTCATAAATATATTACTGGTGAAACTGGAATCTACAAGCAGATTTCATGAGTTGTGGTTTATGGTACACACAAATTAGTGTTATTATTAGCTTATTTAAGCTATTCTGTACAGTCTGTTACTGAACTTATTACTGGCAATGGAGAAGGTGTTTTTAATAGACCATCTGTGAACTTGAGAAACATGAAAGCAGTTATTTTTAAGGTCCCTTCCAGCTGAAATGGACTTTGCGTCCTCACTACAATGGTAACAGATCAAGTTACCATTTGCTTTAAGAACTATTGGTCTGCCCTTCTCCTCTTACCTTTCTTCAGCCTCCCCAAAGAAAAATGGGATTTTGCATTTTGCTAGTTGGTTAGTAGATTTATTTACTGGAGAACGTACAGTACAGGTTGTGGCTTACACTGAAACCAAAGCTAAAATTTAACTTACATATTTTTATTATATAGAATTATAATAGAAGACATTGGATATAATACATGAGAAAATCTAATAACTAATAATATAAGACACCACTTACAGACATCTTTTAGATACTTACAGCTCAGTCAGACATTGTCATAAAAAACAGAAGAGAAACTGATTTAACCTTTCTTAATTCAGACGTCACTGTTGCTTCGGCCAACTTTATCCCTCAAATATTTTAACAATAATGTACAAAATGGAGTTATAGATCTCTAGTGTTAGAAGAGATGGCTAAGCCCTCACTTTGTAAACAAAAGCCCAAGACCCCTGAAGGTTATATGATTTGCCAGAAGTCATATTACCAGTTAATTATAGAACAAGGATTAAAAATTAGGTTTCTTGACTCAATAGAGTATACTTTCCACTCTGTTACACTAACTCATATAAGGTGATATTTTTGTGTGTGAATAGAATGTTATATAATTTTTAATTATATGTGTTAACTAATAAAAATAAATGGAATTAGTTCCTTGGTTTGAACTGCCAATAATATAAATGGTTTGTTCATTTCTGGGCTAGGCAAACAGGTCTACTAAGAAAACATAGAATAATTTTTTTTTTCTTATTGAAATAGGAAATAGGTAAGTTCTGACTATAGATACACTTTCATTGTAATACATAAATTTTAGTGTATACTTAGATATTGGTCATCATTTTATTTTTTGACAAAATGGTCATTAGTCTATTGGTGTAGTTTGCTCTGTAAGAGGAAAGCTTTCTGGAAAGAAAATTTTTAATTTAGGTGAATTAGAAAGTGACTAATTTGCTTAGAAGATTGCAACAGAGTCTTATGTGGAATCTAATTTATAATTTGTCTCTCAGATCCAGTATTTCTGCACATATAGTAATTCACTAACTACATCAGAACTTTGGGATTTATCCCAAATGCTGGGGGGAAATTTACTCAGTTGGACGGATCATTCTAAATCTGGCAATGACATGAAGAGACTATTTCCTTACCTAGAGTATGAAAGCACAAAGCAATGTGAGCAAACAAAAAGAGAGTAGAAATTTCACTTCCGTTATAGCTGTTATAGGCAATAAAGTACAAATTAATTATTGAGACTGAAAACAATGGGTAGAGAAATGGTTGATGATACTATGTCCAGTTTGGTAGTCTATTTATGAAAAATGAGATGACCTTGCGGTAAGGATAATTTAGAACTGAAAATTTATGGAAAATAAAAGTTTTGCATGTTGAAGTGTGGGGAAAAGGTATTTCCCAGGCATGGTGAATTTCTCTTTTACAGAAGATAGTATTGAAAAAACTTCTTAAGCCAGAAGATATTTTTCTTTAAAGTGTTTACTCCTGTTTTATGACTTCATATAGAAAATCATCAAAATCCTGCATTAGATTTCTTTTGAGTTTGTGTCCTATATAAGCTCAGTTTGGGTGTTTTAACTTTTTAAAATCTTTTGAACAGTTTTTGATCTATAGTGCAGTGCTGTTCTATTTTTAAACTCTCTGGTTTTTTTTTAAATTGTGCGTCAGCATAGCGTCTGTTTCCTTTTTTAAGGAATTCAAGACTTATTGTTTATAAATCCTTGTTGAGAAACTTATTGTTTCTTGTAGCTTTTTAAATGGCTGTATTAAAGGGAGAATTATCACATGGACAGACATCCTGATTAACAGTGTTTCACTATGGTGGTTGGGGGAAGGGTGTTCTTTACATAAATAACTTTATGTAATAAATATTTCACAAATCCCATTGACCTTGCCAAATAAAATGTCAAGTGTCAATCAAAATAGGCACATAAGAAAAAAGAATTGGCTTTATCACCTCAAATCTAATGCTATATTCTGAGTACTAATGCAGGTATATTCTGAGTTCCTAAGATTTTGAAGAATTGTGCAGTAAAATATCAAAGAATGATTTTATAGTGAGGGAGACAGAGGCAGCCAGAAGGGCAGTGGGAAATAATAATTACAGCTCATGTTTAAAATAACCTGGACCTAGACCAGAGACTTGATGGCAGAGTTGGCAGGTATCTGTATAAAGAGCTTGTATTGGGTGGGGGAAGTCAGAGCAGCTGGCAAACATGGTGGAAATCTTACTACAGGGATCTGAGAGTCAGGTAGAAGAGTAAAGTTACCTACAATGAGGGGGAAAAAACTGTACAAAAAGCTTTTGTTGTTGCTCGTATTGAAATCCATTAAGGGGTCATGTTCAAGAAAGAACTTTGTAGAATTAACTCCACAAGCAAATGATAAACAGAAAAGGAGAATATCAAAATAGGCTATTTTTTATTTTCTCTACGATTATTTGTTCATGCTTATATTTTAAAGTCAAACCCAGCCTGACTTTTGTATTTTTATGTGGTTTGCCTTCCATCTATCTCTGAAACATATTTTTAGAATATAGGTAGATAACTGCTGCTCCAGTATAATAGAGGAAGTATAAAACTTAGCTTTTATCATTGCCTGATAAATGGAAGTAGGTACTTTGTTTCCTTACAAAATTATACAACCTGTATTTATTGATGGGTATTTTTTAATATCAAATTCTCTTAGCTCTTTACATCATCAATAAGATAAAGGTGTCTATTGGTTAGTGTGACATGGTATACATTACAGTTATTGAAATGGAGAAATCAATGCAATAGAAATAAAAATAGCTTCTGGAATATGTATGCTTTCCTATGTAAAATTTTAAATACAGATATTGTGTCCTCTCAATATAAGTTTTTCATTCATTACAATTTTTCATTGCTTTAGACTAAAAATAGAGTCTTTATAAATTAATACAAGCCTGGAAATATATACAGCCTTTAAGATATTTTTTGAAAGTACTTAAATTTGTGCCAAATTTTCCTGGTTTATTTTTAGTTTCTGCAGGTTTTTTCTTTTTGGCAAGGCTGCTCTTACTTCCAATCAAGCTAAAAGCAACTTAAACTTGAGTCACTCTACAACCTAAAACGATAGCGATGATTGTGGGAGTGTTTATTTCACTGCCAGCTCCAGAAACTCTTCTTCTGCATACAGTGTACAGGGAAAGTCCAGCTACTACTTCCTAAATCTGGAAGAAGACTTACCAAGAGTTACAGTATCACAATTAGACTGCTGATTTTTCGGTGACTTTCTGGTGCCTTTAACCAAGATTAGCAGTCACAGCTACATTCTGAATTAATCATTTATGTAAATGTCTATAGTGATTGTATAACTCATGGATTAATTCTTTATATTTAGATCTTACAGGTGTGGAAAACTTAAGGATTCCTTTAATCCAGGAAGGTTATATGATATGGTAGAAAAGATCACCAAATCAGGAATCATATGATCTAGGTTCTAGTTCCATCTCTGCCACTCTACTGTGTGAGCTCAAATAAGTGTTAGTTACTTCTCTCATCTGCCCTACTCACCTCACAGAAATCATATGGAATAAATTATGTGAACGCTCTTTGAGAACATTATGTAACAGACATCAGGAATTGATGTGATCCCATTTGACTGATGTGGCACTGAGGTGCATCATGGCTTTCCCGGCATTATCATCAGTTACTATAGTACTGAAATGGCCAGAAATTTTGGCTTAAGAAGATGAAAAGTCCGTTTTAAAATAGTTTGCCTTTAAAAATAGCCACAGTTTTCTTAAAACATGCTTTAATTTAGTTAGAACTTGATTTTATTCTGTTTTTCAACTTAAAAGTACTATTGATATCCCACAACTCTTTAGCCTGACTTAGGTAGTATTTGAGAAGAAATGGATCTGGATATTGATTTTAGATTGTTAGACTGAAATAAACTTTTAAAAAGGAAACGGGGGGGGGGTCCCTACATTTAAAATCAGCTCAAGATACTTGGAGCACTCTGTACTGAGGGTGTGGGCTCTCTCCAATAGTGACAACTCAGCATCTCTATAGTGGCCACTGCTTTTGCTTCCTAAACACGCTGTTTTGAGTAGCCTCACCTTACAAATAGATTTGCAGAACAGGAAGAAGATTCTTGAAAGGGAGGATTGTGATGAAACCGATAAAAATCTCTGTTTTAAAATCTTGTACAGCCTTCTGTTTTAATATCTTTTCTTCTGGATGAGACATTAGTCTTTAACTTTTGAGGAACTCTGTAACTGAAGACAAACAATAAAATACCAACAGAGAGGAAATTATTAAAGAATTATATGTATTTAAATTACTTTTATCAGTAACCCACTCTAGCTTCAGAAGGTATAAAGCTAATGGAAAAGGGGGCATTTAAAACCAATGTATTTTTATTTTGTAAATTTTTCTTTAAGTATTATAATTTTAAATTCAAGGATGTCTAATATTTAAATCAGTTCATTATTTTGGGGACCACATACACCAGTAAACTGGAAATATATTTCTGTTTTATGATAAATCCATGAATTTGCTTTTAGGGGAAAAAGTTAATATATTATAAATATTTTATTGCTAAATTTAGGGTGGTTCCTAATCAGAATCAGCCTAAATGGAAATTTTCTAAACATACATTCTGATTTTGCTAAATCCTATACTAATAAAAGACATTGTACTTCTTATAAAGCTTTGATCCAGTGTGTAGCCTAACAAAAATAAAGGCATTTGCTATCCTCAATGAATTTACCATTAAAGTAGTTTACCAGCCCATAATGTAAGGAAAAGAATGCTCCCAATAAAAGACACAAGTTAATGAACTTCCTCCTCCTTTTTAATGACTCTTACAATTAAATGTGTACCTTGATGAAATGTGAGTTATAGAAGTGATTTCCCCCCATCCCCCCATAATGGAAAGATGTCTTTCCCCCTCTTTATGCAGAAGATAACAGCTCAGGTCTCTTGTGCTAATGACAGCAGCCTTTCTCCACAACTTGGGAGAATACTGTCAAGGAGAGATGGGAGTAGGCCAGGCCTGGGGAAGTGATTACACTCAGTCAGCCTCCTGTTTTACCTGATGGAGGTGTGAATGAAAAGTAGGTCCTTTTATGGAGGGGGTTGGAGACTCCTGTTCTTTATGATTTAACTCTCATTGTGACTACTTAAAATAAAAGGAATTAAAAGTTGGGAATAGGATCAAACCAACATATTCTGGCACATTTAATAGTTTTAATAGCTTATAGGTATTTGTAAGCATCTTTTAGCAGTTGTAAGATTTCTAGCAAATAAAATAATTTAAAAACTGTATTTCACTTAATCTAATCTGGATGTCAGGAAAAGTAATGGGTTATTGCTGTGGCCTTTCTCTTTACCAGGGAGAAAAACCAACTGGTGATGCTCTGAGATCCTGGTAGCAGTTTGGAGCCTTGTTCATGCTCTGCCTTTGTCTTTCTTCCTTGCACATTCCTGTGGCCAATGATGAGTTTAAGACCAGCTGGTCAGCATGTGCAGAGGGCAAGAAATAAGTTGATAAAAAGTTTTAATATCAATGCTTTTGCCACTGATTTAGGAAGCACTAAAGCTAGTAGTACATTACAAAGTCTAAAGCATTCTACTTGTCAAAACATTTTAGGACTTTTAAAATTGACTATTTGATCTTTTTGGAAAATGTAAATAACAGTTTTAATCATTCTGAATCAAAGACTTTAATTAAAATATTTTTCCTTTTTCTTCTTAGATCCCAATTTTGTTCGGACATTTCTAACAACATACAGATCCTTTTGCAAACCTCAAGAACTACTGAGTCTTATAATAGAAAGGTCTGTCCATTTAAAAATGTTTAAATTCTTTTTTTTTTAAAAGAGCTTGAACTAAGATCTTTTGTGTCTCAGAAATATTTTGAATGAGCTTTAAATTGTGGTTTATGAGTACTTTTTCAGTAAATAAAATCTCTCTTAGATGACCATTTATTTATAATAATATGTTAGCTTTGATTATTTAAGTAGAAAAATAGGTATTCTTTTTTCTACATGAAAAATCAGTATTTGAAATTTCAAATTTATAGAATTAGTAAAATTAAAGATCTGTAACAAAATGTGTAATTTAGACTCTGGAAATTCAAATTTTGATGATTTAGAGTTTTCAAATATACCACATGTTGAGTAAAAAGGAGTTTGACAATGAATAAACACTGTAATCAAGGAAAGTGTTTCATCCACCCAAATGAAGAGCAGTCAACTTTTCAAGCATTACCCTTAAAAATTAGTATGTCAGCTGATTTAGAGAAATTCTATAAACCAAAAATAAACACCAGTCCCATAACTTTATAATTGCATTTATTTTTGGAATTTGCATATATTTTTTATGTTTCTAATTAGTTTTATCTATAGTGGAAAGTACTAATTTAAAATAATTTTATTGGCCTTTACATTGTAGAAGTCTCAATTGTTTTCACTGATGTGTATATCCTTAGTAATTTTTATAGTATTATCTTGATTTTGCTGACTGGTGAAAAGGTTTGTGATTTTCTATTTGTATAATTTGATATAATTAGTATTTTCATTAATTTGTTATATTGTATATTAGGTTTGAAATTCCAGAGCCTGAGCCAACAGAAGCTGATCGCATAGCTATAGAGAATGGAGATCAACCCTTGAGTGCAGAACTAAAAAGATTTAGAAAAGAATATATACAGCCTGTACAACTACGGTAAGCATTAAATAAACGGCTGAAGTGAACAAATCTCTATTAAATTTTATTTCAAAGTTGAAGTATATAAGGACCTTTCCCAAGCGAGGAGGAAGTAACAAATAAAATGAGTGAATTAAATAGGAGCAATTATCAGAAATTATTGTATAAGTCTTAATTAACAGAATTTTAAAAGTGTTAAGCACACTGACAAGGTTATTTAATTTGGTTAGAGTTACTCTGTTTTCATTTGTACCATTCACTGTGATAAACATTTATGTTTGAGTTCTCATGTAATTCAATTCTGTGTTAATGCCATAGAGTATTAAACGTATGTCGGCACTGGGTAGAGCACCACTTCTATGATTTTGAAAGAGATGCAGATCTTTTGCAACGAATGGAGGAATTTATTGGAACAGTAAGAGGTATGTTTTTAAGTGCTTAGCTCTATATGTAATGAAAGTACCAATATGGTGACTATCAATTGATGTCATTATTACTCAGTATTGTTAAGAGATGTTTATAATAGTGCCAGCACAACCGTTTGAAAAAGTGAAAATTTTTCATCAAACAACATTTAGACCTACAAATTGCAGAGTAGTCACCCTGTTAACCCCAATGTATCTTCATTTAGTGAATCAGCTTACTGATAGAGTTGGTTAGAAAAAGTCTCAATTTAAGCCAAGTCTTTACACTTATCTGAAAGTATGAGGGCATTTAGGAACTCTTGTGCCATTATAACACCATTGATGGAGGTCGAGTGGGCCACAGTTAAATACAGAGAATCAGAGGCAGCAGGACAGCATATTAAACTGAGAGTCTGTTTCTAACAGTGCCACTAATCAGGTACGTGACTTTGAGCAAAATCATTTTGATTCTTTAGACTTCAGTGTCCTTATCAGTAACATGAGGAGCTAGGTTTGATGATCTTCAGGATTTCCTTTGTAGTCTAAAGATTCTATGATTATATGGCTCTAAGGATGTCCTACCCAGACAAACTTGTTTTTATTTCCATTGTACACTCTAAATTAGAATCAGAAAATAAAGGGTTAAATAATAGTACTTTCACATATGGTACAAAACAAGGCCACATCAAAACTCACACTAAAAATGAAGGAATCAGTCCTCCAACACTGTTTGGTTTATCAAATGCAATGTTAATTAAATTAATAGTGGATGTGTATAATCTATCCTTATAAATCTTGTGATTTGTGTAACATACACCTTTTCTTGGAGGATTATAAAATATTAATATTTTGAACTGAAGTTCAGAACCATAGAGGTGGAAAATCTCTGCAAGTAAATTACTTTCTAATTTTATTTAGGAAGGATCTGGAATACACACCAAACTATTAACAGCGGTTACCTATTGGGGAAGAAGGAGAGTGCGACAGGGCACTAGAAAGTGGTAAAGGGGAAGTTAGGTTTTCCATTTTGATCATTTGAACTTTCTATAGCAAAGATATATTCAGGCATCACTTGTGTGATTTTAAACCATTTAAAAACATAAAATAATAAATAAAAATAAATGTTATTTAAAATATAATGTATTTCAGGTAAAGCAATGAAAAAATGGGTTGAATCCATCACTAAGATAATCCAAAGGAAAAAAATTGCAAGAGACAATGGACCAGGTCATAATATAACATTTCAGAGTTCACCTCCCACGGTTGAGTGGCATATAAGCAGACCTGGGCACATAGAGACTTTTGACCTGCTCACCTTACACCCAATAGAAATTGCTCGACAACTTACTTTACTTGAATCAGATCTATACCGGTATGTAATTTGACATTTAATCTGAAAAATCATTTCAGAAGAGTTAATGTTTAAAAGGAAATACTGGTTTCTGCCTTATGCGGTTATCATAAGGTGTAAATGATACAGTACATGAAATGTGTAGCAACACGGCCAGGCAGGCAGTTTCACTCCCTCGGTGCCCCTGCTCTGTCTGAATTTACACCTTCTCTGTTTCCGCAGTCACCCCTAATTGGTGAAGCTAGGTTCAAATCCTGACTTTACCAATTGGTGGCTTGATATCTTTGGGCAACTTTACTTTTATCCTTCTGCCCCTTAGGTTCCTCAAGAGTAAAACAGGGCTAATAATAATACCTACTCCTGGGGCTGTTGTGAGGTTTAAAATAGTCAATATATGTTCAGTGCGTAGCACGTTGCCTAGCACAAAGTAAGGGCTCAATTAACTGTTAGCTACTGCTGTTGTTGTAAACTTAAATTGTGGCCAGTTATAGCCTTATTTAGTTTGGTATTCTACATTAATAAAACTACTGTCTCAAAAATGTCTGTTTTTGATTTTAAATGAGGACTATTTAGAATCTCAAACTAAAATTATTTTTTAATAACTAAATGAGATAAGGAGCTAAATTTATAGATCTCTACCCACCAAAGATCATATTTCCAAAAATTATAGTATTAGAATCTATTTTATTTTTTTCCCAGGACCCTTCTGTGGTAGGTTTTTTCCTTCCCTCCTTTAGACAAAAAAAGAGAGAGATTTATGAATTGCATTGATTATAAGTGCTGGGAAAGATACTGTGGAGAAATCTCAGCCTTGCCCAAATCAAAATGCTGCTATAAAGCAACAGTAAAAGTACAAAAGTGTATCCATAAGAATAGTTTTTTAAAAAATCTATAGAGAAAGATGCATATTTATAATTTTTTTGTTATACCTTGTTTTCATTTCATAAACCTTTCTGTTGTTGTCAGAGGAAAGTTTACGTGGGAGTTTAGTTTTTCTTTATCTCATTTACTTAATAAAACCGTGTCTACATTAGAGGAAAAAGTATCATGTAACATTATACATTGATGATTTTAGAGCTGTACAGCCATCAGAATTAGTTGGAAGTGTGTGGACAAAAGAAGACAAAGAAATTAATTCTCCTAATCTTCTAAAAATGATCCGACACACCACTAATCTCACTCTGTGGTTTGAGAAGTAAGTATTCCTGCATTCTTATATTTTATAGCAGTCAGCTATGTTATGAATTTCAATGCAGTTTTATTCTGTATATCTCATGTCTTTTTATTCCTCGTTCCTCCTTTCTTTTGCAGTGAGTGCTTTTCATTGAATGAAAATGGCAATATGCAGCATTTTAATTTCACTAATTTTTTTTTTTTTAGTTTATATTAGTGATTGCCTTAGGGTTTACCATATACATCTTAATTTGTCAGCATCAGCTTCAGATTTGTAATAGCTCAATTCCAGTGATATATAGAAATGTTGCTTGTATATAAGCTTTCTCCCCTTTTTGTAATTTATATTACATCTAATTAATACATTGTTACAATTATTACTTGACCATTTGCCATCATCCTCTTAGCCCATTACAGCTTTGCTCTTACTTACTTCCTTTGTGCTGTTATTGGCAATATATTAGACACACATTATATTTCTATGTTATAGACCCAACAGTACATTCATATTATTTTATACAGTTGCTTTTTAAATCAGTTAAGGGAAGAAATGAGCAAAAAAATTTAGTGTCTTTGTAATTACATAATTACCTTTATTGATGCTCTTTGTATGGATTCCAATTACCATCTGGGATCACTTGCTTTCAGCGTGAAGAACTTCCTTTATTATTTCTTTTATGGCAGGTCTACTAGCAACAAATTCTCTCGGGTTTTGTTTATCTGAAGGAAATCTTTGTTTCACTTTCATTTTTGAACAATAGCTCTATCTTCGAGTTAACTAATTTTTTCTTCTACCAGTTTAAATCTTCTATTGAGCCCTTCCAGGAAGTTTTTTATTTCAGTTATTGTACTTTTCAATTCCAGAATTTTCATTTGGTTCCTTTTTATAATTTCTCTCTCTTTAATGATATTCTCTCTTTGCACATTATCATCAATACTTTCCTTAACTTCCTTATCATGCTTTCCTTTAATTCTGTGAACATATTCATAATGGCTACTTTGAAATATTTTTTTTGTTAAATCTGACATCTGGTTGCTCTCACAGGCAGTTTCTATTCCTTGCTTTTTCCCAATGTGTGGGTAATACTTTCCTATTTTTTTGCATGCCTTGTAATGTTTTGTTGGAAACCTGACATTTTAGATAATATATTGTAGCAACTCTGAGTACTGGTCCCCCACTCCCTGCCCGCCCTTCCAAGGGCTTATTATTGCTACTTGCTTGTTTATTTGTTCAGTGACTAGCTGGATTATTTTAGTGAAGCCCATTCTCTCTCTCTCTCTCTCTCTCTCTCTCTCTCTCTCTCTCTCTCTCTCTCTGTCTCTCACTCTCACTCTCTCACACACACACATAGTTAAG
This sequence comes from Daubentonia madagascariensis, assembly GCA_023783475.1. Lineage (NCBI taxonomy): Eukaryota > Metazoa > Chordata > Mammalia > Primates > Daubentoniidae > Daubentonia > Daubentonia madagascariensis. Next base: position 33,079,450 of record JAKFHU010001035.1, on the reverse strand, counting down.
CTGGGATGTACTAAGAAAGATGTAGATTTGGGTATGCCCACTGACGCCCTGGGAAGGCAGTGGTTCTGGTGGGACTCTCATCCACTCCTTCCCTGACCACACACACCCAGCTGTTAAACTCCACTAATTGCCAGCTGATTGTTCTGTTTTCAACAATTCTTTTGAGGCATAAATTGCTATGCAAAATAATCCAATCAAATTGTGGCTTCTTTGAAGGGATGGTTTCTGAGGTCCCTGTTTGATATTTGTTCTGACCTTAAGACAGCTCCTCTCAGCTGTCTTATTTCCTGGTTCTCTCCTGCAAATTACCCTTGCCTACAGGCTAGGCTATATCTTCATTAGATCCACGAATCTCCTCCCATTTGCCTCCACTGTTCTTGAGAACACCCTTAGGTTTAAACTTCTCCATACTTTATTGCAAATGACAAGAGATTAGGAGCTATCTTTTTGAACTGGGCTCTGGGGCTGGGTCCTCGGGAAGCTTCTCTCTGAGTGACGCTTCTCTCTGAGTGACGTTCCTGCTCTAGGAGCTGAGTGCTCTGTTGGGGTGGGCTCTGTTGGTGTAGAGTAGCAGGCCATGGTGCTGTAGCCTGAGGTCTTCTTAGTTGCCTGTTCTGGCATGGACCTGCTGCCTCAGGAGCCAGAGGAAGGGCTATTTTTTCAGTATTCTCAGCACACAACACCCAAGGTAGTCTCCATTCCATAAGTGAGAGCTGGGCAAAAGAAGGGAGTCCCTACTTCTCAGCTGCACTAAACTAGGACTTAGCCTCAGCAACAGGCATCTGGGGGCATGCTCCTCCAGTGAGGAAAGCGCCCCCCCCAGGTGGTGTTGGCTGTGGGGAGCTGGAGTATATGCTCAGTTCACCCTCCCTGAGCTGAGGAGGGAGGGAGCAGTCTAGGTTCAAATACCACAGATTCTCTCCCCTCTTACACCAAATTTTTATAGATTTTCCTGAATAGATGCTTCTTCATTTGCCATTTGCTCTCAGGTCCATTTCCAGAGACTTTAAGTAGTTTGGGTGTTTTGTTTTGTTTTGTATTTTTTTAAGTAATTTTCACCAGTTTCGTTCAGTGGAGCTCCTCACACTGTCATGCCAGAAGTCCAGAATCTCAATGCAATTATACAGTTGAAGGCCAGAGATTAGAGTTTTGTGTTTTGTCCATATTTTGTCTGAGTAAAGACAATATGATTACTTGACTAATATTTTATAAAGGTAATATGAGATTTCCATAGATCATATTGGGATTATCAGAACAGGTGACCAGTGATACAAGGTAATGACTGGAACCTGAGCTAGAATATGGATAAAGACTTGAAAGCAATTCCTAAAGAGAAATAAGCATTCCAAGTCATCTGAAAGTTAGGATTTCCTTCTATTTATGTTAATAAATATAACATGCCTCTAAAAAGTAAAACTTTAGAATTAGCCCCTTCAATGTTATTTCCTGATTTCTTCATTATCAAGTTAAATAACTCTATTTCAGTCTGCAGAAGCCCTTTTCCAGCATAATAATTAAAACTTATGTCTGAAAAGAGAAACATAACTGATAAATAGAGAACATTTTCATTTCTGTCTTATTTTTAATAGGTTATTTAGACAAAGACCATTCCCTGCCTTTTTCAATGTGAGAGGTTCTTGTTCATTTGCCACAGTCCTTTTTTGCCATGAGTATGTATTAGAATTGGTGTCAAAAGCTTCACAGGTGATCTTAGTTTGTATACCTTGTTAGTAACAACTGAAATCATTAAATAAGAGGTGTAAATAAGTTATACTTGTGTTACATCTTCTTAATTGTCCAGCTAACTAGCTAGCCAGAATATATTTGTAGAGATCTAGTTAATGCTTTAAACATGTAAACATGTTATGTTTAATTTGATAATAAGCCAAATTTATTTGGATAGTTTCAGGTACAATGGTTTTTTTCTCAGTGTTAGATCAGGCTCATCAGATAATAATGTAATCTGCAACTTTACATTTTAAAAAATGTTTAATATTGATTTATATTTAGTTTTTCCATTTATGTATTCAATTTTTTCTTAGATTTTAAACTATTTAATATATTATCGAAGATCAAGTTTAAAATCTTTTTCCTTACTGATAAGTGATTAGTAAATAAATTCTCTCAAATACTAGAAATAGAGAGTAAATGCTACTCTATAAGAAATTTTCTTTTTTTGGACATAGCATGCTTCTTTAGCTATTTACTGTGATATATATATATATGTAGACACACACACACACACATACTTTCCAAGGATTCTTGGTATCTAAAGGTAAAGTGCTTTTGTTTTCCTTGAGTTTTTTTCTTTGCAAGTAATATTTATTTTGAATGGTGGTAAAATACTTTAATTGGCTTTTTAACATAACAGTGCTTAAGAGCTGTTCCTAGAAATGTAGCCAATTGTTTCTATATATCAAAGAAAGAAATTAAGCATTAATCACTAAAATCATTTTTTTTTTTTTTTTTTGAGACAGGGTCTCTGTCACCCAGGCTAGAGTGTGGTGGTGGCATCATTATATAGCTCACTGCAACGTCAAACTCCTGGTCTCAAGTGATCCTCCTGCCCCAAGCTCCTAAGTAGCTGGGACTACAGGTGCACGCCACCACACCCAGCTAAAAATCACTAAAATCTTGCAATTAGATGAAGAATAGGAGGCAACAAAATTCTTGAAGTCTAGTATAAATTCCCCTAGAACACACCCACATCACAAAGACCTGCATACATTCAACAAGATAATGAGCTTCATCAGTTAATTCTAATGCTGATAGAGGATGCACCAAATATAATAGGAAAAGAACTGGTTGACTCTACCAGTCTGGAAAACATGAAAGAGCAGCATACCTGACTGGAGGCATTGCCTTATCTTCCAGTCTCCTTCTATCTATCACTCTGAATGTGTCTTCTCTGTACTTACATGATAGCTACCCCCCCACACTCTACATTACTTTATTTACTAAATTCTTTAAACCATAGCTTTATTGCAAAAACTCTAAAATTTTTAATTTTTTTATTTTTGATTCCCAGATGTATTGTAGAAACTGAAAATTTAGAAGAAAGAGTAGCTGTGGTGAGTCGAATAATTGAAATTCTACAAGTCTTTCAAGAGCTGAACAACTTTAATGGTGTCCTTGAAGTTGTCAGTGCCATGAACTCATCACCTGTTTACAGACTAGACCACACATTTGAGGTAGGTGTTTTTTAAATGAACTTTCATTCTCTATTATAAAAATTAGGGTTCCAACAATTTTGATCTTTAATTTTTAAATGTCTCATCTGTCCTTTCAGTAGCAGGTTAAAAGATGGAATTATCAAAATTGTATAATGAATTGGTTGGTTTTTAATAATTAGGCATTCCCATTAAAATGCATTTATAGGTCCCAGCCTAAGTTAGAAAAAAAAAACCTTGAGCACATAATTTGTCATATAATGTACAATTAAATGCTCACCTAATTGAGTGAGGGATGGCAAGAATAAACTAGACTGATCTCACATACACACGCACACACACACACACACTCACACTTTTAAGTTTGTACTGGGGTCTATGAAAGTAGTTTGTTTGAAGCAGTATTACAGTTGTAGAATCAAATTGTTACTGTTGTGTTTGAGCCTTAGTCTGGTATTTTTTGGCAAACACCTGTGATTCCTTTTGTAAATGTATGCCTCCTAAATATTTTTTTCTTGTAGCAAATTCCAAGTCGCCAAAAGAAAATTTTAGAAGAAGCTCATGAATTGAGTGAAGATCACTATAAGAAATATTTGGCAAAACTCAGGTCTATTAATCCACCGTGTGTGCCTTTCTTTGGTAAGTATTTCTTTCTGAATTTTTATTGCATTTCTGGATAAAACATGATACTTTTTTTTCATTAAATGACTGAATAATTACATGTGTAATATACCAGCAGAACATACTTATTTAACAAATATTTAGCACCTGAATCCCCTTAGAATTTTTCTCTACTAGGACTTCGTAAGATCAAGTCCAATATATACATTTCATTTTCTATTTTCATTTTGGGCAGCCATTAGGTATTATATAGTATTTGTGTTTTTATACTCATAGATAGCTTTTTAATTAAATTTCAATAACCCAAATACTCTACAGAAGAGGCATGACCAAACTCAACCATATTTATAATCATTTTTTTTGTAAACAGTTTCACATGGTTAAAAATCATAGTGTATGTGCCTTTGGGCTCACATAGTAGGCACATCAAAATTTTATTCTCTTCACCTACTCTTTTTTTTCCCCTCCGCATTAGAGGAAGGAAGTACCTTTTCTTTCTTTTAAGACTGAATCTACCATCTGAATATCCCTTTCTGTAGTTTCTTCTATCTTCTTCCATCATTTATTTCCTGTATTTCATATCTATAATATCTCTTTCATGCTGTCTTCTTTTGTCTCCTCTGATGAGAAATTATGGCCTCTATCACACAATTTTGTGTTTATTCTTTTTAGTATATAGCATATTTTCACCTTTTCCTTGTCTATATCTATTTTTTTCTATATAGTTTTAAGTTACACAGCACATAACAATGTTAAATCCTGATATTTTTCAATTAACATATCATATTTTCCCACATTTTATTGTTTAGGCTTCACAGCAACCACTTTTGTATTTACTTCTAATCTTTTTGCTGTGCACATTGTATATAATTGTAATTATATGACATATGCATATTATAGTTTACTTTTTTCACTTAGCGTATATTAAGTATGTTTTTGTATTTTACTAAATAATCTTCATAATAATCATTTATAATGGAGGCATAATATTCCATAAAGTTGATATGACAATTTAACTATTACCCTATTATTGGACACACTGTTTCCTACTTACTTGCTTTCCTTAATAATGTTATAATTAATATCTTCATTTATACCTTTTCCTGTTTTTGAGAATATCTTCTTGACATAGATAACCAGAAGAAGAATTACTGTAGTCCCCCTTTATCCTTGGTTTTGCTTTCCACAGTTTTAGTTACCTATAGTCAACTGTGGTCCAAAGACAAGGTATTTTGATAGGGCAAGAAAAAGACCACATTTCACATAACTTTTATTACAATATACTGTTATAGTTGTTCTATTTTAATGTTAGTTATTGTTGTTAATCTCCTGAGCCTAATTGATAAATTAAACTTTATCATAAGTATATGTCTATAAGAAAAAATAGAGTGTAGATATGGGTTTGGTACTATTTGTGGTTTCAGGCATCCACTGGGGGTCTTAGAAGGTATCCCCCGTGGATAAGGGGAGACTATTGTACACAGGTTAAAAGGTGTCAGTTTTTTAACTCTTGACACATACTGCTAAGTTGCTTCCTGAAAAGCTTATTACTCATTTATGCTGTCATCATAAGTATATGAAAAAGCAAATTTCATCCCGTGGTTTCCAACTTTGGGTACTTCTTCCCCTCCCCCATCTCTGTTATTTTCACAGATAAAAACTACTTATTACCTGTTTGTTGTAATAATTTCTATTCTATGGGCATTTTTCCCATACATTTGCTTAATATTTGCATTCCCTCTTGTCAATGTTCTTTTGCATAACTTCTGCAAACATTTTTACCAATCTGCCTTTTAGTTTTTATTTGTTGACATGTATTATTTTTAAATTATACAATCTGTCTATCGTGCTCATTATGATTCCTCTTGTTTCTAACCTTAGAATGTTTGTATAATCTAGTAATTTAATATTCAATCATATTTTCTTCTAGCTTTCTTATGATTTGACTTTGAAAATTATATTTAACTCTCTTATCAAACTGAAGTTTCTTTTAGACATTAAATGAAATACCCAAATTTATTTCTCCACCAAATTGTTTATTTGTTTATTCTAGTTTATTGAATGATTCTTCTTTTTCCCCATTTGGGACCTCCTTCTTTAATACATATTATATCCCACTGACTTCTTATACCAGTGCCACAGTTTTAATGATTGTCACATTATACCCCTATTTGCAATATCTTTCCCATTTCTGTTTTTACTTATTTGCTTTACTTTAATTTGCTTTTTTCTTCCAAAAGACATTTTAAATTTAATTATTCTCTGCTGATTTTATGGAGTTTTTTGTCATATATTAATTTTTTATCATTATCAGCTCCTAGTTTTCCTGTCAACCTCCCCTTCCCCCCAAATTCTTGATAAAAATATTGAGTTCATTTATTTTCTCTTTCTGGTAAAATGTTAAAGCCTGTGTATTTGTTCTTAAATGTGGTAACTATGATACCAATTCATATAAGTGAGCTAGAAAGGACCTGGGTAGTTCTGTTTCATTTCATTCACTCTGTTGACAAATATTTCTTGAGTACCTACTAAGTAACAGTACTATGTCAGGTGCTTAGAAAAGTGAAAAATACAATCATTATGCTCACTTAGCTTATATTCATGCCACTCATATATCCTATGGTCTCTGGTACACAGAGACAAAAAGAAACTGTAAATAGAAAGAAGGGATCTCCAGAGACTTTAAAAATTTAACCAACTTAAACAATCAACCTGTTCTACAGCCTTTTGTTTATGAGGCCCATGACTACCTAACTGGCCAAAACTAGCCCCTGACAGACAGCATATAGATAAACTCAAGTAAACTTTCCACATCACCCTGACTGGTGGGTGTTTATTCATACAAACTAAACTCTCTGAAGTACTCTCTCAGATCTTTATAAACTTACCTGATCTTCGTAACATGTTCTTAAATGAGCAAAAGGAAGTTTCAGACCTATACTTTGGGTATGATTTCAATAAGGTGTTTTAAGCTGAGCTGTGTGATTTAGTGAGTGAATACAAATATGTGTAGGTAGTGTGATAGGTACACAGGCAGCCCACCTGCCAGCCTTCCTACCCTTTCTCTTCACCTTCCTGGTTATTGAGGCTTTGCTCTTTTAAGATAGTTTATCTACAACTGTCCCTGGTCAGTTCTGCTGCTCTAGGAAGATCTTCGCTATTCTCAAGCTGTTGGTGCCTGGAGTTAGGCAGGCAGCCTTTTATGGTTCTGATCCAGTGGGTAGAGCCAGATGTTATTGCTGCATCAGAATTCCATCTTGTCTATGTAGTAGTTTATAGATACTCCTTCCAGATTCTTAATTCTCGATATTGTTTTTCAAACCCCTTCTACGAGGGAGTGTCAGGGGTAGTAGCAGACACTTTTACTTCGTCTTATCATCTTACCAGAAGTCTTTTGCTGGCACTGCCACTGTTTACAGAATATAAAAGTAGGGCAATTTCTCCTTCCAAAGCTCTGCCAGACTTCTGTTCTATATCCCAATTTTTCTCCATACACTAAAATGTTCTACTCATAGGTAGGATGGATATGTGGGCAAACTAACGTTTCCTCTAATGTAAAAGGATATACCTTAACCAAATTTGTCATCTGTGCACAAACTATAGCATTGGCTTTGCTCTTTCCTCTTACATAGCTCAGATCTTGCGTCCTTCTTTTTTTTGTAAATTTTCTTTGTCTCCACTTGGGCTTTCCAGCTATTTTAGAATTGACTGTCACATCCTGGTCTATTCGTTAAATGTCTCTCTTCTGTTTTGAAATAATATGCTTCTTTCATTCATTCAAAAACATTTGTTGAAGGCTGGGTGTGGTGGCTCACGCCTGTAATCCTAGCACTCTGGGAGGCCGAGGTGGGAGGATCGCTTGAGCTCAGGAGTTTGAGACCAGCCTGAGCAAGAGTGAGACCCCATCTCTAATAAAAATAGGAAAATTAGCTGGGCATCGTGGCATGTGCCTGTATTCCCAGAGACTTGGGAAGCTGAGGCAGGAGGATCACTTGAGCCCAGGAGTTTGAAGTTGCAGTGAGCTATGATGACGCCACTGCACTCTAGCCCAGGCAACAGAGTGAGACTTTGTCTCAAAAAAAAAAAAAATTGTTGAATGCCTCTATGTGCCATGCCCAGGGTTAGGTGCTGAGAATAGACAAATAAGACTAGTTCCATAGTTTCTGCTCCCTTGAAAGAGCAGAAAAATAAATTACAGTACTATGTAGTAAGTATAACACTATTGTAGAAATGTGTAAATCAAAGTGTGGACAAAGTGCTATGGGAACCTGGAACCCTAAGCAGCCCCTTTGTCCTGGGAAGGTTGGGAATGGCATCAGCAAAGAGGTAAAACATTACCCCTCTTCATTATTTATGTCATAATGCTCTGCTTTCCCTTTCCTTAGAACAACTGTCTCCAGAGTAGGGTATATAAAATGATGTACTGAAGTACAGGAATAACCAGATCTTCTAGTTATATTTAAAAAAAAAAGAAAAGAAAATCTTAAGCTTTACTAGTATATAATAATCAGGTCTATATTATACATATACATATTTATATATACACACTACATTTTTATTCAAATTTTATATATAAAGAGAGAGGGTGTATGCTGAAACATTTTTTTACTGATGTAGTATAGGATCAACAAAGTTTGGACATCACTGCTGTGATCATTTGTTCTTTTAACTAGCCATCAGTTAGGCATAAAATAATTTCCAAATTTTATCCTGAACTGTCCCAAAGTGCTACATTCAAGTATGCTTTAACACCTATGACATCCCATCAAATTACAATTCCCCCTATAGTCCCAGCTGTCAGTCATCACACCTCACCCCACCCACCCCCAGTCACCCAAGCACACTGCCCCCATCTCCTCCCCAAGCCAGTTAATCAGTTCTTAGGGAGTCTATCTCTTACATATTTATCCCCTCCCCTCTCCCCATAGACTCTAGAGCAGCTGTCTTCATCTCACCAGGACTATTGTTAACCTATTAACTGTTCTTCCTGTTTGTGGCCCTAACTCCTTCCAACCCATCTGGCTTCACAGTACAACCAGAGTAATCCTTTTAGAACGCAAAGATGCTTATATCTCCTAATTACCCCTAGATAAAAGTTAAGCTCCTTAACAAAAGGCACCACATGACCTAGGCCAAGTGCTACTACCCACAAACTCTTCTACAGGTAGGCCATCAATTTATGACCAATATGGAATGTTGATTTTAGCTGTCATTGAATATGCATGGTCTTACTGACATGTTTGTCAAACTGAACATTGAGTTAAGTAGATCATGCAGCTTGTGTAAAGGTGAGTATGATTAGCTGAAAGTAAAAGAGCCAAATGACAGACAGATGTGGAAAATAAAAGAACCTGTGCTTGCTGAACACACAGTAACTTTGTCTTATGCATGTATCATCAAGACTGGCCTAGGTGCTAAGAAATAGCCAAATAACTAATGCACTGAATAACTGGATGCTTTCTAAAACCAAACAGGCATGATGTCAATCATATTCCATTATTACTGAGTTGTTCAATATTGATTTGAGTCATTTAATCTTTTCAAGAATGTGGCCAAAAATTCTAGTATTTAAAAGTATGTCTCTACCACAAAAGCCTTTAGAGCCGCTAATCTAGCCCTTGCTTATGTCTACCTCATATCTTGCCACTCTTCCTCTACCCCATACACCAAACCTCTATAGTCTAGCCATACCAAACAACATATTATCTCTAAATATGCCTTTCAAGCCTCATCACAAATCAGTGGCTTTATACACATTGCTGCTTTTCTCAGAATGCCCTTCTATCTTATTCTATTCCTTAAACGTGTGATTTTTTCCAGACCATTCTAAGTATCACCTTGTCTCTCATGCTTTTTCTAATCCTACCAGCTCAAGACAGAGTTAGGAACACCTCCTTTGTGTTCTCATAGCATCTTACGCACTACTGCTAATATAGCACTTACCAAATTGTACTGTAGTAGTCCACAATTCAAAGCTCTGGACTCCTTGAGGTCAGGGACACTTGAGCACTGGACTCCTTGAGGTCTTTTTCATCTCTGTATCTGCAGTACTTCATGCAGTACTTGGTATACAGCAGAGAACTCAGTACATGTGTATTGAGTGAATGAACTCAGATATCCACACACACCCGTTTTTTTCCCCAAAGCATCATAGTCAGTACTTTGGGGGGAAAGGCAGAAGCATAAGAGTATAGGGCAAGATGCAACAGCAGCAGCAACAATGACAACCATAGCAAATGAATACTTACTTTTGTCAGTCCCGATCCTAAGCCTATACATAAATTCACTCATTTATTTCTCGCAGCAACCCTCCTACCCTCATTTTACAGGTAAGAAAACTAAGGCACAGAGAGACTCAGCAATTTGCACAAGATCACACAAGTAGAAAGCAGCAGAGCTGACTCCAGAACCTTTGTGTTAGAATGGAAAGGAACTGAAGTGCTTCTGGCACTAGAGGGCTGAATGAAGAACTACAGTGCCTATTATTTTTTTGCTTCTCCTCCTCATCCTGTGCACAACCTGTAGTGATGGGGAAACAGGACCTCAGTTACCAGCTGCCACTAATTCGTAGAATGATTGAAAACCAGAATGTACATATATATAGTCCTGTGTTTGAGAGGTTTGCAAATCCTTCCACATTTCCATGAGTAAGCCTATCTAAATAGTACTACCTCTGAATTGCAAATTATAACAAACTGTAGTGGGGTCTCCAGAGCTAAGTAAACAGAAAATGTGATCCTCTGAATTTAGCACTTTCCCCACTTGCCAAAAATATGTATCATTAGTGATGGAGTTATTCTTAAAGTTCTTTTAACAAAACTGTGATTTATGTCCAATAACATAATATTTTATTAAACTTGGTCTCCCTTTTTCTTGGTTATCTATAAAATCTCCCTTTTTCTTGGTTATCTATCAAATTTAAGTCTTTCACACAAGAATTTGATACTTACAAAAATCTTTCTCTTGATATTTACTTAGCTTCTTGTTTTGCACAGCATAGAAATCTGAGCCTTGATTCTTTAGTTACGGTGATTGAAATGGTACAGTGTCATATGCCCACAATTAATGAAAAAGAAAAAAACTTGCTTTTTCCTTCCTTAGCCTTGAAATAATTTCATTATATCTTCTAGGAATTTATCTCACTAATATCTTGAAAACAGAAGAAGGCAACCCTGAGGTCCTAAAAAGACATGGAAAAGAGCTTATAAACTTTAGCAAAAGGAGGAAAGTAGCAGAAATAACAGGAGAGATCCAGCAGTACCAAAATCAGCCTTATTGTTTACGAGTAGAGTTAGACATCAAAGTAAGTTGAATTAAAGATACATATTTCTGATTAAGTTTATAAACCTCCTGATAAAAGGCAGGATTATTTTGTAGAAGAGAAAAAGGGAAATAAAATAAATAATTCAAATTTTCTTATGTTAAATACTTTCTTAAATTATTTTCATGAATTTCAAACTAAATGTATAATATTTAATATTAACAATTATTTCTTTGCATTTATTTTAGAGGTTCTTTGAAAACTTGAATCCAATGGGAAATAGCATGGAAAAAGAATTTACAGATTATCTTTTCAACAAATCCCTAGAAATAGAACCACGAAACCCTAAGCCTCTCCCAAGATTTGTAAGCATTCATATATTTATATTTCTTTTACATTTATATATTTCTTGCATTTGTCATCTACATCTGGTGATGTCATCACTACCATATGTGTTACGTAGAGGCATTCTGGGATGAAGTGCACATGTGATGGTTAAAAGTAATGAAAAAGTGCTGAATAAATACGCCCAGGAGTATCCATCCCACTTGTTCTAAATAAATGAACATTAATATTAATTTGAATAAATCCTGATATGATAGATGATGAAATTGAGCAAATATGTAAATTTTTTTATTGTTTTTGGTTTTACCCAAAAAAATATTATTCAAGATTTATTTTAAGGACAGGAAATTTAATGAATTTATACTAATTCACTTATAATAAATATATTTACTTAAGACTTTTTAAAAGTAATGACTTATTAGAACTTTTAACCATGAATCATTAGCCATAAAAATATCAAGTGTGGCTAATGATACTTTCCTGGGGAAAATAAGGTTTCCATTATTTTTTATTACTTATCAGTGCCTGGCAAAATTTATGTACAGTATCATCACCTCACTGATCTACTACATTCTCTCTTATTCATAAGAAAGTCAAGAATCAGGAAGTAAACATAAATGGCTTCTAAGTGACCAAGATAAATCTCATAATGTCTACGAACTAAAGCGTATGCAATTTCCTCACAGGAAAATTTCTCAAGCCCCAAAAACAGTTTTTAAGAAGACAGATTAAAAACAGCAAATTGGAAAGAGGTATATAGTCTGTTCCAATGAGGCACACTGATATCACTGAGAAATGATCATCCTGCAAGGAAAATACCACAAAACTAACATACACACACAAATGAAAACTCAGGCAATTTAATGCATTTGTAAATATCTCAAATGGTCCTAATGGCATCACTGTATTACAGCACAGTAAGGTATTATAATTCATAATGATATCCTGGCTTTTCCAGCAGTTAAATTTGCTCAAAATAGTTTGGGTTTGGTTTTCTTCCCCACTCCTGTGTTCACTGATAAAATAGTCTGTTTTAAAAGCCAGGGAAATATACAGTACATTTTAGAATATTTCTACCCAAAAATATTAAAAAAGCAAATACTGTGGTATTTATAAGACAAAAACTCAGTTATTTAAAGAAATTCATTCCCTAACAATTTAGATAGCCAAGGCTTTAGCAAGATGGAATGTTAATGCTTTGACTTGGATACTTTGATTTGAACCATTATGTAACTTCCTTATTAGAGATTCATGATTTTCCTAGATATTAGTTGAATTTTACCAGGCACATATAGAAAAGCCTCCCTTTCTACTATAGTGTTTTAAATATTGTCTTTCTTTTGATATGTCTACAGCCAAAAAAATATAACTATCCCCTAAAATCTCCTGGTGTTCGTCCATCAAACCCAAGACCAGGTACCATGAGGCATCCCACACCTCTGCAGCAGGAGCCAAGGAAAATTAGTTATAGTAGGATCCCTGAAAGTGAAACAGAAAGTACAGCATCTGCACCAAATTCTCCAAGAACACCGTTAACACCTCCTCCTGCTTCTGGTGCTTCCAGTACCACAGATGTTTGCAGCGTGTTTGATTCTGATCACTCGAGCCCTTTTCACTCAAGTAGGTGCTAAACTTTTAAATGCATTAAGGTATTTGTTAGTATTACACATTCTAGAGGTAAAAAAGAATCTCTGATTTTTGGTGTGTGTGAACGTGTAGACAAGTGCATTTCAAAAGATATTATTATACAAAATATAAGACAAATGCTAAACTCCAGCAATCTTCAATTTTTAAAAAATCTGCTAGAACAGCCTTCTTTAAATTTATTATACTTTACTGAAAGGCCTGTTGTAAAATTGGTGATTTAAACTTCATTTAAGCATTTCAGATGCATCCCTCATATCAAGAGGAAACTAAGATCATTTAAAATCTGCAAAGAATGTCAGTACTGTGTTTCAAATGCTGTCTCCAAAAGTATTATACAGGTTGAGTATCCCTAATTCAAAAATCTGAAATCTGAAATGTTATAAAATCTGAAACTTTTTGAGTGCCAATGTGCCCCTCAAAGGAAATGCTCACTGGAGGATTTTGGATTTTCAGATTAGGGATGCTAGGCCAGTAAGTATAATGCAATATTCCAAAATCCAAAACATTTCTGGTCCCAGGCATTTCAGATAAGGGATACTCAACCTGTATTTGAATACTACGCAGGGTATACCACCATACAATCCCCACCAAATTCTGCAGTAGCTTTTCATTTTGCAGTGTATCAAATTCAAACTCCTACTTAACCCTTTCCCATCCTACCCCATGGTACCCTGATGGTATATAGTGCCTGCTAGTATGCTGCCTATGCTTTTCAGCACAGCCGTACAAATCTTACAGACTGCATTACTATTGCTTATCCATAACTCTCTTATTTCTAGACCAGCGCTGTCTTACAGAAATATAATGTGAGTCACATGTATAACTTTAAATGTCTAGTAGCCACATTAGAAAAAGCAAAAATAATTTTAATAATAAATTTTATTTAACCCAGTATATAAAAAATATTTGTCATTTCAACATGAAATCAATATAAAAGTTATTATTGAGATATTTTACATTCTTTTTGTTCTAAATCTTTAAAATCCAATGTGTATTTTACATGTACAGCACATGTCAATTTGGACAAGCCACAGTCAAATGCTCGATAATTATGTGTGGCTAGTGGCTGCCAAACTGTACAGCTCTCAGCTCTAGCCTTTGAAGAGGCTGCCTTTTAAATCTAGATCACCATTAATTTTCTAATTAATTTCATGTGGAGATTTAAAGCTCTTCTAATAACACACAACCTTTTTTCATTTGTTCATTATGGAATCAAAACTTGAATCCAGTCACCTTTAACCCTTTCATGACCACTTCCACATGCTCTTCCCATTGGCTGTCTTAGTTCGATGTGTTGATCAAGTCCCACCCTAGTATATGACATAACAGAATCCATTACCGGAGGCAGCATAACATTATTATGGGGGAGGTTGAGAAGCATTAACCTAGGAGTTAGAAATCCTGGTTTGTCATCCCAGTCTGCTAGTGAGCTTTCTTATTTTAGATAAAATACTTTTTTTGTGCCTTCTTGGGGTCAAATTAGATTAAGATTCTCGGTTGAAAGAAACCTAACTAAAAATCTACTTAAAATAATTCTTTGGAGGTATGTTATTTTGACATTTGGTCCAGAATCCTATAGTGCACATATATTTGTAGACCAGCATTCTGTCTTGTCTTTGTACCATCTAAAGTGAATTTGTCTTAAGAATACTACAACTTGGCTTTATTTGGTGACTGGGATCATGGAGTCATGTTATACACATAGTAAGCTGTCATATTTTTGTGATAAATTCAAAAAGACACCAAGTAAAAAAATTCCCATTTATTCTCCCCAACTTTCCAACTCCCTAAATTAAGTGATAAAATGAAACCAGCACTTTTTCAGTATATCTTACCTAAAATCATTATTTTTTCTGACCCATTTAACTGTTTACAGGATTTTTTTCCCCTAGAACAGACTGCTACGGGTCTATATTATAAGGATTCTCAAATAAGTGAATTATTGAAATTACATGAAAGCCATTAATTGCAAATTTTACTTCTGTTAGTTTAAGTAGCTAAAAATGGAAAAGGAAAAACAGGAGATAGGCACATTAAGTTCTCTACGAGTGCTGAATCTTTAAATGATTAATAAAACAGGGAAGAAGGAATCATTCTGGAATGTGGTGCTCTGGATCAGTGCTTTCTTATATGTAGCAGTGGAACAGTATTAAGTTAAACAGCTGGGCAAGTGGAGAAAACATTGTTTCAGGAGTTAGGCTTTGTAATCTTAGACTTGAAGGTTCTCTCAATTTCCCTTTCTTTATGATAAAGAAAACTCGTATTACTACTCCCTTTGCTCTTAGTAAAAACTGAAAATAACTGATTTTGAAATCAAATAAACCAGCATAATATAAAACCATCCATGTGCTCAGTTAATCCCTTACTTAAAATTTATCAGTAGCCTTTCTGTATTAAAGGTCTTCACCTGCTTTTTACCCCACTTCTGCCTAACAGATAGATCTGCAAGTACTGTGGGGATCACTGGAGCCTCTAACTTGCTACCCACCATTTTGCCACCAGAGTGAATACCTTCTTCCTGTTTTCCTCAGGGCCTGGCAGGAAGACTGCAGTCTTACACCGCTGGCACACATTCCACTCAATACAAAGCAACAGAAAGTTACATTGTTTAAGTTTTTCAAAAGGCAAAGTTTGACTAGTATTTTTTTAGTCAGTCATAATGCTATTCTTTTTTACTCTTATAGTTTTTTTCCCAAATAATCTACTTTTAAACCTATAATTAATTCTTTCAGCCAGTATCTGTTGCATACCTTACTCCTTGCTAAGCATTTACACATCTCCTCTGGGAAAGTTTGCAGTCTTACCAAGAAATTAAAAATAATCACAGTGCAAAGAGAATCATAGTTAAATGCTAAATGAGTGATGAAGATATAAACGCTGTAAAAGTTTACAGAAAGACGACCTCAGAATAGACAAGAATAGTCATGGAAAGCTTTGTGGTAAAGGCAGGGAAGGAAGGGAACTGACCACCTACTCAGTGTTGCCACATACACCCTCACATTCAAAGCCCTACTCCACACTTGCCCTGGCCAGGTCCAACAGTGAGGTAATAATGACAGTGCCTGGGAAAAGAGAAGAGACTACCTGCTCACTGCTTTGTTTCTGCTGCTAACGCAGAGAGGGCAGAATGAAAAAGTGCTCGTTACCTTCCTGTTTGAAGATTGCCTGGTCATAAAAGGGAGGCCAGAGGTCTGACCTGGTCTGTGTGCTGGAGATGAATTTTATCTCCATCCCTTAGTAGAGGAAGATGTATCACAAGCATTTCAAGCAGGAATGCAAGGCTTTTCTTCATGGAAGATTATTGTAGGTGATGAGTTGCTAATCTCAAATACATTTGCATTTACCAGGCTTTTGTGAGTTTAAGAAGTTATCCATTATTTATGTCATTTATACCATTTTTTCCTATAGGAAAATGCTTGTTTCTGTTCAAGAATGACTCCTTTATAAACTCGGGATTGTCTTCAACAGTGATTTCAACCCTGACTGTATTGTATAATCCCTTAGGGAGCTTTAAAAAAATACCTAGGTCCAGCCCACACTAGACTGGAATCGGCACCTGGGAATCAGAATTTTTAAAAACTCCCTAGGGGATTCTAATATACAATTGGTCTGACATCTGGGATTTATACTTAATAAATCAATACTACTTTTTTAATTAATTGGATTTCACTCCTAAGTCATTATCAATAAATTTGTTGACTATCTAGCTGAAAGAATTTCTAGCATATATTTCTTGATTAAAGCATGTAAAATTCTAAAAGAATTTTTTACAGTGTTTTCCAGGTAGTCAGACCAAGCAACTAATATAAAATAAAAAATCAGAGAAGTGCCCCAAATTTACCAAATGTATGAATCTAAGCCTGTGCTATATATAAACATGATCAAAGCCAAGTTTACATCTGTGTATGTGTGTGTATCCATATGTATAATTATTCTTTCAAAAGACTGCAGTTGTAATAGTCATGAGCTTTGTGTTTTTATTTTATTCCTATATTGTACTAAGTGCACTACCATGTTCTTGAGCCTTATCTCCAAGAGGTATATTTATTTCCTTTTCAAGAAAAGCAAGAAATATATAAGCAGGTAAACACTAGAGCTGGATATTCCCTTAATCCCTATTATGTCATAGGTGCTTAACAGTGAAGAAAATCATTGACAGAGCAATAGCTTCATGTAATTTCAGAGTATAAAAATGAATTTTAATCTTCTGAGAGGTAATTTATTAGACTTAGCTGGATTGCTACACTTAGTAATCATAGGTTCCAAATAAATACTAGCACATATGGAAAGGAGGTAATGGGACAGATTATTTGAAATCGGGGCTCCCAGGGAAGTAAGACCACTGTATCTATACAAGCAATCAAGTTAACATAAGTCATGCCAGCTGAACCTGGAATGTAAAATTATCCTCCTGACCAAATAAGACTGAATAAACAAATGTTCCAAATTATAAGAGATTGCCTATTATGCCCCCCCCCAAAAAAAAGAGAGAGAGAGAAAGAGAAATTTGAATTTTTAAAAATCAGCTCAGTCTAGTGTTATAGGAATTGTTTTAGTCTCTTGGGTATTATCTGTTCCATATGTTGTTAACATGAGGTAGTGTAACATAAACAACTATATTGATTTATAACTATGGATCGTCTAGCCTTTTGTCTCAATTTTCCTACTTTAATGCTCCTGGGGCTCTGGCTTTTGATTTTCATTTTTTTATTTTTTATTTTTTACTTATTTATTTATTTATTTAGACATAGGGTCTCACTCTGTTGCACAAGCTGGAGTGCAGAGGCATGATCATAGTTCATTGTAACCTCAATCTGTTGGGCTCAAGTGACTCTCCCAGCTCAGCCTCCCCAGTAGCTGGGACTACAGTTGTGTGCCACTGCCCCCAGCTAATTCTTTTTTATTTTTATTTTTTGTAGATACAGGGTCTCACTATGTTGCCCATGTTAGTCTTGAACTCCTGGGCTCCAGCAGTCCTTCTGCCTCAGCCTCCCAAAGTGCTGGGATTACAGGCATGAGCCACCACATCCAGCCTCAATTTTTTTTTAAGGAATTAATATTGTTGAAATTAGACATTCTAAATTTGTCAGTGAGTTTCCTATATAAAATGAATCTAGGCACCAGATGTTTATTGACTTTTTTAAAAAGTGTTTATGAATATAGTAGGAATAAAGCTATATCACTTTCAAGCTTATTTTAATATCCAAAGCTCTAGTTATTTTGTGATGAGAATATATGCCCCAAGAACATTTTTCAAAGATATATAACAATAATATTAGTAAGAAACTCTCTTTTATTTTTCAATTTATATAAAATAAATTTATTTATTACTTGTTTCACAAGTTTGAGTTTTCAAAATAATCTTTCGTAAATGACATATTTCTTTACGTCCAGCTGAATTCTTTGCTTGAATTGAGTTTATACATTTTTTAAAGTTTTCCAGTAATGTAGGATATTTTAGTTTTTTCATGAATATTTTTCATTTAATTATAACATCAAGTAGTAAATCTAAAGGAATCTTCAAAATTCCCAATATGATACTAATGCAATTATTTTTTCTTCTCAAGTAGTAATGAGTTTTTACTACAAACTGTTACAGCATTCTTTAAAACTAGGATGACAAGAGTAACATTTCCATGATAAATATAAATTTTCACAGATGAGTTGAATATATCAATGAAAGAAAAAAAAATCTACTTTTTCTTGTTTCCTTTCACAGGCAACGATACCGTCTTTATCCAAGTTACACTGCCCCATGGCCCAAGTTAGTATATTTGGTTTAAGACTCGTAATTTTTGCTTTGGCTTTAAAAATCAAACCAAGTGTAACCTTTCCTGCTAAAACTTTTCTTGGGTCTGCCAGCATTGGTACCTTGCTTGCAACATTCTAGAAGTGAGGCCTTCACTTGTGCTATCTTTTGATCATAAATGATTTGCTTAAATTTATATACTTTTCATGCTTTTTGTAAAACCTTTTTTCTCTTTTCAAAGAACTTATTAAATAAGTGGCTTCCACATTTAATCTTTTTTATGTTTTCCAACTGTAGACTTCTAGATATATTTTAATGCTCAACTTTGGGGGAAAAAAAAGCAAGAGCATGCATGCACGTATGGGAATGCTGGCAGCTACATGCAGCGTCTAAAGCACAAAATGCATTTAGCCTAGTGGCAGCATAGATTGTAGGCAAATAACTGCTTTTGACTTTAGAAGAACTGTCTTATAATTTTAACTATTTAAATTATAGCCTAAATATTCACCACTAATAATAAAATAAACTTCCAAATAACTATTTGCATTTAATTTTAAAGTAAACTAACAATTCACTAAATTCCATTATTTTAATTATTTTAAGCTAATAGATTAATAATTTTTGCTGCCCTTTCACACAAGTGATTTCAAAATGTATACAATGGAAAATACTAGTTATAAGCTAAATTAACTGTATTTAGTCTCTTAAGAAAAAAAGGTGGGTGATCAAAATGTTGATTATTTGAATAATATCAGTACACAAAGTACTCTTTTTAAGTTCTATATTGTTATAACATTTAATTGACAAAACAAAAAGCTTATTACTTGTTTCACAAGTAATCTTTTAATGCTTAAAAGATAAAAAGAACCTGCTGAGTATAATTTTGAATGATTTCTTTAAGTATTTTTTCATATCTTTTTTTATAGTGTTTACAAACTAGCTAACAACATACATTAAGTGTTATCTTCCAAAGTGTAATTATATGCCTACATTATGTCCTTGTCACCATAAATGTCTGTAAGATGGGTTCCAATTAGAAGCTTTACTTACCTTTTTTGTGCCAATTCACCAACTTATTCTTAAATTGGATTCACTAGATTTTAGTGTAATTTCTGTTTTCATTATCAGGGCTGCCTCAGCTGTTTTGAATAGCTCCATCACAATTAAAGTTTTTAGATTACAGTATGGTAAGCCTGATTTTGCTTACAGGCAAAGGAGAGCCTATACCTAAGCAAAATGAGTGACTCCTTCTCCAGACACTAGATTCTTTCCCTTGCATGCTTTGAGAGAATTGCTGGGGAGAGACGTTGGGAAGAGTGGTTAAGATCAGCAACTCTATTCCCAGGGACTATCCAGTAAGGGAAGGGAAATTTTATACTAATAAAGTAAGAGAAAAAAATGAGCCCATCACAAAGCTTAAAAATTACCATTCCAAAGATTTTCAATAGCTTGCTGTCTCTCCCAGACATCTGAGAATCAGACCATTAAAAATACCAATAATAGATTAATAGTGAGAATGTTTTGTTCAAGCAAAATAACAGAATATCTTAGGCAGCAAAACCAAATTCTGCTAAAAAAATTCTGCATGCTTTTATATGGCAGTTTGCTTTAATAAGTGAAATACTATTAGGTATTGGTTTATTGAACTGCTTTTGATACTTCTACACATTTCTTTTAATAAATATAAGCAGTTTCCAGCTAAGCCTTTTCAAGATTAATAAGTGAAATAAAGTTCCCATGAATTTTTTTTAAAAAAATTTAACATCCTACAGGATCTGCTTCAGTATCATCTATAAGTTTAACCAAGGGCACTGATGAAGTGCCCATCCCCCCTCCTGTTCCTCCACGAAGACGACCAGAATCTGCCCCAGCGGAATCTTCGCCATCTAAGGTAAAGTAGAAAATCTTGTTATCTAGAAATTGGAATCATTACAGTTACATTATTATAAATTACTTATGTGTAGTTTAGCTCTCAGTAGAATAGGTTAACATTTCAGAGTATTTGGGCTTAATAGTTTAAATAAGTATTAAATACGGAGTTAGCATGCAGTAATGCAATAATGCTTTTCTTCTGAAGGTAGTTTTTTGGTATGTTTTCAAAACCCTTGTAACCTAAGCTATGGGTATTGTCAAGGAAAAAAACAAGTTTTAATCTATGAAGTAAGAGTAATTTAGTCTTAAGCACAAAAACAGAGGGAAAAAGAGTTAAGCTTTGTATGAAGGCACATTATAACTGAAACTATGTGCTGGCATATGCTAACGGTTACTTATCTGAGCCCTGCATAGTGACTCTGACATGCTTTTCAATGGGGCTTTCATGAAAATTCTGGGTGGGAAGAGACCCTAAATGCTCAAAATAGCTATTTTCTCCACTTGTTTAATTTTTTTCGGGGGGGGGGGGTGAGCCAGCTGTTAACAATTCATTGGTTCTTAAGCTGTCCAGAGAGCAGGGCATCAGGATAAGTCAAGACACTCTTTGCAGAACTTCATGAAATGTTAATGTAGTAAATTTTAAATTGTAAAATTAATAGGTAATTTATGCTAAATCAGAAATAATCTTATACTAGATTGAGTGATAAGTAGTAGCACACAACAAGATTTTGAGGAAAAAAATTGAGGTGAAAACTTCGGCAAACATTTTTTTTTCTATGAATTAGCAGAACCTCCCATTTAAAACATGGCAAAAATCCCTGTTCCACACCTAGCATCTGCCAATAGCATGTTTGAAAACCCCAACTTAAAATTCTTAACATATTCATGGTACTACATAAATTAATTTATTAATAAATGTGTGTTTTATTCTTTTTCTCATTTGTTAGATTATGTCTAAGCATTTGGACAGCCCCCCAGCCATTCCTCCTAGGCAACCCACATCAAAAGCCTATTCACCACGATATTCAATATCAGACCGGACCTCTATATCAGACCCTCCTGAAAGCCCTCCCTTATTACCACCACGAGAACCTGTGAGGACACCTGATGTTTTCTCAAGCTCACCACTACATCTTCAACCTCCCCCTTTGGGCAAAAAAAGTGACCATGGCAATGCCTTCTTCCCAAACAGCCCTTCCCCCTTTACACCACCTCTTCCTCAAACACCTTCTCCTCATGGCACAAGAAGGCATCTGCCATCACCACCATTGACACAAGAAGTGGACCTTCATTCCATTGCTGGGCCGCCTGTTCCTCCACGACAAAGCACTTCTCAACATATCCCTAAACTCCCTCCAAAAACTTACAAAAGGGAGCACACACACCCCTCCATGCACAGAGATGGACCACCACTGTTGGAGAATGCCCATTCTTCCTGAGTTCCTCTGTACTGGGATGTTTATTTTCCTAGCCCCAAATCCATTGCTGGCAATGGATGCACTGAATGTGCCAGCACTGAGGAGTTGAAATAAGAACTCCAAACACTAATGACTCTACTTCAAGATGCAGTATAAGACAATGAATTTTAATGTAGACATTAATTATAAAACGAAAATGCTATTCCAGTTTAGAATACGGAAAGACTGATCTAGAGGAATTGGACAACTGATTGCACCTGAATATCAAGTAAAGGGACTTTTTTCTGGCCAATGGGCAGGAGTCCTCTTTTTGTGAAGTGATCTTTATCATTAAAGGGATGGAAAACACAGTTTAGGTCCAGCAGGCCCACATAATGACAGTTTTTGTAATTCAAAATATTATGCACTTTTAAAAAAAAATCTTAAACAGGGATCTTAATGTCCTCCTTTCTTTTCCTTTGCTTTACTCTTCTACTTTAGAATATTTTCTTAAAAATCACTCAAAGGACTGTGAGGAAAGGCTGTGGTACCTGACCTTGTTGAAATCAAGGCCCAGCACTGTACTACAGTCCTGTTTACAGATTATTACAGTGAACTGAATGGGTACCGAGGCTTCACCAAAGAGGTACTTTTTTGTTGTTGTTGTTATTTTTTTTTAAGAATAATTATACCAATTTTGAGAGCATTCCCCTACCTGCCCCCACACACCCAAACAAAATGTGGTGGTGTTGCCTTCAAACAAGAGAAGTTTTGTGTCATTAAAGATGACAGAAGAACTTTTTTAAAAATGTAACTTGTCAAGTATGCTATTTACATTTAGGAGACTGTTAATCTATGCTAGATTGTCATTTTCACCACTTCTCCCACAAAGATTTACTGGTAGTTCATGTCATGGCTCATAGCTGTCCCTCTAACCACACTATGGAAATGCAGGCACCCAGTGTGAAAAAGAGCACTTGCTGGGTATCACTGACACCGTTCATGTTTTACTAATAGTTGAGTGATCAGCATATTTAGAATTATCTTGCATTGCCTAAATCATGTGTATATAGTGAATGTTATATAATATACCTGGCAGGTCTGTTTTAATTTAATTGAATAAAGATACAAATACTTTGTTTGGCTGGCATATATTAAATTATTATATGGAAAAAATGGTTGATTCTTATTTCTTTCAGTAGAGAAACACAAAAACACTAAACATAAAAGCACGTATTGTGGTACGCCTTGGTTTCTAGTTCTGGATATATGTATTAATCTTAAAGAGTGATCTAAAGTCACAGTTTGGCATGTAGGAAATTTGGTTAAAATAGGATGGGTATCTTTTAAGCAAAGTTTTGTAAGTTTTTTAAGTTCCTAAGCAACATGTATACAGTTTGTTAAAGTTTATATTGAACATTCTGTTTTGCTTGAGGTCTTCTGCTCTATCAGAACTATTCATAATAGAACATCTACCCATATCATTACTATCATAATATGGATTATTTATTAAGCCTATGTACTGCTCTTCTGAGTCTAACAAGTACTGTGACTGAAATGCATGCACCTTGTTGAAGAGAAAAAGTTTTATTAATCTCCATTGTAATGTCTGTGAAATGCACAGTATTCCATCCTTAGTCATCAGTTCATCAGTATCTGCATGTGTCCTCAGAATAATGAAGCAACATTTCAGCAATTCTGTTAACCACACCATTAGAGACATTTTTGGAAGTGCTGCAACATGGTGGAAACCTAGTACTTTAATAATTTCCTGTGATATTTATTAGAGCATTAAATGTACACCACAATAGTACAGTATTAGTCCTTTAAGACCAGAAAGTATGTTAACTGCACCATCATTAAACAGGCCATCCTATAACTTCTTATTTGTTAGAATTGAATCTTTTTTGTTTAATATTTGTACCATTCCTATTATGGTAGCCATTTTTCTCTTTATAAAATGTCTCCTCCTTTAAAAGTGTCCTAACAAATTAATTTCAAATCTCTTCTCGGATGCAAAGTGTCCGTAAGACCATTCATTCAACAAGTATTTATCTAATCCTATTTACTAGTGCTGCTACAACTAATCATAATACACATTCCAGAATCTCCCATGACTTTTTATTGGGCCAGCCTCATTGTCCCTAGGATTTCCCTTTTTATGGCTTATTGATTACTTCTCTTTTTAATTACCCCACCCCCACTCCAAATGAGAACCTGAGAAAAGTTACATTGGAGCCCATTCAGTATTTCTCTGGCTAGTGTGTTAGCCTTCAATAAAGTGATAACCCCTATTTAACCTGCCTGATCCTATATAAGAGGAAAAACTCAGATTTGGAGTACTAACCATATTTCTCCCAAAGGGAACCATTCTTCTATCCTGTGGTTCTAGGAGACCACTTCACTGTTCAACAGTTTTATATGCATTGTGGATAGAAGATTTTTTTTTTTTTTCTGAAGTGTGACATTTGGGTAAAAATATTTTCTGCAGTGGTAATTGATTACAAAAATTCCAATCGGATGTCCTTTGGCAGAGGTCAGAAAACTGTACCCTTGCCTTCTCAATCTGAAACATTAACTAGTTGACAAATTTATTCTTTGTAGTAACTAAAATATACTTAATTAGGGATAAGAAGTGGCAGAGAAGATAAATGCATCATTACAAAATTCTGCTTTTGAATTCAGGACATTTCAAGGGAGTCAATGCACCATGCCTTTTTGTTAACAACATTCCAAAATGTGGAACATTTCTTTTAGAAATGGAAATGTTCCTAAATGTTTCATTACCTTTGGATCACAAAGTGAAAATATTTCAAGGCTGAATTTAGTGGGCTGATAATCAAAATAAACAGAAAGGGAAGCTTTTCACATCTAAGCATTTTTTAAAATAGGAACAGATAAGAAATAAATCTCTAAATTTATTGAAAGATTGTAGTTATTTACTCTTCCCAGTCCTCCAACGTATTTTAAGACTACAAATTATCAGAAACTATACAAACATTAAAAGTTTGCTTAATTAAAAGTTTTTGGGCATCAAATTATGTTTAGTAGGTTACTATTAACAACCCAAGATGCTTTAATGGATATGAATTTAGCAAACAGCATGCCACACTAATACTACAAATCAACAGAACAATCTAACGAACAAGTACTCTGCCAGCTGAAGGCTATATTATGGTTCTAAATTCTTCCTTAATGGTTTTTTTTTCATGAATCAAAAATTACCTTATGTAAACCAAAAATTAGTTGGTATTTATCATCATGATCTTGTCTTAATTCTTGAGTTTAGCTTACTTTAATCTTGTACTTCATTGTTTGTCTTTTAATAGGACAGCTTAAATTCAAATTTTTAAGTGACTCAGCAAAATAAATGGGAGAAGGGTGTCCCAATTTATTAGTGTTGTACATATTGAGGAAAGCTTTTGTTTTCCTCCAGATTTAGAAAGAAACAATTTAACCATTTATTTCTTGGTATTCTGCTGCTGTGGACAGGTTTACTTATTCTTTTAACCTATATTGTGTGACTGTTTATACAAGTGTAGGTCCTGTTGTATTGCACATTAATCTTTACCAGTAAATAAACATCACAAGGTTAATATTGGTTTAGCTAAAAGAGAGAATTATGCAGTAAAAATTATTTATAAGGGAAAGTGATGACTTTAATCAATATATTTCTCTTTTGATCTTATTACTAACTTTTAAAAAATCATTTCATAATTCCTTATACATGAGCCAATAAAATATTTTGAGCTCTACTTAAGAAGCATGAAGTCAATATGATAATTCTAAACAACAAAAGCACTTGTAACTTGTTTTGTAAATTTCATGCCTTATTTTCCATTTTTGACACCGTAAAGTGCATTTTCTGTCGACTGTGAGCAAATTTCCCTTTTGCCTTTAATGAAAATAGTGCATTAAGTAGCCAACTGCTGCAGAATTATAAAGCAAGTTAGCTAAAGGTGGGTCACATTGGACTACCACTCAAAGAAATAAGATACATAATAGATGGGAAGGTACATGTGGTGTGGCTTAGGGAGAGCGCACCTGTGCCAGATGCATGCCACTTTCAGTAGCTGCCAAATGTGCCTTTAATTAGGAACATCTCTAATTTTTTCCTTCAGATCAAGTCAGCATTTGGGGGCGGGATTAGGGCAGGGGACTTCGGGGTGCAAATATCTGGTGGAACCACCAGAGAATTTGTTTGTCAAAGTGACATGTATAATTTTAGTTGAGATGTGTTTGTGTATATATGTGTATTTGCCTTTGTTTAGTAGCACGGTTATTTGCTAAAATAATTGTCAAAAAATTGATCTGTCAGTCTTACTTTGATGTAAGAACAAAGTGTGGTCTATACATCTATTATGGCCTTTGTACCTAACCATGTTCGTAGGTAATCTTTGTACTCTGTGTGCAGCAGTATTTGGTTTGCATTTAAAGTGAAAATAATGGCTGTTATTTTTCTGGCATTACTAAGATAAACCGAAAAATAATAAAGAAAAATGCCTTACATAGCCCACAAGTGTATTATTTTTGCATGTATTTATTTTAGAGGGCAGTATTTATTAAGTCATTAGTGATTCTCATTTAGCTCATACTTGCTATATAGAAATATTTTGCATTTTATCATGTTCATACTTTGGAGGCACTTTTTCCCGTATCAAGTTATTGTAAAAGGATAAAAGAAATTCCCTATTTCCTTCTGTGTCAAATCCTATGACTGTAGTGACTGTGGGAGGCCCTTGGGATAAAAATTAGTAATTTAAAGTGACCTTGGTGTCATCTGGATGAAGTTTCAGAGGGCGGACGCATTTGTGTTCCACAAAAGAAGTTTTAAGATATCACAGTTCCCTGACAGGCAGCTTTTGCTGAGACCTGCTGGAATGAGGCAGCTTGACCTTTACCAATTCTTTCTAGGCTTGGCATGAAAAGATAAGAGTTTAACACATTGACTGCCACACTAGAAAAAAAATTTTTTTCCTTGGGGCCACTTAGAAAACAAAATGATCCTTTCTAATTTAATGAAAAAATTATTCTTTATTGTGTTCTGTGTGTGAGTTATATGCAACTTGAAAAATAGTTCACACGGCTCCCAAGGTGAAAAGATGTGAGTTACATATTCTTCATGAGGCCTGGGGCTCAGAACTAGCGTGAGTTAAATACAACTCACAGGGCAGTTAATGTGTTAAGTTTGTAACTAAACAATTATGCAAATATAAGGTCATTCAAGGTGAACTAAAGAATGTTAAAATTGGTGAGTCTTTAGTGATCCAATTCCCTTATTTACGAATTAAGTCAAGTGAGGTCAGGAGAGGTGAGATGACTTAGCCAACATCAAGTCAGTGACTGAGAACACTGACTCAACTTTGATCCCCAGTATTTGGAGGACTGCTTTCAGGAATACCTAAAGTTAGTTGGTGATTTTTCCCCCCTGGTTTAAAGACACGATATCATTGATTTATACAAATTCATTTGGTAGACCACTGTGAAAGCCAAGCATGTATTATTGAGTATGTTCTAGGTGATCAATTTAATAGCTATAGGAAAATGATGTTAACATTGATATTAGTCAAACTTGATTCTGAATTTGCTCTTGAAATGGTACTTCTTTTGACGTTTAACCAGGTGATTTGCTTTTTTACTTATTTTAATCATGTTAGGTCATCACAGATTCAGGGTGCTTCAGTCTCTATGGTACAGCCCATAGTTAAGCTTGTCTTTTTGCAGATAGGTGCACATGGCTTCCAGAGGCAAGAAGGGTTTTGCTGGAGTAAAATTCCAAAAAAGCAGTTTATGGCCATTTTAACATGTTAGGGTTCTTAATTATTATTGCAGGCAGGAAAAACTATAGCCTACGTAGAAGCTAGTTTCTCTGCCTTAGTAACTCATCAAGAAAAGAAAGAATCAATGTGACAGTGTAAAACATGCAGGTACTTTGGCATCATATCTGTGTTTACATTCTGTTTCCATTATTTACATGAGTGACTTTGGAGAAGTTATTTAACTAATATGAGTCTCTCATCAATACAAAGAGGTTAACACCTATTTGGGACTGTTATGAAGTTTAAAGGTAATGTGAAAAGCACAATGCCTTTCACAGAGTAGATGCTTAATAAATGGTAACTAGAGTTATGAGGGATATGTTTTCTTTTTTTGAGACAGACTCTCACTCCTGTCACCCTGGCTAGTAGAGTGCAGTGGCGTCATCATTGCTCACTGTAACCTCAAACTCCTGGGCTCAAGCAATCCTCTTGCTTCAGCCTCACGAGTAGCTGGGACTCCAGGCACGTGCCTGGCAAATTTTTTCTATTTTTAGTAGATATGGGGTCTCGCTCTTGCTCAGGCTGGTCTCAAACTCCTGACCTCAAGCAATCCTCCTGCCTCAGCCTCCCAGAGTGCTAGGATTACAGGCATGAGCTACTGCACCTAGCCAAGGAATATGTTTTCGAAGTTAACCTGCTTTCAGATATCTTTTAGGAGGTTGGTTGTTTATGTAAAGTCCCCATAATTTGATTCTTTCCCATGTGGGTTTACTTTACTGATTATCATCACTTAGTTTTGAGCGACGTTAGGTTAGAAGCACTCAATAAGGGCCCATCTGACTATTCAACATTCAACAAATATTCATTATTCCAGGTATAGTTCTGATGTTAGGAATAAGGCAAGGAACAAAACAGACAAAAATCCATATGATCATGGGGTTTAAAATCTAGTGAGGAGATGCAGACAATAAGTAATAAGCTTAATAAATAGGTATATTATACATTAGGATATTGTAACTGTTCTGAACAAAAAAGGATATGGTGTCTGGGAATGTGGGGGGAGGTGAAATTTAAATGGGATGGTCAAAGTCTTCTTCATAGAGAAGGTGACATATGAATAAAGACTTGAAGGAGGTCAGGGAATGAGACATGCACATATCTGGGAGAGGAACATGCCAAGTCACAGGGCATATTCTTTCGAACAGCCTGTTCAAAAGCCCAGAGGCAGGAGCATACTTGGCATATCTAAGGAATAGCAAGGCTGCTTGTGTCTGGAGAATAAATGTGGGTAGAACAGAAAGAGATGCCGTCAGATGTTAACTGGGTCCTGATCACTTAAGGCTTTAAAAGCCCTTATAATGACTTTGACTTCTGTTTGAGAGAAATAGAGGGTTTGAGCAGAGGAGAGAGGAGTGACATGATATGGTTTACATTTTAAAAGGATTGCTCTGGCTGCCCCATTGAGAATAATTAGAGGTTAAGAGCGGGACTAGGGAGGCTAGCCCAACAGAAAGTGGCTTGGACCAGGGTAATAGCAGCGGTGGTGGTGAGAAGAGGTCAGAGTCTGGATATATTTGAAAGAGAGCTAACGTGCTGACAGACTGGATGTGGGGTGTAAGAAAAACAGAACTGTCAAGAATGATTTCTAGGTTTTTGGCCAGAGCAACTGGAAGGGAAAAGTTACCATTAACTGAGGTGAGGAAGATATGGCTGAGGCAAGCTTGGATACATTAAGTTCAATAGGTATATTAGACATTTTAAGAGATGACAAGGAGGCAGTTGGAGATGTTAGTCTGGAGTTTGGGACAGAGGTCTAGGCTAAAGATATAAAATTGGGAGTCACTTTTATATATTTTTTGATATATATATATATATATTTATAAATATGTATTTATATATATACTTTTTAGGGGCCAGGCATGGTGGCTCACACCTGTAATCCTAGCACTCTGGGAGGCCGAGGCAGAAGGATCGCTTGAGCCCAAGAGTTAGAAGCTGTAGTGAGCTATGATCATGCCACTGCATTCTAGCCAGGTGACAGAGCAAGACGCTGTCTCAAAAAAAAAAAAATTATATTTTAAAGCATACTCATTATATCTAAGAATTACCAAGTCTTATCCAGAAGACTGGATAAGTTCACAAAGGAGGTGAGTACAGACTGGAAAAAGAAGAGATCTAAGCCAAGGAGAGCTCTGGGGCACACTTACATTAAAAGGGGGGGGGGAGGCTAGGCGTGGTGGCGCACACCTGTGGTCCCAGCTACTCAGGAGGCTGAGGCAGGAGGATGGCTTTAGCCCAGGAGTTGCAGGCTGTAATCTGCGATGATCGCACCTGTGAATAGCCACTGCCCTCCAGCCTGGGCAGCATAGTAAGACCCTATCTCTAAAACAGAAAAAAAGGAGGAAGAAGGGGAACCAGCAAATAGACTAAGAAGGAATTGCCAGGGAAGGAAAATGAAAAAGGAGCATGTTGTGTTCCTGAGGCCTAGTAAAACAATTATTTCAGGAGCAAGTGATCAGCATGTCACATCCTACTTGAGTGGGAGAGTAAGATGACTGAGAATGGACCATTCTTTCTGGCAAAGTCATTGGTGATCTGGACACAAGCCGTTCGGGGGAGTGGTATGGGCAAATCCTGGGCCTAGTGAGTTTAATAAAAAATGGCAAGAGAGGAACTAGAGCAGTTTCCTCTTTAAAGGGAAGCGGAAAGCTGGGGCATAGCTATAACCTTCAAGAGAGGATTTCTTTGCTTTAAAGATGGGAGAAATAAGAACATGTTTGTATGAAGGGTTTGCCCCGGCTGAAAAGGAAAATGGGACAGATAAGGAGGAGAGGGGATGGGATCAAATGCCACGTGGAAACAGTCCACTGGGAAGCACAGATGGGATCTGCTAACAGGCCCTTACAGCAGATCCCACTATCTCAGATAGATAGGCAAGAAACCCAGCACATTCAGTTTTCCTGTTAAGAATTAAGAGCATTTAATGCTACTGTATCTCTGAAGGCAATAGGGAAAGAAGGAATAAAAATAATCTCTATTTCATAGATAAGAAAAAGTTTAGATGACTTATTAAAAATTATGCACTAAGCTCTTGGAAAACAATAACACATTTTGGAAAATGAAAGTTATTTGATTTGGGGGTAAAAATCTTAACTATTTTGAACATCTAACAACTTCCCAAAAAGGTATTTTTAACATTGCCTAAATTCACATCTTTATGTTCTTATATGTTTAAAACTCAGGTCAAGTGTCACATCAATTTCTATTTTTTTTGCCCTTAAAATATATGGGTCTCCATCAGTTTTCTCAACCTTCTTTTAATCCACCATGTCCCTTTTTAAAAAACTGAATCTCATCCATCCTTTTCTCCCAACTCACTTCCACTCATGTGAGACTCACTGGCCTCTACTCTCAGGATGCTGAGAGCGCTGCACTCACATCTTGAAATCAACTTTCAGGATAAGAGAATCCCAATTGTCCTAAAAGCATTATTGTTTTAGGCTCAGGAGAAAAGTTATTCATGGTGATGTTTCATGAAAAAGTTTATTCTGAAAACTAGACTTAATTTTATTATACAACTTAATGTAGGACATTCAATTTATCACTTTTCTAAGTGTGTGCAATTACCTGGAATATATAATCACTTTTGCCAGTTTATAAAGAGGACTGATCACATATATATATATATTTGTAATCAAAATCTTACTGTATATGATAATAAAGGTCAGAGATGATGAATTTAAGAATACAAAAATATTCACTTGGGTTTCAATGAACTATTAGTTTTCTGTATCTCAAGGTAAGTATAATCAGTTCCTTATTTCTGTCCTAAAATTCAGTCTATGAATAGAATGTGAGTATTGAAACTTAATACCGTTTATTGGTCTAAGAGGTAGCGGCTCTAAAATTTCAGTGGGCGAAAGAATTGCATGACTGCATTTAAAATGCATATTCCTAGAACCCACCCCCATATATTCTAATACAGTGGGATGGAGAAACAGTGTCCAGGAATCTGCATTTTTACAAGTGCCTTCATGGAGGTGACATGAATGAAGAGTTGAAGGAGGTAAGGGGATGAGATCTGAGGTGCTATAGAAAACACGGGTTTCCCTGATGCTCTAGTTTCAAATCCCAAACTAGTTTAAACTATTTGTTATATGATGAAATAGCCCACTGGGGAGAACCCTAGAGTGTTGGTCTACAAATCCCTGGTTCTCAGAGGTTCCAATTCTGTAGCCACAGAAGGACAGTCCTTGCTTGGGCTTGTATACAAATCTTGCAAGGCTGCAGAAGGGGCCTGTTGCGACTGCTAGCCTGCGCAAAAATATCCACTTCACCTTTTGGTAGAGGGCTTTCTGCTTATCAACCCAAACACTTTCCAAAGACATCTGCGGTCTCCTATGTAAACTGCACCTCTCCAGAGGGTTGGGGATCACAGATGTAGCAATTGCCAAGCTCTTTCCTACCCTGACTTCATCCCTAATGTGACATTACATTAAATATCATTTGTATATATCATTAAAGATCCTATCTCCCCTGTCAACTGACAGTACTACCTAAAAACAATACGAAATGACCCAGGACAACAAAAAACTTTTTTTTTAATTGGAGAGATGTTTTCTAATGCTAGATGCTGTGAAAGTGGCAGCAGTGCCTTTAACTGCTTCTGAAGACAATTATATTTTATTTCCTTTGTGATATATTTTTTCTTTAAGAAAATGAAAGGCAGGGAAGTAAAGTGACAACCCTAAAGCTCTTTGTAAACTTAAGAGTAGAAATTATTTTCTGTAGCCCTCTAACCTATTACAGCACCATTATTAGTACTGGCATCAACCATTTATTGAGCACCTACTATGTATTGTTCTAGAGGTGGAAGGGAATAAATAAAGATATGGTATAGTTTTTGCCCTTGAAGGGACTTACATTCTTGCTGGGAAGATAAGACAAATAAATCAAAAGGTAAACAAGTTACACTACAAATGTCACAAGAAGATGAGGAGGCTTAAACTGGATCTCAAGATGAGCAGAGAGGAGGAAGGAACTACAGAAAAGACAGGAAGCAAGAGTGAGCCAGGGCAAGCTATGTGGCTTACTGGGAAACAGTAAAGGCCCAGTTTAGTTGAGGTAAGTTAGTTCACCTAGAAATACAAAGTATAAGATGGCAGCCAGAAGGAAAACTTGGAGCCATACTAAAGAGAGAGAACTTTGAATGTCAAGTCAAGGAGTTTGGAATTTGACTATAGACAAGTAAGAACAGTTGAGTTTCACGCAAAGCAGTATTTGGGAATACTGATGTGTTAGAGACATGTGGGATGTATGGGAGCATAAAGTGCTTGGAGGAAGGTAGAAAGCTACCAGAAAAATCCAGTTATCAGGTGATGGGAACCCAGAGAGTAGGTAGCAGCATTATTACTAGTTTCATAGGCAAGTTTCATAAAATGCAACTAAATTGAGTTGTGCTACAGCTGTAGCATCAAGATTTTTCAGAGGATACTACCAAAATGAAACTTGGGAGGTGTGTGATATTTTTTTAATCTTTCAAGTAACCGATCATTTTTATGATAAACAATATGAAGGGGAAAGGAATTATATTGTTGTTTACATTTTATTTAAGAGGTTGTGACTTCTACAGTATTTCACTTTCCAAGTACAGTCGATTTGGCATTCTGCTTTCAGTATTGCCCCAAAACTTTGGCCTGCTAATAGAGAAAACTCTAATTTCAAATGAACTCATTCATTCCAGGGAAATGAAAATCTTAGCTTAAACTTAAACACTGGAAACTGCAAAAACTTGGCAGTGATCCTTTACCTGTTTCAAAACACCTATTGTTCAAAATGCTAATGGATCAGTTCCTAATTAGTCATCAAAGACAAGAACACTTGTAACACTTAGAAGTGAAACTGCCTATTTTATCAAAGTGCATTAACAGAGGAACAATTTCTGAAGCAGTTTGAATACCAAGATTTTAAATGAACAGAAAATATCCCTAATTTATTATAGGTGGCTGCCTGTGACTAAAGACAAATTGTGTAAACCCGATTTTTTTTTCTATTATGAATATGATATCTGGGGCACATCGAGGATGCTGCCCATCTTGGACATACCCACGTGGCAGCACAGCACATTTTATTACCCCAGAACCAGGCAGGCCTCATTGCAATTTGATTCCTCTATCTGAGCTAAAAGAGCTTTGTTTCTTTAGGACTTTTACTTCTGGAAAACAGGTACCACAACCCTGAATTTTCATTCTGACCTGGTGTTTGTAGCAACCACTGTGTGTGAGCCATTCATTAATGCTGTTGCCACCTTCTTTCCAGACCGAAGAAGATCTTTTTAAGAGGATGTGGCTAAATCAGTGCTTTTTTCCTAGTTCATCTGGTCATGAGTATGCATGACACTCAAGATCACCAGAGGATCTTGAATATTGAGTACTCAACAAAACATAGACTCTGGACAGTTTCCATCCTCACCCACACAAGGGAAAGTATTTCTTTGCTCTCCCCCTCCCTCCAGTTTCTACAAAATCCTTGTTCCCTTTACTGATTTCCATAACTAGAACAAGTTTGGAGATCAATGTGTTTTTGACCTTTGAACCTTCTGTTTCATGACTTAAGCACAAATTCCCCACAACTCAGATTTGCAACATGTAAAATACAGTTGTTAAGTAATCCTTTGTCTTAAGGGATGTTAGGTATTGCCTTGGGGTTTCTGGAAGATATAGAGCAAGACAGAACTGGGCCCTAACAGAGTGTATATTATCCTAAGAACACTGGGATGAATTAATAAGCTAAGTGCCTAGGAAGCATAAAATTCACATCCATGTTAAATATGAACATGCTCAATATTATACCTAGGGAATGATTTCAAAGTGGAAGTTTTCATTCTTAACAAACGTTTATTTTCCTCCAAATTTATCGTATTTTTCTGTAATGATGTGAAAAGTCTTCCCTTCCCTTTTCCCAAGTGTTGAGGTTCAAAAAGTCAGGTCTTAACCATAGACTAATCTTCATCATCTTTTCAATGTCTTATATGTTGATTTAGTTTCATATGTAAGTATTTATATTAGTTTTCCTTAGGGATTTATACATCGATATATATATATATATTCCTACACATATATATACAAGCTTTTTATCCTCATCTTACCACTTGACAATACAACTTTAAGTATGTTTTACACAGCTGTTCCTTGGTCAAGGTCATTTGCAAGAGCAAGTCGGTTTCTGAAGAAATCTTGTTTGGTGGGTGAAGGATCCATTGAGGGATTCTCATTAGTTTTTTCCCTGTATTCTGATCCACTGGACCTAAAATCTCAGCACACAGATAAAGTACAGGTTGATTTGGTTTTAATTGTTTTCAAATATTTTATCTATCCAAATTGTTTTGCATTTGTAAAACAGTTGCTTCCTAGATCTGGAATAATTTTTATTCCCTTGAATTTCATGACTCAGGATATGTGTATCTAAGATTTGCATCCAACATAAAAAGAATATCTTTCTAATGCTTTATGGGGACAATTGTGACAACTGTATATGTCAGTGTAAGATATTGTGTAATAACATTATAATGAGGAATAAAAGCTCAGATAATTCAAAAAATCCTATTTTTGATTCAACAAAGTAACAACTCCACAAATTACCAAGGCCCTTAAAGTAAAGTGGATGGAATTCACTGCTCTCAACCAAGGTTATTAAGGGCCATAACTGAATTTGGCATTACATTACAAACTCTTGCTTTTGCTTGTTTTCATTTTTAAATGAAAGATTTATTGAAGCCAACCACACATATATGCTACATTTGGTAGAATGCAGAAATTAGTACAGTAATCAGATTTAGGAGATACTATAATCTCAACCACCACAAAGGAGACCAAGGCCAATCAATAGTCAACAACTCAAATCAGTCCATTTGAGTCCCCAGTCGAGAGGGTGCATTCTTCCTTTATCTTGGTTAAGCCAGTTGGGTAATCCATTCCAGCTCTGCACCTTTTCCAGTTTGTTCAGAAGTCCCTGGAGGGAGGAGGCTTTCTGGAAATAACCTCTGATAAGCTAGACTGGGGCCCTTTGGCTAGCATAAACTCTGGGCTAGAATGGGTAAAACTAGCCCAGACACTAAAAACCAGTATCAAAAATCCTCATGCAGGATGTATGAAAGCAATGTTAGACATGAAGTTCTTTTTCCAAAGCTCCTCAAAACTGAACAAGTTCTCCATATACTGAGGCTGAGTCAAGTATGCTTCCACTAGCCACAAAAGAAGGATAAACGGCCTCCAAGTTCTTTCACTATAGTTCTGGTATACTATTGTTGAGTCCTCATTGTTGTTATAGGATAAGTTAGTTATGACTCTATCATTTACTGAATTAACTGGGCAGAATTCAAACATCCCTTTACATTATTCATGGAAAGAAGTTGGATCCACATAAAGACTACAATCCTGATGTCTGGAAACCTGATGACTGACTAGGTATTTTCACTTTTCACCCTGCTATTTGATATCACAGATGAAGCCATAGATGCTCACCACACTTTCTACTTCTGGTTGGTAAGGAGCACTTTTCACTACATCCCAGTGCAGAGAGGAAAAACTACTCTATACCTCAACTCCAGTACATCTGGGTACGCATCAAACAAGATGGTATCTGTGTGGGGTGAGGTTCTCCTCATTTTCAGGAACCCCCCTGAACTCTCCCTTGCAACAGCCTCCACATGCCCCACCCTAAACTCCAGGCCTTCTCTCATCTCTCAGAACTCCCGCCTTCCTCCAGTTCAAATCATCCCTGCTTAGTAAAGTTGTGCCCAAAATGTTAGGAAGATATATTTTGACCACTTCATTCTTTCCCTATATCTTCTATTATTCATAAGACTAGTAATGCCTATAGTTTTAGGGATAGAAAGCAGGGAACAGTATTTGAATGGGGCTGCTGTTTCTTCTGAACTGTTCCTCCACATGACAGTTTCTCATCAGAAAGTCATTAGTAAAATCTTGAAACCTTCACCTCACATTTCCCCACTTGGCTGCACTGATCTCTCCAAAACCCAACATGTCACACTTTGATGGTTCCAACATGCAACTGTTTTAGTGTTTACCTGGAAATGGGAAAGCTTTGATGTCACCACCAGCCCCAAGGACCACAGAAATCTTCACCAGTTGCGTTCCCATTTCTGAAACAAATGCCAAAATCGCCCTGTCTAGTTTTCAAAGTCCACAAACTCAGCTTAATTTTTTTTCTTTTTTAACTGCTCTTCTTACAAATCGTACCTTCCCTGTGTCTCCAATGTCTAAATTTCTCTGTATTTCTTGATATTAATTAACTATTAATTAACTAATGGCTGACTTGCTAATCCTTTTCAAAATCCAGCATTCTACTGTAGCCATGACTAAAAGCTCACTTCATCTCTTTAAAGATAATTTTAACTGACCTCTTTATAATGCTTACATGGTATATGGCCACCTGGACTCTTCCAAAGGTGTGGCTCTGAAGTAATGCATACCTAAATTACTAGAAAATAACTGATTTCAAGTGGCTTATTGAGAAACTTTTGTAATGAGGGTTAAGTAATCTAAAGTGTTTATCCCTTCAACTATTCCCTTCAATTTTAAAGTTACATAAGAAATGAAAAAATGAGAGGACTCCAAAGTGGGTAAGAATATGGGAGGGACTTGAGATGGGCCTTAAGGAGAAGAGAAGAAGGTAAGGATGAAAGCATCAGTTGATTCTCTAGCAGTCCTGCTTTCTATTACACGGTCTGTTCCACAGCCAAGGTGGGGCATATACAAAACAGGAAAGAAGACACCAAAAGAAGAGGATTCACTGATAATTCAATTACTGTACATGGGGTCCTGTAGGAGTATTCTCTCTGTGTGTGATTAAGAAAACAGCTTTTGATATGATTGGTGGAGGGAGGGTGATGACAGGGATGGGGACACTCTGAGGCATGTAAGTTATAAAGTGCTGAAGAGGAAGAGAATGGGCGAGGAAGTAGACGTCATCATTTGGAAGCCATAGTCTTTACCTTCCACTCCCCCTAAATTTGAGGCTAAGAAGAGACAGCACCATCTACATCCCATACTCCTAAATCATCTTATGTAATCCTCTTCCCCACTGCCGAACCCCCAGTTGAGAATACTCATTAACCTAAGTGCAAGACTTATATATAAAGATGAAGTAG
Source organism: Daubentonia madagascariensis (assembly GCA_023783475.1). NCBI lineage: Eukaryota > Metazoa > Chordata > Mammalia > Primates > Daubentoniidae > Daubentonia > Daubentonia madagascariensis. Next base: position 33,041,458 of record JAKFHU010001035.1, on the reverse strand, counting down.
CATTTGCCTCAGAATAATGTAGGTTTAAGTCTTTGACAGCCTCCATATAGATCCTTCTAGAACGAGATACTTTGCCTTCCATCCTGCTCAAAGGCAGGGGGAGAAGTATTCAGTCCAGCATCAGCCTATTGCATTAGATCTGTTCCTGGCTCCTATGAATCCTCATTTAAAATGTTAAAAGTTACTTAACGTTTTCAAACTTTAAGATATGTAGCCTTTATTCTGATCAATTCTGGGAAGCTTTCAGGGAGATGTGACTTGGTATCCATGCAGGACAAATGTGCCTGCGATGGAAACAATCAGAAAGTCATGCTTTTCCCCAAATATCATGGGCATTTTTCAGGTTTTTTTTATGATGTCAACTTGACTTTCCCTTTTGAATCCTTGTGGGTATGAGCATTCGGCCCTCCCAGCCTCAGAGGGAAGAGAACCCTTTCTCAGGTTTTCTGCTGCATCTGGCTCCATGCCTAGCTTCATCCCGAAGCAGCATTCTGGGTGTGTGGGGCCACCAGCCAAACAAGCCCCTATGGAACAAAAAGTGTGTCAGTGTAGACAGGAATGAGCCTGCAAAGAGCTGTGGGGGAGGAAGGCAGTGAGCCCCAGACATGACACAGGTAGCTTTTCTGGCACTGGCCCATTTGGACCTGTGAGGCCAGGCTCTGGAATGGTTCCAGTACCTAGGATTAGCCACATCTTAAAGTCACAGGGCTTGCTGCCAGCCTGACCTCCTGGCATACACGGGGAGAATGGGCTGAATGTCTCTTCTGGTTCCTTCCTATAATTGTTCATATCCCTGATTTCAGACTGCAAGTTCCTATGTAATGGCTGGGACCATGTCATGCATGATTCCTAGTCAAGTGTCTTGTACAGGACATGCATATAAGAAAGAATGCTTAATTTATGAGAAGAATGGTGTGTTCTCATCTGAGGTAAAAGCCACTGGCCTTTCTGCCCTACACTGAGGCCTCACTGCTCTTCCTCTCTGTGTTATAATGGAGTAAACTTTCCATGGTCCTCAGATGAAAACACTCAGGAGAAGCTACTTAAGCTGCTTCTTTATCCCATGCTAAGTCCCCAAAGTACCAAAGAGCCCACTGTGGCACCCCAAGCACATGATGGTGCTCACTGTCCTAGGCCAGATCTAAAAAGCCTGGAAAGCCTGCCAGAGGGACAGTCATCTGTGTGGCTCCACCTTTACTTCCACTCAGATAACACTTCAGATTTTAAATACAAAGGACAGTGCCAGTATTGGTGGCAACAATGTGACTGATGCAGGAGGGACTGATCTATGAGAAAGGACAAGAGGACTAAGGGAATCCATTGGCCCTTCATCTAAGGAGAATCCCAAAAAGCTGCAAGAGGACTGACTGAAAGCAATTAACTAACATGGATTTGGAGAGCCCACAGCAAGTCCTCTACATTAAACCAAGGCCCGTGGGGGGGCTACAGAAAGATAAAACCTAGTCTTCTGCACTAGGTTACCCACTAGGTGGGTCTTTAAAATCATAGGTTCCAAGGCCATATTAATTTCTTGTTTCAGTTGATAAAAAGATGTGATTACTCAGATTGAGCTACAACAAAGTCAAACTACAGATAAAGCAAATCTCCACACTAGAAAGGACTCTGGTGATTACCTAAGCAATCTCCCACCTAGTGCAGGAATCACTTTCATAGCATCCCTGACCACAGTTATCTAGCTTCAACTTAAGAGAACCCACTCCCTCATGAGGGAGCCAGCTCCAGTTCCAGGCAGCTACATTTTTAGAATATTCTTCCTCTTACCTATTGCCCCTAGTTCTGCCCTCTGGATCTACAGAGCACAAATCTACTCCCCTTGTGCTTCATGTAACTGGCAGAGCATTTTCCTGGATCTATTGCTCATTGCTTTCCAACTGACAGCACCCCATCACTATAAATGGTAGTGGGCAAAAAGTGGCATTTTGTTTTGGGAATACAGTAGTTAAAAAAAAAAAAAAAAAAAGAAAGAAAAAAGAAAAGGGCTCAAGCAGTGCCCTTAGGAGTCTGGAGTCCTCAGAAGGAATGAGGAACCTAAATGCCAAGGCTGGAGAGTTGTCTGCTTCCAGGTCCTCCTACCCATGTCAAACTCGACAGAGGTAGGCATTGGGCCAAGAAAGATCTAAGTCTATGATCCTAGAGAGAGGTATATAATTCTTAACTCCTCAACCCCTGAATAAAGGTGGTTTGGGGATCCAGCAACAGTCATGCATGCATACACTGGGTTGCCTTAGAAAAACTGAAAGGGGACTATCAGGCTGTGGCTAATTATAGAACTGGTACTCTTCCTTCCTCTTCCCTCTTCTCCAGTAACAACAGGCAGTCACCAACAATAAGAGACCCACTCATCTCGGTACCACCCTCCCCACGGGAGGAGAATTAGACAAACCATAAAAAAAAGTCCTGCTCCATGCCTGCCCCCAATCCTTCCATCAAAACCATTACCTAAATCAGCCAGTAACCCCTACCTTCAAGGAGAAAGTGATTTTCCTGTGCCTTCTCACTCATCAGCAACTCTCCGAAGGCAGCAATAATGCCTTTAACTTTTCCACCCACTAAAATATGAAGACTTGCTGTTTAAAACTCACTGCAAGAACCTCCTCTACCAAAAGAAACTAAGCAGCAGGGAAAATCTCTCTAAGGGGAAGGGAGGTAGGCCGAAGGACCAGTGGAAACAGAAACAGCATCTCTGAGGCAATGGCTAGACTGGCGAATCCCTCTACGGTCAAACGTTAATGCTCACTTCTCTCTTCCTTACATTTTACTTTGGGGTTTGGCCACTGACTCCCAGACTGGAAGACAGTGCTGGCCAAAATTCCTGCTGGGTAATGTTTCATATGACAACAATGACCTAGACTCTCAGAAGGACAACAGAAGGAAAATGCCTTGGATTTGCTTCCTATGGAATATGGAAATCCCGTTAAAGTGACTTTTAACTAGGGCCCAAGCCAAATCCAATTTATCCAGGGAAAACACTAGCAGAGGTTCCAATAAACATGTACTAGCACCCAGGATGACGACAGGCCCCTAAAGGCAGAAGTGCTGAGACACCCTCGGAAAACCTGCCACAGGTGGGCGGTTCTGAGGGAGCACCCACTGGGCCCAAGTCCAACAGCGGATCCCACTCCTCCCGTTCTAGAAGGGCTTTGATTGTCACCAGCCTGTGTCCCAGAGGACCTCCTCTGCTCTCTCCTCTCAGGACGTATGATGTTGGGAACAGGGAAGGAGAGATAAAAGACAGAAGAGGCAGGGGAGGAGGCTGAGTTTGCTTCTACTCTCGGAGATAACAATGAGAAACATCTTCACCCCGCAGGAAGCGTGGCTACTGGGAGCAGGCACTGAACTTGAAGCAGTCGTGTGAGACCAGGCTACTTGACACTTATTACTGTTAAAACCTCAAGACTTAGCCCAAAGGGAAATGGGTTACAATGCTGTCTTGTCTAAGGGCTACTCACTTCTTTTTAAAGAGCTTGCGGAAGGAGCTGCGAAAGCCCCCTTTCTGGTCTTGCCTGGGATTTTGATCGCTGAAAGATGTTTGTTCACTTTCTCTTTCCTCCTTTGGACAGAATCTGGTGGTGTCTTCTAAATGCATCTCCTGAAAGCACAAAAGAAGGAATTTTAAAACTCTTTTCCAAAGTTATTCTCTATCCTGACTGTGGGACAATTTTTTAGCCTTGTCACTTTCCTCTCCCACCCTAAAAGACTACCAGTGGGCACTCAATCCCAACTAAAGTAAACCTAGGCTAATGAAAAAAATCAGGAGGTGGGAAGAGGATAATTCTCTACTGAGCGCAATATTTTCTATGCATCAAGGCAAATAGTCTAGAGTAGAATATGATATAACAATAATTAAAGATAAGGAAATAAAGAAATTTAGCTAATGTTTTAAAAGTATAGAAATTAAATTATTATTTTGGCACCAACGCTGTCTTACTAGAAAACCAGCAGTAATCCCCTCCAATCTCTGGGTGTTTATCTTTCTACAAAATAAGAAAGTTCCTTAATTGTAATGCTAGTTTTAAACTCATGTTCCTAACTCTCCATTTTAGAAATAAATGAGGAAAGGAGTTTTTGAGAGGTCAGACCTGCTTAGAAATAAATGTTAACTAATATTTCCAACCTGCAAATATGCCTTTAAGGCAACTTTTACAATTCTTAACCCACGGTATTTGGAGTATAAAGTAAAATTAATTAAAAATAAGGCTATATCTTTTGTCAACTCTTTAGTTTCTTTTAAAATGTGAGATGTGCTAAATAGATGTGTATATATATTTATATGCATACAAGCTAGATATGCATATATATATTTACATTCTATATGAACAAAATATTTACCTTGAGGTAACTGTAATTTAAAAGCAACCTAAAATTAGCTGCTTAATTTTGAATAAACTTAAAAGAACCCAAGAAGTCAAAGCAAAAACCATACCAATGATGCCATGAAAGTTTCATGAATTAGATGCGTGACTGCTTGCTGATAGAGAAGCAAAGCATGAGGATGAATTCTTTTCAGGAAACATACGGGTTTGACTTTGAGAACTTAACTTGGGTTGTAGTAGCAGATCTAGAAATTCTCTGAGATTCTACCAAGATTCATAACAAAACCACAGAGATCAACATCTTGATGACATAGTGCACTATTTCCCAAAATGTGGTTCTGGGATTACAGGATTAGTGGGGGCTTCTATTTAAAATGTAGATTCCTGATCTCTACCCCAGACTTTCTGAATCAGAATCTCTGGAGTTAGGCCTAGGTACTCCTTATGCACACTTAGGTTTCAAACCAGTGGTTTAAGGCATGCTTCTGCCCATATGCACTTAATGTTTATGTGAATCACCTGGAAATCTTCCTAAATTCTGATTCACTAGATCTGGGGTGCAAATTCTGCATTTATAACAAGTTCCCAGGTAATGTATTCACTACTAGCCCAAGGTCCACATTTTGAGAAGTGGGCTTTTAGAGACTATTTAGCAACTAAATCGATTGATAGTTTCTTGCATTTGTATCACATTTCATACTATTTAGTGACTAAATCTATCAATAATATCTTGCATGTGTATTGTAAAGTAAAACATATTCACAAACACTCTGGCCTGATCCTCACAACAACCCTGTGAGGTAGGTAAAGTGTATATATATATAGTCTTATTTTTATAAATGAGAAAACTGGAGACACAGAGAAGCCATGTGAAGTGTCCAAAAGCACAGAACTGTTAGGCAGTAGAGCCAGGATTAGAACCTAGATCTCCTGACACCCCATCAGGTGCTCTTCACACTAAAGCATATTGTCTTCTTTCTTGACTCTTAAGAGAACACTAAGGACTGGGCTTAGCTGGCTCTGCTGGGCAAGGGTGGAAGACACAGAGTATATTTGCAGAGATTGAACAGAAGGAGTTTTGTGTATCTCAACAGCAAAGAGCTGACACCTTTAAGGATGAGACTTCTGAAGGGTTTATCTTTTGCAACTAAAACCCATCCTGCCCCCACCTCAAACACACACACACACACACAAATATGCATGCATGCACATACACACACATATATCCACACACAGATCCTGCCTACCTTCACTCTGCTTGCCACCTCTCTCTAGGTCTCCTAACAACCCAGTGCTTCTGAGTTTTTTAAAAGAAAAATTGTGTCCGAATCCAGAAATAAGTAATGGGAGCTTTGTAGTTTGCATGCTTGAAATTTTTAATGATATTGCTAGAGAAGCCTTTTTTAACTGACTTCCGTTTGACACTTCCTTGGTGTCTCTTCCTGAACTGACCTGATGCATGTCCTACACTGTTAGGGGATGAAACCTGCTATTAAGAATGTGTGATTAACAGTTCCTAATATATTGTTTATTGTTATTTGGTATGTCTGGTAAACAACCACAAATATATTACCAATTGTTTGCTTCTCAGATAATTAAATATTTCTGATTAATAGTTTTTGCCTGGCAATTGTTGAACCCCAAATTTTTCACAGAGCAACTAGGAATAAAAAGACATTTTTTATGAACATGTGAAATAAAAGTGTTCTTCACAGCACAGACTATACTAATTAGAAGGTTTTGTATGTAAACCTCTGTCCATGCTCAGTCACTTTGAATTGGCACTATTACTTCCTTTCTATAATACTTCCTTTGTTAATGAACTCTTAAACTTTGACACATGCCTAAGACTGATTTGTCCAAGATATTTTGCCTAATAGAATTTTATAAAGTTCAGAATTGAAAATCAGAGCCAGAAAAAAATCTGAGGACCCTGGGGAACCTTAGTAACTTTAGCTGAGCACACTATTAGGTGTTTTTGCCCTGTGCAGGTACCAGACACAGACTTTCACTCCTGAAGTCCAGCTGGGCAGCAACCCTCAAGGCTCTTCATAATCCAGCCCTTTCCTGTCCCTCTAGCCTAACTCCTACCACCCCCACCTGAACAGTATGCCAAAGGCAACGCATCACTCTGCTGTTTTATGCTAAGGAGCCTTTTTTCATGCTTCCCTACCTCACTCTTCCCCTAGCCAACTTCTAGGCAGCTTTGAAAATCTAATTCAGAAGTTCAATGTACCTAGGAGGATTTCTCTGACCACCATCACCCCCAAGAGGTTTTTAAATACCCCTCCCACGTGCCCCCACAGTTTATTATAATTCTGTGTTTCTGTGTCTCCTTCCTATACTAAGCCAGGATACCAAGAGGACAGAGACTGGTTTATTTCTGAATTCTCAGCAATTAGCACAGAGCCTAGTGTAAGGCAGGCACTCAGTGTTTGCTGGAAAATTAATGAGTGAAAGGAGTCATTCAGATCATCAATCAACAGATCAATCTGCTCCCATTCGAAAATGAGAATAGGTGGTGGAATGGTGGTGGCACAGGTCAGAGCTAGTATGTTACTCTCTGCTTAATCAGAAATTGCCTTTGTTCCAATCACATACAGAAAAATTAAGTATTTGCTCAGGAACTGTTAGCCCTTTGGTGGATACATGTTTAAACACCTCTTTGAATGCCCCCAAGGCTTGCAGACACCAAGGTTAGACATCAAAATACCTCAACATTCATTGAGGCCAAAGAAGGTGTTTTTGAGTCAATGCTTCTTTGACTATTTGGGGTGTCCCCGTCCCAATGCAGTTTGCAAATTAACGTGACACCTTTTTCCAGTCAAAAGGAAAGTAAGCAGAAATGCACTTAGCTTTGCAGCAAACTTCCTAGGCAGTCTACATTGAGATGGGGCAACTTGTCTACTTCCTGGCTACAAACAAGAATGGCGGGGGCAACACGCTCAATATTCTGAACATTTAAACAAGGAGGTACACCTAACAGGCAGAAGAAACAGGCCTGGGACTTCCATACAGCACTTTAAAAAAAGGGCAGCTTTGAGATGCCACAAGCTTAAGCAGGAAGGGACCACCCCTAACTCCTTAAGTGTGTGTGTGACAAAGCAGGTCTAAAAATGGGTCAAAGTCTTCTCTGCTATCTCTTTGCCCTCATACATGGACATGTGTGGCATGCCCTGTGTGTCCTGGCAGTGGAGAACGGGCGCTGCCACTCGCCTTCAAGAGCCACGAGGCGCAAGCCTGCACCTGCGGCGGGCGCGGGGGCTCCCCCGGGCTCCCCCGGGCTCCGCCTCCGCCCGGCCACAACCCGCCGCCGCGCGCTGCCTGCCTCGCGCGCGTCCCCGCGTGCCTAGCCTGGGCTTGCCCGCTCCCCTCCACGCTAGGTGAGCTCGGGCTGCTCCCTGCAGACCTAGGCCCGGGGCCGCCGGTGCTGTGGCTTTCGGTTCGGTTTTACTTTACCCTCCTTACTTCCAAATAGGTCTGTTTTTCGCTTTGGGACCTCTGTTGGGGGAAGAAGGTCCGCGGCGCGCCGCGGGCGGCGACGGCGGCGGCGGCCGGGCCGTGCGGCTGAGCGGCGCGCTCGGCCTTGAGCGGCGCGCGGCCGCCGCTGCTGCTGCGCGTGCTGTAGAGGCGCGGGGCCACGCCCTCGGCGGGCGGCGCGCGCGGGAACTCCTTGAGCGAGCGGCTCAGCGGCTTGGCCTTGCCGTGCGCCTGCGCCTGCGCCTGCGCCGCCGTCTCCAGCTTGTAGGCGCCGCTGCTGCCCGCCGGCGACGTGGCGCTCTTGGGCAGCGGCTGCAGCGGGTGCTCGGGCCGCTCGGCCTCCATGGCGAAGCTGACGGGCCGTAGGAAGCAGATGTCCAGGCTGGACTCGGAAGAGGCGGGCGAGCAGTTCTCGAAGAGGGCCGGGGCCTGGAAGGGCTCCTCGTCGTAGGGCGCGGGCAGCGCGAAGATCTCGCCGCCGTACTCGAACTCCTCGTAGCCCGCGGGCACGAAGCCGCGGGCGTCGGGCAGGAGCTCGGCCGGGGCGCGCAGGGAGCGCTCCACGTTGCCCAGCGGCTCGGCCGAAGAGGGCTCGAAGTCCATCTCCGGGATGGCCTGCAGGGGCCCGGCGAGCGCCTTCACGTCCTGCTCGGCCGCGCAGAACTGCGCCGGCGCCAGGAGGCTCTCTGGCCTCTCGTGCTTCCTGCCCTCCATCTCCCAGTCACTGGGCTTCCCGGGCTGCATGCTCTCCATCAAGCTTTGCTGCTGTTGGCTTTTCTTCACTGGGGGCATCAAATGTCTTTAAAGGGGAAACAGAATACAAAGAGGTGTGCTCACGGTTTGTTCGTGCAGGCCTCTCACCGAGCAGCGCAAGACCCGAACCAGCACACATCCTGCCAGCTCCTCTCCTCCCCGCCCCTCCCGGGCTCCGCGTGTAATCTACCAAGCTCCACAAACTTCTCCAACTGAGGAGTTGCCACGAACCCCTGTGCCCAAGTGGGAGAGTGGAAAATGCCGCCCCTAAAGCGGATGCTCGAAAGTATCCGTCTGAGATTCTCGTAGGCAAGGAGCACTGTGCAGAGATGGCTGGTGGGCCAGAGACTCTCATCTCTCCCATTGTGGAAGCTCTGACCCTCCTCACCACCTGTCAGTGTCCCAAAGCACCTCTTTCCAATACTCTTCTCTCCCTTGCTTGCCCTAGCAGAGTCATATAAAATAATGGAAACTCAGCTTCTGTTCCACCTGTGGATCTTCACACTTAAAAACAACTAAATTCTTAGATGAAGTAAATGTGGCATGATCTTGATAACTGTTGAATCTGGATAATGGTAAATGGGGTTCATCATACTCTTCTGTGTAAATCTGAACTTTTCATAATAAATTTTCAAAAATATATCTTGTGGCTATGAAGCATGCTATATAAGTCATCTCAAACTTCCACCCACAAAGCATTACCAAAAAGTAAAAGCTACCACTCTGAATATGCCCAATTTCATGGAGGTTTTTTGTTTTTTGGAATCATGGGTAACAAATAATTAACACAGTTTGCAAACTAGGATAGCAGACCATCAGATGGGATGTAATTTTCCACTTGTGCTGGACTTTAGTTGCCAGATGGATGTAAATGGACACTGACCAAAAATGGTTATTCTGCCAGTTTATGTATTCATATTTTAATTCTACCACAAAAATGCAAAAAAAAATTTGCCATAAAAAATGCAAATGTAAATGCTAACACTGAGTATCTTACCCTGGTGGTCTTAAAATGAAATTAGATCTCACATTTACAAATGTGAAAAGAAACAGTGAAACAAAATATTGACCTGACTCAATTGTCTTTTAACTAGGAAGATTGTTGTTGGGTTTTATTTTCCCTACACAGAGTGCAGTGACAGCCATATTGTTCAGTCTGGGAATAATCTCTAGGGATTTAATTTTTTGGCTCCATTTGTTGCACTTCAAAGCAGATAAAATTTTGACACTGTCTCAAGAGTTGAAGTGATCCATGAAGTAAATATCCACTTTCTTCCTCTTCCCACTCTCTGGGCTTGCCCCTTAACATTAGTGCCTTTCTCTAGGATCCAAGCATGTGGTCAGCTGCTTGGCTGGCACATATAGGCCTGATGGGGCAGTGGGAAAAGGAGAAGTACTACAGATCAGTGGTCCCCAACCTTTTTGAAATGGTCCCCTTCCATTTTCATGGAAGACAATTTTTTCATGGACCAGGGTGGGGGTGGGGTGGGGATGGTTTTGGGATGATTCAAGCGTATTACATTTATTGTGCACTTTATTTCTATTATTACTACATTGTGATATATAATGAAATAATTATACAACTCACCATAGGTTGGGGACCCCTGCTATAGATTATACTCCTAATCCAGGCTGGCATGCTAACCCACACAGACTGGCTGGGACCCAAGGGCATTGCTATTAACCTTTCCACAGCAAGAGGTGCTTACGTGACAGCAGGGCCAGAACTGGGAGCAGAAGGGTAGGGTTGCAGCATCTCTTCTGAGTGGATTCCACTGTCACGGACAGCCTCAGGGCCTGCAGTGGGGGAAGCATCTTGCCCGGCATTTGCACACTGAGAAGCTAGCCCTTTGTACAGTTTTGCCATGGATGACCTAACAGAATGGAAGGAATAATTCTCAGGTTGTACAGTGGGAAACTGGTTCTCTGAACACACAGATTATGCCAAGAAAGATAGAGAGATGTCTCAGATGAAGCTTGCTGTGAAGGTCTATCTCCAGGGCCCTCTAAACCAAGTTGCTTACATAATAGGGTGCAAGCTGGCTATTGGGCAGGAGTAGAGAAGCTGATTAACTGGCTGAAAAGCGCTTGGGGGATGGGAGTGGTGGAGAGAGATCTTCCATTAGAGAAGCCCTGGCTTGAGATAGCATCTTTTTCTGGTCTGAAGCACCCACAGAAATTATTCAGTTTTCCTCCACATGAGTTGGGATGAGGTTGAAGGAAATCCACATCATTAGGAAGCTCTGCTATGGGTTGCTTCTGATCCCTCTGAAGCCCAGACTCCCCCTGTTCAACACTTCTTGTTTCTTCCTAATGTGAAATCAGTTCAAAATTCCCCTCCCTTACTTGCTTTATTTTTATCCACATCACATATCACGATCTAACTTTTTATTTGCTCACCATCCAACTCTAAAAAGTAAGCTCTATGTGACAGCGATTGGGGACTGTTTTGTTCATTTCAGTATACTCAGTACATAGAACAGTGCCTGACACACAATAGATGCTCAATAAATATTTGTTGAACCAATGAAGGAAACTATATTCTGGCCTTTAAATTTTGAACCTGGCAAATTTAGGGAAATTGAACTATTTTTGAGGTGATTAGCAACATAAGATAAGAGAATATCTATACAGGCAGTAGAGTGAAAGTGCTTTTTTTCTAGTAATTTCCACCAGGTAGTAGGTGTCTCCCTCCATAGCCAAGCTGGCCACCTCTCTTCCCTCCCCTTCTCTTTTCCCTTCCACCTCCCATCACTGCATTTCAGCCACTTAACACACAATGTGGTTACTTGTGACAGACACCCAGTGAGTGGTCTATATTCCTATTCTCAGAAGCCTTTGATCAACCCTCTAGACTGCACCATCAGAACCTTACTTCTTGAGCTTTTTCCGTTTCTGAATAAGCAACTCCTCATTGCATTGAAACAGCAGGGTGTAGTGTGAGATAAATACCCGGAGGCGCTGAACACACACCAGTAGTAAGTAATAGTCAGGGTGTTCCTGTTCTGTGAACTTCAGGACATTCTGGATGGAGGAAAAAAGGAAGCAGCATTTTGTAATTAGAATGAAAATTTGTTTTTGTCTCTTCTGAACCTTACCTTGATCTGTTGTGAGAGTTTGGTAGCCATTTAATCAAAACAACTAACAAACATTACATATGGCCCATCTAATTATAAGCTGAAAGGTCAAACTTGCTACTCTCTGTCCATCCATCACACCAAGGGAAAATAAGTCACTATTGTTCCTGTTTGAGTTGGATATGAACATAAAATAACTTCATTTGAAAATTTAGAAGAATCTACTAATTAGATCTCTGAAGTAATGGAGGCATTCTAACAATTGCTGTCTACAAGCAATGCCTTAACTCAAATGAGTCAGACTAATGGTGAGAACATCAGGCATCAAGGCAGGCTGGGGAGGGGGGATGTTTATGATCAAGCCTGGTGGCCCCTACTATTATTATACATTGCCTACTGTGCTATAGTGGAATATGCATGCAACTTGGATTTGGGAAAGCTAACATTTATTGAGTACTTCCTATTTCTGGGCACTGAGCCCTTTACATATATTATCTCATTTAATTTTTACCACAACCTAGTTAAATAGGTATAATTATTACCACCATTTAACAAATACGAATTTAAGGTACAGAGAAGTTAAGTGGTCGCCATTAGGTCACACATCTAGTGAATAATAGAGGCAGGAATTGAACTCAAGTCAGACAGTAGAATCAGGGCTTATTTACCATATTCTACTGCTTGTAAGACGAGGGTTTCATCCTAGTTTTTTCACCTACTAGGTGTGTTAACTTGGACAAATTACTTAACTTCTTTGGCCCTCCCTTTTCTCATAAAAAATGATAACGATAGTACCTATTTCACGGAATTGTTGAAAGGATTAAATAAGATAATTATTGTGAGAAAAATGCTTTTAGGATCTAAAGACCCATACAATTGGAAGTCTTTTTAATATTGCTGTTGGGTGGGAAGGGGATGAAGAGGAAAAAAGAATATAAATGTATTTATCACCACTGAACTGTACACTTAAAACGGTAAAGATGGTAAATTATATATGTATATTTTACCTCAATAAAAAATAAATTTAAGAAATATTGATACTGGCTACTTCTACCTGAGATTAATCCCAAGCATTTCTAAGATTCTTTCACTGAATTACTCAAGAAGATCAGTCAGCAATTAAACCAGAACAAGTGGGTGGTGGGAAGAAGAGGGGCTGGTAGGGGTTGGTGAGCCTCTCCTTCAACTCTACTTCCTCCAAGTTGCTACAAGCCCTGTGGGAAAAGGGTGTGAAGAAGTCAGCTCATGAGCTTCTTCATGCCTCCTCTGTGACATAAAGCACAAGCATTATATATGGTAGAACCCTGGACCCAAGCCAAAAACAAGCAGTCAGGATAACAGTTAAGTGGGCAGGTTAGATAGATATTTAGATGCCAGGGGGTGGCATTTAGACGGCTGTAGAACCAAAGTGGAAGGGACTGAATAAGGTGCTCGGGATCTAGCAGGAGTGGTTATAGAAAGATCCTGGATCAGTGGAGGTGGAAATTGCTAGTAAATAAAGATAGAACTTCAAAGGTAGGAATAAGGAGCCCAACATTTTCAGGAATAGAGACTTTAGCTCATACCATAGGGTATGATGGGGTAGGGGATAATCATAACAATCTAAGCCATGTAAACACTTCTTAGAAATATTAATGATTCCTAAAGCCTTTACAGTATTTCTCAGTTAGAAGCCAAAAACAATAGTTTAGCATGAAAATAAGTTTGGTGGCTTGCCCAGCCATGCCTACCTGCAGATGTATCAGATATTCAGGGATGCGCTGGACTATGTGAAAAAACAGTGTATAGATGTCAGATTTAATCTCTTCATCACCCTGCAGGAAAGAAGGGTGGAGTTACTCTTCAATGTCCCTCCAGCTCTGGTAGCAGAACCCCACAGTCTGTGCTACCAGAGTAGGAAGGGTTTACTCCCAGTGATTTCCTTCCCAGAGATTGTCATGAAGCATTGATCTCTCATCAGAGAGGCCACATGTTCAGGGACATGCCCAAGGAGACAACTCTTCTCCAGTGGGGAGCATATCATATACTTCTTTTGAATCCACCCAAATTTCCAAACTACCCTCTCCTTCCCCTCATCTTAGCACAGTGCTAGACCGAAGAGGGCACTCAATTAATTGTATTTGAGTTGAATGAATTCATTAAGGTTCTCCAGCAAGTAATCATTACGATGGTTTACAAATACGCTCTAAGGGTGCATTGGAACCTCATAAGAATTGGGAAGGGAGTGTGATTAGGAACTAGTCAATTGGCCAGGCAGCAGGAAACATGCTGGACTTTCTCCGTGCCCTTTCCCTTTCTTTCTCTTCTTTTCTCTTTCCCAGATATTTGCTGAATGCTAACATACGGTAGGCATTATACTGGGTTGGGAGTGGTAGGGCATTGAAGTAGAAAGGTGATTAAGACAGAGCCCCTTATCTCTTGTGAAACTTAATTAACTCTCAGCTTTGGGGCTTCTGATACTCTTTTCTCCAACTGACCTAAAATAACTAAAATTGTTATATATGTATATGTGCTTATTGAGCACCTAATATATCACTACAGTGGCAATCTTAAAGCGACATGACTAGAGCCACCTTATGATCTTATAAACTCACAAAGGATGACTTGAGTTTCATATTCATATTCATATCCTCTAAGCCTGAAAAAAACCCACCACACACAGCAGGCATGCTGCAGCCTGGACATCTCTGCATAGAACACCTATCTAGTTTGTCCATAGTTCCAGGGGAATGGAATAGAGGGTCAGTGGGCAGGGCAAGGACAAACACAATGGCATTGATCTTTAAGTGGGCTCCTTTAACCCCAGATAGGAGTGTCAGTGGTTCTGTTCAGGCCATTCCCTAGCCTGGAAAACAAGCTCAGAGTGCGTGTGCTATATTGACTGGGTGGATGAGCAACATCATAAAGATAACATGCGCAAACAAAGGATAGCACATACGTAGTTAACGTACCTCCTTCAGAACAACCACATGAACCAATGAGATGCATTCAGGCAGGTCCCTCAGGTAAGCAACATAATAATCCAAGAAATTATTCTTAAAAACAAACACAAAAATGCATGGTAAGAACCTGAAAACAGAAATGATAATATTTTTATAGAGCTATATATATCAAAAAAGAGTACTTTGCAGAGTTTATCTTAATCATTCATTTAATGTGTTCTTTATTTAATATATTTTGGGGTTTTTTATTCATCTTTTTAAAACATATTCTTGGCCCAGACAAGGTGCCTCTCGCCTGTACCCCCAGCACTTTCAGAGGCTGAGGCAAGAGGACTGCTTGAGGCTAGGAGTTCGAGACCAGCCTGGGCAATATGGCGAGATCCCATCTCTACAAAAAAATTTAAAATATTAGCTGGGCATGGTGGCACATGCTTGTAGTCCCAGCTACTCAGGAGACTGAGGCAGGAGGATCATTTGAGACCAGGAGTTCAACGATGCAGTAAGCTCTGATTGTGCTACTGCATTCCAGCCTGAGCAACAAAGTGAGACTTTGTCTCTTAAAAAAAAAATCTTTTTGGTTTTAAGGTAAACATCCCTACAGCTTGAGAATCAAAACTCAACAGCCCTGCTTTAATGAGAGAAAGTGAAATAATAAACCAAGGGAGGAGGAAGAGGTCATGTAAGTTGAAAAAATATTTTTTAATTGTGAATCAATTAAAATGCATATTTTGTTTTTGTAATGCCTTTTCATTTCAATCATCTACATCCAAATGAGAGACTTTGCCCAATGTACCTTATATATCTAGACCAGTGGTTCTCACATTTCCTACTAATTGCATATTTCTACCAATTGCATATTCACCTATGCATTATCCCTTGAGGAAAGTAATTCTCAGCTTCCAAAGTTATATCCCCACAGATATAATAATTCTCAGCTTAAGAAGGCATACTGAACATGAATGAGTAAAAGTGATACTGGAGGAATAGCATTACATCCACTCTAATCTATACAAGTAAACAATTTGTAAACTTTATATGGTTACCCACAGTTGAGAATCATTGGTATATAGAAATTGATTGCAGGCAAAATCCGGCTGGCAGATCAGTTTTAATTAGCCCATGCAATATTTTAAAAATAAGAAAATTCCAGATTTCCAGCTTTTCTTAAAATATCAGACAATCTAGCAACTCTAGTCCTTTTTTCCTGCACAATAATTGGATAAAGCCAAGGAGCTATTCCTCGTAGAATATGTGCGCCACTTCACACTTCCTGCCAGTCCATAGTGTGCTCACTTCACTCATTTATGTCACCGTCTGGCCTGTAGACATTTGAGTTTGCAACTTCTGGCTTGGATCATATTTTCTTTGTAGATCACCATAGAGATTTTAAAACTTAGCACACTTTCTCCAGAAAGTGAAGACAAAAAATATTCAAGACAATAGCCACCCATCACATATTTTAAAATCTCTAAGGAATGAAAATTGAGTGTGAAAATATATACATACGTACAAATCCTCACATATTTATATGTATATATGTGCAATGTGTATATATACATATTTAAACACATGCATATACATATACACATGCACATGCATATCCAATAGAGGCAGTTATATTATAGTAGAAAGTTATAACTAGACATTAGAAGACCTAACTTAGGGTTCTAGACACAGATCTCCAACTACCTAGCTAGCTGGGTGATTTCAGCAAGGTTTTTTAATCTCTCCGAACCTTATTACATTATCTGCATGGAGAACGAGGAGGTTAGACTAGGTCTCAGTGGTTCCTCTAGCTCTGAAATTCACTGATTCTAGATTCTCTGTTAAAAGAAGTAGACAAATGAGACACAGATCCATATAACTTAAGTTTATGGGTCAGGGGGGACACTTACCTCATCATTTGTTAACTTAAGGAATAAATCTCCAAGAACTCCTTGGCGTGGCCATTTCAGGACCCTTTCCTGCAGTGCATGAAGCAAATCCAGGTGCTGCTGGACAAGGTACCGTAAAGAGCCAGGGAAGAGGCTTGAAACAGAATAGAGACAGAATCACACAAACCAGGTGTAGAGAAGAACAGAACCTACAAGAATACATGCAACAGGTCCCATTTTTCCAGCCATCCAAAATACTCTGCTACATGTCTGCATTTGGATTTTTTAAAAGTTTGTCATTGTAGACCTCACAGCATTGTAGACCTCCTCAGACTATACAAAGACCCATTTACTGATGGCCCCTATACAAATATATACTGAACTAAAAAAGAGCACATCACTTGAATGACCTTTTAAAGCTAACCTGATACACTCTCATTTGTATGACACGCAGTGGAAATTCTAAGGGATATCTTTTTCAATATTTTAAAGTTATTCCCATTTGATATGCAGAATAGTCTATTCTAATTAGTGTTGTAGATGACAGCACTAAGGTGACACTTGGTCATTCTTAGCTACTGGTTAGGAGACTGCTACTTAGGTAAGTAGGAAAATTTGTTTAAAGCTGGCAACTAAAAGCTCAGGGAGTTGGGGGTTATGAGAGGGTCTCTTTTTCCCTTTCTTTCAGTTTCTAAGAGGAATACTGGGCAAGGACGGAATTTCCTGGGGAGGCTACTGGCCAGGCCTGGTCTGCTACTCCCTGGAGTTTCATAGAGCACCTTTCCCACCCTTACATCCCCCTCCTCCAGCTCTCAATGTGCCTGATTTTTTCAGAGAAAATGAAGGGAGGAAGAGAGAAGTCAGAGAAGTGTAGGGTGGAGAGGAGAGATGGAGAATCACGGGAGGAAGAGGAAGGAGATCAGATGGAGACAGTCGAGGTGACCAGCAGCCTATAGGAATGAGGAAGGAAGAAACAAGAAGAAACAGAGTTTTGCTGGACTACGGTTAGGACCTGAGCTCTAGCTTGGTGACTTAGGGGAATTGGAGGTAGGTTCCCTTGTGCTTTCAACACCGCAAGCTTAATGAAGATAAAAGAGATGGCCTGCTTCTCACAGAGAGCTGAACTTATTTAAATATTTCCCCTGGGTCTAATAGGAACAAATTTGGGGACAATTGGGGTGCTTTGTCAACAAGCAGACCTTTGTTGGAACAGCAGGAAGGATCCCAGATTGACAGGTTTTTTCAACTCATTTCCAAGCAAAGCAAAATCTCTCCTGTGACTCTAGCACAGAAAAGACACACAAACACCAGAATAGGGTACACAGCCCCCTACAAAAAGATACAAGGAAACCTTCCACTCCCATCTTCCGCTCCCTCCACCTCCTGTGCATAGAGTCTCCAGGTATGTGAAGCCAGCTGATCCGTAAGCACAAGAGGAAAGGCCTCCTGATCTGAACTCTTATGGATGGAGCAGTGGGCTTAGAAGATCTAAGTAATCCCTGTCCAGAGCACAGGGGAATCTGGAGGGTGGCCAGGAGACACAAGGACTGGGAGAAGACCACAAACCTGATGGAGGAGGCCACAATGGAAAGAGCAAAATGCTGCAGCAGCAAAAGAGCTAGGTGTGAAAGATTTCCCACTACCCAGAAGCTATAAATGACTTCGGGTGATAATCTTGGTGTGACACTGAAAGATGTTAGGGCACCATGGTAAGATCTGACTTTGTGATGAGTGTCCATATTGTTATGTAATATGTCTCGCATTATTGCTTTTCTTCCTCTTTCCTTTCTTTCCTTCCTACCTTTCTTCCTTCCTTCTTCTCTCTCTCTCTCTTTCCCTCTTTCTCTCTAGAAAGCGGCCTTCTACTGCACTATGACCAACGTACTTGGAGAGTTGGAAAGCTGGCACCAACATCCTCCTGGACTGTCCACTGGGGTAATTGTTTGAGATTTCAGGGTGGGGTCAGAGAAGGCTAATCAACTATTGTGGAAGGAAGTTCATGAAGTTACATGAAAAGCAATGACCCACAGTGGGTTCTGTACCAAATATTGAAAACAAGCTTTAAACATTTTTAAAAATTTAACAAGGATCTCATTTGAACTTAGGGTATGAAGTCAAGAGATGGAGAGCACAGGGAGAAAGAAGGCAAGAAGTTCAGATACACCTAACCTATTTACTCTTTTGCCTAGCACCAGATCTGACTCTAAGAAGCAACTTTTTCATGAAGACAAAAGCATTAAGGGCTTAGCTTTTTTTCTATTCCTTACAGGGGATGAAATTATGGCAACATGAGTAGTTTATTCTTTCCAAAGCCTTCACAGTTATCTCAACTCCCAACAATAAGTACTTAAACAGAAAGGGAAATACACTAACAGCAATCACTGAAAATCCAATTGTTATAGTGTCAAATTAATAACTTAGCTCTTGCCAATTCAGTATTAAGCCAAAATAACTCCTGAGCTTCAGCAGCAGGTTACAATCAAGTTTGATGGTCATCGACAATTAAACATGTGCCACCTGGTGGTGATCTGTAGCTCAAAGCTTGCTGAGTTCTTGGTGGATGTGGCACTGGAGTTTAGTTTATAAGGCTAAACTGGTAATCCTGCTGAGCCGATCATTGCTCCTCTCCTTGAATGTTCAGACAGACCTGTTTGATCCTAAGGTGTGGCTTTATCTGGGTGAGTCAGACCAAAAAAACACCCAGAACTCCAACTTCTGTGATCCTTCAACAAATGAACAATACCCACAAGTTCTGCCCAGGCCTCAGCTGGCAGCATGTGCCCCTGCAGCTTCCAGCTCTTTCAGCCAGGGGCAGGGCTGGCTTGAAACAAGCTAAGGAGGCTCTTAAGCAATTCACTATTTTATAGGTTTGAGAAGATGTGGCAACCTCAGGTTTGAGTGTCGAGATGCAGTTGTAATGGGTGTTATTTTCATCCTAGGTTACTTTCCAACAGAGTAAAAAGTGCTGAAGGCTTGTGCTTTGTGATGGGAAAGGCAGTAAGTGATAAATGAAATATAAAATTTATGTTTAATATAAATTTAAATTATATTATAAATTGAAATATAAAATAAATAATAAATTTATTTTCATCTTTGCATGAAGAAAAACGCCAATAGAGAAAAGGAGTAATCTTATTCTGCTTTGTATTTCATTCAGCTGGTCTATTTACAGTACACAAAGAGGTTTCAGAAAAGCTTAGAAAAAAGAAGAAATGCAGTGAATGTAGGAGGATGGTGAAGCTCTAACCCTAAGGCAGAAAAATGGTAACACTGCCTAGCTCAGAAGCGGAGACTTCATGTTTAGTGCTGACAAAGAGTATTGGGTTGAAGCTTTTCTGCTTGGTCTACGAAACGAAAAAAGGGGGTTAGCTTAGCAAGTAATGAACATGAATAGTTATGAACTGTTATCATGGATATGATGAACTGTTATCTCCCTCTCATTGAGGATTGTATGATAGCTTTAATTTTTTTAATCTCGTAGGATTTGGGAGAGAGATCTGCTCCTTCCTCAGTGATGGGTCAGGACAGAACATCTTACAAAGATAGGAAGCAACAGCAAGTAAAAGAGGGCTTGACTATTCAGTGAGCTAAGAACATAGCTAGCATCCCTACTTGACTAGTCAATCCAAAGTAAAAATTATAGGCTGTTCAAGAGGGAAGCCTGAGTTTTGAAATAGAAAGAGATAGAAATTTATGCTTCTGGGCTCTCTGAGAAACTTTACATATTGCTGTTTGTCACTGAGCCTAAGGTAGAGGGTCACATGGGCCTGCATTTGAATTGTGGTACTAATTGGCTATGTGGCTTTAAACTTCTCTGGACCTTAATTTCTTCATCTGTAAGGTAGGATTCACAGGCTTCTGGTGAAGGTTTCATGAAGTTATAAATCTAGTGCCTAGCAGAGGGCCTGGTTACTGTCTTTCAGAGTACATAATCCTCTTTTTCTCTTTTCCCACCTTTGTCCCCACTCCCCAAATTTTCAGAGATCAGGAAGAGATGCTGGCTGGCTTAGAACCTTAGATGTGGAAGCAAAGCCTCGCCAAAAGGTAGGCTCGCCTTTAGATTTCATTAATGTAAACTGAGCAGGTCTTTGGCACAGCAAGATAGCTAGGGGCCATAGAGACTTTCCAGAAGCCTGAAGGCGCAGCAGAGAGGATGAGATGAGCCGGACTGGGGTCTAGGAGGGAGAATCAAGTGGCTAGATGGGGAAGGAAAGACCAGTGAGAATCTGGCCACTGAGAGAAGGTGAAGCCCAGTCCAGAGCCTCTATTGGTCACAGCATTAGCTGTGTCACGTTGCCCTTTCTGTTCTTGTTGCTTTTATTTTGCTTACCTTGGTTTTGCAGTAAAATAATTCTTGAAAATAGTCAAGCCATTTATGGGTTTGTCAGGAAATATTTCCTAACCTCAGTCATTTAGATAGGAGGAGCATTATGTTTTGGTGACTGAGTATACTGTTGGCAGCCGCAAAGTCAAGTAGATTTACAGGAATAGTAAGGAGCAGGAAGACATAATTAGGGCCTTCCCTAGGTAGATTCACAATTTATGAACTACCAGTGTATATTACCTGATAGAATGTTTAAAGTAATAATGCTACATTTGTCCATAATAGTCCATAATCCAGACTTTCCATTCCTTAGGATTGGCCTTTTCCTCAATTATTCTGGATTATTACATCTTTATTACATTAGTCTTTTTCAATCAGTCTTACTCTTCTCTTCCCTGCTGTCTCCCAACAGTGAGGGAAGCAGAAAAAAAATCTAAAGACTATGAACAGATACAGATCGAGGATGTTGTAACATTGGGGCCAATGTGCTGTTAGAATACACGGCAGACCCTTTGCAAGAATTGCCCCACAACACAGATGCATGCATGCTCACACACACACACTCTCTCACGCATTACCCAGTACTGTGAGATCACCTGAACAAGTAATAAGAAAGGTCTAAGTCCAGAATGATATCAGCCCTGTATCATTTACCTAATGGTCTCTTAGTACTTCCAACTTCCACAACATCCATTCTCTTGTACCTCTATGAGACCCGTTAACCACAGGGATGGGCAGATGGCAACAGAGAGCAATGCCTCCCTCACTGTAGCGTTTATTCTCCCTTTATGTTTTTAAAAGATGTGTCAGATATGCTAAAGGCCCAGGAGACTATACTCATTTTCTTACCTGCTGAAAATCTAAGTTTGAGACTTGCCAGGGGTTCCCTACTGCTATGGTCTGAACGTGTCCCCCCAAATTCATGTGTTGGAAACCTAACCCTCAATGCAACAGTATTGAGAGGTGAGGCCAAATGGGAGGTGTTTAGGTCATGAGAGCGCCACCCTCATGAATGGGTTACTGCTGCTATAAAAAAGGCTTGAGGGAGTGGGCTCTCCTGCTCTCTTCTGCTCTTTTGCCATGTGAGGATACAACGTACCTCCTTTCTGGAAGATACACAATGAGGCGCCATCTTGGAACCAGAGACAGAACCTGCCGACGCCCTGATCTTAAACTTCCTGGCCTTCAGAACTGTGAGAGAATAAATTTCTGTTTTTTATAAATTACCCAGTCTGTGGTATTATGTTATAGAGGCACAAAACAGACTAACACACCTGCCATCACTGCCAACACAGTCTTTTTAAAAGGCAATTTCTGGAACTCTTTATAGGCCCCAGAATTCCCAAAGTGGAAACAATGAACAACTTACCTTAAGTCCTAATCAATCTGAAAAGCAAAGGCAATGAATACATGGATACCTTCTCTCTTTGGAATTCCTCTTTCCATCTGACCCCTGGAATGTTGCCTTTATCTTCAGGATCAGAGAGATGTTAATGACATATTTTCTTTCAGATTCAAGCAGTTCTAGAGCCACCGTCTGTCTTTTAGCTTTAAAAACAAACCAAAGATGGAATTTTTGTTAACCATTCCTTCCCACAATCCTATTAAATGATAGAAAACAATAAAAAGCAATAAAAGGACATTGAAAGCAATAAAAAGAGCCATCAGCAAGTTTTCAGAAGATGGAAAGTAGAATGGAGGCACAGTAGTTCATTCAGCAGAGCAAAGGGCATGAAACCTTGGTATTCCCATCTGCAGATAGGGAATATGCTGAGAAGCAGCAGAAAAGTTCAAGGAGTGGTGACACCAGGCACCACAGAAAGTGCAAATAAGGGACAATGCTGACAACAGGAGAAACAGTTGAAAGTTGGCCAGGAGAGGTGGCTCACGCCTGTGATCCTAGCACTTTGGGAGGCCAAGGCAGGAGGACTGCTTGAGGCCAGGAGTTCAAGACCAGCCTGAGCAACATGGTGAGACCCCTGTCTCTACAAAAAATAAAAAAATAAAAAAATTAGCTGGGCGTGGTGGTGGTGGTGTGCGCCTGCAGCTCGGGAGGCTGAGGCAGGAAGATCGCTTGAGCCCAGGAGTTTGAGGTTGTGGTGAGCTGTGATGACACCACTGCACTCTAGCCCTGGCAAAAGAGCAAGACCCTGTCTCAAAAAAAAAAAAGTCCACATAAGTTACAATTGAACCTCCAGATCCTCACCCCCACGCCAGCTGTCTTCCTCACTTCCACTCCATGGGAAATGGGAAAAATGAAACTAGAGAAGCCCTCGTCTCTGGGGTCTGGGCTAAAGATTTCAGACAAAGTAGAGGGTTGAGACAGTGAAATGAAAACAAGGGGACTCAGAAGGCTGCATCCTGAGCAGTGAGACTTCCTTCAGCCCTCCTCCCCTGCAGGTTCCAGAATGCCAGCAGCCAGGAGTAAACTCTTCAGGCAGGACACTTGAGGGTCTTCCAGCTGAGAACCTGAACTGCTCGAGGAAAAACGACCTATAGACACTGACATAAAGAGGTCACCTATCAAAAAGTTAATTTGCCACCTGGTTAGCCTGTCTCTAATGAAGCCCACTTATTGACAGCCTTGGCCAATAGATACAGAGATAATGATACAAAAGAAAAAAATGTTAAATCTTATTGTTAATATTAGCAAAGAGATAACGAGAAACTTATTCCAGTCTGTAATAATTACAGGATGCTATTTTTTAAAAGAGAGAATAATCCAAAAAAAGGAGAAGCTTGTAAACATTTTTTAAAAGATAGAAAAAATTAAAAGGGTAGAAGATAAAGTCAAAGAAATCTACCCCCCCAACTGAAAAAAAAAAAAAAGACATATCAAAGAAAAATAGAAGAGAAAAAGATGGCAATAGAGAAAATCAATCCAAGAGATCCAACATCAAATTAGTAGAAGTTTTAGAGAAAAGAAAGAAAATGTATGAGAGGATATTATCAAATTAATACTAGAAAAAATCCCAGAATGTGTATTTCCAGAGGAAAGGGCCTGTTGTGCCCAGCATAATTAACGAAAGGCTCACATCACTGGAAGGCACACCACATCATTGTGAAACTATAGCACACCCAGAATAAGGAGAAGATCCTAAAAGTTACTAGGTAGAAAAATCAGGTAACACACAAAAAACTGAGTATCAGAATGGTGTTGGACTTTCCAGTAGCAACATTAGAAGCTAGGAGACAGTGGAACACTGGCTTCAAAATGACAAGGAAAAATGGTTTTATATGTAGCCAAATTATCGATTAAGTATGTGGAAGCTACTGGATGGTGTGTTCCATCAAAATAAGGAATAAATCAAGAAACCAAAAGGACACAGAAGATTAAAAAAAACAAACCATTAACAACAACAACAAACAAATAGGAATCTAACGCAGGAGAAATATGAAGGGAATTCCTAGGAAGACTGGAAAGTCCCAGGATGATGACAGTGTAATGGGCTAGAGCGGAATAGGATGACAGAGGTCTCTAGGGCAAATACTTTATCTGAAAAATGTAAATAATGGAATTTCTGTAACATTGCTAAGAAAAATTCATGAGGATCTA
This sequence comes from Daubentonia madagascariensis, assembly GCA_023783475.1. Classification (NCBI taxonomy): domain Eukaryota; kingdom Metazoa; phylum Chordata; class Mammalia; order Primates; family Daubentoniidae; genus Daubentonia; species Daubentonia madagascariensis. The sequence goes on along the minus strand of JAKFHU010001035.1, from coordinate 33,017,118 downwards.
TATAAATGAAGAGATATACCATGTTCTTTGAATGGAAGACTCAACACTGTCAAGATGCCAATTCTCTGATAATTGTAATAAAAAAATAAGGAGTCTAAAATTAGATACCCATATGAGATCACTTGACTTGACTTTGTCCAGGCAATTCAACAGGGAAAGGAAAGTATTTTCAAAAAATGGTGCTGAAGCAACTCGATAGCCATCTGGAAAAACAAAAATGAACCTGGACCTCTTCCCCACACTATACATCAAAATTTATTCAAGACAAGCCATGGACCTAAATGTGAAAGTTAAAACTATAATATAAAGATTTTAGAAGAAACATACTTTAAATCCAAAGATTTCTTGGAAAGACAAGAAAGTCACAAGCTATTAAAAATGTTTAAATTGATAATTGGATCTCAAAATTTAAAACTTCTGTTTATCAAAATACTATTAAGAAAGTGAAAAGGATAAGCCACAGACTGGAATAAATTATTCTCAACACATATATTTGTCAAATGACAAAGAACTCATATCCAAAATACATTTTTAAATCCTACAAATAGATAATAAAAAGACAACCCAATTTAAGAGGTAGGCAAAGGACTTAAACAGGCATTTTATAAAAGAAGACATATGAATAGTCAATAAACATATGAAAAGATGCTCAATATCAACAGTCATCAGGGAAGTGCAAATTAAAACTACAATATGATAGCAGTACACGCCCATGAGAATGGCTAAAATTACAAAGACTGACCATACCAAGTATTGGGAAGGATGTGATGCAACTGGAGCTCTCATACATTGCTGGTGGGAGTATAACATTACCCAACCACTTTGGAAAACTGCTTGACATTTTCTCTTAAAGTTAAAAATAATCCTAACCTATAACCCAGAAATTCCACTCCTAGGTGTACACCCAAGAGAAGTGAGGGCATAAATCCAAAAAACAAATTTGTACAAGAATATTCACAGCAACTTTATTCATAATGGCCCCAAACTAGAAACAATAAAAATGTCCATTAATAGGAGAATGGATTTTTTTAAATGTGGTAAATTCATTCATTGTGATTAATAAAAAGGAATGAACTACCAAATGAATTACATACAAAAATGTAGATGAATCTTAAAAAACATGTTGGGAGAAAGGCCAGGCACAAAAGAGTACACATTGTATTATTCCATTTATATGAGGTTCAAGAACAGACAAAACTAATTAATGGTAGTAGAAGTCACAACAGTGATTCTTTGGTTGGGTATTGACTGGAAAGGCTCATGAAAGAACTTTCTGGGGTAACAGAAATATTGCATATCTTGATCTGGGTAGTGATCATGGGGATATACATATGTAAAAAATCAATGAGCTTAAATTTAAGGTCTGTGAATTTTACTCTATGTAAATTAACCCTCAATAAAGTGCTGTTAAAAAAATAACAGCATAAACGTTTTTAAAAACATGGAAGCCAGGGAGGACCTTGGACCCTGCCCAATCCTGCCACTCTCCCTCCCCAACCAACTCCCAAAAAACATGGAAGCAAGTACCAGGAGAAACCATCAAGAGTTTAAAGTGGTTGCTGCTCTTCTTCATAACAAACCATTTGGTACTATTTCACTTTTCATGTATTTGATACTAAAAATCAAAAATAATTTTTAAAAATTACCTTCCCCCTAAATAATTGGGGGAAATGCCATTGTCTGACACATAGTAAGTGTTCAGTAATGATTTATGATGTGAAGGAAGGGAAGAAGGGAAGAAAGGAGGGAGGGAAGGAGAACAGATTCTGTTGCAGTGTTTGATATTTTGGTGGTAGACTATTGGCAAAAGATTCATGTATTGAAGATTCCACATCACTGACAAAATAGTTCACAAAATTCTGCCCTCTTCTCCACCCACCTTATGCCTTTTTTCCCCCCCAAAGCCCTGCATTACTAAATGTCACAAACACCCAAATCAAGGCGGTAGTCCCAGCTGGCCATGTAACCTCTGGTCAGTCCCTTCACCTCTACAGGCTTTAGCTGCTTCATCTGAGAAGGAAACCAGAGACAAGGGTGTCTCGCATGTCCCCTGAATCTAAATTGCCAGGATGCTGGCCCTCGGGTGCAAAGCTCTGGTACATCCTGTTCTTTAAACCATCAGCCGGCACTCCCCCTTGGCACTTACCAGCTAAAGAGGTTTCACATAAAACATTTTCCAAGGAGCTGTGTCTGCCCTGGCCAGCTTCCTTGAGTTTATCTGGGTGGTCTTTCGTGACATATTCATCTCCCCATTCTTTGCCATCCTTAGGCTGCCTCCACATGCCAGATGGGAGATGGCCCTTGGACTGGATATCAGCTGAGAGGCAAGACTTGAGGTTTTCTTCTGCTTCTGGAGTTGTTGGGTTCACTCCTAAAACAAACAAACAAACAAACAAACAAACAAAAACACCCAAATAACCCCTGCTAATCAAGATTTTTGAATTTTTTTAAAAAAATTGCGTTTGTTACTAACTCTTGACTAATATGCCCCTGTTTGGGCACAACTATCACTTGAAGATTAAATATATCTATTAAGGAATAAAAGTTTCCATAGCTGTAAGGGGTCATCTCTCTCTACTTCTGGTCTAAGCATCCTCTATGCTTTGTACATAGTCTCTACTAAATGAGGAATTAAAAAAATAAATTTATAAAATAATATAACTAATTTATAGTAATGTGTACTGACTCCTCATATCTGCTTCCTTCCAGGTGAGCACACCAGGTGCCTGGAGCACTGCTAGGAAGAGAGCACAGAAAGAGGAGGAGAAAAAGTGCCAAAGACGACGTCTTCTTTTGCAGTTTTTCCCTTTGACCTTGATGATGGTAAGTTGCAGAAAGGAAGAAGGGAGGGAGAGAGGGAAGATGAAATAATTTATAAAATTCTGGAGAATTGCCAATGAAGTAAATAACTTTTGAATTTAACTATACAGTATGTTATCCATGGAAAACTTATGTCATGTTACATTCACCTGTGAGCTTTCAGCAAATATTTATTCATTAGTAATGGAAATAAGCCAGAAAGAACCAAGAATACTGATTTTGTCTTAAACATCCCCAACTTTTCTCTCTCCTTGGGCTTAAATGAGTCCCTGACCTGCACTAGCACATATCCTGGAATCTTAGTAACCGCAGTGCTTCATCTTGCCTGAATTCTTTCATGCCTGGTTTGGGACTGAGGCGGTGGAAGCAGGGAAGGTGGAGGGAAAGAGAGGAATCGCTGGAAGGAACGAGAACTAACAGAAGAGCCACTTACCAGGACCCATCATTCCCTTCACATTGCTGTCTCCTACATGAATGGATCTGGACTCTTGGGCTGCAGAAAAGGAAAGCGTTCGTTCAGCGTTCATTCCACTGACACGGACTAAGCAGTTTCTATGAGCCACGCATTGGGGACAAACTCACAGATTCTACAGTTTCATGAGGAAGACACAGCAGTTAAAAAAAAAGGAAAATTACAGTATAGTGTGGCAAGTGCTATTATCTCAGCTGTAAAAAGATATAATAGTGATATTTTCCTTAAAGGATTACAATAAGAATTAAATCAGTTAATATTTGTAAATGGCTTAAAGCAGTAGCTGGCATATTGTAAGAGCTTAATTATTGTTTAACTATGATGGTGGTGGCAGTAGTGACGATGGTCGTAATGAGAGGAGACAGAATGATGCTGTTAAAATATAAGCCAGACTCTATCACTTAGCCAATGGCTTCCCATTCCAATGTAAAAGCCAAAGTCCTTATAATGATCATATAGCCTTAGAATATCTACACCCTACCCCTGATCACTGTTTACTTTTTTTTTTTTTTTAACTACATCTCCTATTGTCTCCCTTGTTCACTCTGCTGTAGCCCCGCTGGTCTTCTTGCTGTTCCTTGAATACGTCAGTCATGTTCCCACAGGCCCTTGGCACTGGCTGTTCCCTCTCTCCCCCTCAGTATCCATAAGCAAACTTTCTCATTTCCTTCAGGTCTGTACCTATCCCTTATCCAAATTACAATCTCTCTTTACTAATTTTTTCCTTAACTTATCACTATCAAACATGCTACATATTTTACTTATCTTGTTAATTGTCTGCTTCCCTGGGAACAAAGGCTCCATGAGGGCAGAAATTTTTGTTTTGTTCACTTGGCATGGATGCATGGGAGGACAGATGTATGGATAGGTGGGTGGATAGATGGATGGATGGATGGGTAGAGGAACTACTGGGTGCTATGAATGTCTATTAGAGGAGCTCCTGACCTGGATTTGGTGGGAGAAGGACTGGATATCAGGAAGAATGATGTCAGGAATATTCTCTAGTATCTTGTAATTTAAAGTGTGACCCATGGATCAGCAGCATTGACATCACATGGGAGACTGTTAGCAATGCAGAATCTCAGGCGCCACACCAGACCTGCTGAATTGGAATCTCTTCTTAACAATATTTGATCGATCTCACATTAAAGTGTGCACATCAAGGCCCTGGTCTAGAAAACTTGGAGGGTGAGTGGGAGTTAGCCTGGAAAAGTGACAAGGAGCTAGAGGGAGACAAATAGAGGGAATACCATCTGGGAAAGGCCAGAGGCCACAGAATATGCAGCACATTGCAGGGCCTGAAAAAATATCAGAGTGTTGGAATGTAGAGAAAGAAGTACAGGGTAACAAAAGATCAACCTGAGGAGGAAAGTAGAGGCTCGTTAATACATGGGCTTGTAAACTGTGTTAAGGAGTTTGGACTTTATTCTGAGAGCAATTAGGAATCAAAAAGAGAATGTAGGAAGGAGCAGCCAGAAAGCAGGAGGAAAATCAAAGAAGCACAGTGTCAGCTACAAGAAGAGAACATTTCGAGAAGGCAGGTACGGAGGGTATCAAAAACTATCAAGAAAGGAAAAGAAACAGTTTTTAGTGGAGTGGTAAAGATGGAAGCCTTATATTGAAAAGGTTGAATAAATAAGAGGGAAGAAAGTGGAGCTGGAGAGTGGAACCATAACTATAGGTTGGCTTTCAATTGTCTTGAGCAAGAATAGGTCAGCAGAGGGGAGGCTAAATATCTTCCTGAAAGTTTCTTGGGTGTGGAAAGGAACCCAAAGGAAAGGTATACTTGGTACTGTAAAATGACATTTTTCGAACTTATTTATAATTGTAGTTATACAATTATAAGGCATATAAATGAAGTTTTTGCATCAGAGAGGTCACATAAGGGGTTGCCTTCTCAAATGGAAGGTCAGCCATTTGTGGTAAGCAGCCTCTAAGAGGGGCCCCAATTATCCCTACTCTCAGCATTTTTTGTCCTTATGTAATCTCTTCCCTCAAGTGAAGGCTGGATTTAGTGATTAACTTCTAATAAATAGAATATGGCAGAAAAGATGAAATGCCACTTCCAAGATTAGGGTGTAAAAAGACTGTGGCTTCTGTCTTGATCATTCTCTTAGATCACGTGCCCTGGGGGAGGCCAGCAGCCATGTTGTAAGGCAGCGACTTGGAGAGGCCCATGTTGCAAGAGCTGGAGCCTGCCAACAACCATGTGAGTAAGTTTGCAAGTAGATGCCCCCTGAGTAGAGCCTTCACATGAGATGACAGCCATGGCCAACATCTTGATTGCAGCCTCATGAGAACCCTTGAGCCAGAAGCACCCAGCTAAGCTGTGCACAGATTCCTGACTGAGGGAAACTGTGAGTTAATGAATGTTTTCTATTTTAAGCTACTGAATTTTGGTGCAACAGGTACACCATTTTATCACCAAGAGTGGGTAAGTCAATGAGTTTTAACATAAGCTGCTACCAATAATATCTAGGATATTGTATTCTGGCACATTATTTTTAAATTTCTGCAGCAACTCTGTAGAATAAACTATGACCATGTTTAAACAGCAGGGAAGGAAGAAGGAGTTACTACTAAATAGTTAATTTAAATCCATGTGGGCACTGAAGTCATCTGGATCAGCTGTTTTCAGTGGCTTCAACAAATCCTGTGATTATTCCTTTGCCTGGGGACAGTTATACGTTGTTTAAAAATGTAGAAATTTGCTTTGCAAGTATAAGTTTTAATCTTTTATCTTGTGGACATGTTTAGCTGCTCTAGACCTGGCATTGATCTGACTTTTACTTTCCAAACCCATCCTGTACTCTTTTCCAGTAAGGATTATCCTTTTACGTCTTGCTGTCCATGTCCTGGAGGAAGGAAAATGGAGCCACCTGCAATGGACCCACTTCCCAGATGGATCAAATGCATTTTCCCAGGTTATGCCTATCAGTCTCTTAAATAACTACTCAAATGGGTAAAAAAAAAAAAAAAAAACCATAAAAAAGCTAATCTATCCAGCACTTCACTGTGCTAAGTAAAAGGAAAAAAAGAAAAAGAAAAAAAGCAAATCTGTACCGTGTAGTATGCCAATTAAAAGTCACTTGATTTAGATTTTAAGATTTAGTTATTCAGAACACATTTATTGTCTATGAATATATAAACCAAATTGTTCCATAAGCCGTAAGGATAGAAAACCACCAACTCTGCCTTTGAGGCACTTACACTTGGTTGAGAAATCACTGAACCTATCTTTTGAGGACTTTCTACATGAGACCAAAAATAATAGAAAAAGTCATCTAAACAATGTTAATATCTACATTCATTTTTCTGTGTATAGGTGCTTGATAGACATTGCTGAGGATACAAAGATGTAGCAAACATTTATTGTTTTGTTTACTTTCCTGAGTTGAACACAGGTTAATTACCAAAACTCAGATGTCCCTTGGAAAGCCAGTTTCTTCAGTACTACCAGAGTGCGATTTTCTATTGTCTGTTCTAATATCCCCAAGGTCAGGGATGTAGCTGGTCCCTGTTTCAGCCCACGGACAGCACCAGCTCTGGTTTTCCAGAGAAAGACAAGTGCTGAATTAGACCACCAATAAAATAATTTATTAGAGTAAATAATTTTTTTAAAAATTTCTCTCTTATGGTTGGTAGAGTATTGATTGTGCGATTATTTTTAATCCAATTGAAATTTAGAAGTATCCAGACTAGTATTTTCCCCAGAAAGAAAATCTTTAAAATTGGGCAGACTCTTGTGGTCTCTCAGATCCTCTGGAGTCTTCTAAATTCCAGTTATAGGAGAAAAAATTCCAGGCAATACGCCATTGTCCTCTAATAAGAATGAGGGACTTAAGCCCATTCTTACTATTACTTAAGCACTAGGAATCAAGGAAAAAAATACTTGGTTAATGCTGTATGATTGGTGAACTGTACCTTTTTCATAGGCCTGAGAAGGCAAAAGGTTGGTAAAGTCTTCACTTGGAAGAACAGGCTCAGGGATATTGATTGAACGGAAAGGACTTCCTTGTGCTTGTGCAGGCCCAGCCTGTGAGCTGTGTTCTTCTTTTTGAGTTTTCCTAGGAAAGGGAAACAAAGACAAGGCCAGTTTGGTTCTTAATACCTAATAGGTTAGGAGAAGATTCAGTTCAGAACAACTCAAGAAAATGTCTGAATTATTAGGTTGAACCATATAAAGTGCTATTTTTGTAAATTAAAAATGGTCAAATACTAGCAACTCATAGGGTTCAACTTAATGCATCACCTAAGCTGGAGAAAAAATTTCAAATATCTACAAAATGCCTTCTAATTATAATACTTAAATTCTTACTTTTTTGTCACTGGCTTCCCTGTCATCAGGATCTTTAGAGTTTTCAGTGGTGACAATTTGCTTGGGATGATTTACAGTCACTTAACAAAGCAACTTAAAGTTACCAGGAAGCAGCAGATCTTCAACTGAAAACAATAACCCACTCTCTAGGAACACACAAATATTATCCCCATATTTCTATTTTAAATTTGATAAAATTAAAAACATACACATAACAATAAAAATTATGTATGTTTAGTGGTGAAACTTTATTTGATTCAACCTGATTGAGACATTGTTTAACATAAGTTTATTTTCAACTGTAGAAGTAAAATAATGGTAGCATTAGAGAAATTTTAGAAAACTAATAAAAAAAGAAAATTGTTGGTAGCCCCGCTATCTTAACACAATAAGCATTATTTTAAAATATATGTTTCTAGTTGTTATTTTACATGTTTTTACAGTTGTAATCAAAGCATACATGTCATTTTATATCAGTTTCATTTCACATCATATTGTATTAAATGCATTTTTCCATGTAATAGTTACCATCCATTTTTGGTATTAATCAACTTTTATGGCTCTATAACCTCCATCACATGTGGCATATTGGGCACAGTGGCCAGCCAGCTTCATACTGACAGTGAGGAGGGTGTTTCCCGTGCCTCTGCACAAGCCATTACTTATAGGTTTACCTTTGCTAAATTTTTTTAAGACACTCACTTGGCTTTAACTTTTCGAGATTCTCTTCGCTTCTCCTGTTGAAGCTGTTCAATTTTCTGTTGCATTTCTTCTTGTTTGGAAGTGATGGCCTGGATCATCGACATGGCATTGCTCAGCTCTTCCTAAAAAATAAGAATTGCTGTGTTTTAAACCAGTACAAGGGATAAAAGTATATAAACATAATTTAATACACTTTAAGCTTTATTTTTTATTTATTTATTTATTTAGAGATGGGGGTCTCACTATGTTGCCCAGGCTGGAGAACAGTGGCTATTCACAGGCACCATCATCTCACACTACAGGCTCAAACTCCTGGGCTCCAGTGATCCTCCTGCCCCAGTAGCCAGAGTAACTGGGAATACAGGCGTGCACCATTGCACCTGGCTGCAAGCTTTTAATACATGTTTATTGAATGAAGGAATGAGAGAAGAAAAATTTACTTCTATTGTGGCCTCTAGTTTTAACACAGAGCTTCAAAAAAGAAAAACATGAAATGAATATTTTTCTTTTTTTTCTTTCTTTTTTTTTTTTAGAGATAGAGTCTTGCTCTGTCACCCAGGCTGGAGTTCAGTGGTGCAATCATATCTCACTGCAACCCAGAACTCCTGGGTTCAAATGATCTTCCTGCCTCAGCCAAAGTAGCTGGGACTACAGGCACCAGCCACCATGCCGAGCTAATCTTTTTTCACTTTTTTTTAGAGACGGGGTCTTGCTATGTTGCCCAGGCTGGTCTCAAACTCTTGGCCTCAAGCAATCCTCCCTCCTTGGCCTCCCAAAGTTCTATGATTATAGGTGTGAGCCACCGTGCCTGGCTGAAATGGATATTTTTCCATGATAAATAGTGAATAGCCCAGAGGGAAAATCCTTAACATTTGGCTGCTATGGGAAAGGGCAAGTTTTCTATTCCTGTTACTAAAACCAAGATTCTCCTTTCAGCAGGGAAATAAAAGAGGGGACTACCTTGAAATAGTTTAATGAATTCTTCATCTCAGTAACTTTTTCTTCCATGGAACATCTGCAGCTTTTAACCTTTTCTTCCAAAGCATATTCTCCATGTTGAATTCTTGACAGTTCCTGCATTGCTTCTGTGAAACCAGTTTTGAGTTCAGAGGCTAGGGCCTGCAACTAAATAATGCATGAAAAGTGAATTTGATTTACTTTAAATTATTATCAATGGTACCATCAGACCTTGAATTTTTCTTTTTGAGAAACCAGGCTCCTGAAAACCTACAGACCACATTTACTAGTTACTTAAGATTGGACAACTTAAGACAATCTTGGCCCCATTCATCCAGGGAAAAGAGTGTCTTCCTTACATAGCACATCCTGAAGCTTGAAAGTGACAAGAAAGCAGCAGTTAATTAAGTTTACAAGTGCTCCTGCAAGCTGCTATTTATTCTGAAACGTTTGATTAAAATGAGATTTACTTGAAAAGCAACACATGCATGTGAAAGACAATCTTGATCTGGTAAGTCTTTGAATTCTGTGAAAGAAGAAAGGATGGGCCATATTCTCTCTGGTTATTATGAGAGGTAAAGAAATTCAGTTCTTTTTTCCTTAAGAAATTAAGCATAACTGAGAATTTCTTTGAAAGGGAAGAAGTTTTTGAGGGGTTTTGTTTTTTGTTGTTTTTATACTCTTGAATGACATGGGAAAGGAGGTAATAGCATTTCAGTGACAGTGGGCTTTAATCCATAAGGAAGGCACAGAAATATCTGGTTGGATATGACAGGAGCTCAGCATGTTGTTGACGGTGATGTGAATCATCTTCAGCAGTCAAGCCTGGTCACGTAGGAGTGTACACATTGGATTTCTATTGTCAACTTCGACACCATGAAAGAGGTGCCCATTTTGGAGTCAGGTAGGGTACAAATTCCAGCTCTCCCCTATAAGTGCTAAGACCTTAGGCAAATTGGCTAACAACTGTTAACAGTTTCCTCATTTATGAAATAACTATAATATTATCTATTTCCCAGGGCTGTCTTGAGAATTCAATGAGTAAATGTAGGTAAGCTGTGTACCACAGGGTATACTTGGCACACAGGTGTTCAAGAAACTTTAATTTTTCTCCCCGTTTAGGTGGCAAATCAAAAAGTTAAGCACAAACAGAAATGTGGAGAAAATGGAACACTTCTAAAGTTCAGTTTTATTTATTGAACAAATGAAAAAAGCATTTTCAACAGACAGCAAGTTAAGATAATAACAATAAGATAATAATAACATTACTTTCTTGACATTTATGATCTTACACTCTGCTAAGCACAGGAACTCTTAACTCCACAACTCTCTTTAAAACAGAACTGTTGAAGGATTACTCTATAATTAAAAATATCCACCAAGTGTTATTTTAAAGGAATAAAAAATAAAGTCCAGGTACTTTAACGAAGTTTCTTCAAATGTGTATTTCTAAACATTTTCAGAATCAGGTCACCCAAATGGTTCCAACTTGCAGTGGCACCTCCCACTCCACAATGACTTAGTCTCTTATATCACATTTTTAAACTATAGGGTTTTGTGACTCACTATGCTTCACAAAGGATTTCTTTCTGGGCTGCTAGTAGGGAGAAATAAGAGGAACCAAAGAGGTCATTCTGAGGGGGGAAACAAAAAAGCAGGGCCTGTCAAGTGTTTGGGGCTAGAAAGACGGAGAAACAACACGAGCAATCTGCTTTTCATTGCAATCATTTTTAATGTCAATTAATCTTTGTGATGGCTTTTGGCACATGTCCTGATTTAGCCATTGTAATGGGCTAAATCACCAGGTCAACCACTTTCTGATCTGGTAATTTTTATTTTGTAAATTCATCTTCTGTGAGCAAAAGAAACAAAACTGATGGCTATATATAATATAATGTCAAAGCAAAATATATGTGAGTTTTAAAATTGAAGGAAAGAAACCTGACATTCATTCCAGTGCCCTGACACTCTCTTAGGTTTCCTGCTTGGATTAAAAAAAGGGAACCACTATCCGACAGAAATAGGTTTCATCACCACTGCTCCTGTAGGTGGATGTGTGGAGTTTTCCCCAGAAGCCAAAAGGTAGTAGCAGAGTCCTAGGGAAAGGACCTTTCCTCACCTGCAGAACCCCAGCTCTCAAAAAATGAAAAACTATTGAATTTTTTCCCTAACAGCCAGGTTAAATAGGGATTCTGGGAATTCTGAAACTACTTCAAGCTACGTGCCCATTTCCTCCCTGTATATTTCTTCGAGCCCCTTGCGCACCTACCACTGAAGTAAAGCTACTGCTTTGTAACAGCTTCACGACCACTGACCAGCCAGGGAGGGGAAGCCATCATGAGTGCAATCACACACCTGAGACAACATGTCTCTTTTAAGATGCTCAGGGCTCTTAATATCTTTAGTCGCTACAGACTGGTTTTCTACCAACCTGACCACTCCCTTGTGAATAAAAATACTCCAAAGACATGGTCTTAACATCTTTTCTCTGCCCTCTCTTCAGCTTTCTTATTTGACAGCCCACAGCCCACCCCAAGGATTATAAATGGGTGTCTACCTTGTTCTCCAGCGAGTTGAACACGTTCCTCATCTCGTTGATTTTTTCATGAAGCTGCTCTAGAGAGGTTATGATTCCTCCATCCTGCCGCTGGAGGCGGGCTCCCACTGGAGGTAGGTTCAGGGAAGACTTGTACTTCAAAGCCTAGGGTACCACAGAGGGCATCTTAGGCTCAAAGAAATAGGGGAGAGGACTCCGAATTCTTCCTATTTCCTGCTCCTAATTTGTTTCTCAATTTTCTTTCCTTTCTTGGCTTCTTAACTCTTCTTAGGATGAATTTTAGTCAGTGTCTTCCAATTTTTTTTCCAACAAAGATTCCCTCAGGCCTCAAACTTAATTTTCACCAATTCCAACTTGTGTTTTACAGAGACTTCCCCTTCCCTTCTGCCACATTACCAAGGTCAGGAGGCTACTGTGAGGCAATTTCAGGGGACTGGACACGTGCCTTGGGAACTCTGCAAAGTCATAAATGTCAAGGTTTCAGAAACTTCCACAAGGCAAGCCAAATTCCTACAACTCTGTAAGAGCAAAGGCCCAAGTGTTTGGAAGTAGCACATACATGATGGCAAGGATGCCAACGTAATTGCTTTGGCTTCCCCCTAAACTGGGGTCACTGCAAAAGCAACATGGTTCTTCTGCCAATTTCCATCTTCCAATTTTAGGCTTCTTTTATTGATTCCCAGAAATGCAAAGATTTAAAACACAAAGTGAGCAGCAAGTAATTTGAATGTCGTGAGTAAATTTCCCCAATCCACTCCTCTACACTCCCTGCAGAAGTTGACCCTTACAGCCATCCTTACAGGGCCTTACTAAAGATGATGTGAAGGCTGGTGTTCTGGAAATTTGTCTTATCCATCTCTGAACGCACCACATGCCTAGAAGAGTTAACTTCCCTGGTGTTAGAAGAACATTCCTCAATGGCAAAAAGAAACTGAGGCTCAACCAGGACTTACAAATCCTAGAAAACTTTCAATGGCAGTTTTGACAATGAAACCTATTACTGTAGGACTGGTTCCCATAGTTTTTCAATTAGAGGTCCTTTTGGCACATAACTTATTTTCTAAAATTATTTTCACTACAGAGAAAAATAAAGAAGAAAATAGAGAATCACTCCAAATCTCATTACTTCAGTATGACCACTAACATTCATATTTCCTTCTATTTTGTTCTATGCATATAAATGTAAATATTTATATGGTTGAAATCATACTGCAGATATATCTTGATTCTGCCTCTCCTTTATTTCCCCCCTAAGATTCTAATAAGCCCTTTTTCACCGCCTTTAACATTTTTCTAAATGTCTTTTTTTTTTTTTTAGAGTTGGGGTCTCACTCTGTTGCCTAGGCTGGAGTACAGTGGCACAATCATAGCTCACTGCAGCCTCAAATTCTTGACCTCAAGGGATCCTCCTGTCTCAGCCTCCTGAGTAGCTGGGATTACAGGTGTGAGCCACCACATCTGGTTCTAAATGTCTATTTTTAATTGCTACATAGTATTCTATCCTATGAATGTGCCAGAGTTTACCTACCCATTTACTCTTGTTGAAAATTTGTGTTGTTTGTAACTTTTCAATATTAGAAATAATGCTGTCGTATAGTTTTTTTATTTAAAGTTTTGTACATATTTCAGATTATTTCCTTAGGATAAATCCCTAAATATAAAATTACTGGGTGTCAAAGATGTTAGCTAATATTTGACCCAAAGAGAAATCTACTATATTGCAGGGAGGCAATATATTCAATTCATTAATAATTATACAAAATATATTTGACCAGAGGATTTGAAAAGCTATAATAATATGGTTATATATATGATAGATAATGTCCTAAATTAGTGGATTTAGAAAAACTTATCTTGAATAATGAGATATATGAAACTTAAGTAATAGAAATGGAGGGAACTGCAATGTTTACATACCTAAGGCTACAAGTGAGCCTAAAACACAGAGTTCAAATTATTAGTGTGACTGTTGGGTTAGCATTAAATTGTGCAGTTAACACATCTGTTGCCTTAATTATGGGATCCCCTTCTCATATTAATGAGATTATAATTTTGATAATCCATATGTAAAATGAAGTAATCAAGGGTGAAACAGTAACACCTGACTCTGGAAATAGATCTGATTCAATGACTTTGAAAGGGGTATGTGCAGTGGACAGAGGATAAGAGAAAAAGGAAGTAAACTTGGGTTTAAATAAAAGGGAATATACTGAGCCCACAAACTCAAGGAGTAGTAGGTATATCCTACTACTGATTCACCCGTTCTGGTGGTAATTTTATGGAGAATGAACTGAGAGATGGTAGTGCTCATTCTCCTGTTGACTTCCATGCCCTGATTTGTGTTACTGCACCTTGCTGTTGCCAAGGAGGTCAAGTCCATCCAAAGGGTATAGACCAGGGAGCCAATGATGGATTGAACATTTTAACACATTTGCTATATTTTTACTAATAATTTTCCTGAAAGTTTCTACCAATTACACACACTCACCAGAACTAAACATCATTATTTTGTAATTGGCTAATTAGGTAGTCAAAATATAACACTCCATATTTTAATCATTGCTTCTTTGACTTTCAACCTTTTCTTCTGTCTATCAGTCATCTGTAATTTTACTTTGGTAAATTGTCTGTCTGTCTTCTTTGCCCATTTTCTACTGGGATGTTGGAGGTTTCCATTTTTATTGATTTTCATGAATTACTTATGTATCATTAAACTTTTGATATATTTGTTTGTAAGTATCTTTCCAATTTTGTTATTTGCCTTTGAATTTATCTATAATATTTTTGTGTTGGAAAAATTTTAAATTGTAGTATAGATGAGCCCTCAAACTCCTCTCTTTGTGATTTCTTCCAGTGATTTTTTTACTTAGAAAGACATTTAATATCAGAGGCAAAATAAATATTCACTTATTCTAAAGTTTTATGGTTTGATTTTTTAATATTTAACCCTTTAATCCACTTTGGAGTTTGTTTTGATTAGGGTATACATAAAGTGAGGAACACTTCTTTCTTTCCCAAAGAACCAGACAATTTCTCAACACTGTTTGGCACCAGACTGAACGACTGCATCAGACCTCTTGGCTCAAAGCAATATACACAACTTGCATATATTCATTCATTCAGCTAATATTTATTGACTATGTATTATATGCCAGACACTGTACTTTACGCTGAAAATACAACAGAGAGCAAAATGGACTAAATTCCTGCTCTTAGAGCTTACATTCTAGACGAGGAGACAGACAATAAAAAAAGAAACAAGTTGATATAAATGATAATGTCAGGTAGGGATGGGATCTATCAAGAAAATAAAATAAGGAGATAGAGAATTGCTGAAATTTCATATTTTGCTTCAGATACCCTCCCTCCTAGTATTGATTTTATTCTATTATAGTTAACTCCTCCCCACTTCCCTCCTTCCTCTTCCTTGTCTTCTTTCTTTACTTCTCCTCTTTCTTCTTCTTCTTTTGGTTAAACGTTGCTTGTAGTGAACAGAATGGGGCTTAGGAAGTGTTCTTTTAAAACAAAGATGGGGTTATAATAGCATCCCAGAGGTCATATAGACCAACTTCACTTTTCCATTGCTTCGTGTGTTCCACTGTGAACAGATGTACTTGGATTTGTGATACAATAAGATAATGAGGCCACCCTCACTGCAGCTATATTTAGCTAACATTCAGGGAGTGACCTACATAAAACCTATAATAGACTTTAAATCATACCTGAGTTTAAAGAGGTACCCACGCTCATTCAAAGGCCACATGCAGGTCAGATATGAACAGAAGGGAGGTGGGCGGGGAAAGCATTGGAGGTCTTGGACCAGTGAGGCATCAAATTGGCGCTGAGTGAAGACACACTCCTGCTTCCAGGTCTTTGTTCAAGTTGGCGCCTCTGCCTGAAATAACCTTCCCCATACCACTTGTCAAATGATCCACTTGTCCTTAAGCACGAGGTTCAAATCCTCCAGTCAATACTAATTCATCCGTCCCCCATAGAATTTTATCAATGCCTCTGTTGTAATTCTTTCAATAGTCTACCTTGTGTAAGCTATTTATTATATATGTTTTTCAGGTTGTAGACACTTAAAATCAATGAGAACACCTGTTTCATCTGTTGAATCTCCCATTAGGCTAAGCAGTAGACTTTGCATGTAGTAACTGCTCAGTAAGTATGCATTCAATTGAAATGAAGCTGTTTCCTCTACCCCATCCCATAGCTGGTCTGAGTCTAGGAGCAGTATGATTAAAAAAATGTTTTCATAATCCTACCCTGGCTTCCCCTAATTGGGCTCACAGCAATGATCTCTTGCATGATATTTCTGGGTATTGTTACTTTCACTTTACTGTCACTTTAACTCAACAAATCTAAATAACATTTCCTCTGCACTATCTGCCTCTGGACTCCTATATTTCTGCTTGGGAGACCACTCTTTTTCCTAGTTACCAGGGCTTAAAACCTTAGAGACAACTTTGAAAGCACTCTCTCTCCCAGCCCCCACCAAGCCCTGTTAGTTCTCAGATAACACTGCCTGCGGTCTAGACAGGAGCATGGCTTTCCTAGCAAGCTGCTTTCCATTAAAATTATGTTAGAATGAAATTCCACGATTTTTAAGAACAGAAATTTACTTTAAATTTACAGTTGGGAGATAGAAGCCAAATAAATACCATTTAGAGATCTAAAGCAGCCTGATAAGACCCTTGTTGCAAAGATGTTTTGCAGAACTTTCATCTCTCTTGTAAATTAAATTATTCCAATTGTTTAAAAGGAGCTTAAAATTTTTCCTATAACTATATTTGAACATTTGCAATGTTAACCCCCTTTCAATTCTCAATTCTCCCTACTACGGAAACTGAGAAAAGCAGATCTCGCTCTCTCCTCCTCCCTGATGGCAATGTTATTGTGCAGTATAATGGCCATAGTGACAGTGGTAGCAAGCAGGAGAAGCAGGTTTGAGGTGGGGGTGGTAGTTCTGCATTTTATAAACTGGATAACTTGTCCTTCAACAAGCAGTTCTCTCAAAAGTACAATGTGAGTGGCGGTACCCTTTGCCAGGCCTATATCACAGTCTTTTTAAGAGAACAAATGCAGCAATGTATGTGGAAGCACTTGTGAGTGCTAAAAATCTCTGTACGGAAAGGATAGTCATCACTCTTACACATGAGAGCATTCAAAACAATCTACTTGTTTTTACCTGGTAAATCTGTGTGGAAGGATTATTCACCGGCATGTGTTCATTCTCTCCTGTAGGGAGAAAGAGCTTTGTTCAATCAGCCCAACTCATTCTTTCCCTATCCTCTTCAGATACATGCAGGGAATGAAGGAACTTACAGGATCCTCTATCTGTGCCTGCGTGACAAGAAACCAATGATTCAAGAGCAACAAAAATTAAGCTGGTATAGGTGGTTTTTATATTCACACATATCTACCTGACATACGCTTGCAGTAAACTATGTTTTACCACAGTAGAGAAGTTTCTCAACCAAACCAAATGATTAGTGGTCATTAAATAGTCAGAAGGGAATGCACAGGAAGTGTGTCCCTCATGTTCTTGAGGCTAATTGAATTCACCTGAGGGGACAGTTCTACAGTCAGGAAGGTGGCTATTCACCAGGCACGTATTGATCTCAGGAGGCCTGCATAAAGTGTCCCTTACTTCTCCTACCTCTGATCTTTGTCAAACTTCTGAACTCTGCCTTACTGTCACAGCTAGGATCAGCTAAGGGAATCTTTCTGTCCTCCTGGGCAAGAGGGCTGACAGAAGGGAATTGTCAATGGAAAGGTTCTGGGGAGAAGGCAGGCAGAAGAAAACAGTATTGTCCACACTAGAGACTGGGAAACATTGGACAAACATAAAGGAAGGAGTAGGTTGTAAAAGCTGTTAATATTTACAAACTACGGAGAAAATTAGGTTGGCCTAGAATGTACATTTGGTTGTGTGGATGTATATACTGTTCTCCTAAGACACGCTGGTACAGGAAACCCCTCCTTAGAGGAACCAGCCTCTGTATGTTAAGTTCATAAATAATATACAATCTCATCCCAGAATTTATACACACAGGTGGCTGCCCCTATAAAATCCAGATGGTTTGAGATTACCAAAACTCGCCGCACAAGCTTGAGTAAAGATTATTTTTCCCATTTTATACTATGTCCCAACAGGCTGGTATAATGGCAAGAACCAGGACCTGGGAACAGAGACCAGGATCCCAGACCTAACTTTGATAGTTTGTAGTTGTAGCCTGACTGCTCTATGATTGTTTTCTCCTCTGTGAATTGGAGATAATAACAGAACCTACTTCTACATGGTTGCTTCTATATGGTAAGATTAAAAGACAAGGCACTTATGCTTCTAGGCTAGCCTAGAAGGTGTTAGATGTCTATTAGCTGAATCTGTGTCTTGGCCTTACTCAGCATGTTATTCTTACCTAAAGTTATTGCTAAGAAAAATAAGATAACAAAAGTTATTGCTAAGAAAAATAAGATAACAACTCAGACCAAATTATATATATAGCATTTTCTATTTTCCAGTGCCAAATCTGTGTTCTTCATGGTCATTACATGATGATAGGGAAACGAGAATAGTCAAGTTAACATATTGTCATGTTTTGAGACAGTGGCAAGACAAAACTAAAACCTACATTCCTTGAATCCTGAGCCCTAAAGCAAGACATAGGAAAAATCCGACCTTGCTTCGTTTTGGTTTTTTCCATGGTGCCTGTTGCTTCTTTCCTCCAATCTATTCTTCAACATTGCATCATCATTGTCCTGGCTCAGGCCACCTCCTCTTCCCCGCACCTGTCAATTGAAATCAAGAGTAAGAGATAGCAGGTAGAGCTGGCGAAGAAACTGGACTTACTTTATGTGTTAACTTAAAAAAGAATTGAACACAATTCAATGCAATTTCAGAAAAGTAAAAACATTAAGTTGAGTAAATATTTAACTTAAAGATAAATATCATTCTGTGAATAAATATGAAATCCATTATTCAAATGTGTGGTAGTTTTTAAATATGCTACATTCTTTTTTGGATCAAATCAATTAATTTGGATCCATTGATTTTATTAGCAGGTTATAGTTTAGGGAAATTATCTTAAGAAGAAAAAACTTGAGTAAGTATGAAGGCCAATACACCTGTTTCTATTTCATTAAATAGTAAGTTCCTTGATGGCCTTGTCCCTATTTTCAGCATCTGGTAGACTCCTTTGCATCCAAGAAATGCTTGTCAAATGTGGCCTGGCTGTCATGACCATTAGACATGAAGCTGCAAGGTCAGAATGCTATCTAACAAACAAACACACAGTCGCTGCTGTGGACACTGGCCTTCTTTTTAGCCATCCAGCATTTTAACACTTTCCTATGTTTGGAGAATTCGCCTGCCTTACAAGGCTTAACCAAATGTCTCTATAGTGGTACTATAGAGGCTAAAAGTGCCAGGTTCTCCTAGCCTCCCTTGCAGCTGAGGCATGACAGGCACATGACCTAGGAGATATCACTCAGACACGCCCACCTCAGTTGACACTGGCAGTTGCAGAAAGATTTCAGATGCACTTGATATTCTCTCTACTTTCTAAGAAATAGAAAGGGTTGTTAAGACAAGCAGCAGCAGCAAGGATAGTGGTGGTGACCATTATCCAGTACAGACAGTTGAGGAAACTCAAGCTGCTGCTTGTGGTGCTTTCCTCAGCAGAACTGTTGTACTATATGATTTGGGGCATTGTTGCTGGCCACATAATCCCAAACTGGGTTCTCCAGTCTCCCAGCGATTCTATGAGCTACTCATCTCCTTTCAACAAATTCCTTTGCCACTTAAATCAGCCAGAGTTGTTTTCTGTTCCTTGCAATTAAGAAACCTGATTGAAACTATACAAATGTGTGAACACTATCCAAGATCAAGAAAACACAAGTCCAGATTTTGTTCATCACTCTAGAAAAGACAAATCTAATCTACAGTGACAAAATGCAAGATCAGCAGTTGCCTAGGGCAGGAGGTAGAGGGATGGCTGGCAAGAGGTACAGGGAACTTTTAAAGGTGATAGGAAGGTTCTACTGCTTAATTGTGGTAGTGGTATATGAGAGCATACATTTGTCAAAACTCATCAAATGTATATTTTAATTGGGTGCGTATTATCCTATGTAAATTACACCTGAAGAAAGTTGACTTAAGACTTTTCACGCACATACTGAGGTCTATAAAGCAAAATAATAAGTTGGCAAGAGTGGGAGGGTACACATGGATGAAAAGGCATTGGGGAACAGCTACATAGTTATGAATGAGGATATAAAGAAAGGCCATATGCTATTTGAACTCTTGCACATATTTCACATGAGCATGAAAGTTACGTCAGGATAGGGCATCTTCCCTAGCTATCTTGAATCTCTTTTCATAGCCAATACAAGCTTTACTAAGATGAAAACGTTCTTCCCCTTAGCAATTGTGAATATATTTGATATCTAATGCATTCCATGATGAATATAATTAAATCACAGAATGTTAGAGCCAAAAAGGCCCTGAGAAAATTACTTTATCCAACTTCATCATTAATAGGTGAAGCAACTGAAGCCTGGAGAGGGGAAGAGAAGTGACCTGCCCAAAACCATACAGCTTTGAAAATTATTATTAAAAGTGATTTCTGTTTATTATTTGGGGAAAAAAGTCTTGAAATAGGTAAAGCCATATTTTTATGGGATTTTTATGGATAATTTATTCCTAGGGATATAGTTATCTAATCTATAACTAATTGAAAACAAACAAGCAAAAAAAGTCCATATATCATAGGTAAAATGAAAATTCACACATTTTCAGAGCTAGGACTTCCTCAAGTTCATATGCACACATGGCCATTTGCTTGTATTGCCTGTCAATCTTTTTTTTCTGAAATGTTTTACAAAATTGTTAATGGAGCCTACCTAAAATTTTGTACCTATCTTTTCTGCCTAAGTTATAGCATAAGTATTTTTCTTTTAAAAATTGGATCATTATTATTCATGCTGTTTTTATTGTGGCTGTTTGAGCAAAGGGTACAAAGTATTCTTCCCCAATACCAACTGATGTTAACAATCTCTGGTATTCTTCCATCCCTTTCTCTATCCTTACATAATCACATACAAGCATATATACAGAATTTACATATATGTGATAGGGCTGTCATTGTAGGTTCATACTATACCTCTGCATATTACCTCCCTCACTTAACACATCGTGGCAATCCCTCCAAGTTAATTAGTATCGATCTAAGAAATGATTATTATTTTTTCTAAGTTCACATCAGATGGGTAATGTGCCAATGTCGTAACAAGGTTTGAAGGAGGCACATCTCACACATGAGTGTGAAAACCCAATCACCATGCTTATGAACTACAAAAGAATCTCTAAGAAATTATTTATAGTGGCTGCATAATATTCCATGGTACAAATGAACTGGGTTGATCATTCCTCTTTTGATGGGCATTCCCTTTATTTCCATTATTTTGCCACTGCAAACAATGCCACAAGAAAATTCTTGGTACATAGAGCCTTACATATTGGTGCTTTTATTTATGTGGGGTTTTCATAGACATGGCTAGGCTGCTTTCCAAAAAGGCTATAATTATTCTCATTTTCCCCAGGAGCATTGCATGCATACCTTTTCTCCTGCATCCCAGCCAATAGTGGATGTTAACACTTTTTAGTTCTTGTCAGTCAGATGGGTGACAAGTGATATTTCATAGTTACATTTGCTGATTTCTAGTGCTATTGAGCATCTCTACATATACTTATTTATATAAGTATATTTGCTCCTCTATACATTATCTCTTCCTCTGATTTGCCTATTTTTCTATTGGGTCATCTGCCTTTTCCTTATCAATTAGTAAGAGTTCCTATAGAATAGATATTATCTATTTATTTGCCATATGTGATATTTTGTTTTTGTTTTTTGACTTTGTGGTCACTTTTGCTATTGAAACATTTTAAAATTTATGAAGTCAAATAGATCTTTTTCCTTAATTGCTTCTAGGTTTCTTGAGTTGGTTGGTTTAAAAGCTCTCTGCAACCCTGAGGTTATATATATGTTTTCTTAAATTTTCTTCTAAGGTTTTTCTAATTTTTAAAAGTATTTAATTCATCTGAAATTTGTTTTTACATATGAGATAAGAGAATATTCAACTTCCTTATATTCCAATGTATAGCCACTTGACGTGCACTAGTTATCAAATAAACTATCCTTTTCCTTCATGGAATTGAAATATCAATTTTTGTCATACATTAAATTCCCATATAACTCTGAGATCTATTATGAGCTCTCTATTCCATTCTGATCTATCTACCTATTCCTATTCCAAAATCATAGATTATAGATGTTTTGCAGTGTTTTAAAAATATTTGATAAGGCAAGCCAACTATTATTCTTTTTTATAATTTGCTTTTCCTGACATTTATTTTTCCATATGAACAAATGAACTGCAAGATCATTTTACCTATTACAAAAAAAATGAAGATTTTCATTGGAATTGCATTAGATGTATGTATTAATTTGAGAGAATTTACACTTTTCTTTTATGAAATCTTATCGTCCAAGAGCAATATAGCTCTTCATTTGTTTGGATCTTGCTTCAGGTGGTTCAATCAAATTTTATATTAGATTTTATACTCAGTTTTCTCCTTAAAGGTTCTGTACTGTTTTATGAAATTTTTTCTTAAAGTATTTTATAGTTTTATTGCTATTGTGAATGGCATTTCCCCCATTTCCATTTCTAGCTGACTTTTGTAGTTTCTATTTTTTGTGTATTTATTTTGTATTCAGCCACTGTACCAAATTCCTTTATTAATTATGGAAAAAATTTTAAGTGAGAATTTCTTTATTATCTAGGTTATTTTTGTCCTTATTTTCAAATATTTATAGCAGTTTTTTATTGTCCTATCTTATTGAATTTGCTAGAGCTTGCAGAAAATGTTTACTAATAATGGTGACAGTAGACATCATTATTCATTTTCTGATTTTAATGTGAATGGATTTAGAGCCATTTAGAATGATATTTTTTGTCTTTGGCAAATGATCTACATCATACTTAAGTAGTTTTCTTTTAGTCCTATTTTACTAAAATTTCTATTAGAAATGGATACTGGATTTTATCAGACCTTTCAGCAGCTATTGATAGAACAGGGTTTTTCTCCTTAATTTATTGTTGTAAAGGATTACGGTAATTCCCTGATGTTGATCATCCTTAGATGCCTAGAATGTATGCTTGGTCATAGGATATAGTTCTTTTGATGCACTGTTGGATTCTATTGGTTAATACTTAGATTTTTTTGCATCTACATTCATAAGTGATTTTGATCTGTGGAGGGTATATTGTTTTTAATTTTTTTATTCTATTTTATTTTGTCATTAAGGTTATGCTAACCACAATGAAACAGAAGGGTTTTAAAAAATCTTTTTATATAATCTGGGGAAATTTCAATTACATTGGAATTATCTGTCCTTTAAAAGATTATAGAGCATAGATATGAAACCATTTGGTTCTGGTGCCTTTTTTAAAAAGTAGACAATTTCTTCAAAAGAATTTGGTCTAGTCAACTTTTCTACTTAATTTTGTCATTTATATTTTCCTAGAATACCATGTATTTCCTTAAGTTTGTCAAATCTATTGATAGAGCACAAACATTTCTCCATGTGCTATATAAGAAACGGTGGAGAGGGAATTAACATTTATTAAATGTTATAATAAGCTGCTATGTGCCAAACACTATGCTTCATATTTTATTTATATTGTCTCATTTAATTAAATCCTCACATTGATCCTGTTGAGAATGTATCATTATTCCCATTTTATAAATGAGAATACTGAGGCATGGGAAAATGAAGTAATAATATGCCCAGGGCTATGGACTAAGAAATGCAGAGGGAGCCAGAATTGCTATTCAGGCAGGTCTGTGTGATTTCAGAACTGGTCCTTTTATTACTCCTGGCTTTCTCCAAATAGTTTCACAATTGTTATATTTAATTACTGAAAAATAGTTGCTTGAGGAAATGTGTCATTGTTTTCTTTCCCTCCCCCATTTATTATTAGGATAGTTTCTTGTTTCTCACTATAATAAATGAATATTATTAAACGAATATAGCCATCTTTTTTTTTTTCACATTTGGGACATTTTTTCTTAGGCTAAGGTTTCCAAAAAGGAATATCTAGGTAGAAGAGTATGATCATATTAATGAGTAATACATATTGAAAAGTACATTTTAAAAGTAAAAATAACAACAGGTTTGCATAGAAAAGTAATATGACTAATTCTGGAAAAAGCCTTGATATGATTATGAAACTCCCTTTGAGATCTTACTTGTCTGCTCTTGATCTGCTCTTTGTTTTGTACTGGGAATCCCTCACTTTGAGCCTAGTAATTCTTTACTCCGCCCTTGCTAGCCCTTAAATCACTGCCTACCTTTGATTAAGTAACCATCAGATACTACCACATTCCTCTCACAAAGTTAACATGGCTTCTCCTCCCTAACTTTCCATCTCTACAATAAGCCTCTAATAACACCCATCTAGGCCTTGGCAGATGCTCAGGATAATACTGTTAAATTTTTAGAAAGAGCCTATTAGTCTCTAAATCATGCTTTATCATTACATAGGGCAATGGTTTTTAGTTTGTATTTTTGAAGCCCTCAGGCTTTCTTGAGTACGTCTTGGGTGCAGAAAGGAATCTCCCAAGCTGGTGGTGTTCTGAGTCCCCCTTCTACTTCCTTTCAACCAGAGTCTCTCTGTTTTCATCTGATTCACATTTCACATACTATGGCTTTGGAGGAAGGATGTATTTCCTTTTTCTTCTTTTTTTTAGAGACAGGGTCTTGCTATATAGCCCAAGCTGGTCATGAACTCCTGGGCTCAAGCAAGCCTCTGGCCTCAGCCTCCCAAATAGTTGGGACTACAGGCACGCGCCACCATGCCTGGCTAAGATTTGCTTTTAAAATTGGTTTCTGTTCTTTAAAAACAAAGGTTCTATAATTATTGATATAGAGAAATAGGAATATTGAAACATTTACCTAAGAAGTTGCAGCCAGATTTTTGTGAAATTAATTTTTTAAAAATGTTTAAATAATAAAGTTAATAGAAACCTGAAGAACACTGAAAAATCTCCTGACCCTCCCCAAGACTGACCTAGAATGTGTACCCTCCTCCCCACATACACACACAAGACCACAAAAACTTAGGATTGTCTATTACTTTCCAATTACTGCTGTGACAGAAAAGGAAAGTTTGGCACTTTGGGGAATTGAAATTAATTGAAAGCAGACTTGAGTTAATTTCCATTTCAGTGTCCTTTATTGAATGGGTCTTTAGTGCACATTTCTAATTTAGTAGAATGAGAACTTTTTATGGTGGGGGGAGGTTGATGAGGAAATACTTTCCTCTGAAACTAAAGTAATTCATCAGGACAAATTCTGCAAACATTTTCATAGAGGAGACTCTATAGGATCTTTGTGTTTGCAGAAAAATGCTTAAAAATTATGAAAAGGGCTATTTGCTTGGGTTTTTTCCTCTAAAGCCTAAAGGCAACATTATTTTGTGGCAGTAACACCTTGTTTGTACATGCTTCATAGTTTTCAAAGCACTCTCACACACATTATCTCACTTGATCACTACAGCAGTGTTGTGCAGTAGACAGAGCACACATTCCATTCATTTTATATAGAAGGAAACCATAGCTTGCAACAATTATTTCCCCAAAGTTACACAGGAAGTAGCTCCAAGTATGATCCTTAGTCTTTCTATTATACTGTATCTTTAAATAAACTGCTCCATGCCACAGTGTTCCCAAGCACTGTAATATAAGGAAACATTTTTATTGTCATAAAAAAAAAGTATCAATTCCTATCTGGGCTCTGATAGCTATTTGAATCCAGATTGAATGGATTGATAAAAAGAAAAAAGTTTTGGCAAGTCTGATGAAAGAAAGAGATTGAGAGAAAGAGAAAGAATACAAAGTAGGGCTAAAAAGAGCAATGTAAACACCAATTCAGTGGATATAAAATATAATTTGGAAAATTCTATGTGCAATTTATTGCCAATAATTTTTAAAAGCTGGATGAAATGGATAATTTTTTAGGAAAACAAAAATTATTGAAATTTGTTTTAAAAGTGGTACAAATATTTTTAACTAGAACAAATATCTATAGAAGGTATTGAAAGGAGGGTCAAATATCTACATTCCAAATAAGAAACAACTCAGGATAATATCACAGGAAGGTTCTATAAATAACAATGACTGTTGTCATTTTATCCATACCAGAGAATACAACATATGTAAATGGAGAAATCCAATCTATGAGGTTCTGATAACAAATTTATTCAAGGATAGCCTAAATAAATAAATAAATATACATTTATTCTAAATAAAATGTCAGAAAACAAAAATACAACACTATGATCAGCAGAGTTAGTTCTAGAATATAGAAATGGCTTGATGCTTATACATTTATTAATATAATTCATTAATCAACATATTATAAGAAAACAAAGAGTACAATGTGACATTTAGAAGCAAAATGATGGGGAGATAAGACAAATCTCACAATAGGTAGGTACACAGGTGTTTAAAACAAAGATACCACAGTGGTAATGTAACTTTTTATACCCACTTCCAAAAAAATCAATCTTGAATAAATAGCAATTTAAAGTGGCAAAGGCAATAAGTTAAAGAATTAATATAGGACTCTGTCACTAGACATCCCAAACAATAAGTGTCCTTATTTTGAAAATGGTGCCTGGTCCTCAAAACAGCCTCTTACTTGACCTTTTCTCAAACATGGGTGTTGCTAGAAACAGGGTGGCTCCTGCCACTGAACCAGGTCACAAGGCCATTACCACATCCTTAGTTAACTGCCTGAATACTATTTCCCTCACCAGACTGAGCAATCAAGGAGCAGAGAGGATGTTTTATTCATTTTTCTATCCCTAGCTCCTAGCACCATTCTGAACATGTTCTCAACAAATGTTTGTGCAGTGACCTGAATTCTCATCCAATAAACTACCAGAGAAACATGCTTTGTACCACAACTTGCTTCACATCAACAATAAAGAATTAGTGGTAAATATAGAAAGAGTTTGTCCTGGAGATGATTTTTATTAGGGAAAAAAACCCTATTTTATTCAATCAAGCAAAGTTCCACTGGCAGAAATATGTCCCCTGTGCCCACCAAGAAGAGAAGACCCAAGAGAGAGCAGGATTTCCTAATGAATGGACCCACACCAAAACCAACTATACCGATGCTGCATTGCTGCCAGCAACTCCGAAGCATCCAGAACCAGTGAGAACAGGAGCGAAGCACAGAGAAAGGGCAATTTCATAGCTTGGAAGCACAAGGAAGGTTCTTTATGTCAGAAAATGGAATATCAGAGATCCTCCCACCCCTACTCCACTGGCACATTAATTTTTGTTGTTGTTCGCCTAAGACCAACCAGGATAGAGTAATCTGATGGAGTTGATACGTGTCAATATCAATTGGAAAAAAAGAATGCTGGCATGCTACCACACACACCAAACAAACCACCAGCCAGAGATAATTATTTTAAGCTTTAAAATGCCTTTCAAGACATCAAAACTTATCAAAAGTTTCAGATCACATTACTTGCAGGGGCTCTTCTGACTCATTTTATTGCTTGGCATACATACACGTGTCAGAACTAGATTTCTTAAGCCTGAATGTCTCACGGGCTATGGATCTGGTCCGGAAGATGTGCTCCATCTCTTTTCTTATTCTGGTTTGACTCTCTTTAATCTCAGTCTTTCAAACACGTTCTCTCCCTGGATTCATCTGAGTGGAAGTTAAGAGCCTCTTGGAGACACTCTGTGCAAGACACAGAGAGCCCCAGTACAGGGTAAATATCTACTTAAAAAGAAAAGAAAGTGACTGTCACTGTACTTTCACTAGGTGAGCCCTGACTGGAAGGGAGGAGAGATAGTGAAGGACAAGAGAGGCTCCTGGGAGACTCGTGGAGGGAAAGAGCCCTGGGCTCCAGGAAAAGCTCTCTCCAGCCCCAGGGATGGTCCTAATTTGCACAAGAGCATATCAACACGGAAAATCTCTAGTCCTCAGGAAATATTACTTCTGCTGAAGCAGAGGCAGTTGCAGGACTCCCAAGATCTGAAATGTGGCTGAGTTAGTAGTACCTTGTGAAATAGATCATCAGTCACCAAAGCCTATTTTAGGTGAGAGGGGAAACCAGGTTACCGTTGCCTCTCCTGGGAGAAATTTTTTCATAGTTCAGATGAAATGACATCCAATTTGGATCTGCCTTTGGCGCTTTCAGAACAGCTGGAAAGGAGAATAGAGTAAAATCTAATCTTTAGAATGACTGTAATTTCCCACTACTTCCCAGTGAACAAGGACTCCCAGTAAGCAAAGACTCCAGAAGTTGGAAAATCATAGACAAACCTTGAAAACTGATGACCTCAGTTAGAAAAGTAGCTCACAGCCCATGCACCCTTGACAGGGGTCAGTGATGTTCTCTTGCCACCAAAACCACAGCATTCTCCCTAGTCCACTCAAAAGCCTTTTGCATTCCTACCTGAAGATCTGCCCCACAGGTACTCTGCCTAAAACTTCTGCTCTCTGCCAACCCAAGTCCTAGTCAACCTTCAATGGGCAGCTCATGTCTCGTACTCTTCATGAAGCCTGCCTTGGTCATTCTCCTCAACTGTCATCTTTCCTCACTAATGCAAGGATCACCTTATAACCCATTATTATCACAGAGTCCAGCAGTAGAAACCTAAAAATGGGAAATAGTAGACATATTTGTTGATCAATGAAAAGTACAATTCATCATTAGTTTGGTTATTTCTTTTATAATTTCAGCTTATTTCAGACATGCCCTCCCTAGAGCTAAGGCACACTGAACCCAACCAATGAGTAAATTTTTACCACATCTGATAAGTTTAGAACAAGGAGAAAAGGGCTAGAGACATTCCATAAAGAGGCCAGAACATACTGGGACTGGTTTTGCTAAGAAGCTATATTCTGATTCCTAAATCTTTTGTTGCATTATTTTAATTTTGTTTTCTGGAACAAGTTGGGACAGGAATAAGTTAATGAAAAATAGAATAGAAAAGTGACCCATCCTCCTGCCTCCAAACTGAATTACATACTTCTTCTGTGTCCCAGATAGTTGGATGGCAATCCTGTTCTTCAGAACTTTTAAAAGTATGTAAAGAAAGACACTGAATAACTCCACTTGAAATCTATTCTAAGGCAGCTTAAGCATACTATAAGGAAATCATTCCCTGTGTATATTATGTTCATTTCATCTTGTTCTGATGCCACTGGAAAATTGCTCCTTTACCTGAAGATAAATTGACCTAACAGGGCACACACCTGCTGCCCTACATCATTTCCTGCCTACATCTGCTATGCCTGCTATGTCCTTAATATTTTCAGAGGTTTTCCATTTTGCTTTTTGATAATGCAATTTATGAACATTTTCATCAGACTTCCCTCTATAGAACTAAGTAAAAATGTTCCCCAATGAGTCAGGAAGGTAGTGCACCTGCTGGCCCACAGGGTCTGGGACCGGGAAGAATAGTAGACTAAGATCCGACCCTGACTTCTTACTCGCTGTGGGGCTGTGGGGAAGCGAGACATGCTCTCTGGGCTTCCATTTCCTCATCTGTATGAAGAGGCTCTCAAAGTCCTTACAGCTCTAAAATGCTGAGGCTAAAATTCAACAGGGTATCTCCAAATATCACTCAGCAACATGGTAGCATGGTGATATAGCAACCAATGACCTCCCTACCCCAGACCTCCAGTCCCCAGGGCCTTCCATAACTGTTCTTTTGTTCAATCTAAAAAAAATCAACACTGTACCACAAACTGCAATTATGGTAAGCAGTTCACAATTTATGAATCCCTAGTTCTTTCACTTTGCAGTTTTACCTATTTTCTGGTATTTAGGCCTTTATTTTAAGGGAAGGGAATAAAACTGCCTTTTTTTCTGCTAAACGAATATCCCTGGTTGCACATATTCCCTTCCAGTGAATTTTTTTCCTTGGCTGTTCCATGGTCACCTCAAATTCAACCTGTATAAATCACATTGGTCATCTTTAAACCATCCAGGCTACCCCTTCAGATTTTCCTGGCTCTGTCACTAACACCACCACTGACCCAGGCTCAAGACCTTGGAATGATCTCCTCTCACCCTACACTCTACCAGTTGTGAAATCCTTGTGAGTCTTCCTTTATAAGGTTTCTTTAATTTTCTCCTTCTTTTTTCATTGTCATCTCTTTGGTTTAAACCTGACTGCTTTGTGCCTAAACATTTATAAGAGCACCCTAATTAGTTTACCAGCACTCTTCTCTGCCACTAGATTACTTTCTTTTAAATATCACTTAGATCATCTTTTGCTCCTGCCAAAAAATAAAAAAAAACTTCAATAGGTTTTTTTTCCCTTCTTTATAAAACAAAATACAAATCTCAAGGTCCTCCACAATGTCCCTGGCCTTCCCTCCAACCTTATTTCCAATATATAGGAGGTCTTCCAGCCCCCTCAGTCTTATCCACCACTTGCATTATTACTTTTTGGTTTTTTTGGTTCTTTTTGAGACAGGGTGACTGCCTGGGCTAGAGTGCAGTGGTGTTATCATAGCTACCTGCAACCTCAAACTCGTGGGCTCAAGCAATCCTCCTGCCTCAGCCTCCCAAGTATCTGGGACTATAGGCACATGCCACCACGCCTGGCTAATTTTTCTATGCATTCCTATTTTGTCTCTCCCTTTCCCTGCTGCTTGGTCTGCCCTCCTCACCCTACTCCAATTATCACATCCTTACTCATTCTGCAAAGTCTAACTCAGGCTCATTCTCTCTCTAGAACTTTCCCCCTTCAATCCAATAGGAAATTATCGTTCCCTTCTTGGAATAAATGTAGAACTCAATTGGAACCCAAACCAAGATTTCCTATTGTTATTTATCTATGTAAATGATCTCACTTTCTAAGTTGATTATGAACCTCTTGAGAAAACGGGCTATTTTTCCATCTGTTAGTATCCCTGGTACCTATTCTATGTTCTTCTTACATAGAATAGAAGCTCAATAAAAGTTTGTTGACAAAGACAATAAACCTGCACAAACACTGGCAGTGGGACCTATTTAGCACATAATCCTCCCCAGTTAATGAATTATTCTTACTTCATTGATTAGGTGTTCTCTCATCTAAAAATCTGGTAATCATCTAAGCTCTTCAGATACAAAAAAAATAAAAAAATAAAATAAAAATCTGGTAATCAATAGTCATGGATGTAGAGACTAAGGGAGAAAGAATTGGCAGAAGGAAATCCTGACGGAGAGAGAACAAAGGGGTTTAATGTCCTATCTAAGCCCTAATGGGCATTTTCAGAATTACAGGGTCATAAAATAAAATGATTTGCAATAGCTTAGCCCGTATTATATACATTAGATTCTAATGCTTTTGATTTAGAAGCAAAGTCAATCCTTTTCTTGCTTCACCAACTTTGGAATGCACCTCAGAATCCTCACTGCCTGGTGCTTGCCTACTTCCTTCCTCTTAATACCTGGAGGACTTGCCTTTGGCCCCTAGTGTCTGCTATTAGTCTGCTTGGGGATCCATGCTCCTGGCCTGCTCCTGGTCTCCAAAACAAAATTATGTGATAGGCTGTGAATGAGCCAGTAGATGCAGGATGAATCTTAAAAAAAAAAATCCCACCCCTTTGAAAGCAATATTTCCAGACTGGTCCTTGTACCTTTAACTGCTTCCTACACATTGTTTAGCTTAGGTCCTCCCTCTAGCCTGTGGTGTAAAGAGAGAAATACTGTAAATCTGGATGTAAAATTCACATGCAAAACCAATCCCTGCTTCTTAAAATCCTATAAATTCAGTTATCATAGTTTTTTTTTAAACATACTGTAAATAGCCATAATCTCCATTGGTAAAAATTAAATAAATTAAGTAGATGCAATGTATGTTAAGTTAAAAATTTTAAATAGAATGTTTGGAATCATAGAAGCAGAGAAAAGCTCATTTGTGAAATTCCTGGGCCATAAGGGATATGGGGACGAAGAGCTGGGTTGAAGCTCAAGCTCTCCTTCATCTGCACCAAGGCCTACTTCTTTCCTATCTCTTGGCAACTTCAGAGTCTTCTCAAATTTACAATATCCTACTACTATACATTAAGGATAAAAAAGATCTAAGGTTTCTGCTTAAATGTCACTTCATTAGAAAGGCCTTTCCTAAAACCTACACACATAACAAAGGAGTCCCAGCCTCTATGTCCTTTGTCCCTCTCATTGCTTTGTTTCTCTCCACAGCACTCACCAACCAAATGACAATGTTATATGTTTATTTGCTCATTGACCACCTTGGCCCACCAGCTCTACTTCATGACGGCTTGGACGTTTTTGCTCATTCTGCATTCTTCAAGGTCTACACCAGGGTCTTGGCACAGAATAGGCCCTGAATAAATAAGTGTCAAGTAAATAAATGAACCAATCTCATAGTTTGGAAAGACCAAACAAAACAAAACTGCACTCACAATACTTGCAATATAAACTGAGGGTGCAGCATAGAGTGGTAAAGAAAATCAAACTGAAAAATTATACAGAAATCAGCCAGCCAAAACCTGTCACTTTGCAAACATAGAAGACAAGGTCCAGAGAAATTAAGTGACTTGACTAAGTCATAAGCTCCTGTTTTGACAGAAAAAAATAAAATGGTTCACTACAGGTCCTGATTTCTTATACAGATACGGTAATTATAGAATCTAATAACACCACTTCAATCTCAGTGAAGTAGGCCTCATAAATAAGTGGAATAAAATGGCTGTAGGTCAGGCCCCTTGCCCAAATACATCAACCTCACTGCCTGTCACCAACACTATGA
Organism: Daubentonia madagascariensis; assembly: GCA_023783475.1. Taxonomy (NCBI): domain Eukaryota; kingdom Metazoa; phylum Chordata; class Mammalia; order Primates; family Daubentoniidae; genus Daubentonia; species Daubentonia madagascariensis. Next base: position 32,984,426 of record JAKFHU010001035.1, on the reverse strand, counting down.
CTTTATTCCTTTGAATCTCGAGAGGTTTTTTAAAACACACCTTACTCTGTTATCAGCTAACACTTTAGCCAGTTGAGAGCAACACTGAGAGCCACCCAAGGTGTCAATAGGGGATGAACAATCTGAGCTTTGAAGTATGGAAGATATAGATTCAAATCCCAGGTCCATGATTTAAATAGCTGGTTGACCTTGAGAAAATGACTTAACCTCTGTAAGAGTCTAATAGCTCAGTATCTGGTATGACCATAAGCCTCTAGTTATGATTAGTACTATGCTTTGCAATTTTGCCTAGTACAAAGCTGGAAGATCAGTCCTAGCCTGAGATCAATAGAGGTAAAAGGAAAAGCAAACGTTGGAGTCTCCTGAGGGGTCTAGATGTGCAGGTTTCCAGGGTCAGGGATACATTAAGCTTCTTCTGGGTCTGAAGTACCTCACTCAGAAGTGAGCCCCGCTCAGGGGCAGATTACGGCTGCAAAGCCAGAATGGAGAGCTTGCATCGGTGGCAGCAGCCTCGCCCCAGCTGTGGGTGGGAAGGGAGCCCACCAGTAACCAGTTGCTTGCTAACTTTGAGCCTAAAGATGGGGTTAGAGCTGGATTAAGGATCTGCCCCTACACCAATCTATCAGAGGTACTAAAACATCCCTGGGAATGTAAGAAAGAGAAAACTAGATTTATCAGGACTTCTCTCAAGGAAGGTATCTTGGGTGACTGAAACGTATGCTTCAGTAAGCTTCCTGAGGGCAGGAAGTGTGCGTGTGTGTGTGTGTGTGTGTGTGTGTGTGTGTGTTTGGGGTGGGAGTGGGGTATCCTAGATGCAGGCTTGAGTAGCAACAGATGGTCACCAAAAAGCCTTCTTGTAGGATTTTTGTTTTGCTGAGTGATGTAGCCAACGTGAGCCCAGAGCTGAACTGCTATTGATCCTGGATGGGAAATTGAGTACTGCCCTGGGGGAGCTTCCTTTTCCACTCTTCTTCCACGCAGGGATTAGTCTCTCTTCATCCAAGCTTGGAATATTGAAAGAAAATCCATTTGAGTAAGTGCCAGATTTTTAGCCTGCCTCTGGTATCTTGATCCAGCTCTGTCTGTGAGACCTTAATTTTAAATCTCAGGAGCCCCATCTCACTAACCCCAGCTGATGGGTTCTGCAAATCACGACCTCCGCATATCCTCTGGGGCTGCTTTTCTAGCCAGAACCTTGGAAAGGCTGCCCAGGAGGGGGTCCCCATTTGTCCCCGTAGCCAGTCAGACATTGGTAGATATGATTTTGCTACTGGTAACAGCTAGTTACTGGACTAGGTGAACTTACTTGATTTGTCTCTCTATTTCAGAGTATTTCCAATAAAATTTCATAGTAGTTAGTTATACATACGCAGATGATCAGGGCTCATGCCTTTCACCAAACACTTTCCTACTTCTGGACCTTTGTTCCTCCATCCTCCATCCCTCAAATATCTTTCCTTACCTAATGAAATAATTCTCACCCTTCAAGGCTCAATTCAAGCACCTCCTTCTCTATGAAACCTGCCCTGATCCTCCAAGTCATAATTAGTCACTCCCTCTTCTACTACATTCTCATACTGTATTATTAGTATTTCTTCCTGCTGAGAATTATAGGCAATAGTCTCTATGTCTGTTTCCCATACAACACTATAAGCCCACCTAGAGGAGGGGACGTTTCTTATACGTATCCATTGTACCTGGCAGGTAACTGGTTCCTTTTTCAAAAAATTTTTTTTCAATTTTTAATTGACAAAGTATAATTGTATATATTTATGGGGTACAATGCAATATTATAATATATGTATACAATGTAGGGTGATTAAATCAAGCTAATTAATATATCCATCCCTCATATACTTATCATTTTTGTGGTGAAAATGTTTGAAACACTCCCTTAGCAATTTTGAAATATACAATATATTATTAACTAGTCACCCTGCTGTGCAATAGATCTCAAAAACCTATTCCTCCTGTCTAACTGAAACTTGTACCCTTTGACCAACGTCACTCCATTCTACCCCCTCATCCACCCACTCCAGCCTCTAGTAACCATCATTCTACTCTCTACTTCTATTAGTTCAACTTTTTTAGATTCCATATATAAGTGAGGTCATGTATATTTGCCTTTCTATGCCTAGCTTATTTCACTTAGCATAATATCTTATGACCCTAGAGTGCTGGACTTGAAGCCTTAGGATAAACATAGCATATCTCCTTATAGTGACAATTTTACTCCTTATAGTAGCAATTTTACTCAATTTTCAGCAATTTTTAAAATTATCATATACTTTTAAATGCTCAGTTATTTTATAGAGGAGGTGCACAATCAGTTTGAGTTTTAAAGATAAATACATTTATATCATTTGTTCACCTTCCTCTGACACGTGAACAGTTTGAGAATTTTTTGCAGTGGGCACTCAACACAAGTTTAAGTTGAATTTAATTTAATCCCAGGAGATGTTTATAGTTAATTATTTCTTTCCCTAAAGAAAACAACACAGAACTTTATTTGTTCATATTAATAGCAAGGAGACCTATTCTTTTTTTTTAAATTAATGAGTTGAAAAAGGCAAACTGGAAAAATCAATGCTATTTTACCTAAATTGTAAATTTTATTTTAACAAAATCTCACTAAACATGTAGACTGAGAAATCTTTCAGAGCACTACCCTTTGGGAAAGACTAAATGCTTCTTTGTATTTAAAATAATGTTTATAAGGATACATCATACACACAAAATAGCATGTGCAATGTATGCAGTATACTCTTCAAAGTCTTAATAGCATCTGATAAGTAAAAATTTAAGTGAATAATAAATAATAAATATTCACCAAGTGAAATATCCTTGAGACTTTATGAAGCCGCTGCCAAGAAGTAGAAGGTAGGACTAATATTGGATTTTAATTTTTTAAATATTCATTATTTATTTATTTATTTATTTATTTTTAGAGAGAGTCTCTCTATGTCACCCATGCCAGAGTACAGAGGCATGATCATAGCTCACTACAGCCTCAAGCTCCTGGGCTCAAGTAGTCCTCCTGCCTCAGCCTCCCAAGTAGCAAGGACTACAGGTGCGTGTCACCATGCCTGGCTAATTTTTTTGTACACTTGGGGTTTCACTCTCTTCTTGAACTCCTGGCCTCAAGCTGTTCTCCCACCTTGGCCTCCCAAAGTGCTGGGATTACAGGTGTGAGCCGCCGTACCTGGCCTAATATTGAATTTTTAATTCGGTATATTAGCTTAAGTACAGCCAAACAGAAATGAACCAGCTATGACATTATTTGTAAGCCTTACTTTATACTACATTGCTTTAAAACCTAAATTACAAATACAATTGTAAAAGCAATACATGCTCAATGTAGAAATGTTGAGAACCTGCACCATCTTTCCTGCTCGTTGCTCGTGGAAGGGTAAATGGGAAGCTAAATGGCCCCTCTGGAGCTCCTGGAAGACAGCAGAGGGGACAAGGGTGGCAGGCAGAATCTGGAGTGAGCGCTCCACCCCGAGTGACTGACACCAGCTAGACTGTTCATGGGACTTATTGCAGCCAAAAGGCCAAAGTGCTGCCCAGATTTTGAGTTTTATATGTAGCCCTTTTATCTTACAAATATAGTTTCAGAACTTTATTCCCCCAATTCCCTTTGTAAAAGCAATGGCTTTCCAATCAATTCTATTTGATTTTAGCAATATATCTTTTTAATAGCATATTATTTAGTCAATGATCCCCTCCTAAATTGGAATCAAATGGTCTCATCTCCTTTTTATATCTTATTCCACCATCCAAATTATTCTTTGCTTTATCTTTTATTTAATCATGCATTAATTATAGACTTTTTGCCTACCTATAAAAGTCTTGATCAAAATCCTTCAGTGACTCCTAAAGTTCAAACCTCCTAACCCAACAGACAAACCCCTTCGTGATCTAGCCTCTGCCTAGCTCTGCAGATTCATCTTCAGTCATTCCCACACTGGGCTCCTATCACAAAGACAGTCATGGTCCACCATCCATCCTAGCCTCTGGGCTTTATAAATGCTGTTCCCTCAGTGGACATCCTTCCCCTACATCAGACTAGCTGTCAAACTCCTAGTGTCTTTTAAGATTCTGTACCCCTTCCTTGTCTTTCTTGATGTGTCCCAGTAGAATGAAGCCCTGCTTTTCTGTGCTGCCATAGCATCTTGCTCACACTTCTATTGTAGTATTTATGTCAAATTACAAATGTAAAAGTCTCATTTCTACAAGATCAGGGGTCCATATACTCTCAGGGTATCCATGAATATCCTGAATTATAGGCAAAATTTTATGTATGTTCATTTCCTGGTGAAAGGGTTCAGAGCTCGCATCAGTCTCTCAAAGGAGTCCATAAATACTCTCTTAAAATAAATTAAGAGCCACTGCACTAGATCACGAGTCCCTAGGAAACAAAGAGTGAGTCTCTATGTTTAAGATGTCTAATGTTAGTTGAATGAGCATTTCAGTTATTGTTTAAAGGTAGATGTTTATTCTAGTAAAGATATACAGTAAATTCAACCTCCTCTATTCATTGATTCTTTTTTTTAAGTAGACAGGAAGTGTGATACAGTGAAAAGTACAGTGGACAAAACGAAAAATATGGAAGGATTTATACCAAACTACTAATAGTGGTTATGCTTGGAAAGAGGGATGGGCTTTTACATTTTACTTATAGTCTTCTTTCTCGATCAAGTTTGTTTATTTTACAATGAGCACTTTTTAGTTTTGAAATTTAAAAATAAATTTTAAACTTTGGGACTTTTTTCTCAAGTGTGTCAGACATCTAGCTTCAAATCCCAGCTCTGCTACTTATTTAGTTTTGTGACCTGGGAAAGTAAGTTAATTTTCACAACCCTATGTTTCCTCAACTGTAAATTGGGCATAATAGTCACCTGCCTCACATGGTTATTAAGTGACAAAGTCCAGCATAAAGTAGGGACTCAGAATATATTAGTTCAAAGTAAAGTAGAGGTTGTCTTCCTTAAGGTTGACTCCTTGAAGTCAGGAGTTCGAGACTAGCCTGAGCAAGAGCGAGACCCCCATTTCTACCAAAAACAGAAAAATTAGCCAGGCACAGTGGCATGCACCTGTAGTCCCAGCTACTCAGGATGCTGAGGTAGGAGGATTGCCCGAAGCCAGGAGATTGAGGTTGCAGTGAGCTATGATGATGCCACTGCACTCTACCCAGGGCGACAGAGTGAGACTCGGTCTCAAAAAAAAAAACCCTATATTAAAACATAGTTCATTATTTTCTCAATACTGAGTAATTATTCATATATGTAGTAAATCTGATATAACGCAGCTGGTTTATAAGGTGGCTATTAGCCCTGACTGCTAACTAATAAAGTAATCCCATAAATTATTTGTTGGCTTTTAAACAAACAAGTGTTACAAAATTCTAAAAAGAAATTTATAATACTTCTGCTTCAAGAATAATCACTGAGTTAAACTAAATTCTTAGTTTATCTGTGTTATTACTAGAAACAAGTTCTTTACTATTTTCACTTACCTCCTGTCCTGTCTCCACCAGGAGACATCACATCATGTTTTTTGAAGTCTTCTTCCTGATTTCTTTAGAGGTTCTATAAAAAACAAAATTCTATTGATAGTAACAGGTATCTTGCATTTTATACCATCATTTTGGCTTATAATTTTATAAGTGAAAGTTCTTATTATATATGCAATCCATTGTTGTTAAAAATTTCGAATAGTTCAGACCCCAAAATATTGAAAGCCACAAATCTAGTTTTTCTTAAGTATCCCACATTAAATGAAATCACCCACATCAAGTGACAAGTGAAATCAGGTTGTAATAGGTTTTTCTGTAGGGGCTAATTGAGGTGCTCTACAATCAAAACTACATACAAATCCATTTAGGAAACCTATGATTTATATGGTTTTTGCTGGCAGTATAGCAGGTTCCAAGCCAGCTGCATGGGCTTCGGTTTCCTGATCTGTATAATGGGCATAGTAATAATAATATTCACGTTACAGTGTAGATTTGAGGATTAAGGGACATAAGGCTGGAGGGAGGGGGACTGGGATGTGGGGGGATGGGCAAAGGCTTACTTAGTCACCTTAGTGACTCGTTTTGTCAAAAATCCTTTATCCCAGGTGAATCTATGTTTATTCCCAGCTTGGCTCGCTCTTTTTTTTTTTTCTTTACTGAAAATTTTTCATAAAAGATTACTTTTGTGCATAATGCTGTATTTTGTCCTAAAGGAATATAAGAGGCAGTTTAAGGTCTGATACTGGCTCTGTCAGATGCTGTTAGTTGCCACCCAGTATCCATTCTCCCCTTTTCCTTTAGTAACCCAGTTAAAAGACTATATTCCTTCTCCCTCACAGCGAGATGTGACCATGAGACTAGATTTCTACCCATGCTATAGAAGTAGAAATAACGTGAGTGACCTCTGGGAAGTCTCCTAAAAGGGGAGAACACACCCTTTTTCCCCCATTCCTCCTTCCTGCCGGCTGAATATGAATGAGATACTTGGAACCCAAGCAACCTTCTTGGACCAAGAGGTGATACACTAAGGATGGCAGAAGGGCAAGACAAAAGGAACCTGGGTCCCCACACCAAGGAACTGATCTAACAGCTCTGGACTGCCTACCTCTGAGCTTTTGTTTTGTTTTGTTTTGTTTTTTAATGTAAGAGAGAAATATACTTCTAGCTTCTTTAAGCCACTTTTATTTTGGTTTTTCCATTATATACAGATGAACTCAATCCTTACTGATATGCTGGTCCTCTAGGAAGTTATCCAGAAGTAAGAACGATTTTTAATTCTGGAAAGTTTTCTCACATATCCTTGGAGCATATATGTGCTTTCTACTTATTGACAACAACTTCTCCACCTTGAGAAGCCTCTAGTGTGTCACTCCAGCTCTTATTTTTACCCTTTCTCCCTTGCATTGCCCACATTTTGGATACTACCCACTCATTTGAGCTCTGCAGATAGAAACTTGGAAAATGGGGCCATTCTGTTGTGAAATAAAGAAGGAAAGCTTGGCTAAAATTAAGTTTTTAGGTTTTTTTGTGGATTATAGAAAAACAGAGTGCATTTGAATTCAACAAGTATTTATTAAGCATATACCACATAAAAGGCATTGTGCCAGGTGTGGGGAGAAACACAAAGATGACAGTGTTCCTGCTTACAGTCCAGTAGGAAAGATGAGACACAAAAATAACTATAACACATGACGGATTATGACAAATTAAATAAGAAAAGTCTAAAGTGCCTAAAACTCTCAGGGGAGAAAAGATGAGTTCCGGTTGTGGGGATTACAGAAAGTTTCATGAAGAAAACAGGATTTGAGCTGGGCTTTGCGCGATATGAGGAAATGGTCAAAAGAGGATCAGTAAAGAAACAAAGTAAGGCACAGGCGGCATCCTAGGAGTATGGAGGCTGGAGTAGAAGGTGAGGCTAGACAAGTGGATTGGGGTCAGGTAGAGGGCCATAAATATCTTCTCTGGAGCCTGCTCTGCAGTGGAGAGAATAAGGAGTCACTGAAAGTTTTTAAGCAACTGGCAAAGTCACATCTTCTGTAAGAAGACAACTTTTTGGCACTAGAGAAAAGACCAGCTCCAAAAAGGCCAGTGAGTAGGTACCTTTAATAACCCAAGTAAAAGATAGTGATGTCCTGAATTAGGGGAGTGACTATTACAAAGGAAAGGAGGGCACAAATAGAAGTGACATTTCAAGGTTACTGCATGATCTAAATTTATACTTTGCTAAAGAAAAAGAGTTGGACTATAACTCTCAGATTCAGAAGCAGAAAATATACCATAAAAGAATTTTAAAAATTACTCTAAACTTATTTGAACTGGGAACTAAAAGGAGGCTGAATATGCTGTAATAATGACCTTATTGATTCTACAATTTTAGCAGAGCCTTAACTTTTATTTTCTCCATATGTCAATTGGAGTTGCACTGACTAACTCTGCTAGGAGATGGGGAAAGAGTATTGAAAAGTACCTCAGAGAAGAAATACAACCCATCCCTTCCTTCCCATTGTTCCTTCCTTTGCCCAGGTGTTAGGGTAAATAGCAAGTGTCAGGGTACCTTACACAGTAAGGTTTTTCCACTATGCCCCAACTATGCCTTTACTCTGTTTATGCACCATCTCTACCCTCCCCACCTACCCACACACTCCATAAGAAATCCAGTGAATATTTAAGAAGAAGAGGCTTTTTAGAGAGCATAAGAATTTTCCAGGCTGGGTGCGGTGGCTCACACCTGTAATCCCAGCACTTTGGGAGGCCAAGGTGGGAGGATCACTTGAGCTTAGGAGTTTGAGAACAGCCTGAGCAACATGGTGAGACCCTGTCTCTACAAAACAGAAAAATTAGCCAAGCATCATAGTGTGTGCCAGTAGTCCCAGCTACTTGGGAGGCTGAGGCAGGAGGATCACTTTAGCCCAAGAGTTTGATGTTGCAGTGAGCTATGATCATACCACTGCACTCTAGCCTGGGTGACAGAAAAAGACCCTGTCTCAAAAAAAAAAAAAAAAAAGAATTGTCCAGTATTTGCCTCTTTGTGGCTCACTAAAACCATAACAGTATAGCCTGAGGAAAAATGGAAAGGGTTGGCATAGCTCCATAATAAAAGCATTGTATCCTCAAATAGCTTTGAAATAAGTAGGTCCCAAAGATAAATCCAAAACAGCTACTCCCTCATTTTCAGGGAATAAATTCTACAGATTTTCTCAAATGGATAAATTTGATTATCTGATCAGCTGCCATTTTCTCTTTATTTTTCTAATTATTTTAGGAAGACTTGATCCGTTGTTAATACCTACTACCTTCCCTTTATCAATAAGGGCAGGAACAGACAAAATAATAACGAACCTACCTCTGTAATATTAGCAATTTATGATTTGTTTAGTTTATCTTATTTGGGACACTGAAACTGTTTTACAAGTTCAAAAATGAGGAGTCTTTTTTTTCTTCTGTGATTCCCAAGGTGATTCTTGGCACTCTGACAGGCACAAGTCCTTGGGGAACAGCAGCAGTAATGTGATGGATATCAGTTAAACTGTGTTTCACTCTCATGTAAATTGTGTGTGGAGGGGAAGGAGAATCAGCATCTTCCACACTGTCCCTAAGAGAAGATTAGCAAGAATTATTAACTTAAAGATTCTTACATTTTATAAAAATCCAGAAACTAAGAGAAATATTGAACAACTCTTACTCCAGTCCTAAAATCAAAATCAAAGGTTCTTAACCTGGGGTCCATGCACTGGGCTTCAGACCACCTGTAAACCTCCTGCAATTGAATACAAAATGTTGTGAGTTTACATTTTTTTGCAGAAAGGGTGGACTGGTTTCTGAAGATTCTGAAAGTGACCCTTTGCCCCAAAAAAGGTTAAGAACTGCTGTCATTAAAGAAAAAGAAAGTAAGGAAAGGAGGGAGAGAAGAAGAAAGGGAGAAGGTAGGGAAGGCAGGAAGGAGGGAAGGAGGTCGATCTTTGGGTGCATATTGCTTAGCGTTTACTAGTGGCCTGCTTATAAGTATATAAGTACACTCATACACAGAGAAGAGGGAAGGAAGGAGCGGGAATAAAGAGAATTCAGGAATCTCATCAATTCTGTCTCAAATCAAACCAACCAAATGTATGTGAAATTTGTACGTGGCACTGATCTGCTAACTTTCTGCTTCAAAACGCATCATATATATTTGTATTAAAAGTTAACCATAGTATGATTATCTTGCTTTCAAAAGCCTCTGAGTTTTCAAATGGGTTTAGATTGCATTTTCAGAACCTATGGTATTAACAAAAATGTAGATGTTAATTAAATTTGTGGAAACTGTTTAGAATAAGTATATGTCAAAAACTTTTTTCTCTAGTATAAACTTCTGATCACGTATGTTGAATCCTTCAGAAGTAGACTCCAATGAACTAGCTATATCATTTGCAGCAATATGATGTTGTATTGAAAGGAGCTATTAAAAAAGATAAAAGGGTGATACAAAGACAGATTTCTATATATTCAGAATACTACTGTTTAAGCATATAAAAAATCATATAATTCCAATACTAATTATAATGGAATCCTATTCTCACTTAAGAAGAGAAAACTTCTAAGTGAAACTCAGTTCTTCTCATCATACCCCCAAAACCCCTTAAAGTATTTAGAATTAGGCTTCACTAGTAAGTGCCCCTGTGTAATTAATCAGCACACATTTTCAATCAGCACACATTTTTTTCTGTGCATAGAGGAGTGAACTCTAATAGAATCCTTTGTCCTTTTTCTGTGTTACAAAGGCACAAACCAATCTCCCTCCATCCCTAATCCTTTTCATTCTTTAATTATTCCTAATCCCAAAGAGGCATGTACATATTAGATGTATGCTGCCTGTCATTCTTTCTTTAAGATTGCTCTCAAAATTGAACTCCGCTTCGACTAAATATATAAATATGCAGAACAACTTCAGTCCCAAACAATTCATTAGCTAACAACCTGCAAAGGTAGTTAAGACATAATATAAAAATTAAGCAAGGAAATAAATGAATATTTTACAAATTGTCACAACTGTTGAATAAAACTTATTTCTTTGAATGGCTACCTTAAATAAATGTTAGCATATTTTGAATTTAAATTAGTACATCATATGGTAAGGATTGATGAGTTTTCTTCTCTTATAAAATTATTTCCCCTTTCAATGCCTCTTAAAGTACGTAAAAGCACACACTTACCCCATGGTGCTCGCTGTGGTTATATCATCCTCAGATCAAGGCTTATCTGGATTCTGAATTAACTCAAAGGTTATAAAAAGAAGCAGTAGAGAGGTTTGACTTCCCCTGAAACGAGACTGTCGTATGCTAACCAGGCTTTTAAATGAGGAAAACTAGTGTCTCTTCTAATTATATAAGCACCAGGTCAAATTCTAGCATCAACTAATCGAACAACTGAACTGCATTTGTTTCAAGGAGTAAAAGGAAGAAAACCGTTTAAGAGGAGTAGCTTTGGTATCTTAGCAAACTGAAAATTATACACTGAAAAGTTACTAATATAACAATAAAAAGTTAAAGATTTCAAGAGTAAAATATTTATCTTGCTACATTAAATAATTTGAAGAAAAATATTGGGGAAAATTTAGTTTGTAACAAAGCAGAGAGTTTTCTATAAAGTATTTTCCAGAAGTTTTAAATGTGCATTATATGTCCTGGTCCCTGAAAATATCCTCTCACCTTATCTTAACTTGTCCACTATTTATTTCTTTAAAAATTCCAGCACAATAATAATATTTAATTCTAAAATCATACCAGAAAATGTCTAATTTTTAAAATGCATCTTTGAACTCTTACAAATAGGGTCTTTTGAAATTAAATACAAAGCTAATATTATGAGAAACTAACAAAAAAAATTTTAAAAGACATTTCAATTCAAATTTATACTAGTATAGAAAAAATTAAAATATACATTTTTTGTCAATGATGTATTGAGAAACACAAATATTCACAAGATTTTGAATAACTATGACGAAATTATCTATTGCATACACTATTTTTTGTCAGTTTTAGAATAACAGAGTTTCAGCAAAAACACTCAGGTCTTTATTGTAATTTTTAAAATGTAGCTGACATATAATGTTCTGACCATTTTAAAATTATTTTATATAGAAGGTAAAGAAGCTTTCTGCACATGGAATATATGATAACACACATATGTACTTTTTAAGAAATTGAGATATAATTCACATACTGTACATAAAATTTGCCTCTTTAAAGTGAACAATTCAGTAGTTTTTAGAATATTCACAACATTGTGCAACCATCACCATTATCTAATTCTAGCATGTTTCCGTCACCCCAAAATGAAACCCCATACCTCCTAATTCCTTCCTCCCCTGTACCACTCATCTATTTTCTGTCTCTAAGGATTTGCCTGTTCTGGGCATTTCACATAAATGGAATCATATAATACGTAGCTTTTTGTGACTGGTCCCTTTCTCTTAGGACAATGTTTTCTAAATTCATTCTTGTTGTAGTATCAGTACTTTATTTCTTTTTATGGCTGAATAATATTCCATGGTGTGGACATGCTACATTTTGTTTATCCATTCATCATTTGATGGACATTTGGGTTGTTTCCAGTTTGAGGCTATTATTAACATCTTAGTCCATTCATGATGCTATAACAAAATACCTTACACTGAGTAATTTATAAGCAACAGAAATGTACTGCTCACAGTCCTGGAGGCTGACATGTCCAAGATCAAGGTGCCAGCAGATTTGGTGTCTCGTGAGGGCTTGCTCTTTTCTTCAAAGATAGCACCTTCTTGCTGCAACCTCACATGGCAGAAGAAGCAAGCAAGCTCCCTCACACTCTTTTATAAGGGCACTAATCCCATCCATGAGGGCTCTGCCCTCATGACCTCATCACCTCCCGATTCTTCATACCACCACAATAAGGGTTAGGTTTCAACACAAATTTTGGAGAGACACAAACGTTCAGACCATAGCAATGAATAATGCTGCTATGAACATTTGTGTACAAGTCAATTCTCTTGAGTACATACCTAGGAATTGCTGAGTCATATGGTAACTCTATGTCTAATTTTTTGAAGGACTGTTTTCAACAGCAGTTGCACCATTTTACATTCCCACCAGAAATGTTTGAGGATTCCAATTTCTCCACATCCTTACCAATCTTTGTTATTGTCTTTTTTTTTTTTTTTAAATATAGCCATCCTAGTGGGTGTGAAGTGGTATCTCATCATGGGTTTGACTTGCATTTCCCTACAGGGTAATGATGTTGAACATCTTTTCATTTGTTTATTGACCATTCACTCGTACATCTTCTTTGGAGAAATGTCTATTCAAATTCTTTGCCCATTTTTAAATTGGGTGTTTTTTAATTTTTTTTTATTATTTTTCATTGTTTTTTGAGTTAGTTATAAGAATTCTTTATATATCCTGGAAACTAGACCTTTATCAGTGTTATGATTTTTATTGTTATGGTTTCTTTTGTTTTTCTTTTTTTTTTTAAATCAATTTTCCCTTTTTTTTCTCTTCCTTTAAACACCACGTCCGGAATCAACTTCCCTTTAAAGTCATGTTATGGTTTCTTTCTAATTTGGTCTTGAGGTCTCTCTGTCAAGAAGGGCGGTAAGCCAAGATAGCTACTGTCAAGCAGAGCCCCGACTGGTCAAGGCACCCTGTGATTTTTGGTCAGGACACAGAAAGAAAGCTGGGGCATGGGGGGTGGGGAACTAGGGAACCCTACATTTGCCCACTGTTAGTAGGAATGCAAATAGTGCAGCCACTGTGGTAAACATTATGAAGGTTCCTCAAAAGATTAAAAATAGAACTACCGGCAGGCACAGTGGCTCAAGTCTAATCCTAGCACTCTGGGAGGCTGAGGCAGGAGGATCGCATGAGGTCAGGAGTTCAAGACCAGCCTGAGCAAGAGCAAAATCCTGTCTCTACAAAAAATAGAAAAATTAGTTGGAACGCGGAGGTGCGCACCTGTAGTCCCAGCTACTCTGGGGGCCGAGGCAGGAGGATGGCTTGAGCCCAGGAGTTTAAGCTAGGCAGACGTCATGGCACTCTAGCCCGGGCAACAGAGTGAGACTCTGTCTCAAAAAAATAAAATAGAACTACCACACACTTCAGCAATCCTACTTCTGGGTATTTATCTAAAAGAACTGAAATCAGGATCTCAAAGAGATATTAGCACTCCCATATTCATTGCAGCATCATTTACAATAGCCAAGTTGTGGAAACAACCTAAATGTCCAGCAACAATGAATAAGGAAAATGTGGTAGATTCATACAATATAATACTATTCAGTCTTTAAAAAGAAGGAAATTCTGAAATATGTGACAACATGGATAAACCTTGCGGACATTATCCAAAGTGAAATAAGCTAGTCACAGAAAGACCAATACTGCATGATTCCACTTGTATGAAGTGTCTAAAATAGTCAAACTCATAGAATCAAAGAGAGAAATAGTGGTTACCAGAGGCTGGGGTAAGGGGAAAAATGAGGAGTTACTAATCAATGGGCATAAAGTTTCAGTCAAGCAAGATGAACAAGTGCTAGAGATTTGCTGTACAACATTGTACCTATAAATAACAATGATGTATACTTAAAATTTTGTTAAGAGAGTAGATCTCATATTAAGACTTCTTACTGCAATAATGAAAAAAAATTCAGTGGGGACAAATATTTGCATACTTGCAAAGGGCAAGACAGGGAAAATCTTTTTCTTCTAAAATAAACACACAAATATAAACTAGAAAAAACAAAAAGATGACAAAACTCAGGCACAAGATTGGAAATTGACATTACCAAGATCTGGATAGTTCTGCTGTAGGTACTAAAATGAGCAAACTCTGAATTGAATTACATTATTTAAAACTAATTATAAGATAATGAAAATAAAGTTCAAAAATGCATAAGTGAGTGATGGTTTTATTGGAAAACTTACAATACAGAGGAAGTGTATGAAGCAATTTCAAATAACAGATTTAGTTGCTTTCCTTACAACTAAAAGCTTCAGGTACTTTAATGCAGAACATCTACATGTGGAGCTTTAGTCTCAGGCCTGGAGCAGCTGTGAAATGAAAGTTACCACTCCATTCTAGTCCTCGGATATCAGTATATTCCCCTTCACCTTCCACCCTGCAATAGTAAAAAATAAGCTTGTTCATTAACCATGACCAAGAATTTACATGACTGTAAATTCTTGGTCATGGTTAATGTAAGATTGTCTAGCATACTATATACTATTGCATATTATATACTATATAAACATTATATCTTTCCATTTTCAAGCTTTGATTTAAAAACCAGCATCCTGCTTTCATATCCTACAACAAAAAGACTATTCCAAACAAACATTGTCATTTCACAAATTTTAGTGTCCAAGACTTTAGGATCACATAAGCTAAGTTCACACAAAACCAAAACAATCAATTAAAAAATAAAAAGTTTATATTGGTTATCTGGCTTAATTAGTTCATTCATCTATTCAACAATATTTCTTTACCATCAACTATGTTTGAGGTTCTGTGCTCTGTGCTGGTGTTTTCTTGGACTCTTGGGAGTGGTAAAAATGTACTTCACATAAACAAACAGAACTTTATCCCATAGGTTAGATTTTTCTCCCTTTATTAATATCAATGGAAAAAGTTTATGTGCTATAGTCACAGACTTGGAGTCAAAACAGGTGAACAGGGCTGGGCTTGGTGGCTAACACCTGCAATGCCAGCACTTTGGGAGGCTGAGGTGGGAGGATGGCTTGAGGCCAGGAGTTTGAGGCCAGCTTGGGCAACATAGCAAGATCCTGTCTCTAAAAAAAATTTTTTTTTCAATTAGCCAGGAGTGATGGCATGCACCTGTAGTCCCAGCTACTCAGGAGGCTGAGGCAGAAGGATCACTTGAGCCGAGAAGTTTGAGGCTTCAATGAACTATGATCAGGCTACTGCACTCTAGCCTGGGTGACAGAGCAAGATCGTCTCTCTAAAAAAAAAAGAGGTGAACACTTTTCTGTCCTCCTCAAAATGTATTCACATCGACCACTCCATAACAATTAGGTTGAATTTTCAATTCTGGAAATAATCAAGGGGTATTTATAAATGTACTTGAACTTCGGGATGGTATGTCATGGTATTCAGTATGAAGATTAAGCTTATAAAGCCGTACTCATGTTTTGTTTCACTTTTATTTTTCCTACAAGCATATACTCGGAAAGGATAACAGTAGGTACATTTCTACAATTTGAAAATTAACTAATTTTGCTTACATTTAAAAATTAGTCTAGTAAAAATGGACACACATGTCAGGTCAAGATGAAATAAACAATTATGATATTACCTCCAAGGCTGCTTTTTAAAAAGTATATCAAGACATTTCAAATGAAGGTAATTTTTGACCTAAATTTTTCTCAGTAATTGCAAAAAGCTTTCCATTTCCAAGCTGACTGCAAATAGTTTTATAGGAATAGAGAGGTAAAGAGGATAAATGAAAAGTCTAATGAATTACCACAAAGAATGATGTTTGTTCCCTTTTGGAGGCTTATGATAGTCTTGGACTCTCTTTTAACACTTTTCCCCCCAAAAAAATAATCCAACAATTTTTAGAAACTAAATATATTACAAAAGAATATTTAGCATTAACTATAGTATTTAAGCAAACATACCTGAAAAAAATCTTTTAGAACTACAGTGATTTTTTTTTTTGTCTAATACATTTTATTTTTGCAGGGCACTTTATTTTAAAATGTTCTCAAAGCCTACCCAGAAGATAGGTCAGAAAGATGTTGTAATCCCTCCTTTCCCGACTAGGGAGACTGAGGTCCAAAGATTTTTTTTTATTATCTATTTTTAAATTTCAGAATATTATAGGAGTACAAACACTTTGGTTACATATATTGCCTATGCACTGCCCAAGTCAGAGCTACAATCGTGACTATCCCCCAGACAGTGCGTCCCGTACCCATTAGGTGTGAGTTTACCCATCCCCTCCGCCCCCCTCCCACCTGCCCAACCCCCGATGAATATTATTTCCATGTGTGCACATAGGTATTGATCAGTTAGTACCAATTTGATGGTAAGTACCAGTCGTGCTTGTTTTTCCATTCTTGTGATACTTCGCTTCAAAGAATGGGCTCTAGCTCCATCCACTACAGTGATTTTTTATTTCAAGCTCACCTATTTTCATTGAAATTTCCAGTGTACTTTGCCCCAGTTGGGAATGTATAAGTCCCCAATCCATGAAACATATTATCCTTAAATTGTCCTTCATATACTGCTCCTGAAAAATGTTCAAGTCTTCCAAAACCATTCATCTGTTTGTAATAAAGGAAATGACCTCAGAAACTAATTTTCAGTTTCCCCAAAACCTTTAAAAAATGTACACATATAAGTCTGTCATCCACTTAGTTATTATTTAATCAACTTTGTATCACCCTTTATTTCTATAGTAACAAGACAACATTTTTATCACTGTCCTTCATCTGTATCTATCTGTGAAGCCCACTAAATCAAATGTTCCCGATCTGAGGCATTTGAACATCTGGGGGTCCATGATGATAATAACAGGGGTCCTCATGATACCTTGTCTTAAAGGGCAACCAGTTTAGTCAGCTTAGGAAACAGTACAAAGTCATTGTTCAGAACTCAAGTTGGATTCAAGCAGACCTGGGTACACATTCCTGTTTCATCACTTACTAGCTGGGCAAGAAATCTGAGCCTGATTTCCCTCACTTGTAAAATAGAAGTATTAATGGTACTTACCTCATGAGGTTGTTATAAGGATTGAATGAGAAAATTATGTAATAGGTATAGCTTTACTCAATGAATGGGAGATGAGAAAGATGATGATGATGATTAGCTCTCTGCAATGAGTTTAATATTACTCGTATGTTAATATATGTTAAATATGATCATTTCTTATTTTTAGTATATAGTCTACTCATTATACGTGTTTTTGATTAATGGTGAAATGCCTGGAATCATTTACCCATAGGGTTATTTATTCACTGTCAGTATTAAAAACAACAATAATACCTTGTCATCTCTCCAGCTTCCTGTGTAGACAATCCCATTTGGAGTGGTATGAATACCCATTCCATTTCTCTCATAGATTCCAGAAGATGTTCTCGTACAGTCACCATCTAAATAAGGGAGAAATACTGACGATTGTAAGTGGGAACTCTGTTTTACTAACATAGTATTTATGTCTGGGCCTAATCACAACTGCACCCCTATGGTCCTCTTTGGTTCCCTAGCACTGAAAGCAGGGAGACCAGAAATGGGAAGATCCATGGACCTAGAACATGTCGTAAGCATTGAGACCCAACAGCCAGGAAGGTTGACAGGCCCTATAGGTTTCCAAGGCATACTGTCCAGACTTAACATTGGCGTTTTGATTTAAAAATCTGTTCATCCATTAGGATTTCTATGTTATTTTATTTAATGGAGTTAATATCCCAGTAATAGTTTCACAGTCTCATTTTTTCATTCTTAAGCTATTTAGCTTTCTGTATAGAAAAAGTATTTGAAATGTATGCTTACCATACTTGTCTCCATTTGGAAATATAAAGTTTACCTTATACACTTCTGAAGCTGTTTTAAAAGATTTAAGAAAAGTCATATAAGTTTAAATATTTTTATGTCATAAGACCTATAACCAATGTGCTTTAAACACTATCCAGATAGACTCACTTCACATGATCACAGCATATCATGATTACTTGGCATTTCCATTGTCTAGTGTATGGTCCTGGGGAAATAAATAATTTTGCCTAGATGATCTATTTTTATTTGTTTGTTTATAATAACAACATTATTAATGTATAATTCATATATTAAATTAAGGACAAAATTTATCCTTTAAAAGTATACAATTCAATGTTTTTTAGTATATTCACAGAGTTGTACAACTATTATACCACAATATAATTTTGGAATATTTTAATCACCCCAAAAAGGAACACTGTACCCATTAGCACTTACCATTCCCCTCAACCACCCCTCACCCCCCAACTCTAGTCCCCTGGCAACCACTAATCTCCTTTCTGTCTCAATGGATTTACCTGTTGTGGACATTTACAAATGAAATCACACAGTATGTGGTCCTTTGTGACTGGCTTCTTTCACTTAACATAATGTTTTCAAGGTTCTTTCATGTTGTATCATGTATCAGTACTTCATCCTTTTTTATAGCCAAATACATTGTATAAATATATTGTACAGAAATAGCACATTTTGTTTATTCATTCACCAGCTGATGGACATTTAAGTTGTTTCCAGTTTGAGGCCATTATGAACAATGCACTATAAACATTGTTGTACAAGTTTTTGTGTGGACATGTTTTTATTTCTCTTGGGCAGCCCATATGACCTATCGATTGTCCTACAGAGGTAAGGCAGATTGGGTAAAGCGAGGAATCTCTGATTGAAGAAATGGGAAATAAAGATAGTAAGTGGGGAAGGGCTGGAAGGGCCAAGTAGAATGAGACTGGAATGAGACCCAGGTGAAAAAGAAAGAAAGAAAGGCCACAAGACAGGAGGGGATCTGTGCCTCAGAGCCCTGGGATATTTTAGTGGGCTAAAACATCAGAAACTATTTTTTTTCGGACACTGAAGAAAACATATGCAGAGAGGATAAGTAAACTCTAACTTCTAGGACAGAAGAATCTATTATAATTTTACTCAAAGTGTGGCCCATGCATCAGAATCACTTGGGATGCTTCTAAGGTCCTTGGCCCTACCCCACATCTAATAAATCTGAATCTCTATGGGTGGGAAAGGGAACTGACAGTTCTAATTTAAAAATTAATTCAGGTGCCAGTTGAGAAAGCCTAGAGGCTCATCCCCTCTGAGGAGAACACGCAACACGTAGAACAATAGAATAACATGATAGTAGAAGATTTTTTAAAACTGTAATATCCTCAGAGAGAAAGGGAGGGCATAGTAGCCTTGAAACAGGAACAGGCAGTTATGAAAAAGAACCAATTAGCAATCCAGGAAATGAATAATATAATTGGTGAAATAAAGCTTCTTAGAAGGGCTGAATAACAGAATGGATACAATTGAAAGTAAGTTAGTAAACTGGAAGATTAGGTTGAAAAATATGCTTAGTAAGAAGCACAAAGAAAAAATTTTAAATATTGGAAAATAGACCCAAAATGCAAATGTCAATTTAATAAGAATTCCAAAGGGAAAGAATAAGGGGAGGACACAATATTTTAATAAATAGCTAAAAATTTCTCAGAACTGAAGAAAATAAGTAGTTAGGCTGCAAATGAGTACTAAGCAAAATCCCACACCTAGACAGGTTGTAGTAAAATTTCACAACATAGAGACAAAGGCCATTTAGGTTAGTTAAAAACAAGCAAACAAAACCCAGATTACCTACAACAAACTACAAAGGAATAAGAAACAGACCAACATCAGCAATAGTGGATGTTAAAAAAAAAATGGCAGGTCTTTAAAATTTTGAGGGAAGATTACTTTGAACCTAATATTCTATCCATAGCCAAACTATCAATCTAAAATGATGGAAACAAGATTTTTTTGGACATCGCAGAATTCAGAGTTTAGTACTCACACTTCATCTCTGAAAGGTATACAAGAAAATGTACTCTAACAGGGAGAAAAATGAATCCAGGAGAAAATAGGAAGATAAAAATGAAATGAGGAGCAAAGCAATTACTAAAAATGTATTTTTATTTATTGTTGAGAAAGTAATGTTAAGTACTGTTATTTTTTACATTGTTAGATATTATTATTACAAATAAGTTTTATCATCCCAGCCATGAGAGGGGGGAAAAAAAGAGAACAAGTTTTAAGGCCAGGCACAGTGACTCATGCCTGTAATCCTAGCACTTTGGGAGGCTGAGGTGGGAGGATTGCTTGTGGTCAGAAGTTCAAAACCAGCCTGACAATAGTGAGACCCCATCTCCACAAAAAATAGAAAAATTGTCTGGACGTGGTGGCATGCACCTGTAGTCCCAGCTACTTGAGAGGCTGAGGCAGGAGGATCACTTGAACCCAGGAGTTTGTGATTGCAGTGAGCTATGATAATGCCACTGCACTCTAGCCAGGGTGACAGAGTGATACCCGGTCTCAAAAGAAAAAAAAAAGAATAAGTTTTAAAATAGAATCTGTAACTAAAATTCAGGTAATATCAATATGGAAGTGATGTGAGGGGTAGACAGCAATCTTGCTAGAATTCTGATCTTGTTTAGGGGTTAAATATAGACACTAACACTAAATCTTAAAAACATATATAAATTTAGGTATGTTTGTTCTTTTTTTTCTATAATTTCTAAGATTTGGTTGTGGAAAAAGGGTTAAGTGTGGAAGTATAGAGAAACTGCCATGTGTGCTCGTGTATTAGTTATGCACATGTCTGCAAGATTTAAAGTTCCAAGGGGGCAGGGACTCAGAGTGCTTTCTAAGTGTTTAATGATATTAATACTAACTAGATTACCAAATTTACTTCTAGTTCCACACAGGTGCCATGCTGTACTCTCTCCCTGGAACACCCTTCTCTTCTTTGCCTGGTTAACTGCTATTCATCCTTAGGAATTGGCAAAATAGAGGGTAGTAGTTAAGGGTTCATGCTCTGGCATCAGACTACCTAGGTTTGAATCCAGACTCCACCATTTTCTTTGGCCTTGGACAAATTACTTAATTATCTATGCCTCAGTATCCTCATCCTTAGATAGGGCAAATTAAGTAAATGAGCTAATCTATGTAAAATACTTAGGCCAGTGTCTAAACTCTGTAAACATTAGCTATTGTTTTCTTGTAGCCTCAGCTCAGGTATTGACTCTTCCACAAAGCCTTTCTTCTTATTTTTCTTCACCTCCAGACTCCTTTAGGGGCTCCCACAGCATTCGGCGCCTATTCCTACTATAGTACTTAGGGCTCTATTATAACAAAACGATGCTTTTGTATCGCGATGCCCTATCACACCCGGCTCTTCCAGGACAAGGATGGAGGATTAGTCAAATCTCTTTTCTTATCCTCTATCCAACTCAGTGTTTAGTACTAATAGGAACTGAATGACTTGTGAACGAAGGGTACTTGAGAAGCAATCGTCAAATATCTATGAAACAGGGCAGTAAACGTAATCATACAAGAAACGGAAATGTTTTCAATTGCCCTTAGAAGGTTCTACATTTGAAACTTTGGAATGTTAGAGCTAGTGAGAACCTGGCACCACAGCGGAAAATGAAGGCCGGAGAGGTTGGCACGTGCCTAAGGTGTCACAACAGCGAATTAACGATAGAATCAGAGCTAGAATCCAAGCCTCCTGATTCCCAGACCAGGGGCTCTCCGCGCTCCCACCCCACCTCCCCGTGTAGACTGTCAGGAAGTATGTCACAGCCGTACAGAAGTTACCAGGGGCCAAGTTCTGACTCAATGCGAGTTATACTTAAAGATGCCCTTCCCCGCCGGCGTCGCTGGGAAGAGGGGCACTCACTTGACCGAGAGGTGTTAGAGAGATTTTCTTGACTCTGCAATTCCTCCTGGGCCGCCAGCTTTGCGGCCCGGAGACAACCAGGCGCTAGTACAATGCCAAGCGCGACTCGGTTGCTGGGGCGACCAGGCACCTCTCACCCGGAAGCGAACATGCGAGGGGCGAGGCTGAGCCAATCAGAGGGTGCAGGGGCTGTGCAGCTGCAGCTGGGCCACCGCGGAGCCTCTCCAAGTGAGATCTGTGATGGTGGCCGAGCCCAGTCGGAAACTCTGACCCCTGGGCGTCGCCTCCCGACATCCGCCGCGGGAACCGAAGCTGCAAGCCAGGTACAGCCCCCACTTCCGTAGGCAAGTGATGTGTGTTTGTGTTGCATGGTCTGCGCGTCGCCGCGGTTGTCAGTGTGCGGACCGTCTGCCACCTCCCTGCTCCGGGAGTGGTCAGGATCTGTGGAGCATCACGGCCCAATGTATCCCAGCCTGTCTGCCTGGGGCCGGTGAATCTGGACCGGCAGAATCTCAGGCCCTGGGACCGGATCAGGCAGAGCTCTGCAGCTGAGGTTGTCCACGCTCGGGCTGGAGGCGAGGAAGCGGAATTCAGGCTCCGAGCTGGGTGAGGGGTTGGATTGTAGGGGCTCAGGCTCCGTTTCCTGTCTCTGTCTCCATCTTGAACTGAGTGGCTATTTGGGGAGAGGGTTGAGAACGATGTGTGTTAGTAGAAAGGTATGAGATCTGGATATCTGGGTGGAGCTGGATATATTGTGGTCAGTCAGAGATTTACCTGGGAGGAGAGTGGTGTGTAGTCAGTTTTTAGTGCCTTGGGTATGAAACAAAGGATACTCGTAGATCCAAACTTAGGTCCCTGTATACACGGTGAAGAAAGATAGTTGGAATCTTCCCAGGCTAGATGGAACAGAATAGTGGAATCTAACCATGTGTGTTATACAACCTAATTCCTGTTCCTGGAAAACGTGTGGGGAGAATGATGTTGGATACCACTACAGCCAGCAAGTCTTCGTTTAAAATTTTGACTGCTTATCTTAGGCCAAGTTGTAAAGGTAACATTTTCTGGGTTGGTGTGAGACAAGTTGTTTTAAATCAGAGTACAGTATCTTCTTGATTTTTACCTAATGTTTTTCAGTACACACAAATTTACCTGGGCTAGGTTTTAGAGATGAAGTTCTGATCTGTTTGATTTGTACATCCTTCCCCTTTTAAAAAATTTTAGAAATAATGGGTAATTATTGATGCAAAACCTTACAGAATTCAGTTTTTCCCATTGTTTTGGTCACCTATTAAGCTTTTAATGACCCTACACTTTTGTGAGTACAGCTGACCCTTGAACAACAGTAGTCTGAACTGCTCGGGTCCACTTATAGGTGGATTTGTTTCAACCAAAGTGTAGATCAAAAATACTGTACAAAAATGCAGTATTCGTGTGATGTGAAACCCGTATACAAAGGGCCGACTTTTCCTATATGTTGGTTCCTGCAGGGCCAACTGTGGACCTGAGTAGATTTTGGTATATGTGGGGGGAGAGAGGATGGGGTCCTAGAACCAATCCCCTGTGTATACCCAGGGACGACTGTATTTAATGGTTCATTCTCTTGATTTCTTCAAGCATCCTCTCATGTGATCTCAGAGAGACATTACCGACCACTCGATCTAAAATAACAGCCTCATATTTTTTTTTCTTTCTTGATAGCACTTAACTGATAGTATACATTTATTTGTTTATTGTCTGTCTTACCCACTAGAAGGTAAGCTTCATGAGGCAGAAATTTTGTCTTCTTTACTGTTATATACCAAGGATCTAGCACATAATAAGTGCTCAATAAATATTTGTGAAATGAATAAATAGATAAATGAATCTCCATTCTCACATAAGTTATTTATTCAACCTTCGGCCATTCGTTCCACAAATACATATTGTATTCCTACTATATGCCAGACAATGTGTTAGAGTCAGAGTGGTAATCAAAATAGATATAGTCCTTGCCTTCAAAGAGCTTTCTGGGATTAGGAGTGGGGGAGACAAACATAAAATAAACACTCAATACGTATGTTTAATCATGGAGGATTTTGAAGAAAGGAATACCAAGGGACCTAGTTTAATTTCCACAAATTTGTGAATTTCCAAAATTTTTCCAGCTTTTGATTTCTAGTTTCATTTCATTTTGGTTGGAAAACATACTTTGTATTATTTCTATCTTTTTAAATGTATTGAGGTTTGTTTTGTAGCCTAGCATATGGTCTGTCCTGGAAAATGTTTCATGTGTACTTGAGAAGAATGTACATTTTGTTGTTGGGTGGAGTGTTCCATAGACATCTTTTAGGTCTAGTGGGTTTATAGTGTTGTTCAAGTCTTCTATTTCCTTGTTGATCCTCTGTCTAGTTGTTCTACCATTATTGAAAGTGGGGTATTGAAGTCTCCTACTATTATTACTGAATTGTCTATTTCTCCCTTCATTTCTGTCAGTTTTGCTTCATGTATTTTGGTGCTCTGTTATTAGGTACATATATGTTTATAATTGTTATATCTTCCTGATGGATTAACCCTTTTATCATTATGAAATATCCTTCTTTATCACTGGTAACATTTTTTGCTTTAAAGTATATATTGTCTGATGTTAACATAGCCACTCCACCTTTCTTGTGGTTGCCGTTTGCATGATTCTTCCTTTTATTCTTTTATTTTTATTTATTGTATCTTAGAATTTAAAGTGTCTCTCCTATAGAGAGCGTATAGTTGGATCATGTTTTTTAATCCAGTATGATAATCTTTGTCTTTGATTGGATTGCTTAATTCACTCACATTTATTTTTACTATTGATATAGTGGGAATTACATCTATCATTCCATTTTATTTTTTGATGTTTATATGTCTCATGTCTATTTCTTCTTCTGTTCCTACTTTACTGATTTCTTTTGCATTTAGTCATTAAATGAATATTTTCTAATGTAGTATTTTTGTGATTGCTCTGGGGTTTATCATGTACATCTTAATTTATCAGAATCAGCTTCGGATTTATACTAGCTTAATTCCAGTGATATTGTTATGGTTTGGCTGTGTCCTCCAAAAGTTCACGTATTAGGAATTAATCCCCAGTGCAACAATTTGGGAGGTGGGTCCTAATACGAGGTGATTGGGTCATGGGGGCAGAGCCCTCATAAATGGATTAAAGTTGTTATCATGGGAGTGGGTTAGTTATCGAGAGAGTGGATTGTTATAAAGTGAGTCTGGCCCCTGGTGCCTCTCTCTGTATTGCTCTTGCTTCTACCTTCCACCTTCTACCATGGGATGACCCTCCCCAGATGCCAGCATGGCACTCTTG
The DNA here is from genome assembly GCA_023783475.1 of Daubentonia madagascariensis. NCBI lineage: Eukaryota > Metazoa > Chordata > Mammalia > Primates > Daubentoniidae > Daubentonia > Daubentonia madagascariensis. Next base: position 32,959,139 of record JAKFHU010001035.1, on the reverse strand, counting down.
GACTTCCCAGCCTCCAATACCATGAACAAAATAAACTAATATTGTTTGTAAATTACCTAGTCTGTGGCATTCTGATATAGCAGAAAATGAACTACAACAGATACATAGAAGTATTACTCCTATATAGCTGTATTCCTTTCCCCCCTTTTTGTGCTATTATTGTTATACATATTATATCTATTAATGTTAACACACCCCAAAATACATTGTTGTAATTATTACTTTACCATCTGTAGTCATTTTCTTAGCTGAGTCCTGTTATGCTCCCACCAACCTGCTTTGTGCTGTTATTGGCAAATATATTACACATATGTAGCATTCCTATAGGTTATAGGCCCAACATTACATCATATACATGTTATTTTACACAATTACTCTTTTTTTCTGGTTTAATCAAGAAGCTTTTATGACATTTGGTTTTAAACAGTATGTAAATACAGTAATCTCTGAAGGATTTGGCAAAAATTTTTTTTCCTTTTCCAGTCTTTTAAAGTGGACACAGATTTACTTAGAATAAAGCTGATTTTAAGAGCACACAAGTGCTGAGCACAAATGATAGGATTAAATTTGGCAACCCAAGGTGATAAAGAGAAAAGACTAAAAGTAGGTACCCTTTGACAGAAGACTGATCTACCAAGGTGATAACCTGACAGTCAGAGGCCAAAGTCCTTACACTGCAAAAGCAAGAACAGATTAGTGCATGAACTGTCCAGTGGAGTCTGTAGCTGAACTTTGGTTTCTATTTATTACTTAAGAACAATTAGCATAGTTATGTATATTCTTTAGTAGACAACCTGCATCCATTTAAACACAATATTTTCTACAGTAGTTGGAATATAAGGCCACAATATTTATTTTAGACAAACCCCTTAAGTAGTAATTTTAATATCAATGTTATCCATTTTTTTGAAATAGAAAGTGTTTTAACTGAATTAAAGTTATCGGTGATTTTTAAAATACTACATAAATCGTGACTAGTATATTAAAAGTATTTATATTTAGATATTATTTATATCTAATATCCAACAAAAATTCACTACTGAATTGTTACAGTAGATGTTAATCAGTCTGACATGCTTATTAATTGATCCCATAGGTTTAATTATAGGTCCTCATGATTTTAATGTTCATTCTTTCATTTTACTAAAAGGAACGCAGCATTTACAGAATAAATAAACACAAGCTATATAGCCACAATTGAGAAAAAAGGAGAAAAATATACATTTATACTTTACGTATATAAAATTACACATTTACCTTTACCAGTGCTTTTTGTTTTATCATGCGGATTTAAATTACCATCTAGGGACACTTGCTTCAGCTTGAAGAACTTCTGTTAGTATTTCTTACAAGGCAGATGTGCTGGCAACAAATTCTCTCAGTTTTGTTTATCTGGGAAAGTTTTTATTTCACTTTCATTTTTGAAGGATAATTTTTCTGGATATAGAATTGTTGGTTAACAGTTTTTTTCTTTGAATACCTTAAATATATATGTTATTACCTTCTGTCCTTCATTGTTTCTGCTGAGAAATCAACTGTTAATTTTATTGGGGTTCCCCTTGTAAGTGTTGTTTTGCTCTTACTGCTTTCAAGATTTTCTCCTTGTCTTTTTACCTTCAGCATTTTTACTACTGTTTATCTATTTGTGGATCTCTTTCTGTTTATCCTAGTTGGAGGCCACTGAACTTCCTGCATGAGGTTATTGTTTTTTAATAAATTAGAGAAGTTTTCTACCATTATTTCTTTGAACATTTTTTTTGCTCCTTTGTCTCTTTTTCTTCTGATACTCCCGTTATATATATTTGGTGCCCTTTATGGTATCTCACATTTCTCTGAGGCTCTGTTCATTTCTCTTCATTTATTGTTCTGTTTGCAGCTTATACAGTCAGTGTCAATGTAACTTCAAGTTCATCAATCCTTTCTTTTGCCAGTTCATATCTACTATTGAGCTCTTCTAGTGAATTTTTAATTTCAGTTATTATACTTTTCAACTCCAGAATTCCCATTTGGTTCTTTTTTATAATTTTTACTCTCTTTATTGATGTTCTCAATTTGATATGACATTGTCATCATACCTTCCTTCTTTAATCAGCTGTCCTTGATTTCAGTGAACATATTTATAATGAGTATTTTGAAGTCTTTTTCTGTTAAATCTGACATCTAGTCTCACTCACAGGCAGTTTGTATTGCCTGCTTTTTTTCCAGTGTATGAATCATACTTAAGTTTCTTTGCATGCCTTGTAAATTTTTGTTGGAAACTGGACATTTTAGATAATATATTGTAGCAGCTCTAGGTACTGATTCTCCCCTTTCCGGGGCTTGGTATTGTTATTTGCTTATTTAGTTTTTAGTGACTGGCTGGATTATTTTTGTGAAGTCTATTTGTTTCCTACAGTGCTTCTCTGGGAGATATAGCTTTGGGTATTGCCATAGCTTTGGGTATGCCAGTGGGTAATTGCTCAATTGTTTTCAACAATGGGCTGGGGAGTAAATTCCTCTACAAACTAATCCAATCAAAGTGTGGCTTCTCTAAAGGTGTAGTTTCTAAGGTCCGGGTTTGATGTTTTGATGTTTGTTCTGACCCCAAGAGGGCTCCTCTCTGTGGTCTTACTCCTTGGTTTTCTCTTGCAAACTGGTTGGCCCACAGTCTAAACTTTATCTTGATTAAATCCTTTAATCTCCCTTTCACCACAACCTCACTGTTCTTGAAAGCACCTTTAGGTTTGAACTTCTCCACACTCCATTGCAAATGGACTCAGTTCCTTTAGAAAGAGATTAGGAGTTATCTGTTTTATAGCCTGCTTCCCTGCACCCCTAGGCAGAATCTCTGAGCCAGGGGTGTGTTCCTGATAGAGTATATGTAAATTTAAATTTTATCAAATCATATATTAAATACATGAAAATAACTCTTCTCAGCTGGAGTTTTTTAAAACCTGTACTAGACCTAACCAAATCAGAATCTAGGATTGGGGCCTAGGCATGTGTGTTTTGAAACTTCTCCATGTGTTTCTGATGTACATCCTTGGTTAAGAAATCTGTGTCAGAGAAACTTACTAAATATTGGTCCTGAGGAGGAAGTACTTGTAAATCCAAGCTGCCCCTAAACTGGCTGGCCCTTTTAATTTTTTTTTAATCTATTTAAAAATTTTTTTCACTGGAACAGATTCAAAATCCTGCTCCAAGACCAGCCTTTTTAAAATTTGCATTTTCCTTTATTTCTTTGAAGTAGCCTATATCCATAAGTTTGACAAAGGATTATTCTACTTGTCTAGTCTTATGATGTCTGTATTAATTTTTTCTCTTGCAGGTGAAAATGAGTTCTTCAGTAAGAAGAAAAGGCAAGCCAGGCAAAGGAGGTGGAAAAGGGTCTTCTAGAGGTGGAAGAGGAGGCAGAAGTCATGCTAGTAAATCTCATGGGGGCAGTGGCGGTGGCGGTGGCGGTGGCGGTGGCAGCAGCGGCAATAGAAAGGCCTCGAGTAGAATTTGGGATGATGGAGATGACTTTTGTATCTTCGGTGAATCAAGGCACTCATCCAGGTCATTATACTCTTTGAATGTTCAAATATGGAAACAATATCCATCCCTAATGTATGGACAATAGATGGCTGAGAGGGAAAAAAAATATGACGTAATTCTGGTCAAGTTAATTGTAGGTCTTATTTTAAGACCTGACAGTCCTTCTCTTTGTAACCTTTTCTAAAGGCATGATGGTAGATAATAGCATGTGTGTGGGGTGAATAGGTTGAAATCTGAAGTTAACTTGAACTCCCACATGACACTGTGAAATGACTGTAATATTGCCATTATACCCAATGTTACTGGGAAAGTAAATATTGGAAATGGTGAAAGTGACAAAAATTATTTTAAGTATTCCTAAGGTGTCATAGGTTAATTTTAAAAATGGAACAGCCCAAAGTGCAACCTGATGACACTCAGTTGATGAGCTGTATATTTCCCAGCCAGATCAGCCATGATCTGATAGTGTTTTATGTGGTAACCAGTAACAGATGTCACATTTAGGCTTCTCATATTCAACTTTTAGCTAATTAATAAACTATGAGAATTTTGGTAATTTTAATGAGTATTTATTAAAACTAAAGATTTTATTAATGCATGTTAAGTTATGAATCACTTAACGAGGGTGATACAGTCTGAGAAATGTGTCATTAAGGTGATTTCGTTATTGTGCAAACATCATAGAGTGTACTTAAACAAACCTAGATGAGATAGCCTACTACACACCTAGGCTATGTGGTGTAACCTATTGCTCCTAGCCTGCAAACCTGTACTGCATGTTACTGTACCAAATACTACAGGCAGTTGTAACACAATGGTAAGTATTTGTGTATCTAAACATATCTAACCATTTAAAAAGTACAGTAAAGATACAAGATAAAAGATGGGCCGGGCATGATGGCTCATGCCTGTAATCCCAGCACTTTGGGAGGCCGAGGCGGAGGATCACTTGAGGCCAGGAGTCTGAGACCAGCCTAGGCAACATGTTAAAAATTAGCCAGGCATGGTGATATGTGCCTGTCGTCCCAGCTACTTGGGAAGCTGAGGCAGGAGAATCACTTGAGCCCAGGAGTTTGAGAGTTTGAGGTTACAGTGAGCTATGATTGGGCCACTGCATTCTGACAGAGTGAGAACCTGTCTCTAAAAAAATAAAATAAAATAAAATAAAAACAATACAGTTGGTCCTCTGTATCTGTGTATTCCATATCCGTAGGTTCTGCATTTGTGGATTCAACCAACCACGAATTGAAAATATTTAGGAAAAAAAAAAATGGATGGTTGGATGGTTACATCTGTACTGAATCATTTACATAGCATTTACATTGTATTAGGTATTATAAGTAATCTAGAGATGATTTAAAGTATGCAGGAGGACATGCCTAGGTTATATGCAAATGCTACACCATCTTATATTAGGGACTTGAGCATCTGCGGATTTTGGAATCTGAGGGAGGTCTTGGAACCAATCCTCTACAGATAACCAAGGGACAACTGTATAGTAAATACATAAACCAGTAATATAGTCATTTATTATCTTTATCGAGTATTATGTACTGTACATAATTGTATGTGCTATACTTTTATATGACTGGCAGCACAGTAGGTTTGATTACACCAGCATCACCACAAACACTTGAGTAATGCATTGCTCTGTGATGTTATGACAGCTTTAATGTCACTAACCAATAGGAATTTTTCAGCTCCATTATAATCTCTTGGGACCACCGTAGTATATGTGGTCTCTCATTGACCAAAAGTCATTATGTGATGCATGACTTATAAAATTCTTATTTATTCTCAAACTGCACTATGAGCTGTTTTCTGGAATTTTTAGTGGTGGAGAGACTTCTTTAAAGCTATATGTATATATACACACACACAATACACACTCATTCATGGAAATAACAAAATATAAGTTAGAAAGGAATATAGGGGAGTGCTGCAGTTGAACTACATCATACATGTTTTTAACTTAAATGAATTTAACTATATGCATTCAAAAAAAAGAAAAGAAAAAGAGAAGCAAACAGCATTTAAGTTGTTTAAACTTTCCACTAAATGAATCTGGGCCCATGGTAAACAAGATAGGGAGGGAAGAATTTTATTCCCTCAGTTGGTTTCAGTTTCCAAGTACTTATAGTTTAAATCTCTTGCTGTATTATGTGATTTTAGGATTTAAATATATGTTCCCCACATGGTAACACGTTCCCATACATGGTCCCTAAAATAACTGAATACATCATCTGATATTTAACCAGAGAATTTACATGTTTTTCCATTCTAGAATAAAAGTGGTAATTTTGGACATTTTGAGAGATAATATATGTAACGGTATTTTCACCTTATCTCTTGACTTAAGAACCTAACGTATGAGTTAGCTGCAGCTTCATTGTTTTTCAAAACATAGACATTATAGGTTCTCAGAGTTCTTAGATGTTCATTCATTCAGCAAATATTTACTGATTGCCTACTATGCATCAGGTACTGTTTTAGGGACTAGAATTACAACAGTGAGTAAAATATTGTCCTTGTCTTCATAGAAGAGGGTTTGAGGTAGAAAAACCATAAACAAATATATAACATATCGGGTGGTAAGTGCTATGGAGAAAAATAAAGGAGGATAAAAGGAATATAAAATACCAAAATAGAGTTGCCATTTTATGTAGAAATCCTCTCTAATAAGGTGTCACTTGAACAGAGATAATAAGAAAGTGAAGGGGTAAGCTGTGAAGCTATCAGAGGGAAGAATATTCAAGGCAGAGGGAACAACAAGTACAAAGTCCCTAAGGCAGGAGTAGGCTTAGAAGGTTTAGGAAATGGCAAAGAACCACATGGGTAGAGTGGGTAGGTAAGAAGGAGAGTGGTAGGCAGTTAGATCAGAGAGGCTAGACTGTATAGGACCTTATGGGGCATTATAAGGACTTTGGCTTTTGTTTTGAATAAGATGAAAAGCCATTGGAGGGTTTGAGGCAAGAGTGTGTGACATTGTCAGTCACTCTGGCCAGAGTTGCTGCTATTCAATATATGCCTTTATGTGAATTAGAAAACAGTGCCCCTTCCTTTAGACAGTTATAGCCTTACACCAGGATGCATGGTTTGGCAAACAGAACATGGACTGGATTTTTCTGTTCCCTCCTCCCTCTTCTCCCACCCAGCCAGGAACCTTTGTGCAGTGTACAACCTGTGCATCCATACTCAGTAGCCCTGACTCAGTGTGCTATGTGGAGAATAGACTATGGAGGGACATGAGTTGGAAGCAGGGAGACCAGTTAGGAGGTGCTCTCCAAGTGGAGATATCAAATAAACAATTTAATATATAAGTCTGGAGTTCAGAAAAAAGATCTAGGCTAGAAAAGTAAATGTGTGAGTCCTCTATGAATAAATACTATTTAAAGTTCTAAGACTGGATGAAATCAAATAGAGAAGATATCCAATGTTTAAGCCCTGGCATACTCTAGGTTTTAAAGCTAAGAGGATCTGGGATGTTCCCAACACAAAGAAATGATAAATGTTTGAGGTGATGGATGTCCTAATTACCCTGATTTGATCATTATACATTGTATGCATGTATCAAAATATCACATGTGCCCCATAAATATGTGCCATTATTATGTATCAGTAATTATTTTAATTTAAAAAATAAATAAAGCTAAAAAGAGAGTACGAGAAGCAAAGGGGATTGAGGAGTTGCCAATGAAGTAGGAAGAAAACTAAGAGAGTGTGGTTTTGGGAAGCCAAGGGAAAAAATGTTTTAAAGGAGAGTATCCAGTCAGATCAAATTGGATACTCGAAGGGGACACACATTTTAAACAAACAAACAAACAAACAAAAACTATTCTGGTTTTTTAGGTCAAGAAAAATGTGCACTGAAAATTGTCCACTGGATTTGGCAATGTGGATATCATGGGTAACCTTGACAAGAGCTGTATTAGCATAGTTGGGTGGGGAGGAAACCCTGATTAGAGTGTTTCAGAGAGAAGAAGAAAGAAAGTGAAAACAGAGACAATGAATTTGATAACCTGTTTGAGTTTTACTACAAGGGGGGCAGGAGGAAGAAAGATGGGGCAGTAGCTATAGGAACATGTGCTGTCAAGGGAGAATGTGTTTGGTTTGATTTTGTAAGATGGTAGACATTATATAGCATGTCTATATGCTGATGGGAATGATCCAAAGGTGAGTGAAGAACTGATTATGTAGAAGGGGGGATAAGTGCTGGAGTGATTTCATTGAGGAGATTAAAGAGATTGGGATATAGTGTACAAATAGAGGACTTGATTTTAAGATCAAGGATGGTTCATCCTTAGTAATAGGAAGGAAGGCAAAATGTAGGGGTATACAAATAAGTAGGGGATGAGACAGCATGTGAAACTTCTCCCCCCCTCCTTTTTTACTAATTAGGAAATAATCAGACAAATCCAAATTGTGAGAATTTCTACAAGGCAGCTGGCTTGAGCTCTTCAAAAAAGTCAATGTCAGGAAATAAGGGAACTGTTCTAAATTTAAAGAGTTTGGAAAAAAAACTGAATTTTTTTTTGATTGGCTACTCAATCAAAAAATCTATAAAGGACATGATTGGAGCAATTAATAAATTTAAATATGGACTATATATTAGATAATATTGTATCAATATAAGATATCTTGGGAATGAGAATGGTATTGTGGTTATATAAGAGTATATCTCTGTTCTTAGGAAATACATGCTGACGTATTTAAAGGTGAATATGATGTCTACAGCTTACATTCAGATGGTTCATCAATGTATGTATATACATATATAGAGAGGGGACATATATAGAGGCGTGTAAGTGTGCATATAGAGAGAGGTAGAATGAGGAAGAGAAATATGCGCACACGTGTGTGTGCATATATGTATGGCAAATGTTAACAATTGGTGAATCTAGGTTAAAGGTTTATTTCTGTACGTTTAAAATTTTTCAAAACAAAAAATTGGGGGAAATGATGGATTTGGGGTAACGCTTCTTTTCAGAAGTTACAACTAAGTGGTTAAAAACTCCAGTTGATTGACTTTTCTCCTCTGCTACCCAGTTTTGCAAGTGTAACTGTGTGGTTCTTTTCAAAGTCTTAATAATATGTTGGATTTTAAATGCAGAGAAATTTTCTTCCATTTCCCCAACAAATTGAAAATTTAAAAATATATATATTTTACAAATTGGCACACTGAGACAAGATTTGTGAAAATTTATAATGAAATGTGCCAAACAAAAAAATGAAAAAAAATAGATAAATTAATGAATAAAGTTAAACTTTAGAACTTATTGTTTTAAATATTAAAAAGAATTCCTAAAAAATTCTAAATTACAACAATGAAAGATTGGTGAAAAAAATTCAATACATCTATATCTATATGTAACCATTTAAAATTATGTTATAGGAGAATATTTAATTTTAGGGAAAGGTCAGTGCTATTTTCATAAGAAAATAAAGCAAACTATAAAAGATTGCATATGCTGTGTAGTTGTATTAAAAATATATATGAAAAAGAATAATGTGATTTCAGGTGACTTTTCTTTGCTCTTTACTTTTCTACAGTGAACATGTTTTTATTATTTTTTTTTAATAATCAGGAAATAATGGTAATTTGAGTATTTGAAGAAGAGGGCCTAATATTCACAAGTAAGATGCAACTAAATTGTTTTCAGATTGGGTACCTAATACAGAATGAAATAAATACTCTTTGTGTGTAGCTTATTTCTTTTCATAGCCCTCTAGTGCAGAGGGAGTCATCATTAGCATTGCTTTTTCCAGAGGATTCTTGGGTTAGTGAATCCAGATTCAATGATTAAGAATTTGATCAGTTTTTTCCAGCAGTTCCAATATAATGAGTCTGATGAATACTACAGAACTGTGGTCCCCAACCTACCCCCCCATCCGTGGTGAACCAGGCAGCACAGCAGGAGGTGAGCAGCGGTTGAGCAGGGAAGCTTCATCTGTATTTACAGCCACTCCCCATTGCTTGCATCACCACATAAGCCCCGCCTCCTGTCAGATCAGAAGGCATTAGATTCTCATAGGAGTGTGAACCCTACCGTAAACTGCATGTGAGGGATCTAGGTTTTGTGTTCCTTATGAGAATCTAATGCCTGATGAACTGAGGTGGAGCTGAGGCAGTGATGCTAGTGCTGGGGAGTGGTTGCAAATACAGATTATCATTAACAGAGAGGTTTGACTGCACAATACATGTAATGTGCTCGAATCATCCCAAAACCATCCCCCCACCCCCAGTCCGTGGAAAAATTGTCTTCCGTGAAACCAGTCTCTGGTGCCTAAAAGGTTAGGGACTAGTGCTACAGAAAATGAAGAATCTCTTCACACTCACTGTCATCTTTTGTAAGATACTTGACAATCCTGTTTGTGTTGTACATATTTGAGGACTCTGAAGAGAGTGTATAAGTTCTGATCACAGGTAAGTGTGTAATTTTCCTCTTGTGTCCTTTGCAGACCTACCAACAGTAGCATAAACAAAGGAGAGGCACGCCCCAAATGGAAACCCAAAGCCAAAGTGCCCCTTCAGACTCTACATATGACTTCTGAGAATCAAGAGAAAGTGAAAGCTCTTCTTCGAGATCTGCAAGAACAAGATGTTGATGCTGGATCTGAGTAAATTATTTTATTTGAGTAAACTATTATGTTAAGGAAGATGTATTGGCAGTGTGAAGGTCCTGTGCATCTTTGCAATACTGTATCAACACTGATCCCGTTATGGCTATATAATTAGTTGAAAGTGAGCCAAGAGAAATACAAGAATAATTATTCAGCCACCGTTTTAGAGTGCTTGTTTTGCAACATCCATGAGCAATAATATAGATTGCTTTTTTATCTTCCTTTTTTTCCAGGACAGTACTGATATGGATTCAGTAGTTGCTTTATCTTTAACCTTCCAAATAAAACCTTGTAATGAACAAATAGAACTGTTGTTCCAGGAGCAAATACTGAGTTGGTCAGATGAAGTCTTAAGATTCGTTTCTCATGACCATCTGCCTAAGAGAAACAGCTTTTACTCTTAAATCTCAGTTGTTCCCCTGCCCAAAAGAGCATTTGGACTCTTTTGCTTTGTGATTTCATTTGGAGAAGTTAATTCTTTTTTTCTGTTTTCCAGAATTAATTAGTGGTTAGTCATGAACAGCTCAATTTCCATCCTATGTGTAAATCTCTTATCTGTGTCAGATTTAAGAAAGGGGATTGTGCAGCAAATCTAAAAATCAGGGATAGTTTTTATGAATGAGGAGAGAGAGAGAGCATAGCCAAGGTTTCTATGGTTAAGAACACAGGCTCTGACAATTCACAATTGCAAAGTTGTGGAAACAACCCAGGTGCCCGTCAATACACGAGTGGATTAATAAAATGTGGTATATGTATACCATGGAGTATTACTCAGCAATAAGGAACAATAGTGAATTAACACATCTGGTATTATCCTGGTTGGAGCTAGAACCCATTCTTCGAAGCGAAGTGTCACAGGAATGGAAAAACAAGCACCACTGGTACTCACCATCAAATTGGTACTAACTGATCAATACCTACATCACACAGGGCCATAATATTCATCAGGGGGCGGGCAGGAGGGAGGGGGGTGGAGGGGCTGGGAAAAACTCTCACTGAATGGATGCGGGGAGCACAGTTCGGGAGATGACCACGATTGTGGCTCTGACACGGGCAGTGCATGGGCAATATATATAACCAAAGTGTTGTACCCCCATAATATTCTCAAATAAAAAAATAAATTAAAAAAAAAAAAAAAGAACACAGGCTCTGGGGTCAGACTGCCTTGGGTAAAATTTCTAGTTGCTTCTTACTGTATAACCTCAGGCAGTTACTAATCCTCTTGGAGTTTTAGTTGATCATCTGAAAAATGGGGATTCCAATAGTACCTGTTGGAGTTATTGGGGAGATTAAAAGAGTTAGTACATACAGAACACTTAACACAGTACCTGGCATTTAAGAAATGCCTGATAAATGTTAATTGCCAAGATATAAATTAACAGTTCAATGAAAGATTAAATTAGCAACTGAAGAGTAGACAGGATCCTATGTGTTTGGCTCCTTGAATTAAATTCTTAGACCCTTGCTAACTTTTCCTCTGAAGTAAGTAGAAATTATTATCTAATATATGAAAATGTTACTTTTGCTAGAAGAGGCATTTCTGGGGAGGAGGAAGATGATGAGCCTGATTGTTGTGATGATGAGCGGTACTGGCCAGCTGGACAAGAACCTTCCCTTGTTCCCGACTCTGATCCTTTGGAATATGCCAGCTCAGCCCCAGTGGAGCCTCGTATTCCAGAACGTACAGTCTCATCATTTGCAGTGCAAAAACTTTCCAGGTGATTGCTTTCATCATTTATGGGATTTAGGGAATAATTCAAGGAAACTAAAATCATATAAACCCAACTACCCTTCCTTGTGTACTTTCCTATTATGTGGGTTCTAGCAGGCCTGATATGCCTAATAGTCTATCTTATAGGATGGTGGGGGGATTAAGGAGGGTTTAGTATTATCGGGGACTTTTTTTCAAAATACGAGCCCTGCCTATATATAGTTATAACTTCATATAAGCATATTTAAATGAATTTTACTTCAATGATGTGATATTACTTTGTACATGTCTTTTTGTCATGTTTTGCCCTTGACAGGTATGGTTTTAATACTGAACACTGTCAAGCAGCCCTGAGGATTTGTGATGGAGATGTGGGGGCATCTCTAGAGCATCTGCTTACCCAGTGTTTTTCAGAGACATTTGGAGAGAGGATGAAGATCTCTGAGGCAATTGACCATATATGCTTGGATGAATGCGTGGAACAGCGACAGGAAGAGGCATTTGCTCTCAAGTCAATCTGTGGAGAAAAATTTATAGAAAGAATTCAGAACAGAGTCTGGACCATTGGATTAGAACTGGAGTATCTGACAAGTAAATTCTGCAAATCCAAGCCAAGGGAAAGTACCAAAAATATACAAGAGACTTCACTTGAAGTCTGTAAATTTTACCTCAAAGGAAATTGTAAATTTGGATCAAAATGCAAATTCAAACATGAAGTGCCCCCAAATCAAATTGTTGGAAGAGTAGAAAGAAGTGTAGATGATTCTCATCTTAATGCTAATGAAGATGCATCTTTTTTATATGAACTTGAAATTCGATTTTCTAAAGACCACAAATATCCCTACCAAGCTCCCCTTGTGGCATTTTATTCCACCAATGAAAATCTACCTCTGGCTTGTCGTTTACATATTTCTGAGTTCCTTTATGGCAAGGCCTTGACATTTGCAGAAACTTCGGAACCTGTTGTATATTCTTTGATAACCCTTTTAGAGGAAGAATCAGAAATAGTCGAGTTACTAACAAATACCCATCACAAGTATAGTGTTCCTCCTGTGAACTTTCTGCCAGTATCCTCTGGGACCAGAATAAATTATCCTGCCTATCATAAACCAGTGATTCCAAGTAATTCTTTTGTTTCAAATCAAGTTCCAGAAGGTATGTAAGGCACTGATCATGTGGAGGGCATTGTGGAGAGGGGCGTTCAGAATGATGGATTTAGAAATCAAGCTTCTGCAGCTGGCCTAGGGTTGCCCAGTGATGTTGAGCAAGTCATTCAGTCCCACGGGCAAGAGGGAATGGGAATCCCCTGAACTATAATTGTGCCTGACTTTAATTGTGAGGCCCGATGTGTCACTGTGTTCGGGTTCTCTGAATGGAAGGTTTATAGTGATGAGTACAGGGTTTTTTAAACTATATAAAATCTGAGGGTTGGAAGAACCTTAAGGCACCTTCTCAGAAAATCTGTTTCATTTAATTCATTTGGTTTCATATGTTTACTTCTTACACTGTGTATGGGATTACTTTCAAGTGAGTTAAGAGATACTTTTCTTTCTATACCACTGCTTTTAGTATACTAGACCCCCAAAATTCATTAGAGTAGGGCTATATGAATCCCTACATCCTTAAATAAAGAAATGTTTGGCCGGGTGCAGTGTTTCATGCCTGTAATCCTAGCACTTTGGGAGGTTGAGGCAGGGGGATCACTTGAGGTCAGGAGTTTGAGACCAGCCTGAGCAAGAGCAAGACCCTGTCTCTACACAAAATAGAAAAATTAGCTGGGTGTGGTGGCACGTGCCTATAGTCTCAGTGACTGGGGAGGCTGAGGCAGGAGGATCGCTTGAGCCCAGAAGTTTGAGGTTGCAGTGAGTTACGATGATGCCACTGCACTCCAGCCCAGGAGACAGAGCAAGACCCCGTTTAAAAAAAAAGAAAAGAAAAGAAATGCTTGTGCAAGCTTCTGGCTTTGTCCAGGTCCAGGTTTGCTGTGCAGATTCTTACACCACAAGCAAACCCCCTTTTCAGCTTTTGTCAAAGAATTATCTCTTATTTGTTGCCATCTTTCTTCCAGAGAAACAAAAGTTTTTGTTATTTCACAAGAGTTCCTGGGTAAATGCAATAAGTAGAGAACAGTGAGATGTGGACGCTGGACAGTTAGCCAAGTTCACTCGCCAGCCACCTGACTTACTCCCAAATGCCAGCTTCCAGCACATGGGATTCAAGTGTGTTCCTTGGGGAATGTATCATGGACATTAAAAAAAAAAAATAACAGCTTGATTGAGATATAATTTAAATACCCTAAAATTTACCCTTTTAAAGTGTATAATTCAATGGTTTTTCCTATATTTATGGAGTTGTGCAACCATGACCACCTTCTAATTCCAGGACATTGTCATCATCCCAAGAAGAAACCCTGTACCCATTAGCAGTCTCCTCATTTCCCCCTTTCTCCAGCCCCTGAAAACTACTAATCTGCAGTCTATCTCTATGGATTTGCCTGTTCTGGACGTTTCATAGGAATGGAATCATACATAGGTAGAAAGCCTCAGATTGGAAAGAAAAAAAAAGGAATCATACAATATGTGGCTTTTGAGACTGGCTTCTTTCACTTAGCATAATGTGTTCAAGGTTCATCCATGTCCTGGCATGTATCAGTACTTCATTCCTTTTTATTACTGAATAATATTCCATGAGGTGGACATACCACATTTTGTTTACTGATTCATCATTTGATAGACCTTTGGGTTGTTTTGTGTCATGGAATTTTGGGGGCACTTGCAAATAGTTGAAACATTCACTGTTAATTCCTTGAATGTTAATACCTTTGTTTTTAATTTGGTTTAACAATAACCACTTATACTTGATTAAAGTTTATTTGAGGATGCATTTTAAGTTCTTTAGCAGTAGAAGTAGTAATATTCACATGAATGAACCTACTTTATTCAAGCTTTAACCTTTTCCTCCATTTTATGTTTTTTTGTTGTTGTTATTACTTTGTTAGGTAGTGACTTTCCCCCTTTGCTAAAGAAAGCGCTCCATATTGAAAATGTTTCCTTTTATTTCCTTTAAGTTGAAAAAGAATCAGAACCCGAGGAGGAGGCAGATGAGGATGAAGGTCCTGCACCAGTTATAGTAGAGAATGAAAGCTATGTGAACCTTAAGAAAAAGATTTCCAAAAGATATGACTGGCAGGCAAAGTCAGTACATGCTGAAAATGGTAAAATCTGCAAGCAGTTCCGAATAAAACAGGTAGGGCATGCTGAGAGAATGACTAGCATTGCCTCCCTAATGTCTGCATAAAGGGATGAGGAATTAGGATGCTTTGGCTACTCTCCCTTGTATCCTTTTGGTTCTCTTTTACCCTGAGCGTTCAAGCTTCTACTTGCTACAGCAAATGGGTGCATGTGCTAGATGGTTTTAGAAAATCCTACAGCTTATAAATATCAAGCACACACATATGTACCAAATATTCTCCAAATCGTGTGCTTTTGGTGCTATGACAGATAATCTGATATGTGAAGGAATGTTAATACTGTGATTTGGAGCTGGGCACAGTGGTGCACACCTGTAGTCTCAACTACTCAACTACTCGGGAGGCCGAGGTGGGAGGATCGCTTGAGGCCAGCCTGGTCAACATAGCGAGACCCTGTCTCTACAAGAAATTTTTAAAATTAGCTGAGTGTGGTGGCACATACCTGTAGTCCTAGCTACTCAGGAGGCTGAGGCAGGAGGAGCCCTTGACCCCAGGAGTTCCAGGTTGCTATGATGATGCCACTGCACTCGAGCTTGGGTGACAGAGTAAGACCGTATCTCAAAAAAAAAAATTATATTAATTAATTAAAATTAAAAATTCAATTCCTCAGTAGCACTATCCACATTTCAAGTGCTCAATAGCCACGTATGGCAAGGGATTGCTATATTGGACAGTGCAGGTATGGAATATTTCCATCAACACACAAAGTTCTATTGGACAGTGCTGGTATACAGGCTCTTGCTAGGAAGAGCTGGATAGATACTAAGTAAGAGGAGTTTATTTCACTTATAAGATCTTACAGTTTATTCAGATGTAGGAGAAAATTATATAGATTTTACGGCTTATTCTAGCTAATTTCTCTGAGCAACCTTTTGACTAAAGTTGTCTACACCCAATCCCAATAAATCTCTACAATTTCTGCCTCTGAACAAATTGTTAAAGAAAGAGTAGAAAGGGTGGGTCTAACTATGGATTCTGGATTCAGAGCTTTGTGAAAGGTGATTAAAAGTAACCCAACTGATGCCTTATCTTTGATTTTATTAGGCTTCCAGACAGTTCCAGTCTATTCTGCAAGAAAGACAATCACTCCCTGCTTGGGAAGAAAGAGAAAACATTCTAAAATTGTTGAGCAAGCACCAGGTGGTTGTCATAAGTGGTATGACTGGGTAAGAATGCAGTTTATTCATAATGCAGTTTTTCTTTATAAATATTATATGTACTCTGGTTGTCATGACTAATTCTACTTTTAAAAAACCTGTAGCTGATGTTATGTGCACTTTTTCCTATTAAATGTTAAAAAATATTTCACAAAGGCTATTATTGCAACTTTTGTAGCCAACAGAGCCAAATTACTAGAAACAAAAACAAAACTCAGAAATCTATCTAGGAATTTACAGATGTTGTATACCTCTCTCTACTTGAGACAATTTTAAGGCAAGGGATCCAGCTGAAGACTTTTAACAAGGCCCATTTTTAAATTTAAAGGATAGTTCTCGAACACTTAGCTTGAAAGTTTTTCATCTGAATTTATTCTGATTTCCTTACAGTTTTTATTTTTCTTTTAAGAACAACTTAAGGTGCATTATTTTTCCTGTTTCACACTCCCCATGTATTACACAAACCTATTTAGCAGGGAGAAGTTGCAGGCTTAATTTAGTTCGTTATTCAAGAGTATGCAATTTAATAATTACATTAGTGCTCAGACTCACTGATATAGTAGTACTCCTGTTTCTTCTAGTTTATCTTTTTAATCTCAGTCTAATTATAGCCAAATCAATATACATCAAAGAGAAAAATATAAAATATTTTTAAAATCATAAGCTAATACGCCTCTTCTTTAGGATTCATATGTAGAGTTCACATTCCTGGAGACATTTACAGACCTTAATCTGATGTCTGTTCAATAGTCCCAATTTTACAAATGATACTAAACTATTACTCAATTGCCCTGTTAATCTGAGTGCAAATTCCTAGAATCTCTCAGCTCTAGGTAATAAGTCAGTAGGTAGTTTTAGAAGATACACGGAGCTGAACAACTTTTATTCTAATTAGCTTTATCACTTTCTTCATTGCATATGATTGTTTCTTAACTAGCCCTCGAGAACTTCATTTTACGACTTACTTGTTTTGACATACAGATGTGGGAAAACCACACAGATTCCACAGTTTATTCTGGATGATTCTCTGAACGGGCCACCTGAGAAGGTGGCTAATATCATCTGTACCCAGCCCCGACGAATCTCTGCCATCTCTGTTGCTGAACGTGTTGCTAAAGAAAGAGCAGAGAGGGTGGGTCTGACTGTGGGATACCAGATTCGATTAGAAAGTGTCAAGGTTTGTATGCTCTGTTTATTTCCTGGTACCATAAATTTATAATTTTCAGCTTGCATCTATAAATACTATATGTATAAAGAATTTGGGGGTCAGGAGATTCATGGGCAATTTGGGATATGTCCTCTCAGATTATTTTATATTAACCTTCATTAGGGCTGAAGTCCTTTTAGAAATATTTTGGTATAAGAACTCTTACTTGGTTGTACTAAATTTTTTTATTCTTTATTGGCAGAAGTGATCATAAATGCTGTTTTGCTCTTGAACCTGGGACTTAATCCACTTACTTAAATAGGAGCAAATTCAGAATTGATTTCATCACTCACTTTTTTTTGTTTTATGATAACTAATGCTTTTTATGAAAACCTTAAAATTTTGATATGAAGTAGAAAGGCTTTTATTACTGTCCCCGACAAGAAACTACATTTAGTATGGTTTCATGGTAAATGGAACTGCTGGTGTTTTTAATATTCTTTATCCCCATTCAAAATGGCTTGCCAGTAAAGTGTTTCCTTTTTTTCAAAAATTTCATTAATGCTTTATATTGCCCTTTTATATATAAGTCCTCAGCTACCAGACTGTTATACTGCACCACAGGAGTGCTGCTGAGAAGGCTGGAAGGAGATACAGCTCTACATGGAGTCTCCCATATCATTGTTGATGAAGTTCATGAGAGGACAGAAGAAAGGTAAAACAAAGATTTTCCCGATGAAACACCCACACACATAAAGTGAAGATGTGGCTGAAAAAATTTTGTTCTGCTTCCAATTTATTTTCATAGAGTTAGTAATGGTAATTTGCCATAAGAAAGGCCTAAATTAGAGATGAGGAACTGCTTTCCTGATCTCCACAGTCTGTAACACTAAAAATGCTAGGAGAGCACATGTTCTCACTAGAAGAGTCATCTTATTAGAGAGAGTCATCCTATTAGATTAGAAGGGATACTTCATGCCCTCCTAGGCATTATGCTAAGTTGAATACTGTACTTCGTAGGAATAAGAGATGTGTGCATGCTCTAGCTGATGGATTGGTCAGTATGAGCTTCCTTCTTTGTTCATTTGGTTGGTCATTCAGTTCTGACATTCATTCATATATTTATTGAGGCTGTATGAAGTACCAAGTGGTATATTATTTGCTGGGATACAGTGGTGAACAAGCATGTACGATTCCCCCTCATCTCTTACAGTCTGGTAGGAAAAACAAATAATTAACAAGTAAACAATTAAATAAATAATTGCAAATTGGAATAAATACTATGAAGGAATAAATAGGATGCTATGTTTGGAGGGGGAGACCTGTAAGATGATCAGAGATCGTATCTCTGAAGAGATGACATTTAAATGAAACCTGGTATAAGAAGGAGTCCCATATGACAAATAGGGACAAGGACAGCATGTGTGAAGATTCTGCAGTGGGAAAGGGCTTTGTAAGTCCAGAAACTGAAGGAAAGCCAGTGCAGTTGGTGTGTAGTAAATGAGAGGGAAAGCGGCAGGCAGAAGAAGAAGCAGGAGCCAGATCTTTCAGTGCCTTATGCACCATGGATAAAAAAGCATTTGGATTTTATTTTATGGAATTAGAAGTCATTAAAGGATAAGGAATAAAATCAAAATTGCTGGCTGGGTGCAGTGGCTCACACCTGTAATCCTAGCACTTTGGGAGGCTGAGGCAAGAGGATTACTTGAGGTCAGGAGTTCGAGACCAGCCTGAGCAAGAGTGAGACCCATCTCTACTAAAAATAGAAAAATTAGCCAGGCGTAGTGGCATGTGCCTATAGTTCTAGCTACTCAGGAGGCTGAGGCAGGAGGATCACTTGAGCCCAGGAGTTTGAGGTTGCAGTGAGCTATGATGACGCCACTGCACTCTACCCAGGGCGACAGGGCGAGACTCTGTCTCAAAAAAAAAGATTCTCAGTACTGAGAAAAGGCCAGGTAGATAGATGGCATTAGTCATAGTTTACCATGTGGATCATACCCCAGAGCAGTTAAAAAAAAAAAAAAAAAAACTAATGGGAAAAGAAAGTCTTATGAAAATTATAAGGTTTTCCCAAGAAGTACTATACTATTATAAATATGTTAAGAAGAAGAAAGAAAGTCTAAGTAAATTTGGTGGGTTGATAAGAAAGCAGAAAATAGCTAATAGCAAAACTTGAAGGGAAAAAAAAAGGAAACGAAGAGAGGCCCCAGCTACTGCTGATAAAATAAATGTTTTTAAGAACTGAACAGGGAAAACATATAACCAGAAGATTATTAGAAGAAATAAGTACTCTAGTATACTCATAAATAAGAAATATGAAGTAATTTAGAAACTAAAGAAAAGCAGACTTTTAGATAAAAAGAATAGATCAAAATAAAAAGAAATAATTGCTAGAACAAGACAATAATAAATCTTAAATGACTATATAGAAAATATTGGAAATCTTTAAGGGGCAAACAATCTTTTTGTACAGACTCTAGAAAACAATGGAGTTAAGAATAAATGGTAAATAATGGCATTTTGCAACTGTTGGAAATGAACATCTGAAAGAAGAAATTTTTTAACAGAATCACTGAACAGCTTGGAAGAGGAAACCAAATAAAACATTCTACCAGACTAAATAGTATGTAAATGATTGAATTATAAAAATAAATTTAAAATTGTAAGGAAAATTATATTCAGTGTAATTTTGAATATAAAGAATAGCATTGGATTCATAGCATGTATATACTTTCACAAACTCAAAGAAACTGGGGCATAGCATTGGATCTGGTTCCTAGCTGCGATAGTGTTCTCAAAAAGAGAAAGATTTTTATAAAACCTAAACACCTATAGAATGTGAAGTTAAAAATTCAAAAGATGTTCACATCTGAATAAAGATCAAGTACACACTGGAGAAGGGAGCTTCAAACATTTACAAATACCAGCCTTCAGGAAGGGGTGTACAAATTACAAGAAAAAGGGAAATATTTGCTAGCTCTGAAAAAGGCAGAAAATAGGAGTAAAATCTAGGAACAAAGATCAGGTAAAAATATAGAAAAGGTTAAAAGTTGAATATAGGAAAGTTATCGTTGTGTTAGTTTAAACATTTTAATAAATTTTCTGGTCGTAAGATAACATGATTATTCTAAAACATTTAGAAGATACCAAAAAATGTCAAGAAGAAGAATCTCTGTCCCCTGTAAAATTGCTAGTTACATGTTACAGTTTTGGTCTGTTTTCTTCTGGGAGTTCATTGGGAGTTAGAGGAGGGATGTGATAGATGTATTTCCGTGAACACTATTGAGATTGTATCGTTTTTTGTGCTGCTTCTGATTTAATAGCATGATAGCATGAATTATCTTTAAAATTATTATTAATAATTGCATAAAGTGTGGATGTACCATAAATTACTTAACCATTTGCCTATTGTTAGATTATTTCCCTTTTCCCTGATAAAAAAACAAAAATAGTCATAAATGTATTGTTAGCTCATTAAATTAAAGAGAACTAAGTAGTGTGAGATTATGTTCTCACTAAAAATTCAAACAATACAGGTAAAGTGAAACACTTTACACTCCCAAAGTATTCCCAGTTCCTTCCCTAGAGGTATTACATTGATAAGATTGGCAATATGTGCTGCTGTGCATGGACATATATGTTTACTTTATTAGAACAGACACTTTTTTTTGTTTTCTGACCTTTTTTTCTTACACAAATGATATATTCATTTTGTAACAATGAATATTCATTGAGCACTTACTATGTCCCAAGCATTGCTCCAGATACTGGAGAAGTGAACAGAATAGACCAAAATCCTTGTCCTCGTAGAGCTTACATTCTAGTGGGGGAGCCCAACAATAAGCAAGATAAATAAGTAAAATACAGAGTGTGTTAAGTGCCAAGAAGAAAAGATAAGGCAGGGAAAAGACAATATGAAATGCAAGGAGGGGGACGTTTGAAATTTTAAATAGAGTAGCCAAGGAAGGCATTGATGAAAAAACATCTTTTGAGTAAAGACAAAGGAAGTGAGGGAGCTACCTGTGTAAGTGGCTAGGAGAACCCCATTAATCAGGTAGATTAATAACATGTGCAAAAGACCTGAGGCGCATGCCCCAAGGGCAGGATGGAGAGCAATTGGTGGAGCTGAGTGAGTAAGAGGGAGAACAGTGGGAAATGAGGGGGTGGGGTGTGGACCGTGTCTTGTAGGGCCTCCTTAGTAAGGACTCTGATGAGAAGTCATTGAAGGATTTTGAGAAGAGTGGCATAATCAGATTTACATTTGAAGAGAATTCTTGGCCAGCTGTATTTAGAATAGATTGCAAGTAGGCAAGGGCTAAAGCAGGGAGACCAGCTAGGGTATTGCTATTCTACAGTACCATTCCACAGCTTTTTTTTTTTTTCACTAACAATATATCTTCATGTCATTATTTAGAGCTCTAACTTATTCCTTTTATCTACCTCATGTTATTCCATAGACTGGATGATACTGTTATAATTAACCATGAACATTTAGGTAGTTTCCATTGTTTCACTATTATAAACAAGACTAAAATAAAATTCTTTGTATATGCCTTTTTGTGTACATGTAGATATCAAGAAGGAGAATTATCAAATTTAATGATAAATCCTGTTGGTATTTTGACTGGTACTGCACTGACTTTAGTTTATTTGGGAGAGAATTAATATCCTTATACAGGTTGAGCATCCCTAATCCGAAAATCTGAAATCTAAAATGCTCCAAAATCCAAAACTTTTTGACATGACACCACAAGTGGAAAATTCCATACTTGACACCTTTGCTCATGTTAAGACTTAGGTCCATCCCCAAAATATCTCATTGTGAATATGCAAATATTCCAAAATCTGAAAAAATTTGAAATCTAAAACACTTTTGGGTCCAAGCATTTTGGACAAGGGATATTCAACCTGTAATATTAAGGCTTCACATTCAGGAATATGACACATCTTTCAATGAGTTTTACAGTTTTTTTCACAGAGGTCTTACACAGCCCTTGCTCACATATATTAAAAGTTATTAATTTCATGTACTAAATGTGTTTGATTCTCTGTATTTCTTTTATTTCCTCTAGTGACTTCTTGCTACTAGTTTTGAAGGACATTGTATTGCAGAGGCCAACTCTTCAAGTTATTCTAATGAGTGCAACTTTAAACGCTGAGCTCTTTTCAGAATATTTCAATTCCTGCCCAGTTATTACTATACCAGGTAATTAAAATGCATCATTAAATATGTATCATTCTAATAAGCAAATATAATTATTTTAAAGTTCATTTGAGATGTAAATTAATAGATATTTATACCTTTTTCTAGAAGAAATGTGATTTGTTTACAGCAAATAAAATCATAACCATAAAATGCAATTGATAAGGAGGTAACATATCTTGTCAGAAGATTTTAATTTTTTTATGTGACTTTTTTTTAAAGTCTTGGTTATTTAGGATTTCTTGCATTCCATTGTGCTTAACATGAAAATATGAATTTATAGTGGTAATCTGTCATAAGTGGAAAGTTGTGTCTGTGTATAGAATGTTTGTTCATTTCTGGATTCTGCTAAATTTCTGGATGTTGGTCCACTCTGGGAGAAAGTGAAGTTGAATAGTCTGTTTTCTTTTGGCACTTCCACAGTCTCATTGTGGAATTAACTTACCACCCTGAGCTTTGGTTTATCCTTCTGCAATTGAATACCAAAGGGACAATTTGGAAGCACTGACTGACAAATAATAGTACAGTTTCTTCTAGTCATAGAGCATATTGACAATAGATTTAAGGAAGAAACTTTGTGCTTGATCTAGAACTGCAGTCCCCAACCCCCGGGCCACGGCCTGTTAGGAACCGGGCTGCACATTACCCCCTGAGCTCCACCTCCCCCCTACCCTCCCACCCTGCATCTATGAAAAAATTGTCTTCCATGAAACCGGTCCCCAGTGCCAAAGAGGTTGGGGACCCAACTGATCTAGAATACATCATTGAATATTTAAACGTCACCTATGGGGGGAAATGGGGAGGATGTGAAAGGCGTAATAGGTAAAAAGAGTCTTCTTTGCAAGTTATCATTTCTCTATCTATGCATTTCTGTTCTATTTACTAACTGGAATCTACCCTTTCTAATTTCTGTCATCAAAAGCTTTTTTTTAAATACTTTTAAGACCACAGCACAAATAGTATCTTATTGTGCTAAGCTTTGTTTTAAGAGAATTTTGTGTATATAACCTATTTCAAGATGGTCAAATGGGTATTCTGAAGCTTTTCTATTTTATCTTCTTGTTTTTCTAGGTCGTACATTTCCTGTTGATCAATTGTTTTTGGAAGATGCAATTGCTGTGACAAGGTAAGGAAGATATGAATTAAGATTCAGCGATAGTCTTTGAAAACAGAATTAGTATTTTACCCTCAATGTGCCAGGATACTAATACATATGTTAGTCTTTCCTCTGATTTTTCTACACTTGATCTTAGCCAAAACGCCAAGAAGTTCTTTCTTCTAATTTTTCTATTTGAGCATTTTGTTTTCCCCTTTCTTTCAGCAAACAGACTGCCAATATTTAAATCCTTCTACTTACTAACTGTAACTTTGGCAAGTAGCTTAATTTCTCTGTGCCTCAATTTCATCATATGTAAAATGGATACATTAATAGTAGCTACTTTACAGGGTTATTATGAGGATTAATTAATGGATTAATACTTGCAAAGTGCCTGGTACATAGTGCATGGTCTTATAAATGTTAGCTATTATTATCATCATCATTCTACTCTCATGGAGTTTGCAGTATAGTCTGAGTGTTAAGATGTCTGGGTTGGGTGTGGTGGCTCACACCTGTAATTGCAGCACTTTGGGAGGCCAAGGCGGGAGGATTGCTAGAGGCCAGTAGTTTGAGACCAGCCTGAGCAACATAGTGAGATCTCGTCTCTACAAAAAATAGAAAAAATTAGTCAGGTGTGATGGCAGGCACCTGTAGTCCCAGCTACTCAGGAGGCTGAGGTAGGAGGATCATTTGAGCCCTGGAGTTTGAGGTTGCAGTGAGCTATGATGACACCACTGCACTCTAACCCAGGCAACAGAGTGAGACCCTCTGTCTCCAAAAAAAAAAAAAAAAAAGTCTGTATAAATAGTTTCTGTACTAGGTAGAAAATGGTAATGTCCATTGTATATAAACAGATCTCTCTCCTTTGAAAGCCCTACTTCCTTTTCTTACTGTCCTTGGCTACCTTAAACTCATGTGATTTCCACTGTCATCTCTGTGCCAAGAACTCCCGGATCAGTATCTTCATTCCTGAGCTCTGAGCTCCAGAAAGAGAATACTGCTGATGTCTAGCACCTTAAATGTAACTCAGACTTTTTCTCCTTCTCCCCTCTCCTTCTATCCCTAATAAGCTCCCCTCCTAATTCTGTATTTATTTAATGGTACAGTATTCTCAAGCTGAAAACCCAAAATCAGTGGCTCTCAAATTTTAGTGTGGAATAAGAATACCTAAGGAGCTTATTAAAACTGTTATTTTCTGGGCCATATCCCACTCCCATTGAACATAAGTTTCTGAGGAAATCATCTTTCAACTAGTTTACCTATCTTTATTTTCTCACTTTTTCAAACTCACTGCCTCCAGAATTATCTTTAAACATAGAAATGGTGTTGTTCCTCCTCTTCTTAAAAACTCTCATTGGCTCCCTATTACCCACACTCTGTGGACACTCAAGGCCTACATCATCTGACTCCAGCCTATATTTAACTTCCCTTCCTATTTTATCCTCCTACCCACACAAACCTTAGCACCATCAGACTACTTGCTGTTTCTCAAATATGCCATACTATTACTATCTTTATGTCTTTATTCCTTTCTCCCTCTTCTTTATCTAGTCATTCTTTAACACTCAACTTGAATGCTACCTCCATGAAATTTCCTATTTTCTTTCATTAAAAATTAATCACTTCTTTATTAGAACTCATAGGGTACTTTTCTTGTGCCTCTAATGACATTTATTTCTATCTATCTTGCAGTATGGTGAGTTGTTTTGGCCTATTCTTACTAGTTTGTAAGTTCCTTGAAAGCACATTTATTTTTTTAGACCACACCACCCGTCCCCATAGTCCCTTGCACAGAGTAGGCATTCAGTATGTTCAATGAACAAATGAATGTTGAATGTGAAAAGAGGATATAGCGTTTAATGGAGGGAAGGGGTTAGAGGAAGTCAAGATTATAGAATCACAGGTGTTTAGACCTTTTTTAAAAACTACAGTATACTTTCTGCAAATGAAATCTTATAGGAAATCATAAAGAAATGAGAGCTAAAACAGGAATGATCTGGCTGAAAAGGGGAGAAGGGGAGAACAGAGCCCCTACTTGCTTACTGTACTCCCATCCCTTGCCTTTCCCTGGGGCTCTGAGAAACATTTAAGGCTCCAGGACAAATAATTTCAAACCACTTTTCTAGGCCAATTTTTCAAAAGATGAGAAAATAAAGCCCTTTGAAACTGACCTACTAAAAGTCTCGTGGCAAGTTGGTTTAGTGGCAGACCTAGGACACAAATCCAGAGCTTTTGGTTTCAATTCCATTAATTTTTCCACTTTACCATGATGTCTAATAGTTTTATCACTAACAAATACCAAACTGTCTAAAGAGTTTTGAAATGTTTTGAGTACAGTCTTATGGAGATATTCAGCCAAGAACTGGAAATTTGGGTCTAGATTTGATTAGAAGATGTTCAGCCACCAACTGGAAATACGGGTCTAAATTTGGTTGCAACAAAGGGGAGTCAGCTGCCTGGGAATTAGAGTTGAAACTAGGGGAGTGGATAAGATTGCCAAAGAAGAAAATAAAATGAGGAGGTGTGTTACTGAGGATATAACTCAAATGTGTTTTATGAATGTCCATGCCATTTTTGCTGGATAGAGCTGTTCTCTAAATTCTTATCTGGCCTCCTAGACAGAACCAAAAGCATTCCAGTGTGATCCCAACCAGAAATAGGGCACAGCCGACAGAATCCTGGACTGGTGGAAGGATAGCACGAGTTGGGCAGAAACAGAGAGATATTCTGCTGATTGAGCACATAAAATAAGTGAATACTTTTATTCCTCACCAGCTGACCCACACGCACACAAATTCCTTTGTCTTTCTTTCTCAGGTATGTGTTACAGGATGGGAGCCCTTATATGCGCTCCATGAAACAGATTTCAAAGGAAAAGCTTAAAGCAAGGCGCAACAGAACTGCTTTTGAAGAAGTGGAGGAAGACTTGAGGCTTTCCCTTCACCTCCAGGATCAGGATTCTGTCAAAGATGCAGTGCCAGACCAACAGTTAGATTTTAAGCAGCTCCTGGCCCGATATAAAGGTAATGCACCCCCTGGGGGAATATTACAATTATGCCAAAGATTTCTAGTATTTTTCCCCATCATGATTCAGAAGAAGAAAAATATGACTCTTATTTCATAGTTATATTGCCTTTAATTCATCTCAGAACAATCTTAAGTTTAGAAAAATAGCAGTTCAGATACCTATTTAGATAATTGTTACTGTATTTACAAATGGAGGTTTTTTTCTGATTATAAAAGAAATATGTATGTGTTCATTAGAGAAAAACTGGGAGGTAGTAAAATATAAATTATATTCTTGAGTATCTTATAACTTTTTATTTTGATGTGATTTCAAATTTACAGAAAAGTTTGCAAGACTATACAATGAACTCTTATGTACCCTTTATCGCGATTCACCAGTTGCTACTATTTTGCTTCATTTGCTTGTCATTTGCTACATGTGCATGTTTTTTTTCCTGAATCTCCTGAGATTAAGTTGCAGATATGATGCCCCTTTACCCCTAATACTACAGTATGTATTTCCTAAAACAAGGACGTTCTCTTACATAACCACAGTACAATGATCAAAATGAAGGCATTTAACTCTGATACAATACTATTATTTAATCCACAGTCCATATTCTAATTTTGCCAATTATCTCAATAATGTTCATTATTAATATTTTTTCCTGGTTCAGGATCTTATATATTGCATTCTTTAGTCATGTGTCTTTAGTCTTTTTTGGTCTGGAACAGCTTCTCAGCCTTTATTTGTCTTTTATGACCTTTTTTAATATTATTTTGTACAACGTCCCTCCATTTGAGTATGTCTGATGTTTCCTCATAATTAAACTTAGGTTATGCATTTTGGGCTGGAATACCACAGAAACAATGTTGAGTTCTTCTCAGTGTATCATATCAGGAGGCACATGGGTTGTATCAGTGTATCATATCAAAGCACATGATGTTGCTTTGTCTCATTAGTGGCAAATTTTTTTTTTCAAGTGCTGCCTGCTCCCCTGCCATACTCCACCCAGCTACTCTTTGTTCCTATGTGGTCTTATATCTGTATAAGCTGGGCTGAACCCATAGAGACCCCAGGAGTACTACTTTCCCTTTCTTCCTTAAAGCCTAAACTAGAGACAGGTCTCAGCTGCCCTTCCTGCTCTCTTTTCCCTGTTCTGTCACCCCTGTTCCTCTTAGTTCTTTCCAAAAAAGGGTGTTTACCTTTCATGAGTAAGCACTGCCAAGCCCTGTTCCTGCTTCTGTAGGATAACAGGCAAGTGAATTTTTCTTTTCCTCTTTCCACCAAAGACTATTCATTCCCAGTCCTGGATGGGGAATGGTAATCGTCAAGGAATTAGGACACTAGCCATTATTCTATTGTTCAGGAAGATATGCTCAGCTCCCAAACATTTCATTTAATCTTCCCAATGTCCTGAGATGTAAGGTTAAGAGAATAGGCTTGCATCTTATGCACCTGAGTTCAATGCACAAGGCTCTCCTAAAACCAGCTTTATGATCTTGAGCAAGTTCTTTGTCCTCTCTATGCTTCAATTTTCTTACATATAAAATGGAGTTCTACAGTGAAGTAAATAAGATAATACAAACCCACAAGCTTAGTGCCCAGCTGGTAAAGTGCAGATTTGTGATTCTTATTAAAATATGTCTGACTCAGAAATTTGTGTTCTTTTTGTACATCATACTAGCCAATAATTCCCATTTCCTTATTCTATTAAATTATGGAAAAGGAAAATCCCTTTGATTTCTATTTCAAACTTTCAGTTTTCTTTAAGAATTATGACTGAATCTAAGCCATGCCTTTCTAATTTTAAGCACAGAGGTTACCAAAGTTCAGAAAGTACCTCTGGGGCTGGGCGCAGTGGCTTAGGCCTGTAATCCGATCACCCTGGGAGGCTGAGGCGGGAAGATTGCCTGAGGTAAGGAGTTTGAGACCAGCCTGAGCAAGATCGAGACCCCCATCTCTACTAAAAAAATAGAAAACTTAGCTGGGTATGGTGGCACACGCCTGTAGTCCCAGCTACTCAGGGGGGCTGAGGCAGCAGGATCACTTTAACCCAGGAGTTTGAGGTTGCAGTGAGCTCTAGCCCAGTGACAGAGCAAGACTCTGTCTCAAAAAAATAAAACTAAAAAAAGAAGAAGAAAATTAAATGATGTTCCCTAGCTCAATTTTTAAAACTTTTTCTAGTTTTTTAAAAATAATAATCAGTCCTTTTAAGCATATACTTGATTAGTTGAAACTACCAAACTATAATTTTTTTTTTTTTAAACAAAACCATTTTCAATTCTCTGCCTTTTTTTTTTTTTCTGTCAGCTGGTCCTTTCTCCTTTTTGAAAAGTCTGGCTATTTGGAATCTTGGCAAAGAAAATGATTCCTGCCCTGCCTTCCTCACCCAACCACACCCTTGTTTGTATAGACTATTTCTTCCTTTCTTTTCATTTTGCCCACCATGGGATTCACTCCACCGGAACAACATTGTTTAGAAACTGCTTTTGCCCTTCTTCAAACTTCTCAGCATCGTAGAGGAAGCTTCCCTTCCTTGATCCTAACTACAGTTATTTTGTTTCAGTTAGACTACAGTTAGGGTGATGGGCCATTAGGAGGAACCAAGAAGAAAGGGCTGCAGTCTTTGCAGAGTTAGTCACCCCAAGGATATGCTGTTTGTTTTTAAAAGAGCTGAGGCGTATAATACAACCCAAAGAACTGTATCTTTTACTAGGCCTCAGATGGATCAGAAGGAGATCCTCAACCTGTGGGTCTATGGATAGACTTCAGGAATGTTGGTTAAGCCATTAAAATCACATTTATTTTTCAGGGAAGATCCATAACTTTGCATTTTCTCAAAGGATATTAAAGGTTAAAAGTCACTGTTGTATAGATGCTGGGGAAAGCTGTGGTGTCTTTCCATTGATTTCCACAGGTTATTGTTACTTGGACTTGCAGGTGATCTGACTCATGATTTGATTGAATTGGGAAGGTGCTTCTAAAGTGTATTTGACTTTGACTTTGAATTTTGTTTCCACAACCTAAACTTTCAACAAATGTGTGATGAGTGAAAGAGGGGAAGAGAAGAGGGGAGATAAAGGTGCCCCCCCTGGGCCTTTCCAGCAGGGGCAGGAGCCTGCTCTTTGGGTCATTGTTCAAGCAAAAATTACTTCTAGTGAGGCTGTATTTTCTGAGAGACTAAAAGATAAAAGTTCATTTCCATACATTAGATGTGAACATCTGTGTTATTAAGTCAAACCAACACTTGCCTAGTTCACAGGCATATTATCTTCAACAAGGTATAATTATCCTTCTGATTTTTACCTTTCTTTCAGGGGTTAGCAAATCAGTCATCAAAACAATGTCCATCATGGATTTTGAAAAGGTTAATCTTGAATTAATAGAGGCCTTATTAGAGTGGATTGTGGATGGAAAGCACTCCTACCCTCCAGGTAACTGCTTCTTTACTCAGGCCTGAATAATCCACATATTAAACGCTCAGTCCTTGGCTAAATGGGAGTCTAGTCACGAGTGTCTGAATCACATGCAAATTCTTTGCACACAGAGGTCACAAGATAGTAGGATTAAGAGCACAGGCTTTGGAATCTGATAAACTTCCCAGCTCTGCTATTCAGGAATCCTTTAAACTTTGATTAACTCCTTATCTTTTCTGTGCTTCAGTTTTCTTGTTTGTAAATTGAAGACAATAATAAAGCCTCTTACATAAAACTATTTTGAGGATTTAAAAAAAATATGTAAAGTACTTAGCACAGCGCCTGGCATATAGTTAATGCCCAGTAGATACTACCCCTAATAATGATAATATTATAATTATAATAATACAGCTGACCCTTGAACAACACAGGGATTGGGGCATCGACTGCCGTGCAGCCGAAAATCTGCATTTAACTTTTGATTCCCCAAACTAATAGCCTACTGTTGACTGGAAGCCTTACCTTTAATGTAAATAGTCGATTAACACATATTTTGTGTGTTATATGTATTATATACTATATCCTTACAATAAAGTAAAGAAAAGATTAAGAAAATAATAAGAAAGAGAAAATATATTTACTACTCATTAAGTGGAAGTGAATCATCATAAAAGTCATCATCTTCGTTGTCTTCACATTGAATAGGCTGAGGAGGAGGAGAAAGAGGAGACAGGAAGGCAGGCACATTCGGTGTAACTTTAAAAACATAAATCATAATTTCTGTCTGACTTTGCTTCTTCATTTCTCTAAAAATATTTCTATATGGTGCCAATCCTTCTTCCACTGTTTGCTTTAGTTTCAGTGCCCGTATCATAGAAGGATCCATGTTGTAAAAGAAGTCAAAAGCAGTCTTGAATATTCAGTACCCTTCTGCCAGATTGTCTAACATCACTTTGTTTTCTGGCACTGCTTCCTCTATGTCGTCTTCCTCATCGCCTGGCCCTGGTTCAGAAGCGCTTATCTCCATCAAGTCATCTTCTATTAATGCCTCTGGTGTAGTGTCTGTTAACCCTCGAATTTCTCCAAGATCTATATATTGAAACCCTTCCTCCCCACCACCTTTTTTTTGCCATATCCACAATCTCTTTCATGATTTCCTTGATTGGCTCTGTTGTAAATCCTGCGAAATCATGCTCAACGTCTGGACACAGTTTTCTCCAGCAGGAATTTTTTGTTTCAGGCTTGATAGCTTTCACAGCTTTTTCTACAGCAGTGACGGCATCTTCAGTGATATAATCCTTCCGGACTTTCATGATGTTCTCTCTGGCAGGATTCTCTTCCATAATATTGGCAATCCTTTTTATAGAGTACCATGTGCAATTACCCGTAAAGGTCCTTGTGACCTCCTGTTCTGGAGGCTGAATTAGAGACATTGTGTTTGAGGGCAAGTAGAACACTTCCATATCTTTGGTTTTGAATTCACAAGGTTCTGGGTAGCCAGGGGCATTGTCCAATATCAAAAGAACTTTAAAAGGCAATCCTTTATTGCAGTGTTCCCCAACCCCCAGGCCACAGCAGACCAGTACGGGTCGGGTCGTGGCCTGTGAGTGAAGCTTCATTTGTATTTACAGCCACTCCCCGTTGCTTGCATCACCACCTGAGCTCTGCCTCCGCCCACCCCCCCCACCCCATCCATGGAAAAACCAGTACCTGGTGCCAAAAAGGTTGGGGATCACAGCCTTACTGGCAAGGTACTTCCTGACTTCAGGGACAAAGCACTGATGGAGCCAATCCATAAAAAGGGTTCTCGTTGTCCCGGCCTTCCTGTACCGAAAGACTGGCAGCTGATGTTTATGGTTCCCTTCAAGGCCTGGGAGTTAGCAGCTTTGTAGATAAGGGCAGTCCTGATCATAAACCTGACCGCATTTGCACAAAACAGTAGAGTTAGCCTATCCCTTCCTGCCTTAAATCCTGCTGCTCACTTCTCTTTCTTACTAATTAATGTCCTGTGTGGCATTTTTTTTCTAGAATAGGGCACTATCATTTGCATGAAAAACCTGTTCAGGCAGATATTCTTTCTCCTCAGTGATTTTTTTAATGGTATCTGCTGCCTCTTGGTCGGCAGAAGCTGCTGCTTCTGTTATCTTGGCATTTTTTAAGCCAAACCTTTCTAAAATTATCAAACCATCCTTTGCTGGCATTAAATTCTCCAACTTTAGATCCTTCACCTTCCTTTTGCTTTAATTTGTCATAAAATGACTTTGTTTTTTCTCAAATCATATTAGAGTCTATAGGTATACCTTTCTTATAGCAATCCTGTACCCAAGCTGCATTTTCAATATGAGATAAAGTATTTCACAAAAAGTGCAAGGTTTTCACACCTGCTGGCGTAGCTGCAGCAACGGCTTCACAAATTTTCTTTTCTTTACAATGGTCCTTACACTGGATTCATTTATCTTAAAATGGCAGGCAGCCGCAGCTGCAGACCTCAATCTACAGTACATGTCAAGCAATTCAACTTTTTCTTGTAATGTCATGACTTTTCTCTGCTTCTTTGGAGTACTTCCAGCATCACTAGTGGCACTTCGTATGGGTGCCATGATGTTATTCAAGGTTTGTGATCTTGCAGTGAACACAGTGAAAAATATGGAAGAACCATGAGAGGTCACTTTTTACTGTGATATGCAATTTATTGGAAAGACGAACCGCTCACATGGAGATGATTAGTGTCACACAACATTTTAAGCAGATACTCACAACACTTGAGCCTACTGCAATAGCAACAGGAGGTGGCTACTAAATTATTACAGTAGTACAGTATGTACTACAGTTAATTTTATACAGTTATGATTTAATACTTAATCTTTATGTTTATTGACATTTCTCTTGACTACAAATGGCATTATGTATGGTCTGTGTGTGCATAAGTTTTGATCAATTTTAATCTTTTATAATAGATTTGTTTATATTTTATTTAGTGAATGATAAAGTAGACTAGTATCTACACATATTTTATGCATTCATGACATACCTAAACTTTTCTTAATTTTTTCGATATTTCGAGGCAATACAGTTTGTCTGCTAGTTTTTTCAAATTGTTGCAAATCTCCAAAAAGTTTTCCAACGTATTATTGAAAAAAATTTGCGTCTAAGAGGACCCGTGCAGTTCAAATCTGTGTTGTTCAAGGGTCAACTGTACACTTATTATTACTGTTGTCATCACCATTACTACTACCACTACTATAATGCAGCAATCACTACTTTTCCCTTACTCAGTCTTCCCGTCCCAGTGGACTGCTTAACCGTATTTATAGCTCCTTATCCCCAGAAGGAATACTCCAGGTCTTTTCATAACTGAATCCTTCACATCATTCAGGTTTCTGTTCAAATGGCACCTCTATGGACCACCCTATCTATTACTTTATGTGCTCATAAGGTACTTAAGAGAAATGGGAATGGCTGCCCTCTTCTGCTTTAATCATTACGTGGTGTTTTCTGAAGAGACTTGTGAGCCATATAAAATGATTAAAGAGCCTTGTTTCTCTTTTCTTGGCAAGCAGTCAGTGTTGACTAATGCCTTATCACTGGAATGAATATCTTATTTCATCCAAAAGGAAAAGACTATTATTGAAAACATCAAGCATAACAGACAAAAAGAAATGTTACAAAATTATCTGAATTCAAAGCAGAGTAGATATAGTGATTAGGGAGCCAGTGAGATATTTGTGAATATTAAAGATATCCCTGACACAGGTGGCCAAGCCATGAGGGCAGAGCAGATCATAAGGCACATAAAAATAGAGACAAATTTTTTTTCCATCCACATAGATTATTTTTTAGCAGGGAGGAGTATGGGGCATGTAAGGGAAAGAGCATGAATCTGGTGCCAGAAACCGTCAGTTTGTGGCCAAGCTCCATGCTTACTAACTCTGTGACCTGAGTCACAAGTTACTGAGTCACATGTAGGGGTACTAATAACCTTCTTAATGGGTGGCTAGGAGGGTTAAATGAGATAATGTATGTCAGTGTTCTTTGTATACTCTGAAGCTTAAAAACACTGCAAGATATCTTTTGGCCTTCTTACTTCAGAGTTCCATTTTTGTAATAATTTAGATTCCTTATTTATTTAGTGGGGAGGATAACTGTGACTAAATAATAGGTCATGAGTTCTTTGTGGGCAGATCCTTGTTTTATATCCCATTGCATCTCACACAGAACTGATATAGGTACCCAACAAATATTTGTGGGATTAAAGGATAGGCTAGTAAAGAAGATACCAATTTCATTTCAGAATAAATCACAAAAGAAGATGATTATTGCTAAGTGACAGCTATCTTATCACAGAAATACACTATATTCAGTTGTCACTGCTTATTTTCTCTCACATAAAATTTAAAAGCCCATCAACTGTTAATATGACATGGTTAGTTAATGTTCTATCTTTGTAAAATGTATCTGAATTTAGATTACCAGATTGGCCAGCCAGCTACAGTTTTTTTTTTTCTCATTTCCAGTAAAATACTTATGGATTTTATTTATTAGTAGAGAAAAAATTATTTTTGTCTTATAAAGTTAGAAACAGAATGTCAGTGGCCACTACACTGAAGAAGTATGTTTTAAATAAAGACCTTAGCTAATGATTCTTGGCATTGTATTTACAGGCATTATACTTTAACATGCCTCGGTTTTTCCTGTTGTAGAAGGATAATTTTGTCCCTTGTTAAGTCAGAGAATGTATGAAAAACATGATTTATTATTTAAGTCCTTGGGGACTTTACAAAGAAAACTGATCATGAAAATTCTCAGAAAATTGCATTTTTTGGTTTAAAATAGCTTAATAATCTATATTAGTTTTTCCTTTTTTGCATTTATTATATTGATTTTTTTATATATATCCAGGTGCTATACTTGTATTTTTACCGGGGCTAGCAGAAATCAAACTGCTTTACGAACAGCTACAGTCTAATTCTCTTTTCAACAACAGACGTAGTAATCGGTAAGCTAATTGCTTTATATATCCTCAATCATCCATTGCAGTTGTCTACAAAGATGAATAACCAGAAAGGTCTCTTTTATAGTTACTACCCTCTGTAGACCTTGGTATCACTCTTCAAGCTTATGTTTGTTTATGCCAGCTGGAAATGGATAAACCTATTTGCCCCAGGAAATCAGTTATTCCCATTTTATTAAAGAAAAATGTTTCTCCTTTCCATTCCAAGATATACTGGGAAAAAAAAAAGAAAGAAAAATGTTTCTCTTTACTTGGCATAGTGACTTAGCAAACTTGCATGTAATTCCAGTGGCCAGATTCCCAGGGAGCTGGGGAAGGTAGAGAGGAAGCCAGCATTAGTAACAACAAAGAAATTTTACCGTTTTGAAAGAAAATCATTTTCAATGGTTCCTCTTCCAGTAGCAAGACATATTGGGTGTGTCTTCATATCTAAGGGGAAAACTGTTTGACAAACTAACACTCCCTAGAAATGTAAGAATGAGATTTTTTAGCTTACATCATTGTCTTTGCCTCTCTTTCTCTGGATTTAAAGGTAAGGAAAAAATGATTCTTTGCTAGTTAGTAGGCCCTAGGTTTGTTACTTATAGAATATCAATTATTTATTCCTCTTGATTATTTACTACTGAATTACATACACTCCAGTGTTTTTTCCAAGTTGGTACTAGATTTTTAGTTCCTATAACTAAGTAAATATTTTGTAAGCATCAGAAAGAACCTTCCAATTTAGAGGAGCTGGGCCTTGAGGATATAGGTTCTAGAGCAGTTGCTGATACTTGGAGTCATATTTTTAGTTTTAATAGCAGTTCACCCACTGTAATCCGATTTTAGTGCTTAGTGCTAAAATACTTAATGCACTTTTTTTCCTTTCAGATGTGTTATTCATCCACTTCATTCATCTCTATCCAGTGAAGAGCAGCAGGCTGTGTTTGTAAAACCTCCTACAGGTGTAACTAAGATTATAATTTCCACCAACATTGCTGAGACATCCATAACTATCGATGATGTTGTCTATGTCATTGATTCTGGGAAAATGAAAGAAAAGAGGTATTCTCTTTTAGCGATGTAAGGGAGGGGCCAAAGATGCCCAATATAGGGAGGCACAGCCATTAATGGCTAATGCTATTAAGACATGGGTTACTATTGGAAAAAAATACTTTCTTTATGAAAACTGTATTTGGATGTGTGAGTAACTCTATAGCCAGGACCATGAATCTGAAAGTCAAACAAGGGTGGAAAGCTTAAGGTTTTACCTTAGAAGCAATGAATTACTTTTCTTCTCTTTTTCTTGTGCGATGTTACATGTGCCTGGAAGAAAAACAGTTGAATAAGGAAACTGTGTATAGTGACACTTCATATCATTCAAATCAGCACTAGCTTTTTCCACCAGGACTCAAGTACCCCAGAACACACAGGACACCGTGTCCTTCTAAGGAGTAAGGTGGTCCATCTATCCTGTCCATGCCAAGTAGTCTTGGCTACATTTTTGTAAAATAACTCTATTTTATATTTTCTTTTTCTTTATAGATATGATGCCAGCAAAGGGATGGAAAGTCTAGAGGATACTTTTGTATCTCAAGCCAATGCTCTGCAAAGAAAAGGTCGAGCAGGCCGTGTTGCATCTGGAGTCTGCTTCCATTTATTCACTAGCCATCACTACAATCACCAGCTTTTAAGGCAACAGCTACCAGAAATACAAAGAGTGCCATTGGAACAGCTGTGTCTAAGGTTACATCTTGATTTTTGTGTTCTGCTTCCAAAAGAGCTAAATGTTTCTCACCCTATTAGGTTCCAAGTTTTCCTTTTCCTACTAGAAGACATTTTGCTCAGAATGGACGTGGATGAACTCATTCATTTGTGAAGAAAGAGCTCTACAGTGTTGCCTTTACCATTCCTTTTAACTTTGTGCACATAAAGATCTCTGACATTGCAGAGCATGGCTCTAAAATAGAGCTTAGGAATACATTTGGGGGCCGGGCGTGGTGGCTGATGCCTATAATCCTAGCATTCTGGGAGGCCAAAGGCAGGAGGATTGCTTGAGTTCAGGAGTTCGAGAGCAGCCTGAGCAAGAGCAAGACCCTGTCTCTACCAAAAATAGAAAAAATTAGCTGGGCATGGTGGCGCACGCCTACAGTTCCAGCTCACTCAGGAGGCTGAGGCAGTAGGATCATTGAGCCCAGGAGTTTGAGCCACTGCACTCTACCCAGGATGACAGAGTGCAACTCTGTCTCAAAAAAAAAAAAAAAAAAAAAAGAATACACTGGGGGACTGGGCACAGTGGCTCAGGCCTGTAATCCCAGCATTTTGGGAGACCAAGGTGGGAAGACCACTTGAGGCCAGGAATTTGAGAACAGCCTGGGTCAATATAGCGAGACCCTGTCTCTACAAAAAATTTAGTCGGGTGTGGTGGTGCACACCTGTAGGCCTAGCTACTTGGGAGGATGAGGTGGGAGGATCACTTGAACCCAGGAGTTTGAGGCTGCAGTGAGCTATCATCGTGCCACTGCACTCCAGCCTGGGTGAAAGAAGGAAACCCTGTCTTTAAAAAAAAAAAAAAAAAAAACTACATTTATAAGTTAGGAAAATAATCTAATTTATCCAAGAATTTCTGCTGGGGGCAACACCAATATCAAATCATCCCAGGGAAAAATCTGCAGGCTCATTATCAGAGCAAAGTGACCAAAATTTGAAAACACCATTATTTACCTGATGAACAAATATCATAAAATAGGATTTAATGAATGAATGACCAAACTCAATGTTACTGAGGCTGGGGAACCTTTGATTCAACCTTTATGAAAATTTGGCAATATATAAGAACTCTAAAACTATCTACGTCCTTCGACCCAATCATGACTGTGAGGGAGTATGCCCCCAAAAAAAACCCTAAGGGGAAAATAATTACTTGTACAAAGATGTTACAGCTCTTCTTTTAGCAGGTGTATTTTGAGAACCTTCCGTTTGCCAGGCATTGGGCTAAGCACTAGGGATACTGTAGGATACAAGAACAGTTCCCGCTTTCCAGTGTTCATAGTCTGTTCTTAAGAAAGCAGGGGAGAGCAGATGCCCTGAACTAAGGTAGTGGCAGTGCAAGAGGAGAGCAGGGAAAGGATTTGAGAGAGCTCTGAAAGTTGATCATTCCATGAAGGAGGGTGGGAGAAGGGTAAAATGTATAGAGCACATATGATTTTAAAACAACTCAGATATTCAGTAGTGGGGAAATAGGTAAGTTGGATAGACCAACATAGTTCATCCTTTTTTTTTCATTTGAAACTTAAGTGGATTACTGTCATTGCATGTCTTCTTTTTCTTCTTCTTCTTTTTTTTTTTTTATTTATTTTTATTTTATTTTTAATTTAAAGACGGGGTCTCGCTCTTCCTCGGGCTGGTCTTGAACTCCTGACCTCAAGCGATCCTCCTGCCTCAGCCTCCCAGAGTGCTAGGATTACAGGCGTGAGCCACCTCACCCAGCCAGTCAGTGCATGTCTTAAAGTGAAATACATTAAGTGGAAAAAAGCTAGGTACCAAGTATGTACACATTAATAAAAATGTAAAATTATGTGTATATAGATTGACAACTTAAAAAGGAATTATAAGTGAAGTAAATAAAATTTTACGTATGTTAAATTTTTCTCCTCTGGAAAGTTGCTGAAGTTCATAATTTAAAACACTAGTTTTTCAAAAGCTGTCACAGAGCAGGACACAATGCAGATTAATTTTACAAACAATGACTGCAATTTCAGATGTAGAAATAATAAATGGATTATTTTAATTTTTTTCATAAGTACCTTTAATTATGTAGCAATCTTAACTATCTAAGCTAATCATTTCCAGTTTTTTATTGTGGTAAGAATACTTAACATGAAGTCTACCATGTTAAATTTTTTTCACAGCTTATTTCCTTTAATTATGTCATAAAACAAAATTAGAACATACAGAAAACAATAATAGTTACATAACAATATTTTATTTATATATATATAACTTTTTTTTTTTTAGTCCAAAGATTTTAAAGCAAAAGGAATCCTCTACTGCCACCTTGGATTTTATTTATTTTAAATACCCCTCCTTTTCCCATCCTTAAGCTCCAGAAGTACTGGGTGGAAACACAGTTACTTGGACGGCTAATGGAACCTGGTGTTACGTCACCATCTAGGGAACTGTGTCGGCCCCAGAAATTGGTGCTAAGCATTTGGATTGGGCCTGGTGGAGAAATAAGTGAGCAGCAGTTCCTACACATCACAGCATTCCAGGGTAGGCCAAGAGGCTGGGAAAGGCAGGAATCAGACTTTGCCAGTCAACCACCCTCTGCATTTTACCCCCTCAGGGGAATGGGTGGGGAGTGAAAGGTGCAGGGATGAAACAGAGCCTGGCTTGAAAATAAAAATTTCTCCAACAGCACCGTTTACCCATCCATCTCTGTTTCTGAGCAAAGTCTAACAGGCATGGGTAGCCTTTATAGTTCTCTGAGCTTGGCACAGGCTGCCTTAGTCAAGTCTGTACTCTCAAGGTCACTGGAAGGTGGGCAAAGGTGAACTGAGTTGACAAATTTTTACGTGTATAACACACTATTGTTAACTATAGGCACAGTGTTGTACAGCAGAGCTCTAGAACTTACTCATCTTGCATAACTGAAACTTTATACCTGTTGGACAGCAACTCCCAATTTCCCCTTTGCTCCCAGCCCCTGGCAACCACCATTCTACTCACTACTTCTGTGAGTTTGACTATTTTAGATACCTCATATAAGTGGGATCGTGCAGTATTTGTCTTTTTGCGACTGGCTTATTTCACTTAGTGTAACGTCCTCAAAGTTTCATCCATGTTGTTGCATATTGCTGAATTTCCTTCTTTTTTAAGGCTGAATAGTATTCCATTGTATGTATATACCACATTTCTTTATCCACTCATCTGTTAATGGACATTTAGGTTGTTTCTACATCTTGGCTATTATGAATAATGCTGCAATGAACGTGCAAGGGAAAATAATCTCTTCAAGATCCTGATTTCAGTTCTTTTGGATGTATACCCAGAAAGTGAGATTGCTGGACCATATGGTACTTCTGTCTCCATCCTGTTTTCCACAGCAGTTGTACCATTTTACATTCTCACCAACAGCATGCAAGGGTTCCAATTTATCCCCATCCTCTCCAACACTTATTATCTTTTGTCATTTGAATTCTATTTCATAATTAGAACCCACTGTTATAGAAAGAAGCATTTTGAAAGTTTATAGAAAAAATACTATTCTGAATATGAAGACGTTTCAGAATATGAACATGTTTCTGTAGTTTATTGTTAGGGAAACTAGAAGATGTAAGAGATTTTAAAATTTTTATTGAAACTAGCATTGTGTGGTTTATAAAAGCATATATAGGCCAGGCTCAGTGGCTCACACCTGTAATCCTAGCACTTTGGGAGGCCAAGGCAGGAAGATTGCTTGAGGCCAGGAGTTTGAGACCAGCCTGAGCAAGAGTGATACCCCGTCTCTACAAAAAATACAAAGAAATTAGCTGGGCATGGTGGCGTGCACCTGTAGTCCCAGCTACTAGGGAGGTTGGGGCAGGAGGATCACTTGAGCCCAGGAATTTGAAGTTGCAGTGAGCTATGATGATGCCTGGGTGACAGAGCGAGACCCTGTCTCAAAAAAAAAAAAAAAAAGAAAAAACATATATCCAGGAAATTGTAAATTATTCTCACTCAAGAAAGAAATTATTCTTCTGTGTCACCCACTGGAAATAAAATTGACAAATTATTATTTTGTTTTCCTTTTTCAGAATTAAAATTTTAGAGATGTATAGCACTCATAATCTCCAGTCTGTGTTCTCTCGGCTCATTGAACCTCCACACACCGATTCTCTCCGTGCCTCAAAAATACGATTACGAGACTTGGGAGCATTAACTCCAGATGAAAAATTGACCCCTCTAGGCTATCACTTGGCCTCTCTGCCCGTGGATGTGAGAATCGGCAAACTGATGCTGTTTGGGTCTATCTTCCGCTGTTTGGACCCTGCCCTCACCATCGCTGCCAGTTTGGCCTTTAAATCTCCTTTTGTAAGTAAACAATATTCATCTAAACTGGAGTTTATGCCATAGGTCTCTAAGGGGATCATGGGGGACCATGGGAGGACTGGGGTGTGTGAGGCGCCTAAAAATTTGCTTGTGAGTATGTCAGGTATGCATTTTTCAGGGCACGATTTCATTCAATCCTCAAAGAGATCCATGCCCTAAATAAAGATTAAGAACTAGAGATTTTTCACTTGGGGTAATTACAGCTAAAGAAAAAAAAAATTTAAAAAAAGAGAACTGGAGATCTAACTTATTAAAAATAATCCGAATGTGCTTTCTATTGTATCTCCTATACTTGCTTATTATAGAAAAATCAGAAAACACAAACCAGCAAAATGTGTCGCTGCATGATTTTAAAAGTGCGTAAATACATTGAACCAGTTTTTTTGTTTGTTCGTTTGTTTGCTTTTGCAACCAGAATGACTTGTGAATTTGAACTAGTTTTTTAAACAACTTTATTAAAATATAATTTAAATACCATGCAGTTTACCCATTTAAAGTGCACAATTTGATACAGGCATACCTTGCTTTATTTTGCTTTGCTTTACTGTGCTTTGCAGATGTTGCATTTTTTACAAATTGAAGGTTTGTGGCACCCTGCATCTAGCAAATATATCATTGCCATTTCTCCAACAGCATGTGATCACTTTGTCTATGTCACATTTTGGTAATCCTCAGAATATTTCAAACTTATTCATTATTATTATATATATTATGGTGATCTATGATCAGTGATCTTTGATCTTACTATTGTAATTGATTTGGGGCACCACGAACTGCACTCATATAAGACAGTGAACTTAATTGATAAATATTGCATGTGTTCTGACTGCTCCATCAACTGGCCGTTCCCCCATCTCTCTCCTTCTCAGGCCTCCATATTCCCTATTCAACAGTTTTGAAATTAGGCCAATTAATAACCGTACAATGGCCTCTAAGCGTTCAAGTGAAAGGAAGAGTTGCATGTCTCTCACTTTAAATCAAAAGCTAGAAATGATTAAGGTTAGTGAGGAAGGCATGTCAAAAGCTGAGATAAGCTGACAGCTAGGCCTCTTGCACCAAATAGTTAGCCAAGTTGTGAATGCAAAGGAAAAGTTCTTGAAGGAAATTGAAAGTGCTACTCCAGTGAACACATGAATGATAAGAAAGCAAAACAGCCTTATTGATGATATGGAGAAAGTTTTAGTGGTCTAGATAGATCAAACCAGCTACAACCGTTAAGCCAAAGCCTAATCCAGAATAAGGCCCTGACTCTCTTCAATTCTATGAAGACTGAGAGAGGTGAGCAAGCTGCAGGAGAAAAACTGGAAGCTGGCAGAGGTTGGTTCATGAGGTTGAAGGAAAGAAGCTATCTCTAAAAGTGCAAGGTGATGCAGCAAGTGCTGATGTAGAAGCTGCAAGTTATCCAGAAGATCTCGCTAAGATAACTGATGAAAGTGGCTACACCAAACGACAGATTTTCAATGTGGATGAAACAGCTCTCTATTGGAAAAAGATGCCATCTAGGACTTTCATAGCCACAGAGGAGAAATCAATGCCTGGCTTCAAAGGACAGGCTGACTCTCTTGTTAGGGGCTAATGCAGCTGGTGACTTTAAGTTGAAGCCAGTGCTCATTTACCATTCTGAAAATCCTAAGGTGCTTCAGAATTATGCTAAATATATTCTGCCTGTGCCCTTTAAGTGGAACAAAAAGTCTAGATGACAGCACATCTGTTTATAGCATAGTTTACTCAATATTTTAAGCCCACTGTTGAGACCTACTGCTCAAAAAAAAGGATTCCTAGCTGGGCACAGTGGCTCACACTTGTAATCCCAGCACTTTGGGAGGCTGAGGTGGGAGGATTGCTTGAGGCCAGGAGTTTGAGACCAACATAGCGAGACCCTGTCTCTACAAAAAATTTAAAAATTAGCTAGGCATGGTGGTGTGAGCCTGTAGTCCCAGCTACTTGGGAGGCTGAGGTGGGAGTGATCTATGGTGATGCCACTGCACTCTAGTTTTGGTGACAGTGTGAGACCCTATCTCAAAAAACAATAAAAGATTCCTTTCAAAATATTACTGCTCATTG
Organism: Daubentonia madagascariensis; assembly: GCA_023783475.1. NCBI lineage: Eukaryota > Metazoa > Chordata > Mammalia > Primates > Daubentoniidae > Daubentonia > Daubentonia madagascariensis. Next base: position 32,915,865 of record JAKFHU010001035.1, on the reverse strand, counting down.
ACAACGCACCTGGTCACCCAAGAGCTCTGATGGAAATGTACAAGGAGATTAATGTTGCTTTCATGCCTGCTAACATAGCACCCATTCTGCAGCCCATGGATCAAGGAATAATTTTGACTTTCAAGTCTTATTGTTTAAGAAATACATTTCATAAGGCTATAGTTGCCATAGACAGTGATTCCTCTGATGGATCTGGGCAAAGTCAATTGAAAACCTTCTGGAAAAGATTCACCATTGTAGATGCCATTAAGAACATTTGTGATTCATGGGAGGAGGTCAACATATCAACATGAACAGGAGTTTGGAGGAAGTTGATTCCAACACTCATGGATGACTTTGAGCGGTGCAAGACTTCAGTGGAGGAAATAACTGCAGATGTGATGGAAATAGCAAGAGAACTAGAATGAGAAGTGGAGTCTGAAGATGTGACTGAATTGCTGCAATCTCATGATCAAACTTGAACAGATGAGTTGCTTCTTATAGATGAGCAAAGAAAGTGGTTTCTTGAGATGAAATCTACTCCTGATTAATGCCGTGAACATTGTTGAAATGACAAGAAAGGGTTTAGAATACTACATAAACTTAGTTGATAAAGCAGCAGCAGGGTTTGAGAGGATTGACTCCAATTTTGAGAGTTCTACTGTGGGTAAAATGCTATCAAACAGCATCTCATGCTACAGAGAAATCTTTCATGAAAGGAAGAGTCTATAGATGTGGCAAACTTCATTATTGTCTTATTTTAAGAAATTGCCACAGCCACCCCAGCCTTCAGAAACCACTACCCTGAGGCCATGTGTGGTGGCTCACACCCGTAATCCCAGCACTTTGGTAGGGGGGATTGCTTGAGGCCAGGAGTTTGAGACCAGCCTGGGCAATATAGCGAGACCCTGCCTCTTCTTTAAAAAAAACACCACCCTGCCACCTGATCAGTTAGCAGTCATCAACATTGAGGGAAGACCCTCCACCACCAGCAAAAAAGTTTACAACTCATTGAAGGCTCAGATGATCATTGCGTTTTTTAGCAATAAAGCATTTTTTAAATTATGTACATTTTTAAGACATAATGCTATTGCACACTTAATACACTATAGTATAGGGTAAATACAACTTTCATATGCACTGGTAAGCCCAGAAATTTGTGTGACTCACTTCATTACAATATTTGCTTTATTTTGGTGGTCTGGAAGTGAACCTGCAATATCTCCAAAGTATGCCTGTAGTGTTTGTATCGTACAACCATCACCACAATTAGTTTTAAAACATTTCATCACCTTATAAAGAAACCTCTTAGCTATCACTGCCCTATTATCCTTTGCTAATATTTTGTTGAAGATTTTAGGATCTATATACACAAGAGACATTGGTCTGTAGTTTCTTGTGATGTCTTTGGTGTTGGTATCAGGGTAATACTGGCTACATAGAATAAGTTGAGAGGTGTTCCTTCCTCTTCTGTTTTTTGGAAGAGTTTGTGAAGAATTGGTATTAATTCTTTAAATGTAGTAGAATTTAATAGTAAATTCACCTGGGCCAGGGAGATGGGGGTTGTGGGTAGTTTGTTTATTACTAATTAAATCTCTTCACTTGTTACAGGTCTGTTCAGATTGTCTATTTCTTTTTGAGTCAGTTTTGTTAGTTTGTGTTTTTCTAGAAATGTGTCTATTTCATTTAAGTTAGCTAATTTATTGGCATATAATTATTCATAGTATTCCTTTATAATCCTTTTTATTTCTGTAAGGTTAGTAGTAATGTCCCCTCTTTCTGATTCTGGTAATTTGAGCTTTCTCTCTCTTTTTCTTGGTCAGTCTAGCTAAAAGGTCATCAATTTTGTTGTTCCTTTTAGAAAATTAACTTGGTTTCATTGATTTTTCTCAACAGTCTTCCTATTCTCTATTTTATTAATGTCTATTCTTACTTTATTATTTCCTTCTTTCTGCTTGCCTTTTGTTTTTGTTTTTGTTTTGTTTTTTAGACACAGCCCTTTGCTCCATTGTCTGTTGCCCAGTTTTGAGTGCAGTGGCACAATGATAGCTCACGGCAGCCTCGAACTCCTGGGTTCAAGTGATCCTGCCTCAGCCTCCCGAGTAGTTGGGACTACAGGCACGAACTACCACACTTGGCTAACTTTTTAAAATTTTTCTAGAGAAAGGGTCTTGCTATTGCTCAGGCTGGTCTCGAACTCCTGGCCTCAAGTGATCCTCCCGCCTTGGCTGCCCAACTCACTAGAATTATAGGTGTTAGCCACCATGCCAGCCTTCTGCTTGCTTTGGGTTTAGTTTGCTCTTCCCTTTCCAGTGTCTTAAAGTGGAAGGTTAGGTTATTGTTTTGAGATCTTTCTTCTTTTTTAATATAAGCATTTACAGCTATCAGTTTTCCTCTAAGGACTATTTTAGCTGCATCGAGTAAGTTTTGGTATATTGTGTCTTCATTTTCATTCATCTCAAAGTATTTTCTGATTTCCCTTTTCATTTCTTCTATGACCCATTGGTTATTTAGGCATGGGCATGTGTTGTTTAACTTCCACACATTTGTGAGTTCCCAATTTTTTTTTTCTGTTATTGATTTCTAATCTTAGTCTATTGTGGTCAGAGAACATACTTTGTATTATTTTAATTCTTTAAAACTTTGTTTTGTCCTATTGTAGATGAGTGAGAAAAAAAAAACACCTTTGTTTTGGCTGGGCACAGTGGCTCATGCCTGTAATCCTACCACTTTGGGAGGCCGAGGTGGGAGGATCATTTGAGGCCAGGAGTTCAAGACCAGCCTGGACAACATAGCGAGACCCCATCTCTACAAAGAATAGAAAAAATAGCTGGTAGTGTTGGCTCACACCTGTAGTCCCAGTTACTCAGGAGGCTGAGGCAGGAGGATTGCTTGAGCTTGAGCCCAGGAGTTTGAGATTGCAGTGAGCTATGATGATGCCACTGCACTCTAGCCTGGGCAATAGAGTAAGACCCTATCTCAAAAAAGAAAAAACAAAACTTTGTTTTATGGTCAAGCATGTATGGTCTATCCTGGAAGGCATTCCATGTGTACTTCAGAAGAATAGATATTCTGCTGTTGGGTAGAGTGTCAATCTGCCTTTATTTTATTTATTTATTTATTTTTTGCTGGGCTCTGTAAATATAATATTAATCTCCCACAGGTAATCCTTTTCCAACTCACCTTCTTAAAAAGGAAGGAATTTTACTTTCAAGTAGAAACTAAAATTTTGTTGCTGTTGTATTAACTCTGAAGTTATTTAAATATACAAAAATTAGATAGTAGCACTGTAGTTGGTTTACAGTGATTTTCAATGGTGTTGCATCTAGGGCCTTGGTTTAGCTTGCTATGAGGAACTGCAGCTCATGCTGGTGTCTTTAGAGCCTGAGAAAGCAGAGGAACATAATTAGATTAAAGAACTAGTGTGTTTGGAGCAGTGAAAATCAACTCTGCTAATTTTACAAATGTGTAGGGAAAAGGAGGACCTGTAAACATTATTTAAAAAAATAGGAGGAGTAGTTCTGACACGGGCAGTGCATGGGCAATATATATAGCCAAAGTGTTGTACCCCCATAATATTCTGAAATAAAAAAATTTAAAAAATAAAATAAAAAATAAGTAAAAATAAAAAAACAGGAGAACATTAGTTATGGGTAGAGAAACAGGGGAGACTCAAATATAAAAGATGAACAAGAATCTCTAAAATAAAGATACCACAGAGATAACAGAAGTGTAGGTTTTAGATGTAATGTTAGAATGAGTGGCTCTTTGATGACTCTTGCCACTTGGAACTAAAAGACCTAAAAGAGCTTATTTGGGGTGGACAGACAGACTCATAGGGCAAATAAGACCGTTAGCTTGGGCCACGCTCAGTGGCTCACGTCTGTAATCCTAGCACCCTGGGAGGCCAAGGTGGGAGGATTGCCTGAGGTCAGGAGTTCGAGACCAGCCTGAGCAAGAGCAAGACCCCCATCTCTACTAAAAATAGAAAAAATTAGCCAGGCAACTAAAAACAGAAGAAATTGGCTGGGTGTGGTGCCACGCGCCTGTAGTCCTAGCTACTTGGGAGGCTGAGGCAGGAGGATCACTAGAGCCCAGGAGTTTGAGGTTGCTGTGAGCTAGGCTGATGCCACAGCACTCTAGCATGGGCCACAGAGTGAGACTCTGTCTCAAAAAAAAAAAAAAAAGACTGTTAGCTTGCCAATTACCACCATAATTACCTTTAATCAGCTCACCCGCTGATTATACTTTGTTCCACACTAAATGCTTTCCCAAGACATCTGACTTCAGCAATAGGAAAGTGCCATTTGAAACCTCAGATAAAAATGTGTCCTTTAAATCCAGGTTTCCTCCTTTAGGTATCTCCCTGGGATAAAAAAGAGGAAGCTAACCAGAAAAAGCTGGAATTTGCATTCGCAAACAGTGATTATCTAGCCCTTCTACGAGCATATAAGGTAAGTATATAAACTAATAGCTTAGTTTTATAACCAAAGTTGGCACTAAAGACAAAATAAGTTCAGTTTGATTTTCTCCAAAATTTAGGGATGGCAGCTAAGTACAAAAGAAGGTGTGCGTGCAAGTTATAATTACTGCAGACAAAACTTCTTGTCAGGAAGAGTTCTGCAGGTGAGTTGTTGCTGTGGCTGTTTGTTTTCCTCATTTTCTATTGTAGTAGCTCACCAGAGGATGTTGCAACGTTAGCTTGCTGGTCCTGTCTTGACATTGAAAATGTTATTTCTGGAATCTGTTTTGCTTTACCAGCTGTGTAAAATGGACTCCTGCCCTCTGTGCTAAAATGGCATCATGCCCTCTGTGCTAAAGCTTTCAACTGACCTCTTTTTCCTCTCTTTGGTGAACTTGTGTTTACTTATATGGAGGCTAGGGTAGACTAGGTCGTCTGAAGATTAGTGCTTACTGGAAGTCAGTTTTTTCAATAATTACATCAGGCACTCTTAACCTGGATCCATAAACCCCTGAAATTGTATGCAAAGTTGACCGCTTAAATATATGTCCATTTTTCTGGAGAGAGGGATCATAGCTTTCATCAGAATCTCAAAGGAGGCTATGACCATCTCTAATCTCCTTACCCTCTCCCCAAAACCAGAGAACTGATACTGAACCAGATTTTCTTCGTTCATTTTTCCTGTATCCATCAGAACCTACTGTGTGTCAGTAAGGAATATATAAGAAAGAGAAAAGTTTATTATCTTCTGTGTAATAAATAGGGCTTCTGTCCTCTATTGTGACAATGTTTTAGGCCCCCTTTCAAAGTGGTATGAGAAGTCAAAACAATGATGGTGCACATCTTTGCAAAGCATTTGTTTCACTCAAAGATTTGGGGATGGGGAGGGGGGAGGACTTTATTATCATTTTAAATATTGATATGTCATGGAGTGGAACACAAAACGAATGTTCTTAGTACTCACCACTATCTAACATCTATTTATCTCTGCCTCATAAGGTCCATCAGAGCAGAGACCTTACCTATTTTGTTCAACACTGTATCCCAGTGCCTAGAACAGTGCTTAGCACGTAGTCGGCACTTAGTAAAGATTCACTGAATAAATGGATGAATGAGTGAATTTGGTTATTTAAGATGAAGTAAGAGACCTCAAAACCATCTCAATATTTGCCTCCATTCTCCTCTGCCTTTAGTTGTACTACAGTGAGACATTTTGAGAATATAAAGGTTGTAGCTTTATTCTAATTACCTCAAAAACAATAATTTTCAATCCTGACTGCACATTAGATCCACCTGAGGATGCTTAAAAAACAAAATAAGTAAAAATGCCCAGGTTCCACCCCAGACCAATTAAATGTGGATATCTTGGGGTAGGGGTTGGGCATCTATTTATTGTTGTTGTTGGAGTCACCAAGTGATTCTAATGTGCAGCCAGGGTTGAGAACCACTGATCAAAAAGGATGTTTATATGTACAGTGCAGTTATAAATATTTTCTCAAGGCATTAAGATTTTTAAGTGTAAAAACTGGATATCTCTTTTAAATTACATTTATTATTAAATTTATGTATTCTTTCTCTTCATGATATATGTAAATTTTGCTGTGCTATATGAGGTCCATCAAATAAGCATTCCCTTTTTTTATTAAACTCCAGCATAGGCCAGGTGCGGTGGTTCACGCCTGTAATCCCAGCAGTTTGGGAGGCTGAGGCAGGAGGATCACCTGATCCCAGGAATTTGAGGTTGCAGTGAGTTGTGATGATGCCACTGCACACTCTAGCCCAGGTGACAGAGTGAGACCCTGTCTCAAAAAAAAAAAAACCCTCCAGTTTAGATTATAGGATTATTGTTATTAATATTTCAATCAAAACTTTGTCATAAAATAGAAACTCTGGTATATTTAACTCCTAGTTACATTTTGTCATGTTATCCATGTGTACTTCAGACATTCCAAGAAAATACTTAGTTGTTATTGAGAGACAGGGTAGCGTTGCTTAGCTGTCAGTTCCTTGGATTGTCATTATCTCCTTGTCTATTGTCTGATATACAGCCTAGGCAAGAGAGAGAGAGGTTTATGCTTTTTTTTCCTCACACTTGTGCTCAGCCACAAAAAGGAATGTCTAAATCTAAACCACTTAATAATGTCCCTATTCCTAGGGAAACGTGTGAACCAGCGAGACCACAAGGTAGGAGAATGAGGGAAAGTTCTGCTGAGTTCCATAGAGAGAGAACACTAACCACTGTAGGCACGAGTAAGGAACTGAGAGGACTTGAGCAGAAGTGCAAGTAGGTCCTACTGAATCCAACGGACACTGGGAAAAAAAAAAGTAATGCAAGTAGGAAAAACTAGACAGTAGACAGTGCTGCAGCACTTGGAGTTGGGGTTGTAATAAAAATAAACTACATTTTTTGCTAGCCTAAGAATTTTGGGATAAATCAGACCTACCCAAAATCCAATGAAAGTGATTAAAAATGTAATCTAGAGTTAAATAAATGGTCTTTGGATTTTCTGAATTTTTGCATTCTGTGTAACTGTTTCACTCTGCTAGTTTGTATAAGTGAATACTACCTTTTTGGAAATGGCCAGACAAGATCATCTTCATACCTTTGTGATGAATCCATATGAGCCTCATTGCTAGCCACTGAAGTAACACATTTTTGTAGTCACTCATTGTTGTTAGACTTAATTAACACTTACCTTCCATGTTGATGTCCTTGCTTAAAGCCTTTTCCACTTCTTTCAGGAAATGGCCAGCCTCAAACGACAATTCACTGAACTGTTGTCTGATATAGGGTTTGCAAAAGAGGGACTCAGAGCAAGGGAAATTGAGAAAAGGGCCCAAGGAGGAGATGGTGTCTTAGATGCCACAGGAGATGAGGTAAAGAATGTGTAGTTAGTTCTTATTTCTCTTTGATTAGCACATGAATAAAATATTAACCCAGGAACACACTTGTATACATTCTTCCTCACGTTAGCCCTACGAGCAGTGGGTTAGTGGCCTTCTTGACCTTCTTCTCTCCACAATAAGTGTCAGCTAACACTCATAAGAACAGAAGGGTTTTTCTGTTCATTGTTGCTATTGGTTTTGTTTTTTAAATTTCACACTAGTTCTTGATAAATTCATAAGAGGTAGAATAGACTCTCCGGTAATGTTTTCTCAAATCAGGCCAGCTTTTTTCTCACCAAGGACAGCTTTTTAATAACCACAGGAAGAGCACTTCTTCAGGATGAACTTGATGCCCCTCTGTTCTGAGTGCAGTTAGTACTTCGTGGGGATTCTGAACATCTCATGAGCCAGAATCTTTCTCTCCACTGATGCCCGGGAACACTGGCTTTGTAACTGCTTTGCAGAGATCTAGAAAGAGTCATTGTGGGCTCCTTGGAGTGGATCCTATGTGACTGTGGTCCACCAGTTTTTTTTTTACTTAGAAATAATTTTTTCTAGCGAAGAGATATAAATTAGATGTTCTTTTTTGCTTTAAGATAGAGATCAAATGTAATATAATGGTAAATTCCAGGGCACCTACAGAAGTAGCCATATTACTTGGTAAAATTATTAAGAAGATTAATGCTGTATTTCTCTCATAGGCAAACTCAAATGCTGAGAATCCTAAGCTGATATCAGCAATGCTGTGTGCTGCTTTGTATCCAAATGTTGTGCAGGTAACAAAACATTTTTCCTCAGTCCTTCCATTTTTTGTTTGATTTGTAACCAAGGAATATAAGTTGAGATGTGCACATTAATCATCTTAAAGAGATACACACACACACACACACACAGCCTTTGAAAATTAGTATACATTTCCAATCTTGCAATTCACCAAATCTGTTTGGATACATCATTCAAGAACACATTTACTGTATAAAATTGGTGCATTTTTAATCCTCTGACATATTATGATATTCCAGAAATTAAAATAGACATAAATGTCACTCTGTCAGCTAACCTGTACATAACAGTAGATGGAAACCTGATTCTACTATAGTTTCCCTTTGCCCTCTACTCTGGACTAAAATTAGATGAGGACAAATCAGTGCTTTGCCATAGGACCACCTGTGGCCAGCCTTCTGGAAGCCCTACCTGAGTATGCTCTTGAACTTTTACCTGAGTTTTGATTGTCTAGCCCTAATAAGGGACCATTTCAAACTTAGAAAGAATTTGAATTTGGCTGAATACTGAATCATTTTTCAAGGCCTGAACTTTGTTGTTAAATGCTCAGTTAAGGTCTGTTGATTAATTTATGGTTCATTTTCTGCTTAGCATTTGTATGCTTTTCAAACTATTTGAAATGTACTTTTAAAAATCATTTGGTTATAGATTTACTGGGTTTTTTTGTTTTGTTTTGTTTGAGACAGGCTCTCTCTCTGTCGCCCAGGCTGGAGTGCAGTGGCACCATCATAGCTCACTTCAACCTCAAACTTCTGGGCTCAGGCGATCCTCCCACCTCAGCCTCCCAAGTAGCTAGGACTATAGAAGCGTGCCACCACTCCTGGCTAATTTTTTTATTTTTCTTGTAGAGATTGGGTCATGCTATAATGCCCAGGCTGGTCTTGAACTCCTGGCCTCAAGCGATCTTACCACCTTGGCCTCCCAAAACACTGGGATTATAGGCATGAGCCACCACTCCCAGCCAAAAAATATGTATATAATTTTTGTGTGTGCATATATAAAATAAGCTTTTCATTATATTTGTTAAAATGAAATAATCTGTTTATTCATTCCGGTTTTTTTTTCATTGTTTTGAAAGCAATTCATCTGGAATGTTGTATTGGGATTGGGATTGATACTCAGATCCCTGGTCCAGTGTTGCCAGCCGGATCTTTGCACCCACTCAGTACAGAACCAAAATATCAACATAGTTTCTCCCCCATGTAGCTACGGTGTGGTATAGCCTCCCAGAGCTACTGCACTTACTCTATACTTCTTGGTGGTACAAGAAAAAAAAAAAGTGTTTGTACTGCTTTCAAAAGGAAACAAAGTAAGAAAGAGAGGGAAGAAACAGCAAAGCTATTCAAGCAAGAGTGGTTTATGCCAAGGGACACTTCCTACAATGAAAAAATATATATATATATTTTTACAAATACATGTTGTTTAGGTGAAAAGTCCAGAAGGGAAATTTCAGAAGACCAGTACTGGAGCTGTCAAAATGCAACCAAAATCAGCTGAGTTAAAGTTTGTCACCAAGAACGATGGATACGTACACATTCACCCTTCATCGGTGAACTATCAGGTCAGAATGGTGGGGTACACTTATGTTTACATATGGCACATCCTGGGGTGAGAAACACAGTCCCTTATATTCAGCCAAAGCTTGTTCTATCACTTGCTGTCCCCAGCAGCACCATGACTTAGGGAAGGTTTAATAAGTATAAACAGACTGGAAATTGGACTATTTCTGGAAAGACTATTTTCATTTCAAGAAAATTCTACTTGGTACAAAAAAACACTCAAGCCTGCTTTCAGATATAAAATTGTCTTTGCAATGGTGATTTAATTCATGGCTAATTACATCACTGAATCTATGCCTTAAAAAGAAATGATTGACTTATTCTTGCTGATCCCACAGCACAGGCTGTCAGCCTGCTGCTGCCAGGCTTCTGCCCACACCACTCCTCTGCTCATCCAAGGTCACGAGTAACCTGGTTGTCAGACCCAGTGGGCATCCCTGGTCCTTGTCATACTTGCTTCTCATGTGGTATTTGACCTTGCTGACCTCCCTTCCTCTTGAAACTATCCTTGGTGTTCTTTTTGCTTCTGAAATATCACTTTCTTCTCTCTCTCTGATCATCCCCTCTATCTCCTTTACTAGTTTCTCTTCCTTTACCATGAAATAGTGGTTCTGTCCTTTGTCCCTATTTTCTCACTATAGCTTCCTGAACCACCAAAGGCACAACATCACGGTTCCTACTGCCTCCTACACGCTAACACCCAGACCCGAGTCCACCCAGACGTGGGGTTTTTCTGAGCTCTCCTGCTAGAAAACATCAGCTGGATGTCTTCCAGTCCCCTCAGACTCAGAAGCTGAAATCTTAAACTCATTATCCCCAATTCAGTCTTCTTTTTGTATGTTCCCTGTCTTGGTGAACACCACCATCCAAACCGGAACCCTGAAGTCACGTAGAATCCTGCTTCTTTTCTCCTTACTCTAATCCGATTGGTCACCAGGTCTCAGCAATACCACCTTTTTTATGTCTCTAAGATTTGCCTACTCCTAAGTTCAAACCCCAGACATCTATCTCTTGCCTGAAGTACTGTGATAATCTTGCTCCCCATGCTTCTCTCCAACCTTCTACACCACTGCTGCCAGAACTACCTTTATAAAACCTGCATTTGACCATGTCAGTCCCTTCCCTTGCTTCAATCTTTTTTTTTTTTTTTTTCTTTTTTCCTGTTGGCTCCTTGATCGTAGAAAAATGCTCAGGGAGGAAAGACTGAGGCTCCAATCTTCATACACGGAATGTTCTACAAACTCTCACGTGACCTTTCACATCTGGCCCTTTCCTATGCCATGTGCTCTGCAACCCCCTCCCTCTGTCATTTGTGTGTTGTGTTCCAACAATACCAGGCTACCAGCTCTGCCCCCAATGCCATGCCATTGGGCATGCTGTTCTCTGGTCCTGGAATGACATTCTCTTCCCCAGCAAGCCCCTACGTCAAGCTTCCATTAAAAATCACTTCCTCAGCATCCCTCTCCCTCTGAGTTGCTTTTCATTCCCACTGTTCCACCGTCAACGTCATGTGATCACATAGTTCATCGGTACACTCATCACATTAGTTTATGGTATGTCACTCTCATGGGATTGTAAAATCCCTGAAGACAGGAATTGAATTCTGTTCATTTTTATAGTCTTAATTTCTAGGAGGGTGGCTAGCTGAAAGTAGGTGTTCAGTAAAGTTTTCAGGAGAGATGAAGGGGGAAAAGAAGAAAGGAGTAGGGAGGAAGAGGGATTTTGAAATGTTAGGGCTGGTCAGTCCCCTGGAACTACTGAGGAAAGGATGAGAAAAGCATGAAAAGGATTTCCTTAAGCTCCAGGGAGTTTGAGGGCCAGGAGATCATCTGCTCTGTCAGTTGTCTGTGCTCTTAGGAACCAGAGGCCTGAGTTAGCTCCACTCCTCCTCTTTTGAGTTTGCCGTGAGAGACTCCAAATCATTCATGCATCCACTCAATATCTACTAGCACCTACTGTGTGGCAGGCACTGTTGTAGGCCATGGAGGATAGCAGATGAACCCAGACAGACAGGGTCTCTGTCCTTAAGGTATGTTCTAGTGAGGAAGACAGGCCAGAAATAGGTAAACAAATAATCTCAGGTTAGTGACAAATGCTATGAAGAAAAATGAAGCAGGGTAGAGAGATTGCAAGTGACAGGAGAGGGGCCCTTTCGCATAGGGTAGTCAGGGAAGAACTCTCTGAGGAGACAACAAGCGAGCAGATCCTAAATGCAGTAAAGAGTGAGCCAAGCAGATCCAGAGAGTGGAGAGAACGTAGGTGCATAGGCCATGCGGCGAGAGCGTATTTCGTGTGTTCCCGGAAGTGCAAGAAGGGGCCAATGTAAGTGGCGTAGGATGACTCGGGGGAGAGTGGTAGGTGATGCATTAGGACCAGCAGGCAGGGAGGGGTCAGGCCATGGAGGACCTTGTAGGCCACAACAAGGATTTTAGATTTTATCCCTGGGGAACTATTGAAGGGTTTTGAGCCATAACTGGATTTACGTTTATAAAGACCACTGTGGCTCTTCTGCTCTTCTGCCATGTGAAGACACAGTGTTTGTCCTGTTTTTGCCCTTCCGTCCATTCCACCATGTGAGGACACCTAGATGGCACCATCTATAAGGAACAGGCTTTTACCAGAAACCAAACCTGCCAGTGCCTTGATCTTGGACTTCTCAGCCTCCAACACTATAAAACCTAAAATTTGGGAAACTATTACCATTTCAAAAGAAGACCACTGTGGCTGCTGGGTGGGAAAGAGCCTGTAAAGATGCAAGAATAGAAGCAGGGTGAGCATTTTAAGCCACTGCAGTGGTCTGTGTGAGGTGGCGATGGTTTGTATTAAGGTGGCAGCTGTAGAAGTGGTGAGAATGTGTCCATTCATTATATATTTTGAAAATAGAGCTGACAGGACTTAGTGACAATATAAATGGAGTGAGGGGGAAAGAGCCATCAAGGATGAACCTCTAAATTGGGGGCTGGAGCAGCTGGACAAATGGGAGAGTCATTTCCTGAGATGGGAGCACTGCAAGGAGGGGGAAGCAAGAATTCCTTTTGAACACCATGACTTTGAGATGCTTATTAGACGTCCAAGTGGCGATGCAAGTAGGTAGTCACACACATGTCTGGAGCTTGGGAAAGATACAGGCTGAGATAAATGTTGTGAGTCGTTAATGGACAGGTGGTATTTAAATCCATGGGACTGGCAGGGTTCCCTTTACATTGGCAGTGACATCACTGTCATCATCTGAGGTTTTATGTTACAGGTCAGACACTTTGACAGCCCCTACCTGTTGTACCACGAGAAGATCAAAACTAGTCGGGTATTCATCCGCGACTGCAGCATGGTGTCTGTGTACCCACTGGTCTTATTTGGAGGCGGCCAAGTGAATGTGCAGCTTCAAAGGGGAGAGTTCGTTGTCTCCTTGGATGATGGTTGGATCCGTTTTGTAGCTGCTTCCCATCAGGTAAAGGGATAATTTGTCTGTTCTATGAGGCTCAGGCTATGAAGAGCTTTGATAACATGAAGTACGGGGCATTCCTTTAGGGACCAAGGACAACAGAGCTAATTAAGGGTGAATGATGTGGGTCTACAATGGGACACTAAGAAAGAGTGAGGCTGGGGTGGAGCCCTAGGAAGAGTTCCAGAAAGCACACTGGGAGGGCAAGCCTGGGGTAGGTTGGGGTTGGTATAAAAGGTTTAGGACAGAAGCTGTAAAGTGAGTGTGTTGAACCTTCCTTATTGTTATACAAATAATATGTGTTCACCAAAGAAAAGCCAGAAAATACAGATAAGCAAAAATAAATAAAAATCACCCTGATTCCACCACAACTCTTAAAAAAAAAGATAATGGGTCTGAATTCTCCTTTTATTCTCAGGTCTCAATTATTCACTATATGGAGTCTCTTTGAAAAACATTTCATGGGGAGTATATGCTTAAGAAATAAAAATTCACCTTAACATTTGCATCTATTAGAATTCATATGTTGAAAGAAGCAGAAATACCAACTCAGACATTAAAGGAAATTGATTGGCATATTTAACTGTAAAGTCTAGAGCAGCACTGTCCAAGAGAAGTCCAATGTAAGCCACATATGTAATTTTCATTGTTCTAGTAACCACATTTTAAAAAGTAAAAAGAAATAGGTGAAATTAATCTTAATATATTTTATTTAACCTGATATATCCAAAATGTTTTAATTTTAACATGTAATCAATATAAAAATTATTGAGATGGCTTACATTCTGTTTTCATACTAAGTCTTCAAAATACTAAGTATTTTACACTCACAGCCCATCTCAGTTTGGAATGGCCACATTTCATGTAGTCATTAGGTAAGCCACGTGTGACTAGTGGCTGCCATATTGGACAGTGCAGGTCAAGAGGGCCAGGCAGGGTTGGTTTGATTCAGCAGCTCAGTGACAACAAAAACCTCGCTGACTTTCTGGTAGCAAAATAGCTGCAGTAGTTCCTGGCATCACATCTGTGCAGCATACTGTCCAGAAGGGAAGACAAAAACCTTGCCCAAAAGCTCCATGAAAGCTCCCCTCCTAAACCAATTCCTGTGGCCAAAGGGATGTCCTGGACTCAAAGGCCTAGGATACTGAGCCATCCACTCTGGCAGCATGAAGCTGTTTGAGTTAGAGCAGGTTCCAAACTGCATGGCTGCCACACAATGGGGAAGGAACAAAACAGATGTTGGAAAGACATCTACCATGCCAGTACAACATCAGCATAAAAGCATAACATGTATCCCAAAGCTAAAGAGATTTTTTGGTTTGTCTAATATCTACCATTTTTAATTCTCTGTTTTCCTGCTTCTTTCCTCTTGGGGAAAATTGTAAAAGTTGACCAGATGTTAATATGGAAAACATTACATAAAAGCCATACTTCCAGATTTAATCTTCTCTTTAAATGAGATGTGATAGAGGAGGCTTTTTATAATGAACTTTATTTAGTCTATTACAGAATGAAAATGTGTTTAGTTTTTTTTCCTAATGGGGTTAAAATTAATACCAGAAATCTAAATAATGATAATCATAATTGGGGTACTTCCCTTTAATAACCTATCCTCCCTTGTTGCTATAAGCACTGCTGATATCGTAGCTTTCATTTTAGGTGGCTGAATTAGTAAAGGAACTTCGTTGTGAACTTGATCAGCTTCTCCAGGATAAAATAAAAAACCCGAGCATAGATCTGTGTACGTGTCCTCGAGGATCCCGGATCATCAGCATGATTGTGAAACTTGTCACCACGCAATAAAGACCAGTCTTAGGAGAGTGCTTGCTACTCACCTGCTTCTTGCTCACCTGGGAAATAACAGCAGCACCTCTACCTCGAACTAAAGACCTGTGCTGGGGCTGGCTCTGGTGGAGGAGCCCGGGGCATGCAGTGCTGAGTCAGCTGAGGCACCACATACCCTTAGGGACATTTTCCAGACTTAGTATTTCTAACAAAGCCTTGGGCACTCCCAGCACAATTTGGAGTGTCAATGGTGAGACAGTCTAAAACCCAGCTTGCCTGTCTTTTTCTCTGGGACTGTTCTGGAGTGAATGAAATTCACCTGATAACACAAAAATGAATGTTTAATACAATTCTGTTTTTCCTCCTGCTTTTTACTGCGTTGAGACAGGGGCATGAGGAGAAATACCCATTGTTGGTTTTTTTTCTGTCAGAAAGGCTCAACTGAGAGAAGTCAGAACAAGAAAAGGAAAAAAAAAAAACAGGAAAAAAAATCATGTGAGCAACAAAAATAAAAATTTCTTTTTAGGCTATTAGCTACTGAGTAAACTTAATTTGTGAGGGATTTTTACTTTTACTCATTAAAGATCAGCTTAAAAAAACAAATTTAATGAGTCCTGTTTTGGTATTAAAATGCAAGCTGGTCTTATTCATAACACTCTTATTCTTAAAAGCAGATCAAGGGGAGTGTCTTCATTCTCTAAGTTCTCCATTTATGAGTCTTTACTTTCTCTTATGAACTCACCCAGATCCAATAGCCATATTTCACATTACCTGAAGGAGAAATTTAATGGTTTTCCCATAGCAAAGTTGGCATGATTGAAGTAGAAAAGGTTACCATGCTAGCATCAGATTTATAGCCATAAAAATGCCTTCCATGAGGTTGCTTATTTTCAACTACCACTTAGGTTAATGGGGCACTAGCATTTTTAAAAAATAAAATAAATTTACATCTTCCTTGGACATTCATCAGTGTGGGCAGGGGGATCCCCAAGAGCTGAGTAGAAAAAAATATTTGTGTAGACCTCAGGACAGATTCACTACAGGTTTCATGCTATAGACAGAATTCAAACTAATCAACAAAACCATCTTAGTGAAGAGTGTTCCCTTTTCATGGGTATTATTTTAGTTAAGTTTTCAGGAAATCGCCTAGGCTGTCCAAAATGATCACTATCAAGTGTGTTTAAGCTCCAGTGCACTTAAAGAGCTTAGACTCTTAAGCGGTATTTTTAAAAGGCATCGTTCATGTCATCATTTTAAATAAAAAATCATACATATGCACAGCACCCACAGAATCCAAGTTCTGACTTGTTAAAACAAGGCTCATGTTCCAGAACTGATTAGGCTGGGACCTTTAGAAGAAATGCAGGAGAAAACTGCACTAACCCTCTTCAAAAAGTTTCTTAAAACCAATTTCGACTCTTGGTGCTAACAGTGGAGTTCATGCTGCCCTAGCCACAGCCATCTGCCCAAGTGGACCTGCAGCTTTCAACACAAGTTTGCAGCAGAGCATACAGCTGGGAGATAGTTAACAACAAAACTTTCTATCCAGTGCTGAGAAATTGCTCCCTCAGGTAAGGTGGCTCCTGGACTGGTAACTTCCAACCACATACAAATGCACAAATACTGTCATTTTACAGATGTGCCAGAATGATGCACACTGACAAACCACCATGTGGGAAGGAAAAAAAAAATGTGCCAGAATGTGAAAAAGGTTGAGAAGCCTTGACTTAAGCTCTGAATAAGAAAATTCTCACCCCAAAAACTAAACTTGTTAAGCTCCTCGTTAAAATTATGAAATAAGAAATGAAATAAGATTACTTATTTGTGATTAAAGATCAGAATACAGTATAGTATTTCAAGGTGAAACTGGATTTCTAAGCCCCAAGATGGTCAGCATTTAATGTAATTTTACAGAAAGCTTGGTAAATGGTTTCTTAAAATTAAATATTTGTTCTACTGGAATCTAGCAAGGGAACAATACTAATAAAATACTTGCTACAAAATTAATCTGCAGTGCTATTTTGTACTATGTCTAATTGGAAAGGTCTCAGGAAATGAGAATAGCTAAACATTCTGATAGAGGTGGTCATAGGCTCACAAAGCATTAGCTTTGTCTTCCTCCTTGAGTCCTATATCAGATTATTACAACTCAAACTCCCTGGCAAGTAATGAACTTTGGTCTTTATCCTCCCGTTCTATTATCTGAGCAGCTTAAATAATGGATCTAAGCACACCATGTGAATCTGTAGGCATATGGTAAATGTTAGTCCTTTTTCCTTTCTAGGCAATGGTTTGAACATGTTCCTAAGAGGTTATCATAAAATAAGATCTTGTAAAAGTATTTAGTAAAATTAAAATACAGCAAATATGTCTTCATTAGGACCGAAGGTGTGATTTTCAGATGCCACCCAGGCTGGCTCTGTGGGGACTCCACTCTGTGTTGTGTTCTCTCCATTGCAGGGCCCAAAGTGGGTGAGCTCGGGCTTCACACTATGAAGGTGTCTTGTGGGTGTCACCCAGTTGCCACATAATAACTTCTTGGATTCTTGGAGGCAGCAGGATATGCTCACCCTGCTATTATTATGCTTGAACAAGCCTAGGCAGAGGCTGGCTTGTTCCTCCTAAATCACGTGGGAATTAAGCATAATTCCTATGGCTTATTTTCCCCCATATGCAGGGGAAAGTTTGCTTAAAATACTTAGTCAGTTAAATACAAGGCTAGCTGTTGTTTTCAGAAGTTAGATCTTGATCATGAATCTGTGTCAGTCAATATTTAAGTGCTCACAGTACAGAGTGCCCCAGATGGAAACAACATGGAAATAACTAATACAATTTGTTGTCACAGCAATACTTTCCGACTGTTCCAGAGTGATAGGCTTCTTTCTTCCACGTCTTTTGATCTCAAAAATGTAAAACTATGCAATGAATGGAGGAACAGTTAACCATGATGAGTCATTATTATGGAGAGACTTTTTGCCATGTCTAAGTTACCATCCCTAAAATGATGTATCAAAGAGATTAGTCTTGGCCAAGCAAGGTGGCTCACACCTGTAATCCCAGCACTTTGGGAGGCTGAGGTGGGAGGATTACTTGAGGCCAGGAGTTCGAGACCAGCCTGAGCACGAGCGAGACCCTGTTTCTACAAAAAATAGAAAAATTAGCCAGGTGTGGTGTCATGCGCCTGTAGTCCCAGCAACTCAGGAGGCTAAGGCAGGAGGATCACTTGAGCCCAGGAGTTTGAGGTGGCAGTGAACTGTGATGACACCACTGCACTCTAGCCCAGGTGACAGAGTGAGACTCTGTCTCAAAAAAAAAAAAAAAAAAAGAGATTGGTCTCAACCAGGATTTGTAGCCAATCAGTCATCCTTAAGTGCTTTAAAATCTTAGAGACTATCACTCCTGCCCTCTATATGAACGATCAGGAATAGGTGGAATCAATGTTTGATAAGGATACAACCCAAACATGAACAACCTGTTCTCATAGACAGTTTGGCCTCATTGCCTCATCTTTGCCCCATTTGGACCAGCTCTGGGTCTATGTCTAGTCTATTCTAACCCAGCTAATTGACTGAATAAGCCAGGACACAGTGCCCCAGTTGAGACAGCTATGACAAGGGATGGCTTACAATCAGTCAACTAGATTTTTTCACTTCTTTCAACTTTTTAGAAAAGAAAAGGCAACAAAAACCATTATGAGAGGTTTGTTTGAAAAAGCAAATTCTAAGGGGTGGCTTTGGAAATTCAGCCCAATCTCATAATACCAACGAGAATCAGTATTTAAAGTGATGACCCTAACATACTACAAACATAATATTGATACATGTGGTATAATAATGTATAATAATTTATCCAATAAACATTTTCAACAAGAGCACTTCACACAATGAGGATTTTTATTATTCCCATCTGCTACCTCCTCCATCCTAGGTTTTACTGAAAATAGCCTGAAGGAGTTAATTTTTCTTATAGGTTGAGTGAATTTATACTATTATACTGTAGAGATTATCCATGTCTGGTTTTCCTCTCTAATAATAAAAGACAGGATAACAGCCAAAAAGACTCATTTATGTTTTGAGATTCCACTTTGAATAAGTTTTGCTTCATTCCATCCTCTGGTTTCAAATGTATTGTTAAGAACAATGTCTGTTAACTTTTTAAATAAGACTATTTGTCCATAGAGATTGATTATAACAATACAGGACCCTACCTGTAGAAGGACTATAAAGAAGTTGCTTCACAGGAGAAAATGTAGTTTTTATTTGTTTTAAACTATAGTGGTTCTCAATTGGGGCTCCCAAAGAAACATTTGACAAAATCCAAAGACATTGTTGGTTGTCACAAATTGGGGGTGGAGGGTGCTACTGGCATCTAGTGGTTAGAGGCCAGGGATGCTGCTAAATATCCTACAAGGCACAGGATACCCCCAACAAAAAATTATCCAGTCCAAAATGTCAATAATGCCAAAGTAAAGAAAACCTTGTTTTAAACAAAATGAGACAGGTAACCACTTATAGAGTCTAAATAATAGCTCTTAGATATAAATTATGCCCACAGACATCTCTAAAAGCAGAAATATATATATATTTTTTAGACTACTGAAAGTGAAAATCTCTGCCAAATCAATTCTAATAAACATATACTGTGTGAATAAGAGCCTATGAGCATATCATATTGTTATCAAGAATATAGAGTAAGAATTCGAGGAAATTATATGTACAAATGGGAAAAGCCATGCACAGATGAATAGGGATATCTTTAAAATCATGTTCTACCATTATATTTTGTTTTGGTTTTTTTAAAAAAATCACTTATTTTGAAAATGTGAAGATATGACTTGTATGTGACTGTTAATCCTGCTAATACTTGCCACTGCAAATCAAGTTGTCACATTTAGGCCCACATTAAGATGTTTAAAATACACACACACACACATACCCTTACCTTATCTTTATGTTAACTGAATAAAGTCCAACCTAGTAGACTTTGGCCAATATGCTAAAACACCAATAGGGTTAAAAAAAAAAAAAGTATATAACTCTATAGGGATATGACTGTACAACATTTAAATCTAATGTAAAGACAAATTAGGAACTTTAATTTCTAGGTTCAGTAACCCTTCTCCTATAGTGTGATCTGAAAAAATCAGTTTGTCTTAGGACTTGATTGTTAGTAAAATTACCAAACAAATTGGCAAAGATGGGTTATGTTCTTTAGAAGACAGATGTCTTTACAAATCAGAGGCCATGCTATACTATGGGCACCAAGGGACTATCCCACATGATAAGGAAACTAATCCACCAATTATAGACCCAGCACAAAACAATCAGTAATTAGAAACGTTTCTGTTAATGTTGCCCTTCTGTCTCTGAAATTCACCTGTGCACTTTCCCATTTGAATTCGGCTGTCATCATTATTCCTAGCCCATAAATCTTTATACCATCCTTTTCTACCGTAAGCATGACTAAAACTGGATTAAATGAAGTATGCAATCTCATTAGTTAGCAAGGCCAATTGTCCGGTTTGTAACTAATGCGTGCTACATGGCTAGTTTGAAACCCATATTAGGGTTGTAAAAATGCCTCCCACATTATACTTATAATTCCAATTTAACCAACATATTTTAGGCAGGTGCTATGTGCCAGTCTCCCGGCTAGGAACTCAGGATACAAAGATAAAAGGGACACAGGAGGAATAGGAGAAAGAGAAATAAAGTTTACTTGAATAAATTCAATCTGGAACATAATTTAGCCTCTGGAGGGGCCTCTGAAGGATCTGAAGAGTCTGAATGCCTGTTTGGTGAAATTAAAAGGAAGCTACTTTACATGGATTAAGTTAGGGAAAAAAAATTAAAAGGAAGGGAGATAAAAGCTTCAACCAAGTCTCTTAATTGTGCTTTTTAAGACTCACTCATGACATTCAGCAATGAGGGTATGCTTCTTCATGCTGGTTACATGCAGACGTTTGCTTCTTTGTGAGCAAACGTCTGCATATAACCAGAACAGAAGTTGCAGGGAATAAATTTATGACCTACTCCCACTCCCTCTTCAAAATGTATATGCATAATGTTAAGTAAAGAAAAAAGCAGCCAGGCACGGTGGTATGCACCTGTAGTCCCAGCTATTTGGGAGGCTGAAGTGGGAGAATTGCTTGAGGCCAGCCTGGGCAACATAGCAAGACACTATCTTTAAAAAGAAAAAAAAAAAATGAAGACAAAAGTGTTTGTATAATAAATGAGTTCAGCAAGGCTGTGGGATACAAGAGCAATATACAAAAATGAACTATCTCTATATACAGTACTAGTAATTAACAATTCAAAAACAAAATTAAGAAAATTAATTTCATCCACAATAGCATCAGAAAAAATACCTAGGAATAAATTTAACAGAAGAAATGTAAGACTTGTATACTGAAAATTATGATACACTGTTGTAACATATTAAAGAAGATCTAAATAAATGGAAAGATATTCCAGATTCGTGGAATGGAAGACCCAGTATTATTAAGGTAACAACTCTCCTCAGGTTGATTCAACACAATCTCTATCAAAATCCCAGCACACATTTTTTTCCAGAAATTTATAGCCTGGGTGCAGTGGCATGCACTTGTAATCCTAGCTGCTCAGGAGGCCGAGGTGGGAGGATTGCTTGAGCCCAGGGTTCCAGACCAGCCTGGGCAACATAGTGAGACCCCTCCCCCTCAAACACACACATACACATAGAGAAATGTACAGCCTGACCCAAAATTTATACGGAAATATAAAGGGCCCAGAATATTCAAAATCTTTAAAAGGAACAAAGTCAAAGGACTTAACATTTCAAATCTTACTTATCATGCAACAGTAATTAAGTCAGTGTGTTACTAACAGAAGTATAGACACATAGATCAATGAACACAACTGCAAGCCCAGAAATAAACTCTTACAATTTATGATCAACTAATTTTCAATAAAGATGCCAAGGTAGTTCAATGTAGAAAGAATAGACTTTTCAACAAATGGTACTGGGATAACTGGATACCCTCATGCAAAAAGATGAATTTAGACCCTTACATCACACCATACACAAAACTTAACTCAAAATGAAGCATAAGCCTAAGTTTAAGAGCTAACTGAAACTTTGAAAAGAAAACATAGACAATTTTTGTGGCCTTGAGTTAGGCACAGTTCTTAGAAATAATACCAAAAGCATGATCCAGAAAAGAAAAATAATTGATAAACTGTACTTAATCAATTTGTTAAACTTTTGTGCTTCAATAGCACCATTAAGAAAATACAAGACAAGCCAAAGGCTGGGAGGAAATATTTGCAAATCATACATATCTTAAATACTTGTTTCTATAATATGTAAAGAACTCTTACAACTCAAGTAGACAAACACCCTATCTTAAAAATGGGCAAAGCCAAGGATGGTGGCTCACACCTATAATCCCAGCACTTTGGGAGAAGCCAGGTGTTTGAGGACCAGCCTGGGCAATATCGAGACCCCATCTCTATAAAAAATTTAAAAATTAGCCAGACGTGGTGGCACACGCCTGTAGTCCCAGCTACGCAGGAGGCTGAGCCCAGGAGTTTGAGGTTGCAGTGAGCTATGATGACAGCACTGCACTCTAGCCCGAGCAACAGAGCAAGACCCGGTCCGAATAAATAAATAAATAAATATTAAAATGGGCAAACTATATGAATAAACATTTCACCAAAGAAGATATACAAATGGCTTAATAAGCACATGAAAAGATGCTCAATATCGTTAGTCACTAGGGAAATGCAAAACAAAACCACAATGAGACACTACTACTTCATAACCACTAAAATAGCTATAATCAAAAACATACACATAATAAGTACTGGTAAGTATGTGGAGAAACTGGAACCCTCACACAATGCTGCTGATGGAATGTAAAATGGAGCAGTGACACTGGAAAATAGCTTGACAGTTTCTTTAAAAGTTAAATATAAATGTATTATACAACCCAGCAACTCCACTCCTAGGTATTTCCTAGGTAGGTATATGCCTACACAAAGACTTGTCACAAATGTTTGCAGCAGCATTATTCATAATAACCAAAACCTAGAAACAATACAAATATCCTGGTGAATATCCTGATATTCCAAATATCAATCCAACATCCTGACTGGTGAATGAATGATATTTGGATTTGAACAATCCAAATATCCTGACTGGTGAATGAATAAACAAAATGTAGTATATTCATAATGGATATTATTCAGCAATAAAAAGGAACAAAGTACATGCTACAACATGAACTTCAAAAATACTATGCTAAGTGAAAGAAGCTAGACACAAAGACCACATACTGTATTTGTTTATATGACATGTACAGAAAAATCAAATCTCTAGATACAGAAGTTCTAGATCAGCGGTTACCAGGGGCTGAGGGGAGGAATGAGGATTGACTGCAAATGGGACATCTTTTGGGGATGATGGAAATGTTAAAAAAAAAATGAATTGTGATGATAGCTGCACAACTCTGTAAATTTACTAAAAGTCACTGAATTATACACTTAAAATGAATGAAGTGTATGATATGTTAACAACACCTCAATAACGCTCTTTTTAAAAATATGCATGAAGGCCAGGTTCGGTGGTTCACATCTATAATCCCGGCACTTTGCTAAACTGAGGCAGGAAGATTGTTTGAGGCCAGAAGTTCCAGACCAGCCTGGGCAACCTGCCAAGACCCCATCTCTAAATAATTAGCTGAGGCGGGGCCCAGTGGCTTATGCCCGTAATCCCAGCACTTTGGGAGGTTGAGGCAGGAAGATTGCTTGAGGCCAAGAGTTCAAAAACAGCCTGGACAATAGCAAGACCCCACCTTACAAAAAAAAAAAAAAATTAGCTGGACATGGTGGTGCTTGCCTTTAGTCCCTGCTACCCAGGAGGCTGAAGCAGGAGGATCACTTGAGCCCAATTCATGATAACAGTGAGCTACGACCACACCACTGCACTCCAGCCTGGGTGACAGACTCTGTCTCTAAATGAATAAATGAAGGAAGGAAGGAAGATACCTTTAACTGGAAAAAGAAAAATAGAGAAACCTGAGAGATGCCACCCTAACCAAGTGATCACAGTTAACATCACCAGAAATGGAACAAATCAACATCACATGCCTCCTGATGTGATGTACTGAGAACTCCCTATCATTTCCAGGGTATTCCTACCCAAAAAAATGCATACTCTGAATTGAATCACAAGGAAACATCAAACAAATCCAAATTGAGCACTATTCCACAAAATAACTGGCTTGTATTCAAAAATGTCAATGTCGTGAAAGTCAAAGACTGAGGAGCTATCTTCAGTTAAAGACACTATTAAAAAAAAAAAAAAGACTGAAGAAGTCGTCCAGATTAAAGGAAACTAAAGAGACATAACAATTGGGCAGGGCATGGTGGCTCCTGTCTGTAAACCTAGCACTCCTGGGAGGCCAGGAGTTTGAGACCAGCCTGAGCAACATAGTGAGACTTCATCTCTACAAAAATAGAAAAATTAGCCTGAGGAGGAATCTGAAACAGGTGAGTTAAAGTCCTAGGGAGAATCTCAGCTAAGGAACTAGCTAGAGAAACTCCCTAAGGAGGCAGGTTTCCATGGCAAAGCTGGATCATTTACCCTTTCCAGTACTCAAGTTTTGTTTGCAGGCAAATTGTTTAAACAATCAGAGGATTCACTGGCAAGAAACAGTCTATGTCCCCAACTCATTAGTCTGACAGCAAATAAATATACCAAAGTCAATGCACCAGACCCTACCCCTGAGCCAAGATCAAGCCCAACTGATGCTGTGGATAATTTCCTACATAGCTGGTCTCTTTTCAAGGGCCTCCCTCATCCTGTCAGAATCATTTCCATGCTGAATTCAATTAGTTCACATTCCCCTTCCTCTATTTGCTTTCTAAAGACATTCTAGGGTTTGAATGAGAGTCTTAGTCGCAAGGAGAATTGTATGTGCTAAATTTTACTTTCAGGATCATGGAACTTTAAAGCTATGAGGGAGGGACTTTCTGTCCCCCTAAAGTTTCTAAACGGCTTCTGCGAGTGTGGTCTGGGACTGGTAACATCACCATTAGCTGGGAGTTTGTTAGAAATGCAAATTCCTGGGGCCCAACCCAGACCTACAGAATCAGAATCTATAGGGAGTAGGGTCCAGCAATCTGTTCTAACATGCCCTCCGGCGGATTCTCATGCTTGTTAAAGTGTGGGGAACACTGGGCTACAACATCTTATCATTAGGAATTATTAGGAAAACAACTGTTATCAGACTGTATTCAAATGCCCTGAAACCTGAATATTTAAAAATATTTCTTCCAAAAGGTACCAGTTCCTCCTTTTGTATGGGTGATAAAGGGACCTACAACAGGAGAGAACAGAGAGAGGTGTTTGCCCAGTTCAATCTCCTGTGGACAGACCAGGGAGAAGTGGGAGTGAGTTTAGCCTGGAGCAGCCTCAGGGGCCTGTCCAGGCCCTGTGTGGGGAGGTCTGCCCTAACCCCTGGCAGACCAGTTCAGGGATCTCCTAGGGCAAACGTTTCCTGTAAAGGACCATGTTTTTCTGCAAATATAAGGCATATAGTTTCTGTCACAACTATTCAACTCTGCCATTATGGTATGACAGTAGCCATAGACAATACATAAACCAAGAGGTACTGCTGTGTTGCAATAAAATTTTATTTAACAAATGGAGGCAGCAGGCTGAATCTGGCCGGGGCCCAGTTTCTTGACCCCTGTCCTAGGGAGTCAGGGGCTTGGAGTTCTAATCTGATGTGGGAACTTTGAGGCCATTGTAGACAAGCCCCTGAAAAGACCCCCAAAGTAACAGGCACCTTTGTAGTCCAGAACCCCCTTATAGAGTCCTGGCCCCTGACTGGCTTCCAAGAGGTAGAGTCAAGTATAGGTGAAGTATGCTTCCTGCATTGTCTTCCCTCAGTAAAGCCTGACCCAGAGAATGGGGACTATAGGCAGAAAGCATCATAAGTCTAAAGACTGGGCTGAATCCGCTGGGCAAAAGTACTGAGTTGAGTTTAGCAGCAAAATATCTTGTCACACTTACGTTTTTTCCTCAGTGCTATCAGCCAATACTCACATTAAAGCCTTTGAATGTTATAAAGCTTAAGCGTTAAGATTTTACTAATCATCCAAACTTTCCAATTTCAATCAAAAAAGGACACACACCCTGATTCAAAAATGACTTCATTACACCAAAATAACAGACAAACATTTAAAAAACAGACACATATAGTTAGTGCAAAGCACTTAACAAATCTGTGATTTCACCTTAACATTTTATATTGAATCTAACATGTTACATTTTTTCCAAATACTTTTCTTGGCGTGAGCAGTCACACCTATAATTCTAGCAATTTGGGAGGTTGAAGCAGAAGGATTGCTTGAGGCCAGGAGTTTGAGACCAGCCTTGGCAACATAGCAAGACGTTGTCTCTACAAAAAATTTAAAAATTAGCCAGGCATGGTGGCGTGTGCTGCAGTCCCAGCTACTCAAGAGGCTAAGGCAGGACAATCGCTTGAGCCCAGGAGTTTAAGGTTGCAGTGAGCTATGATGATATCGCTGCATTAGCCCAGGCAACAGAGCAAGACCTTGTCTCAAAAAAAAAGAAAAAAACCAACTTTTCTTGCCTAACAAAAATGGGGTGTATCCTTAAAACAAGAAAAGACCCTTATAATTCTGACATCCCTATGCTAATTTTGTTGCATGGGATGCTATCCTTGCCCCAGTCCATTAATTTCCCAAGGAAATTAGCACTCATAATCCACATCTTTGATTTTACCAAAACAACAAAAGAATTAACACACTCATACACACACTCATGAGCCTTTAAAGTCCTATAATATGATGGACTTACATTCAAAACATTTTATGAAGGCAAAAAAAAAGTCTATTTCAATCAGTGTGTCCACAATTCTTGGCCTCTAATTGAGAAGCTGCAAGATGTCCTTGAATAAGATCCTGAACACGGGAAAGAATAATCTCATTAGAGCTGCTGCAATTTTCCGGACCATATGGTGGGTCTATAGTCAGGACCCCTGCCACACAGAGAGTCCTCTTTGAATCTCCCTGTTCAGTGATGGGGATGTGGTTCTTCTCGAGCCATTTCTTTAGGCTGTTCTTTCTCTTTTCCAGATCCTCAGGACTGTACGCTTTGCAGTCTCCAGACATGAACAAATGCATCAGCTTCTCCCTCACTTTATGGTCCTCTTCACTCACAGCTTCCACAGTCTGCACAGCATGTCCCATAATTCCAGTGACAGACATGCTGCCATCTTCAAGGAAGTTCACGAGGACGATACTTTGGAGGAAAAGGAAGTTCAGAGCAGATTTGCAAAAGAAAAATCTAAGGGCCCATAAAACTATGGAAGAAGCAATGGAATGACAGGCATTATCAACCCAAACAGGTCACTAGAATAATAAGAAACACTCTTCCCTATTTGAAATTAATCCTCTTACCACCAAGTGCTTTCACTTGTTCAACAAGCATTCACTGATGGTCTTAAACATCTAAACTTTTTACCCAGCCTAAAGCCAATCATTGTGGCATACAGTTAAAGTATTACTTAAAGAGTAATAAATGCCTTAAATGTGTATCAGAAAAGAAGGCAGGGTACAGATTTAACTTTTAGAGTTAAGAAACAACAATAACTAAATAACTCCCTTCCAAGGCAGACCAAAGAAAATAACAAAGCACAGAATTAATGAAATAGAAAACAAAAGAGTCAATATGAGGATCATCAAATCCAACAATTGTTCTTCGAAAAAAACATAAAATTCACAAAACTCAGGCAAGATGGATAAAAATAAAGAGAAAGAAAGAAGGCACATATAAATATTAGGAATAAGACAGCAAAGATTAACAGGAAATAGTAAGAACAAATTTATGCCAATAATTTCGAAACTTAAAACAGAAAATTTCCTAGAAAATATAAATTACTGACTCAAAAACAGAGAGAGAGAATGTAAATAGTCCTGTAATCTTTAATAAACACTGAATAACTAGCTAAAAATCTTCCCATGGAGAGTGAAGAAAAGGCCCAGACAATTTTACTGGCAAGTTCTACAAAATTTTCAAGGATCAAATATTTCTAATCTAACCAAATTCTTCCAGAAACTGTAAAGGGGGGACTATGTATTAACTTATTAAAGAGGCTAATATAACCTTGATGCCAAAAGCAGAGGACAACAGGATGAAAAAAGAAAACTATAAGCTAATCTCACTCATGAATACAAATGCAAAAATCCTGGAAAAAATCTATTATATGATGTTATGATGTGATAAGAAGGGAATTTCACTTCTGTGGTAGTCTTCCCAAAAACCTATAACCGAAGTCTGTTTTTGAGAAAACATCACACAAATCCAAATTGACAGACATTCTACAAACTACCCCACGAGTACTCTTCAAAAGTGTCAAGGTCATGAAAAACAAGGAAAAACTGAAAAACTCACAGATCAGAGGAGACTAAGAAGACATGACAACTAAATGTAACATGGGATCCTGGAACAGAAAAGGCCATTATCAGAAAAACTGGTAAAACCCAGATAATGTCTAGCAGTTTAGTTAATACAAATTCTTAGTTTTGACAAACGTACCATGATTATATAAGATGTTAACATTAGGGGAAGCTGAGTGAAGGGTATATGGGTACTTTCTGGACTTTCTTTGCAACTTTTCCTTAAATCTAAAATCATTCCAAAATAAAAAGTGTGTGTATGTGCATTTTCACCTTTAAAGCAGTCTTGCAAAAAATATATCTGATCCCAATCAAACCTCTAGATGTGAATACTTATTTATAGGAAATATGGGAGATAAAAGAACACGTTAAAGTACACTATGATAATGCAATACGATAAATTCAGATGTTCAACTCTGTAAAACAAATGACTCGGCTTCCTCAAAAATAAATGACATGGGAAACCAAAAAAGGGGAGAGAAAGTGCAGTCATAGATTAAGATATTTAAGCTGATATTCAAGAGACATATCAACCAAACTGAATAAACCAATATAAAAAGGAACTTTTGAGACAATCAGGAAAATCTGAACTGACTGGAAATTAGCTAATATTGAGGTTATTATTATTATTATTACTTTTGTTAGGTGTTATAAGGATATTGTGGTTAATTTTATTTAAAAAGTCCTTATCTTCTGAGAGATATATTGAGGTGTTTATAAAGAAAATTATATACTCTCTGGAATTGGCTTTAAAATATTTGGAGGGAGGTGTAACGCTAGTGTCCGTTATACTACTCCATTAACATTTGTGTATGCTTGAAATTTTCCACTAAAAATACAATAAAAATTTCCATGTCCCATTTCTATGAACTTGGCTGGTTGGACAGGGTAAGCCATAGTGGAATAGCACTTAGATTCAAAGGCAATTAAATTCTTACATGAGAATAATTAGTCTTTCATTTATCTGCTTTTTTAGTTTGGCTATAACATACAGGCAGCACAAAGGGTGTCACGATTTCAGGGAAGTAGGATGCATACTCACTTGGCAGAGACAGGGTCTGTAGTTAAAACCCATCCTTTATACTCGTTCTTCTCACTGGCTGTCACTCTGACCTCTTTGTAAATGTAATCTCGCCATTCTAAGGGGCCTTTCTTCATCCATTCACTCATGGTTGCCAAGGTGGCTAGATCTAAAACAACCACCAGTTAGGCTTAGTATTTATGTTCCACCTAAGCAAATATCTTACCCCTGATCTCCACCCTAGAGGCAGAGAGATCTGTGATTTGCCTCAAGTTCTTAAAAAGTTACTCGAAACAATTAAGTATTAATGTATGTACATGGAACTGATTATTATAACTGGGGAAAAGAACACATGCGTAAAGACTGAGAATTTTTTTTTAATATATCAGGAAAAGGAAAATAGTATTTACAATTCATTCTGAACCTAAGGGGACACGGAGTCTCCGCGGTCCAGTCTGGGGTAACCCACCTGGCACAATTCTATTCCACCCCCAACTCCCAGTCCAGATAGCTCTCACTCCGGCCTGCAGACGCTTAAACCCTTCAGCTCTGCTTTCCTTCGATCAAAGGAGTTCACCCCACACCACTTTTAGCCAAAAGCGAAGCAGAGAACTCTTCTGATATCCACCGACTCGCTCTTTGGCTATGTGTCTCCGCTGGATCCCGACAACAAAGGCCTCCGATTTATGAGAATTTCCTCTTAAACTGTTTCTGGAGGATGCGCAAACGAGGCGGCAGCGGCTAAGGCTCTAGAGCTCAGATTCCCGGTCCTGTCCTGCAACCACACGATACTTAAAGCTGTACTTAATCCTGACAAACGAGAAAAATACCAGTTTAAATTCCTTGCAGCACCGGATACTTGGCAACCACGCTGTAAAGAAGAAGCCTCGAGCGGAGCCCGCCGAAGACCAGCATGCTTTGCGCCTGTCGTCACTTCCGCCCCCCAGAAGTCTCCGTTTTGTAGTCCTTCCTGGAGGTCTGCGAGTGGGGCCCTCGAGTGCAGGGTGCGGGAAGGAGCTGAGATTTTTTTTCTGTAATAATGATAATAAGGAGCCATGTTCGCTAGAGCTGCCCCTCTCCATTGCCACGACGGACATTGCAAACAATTTTTTTTTTAATTGTTTAAAGGTCCTCAGTGAGAGTAGGTCTGGAAATGCACGCTTGCCGTAGAATCAAAGCACATGAACCCTCTGGGTAAATCCTAAAGCTCTGGAAGTGTAAGGTGAACGTGCAGTGGAGAAGAGCGATAGGGCCAAGGTATTTCTTGTTTGTTTGGCTTGTATAGGGCAGTTAAAATGCCTGCTCCTTTGGGTTGTGCCCTCGGTCCAATCTTGTGAGAGGTGCAGAAGCTGGAAAGAAATTTTGGACTTGGCAGAGGAAATGCCAAAGTCCAAAAAGTTAAACCCCTCTGTAAATCTATAAAGAGCTAACATAAATGCCAACTGTTATTATAATGTGAAGGAAAACATTTGACTTCATAAAAATTCAGTCCAAAAGAGCTACAACCAATTTGTGACAACTGTTCATTTGCATTTTAAGCTTCATTCTATACTACACAATGAAAGACTTTGGCCTTTGTTTTTTATATATACAAAATTCTACAAGTAGACGCTAGCCTCAAGGTAAATTTAAGTTACCCCTTTTAAGGTGATGAGACTGGGGCAATTTCCCTCCCTTCTTGCCCTTTCTCTTAGCCTCTTAGCCAAAGGCTCATTCTCAGGAACTGCTGATGCAAATCACTGACTTCTAACAGACTGGTGCCCAGCCCACTTCCTAAGACAGGTTTTCGGAAAGGTCCTCTCCTGTAGCTGGTCCTCACTGAATTCAAATGGTGCCACCTCCTTTCCCAGGTGAACCCCTACCCTGTGCCTCCCTCACTCCAGCTCATGTCCCTCCTCTTACATTCTCTGCTTTTCTACCTCTCACCCCACCTCCCCCCATCTCCTTCCAAAGGTCTGCCTCCCCCTCAAACCCTCACACACATTATCTTTAACCTTTTCCTCTGCCAAGTCCAAAATTGCTTATTTTAGATTTTGAGGTACATTCAGTTCAATTTTAGCAAGAATTTTTTTTTCCAAAAACGTTTCTTCTTAAATGCCCTGAAGAAAATCAGAATTTAACAAAACTGTTCATCTTATACTGTATATTGTTCTTTATCATGGTACAAAGATAAAGCAGCCCTGCCCTGGCCAAACTGTCACAAATTTCAATTCATAGTGTTCACTGTTAAAAGTAGGTAGAAAATGAGGTGGGAGTAAAACCATCTATACTAAAATAATGTAGACCCATAAGATATAAATAGTAATCAAAGTCTGATTTTTACAGAAGTATAGATATAGCCAGAAGTTAACCAGCCATTGTTCCCTAACTTCCTTACTGCTGTAACTGGTTATTGCTTAATGGCACTGTCCTCCCTGATAGTTACAAGATTTATGACTTCCCCCACTACTTCTATAGATAACATTGCCGTTGTAAAGCCCAAGACTTGCGCTTCTTTAGATAACATTACTATTATAAAGCCTAAGAGTAGTCTTTAAAGTATTTTTCAGGCCAGGCACAGTGGCTCATGCCTGTAATCCTAGCACTCTGGGAGGGTGAGGCAGGAGGATAGCTTGAGGTCAGGAGTTCGAGACTCAGCCTGAGCAGGAGCGAGACCCCCGTCTCCACCAAAAATAGACCAAAAAAAAATAGCCAGGTGTGGTGGCGCACGCCTGTACTCCTGGCTACTCAAGAGGCTGAGGCAGGAGGATTGCTTGAGCCCAGGAGTTGGAGGTTGCTGTGAGCTAGGCTGACGCCACAGTACTCTAGCCCAGGCGACAGAGCAAAACTGTGTCTCAAAAAAATAATAATAATGATTTGTAAAAAAATAAAAAATAAAGTATTTTTCAGACTCTGCTTTCCAGGGGGTGCCACTGACACCAACCAGACCTGTGGATAGGCTTGGGAACAGATCCAACAGCCTCGAGATCCCCCAATCCAGAAAAATCTCCCAACTGAGAAGATAATCTCTGTTTCCCAACCCTATGAGTTCATCCCCTGCCAATCAGCACACCCAATTTCCTAGCCCTTTGCCCACCAAACTATCTTTAAGAACCCTTTCTCCCAAATTCTCAGGGAGATGGATTTGAGAAATTCCTCCCATCTCGGAGACTTGCATGGTTCCTGTGATATTAAACTTTTTCTCTGCTATAACCCCTGCTGTCTCAGTGTATTGGCTTCCTCTTGAGGAGCAGGCAATAAACCTGGTTGGGTGGTAACAGGGGTTTAGGGGGGTATGGTCAGAAGAAAATAACCCTGGTCATTCTGGCCCAAGATTGTTTAAATGTTCTGGCTTTTTCATTCATTCAATAAGTAATACCCACTAGAAGTGTTTATTCTTTATTTATATGTTTACTCATCAAGCATAAATTGAGCTACCTATACAAGCTGTGCTTCCTGTTAAGAACTAGGATTCAAAAACTAATTTTAAAAAAATGTCTTGCCTTTCGGGAGTTGATAATTTCTCTATGTACGCGCAAACAGGTAAGCCACTATTCTAACTGGAGGTTGTAGTAAATGGGAAGGATTTGGGGAAAGGGTTCTTAGGTAAGTTTCTTAAAGAGATAGCCCTTGAACTTGATTTAGAGGCAATGAGAACCACGCACAAAAATTTCTGTGTCTATTGTTTATCACAGAGCCTGATCAAGGAGGTGTGGGTTGGAGTGAAAAGAAGTAAGCAGGTAGTTTGGCAACCTTGGTTTCAGTTTGGTTAAATCTGTTGTGTCCTGGTAAACCAGTTTTCTTGAGAAAAAAAAAAAGCTTGATTTGATTTGTACCGTTTATTGATTTCCATGGTGTGGTAAATATTCCCACCATGGCTGATTTCAAGGTACCAATGATTTAACAACTGGCTCACAAAGTTCCTAAATATTTAACAATAGACCTGGTCTAGTGGCTTACACCTGTAATTCCAGCACTTTGGAAGGCAGAGGCCAGAGTATCGCTTGATGCCAAGAGTTCGAGACTAGCCTGGGCAGCATAGTAGACCCCGTCCCCACTGGGCATGGTGGTGTACATCTGTAGTCCCAGCTACTTGGAAGGCTGAGGCAGGAGGATTGCTTGAGACCAAGAATTCGAGGTTACAGTGAGCTATGATCATACCACTGCACTCCAGCCTGAATGACAGAGACCTTGTCTCTAAACACACACACACACAAATAAAAAAAATATGTAACAATGGGTTTCTTGAACCGATACAAGCTGGCTCCTGCACACCACTGACTGTATTCCTAAAGTTATTTACCTTCTTGGATTTTGGTTTCCTCATCTATAAATGAAAATGTGGGATTAGATGACCCAAGATCCTGTCAGCTCAAATTTTCATGAGTAAGACATACAAAGTTACTGAATAAACCCTGTAAGCCCTCTTAGGGCAGGGGCTATGCCTGTTTTGTTCACTACTATATACCCAACCTCTAGTGCATTGCCTGACATGTAGTAAGTCCTCAATTTGAATTTGTTAACTTAAATAATAAGTGACTGAAAACAAGGGAGTCACACTCAATTGAGATTTATTAAGCCAGGGTTTTAAGGACACACCCAGGAAAATCACAGTCTACAAAGTATCTGTTATGTACTGGGCTCTCTATAGAAGAGGTTGAGAATTTCCCATTTAAAGGAAAAAGGGGGTTGCACAGGAAAAAGGGAGGGGTGAAGAAGGTGAGCAGTAAAGCAATTGATGGTATTCCTGTGAAGTTCTATTTGGTGCTCAGTAAATCTGCATAAGATAATATGAACTTTCAAAAAAGCGGGTAGGGGAAATAGTCAATGTTGTAAATCTTCTCAGGGTGGGTAGAAAAGTGATTGTTAGGGTGGGGGCTCATGGTGTGGGTGGAGAAAGAATTCTCAACACAAAAATTAGGCTAGAAAAAAGTAACAAGTTTATTTTACTTTCTCAGAGAGAGAGAGAGAGAGAGAGAAGAGATAAGGTGCGGCACCTGAAAGAAGGAAAAGAAGAAATGCCCACACGGAGGACAAGTGGCTTAGGGTTTTTATGGGGACAAAGAGAAGAGGAAAAAAAATAGTTACGGCTGCCAACTGATAACAGAAGCGGCTGTGAAGCGGCTGTGTCTGTTTTTCCCTTTTTTAATTTTTTTTTCCTTCTCTGTGAGGCTCGCTTATCAGTCTCCTCTGGAATGTTGTCAAGGAGGAAGATTTACAGTCCCTTTCTGTCCGCTCAGCTGTTTTCAAATGCTGTAAAAACAATCTCTGCAGGTGGTTGATTAATCTTAAAATTAATCTTAAAGACAGCAAGTTAGATAGCTTATTTTTCTCTGTTAGATAGTTTATTAGTAAGGCTGTCCTGTCAGTGATCATATCTCTTCCTTGATTTGCATCAGTAGAGATAAACTTGTAATCAACATTTCAGATTTTAATCAGGCTACAGTCCTAAGGTTATAATTGACATGCACTCATTTTAGAGGAGCTGTATATCTTGAAGGGATTCTTTTAAGGCTGAAGGAAATAAGACATATTTGAACCCAAAATATATCTATGTCATATTTTGAGATGGCTCCAGGCAAACAGGAATAATGCTGAAAGGCTGTCTAGGTGGGGAGCCTGGGAGAGATTTGCATTTGTAGAGAATCTCTGTTAAATGCAGCCAGGCCTTGCCTTTTTGATCTGAGACAGGTTTGTAGAGAGTCTGGCACCCTTAAATGTCTGAATAAAAACATTTCCCCCCACCCAGGACTGTTATCATGAGGCTTATCTGCATAACAAGACCACCTTGCCAGCCAGGTTTCCTTTCTCCCTCCCATACCCACACCACCAAAAAGAAAAATCCTGTTTAGTCATTTTCTAAGCTGCTTCTTTTTTCTTTTTTTTTTTCTTTTTTTGAGACACAGTCTTACTCTGTCCCCCGGCTAGATTGCAGTGGCATTATCATAGCTCACTGCAACCTCCAACTCCTGGGCTTAAGTGATCCTCCTACCTCAGCCTCCTGAGTAGCTGGGACTACAGGTGTGCATCACCATGGCCAGCTAATTTTTTTATTTTTAGTGCAGACAGGGTCTTCCACTTACTCAGGCTGGTGTCGAACTCCTGAGCTCAAGCAATCCCTCCCAACTTGGCCTCCCAGAGTGCTAGGATTACAGGCGTGAGCCACCACTCCTAGCCCCCGTCATTTCTTAAAAGACGACCCCTGTACCTCATTGGGGAGAGGATGGCAGTGCTTCAGTGACTCAGTTCTCAGGCTCAGTTCTCCCTTTTGGCATAATGAATTTTGGAAGAGTCCTGAAATTTTTATTTTTCCTTTAGAAATTGAATTTTTACTTCTTTAAACTTCTAAGTTTGTTAGAATTGTGCCAGGCATTATTCTAATAACTGCAAATATTAACTCATTTTATTTTATTTTTTAAGGATGGGGTGTCTCACTCTGTCATCCAGGCTGGAATGCAATGGTGTGATCATAGCTCATTGCAGCCTGGAACTCCTGGGCTCACGTGATCCTCACACCTTAGCCTCCTGAGTAGCTGGGACTTCAGGTGCGTGCCACCATGCCCGGCTTAACTCGCTTTACAAGTGAATAAGTAGACTGAAGAGAATGGGGGAAATTTGAGTTATAGAATGATGTGATTAAATTAGTATATTAGAAAGGATGCAGAGAGATTGGATATGGGGAAAATAGGGAAATATAGAGCATATACGCCATGAAAATTTATGTGGAATATACCCTTTTTACTCAAATTAATGGTATGAGGAAAAAAAAATTCCAGGACAATGACCTCTGTAATAGAAAATCCAATTTTAGAGGGGTGTGTCTTCAAATTGATTGCTGTTATCTGCCTTGTCCAGCCCTACCCAGATGGGAGGTTTTATAACCTCTGAGAGGGAGGATACGTTTCCCTAGCAGTAGTGTGAAGATAGGATTGTTTTCCTAGGATGAAAATGCTTGGTTTGTTCCTGAAAGGGGAAGGAGGGAAAAAGAAAGAAAGAAAGAAAAGAAAATGCTTAACTCTGTCAACTCTAAAGCACTATACAAATGTAAAGCATAAAAGTTTAGAAGACTACTGCAGTAATCCATACAGGAAGTAATAAAGTCTTAACCCAGGCTGATAGCAGAGAAAGGGGGAAAAAAAAGAGGAATAGATTCAACAGATACTTCAAAGGAGGAATCAACAGGATTTAGTGGCTTAAAATTAGAAAACTTCAAAAAATGATTAAGAACCAGAAATCAAGATAATGGTAGCTCCCAAAGGCAGATGGAATTAATCACTTATAATTTTTCTCTTGATTCCATTTCATCCATATAAACAGAAATGTATCTACAAAAATGTTGTGCAATGAATGACTTAGGCCTCATGACTCCTTCCAGAGTTTTTGCCCCTTCTCAAAGTAAAAAATTTTTAGGCTCATAGTAGGTACTTAAATACTTGTTGACAGATGTGAGATTTCATTTGCTAAGGGAGAGTTTAGTTCATCTAAAAAGTCCCTGAGGAAAGAATGCACTATTTAGAGTGGATTATGTCTCAGTATACACACCCGGATTTGATAGAGAGGCACAAGCTACAGGCTTCCAAATTTCCATCATTAAAAGCAGTGAAAGAAAAGAAATCCAGGCTCTTCAATTTAGCTTCTGAATTATCAGTAAATTCCCTGAAGGCTTTCTACAGTGGTAGCTGAGGTGGGCCCATTGGAATCCCAGAGACCAGAATTATGATGGCTTTGGTCTGTGACACTCCAAAACCTAGTTTGACCACAAAGGTGTTAAGTCTCTGGATTCAAAACTGCCCACTGCTCCAGTTCTCCCATCACCAGAACGCTCAACAGCTGCTCATCCACAATCCACTCCAAAAAGCAAAGCAAACTCGCTGGCAATTCCCATCAACACATTGCCCAAAGTCTAAGAGATTTGTGTC
Source organism: Daubentonia madagascariensis (assembly GCA_023783475.1). Classification (NCBI taxonomy): domain Eukaryota; kingdom Metazoa; phylum Chordata; class Mammalia; order Primates; family Daubentoniidae; genus Daubentonia; species Daubentonia madagascariensis. The sequence continues at coordinate 32,878,581 of JAKFHU010001035.1, read as the reverse complement.
ACAGAATTTCAGCTCTTAGAAGGTGGGGAATCTTATCCTAAATCCCATCCAACCACTCAGCACAAATCTACCACTGCTAAGGCAAGAATGTGATAGTAATAAAATGGAAATGCTGGGGCAGCCGGAGCCACTTCCTTTAGGAATTAATCAGTACATCTTTGTTCCATGGCTTGAGAAATATGCAATGACAGCAATGCCATTGGCTCTCATTTCTGCTGCATGTAGGACCAGTTCTTGTGACTCCTTCAAACTCATATGTGAATCACCACCTGATCCGATGTTTACCATTTTATTATAAAGGATATTACAAAGGATACAGAAGAAGAGATACATAGGGTGATATAACCAGCTCCATGAACAAATTTTAAGGACCTTTATATGTTTTTTATAATCCTTTCCCTTAATTAACTACTTGACATTTTGAGTTGTTTCCCAGAAACCATGGACTTTCTGCAAAACAAAGAAGTTAAGATTCTCAAGGCCCCAGCGTAGACTTCCTGATCAGGACTCATCATCCCCCTCTTCCACCTGCCCCAAGGCACGTGGCCCCTCCTTAAAAAGCCCTTGGTCTCCATTAGTTGGAGAGATGGATTTGAGGCAGCTTCTCCCCTTCTCCTGGCAACATGTCTGTCACATTAAATTCCTTTCTTCCTTGGCAACCCTTGTTGCCTCAATAATTGGATCTTTGTGTGACAGGCAACTGGACCTAGACTGAAACCTGGTTTCGACTTCTATGCCCTCCCCTGGTGCCATCCTCCAGGGACCACACATGTTAAATATCTGGAAGCTCTGCCTTGCCTCCTTTTTAATTGTGTCCCTGGATACCATTTCGTAGGTTATTGTTATTTACATATGTGTTGTGGCAGCTGCTGTATGTAGGTTGGTTCATTTAACAACCCTTTCCCACAACCTCCTAATGAGGCTTGAAAGCTAAAACTCAATCTTTAGCTTCCCTTGCAGGTAGGAGTGACCATATGAACATTTCTATTCAATGAGATATACATGGAAGTCTCTAGGAAGGCTTCTGGGAAAAAAAAGGCAAAACCTCCTGAGGATGGAAAAAGCTCTTTTTGTCCCTTTACCATTCCTCCCCCAGCCTACCTGGCTTAGACATAAGGCCTGAAGGTAAGGCAGCCTCTTTCCACCCTGAGACATGCATGAGAAGGCCTACATGCTAAGCAGAAAGATAAAAGAAAGATTAAAAGAACCATACCAGATGTGAGCTATCTACCTTCAGATTGCTTTTGTTTGGGACAAATAAACTCCTATCTATTTAATCAAGTGTTTTAAGAGTTCCCACCCCAAGAAAAACCTTTGCTAACTTATCTCCCTAAAAAGGGCTTCAGGAGACAAACCATACTTTATTTATCTTTATATCCTCAGTACTGTGTTCAGTTCCTGCATATAGTAGGCATTAAATACATATTTGTTCAACCAATTAATAAATTTGCTATTCATTAGGAGCAGTTGGGATAGTTTACAAAACACATAATTTAGGCAGAGAGATACTTATTTCATAAGTGACCAAAATATCCAAGATGAAGGTGCCAAAAAAACAAAAAGTAAATAAATAAACAGAACAAAAAAGCAAATAAATAGGTTGAATTTTAGATTGGTAAAGCAAGTAACAAGAAAGTTTTTGCCACTGAAGAACAGTGTATTATTATTAGTATAACAGAAAGAATGGCCTGAAAAAGGGTAAAAATGTTTTCTGTCTCTTCAAAACCCTCACACCCTTTTTGAGAACAAAATCCTGCATCCCTCTATCAGGCCAGTGATCGGGAGGGGTGGGGGAGTGTCCCTTGTTCTTTGTGCCACAGGAGATGTCTCAAGAGAATTGTTAAGGCTCAGGGGTGGAGGTCACGAGATTGTTTTAGCCAAGATGGGATGAATTAGAAACCATCAAGTATAACAGCTATACCCTGAAGTGGAAAACCTCCGCTTTAAAAGCTCTGTATTTCTACTCAGAGGCAGGACGTTAGTACTTTAAGATCGGAGTCTGACAACCTCCTCATTTGCAAATTAATAAACTTGTCTTTCCTTCTCCTCAAACCACTCTTCCTGGTTCTTTTGATGTGGGCCTTGGGGACAACTGCTGAACTTTCAGTAACATTAGTGGTAGTAATAATAAAGATAATAATAAATGATTATTAGCTCAATCTTAGCACAACAAAACCACAAGATAGATAATATTATTATCCCTATTTTACAGCTAAGTAAGCTGAGGCACAGAGGCCCGAGGCCACATTGCTAGTTAGTGGCACAGCTAGAATACAAATCCAGGTAATCATACCAGAACCTGCCCTCTTAACCACTGTAACCATACTAATTTAAATAATGGGGAATAACTCAAGTACAATTGTTCACTTGAAAGTGTATTTTTAATTTATAAGGACAATGTTTTTAAAAGTAAGCATTGACTAATCTGAAATACTAGCTTCTCATCTTGTTCCAGTTGGTTGTTTGGACACCCAAAGCTTTAAGATGATGTGTTTTAGCAAGCCAAACTTTCCCAGCAACTTCTGTTTCAAAGGGTAACTACAAGGAAGACACACTCAGCTACACTTAATGGTCTGGAAATTAGGGACTGACTTTATCCCTAAGGCAGGTAAAACAATACCAAGCCCCATCCCTACAGCTGCTGTTTACTCTCGGATTAGCCCTCTAACAATGGATGGATGCAAGGGGTTTAATTATGTTGAAGAGCTGGTCTCAATAGGAATTATACTTTACAGAGGCTAACTAAAGGGAGGATTACTTGGTAACTGAACTCCTCTTCCAAAAGCCAGTGGTCTATCCTCTTGGCCTCCTTCAGAGATCTTCAAAGAGTTTGTGTGTAAAAAGGGGTGAGGGACCTTTCTTCTCTATCCTGTGGCAAATTATAAACAAATATTTGAGCTTCCTACAGAAAAAAGGTAAAAAACACTGCTGATCACACAGGGGCAGACAATCCTCTCTGGTATAAAAAGCCAACAAAAATGATTGTGTTTGAGGGAAAACCATTCAGAATCTATGCTATTCAGTGCATCATTATTTTCATATGTCAGTAAGATTTTGAAGTCATTTTTTCTAACAATTAAATAAAAACATTTATACTGGGATCCCTAGTGCAACTACTTTCCCTATTTTACTTGGGAGTTGTAAACTTTAGTGACATGTTAAAAAATATTTTTTGAGGTTTTGAAAATGTTATCTAACACGATCGATAAATGTATAACATATGAGAGAAAGTATTCTTTATAATGTACATCGTTTGCCTTTTCTTTTTCAAGAATGTGTATCACTCCAGTTGCCAGTCTAAGATTCTATTTTATAGGTATGAGAAAGAAAGAAGGAAAAGTAAGGCCAATTCCTTTCTTACTTGTTACTGATCAGATTCTTGGCAGCTGCCTCTTGGATGTTTTCCACAAAGAAATGACTTTTCTACCTTTTAATTACCTTGCTGATTGTGGATATTTCAATCATACTAAACAAAACCACACTCTGTGTTTAGATCACTTTTCTCTAGCTATTTGTTCAAGGGCTATGTGAGCCCTAAATTGTAATCGGGCTTCCATGGAATAGTCTTTGTAGTTTTTTATGTTGTCGAGGCTTTTTGTTGCACTGTCATAATCTCCTTTTAGATAGTGTAGAATTCCCAGTTCATAGTAAGTGTATGGCACCAAATAATGGTCGTATTTTAACAACTTCTCCTGTTGAATGACACGATTAAAGTAATGCTCAGCCCTTGAATATTTGCCTAAATGTTTCAGGCATAGACCTTTCAGTAAATTTAACAAACTTATGTCATCTGTGCCATACTCTTTATTTGGATTCTCTTGTAAAAGTTCTTCTCCTTTGTCAATTATTGACAGCCAGCTTGAAATAAGCTCTATTTTTTTGCTCATGACTCGGAAACCGCTCCAGGCATAAATGAATTCCAGAAGGGGCTGTGCTGTAAACCAGCCTGTGGTAGTACCATAGCGCTGACCCTTCTCAGCAACAAACTTTTCTATTGGCACAGAAGTGCCTAAAAATTTGACTCTCAGGCTATCCACTTTTACGAAGAGAGAGTTCATATCCTCACTTACTGATTTCCCAAAATCAGAAGGAAACAAGGCTAGTATTATAGCTTTACTATATGTGTATATTGCCTTGGACCACCTGCTGTGTTGAGACAGTAAATCAGCATAGTAGTAAGCCTGCCTCCACTCCTGCAGAAAAATGTGGCACCACATCAGTTCCCAGTAACAGAGGTGATGAACCTGCTTCCATTCATTCTGAGCAAAAATGCACTCTTGTAATTTTAACTGTGCATTTTCAAAATTTCCTTTCAGCATACTAGAACGTGCATGAAAAAATTTAAGTATGACACAGTTTGGAAATTTCTGGAGATAAATTAGGAAGAGACCCTCTGTAGCAGAATTGTAAACCTTTTCAACACCAAAAGCGACATAGATATAATTGTAATAAAAGAGTAGAGTCAAAACACTTAAGATATTATTTATGTGGGTTTCAGATGCACTCTCATGAAGCAAAGCCAAGCCTACCTCTCTATCACCAGAATATCCAATGATATTGAGTACTTTAAGTGTCCTTGGTGGCACAAGTGATAACATCAAATTGAATGTTCCAAGTCCAAATTTTATTCCTCCAACCAGGTGTTTGTGGGCTTTACTTTGGTTGTTAGGCATCTGTGTTAATACTTGTTGACAGTCTCTGTATATATGGTAACTTGACCCAATGTTGAACCCACTTTTAAGAAAACCAAGCACACTGTCATCCTGTATAAATGTCATGGAGGATTTCAAAACCAAACACTCAGCATAACAGACTTCTGCATGCAATTCCTCTTCTGTGATAGCCTTTATTCCCTGTTTACTCACTAGACGAGATAAAGTCATCATCCTAGGTTTTTTCCGGAAAATGTTACAGGTTTTCAAAGCTTCCTTTGTGGTGGTCATTCCAATCTCTATATCCTGTGGATCAAAAGTCAGGATGGCCTTGACAACCATAAGGATACTATACATTAGGGCATGGTATGTGCTGTTTTTAGACCATGGATGAATGAGATTTATTGCATCTGAGAATCTGTTATTTAGAAATAAATATAATCCAGTTGTGCATTCTTCCAAGGAAGTTACTAGATTCATTGTTTTTGCCGCAGGGATGAATTCATAGGCGTCTTCAAAACTGTCCTCCTGATCATTTTCTCTTTTACTTAGAGTAAGTGACCTAGTTATCTTGACCTCCTTATTTTCCCTTTTACTTAGAGCAAGTGACATATTTCTTTCCCCACTTAGAGGTGGAAAATATCTGAAGTGGAGTGATGTGGTTGCAAGGAGGGTAGCTCCTGATCGCCTGACCAGGGTCACTTCTTCCACGCAAAGCTCAGTCTGAAGTGTTGCTGTTAAAATGGACACAAACAAATGACTAGCTGTGAGGTGCAGCATTAAGATATTCTCATCTACGTCAAACAAGGGGAAAAAAAAAGATAATTTTATTTACCCAGAAGAAGCATTTCTGGAAAGTTCAAATCATTTGGAATGAACTAAAGAAAACATGCTGTTTTAAAACACTGCAAAGTAAACCTTTTGTAAACAGAAGAGTTCTTTTGTAACCATCCCTCCAATTTATCAATTTCATAAGATCATGCTTTAGTATATTTGTATTGTAGAACTGTACTGTGATAGCTGTAAAATTTCTCTACAGGAAGGCCTTGAGGGGCAAGAATCTGGCTGGAAAGGGAATGTAAGTCTCAAGTTAAGACTAAAGAGGAGTGACTTGTCCAAAGCAAAGAATAGAAATTATGGGAATGAAAACTCCATCCCATGCTATTCTCAGTACCATCACTGCACTTGTATATATTTTCATTGAAAATGAAGTCTTAATGAAATGAAATATTATGGTCAGCTGTATAGGACTTTGGACATGGAGAGAGCTGTGTAAAACTAGAAAGATTTCCTAGTTAGAAAAAAGAAATTCAACTATAACAGTTGTTATCACAGCATTACTGTAGTATTAACATCTTGGTAGATCTTGGTAGAGAACTTTTTTCTACTGAAGTCATTTAAGACCTGGGAGGTGGGGTGGCTGTGGGCACAATGGGAGACCAATTACATATAGCAAACTATTTAATTTATTCATAATAACACAATAGGTTCAATTAATCTATTTTTAAAAGTAGAAACAGAAAACATAACACATTAACAGTAATTATTATAATTACTTCAAAACAATTGCAAGTGCACTTTAAAATGTTTCAATAAGTTAAAAGACAGGAGGGGGAGGTAGAGAGGAGGAGAATAATCAAAGGAAAAGGAAAACAGAAAAGCAGAAGAAGGACGTAGATTTGCACAGAGGGAGCGAGAAAACAAAGAGGGAAAATATGTTACATATGAGAAAAAAATGAGAGGCTAGCTTCAGAGGTGTTCTTTTAGGTAAATGCTTGTTTTTACACCTTGAGGTTCAGTTATGTTTCAGGGTATTAGCAACTGTAATCACCATCCTTTGAAAAGCTAGTTAATTACACATTTGTCTGAAAGGCTCAGTTCTGAGTGGAAAAGCCATTAGGAGGGAAATTATTCTTGGCGCAGGAATAGGCATGGCTGGACCAAGGTTACCCAGAGAAACCTAGACAACAGCCAGATTCAACGCAAGGACAAGTTTCTTTTCCTCTGGCTGAAATCACAATGCTTCCAAATTATATTCCATAGAATCCTTATTCTCTGTTCAGGACAGTTCAAAGTTTACTTTTCCTGAAAACTTACCTAAGTCCATCAGCATAATCACTCTCATAGCATTCTGTATATATATCTCTATTAGTGTTTCTCTCATTGCATTGTAATTATTTATATACCTGCTTTTGCCACTAGCCTGGGAGCATCAAGGCATGATTTGTGTTTTATTCAGCTTTAAATCCCAGTTCCAATGCACTCCCTTGAAAAAAGTAGGCATTAATAAATGTTTGCTGAATGAATTCAGGTGTCCACAAAATATTTCTAGGAATTCCTTGAAAATAAGCTGCGAACTCAACTTTCTGCCACATAATTGCTAAATTCCCTAATCCCAAAGAGCACATAAAGACAAAACTATAATAAATTCCCTGTAATAAGATTTGTATTTTTTTCTTCTAACATTTTTGGGATTGTGATTCTGTTTTTTCCCCACTTCAAGGATTAATACTGTAAAGTCAATAATATAAATTTTCAGAGATGTTGGGGGAGTAAGTGCTTATTCTCGATTTGTAATACTCCCATACGGGGAATTTTCTACTAGAGGAATACTCCTGGCTGGTGGGCTTATTTCTGGCTGGGGATTGACAGAAAGAACATGGAAAGTGTGGCACCAAGGCTTCTGGATTCTCTTATTTTGGAGTTAGCCTCTCCAAAGTTTGACACCAAAAACCAGGAAGAGTTTATTTTCTGTTCTCCAGCTGGGTCTGGGACAAGGTGGGTAAATCTGTATAATTTAGGGGCAAAACATTCCTGAACGCACACGTGTGACATCACAGTCACTATCAACTTAATCAAAAAGGTCATATTTTGGTCTCCTTCCACCTGATTCTTGCATTTATATCTCATTGGTTCTGAACTTGGGGAAGAAAAAGGATATTTTTTATTGGCCTCTAAAACCATCTCCTCCGTCTTCTACTCTTGCATTTCCTATCTAGATGATCGGTACCATCAGCCACCCTAGACTGTCATTCCACCTCTCCTTCCATATCCTCCTATCAGTGCCCAAACCCTATCAATTCTACCTTGCTGAGTGACAGTGCCTCTTTCCTGTCCTCCAAATCACCCTAGGCAAACTTCTCTAACAATGCTTGTCACTAAGGTTATAAAATGGTAAAAAGCACAGACTATGAAGTTGAACTGTTCAGGTTTGAATCTTGATTTTGCCACTTCTTGGCCTTACTATGTCTTCCGTTTCCTTTTCCGCTGATAGGAAATAATAGTACCTCTATCAAAGAGTGGTTGGGAGAATTAGGTGAGTTAATATCTGTAAAGGAGTCAGAACGGTATCTGGCATACATAGTAAATACTCAATAAATATTATTATTCTGTCCCCCCACCACACACACACACACACACACACACACACACACACCACAGAGCCTGGCATATAGTAGGTGCTTACTGAATTTTTTTTTTTTTTTGAGACAGAGTCTCACTCTGTGACCCCAGCTAGAGTGTAGTGGCATCATCATAGCTCACTGCAACCTCAGACTCCCGGACTCAAGCCATCCTCCTGCCTCAGCCACCGGAGTAGCTGGGATTACAGGCATGTACCACCACGTCTGGCTAATTTTTCTATTTTTTGTAGAGATGGGGTGTCACTTTTGTGAGGGCTGGTCTTGAACTCCCGACCTCAAGCGATCCTCCCACCTCGGCCTCACAGACTGCTAGGATTACAGGCGTGAGCCACTGTGCCTGGCCATTGAATTGTTTTAAATAAGGTTTGGGATGCAGACTGCTTTGTGTAGGAGTCCCAAAGATTTTGGTAATAAAGGCCAAGACACACGCCTGTTGCTCTTCCTTTACTTAAAATGTTCTATCTGAAATGTCTGTCCTAGCTCTATCAGCTTGTCTAAGTTTTCTTCATTTGGAAAGATCAATCTAGTTAGGAGAACCGATTAGGGGAGGCTAATACTGAAAGCCAGTAAGATCACTCAGTTAGGGGTCTTGAGTAAGATAGGGAGGGAGAAGTTGAAGATACAAAAAGGAACAATTAAATCAAAAGGAGCCAGAAGGGGGTGCACAGAGTGCAAGTGAAGGGAGGAGACTTGTAGAAAATGAGTAAAATCTCTTCCACTAACAGGAAGAGGCTTCCTGTCTTTCATTCAATACGTATTTAATGGAGCTTCTTCTATTAATATATGCTGAGTGCTATGGAGCTGAGGACACAGCAGTGAACAAAACAAAGACCCTGTTTCTATGGAATTGATTTTCTCAGGGGAGGGACACTGTGGTGGGGAGAGAGAAACAATAAATAAATGAATAAACAACATGTCAGCTGTTGATATATGCTAGGAAGAAGAATAAAAATGGTTAAGAATAAAACCAGAATGAGGAATTTATAGAGTGATGGGATGGGAGATACTTCTTATTTTATGTAGGAGAGTCTGGAAAGGCCTTCCTGATAAGGTGACATTTGAGCAGAGATTCAGAAGATGTGAGGGTCTCTTGATCTCTTCTTTCAGACTAAGATAAGTAAATATCCTATGTGTTCCCATGATGCCCTGTGCTTACCTCTATCGCAGCATCTGCTATATATATTTTTAAACGTCTGTCTTCTGATTGTGCTTTTATATCTATCATCATTGTTGAGTACAATGACCCGTACTTAGTCATTAAATTAAATTAATATTTATCAAATGGTTATGACAGTTTTCAATTTATATATACTACAATAAATTCAAGATGAAGTAATCATTTAACTGTCAATACTGTAAGAGAGTCAGGAAAATGTACTGGTGAATATAGATTGATGTCCCTAATATAGAAAGAGTTCTTATGAATCAGTAAGATAGAACACACACCCCAACAGAAAAATCAGCAAAGGACATAAACAAATTGCCAATAAGTATAATGTTCAACCTCACTGCAAATCAACAAAATACAAATTAAAAAATAAAACATCCATTTTTAAAATCAAATTTGGCAGATTAAAATATTATAACATCCAGTATTAATGAAGGTGCAGAGAATCAAATACCCTTGGTGGGTGTGTAAATGGGTGCGAACAATTTGAAGAACTAATTGGCTACACGCTTTAAAATCTTTTACTTTTTTTTATACTCTGACCCAGCAATTTCACTTATAGAATTACTCTAAAGAAATAATCAGGGATGTGCATAAACATCTATACAAGTTATAGTCACTTCAGCATTATCTATAACATAAAAAATGAAAGCAATCTAAATTTCTTATAAAGAGGATACCTAAACAATGGAATACTATGTAAACATTGTAATGTTGTAGAAGAATATTTAACGACTTGAAAATTGTTTATGATGTAATATATTGTATTAGCCAGGGTTCTCCAGAGAAACAAAACTCAATAGAGTGTCTATATCTATAGCATCTATCCATCTAGCTAGCTATTCATCTATCTATCTATAAGAAATTGGCTCACACAATTATGGAGGCTGAGAAGTCCCAAGATCTGCAGTTGGCAAAGCTGGAGACCCAGGAGAGCTTATGGTGCAGTTCCAGTGAAAGTCCGAAGGCCTGAGAACCAGGAAAGCCAATGGTGTAAATTCCAATCCCAAAGCTGACAGTCTCAAAACCCAAGAAGAGCCAAGTTTTCAGTTCCAGTCAGAAAGCAAAAAAAAAGGATGTTCCAGCTCAGCCGGGCTAGAGGAGCTCCCTCTTACTCAGCCTATTTGTTCTATTCAGGTCTTCAAATGATTGGTTAAGGCCCAACTGCATTAGGAAGGGCAACCTGCTTTACTCAAATTTTAATCTCGGCTGCACTGTGTGGCTCACGCCTGTAATCCTAGCACTGTGGGAGGCTGAGGCGGGAGGATGGCTTGAGCTCAGGAGTTGGAGACCAGCCTGAACAAGAGTGAGACCCCATCTCTACTAAAAATAGAAAAGTTAGCCCAGCATCATGGCGGGTGCCTGTAGTCCCAGCTACTCGGGAGGCTGAGGCAGGAGGATCCCTTGAGCCCAGGAGTTGGAGCTTGTAGTGAGCTATGACGACACCACTGCACTCTACCCAGGGCGACAAAGTGAGACTCTGTCTCAAAAAAAAAAAAAAAAAAGTTAATCTCATTCAGAAAAACCCTCACAGACACACCCAGAAAAATGTTTGGCCAAATGCCTGGGCACCCTGTGGCCCAGTCAAATTGACACATAAAGTTAACCATCACATGCACTAGGTAAAAAGGGAAGGTTTTTACAAAACTATATGATCCCAATTTTTTCTAAAGAAGTGATATATGCATAGGTAAAGATTGGAACTACACATTTCAGATAATTAATAATGCTTATATCTGGGTGGTGGGGTTATGGATAACATTTATATTCTTCCTTATTGAATAACATTCTGTAAATATTGAGCACCTACTATATGATAAAGACTGTGCCAAGAACTAGGCATACAATGGTTAATAAGATAGATTTGGTTCGCCTTTGTTGACTTGGTGGAAAAAAAAAAAGATAGGTTTGGTCCATGCCCTCACAACATTCACAACCTGATGTTTGTGCTTTTTTCTATTATATATAATTTCCACAATCAAGATGTTACTTGTTGATTGCAGGGAAAAAAAGCAGAAAAAAAATGCCTTTAAGAAGATTTGCATGCATTATTTCATTTAATTCTCACAACTCTCTGAGGTAGGTATTATTGTCATTTCTCTTTTATGTATGGGAAAACTGAGTCTAAGTGAAATTAAGTGGCTTGCCCAAAGTCTTATGTTTGGTGTGTGCAGGGACAGGATTTCAAAGCTCACAGTTGTAGTCACTGTTTTACAGTTTAGTATGAGCTCAATTTTTTTACTACCTTTTTTTCTTTTTTTAAATTGTCCAATTAAAAAATTTTTTTTCTGTGCTCCCTAGGGAAGGAATCAACCTCTTTTTTTCAGAAGGTAATTTGACAAGTATTTTTTGAGCACCTACTTTGTGCCTGGCAGTTCTAGATGCTTGGCTGTAGGAGTGAATAAGACATATGCTTTATATGGAAAGTTATACCATGTATGACTATTGCTTTTTTCATTCTACTTTTTCTGGATTTTCCATTTTCTACAACAAATATAAATTTATTTTATAATTTTAAAAGTTTTTACACTCTCAATTTAATATTATATAGCTAATTAATAACCTTATCTATATAACCCAATGGAATAATTGGGCTAAATAGAGAAAAACATGCACCACTGCTATTCAAAATCATTCAAAATTTTGATTTAGATTGTGATTATCACCTTTGAATCATTTTGAAAGTATGCTTGAATATATGATACATGAATGAATATAAATGAGAGTACAGATTTCTAAAACATTTAAGTGATTTTTCTCTTTTTCTTTTCTTTTTTTTTGAGACAGTGTCTTGCTCTGTTGACCAGGCTAGAGTGCAGTGGCGTCATCATAGCTCACTGCAACCTCAAACTCCTGGGCTCAAGCGATCCTCCTGCCTCAGCCTCCCAAGTAGCTGGGACTACAGGCACACACCACTGTGCTTGGATAATTTTTCTATTTTTTTGTAGAGATGAGGTCTTGCTCAGGCTAGTCTGGAACTCCTGGCCTCAAGCGATCCTCTCGCCTTGGCCTCCCAACGTGCTAGGATTACAGGCAGGAGCTACCGTGCCCAGCCTTAAGTGATTTTTCTAAAACCAAATAGTAAATTGCAGAGACAGGATTCAATTTCAAGTCTCTTGAGTCTCAGGTCATGGTTCTTTTTATTACCTCACACTTTCTTCGTCAAAAGGTAGTTTTCTGATTCTATGAAGTGATATATTTAAGCTAAGCTTTTAAGTATGAATAGGACTTTCATAGGTAGAGCAACTGGTAGGAACACTCAAGGAATATTATAGGGATAAAAATGGCATAAGGAAAAGGTCAGATGCTTGTCCAAGAATGAACAGTTTGCTTGTATTTGTAGAATGAAAGAATGAGATAATGGCCCTGTATATCTGTGGGTTCCTCATCTGTGGATTCAACCAATCGGGGATGGAAAATATTAAAAAAAAAATTGCATCTGTACTAAAAAAGTACAGAACTTTTTCTTCTTGTCATTATTCCCTAAACAATACAGTATACCAACTATTTACATAGCATTTACATTGTATTAGGTATTATAAGTAATGTAGAGATAAATTAAAGCATACAGGAGGATGTGCATAGGTTAATGCAAATACTACATCATTTTCTATCAGGGATTTGAGCATCCTCAGATTTTGGTATCCGCAGGAGGTCCTGGAAACAACCTCCCACAAATACTGAGAGATGACTGAAGATGTAAGACACTTAGTGCAGTGTCTGGCACATAGAATACTACCTTTTAGAAAGATAATTGGGGGCTAGAACCCTCTTCTGATATGTGAGAAAAATGAGGCCCAGAATGTTTATAACATATATAAGATCATATGACTAGTTAATAATAAAGATGAGAATCTATTTTGCCTGATTTCCCAACTCAGTGCTTTTCCTAATTCACCATGAGTGTATTCTTGGAGGAATATGGTTATAAATACAGGCTGAGACATTGATCCTGGACTGTGGGGAATCACACTCAATCCATATCAACCAGCTGCTGCAGTAGTCAGCCAACCACTGTATCTTTGTCATATCTTAGTTCACCTCAGCAATTACTTTGTGTATCTTGCTTTGTCAATAGGAATGGGTTGCTAATTAATTGCAAACACTTTCATACTACCAATCTTCCACTTTTCCACACTCCAAGATGCTTTATGGTGTAAAATAACTTATCATTGAATGTCCTTTATAAAGTTTCACTTAAAGACCAAATATATCTAATATGTAAACAGCATGGAGTCTAAACTTCAATGATATACCCTCACAATAGGTCTTGAGAGTTAGTACTTCTGTGAAAGTATATACAAGTTTTTGCTTGCAGAAAATGATTATAGAAAGGTGACATTTATTGCAGAAGGAACAAGATTGAGGTTAAAAGAATTTTTAAAAAAGAGAAAGTTGACATTTAAACTAGTTTAAATAAATTGCATTATAATGATTTCCATTCCCAGCAAATTAAATATATATTTCTTGTGTGGTTCTACATGGGTATTACAGATAAAAAGGAAAAAAAAAAAGGAAATCATGGTAGATATGAAGTAAAATGGTTTCAGTTTGCAAATTTATCAAAAAATAAATTAAAATGTCAATAAATTACAGGATTTTTAAAGAAAACAGACTTAGTCACAAGTAGTGACTAGGAAAGTATAAAAGTGAATGTGATTTTTTTAAAGAACATTCATGGAATATTCACTGTTCCACACTAGCTTGTATGTATACTATTGCAAATACTTCAAGACACAAATGGCTGGGAACTGTTTATCCAAAGAAAGAGCTGTCATGCAGGCCACCATATTCAGTACTACATGAAAATTATATACGAATGAGAAATATATCTGAATTAGTAAAAAGTTAAAGGATATTTTGGAAGAATGCAATTTTATTAATTCTAAATTATATATATATTCATATATATACACATTTGTAGGCTACGAATGTGCTGCAGTAAAGAAAGAAAAAAACAAGAGGCCAGCATGAAATACTACATTGTCAGGATGCCTAAAGAACTATAGTAGCAGAGAAGGAGGCTCTTGCTGAAAAAGTTATCTTTTGAAAGACTGCAGGAACAGTTGAACTTTGGGGTAAAATCAGGAGCCACAACATCCTAGGAAGCCTTTCTACAAGATTTAACCAGATTGTCTTCCACTGGGGGAAGAAAACTATGAAATTATATAATAATAAATATATTATCAGAAGTAGTAGCTTTGGAATTTCATAGCAATGGAGGCAGGAAAGAGAAAAGTGAAAACTGGTGAAAATTTTGACCAGGGCTCTAAGCAAAGCTCAGGGCAAGAAAGAACAGAGTGACTAATAGAAAATAAGGCAGTAGCTCAGGCCTGTAATCCCAGTACTTAAGGAACCTGAGGTGGGAGGACTGCTTGAAGCCAGGAGTTTGAGGTTGCAGCGAGCTGTGATCAAGGCACCGCACTCTAGGTAACAAAGTGAGACCCTGTCTCAAAACAAACAAACACACACTACAATTCTCAAAGAATTGACAAAAAGCCAAAACAAATTACTTTTAGGGAGGCAGTATGGTATGAAAGAAATCTCTCTGGACTGGGAGAATCAGAGGCTCAGAATTTGGACACTAAATAGCTGTATAACTTTAGAAAAATAATTCCTTTGCAAATATTAAGTGAGCAATAACCAAGTGAAAATGCTAAAATAGTTTTTTTTAGTAAAATTCATTAATTCAAGAAATATTACCATAGGCTAAGCATAATGCTAGGTAGTGGAAATGCATAAGTGAATAAAACAAAGTCCCTGTCTTTGTGGATCTTACATTGTAGTTGGGGGAGACTCTCATGCAATGAATAAGTCAGAAGGTGAGAAGAGCTATGAAGAAAAACAAAGTTGAATAAAAAGGTGTGGGGGATGGGCTAATTACAATGTTTAAAAATTATTACAAAAGTAATACATTTGCTTTAAAAAATACAAAACCTTCAAATAATACAGAAGACTATAGTTAAAAAATGAAAGCTCTTCCCTATCTTCAACCCAATCTCACATCCCAGGGGCAACCACAGTTAACAGTTTGGGAGTATATGTATTAATGCTAAATTCTCTCTATAGCAACCATCCCAATTAATTCCACCATGACTAATTCCACTTAAAATATTTGTATTTATTTTTTAAAAATAAGATCACATTTAATTTTTTCTTATAAGTAATGCAGATATTAACATTAAAAATCAGAAATTAAACAAAATGTATATACACAACACTCATAATACCACCCCCACACAGATAGCACTTTTATTTCCTCCATTTTATCCTGAGAAATCTAGAACCTGAAATGACAAGCATAGTAAGATGTTTCAGTTTACAGAGCTACTAAACGGTGATTTCTCAGTTCAAACTTGGAAATTCTGTCTCCAAGCCCTCCACTAAAAAAGAAAAAGATTATTATAGAAAATTGTACAACACAGAAAAGCAAAACAAGAAAACTTAAATACCTTTTATTAATACCAGTCATTTTTACACAACTGGAATCATTCCATGCATGCATTTGGTTTTCAAGTCTGCTTTTGTTACTTAACTATATACTATGAACATTTTTCTGACATTAAAAATTCTTGTACAATATGATTTTAAATGGCCATAACTACTTTAATCAATCCCTTTGTTTGATTTTCAAGCTATTTCCAATTGTTTTTAACATTGTAAATAAGATCCTATGAACATTTTTCCATGTAAATCTTAATGCATATGTATGACTATTTCCTAAAATAAATCTCAGGAAGTAAGATTGCTGGGCCAAAGTACACATACAATTTAATAATTTTAAAACATATTGCCAAATTGACCTTCAAAGACATTGTATTATTTCATATTCCTATAAGTATAAGTGATAATTTCCCTGCACTCCCGACAAAAATAATGTGTTGTTTCAATTTACATTTCTTTATTAGTTAGAATAGACAGTTCTTCATTGACTTTTTTTTTTTGCTTTTCTAAGCTGTTTGTGTTCTTTGCCTATTTTTTATAGGATAAACTCATGCTTTGTTCATTACTATAGATTCCAGACTCTTGGATTTTGGGAACTAGATAGATTTGAAAAAAATCTGGTGGGGAAGGGGACAAACTCTTTTCTATCAAGAAAACACGAGATTTTTAAAAACTACTCTTAGCATCCTTTCATTTAACAAAGTAGGGGAGCACTTTAACACAAAAAAATAGGAAAGACGTATCTACAAAACAAAGAATAGTTCTTCTCAAGAACAAGCAGTTGGCAATATTTCCTGTTTTTCTGAGATTGGAGAAATCTTTGTCAAAGTCCAGACTGATGGTCCTTGTAAAGCCACACCTGTAACTGTTTTATTTCTAAAACGAGATGACTAGACTAATGATTTAATAAAATTCATTCTGGCTCTGAATTTCAAGCCATTTCTTTCATAGGTAGTCTGAATTTAATTATTTATTTGAGAGTTGTAGTGTATGTTTCCATTTGTCACTGGCTTAGGAGTAGATCTTTTCTTTTTTTCTTTAAGGTGTGCCTGATCTTATAGAAATTAGCTTCAAGACTAAACTTTGTAATAATCAAAAAGTGACAATTTTCCTGTCCTAACCCCATTTCTCATGAACACACATCTTTCCATTCCACAGGCAAATATGTTATAATATGTTAGAATAGAACTGTTAAGAAGGTTTCAGCATTTGAATTTGGGATTCCTGGGGATCTACTTTTCATGAAGAAAATTTCGTTTTTCTGAGTTGCTGCTTTTTATATGTGTCAATGTTTTTCTCTCAGTGGATTGAGTCAAAGAAGAAAAGTGACAATTTTGCTGTTATTGAAGTCAGCAAGCGAAGAGACAAAGATATCTTAGAGGGAGTTGGCTGGCCACTCAAGCAAGGATGGTCACCATGTTAAAGAGTCTAGTACCCAGCTTTGCAGAAATAAAACTTCAATTTTGTGAATGCACCAGATCATATCAAATTTTTTGCAACTGACAAAGGTTGATCAAACTACTACTACTAACGGTTAACATTTATTGAACACTCAGTATGTGTTAGACACTGTGCAATATTATTTACTTGGTTTACCTCATCTGATCCTAAGAACTCTCTGAAATAGGTACTATTATTAAACCCCATTTTGCAGATGAGAAAGCTGAAGTAACAGGAGAATAAATAACTTGGTCAAGGGTAGGCAGCTAGTAAGTAGTGGAGCCAAGCTTCAAACCCAATTCTGTCACATCCATGAGCTTATGCTCTTAATCATTACACTATACCATCTTGCCTATGAAAAGGAATTATTAACTAAAGTCATTTTTATTAATTTACAGAAGATAATCATTTCCAAGGACTAGAAGATCAGTATCAAAACATCCAACAAAGGGAAGTCACTGGTCCTAAACAGTGTTTTTCTAAGCACAGCCAAGAGCTGGTTAATAAAGTAGGTTTCTTAGGTCAATCCCATGTCTAAGGAACCAGCATCTTTGGAGTAAAGATTTTGAAATCTTCATTAATAGCACCCCAACAATTCTATGCACGCTAAGGTCTTATGCAATATCGTCTTGAGGGACTTTACTTGGAAAAGCCCAAAGAATTATCCATATTTTACTTTAAATACACCTCTTTAATGACTGGAATAGTCCTACCTACAAGGTTACCTCCTTCCAAGATAGTGCTGAATAAACTGCTAAACTCTTAAATCTAAGTTAGTCTAGCCCTCTAGTCAAGCTACCAAGCCGACCAAGTCCCTTTCATTAAGATTCTTTCTTTGGAGAGGGAACAACACAATTGATTAGTTTAGGGCTTGAAGACATCATAGTTTCACACTTTTTAATGCAACCTCCCATTCCTCAGAAAGCCTCATTATTCCCTAGATTGTTTTACACTCCTACACCACCCATCTAGGTAATATTTATATCAGTCAGGCACTCCTGCATCACATTTTTCCTCTTCCTAGTTTCACTCTTTGAAGTTGGTCAAACCACTGGTGTTCTTTAACTATTGCTCTCTCTGCCCCTTGTTCTTTAGTACTAATTGTAGTCCAGTACTTGGCTAATGAGAAATTAATTTCTTTATATAGTATGAAAGAACTCTGAACATGCCTTTATAAACTTTTCCTTCCTAGAATTTCTTAACAGCATTCTAGAGGGAACAGAAGATCATGAAATGTTGAAAAAGAAAAAAAAGCTGTAGTTGAACATAGCTGTTTGGATTGACCTTTACTACATACATAAATACACATTAAAGACTGTTACTACAGACTATTTATTTATATTAGAAATAGATACATGTGCAAAAGGTTTAAATTTGCTTTTCTTTTCTTGTTCTAAGGTTTTCACATCCAAGCTAAAATGGTGACAGTGACTTAAAAGTGAAACTAAAATGGTGAGGGAAGTAAGATTAAAAAGTGAACTTTTTCTTTAACGCTTCTCTGGAAATACTGAATCTAGGAAATGCAGATAAATTTTGAAAACTGCTGTAAAAGGATTATGAATTACTCCCCCTTCCTAAACTAATAATATTGTCAATATTTAATAATAGTAGCACATTAAGAATTACTCAATATTTTACATTAGAAAATATTACAATATTTGTTGAATTGAACTAAATAGTTTTCACATTCAAGCTGAACCTAGGAATGTAATCTAAATTTAACACAGAATGCAAGAGGCAGAAACTTATGTGGGTGAAACTGATTTCAGAGAGATTCAGCAGGAATAAAAGTTCTCTGCACAATAAAATCTCCCTGATTTGGACTGACATTTAGTGAAAAGAATTGGTTGTGTGTTCTTAGAGAAAGAGTATTCAGTATAGTAGTGCATGTAAATAGTATACAGTACTATAATTTTTTCATGGTAATCAGGTTACAAAGCCTGGCCTAGAATTGGTCTTGCTTTAATAGGGATAAATAATCTGTAATTAGCTTATCAAACACCTGTCTCCAAGAGAAGCATGTATGCCAGTCAGGGTTTACCCTTTTTCCTTTACTGTGTCTGAAAGCGGTTTGTTACAAGTTGGAAAACTGCTTCTGTTTACACTATTATTTGCTTAGAAATCCTCTTTACTACAATAGACTTTGTATTCAGAGCCAAAAAATATTTATGGAGGTCTATTAGGAGCTATGCAGTATAATAAGCACTATCTTTCAAGCAGTTATCTACGCTTAGTCAACAATAATTTTCATAACTTCTTGATAGAAGAAAGTCAAATTAGTGAGGCTTTACAGAATCGATATTCTATCTTTCAGAGAGTATATAAAAAGATCTTTTTTGTTTTCTTGAGATAGGGTCTCGCTCTGTTGCTGGGGGTAGAGTGCAGTGATCATAGCTCACTGCAGCCTAGAACTCCCAGGCTCAAGTGATCCTGCTGGCTCAGCATCCCAAAGTGCTAGGATTACAGGTGAGAGCCACTGAGCCCTGCCCTAAAAAGATCTTTATAATTATTGTTTAATCTTTTTGAGAAGAACCCTGTTAAGTAGAGAAAAACAAAAATCACAAAGACTAAGGGAGAACAAATATACTCTACAGAGCTTCTATTATCTTGCTAGAGATTTTCTTGAGATAGACTATCTTTTTGTAATTTCATAAATTTGAGAAAAATATATGCATACATTCATAGCATTACCTGGAGAGAATCCATGCTTTATTCACCAAGTAGGCCTCCTTTCCCTGTACTCTGCATCCTACACCTATACACACACCAAATGAAGTTACAATAGATGAAAAAGATAAAAACACAAATACCTAAGGATTTCCCCTTTTATGTATAACATTTCCAACTCTTATATATCCCAAGTATCTTTCCTCATATGATGATTCCAAGTCTATGTTTTTTGTGGCTTTAGTAAAAATAACTTAAATCTATATTTGTAGAGTTGGTGTGTGGTAAATATAGTGTATAAATCAAAACTGAATTTTAAGCAATGCTAATGTAAAGGAAAGTTTTTCATTTATTTGATGCATATTGAGTGGCTAAGCAGCAAAGTTGCTATCTTTACTTAGTGGATATGACTTAAGAGTCCCAATCCTCAGGATATGAGTATTGGCGGATTATATACACATATATATATATAATATGTATACTACAATACAAAGCAGACAGCACTAGAATGGAAGAACAAATAAATTACTTTGTGATTCAGATTATGATTTCATAATTTTACGAATTGCCCCTGGCTAAAATGCTTTAAGGATTCAGGGTTTTGTCACAATTTCAATATACACAGGAGAAAAAAACCCCACAACTCCCTATTTCTTTGTCCTCCAGACTCCAAGACTGTGTTGGTGACAAATTAGTGACTGATTCTGAGAGTGGGTGCGGGGCAGGAGCAAGAGGTAGTATCACGAGCCCCTGGGGGCGTCATCCCTTTTGAGGCCTATGGTGCAAAGGCCACCAATCAGAATGCCGGGGTTCACGGAGTTTTCACCCTGGCCTACTCCCGGTTACCTCTGAGGAGCCCCAAAGATCACTGTGTAGCAGACTAGGCCAGGTCCCGCAACAGAAAGGCGGCGACGGCTGCAACATCAGAGGTTAAATTGTACAGCCTTTCATAGGCCGGTCCAATGCACCTGTACTAAGACTGAGAGCGCTGAGGGGCCCTAGACTGGGGAAAACAGAAAGGGGTAGAAGAGAGGGCAAAGGGAAGGAAGACAAGGAGGGTTTAGGAAAAGGGGGAGGGGAAGGGTGGGGGCGGGACACCACCAGGAAGGCCACGAGTTTACAGGCCAGACCCTGGCGTTCCCATGGAAACGTATCCCTCCGCCCGTGACCAGCGTATTATGCTCTTCAGTTCCTTCCGCGCCGCTTCTAGACTGTTTCCGCCCGGCTCCTTTGTGCCGCGCAGAACGCCGAGTTGACGCATGCGCAAAAATTCCAGCCGCCGCATATATAAGCGCGGACCGGGACTCTTCCTCGTAGTGCCGCCGGGACCGTTGGCGAGTGAGTGTGTTTAGCAGCTTTCGTATTACCCGCCCCCTGGGCACTGCGAGCTACAGAGCAGAGCACGCGGGCCGGTCATCATGTCGCGTTACGGGCGGTACGGAGGAGGTAAGAGGCTGGGGTCCGGTGAGGGGCGTTGAAGTGGGTGTAGTGACTATTGCGAGGCCGTAGGGTTGGCGCGGCGGTTGGGAGACGGTTATTCCGCGTGCGTAATGGCGGCTTCGGCGCACGCCATGCGAAGCCGGAGGCCGCGGGGGCGGGGTACTGAAGGGAGACGGGAGATGGCGGGTGTGCGTGTGTTCTGGATTCCGTATTCTTGGGCGTTTTCGTCGCCCGCTCCAGCCCAGAGCGAGGACCAGGATTACGGTTTTCTCGTTGCCCTTCGTGGAGCCGCCCGCCCCCTCCCCCCGCCTCGGCGGCGGCTGCCATTTTGAGCACATTGAGGACCGTGGTGGCGCATTTCCTTAGCGCTTTCCCGCCACTTAAGCGGACAGATCTGGTCGCAGTCGTAAAATCAAGGTTGAAATTAAGACTGAATGAAACTGGAAGCTGCTTGCTGCGCATTCTCGTTAAACGATCGATTGGTAGAATTGCGGAATGGGAATGGGGACGTAATCTTTTGCGACTGGCGGCTGGTTTCTTTTCTCTTTTAGCTTTTTCGAGCGCGGTTTATGGCTCTGGGGCGGGGAGCTGGAGTCTTGGGCGAGCCTGCGCCTGGGGCGGTTGCCGCGGAGGATGAGAGCCGGCGCAGCCCTGCTCTCCCGGCCCGGCCCCCGCCGGGGCCCGCCCGCCGCCGACGCCGCTGCCGCCGCGGGCCCGCGCGCTCCCAGCGCGCCCGGGGCTGTCGGGACTCGGGGCGGGGCCGGGCCAGGGCCCACCCCACGCCTCGGAGTCTGCTACTACGCATCTTTTGCTTGTGTTCTGGAAGTTCCCCTTA
This sequence comes from Daubentonia madagascariensis, assembly GCA_023783475.1. Lineage (NCBI taxonomy): Eukaryota > Metazoa > Chordata > Mammalia > Primates > Daubentoniidae > Daubentonia > Daubentonia madagascariensis. Next base: position 32,856,513 of record JAKFHU010001035.1, on the reverse strand, counting down.
TTAGAATGTTAAAAACTTTGTCATAAGTCCAGCTTTTCAGGATTTTACAGACCTTACTGATCTTAATTAAATTCAGCCCTCTATAGGGGGCGTTAAACATGATTTGCACAGTTATAAGGATGGCCCGTTTTAAGGCAAAAAATTCATTCAAACTTCGGCCAAATTTTGCATAACGTGCATTCTTCTATTTGCGTTTTTAAACAGAAACCAAGGTGTATGTTGGTAACCTGGGCACTGGTGCTGGCAAAGGAGAGTTAGAAAGGGCTTTCAGTTATTATGGTCCTTTAAGAACTGTATGGATTGCAAGAAATCCTCCAGGATTTGCCTTTGTGGAATTTGAAGATCCTAGAGATGCAGAAGATGCAGTACGAGGACTGGATGGGAAGTAAGTAAATGTCCATTATGAAACGTAATGTTCATTAAAACATTTCTGTGGGCTGAATAGTGAACTAGATGCTAAGCTTGGATTCTCTAGTCTGGAGGAGACCTTAAATAGCTGATAAATAATGTTATTTACTTAAGATATGAAGGTTAAAGAGGGTAGCAGAGGTGAAGTTGGAAGGGCTTAGTAAAGATAGCCAAAGCTTATGATGGGAGAGAGTGGTTGGGAAGAGGTCTAAATCTAGAAGTCACAGATAATATTTTAACTTTAGCATTTTGTTACTTTTCTTTTATAGGGTGATCTGTGGTTCCCGAGTGAGGGTTGAACTATCAACAGGCATGCCTCGGAGATCACGTTTTGATAGACCACCTGCCCGACGTCCCTTTGATCCCAATGATAGATGCTATGAGTGTGGCGAAAAGGGACATTATGCTTATGATTGTCATCGTTACAGCCGGCGAAGAAGAAGCAGGTACTAATTTTAATAAAAGAATGGTTGGTATTCTAGTTAATCAAGTAATTCTTTTGTTAGCAAGGCAGAAACTAGTGTTTTTCTATAAACTTGAATGTTAATTGTACAGGTGTATTTTACAATTTTTGTTTAATTAAAAAATGTTAATATATTAATAATCAACCTGGTCAAAACCTTTCAGGTTTCTTCGTTTGAGTCAGTCGCCTTGATTCAGAATGTCACGAGCCTTATGATATCATGCTGAGGCGCCTTGCAAATCCGACAATTAAGATCCTCCTAGACCTTGAGGTGATCAGCATAAGAGGCCAGATCCCCTCGAGTCATCTACACCTAGCTTCACCTTATTCTTTAAAGGGCAGAAAATTTGAGACGGTGATCGCCGTAACAGTAAATTTGGCTTACAATTGGGGCCCCCCTCCGGTTTAGAAAGAGGAACACGAGATTGACCACATTCCCAACTAGAAAAATCTTCTTGCGTCAATCAAGCCTCACCTGGCTCATTTGGCTGTCAGTTTGATCGTCGTTAGATTGAAGAAAACATCTAGATGCAGCGATCGGCTATAGATACTTCTAGATCGTCTAGATCTACTAGACCATGGGCCAAAGAGGGTCGACCTGCAAACTTGCAAGGTTTATTTTAAATACACATTACAGTGTTTTATATTATGTAATTCTAAGATGTAATTCAGCTTTTAACAAATCTTTTTTTAGGTAGTAAAAAAAAAAACTCAACAACTAATAGGCCCAGAGTTTGTTTCCAAATGAGACACTAAATTTAAATAGTTTTGAGATTTGATTTCAGCAGAGGCATACAAGCTCTAAAAATGAGTTATTGTCTAACATTCTGGTTTTTTTTCTAACTTGAAAAATAGGTCACGGTCTAGATCACATTCTCGATCCAGAGGAAGGCGATACTCTCGCTCACGCAGCAGGAGCAGGGGACGGAGGTGAGAGATCTTGTTTAATTCAGGTCTTAACTAGCAATAATGAACTTCATTTGGAGATGGACTTAATGTTTTTTGGTTTAATTTTTAGGTCAAGATCAGCATCTCCTCGACGATCAAGATCTGTGTCTCTTCGTAGATCAAGATCAGCTTCACTCAGAAGATCTAGGTCTGGTTCTATAAAAGGATCGAGGTATTTCCAGTATGTAACACATTTTTTTCCCTTATTTGTATTTGGATTGTCACATCTTAATGACAGCAGTGGAGTATCTTAAGGACATAATTCAAAAGGATTGCTTCAGAGAATATCTGAGATATTAAAGTTGAATTTATACATGATTTGTAACATGAATATTGTCTTTATTTTACACTTGAAGAAAAGTGCTACTGAAGATTTTAAGGTTAGGGCAGGGAGAGGTAGCTTAAACCTGTAATCCCAGCACTTTGGGAGGCTGAGGCAGGAGGGTTGGTTGAGCCTAGCAGTTTGAGACCAGCTTGGGCGACATAGCAAGATCCTGTCTGTACAAAAAATGTTTTAAAATTAGCCAGGAATGCTGGTGTGTGCCTGTGGTCCCAGCCACTCAGGAGGCTGAGGTGGGATTGCTTGAGCCCCAGGAGTTTGAGGGGGCAGTGAGCTGTGATAGTGCCACTGCACTCCAACCTGGGCAAGAGAGCAAGACCTTGCCTCTTAAAAGATTTTAAGGCTTGTTAAGAGTGGCCATGGTAGTAGAGAGGGGTCCAAAGCAACAAATGGTGCTAGCATACACTTTGAGTAGGCATGTTGCTGTAAGCTTTTCTGGTGTCAGATTATCTACCTATTGTGTAGGTAAGTGATACTAGCTCTGAAAAGTGGTAGTTGCCTGATTCCTGACAAGAAAGCCCATTAGAACCAGGAAGAGATTTAGAAGCAAATTGAAATAGTTCTCATTTTGGAATGATGGGGTGAATTTCAAACCCTGGAAAGTTGTCTAGGGTATTAGTGTTCATGTGGATGAATGTGAATTTTAACTAGACACAACACAAAGTACAGGTGAAAAATTAAAGTAAGAGCCCTAGCTTAATATCCTTTGTAGAAGGTCTTAAAAGGTGATAGAACGAAAAAAAGTTATAGAAAATGAGATGTTAATACTACCAGTGATTGAAGCAGTGGAACAGAATGCCATGGGGAGTTAGTTGCTGCTTACTTTTTTATCCTCTAAATTGGCCAGAAAAGGTAATTGCTGTTTTGTAGCACAAAACCTTTAAAAGCTGGAACTCTGAATCTTGTGGTCCATTTGAGAAAGCTGTGGTCCATGTCTGTAGATAAATGTATTTGATTGCAGGACTCTAGTATCTTTAAGGTGTATGGCAGCCTGATTTGGTATGTCTGACAATTGATGGCTCTGAACCATGATAACTTGAAGATTCAAGAATAAAGCCTTACTTAGTGTAGTGGCTTGCTTTTCACTGGGCTTTATCACCTGGTGAATTGAATTCTCAGTTCAGGCATCTGTGATCGTCTTCAAAAAAAGGTGTGGTCTTGCTATATTGCCCAGAATAAAGTGCAGTAACTAATCAACAGGCACAGTCATAGTGCACTATAGCTTCAAACTCCTAAGCTTAAACAGTCTTCCTTCCTGTCAGCCTCTGGAATAGCTGGGACTACAGGCATGTGCTCAACTGGGGTCTGTGGTCTTAGTGAGTTTAATTTGATTTCTTTAAAATCAAATATCAGTCTTATCAAATGAAAGACATCTATTTCCCTTGGATATTACACAGCACTTGAGAATACTGTTACTCTGTATAGGAACTAGCCATTTGACTATGATAGAAACAATTGAAACGGTGGTTCCTTATTTGATAACAGCTTGCTTGAAAGTGATCGTTTGTCCTGCTTAGACTGATAATTTGCATATTGCTCAGTTTTAGCTCTTCTATTTTTAACCTACCTAACAAGGTGCTCAGTAGGTGTATAAGGCAATTCCTGTGGACTAATTGGTATCATTGTGTTTCAATTCTCTTTTTACTAAGATCCCGGTCAAGATCAAGATCAAGATCCAGGTCTCTTTCCCGACCAAGAAGCAGGTAGGGTAAAAATCTGATTAGTGGTCTTCTAGTTATATGGCACCAATATCCAAAGAGTTCAAAGTGTTTTGAATTGTAATCTTAAGTGTTAACTCTCTAACCCTAGGCATGAAATGGGAACAACAGTACCTCTTTAATAAACCAAACTAGAACTTCATTTATATATGGCCTATTACTGGCTGACTTCTTGAACAAGGAAATGTGTAGCTATAGTGAGAAAGAATTTGGTGACTTCGAAAGTTATTAGAGGCCCTTGTTAGAACTGATAAGTGCATGGAGAAGCATCCAGAGGTAAATGTGCTTAATGCAGAATGTATTAGATTAATCATGATAAAATGCAGTAGTGGTTCACTTTTTTTTTTTTGAAAAACAGTTGGAAGATTGGCCTTTGTAAGCAGCAACCACTAGGCTCTTTCTCAGTTCACCTGCAGTCTGACATTTTAAGTTTAGGACAGTTGGGGGTTTGTTTCATGGTATTGTGACTATAAGAACAGGATTGGTTAGTACTTTTTCTTAATAGAATTTCTCATGTTTTGACAGCCGATCAAAGTCCAGATCTCCATCTCCAAAAAGAAGGTAAGCTCTAAATGATGTTTTGTTGCCAAATCTTACCTGTCAAGTGTGGCCTCGGCACACGATTTGTTTGCTTACTGCCTACTTTGCAGTCTTTGAGCTCTTTGGAGAATTGGTGCTATATAGATTAAAATACTAGATATTAAGTTTCTGAAATGATTGCTTTTCTTGCTTCAAAAATAACAGTTTATATTTATTGGAAATAATTTAGCCATAAAATGTTAGTGATTGTTAAGATGCCTTCAGTCCTATGAATACTTAATTGTAGAAATATGGCTTTTTTCCCCCAGATATGGACAATAGGTAAAAAGCAAGTGTCCACATGAGGAGAAAGATAAACCTTGCAAATAGTTGCAGTCTTACAACTAAATCATCATCTGCCTAGGGGTATTTAATGACCAAAAGACTTGAAATAGTTGTCCTTTCTAATTTAACTTTGCAAGTTTGACAAAGAGTATTAAGTAGCCTAATCTTAAATAGGGACAAGGGATGAATATATAAGTCTGTACCATTTTTAGGTGATATAAAAGATGTTTGCTATAGGAACTTAGTACCTTTGGCCACCTTTGAATTTATTGAAATTGAGTACATGTACATGAGAAGAGTTAAGTTTCTGTAGTCACTAATTGGTTCCAAACCTAATGTTTTTCTTTTTAGTCGTTCCCCATCAGGAAGTCCTCGCAGAAGTGCAAGTCCTGAAAGAATGGACTGAAGCTCTCAAGTTCACCCTTTAGGGAAAAGTTATTTTGTTTACATTATTATAAGGGATTTGTGATGTCTGTAAACTGTAACCTAGGAAGGATATTTCAACCATCTAATCAAAATAGATCTGGATTATTACTCTGTAAATTCACAGCAGTAAGATAATATAAATTTGTTGAATGTATTAACATCCTATGGTCTGAAAATGTGGGTTTTTATTTGGCACATTTAAATAAAATGTTTCTAACTAGATTTTTGATTTGTGTTCAATAAACACTTCTCAATTGGTAAACTTCAGGAGTCAAACATAATTGTTACTAACCGTATTCATACAAACCTACATTCAAAGTTTGATGGTGTTGGTTGTCTTGAATATCATTAGCTCTTCTATATATAACACTTGGTCAGAATCTTAAGGGACTTTGAAAATCCATTTTACCCTTACTTGGGTAAGATGATCTTGAGTCCCCTAAAATAGCATGAATGCATCATGACAAATCCCTAAATTAACTAATCTATTTGGTATTAAAAGATATTTTCAAACTTAATGATCAGTGGTCAAGTTAGAGGGACCACTGATTTGGCTATAAATGAGCATGACAGGAACTAAGCAAAGCTTATTAAATGTGGCATAAGAAATAGGGAGCAGCCAATTTCTGGAGGCTTTTTTAAGTATAGTAACTAATTGCAGTTTTCAGGCTATTGGGAGGGATAGTGTCAAATTAGAACTCTCTATTTCAGGGAGTTCCACTCAATGTTCTTTTGTTGTCTTCGCTTTCAACACCAGATATCCAGTTTTATACCATAAGAAATGCATGTTTGAGGAATTGTCTGAATTTGGGACAAAACGTTTTCATGTAAACCAGCTTTGCAAAATTTTCCAGCCCAGATGCTCCCCTCTGTTCTTCAAATGGATTGCCTTATTCTGAGCAAAGACCTGTTAATTTTCAAGCTAGGTTTTGCAGTTCCAAACTACCAACATTCTTTATCCTATTTTGCCAGGCTGGTGCAAAGTAATTGATGATGTCAATCAGAAATGTTAATGAGACTAAAGGGGTTTTGTAAATCTCACCTATATTTAGCAACACTTCATGTAGCTAAGTTTATTTGGTAGCAACCGGTAGAACTTAGAATGTTATAGCCAGTAGGCTCTTTATTCAGACTTTATCTTAAGTATAGTAGGGCAGTAACAGTTTTGAGAGTTTTCTGGTCAAGCTTTTACCAGGTATTTAGACTTGGTGCAGAAAAGTGCTGATGGCACAGATATCTCACCTTGTACATTTTCTTACGCTTTTCCACAAAGTCATTAGATAGTATTGCAACTTGGGAATACTGGTCTGCCTCAAATTTGGTGGTCCAAGTGATCACTAGTATGTTGGAAGTTATTTAGATTCTGTGCTTTTGGAATTTTGACAACTGGCTGAATTATGGTTGGTATAAAGTTTTGTGTGTAATTGGCAGGCTTATTTGTTGCACTTGGTTAGCTTTAATTGTTCTGTATTATAAAGATAAGTTTATTCAACAATAAATCTGCAGAGATTGAACAAACAATCCTGATACTCAATTTCTGGAAGTGGGAGCTCTGAGCCAAAAGTAGGAGTAATTAATCCTGTAGCTTTAGGATGGGTAACTAGTATGAAAGGAGGAAGGGTGTTGAGGAGGAGAGGGGTAGGGGGAAAATGGTTTTAAACAAGCAGAGGAAATTCTGCTACCTTTATGGGGAAAGGGAATACTGGCTATCCAGGCCAACAACTTTCATACTGAACTAACTTAGTACCCCTCTGTTTGCTAGTATGCATCTCATAATGATAAACTTTGGGTGCATTCCTCCCTTTTTTTTTCCTATTCTAAGTGGTTGGGACTGCTAAATTGATTATGACTGACTTGAAGAGTGCTAGTCCAGGCTCATTCCTTCTCAGTGTTCAGCGTAGCACTGACAGGTAGCTAATTGGACACATCAGTTGCTGTTTTGAGTGCTAGAACCTTTGAGAGATAGAACCTTATTTTGGTCCTCTCACTTAGGCATAGAAGGGTGAGCAATGCATATCCTTGACCTCGTAGTGGTGGTCCTCCATTGTGAACTACGCTAAATATCAAGTGAAAGTGTGGCCATGTCTTTCTGTATCCTCTCCTGAGGACAAAAGAATACTGGGGGCAGGTGTCTTGAAATTCCATTAATTTGAGATTTGTTTAGTTAAATGAATAGTGGGGTAGGATTGTGATTCTATTCATGTAGCCTATCTTGGAGTCTAAAAGAACATGATTTTCCAAGATAAAATAAGCTAATTAGGAACTGGAAGCTGTGAAAGTAAGTTGGCAAAGAGTTGCTAAAGTGAGGGAAAATGGCAGTGAACAACCTTGATGTTGCATACATACAGGGCTAGAAAGACATGAAGCAGGTGGTCAAAGTAACGAATACTAGGCCTGGCTGGTCTCAAGAGTGCTTGGAGGATGCTGACAACCAGAGAGAAGCCAAAGAAATGGGACCAAAAACTACATTCATGGTATGATAGATAGTATTAAAACTGTTAAACCCAAACTTTTAAATGAAAGAAATTGGCACCAGTAGGCAGTTTCAAAGCCTGGGGAATGTACTTGCATTGGTAATGTCTGCAGCAGACTGAGACAGATACAAATCCACCAAAACTTCAATTTTTCATACCTGTAAGTTTACTTTTCTAGTAAATTTAATAGCAATGTCAAAGGACATTGTTATTTAATCCCCACAACAAAATTGAACTGTTAGCCCCACCTCACAGAAAAGAAAATGAGCTCAGAGAGATTGTTTTTTAAGTCAGTAAAGCACCTTACTGCTCCATTAAGACAAAAAAATCAACAATATTATGGAAAAACCAAAGTATTTTAAAAATTGCATCCTGTAGTCCTACTTATTATAGATTATACTATTGCTAACAACTTGGTGATTTTCTTTCCGGTCTTAATGAAGAAAAGATGCTGGATAGAAGGATAATTTCTGGAGCATGTGGAATGCAGTGTAGTCTATTAACAGTTGTTAAGCCCTCAGGGCCACTTCTAAAACCTAGTGCCTTTTCCTTTTTCCACAGGCCACTGGCGCAGCCTATTTTCCATTTCATTTTATTTTTGACGTGGTAATATACTTAACAGTGTATACAATAAGAAGGGTCCCTATCCCTGACTCTAAGCTGTCTGGTTCTCTCCAAGAGGCAACCATTGTTACTAGTTAGGTAGCCTGCTGGAAAGTCAATCTCTATATAAGTAAATGTACATAGATTTTTTTCTCCTATTTTCTTTAACACAAAACACAACACATTATACACACCTTGCTTTTCTCATTTAATATTGTGTAAATCTTCATGGAAGGGAAAAGGGCACTTGCTCTTTTTTTGTGTGTTGCATATCATCTAGTTGATTGGCTATTGTATAATTTGTGCAGTAAACTTTCGTGCCCCTTCAGTGTGTCAGGTACAGCCTTGCAATTCAGGAAGTGAATAAAATTTATCCTTAGGGAACTTAAGTTCTATCTAGAGAGACAAATAAACAAATAGCAGGTGGGTAATAAGCGATATGGGTAATAAAGTAGGGTAAGAGAGGGAGTTGGTTGCTGTTTATAAAGGGTTATCTGAGGGGGCCTCTAGTGACATTTGAGCAAGTGAGGGAGTAAGCCACATTGACTTCTGGGGTCAGAGTGTTCTAGTCTGATGGCACAGTAAGTGCCAAGGCCCTAAAGTGGTTTGGGTTGCTGGAGGGCAAAGGTGCCAGTATGAAGTGAACAGAGGGGAGAGTGGGAAGAGAGAGCATAGGAAGGGAGGGGACTTGTAAGATTATATAGTACCTTGTAGGCCTTGGAAAGGACCCACATTTTTTTACCCTGAAGGGTTTTTATTTCTCATTTTCTTTTTTTTTTTTTAAAGAATGCTTTTTAAAGTAGCAGTTATAGGTTCACAGCAAAATTGAGAGGAAGGTAGAGATTTCTCATATTACCGATCCCATGTATAGACTCCCCTTTTATCAACATCCCCCACCAGCAGATTGGTATATTTGTTACAATGGTGAACCTACATTGACACATCATTGTCACCCAAAGTCCATAGTTTACAAGTAGGGCTCACTCTGTTGTACATTCCATGGGTTTGGACAAATGTATAATGGTATGTATCCACCATTATATTTATCATACAGAGTAGTTTCATTGCCAGAAGAATCCTCTGCGCTTCACCCATTTATCCTTCCCTTCCCCCCAGCCCCTGGAAACCACTGATCTTTTTTCTATCTCCATAGTTTTGCCTTTTCCAGAATGTCATATAATTGGAACCATTTGTCATTTCAGATTGGCTTCTTTCAGCTAGTAAATATGCATTTAAGTTTTCTCCTTATCTTTTCATGGCTTGATAGCTCCTTTCTTTTTAGTGCTGAATAATAGTCCATTGTCTGGATGTACCACAGTTTATCCATTCACCTACTAAAGGAAATCTTGGTTTCTTTCACGTTTTGGCAATTATGAATAAAGCTGCTATCAACATCCATTGCAGGTTTTTGTGCAGACATAAATTTTTGGCTCCTTTGGGTAGATACCAAGGAACATGATTTCTTGGTTATATGGTAAGAGTATGTTTAGTTTTATAGGAAACTGCCAAATTGTCTTCCAAAGAGGCAGTACGATTTTGCATTTTTAACCAGCAATGAATGAGAATTCTTGTTGCTCCACATTTTCTGCAGCATTTGGTGTTTATCCTTGCCATCCTTTGGTGTTAACCAGTGTTTTGGATTTTGGTCATTCTAATAGATATGTAGTGATACCTTGTTTTAATTTGTTTCCCTGATGACTTACCCTGTGGAGTATCTTTTCATATGCTTATTTGCTATCTTCTTTGGTGAGGGGGCTGTTAAGGGTCTTTGGCCCATCTTTTAATTGGGTTTGTTTTCTTCCTGGAGGGTTTTTGAGCAAAGGAATACCAGGTTGAACCAGTTCCTATTGATGGATATGAGGGTTGTTTTTAATTACTATTTCAGTGTTGCAGTGAATAACCTCATACAACATATTGCAGAAGTGAACATGCATTCTAGGATAATCCCTAGAAGTTGAATTGCTGGGTCAAAGGGATGTGCATTTATATTTTTGCTAGGTATTTATTTGTTTGCCCTGATGGCAATGTATGGAGTGCCTGTTTCCTTATACCATTGCTTACATGGTAGACTGTCAAACTTACTGATTTTTACCAATCTTCTTAAAAAATGGTGTCTCAGCATAGTTTTTAAATTTTTAAAAACTTTTTATTATTACTATTATTATTTTAGAGACAAGGTCTTGCTCTGTTGTCCAGGCTGGAGTGCACTGGCGTGATCACAGCTCACTGCAACCTTGAATTCCTGGGCTCAAATGATCATCTCATCTCAGCCTCCCAGGTAGCTGGGACTACAGGTGTGTGCCACCATACCTGGCTAATTTTCCTATTTTTTGTAGAAACAAGGTCTTGTTCAGGCTGGTCTCGAACTCCTGGCCTCAACCAATCTTGTCTCAGTGAGCCACCATGCCCAGCCACTTTTTAAAAATTGTGGTAAAATACATGTTCTCCCCTCACTCTGGAAAATTTCCATGTGTTGAAAAGTCTGGTTTAGGGTCCCTTTGTCTCAGCATGCCCAGACTTCCCTCATAGTGGGACTCCTTTATTTATACTGTTACTGCCTGTTTCTCTGCGTGTATGCCACCACAAAACAAATTGTAACAGCAGGAACCAGAGGTGGTTTCCTCATTGCCTATCACATACTAACAAATATTTGATGAATGAAAAATGGTGATGGATGGGTGGATGCATTCCAACCCACTAAACCAAGTGTGTAAAATTGGAACCTCTTCTCTTCTGTAAGACTTTTATAATCACCATTTCAATTAAAAGCCCACATTTTCCTTTTAGCTGCCTTTATAAGACTGACTCCTATCTGAATTGGTCTGCAAAGAATTTAGATCCTTAGGCTGCTGTTTACAATGTCCAGCTGTACTCTGCAACTCTAGTGCAAGGTTTTTCTCTCCTCATTTGGGCTAACTGAGATCTGCTACTCAGAGTTCTGCTCAGAAAGGATGTGGAAAATTCCTGTGCAGAAAGTTCTTTGTAGAAGAAAGGGTGCAGACTTAACTACCAGCTCAAGAGCTGGTGAGCCCAGGTGAGTCAGCCTGGCCCTAAGGTCAAGTTGTTGGCCAGCAGCTTCCATCTTACATGACTCTCAGCTGCCTAAGCCTACAGAGTTGTGCTTCTTAATGACTAAGGCTTGAAGGTGGCTAGATGTGATCCTACACAAAGACCCTAACCTGTTTTTATTTTGGTTTGTAACATACCTTTTTTAGATTCTAGAAAATGATTCCTTTTCACTACACAGGTTTCAGACCAGATAAAAAAAATCTGTCCATAAAGAAAATAAATACAGCAGAGGTAAAGGTAGTTGGGCCAGTTTATCTCAGCCAGCATCAGGAGGACCATCACCAGAGTTCCTGGGCTCCTAACAGCGCACTGCCTCCTTCGCCTGATAAGATGGGTATGCTGTGTTTTAATGTTTATATTTTCAGAGTGCAGGCTATTTGTTTAGAGGGGTGTGATACTGTGAAATACATATTTGGTCCCAGTTTCCAGGCCAAAAGTTCCTAAAGCCCTTAGAATCTCTGGAGTGATAAGGGTAGTTTTTTGCCTACTAATGAGATGACTGGTGGTCCCTTGATAGCTTTGGGATGGAGGCTGGTCACTGGAAAGACCAAGGCATGATTAGAATGTTGGGACCTTCAGCCCCAGCCCTCAACCTCCTGGGAAGGGAGAAGAGAAAGGGGCTGAAGGTTATGTGATCACCAATGGCCAGTGTTCTAATCAATCATACCTATGTAATAAAGCCTCCATAAAAACCCAAAAGGACAGGGTCAGAGAGCTTCCGGATAGTGGGATGCAAGGAGGTACCTGGAGGGTGGCTCCTGGAGAGGGCATGGAAGCTGTGTGCCCCTTCTCACATGTCTTGCCCTATCCATCTCTTCCATCTGGTTGTTCATCTGTATCCTTTGTAATATCCTTTATAATAAATGGGTAAACCTAAGTAAAGTGTTTCCTTGAGTTCTGTAAGCAGCTCTAGCAAATTAATTGAAACCCAAGGAGGGGGTCATGGGAACCCTAATATATAGAGGGTCAGTCACAAGTATAGGTGACAACTACTACAGTAACTGCGATTGGTATCTGAGGTGGGGGGTGGTTTTGTGGGACTGAGCTGTCAACCTGTGGGATCCGACACTACCTCCAGGTAGTGTTGGAATTGAATAAGAAGACACCCAGCTGGTTGTCCATTTTAGAATTGCTGGGTTGGTGTTTGGGAAAACCCCCCATATGTCTGGTGCCAGAAGTGGTGAGTGGTGTGTGAGAGTAGAGAGAAAAAAAATTCTTTTTTTTTGCCTCCTCCAACTGGGGATCAGCATATTATGGCCTGCAGGCCACATCTGGCCTCTTGCTGTTTTCATACCGTTAATGGGCTAAGATAGTTTTACATTTTTAAGTGGTTTAAAAAAAATCACAAGTGTAACATTTCATGACATGAAAATTATGTGAAATTAAAATTGTAGTATCCATAGAGTTTTATTGGAACACAGCCATGATCATTTATTTACCTACTGTCTGTGATTTTCTGTGCTATGGTGGCAGAGTTGAGTAATTGTGACAGACTGTAAGTCCCACAAAACCTAAAATATTTGCTCTTTGATTTTCATTTTACAAAAATATTTGCTAACCCCTGATTTAGATATTTGTCTTCAACTTTATAGTCTTCAAAATAATTATCTCTGGAGATCTTGGGGGCCAGGATTAGTAGTAGGGTTGCCAGGGCCTTACCAAGACATACTTGGTCAGTGAAGACTGTTTCCTCTGTGACTCATTTCTTGAGGAAGTGCTCTGTGAAGCTAGGTAAACAAAATTTTGCACTTACCATAATGTTGGTGAATATTACAAGATAATAGTAGGGAAAGCTTTTACTCTAGGACAGTGGTTCTCATCCCTAGTTGCATACTAGGATCACCCAGGCAGCTTAAAAACAATGAAATCAAAATCACTGAGGGTGAAGCGTGGGCATTAATCTAAAAATCTTCCCTGGTGATTCTAATATGCATTCAGGATTGAAAACCACTGCTGTAGGCTCCTAGTTCACTGGTTATTGGACAGACTGGCCTGGTTAATCACTATTATAATAAAGAAGTTAGCAGCACTCACATGTGAATCAAAGAAAAAGGTTCTATTATGTGTCCTCTAGGTTTCCCTGATCTTCTCTAACCAAACGACTCCCTCAACACACCCCACCACCCCTGTGCTAGAATGGAACCTTTGTATGAAAAAGGCAGAAATTGCATTTTAATTTGTATTAGTACCAGTAGGGGTCACTGTGCTCAAAGGAATACTCATCTAAATATAAAGTTAATGTTCTATTTAGGAAATTTGGAGCAGTATTTACCAGAACCATTGGGTATGCCCAGCACTAAGTCAACTCCAGGCATGGCCTCTGGCCACAATTACTGCTTTAGCGCATCTGAGGCTATATTATTAAGTGCATACATAAATTTACAATTGTTATGTCTTGCTGATGTGTTGATGCTTTTATTATTATGAAGCATCTGTTTCTAGTAATATTTCTTAAAGTCTATTTTGTCTGATATTAGTATAGCCACTCCAGCTGTCTTATGATTACTGTTTGTATGGTATATCTTTTCCGACAATTTACTTTCAACTTATTTGTGTCTTGGAATCTAAGGTAAGTCTCTGTAGACAGCATATAGTTGTTGGATCTTGCTTTTAAATTCAGTCTGACAAACTGCCTTTTGGAGTATTTAAGCCATCTACATTGAATGGAATTATTGATACAGTTGGGTTTATATTTGCCATTTTGTTGCATTAAATTTTTAGTGTGTCATTTTAATTCCTCTTGATTTTTTTTTTTTTTTTTGAGACAGCATTTCGCTCTGTTACCCAGGCTATAGTGCAGTGGCAACCACAGCTCACTACAGCTTCTAACTCCTGGGCTCAAGCAATCCTCCTGCCTCTCAGCCTCTCGAGTAGGTAGGACTATTAGCCCAGCTAATTTTTAAATTTTTTGTAGAGACAGGGTCTTGCTATGTTGCCCAGGTTGGTCTTGAACTCCTGGCATCAAGCGATTCTCCCACCTTGGCCTCCCAAAGTGCTGGGATTACAGGGATGAGCCACTGTGCTCGGCCTCCTCTTCCCTCCCTTGTGCTGTATACTATATATGTATTATAAACTCAATGATACAGTGTTATAATTATTGCTTTATGCAATTTTATGTCTTTTAAGAAAAAAAATACTAGGTCATTAAATATGAAATGTCCAATTTCAAATCTCAAACAATAAGCAGTACAATTAAAGTATGCGCCTAAACTGTTGACACAGTTTTGCCATCTTAAAGGCAGCTTGTTTATGCCAGCAGTGAAGAAGCCTGGAGAGCGATTGGCGATGAAATTGTGAAAGGCGTTTTCCACAGCTTGTTGAGAATTGAATATTTTTCCTTGCGAGAAGTGGTCCAAAGCCTGGAAGAAGTGGTAGTCAGTTGGTGCCAGGTATGGTGAATATGGTGGATGACAGAGAGTTTCCAAGTCCAGCTGCTGTAGTTTGAGCAGCATTGTTTGTGTGACATGTGGTTGAGCGCTGTCTTCCAAGAGGATTGGCCTGTCTCTATTGACCAATCTTGGCTGCTTAATCGCAAGCATTGTCACTTCGTCCAACTGGTTGCAATAGACATCTGCTGTAATGAATTGACCAGGTTTCATGAAGCTGTAGTGGATAATACCAGCGCTGGACTACCAAACAGACAGCATTAGCTTTTTTTGATGAATATTTGGTTTTGGACTGTGTTTTGGCACTTCGTCTTTATCCAACCACTGTGCTGAACGCTTGTGATTGTCAAAAAGAATCCATTTTTCATCACATGTAAGAATATGGTGTAGAAATTGTTCACCTTTATGTCGTGACAGCAAAGAAAGGCAAGCTTTGAGACGATTTCTCTTCTGACTCTCCTGTAATTCATGCGGAACCCATCTATCCAGCTTCTTTACCTTGATGATTTGTTTCAAATGGTCTAATGTTGTTGGCATAGTAACGTCAAAACTTGCTCCTAACTAACGCATAGGTTGAGATAGATTCACTTCCGCTACATCTTTCAGCTCATTATTATCCAGTCTCAGGTCGCCCACATGGCTTGTTTTCAAGATTAAAATCACCAGAATGGAACTTCTGAAACCATCACTGTACTGTGCATTCATTAACCACGTCCTTCCCAAACACTTCATTGATATTTCGAGGTGTCTGCGCTGCATTGGTTCCAGGACGGAACTCGTATTCGAAAATAACCCGAATTTTTGACTTACCCACGGTTTCACAAAAATTGCTCTAAAAAAAAATTTGAAAGATAATCACAAGCCAAAATGTGCATTTGAAAGACTGAGGATGTACCTTCACAATAAAAATAAAACAAGAAGTGTCAAAGTGAAATGTCAGAAACATCAACTTGTCAAACTTAGTACTTAAGGAAATCAGGTATTTCATACTTAATAACCTAATAAGTGAAAAAATACAATATCTTTTTTATTAACCCATATATTTACTATTTCTGATAGTCTTTCTTTCTTCCCATGGATTCTGGTGTGATTTCCTTTCAGCATGAAGGGCTTCCTCTAGTATTTCTTGTCAGGCAGGTCTGCTAGCAATGATTCTCTGAGTCTTTGTTTATGTGGGAATGTTTTTGTTTCACATTTGCTTTTGAAGGATAGTTCTGGGTGATAATAGAACCTCTGGTTTTTAAGCACTTTGACTATGTCATTCCACTGTATTCTGGAATCCATTGTTTCAGATGAGAAGTGAGCTGTGAACTGTATTGGCGGTCCCCTGTAGTGATGAGTCATTCTTCTCTTGCTGTTTTCAGATTTTCTCTTTGCTTTCGGCATTGGCATTCAGTGTTGTTTTTTTTTTTTTAAGAGAGTCTCGCTCTGTTGCCCAGTGCCATGTCGTCAGCCTAGCTCACAGCAACTTCAAACAACTGGGCTCAAGCGACCCTCCTGCTTCAGTCTCCTGAGTATATGGGACTACAGGCGTGCACCATCATACCCAGCTAATTTTTTTCTATTTTTAGTAGAGACGGTGGGGGGGGGGGGAGTGTCTCACTCTTGCTCAGGCTGGTCTCGAACTCCTGACCTCAAGTGATCCTCCCGCCTCAGCCTCCCAGAGTGCTAGGATTACAAGCATGAGCCACTGTGCCCGGCCATTCAGTGGTTTAAATATGATGTGTCTAGGCAGGGATCTCTTTGCATTTATCATTAGAGTTTGTTGAGCTTCTTGGAGTTATAGATTAATGTTTTTCATCAAATTTGGGGTGTTTTGCCATTTTTTCAAATATTTTTTCTGTCCCTCTCCTTCTTGGACTCCCATTACACATATGCTGATGTGCCTGATGTCTCGTGGGTCTCTGAGGTTCTGTTCAGTTTTCTTCAATCTCTTTTCTGTTTTTCAGATTGAATAACTTCTACTAACTCATCTTCAAGTTCACTTATTCTTCTGCCATCTTAAATCTACTTCTCACTCTGTCTCGTTAACTTTTCATGTGTTATACTTTTTTCAACACCAAACTTTTTGCCGGGTTCTTTTTTATAATCTCTATTTAGGTTTTTTCTTTTAAGCATTCTTGTTAGGTTTTTTTTTTCCCACTTATTTATTTTTTGAGAGACAGGGTCTCGCTATATTGCCCAAGCTGTAGTGCAGTGGCTGTTCACAGGTGCAATCATAATGCACTACAGCCCTGAACTGAGCTCAAGTGATCCCGCCTCAGCCTCCTGAATAGCTGGGACTACAGGTGTGTGCCACTGTGCCCAGCTTCTTGTGTTTATTTTTAAACTCACTTTCTAGGGGGTTGCCCTGTGTCTGCATAGCTTAGTGGTCAGCCAATAACTGGACAGAGGTTGTGCTCAACCCCCTCAACCAGTCAGACTTCTGCCCTCTGCCGATGGATGTATATGTAGGTAGGTGAGTGATTTCAATGTTCAGGCTATTTTCAAGTCTGGCCTGGCTTTTAACTTTTTGCTGAGCTCTTTTTCATCTCTTCTGCACATGCATGCAGCCTCAGAGTTGGCCAGGAGTGCGTGAATAGCTTGGACCCTCTCTGGTCTCTGGTATATGTGTGTGCAGCCTCTGATTAGCCAAAAATCTGATCTGTAACCTCAGCCTAGTAGAGCCACAGGCCCTCCTTGCTTGCACAGCACCAAGGTCATTACTTCTGTTGACAACGCTGTTGGGCATGGCTGTCACTTGCCATTCCAAATAGAGTGAACCCCTCCCCTCCTTCAACCATGGCAGCTTGCTTGTCCTCATGGTCTGTCTTGCCCCAGCAGAAGCTTCACAATGACTGAGTTGGAGGAGTGAGGAGAATGGAACAGCCCCAGCAAGAATGCTACAGATTCCCACTGTTCCTACCCAAAGTTTGGCAGTTTTTTTGGACATCAACATGTCTCAGATTGGAATGCTGTATGTCTTTGGTCAGTTTCCAGAGCACCAAAATTATTGTTTTGTCAATTTTTTTCAGCATTCTAGTTCCCTTTGTGAGGAGGGGTTTTGCTGACTTCCTTGCTTGACTATAGCTGGAAGTGCTACCCAAAGCATCTGAGACTAATTTTTTAATTATGATCTGGCTATCTGAATTGGAGAAATAGGAACTTAGAGGGAGAAGATAAATGCCTTGATTGGAAAAGGACGGCACTCCTGTCCAAACTCCAAACAACCCCCTTGCAAACTGGTGATCCAATTGTTTAAAATGGTTAAGAGGGATAATGGGAACTGGCCAGGGACCAGGACATGCTGTGCTTCCCTCCTGCCCTCTGCTGGTAGTCCTGTTTTTTTTCATGTTCTACTTTTCATAAACTACCACTTATTTATTGACGTTAAAGTTCCTTTAGCCTTCTGAGATAAGACTGTCATTGGTCACCTAATGTTCACAACAGTTGAACCTCCACAGCATGACATCTTAGTCTTTACAGGAATGCTTGTGCAAGTATCTTAATATTACATCTTACCTTGTAAAACTGTGTTTCTTACTAAAGCCTTCAATGATTTTATCATAAGATCCTACAATTACGCTCACATGCTGTCTGTCACACTCTGTGTGTCTCATAACCACATAGAAGGTCTTTTCTCAAGCAAAGTTCTCTTTTGTGTGTGTTTCATGAAAAAGGATAAATTGGTTGCTGCCATAAAAAAATGAATTTCTCTAAACTTTTGCTTTCCTCAGATTTATGGCTTGACAAATTTAGCCTTTTTACTTTCTTTGATAAACACAATTAAAATACCAGTAATTTATTTCAACTGCCCGACAGGTGACTCTCCTTACTTGGGCTACTGTAGACTTGGCTTATTATAAAAACAACTCTCTTTTAGAACAGAGGAAAACAAAGTATTTGGCTGTTAAATGTATTCTCAAACCTAGAGACCATTACATTGAGAACAAATCTATAGTTGCTATGTTTCCTTGTCTTTTGGTCCTGCTGAACCCACAGCTGAAATCACCCCAAAAGCAGTGGCAGGGGAGTTCCCACAAGGGAGTGTCCCAAACTGTCCCAGGGTGGGGCTGGTTGGGATTCCAAAGAAAGAAGCACTAACGCCGGGGTAATCAGTCCAAAGCAGGACCGATTTAATAGGGGAACTTAGTGCTGCAGGAGTCCTCACGGTGGACAGCGAGAGGACGGGGTGTTCTACCAGGCATGTCTGCAGCGAGGGATCAGGGTATGGGGTTTATGTGAGAGTTTAAGGAATTTGGCTCAGGGCCGGGGACAGTTTCTTTCAGTGCTTTGGGCAACAACCTAGATACCTTTAATCAGTGCCTGGGAATGTTCAAGGTCCCAGTTTGAGTTCCAGCCTCCTGGGAAAGACCTGCAGTTGGCTGGGTTACAGAGTGGTCAAGGCATTGTGTGATTTGCAGTCGGGACACAGAAAGAAAGTAGGGGGAAGCAGGGGTCCATACACTTGTGAATTAGAAAATATTCTTTCTCTTTCTCTTTCTTCTCTGGGGTTTCCTAAATGATTGCTGGCACCTAGAATATTATAACCCTGCATCAAACAATCAATCAAACTGGTAGATGATTTGTAGTCGCTTAATATTTCACCTCTGAGGCCTCTTGGCTAACGTATACATTGGTAACTTCAGAGCAGAGAGACCTGCAGACAGCATCTCACTCAGCAGTGAGAAGACAATCAAGAAAGTCACCACCTGATGGGCGGCCGTGTGAACGGCACAGCATTATACATTACCTTTTTTATTTTTTATTTTTTTTGAGAGCGGGTCTTGCTCTGTCGCCCGGGCTAGAGTGCAGTGGCGTCATCATAGCTCACTGCAGCCTCAGGCTCGGGTTCAAGTGATCCTCCTACCTCCACCTCCGCCTCCGCCTCCCAAAGTGCTAGGAGTACAAGCGTGAGCCACCGTGCCCAGCCTTATGTTACCTCTTGATTCCCTTAAAAGACTCAGCAGAGGACTGTGTCCAGAGTAGGTACTCAATGAATTTAAAAATAAATAACATCTTTGGTTTATTGGTTGCAAAGAAAGTAGAATCCAGAACACACCATGCACTTAGTCCATTTCCCAAAGGTCCATGCCTGACAGACTTAAAGAAGAATGAAGGAACTGGAGTCTGAAAATGTAGATTTTGGTTTTATTTCGTGACTGTAGCATATACTAGTATGAAATATATTTCTTTAAAAATCATCAACCAAAATCCATCACTAATGATTTGACTGTCCAGGAAAGGAAGAGCCCCAGCCTGGTCCACACAACATGGCCTCTGTTCCTTGTGCAACTTGTACTCCTCACTGTGCTGCGAAAGGTGAGGCAGTCTCCTCGCACTGACACAGCTCCTGTCCTGTGTCCTCCAAGGCCTGCCTTTCTTCTCATGACTTGGCTGGGCTGGGCTTTCTCAGTTAACCCCAAAGGCAGAGAATCTAAATGTCAGATTCTTTCTCGGTATTTGATCTTCACTTTATCACACCAGCTCTAAGGCTAAGAGACAGTTCAACTCAACCTAATGCTTCTTATAAAAGTGAATCTGAGAAGCAAGACTAGCTGTAACAATTAGAGCAAGGCTCAGACTCCTCTTAGCCCCTCAGTGACCCTGGGAATGCTCTGGCACACTAAGGTAGAGGCAAAGAAGGGGACTTGCATTTGCATGACCTGAACTCAAGTCCTGGCTAAAACTTTTATTTACTAGCTGTGGTGGGTCCCTCAACCTCTCTAAGCCTCAGTTCCCTCATTTGTCAATCATGTACGGCCTTAAAGGCAGAGAGGTCCATCTGACCAGTGTGCCGAATGAGCTAATATAACCTCTGAAAATTCTGCAGTGCTGCAGAAGAGTATGGCGGCTTGAGGTAGAGGAGGAGGAAACAGAAAAGCAATGAGAGTAGTATCAAAGAAAGGAAGGGTGAAAAGTTGAAAAGAAAAAGGCAGGGTGGAGAGATGGAGCCAACAGCAGCACAAGGGTCCCTGGCACCATTGCTGGGCTAGGGTCAGGGCCTAGATGATGACACTGGTGGTTGGGTTCATGTGCCCTCTGAACTCTTCAGGGAATAGAGCTGGTCACTGGACACAGCCTGAAGCCAGTCATTGGAAAAGGAAATCAATATTCAGGCTGATTATCAGGACCACTACCATTTGCATGATTCTAATCCACAGGATCATTTTTAAAGCTTCTAAATCTTCACCTCATCTCTAGACAGAAGACAGGCTGCTGAGCCCAGCCCTGAACCAGGTCATATCTTCACACTTCCTTAAGCCACAGAAAACTTGAACCAGGTGGTATGGTTGTACTCCTCACCAGGCCTCAGCAGCACAGGAGGGAAGTGGGGCTGTGAAGGGGAAAACAACACAGGTTACACCTTGGCAGCCCAGGCTGCACCATTACCCATTCAGGGCATGCTTCTGGACTGTTCTCTAGGCCAGTGCTCTGTGGACCAGTGCCAGTCAGTGTGGAAACTGTTTATTATTGCTTTGCAGTGAGATAAAGAACTTGAGCCAGAATGAGAAACCTACTACATCACCAAGCACACTTTGTCAAAGTAAGATGTTCTTGATGAAGGAAGCAGCATGTTGATTACATTCTGGTGTGAGGTGTGAGCTTCTTATCATGGGCTGGCACTTTCAGGAGCATTGTTCTAGGTGATAGCTAGAAAAGAAAGTTATGAGGGAGGAAACAGGAAGACAAGATATGGAGGATCTGCTTAAAAGTGTGGTTGCAGAAAATGAGAAGGTATTGACAAGGAGAAACATTAAATGCTTTGAAAGCACAAAACGTGAGCTTTTTTCTTAACATGCAAATGCCATGCCAGTAACTTGACTATGGGTTTTCTGTGTTTATCATGACTTGGAGAAGAGAACAAACATGGACTTTTGAATCATACATGACTTGAGTGTCGAGACCTCTGTCATATAGTGTGACCTTGACGCAACACCAGTCTGACAAGTCAGCCCGTGGCTTTACCTGATTGACTGCATCAGGCCAGTTCTGGGTCTCCAGGCAGAACCCTGAGTGCTTGGGATAGACGGCTCCACTCTTGCCCTTCAGTGTGCCATCCAGGAAGTTGCCCGTGTAAAACTGGACCCCGGGCTGGGTGGTGTATACTTCTAGCACTCGCCCGCTTCCAGCATGATGCACTCTGGGGATAAAGGCAAACCATGTGTGAGTCCAGGGCAGAAAAGCAGGCAGGGAGGAGCAGAAGCTGGGAGGCAGCTTTGAGGCAGGAATCAGACCTAGCCACAGAGCAGGGACAAGACATAAGGAGGAGATGAAGGTAGGAACAGCACAATGGAAAATTCTCCCAGGCTCACAGGTGAGGCCCGAGCAGGTGGCTTTGGGGATTCTCAATAACAACTTCTCACGCCGATCTTGGCTTCTTTGGAGAATGGCAAAACAGACTCACCCAAGTGCAGGGGAGTAGGGTGGGAGGGAGCAGTGAGGTTAGAAAGAGGCAGTTTTAGGGTCCTGGAGGGGCTGACATTCTTTTTCATAAAGAGTGGGAGCTCTCTGCTCGACCTGGCAAAATAACCAGCCCTGTCATATGGAAGTGAAGAGATGCTTTTCAGAATTAAACTGTCCCCTGGGGCTTGAGGAGGCTATTTTTCAGTCAGGTCTCCCCATAGAACAGTCCCGCTGTGGGTTTCCATTAGATTCACTGTGTCCTTTTTTTTTTTTTGAAAAAAAAGTCCTCTACAGAGGTGAGTCCTGTACTTGGTGTCGAAGGGATATAGATTTTAAAAGGCCTGGGTCTTACTGTTTCATTGAGAGGCAAAACATGCACGAAATAGTTAAAGCATCCCCACCACATGTAATCAACCAAGAGGTTCAGGGAAAGATGCTTGGGAAGAGGAAGGCCAGGATTGGAGCAAGTGGGGAGGCAGGAGGGCCTCCTCAGGTGGGAGTCGTGGGGAGAGGAATGGAGGAAGCACAGTGCAGCAGGAACACCGCTAGGGCTCTGGTGCTGGGGCTCTGAGGTAGAAAAGCGTTTTGGAGTTCTATTTGAAGTCTCTGTTAGGGGTTGAGCCATTTTCTCTGCTTAAGTTAAAATCCAATCATTCTACAACCATTTACTGATCATTTGCTAGTGCCAAGCATGGCATTAGGTGTTTGGGTAGAGGCAGGACTTCACAAAGATGAAATGGCATGAGGAACCAGGCATTTAGTGAGAAGGAGAGAGCGTGCACACAAATACCTATCAAACAAGGCTGAAGGTGCTGAGTGCTGCAGGAGAAGCGTAGCCTCCAACTTGCCATGGGAGTGGCTGGGCATAAATCACAAATTGAGAAAAGTACAAAGGGCTCTGGAAGCTCAATGAAGGCAGAGGTGACTTCCTTCCTCCAGGAGGAATGAGGGCTTCTAACAGAAAATGGGCCTTAAAGAGCAGGCAGAGGCCACGCGTGGTGGTACACCTGGAATCCCAGCTACTCAGGAGGCTCAGTGTGAGGATGGGAGGATCACTTGGGCTCAGGAGTTCAAGACCAGCCTGGAAAACATAGCATGGGATGTGGCACTCGGTTCCCTGTAGCATAGTAAATGCTACTGATCTGGCCAGAGGAAAAGCTCCTCAAATAGGAGTTGGTATCTCTTCTTTACAGAGGCAGGAAGTGAAAAGTACCTGACCTTGCACAAAAATGCTTTTCTTTAGATCCCTTCAGACAGAAATTGTGGTCAAAACCATTAAGGTGGAATGCCTGCAGGTGCTTCCCAAGCTCCACTGGCTTTCTCAGGTCGAACGCAGTTCCTTGCACTGGAGCAACTTCTCCTAGTGGGAAGAGGCAGAAAACAAAGGTGATAAATACCCAAATCAAATCTTTATATACAGCGTCCTAAAGACCCACTGGTTCGAACCTCTCAGCCTTCATTTTCATTTGTAAAAGACATGGGAGCCCGGATCCTAAGGAGAATGAATTATTAGACTTCTTCAATGAGAATATGCTATTGACTGCAAAATGCTGTAACATTCAGAGTCATTCAAGTGTGAAAGCCACACCTAATTTCCACTAGGTGATGGTCGTCCTAATCACCCAGTCAATCACCTTGTTGACATTTCTTGCTTCAGTGCTGAAATATCACCAGGCTCATAACCAAGGATTAGTATCCTGCATGGCTAACCAGACACTAAAAGAGTCCTGAGATTAGTGGTTCTTAAACAATTTGGGGCCATTATTAGCTAAAGGGACACCGGCAACCACCCTACCCCAATTACTTCCCCTATCAGCCTGTAGACACACTCAAACTGCAGTAGGATCTACTAGTAAGAATGCTGGACCAAATGAGTTAACTAGGACGGTCCCAGGCAAAATGGGATGGATGACCATGCCACTATATGCCAACTTAGATTCAATACTTTGAATGAAAGCTTTGTGTCTCCAGGAGTGATTCCTGGAAGAATTATAGTCTGGCAAACACTGCTTCCTTCTTGTGTATAAGCCAGATTCCTCAAGCTTTAAGTACAGTCTATTTTGTTTTATCAGAGTGGGCCATCCTGCAGCCTCTTCACAATGATGTGGTAGGTGGTCAGTTCTGAGGGAGGACACTGCAGTGTGGGGACCCTCAACTCTTGAAGGGCAAAACATAGAAGCAACCTGGACAGGACTCCTGGCTTGGCGGTCATCACACAACCAATGCCCAGTCAAGAAAATCCCTTCATGATAAAACTCAAGGGTGTCAGGACCAGAAGGTTCTCAGAGCTCCTCTGGTCCAAATTGCTCATGTAACAGATGAGGAAACCAAGACACACATAACTTGATATTATTAAACAACAATCTATGATGTTGATATACTCAATCATATAATTTTATCAATTTAAGACACTCATTTTCATATTTTAAAATCTCTGAAATCATGTCATGATTTAACTGGCAGAGGTTTTTCTTTCTTCATGGCACGTAAAATGATGGCCAACTTTATAATTGCTGGCATCTTAGAGTTGACAAAATATGTAAAAATAGTTTGCTAGATCTTCTGTTCTACTAAAACCACTAAACAAGTCATCATGGCTTTGAGGGAGAAAAAAGGAATCAAGATGACCTTTTGAGTCCTTTCAACTGGAGATTCAAGGGAGAGAGAATTTCTCAACAGACAATCCTCTTGACAACGTTTGCCCAAAGGCTGTAATGTGGGTTTTATATTCTTCTGAAGATAGAGCCATTTTGCTTTACCGCCTTTCATTCTCTTCCTAACTTTCAGTTCTGTCCTTCCCTAGATGCTAGGCTGAGCCATTTCAGACAGGGAACACAAATATTTTGGATTTAGCTCAGTTAAGAAAACCCAGACACCCCATAATATTCTGAAATTTAAAAAGTAAAAAAGAAAAAAAGAAAACCCAGCCAATGTGAAGAAGGCTGCAGAGCAAACCATTCCTTTAAGGCACCATTCCTTCCTCCCCTCGGAGTGTGTTCTCAGAATGTGTTGGTGCCAGAGCAATGGACTAGAGGCCATTCACTCACTCACTTTTTGGCTCCATCAACATTTATTAAACATCTACTGTGTGCCAGGCACTGTGATAGCCAGGGAAACAAAGTAGATGAATGAGACACGGAACGTGCCTTTAAGCTGCCTGTAGGCTAGAGGAGGAACCAGACGTAAGCAGCTCAGAACCACAGAGTGTGAACAGTGCTCCAGCAGAGACATAGCTGCAAGAAAGAAGACAGGCAGCGTGACTGGGTTGGCTTAGGGGTGGCAGACTGGGGAGATTTCACAGGTGAAATCACAGTGGTTGAGCTGAGGCTGGAAGTGCAATCGTGTTAGAGTGAAAGGATGAGGAAGGTTGAAGGACAGTCCATGTGAAGGAAACAGCTTGAGTACAAGGTGAAGGGGGGGTGTGTAGGGAGAAGCATGGAACGCCTCAGCTTAGGCAGGAAAGAGGTTACATAAAGTTAGATTACGAAGTCACTTCTCTGAGCCTGGGTTTTCATCAGCACAATGAAGTTGGATCATTGACTTTCACCCCTGCCACCCGCAGAATTCCTGCAGAATTCTTTATTTCAGAGGCAATCTTTTTAGGAAGCTCTATATATAAAACATATGTTTATGTATATATGCATATGCACACATATGCAGTTGCCCCCATATCTATGGGTTCCACATGCGTGGATTCAACCAACTGTGGAGTGAACATATTTGGGGAAAAAACAATTAAAAAAATACAACAATAAAAAATAATAAAAATTAAGAAAACAATATAGTATAACAACTATTTACAGCATTTACATTGTATTAGGTATTATAAGTAATCTAGAAATGATTTAAAGATTGTGGAAGGATGAGCACAGGTTATATGTAAATACTATGCCATTTTATATCAGGGACTTGAGCATCCTCAGAATTTAGTATCTGTGGGGGTCCTGGAACCAATCCCCCATGGATACCGAGGGATGATTGTATATATAATATATATATATAACAATATAAAAAAATATATATATATATAAGCCAGAGTTGTACTAATTGAGGCCAGTACAGGCTCTGAGCAGCTCAGGTGGAAAACCCCAGGATAAGATGATGGCAGAGATCCACTTTGCCCCCTAAAATTATGGCCCACCCAGGAGTGAGTAACAGCCATGTCCTAGAATTTTGCACCAAGTACAAAGAATCCCAGGTTCCTCTGTATCGGGCCAAATTGCTCCAGCCCATTTTTTTCTTGAAGAGGAAAAAGGAAAGAGGCTACTTTTCAGAGCCTAAAAACGAAGATACAGTGTAGTCTTTTTTTTGGAGAGTCTCACTCTGTGGCCCTGGCTAGAGTGCAGTGGCGTCATGATAACTCCCTGCCACCTCCAACTCCTGGCCTCAAGCGATCCTCCTGCCTCAGCCTCCCAAGTAGCTGGAACTACAGGCATGCGCCAGCACACCTGGCTAATTTTTTAATTTTTTGTAGAGACGAGGGTCTCACTATGTTGTCTCAAACTCCTGGCCTCAAGCAATCCTCCTGCCTCGGCCTCCCAAAGTGTTAGGATTACAGGTGTGAGCCACTGCGTCCGGCCACAGTTTAGTCTTTTTAAAAAAGGTTTTTTTATTGTCCCAGAGCTGTCTCATATATTTTAAAGGCAAGTACAAATGTTAGGTGGTTAACATACTCTTTTAGGGTAATAATTATTTTTTCCTTTCATGTGGTCAGGTGCAGAGATTTTAGGAATTGGTTTCTACTATTTTTAGGAAAGAGATACAGCATGCAAAGTAGGGCTGAAATCTTAGGAGGCTAAGAAAAATCAGGAAGTTGTACCTTACCATTAAAAGAATTAGGTAAGTAAAGGAGAAACAACTGTTAGCCATTTAAAGCATTTGGTTCTGCTTTGTGGGTTGAAAACATCCTTAAAAAGCATCTATTTCCTTTGCCCCAGTTATTTTACAAAAAAATTTTTTTTTCAATAGGAAATATTTGCACATGCAATAAATTTAAATGGTAACACATGTAAAAAGTACAGAATTACTATATAATGAAAGAATTTCTCTCATTTTGGTTCCCCACATATCCAGTTACCTTCAACAGAAGCAGCCATTGTTACTGGCTTCTCACGCACCTTCCAGAGATATTACAAAGATATCCAAGGATCTAAATGTATGCTCACAAACACACAAAAATCTAGTAGCCTGTCTCCACCTTGATATTTTCACTTAATATATCTTAGAAGTTGTTTCTAAATTTATTCCTAGGTATTTCATTAGACAGCTCTATATGCACTTATATTTTCCTCTATTTTTTCTGATAATTTTTCTGTGTAAAATTAAGGTATCACAATTGCAAACTCATATTTTCCTAGAAAATCACCCAGTTCATCTATATTACTCTCATATTTATTTGTAAAGTGTTAAACAAAAAAAAAATCATTTGTGGTCTTTTAAATTTCATCTGTCTGTGCTTATTTCCCTATACTAATTTCTTATTTTGTGTATGGAATAGGTTAGCTAATGCTTTATTTATTTTACCGTTTTTTCCCCACCTCCAATAAAGCAACTCTTGGATTTATTTATTAGCACTACATTTTCCTCCTTTTCAAAATCATAATTTCTGCTTTTATTTTTATTCATTTCTATCTTTTGTTCTCTTGGGTTTTTTTTAAAAATTCTTTTTCAAGTATCTTGCATTAGATGCCTAATTCATTTATTTTCACACTTTTTTGATTAATATAAGTACTTAGGGCTAAAATTTTCTTTTCTAGTTTTATTTTTAATTGACACATAGTAATTGTACATATTTATGGGGTACTGTGTGATGTTTTAATACATGTATACATTATGTAATGATCAAATCGGGGTATTTAGTATATCCATAACCTCAACTATATATTATTTCTTTGTGGTAAAAACATTGAATAAAATTTTCTGTTTCTGAATTTCCCATTAAAATAATTTCTTCTGAGCAATACTTTTTTTTTTTTTTTTTTTTTGAGACAGAGTCTCACTCTGTTGCTCAGGCTAGAGTGCCGTGGCATCAGCCTAGCCCACAGCAACCTCAAATTCTGGGCTCAAGAGATCCTCCTGCCTCAGCCTCCTGAGTAGCTGGGACCACAGGTGCACGCTACCACGCAGGCTAATTTTTTCTAGTTTTAGTAGAGACCGGGTCTTGCTTTTGCTCAGGTTGGTCTTGAGCTCCTGAGCTCAAGCGATCCTTCCGCCTCCGCCTCCCAGAGTGCTAGGATTACAGGCATGAGCCACTGCGCCTGGCCCTGAGCGATATTTTAACTATATCACATATGAGGAGTTTCTACTATATATAATTATAATTATATAATATTATATTCTAATATACATTTTCCATTACATATAATATAATTATAATATATAGTCATTTTCTAGATATTCCTAGTTTGGGGGTTTCATTTCTTTTTTAATCTAAGAATTACTAAGAGAGAGTTAAAACATTTCTAGGTCAATATTGGCTATATTACTTATATGTTATGAAATTACTTGAGGTTTTCTTTATGGTCTTAGATATGGTCATTTTTTTGTGAACCTTCATTGTTAATTGCATCCTTTATTTTTTTTTTCATGTAATTTAATGCTTTCTGTCTTGAAATCAGCCTTTACTGATGTTAAGATTAAGACTATTTTAGCTTGCATTTGCCTGGTTTGCTTTTTAAAAATTTTTTTTTATTAAAAATTTTTATATTGATACATATTAGATGTACATATTTTCAAGGTACATGTGATAATTCATGTAATCAAATCAGGGTAACTGGAATATCCATTACCTTAAATATTTATGTTTTCTTTATGCTAGGAACATTTGAATTATTCTCTCCTATTTTGAAATGTACAATCAATTAATGTTGACTATAGTCACCCTACTGATCTACTGAACACTGAATCTTATTTGTTCTATCTAAGTGTATATTTGTACCCCTGGTTTGCTTTTGCATTCTTATATTTTCAACTTTCTGAGTCACTTGGTTTGTACACAGCATTCCATTGGGTTTTCCTTTGAGATTCAATCTGCAAGAGTTTGTTTAATAGGGGCATTTAATGATATTAATACGGCATGTGTAAATATGTTGTAATTGTTCTTAGTTCTGTCATTATACTTTATAGTATGCTTTCTGTGTTTATGACTTCTAGTTCTTGCTTTTTAGAAATTTTTTTTACTATATGGTCTGTATTTGCCTGTGTATGAGTGTTTCTGATAATCTAGAAGTTCAAATTTTTGTTTTAGTGCTTACATCTCACTATATAAGCAACTTCAGTATAATATACTTAATCCTCTTTTTCTTAGACATAATCTGCTCTGAGCTTCTTCCTCCCCTTTTCTCCTCCCTTTTTGGTACCTGAGTTATGTTTCTGACACTTTGTCAACTGAAGGTATTCTATAATATCAATAATAAAGGTACTTTTGTTTCCCAGTAGATGGTGCTAGAGACACAACAGAAAGAGGCTGCTTTACAACCAGTCCTCAAAACTCTGATCAGCTCTGGGAGAATTAATAGTTGAACTTTTTGGATCTCTAAAGCCGAAGGCCAAATCCTGGGTGGTAGTGACCCACATGGGTGCTTTTGTTCTGTGAAGTTTATGTGATAAACCACCTCCCAGACTGACTTTTAAACAGGCAACAATAATTCTTCATGAAGTAATTAGACTGGGAAAAAGAAGCAGCTATTCTCATGGGCTCAGGAAGATTTTAATCTTATCAACCCATATTCTGAGTGATAATTTATGCTTTCTTTTCTAACCTTACATGGTGTTCACAATATTTAATTCTTTCTTAAAGCCATACTTGACTCAAAATCTAACCCTTACGACAGTCCTAGTATGATTGCCCCAGGTCAGTCAAGATTGCTTATAATTATTTCCCTTAAAGTATGACTATAGGTAGAAGACTTTAAGGAACAAAGAAAGCCATGAAATTTTCATGAAGGAAAGACACAGGGCATATTCTGAGTCTGTTTCCCTGATATTGAGCAATCTACAAATTGACGTTTGCTTCAGTTTTTCCCTCTGGTAAAAAGAAGCTACTATTATTGGGAAATATATGGAAATATTTGATAAATGATATGCTTGAACATCATCAGAAGGATGGCATAAATAAATAAAAGGGCCAGACTTCAGGATAGCATATGGACAACAGAGAAGCCCTGACTTAAAATTAGAAACTTGGAATAATTCTACAATGAGATTTTTGCTAAATGAGAAGGAAGAAAGCAAGAAGGCGCTAATCTATCTTTTCCAGCCTCATGCACTGACACACTCCCTCATGCATTGATGGTCAGGTATATGGAAAATGTGGAATTTGTGTCCCCAGACTCACCACATCTTTGGGCCCTTTCTCATAACTGGAATGTCCTTTGTGTGTCTGTTACTCCTACCACACTCTGGCAAAGCCCAACTGACCATCCAAGAACACTCTCTAATATATTTCCTCTGAGAAGGATTCTAACCTCCACAGCTAGAACTAATCCCTTTTTCTACTTTGTTCCCATTATACTTAGAACAGACTTTTCTCAAAACATTCATCACATTACGGCATAACTATAAGATTTGTTGAAGTCAAAATAAAATATAGAGGCAAATCTCTAAATTTAATGTTTTATTTGGGAATCACAGAATTATAATTCGGGGCACAGATACAGACCAGGTGGTCTTTGGTACGTCCAAAGAACAGAGAGAAGGTTGGGAGTTTTATTTGAAAGAGAACTGTTATGGATTATTTTGAAAGAAAGCTCACTGACACTAGAGACACTTTTGGGAGCTGGCAAATTCTGACTGGTTAGTGACTGTGGTAGGTGAAACTAGTCTTTGAGTCGTGGCAAGTTGTTTCGGCAGTTACCAGGTGAAACTGGTCTTAGGGTGACAGCAGGCAGTTTCAGCAGCTGGCCTTGTGGAAAATTCAATACTGGAGCAGGTGCTACGTACCCCGAGTGTTTTGTACCCCCTGGCCTGTCAACTCTGAGTTAGTTGGGTATGACAAGAATGACCCAACTCGTATAACCAACTTTCACATATATCAAGCTATTTGTCCATAAGGAATGTGACTTCCTAAAGGGCAAGAATTGTGCCCTATTTCTCTTTGTACCCTCTGGGCACGAAGCAGAACCTTTACTTGATTGAAAAACTGATGAACGAATGAAGTAGAGGCAGAGAAAACAGAGGCTACTGTGTGTATCCTGCGACAAAGAATAAAAGATCTAGAAAGGACCTTAGGAATGACCTCATCCAGTCCCCTCACTTTGCAGATGAAGAGTCTCAGACCCAGGCAGCTAAGGGACTTGCCTGAGGTGACACATCTCCGCAGTGTCAAAGTCTCCAGGCCTCCCCTCAGGCTCTTTCCAGAGACTGTCCGACTTGGCCACGGCCCTCCCACCCCCGAACCCTCAGGTGCTCTTGATTCTTCTCACTGAGAGCGTAGAAGACGAACTGCACGTTCTTCTAACTCTGGTTCATCTGCATATATGACTTTGTGCTTTGGTGCTAAGAATAGAAAGGGATGTCAAATTCCCGCTCTCAGCAACGCTGAGTGTACAGAAAATGAAGCGGAAATGGAAAGGGTGCCCTTAAGAGGATGTCATGTCGTCAGGCTTTAGTTTTGAAGCCACCAGAAAGCGGGTCTGTGGGTAGGGAGCAGCTGTTTTCTGAAGAGCTTTTCTTACTCTTCTGAAGTCTGGCTGGCTGTGCCCTCAGGTGTGGCCGCGATGCCCGGCAGAGGGTGGACTTGACCCAGCGATGTGGGGCAGAGGAGCGGGGTAGGGCAGCATTTCTGCTGCCCCATCTCAGGGAAAGTCTGACTACTGGCAGCATTGAGGACCCAGTAGAGGTTGTTTCCGTGAATTGAGAGACCAGAAGCTGCATGGCGGCAGCTGTGGAGGGTGGGTTAATTGGGGTTGGGTTTATTAGGAGCTGACAGAGAGGGGGGGGGGCAGGAGGGTTGAGAACACGTGCAAAGGGGTGATTTTTGTGGGGAGGGACTTTGATCTAAGTCAGGGTGGGCAGAGGGAGGGATGGTGAAAGGGGGTGGGGCCAAAGGATTGTAGGTTCCTGTGGTGCTGAAGAATTACTGCAGCTGAAAGACAGCCGTCTTGAGTAGTGATGATGGAAGGCTGTGGTGAGAGGTGATGGCGAAGCCAAAGGCATGGTGCTGTGACCAGGAGTGGCAGCCAAGAAGGGTGGAGGAGAAGATCCTTGAAGAAGGGATCTCAGGAAGCTGAGTGGTTGGGGTGTCACAATACAGAAAAGGAAAAAATTAAGAATTATGACAGGAGTGGTGCTGGAGGGACAGTGAGCCAGGAATGAGGGGAAGTGACTGGGTCTACAGTGACCTCAACAAAGAGAGTCCATGTGGCATCACTCTGGCGACTACAACTGCCTCCTTTTTACAAGAAGATGAAGTGGATCTGGTCATTGGAAACAGGACTTTCCAACATTCCAGATCTGTGTCATAAAAGATTAAATCTTCCTCTTTCTATTTGCATTCTTGACAGAGTTATAATTACCTGCACTCTGAAAGTGAAGTAAAAACTCACTGCCTTCATGAAATCCATCTGTCTTGACTCATCTCTTATCTCACAGAAGGGATTCACACGCACGTTCTATTATGAGGAATTTGGCCTTTTCCCCACGACTGCCGTGGCAGATTGCATTTTTCAAAGATGGCCACATCCGTCTAGAGCCCGTCCCACATGCTCTTACAATGTGATGTGGACACTCCTTCCAGAAAGGCAGAGTCTGTTTCCTCTCTTGAACTTGGATGGAATTTTGTATCTGCCTCAACCAAAAGAACGTGGCACAAGTGGTGCTGTGTGCTTTCTGAAGCTAGGTTATAAAATACAAAGTGGCTTCAGGCTCACCCTCTCTCTCTCTGAAGACATTCACCCTTGGAGCCCAGCCACCATGCTGTAAGGAAGCTCAAGTCACGTGGAGAGGCCATGTGTGGGCTGTTCTGGCTGACAGCCCCAGCTAGGCCCCAACCAACAGCCAACATGAACTGCCAGATATGTGAGTGAATGAGCCTTCAGATGACTGCAGCCCCTGCTCTAATCTTTTAGCTGAGGTCCTAGACAACATGTGCAGAGAGAAGATATGCCCTGACTATATTCCTCACCAACAGAAACAATGAGAGATTATAAATGAAGTCTTGGAATAATTTGTTACAGGGCAACAGATCACTAGTATACTAAGAGGTGATGCTTTTGGCTCTTAGCACTGACTTGACAAGTCCTGAGAGGAGGTTAATACCCCTCCCTACCACCTTCCCCCTTTCTTACACAGTCAGAAGTGCCTTTAAGTGATTCTACCTTAAGAACACTAATCCTTGCAATTGCTTTTGGATGGGGAAAAAACAAACATAAATTTGTTAGTTCACCAATTTTTGAGCATCTTCCATGTACCAGGCATTAAAATGACCTCAGAAAGCCTAGAATCTGGTAGAAGAGACAGTTTAAAAAAAATAAAAACCTACAGGAGAGTGTGACAAATGCCAGGAGAGAGACATTCCTAAGTCTCTGGTGGAGCAGGAGAAGCAGCACCTAACACAGCCATGGGGGTCAGGAAAGGTTCCCCAGAGGTGTGACAGGAGCTTAATCTTGAAGGGTAACTTGGGACTGGCTAACTGGACAAGGTGCAGGAGAGAAGAAGCACAGGAATGGCTCTAGCCACCTGTGAAGGTGTATTTGGGGCACAGGCAAGACACATTTATATTACACACATCCTATGGCTCCTACCTCTGACTTAATTTTTGGAGGCAAAAGACTTAAGACTTAGAAGGTGAATTGGATCTTGGGAAATACTGATCAAACACTGACTACAGTGAAATTTTTTTTGGTAACATCTAGGCATGAAAACTCTCTCAGTGTCTGACAGAAAATTCACCTGGAGTGAATTTTAATTCAAAGCTTTTAATTTCCCATGATCTGAAATAGTTCTTTTCCCTGCCTGGTGGCCCTTGTACCTGACTCTCTGAGAAGAGTAACAGACGGTCACTGGGAGAGTCATTGAATCTCTGCATTCATGCATTTTGAGACCCTTCCTTCCTGACAGATCCTCTGTCTAGCTCATCGACACACAGTGCAGGTACAGAACCACAGTCCCACCAGACACTCCTTAGCACGAGTACGTCCTGTTTATAAAAACAATTAAAAAGAGAAAAGAGAAAAGAAAGGAAATCTGGCATAGACTTTCTAGAAAAATTCGGGAGGGGCGGGATAGAAATTTTCTCTAATAATTTTTTCTCCCTGGGGAGAATATAAATGGGGATTCGATTTCCCCGTTTACAAAATGGAGCTAATATTGGTATCTACCCGGTACTTAGCACATGCACTCTTTCTCTCTTTTATACACACACACACACACACACACACACACTCTCTCTCCCTTAATACAGAGAAGAGGTATTAATTATAGCATAAATTTTTCATGCAAAAGAAAGGTACACTTGTGCCTCCATGGCACCTTGTCATTTTCATTAGTGTACGCTCATTTTTTTTTTTTTGAGACGGGGGTGGGGGTCTCACTATGTTGCCCATGCTGGTCTCGAACTCCTGGCCTCAAGGGAGTCAAGGGATCATCTCACCTCAGCTTCTTGGGCCACTGGGATTATAGGTATGAGTGACCTTGCCCAGCTTGGTTTTTAAATGATTTTTTGAGTCATAAATGCCTTTCAGAATATTATAAAAGTTATGGGCCCTCTCTGCAGTAAAATGCATACGTACACACAGAATGCTCCCAGAACCTCCGAAGCCCAGCCATGCATCCCCAGCTAAGAATCCCTGATCCATAGACTGGAGAATGTGTTCTGTCTGTACTGCTACTCCACAAAACAAGTTGCCTCCTCATGACCTGAGCTGAAGTGCACATTTGGAATGCTGCAGTCACACAACCTCAAATGTTTGGTCAAGAAATGTAGTCTGTGAGTCTATTGGCAGATTCCTCCTATCACAGTGTGGCAAAGACTCTGCAGAATACATCCGGGCCTCCTTCTGAACTGTTTATGATTTCTCCATATTCTTGCAGCACATATACAGCAAACTAACACATGAAAGGAACAGAAGCTTGTCTTAATCTGAGCAAATCAACACCTTTCAGAAACTGCAGAAAAATGAAGCATCAGAGAAAGTAAAAATTGTCCCTAATGATAGCTCAGAAAATAGGGCTGATTAGGCAAAACTGTGTACCCTTGAGTTTCGGTGCACACAAGAAATCATGATCACCAATTACTGTTATCAAACCCAGGAGCGTCCTGCTCACCTGTGTAGCAGCCAAACTCCATAGAATGGAGTTTAGAGTCAAGCAGGCCAGGATTTAAATCTTGGCTTTCTTTGCTGTAAAAATTTGTGGTGGTTGCTTAGCTTCTCTAAGCCTTGGTTACCTCATCTGTAAAATGGGGACAATAAGAGAATCTATCTTATAGGATTATTGTGAAAATAAAAGGAGATAAGGCATGTAAAGTGCTCGGCACCTGACTGAGCACGTAGGAAGTACTTGGTAATATAGCAGTTATTACTGACAGTAGCAGAGGGCAATAGCAGCATAATTTGGAGTTAGGGAAACTTGATTCCAGATTTTGACTCCACCAGTTACTTATCTGTTTAACTTTGTGCAGGTTGTTTAACCTCTCCAGTTTTCAGTTTCCTCAATAAAGGCACAGAGTTAACACCTATTTCAAAGGGTGGTTCAGTGAGCTAATGCATGTACTGTATGTGCTTAGCCCAGCGTCTGGTACATACCAAACACTCAGTAAATGGCGATGATGGTAATAATAGTCAAGACTTGCAAAACTCTTACTAAATGCCAGGCACTATTCTAGGCATTTTACACATATTACCTCTTTATTTAATCTTCACAACCAATGAGGTAGGTCCAATTATTGTCTTCCCTTTACACATGAGGCCTGCAGAACTTAAATTGTCCAAGATCACAGAGGTGGTAAGGAGTTTAACCCAGACAGTCAGAATTTGAGTCCATGCCCTAAACCACTGTGTTTTCCTTAGGAAAATGGGTCAAAATCAGCCTTGTAAAACAGCCTTCCAAGATCATATCAAGGACTCACATCCCATTTCTGGCTGGAGCTCCCTTGCCTGCCCCGTCAGTTTTCATGGCACGTGGCGGTGCCCACTGCCTAAGAGCGCACACTGTTAGGGTCACGTGCTGTTCTACGAGAACCAAGACAGCCTTCCCAAATCCTCCACAGGGCTCGGTGTGCCGATGGCTGCTGACTGCTCTAGTGGGAGGGGCAGCCCTTCTGCCTCACCACGCTGAGAGACAGCGTCAGGGTTTGCGTGATGATTTCATAGGGTGAACATACTGGGGCTGAAGAATTTCCCCCACATGCTTGCTTTGCTGCTTTGCTGCAGCTTGGGCAGGCTCCAGGGACAATGGTATGACTGCTATGTGGGAGCCCAGACTCCTAGCAGATCCATGGCCTCCTGCTCTCCTCCAAGACCCACGAGGCTCCCACAGTCCCGGTTCACAGGAAGCCCAGAAGGGCACCAGGGACAGCTGTGAATATCCTGACGCTGTGAAAAGGATGGGTAACTAAACACAGCTAAATTATGTTAATCGCCCAGGGTCAGATAACAGAGCCATGAAAGGAGAGAAGAGAGAAATCAGCCTGGCCTTTCTGGTCAGTTGGCACAGGGGCAGTGCCACAGAATGGCTTTACATGGGAATTCAGCCCCTGTAACTTCCATCAGTGCTCCCCCTCCTTGCAAATCACCCCAAACAAACATACAATGTAAATTTGAGGCCAGCCCCAGCTCCTCCTTCATAGAAATGCTGGTATCACCACAGCTGCTCAGCGTACCATGGTTCAGTTAGAACATAGAGGGCTTGCGTTTGCACTGCTGGAAGGGGCAGGGAGCCTTGAAACCCAGGGACAGCTTACTCAATCTAACTATCTGCCGGAATTAATTGGTCATTATTCTCTCTGGAAGGTGTGCTTTGTAGATCCTATATTCTATTTGTTCCTTACATCTGGCCCTGCCAGGGAGGGTTGATTTCACAAATAAATTTGGGTGCTGCTGTTTATCTTGGGAAGGATTCTGGAATGGACATCTGAAAGGGAGAAGGAAACATGTTCACCAGGAACCACATACAAATATGTCCAAATACAAATCATGCCCGACCACTCCGTAGGCTTCTCTGTGTGGGTTATGAGGCTGGAGGCTCAGGGAGGTTCAGGAGATGTGCCCCATCTGGGTTGCAGTGGGCAGAATCTGTAGGGAATTGCCAAGTGGCCCCTGACCTTATAGATGATCTAGATGAAGATACAGAAGACATTCTTCTCAAACTATGACAGACAGCATGAAGCTAGAAGGCAGATACACTTGGGATGACAGAACCAGGAATCTAAAAGACAGTGCAAAGTAAGGATAAAGTGCCAACTACAACAAGATGAAATTTAGGAATAAAAGGAACAGGTATGGTCTTGCACTTGTGCCGAAAAACAAACCAAAGCAAACCAACCAACCAAAGGACACTACCCAGGTTTAGACTGTAACTGTAACCCTGGGCACAAAATCACATAATCTCGTGAGGTCCCACTTCCTCACTTGTAAAATGGCGATAATAATAGCCCCTATGTCATTAAGTTGTTATGAGAATCAAATCAGTTAATAAAAGCAAAGTATTATACTTAGCACAGTGACGACGATAATGATGATGATGATGATGGTGCTAGCACTTCCACAGTGGTTAGCACTGTGCTTCCCACCAGGCAGTTTCGTTCCAGACCTCATGTTCTTAACCCTCATGCTATACCAACTCCATAAGTGTTAAGTATAATTATTATAACTAGCACCGACTAGGGAAAGATGCGGCTGAGTCACAGCTTGTGTGAAAATGACTTTAAGGACGTAGGCTGGCAGCAAGTTCAACAGGAGTCACATAAAGACTGTCTGTAATGAGGGGGTGACAGTCCTGGGCTACTTTTTGCAATGTGGGCATCATAGGAGGAGAGGCCTAAAGACACACAGAGCAAGATCAGAGGAAAATGAACAGAATGGCCAAACTATGGCATAAGAAGAAAAGCCAAAGGGCCTGGCATGTTCTGCTTGAAGGAAAGACTCCGAGTGCACATGACAGCTGCCTGCTCTGTAGGGATCCAAGGCCCAGAAGTAGGCCAAGTGAGGGTCAGCTCTAGGTAAACAGGTTTCAGCTCAGTGTTAGGAAGGCCTTTCCAACAGTGAGCATTCTGTTCCAGAGGAATCTGAGTGCTGGCAGAGCCCAGAGATCTGGGATGCAAATACTGGACAGGCAGAGTGTGGCTGGAGAAGATAAGGTCCTTTCCAACCTTGACATTCCAGGGTTGTAGGTCCACTGGCCCATGTGACAAAAGTAATGAAGCCAGTTGTTCCCTTCAGGGTCACACTGTGTATATCTCGGTTATTTCTCTTCTCTTTCTTTTTTAAATCAAAATTTTAGCTTGTCTTATCTAGGGAGGCCATTGGCTGAGAGCAGCTCCTTGCAGAATGATCTATAGAAAATGGTTTTTGATGAGAGAGGCCCAGAGTAGGGAGTGCCAAGTGTCGGAGGGAGGAGGGAAACAAACGTGGCTAAGGGTGGACCAGGAGGACACAGTGTAGTGTGGGGAGGGGAGCCTGAGGGGAGAAATTGGTGCTGAAAAGCAGAAAAAGCAACAAAGCTCACTTGGGGCTAGTTGGAGCTATTTGAAGCCTGTTAAACAGCTACTCAAAGCTATTCAAAGGACCAAGAGCACACGCATTACCTGGGGGTCTGTCAGACCCGTGGACCCAGAGGCTCCACCACAGACCACTGAGTCTGAACCTGCGTTTTAACAAGTTCCCCAGGTGATTTGTGTGCATTAAAGAGGAAAGGCACTGTGCTGGGGATCAGCTGAGGGAGACCCAGGCTCAGATGGATGGGCTGCTGCACCCATCTCTGAAAAGTGAGAGCCGGGAGGACGCTGGGGCAACAGGAACAGCAGCAGCTCAGAGTCTGGTCTCCATGGGGATGGCCCAGCTGTGCTGCCAGCCCAGCTGCTCCAATTACGTTCAGAACAGTCACATTTGCATAAGGAGGCCTGTGGGCACAGGTACTCATCTGACACCTAATTAAGCCATCTTGGTAAATCATCTCTAGAATGCCTGTTATTATTTTAGGAAACAACATAAAGAGAATGATAATTAAAAGTTAACACCCTGGGTGGGAATTTTTACTTCATTCCAGTGGTTGGCAAGTAAAGCACCTTGGGAATTTTTTGTAAGGTAACCTTTCTATAAATTTTCGTAGATCACACAACTTCAAAGCTTGTCTCTGCTGCAGTTTTTTCCCCTCTCCTCTGCCAGTGCTTTGGATTCGTGGCTTTATTCTAGTGCTGGGTTTTTTTCTTTTTTTTTCCTTTCCACCGAGCATTTTCTGATTTTACTTTGACTTGCAACGGGGGAGGGGATTGCTTCTGGATATTACATGACATCCGAAGCATAAAACGCTAAACTGAGGTGCAGGTTGTTTTCAGGTGAAAAGGCCATTTTATACTTCATGGTTAGGACCCACGGGAGGTATTTTCATCATGGGGTATTTTTTCATCTTAGATCCCTATGGGGATGGCACCCAGGGATTTGCTGTTCTGTGGAAAGTTCACTTTTCAGTCACCCACTGTCTGTCTGCAGCGTCCTAGCCTTCCTGCTCTCTCGCACTGACACAGGGATGCTCCTGTGACACCAGCTCCCTCCTGAGGCTGCCAGACCCAGGTGCCCCAGAGTTCCCAGTCTTCAGGGTCCCCTGCAGTGCAGCCTCCACTGCCTACCTGGGGCCCACTGCATAAGTCCTGCCCACTTGGTTAGTGACACTCACTGATCCACCTTACACTCTGTCCTCCTGCCCCTCCTATCTGACAAAACCCCAACTCTGGATCATCCTACAATCTGCCTTCTCTGCTCCCAACTCCACACTGCTGAGAGAAACTGCAGAAAACCCACAGAGGCACCGACTGAGGCCACCACGAACTCATGGTCTCAATCGCCAACTGGATTCTAGGCGCCCTCTGACACTAATTTACTTGTCCCAAATCAGCTCCTCTCCCCCTAAAAAAGCCGCCTATTTGATCCCGCATCCCCACCTTGAGCTGCCTTCTCTTCCTCTCACAGCTTGTTGAAAGCGGTTTCCACACCAGCCCCTTCCATTAGCTCACTTAGGCAGCTTTTAGGATGCTGGACAGATTCCCTGGGGCCGTCTGTGATCAAGCAAATGCATCTGAATCTCTGGGGTGAGGCCCAGGGTTCTGTACTCAAGAAAATTG
Organism: Daubentonia madagascariensis; assembly: GCA_023783475.1. Lineage (NCBI taxonomy): Eukaryota > Metazoa > Chordata > Mammalia > Primates > Daubentoniidae > Daubentonia > Daubentonia madagascariensis. The sequence continues at coordinate 32,816,154 of JAKFHU010001035.1, read as the reverse complement.
CCTCAGTTGGGAACAGTCATTGGCTTATACTCCTGATTCTCTCAATTCCTGTCACCCCTCAAACTATCGCAGTCGGGCTTCTGCCCTGACCACTGTTAAATGGGGTCAGCAATAACAATGGTGACAGCCACGCACTTTCCCAGGTCTCCCCCACCTTGACCACTCTGGGTTGCTGACATTGTTGGCCACTCTATGACTTCCAGACCCTTTTCTCCTTCTTTGCCTTCTACCCTTGGCCATTTCCCTTGGCACCTTTATTGTGGGCCTTTCTTGCACTTTAAATACTGGTGGCTGTTTCCTAGGGTTCCCCTAGGTTTGGTCCTCAGACCATGGCTCTCCTCAATCTACGTTTCCTCCCTGGAAATCTACGTGGCTTAATCTACAATGCACATGCTGATTTATATCTCCGCTGTCATTTCTCTCCTAACATCATACTCACGGGTCCATCTGCTTGCTGGACATCTCCATCTGGATGCCCCACAGGCACCTTAACCTCAAGTATTTCCAAGACCATATACACAGTCCTCCCAGCCCCCTCCCCCCCATGCCAGCTCCTCTTCCTCCCCTATTCACCACTCACTGCCTATTTCCATCCCCACTGCCCAGGATCTGCCCTAGAAGCCTAGGAGCCATCGGACAGCCTTCCTGCTTCCTCATCTACCACATTCAATTCAGGCCTCCTAAATATTATAAAACTACCTTCTTCCACCAGATCCTTAGTTTGGGTCTCATCTCTCGCTTTGACTATTAAAATAGCCTTTACAAATGTAAAGAGGGGGGGAAGAGGCGAGAGACTGGCTGTGGGGGAAAGGAAGCAGCAGCTATTCCTAGGATGTACAGATTGGCTATTACTTGGTTTCATTTTTGTGTTTAGCATAGCTTAGTTTTCTAGCTTCAACCCAAAGAGACCTCAAGCCTGAGACTCCTTTCCAGCTCCCTACTTTGGATCTGTAACTAAATCCTGATAGATCATCTGAGGAAGACTCATGGAGGTGCAGACAGGGGAGCCTGGGCTTCTTACGAGTTCTGAATGGCTTATGCCATTACAAAAACCACAAGAAAGAATGAATCTATTGTTTCCAGGAAGTGGGGGGGAGGGAATTTCCAAGGAGAAAGTATGAGTCTTGAAGAAAGAGTAGGGGTGTTTGCAGCAAAGGAGGGGGTATTGAGTGGTCCCTGTAGGCTGGGGGCAGGGGTGGAATATACAGAAACAGGGTGGGTGGTGAGTGAGGCACGGGGAGAGATGAGCCTGGGGAGGCAGCTAGTATCTGGTCTGGGAGCCACCTAAAAAGTTTTCTAAGCTGGAGATTATCAAAGTAAGATCTGCATGTTAGATAGATATCTTTAGTAACTAGACAAAAGATAGATCTTGAGAATTTTTTTTTCAGTTAGAGAGCGATCGTCCAGATTATGAATCATTCATTCCCTGATCCCAATTTATGCAGCTCATAATATTAATATAAGCTAGGCACTGATCTAGACCAGAAAAGATAGTGTGCAACGGGACAATGACGATGGAGATGGAGTCATATAATCAATTATACATACTGAGGAGACAGATTTGAGAGATATTTTGGAGTTAAAAATCAGTAGGACCTGATGACTAATGATATGGGGGGAGGGTGGAAAGGAAAGAGCAAGGATATTGATGGATGCTTGAAACAAATATTACATCCAATATTTTAGAATTATATAAAATTTAAAGGAATTTTTTCTCAGTAAGGAGAAAGATTAAAACCCAAATGCTGATACATGAAGATCAAAATGGTCTTCATTTGCAACATCTTTGAACCAAGAGACTACTGTGGATTTTATTATTTCTCTAGGGCAGAGATACAGACCTGCCCTAGGGAAGTAATTACATCGTCTACTGAATTGTAGGTTGAACTGCGAAAGGCTGAAATAAAATACAAAAGCCTTGCTGGGCCTCTCTCCACAGCCTCGCGGTAAGCCTTTCCTACCAGAATTCTAATTTTATCAAAATGGGGTTGCTTTCATGTAATTTTAGAATGAGCTTTTAAAAACTGACAGCAGCAAGAGCAGTAAGTGAACACAGATGGGCGGGGGACAGAAAGGATTGGGTCAATTTTTAAAAAATAAAAAAGAAGAAGAGGAGATTTTACTAATGTTACTTTAAGAGGTAAAGATCTAGTCAAAGCATTCATTTTTTGCTTTCTTAATTCCTCATCTACTACTAAAAATAAAGAGAAGCAAAATTAAAACAAAAATAAAAGCTATGTGCTGTAAATGCCTTTAAAGACACCTCCTCAGGACTGTACCATGTTGTGTACATCACAATGTCTTCCTGGGCAGGCCGCCCAGCTCGCTTCCTAATCTAACAGTTCTGTAAGGTGAAAAGGTGAAATGCAATATTTACCACTCTGAAAATGAATTAATCCCTGGAGAAACAGAAGGATTATATTTTCTCACCTGCTCATATCTAGCTGGCTTAGTACTTGAGCAGGGCACCAGGGACTTGTTTCCTCTTGTTGCCACAGGGCAGGGCACTAGAATCAGGTCCTGAAGCTAAATGCCTGACATGTCCCAGAGAAGCAAAAACTGAAGCAATTTATCCTCACTAGACTGGCCTTACAAGAAATGCTCAAGAGAGTCCTACATTTGGAAGCAAAAAGACAATAACCATTATTATGAATACACAAAAAAGTATAAAACTCACTGGTAGAGCAGACACACAAAGGAGAAAGAGAAAAGAATCAAACTTCATCACTACAGAAAACTACCCATCTACAATGACAAACAAGAGAGGAAGAAAGGAACAAAGGATATACAAAACAACCAGAAAATAATTAACAAAATTACAGGAGTAAGTCCTCACCTATCAATAATAATCTTGAATGTAAATGGATTAAATCCCCCACTTAAAAGATACAGACTGGCTGAATGGATAAAAAAACAAGACCAACTATACGCTACCTACAAGAAACTCACTTTACCTGTAAAGACATATAGACTGAAAGTGAAGGGATGGAAAAAGATATTCCATGCAACAGAAACCAAAAGCAATCAGGAGTAGCTATACTTATATCAGATAAAACAGACTTTAAGTCAAAAGCTGTAAAAAGAAATAAAGAAAGTCATTATATAATGATAAAGGGATCAATTCAGCAAGAAGATATAACAATTGTTAATATATATGCACCTAACACCGAGGCACCCAGATATATAAAGTAAATATTATTAGATCTATAGGGAGAGATAGACTCCAATACAATCATAGCTGGGGACTTCAAAACCCCACTGTCAGGATTAAGTAGATCACCTAGATAGGCTATCAGCAATGAAACATTGTATTTAAACTGCGCTTTAGACCAAATGGACCTAACAGACATTTATAAAACATTTTATCCAACAGCTGCAGAAAACACATTCTTTTCATGAGCACATGGAATATTCTCTAGGACAGACCACATGTTAGGCCACAAAACAAGTCTCAACAAATTTAAAAGAATTGAAACATATCAAGTATCTTTTCTGACCACAATGGAATAAGACTAGAACTCAATAATAAGAAGAACTTTTGAAATTGTACAAATACATGGAAATTAAACAACATGCTCCTGAACAACCAACGGATCAATGAAGAAATAAAGAGGAAAATTTAAACATTTCTTGAAACAGGGCTGGGTGCAGTGGCTCATGCCTGTAACCCTAGCACTTTGGGAGGCTGAGGCGGGAGGATTGCTTGAGGCCAGGAGTTTGAAACCAGCCTGAGCAAGAGCAAGACCCTGTCTCTACAAAAAATACAAAAATTAGCCAGGCGTAGTGGTGTATGCCTGTAGTCCCAGCTACTCAGGAGGGTGAGGCAGGAGGATCGCTTGAGCCCAGCAGTTTGAGCCTGCAGTGAACTATGATGACACCACTGCACTCTAGCCCCAGCAACAGAGTGAGACCCTGTTCAAAAAAAAAAAAAATTCTTGAAACAAATGAAAATAGAAACACAACATGCCAAAACGTATGGAATACAGCAAAAGCTGTATTAAAAGGGAGGCTTATAGCAATAAATGCCTACATTAAAAAAGTAGAAAGATTTCAAATAAATAACTTCATGACGCATTCAAGGGACTAGAAAAGCAAGTATGAACTAAACCCCAAATTAGTGGAAGGAATGAAATAATAAAAATTTGAGCAGAAATAAATGATACTGAGACTAAAAAAAATATACAAAAGATCAATGAAATGAAAAGTTGGTTTTTTAAAAAGATAAACAAAATTGACAAACTATTAGCTAGACTAACCAAGAAAAAACAGAAAAGATCCAAATAAATAAAATCAGAAATGAAAAAGGAGACATTATAACTGCATATCACAGAAATATTAATATAAAGGATTATTAGAGACTATTACAAACAACTATATGCCAACAAATTAGAAAACCTAGTGGAAATGGATAAATTCCTGGACACACAAACTTTCTAAGATTGAACCAAGAAGGTATAGAAAACCTGAACAGACCGATTATGAATAACAAGACTGAATCTGTAATAAAAGTCTCCCAACAAAGAAAAGCTCAGGACCTGATGGCTTCACTGTGGAATTCCACTAAACATTTAAAGAAGAACTAATACCAATTCTTCTCAAACTCTTCCAGAGAATTGAAGAGGAGGGAGTTCTTCCAAACTCATTCTATGAGGCCAGTGTTACTCTGATATCAAAATCAGACAAAGACACAACAACAACAAAAAAGAAAACTGAAGGCCAATATCCCTGATGAACATAGATGCAAAAATCCTCAATAAAATACTAGCAAACCATATACAGCAGCCCATCAAAAAGATCGTTCTCTACCAAGTGGGGTTTATCCCAGGGGTGCAAAGATAGTTCAACATACACAAATCAATAAATGTGATACATCACATCAACAGAATGAAGGTCAAATCATATGATCATCTATTAGAAGCATAAAAAGCATTTGATAAAATTCAACATCCTTTCATGATAAAAACTCTCAACAAGTTAGGTATAGAAGGAATGTACCTCAATACAATAAAGGCCATATATGACAAACCCACAGCCAACATCATACTAAATGGAGAAAAATTGAAAGCTTTTCCTTTAAGATCTGGAACAAGACAAAAGAAGTCCATTTTCATCACTTTTATTCAACATAGTACTGGAAGTCCTAGCCAGAGCAATTAGACAAGAGAAAGAACTAAAGGACATCCAAATTGGAAAGGAGGAAGTCAAATTGTACCTGTTTGTAGATGACATGATTTTTTTTTTTTTAGGAGACTAGGTCTTGCTCTGTCACGCAGGCTGGAATGTAGTGGTATGAACATAGCTCACTGCATCACTGCAACCTCCAACTCCTGGACTCAAGCTTCAGAACCCAGAGTCGCTGGGACTACAGGTGGGCACCCCCATGCCTGACTAATTTGTTTTTAAGTTTTTGTAGACACAGGGTCTCATTATGTTGCCCATGCAGGTCTTGAACTCCTGGGCTCAAGCAATCCTCCTGCCTTGGTCTCCCAAAATGCTAGGATTACAGGCATGAGCCCCTGTGCCTGGCCCATGATATGATCTTATATATTAGAAAATCCTAAAAGCTCCACCAAAAAACTCTTAGAACTGATAAATGAATTCAGTAAAATTGAAGAATATAAAATCAGCCATCAAAAATCAGTAGTGTTTCTATACACCAACAAGGAACTAGTGGAAAAAGAAATTAAAGAAAGCAATCCCACTTACTATAGCTACAAAACAACAAAGTTACCTAGGAATAAATTTAACCAAGGAGGTGAAAGATCTCTACCAAAGACAAAAAAAAAAAACCCTATAAAACACTGATGAAAGAAGTTGAAGAGGATACACACAAAAAATGAAAAGATATACCATGTTAAGGGATTGGAAGAATATTGTGAAAACGACCACATTACCAAAGTGATCTACAGATTCAATGCAATCATATCAAAATATCAATGACATTCTTCAAAGAAACAGAAAAAACAATCCTAAAATTCATATGGAACCACAAAAGACAGAATAGCCAAAACAATCCTGAGCAAAAAGAAAGCTGGAGGCATCACATTACTGGACTTCAAAGTACACTACAAAGCTAAAGTAACCAAAACAGCACCGTACTGACATAAAAACAGACATATAAGCCAATGGAACAGAATAGAGAACCCATAAATAAATCCATATATTTATAACCAACTGATCTTTGACAAAGCTGCCAAGAACATTCAATGGGGAAGGGACAGTCTCTTCAATAAATGGTGCTGAGAAAACTGGATATCCATATGCAGAAAAATGAAACTAGACTCCTATCTCTCACCATATACAAAGATCAGCTTTAAGTCAGATTTAAGACTTAAAGTGTAAGACCCAAAACTATGAAACTACTAGAAGAAAACATAGGGGAAATGTGTTAGGACATTGGTCTGGGCAGAGATTTTATGGAGAAGACCTTAAAAGCAAAGGCAGCAAAAGCAAAAATAGACAAATGGGATTATATCAAACTAAAAAGCTTCCGCACAGCACAGGAAACAATCAACAAAGTGAGGAGACAACCTGTAGAATGGGACAATATATTTGTAAACTATTCATCCAACAAGGAATTAACATCTAGAATATATAAGGAACTCAACACAATAGCAAAAAAACAAATAATCTGATTAAACAATGGGCAAATGAGCTGAAGAGACATGGCTCAAAAGAAGTCATAAAAATGGCCAACAGGTATATAAAAAAAATGCATCAGTATCACTAATCATCAGGGAAATGCAAGTCAAAACCACAATGAGGTATCATCTCATCCTAGTTAGAATGGCTATTATCAAAAAGACAAAAATAACAAATGCTGGTGAGGATGTGGAGAAAAAGGAGGTAGAGGTGGGGAAGGGTGAGGGGAGGGGAGGGGAGGATAGCCAAGAATACATTCCAATGTTCTATAGCACTATAGGGTGACTATAATTAACAACTTATTGTATAGTTTCAAATAGCTGGAAGGGCAGATTTTTGAACATTCCCAACACAAAGAAATAGTAAGTGTTTGAGGTGATGGATATGCTAATTACCCTGATTTGATCATTACACATTGTATACATGTATCAAAATATCATACTCTACCCCATAAATATGGACAATTATTATGTGTCAATTAAAAATAATAAAAGCAAAAAATAAAATAAATAAATGAATAAAAGCCTGGCATGGTAGCACAGGGATCTGGCACTGGAGTGTTCTTTATCTCTGGACGTCCATTATAAACCTGTCCTTTCTGGTAAACAGCTTCCAGCAGTTCCGCTTCTGGGAAACTACAAGGACAGCAGCCCTGACAACAATAAACACAACAGACTGGGTGCAGAGGCTCACGCCTATAATCCCAGCACTTTGGGAGGCCGAGGTAGGAGGATCAGTTGAGGCCAGAAGTTTGAAACCAGCCTGGGCAACACAGTGAGACCCCATCTCTACAAAAAATAGAAAAATTAGTGGGGCATGGTGGTGTGTATCTATAGTCCCAGCAACTCAGAAAGCTGAGGCAGGAGGATCGCTTGAGCCGAGAAGTTGGATGTTGCAGTGAGCTGTGATCACGCCACTGTACTCTAGCCTAGGTGACAAAGTGAGACCCTGTCTCAAACTAACTAACTAACTAAATAAATAAACACAACAAACGCATCCAAGGGGACCTGAAGATGCCCTAACAACAGAGTGTGCACCCATCCTATGCAGGAGCACATGCTTTATGGGTGGCATTTTTTTTTTTAAGTAACTAAAAACAATTGAAGCTTCTGAAGAAGCAAAGATAAACTAACTGTCAACATGCAAACCCAGGCTGACAGCTTAGCTACAAACTTTGCTCCTGGTCTTTGGGTAAAATGAGCTCTCAGCCTTGAACAGGCATTCTGTTGGTGCCACCTGCCATGGGACAGGTAAGAAGCCCCTGTGAGCAAGGACCATGTACTCAATACACCACTGCTGAAGGAATTTCACCCAGGAGTAGCTTTAGAAGTTAGGTGATGAATTCCATTCTTTCATTCAAAATATTTTTCATTTCTGTTTTTTTTTTCCTTAAGTAGAAGAGCTAAGATGCTGGAAGCAGCCTAACAACACACAAGGGATATTATTTGCCTGCATTAGGAATCCTCCAGGGCCAACAAGATGGCAGGAATTTCCAATGCGGAAAAGTGGGGTGGACTTTAAATTACTTGAATGGGTGCCTTTGAAGGCTTCTGATGCCCCAACACTTGCTGAGGATTTCCTACTGGCCTTTGGGAAAAGAATAGCCTTTTAATATTTAGGAGAGCAGAGACAGGGAGAGAATGAAGAAGCCACAGAATACAGGCTGTTATCTTCTGTGCTTTACTGGCTGAAAGGGCTGTAGACATTTTACATGCCCCCAAAAATTGCCAACAGGAAGAAAGGCAGGAGCAAAGCCGGTATTCAATGCTGCCAGAGGTTTGTGGGTCTCTGCCTGGGGTAGAGGTCTAAATGGAGGCTCTACATATAAGACATGATGGCATTTCATCACATTGTGTTTGCTCTTGCTCCCTGTAACTGTACCCTGCCGTATCTCTTTCCTCTCTATGCGACAACACCCAATCTGTAAACAGGTAACAAACAAAACAGAGGATAGAACTACACCCCTCCCCTAACACCTGAAGGGGAAGGTCCCCCTTTACTGAGTACCATGGCCACAGTATTACAGTTACTATAACATAAAAGGTGCTATATTCTCATGATGATGGGTTTTCCCATCACCTGAAAAATTATTTGAGTATCTGCCACCAGGGTGAAAAACACCCCCAAAGTTTAGATATGCATCAGCATTGCCCTCAAGAATAGCTCAGGTTACAGCTTTTATGAAGAGCAAACAAAAAATAAGGAGTTGAAAAACAAGTATAAGTACGAATTAATAGCCACAAAAGGGGGAGGAGGGACTATTAAACCTTCTTTGTCTCACAGAAAGATACATCTTAGAAGCAACCCTGCTTGGCTGAAAGTCAATGGGAGGCAGATCAAATGAAGCTATAGAAACTGTAATTTGTCAGACTGAGCATCTGCGACAAACCCACACAGAACTCAAGGAATGTAGATGATCTGATAAAAGGCCTCATGGTTAAAATGTTGCCCTGAGCTTCCCCAAATCCACCACAAATTTTCCTGCATAAGCTGGTTTTTTTTCAGACATGGTTTCATTATCTCTTCTTGTGATACTGGGTACATTTAAACAGTTCTTGGTGTTTGGTTTCTTTTCTGCGACAATGATGATAATACTTTTCTCTCCAGGAGCTCCAAGTACAATTAATGAGAATTTTTATGACCCTAGGAAGAGGGATTTAAAAAGCAAACAAACACATAAACAAGGAATTGGGGTGGAAAGCAGAGGACCAGGATGGTGAGCAAAATAACTGATTTATGGAGTAAAAGCCATTCATATGCAAGAAGATCAAAGCTGTTAATAGAGTAGTAGTTTTCTATTGCTAGCTTCTGAGGGCTTCACCACAAGCAAGCAGCAGCCCCAGGGAAAGCCAGGGGGAGCAGAAGGGGCTAGGATGAACTCATTACCCAGCATGCCCCTGGAGCAGTGAGGCACACCCATCATAAGTGACTGCTTCAGATAACTGAACCCTACCCCAGTGAGTTAAGCTTTTCTTTTACTGTGAATTTTCTATCAAAGGTGATTTTTCTATCCTCTTCAACAGAGATTACCAATATACATACTTAAAGAAAGTGAACTTTCAACATAACTTGGTCATAACAAGATTTTGCAGTTAAGAAAACTAAGAACCAGCAAGACAAGGGATGTGTCATCAAACACTGTGTGTTGCAACAAAGCAATGACCTCTGAGGTTACTTTCCCTTCTTTGTCAGGCTAACCAGAACAGACACTTAACTTCATGCTCTTTAATTTCGGGAAAACCCCTCCTCCCTCCTTCCTTCCCTCCCTCCTTCTCTCCCTTCCTCCTTCCCTCCCTCCTTCCTTCCATCCTCTTTCTTAAATATAATTTGAACAAACTTGATTTTGTTTTCTTTGCACAAAAGTAGAAATAAATTGAACAGAAGAACAGGGAAGAGAACAGTAACAGAAGCAGTGAAGTTCTCTGTACAAAAGGTGACAAAAGAAATGAGAACTGACAGGTGGCAAAAACCTGTCAAAAGTTTGTTTTTGTTTTTGGCTTACTTCCCATTTCTTGACTACATGGTGATCTTGGCTATCTATATAGTTAAGAAATTAATTTAGTTTTCTTTCTTTGCTCTCTCCTTTCCATCCCTCTCCCCTCCCCTGAACCTCCCAGACACCTAAGCACATGGTAAGGTTTGTAGAGTGCAGGTCTAGTTAAGTGCCTGAATTCTAATACCAGACCACCTAGGTGTGAATCCTAGCTTTCCACCACTTGTTAACTGGGTGATCCTCAGTAAGTTACTTAAACCCCTTGTTCTATAGTTTTCTCATCTGTTAAATAAGAAAAATGAACAGAATCTACCTTACAGGGCTACGGTATGGATGATTTATAACGTCCTCCCTGAAACACTAGCTATTATTATCATAAACCTTCACTTCATCTCACAGATAATCAGTATCTTCTTTTTCTCTCTCCATCAGTCTCTAGATACTGCATATTCATTCTCAGAAGTCTTAATGGAGTGTGGCTGGTCTAACAGGTTTTTGCAGCACATCTCAGAGAAGTGGCCTTGTGGTTCCATCCAGCTCTGGCTGAATACCTGGAAGTTTGAGACTGGACTCAGGTAACCTGTGAGTCCGCTCTGTGTCGATCCACCTTGAACTCCAGGCCAGCCTGGGGTCATCCAGGGTCACCCCAGGGATTGCAGTCACACAGAGCCCACTGCGGATCTGACATGGCCCCAGCCAACCTCTCCAGGTCCATCCATTTTCTGCCACCGAAAACATGTCCCAAACGCTTTCCTTCAGAAGCACAGCACTTCCTGGGGCTAGTCCTGCTGTTCCCTGTACAGCCCAGCCTTGTTCATCTTTATCTAGAACACCTTTCTCCTCCTCACTGCCTGGCAAACTGCCACTTGCCCTTCCAGGTTTTATTTACCTCTCACTTCCTCTATCTGGGACCCCTATCAGCACTGTTTCCCCTCTGTGCCAAGTCTCCTAGTTATGTCCATCCTGACATTTTCCAAGTTAATGGATAAAATTCTGGCTGACCCCTCCACTTAGATTGCCAACTCCTGGAGAGTGCAGCAGCACAGGGAAGGCATCTCTGAATGATCAAATGACAGGCAGGCCCTTTTGACTCATCTCAGAATTAAGCCACTCACCTATGGGCTTTTGATCAACATTAGGAGTCAGATGAGGCCAGGCGTGATGGTTCCCGCCTGTAATCCTAGCACTTGGGAGGCCCAGGCGGGAGGATCACTTGAGCCCAGGAGTTCGAGACCAGCCTGGGTAACATAGTGAGACCCTGTCTCTATTTAAAAAAAAAAAGAAAAGAGTCAGATGAAATCTGGGCTCCTAGAGATTTGTTCTTGGCTAAAAGTGGGCCAGACACATGGATTCTTATATCACTGAAGTGCAGAGTAGCAGTTACCACCCATTTTTGGAGAAAGTTTCAAAGCAATCACACAATTAGCTTGTTTCTTAAGCACTTCTGAGAAAAGAGGAAGAAAAAAATGCTCTAATTTCTGTTTAAGTGTCACTGGGAAAACAGGTATAACACACAGGACTATGGATGAATAGGTAGGAGAGAATTATAAATTTTTCATGAGCTCTGCAGTTGTTGCAACTTACTTACTTCCATGATAGAGCTCTAATGGATTTGAAGGGTGGTGGAAATAGCAGTTAAATGTTATACTAGGAGCCTTGTGGAATCACAGAATATAAGAGCTAGAAGTGGCCTTACAGATCAATTATTTGTTCTCAATTATGAGTTCATAATAAAATTTTCACTAGTCCACAGAAAACTGAGATACATTTATATAATCTGATATTGTATTTCTTTAAAAAGCTATATGAATTCAATATAAAGGATTGTTCTTTATTCTGAGATTAAGTGTTTTCCACTTTTGTAGTATTAAAACATTCTTTTAAGGAAAGATGGTGAAAAAAAAAAGAAAAGAAAAGATGGTGATTATAAATGGTTGTTTGGTCTTTTTAAAAAAAAAATAATTGTAGTCTATTTAGCTCTGTTCCTCATTATTATCCCAATTAGTTTTTTGTTTTGTTTTGTTTTTGAGACAGGGTCTCACTATGTTCCCCAGGCTAGAGGGTAGTGGCATCATCATAGCTCACTGCAACCTCAAATTTCCTGGGCTCAAGTGATCTTCCTGCTTCCAACTGCTGAGTAGCTGGGACTACAGGCGCACGCCACCACGCCTGACTACCAATTACATTTTTCTTTTAAAAAAAGCTCTCCATTGAAATACAATGCATGCATTCCCAATTAGTTTTGATAGCCCTGTATTCATAGGATAGCTTTCTAACTTGGAAAAATGAAAGTTTGGGCACACCATATGGCTCCCAAATCGTTTTTTAAAGAAAATTTACTGGTCCATAAAATCTGATTGGGTTCAACATCCCTCCTAATTGCAGAAAGGAAATGGGAGTCTAAAGAGGTTAAATGTTAAAGCATTTACAAATATTGAATGTCCCCTAGCTATTTAACAGCAAAAGCCAAGACTAGAACCGTTAGAGTAGGTAGTCAGTTAGGTATGAGCAAGGGAGGAGGGACTGGAAAAGTTAGTCAACTGGCTCAAACAAACAGCCCTTGAATGAACAGGACCTGAGGAGAAGAAAAGAGCCATTAATTTCCCAGTGTTGCGCAGGTATAAAGTGACCTTTCCCCCATTATATCACAATTGTAGTAAGTTAACATTGTGGTTTTGACGCCCCCCTTGTGGGAAAAACAGGGGAACCATGAGTAAGAACAGAACGAACACTGGCTGCCCAGCCTTCTTTGACTTCAACAAATACAAATAGCAACTGCTTGGGGTTCGGCGTAGTTGCTCTTTTTGAGCTTGCCCGCTCCCTTTCTTGGGAGTATACTCTCACCTCTGCACAAGTCTTCCCTAAGCTTGTCCACTTTCACTCAATAAACTTGCCACTATCACTCAGTTGTGTGCACGTCCTGAAATTCTTTTCTGTGACGTTAGCAAGAATCTTCACGCTGGTGACAGAACCAGTGTTTTTGCCTACCAGAGTCCAGAGCTCTTAGCTTCTACTCAACTTAATAGTTGTTCATTCAAAATATTAGTACAAGGTATAGAATTTGACCCTGAAACCATTTACAGTGCAGAACTGAGATGAACACGAATTTTATGCAGTCCATTAGATTTCATGTCAAGCTCTATTGTGCTTTGCCACAATTATCTCTTACAAGCCTGTCAAATAATCTTTACATGGCATTAATTATGCATTTGTGTGATTTTTCACCTGATCGAAACTCAACAGGATAGCATAAGAACGTTTTATAAATATAAACAAATAAACATGCACTTATTTCATAACCTCCACTTATAAGCTACTTCGTTCACTTTCTTCCTTATCAGTCACAAAACAGCAGCCACCACTATTTTTTCCTTGCAGTTCATGACATATAGTTCTAATGTAATAATTCTGCATGTGGGACCAGATGGGCCAGCTTACTCATGCCTGTCTACTGAGTAGTATCAGAAGATAACACCTGTTACCAAGACAAATAGAAAAGCCTTTGAACACAGCCCCGGAGCCAGGAAAACATTAAAAAACCACGATGCCAAAAATTTTAGCCCTTTTATCTCAATTTCTCATTATTATTCCAATTAGTTTTGTAGTTACTATATTTATGGGTGTTTCTAATGCCTGCTGTTAACTGAAGTTGCTGTTTAGAATGCAGGCTCACATGCTTACCTTTTTCCTTGTAAAACATTTTGAACTAGCAGCCATAAACTTAACCCATTAAAGAGGCCAAACTAAAACAAAAGCCCTTACCTAGTGTAAGGCAGGTGCCTAGTAAACTTAAAATAATACCTTAGTCAGCTTTTTTTTTTTAACTTTGAAATTCTGCAATAATTTTAGACTTACAGAAAAATGGTAAAAATAGCACATCTCTGTATACCCTTCATCCAGCTTTCCCTAATATTAGCATTTTACATAAACACAGTAGAAATATCAAAATTAAGAAATTAATATGGGTTTAATTCTATTGACTAAACTACATACTTTATTAAGATTTCACCAGTTTCCCCAATAATGTCCTTTCTCACGCTCCAGATCCAACCCATGATTCCACATACCATAAAAAAGCTTAAATTCACCAACCTGTAGGAATCAGGGTTTCATCCACAGGCAAAAAAGTATCAGCCTCTATGGTGACTTCATGGTCATATATATTTGGGGAACCCTGGGAGGAAAAGGTAGAGGAAAGAAAAGAAGATTCACTGCTTAGGCTTATTTAATATATTTGCTTTATAACTTCTCTTGCAAAAATGTTTTCAGGCATTGGAAAAAACTTTAGAAATCCCATTTGACTGATGGTAATGATTAAATATATTGAGAGGTAGTCTTTGCCCAAAAAATAAGTAAATAAATAAGAATAAACGCGATCATTTAAATGTAGGTAGACGGGGCCTCAAAATAGCAACTGATAAATTTGGAAGAAACATTCAAGTGTGCATGCATTTTCTTTTCTAAATGGAAAGAATATGACGGTGAAAAGTCAGCAAGAACACAGTGGTTTGAAAGGATTTTGGACCCTGGCTTATTAGTGGAGGCGTTTTTGTCTACTCTCACATGCCAGGAAAACAGAAGAGCAAGGGTCAGCGACCAGGAACACAAAGGTCCTGGAAGGCCAACGCCCTGCTTCCAGGACCACTTCTGAGGGGGAGGGGCATCTGGCACCCTCTCTGCCCAGCTCCCACCTACAGGACCCACTCCCTGCCACACGGCAGAAGCCCAGGAGTCAGAAGTCCCTGTTTTTGCGAATCTGCCTATGTCCTGTAGCCTCCCCTTTTGGGGGAGCCGAAGGCTGGTATAAGAAGCACTGGTCCGTGTCAGAAGGCCTGGGGTCTAGTTCCAGCTGTCACTGAGTGGCCCCAGGGAAGTCACTTAACCTAGAATCTTATTTCCTTTGGAGTAAAATTGGGCTAATTTTACCTTTTTCAGGGTCCTCGGGAAGAATAGTTTAGTAAAGTTGTGTTGTACTGTTTGCAAATTGGAAAATACTTTACACAAGTATGTTTATAATACAAAGGATTTTTAAAATTATTATCAATAGTAACATATTTTAAAGCATCACAGCAGAAGATGGGGAAGGGAAACCAAGTGAGGACTTTTGCTTAATGAATGCTCAAAAATAACCTAAACCAGTGGTTCTCAACTGGGGGTGATTTTGCCCTGCAGGGGACATTTGGCAATGTCTGGAGACATTTTTTATTGTCATGACTGGGGCTGGTGGTGCTATTGGCATCTAGTAGGGAGAGGCCAGAGATGATACTAAACACCCTAACAATGCACAGGATAGTCCCCACTCCTTGCCCCCACAACAGATAATTATCTGGCCCCAAATGTTATCAGTGCCAAGGCTGAGAAATTATGAGCTAAGTTAAACTGAGAAGTAAGCAGAGAGAGGCAGAGGGCTATAGTTTGTTGGAAACAGATTCTATGGGAGTCATTTTGAGAAGAAAGGCCAAGATTTTAAAGACCGTGAGAATCTATGTCTAAACATGATAGGAATTGGTTTAATTACACTACTAGGAGGCTCTGTTTCTGGAGAACTATGATTTCTTGTATTCTCCCAGTGGGTACGTGGAGTGGGCGGGTTGGGGCCACACTCCCTGTCTTAGTCACTCATTTGGTCCCTGTTCTGACCTGGGAAGGCTGGTCCAAGCTGGGAGAGGGTCTGCACCCCTCCTAGAACAGCTCTAGACTACAGGGGTTGTCTCTCCTGGCTGGTTCCCTCTACTGCCATCCTCATGAGGCATCCTCATGCCTCAGAGTGGTACCAGCACTGAAGAGGCCTCTGGGACTAGGTGGGTGGGGAGCTAAGAGAAGAGAATTTGGGATGACTGTTATTTCCCTGCCTCTATTTGTTCAATACTCAACACTGAAGGCTTTGGGTCGGCCCAGATAGGGGTATGGAAGATTGGGTTCAAGGCCTTGGTGGTACTAAATTGGGAGCTGCCACCCACATAGAGAGTTGAAGAGTCTCAGAAAAGGACAGCCCAGACCAAAGCTCCTCCATCCTTCCTTTGCATAAATAAGACTTGAGGAA
The DNA here is from genome assembly GCA_023783475.1 of Daubentonia madagascariensis. Lineage (NCBI taxonomy): Eukaryota > Metazoa > Chordata > Mammalia > Primates > Daubentoniidae > Daubentonia > Daubentonia madagascariensis. The sequence continues at coordinate 32,799,976 of JAKFHU010001035.1, read as the reverse complement.
CACAACCCCTCTAACATCATTCAGTGAGAAAAACCTGCAGGAGGTGAGTTTATTCTCTGGACTCCTGGCCTAGCGTTCATTTATCCAGGTCTTCAATTTGTTTCCTAGGTGCCTTCTTCTTCCTTCCTTCTTTTTTTTTTTAAATAAATACCTATTTATAACCAGAACACTGTTCTGATTTATACAGTCATAGATTAGCTTTGCCTGTTCGAGAACTTCACACAAATAGAATCACACAGGATACATTCTTTTGTGCCTTGCTGCTTCCACACAACAAAATGCTCTCGAGATCATCCATGTTACCAGATCAGTAATTTGTTCCTTTTTATCGTTGAGTAGTATTCCAATGTACGACAATATCACAATGTGTTTATCCATTCTCCTGTTGATGGACTTGTGGGTTGTTTCCAGTGTTTTACTATTATAAATAAAGCTGCTTAGGAATTTCCTTTTTTTGTTTGTTTGGTTTTTTTTTTTTTTTTTTTTTTTTGCACTAGGGCAGGGAGAAAATGAATCAACCTGAAAATCACACACCAAATAAAGTGATGAATCTGAGATGTTAGGAAGAAGCCTAGGAGGTCAAGGAAAGGAACATACATCAGGCACCCACTCTCTTAATGGTCACTGGGTCACCAAGCAGTACTGACACTCCTTCATTAAAGAGAAGCATACTTTGTTTTATGACTCTTCTGGCCTGGAAAAATGCAATGATTTACTCTGGTGGAATATTACTGTTGGAATCATTTCCTTTCAAGGCTGATGAAAACTTGGCAAGAAGTGCTGATTCACAAACAGACCTTGAGGCCCATCTCTGAGTTCAGTGTTTGTTTTGGTTAACTTTGCTTGGCTGCTACCACTTTGTAACATTAATCATTTCCAGCCCCGTACAACTTGCATGGGGCTTTAAAGACCTTTTTGTGCATTGCACTACCATGGCCTTAATTCAGCTCTTATCACCTCTAGCAGAAGGTAAAAGACACTATTTTTGTTTTATTTTTTATTTGTATTATATTCATGGGGTACAAGTGCAATTTTGCTGCATCGATATATTGCATTGTGGTGAAGTCAGGGCCTTCAGTGCATCCAGCACTGCAGCAACACACATTGTTCCCACCAAGCAACCTCCCATCATCCACCCTCCTCCCACGCCACCACCCCTCCGAGTCTCCATTGTCCATCATTCCACATTCTGTTTCCATGTATATAAATTATTTAGCTCTCACTAATAAGTGAGAACATGCTATATTTGTCTTTCTGTGGACAGACAGTATTGGTTACTACTCAAAAGCCATAAAAACTCCTTTACCAGTGCCCTCCCTTTCCCCTGATAGAAACGTGACATGTTGATTTATCCTATGTCCTGTGCCATGTATTCAGGGAAGGGGACCCCCTCCCCATTCCCAGAGGGTGAATTTTGATTGGTCTCAGCCAATCACAGTGGTCTAATTCCCCTGCTGGTGATTGGGTTAGGCATAGCATGGGCCATACTTCTGGCCCAATGAAATGTGAAAGAAAGTCCTCTGGGGGGCTTCTAGGAATGGTTTTGCTTATTCATAAAAAGGGAACATCAGAGATATGAAAAAAGGAATAGGTCCTTTTTGTCTCTGGATATGACTATATGAGGACATGATTTCTGGAGCTGTGGCAACCATATTGTGACTATGAGGGGACAAGCCTGAAGACAAAAGCCAAAATACTGAGGAAGCAGATAGAAAAATGGAAGAATCTGGGTTCTTGATGACATATCTACTTGGTCATACCACAACCACAGCTATAACTTTTCATCTCAAATTCCCCCAGACCTGCTTTTATAGTTCTTTAGGTAAAGTTTCAATAAGAAACATATTCTCCCAGTTTAGGCACAGGAAAGAGCAGAAAAACAAAACAAAACAAAATGAAAAACAACCTGCAACCTACATACGTTTTCCATTCTTTGAAAAACACAGTTATTCCCTCCCCCCAGGCCTCTGACACTCAAACTTAGAAGTGATGAACCAATGCTTGGGCCTGAAGTAGCATCATCCACTCCTACTTGGGTGCCCCCAAAGTGCCCCCTCAACCCTGAAGCTGGTGGCTATGGATTTGAGCTGCACTTACTAAGATACAGGTTGAGCATCCCTAATCAGAAAATCCGAAGTACTCCAAAATCTGAAGCTTTCTGAGTACCAACATGACCCTCAGAAGAAATGCCCTTTGGAGCATTTCGGATTTTGGATTTGTGGATTAAGGATGCTCAACCGGTAAGTATATATAATGTAAATATTCCAAAATCTGAAAAAATCTAAAATCTGAAACACTTAAGGTCCCAAGCATTTTGGATAAGGGATACTCAACCTATAGTATACGGAAGGCAGTTTACACTGACCAACCTTCTGGGTGGGGTCTATGATCTGGGAACCTATTCAACCTTTGGAAAGAGATTAAAAAATATTTGTCACTCTAAGTCCCTGTCGAATTGGAAGGGTGGTAAATGGAAAGAGGCTTAGTAAACCTTACATTCCCATTTTGTCTTCTTCATTGAAACACACTGGCAGATGGACTACTTCATGCACAATTTCTCTTTCTATTTCTGAATCTATTCCTTTAGATCTCCAATCAAATACCAATCAAAACAGGATGTCCTAAGTATACAAAAATGTGGAAAACAGAGAAAAATCACCATAACTTACTACTTACATAAAACAATATTTTGTTCTATTTCTGTCATTTCTTTCTGAACTTATTTTAAAAAGTAGAGCTTCTTATGCCTGGGTGTTTTTGTTTTGCTTTTGGCTTTTGGTTAGTTTTTAAAATCTCAAGAAGAATGGCAGACGTTCCCAAAGATAGGGAACAAGCAAGGGAAGAACCATCTTTCTTTCTTTTAAAGGGAGAACTTTATATAATTATATAAGAACCAATTAATTCTGCTATTTGAGAAGATTCTAGGGCAAACAAAACCCAGCAGACCATCAGCAAACTCCTAAAAGAGTGTAAAACTGCAAGATATTACTGGCTGGCTGTGAAGATCATCTTGTGGAAGGAAACCACACCAAAGTGATCTGAGTATAGTGGACAATGATGAGTTCTTCAATAAAGAGGAAGTAATAGATATAATCTACAGAGTTTAGCTAAGCTTTTTATTTTGTCTGATGTCATGGCCTCCTCAACAAGCTGAAAACACTACCATTAGGAGGGAGTGAGGTAGTTTAGAGGGGGACACTGAAGGGGGGGCATCAGCGGCTCTGCACCACTCTCAGGTGGACATTTCAAGCATCCTCCCACTGCAGTTTACCCCTGTGCTGGGTTGAGTGTCTTTACCAACAACTTCACAAAGTGCTTCTAATAGCAGCCGACAAATAGTAGGCAGCTATTATTATGAAATTGAGAATATGATTATTAATCTAAAAAACCCAGGTCTTTTTTTTTTTCTTAAATTTCCTTCCTTGTCTCAGACTAAACCCAGGTCTTCTCAATCCAAGTCCAATGCTCCTTCCACTGTACCATGCAGGGCATGAGTGGCCACCCAAGGCCCTGTGAGGCGTTGGTGGGCTACACAGTGGGACACACACATATGGGTGGCATATCTAAAGGGGCGGGGCCAGGTACATTTCCAATGATCCAAGGGTGGAAAGCACCTTAATTGGAAGTAATTTTGGGGGAGTAGAAGTGGAATAAGGGTTATTCCACTTCTACTCCCCCAAACGTAAGCACACAATATAAGGAGATGAGAGGGAGTTCCTGAAATAGCTAGTTACTTGTCTGAAGCGCATGGGAAACAGATACTTCTCTTGGCAGTACAATGTACTCATTCTGTTTTTCTCTACACCTTCCATTTATTGAGCATCTACTCTGAACCCTCTGCTGGGCCCTTTTCATCACCACGGCGGGGTCTCTTGGGGGGGGAACCCCATTGCCTGAGTAATTCCATACTGGGTTGGTCTTGCCAGCCACAGCCCCAGGCCATTCCACAAAGCAGGAGATTAGAAGCAGGAAAGAAGCAGCAAGTTCACTTACCTGGCCTGCCAGGTTGAAATAAGAATGGTTGGTCAGATTGACTGGTGTGGTCTGACTGGCCCGTGCTCGATAGTTGACCATGAGCTCCCCACCATCCAGGGTGTATGTCACCCAGACTTTTAACTCTCCGGGGTAGCCTTCCTCACCATCCGGACTGACACGCGAGAACTGGATGCCATTTGACAGCACCTGAGGGGTCCAGAGCACCTGGAAAAAAGTGTTTTCAAAGCTGCATAGTCACTCCAACCCCAAGCTAAATGCCATATTTCAGTATTTAAATACAACTGATTCCAGTGAGGAAAATGGTTATGTAATCATTAAGGATTTTGAATAATAGCCTGGATTTTAATTATTCTAAAATTTTGTTTTATACAGAAAAGTGGCTTTTGTGAGAGAAATTTTTTTTTCTCTTTACCTACTCATATTTCCCATACTCTTTCCCCTAATTTTATATAGATGTGTCTACAATATTTTACTCTTCCCCTTCTTTGATTATTTTTCTTTGATTTTTTATCTTGTAGCCTCATTCTGCTAAATGTCATATAGCAATATCTGCTAATAGTATTTAAAAATAACTTTAATAAATCAGCCCCTCTCTCCTGTGGGTACTATATACAAATATTTATTAAAAACACTCCACGGTTCTCTATGTTTCCTAAGCAGAGCTCAAAACAAATAAGGCACTTGTTCCATTAGGAAGAGTTTTAGCCCACGAAATCAGAACTCCTGATTTTGGGGCCTGGTTTGTCCCAGGTTTGTCACACCCATTGTGTGACTTTGGGCATCAATCATAAAATAAAAGGGTTGAAAAAATTATATTGAAGGTTTCTTCTTGTTCTAGAAAATATGATTCTAAGAATGTGTCTATGGCCATACCACCCTGAACACGCCCAATCTTGTCTGATCTCAGAAGCTAAGCAGGGTCAGGCCTGGTTAGTACTTGGATGAGAGAATGGCAAGAAAAATATGAAGAAAAGTTTCTTAAAAAAGCTTTTTGCTTTTGGAAATAGAAACTAGGATCTTGGATTAACATAGTAGTTGCTCTCAACTTTGCCCTAGAGGCCCCAAGATTATACTTATAGGGAAGGGAAAAGCAACATTTACCGAGTGTCCATTATAAGCCAAGACGCTTTGCTAGAAACTTCACAGACACTATCTCATCTGTCTCAGAGCAGACTTAAAGTAGGTACCGTTATTGTCATTGAATAATGAGAAACCTGAGGCTCAGAAAAGATAAACTGTTTGCCCCAGGCCACATAGCTAGTAAGTGACAGTGGATTTGATCCTAAGCCGGTGCCTGTCCCCTTATTCTACACTATCAGAGGATGAGTTGGCCAGAGATTCTCACTTCCTTCAAGGGGCTCTGGGATCACTAGTGAAAGGAGCCCGTTGTAGACACGAAACCTCCAATTTGTTGAGTGATCAATGGTTACTGACCTGGTGCTTTACATAAATCATATTGCAAGGTAAGGATTTGGTTGGACCAAATGAAATGACCATGATCATCGGTCAAAACAGTTGAACACTAGCAATTTCATATGGCTTCAACTAATATTTTACAGATGAGCAAACTGAGTTAGGTGGAATTAACTTGCCCATGTCTACCTCCCACATCCCAGGGGAGGGGAGTTTCACACTTCATGCCCATTGTTTAAAAGGAAAAAAAAATTTTGTTTAACGTCATACATGTAATTCATGACAGAACTAGCATACAAATTCAGGTCTGGCTGTCTACACTATTCCACATCTTAGTTTCAGCGAAGGTCTGTTCAAATCTCCATTTTTAACAGAAGAGTTGAGGCCAAACTCTGTCACTCCAAATAGACTTTAAAGATAATAACCTCTGTGGGCCCCAGGAATGGCCTATGAGCCTAGGCTCTGCCCACCCACTCCTGGCAGGGTCAGACTCTCATTTGCATTTGCTGGGAAGGGGGGCCCAGCAGGAACAGAGATATCTGTCTTCACCTACGGTGAAAGCAGCTGGTATCTGAAAGAAATTCACTGAGCCTAGTAAAAATTAATTTTACACGCTAATTATCTCCCAGAAATGTTGAACTTTCAAGACATGCAAAATATGAAGCCTGTTACATGTATAATTAAAAAATGAAAAAAAGAATATCCCAAATGGAAAATTTTAGGGATTAAATATTTGAAATAAAATATTCTTAAGTTGCTACCTAGTTTTTCTTTCTTAGAGAAAGAACACAATGGAAAGATTTTTATGTAAACCAATATTATTGGTTAAGTATAATTCCTATTCACAGAAGGATTTCCCTGACCCTGTAGTTTCCAGATTTCCAGAAATTTTGCACCTCTAGGCCTTCTTATACCATTTCTAATCCTGTCAGGTTATTCAACTTTTTTATTTTTAAAAAATGTGTTGGTATAAATAGAAAAACACATACCTCCAAGCCAACAATTATTCAGTAATTGTTGAGATCCAACGCAACGTAAAACAAAGTTCATCTGATAAGGCTCATGTTACTACATCAAAACCTACTGCTCAAAAACTTTCAGTGGCTTCATAAAAATGTTCAAAGTCTTTCTCCATCCCTCTGTGGGCTATTCCATTGCACAGCCATTCTCTCCAGTTTTCACATACTGAATGAAATGTTATCCATTCTTCAAGGACGATTCAAAGCCTACCTTCTCAGTTGCTATTCATTTGTTCACACCCAGTTCCTATAGCGCATTGTTAGCATCGATGTTATGGCACTTGTTGCAGCTCACCTACAACAGTTGTTTATGTGAGGGTCTGTCTCCCTCCCTATACTGTGGGCCTCAGGAGTCCCCTAGTTGACAGTAGAGGCTCAGTAGGCACACTGCATTGAAGGATATGTATACTCACGACTTTGCTATGTTCATCAAGGGAATACGTCTTAAGCAACACAACAGAAAATACCACAGTGAGCAGAGAGGGCAGGAACAAGCTAGAACAAGGTGCTGTTCTAAGGCTCCTCTAAAAATCCCTGTCCAAAACCAAGCTGGGCCTTACTTCCTCTGATTGGGGTTTGCCCACGGACCTGGCATGTTCTAGAGACTCTCTTCCCTAATACTGGCAAAGCAGATGCCACCCTCTGCCTTTATGCTCTTCCTGGCATGAGGAGTCCCATCACCGAGGAAAGGAGAACCAATGGGGCAGTCTGGTTCTAGGCCACAGACAGGAATCTCATGTGGAAGGGGAAACCAGAGCAACCAACTTCCTTCAACAGGACAGGTGGCGGTCAGGGGCAGAAAAGAAGAAATTGCGGTCAGTAGCTGCCATATGTGTTCCTGTCTTCTCTGGCTCTTAACTCTGTTTTTTTAAGAGACAGGGTCTTGTTGTGTTGCCCAGGCTGGAGTGCAGTGGCACAATCATAGCTCAGTGCAGCCTTGAACTCCCGGGCTCAAGCAATCCTCCTGCTTCAGCCTCCCAAGTAGCTGGGACTACAGGTGCACACCACCACACCTGGCTATTTAAAAAATTTTTTTGTAGAGATGGGGTCTTGCTATGTTGCCCAGGTTGGTCTCAAACGCCTGACCTCAAGCAATCCTCCCACCTTGACCTCCCAAAGTGCTGGGATTATAGGCATAAGCCACTGTACCTGGCCTTTTTTATTTTTTAGAAATGGGGAGGGGTGTCTCACTGTGTTGCCCATGCTGGTGTCAAACTCCTGGGCTCAAGTGATCCTCTAGCCTCAGGCTCCCCAAGTAGCTGGGACTATAGGCATGCCACTGCACCCTCTCTGGCTCTTCTCTAGCAAGTAACCTGGGTGGTATAATTTAAAGGAAAGTTAACTAACGAAATTTTCTCCCTCACAGCCTGAAACTAGTAAGACAGCAATCATTGGGATTAACCCACAGACTCCCATATGGGGCCAGGAAGCAGAAGGCCAGGCATTCCCACCTCAGGGAGAAGCCGTTTGATCAGTTTGCTTTCCTGACCTTGTTTTCCAGGGGTTCACTTGGGGAATGGGTTTTTATGCAGAAAGGAGGAACTGAGGAGAACCTGAGGTAATTTTGAGGCACAAGGCTCTTCAGTGGAAGGGTAGGCCTGGGCGCGCTGCCACACCGCATAGGGAGGCGCTTACTGACAGGACTGGGGCACCCATACAGCCTTGGAGAGCTTTGGGCCAGGCAGACCTGGCTGTCCCACTTAGGAGTCATGTGGCCTCTTAGAGCCTCAGTTTCCCCATTTGATGATAACACAGGGTTCTAATAAGGGTGAGAGATAATACAGGTGAATGCCTTGTGCAATATGTGGTAGGTATTATTATTAATCCATGTCTCTTCTACGCAACTCCCTGATCCCAACACTGTGAGAAAGTTGTTCCCTGTCTTTCCTATGTCAAGGGCTGTCATCCTTTCACCTGGGGCTCCTCCGCCTGTTACAGCAGGTGTGCTAGAGAAGGATGGGTCCTGGCACATGGGCCACTGCACCTGCTCCCCTGAGGCACGGGAGCAGCCTCTTTCCTGTATCACCTCACCACATATGTGCTCTAGGGACTAGGATTGTGCCTGGCAAATGGAAGGTATGCCTAAGGGTACTTGCGAAGTGAGCCAAGAAGGAACTCGTCCCATGTCCCAACTGACCTTATCAAACCCTCTGACTCCTCCATGTAGACTGTTGGGCTCCTTGTTAATGGCCAGGTGATACTCCTTCCCATCGACCTTGAAGGTTCCTTTGGCGATTCGGTTGGCCACTCTTCCAACCACTGCTCCAAAGTAGGGCTGCTTTTGGAGGTACCCTTAAAGGACATGAGATGACAATGTTTTTAAAACTTCAAGCCAAAGGTGAGGTGCATGCTGTCCTGTCCTGTTGAAGGAAGTTGGTTGCTCTGGTTTCCCCTTCCACATGAGATTCCTGCCTGCTACCTTCTTCTGAGAGAAGCTGCACCCAGTAACAACTTGGGCATATCAGAGTCCTCACAGAAGCACAGAAGATGGCATATTTTACACATGGCCTTTTCCTTTTCCAAAAGTAATTCATGTTCATTATTAAAAATGTTAAAGAACCTTATAAAGCACAAAGAAAAAACTTAAATCCTCCTTAATCTCATCACTAGAAAGAATCACTGTTAATATTCTTATGCACATCTATCCTTTTGTCTTTAAGTGCATGCACATGTGCTTTTTTTTCTACTTATAAAACTAGGATCTTAGTACTGTAGTCCCCCCTTATCTGAGGGGGATACGTTCCAAGACCTCCAGTGGATGCCTGAAACTGTGGATAGTTCTGAACCCTATATATATATATATATATATACACACACACACACATATATATGTATGTTTTTTCCTATCCATACATACCTTTGATAAAGTTTAATTTCTAAATTAGGCACATGAGAGATTAATAACAATAGCTAATAATAAAATAGAATAATTATAACAATATACTGTAATAGAAGTGATGTGAATGTGGTTCTCTCTCTCTCTCTCTCTCTCTCTCTCTCAGAATATCTTATTATAACATACTCACCTACTTTCAGATTGCTGTTGACCTCGGGTGACTGAAACCTTGGAAAGCGAAATCATGGATAAGGGGGGTTACTGTATAACGTTGCTTTGTAACCTGCTTTTTTCTAGGCCAATCAATTTTCTTAACTAAAAATTATACTTTTGTGTAGTCTTGAGAGGAAACTATCTTATTCTTCTTTCTCATTTTGTTTTTAAGAAATCACCGTTAGTACATGAAAATATCCTTTAAAAAGAGTTAAATACACAAGGATACAGAGTAGGCTTGCCAGAGGAACTATAGGATGCTCAGTTAAATGTGAATTTCTGATAAACAATGAATAATTTTTTAGTGTAAATGTGTTCATATTATCATTATATATGGGACATACTTATATAAGTTGTTTATCTGAAATTCACACTTCACTGGGCATCCTGTACTTTTATTTGTGGAATCTGGCAATCTTTATCAAATATCTTAAGCTCTTTCCATGCCATTCCATATATATCTACCATATTCCTTTTGATGGCTACATGGTATAATGATGGATATAAACTGTTGCTGGGCTTTGTTGGGGGCAGGGGGCTATAAAAAACAAGGTAGCATCCTTGTATTTAAAACTTTGTATGGGGGCATATAATGGTACTTTCCTTCTCTTTAAGTTCCTCTGTGCTTATTTTACAATGGAAAAGATTAAGGTTTGGAGAGTATTTGTTTTCTGTATTATCACCGACATTACTTTCTGTTCTATTGTTCACTCAGGTGCCCTTGGAATTCCACTCTCCTTCTCCGTGGTACTCTGTATCTGTCACATCTACTTCAGATCAGCAGAGGATGCAATTCAAGCATATGAACTATTTTTCCACAGCTGAAGGGGTTCTCAGGATCAAGACCCTGAACTGGTTAGGCCAGTTACAGGTCACAGGTTCCCATTACTCCACTGGCTGGGCACAAGTTAAACATTAATCATTCTCTTCCAGGCCTTTCCTGGTTCACTTCCTTGCTAATCTGCAGGTGCCTCAGAGTCCTGCCCAGGGACTATCATAATAGCTAACACTGAGCACTTTCTAAGTCCCAGCCACTTTCTAAGTGCTTGACATTTAACTCATTTCGTCCTCAGAACACTTCTATGAGGGAGATACTATTATTACCCCATTGTACAGATGTGGAAACTGAGGACAGAAAAGTTAAGTAACTTGCCCCAAATACACAGCTAATTAGTGGCAGAACCGGGACTCGAACCCAGACTGGCTCCTGAGTCCATGTTCTTAAGTATTACATTATTTGGAAAGTACAAGGCTTTCGGGTCGACTGACCTTACCACCACCCCTAGGCACGGGCTGGGCTGATTCGCCTGCCGTTCCCACCTCTCCCCACCCTCCTCTTCTGAAACGATAGCCTTAAAACCCCTTACACAGGTTAACCACAACAAGTCCCAAAGGGCCAAACAACCATTTCTTGGTTTTGCTTCATCTGCTTTTCAGAAGCTCAAAAATGTAAATAAAAGCAGAATTTTTGTCTAAAAAACTGTTTGACTGTAGTGATTTTTGAGTCCTACCTTGATACAGGAAGCCCCTCACTCTCTGCCAGAGGCTTACCAGGTGTGGAGACAACCACAAACCCAATAGCAGGGCTCCTGCCGCGTGGGCTTGCAAGAACTCTTAGAAGCCACTGCTTCCTGGCAACAGTTAATCAGCTCATGGAAATAAGAAGCACTTGCCAGTTCCTTGATTTGGAGGAATAGTTTTAAGGATTAAACCCTAAGGACAGCAGAAACCACTATTCCCAACTCTCTGAAAAACCCTTTAGAACAAATGAATTTTATACTATCTTCCTCTGTTACTAAGCTTTCATATCAAATCAGAATTACAAAAAGTGACGATCCCCAAATCCTGTATAGGGCATGACTAAAAAGTTGTTTTGAAATGCCAAAAATACTGTTTTCCATGAAAACATTCAAAGTTCCTAGGTCAAGCCATGAATGCTGATGTAATCAAGTCAATTGCTGAGGTGAGAGAGAGTAGGGGAAAAAATCGGCTCCTTTTCTAGGCAAGGCACTGACTAAAATAAATTAATAAATGCTTCACCATGGGCTATCCACTCCTCTAACATCCCAAGGACCCCAACTATGACACTTACCTCGGACCGCCCAAACCTTAGCCAGAGTGCGCTAAGTCTGAAATAAAATTACTCACTGCTCTCAGTCAAAACCTCCACCCACTGCATGACTGTCCTTTGCCTATATGAGGAAAACAATTAATTTGACAAGCATTTTAATCATATCAGATATTTCATATATTTTTTAATGACTGTTGGCTGTCCCAGATGAATCTCTATGCTACTTTTTGCAGTGTTAATAAAGTGAAATAAAAAGTTCTAGTAGTGAGGGAAGATATTTGGGGGTCAAAGGAAGGAAAAAGGATAAAAGTGATTAATTGCTCACTCTGGTCAGGGACATAACAGATATGTTGGTCAGATATGGTCAAACACATATCACACACCATAGTATATTTAATCATCACAATCCATATTTGTTTAAGGTGAGGAAATAGGTCTAGAGGTTAAATAACTTGCCCAAGATCACACAGTTTTAATGAACAAAGCAGAGATTTAAACCAGAAATCCTCCATGCTCCTATGAGGGCACTCTGGGCCATCTGCAACGTTAAATGCAGCCTCTAACCTGATGCCTTTTTTCCTCACTCCCTTTTCTGAACCCAAGTTTTCTAAAGGTACTAAGTTTATTTTTTCTATAATGGCTCTCAAGGCAGTAATAGCTGGGTGTTTGGTGGTAACTGGGGGAAAAATGAAAGGGAAGGAGTCTCACTGATTTTATGGGTAGGCTGTTTATACCTGTGGCTTATAAGCAAATATTCTTATCACAGGCTTTGCAAGAAGTTATGATGACTATGGGAGGCACATGCAGATGAGTAACATTTTTAAATATAAAAAAATGGTAGAAAAACTCACAGGAGGCATTACTGATTTTTCCCAGCTGTAACTAAAAGATCATATAATTTACCTCTTTAGAATTCTATGGAAGAAAAATCTCATTTTCCCAGGGAGAAATTGAACCATTCTGACCTCTGGTTATGGCTGTCCTCCAAGCAGTTTATATAATCTATCTGGAAAGTTGGAGATTGTTCACATCCAACCTGGCAGTTACAAAAGGACTGTGTCTCATGGAATTATCCATGCTTAGCTCTTCCTTGTGGCTCAAAACATTTTTGGGACATGGTAATGTCAAGATAACCCCTTACTCTGTCAAATCTTACTACTTTAAATTATTTACCTCAGTTTGTTTATATAAACTTTACATACTCAGACATTTTAAAAGAATACACAGTGAAAATTAAGTCTCTGCACCCCAGTTATCCAGGGTTCTTTCTTAGGGACAACCACTGTTACCAGTTTCTTGTTAACATGGGTTTTAATGCACTAAAATGGACATGTAGTAGCAGAACGCTGTAGGGAGGAGGTAAGGGGATGATACACAGCCAACACCCCTATAACAAAGATAGGTTAAAAAGAGAAAAGCATAACAAATATATATGATGACAGTTTTATGTGACATCGGAGCCTTCAGAATGAAGACCCAAAGATACAGAGAAAATCCAATTTTATGCTCAGTGGAGTATGGACAGCTGTGTAGAAATATGACTGGACAAAAAGGGAATGATCTAGTGCTCATAGACTGAGTGGGGAAACTCAGCAAGACCTGTCTGTTCAGATTCTTCTTGGCCTGTGCGTGTAGCATTCTTTCCTCCTGGGTATGGGGCAAGACCCCTCTAGAGTGAGGGTCTTAATTTCTTTATGGCCAGCTGTTACACAGAAAGGCAAAGGGAAAGGTTAGAGTAATACTTTCAGGATTTATGGCTGGTTTTGTAGAAGGGGTTCCAGTTTCTATGACCAGCTTTAGGAGAGAGTGATTCTAGCTTCTGTGGCTTGCCTCGGGGGAGAATGAGGGGCAAGAGACAGGAGGGCAGGAGAAGGTCAGAGCGAGACTTTGTTTCTGAGGCTGTTTCTGAAGCCTTCACTTAGGGTATGGTTTTCGGAGCCCCAACAGTGCCATTTCTTACTTTTCTGACTGAGACAATTATGCTTCCTGTTATGACATATATGAAGTCTTATTATCTTTGGCAATACTAAAAGAATCTACAAAAAACTAAAAGATGGGGCTGTAAAACCTTTGCGGTTACAATAACCTCAAAGATGGCTGAACATATTAGAAAGCGTTACTTAATACTCTAAGGGCTTTTTTCCCCCAACTTCTTCTTTTGAAAATAGCTTTCCTTTTAAAATAATTCAATTATCCAGGTTATACCATGGGAATGAAAATGTCCATCTTGACACAGCACCTAGAAGAATATTTTAAATGCTTTGATTTGAGGCTGGGCACAGTGGCTCACGCCTGTAATCCTAGCACTCTGGGAGGCCAAGGCGGGAGGACCCCTTGAGCTCAGGAGTTCGAGACCAGCCTGAGCCCTGAGCAAGAGTGAGACCTCATCTCTACTAAAGATAGAAAAAAGTAGCCGGGCGAGGTGGCAGCACCTGTAGTCCCAGAGCTACTCAGGAGGCTGAGGCAGGAGGGTCGCTTGAGCCCAGGAGTTTGAGGCTGCTGTGAACTAGGCTGACGCCATGGCTCTCTAGCCCAGGTGACAGAGCAAGACTCTGTCTCAAATAAGTAAGTAAATAAATGCTTTGATCTGACCTGGCATTTTGTGAAGCCTGTGATGCATCCCGATATGAAAATGCTATTGAACATTCTCAAGATACATGGAAAATAGGGAGGACAATAAAATATCAGCTAGATCATTGTAATCTAAGGGAAGCTAATGGTTTTTTCTCCCTTTTAAGAACATTTGGGGGTCATACTTTTGTGGAAGTTTATCATACAAATTGGGTCATTCTTGTCATATCCAACTAAAATAGAGTTGAGAAGCCAGAGGGAAAAAGCACTAGGGACACATAATATTGCTGCAAGAATGTATGAATAATTCTCTGCAAGCCTGGCAGCTGAAACTGCCAGCTGTAACCTGAAACCGGTTTTACCTAATAGTTGCTGAAACAACCTGCTGCAACTCTAAGACTAATTTTACCCACCGCCATCACTCACTAATCAAAACTTGCCAGCTCCCTGGAAACTCATTAGTGCCAATGAATTTTCTCAAAGAGAAATACACAACATTTCTCTATTTAATAAAACCTCCAACTTTCTCTGTGTTCTTTGGACACGCCAAAGACCATCTGATCTGCATGTATGCCCCGAATTGCAATTCTTTTTTCTTCTTCTTCTTCTTCTTTTTTTTTTTTTGAGACAGAGTCTTGCTCTCTGTCGCCTTGGGTAGAGTACAATGGCATCATCACAACTCACTGCAATCTCAAACTCCTGGGCTCAAGCGATCCTCCTGCCTCAGCCTCCTGAGTAGCTGGGACTACAGGCATCCAACACCATGCCTGGCTAATTTTTCTATTTTATGTAGAGATGGGGTCTCACTCTCGCTCAAGCTGGTCTTAAACTCCTGACCTCAAGTGATCCTCCCAAAATGCTAGGATTACAGGTGTGAGACACTGAGCTTGGCCCCAAATTGCAATTCTTTCTTCTCAAATAAAACATTAAACTTAGAGATTTGTCTCTACATTTTTATATTGACTTTGACATTGTCTTTCACTGAGACTCCCACAAGGGTCACAGGCTCATAGAGACGATAGTGCGTATGCCCTCATACAACTGGCACTTCTACGACCATCAAGAAACTGGTGCTTCCTAGGTGCCACATCATCTTGGCTTACATTTCATATGAATTCCAAAGGCACCTTGTGTTTTTAGGTCCATGACTCTTGTATCAGAACTAAAAATGTCAAGAAGTGAAGGACGTGTGTGTGTCTGTCCGTCTGTCTTTATAGGGGGTGGGCAGTACCTCTCTGAACAGTGATAAAGCAGAGATGGAAATGAGGTGGTAAGAGCAGGTGCCCACAGCTTATCATCTCCAATTCTTTAAATTAAAAAAATTAACTGGCTTTGGACATTTAAAAGAAATTGAGGGCAGAGAGAGACTCAACACAGGGAGAAGAGAAGACAGCCATCTGCAAACCTAGAAGAGAGGTTCAGAAGAAACCAACCCCGCTGACACCTCGATCTTGGACTTCCAGCCCCCAGAATTAGGAGCAGAACATGCAGGAGCAGGATATTGGCAGAGATCAACCCCTGAGAGGCCTGGAGTCCAGCGGGAAGGGTGGGTGGAGTGGCTTATTGCATCCTCCCCCACATCTCTGGCAGTCAGTGGGTTCCCGAGCTGCTGCAGAGCTCTTCTACCCTCACAAGCCCAAAAGCTGATGCTGTCAGTGACCTGGGAGCTTCTTGAGGATGAAGCACCAGGCAGCTGGTGACCTCGGGGTCATTTCCCGTCACCACAGACTCGAGCCGAGATGGCAGCTGCCATATTGCTTCTCCACCCACGGTGCACCTTTGTCCTCCCCAGGGGGCCTCAGCCCCTCAGTTTTCGTCTTGCCCGTTCCCACACAAATATCTCCCAACTCCAGCCCAGACTGCAGGAGCCACAGAGCAGGTGGGTCCTAGGGGATCTGCATGACCCCAGAGTCTGGACGTTGTGGGTGGACTGCCTTCTGGAGAGAAGGACAGAGACAACCAGAGTGCTAGCTTTCTTCTACTCAGACTCTTTTCCTTCCCTTCCCCCAACCTGCAGCTGCCAAGAGACAATAGAGCCACAATGTCAAGGCTTCCACAGAGAACGGGGCTCAGGCCTTCCTTCTAGGGGTCCAGCAGTGGATTGTGCTCAGACTGTGAGCTCCCTGCCCGCTGGCCCTCCCTGGTGCCACTTGGCCAGCGACTCCATCAGTGCGGGGCACACCCCAAGGTGGAGGGACATCAAACCAGCTTGGGCACCCCATGGGCAACTTGGGACCAGTGTGCTTCTCCCTGGCATGGTCAGGGATTGATCTTTGGGGACTGGAGACAGCCCGCAGGCCAGATACCATACCCCCAGGTCTCAGTCACATTGCTTGAGGGCAAGGAGGGGATATTTGTGATTGGGTGAGGTCACTACAGCCCCTCCCAGGCAGCTTTACCTAGAAGCTGGGAGCAGACCTTTCGCCCCTGCTGAAACAGATACCTGGCCAGCTTTGGTGGAGCCTGAGGGAAAGCTCACCCAACCCAGCCCCACCCAGCCGCACTCCCCCACCCACCTCTGCTGCGGCAGAGAATAAAGACTCACCTGAAGTTCCAGGGCCCCACCCACCACCTGGGGCAATCAAGTGCTTCTCCAGAGGGACAAGAGCCAGGCACAGGACCCAGAAACAACACTGCAGCTTGTTCCTTCCAGCAAGTGCCACCTACTGACAGGGAGGTCAATTTGCATGCCCTTTTACTGCATTTACTGACTTAATCATACAGGGTGTAGTTGAGTCTCACCAACAAGCACCTGCCACTGTCTCAGAGATTAAACTGGGCATGCCATTATCTAATCAAAAGAAATCCAAAAATAAGAACCAAAAGCTACTCCAGATGAGAAGGAATCAGTGAAAGATCTCCAGATACATGAAAAATCAGAGTGAAAGGACACCCCCAAAAGAAAACAGTAACTTCAAACCAATGGAAAGCAACCAAAATGAGAATATTAAAATGACTGATAAAGAATTTCAAATACGGACTATAAGGAAGCTCAATGAAATACAAGAGAAAATAGAAACCCAATACAAAGAAACCACAACAATAATGCAGGAAATGAATGAAAAATTCACTAAAGAAATAGAATTATTAAAAAAAAAATCAAGCAGAGCTTCTGGAAATGAAAAATTCATTCAAGGAAATACAAAACACAGTGGAAAGCCTTAAGAGTAGGCTAGATCAGGCAGAAGAAAGAATCTCAGAGCTAGAAGACAACACCTTTGAATTAAACAAGTCAGTCAAAGAGAAAGAACAGAGAAATAAAAGTAATGAACAAAGCCTACAAGAAATACAGGATTACATAAAGAGGCCTAACATAAGAATTATAGGCATCACTGAGGGTGAAGAAGAAAGTACATAAGGGCTGGAAAACCTATTTGAGGGAATACTTGAGGAAAATTTCCCAGGTCTTGCTAGAAATCTGGACATCCAGGTACTAGAAATGCAACGGACTCCTGGGAGATTCATCGCCAAGAGCCAATCACTACGACATATAGTCATCAGACTGGCCAAAGTTAACATGAAAGAGGAACTCCTATGAACCATAAGGTGAAAGCATCAGGTAACTTACAAAGGAAAACCCATCAGACTAACTGCAGACTTCTCAACTGAGACCTCACAAGCCAAAAAGGACTGGGGGCCCATTCTCAGTCAAACAGAATAATGGCCAGCCTAGAATTTCATAGCCTGCAAAACTAAGTTTGTTATATGAGGGAGAAATAAAGACTTTCTCAGATAAGCAAACACTGAGGGAATGTGTCAAGACCAGACATCCCCTGCAGGAAGTACTCAGACCTGCATTATACACTGACCAGCACAATAGATACCCACCAGTGTAAAACCATCCAAAAGCTAAAATTCAAAGCCCAGATACCACAATGGCTCAAGAAGTAAAACAAAGAAATAAAGTTCTATGCGACAGGATGAACAGAAATCCACCCCACTTATCAATTCTTTTAATAAATGTAAATGGCTTATACTCCTCACTGAAGAGACATAGGCTGGCTGAATGGATAAAAAAGTACAAGCCAATTATCTGCTATCTCCAGGAAACGCACCTAACCCACAAAGACTCATTCAGACTCAAGGTGAAGGGACGGAAAGCACTAGTCCATGCAAATGGAAACGAAAAGAAAGCTGATATAGCCATTCTCATATCAGATAACATAGACTTCAAATCAACAAAAGTAAAGAAAGACAAAGACAGTCATTATATAATGGTGAAGGGAACAATTCAACAAGAAGACATAAAAATCTCAGATATCTGTGCACCTAATACAGGTGCACCCAGAGTCCTAAAACAAATCCTACTTGATCCAAACAAAATGATAAACAGCAGTATTGTAATAGCTGGGGACTTCAAGACCCCATTGACAGATGGGACACATCCTTCAAACAGAAAATAAACAAAGAAACAATGGACTTAAATAAGACTCTAGAACAAATGGGCCTAACAGACATTTACAGAACATTCTACCCCAAAACTACTGAATATGCATTCTTCTTATCAGCTCATGGAAGACTCTCTAAGATTGATCACATCCTAGGCCACCAAACATGTCTCAAAAAATTTTTTAAAAAACCAGAAATTATACCATGTATCTTCTCAGACCACAGTGGAATAAAATTAGAAATCAATTCCAACAGAAACACTCAACTCCACAAAAAGTCATGGAAATTAAACAACCTACTGCTGAATGATTATTGGGTCAAGGAGGAAATTAAGGTGGAAATCAAAAGATTCTTCGAACTAAATGACAAAAGGGACATAAGTTATCAAAATCTGTGGGATTCTCCAAAAGCAGTCCTAAGAAGAAAATTCATAGCCTTAAATGCCTATGTCCAAAAGACAGAAAGATCACAAATCAACAATCTAATAAATCAACTCAAGGAATTGGAAAAGGAAGAGCAAACCAATCCCAAACCCAGCAGAAGACAAGAAATAACTAAGGTCAGAGAAGAACTAAATGAAATTGATTCCAAAAGAATTATACAGAAGATTAATAAAACAACAAGTTAGTTCTTTGAAAAGATAAACAAAATCAACAGGCCTCTTGCTAGATTAACCAGGGACAGAAAAGAAAGGACCCTAATAAGCTCAATCAGAAATGAAAAAGGAGATATTACAACTGATACCACAGAAATACAAAATATCAGCTCTGAATATTATACAATCTCTATGCACATAAACTTGAAAACATTGAGGAAATGGACAAATTCCTGGAAACATACAACCTCCCTAGGCTCAATCAGGAAGAAACAGAACTCCCAAACAGACCAATATCAAGAAACAAAACTGAAGCAGCAATAAAAAATCTTCCAACAAAAAGAGCTCCGGACCAGATGTTTCACACCCAAATTTTACCAGCCCTACAAAGAAGAACTGGTACCTATACTACAGAAATTATTTTATAACATCGAGAAGGAAGGAATCCTCCCCAACTCGTTCTATGAAACTAATATCACCTTGATACCAAAGCCAGAAAAGGACACAACAAAAAAAGAAAACTACAGATCAATATCTCTTATGAATATAGATGCAAAAATTCTCAATAAAATCTTAGCAAACCAAATTCAGCTGCATATCAAAAAAATAATCTACCATGACCAGGTGGGCTTCATCCCAGAGATGCAAGGATGGTTCAACATATGCAAATCTATAAATGTGATTCACCACATAAATAGAAGCAAAAACAAAGACCATATGATCCTCTCAATAGACACAGAAAAAGCATTTGACAAAATTCGACACCCTTTTATGGAAAGAACGCTTAACAAAATAGGCATAGATGGAGTATACCTCAAAAGTATAAAAGCCATATATGACAAACCCACAGCCAACATCATACTGAACTGGGGAAAATTGAATGCATTCCTGCTTAGAACTGGAACCAGACAAGGTTGTCCACTGTCACCACTTCTATTCAACATAGTGCTGGAAGTCCTAGCCAGAGCAATTAGGCAAGAGAAGGAAATCAAGGATATCCAAATGGGGAAAGAAGAGGTCAAACTATCACTCTTTGCTGATTATATGATCTTATATCTAGAAAACCCCAAAGATTCAGTCAAGAGACTCCTGGAATTGATAAATAAATTTAGCAAAGTCTCAGGTTACAAAATCAATGTACACAAATCAATAACATTCCTATACACCAACAACAGTCAAGCTGAAAATCAAATCAAAGACTCAATACCTTTCACAATAGCAACAAAGAAAATAAAATACCTAGGAATATATTTAACCAAGGAGGTCAAAGACCTCTACAGGGAGAATTATGAAACACTGAGGAAGGAAATCGCAGAGGATGTAAACAAATAGAAAAACATATCATGCTTTGATCGGAAGGATTGAGCCTTCCTCCCTAGGCTCAATCAGGAAGAAACAGAACTCCTGAACAGACCAATATCAAGAAACAAAATTGAAGCAGGAATAAAAAATCTTCCAACAAAAAAAGTTATCAGAAGGAAAAACATATCATGCTTTGATGCTTCCTAGAGAACAGAAGACTCAATATTGTTAAAATGTCTATACTACCCAAAGTGATTTACAGATTCACTGCAATCCCCATTAAAATACCAACGTCAATTTTCACAGATCTAGCAAAAATAATTCAATGCTTCATATGGAACCTGAAAGAGCCCAAATAGCCAAGGCAACCTTAAGCAAAAAGAACAAATCTGGAGGTATCACTTTACCAGACTTCAAGCTATACTACAAAGCCAAAGTAACCAAAACAGCATGGTACTGGCACAAGAACAGAGACATAGACCAATGGATTAGAACAGAGAACCCAGATATAAAACCATCCTCATATTGCCATCTGATCTTTGACAAGGCAGACAAAAACATACACTGGGGAAAAGAATCCCTATTCAATAAATGGTGCTGGGAAAATTGGATAGCCACATGTAGAAGACTGAAACAGGATCTGCATCTCTCACCACTCACAAAAATTAATTCACGATGGGTAACATACTTAAACCTTAGGCATGAAACTATAAGAATTCTAGAAGAAAATGTTGGAAAAACTCTTATAACATTGGCCTAGGCAAAGAATTTATGAAGAAGACCCCAAAAGCAATCACAGCAACAACAAAAATAAATAAATAGAAACTGGTCAAACTAAAAAGCTCTGCACAGCCAAGGAAACAATCATTAGAGCAAATAGACAACCTACAGAATGGGAGAAAATATTTGCATGCTATACAGATCTAATAAAGGGCTGATAACTAGAATCTATATAGAACTTAGGAAAATCAGTAAGAAAAAAATCAAACCCCATTAAAAAGTGGGCAAAAGACATGAACAGAAGCTTTTCAAAAAAAGATAGACTAATGGCCAACAAACATATGAAAAAATGCTCAACGTCTCTAATCATCAGGGAAATGCAAATCAAAACCCCAATGAGATATTACCTAACTCCAGTGAGAATGGCTTTTATCAAAAAAATCCCAAAACAACAAATGCTGGTGTGGCTGTGGAGAGATAGGAACACTTACATGCTGTGTTGGTGGGACTGCAAACTAGTACAACCTCTATGGAAAGTAGTATGGAGATACCTCAAAGAACTAAAAGTAGACCTACCATTTGATCCAGCAATCCCACTACTGGGTATTTACCCAAAGGGAAAAAGGACATTTTATAAAAAAGACACCTGCACCTGAATGTTTATAGCAGCAGAATTCACAATTACAAAGATGTGGAAACAACCCAGTGCCCATCAATACATGAGTGGTTTAATAAAATGTGGTATATGTATACCTTGAAGTACTACTCAGCCATAAAAAAAAATGGTGAACTAATACATCTTGTATTAACCTGGATGGAACTGGAGACCATTCTTCTAAGTGAAATATAAGACTGGAAAAACAAACACCACAAGTACTCACCATCAAATTGGAACTAATCGAACAACACTTATGTGCAAATATGGAAATAAAACTCATCGGAAATCAAGCAGGTGGGAGGGGAAAGGAGGGGATGAGTAAATTCACACCTAACGGGTACAATGCACACTATCTGGGTGATGGGCACACTTACAAGTTTGACTCAAACTGTACAAAAGCAATTTATGTAACCAAAACATTTGTACCCCCATAATACTCTGAAATAAAATAAAATAAAATAAATTCAGAAAAAAAATTAACTGGCTCTGGAATCCTAGGCCACATGTCCAATTCTCCTTTGACTTCATTGAGCGATTTTGTATGAATCAAATAATCTCTCTGTGATTCTCTTTCAACCAAGAAAATGGTTATGTTACTAACAGAGAGGTGATTCAGAAAAATGATTCTAATGAATCCTCTTTAGAACCATTTGCCAGCCTCTTGCCTTCTGACTCTGAAGATGTCTTCTCCAGAAGTTTGAGGGGACGCAGAGAGAAAGGGGAAGCGGAGCTGATTTTCCCCCACATCCCTGCACCTTCCTACCGGTGAGTCTTCTGTAACAGACTCACTTAAGTTACCACAGAAGTCCTGCTGAAGAAGGAAGGCCATCCCCTTCTCCAAGCCAAGCAAGCGGTAGCAGCTCCAAGGTAGATAAAGACAACCAGAGGCACGGAATAGGATACTCAGGAATATTCTTATAATAAATTTTGTTAAGGAAGCAGGGAGCAAAATTTCAGACTTCTACGGGGGAAAAAAAAAACTGAGAGTTTTCTGTTGACCCCCAAACCATGAGCCAAGTTTCTCATCTAAAGAACCAAAGATACAGAATGACACACCAAAAGGAAAACCTCAAACCTCCTCTCAAGCAGAATTTGTCCACACCCCCATCACTGAGCAGAGGACATTAACTCTCAGTTTTCCTTTGCCAACTTTATTTCAGATCTCATTTTCACCTATTTACACTGTAGTGCCAAGAGACAGCACAACGTACATTTTCCTTTGCTGCAATCAAACTGCAATTGTAATTATTTATTTATGCAGCTATTGGATTAAAACCTATCTTCCCAACTAAACTGCAAACTCCATGAGAGTGGGGCCTTGTCTGTCTTGTTGAATGAGTTCATTGAATTAACAGAGTTTCTAAATGCATGAATTCATACATGATCCTACTTGCCCATGGATTTCCACGGGATAAAGTCCATCCTAGTTAGGAGGAGACCTCATTTCCAGACACGGAGTTGGTCTCTCCGATTCATTCAGTCTATGGTTACTGAGCAGTTGGGGGTGCTGGGCCCCCACTGAGATTACTTCATGGAGCATTTCTGAGGCAACCAGGCCTCAATGAGAATCTAATTAAGGAAAAAGGAAGTGGACAACAGCACGTCTTTGATTTTCCTTCTACAAAAAGGGCACAAGGGAAAAGCTAGGAGCCACACCCCCTCTTGCGTGCTCTAAGGATCAGGCAGTTCAAAGGTCACTCCAGGGTCACTGGAGTTTATCTTACCCTCAATTGACGTTTTATATTTATTGAGGCAAAGCCTGAATGGATAATTAGAAGCCAAGTCCTATAGCTATTTCCATTCATTATGGTTTTTTCCAAACACTGGATGGCCACACAACCCTGTGTTAGCCAGACCCACGCACTCCAAGTTAGACCAGCGCAAGCTCGGGGACTTTCCCCTCGGTCCCTCGCCGGGCAAGCGGCCGATTGATCCGCGGTGTGTGCGGCCCAGGGCAGAGTTCAACCCACCTTCCAACTCGACAAAGCCGAGCACCACGTCTGCGGCTCTTCCCTGCCTGTCTTTGACCTCCAGGGCCGTGATCGTGCAGCCCCAGGAGATGATGTCCACTCTCAGCAGGTCTGACTGCAGCTGGAACTTCTCCACCGTACCCGCCCCCGAAGGCAGCTCTCCAAACACGGCTCTGGTCACCGACACCATGGGGAAAGCTCGGAGTGTGCAGCTACTCCCTGCTCTTCAAACTCCGGCCGCTAAGCTAGGAGTGACCCAAGTTTACTGGAGAAGGGGCGTGATTCGGTCAGACTCCTCCCTTTCCTTGCCTGGATTTAGGGAGTGACCTCTCCCGCAAAAAATATCCTCTGGGGCCTTCTATAAATCATTCCTTTGCCCGAGGGAAACAGGAAGGCAAATTTTCCTGTCCTGCCAGGCTTGCAGTTCTTTCCCTTTGCTCACCCCCCGGCTGCGTTGCATGTTGGGAATGGTAGTCTTTGGGAGGTGAAATTGCATTTTGGGGCCTGTAGTCTTTCTAAACCCAAATCCTGAGTCTGCAATGTTCTACCCTCTTCTCCTGCACAGCTCAACATGCAATGAGTTGGTCATTAATGTTGGTGGCTGACTATCCGACAAAGTGCTGGAAAATGCAGAGAGCAGAATTAGGGACAGTGAGATGGATCTTGGGGGAAATTCTGGTTCTAAGTGAACTCTTTGATCCAGGGGATAAGAAGTACAGTGGTTGTTTAGAGAAGGGGTAAGTCATTGCAGGCTTCTTTGCACACTGACTGACTGAAGATCCATTCTTTTTGTCCCACAGGGTGAAGTCCTGGACATAGTTCTGCTGGAGCCACTGCCCAGAAGTCTCTCCTGACTGCCAGCCTCGAGAAGCAGCCGCCTTCCAGATCCTTGAGTGTGGTCTTTTGACTGAATCCAAATTTCACAGAACAAATCCTTTTGGTGATTTGTTCTGTGAAATTTGGATTCAGTAAAATTTGGATTCGGTCAAGGGGCCGCACTTGGGAATCTGGAGGGTCACATGTGGCCTTGAGGCCACAGGTTCCCCACCCCTGGCTGGGCCCTCTTTAGGTGGAGGCAAATAAAGACAGCCTCTTCATGGGACTGGAAAGGGACCTTGGGTATCTATCTACCCCTCTCTTGCTCTTGAAATCCAAAGTTCCTTTAAGAAGGGATTCAGGGAACAAATATTTACTGAGGTCCCTATAAATGCCAGGTACTGCACCTTTTTCACAAATGGGAAGAAATCTTCAAGTATATACAGTTGGGAGAGGAAAGACACTGAGGTCGTTAAATAATTGTTTTGCTTTAGTGTGTCTCAGAATTATCTGAGGACATTTGAAATGCATATTTCCAGGACCACCCCTGGAATTTCTGATTCTGGGATTCCAGGGTGAGACTCAGGAATCTGCATTTTTCCATATTCCCCAGGTTATTCTAATGTAGATTATGCAGGACCAGACTTAAAGAGATACCACTCTAGGTTTTGATGACTAATTTCGGATTTTTTTCCCCCTAAATAGGCTCTGATGGCAGAGGACTAATGTAAATCTATTAAAGGCCTTAATAGGATTATGAGATAAAATACAGACACCTATGTTTCTTTGCTAAGTCTGGCAACTCTAGAGGGGTACTGGGCCTAGGAAGGGGGAGAGTGCTTGGAGCCTACAGACAAGTTTTACTCAACCCATCTGCGTAATTGTCCATCATTCCTTGACACTGCTTTTGGCTTGGTTCCTGGGTACTTCAGAGAGTATCCAGCTAGACTGTGGTGAGCAGGGAAATGCATTTATGATTAGGAAATTAGGAGAACTGGGATCATGTTCCTGAAATCAGATGCTAATAAAACATAATAACTGTCTCTCAGCCCTTTCTGTATGTGTAGTTTGAAGGAATATTTACCATTCTTGCCACAAAGCCTTAATTCTTCATCACGAAGCAGGGGAATTCTGATAGCAAAGGAAAAAAGAGAGCTTGTAATGCAGGCTTCAGTGAAGTGCAACGTACAATAACAAAAAGACCCAAACAAGTCAAATTATAGACTGTACCACACTCATACAATAACCGATAGGCATTCTTGCATGCAGCTTCATCAGAAATTCTCATAAACTCTGCAAGTCTCATCAGCTGACTTAACATTTGTCGCTGATTCATATACAAGCTCTTTCAGCAATGCTGTGTTAGCAAGGATGTCTTAGAATCTCTTCTGTGAGCTGGAAGACTGCATTTTTTTCTCAGCCTCCGGTTCTCAATGTTCTGCCAAGTTCACAGTGTTACAGAAAGAAGTAAATGCGTTTGAGTGGCCAACACCAAGTGTCGCTAGGGGAGGTCTTGTTGCTTGGCTTGGTAGAAAATGAAACACACCACGATGTTGCCCTAAGATGTAAGGAGTACACTTCTTTTGCTTTGAAGGGTTTAACGTATTGTCCCAAATCTTGTGCTTAAGTCAACTGTCAGGCACAAATCTTGATTTTTCTTTCTTAAATATCCCATTTTCTTAATCCCACAGTGATACTCTAAAGGAATATTTGTGCATGAAAAAAAGAAGCAGCAGCAGCCTAAATCTAGGGGAAAATTCTCTATCTGTAGGGAGGTCAGATGCAAGGTAATAATCTAGAAAATGAAGCATTGTCGAATTCTAGGAAATATATATTTTATTTTTGGGATAGGGCATGAGGGTGAGGTTATGAGGTAAAGGGAACAAGGATTGTGACACTTGTGTAAAGGGAGAATTACTTAAAGTGGATATCTTTTCCACCAGCCAGAGAGGGAGGTGTCAGAGTGACCAGGGGAATAATAAGGTCTGTCTTTTCTGAGAGGGAGGTTAGTCCCCAAAACTGAGTGCTTGGGGAGCCAGGCACGAGGAAATCTGAGCCCTTGGACTCTGCCTCCACCTCCTCATTCGACACAGACACTGTAGGGTGTGCTGTTCCTGGGACCTGTCAGACCCTGGGATCATAAAGATGACTCCAAAGCCTTAAGCTATTGACAAGCTGCTACCCAGAGAAAATTCTCTGAGACGTAATATAATAACAAAACCAAGTCACAGTGTTTCTGTAAAGAGACCAGGAATAGATTCTCTTCAGCCAGGTTGGCACATGACCACACTCCTGTTCCTTCTCATTTCTCTGAACTCCAATAGTGTTTATTGTCAGTCAGTTCTCAGTGGGCACTCAGTATACACTGTCTTAGATCATTCCTTATCTTTCCATGAGTACATTTTGTTGTTGTTGCTTACTCAACTATTGGCTCCCTGAGTCAATATTTTGACTTACATATTTTTGTAACTCAAGCTCACTATATTTGGTTTCAGATGAAAACTACTTGTACTGAGAACCACAAATACCTGGGAGAATCCCGTCAAGTTCACGACAGGTAGAATTCTTCACGACTCAATTTAACTTAATTTCATCAACAATTTTGTTTTTTGTTTGTTTGTTTGTTTTTTTATAGAGACAGGGTCTCGCTCTTGCTCAGGCTGGTCTTGAACTCCTGAGCTCAAGTGATCCTCCCGCCTCGACCTCCCAGAGTGCTAGGATTACAGTTGTGAGCCACTGTGCCCGGCCTACATCAACAATTTTGGAACAGCTGCTAGGGAAGGCGTTATAAGGGACATGTGAGAAGCTATTTAGGAAGATGGATTAAATTTGGCTGTATGGCTTGTTCATTTGTCAAATATTCAGTGAATATGTGCCAGGCACCATGCTAAGTGCTGGTTATACATTGATAAGTAAAACACGGTCTTTGCCTTTAAGGAGTTTATAGTCTAATGTGATATAATACTCATCTCTATTCTCCATAAAAACAGTAAAATCTTCAAAATTCATTATCAACCAATGCTGGATGAAACAAAGTGCTGGAACTGGTCTCAAGGTATTTATAAGTTCAGGTTGCTCAAAGAAGACTAGCCATATTGGCATTATCTTAGAATTCCCTAGCACCAAGCACAGTGACTGTCACATATAGATGCTCAATAAATAATTATTGGATGAGGCTGAGTGCAATGGGTCATGGCTGTAATCCTAGCACTTGGGAGGCCAAGGCAGGAGGATTTCTTGAGGCCAGGAGTTCGAGACTAGCCTAGGCAACGTAGTAAGACCCCGTCTCTTTTTAAAAAACAAAATTAGCCAGGTGTGGCGGCATCCACCTGTAGTCCCAGCTCCTCGGGAGGCTGAGGTGGGAAGATTGCTTGAGCCCATGAGTTCGAGGCTGCAGAGAGCTGTGATTGAGCCACTGTACTCCAGCCTGGGCAACAGAGTGAGATCCTGTCTCTAAAAAAATAATAATAATTAGTGGATGAATATGTGATACATTCATATGTACAAACAATATTGTAGTGGATAATTGGCTCTGGTATCAGAAGACCTGGGTTTAAGAGACACTAGCATTTACTGGCTGGGCAATTTGTTTAACCACTCTGAACCTCAGTTTCCTCATCTATAAAATGGGAATAATATCACATGATTGGCCTAACCAATTATTATTAATTGACTGCTAGTAAATATAAAGTACTAAAAATTTACTGGGCACAATGCTAAAAATTTATTGGACACCTGATAAATACCCCCAGGAGTCAGACACTATTATCTGATACAGAAACTGAAAGTTAGAGAGGTTAAGTAACTTGTTCAAAGTCACAGGGTTAGTAAGTTAGGAAACCAAAATTTGATCCTGGGCAACTTGACTGCAGAGATAGGAGCACTTAACCACTTCCTTATATGCTGTCTGGTGTTGTGGTCATTGAGAACATGGATTCCAAAGCACTCTGTATATTCTAACACATTACAGCAATGTAAAATGTAGGTAAAGGGCCCAAGCAGAAGAGCTAGTTCTTAGCACCCACAGATCCTGGAAATGAGGCCATTATAACCTCCAGACCTATTATATATTCATTTGTTTATTTGTTATTATCTGTGTCCTGTCAAGAGAATGGAAGCTCTAAGAGAGCGGGAACTTTCACTGCTGCATACCAGTACCCAGGGCAAATTAGTGGATCACTAATAAGTCTTTGTTGAATGAATGACTGAATGCTTGAGAGGAAGTGAAGAATTTCAATTGGTAAAACCAGTCTGGGCTGGGCCCAGCGGCTCATGCCTGTAATCCTAGCACTCTGGGAGGCCAAGGTGGGAGGATTGCTTGAGCTCAGGAGTTTGAGACCAGCCTGAGCAAGACCAAGACCTCATCTCTACAAAAAATAGAAAAATTATCCAGGCACGGTGGCAATTGGCTATAGTCCCAAGTACTTGGGAGGCTGAGGCAAGAGGATCGCTTGAGTCCAGGGGTTTGAGGTTGCAGTGAGCTATGATGACGCCACTGCACTCTACCAAGGGTGACAGAGTGAGACTCTGACTCAAGAAAAAAAGAATTAAAAAAAAAAAACCACTCTGGAGGACAAGTTGTCAATATCTGATAAAGTCAAATTGCACATAACCCAGCAGTAATCCACGGGCCAGCATTTCCTTTCCTTATAATATACTCTGGATGATCTTTTCTGTGTGTGTATAAGAATAGTTATAGCAGTATTATGTGTAAGAATAAAAATTTAGAAGCAATTTAAGGTCCATCAGTTGGAGAATGGATAAATAAATTGTGCTATATCCATGCAATGGAACATGAGATAACAGGAAAATGAATGTGCTCAGGCTCCACCCATCTTCAGACATGAATTTCATAATTATAAAGTTAAGCAGGAAAAAAACCAGTGGCAAAAGGATACGTATATATCATGTATATAATGTTAAAACTTCCAAAACAACATAGGGGTTTATTTAGGGATAAATATGTATGTATTAAAAATATGGGAAATGTGTGAGAATAATAAACCCCAATTGAAGAAAGTGGTTTTCCCTGCAGAGGAGGGTACTCAGGTATTGTTTCATTTCAGAAGTAGGATAATAGATACATGGGGGTTCATTATATTGTTTTTTATAACTTTTTTCTCAAATATTTAAAAGACATTTTAAAAAGTAAAATAATAACTCAAGCTCGGGGTAAAATGTGACTCATCTTGTTGGGGCCACATATATCCAGTCATCTCATCCTAGAAAAGAGATCCCTCCAACTGCACAATGCATAAGTAAGAAAGAGATACTCCACTGAATGTTCGTGGGGAGACCAAAAAGAAGTGAAATCACACAGCACTCAGAACCTAAAGTTTTTTTAAAGCATGTTCTTTTTTCTGGAAGTTCATCTCCCCTGCCAACTACCTCATTAATCCCCTACTCTTCGGCATAGCCTCAAAAATATCCCTTCTAAAAATCATTTCTGGACCTTACTTTGCATGCTCAGGATGCTGGAAGATTGATTCTCTCAACAGGTGGTCTAAGGCTAGCATGGCAGCTCTGCTCAATGTGGTCATCTGGGACCGAGGCTCCTTCTAACTTGTTGTCTCACCATCCCTAGGGTCTGGCCTGAAGTCCACTTGGCCAAGGAGGTATGCCACCATGTCCACATTTAGAGGAGCAGGATAGGAGACAGAGGATGGAGGTGGGAATATTGGAAAAGGGGCATGGTTCCTCCATTTGAGGACACATTCTGAAAGTCCCATACATCACTTCCCTTCACGGTCCATTGGCCAGAACTTATTCAAATAATCATATAAAACTGCAAGGTAGGTTTGGAAATGTATAATCTCTATTCTAGGCATTCTATTAATGTGGTATAAAGAAGAAGACCTGGGGGAATAAATAGCACTCTGTCACAGTTTTATAAAAGCTGACAGTATTTATATATACACTTTCCTGGGACCCTGGAGGATTGGCAGTGCCACCTTGCTCCTGCCATCCTTCCTCTGTAATGAGGGTCTGAGCCTGTGACTTAGGCACGTACTGGTCACTGCCAGGTGTTCACGAGTCCACACCGGGGGTGTCAGACACACTTCAGGCACTGGCCAAGGTGAGAGAACACAAAGGGGTCAGATGATTTCCAGGGCTATGGAAGAAGACAGGGGTTTTATTCTAGATGATGGTACAAGTATGAGTGTGGAGCTAGAGACCTCACAGATCAAAGTGGGAAGGTCCAAAGGAGCTCCAGAATGGATCAGTGCCTTATAAAAGGGCTGGAGGGAACAGCTAAGGCCCTTTTCCCCTTCCCTCCCTTCAGCCACATGAAGACACAGCATTCAAGGAGCTGTCTTAGAAGCAGGGACCAGGCCCTCACCAGACACTGAACCTGCCAGTACCTTGATCTTGGACTTCTCAGCCTCCAGAACTGTGAGAAATAAATTTCTGTTGTTTGTAAAATACCCAGTCTCAGATATTTTTGGTTATAGCAGCACTAACAGACTAAAATAGATAGCATTAACTAATGAAACTGTGTGGCTTCTCTAGAAGGAGAGAGAGGGAAGGGAAGGCAAGGAAGAGAAGAGATAGCATTTAACAACAAACACTGGGACAGCAGCACAGCTGGGGCCTCAGGAGATGGAAGTTTTTCAAATCTTTTCAGCAGAGCCTTTGCCTGGGGTGCATTAAAGTGGAAATGGGTGAGTGAGTTTATTGCAGCAACTCTGGGGCCAGAGGAAAGGCCAAACTACTGATAAATAGCCCAGACAAACTGGGGCAAAGAATTTAGCTAGATATGAGGTCTTTGGCAGACGCCACGTGACCAAGCTCACAAGACAACAGGCAGCATCCTCCCAAAGTCAAGGCAGGCAGTGAGTCTGTAAGATGATTAGCAAACAGGTTGCACCCTATTCTAGAGCAGAGGCCCTTTGCTCCCTAGTCTGTTGGAAGTTTCCACCAGGTGTGGTGTGGATTATAATCAGAAAAAGGTCAGAGCCCTGCAGGCAAATCTGGCCCTCCCTTGGGTAGGCTCAAACAGGGAAAATGTAAGCCCCACTTCTACTCCTCTTCAAAAGGCTAACACTGAATTTAGGTCAGAGAATTGCGGCGGAATTGGCTGTTTCTTCTGGGCTTAACCACATTCTACAAAGAAGTGTGGTTGTACAAGGGCCAGGTGAAGTGAGGAGGAGACAAAGGTGACAGGGTGCCTGTGCAGTGGTTTTTTTCTGACACAATTTCTGGCATCAAATGTGTGTCATTTTCCCACACACCAACCAATTCTATGGCACCAACTGAGTGTCCAATAATTTATTCAATTCATTTCTGACACTATCTACCTAGAGTTAGGGTCACATCCCACAAGTTACAGGGCTCAGTCTTGGACGGCTGTCCCCACTTCAGACGTCAGCTGCAAATGGGGTGCCCAGGCCACCCACACTTTTGCCCAGCTAACTACAAATTTGAGGGTTTCCATGACCTCCTTTCAGGTTTGATAGTCACTAGAATGACTCACAGAACTCAGGAAACACTTTGCTTATGTTCACTGGTTTGTTATAAAGGATACAACTCAGGAACAGCCAGATGGAAAAGACGAAGAGGGCAAGGTATATGGGGTGGGGTGGTGCAGAGCTTTTGTGCCTTCTCTCAGTACAGAAGATGTGCACCTTCCCAGCACATCAATATGTTCACCAACCCGGAAGCTCACGAACCCTAGGAGTTTAGGGGTTTTTATGGAGGTTTCATTACAAATGCATGATTGATTAAATCGTTGGCCACTGGTAATCAAATTCAATCTTTAACCCCTCCCCACCCCCAGGTTGGGGAGTGGAGTTGACAGTTCTAATCCTCAAGTCACTGGGTTGGTTTTCTGGCAACCAGCCCCCATCCTGAAGTTACCTAGCACCCTACCCCCATGAATCATTCATCAGTACATAAAAGACATGCTTATAACTCGGGAGATTGCAAGGGGTTTAGGGCTCTGTGCCGGGAACCATGGACAAGCCCAAATATTTTTTATTATACCACAGCCCCCAACCGGACTGCAACCAGACCCCAGCCAGGCCTTCCCTCTGACTTCAGGTGGTAACAAGGAGGAGGAGGGAGGAACTCCCAGACAGAGCAGTGATTCTCAAACCTTGGTGCACATGAGAATATTCTGGGAAGCTTATTAAAAATACAGATTCCTGGGTCTGACTCCGTGACTCTTGGAAGCATCAAAAGACAAAATTACAACAAATTTAGTTCAAAAATCTTAACTGGCTTTTAATTGCAATTCTAGAATTGGGCAACACCTCATTCTGTAAAATAGAAAGAGTATTTTGATGAGCTGAGCAGAGGAGGTCAGCTTTATAGACAGAAAAGGGCTGAGGAAAGCAGAAACAGAATGAAAAGAGGATTGGTGGTTTCAAATTTACTTTCCTTGTAAAGGTTGGAGCAGAGGGGACTTCCTTATTGTGTCAGCTAGAACTTGCCTGTTTGGGGATTTGGCTATTATCTCTCTCTCTTCTGATTTCTGGGAAGGTCAGATAAACAACTCAGTTTCGGCTTGGTGGTGTGGAACTTCAGCATGAATGACTCCATTTTGGTTTGGTCTGTCGGGCCTAGTGCAGGAGCTCAGTCCAAACCAATGGCCTCCTATACATTTTATTTAACAGCAGTAAGTCTGGGGAGGGACCTGGGCATCTATTCTTAATGAACTCCCTAAGTGATTCCCATGCTCACTGAAGTTTGAAATCCAAGGAGTAAGCATTTTCTTAAGTCCCCCTAACACCCAATACCACTCCATCCCAGAAGCCTATTCAATCATGCTCTGAAGGAAGAGGACCAAGTCTGACTCAGGCTGTGCCTTTCCCCTTACTTAAGGACAAGCACGAAGGATGACTGAGGACAGAGGACCCCTCGGTGAAGCACACCTTCTTTAGGATCCTGGAGATTCAGCCTCAGGTGGGAATCAGACTGTCAGGAAAAGGAATCAGAATTCACATCGGTCAGTGTCTGCTGTGTGTCAGGCAATGTGCACACTACACATTTTTATGCAGTTCATCTGTGAGGGAGGTGTAATTGTTGTCATTTCATAGCTGAGAAAATTGAGACTCAGAGAAGACTGGGGCCAACAAGGCACGGCTAGTATTCAAACTCAGGCCTGCCTGGCTCCAATATGTACCCCAAAATAGTAAGTAATGAACAGGGAACATGTCGAGCTGGTGTGACTTGGCTGTGAGCTAGAGGCACTGCAGCCATAGTGTAGTGCTGGGCATTCCATAATTACTGCGACAGAATCAGCTTCAGCTCACAGTTGCTACTTACTGAAGCAGTTACTTTCTCAAAGCCTCTCTGGGAAATCACCAGTCCTGCTGAATGTTTCTCCGTCTTTTTGTAAAGTGTGCTGGTCTCAGATCTCTGAGGTAGAGCCTGGCCAAAGGTTCTGGAAAGTGCTGGGACCTTCGCATCTAATGCTGAATCTAGCTTGGTTGATCCCAACCTGATGCTATTCTGACATGGTGAGTGTGCCCTGGATGGTTCTGTGGTTCTAAGTCCTGTCTGCAAGGCCAGGGCAGGCCTGGCAGGAGAGCAGCCCTTCTGCTCAGGGCTGGGACAGAGGGAGACAGGCTGAAACTGGAAAGGTGTCACCCAAGGCTTTTTGAGTCAGTCGAGGTCAAATCCAATGGGAACAGTGGGGAAATAAATAGAAGGAATATAAAAATCAGCAGCCAGAACTTTGAGTGGGTCAGAGTGAAGTGGAATAGGCAATGGGAAGCAGTTCAACGATGAGTCATTGAGTGGACAGCTCGGCCAACACACCTGCAGCGTGTCACGGGGCAAGCCCAGGAGCGCAAAGGAAATATATGCACCTGGCTGGACTGCGTTCTGCTTCCATGAGGTTCATTGTCCATCCTCAGTGGACAGCAGTTGGAGTTGGCAGTATGACGTGACACTGATTAAAGGGATGGCACAGGAAGGTAGTGGTGATGCCAGGAGAAACTGGCCAAATGATCACCAGAGTGTGAATCCTCAGCCTTTTGGGCAAGAAGCTGTCTTGTCAGTGCCCCAGGATTCATCCTGCTTATGAAGACTAACACTAGCTACACTCTTAAGAGACTGATATATAAAATAAATGCCTAGTCTGTGTCTTTAAAAGGGGTTATCCTCTTCCAGGGCCTTGAATGTTGTTATCTCCTTTTTCTAGTGTTGAAGAACAAGTGATAATGAATTAGATGAATTAATAATCAGGGGCCATTTGGTGAACATGGGTTGGAGCACAGAGCTGGCCAGAACCAGGCCCAAAGACATGTACATGCTTCCCCAGCAGGAGTTCCTCTCTGATGACTGGATTGATGACATTCCCCACATTCAGTGTCTTCCCAGGACAGTGCTAGATATAATCAGCTGAAGTTTCTATCTTCAATTCTTCTTTTTCTGTGATTCTGTATCAGAGTTTCATAATTTAACTTGTGCTACAACTTCATTTTGCAGATAAAATGGATTTTCCTATTATTGTGTCCACAACTGATCTGGTCTTCTCTTGAGCACCGACTCACTTGGTGTGGTAGTGGTGGTGGTGGTGGTGGTGGTAGGAACTATCTAAATGTCCAATCTGGTTTAAAGCATGGTAATGCTGATAACTGAAATGATTCCTTCAGGTATGTTCAGTTTCTCTAGGATAAATATATTATAACTGTCAGATAACCTCCCCCTCTTCCTGCTTCTTCTCCTAACACGGTAAGCAAATGTATGAGAAGGAATCTTCATCACAGCATGAAGAGCCAGGGTCCTTGGCTGGGTCCCCTGCCTAGGGCTTCTGCCTTCTCTGTGCCCTTGTCCACCTGTTCTCTATGTACTCTGCTGGCTTCTGAAGTTGCAGCCCGCACCAGTTAGCACATGGTCCTTAACAGCCTTAGCAATGCTTCTTGGGAGCATTGGCCCCCTTTCCATTACAGACTTCACTTCCCCTCAGCTCTGACTGTGTACCCTGAGCCTCTGCTTTGTCCTTCATTGGTCCCCTGCCCTGCGGGTCCACCGCAGCCTATGCGGTGAGGTCTTCACTTTGTTCAGATCCTTATCCTCTCTCATTAATTATACTGCAATAGCCTCTGAACAGCCTCTTTACCAATGGCCTCCTCCAATCTTTTTCTCATAGCTGCAGAGCATCTTTCTAAAATACCCATATAATCATAAAACACTCTAAGACTTTCAGTTTTCTATAGGATAAACTTTCAACTACTTAGTCTAGTATATAAGGCTTTAAACAATTTGGCCTCAATTTACTTTCCAGCCTCATCTCTGTTTCTCCCACACATCCATCTAACATGTCACGCGTTTTCATGCCTCTGAGGTCATCTGCTAGTCGTTCTGCTTGGGATTTTGTTTCCTCCTCATTCTCAAGGCCTACATCTAATGCTTCTCTGTGAAACAATGTTTTCTTTTTCTTCCTCTTTGCATCTATCTCTAGTATGGCACTTATTATAAGTAAGCAAAAATATTTTACATTAAACTTAAAAGTTTAAGAAAAATGTGTTTCTTCTATAAATAATTGTATAATAATTATATAATAATTTAAAACCCAATTAACTATAAACGGTCTTTTCTGTGCACAAGAAGCAGCCCCTGGATGTTAAAATAAACCCACTTTTGCCATTTTATTACCCTTCGAAGAAAAAAAAAATAAACCCACTTTGACATTGACATGTTTAAATAATTTTAAAATATGAAAGTCTCACAATTGGCTTATTAGAGTGCTTTTGGTTACAAATAACAGGATACCTGTCTCAAGAGCAAGTAACAGTACATTAGCAAGAAAGAGTTTTATTTTTCTTACATAATGAGAAGTCCAGAGCTCAGCAGTCCAGCCCTGGTACAGCTGCAAAGAAATGTGCACAAGGACCAAGGCTCTTTCAGTCTTTCTGTTCTGCCTTTCTTAGCTTATGGGCTTTTCTCCTTATGCTTGTCCCCTCATGTCACCAACTAGCTGTTCCATCTCTAGACCTCATGTATACTTTCTAGGCAGGAAGAAGGGGGACGAGGCAACAGGGACAAAAGGGGCAAAAGGATTCTACCAGTTGTATCTATCCCTTTTGATCTGGAAAGGGACATTTTACAATTTATTGGCCAGAATGGACTCGTATGGCCACCCCAGCAGCAAAAAAGGAAAATCAAGTTTTTGCTTTCCAGCATCTACAGTTGAAAAAGGCAAGAAAACAAGACATTGTGAATGGCTTGGGTTGCCAATCTCCAATGTCTATCATGGGGTTGTATTGAGTTAGATTACTCATTACATGAATAATAATGAAGGACATTGACGGGAGGTGGGGAGAGAAAATGGTGGAATGTAGGATATTTTGAATCAAAAACCTCAAGTCTGGCTGGGTGCGGTGGCTCACACCTGTAATACTAGCACTTTGAGAGGCCGAGGCTGGAGGATTACTTGAGGCCAGGAGTTTGAGACCAGCCTGAGCAAGACCAAGACCCCAACTTTACAAAAAATACAAAAATTAGCCAGGCATGGTGGTGTGCACCTGTAGTCCCAGCTACTCAGGAGGATGAGGCAGGAAGATTGCTTACACCCAGGAGTTTGAGGTTGCAGTGAGCTATGATGACGTGACACCAGAGCACTCTAGCCGGGCGACAGAGTGAGACCCTGTCTCAAAAAAAAAATAAAATAAAAAAGCCTAATTTTCTGCTGGAAAGTCAATAGAAAACACTATAAAAATGAGCTTCTGGCTAGGTAAAAATTTAAATATGTCATGAAAGGCAATTCATTTGCTGTAGCAGAATTGTGAAGGAACTGATTCTATATTGCACTCAGTGAAAGCAGCATTACTTCCTTTCTTTCTTTTCTTTCCTGTTCTTTCTTTTCTTGAGACAGGGTCTCTGTCACCCAGGCTGGAGTGCAGTGGTGTGATCATAGCAAGTGATCCTCCCGCTTGAGCCTCCCAAGTAGCTGGGAGTACGGGTGCACATCACCATGCCTGGCTAATTTTAAAATTTTTTGTGGAGATGGGGTCTTGCTATATTGCCTAGGCTAGCCTTGAACTCCTGGCCTCAAGCGATTCTCTCACCTTCTGCCTCCCAAAGTGCTGGGATTACAGGAGTGAGCCACCGTGCCCAGCCTGAAACCAGAATTTCCAAACACCTTATCCCTTTCCTCATTTTGTCCTAAATAATCATGCTGTTTTCTAAATTGTGGCTGCCTTATATAGTTCAGCCTTTCTTTAAGGTAAGTGAAATTTATAAAGGTATAAAATAGATATAAAATTATAAAACTCAAAACCAAATTCAAGATCTTGATTAGAGATCTTGATTAAAGAAGGCTTTAATTAAAAACAAAACAAAAAACTACCCAAGGTCTGAAGTGGCCAAACAGGCTGCCAATTGACAGTGCTACTGGAGCCAGGGGCCTTTTCTTCTCTACTTGTATCTGTACACCTTCTGTCCATTTTGAGTATTATTTGCAAGAGATAATCTACTGAAATGAAAACGAGCAAATAGGCCTAAGGCTCAGGGTAACTGCTTTCATTATTGTTGCAAAATTCCCTGTAACTGTCACATCCTGCTCCTCTTCTACCTGTTGTTGTCTAAGATAAGAGAGAAAACAGGAAATGAGGTCGTTATTTAGCACAGGCAAACTATAACCAGGGGGTTCTAGGGCCAAGTCTTTCTGGTCAGAAATTTGAGGAGCTATGGAGAAAAACAGAAAATGTGCACCACATAACACTAAAAAAGAAAACTGTGCTCAAACAGAAGTGAGAGAGCATCACAGTGAGCTGGCTTTTGGTATTGGGTTACATACCACTTAAAGTAGAGGTCTTACTCCTGAAGATTGCAGATCTGAATCTCGTTCATTTGGTTTCAATCACAATCAAACTACCAAGTTTCTTTTCCTGTCAGCTATTTTTTTCTTTTGCCTTTAATTATTATTGCCGTAGCAGAAAGACATTTTGTACCAGTTTGCCATTAAAAATGACCGGCTATATAGTTAGCTTTATTCTTATTTTTATCTTAGTTTTTGAAGTTTAAATCAGTTACTAAGTGGATGCTTTAATAACCCATAATTTCATCTCTGAAGAAAAGATAAGTCCCTATTCTTAAATCTTTTTCCAATTTAGAAAGTTCATAAATAAGAAAGTAATATTTCGGGCTTCTAAATTGTATGGGCTTCTTAATAATCCCAGTTTTTGATTATCTGCTATTTTTCTTATTCTTTTGTTATTAAATTTTTGAGGCATGCAGAAAAAGAATAATAAAATAATAAACAGAATAATAAAATAATCATTCAAGTTCTAAGTCTCGCTTAAGAAATAGCGAAGAAATTAGGAAGATGGTAGATTTTCATTGACTCAGTAACTGCTTATCAAATAATAATACAAGTTAGAATAATACAGATTAGATTAGATTATAATTTTAATCATTAATTTTTTAGGGTTTTTTTTTTTTTTTTGAAACGGAGTATCACTCTATTGCCCAGACTAGAGTGCCCTGGTGTCAGCCTAGCTCACAGCAACGTCAAACTCCTGGACTACAGGCGCGCACGACCACACCCAGATAATTTGTTCTATTTTTAGTAGAGACAGGGT
Source organism: Daubentonia madagascariensis (assembly GCA_023783475.1). Taxonomy (NCBI): domain Eukaryota; kingdom Metazoa; phylum Chordata; class Mammalia; order Primates; family Daubentoniidae; genus Daubentonia; species Daubentonia madagascariensis. Next base: position 32,760,876 of record JAKFHU010001035.1, on the reverse strand, counting down.
CTCGCTCTTGCTCAGGCTGGTCTCGAACTCCTGAGCTCAAACAAACCTCCTGCCTTGGCCTCCCAGAGTGGTAGGATTACAGGCAAGAGCCACCTCGCCCGGCCATAATTTTAATCATTATACAATTGTTTGTGTTTCTTAGATGTTGATACTCATCTTTATCCTCAATTAAATATTGATTTTAATTTATTGACCTTTTGCCAAAATGTATATTTGGTGCACTTCTATTAGTGCTACACTCTTTAAATAGTCTTCTTTGGCTGGGTGCGGTGGCTCACGGTTATAATCCTAGCACTCTGTGAGGCTGAGTCGGGAGTATTGCTTGAGCTCAGTTGGAGAGCAGCCTGAGCAAGAGCGAGACCCTATCTCTACTAAACATGGAAAAAATTAGCTGGGTGTGGTGGCACATGCCTGTAGTCCCAGCTACTTGGGAGGCTGAGGCAGGAGGATTGCTTGAGCCCAGGGGTTTGGGGTTGCTGCGAGCTAGGCTGATGCCACTGCACTCTACCCTGGGTGACACAGCGAGATTCTGTCTCAAAAAATAAATAAATAGTCTTCTTCAATCTCATTTTTGTTCAAATTTATATTTGTGAGATTAGCTCATGTTGTTCCATGTAGTTCAAGTTATTCAATTTTACTAGTGCTGTGTAGATTAGTATGAATTGTATCTATAGTTCATTTATTTCTTTTCCTATTGATGGAAATTGAGTTTGTTTTCAAATTTTTGCAATTACAGTGTTGCTATGTACATTGTGTACACACCATCTGGTGAGTGCTTCTCTAAATTTGTACCTAGGAGCACATATGACATGCTGAGTCAAAGGATTTTTTTTTTTTTTTTGAGACTGAATCTAGCTGTGTTGCATAGGCTAGAGTGCAGTTGCATGATCATAGCTCACTGCAGCCTCAAACTCCTGGCCTCAAGCGATCCTCCCACCTCAGCCTCCCAAAGTGCTGGAATTACAGGCATGAGCCACCATGCCCAGAAAGATGCTATTTTATTTAAAGGTGATCTTTTGAGTTCATAAAAATGGATAAGCACTTGTAGGGAAAGCATGTGGGTCTAGGAGATAAATTTTCTTCTCTTTTTCTTTTTCTTTTTTTTAACAAAAATATCAACATTTTCATTTTTTTCTTTTTCTCAAACAGATACTTTAGATCGCTTAAAGGCTGGCCCCTGCACTGGGGGCCACACCTCTTTACTTTGGTATGATGGACCCAAGATTTCACTTCTGACAATTTTAACAAGGTGTGAGTTGTTAGAGGCGCTTCATAGTGTCCCTTCCACTTCTGTGCTTCCAATTGGGGCAGGGACCTCTGCTACAAAGGAGGGTCTATTATCACTCTTGCAAAATGTCCAGGGATCCGTGGAGTGTGCTCCTGGGTCCTGTTGGCAATGGGGTGTCTGTTGATGTCCTCGCTGTAGAAGGAGGAGCTGCTGAGCTGTCTCAGTAGCTGTCTGTCCATGGCCTCCATCACCAGCATGTTACTCTCCATTTGCTTGGCCTCTTTCCTTGGACTGTGTTGTTGACTGTGTGTTGATACCTGTCATCCCTTTGTTCTCTAAGGCCTGTTCCTGTACGCATGCAGGAACTTGGTGAAGGCCCTGTCAGCTCCTGGTAGGAGCCCATCTCCGAGTGAGTTCCTCCAGAAGGATTCTGGTAACTTTAGGTGCTCCTTTCTTTCCTCTGGGTAGGAAAAGCCCCTACCCAGCCTGACAAGGCATCTGCCAATGCAAGCCTGGGCACCTGAGGGAAACTGCCAGTCATTGAAAGGGCAGACACCCACATATTGGGCTCCCTGTGTTGGGTCACCTTTCTGTCCTTGGACCACCCCAAGCACATAAACAGTTAGTTGTAAACAGGGTCCTCTCAAATAAGGTCCCACCAAATCCATCCAGGCGTCCGTCACACCCACAATGTGTATATTCATTTAGGTGCCTTGTAAGAAGCCAAACCAAAGCTTTGGGTAGGAGACGAGTCTATGAGAATTCTATCTTCATTTAGCTATGCCATGCCAAATGTCAGAGTCCCAGTCTTTATTTTTTAAGGGGGTCTAAGTGGCCAGGGTATCAAGGTCCCAAGGAACAGATCACCTCCAACGGCCTCCTTATCAGCTCTGCCAGTGGCCTGACTTCTTTTTGCCATGTTGGCCACTTGCTTGGGCTCAGCCACGGCCTCTATCGAGGCCATTATTTCAGTGGCATACTTAATATTCTTATTTCCTGCTGTCAGGAGACCCCTTTTCTTTCAAATGGCACTATGAGCATGCATAATCATAAAACCATATTTAGAGTCTGTATAAATGTTTACCTTTTTCCTCTCGATAACTGCAATTCAGCTTCCTGGGCTGAAGTCCCAGGTGGCAGTGCCACTGCCATGATCACCACACATCCAGCCCCTCATTGTCCATAAAGCTGCTCCCATCAGTGAAAAAGATCCCAATCTATCTCTGGCATCCTGGGCTGATCTGACAGATCCATCCTGCTAGAATACACAGCCTCCGGAACCTCTAAATAGTCATGTTGTAAAGGCTCATTCTCTTTGTCTGGCAAAAGGTGGCAGGATTGAGAATAAACACAACTCACAAGTAGCTGTTACTGCCCGGAGGCAAAGAGTCCATCCTCTCACAATATTGTTCCGTGGCCTTTTACATGCCACTGGCCATAGGATGCCTCTCAGCATCTATACTAAGACTCTAAGGCTCATTCCTTGTTTTTCTCTAAACAAAGGCTTTACCATCAGTCCGAAGTCTGGGATCCAGACGCCATTCCTAGGAACCCCAGATAAGCTAATACAAGTTTACAAAGTTGTCTGATTGCAGGTTCTGCAAGTCCCCTGCTAAGCTTCTATCAAACAGAGCAGAAGAGCCCTTTTAAACCCATGAGGCAACACAGTCCCAGGATCCTGCCATTTCAATGTAACTGAGTACTGTTCAAGTTCCTTAACCGCTTGCCTACACTGCCTCACTGCTGCCTGGCCTCTCCCCCACAGCTCCCTGTCTGGCTGGGCATGGCTGGTGCCAGGGTCAGGGCTGTGGTTGGGGGAAGGAGCCCCCCACCAGACTGCTTCTGTCCATGCAGGTTGGCGCCAATTGAATCCCCACTGTCAATTTTTCCCAGGGCTCCTGTGGGGATATTTGGAGGCGGGGGCTCTAGCCCCCTCCTTCGCTGTCTGAGTCCTGGACCTAAAAAAACATTTTCTTTCCTGGGGGTTCTTGCTACCTGGAGGCTTTCGCAACTTTTGGGCAATGTTCCTTCAAGGTCCTTCTTCTTTACAAAAAGTCAGTCTGGGGCAGCTTTTTCACCCATTCCTTTTGACTGTCTCAAAGGACCCTGCCAGTTGTTCTTGCACATTCAAGCCCCCTGTCTGACATTGCCACAAACTGCCCACCCCAGTTATGGGTTCCCTGTGGCCGAAATTGAGTTTGCTGGGAGAGAGCATTTTGAACCCTGAGTCATAATTTACTAGGCGTGGGATTGAAGAGTTAGTTTAGGCAGTGCCCTCCCCGGCCACTCCCACAGTGCCAAGATGGTAGCAGTGGCAGGCATTCCTTCCCCCTTGGTGCACGCCGCTTGATGGCAGGTCTCGTGTGCCAATCGTCCCTCCTGCCAGGTCTGCCCCCGTGTTGTGGTCATGCCCAGTAACTCACCTTGGTCAGCTGTGGGGGGCAGGGGGACCTCATTTATCAAAAATCATACAACTCAGATCATTTTATATACCATAAACAATGAGTTTATATCAAGCAGAGAGCTTGAGACTCAACATTTTAACTTTATAGTGGCAGGTCGACCATTTGAGGTCTGAATTTTAAAAGAACCAATAGCTCAGGATAAACCAAAGACCATCAACTACCATTTTTCCTCACACTCCAGACAAGTGGTATCACAATTATCTTTAGACATAGGTACAAAAACTCACCAGACAAAAACTCATAAACAATGAAACCCAAACAATAGGAAATTCCCAACACAAACAATCTAAAATGCCAAGGCCTATCAATCAAATGGGAGTTGTCATTTAACAGCCAGTTCTCCTCACACTCAAGCATATACATTGGGTTACAACAACACCATTCTCTTTACACAAAGGTTCGTAGCTATAAGTTAACCATCCAGCCAAAGTTTTTCCCAAGGGACTTTGAGATGGAGCTTTCCTATTTTACAAACAAACAAACACAGACAATAATCCCCAACACGAAGTGCCACAGCCAACCAAACAGGAACCACAAAAAGAGAACCAAATTCTCAATTGAGAATCAGCATCTCCTAATCCAAAAGGGGACAAACTGAGAACCAAATTCTCTCAGACAAAAGAACCAACATCTCTCAATCCCCCCTGTTTCCCTGGGAAGCACAAATGAGCTCAATCCCAACCAGGTTCCCTAGTGCCATCCAACCTCTTGACTTCCAACCCCAAATTGGCACCTCAAAACAAATCCAACAGGGAGGCCTGAAACCCACCCCCCATAAGGGTGGAAACAGGGTCTTGGCGTCCCTGGGAATTTTACTTACAAATGGCTGTGGCTGTTGCAATATTTCCCAAATCTGTTTCCTTCTGAACTTAGTTCAGGTTGCAAGGAGCTGTGTCTACTTTGGGAAGACAGAGACGGGAGTTCCCTGGAGCTAAAACAAGCTCCGGCAGCTTTTGGGGCTGTCCCTTGCTTTCTCACCTTGAGAAGAAGTTGCTCCTACCCGCGAAGACCCATAGCTTTGACCCAGGGTTGCTCCCTGACTCTTACAGGAGTCATGGGGTGCAATTCCACCAGGCGCCGATGGGCCCACCCAGGGATGCCAAATTCTGTTACCAAAAGTTTGGCACTTGTCCCCAAGGATGCATCAGAAGAACAAGGACAAGTGGTTTGAGGAGAAGGAAAGAGGAGTTTATTAATTTACTGGCAAACAAGGAGGTTGGCAGACTTCTGTCTCAAAGTACCAACGTCCTCAAGATAAATTTTCTTTTACTCTCTTTTTTTGTGTATGGCTTGGGACTTGTTTAAAAGCAATTTTTTTTTCAAATTTATTTTAAATTGACACATAAAATTGTATGAAGTTATCAGGTACAATATAATGTCTTGAAGTATATGTAATATATATCGTCAAATGGTTAAATCTAGCTAATTAACACATGCACTACCTCACATAGTTATCATTTTTGCAGTGAGAACACTTAACATCTAGTCTCTTAGCATTTTTCAAGAATACAATATTATCATCATTAAGTATAGTCACTATGCTGTACAATAGATCTCTTGAATTTATTTCTTGTTTAAGTGCAATTTGATGCCATGGTTGCCATGGTAAATACTTTTCATAAGAACTAAGTAATTGTTGAAAGCTGTCATAATTTACCACCATTTAGTGTCAGAGTGATTTGAATGTTTTAACTTTCTCCCATCATTTAAACATTTTATCTGCATCAGAATTTCTTTTTTTATTTTCTCTGGAAAAGATGTACAGTATCTCACTGGGGAATAAGATACAGTAATAATAGTGAAAATATATGCATTTCCTGCCCCCCCAAATAAAATGGTCATCATGGTTTTATACTTTTTGGTCTGAAAGACCTAAAACATATTACTATGACCTCATATTTTAGGCTTTTAACCAGGCAAAATATCTCAGCCTTTAACAGTTCTTGGAAAAAAGGGCAATTGAGTCATCTTATCGTGGAGGGGGTATTTGTGAATGCTCACACTATAAACCTGCTCAATAGCATCATAATGAAATCATACTTCATTCAAACTCTAAAAGATAAAATTTAAATGCAGTTTTATAGCATAGGTGAGTTCTGCAGCTGTAGTAACAACATGTATTGCCAGATGTCCTGTGGCTTATGCTGTTAATTGATACCCGGTCCTCAAAGGTATCAAGATAATGAAGTATCCTAAAAACAGAAATGAACTCTAAGGCAAAAATGACATCAAGAACTTAAGTGGATACCAACAGGATTGAGAAATATGAGAAGGGAGGAATTATGTTGAAATCAAATGCTCATAAAAATAGCCAACCCATCAGAGCCAAAAGTGTTCAGGTATATTTTAATTATAGGGTGAGAGATTTTTAGCCTTCCAGGGCAACCTTTGCTTTTGTCCCTCAAAAATGAAAATTTCTTATTTTCTAAGGTGATACTGTGGGCTTATTTGGTTTTTCTTTTTTCTAGGACAAATGATAATCCTACCCATTAGTGAGTTATCTGCACATACATTGATCTCTTCTCTCTCCTCTCTTTCCTCTCTCTCTGTCCCTCCCTGCTTCCCTCCTTTTGTCCCTTCACCCTCCCTCTCTCCTCCCTCCCTCCCTATCTCCTTTCCTCCCTTTCCTTCCTTCTTTCCTTCTTTCCTTCCTTTCCTCCTTCCCTCTCTTCCTCGCTCCACATACTGTTTTGGATGGAGTTTCTGGTAGTTGTTCTTAACCTTGGGGCATTCAGTTTTCCCTGCTGGACTGAGATGAGGCCAGGTGGCAGCTGTATCCCAGAGACCCGGCCTTGCTGAAGGTCTGTGAATCCCCACTAGCCATCAGATTCAGTAAGGTGCTCTCTCCTAGGTATGCCCTGACTTTTCTCTACTACAGTTCAGCATCTTAATCCTGGGTGATAAATTCATAGAATAGCTCAAATAAATGCATGACACTGCACCTAACAAGATCTGGGCCCTGTTGTCTTGGGCTCTGTGAATAGAAAACAGAATTCCAACTTGATGTTTGATTTTTTTTTCTTTTGGAGATGGAGTCTTGCTCTGTCACCCCGGCTAGATTGCAGTGGTGTCATCATAGGTCACTGCAACCTCAGATACCTGGGCTCAAGTGATCCTCCTCCCTCAGCCTCCTGAGTAGCTGGGACTACAGGTGCATACCACCACCCTTGGCTAATTTTTCTATTTTTTGTAGAGATGGGGGTCTCACTCTTGCTCAGGCTGGTCTCCAACTCCTGAGCTGAAGCTATCCTCCCGCCTCAGCCTCCCAGAGTGCTAGGATTATAGGCATGAGCCACTGCACTGGCCTTGATGTTTGATTTTCTAACTGATCCAGTTTCCCTCTTGTTTGGTTGTTAGGGAGCTCAAAGCCAAATAGACAGTCCACCTATATTAACAAGAAAGATTCTCGTGGTATGACTTTTGTGTATTAACTACATCAAGGCTTTATTTTCTAACCAGAATTTACCATTTGTCTTACTGCTCTTCATTTTTGCATTTTCGTCCTATATAGTTTATGAATCTCTCTAGGCTACTCCACATTTTTTAAGTAAGAAGAATAAAAATCTATAGTGGGTGGGAGTTTTCATTGTTCCTGACCCAGGAAAACTTAGTGAGCTGTCAAGTAACAGAAAAAGAAAATTTATAAGGATTAATTACTTCTGGTACTGAGATACACATTAGATGTGGTATATATCTTCATTTATTATTTTTCTATGAATACTTTGTGAATCTCCTTTGTCTAATAGTTAAACATATTTTGAACGCATTAAATGAAACTCTAATGAAATATGATTTGGAGCCATAGCTTGAGGGTATCTTTTGTTTCAAAAAACAAAATAAAACCTATATCCTGTTACTTTAAATCTTTTCCTTATGTATTTGAGGGTAGAAATAATCAAGATTCTTTTCCTAGGGCATTTTGGGGATCTGGGACTAACCTTAGGCAGATGGCTTTGTGCCCAACCTGTGTGTTGTGAGTCAGAGATACTGATAAGGGTACTGTGTTTCCTCACCAACCTCTCATATTCTAAAATACCAGAATCAGAGTTATGGTTATTTGTTTAGAAATCTGAATACTCCTTGGAAAGGTGAACCATCTTAACAAAGATTTGTTTATTACATAACTGTCCATGTTTGATATCTATCTGGGAACAAGAGTTTGAAGAAGTATGAAACAGACAAGTTGGAAAGGATACTGGGAGGTACGATGGCAGAAGAAAAGGAAACGTCTTTTTAATTGTACCTAGGATGAGCTACCAGCATAATTAAGGGTGGTCCTTCCCCTGCTCTCCCCAGAATTTTAAGATTTTCCTTCCTTTTCTTCCTTCTTTCCTTCTCCCCAAAATATAAAATTCAAAAAGTTTTGGTCCATAAAAAACAATTTATAAAAACTGACTAAGGAAGGAAAAAGTCATTTATACTACATAGAAAATTTCCCCTAAAGGAAATTTTCAGTAAAAATTTTCCCCCAATGAGTGTCTATATTAAAATTTTTCCCTTCAAAATTTATTTATTTAAATAATCCTATAAAAAATCAAATTCCAAATCTCTAAACTATGTTTTCCCAAAACAACGAAGTTTCCTAGAATGAGATTATGCATCAGTAGCAGTGGCGCCAGCTTAAAGTCTTCCATGGAATTATCAGCATTGCTGATAGGTTTAGAGGAAAACTTCTGCCAAATTTTGCAAGATAACAATCAAGTACAGCATGACCTTGGTAGATTCTTTTTTATTTTAGCAAAACCACATTCTGCTTTGAGAAAGGTCAAACTCAGAGCAAGGGTACAGCTTCCTTACTGGTCTTTCATGAGTTTGTCACCTGATACAGGATGTAGTAAGGTCATAGGGTGAATTTGCTTTATCTGGACACTTTACGATTTTACCTCAAAGTACCTAATCTTTTGGGCCAAACTTTCATGGATTTATATATTGCTTTTTCTCTGATGAATGATGCTAAATCTTATTACTTTTGAAAGTTATTGGCTCTCCTGGGATCTAAAGATTTTTTTAAAAAACTTTTCTTGTATAACTGCAGACTTGTGCTTCCTCTCTAGGCTTCTGGAAATCTATATATTCCTGGCTCCACCTGCTTCCTGTCCTCTACCATGCTGCACCTTTTCCATCAAACAATGTCTTTCATGAAAGTGTAGAATTTCTGTTGTATTTATTGCTTTGGGGTTATTGGGCACAATGTTGGGCCAGATTTTGCCAAGCAAAGGCTTACCAACAATTTTTTATTGTAAGGTTAGACATCAGTTTTGAAGATCCAAGTTGACTTTTGGTCAGTGAAGATGCAGGAGGAGAGATTGGGAATTGGCCATATTAAACTACTCAGTTTAGTCTTCAGAAAAATGGTGGCAATGTGTGGGGCCTCTTGGGAGATATTGATCCTTGGGATATGGTGCCCTCATTTTTAAAACACGGACTAAAATTGTATCAAAATTCAGCACTAAGTCAAGCTTGAAAATACTCCATAATAACAGGACAAAATTTATGGAATCTACTTTCCTAAACCTTAGCTTCTTGCTAAAGCTCCATTATTTCCAACTAAAGCAGTGAGGTATAGGAAATGGAAAACAAACAAAAAAGCCACATTGGGAGTCAGGAGACTCGAAATGTCATCTCCCAAGATGAATAGTTTAATGTGACCCCAGACCTGTCACTCAAACTCTTTGCTTCAGTTACCTCATCTTGGCAGACTGAAGGCAAAAGGCTGGGCCAGATGATCTTTAGTAAAAGCCCTTATTAAAAAAGTAATCATGCTCATTATAACAAAACAAACTAAAGCAAGAAATTGAAAAATGCAGAAAAGGATAAAGAAGAATGCAGTGGTATGCCATATAACCCATAATCCTACCTGCCCTGATAGATTATTTTACATTAACATAATGACCTATTTCCTTTTAACCTTTTTTTTTTTTTGGTGTATAGTTGAAATCATTGATAGATAAAGTTTTGTGTATATATACTGCTTTTTGAAAAGCAGTAGATACAGATTGTATTGTTCTTCACAAAAGAAGGCTGGGACAAATGGAAAGGCAGACCATGTTCTTGGATAGGAAGATCTAATAGCATAATGATGTTAGCCCTTTAGAGATTGGTGGTATCCATCAAAATTACAAATGGTTATACATTTGGACCCAGAATTCTACTTTTAATAATGATTTCTAGAGATAGTACCTAAAAATATTATTCATTGCAGAATTCTTTTTTTGTAATAGCAAAAAAATTGGAAGCAACATAAATGTCAATTAGTAGAGGCCTTGTTAAATTATTTATGGCATATCCACACTGTGGAATATTATACAGCTATTAAAAGAATGAGTAAGTGATTTTTGTATTGATTTAGAAAGGTCTTCAAGAGCTATTAATATTAAATAAGAAAAGCAAGTTGCTGGGAAAATGTGTATAGTGTTTTATAATTTGTATAAAAAAGGAAGAGGACAAAGACTGTACGTTGTCTTTGGGAACAATCCTCTGGAAGGCTAAACAAGAAATCACTAATATTGATGACCTGTTTGGGGCTGGGAATAGAAACCAAGGGGACCTGGGACAGGGTGGGAGTGAAACTTTCTATTGTGTATATTTTTATACTTGTTTGATGTTTGGATAATGTGGATGAATGCATTAGCTATAATATTAACAGTAAATTAAAATAGAAATAAAGAATTTGTTGTTCTTTGCTAAGAAGATACTATTGACTCACCATCAGTAGGACTTTCATTTCTATTTTAACAGTGATATATTTGCACAGAATCTTGATACCACATTTCCTCAATTGTAAGATGTATTTTTCCCATGTATTAAAATTTCTGAAATGAGTGAATTCCTTTGCCTATTATATATGAATATATCATACTTTATTTTGCTATTTGGTTATCATTGGACGTTTGGGTTATTGCCAGGTTTTTCCTTTAATTTTGTCTCCATGAATAATTGTCTCACACTGTTTATTGAATCATTAAATCTTTTTTTTCCTCAACAATTAGAAACAATGCTACAATGCTACAGTATAACGTGGCACTTAAAAATGTGGACTCTAGAATCACATTGTCTGGGTTTCAATCCTGGGCCTAACACCTCCAGGCTCGGTAATTTTGGCAATAACCCAAGACTCCTCTAATGTGAGATGGGATTATAATGCCACTTATCTCATATGACTTAGAACCATACTTGGCACATAGCATGAGCATTCAGTAAATATTATTATTTTTTGTAGCAAAGGTATGTCTAGATAGATAAGATTTATTCCTGTAGGACAGATTTCTGGAAATGGTATTATTAATATTTAACCAAAGGGTGTAAATACTTAAGGATTCTTGACAGGTATTGATAAGCTGCTATTCATGAATTTTTATTAATTTACCTGCCTTTCAGCAGTATAGTACCAACAACTAATATATTTTTAGCCCTTTTTAAATTTGAGAGGTGATAGTATTTAAATATCAAATTTTTAAAACTACTAGGTTGATAGAAGTTTTTTTATTCCATATGTTTAATTGCTGTTTAGATTTCCTCTATTATTTAAATCTGTCTATTCACGACTTCTATGCCATTTTCTAAGTCTCAGTATTTATTTTACCAGTTTATATGAACTGTATATAATACTGATACTTTAACTCTGAATTATTTATGAATTTTTAACTTGTTTTTAAACAAGTTTTTAAAATGAACTCAGATTACCTTTTTTTTCCCCCAAAATACATGGTAAATATCAGATTACCTTCTAAATTAAAAATACAAAGATAGCATTTAAACAAAGGAGTATACATAGCATATTGCAACAGTTTAAAGACTAATAACAAAGTTAACACCTCTGTACTCCACACTCAGATTAAGTAGAACATTAGCAATACTTTTGAGGGCAACAGTGTGCAACTCCCCAATCTCGTTCTTACCAATCCTGGCGTTACCAAAGTCTTGAATTTTATTTCTTGCTTTTCTTTATAGTTTTACCATATACATATGTATCTCTAAATACTATATTGCTTGATTTTTCCTGTTTTCAACTTTTGTATAAATGTAATCATAGTGTATGTATGCTTCTGTGACTTGTTGCAATGTTAGTCCTATCATATAAATCAGGTCTCTACCTGAGTCTATTTCTGGGTTCTCTAGCCTGTTCTGTTGCTCTATTTGTCTCTGGTCAATACTGCAAAGTCTTAAATATTATAGCTTTATGATAAGTCTTAATATTCAGTAGGGCAAACCTATACATACATACCTGTTCTTCAGGAGTGTCTTGGCTATACTTGGCACTTTGCTCTTCCATATATAATAAATGCTAGAAGAAACTTGTAAAGTTCAATGAAAAAAAACCCACCTGATGGGTTTATGATTCAGAATTGTATTGTATCTATAAATCAATTTGAGAGAACTGACATCTTTATAATGTTCTATTTATGAAAAAGATATGTCTTTCCATTTATATTTGTGGTAGACAGAATAATGGCCCCCCAAAGATGTCAATATCCTAATCCCCAGAACTTGTAGAAAGGCTATGAAAAAGATTCTCCCCTAGAGCATTCAGAAGGAATGTAGCTATGCCAACTTGATTTTAGTCCATAAGACCATTTCAGACCTCTGGAATGGTGAGATAATAAAATTGTGTTGTTTTAAGATGCTAAGTTTGTGGCCATTTGTTACAGCAGCAATAGCAAACAAATAGCTATAACAAAATAGTTTGCTAAATTTATTTCTAATTACTTTATAGTTTTCATTGTTTTTTAAAATGGCATTTTAAAAATTAATTTTATTATTTCTTATACCTTGGAGAAATGCTGTTGATATTTGTGAATTGATTTTTGTATCCAGGAATCTTGCTAAACTCTTATTTATTCTAATAATTTATCTGCAGATTATTCTATCATCTATCATTTTCAAATAACTACAGTTTTATTTCTACTTTTTCAATTCTTTCTTTCTTATCTTATTTGCCTGGTTAGACCCCTAATATTTGATAGAGGTGATAATAGTGGGTATCATTTTTTAATTCCTGTTTTTTAATGGAGATGATTTTAATGTATCACCTGCTGGAGAGTTTTTGAAGATACTTTTTTTTCTCTTTGTGCTATATTCTGAGCAATTTCTTGACCTCTATCTTCTAGTTTACTAATGACCTTTTTATCTGTTTTTAATGTGCTAACTAGTCCATTTGGTTTTTTATTTCAATTATTAAAATATTAATTTGCAGTTATTCTAATTGTTCAGATCTGCTTTGTCAGTTTTTATATATTCTCCTGTTCATACTTGCAGTGTTAAATATATTTTATGTATTTATAAAATAAATCTATAGTTGGTAATTCCAATGTCAAAAGTTGTTACGAGTCTGATTTTGCTGTTGTTTCTGATGACTGTCACATATGATGGTTTATTTCTGCATGTGTTTTAGGACTTTCAGCTGTGAGGTCATGGTCCTTGGAACTTTGTGGGAATTCTTTGAAGCCTGGGTTTAAAGTGTGTCCCATCAAAGAGAATTTTTTTGTGCCTGCCAAGTGCTAGCACTGTAAGAAAACCTGATACTAGCTGTGTAACTCTAGGCAAGTTTATTTAACCTCCTAGCCTCACTTTCCTCATTACAATGGGATAGTGAAAGTATCTACTCGCCTGGGATGCTGTAAGGCTTACGTGAGTTAATATATGTAAAGAGTTTAACAAAGTGCTTGGTATGTGGTATGTTCTCAATACGTTAGATGCTATTATTATCATTACTGACATTTTTCTAGGCCAGCTACGACTAAGCTGAGTACAGGACACTCGATGATATCACCAAGAACTGTAAAGCACCACTGTAACATGACTTGCCAAATAGATTCAGATATACTCTGGCCATATCATCCTCTAAAATGGAGCTCCATACCTCCTAAATGCTTTCCTGAAAGTCTCGGATCACCAGAGAGGCTGGAGTTGGGGTTGAGAACAGTAGAGAGGGATATCAATGGGGAAAAGTGGTAGAAGTGTCTCCTCAGAGGAGCTGCTGTTGATTTTAGAGGGTCCCCCAATAATAAGGCTGGTTCACCACCCAATTATCCTACAAAAAAGCCCTTTAGGCAACACACCTTGCCAATGCACCCAGAGCTTCCAAAGAGCTTTTTTATGAGGCACTCTGAAAAATTAATGGCCAGCAAGGATCCCAGACATTTCAAGAAACCTGCAACATGAAAGACAGATACCAAAACAAACAGAAAAATGGAATTCAGACATCAGAAGCCAGAGGGCTCTTGACCCTGGAAAGAATAAAGTCTAATTACAATCACTGCTGTGAAGCTGTTTGATCAGCAGAGTTAGCACTGCTACGGCCACAGTCTCATATTCATATCTGATATTAGGATTACTTTCAACTGAAAGTAACAGAAAACCAGGCTATGATGGCTTAAATAAATAGCAGTTTATTTTTCTCACATAACAAGAAGTTGGTGGTAGCAAATGCAGGCATTTGTTTAATATCTCCATTATGGCAGAGATGGCACCTCTGTGATTTTCTCACTCCTTTTTCGTTTTTTTGTTTGAGACAGGATCTCGGTCTGTCACCCTGGGTAGAGTGCAGTGGCGTCATCATAGTTCACTGCAACCTCAAACTCCTGGGCTCAAGTGATCCTCCTGCCTCAGCCTCCTGAGTAGCTGGAACTATAGGCACATGCCACTATGCCTGGCTAATTTTTCTATTTTTAGTAGAGATGGGTCTCACTCTTGCTTAGGCTAGTCTCAAACTCCTGACCTCAAGCGATCCTCCCACGTAGGCCTCCGAAAGTGCTAGGGATTTTCATTCTTTTCGTCATGGTCCAAGATGGCTGGCTATTGCAGTTTCAGGAATCACATATTAATCAAGGCTGCTGCTGGCCCTTTGCCCTTTTTAAGGGTTGGGAATCCTGTACAGGTTGTGAAGGAGGCTGTTAACAGGAGTGCTTAATGACTGCTAGAGGCTCACAGGCACGTTTCCTGATATTAATAGAGCCCAATTTCTCACTGGAGGACTCTTGGCTTAGATTGGTAAGTGTTAAATGCAAGTAATCAGGTAATGATCATTGGTAAATTAGTAGATTGTGCTGCTGCTGACACCTGTTTACTTAAGACAGTTTCCTATCTACTTAACTGACAGTGTACCCATGTGGGACTGTTATCACCAACGTCAAAAGGATGTTAAAAAAAAGAAAAATTCCACAGAGTCTTAAGAAGACAGTTCTACAAGCACATCACTTTTCAATGGTTTCACATTTGCCATTTAAAAACTGTATTTCATGTTATATATGATATATAAGACATCCTCAGATAGTTTAAAAATATGTTGCTATGACCATGTGAAGCTGGCAGTGTTCTATAGCATTCTCTACAGAGTTCTCAGATCCTCAGGAGATCAATCTAGAGATGAGCTGGGCTAACTTGGGAATCAGTCCCTGGAGCTAGGCTGTGGATGACAACAATTTTAACCTTTTTCTTCTAAACATAAAAAAAAGCTCAAACACTGTTATATAATGGTAATGTACATCAAAACAATTAGGGGAAAATCACCCATAATTCCACCACCCTAACAAATAAACCGATTCAGTTTTCCATGTTCAGTCCACATATCTTTAATGGTGATTGACATATCCCTTTAGGGCTGGGTGCCGTGGCTTACACCTGTCATCTTAGCACTTTGGGAGGCCCAGGCAGGAGGATTGCTTGGGGTCAGGAGTTCAAGACCAGGCTGAGCAACATAGTGAGACCCTATCTCTATAAAAAATAGAGAAATTAGCTGGGTGTGGTGTCATGTGCCTGTAGTCCCAGCTACTTGGGAGGCTGAGGCAGGAGGATTGCTTGAGCCCAGGAGTTTGAGGTTGCCATGAGCTGTGACCATGCCATTGCCCTCATGTCTGGGTAACAAAGCAAGACCCTGTCTCCAAAACAAAACAAAACAAAACAAACAAAAATGCAAACAAAAAGATATATCTCTTTAAATAACAAATCACCAATCCAAATGCAAGATGCTCTTGAGCTGAGAGATGCTTATATAGCCTTGAGGGATAGGGCCACACAAAAGGTTTGATTCATTGTCTTGAAAACTCTCCTGACACTTACAAGGTAGCAACTTAAAAACATCATAATCTTCTCTTCAATTTTCAGTTCATTAAAAAAAAAAGAACAATCACAATCTGTGTATACATCTCATCTATTCTAGATTATAATCTCTCAGAAGACAAATGAGGACAATGGTGTGCTCATGATTGCATTCCCTAAAATAACTTGTGTGTACCTTGGACTTAAAAGACAATTAATAAATATTTGTTGAAAGAATGAATGGGGCCAATCAAGATGGGTGTGTGACTGCCAGGGACTGGGAGCAGGAGGGGGAAGCCAGGCTGCCTGTCCCCAGCTCCTCTCTGACGTGGCCAGTGACAGTCATGCATGAGAAGAGGGCTGGGGTGGGGGTGGGGGACACCACCATGAATCTTCTCAGTGTGACTCTGGAGTCCCTGTTCTTCCACTTCTGGTCACCCCGGGCTCTCATCTCTGTTTACCAAGAGACCAGAGAAGAAACATTGTGAGATCTTTGAGAAGCCTTCCTCTCACAAGTGGCACAAGGTCAGAGATAACCATATCCATGCACATTTGTGTCTTTCTACAACGTCAAACTTTTGTTGATGCTACTTCAATCACAAAAGCCACAAGCATGGAGTTCCCAAGCAGGCAGTTCTCAGTACTGCCCATTCACTCAGTAGTCAGAGCCGCAGACACATAGGCTCAAGCCACTCCACAAGTCAGTCGATATTGCAAACCACACATAGTAATATACTGAATCAATATATAAATGTTATAGATTAAAATTTCCACATTGAACAAAGTAACATTTAACATCAAAAGAAAAGAGGATAGGAAAAAGGGGGTTAATAAATCAGTCCAAGGAAAGCGGTGTGGACAAGAAGATGGTCCTGGGCTGACCTGGTCCGTTGTCAGTGGAGTGGTCAGTGTCTTGCAAGGAAGGTTTCTTGATTTGGGCAGAACTGGTGGCGGCAGATGCCAGTTGCTTCTCATGAGTGACTGCAGGCCAGTCACTATAGAAACAATGGCATTTGGCCGGAAAAGTCCTGCTCTTTTTATGGCCTTTGAGTCATCTGATGGGGACTGATATTAAAGGGTTATGCCCTTATCTGATTGGGTGTGGTTTGTAAACATCTCTTCCTTGTTGACATGATGCCTTTTAAAATGTCTTTTTCTAAGATGGAGTTGCTTATGTCAAGGGTGTTCTATATACCTCCCCTTTGGTAACTACTTGCTGGGGTTGCTGTAAGGATTACATGAGTTCACATATGTAAACTCTTTTACAAAGTGCTTGACGTGTGGTATGTTCAGAGATTTGGGAGGGTGCGTGGGGGCATAGCCAAAGTAACAGGCAGGCCTAGAAGAGGCAACCTAGGGATGGCCCTGAGCAGTTAGGGGCCCAAGGACATGAAATGATTTGGAGACAGCCAGTTAAACATTTACCAGCACATCACTGAATAGAGGCCTGTGCTGGAATAAAGAACTGTGTACATAGGGACTTCATGACTAAAAGCAAATGGACAAAACCATCAACTCCATCGGTGGTGGTGGCACGATATCACAAATGGCAGAGTGAAAGGAACATCTGCACTCAGGGGTCATCATCCAGGAATAAGACCAAACTAGCCCCTCCACAGCAGAGACCAGCAAGAATCCTGGACATCACCTGGATCTGAGGCCCCTCTCTCCTACTGCCCCAGAATCATGCAATCCTCTGTCACTGAGCCACCATTCTGAGGATGTCACTAGACAGCTGTCCTCATGACTGAGTCATCTAATAGACTCTTTAAGAGCCAAGACCAAGAGACTTTTGATTGGCTAGTTAAACAATTTTTACGTAACTAAAGAAAGTAAAACTTGACGAAATTTCCTTGGGTGCTAGGGAGATAAATTTCTACAGGATCGGGGATTCTTGTTTTTACTGAAAGAGGAGAAAAGGTTTTTAAAGAATGGTAAGAAACACTATTCTAGACTAGAGAATAGATACTCTACTTTCTATAGATCTCCTGATTATGTTATCCTTGATCTGGTATACATTAGACTGGTTGGGGAGGGAAATATATAATCATACACACACACACCCCCACACACACACCCCAAACAGGATCTATTATTCTTAGTCTGTCCCAGCCCCCGAAATAATCATTGAATTTGTAAGTAATAGTACTGATAGGGAGTGAACAAAGGTCAAGAATGTCTATTGAATCCATTACTTGGCACTTTTTAAAAAATAGTGATTTTATGCTAATATAGGGTTGTTTGGACCTGGCTGCATCAAAATAGCTGTTTAAAAATGTCCTGCTTCAGACCTGTGTCCTATTTGGTTTTCTAAACACAGTCTATCCTCACCACCTTACTCTCTGCTCCTTAAAACTTTAGCCTATAGAGCACAGGAGTATTTGCCTATGCAGAAGTCAGGAAGGATCCATTCACAATAACCATGACAACATGCTTTTTACAAGTAGTAGGGGCAGAAGTAAAGCCTATGCAAATCCTTTTTTTTCATCGTATCTTTTAGGTTTGTTAAGTATAACTTTTAAAATTCTAGGCATTCAACTACCTGTATATGATTGATAACACAGTTTGCTGCCTGCACAATGTGAAAACACCATAGTACATGTGAGACACACTAGCAAACATAAGAAGCCATATTTGCTCAATCTTTCTGCCAGCAGAATTTCACAAAGCCCCTGACTCAGTGACTGCGTGCAGCCCTCTGGAAGAATGCCCTGAAGACAACAAGCAGGATAGAGCACAGGTTCCCACATCTCTTGCCTGAATCGCTGCATTTTTAAAAAAGATAAGTTTAAAAAATGTATCTTTCTATCCATAAGATAATGTCTGACAGGATTAATGATTATGCGTCTGTAATCTATAACCAGATGTGTTCTCACACCTAAGCTTTGATGAGATTTTACCCTAATGAAACTTCTGAGCACATTTGATGTAATTTCTGAGCACATGCAGAACCGCTACCACCTGTATATAAGCTGTGGGCTGAAACACTGCTTTGGAGCAGTCTAACAGATACTCTTTGAAGGACTCCCCTGGGTTGCAATCCTCAATTAGACTTCAGAATAAAACTAACTTTAATTCTTTAAAAGCCTGATTTTTTTCTTTAGTTGACACATTTAGTGGGAACTAGGGGGCAATTGTATCTTTTGTGGTAAAGTCCCTCACTTGCCTGATACATTGTGGTTTTCTTGTGCAAAAGAGGTTGGAGGTAGAACAGGGAAGCAAGGAGAAATGAGGAAGTCAGGAGAGTCAGTCATTCAATTAACAAATACTTATTGAGCCCTATTATATTCCAGACACTATTCTAGGCACTGTTAATAGAAACAAAACAAAGATCTGTGCATCTGGAGTTCTAGCAGGATAGAGCTGAATAAAGTTTCATCACAGGGTATGTTGGACACCAGTGTGGGAGCTGTTGATGCACTATGATGCACAATGTTCACATTTGAGCCTATGGGATGCATCTTGTAGCTACATTGGAACTTACCATAGATATTAATTGCATATACTCATCTGTGAGAATTCTTATAGCAATCGTGGTGATAGATACTGCTAGTTACCTATTTTCTTTAAAAGATGGGGTCTCATTTTGATGCCCAGGCTGGAGTGCAGTGGCTATTTACAGGCATGATCCTAGTGCACTAAAGCCTTGAACTCCTAGCCTTAAAGTATCCTCCTGCCTCAGCCTCCTGAGTAGTTGGGACTACAGGTGTCTGCCACCACGCCTGGCTTTCTAGTTACCTATTTGGTGACTATTTCTCTCTTCTTTCTTGTTGAGAAATTTTATTAGGGCAGCAATGGCTTTTCTTGGCATAGGTATGTACTTTCCTAGTCAAATAGGGGACCATGTGTCATGGTTCTGGCCAATAAGATAATACAATAGGGACAAAGAGAGTTGGCACCACCTTTGGCTCATTCTTTTCCCTCTGTGGCCTTGAACAATATGTAATTCCTGAAACTGAAATAGCCATCTTGTACCATGAGGAAAAGAGTGAGAAAATCACAGAGGTGCCATCTCTAACATGATGGAGATACTGAACCAATGCCTGCAGCTGCTACCACCAACTTCTTGTTATGTGAGAAAAATAAACTGCTATTTGTTAAGCCATTGTAGCCTGGATTTTTGTTACGTGGTTGAATGTAATCCAAAGTGATACGAGACTGTGGCCATAGCAGTTTAACTCTGCTGATCAAACAGCTTCACAGCAGTGATTGTAATTAGACTTTACTCTTTCCAGGGTCAAGAGCCCTCTGGCTTCTGATGTCTGAATTCCATTTTTCTCTGTTTGTTTTGGTATCTGTCTTTCATGTTGCAGGTTTCTTGAAATGTCTGGGATCCTTGCTGGCCATTAATTTTTCAGAGTGCCTCATAAAAAAGCTCTTTGGAAGCTCTGGGTGCATTGGCAAGGTGTGTTGCCTAAAGGGCTTTTCTGAAGGAAGATTGGGTGGTGAGCCAGCTTTATTATTGGGGACCCTGTAATGTCAGAGTCTGGAGACCTTTTCTCTGGGACTATCCAGTTTCTCCAGAGGAGAATTTCTAATTTGGTTTGGTGGAGAGGGGGGAGGTAGATAGATGCTCAGTTACTGGCATTCTGGGAACGGGACATGCCAAAACTTCCATAATTCAGTAATATAGCTTCTGATGTAATACTCCAGTTTTCAGCTCTATGACTTGTTCTTGCCCTGCATTTGGCTTAGTTTCCAAGTCCAGAGACTCTTGGGTTAATTTCTTCAGAGTATGAACCTCCATTCTGCCGTGGGGTGGTGAGCAGAGAGGGGAATATTTGTCTGGAGGCTTAAGACTGGGTGAGGGGACCTGGGACTGGAGGTCCAACTCACATATAGTCCACCAATCGCATTACTTTAAGAGTCACATCTTCACTTCTACCTTTTGTGGTTCTTGCTGCCTCCAAGCTCTGAGACTTTCAGTTTCCAGCTCATTACTCATTGAAATCCCCCTCTGAGATGCTTAAATTTCCATTTCCTCTGTTCTATTATGTCAGTTATTACTTCCCCATTCACTTTCCTTATTCCATAAATTTGATGAATATCCTTTATTCCTGTTTGTTCTCCAGCTTTTTGGGAGCTAATACCTTTTTACTGTATATTCTTTTGCTGTTATTTTACTGGTGTTTTGGAGGAGGCACAGGAGTGCGGTCATTCTACCAAGTTTTCCTTTCTTTTTCTAGTTAACATAATTTTTTTTTTTTTTTGAGACAGGGTCTTGCTCTGTCACCCAGGTTAGAGTGCAGTGGCATCATTATAGCTCATTGCAACCTCCAACTTCTGGGCTCTAGCGATCCTCCTGCCTCAGCCTCCCGAGTAGCTGGGACTGCGTGCACCACCACCCCTGGCTAATTTTTCTATTTTTTATAGAGACAGGGTCTCACTCTTGCTCAGGCTGGTCTTGAACTTCTGGCCTCAAGTGATCCTCCTTCCTCGGTCTCCCAGAGTGCTAAGATTATAGGTGTGAGCTACCGCACCCAGCCTAGTTAACCTAATTTTGAATTTCAGGATTGATGGGAGTGAGCATCTGTCTTAATCCATTTTGTGTTGCTATAGCAGAATATCACAGACTGGATAGTTTGTAAAGAAAAGAAACTTATTTCTCATAGTTCTGGAGGCTGGGAAGTCCAAGGTTGAGGGGTCCACATCTGGTGAGGGCCTTCTTGCTGCATCATGACATGGCAGAAAGGCAAGCGAGCACACAAGACAGAAAGACAAGATAGGGGCCAAATTTATCCTTTTATCAGTAATAACGGCATTAATCCATTCATGAGGGATTAATCCTTCATGCCCTAATCACCTTTTAAAGATACCACCTCTTAATACTGTTATAATGGCAATTAAGTTTCCAACACATGAACTTTTGGGGACATATTCAAACACTGCAGCATCCCAATAATTGGCTGTAGGAATGAAAACCCCTGAGAAGAACTGAATAGTTGAGTAGATAGTGGCAGGAGCTCAAATCAATTACAGTGAAAGAAACCCCACCCGCACAGGCTTAAGCAATAGAGGAACTTATTGGTTCATGAAAGTGGGAGATTCAAGGGGTTGAATGGACAATTTTGATCTAAAGGAGAAATTCAGAGAGGGAACCTATTATGTAGGAAGAAGACAAGGTGTTTAAGTTAGCAGAATTAAAATGAGTTAAATTGGTAAATTCAGGGCAAAGTGAACATGTCAGCCAAAAGTTTTAGAAAGAGAAACAAAACAAAGAAAGAAATAGGTAGGAATTGCAGAATGTCTGTTTATGTGAACATAAATGCAAAGGGGGCCAAGAATACAACAGGAATTTAACCTGGTATGGTTCAAGTTTCATTCAAGTTCTGGCATGTTGGTTAGTCCCTTCCAGTTGTTCTGCCAATGGAACACCCTCTTTATGCAATGACATGATAATGACAAAGACTATGTGCAAATGAAGTAAACAACAATTAGGGGCAAAACTGTTAGTGGTCTAGCTAAATGAACCTTGGAGGACTATCTGGAGAGGAGATTTAGAAGTGATGTGTGCCAGATAAAAGAGTAATACCATGAGGAAAATAATTTCTGTTATATAAAAAGGATTATTTAGACCCTGCAGGCTTGAGAGTAATTGCAGGTATTCCAACCTGTTGTCTCTCTCCCTAACTTTGGTCAAGTTGACAAAGATAATGAATTACGTGTTGGCATATTCTATTGTCTTGCCAGTTGTTTCATTGGCACCACTGCCTAGAATAAACTCCAGGAACCCAGGACTGGGAAATGGTGAGAGTTTTTACTCTTGGTGAGCTGGGTAAATTGGTCTGGATTCAAGTGATTACACCTGCTGTTCCTGAGTGGCTGGTAGAAAAAAAAAAAAAAAAAAAGGAAAGGGAGTCAACATGGAGCCAGCTTCAGATATAACTGGATCCAGGGGCTCAAATGATGTTGTTCAGGCTGTTTCCCTATCTCCCAGCTCTGTCTATCTCTTGCAGCTTCATTCTGGGCTTCTCCAATCCCAGACTCTTATGTTCCCAGTTTAGCAAACCCTGTAAAAATGGCAGTCTTTCCCAACAGCTCTGAAAAAAACCTCCTGGAGGTGATTCTGATATGTTCTGCTTGGTCACATATATATCTATGAACCAATCGATGAGACTAGGGAAATAGAGAACTCTGGTTGGCTTGGTTGGGTCACTTGTCTTCTCTTGTGATGCTGGCCATGTGGCCCTGAGTGAGAGTTCATCCCACGTGAGACACCTGGATTGGGTTCCTCACAGGAAAGAAGAGTTCCGTCATAAGAGGGAGGAACCAGACTGTTAAAAATGAGAGTTGTCTATTATAGGTTTGTTTGCCACTGATGGATGGATGGATAAGAATCTTGCCCTTCTGTGCTGGCCACCATGGCCCCTAATAGAGATCACATCATTCAATACAAAACATTCTAAACTTTCAGAATGAACACAGAACTGATTTGTTCTATGTAGTTTCAAGTAAATTTTAATTTGGAGTGATGATCATAGAACTGCAGAAGTGATTCTATTATGATTTTGCTCTTTAGCCTTCATAAATACCACCTTAAAAATCTAGCTGTGAACATGGCAGCAGCTGATGGTGGAGGCATAATTTTAGAGCAGGGGATGTGTCCCAATGGGCTTGCAGTGTCCAGCCTACTTTGAACCAGCCTTCATCTCAATGTCCTTCACTATCAAAAGCTTTTGATCCAGTTTATTGGAATTTTTTATTTGGAAAAGAATTTATTGGTGACAGCTTATGTAAATTATACCTAAAAGATGGCTACCTATGATAAAATAGGATTTGCTTTACATTTTATTTATAACATTTTATTTATAGTCAGTTTTTCTGAATACTCATTTTATAAGGTGAGGAACACCTATGGAATATAAAACTGGGAATTGGTGGGGTATTTTTTTGTAAACTAGATGTAGTCGGAATGTTCCTATATCTAGCCCATAGGAATAAAAAAAGTCACATTAACAGTAAATGCCTACCTGCAAGACTTCAATAACTTCCCCTCACAAAATCTTCACCAGTTAATCTGGGAGTGGTGAGTGGGTTTCTTGCATGTTCTTAGGAAGAAGTCGGCTCATGCTCCCGTGGAGGTCCAGTCTCCCAGTACAAGTCCCTCGTTCCAAATCTGTTGGATAAAGGCACTGACCCTGTTGATGGGGCCGTCCCTGTAATTTCTGCTTTTCTGCTGCCCCATTGTATGTGCTGATTCTGACAACGCAGCATAAGAAAGTTTCTTCAACTTCTAATTCTAACACTGCTTTTCAGAAAGCCCTAACGAGTCCACAGGACCAAACAGGTTGGGGTGGAGTAGAGGTGAGAGATGAGAGGCCATGTTTTCCTCTCCACTCTCTTCAGACTCTTTTTTTTTTTTTTTTTTTTCAGAGACAAGGTCTCGCTCTGTCACCCAGGCTGGGGTGCAGTGGAACGATCATAGCTCACTGCAACCTCGAACTCCTGGGCTCAAGCCATCCTCCCACCTAGGACTACAGGCCCGGGCCACCATGCCTACCCTCTCTCCAGATTGTTGTCCATAGCCTTTCCCCTTTTCCTTTCTTCCTCCAAATTCCCCAAGCCTCCAGGCATAGCTCTCCAAGTCAAGCATGAAATACCCCTGTGCTTGTTTACTAAATCAAATATATGCCCCAGAACAGGAGAGGGTGTGTGTCAACCATCCACACCTGCCTCTCTGCCAAGGTCCACTGGGTCACCTGCCTCTCAGATATATTGCTTTTCAGAATAATGTTATGGAGACTTTTAAAAACAGTTTTAAATTATCTGTTGCAATGGAGCAAGGAATAGAATGGCCATGTGAATGTTGACAATGATTTTATTTTTTCCCAATCCTACAGTAAGCCTACACTCTCTTTGTTCTGTATCACATACTTGTCATATTACTCAGCACATGTTCATAACTGATGTTCTATTTTTTCTTGTGCCCAAATTCATTAAATAAGAGAATGAATACTGTATTCTGCAAGTGTTAGATGCTGTAATCCTTAATACATTTTTTAATAAAATTGGGAATTGTCAAAATATGTTAAGTAACTTTTCTACTGATGCCAAACATACATTAAATTCTTACTCAAATCCAGTGTTGGGTATCAGTGATAGAATAATTCTGAATTCATTTTTTTCTTATACAAAATTTCCTTCAAAATTTCTTCTGAATTTGGGCAAGCTCCAAGAAATATTCTGCAGAATAATTATGCCCAGTACTAATGAGTCATTCTGTCCTTCTCCATTTGAATCACATATCAGTTTTGGCTTTATGAGTCTTTTTAAAAAATGATTTTGTAATCATCTAAATAAAGTTTCTCTTGATGTTATTATAGTGGGAAGATTAAAATTTTCTCCAATAATGAAAATGTATAATAATTTTTAAAGATTAAAATTTATCAGAGGAGTTTGTGAATCATAACAGTACTCAATTTTTAACCCCCTTTAATATTTTTCTTGCAAAAATATGAGAATGTTTAAAAGCTTCAATAACTTCATCATCCTATTAAAATGTCTTTTTAATTTTTCCAAATTTCCTTCCAGCTTTGTCCATATGTGCATATATTTTACATAGCAGTAATCATAGAGTATATACCCATGGCTCTAACTGGGGGCAATTTTGCCACCTTGGAGAGTTGGGAATGCCTGGAGACATTTTTGATTGTCACTACTGGGCAAGGGTGGTGCTACTGGGATCCAGGGGATAGAGGCCCAGGGTGCTGCTAAACATTCTACAATGTACAGCCCTGTCTCAGCAAAGGATTATCTGGTCCAAAATGTCAATGGTGCCAGTTTGAGAAACCCTGGCACACACCCACACATGCACACACATTTGTGTATTAGGCTTTAAAAAACCTTTCCATTAAATAATTAATCCTTTTTTATTGTTACAAGAGTCTTATTAATCCCTTAATACATCTAGTTGACAATCATAATTAACGATTTCCCTACTCTTAGATGTCATAGATAATGTTATGACCACCTCTATTAATATGGCTTCTATATTAGTTTGGATTAAACTTAAATTCTCCTGAGTAAAATTACTTTGACAAAGGGTATTATCATTTTTATGGCTCTTATATTTGGTACAGGGATCTTATAAACATTAACTTTGGCAAAACACATTCATTATTAATAGTTTGGCAAAGAGAATTAAAGTCTGCCTTTGACTAACAGTTTCTAACACTATCATTTGGTAAATGGAAAGCACTGGGGGAAGATTCTGACAGTTTTAACTTTTGAGTAGATGATGTGATTTTAGGTGCAGGGAGGACATCTCTTTACCCATTTATGTTACCCACTGTGTTTGAAACCTCACATAAGTCTGAGGGGGGAAAAAAGCTGTAACAATCTGCCTTAGACTTCTTTAAGATATGAGTACTTGGCATGGACACAGAGAGGGTTGGGACTGTGCCTTATTCATCCTTATATCGGGGCCCACCACAGGACCGGGTTGAAAATGTGTATCATAAAAGTTTTTTGAATGTAGGAGTGGTAATACATGAAGTGACTAGTGAATGTAACTGACTTTACTGGGGCAGAAGACAGCACAGAAAGCTTTGTGTTCCCACATGTTTTATGGGAACACACAAAAGACATCATGCTACGATTGGTTCTTGCAGTTATCATTATACTTAATGATTTAAAGATTGTTGCTTTTGCTATCAGACTCTGCTAGAAATATCTGCTAAGGTTGGTGGAAGAAGCCAAGACATCAAAGGTCTGGGGACAAATACATGGCTTTTCCTCTCAGCCAGGATGAAAATGCACTCATCCAATATCAATTTTTGTTTCATTTAACAGGATTAAAAAGGCATTAACAAATTAATGAATTAATAGATACATTTTTAAAAACTAGAGAATATGTGTACATGGCACAAAAAATTGAAAAGTATACAAGAAAACAGTACATAGAAACAAAGCTGTGGTTTCCAGCAATCCAGTTTCCCTTCCTGGAGGCTTACCATGGATTTGTTAGGTATAGGCGAAAAACTGCTATAATTAACAGATCCCAAAATAAGGTACACAAGCAAAATAGAAGATTGTCTCTCTCATGTAACAGTCTGGAAATGTGAGTTGCAGGCTGGAGGGTGCAAGGTGACTCTATTCCATAAAAATCATCCAGGTATGCGGTGCTTCAATCTTATGCTCCGTCATCTCTTATAGTGCTTGCACGGTAGACGCTAACTCAGCACCATCTATACTCCTGCATGTGGGAAGGAGAAAGACACAGGGGGCAAGCGATTTTTTTGAAGCAAATGATGCTGAAGATGTACCATCATTCTGCTCATATTCCACTGGCAAGAACTTTGTCACACGACCACACCTAGCTGCAACGAAGTCTGGGAAATGTATTCTTTAACTGGGTGGCTGCATGCTAAGCTGACACTCTTACTGCAGAAGAAGGAAGGCTAGAGGGGTGGGGCTGGGACGGGAGTTGGGGGAACTGATTTTGTAGCTGTGGGTGTCCAAGAATGAGAATCAATTCTTTCACAATGTATCAGTGATGTCAACTGGATTATGAATCATTGAATCTGCCCCAGGGTTGAACTGCGATGCCTGGCATGTCACAACTAGATCCTTCCAAAATGCCAGGAAGTAAATAAGTAGCAATCAATAGAGGTCTGATGCTTCAATCCATTTAATTTGCAGATCATTTGTCTTTTTTAGCCCATTCTTCTCTTTCTCATATTTGAACCTCTAAGACCGGGGCTTGATAAGCTGGAGGTCATTAGACAATGTTCCTTCTCCATGACAAGACTGGGCAGAGCTAATCTTTTAAAGTCGTGAAGTGAATGAAATTCGTCTTTGGCAATCTCAACTTTCTTCACCCTTCTTTCCTCTTCTGGTGTCTTCCTTCCCTGGGTACAGTGCACGTACAACTCCTCCAACTCCTCTTTATGTAAGGCTGTGGTTACAAAACTCTCTCTTCTTTTCTCACCCAATAATTATTTCCCCTTAGTACCCCACCTCTAGCTGGTTGATGGGGCTGGGAAGTGGGCAAAAAAGGGGCTTAAGGAGTAGTTGAAATGTTGCTGCTTGTGAAATAACACAATCAGAATAGGTAGAACTGTTGTCTTACCTAGTTTAAAAGGACTAGAGTTTGTCTTACTGGCTGCAGGACCAAAAAAAAAAAAAAAAAAATTCTATGTCTAAATTGCAGTTAAACAAGTTAAGTATTCACACAGAAACATTTCCAAGAGTCAATTCTGTAAATTTTCACTTCTTTTCTGCAAAAAGCATTGCACTATGCAAATAATCATGCAGATTAACTTTTTTTCTTCTGCATTCCTGTGGTCACTTTGGTATCATTTGTAGACCAACTGAAGCCATCTTAGAGACTTTGTTTTCAGATTGAGATAAAATGACGTATTAGTACTTTCTTTTTCTCACTGAAATCTTATAATAAATTTTTATTATAAGAGTTGATGTGGTGATATGTTAGTCGATTATTGCTATCTTTAGTTCTCTCACCTTGTTGCAAGAGTATTTAACGTTTTTTTCAATTTCTGCTGCTAATAAAAGAATTGAAAAAGAGCATACTTGTTGGCCAATACTTGACCAAGACTCAGTAACCAACATATTTTATTCAAATAGTGCAATGCTTCCCACATCATGGCACAGATAGAGAATATTAATATTTGTATGACATACTAGTGTAAGGTAGCGTCAACTGGCCTGGAGGCTTTGCCTACACCTGACCTCACTTAGTTGCCCCAAGGGTTAAAGGGAACATTACCTTAGCATACCCCATTAACTGGGCAGCTGGATTGGAGAGGGTTTATCTAAAAAGCTGCTATTGAAAATGTGGTCTTCATGTCTGCAGCATCAGCATCATCTGGGAGCTTATTAGAAATGTAGAATTGCAAGCTCCATCTCAACTTACTGAATCAGAATTTTCATAAGATTTCCAGGCGATTTACATGTCCATTAAAGTTTGAGAGCACTGATCAAGAAAATAGTGAAAATAATATAACTAGATAGGATGTTGAACTTACAGGGCATTAACAAAACAGTAAATCATTAAAATGTTGTTCTTTTCTCCTGGTAGAAGTTTTACTAAAATGGCACTGAATGGGATTTGAGGTTTGTTTCATTCTATGATTTTCCTATCATCATGGAGCTTCTCTAATACATATGAATAAGATTTTTCAGTATTGTACAAATGTGCAGTTCAAAGTATGTGGTCTACTTAAATCAAACACTCAATTTCATTAGGTGAGTGTGGAGGATAAAGAGGATTCACCCAATAGCCATTTCATCCTCCTTCAAGTATGCCTTCCTGTCCCATAGAGACAGGAAAATTGCATACTCCCAACTCTCTTGCAGCTATTACTGTGTAAGTACTTAGGTTTCAACAATCAGATGCTTCTTATGTAACATCTGGAAGGCTGTTTCTGCTTCTAGGCATGGTGGTAGAGGCATTTTTTTCTTCTGTAACAGTGGTACTAGAGGTCCTGGTGTTCATTTATTAGCTTCATGAATATCGGGAAACATGGGTGGTGCATCTATTTTGCTGGTGCAGATTATATTTGGTATGGCGTGATTCTGGAGCTGGCCATTGAAGTGGCAGCTTCCTGATCATGGTGGCTTCCAGACTGTGGCCATGGTGGTGCAGTGGTGGAGCTGTCAGCTTCTCAATGAGGGAGAGCACAGCTCTTTTGGTTTTCCAGTTCTGAGGTGTTGTTTTGAAAGTCAATCCATTAGTATTCTCAATTTCTTAAGTGCTTTAATACTTCTAGTTTAAACCAAGTGGAGTGTATTATGATCTCTACAACTAACTTTGATTGATATAGTCTGCTCTACCTGTTTTCAGGATCACTCATGTATTCACTAATATTTTAGCAAATATTTATTGAGGGCCTTCTATAAACAGGTGTTGAGATATATTTTTTTCCAGAGGTGTAAAACAATAGTTTTAGTTCACACAAATTATAGGTTGGTTAAAAAATTATACTTCCAGGGAAGTAGTTCTGTCCAAATAGGGCAGAAAAATTAAAAGTTCCAATTCCAATGTAGTCACCATAGATAGTTCACATGTCCTTATTGATATAGTGAAAAGAAGATGGGAATTTAGAGACAAAAGATTAGTCTTTCTGAACTTCATCTGCCAAATGGAGACAGTAAGGACCTGCCCTATCTACCTTATAAGGTTTCTGTGACAATCAAATGAGACAATGTATGTGACACTGCTTTGTACATAGTAAAGTGCTACACAGGGCTGGTTATTTATTTGTAATTAGTAATAATAGTAATTTTATCCTACAAAGTTTTCAACATCAGATGGTTATAAGAGCACCTTCAAAGAAAACTACTTTTGTTTGCCTAATTCCTCAATTCAGTACAAATTTTGGTTTTCATATAATGGTGTGCCTAAAGTAAATCAGAGAGTAACTACTTACTTTGTAAAGGAATTTTCACTTTTGAAAATATTCACAATAGGAAATTTTTTGTTAAAATGTCTCTCTCACGTTTATTACAATTGGTTGATTTACAAATTTAAATCACACATATTTTGGTACATCTGCTGCACAAAATGAGCCCTATCTGTTTGGTTACTTGAAAAATGAAGTCATATTTTAAAAATGATTTCATTTCAAATATGAGTGAGGAGAAAATCAAATTTTAGATTAGTCTTTAGGACACTTGTATAGACATAATTTGCAAAGTTTACATGCTTTGTTTCAAGTGCCAGAGAAAGAGAAGCTTAATTTAGATCAACAAACATCTAGTCAGTGCCAGGCAATGTTCTAGGTGCTGAAGACACAAAGATGAATGAGACACAGTCATTCCCTATGCTACAGTCCAGTCCAACCCTGTCCAATGTGGTAGGCACTTTTTAATGTGGCTATGGCTAGTGGGACTCAGACATTGCATTTTAAATTTTATTTCATTTTAGTTAATTTAAATTTCAATAGCCACATGTGACCACTGGCTACTATACTGACCATCACAGATCTGGGCCAAATCACATAGCTGACTTGTGGTTACCAAAGACAGGATGCATATGCAAAACTCTTTTGTTCTGTTTTAAAACAAAGGTGGCCTATTAATTTTCTGGATTTAGGGGTAAGGATGAAGAAACTGCTGTGACAGTTTGGGAAAGTAAACAGCAACAAGGGAAACAATTATACAATTCTGTTTAAAAGCTGTTCTATTGATTCAAATGTTCCCTAATATATTCAGAATGCAAAGACATTGCCTGGCCTTCAGAATGCTGAAGACAGCAAGGGTCAAAACACTCAGCTTTAAAAAACCTAGTTTATGTGTAACCTTCAGAATCTGTTGTCCTTTTTACATTAAGCAGTAGTCTCAGCATCCAAAGATTAGGAAAGAAGAATGAGTGAATTAATTAGTAACTTATTTACCAAGGAAACTTCCTTGATGGGGTGAGGTGGGCCGTTCCTAAGATATTTTTATTTTGCTCAAATTTAAAAAGAAAATAATTGTGAGCTTAAAACCTTGAGTTATTTTTCTTTAGGAGAAACAATAGAATATTCTGTGAAATAATTGGAAGTGATCTATAGCACTTAATACCTTTTTGTTGTTAAGTATGAGCAATTATTTGTTAATTTTTTTCTATATTTTCATATGCAAGGTGAATTTGGTTTGATTAAATCTATTCTCTCCCAACTGTGGACAGAAATGCTATCATTCACTCTTTACTAAATTATAATTTATTAACATTATTTTAAAATATCTAATGCACTATCAATTCACATGAGTCAGAGAGAAAAGTGAAAATAATTTAAATATTATTTTTAAGATTAAGGTTAAGTGGCTGTAACCAGTAACAAGAATCTGAATTTTACCTGTCATTATCTGGTAAATGAGTGAGCACTTCTAAGGTCAATCTTTCATTTTTGCAGATTTACCACAATTTTTTTAAAACTTTTTTTTTTTAACAATTTTTTAAGAAGCCAAACACTGTGGCAGCCGGAGCCCCAAAGTAGTTGTGCATGACAGTTCCTGAAAGAGTGTACCACTGTGGTTACACTCGACTACACCTGGAGCTAATATTGCTCGGGGGCACTTCCTGCAGGGCGCATCCTCCTGGAACTGTGGCTTCTTTTGACCATAACTAAGCAAATGTGGGTTGAATTAAAGGGGCTAGTTTCAGCGACAGCACCACAGTACTCTTTCTCTGTGATCGCTGTCAAGCAAGCAAAGTGGTATCATCAGAAATAGTGCACTCTGACTTAGCAAAATTTCATAGAAACTAACTGATTTGTCTCTGAATAGCTGGATTTCAGGTGAAACATGTTGTCTTAATCATAACAAACCTCTACAACTCTAATCCTTTGGAAATGTGGCTCACAGGAAGATGTACATGAGGCTTTATTTGACTTTCACAATAGTTGAGGCAGGAAACAAAAGTTTTGTATATTCAATGAAATAACAGCAATATTGGAAATTGAGTTTGCATATGAAAAACTCATCATTTACCCCTCTGGTTGTTCAAAGGATGCATCCATCAGAAAAATGGTGACACTTTACACATAATTTCTGGGCTTTTTCTACAGAAATTAAATGTAAAAATTAATAGCAAAACATTATACTTGTTATTTCCTATGGAAGTAAATCAAATATACAAGCGCAAATGGTGAAAACTATAATCTTTTTGGCCCTTCCCAGAATTACAGCTGTATAAACCCAGGTATAAATTAGTGAATGAATTAGTAACATGATAAGTGACTATAAATTAGATCTGCATGTCCATGGTACTAAATAACACAATATTTAAATCATCATTCTTCTGATAAAGAGTACTGGCTCTGCAACCAGATTGCTTGGGTTCTAATCCTGGCTCTCAGGTTTATATTAACTGCAGCTCTAGGGCAGGTTTCTTACCCTCCCCTAGACTGTTTCTTTAAATTGCATAACAGGCAGAGTAACAATAATGCCTCCGGTAGAGGGCTTCTGTCAGAATTGTTAGCTCAGTGACTAGCACATTATATGTGGTGGTGGTTATTATTGCATGTGTATTATTGTATAGATAATTGTAAGATAGGCTTTACAATTGTAAGCCTATCTTACAATTGTTACTATCTTAAAATTGTAAACCTATTGTAAGATGGCCTTGTAGCCTATCTCTTGGGTATGTGCCATGTTTCCTGAACTTGATTGCAAGTTTTGGGACGGCAAGGACCAGCTCATATAGTTTTCTAGTCCCCTCATCATCTAGCACAATGTCTTATGAATTAGTTTACATAGGTCAGTAATGAGATTTAAAACTAAAGGGCAATTCAGGGATAGCTTATGAAGGCCCTTGACTCTCAGTTTCCCTAGGCCTGCCCTAGGCCTGTCTCCCATTCCGGTATAATCTCTGAATCCCCTTTGAGATGTGGCAATGGGAGCTCTTAGCTGCTGCCTACTCTACTCAACAGCAGCCAATCCAATCAAGTACTCAGAAAATTGGCCAAAGGTCTGAGTCTGTAATGTACAAGAGGTTCCAGATGGTCATAACATTTAGGAGCTGTTTCTCATTTTTTTAGGCATTTCTGGCTACTGGGCAGTGTGTCATTTCTTTATCTTATCTAAGTGAAATCACATAGAATATAATTTATGTCCTCCCTCTTTAGCTTTTCTCATGGCATAGTGACGAGCTAGCTAGCATTTTCCTTATCAAAGAACCTATTGTCCTGACTGAACAACTCATCTGCAACAAGCTCAAATATCGCCCACGGTCAGTGAACTGACTGATGTCCTTTAAAAATGCTTCCAAAGTTTTACTTCTTCAATAATTTTTACTCAACAGTTTGGTTTGCACTAGTCACAAAAAGAATGAAGTTTAATACTGGTACATATTGACTCTTACCTACTGTTAGTGTACTGTTAGCTGAGTATAGCAACCTAGGTTTGGCAAGGCTGGATTTCCTTACTTATTGGCATGAGAGTTGCATTTTAACTTGGTATAATTCGTAGGTTGAATGCGGGGCTTTGAGAATTTAAAATATTTTCACCATCACAAGTAATATTTGGAAAGTTTATATAAAGCCTAATAAATTCACAGTTGGGAGTCAAAAGAATTTATCAAACTAAATTTACCTTGCATATGAAAATATAGATAAAATTTACAAGTAGTTGCTCATACTTAACAACAAAAAGATAGTTAAGTGCTACTGATAATTCCTAACTACTTCACAGAATATTCTATTGTCTTGTTTCTCCTAAAGAAAAATAATTCAAAGTTTAAAGCTCCCAACTTTTCTTTTCTGTTTCTTTTAATTTGGGCAAATTAAAAATATCTTGGGAATGGCCTACCTCACCCCATCGGAGAAGTTTCCTTTGTAGGCAAGTTTACTAATTCACTCATCCTTTCCTGATCTTTGATGCTGCTGAAACTACTATAAAAAGGACACTAGATTCTAAAGGTAACACATAAACAAGTTTTTGGTTTTTTTACCGACAGGGTGTCGATCTGTCACCCAGGCTGGAGTGCAGTGGTGTCATCATAACTCATGGCAACCTCCAACTCCTGGGCTCAAGCCATCCTCCTGCCTCAGCCTCTTGAGTAGCTGGGACTACAGGCATGCACCACCATGACCGGCTGATTTTTGTATTTTGGTAGAGTTGGGGTCTAGCTCTTGCTCAGGGTGGTCTTGAACTCCTGTCCTCAAGCAATCCTTCCACTTTGGCGTCCCAAAGTACTAGGATTATAGGCGTGAGGCACTGCACCTGGCCCTAAACTAGGTTTTTTAGACCTCAGTTTTTTGACCCTTTCTGTCTTCAGCATTCTGAAGGCCAGGCAATGTCTTTGCATTCTGAATATGCTAGGGGACATCTGAATCACTAAAACAGACTTTAAACAGAATTGTGTAATTGTTTCCCTATTTCCTATTTACTTTCCCAAACCATTGCAGCTCTTTCTGCTTACAACATTTTCTCATCTGCAAGTTGAGTTTCTCATCTGCAGCCAGCTCTGCCACTCCCTCTTTAATACTTCCATTTTATTTTAATTTAAAAAATAAAATTCGAATTGTTTTTTAGTTTATTTTGTCAATATAGACCTGCAGCCACATGCAAATTTGATTATAGCTGTACCGTGTTGTGGAAAATCTTGCAATTGGATTCCAAAATGACAGGCAGTGTAAATTACAAAGTACAAAACAGAATATGTTAAAACATTGTCAGCAATAAATAAAAATAGCTTTTTGGGAAGAAATAACTTTGGAAAGGAGAGAACTGGGCTGGAGGAAGAAACAATCCACACTGTTACGAAAGAAAGGGCCACATTTAGGGAAGCATCTGAGAGACAAGGACAACAGAAACACAGGAAACTCTTGATCTCTGGCAATCCTACAAGGGGTAACAGAGGGCAGTTAGGTTGCCTTAGATTTGCCAGTTTCTCTTCTGAACGATATACTGGACTTTTATTTCCCAAGGACGACTCATTCAGCATTTTCGGGCACCCAAACTGTGCCGGAGATTTTACAGGCAACTAGGTTTACAAAGATGAAAAGTGCACACAGTTCCTGTCCTCAAGCGCTCCTAGTTTTTAAAACAGAACATCTTAAGAGGTAAGGACGAAGGGCCCTGCTGCAAAAGGAGAACGCAGCAACTAAAATCATGGAAGAGTCCTCAGGACTCCAAAGAGGAAGTGAGCTGTAGTCCGACGGACAAACAATTTTGATAGCCTTTCGTATCTCTCGAAAATAAACGATAAGGTGAAATAGATTGTCCAGGAGAGACAGATTTGGGACGAAGGATGAAGTTTTACATGGAAGGTTTGAAACATATTTAACTGGAGCAGGGACTTACACAGACAAGTCCCCTACGCTGCCCCTAAGGAAGGGCCCCGACCACGAGCGAGTGGCAACCGCTCCAGCTGACGCGCGCGGGCGCAGAGCGTCTCCTGCGGACCTGCACCTCGCCGGCGCTCAGCAAATGTTGACAGCTGTTCTCGAATACCTAGTTAGCGGCGGGAGGAGAGTCCACCACTTGTAATACATTTTGCACACAACATAGCGGGAAGGCTAATTTCATGGCTCCAAATCTTTTTGTCCCCTCATCCCTTGCAGTTTTAGGACTCTGTGGTGATACGTCCGCAGGGATTTTAGAGGTTTTCCTCATCCCCTTTTGAAGAGACTAAAAGCATTCAAATTAGCGGGAGGGCGGTTAACACCCGCAGCCCTGGCCCCACGGCACGCCTAAGCACCCGGCCGGGTTCACTCCCAGCCTGGCCTCGGGTAGCAGCCTCACCGCGCCAACGGTTCCAACCGCTCCCGGCGGCGCACGGTGGGCGTTGCGCCGCCGGGGCTCACAGGCCAGCGGCGAGTTCAGAAGGGGCAGGCGGGGAGGCGAGGCCGGGCCGCAGTCGGTTTTTGACGAGCAGCCCTCAAAGCCAATTGGAAGCCTGGTCGACTTTTCCCCTGCCAATAGGGAGCAGGACCCAGGCGCGGGGGGGAGCGCTTCCCGCGGGCTGCGGCTGGATTTGATCCTGCGCGGCGGCAGCGAAGGCGGGGGCGGAGGCTCGGCCTGGGCGGCGGGGAGAGGATTAGGGGAGGAGGGAAGACCGGAAGCCACGGTCGCGTCCCCATCCTTAGATTCGCTCCCCCGGGCTTGGAGCGGAGACGGAGGAGGGAGAGGCTGAATGTTGGCTCGGTAATAAAGGGGAGCGACCGCTCCGGAGCCTCCTCCCGGGGCGACCCCCCTCAGCCCCCCGCTCTCCTCAGCCACCCGGCTCCTGGGCGCGCGGCCCCCGCGGACGGCCGGGCCGAGGAGACCTTCGCTGAAGAGGCGCTGCCCGCGGCGGGGACTGGCCGACGGCATCCGAGGCCCGCGCCCCACCGCCACCACCAGCCGCCTGCCCGCCGGTCCCTCCAGCCGCCGCCATGTCCTCCTCCTCCTCTTCCCCCAGGGAGACGTACGAGGAGGACCGGGAGTATGAGAGCCAGGCCAAGCGCCTCAAGACCGAGGAGGGGGAGATCGACTACTCGGCCGAGGAAGGCGAGAACCGCCGGGAAGCGACGCCCCGGGGCGGGGGCGAGGGCGGCGGCGGCGGCCGGAGCTTCTCACAGCCGGTAACAAAGCGCGCCGCCCCGTGTGCTGTGCCTGGCGGCTCCCGGGGAAGCAGGGCTGGGCGGCGGGGCCTCTCGCCCGCTGCGTTTACCTCTTGTGCTGCGCAGACCTGGTCGGGAAGCGCCGTCTTTTCCCTTTGGGGCTTCCTTTCTTGCTTCTACCTGTTTCCCGCATCCCGATTGCGAACCCGGCCCGGCCTGGCTGCAGGCCCCGCGGCGAGTCGCCTGCCGGGCCCTGAACTTGGGGAGGGTCGCGGGGCGGGGGCAGCGGGGAGGCGTTGCTTCCGCTCCGGGGGGCGATTAGCTAGCTCTTTGTTAGTTTAACTCCCCGGGCTTGGGGCCAGCGTGCGGACCGCCGGACGCCTCGGCGCCGCTGCCCGCTGCATCCGCGCGCTGGTCACCATCGCGGGATGGTTGCCTCGGTTCCACTGAGGGATCTCTTCGCCTCGGTCCTGTGGAGAGCCGTAACTAAATGACTTAGTACGCCCTGGCGTTTACTCCCTAGTTCCTTTGAAGGTTTAATTTAGAAAAACTTAATCTTTGCAAGCTTGGCGTGCATGCTTTACTACCCAGTTTTGTGATGATCGCTCAGTACTTTTACCTCTTCTGTTGCAAAAATGAGTTCGTAGGTGTTGGTACACCCCTACCTTCAAATAAAACAAATCTTGTAATTACTTCAGTTCTTCATTGGCGGTTTATGTCCTGTTTTCCCCCCAAAGGAGGAACTGGAACTAAGGGCTGCATTCAACACACATTCCTAGAGTCTTGTCTTACTCTTAACAAAAATGTTAGCCGGAGGCAGAAGGAATGTAAAAATCATTTCATCCACAGCGAGTAGTCACTCAGCTTCAGTGGGATGGAGACTTTAAGGAAACAAAGCAAAGCAAAAGTTTTTGCCCTTTTTTGGTGCACTTAAATTGTCTTAATGACTTAGATGTTTTTTAAACATTTAACACATTTGACTTGTGATTAATTCAGCAAACTTTAACCGAAATTTACGAAGTTGTACACATATATTCTAGTATTAGATTAAAATGTTTTTCACCTTCCTTCTGTAAGAGGCAGATTAGAAGCCTTTTTTAGCTGTTTGAATTCTTGTGTAAAAAATTCTGGTCGGTAGTACCCAGCGTTAGAGTTTCCAATAAAGAGACTGCTACGGCTCGGTGTCCAACACATTTAAGGAACTTTTTCTTCCTCAAAATAAAAGTTTCCTTATGGTTAGCTATTACTTTTGATTTTTATGCCTACCTATTTGAAATATTCAAAATGTAACTTGGAAGTGTGAATAAAGGAAATGCATTTCTTCTTAAGTTTCAGCTCAAAGCCAACTCTGTTGTGGAAGTTGGAAACAGGAATAGTGTAACTGACATTTAGGTGTATTTGATCAGTGTACCTCCTTTGTCATAAGTCTTGTTTGTTTTTATGCAGCAGCATGAAGTGTCTTCAAGCATCTTGGAAAGATACTTAAATGAATTTATAAAAATTTGTTTCTGAAAACAGATAAAGCATGAAACCAATAGTATTATTTTGGATATTGGGAAGAAAATAATATATCATTAATATATCCAAAGCGAATTGTGTGGAGCAGTGGAAATAGCATTGAGCAGGGTTTGGAGAGGGTCTTAGCTAGCATAAATTTATGTGAGCTTGAGAAAGTCAGTTTACTACTACTCTGAGTTCTCTTAGTCTATAAAATATGAAAGTTGAACTACGTGCCTTTCTTATCTGAAGCAGTAGTTAAATGACTAATGTAATGCAGCTTTTAAGTTACCTAGGCAGAAATTAATATACACAGATTGAGTTATAAATTCTAATTTTTATCTTACTGCTGTATGTTTCTTAGGAAAGGGCTAATTGCTTTTATTTAACAGTAGAACCAATATGGTACAATGAAATCCAATGAAGGGCCTCGCAGAGTGGCTCACGCCTGTAATCCTAGCACTTTGGGAGGCTGAGGAGGGGGGATTGCTTGAGGCCAGGAGTTTGAGAACAGCCTGAGCAAGAGTGAGACTTCGTCTCTACAAAAAAATAGAAAAATAAGCGGGTATGGTGGCTCAAGTAGTCCCAGCTACGCAGGAGGCTGAGGTAGGAGAATTGCTTGAGCACAGGAGTTTGAGGTTGCGGTGAGCTATGATGATGCCACTGCACTGTAGTTAGCCTGGGCAACAGAGCAAGATGCTGTCTTAAAAAAAAAAAAAAAAAACTAAGGAAGGTTTTTTTCCTTGTTTTTAGACTTTTTTTTTTCATCGTGTAATTTTTGGTACTAT
The DNA here is from genome assembly GCA_023783475.1 of Daubentonia madagascariensis. Taxonomy (NCBI): domain Eukaryota; kingdom Metazoa; phylum Chordata; class Mammalia; order Primates; family Daubentoniidae; genus Daubentonia; species Daubentonia madagascariensis. Next base: position 32,721,872 of record JAKFHU010001035.1, on the reverse strand, counting down.
TTTGAAATCATTGCGACTATGGAACCTGTGCATAATAAAATTCTTTTATTAGGATAGGCATTCCCTGGATAGATGTTTACCATCTAGGGTTGCTTCATGCAGAAATACGGTAATTCATCAACTTGAAAAGGGTTCGACACAACCTCGGTGGTCCTTCAGCCCAAAGAAGAAATACTTTTGTGGTCAGACTATTAAAGTAAATGTAGATTAGGTGCAATGATAGGCAATCTTCAACTGTAGTTGGAGGTTTGTAAAATACAAAGTAAGACTTCGAAGATTTACATTGTTTGGCTTTTTACGATTAAGTTTCCTTGAGTGCTTTAATAATATATTGACTAAATTTAAAGAGGAAAATGAGTATTTAAGAAAAACATTGTGGTTCTACAAATGCTTTTAAAGATGAATGGATCATTGTGAATGATCATGATGTTTGAAGATGTAAAGAGAGAGAGTTCTTTGGATATGAGAAATAAGACACCCGTTGAATTTATGTCTTCTGGCACTTACTTTTTTTAGAGCAAAAACTTCCAGGGTTTTTCAGATTCACTGAGCTACACTGTTAAACAGGGGTTGATTATAGAGGTCCATGCCATGTATTATACGGTTACTTTATTCTTGTGGAGTAAATAGTGTTCTTGCATTTAGCAGGCATGACCTTCAAGATCATACTAATAGTAAGTTTATATATCTCTTTACTTTTAAGAAAGCAGCTTGACTTCCAAATATTAGAGCTTCACTTGGCAAAACCACTTCAGGAATTGAATTGGGATGGAGTGCCAATTTATTTTGGAGATTTTTAAGTTTTTCTTTTACTGTATTTTTTGCTGGTAAATAAACAGGCAGATCATAGTATTAATAGTTTGTTTGCTGATGAGGTGAAAATTTAAGTTTCTCAAACTTTAATAAATAGACTTGCAAGATAGCAAAATGCTAAGATAAAATTGTAGCTCCTAGGATTTCCAAACAGGATTATATACTACGTAGAGAATCCGATTTGAATTCAAGATACACTATTATACTTGTATGATATAAATTACAGAAATATGGGACTGTTACTATTGCCTATTGGATGAATATGGGATTGGAGAGGAGATGAAGTCACTTTGTTAGTTTAGCTCCCACAAGAGAAGTTTAGAAGACTGTGAGTATAGTAACCATGCTCCTGGAAATACAATAGTTCAAGGATGTGTGCCCCAGAGGTAAGTGCCAGAGCCTTATGGCATGCATAGCAGTAGTGTCTTGTGTTTCCTCTAGCTTATCTGCTACAGCAGAGTAAGGATTTTTAGGCCTAGTTTTGGGAAAGAAATGAAAAGCAGTAGGTTTTACTGTCTTTTGGCTTTAACAAGTGACTGTTTCTTCATGTTAGTACATATGGTGAAAAGAGCTGCTAATAGAGCCAGTAGCACAACCAAGGCGGGTGTCTTGGCTCTGCTACCCACAAAGTTTTTGACTTAACCTCTCTGAGTCTCAGTGGTCTCTATGATCTCTTACTTCATTGAAAAATAATAATTGAGCTTCTACCATGTGCCATGTGCCCATCTTGGTGATGGGGTTATAATAGTGAAAAAATACTCCAGATCTAAAAATCTGTGATTCTACGTCATATATTGCTTTTTTCCTCCCTGAAATTGAGTGCAGCTTTCAGGGATTATAGCCACAGCAACAACTCAGATAAGCGAAAGGCAGGGAGGGGTAGGGAATTTATTGGCCCGGGTAACCAGGAAAGCCAAATTGTGGCATTGGTTCCAGGCATGGCTACTTCTAGGAACTTAGATGATGTCATAGGGACTTGATGCTGTCTCTTTCCATGTTTCGGTTCTGCAGGGTGGTAAAGCTAGACTTATATTCTTATAGCTAGCAGTTAAAGAAGCACCTTCTCTCTCAAAACCCATATTTAATCCCCCCCCTTTTTTCTTTAAGGGAATGGGGTCTTGCTTTCTTGCTGAGGCTGGAGTGCAGTGGCACAATCATAACTCACTGCAACCTTAAACTGCTAGGCTCAAGCGATCCTCCTGCCTCAGTCTCCTGAGTAGCTGGGACTACAGGCACTCACTACCATGCCCAGCTAATTTAAAAAAAAAATTTTTTTTTGAGATGGGGGTCTTGTTGTGTTGCCCAGGCTGGTCTCAAACTCTTGGCTTCAGGTGATCCTCCTGTCTCAGCCTCGTGAGTCTCTGAGATTACAGGAGTGAGCCACCATGCCCGGTTCTATCCCTTCTTAACCATTTTTGCTCCTCCCCTCTCCTTGCAACTGATCAGTGGTCCACCTCTGAGGTTGGGGAGGGAGGCATAACTGTGTGATTGAAAATACCAGTGTAATAATATAGAGTTGAGGAGTTTTAAAACAAAACAAAACAAAACAAAAGAAGAGATATGGGGCTCTGGGTAGGCAAAACCAAATGATTACTACATGAGCGAAAAAATAAAGATTACTTTTAAAAAAGTTTTTGAATCATATGTGGTATTCTTTTTAATCTTTGCTCTATTATGTGACCAAATGGATCTAAAAACTTTGGATAGGAAAATTAAGAGAGTTTTCCATATTTTGAATCTGCTATATTGTTTCTTTATAAAGAGAAAAAGTCCAAGTAAAGAGATATATTTGTTTAATTTAGTAAGAAAAAAACCTACAGGTTAACTCGAAGCATAGTATGAGTTAAAATAATGTTTATAGCTGTCCCTTAAAACTTTGTCCTTGGTCTATATGAAGTGTCCAAAGTAAGGTAGAGGATAATCTTATATACCTGGAAATATTGTACTCATTTCTTGGCACTATGTTGATAAATTCTAATATATCTAGAGAAAGATTACCAGGATGGAGAAGGCACTAGGAATCAGACCATAAGAAGAGTGACAGAAGAATCTGGAGGATAGTTAGCTTGAAGGGTAAACTTAGGTGTGGTTTAAGAAATCATTGCAAATCCAGGTAATTGGAAGGTTACGTAAAAGAGGGAAATGTAGATGAGGGTAGGGGGCACCAACTTACATTTATTGAACACTTGTTCAATGTGGTTTTTAAATTTTTTGGTTTTGTCTTGTAACACAGAAACTGAGGCTCAGAGATTTAAAGTAATTAGCCTAAGATCACTGAGCCAGTCAGTGTCCAAAGATTCAAACACTGTTCTGACTCCAAAAGCCATTTTGGATAGGGAGTTATGGAAGACAGATTTGGATGCATATGTTGAAGACTTTTCTAAAAATATAATGGATTGTCACAAGGTAGTGTGTTTCCTGTATTTGGAGGTGTTTAAGGAGAGTCTGGATTATCATTTGGCAGTGGTTCTGTGTGTGTTTGGTGTCAGGGAATGAAGTATTGAATTTTAGGATGATCTTTTAAAATTGTATAATTATAGGAGGGCAGAAAAAATTGTTCAATGGCTTGTGTTGTACATGGAGACAATTGAGAAAATAAAAAAGCCTTAAGGACATTGTACCTAGCCTTTGTGAGTTTATAGTTTAGTTTCTTTTTGCTATAGGAAGAGGTGTTAATGGGCCTTTCTCATTCCTTTTAGATAGAAGCTTCATTTATACTCTACTGAGCTTCTCTTCAGTAGAGTTTGATCTTTAATCTGCAGTAGTCAAAATTACTACTGGTCTAGTCATAACCATTCCAAACTACTAGCCCCTCAAAGGCCAGCCTGTAGTGGGGACTAAATAATGCCCCAGTTTACCTAAATAGTTGGCTCAGTTTTCCTAATGAAAGGATTTTGCAATTAAAAAAAAAGGATTCATACATTGCAGGCATTCCTTCATTTGCTGGGTGTGCATGTGGAATATTGTGTGTAGTCTGGTAAGTATTAGATATAATAGACCAAGAGAGAGCCTAGATACCTAAACATTGCAAATGGAAAGAACTTGTGCTTCTGTATGAGAAAGGATTAAAAAAAGACTCCTTAAGCTGTAGAAGACATGATCAAAATATTAATATATGGATAGGAGTAAACAATACAGACATCCATCAGTTTAGTAATCAGATTCATAGTATGATGCTTAAAAGAGGTAATTAAAGAAGCTCTACATATGATTTCAGATTTCTTCTCACCAGTAAATAGTACAGGTAGAGAAAAGAAAGTGATTTAAGAAGAGTGTTAGTATTTGGGGGGAAAAAGAGTGGGTAGAAGACTAAGCTCTGGAGAGGATGTGGAAATATAGTTTGAAAAGACATCTTTAACATATCAGTATTATATTTGGAAATAACACTAGGGTTTTTTTCTCTTTTAAATAAAAAAAACTACAGAAAGGATGAGAAAATTTTAGGTTAAAGAAAGGGGGACGTAATTTAAAGTTAGAGAAATATCAAGGTAGATACACCCACAAATGGCAGATTCATTGAGTGGGAATAGGGAAAGACATGAGGTGGGATGTGTTTTCTGTCTTGAGGTTGAGATAATCTTATCTTCCCCTAAGTACCACACTGATTGTATTTAACATCTTGCTTTTAGGGAATGACTTTGGTCTCAAGCTATTCCATTTAGGAAATGTAGTTAAATAATAATATATTAAAATGAGATATTTGGAGGGATTTTAAAATTGGTCCTGTAATCCATTTCTTTGTTAGAAGACCAATTGGAAAAATAGTCATAAATTTTAACCCTGTATTTAGGATAATGGTTACCCATGATTGGAAGGGAAGGATAAGAAGAAGAGATATGATCAATTCATTGGTAGTGTTTTACTTACTAAACTGGATGGCGGGTTCATGGGTGTTTTTTTATATTCTTCATACCTTTTTGTAGATTTTAAATATTGAAATAATATCGCACCTTTTTATTACATAAAATGTTCAATTACACATAACCTAGATTCAATAGTTTTTAACATTTTGCCACTTGGGATTTTATCTCTTTGTCTATCTATATTTATATACATACTTTTTCCCCTAAACTGTTTGACAGTAAGTTGCAGATGTCATGATACTTCATCCCTAAATATCCCAGCATTCCTAAGTATAAGGGTATATTTTCCCATAACCATTACCTTTTCATACTTAAGACAATGATAATTCTATCACGTTAATGTAATATCCTGTGTGTATTCATATTTCTCCTAATATGTCCCTAACTGTCCCTAATATGTCTTCTATAACAATTTTAACTATTATAAAATGAAGGCTCATACATTGCATTTGGTTGTTGTGTCTCTTTAGTCTCAATCTGGAATCTTCCTTCTGCTATTTTTTGATGTTAACTGAAGAGTTCAGGCCAGTACAGTTTTCTGTCGCCCTTTTATTTTTGTCACCTGATTTCTAAGAACTGACTGGAATGACTGTGTCTTAATTATATTGTGCAGTTTATTATTGTCAAATTATTTTGAGAGTTAAACTTGTTTTAAACTTGTTTAAAAGTATACTCTAAATTTGGTGTTTAGGTATTTAGAGCTTTTTTCCTTATTGTTCTTCAGTTATATTTAATAATTTAATGATGATAATGCATATTTGCTTGTGGAGTTTCACCTAGGCAGAGTCTCATTTGTTAACATTGCTTAAGAGAGTGTTGGTTTATATAGGGTGCAATCAGTGTGATTCATTTCAAATATAGTGGCACGTAATGACTTCTGTTTAACCATAGAAAAGACTGAGCATAAGCAATTCAAATGGAATTCCAAGGATTGAATTAGTATTTGCAAAGGATTAAATTTATTTGTTAGGTTTGACAAAAGTGTAAGAGGAGTCCCGTGGTTACTTTATATGTTTAAATCAGTTTCTTTCTTTAAACTCTGACAATTTTTTTATTGGCAGGGCATTTCATTTGTTATATTTTCCAAACAGTCTTATAATAAGAAAAATTGATGAGTCATTTAAGATGGCCTTAAAGAAATTTAATTTTATTAAAATAATTGTTAAGTTTGATTGGTAAAACATTAGTGCTTTCAGATTAGTCTGTTTATAGGAGGGAAAAAAAACCTTTATTAAATAGATTGCCTTTAGTATATACATGGATTGTACATGTAAGTTTTTTCTCATGTGATGCAAGAGAAGTGCCCAGTGGCATTTATAAATATAGATCTTTGTCTTAATAGAACTTGAATAAGTAAATGAGAGCTATTTGAATTTTAAAAGTAATTCTTACAGATATTACATTTTAAAAGAAACTTTAAGACCGTATTCTTACATTTTGAAACATCATGCTGGGCATACTCAAATATACATAATATTTAGTAGATGCACAGGAGGGCTTGCACTTCTGAGTATTCCTTGTTCATCAGCAAAGATGGTACCTTCTATAAATTTAAATTGTCATGTGTAGTGACATGCTAAGTGAGTAACTTCAAGTTATAGTGGAACTAGATAACCAATTAAATAAGAACAAGAGATGATATAAATCTATATTACAGGAAAAATAAGTATTATCTTTATATTAAGGAAAAATTTTTAATTGGGACTTTTTGTTCATTTTGGACTACTTAAGATTTTGATTTTAGGAAGGTAAAACTGAAATTATGAGAATTATATATATTTCCAATTATAGCATGCCTTATGTATCTGCTGAAATTTTTTCTGAGATTTCCTTGAAGTTGGCATAAGTTATTAAATAACTTCTTTGTACTTCTTATTGAGGTAGAATGCTCCCTTTTTAGAAATTAGTATTTTCAGGACAAACACTTAATTGATGATTTTATTCTCAGCTCCTTTTGCTAACTTGTAAATTGTAGTTTGGTTTGGGATTTTTTTTTTTAATGTTTGCTTTTTAATGCAGGTTGAATTTACTAAAAGATTAAAATTTCGACTTTTAAAGTTTTTAACTAGAAATCATTTTCTCTTGCTAGGAGGCAGGTGGAAGTCATCATAAAGTTTCTGTTTCACCTGTCGTCCATGTTCGAGGACTCTGTGAATCCGTGGTGGAAGCAGACCTTGTGGAGGCTCTGGAAAAATTTGGGACAATATGGTAAGGACAATAGGGACTTCATGCAGGTTGAAAACAGTATGGTAGAATGAGGCTTGCTTGCTTGCTATAAGGCTTGATGTTTAGCATAGTATATATTGTTTGCCTATGACTATATTTCTTTGGAACCTTTTTAAGTGTGTTATTTTTAACCTTCCTGAGTGATACATGGGTGTATTTTTGTGAATCTGTGATCACCTCTCACTCCCCCCAGCAAAGTTGTATGTAAAATTATGTGCACTTTCCATCTGATTTTCAAATGGGTCCATGATTGCTTCTCAAACACTGCTTTAAACTGATGAGTTGATAATGCCCCTCATGTTCAGAGTTTCAAGTAGTAGTACTTGAATACTGATTTTTTTTTTTTTTTTTTTTGGTTCTGGAATATTTAGGAATTAATTGGCAACTAAAAGTGAGTAGATTAAGGGTAGGCATTATTTGCTTAGGGGCATATTGCTGAATTCTTAATGTAGATCATGAGCAGTCAATGTTTTATCCTAGTTTGTCTTCCTTTTGTGCTTTGTATTCTCTCAGACACTTCTTTTCTCTTCCCACAGATGATGTGTGCTTAAGAATATAACTTAAGTGAAAACATAATTAGAAAAGTGAATCTGAAAAGTGAAAATAAACACTCAAAAATTCTAAATTATTTTTGGGGTATACTCGCTGTTCTCTTCTTAGTATAGATAATCTAGAGTTGATTTTATAATTTTTTTCTTAACGAATATGTTTGGGGTCTTTGTTACAGGCATTCAAAACACAGACCAAGTTGAAATGTATAAATAGGAGATAAATGTCAATGCATTTGCTGAGATGGCTTGCTTGCTTCAATTTTACAAAAATTCATGTTAAGTTTTTGAGTATTGAGAGGATAATGCATAAATAGATAGGGAGTAATCAGAGATGTCCTGCAGAAATGGATCATTCTTTCAATGGAGTAGGAATAGTGTTAGGTGACACCTTCCATCATGGTATCATTTTATTTCTTTGGTGACCTCATAGGTAGATGACTTGACAAATATGTTATGCTCTACTTACATACTTCAGAACCACTGTTACACATTGTTTTTCCTTGGATGTACAAATTGAGAATCCACATGGACATAGTAAAGCCTGTATGTTGAAAGTGTATCACTAAGATGACTATATCAATTCTCAGTCATTTTAAGTGGATATTGGAAGCTAAATATAACTCTTTTGAGAGTCATATGTTGAAGCTGACAGACTCCTTAGACCTTCTTTAGCCTTACATATTGGCACTAGACTAACCCCAGTGTCTGTAAGGACCTTCAAATGGTATATAAGGTGCATTGTCCCATGGAGTTATAAGAGGTGAGTGTCTCTGGCTTATTTTCCTCTATTCTTATATATTAATATTTGGGGTTTTTAAAATTATTTTCTAATGGCCAAGAAATACTGAGGCAAATGTCAGAAAACAAGCTGATGACCACATACAGTTGCAAACTTTACGGAAATAATAACTATTTTGATATTAATTAGTACCATGACCTGATTATTGGGGATTAAAGAAGTAGAACTCTTTTAAGTTGGTGAGTTGTTTGAATTACTCCTGATGGCCTATTTTTAGATTCTAGATTTTTTGATACTTAGTCTATAGTAAAGTCTTGCATATATGAATGTCATTCAGTTAATTTGAATCATGCTGCCCTCAAGATGGGTAGTTATGTGGATGGAAAAGTTATGAAATAATTGGAACAAATTAGTATATAATTAAGAGCTTAATTGGCATGACTAAGTATAATAGGAATTTCAGTAGTCTGAAATGATCTTGAATAAGAGGGGGCTGCTATTAAGGCTGAAAGAACCTTGAACAGCTTCCAGGAGTAGAAGTTGTGCTTCAAAATGTTACAATTATAGAACATTTCCCTATTTGTTTATTTATTTATGTATATATTTATTTAATGTTATGTTTGGGATTATAAAGATTATAGAAACTGCTGATATCAAAAAGGTGAATCATCAAGTTCAATATGTAGTAAGTTATACCTAAAAACTAGATACATAGGAAGAAGTTTAGAAGAAAATATAACAAGATGTTAAGCATGATTTTGTCAGGATAATAAAATTGCTATATCCTTACCTTTTTTCTTTTTTCTATTTAGTAGTATATTTATGTAATATAATCAAAAGGATATTTAAAAATATATATTATGTCTCTTTTCCTCCTTTGTCCCGTCCCATTAAAAGAGATGTTAGGTAGTGATTAGCTACACTAGTTTTAAAACAAGACTTTTGGGATCCAGTGCACTAAATTTGTTGCCTTCTCCTATGTTTTTATTTAAAAATTAGTAAAGATTTTTCATTCTGTGGAGTTAAAAGCATTGACCCTACCATGTCCCTTAGCCTTTTTGTTTCTTTATCCTTTTCTCTCTTTGGTCTTCTACTCTCTCACATTAATGATTTTAAAAGATTTTTTTTAAAAACTGTGCACCAGACAATTTAAGCACATGCTAAACTATTTTGTAACATTTTAATTTTTTCCTTCTCTATCTTCATATGATGCCACTTTTCTGGGTAACCTTTTTCACTTTTAAGTTTGTGCTTCTAGCTCACTTTTAGTTATAGAAAGCAATTTTACTACATCCAAGTCTATAATAGGCCAAAAAATACTTATTTCGGTACCTTTATTTTTTGTGTGTGTTTCCAGGTGGCATTATTAACACAGTATTATAAAAACAAACTTGGTGATACATTTACATATTAAACCAACTTTTTTGTTTTATGAGCAAACATTTATTCTTCTTGAATTTTCTTGAATTTTCTTTTAGCATAGACCTGATTCCAGGGTTTTCTGTTTTTCATATGCAAGACTTTAGAACTTCATTGAAGAGTCTGTGTTTTTAAAAGAAGTGTTCTCTCCTGGGATTTATATCTTGCACTTATAGTTGGTAAATCTTTAAATTCAAGCCCTTGTTGTTTCTGTATTTACTTCTTTGATTCTGAAAGATGTAGGTGGGGAGAGCTAACAAACCTCCTAGACCAACAAATATTGAGTACTTGCTATGTGCCAGGGTCTGTTTCTAGCTTCTGAGGATATAAATATGAATGTGGCAAGATCTATAGAAAATACAGTAATAGTTGCCTTTGATTGAAGGCCTACAATGTGGCAGACACTCTGATCAGCAGTTTGTATGCAGTAACTCTAATCTTGACAGCAGTTGTCCAAGTTTGATAAATGAGGAAGCTGAAATTTATAAGAATAATACTTTGCCAGGTGGTAAGGTGGTCTGTTTCTTACTAATGTTGGTACCATTTGTCAGTTTCTAAAGCGTAGCGGTAGGTCCTGAATGCCTGATTGAGAAGCAGTGATGTCACTGAGTACTTGATATGATTTCTGTGGACTTCTGTTATAAAAACCATTTAACTGTATTTTAAAATATTTTTAAGGTTCTTGTTGCTGTGAATAGAGGACATGTTATTGTGATCCATGTACTATGATTTCTCTTTCTCCCTTCCTTCATTTATTTTCTTTTTTTTTGAGACAGGGTCTCACTCTGTCACCCCGGGTAGAGTACAGTGGCAGCATCATAGCTATAGCTTACTGCAACTCAAACTCCTGGGCTCAAGCGATCCTCCTGCTTCAGCCACCAGAATAGCTGATACTCCAGGTGTGCACCATGACACCTGGCTAATTTTTCTGTTTTTAGTAGAGATGGGGTCTTGCTCTTCCTCAGTCTGGTCTTGAACTCCTGAGCTCAAGCAATACTCCTGCCTTGGCCTCCCAGAGTGCTAGGATTATAGGCGTGAGCTACCACGCCCGGCCCCCTTCATTTCTTTATTTCTTCTGTTAAAATATATTCCCTCCCAAAAGAGTGTACTATGAAAAGTAAATACCACATCTCCCTGCCCATAGGCAACCATGATTACCATACTCTAGTATCATGGATTCTTTTTTTCTTAGGAGACGAGGTTTTACTATGTTGCCCAGGCTGGAATCAAACTCTTGGGCTCAAGCCATCCTTCTGCCTCAGCCTTTTTAGTAGCTGGGACTACAGACACACTCCACCACGCCTGGCTTTTTTATAGATTCTTTAATATTTAAAAATATTTTGGAGGAGGTTATTTTTATGAACTTTGGCCAGTCTGTGGTGGTTTCTATTTATCTTTTGGTTCCCTGTTTTTAATAAGATAAATAAAAGTATAGTCAGTTCTTAGTTATTAGTGTGGGCATTTATTTATTTGGAAAATTCAAGAGAGGTAATAGTTTCTGCTGTTAAGTAGGGGTTCTGTCTGCCCACCTTCTGTTGAGTTTTATATGCTGGTTTCTGAATCTTAATGTTTTCTAACACTGTTTGGGAGTAGCAGCCCGAAGAATAAACTGGGTGGTGTCATTAGTAACTGATAAGAGGGAATTGTGCCTGAGGAAGGGGATGATGAGGATGCATACCCTTTTAATCACAGGGAGATAAGCTTTCAAATTTGTACCATTTACCTGATACACCACACTTTATTTGGATGATTTCGAGAGTTGACTTACATTGGATATAGTTGGGAAGAATACTAATCTGTATGATTTGATGCATTTTTATTAAAGTCTGCTTTTACTTCATTGAGAACAAATAATGTTAAGTGAACTTGTTATTTATATTTGTGTTATTTCCTCCTGATCTCCCTTTTCAGCTATGTGATGATGATGCCATTTAAACGTCAGGCTCTCGTGGAATTTGAAAACATAGATAGTGCCAAAGAATGTGTGACATTTGCAGCGGATGAACCTGTGTACATTGCTGGCCAACAGGCTTTTTTCAACTATTCAACGAGCAAAAGGATCACTCGGCCAGGAAATACTGATGATCCATCAGGAGGCAACAAAGTTCTTCTGCTTTCAATTCAGAATCCTCTTTATCCAATTACAGTGGTATGTATTTTAGTGTGACAAATTAAATTAAAAGTTATTCTGCAGTTTGCCTCTAGAGTGACTGATTTATAGTTTTTTTCACTGCCATCTAGATATTTGAAAATAGTTTTTTAAAAATATTAAAATTAATCTTAATTTTGACTGTCAGTTTTAATAAAGAAAAATGTTGAGCACTGAAGCTAAGATCAGAAGCACAGTGTTCTTAATTAAATAGGCACATTAAAAATTTTATTCTTTACCATCAGTGTCAATTCTGTTTCTGATAATAAGGGATTATAGACAGACTTGTTGGAAATGGTCCAAGAAATCTCTCTTATTCATACGCCAGCATATGTATCAGAGCATCTACTAGATAATGACAGAATTCCATAGTACGGTAAGATGCACATATTATTATAAGCTATTCTGAGATAGCATGTTAAAAAACCTGTCTTTGATTTACTTGAAATTCTCTGCTGCTTCACCCATTTAAAAAGTGATATTAGAATTTTTAAAAAGTATTCATGTCCTAAACCAATTGAGTTTTCTACTTCCTAGTCACATGCTGTTTCATAATAAACTAGTGACAAAGACACTTGATTTTTGTAATGAATGGGAGAATATCACAGTAACGGAAGCTTTAATTGGTAATTTCTAGTATGGAAATTATGATATTGGGACATAAACTTAAAGCAAAGCATGAGCTATTCTTTAGATTTAATTAGACATTTTGCTTCTATTTACTTTTGTAATAATTATAAGCTTATTGATAGTGTTAATATATTTACAGTATTTAGTGTTTTGGGAAAAAGAATATAACAAATCTAGTGTAGGTACTTTGATTTATTTTTTGTTATATCCCTAGTGCCTGATAATACATCTGTGTAATTGTAGGTGCTCAAGAAATTTCTTGATAGTTGAATAATTATTCCTGAGTGGGTATTTAGGTTCTCTCTTAGATGACTCAGGCATCTTGTTTGGTGACATCGAACACTGTATGAATGATCTTCCTTGGATCTTTTCTCTGTAGCCATTGTCCCTTGCAGAGTTGCTCAAATACTACCCCTTAATAAATATTATTATAAGTCAAGTGATTAAAATATTAGACATTTCAGAGTCACATTTGAAAAAACATAAATTAATTGATTATAGTTATGATTTATTAATTATATATTGTCAGAGGTTATTTTAGTTACCTGTTAAAGTAAAAATTGAGGATTCATTTAGGAGATAAAATAGGTAACAGCGCTTCTCAAATGTTTCATCAGAACTTCTCTAAAGTGAGTGTATGTTTTTTAAAGTGTAACAATTTTAAAAATTAGTTTAATTGGTAATTAGTAGAAGTGACATCTTGACAGTTGTTGGTTTTTAGGTAAAACAAAATGAAGTATAACTTCAGTATTTTCCTAGATGTAAAATGTGAAGAAATCTTGTTTGTTTCTTCATAGGATGTTTTATATACTGTATGCAACCCTGTTGGAAAAGTGCAACGTATTGTTATATTCAAGAGAAATGGGATACAAGCAATGGTTGAATATCCTTTATTTGTAAATTTTTTATTGATATGTATGAATGATGTGTAAATTCATATGGATCTTATTTTTTCCTGCTTAAGCATTTCTAGACAAGTAGTGTTTACTTTCTCCTCCCACAAAAATGTATTTGGCCTAGATTGAAAAAAATCAAACTGCAGTACCCATAAAGAATTTTACTCTTTATGATAAGAATAACTTGCTGTCTGCTTGAGGACAGGAGTTCAAGACCAGCCTAGGCAACATAGCGAGACCCCATTTCTGCAAAAAATAAAACAAGTTAGCCAGGTGTGGTGGCATGTGCCTGTAGCCCGAGCTACTCGGGAGGCTGAGGCAGGAGGATTGCTTGACCCCAGGTGTTCGAGGCTGCAGTGAGCTATGATTGTGCCAGTGCGCTCCAGCCTGGGTGACAGAGTGAGAGTCTGTCTCAGAAAAAAAAAGAATAACTTGCTACCATAAAACAGTCTGGTGCTTCCTCTTTCAGTGTAAAATAACACTAGTTGATGATATGTGCACTTGTACCTTTTTAAAATTTATTGCAAATGAACTTTTCTGACTCGTCCCTTAAAATAGTTTGGAAGTACCAAAACTCAGTAGAACCTTTTCTTACCTTTCTTTATTGGACCTTTTAAATGGTCATGATTTATGTAAGAACTGCTTCTCTATGTTAAGTTTGTTATATGTGGAGTAAAAAGAGCAAGTTGCGAAATAGTATACATAGTATAAGCCCATTAAAAAAATAATAATAATAATAAAGAAAAAACCCTAATCTATGTATGTATGTGCATGCATGGGAAAAGGTGGGGATATACAGCAAACTCTTCAACAGTGCTTGTTTCTGCCAAGGTGTTTTTGGTTTTTGTTTTTTTACCTTATATACTTATGTGATTTGATTTTTTAAAAATTATAGACTTAATTAATTCTTTAAAAAATTAATAAAATTACTGCCTTCTCAGAAATATAGAAAAATCATAAAAATATATAAAAATCATATATTTGTTTTATATTATTTTGATTCTTTGCAAAGTTCTTCTTACTTTTAAATAAAATATTTTCTCTTTCAGGGTTGCAAGGTTCTTTGCTAGGGAATGGGACCACACTCCATTATCTCCCCTACTCCCAATTTATAAAGTACTTCTGATGACTTAGAAGGATTAGTTAGATAGTTTGGTTGTATTATATTTCCTTTGGTACCCTTGATCTTAAAAGTAAATTCTCCTACTGAAATTCATCTAGAAGTTTTATTTGGTAAAACATTTCCAGAAGTAAAAGAGTTATTTCTGATTATTTTCAGTCCTTTTCTTTGGAAGTGAATAATGATTAAGTATCAGATACCTTAAACCAAATTTCCTTAATAGTGCTTATGTTTGAATCAGTCCTTTGTGCCCAGAAGGCTAAAGCAGCACTCAATGGAGCAGATATATATGCTGGATGTTGCACACTAAAAATTGAATATGCAAGGGTAAATATTTTTTTCAACACTTTACCGAAGAATATTTATGCTTTGGATATACAAGTTGAACTTACTTTATTTTCAATCTTAACAGCCAACACGTCTAAATGTTATTAGGAATGACAATGACAGTTGGGACTACACTAAACCATATTTGGGAAGACGAGGTAGGTATTTTATGCATTTTAGAGAAAGTACTTACATCTGCTGACAAATTTTTAAATGCAATTAGATTCCTTTTTCCTGAGATGAGCTAGTTAATTCAAATAAAAACCTTGTTGGTGAATGCTTTTGTTGCAAAAGGCCATGTATTGCTGGAAAATAACCTTGAACGTTAGTGCCCCCTACTGATATGTGCTGAGCTATTTATATTTAGTTCAACAAGGAACCCACACATACAGGCACGCCCGCAGTTCAAGGACTTGCATTTCTCCAAGCAGCTCTCTCTCTTTGGAGGAGAGGAAACTGATTCAGAATATTCCTTACAAACTGCAAACTTGCACACTGCTTCTCTATGGAAAGGACTTTTCCCCCAAGCTGGACGAGGCATTAAGAAGGATAGAGGACTCCAGCAGGCTGACTCTACACTTCATCATGCACAACATCGGCATCAGCAAAAAGCCCTCTGAAAAACTCAGACTTGCAATTCACCTTGACTGCATACTGCATGCACCATCACCCCAAGTTTTTAAAGGAGGACACTTAACAGTACTTCAGACTTGCATGGGATGAACACCATGATAGACTGTGCCCATTTATTCAAGTTGTATGTATATATTGGTCTGATTTCCCTTAAGGTTTCAGTTGTAGAGTTTAAAACTTTTCACTATCGGAAACTAGACTTTATCTATAATGTTGTAAATCTTAATGCCCTTTACTGTAACTGTTTGCAGCTTAGATTCAAATTGTTAATTGGCAAATAACCAGGGCCAGTTTATCCACAGGTCTTGGGAATTGATAATGCTCAACCAATCCACACAGATAATTAAAAATTAAAGGATTAGAAAGGTGCACACTTGCTGCACTTATGTTTACTTTTTTTGTTTTTTGTTTTTTTCCTCAATTGTGGACATTGAACAGAAATTCCAACATAATGAAAAGGTGCATTATATGTAACATGTTTTTCTGTGTGGTTTGATTTTTGTAAAGTGGCTGTTTATAAGTTGTCACTTTTTGTAACAATTTAAGGTTATCACTTATGTTAATTTGTGTACCAGAAATTTTGACATTTCAAATGTAGGTGAAAGTAACATGTCTGTCCAAGGTAGAATATATTTAAACTTGATAAATCTGAAAAAAATAAGAGCATTTCATTTGAGATGCATTTTCACCTATAAGCTATAAATGCTAGATTTCATGAGCATAGACTTGACTGATAAAATTGTTCAACTAACTGTGTGGCAATTCTGGAATATACAAATTAAAATGTGGATCTTGTAAAAACAAGGGGGCTGCAGTATTGGCTATATCTCAACTACAATATCAGTGTTTGAACCACGGGTTGGAAAAACTCAAGATGAGTATGCCTGTAAAAGTCAATAACTAGAAAAATTTTTTATGGCATCCAAAATATCTTGGGCAGTGGGTACTCTATATAGTGCATGTACTCTAGCAAAAGAAAAGTAAAAGACAATGCGATGATCCTTTGCATGCTCAAATATTTAGGACTTTTGGATGATTGGTTCCTTTAACTCTTAAGTTCCCAGGAAATCATCTTGCCTTATGCATGAGGTTGCAAGTAGGTTTGTTTTGTAATGCAGCTTTGCCCCACCATTTTACCACTTACGGAAATCTGCTTGGCCTAGGCTTAGGGCAGTCGAATCCAGTATTGGAAAACAATCCCTTAGCACTCAAACAACAGAACAAGTGGTTGATGAGAAATCTCTCACTTCTGTCAATTTACAGTCAGTTATTGAACACTCAGTTTTTTTTTTCTCATTTGAAATAGTTTTGGTTGCATCTCTCTTAATGCCTCTTAAAACACTTATCCTGTAGATATGCTTCTTATTTTAACTGTGTTTACATCTATTCTTTTAAAAGATCTGAAGTTTACACAAAGCCAGTTTAAGTTAGTTTTTCATACAATTCTTGTCAGATAAGTTCAGAAATGTGTATGGTAGATATTTAAATAGTGAAATATAATTAAAAGAAGTAAATAGAATTTTAGTTGTTTATGCTTTCAAGGAAAAAAATTCTTTTCTAATTCTTTACAGATCTTTGTCTGGCAAGACTATAGCAGTTTACGTTTTGTTCCTGTAGTGATCTTAGCATGCACTCAAGTTGATAGATTTTGAAACTGTTTAGTTGCTGTCCCTAACTAAAGACCTTCACATAACTTTTTCTACAACCCTCCCCAAAAAAAGAGCTCTTTTAAAGCTTAACTTTATTTTAAAAAGTACTTTTCAGCCCTAATTACATTGTAGTGCAAAGAATCCTTAGCCTGAACTCCAGGGAACCCCTCCAGAAATGTTAAGCAAAACTTGTATATATGTGCATCTTTTTGAGGAGAAGGTCCACAGCTTCCATCAGACTTCATTTCTATGAAAGCTCACAAACTACAGTTTAGAAATTGATATATTCAGTGTTTGACTTTTCTGTTCACTTCTGTTTATATGACCTTATATCAGGTAGTGAATGCTTCAAATAAAGTGAATTATTAATAATGAGAATGTTTGGCTGAAAGACACCTTGGAGATCATCTACTCCGACTCTTTTTATGAATGAAGATTGTGAGTTTCTGTGACTATACAGCCAATTAGTGGTTAAATTGGAATCATCTGATTCCCAACCCAGTTCTCTTTCCTTTATGGCACACTATTAATGTATTAATAAAACTGAGTCATGAAGACATTATGGTGGTTTTGGTTTTAAGATTTCTAGGCCAGTTAAGGAATTGTATTTAGTGTTTGGCATATATGCTTAAGCAGAGGAACGTTAATGGAATGGATTAGCAGACTGGATTGGTTCAAGAGGAGTGAGACTTAAATGATGAGAGATGCTGAAAGCCATGCAATAGAAAGAATTGTGAATGTTTAGACTGTAGAAGAAATGACTTTGGGGAAATGGGAGGAGGGTCTTAAGAGTCTGGGAGGCCCTAAACAGGGTAGAATATGGGTAGAGGATCAATTTCTATATAGTATAGAAATTAACTTTTTCACGATTTAGGACTATCTGCAAATGTAAGGGAAGGTAGTACATACCTTGTTACTGGTTTTGGGTAAACAGAGGCTAGTTGGCCTCAATTGATAGGGATGATGTAAAGATAATTTTTACATTGAATATAAGTTGAACTAGATCTAATCCCTTTCAATGTTATGATAACTTGGAATAGGTAATTAAAACTATACTTCTTTAGACTGAAGTGAAAATTAAAGTATTTCTCATCTCCCATAAACCTCATTTGTTTAGGTGACTAAGGATATATGGAAAGTCTCTGAATTTTCAAAGATCAGAATGACCAGAGTCTTAAGAAACATATTTTTTAAAAATTTATTGGGCCTTATAATTTGGTCAGGAAACTTTCTAAAAGTATTATATAATGATTTTAAAAATTTACTAACCAACACAGGAAGTGCTATTAGAAACCTACAAGTAATTTTTTAATTGATGTCTCAAATTAGATTTGGGGAAAATTGGCATGCCTTCCCTGAAAATATAGCTAGAATAAAAATTATCCGTTAGTGTATTGTAGTATTCTCATCCAATAATGTAGCCCCCTTGGTTAGCTTTATCTTGGCATATTTAAACTTTTGGGGTTGCTCATAGTCCTGCCTGGTGTTAAGGTCTATAGGCAATGACCTATCCATGATATAATATGAGCCAGTGATGTGCAAATTTTCAGCTCTCAAGTCAGTAGGTGTTTATAAATATGTATATATACATATAAAATACTCTGTGTTTACTGATTGTGAAACCATGTAATACAGGTTGTTGTTGGCTTATGCTGAAACTTCTTGAAAGAAGCCTACTTTGAAAATGTGTTGCTGTTGAAGCTAATAGTATGATTCAGGTACTGTCTTTCAAAAGTACTGCACTTAAAGCTTGTTTTAAAGACATGTATTGGTAAGAACTTCTGTACAGTGTCAAACTCTAGCATTGTGTACATTCACTTTCTGAAAAGTATCCATTCTTTCTTTAAATTTGAAAGTGTGATTGTATTTGGCATTTGCCAAAAAGATATTTTCAAGTTAAGTGGAATTTGTTAGATAGAATTATTTTTTTAAACTTTTGGTGTTTGTATTTAAATTGGATATGAATGGATGTTTAAAGTTAACCAGGAATCATATTTCTTTTATGAATTGTAATGGATGTTTTGAATGGGTGTTTCCCATGTGAGAACTCTGTTAAGTACTTGGGTCAAAATTGTTAAAACAATGTTTCTACTTTTGTGTCAGATAGAGGAAAGGGTCGCCAGAGACAAGCCATTTTGGGAGAACACCCTTCTTCGTTTAGACATGATGGCTATGGTAAGTTTGTCAAGGCAGAAGGAAGGTAGTATAGATGAACTATTAGAATTCTTGCATTTCTCATGAAGAATGGCACACTTCTTGTCTCTGTATTTTTCCTGCTCACCTGACTTGGTTTATATGGGATCAGTCCCTTAAAACGTACTCCCAAGGAGTTGTCCAAAATCCCTTGTTTTCTTAGGATATTGATAAATCAAATAATTCTTGAGATAAATGAGAGCTGTTGGTTGGGGATTGAAAACTTTTTTGCCATTATATTTTGTTTTGGTTTTGATTTGTAGTGGGCATTGGCCTGTAACAGGACCAGAAATAAGTATTATTGCTCAGTAAGTGTATTTTCTTTCATTCCAGCGATTATGAGCAAAGAGGAAATTTGAGTAATAAAGGCAGAAAGAGTGGAGTATTTGTCAAAAAGGAAATGTGCTTCTGGTCAGACTCTTAATTTCTTTTAGTTCTGCAGTTGGCATTTTGGCTTTGGTTAAATTTGTTCATATTTAATTCCTCTTTTAAAACTTCTCAGCTTTTACTGTTTGCTATTTAAGATTATGAAACCTGGAATAACAATCTTCCCCAGGAAAAAGTTAGGTTTCAGACTATTGTTCTTGTAAGTAGATGTTGAGAATTGCTATTGATAAGATTTTAACTGGCTATAAATTGTTTTAAAATATTTTTTAGTTTTTAGTGGTAGTTACTGATCCCACTTATTCTGTGCTTTAAAGTTGAAGCACAAAATTATTAGAAAGTGGGCAGAAAATAGAAATTGCTATATTGTGCTTTTGGATTTATTGAGAAGCCCCCAGTGTTGCCTGTTGTCCTAAATGTTTTCAAATTGCTGACATATTTGCTTTAATGACCATTCTTAGCTGTGGGTTTTAGCTTATTCCCTAGTGTCTTTTTTTTGAACTCCAGGAATTTATTTACCTGTATTGTATGCGTGTGTATATGTTTGTTGAAGGTTCCATAGTAGTCTATATGGCAGAAAAGATTGAAAGGATCTCTATGTTTTGTCGAAACAATGTGTGGTATATAATGAAACTCTTGCTACAGTTGTTTTGGTGAGTGTGTACCTTGATCATTTTTCTTATTTGTTCTTGTGACCAATTAAATATTAAATATGGTTGTATGGGCAGTAAAGAAACACTTATTGGGAGCCTGTTATGCTTTGCATAATGGAGGGTTATGAAAAAATTGCTAATTACAAGTGTGTAGTATAGTTGTCATGTCAAATACGTCATGGCAGTCAGCTGAAGGTTAAAAAGTGGTTAAATGTCTTTTCAAAGGAGGCTAGAAAAATCTGTGGAAGAATAAATGAAGGGCAAGGAACTCTACTGTAGAAGTGTTAAAAGAGACTATTTTCTTAGTTTAGGTTTGCCTTCCTTTATAAAATATATTATACTGAAAAATTGGATAAATAAAAATATGTTATTTACCCTACAAGAACTTTTTATTTTTAAAAAGTCTATTGTGAAAATCTTTGGTAGTGGTAGTGGGATTGTGTAGGATTGTGTAGGGATTCTGAGCTATGTACATTATTTATCTTTTAGGTTAATTTGTCCTACTTTCCTAGGGAAGAAAGCAGAATGGGATGTAGGAGGAGAGAGAGTGAATAAAAAGAGGTGGAGAAGAGAAATAAGATGAGGAAATGGTAGAAAAAGCAAAGAAGATGGGGATGTGTGCTAGTGGTATTGAACCTTTCTATGAATATTGCAAATCACAGCTGTATCACTTCAGATCAGCAGTTCAGCAAAACAGCTTTATTTGCATTTTGAGGTCACATCATGGGTGGCTTTTCCTATGTGATGGTCTATAAGACAGAGGGAATAGAAAAAATTAATTATGATTCAGGACCCATAGATTTTATGAGATTAATTTATTCATTGGTTTATTATAGCAGTTTAAAATCTATGCTACTCATAAGTTCTTTAAATCTTTTTTTTTCCCTTTAAACTACAAGTCTAGAGTAAATCTTTATGTCTTTTAATTTGGGATGCCCAGCCCTGTGAGATGAACTGGTAGAAGCTCTCATGTTTGAACAGTGGCAAAAATGAATATATAGATTGGCTGTGAGCCCAAGAAAAGTTTGTATATTAATTGCTAGCATCTTTGCCTATGATTCTTGGACCAAAGATTTTAAAGTTTGAAAGATAGGAAATGCCTTGAAAAAATGTTAATAATACCATTTATGTAGCATTTTCCCACATAAGTGAATTTTTTAAAAACCGAAAGCATTAGTTTTTTAAGCACCCAAACTTTCTACATTATCTATTTAGCGTAGAAAGCTTTTAAAAGACTTCTAATTTTTCTTATCTTAAACAATATAGATAATTTAAATAGTGTAGATAACATAATTTAATCCTGATGGCTCAGAGTCATAATTACAAACATCAGTTATTCTCTTGCACTGATTTTGGTTGTTACCTAGGGCAGTTGGTCTCAAAGTTTTTGGACCTTAGCCATCGTAAGCAAAATTAAAGTTTCCACTGCCCATATACTGCACATTTTTCCACTTCCTATGAAAAAGAAAATTAGGTAAAATAGTGAAGTGTCATTACTGTGTATAAGCAAATGGTAGTGGAGGGGAGGCAATATAATATATTCATGTACTTTTGCAGTAGAGAAAAGAATGATTGATATATGAACCTTGGTGTATGTATAATAGTCTAAATTAGAGGATGAAATGTGTATGGTTACAACACACTCATAATGAGCTATACTGATTATTTTGGCAAAGTACCAATTGTCAGTAAGACGAGCAGTTGAAAACCATGACCCATTTAAGGCAACTGATGATGATGCATTGATAAAGTATTCCTCCCCAAAATCGCAGAAGTTCGCACTGTGTTCATGTGTACTTGGTGGTATTGTTGCTTTGTTGTTATGAATAGCAGCTTTATTTAGAATACTGAAAATTGGAGTCCACCATAAGCTCTAACAGCATGTTATGAATAACAAAATTTAGTAGTTCTTAGTAACTCAGTAGACAGATGTTCCCTTAGTCATACATAAAAATGAAAGTCAGTGGCATTACATACTCTTTACTTCTTAAGAAATGAGGAAAGGACTTGGGTTTTTGGATTGAATTTTTGCACATCAGCAGGATTTTTGCATGCACTCCAGACTATGCTTCTGTAATCACTAACTCATGAGCACCTAAGAGGTGTAGGGTTTATGTTTCTAAGCTGTGTATCTCCATCTTAGTTGCTTGCTGCTTCTGAGTTCTTCCGCCTCTCTTCTTGTTGCTGTAAAATGTGCCTTATGCTTACTTTTAGTATCAGTTTCTTCACACTCTCTCATTCCACACTTTTCCGTTCCACACTCTAGCTTTATTTTTCTTATTACTTCTAATCTGTTGTGGATGGGAAAATCAGATAAATTAAAGATGTTTAAAACTTTCCATTCCACACTCCGGCTTTATTTTTCTTATTATTTCTCATCTGTTGTGGATGGGAAAATCAGATAAATTAAAGTTGTTTAAAACTACTGTAAAGTTAGCAAGTTGATTCTTAATAAGGAATCTCAATGTAAGAGATGTAGATTTGTGTGTGTGTTTCCTTACAACAGTTTTAGATACTCAGGCATTATTTCCTTCTGGGTTCTTGATGTTTCAAAAAATGGAGGTTGTGGAGTAATAAGACACCTGTGTTTAGATAAAGTATTAACTAAACCTAGGGTTTTAACTTGCTAAATTAGAATTAGAGGAATAAAATACCAACCTGAAAGTACATTATAGTTAAATATATTCAAGGACACAACTTTTAAGTGGAACTAAAGATGTTCTTTTTGTTATATCTGTGTAGATAGCTTCCTAGATTTCACTGTATATTCTAATATATTACTCCTCCAAAAGATATTGGCAGGAGGTTTATTTTTAAAATTTATATATAGTGGCCCAAAGATTTACATTGATTTCCCTGCCCCCTGCCATAGCCTAATTTTATATACTTTTTTGTTAAACTACTATTTTTTAAAAATATAAACTTACAGCCTTGTATATGCAGGTACAGGTCAATATATCTTGGATCTGGTACAAATAAATGTAGATTTTATTACTTTCCCATAGGTTATGTTTAAATATTTATACATTTGAGTTTTCTTTGGACATCAAACTAGCTAATGTTAAGAGTTTATTTTTTACGTGGTGAAGTATATCTATAGAAGTATTTATAATAGAACTATGTATATGTGTTGTATGTATGTATGTATGTATTTATTTATTTATTTTGATCATTTTTATAGGATCCCATGGTCCATTATTGCCTTTACCAAGTCGTTACAGAATGGGCTCTCGAGATACACCTGAGCTTGTTGCATATCCATTACCGCAGGCTTCTTCCTCTTACATGCATGGAGGAAATCCCTCTGGTTCAGTTGTAATGGTTAGTGGATTACATCAACTAAAAATGAATTGTTCAAGAGTCTTTAACCTATTCTGCTTATATGGGAATATTGAAAAGGTAAGTTTCTTTCTTTTTTTTTTTTTTTTTAATCCTCAGACATTCATGAGCTAAGTAAGTTTCATTTTATGTTAGTTTCTTTGGATAGGATATCTTGTAGTAATTCTGAAAAGGCTGCAAATATGTAAGTATCGTCTACTTGTGTCAGGAACATCCAAGTTCTTTCGTTAGTGACCCACATAAGGTAAAAATCCATTATATAGAAATTGGTTTTTTTGGTAAGTAATAAGTGTAGGTTGTTGGTACTGAAGATATTTTTAAAATAAGCAATATAAAAAGAAGTCTAAAGCAATAGTTTAATCAACTGCTAGAGTACTATAGGCATAAAACCTATATTTTGATGATCATCTCAAAGAGATTCTAGCATTTAACATATTGAACTGTAAAATTTGAAAGAGCAGTTGCTTTCATGGAGATAGGTATATATAAACATATCTCAGAGCTTGGCCAGAAGTGAATTTTAGGGGGGTTCTAGGATTTATACACTTGCCTCCTAAGTGCTAGGGTTCTAGTTTCTTCTGAGGAACAATGTGCTTTTAGTGCAATCAATATTTGAAACTGATCCACTTTGATAGAATATGTCCCAGACTTTCCGTCTAGAGGTTTACACTCAAAAAGTTGCAAAGCATTTAAAATTTACATATTTTGAAGGTCTTTAAAAATTGTAACTATATTTTTACCAGATAACTGGTTTTCCCTAATCTGTGACATTTTATTCCTTGATATCTTAACAAACGCCTAGAATAGTGCCTGACACAAAATAGATGTTAAACTGTTTTTTAAAGAACCATGGAAAATTTATCTAGGGAAATGAATGGTAGTCTTAAGTTACCAGTTGTTTGATACACTTGGTAATTTCGGTTTCAATTCTATAGTAATGTTATTTTTCCCTGTTTGAGGTGAGTTTAGTGTTCTTTTCACAACAATAAGAAAGTACAGGATGGGTGTGGTGGCTCATGCCTGTAATTCTAGCACTCTGGGAGGCGGAGGCGGGAGGATCGCTTGAGGCCAGGAGTTCAAGACCAGCCTCTGAGCAAGAGTGAGACCCAGTCTTTACAAAAGATAGAAAAATTAGCCGGGTGTGGTCGTGTGCGGCTGTAGTCCCAGCTACTCAGGAGGCTGAGGCAGGAGGATCGCTGAGTTTGAGGTAGCAGTGAGCTATGATGATGCCACTGCACTCTAGCCAGGGCGACAGAGTGAAACCCTGTCTCAATAAAAAGAAAAGTACAAACACGTGAATCATAAGTGTGTGGGAAGAGAGTATGGCTTGAAAAGTTGGTACTTTTAGTTCTTAGTTCATAAAGCTTCTTGATCTGAAGAAGTAACTCTTGCAGATTCCGAAATAAGAATTTCCTCAACTATTTGATCACAGAAAAAAGAAAAGAAAGAAAACTCCACATTTGGTCTGGGGGATAACATATGGAATATTTCTGCTTGTATAACTGGCCAAGAATACATGAGATAGCTTTAGCAACATTGGGAGAAGTAGTTCAGATTTTTTTCACACAGATATTTATCTTAGACCCAGGTAAAAGTCTAGCAACTGGATGTTTGATGAGTAAATGGGCTTCAATATATATATATTTTTTCTTTACAGAGTGTTACTTTTCTTTTTGTGCTTTTCACATGTATAGACAATCAGAATCAGGCAGTTTAATCAACATCTTTGGTAGATCTTTGTCTTTTGTGCTTTGAACAAATTGTCTCATGGGATTTAGAAACCCAGATCACTTTTTATAATAAAACTTAAATTTTCAGGATGTTATTTGACTAATTCTAGTCTCTTTTACTCCATATCTCTTTAAAAGTTTTTAAACATTTTAAATGATATGCTATGATACATTAAACTCAAACCATCATAATTCTTTAAAGATTTATATATAGGTTAATTTTTCCTAACTTTATTTTGGAGATTTACTACCTATTTAACTACATATTTAACATATATACATATAGTCTTCCTTTTTAATTTTATTGAATTTTGATGAGAGTTAAGGATGTCTCATTACACGGCAGAATATAGTTAAGAATTCTAGGTGATCGTCTGTATTTGACTTTAACCACTTAGATCATATTGTCTTTTAAAAATTCTGTTACTGTAAAAGGGAATTAAATGGTCATCTTTTTTGGGATTTTGTATTTACAGGTAAAATTTATGAAGACCATTCCTGGTACAGCACTGGTAGAAATGGGTGATGAATATGCAGTAGAAAGAGCCGTCACACACCTTAATAATGTCAAATTATTTGGGAAAAGACTTAATGTTTGGTAATTATCTTAAGTGGTAAATTTTTAAAATATTTAAAAATCATCCTTTTTATTAGAGACATAATTTCAACTTCAAAATATTTTAATGTAACTGAGGGCACATCTGAAACTAGCAGCTGTAGTATTGTCATTTTAAACCAGTTTTAGGGTCATATAATTTAGATTTTGCTTAGCTATACCTAGTTTTTAGTTTTATAATCATAAAACATGTTAAAATGGGCAAGTTTTTAAGTTAAAGTTTTCTAATATGAGTATATATTCAATAGATTTTCTTTCTAATTGATACCTAAACTATAAGAGTGATTGATTATAACTCAAACTAAATCCTGTATTTAAATAGCTACATATGCCTTTTTTTGGTTAAGATTCATACAAGCAAAATATGTTAGCATTTGAGACTATTTGTTGCTTTTTATCTAACAGGGTATGTTCTGTATGTTTTTCCTTTCCAATCTTAGTGTGTCTAAACAACATTCAGTTGTTCCAAGTCAAATATTTGAGCTGGAGGATGGTACAAGTAGCTACAAAGATTTTGCAATGAGCAAAAATAATCGCTTTACAAGTGCTGGCCAAGCATCTAAGAATATAATCCAGCCACCCTCATGTGTGCTGCATTATTATAATGTTCCATTGTGTGTCACAGAAGAGACCTTCACAAAGGTAAGCACTGAAATACAAATGTGTATAGAATGTTACCATTTCCTATTTTAAATATACTTCAGCCTCATTTTGAACTCGTCTTGCTCTGTCTTCTGCTTTTGATATTATTTGTATTTTGTTATTTATTTGGTACTTTATACTTTGCTGGCCTCCATTCTTCATTGGTCTTCACTGGTTTGTGGCTCATTCCTTTCGAGAGTTGGAATTAGAATGGGATATCCTTACTCTTGCATTCAGAAAGTTATTTTACCATGTCCTTAAATCTTACCCGTAACAAAATTTTATGTAACCCTGCCTTTTTCCCTAACTTAAGAAATGCTAACTAGGAACTTTAAGAAATGCTTCATAAAAGAAATGATTTTCTAGAACTCTACTCCCTACCTTAGGTACTAGGATAAATCCTGATCAATTCTGAGAATATATATTTTAGTTAACAAATCTGTGGTTTTATTGTATAGCACTAAGTTATTTACATAGTTTATAGAATTTTACTATTTTTAATTGATTTTCTCATGTAGCTTGATATTAATCTAAAAACATTTGATTTAATTAATTCATGCCAGACTCAAAACTTAAATGCTGCCATAAAGTTTACTGTCTACAAAAAAATAGTGGGAATTTCATTTAGGCCATATTTTAATGAAATTTTTATCTTTGTTTGGCAGTTGTGTAACGACCATGAAGTTCTTACATTCATCAAATATAAAGTGTTTGATGCAAAACGTAAGTGAACAGTCCCTCTTTTGAAATTTTCTGGTTAAGTTGATGACAAGCAAATAACAACTGGGTTTGTGTTTCTTTGTTTTGTTTTAGCTTCTGCCAAAACACTTTCTGGACTATTAGAATGGGAATGCAAAACTGATGCAGTAGAAGCCCTGACGGCACTTAATCACTACCAGATAAGAGTCCCAAGTAAGTAAAATGCTTTATCTTTGTTATAATATTTTAGTGGGAGTTACCTTTAGAAACATTGACAATGAATTTAATATAACACTTATTAGATTTTTTTTAAATACAGAGAATTACAAAGAAAAAAAGGCATATTAATCCCTCTATTAGTTATCTATTGCTGTGTAACAAATTACCACAAAATTTAGCATCTTAAAACAGCAAACATTTATTATCTTACTGTTTCTCAGGTTCAGTAATCTGGGTGCAGTTCAGCCGGGTGGTTCTGGCTAGGGTCTTTTTTGAGGTTGCAGTCAAACTGTTGTGTAGGTCTGCAGTCATCATAAGGCTTGTCTGAGGCTGGAAAATCCACTTCCATGCTCACTCATGTCTTTGTTGTTTACAAGCTCAGTGAAGCCACGTTGGCCTTTTCATAATAGCTGGCTTCGCTCAGAGTGAGTGATGGGAAAGAGAGAAGAGCAACAATGTTTTTTATAACCTAGTATTGGAAGTGGCTTACCATCACTTACATTGTGTTCTTTTGGTCACACAGACCAACCGTGGTACATTGTAGGAGGGGACTATACATGGGTGTGAATACCAGGAGGTGGGGATTGCTGGGGCTGTCTTGGAGGCTGGCTTCCACAATCCCCTTTGATCATTTTAGAGGAAAGCAATACATATGTATGGTTAGAAAACTCAGGCAGTACTTAAAGGTACAAAATGAAAAGTTAAAGC
Source organism: Daubentonia madagascariensis (assembly GCA_023783475.1). NCBI lineage: Eukaryota > Metazoa > Chordata > Mammalia > Primates > Daubentoniidae > Daubentonia > Daubentonia madagascariensis. The sequence goes on along the minus strand of JAKFHU010001035.1, from coordinate 32,693,674 downwards.
TTTCTACAACCTCTAATCTTTTTTGTCTCATCCTTTTTTTCCTCCCTAGTGTGTATATATATACATTTTAAAAACTTACACAGAATGGTTTCTCTATACATACTATTCAATGCCTTGCTATTTTCACTTAATATGTCTTGGAACTACTTCTATATTGGTACACTCAAAGCACTTTTTTAAAATTTTAAAGCATTTTCAGGGTAGCATTCATAGTAGAGATGTACCACACAGTTTATCATATTTACCATCTCCCCACTGATGAACACTCTGTTTGTTTTTTCTATTATTGCAGTAAACATCCTTACAGTTGCACTTTTTAATGTGTATTTGTAGGGCAAAATTTCCCAGCAGTGAATGGCATAAAGGGATTTTATATTTTGGTAAAATGTCACTCTGCCCTTTAGAAAGGTTGCACCAGTTTACTTTACCACCTCTGTGTAGTATATGAAAATGCCCATTGCCTAACACTTACACTGAGTTTTGTCAGACATTCCATTTTTACCAGTATGATAGGTGAAAAATGGTATTCCATTGTTTTAATTTGTGTCAAGTGTAATTGTCACCCTCTTTGTTTATTATCTCCATAATGGTGAATGGCCTCTTTTTGACCATGCATAGAACACTCAAGTTTAACTTCTGAAATTTTGTGCTGTGTAATTTACTTTGTTACTTCTTCTAAAGGGTATTAAAATTTCATTTTTATAGGGGAAAAATTATTATTAATTTTATTGACTATGGTGATGAATGGTGGTTAGGAAAAAAAATACACAGTGAAGGATTTACAGGTAGAATAACAACTGGAATTTGTTTTAAAATATTCTAGCTCTCAGCAGTGCTACATGTGGAGGGTAGCTACATGAAATAAGACTGTCATATGTTTACAATTATTGAAACTGTGTGATAGGTATGTGGGGATTCATTAAATTAAACTACATTTTTGTGTGGGTTTGAAAGTTCCTTAATAAAAAGTTAAAAAATAAAACAAGTACTTTCTCTCATTTTACTTTTAGTCACAAAAGGAAATTTTAAGTAGTGAGTCAGGCTTGATTTTTGATAGAAAGTTTTAAAAGGCCTTAAAGTCATATGAGATATATTTGATAGTTGTATGGATTATAAACTCCTTGGAGATAGGGACAATTATTTATCTTTTTATCCTCTGCAGTGTCTTGCACATATTTGTTTATGCATGTGCTTTTTCTCTTACAGGAATTTTTTTTAAGGAGCTATAGCTTTTAATACTAAAATTCTGGTACATTAAGATAACCAGAATTGTTTCTTTGCTTTGATTTCTTATATAAGCAACTGATGAAGAGTTATTTCTGCTTGATCTGAAAAATTAAAGGAAAGAAGAATTTATGAAATGGAAATGTTTTTGTGACTTATACCCAATTTTTTTTTTTTTTTGAGAAATTTCAGAACTTATATGCCCCATTGATGATCAGAGATTTAATACTAGATTTCCTAGAGCCTTTTGGGATCATAGATACGTTCATGTACATTCCAGTTTTGTCCCATTTTCCAAGCTGTATTTAAATTGGCTTGTTATAGTGTTAACATTGATGATATTTTCTGCAAAGTGAGCTTTGCTGATGGATATATGCGAAATTCTATTTATAGAATACTATTTATCTTTAATGATTAACAAATTCACTAGAAAAATAGTGAGTGCCTTCTATTTGCTAGCTAATGTTTAGAACAACAGGAATGTAACAATGAACAAAGTCCCTGCCTTCATGGAGCTTACCTTCTAGTAAATACAAATAAAAATAACCTTCTGTCTGGGTGTGGTGGCTCACGCCTGTAATCCTAGCTCTTTGGGAGGCTAAGGTGGGAGGATCACTTGAGCCCAGTAGTTCAATACTAGCCTGAGCAATATAGTGAGACCTGTCACTACAAAAACTACAAAACTTAGCTGGGCATGGTGGTGTGCACCTGTAGTCTCAGCTACTTGGAAGGCTGAGGCAGGAGGATCTCTTGAGCCCAAGAGATTGAGGTTGTGGTGAGCTATGATGATGCCACTACACTCTAGCCTGGACAAAAGAGAAAGACCCTGTCTCAAAAAAAATAAAAAATCTTCCCCTTTTTTTTTATTAGTTGTTTTATTCTAAGTTCAATTTAGTCTTTTTCTCTTCCCCTTACCTTACATAGAATTTTTCCTTCTTTATAGTCCTATTTCTAATGCTATTAAAAGGTGAAATAATTTACTCTGCTAATGCAGGGTGGTTTTGAAAGTTCGATGAAGTGAACTATTAACTTTGTTTTTTTAATTTTTACAGATGGTTCCAATCCCTATACATTGAAGCTTTGCTTTTCTACATCATCCCATTTATAAGAAGAGAAGAGCATGTTAGAATTTATGTTCATCTTTATTATAATTTTAAAGCTATACTTCATTAAAAATAATCTAAAATGGTTGATCTAATGCTGCCTTGCTTACTTTAAGATCCTGTTCTGTAATAAACATATTTTGCCTTGAGTAAATTTGTTGTAAACTTAAATATTGAATTGTTTTCATTTTAAGATAGAATATCATTATGTAGACTATCTACAGCTTCATTGTAGATTATATAAATATATGATTTCTGACCTTATTACTATAATTTTTCTCCCACAGTAAAAATATATTTGCATTCTTAATGCTAATTATCTGCAAGTATTTTTCCATTGTGTATGAGATTAATGCAGGTGAAAAGTATTGCATTTTAATATAGAATTCCTATTATATGTTTAGATGTTTGAGTATGTTGCAGTTACTCATATTAAACATAACTTATATTTATTATTTTAATCAAGTTTGAGAATAACATTGCACATGTTGAATTTTAAGTACTACAGATTTAGCTGATTTTATATTTCTGAAAGGCTAACAGACATGGATACACTTGTACAATATACACTCAAACTTATTTAAATTGGTGTATTTTTTTTAAGTCATTGTCCATTTGTATTGACATGCCTCTGTTTCTAGTTCCAGTTTGGAGATTTTATAAAGTTATAACAATGAGTTAATGTGTTCATCTTCATTTGTTGCATGTGACTTAATCTTGAAAATACATTTAGTATTTGGCATTGAGATTTTATTGTAATAGAAGTTATGATTAACAATTCTTCTTATCGATAATAATCTGGGATCCATGGATGGGCTTTAGAAAGTCTGTGAACCCACTAAAATTGTATGTAGAATTTTGAGTATTTGCATTTTTATTTTTTACTCTTGGATCCATCAGTAATATATGTATTTTTCTATATGGTGCAAAATTTAAGGATCTAATTTTATTTTTATTCCAAACAGATAGCTATTTGTCTCAATACCATTTATTAAACATTCTTTCTCCCACAGGATCTGGTTTTTTTCTTTTAAAAGTAATACATATTGGCTGGGCACCGTGGCTCACACCTATAATCCTGGCACTGTGGGTGGCCGAGGTGGGAGGATCGCTTGAGGCCAGGAGTTGAAGACCAGCCTGAGCAAGAGACCCTGTCTCTACAAAAAATAGAAAAACTAGCTGGGCATGGTCGTACATGCCTGTAGTTCCAGCTACTTGGGAGGCTAAGGCAGGAGGATTGCTTGAGCCCAGGAGTTTGAGGTTGCAGTGAGCTATGATGACACCACTGCACTGTAGCCAGTAAAAAAGTAATATATCTCATACCTAGACAAGTAAGATTTAAAGACAAAACATGTCATTAAGAGACAGTTAAGCACAATTGTTACCAAATTCACAGCTTCTTTATAATAGAAAACTGATGTGACCATTTTGTTTTCATCTTTCAAAGAAGGGACAATATGTGTCATCTGTCTAGAATAACTGTGAAGTCCATAGTTGGCAATAGCAGTTTTGTGATCCTGAGACTTTTAAACAAATTTGCAAATGGAAGTTCTATTTAGATCTTTTGTAAAGACTTTATTTTGAATTTTAATGTAAAAAAATCCTTAATCCTTTTGGAAATGAGGCAAGGGTTTAAAAAAATTTAAGAGCTGTTGAATAGAAAGTTTAGATGGAAACTAAACATACATTAACATTTATTTCCCCTTAAATTTTGATGGCAGTGGACCGGTGTCCCTTTAGTCCTCTTAAAATCTAGAAAAATTTAAATTCAATCTAGAAGTATTTTAGACCCTTGTCATGGAATCTAGTAAATAATGCCAAGGGTAACTTGTGAGTGAACTGTAAATGTACGATACTGGGCTATGTGTGTTTTTCATTCATTGCCAATTTAATACCTAAGTTTATCTAACTTTACAATAAGCAAACCTTTTTTCCCTCTATAAATACTTTTCTACCTTTGTTGCTAAATTGAAATGTCTTCTTTTTTTTTTTTGAGACAGGGACTTGCTCTGTCATCCAGGCTGGAGTGCAGTGGCAGCATCATAGTTCACTGCAATCTCAAACTCCTGGGCTCAAGCAGTTCTCCTACCTCAGCCTCCCAAATAGTTGTGTGCCACCACACCAGGCTTATTTTTCTAGTTTTTGTAGAGACAGGGTCTCACTCTTGCTCGGGCTGGTCTCAAACTCCTGGCTTCAAGCAGTCCTCCTGCCTTGTCCTCCCAAAGTGCTAGGATTACAGGCGTGAGCCACCTCACCTGGCAAGATGACACTGAAATGTCTTAATTTTGAAAGGTAACTTGTGGCCTTACATAATAGTTGTGTCCTTACATAATAATTGTGTCCTTCCCTTCCCCTCGTCTGAGAACTAATATGGGTTGTCAAATGTTAGAGTTTTTTGTGCCTAAGATTTTAGGAAATAAATCTATGGATATTGGTAGGGCTTATTTAATTTAGATTTGCTGTAAATCATACTGACTTTTAGATGTGATTTCTATCTTTTAACATTCTTTTTCAACCACAATGATAAGTGAATTCTTTAGGAATTTCTACAAAAAATAGAAAAATAACTAGTTGGTAAGTTGGGCCTTGCTGGTATATGCATTGTGTGTAAGCCCTATACTTCTGTCACTAATGTCTTTGATAGTTTACTTGGGTATCACTGCTGTCAATGGCATTTGCTTTATGAATACTCCCTCTTTCCTTAGCCTTGACAATAACATTCTTTGTGCTATCTTTCTGCTTTTAGGAGAACATGAAAAAGGAGATTGTAGAGCTATATAGAAATAATACCAGCTTTGAGTTTATTTTTTTAATATTGAAATCTCTTTTCCGTGTCGAAATCCCATTACATATTTGGAAATAAATCTGGCAAACAGTTATAGAATAAAAGGTAGCTACCTTTTAAAGTCTCTACTCTCCTGCTGAAGGTCTTCCCCACCAAATAAGAAATATTTGCATCCTAGCAATTTGGTTATCTAAACTGTGTGTGTTCTAGAACAGAACTGAGAGAAGAGGGAAAAATGACTAAATGGGGTTAGTTATGTTTCATATTTTCTTTACATTGCTATCTGCAGGGACAGATAGGTTGCTAGGTAACAGCTTTTTAGTAGCTATCAGTGATACTTTATCTCTTTATGGAATAAAGAAATTCTGAGTGTAGAACCTTCTTCCATAATTAGGAATCTAAAGCATAAGGAACTTTTATTTACTTAAAAAGTTCTCAGATGGCCAGGTGTGGTGGCTCATGCCTGTAATCCCAGCACTTTGGGAGGCTGAAGTGGGAGGATCGCTTGAGCCCAGGAGTTGGAGGTTATGGTGAGCTATGATTGTGCCACTGCATTCCAGCCTGGGCAACAGAGCAAGACCCTGTCTTTTAAAAAAAAAATGGTATCTAAAGTCCTTGTAAGAAGGATAACTGCAGTAACCTTCCTATCTCTGTATGGTTGTTAGACTCAAGAGACTGACTTTTAGTCCATTGAGGGTCCATGTGAAGAGTAGCAAGCCTTTTAATTCATAGTACCACTGATCTGCTTGTAGAGTTAAGCCTTAAAAAACAAGGATAAATGAAACAAAAGATTAAGGCTTGTAGGTTCTATGCCTCAGCATATTTTATTCCTTCAGACTTTTTCTTTTTTTTTTTACTGTGATGTGATTTCCAATGTCAATCAAAAAGTAAGTGAATGTATAAACATGAATCCCATTTAAGCCAAAGAAGTTACTTGGAATTTTAAATCTAGTGGATATTTAATCCATGATAGCATTGCTTTTGCCTAAAATCTAGCATTTCCACCAAGTGTTGATTAAAACCTAATATATTTTTGTTTAGCTAATCACCTTTCTGGGGATCTCAGTTTTAACATGTGTTGAACTTGAACAAATACAAATGGACTTTGCCTTACTAGTAAAAGTTGCTTCAATATAAAGACCTTCATCTGAGGGAACACCTGAAATTATCTTTTAATTTAAGAATGAGGAAGTTAGTAATGGTGGATATTGTTGTTACCTGTCTCTCCTCCATTCCCTCCTTCATTTTGTAGCAGTAATCAAAGTTTGACTGTGTCTGATTAACTTAGTCTCATCACATCTAGCTCAGTGGCTCTTATAAGGGAGGTACTGCCTCCTAGTGGGGCATTTTGATAGTTTGAACCTTTTCTTTCTTTCTTTCTTTTTTTCTTGAGACAGGATCTCACTCTGTAGCCGGGGCTAGAGTGCAGTGCAGTAGTGTCATCATAGCTCACTGCAACCTCAGGCTTCTGGGCTCAAGCAATCCTCCTGCCTCAGCCTCCCGAGTAGCTGGGACTACAGATACGTGCCACAACACCCGACTAATTTTTCTATTTTTTGTTGAGACGAGGTCTTGCTGTGTTGCTCAGGGTGGTCCCCAACTCCTGGCCTCAAGCAATCCTCCCAAAGTGCTAGGATTATAGGCATAAGCCACTGCGCCCGGCCCCATTTTGATGGTTTGAAGGGGTGTTTTTTCAGTGTTTGTGGACACTACAATTTGATGGGCAGGGACCAGAAAGAATTATCTCTTGTCCTACATGACTTTCCAGTATCCCATCAGATACTCGAATAGGTAAAGAACCTGTTTCTAATGCTGTGATCCTAGAATCTCATATATATATAAACACAGAATGTTTTTGTATGGTTTTATTAATATTATGCAGTACACTGAATCTTCTAGCAATGTAACTACCTTATAAATCAAGGAAAGGATTGTTTAGAATGTTTCTAAGAGCTGTTCACCATTTTGGAAAATTATATCATCGAAGTGGTATTGGTGTTGCCATTACAACACACCAGGGTCAGTTTTCATTTGTAGCTGTCACATTCATCTCTCTGTCTTCCATTGCAGTCATGCCTGAGTATTTGCATATCACAACATTTTAGAAATTTTTTCTCCCTTACAGTTAGGATTTTATTTGGTTTTTCTTCAAATTGTGTGTGTGTAGATAGAAAAGTGTTATCTAGGAATTTTATTTCAGCGTTACAATATGAGTATCAGATTGGGTTGGGAACTAATGCTTTAAACAAGGTAATCTGGTTCTGTGTTGAACAGGTAACCTAGGTTGATCCAAAGAGAATGACACCTAGGATTTGTTGAAATATGGATGAGGGAGATGCTCTCCCTAAAGGATGTGGTCTGCATGCATAAAGTTAGGCTTGGGACTACTATAGTCATTTCGCTATCTTGAGGGAAACTAGCCAGTGGAGAAAAATTGATACACAGTGTAGAACTAAGGGACCCTAAGTAAGACTTTAGCATGTGGAAACTACCTTGAACATAGGCTAGTTTGATCATTTTGTGTGAACCACACCCCTATTTTTAGAGTTTCCTTTTGAGTTTGAAACCATAACTATATATTTTAAGGATCTCTAGTTGATTAAATGTCACCTTTAACTAGTGGCTTTTTCTAATGTACAAACCACAAAATCAAATGAAAGCACTGAGAATTGTTTGGCAGAGGGCCCTATTTTAAACCTGAAATATCTTTTATCTTTTTGCCAGTTGTAGACCTGTGACTCATCTATTTTTTCTTTTAATCTTTTGTCATAAATACTGCAACAAAGCTTAACACATTAACTGCCATGTGAGTTGTATTTAACTCATGCTAGTTTTGAGCCCGGGGCCTCATGAAGCACCTGTAACTCACATGTCTCTACGTTGGGAGCTGCTTGAACTATTTTTCAAGTTGCATATAACTCACGAACAGAAAACAAAAAAAACCCAAACTTTTCATTAAATTAGAAAGGATCATTTTATTTTTGAAGTTTTTATTCTATTTTCGTAATCAGACACCACGGCCCCAAGGAAAATTTATTTTTTCTAGTGTGGCAGTCAATGTGTTAAACATAGGTGCAATATGTCTGGACACTTCTACACTGCAAGTATTTGTAGATTTGTTAATGGCTTTTTTTTAGAGTTTTAAAAATTTAACATTGTATATATGGTATACAATATGATGTTGCCCTATATGTATACATTGTGGAATGGCTAAATCAAGCTAATTAACATATCCATTACCTTACATACATTTTTTTGTGGTGAGAACATTTAAAATCTAATCTAGGGTCACTTTATTTTCAAGAGCAGAAAGCTTATGTACATGCAACTTAGAAATTCTGCTGTGTACATTAATTCTTTCACTTTAAGTCATATAGACCTGTTAATTAAATAAAAGCACTGAATAAGTGACAATTCCTGATTTGGAAATTTACACAGCTCCCTTGTGGTGTGACACAGTAATCAGATAGGCTAAGCTGCTGAACAACCTTGAAATGTTCGCTTTGAGATAATTTGATAATTTGGTTATCATTTCTTTTTTTTTTTCCTCCAATAATACCAAGAGAAATTAAGAGGCAATATTAATCCTTTCTGGGAAGTCATGGTTTATTGAGAGCCTGGAAAATAAGCCAGTTAATGGCCTGAAAGATCATGATTGTTACCACAATTTTAGTGTAGCTTATGAGATAACAGAATAATAATGGAATAGCTTTGGGGGTGTGAAACTTTATTATAGTTTATGATTGTGAAACTTAGGTTATTAAGGTGATTTTTGGATGTGATTTTGTTTATTTGAGATACATTTTTATTGGTAGAGAAGGGGAAGAAAAAGGACAGATAATGCCTGTATTGCACAGTAATATTTAGCAGTCCTTCTCAGTAGGAAAAGAATGTTTTTTTTTGGAGGTGGGGGGAAGATTTCATGCGTAGAAACTAGAATCATGTGGGGGAACTTTTAAAAAATACTAATATTCTGGATCATCTGCAGATTCTGACTTTAAATTAGACTATATGTATATGTGTATGTATATTCAAAGCAAATTGTATTATCCATTGACTTCTATTTAAAGTTTATCTTTGTGAGTTTTTTGATGTCACAAAGCATGAATATAAAGTAGATAAGATTATTTTTGTTATAACTTAGAGATGTAAAAAAAGAATGATAGTTTGAATCTTTAAAAAGCATTCAGTTTCTACAAAACCCATTTCAGGAGTGTCATTTGTAACCATTTGGCTTCTTGGACATTTTACTCATTTATTCTAACATCTGTCCAAGTGCACATAATGTGCCAGGCATAAGTACAGATGGTTAGCTTTAAAAAGGCAATAGGTTAATTTGAAAGGAAGCAATAGGTTGCTTAGAAAGGAAGCAACAGAAAAATGGCTAAGGCATCTTTCTAGATATGATAGATACGAGGCAAAACACTATTTCCTAAACACGTAGGAGGAACTGAAAATTGATTAGTGATTCTTTAGTCTTTGAGTAATATCATCTAAATCTGTTTTGGCTTTTATGAATTCCATTATAAAATGGAAAAATAAGGTCAAGGAGTGATCAGCATTCCTGGTGGGAGCAGGTATGATAATTCTATTTTACAAATTAGGGATTAGAGACCCAAATTTTGTGATCTGCTCAAGTTTAACACAACAAACCTGTGGGGATATAATGACTTGAATGTAGATGTTAATCCTCAAAATTTTTATACAAAAAGCCACTTTGATTCATTGAAATAATTGACCCCTCTCAGTGACTGGACATATTAGCTGTATTAATGAAAACAATTTTAATTGCTTTGGTAAACGGTTAGACAGCAAAATGGTGGTTGCCAGCTGAGGGGAATGGGGGTGTGGCTACTAATGGCTACAAGATTTTCTTTTTGGGGTGATGAAAATGCTCTGGAACTAGATAGTGGTGATGGTTGTACACTGTGAATGCACTAAAAGCCACTGAGTCATACAGTTTGAAATGGTAAAAATGGTAATTTTATGTGTATTTTACTACAATAATAAAAAAGTAACAGTCTAGCCCAGCAATCCTTCAGTTTAAACAAGAGCTAATACAGTGCCTCAGGGCTTTAATATGGCTGATATTAAACGTAACGTAAGATACGTTGATAAAAGTGTGTAGGGCTAGAGTGCCGTGGTGTCAGCCTAGCTCACAGCAACTTCAAACTCCTGGGCTCAAGTGATCCTCCCTCCTCAGCCTCCCAGAGTGCTAGGATTACAGGCATGAGCCACCGCGCCCAGCCTGTAGGGGGGAGTCTGTGAGTTAGGTCACCTTCACACCAACAGGAGTGTGATTCTAACTCTGGTTTATTGTTGTATTGCTGTGGTGGCTGGCTACTTCTGTCACCCTGGACTATGGGACAAGAGAATTGGAGCCAGGGAAGAAAACCCACTGGGGTCTTGTGCACAGTAAACAGAGGATTTGAGGGTGAGGAGAGGATTCCATGAGTAGAAAATAGAATTTCTCTGCATTCCTATACTGGAGTAATGCTCTGGTTGCTTAGTTTAGCTTCTGCTGGGACTCTACCCTAACTATTAATAGTTTTGAACTACTCTCACTGAATCCCAGCCTGTAGGAAGATTATATTCATGAATGTACTAAAATTTTCTTGAAAAATTAAGAGAATATTTTATCCAGTTTACCCAGTTTTATTTAGACTTTTACCCATATGCTAACATACATATCTGCTTCAAAGTCTTGAAGAGGAACTCAATAAGAGACTGATTTATGTAAACAATAGTGCATAAAAGCAAAAATTATGTGTGTGATATATTTATAAATCCTTCAGAGGGCTTTAGGAGTCTTTTTAAAACTCTAAAATGAGATAGCTAATGCATTTTGTTTTATACACCTGTATAATACATGATAAAACCTGAGATTTTCTGCCTGATAGAAAACTGAGAGGACTGATGCTGATATCAATGACCTCAGTCATTTTCTTGCTAGACTATTACAAGTAACATTTACAGGACTGTTGCCAATACAAATCTAACTTTGTCCTACAAAGGCCTACTATGACTCTCTTTAATGCTACATTATATCTCAGCAAGGTGCCTGTGTTTGAGCTGAAATTTCTACCACTTGACCAAAAAGACTCAAATAGTTCTACAGCCTGTTGTACCTCCTCCTGCTGTGTAATAACCCTTTGCTCCCTACAGCTTCTGCTCTAAACACTAGTCTCAGGATCAGTAAAACCTGTTATTTTCATTAGTTGATTTATGTTTCTGAGGAAGGTAGGACTGCTCTGGTGAATTATTGTCATTATGAGTGAATAAAGATCACATGGTTTATAAACTGTAGAGCAAGACACTGAAAATGCACAGGGAAAACATCTTGGAATTCCATCCTCAACCTGTTTGCCACCAGGCGTGGCACACTGGATGGAACTGTAACCCAGGGCTGTATGATGGGTTGTGATGCTCTTCCAATGAAGAACATGTGACAGTGTACAGGGGAAAGGCTGAGACTGAGGAGTGAGACCTGGATTTGAGTAATCTCTGCCACTAACTCTATTTGGTTTTGGGCAACTCAGTTCCTACATCTGATTCTAATTCCTCATCTATACAGTGTAGACTTTAGGCTAGATGGCATGGTTCGTTCAAGAGTGAAGTTCTATTTGATGGCATTTTTTCGGATTCTTTTCTGGCTCAGCAGTTACTACTTGTGGGAAGGGGCTGTTGAAATTACTTGAATAAAATAGATAAAACTTACTGAAGGCCGGGTGAGTTTGTGCACGCTTGTAATCCTAGCACTCTGGGAGGCCGAGGTGCAAGGATTGCTTGAGCTCAAGAGTTTGAGAACAGCCTGAGCAAGAGGGAGACCCTGTCTCTACAAAAATTACAAAAATTAGCTGGGAGTTGTGGCGCACACCTGTAGTCCCAGCTACTCAGGAGGCTGAGGCGGGAAGATCGCTTGAGCCCAGGAGTTGGAGGTTGCAGTGAGCTATGATGACGCCACTGCACTCTACCTAGGGCAACAGAGCGAGACTCTGTCTCAAAAAAAACAAAAACAAAACTTGTTGAGTAAAGGTTTTATTCTTGCCTGAATTGTCTAGATAGGTTTCTTAAATTGATCAAGTTTATTATTTTTGTTCTCTAGTAATTTGGGAACAAAATTACTTTGTAGCAAAAGTTTTAGTGAATAAAGGAAAGGATCAAGCTTCCTGCGAATTTCCTGCATCATGAAAAATGCTCATGTTAGTATCAGTCAGAGAGGTAGCTTGGACAGGGAATTTTCTATCCCAGCATATGGGAAACTAGCTGAGGAAATGGTTATTTAGCAGTGGTGTTGATTCCCAAATGACACCAACTACCTCCTCTTATTTAAGTTATGTGTAAGGTGGATGGGGGACAGGGTATGGGTTAGGTTGATGGGAAGGGAATGATAATGTTGGAACACCTAGGCATTTGATTTGGTTATCTTGAAAGCTGTGCTCTTCAAGGACTAGCCTTTCTGAGGCTGAAGAAATTTCTGGGGTGTACAAGATCCTAACTCAGACTTGGGAAAAAGAGACACAGTAGTTAGAACTTTGATTTTTTATTCCCCGCTTTAGTCATGTGGCCTTGAGAAATATCTAAACTGAACATTTGAGGTCGCAAGAAAAATCTCACTCTGCCATTGGCCATCTAGTGGTGAGAGGGAGCTAGGCATTTTAAAACTAGCTCCATTAAATTGGAAAGACTTTGCTGGGAAGACCTGGATATAGGGGTGGGGAACCTGTGGCCTTCTGGATCCTTGAGTGTGGCCTTTTGACTGAATCCAAATTTCACAGAACAAATCATTTTAATAAAGGATTAACAAAGGGTTCCTGCTTTGATCACATATATATCTTGCCAGCTCCCACAGATTCTTGGAAGAATTATCTCAGTGCTGGCAGACAGTTAACTTGGTTATACTGTGGGAAAGAGTAGAATTTTCAATTAAGGCACAGTTTATATGTATCCCAAGATAATGTGTTGGAGTTAAGAAGGGACAGAAACAAAACTCATTACATTCTGGTCGTTTTGGATGAGTCAAAAATAATTCCCAATAACTTTGGGATGGCATTGTGCAGTAGAGCCCTGGGTTAGGACCTTACAAGACCTGGCTTCTTATCCCAGCTCTGCCTACTTATCTCATAATGAAATAATATGTAGAAAAGTACTTTTTGGGGATACTCAGTACAAATCTCTAGGGTAGATAAGGGCACTTCCATTCCAGAGGGGCCTGGCACTACCACAGGATTGACACTTGGGAAGAAAATGTCAGCTGCCACAATCCAGTCATTGCCATCATGAATCCATGGTCGGCTGCTCCTTTGAGATTTTTTTCAGCAATACAAATGGATTTTACAGATTAAAAAGTAGTCTAGCTCAGGTACTGAAAAATAACAGCAAGTTGGCAGTTCAAATTATTCTAACCTACTTGGACAGGCTTTTTTTTTCCTCTAAATAGACAGGGTTCTCATTATGTACCCCAGGCTGGAGTGCAGTGGCCCAATCATAGCACACTGCAGCCTCGAACTCCTGGGTTCAAGTGATCCTCCTGCCTCAGCCTCCCAAGTAGCTAGGACTATAGGGACATGCCACTGTGCCCAGCTTTTTTTTTTTCCTTAAAGATTTACCTCATTTATATAATATCAATAAAAAGCCCTCCTAAATTCTAAAGGTAGGCAAAGTTAATATTTTAACTATTAGGTTTAGGGAAATTTATGATAGAACTTTTAGTAAGTATATATAAAAATTATATTTGTATACCTGGCTTATAGTAAATGGAATTTCCTTATGAATCCAGGATGTGGTACATATAGACCCTTTTATTTTTAATGAATATGGAGTTTTCCAGTCATAATATTGGATTAAAATATTATGTTGGCCATATATATAGTTTATTTGACATGGTATCCTCTTGGTCAGGACCCCTCATCATACTGCTGTGCATATGGGAAAACACAATTTAATTCCCAATGATTTAATTTATGATTTTTTTTCCAGGAACTCAACAGCATGAAGACTGCCTGCCTGAATATTTATGGCTAGCACTCTTTATGGAAGTGTAGAATTTGATAAATTTGTTTTCTGCTTTGTGAAGAAGTACTTTAAAAGGAGTTTGAAAGGTGTTAACTAGATTATAGTAAACAAACAGTCCCTGTCAATCTTAGTTTTGCCAGTCTGGATTTGGTAGATTTTTTTTTCTCAACTGTAACATTTCTAGGCTGAAGAGTCCCAATTTTCTTTTCTGTTTTAGTTTATTCTAATTAAGTAGCTCTTCTTTCATCAAAGCCCCAGGATTTCTTCCATCATTTAGTTGTCCACTTTCTGGGGCTTTTCAGGTTCTGAGATGTGGCAAGCAGAACTGTGGAAGATCCCACTCCAGTCTCAGATAAGCACAGGAAGCTGTTTTCTATTTTACTTTCCATATCCTCAGGGGGAAAAAAAAGTGCTGAGTGGGAGGCGGTATAGGACTTAGAGTCAGAAATTTTGTATTCATGTCCTCACTCTGCCCTTTATTAGCTACATGTGCCTGAGCAAGTCCTTTAAAATGGTCTGAGTTGTTTGTTAATCTATAAAATAGGGATGTTCATGTCTCCCTTATTTATCTCATTTATCCATTTAAACTCAAATTGAGTGGCATAGAGTAGGCCTTGAGTACCATTGCAGTGGCCTTATTTTTGTCAATTTTTTTGTGAAAATGGTCATTAGACTATGAACTCTGTAAGGGCAGGGAGCTTTGTATTTCTTTTTCCCATCCTCTCAGCACCTTGCCCATATAGTCCAGGCCTCCTATGCGAAGTTGTTTTCACAGATGAGAGTTGCCTCCCTTTGTGCCAAAGCCACAGCTTAACCTGCCTAACTTTGTGACCGAGATGAAAGAGCAAGCATGCTTATCAAGGGGAAGATAACAAATCTAAAAGGAAGTTATAATACTGAAGGCCACAGAATCAAGATTAAAAACTATCTTGACAGGCTGCAGCCCTGGGTTGGAAACAGTAAGATGAAAACTGAGATAAGAAAATGTTCCTCATTTAAGTTTAATATTAATAATGATAGCTAACATTTATTGAACACATATATGTTAGGCATCCTGCTAAATATGAATGTTATGCAATTCTTATGATGGTCAAATGAGGTAGAGGCTATTATTATAAAGATAGGGAGGCTGGGTGTGGTGGCTCACACCTGTAATCCCAGCACTTTGGGAGGCTGAGGTGGGGGGATTGCTTGAGCCCAGGAATTCGAGACCAGCCTGGGCAACAGAGTGAGACCTCGTCTCTACAAACAATAAAAAAATTAACCAGGCACTGTAGTATGTACTTATAGTCCCAGATACTTGGGAGGCTGAAGTGAGAGGATTGCTTGAGCCCAGGAATTTGAGATTACAGTGAGCTATGATCATGCCACTGCACTCCTGCCTGGATGATAGAGCAAGACCCTGTCTCTAAAAAAATAATAATAATAAATTTAAAAAATAAGTTTAAACAAAAGGAAAATCATCTCTTATCATTTCTGATTGCTGCAAAGTATCTTACCGTGAGATGGAATGGTAACTTATTTAATCAATCCCATGCTGATGGGTTTTTGCATATAGCTTTCAAATAGTCATGTATATGCTCTTGATACTCCCTGAACTGCAATTTCTCAGTCAAACAGTATTTACATTTCAAATTTTGACAGGATTGCCAAATTGCACTCCTCACTCCAAGAAATGTTGGCCTGTTAAATTTTGTTAACCTGATAGGTAAAAGATAACTCAATATTATTTTAATTTGCACATTTTATTGCAATATATTTTACATATTTTAACCATCTCTATTTCTTTTTCTATTGGTTATTCATTTTTTAAATTGATTTGTAAGCATTCTTTCATTCTTTTTATATTAGGGCCATTCTGTCTGACATACGTTTTTTTGACCAGTTTGTCATTATGGAAAGATTATAGTAATAGTCATCTAAATTTTCTTAGATAGCTTTACAAACTACCATATATTCTTTGAAAATTACTAATTTGAGTGAACCAGACCCCACCTTTCAGCTTCACTCCCTCCCTCCCTTAAACATAACCACCCCACAGTCTCACTGGATGGGATGAAGGGTCAAAGCTGGACTTAGGGTTATTACTTAGTAATTCAAAACTATTCTGACTTCTCAATAAATGTTGTGGATTGCACACTTGTGCAAAGATAAATATGTTTTAAATCCACATAGGACAAGAGAAACCAGAAAATTGGTGATGGCAACAAACATTGGAAAATGGAAAGTAGAAGTCAGTAAGAAGTAACTGACTTAGCCTGTAGAGGAAAATGCCAATAGGCACACCAGTTTACATAGCAGAACTCCAAAATGAGTAATTGGAGGCACCAGTTATGTCAGATAGCTGGAGGTGAGAGAGGGGTTCATAACAGGGTGATCTGTTGAAAGATTTTATAAGGAACAGTTAAACCACAGATCCCTTTCCACACCCCATCCTGCCAGATGACTACCTTTTGTTTACCTCTGAAGAAGAAAGGAAGTTTATTTTCTTGAGAGATCCAACTAAAGAAGCATCAGATTCAGGAACAAAGGTAGAGAGGATGAGTACTGAGTCATCCTGAAAATGAAAATTAAGTGAAAATCTACATATGGAAGATCTGCTTTCTCCCTCTTCTTCCAACTAGGCTTCCAGAATTCTGGCAACCGGCTTATAGCTCTTTATTTTACTTATTTATTTTTCTGAGACAGAGTGTTGCTCTGTTGCCTGGGCTAGGGTGCAGTGGTGTCGTCACAGCTCACTGCAACCTCAAACTCCTGGGCTCAAGTGATCCTGCCTCAGCATCCCAAGTAGCTGGGACTACAGGTGTGTGCCACCACACCAGGCTAATTTTTCTATTTTTTTGTAGAGATGGGGTCTCACTGTTGCTCAGGCTGGTCTTGAACTCCTGGCCTCAAGCAATCCTCCCACCTCAGCCTCCCAAAGTGCTAGGATTACAGGTGTGAGCTACTGCACCTGGCAGCTTATAGCTCTTTAAGCAAAAGATTGGAGGAGTCTTGTCTGGAGAACCTGTTTAGCCCAAGGCAAAAATACCACAAATTCTGACATTTGAGGGTTTCTTGTGAAATGGGCAGTTTACCAGACAGAGATGGCTACTAGTGAACCCTCCTTGCCTATGCACACAGAGCTTCTTCTAATTGGCTTTTTAGTATCTCCTTAAATATGAATGGACTGCTAAAATTTAATCCTCCAGTGTGAAAGCTAGGCCCCCAAATAAACAGAAAAAGAAACCCAGAGAAAACAGACTATGCAGGGGGCAGAAAAAAAAATTAAAATTCCACAAAAACTTCTATATTCTTAGATAAGATTTTACATGAGTGAAACAAATATGGGATGCTTTTAAACAACAAAAAAAAAGATAGAGGACCATAAAGAACTGTAAGAAATAAAAAAAGAATCTAAAAGTCAATAAATATAAGCAATAATCAGAAATCAAAAATTTTAAAAATACCACTTACAACAGCATAAAAATATGAACTACTTAGGGATAAATCTGAGAAAAGATGTGCAAGACCTGTACAATGAAAACTGTAAAATATAGCTAAGAAAAATTGAAGAAGATCTAAATAAATTGAGAGATATATTTTGTTCATGGGTCAAAAGACTCAATATAGTTAAACTGTCAGTTGCCCCCAAATTGACTTATAGATTTAATGCAATCTTTATCAAGATCCCAGCAGGCTTTTAGGTAGAAATTTATAAACAAATTGTAAAAATTCACATGAAATGCAAAGGACCTAGAATAGCCAAAACGACTGAAAAAGACAAAGTTGGAGTAACTCTTAGTCTGGTTAGGCTACTATAACAAAGTACCACAAACTGGGTAGCTTATAAACAACAGAAATTTATTTCTTATAGTCTAAAGCCTGGAAAGTCCAAAATTAAGGCATTAGCAAATTCTGTGTCTGATGAGGACCTGTTTCCTCATAGACGGCTGTCTTCTCACTATAACCTTACATAGCAGAAGGGGTAGGGGATTTCTCTGGAGCCTCTTTTATAAGGGCACTAATCCCATTCATAAAAGGAGCCCTATTATTAAGTCACCTCCCCAAATCCCTACCTCCTAATACCTTGGGGGTTAGGATTTCAACATGAATTTTATATTCAGTCTGTGGCAGAGGACTAAAACTACCTGGTTTCAAAACATTATACAGTTATAGTAATCAAGACAGTGTGATGTGGTGTAAAATATTAATAGAAATAGACCAATGAAACAGAATAAAGAATATAGATATGGATCCATGCATATATTGATAATGTACATTGATTTTTTTATGAATATGAAGAGATAGTGAAGAAAGGTTAGTCTTTTCAACAGATGTTGCTGGAATAACTGGATATACATATGGAAAAAAAAATTCAATCCATATTCTGAACCATATACAAAAATTAACTCAAGATGGGTGATAGACCTAAATGTAAGAGCTAAAACTATAAATCTTATAAAAGAAAACATAGGAGAAAATTTGTGATTCTTGTTTAGGTAAAGATTTCTTAGTTATGACACCAAAAGCATGATCTATAAAAGAACAAATTCATAAATTAGACTTCATCAAAATTAAAAATTTCTGCTGTTAGGAAGAGAAGGAAAAGACAAGCCACAGATTAGGAGAAAATATTTGCAATGTATATTTCTGATAAAGGACTTGTATCTAGAAAATAGAACTCTCAAAGCTCAACAAGAAAATGACCATATTCAAACTTGGCAAAAAGATTAGAATAGACATTTCGCCAAAGAAGATATACAAATGATCAATAAGCACACACAAAGATGCTTAACATTATTAGTCACCAGAGAAATAGAAATGAAAAACACAGTGAGATAGCACTCCATACCTATTAGAATGGCTAAAATTAGGAAGACTGACCATACTAAGTGATGGTGAGGATGTAGAGGAACTAGAACTCTCATATACTTCTTGTAGCAATGTAAAATGGTACTACCACTTTGCAAAAACAATTTGGCAGTTTCCCAGAAATTAAAATATACACCTACCATATGATCCAGCCACTCCTAGAGAAAGGAAAATATATGTCCATATAATGACTTGTAGACAAATGTTCATAGCACCTTTATTTGTAATAGCCCCAAACTGGAAACAGCCAACTGTCTATCAACAAGTGAATAAATAAACAAATTGTGGTATATCCATACATAGTATCACTTCTTTCATGCCATAAGCCTGCCCAGATTCAAGGGCACCTTACCTCCCACTGGGAGGAGTGTCAAGATTGCATTGTAAGAGGAGGCTGGGCATTCCAGCTACTCGGGAGGCTGAGGCAGGAGGATGGCTTGAGCCCAGGAGTTTGAGGCTGCAGTGAGCTATGATCATGCCACTGCACTCCAGCCTGGGTGACAGAGTGAGACCCCATTTCTAAAAAATAAAAAACTTTAAAAATTACATTGTAAGAAGAGAAGAAGGTGTTGGATGAGAGAGATTGTTGCAACCATTTTTGGAAAATAAAATATGCCACAGTGTATGATGTATGTCCCTTGGAAATACTAATCCTTTTTACATACCTACACCACATGTCAAACTCAGAACACAAAGAATCATTGTTCCATAGTTGGGTACAGTGCTCCTTTTTGTTGAGAGCCCATTAACTAGGACAGCTCTGCTTTTGCTTAATGAAAGCTCTTTTCTGAGAGGCAACAGAGTGTTCTATCATAAACTAAGTGCTCTTCAAGAACTGCCTGTGCTCAAAGCAAGGCAGTACAGGATGTAACTTGAGGATCTGATGTGAAAACTGTAGTTAGCTTTGGCCACTACTTCTTGTCATGGCTACTGTCTCCAGTGGAATATTCCTGGTTGCCAATCATATCTGTGCATAGTGTGACCAAAATTTTTGGCATTGTTTAGTTCTCCTACAAGCACTAGTCTTTTCTAGAAGGTGCTCACTCTCTTTATGGAAATATTGCAAATAATTTGGACCCCAGAAATTAGGCCCAAGTGGCTATAAAACTAGCTCCATAACTTGAAAATGGTAATCCAAGGGAAAGAAATAAACATTTAACTTGCCTTTCCAATAGGAACTGTGTTTCATGGTAACCAAATAATTTCAGAAGATGAGGAAAAAAATCTCTATTCTACTGAAGAATATCTGCCAATCATGTAGAAGGATTGAAAGAACTAGCAAGTCAACATTCTGCAACACTCTGAACTACAGCAACAATTATCAATGGTATCGAAAGCATTAGTTGTATGGTTAATGGGAAATGGAATGCTTATATAGAGCCAAAGTGATACCATACAGATTATTTCCTAGTTGCAAAAAGAAAAATGTAACTATCTTGTCATGGGATCAAAGAGTCATCACCCTCATCCAGTGGTTGATCTTAGAGTCACTAATTGTGGGTCAACCAGACATTACATATTTTTCTTGATATGATACAAATGTGAAGTAAACATTACCTATAATGTATAGCCAAACTTGGCTCTATCAAAAATTTAATCTCATTTCCAGTTGATAAGAAATACAGAAAAAAGAACACCAAACTAATTAACACCATAAAGAAGTGTCCTGAAAAATCCAAAAGGTGGCACAGCTTATAGTACATCTGGCCTAGTCTATTAACAAGTCAGTGTCCGAGAAAGAGAGAGAGAGAGAGAGAGAGACAGAGAGAGAGAGACAGAGAGACAGAGAGACAGAGAGACAGATGTGAGGATAGGGACTGGGGAGGGTGAGAAACAGAAACTTGTTAGTTTAGAAGAGAAATTATTATAATGCAATGTGTAGATTGATTAAACCAGATGTGTAAAATGTTTTAAGCATAACTGAGAAAATCTGAATATGGATTGATATTGGAAAAATTAAAACTATATGAAAAAGTAGAAATTATTAAGTAAAAAATTCAGGTTATAATATAGCATGTACAGGAAGGCCAGATTTCAGTACAAAAAATACAGAAATATATACATGCAGATTGATTGTCTAAACTGAAACACTTATGAAGATAAAGGGAGGCACTGTAGGTACTTGTGCCAGGAAAACAAGTATAAATGGGTCTTCCAGGTAAGCAGAGAGGAATGGCCATCCTACATGCAGCTGTTCTCAAACCTCAACATGCAGGAGAATTGCCACTGGGAGTGGAGGCTATGGTGAGGCTCGTTAAATGAGGATTCCTAGGCTCTATCCCCAGAGATTCTGAGCCCAAGAATCTGCCTTTTTCATAAGTGCCTGGGTGATTCTGATGCTGGATTGATGAGGAAACGGAGCTTAGCTAAGAGCAGTTTCTGTTGACATCACCACTAAGTAGGGATTGCCTAATCCTTGTGGTTATGTTTAACTGAATTTTCCTTTTTTTTCACTTGAGTTCATTGCTCAGAAATCCATCTGTTGCCCATTAAAAGAGACAGGAAAGCAAAGTGGTTAAATGAATGGCCTTTGCAGTTTGGTAGAACTAGGTTTGAATACCAGCTTTAGCATTTATTAGCTGTGTGACACTGGGTATGTTTCTTAACATCTCTGAGTGTGTTTTCTTGTAGGTAAAATAGAAATATTGATAGAGTTGGTATGAGGATTAAGTGGGATAATACATTTAAAGTACTTAGTCTTGATAAACACTGGGTATGACTGTTATTATGATCACTGTTACTATTATTGAACAGGCATTGAATACATATGTTAACCTTGGAAGTGCTAGATAGGTGTCACCTGTCTTTCAGATATAGGGTGTCTCCTGGAAAGCAAAACAAACACCTCTTACCTGACCCTCACAGATGATTCATAAATGCTTGGTGAGTGGTTTTCAGTACACATTTGTTCTTTCATAGCTGCTTAGAAGGCTGTGGAATAGGTGCCTGAACCTTAGGGCATGGGAGAGCTACACAACACAGCTGCTTCAATATTGTGCTCTGAAATCTCGGCTCTGGTTACTATGGAATGAAAAGCTGAGAACAGGGACTAGAGGGAATTTCTCCAGTAGTCTTTTGAACCCAACTTGTCCATTCCAGCTAAATTTTATTTCTTATCCAACATAAGCCTAAAAAGGCAAGGTTTTTTGGCAGCATAATTACTGCTACCCAATAATAGAAGATAATTTTCTTTCTGAAGATTTCTGCTGCTTTCTTAGCAGGTGGAAACTTCTGTGCTCTGCAGCTGCTGGGTGCTGTTATTGTCCTTCCTGGGTTTGCTTTTTCCATTCTAAGGTGGGAAACAAAACATCCATAGGGAACAATTGGTAGTTCTATCTGTATTTGTACTTATTTTGGCGGGTTGGTTTTGTTTTTATTCTTTTGCTTTATTTTCTTTTTCCTTTGTACTTCCATTCTGTAAACATTATCACCTATATTTTTTGAAAAGTCAAGATGCATCATTTGATACATAATAAAAGATTTTAAACAACATGGATTGTCCTGGAAACTCTGAGACTTTGGGTACTACCTCACAGACTGTGTGTACTACCTCGTGGAGGGATCTGAGCAGCTCTGTCCATCTACATGTAAGGGATCAGAAAGGGTGCCCCAGGTATGTCCTTCTTTACTCCATATAAGGCTCTAGGGCAATTTTACCCTGAAAGTAAAGGAAATTAAGCTTCAGTACCCCCACTTGTCAGGGCCTGGCCTAAGACACCAGGAGAGGACCTAGCAACGTGTGTGTATGTTTTTGTATAAATTGGAAAAATAAGATATTTTCACATTTTTTTCATTAAAGATAGTCTCAAAAATTTTATAAGTTTAGGCTCTACAAGTCTGTGTCCACCTCTGACAAGGGCTTCCTCTCTGGTCACACCTGATTAACCTTTACATAACCAGATAGTCAGCAACCTCAACTCCAAGCCAAGACACACTGGGATACCAAGGATGGTGTGGGAATGCAAGGAAAAAGGAGCATTTACAACTCAATTATTAATAGCTGCTGGATGCAGAGGAAACTGCAAGCTGGGGCAAGAGCTGCTCTCTGGGGACAAACAAAATTACAAATGGGGTCTGGAGGAAAGAGTTCCTTTTTCAGACGAGTGGGTAGCAAGTGGCACCAATCAGTTACCTCTTTCTAAGTCTTTGAGAAAAAACCCACTTTAAAATTTTCCTCAAATAAAAATACCATTGCCTGTATGCTGTACTCCAGCCACTCCCAAGCCCTGAGGAGCTGTGTCCTGTAATACTGCGGTCCCCAACCTTTTTGGCACCAGGGACCGGTTGCGTGGAAGACAATTTTTCCACGGTGTGGGGGCGGGGGTGGGTGCAGAGCTCAGGCAGTGATGCCAGAGATGGGGGGCGGCTGTAAATACAGATAAAGCTTCGCTTGCTTGTCCGCAGCTCACCTGTTGCTGGTTTCATGGCACCTTGGTAAGTTTTCATGGCAGACAATTTTTCCACGGAAGGTCGGGGGGGCGGATGGGGGGCGGCGGCGGAGCTCTAGGGCAGGTCCCTAACAGGCCCCGGACCTATACCAGTGCGGCCGGGGGTTGGGGACGGCAGCTAAAGTAGAGAGAGTCGCGGATTGGTTCTAGCCTCAGCAACTCTGCTAAGTAGCCACGTGACTTTGGCCAAGTTATGAATCCCTCTAAACCTCACTTTGTTCATCTTTAAAACGAGGGTGTTGGATTAGACCGCCTCAATCTGAAACTTAAATCATTTTATGGTTACAGAGGTAGAATTTAAATGATTTCTGTAGTGATACAAGGGTATTGCCGTGGGAAAATTCGATGCATGTGTTGGGAGGGAGATTGACATATGGAGAAAAATTGGACCATATGGGATTAGGAAATTAAAAAATTATCTCCTCCTGCTCAAGTAAATGTGCCAAATATGAGTCTCATCCTAAGAACCGATTTCCCTTTAGCAAATGAGAAGATATTATGAGCATTTCCATTTCCAAAATTAAAAGGATATTCATGTCATGTCATTCATGACATGTGTAGGCAGCGATGTGTTAGGTTCTAGGAAGTAAACTTGTATTTAAGACACAGTCTTTGTTATTTAGGAGATAACTAAAGTAGGACTAACTCATATGAAACAATTATCAAAACAAAGCTGATAAGCAATAACCATAACCTATGATTAAGGACGGGTGTATGTAATAAATGATAGTACATCTATTCTATAGAATACTATGCAACCATCAAATAGAACAAACCACATTTGTATGTATTGAGTTGGAAAGGTGTGGAAAACATTCTTAAGTGAAAATAATCAAGTGGTAGAATAATCATGAAGAGTATGATCATGTTTTTGTAAAAAGCAAAAATGAGAGACTAAATAGGTGACTCTATGTTTGCATAATCATAGAAAAAGTATGGAATGGTGCACACCAGGAGGCTAATACCGGTTACTTCAACAGGGTGCGATTAGACGGGGAGGAGAGAATATATATATTTTACCTTTCTGTAAATAAGTTCATTTAAATTGTTACAACTAGTGTGTATTATAAATTTTTAAGTGATTTTAAAACAAAAAAATGCATACCCTTTGTTTCCTCAGCCTCACCAGTCAGTGGCTGGATGTTGGACCACATAGTGGTTATAACCAATATTTCGCTCTGCAGTACCCGCAGGTCCCCTCTAAAACCCGGTGATTTCAGGGGCTGCCCTCTCCTATCTCCCCTCCTGGCTCACCTCCTGCTGGAGAAGCCCGGTGATGCGGCCTCGCAGGACACTGAGACAGGTGCTCCCCGCAGGGGTTGGGGGGGGTGCTGTCTGGGCTCCAGGCTGTTCCAGAGCTACAAAGTGGCGCCCTGTTCCCTCAGACGCCCACGGTGCCAGCAGCGCCTTGTTCTTCAGGAAGCAATAGTGCCTTTCCTCACCCGCCCTATCACACTTTGCGGGGTGGTTAGGGCTGTCTGGGCTTCCTGTGCACGTCAACTCCTCTAGGCTGGTCCCCCCATCTCCAGAGGTGCCTGGGCCCGTCCACACAAGCGCAGTCCCCGGGGGCACCTCCGCCTAGTCGGTACTCATTGTGTGGCGGAGGCAGAAATTCAGTGAAGGGAAACATCGGACTTCTTTCAAAGACTCCGTGTTTAAGTAGGACTGTGCGAAGGGATGGAGATAGGGCCCATCAATTGTGTGAACCGTGTGAACAAAAATTCTCTGAAATGCAATTTGGAGGAAAAGAGGCTTTATTCCAACAGAGACATACAACCACCAATATAAAAGCAAAGGCACAGTCCAGAGAACAAAGGGAGGACTTGGGTTTTATAGCAAAAGTGCCCACCCAGGTTTCCAATCAGGTCTGTTTATGCCAACGAATGATTGAAACTTGTTTTGTTCTGATTGGTTGATGCAAATGAGTTCTGGTTGGTTAGCTGAGCCCTGATAGGCCAAGGCAAGTGAAGTCTGACTGGTTGGTTCAGGTGAGCTCTGAAAGTCTTCAAGTTAAAAAGGTACATGTTTTAGACTGGGCTTGGTGGCTCGTGCCTGTAATGCTAGCACTCTGGGAGGCGGAGGAGGGAGCTATGATGAGGCCACTGCACTCTACCTGGGGCGACAGAAAAAGGAAGGTTCTTTTTCTTGTTTTTAAACATTTTTACTTCGTGTAAATGAAGGCTCTCAGGGAACTCAGAGTATGTGTGTGACCTCTTTAGTCAGCATATGGCTGCTGGCTCTATTTTAAGTTTAGGCCCAGTTAGGCTCTTGGGATACATCTTGAAAGATTGGCTCTTTCAGGTTCACATTTGTTCATAACCATAACACCCGCAACATTAAGAAGGCAAAAGAGAAAAGCAGCTGGCCAAGCACTATTGACTAGTCTGTGGTATACTTTTGTTAAACATAAATAATTTCACAAATATCAACACTGACAAGGCCACTCTTGGTCACTCTTGTGACCTAATGGATCAAGACAAAAACAAGACCACTCCGTGATCGTGTCAGATCATAATCAAAACCAGGAAACTGTCCAAACCACAAAAATGACCAATAAATATTCACCTGTCCTGGGTAATAGGAGTGACTGCTTCTTCTTTACCTATATAAGAATTAAGGTACCAGTCATTCAATCATGAATCATCCCTGCTTCCTGACAACATCAGAGCAAAGTCCCACTTCCTTGAACACTCCCCAGAATCACTTAACACAAGCCCTGTAATAAGCCCGTTGTAATATCTTCCTACTTAGGGTGTGTATCTCCCTCATTGCAACAAGTCAGTAAATGCAACTTTGTTAGACTACAAGTGTGTTCTTGGTGGGTTTTGGCTGGAGGGCACTGCCAAAAGGTGGGCACTGAGGTGGCCTGGGGAATGGGGCTGAAGGTAGAGGAGTCTTCACCCTGCCTTTTACTTTCACGACTGCCCAGTTGTCGTGAAAAAGTCATTTACATATTTACACCTTTTGTGCTTGCTGGTAGACAAAGATTTATTCATTGCCTGGATGAGCAAGGTGTGAGGGCCTTGCAGAGAAGGATCTGACTGTGGCAGAAAGTATTGCGGACTACGAGTATGTTGGTGAGGTAGGGACAAATGAGGAAATGTTTGAATTTCAGGATGCCTTACCAATCTGGATTCTGCCCTACTGGCAATTGGAGGAAACATGTGGACTTTGGGATCAGTCCTAGCTCTTCTGCTTGTAAGATGTGTGACTTGGAGCAAGTTTCTTAACCTCTCTGAGCTGCAGTGTCTGCATCGGAGGAATGAAGGTATATCGCTTAGCTCACCAGTTTGAATGGAGTATATAAAATCACCGAGCACTCCCTGGTACAGAGGGTAGTAGACACTTAACAAGTTATGTGCAGTCTCTTTCCTTCCCAGTAGGCAATGGACAGCCACTGTAGATTCCTAAGAGAGAAGTGGCTCAAGGAGACTGGGCATTTTAGGAAGACAGACCTGATGGTGGTGTGCAACAGGACCTGTGTGGGGAAAGGGTAGACAGTTCTGGGAGATGCCGGGCCACTACAGATCATGTGGTGCTCACTGAAGCCTGCAGAAATCGCTCCATATCCTCACTGGCAACACAGTTGTCCTGGCTGGACGTGGGCAAAGAGTGAATGATGGTGGCATGCCACTGCAGCATGCTCTATACAGCAAGGCTTAATGGGATAGGGTAGAAAGAAGACATGCTAAAGCTAGGCATACTTCTAGAAATGCAGCCAAACTCTGGGCTGGTTGGGGCAGCAAGAGAAACAGATCCCCTCAGAGTGCAGCAGTCAGCAATGGGATGCCTGTTTCTAAAAAACGAGTCCAGGGCCATAACATCTTCCACTTGTGGATTATTGCCAGGGCTTTGCAGTCACACAAAGAAGGCATAGGAAGAATGACATTGAGTTCTGAAGGTCAGCTCATGCTTTCTTCTTCATATCACTTGTAGGTGAGTGAGCAGGGCAGGCCATTGCACTTCAGCCGGAGGGCAAACAACTCCAAGGAGAAGAAAGTAGATGAAAATGATGTGAAGAGCTACATTTTGCAAATACTCTTTCCTCACCAACTCTACCTCTGGTAATTTCTAAACTCTGTAGTTAATAGTACCCCAGGGAGCATTCAAGGAGCCTCACTCAGCAAGGAGCCTTTGGATCTGGGGCATTTGTATTAAAAACAAACAAACTAAACCTCAGGTGATTTGTGAAAATGTAAAAAACAAAATAAAAAACACGTAAGTTAGCTGCAGATGACATAAAAGAGAGCAGGGTCGTGGCAATAGCAAGTTGTCACAGTGATCTGAATTATCAAATCAATCAACATTGACTGGGCACCTACTTTCTGTGAGGCTGGGCACTGAGGAACTTAAAGATGAATAGGCTGATCTCTGTCTTCATAGAGCTCGTCATCTAGTGAGGAGGCTGATGGGAATATCAACAATTCTGATGCAAGGGCGTAGGGAATATGCCCAAATCGTCATGGTGATGTGGAGAAGGGGGAGATTACACCTCACCAGAAGGTTCAAGGTGTTTTTTTTTTTTTGCTGTCCAGTCTTCAGATAAAGATCAAGGTTTTAAAGGAAGAGAAGGATTTTAAGAAGTCTTGATCTGGGCTTCAGATCATTGGCCAATAGCCATAGACATAAAGTGTGTGTGTGTGCGTGTATTTATGGACTCCTTTGCACTTTAGTTTTAGTGTCCTCCTTTGTAAATGGGTATAATACCAACTTCACAGGGTCATGAGGATTAAATACAGTCTTTTTGGTGAAAGTGTGTTATTAACAGCAATATAAATATTATCTGCCACTGTTACACCAGGAAATAAGAAGCTCAGAAATATCCCAGAGTGATGCCTGCTACGACCTCCCATCACATTAGCATTGTTGTCAGTCAGGCTGTGTGCAGTGACATAGCAGTAATGCTGAATTTTAAAAACATACCATTGAATGAGGGCTTTATTATTTGCTTGGTTTCTGTCTTTCTCATGTCTCAAAGGGCTCTTAATGTAGGGAATGTTAGGCAGGGACGTATGTGTTTGTGTGTGTGTGTATCTTAAGTCAATAATTTAAAGTGTTAACATAGTTCCAGAATTCCTTGAGGAAAAAAAATGTAGTTAAATCTTTAGTGTGAAAGTGACAAAGGCAGTGTGTAAGGACACTTCAGGCAGGACCTTTACCCTGAAGTATTGACCATATGTCTTAAAATCTTCAAGTATCTGGAGAAGTGGTTTCCTTCTTAAAAGGGATCATATCCTTCTCTGAGTGCAGGAATCTGACTAATTAGGAGAAATCTCCTTCCCTGGAGTGGTAATTCAGCACGGGGTGTATCACCATGGCCAGAAGAGCATCCTCTAGATTCTCGCTAGGAGGGAGCCAGCAGCTGAACGTCATGTTCCCTTCCTTAGGGAGAACACATCTCTGGAGAAGTGGAAATGCTTTTCAGGCAAAGAAACCACTGCTCCAAATTTTTCATAATTGGTTCAATATTCAGTTTCAATTTCTGTGTCCAATGCTGGTGTAGACAAGATTTCCAGTGTCATGGGAAATCTATGGGCTGATGAATATAACAGATTGTGCATGGAGGCAGTATTAAATCAACGTTGAACTTTAAAAAAATATTGTATAATAGTCAAGTATTTATGAATGAAATTATATGCAATCTGGGATTTGCTTTAAAATAACCCAGCTGGCTGGGAACAGGGGTTGGGTATAGATGAAACAGAATTGGCCATGTGTTGATAATTATTGAAACTGGGTAATGGACCCGGGGGGGTTCATTATACTATTTTCTCAATTTTTGTAAACGTTTAAAAGTTTCCGTATAAAAAGTTAACCAAAAAAAAAAAAAAAAAAAAAAACCAACAGTGTGACTTTCTTTTCATTGAAATAAATGTTTTTTAAAATTACTAATTCATAGAAGTTGCATAATGAAATATAAAATATAGCTAACATTACTGGTGCTTACTATGTGCTAGTAATATATTACTATGTACATATATAATATAAAGTATATATAATATATATAATTTTATATGTACATATATTAATTAAATATTTAACACACATATGCATATATATGGTGTATCAACTCATTTAATTCCTGTCAACAACCCATGACTTAAGTTCTAAGTAAATCATCTGCATTTGCAGATGAGACAATGGGATTATATGGGGTTAAATAACGCGCCAAGGTCATTAAGCAGGATTTGAACTCAGCCATGTAGACTCCAGAACTCATGCTCCTTCTTAAACAGCTGCCTGTATCCACACTGTTCTGCACTATCGTCACCCACAATTTTCCCCGTCACAGTTTATTTTTTATTTTTGAATTGATTTGGGGGTGGCGGTGGGGGAATTATTTTTAAAAGACTGTCCGGCAATTTTGCAGAAGCCACCTGTGCAATTAGCCCCCGGGTCTGGCGTTCTGCGGACGGAGCTGGGGCGCCCGCGCCCCCCGCAGTCACAGCGGGAGGGTCTGCTCAGGTGACCGGACACCCTCGGTCCTCGGTCCTCCGGACGCCCGAGCCCCGGCCACCTCTGACCGGTGCGCAGGCAGCCGTGTGGCGCCACCTAGTGGCCGGGAGCCGCGGAGCCGGATCCGAGCAGCGCGCGCCCGGGCCTCGGCGGCGGGGACGCGGCCTCAGCCGTGGGGACCGAGACCACCTGCGCCCTGCCCGGGCGTCGTCGCTGCTGCAGGGCCCTGGCGCTCCTGCCGGTTTGTGCCGCGCTCGGCCCGCGGGCCTGGCGCTCCCGCTGGACCAAGCACGGGGGTTGTCTGGTCCTCGCCTTTGACCTTTGCCCGGAGGGTCTTCATAGCCGCCCCAGAGGGCAGCGGGCGGGGCGAGGCCGGGAGCCCAGTCCTGCCTTGCTCCTCCGAGCCGAGCCGCAGCTCCACCTTTGACCAGAAGTAATTAACTTAAGAAGAGGGTGCTTTTGCCTAAGGACTTTAAAATGTGCTCCTCAACATTTCCAAGTGCTTAAAAGTCCTGCATTTATGTACATAGGTATATGTATATATCATTGTATCCGCACCTCTTTCCAGAAAGGGTATTAAAGTTGGAATGTTGTATTTTCCTCACGACAGCCATCCTAGACTTGGGAGGAACACAAGCGATGGCCCCCAGCGCCCGGTTCTGCAGAGTAGGCAATGCCCACCCGAGTGTGTGGAAGGGAATCGTGGGCAGGGTCTTGAGGACCTTCTCTGCAAGGTCTGAGACACTCTGAAGCTGGCAGACCTGCCCTTCTCCCGGTGCTGGAGGAAGATGGCACAACTGTAGAGACAGGAGTATATTTGGGCCCTGGCAGGGGGCACGGTGTTCATGTTGCTCCAGAAGGTGTGGCCCCCCATCAGAGCAGGGGACTGGTACCAACTTTCCCTCTCCCATAAACCTGCCAAGAAGACCAGTAAGGCCTACAGAACTTTCTACCTATACAAGGTCAATCTGCAGAATTTCATTTGTTACTTGAACGTGAAGGCAACTCTCCACCGCAAGTGCTCCCTTTCCTGTGGTCTGCATGGCTATGGGCTGGGCGCATCCTGAAGGCAGTTCCTTGCAGGGTCCTTCAGCATGCAAGCCACTGGTTGTGTGCTGCTCTGCACCTCCTGTCATTACGGCAGGTCCTCAATGCCACAGAGGGAGGGTAGCTCTTCCAAGGCAAGGCCTTATCCATCATCCAGACCTGTCTGAAGATACTGCAACAAAGGCCCAAGTCCATGGAGGCCTTCCCTGGCCAAGGGCAAGACTGGCCATCTAGTTTGCTGTGTGAACACTGTGTGATTGTGCTTGTGGGCACACCTCTCCATGAAGAGGCCAGGCTCTATCTGAGGGGTGAGGTCAATCAGTATGTCAGTCTATTGAGGAGGAAGAATATTTCTCAAGTTTGCATCTGAGATCTGAACAGGAAAACTTGGGCAGGCCACAGAGTGGGTGGCCTCACTTTGTCTGGAGGTTTAGGATATCAAGATTGCCAATGGGGGAACTGTTGGGGGCTGGGCTGAAGGATGTTGCCCTCCATGTAGGAATGAGGGAGCCAAGGACCTGTAGACTTGTGCCAGATCCTTTGGGCAAGTGCATAGGTCTTTCAGATAGTTAGTGAGTTGGGTTAGTGTCTGTGGACTCTGGGGGTCAAATTAGCTATGTTGGAGCCAACCTCCATGCTGGAAAAGCCACTTGGGCTTAGCAGAGCCACGAGAAAACCAATGGATGAGGGAAGGGGTGATGTCTACACTTAGACTATGCTATGGTCTGAATGTTTGTGTCGCCCCCAAATTCCTATGTTGACATTCTAACCTCCAAGGTGATGGTATTAGGAGGTGGGGCCTTTGGGAGGTTATTAGGTCATGAGGGCAGAGCCTTCACGAATGAGATTAGTATCCTTATAAAAGAGGCCCCAAAGAGATCCCTTGCCCCTTCTGCTACATGAGAAGAGGTCCATCTATGAGGAAGGTGGTCCTCACTAGACACTGAATTTGCTGGTGCCTTGATCTTGGACTTCCCGCCCTCCAGAACAGTAAGTAATACATTTCTGTTGTTTATAAGCCACCCAGTTTATGGTATTTTGTTATAGCAGCCCAAATGGACTAAGACAGGGTACCATAGTAACAGTAGCTGTAGCCTCTGGCTAGTAGTGTGGTGTTGACTTGGTAACTGAAGTGACAGAACTTAAAGGTTAGTGATAGAATCAGGGCTCCTTGGATAGTCATCCTTCCTCTTTGGCTTCTCCTGATGCTAAACCTTGCAGAATCTAGGTTTAGTTTTATTTAGGAAATAGCTTTTCCTTTTAATCAATGGTTTCAATATAAGCCAATAGAAAAACTGGTTACAAAGGTAAATGCAATATTTTTCTCACGTTAATAGCAGTGCAGCACCCAGGCCAAGGGGTGTAATAATCACATTGTACTGCACTGTACTTATTCTTGGTTGTCATTTGCTATTACTCTGTTGGAAGGAGATGGAGGTGACTAGGTGTTGGTCAGCCCTTATGGCTGGGTGAGTTTCAAGAACTCCTTTTCCCTTAAACCTAAGTCCAGGCCAAAGGCAGGTGAAAGCCTTTTTGGTCTCCTTTATTTGACCTTTTTACCTGTTTAATGAGAAGGCCTGGGTGTAGGCCACTAGGCCTATAGCATTTCTTTCTAGGCCTAGCGTAGATCTCTAGGCCAACAACTCAGTGTCTTTTTCCCAGCCTTACCTTGGTCTTGCTAGCAAAGGCAGGTTCCCTCCCCACTCAGGAGGCAGCCCAGGTCTTTGTGACACAACCAGGGGCATGTGCTCCCAAAGGATGGCCATCCTAACAAGGAGAGTGGTAGTGGCCAAGAAAGTGCATGCCCAATGCTGTGCCCCTGACTGGCTGACTCCACAACTAGTGTGGATTAAAGGAGCCTTGACCTTCCCCTAGTGACTAAAGGGTGCCCTGACTCTGGTCACCATCTCTCTAGAAAGATATGTGGTCCATTAGCACACAGTTAGATAAAGGGTGTCCTGGATGACAGGCCTGGGAACCAAGCAACAGTGGAAGGAACTGGGGTGTTTGGTTTAGAACAAAGAAAACATTCAAGGACCAATCTCTCTTTAAATATTTAGAACGTTTGTGGAAGAAAAGATGTTTTACGTGAGATTAAAGGGCGAAATTGGGATGAAGGAATAAATTACTGGGAGGCAGATTTTTGCCTCAATATTAAAACTGGTTCATCTGGAGACATTCAGGATGTTGCTGCTGACCACGTGACAGTACCCTGGGAAGGGATATTCTGCCTGGAAGGCTACATTCCTGCAACCCCTTGCTGCAGGCATTCTGGGACAGTCCTCTTTTCAATATTTTGCCCATGACTATGTCTATGAAAAGTCACATGTTCTAGAAACTACAATATGCCCATGTTTATGCCACATCCCCTAGAAGGCCTCTTGTTTTTGGAGACAGCATAAAAATGTTTTGTCTAATCATATCTTGATTTGTGTTTCAAGAAATATGGGCAAGGTGCTAGGATTCCATCCAGCTCTGAAGATCTGTAACTCCACATTTATCAGATGAGATTAAGCAATCATTTTAGATCGCCTAGTGAAGTGGCGGCAGAATGGGAGCTAGACTCAAGGACCTAACTTCTCTCTGGATGTTATTTGAGACTTTTGTGAATCCTGGTTCAACCGGGCTGGCTTCTGTGATGAGATATAAGACATCTGTTGGTCTAGAACAAACTTCCCCTGTTTACCTCTGTCTGCCCTATTAATCCTCCCCTCCCCTGGACACACAGTGCTGACTTCATCTGTGAATGCGGGATGCCCTGCACAGTATGAGATGAGACAGTTTGCTTCTGGAATGAGCTGGTGTTTTTCTGGAGATGAGCTCTATCCTTTGGCAAGGAGAAGCCCTGGTGTGCTGTAATGTCCCTGTGCTGGTTGTATATTTGGATTGTTTGCTATTGCCTTAGAGGCTGTAAGTCCTGATGGCAAGGAGCAGGGACTCATTACTCTGAATCTCCAGGCAGTTATTTAACAGTAAGGTGTTTCGCCCTGTGGGCATTTGATACATATTTGGTGCTTGCTTTTCTTCTTCCACATAAAATATCAAGATTCCATCCTCCAAGGAGTCAGTGCCCCCTTGTCACTCCTCTTCCAAGCTCAGCTTCGGAGATAAGGCGTCAGAAGAGGAATGTGTCTTCCCACATATGGCTCTGTTTTAAACTTAAAAACAGATTTGATTTGAGTACCTGGGTACCATGGTGATAGGTGCCATAGAAATAGAGAGAAAGAGCAGGGAGGTGAGACAGAGGAAGGACAGACCCAGAGCATCAGGGGCCTGGAATCAGCTTTTTGGTGACACAGATGCTTACTTTAAGCTAGTGGTATTATTGATCATGTCCTCCCTGCACAGCCTCTCTGGGAACACAAAAGCTTTCTGCTTCCTTATTCACTGTCCTCTTGGGGTCTTGAGAGGAATAGAAATGCCTCATTCAGCATGTGAAACTATACATAATCGTCACTATTTCTTACACATGTGGGCCACTTGCCACTTTTCAACACACGTTCGCGCACATCACCTCCCTCATTCGATCCTGTTAGGGCAAGTAGTCCTCACCCTATGTTTCCGATGAATTTGTGGTTCAGAGACTGACTTGTCCAAATTCACGTGCAAGTGAGTGGCCAGAAGCTAAACTGAAGCTCCCCGTTTCCTTGAGTGGACCTCTTTACACTGTGCAGTCGTGGGAATTCCAGGGGGGCTGGACAGATACCCAGTGCATTGTGGGCAGTGTCATTCAGGCTGGAATGAGCTGTGTGGAAACAGCTGGTGCTTCTGCATGAAGCCCACAGGAAAATGGGGTT
Organism: Daubentonia madagascariensis; assembly: GCA_023783475.1. NCBI lineage: Eukaryota > Metazoa > Chordata > Mammalia > Primates > Daubentoniidae > Daubentonia > Daubentonia madagascariensis. The sequence goes on along the minus strand of JAKFHU010001035.1, from coordinate 32,658,945 downwards.
GGCTGCAGAAGAACTTTGCTAATTCTGTCTTGAGACAAAGAAAAACATAAGCCATAAATGTACTCTCCTTTCAAGACTGACAGCCATTCCAAACAGCTCCTTGCCAGCACAAGTGAACTTTAGTGTTCTCAGATTCATCTGTCTGTGCTAACCCAAACACCGGTCCTGAGAACAGCTGCACAGCTGTCTCTACCCTTTGCAAAACATCGTGGGACAGACTGAGCTCAGACTGGGCCAAATGCAACATGAGATGGAATATTGGGTGTGTTCAGGCATATTCCCACCTCATTTCTATGGCCACTCTTCATGCATGTCTGATGTAGCCAAATGGTACAACCTACATGTCCTGCAACTGCTTATCTCTGGGCCTTCACCTCTGCTCCCTGCTCCCTCTCACCCGACTGTTAATTTTTGAAAATTTGACCTATCCTTTGAGAAGCCATTCAAATGTTCCCTCCCCAAAAAAGTTTTCCCTGATTCCCTATTAGTTGAAAGTGATCTCTCCCTCCTTTGACTGCCTTTGACACCACTACTAGTTTGATCAAGGGGCTAAAGGTGAGGTCAAAAGGTTCTCTTGATTCAGGGAGCCACCAGTAAGCCCTCAGAAATTGGGGTCCACCAAGCTCCCCTCCCCTTGTAGAGGGAGTCAGAACTGGCCCCGAGGATTGACAAAGGAGAGGGTGGACTGGACTGATTTTTGGGAAAGGGGTTATTTACTCCCTTCCTTGAATCTAAGGAAGATCTAAGAGAATCTTAGAATCTAAGAAAAAAACAGGTGTTTGCAAGCAGGGGAGTTGTACTTCCAAATGGTTATTTGCTTGGCCTCAAGACTTATTGATCTGCCCTTGGGGTGTGCAGCAGGGGCAGGAGGATGGCAGGGAGATGGTGGGGAAGGGCTACACTGCCAGGCAGAGAGGGCCACCTTGAGTTCTCGGCTCCTGAGGGCTGTGGAAGACAGATCTGTGCAACCATGCTCCACAGATGAGGAGACACCTGCCCTTTGCCTCTCCCTCTTCCTGCCCTAGCACACACTGGGGCAGCTGGCCCTGGAGAGGGGAGGGGTGATGGGCAGGCAAAGAGAAGATTGAGCCTGAGTGAGGGTCACACACAGATCTAGTCTGCAAGGGTGGCAGGGGAGGTGATGAGACCTGAAGCTTTAGGATGCAAAGGACTGAGTCTGAAATGATCAAAGGTGACTAGAAAGATATGGAATGTGGCAAAGATGTGGTTAAGGAACCCTATATTTAGAAAAAGAGAGATGGACTAATCTGGACTAGTTGGGGCAATTATAGGACAAAAAGCATGTTTTTATCCCCCAACTAGTTGAGACTATTCAACCAACTGTTTAAAATTATTTTTGCCCTGGCTTATCTCTTTCTTCTTTAAAAATTGTGGTAAAAACACATAACATAAAATTTACAATCTTAAACATTTCCAAGTGTACAGTTCTGTAGCATTAAGTATATTTGCATTGTTGGCAACTAATCTCCAGAAATTCTGTACCCATTAAACAATTCCTCATTTCCCCCTCTCTCAGCCCCTAGTAACCACAATTGCACTTTCTGTTTCTATGATTTTTTTTTTCTTTTTGAGACAGAATCTCGCTCTGTTGCTCTGGGTAGAGTGCAGTGGCATCATCATAGCTCACTGCAGCCTCAAACTCCTGGGCTCAAGTGATCCTCCTGCCTCAGCCTCCCCAGTAGCTGGGACTACAGGCGCACACCACCACGCCTGGCTAATTTTTTCTATTTTTAGTAGAGACAGGGTCTTGCTGTTGTTCAGGCTGGTCTTGAACTCCTGGCCTCAAGTGATCCTCCTGCCTCAGCCTCCCAGAGTGCTAGGATTACAGGCTTGTTTCTATGAATTTGATTAGTCTAAGATACGTCATATAGTGGAATCACATAGCATTTGTCTATTTGTGACTGGCTTATATCACTGAGCATAACGTCCTCAAGGTTCATCTGTGTTGTAGAATGTGTTGGAATTTCCTGCTTTTTTAAGGCTGAATAATATCCCATTGTGTGGATACATCACATTTTGTTTATTCATTCATTTGCTTTCAATTCTTTTGGATATATACCCATAAGTGGAATTGGTAATTCTATTTTTAATTTTTTGAGGGACATTTTATACTGTTTTCCATAGTGGCTGCACCATTTCACATCCCTGCCAAAAATGCACAAGGTTGTTTCTTATTTCTCCACATCCTCAACAACATTTGTTATGTTCTGGGTTTTTTTTTTTTTAAAGTAGCCATCCTAGTGGGTGTGAAGTGATATCTCACTGTGGTTTCGACTTGCATTTCCCTAATGGTTAGTGATGTTGAGCATCTTTTTATGTGCTTTTTGGCCATTTGTGTAACCTCTTTGAAGAAATGTCTATTCAAGTCCTTTGCCCATTTTTTCATTGAGTTATTTGTGTTTTTTGTTGTTCAGTTGCAGAAGTTCTTTATATATTCTGCATATTAGCCCCTTATGAGGTATATGATTTGCAAATACTTTTTTGCATTCCATAGGTTGCCTTTTCACTCTGTTAATTGTGTCCTCTGACAAGGCTAAGCTCTTTTACTAGTCTGCAGTTTTTTGTGGGGCAGGATTGTGTTTTAGGGAGGTTCTCCAGTCAATGTTTGTGGAATGGAACAAGGAGGCGTATTTTTGATGAGGTGGGATTTAAGTGTTGGTGGGTGAGGCGGACTCCAGGTGGAAATGCAGACCAGGACTGGGATTTTGCCTGCGGGCCCTGCCCCTCCTGCCGGCTCCGCCCACCTGCGCCTCTCTGCCCAAGCCCTGGGTCCTCTAAGCGCGTCTCTCACGTGCAGGCCTTTCACTGGGTGGCCCAGTTCGGGTCAGTTAACAAGTGGCTATCCAACGCTGCTGGGGGCCTGGCGCTGCGCTGGGGGTCACAAAGGAGAGTGAGGCAAAGCCCCCCCACCCTCAAATGTGCCGTGCTGCAGGGGAGATGAGCTGATGGGAATTTCAGTTCAGTGTGATGAGTGCGCCCTCGAGTAGGGGTTACCCACCCTAGGGAAAAGCGCTGCCGCTTCCTGGAGGGGGTGGTCCTGTGGTCCTTTGGCACCTAGCCTGGGGGCAGCTTATGCTCCCACTCCTCGGGCTCCGGAGTCCCCACCCGGAGTCTGTCAGGAGAGGGGCGTCTCTGCGGGAGCGGCGGGAGGTAACGCTCTGTCGCGTCTCCGTCCTCACTAGCCCCTGCACTATTTAAAGGTGCGAAAATAATTCTAGATGGTTTATTGAAGGATCTCGATAAACTTTATTTCTCTTGGAAAACTGAAAGGAGCAATATACAGGGCTGGTGAATTTATTCTAAAAATTAAATGCTAAAAAACCCGATTTATGGTATTCAGTAAACATATTGTGCTTCATACGTGCCAGTCACTGTTCTAAGCACTTTACCTGTCTTTAACTTCATTATTCCTCACAACGACTCGATAAGGTAGGTATTCTTTTCACCCTTCTCCCTTTTGTAGATGGGGAAACTGAGGCACAGGGAGGTTAAGTAACTGGCCCAAGGCCATAGAGTAGGAAATAGGAGAGCTGGAGTTCAAATCCAGCTGCCTGGCTCTAGAGCCAGTGCTCTCTGCCTTTGATGGTTGATTTTTACACACCAAGAAAGTTTTTCCAATTCAATCAACTTGATCAAATAGAATATTTGTTATAAGGTCATTCCTCACTTGCACCTTCTGAAAAATTCCCTGTTGACTCAGGTGTTCCATGTAGGACTTAGTGTCCCAGAGCCCTAGGAAGGTCTACTGGGGATTAGTCACCACTTAGCTTCTGTGCCAAATGCCTGGGAACCTCGCTTAAAGGCACACTTAAAAAAAAACCACACACAGCTCAAAGTAAATTTAAAAATAAATAAACCATAGGCATAAGGGGAATAAAGAACATCTCTAACTGAGAAAGGATTTTAAAAAAACAAAAACAAAACATAACCACAATACTCAATAAAATAAACCACGATAATATATAATAATAAATTATAATCATAATAATAAAATAAACTGTTGTAAGATAAACCAGGTAACTCAATAAAATCACACTCAGAATTACTAATATCATCTAATACCAGAGTTCGGTTTTCTTTGACTATTTCAAAACTTTGTTTTCACAGTTGCATTTGCTCATTGGTCTCTTACGTCTTTTCTATTCCATAAAAGAATGTCTTCCTTTTAATTTTTGTACTTTTTATTTGTGGAAAAAACTGGGCCATTTGTCCTGTAGAATAACTAGAAAGACTAACAAATATAGTTTAAGATTTCTTTGTGGTTGTATTTGTCCCCTGGGCTCTTTCCCACTGGGGAGTTTCAGTCAAAGTACTCTGTTTTAAAGTCACTTGAAATAATTCTTCTCCATATGATTATAAAATCAACTTGATACACTGTTAGCTTCATTTGGCTCAGTTTGTTTTTGATCAAAGGGGGTTGCCTTTTTAAAATATGATTTTGTTTTTCAATACTCTGAAATATTTACATGGCTGAAAGTAAAAATTATAAAAAAGAGATAAGCAGAGAAGTTTAGCTTCCATGTCTGCCTCCTTCCCCATTCAGCTGTCATCCTCTTCCACACCTTAGAGATAATATTTTATTAGTTTTTGCTTCATCCTCCCATTGTTGTTTATATGTATATATACTGGTATTCCTCCTTCCCTTGTAACAAAAAAACCTAGCACATTGTATTTACTTTTCTGACCTTGTATTTCTCACTTACCAATGTACTCTGGAGGCCATTCTTATTCCTTTTATAGCTGCACAGCAATTCATTGTGTGCATACTTCATAATTTATTCAACCAGTCCCCTACTGATGGACATTTGAGTTGTTTTCAGTCTTTGCTATTACAAACAGTGCTGCAATGAATAACCTTGGTCATATGCCATTTCACAATTTTGGTAGTTGTATTTGGGATAGACTCTAGAACTGTGGTTGCTGGGTCAAAGGGAAAAGGCACATGTAATTTTGCTGGACACTTCGAAATCCTCCTCCATAGAGATTGTACCATTGTGAATTCCCATCAGCAATGTAGGAGAATGACTATTTCTCCAGAGCCTTACCAATAGAGTATATTGTCAAACTTTTGGATTTTTGCCTCTCTGAAAGATAAGAAATGATATCTCAGTATACAGTATTTTAAATTTGCAATTCTCTTATTATGAGCAATGGTGAACATATTTTCAATCATTTTATATGCTTTCTTTTTCTATGAAATACTTGTTCATATATTTGCCCATTTTTCTATCAGGTTATTGGGTTTTTCTTCTGAGAAGTTCTTTATTAAGGTTATTAGCCCTTTGTCTGTGATACAATTTGCAATTATTTCTCCTAGCTTTTCCTTTGCCTTTTGATTTTACTTGGGATGTTTTTGTATTGCCAGGGAGCCAAGTTTGTTCATCTTTTATTACTTTTATGAGTTATGGATTTTATGAGTTATAATTAGGAAAGATTTTATCTTTCCTAGGTCATAAAATATTTCACTAATTTTTTTACATTATTTGTATGGTTTCATTTTTACATTTAGATCTTTGATCCATTTGGAATTATCCTGGTGCTTAATGTGAGGAATGGATCTAATTTTATCTTTTCCATATGGCTATCAAATTGTATAGTATGTGAATTATATCTCACTGAAGCTGTTTATACGCACACACACACACACACACAATTATACACACATTTGGAAGGATATATCCTAAAACTTAAGCACTGGTTGACCCTGGATGGCAGGATTATAAATGTTTTCCGTTTTCTGTTTTGTTTTTGTTTTTGAGATAGAGTCTCCCTCTGTTGCCCCGGGTAGTAGAGTGCAGTGGTATCATCATAGCTCACTGCAACCTCAAACTCCTGGGCTCAGGTGATCCTCTTGCCTCAGCCTCCCAAGTAGCTGGGACTATAGGCACATGCCACAACACCTGGCTAATTATTTTCTGATTTTTTTTCATATAAACAGATATTCCCTGTGAACATTTGTTTCTGAGAGGATATAGTGCATGCCCACTAAAAAATTGTTTTTAAAAGAAGTTTGTCCATAATTCATGCCTAGGCAGTCCAACAAGTACTCAAGTGTCTGCTGTGCTCACTGAACTATGTGTGCTGTGTACTATTTGCTGGGGGAAACACACAAAAAAGCATGATCATCAGGACAGACTCATCTAAAAAGTCAAGTCAACTAGCCATGAGGGAAGTTGAGGTCATGGAGAAAGCCAAAGGAGAGGTGCAGACAGAGGGTGAGGAATTCACAGGAGGGAGAGATCTCTGTGGGCTGGGTGACCTGGAAGGCTTCAGGGAAGAAGTGTCTTCCAATTTGTCCTTGAAGGATGAATAGGAGTTAGACTAATAGAGCAAACAGAGGTGCATCAACTCCAGGACGGTGTTGTGAGTAGAGGTGAATGGGAAACTTTGAGGGCGTTTGAGGGACCGGGTAGGCAAGGCCGGTCAAAGAGGATATGCCCTGGGCAACTGATGCTGCTCACTATGAATATGGAGCAAAACTCTCTCCTCCTGATAGGAGGTGAGGTTGTCTTCAGTGGCAAGGGGCAAGGAGCCTCTCAGAGGATCCAGTTACACACAGAGCCCCTCCCCAGGTAGGTCATTTCTGGTGGTGAACTGCTTGCAGATGCTGAAGTCCACAGGCAAAGAGACTATCAAGCTTTGGATTTGCTTTTGCTTTTAATCTTTCCATCCTTGGCTGGCACCCATGGTGTGAGGACGCTTGAGTCTGTTGTAGGACATAGCCAGCCTTCCACAGATGGGAACACACAGCCTGGCAGAGCCATGGGGTGCAAACACCCAGGCTTGGATGGACTTCTGCTTAGAAGGTCTTCTAGGCACAAACCTTCCTCCTCCTTCTCCTCCTCCTCCTCCTGCAAGCAGTCTGAATAAGCAATGGCCTTTGTATTGGGCAAGGAAGGGTGTCATGGGGAAGGGGCAGGCAAGTCTAACTGCCAAAAACAGCCACCTGACCCCCTCTTGTACACCAGAGCCTCATTCCTTTGAGTGTTAAAGTAAAAAAAAAAAAAAAGGCCCCCAAATTTTCAGCTAATCTTTTTGATTTTGTGTGTGTGTATTAGGTGGGAATGGGAGCTTTTGCAGCTCTCCCTCTTCTGTGAATACCTGTAGGCCCCACGTCCATGCCTTTTCCTCTGGGCTGCCCCTGGATTGCAAAGAGTCCCCCTCCATTTTGTGTTCTCCCACTTCAGGGCAGGGCGATGCTGCTGAATCATCCCCCAGAGGGAGTTCTTTAACTTTCTGAGACAATCCATTTCCGTTTTTAGCAACTCCCACTTGTATCTAAGGCTCTCATACTGCAGAAATAGAGGATGCCTGAATGCCACCTTTCCCTCCTTAGTTGCGGATTCTACTGTTGTTCCCCATTAGAGGGCTACCTGGTGGGATGGACAGAGCATGGGCTCTCAAGTCAGATGGAACCATGGCTCTGTCACTGTCTGCTCTGCTGGGTGACCTCGGGCAAATGACTTAGTTCTGAACCTATTTCTGCACCTTCACGTAGTTGCAGTGAGGATGAAACAACACAAGCAAAGTGCCTGGCTTATGGGCAGAACGCTACAAAAAATTAATTTCTTTGATATGTTCAAAAGCCTCTTTGGTGTAGCCCTAACCTTACCCATCCTGTTTTCCAACACTTTCATCGGTCCCCCTCTTTGAGTATATCACTGTCCACGAAGGCTCTGAGCTCACCCAGAAGCCTCTTTTGAGCCTGCACAATGGAAATATTCCTTTCCAAGTGAGGTTTCTATACCGAGAACTGGCAGCTAGGCCTAAGGAGGCTGCCTGGGGGGAGAGAGAATCCCCTAGACAGATAGATGCCCGCAGAACAGGAAGGGACAGATGCAATGGTGTTTACAATCTTGTCCTCAGTGACCGGACACCAGTCTCCATGGGAATTAGCACGAGGCATCTCATATTTCAGGGTACACATTTCTATCTGAGGTTGAGCTGTCTGTCTTCTGCCTCCATGGACCTGCACCACATCCTCCCAGAAATAAGTGACCCAGCCTTCTAGTAGAATGACCTATGCAGAAAGCATGCCTTCCTGGGCACGGGAAGAGAACTGGGACAGCACGTAAGGGATGGGAGAGGCTCTTGTGAATTAAGCAGGGCACACAGGACTGGCCAGGAGCCAAGTCATTAATGTCACTGCTGATTTCCTTTGGGAGCAGCTGGGAGCTGTCTTTCTCCCACCTTTAGCCATCTCTTTTGCATCTCGTAACCCCTTTGATAATCAAGATGGTGGTACACAAAAGTAGGTACCTGTTCCTCCCATAACTTTATTTCCGTGTGTCCCTCCCTCCTCAGACTGAAGTCTTCAGGCTGCCTCCCTGTCTCATTTTAGCCCAGGTCCTACCTGTAGTACTTTGCATCTCACTGTCTCAGCTCCAAAGTGTTGACAAACTAATTTAATTAATGTTTCCAAGCTAAATGAGAGAAGACCAAAGGTACTCCAGGTTCCCTGTTAAGTTCCCTATGTAGGTCTAGTCACACCATTCCTAACTTTGTGCATCTGATGCTGGAAATTTCTCACAAAAGGGGAGATGGTTTTGGGCCAATGGGTCATTCAAGTGCCCTCTATTATACCAGATACCAAAGTTCTCCACAAATTAAAAACAAAATTAGGAGATGACCATCATGCTCATAAGCAGTAAACTGAACACTGTGCACTGGTGATCAGGTCCAGTACTGTAATCACGTGTGGCACAATAAAGATTATCTGATGCCTAGTTAGTGATATTTTATGCTCCCTTTCAGCCCCTATTACAGTTAGCCACTGAGGAAGAGTCTTTTTCAATTTGACTTTTCTATGATAATGTATAGCTTCTGATAAGTCATAGTTTCTTTCTCCAAAATGTAGAGTAGTGGTCTTCAAAGTATGGTCCTGGAACCAGCAGCATCAGTATCACCTTGGAACTGGTTGGAAGGGCAAACTCTCGGGCCCCACCCTGGACCTACTAAAGCAGAAACTCTGGAGGTGGGGCCTGGCCAGCTGTGTTAGGATAAACCCTCCAGCTGGCTGTGATACACACGCAAGTTTGAGAGTCACTGGTGTAGAGAACTAACCAGTTAATAGCCTATTAACCAATTAATAGTCTATTATCTGCTCTAGCTCTGAACTCTGGCCTGCCGTTTTTTAGGAGACCTCTCAGAGAAAATTAAATTCTTGTCAATCTCTTCTCTCTTTCTAATCAATTTGCTTTGTTTTTGCCTGGAGTAGTGAGCTGAGGTGGGGAAGAGGCAACCAGCCTTAGGAACAGCAAGAGATGCAGAGAGGGCCCCTGAAAGGAACCTGTTTGGCCCAACTGCAAACAGACAGTGCACCTGGGATTAAGTCCTGCTGAGTTTAACCTGAACCAGAGGCGGGTGGGGCACAGGCAACCATGAGAGCTGCTGGGCCCTGCTGTGCCAGGAACAGGTTCATTGCCTGATCTACCCATCCTCGTTCATCAGTGGGATGAGCAGAACCATATAAACACCTTCTACTGGTGTGCAGTCTGGTTTTAAAGTAGATCAGAAACAAGACTTATCATCACAGGAAGGGTCTTACAGCCTTTCCCTTGACTAAGATAGAGATTAGATAGAGAGAAAAAGTTGGTGTGATTTCTGCCAAAAGAAGGTGTTCAGAATCACAATGGCTCCCGTGGACTGAGTGCCGCTTGCTATTTGTGTGGCCACACCAGCTGATGAAGCCTGGGAAATACCAGCAGCCTCACTGCATTTGCTACTCACAACCCCTTGAGGTGGATACTTTTATTAGCCTATTTATAGATGGGGAGACTGAAGCTCCAATAGGTTGAGTTAACTGCCTGTTAGAAAGAGGCAGAACTGGTGCTTAAACTGAGCAGCCGCGAAAGCCCATATGATTAACCACCATGCTGGGCTCCCTCCCATGGGCCAAGTGGCCGGCATCGTCCTCTATTAGTTTCCCGTGAAATCTCAGCTTCTCTGGGCCTTGTCCTCCCCCTTTATCTTCTTGCCCCTCTCCTGCTCAGTCTCCCTCTTCTCCCTTAGTTTTTTGGCAGTCCTCCCTCCATCCCAACTGAGTGCTTTGTTTTCAGAGATCTCCATGGGCTGCTCTTGGCCCGATCCATCCATTATAACCCTAAAAATTTATCAGAGACAGAAATTTTTATTTGAAAAATTTCTTTTGGCCTTAAAAAACGATAGATTCTGAATAACATTCCTTCGCTGAATGAAGGACTAGCAAGTGGATCTCTCTTAAATGTTGATGGTGTTGGGCTGAGGTGGATATGAAAGCTAAACCAGTGGTTTATGGAGGCCCAGAGCAGGAACTCCCAGGTGGGTTTGGATGAGTGGGCCACAGCCCCAAAGGGGTTGCATCAGAATCTCAGCTTAGCTTTTCCAACTATTCTCTCCTACTCTGATTCTGAATCCTCTGGAGTAGGCACCAGGAAATTGGTCTTTTTAAGAGGTTCCCAGTAATACTTAAGATTAGGCCAGTTTGGGAAATGCTGGACTCGGAGGAGTAAACCATTGGTTCTCTCATTTTCTTGCACTTCCATGTCACCTCAGAAGCTCCCTCAGAACATCCTGAGGCTTGGGGTCCCAGGACCAAAATTTGAGAAACTACTTCAGAACAGATGTCCTCAAACTTGAGTATGCACCAGCATCACCCCAAAGGCTTGTTCAAACCCTGAGTTTGGGCTCCACTCCCAGAGTTTCTGATCCAATTAGTCTGGGGTGAGATTGGGGAATTTGTATTTCTAGCAGGTCCTCCAGGTGATGTTGATGCTGTTGGTCTGGGAGCCACAGTTTGAGAACTCCTGGGCTAGATCATTCTATTGCATTAAAGAGTAGATTGGCCCACAGACTGGTAACACCTAACATGCCAGGGCTTCCTCATAAATCACCAGCTTCCTTAATTAGCACAGATAGCTCTGTTCTTGCAATGCCCAGTAAGTCCTCTATTTACTGTTAAAACTAGATGTTGGGGAAACTTAGGTTCTAGGATTCCTGCTTACAGCCCACACAATGACTTTGTGAATGACTACAATGAAGTCATTTACCTTTCTCTGGCTTGATTTCTCCCTCATTTGTCAAATGAAACATCTTGAGAAGATAAAATAAGAGAACAAATTCAAACACATTCAGGAAAATTTTAAAGTTCAAGGTACAAACATTGGCCATTACCCTCAGTCTCTGAGTGGGGAGATGAGGACTATGGTTCCTGGGCTTGGTCACTAACTTAGGGGAGATGTGGGGCCCGTGGTCAGGCCTCCATTTCTTCATCTGTAAAATTCGGGCATTGGCCTGGACGGTCCCAAATGTCACTTGCTGCTAGAAGATCCCAGGATTTTAATCCTGACCCGGCACCTGAGATTGGCTTCATTTTTATGTCAGTTTATACAGAGGTCTGTTTCTACTCTTCTTCGGATTGTCATCTAGGTTCAGGGCACCAAATATTCCATTGAAAACATCCAGGATGCTTGGAGCAAGTGGGAAGAAAAAGTGTGAGGGTCATTGAACACAAAACAAGGCCAAACGGAAACAAAAAACAAGCAAAATGTGGGCTGCAGCCCTCTGCAAAGTGGCCCAACTTATAAACGTGTTCTCTTTGAAGACTGTCAGAGAAGAGCCATCACTGTGTCTCATGAAATCAGATCTGTAACTGGAGAAAAGATGAAATTGTTTAACTAGCCCGACTCATGTCAGTTTTTATCTGGGAAGAGAAAAAAAATCATCGCTTTGAGTAAGAGAAGTATAGCAGTCCTTATCTGTCTAGCTGTTGTACTCTTAGTAAAAAACAAAAAAAAAGGCAGCCCCCAAATCCTACCACTATTTTTTAAAAATTTATAAATAAATCCAGTATACATTTATTGGAGATAGGTGTGCAAACTTATTTTACTAATGGGCTGTGTAATCACAGTAGTTTGGAGACCACTGCTCTAGGTGATGGGGTTTCCAGGGCCCTTGTTTTCTCCTTTGCATATTTCTTTTTTAGAAAAACTTTAAAAAATATAATTTATTTTTTAGAGCAGTTTTAGGTACACAACAAAATTGAGTGGAAGGTACAGAGATATCCCATATACTCCCTACCCCCACCCAGGCATAGCCTCCTCTATTATCAACATCCCCCACTAGAGTGGTCCATTTGTCATAATTGATGAACCTGCATCGACACATCATCATCATCCAAAGCCCATAGTTTACATTAGGACTCACTCTTGGTGGTGTACATTCTATGGGTTTGGACAAATTTATCATTGCATGTATCCACCATTATAGCATCGTACAGAGTAGCTTCCCTTTCCTAAGAATCCTGTGTGCTCCACCTATTCAGCCCTCCCTCCACCTTAACCCCTGGCAACCACTGATCTTTTTACTATCTCCATTGTTTTGCCTTTTCCACAATGCCATATAGTTGGATTCATACAGTACATAGCCTTTTCAGATTGGCTTCTTTGACTTAGCAATAGGCATTTAAGTTTCCTCTATATGTCTTTTCATGGCTTGATAGCTCATTTCTTTTTAATGCTGAATAATATTCTACTGTCTGGATGTACCACAGTATATACATTCACATACTGAAGAAGATCTTGGTTGCTTCCAAGTTTTGGCAATTGTGAATAAAGTTGCTATAAACATTCATGTGCAGGCTTTCAACTCCTTTGGGTTAAAACCAAGGATATAATTGCTGCATTGTATGGTAACAGTATGTTTATTTTTATAAGAAACTGTGAAACTATCCTCCAAAGTGGCTGTACCATTTTGCATTACCACCAGCAATAAATGAGAGTTCCTTTGCTTCGAATCTCGCCAGCATTTAGTGGTGTTGGTGTTCTACATTTTGGCCATTCTAATAGGTGTATAGCACTATATCATTGTTTTAATTTTCATTTCCCTGATGACATGTGATGTGGAGCATCGTTTCATATGCTTATTTGCCATCTGTATATCTTCTGTGGTGAAGTGTCTGTTAAGGTCTTGGCCTACTTTTTAATTGGTTGTTTTCTTATTGTTAAGTTTTAAGAGTTCTTTGTATATTTTGGATAACAGTCCTATATCAAATATGTCTTTGGCAAATATTTTCTCCAAGTCTCTGGCTTGTCTTTTCATTCTTGTTACAGTGTCTTTTGCAGAGCAGAAGTTTTTAATTTTAATGAAGTCTAGCTTATCAATTCTTTCTTTCATAGATCATACCTCTGGTGTTGTATCTAAAAAGTCATTGCCAAACCCAAAGTCAACTAGATTTTCTCCTATGTTATCCTCTAGGAGTCTTATAATTTTGTGTTTTACATTTAGGTCTGTGATCCATTTTGAGTTAATTTTTGGTAAGGGTGTAAGGTCTGTGTCTTAGTTCATTTTTTGAATATGGATGTCCAGTTGCCCCAGCACCATTTTTTAAAAAGATTATCTTTTCCCCATTGTATTGCCTTTGCTTTTTTGGTCAAAGATCAATTGACTATATTTGTGTGAGTCTATTTCTGGGCTCTTTGTTCTGTTCCACTGATCTATTTGTCTGTTCTTTTGCCAATACCACACTGTCTTGATTGCTGTAATTTTATAGTAAGTCTTGAATCAAGTAGTGTTAGTCCTCCATCTTTGTTCTTCTCCTTCAATATTATATATCATACACTATTTTCAAGAAACTTTCAAAAAAAAATCTGTCCTCTTTTCCAACCCTTGCCATCATCTCACACTGTGCTCTAACTCAGCCTCTCTCTTACTTTTCTTACTCACTGGGTGATCTTAACTGCTCTCTGTTTTAGTGAAGGAAAGTATCCCCATTGTATAACTATCCTGACTAAGAGCTGATCCTGACCATAGTGGAGCCTCCAGGATGCAGGTAAACACAGAGCAAAGGGAACCAGGTATCTCAGCAGAAGAGTGAGTGAGCATGAATCCCTCCCTCTCTGTATACAGGGCTGTATACTTCACGAGGCCCTGAGCCTCATAGCCAACCTGGGATAAAGGCAGGCTGATAGCAGAATCCCTATTTCCCTAGGAGGAGAACTCTGGCTCTGAGAGGTCAAATAAATGTTCCATAGTCCTCTGGACAGGACTGTTATGTGTCTGGCTTGAGTTCAGTGCTCTTTCATGCACCTTGGAAGGTCAAGAGAACTAGAGTCTCTTTCTGTGTAACCCCAGGAAGGACCTGGATCATGAACATCTCCTCAGTGAAAGGAGAAACCCTGGCTTGCACTCAGAGCGGAGGCAGGTGAAACAAAGGATTCTCACCTGGAGCTAGCACAGAGATCCTGTGCTAGAGAAGGCCTGGCTCCTGTGAGTGTCTTGGGGCACCTAGAACTCACGAGTTCTTGTCAGTCCCTAGTAGGAGTTTATTAAAATGAATTCTGAAGTAAGCTGGGTGATCTGAGCTAAACAGAGCTAGACCCTGTTTGAGAATGTGTCTCTACAAATTTAGCTACTTCCCCATAACTGCTTCTTGTGTGCAAGTTGCATTTAAAATTGTCTGCCAATTGCTTTAGGATTCATTCTCATTTATATGTCTGTTTGTAAGTTCTTTCATATACAAACGGAAAGGTCAGTCCCCACGGCTATTGCCTGGGTGGGAACAGCAGGCTGGGGACCAGAGGGCTGCTACTGCACCAGCCTTAATCTGGAAAGCAATTTTTGGTTGTTGAGGAATGATATGACAATTAATGAGATGTCACTAGAGTACATAAAATATAAACAGCTATGAAACTAATTTTTGCAATAGTTAGGGACTGACTGATAGTAAGAATATTTAGTGATGATTACTAGAATTATAAGATAACTGTCATGCAATTATATTGTAATTGTCTGTTACTTGTCCACAGCTGTATGTAGACTATAAGGTACACTCGAGTAGGGCCCATCTTTTTCTCTCCACTAATGTCTCACTTTTCATCGAGTCAGCCATTTAAAAATTATTTGTTGAATTAAATTATAGAATGCAATTGATGGTAGAAATGAGTTAACTTAAAAATGTCATCTTCTGGGCCAGGTGCGGTGGCTCACGCCTGTAATCCTAGCACTCTGGGAGGCCGAGGTGGGAGGACTGCTTGAGCTCTTGAGCTCAGGAGTTCAGGACCAGCCTGAGCAAGAGCAAGACCCCATCTCTATTTAAAAAAAAACAAACAAAAAACCAGCTTGAGCAAGAGTGAGACTCTGTCTCTACCAAAAATAGAAAACTTAGCTGGGCAAGGTGGCCTGCACTTGTAGTCCCAGCTATTCAGGGGGCTGAGGCAGGAGGATTGCTTGAGCCCAGGAGTTTGGGGTTGCAGTGAACTATGATGACACCACTGTACTCTAGCCTGGGCAACAGAGCAAGACTCTGTCTCAAGAGGAATAAAAAAAACTTAGAAAAATGTCATCTTCTGAATAAATTGGTTTTACCTTAAATCCATTTTGTAACAAAACAGGGATAAGAATGTTACTGAATGACAGAATAAATAAATGGTCAAAACAGTAAGTGAAACAAATATATCAATAGTCTCTTGGCCTATCCTGGTGGATTGATGCTCTGGAATGATTCCTTGCTCTGAAGAGGATTTTGGGCTTCTCAGAGGTCTGTGGTAGTCCATTAGTCCATTCCAATATATTTTTTTTTGAGGCAAGTTTTGCTTTTACCCAGGCTGGAGTACAGTGGTGCAATCTTAGCTCATTGTAACCTCAAATTCCTGGCCTCAAGTGATCCTCCCGCCTTGGCCTCCCAAAGTACTAGTATTATAGGTGTGAGCCACCTTGCCCCGCCTCCATCTCAATTTCTATGGAGATCAAAGGATGAGACCAAGGTCATCATCTTGACGCACAAAGGAACCACTTCATGTTGCTCCGGCTTGCAGCCCAGGCTGCAGCATGGAACCAGACCCAAAACAAACTAGTCCTGACAGAATGATGGTGTGAGCAATGTTTGCTTTCTCAGGGATCCTGATTTTTCTTCCCTCCTACAAGGGCTGGAGCGATGCTTCATGTCCTAGGTGCACATCCCACTTGGGTCCCTTATAGTACTGACAACGTCCCATGTGTCAGCTTTTCCCTCGACTTTCCTCTTCTAAGGCCTCATCCCATGGTATCCTGCTCTGCTCTGGGGACACTGTGTATGACCTGATTAACCTAGCTGAAAGCAACAGCCTCCAAAAGTCAGAGACTCTCATGGTGAGAATGTCAGACATAACTGAAAGACAGAGGAAAAGGCATTTCCGGGAAGAGGGGCTACAAATTCCTTCCTTCTATGAGTCAGTTGTTTACATGCTAGATACCAGGCCAGGTGCTGAAGAAGATTAAACACAGACACCAACACACAGACACTTTTCCCTCCAGAACCTTCCAAGTGAATGGAGGAAGCAACCCAAATCATTATAATAAAGACAATGTATAAAAAGAACAATCAGTTTTTGTTTGAATGATGATTTGCTGATTCCTGTAAAATGCCTCTTTTCTTCCCATGAACTTTGCTTTCCTCTCTTCCATTATCTGATTACACTTTCCAGCTCATGGACATTGCCCAGAATGGCAGTTCCTATGAAAAGCAAGAACAAGAAAAACAACAGCTTTTCAGTCAAGTTTTGTGAACCGTGGAGACTGGAAGGGTCGTGTGGGTCATGAACTGTTGCTCCTGGCAATTAAAATAATTAATTTATCCCCTGAAAAAGAGAGGTCTGGACTGCTCTGGAGCAAGGTGAGAAACTGTGGGGTTACCTGAGGCCTGGGAGTAGGTTGTCAAGACAGAAGGGTAATGACCTGGAGGAGGCCCAGGACGGCAACTGCTCTCAGAAGAGCCGCATGCAGCCTCTTACATCTGCTCTTCTATGTCCTGCTCATGACTTCAGGGAGTCACGGTGCTGCCCTGAACATTGGTTGCTTCGTTTGCAGCATGGCCATAATATCTATTCTATCTCACAGGGTTGTTGAAAGGATAAAACGAGTTAATGTATGTACGTCATCTGCATCCTGAGCATACAACACGGAGCTCGCTGGCTGCGTCTCATCTCGAGGGAACTCCCATTTCTTAGTTGGTTGGAGAAGTGACTCAGCGATTTTCCCGCTGTCCTTCCAAGGACCCAAAACAGCTTTATCAGACGCCTCTCTGGTGTCATGTCCACGATTTAATTTTAGTTTAATCAGTTCAACAATGCCACGGGGAAGATACGTTCTTCTCCCTTAGACAGAGGGAGAAACCAAAGCTCAGAAGAGTTAGCCGCACCATGCCCGAGTCCACATGGGGGTTTGAACTCTGATCTGACTTGAGGCTCATTTACTTCTCACTGTGCTATACTGGCCCTCTAATGTGATGGAAATAGAAATAAAACCTAGGCCTGCATATCAAGCCGCCAGGGCCCTATATGCCCATAGGCCATGGAGAAATTAGGAAAGTGGTCACGGGACCTTGGGAGAAGTTGCCTTGCCTCAGGACCATGTTGTGGAGACAGCTGGGGTCCCGTGAGAGGCTTATGCGCAGCAAAGGGGCATCTGCTCTTCATCCTCCCTCTCTCTGTGTCTCTCTTTCTCCAGCATCACTTAGGACGACCCCAAAGCCAACAATCCACAGCATATATCTTCCTGGCCTCTCACGGGTCTCTTGAAGCTGCCCAACTGCCCCCCAGCAATCAGGCCAGATGGACACTCCAGGCAGAAACCTAGCTGGGGAACAGCTTGAGAGCTGAGCAGGGGTGTTTGGCGGGCGAGGGGCAGGCTTCACTCTCACTCCATTTCTCCGTGCGGTTCCTCCGCCTCCTGGCCTGCTTTCTGATGTCCCCGAGGTCTTTTCAAGTAGGGGAGTGGAAGGACAGAGTGGATGTGGCCAATCAAGAAACGCCATCCTCTAATCAGGTCATCCAGGCAGCCCCTTGTCTAACCCAGCTGGCTCTGAGCCTTTTGCCTGGGGACCATTCTGTTTTGTAACAGTAAAGCTGACCTCGAGCTAGGCCACTCAGTCCGGATCTTTGTGTGATCTTAAGCACAACAGCTATCTCCTGGCAGAGTTCTGTCTTGCTGGCGGGTCCCCAGAAGGGGGCGTTGCTGTTGTATGTGTCAATGTGATAGCAAGAGGTTTAGGAACAAGCTGCAGCAATTTAGCCAGGGGACTCAGCAAATGGCATCCCACCCTGCTTGGACTGCTTGGGTAACCAAGGGTAAGCGCTTGCTGATGACTTTTGCTTGGGTACAGAAGTATCCAAACTTTCCAGAGATGTGTTAAAAAAAAGCTTCATAAAATTTATAGGAGAATACATCCTCGTTACTTGATAGAAGATCGTTATACAAAAATCAATTTGCATTTTTACGTACCAACCGTAGTTAGAAAACAAAAAATTTTAAAGCTACCATCTATAAGAGAAACAAAAGCTATAAGGTACCAGAAATAAATCTAATGAGATATAGATATGATTTTTATGAATAAAATTATAAAACTTTACTTATTTAGGTATTCTTTAATAGATAAGATATATTCATAATATGAAGATTCACTGTCGAGATTTCAGTTCTTCCCAAATTAATCTGTAAATTCTATGTGACTCCAACCAAATTCACACAAGGTTTTTGTAGGGTGAGACAAGATGATTCTAACACTGTTGTGAGAAATAGCCAAAATAGTTAAGGAGTTTTGAAGAAAACAAGATGAGCAACTCACCCTATAAGATTCTAAAATTTATTAAATTAAGACTGTGTGGTATTAGCCCAGAAAGAGACAAATAGACCAATGGAACAGAATAAAAAACCCCAAACAGATCCCAATACATGTGAAGACTTGCCATATGTCAGAGGTGACATGTAGATCAGTAGAGAAAGGATGAACTATTCAATTAATGGTACCAGGAACTTGGTAACCCATATTGGGAAAAACAAACAAACAAAGAATATTAAATTCTAGATGAAAAAATTATAAAGTAGAACTTTCAGACGTCTAGAAGAAAATCTAGAAAACTTTCGAGATCACAGTATAGGCAATAATACCTTCAAACACAAAAAGAACAAACCCTCAAGAAAAATAGTGGTAAATTTTTGTGCATTGGAATGTAAAGCTTCTTTTCCTCAAATGATACCATAAAGGAAAATAAAAAATAGATAAGCACAAACTGGGAGAAGATATTTGCAGTGTGGCAGCCATGGGGGTGTGCTGCTTGGCTCCTTTCAACAGAGACCACCTGTGAGGTGTGTGATTGGCTGACAGCCTGGAGCTGCCCTACCTTCGAGATCCACCACTGTGTTCGAGCCCAGGCCATGCTCCCCCTGGCTGGATCCCAGCCAGTGACTGAGCACGGAGGGAGTGCCAGAGCTGAGCCATTCCTGCTCAATGTGCGACTCCTTTAAAAGGCAAACTTTCTTCTGGGGTTCCCCATTAGCCTGGCTGAGCCTTTCCTAGAGCCACCCTGCAGGTGGAGGCTCTTCCCACCCAACCTCCTCTCTCCTCTCACAGGCATCAAGACCTGCACTGGGGTCTGAAAGCGCCCCCCTTCCCGTTTCCCCCAATTATTGTCTTGCACTTCCAATTCCATTGTGGTGTCTGCTTCTTGGAGGACCTGAATGGACATAAGTAACAAAGGACTAGTATCCAGAATGTATATGTAAAAGCAAACTGTAGATCAATAAGAAAAAGACAAACAGTAGGAAATTCAGCAAAAGATATGAACAGGCAATTCATGGAAGAAGAAATCTAAAAGGCCAAGAAATATGCAAAAAGATGCTCAATCTCAGTAGTGTGACTGAGCTGAACTAGGGTCTGTTTGCCTGGTGCAGTAAAGCCGGACACTGACGCTGAGATTTGCAGCAAGAGAAAGAGGCGTTTATTACACGGCACCAAGCAAGGAGAACACCCAGCTAATGCTTGAGACCTGAATTCCCTGATGGCTTACAAACAAGCGTTTTTTTCAAGGCAGGGTTACATTTCAGGAAAGCAGAAGTTGCAGGCAAAATCGTAAATCAATACATGGAGGTTATACATTGGTTTGGCCTCAAAAGGTGGGATATCTTGAAGCGGGGGCTTATGGGTCATAGGTGGATTCTGAAAGGGGCGGCCTTGCTGAAATAACAGGAAAATGTCGAATTCTGCAATTTCCTAATAACAGCTAAAGATCAATCATGAGCTCTCCCCACTGCGCTCTGCTCTTTCTTTCCCTACCTGGCAGGCACCCTGCAGGGACTGTTTTCACAAACATCCGAAAAGAGCCAAAGGGAGAAAGGAAATGTAAATCTTTCTGTTTAAATTCGCCAGAAACTGCCTTTAGAATTTGTTTTATAGCCTCAAGGTGTTCCTGAGAAGCTCCTGGGCGGACAGCAGGGGAGCAAACCCCAGGCCTTAGTTTCCTGTCCAAAACCATATCTCAGGGGCAAAATCACATCACCTGCGATAAGCCTGACTGCATCTCAGAGATAATCAAGTCTCCAGGAGCAGAGAAAACAAGAAAGATGGATAACCTGACGTCTCGCAGCTGCCTCCTGCTAATTACTCCACAGCTGCCTCTGTTTCAACTGACAACAATCACTATTTTTTTACTTTCTCTTTGTCCCCATAAAATCAGCAAGCCACTTGGCCTCAGCACTGGCATCCCCTTCTCTTTCTCCGAGATGTCACGCTGTCTCCCTGCTCTCCTCCTCTCTCTCACTCTCTCAGTGTATCTCTCCTTCTAAGAAGATAAACTAAACTTTTTTACTTTTATGTATCTTAATCTCTGTGTGAGAAACTTTTCCCCACTGGCGCCGTGAGCACCTACTAGGCTTTCCACCCTAACAGTTACAGAGATTCTTTCATTAGCAATTGGTTAAGGAAGGAAAGCCTTGTCTAGAAACTTGGGGTCAGCCAAAGGAGTGTTAAGGTTTGGCCTGTGGATGTGACTCTAGGCCCCTCAGGAAGAAATTCAGAAGAGCTGTGGGTTTAAGCTCAGTCCTCAGTTCCCTCTTATCTGAGGTCTTCCATCTCGGGGAGGTTTCTGAAAAACAACTCAAGAACATATGTTAAGCTGTTATCTTTTAGTTTCTGTAGGGAACCAAAACCCCTTGTGACTCTGGCTTGCTTGGGAGACTATTGTTGCTATGTTCTTACTTATCAAGTTGCTCATTTCCTTTTCAAGGCTGGGGAGGTGCCCGGAATTTCCCTTGAAAGGGACTCAAGATTTTTCCTTTATTTCCACGCTTGGGGGGCCCCTGCTCTGTCTCAGTAGTAGTCAGGGAAACAAGGTACCATTTTATGTCCATAAGACTAGTAAAACCAAAAACATTTGCCAAAGTATTGGGGGACGATATGGAGCAACATGTACACTGTTGATGGGAGTGCAAATTGAGGCAACCATTTTGGATAGTAATGTAGTAATTGCTCATCTAATGAAGATGTGGAAGTACCCATCAATTCCACTTAATGGACTCTTCCACGTGTACATAAGGATATGCAGAAGAATATACTATAGAATTATTTGAAAGAAGAAAAAAACCCAGAACAACCTACATGTTCACCAAGAGAAAAATGGATGAATAAATTGTGGAATAGACATATAGCAGAATATCATACAGCTGTGAAAATAAATAAACCAAAGCAAAAATTTCCATAAGGAAAGGAAGTGAAAAATTGACTTTGACTGTGGAAAGTCCTATAATATTTATTTATTTTTAAAAAGTAAAAAGAGAGGAACAGAGAAAGAGATACTTGTTTATCTTCTAATCTACAAGAACTAAATTAACAAGTACTTTTGACATGATTTGTACTGGCCACACTAACTCCTGGAGACAAAATATGATTTTCTAAATCCTTTGTCTATTGAAAACAGATGGAGAAGAGTCATTTGTTACCATTTGTTTCTCATCAGTCCCAACAACTGTTGAAGGTGCTAGAAGTTTGGTGCTAGTTTGGTGCTAGCCTTGAGTGGGCATGGCATTCAGAAGTACAGCTGGGATGGGAGGGGCCGTGAAGGTGGGGTGGGGGTAGAGGGGGAGGAGTGTGGGCCCCCTAGTGTGCACCCCTGCTTGGGGACTGCCACTCCACAATGATCTGACTTAATCTAGCCTAAGGCAGACTCCAGCTGCTGCCTGGTGCGAGCTGTCCTGGAATTCTTATTACATCTCGGGAATCCGGCTCTGGCCAGTGATGAAATTACAGACAGCAGGGTCCAGCCTCACCTATGTGACCCAAGAGGGGAAACCTCTCTTCTGGATCTCAGCTTTGGAAAACCTCCCAGGCCTCTCTGCCAGGGCCTTGTCCCCAGTTGCCTTCCTGGTCTGGGACTAACTGACAAGCCCTAACTGTTTACTGACCCCTCCCTTCCCACTGGTGACTTTGTCACCACACTCTCCAATCAAGCCAGCAATCGGTAATAAGCTCTAATACACAGCAGGACCTGGGGTTAGCGCTGAACAAAAGCCAACCAGATCAGGGCTGGCACCCAGAGTGTTCAACAAAAAGAAGCATTATTTTATTTTTAAAAATCTAATTCAGAATATATTTACTGAGCCTTACAATGTACTCAGTGGACAACATGTAAGAAGATTCAGATCTTGTTCACAAGGTGTTGAAAGCTCAGAGCAGAAGGCAGACAAGTGAACAGGCAATTACAAAAGGACGAGATAAGGGCTAAGACGGGTAAGAGCAGGGTGTGACAGTGCCCACTGGAGACGCCTGGAGACCTAAGCCTGAGAGGCTGAGGTGACATCCCAGCTGAGACCTGAAGGACCAGGACTTGGCCAGGTGCTCCGTGTAGGGGTTGGGGCAAAGTGGGGGTGGCTGTCAGGAAGCAGAGAAAGAACGTCCAGACTCAGGGAATAAATAGCAAGGGTGACGTCTTGGTGACCAAGAGCAAGGCCAAGAGTGGTTTGGAGGGGAAATGCTGGGGTCAGAGGCCAGGAATGGAAGGCACGCTTTCCCTCAAGGAGCTATGGGAAGAGGCTCCCTTCCCTTCTCTCCCCTTCTCTCTCTTTTCTCCTTCCCCTTATTGTGATTCTTTTGTGCCCGTGGGAATGTATTGGTGACTCTAGATGAGAGATGATGGTGGCAGTGGTGAGGGGGTGGGAAGAGATGTTTGGTAGGTAGGATAATCCTGCCATGTGTTCCTAATCCTCAGAACACATGAATATGCTGCCTTACGAAGCGAAAAGAACTTTGGTGAAGTTAAGGATCTTGAGATGGAGAGATTATCCTGAATTATTTGGATGGGCCCAAGTTAATCACAAGAATCCTAAAAGATGGAAGAAGGCAGAAGGTCAGAGTCAGAGGTGTGATGATGCTATGCTGCCGGCTTTAGGATGGAGGAAGGGGCCACAAGCCAAAGAATGCAGGTGGCCTCTAGAAGCTGGGAAAGGCAAGGAAATGGATTTTCCCCAAGAGCCTCCAGAAGGATCCCAGCCCTGCTGACACCTGGATTTTAGGACTTCTAACCTTCAGAACTATAATATAATAAACTTGTGTTATTTTGAGCCAGCAAGTTTGTGGCAATCTGTTACAGCAGCAATGGTAAACTAATACAAGGTGAGTAGGTTCAAGAGTAATTTTGGAAATAATTTGATTAGAGGGAGGAAGAGAGAGAGAGAGGCCTCCCTGCATTTCTGGGTCATGCATCAAGATGAATTGAGGTACTATTCCCTGAGGTAGGGCCCCATGGGGAGGGCATGGGGGGAGGAACGGTGATGGCACGTGCAGTTTTGGACACATTAGGGTTGAGGTGTCCCTGGGGGTTCCAGGTGAAGTGTCCAGTAAGCACTTGTCCACTGTGAGAGAGGCTGGCCTGGAGACTGAGGCTGTACGTGGTAATTGAAGTCACAGCCCAGGTGTTGGGGCCACGGAGAGTGATGCTGAGAAGAAAAGAGAGCTGAGGACAGAGCCCAACATTTGAGGGAAGATCTCTTTGTAGGTAGGGAAACAGGAAAAAAACATGCCTCTAGTGAATTCTTCTTTGCCCTATAAATTTTTCTTTCTTTCTTTATTTTTGAGACAGTCTCACTCTGTCGCCCTGGGTAGAGTGGTGTCCTGATCACAGCTCACTGCAACCTCAAACTCCTGGGCTCAAGCGATTCTTCTGCCTCAGCCTCCCGAGTTGCTGGTACTACAGGTGCGTCATTTTCTATTTTTAGTAGAGACAGGGTCTTGCTCTTGCTCTGGTCTCAAACTCCTGACCTCAAGCGATCCTCCCACCTTGGCCTCCCTGAGTGCTGGGATTACAAGCGTGAGCCACTGTGCCTGGCCGCTATAAACTTTTCTACTCTTGTATCTTCTTTGCCCCCCAGGGGCTCTTTCAAAACTCCCTCTTGTGTCCCAATGGGCAGGTTTCAGTTCTCCATGCCTTGATTCTCCCTCTCATTCCTGTTTGTGCCCTCCTGGACACAGAAGGCCACGTTGGGGGCTTTAAACCATTCCTGGGCTATAGCTCCCGCTCTTCTCCATATGGCTGTCTTCATGGGGCAGAGGTGGACCTGTCATCTACGCTAGGCCAGCACCCCTAAGCATCACCCGCACTGGCTGTCAAAGGCAAGCCTCAATGCTAGCTGATTGTCTGGGCGACCTCCCTGACCTTCTCTGTCCATTCATCCAGACCTGTTTCTACCTACTTTCTCCTCTGGTTCTCATACTCAGATTTTGAGCCTTGTTGCTGGCCTCGGCAGGAGGAGGCAGTCCTCCTGACTCTGTACCTGGCAATAGAATCTTGGCTTAATTTGACCATTTCAGGATTCGAGAACCTCAGGCCCCTCCCCCCCACCAGCTTTTGCACATACTGTTCTCTCTGCCTGGAATGCCCTTCCGGAAGGAACCTCTGGGTCTGCCTGGGCTTTTGTACACAGGAAATAGTTCCTTTTGTGTATCACAAGGGTTGTACACGACTCTTAACTTGCTGTGTCCCTCTTCTTGCCCACAAGTTCCTTGTGAGCAGAGACCTGGTTTATTCATCTCAGTAATGCTACACGGTTCGATACATTTTTTTGTTGTTGGACTGAGCCCTTCTAGACTGTATCATTATGTCTTCACCCCAACAGCGAGGTAAGCTGGCATCAGCAGGCAGATTTTTTCGTTGCTTGATTCCTGACAGGCAGTGCACTAATTAGCAACAGGTGAACAGCAGTGCACAAACCTACGTGCTTTGCTTACATAACACAGCCTTCTCCTGCTCCCGTAGCTGTCTGCAGGCTTTCACAAGACTTGGTTGCCACCTCCTCCTCTGCACATGCCGGAGGCTGCAGGGATCACAAATCTCCGGCCTCCCTAAGATACCTGTCCTTGGCCTCACATTCGTGCTTGACAACCTGAGCCAGGCGACTGGCTGGAAGGAATTGCCTTTGTCCTGGAATGTCTTGGCAGGCCAGGGACCCACACAGGGAGCACTCCAGTTGGAATGTGTGGCTAGGGGAGGTGGGTGGCTAAAGGATAACTGCGTAACTAAGTCTCCAGGGCTATAAAATCCCATTTTTCCTGGCAGTGGGGAGGAGAATCAGGGCGAGAAATGCTAGAATAATTTGAAAAGGAACCAGGGAAAACATGTGAACAATCCAGCTGTTGCTGGCCTGTCACTTGTGGCCTCTGAGCTCTTGTTTCCAAAGGCCAGAACCAGCTGGTGCATGTCTTAAGGACGCTTCTCAGTTGCTTCCCCAATTCAGACAGCTCCAAGGGGGCCAAATGCAGCCAGGGTCCCATCTGCCCACATCTCTGTTTACTGTTTTGCATGTCCCTCCACCTAGGAAAAGGAGACAGATTGCGTTGATCAAATTACATGCTGGCTCTGTTTTGCTTCCTTCTCATCCCCAAGGTTAAAGTAGTTGATTCAATAATATGCGGAATAACCCCGGCTCTGTGACATAGAAACCTTGTATATTTCTGCAAAGGAAGTTTAAATATAAAAGCCAAAAATAGACCAATAAACAGCAAAAGGGTGAGATATTTAAGACTTTTATAGCACAATGGGCCTGCCCTTTTGCTAAAGCAGTGAGTGGTTTTCAAACAAGCTTGCATCAGCATCACTGGAAGGGCTTGTAAAAACACAGATTGCCAGCCCCACCCCTGATGTTTCTGCTTCTGTGGGGCTTTGTCAGGCAGGGCATTTGTGGTGCTAACAAGTTCCCAGGTGATGCTGATGCTGCTGGTACGGGAACCCTGCTTTGAGAACCCACTGTCTTTTTTTATTTTTCTTTTTTCTTTTTCTTTTTTAGCAGCTAAAGAAACTTATTTAGAGAGAAATAAATAAATAAATAAAACAAATAGACACAAAAGGTACTGTGTGAAAACCTGGCCTCAGGGTAGTCACGAATAGAAGGTCTCCAGACACTTTCCATTGCCCCTTGGGTGGTCACCCTCCTCCAAGAGGATGAGAAGTAATGGCTTTTCCAAAGGGGGTGCCCTGGGACTCACAGCCTTTCACATTTTGGGCTCCTATGATGCCCCTCCCATACAGCGCCTACTGCATCTAACTTCTTGGTACACAGCTAAGTGAAGACAAATCTTAGTGTACAGTCCACCAAAAATGAAGGCATTTAGAAGGTTCAGCTTGTATCAGCTAAAAATATTACTGAGTTATTTCCAAACATTTTTAGTTTCCTGCTCACCTCCACACCCCCAGCTTCATCTTTTTTTTTTTTTTGTCACAGGGTCTTGCTATGTTTCTCAGGCTGGTCTTGAACTCCTGGTCTCAAGCAATCCTCCCGTCTCAGCCTCCCAAAGAGCTGGGATTACAAGCATGAGCCACCACACCCAGCCCGACCTCATCTTTGAGTCTAGTGTCTTTTAAAGCAGACTTGAAAAGCCAGTTTCTCCTTGAATGATTTTTCCTCTCTTCCCCAAGAACACACATTTCTCTGTGGAAACTGAGTTATTGCTTTTGTCCTTAATTTCCTGGAAGAGTCAAGATCATTTTCTGCATGGGCTCCACATCTACCCTTTTATTTCACTGCAAGATTACTCTTGAATAGGCTCCTACAGCCTCAATTTTCTTCCACGGAGACTTCCCAAGTTAGACCCTGTCATCTTTTCTCCACTCTGAGATTACAGCCTCAGGGCTCATCTCCTCTAGAGAGTTCTCAGTCCTCTCCCAACTAGCTGCCACGGCCTACTTTAGACCACTTTGCGGTGTAAGGAAGTCAGTCTCTCTCCCCTGGGGTTGACCTCTCACTTTCCAGCTAACTTCACACCTGTCACTCAAGTGCATGCCTCCTCACCCCCCACTCCCCTCTGGGGAACGAACAGTTTGGTAGGGGGAGGGTGGTGGGGTAAGAATAAGGGGGTGGGAGGGTGGAGGGAGGAGGTAATTTGCTATTGAAGTATTTATTATGGGAAAAATCAGATTCTTGATTGCTTTCCCTTACACTTAAAAAAAAAAACCAATTTGGTGTTGCTTCTGTTTGAGGGGTGAGGTTCCATAACCAGCTCTGTATTTATGGTCGCTAAAGGTCTTAATCGGGCTCCACTACCATGGCCCAATGATCTGGTCTTGTAACAACAGGCTGTGTTTTAGTGAGAGAACTTGGTGCATTGCTTAGCAAGCTGTTTTAGTTTTATATTCTCAAATATTTGTTGAAGGAAAGGATGAATTACACCTGTGTGATTCCATGGCCTTAGCCGAGCTGTATAATGGGATTCACGAATAATAGTATCATACTTTACATAGACTTCACCTTCGAAAACATCTTAAATTTAAAAAAATATATTTTTGAAGTTAAATAAGGTAAAATCTGCAAAATATTTATTACCTTCACAGAGAAAACCTCAATGCCTGCTCCCCTCAGCCACATATAAAGACAGTAATTTTCTCCTTAAGCAGTATGACATAAGTCGTATGACAGGGCCCGCATGATCCGTATAACTGGGCGCAAGTGCTTGTCAGCCTTTTCCTAACACACAGGCTTTCTGGGATCGTACACTGGCATCCTTGGTAAGGCTCAAAGATGGAGTGGTGCTGTTTCCTACCTTAGGACTTACTCATGAAGCAACTGTTGAAGCCAGAGTAGCAGAGTCCAAGGTTTGGACTGGGATCTGCTTCAAGGACAAAGGCCTCCATGCCATCTGAGCAAATATCAGGAACCGGTCACTGCTGCCTGCCACTCACAGCTCACATCTGGGTGTTAGGAAATCTAAACTCAGAGCCAAGGATGTCATTCTGGCTGGATATGAATGTGTCCTTGACAAGATGCTGCAGCCAAGTGTGGAATCCATCCAGCAGCTAACCCAACACAGAAGAGTCACTCAAAATGCAAGGGCCACTGTCTTCCTCTCCAGTCCTCCTGCTCTTGAGCGGACCTTATAGGGGTCACTCAGCTGATTGTCTCTGGACAGTTTGAATTAGAACCACCGCAGAAACAACTGAGTATGCTGGCTGAAACCACCCCGCTCCACCAGCCCTTTACCAAGCAGACTGGTCAGCCAGGGCCTGGGGCTCGTTTGGTGAGGTTGCTCCCTTGGAAATGGCAGAGCAAGGTCACTGTAGCGTGGGTGTCCGCTCTCCCCACTCCCAGGCCCACCAATGGGACCGATGATACCTACTCCCAATAAAGGGCCTTGCTGAGAAGAACAGACTGCATTCTGGAAATGAAACTCCCTTAAAAATGTCTACTTCATCCTGGACTCAAGGAGGGAGATTTCTATGTTCCCAACCAGGAAAGATGAAGGCAAAGGAAATTTGGGTAGTGCCTTCTTTAAAGATATTTAAAGCAAAAATAATTCCCCATATCTTCTTAAGGGAGTTCTTCAGGCACCAAGTTGTTTCGTCTATTTCTTCCTGATTCTGTGACACGTGTGTGCTCTTGTGCCCCTCTGGAGTAGGGTGAACATCCAGGAAATCATGGAGCAGAGGCTTCTTCTGGGATACCACAAATGAAGCCACCGAAATGATTGTGGGACAGGTCATTATGATTGTCTTTCTTTTCCAGGGAGGAATCTGAGGCTGTTGGGAAGGAGGAAGTTGCATGTGGTCTCACAGTCAACTGCAGCTGAATAGGAGGCCAGGAACCACCTCTGTTGGAGGAGGGATGCTGGACCCACCCAGCATCACTCTCTTGTACAGGAGGGCCAGAGGAATGCTGTGGTCTTAATGATAATAGACATTTATCAAGCACTTACTGCATGCTAGGCACTGTTCTAAGCACTTGACATATGTTATCTTAATTAATAATCCTATTAGGTAGGTGCTATTATTATTCCTATTTCACAGATGAGGAAACTGAGGCCCAGAGAGGCTAAGTAATTTGTCCAAGGTCACTCTTGTAGAAATTGGGAGAGCTGTGATCTGAACCCAATCAAGTCTGATTCCAGAGCCAGCACTCTTAATTTCCATACTCTGCCATCTCATCCCCTTCACTGTCTGTCTGGGTTTTAAGGACAACTATTTATCTAGTACATTGTATCCTCCTAAGTATATTCACACACATGATTACATTTGACCTCTTTTTACAACAGCCCTAGGAGGTAGGTAGATTGAACAACATTGTCTCCATTAAATGGCAGGAAACTAAGACAGAGGTCAAGTATCTTTCTCAAGGTCACCTTATTTGTTATAAACTACTCAGGGCTCCTCATTTTGAAGAAATGTTTGCTCCGTTGACCCACATGGAGTTAATTCTGTGTGTTGGATTAGGAGCAAGCAGTCATGCCCAACATCCAATTTACAACCCAGGCGATTTAAGACCCAGGCCTTACCCATCATGACTTGCTTACAAAATAGAATGGAATAATTGCCTGTAGGTGATTTTGGGTTGCCAGGGCGAGACAGGCCTGGCTTTCCTCAGGTGAGGGGTGTTGACTGTAAGCCCACACAAGAAAATAAGGGCAGCTGTAGAACAGGTGTGCTGGGGCCCAGTGCTCCCGGAGCCGGCCGGTGGAAGTGCTCTGAAGAAGTGGAACAATGCAATGGCAGTCTTTGTTTAGAGTACCCTGCCTTCCTGGGTTGCCCCAGCATGTTCTCTGTAAGAACCTCACTTTAACAGAGGTAAAGGTCTGAAAAAGGGCACAATGTATTACAAGTTGTCTCTTTAAAACCCTCCGCCCTTTTTGGGAATTAAAACCTGCTTTCCTGCATGAGGCTAGTAATCAAAGGGGCAGAAAAATGTTCTTTGTTCTTTGTTCTCTAGTATCTTAAACCATAGGAGATGGCTCAACAGAATTGTCTGGAAGTCACAGATCATCTTCACCGGAGATGAAGTTGACCCAAACCACCAAATACAGGTAAACAACAATAGACCAAAGCCATGACATGTGACACCAGTCACATAGTCCTGAGCCCAACCTCTGAAAACCCGTCTTTAAAAAGCCCTGTATTTCTGCTTAAAGGGGGATGGTGGTTTTTCAAGATGCTAGTCTGCTGCCCTCCTCATTTGCTAGCAAATTAATAAACTTCTCTTTCCTTTTCTTCAAATCACTTGTCCTTGTTCTTCATTCTTACTGATTCAGCCTTGGGGACAAGTAGCAAACTTTCAATAAGAAAATTTGGCATCCCTGGGTGGGCCTGTTGGCGCCCTGGTGGAATGGCACCCTGCGATCCACTGCTGCTGTGGCTGGAAGAGGCAGGGAGGAGCCCTGTATTGAATCATGGGTCTTTGCCAGTAGGAGCATTGTCTTTTCCGGGTGAGAGAGTGAGGTACTGTCCCAGCAGCCGCCGGAGCCTGTTTAGCTCTGGGGAACTCCCATCTCTCTCTCCCTGAACTAGATGCAACTCCTTGAAGCCTAAACCTCATTGAGGAAAAGGAAACAGATTTGGGAAGAGTCACGGTGCCTTGCATTGGGAATTCCCTGTCAGCCCTTTTGGTAGGTCCCCCGGGGTGCATGCCGTGACCCTTGATTCCACCCATTTGGGGAAGTTTGTGAACCTTCCAGCCCTGTGACAGGGCATTTGTGGTGCTGTAGGAATGCAAGTCATGGTAGAGTGGGACTAGGAAACTTAGTCCCCTTTTGGGTTAGGAGAACTCGGTTCTCTTTTGTGCATTTCCTATTTGCTTGGTAGGTCTTGGCATTGTAAGTCCCTTGCTGTGCACACTGAGACCCTTGATTCCACCCATTTGGGGAAGGTTGTGAAACTTCCAGCCCTGTGGTAGGGCATTCATGGCATGTAGGTGTAGGTGTGGAAGTCATGGTTAAGTGGGACAGGGAGCCTGGGGATTTCCTCCCCTTTTGGGTTAGGAGAACTTGGTTCTCTTTTGTGCAGTTCTCATTTGTTTGGAAGACCTTGGCATTGAGATTGTTCAGGTTGGGAATTCCCTGTACCATCTACTTGTCAACTTGTGTTTGTTGTTGTTGTTTGTGAGTTTTTGTTTCAATATGGGAGGCTCTGTTTCTATTCCATCGGAAAGCCCCTTAGGGAGGATCTTGGCTGAATGGCTAACTTATGGCTATAGGTCTATGTCTAAAAAGAGAATGATGTTTTATTGTAAGACTGCTCGGCCAATGTACGTGCTGGAGTATGAGGAGAAGTGGCCGTTGAATGGAACCTTAAATTATTATTTGTAGAGGTCAGGTAAATGGGACGAGATCCCATATGTTCAGACTTTCATGTGATTGCATAATAAAGAGGCTGAAAGGCCTGGGACGAAGTTAATGGTACAAAGGAAACCTCCACCATCAGTGCATGAGGATAGTCAGACCCCAGGTGATAAAATTGAGGAGGAATTAATCAGGTTGGATCTCAGGAACCCTTTTAATCCAAACCTCACAGAACCTGCTCCCCCATCACTGGCTCCCCTATACCCACCACTGCTGATGGAGGGGCCCACGGTCAGGGAAGGTGCAACTGATGAAAACGTTCATCAGTCCCATGCCCACTGGGTTGGGAATGGTCCCTCCTTCCAAGACCCAGCAGGGAACTCAATTTGGCCAGAGGGCACCCAGAGCTGGGGCAGGGCAATTTCCATTATGGCAATATCTGACAGGGGGCTTGAATGCATAAGGACAGCCAGCAGGGTATTATTGGACTTACACCCCATTTTCCACCTCTGATTTATTGAATTAGAAAAACTCAAACCCAGCCCGTACAGAGGACCCTCAGAGAATGACAGAATTGTTCACAACTATCTTTGTGTTGCACCACCCCACTTGGGTGGACATACAGACCCTACTGAATATTATTACTTACTGCATGTGAGCGTAGGCTGGTGGTGGACAAGGCCAAGGAGGAGGCAGGGTTACAAGGCTGATTTCATTCAAAATGCAGGACACTATCCAGAACTTCACCTTAAGTGCCTCCTGGTGCTCAGAAGGGGGCTGAGGGTTTGCCAGGCAGTACCCATCAGTGGCCTGTTAAGCACAAAGGTAGAGCTTAGAAGAGACCTTAGAAACCACC
The DNA here is from genome assembly GCA_023783475.1 of Daubentonia madagascariensis. Lineage (NCBI taxonomy): Eukaryota > Metazoa > Chordata > Mammalia > Primates > Daubentoniidae > Daubentonia > Daubentonia madagascariensis. Next base: position 32,626,756 of record JAKFHU010001035.1, on the reverse strand, counting down.
TTTTTATTTTATTGAAAGTATAGGCCAAGTTTAGAGAGTCACAACATTTGCTCAGAGTCACTGGAACCGTTCATGGTGGAGCTGGAAGCAGACCCTGGCTCCTGACCCCAGGTCCAGCACACTACCACTTCTCCCAGGAGATGTCAGGAGGTCAGGATGTAGACTGTCCAGTCAAACAAGCTTAGATTAAGTAGGAAGGAACAAGGAGTCTACTATCAGCTCTGCTGCATGCTTGCTAAGTGCTGCCCAATATTTTTTTTTAAAGCAGGACTTTCTTGGGTATCAACATTTCCATATTATCTCTCGTCCCCCAAATCCCTGCTATGTAATTAGAGATGCTTCCCTGATCTTAAACTCAGTGCAGACTTGGTACAGAAAGGTGAGAAGGCATGAGGAAACCCCAAACAACAGAGCCAGGAATCTGTCTGAGGGAGGGCGAGTTGTTGGAAAGGCCAAGCAGGTGGGCAGGTATCAGATCCCACATGTCTGCAGCCAGCAACCCTGCCACCCAGCACCAGCCCCGCATCCTGGCACTTCTGCCTGGCCTGTCAGAGGCATGATTCAGCCAGAGGGCACATAAGAACCTGTCAGGCATGGAACACCAAGTAAACAGCCCCTAGGAATGTCTCTGGCTTGAATTTCAGCTCATTTACTTGGAAGTATCTGTCCTTCCTCTCTGGTTGGGGAAAAGGGGAGTAGGGGTGGGGAAGGCTCGGATTACAATGCCCTTCTGCTAAAGGAGGCTGGTGGTCTAGGATACAGTTGTTCTCAGGATGCTTGGTTTGGGTACTGCAGGGATAGGGGGTGGGAAAAGGGGAGACTGAGGGGAAGCCCATTTCCTGCACCCTCACATCCCACAGCCCTCAGCTATTCAGCTGCTATTTGCTCTAAACAGTGCAATTCTGCCTAAATTTTGTTTCAAGTGAAGATTCTGTGGCCAAAACTTTTTGAGAAACATTGATCTAGTGGGGACACGTAGGATGAGGCAGTTATGCCTACTGCCACAGCTTCTGAGGCATATCGAAGCACTCATCTTCCGTGGGACTTCCCTGGCTTGCCCTCTCCCTCGGAGGTGACTTAGGTAATGACCCTTCTGAGCTCTATTTTAGGTGTCGCCAGCCTCAGACCCCCTTCCCCACTCCTAATCTTGCACCCTCAGGTGACAGAGATAAAGAATAAATCAAGTTTATCTAATGACAAGGAGAGAAGGTGGGAGGGCGGGGAGGATCAATCTTAGCTCTTTACATCTTATGTCTGTCATCTCTGATTAAGTAGGAAGGGATGCAGAGAGTTCGAGGCAGTTCCTGCTTGCTGTGGTTAGGTAAAGCACGCTAATCAGAATGGGGTTGGAAGCCAGAAAAGACATAATTATTCATCTGGTTCTAAATGAGGCTCATTGAGCCAATGGGAGGCTTGCCACTGCAACACGCCCTGCTGGAAAGGTCAAAACCACCAAACGCAAGCTGCAGGCAGGTCAGGAGTGTACTCTGATACTCAACTGAGGACTGACAGGTCACCAAAAAAGGGACCGGCACCTTTGCTGACTGATGGATTCCCAAATACAAGCTTGCTCTCCAAATTCCATGACGAGCATAATACTCCACCTCCCCCAAGTGCCTCCTTGCTGTTCTGTGCAGTTATCTATTAAAGGAAAGATGACTTTTAAAAACAACATTCCCTAGGTAGTAGGTGTGTAGGTGGGGGGAACTTAAGTGATTTGGGGAGTAATGATGATGACAGAGAACATGAAGCTAGAGAGGGAAACATAACAAGATTATAAACAGGTTAGCAAATCTAGATTATTCAATAGTTTATGGAGAATACCTACTCCCCCAAGATAGAGGTTATAGAAGAAAAAAACTAGGCCTAATCTTTTCATTAAGATTCTTAGGAGCAGATGAATTTCAGCCCAAGGGGATGACAGCATAGTAATCCAACTCCCTTGTCCCCATGACTAAAAATAAGGATGATTAAAGAATGGAATCTTAGTTCTCTGACATCCTAGACTGCAGGCCTTGTCCCCGGACTTGCATATTGAGCAAGACAAGCACACTGGGGAAAAAGAATTGTCTTTGTAAATATTTTGACTGTTTTCCACCCATTATTAAGGCAGTAGATTGAGGACCACAAGGTCACTATTGGATCCCCACTGGGCCCTCCTCTGGCTGGCTGCTTTCTGGATGGGTCAGCGTGCGTGCCTGAAATGACTTCTAAGTCGTCTGGCTTCTCTCAGACCATCCACCCACATGTCCCTGGATCTACTGTAGCTGGCGGCAATTTGCATGTCCTCCAGAATTTCTTGGGCTGGATCTCCAAATGCCTGCTGCACTATTTGGAATGTCATCCTCACCTCACAGCCTCTTGTCTCCAACCAGGGATTTCTCCCATGGTGTTTGCTGCATTTACATGAGATGCTCACATTGCCACGGCTATGCAGAGGAGACAGAGCCAGTGGACATGTGAAGTTGTCCTTTCAACAACTTCTCAGACACAGCAAAATAATTCCAGCAAACAACAGAAACCAAGGACTGTCTTCTTTATGGAGGCTAGTTTGTGGGACACATGCGTCCTTGGGGGCAAGGCTCAAAGAATCCTGATCAGGGTCAAGGCTAGTACTGTGGCCAAATGGGGCAGTAAAAGACTTCCTGGGACTGGGGTGGAGGAAGGTGAAGTATATCAATACATCTGACCAGCACCAGCGAGAAACAGATTTAACACCATCCCATGATTGTGTGTGTGTTTAAACCACTTTTGGAATTCCCCTATGTTAAATTATCTGAGACTTTGAAATTATAGCAAGTATCGGGTATAAATTGCTCTGTGTTCCATTTGCCTTCTGTCAGAGATGTACGGTTTATGACAGTCTTTGACCCATGTGGGTTGACTATAACCAAACTGCACAGGATCCCATGCAAGGTAAGGACATATTTATTTAACTCTCCTGCCAAACTTTTCAACCTAGAACCCCAAATAGGGATCTACACAGACACATACATCACACACCGCTGCCGGACTTTACTATCATCCGTGTTGAGCCAATGTTTCTGCTCCTAGGAAAATGGAGATAAGGTGTTAATGGTACCTATACTTACTTGAGTATGCATAGAGGGCTGCCCTGAGCCCTCTCCCCTGGCGTGGCTGAGCCTTTCGCCTCTGCCCACCTACATATGCTTGTCCCTGTTGGGCCCCAACCTACACCCCTGCCCTTCTTGTTAAAATAGAAAGAATGCCAGTAACCATTATTATTTTGGAACTTTATAAAATCTATCTTAAAAAAGAATCTGTTCTCAAGAAGAGAGTCAAATATTGAATATGGAGCTGAGGTTTGTCATGTGCCGCAAATCTGTCTCTGATCTAGATAATTTTTTTAAAAAGTTGGGCCTGCTAAGCAAGGAAAAGGCATGGTGAAGACGTGGCAGGGAGGGTGGGACAGGCTTAGCATTTGCTGGGAGAGGCCTCAGGCTTTACATATCTGTAGACATCTCATTTAAGTCCCAAGGACGCTGTGATGTATCACTGCTTTGTAGCCCAGGAAACAGTGGCTCACACTGGATCTATCTGACACTTAAGTCTATGGCCTGCCCCCAAGATGCCTCTCTGGGGTGGGCAAGGGGGTCAATGGTCCTGGGTGTGATTCCCAAAGGGGCACATACTGTCCTGCTGCTACTCACTGCTCCCCTGAGAATCCCCACGTGCCCTTGACCCCAAACCAGTGAGTTCTTTGACCATTCTCATCATAACCATTGTTAGGATAATCAATGTGAAATTGAAATAAGATGGTTAAGAAAACCCCACAAAATCAAAATAAATGGCAGCCCAGTTTTTATCTATGAGTGGTAAATTCAAGCAAGCAGTCCCTGAGTGCGCTGGGCACTCCTTTGGCTCATGTGCAGGCACAGTGTCCAGTTTCCTCACTGTCAGCAGGGTGCCCGTTCCCGATTGCAATGATTAAGTTTATTTTATTTTATTTTATTTTTGGAGACAGAGTCTCGCTCTGTTGCCCGGCCTAGAGTGCGGTGGCGTCATCATGGCTCACTGCAACTTCCAACTCCTGGGCTCAAGCGATCCTCCTGCCTCAGCCTCTCCAGTAGCTGGGACTGCAGGCATGAACCACCACGCCCAGCTAATTTTTTCTATTTTTTGTAGAGATGGGGTCTTGCTCTTGCTCAAGCTGGTCTCAAGCTCCTGAGCTCAAGTGATCCTCCCACCTCGGCCTCCCAGAGTGCCAGGATTAGAGACGTGAGCCACCACGCCCGGCCTCACAATGATTATGTTTAAACAGATGCCAAAACCCAGCAGGTCACAGACCATATCCAGCCTGCAGACATGTGTTGTTAGGCCTGGAAGGTGGCTTTAATTTTCTTTCTTCTTTTTTTTTAAATTGAGATAGTTGCCAACAATAAAATAAATACTAAGAGATTTCAAATGAAAAACCTTATTCTGGTTTCTCTTGAAAGTTCAGAAGTGCTGACAACACAAGGCCATTTTCCCACATGGCAGCAACAAACCCCAGGTGCCATCAGCTGTCACCGCTGGCCTGCTGGCCTGCTGGCCACGTTCTCCCTGAGCTGGCTTCATTCATCTAGGTTTCCGACCTGCCCCTTACAGGCCTTTGAGTCCCTGACTCCTGCATGATGCAAATCGGGTTGCTTAATTAATGATGGTGTTACATCGAGTTCACTCTGTTCACACTTGTGCCATGTGGGACGTGCCTTCCCTAGCACCTGGGGTCCAAAGCTTTGTGCATGGTGGTGGTGGGGACTGAGGCCTAGGGACTAGGGTGTGGGAACGAGGGAGGGGACATGGACGCATGGAACAGACAGCTCTTGCATCTTAGTGCTCTGCAGCCAGTGCACTAGGCTCTGCTGACAGAAGAGAGCTTGGCTCTGCTTCCTTAGGTTCCTTCTCTCACCTCCCCTGTACCTATGACCAGCCTTTCCAAGGGTTAGCCCTTCTTTCCTCCAAAGTCTTGAAAGGGATTAACACCATTAGCATCTGTTCAATGCCTGCCCTATCCTGGGGGGTCTTCAGCTGTCAGATGAAATGACCAAGCTCCTGGGAGATTGCATTTGCCTGCAACAAATCTGGACTTTCCTGAGAAACTGCTGGACACTGTGCAGCCCTGACAACTGGCTCTGGGTGCCAGGGAGAAGGAAGTCTGAAGGGAAACCATGGCCGAAAACATCACATCTCTTGTGCAATTGTGGGGTTTTTTTGGTCTTTGAATTTGTACAGCTCTTCGAATTTGACCCAGGATAATCACCTACTTTTTTTAAAAAGCACTTTATTGAGATATATAATAATTCACATTTCATACAATTCACCCAAAGTACAATTCAATGGTTTTAATTGAATAGATATATTATTTAATATATATATTATAATAATTTCTTAACATTGTGGTAAAAAATATATATAACATAAAATTTGCTATTTTAACCATTTTTAGTGTACAATTCAGTGGCATTAAGTACATTCACATTATCATGCAGCCATCACCACTCTTTCCACAATGTTTTCATCACCCCCAGCAGAAACTCCATACCCATTAAGCAATAACTCCTTGTTCCCACTCCCCTCCCAGTCTCTGGGGACTGCTAATCTACTTTCTGTCTCTATGGGTTTGACTATTTGATATTTCATATAAGCGGAATCATACAATAGTTGTCCTTTTGTGTCTGGTTTATTTCACTTAGCATAATGTTTTCAAGGTTCATCCCTGTTGTAGGATGTGTCAGAATTTCATGTCTTTTTAAGGCTGAATAATACTCACTTGTCTGTTTATATCACATTTTGTTTATCCATCCATCTGCTGATGGACACTTGGGTTGCTTCCACCTCTTGGCTATCATGAATAATGCTGCATTGCACACGGGTGTACAAGCATCTGCCCTAGGACCTGTTTTTGATTCCTTTGGGTACATACCTAGGAGTGAAACACCATCTACTTTTAACTACCTCCCCCTTTCTGGCTGCTCACACCAAGTCAGAAAATTAACTCTGATCCTAAAAATAGATGGAGATTTAGATGTTCTAGGGCAAGCTGACTGCAGTTTGACTACTTAGGAGTACCTGCGTGAGCCCTGTGTGTCTTCAAAGCCCTGCATGATGCCACTCCTCCTCTTTGCAACCAGCCAAGCCCCACGGAGGGCAGTGTGTGCAGAAGTCAGATGCCCAGCAGGCAGGACGGTCCTCAAGGGGGCTCCTGCTGCCTCCCTCTTCCCCCAAGAGCAGGAAAAGGGCAAACACCCCATTGTTCCTGAGGAAAGCCTTCCTCTCAGGAAGGAGAGAGAATTAGCATAGCGAGCTTTTCCTACGGGCCAGGCACTGGGGTGGGTGATTGCATGTTTGCCCGTTTAACCCCCCAGGAGTATCATTGCTTCCATTTTATAGATCAGGAAAGTGGCTCCGAGAAAGTACCTCCCCGACTCAAGGACTGAGTGGCCAGAACTGAAATTGCAGACATAAGAAAACACCAGCAGATGATGCTTCCTGAAAAAGGGACACACAAAATGCTGTGAGAGTTCAGGACAGGGCGAAACCACAGCTGCTTGGGGGTTCAGGGGAGTTTTTGTGGAGCAGGTGGGCCATGCAGCTGCACCATTGGAGGATAATTCTATTTCCACAAGAAGATGGGGCAGGAGGGGGTGGCAGGAATAGATGCTGTCAAGCAATCTGTAAATGGGTATGGAGTCCTTTTCTGTTGTACCTGGTTAAATCCCAAAGTCCAGGAGCTCCTGCTCTATACTACAATGGTGTTTCTGTGTGTGTGTGTGTGTGTTCCTGGGAAGCCAACTCAGATGGAGATTAGAGAGCAGGATGTTTACTAGGGAGTGCCGTTAGGATCAACGCCTGGGGAAGGGAGGAGAGGGGAAGGAAGCTGGACTGCAATTCAGGCCCAAAGAGAGCCTCGGCCAGCCCATGCGGAGCTCTGGAGCTGGGTGGAATCTTCTCTTGTCCCAGTTGGGGCGAGGGAGCCTGGCCTTTCTCCCTGCCTTGGTCAGTCGTTGGCTATCACTGCCCTTGAAAGGAGGCATGATCTCGGGTGAGGCAGTTTTCTTCAGCCACAATAACTCCCAAAGAGAGTTTACAGCTGAGACCTATTAGCTAACCACCTCCCCAGCATCTGGGGCCATCAACTTTCTTTTCCCAAAGGGGGATCTGGGCAGCACAGCACAGGATCCATTGAGTACTGACTTGCCAAGGGTCAAGAGTGCCCTGCTGTGCACTCAAGGCTGAGGATAGTCAGACTCTTTGGGCCTCTTGTCTCTCCCCATCCAGGCTATGGGGTTTTTTGGTTTGTTTTTTTAGAGATGGGGTCTCGCTCTGTTGCCCAGGCTGGAGTGCAGTTGTGCAATCATAGCTCACTGCAGCCTCCCACTCCTGGGCTCAAGCTGTCCTCCCACTTCAGCCTCTGGAGTAGCTAGGACTACAGGCATGCACCACCCCACCCCACTAATTTTTTAATTTTTGTGTAGAGACGGGGTCTCCCTATGTTGCCCAGGCTGGTCTTGAACCCCTGGCCTCAAGCGATCCTTCTGCCTCAGCCTCCCAAAGTGCTAAGATTACAGGCATGAGCCACCGTGCCTGGCTGCCAGCCTACAGTTTTTTTTTTTTTAAAGCCAGTTCGAACATGTTGAATAGTTCATATGTGCAACATCTTTAATATTAGACAGGAAGACAAATGTACTCTTATTAATTAATTTGATTGATTAAAAAGAATATGTTTATTAATCCAAAATGCAAAAGTTGAAATACAGCACATATTTAAAAATATATCTGAAAAAAGAATAATGCATTCTGATATTATTAATTTTCAATAAGATCCCCAAGGAAAGTGTTAAGACCTCTCTAACCTTTTGGAGCAAAATTAGCAAATCCCCAGCCCATGGGCAAGTCAGAGACAGCGTGGTGTTTGTATCAGTAAAGTGAAGGCTGCAGCTGTCCCTCCTGCAGCCCTTACTCAAGCTGCTCACACCTCTTCATCCCTCTGGACTTTCTCACTTCAGTGTGAGTAGTCAACACTTAAGGAGCTGGAGTATTGATCTCAATAAGCTGATGGCCACCTCCTGCATGTTCAGAAAAATGATCAAATCGTGTCCTTGATAACATTCCTTTATTTGTTTTTCTTGCAAATGACAATTCATACTGACTTACACAAAAAGAAAAGATATTGAGTCATTTACTCAAAACTCTGCCGAATGGCTGAATCAAGGTGTTCAAAAATGTCCTAAGAGCCCAGCTTCTGTCTGTCTCTTGGCTTTGCCTCGTCTCAGTTGGTTGCATTCGCAGATAGGCTCTTCTCTTGCAGTGGAAGATAGATGTAGCAACTCCAGATTTTTCATGTTCAGCTGGAAAGAGCAAGCCCCTTTCCCAGGAGCTTGAACAAAAGTCCTGAGGTTTGATCAGCTTGAGCAGCCCTAAGTCATGTGACTGCCTGAGCCAAGTACCATGGCCAGGGGAGTGAGATGTTGATTGTCACATGCTGCACCCCTGGATTCTTCCCTTAAACATATGGACTTGACCCAAATTAAGGTTAGAAGCTATGGCCAGAAGAAGAGTATGGCAGACGCAGTTAATTATTGTGGTAGATTTGGTGGAGTTGGAATTCAGGGTCCTCAACCCTTCTGGTGTGCCTTCCTATATCACAGAAGAGTGAGAGTTAACAATTACATTTCCCAGACTCTCTTGCAGCTATAATTTCTGCTGTGATTTGGTTCTGCCCATTGGATGCTCTCCTGTGAAGCTTGAACTGCTGAATTGAGGTAGCACCAAGATTCTCCTGGAAAATTTGGTTGGGGAGGAGTTTGATTTTTCTGCAGTGGCCAGAATGGAGATCTCAGTGTCCAATCCCTGGCCTTGTGGGTGTCAAGAGGCACGGTGGGCCACCTATTGAGCTGGCGTGGACCACAGCAGACACTGTGTAGTCATAGAGCTGGCAGCACTGCTGGTGGCTTCCTGAGTGTGGCCATGGTAGTGTGGCTCTGGAGCCTTTGCCTTTCTGTGCACAGACCAAGCAGCAGCTCACTTGGTGGCCCAGGTCTGCAGGGTGACTTTAGGATTTCTTCAGCTCCTACAGTGATTTTGTATGCCAATTAATACTCTGAAACAAATTCCTCCTGTTTCATTTAGCAAGAATGAACTATATTCTTGCACCTGAACTGTTCTGTGCACCCAAACCCTCTCCCCACCCCTACAGCTGTCTCCTCCACAGCCTGTCCTTCTTCCTTGCTGGCAGGGCCAACTCCCTGCAGAGAGGCTGAAAATCTTTTCCAGCTGGGTCTATGTGGAGCGGTGTGTGTTAGGAGGGGAACATTCCTGAACGTTTTCTGCCCTAATAAAAAGAGATATTTGAGAAAAATCTTCCCTCCTGCTTTTGGATGTGGTTGGGGGAGAATGCGTTGCGTGGCACTGAAGCAGCCCTTGTGGCACCATGTGTCAGTAAGCCCAAGGACATCAGCCAGCGTAGGGAGGATGGCAGAGAAGGAATTCGAAGTTCTGAGTCCTTCATGGCACTGACGTGCCACTAAACTAACAAACCCTGGAACTGGAACTTGTACAAGAATTTTCTACTGTTTAAGCCACTTTTAGCTGGGTTGTATGTTTATCTGCCGCTTGGAAGCATCCTGATTACTGTATCTATATCTGTCTATATCCGAGAGTGGAGATGGGGATGGAGGAGGGGTAACTCCAATTCTGCTAATGTCCCCTGTGGAATTAACACCTGGTGTAGGCAGGAAGTCATAGCCTTTGGGTTTTTTTGGGAGATTCAGACCTTGATCTTTTTGCTTCTTTAGTGTTGAGGACATCAAGTTGGGCAGAGGGGGATGGAAGGGACTTCCCTGCTGGCTGACAGCACGGATCTCCCCTCACAGCCCCCGTTCTCATTCACGTGTCATGAAATAGTGTAGCTCCTACACACGCGTTTCCAAGGTTTCTTATGCCTATTTTTCCCTGTGATCATCATACAAAATCTTCAAAGCAGGTAGGGCAAATATTATTTGTCCTGTATTTCTGATGAGAAAACTAGGACATAGACTTAAATTACTTGGCCAATCTCACACAACTAATTAAGGGAGGCACAGGCATGTGACCCTGCTCCAGTTTGATTTCTGCTGCAACACATTGCTGCCTCTAAACTTTGGCAAACTGATTTGTTAAAAAAAAAAAATATATATATATATATATACACACACACACACACACACACATATATATATTAATTGACTAGCAGGGAAACAGAACTGTGGATTCACTCTCTTTGTTCTAGAAAGAGCACGAGACCCTCTGTGCTTCACAGGGAGACCTCACTGGTCTCCTTGGGACCATATCATGCTCTCAGCCTGTTGTGCTCAGCAGAGGCAGGGGACCTCTTGCAAAACTGCCCTTTGGCTCATTTGTTTGCAGAATATAAACTTTCTCAAGCACACTGGAGGAAGGGGGATTTGGGGGTAAGTTTGGTAATGGTCCAAGCAGAGCACTGTGGAACGTCTCTCAGTTATCTAGAACAGGAGCCAAAACGGATCAGCCCTCAAAGAGGAGGGGCTGGCGGGCGGCTCTGGGGCCTGACTGGCTCTGGGCACGCTGCAGTGGTATTGGCCACCTTCATTCCAGGCCCCTCCACGTGCCTGAGCGTACTCTGTGTCTGCTTCTTCCCTTCCTGCCACTGCTTCCTCCCTCTTTGTAATCACTTCCTCATGCCTTTGGCTATTCATGGCCTGTCTGACTTCCTCCAAATTACCGGGAGAGAGGGAAGTTCAACAGAGCAGGGGGAAAACAGGGATAGGTAAAAAACGATACAGTTTCAAGTAATACCCGACCGAGCAAGGCTGCTTATAGCTGCTTTCGTTCGGCCGTGAAAGAGTGGCCGAGTGCACCTCATGATTCACAGAGGGCCAGAGGGCCTGGGTCCCTGGCTTGGCAGATGCCCCCAACTCCAGACAGTTGTGGAGAGGAGGGCAGGGATGGCAAGAGTGTAGGTTCAGATGGTACAAAACCCGGATCCCGGGCCTACCTCTTTATCAGGGGCCAGTTCCCTCGGGAGGGTGGAGGGTTCTGATTCCCACCCTCTCCCCTCAACAGTGGAATTTCCTGGGCAGCTGTGTCTTTGCCTGTCTTGCAGATGAGCTTTGAGTTTGGTTCTTGAGACCACTGCCCTGGGTTGCAGCTGAGTAAATGCGAGTTCCCCCACATCTGGAGCCTTGCTTCCTTCTTCATGTCCCCTGGGCCTAGCTATACGTGGACCTGGCACACAGGAGACGCCAGGCAAGTGTTTGGAAATTTTATGGATAACCCCACTGATGTTCTACCTTCATTCATCTGAAAGGAGACAAATCAAATGTGGGATTTAAAAGACTTACTAACTTTCCTTCTAAATCACTCCCAGGCCCTTTTCAACTCCCAGCAGCTCCATGTTCAATTTTCTCTTCCTGGTTCCTGAAACTCTAAGTTCTTGGGCTCGGCTTCAGGTGATGCCAGTGTGTGGTTGAGTATAAAGATGGTGGAGGAGACATTCTTCCCTCCCAACGTTGGCCCCATAAAGTCAAAAGAGGCGACAGACAAACAGTGAACCCAAATGAACTCGAAACCTAATAGGGTTTGGCCACTGGGTGGAATTAGACTATTTTTAGATGAACTATTTTAATATTGTCCTCACCTGCTTTGCATTCATATTTTTAATACTTCCCCAAAACTCCCATTTGTCAATATCCTGTCTCATTTAATCCCAAACTGCTGTTAAAGGTGTGATACAAACATGTGGCCTGCCCTCTGAGTTACTGTGGGACCAACTGCTGACCCAGAGGCCAACTCTGTTGCTACTGATGTAAGTTAGAGTGCAGTTTTAGCTTGCTAATCCACTTTGCTAAACTTCCTGTTTCATATAGCTGTACTCTATTCTAAGGCCAGAAGTAGAATCAAAGTGGGTATATTGGTGCTCCATAAATGCTCTTTGAATAAATAAGTAAATGAATAAGAAAATGGGGAAGTAGCTATAATTTGGGCCTTCTGTGGCACTTTGTCTGCCCTCTCTGTGCTCCCTTCCCTCCGCTGGTGGCCTCTACCCTTGGACACCAGTGTCCTCATGCTGCCCCTGGACACCTCCAGCTCTCTCCTTTGGCACATCATCCAGGCTTGCCCTCTAGGATCCTATTTTCAAAAAGGATTCTGAGAGAATGAAATGTTTAACGCACAAGGATGGAGGAAGGGATCGTCTGATGGTAGACTTTCAGACATTGGCAAACTAGTTGGAGGACAATTGTGTGTGTGTGCGTGTGTGTGTGTGTGTATTTGTGCGTGTGTATGTGTATGTGCAAAGAAACTTTTCTGGGATTCCAGCTCTGTAAGGCTGTCCCTGGATATCTGAAACCCAAACCCCAGCTAGTGGAAGCAATGACACTTCTTATCCAATCGTTTTCCTGAATGAGCTGAGCAAAAGGAAAAATACATTTACAGATGGGGAAATCTGAGACTCAGAGACCTGTCCCTCGTGGAGAGTGAGGAGAACCAGAAGATATCCAGTCTCTGGGTTTCAATTTAGATTACAGAACATGCCTCTAAAGCTTGAAAACATATGTTCTAGAACTTACATGCCTGCATGAGAGCTGTCCTATTGCGGGGGCAGATTGCTTGTTTCAGTGATTCTACCACGGTGCGTATATACATACGTATATATGTTTCTCTCTCTCTCTCTTTCTTTTTTTCACAAAAAACAACCACCTACAATTGAGAATTGCCTTGAAGTCAGTTTGAAAGACAAACAAGAAAAGTATTCTCTTAAATTTTCCTTTCAAAAAGGGGCGTTCCTCAGTTTGGTGATGGACCTTAGCCACTACTCTTTAAAAATAGCTTTATCAAAGTAGAACTGACTTATAATAAACTGCACATATTTAAGTGTACAGTTTGAGTTTTGACATATGTATTCATTCATGAAACCATCACCACAATAAAGACAATAAATCACCATCACCCCCCAAAGTTTTCTTGTGACCCTTCTGTGTCTGGTCCCTCCTCGCCCAGGCCCCCATCTACCCTGTCCCAGGCAACCGCTGGTCTGCTTGCAGCAAATGACATTCCGTCTCTTCCAAAAATCAAATTTTCCCCAAAGGGATGAGGATTTTCTAGCTCTTGGGATATGGTCGCGAAGGGAGGTCTCCAAAAGAAGTCCAGAGTAGTTCTTAGCTGTGGCAGCACCGTAGGAGCAAATGCCTCGCCTCTAAGGAAGGGGTAATGCTCATTTGGACATATAAATCCTGGTATGGTCTTTGATAATTAACAACATTATTTTATGTCTTATTTGGTATTTTATTACATGCTGTAGTTGGAATCTACTAACTCCAATTCACTGGCCAGTTCTACAACTACTGTGTTAAAGCCCTTTCCCCTACACTTGTTTCTTGTGCCCGTTGTCTAACCCCCTCCACTTGGTGCCCTTCCTAGACTCTAAGTGGCCATCAGTTTCATCCCGTCTTCTGTCTGTCCCTCCAGGCAGCCGCCCGAATCCTCACCTGGAGCGCTCTGGATCTCTCTGCCTCTTCCTTGATCCTCCCGCCTCCACGCCCTCCCTCATGCCATCTTCTGTGTATCCAGGGAATCTTTGTGAAAGGCTAATCCTATCAAATCATTCCTCTGCTGTAAATATTAGCATTACAATGTATGACTTTGTGTGCTCCTGTCCACCTGTCCTGAGCTCCCCCCCACAGCACTCCCACCTCCCCTGTTCTTTTGACTGCAACCAGGAAGGATTTTAAGAGTGCTACGGAGAGTATTTTAATAATGTACAGAGAACACAGTGGCATCCACATTTCTGCACAATTCTATCGCTGTTTCTTGACGCTTACCTCCCAATCCGACCAGACAGCTGGAGAATCCCTGAATGCACCATCCTCTCCCAGCCCTGTGCCTTTTTGCCTGCTATTTCCTCCGCTTGGATCCCCCTTCCTCCTATTCTGGAAGCCTTGCATGTGGTTGCCTCCCTTGTTTGGACCATTCTTTTTTTTTTTTTTTTTCCCAGAATATTACAGGGGTACAAACATTTTGGTTGCATAATTTGCTTTTGTGCAGTTGCACCATCCTCATTACAGTCATAGCCTGCCCAGAGTGGGTAGTGGTTTTTTGATTGGTCACTAATCTCAAGGGCGGGAGTCATCTGTATCTTTCATCATAGAACCCCTGGCACTTGGCACATGTGCTTGCTGATAGACTGAGCCAATGCACTTTGTCTTATCCCTAAATCAATATCTAATAACCTTTAGGACTGTGTCATTGGCGAGGAGGACTTGATGAGTCAGAAATCACTGGGACTTGATGGAAGGTATTTGTAGCCTGACACGGTGCTGTTAACTTGTTGCCTTTTTTCTCTGCCAGGAACTCTCTTCTCCCAGGCGGTGACCTGCCTGTCTCCCTTACTTTCTTCAGGCCTCTGCCTCTTGATTGGCAAGGCCTTCTCTGACAGCTCCATATGAAATAGTAACAACCCCCCCTCCCCAGCAATCCCTATTTTCCTTCAGCCTGCCTTTCCCTCTCCTTTAGCCTTATTGCCGTTTGACGTTCCATGTACTTCCCTGTTTATTTGTTTACTGTCTGCTTATTCATTACCGTTAGAATGTAAGCTCCGTAAGGGCAAGGATTTTTCTGTTTTGTTCCCTGCTGCATCCTTAGTGCCTTGTACAGTGCCTGACACATGGTAGGTGCTTATGTATATGTGTTGAACGAACAAATGTGTACAGAGAACAGTGCATGTCACTGGAGGACAAGGCTATGTACTTCGGTTTCCCTTATTCCCAATATGATAGAACTTGTTAAATAATAGCTTATAGGCAGAAACAGTAGCAAACTTAGGTAATAGGGATGGTTTAGGGAGTTCCAAGAATGAAAATAGCCTCTTTCAGCTTCAAGCAATGTAAAAAATATATTTTAAAAAGGTTATCACCTTGTGTCTGGAATACCAATAATGTATGTGAAGAAACAAAATCAGATCAGAGCAAATAAAGAAAAATGAATTCTAATAACTCAGAAAAAGAGAGAGAGAGAGAGAGATGCCAACTCTTTGATGCTACCCCGGATCTTTGGTGTTTGTTCTAACTTCTGTAAAACCAACTATACTGAGCTATGAGAAAAAGCAAATGGCAATAGACGAGCTGAAAGCTGGACTTTTATTTTAAGAAGGAACCCCAAGTGTTCTGCATAATTTCACTAAGATTCAGCCCAATCTACAGGGAATTTGTGGATCTGGGTCTTGGCTTGTAGCCCCATCTGGGCCCAGGGGCCAGGGCAAGCCACTTCCTCCTTCTGGGCCTCAGCTTTGCCAGTGGGATAGTGAGGGCGTTGGTGAAAACTGATTTCCAAGGTCTCTTCCATCCATAATGTTCTATGACTCTGTGTCTTGACAAGGTTTTCAATTTGTTCTCATTAATGAAGAGATTCAATTAACCAGGGCATTAAATTCCCTGAGTGTTCTGGTTAATTGGATCTTTACTAAAATAGCTCCCAAATTTTGTTTACTACATTAAAAAATAAAATTATTTTTTGCATTGTTTTATACCTTCAGGGAATGTAAAAGTGTTGAACAGTAACAGCTAGAAATTTGTCTAGAAGTTATTCCTTAGAGCAATTTTCAAAACGTTTTGACAGTGACCCACAGCTAAAAAAAAAAGTAAACTTTTTACATCGCACACACATACACAGTAACAAAGATTTTGTGAAATAATACTTAGCTTTACTATATGATACAATTTGATGTTTTCTATTCTGTCCAGAAATACCATTCAACCCACTAGTTGATTTCATGATCCACAGTTTGAAAAGCACAGCCGTAAAATTCAGCAGGACTCTGTCTGCCCCTCATGGACCTCTTTGCATGTTTTCTGGTTAAAAAATGAAAATAAAAAGAAACACCCAAGGTGTCCCAGGCTGTCATTTTAATAGCTGTCCTACAATACTGACACTGAGGGCACTGTGGTGACTCTATCGGTTTTACATTCGAATTCACACTATTTGAAATGTTGTTGGTATTTCCTGAGAAGTGATCCCAAGTAGCACAGTGGAGAGAAAAGAGTACTAGACTAGACATCAGAGTTTATGGCTTCTAGCCTGGGTTGTTACTATCTGGCTGTGTGACCTTGGATAATTCACTTAACCTCTCTGAGCCTTAGCTACCTTCAAACATGGGAATGCCTGATATATCCAAGTGCCCCTCTCCTGCACCCCTGTGATCAGGCGACCCAAGAATAGTTACTGTTTTCATTTAGGGGCTGGGGAGAGGGGAACGGCTGATCTGTTCTGTCCACTGTAGGCACCAGTATAGTGACTGTAACTGTGCTTTGTGTCCCCCTTTAGGTGGGACTGGGACACATGAAATGCCCACAAAGGGCTTGTGATTTCTGTGGTTAAATGGTTTTAAAGCCCCTTCCACCCTTTAAAAGAGTTATTTTTGGATTGAATAATCCTTGGGAAATTCTTGCCATTTCTCTGAGCCTTTGACTTCCTCCTTCTTCCCGACTCCCTTTGTCAGCCACATCCCTGGCTGTTCCTGCTGCTGTTCACAATTCTTGGAGTTGTGTTGTTTTGTTCTTTTCCCCTCCACTTACACATGAGTTTGGGTGTGGGAAGGCTACACACTCAAAGTGTGTCAAGTGGCTCTCTGAGTGATGGGCCAGAGTGGGAACCGCAGGGACAGAGGGCCTCGGCAGCCCCACGCTGAGGTCAGAGGTGGGGCACGCGTGGCCACGGATGTGCTCCAAGCAGAACCGCCGGGCCGATACCTGAGCTGTGGCAGGAAAGACAGGAATGCCCCTTGCTACGATATGGCCACCTCAGATCTCCTATTTGTTGGTGAGTTTCTGTTTTGTTTGGTTTTGGTTTTGATTTGGTGTTTGCACCAACACAAATCTGAAGAATTGACAACCGTTCTTCAAAAACATTCATAAAAACCAGCTTTGTAGCCCCAAGGGCAAGCTTGATTCCAGCTTTCTGCAGCTTACTAGGGCTAATGTCTGGTGTATTATTCGTTATCTTTCCAGATGTGAAAAAACAATTTCAACCAGTTTAGGCAAAAAGGAGACACCAAGGCGGGGACAGAGTGGGCACTCGCGGCCAGGGTGGGATGTAGCCAGGCCTGGGAGTCCAGAACCAGGGGCCGAGGTGCCGCCGGTGTCTTGCTCCTGCTCGTGTTTCTGCTCGTTTTCTCTGTGCTTCGTACTTCACCCCGTCACCACAGGCCAGCTTCCCCCAAGTGGGTGATAGGGCCGCTGCCAGCCCTAGAGAATGACAGCTTGGCTTTCACACTGGAGAGACACTGACCCCCTTTCTTGGTTCCAGGATGAAAAAGGCTGGGAAGGACTTTGACTCTTCCCCGCCCTCTGGACAAATCAACTGGGGAGGTGGGGTTCGTGGAAGAACATGGCAACTCCCGAGGTATATGTGTGGATGGGGAAGAACAAACCATTCATTCATTCATTGATTTGTTCAGCACATTTTTATTGAGCAAAACTGAGGCTGAGTGAGGGGCCCGAGTCCTCCCTGATTAGGGAGTGCTGACCCAGAGGTGGGTGCATGAAGGTGAAGAGAAAAGGCAGAGGGCACCAAGTGCCCCGCAAAGCAGCAGAGAGAGGTAGGCGGCATCGAGGAGCTTGGGCCGGAATGCAAATCAACTGCTCCTTGGAAGGGGAGTCCCACTGCGAACAAGTGCCAGTCAAGCTAAACAGTGTATTTATTGATGCAGTTGCTTTACATTCTGGCTCAAGCTCCTGATCTTGTTGGAAAGCGGTACCAGTTTGGGCAGCAGTGGGTCTGCAGACTACAATCTGAGTAGCTCTGCCCTAGAGGAATTCTTGTATATACTATACAGGAGATGTGCAAGAACATTCATAATGGCCTCATTTATAATAACTAAAACAAAGGGAAACAACCCAGATGTCTGTCCATCAGAAATAGAGAAGTAATTGTTCTCACTGTGTCCTCACATGTGGAAAAAAAAGTAATTATGGTATAATCATACACTGGAATCCTATATAGCAAAGCCAGTGAGTAAACTATAGCTACGCACATCAACAAGAATGAAATTCAAAAGTACTGTTGAGCAAAAAGAGCAAGTTGGGAAGACTACAATTAGCATGGTGTAGGGATCCAGGACAAAAGGGTTAAAACTGTGCAGGAAAGCATGGGAATGAGCAATACCTGTGTCAGGTCAGTGGCTTGCCTGGGGGTGGGAAGGGACAGCGAGATAACCGGGGAAGGTGAGCACAGAGAGGGCTTCAAATGTGTCGGCAATATTCTCCTCCTTAAGCTGGGTGGTGTGGACATGGTGTTTCGTTTTTATTATTATTCTTTAAGCTGTACATATATGTTATGCACACTCTTTTGTAAGTATGATCTATTTCATGATGAAAAAAAATTTTTAAATATATTTAGTCAAAGCCAAAGTTCCTTCATACACCAATAAAAGGTAAAGGTGGGTGTGGTTGAATAGTCTGAGCCTCACAGCAATCAGAAGTTTTTCAGACGTGGTGCTCTAATGGTGCCCTAATGGTGTGGAATAGTATCAGGGAGAAAGGAGGACAGCAGGAGCCACTCCAGCCTTTGCCCCTGGCCTTGGCATCAGTAGCTGGACTGAGGTATGTCCTGGCATTCCCAGGACCTCCTGTGCATACACCTCTGGGACTGCAGCTTGCCCGCTCTATGCCTCTTTCTTCCTGCACCACAACCCTCAGGATTTGGCCTGCTTTTCAGAGTTGCCACCACACACTTCCTTTCTTGCAGCTACTGCTGAGTAGGATGCAATAATCCCAACTTCTTATTTTTGACCCCCAAAACAAATGCAGCAGCCCATTTGGAGCTCGAAGTGTGAACACATTTTGGATGGTGTAGAAATCTTTACTAACACCACTTCCAAACTTTGGTCGCTCACCATCTGATTGCCTTTTTAGGGAAAGTTTATCATTTGCCTGCTGAAGTTTACTTTAAATTCCGACTGGTTTGCAATGCGTTCTTCGCTGACAGCTCTAGTTTGAAATGTTTGGGCTCACTTTGCTCTGGGTAAAACATGTTGTCAAGTCTTTTTTTAACTGCTCATGTTAGATGGTTTTTCTTGGCCCGGAATTCAGTGTCCATTAACCTTAGAGTCATAAGAGCTTAGAGTTAGAAGGAACCTTGGAAGTTACCCATCCAACCTCCCACCCGATAGGAGAATTGTTTCTGAAGCATGCCTGCTTTTTAAGGGCAGTGCTAGGGACATAGCAGGGACATAGAGTACCATAGTTTACGAAATCCCTGTAAAATTTTGCATAAATTTTTATTAATCTTGGAGAATCAGAAATTAGCATGAACAATTCCAAGTTTGTTGATTATATTAAAATGAGCACAGACTCTTGCAAAACCAGTGCTAGGGGTACAGAAGGCCTTACGTGATCAAAGACACTTTTCATCTACTTAATATAATCCTGTCCCAGATTAGAAGGGATAGAGAGACAACAGAGGAGTTGGACACATCTACATGCTTGGACGTAGAAGCAATGAAGGCAGGAAGATTTGGCTAATTGCTTGGGAGTCCTGTGTGTACATTTTCTTCTGTCCCTTTGTTTTTGCTTTCTTGCCTCTTTAAAGGTACGAAATGAAGAACATAGACATTGCCCTGCTGAAGGGAGCAGGACTGGTCTGTTATCCCCCCACCGCCACCCTCTGTCTTCCCACCTAACGGTCACTGGCTGCCTTTTCCCATTAGACTGGGCCCACCCCAGTTTCTGAGCCCACCAAGAGACAGTGTGATGTGTGTTACAGTTGCCCCTTCTGCCTATCTCCCCACCTTTTGTTCTGCTCTGGTGGAGCTTGGAGCCAAGCCATGACCTTAGGGGCCATCGGAGTTAAGTGGGCTTGGGTCTTGAGCCATGCTAGGGCCTTGGTGGTCCAGGCTCTTCAGGGTGTGGGGAGGAAGCCAGCCTGAGAAAGACCAAAGTAAACCCATGGGAGCAGCAGGGTTGTTCTATTCTTCACCCCTCTCTCATGCAAGCTGGGGAAATTTTCTGGGCTAAAGAAAGTGGCTGACGATTTTTTTTTTTTTTAAATCGGGGGTAAGAGGCTAAAGCATGGATGGGGAGGGAACAATGAAAGGTGCTAATCCAGCCTGGACACACAGTGTGCAAGGTCCAGTGGGCATGTGAAGTTCAGGTAAGGTTCACTAATGGCTTTGATGAGGCCTGGTTGGTGGAGCAGGGCCTGGTGCAGGAGATGCACGGCACTGGGGAATGGACCCTCTGCAGCACGATGCCCCAGTCAGAGCCTGTGCAGAGACGGACTAGAGGCAGGCAGGATGCTCAGGGCAGGCCAGTGGGCCCTGAAGCCAATCAGAGGCAGGAGCCTCCTTCAGGGATCTGATCCTGCTGTGTCATGCCTCTCAGACCCCCAGGACTCCCCCAGCACACTGGGCCTTGGAGACTGGCATGGGGCTGATGCACTAACAGACCTGCCTGGGTCCAGTCTAGGGAGTGGGAGCAACAGAAGGCTGGAAGGGGACCAGGGGAGGCTGGGGATGACGCCTGAACTGCTGGGCTCCGTGTTCCATCAAGTCAAATCAACAACTACTTGACTGTATTTGTGGGCAAGTTGTGGTAGGATAAAGACAAGGGTTGGGTGGCCGACTAGGAGGTAGAATAGGAAATGCTGATAATACTACATCATATGGATTATACAGCAGATTACAAAGCCAAAGTACAGTGCTTCCTTAGTCTATAGAGGCATCCATTTGCACAAGTTATTTGCATGGGAGAAGAAGGTACAGACAGGGTCAGGGAGAGGAAGGAGGGAAGAATTTTGCATAGATAAAACGCTGTGCTATTAGTGACCTCGTCTCCTAGTCCAGTGGCAGGTGGCAGCAGGGAAGAACTGGAGGAGCCATTTGCACAGGACCTCAGGGAGATAGAGGCCCCAGCTGTCTGCTTTGGTTCTAAAGTAACTCCAGGGACACTGAGTGGAGGAGAGGCGCATTATCCTCACACCCCTGTGCAGCAAAGCATCTCTCTTGGCATGAGGATAGCAGGGAGTCTAGTCCTTGCTGGTCCCTACACCATGCAGGTGTATTCCCAGAGGTCAGTCTCAGCACACATGAGATTCCTTCCGAGGCCCAGAGCACTACCGCAACTTGAGTGGGATTGGAGGACAGGAACCAGTGACGTTCTGGACATGCCTGTTATTTTCACCTGATTGGTACCCACAGCCCAGTAAGGCCTGGAAATGCTCCAGTTATGGGAGTTAACAAAGTGTTCTCTCTAGGCACTTTGATTTTCACTTTTATAACAGTCTTGAGAAATTCTACTCCCTACCTTTTTAATTTCATAGAACTTTTCTGTGTCTATAATTATCTTGTTTTTCTTCCTTTAGCCCAAGGGTCAGCAAATTTTTTTTCTGTAAAGAGCCAGACAGTAAGTGTTTTTGGCTTTGTGGGCCATATAGTCTCTGCTACAACCGCTCCACTCTGCCACTGTAGCATGGAAGCAGCCAGAGACAATGTATAAACTAACGAATGTGACCGTATTCCAATAATTTTTCACAAGTTACAAGATATTCTTCTTTTTTATTTCTTTTCACGAATCCAAAAATGTGAAAAACATTTTTAACCGTGCAGGGTACAAAGACAGCCTATGGGCCATAATTTGCCAATCCCTTTGAGGGCAGGAATGGCTCACTGCTGTGTCCCTAGCACAATGTCTGGTATATATAAAAATGTGCTGGAGGAGTGACCTTCTCCACTTTACATGCAAGGAAACCACAGCTCAAGAGGTTAATCAGCTCTTTCAGGTGTGGGGCTAGAACTTATACTGTCACAGTAGGTGGAGAGTGGGGGACTTAGGTAGTTGGTAGTTACTTAAACTCTAAGTCCTGCACTCACTCCTTCTTCCAAACCACAGCATCAGCCTTCGCAGAAGAAATATTGCCATATTGTCCACAGAGTTTGGGATTGAGAACTTCACTTGAGCAGCAAATCGCCCAAGAAGATAGCGTCTGTAGTGTCACCTTCCAACATGGTCAAGCAGTGGAAACTTGACTTTAACTCCTCAGTGGTTTGTTTGTTTTTTTTTTTAATCTGCCAGATGGGGACCATGCCGTTGCTGGTCTACCTTGGAAGAC
Organism: Daubentonia madagascariensis; assembly: GCA_023783475.1. Taxonomy (NCBI): domain Eukaryota; kingdom Metazoa; phylum Chordata; class Mammalia; order Primates; family Daubentoniidae; genus Daubentonia; species Daubentonia madagascariensis. Next base: position 32,604,640 of record JAKFHU010001035.1, on the reverse strand, counting down.
AGATGTGAAGAATAAAAGGGGCTTTGCAGGTATTAAAAATTCACCACGAGGGCTGAATCACATGCATATTCTTCAGATTGAGCATTTTCTTATAATCAAAATTAGTTAGTTTTTTTTAAACCAAAAACCAATGGCTTTGTGTGAACTGGGGTCTCCCTAGGGGGCTGCCTAAGACCTTAAAAGTCCTGCTTTTGGTAGAAGTAAAAATTGGATCAGCTCTAGAAGGCAATCTGACCCTAAAAAAGTCTAGTTCCCTGGTTAAAAAACTGGTTCTCTTCCAAAGTCAGCCCTTGTCAGTCTGCATCTCCACCCTCATCTCTGTCAACTCCTACACTTGGTTTCAACTTAAGTGTCTGTCTTGATTACGACACTTTTTTTCCCATCGTGACTCACTCCCATGCTCTGTTCTCACCCAGCCTCCAGCCTGCCCTGCTCCTCAGGCGGTGAGGTTAACCACAAACCACCCAGCCTTCCAGGAGATGAACATGTGAGCTCCTCCTCTCTGAACCTGCACCTGTGATTCTCCCTCAGCCTCGAGTTTGGGTGGCTTCGGACATTGCAGGCTCTCCTGGGGCCTTGGCCATGGGCTGGGCACCACCATAAGGCCTCCTAACAGGCTGCTCTCACTCCTGTACTTCCTTCCCACTGTTGCCCAAGGGTGTGGTATCACAGTGGGTGGGCAGTTGACAATGCTGTCTGGGGACTCTGCTTGGAAGGTCTCATATCTGATTGGTCTTGCTTGTTCTGATCCCAGGAAGCACAGTTAATATCAACACATTTGCCCCCTCCCATTTATTAGAAAATTAATATACATTCAGTGTGAAAAGTTTGAAAATATCTATAAGCATAATGAAAATAAGATCCACTTGTAATCATTATACCCAGAGTTAAACACTATTAGACATTTTACAGCTTATCTTTTGAGTCATTTTATATTCATAATTTTCTAAACATATTGCATCATATTGCAGTCCTTTTTTGTCACTTGATTTATTATAATTACTTAATACAGCCTGAGCACATTCCCACGTCCTAAGTATCTTTTTAGAGCTATGCTGAGTTCAATGATAGATATGGGCACAGTGTATTTAATAAACACTGTTTGTTGGACATTTACCTTGTTTCTGGTTTTTCATGCCAAGATGAACATCCTTAATTATAAATGCTTTTATGCATCTCTTGCTGTTTCCTTAGGATACATTTCTAGAAGTGGAATTAATTAGGTCAAAAGCTCTGTACATTTTTTAAGGTCAGATTGTCTTCTAGAGATGATCCAATTTTTGCTTCTACCAATAGTGCAAACAGTCCCTGTTTCCCAACCCTTGCCAACGTATTATTGGATATTTAGTAACTTTTAATTTGGTCGGTAAAAAACATTGTTTGAAAGCTGATGAGGCTGAATTTTTCAATGTGTTTTTTAGTCATTTGTATTTCTTTTGTGATTTATTCTTTGTGAGCATAAATAATTCTTTACTCCTTCCTTCCTCAAATGTATTTATTAGGCAGCTCTTAGGTTCAAGTTTTGGCTCTACCAATAACTAGCCTTGTGACCTTGAGAAAATCAATTCCATTGAACCTCAGTTTTATCATCGATGGATTAGAATAACAATCCCTGCTGAATAGAGTTGCTATTAAGATTTAGTGAGATAACATATGTAAAGTGATTTCCACTATCTCTGGCATATAGGAGGTACTCGATTAATGCTAATTTTTTCCCCTTCCCCTACCATGGGCTAGGTGCTGTGAGGAACACAAATATGTGCAAGACATTCTATTTGTCTTCAAGAAACACACAATCCAATAGAGGCAATAAAATATACACAAATATTTGACATAGACTTTATAAGATGAGTAGCATTTTAACAAGGTGGAAAGAGTTACAGGGAGAGGCAGTGGCAGATATGTGTTTGGGGAGTGGCAAGTAGATTAAATTGCCCCAGATAAGCCTGGAAATATAGATTAGCACCTCTATCATGAAGGGACTTTAAAACCCAGGCTGATGAATTTGTATCTTGCTCTCAAGGCAATGGGGAACTATTGGAAGTTTTTGACTGGTGGAACAACACAATAAAAAATATACTTAGTGCTAATATGACAGAGACTGGACTTGGGAAATCAGCTATAATAAACATAACTGTGGTCAAAGTTATACAATGTTTAAATATTGAATTCAAGAGGCACTGTGAGGGAAGAATGAATAATGCCTGGCCGGTGAGTGGCTTGGGGATGAGAGAGGTAGAGGTCAGAGGTGTGTGTGCAGCCTAGTGATTGGAGGACTAGCTCTAGTAGCTTTTATTGTTGTTTAAAAATTTTGCTTAAACAATTTGTTTAAACAATCTGCTGCCATTTTCCATGGGCCCCTCCCTTAGGAAAATTGTATATCCCACCTCACGAAATCAGGCTTCACCGCAAGGTTGCTATGACCAACGGGATGTGAGTAGATGTGAGATGTGCCCCCTCTTAGAAGTTTGAAGAACTGCATGGTGGTCCACCACCTCATGTCTAGTCCCTCTGCCACAAGCTGCCGCCAAGTCTCCTATTGGGGCCGTTCTGTTAGTCAGGCTTCCAGAATGAAGAGAGCTAATCTACAGGGCATATGCAATATGATGGGGAAATACACTTTTGTTATTGTAAACCACTGAGATGTGGGGCTTCCTTGTGACAGTAGATTACTTTAGCCTAACTAAGCAATGCAGGTTACTGTGGGAAAAAATAGAAGCATTAGGAGAGGGAGGAGTTGTCTGGGGAGAAAAGAAGATGATTCAGTGTGAGACATAATTCTGAGGTGGCATTTGAATACTTCAATGGGGGTGTCAAAGAGGTGACTTATAGATGATGAAATTGAGGCTCTGTGAGGTCTTTTGCTCAAGGTCACACAGAAGCTAGAGACAGAGATTTGGAAACCATGTGCGTAAATACTGAAGTACTGAGAGTGGTCGCCAAGAGCCAGTCTGTGGAGAGGAGGATGGGGAGCAAGTAGGAGCCCAAGCTGGGTCCATCAGAGAGGTGAGAGAGGAGCCAGGATGGGTCATGACAGTCAAAGGGGGCAGGCATGTTAAGAGAGGATAAAATGGGACAGAAGTTTCCAGAAACTGAGAAAAGGCCTTGGGATATGGCAATTACAAAGTCACTGGTGACCTTTAAAAAGTCATTTTTGGAGAGTGCCAAGAGTAGCAGCCAGACAGCAGACAGTTGTAGAGAGACTGTGGCTTAAGAAAGTGACGGTGCTTTTTGGAGAAGATTCTCTGTAAAGATGAAAAACAAGATCGAGTATGTGGCCAGCAAGGTCATGTGGAGAATTCTTAAGATGAACATCTGTGTATGTTTCTTGGCAAAAAGGAGAGAAAGAGAGAAACATGAGAGACTGAAGACACTGGAGAGCCCTGGAGGCTCCCTGGCCGGGATGCCAGCGGGAGCTGGGAGTCCCGGTGGACGGCGACCTGATGGGGGCTTGGCTGGCACACCCCGCTCCCGGGAGCAAGGAGGGAAGGGGGACTGCCGAGGAGGCGAGTGGTGTGCGTTGAGGAGGAAAGGGGGGCAGAGAGGAAATACGAGGTGTGCCTGACAGCCGTGGCTTTCCTGACAAAGCTGGAGGGGAGGCCGGGGGCGGGAGGGCAGGAGCGGGCGAGGCCGGGCTGGGGGTGGGGGGCTGGAGGGGCTGTGCTGTCTTGGGCAGCAGCCTCACGTCTGGCAAGAGGTGAGCAGCATGGTGGGGTCTGAGACGAGCATGCACATGTAGTCAGGTTCTGTGGTTTTCCTCTCTGAGGGGAAAAATGTGGACACAAGTAGGACTCCTCTTGGAAAGGAGACATGGGTTGTGATACAAAGCAGCAGAGGTTCTTTGAGTAACGTCACCTAGAGTGGAAGTGCAGCATATACATGAGAAGCAGAGAGAGAGTGAGGACGGTGACCTTCTAGAAGAGTCAGTGGGAATATAAAGAAAACTGGCCTTTCTCCCTTCTGGGGTGGGTGAGGGAGGAGGGTAGCTTTAGGGCAGTGGTATTTTTCTTTTCCTTTTTTTTCTGTTTTCAATTTCAAGTTTGTTTCTGAGTAGGTAATATATTCACAGAGAAAGAAACTCAAAAGGTACAAAAGGGTGCACAGTGAAAATTCCTCCTTCTCTTGTCTCCAGCCAACAAAGTCCCCTTCCTGGAGGTAATCATAGTAATAGTTTTCATGTCTCACAAGCAGTCCAGTCCCTGGACCAGCAGCAAAATAACCACCTGGGAACTTTTTAGAAATGCAAATTATTGGGCCCCACCCCAAGGTTACTGATGAAGAAACTTTGTGTGTGGGCCCAGAAATCTGTGTTTGAACAAGCCCTCTGGGTGATTCTGATGCATATCGAAGCTTGAGAACCACTGCTGTAGATGTATTCTATGCACATACACACAAATATGTATCAACTTCCCCTTCTTTTTTGCATAAGTGCTTTACCTTATGTTTTTGGAGATCACAAACCACTTTAAAATATTTGTATTGCTATGTTCAACTTTTAAAGTTTCACAGATATTTTCAAGGAGCTCACAGAACTCTTTGGGGGTGTTCATGGAGTTCATATTAAGAACTTTTACTGAGTAGGGAGAAGGGGGCAAATGAAGATGTGGAGAAAGTGTGTCAGACGATATCATGTGTTCTTTCAAGGGAAGGCCAGCTTTTGGTCAAGGCTAAAGGTAAGAGAATGGAGTGAGCAAAACAAGTTTAGGATGAAGGGATTTTTTTTTTTGGAGGTAAAATTCTTATAAATACAATGAACCATTTTAAAATACACGCTACATTGGCATTTGGGGTATTCATAATTCTGCACAACCACCGTCTCTCTCTAGGGGTGAAGGGAACTCTGCCCACCTTGGAGCCAAAGTTCATTGAGAAGCATTCTTGGGAGAGCCAAAGGTGGAGTATGAGGCCAGGGGCAGACAGGATGGAGTGAAGCAGGTGACAGCACGGTGGGTATCAGCTGGTGGGGGGTGCCCAGGTGGTCAGGGAATCAGGGGTGATGGAAGCCCAGAGGACGTGCACACTAGAGGCTGGAGAAGGGCTGAGAATAGCTGCTGGAGCTCGCGGGTAGGAGCTCATGCTTGACTCTCCCATGTTTCCTGAGAGTCAAGCATACAGGCACCAGCACTGGAGCCCTGAGGAACATGTACACACACACCTGTGCCCACATGGTCGGGCTTTACTCTAGCATTCCCGAGGGGGAACTGGACAAGCCACCTTGTCCTCACAGGCCGCACTTCAAGATAGCTGAAAGGGGATATACCGGGGCTCCCTCTCTTAACAGGAAGGGAACTCTTCCCCAGAAGTCCCAGACAGACTTCTTATAGCTCATTGGCCAGAACTAGGTCACATGCTTACTGCTTGACCAGTCACCACAGAGGAGAATGAGAGCATCATGACTGAATTAGACCAATCACCATTCAATCCCGAGGCCCCACCCATTGTCATGTAAACAAAACCCGGGTTCTGTTGGCAAAGGGGGGGAGTGGAATGGCTGTTGGTGGCCATTTGCTGCAAACCTCTGGCATCCCTCTGAGCCCTATTCAGTGGGTTGAGGGGTGATGGAACGAAGAAAAGGGATAAGAACAGTCCCTTCATGAATTTATAATATAACGGAGAAGATGGAACCAAAATATAAATACATATGAGGCTGTAGATAATAAAGAATAGGAAAGCAGACACAACCAATAGAAGAAGGCAGTGAAGTGCAGTGGAGTAAGTGTGGGCTGGAAGTTTGAATGCCTGATTTGATGTGTATTTAGCTTTGTAACCATGGGCAACTTTGTTAACCTTTCTGTGTCCATCTTATGTGAAATGGGGACTGTAAGATTTCACTACTAGAAATTAACGGGAAAACAGTCTAGCAATTCCTTGAATGGTTAAATACAGAATTACCATATAATCCAGCAATTCCGCTCCTAGGTATAATCCCAAGAGAAATGAAAACATGTGTCCACACAAAAACTTGTATGCAAAAGCTCATAGCAGCATTATTAATAATAGCCAAAAAGTGGAAACAACCAAATGTCCATCAACTGACTAATGGATAAACAAAATGTGGTGTATATGCACCATGGAATATTATTTAGCCATAAAAAGGAATGAAGTAGTGTTATACGCTACAATGTCAACGAACCTCGAAAATATAATGCTAAGTGAAAGAAGTCAGTCACAAAGGACCACATATTCTTTGATTCCTTTAAGGTAGGATGTCCGGAGTAGGTAACTCTCTAGGGACAGAAAGTAGATTACTGGTTGGCTGCAGCTGGGAGGAACAGTAGGATAGGGAGATGACGGCCAATTCTCTGGGGTTTCTTTTGGTGGTGCTGAAAATGTTCTAAAATTGGTTGTGGTGGTGGTTACACACCTCTGAATATACTAAGAATCATGGAATTTTATACTTTAAATGGATAAGTTGTATGGTATATGAATTATATTAATATCTTAAGAAAGCTGTTACAAAAAAAAAAAGAAAGAAAGCATGCTGGAGTAAGGTCCTAATAAGAGGATATTTGGCCAGGATGCCTAAGTATATCTATGAGGTGGACATTTGTCATACTTTGTTGATGGTTCAGCATTTGGGGTGTGCCACCCCATCTCATGAGGACTCACCTCCCACAATAGAAGACCAGTCGATACTTGATTTCCCAGCCTCACTTGCTGCCTGGAAGCCAGGTGCAGCCAGACACACCCACCAGCCCCTGAAGTTGGCTATATCGGGAGTGGGCACTGTGGGAACCTATTTAAGTGAGAGTGGCACCAGCCACGCCCACTTTCTTAGGCAGCATGGATGAGGTTCCCATGGCAGCGTCCTGCGCTCCATGCCGGGATGTTGATGGGGTGAGCTGTAGCATCTGAACCCAGGAATGGCCAGGAGTGGTGAAAATCCTATCTCCCCAGGACCACTTCTGTGGTGTGATTTGGGGCATTTCTCTAGCTGCCTAGCCTCTAGGCCGGTTTCTCTAGTCATCCCAGAGATTCAGTGAACTACCTACCGTTCTTTAATAAATATCTGTTCTCCTTAAATTAGCCAGTTTGGGTTTCTCTTGTCCAACTGCGAACCATGACTGATCCAGTTAGATCCTTTTTACCTTGAGCCACCTCTCCCAGTGGCAATAAGGAAGGAGGGTGCCAGGCTGTTTTCCAGGGAGATTTAAGCTTCAGGCCAAGACTCACTTCTTTCTGCATACCTCTCGACAGAAGCAAGGCCAACAAGGAGAAAGGAGCAGGAAAGGGACAGAGTCCATCTCTCTTAACAGTTTAGACTTAAGAAAGAAACAGAAAAAAACAGACCACATATTCTGAGACTTTTAACCAGGCGGAGTGACTCCACTCACTAAGACAGTAGCCATTAAAACATCTCCTTCTAGGGCATAGAGTGACCCAACCTATACCTGGGGAGGACTCTCAGGTTCCCTCAGAGGCCAGTATTCACGGAAGGGTTGGCTTGGAGGCTGTAATCAATGCAAAGCACTTGGCTCTTGGTAGGCACTGATTCTAAAAATGTGTTTATTGAGTGCTTACTACATGCTACACACTATTCTAGGTACTGGAATACAGGGAACAAGATAGACAAAAATCTCTGCCTTCTTGAAGCTTATGATCTAGTGGAAGGAGACAATAAACACATAAATAAAAAGTAAGTTATGTCAAAGGTAGTTTCTGTGGAGAAACATAAAGCAGGGTTAGGAGATAGGAAGCCCTGAAAGGTGTGGGTAAGTGTCTCTTTGAATTAGCGTATCTGAGACAGCCTCACTGAGGAGGGGGGCATAGAGGAGGTGAGGGACCAGGTAAAGGGGATTGGTTAATATTACAGAGATGTTTCCTGAGGCCATTTTTTCCAAGCCCCCCTCATCCCCACCGAGCATACCTGTTGGACACAAGCCTACTTGTGGGGACTATGAATGAAATTTTTGGAGGGAAACTCTGGGCCATGTGGGTGCCTCACGTTCTGGGGGGTGGGGGTTAAGAGCTTCCTGAGGTGACCTGGGCCACCAAGCTGGATGAGGTCAGCGGGCAGGTCTTCCCAGAGGAAATGACTTTCAGTGACGGGAAGGGCAACCACCCAGCCATGCTCTGGGGCAGGCAGAGCCTCGTTTATAGCCTTTGGGGCCTTACTGAAGGCAGACATCCTCCCCGATGAGAGAGGAAGTCCCCTCATTGTTGTATTGGAGTCTTTCTCTCCAAGCAGTAAATCTACAATGGTACTGAGAGACTTTTCCTAGTCTTATTGCTCTATGAAAACAAACACAAAGCCTCACACTGGATCCTCTGTCTGAGATCCTGATTCCCTCAGAGTCATTACAAGCCAGGCTGGGCCTTTGCTTCCTTTGCAAGCAGATTCCTCTTTTTAACACACCCGCCCTGGACTGTAATAACCGACTCATACTCCTCTGCTACTGTCATCCCCAAGCTCGCATTACCACTACCATTCCTAAGAAAGCAAAAGGGAGAAGCACAGTAGACATTCTCTGGAATGCTGATGGAAGGGAATGCAGATAACTCCTGGGTCATTTGGGCCTTGCAGATTTTTATTATTGAGGGACTCAGTGCCTTAGAAACTCTATATGATAGATTTTTGTTGTTATCAAGAGTGATGCCTTGTACACACCACTCTACGTGATCTGACCTATAGTATAACCAAATACAAAGTACCCAGCAGCGATTTGTAACCAGAGTTTAATGTACCTTCTCTCATTATCCAAGAGGAACCTCCTCAGAGTCTGTGGCAGGGAGTCAGAAAGAAATCTGAGGGAAGGACAGACCCTTGGTTATGTCTTTGATTACATTCCAGAGACTCTTTTACTGTCTTCCCAGCCAGGGTTCTTAATTTGTTTGCCTTGCACACAACTATTGCTGGGGGACTTAATGGCTTGAAATCCTTTTGAGAGGAACAGAAATTGAGAGGGAAATTGGTGTGATGCATCTTTTTTGCATTGCAAAATTTTCATGTGTAGTCCAACCCAGTCATGCAAAGCGCAAAGTCTAAAGACTTTGGATCTAATGCCTCAAGAGAAACAGGTGGCAAGTAAGGGACAATGTTAGTAAATATTAAGCCTCTGTCTCCTTAGCCTTGGATTATATATTTCCTAGGTACCGATACCCCTACGTGTCAGAACTCATATTCAACTAGTCAGCTGAAAAAATATCCATGCATTCATCTGCAGATATTTATTGACTGTCGACTATGTAAAAAGACTCTGCTTATCGCTGGGTCTTAATCCACGTCCTTAATGAGCTTTACAATTTGGTGGGAGCAGCAGGTAGACAACCAAAAAATAATAAAGCGCACATGCTGAATAGAGGGGAAAGAGGTGTGGGGATTTCAACAGGCAAAATTGTTTCCTTCCCTATCTTCCTGGTCAATAGACAATGGCTGTCAAAGGGATATTACTCGCCTCCCACCCCAGACCAATAACACACATTGATGGGCCATTTGTTGAGCACTGAGTAGGTACCACACATTGTGCTACACACTTTAATGTGCTCTTTAATTTAATTGTCACATCAATTCTATGAAGTATGTACTGTTATTAACTTCATTTTACAAATGAGAAAACTGAGACTCAAAAAAATTAAGTAACTCGCCCAGGATCACATTGCTCATAGTTGCAGGAGTGGGATTTATCACCAGGTCCAAGACCAAGTTCTGAGGATTAGTACTGGTAGCCTAACTTTTCACTATTGCAAACACAGCCACAACGAAGAGCAGTGGAGAACAATCTGTAGTTCAAACACTACTGCTGAATGGCTGTTGCTCGTGTCTGGAACTGCCCAGAATGGTGCCCCATGCCAGGGTCCCAGCGGCTGAGGACTTGAAGACTAGTACCAACTGTAAAGGAAGGGAATAAAAATGCCTATTTGTTACTCTTGCTCTGAATGTAATGACTCTGTAAGATTTTGATGTGTCCTTCAATCTTTCTGTGTTCCTTGGGGAGGAGGGAAGGTGAGCTGTTTTGCAATAATTTCTCCAAGTCTTCAGGCTCTGGCAACACAAGAAAAATATTCAGAAACAAAGACTGCACCTTCCCTACAGCAGCTCAGGGAAGGATGAGCTCAGCTGCCAGCATCATTCTCTTAAAGGGACAGCTGCAGGATAGCTTCAGCTGCACTGATCTGGAAACCCTCAAATGTGGGTCAGGAGGCTGGTTTTAGCACAATTGTCATTCCTGATCCCCTTCTGCAGGGAGAGGGCAGGTCATGAAGGCTGAAATTGCAGGCTTTGGACAGAGGAACAAACCAACAGATGGTGGCAGTGCCAAATTACAGGCAGAACGCATGGGGTGACTTGGCCTTCTCGCCACCTGGGTCCTCCCCTTGCCTACCTTCTCTCCCAGGCTCAAAGGTGTGTATTTGTGCCAGGAAGAAAATTGCAACAGAGTTTGGCTCAGTTGTCCTTGAGACAACACCCAGAAGACTAACTACAGTGAAGGTGGGAAGTAAGGCCTAGAAAAATCTGAGGATTTAAACAGTTTGTGAGCGTCTAGTTAAACCTATCTCTAAGGGCCAATGTCAGACTTTATGGTCAGTCCTCCACTCCTAGCAGAGAAAAGAACCTTCAGGTTTGCCATTTCCTTTCTCCAGTCTTACTGTTTTTGTATTTCCAGTGCCTAGCAAAGTGGCTGACACATAATGGGTGCTTAGTTAATGTTTGCCAAATTAATCCCGTAGGAGGCACTTAGGGGAAGGCTTCAAGGACATTTGGAAATGGGCTTTCTTTTTGATGGATCATGCCCTCAAAAAAGAAGGAGCTGCTGGATGAGACCTTGGATCCACCCAAAACCCTACTCTGGGGACAGTCTCCTTTGGAGGCTTTAGGTGGACACCGAATGCTCTGGGGCTAAGTCTGTAAGAACTTCATGTCAAGGTAGGAAAATCCTACAAGTAGATCTGGAGAGACAGAGGTAAGAACCTCCTTCTAAAATCAGAGTGGAAGAAGTACAATCTGGAGACACAGTAATGTTTTTTACTGAAAACTCAAGTGGTCTATATTGAGGCCCCAGTTCAGTAATGCTGGCAGTCAAACTTAAGGTCTAGGGCAAAATGAACGTGGCCTTCAAGAATAGAATCAGATCAAGCAGCCTGATGGAGAAAAAACATTCTGGAGGCTTCCAAGCACTATCCTGAAGAGAGCATATCCACCCATCTGAGCAGTAAGTGCCACAGAAACACTCCGGATGGAGATGTTGTGTTTTTCATTTTGACTAACTTCTTTTAAGCTTGCCCTCAGCATGATTTCTTTGCACCCTTATTTGCAACTGCCTTAAAGATGTTGAGCTGGCCCTCCACCCCCACAATTCCTCTAGATGATTTAAAGCTGACAGGTCTCCCAGGAAGAGCGGCTTTCCTGCCAGGAGATTCCTACCAGACCTCATTTTTAGGTAGCATGACAGTCCTGAAAGCCGGACTTGCCTGAGAGAGACAGATGGGGGCAGCCCTACTGGTCCTGCCTCGCCCAACCTGCTTACCTTCTGCAGCAAACACATCTGGAGAACAGCCAGGAGCTTCCTGCAGAGCGAAAGCCTCAGGAGGAATTGCACTGCGTGGTTACGCTCTTCAGGTTTCTCGGGAGGAGTGCTGCCTGTTTGGAGGGTGTTCATTCTACCACTTCCAGCAAAGCACCTGGTAAAACTCTGACATACGTGTATGTTTAGAAGGGGCCATTTCTCTGTCCTCTTTCCCATCATCCTATCTACCCCCCACCTGCCCTCCCTCAGCCCCAAGTATACATACCCTTAACTTGAATATCACAACTGCCCTGGGGAAAAAGAATGTGCAGAGAGACTGCTCCAGATAAAATGATTCCTTTTAGTTTCAGCAATGCTGCCCTCAAGCAGAATTCTGACTGCTGTGCGATTCAAGGTCTCTTCCTTCAGTTGTCAGCTCAGACTCCAGATCTGGACTTCTTTGCCCCGGTGGATGGCTCACAGGGAGCTGAAATGTATCAGATATGCACCCCTCAGGGCATGGGGCTGTGGACATTGCTGAGACCAACATTTTTTCCCTTCAAATTGCTACAGCATCTGAAATTCCTGTTAATCTCCCAGCACTTTAAAAAGGTAACTTTCTGGGAGGATTAATATAGCAGCCATCAGTGCATACCTTAGTTGTATGAATTAATCAGAACCTTCTTAATAACACCCATAACACCCTTCTTCATAACACCCAAGATTTCTGGAGGAAGAGGTGCTTCTGGAACATGTTATTAATAGTTACCTGAGGAGGCCAGGGAGAGGGGCTAGCCCTTGTGCTCCAAATGATGCTGGACAGTTAAATCTGAGGTGCCTTATTATGGGGGGGGATTGTGGCGTGCTATAAGCATCATCATTATTATTACAGAACATTTAATAGAATTTATGAATTTATGAATTCCACCTTCAACATTCATTCATTCAGCAAACTTTTATCAAATATCTTTCTGTGCATTGTGTTAGGACAGGAGACAGAGTAAGAAGACAGTGCCTCTGTCTTTCCAGAGAGCTTACCCGGTGAGAGGGGGTTGGGGGGTGGGTGGGTGAGTGGGGGGACATGGGTAAAGCAATAAATACTGACAGCGTGGAAGAATTCTCTCAATACTGCCAGAGGAATACAAAAGTGCTATAGGGACACACCTGTGTCTGCAGGTGCCAAGGACCTCTTCCCAGGGCAGGCGACTTTCAGCAGAGTTTTGCAGGAATGGTTGTTTCTACATGCAGATGAGAAGACTATTCTCAGGAGGCAAGATGCCCCCTGCTCTTGAGAACATAGAGCATGAATTTGCTGAACTTTACTCTGGTTCCTTTCATTAAGGAACCAGATTTTCGAGGGAAGTGGGGAGTGAGTTGCTCAGTTCAGAGTATATGAAGGGAAATAGGGAGAAGTTAGGCTGGAGTCAGACCTTCCCACCCCTTGGCCAGTCAACTGTCTCGTCCTAGAAATTCCACCCTCTAAATGCAATGACGCAGGGGCAGAGCTCAGAACTCAGGTCTCATCTGTCCTCCGCTGTCAGTCCATGGTGCTGCTTTGCTCACACGGGCCCTCACCACCTCAACTGGTCTCCCTGCCTCTGATTTCTTCCCCTTCCAATTCATTATCCACACCACCATCAGGGGTATTTTCCTAAATTACGAGTTTTACTGTGTCATTTTTCTGCATAGCACATTTGAGTGGTTTACTATCATTTCAGGGTAATCCCTGACCCTTAGAATGACTTCTGTTATAAGGCCCTTGGTGATCTAGCCCTTCCTACCTCCCTAGCTCTGTACCCACTGCTTCCACCTTGCCCTCTGCTTCAGATGAACCCGACCACAAACATGCGGTGTTGCTTCCTGCCTTCAGGCCTTTGCACGTGCTGTTCCCTTTCTCTGGAAAACCCTCCTGCTCCCTGTCCTCCCAACAAACTCCCGTTAGTCCTTTAAACATGGACTCACATACCATCTCTCTCAACCTTCCCATCTTGAGTCAGTTGCTGCTATTACTTATGTTTGTATTGTTACTCTTATCACTGTGCTGTTGGAATGACCTCCTGGCAGAATGCTTTTCTGCCAGAGGCTAAGCAGCTCTAGGGTCAGAGGCAAGTCAGTTCATTCTCACGGCTCCAGCCCCTTGCACAGGGCTTGGCCCATGAAGGAGCGGGTGGGACGGGGACAGGCCACACCAAGCTACGCGGGGCTCTCAGTGCTCATCCCCTGGTGGGTTATAAAAATACCCCCGACCAATTTATCCAGAATACAAAGTGAACGGGGCTGAGAATCAGAAGATTTGAATTTCTAGACACTGCCCCTGTTTCATTTCACCTTCTTGAGCAAGTCAGTTTTCCCTCTGGCCTCATTTTCTCATTTGTAAATTGGGAGTTCCGACGGAAGGTTTCGAAGACCCATCTCAGGTCGCTGACCCTTCCTGAAACGTCCTCAAGCATTCGCATCCCCAGGTCAGCGCAGGGTAGTGGGTGCCTGGCCGCGGAGGCCTGGTTCTGCTCCTGACCTTGCAGGTGGGGGAAACGGACACTCGTCATTCAGCCTTTCCCGTTCCTCCCTCAGCTCCTTCTCCTTCTGCTCCGCCTTTCCCACTGCGGCCGGGCTTCTGCACGCCAGCCTCGCCGGGAGCCAGGAGCAGTTCCGGCAGCAGGCGGCCTCTGCCCGGTGGCTGGCTCGGCATGTCACACTGCTGTGCTGAAGAGGGATCGCCAAAAGCCGCGGGCTGGGTCTGGTTCTTGTCCCTGGAGATGATTTCTTTCAGGAATGAATAGACCGCGCCTATTGCGTTTTCTTCTCGAAATGTCATGCTGCACTTTGGAGAGCACGTGTAGGAGTATATAATTAAAACATGAACAGTCAAAAAAAAAAAAATATAAACGGTGCTTTCCTTGTCCTTTGCTGCCTGATCTGGAGCAGTGGGATGATGGTGGGACACCTTTGATGCGGTGACATTCGGGCTTCTGCTTGGGCATCTGGAGATTATTCCAGCACTTAGTCACGGAGAACAAGAGTGGCCTCTTGCAGCCCCTGCAGACAATTTCTGTCAACAGCAACCCAGTATGTCCTGGTCGTAGGTGAGACTTTACCTCAGGGTAATGAGCAAAGACAGACCCATGATGCCTCCACTTCCGTTTGAGATAAATCACGTCAGCCCGTCCCCACAGTCAGCATGAATTTGATGTCTCACAAATAAAAGCAACTCTAACTTGAGCAGACACAATCCATTACCCTGCCATCTGTTGTCCTGGTTTCCATACAGGGATAACAAAAAGATAGGGATTTCTCGAAAGCTTGGCACTTTGGGAACAGAAGACAACACACTGTCTTTAAAAGATATTAAAGTGGATCTCTCAGAGTAGATGCCTTGAAATCCAGCCTTGAGTCTTTGCAGTCCCCCAATTGCTGGGTTTTCCCGTTTCTCCTGTGCTGTATTCCCCATGATGATGAGGGAAAAGTAACAAAATCCCTTATCCTTTCCCTGTTGTCTTCCATTGTTGAGGATTATCAGTCCCTAACCCTGGTTGCATGTTAGAATCCTTGGGGGAGTTTTGGAAACACGCAGATGCCAGGACTGCCGCCTCCTTCCAAAATTCTGATATAATTGGTCTAGGGTGGGGTCCCGGCTTTCATCACCTTGAAAAGCTCAACTAATGTGCAGTCAGGGTTGAGCAGACCAAGCTTTGGAGAGCTTGGTCTGCCCTTATTTCACAAAAATCATTCAGAGAGGTTGAATATGCTCCTGTGACTCTTTTCTTCCAAATTCAAGATTTATCGCACTGTGTGGGTAGACTTTATGTGGGATACTAAGATGAACATACCCAAATCCTTGCCTTCCAGAAATTATAATTTAGTTGGTTTTTTTTCTTACTAGCATCGGTATTTTTTCCCTGAAAAAAACCAAAATCTTAAAAAACAACAAAAAAATGTTAAAAATGAAACACCTCCCTGTGTCTATTTGGCAAAATTTCCGTAAGTATTAAAATGTTCACATTTTCTGTTGAAGACATTCCACTCCAGGAATTTATACTGAAGACGTTCCGTGAGGGTGTGCACAATGAGGATGTCTATCGGAGCATTGTTTTTTTCAGGGAAATGTTGGAACCTAATAAAATGGTGAGATGTCCATATCTTCTAGAACCACTATGCACCATTAAAAATGATAATGCAGAAGATTTTTAATAGATTTGAGGAAGGGTCACAATATACTAAGAGAAAAAATATCAGATGTGAAAGCAGTATGTACAGTATTATCCTATTGAAGCAAAAGAACCTTATATTCTTATAGGAAAGAACAGAAATGGAGATATACCACAGTGTTCACAGGAGGTATCTCTGGACTGTGGGACCACAGGTGATTTTATTATTTTTCTTTGTCTTGGGAAGAAGCTATAATAGTGGATCTTGGATGACTAACTAAGGCTGGCCAACCTTAGGAGTCAGGGGACCCACTGAGGTGAGTGAAATGCGTAACTGTTGATGTGCTACAGTCTGGCAGAGCTGGGCTCCTGCTCTGAATCACGGCTTTGTATTTGCTAGATTGGAGGCAGCCTCAGTGGTCTCCCTGCAGTGCCAATGTGCTGTCACCGGCTGCCTCATAAAGTGAAGGGTGATTGCTTTGAAGGGTGGCTTCAGGATTTCAAAGCAGAAGGGCTTAGGGGTGGAGGGAAGGGTAGGCAGGCTGGGGGCTTTATCTGGAGGCTGAAAATACCCCATTCCCTAGATTATATTCTTTAGACTGGTAAAATTTTTTCATAGATAAGACAACATTAGTTGTCTATGTTAAAGACTGTCCCTATTGTTGTCATGATTTGGAAGCCTGGGGAGAATAAAAAGATTGTGTCAGTCAGGGTCTAACTAGCTGATCAGAAATCCCCCAGAGCATTTAAATAGAGGGAATTTTGGAGGGAACTGGTTACGTGGGTGATGGGTGAGACTGAGCCACCGGAAGAGTCACAGTAGCTGGATGCCACTATCATCCTTAGCCCGGAGGGATAATGGGAAGATGGAGGTGGGTTCCCAGACCCCAGGGGCTGGGGTCCTCTCGCATACAGAGCTGGCCACTGCTATAAACGCAGCCCAAGGCAGAGAATAGAGTGGCAAAACTCCACCTTCCTTTCTCCTGCCTTCCAAACTTCTGCCACTGCCTCCCATTGGCCAAACCCACGGGAGCCTTCCTGCCACAGAGAGCAGAGCAGAGGGGGAGGAATGGAGCCGAGGTCATTCAGGCCAGGACTGTGTTACATAAAGGAGCCAAAGACGGCCTCTCTGTATCGGCCCCTGAGTGGTTTATTTCATTGCTGCAAGCTGAGTCCCATTGCCACAAAAGCTCACTGGTGCCAAACTCAAAATTTACACATCCAGTTATTTAAAAAATAGCCTCTACAGGAGTTTTTTAAGTCATTTAGAGCCTGCCTGCTTTGTATGCCCTGTGAAACCTCACCTAGTATCTGCTAACCATTGATAAGATAGAGTCTTGTGGTTATATGACCCTGAGGTGCTACAGCCCTTTGGAGTGCTCTGACCCAGAGACTCCCTGCCCTCTGCAGCTGAGTGGTGTCACCTGGACAAGTAAGCCCCCCTCTCTGATGTCCCTCTCTCCTGGGATTCCCCTACCCTCCCCCATAACCCTCTGGATAGTCTCGTGTTGTACAGGACCCCTGCCCCCCTCCCTGCCCTCATGCAATGCTGTCTAAGAGCTGCTCAGTTAAGCTCGTGTGTTACTGCTCCAGTGGGGAAATCTTCTTTGATCAGCCTCAAATCCCTCAAATGCCCTACAGATGGTCATAGAGGTTATGGAAGGGGAGCTTAAGCCCTTGTAGTCATCCTTTGAAGCCACCACTGGTTGTGAAGAATGAGTGACATTAAGACTCCATGATACTGCACTGATAGAGCTCAAATGGTAATGGTACAGCTTTTGTTGATTTCATCATTAAATCAAACTGTATGAATTGTCAATATTCATCCAGTCGTGATCCACAAAAATGGCGATTTCATATGGTTCTGCCTAATACTTTGGAGTGGACCTCTCTCTCCATCCCATCAGTCCCGATTGTATCGATTCATTCATTTACACAGTCGATCAGTACTTACCTTGCACCTATGTTGTGCGACAGGGTCTTTGTTTACATGCTTCTTTACGACATCTCCTACTCAGAGCTGTCTTCTCTTGCCCAGGCAACTGCAGTCTCCTGCATCTTTTATTTCTGCTCCCAGAGTCCAACTGTTTGCAGACTCTAGTGTGCCCCCAAATGACCAGGGAGAGGTTAGTTAAAAGGCAGATTCCTAGGTCTCCCCATTGAATTCAAATTCAACAGGTCTAGAGTGAAGCTAAATGATGCTTGTTCATTTAAAATAAGCATCCAGTGTGTTCTGACACAGGTGGGGTGTTTACCATCCTTTGAGAAAGGCTACTCTGGTTTGTCTTCTAAAGTGCTGCCAGAGTGATCTTTGTAAAATATAATTCTGTATCACTCCCAGCTTAAAGTACCATAATGGTTCCTCACTGACTGCAAGATGAAGCCCCAGTTTCTCAGATAACAGGAAAAACCCTCCATGATTAACCCCTGCCCCACTTTTTAAGCTCTCCTCCTGCTCCTCACTTCCCCAAGAGCATTTGCTCCTGTTCTGCCAAATACTCACTGTACCCCAAACACCCAGCTCTGTGCTTTGAAACTGGTCTGCTTTGGCCCTGCACTTTTATTTATTTATTTTATTTTTATTTTTTTAATTAAAAATTTTTTTTGTAGAGACAGGGTCGCGCTATGTTGCCCAGGCTAGTCTCAAACTCCTGGCCTCAAGCGATCCTCCCATCTCGGCCTCCCAAAGTATTAGGATTATGGACGTGAGCCAAGATGCCCAGCCTTGGCCCTACACTTTTAAACCAGACTACCGATAAGCAGAAGCCCCCGCCTCCTCTAGCTCTCCTCTTTGTTCCTGTTCTGCCGGATCTGACCCTTTGACTCTGTTGCCATCTGACCTGGACTTTGACCTCCCAGCTCTCTCCAGGGCTTGGCCGGCACTCCTTTCTGGCTCTCCCCACTCCTGTTCAGCTTGGCTTTAAGGTTTCCGGCAGCTTGCCTTGAAGGGGCCCACTTTGGCGCCTGGTGAGCAGGGATTCAACAGCTCTTGCTTTTGTCTTTTACCTGGAATGCCCTTTCCTCACTTCTCAGCCAGAGGAGCTTCTCAGGACTTAGCTTAAAAGCCATGTCCTCATAGATATCCTTTCCAGTGTTCCCAGGAAGAATTAGCCATTCCCTTCTCTGTGCATACCTGGCACACTGCCCTTATCACATTATTCATTTACACCTCTACCTCCCCCTGGGGCCAGGAATTTATCTTAATAGACCTGCTGCTGTGCCAGGTATCGGGTGAGTGCTTACTAAATGTTTGTGCAATGAACACAGGAAGGCTTTCTGATTTCCACTCTGCCTTAGGTTTACAATCTGGGTTTCACATGCTGGTTATCTAGGAGACATTAACCACAAATTGGACTATTAGTAACAGTTAGGAACTAGTAAAGTTTAGGAATGTGCAAATCCTAACGAGGCTGTGCTTCCTCCTTCCTGGGCTGGGTCATTCAAACCTCTTAGATGTGTTTATGGCTTTGTTGCTCATGGTTACCTTGATATTTTACATGCTGTACACTTTGACATTCCTGCTCAGTGCTGCCTGACTTTAGGAATTAGTTCACCTCCAAGCGGTATTCTCAGATGATGATTACCACGAGTCCCTCTGCAACTTATTAATAATTATAAACAGGAAGAAGCTTAGCGATGTTTAATATATGTATCCTTAAAACCCAATACATAATCCTTACAGATGAGTAATGCAACCCTTATTCTCATAGTTAATTTCAGCTTTTCCTTTATATTACTCATCTCAGTAGAGGCTGACCTGTGGAAAGCACAGAGATCTGTATAAGGACAGATTAGGTCTTATCCAAGAGTTGTTTTTTGCTGGCTGTGCCAGGAAGAGCTCATTATAGGAGTTTTACTTGTGACCTGGTCCCACAGCATGGCCTCCGAGGACAGTGCTGGGCCACAGTCAGGCTCTAGTGAATGCTATAAAAAGTCATGAGAGGTATAAAACATACACAGAAGACCCAGGTCTCCACATGCAATACCCAAGTACCAGAAAGACACAAACCGTGACCAGCATTATCTTGTAACAGACAATGATTTGATGATACTCGGGAACAAGGACTAACTTTGGCTTAGAGATCAGGATAATCATCATCTTCTCAACAATAACCATGACAATGCAACACAGAAAAAAAATCAATGATACTTTTTTATTTTATAGGCATCATTTTCTTTATTTTCTACAAAGAAAACCAAGCAAATACAGTGTGATAAAGACTTTGATAGAGGAACACATGGGCATGAATGCAGCCAGGTGAAGCATGTCTAACTCAGAATGGGGGCTGGGCACCAGGCAAAGTTTCCAGGAATCTCCTGATCATACAAATCTTGAAAACTGGTTTGGCTAGTTGGAGCTATGTGGGGGAAGGGCTTTCCAGGAGCGGGGACAGCATTTGCAAACATGCACTGTAGTAAAAGAGCATGACATATCTAGGAAATAGCAGGTGATCTAGCATGGTTAGATCTTAAAGGAGATAATGTAAGGTGGGAGAGGCAGCAGGATCCAAATTGAGAGTGGCCTTAGGCCCATGCTAGGGAGTTCAATGTTGTCTTGACTGTTTTAATGAGGCATGAAAGGTTTTCGATTGGGTGGGAGTGTATGTTTTATGAAGATCCCTTGGGAAATCTTATGAAAAAGGAACAGGTGGGGAGCAAACCTGGAGGCAGAGTCGTGGGTGCTCTGGGAGCATCAGGAGGGGAAATGGTGAGGGCCTCACAAAGGGGCAGAGGCCATCACTGAAGACCAGGTCTGTCCAGTGTCATGAAAGGCCTTCTGTGTGCCAGGGACATGCTAACTGCTCTTCATGCATCACCTCAGATTATCCTCACACCACACCTGGAGGTGGCTGTCAACTATCCCCGTTTACAGATGGTAAAACTGAGGCTGTGTGTCACACAGCTATAAATGTTGGAGCAGGGATTTGAACTCAGCCCTAAATTAACTCCAGATTCTATGAGATTTACCTCTCTATATTTTGTCTTTTGTTGAGGATTGGCCTCATCCAGAAAACAGAACAAAGCATTTTTTCTAAGATATAGGGGACTCTTCAGATTGGGCAGCTCAAACTTTTTTCTTCATTACATAGTGACAGAAAAGGAATCCTTTGTATTACAAGCCAATAATTGGCAAGGATTCCAAAAGTGGCTTGCCTAAACCAGGCTGACAGCAGCCTCCATCTTTTGACATAGCTGGGGCACAACAAGGAAATTCTTGTTTTACTGGATGAGGCTGGGATTGGTAGAACTCAGGAAAAAGATGAGGTGATAACCCTACCTATCTGATCAGTTGTAGCAGTTCCCTTCTTTGGGGGCTGCCATGCCACGCTGCACCCCTACCCCCATCAAGGGGCCGCAGTGGAAGCAGCCATATTACAAAGTGGACCAACGGGCTCTTTCTGAGCATTTAGGATGACAGACTAGAAGAGAGTAGGGTAGAGGTCCTCTCTCCCGTGGATGAAGCTCCAAGGTGAAATAGTCAGCAGCTGTTGGTGGCCAGGTTTTCTACCATGAGGAGAAAGCTGGACTTCAGAGAATAGGAACTTGACCTCCTATAGGGAGAAGCAGAGACGGGCAGAGATGGGGCCCCTGGTTTTAGTTGTTTGTGAGGTCCAGCTGCATCCAAGCCTTTAAGACTGGATTCTTTAATTCTTCCTTGAATCTTATAAATGTCCCTAACATCCATCTAATGCAATGTTTTATTTGCTTAAGCTAGTTTGAGTTTGGGCCTAACTAATTCATCAACTCCATTCCAAATCCTCTGAATAGTAATTGGCTCCTAGTTTCAAAAGCAGAATGATTTGGGAGAGATAAAAGGTGACCACTAGGTGTTAAGTCCAACCCAGTATGGGCAACTATACATAAGGGCTCCAACTATGAATAGGGAATCTCTCAGCAGAAACAGTTTTTTTTTGTGCCAGGTCTGTTTGCAGCTGTTTTTCAAAAGGTGTTCCTACCTTAGGTGACTTGTGAGTCTATGTAGCCCAGTTGGTAAAATGGGCTGGCCACTTCTGGTTCTATGTTATAGTTGCATATCTGAATGAGTTGGGGTTCTAGGGAGGGCCCATAACTTCCCTCCCGAGTTGTAACAACTGACTTATCTGCCATTTTTGTCCAACCCTCCATGTGGGAAACTAGAACTTGTCCAGTAGGGCAGTAGGAGGGGCCTCACTGGTGCCCTTATCCTGGAATGTGGTCACAAGGGAGGTCTAGGGGTAGTACCAGCCCAGTGCTTACAGTCAAAAGCAAGGAAACAGAAGTAGAAAATATTCTACCAGGGCCTGGGAATAAGACACAATGCCCGAAGGGTCTCAAGCAGGTTAGACACCAAGTTAGACAAGGAGTCAGAGCCAGGTAGAAAACAAAGGTAGACAATGTAAGAAAGTGGCTGCCTCCTAGCACTCTGGGAGGCTGAGGCGGGAGGATCGCTTGAGCTCAGGAGTCCGAGACCAGCCTAAGCAAGAGTGAGACTGAGTCTCTACTAAAAAGTAGAAAAATTAGCCAGGCGTGGTGGCACACATCTGTAGTCCCTGCTACTCGGGAGGCTGAGGCAGGAGGATCGCTTGAGCCCAGGAGTTTGAGGTTGCTATGATGACACCACTGCACTCTACCTGGGGTGACGGAGTGAGACCCCGTCTCAAAAAAAAAAGAAAAAAAAAGAAAGCGGCTGCCAATGGGACTGGCGTGTCCAAGACTCGCTTGTATTGGTCTCTGACCTGTGTGTGTAGGTGAGTCTATTTAGATTAAATGCTGGTTCCAGGTGAGCAATTCCAGCAACCACTCAAGGATTAGGTTACCCAGTGTGCTGTGAACCATAGGCTTGGGGTGGGCCTGCTAGGCCTGGCGGGAGCACACAGAGGAGGCAAAGAGGAGGGCAGCAGATTAAGCAGACATGTTCTTACACAGATTCCTAGTCCCAGGAAGCCCTCTTCTTCTGCTTTCCTTGGCCATGGAACCCACACAGCCATGATATGGAACACAACCCACTAGTGTTCCATTCCATGTCAATTTGTATTAAAGCAACAGATAGGGAATTTCATACAACATCTTTATTTATCCAAACATTTGGCTAGTGTGGGTGAAGATAACAAGCATTATCTGGGCTCTCTGTGGAGGCTCACCATGACATAAATAGACATAGTTGCCCAGAAGCATGATTTTTGTTCTAATAGCTGTCTGGCACTCACTAATCTAGCCAGTTGAATAAACAGTGCTTCTCTCTGACACTCACTATATCAGGCCTGATGCGTGCATGTCTGTCTCTTCTCACAGTCAAAGAGGGTTCTTTTCCTGATCTGAGTAAGTATAATATAGAAATGTTGAATCAACAAGCCCAGGGGCTCCACGCTGCTTTCTTGTAGAGAACTGGGAGGCAAAGGTTGGCCAATCAGTGATTGGACTCGTGCTGGGGGATGGGAGAGATGGGTTTGACTGTCAGAGTGAGCTAGTGGGAGGTGGAGGAGGAACTTGCCCAGCTCACCCTCACTTCCCACCTGGGACACAGGCCCTTGTGGTCCAAAGCTTAGCTCCTTTTGTTTCACCCTTGGCTGCAGAGATAGCTATTTTATAAGTTGAATCAGACAGAAGGTGTCTTAGACTGTTTAGTGTTGCTATAAAGGAATACCTGAGGCTGGATAATTTATAAAGAAAAAAGGTTTATTTGGCTCACGATTCTGATGTCTGGAAAAGTTCAAGATCGGGCATCTGCTTCTGGTGAGGGCCACAGGCTGATTTTACTCCTGGTGGCAGGTGAAGAGGAGCTGGCGTGTGTAGAGATAATATGGTGAGAGAGGAAGGTGGGGGGGAGGAGGCGCCACACTCTTTTTAACAACCAGCTCTTGCAGGAACTAATAGTAAGAACTCACTCACTCCCCGACCCCAGGGAAGGCATTAATCTATTCACGAGGGGTCCATGACCCAAACACCTCACATTAGGCCCCACCTCCAACACTGGGGATAAAGTTTCAACGTGAGATTTGGAGGAGACAAATATCCAAACTGTAGCAAAAGCTTAGACCCCATTTGGAAGGCAGGGTTTTTGCACTGTCTGTATATTGAAAGATATTTCTTTGTTTTTATGGGAGTGAGCAGTGGATAATGCAATAGAGACCATGGCCAACTCCTTCCCTGTCAGCTGTGAGTGGTCAGTGATTCAATAGAAACCCACTTCTCTCCTCCTGTCCTTCAAAGGCAGGATGTGGTGCAAGTAGCAAGGAAACTTGATCTCCTCAAGGTCTTCCCCCTCACTGGCAACAGTGCCACACAGCTGCCAGACAGATCTTTCCATCTATTAGGACGATTGGAATTCTTTGGGGCTCCTCACCAGCTATGAGACAAGGTCTACACTTCTAAGCTGATGTGTGCAGCTCTCCTCAGTGTGATGCCACCCACCTTTCCAGCCTCAGATCCTAGGTCCCAGCCACAGTTTCCAGATCACAGAAGGTGCTTGTCCCATATGCCTGTGTGCATGCTGTCCCATGTGCCTGGATCGCTTCTCTGAGTCCACTTGGCTGAGGCCCATTTATCCTTTCAGGCCCAGTTCAAAGGATGTCGCCAAGAGGTTTTTCTTGGCTCTCCTGACACTTTGTCCAGGGAGAACACTCTCCTCTGGGTTTCCTCTTGTCCATATACTGTCCATATGCAGTACTTAAAATGTCACTTGAATGTCCCCGACCCACCTCCACATTCACCACCTCCAGGACTTGCCAGGTTGTGGATACAAATGAGGTCACATTATAGCTAAACCCAAAGCCCACTGGCTACACATCCCTGCCAGCATGGTGGCAGGACCTCAACTCCCTCACCCTCCCTTCCATCTATTATGTTTCAGTGGGTCTTTGGGTGAAGTCTCAGGTATGGGACATCATTACTCTGGGTCACTGCCTTAGTCTGTTTTGCTACTAGTATAACCAAATACCATACTGGATAATTTACAAAGAAAAGCAATTTCACATCTGTAATCCCAGCACTTTGAGAGGCCAAGGCAGAAGGATCGATTGAGGCCAGGAGTTGGAGACCAGCCTGAGCAAGAGCGAGACCCCATCTTTACAAAAAATACAAAATTAGCTGGACATGGTGGCACACGTCTGTAGTCCCAGCTACTCGGAGGCTGAGGCAGGAGGATCGCTTGAGCCCAGGAGTTTAAGGTTGCAGTGAGCTGTGATGGTGCCACTGCACTCTATCCAGGGCGACAGAGGAAGACCCTGTCTCAAAAAAAAAAAAAACCCATTTATTCAGATCACATTTCTGGAGGCTGTGAGTCCAAGAGCACGGCGCTGACATCTGGTGCAGGTCATCCTGTGGGGGAAGGGTGGAAGGCAGAAGCAAGCACCCAAGACCGAGAGGCATCAGGGCCCAGGCCTGCTTTATAACAACCCACTCTGGTGATAATGACATTAATCCATTCATGAGGGCTCTGCCTTCATGAACCAATCACCTCATATTATGCCCCACCTCCCCACACTGTTGCACTGGGGATCAAGTTTCCAACACATGAACTTTTGGGGGACATATTAAAACCATAGCACTGTCCATGCTTCGGTGACTCCCCTGCAGTTCTGGGGATGCCACAACTACCCTGGCCCCAGGGGATGCTGGTGTCTGGTACCATGCCAGCCAAAACGGTGGCCACAGACCTGTCCTTAATTCTGCTTCACTCAAGGGTGTGGAAAAATGGGAAGGAAAAACAGAGAATCTTCTGCTTGGCTTCTAGATGTGGCTGCTCTCAGAGCCTCCAGGCGTTGATCTGTTCCCATATTTTCTTATAGGAGCTTCCCTGTCAAATGGCAGAGGCACCTCCCGGACCTCTCTGGGAAGAGCCAGCTTCTCTCATCACTACGGGCAATGCCACCTAGGCACACAACTCTATAGGGCACTGTTTTCATAAAATACAACATGAATGGCACCCCTGGAGCTGTACCTACACCATAGACGTCCCAGGACACAGGCTCTGAAGAGAAAGCCCAGGAAGTTCTTGCCTTTCCCCTGTCAAAGGCCCTCCTTCCAAGCTCTCATTGACTATTTTAGCTTCAGCCTCTTCCCAGTGTGCTTGACAGTGGGGTGAGCTTGCCTCTCACCCAAAGAATGGGGTGCCCTAAGAGCCCTAGTGATTGACCAACTTCAGTTACACCTTTACATGTTTGCAGGTCTGTCTCCCCTACTGTGGTGTGCTCCCTGAGGCCAGGGACTGGGTCCTAATTCATCTGTATATCCCTGAAGCACAGCAATGCTAGTAATTGGTGAGTGAGTAGAACGGATGAATGGGACTCGACGATGACATCAGCCTTAAAAGGCACCAGCAGGTGGTTTCTGAAAACTTGCCGGAGCTGCATGTCATGTCCCTTCCTTCCATCTCCTCCTTTATTCCCCTAAGGACCCTTGCCATGGCCCCTCCCAATCCATCTCACCACCCTCACCTAGCCCAGGAGGGGCTTAGCCCAGCGTTTCTCACTCTGGCTGCACATTAGAATGACTTGGGGGGCTTTAAAAATATATTGATGTGTAGACCCCACTCCAGACAACTAAACCCAGTGTGCAGCTGAGGTTGAGAACCTCCACCCCAGGCCACCAGAAAGCTCCATGTCACATGCTCCGAGGCAGCAGGCTCTGCAAAAGCATCTGTTGGTGTTCACAGTGCTCAGCGTCCACAGTACACATGGAAAGTCTACAGGAGAGTAACAAAAACCAGGAAGGGAATAAAAAAAAAAATCTTTATGCCCTGGATAAGAGCCTGCCCTGTTGTAATACACTGGACAGCTATATTAGGAATATCTACTGAGGGGTACTAGGGGTACCTCTGCCCTGGGACTTAGGTCCTGCAATCAACTGTTGCCCAATCTTCCATGGGCCTTTCAGCCATCACTGTGCTCCTGTAAACAGCTTGCTGAGGCTCGAACAGCTGCTGCACTGCGGCCTACTGTTCACTCACCTCTCGGTGAAGCCCAGGCTGGCCACCATCCTCGTCAAACCCAGGTGACCTCTAGTTTAATTGGTGGAGTCATTGGTGACCTCCCAGGAGGTCAAGATGAGGTTGTTGGCTGATTACCCAAGGACCTGCTTCGGAGGACAGCTGGATAATTGCATAATGATTAGGGCAACAAGGCCATGCCCCAGGGCTGGGCTTCCAAGCACAAAGAGTGACTTAATTTTGACTTTTTAGCTGCCACTTGAGGCTGTGAGTCTCTGGAGCAGTTTCTACTTAAAAACTTACTCATAAACCCTGTCCTCATGGCTGTCTTTTCTCCAACTTCCTTCTGCAAGGGGTCCAGAGACTTAATTAAAGACCCTCAACCTTTCTTTAAACTTTTGGTCATTTTTATGGGAATACTTGAGTTGAGTTCTGTCCAGAGAAGCCAACTCAAAAAGCAGCTACCTCTTATCTCTCAGGGTCACAGAATGTCAAAGAAGGAATCTTAGACCTCACCTATCACAGAGGTTCTGAAGCCTGGCAATATGTTAGAACTACCTGGGAGGGTTTGAAAAGTCCTCGTGGACTGGCCTGACTAATTCAATAGCATCTCCAGCGGTGGGGCTCAGGCACTGGTGTTTGTAAAGCCCCCTCGAGATGCTAATGTGTCTTGAGGGTTGAGAAACATTCACTAATTAAAATTCCTTTATTTTTCATATGAGAAAATTAGGACTGAGGTGTCTGGGGACAATTCTGAGTTGTTAGCCCTGCTTGGATGTCCAGGGTGTCTGAGGAGCCAGAATAATGAATAGTGACCAGTAAAGTTCTGCTCTTTTCTGCCAAACTAGATCTGTCTGGATTACTTGCCTTGCCACCTTCTTTCCATTCCTTGGTTTTACATTCCTAAGTCAGAAATCTCAGAGGGTCTAGAATCTTCTTTCTAAGCCCCCAAACTCTTAATTTACCCATTCAATAGATATGCTTGAGCCGAGGGTGCCTTGCCCTGGGCCACCCAGCAGGTGGCTGTGTCCAGCGTTCCGTTTCCCACCCCCCATGGCTGCAATATCTGCTGGACTTGGGCTCTCACAGGAGGTTGCCAGGAGCATTGTTTGTACTCAGTCCTGTTTCAAAGCTGGAAGTTGGGACACTTAAAACTCTTTATGAGGGGCGGCTAGAAGTTTTGGGGTTTTCTTGTCCCCTTTTCATTTCGTAGGTGCTAAATCATTGTGACGAGAACATGGAGGTGGAGCAGGGGATGAGGAGGTAACGGGGCTGGGTGAGACAGCAAAGGACCGAGGGTGCAAATTTCAGGAGGCCGGTGCTCACTCCCAAGGTTGCACAGGGGCCACTTACATGTGCCGTAGGCCCCTCACTTGCCTCACCCTAGACCCCGCTAAGAGGCAGGAAGAGGGAGGGAAGAGGAAAAATTCTATTCTAGCTGCAGAGCTAAATCTAGAATTCGTTCCAAGTTAAATAGAGTTGGAGTGCTAATATACCAGTCTTAGCCTGCCTTAGGCCCTGAGTTAGGCTCAAAGACCAGTGAACCTACAGGCAGAGAAGGCCATTGCTGGGAGGCTCCCCCAAGGATGCTGAGGCGACACTGAAGAAGGTTCAGCTGCTGAGGCCACACTGAGGAAGGTTCAGCATTTCTCCCTCCCTCTTGTGGTCTACCTGCTTCACCAGCCTCATGGATCCTCTGGGCCAAGGTGGCACCTAGAGAGACAAAGAACAGAGACTCCTTAGAAGTGGCAAGTCTAAATATTTCATTTATATTTCTTCCTTTTACTTGAGAACTTGCTTCAGAAATAATCCTGGGTCCTGAGGCTTCACATTGTTCCCAGAATCCAGGGTGTGGGAAAGTAAGTCTGTCCTGTTATGCATGGAAATGCTCAACTTCTTGGTCTGCTCTGGCCCCGGAGTTCATAATTAGTGCTTTAAACCCTTTGTCTAACCTGAACTGGAAAATCCTTGAGCGGTTAGCTCACACGGAGCCATATCACTTATTACCGAGGGCTGGAATGCCTGCCCCACCCCTGTCCACCATGAAACAACTTCACATCCCTGCAGGCCCAAGTCAGGTCCCATCACTTCTGAGATGCATGTTTAGGCCCCTCTGACTCAGAGGTGAAGTGCTTTTCCCTGTCTGCATCTGATGATTAATTATTGTGTGTTATCCTGTGACATTTGCTGTGTTGTTATATTAAAAGGTATTAATGTTCAAAGCAAAGTGGGATCCTGGAATAAAGGACATTTAGTGGAAAAACTGGTGAAGCCCAAAAAAAGTCTGTTGTTTAATCAATAGTATTATAACAATATTGATTTCTTAGTTTAGACAAATATACACTGGTTGAATTAGATGTTAACATTAGGGGAAGCTGAGGGAAAATGACACAAGAACTCTTTGTGCTATCTCTGCAACTCTTCTACAAATCTAAAATTATTCCAAAATAAAAAGTATTTTACACTCTGGGAGGCCGAGGGGGAAGGATCGCTTGAGCTCAAGAGTTCGAGACCAACCTGAGCAAGAGCGAGACCCCGTCTCTAAAAAATAAAATAAAATAAAATAAAATATAAAATAAAAAATATTTTAAAAAATGCGTTCATGTTTTGTCCTGCAGTGAAGTTGAAAGACTGAGGCTTTAGAGTAAGAATCTCAGCCCAATCACTTATTTGCTGAGGGTTCTTGGGCAAATAAATGAACTTGAGTCTGTTTGTTTGGCTATAAAAGAGGGATAATACCTATGTGATAAGGACTGGTACTTGTCCACCAAAATCAGTCCTCCCTTCCTTCCATGATATTAGAATATGGCTGCCCACCTGGCCAGATGACCATCACTGGAGCTGGTTAATTCTGGATATACTGCTAGAAGAACTCACATCAGCAGGGTTGTAGTGGAGTTTGGATTAGAGCAGTGGTTCTCTAATCCCCGGGGCTCCATATTAAATCACCCGAGGAGCTTTAAGAAAACCCAGATGCCGAGCCCACCCCCTGGAACAATTCAATCAGAATCTCAGAGGGTAGGACCCTAGCCTTAGGATTTTTTCAAGCTCCCCAGGTGACAACAATGTGCACTAAGATGGAAAACCTAGTGGATTAGGTTTTCCTAAAATTCCTTCTACTCTCAAGCTTCTGCATATTGCAAAAGCTATGTTTTGGGACTTTAGAATGGGTTTTCATATCAATTAACAGTGGACGTGTTTGGGCATTCAGGACACTCTGAATGAAGTCTCAAGGGCACACATGGAAGGGCTGATTTGGGAGGATTTGGGAAATTTCCTCATTCTGCCCCTTTCCAGCCCTGCCTTACTCTCTTCTCCGCATCTAAACTCACCATGAATTTTCAAATGCAGAGAATCACCACTTTTCAGAACCATCTCTTTTGTGGATTGGGAGAAGTAATTAAGTGGACTGCAGGTAGCTTAAGGCAATAGGGAGAAAGAAGAATTAATGGGGTCAAGAAGAAACTTTTACCAAAAGAAAAGTACACATGCTAATTGCATATGGAAAAGTACAAAGAGTAAAATTTGAATCACTCATAATATCAATCTTAGAGATACAGACTATTAACATTTTGGTAAATTTAGTTCCTTTTTTATTTGCATAAAAGTGGGATGATGGTGAATATGAAGTTGTGTATCCTGTTTTGCCACTTATTGCCGATGTTTTGTAATAAATATTGTTGAAACCCTGATTTTAGTGGCTATATAGTATTTTATCATATAAAAGTTCCATACTTGATTTAACTGTTTTTATATCATTAAATGTTTTTCCTTTTAAAATTTACATTTATAAATTAATATCTTTGCCCAAAATGCCTTTAAAATCTCCTTTCTGGGGGGGGGTGTGTGTGTGTTTCAGCCTCCTTCAGATAACTAAGGGCTTGTTTTCACATAAAGCAAAAATACACTCATGCATATTGTTTGGGAAAGTCTTGCTTGTTTCCTTTGAGAAGTCTGGAGACCCTAACAAATACCTATGGCTTCCTTCTATTCATTTCATATATTTTGGTCCAAAGATTTTATAATTTCATCCCCACCCTGTCTATTCCCTAGGGTCATGAGGGAGAAAGAAAAATATTTTTTCAAGAGCAGGGATTGTATTCTTTTCTTGACATGTTCCCCCACAAAGCACTGTATATACTTAAGGCTCTGTGTAAATAAATGGCATAAATATAGATCTTGTGGAGGAGGGCTTTTGCTTGATGGCTCTCTGGGGCCCAATGCCACTGTTTTGTTCACATGTGTATGAATTGAGTCTGGCTTGTGCTTTGAATTAGGACCAATGAGAGATGTAAGCACCCGACATATTGATCTTCACAGATGTCCCTTTTATGGGATGTGTAGAAGAATATGATGAAACGGGAAGGGGAGCAGAAGGAGAACAAATAGAAGATGGAGAGGAGGTTGCAAGAGCCCTAAAAAAGAATAGGGCTCAATCTAGTGTGCATCCCATTCCCTGGGGATCCTGTGGAAATTCAGATCCGGATTCAGTGGGTCTGGGTGGGGCCTGCAATTCCTCATGTCTAAGCAGCTCCTGGTGAGGCCATGCTGCAGCTCCATGGACTCACCCGAGAAGTGAGGCCCTAGCACAGGGTGTACCTTTCCAGCGATAGTGCGAAGGCACTCTCCCTCGCGGCTGCTGGTCCCACCTCTGGTTCCCTCTTCCACCTGTTACCTCCCGGATCACTGACGGTGCTTTTTTGTGCATCATGTCCAAAAATGAGGAAGCTTTTACAAAGCTTCCCTCAACATTGCATGGGGGTCCTCTTCTTTTCCAGAGTCTCTCCAGTACTTCCCTTCGACCACGATTTTTGATTTCTTGATCTCATTTCCAGCCCTTTCTGGGCTCGAATCACTCATTTATTCAATTCTCTGTCCTCCTTACTCTACCCAAGCTGGTTTCATTTCTCTAGAGATTTTAATGCACAGTCCTGCACCAAGAACAACCTTCCACCTTTTCTTTCTGGTCCCACTTAGGAACAAAAATACAAATGGTGTATCTCCTAATGGTGGGTGAGTTTAGATCAGACTCAATTTATAGCTTTTGTTCATTTCCCAGACCACTTCTTTATGAAGTAATGTTCACCACAATGTATGGTGTCCAGAGAGTCTGAAGGAATACTGATGTTTACCCTTGAATACAGTTTCTACATCACTGTGGTACACAGGAATTTTCAAAGTGCAGTCAATGAAAGCCTTTAAAATTCCCTTTGGACGAGACTAATCCCCAAGGCTGCCCAACCTCCCTATAACTAAGAATCTTACAAGGCCAAATGTTTGATTCTGTGGCCTGAAAACAATGATTTGGGTGTGATTCACTGACCACACATCGTAATGCCTAACACCCCCTCCAAATGGTTTACTAAGGATCAGTAAACAGTGATTAAGCCAACAGACCTTAAACAAACCTTTCCAGCTCTAAGTGTCCATTTAACTCACGAAAACTTAAAGCTCTTTTGGTGACAACCTCGTTGGATTATTCCATGGTGTGCCAGTTCAAAAATGATACAGTAGTTTTCAAAAGTTGGTTTATGTATCATTCTATTAAACGAAAGTTTCTAGTAACTGGGGTTTGCACAAATTTATGGTGTAATGGTAAATAATGCTTATAATGAGCATGAAGCACTAGCTTAAGTGACTTTTGAATCATCAAAGAAAGCTGCAATTTTTGCTTAATATTTTTTGGTGTTAAATACATTTGAAGTTCATTCTTGGGAAATTGGCCACCTATGCCTAATAATACCTTACGTTGGCAGATTCATTTCCAGTTTATCCATTTTATAATCCACATTTTAATGCTGAAGAAATTGAGGTGAAGTGACTTGCCCAAAATCCACAGGAGGTAGCAGGTGGAAAAGCCAGGACAAGAACCCAAGCCTTTTTTCTTTTATGGTGATTCTTTATTTGATTAACCAGAACTGTGGTCCCCAATCCCCGGGCTGTGGACCGGTACCAGCCCGTGGCCTGTTAGGAACTGGGCTGCACAGCAGGAGGCGAGCGGGGGAAGCTTCATCTGTATTTACAGCCTCTCCCCGTTGCTCACCTTACCACCTGAGCTCCGCCTCCTGTCAGATCATTCACCGTCTTCCATCACCCGCAGATGGGACAGTCTAGTTGCAGGAAAACAAGCTCAGGGCTCCCACTGACTCTGCATTATGCTAAGTTATATAATTATTTAATTATATATTACAATGTAATAATAATAGAAATAAAGTGCACAATAAACGTAATGCCCTTGAATCATAACGAGACCATCCTCCCCCACACCCTCCCTCCCCCTGGTCCATGGAAAAATTGTCTTCCGTGAAACTGGTCCCTGGTGCCAAAAAGGTTGGGGACCACTGAACCAGAACACCCACTTCTCGTACAACCACTAATGAATAAAGTCAATGGAATGTTATCCTGATTCTAAAGTGTGACTATAAACTAAGGAGACAAATTTGGTTTTACTTCCATGTATACTCTGGCAGAATTTGCATATCCAAAATTCACATGGAGGTTGTTTTTTAGTTTCTCTGGGGATGATCCACACATATGACTTCATTTTTCCTTTCACACTTTTGACGAGTCAACCAAGAGAAAGAAAATGGCTTGTTACTTCAGAGTCACAGCCAATCCCTGTTCGATCTGATTCAATGAACTTCAGATAAGTACCTATTTATGTGGCATGCACAGTGCTGGAAATAAAGAGGCTGATAAGACATTGTCATCTTCACCTGGAGGGATTCACGGACTTGTTAAATAGATGCTGAGGCTACTGTAGTGGCCCACGGAAGGGAATGGTCAGCTGGGGGAAGCAGGTTGGTGGAGAGGGAGCAGCTGATTCTTGAGGATGAGGAGGTGATTCCCAGGCATGTGGCGGGTAGGGATTATTCCAGAGAGAGGAAAGCTGATGCGCCATCAAACAGCTGGGTCCACCCAGCCTCTAGCAGTCTGGACGCCTGAAGGTGAGAGTCTGGAAGTCATGTCCATAACCAGGGCTGAGCTGAGCCCTGAGTGCCACACTAGTGGACAGTGGTAGTTGGAGATTCCCCGTGGACAGTGGAAGCCGAAGAAGAATTTTAAGGAGGAGAGTAACTGTGAGCATAACAAATGGCAATTTCAGCTTTTGACCTACATAAAGGTCCCTCCTCCTCTTCTGTCATCGGTGACCCTTGCCCTCTGACAAGATGCACCTTCTGCTCTCCAGGTCAGTAACTGGCCAGCTCCAGCAAAGCCCCTGGGAGGCATCCAGTCAGAGGCTCACATGCTCCCACCATACAGATGGTGTGATTTTGGGTTCCAAATTGTATTGCCCACTTGATGACCTGCTTTATTTACCAGACTTGACCTACATGGTTAATTATATTCCTTGATAGTCAATATAATAGAAGTAAGTAGGAATTTCCTACTAAACAAAACAAAGTGTGAATCTCTGCTTAAGATGCTGAGATATTCTAAGTTTTGGGCTGTACTCATGCCTTGTGCTACAAAAATGGTGAATTCTAGAGATCGGTAGATTGAGCGATGACTATAGGAGAAAGTTCTTATCTGCTTTATAACCAGCAGACGAACTAGCGTTAAAAACAGGAATGTCCTCAGTCTTCCTCCACCCCCGGGTCTTCTTGCACAGGCTCCTGGAGGAAGAAAAATATGTGGACCCTCTTGATGTCTAAATGGCTCCCTTCCTGGACATGCAAGGCCACAGGGGCCTTATTAAAAGCTGCTCCAGCCCCTCTCCTAAGCAGACCATCTCCTATGTGTCTTCTTGTCTCTGTCTTCCCTCTTGGCTTCCCGAGTGTCCAATCCAAGCCCCTGAAGCTGCTTCTCACCAACTTCCACTAGGTTCCCAATCAGCCTCATTTGGCTTTGGGTGTCCCAGACTACTCCCCTCTGCTCTGGGAACAATGCTTTGGGGTCAAGGGGTGCTCCACCCTCACTCGGCCACTGCCAGTCCACTCCTGCCTGGTGCAGCAGGGAAACAATCGTGATACAACATATCTGCAAACTGTTAGATGAATAACAAAAACAATCCTGTTCTGTTCGGCCCATTATCTTAGTATCTGCTTTGTGCCTACTTGAGGATGACCCATGGTATTAGTCGGGGTTCTCCAGAAAACAGAACCAGTGGGATGTGTGC
Organism: Daubentonia madagascariensis; assembly: GCA_023783475.1. NCBI lineage: Eukaryota > Metazoa > Chordata > Mammalia > Primates > Daubentoniidae > Daubentonia > Daubentonia madagascariensis. The sequence continues at coordinate 32,570,026 of JAKFHU010001035.1, read as the reverse complement.
ATGTGGGGGGGTGTGTGTGTGTGTATGTATCTGAAGAGATATATTATAAGAAACTGGCTCACACAGTTATGGATGCTGGCAAGTCCCAAGATCTGCAGGGTGATTTAGCAAGCTAGAGACTCAGGAGAGCTGATGGTGTAGTTCTAATTCAAATCCAAAGGCCTGAGACCCAAGAAGAACTGATGTTTCAGTTTGAGTTTGAAGGCAGGAAAAGCTGATGCCCCCATTTAAGGGCAGGCAGGCAGGAAGGTTTCTCTCCTACTCCGGGAGGGTTGGCCTTTTGTTCTCTTCAGTCCTTCAACTGATTGCCCACCTGCATCAGGTCAGAGAAGCTGCTCTACCAGCCTACCAATTCAAATGTTAATTTTATCCACAAACATGCTCACAGAAACATACAGAACAATGTTTGACCAAATGTCTGGGCACCCTGTGGCCCAGTCAAGTTGACACATAAAATTAACTGTCACACCCAGTATATCAACATTGTTTATATACTATAAAATCATCAATAATTTGTGAAGTATATACAAGGTATATTTATTTCACAGGCACTCAGGGTTTCACAAACTTTATCATTTTTATCACCTTAGATTTTTAAAGAGAAAGTTTTTTTCCAGAGGCAGCACTCTAAATTGTAATTTATAAGTACATATGCAAATACAATTTTTATCTACCTGTACTCCCTTTGCTACTACTTTAATTATCGTTGATTCTTCCTTCGAAGGATTAAAATTTTAAAAGTACATGTTTCATGTTTCCTTTGAACCTTTTATCTCGTGGCTTTCCTGTCTTTGCTGATATTTTTAGAGAAAGATATTAAAAACTGTCATTATCAGTACCATGGGTTCCTAATGGGGAGGAGGGAGCTAGTTGCAACCAATGTTGAATTGGTGGTGAAAGGGAGATAGCAGAGGGGAATGGCTGTAGACCCCCTCCTCCCCAGGAGGGGGAACTGTGGTCCAAACCACTCAGCTAGGGAAGAGCTGAGTTTAATCCAAGTTGGTCCAGTCTGAGGGGATTCTATCTGGGCTGAACAGGCAGGGCACAGAATGGGATGTCTAGTTTCCTTGTTTTTTTTTTGTTGAGACAGGTTCTTACTCTGTCACCCAGGGTGGAGTGCAGTGGTGTCATCATAGCTTACTGCAACCTCAAACTCCTGGGCTCAAGTGATCCCCCTGCCTCAACCTCACAAGTAGCTGGGACTACAGTTGCACTCCACGAGGTCCGGCTGATTTTTCTATTTTTAGTAGAGATGGGGTCTCACTCTTGCTGAGATTGGTCTCCAACTCCTGAGCTCAAGCAATCCTCCTGCCTCGGCCTCCCAGAGTGCTAGGATTACAGGCATGAGCCACCGCGCCTGGCCAAAATGGGATGTCTAAAGGAGAGATTGGCTGCCCTATTTGTATCCAACATGTTTATTCAAGGTCCATTTGACCTGGGGAAAAGACTAGAACAAACAGGGCCCCAGCCAATGGTACCAGGGTTCATGAATGGACTTGGTTCTAACAGGGAGCTGGAAAGGTTATAGGAACCAAAAGTCATGGCAGAGGACAGTAAGACAGGTCAGCCACATGTGGTGGCTTGTAATAGGGACACTATAGCTCCAGGTTCCTATTGACACAGATTCATTTTTGCCAGGAGCACTTGACACTGAGCAGGACTCTTTCCAGCTTCCCCTCAACAGCAGGGAAGGCTCCACATGCACTGTAAGCTCGGCCTCCCATTGGCTCAAGGACCAGGCAGAGTGAGCCTACAGATCTTGGCGTTCCTTTCTTCCTATTCTGAAGAGCTTTCCTCTCCACCCCCTTATCTTTCCACAGATACCACTGTCTTACATATTTACATTTATTACTTTACAGTTTACATAAGAGCAGTTTCATACTCACTGCCTCAATCTGAATCTGACGCCAGCCTCGAAAGATGAGTAAAGGAGGAATGAGGAAATGGAGACCAAGCAGCTTGACCAAGGCCACATACAGTTATTTCACTCCCTTCTCAAGTTCAGGCTTTCCCACATTCTGAGATCAGTTCCAAGCTGCTGACTCAGAAAATCAATGGTTCTGGATGAAGAGACATCTGTAGCTCTGCTAAGGTCCACGTGGGACACTGGCAGCCTTGCCTGGGCGAGTTCCATGGGCCCCTGCTTCTTTGGCCCCCAGTCTCTGAACCAGGCTTTTCCAACCTCTTGTAGCCCGGTTCTGGACGTGTCTGCCTCACCTCATCAAGCCCACCTGCTCCTCCTGCCCTTGAATGACACCCCTGGATTGGACCTAGATCCTCACAATTTGCAGGCAAAGCCCACACATAAAAGTCTCTTTTATGGAAGGAGAGCATATACTAGTTATCTCTAGATCCCTCCACGTAAGAGTCTTAGGGAGTAAGCACTTACTCCCCAAGTAACAGGTAATGAATATTTCCTCCCTGCCTCACATTCTATTCCCTTTCATGAAGAATTTCTTGTGTGTCTTTTTTGATGATTATAAATTATGTCTTTCTTATGGATAGTGGGCTTGCCATTATGATGATCCTTTTTGGAGTCTTTGCTGTTTGTGATTGTGGAAGTAGACCTCCACACCACACAGGGGAGTGCTAAAAGGGAAAGATTAATTCATTTAAAGTCACAAACCGAGTCAGAGGTGAGACAGAAACAGGCTCCAAATCTCTTTACTCCTAAACTCTGTCTCTCTCTAAAATGACAGGCAATGGAGAGCCTGGATTCCTCTTTACTCAGCCAGGACAAAGAACTAGTTATAAATCTCCTGCAGGTAGAAGGTGCCAAGAGAACCATCAAAAGACACAACGCTACTGTTTATTCTTTTCTCATCTTTTGCTGTCCTTCCCAATGTCCAAAGCAAAAGATTCTGAGAAGACACTACGGGGATTGGTAACAGTGTGGGGTTTTACAAAATAGTCAGCATCCCCACCTTCACCGTCCCAAAGGCACTTATAACTTTTAATCTGAGGACTTTGTTTGCAGCCCAGGGTGGGTCTCAGACCAAGTTGATGGTCATGGGATAAGTACGTGCATCTCCACAGTAGCCTGAACATTGGCTACAGTGGGTCTTGGAGGCTCATGGCTTTTTGACTGTGCTCAAAAGTGAACCAGGCAGGCTTTGACACAGGAAATAAATGGCACTCTTCTTATCACTCTATGTCTTAGGTTGGGTGCCCTAGAAGCTGAGCCTCAGGCGAGGATTCAGGTCCATGGCCCAGTTGGCAGCGCTGCAGGAGAAAGGGGGTGAGTGAAGCAGGACGAGATGGGGAGGGAGCTAGGCAAGATTGGGATCCCAGCTGGAGTCTAGCTGTGGTCTGATCCCTAAGGAGAGTGAATTGCACCACAGAGCTGGTCCCATCTTTAGGTAGGTACAGCCTTTTGTACAGGGGGCCGCTCCCCATCAATCAGGCACTGGGTGACTCTCTTGGGTCAGGGTGTAAACTCCAGGACAAGGGGCTCCCATGCAGCCGAGGGCAATTCTCCAGAGAAGGGGCCAGCCATGAGCCCTCCACAGCCATCAAGGAGAGAGATAGAGTCCATCTACCACACGGAGATGAAGAGTGATCAACATGGGCCATTGGGCAGAGCTGAGGTCCTAGAGATGCTTGTCATATTCTGGCTTCTGGAATTAGGTTGAGCAGGTATTATTAGGAGACTGATCTAGGTTTTGTGGGTGCTGAAATTATAATTTGGGGAACCCATTTTAAGGAAAAGGACACAAACCTGAATTCAAAATTAGGTGTACAGCCTGTGCAAGCAGCAGGCCCTGAAGCTGAAGCTTCGCTAGCTTCATCTATCTCTGGGTGCTTTAGCTCCTTTGGGCAGAAGAGAAAACTGAGGTTTAGAGTTTAAGTGAAATTGCCCAAGGACATTAATTACAGAAGTGGCTGGAGATAGAACCGTCTTCAACTGGCTCATAGTCCGCCAGCCATACCCACCTCAGAGGCCTGCTGGAAGGCGGGGAGATAACAAAGTAGAACGTGCTTTGTCAGCTCTCCCTGAAGCGCCATGGGGCCAGAAGCCATTGCGATTGAACGGGCAATTGATCAGTGAGGTGGGGTATGGCCAACTTGAATAATTTGGTCAAAGGGGATATATATTTTTTCTCTCCTGAGTTTTCCATACTGGCTTGCTAGGTTTGTACAATGCTTCCCCCCACCTCCCACATTCCTGGTTAGATTCCAAGTTGCAAGCTTCCACAATTGGCATGAGTAATAAATTAATAAATCTCTCAGGCTTGCAGCTACTTGCCTGAGCCTGAAAGCAGAAAAGAAAGCTTATCACAGAAAACAAGAGCACACCTCCTCGTCACTCCTCCGGGAGGAGTCGTTGATGAACACACAGGCTGAGGAGATGAGAGAAGAAAGGGTGGCCTCCTGAATTAATGGCGCAGAGCAATGATAGAGTGGGTTCCTAAAAACATTTCTCTGTCCCCAAATTGTTGCCAGTTGGCACGGCTAACTCCAAGTCCTGGATGCTATAGTTTATACCCAATGAGTTTTCCCTCAGCCAAGTTTTTATCAGCAATGGGTTGGGGGGGGGGCGGGATTTCCACTCATCTGCTAAAGGTAAGTGGATGTCATTTAGGTGGGATTATGTTGACCCCCTTGCCTTCTTTCCTGCAGACTGAACAAGTCTATTGAATTGTGAGACAGTCACACCCTGGAAGAATTGAATAGCTTAGTTGAAAAGAGCACTTTTGGCCGGGCGTGGTGGCTCACGCCTCTAATCCTAGCACTTTGGGAGGCCGAGGCGGGAGGATCCCTTGAGCCCAGGAGTTCGAGACCAGCCTGAGCAAGAGTGAGACCCCGTCTCAAAAAAAAAAAAAGAAAAAGAAAAGAGCACTTCTTTCAGAAAACTTTTATTCACTCTGTTGAAGATGAGGTCCAAGATTCCAGAACTCCAGAATCTGAGCTGGCAGAGAATGCTTAAGCAAACCTCCTGCCCTCTGTGGGAATCTTTTGTGGGATGTTTCTGGCAGGTGGTCAGTCAGCCTCCAGTGGAACCCTCTGAAGAAGTGACAGGGACTCACTTGTTCAGGATGCCTGTCTCGTTGTGGGGAGCTTAGGACAGCTTTCTTACTCTGCCCTGAAATCTGCTTCCTTTTCACTTCTACCCATTGATATTTCTACCCATTAAGACTCATTCTGTGTTACTAAACCTCAGGGAATAAGACCCATGACTCCTTCTCACTTCTCTTTTATGCTGTGCAGGCACATCTGGCTTATTTCTTGCTCTTCTCCAACACCTAGCGCAGTGTCTGGCCCGTGGCTGGCGTGTGAGAAATGTGTTTTGGATGAATGAATGAGTGAATGAATGAAATCCATTTCTTCTTCTATATTCCAGCTTTTCAAATATTGAAAGACAGTTATTGGGCTGTTTCTCCTATTCTCCATCTTGCCTTTTTTCCTAACAGGTTAATTACTCTTCAACAATTCCTTGCATTTTCAGACCCGCTTGGCCTTGTCAGCTTCCCTTGCCTGTGTTTCTATTAAATTGTGGCTTTTCCAAGTGGGCACAACAGCACAGAAAAGGTCCCATTAGTGTGACGTAGAGTGGGATCATCTTGTAGACACCATGAACCTTTTACTGAAAGAAGGTTCCATGAGTTCCTTCCAGTATTTGCAGGGAGAAAGTGAGATACAAGGAGATTCCATCCCCTGGCTGTTTCTACTCAGGCAAAGGAGTATGTCATATCACCAGATTTGAAGTTAGACATATCTGTTTGCATTTGGGTTCTACCACTTGCAACTGTAGGCTTGGGTAAGTTACTTATCCTTTCTACATTTTATATTTGACAGCTATAGACTGAAGATAATTCTACAAAGTTGTTGTGAAGATGAAACGAAATTATGTATGTAAATACTTTTCTGGGCAGCAGGTTTATATTTTTAAAAAAAATATATTATGCATGTAAAGTCCCTGACACCTTTCCCGACCTGTATGTAGTAGACACTCAATACATGGCAGCTATAATTAATTTTCATGATCTCTGATTGGGGGTAATATCAAGGGAGTTAGTTAGATTAAAATCAGATTCACACTTAATTATATAGAATATATGATACTTAAAGTATGCTAATAAATAGAGACTCTCAGAGCTTTGAATATGCAAAAAATCAATACATATTCTGCATTCAAAAAGCAATGTCAGTAGCAACTATAAGATCACTTAAATTAACATGATAATACTCTTTGAGATTTCCCAGAAGTTTTTATAATATAATCGACCAGGTCAGGTAAGGCTGGGCTTATCTACAGGGGCATATAGGCAGGACAATATGCAAGGTGATATATATCTGATAGGTTTTGCCGCTCCTGTGGCCTACAGATTAGGTCCTAGAACCATCCAATATAATTCCTAGTAGACTGTAAGTGCAGGACACAGCACAATGCTCACACCAACTTCAGAGCCACCAGAAGAGCAGAAACGGTATAAAATTGAAGAATACAGAGGCCTGTTTCTTGGGACGGGTTTTCTCCTGTTCCTCTACACTTGAACACTTGGGCTCAGATCCATGCTCAGAGAGTTCTGCGGGTGCTTGCAGAGGGTACCTAGAATTGTCTACCTGACCTTTGCCTTCCAGTACGTTGACTAGAATGAATTGCTCCAAGCTTTGGACTGCAGCAAGGAAATGGATGTTTTCAGCTCCCAGCTCCTCTGCTCCAGGGTATCTGAGCTCAGCCAGCTGAGAGAAGCCATCTCTTGCTTGGACCTATTTGATAACAGAGGACATGTTCTGTTCAGCTCATTTGTACTATAAGGTCTACGGAGAATAAAGACATGAAGGCTTGGGAATCACTCCTCTTCTATTTGTGTCACTGGTCTGACCATCTTGGATGAGTAGAAATTATAATTAGCATAGTATTTCTTCATCATCTCTGAGCCCATCTTGTTTTTCACACAGTAAGGCCATTTCTTTTAAGGGTCTCTCAACTCTTGGGGGAGTGGGAGTGGGTTGGGGCATGTGGGTATTTCCTCTCCCATTTTGTTCATGGAACTACTCTGTGCTTGGCCTTGGAGGAGTTTCTTCAAGGTCATGAGGGTGGGGATGGGTGGGGAAGTGGGTGTGGGTGTGGGCTAATGGTATGATGAAGCACACAAGTGAAGAGACTGGGTTTTCAAAATCCTGGGATTTTAGGATGTTGCTGATTAAAAATGGCTTTCATTGCCCATATTGTACATTTAAGATCAACCCCTTGAAACAAATGGGCCGTTCTCTGAAGTGGAGATGTGAACCAAAGGCGAACCGTGTCTTTGGTACTTTCCCAGCTTTCCTTTTTCCCTCCTTCCTTTTTGTACATCCCAGAATTCTAGGTCAGTGTTTAGATGTTATACTTACTGAGGCTTCTGCATAGGGACTGTAGAGAATAACCCCAAAGCCAGTTGCAAGGAACTCCAAGATCAGAATGTGTGTTGTCTAGACCTTTGTCCATGGCACGTGACCCTGCTTGCTACTGCCAAAAAAGAACAAAGAAAAAAATAGATTTCCTCCTTCCTTCAAAACAAATAATAGAAAAGCATGGGATGTGAGTTAGAAGGCCTGGAGTTTCTACCTGTGCTGACTCTCTAACATGGGCCATGACAAAAACCACACTCGTCAGTAAAATCAAAGGGCGAATGGGAGAGACCTTCTAACCCAAACAGGGGGTGCGTGTGAGGATCGTGATGAGAAGTGATTGAGACAGGAGAGAAGAAAATAAAGGAAGCTTAGGTGTCATTTCCACTGGAAATGTTAGGACTTGGGGTGACATCCACGGGCATGGCCTCCACGATAACTGTGGGCAGCCCCCTCTTCCCCACATCCCCATTTCTGACATTGGTCAGAGTCAAACAGGCCACGTGGTCAAAATGCCCATACCAAGGGCCCTTTTCTCGGCTCTCCTTGGATAAAAGTAGTAGGAGCCAATGTTTATTGAGCACATATTATGAGCGGGCACTATGTGAACAGCTTTATCCATATTATCTCCCTCATTTCTTACTATAAATCTCTGTGGTCTCATCATTTTTTAGATAAGGAAACTGAGACTCAAAGGTTGTCATTTGCCCAAGATCACACAGCTAATCGAACTATAATTCTTTCACTTTCTCTAAATGTCCTTCTTAGTCACTCTGACTCACATTTGTATTGTTTTGGACATTTTGGTCTTCTGGTCTTTTTCTGAGGTGTCCATTTTAGCTGTTTGCTAATTTCATTAGCATATCTACAAACCCAAGTGCATCTGGCAGGGTAAATCCCACTAGATTGCAAACTCTGTGATAATAAGAATTTTTGCCTGTCATGTTCACAGCTATATTCCCTGACACATAGTAGGTACTTTATACATGTTTGTCATATGAAAGATTTATTTATTTATTTATTTTTGAGGAGAAGGAAAGAGAAATTTATTAATTTGCTGGCAAATGAGGAGGTTGGCAGACTCCCATCTTAAAGTACCAACATCCTTGAAAGATTTATTGTTGAATGAATGATATGCCCACAGGAACTGAGGTCCAGGGATTTGCTTGTGGGCTGGGATCAGGCCTCATGAAGTTCTAGGGTCTGGGTGGTCTGTCCATGGGGGGTGTCCTTTGGGGTTTGGGGATCTAGATAGGAGTTACCCCAGGGCAGCCCAGATAGAACCACAGATGCAAGATCCATCCAGAATATGTAGCTGGGTTCTGAAGACTGCTTGCAAGAATGCATAAAATCCCAAAAGGTAGTGTGACTGTTCAAGCAAAGTATGTCTATCCTTGGTATCAGGACTAGAATGAGATCCTCCTGAGGATTCTCATAAACGTGTCTTCCATAACGAATACACCATGTCTTCAACAACATCCGTAAGGAAATGCTGTAGAGATATTCTATGGTCTTTCCTTTGTCTACACTCAGTAAAGGTGGATGGTGGTTTCTGGAAGCACACTCAGAAGGCACCAGGCTCAAGCCTGGTGTCACTGAAGAGGAGGCTTCCTCTCTGTTTTAATCATCCCTTCTCCTTCTCTGACTTTTTGTGTGGGTTCGCGTTCTAAGAGCAGTTGGGCACCCTGGGGAGACCTCATTCTTGAATTGTTCTAAAAACAGCACTAGAAATTTAAACACATGCTCACACACACTCTGTGTTTTCTCTCTGGCCCATTACTTACCCCAAAAGACGGGCTAGATCGAAAAGACCATTCCACTTGGAGGGAGCCCAAAGGAATGAAAAGGGTCTTCTTGTTTTCTAAATAAGATGATGAAAAATGCTCAACAGCCCAGCAACAGCCACCCAGTTGGATGCTGGGGCTCTTTATTTCAATGCAAATTTAAGACAGTCATGGCCCAATAAAGAGAAATGGGGCTGAGCAGGACCTTGTCCCACAGAAATGCAAGTTTTCATTCTCTCTGGCATGCTTTGCTGGTATGGCAGAGCTTTGGAAAAGCCAGTTATTCAAAACTAACACTTCCAAAGAGTCTTACAATTTTGTCTGGAGCTGCAAAAGAAATTTTAGACCTATCATTTTGTCATTTAAAGTCCCCAAATCTAGAGCCAGAATGATTAGGGATGCTGGCAGAGTTGCAGGGGAAAAAATGTCTCTTGCAAGGCTTTGTTCTGTTCCAGCGAGCCTGCCAGTTCTGCCTGTATGTCCAGCAAGAGATTGTGTAATCCCAACACTCCTGGGAGCTTACCAACCCTGAAAGAGCCTGCCTCCTACTTCAACCTGGTCCAGCAGGTCCCCCAAACAAAGAACCACTTCATTGTCTGTAGAACCAGCTTGGATCACATTCTGCTGGATTTAAAGCTATAATCCACCCACCTGACTTGCACAGGTGGCTGAGAAGTAGCCCTTTCCTCCTTTTTGTGTCAGAATTTCTGGGCTGCGTTTGGGTTTTATCTTTTTCCTCCCCGTGAAAAGAGAGGAAACAGAGGGTATGACAAGTGTTGCACATCCCTGAAGGAGGACAGGACCAGAGGGTGTGACCTCAGACTACAGCATGGGAAACGTTGGTTACATTAAAGGAAGAGTTCCCTGATGGGGCAGGTGATGGGCATCAGGAGTGGACTCTGCTCCCTGATGGTGGGATAGGAGAGTTGGGCAGGTCCCATTTCCACTTTGAGCTGCGTGAAATCGACTGGACTGCCTCCAAGTGGTGATCTAAAAGGGATCAGAAAGGTGCTGTCTCCAAGTATTTATCTTTTAAATATGTCCACTGTTAGGACTTAGTTTCTTATTGAAAGTTGTGGGTCTTAAAGATTACATGACAGAAAGAATGAAAGATTACATGAAAGAAAACATGATCAGTTTTCTAGTAGTGACAATTACTAGCAGGGAGGAAGCAGCTCTGGGAGAAGGACCACCTGGTGGGTCAAGGTTTAGGTTGGAATCCAGAAGAAGAGGGAGTCAAAAGAGGAGGAAACATTTTGTCTCCAGATCTCATTGCCTCTCAGATAAAGCAAGATAAAACAAAGCCTAGGGTCCCTCTGGGCCACCAGTGGGTTGAGAACATACAGGCAGGTTGGGGAAGGAAAAGGGGGAGAAAGAAGAGAGAAAGCAAAGAAAGAAACAGGAAGACTTCGGGTAAGGAGGGTCGGGTCTGGCCTCAGCGAGTTTGGCCGAGGGGCCATGCCCAGTTGGCCCTGTTATCAGCTACTGACTGCTGGTCCGTGGGTGTGTCCGAAGATGCAGGCAGAGTGATGAGGTGGAAGTGGCCCTGGCCTGGACCTTGGGGTTCTAGTCCCTGTTCTGTAGTAACTGGCTGAATGACCTCTGGGGTTTATTATCCGTACAGGAGGGGGTTGGCCCTATAGTCTCAAAGGTTGCTTCCAACTGGAACAGTTCTTGTGTTGTGAAATGGCGATGATTTTGAAAGCCAGGTGACTTCACTATCAGTAGGGAGCCACACCCTACCCAGAGGGCGTCCTAGTTAAGCCAAAGGAATGATTAGCTCTGGAGGCCTCTGCCATCCCTAGTTCCCAGCTGTTGGTAGAAAGTTTAGAGGAAAAGTGCCTGGAAAGTGCTGCTGGTCTTAATTCCTTTCTTTAACCTTGAGATAAGAATGCCTTTGTTTGAGTCTCAAGCATGTCTCAAGTTATGTAACTCACTTGTGTTAAAACTCTCCCTGTTTTATATTCAGCTTTCCAGCTGCCCTGGTTTACGGGCTTTAATTGAATAGGTGGCCTTGTATTTATGCTAATTTTTTCGTCTTTCTCTTTCAGATCTTGTCGGGATAATCACATTGGTTTGTTTAGTAAACACTGAGACCAGCTCTACCATCCAGGGGCCTGACAAATGGCCTGGGACAGCTGCTAGGAAAGTTTTGCTCCTGGTCAGGCCTTCGGAAAGGTTGCTTTTCAAGGGAACAAGTCCCAATCAACCCGACTCTGCCTCCTGTCCAAACCCATAGCCCTTAGAGAGCAACTCCTGGGACAAGATTCGTTCATCATTTACTCCTCGGAGTGGTCCTCCCTGAGGCCTCATCCCAAGTGGCTCCCTCCTCTTCCCTCCATTCTTAAAAAATTGTCTTTGTCCCACTGTTATTTGAAATTATATTATTTAGTTACTTTTGTTTGTAATAACTGCTGTGCCCCACCTTGCGCTGGTATGTGAGCTCCCTTCAAGAGCCGGGGAGCTGCCTAGCGGCACCCACAGCCATGCCTCACCTGCGGTTGGTACCGGATCAAGTAGTCAACAACCTTCTTTTGAGCACCAAGTATGTGCTAGACATTGGGCTTGCCGGGATGGAGGCATCTGTAAAAAAATAAATGTGTTACATTGTTAGGTCAGAGCCAAGAGGAAAACACACGAAACCCAAAGATGTAAAGAACTGTTTATTTGAGCATCTGGGTGCAGATGGGTGGAAGCTGAGAAAGGCGTCCACCCCCAAAATGGGGTCTAGTGAGTTTTTTATAGAGGGTTGGGAGGAGGGAGTGGAGTTAGGGGGAAATTAAACAATAATCGCAGTATACACCAAGTCCTTGACCTTTGGGAGGAGTTGTGCTGTAGCAGAAGGCTCGTCCTTGAGATGTGTTTGTTTTCAGTCACATCCCCCTTTCAGGCTTGCAAACCTTCCCCGTTTTGCCTGCTCAGCTGCCTTTTATCTCCCCTCGTCCCTCCCATCCCCTTTTCTGGTTTTACAAACCTTGCCTCGGGGCAAAGACCACAGACCTAACATACATGTTTGGAGTTATGTTGGCAAAATTAGAAGATTCCTCCAACCCTCCTGTTCTCTCCCGCTAAGTATTTGGGAGGCCACTATCCATTGATTCACTACTTGGCATTGTGCTGGGATAGGGGCAAGCGAATGCAGGGGATAGACAAGGCACATTTTCAAGGAAATCCCAGGTCTAGTGTGGGGCAGGCCACAAGGGGAGGACAGACATGTAAATGAAGAGCTCTAGCATAATGAGATTAGTGCCTTAATAGAGTGGTGCACACAGACAGTATTGTGGGAGCAGCAATCAGAGGAGGAAGAGAGACTTCAGCTTGATGGTACGTGAGGATTCAGTAAGAGTTTGACAGAAGAGGGGGAAGAGCATTCAAGGCATAAGGAACAGCATGTGCAAAATAGGGAGCCATGAGAGGATTTGTGTGTTGCCAAAATGGGGACAAGTTGGTGGAGCTCTGCACAGGTGCAGGGAAGAACGTGGAGGTGGAGGGGGGAGAAGGTGGGGAATGAGGCTGGGAAGGTTAGCTGGGGCCGGATTATGGAAAGCCTGGGCCCAGGGCCTAGTAAGGAAATGAGAAGTGGGCAGAGCAGCCCATAGAAATGTCAATGTCAGGCTTCCTGGGCTGGAAGGAAGGACTCTGGGCTTGCCAAAGGGAGGCATATTTGCAAAATTCCAGGTTCTAACTTGTGGCAGAAGCTCTGATACCAGAAATTTGCAATGACATTTTGGATGCATTCAGGGCTAGGGGCAGGTTTGGGAGGAGTTCTTTTAAAGAAAAAATGTAATATTTGATTATGAGATTGCTGGGGGGCCTCCCAGGGCCTTAGAAGGGGCTTGTACAAGTGAGACTCTCTGAAGCTTATGCTTTGTTAGCTTCACAGGGAAGCCACCTCTGGAACCACTGTGTGGCGTTTGTCCAAAATATTGCAAGTCTGAAGTAGGGCCTGATTATATGATGGCACAGCTGTTTCTCTGGGAGCAAAGTCTTTGGCTGCCTTTTCTTCCTCTGTTATGACAGGTCTGAGTCCTGTGCCCTCTTTCCCATCCACAGCCTCTCTCTAGGCGACCCAGCTCCCGTGCATGAGCCGCTGTGTCCTTGGTGGTCTAGCCCCTGCCTGCCTTTCTGATGCCCTCTGTTACCTCTCTCCCTGCCCCAGCCACATGGGCTTTTCATCTGGTCCTCCTACAGCCAAGCTCCTTCCCTCCCAGCACCTTTGCCTCTGCTGCTCCTTTTGCCTAGAGCACTCCTTTCTCAGAATTTCATTCTCACATCCGGACCCAGCTCAAACACCACCTTCTTAGACGTTCTCAGAGAGACCTTCCCTGCTCGTCCAACCTAAAGGAACCTGCTAGTTACTCTCTGCTGTGTGCCTTTGTCTTCTTCGTAGAGCTTTTCGCTAACCAAAGTCATCTCATTTTTTGTTTGCCTTTTTACTATCTGTCTTCTCCTACTATGTGACTGCTTGAGAACAGGGATTTTCTTTTTTTACATGCATATATCTTATTCTTTGTTTTTCTTTTTCTTTTTAATTATTATGTGTACATAGTAATTGTATATCTTTATAGGGTACATGTGATGTTTTGCTACAGGCATACAATGACAATTAATCAAAGCAGGGTAACTGGGGTATCCATCACCTCAGGCATTTAACATTTCTTTGTGTTAGGAACATTCCAACTCCACTTTCTTAGTTGTTTTAAAGTATACACTCACTTGTTGATTATAGTCACGTTGTTGTGCTATCAGATATTGTTCATTCTATCTAACTATACTTTTGTACCCAGTAACCATGCCCACTTTATCCCCCGTCCCTGCTTCCCTTCCCAACCTCTAGTGTCTGTCATTCTACTCTCCGTCTCCATGAGACAAATTATTTTTAATATTTAGCGCCCACATATGAGCAAGAACAGGTGAGATTTGTCTTTCTGTGCCTGGCTTATTTCACTTAACGTAATGGGGAACAGGGACTTCCTGTTTGTCTTGTTTGCTGTGCTCTATCCTTGGCACCTGGATTGGTTCACGTCACATGGACACTCATTTTGTCAGGAACCCAACAGAGTTCACTGATAGCGTTCTTACATAACTCTGATATTTTGCGTCTGGACTTTTCACTTACTAGTTTTTGAAAAACTTTCACATATATGACCTCACTTCCACCACAAAACAACCCAATGAGGTAAGTAGAAGAGGGGTTGTTGTGTCCCCGTATTTAAAGATGGGTAAACTAAGGTTCAGAGAGGTGGGATGACTTGTCTAAATTTTCCGGCTAACAAGGTAGCAGCACCAGGTCTTCTTCCATCAAGACCAACACTTTTCCCATTTTGTCTCGTATTCCTAAGTCTTGCTATTTCTCCTTAGAACAAAAGAATCCTCCATGTAAGAATTGAGAAAGTGTCTCTCTCCATTCCTCTAAGAGGGAGGGAAAATAGAGCTTGGCTTCCACGTGGGGATTTATAACAGAGGACCCAGACTTCACTTGTGGGTTCACCAGAGAATCAGGCTAATTATCATATAATGATGGTAGTTAAGTTTGGGCAATCACAGCACATTCCCTTAGTGCAGTAGAATTTTGTTACCTGTCACAAAAATGGCGAGGGACTTGAATTTTCGTTTTGATTTAACGTCAAAAACGTTGACTGCTGTACGATTTTGCATATTTCACCTTAAAAGCAAATCTATTTGATGGTGAATGAAGAATGAAAGCCAACCTTTCTATTTTTAAAAATAGAGGTAATAGAAATAGTGTTTTTCTATTTTGCAATTGAAATATTTTGCATAATTTTGCAAATATGCCTCCCTTTGGCAAATTGCCTAGAGAATCAGTGACGAACAGGGAGTTAAGATGCCTGAATTCCTGGCCCTAGTCAAAGACTACTGGAAGTCAACTTCTACAACTTTTCCGGGCTTCAATTCCCCATGAATTGAAAACTTTAGGAAATGTTGATGCATTTGTAATACTTGAATGTGACCCTTCTATGGATTTTTTTAAATGGATAAATAACGTATATAAAAAAGTGTGCAAATAATTCAGAGCTCAATGAATTTTCACAAAGAGTGCTCACTCATGTAATGAGCTCCCAGATCAAGAAATCAATCAATCATTACCAGCAAGCTAGAGTTCTCCTTTTGCCTCATCCCAATAACTACCATCCCCAAGCAAAAGTAACCACTATCCTAAGTTCTACCACATGGATTAGTTTTGCCTGCTTTTGAGCTTTATATAGATGGAATCATATAGTATGCAGTCACCCTTTTTTTTCTGGCTTCTTTTGCTCCATTATGTCGGTAAGACTTGTCCATGTGGCTGCTTATAGCTGCAGTTTTGTTTATTCTCACTACTCTGTAGTATCTTATTGCCTGAATATACTATATATCCATTCTACTGTTGATGGTCATTTGAGTTGTTTCCTTTTGGGGCTATTATGAATAGTGCTGCTGTGACCATTCTTTTTTATTTTATTTTATTTTATTTATTTATTTATTTATTTTAATTTATTTTTTTAATTTCAGAATATCATGGGGGTACAACACTTTGGCCATACACATTGCCCCTGTTCTGCCCGTGTCAGAGCCACAATCGTGGTCGTCTCCCAAACTGTGCTCCCCACATCCATTCAGTGAGAGTTTTTCCCATCCCTTCCACCCCCCTCCCGCCCGCCCGCCCTCAGATGAATGTTATTGCCCTGTGTGATGTAAGTGTTCATCAGTTATTACCAGTTTGATGGTGAGTACCGGTGGTGCTTGTTTTTCCAATCCTGTGACACTTCGCTTCGAAGAATGGGTTCTAGCTCCGACCAGGATAATACCAGATGTGTTAATTCACTATTGTTCCTTATTGCTGAGTAATACTCCATGGTATACATATACCACATTTTATTGATCCACTCGTGTATTGATGGGCACCTGGGTTGTTTCCACAACTTTGCAATTGTGAATTGTGCTGCTATGAACATTCGAGAGCAGATGTCTTTATTATAAAATGTCTTTTTTTTTTTTGGATAAATACCCAGTAGCTATGACCATTCTTGTGCATGTCTTTTGGTGAAAAGATATATGGATTTCAGTTGAACATAAATCCAGGGGCAGAGTTGCTGGATCACGGCAGAGTTGCTGGATCACCTATGAATATACAAATATTCATAGGTACTGCCAAACAGTTTTCTAAAGTAGTTTCACCAATTTATTCTCCCCTCACCGATATATGAGAGGTCCAGTTGCTCCACATCCTTGTTAACACTTGGCATCATCAGTCTTCTCACTTTAGCTATGCTTGAATGTGACTCAGGATGGATTTTCATGTATTTAAATTATAACTAATTTAAATTTTGTCATAATTTAGTAAATATATTTGTAGAATGATATAGAAGGAAACTGAGATTAGGTAGAGATTAGACCACTTGTGATGCTTAGTTATATTCTTGTCTTGTGGTGTTCTCCAAGTCCTTCATATGGATAGGTTCAACCCACTCAACAAGATGACAAGCTTCTTGAGGTCAAGGGCTTTATTGTAGGCTTCTTTTATAGTTGATATAGTCCTCAGCACAGTGCCGGGCACAGATTAGGTGCCCAGGAAATTCTGATTGGATTGGGCTGAAGTAAATGATGGAGGCAAGCCCACTAAGGTCTATGGACTATTTCTCTGTTCACGGTTTGTTGCCTAATCACCCCATTTTCAGGTACTTCTTAGGGTGATGAAAGGACAAAGGAGAGAGGAATTCTAGAAAATGTTCAATCTCTTTGTCTTCCTCCAGAGCCTACATTCCAAACACTGAAAATCTTTAGGTAGAATGAGCCCTCCTATTTTTGACTGGATTTTCCTGAGGCATATACCTTAGGCTACCAGAAAATGGAACAGACAGAAGACTGCCTTACCCTGGGTTGTCAGGAGGGAGCATTGTTCGTGTCCTCCCATGCTTGAAGGGGTGCTGTGGACTCAAAATGTCTGATCTTATTACACTAACCTGATTTCCCTGTGGCTGAATCCAGTTTGATAGAAATTTCTCCAAAGGCTACAATAATCAGTAGGATACTTAGTTTCCCTTTTTGCTGATTTTTAAAAATTGTGTCCTAATTTTTAAGAACTATTTCTGTCATCTCATAAGCAAAAGGATCTGTACTCAATTGCCCATTTCAACATGCAGCATTGTGTCATGCTATGCTCATTTTTGTTCATATTGAATATTGGCTATTTCTGGATTGAAATCCTGAGATGTTACACTAGGACATTTTAGTAGATCTGATTTAGCTTGGAATTAAGCATTTCCTGAAAATTACTGGTGGAAATATTCCTCCTGGCCTTTCTTTCAGTTTTGGACCCTGACATGCAGCAAGAAAGATGGGTTTTAATGGTCATAATCATGAAGTGTGGATTTAAAAAGGAAGAAAATAGGGACCTTGAGAAACATGTATACAGAGCTGATAAAACAGAGTCTATCTGAGCCAGTTTCCAAACTCTATGGGTTACCTGCTGTCATGCATATAGAGTGTGTGTGTGTCTGCGTGTAGGAGATAGAAGAAATAAATTCCTGGAAAGAATATTATGGTAAGATACTGAAAGCATATCAGATAGTAATTGTACACTGTCACTAATAGGAACAGTCTTGTTCTGCAAGCTGAAATAGTGATCACAGGTAATCAGATCTGGGGCTCTGGGGCTTTCCATGATCCAGCGATTGCTGCAGACTAGACGAAGACACAATGGGATGTTTCATTCTCTCCTCTTTCTCTCCTAGCAGGGTTGGCCAGTTTCCCAAGATTTGGAGGGAGAGGGAGGAGGGCTGTGAGTTTCAGAATGTTTTTCCTTTGGGAATTGGCCCCATGTCTCAGATCACCCAATAGATAGTTCTCTCCTTTCATCAAGGTATTTGCTTTTCAATCTCAGATTGAACTGGCTATGACTCTTAAGTTTATTAAATTCAGGTCCCTTAGGCAACTCTGTGGGTATTTTTGATGAGGTAGCCAGAGACTATGAGCTCAAATGCTTGGGGTGGGCCAGGGAGGTAGCGTGAGTGTGAAATGAGGTCTGTGGCGAGCTGGTGAATCTATTTCTGACCAAAGGGGGATCTGTTAGTTGGCTTCAGACAATGGCCAGTGGGTAGGTAGACTGGCTCAGGTGGTCAGATCTTCTGATTTTTCCAAATAAGCCAGAAATCCAGATTTTTAAAAACATGTATAATTTGTGACAATAAGATAAACAGGATTTTCAACCACACAGCAAGGTCTCATAGAAACCCAGGACCTCTATAAACATCCCAAGTCAAGGGAGGAACAAGAATAGCACATGCCTGGTACTTAGTGATAATTGGAAGGTCCTTTATCACGTCAGTGGTGTAACTTATGCTTCTCAACTGGTGGCATGTTTCAACACAAGCCACCTATGTAACTCACATTAATATCTCCGGTAATTGTAGAATTCTTGACCAGGTCTCAGGGCTTCCTGTTGTAGAAAGGCCTTTGTTACTTCAGTTATGCCCAAATGAAGGGGGCGTTTTCCTTGTGACAAGTGGCTTACAGGCGAAAAGGAGGAGATGGTAGGTCAGGATATGTTTGGAAATCACGCCCAGTGTTCTTATCAATGACAGACATTATGGGATGCCTCTCTATCAGCCATTCCTTCCTTCTTCCTGCTAACAGCATCCCAATTTTGTTCAGATATCAGGCAACTTACATGCTTCAGGGAAAGCTGGTTCTAGCCCAAAGCAGAGTGGATCTTGATCACATCAAACCAATCATGGTGAGTCTCTTTTCCTTGCCAGAAATTAGTTTAGAAATGGGCATGTATAGTAATTCTGTGTACCTAATGAGACTGAGGGAAAGTCTAAGGGGGCTTCTTGGAAATTTTCCTTCTGATGAGAAGAGATTCAAGGCAGGAAATAGACCCTATTTTGTTCACACTGTTACATCTTTATGGTACACTTAAAACTTTGGCAGCCAGTTCATTATTATACAGGATAAATATGTGGACAAAAGTCAACCTACAGAGGAAGAAAAAGGCAGAAAATTGGAAAAAAAACCAGGTGCCTTAATGATATGCCTTAATGATGTCATTGAGCAGTGAGTTAACCAACCCTGAAACCATCCTCCCTTTGAACCTACTGTTGTGTGAGATAATACATTCTCCTTGTTGATGACGTTTCTGGTTGGATTTTCTGTTACTTTCATCCTAAAGCATCCTAACCGAAACATGTATTAGTAATGATTATTCCACTTAGAATATTGAAAGAACCTAACTTTCCTCTCAAGATTAGAAAGTGTCCACAAAGAGCAGTGGACTATGAGTTTTAATGTTGCCCTTTATGTTTAAAGAAGCCTCCACAGGTTACAGCTGTCTGTTTGTGGAGGAACCTACTGAAGGCTTAGGTGTGAGCGGAGGTCTCCCCGGCAGGACAGGAGAGCTATCTTGGAGCATCCATGGTGGATTGGTAGTTTATGCCCTACACCCTATCCTCAGGTATACTGTGTGGGGAGTCAAGTGCAGTCTTAGAGCCGAATCACCCAGGCTCATTGAGCTGCAAATGATCCGGACTATCAAAGGATCTGCGAAGTCACCTTTTGGCTGTGATTGCTATTTGCAAGCCCTCCCTCAGTATGCCAGATCCCCCGCCCACTGTGGGCACTGCACTCATCCCTGTGTTCACCTGCAGCACCTCCTATGTGTTTCCTCTATCAAAACATCTGTTGCATCGTCCTTTCTATTTCCCTCCTGTCTTTGTTGTCTGCATCCTTCTTCTCTCCCTGCCCCTCAAGAGGGAATAAAGAGCTGGCCAAATTACTGCTTTAGGGAATTGCTTTAATGGATGTTGGAGAGGATAGATCAGAAACCAAGATCTTATTCTCCATTTCCTTGCTTGTGGGGCTTGGGAACGTCGTTATTTAGCGAGTGGATTCACATTCCCCAGACGCATATTGGATGCTACCACATCTCCTTTCTTTTTTTTTGGAGCCTGAATTTTTGCTGCCTAATTTCTCCTTTCTCCCTCCTGACCACAGTGGACATTTCATTGCTTCAGTTAGACCTTCATAAATCACCAGAGGCCTGTTTTTTCCTTCTATCCTTCCCAGAACATCTGCGCACCTAGAACTTCAGGGCGTTTCCTGGAGCTCTTCTGACTTAATTTTGGGAAATAGCCATATACGAGTCTTCTGCACACAGTGCTTAATCTCCACCAATTTCAGCTTCCCACAGAATGGCTCCCAGCTCCCAGTTCTCATATAAGCCTTATGAAAGATATTAAAACCACTCGAGAATAGTTTTTTTTTTTTTTTTGAGACAATGTCTCACTCTGTCTCCTGAGCTAGAGTACAGTGGCGCAATCATAGCTCATTGCAACCTCAAACTTCTGGGCTCAAGCAATCCTTCTGCTTTGGCCGTCCAAGTAGCTGGGACTACAGGTATGCACCACCACGCTGGGCTAATTTTTCCATTTTTTGTAGAGACAGGGTCTCACTGTGTTGCTCAGGCTGGTCTTGAACTCCTGGCCCCAAGCAGTCCTGCCTCAGCCTCCCAAAGTGCTGGGATTACAGGTGTGAGCCACCGCGCCCAGCCACAACTACAACTTTTATGATAAGAAATAACCTGCCTATCTTGTAAAGAACAACTACCGGACCTACAGACATGGTGAACTTCCCCTAGCTTTTCTTCATTGGTCTGGATGTGATAAATCCTCAGTCACCATCAATTAAGGAGGAAATAAAAGAAAACACGAATGTATATGAGGAAAGGGCCCTGGGATACAGGGGGTTGTTAGTCTTGACCTTCACTTTTAAATATACCTATGAACTAGAACCTAAAAATGCTGGTTTCCAATATGGATCTGCACATTTTTGGTTCTACATACTTAAAATAAGAATAGGAGGAATATATTTAATCCATGCTGAAATTACTAAGTATGATTATTTTAAACATCTATTGTGGGGCAGTTTTGACCTACTGAACTAGCACCAAAATATAGCTAGTGAGGACAATATTTCTTTTTCAAGTCCCTTTAGGTCCCTGCCTCCCTCCTTTCAGTATCGATTTGCACCCATTGTTACTAATGTACCTTGTTTTGTGCTGGGTTTGTCAAACATCCAATGCCGTTGTGGGGAGGACAGCTAGGATTAGTTGAGAGCAAGGCCTGAGTGGTGAATGGTGGAGGAAAGACAGTATCTGGTTCCCTGCTTGACCTCCTGGAAGGCATTGGATACCCCTGGTTAGAAGGGTGAGGCCAGAAACAGAGGAATTGGCTTCATGAGACTTTGAGGCATTCCCAGCAAGAGGTGAGATTAAGAAACTGCAAAACTATTCTTGAGAGACTATGGAATCCTTGGGCACAAGCAGAACTGCTTAGGAACAAAGCATGGCTCTGCATAGAATTCTTCTCAGCTCTGGTACCCAGTGGACCAGAGACTCTAGGAGCATCAGCAGTCTGTGCACTTGGCACAGACCCTAGCTTTGTCCACTGGCACTGTTAGCAAGAGCAAGGATATGGCTCCGTCCCCGACAGCACTGACGGAAACAGATGCTGAAGGGAGGGGGTATTGTAGGGGATGGTAAGGCTGGGCACAGAGGTACGTGAACATCAACACTTGCTCAAGAAAAAACCAGCCAGCCGGCCTATAAATGATAGTGGTACATTGTACCCCCTTCAGTTTGGTGGAAATGACCTACTTCAAGGTTAAATACATTTTTCAAGGGTTCTTATCACAAATTCAGAATTGGAATCTTGCTGCTCCAGTTTCTGGGTTGTCTGTAGCAAGTGTGGTTATTTCTAAGGATGATTTTTCATGGATTAAAATATGTAACACATGGTTGCACTGGGAGAGAGCATGCCCTTGAGATGCTGCAGAGGTTTCTGGAATGCAGCAGAGAATGGGTACAAGTTGGAGGGCATGGGTTGCTGGTGCCAGCACAGCCCCGGTATTGTATCCACAGGGCAGTGATGGCGGATGTGCTATGCTTCTACAGCAACAGGTGTCCCTCCTTGTAGCACTCTGGGCTCTGGATTTGAGAAGCAGACTACCCTGAATGCGTTGGAGCAGCACTCAGTTTATCTTCTGAGATCTGCCGTTAATGTCACATGGCGATGGGTGGTGGCAAAAAGCCCAGTGGAAACACTACAGGTATTCAACCGTGACCTTTGACTCAACCATGGAGAGAGGACAACCCTTAACCCTTGGGTGGTTTGTTCATCCTGCAGGGTCCTAAACCCTAATTTAAGGAAGGGACTTGTGGTTGGGGATGCTCAGGCCAACCCTAAGGTGCTATTGGTATCATACACCTGGAGTTCTTCAAGCTGCTACAGGCCATAGAGCTTAGCAGTTCAAGTGTGAACTCCAGAGTTCTATCTGTGTGGCCAAAGCCCAGCTCTGCTATTTTATAAGCTGGGCAATCTTGGGCAAATTATTTAATTTCTCTTGGCTTCAGGCTTCTCAGTGTAAAGTGTAAAATGTAGTAGTACCTCTGTTTTAGAGTTATGGTGAGGATTAACTGAAAAAAAAAAAGGTAACATGTTATATGGTAATATGAATTCCCTGGCACCTGTAAGTACCTGATGAACGTTAGATGTTATTATGAGTATTAGTAGAGGATTGATTCCTGGGAGTTTCCCCTGTGACTTGAGAACTTGACTCCAGTATTGTAGGCTCTGTTGTTTCTACTCCCTCCTAGAACAATGGCTGAAGGACAGGGCTGCAGAGAGAGTGGAAAGCTTCCTTGTGTGACCACCTGGCAAGGGGAGGAGGCCTGGGCTGTGTGTCTGGATCCCCGTGCTCTTGTGTGGGGCTTTGGGGGACTCTGCTGCAAGGTGGCTTGGCTTGTCTGGTCCCTGGGTGTCTGCATTCTTGTCTGTGGAGCTGGAGCTGAGCCGCCTGTGCTTGTTCTTTGGCTTGTCCAGGACCTGGTGCTCCTTTTTGCTGCCTCAGGTCCCCTTGGTGTGACTTACCTGTCTGAATCTCACCTAAAACTGCCATCTGATTCCTGGCTTAATGTACTGCTATGATGACCTCTGGTTCTTAACTCAGCCAGCTCCTTAGTCTTCTATGGTGCATGTGGTGACCTCTGGGGCCCAGGGAAGCTCAGAAGGGATAACTGAGGCCCATATCCACCTAACCACCATGGACCATCATTTTTAATCTGCTGAACCATTTCTTAATGGAGTAAGGCCACCCTGTGGAGCAGTTTCTGCCACAAGCTCCACATGGGGGAGGGGGCACAAACCCCCTCTGCTTTCTGTTTTCTCCTCTATTTAACATCAACTTTGGGGATGTACGTCCTGAAGCAGCAAAGCAGAAAATATATATCCTTTGTCTCTCTATTCCTATGTTCTTGGACTCCAAGGTGACAGGAACATGTGTAAGGTCAGAGGTTAAAAGTGTCCTACTGTGCCTAGAGAGTGGAGGAAAATAATATTTGCAATGTATGGAGCCAGAAACTAGACTATGGAAAATTCTTCCAATCACTAGATGAAAAAAATTGTGAAAAGAGAATTTTGTCCTAATCAGTGATGATTAAAAATGGAATCTCTCTTGTCAAGAATATACTGCAAAATAAAGCACATACAATTATAAAAGCCCCATGCATTTTCCATCCAAAGAGTACCTGAGATTGTCACTAAAAAGAAAACTTGATATGCCCTGAAATCTGAAGCTCCTACGTGAAAGAGACCGGATAGAGGTTTTCTCAACTTTGACAACAATCCTAAAAATTTTTACAGCATTTGCAATAAAATGTTATGAAGCTGAAAGAGACTTTTCTAAGTGACCAATAAATGAAAACTTTATTGACTATGGTGCTACAGGAAAAAACTAAGTTGCCTTTCTATTCTCTCTTTAGAAAATGATATCCCCAAATTGGCATAATATAAAGAGCCAATCAAAGACTACATAGCCCAAAAGTCAGGAAAAAAATGTTTTAGGAAGGTATGCCATGAAGTTAATCAATAAAACAATTACTATTTTTCTGTATGTTTGTGAAGTTTGTGGTATGTGTTAGCTTTATAAAATTTGTGATTTGGAGGGGATTTCTCTTCTCATTCCAAATAAACACTTACTTTCATAATTTGTCTTGATTCATAATTTGTTTTCTTAAATGAATTCCCCACATTTGTAGATGCTTTAGGCCCCTTCAAGTACTAAATCTGTCCCTAAAGGGAGCTATGTGGCCCATAGTGTAAATGACAATGGCCACTGATGGATATTTGGGCACACCTGCGGGAACATGTCCTACAGGTGAATGCCATTTATCACTTGCATTACTGTCAAACAAAACAAAACAAAAAAATTAAGAACCACTGTTTTAGAAAGCAGAAGCAAACAAGTAACTTTACCAAAGAGTGATTTTGACTATCTGAATCCAGTGTTTATTATTGCTATATATTTGCTTATGTATATGTTTACTACACATACATGTTTATACACTGGCATTACACCATGTGCATGTGTTCTGGTTGTCTACTGCTGTGTAACAAATTACCTCAATACATATCGTCTTAAAACAACAATCATTTCTTTATGTCTTACTATATCTCACCTTCTTGGAAAGTGATCAGGATAAGCTTGAAAGATCAATATTTGCCAGGCAGACCTAGTGACAGTGGCATTATATGCACTATTTCAGTTTAAGCCAAAAACTCTTGGGAAAATGGAAGGAAGAAATTCATATTCTGAGCATTTGTACTTGAAGACAGACACCAAGAGTGCTGGAGGAGGAGAGAAATGGCCTGAGACTTGGGGGAAGTGTTTGAGGTGAGGTGCAGATTTCACCGTCAAAGTATAATGATGAAACTACTTTAGTGGCAGTGAATCCAAGGATTACATAGGTTACAGCAAAAACAATGAATTCTAAGGACATTGTCAAGGTGGAGGGTTTCTGCCTCCCAAGCAGCCAGCCAGATTTTAGGAGTTTGGAATTAAGCTTGGGGGTAAGATGAAAAGAAAGATTTGGCTGCTTTCCAGTTATAAATAAAGTATGCAGATTGTAATAAGCCCAATGTAGACATTGTCTTAATCTTAAAAGAGGCCAAGATATGCAGTTCCTTCTGTGAAGTCTGGGTTTCCCACTGACTTCAAAGACATTCCTGAGGGCAGGCAAGTTACAGGGAATGCATTAGGCATTGTCCAGATAGGCTGTCTGGGATGGATACCGTTCATTACCCCTTTCTCAGAGGAGACTAAAGCACGCAGCAGCGTTTGCTTCAGGCTACAAGCACATTTTCTGTATCATAGTGGTTATATTCACTCCCTTGTTATTATTTTTGAAAAAGTGCTATAGGATATCATATAGTGCCTAGAGAGTTCCAGCCAGTGTTATTTTGTATGATGATCTTCTTTTAGGTAGATTTAGCTATCTACTTTTCCAAAAATACCCAAGCAAGTCCAGTTCATGGATTTGGATTTTTGTCACTCCCACTACTAACTCATTTTAGCAACTACAAGAGACCTGTGAACTCTACAGAAGTCAAATCGTTCAAGTAGATGCTCCCATTGCATCCAGGAGAGGCTCATCGTGGTTCTCACAGATGCCCTCATCCTGGACCTCGTCCACTTCAAAACAGTATCCTGGACATACAGAAACTATGATTCTAGCTACTTAGTGGTCTGTATAAATGATTAGAGAGTTTTCAGTGCCTAGCCACAAGGCCATTGGGTTATCCGAAGATACACGGTTAAGGACGTGGGCTCTCAAGGCAAACAACTAGGTTGAAATCTCAGCTCCTTAATTTACTAGACATGTGGCCTTGAACAAATTATATAACCTTTTTAAGCCCCAGTTTCTTCATCTGTAGAAGGCTGATGCCAATAATCCTTGCCTCACAAAGGTATTTTGTAGATTAAATGAAATTATGAATAGGTATTATTAATTATGCTCCTGCTCATCAGTCTATTCTTAGACCAGGAAGAGCTGCTTTATTGGAGCACTAATCATGATGGCTATCATTTACTGCCATGTGCCAGCCATTGGGCTAAATACTTTACCTACATTATCTGCAACCATAATGCAAAATTCTAGAAAGAGATCTTTACAGCAGAGGAAACTGAGGGTCAGAGAAGCTAATGATCTTCCTCAGGGTCATAAAACCAAGTGGCAGAGCTGGGGTGTGAACTCTAAAGCTGGTATTCTTTTTCCTAAGCCATCCTGATGCTCATGTATCCCAGTTTAAGTCACTGCCCCTGTGGATGAATATGAGTGGGAAGGGTCATTATTTCCCTCTTGCATTCATAAGGAACAGCTGTCCTTTGCTTTAGAGAAAAATGGACACTTAATATTGAGCGGTAAGCCCACGTGGAAACCCATCCACCCACAGTGTTCCATATAGAGCAACTGCCTTTCAACATGTCCACAATTCTCAACATGAATGGTTGTGCCAGAGAGCACTCGTGTCCAGGCTTCTACAAGTATTAGTCCCAAGGAACCCTTGATGTTCTTGATTTGATCTCCCTTAGAGGGTATAACCCAAAGATCCTGACTCACTAGCTTTGGATATAAATAAAATCTTTCTGCCAATCAATAACCCCAAATCCTTATTCTTGCCCACATCTACTCCAGCAGGAACTCTGATTTCCCTCTGTCCCTGCAAAAAATTTCCTCTCTGGCCCTTCCCCCAAAATGTTTAATCCCAAAGGAAGCCTGGCATATGGCAAATCAGTTTATTAGCCACAGTCACTGTGCAACTTCTGGGATTAATCAATGGTCACTACCTCTGAGGTCAATGAAAGGAGCCTGCAGAGTCCCTCATGAGAATGCCAGTGATCATTGGGTGAAGCACATGTTTTTTTAGCGCCTCTAATGCTGCTGGTTCCCAAGGCCAATTCCCCAGCCCTGTCCTGCTTTTTGTATCCTAGGACCTGAAGCAATTCTGCCTGTGTCCAAAACTTCATATAGACTCAGGGAAACAGCTTGTTCATCTTCTGTCAGCCATTCTTGCACAAGAAAACACACATCTTCAGGAGCAACAATTTCCAAGCATGATGTAGCTTAAACAGTACTTCCAGAAAACACATCACTGAAAAGATAACAAGGTCTGCAAAGATGCAGTTTGCCCCCAACATAGACAGCCTTTTTCATTCTCAGAGAGAGCAATTTATCTCATTTCAGCCACAGTAATATTCAACACCTTTTCTATTGGGGTCACTGCTTTGTATTTGTCTACCTGTTTCCCTTACCCTAACCCTGACCTGTCCATCTGATGTCTCCCAAACGAGGGGAATAGTTTTCACTAATAGATATCCAATCTCTACCTCCTACAGGGAGGAACATTCCTTCTCCCTTATACCATCTCTATGAAGGCTAAAATGATTGTAGAGTGAGTTCTACTCAGTTATCACTGTTGGTACCCTGTGTTTTCTTTCTCACATAAAAGGCTCTTAAGACATAAGAGTCTTCCTGAGTTGTGTCAGTGGAAGGTTTTCTTTAGGAATCATTGGCTTTTTTTCTGGGAAGCCAACATTTTCTTTTTTTAAAATAAGGGTTTGACTCATCTTGATCCAGATGTAGTAACCCCACACAGGGGAGGGAAAGAGTTTAGGGGCTAAGATGGGCAGAACACCGAAAAGAGAAGAGCATAGTGAAAGTGAAGAACAGAAAAGAAAAAAGAAAAGCACAAAAACATATGGGGTGGTAGACTAGATTAATAGGTAGAATTGGATTCCTTAAAATTGAAGGCATAGTGAGGGAAACCATAAGGTCTCTTATTACATGCAAGATGTTCTGCATCTTTCAAAAGAATGCCTGCACTAAATAGTCAAGGGTGATTTGACTTAAGTGAATGCTGCAGGTTGGTAGGGACTTAGGTAGCTTTTTCTTTTGTTGACTGTATCAACTTTAATGTAGCAAACAACCTATGCTGTCCTATTTGTAAACAGTTTCTTTTTTTTGTGTGCCTCAGCAACTATTTTTAGTGAATAAATCTTTGTGGAATAACACTTTTAAAGATTTTTTTTTCTTTTCTTTGCCATCTTTTTTTTTTTTTAAAAATACTATGTTTTTTGGGTCAACGATAAAACAGAAAATGTCCTGACAAAGTGAGCTCACCAAATTGTATGTTACAGACGTAAGATAATTGTGACTCTTTTTTTAAAATGTTAAAAATGTATTTTAAAAAATCTATTTTAAAATCTTGATAATCTTGATAATTGTACATCAAGACGACTTGCTATCATCTAACAAATTGATAAAGAGCCTGCCATTAATATGAAGGAAGGGGTAAGGGTAGTTATTCTTTGGATTGTGGTGGTGGTTCAGGTTCGAGAACTAGAACCTTAGTTACCCAAAGAATATTGTCAAGAACATGGATATGGTTATTCTCTTAGATGTGACAACTGGAACAAACTCCTGATTCTGTTGAAATATATTTGGATACAGTCTGTGCCCTTGGCTTTTCTGTAAACCAGTTTAATTCTTCCTTTCTGACTTCTCAGGGAAATCAAGCAATTTCCAGAGCTCCTGGGAGGAGAAAGGAATAAAGAGTGAGTAATTATTAACATTAGGAAAGAGTAAGGGAAACAGAGAGGCAGGTTCTCCAATTCACCTATATTAGATAGACTTAAAGTGCAATGATGACATTTTCACAACCAAACCTCTGAAGGCATGACTTAATATGCAATGGGAGAGTATGTTTCAAATCAGAATCATCTGGAAAAACTGGACTGTATGGTTGAAGAACGTATGGACAGTTTTCCTTCCATTCTAGAGACAAAGAATAGGCTGTGCAGAATATCCCAAGGTATTTTTAACTGTATTTTATATAGAAGGTGAACAAACTATATATCAGAAATGGACTTTGAGAAACTCTGGATCATTAGTTATCCTGTTTAAAAATTTCCAGAGGGGTATCCCAACTGGTATTGCTTACTTGTGCCAACGTTTTCTAACATTTTTTTCTAGGCAAGAAGTCATTTTTAATGTCTAATTTAGGTCCTTCCTCCTGAAATCTAGAGCTCTCTTATCACAGAAATTTGTTAAAAGTCTGAATAAGCCACTTGCAAACTAATTAAAAAAAATAGGCAATGTGGCAGCACTACAGAAAGTGTGTAAAATAGAGAATAAACATAACCCCATCTCATCCTGCCACCTGCCTTTCACATCTCTTTCCAGTTTTTTTCCATGTCCACACATGTTTTTATATGATTTAATCTACTTTTTTCCTACTTGATGTTATAGAAACTTTCCTCTATTGCTAAATTGTTAATGATAGTCATTTTTAATAATTGCATGATACATGGAGTGTAGGTTTTGAAAGATCTTTGAACCCATCAAAGAGATATGATGTTTTGCCTTTTTAAAACAACAGGTTTTTAAAAATACGTTTTTAACATTTTAAAGAAAGAGCCCTCTTTTTTGAAAACAAGTTCAAAATTACAAAAAAGTTTCAAGAATAAGACAACACAGAACACTTGTATACTCTGTATCCAGATTCATGTATTGTTAACATTTTGCTGCATTTGCATTATCATTTGCTTTCTCTCTCTCACCCTCTTTTCTTTGTTTCTTTCTATATGCATAATATTTTTATAAACCATTTAAAAGGAAGTTGCATATATCATAGTCCTTTATTCCAAATTGTCCCAAATTTGGCCAGTGGGAACCTCTTCAAGTTGACTTCTGTGTCTTTGTGACATGCCCCATTAAATTTTTGAGTTTCTCCCTAAATTCTGCCACAGAAATGATGCTCATGGCTCACCTTATACCAATCCTGCCCCAGCACTGGAATCCGCCATTTCTCCAAGGACTCCTGTCCTTTTAGTAGGGAATGGTATTAAAGATCAAGCAAGACTGGGCAGTAGGTATGATCATTGCTACTTGGGTGTCTTTGCTTACAGGCCCTTTTTGTGGACAAGGTTGAGAAATACACACACACATACACGCAAATATACATCTATATGTATGCATATACATATACATGCATATTTACACTTGCATGCACACAAGTACACATATACATATTTTAGAAATCTTGAGTCCATATCAATACCTCCAATTTAATCCATTCCATAGGGTTAATCTTGCCTTCCCTCTTCCATTATCTGTATGTTCCTCCTTCCCCATTGAGAACTCTGGCTCTCAACAATATCACATACACTCATTTGCTCAATCTTTTAATACACCTAAAATAAGTGCAGAATTGCTCTGCCCATACCTCTGCAAAAACAGGTCTATTAAAAGAGTTTTGGATTGGTTTGCTGTTCTTCCCCAACCCCAACCAAGACTCAGAAATACTTATGGTTCAATACTGTGTTTGTAAATTACTTGGATTAGTTGGTTGTCCATTTTTTCTTCTTCAGGGTGGTTATGCTATTATTATAATTTCAAATATTGTTAAGATCATTTATTTAATTTGTTTTCAGTTTTTTGTTCCCCCCTCCCATTCTTGTTGATTTAATTTTTTTTTCTGATCGCATAGAACATGTTTCCAAAAGTCAACATTGTACAAAAAGGTACACTTAGAGAAGTGTTAACTCCTGTATTCCTTCTATATTCTTTCTACCTCTGGAGGGAACTCACTTTATTGTTTTCTGTGTAACCTTTCTGGGTTTCTTTTTGTACAGATAAGTAGATATATGTATATTTTATTAGTTCCCCTTCTCACACAAAAGGCAGCATACTAAATGTACTTTTTTGCATTTTGTTTTTTTTCACTTAAGAATGTCTCTTGGAAATCACCACATATCAGTTTGTAGTGATTTCTCTCTCTCTCTCTCTCTCTCTCTTTTTAATAGCTGCAAAGTGCTCCATCATGAGTATTTATCATAGTTTATTTAACCAATCACCTATCCTTGAACTGTTAGATAGTTTCCAATATTTTGCCACTGGAAATAATGCTGCAGTGAATATCCTTGTGCAAACGTATTCTTTTGTATTGTTGGAGTTGTATCTTCAGGGTAAATGCCCACAGAGAGATTGGTAGGTCAAGTGTAAAAGCAAATGAGGTTTGTTGGATATTGCCATATTCCTTTCCACAGGGGCTATACCATTTTGCATTCTCACCAGCAATGTATGACATATATGTTTCCCTCACATTCTTGGTGACAGAATGCAATCATAAACTTTTGGATTTTTGCCAACCTAATGGGTGACAAATGGTGTCTCAGTGTGGTTTTAATCTGCATTTCTCTTATTACGAATGAAACTGAACATTTTTTCATATGTTTAAGGTCCATTTTTAGACCTTTCATTTTTTGTGAATTATCTGTGGATGTCTTTTGTCCATTTTTTTCCAACAGGATTAAAAAATTTTAAAGTTATTTGGCAGAAGCACCCTTTGATACAATTTCCATTAACTGAAGGCAGAACCCTAGAGTACCTGCTGTGGATAAGCTATAGAGTCTACCCTCCAGAAACTCATAGTCTATAAGCTGAACACTATCACAGTGGGGATGAGCATAAACTCTGCCTTCAAATGCCAATCCTGCCACTTAGGTAGGTTATTTTACCACTCAGTGCCTCTGTTTCTCCATCTCCAAGATGATAATAGAAATAGCACTTACCTCTTAGGATTGTTGTAAGTATTAAAAGACTTGCCATATGTAAAGTACTTTGAACAGTGCCTGGAACAGTAAACATTCCACAAACAGCTATTTACAGTCAAGAAAA
This sequence comes from Daubentonia madagascariensis, assembly GCA_023783475.1. Classification (NCBI taxonomy): domain Eukaryota; kingdom Metazoa; phylum Chordata; class Mammalia; order Primates; family Daubentoniidae; genus Daubentonia; species Daubentonia madagascariensis. The sequence continues at coordinate 32,538,337 of JAKFHU010001035.1, read as the reverse complement.
TGCTCTCAATACATGTGATTTGATCCCATAAGAATCCTGCTGTATTGTTACAAAAAATGAGGAATTGGAGGCTTAGAAATATTAAGTGAATCAGTGGTAGAATCAGAATTATAAGCCATTCTTTGATTCATTCATGTATTCACTTGTTCATTCCACAGGTATTTATTGAGGTTCTGCTATGTACCTGGTCTAGGTGCTGGAGATATACCCCAGGCAAGGCAGATCTTTGAGCTCCTGGAGCTCACTTTCTTGTGGTGGAGAAGTCTGTGTGGGGTGCAGACAGAGACAAAAAACAGGGAAACCCATTTTGTCCTGTTCATTATGTGTCTCTTCACAAGTCACAACAGAGTCAAGATTCATTTGTTAAATGAAAGAATGAAGGAATGAATGACTGAGCGGCAAAAATGAAGCTCTATATATAGGCAGAGCTTAAATTATAAAAGGCCTTGTCAACAATTTGAAAGAATTTGGATTCATCCTGAGCAGAAAAATCAACATGATCAGATTTGCATCTAAGAAAACTCAAGCCAATGTCTGTGAGGAGGACCCACAGGAGAACGGACAGTAGAGAGGTTGTTACAATGAGTCTAGTGGGAGATGATGAGGGCCTGAACCAAGGAGGCTGAGGGGATGGAGAGGAGGTGAGCTAGAGAGAGTTATAAGTCAGAATTGTTCCCTTGGAATTTTCCGCGTGTAGAGGGGAAGGAAGAGGAGAAGTCTGGAGTAACACTGAGGTTTCACTGTCATAAGAGATTGAAGAAGATTGCTAACTGGGGAAAATGGAGGAAGGCTTTTTAAACGTATGGATTTGAGGTGACTGTGGGACCAATGCTCATTCTCTTGACTGTACTTGCATTTGGTTTCTCTACACTCCTGGACTCAGGAGCTGTGTGCACCTGTTCAGGGCATTGTAGTAGTAGCATATGAGATAAACAGTGTCTAATAGTAGAAAGGACCAGTTGGCTAGTGGTGCAACCATGGGAATCACCTTAACTCTCTGGTGGTCCCTGATGGGGGATGGTCAGTGCTAAGTTAACTGCTAATTCTAAATGGAAGTTTAGTCTTTGAAGGCAAAAATAACCATCTTCGCATCTTCTCTCATGCTCAAGATGTTACCTTGCATAAAGCAGACTGTGGAACAGTATTAAATAGATGTCACATAGGGAGATTATGAAAGGAAATCCATTACCAAGCAAGTAGCTTGTTAGGCTGTCCCAACGACATTGACCCAGGATGCAGGGAGTTAGAAAGTCCAGAGGGAGCTCCAAAGACAGAAAACAGGTTGAGTAAGCAAACCACCCTCAAACGGCCCAACGAAACCCCCTCTAGAATGGTACTCTGCAAGCTTCAATGACACCAATGCTTTTCTAGAGATCACGCATGCTGAAAGGCTGTGAATTTTAAAATTGTAAGAAGACCTGGACAAAACAGCCATTTGGACACCTGGATATCTATCTTTACTGGAGAAAAGGAATTTCTAACGCAGCGGATGACGTGATGAAAATCCAAGAGAACAGAGACCATGTTTCACAGACGCCTTCACAGCCTGACATTTTAAAAAGTGACCTGAACTTTCTATAGGATGTCACTGGATACCCAAAGAAGGTCCATCACGGTTAATGAAAGGACCCAAGTCATTTTCTGATTAGACTGCTTTCTGACTTGCCCCTGCAAGGCGCTAGGAGCAGGAGGGCAAGGGCATGCACAGTTAAGAAGATGGGGGAGGGTATCGTAAGTAGGCGGGGAGCTGATGCAGACACACCTTAGGACGGTGGGGGGGAGGGGAAGCAACTGTAGGGACTTGAGCGAGGGAAGAAAAGATCAAGAGGAAAAGCAGGGCACACGCAACAGCCTGGGGGGTGCGTAGGGAGAGAGGCGGGGAATAGCTGTGGAGGAGGAGGTGGGGATAAAAAGGAGGGAGGGAAAGGGGTGCGAAAGCAACCTCACGTGCAGGGCGCACGAATCAACGATTAGAGATGTAAAGAGAACTGGGTGGCTGAATTGGGAAGGAGGGACTTAGTCCTCTGGAGATCCCGTCTGCGTCTACACAGCCCAGCCCAGTGCTAAGGGGGTGTGGTACTGAGCGCGGGGAGGCGGGGGTGTGAGACCGCGGCGGCGAGGGCGTCCCCAGCCCCCGCCGAACTCCTCCCAGAGGCGTAGGGCCGGGAACCCCGGCGCCCGCAGGCAGCGCGGAGGCGGGGCGAAGGAGCCGATGGGCGGGGCCGGGGCGGGGGCTGGGCACGGAGGCGCTGCCCGAGGGCGGCGCTAGGACCCGCCGGCCGCCCCGCCGGCTCCCGGGAGGTTGATAAAGCGGCGGCGGCGTTTGACGTCAGTGGGGAGTTAATTTTAAATCGGTACAAGATGGCGGAGGGGGACGAGGCAGCGCGAAGGCAGCGGCTGCGGCGCCGGCGGCGGACCAGCGACCCGAGCGCCGGGGTTAACCACGTCTCGTCCACGACTTCCCTAGGTACTGGCCGGCGGGGCAGAGGCCGCAGGGTCCTGGTGGGGAGAGGGCGCGGGCTGCTCGGGCTCGCGGGCACCGGCCGCAGGCGGCAGGGTCGGAGTCCTCGGCTGGCTCAGGTCTGCTCCCGCCGCCGCGTCTGCCCGCCGGGCCTAGCCTCAGTCGCGCCCCGTGCTCCCGCCGCGCGCGGCCTGAAAGGGCGGCCCGCGGGCCGCAGCTGTTGGGTAAACTGGCGGCGCGTGCGTCTGCGCCCTGCCCGGCCCCCTGCTCGCTCGCCCGCCGCGTGGCTGCCGCGGTGTCCGCCCCGACCTGAGGGGGCGGCCTTGAGCCGGGGCCGCGGGGAGGTCGGCGAAGGCGCAGCTGGGTCTCGGCGAGCTCCTGACGCGGCGGGGCGACCCGTCACCTGGCGGGCACTAGCTGCTCTCTGTCCCTTGCGCGGACTGGGAGGAAGGGCGGCAGGGGCGTGATGGGCCTCGCGCAGGAGCAGGACGCGGAGGGAGCGGACACCTCGCTGCCAGGTCGGAAAGCTCTTCAGACACCCTTGCTGGAGGGAACCGCGGTCGGCAGGCCGGCGCTGTGCCCCGGGGCTCGCGTTCCGGGGCTCCTCGGCCCCTGAACCTTTTCGCGTGGGTTGCGCGTGGCTAGGGTTGCAAGCCCCCAGATTTAGGTGTCAAACGGGGATAATGAGCCGTTTACTAGTCACTCGGACGATAGTAAGGCCCGATCAGACTGAAGGTGTCTGTGGTGTGAAGTCACCTGATCCTTTGCTCCCCGGTTTTGCTGAATGTGAGCTCCTACTGTACGTGTACAAGGAGCGCCCCTGCCCCCTGAAGACACAGTTGTGTTGGCAGCACAGTGTTGTGTGTCTCTCTCTCTCATAACACCCCTATTTATAGGAGTTTAGCATTTGATCTTTCACTGTGGTGCGAATTGAACACATGAAATCCTGATTGAGAATTTTGATGATACTTAAAAAGGCATAAAGTTTTTTCAAAGGCTTATAAATAGTAAAAGCCTACGGTTAGGTACGTACCGCCAAGACAAGTGTTTATTAAATACACTAAATATGAGCTTGTGTTTTCAGATTAATCTTTTCACAATCTGATAAAGGTTTTGCTGGGTGAAATTTTAAACATTTTGGTAAAACGTTAACCACAAGGACTCACTTTAATAGAAAAGTTTACTTGAAATATACTTCATCAATCATGGTAGTCCTTGGCATATGTCAGAGGTGATGACAAACTAGAGTTTTGCTAAGGGAGAAAGAAAAGAAAACAAAGCTTACTTTATAATTGCATGCCAAGCAAAGCAATTGACAGAACTGTTTACAGTGGTAGCATTCTATAGAATAAAATACTACCAGAGAAGAGAGAAGAGAGGCTTTGCCTTAGGTCTCTGTAGGTTGGATTTCTCAATAATTAGTTGCTTTGGAATGCGGATGGAACTTGGCTCTTTTGGACCCTAGGGAAGGAGGTGTGTTCTTTTTTTTTTTTTTTTAAAGTTAACCGTTTAAGATGTAGTTTCAAAGTGTTTTATGCACTTGCCTTATTAGCATAAATTTGTAAATAGGGCCCACCATTAATTAAATGCTCTTGTCTGCTGCTCATAGGTTTTTGTCCCTTTTTTGGAGGGGGAGGGGAGAAGACCTTCACTTGATAGCCATTCCCACCAAACGGCTGCTTAAAACAGCCCTTATACTTGCTAATTTGCTCTGAGTCACCCATTACTGCATTAAAAACCAAATAAACTTGGTAGGATTTGTGTTTAAAGTAAGAACAAACAGGCTGTGAATGAATAGGGACTCATCTATTTTTGACTGTGTAGAAACTCTTTGTCTCCCTCTGCTTTCTGTGGAAGTAAACTAGTAAAGCTGAGTTAGGGTGAGTCGGCTGTCACTCTAGTAGTTTAGATTTAGGAAGATTCTTTGTGTTTTTTTTAAGAGAAATACTGACTCTTTTTAGGAATATAGGATCTTTATAAAACAAATAAGCACTCATTTTACTGACTTTGTAGGTTGATAGGATTCTGTAGATGTGATTAAATCTATTCAGTAAAGTGTTTTGAAATTCTTTATTTAGGGAGAAGGAGCTGCCTTACTGTAAAGAGATATTTATTATAGGGAAAATAAACCATGAGTGAAAATGAGATTGTGGCCTTAAGTCTCATGCACATAGGTGTATTTTGGAATTCTTTTTTTTTTTGGTGGACTGTATTGTAACTTTAGGATAAAGTTTTTGAATATTCAGAAGTATAAGTTAATTTTCTTGAAATTGTTAGACTTTTTCCAAAATTGTGCTTTTCCCACAGTTGTTACTAGGCAGCTGCTAGGAGTACCCGGAAGGCTGATTGTCAACTAGTTTGATGACGCTGGAGTTCAAGAAATACTTTTAAAATTGTGGGACTTAGTACAAGATGCATTTAAAAAATTTGTTTATGTTGATTAGAAGACCTGTTTGGCACACACAACTGTAAGCAAAGCTGTTTGGCAGGGTCTTAAAAGTTATGAGCCAGAAATGTAAGGGATAGGAGTAGAAGTTAAAAGTTTTTTGGTAATGGTGGTTTATAGCTTTACAGAACAAGGGTTTTCTCCAGGGTGGGTGCAGGGAAACAGCTTTCTTTTTTTTCTTTCTTTTTTAAAAAGTGTAATGGTGTTCTGATGTTGTAGCCATTTTGAGTTTTCAAAGTCTAGGTGTGTTATTTACTTTCTAGAAAATTTGGGCATTATTTACCTTAAGGCTGATAGGCGTGGACATAAAATAACTGAACTAGATCCCACAATGAATTCATTACTCGAGTTAGTTTCTTTCTATCCTTTACTCTTCTTCACTGCCCATGGTACAGAAGAACAATTGAGGGTTTTCTCTATAACTTTAAAAATGGATAGCCAGAAGAAAACACCCACCTGAAAATATGATGGCAATAGGATAATATTTGGTACTCAATAAAGAACTTTAAACATCTTGTTTTGATTTTATTTCTTAAAACATTCGTTTGAGGGAATTAAGTTATTCCCACTGGAAGGGAGTGAGTGTGTTCTGTCCACAGTCACAGAAACTCTGAGACATTCTTACTATTCCTTAACCAGACATGGAAGAGGATAGGGGCCCTTCTTCATTGGAAATTATCACGTATTATTAGAGATGACTGGGTGAAACTTTGTTGACTAAATTAAGTTTGAAATCATACTAATGAGAGAAGGAGAAGATGGGGCAATTATAAAGATAAGGCAAGTCACTAAGTGGAGTGTGACATTTTAAAGTAGGAAGGAAAGAGGTAGCTATTGTAGAAAGGAGTAGAACAATTCTGTTTGGACATTGAGAAGCATGAAGTGTTTAGAAGTGCAAAACCAAAATAACTATTTTACAAATGATTTTTCAAGTTTTTGGTAAACATATCTCTGTGTGCTTGGGTGTCTGTGCATATTGTTAAACTTGAATAATTTTGTAAAATGTATATTTAAGTAGCTACCTTCATTACCTACTCTGGGACAAATGACTATATAGTAATTGGTTTTATAGTTAGATGATAGCTACTAGAAACAACTTGTAAGGTCATAAAAGACTAATTTAACATCCTTTATTTTCCCAAGAAGATAATTTGCACTTTTGACTGACTTTGGATTTGGTCTTCTGGCAAGTATAAGCAGAATCTAGGGGATTCCCTTGCTAACCTACCAGTTTAATAAAAATTGTTAATACAGCTTGTATTTCTATCATTGGCACCAAAATAACCAGTTAGTGGCTAGCTGGATATCCTGTTAGCCAGTAACTGTAATAACTCGCTGAAGAAATATGTAACTGATGAAAGATGCTTATCTAGGATCTTTAATACATTTCATCTTTTGTGGCAAAGTGCTCTGATTATAGCGGTGATATTTCTTGAATCATAGAGAAGCAAGACAGTGTAGTGGGAAAAGGAGGAGGAATCAAAAGCTGAGTGACTTCACTTAAGCTCTCTGAGCCTTGAGCTCTCATGTACAGTAGTGATAATAATCCCAGAACAAGGCTGTTGTGGGACAACATATGGGATGATATAAGGTACAAGTGTAAAGCTGTCTGTGCGTAAGACAGTAACAAATAGGTAAGAATGTGTCAATTTGATTACTTGTGCTATTATATATAGTGTGTTTATTTGCAATCAAAAGTTATGATTTTTTTCCTATAATATGGACAGAGGTTTAGTTTGGGCAAGGGTGATGGGCGAGTTTTAAACTTTATCTCTAAAATGCTGATAATATGTCCATGATGGGAATATTGTGAGTATTTACTAAATGTGCTTAAGTCAGTGCCAAATGTTCTATTGGAGGTAGTTATTACTGTAATGTATGGTTATTTAAGATGAGACTTTGAACTAAAAATTAATTTTTAAAGTAGATGACTTGAAAGGCCTTTGTTCAGTTTTTAAAATAACATAAATATATATTCTTAGTTAGCTTCATTTCAATAAATGTGCATTTTAGAGAATCACTTAATCATGTGGTGAAGTAGTTTTTGGAATTATTTCAATTACAGGATTCAGTATGAGTTAATTTCTTAGTTTAAGGTTACAACAATTTCCAAGTACAGTTGTCCGTCAGCATCTGTGGGAGATTGGTTTTAGGACCTCCCTTGGACACCAAAATCTGAGGATGTTCAAGTCCCTGATATAAAATGGTGTAGTATTTGCATACACACAACCTTGTATACTTTAAATCATCTCTAGATTACTTATAATACCTAATACAATGTAAATGCTATGTAAATAGTTGTTATACTCTTTGTTTAGGGAATAATGACAAGAAAAAGTCTGTACGTGTTCAGTACAGATGCAGTTTTTTTTCCAAATATTTTCTGTCATAGGTTGGTTCAATCCATGGGTGCGGAACCCATAGGTAGGGAGGGCTGACTGCATTGGCTTTTCAAACAGTAAATCTGCAAAATCTAACTTGGGTGTGGTATGCATAGAAATGCCTAAAAAAATGATTGACTTGAAACCACACTAATAGTGAATCCCATAAAAAATTTTTTCCCCTTCATTTAATCCTTTATAATAAAATCATGGATAGTGATTAGAACTATATTCTTAAAATTTAACTAAAGGCTTCTTTTTTTTTTTTTTTTTTTTTTTGAGATAGGGTCTTGCTCTGTTGCCTGGGATAGAGTGTGCAATAGAGCCATGATAACTCACTTCAACCTCACACTCCTGGGCTCAAGCAATTCTCCTGCCTCAGCCTCCCCGAGTAGCTGAGACTACAGGCACAGCCCACATGCCTGGCTAATTTTTCTATTTTTTGTAGAGGTGGGGTCTTGCTCCTGCTCAGGCTGGAACTAAAGACTTTTAAGTTCTGTAAACTTCCTTCAACCTTAGGAATAGATTTAAATGGAGACTTGGATTTTAATACTAGGTCTGTAATGTTTATCTGTAACATTTTTTCCTTCCTGTTGGTTAATATCTATCCTAGCAAACTTACAGGTCTTTTAAAAAAAATACTGTTGAAAAGATAATATCTAAAAAGGCACTTTAGAAACTCTAAAGCCTTCTATAAAGGAACTCTTTAAAGGGGAGAAATTGGCACACTAAATGAACTGCTGTTTTCTTATTTGAATGAATGAATTTATGGGATGTCAAAAGTTGGATTAAGTTCACTTTTATCAGAACGGGGGGTTGATTTTTCTTATATATTTTTAACTTTTTTCTTTAACTTTTAAAATTTAAATTAATTTTTCTCTTATTTATTTTCTTTTTACGCACCCACTTACCCACTCACTCACTCTCTCCAGGGGGGTTGATTTTTGAATGACAAATCCAAGAGGAGTTTTGACAGGAAAATCACCCTTGTTCCTAGATTTTTTTGAAGACAGTTACTAATCAAATATTCAGAAATTGCTGTTTTCATCATCAGTTTAGTTTTTAAATAAATATGACAATATGAACTGGCTATGTGGAGTTTTTGTTTAAAGTTAAGAGACTTTATTGTAGGAAAATGGCAGTGCGCTTGGCTGTTGTTTCTCAAAAATATAACTAAGTTATGAAGTAGGGTAGAAGTTCTTGGAAAGGTTGAGTGATGTACCTGATGCCAAATGTCTTGTTACAACTGGCTGTTAAGATAGAAATTTGCTGTCTTTTAAGTTACAGCTACACTTGTTATTGAATAGGGCTTTGGATCACAGCTCTAAAGCTAATATGTATGATATGGTAGTTAATACTTTGTCTTAAAAGTTTTGAATTATTTTTAGTTCAAAAGCAATTAATCTTGGTAGATACTTTGGAAAATACAAATAAAGAAAATAAAAATCATACCAACTAGTGGTAACCACTGCTAACATTTTAGTATGTGTCTTTTAGTGTATATCCTTTTTAAAATGCATAATTTAATTTTTCCTAAATGGGGATCTTGTAATTTTTGTAATCTGCATTTTCATTTCATATTGTATTTTCCCATGTGATTAATCTCTACATATGATTTTTAAATGGCAGTGTTGTACTTAACTAATCCCCCTTTTGGATATGGGGTTATTTCCATAAATAATATTGGCTAAACATCTTTGTAGATAAATCTTGGCCTTTATGATAAGTTCTTAAAAGTTGATTACTGGGTCAAATGGCATGTACATTTTCAAGATTGAAGCCACACATGACCAGATCCATTCACAAAGGTTGTACCGATTTATTCTCCATTAGGTTTAGATTTGTGCTCGTTTACAAATACCTTTGTTCACAGTGTGTGTTGTTAATTAAAGATAAATGCCAACACTTAGGTAAAAATGGGCATCATACTGTTTTAGTTTGCATTTCTTTGATTATAGTTGATGTTGAAATATTAATACGGTCATTGAAAATGTGAATTCTTTTTATTACTTTTTTGCATTCTTGGACCATCTCTCAGTGTTTTTCTTATTGTATTGTAAAAGCCCTTTTGCATGCTATAAATTATATTTCATATTTGCTTTTTAATTTTTGGGGGGTGTGTTTTTAAAAATTTGAGTGGTTTCTTTCATGAGTGTTTTTCTTAAATTGGCAACTTTTGAAGTTAGTAACTTAGTGCCAGTGTCTTCGTAGTCTTTAGGTGTGCTATTGAAGTACTTTTTTTCTTCTGTTTTAAACTCATCACAGTGTATTGATTGTTTATTCCTGTTTCTTTTTATTGCCTGAAGTGTGGGCATCTGCTTCAGTGCCTAGTAGTGTGGTAGAAGAAAAGCATGCTTAGGAGCTGGGTTCAGATCTCTATAACTGCCAAGCTTCAGTTTCCTTAACTGAAAAAAACCTACCTTAGAAGTTTAAGATTATTTGTGAATTAAGTTTATCATTAAGCTTATCAGTTCAGAAATACGAATTACTGTGTGCTAGTGTTGAAGAAAATTTCATGGAGTATGGCGGGCTTTATCAGGCTTTGAAGAATGGGTGGGTCTTGGAAAGCAAACTGTGGGATATACCCCTTGTCTGAAGATAAAAAGATAGGCAGTAGGCAGGAGGATTGCTTGAGGTCAGGAGTTCAAGACCAGCCTGAGCAAGAGCGAGACCCCATCTCTACAAAAAATAGGAAAGATTAGCGGGATGTGGTGGCATGCTCCTGTAGTCCCAGCTACTCGGGGAGCTGAGGCAGGAGGATCGCTTGAGCCCAGGAGTTTGAGGCTGCAGTGAGCTATAATGACGCCACTGCACTCTACTCCGGGTGACCACGGAGTGAGACTCTCTCTCTCAAAAAAAAAAAAAAGATAGGCATTAATTTTGGTAATGATTTTAGAAAATAAGCACTTGTCCCTGATTTTTAAGAATTTTCGATCTAAAAGGGGTACTTAAAATATTTAAAAACAGAGGCAACTGAAAGATCAAATGGTGGTAGAGTATGTTTAATTAAAAAAAAAGGAATATGGGCTGTTTTTCTGTAGCCAAATAGAGCAAAGAATTGATTTAAATTACTAGATAATTCCTGTAAAACCTGAATAGCCCAAAATGCAATTTGAAAACTGTGGAGATGTATTCTCCCTTTTCCCTGTTTTTGAGCATATATATTTATTTACCACAAGGAATCCTGACATGTACTCTAAAATTGCCAAACAAAAGAAAAGATAAAAGGAGAGTATAGTAGAAAGCTCAGACATTCTTATCCCTTTGTTTTTTTTTCAAATTAGTCACATTTTATCTAGTTGAAAGGATGTTTATTTGTCTGTTTTTGGCACCATTCCCTTTTCGCTGCTGCTTTCCATAGTAGGAATTTTGCCTGTATTGAGCCAAGTCTGGAATTTGAGTGAATACTTCTCTTTCTTTTTTTAAACTGCTGCTATAACAGTCATCTGAGGTAGAGAGTTATGGCAAAGTGGAACTTAGTGTCTAATTTCCAGAGTTTTGGCACATACCTTTTTGAGATTTGTCATGATAACCCTATTCTAAATTTTTAAGGTTGAGGGTATGTGTGTATGACTCCCTTGCTAACTGGTTATTCCAAATTTCATAGCTCTTTTATAGGTTTGATATATTAAAACTTCCATAAAGTTAATTTTGGGGCCAAAAAGGGAATGATTTAAACTACTTGCCTGAGTCAAGGAAACCTCCTCTGGTTTTGATGGATTCCTGATCCCTGTGTTACAAAACCCTGGAGTCATTGTACCACAAATACTTTTGGAAATGGGAGTGTAGTACATTGTCGCCTTATTAAGGCTTATAAGAAAATAGAATGTCCCTTATAAAAAATATGGAATAATTTAGTGTTATCTGTTGACTAGGCCAAAGAAGGATATTTAAGAAATTAAAATTAGCTCTTGCATGTATCTCTTCCCATTTTTACTGTCACCTTTTGACTTTGGGCTTCTCACTTAATATCCAGGCTCTTGCAATTGCCTTATATCTGATTTCCCTGTTTTTAGACTTTCGTACTTACTACGCACTCATCACTTTCAGTTTATCTCTGTAGCACAGCTTTGATCCTATCACTTCTCTGCTCCAAAATTTTCAGTGGCTTTCCTCCAGGGTAATGCCCAGCATGCCCAGCCTGCACTTTTAAGGTTAGCCTTAATCAGACTCTCAGGGCCCAGAGAGATGCAGCCATCTCCAGGATGTCTTCCAGTGATAACCCTAGTTTAAATAATCCAATATAACAGTTCTTTTATTTTACTCAAATAGCATTTCCTTTATACTACAGTATCCTTTTGTACTTGTTCGTGTTAGAACTTTAAGAGTAAGGGCTGTTATTATTGAATTGTGCTTCTCTATCTAGCATAGTACTTTGCTCTGTAATCATTAGCTTTAAGTAGGCAGGGTAGGAGGCCTTCCTCAGTTATTCACAACACATTGGACAGGTGTACTGAACATTGTTGGAGTCAATGAGTATGAAACAATGGGTTGCACATTTATTTATATATAAATATATATGCATATCTTACTGAAGATGGGCAAATATACTTTCAATGCATCTTATATTTTAAAGGTCTGCAATTTAAAACTTACCCTTCTAGCAAGCTTATGAAGAAAAAAAAATATTCTCCAAATGTTGGAGGAATGTGTAAATAAATTTTGGCAAGGAAATTTTTGGAAAAATGGCTGTATGCCAAGATTTGTTATAAAGGTGAGAAATAACCTCCTTCCCCCTTTTTTAAATAAATACTTTTAGTAACTTTTTTCAGGTTTCTAGAAATCTTGACCATAAAAGAATTCAGATCTAAGTTTATTCAACGAACATGCTGATTTGGTAATAAAGATGTGGTTTGCCATAGTTAGAAGATGATGGATCACAAAGACCTGGCTGTGCATCCTGAGTTGATCACTTACAAAATGTGTGTCCTTGCAGGTTGCTTAATCTGAGCCTGCTTAATCTGTGTCCTCCTTTATGAAAACAAGGAGACTTGTAGCTACCGTACAAAATGATTTTGAGGTTTAAAGAGATAATATATAGCATTAGCACATAGTAGGCATTCTAAATAAGTGTTTTTCCCTCTTCTGTAGTAAAAGCTATAACACCTAAAATTATTTCATTTTCAGGGATGAGAAAGTTACTAATAATGTTTTCTCCTCCTCTTCCACATATCCACTTCTTTCTCAAATGTCTCAAATTTGAGTTCTTTGCTCAAATGTCTCTTTATTGAAGAAGCCATCCCTGACTATTCTTTTATAAAATGGCAACCCCTGCTTCCATTTCCCTTAACCTGCTTAATTTTTCTCTGTAGCACTTCACACTAGCTGACATCATGTGTGTGTTTTCTACACTTTTGGGATGTAAGCATCTAAGGACAGGGTTTTGTTTTGTTTTTGTTTTTTGTTTTATTTTGTTCACTACTGAATTTGCGATTCCTAGAACCTTGTTGTAGGTGTTCCGTGACTATTTATTGAAGGAATAAAGATTTATGCACCTCCAATTCTAGTCCTTTCACCCCTTGCATCAGAATTACCATAGTGGTTGTTAGTGGGCAGCTTGTTAAAAATGTATATTCCTGGGCCCCATGCCTCATCAGCTGAATCGAACTCTGGACGTGGGGTCTGAGAATCTGTATTCTGAGCAAGTCACTCAGATGGTTCTTAAGCTTTAGTGTGCACAGGATTTACTGCTTTATGGTGTGGCTGTGGCTAATTAAATATTGACAGTATAACTCGGTTGTACACCCATTATAATTAAATTATAGGTGGGTTGGCTGTTATGTAGCAAGCACTGCTTTTTTTCCTGATCTGTTAAGGAAGGGTTGTATGTATCTGTAGTTGTGATTATTTTGTTTACTCTGGTTTTTGTCCAAAAATCCAATTTAACCTGGAACTTGAGGCATCTAAAAATCTCAAATACCAGACTTTTAGTCAATCCGCCTCTCCCAAACAAAACCAAACCCTGTAAACCCACCCATGTTCTGTTTTTGTTGTTTTTTACTCATAAGAATAGATGAGCTAATATTAGGGTTTTATTTTATTTTATTTTATTTTTTTTAAACGTTCCAGAGAGGGAACGGGTCAGTCTCCGTGAGTGGAAAAAGATGAGGGATTTATTTTAAATGATAAGCATCATTCAAAAATGTGGACTGATTGAGTCTCCCTACCTTCTATGGCTATATCACCAGAGAACAATGATTGAATTATCCTATAATGTTGAAAGGCAGTTTGGTATAGTGGAAACAGTATGAGTTTAATATAAAGATAGAAATCTTGATGCAGGCACTACTTTTTAGCTGTAGAATCTTGAATTTTTTGAAACCTTCTTTGAATATCCACATTTCCTCTCTCTGAAATGGGGATAATAACTAAGTCACAGGATTGTTCAGAGGATCACTTTATTGAGACATTCAATAAATATAAGTGCTCTTCCCTGTGGAAATAATTCTGAGGTAACTTAAAATGTTTCATTAAAAGCAATTGTAATGTATTTCAAACTTACAAAAGTGACAGAGAAAGATATACTAGATCCCCAGGTACCCATTGCATTGATTTTAATACATAATATTTGCCATGTTGGTTTTGAATCCTTTTTAAAAGAGAAATAAAATGTTACTATACAGTTGAACAGTTCTCCTAATACCTTTCTTTTCTCCCCTTCCTCATACATACCTATACTGAAAGTGGTGTGTATATTTCCTCATTTTTAAATAGTTTTTAACATATATTTCACAAATATAGTATCTTGCTGCTTAAGCATTTTAGTAAGTGGCTCGAACTGTGTATTTTGTGTCTTGATTTAGTTTTTCATTCCACATTGGTTTTTAGGCTTATCCATATGTAAATATTTAGATCTTATTCATTAATTTCAATTCTTTGACTTGTCTCATGTGTTATTTATCCATGGGTATTTAGGTTGTTCCAAAATTTATTTTTTTGCTGTTGTCAACAATACTTAAGTGAACAAGGGACTATGTTTTCTCTTCTTGTATATATGTGCAGGAATTCCTCTAGGATATAAACAACTTACCTAAAAATATTACAGTAAAAAAGTTTCAGTATTGTGTACTCTCATTCTTAAAAAATCTGGACCACTGAACGAAAGTTTATTTCCCCCTCACCAACCCCAAAAGAGTACCTAAGAGCAGATGCAAGACCCTTTTTATATCTTGAGGTGAGATTTTTCTGTAAGACTTCCTTTAGGGCAAAAACGGAGAACCTTAGTGTGAGGACTTGCAGAACCTAAACAGAATGTTTCTGAGTTTCTCTCGTTGCCTAGAGTCCCCTGAGCCATCATTTCTTCTAGCATCTCTTAACTAGCTAACAAAGTTGACTTCATAAACTGCAACCTCATTTAAAATATCTAATTTAAATTAACTTCAGTGTTTTTTTTTCTCTTAAGGTATACTTAAATTCAAGTGTGTGCTTTAAGAACTGGTTAATATTTGATGACAGATTATTGGGAAGATACTTGGAGTTTATACATTTATAATTTACATTTGCTTCATTTATTTAAATGCATAAAATCATTTTTATGCCTCTGTTCTCTAAATGGGAACAGCAAAAATTCTGTGACATCAGTGCTAGTTACTATGGAAACGGTAGATTTCAAGTGGAAAATAATATGTGAATCTTATGGGAAAAACAACTCTTTGTCTCCTGATTTGATAGTAACGAAGGAAGGAGATGAACTACATTATATACTCTTTAAGGGGTTTTTTACAACCTGAATGTTTTAGAATGGTCTTTGGTTGGCCAAAGGGGCAGGGCTAAGGGGGGAAGTATTAGATAACTGACATTGTTAATAGGTCCTTTTCTGGAGTCTTTAAAGTTTTTATTTTTGCAATCTGATTATGGTTCCAATTTTGTATGAGAGAAATTTAACTGTATAAATTCTTAATAACATTATTTTATAGGAGCAAATTATAAAAGTTAAAGTCTTGTCTTGTAGTATCTCTTTGGCTGATAGCTGCTTCTTTCCTTCAGAGTGGTTTTCAGCCCTAGCTGTATATCCTGTTAACATTTTAAAACATTTTCTACATCTATTTTTTAAAAATAGGGATTGTTTTATGTACCTTGTCTCTTTTGAACTTTATATAGAATCCTCAGTAGCTAGGCTGGAGTGGTTAGTTGTATCAGGATTAGAAGTCTCCCAGGAAGAATGGAGCATTATAGTTAGCTTGAAAACTTTTTTCTTTCCTTGTAAACTTCGCTTTAACATTGTTAGAAACCACATGAAGTAAAATTAAGTGCATGACATTTACATTCCAAACATCCGTGAATATCGTGACCCTTGTTACTCCCTATGTCCTGAGGACAGGCAGTGTTGGCATCTTGGAGTTAGAAATGCAATTTCGAGCTCCACCCCAGATTTACTGGATCAGAATATGCATTTTAACAGGATCCTCAGGTGATTTGTATTCATGTTAAGCTTGAGAAGCACTGCTGTAGAAGAAATAACACTAAATAAGAAAATCTGGCCTTGTTTTTTCCTCCAAATAATGTTCTAATTATATATTCTCCTTATCCTTAAAATGAGCGAATTGGGCTGCATAATCTATTATATAAAGCCCCTGTGAGTGATATATTAGATTTAATTTTAAATATTGAAGCTAATTTTTAAGCATATATACTAGAACTTGAATGGCCTCATGTATTTAACATCATATCTATTCTAGGGAGTATATACATATTATATTGATACTTAAAAGACACTTGTAGGACTTAGAAAATGCCTTTCTTCCCCAATGTAAAAAATCATCTCCATCCTCAACTGCAGGTATGAGTAAAAAAAAAAAAAAGAAAAAAAAACCCATCTCTAGAGTTCTTTAAGAAAATAAGTATTAGTAACTTTATAATAACTTTTTATTTGTTAACCAAAAGATCTTGGCATGATCAGGTACTGTATTCACAGGAATTCTTCCACAAAGGAGTAAATTTGTCATCATTGGAGATACTCGAAATTATGTTTAAGGCCCTTACATGCAGGTTATGAGAAAATATTTTAAATTGAATTTGAGCAGCATCAGAACTTGGTGGGTAGCTCAGTTTTTCATCACATCGGTATAACCTTCATGGACAATTATCCTTGAAGGGGACAATACTAATTAAAATATTTTTGTTCTAGAAAATGGTTAATAGATTGGTGTAATGCTTCATTGGTTTAATAAATGAAAGTGCTAATGGGAATAGGCTGGATCTGATTTTTAAAAATCTGTTATGTTGAGATATAATTTACATATGATTTGCTGATTTTGGAGTACAATTTAATGAGTTTTGACAAATGTATAGTTTCTGACTACCACCACAATCATGATTTGGAACATTTTCGTTACCTCAAAAAGTTCCCTTGGTAGTCAATTCTCTTACTTTACCCTCAGCTCCTGGCAGCCACTGATCTACTTCCTGTCACTGTAGTTTTGCTTTTTCTAGAATTTCATGTAAATAGAATCATACAGTACAATTTTGTGTGTGTCGCTTCTTTCACTTGGCATAATAATTTTTAGATTTACCTGTCTTGTTATACATAATCAGTAATTCATTTCTTTTCACTGCTGTGTAGTAGTCCATTACATGGATTTAAAACAGTTTGTTAATTTTTTGGTAAATGGACATTTGGGTTGTTTCTAGTTTTTGGCTATTGTGAATAAAGCTGTTACGAACATTTGTGGTCAAGTCTTTGTTGTCATATGTTCTAATTTCTCTTTTAAGTACCTAGGAGTATGATTGCTGGTTGTTTGGTAAGTGTATGTTGATATTACCGAAACATTTTTTGAAGGGGCTGTGTAACATTTTACACTCTTTTGCTAGCAGTATATCTGAGGGCCAGTTACTCCCCATCAACTCTTTTGTTCTTGTTAAGTTTTAGTTATTCTGGTGAGTGTAATGGTATCTCACTGTGGTTAATTTATATGTCCCTAATGTCTAATGGTGTTGAGAATCTTTTCATGTGCTTATTTACCATTCATATATTGTCTTTGAATAGTCTGTTAAATCTCTTGCCCATTTAAAAATGGAGTAGTTCTTATACAGTTGTAAGAGTTCTTTATATTCTGAATACTGGATTTTGAGTAACTATTTTGATGTCTGTTTATGAGGGATATTGGTCTGTAGTTTTGTTTCCTTGCAGTGTCTTTGGTTTTGGTATCAGTAATGATACTGGCTTCATAAAATGAATTGAGACTGTTCCTTTCTCTTTTTTTCTGGAAGAGTCTGTGTAGAATTGATACCATTTCTTCCTTAAATGTTTGGTGGAATTCATCAGTGAAGCTGTCTGGGCCTAGAGAGTTTTTTTTTTTTGGTAGGGTGTTTAATGGATTTGATTTTTAAAGTTGATTCTTTTTAGATTTCCCTACTAAAGAGTTGAGTACCTTCTTTTAGTTAGTTAACTGATAGTTTCTTAGGGTAGGGTTCTTACTTCCACATTTTAGTAGGCAATAATTGGTGTGTGTTTAGAACTGTATTTCTGGGGAGTAGGTTAATGGGAATTGTGGGGTAGACACAGAATTTATATAAATTTATATTTATAATATATGATCACTTGGCCTTGTCTTTTATATTTTAAAAACATTTTTGATTCTCCACAGCACCGTCTTGTACTAATCATTAAAATGCGTGGAAGTAGAAAAAAGGTTGAGAAGCAGAGTCCTAGAATATTTGAGAGACCTCCTTTACCTTTGATAGCACTAGCCTGTATCTCTATCTTTTGTACCCAGATCTGCTTCATCTCCTAATAAACTCTTAATTTGCATCAACTACTTTTATTTATTTATTTAATTTTTAAAGAGACAGGGTCTCACTCTGTCGCCCAGGCTGGAGTGCAGTGGTGCGATCAGAGCTCACTGTAACCTCAAACTCCTTGGCCCAAGCAATCCTTCCACCTCAGCCTCCTGAATAGCTGAGACTACAGGTGCACACTAATGCACAGGCTCATTTTTAAATTTTTTGTAGAGACGGGATCTTGCTGTGTTGCTCAGGCGGGTTTTGTACTCCCACCCTTAAGCAATTCTCCCACCTCAGCGTCCTGAAGTACTGGAATTACTGGACTGAGCCACCATGCCAGGCTTCATCAACCACTTTTTAAAAACAATTACCAACATAATAGTCACTTTGTTTCATCTGTTCCCCCATAGCCATCCTCCTCACCAGATTATTTTGAAGCAAATAGCAGATTGTATGAATGTTTTACTTGTGTCTTTAAAAGATTAAAAGACTTTAAAAAGCATAGCCATGGTACCATTAATTATCACACTAGAAAAATAATTAATATAAAATATCCAGAGTTCAAATTTTCCTAATTATTTCAAAATTTTTTATAGTTGATTTGCTTGAACAAGGCCCAAATACTGCATTTTCTTGATAGGTCTTGTAAGTCTCTTTTCTATAGGTTCTCCTTTTTCCCCTTTTGCTTTTGCAATTTATTTGTCCAGGTTTTTTTGTCCAGTGGAATTTCCCATGTTCTGGATTTTTGACTCCATCTCTGTGGTGACGTTTCTCTGCCTCCTATATTTTCTTCCCTGTTGTTAGATTAGAGGTTTGATCAGATTTAGAGTTTAAGCATTTTTTCGCCCACCAATATGTCATAGGTGGTGTCCTGTGCTTCCTGAGGCATCACATCAGGAGCCACACAATGCCTGATTATCTCAAGATTGCCTCAGGGGAGTTGATCTATCCATAATCATCTACCCTATCATTGTTTCAGCCTGTGTAGTCTTAGTCATTGTGACTTGCTGCTTTTTTGAAGTCCCATTTCTAGGCAATGAAGATTACCTGGGTTCTATTTATGGAAGACCTTAGACTTTACTACTTGATTGGTTCCAGGGTAGCAGTCAGATTATTAGTTCCTATAAATGCATTATTTCTAATTGGGATTCTTTTAGGACATTTATTTTTATTGCATGTCATACTTGATCTTGAAATGAAAAGAAAATTGGAAAAGTATCCTAGATATTTATTAAGAACAAATATCAGATATTTAGTATTTAATATTTGGTATTGAGTGCTGCCAAAGCGAGAACTAAAAGTTACATTTCTGAGTGAGGAGGGTTCTGTAGGAAGTAAATCATAGATGTATTATACAAGCAATTATAAAACTTTTAAATCAGATTTTTGGCATTAAATTATGTACTATATACAAGGGACCCCAGTGTACAGGCAGCACATAAATTTTTTAGAAAAAACTATCTGTAAAATACTGTGTAAGCATTTAATATACTATAGAATTAAAGGGACTTCTGGGTGGTAATTTAAACATTTGTTTTCTTTAAAGCTATTTAGATTGTAAATAGGCAGTTCATACAAAAGGAAACAAATATTATCCATAGAGAAATGGTCAACCTCAGTCAAAAGAAATGAATATTAAAGCAATGTGAATAGTGTGACTAAAGAACTGAATTTTCAGTTTTATTTAATTTTGGTTAATTTACATTTAAAAACCCAAGGTTGGCCACAGTGGCTCACACCTATAATCCTAGCACTCTGGGAGGCCGGGGTGGGAGGATTGCTTGAGCTCAGGAGTTTGAGATCAGCCTGAGCAAGAGTGAGACCCCTGTCTCTACGAAAAAATAGAAAAATAAATAGAAAAATCAGCCGGGCGTGGTGGCACATGCCTGTAGTCCCAGCTACTCAGGAGGCTGAGGCAGGAGGATCGCTTCAGCCCGGGAGTTTGAGGTTGCAGTGAGCTATGATGATGCCACTGCACTCTAGCCTGGGGGACAGAGCAAGACTCTTGTCTCAAAAAAAAACCAAAAAAAAACCCCAGACCAAAACAACCCCACAAAAACAAAAGTAGTTTTGTCAGTGTGAATGCAGATATGAATGGAAAGGAATTTTTTGGTATTTGATTCAGTTATTAGAAAACTTTATATTTGGAACAACAGTATATATGAATCTACTTTTTCAGTTATAAATTTTATGAAATTTTTATGATCATGTGTTTCTGATAAACATTTAGTGTCTAAGTTGAGATGTGCTGTAAGTATAAAATATAGAGCAAATTTCAAAAACAGTATAAAATAACTATCTTAATTTTAAAATATTTACTGTGTTGAAATGACAATATTTTGGATTTATTAGGTTAATAAATAGAACAATTATTAAAATTATTTTTGTTTCTCTTTACTTTTTAATGTGACTACTAGAGAGCTTAAAATTATATATGTGGCTCATTTTTCTTGAGGATAGGACTGTGTATTCTATATTATTAGTAATTTTTTGTCTTATGCCAATTTAGAGTTGTTAAAATCTCCAAGTGTGTCTATGCGTTTGTCTATTTTTCTCTTTAGTTCTCTGAATTTTTGCTTTATGTATTTTTAATCTCTTTTATTTAGGTTTGTTATGTCTTTCTGATGATTACTCTTTTTAAAAATATCTGGTAATACTTTTAATCCTAAAGTGTGGTTTGATATTTATGTAACTATATCAGCTTTCTCATGATTAATGTCATGCAGATGATACACCTTTTCCCTGCTTTTTACTTTCAACCCATCTCTGTCTTTATGTTCAAGAGGCAGCTCCAATATACAGTATATATATTTTTTTTATTATTTAGTCTGACAATCTCTGCCTTTTCATTTACTTGTTTAGTGTTTTTATATTTGATGTAATTATTGGTTTAGTTGAATTTAAGTTTGCCATCTTAATGTTTGTTTTCCGTTTGTGCCTTTGGTCTTATTTTTTCTTTTGGGTTGACTGAATAGTTATAAACATTCCATTTTGGTTCCTTACTGGCTTTTTTCTTTTTTTTTTTTAAAGCTATAACCCTTTTTTGTTTTTTTAAAGTCATTGCTCTAGGGCTAACAATATGCATCCTTAATATATCAGTCTATTTAGAGTCAATGTTTTACCACTTTCTACTTTAAAATCATAATAACCTTAGAGTAAAATTTTATTTACAGGTCCTCAGAACATTTGTCTTAATTTTTGAAAAATTTCTACTTCTACATAGATTATAAAATCCCATGTTACAATTTATTATTTTTCATCTAAATGATAATTATCTTTTAAGGACATTTTGGAGGAAACAAGTAGTCTTTTATATTTGTATCTGTTTACTACTTTGGATTCAGATCTATAGGAAGGAATAAAGAGACTATTCATTTGGTAATGTTTCATTTCAGCCTGAAGATTGTCATTTAGCATCTCATGTAGTGCACATCTGTTAGCAACAAATACTCTTCACTTTTGCTTATTGTCTTTATTTAACTTTCATTTTTGAGTGATAGTTTTACTGAATATAGAAGTCTGGGTTGCCACTTTTTTTTCTTTAAGCACTCTAAAGAATATCCCATTGTCATTTATTGAGGTAAAATACACATATATAATTTGCCATCCTTACTGTTTTTAAGTACATAGTTGAGTGGTAATAAATATATTTATATTTTTGTCCCCCTTCCATTCCAGTGTCTTCTGGCCTCTGGTGCTTCTGTGATGAGAAGCTGTCATTTGAATACTTCCCCTCTGTGTAATATGTATCCTCCCACACCTACTCCTGGGCTTCTTTAAAGATTTTTCCCTTTATCTTTGTTTTTTAGCAGTTGACTGATGTGGTTTTCTTTGTGCTTACCTACCCTCCTTGAGGATTGCTGAGCTTTTTGGACCTGTAAATCTCTGTCATCAAATATGGTAACATTTTGTTATGTCTTTAAATATTTTTTCAGCTCCTTTCTCACTTTGTTCTCCTTCTGGGATTCTAACTACATGTTGGATATTGTTCCACAGGTCCCTGAGACTCTTAGTTTTTCTTCATTCTTTTTATTCTCTATTCTTCATTTGAGAGAATTTCTTTTGATCTGTTTTTAAGTTCATGGACCCTTTCTTCTACCTCCTGTTGGGCTTGCTCTGGGTGAGAACTCAAAAAATGTGTGCAACAGAATGGGGACCACCTGGAGGTTGAAACAATAGCCACAGGGGTCTGGAGAGTCCAAAGGTTGTAAAGATAAGCGGCTGTTCCAGAGAGAACTCCTCCTCCCCAAACTTTCATTCAAACCTATAAAACTCACCACCCTCCCCTCCTTGGTGTGGACGCCCTTTTCAGCCTCCACCCACCTGCACCCAGGTGCCCAAAATAAACGGCATTTTGCTATGTCTCAGGCTTGAGTGTCTTCCTCTCAGCTCCGACCTAACACCTCCAATCTACTGTTAAGTCCATCCAGTGAATATTTCGTTTTAATTATTTTATTTCTCAGTTCTAGAATTTTCATTTGTGTTTTAGTAGTCTTACTTCTTGGCTGAGACTCCTCATCTATTTACTTACTGAGATGTATTTTTTCTGTAAGTCCTTGAACATACTTACAATATCTGCTTAAAAGCTTTTGTCTGCTCAATTCAACATTAGGGTCATAAAAGGATTGGTTTCTATTAATTGCTTTTCTTTCTTTGTATGTCTAGTAATTTCTGCTTATACACTGTATATTGTACTTTATGCATTGTAGAGATTCTGGATTCTGTTACCTAGTTTTTGTTACGACAAGCAGTTCAATTACTGGTGGATCTTGACCTTGTGTGGGCTTTATACTTTATTAGTGTGGATCTGTGGAAAGCTTAGAGGAAACCCTCCTAACTTGATGGGACTAAATTTCCAAAGTCATTAGCCTGCAGATATTTTCAAGTCTTGGTTTTAGGCTTTGTTTGAATGGATCTTCATTAGGCCTTACTCTAGGACATAGTCCTTAATTCTAAGATGTGGCCTTTCTAGTGTTTCAGCTTGATGCCTGAGATGTTCATAAGATCTTTCTACTGTGGCTGGGCCAGAACTCCCGAAGTGTCTCAGTACTGTTTGACTTCTGGTGTTTGTTTCTCTCTCTCAACCCTGTAGTAGCTAGCTGCCCTCTGGTAAGCCTTTGCATAGTGTTGTATTCCCTTGCACCTGTGAAACTTATGGCCCTTGGCCAAGGACTTTTGGGTTCCACCTCTGCACAGCTCCTTTTTCTCTGGTGTCCTGCCCCACAGATTCCTGCTGCTTTAGCAATCCTGAGCTCAGATCTTTGCCTGTGCTCTAGTTCCTCATGCTGTGGTTATACAGTAGTTCCCAGGTAGAGAGCTGGGAATTCTGTCTTGTGTGCTACCTGTCGTCCAGTGCATGAAAAAAGATGCCTCATATGTTTTGTCTAATTTTATAGCTGTTTGTGGCGGAGGGCTAGTCTGGTACCAGTTACTCTAACGTTTGGAATTCCAAATCATACCCCTCCCTCAAGCACCTATGTTTTTAGAAAGCAAAACAGAATCAAGGATGTCTGCCTTTTTCCCATGTTATTTTGTGCTGATGTAAAAAAAATCTTTAATTTCTTAAGAGTGTATATGAGTTTTTTAAGCTGCATAATATGTCAGTATATGGCTAAAATTACTGTTGGGCCACTTTTCAGTTTTGAAACACTCACCATTAATTTTCACCACCAGAAATAACAGTGGTAAACTTGTATGTCTTTGTTAGCATCTTTATTTTCTTATAATGTCCCTAGAAATGGATTTACCACGGTGTAATGTGCTAGAATAAACTTTTGAATACTTACTGTTTTCGTTTGGGTATAGAATATAAACGTTGAGGTCCAAATACCAGGCGCTGAAACATTGCTTTTGTCAGATCACTAACTTTTTTAATCAATGAACTGAGTAGGCTGAATCTGTTCCAAGTTTTTATTTGGAATATCAATAATAACAAAATAAACTTTAATTGCTTTTGAAAAGTGAATGATTCTTTGTTCTCTTTCTATAAGTTTAGTTTTGGGTTGATGTAATCTAATGTTAATGCTAACATTTTATTGTAATGTAGATTTGTAGCACCTTTTTATTGTCTTCGTTTATAATTAAGCTTGAGGTTTGCTGATGGATCTAGGTCAGCCCTAAAGTATATTTTGCAGTTAGAATACATTCTGAATGTATGAGTTTGGCAGATTAAAGTATGATTAAGCAACAAAAAGGTGTTTTTTAAAATAGACTTTAGAGCAGTTTTTGATTCACCGCAAAATTAAGAGGAAAGTGCAGTTCTCATATACTCCCTGCCCCCACATATTCACACCCTCCCCAGCATCCTGCACCAGAGTAGTTAATTTGTTAAAGTCAGTGAACTTTCACTGACACATCGTTATCACCGAAAATCCACAGTTTACATTAGGGTTCACTCTTGGGGTTGTATATTCAATGGGTTTTTGACAAATGTATAATGACAGGTATCCACCATTATAGTGTCATAGAGAATAGTTTCTTTTTTATTTATTTATTTTATTTCAAAATATTAAGGAGGTACAAATGTTTTTGGTTACATGGATCGCTTTTGTAGTGCTTGAGCCATGGCTATAGCTGTGCCCATCACTCAAGAGGATAGTTTCACTGCCCTAAATATTCTTTGTGCTCTGCCTATTTGTCCCTCCCTACCCTCAACCCCTGGCAACCATGAGTCTTTTTACTAAGACAGGTGTCTTTTTGCAGGCCTTGTAGCAAATAAATTATTAGGTCTACCTAGTGTTAAGGTGTGGAGGGAGATTTGAGAAATAGGTGATCATCTGTAGGTATCTTTCAGCTTTGATCTTGAAAGACCCATTTGGTGGATGGGGATGGCTTACGGAGAACTGACTTGGAACTGTGAATCACCGAAATCTATTAGAGAGCTGAAATCTCCTTGTCCCAGTAATTTTTTGGCATTGAACACTGGAAATAAAATCACTATTCTATACATAGGATTTAATTTCTATTTAAAATCTTAGGGTAAAGCTGAATTTAAAAAGATTTCCAATTGTAGGTAATCACCAAATGCTAATTTAGTATTTACAGATATTCTAATGAAATTTACATACACTTCTTTTTTATTCAATTGTCTGTATCGGTGTTTGAGGAAGTACTTTATCAGTATTTAGTCCATATTTGGTAGAGCAGTCCTCATGGGAAGATCATGGGAAGTAAACGTAGGTGAATCACATCATTGTTTGTGCTCCATTATACCTTTGAAACATATTTGCCACCCTTCCCTTTAATGAAATGATCACAGATATTCTGAAGTGCCTATCTTTATCCACGCTAATAAAAGAAACCTGGCCACATGGTAACTGTAGCCAACTAATAAATCTAGATGAAATTTCAAGGTAACAAAGGTTTCCTGTCAAGTGGTTTTTTTTTTTTAAGCCAACTAATGCTTTCTTTTCAACAAGAACAAAACTCTTTGTTGGTTTTAACAAAATAACCAGTCTGCAAAGTTGGTCATTTGATGTTTTAATGCTTGTTAATTTTGAGTTCTTTTTTAACTAAAGTGTTTGACTTGGTAGAACTTCATAATTTTTATTGTAATTTTGTGGTAAATACACTTACTATTCTTGAGTTACTAGAGGTATTTCCCCAAACTAATCAATTATCAAATTTACTTATAAAATAGATAAGGGCAGGTATAAGACTCCTGAGTAAAATTTTTAAATTTCATTCATTCAAGAAATATTTATTAAATTAGGCACCTGTTAGGCTAGGTGTCAAGCACTGTTCTAGGTGCTGGGAGATAGAATGGTCAACAGGGTGGTTGGGATCCTAACTTTAATGGCACACACATTCTGTGGAGGGGGAGATAGAAGGTGCACACGTAAGCAAATGGAAAAAGGTTTAGATATTGAAAAGAACTCTGAAAAAACCTATTTTGTTGAAGAGATGGTGGTCAAGAAAGGCCATACTAAGAAGATAACATTTGAGTTCAGATCTGGATGATGGAGATATTAGCCAGGTGAATTTCTAGGGACAGAGCATTCCAGACCAAGGAGACAACACAGGACAAAAATTCTAGTGTGGGAAAGAGGTTTAGCCTGTTCAAGGAGCAGCAAGAAGGCCATATGGCATAGAGCTTTGGGAATGAACAGAAATGTCTTATAAGATGAAACTAGAGGAGAGGCTGGGACCAGAACACATAGGACTGTGGAGGTCATCGTAAAGAATTTGAGTCTTTTTTGTTTCTCTTTATTTTCTGGTTACGATGGGAAGCTAATTGTGAGGGTTTTAAGCAGGGGATTGGCAATCTAGGAGGGGAGACATTTAATAAGTACTTATACAAGTATTCAGATGGTAGATTAAAATTAGGGACATACAGATGGACTAAACTTGGTTAGAGACTCAAGATTCTTTTTTTTAGTTCTTGTCTTCTATTAACTCATATATGATTGTCTCCTGGTTTATTGAAGCAGTAAGTTAGACCACATTTGCCACAATAAAGTCTATGAAAGTGGCTGGCCATGAAAACTCCAGCACCACATTCATCTGAAGGACACTCCCGATCTCGACAAAGGTGACCAATTTTGTGTTTCTCATCCACCTTATAGTATTTCAGGACAGCCAGCTTAACCTTCTTTCTCTTATGCTTATTCTTCTTGGGAGTGGTGTAAGACTTCTTCCTTTTCTTAGCACCACGACGAAGTCTCAACACAAGATGAAGAGTGGACTTCTTTTGAATGTTGTAGTCAGACAAAGTATGTCCATCTTCTAGTTGCTTGCAAGCAAAAATTAGTCTTTGTTGATCAGGAGGAATTCCTTCCTTATCCTGAATCTTGGCCTTTACATTTTCTCTTGTATCCGAGGGTTCAACCTCAAGAGTGATGGTCTTCCCTGTAAGGATTTTTATGAAAATCTACATCTGGGTGGCGGTTCCACCACAGATGGCGAATCGGAGAGGGAGCCTCAAGATTCTTGTTCCTGGGAAATGACATTTAAGCTGAGACTTAAGGAATAGGTATGACTTGATTAGGGGAACAACATGGGAAAGAATGTTCCAGGCAGAGGAATATCATTAAGTGAAGTATGAGCCTAGAAAGAGCTTAATAGCATAAGGATCTGAAGAAAGGCTAGCTTGGCTATCTATAGTTTAAAGAGGGGAGAGTAGCACCAAATGAGGCAAGAGAGATTGGCAGTGAGTACAGGACCTTACAAAGCATGTGTAGCATTTTAGTCATTAGTCCTCCATAACAATGATTTTAAGAAGGAGAGTAACTTGATCAAATTTACATTTAACTTTGTTATTTAGTTGCTACTCTGTGGAGATTGGATTGGATTGGGGGAGGGGGGCTGAGAGAATTGATGAAGGGACACCAGTTAGGAATGACAGATACCTAAGATGGTGATGGGTGCAGGGATGTTATCAGTAGAGATTCTGAAATGAAGACAAATTTAAGAATGTGGTTATTGATTAGATGTAGGGATAAGGAAAAGGAGAGATGTGTCAAGGACAGCTCTCAGTTTGTGCCTGAGCAAGTGGGTGGATGGTGATGTCAGTACACAGCTACGCTGGTGAGTTGAAAATCACTATAGCGTTTTGACATTTCAAGGTGTAAAATAAAAGCTCCTCTTGGATTATTTTAAAATTAGTTACCTTAACAGACACCTATAGTGCTTAGTATGTGCCACACATGTTTCTTCTAATCCTGATGACAACCCTATGAGGTAGGTACTGTTATTGTACCCATTTTACAGATGAGAAAACAGGCACAGAGAAGTTAAGTCACATGCATATAGGTAGTTTTGCTCCATAGCTCATGGTTCCTAACCACTAATTAAGCTTGGAAGCTTTTAATCACACATTGTGTACTATTTTATCATTTATCTAGACTTAACCTAATGATATTATTTTGGGATTTAACTATGTTGTAACCTTTCCTGGAAAATATACTTTTTGTGTGTTCAAATAGCATACCTGGCTACAGCTGTATGCCATTGAAATGGGCAATGATAATTCCTCTTTGATTAAATATTAATTGGTTTTACTTCCAAAGATTCTCCTTGTGAAGTTGCTTGCTCTTTATAATGTATTGTCATTGTTTGCAGCAGATTTTGAAATAGTATTGCTGACTTTGCTCTATACAGTTAAAGGTGCCTTGTGATGTCTAGATAAAGACTCTAATATCTTTGCAAATCAGATAAGCTAAGGTGCTTCCTTCTGTTAAAAGATAAAAAATTCACTAATGTAGGTATATAATCTTTGCTCTGTGAATAGTGGTTATGTGGATAAAATATTGTACTGATGACTAATAATGTACCACTCCTCAGTGGACTGGCCCTCTCCTGTTGCTGGGGCAGTAATTGCTTTGAACACAATGGATACTGTATGTCTTCTTAGATTGGAAACTGACCCTTAGTAGACAGGCTCAAGGGGGAGGGTCTCTTAGAAATTTTGATATGGGAGAGAATAAGGTCCCCAGGAATAACTTGTTGCTACAGTGGAGCATGCAGTTGATAGAGAAGAAAGCCAGACAAGGTACACGTCCTCTGAAGCTATTAGGTGGTTTTTAAAAAAGAACAGAAACCTAAACTTTGGAAATTTGTCTCTACTGTTTACATTTTCCTTAGTTATTTCTTCATCACTATTCAGTAAGGTTCTTTCTGCAAAGGTTACCTTATTTTGGTGTGTTGTGGGGAACAAAGGAAAGGTTTATGTGGCTGTTTTGGGGGAGCTATATAATCTTAAAGTGGTGGCTGTGGTGTTTGGTGTTTCATCTTGCCCCAGTGGAAGATGAAACAAAGCTATAACTGCGTCTCAGTGACCATTTTCCTCTATTAAAACATTAATCCTGTGCTTTACTTTAATAAGGGAGTTTATACTAGTAGGTTTCTCTTATTAAATTAGGGACTGATGTTCATAAGTATCATTTTTGCAAACTTGTTAGGACCCTAACTTTGCTCATTAAGTTCTAGAATGAAACATAACATGCACAATTCATACACATGTTTTAATTTGTGTGATGTGGAGTAATTTTCCAAGTGACGTTTACAGGGAAAATAGGAATCTGAAGTAGCAGGTGAAATTGATTTTTCCCTTCTATATCTAGTTTTTGTGCATACAGTAGCAAAAGTTGTTTACAGAGTGATGCAGTGCTCAAGAACAGCTGCTGCTCACATTTAGCTGTTAAGACTTAAGATAGAGGCCATACTTATACTTAGTATTGTTGCTTATCTGTGTATATAGTGGGAAATTTACTGGAGTTCTTTGTCCTCTGACAGAGGGAATGAGAAATCCAAAGGTACTTGAACATCACTTTTTGTAACTATTCTCAAATGATGTGTAATGGGGAAGCGGGCAGTTGTTTACTTGAAATTTTGCTTTAGTTGTGATCGTTAATGAAAAGTTTGTAATTCAGGGTTTAAGGTAATCTGTTTCTTTCTTTTTTAAATTCTAGGTGAGAATTATGAAGATGATGACCTAGTAAATTCTGATGAGGTTATGAAGAAACCATGTCCAGTACAGATTGTTCTTGCTCATGAAGATGACCATAACTTTGAGCTTGACGAAGAAGCTTTGGAGCAGATATTGCTACAGGAGCACATTCGAGATCTTAACATAGTAGTGGTATCTGTGGCAGGAGCTTTTCGTAAAGGGAAATCATTTCTACTGGACTTCATGCTTAGATACATGTATAACAAGGTGAATAGTGTCCTTTAAATTGAACCCAGTTAAAAACAAAAAACTACCAACCAACCCTGTTTTTAAAAAATAGACAAAACCAGTAAGAACTGTATGTTTTATTTTACAGAAATATAGTTCTTTATAAGACTTCTTGGTTAAGATAGTAAAGTAAGTTTGAGCTTTTGACTCCTCTTCATCTCCATAACTCCTTTTTGCATAAAATACACATTGATATATATGATTGAGCATTTATGTTCCAGGCATTGTAATTCTAACCCAAGATGTCTGAGTATACCCTGAAAGTCTCTGAAGTACTATTTATCTTCTCTCCCTTTTTGTTATTTCTTCACACTTTCCTCTTCTTGGCCACCTTTATAGTGAGTGAAGTAGGTGGATCAAGACCTTTGGAAAAGTACACCTGTGTTCTTCAAATAAGTCACTTTTAGTGACCTTTTTGAGATGAAGTCCAGTTCCTTAGAGTGGCTTCTATGGCCATCCATGATCTCAGCCTCTTCTCTTGCCTCTGTATGCCGACTATACTATAGTTTTTGCTGTTCCTTGAGTATGTTATATTATGTCTCAAATTTTGCTGGAGTTTTGGTTAATAATATCATAGGGGCCTTTCCTTCTAAGGACCGTTACATCTTCTTCCTAACTCTCATGACTCAGGTCATATGTTTTATTGATATTGCTTGAGTTGATTATTTTTTCTGTCAAGTTTATGCTTTCTCAGGGGTGGGCCATATCTTGGTAATCATGTCTCCGGCACCTAGCACTCTTGGGCCTTAGTAGGCACTTGTCTATTTTGATTGATGAATCTCCCTCCCACTACACATTTTCTCTGTTAGATGGTACAGACAATTGTTATTTTCCTCCTTCTCTCTGACTTTGTCTTCTCTCCTGAAAAAAAAAAAAAAAATATATATATATATATATATATTTTTTTTTTTTTCCCCACTTGAATCAGAATGTTTTTCTAATAGTTGAAATTTGGGTTGTGGGAATGGGAGTTTGATAGGGGCCAAGAAAAAGGAATTGGAAATTTTGGAGTGGAGGGAGCAGTTATTGGGAATGGCTATACATGGACTTTTGACATTCAGAAGCCATGTGAAGACATTAGAAATAATAGGTTGACAGAATTATGTAATTGTCTAAATACTTGTCAGGATGTTCACCTTTATGAATTCTGTATAAATCTGTAACTGGTTATGCGTCTACCTTGAGATAAGAAATGAGGTAAACATTCCCAGTTGGTTTTCCAGAAAGATTTTTCAGTTAATTTTTTTCATAAGGATCTTTTCAGGTATTGTCAAGTATGCCTGAGTATCAAGAATGTAGTTCATATTAAAGAAGGATTTTACATGTTTAGGAAGTTGAGAAAGATATATTACAGTTTTTCCGTTTAGAGTTGATTATTTTCTAGAGTTTTACATCTGAAATAGAGAAATGTTGTCTACGGACATACCACCTTGAATGTGCCCGATCTCGTCTGAAATAGAGAACTGTATAAATACTGGCACATTCTTTTAAAAAAAAATCTGTATGTTTAAAGACGATAAAGAATTTCTGTATCTTAAGGCCCTTTAACTCCTTCAGTTAGCTTGGATGTATTGTATCTATGTGAATCTGAGCTGTTCACGGCAATGTATTTGATTCCAAGTAGGTCACAGATAGTAGAGTGTTAGAAAGGGAAGGAAGCTTAGATCACTTGTCTAGGAATTACAGATAAATTTCACCTCAGGTGCCATTTCTGATTACATCTCTGGTCAATTAGTGGGTGTTCAGAGGGGGCATAGCAGCCCCCTATTTGTCATGTATGTGCAATCTCTGAACTAGTAGAATTCTCTCTTTCGTGGGGGAGGTGCTGAAGCCACAGAAAGGTTATGATGACCTGAGTGAGGCTACACACCTAGTTAGTGGATTCTAAGTTGAAATTTCTTTATTAGCTTTCATTTATAAGGTTTCCATTTAGAATTCCTGATAGAAATCTCCTTATTCTGTTAATCAGAAATTGCATTTAAACAGTGTCTGATTTTTGGGATAACATGGCTCTACTTAACACTGATTTAGTGGTGGGTCACGCTTTTCCTGTGAGGTAAAGGTAGAGAAGGAGAAATAACAATGTAATAGCTTTCAATTTATTTTGTTAACCTCTGTGCCTGCAAAGGTGGGATGCCAACTGAAAGAAGTAAGAATCTTCTATGTTGACCTGAGTCTAATTTATGGAAGTGTATATTATAGTTTATACTAAAGTAGTGAATTATACAAGAGGAAATTAAAATCTGTGATCAGAGACTGAATTAGTGGTGGTGGTGTGAGGGAGGTTAACATTCCCCTCCAAAATATATGTGCACACTCTTCAAGTATTCTTTGCTTCCCCCTTTCTAATGCTGATTTGGTTTTTCAGGAGGATAGTTCAGGTAAATGTATTTTTTCCTTTTTAAAATGTTCCTTTTTTTCTTGAAGTATAACTTACATACAGAAAGGTGCACAAATCTTAAGTGTACAGCTTGATGAAATTTTACACATGTATATACCCATATTAATACTACCCAGATAAAGATATAGAACACTCTCCTTTTGTGCTCCCTCCCACTTACTATCTACCTCCCCAAAATAGCTACTGTTCTGAACCTTTCACCACAGGGTCATTTAATCTGTTTTTGAGCTTAACACGAGTGAAATCATACCATATGCATTCTGTGTTTAGCTTATTTTGTTAACATTATAACTTTGAGATGTACCCATGTTTTTGCATTATTTTTGTTGCCTTAGTTTTTCACTGTATTATTGTACCACATTTTATTTATCCATTTAACTGTTGGTGGATATTTGCTTTGATGTTATAATTTTTAGTCAGTTGATTTTTGTTAATCACACCCTTCCAAAGTGAAGTAGATTACTCCAGTGTCAATAGGAGTTGTTAGAAAAGTGCTGATCAAATTGTCACATCTGGCTACTGTAAAAGTAGTTTCAATTTCAGGAATCAGCTTACAAAGGTCAAAACTTAATTTAGTAGAATTAAATTGTATAATATATATAAAACTAAACATAATGCTTGGGATATAAATACTAAGTAATAGTGATAGCTATTATTGAACTGTTCTATGGAAGGATTCTTAATTCGGTATAGAGTTGCTTCTACTTTTATATTTATTCCCTGTTTTTTAAAAAAACTTTATTGTAAAGAATTTTAAATATACGTGTGAAAGTAGACAATAGTATGAATGCCAATGTACTTAACAATTTTTAGCAGTTACCAACTCCATCAATTTCATTTCATCTATATTCCAACTCCACAGCTTATGTATTGTTTTGAAGTAAATCCCAAACATCATATCATTTTGTTTGTAAATATTTTAGTGTGTGCCTCT
Organism: Daubentonia madagascariensis; assembly: GCA_023783475.1. Classification (NCBI taxonomy): domain Eukaryota; kingdom Metazoa; phylum Chordata; class Mammalia; order Primates; family Daubentoniidae; genus Daubentonia; species Daubentonia madagascariensis. The sequence goes on along the minus strand of JAKFHU010001035.1, from coordinate 32,505,318 downwards.
TAAAGACAAAGACTTTTTTGGACATTATAATAATATTGTACATGAAAATCAATTCTTTAATATTGTGAAATGTCTTACAAGTGTTCAGTTTTCTAGTTGCCTCAAATGCTTTATTATTTTTTAATAGTTTGTTTGAACCCAACAAGAAGAGGTCCACATTATGATTATCTTTAAAGTATTTTTAACTGTTTTTAAGTTTACCTACCTCTCTCTCTTTTTGTTGGGAATTTGTTTGTTTGAGAGACTGATTTGGTGGTCTTTCAGAGTTTCCCATGCTGGATTTGCTGTTGTATCTCGTTGGTATAGTCTTACACGTTCCTGTGTCCTGTGAATTTTCTGTAAATTGTTAATTGAATCAAGAGACCTGATCAAATTCAGGTTTGACACTTTTTTGTCAAGAGTACTTCATAGATGATGATGTATTCTTCCATCAGGAGGCACATATTATCTTTTACTATAACAGTTCTTGAATCTTTACTGAATTCTAGGTATTTATTACTAAGCATGTAACAGACATTATCTTACTCAGTATTCACAGTAACCCTATGCAGTAATATTAGTCTTTCAACTTAGTAGTTGAAGAAATAAGGGTCAAAGTAAGTGGCAAAGCTGAGATTCCAGAGCAGGCAGTTTGATGCCAAAGCCTTTATTCTAAAAACTATTGTGTAAAATTATGTTTGGTCATTTTCCCATATGTCTGTAGTATGTAAAGTACAGGTACTTTATAGGATATATTTACACTAAATTGTTCTTTTGTAAGTGTTCACTTTTCATTGTTTATATCAGAGTTGAACTAGGCTGACAGGAGGACACCTGTGAGTACAAACATGGTGACTTTTCTTGCTGCCCACTGGTATTTAAGCTTAATGAATAGAGAGGGTCTTTGCTCTGTTTGCTATACAAGAGTTTTGACTTCATGTATAATATATTTGCTAATGGCATTTTAAGAGAACTGTCTTTTATATAGGTTTTTATTCTTTACTATTTAAAGAGCTGCTCTCATAACTTGCCAGAGATGAGGAGTAAAAACTATCTTTAAGAATCATATGTGCTGCTACATATAACTTGCCAAAAGCACAAATATCTCAGAATCAGCCCTATGGGATATTGAACTTGATTTCACATTCCTCTTAAAGGCTAACAGTGTCTGAGATGTAAGACTCGTGGGAAATGTGTGACTACATGAAGAGAAACTTGATTTGTTTCCTTTTCTTTTCCAAGAAAGAAATGTATTTGGAGGAAGAACAATATTTTAAAATGCATCTTCCTTGGGTCATTTTACTGTTTATTTTTTATTATGGTATAACTTACATACAATAAAGTATAAAAACTTTAGTATAGCCAGCGGATTTTTATATGTGTATACTTTTGTAATCATTGCCTCTCAGATCAAGACAGAGAACATTTCCTGCATTCTAGAAGGCTTTTCTCATTCCCTGTCCCAGTTACTACTATCTCCAGCTGTCATGGGCCACCGCTGTTCTGACTTGTATCAATATAGATTGGCTTTGCCTGCTTTGGAACTTCACATAAATGTAATCATAAAGTCTGTGCTCTTGTGTCTGATTTCTTTCACTCAACATTAAGCCTAAGAGGTTTATTCATGTTGTTATTATACATACATCAAAAATTTGTTACTTTTTGTTGCTGAGTGGTATTTCATTGGATGAATATATCACAATTTACCCCTTCTTCTAATTGACAGACATATGGATTGTTTCTAGTTTTTGTCTATTATGAATAAAGCTGCTATGAACATTCTTATACAAGTCTTGCTTATGTAAGCACTTAATTCTGTTGGGTTTATACCCAGGAGTAGAAATGTGGAGTCATAGGGTACAATACCTATTTAACTTTAGTAGAGACTGCCAAATTTTTTTCCAAAGTGATTTCACCAACTTGCACTTCCATAAGCATTGTAAAGGGACTTATAGTTGCTGCATGTCTGGTAAACAGTATTATCAGTCTTTTTAATTTTAGCCGTTCTGATAGGTGTGCATTTTTTAATTTCACATTATCATTATACTTAATATAGGTTCATTTGCTCATAAAACCGTTTGCCAGATTTAATGTAGAAGTTTAGCTTATTCATTTAATTATTACTTTAACTGAATTTACCTTTGAATATTTCACTCATTACAAGTGAAATGTTGTATGTAACTCTTATGTAACAAGCTGCTGAAATTTTGAATTTTGTATTATTTTTGCCAATGTGAGAAGTAGGGAAAATTTGATGTGAATTTTAAGTCAATAAGACAATAAAAATTGTGGGCTTCCCCCCCTCCCCGTGAATAATAGCTGAAGTGATTGGGTATAGAGGTTATGTGGACTGCTTTCTTTCCATTAGCACATTGGGTTCCCCCCTTGAGATTTTTATTTTGGAATTGAAACTAATTTTCTATTCTTCCGTATGCAGGTTTTAAATTAGTGTGAGTGATTTCAGATTTCAATTAGAAAAACTTCATCAAAGGCTGCCAAAGCTAGAGGAATCAAAAATAGATGAGATGAGAGTCTACAGTATATTGTTCAAAGTCCTTATTGCAGTGTTCTAGGAGGGACTTTCTTGGTTACATTCCTCAACCTATTGCCTGAAAATACCCTTCCAGCTTTAAGCCCCAAGTGTATGTGTTGCATCTTTTGTGGTATCATCAAAATTATGGTACCTGTGTCATCACACTTTTCAATTTTGGATTTAAGAGAACATAAATTGTAGATATTTTTCCATTTTGTAGTCTTTTTATAAGTTAAATTTACTATTTCTAAAGAAATTGGTTCTATTTAAGCTATTTGTTGAAGAATATCTCAAGTAATAAACTATTATACGTGAACACTGTGACTACTCAGCTTTAGAACATTTAGGGAGTTAAACGGTCTTGTATAATTTAAGTTCCTTTTATATTAATATTAGCTGTTTTTGGAGGAGAAATTTTTTAAAAGGTAATTAGCCCCCTGCCTCCTTCCCCAACTCCTCCAGGACAATTTTGTTGTTCAGCTCCTTAATTTTAGTTCAGAATTTCTTTGTTCTCACTCTTTGAAAAAATGTTTTCTTACACATTTCTTTAATAGCATACATTTTCTATAGATACTTTAGAGAACAAACACCATAATCCTTTCATAAAGAAGCAAGTTCAGCCATAAGGTTTATGTCATATTGCACTAGTATATGGACAGTTAACAGAAACTTTAGCGAACCTTTCCTTCTCCCCCTAGATTCCTATAGTGTTATGGGATGGATTTTGTATGACTTCGGAGTCTTTGTTAAGCTTTTGTGCTAAGGGTATTTGATATTTTGTTTTTCCTTTAACAGCTTTATTGAGATATAATTCACTTAACATACAATTCATTCACTAACAGTACACAGTTCAGTCGTTTTTAGTATATTCAACGAGTTGTGCAGCCATCATCACAATTAATTTTAAAGCATTTTCATCATCTCAAAATGAATCCACACATCTCTTAACTGCCACCCGCCTGCCCTTACTCCAAACTCTCAGCTCTAAGGAACCGCTAATCTATTTTTTGTCTCTAGATTTGTCTATTCTAGACAATCACATAATATGTTGTCTTTATGGGCTTCACTTAGCATAATAATGTTTTCAGGGTTCATCCATACCATAGCATGTATGAATTCTTCATTCTTTTTATGACTGAAAAATATTCTGTTGTATATTTCTGGACTCTCACTTCTGTTCCACTGATCTGTATGTCTATTCTTATGCCAGTACCATGCTGTCTTGATTACTGTTGCTTTCTAGTAAGTTTTGAAATCAGGAAGTATGAGTCCTTATATTTTGTTCTTTTTCAAGATTGTCTATTCTAGGTCCCTTGTAATTCCAGATGAATTTTAGACTCAGCTTCTCAGCTTATATGAGAAGTTGGCTGGGATTTCATTGGTGATTGGTTGAATCGGAAAGATCAGTTTGGGAAGTATTGCTGTGTTAACAGTAAGTCTTCCAATCCCTGAATATAGGATGTTTTTCCATTTATTTAGATCTTAAATTTCTTTCAAAAAATGTTTTTGTAGTTTTTAAAGTATGTTTTATGCTTTCGTTAAATTTATTTCTTTATGCTATTATAAATTGAATTGTTTTCTTTATTTTTGGATTGTTCATTGCAAGTTTATAGAAATATAGTTGACTTTTGTATATTGATCTTGTATCCTTCAATATACAAGAGCTTAATAGTTCCAATAGTTTTTTAGTGGATTGCTTAGAGTATTCTGTGTACAAGATCATGTCATCTGTAAATGGAGGTAGTTTTATTTCTTCCTTTCCAATCTGGGAACATTTTATTTCTCTTTCTTGGCTAATTGTCCTGGCTAGAACCTCCAGTGCAGTGTTGAGTACAGGTGATAAGAGTGGACATCTTTGTCAATTTTCTGATCTTTAGGGGGAAAGCATCCAGTTTCTCACTACTGCATTAGCTGTAGTAGGAGTTTTTGTAGATTTTTTTTTTTTTTATCAAGTTGAGGAAGTTCATCTATTACTAGTGTGTTGGGAGTTTTTTTTTTCTTTTTAAATCATGAATGGGTGTTGGATTTTGTCAAATGCTTTTTTGCATCTATTGATACTATTATGTGATTTTTCTTCTATTTAGGCTGTTGGATTGATGTGATAGATTACATTTATTGACTTTTGTTCTTTTTTTTTTTACTCTAGGGCAGGATGAATTTATTGACTTTTGATTGTTGAGCCAGTCTTGCATCCTGGAATAAATCCCACTTGATTGTGGTATATAATTCTTTTTATATGATGTTAGGTTCGATTTGCTAATACTTTGTTGAGGATTTTTGCATCTATGTTCATTAGCTAAATATGCTGATCTGTAGTTTTCCTTTATTTCTAGTATCTTTATCTGGTTTTAGTATTAGGATAATACATAGAATGAGTTAAGAAGTACTCCTTCTGCTTCTGTTTTCTGGAAGAACTTGTGGAGAACTGGTATCATTTCTTCCTTAAATGGAATTCACCACTAAAAGTGTCTGGACTGAGTACATTCTTTTTTGGAAGGTTATTTATTGATTAATTTTTTTAAAGTAGATGTGGGCCTAGTCAGATGATTTAGTTCTCCTTGTGTGAGTTAAGTACTGTGTTTCTTTCAAAGAATTGGTTCATTTCAACTGAGTTACTAAGTCTGTGGGCATAGAGTTCTTACTATTCCTTTATTATCTTTTTAATGTCCATAGAATTAGTAATGATAATTCCTCTTTGGTTTCTGATATTATTAATTTGTCCCTTCCTCCTTTCCTCCCTTCCTTCTTCTCTCCCTCCCCTCTCTCTAACACGTTTTATTGATCTTTTCAAAGGACCAGCTTTTGGTTTTGTTGATTTGATTTTTTTTTTTCTATTTTGATTATGTTTCAATTTCATTGGTTCTTGCTCTGATTTTATTCTGCTTGCTTTAGGTTAATATTGCTCTTCTTTTCTAGTTACCTAAGGTGGAAGCTTAGATTATGGGTTTTAGATATTTTCTTCTGTCTTAGTGTATGCATCCAATGCTATAAATTCTCTTCTAATCACAGCTTTCATTGCATTTCACAAATTTTAGTAGGTTGTGTTTTTGTTTTCATTTAGTTAAAAATATTTTAAAATTTCTGCTGAGACTCCTTGACCCATGTGTTATTTAGAAGTGTGTTATTTTAAACTTTTGGGGTTTTCCACCTGTGTTTCTGTTATCTAATTCCATTGTGGTCTGAGATCATACTTTGTATGTGCTGTTCCTTTAAATTTGTTAAGGTGTGTTTTAAGACCTAGAATGTGGTCTATCTTGGTGAATGTTCTTTCTGAGTTTGAGAAGAGTGTATATTCTGTTTTGTTGGGTGAAGTATTCTGTAATGTCAATTAGATCCACTTGATTGCTGGTGCTGTTCGATTCAACTATATTATTATTGATTTTCTGCCTGCTGGATCTATCAGCTACTGATAGAGGGGTATGAAGTCTCCCAAGTATAATAGTGGATTTGTCTATTCCTTCTTACAGCTTAATCTTTGCCTCATGTATTTTGATGCTTTGTTAGGTCCATACATGTTAAGGATTGTTATATTTTCTTAGAGAATTGACCTCTTTGTCATTATGTAATGCCACTCTTAATCCTTGTTCTGAAGTATTTTTCCCCCTTGTTCTGAAATCTGCTTTGTCTGAAATTAACATAGCTATTCTAGCTATTCTTTTGATTAGTGGTAGCTTGGTATATTTTCATCTATTCCTCTACTTTTAACCTATCTGTGCCTTTATATTTACAGTGGATTTCTTGTAGACAGCATATAGTTGGCTCTTTTTTTAAAAAAAAAGCCCACTGTGACAGTTTCTCTTTTAATTGGTGTATTTAGACTATTCACATCTAAAGTGATTATTGATAAAGTTGGATTAATAGCTGCCATGTTTGTAACTATTTTCTATATTTTGTACTTTTTTCTTTTTTTATCTTCCCCTCTTTTTCTCCCTTTTCTAGTTTTAATTGAGCATTTTATGTGATTACATTTTCTGTACTCTATTAGTATATATCCATTATACTTCTTTAAAAATCTTTTTTCGTAGTTGCCTAAAGTTCGCAATATACATTTACAACTAATCTAAGTCCACTTTCAAGTAATATTATACTGCTTCATTGGTAGCATAGTTACTTTGCTGCGGTCCCCAACCCCCGGGCCGGGCCGCAGAGCTGCCCCCCCCCCAAAAGAATGTCTTCCCTGAAACTTAGGAAGGGGAGTCATGAAGGTAGTTTTCCTTTGTCTTTATCTTGAGAACCTGTGGCTCTCCTTGAAGTAAAACTCAGAAAGTGAGGGATCTGCTAATACTGAGCCTGTAGGAGTTTTTAACTCTCAAGCTAGTCCACTCTTAGCTTCCAGCAGTTCATCCAAATTGTCATTAAGTATTTTACCAGTTGCTACAGCAGCTTCTGTTCCTGGTAAGTTGGCCTCAGCTCATGATTCTTTGTATTCATTTGTCTCTCTAGATCTTGGGGTGTTGGTGGACAGTGTGACCAAAATTCTTTGATCTAAGAAAGGAAAGTCATTGATTTTCAGTTTGTTAGGCTTTCTGTAAGGATGGGTGTGATGACTGGTAAGCTTTTTACATGTGAGAGCTAAAACTGGTAGTCTAGTAGTAGACTATAAAGTCAAATCTTCATTCAGACCTCAATTTAATTACTGGAGGTATCTCCCCTTTCTATTCTGGCATCCCTCAAGGACACCTTTTTTTTTTTTAAATTATAAAATCTACATAACATAATATTTACCACTTTAACTACTTTTAAGTGTACAGTTCATTGGAATTAAGTACATTCACATTGTTGTGCAACCATCACCATCACCCATCTGCAGAACTTTTTAATCTTCCCAAACTGAAGCTCTGTACCCATTAAATACTAACTCCCCATTCCCCCAGCCCCTGGACACCACCATTCTACTTTCTGTCTCTACGAATTTGACTACTCTAAGCATCTCATATGAGTGGAATCATATGATATTTGTTCTCTTGCGTCTGGCTTATTTCACTTAGCATAGTGTCTTCAAGGCCAAAGATACCTTTTAAGTGGAACCTTTTTTTACAAAAGAAATTAAATTCCTCTTCAGTGTGTACCTAAGTTGTTAGAGTTAGTCTTTTTCTGAGTTTGTGACTTGGGTCAGACATCAATGTCATTGATTTGTCTAGCACCAGAAGGTAGGAGTTGGACATGGGGTGGGGATGGATGTAGTTAAAATATTACACAATTTTTAACTATTTTAGAGTTAAACGTTTCATAATTTGTTCAGGACTTGCAGAGTGTTCTCACATATTCAAATGAAAATACTAAGTACAGTTGATGGTCAGAATGTGTAGCACTCATTCTATCTACCAGTTTGGGTATTGAGTGTTTGTAACCTCTCCTGAAAAACGTACTGGTTTTATACAGATTAAGATTTTCACTTGTGGTTTTTGTGGGGAATGCCTTGCATCTGGGGAGTATCTCCCCTATTATTGTTGTTGTTACTTGGATCTTAGTTTCATCTTTTTTGTGTTTTTTACGGCTAGCTGTGATGGTTAATGGCTTCTGGATGGACCTTTATTCCTCTAGCCTGTTCATTGTTAAAGGAGTCAACTTGCCTATAAATAGGGAGCTGGTGTGCTCTGATACATGTAGGCCTGGCTGGACTACCAACTCTGTCTAAAGTTTACCTAACTGTTGTTTCACTTTGTTGCTAGGGTATATTACCTTTCCTTAGGCGAAATGTGGTTTTTTTTTTTTTTTTTTTTTAGAGATAGGATCGAGGCTGGAGTGCAGTGGTGCCATCATAGCTCACTATAATCTCAAACTCCTGGGCTCAAGAATCCTCCTGCCTCTGCCTCCCAAGTAGCTGGCACTACAGGTGCACACCACCATGCCCAGCTAATTAAAAAAAAAAAAAAGCTTTATTTTTTAGAGATAGGGTCTCATTTTGTCACCCTGGCTGATCTCAAACTCTTGGCCTCATGTAATCCCAACTCGGCCTCCCAGAGTGCTGGGATTACAAGCTTGAGCCACCATGCCCAGCCTGTGAAATACGAATTTGTTTCTTACTATTTAGGGTAGTAGGGTTTCTTTATTGCTAATAATTATGTTACATAGGTCTATGTTTATTCACTATTTGACTACACTTAAAGTTCAGGTGGTTCCAGATTGCCTTTTGCAACAGAGATTTATTTTATTAGATATCTTTTCCTATTTACTTTATTTTCCTGGAGGAGTAAGGTTACTTTTGGATTTCTGAGTTTTGACGCTTGTCTCTATAGTAATAAATGGTACCAGATTAGTGTTTTTGAGTTCTTAAGTTTGCTTTTAGTAACTTATGACAGCAAATAGGGTCTACTATCAGCGAGGCTGCCTTTAGTTCCTACTAGAATGCTCCTTGAGAGCAGAGCTGTTTGTTGTTGTTCACTGCTGTAAACCTAGAACAGTGGCTGGCATATGGTAGAGGTTCAATAAATATTTATTGAATGAATGAATACTGTATTTTATGAAAGCTGTCAGTGTTCAGTACGTTAGAGAAGTTACAGACTTCAAGTTTTGAAAAATCTGATCGGCTCCGTTCTCCAATTTACCTTTTTTACCCCACCCTTTTATTTAGTAATGAATTTAGTATTTTTTAAACATTTCTATTACAGGGTAAACTAAGAAGAGATGATAGCTAGTTAATAGATTTTTTATGAGGCACTAATTCTTTTTAAAGTTTCTTTTGAGAAGGGGGTTAGCAAACATGTTACCCTATGATTTCAGTCATCTATACTTTAAAAAATTAATTTTTACTATTTTCTCCATGTAATTGTATTGTTTATAGGAATAAAGAAGATCATAGTTCTTCTGTATCTGTTATTCATGGTCAAAAGGGAGCACATTGAAGCTTATAAGTAAATTTTTTAATTCATTTATTTAACAAATATTTTGGAGTGCTTACGGCAAGGCCAGTAAGAAATACTATGTGCTGGGAATACTTACTGGAATGAAACAAAACTTGTGCTTTCATGAAGCTTACATTCAAGATAAGTAAAATGTAGAATAAAAGGAGAGTTCTCTAAGAGGATAGATTCTTTTATTTGACTAGGTTGGGCCTTTTAAAACAATCAATTCATTAAGTAGCAGATTTTTTTTTTCCTTTTTTTTCTTTTTTTTTTTACATTGTGAGGGAATGAGATGCCACACGTGAGAACCTGTAACAGTGGGGGGCAGTTCAATAGTAGCAGTTTGGTAAACAGGGATGATTGAGTTTACAGCCCTTGCTCTTAAGAGACTCACACAAGAACTGTAGTGCAAGGCATATAAAGGTAACTACATGCAGTATCAATAATGCGCTTTAAGAGTTCAGAAAAGTTGGAGTTTCTTCACTGCTGGCTGAGTCTAGGCAGAGAACAGGTGGAACAAAGGTAAAGATAAGCTTAACAACATACATATTTGGGGAATGGTGACCTTTTTGCTATAGTAGAAACAGGAAGGTGTATGTTGGGATCTATGGGGAATATCAGGAACAGAGATAGGAACAGTAAATTAAAAATGAACAGATCTCCAGGTGGTCCTATAGTAGTGGGGAGCCACAGATGAATTTTTAGTAGGACAGTGGCATGATTACATTTCTTGTGAAAATTAAGTGACTGTGGGAAGGATGGGTTAGAGGATAGAGCAAGGAGGTAGGTGCAAGAAAACTGATTTGGAGAATCTAAAACATAGTCCAGTGCAGGACCACTAGTTGTGTTTATCTAGAAGATTATCATTAATCTTCTAATCTCTGAAGGATGCCTCCTGAAACACAAGTCCATGGTATATACTGTGAATGGAGTTGTGTCGGGGCAGCCTTGTAACCAGCAGAGATGGGTCCTTAATCTGAAGGTACTGGAAACTGAAGAAAAAGAAATGAACTCAAGAGAATTTTATAATTGATAGTGTTAGTAGTCTATTGGGGACGAGTGTTTTGTGGGATAATATAATAATTATAGATGGTTTGAAGTTTATGGCTGTGCTAGGTGATGGTCTGGACAACACTGTGTTTTTTGCCACCTTATATCTGCTTTTTATAAACCACTTCATCCCACTTTGATCCTGCCTTAAACATCTTCTCCCTACCCCTAATTTGGCTTTATAATCTGTTTTGGACTAGATATCCAAGCTAATTAGAAGTATTTCTGAAACCAAGGAATTTTTATGTGGGGCACATTGAGTAAAGGATATGTGGCTTTAAGTATACTAAAATATAGGTACTTATTTATTATGTCCCAGATTTAATTTTCTAGATAATTTACCTTATGATATTTTAACTTTAGTATTATTTCATAATATTTAGTTATGACAGTTTAGCCCTGTGGTTCTAGTTAAGACATTTTATTATGGAAAAGTTTAAACATACTCTAAAATAAGGAGAATAATATAATGAACTCCAATATGCCTATCAACATTTCCTGGTCTTGTTTTATCTGTTTCCTGTTTTTTTTTTCCTGGAATATTTTAAAGCAAATGCCAGGTGTATTCTTTCACCACAAATACTTGAGTATCTAACAGATCAGTTAGATACAGATCTATTATTTTTGCTAAACACAACCACACTATCATTACCACACCAAATGATCTTCTTTACCCCAGTTAAATACCATCTAATGAGATACCCAGTCTGCATTCAGATTTCCCTGTTGATTTCAAAAAAGGGCTTTTAAAAAAAATAGTTGGGTTGTTTGAATCAGGTTCTAAATAAGTCTTGGGGTTATTTTTAAAGCTGATTATTTTTTAAAGAGAAAATTGAGGCAGTGTGAAAACATTTTAGTATAAGCTATTCCAAGAGAGCAATGTTGTTTTGACAGTCATTCTGTCTAGAACTTAGTTTTGCTTATCTGTACAAAAAGCTAATGTTAAAATAGCTAGTATCTATTTTTTTTTAATGATTTTGAAACATTTTAGGAAATCTTTCTAAAAGGGGGAAAAGTGAGTGTGACCCCACTTATCTAGAAGCCTAGAGAGTAAAAGTGTGAGCTACTTTGAGAAGGTTTAGGTTTGGAGGAGACTACTCTATGAGACAAAGAACCCCCCAAAGAACCCCACGTGGGATTGGAACTGCTTTTGTAAGTACTTGTATGTTACACAATATATTTTATCTGTCTGGATTTAGCTTCCTCATCTGTAAAATAAGAAATGGGTGATTTCTTAAGTTTCTTTGAGTTTAATTATTTGTGTTTTATTTTACGTTTATCCTTGACTTTAACAGGATTCTCAAAGTTGGATTGGTGAAGACAATGAACCATTAACTGGCTTTACATGGCGAGGCGGTTGTGAAAGGGAAACAACAGGCATACAAGTTTGGAATGAAGTATTTGTGATTGACAGACCAAATGGAACAAAAGTAAAATTCTTTTTATACTCTTTTACTATTTTTTTCTCCCATATTCTTCTTGGGCAATTTTCTGGTATTAAAAATCAAAACAACACAGAACTATGATAATTTAACACATGGATTATTGTGTCAAAATGTATACAATATGAGTGCTTTTCTTGATTTAATTATTGATTTTCAAGTTTATTTCATATTTGATTTTTATAGTCATTCTTGGTGAATAATTGACTAAGTATTTTAAACTCTTAAATTCCTAGGTTGCTGTGCTGCTTATGGATACCCAGGGTGCCTTTGATAGCCAGTCAACTATTAAAGACTGTGCAACGGTGTTTGCTCTGAGCACTATGACTAGCTCTGTCCAGGTGAGACATGAGATTAAGTGGTATAATCAGTTCACATAATCCTTTGGCCCTTCCTCAAAATGCCTTTTTTTTAAAGACAGGGTCTTGCTGTGTTGCCCAGGCTGGAGGGCAGTGGCTGTTCACAGGTGTGATTATGGTAAACTATAGCCTTGAACTTCTGGGCTCAAGCAGTCCTCCTATATTAGCATCCTCAGTAGCTGGGACTATAGACACATGCCACTGTACCTTGACAAAAGGCCTTTTGATTGGAGAGGAAAAAGGATTAAAATTAAAGAGAGCTATTTACATTTCTTATTGGTCATTTACATTTCCATGTTTAGTGTTCTGGTTGTGGCTCACAATGTGAAATTTTATACTGTGGTTAGTTACAAAGGGAGCAATAAACCAATAGCCAGTCCCTTTTGTTTTTCATTATAGGGTCTGTGCTTTATTTTTTATTTTTATTTATTTATTTATTTTTTGGGGACAGGGTCTTGTTCTGTTACCTGGGCTACAGTGCAGTGAGTGGTGTCATCATAGCTCACTGCAACCTCAAATTCCTGGGCTCAAGCAATCCTCCTGCCTCAGCCTCTTACCTTGGCCTCCCAGAGTGCTGGGATTACAGGCATGAGCCACTATGCCCAACCTATGCTTTTTTTTTTTTTTAAAAGGAAAAGATATTGCATGTTATCTGTAATTGAAATCAGTGAGATGGCTGCCAGATACAGTAAGGTATAGAGTATATTTTTGTTTTTTGGCTAAACCAAACAAAAAAACCGACGTAATTAAACTTAGAAGTCGAGTTTTCTATTCGATATCTATGACAACTAGTTAGTATTTAATTATTTGAACTAAAGGAGATAGAAGCATAAGAATTAATTAATACTTAATTTAGGAAACCTAAGTGATGCTTATATAGCAAACAAAGGATCTTTAGTACCTGCTTCATTTACAAAGGAGTAAAATTCCTTCTGTGTTTCACTTATACTCTGGTGTTCTGTAAAGTTCTAGTTTCTTCAACCTAGACCATCTTTTTTCTGTATAATTTAGGTTAATTAGACTGAATTAAACTACCACATGCCTTTTTGTATTTTCTTTTTTTTTTTTTGAGATCATCTGTGGTTGATACATCTCTGGCTGAAAAATGAATTTTTGAAGTATAGTGGTTAGGCCCAGCTGGTGATGGTGTACCAAGAAGTGTATTTGCAAGTATTTTTTAAAAATGGGGGGTATGTAGTCCTCTCAAGAAATTTTTCTTATTGATGGTGTAGGTGGTACTGTCACAGTGGTGTTGTAATTTTTGTTACGCTTTCCAGTAATGTCTGGAACATAATGACCAGTTTCTCTAAGTTCCTGTTTCCCCCCTTCCTCAATTTGAAGTACCTAGCCGTGAGAGTGGAAAGAAGGTTGGATATTAGTATGAGCTAAAAGAAGAGCACTTTTCAGCCTGGCTTATGTTCATTGTAGGGCTGGGGATATTTGTCACTACCCACTAAGTGATGCTGTCAGGAACCCTCAAAGTCTTCTGTTTTTAAATTTTGTTCTACCTTTTTTTCCTCTAATCTTACAAGATGGCACAATTGTGATTTCCCTTGAGGCAAGCAGAAGCCATAATTTTGTGTTTATATGATCACATTATCGCCCCTCAGGTTAGTTGGCTCTAGGGTTTACCTTAAATTATAATGGGGTAATTCTGTGTTTTAAATCTTGTCTTTTGGTCTTCTCTTATTTCTTCAGCTTTTTGATAGTAGGAGACCTGGTTTTGGACAGCCACTTAAAGCCACTCAGCTATTTTCTTATCTGTAAAAGAGAGTTTTATTCATTTTGCCTATCTCACGTGTGGTGGTTGTGTGCAGTCAAAAATGAGATCTAAATGCGATATAATGCATATATGAAAGTGCTTTGTAAACTATAAATAACCAGAAAGGTTAAGATATTTATTATTGCTTTCTTCTTGACCTTTGAGGGTGGTTTTCTTTTGTTACGTAAGATATCTGGCTGATAGAGCCAGGACAAATTGATCCTCTTGTCATTTATTCTTTCAACAAATATATATTAAGCACCTATGAAGTACAAGGCAGTATGCCAAGTACTAATGATCTAAGTTAAACATGTCTCCTTCTCTCTTTGCTGTTTGCAACCTGGCCCTGACAATGAAAATATCTGGAGCTATTTTCAAAAAGCTAAGGCCCGCATGGATAAGAATAGGTTGGTCATGCTGTCAGATTTTAAGCTTATATCTAAAGTTCAATCACCTCAGTCATTAATTACTTTTTTACATACTCCTTTTGGAATTAGTCAGTAGCTGAGAATATCATTTTAGGTTTGCCAGCCTATATTGACTATTTATATTCTTGACCTCCAAGTGGTTCAGCTAGGTTATCACTTACTTGCTGTTAGAACAAATTGTTCTATCTTTGGAGTAACCCTACTTACTCAGATATAAGTTATTTCTTAGCAGAGGTGATGTCTGTGGATGGCCACTTTTCTCCTGTGGGAGCCTAGATTACCTTCTAAAGACTTGTCTTGTAATTACTGGAAGAAAATCTCCCTTTTCTGAGGATATTTAGACCCTCCTCTATTCAGCTCTCGTCTATGTAACTTGGAAAGGCTCCTAAAAATTCTGGAAAGGGCAAGAGTGCCACCTACTGTTGTTTTTATTAGCTTCCACAGGCTGGTAAAATTCTCATGTTAAGTTATTAAGACTGGTTAGTATAAGGAAAAAGAGAACCACATTAGAGTCAATGGTAGATGATGCACTCACTGAATAACTGTATGCTCTGATTGTACCAGGGAGGAATTTATCTTTGTAGAACTGTTGGCCTCTCACATTTGCTGACTTAGAAAAATGATGTGGAAACAACCTTCACTTTTTTTTTTAATGATCATAATGTTAAAGAACTTTGAGAAGGGGAAAAAGAAACTTACTATATAGTACACTTGTTTTTTTTATTTCTACCACCAGATCACAAATATGCATATGCTCGTGATTTTCACATATTTTACCACCACTGCTTCCTCCTTAATCTTTTATCTTGACTGTTGTTAGGAAAAAAGAGAAAATCCTTTTCATGTGCCACTGTTGGAGATAGTGACTAAGTGATTCATTTGTGCAGAGGTTCAAAGTAACTTTAATTTCCACAAGTAAGGTTATATATAAGCTGGGTATTAAATAAAACACTAATAAAAAACAAATTTTGTTTTAACAGGTATATAATCTGTCTCAGAATATTCAAGAAGATGATCTTCAACACTTGCAAGTATGTATGTCTCAAAGAAAATATGCCAAAGTATTGAATATTTAATTCTCACTTTATTGTGAATTCACACTTAGAGGCCTATATCATTAAAAAGATTGACTGTTATGTGGGTTTAAACTGATGTATGACATTTTAATTGGAAGAAATTTCAGTATATACCCAGTGCATTAGAAAATTGAATGCTTGGCTTTCATATGATTTTAAAGGCTCTGACATCTGGTGCTTTGATATAGAGCAGTTTTACGGATGTCTTCTTCCAGTTTCTTTGGGGGCATTATTTTAAGTAACTTGATTTAACAGTTATTTACAGAATATGGAAGACTTGCAATGGAAGAAATCTACCAGAAACCATTTCAGGTAAATAAGTATTTTAACATTTATAAAAATTTGCCTATGAGAAGCTGTCAAGCCACCTCAGCTTGTAACTTTGGAGACAGGAGAATATTATAACAAACTCATTTCTAGCAATAGCTTCAGTGGAGTTGAAACTAACTTATGGTAATGTCATCACCAACTTACTTATCAGTGTAGGCTAACAGGATAGGAAATAGAACAAATTAATCTAGATTGATTCTTAATACTTTTACTTAGATTAAGGGGGTAATGTTTCTCTCAGATGTTATTTAATTTCAAAACTTAAAGATAGTAGGGAACGTAAGATAGTCGTGTTGAATTTTTTTTAATGTACGATAAACAATTACAAAATGTTCCAGGTTTCTTTTTTGTGGTATATTGCACTTTGAAGTTAGTCCTGTTATTCTTTATATTGGTTTCATATAAAAAAGTTTCAGATAGTTTATTTTTCAAAGCAAGTATAATTTATAAGTAGTCATTAGTACTATTTGGTCAGCTGCAGTTATGGTAGGGGGGAATGACTCCACTATGTTTGCTCATCAGTGTGTGAGATCCTTCTTGTATGACAGCATTGCCACTGATTGTTACTGTTAATGGGTTTACATTGATTCTGCCTCCCTCTTGTTTGGCTGGTCTGGCTGAAGTGATCACTTTTATGATCACACATATTTTGTGTATATGGCTAAAATATACTCTATTTGGCCTATATCAGTTTTTCTGAACTGGGGTAATTTTGCCACCTAAGGGACATTTGCCAATGCCTGGAGACATTTTTGATTGTCCCAGTTTTGTGGGGGAGGTTACTGCTACTGGCATCAAGTGCATAAAGGCCAGAAATGCTGTTCAACATCCTACAATGCATGGGACAACCACACATGACTAAGAATTATGTGGCCCCAAATGTCAGTAGTGCTGGAGTTAAGAAACTTAATCCTATATGAATAAAACATTCTGTGAAATGGCCTTATTGACACTTAATCTATAATCAGTTTATAATTAGCCATCTAGAATTGGTTTTCTAGTTATACAACCTTCATTTAAAATTATGATCTGTATGCCCTGTTAGGCCTTTTTTGTTCATTTTTAAAATCTTGTATTATTGCTGCTTGTGGTGACTCTGTTCTTATATGCAGTGAAGTTCTCAAATGGTGGCGATTGCTTGGTGTAGGGGCTGAGAATGTTGTTGGTTCTTTAAGTGGACTTTTGATATAACCATGAGCAGTACTGACCATTTGGTTACTATAACTTTTGATAAGGATTGTTTAGGGAGAGTAAAGAAGACTTCAATTGTTAAAAGTTGTGATTTTTGATAAGATTTTTTCAAGAAATGCTTTATATTTTTTCTGTATATAGACATTAATGTTTTTGATTCGAGATTGGAGTTATCCTTATGAACATTCATATGGTTTGGAAGGTGGAAAACAATTTCTTGAAAAGAGATTGCAGGTAAGCCCCCGCTTCCTAGAGAGGAGAGCATAAGCACCAAGCCAGGAGAAGGGATGGTTTGTCTAGACTCTTGCTCATACTACCACTCTCCACATGTCATTGGAATAAGGTATCCCAAGGTAGCCCAGGTGACTCTGTACATAAGTGGTGAAAAGTAAGTTTTAGCCTGCCTAAGAAGACAGTGCCCTTGAATCAAAATTAAGGAACAAGTATTTCTCTCCAGAGCCAATTGCCCCCTCTGGAAATAAATATTCAAAGCTTAAAAGTTTGAAGGAGACTAACTTTTTGATTTACTTAGATTGCTTACGTGTTTCTTTCTGGGCCAACTGAGCTTCTGAACATTTGGGACGGGTCTGTGCATGCACTGAACACAGGTGATATGAGACGCCCTCAGAGGAATGCTGTCTCTCAGAGTGACAGCATGTAGAGCTAGAAAAGGGGTTTTAAACATCATCTAGTTCAGCCTTTTTTTTTTTTTTTTTAAATACACAATGAAACTGGGACACAGAAAAGTGACTTGCCTATGGTTACTTAATTAATCATTGATAACTGGGACTAGGACCCAAATATCCTGACTCCTGTGCAGCATGCCACATCAAGGCATTTCTGGAAAATAACCTCACTGGCACGATCATGATCCTTTATTTGTAAAGGTACCTTCTCATGGAAATACTTAGGAAACCTGCAGGTCAGATACTTACAGACTACCCATCTACTCACATACAGAAAAGATACTTAAAGATCCCTTTGTTCGTAAGTAGGGGGGTGCTCTCTTTTAATAAGATTTTGTTTGTCTATGGGATGATGCACTTGGTTTCTCAACCACATTCAGAGAGTTGGTGTACAGTATAATTTTTTTATTCCTAAAGTGAGATTAAAACCAATTCTTCCTTCTTGGATTATTTGCAAGGCATTTCCAGACCCTGCTGTCAGAAATAAGTTCAGTCATCTGAGTTTTCTCTGGTTCGTTCAGAAGAAATTAACACAAATCACATGAGGCATACAATCTAAACTCAGATTTATGTACCTCGAAGACAAGGTTTTCTAACTTCTTATTGATATGTGATACATGAATTCAGAAAATTGCTCAAATCTTGTGTAGCTTGATGAATTTGTACAAAAATGACCATAGCCATATAGCCAGCACCTAGAAGCTCCCGCTGTCATACACTAACCCCAAAAACTCTATGCCACTATCCTGACTTCTAACAGCCTTTGTTTTTGTACTTTATATGAATGGAATCACATACAGAATGTATTCTTTTGTGTCTAGCTTTTTTGCCTGATATTATGTTTCTGAGGTTAATCCATATGGTTGACTATAGTTTAGTTCATTTATTCTCATTGCTATACAGCATTCCATTGAATGAATGGACAGCAGTTTTTTCATTCTGCTGTTGGTAGAGATTTAGTTATTTTCTAGATTTTAATTACGAATACTGTATGTTTTGTTAGAATGGATTTTGAAAAGAGTCTTTGGGAGACTATGTGAGTTATATTGGGATAAGTGAGTAATTATTCAGAGTGTTGCTAAGTTTAAGATTTTCTTCCTGAAAATACATAGCAATCTGTCTTCTCAAATTCTGGTAACTATCACAAATCATAAATAGAGCCCTGAAATTCTAACAAATTTCTAAGGTTCTTTGGACTGCACTGGAAATTTCTACCTTAGCTCTTAACTTTTTATTTATAGGCAAATTAATACTT
This sequence comes from Daubentonia madagascariensis, assembly GCA_023783475.1. Taxonomy (NCBI): domain Eukaryota; kingdom Metazoa; phylum Chordata; class Mammalia; order Primates; family Daubentoniidae; genus Daubentonia; species Daubentonia madagascariensis. Next base: position 32,486,382 of record JAKFHU010001035.1, on the reverse strand, counting down.
TGCTGTTTTGTTTTGTTGCCATTATGAGTACTTTAAAGGTAAATTCTTAATTTATTTACTGATGTGTAAGTCACAACCACAACTTGTTACTCAGATGTTAGATGTTATGATTAATTATTATTTATATTTTTTGCTACTTTGGCAGCTTACTTAGGAAAAAAATCATCTTTTCCTAAATTTAAGAAAGTTTGAGAAAATGTGGGGTCTTAACAAAGTTGTTAGAAATGGGCCTTCAGTAATTTTTTTGTATCATAAAAAAACACCCCTCTGGAATAGCATCTGGTTAAGTGTTGCATGAATGTGAGTATGTGTGTATGTGTTTTCTTTTTTAAATTTTTCTTTTCTCCTGTGTACAACTTCACCCTGTCTACTTCTGCCCTCAGGTAAAACAAAATCAACATGAAGAGCTACAGAATGTAAGGAAGCACATTCACAATTGTTTCTCAAATCTTGGTTGCTTCCTTTTGCCACATCCCGGTCTTAAAGTTGCAACTAATCCTAGTTTTGATGGGAGATTGAAAGGTGGGAATTCCCATTCTTGCTAAAATCAGAACTTACTTTTTAGAGGCTTCAAGTTTTTTTTTAAATACACAACTTCTTAAATTTCCTATCTTACACTGGAGGACATTTGGATGCATTGTTAACGTTGTGATTGTAATGCTCTGTGTTGTCTCTCTAGCTTTCCATTGATTCGTTTGCAGCATCTAGCATATTGATTAACCTATTTGATAGTGTGTTTTGTTGCTCAGCACTGATATCCTGAAAATTCTGAAGGCTGAGAACGTTTCTTTACAATATTTCAACCGATTGCATCCTGCTGAAAGGCCTTGCCATTTTATTGTGTTGATACCATCAGATTTAAGTCTCTGTTTCGGGGTGGTGATTTTTTTTGGGTATTTTTTAGGTTATTTTGAGCATGATGGTAGAAGGCTTGAGAATTGACAAGACTTAAAGTATGGCTGGAAAAACAAAATCTAGTAGTAAAATTTAATACAATTTCATGAATTGTTTGCCTCTTTTGAAAAGAATATTTTAGTTAATACTTAATGTGGAATTTGTTTTGGTAGTCCATAAATTGTTTTATTTATTATTTGAGCTAAAAGAATGATTGGGGGATGGGGGAAATGGGCTAGTGGAGTAGGAGGGATTATATTTTTTCCCATGAGATATGGCATATTTGGATGAGTTTTTTTTTTTAAAAATGAATCTACTTAAGTAATAGGTATGTGTACTCTTATTTCATAAAACAGAATTTTATGAACTCTTACCAGGTGGGGAATTTAAAAATTTTTTCTTTTTCACTAATATTTTGATCAATTTTGTGTCCATTAGATATTGATGAAGACTTTAAACGAGAGCTTCGAAATCTGGTTCCATTGCTGCTTGCCCCTGAAAATTTGGTTGAAAAAGAAATAAGTGGATCTAAAGTCACTTGTAGAGATCTTGTAGAATATTTTAAGGTAGGTGAACGCTTTAAAATTAAACAGCTTTGTCTAAGATAGAAACATAGTGGACTTAAAACTCATCTGTATGTCTGTATTTTAAAGCAAAAAAAATTATAATTTATTTTTCTGCCTTGAATTGGATGTATCAATATTTAAGGATCTTTAAAAGATCATAGCAGACTATTTGTGTCTTTTAGACAGTGATTTTATTTGTTTACAGAATTATCCTACTTTTTCTCCATCTCTGATATGGAGAGAAGAGCCATTCATTATATTGTAATATCACTCTGTCATTTGTGAATGATAATAGGAATTGGGAGCATAATTCTGCATCCTAAGTTCTCACAGAAGCATTCTCTCAGAGTTCTGAGGATTTGATAAAAGCAGCTGAAAGTCTCTCTACTGGTTTCAGAGAACAAGTGAATTATTCACAGTTTTTTTCTCTATTCTTCTGTAGTCTTTATAGCTTATCTGTCAGAACAAGACCATTGGAGAAGGTTGTATTATTCATAGTAGTTATAGATAGGTGGAAGGGAAAATACGGTTAACTAAAAGTGTATTTTTGTTTACTTATTGGGCACTTGCAGGTCACTCTCATCTTTGTTATGAATTAATTTTGAGTGAGTAGAAAGTTGAAAGACGCCTGTATTGACTTCTAAAAACTCCCGTCCTTTCCTTCTCACTCTTAAACGAAAAATTAGGTAATTTTTTTTCTTGAGCTGAAATATAATTTAAGCTGGTCAAAGTAAAATAGTGGATTAAAAAGTTCTTTAACATACCTGTATTTAAAACATTGGCAGTATGGGAGAATTATGGATTTCTTTTCATAAAGTGGATGGCATTTTATATATATAACTTTAAGTATGAGATAACTTTTAAGCAAGTTGGAATTATATTTAGAAACATTTCTCTAGGATATTATTTAGCAACATGTATTTGATAATATTGAGAATAGGTTAACTTTGTTGGAATGAGAGTGTATGATTTTTAAAGCCTAGAATTTCCTTTTAATGGTGTGAATTATTTTTATATTTAATGAATTTTCTTCCTTTGATGTAGAGCCAAATTGCATAACCCACCAGTAAAATGAATCTTCTCTGTTTTTAGGCTTACATTAAAATTTATCAAGGAGAGGAACTTCCACATCCAAAGTCCATGCTTCAGGTAGAGAGAGAGTGTATGATAAGTGTTGTACATATACTTATTTATGAGGGAGAATAAAAATCTTTGCTTTAGAGAGAAATGCTGGAAATGTGGAGGGGGGGTGCTTTTTTGCATGCAAATACATTTTATATATTTAAGGCAATACATGTCACGTGTTCTGAAGTTTTATAAGGGTTTTTTTTTTTTTTTTGTAACTGCAGATTGTAGGCTTTGCAAAACGTATAGGCCAGCAGAAATAAGAGTCTTTGGTACCTTCTCTTCAGATACTTAACGTGTAGGAAAATTCCTATTGCATAAAATGGCTTAATGTGGGCCTCTCTGAACTAAGCTGCTTCTGTTCACTGAGTCTTTGACAATGAATGTTGTTTGAAATAGGCTTATTTTTATTTGGTATTAATGATTTGGAGCTGCACCTAGTGAATATAGACTTTTTTCTTTATTCTTGTGTTTTTTTCATTTTTTAAATGGTGTTCTTTTGGGACAGTGTTATTTTAACCCATTCATATTTTTAAAAATCTACTACTTTGGGCAGTTTCTCAGTTTTATAGTAGATTAAACAGTATTTTCTAATAAAACTCATACAATAAGCAGTTTTGTGTGTTTGAAAACGTCTCTTGTGTAATACTGATTATGAGAGAGAGAGAAGCATGTAGGTCGTTCTTGATTCCTGACATCTAGAGACTCAGCATATTGTAGGGTCATATCTATTTATCTCTGTCCATTTCCTGAGCATATGTGGTATTTTCTGCAAATACATTTTTTAATATCAACTTAAACAAAACAAAATTAGGTAGGTAGTCCTGTTAGAAGCATTTACTGCATACTTTTTATCCCAATGTTCTCTTCCATAGGAAAGGAAAACTGGAAGTTGGTATTTTCTCTGGTTCATTTTCAGATTTGTTCATTGTACATAATTTATTGTGTTAATCAGAATTTACAGAGTCCTGGGTATTTTTTTGCATAATGGTACATTTAATTTATTTTTTAGGCGACAGCTGAAGCTAATAATCTTGCTGCAGTAGCAGGAGCAAGAGATATCTATTGCAAAAGTATGGAACAGGTTTGTAACTAAAATTTAACTTTGATGCCAGAGTAGATGGAAGATTTTTGTATTTAAAATAATTGAGCTAATTTGTGCTACTTATATACTGACGTGTTATGTTATTCCCTAATTTCCCCATTATGATCTCTGCTGGAAATAAACTGTAAGAAAATAATTCATGTGATTAGTGTTTAGAATTTGGGTGGTAATTTATTATATACACTCTACTGAATATTTTCTGACACATGATTCAGAGTGCTGTTATTAGTAGCCTTTGATGGTAGTAACATTAGCTTACGGTCAGTAGCAGTTTCTGCACTAAGCTTGCTCAAACATTAGAATACCTTTTTAGTGTGTTATCTTTTACCCACTCTCTTGCCAGCAATCTTTTGTACTAATGTGGTATATTGGTGGGTCAAGTGAAGGCAGCTACAGAGTGCAGCATAACTTTTTTCTTCTTCAGTTTTATTGCGATTAGTCATATTTGGAAAATTATTTTGCTTGAGTCAGTTCAACATATAAAAAATAAATAGGTTATGATTACCTGTGAGATATTACAAATAAGTTTAAAACTGAACCATGTAAGTGGTTTGACTTTCTGAGACTAAAAACTATGAGCAGGGAACTTCTTTCAGGTGTTAATTATTTGTAACATGTAATCTATCCTATTGTAATTCTGTCTGTACAGGTATGTGGTGGGGACAAGCCTTACATTGCACCTTCAGATCTGGAGCGAAAACACCTGGATCTCAAGGAAGTGGCAATTAAACAGTTTCGTTCTGTGAAAAAAATGGGTGGAGATGAATTCTGCCGTCGTTATCAGGACCAGCTTGAAGCTGAAATTGAAGAAACCTATGCAAATTTTATAAAGCACAATGATGGCAAAAATATCTTCTATGCTGCTCGTACCCCTGCCACACTGTTTGCGGTCATGTTTGCTATGTATATAATCTCAGGACTGACTGGCTTCATTGGCCTAAACTCTATAGCAGTCTTGTGTAACCTTGTCATGGGGTTAGCACTGACATCTCTTTGTACTTGGGCATATGTTAAATACTCTGGGGAGTTCAGAGAAATTGGAACAATGATTGATCAGATTGCTGAAACACTATGGGAACAGGTTGGTATCTATCTTTTGGTTTTTCGGTGACTAATTTTCCTTGTGATTCCCACCCCTGCCCCCTGCAGTATTTGCACACCTACTTTTCCTTTATGTAAGGAATGTCAGAAGGATGTTTTCTGTTTTATTTGGATGTAGAATCTGTATAATTGAAGAGTTTTTTTTTTTTTTCTGAAGTCATAATTATAATGTGCTTTGGGTAGCTTAAATCTGTAATATCCTCTGGCTAGATTCTTAGTCATAGGCCTATGATTATACCAAACAATGGGCAGGGCCAGAGTCTCTAACAATATTTCTTCTTTGAGAAAAGAAAATAGAATCAATGAATGATTTTAAAGGTAAGGAAAAGAAGTTTGGAAATGCAGTGCTTTTGGAAAGCAAAAGAAGTTTCTTATTAATATTGAAACTAATAGAAGTAATATAGGAGAAATATTGGGTGGTAGACAGGTCTTCCTTGCCTTCCATGAAGATAGTGGTAATTTCCTGATGTACTACAAAGAACAGTTCTACAGAGATTTCTTACCAAAGAAACTTTTGACCTCTGTACCATGGAAATACTAATGAACAAAGCAAAGCATCACAAGTAGAGAACCAACTTCCATCATGATCTTTTGCCTCAAACCAGAATTGAAAGTCAAGCTGTGAACTCTTGCCCAGCAAATATCTACTAAGGAAAGACATTTTATATATCTGCCACCTGTGTAATAGAATTATCTATGTGTCCACTTAAGGATGTCATTAAAATGGTCTTCGTGAAATACTTGAATATCATGTCAAGGACCAGAATGAAATCTGCAGTTATTGCTGATGAACAATATAATAGGCATTTTCAGATGCCATTTCTGGGCTGATGAAGTATTCAGCTTATTTGAAGATTTAGAATAGGCAGGTCCATGTTTATTTTGGCTTTAAATTCAAAGACTGAAGAAGTAGACACTTTTTGAAGAAAGTTGATTGGATGTTGGCTTTTCTTGTAATAATGTCGTCTTTATTTTATAAAGTGACCACTATATTAATTTGGACTTTGTCTTTACTCTTTAGAGAGATCTGATTTGGAAGTTTGCGTTTGAATATTTGTTAAATTTTTATCTCTTAAAAAAACCTCACTACTTCATGTTTCTTTGATATCATCTAATAGAAGATGGATTAACCTCACTTTTAAAAAAATGACTAAAATTTTGGACCATTATTTTCTGCAACATAATTTTCAATAATTGTATGAATGTTTTCTGTTGAAAAATATTTATCTCCTGTACAGCATTGATTCTAGGATTTTAGAGGTGCTGTTATTACAAAACAATTAAATGGAAGAATCTAAAGTGTGTAAAATTATTTTCAGTATAGATGAGGTAAGGTGATCGCTAGTCAGAGAAGATCTATGCTGTGTCAACAAACCTTGTCTTAATTTCTTTGCATTTCTCTTTTCTTTTGCTTCAGAGGAGTCCCAGGAAGGTGAGAAACCTACAAAGTCTCAAATTCTTGTAGTCTTAAACTCTTTAGCTTCAAGGCACTTTGAGTCATTCTCCTAACGAATCACTCCATGTTTTAGGTGTTTTCCAAACTGTTTGAAGTTACTAGACGTCGAATGGTTCATCGTGCTCTTTCATCAGCACAGCGACAGAGACTGTCATCCAACAATAACAAGAAGAAAAATTAGACAGTATTTTTAACTTTTTTCTCTATCTGAAGTGTTCACACTTATACATGTAGGACAATAAGCAGGACCGTCTGGGCCGGTCTGCATAAATGCTGTATACATACCAGATTTGATGCTGCATATAGGGTATGGAATTGCACATCCATCTCATAGGAATTGTAAATGGTTTGAATAAGAGGAAAGTAATTTTTGTTGCATTATAAAATGTCTAACTGCATTATTTGTAGCATCATAACTTTTTTGGGAGAAGCATCTTTTTATTTCCCACATTCCTGGTTATTTTCATCATTGCTTTGAATTGGATTTTTATATCTATTTTTATATGTAACTTTTTTTACCTCACATTTTTGTTTGTTTTGCACATTTCTCATACCACAGGTATTGAAGCCCCTGGGTGATAATTTGATGGAGGAAAACATAAGGCAGTCTGTAACAAACTCTATCAAAGCAGGCCTGACTGACCAGGTGTCTCATCATGCCAGATTAAAGACAGACTGACAGTTCATCTCCTCATGGACTCCACTCTCTTTTCTTTTTCATGCTTGCTGTACAATGAGAACTCAAAATAAACCAAAGTTTACAATCAACTGTAGAAGTAGTTTAGTATAACTGGCTTCACAGATGGCTGCCACAGAGTGTGAAAATTGTTTGTTGGTTTTAGCATTCTTTTAATGGCTCCTAAGACATGCAGATTGGCTGAGGAGCATTAGTTTATCATGCACATTTGTGCCATGTTTGATTCTTTTATTTCGTTTTACTTATCTAATGTTAGTGAAATTTGTCTTATGTAAAAGGATATTTCAGGGAAATATTTTAATAAATCTATTTAGAGTCTCTTTAACACAGTGTCCCATTGAGATTTTAATTTTTAGAGAAGTTATGAATCACTGTATCAAGAATCAGATTGGAATGACAATGAAGCCTTTATTGAGCCACTACATTAAAAGTATATATTGCTTTACTGCCTTCAATGCCAGTATTACATAAATGCATGTATCAGAAACTTCACGGAAATTACATGACAACTCTTGTAGCTAAGAAAGTAATTCTGAGGTGTACATTTGTCTTGCCTTTTTAAATTTATAAACCTGCCCTAAAAGGAGATGCATATCTGGGAAACTGAACTGTCTTTTTGCAGTTTAGCCTTCATGTAAATAAAATATGCCATTAATTTTATTGGGGGAGAAATTCCATCCAAAAATGTTGCCTACAGCTATGAGTTAAGAGTGTCTGTACAGTGTGCAGCTTTTATTTTCTGAAATCACAGATAGGGCATGTATATGAATTATAAATATATAAATACAATTTTGTATTAAAAGTTTTGTAGTTTATGGCAAAATCTGGTTCTGTGGTAGGCTAATAAGTACAGTCCCTGTGAAAGGAATGTTTGTGGCTCATGTCAGTGTGTGAATGCATAGACAATTTGAAGTTTTTGATATATTTGTGATATTTAATCTTCCTTGAGCACTGCAATCCCCCCCCCCAGGGAATTCAATGGGAATGTTTATTGTGACTTTGTCCTCTGTTGCATTTTAAAGTTATTTCCTGTAATTTATTTTCAGTACATAATTAAAAATTTGTTGTATATATAAAATAAAACTTGTGCTTCTTTTTTAAGGAATTCTGTAAGTATGTATTCCACTATATAAACCATATCTGTTTATACTGAAAAGAGCATGAGCAGGAAACACCCAACTTGAGAGCTCTAAGGTATTGTACCTCAAAGCTAAGCTTGTAAAAAGTTATTTTTCTGTGTCTTTCTCTGTAAGGGAAAACTTGTGATTAGCCTAGGTGTAGCTGGGGATTTGTTAATTTTTTTTTTCTCTTTCTCTCTCTCTCTCTTTTTTTTTTTTGTGGTATCTGTATGGCTAACATTTTTTCAGTACTTTTGTAGTTTTCTTTATGAACACCTGTTAAAGCACCTAGTTTGGTTTCTAAGCAAAGAAAATTCAGATGTTGAGTTGTATGCATGAAAGCTCTAAATTTACTTTGGTTGATATATCTTCACTCCTACCCCTATTCAAATCTGTTTTTATCTGGATTGTATTTGTTTCCCTGTGTATTAAATTGCTACCTACTCATCTGTTCTTAAACATAAAGAATCCACCTGAAAAGTGTCTTCTTTTTATTTCTTCTACCACCCTGTTTTATGAATGCTGTGGACTGTTTTTTCAATGAAAAAATAAAAAGTTTGTTCTATAATAGCACTTTTTCTGAAATTAAAGACTTACATAGCTTACCTTAAACAAAAAAAGTTGTTAAATCTAGACCATTGAATTTCTTAGTATTTCTTGTTGGAAAGAGTGTTTTCCCCAAAGAAGACATCATTCTCTACAAGATTCCAAGAAAGCACTTTAGTGTTTCAGTTGGAAGACTCTGAACATTATTAAGAAAGAAGTAATAAAAGTTATTGGAGACACACTCAAAACTGTTGACTGAAATAACTTTGGTGTTGGTATATTTTCTGGTGGTACAATTTTTAGTTACTAATCTATATTACAAGTTAGGTTTTTTAAAAGTGAAGATTTTCTCAGTGACAGACGTTTCATCTTCCTAATTAAGACACATAGTTTACTTTTGTGAAAGGGGCAATCATTTGTGACCCAGCTATTGAGTATGCCTTATATATTTCTCATGAAGATAGCTAGTCATCCTTGCTTTAGTGAAAATAGTCTATTTGTAGAATTGAACAGCAGCACTTCATTTTGAAGGTTATATTTTCAGAGAACTTTGAGCTGGGCTTGCTTGCTTTATTTTACTTTCAGAATTGAGCTGGGCAGGCTAGAGACTTTATCCTTGCTATAGGCATGGGTGCTTTTAGTTTTAATTACATTGTTTTATTATGGGATTAAAAAACGTTTTGGTCTTAACTTGGTTAAGAACCTATCAAAATATGACATAAATTTTCAGAAAACACTGTGATGGTGGCTGTTAGTGGTCTGCTATGTAGATATCCAAAATGGTTTTTCTGAAAGCAGTTGTTTGGCCTTTTAGGCAGGTAGTAAGTAGGCTTTTTGATCAGCTGCTTATCTGCTAGTGTGGGTTGTTGCACACATTTTTTGGGTTCAGCTTAAAAATTCATGGCCTGAATTTTTTACCCTCTAACTTGATCAGAATTGATCTGCATATCTTAGCATTTGTCCATGTGTCATAGTTGTAGGGTGAGGATGAAAATCAGCTTGAATTGCTGGTAGCTGTGCTTCTCATCTAATGACTGTCTTAACTTGGATTGTGTCTGGAGTCTCTTCCATAGAGAGAACTTGACTTTGGGGAATCCTCCAGTTGTTGGCTCCTAGTCAAACAAAGCTAAATTGGAGCGTTCCCAAGCATCTCGGAGAATTACTACCTTCTCTACTTAAATTAAGTCTTAGAGCCTAGGAACTTCTCCCCTTCAGATTTGCATTTTGCTGGACTTTGGACCGAGGAATTGAGCTGCCCTTAACATACTTCAGTGAAATACAACTTTTGTATTCTTTTAGGTTTGTGACATTTCAGGCTCTTGAGAGTCCAAGATACAGCTGACCAGGTCAAAAATGCCTAAAGATATGTATAAAAGGGCTTAGGGGAGAGGCTCATAGCCTTTCCATAGCTCAGCAAAATACTACCATCTATATGTTAGTACATTTTCATGCTCATGACTCTGAGATAGATGGCATCTCAGGCTTGCAAACCTAGGACTCTACTACACACCTCCAGAGGTTTGAATCAGTTTGGAGCTTCAGGTGCAGACGAATGTTTCTAACTCAAGATCTCAGTCCTATCTTGGCTGCATTCTGAAAAGCACTAAAAAGTGGAGAAAACAAGATTTTGCTAATACTTAAGTTGAAAATTAACTGTAATATTACTTTAAAAAAATGAATCAAATGAAGCAAGAAGTGAAAATTTCCCTGTTTCATTGTACACCTGAGAGAGAACCATTACTTTGGTGTGTATACTATTGAAATCTTTCCTGTCCTTATTGACACATCTGTATATGCATAAAACATACTCTTTTTTTAACACAAAAATAGTTATCCTGCACGTTATTTTTTTTTTCATAAAATGGATGTTTTCCTAGGTCATTAATTTTTTAATGCTCACATGGTTGCTTTGATTCTTCTGAAGGTAAATAGGGTTTTGAGGAGAGAACAGTAGACTTTCTATCACTGTTTTTTATGACAGTTTTCCTCCTGCCACAGCATTCTTGAGAGACTCAAAATGTAGAGGGTGCTTGGGAGGCAGGTGCAAGAACAGAAAATTGTGCTTGCAAGTTTGCTTGTTTTAGGGCTCCATCTGCTGACTCTGTTTGGCCACCTGTTCTTCTTGAATCTTGTCCATAACTTATTTTTCCTCCCCCCCCCCGTCATTTGAACTGTATTTAAGAATTTTAACAAAACTTTCTGATAAGTTTATATGGTAATTAGTAAATAACGTAGTTATTCTGGAGCTAAATGGGTCTGTAGCCACTGACAGTGAGAAAGAGAGGTCATCTAAAATGGCATGGTTCAGACATCCCAGGTACAAAACATGAAGACTACCTAAAAACTTGGTGCAACCTAGAACTGGAAGAACTTAAATTTCAATTCTAGGAAAAGGAGATGGACCTTAGAGTTAAAATTGAGCTTCGTTCCCAGCACCACCACCCAAACTTCGTGGGCTTGGGCAAACGCATATGTAGCAGTTTAGCCTCAGCTTCTCCATCTATAAAATAGGAATAATATCTACCTCTCAGGGATGTTATGAGGATGTGATAAGAGTGTGTATTAAAGTCCTGGTAGACATTTTTTTTATGGGGACGATATACAAATTATACCTATTTTTAACTTCTGCTGCTTGAAGAGAAAAAACAAGATGGATTTGGGAGGGTAGTGGTATTCATTGCTATTTTGTCTATGAAAGAAAGCATTTATTGGTAAGTTCTTTTTCCTCACCTGGATTGAGCTCCTTGGAAAGAAGAAGCTATACTTTATACATTGTTTAGGTTTTTACATTACCAAGTATTTTTGTGCACAATAAGTGCTCAGAATATTGTAACATGGGCTGGATTAGTCAACTTCACTCCCTCCACCTGCCTTCCATACTTACACGTATACCACCTATAGTAGGTGAGCTAAGTGGTTATTTGGCAACTGTGATCTCCTAAATATTGGTGGTGGCTTTTTCTCCCTTGGTGTCAAAATACTAAGGAACGTGATCATTAACTGAAAAAAAAAAAACCTCTGGTAAAATTAACTTGGGGAGGATGGTGAGGTTAGGCTACCTATGAGTTTGGATTGTCTTTAGAACTTAAGTATACTGATTTGCTCTAGTGCAGTTTCCTAAGTATCTGCTCATAAATTTTCCCAGAGTTGGGTTTACAGGTGTGTCCTGTGAGGAGATAAGAGTCCTTAACTATATTGGTCGTGTTTCTCTAAGAGGAATGTTCATGCTACTTAGAATGTAGAGAAGGCAGTTCTTTGGGGGGAAGATTGAAGATTTTACAGCGGGGGGCTGGGGGGACACAAGCAAGTTTAGCATCTAAACTAAATGCTGCCAGTGCCCATGTCATAGCCTTGGGGTGGGTATTCTTATCTCTGATTTTATAGAGGAGTCATCTGAGGCTCAGAGAGGTCACCCATGTTTACCAAAAGGAGTGCGCTCTGGGGTTGGAAGCCAGGTCTACTGGCTTTGGAGTCCAAGCAGCTGTGTACTGCCCCCTCTGTCATACCGCTGTGAAAAATAAACAGTCCCACACTGGCAGAGAAGAGGAAGGAGAGGGAAAGGTTAGCATCAAGGAGGAATGTAGCAGTGGGCCAGCGTGGCTCCCATGTGGATACACACATGATTCTTAGAAAAATAAAAAAGTTAAGCAGAAATTCTAATACTCTAGGGTAGTTTCTCAAATTAGAGTCATTCTAATTTACTTATTTTTAATTAGAGTAACCTGGAGTGCTTGTTTTAAGTGCACATTCTTGGGCCCACCCACATTGTATGATGAATTTAAATCTGTGTTTCTACTACACCCCTCAGATAATTCTGTTGCATACTGAAGCTTAAGATCCAGTATTAAGCATTTCCTAATAGGTACTAGGATTATGGATTTCTCCACTGTTTTTATACTTTTCTGACTAGCAATGCTTTCTGCATACACAGAGCTAAAATTACGTAGTATTATGTTGTTTCCCACGGAGGGAAGTGGAGCCTACGTTGGGAAGGACAGATGTTGACAGTAAGATTGCAAGTGCTTTTCTTCCGTATTAAAGTGAATATTGTCTCTCCTAAATTAGACTCATTCTTAAGTTTAGACATTCTTTCACAACTATGCTGCTTTGCTTCATAAGCTTTGGACTGGTTCTTTCCTTTAAGGTGCTTTAATTAAAGAATAAACCAGGGCTGGGCACGGTGGCCCATGCCTGTAATCCCAGCACTTTGGGAGGCTGAGGCCAGATTGCTTGCAGGAATTTGAGACCTGCCTGAGCATCATAGCGAGACCCTGTCTCTACAAAAAATAGAAAAATTAGCTGGATGTGGTGGCGTGTGCCTGTAGTCTCAGCTACTTGGGAGGCTGAGGCAGGAGGACTCCTTAAGTTGAGGTTGCAGTGAGCTATGATGATGCCACTGCACTCTACCCTGGGCATTAGAAAAACTAGTTTTAGGTACAGCTGAATCATCGCAGTCTTCTTTCAGTTCATTAGGGGAATGTTTAAGAATGATATGAGACTTTTCATAATATTCCCTGTTCTTTCGTCAGCTTTTGAGTACAGAGAAAAGAACCTCAGGGCTAAATTGTATAAATCAGCAGCAGAGATTATACTCTTAGCAAAGTATAATCTTCACAATTAAACGTGGCTGTCATACAAATATATAATGAACACATATCAAAATTCATTCAACTCCTTAATGAGCTTACCGATAAGATGGCAAAAAGCTGGTTCACAGTAAAATTAGAGAAACAGGAGTTATGTAGTCCACCAGGAAGGGCATTTTGAAGCCAGAATGCTAAGGAATCTGAGCCCTTAGTAGTAAATAGCAAAGTCCAGCATATCTAGATTAGTGACTCTGAGACTTTGGGTCTCAGGACCTTTACACTCTTAAAAATTGAGGACTCCAAATGGTCTATCAATATTTATCTTATTAGAAATTAAAACAAAAATGTTAAAATATTTAAAATAAGCCCATTGTATGTTAACTTTTAAAGATTACATATTATTTAAGGTGTACAATATGCTGTTTTGATACATATACATAGTGAAATTATTATAGTCAAGCAAACTAACATATTCATCATCTCACATGGTTACCCCCTCGTGTGTGTGTGTGTGTGTGTGTGTGAGAATACCTAAAATCTCCTCTCTGCTTTAGCAAATTTCCAGTATACAATACAATATTAACTATAGTCATCATGCTGTGCATTAGATCTCTAGACTTATTCATCGTATATAACTGCAACTTTGTACCCTTTGACCCTCATCTTCCTATTTCCCCCATCCCTAGTAACCACCATTTTACTCTCTGTTTCTATGTATCTGATTTTTTCCCTTTTCTTTTTCTTTCTTTTTAAAAAATATTCCACATTTGTGAAATCATGCAGTATTTTTCTTTTTGTGCCTGGCTTATTTCACTTAGTATAATGCCCTGTAGCTTCATCCTTGTCACAAATGGCAGGATCTCCTTTTTAAAGGCTGAATAATATTTCAGAGTGTATGCATGTGTATGTATATACAATTTCTTTATCCATCTATTGATAGCCACTTAGGTTGTTTCCATATCTTGGCTATTGTGAATGGTGCTGCAGTGAATATGGGAATGCAGATATCTTTATGAGGCAGGGATTTCTTTTTCTTTGGGTATATACCAAGAAGAGGGATTGCTGGGTCATATGGTGGTTTTATTTTTAACTTCTTTAGGAACCTCCATACTGTTTTCCACAGTGGCAGCACCAGTCTACACTTCCACCAACAGTGAGCAAGAGTTTCCTTTTCTCCACACCCCTGCCAGCACTTGTTATCTCTCTTTTATGAAAGCCATCCTAACAGGTGTGAGGTAATAATCTCACTGTGGTTTTGATTTGCATTTCCCTGATGATTAGTGACATCAAGCACCTTTTCAGCTAACTGTTGGCTGTTTTTGTGCTGTCTTTGGAGGTATGTCTATGCAGGTCCTTTGCCCGTTTTTTAACTGGGTTTTTATTTTTTATTTTTTTGCTGCTCAGTTGTGTGAGCTCCTTCTATATTTTCGATATTGACTCCTTATCAGGTATATGGTTTGCAAATATTTTCTCCCAATCTGTAGGCTGCCTTTTCATTACATGTTAACTTTTTTTAATGATAAATAAATTTCAAATATTTTGAGAAAAAATGGAATTGTTTTACACTTTTGCAAATAGAGTATGTACTAGGCTTATCAGAAGACAGCTGGATTCTCATGTCAGCTTCTGCATTCATATGTTGCAATGTGTTTTGGACACTGCAAAGTATATGAAGAAAATCTGGCCTCCCACAGATATATAGTTGGAAAGGGAAAACCTTTCCCAAGTATCTTGGGAAGTCCCAGGGGTCCCTGGACTATACTTTGAGAACTCCTGCCCTAGATGAAGAAATATCCTTGGCAGTGTGACTTTGAAAGGACATGCTGTACTGTCTTTTGCTTTATTTCCAAGTTTTGGATAATTTTTCTTGATACTTCAAAGCCCATGTCATGCTCCTTTCTCTAGAAACAGATTGGGTCAGACAGACCAAACTTCACTTGCAAGCTATGGGAATTGGGCCTGTACTATAAACCCTTTCTTTAAAATAAACAATCCCCCCAAACAAAACTTTTTTTCTCAACATAAAATGTGTGTAAGAAATTTCAAAAGTACAAAAACATTCACCTTTAATACTTTGAAATCATCAGAGATAAACACTGATATCATTTGTCACCCTTCTAGTCTGTTACTTGTCTCAGTGTGTAAAAGTCAATATAGACATCTGGCCCTCTGTATTTGTGGGTTCCGTATCTGTGGACTCAACCAACCATGGATTGAAAATATTTGAAGAAATGACTGGATAGTTGAGTCTGTACTGAACAACTACAGACTTTTTTCCCTTGTCATTACTCCCTAAACAATATAGTATGACAATTCTTTACATAGCATTTACATTGTAGTAGGTCATAAGTAATCTAGAGGTGATTTAAAGTATACAGGAGGATGTGTATAGGTTATATGCAAATTCCATGGCATGTTACATAAGGGACTTGAGCATCATGGATTTTGGTATCTGTGGGGCTCCTGGAACCAATCCCCCACAGACACTGAGGGATGACTCTGTTTGCAAGTTTGGTCACTATGCTTTCCATACCCTGGCCCTGCCCCCTAGAGATTCCGATTCAGTTGATGTGGGCCCAGGCATCAGTATTTTTTAAAGTTCCTCAAGTGCTTCTGTTGTGCAGCTTAGGACTAAGAACCACTACCTAACCTAACTCCATGTTCAACCCTTCCCTGCCCTCCCACACACTTCCTCTGTGTTCTCTATAACTCAGTGTGTTATTATTAGCAATTTTCCTAACTGCTTCCTCTCTCTCCCTGCTTTCTCTTTATTTCTTGCCTTAACGGAGACCTGGTGTCCTCTTCCACTCCCCCGGTAGAATGTCTGCTCTGCAGCCCTTTCAAGACTGGCTTTCTCCCCACGCTAGCTCCTGCAGGTCCTAAAGGAGGGGTAGATGTTCCTTGCTCCCTTGCTCCCTTGCTCCATTTCAGGTCTTTTTTCTATTAAACAACAACAAACAAAACAGATTCTTTGAAGTCATCAGACTTTTCCAACTTACTATTAACAACCTCCTGACCTCCCTACCACGCCCCACTCCTTCACTGGTAATTCTAGCATCTGGCTCCCAGCCTTTTTCTTGTTCCTTCTGTGCTCTTTCTTGGAAACTTAAGTCCACATAAAAGACTCGTTCCATACCTTGATTTCTTTAGCCCCAAGGATATCTCCTTCCCCTCCATTTGTACCTACTCATATGTCATACCCTTCTGCTATGTGACTGTACTGCCTCCCAAACCTCGACTTTTAGCTATGGCTTCCTATTATTCCAGTTCATTTGCTCCAGTATTCCCCTTCGAGCAGTTCTCTAATCCCACTGAAGCCTCATCCTTGCACCCTGCTACCTTTTCATACGTACCACCCTCGTCTCACCTGCCTTCTTACTCAGCGCAGGTGCAGCGGCCCAACACTACAGCCATTCCTTGGCTTCCTGTGTGCCCACCTGGCAAAACTTCAACTCTGTTCATAAATCCAACTCTCTGATTACCGCTACCCATATCCTAGCAGCTGAATGTCGTTAGAGAAAAACCACAGAGTTCTGCCGATTAGAGTGTCCTTTGCATTATCACAAATCTGAAATAGGTACTCAGCCCTGCCAAACAACCTTCCACTCTTCTCTGGTAAATTGAAGTGCTATTTTATACCTTGTTGCACATCAGATTCTTAAAATCCTTTCCGGGCTCTGATTCTGCCCTGATGACTTCACCTTATGTCTCATAGAGAAAAATGCAGGTAATAAGACAATTATAAAGCTACCATCGACCTACCAGTGCAACTCCAAATGTGTCCACATGATTCTGTATTCCTCTCAGCTACAATGGGTAGTGTCCCTGTTCATATTTAAGGTCAACTCTTCCATGTGTGCTCTGAAATCCATCTTCTTGAGGACTTTGATGCTGCAAACATCCTTTTTTCCCCTGCATCCTTCTGCATCATCAAATTCTCTTCTACTGGATCATTTCTTTTGGCTTACAAATATTCCTTAATGTCACCTAGCTTAAAACAAAAAAACTCCCCTTGGCCTGTCCATTCTCTTCCAGCTACAGTCCTATTTATTTGTTTCCTGTCACAGCAGAATTTTATGGAAGTTTTATATACACACTGCCTATTTATCATTGGACTCCAGTCTGGCTTGTCCCCACCACTTTATGGAACCAGTTCTTACGAGGGCCACAGGAGAGCCACCTCTTCAAAGCTGAAGGTCAGGCTAACGTCTCGCTCTGTCTCTCAGCAGCATTTGACATAGTTGTGCAAACCCTCATGGAAACATTTTGACTAATTTTTCTTTTATATCACCAGTCTCTCCTACTCAGTGTCCTTCGTTGGACGATCCCATAAACAGTCTTTACACTGATGACTATTAAACGTCTATCTCCCCCCCAGACTTGTATCTCTAACTACTCAGTATTTCACACTTGTGCTGGACTAGAACTACGGATTCTCGCCCAACCCCAACCCACTGCACGCGCAACCTTTCTCTGTCTCCGTGAAAAACCTAGGCGTTATCTTTGATTCTTCTTCTTACTTCCTACCCCACATTCAATCCGTCACTAAGCCCCTGGTTCTAGTTCAGTCCCGAATCTGACTCCTCACTGGTTCCACTGCCACAGCTCTGGCCATGCTCCGTCATCTCTCATCAGGCCTGGCTAGCCTGCTGACCTGCCTACAGTCTGTCCCCCCCACAGTGGCCAGAATGCGCTTGCCCTAGAGAGATCATCAGATCAGACGTCCTTGCTGCTTCACATTCCCCAGCGAGCTTCCCTTGCTGCCAGAATAAAATTCAGCCTCCTTACCACAGAAGCTGGATTTCTTTGATCTCATCCTCCGTTTCTCTAGTCACTGTGCTCCAGCCACGCTGACCCTTCCCGGTAATGCACTAAACCTATCTCAGGGCTCCTCTGTTCATTGTTAACTCCACTAGGAACTTTCCTTCACCAGATCTTCCTTCTCATCATTCAGATCTCAGCTCAAATGTTGCCTCCTCAGAGACGCCTCCTCACCACCGTCGTTAAGATGCCCGCACCCTCACGCCAGTGTTTGAGCATCTCGTCAGAACCTTGTTTGTTTGCTTACATATCACACATCTTCCTGTGTTAGTATGTTAGCTTCCAAAAGACAGGAATTCTCTTTGTTCACCGTCATATTTCTAGCTCTTAGAACAGTTCCTGGTACAGTCAGAACACAATCAATATGATTAACTACCTGAACTGTCAGAGCTGTAACACTTTTAAACACAGATTTAGGCTGCAGAGCGATTGGAAGAAATAATTGCATCTTTCTCAGCCATAGCAAAGAGTCACGTAAACATCCTCATGCCACAAACCTGGAGGGGTCTTGAGAGGTAAATGAATACATTTAATTAGTATTGAAAAGAACAGTCTTACATCGACTATACTTAACTAAAAATATTTGGCAGGTACCCTCCAGTGCTTAAAAAGATACTATCCGTACATTAAGTGAAATGCTCCCAAATCTTTCAAGGACAACACAGGTAGGGGCTGGAGAAGAGTAGGTGAAGTAGAGGCTTTGGGGAGGAGAAAAAATTAAGGAGGCAGAACTCTGGTAAGTCCTACATTGTTTTGCTTCCAGTGGATTTTCCTAAGGAAGTTGACTGCCAGGTGTCTGCAAACAGCTGTAATGTTGGGTCAATGTCGGGATCCCACCTCTGGTCGTTCATGCTGTCAATGCATGTGCACCTACGGACTGTGTTTTTCCTAATCGAGGATGTGTGGTACCAGGTGTAGGAGATCAAATGAGGACTTAATGAAAAATTCCATAAAGGGATGTTTAAACATATTAGTATGGAGATTTTCAAACATGAAAGCAGAGAGAATAATATAACGAACTTGCACGTACTCATCACCCAGTGTGAACGATTATGAGGCCACATCCAATCTGGTTTCCCCTGCACACTCCTGTTCCCCACCTCAGACTTGAATATTTTGAAGGAGATCCTCAGATATTATATCATTTCTATCATAAACACTTCAGTGTGTATCTCTAAAACAGGATCTCGTTTTTAGCAACCACAATACCCGTATCAGTCCTAGAGGAATAAAACATTACTTAATATGAAATATCCAGTCAGCATTCAAATTTCCTCAGTTGTCTCATAAATATCTCCATATAGCCAAAGCCCCTGCCCGTCCACTGCAACAGGTTGAACTTACTATTTATGGGCATTGCCCTGTTTTATGGCACAAGCTCTGTGCATCACTGATTTTCTCAAAATTTAAGGGGGCTCCATTTACCTTACCTAGGAATCCTTTTAGAATTTCACATCTAGAAATAATCACTCTAGGTTTCATTGATCAGGGCATATTTGAGGACGAACAAATGAAAAAACCCACTATCTTTCTTATACCTTCCCTTCCTCCCCATACCGAAAACATAATTGCATTTCAGAATTAAAAGCTTTTTATTAAGATAGTTGTAATTGTAGTTGCAGGAGCCTAAGGAAACATTATGCCGTTGGCTCGGTAACTTCTGGCTCTGACTCTCACTTCCTGCCCAGGCAGTTTTCAAGGTGAATGTAGAGAGTAACCTTGGAAGGGTCAAGGAAGAGGGCTGCTCTAAGTGGCAGTGATAATATAGCAGTTGTAGGAGCAATATTCATTCATTTGATCGCTCAATTTATTTATGTCATAATTATTTACTAGGCACTATATGTCATATATAAATAGCAAATGTTTACATGGTACCATATGTTATATGGTGCCATAAGGAAGGGCCAAGGAAGAGGAATGTTTGGCGGGGGGGTAGTGTAGCAATTGTAGAAGCAATAGTTGTTCATTTGATCAATTAATTAATTCTGCAAATATTTATTGGGTGCTAGTTATAGGCATTAGGAAAATGTGAATGAACAAGAGACAAAAATGTCAGCCTTTGTAGAAAAGTCAGACAACATTAAATGTAATAAAGTAAATTATATGTTTGTTAGAATGTGGTAAATGCTATACAAAAAGCTGGAACACGAAGAGTAGTATTCCAAATAGATGGTGAAGATGAGCATCATCGGGAAGGTGACATTTGAGCAAAGACTTGGAGGAGAGGAAGGAATGAGCCATGCAGATATTTGGGGGAAGAGTACTCCAGAGAAAAGTGACTAAGGCCTGAGGAACAAGTGTGAGTATCGTGTTAAAGGGATAGTAAGGAGGCAAGTTGAACTGGGGTAGAACAGTAAGAGATGCGGTCAGCAGTCTTGTAGGTGCTGAAAGGAATTGTTAGTAGGAGGAAAACTGAGAACGATTAGGGCATTTTGAGCAGAGGAGTGACAGAAGCAGACTTACATTTTGACTGGGTCATTTTGGCTATTGCGATGAGAATAGACTTGGGGGTGGGAAGGGACAGGGTAGAAAAAGATCAGTTAGGAGGTGATGGAAATAATCCAGGTGACAGATAATGATGACCCTGGGTCAGATGGAAAGAAGTAGATTTTGGATAAATTTTGATGAAAGAAAAAGCCAGTTAGCAAAGGTCACTGATGAGCAGGATGATATATGCGAATCATGTGAAGACTATGCAGCTGTTACAGACCTATTAATTGGAGAATACAATGAAAGTTTCACTGACTTTGAGAATCATGACATCACACTCAAATTAGCATTTCAGCCTCACCTAGTTGATATCACCAAGGCACCTAAAGAACTACAGATGGAATTGATTGAGCTCTCAGTAGATGACATTTTAAAGTTATTGTTTGCTGCTAAGAAAGATCCAATTGAAATATGGAAAAATGCAGTAGAATACCCACGCCTTCAGCAACATGCCCGAAAAATGCTTTCTTGCTTTTCAACCATTTATCGCTGCGAATCTACATTCTCCTACCTAACCCAAATCAAGATGCCCTTAAGGTCACAAATGACTGATACCCATCTAGAGAATCAACTGAAACTGTGGACCTCCATGCTGCAACAAAATATTCAAATGCTTTCCAACAAAAAGCAGACACAACAAAGTCATTAAAAGGTTTGTTAACTTTAAAATTAACAAATAGTTTTCATTTTTTGAAATTATTAAGTACATAGTAATTAGATTTTTACAAAATAGTGCACATTTTAAAGTATATCTAATTGAAGTTTCTTGAATATGGCCTTATTTGATTACAGCTAAATTAATGCAGCCTTCCAACATGAAAAGGTTTCCCCCCCACTGTATTAGACTACAGTATAGTATAAACAAAACTTTTACATGCCATGGGAAATAAAAAAATTCATATGACTTGCTTTATTGCAATATTCACTTTTATTATGGTGGTCTGAACTGAATCTGCAGTATCTACAAGGTATGCCTGTATATGAAATGTTGAAATCTTAGCCCTCACATGACTTCTTTGTATTCAGTAAAGGTACCCCAAATAAAGATGATGCCTTTCTTCCCATCTTTGCCTTCACTAATCCTTGAGAGACATATGGATAATCACTTGAGGACTGGCAGCAGTAGGGGTCGCCTGGGGCGAGTTTGGCAGGTGACAGAGAACTTTGTGAGATCTCTCAACAAGTTCTGCCATCTTGTAGACAATCCTATGGTTTTTTATCTCGTGGCTTTTAGCTCCTAAGCTCTCAAAGAGTTATTTCTTGGCAGTCAAATTTAGAAAATCTATTCACATCCTTAAGTCTGAATATCCCAATTTAATTAGTTTGTTTAGCCTAGTGGAATTATTAGAGGATATCAAGTTTGGATTGCTGACAATGCATGCCCAATTAGCACCAAGTTATTTCAAACTTTTATGAACAGAGCATTGTAAAACTTGCATTTTTTTCCTTGGGCCTATAAGTCTTGGTATTATGCCTACTCAGTCTGTAAGCACACTTTCCTTAGCTGTATGTTCATTCATTCAATGCATTTATTGAGTGCCTACTATATTCCTGGTACTGTGCTATAAGCTGGGGGACACAGTGGGGGACCACATGCCCAGTCTTTTGCCATAGCCTCTATACTCTAGCTAGGATAATCTATCTCCTGATGCTCAGTTAGGGAGTCCTGTTATTTACGTGGAGTACAGCAGGGGGCAGATGCAGTCCATGTTTCAAAATTGTTTGTGTTAACCTCGCATTTCCGACATAGTGGATTATAACTGTTACTTAGCTCAGCTTTCAAAGGAAACTAAAATCTGGTTTTGCATTTATGCTCATTGCTTATCTCATTTTTGGTATCCCTGGTATTAAATCTGGGGGAAAAAATGAACTGCAGGTACACTTCATCTTTCAGACTGAATAATTTTCTGAAATAGTTACCAGGGGAACTTGCTAAATAAAAGAATTCTACTCTGGTGCTTTCCAAAAATAAAGACTATTAAATGGATTTAATGTTAATTTAATATTTTCCATAAATCTGGATCTTCATTTAGGTGTTTTCTTGAATTAGACTGCAGCCGCATTTGTATTGTTGCTGAGAAGATGGGTAAAGAAACCATCACTCTCATTAGCTAATCCTGTCTCTATTGCAGCAATAGCAGCCCCCTCCATTCTAAGCCTTTGAGAGTGAATAACAGGAAATTTCCAGTAACGCAGAGAAAGCAAATGCGCGCGCGTGCGCGTGTGTGTGTGTGCGTGCGTGTTCGTTCTACATATTGTTATGGCCACAAGAATGTTGTCAGCGTCATGTTTGAAGTGGCAGGAGAAAGGAAAGTCCCAGGCATGTGGGTCTTGCATTTTGGGCAGAGACCTGAAGAGAATATTCTAATTTTGGACTTTTAAGTGCTATATTAGATTTGCCGGATCCTTTAAAGCAGTCAGTATTCATTTGAGGTATGAAGCTAGATATTTGAAATTCCTTTGAAAAGGAAAATCTGAGCTAGAGAGAGAAGTCGTCACCTACTCAGACACGTTTTGTCAGCCAGTGTCTTGTTGGGTCTCTTGTTAATATAGCGTGTCCCTGGCCCTGGTGTTCTATTACAGTCTTCAGGACAATGACGAGAAAGTCACACCAGTTCTCTCTGGCTACAGCTCCGTGGAGAGCGAGTGGGTGAGCAGATGTGGAAGGGGAAGGGGCTAACTCAATTTCGAGTGAATCTGAGAGCTGATCACATCTTATCAGGCTGTTGAATTATTTATCTTCCCCACTTGATTATGAGTTCTGTGGGACAGGGGCATGTTTGTCTTGCTCACAGTTGGCTTTCGTCTGCCCGCGATGTTTTTCATATACCAGAGCTTTAGCAGCACCAGTAACAGTCCTCCCACTGACCTCATGAAAAAAGTATAAAGAGATTAAGAAATGTGGGTAATCCCAGGCATGATTTATTTGGTAATTGTGTTTGTGTAGCGTGTGTGGGTGTGTGAGAGAGAGAGAGAGCAAAGTTTCCAGTCATCTGCCCCTGGTCCAGCTGTGACTATGATGAAATGAAGAGGTAATACATAGCAATAGGTAAGGAATTCTATGAAAGATCTTCAATCTTGACCATTTAACATTGTAGATTCTTTGAATTACAAAGGCCCTACCCATCAAATTCAGGAATTCTACAATATCCCTAAAGGGAAGTCACTTATATTTTATTGGAACACTCACTAAATCTTGAAGCAACTATTCCATTATTAGACAGGACTTGTTTCATTTTCCTTTTGGGGGACAAGGTGGGAGATGTTTCAAAAATATAGAAAAAGAGAGAAAATAATGTAGTGACATTCATATGTCCAGTGCCTAAGAATTAACAAATACTCATGTTTTGTCCTTTTTGCCTCTGCTAGACATTGTTGGGAAATAATTCTCCATGGATCTCTCACCGTTTTGTGCATCTGTGAGTGAAATACTGACAGCCCCTTGTTCTGGGCTATCTTTTCAAGGATGTTTGTATAGTAAACAACTTTGGAAGATAGAGATGGTGTTTCCTTTCAGAGTAGAGGGCAAGTTTGCTTACAACCTTGGAAGATAATAGTGTCTCCCTCTGGAGCAAAGAGCAAGAGTGCTTAATGCCCATTACAAAACAATCACATTTCTAAACTCAGGGTTCCTCTCCTATAATCCAACCTACTGCATGTGCAGGTGTCAGCTGGCGCTCTCCAAGTTGCTCTGTGGAAATGGGGGGCTTAGGAAATTGGTGCAAAAATGCTGATGTCTAACTACTGCTATTGCTATGAATAATAAATTATCTTTTGTCTCTGATCTACGAGTTTTGTACCAGCATCTATGAAACTATAGTAGGCTATTATTTAAACTATCTTAGGCCATAGAAAGAGGTGGAAATAGCTCCCAATTCATTTTATGAAGCTAGCATAATATTAATACTAAAACATGATAAAGATAGAATAAATGAAAACTATATAATTTCATTTATAAATATATGAAGCCAAAACTCTAAGCAAAAATTAGTAAGTAAAGTCCACTAGAAAATTATAAAAAGAATGCATAGAAATTAAGTCAAGTTTATTTTAGCTGTGTAAGGATAGTTTAAAATTGGGATCTGTATCAACAAAATTTACTATGTTAATAGATTAAAAGAGAAAAAACTACATTATTGTAACAGTAGATGATAAAAGGCATTTCATAAAATTTAGCAACAATTACTAATAAAAACGCCATGTAAAATAGGGGTAGAATAAAACTTTTTTGACATAATAATGACTACAGCAAATTATGAAATATTGAAGCCATTTTAAAATCAGGAACAAGACAAGATTGCCTGCTATTACCATTATTTAGTATTGTTTTGGAAGTTTTAAGTAATGCGATAGTACAATGTGTAAAATATTGGAGAAAAACAAAATAAATCATCTTTTTTTGGCAGAAAATAGAAACATGTATTTAGAATTTAAAGACTTAAATAAATTGCTAGAATGAAGAGGAGAATTTGGTAAGGTGGCTTTTTTCTAAATGAGCATATCCAGTTAGAAGTAAAAATAAAAATAAATCCTATTCTTGATAGAAACAAAAACTAAAAAATACTTATGAATTCGATGAGATGGGTAAAAGACACATGAATTTAAAAAAATATAAAATTGTGCTAAGGAACATAAGACAAAATTGACTATGGAGATATACACTATGATTCTGTGACATAAGATTTAATTTATAATGTTAATTCTTATTAATAATCCATATTAATATACAAATGTAATCAAATTTAATTGGAATCAAAATGATTATTTGGGGTGGCTGGAGGGGAATAGATGTGAGAGCTGATATGGAAGAACAGATGTCTGAGAAGAGTTAAGACTGGTGACTTGCTTCACCAGGTAGTAAAATTTAAAACAAAGCTACAGGATTCAGGCAGTAGGAAATTGGTTCTGGAATAGATCAGTGGAAAGAAGAAGGGAGTCAAGGAGCAGAGCAAATGAATATGGAAACATAATGAATGGCAAAAATGACATTTTCAATTCAATGGGAAAAGGATGCTTTAAAAAATAAATTGTACTAGCACGCATGGGTATTCGTTAGGATGAAAATAAAACTAGATCCTTCATTTACACCTCATTCAAAAATAAAAATTCCAGGTGGGTTAAAAATAGGAATCTAAAAATAACATATTAGAAAAAAATGATAATATTATTAAAAGGAGTTTCTGTGTTTCCCCTGATTCCTGCCCCCAGACTGTCACATAAAACTATAAGGTCAGGACTGGGCACCCCACAACCAGCCAAAGTATTTTTCTTCATGGACTCTTTAGATTCCTAAGGCCTCGGGGAAGCCAGTCCTAGAGAGGCGGTGTAATGGCACAGAATAATCAGGGACCCGAGACACACAGACATGGATCAGAATCTCAGTTTGGCTCCATATTAGCCATGGGACTTTGGGCAAACTATTTAGTTTCTTTAAACTTCAGTTTTCTCTACAGTGAAATGGATATAATAATAACTTTTGGAGGCCTTGTAAGGATGAAATTCACTCCTGTCTTATAAAAGAGCCTAGCTCACTGCCTTACACGTGGTATTAGGTATTCAATAAATGCCCATTTCCTTCCATAATTTTCAATTTCTGAGGATTTGAAAAAGAATTAAATTTTGGATGCTTGTGAAAGCCATCATTATAGCAATATATACTCTTTGTGATTGGAAAGAAAACCAATATAGAGATGCCCATTTTAATTCTTTTGGTTCAGGCTTCTTCCAGAAACCTGAGAACTTTCAATGCTGGCAAACCAAATTGATGATTCTGCCTCTTACAGAAGAAAATCAATAAACATTAGCTCCTCTGAGGCAGACAAATTACAAGAACCACAAGTTCCACAATGTTTCATAATCTTATGACAAACACCATCCGAATTACTTACAGCTCTTGGATGAGGAATCTTTCTTAACAGGATCCCATCAACTGTGCCCAAAGTTGGCTATGTCTCTCCTTCTCCCAGTTTTGTTGCTTTGCACATATGATTTGTTTGCATTTTAGCCTACTGTGAGCATGGCCATCTCCTGGGTTGGTAGATTTCCCAGCCCTCCAGAGCCAGCCAATTTCCACAGAGGTTCCTGGGAGGCCTCCTGCTGGCCCTCAGATCCAGCAATAACCTGCCAAGCTGAAGATTTATTTCTCTGGAACTTTTTCCTGGTTTCTGTCTCAACCTTCTCTGCTTGTCCAGGAGAAGTATCTTTGAATATCCTCAGAGTGACAACTCCCGTCATCAACTGTGGGATTCAGAGTTTGCCCTGGGCCAGGTGGGTACCTATGCCTCAACCCTTATGGGTGTGTTTTCCTTTTCCCTGTAGGTAGGTTTATACCTGTTAATAAGAGATTGAGTCTTGTTTGCCCAGTGTCTTAATGAAAGATTATTTGGGCATAAGGAACCAATATTCCAATCCCCACCCAACTCCCAGCTTAAGCAAAGAAGGATTTCTTATACGCTGTCAAGGGAAAATCTCTCAGATATCCAAAGACAAGACATCAAGTACAGCCAGACTGGACAGGTAACTGGAATGTTGGGAATGGAGATTGCCCGCTCTAGTTCTGAGGCCTAGATGATCCCTCTCATCTCTGTCTCTCTGTCCCCTCTCTCTCTCTGGTGGCTTCTAGTGCTTGTAATGGACTGAAATGGCATGTTCCAATATGCCATGACAACAGAATGCTTCAGTTCAATCACCTGCTGTCCTCTCATGATTATCTGTGTGACAGCTCAAATACTGGAAGAGTCTGATTGGCAGCTTGTCAGCCAACAGATTGACAGATTTGAGTCAGGTGTCAACCTCAGGTCCAATCAGCTTTGGCCAGAGGGCAGGGTCAGGTAATAGGCATTGGCTGTGGGCCAGAGCAGGTTCTCTGAGAAGGGGGCCCATTGGGTCAGGTCAGTTACCCGGGAACCGGCTAGGTCCCATCCCCAGCTCTTCACATTTAGATAAAGCCTGGTAGTTTACAAAGCACTTTTACATACACTATTTTATTTGCTTGTTAGCTGGATTCATTTGCTCATTTAACATTTTTTGACCATGCTCTAATGCCAAATACTGGAACAGGTATCACGGTACTAGGCCGCATGTGTAAATATGTGTATGCTGTCCTCAAAGCAATTCTATTAAGAGTGGATGTGCAGTCTAACAAACAAGCAGGCAACGTGATGTAAGTGCAGGGATAGAGAAAGTTGGGCTGCTACAGATACATAGAGAAGGATATAACTCAGGCTTGGGAGTGAAGGGAATAAGTCAGGAAGCTTATTCTGTGGCTTGATCATCTTTACACATCACAGAAATCCGGAGGTTGGCAAGGCAGGTAAAATTGCCATTATATTTGATAGCTGAGATAACACAGTCTCAGAGGGGTTAGGTGATTTTCCTAGCACCACACAGCATTGGACCCAGGACTGGACCCCTGGTCCAGTGCTCACTCATTTCATCTGAGATACAGTCCTCCCTTTCCCCCAACTGCTCTTGTGATGTATTGGGCAGGACTCATCACATGAATGGGGGGCTTGGAGACTTGGTCCCCACCTTAACACCTGCTGTGGCCACATCCTATGCAAGTCCTGAAGCTTTCAAGGCTAGGGTGTTGGGGCAGGATGGGAAAGGGGAGGAGGGTGAGGAGGAGAAAAGTTGGGGAATCTGTCACCACTTAGAATTCTAGCTCATGTGACAGGGGACATCTGATTCACAGACCGCAGGGGTTGGGGGGTGGGTAGAGGGGAGATCAGACAGATCCTGAGTGTGCCTCTAACAGTCTTCTGAGGTGCGATTGCAGCACTGAAAATCCCCGTTCCCAGGAGGCAGCTATGTGGACCCCACTGGATGGCTGTGTCCTGGTAGGTGACAGGGCTGTGTCTGGGTAGTGACATGAATTCGGCCTAGGGATGGGTCTAGGGAGGAAGTCAGCACGAGTGGAGGTTTCGCCGCCCTTTCCCTTCATCCATCTTCCCTCCTAATCGGCTTCGCTCTTGAGCCACGTCCCTATTTTCTGTTGCCAAATAAGAGGCGAGACCGTGTCATGTGGACAGTAGTCACAGAGGATCACATGCAGCGCTTACAGTGTGCATTCGCACCATTGCCTGGCACTAGGAAAATGCACTTTCCTTAGACTTGCCATATTTCTTGCTCTTGCCTTCTCTCTCCTGAAGCATGGGACCACCTGGGCTGGTTGCTGTTCTGATGGACACATGATGGAAATACAGAAAATACCTCTTTACTGTAAGAAAACCGACACCGTGGACATGATCAATGGCAGCTGATGCTGAGCCTCCATACTGGGGAGGCCACAGGACTAGGGGGACCTGGAGAGGACACTGCTTTGGGGGGGCCCACCGCTTCTTGGCGCCCGCCTCTGACTGCCCCGGAGTCCTGGAGTCACTAGCTTGTTCTGTTTTTTAGGAGAAGCTGGAGATCCGAAGTGAAAAAATTCAGCACAAAATTGGCACAAAATTTCTTTAAAACACAGGGTGGAACACACGAAACAGGATTTGGCTTGAAGGCAAGTCAGTTTGTAACTTCTGAGCTACCTGTTCTTTAAAAACGTCCTTCCCAGACACCTCCTCTCTGGATTTTCTTTCCCCAAACCCATCACCCTAGTCTAACCAGGAGACAGCGTCTGACAGACCCAAACTGAGGGACGTTCTACAGAGTATCTGGCTAATTCCCTTCAAAACTGTGAAGGTCACGATACATGAGGAAAGACTGAGAAACTGTCACAGACGAGAGGAGACGAAAGAGACGTGATGACTAGGTGCAGTGGGGGATCCTGGAACATTAGTGGGAAATGGGTGAAATCTGAATATCTGGACTTTAGCTGATGGGACCGTGCCAGTGTTCACGTCCTAGTTTTGACAAATGCAGCATGGCAACGAAAGATGTTAACATTAGTGGAAACTGGGTGAAAGGTATAGGGGAACTCTCTGTACTATATTTGCAACTTTTCTGTAAATTTCAAATTATTCCCAAACGAAAAGTTTATTAAGAAGAAAATGTCCCTTCCAAGCCTGAGATAAACTTTGGTTGTTAGGGTTCTGAAAACAAAGCCAGGTTTCTAATGTCAAAACAAATGCTGCCTTCTTGGTGTCTTTCTTTCAACTTGTGAAGCATCCATAGCAGTGTTGAGCTCTCTTGTCATTTTCTTTTGGCTCAAATGGTACCAAAGTCTCCTAAAATGGGCCTGTGGGTCAGCCCAGAAGCATGCAGCGGGTCATGCACCTTTAGTATATAAAATGGTGTTTCCCTTTCTATTAGTAAAGATGGTCGATTTCTTGGCCTCACACTCTAGTGCCCTCCCACTCTGACCACCCTACAGCGGCTGGAGTGAGTTTGAAATTCACAGGCAGACTTTAGGTGCAGTCCGAGGACTGACATTTTGCCTAAGGGTAGGGTGGTTTGACCTGTTAGGCTGTGCGGCTGGATCATTCTTTAAGTGGCTCCAGGCTTTGTGTGGATTCAAGAAGGAGGATCCAAGAAGACCCCCTCCTCCTTTCTAGGAAAACATTCCCAGCGTCAGGAAAACTGGTGGGGCAGAAAAGGCTGAAGTGAGCTGTGGGAGGAAAGGAAGGGGCCAGCATGGGAGTGAGAAGCCTTTGCATATATTGTCATCTCCCCAGAGGAGTTAAGTTTCTCCAAATCTGTGGTCCCTCCGATTCCACAGGAATTGTATGACTCTGCAGGGTTCTCAGGCAATTATTCCTCCTTGCAAAGTGGAGCCTCTCCTTTCGGGACCCAATCAAGCAGCCACAAATCAAAGATAGCTTGAACTCGTTCCACTAATAGCATGGAAAGCCATTAGCTGAAGTCGTTTGAAAAGGGAAGTGGCTCAGATATCTCTGGTCTCACAAGAAAAGCTTCTGTAATATCAGATTATGGTTACCAAATGGCTCAGTGGAGTGAGGCATCACATTTCTCATAATGAGAGGTTATTTATTGCACCACTGAACCAACACACTCTCCCTTGCTCACTTGCACAAGATAAGATGGAGAGTCCTTTCAAGTTGAATCAAGTCTAAAAAGAAAAACAACACATACATTCCCAGCGAATGCTTGGTTTTTAATGCTGGTGGTGTAGGGAAGGAGGGTGGATAGCTCCCTCTGTATGTGGTCTGAGGGGCTCCCCCACAAGGCTGTCCTTGCTGTAGTCTCTAATGCTTGAAATTGGACTCATGGGGGGGTGATTCCTTTTGGTTAAGGGACTGTTTCCAGGACAGGCTCTGTCAAAATGTTAAGAACTTGTGCCTTTCCGCATCAGCCTACCAGAAGCCCCTCTGTCTTTGGGGAACTACTTCTCCCCAGTCTCCTGCCTGGTGGACCTGAGGAGTTGCCAATCCCAGAACTCTGCACCCTTGGCCATGGCGTGAGCCTGTGTCCATCCTCTGGCTACAGTGGTCAGGTCAGGAATGGGCACATGATGGACTCCGGGCCAGTCAAAGGCCTTTCTTAGGATTGTGCTAAGAGGAGCTGGCAGTGATGGCATCTTGACTCAGGGAGCTTGGAAGGATGGGAATCTAGGGCTGCCAGAGGCTGTTTTCAGCCACACAGAGAAAACCCATCTCTACTGGAGGGAATGACAGTGGGGGGACAGAGAAAGAGGGGTCCACTGGGGCCCAACGCTGGGCACTGAGAGCTCCGATGTGTGTGTGGATGCTCTGGTATCCTTCCAGTAAAGCCCCATTTTAATGAAGCTAGTTTGTATTGGGCTTCTACCCCTCCCAAGAAAGAATATTCTGACTGCTGCACTCGTCAGCGTGCCTGTCTTCTATGGCTTTCCATAAACACCGTTCTTAGATGGGCGAGAGAAGTCCTGCCTGCCGGCCTGGCTTTGCTGGGCTTAGAGGCCCCACTGCATTCATATTTGGGTTCAGGGATGCCAGAGGCCTCTGCTTGCCAGGGATGGAAGGCAGCTAAGGAAGAAGAGTAAAATGTAAACATCTTGGCCAGATAGAAGCAAAACCAGAGAGCAGAAGTGTGGATGGCTCTTCCTGGGTTTTTATAGGTTTTGCCTATTTGGCTTTCCAATAAGGTTCTTTTGAAGAAAGTGCTCTGCAGCTAAAAAGTTTTATATTCACTGGCTTAGGAGAACTTTACTTGCCTCTCCAGGTCTCATGTTCTTTAATATTCCACTTTCTTGGTCACCTGGCCTTTGCCGTGTTCATGGGAGAGACCTGGCTCAAGCCAAGAATGTGGAGGAGGTGGGGGGGGGTCATGTGGGTTGAAAATGGGACTAAACTCACACCGAGGGCTCACAGTGGCCTCCATTCCTTGTCCCCCACTTCTGCAGGCCCCTGCTGCGACAAGCCTGGGAATAAGTCAGCCCCGGCAGAGTTTCGGCCGCCGCCGGCCTCCCGCTCTCCCCTCCCACCCTTTGATGCTCCCTGGAAGTGAGAAGGCGAAGCGCGGGCGCGGGCGCGGGCGGTCTGAGACTCTCAGGCGAGCAGGACGGCGGCGGTCTGCCAAGCACAGGTGCTCTGAGGCTGGAGGGAGCTGGAGGGCGGCTGTGAGTGTGGTTGCATAGGAGGTCGTGGGGTCGGAGGGGGAGGTGGGAAGAGCAGAGGAGAAGCACGTGCGGATGGAGAATAATAAACCCCTTCATGGCTCCAAAGGCTCTCGGAGTCTGATTTTCAACAATAAATAATCCCAGGATTTGTTCAAAGCTCAACAACAGTCCCTGGTGCCCTACAGCTGGGCAGGGTAGCCCACGGGACTTTTTAGATCTCATGTGTGTGACAACCTCCTGATTCACAGCCTTTTGCAGTGACAGAGGACGGGCTCCAGGCACACAGCTGAAAGACATTTATCACACTGAAACCAGAGTCACAGCCACACTTGTTTACTGGGCTTTTGCGCAGGTACGTTAGCAAGGAGTGCCGTGCTGGCAGTGGAGAACTTCTCATTTGTACAGCACATGTTTCTTGGGCGCCAGATGTGTGTCTACATACCAGTCCTGCACCAGGCACTCGGGTGGAAGGGGAGGCGTGGATAAATCAGTCATCGTTCCCGAGTTACAATTTAGTGGCGGAGGCACACGCAGGCATCAGGCACTATGCTAGGATAGGGGCCCTGCTCAAATGCTGGAGAGCAGGCGATGAGGAAGACCATGAGGGGTTGCATTTGAGCTGGTTCTTGCAAGAGCAGTAAGAGAACTGGACAGGAGGACTGAATTCCGAGCCCTGGCGAGAAAGTTCAGGGAGCAAATGAGAATCCAAAAGTTCAGCACATAGGAGCCGGTGGAAAGGAAGAGTCCAGCCACAGCAGAGGCCTGTTGGGAGGGCTGTGTGTGAGCGGGTGGACCTGAGCAGGGCCCACGGGTCAGGGGACGATGCATGACGCTGCCCCACAGCAAAGAAGCCAGAGGGAGGGCCTTTTTTTGGTAAAATCTGCTGCTCGTGATGGCCTGGAAAGACATTTCCTGAGCAAACTTGGGCAGCCTGAAAGCTGGGAGAGGGTGTGTTGGTCCCCAGGGCGGGAGGCCCTTCTTCTCTGCTCTGCGACCACAGCCCCCTGTCGGCTTCACCACTCCACGGGTAGCGATGGCCTGTGCCCAAAATGCTGTGATTGCAAAAGAAATACTTTTCAGGCAAAAAGAGAAAGTCCCAGAAAACATAACATTTGAAGAAAATGTCCACGGATTTTAACGTAGGTGGAGGGAAGGCAGGGTGGAGTTCAAAATCATGTTTCAGTACATGGTGTCCTTTCAAAGCTGCAAACATTGCTTTGCTGTGCTCTGGGAATGTCTTGGGCTGTAAGGGAAGAGAAGTGAAAATAAAGTGTGTTTGTGCACATGCATGCGTGTGTGTGTGTGGTGCTTGCTAGAATATCAGAGAACAGGATGTCCAACAAAAGGCTCTTGTTTTATGTGTTATTGAATCCATTGCCTTGGAAAGAAATTCTTAAAAATCTTTCAAAATCAACACTTCCCAGTCTCCCAGCAAGGATTTTACCAGAGCAATAGGAAAAGGCATTACATCTTTCCCAATTCGGTTCTAGCACTGTTTTTTTCCTTCCATATTGTCTTCATAGGAAGGAAAAAGTTGTCTAAGGGGGGAAGATCCAGGACATTTCATCAGGACTTTCTGTTCTTCCCTAAATCCCACCTCTAACAATTTTTTCCAGACTTTTAAAAGCTTTGTGGACATCTTAGTAACCAATATTCCAAAGAATAGAACACGTGTCCATTGAAAGTCCCCATAGGCGCCCAGGGCTGACCAGGGAGTAAAACAATCTCTACGATATAGCGTTCCCAGACCAAACACGGACCCTTGCACCAACCACCGACGGCACAGACGGCACACAGGCAACGGCGAGGCGGTTCCCTTCAGCTGAGGGTATCAGCAGACGACACTCCCAGAAGCTGGGGGAATGAGTGCCTTGTTCTTGGAGGGGGCATCTGGGCAGTGCCCTGCAACACCCCACTACATTACAGGTCAGAATTTAAAGCCATTAATTTGTAGAATTTCCAATTTGTGCCCAGACCTTAGAAAATGAATGGAAAAAACCCCTCGTAGTAAATAGTGCTGTTTCTTTCCCTCCAGGGTGACCAAAAGCAAAATAATCAGATCTTGGAAGATTGATTTCAAACACTGAAAAAAGTTGAGAGAGAGAGAGAGGGAGAACATTTTGGAAAGCAAAGCCAGGAAAAGCCATATTTGTGCTGGGAACCCTGTGTCATTGATATTTTTCTACTCCCTGGTGGTTAAAGAGGCTCACTAGACTGACTCCAGAAAGGAAAACATTAAATTCACAGGCACCTCACATCTATTCCTCTATTCAAGATGTCAGGCCTATATCCCCTCCTTCCGAGGACATGGTGACCTGTCCGTTTAGCTTAGAAGATCCATCTGAATCTTTGGCATGACACGGTTTCAGTCAAACTAGGCTATTTTTAGAGCTACCAGATAACTGGAGAGTTAATTCTTTGTGAGGAGCTCTGATTGCAAGATTCTTCTGCCTCTCTCTGCTTTCCTATCCACAAATACTCCCTGTACCTAGGCCGCCCTTATCTGCCGCTAAAACAGGAGGGCAAAGCGAACAGCCCATGCCTTCACCCTGAAGATGCCAGGCAAGTGCTCTCAGATTTGGCAACTCACATCCACGTTGTCTTTCTGCCCTCTGCCCTCTCCTGTCTTATCAGAATTCAACATCCCACCTTTCCAGCCCCACCTGCCTGCCACGATTCCCTACTACACTCCTTGCTCTTCCTTAGGCGATGGAAAAAAAGAGCATGTAGGAGTGCGGGCTTGTGTCTGCCACACTCACTATCAATGCTGCTAACACCCACTTAGTCGTTGGCTCCTCCACCCAGGGCTGCGGGGCCCTGAGCAGGTAAGGTTTACTGGGAAAGCCTAAACCATGAGAATTATTCCCTCCCCTGCCTCTTTCTTGTGTCGGTTTAGTGATGCAAAAAAATCCTTTCCTTGGGAAGGTGAGACACACAGACCCAGCACCCTGTCTCACCGGGAGCCAGCAGCAAGCCCAGCAATTGTCTAAGCAGGTCCCCTGTGTTAGCTTTCCAACGCTCACGCCAGTGCTGAAGCGCTGCAGCAGTGCTGCCATCTGCCCTAGGAAGTCAATTAAGAAATCACCTCGGGTGAGGCACTCTGACAGTGGTTGTCACTGAGAGTGCCCCCAAGGACAGCATTTTGAGAATTTCTGATCTTACTTTCACAAAGATTGGAAGTGCTGCTGGCAACTGTTAGGTGGGATCACAGATGCTGGTCTTCCACACCCAGCACCGTCCTGTACATCAAAGCACTATTCCACATCCCACATGACTTTCTAAGTTCCACCACACATTCATGTGGGTTAAAAAAACCCTTGTAATTGCTTGAACCTAGACGTGAACTCCATTTTACATATAAACACAAATAATTTTTCGTATGGTGGGGAAATACACTAAGTTTTCCAAGAATGTGAGTACCTTGTAAATCAATGGACTGTTTTATCTTCAAGTAAGAGTATCCCGACTTTTTGATTATTTGATTTATGTGCTAGTTGAGAACTACAAATTTTTGCTTTTAATGTAAATTTATCTCAGAACAGATCCATGAGGAATAAGTCTGTAGTAGAAATATTTAATATATAACACATGTTGAATAATATCTTGAGCATATGTTTATAAGGCAATATTTGTGAAAGACCAATGATTAGTTAATAGACCATATGCCTCAAAATAGTTGGTTTCTCATACCTGGATTTCTCAAACAGAAGAGCTACAGATTGATCCCAGATTCTCTAGAAAATGTTTAAATTTTGTGTTTCTGTTATGATGGCAATCTAAAAGAAATTAAACAAGCTGGTTCTAATTACCTAGATGACCGTTTTCTTATGATTACTGGCACACACAATTTAGTGCCTGTGTTTGCAGGTTTGTTTATGATCATCTTGGGAACAGTAGCAGTAATTTAATTGTTGTTCCAACGATAAAATAACACAAGGGAACTTAACCCTCAGGTATGTGGAAAACTAACTTATCTGAAATATCTATTTCTTTAAAAAACACATAGATGAGACAGACCTTACTCTAGTTGTTAGTCTAATCACTTCTTGTGTTCTGACACCGAGATGGTGGATGTTACTTGGGTTCCAGTGGTTAAACTTTGCCCACCTTAGAATGACTATTCCAGGACAACTGGGACCAGCACTTGATTGGAAGCCCAAGGGCAAATAGTTCCTTGGTGGGATTGTGCTCAGACACACACATCCCTCACCTCTTCATGTATTTCCTTTTCCCTTTTTATGGTTTTGAAAGCAAAGCTCTCTCAATAAAGTCAATAGCACCCTGTGCTGTGATATCCTAGCCAACGTGATTTCTTGACCTCAGGCTCTAGCTAACGTAACTCGGCACTCAGTTAATGGAAATGCATACCATTAATGTTTTAACGCTTTTTAGGAAAAGCAACAGCAGCTCACAGTGCAAACACAGATGCTTCAAACCGAAAGAAGACTCCCTGTTGCCTGCCAACTATTTTCCAAATAATACCATGGAATTCAAGGCCCTCTAAGCGTGGGCCCTGTATTAATTAGGGTACAGATTGCAAATATTTGTGATTCTGGAGTTTGTACAAGAACCAAATTACCATGACTTAAGTAAGATAAGAGTTTATTCCTTTCTCATGTGTCTACAGGTAAGTGTCCAGGTGTGGTGGGCAGCTTTGTCATACTCTACCTGTGGATCCCATATCCGAGTCCAAGGCAGCTGCTCTAGTTGCCACCATTTCTATCCCGGAGAAAGCAGGAGAAGGGAAGTCCTGGGCAGGGGGCTCAGGCTTTAGGACTTAAGGGCAGTGTTTTAGTAGCACATCACTTCAGCTCCTGAATCATCACTCAAACCCAGTTTGCACGATCATAGTTTGCTGCAAGAGAGGCTGGGAATTGTAGTGTGTAGGTGGGCAGGTGTGCCAAGATAAAATCAGGGGTTTTCTTCCTAAAAGGAAGCAGGAGCAAGTGGATACTAGGGGACAGTTAGCAGTCCCTGCTTTTAGCCATGTCTCCCTTAACTTTTCCTATATTCCAGCCACAAAAAATATGTTACCCAATATGTGCTTTGTTCCCTGGTTCTGGGCCTTTGTGCTCATCTCCCTTTGCCTGGGACACCTTCTTCCTCCCCCACCTGTCAAAATACTCCTCATCCTTCAAGGCACAGGTAACAGGCCATTTTCTCCACTGTCTTCCCTAATTATCAGTCATCCCTCTTCCTCTCCCTCTGGCTCTGTTTACATTGGACTAATTGGTGACATTACCCATGGCACACCTTATATTATGTTGTTTACTTGTAAATATGTGAGTTTTATTTTTCTTTCTGTGAATTTGTGGTTATGTTTTATTTTTCACGATAGCTTGGAAGTTTCTTAGAGCAAAGCTTAAGATTTCTGACATTTTGAGTCTGAATCCCAGCTCTGCCACTCAGAAGCTAAGCGCCCTTGGGCAAGTTACTAAAATTTGCTAAACTTAGTTTTTTCTTTTTCCTTTGGTTAAAAAAAATAGGTGAATAACATTATCTGCCTGAAGATTAAATGAAATACTTCATATGAAGGCCTTAGTACAGTGCCTGGCATGTAGTAAGTGCTCAATAAATATGAACTACTATTATAACATCATTGGTTTTTGCTTGCTGCCATTTTCCAGTGTGAAAAGAACTCTCATATTCTGTCTGCTGGTAAGGACTAACTAAATAATTGTCCTGAAATAAGATATTTATGGTACATTTGCTATTAGTCTTAGGGTAAAAGTATAATACCTAAGATATGCACAGCTTTTGGCAAAGTCATTTGCACCTCACCACATCTCAGTAGGTGGGTATTACTGTTTCCATTTTTAGGTGGGACGAAATGCAGGGAGGGCACATGGCTTGACCATGGTGCCAGAGATTGTGTTGGGAAGGTGCAACTGGAGCATGGCTCTTTGGAACCCATGTCTTGTGCTCTTGTCACTTTCTACCCTGATGTCTGGTACTTTTGAAAAATAAAATACCACAGAGACTTGTTTTTGTGAAATGTAAGGGAATTTTTTTGCAGAATTATGAATGAAACAGATTAAAGCAGATTAAGGGAGGAATTGCCTGTTTTACACCCTTTAAAAGACAGACGCTTGAAGGAGCTAAGGGGGCACGGGAGCAGGACAAAGCACTGGACGGGCTTCTCGACCTGAGCCTCGCCCAGCCGCAGAGACCTCACCCTCCTCCTGCTTGCCACTCAGGCTGCCGGGTCTGCCAAAGCACGACTTTCCCTCACACATACAGGTGGTCTACAAATGTTCATGTGACACTTCCTGTGAGATCAGGTCTTAAAGGTGGAGCATCAGAATGAGCAATATGAAAAACCAGGCGCAGAAGTGGAAGCCCATGTGTTCTGGGAATCAAAAACTCAATTTAACAAAAAACACAAACATATACAAAGCCTATACATTGGGCCTTACACACCCAAGCGAAACTGGCTTCAAAGCCAGAGAGCCTCTGCATTCTGGAGGCCCAGCAGAAGGGGGCGTAAGTGAGAAAGGTGTGCTTGTCTGCAGGCGGTAGGGGGGTGGTGGTGGTGGTGGGTGGAATCAGCCGGCTGAGGCTGTACCTGCAGCTGATGTAACCCAGAGCAGGCGCCAGTGAGCCTCAGCCAAGAAGGAATCATTTCCTCCCGTCTGCCTGCAGCCCCTTCTGCAGTAGTAAGTAAGGCCTGGCCCAAGGCACGGTGACCAGCCACGGTGGCCACTCCTGCTCTTGGCAGTACTGTTGTGTGGGGAACTGTGCCAAGGACTCCACTGCAGTGGGCAGTGCCGTCTCTACAGACCGCTGGGGAGGACTTGCATGAACCAGACATTATAAACACACATCTAGGACTTAGCATAACCTGCAGGAAGGTAGTGCTTCTTTGTGAGACAGAAGTGGTCTGTTTTGAGTGGACAAATGGTGTGTCTTGGCAAAAGTCATCCTTAGCTACCAGCTAGCAGGCATCTCACGCAGAAGAGAAGCAGCCCATCATCTCGCCTCATCGGAGTAGCCTGAGTCACTCAAAATGGAACCCACCTGGAATATAGTTACTGAGAAATGTCTAGGAGTTGATGAAGAGAACAAGAAACTACTGAGGGACATAAAAGAAGATTTGAGTGAAGGGAGAGATATATCATGTTCCTGGATGGGAAGACTTGAAATTCTTAGTCTGTCAGCTCAATGCACTCAAGAAAGCATTAAGGTGAAATCAGAGATCTTGGCTACTGTTAACCACAGGCAGGAAAATCAGGGCACCTCGAGACCTCGGGCCCCAGCACGACGCAGGGGAGGCCAGTTCCCAAGCTCTGCTGCATGAGCCTCGGTGGCACATTCTTCCAGACGGGAGCCGCAGAAGGAGGCTGCTGCAAACTCCTCACAAGCCAGGGCCCTGGCTCAGCCCCCTGGTGATAGGGAAGGTCTAGAAAAACCAAGGGAGGAAGCATAATGATACCTGAGGGCACTTTAACCCCTACAATTAGGGAATCCAGGAAACCTGAGGTTCAGGGAAGCTGCTAATGGAGGGAGCCACGTGCCTTGCCAGGAACGTTTTAAGGTAATGTGGGCTCGCCAGCCTGCTGTGCGGTGTCGCGGAAGGGAAAGTGCTTCTCCTGCTCATTCCGCAGCCAAACCACAGACCCTGGCCACTCCTCACCCCACAAAGACACAGTCACAGCCTTTGGCTCCTTTCCCCTGAATTCTACACCTTAAGCTAAAGAAGTCAGTCACGAAAGCCTGGCTTGCTGGGACCGGCTGGGAAATAGAGCCCTGGCTGCCCCTGGTACCTGTACCCTCCCTGCCCACAGATCTCTCCGCCCACGTGCCACATGTGTCAGTTCTCACAATGCCCGTTAATGACATGGCCGGTAGTTTCTTCTGTCTTGCTTCCAGGAAATTTTTCTTGGTTTGAAGCCACTGAACGGAGAGAAATCCTTTTTACCACGTTGGCGACATCTTGTGAGCAATCCAATAAGAATTCCATAATATTCAGTCAACAAACATTTTGAGGGCCAACAAATTGTTAGGCCCCGTGCCAGGTCTTGGAGATACAAAGGTAAAGAAGACCGGAACTTTCTTCTTCTCCTTCTTTTTTTTCCAATTATCTACCAGACCCGAGGGCACGGCCTGCGGATGTGGTTTAAGGGAAGAAGTGTCAGGAGACCTGAGTTTAGTGCCTGGCTGTGCCAAGTGATCATGGAACAGTCACCTATGATCTCAGAGCCTCAGTTTCCTCATCTACTTCATTAGTGACGGCCCTAGATGACCTTGCTGCTCTGTCGACCTCTAACATTCTGCGTTGGTGAGTCTGTGAACACAGGCAGAATCATGAGTAACTGGAAGAATCTTGTTTCTGTGGTTCTCAGAAAATCCTGGGCATCTGGTTTTTTTTTTCCTTTTATTATTCTGACATACTAGTGGGTATATGCAAAAGGATGTATCACACAGTTAAGTGGTGGCGTAGCAACAACAGGCACACCTGTGAGTCCTCCCTAGAAGGGAACATGATCAAGACCATTGCTTTAGCTGGTGGCCTCCTTTCCTGTACCAGCCCCTGCAGACCCCTGGGAGTAACCAGCATTCTGAATTTTATTTCAAAATTTCAAAATTTTTAAAACCCTGGCTTTAAAAAATAATGTAGCAGATATGTATACAACATCAAGAAATATATTATTTAATTTGCTCACTTTATCAAAATGGTATTATACCATATGCAGTCTTCACTTGCTTTTTTTAACTCAATATTTTGTTTCTAAGATTCCTCCATGTTGCACCTAGGTCATTATTTTCCCTACCATCTGTAGCATTTTATTGCGTGAGTAGGTATAAATGTTTATTCTTCCCCTGAACACTTGGGATGGTAGGGTTGTTTCTGGTTGTTCTTACAATGTTGCTATGAACATTCCTGTACATAAATCCTGTGCAAGAGTTTCTCTAGGGTTTATGCTTAGAAGTGGAATCACATAAATCTTGTGCACACGTGCAGGAGTTTCTCTAGGGTAAACTGCTAGGCTATGAAGCATGTGAATATTCAACTTCTTTTTTTCCACACTGGTTGTACCTTAGACTCCTACCAACAGTGGATACAAATTTCAGTTGACTCATATCCTTGTCAAGTCTTTGACAGTGTCATGCTTCTTAATTTTTGCCAGTCCAGTGGGTGAAAAGTGGAATCTCACTGGTATCTTAGTGTCTCTCCAATTACTAATGAACATTCTTTTATATATTTATGAGTCATTCATATTTCCTGATCTGTGAACCATGTATTTATTAACTTATGTATTAGACTTGGAAGAGATTTAAAAAATAAATCATACTTATGTAGGTCTTATTGGTTATACATATCGAAAATATTTTTTCCTGGTTTATGGCTTTTGTTATTACTTTCTTCATGAGGTCTATTGTTAAACAGAAATTCTTAATTTGAATGTAGCCAAGGTTACTATGCAGAGGTTCCAAAGATATTCTCCTATATTGTCTTCAAAAGTTTTAGAGTTTTGCCTTTTACATGTAAGTTTTAAATCCACCAGGAATTGATTTTTCTGTATGGTATGAAGCAGGGTTTAGTCGCAGTTTTTTTCCATGTAGATAACAAATGGCCCTGCACCATTTATTGAAGAGTTTATTGTTTCCTTAGTGACCTGTAGTGCCTTCTCTGCCATTGAGTGCCACTCTATTCTCTTTCTCTCTCTGTGTCTGTTTCTGGGTGCTCTAGTCTGTCCCATCGGGCAATTTGTCTATCTCTGTACCAATACAGCACTGTCTTCATTATTTCAGCATGGTAACAAGCCTGGACATTCCTCTCCAGGCGTGCTCTGTTTCTTCATAGGTCTTTGTTCCTCCATATACATTTGAGAGTTATTGGTCAAGTTCCTCAATGATTCTCTGTGGTTTTTTATTGGAATTGTGTCCAATCTTTAGATCAGTTTGGGGAAAAGTGACATATATGCAGTATTTCCAGAAGATTATGTTGTGGTCCTTGAGGGGCTGATGGTCTAGTGGGGAGACAGGCACAGTCACATCATTATAATACCAGGTGGTAAATGTGATACGCATGAAACACTGACGGGGAGTTAGGGAAAGTGTTAGAGAAGGTGATGTGTGAAAATTCTCAATGAACAAAGATTCTATATTCTGGCTTCAGGTGTAAAAAGCCTGTCTGTCCCATTTTGTCAGACCCCTCTGTGCAGGAAGTAACCACCAAGGCTACCCTCACTGAAGCCAAGTGTTGGGCCAGAATTACTGTGATGGCTCCACAGTTGGGTCAGTTTGTCCTGGCCCTATGATTCCAAACCAGCGTGCCCATCCATTCTTTCTTCTGTGTCCAAACTTGGACATCAGCACATCTCTTCTAGTATTATGTTCACCCCACATCCTGAGTGTTTTGGTTACCTAGTAGGTTTATCTTGTCTTTCTCAGATAGACCTGATTAGGGTCTCTTCAGTCTTTTATGAAGCCAATTTGTACCAATTTTGCAAGCTCAACTTTCAAAAGCTTTGCCTCCAGGGTTTTATACAATTCTGGACCAAATATTTTTGGGTCATACTTCAACAACTAATTAGTACATACCACTGAGTGCCTGTGATGGTGCTAGAGCCCCTGGGATGCAGAGTCAAGGGATTTGGAGTTAAGCGGGCCTGGGTTCAAGTCCTGGCTCTACCTTATTAGCTGGGTGACACTGGATTAACCATTTAGCCTTTTTGATTATGTGGTTCTTCACATATATGTGGGATGATAATTCTGGGTTGCAGATAGTATATACAAAGGTTCTTGCACAAATACTCTTTTAATCAAAGGAGGAACAACCACCACAACAAAATGTTAGTTCCAGAAACTGGAACAGAAGAAGAGAACTTGCTTCTGAGACAATTTTTTTTTTCCCTCGGAGGAGCATAGGAAGTTGTGGGAGGTAAGACGCTCACAGAGGACATGTGCTGGGAGAGAAACACATGCTAACAGAGTGCAAAGACTTACATTTACACTCTACTCTGACCCAGAAACGACTTAAGATATCACATACAAATAGATCAATTAGAGCAAGGCAACAAAGCAGATGAAAAAGCAAAGTGAAATTAAGGCTAGGATGTGAAGGGGGGAGGGGAAAGTGCCCAAATGCCACCGGGTTCTGCTCCACACACTTGCTTTACAAGGCAGAGATCTGGTGCTAAGCTTTCCAGTGGCCACCACCAAAAGTCATAAAGACAACTATAGACAACTGCAAGGAACGCCAAATGCAGAGAATGATCAGTGTGGCGAGAGGCTGGGGAGGGAAGGCTCCTTGAAAATGGTGAGGTTTGAGCCAGGTTTGGAAGGGGGTGAGAGCTGTGTATTCCAGACTGAGGGGGCCACCCAAGCAAAATATGCAGGAGGACAGTCAAGAGGTGGTCCTGGCATACAGGGCTCCTTTGGGATAGTCTTGAGGTAGAGCAGAAGACTGAAGTCTTCAGTACTAGGCTTTAGATTTCCCACAAAAGGGAGCCTCGACTCTCCCTGAGGAGAAAATGACCTGATGAAAGTGGTATTTAGTGGAAATTATCCTGGCACCACACAGCTGCAATTTTCTCCTTCGCAAATTATAATCCATCACGGACATTTAGCAAAATGCTGCCACGCATGTCTCTCCTGATGTGGTCCACATCTGGCTCTGTCATTGGCAAATACAGAATATTTAGAAAATCTGTGTAGCATTAGTGTCTAATAACCTTTGCTTTAAACATAGTGAAGCAGACCACAAACTTAGAAATGGCATGTATACCTCCAGAATAATTTAGTCCAGGTTCCCTATGTGACTTAAGAAATCCCTTGTAGCTGCATCTAGTAGTCTGGACAATGGCATGAGTGCTGAAACCTAGGGAGGTTGAAATTAATCTTATAAATAAGAGTGAACTTAGTGATGTTCACTTTCAGTTTGCTTTCCTTGGATATATAAAGTTTTGAGTGTTTAAAATGGCTCTGGACTTAAAAGCATTCT
Organism: Daubentonia madagascariensis; assembly: GCA_023783475.1. NCBI lineage: Eukaryota > Metazoa > Chordata > Mammalia > Primates > Daubentoniidae > Daubentonia > Daubentonia madagascariensis. The sequence goes on along the minus strand of JAKFHU010001035.1, from coordinate 32,442,433 downwards.
GCATAAAAAACTTACAGTGTGATCAACAGGGTTTTCTTTTTGAAAAGAAAGTTATGTTTGTAGTACATGGACATCATGATCAGTTCAAATATTTGTATTTCAAATTTAGGCTTGAATTTTGGCCTAATAGATTTTTCCTTGTTGTATTTTGAGGGGCTAAAGAGCTCCTTCAGTCCCTAGAAAAATGAGGTTGACAGTTCCTCAGTTGCTTGGTGACAGAAGCTGGCAGAAGGTAGGAACACCAAGCACCAAAAGGATTAAGCATTTGGGGGCAGGAAAATATTTGTGGGAACATGGACTTTCTTAGCCCAAGACGTACCCCTTTTTTATAAGACTGTAGACAATCTCTTCTTGACCCGAGTTAGTTGTAATCCATGTGCAACCCATCCTCTGGGGACAGCTGTTACCAGGCTATGTTCCTTTCTCCCCTTGTGGAAAGCATGTCCTTGGAAAGCTTTTGACAGAGAAGGCAAGAGGGCGAGGCTTTATTATGTTGACTGTCAAGCATTCACTTAATATAATCCAAGCGACTGTTTTCTTCGGAGGCGATTCCCAATTGACTCTTGTGGAGCAAGCTGAATTCCTTGAAAGAGGAGTTGCAAGAGGAGCAACAGACTCATCTTCCTTAGTTTGTCCTGAACTATCAGCTGGGAAGAGAAGTTCATCTGCACATGACAGAGCCACTGGGAGAGAGTCCTGGTGATCTAGATTTTTAATTCTTCCATGCCTTGGTGAACTGTCTGAGTTGGGCTGTTAATTGTGATCTTTGGTGATTTCTTTTCCCTGTAGGGAAGTGAAAGTAAAATCTAGGCGAGACACAGAAAGTGTAGAGTCTTGTAGTAATTCAGTTTTTTCTTAATGAAATTCATTCATTCACTTATTTAACAAATATTTATTGAGAACCTTTTATGTGCTAGTTGCTGTGCTTGATGCTGGGGATGTTGGGAGATATATTGACAAGATAAATCACAGCCTGTAAACCACTGGTGTGACATATGGCAGAGTAACAGTTCTCCAAGTGTGTACCAAATGATGACACCAATTCCATGAAATTCTCTTGCCCCCACCAGAGAGGGAGAGGGAGAGTACAGTGGATTGTTTTTTCTCACACAAATTTGGGAAACAATTTATACTCTTTGTTTTTTATTGTAGTGTAGAATAATAAAGGCTTTGATATGTTCTGCTATAAATAATAATTGTGCTATTCTTTGTTCAACTTAGCCTTAATCAAAAGCATTTAACCATAGAAATCTACCTCCTAATATCTTGGGAACTAGTTTTCTGTGAAACACCCTTTGAGGCAACTCAGTGAAAATTAACAAGTGTCAAAAACTATCAGGATCACAAAGCTGGTTGTAGGTAGTGGTGGTCAAGTGTTGCTGCCACTGAGTGAAATCCACCATGGAAACCACTGAGCCTGTCCTCTGGGGCCACCAAAGACACTTCTTGCAGTGCACAGGGCTGTCTGCTGTGTACCTGCCTTATGAGAAACGACCGTGGCCCAGCCACCCAACCACCTGTTCCTCTTCTTACGCTTTCATAACCCTGGCTCCAAATTCACCTTCACCTAGTAGCATTCTCTGAAGTGGTATCATTAGAATAAAGGAAAATTACTTGTGTTATGTTATTTTCTTATTACAACAGCAAAGCATACTTATCATGGAAGCACTATAAAATTATATAAACTAGTAAAAGGAAATAAAACCCCACCAGAAATAACCACTGTTAATATTTTGGTGACTATCATGTCAATGTTCTCTGCCCACTCTCCTTTCTCTCACTGTCTCTCTAACACACATGCACATACACACACACATCAAAAATGGGGTCGTTTGACCTTTTGCAATTAATACTATATTGTGACGGGGGCTGTCTTTTTTTATTACACTTGCAGTGCCTCACACAGATAGCAACACTCTGTAACTGCTCAGTAAATATTAATATTTGGTGAGAGGATGACCAATTCTAAGGCCTCTTCTAGCTCTGAACCTGTTTGATCTTTATCATCCTTTTACTCTGTGAATCTTGCATGGGGCCTCAATATACCCTGGATTGATTTTTAAAAAACTATTAGATTTAATTTATTTAGAATAGTTTTAGATTTACAGAAAAAATGAGCAGATAGAACAGAGTTACCATCTGTGACAACTTCTCCTCAAACACAGTTTCCCCAGTTATTAATATCTTGTATTAGTCCAGAACATTTGCTACAAGTAATAAAAAATTGATACAATATTACTTCATGGCTTGATAGCTCATTTCTTTTTATGGAAAGAAAAATATCCCATGTATGAATGCACCACCCCTTTTTTATTCGTTCACCTATTGAAGGACATCTCAGTTGCTTCCAGGTTTTGGCGACTGTGAATAAAACTGCTATAAAAATTTGTATGTAAGTTTTTGTGTGGATGTAAGTTTTAAAAGAGATTGGGCAAAAATGTAGGGGCGTGATTGCTGGAACATATGGTAAGGTTGTGTTTAGTTTTGGAAGAAACTGGCAAACTGTTTTCCAAAGTGGTTGTACCATTTTGCATTCCCACCAGCAAGGAATGAGAGTTTCTGTTTCTCTGCATTCTCACCAGATTTGGTACTGTCCATATTTTAATATTTTAGTCATTCTAATAGCTATGTAGTGGTATGTCACTGTTGTTTTAATTTGCAATTCCCTAATGGCATATGATGTTGATCATCGTTTCATATGCTTCTTCGACATCTGTATGGTTTTTTTTTAGTGAGGGGTTGTGTTCAGATCTTTGTCCATTTTTAATTGGTATTTTCACTTTCTTATTGTTAAGTTTTAAGAGTTCTTTGTATATCTTGGATACGAGTCCTTTATCAGACATGTTTTGCAGCTACTTTCTCCCAGTCATTGGCTTGTCTTTTCATTCTCTCGAGACTGTCTTTCCCAGAGCAGAAGTTTTAAATTTTAATAAAATTAACATATCAATTTTTTCTTTCACACATTATGCTGTGTGCTTAGCTAAAAGCTCATTTGCCAAACCCAAGGTTACCTAGATTTTCTCCTAAATTATCTTCTACAGGATTTATGGTTTTGCATTTAGGTCTGTGATCTATTTAAAGCTAATTTTTGTGAAAAGTTTAAGGTCTGTGTCTAGATTTTTTTTTTTTTAACTTCTGGATGTCCAATTGTTCCCGCAGCATTTGTTGAAAAGACTATCCTTTCTGTGTTGAATTGCCGTTGCTCCTTTGTCGAAGATTAGTTAACTGTATTTGTGTAGGTCTATTTCTGGGTTCTCATTCTGTTCCATTTATCTATTTGTCTATACTTTCTCCAATATCATTATGTTTTGATTACTGGAGCTTCAAGGTGGGTAGTGTTAGTCCTCTAACTTTGTTCTTCTTCAGTATTATGTTGGCTATTATAAGTCTTTTGCCTTTCCATATAAACTTTAGAAGCAATTTGTTGATATCAACAAAATATCTTGCTGGGATTACATTGAATCTATAGATTAAGTTAAAAAGAATCAACATTTTTGATTCTTGGCTCTTCGTATCTATGAGCACAGAATATCTGTTGGATATTTAAATAATAAATTTACAGATAAATCATTTTTAAATTTATATATTTGTATATATTTGTAAATTGGGGTATTTATAGGTAAATAAATATCTTTTATTTAGATCTTTGGAAATTTCTTTCATCAATGTATTATACCTAAGTAAGATTTATGCCTAAGTATTTCTGTGTGTGGGTGTGTTTTTGCACACGCTAATGAAAATGGTATTGTGCATTTAATTTATTATTTGGATTGTTTGTTGCTGGTATATAGGAATGATTTGACTTTTATATATTAACCTGTTTCCTGCAACTTTACTATAATTACTTATTAGTTCCAGAAGGGTTGTTTTTTTAATTGATTCTTTGGGATTTTCTACATAGGCAATCATGTCATCTGCAAACAAAGACAGCTTTATTTCTTCCTTCCTAACCTGTATATCTTTTCTTTTCTTTTATTTACTATTGCTGGAGCTATAATTGCCAGTGTGATGTTGAATAGGAGTGGTGAGAAGGGACATCCTTGCTTTGTTTCTGATCTTAGGGGAAAAACATCTAGTTTCTCATCATTACATATAATTGTTAGATGTCAGGTTTCTTGTAGATGTTCCTTATCAAGTTGGGAAAGTTCCTCTCTATTTCTAGTTAGCTAAGAGGTTTATCATGAACGGGTGCTGGTTTTCTCCAAATGCTTTCTCTGCATCTGTTAATGTAAGCATATGATTTTTCTTCTTCAGCTTGTTGATGTTATGGATTACATTAATTGATTTTCAAATGTTGAGCCAATCTTGCATACATGGAACAAATCCCACTTGAAAATGGTGTACCATTCTTTTCATATATTGTTGTATTTATTCGCTAATATTTTGTTTGGGGTTTTTGCATCTATGTTTATGAGTGATATTGGTCTAACTTTTCCTTTATTATAATGTCTTTATCTGGTTTTGTTATTAAGGTAATGGTGTCCTCATAGAATGCACTAAAAAGTATTCTCTCTGCTTCTATTTTCTGGAAGAGCTTGTAGGAAATTAGTATTATTTTTTCCTTAAATGTTTGGGAGACTTTATCAGTGAAACCATTTGTGCATGGTGCATTCTTTTTTTTTTTTTGAAGATTATTAATTGTTGATTAAACCTCTTTAATAAATATAGGCCTATTTAGATGTTCTATTCTCCTTCTGTGAGTTTTGGTAGTTTGTGTCTTTCAAATAATTGGTCCATTTCAACTAATTCATCAAATTTGTGAGCATACAGTTGTTCATAAAAAGTTTTTTAGTATCCTTTTAATGTCCATGGTATCAGTAGTGATGATCCCTGTTTCATTTCTGATGTTAGTAATCTACGCCTTTTCTCTTTTGTTCTGGGTTGGCCTGGCTAGAGGTTCATCAATTTTACTGATATTTTCAAAGAACAAGGTTTTGGTTTTGTTGTTTTCTCTATTAATTTTATGTCTTCAGTTTCATTGGTTTCTGCTCTAATTTTTATCATTTTGTTACTTTCATTTCCTTTAGGTTTATATTGCTCTTCTTTTTTACATTTCCTAAGGTGGAAGCTTAGATCGTTGGTTTTGGATCTTTCTTCTTTTCTAATATATGCATTCAATGGTATAAATTTTCCTCTAAGCACTGCTTGAATTGCATCCCACACATTTAGGTAAGTTGTATTTTGATTTTTCACTTAGTTGAAGATATTTTTAAATTTCTTTTGAGACTTCTTCTTTGATATGTATTATTTAGAAGTATGTTGTTTAAACTACAAATATTTGGGAATTTTTCAGGTATCTTTCTCTTATTGATTTCTGGTTTAATTCCATTGTGGTCTGAGAGCATACTTTGTATGATTTATATCCTTTTAAATTTCTCAAAGTGTGTTTTACGGCCCAGGATGTAGTCTATCTTGGTGAATGTTTCATGTGAGCTTGAGAAGAATGTGTATTCTGCTGTTGGATGAAAGATTCTATAAATGTTAATTATTTCCAGTTGGTTGACAATGTTGTTTAGGTCAACTCTACACTTACTGATTTTTCTGCCTCCTGGATTTGCCAGTTACTGATCGGGTATTGAAGTCTCCAAGTATAGTAGCAAGATTTGTCTCTCCTTGCAGTTCAGTCAGTTGTTGTCTTGTGTATTCTGATGCTCTGTTATTAGGTACATATATGTTAAGGATTGTTATCTCTTGTTGGAGAATTGACTCCTTTATTATTATCTGATGCCCCTCTTATGCCTGATAATTTTTTTTGTTCTGATATTGACTATGTCTGAAATTAATACAGCTGCTTCAGCTTGCTTTTGATTAGCGTCAGCAGGGTATATTTTTCTCCATACCTTTATTTTTAATTCTTCTGTGCCTTTATATTTAAAGTGGGCTTCTTATAAACAACATATAGTTGGGTCTTGTTTTTATCCACTCTGACAGTCTCCGTCTTTTACTTGGTGTATTAGACCATTTACACTTATAGTGACTATTAATATAGTTAAACTACTATCTACCATGTTTATAACTGTTTTCTATCCATTGTGCTTGTTCTTTGTTTCTGTTTTCTTTTTTTCTGCCTTCTCTGGTTTTAATTGAGTATTTTACATGATTCCATTTTCTCTCCTTTCTTAACATATCCATTATATGTCTTAAAAATTTTTTGTCATTACCCTAGAGTTTGCATTATACATTTACAACTAATCTAAGTCTACTTTCAAATAATACCATGCTGCTTCAAAGACAGTGCAGTTACCTTACAACAGAGTATTCCCAATTCCTCCCTTCCATCCTTCGTAACGTTTGCCGTCCTTCACTTTACTTATCCATATGTTAAAATCAGCCAATACGTTTTTGCTATTAGTTCTTTGCACAATTCTCATAGATCAGTAAGAATAGAAAATAAAGATGTATTTTTCTTCATTTATGCCACTCTGATAGTTTTCCTTTCTTTATTTAGATCTGAATTTCTGACCTGTATCATTTTCCTTCTCTTAGAAGAATTTCTAACACATTTTACAAGGCAGATCTACTGGCAACAAATTCCCTCAGTTTTTGTTTGTCTGAGAAAGTCTTATTTCTCCTTCACATTTGAAGGATAACTTTTACTGAATACAGAATTCTAGGTTGGTGATTTATTTTCCTTCAATACTTTAAACATTTCACTTCACTCTCTTCTTGCTTACATGGTTTCTGAAAAAAAGTCTAATGTAATTTTTATCTTTGTTCCTCTACAGGTAAGTTTTTTTTTCTTTCAAAATTTCTCTGTATCTTCAGTTTTCTGCGGTTTGATATGCCCCGGGATCGATTTTTGGGTATTTCACCTGCTTAGTGTTCTCTGAGCCTCTTGGATCTGCGGTTTGGTGTTTGTCATCAAACTTCTCAGCCATTTACTGCTTCAAATATATCTTCTCTTCCCTTTTCTCTTTCTTCCCCTTCAGTGGTTCCATTTCACACGTGTTCTACCTTTTATAATTGTCACACAGTTCTTGTATATTCTGTTCCTTTTTAAAAAAAATTTCTTTCCCTTTGCATATCTTCAATCTCTTTGATTTTTTCCCCTTGGCTGTGTTCTGTCTAATTATGAGCCCATCAAAGACATTCTACATTTCTGTGACAGTGTTTTCTCAGTTTTCTGAGATTTCTGGCACAGTTTCTCAGTGATTTCGTCTGAGACTCCCTTCTGGTTCTTTTTAGGTTTTCCATCCCTCTGTTTACATTACCCATCTCTTCTTGTATGTTGGCTAATTTTTCTTTAGAGCCTTTAAAATATTAATCATAGTTATTTTAAATTCCCTGATACTCAAAATCTGTGTTATAGCTGAGTCTTATTCTTTTGCTTACTTTGTCTATTTGGACTATGTTTTTTTCTTTCCATTTAGCATGTCTTTTAATTTTTTGTTGAAAGAAGGACATGGTGTATTGGATTAAAAAAAAACTGAGGTAATTGACTTTTAGTGTGAAGTTTTATATTAAGCAGGCCAGGAGTTGGGCTATGTTTAATGCCTTCTGTAGCTGCAGGTGCCAGAGGCTTCAGTTTCCTCTAGTTTCCTTATTTTTTCCCTCTCCTGATGTCTTTATGTCTCCCTAAGAACTTCTTCTTAAATAGAATCTGTGTTTTGTGGATCTCTCAGTTACACTGGAGCCCTGTTTATGTGGAGACAGGGTGTGGGGGAAGGGGAAGTGTTTTATAATCTTAAGATTAAATCTCTTTTTCTTTAGTGGGCCTGAGTCTCTGGACTGTGACCTTCAGACGTATTCCTTAGCCGTTTTCCTCCTCTTAGAGACAGAAAGCCTAGAGGGGGTTGGAGACGGGCATTTCCCTTCCCCTGGGTCAGATAAGGCTCTGATAAAGTGGTTCTCTTAGAGTACAAGCTTTTATTATGAGAATGTGTGAGCATATTTTGCAATGGTTACTTTTCCTCTGGTATATTTCAAAATGGTTACTTTTCCCCTGACATGTTTCAAAACAGTTGTTTCTCCTCCCTCTGCCGGAAACGGGGAGATTTTCCTCTAATCTTCACTGTGAGAGCCTAGTATGGATCCTTGAGGTAAAAATCACAAAAGCCTGCACCCCTCTTCCCCACCCAAGGCTGGTCCCCAAGGGTTTTTAAACTTCAAGTAGTGCACATTCAGCCCCCATCAATTCTTCAAAATTACCATTTAAGTGTTCCTAGTTACTGGCTCCAGTTTCTTCTCTGATGGTTCTAAGAAAAGTTGCTGATTTTCAGTTTGTCAGCTTTTTCCTCATTGTGAGGACAGGAGCAATAACTTCCAAGCTCTTTACATGTAAGAGCTTAACCCGAAAGTCCTGTGTTGATTTCTACTTGATTCATTTAATGGTCATTTATTGAGCACCCTCTGTTGCTAAGACATTATACTAGACCTAATGGAGGACACAGGCATAGCCAATTCAGCCTCTGTTACTCTCAGAGACCACCTGAGGTCATTTTCATAGTGTATACTTTGCCTCTCAAACAGGGCCCAGGTTCCCCACTCCTTCTGTGTATGTCTGTATTCTGGCTCCCTTAGGAAAGCTTTTCTCAAACAAGTCCATAGATCCACATTCTCAAGATTTCTAGTTCTCTAAGATAATTTTAAAATTGTATGTTTGTATTTGAATTATTATACAGTAGTACCCCCTTATCTGTGGTTTTGCTCTCTGTGGTTTCAGTTACCCATGGTCCAAAAATATTAAATGGAAAATTCCAGAAATAAGCAATTCATAAGTTTTAAATTTTACACAGTTCTGATTAGTGTGATGATATCTCGAGCCATCCTGCTCCCTCCTGCTCAGGACGTGAGTAGTCCCTCTGCCCAGTGTATCCACAATGTATATGTTGCCTGACCATTAGTCACTTAGTAGCCGTCTCGGCTGTTGTGGTATCACAATGCTTGTGTTCAAGTAACCCTTATTTTACTCAATAATGGTCCCAAAGTGCAAGAGTGGTGGCAATGCTGGCAATTCGGATATGCCAAAAAGAAGATGTACAGTCATTCCTTTAAGTGAAAAGGTGAGAATTCTTGATTTAACAAGGAAATAAAAAATTGTATGCTGAGGTTCCTAAGATCTACAGTGAGAATGAATCTTCTATCTGTGAAACTGTGAAGAAGGAAAAAGAAATTTGTGCTAGTTTTGCTGTCACACCTCAAACTTTACCATAGGTATGTATATGCAGAAAAAACCAATGTATATATGGTTCTGTACTATCCATGGTTTCGGGCATCCCCTGGGGATCTTGGAATATATCCCCCATGGATAAGGGGAGACTACTGTATAAAATTTAAGATAATTTAAGGGTATTCTAGACAGGGGTCAGACAGCTATGGCCCAGGGACTAAATCTGACCCACCATCTGTTTATTTGTGAAACAAGTTTTATTGGAACACAGCCATGAGCATGTGTTTACATGTCTACGGTGCTTTCATGCCACAACAGCAGAGTTCAGTAGTTGTGACAGAAAATGTACGGCCCACAAAGCCTAATATATTTACTATCTGGCACTTTACAGAGAAATTTACTGGCCTTGCTCTAGAAGATCTTTAGATATTATGATCCTATGATTTCAGTGTCACAGTGTTTTTTTATGATCGTGAGGTCAAATGAAGATTTCAAATTTAGATTTCTTGGCTGTTTGCAAATGGAAAAGTGGAAATGAATTGGGTCATCATATGGGCAGTTTAAGAACAAGTCATGGAACATACATAAGAGCCTACCCCGAAGTGGAGAGAACCGTATTGGTGTTGGGGGCCCGTACAGTGCAGGTGTCCCACCTGTGTGTGTCCTGACTTGCTGCTGCTCAATAACAACAGCTGCAGTGGTTACAGCAATAAAAAGTTTTTCTATTTGCAATTTCTGTTCTGGAAATAATGAAGTTGCATACCCATTTCATGCTACTTCTAGTCATCTCGCAATGCTAGTCTTACCTTCAATTGAAGATAATCACCTTCACAGAATTAACAGGTGACACCTTCTTGAAATTGGCATTGGAGAATTGCCTCATGCTTAACTAAAACTGCTGGCAATACACTGGAAATACCAATGGAAAGTCGATATTGATTCCATGGGCAAGTGCAAACATGGCTCTCTGCCCCTTTGGTTAGACCACAAATTTGGGCCTCTGGTCTTGCATTGGTGGGTAAGGCTAGTCTCCACAAAAGAAATGGCCAAGGCCAGGTCATGGTTCCCAGATGGGGCTGGTGGTCATCCAGAAGGATCATCTGAAAAGCAGTGGACCTGAGAGGTCAGAGCTTGAGGAGTGGGCCTCCCTGGAACCCCTTAGGGCCTCAGATATTCCCAAATTCCGTGTGGAAAATAGCAGTGGGATCAAAAACAGCATCCTGGCTGCCACGGCACAAACACTGAAACATGAAAACTGAGGTATAAACACAGACACAGGAGCGGAGGCAGAGGGGACCTTGAGGCTATAAAACAGGACTCTGAGAAGTCACGGGAATGGCTCTGGACTTGCTCAGGTCAGGAAATTGATGGTTTGCACTGACTTTAAATCTCCCTGGGGACAGGGAGATTCCATGTTCTATTTGGATTATATCATTTTACAATTTATATATATGTATATTTATTTATTTAGCCATTCATTCATTTAACAAGTACTCGTTGAGCCTCTGCTGTGTAAGTGTGCTTTAGTAATTTTAGTTGGCTGCTAGTAATAGGAAGCCAAAATAAGAGTGGCTTGAATGAAATGAAAAGATTCTCAGAGACAGTGTGGCAGCTTCTATCTTGTTTGCTCTGCTATCCTTAGTGCATGGCTTAGTTCCTAAAGGTCACCTCGTTGCTATAAGATGGTTGCTGTTGCTCCGGTCATCACATCCATGTTTCAGGCAGCAGAATGGAGGATGAAACAAGGGTTACCTCCCTTTTGAGTCAACTCCCTTTAATAATCTTCCCTAGAAGTCACATCCAATAACATATGCTTACATTTCAATTAGGAAAGGAGGTTGGGAAATGTAGAATTTCAGCTGGGCATATTGCCTCCCTGAATCAGGGTTGTTTTACCATAGAGGAAGGGGAAAATAGATATAGGTTGGCAACCCACAGTTTCTGTCACAAACAGAAACTCAGTCTAGAGAAACTAGTTGAATGAGGCACCTTCTTGCAGAAGCAGGCTGGTAAATGTTGCAACAGAGCTTGCATGGGAACCATCAGCACCGAAGAGGAAGCATCTGAGTTGGCTTGGGAGGTCAGAGGAGTCAGGGAGGCTCCCTGGAAGAGGCATTTCTCTAAAAAGAAGATACATCAATAACCACCTTCTCCTTTACTCCTTACATCTCTCCCCTCCTTGACTTCTATTTGACTCTCTCTCCTTGTCCTTCTGCCGCCTATCGGACTGCCCCCGGCAATAGGCATTGTGTAAAACCCTGCCTTTTACTTTCTTTTCTGCAGCCTTTTTTGGAACTCAGCCCCCCAAGCCCCATGGCTTCACTCCGTGTGACTTCCAAGTCTGTCTCCAAGAGCAACCTCTGCTCTGAGCTCTAGACTGACATTGTCCCCAGCACACATGTCCCAAGTGCCATTCAACATCTTTCCCAGGCAGCCTCTTGTCCTAACTTTTCATTTGCTACTTTCGGCTTCCGTTTTCCTCCCACACCCCACTGGAAACCTGGGAGTCCTTTTACCCTTCCCTGCCCTTCAATTCCCCCATTCAGTTACCCACTGAATTACTTTCTCTGACCCCAGGACTTTCTTTGGAACTCTCTTCTTTTTTATTTCCATTGCTGCCACCCGAGATCCTTCCTGGACCACTACGATAGGTGTGTGGTAGTCACTGGGCCGTTCTCCCAGTGTTTCCAGTTCTCCCCCTGTGGGCATGTGGTAGAATTATGCCTACTGGCCCTCTTAGGGTTGGATGAGGTCAGGTGGTTAATTCTGACCAGTGAGCTTTGAGTAGACATGATCTGTCTCACTTCCAGGCCAGATCATTTAATTGCTGGCACAAGGCCATCTGGAATGCTCTTCCCCTCTGTCAAAGCAACTGGCAGTGTTTGAGGTGCAAGCTGCTCCAACGCTTTGGATCTGGGAGAGAGGGTGTGAGGAGCAGAGCCTCCATCCACTCACAACTGACATGTGACATGAGCAAGAAATAAACCCTTATTGTTTCAGCCCTTAGGATTTGGGAGTTGTCTGTTACTGGTAATATAACTGAGCCTGTGCTGGTTGGTGAAGCTTCTTACCGGATTCTGTTATGTTTGCTCTTGCTCTCTCCTATACTCACCACTGTCCATCGTGTATACTGTTGGCAAATTTATCTTTCTGCAATACAGCCCCAATCAGGACACACCATCACTTACTTAAGGTGTTTGGTGGCTTGCAGACTTCTTAGTGTGACATTCAAGGCCCTATGACCCCGCTCCAAATTGTGTTGCCAGGATTATCTCCTTCCTCCAAGTAGTTTAGTTTCTAGTCAAAAAAAGAACCACTTAATTCTCACTCATACGTTCTGCTTTCTCATCTCCACTTTTGTTAATGCTTTTCCCTCCACCTGCAATGCTTTTTGTTTCTTCCTGGCCTGTGGAGGTTCTACTCTTCCCTCCGATGCCACCTCCTCCACGAAGACTGACGGCCTCTCGCTGGAGACTTCCCTTGCCAAGTACCCAACACACATGAGATGCAGAGATGTAGTTCCTCACAAACATCGCCTTTCCCGCACACGTGTCTAGAGATCCAGACCAAACCCAATTCCGTTCTTTTTCTCTCTTTACTTTGCACAGAGGAGGTGCTCAATACAGATTTGTAGAATAAACTAAGAAACAAATGAATTCCTCACTTTGTTTCCAGTGTCTTCAAAATAAGAGCAGCAGCAAGATCCTTTTCAGTTCATTAATAATCGTGTTGCGTGAAACAGATGTGGCAAATAGGAGATGTGAGCCAAAGACGTGCTGCCTCTGGAGTTCTTTGCTTTGACAGGAAGATGAGTCCTCATGTGCACCCCCGTCCTCCTCTGGAAGGAGCCACCTCTACAAGAGTCTCTACATAAGGAGGGGAGGTGCCCCCGAATCCCAGGGGTTTGCAATCCCACGCGATGCCTTGTGAGTAGTCCTGCCTGCTGGCAGGGCTGGGATAGCACAGAGAATGTCCAGGGATGCTGTGGCCTGCAGACCCGCACCAGATGTGTAATCAGCTCAAATGGCAAAGCCTCTTGGGAAATGTCAGCCAGAAGCACAACCAGAGCTTTTGCCTTCAGTCCCGTCAAACCTTCGCTTCTCCTCCGCCCAGTCATCCCTGTCTTTGGTTCCCCAGGGCACCGTTCCTGACTGTCAGAGCTCAGCCCCTGCCAACCTGTTCTAACCCTATCCAAACTCTCCTCCCTGAGAAAGATGCCCAGAGAGGAATTGCCCCTGACTCCTAAACATTTCCTAAACCAACTAGGCAATGGAACACATCTGAATAAAGTATTGAGTGCTTTTGTAATAAAGGATGAGGGCAAAAATGTATTCTTCTTCTAGCCAGCCGAGAACACCAAGCAAGAAGTGGCTAAGGGGAGCCTCGTGGGTCCCTGTAGATTGTTTGGACTTGGATCTTAAGGAAGGCAGGGCGAAGTTCTGTGGAGGTGGCACAAAAGCACCCACTCTGGGCTCCAGCCTCAGCCCTGTGCCTGCCAGGCCTCAGTCAAATTACAGTTACTAATTAAGTTAATTAACCTCCTGAGCCACCAGGTCTTTATCCTTAAAACAGGGAAATACCTGCCTTGCCCAATGTTCCATTAGGACTATATGAACTAACATATGGAAGTTACTGGTACATACATGGTGAACACTCAGAAAATATTAGATTTTTTTCCTTTCGGGGAGGTATTGAGGCTAGCAAAGAGACTGTAACTCATTCAGGGACAGGCCAAAATAAGGGCAAATACTGATGGAGTTCCTCCCCACTGTAGGAGCCCAGGGTCAGGTGGGGGAAGCAGATGAGCACACAGGCAATTGGAGCCACCAGGAGCTTGTAAGCGTGTGTGAGGGACACCTACGCTTGGGGGTACAGGGAAGGGAAGGTTCCTGGAAGGGTCCTTAGAAGCCTAGATCAGAGGATTAATAGGAATGACCTGGGGAAAGTGTGTGAGACAGCATCCTGGACAAAGGGAATGGTAAACGTAACGACTTGGAAGCAAGAAATCCTTGTGCATTAATGGACTGTGGGTAACACAAATATTTACAACATTGGCGGTGGACCTACTATGTACTGAGCACTCTGCTAAAGGCTTTATATACATTGTTTCATTAATTCTCACAGCAACTCTTTGAGCAGTGCATTATTAGCCGCTCTGTTTCACAATGAGGAAACCAAGACTCATAATGATAAAGGAATCTTTGTAAGATCACAGAGCTTGCGGGTGGTGGGGAAGGGCTTTGATCAAGAGCTGCCGTTAGTCATTGGCTGTGACTGAGGAAGTGTTCGCTGAAGATGTTGGGGTGGCTATTGCTCTAAGCAAGCCCGTTAAAACAACATTTAGGTGAACGGAACAGATCCACGAGGCCACTCCAACTCCACCTAGCCACTGCACTTGAGCACCTTGCAGATGTCGCTTGGGTCAGAGCAAATCTACTCCCATGACTGACTAAGCACCAACTCACAGGTACACATCCATTAAAGGTGTATTGGGGACTGCCTCGCAGGGTGAGCGTCAGAGGTGTTGGGCACACAGACCCCCATGTGCATGGCAGCCTTGTGACGTTCAGGTGATCTAGCATGGTGGCACTTATTAAGAAAGGGAGCTACTGGCTGGATCTTGGTGCTTATCTGTTTTTCAGAGAGTTTCGTAGAAAATATCTTTCTTGCAATTGAGTGTGGCCCAGTTCAAAGCATAGTAACGGAGTTGGGTGATTTAGGGAGGGGGGTGGATGCTGGAAGAGACAGGCAGTTGTCATGATTCAAGCGAAAATATTTTCAAATCTTCAAGTGAGATGTACAGTTGGCACACATAGAAAACAGTTGGTGCCTGTAGAAGTTCATCTATCTTGATACTTTTTTCTGTTAAGTTTCCTGCCATTATCTTAAAAAATAAAGACCCATTATAAGCACACAAAAAGATACTCAACATCACTAGTTATCATGACATGCAAATCAAAATCACAATGAGATACTACATTGCACCCCCTGGGATGGCTATAATGAAAGAGACAGGTAATAACAAATGTTGGCAAGAAAGTGGAGAAATTGGAGCCCTCATACGCTGCTGGTGGGAATGTGAAATGGTGTAGCCGTTTTGGAAAACAGCCTGGCAATTCCTCAAAAGGTTAAACCTACAGCCACCATATGACACAGCAGTTCTACCCCTAGGTACACACACAAGAGAAATTAAAATACATGTCCACAAAAACAAAAACGAAAAACAACAGAAAACACCCTTGTACCTGAATGTTCATAGAAGCATTGTTCATCATAGCCAAAAGATGGAAACAACCCGTGTCCCTCAACTGATAAATGGGTAGATAAAATGTGGTATATCCATACAATGAAATATTATTCTGCAATAAAAGGAAATGAAGTAGTGATAAACCTTGAAAACATTGTGCTAAATTTAAAAAGTCAGTCATAAAGGATTATATAGTATATGATTCCATTTATATAAAATGTCTAGAATAAGCAAATTGATGCAGACAGAAAGTAGATTGTTGGTTGCCCAGGGCTGGGTGTGGGGTGAGGAAAAATGGGGAGTGACTGTCAATGTGGACAGGGTTTTCTTTTGGGCATGATGAAGGTATTCTAATATTGATGGCGATGCTTGTCCAGCTCTGTTAATATACTAAAACCATTGAATTGTACACTTTCAATGGATGAATCGTGTGCTATGTGAACTATATCAATGAATTTACTTTTTAAAAAACCACCATTATGAGTAGTAAGCACCACATGATGAGGGTGGGGTACTGTGGGGTACCAGCACACTTTCCTCTCTGTTCCACGTTGGTCCTCATCGCAGCCCCTTCGGGCAGGTGAAATAAGGGAGTCGTGTTTACTAGATGAGAAAGCCAGGCGCAGTGAGACCGTGGAGCTTCCCCAAGCTCACGTAGCTTTGCGGAAGATCCATTAGTCACCCAGGTCTTCTGGCGACTAGTTCCAGACATATTTACAGACCTGATTTTCAAGCTGTGTTCCACAGGGGAGGCCCACGGGGAGGGGCAGTGGGGATGGCGGGGCATGGGCAAGTAGAGCTGCCGATCGGACCAAGCTCTGGCCTCCTACTTAGTTTGAATCAGAGCACTTCTGGGTTTAAATCAACATATTGAGCTCATGCATATGCTTTCTTTGGAAAAAGGGTTTCCCTGCCAAAATTCATTGTCCTTTGACCAACGATTCTCAGATTGTAAAGATAATCAACGTAACACTTTCCTCAGCCTTAACATCCACAGTGCTGATGTATCTTTAGAAAAAATGTCCATATTTTAAACAAAAAAGTGCTAACTTGGGCTGCCAAGATCTTGTTGCTTTCCCAGCGATTCTTTGCTGAGGAATGCTTTGACTAGGTATCCATTTCCAATGCTCATTGCCAGTTAAACAAGTGAGAAATATTGCTGTTGGCCAAAATATTTTCTGTTGCTAGAAATCAATACAGCTAAAGTGTTTATGAAATTTTCACAAAACACTATCACTTAGTACTAATATTGTACAAGATGTCCCTGCCCCCAGAAATGCTCCTATCTTCATCCAAGATTGTCTTTAGAAGCAAAAGTTATTTCTCCACAAAGTCTACTTGTGTTCTCAATTTGTCTTAACAAGGAATGACATAAGTTTACCAGTCGAAGGAGTCCATTTTTCGTTCCCTGTGTTTAATCCGTGTGGACAGAAAGCTGTAAATACCGTAAGTGGCTGTAGCCGCTGGCCTTGAAGGGACCGGTTCGTTAAGGACCATGGTTCGCTGGTTTTTTGTGTGTCTTCCAAGGGCCACGAGGCTGTTTGCCCATCATCACTATGAGACCTGGGGAACAAAAGCCGGGGGCCCAGGAGCCTGTGTTGAAGGATGACGTGACCTTTGACCGTCACTAGGGAGGCCCGGAGGGAAAGAGGCTAAGTCAGGCTCCAGTAAGGTTTAATGACAGATCTTGTTAGGGTTAAAAAAACAGCTCGGGCATCCAGCTGGGACTTCATCTGGGGAGGTACACAAAGGGCCTTCGGTGACAGCCACCCAGGCACCATGCACAACTGCACCAGGTCTGCTAAGCTGTCATTCTGCGCCTGCTCCTGCCGGGGACTGCCACCCCTCATCAGTCTGAGTCAACAGGAAAATTCATGCATTTATTTTTCCCTGTTGCCACCAGCATGTCTCACTCCTTTTGATGGTATGGTGAGGCTCTGACAGTGGCAAGGCACTGATCCTGGTTTTTCTTTTATAAAAAATAATCATCAAGAGAGATGCAGCATGCCTTCGGCACTGGTAGATTTAGTACTATGGTTCACACTAATCAGGGGCCTCCCTGAAAGCTTGGCAGTAATTTGGCATTTTACTGAGGCATGAATTTGGGCAGCCCAGGACCTGGCATCTGCCACCTGAGACAGCACCAAGGCTCTTGATTTGCCCTTGCACATGGTGACTCTGGGGAAAAAAGATGGAATTGTGGAAAATGAACATCAAGGGAGGGGTGAAACACCAGCAAAAGTTGAAAATGTGGTCAGATGAAGTGAGGATGTGTACAGGGGATGTGCGGTTCTACAGGAAGTGTGATGTGAAAGA
Source organism: Daubentonia madagascariensis (assembly GCA_023783475.1). NCBI lineage: Eukaryota > Metazoa > Chordata > Mammalia > Primates > Daubentoniidae > Daubentonia > Daubentonia madagascariensis. The sequence goes on along the minus strand of JAKFHU010001035.1, from coordinate 32,424,761 downwards.
AAGCCTAGACGAACATGTCCATTTTCTGGTATTTGGACCTGAAGGTTTGGACGTATTATTTTCAAATATCAAGGGTCTGCTCTAAAAAAGAATGTGATACTCTAAAAAAACTTTTGATTTTGAGACAATTATAGATTCATATACACTTGTAAGAAGTAATGCAGAGAAATCCCATGTGTCCTTTACCCAGTTTCTCGCAATGGTAACATCTTAAAATGATAATACAGTCCTATAACCAGGGTATTGACATTGATACAGTCAAGGTACAGGCATTTTCATCACTGCAATGATCCCTCGTGTTGCTCTGTTATAGCCACAGTTACTTCCTCCCGTCCTCACCTACTCCTTAATTCCTGGCAACCATTCATCTGTTCTCCATTTCAATAATTTTGTCATTCTGAGAATGGAATCATACCATGTAAAACTTTTGGAATTGCCTTTTCCCCCTTAGCATAGTTTTCTGGAGATTCAGCCAGGTTGTTGTACATACCAGTAGATTGTTCTTTTTTATTGCTGAGTAGTATTCCATGGTATGGATACCCTGCCATTTGTTCAACCGTCCATCCATTGAAGGACATCTGGGTTGTTTTCAGTTTTTAGCTATTATGAATGAAGCTGCTATAAACATTTGTGTACATGCTTTTGTGTGACAAGAATCTTCATTTCTCTGGGATAAATGCCCAGGAGTCCTCGAGTGCAATTGCTGGGTTGTATGACAGTGGCATATTTAGTTAGTTAAGAACTATCAGACTGTTTTCCAGAATGGTTGTACCATTTCCCATTCCCACCAGCAATGTCCGAGTGATGCAGACATTTGGCATTACCGCTGTTTTTTATTTTAGTCATTCTGATAGGTGTGTAGTGACATCTCATATACGGTTTACTTTCAATCTGCCTGTATAATATTTGAAGTGAGTTTCTTGCAGACAGAAAGAGCCATACTTTTTAATTGGTAGATAGAGATCTACCAATCTCTCTCTATCTTTTAATTGGTATATATAGATCATTTACATTTCTTGTAATTATTGGTATCTTAGGTCTTAAGTCTGTTTGTTCTCTCTGTTTTTCATTTCTCTGTTTTCATTTTCCTACCTTTCTAATAATTAAACATTTTAAAGAATTTCATATTGATTTATCTACAATGTTTTAAAATATATCTCTTTGTATAACTTTTTTAGTGATTGCCCTAAGCATTACATTATATATACATATACCTCATCACAGTCTACTGCTGGTGTCATTTTCCCAGTTTGAGTGAAATGTAGAAACCTTAATTCAATTTATGTCCCTTTCCCTTTGCCTGTTTATAATTGTCTTAAATATGTTCTCTACATACACTTAGAACCTCGTCAGACACTGGTATAATTTTTGCTTCAAATATCAAACATAATTTAGAAATTCAAAAGGAGAAGGAAAGCCTGTTGTATTTAGCCACGTTACTGCTTACTGAATTCTTTTTTGTTTCTTGATGTTCCAAATTCCTTATTTTTCATTTCCCTTCTGTTTAGACCACTTCATTTAGCCCTGCATTTAGGGTAGGTTGGCTGGCAACAGATTCTCTTAGTTTTCCTTCCTTTTGAGAATGTCTTAATTTCCCCTCCATTCCTGAAAGGTGTTTTCAATGGGTATAGGATTCTGAGTGGACAGTTCCGTTCTTTCAGCCCTTGAAAAATATTGTGCCTCTTCTTTCTGGCCTTCATGGTTTCTGATGAGAAATCTGCTGTCATTCTAATTGTTTTCCCTCTAGGTAAGGTGCCATTTTTCTCTAACTGCTTTCAAGATTTTTTTTCTTTATCTTTAGTTTTCAGAAGTAGGTTTATGTTTTTTGCCAAATCTAGGAGGTTTGAAGCCATTGTTTCTTCAAGTCTCTGTCAGCACTTTCTCTTTTCTCCTTTGGGACTCCGATGATGCACATGCTAGATGTTTTGTTATTGTCCCCCCTAGTCTTTGAGGCTCTGTTCATTTTTTTCCCAGTCTATTTGCTGGATAATTTCTCTTGTTCTGTCTTCCAATTCACAGACTCTTTCCTCTGTCTCCTCCATTCTGCTGTTGAGCCCATCCACCGAGCTTTTTATTTCAGTTATTTTATTTTTTTTAGTTAGAAAATTTCCATTTGGTTCTTCTCTATTTCTTTTACTTCTTTGCTGACATATCTGTTTCTTTGCTGGGGCTTTCTAGTTTTGTTTTTGTTTCAGGTATGTTTGTAATTGCTTGTTGAAGCATCTTTTAACATGGCTACTTTCAAATCTTTGTCAAAAAATTCCAACAGCTTTCTCATCTTGGTGTTGGCATCTCTTGATTGTCTTTTAAAATTCATTTAGAGATATTCCTAGTTCTTGGTAGGATGAATGATTTGAAAAATTAAAACCTGGGCATTTTATGTTATCAGACATTGGATTTTATTTAAGTCTTCTGCCTTAGCTGGCCTTCTCTGATACCACTCTGGCAGGGGAAGGTGGAGGAGAGTGCCACCCTGTTACTTCCAAGTAGAGGCAGAAGTCCAGGTGCCCCTCCCAGTCATTAACCCTTGGTGGTGGTGGCTCCTCATTACTGCTGAGCACAGGAGGGGGCCCCAGCTCTCCATGGGTCTCCACTGACACTGTGGTAAGGGTGGCCTCCTTACTGCTGGGTGATGATTAAAGTCTTGACTCTTCATCTGGCTCTGATACCACCTTGTGGGGAGAGAGAAAGGTTCCTTGTTACTGCCAGGTAGGGGTGGAAGTCCAAGCTCCCCACAGTCTTTCCACTGGTACCATGAGAGAGGGAGGGGTCTGTTATTGGCAAGCAGGAATGAAAGTCAACTTCCCTACTTGTTCCCTCATAGCATCCTGGCAGGGGTTTGGAGTGCCTTGACATAGCCTGGCAAGGGTGGAAATCTAGGCTCTCACCTGGCCTTTGCTTGTGTGGGTGAGGGTGGGTCCACAGTTTTTTCTGTGGTGTTTGGCTGGAGTAGAGTGGTTATTGTCTAAATTGTCTAAAAGTTTTTTTTTTTTGTCTTTCTAAGCTGCCCTTTTCCTAGTCCTTTGTCTTGAGGAGAGCAGGCTTTTGTTGGAGTGTGTTTTGGTCTGTACTTGTTGGTGTTTCTAGGCTGTCAGCTTTTTCAGTTCCAAGTCTGGGATATATGAGGAAAAAGGAAAACCCTGGTCTGCCTTCCCTCTACTTTTCAAAGTTTTCTTATGTTTGCTTTATATATAATGTCCAGGGTTTTTACTTGTACTAAGCAAGAGGAATGGGAAAAGTACATCTGTTCCGTTGTTCTGAGAGCAGAAGTCTTTACACGTTTTTGATAAAAGAAAAGAACTGTCCACTTATAATATCATCCTAGCATAACTTTTTGTTTTTATATGTTTCTTTTGATTTCTTGTCAACATACATATAATATTTTACAGGGTAGTAATTGGTGTATGTACGTTTTTATGTCCTGTTTTTTCATTTATTATATTTTAAAATACATAAAACATTTCCCCATGTGTTTATAAAGTTCATAATTACCATTTTTATAGCCACTAATATTTACACTATCATCTCTATTTTAAAAAACACTTTTCCTATTGGTTGTTACTCCCACTTTTCTTTTTTTTGCAGTGAGTAATAACACTGCAAAGTTATCTTTCCACATATGGCTTTTTGTTTGGCCTCTCTTGAACGTCTCCCTTGGGATAAATTTCTAGGAATAAATTTTTTTTAAATCAAAGGGCATTTTAAAAGAAGTTTTGTGATACATTGTTCTGGCACTCTTTACAAGCAACATAGAAATTTATGCTCAGTGTTCAGTGCAGTAGTTTCTTCACAATGTCATCTCTTTGGGATTCTACTTTAGTTCTCTGTGGTCCAGTCTTGCCCCTACTTGAAATCCTGAAGGACTCAGCTTGCACAAAGTCTTGGGGCTAACCCCACCTGACCCAACTCCTACAACAGCAAGATTTCTAAAGACACAAGTTATGCTTTTCAGAGAAGGCATCACATTTCTATGAACCAATCTGTTTTTTTGGCTTATTTGGATTCATCTGTCACCATCAAGGATGAAGATGATTATACTAACTTTCATATTTTTCCTTTTCTATTAGCATTAAAACAAAAGCCTCCTGAGTGATGTAAAAAGCTCAATGGCTCTAATAAATTTTAATGAATCTATATTTATGCCAGAAGAAAGACATCTCTGATTGCTCACAGGGAACACGAAGCACCAGAGAAATTCTGCAAATCTAGTTCAGAAGATGCATTTTTGAAGGAAGTGATGCAAGTGGCTGAGATGTCATTGGAAATATTAGGAAGGTCAGGACAAATATTAGGAAGGGCAGTACTTCATTACATCATATGCATTTCACCCAATGGGCTGCCAATCAATGGCACCATTGGAAGAGAAACTTTGGATGGAGCTGTTGAGTTGAACAACTGTGGACAATTGCCTTGACTCTTCCTCTCTCTTTCCTGGGGTGGGTTTTACTGGAGAAACTTCTTAATCTTAGAAACAGGAACTCACCCCAGGCATTGTTTCTACAAGATGGGTATATCTGCATTCAAACTTCTCAGACAACTGAGAAAAGCAACATTTCTTTCTGGATCAGATGCCTGGAGGTGCCTGACTAATGGACACCCTGGCCAATTTGTAGCCTCCACAAGTGAGTATTTGGGAGCTAGAAAAGGTTGACCATACTCTTGGTGTCATACTAGAAAGAGGGAGAATCCACTTGTGGCCTTTGGACATTGGTTGCTCATCTTTGGTTTCCTCTTTTTGCATATACTTTCTCACCGTACTTTGCAGACTGGCTTCTAACTGCTCTGTCCAGCAGCCTTTTCTCATACTCTCATCTCTTGGAGCTCTCTATGTTGTGTGCTAGCCACTGTTCAAATAAATGCACCTTGTGAGATAGTGTCCATTAGCAGCCCCATTTTACAGATGAGAAAATGATGGATTTGAATCCAGAAACTGTCTCCAAAGCCCATGCTCTTAACCACTGTGCTGCTTTTGCCATTGCTAATTAGCTGCCCCTCTGTCCTCTTCAAAGCATTCTTCTGCCTTGACATCTATGTGCATGCATTTCTTGGTCTTTTTCTACCTCTTTGTTTTCTTCTTCTAATATCTATAGGTAAAAATTCCTCAAGATTCTTGCTTTATCTTTCTCTCTACTTTATCATTATCTATGACTATTGTAGTGAACGACACATAAATATTATCTCCAGCAATATCCTATCAGCGACTAGTGTACACCCACTTTTCTTCCTTCTTGTTGAACATCTGCATTTCCACAAAAATCCCCATTTCCAATTCTGACTACCTCATCTACTCCCCAAACTTTCTTTTATAGGGGTATACTTTTTATCGACAGGTAACAGAAATGCAGAAAAATGTACCAAATAATAAGTGTATAGTTTGAGGAATTTTCATAAAGGGAACACACCTTTGTAACCAGCACCAAGATCAAAAAACAGAACATTACCACACCCCAGACACACCACTTGTGTGCTCTTCTGTTCACTACCCACCCCATCCCACCCCAAGAATAACCACGATCATGAAACACCACAGATTAATTTTTCCTGCTTTTGAAATTCATATAAATGAAATCAAATTTATGTGCTCTTTTGTGACTATATTTTTTCATTCAATATCATGTTTATAATATTCCAAGTTGTTGCATGTAGAGGTAGTTTATTTATTCTCTTTACTGTGTAATATTCCATTATGGGCATATACCACAATTTATGAAATCCATTTTATTGTAGATGGATATTTTGGGTGGTTTTTATTGTTGGGCTGTTATGAGTAATGCTGCTTTGAACATCTTGTGTAAGTTGTTTTGGTGAGCATGTGCATTTCTCTTAGGTTCATGTCTAGGACCAGAATTGCTAAACTCTATATTGCCTGTTTTTGCCTGATTTCTTTTATTCAGTATAATGATTTTGAGATTCAGCCATCTTGTGTATATCAATAGTTCATCACTTTAATTTGATGAATAGTAGACCATTGTATAGATATGCTACAGTTATTTATCCACTCACCTGTTAATGGACATTTGGATAGTTTCCAATTTTTCGCTATTACAAATAAAACTGCTAAGAACATTCATGTACAATCTTTGCGTGGACATATATTTTTGTTTCTTTTGGTTATATACCTAGGAGTGAAATGGCTGGGTTGTATGGTAGGTGTATATTTAACTTTTTAAGAAACTGTCAAATTGTTTTGGTGGTGGTTGTACTATTTTATATTCCCATTGGTATATGGGTTGCAGTTCCTCCACATATTCACAAACATGTGGTATGTTTAATCTTTTTAATCTTAGCCAATCTAATGGGCAGGTAGAGGTATCTCATTGTGGTTTTAATCTGCATTGTATACGTATGTCACAACTGATGACTAATGATGCTGAACATCTTTTCATGTGTTTATTGGCTACTTTATCTCTGCTTTGGTGAAGAGCCTGTACATACCATACTGAGCTTTAAGAGTTCTCTATAAATTTTGGATGCAAATTCTTTATCAGATAAATGTGTTGTAAATATTTTTTTACCAGTCTTTTGTTTGTCTCTTTGTTTTCTTAGTGGTGCTTTTCGAAAAGCAAATTATTTAAATTTTGATAAAGTTCAATTATCAATATATTTTTTTCTTATAGATACTACCTTTAGTGTTGTATCTAAGAAATCTTTACCTGCCCTAAGGTCTCAAATTATTTGTCCTGTGTTTTCTGCTAGAAGTTTCATAGTTTCAGGTTTCATATTAAGCTGTAATATACATTTTGAGTTGATTTTTGTGTATGGTAGGCATTAGGATTGATTTTTACAACATTTGTTGAAAAGATTTTCCTTTCCCCATTGAATTGCCTTGGCATCTTTGTCAAAAATCAACTAGTCTGTTTCTGGACTCTGTTCTGTACCATTGATCTATATGTCTATCCTTAAATGAAATCAAGCAGAATGAGTTACTATAGCTTTGTAGTGATTACTAAAGTCAAGTAGAGTAAGTCCTTCAACTATGTTCTTTGTTAAAATGTAATGTAACAAATAACCAAAACAAACCTTTGGTTATGCAAGGTTCTTTGGATTTTCATATAAATTTTAGAATCAGTTTGTCAATTTCCACAAAAATGGTTGTAGGAATTTTGATTGGGATTGTGCTGAATCTTGGGGAGAATTTGGGCAGCATTGCCACTTTAACAATATAGAGTTTTCTAATCCATGAACATGCTATCTCTCTCCATTTATTTATTTCGGAGACGTTGAGGAAGGAGACAAGATGTTTTGACATGAATGCTAAACCACCATGAGTCTCACAATTGTTCAACTGTTGGTGTCAGAAGTTGGAAATGATTCTCCTCAGCTGCTTCCACTGTTACCTCTTCTTCTTCCTCCTCCTCCTTCTTCCTTTTCGTCTTCTTCTACATCTTCTTCAATGAAAGAAAATTTATCACAGGCTCAATTTTTAATTCATATTTCATCTCTGTCCTCTTCTATTGTTTAAAATTTTTATATTGTTTTAGTTCCTAAATATCTATCATATTTAGAAATGTATTCAATGAAGCAAGGTAACACATTGTCCAATATAGGAACATGAAGCTGTAACTGGCATAGTGGACAATATCCATTTTGAAGTCCAACATAGTATCTATCTCACTGGATTGCCATGAAAATCAAATAAGCTCAAGCACGTGAGAGGTCACTCTAAAACTGCAGAGTACTGTCATCAATGTTTTTATTTAAAAGACATGCCCAGCTAACCTTTTTGTCTTATTTAATTGATGCAAATTATTCCTTAAAGTGAAAAGTGAATGAAAAATCAAACAAATTGTGACAGGCACACCTAGCTGATTATCAATGATGCTTCCTTTTCACCATGTAGAATACTGTTGGGAAGTGGCTGCAGCTGGAAACGACATTTTCCAGTCCCCACGCATCCAGGTGGGGCTGTGTGACTAGTCCCGGTCAGTGGGATGTCGACTGGGGCAAGTGTCACTTACAGGCTGAGGTGGTTGAGTATCTCTTCTGCCTTCCCTATGTTTTCTACCCTTCATGGTGACCTTGAGAGTCCCATGTTGAAGGTGGTGACATCCCAAGAATGGAAGGAGCCAGGATCTCCAAGTTACCACTTGGAGAAGAGAAGAGCTGCTCCACCAGGAACACCCACACTGAACTTTGTGGGAGGCAGAAATGAAATTTTAATATGTTAAGCCCCTGAGATTTTAGAGCTGTTTGTTATAGCAGGTAGTCTAGTCTTATAACTAACCCTGTTTGTTTTTTATAGTATGGCCTTACAGTGAAAGAAATAGTAACATCTTGGGTTTGTTTCCCTCATAAACAAAGAGAAATAGACTCAAATCTACATGCTTGGCCTCTAGCATTGAAAGTGACCCAATCCAGTGAGCCATATAGGCTTTCTTGGACTCTGTTCCAAAGAGTGAAAAAATGTAAGCTTTGGTATCTAATAGATCCAGGCTTTGATTCTGGCTCTTCGGATTCCTTGCTGGGTCCTAATCTCTTTGAGTATTTACCTGTAACTTTTATTTTAGTCCTTCCACTATTTCCCTTCACTCATTTAATTATCTCCATTCTTAGCCCATCCTCTGAGATAGCTCTGGGTCCATACGGACACCTGCTTATTGGACATCTCCACGTGCTCCACCTTATACAAGTACCTCAAATCTAAATAACCAATACTAAACTTTTACCTTACCCAAATCTGCCTTTTTCTCAACTTCCCTATTTCCATTAATTGTGCTGAAAACATTGCTACTACTATTACAACTGCATCATTAATTAGATAACCTTGACTTAAAACTATTTCAATGAAAGGAGAGGTTTATATATGTTGGTGACTGTTTGGACCTAGTTTTTAGCTCTGGATAATATACACAGATTTATTAAATGAACAATTTTAATAGTGGTTGAATTTCTACTTGCAAATAAATAGCTCTTTCTTTTATTTAGAAGATGTACCGTAAACAGTAGACCTTGGTATTTGTGGATTTAACAGTTGTGACTTTGATTCTTCACATGTGATTCTGATGACATACAACATAGAGTAATTTGCTATTCTGCTTTGTCAGGAATTTGAGTCTTGAGTCTTATGAAGTTGTGGGTAAGCCCTGTTGACTACCCAGAATTCACATCTTAATCTGCCTTAGGGTTCTCTACTCATTAGTGTGCATTCATTAATTCTTATGAAGTAATGGAAATTCTATTTTTTGATGAAAAATGGCCTAGAAAAGAAAACCAACTTCAAGTGTTGATGATGGAAGTTAAACAAAAGAAAAGAGGTCTAAGAAAGTTGTGGTTCTTATCCAGAGAATAGTAATTCAATATAAATTCAACCATGGAATGTCTAATTTTGTGGTAATACCAACCTAAGAGGTAAACATTCTATCCTGCATTCTATGGAGAAACAAGAAAAGTTGGTTCATGAAACTGTCTCATCGAGTACTTAAATAAGAATTTATTTTATGAAATAAAATATTGATAAATTTTATATATCAGTTTGGTCCAATATATAGAATATACAGTAATGTATCACTTAATGATGGGGACATGTTCTGAGAAATATGTTGTTAGGTGATTGTATTATTGTATGAACATCACAGAATGTACTTATACCTACCTAGATGGTATAGTCTGTTATATACCTGGGCTATATGGTCTAGCCTATTGCTCCTAGGCTATAAACCTGTATAGCATGTTATTGTACTGAATACTGTGGGCAATTGTAATACAATGGTGTATTTGTGTATCTAAACATATCTAAATGTAGAAAAGGTATAATAAAAATATGGTATTATAATCTTCTGGGACCATCGCCATATATGTGGTCCATTATTGACCAAAATGTTGTTATGTGGTGCATGACTGTATATCAGCATTGACCATGACCATACCCACAGGGACTTATTTTTCCCAAGTGGGTTTATCAAGTCCATTTCTCCAAAGAGTTGGGGGAATGGATTCTCAAATCAGCTGATTAAGATTTTCTCTACCTTGGGTATGCATTGTAAAGGAAGACTGCAGTTTTCTAGATGCTTTAAGCAAAAAATCCTGCTCTTGAGATGAAAAGAGAGCAAGTTGTTTCAAAGAAACTTGTTTATCTACTAAGATCAATTTCTCTTGAATAATCTCTTAATTCATATTTTCACTTTGGTCTTATAGGCACAATATATAAACATATACCAGTTAGTATAAGAAAATATTTTTTGTTGAATGGAATATATTTTCTTCACAAATTTTGCCATGGAGTTCCTTGTTTTTGTCTCACTTATAGACTTCTGGTTGACCACATCAACAATCATGGTTTTTATATTTTTTGGTCAGGCTGATACACTTTTAAAAATACTGATATACTGTTTAAAAAATAGTGTGGTAGCCAGCCTCCAAGATGGCTCCCAGAGATTCTTGCCTTCTGGCATTTATGCCGTTGGGTAGTTCCCTCCTGCATCAAATAGGGTGACCTGTGTAACCACTAGGATATTGCGGATATGATGATGGTGCATGACTTTGGAGGCTAGGTCAACAAATAAATTGTGGCTCCTTTCTTTCTCTTGGATTATTGCTCTGGGGGAAGCTAGTTGCCATGTTGCAAGGACACTCAAGCAGCTCTATGGAGAAGCCCATGTGGCAAGGAACTGGGGCCTCCCGATTATGACTAGCACTAATTTGCCAGGCATGTGAGTGAGCCATCTTGGCAGGAATCATCCAGCCCCAGACAAACCTCCACATACTATCACAGCTCTGATCAACATCTTTACTGCAACCTCCTTATGAGGTTGCATAGAAACTATGTGAGATAATAAATGTTTATCATTGTGTAAGCCACTGTGTTTTGTGGTAATTTGTTATAGAGCAATTGATAACTAGTACAATTAGTTAAACAAGCTTGAAAAAATTTTTCTAAATCTCATCATAAAAACCTTTGTATAATTTTGTTTTTTATAGTGATAAGTCACTAATTTTTGAGTTAATTTGTTATTCAGGAATCAATAGCTAATACAACTATCTAGAAAGGCTTGAAAGAGATTTTCCTAAATCTCATTATGAAAACCTTGTATAACCTTGTTTAATATAGTGATAAGCTCTTTTCATGGGGAGATTTGACTATTATTGCAAGACATGAGTGATTTTTGTTCACGTGACATGGCAAATGTGCAGGTGTTACTTCCAGTTTTCCTAGATAAGGAATTAAGACAGCAGTATGAGATGCACTGTCATCCTAAATCTGGGATGAGGTAGAGGAAGACATCCATAACAGTGATCTCTTTTCCATGTTCCAGGCACTAAATGAAGTTCGCAAGAACTCAGGGTTTCTTCTGTGAATGTCTTTGTCTCAGAAAACTTAGGGCATTTCTCCATTGTGCCATGGATGTATTTTGATGTAGCAAAAATCCTTCCTTTGTGCCACATATCAGCATTAAGTGACTGAGGTGTAGACTCTTGTGAAACTTTCATTTAATTATGCATGAAGCTCTATAGAATTTCACCCACAGAACAGTGGGATTGTTTTGTCAAATGTTCAAGACCTCAATTTGCCGTTGGCTCATCCCCAGCGCAGTCATGCGATTAGTCACGCAAGTAGTCACGAACACCATTTGCCATAAAGGAATCACAGCTGACGGCCCCACCAGTTCTCTTTCCCCAAAACATGTCTCTGAAAACTAAATTCAAACACATGTGTCGGTTTGGACTTATTTTTCCTGTTTGTTTTGCCCAAAGCATGGACCATGTCAGAGAAGATGGAGACACCTTTACGGCCTGTTAGTCACATCTCACCAAAGCTTCTCAATGGGCTGTCAGACAAGAAAGGAGCCTCATGTAGCCATCTTAATCAGCATCCCCCATCTGTGAGGTCATCGGGATATTTCAAACAATTTTCAGCTCTCATTAGTTGAGTGCGTTTCACGGGCAAGTCCTTATCTTTTGTAACTTTTGCTGCCACATCCTGAGAAGGCCTCTCTGCAGAATGACACTTTCCCCTGGGTCAGCCCGCCATAATGAGCCACCAACTGATGTGCCCTTTGCACTCACTAGCAGTATATGTTGGTATTAACCTTTCGTGTTGCGAGATGTCGCTTTTACCCTTGGCTTCTGCCATGTAAGTCTCATTATTTCTAATAGGCTGTGGCAATTAGGGTCTTGGGGCTGTTGATCACAGCCATTCGGAGCGGGGAAGGGGCACTTGGAAAGAACAGTTGCTTTTTCTTTCATGAACAATGTGCTGCGTAGCTCAGCCCAGATCTGCACACAGCGAGCAGTAGTGGACCTCCAGCCGGGGGTGGGAAAGTCCACACCCAGCCCTTTCACAGGGCCTTTCCTCATACTCACTGCTGGCTACTTTTGTGCGGAATGCCTGGCAGATATTTCAGCACATTGGATTTGGCCAAATAGGGAATTTATTAAATAGGATTATTTGGAAAAGAAATGGGTATGTTCAAATACACCTTTTTTTTCTTCAAAGATTGTTGTCTGGCAAAGGGAAAGGATGACACTGACATCCAGCCACTTTGAGTCGTTCCTGGGCCCTCAAAGGAGGCACCATTGAACCTGATGGATCCATGAAAGTCCCTCAGATTTGTGACTGTGAAATCTTGACTCCTGACGGAACTCTACAGTTGTTGAAACCTGGTGGTCCACCTATGGCTCTAGGTAAATTAAAAAGCTGCTTCTCCAGGGTTAAAACAATAAATTGGTAGATTCCTAATAGCCTGGGGTGTAAGGGAACGAAGAGGAAAAAGTTCGCACTCGGGTAAAGGCGTGGGGAAACCACGAATGACTAAAAGCATAGTAGAGGGTCAGCGCTCACATTCTCTCCGGTCTTTGACCTGAAGCGCTTTCTATATTAGAAGGAAAGCAGCACAAAATTAAGCATGACTTTTGCTTCAGGCCAGATGGGATTGAAGGCTAAGGAACGACAGCTCAGAGGAAAGACTTCAGTTTATTTATAGGTAGCCAAGCTTGAATGTTCTAAATCAGGACAAGATTTTTCCAAATAAATGCAAGAAAAAGCCCCCATATTAATCTGACTATTTATGAAAATAACACTTGGGAAAGCCCCTCCAATGAATGTCTCATAAATTCAGGGCATGCTGTGTCAGAAACCCTAGTGGGCTGCTGCCGAAATAATCCCTCTTGGTGATGTAGCAGTGTGGCCTGCTCCTGAGAGCCCCTTAGTTCTGAGAGCTGATTTATTCTTTGCTTTGCAAAATGACTCATTTAAAATGTAAGTTAATTTATGTTGGGTTGGTCACAGTATAAGTATATGGTAGTGGTAAGGTAGAGAGTTTAAAATATATAACAAATAAACATCAAGAATTAATTCTTCCTTGAATAGGTAAGAAGTTTACAGATAAGCATAAGAACCAGCCTTCCTTCCTTCCTCAAACATTTAATCAACTTGCACAATGAGTAAGCATTGGACTAGGAGCTGTTGAGGCTATGCACTTGGTAATGAAATCTATGACTTCTTATATGCATTCATAAGTACCTTTTCCAGACTACTTCCCATCCACTTCCATGCCTCTCCCTCACTGCATGCCTGGGGAAACAGAGCGTGACCCACATCAAGGGGAGGAAACTACTGGGGCACAGGGAGATTTTAGCAGAGTTTAAAGGCATTGACGTTGTACTTTCTTTCTTGGATCCTCTCCCTCCCATTTGGAATACTGCTTCCCAGGCCTCTGGAGCAGTCTGGGAAGTCCAAGGAGGAACAGGATAGGACTCAGGGAAGGATGGCTCAGGCCAGCTGCTCTCAGCTCCAGGGAGATGATCTCTGGCTCCTCTTGTTCCTTGGGATCGTCCTTCCTCACTTTCTTGAGTTGTTAAGGCTTTAGGTCCCCAGATAAGAGTGTGGTCCTTAGGCAAGACGTGAAGTTGGCTCCTCTGCTGCTTTTGGTCTGGGATTCCCAGGCCTCTGGGCAATAGAAGTCCTCCCTATTTACATGGCCAGCCTAGATCAGCAGAGCTAGGGTTCAGGTTCAAGGTCCAAGGTCCAAGGGCAAGGAAGAGCTTACCTCACTCTGTAGTCTCCTCATTTCCTAATTTCCTCATGAGCCTATGGAATCAGTAGATGCCTTGAGAAAAGGGTTCTCGGCTGACTCTTTACATAGTGAAGATACAACCCAAATCTTTGTAATAGATAGCACACCCACACAGGAACTATTGACCCTGCCAGGATGATGTTACAAAAAGGGATGCTCCTTACTTGGTTTGCCCACTTTGAGCACCAGAATCTTGATACAATGGATCTATCTAGTCCAAATTATCATCTGTCTGTCTATGTATCCATCTGTCTATCTATCTAACCTATCATCTATCTATCATCTGTCATTTATCTATTTTAGTTTGCTAGGGCTGCCATAACAAAGTATCACAGCCTGGGTAGCTTAAACAACAGAAATTTATTTTCTCACGGTTCTGGAGGCTAGAAGTCTGAGATCAAAGTGTTGGTAGGGTTGATTTCTTTTAAAGACTCTGCTTGGCTTGGTAATGGCTGTCTTGTCTCTCTGTGTCTGTGTCCTAATTTCCTCTTCTTATAAGGACACCTGTCATATTAGATTAGGACTCACCCATAGGACCTTATTTGACCTTACTTACCTCTTTGAACCCTATCTCCAAATACAGTCACTTTCTAAGGTACTGGGGGTTAGGGTTGCAACATATGAATGGGCAGGGCACAATTCAGCGCATAACACCATCTATCTATCTGTCTATATATCAATCCATCAATCACAATACCTAAAGGGGACTTTAGAAGATAATAAAAATGACTGAACCCATTGAACAACTGACAGATGAGAAAACTGAAACTCAAAGAAGGCAAATGACTTTATCAGGGTAACACAGTGTTTGGTGGAAACTGCACTCAATCTTAAATGTGTGTAGTCTTTAAATCCGACATTTGTTCCCTACAATGCCATGAGACTTGGAGTCGTTATTAAACTTGTTTCTTCTTGCATCCCCAATTAGGATCGTGTAAGTGACCCTTATTGAGAAGAGTCTTCTAAGTTCAAGGATAGAGGACGCATAGAAGAGAGTGAATTATGGAGCTGGCTTTGGAAAGAATTCAGTGCGTGACTGTGCTGTGCGCACTGTTGTCAGCTATAATTCAACAAGAGCTCTTACAGATAACTTTCTTAATATATGAGACAGGGAATTTGAAGTTTTTTTCCCCAAGCACTGTGTCCATAAATGGCCAGATTATATGGGACCTTTTCCTTTGGTATGTTTTTAGTTAGCTTGTGCCAATATATTATACAAGGTTGAAGTACTTCTTTCAGAAAATAAAATTAACTATGCTATTGTAAACTACTGTTTGGAAGTAAATTTGGTGGTGAATGAGTATTTCCCAGCAACAGGGGGACCATGTAGGGCAGCAATGGGGTGATCAACCCTCCGACCTTAGGAGGAAGAACATGGAGGAAGAGCGCGTGCACCTCAGAGGGGGCTGCCGCTTTCTCCATAACTATTTCCACGTTGGGTTACAAACTGCAATTTATATTTGTTCCCAAGAGACCATCGGATATTTTTCAGTTCAATTTGAAACTGCTTCTGACAATTGAGAGGACTTCATGCTTTTACAACCTGATCAATGGTTTGGGCTTTTAATTATTTAATACACAGAGAACTTCATGAAGGAGTAGGTGAGTGTTTTAGATAAAACTTTCACATTCGTGTTCCAACTGGACGGTTGTATGGCAAATTCAGTGGTGCAGCATCTCAAAACAGACAGATTCAGTTCGACGGTGGGTAATATTTTGTTCCCAGTGCTTCAAGTTTCAAAGTGAAAAACAAATCTTGTATACTGAAATAGCTGGTTGTGGAATCCAAAGGACCTGTGGTCATGCAAAGGTGAGAGAGCAGATAAGGTGTTTTGGACAAGGAAGGAGTGTTTGTGGGTAAAGAAGATAACTTCGAAAGGGCAGGAAGAGGAATGTGGGACACTAAGAACCTGGGTCAGCTTAGTCTGAGTCCTTGGGACAGAGGTGCTGCTCATAGAAGTAAATTGTGTTTTGCAACAACCTCTCTGAGACCTCAGGAGGACAGTGCTTGGACAGCCTGCTTGGAGTTATTGGATCAGTGGTGACACAGGAGTGTGTTTGTGTGTGTGTGTTTGTGTGTGTGTGTGTGTGTAGAAAGTCCCTGTTCTGCAGAGCAATTTCAGGGCCATGTGGTTTGAGCTAAGAGTGACTCCAGGGAACCAACAGCAGGAAGCACCTCCCAGGGTGAGGATGGCGGCAACAGTGACCCCAAAGTAAGGTGGTGCATTTTTCTGACTGTCCTCACCTGATTGCGTGGGCCTTCCAAATGTTTCCCCAATTTTTTCTGATATTCCAAAGAACTACCACCTGAGTCCTCTCAAACAAACCCTCTCAACAGCCTGGGAAAAGGGACCTGCCATTTTCCCTCTTCTCTGCCCTGACTGCATTTGGTAATGTTGGCCAAGAAGTCCCATGAAGACCGCACTGCAGCGAGGTGTGGCCGAGAGGACTTGCTTTAGGGTGGGAGCCGGCAGGGTAATGGCTGTTTATCTGTTTACATAACACAGGTGACCTGTCACTTATTCCACTTATTGTCACATCGTCCAAGGATCGTTCAAGGCTGGAAGGATAAATCAGAAAATAACACTAAAACAAATCCAACACAGGCAGGCAAATAAAACAAATTTGGAACACAGCTCCTGTTCTCCGGGAGCACACAACCCCACCCCCCACATCAGGCAACACAAGGACACATGTCAACAGAGGTGCTGAAGTCTTTCTGACATTGTGTCCTGCAGGGCTGCTCAGGAGAGACCCCACCACACTTTGAGGGAAGAGTGACGTTGTGACATGTAGACAAGCTCAGGTGAGAAGAGGAAGAACTTCCCAGGTAGAGAAATGGCGTGTGGCAGGGACACACGTGAAGAAAAGCTGAAGCCAAGTGTTCGGATGGCAGGAAGACCAGTCTGTCAGGCGCGATGGTCAATCTGGACAATCCACAAGGGACGCTGCAGTCAGGTTCTGGAGGCTTAAGGACACCCGCATTGGGTTTAGGGCCACCCTAACCCAGGGTGACCTCATCCCCGTCTCAACCTCAGTCACATCTGCAAAGATCTTGGTTCCTAATAAGGTTACGTCCTGCGGCTTTGGTGGAGAGAAATGTGGGGCCGGGGGACACTGTTCAGCTCACTACAGGTGAGTTGAGACTGGGCTGAGCATGAGCTGCTTTAAATGAGGCATCAAAAAAAAGCCTTTTTGGAGGGAATAATATTTGAGTTGAGACTTGACTAACGAGGAAGAAGCCATGTGAAGTTGTGGAAAGTTGTGGAGGAAGAGTCAAGACCTTCCGATGAGAATAAATTTATTGTTTGGAAAGCTTTTTTATCCTCTGTGACATGAATTACCTCACTGGAAATGGTTATAAAGCATTTATGCCTAAAGTGACAAAAGAAGGGACCATCTTGTAATTGGATCCACTCAATTTGCCCGCTGTTTTTGCTAAGGTCAAGGTTGTGCTATTGACAAACAAGAATCCAGCTGACAGTATTTGAATATTATTAGTGTCTCATGAAATAGATCAAATTACTTCACAATTCTCTTCCTCTGATAAAATAAAAATGTCAGGGATTACAAGTCCAGGGGAGTAGCTCACACTGTGCTCAAACTCTCTTTGAATGGTTTGTTTTGGAATTCTGTGAAGGATGAGACGTACTTTTGGAGCAGTGCTGCAGAAAGGCAGTGGGATTTATTTAGTGGAAAGAGAGAATTTGGGTTCTAAACCCCAACTTTGACAGTGTCCAGCTATGCCTCCTGGGTAAGTCTCTTTGCCTCTCCAGGCTCTGCTTACTCATCTGTAAGGGAATATTGGGTGGGACTTTTCCAACTCCAGCTTCCTACCTTCGTGCAAGGCCCCGGGAACCACCCTCTGGCCCTCCCAGGACCTGCCCAGAGTTCATGGACACACTCAGCTCTTGGACGGCCAAGGCTCTGAGTGCAGAATAGTTGCAAAACCAATATTCACGAGGGTACTTGTGAATGTACCTTCACTTAAGCTGCTGACCACTAATGTGAGGCCCAGTGTCTGAGAGTGGGCTTAAAGAGGCTATGCTCTGCTCACCTCTCCCTGCTCCTGCAGAATCTGCTAGTGGAATTTCAGACCTACCATCTACCTCCCATAGGGCTCTTGGAAAGGAAAGGAAAACCAGGCTTTATAGCCAGAAGAAGAGTACTTTTTGAATGAGAAAATTGTTCCCAGCTGTGTGATTCCTGAGTTAAACAGCTCAGCCTCTTCCAGCTTTGCTTGTAATACCTTGGCCAAATGCGCTGGAGAATTTGTCTGCACTGCAGCATGACTCTTAAATTCCCACTGACTGCCTTACGAGTCAATCCCAAACACATTTTTATTCTGCCCTCTGGTACCCTGTGAGCAGAGCGTGGAGTGTCTCTTTCCTGCTCTGTGCAGAAGTGTTGAGGTCCTCAAGCTGTTCTGCTATTAGCTCACTGGTGACCTGGTGACTGTCTCATCCTGATTGGCCTGGGGACTGTCCCAGCTTGAAAATGGAAAATCCTGCATCCTGGAAAGCCCCTCACTCCCAAGAAAACCTGGTGATCGGCACTCTATAGTGGTGCATTGGGGCTGCTCTGAGTCCAAGAATGAATTTGGAGAAGAAAGAAAGATGCCGGAGCCAAAGCGTTGATCCTGTTAGAAGGAGATGCAGCTCTGCAGGCAGTGCCACGGAGGCAGCGTCCTTCTGCTGGGAGTGTCCAGACGGTCTGCCTCGCTGCTTGGCGGGAAAGCTAAGCACCTTTAGATTTTCTAGGAACACTCACTCTATTTTTCATAGGAGACCCTGGCTGACTAAAACAAGATATAGCAACATAAGGAAAATCAGTAGGAATTCCTTCCCTAAAAGACATATTTTCTGGCTCTGTCACAAAATAGGTCCCAAGTGGTGGCCAAAGCACCAGCACACCTCTCTGTGACGGATGCGCAGGCTTGGATTATAATTTCTGACACTATGCTTTTCTCAAAGCAATCAGAATTTTTGGAAAGGTAGTTGATTCCAGTCTTGGGGCACAGAAAAAAAAGTCAGGATGGCTTGGGACATCTTGTCACTGGGGACTGAAAACAAGGAGCCTTCGAAAACATCAGAGGCAGTGATTTAAGGAGTTTCTACCAGCCCTGCTGTGAAAATGTGAACTTCAAGTAAAAACCCAGTCATGGCTAATTAATGCAAGTTGAGTTTGTGAAGGGCTATGAGTTCATAGTAATACTCTAAAGAGATAAGTGTATAAAAACGTAGTTATAATACAAAAGAAAGGTGAATGTAATAAAAAAGTATATTAGTATATGTAGATATTCTGGTTTTAAAAAGGTATATTAAGTATATGTCTGTTTCAAAGTATTGACTTGTATTTGTTTCTCTCTGCACAAGCAGGAGAGAATAAACTCAGGGACCTGTGAGTAACCCATGATGCCTCTGAAAAAGTAGGATCTGTTCCAAGGGCAGAAAGGACTCAGCAGCATCTGTGGTCATGTTTAATAATCAACAAGAAAGAAGGCCCACGAGTTTGGGAGTGGAAGAGAGCTCCACAGATGCTCCACCCTGAAGAATTTTCCAATATCCCGAGGAGGGAGGCCATTTTTCACTTCTTAAGAGATGAAATCTCAGCGTGGCTCCGCCAGTGGGAATAAACTGCTAAAGAAAAGACTCATTTTTTTTTCATAAAGCTAGCAGACCAGGCCAATATACCAAAATTATAGAACAACACACAAATACATCAGGACATGCAAATATAACCACCACTTTATTCCTGGGAAAGAAAAGTCATGCAAAAAAGAAAATCTATATGAAAGTCAGGGACAAAAGAGTGCCATGTTGTGATAAGAGGGCTATATTAGTTATCTATTGCTGGGTGACAAATTACCCCAAAACTTAGTGGAAAGGGGAGAAAGAGAGAAGGGCAAGAGGAAGAAAACCAAATGTCTGGTCTGGCGGCGGGGGCTGTGCCTAGGAATGTTGCCTGAGATCAAAACAAGAGACAAGGGCCTTTGAAAAGCTCAGGGTATTTAAAGGTGAGAGTTGATGCTGGTGACCAGGCACCAATACCTTTTAAAGCTCCCCAGGGGGTTGTATCGTGCATCCAGGGTTGAGAAGCACTATTCCAGGGTGTGACCTGCCAATCGAAGTTTACTTTAGTCTCAGTAAACATGGTTAGTGGGGGCGGGGGTGTGTGTTGTTAACATTTACCGAGCACCAGTGATGAATCAGGTTCGGGGCTTACATGTATTTCCTCACTTACTCCTTACAACAGCCCCGGGGAAGTAGATAGTAAGACAGTGCTATCACTATTTCACAGAGTCGGAAACAGAGGCTAGAAAGATTTAGTAAACTTAGACTGTCTCCCCGCTCCTCTGCTGGGTGTAAGGCTGTGGGCTGCAGAGAACAGGGGAGGAAGGGGCTCCACCAGGGGGAGCAGGGATGGGTGCGCGGGAGGGAAGATCTGGTCCCTGAGGCTGGGGTGTGAACGTGGAGCTCTTTCTCCTTTGCCCCTGGTGGCAGCGCAGAGCCCTTGGAACTTGGTGCCTTGGCTCTGGTGAGCTCCTACTGGATGTTGAGTAAAACTTTGCGTGACAAGAGCAGAGAAACTGGGAAGAAGAGGCCAGGGAGGAAGGGCGAGGAAATGCAGATTTCAGATCACGAGGTGGAGGGGGGGAGGCGAGGCCAACAGGGACAAGGAGGATCCTAGGGAACGCCTCAGCCGCTGCTCTGGGGAGCAAAAAAGGTCATTTCAAGATGCGGAGAAACTGGGTGTCTGGTGGCTTGGGGTTGCTGTTGTCAGCAGTTACTGGAAAATGTTTTAAAGCAAATTTGCACATGCCCCCACACACATGCATACACATATACAAACTAAATACGAACTAAATTTTTTTCCTCTAGAGGCAAAATGCCTATAAAGAGTCTCTGTGCTTTATTTACTTGGGGAATAACATGTTAGAATTCCCTTCCTGTAAGACCTGCAGGTCCCCCTTGGAATGCAAAGCCATTCCTCCGTCATTCACGCTTTACTTACAGGGAGTCACGTGGCTGTCTCTCTCATGTGGCCTCAAAAGGATGTCCCTTGGGGGCTATTTCTTCACTATGGTAATTTACAAGGCAGCTTATGCTACCCTAGTAAGAGAGTCTCCCCTCCCCAAATTCATACGTTGAAGCCCTAACCCTAATGTAATGGTATTTGGAGATGAGGTCTTTGGGAGGTAATTAGGGTTAGATTAGGTTGTGAAGGTGGGGTCCTCATGATGGGATCAGTAGCCTTATAAGAAGAGGAAGAGAGAGAGGAAAAGGGCAAGTGAGGACTTAATGAGAAGGTGGCTGTCTGCAAGGCAGGAAGAGAGCCCTCATCAGAACCCGACCATGCTGGCATCCTGATCTCGGATTTCCAGCCTCCAGAACTGTGAAAAAATCAATCTCTGTTGTTTAAGCCACCCAGTCTGTGGTATTTTTTTATGGCAGGTTGATCTGACAACTAAGTATCTACCTTTGTCCACGCTGGCCTGGGTTATACTGAGAACATTCAATCTTTTATTGACTTTATCTATCCCAGCATGGAATATTCCCTCCTTCTCTCTGTCTGTGGCCTCTCCATTAGGGCACAAATGGCCAATCTAGCAGCAGGTAGATGGCATCACAGGAAACTGCCATTTCATAGGTTAAAAGTTATAAAAAGCCAATGAAAATTAATTGCTACCGTTTTGGCCTATAAAATGGTTCTTCCAAGTGGTTCTCACATTTCCTGGCATTGTGTCTATGCTAGGTGACACACCGAGGTCTACGCTAGGTGCTGTGAGGTGCCAGAAATGTAAGAAACGCCCTTGTCTGTGGAAGGTTTACGTTCTACCAGGAGTCAGCAAACTATGACTCATGGGCCAAATCTAGCCCATCACCTGTTTTTGTAAAGTTTCACTGGAACACAGCTATGCCCACTCGTTTACTGATCGTCTGAGTTTGTTTTCATGCTACAACCCCAGAGCTGAGTAGTTGAACAAAGACTGTATCACCTGCAAAGCTTAAACTATTTACTACCTTGCCCTTCAGAGGGAAAGTTTGCTGCCCCCGCTTTACACAGCGGTAGGAGACAACGATCACGCATCAATGCTGCCCTTTTTCCTGTTGCTATCTGACACCTCGTCTGCCTCACCTCCTTACCCTTCATTGCTAGTCTTTTTCCTCCTCTGCTTGCCTGCATTTCCAAAGTCTCTACTTTTCACAATCTCCCCTGCTATTCTTGCTTGTTCCCGGTCCCCATTCCTTTCTGCTCTCTGTTCGTTTTTCCTCCTTCTCTCCATTGGCTTCTGCTCTACCATCCTTGTTCATCTCCTCCACTTCTCATGTCCCTTCTTCTTCCCCTTCTTTCCTTCCCTCTTTTCATCTGTGCCTCCTCCCTGGAACTGACTGGCTCCCCTGACTTAGGGTGGGTGGGCTGACTCCCTTCTCACCCCGCACAGCAGCCCTTCTCTTCCCCCCACCCCCTAGTCCCGTATAGATTTCCCTCCTTAAGTCTCCTGTCTACGGGGCAGGGCTGGTATTTAGCTGGTAAGGAAAGGGAGCCTGTAAGAATCAGTGTCCATTTAGATTGTCTGTCTGCTCTGATCGGTCAGTGTTGCCAATCATTCTGGCCATGAGATCGTCTGCCTCAACCAGCCAGAAAGCTCAAAATTTAGAAACGTCGCTCAGATACCTTTCTCTTAGGGATTCCATGAGTCCCTGTTTGTGGGCTCAGCCTCTGGGGTTTTAATGAGGCTCTTATTGTTTTTATAGCATTGTGAGGCAGTGTCTAGAATTCAGAAATCAAGTCCATTCAAAATTAGGATGGGTGTGTGTGCTGGGTGGTGCCTTTCTTCCCACAAAGTAATGTGTTTTGAATTTAAGATAGTCTGTGTTCAAATGTTTCTCAGAAACATGTACCAGTGGTTGCTAAAGACTTCCTTATGCAGTGGTGTAGAAAAAAAATGCATCAAAACTGAGTAGTATGGAGTCATTTCTCAATAATTATCAAAGACACGCCAAACTCAGATGACTGCTCATCAATGCCAGAGTGACAAAAGGTCTCATATTGCAGGGTCATTAACCACCAACCCAGCCCACAACTGAAGTACGTGGAACAGTCCCCAGAATGCAGCAGCCTCAGATATTACCTGGCTTTACAGAATGCTCCCAAAATATTTTCTAGGCAACAAAGACTTGGTTGCATTTGCTTAGAATTTTTTTCTTTTTTTTTTAGAGGTCTTGCTATGTTGTCCAGGCTGGACTCGAACTACTGGGCTCAAAGACTCTTCCCACCTCAGCTTCCCGAGTAGCTGGGACTCCAGGTGCAGGCCACTGCACTCAGATTCACCTAGGATAGGAATCTAATTCACTCTAATTATTTCTTTCCCTTTTAAATGTTTTTCTTAAACCTGCACCCCCTTTTCTTACTATGATAAGAATGGCAAATCTGATTTCTGTATAATATATTTTTGAAACTTTTGGACAGACCACTTGACTCTAATATAAAAGTCATAAACTTGATATGGAAAAAAAGAGAAAAAGATTTAGCCAATGTGTAGTAGACATTTGTTGGTGGACTCTGTAGCTACTTTTATTTTCTTCCTATCAGCCCTCATTTCAATTTGGGGATCCATTTGGCTCTATGGAATCTGATTCCACCTGGGCCTTTGGGGTGGAGTGTGTGACCCAGATCAGCATATGTGACTCCCCAGCGATTGTGATTGGCTCTGGGTGGACATGTGACTAAGCAAATCCAATTAGAGTGAATCTCAGGACTTTTGCTTGGGATTCTGGAAAAAAACCTCCTCTCTTTCCTGCTAGATGTGAATGAGAAAGCACACAGCTCAGGGACCTATTCACAGCCATCTTGGAACCACAAAGGATATTGGGCAGAGACCAGACAAAAAGAAATAAGGTGATTAGTGACATTGTCGAGCTGCTGGATCAAGCCTCACCTGAAACCTCTGCACTTTACAGTTATGTGAGCCAATAAATTCCTTTACTATTCAAGTCAAACTGTGTTGGGTTTTCTATCACTTGTGATCAAAAGATTTCTACCTTATCCACAGGACAATTGAATAATGATCACAGGCACAGATCCAAGAGACCAAAGAGGGTACTAGTGTCTGCTCCACGCCAACTAGCTGTGAGACCTTCAACAAGTCCTTCATCCTCTTCTCTCTGGGTCTCAGTTTCGTCTCTAATGGTACCTTCTAAGATCTGTTCCAGCTTTAAGATTCTCTGAGTTCAAACCTCTTCTTGATCCACTGCAAACTGGCACTTACTCCTGATTTGCTGTTTCTGCCAATGGCCCCATCACACTCCCAGCCTCTGGACAGGAACCTTGAAGTCGTCTCTGTGTCCCACCCTGCTCTGTTCTTTATCCCCTATATCTTCTCAGTTACCAAGGCTTGTCAACTTTTCTTTCTAAAATCTCTTTTCATCTTTCCTTCCTTCCCATCCTTCCCAACACGACGCATGTCCAGGCTTTAGCTGCCCACTACATCTCCCTACAGTGCCTACTCCCTTGAATCCATCTTCCTCGCTCCTGCCAGATTAATATCCTCAGACAGACTTTTAAAACTTTACAGGATCCCCACTAATGGAAAAATAAAGTCTGCACTGTCAGTGAGGCCTTCTGTGTGTGCCATTCTTGGCAGCCATCCTGTCTCTTCAACTTGGATTACCTACAGGTTCAACTGGAACACAGAAAGAGAAGGACTGTGTGAGGGTGAAAAATTCACGTGTGAACTGCATTTATAGTCTCTTCCAAGGACTTTTCAGGAAGTATCGAAGGCTGGGAGTAAATCTGTTGCTGAAGCCAAGTTGTAGGGGAATACGTGCCGGTGAATACCAGAAGTGTAGCAGACTTTGAGCACCACATCCTCTCCAAACCCCCTCAGATGAGCGTATCCTAGGAAAATGTGTGGCACTTTCAAGTGTGAATTACACTGATTAAAACAAGGTAGATCTTATATGTGGTCAGCTCTGAAAGGGTGGGTATTTTAAACTTTTGTGACTTGAAAATAACCAAAACAGATATTAGTTAATGTCTAACTACTCTACTCTTTAAATCAAATATTAATGTATCAAGTATATATTGTATTGGGATACTCTGTAGTAGGTAGCCGTGGAAAAAGTGACTGTTGGCTTATTGTAACTTGGTGTTAGTGCTGGACTGAGAGGAGACAGTCTCCATTTGCTTTTTTTTTTTTTTTTAATGGCAGAAGCCCTAGCCCACGAAGGCCTGTGTGTGCTGGGAGAATAGCTGAGCAGGCCTTGTTTTTCTCCTGTTTCCCGTGACAGGCCGCTCCTCCCCACCGGCCCTTGCCAAGTCCTCATGTATGTTGAGTCAAAACATTTTGGATATGAGCTCATTACATGTGAAAAAGGGTTTAAACAACAGCTCAACATGCAAGTACACTCTGGGCTCTTTCCAGTTAATGTTTCGGTTCAAATTTCCTGAAGCTTGGAGAAGTGCATGTATTTGCACAAGATCTCAGCATTCCCCCCGTGGGCTGAAGTGAGGCAGTTGGCTTCCTGCTGTAGACTAAACAAATGAATAAAGATTCATGCCATGTAGGTAGGGTGTCTACAGCTTTAGGCATTGTCTACTTAACTGACCGACTGGTGGGTATACTCACATATAGAATGGCCCCTTGTGCCGATCCAGTGGTCAAAATAAGAACTAACGTTCATTAAAACCACCCCAGCCGGCCAAATTTGATTTCAGCTAGAAATTAAGTCAATTTTAACATCTAGAAGAAGCATTAGATACAGTTATTGTCTTTTTTTGTATTCATGGAGGAAAGATGTGAATTAAGCTTCTTTTAGGATTTAGGGTCAGGAAAAACTAGATGAAATGGATGAAGAAGACAAGAATGAATTGGGAAGAGAGACTGGGGAGGTGATTGGTGAATGGGTAAAAATGGAACTTAATCTTTTTTTTTCCCCCCAGAATAATATAATAGGAACTTAGTCTTAACCAATTTATTGGGGCATAGAGAAGACATTGGTACCTACTCAGCATTCCCTTGTTCTTCTCTCTAGGGAGGGTTCAGCCCGGAACCTAGTGAGTGCCCCAGCCAGAAGGGCTTTATCTAATTGGTGCTTGAATAACTGAACTAGATTTTTTTGTGCTGCCCTAGCCTGAGTCCTTCACATATTGATGGTAGGACCGTGAAGTACCCTAGACGTGACCCATGATCTCAAGAATGAAGAGGAGGAAGAGAACGGATAAAGATCACAGGAAGTGATTTGATATACAAGCTCTTATAAATCATATTAAGTTTAATAGTAGAAAACATATGGAGGAAAATTTCCTCCTCTGAGTCATACGTGTTTATCAGTTTTATACCAATGTTGATTGCCTTTGCCATATCTAAAATTTTATGCCCTCTTATGGGACTTTTCTTAAAAATGTCTCTTGGTCAAGTTGAACAAGTTAATGAGTTCAATTTGGGGTAAAGAATGGTCAGCTCTCCAGAAGGCATACACGAGCTCAGTAAAATGTAGATTTGCAGATGAAGAGTTTCTGAAAATGTGGGACTCCTGGAATATACTGTATGTCTTTCTTTTTCTTTTTGCTTCTTTGTTTAGCTTTCCCGTTTTCAAAGGGGGGGGAAGAAAGGTTGTCTTTTTTTGATGATGCTGAAGCAATGCTACCACCAAGGGTAGAGGCCAGAGTTTTACTCTCTTTGGAGAACTTGGGGTTCTCCACAAAAAGCCAATGGCTGGTGCCTTTCCAGATGCATGATGATGGGTTGAGCTTGTCCTTGGGTTATGGGGCATGCTTGGCATGGAAGGGACTTTAAATTCCTTGATGGTTATGTCCACCTTGGTAGGATGGAATTAGAATCTACTTCCTAATAGAAAAGACTTTCCACATTGAATGGAGCTTTCCATTTTCCCAGATCTCTTCATTTCTTCCAAATCACATTTATAATATCCCCCTTAGCCTCAGAGACACTTGTCTTTTATCCAGCCCTAAGTCGTCTTGCTTGACAGGTATTTGCTTTTTTTTTTTTTCTCCTTTCCAGATTAAACAAAGAGAAAAAACCAGCCAATATTAGAGGAAGAGATCTCTTTCTTCCTTACTATATAGTTTTATAAATCATGATAAAACCTCACTTATTTGGATTTAAATGGTTGAAGGGCAGACTAGGTGAGTGAATGATCTGAAATATTGAAAATTATGAAAATAATGCATCATTAAAACTAACATGTATATGTAATGGTATGAACTAGACGCTGAGAAAGTGCCCTCTGTACTTCCAGGTTGAGGTTCTTGCTAGCTTGCCTTAATGAATTGAGAAATGCCATTTGCATTTGGTGTGTTTCTTGTTGGTATGCAAATATTTGCTGCTAAAATGTTTGAAAACAGCTTATCCTCTTTAGTTTGAATTCCTCTTATTTACATAATTGCTGACACTGTATGAGCACATTATATGATAAAATCTTTTGCTGGTGCAAACTTTAGACCAGTTTGTGTTTAATTCATGATTAACACATTACTGAGGACTGGATAAATCAGACTTCAGCCTGGATCTTCTATGGGAAGTTGCTAAGACTCCACCAAGGAATATTTAGGAGAAGGGGCAGAGCTGAGTCAAGTCACTTAACCAATGTTTGTGAGTCTTTTTCTCTCCTGCCCAAACAGGACTTGATGTGGTAACTGGGGGAATATGAATGCTGGAGCTAAAAACAAAACCAAACAAACAAAAGCACCCGCATATTCTATAACCCACACTCTGGCCACAGGCACCTCTTCACCCCTCACATCTCTTAGCCAAAAGGCCAAGAAAGGGTAAAATAAAGTGATCTGAATTTCACTCCCTCTCCCTTATTTGTCCAAATGCTGCAGATCAGGGAGGAGACAGTAGGAGGTAGTAAGAAGAGAGACAAAATCTGAATAACCACAAAAACAATTGGCTTTGGGGTGAATTCTGAAGCAGACCACAGGAAAAGGAAACCATTAAAATATTTTTGTTTTATCTGTGTGTGTGTGTGTGTGTGTGTGTGAACCTTTATTTGAATCACACTTCTTTTTCAAATACCATCTAGTCTCTCTTTGGTTGTGTTTCCCTGCTCATCCTTTCCCTCCACATCTTGAACGGACCCCATGTTCACCTCTTTGAACATTATTTTCATTTGAAGTTCAACGCTTTTCTCTCAACTTAGTTAAAATTGCTACCACTCACAAATTTCTTTGTGTTTTCGACTCCAGCTTCAAATTGTTTGCCAGCTTTTGAGAAGTCAGTT
Source organism: Daubentonia madagascariensis (assembly GCA_023783475.1). Taxonomy (NCBI): domain Eukaryota; kingdom Metazoa; phylum Chordata; class Mammalia; order Primates; family Daubentoniidae; genus Daubentonia; species Daubentonia madagascariensis. Next base: position 32,396,500 of record JAKFHU010001035.1, on the reverse strand, counting down.
ATAGCTTACAAATTCTGAATTCCATTCTTTCTGACCTCTCAAGTTGCTCTTTCTCATAGCTCAAATTTTGGTCTATTCCTCTTGCACTTGCTCTCTCCTCTCTCTCTCTCTCTCTCTCTCTCTCTCTCTCTCTCTCTCTCTCTCTGTACACAGAGGCTTTATTTTTGATCATCCCTCTCTGAAAAGTACTCTGACCCAAAGGCACCACTATACTCATCTGAAACCAATGAAGTGAGAGGGATAAGGACAAATTTTGGAGTGAGGACAAGAAAACCTGACTCATCCATAGAAAGTCAACATCATACCAAACCCAAATTCAGAGACTCTGGCTGGCATAAATAGCTTTCATTGCAGTGGGCTCCTGCCTAGAGAAAGTTAGGGAGGTAAAATCTTCCCCACTCCCCTCCCTCTGATCTTGGTACTGCCCTTCTCTGCTATTTGGAGTCTCTGAGGGTTTGTCAGGCACAACTGTCCCTGCTACTGTTGAGAATGCAATGCAGGCAGCAGTTCCCCTTTTTAATCAGGATCAAGGATGTTTTCCCAGTGGTTCCTGTTTTCCTAGGAACTACCTGCTCCTGAGCTGGGAGGCTGTTGTGATGCCAGCTGGGGATTTAATGGGGTGCTAGGGATCTGACCTCTAACAGCTTCTCTCAAAATCACTCACAGCAAGCGTGTAGCAAAACATGTGGTTAACATTATCATGTAAACATATACGTAACATAATTGGCAAGGCATGTGATTAAAATTATCATATAAAACTACATTTAAAAAAGAACTGGCAAAGCATGTGTTTAAAATGCATCACACTGTAGTTTGTAGAAAGAAGATACTAAGAAAGCGCTCTACTTTGCCACTGGAAAAATAGATGGTTTAAAAGGGAGAAATTATTCTAGATTTGATTCTAGCGAGTCCATTTAAGAAACTCACTACATGGATTTGTATTTGATGGTGTTGGCTGAGGGGCCAGCTGGCAGGTCACATCTACCATATAAAGGCAGCTTCAGCTGAGTAGCTGGCCACCAGCCCGCACCCCTCTCCCCTTGCCTTCTCAAGCTGCCCTTATTTAACAATTCCCGAGCTCTCACTGGTTGTTGGTGAGGAACACAGGTGCGTGCATCAGGACGGGGGACTAAGAACTCTTAGGGCAGAGAAAGGACTCTGTGATCTGCGGAGTCTGACAACTCAGGAGTCAGCTTTCATCTCTCCTCCTGCTGCTGCTACTAGCTGACATTTATTTGATATTTCCCATCTGCCAGGAACCCTATATACTTTATCTGTAGTCCTTCCAACAACCTTGAAAGGGAGATTTTCTTTTATTTTGTTGAGCTAAACTCGAGGGTCAGACAAGTTAAAATATATTTAATGTCACACAGCCAGTCTGAGGCAAAGATCTCACGAAGATGTCTGACCACATGCCTGAGCACTTTCCCTGCACCCACATCCCCTCAAGGATCCCCGACTGACCTGCAGAACATAGAAACCCCTGCAATCGTGAGATGACACATTTTAGCCTTATTTTAAGTACAATTCCATCTGATTATTCAGAGATAAATTCTCATTTCCCTTTGCAGGCACAAAAGGCCATCCCTGAGGCCCAAAACAGCACTGCAAACTCCTATCCAATTTCCTGTCCCTGTATCTTTTAGAGCAATTACAGCTCATCTCTCTAGGTTTTCCCATTGATATTTATGCTTTGTTGATTTTTCTCCAGATGCATTAGGGGCACATGTCCAAATTAAATATCATTTTATTATTTCCTGCCTTTTATTTTTAACTTCTCTCTGTCCTTTACTCTCCATGGGGTTTGTATTATATTCCAATTAATATCTTACAAATCTTGGCTGTAGGCTATTAACTACATGTTCATGTCAATTCTACCTATTATTTAATTTTGGACTCCTAAAGATTAGACCTTGATCATAGGTGATACTTGGAATTGACCATTAAAGAGCATATCTGACCTTCAACTTAAACACCCAATTTACCACCCTGACCAGCCCCCCAGGCCAGTAGGTGGGGCGTAATTGTCTATAGCTCATAAATAAGAAAGTCAAGGCCAATGAGGTTGTGAGGCTTTCCCAGGCTCATGCAGTGATATAACCACGAGCAGGACTAAAAGCTTTTGTGTGATGACTACAAAAGATCAAAACCATTCATGCCCCAAATGTGGTTTATATAAAAATGACTGACAATTTTTTATTAAACTGCACTTTATTTGTTGGCATAAGAACAACTTTCAGGTTTTTATTTTAAGTGAGTTATGCTCACCTTGGAGTGGCTCTGGGTAAAATGCTGACTTTGATGAAGCACGTTTTCAGCATCTGAGGCTTCTACTTTCATTCCTTAGCCTACGTTTGGTTCCCACCATTGCATTCCTCTGGTAGGTTCAGAGTCCCCGGCTGCTCTTCCCCTCCCCCTGCCAACCCCACCTTCCAGGTCCCAACTTTGAAACTCTGGCCTGTTGATGGTCCTCAAATCACAGCCTGTCTATCAGGGTCCTTTGCCCCTCAAGTCAAAGGTCCAGCTTTTGGTGGATTTCTCAGTCTGGGGCATCTAAGCTCCAAGTTCCTTTAACAGAGAACAAAGCTTTTCATTCCTCAATCAGAGCTAAGATGCAAGCATGTGCTTGAGAGAGGTGACACTTTGATTTAGAGCCACATGAAGAGGTAAGTGACTGATGTCATATCTGCTCCTAAGCCGGTTTTAATGAGCACGGAGAAGGGAGGGCGAGGGTATGAGTGTCCGAGGGGCTGGTACAGAAGGGACGCCTCTGGGGGCGTGGAGGAGGGACACGGGGAGGAGCCTGGGAATGCTGTGTCAGAACTGGTGGCAATGAATGGGTTTAAAAATGTTACTGACTTCACAATTGCCCTGAGCGTGGACTCCCACCATGGGCTGTCACTTCTCACACTGATCATTCTTCCCAAGAGTTCGTGGCTTCGACTGAAAAAAAATCAAGTCAGTTATTCATCATCGGAGAAGGTGTGGAGACAGTGACAATTAATGCATCCCTTTCAAAAAACAATTGTAATTTAGGCCAAAAGTCATAAAAATGTTCATGTCCTTTGAATCAGTAATCCCTCTTCTGGGAACCTAGTCTAAGGAAAGCATCCCAAATAGGGCAAATGGTGTGTGACCTACATGCCAGTGCCACAGTGTAGGGGTACAAAAACTAAAACTAACATATTTCCTAGTTAGTCGCTTGGACTTCCAACACCCTATTAGCTGGAAGTCTAGTGGTGACTTTTGAGGCTCTTTCCCAAACCCACCCCTATTGGTCAAGAATACTGGAAACTTATTCAGTCCAAAGAGGGTCAGAGAGAGTAGAGCATCAGGCTGGTCCACGGCAGGTCCTCCAGTCTCCATTTTAGTTGCTTCTGCCACTACCACCTGCTTCACTACTGAAAATGGTCCAGGGCCTCCATGTCCACTGGCATACTGAGGTCACTGCTGGACCCAGCACAGGCCACCGGAGTCCTTTGAAGCCTCAGGGCTGAGCTTATTAACAGTTTCCACATTCCAGCTCTGAGGCCTGTGTTGCCATGTTCAGTTGTCTTTCCTAGAACAAGAGCACGGTGCCAGGGTGGCTACATCCAGAGAGGTTTCCAGCCTCAGCTGCACAGTGTGTGCAACCATCCCCCATATTAAATCTGCACCATAGCCTGATTCTCCGTTTCCTCATGAGCCTCTGGCACTAGGGCCATGACATTTCTCAGCCATGGGATCTTGGGTGGTCACACCAGTTCCCCCCTCTTGGTTTTTCTAACTTTGAGCTGTGGGGGATAGTTTTTGGATATTAGTTTCTTCTCTGCTATAGGCCCTACTCCTTAGACAAATTAACCACCTCCTCTTTAGCAATTAGTTTTGCACTGTGATGGCTCTCAATTTTGACAGAATTCTATGTTACCTGAACACCAGAATAATGGATATGATTTCCCCATTGTGACATAACTAAGGCAACCACGCAGTGATCTTTTATACAATAATAAAAAAAAAGTCAACTCCTTTACTTAAAAAAAAATCTATATATGCATGTAGATATTCATTGCAAATTATTTGTAAAAGTCAAATATGAGAAGAGTCGAAAGATGCAACATCAGGGGGACTGTGAAGTAAATTAGGATGTGTCTACTCAATGAGCAATGAGACAATGTGCTCTATTAAAATGATAATTATGAAGATTATAAGAAAACATGGGTGTTTTCCCTCCTATTTTCCAAACTTTAAACATCTGTCAAGTTAAAATGAATAAAAGATTCTTAAAATTAACTGTTGGCATGAAGCTGTTGCCAACAGGACTTGCTGATGATTCATTTGGGAAACTGAGGTAGAGAGGGTACTTAAAGATGACTTCTAAATGTTTGGCTTGAACGACGGGGTGAATATTGGTGCTATTTCCTGAGAGGAGCAAGGACTGGGAGAGGCAAAGACAGACATTGGGAAACCAAGACCTTTTTGTTTGTACTAAATTTGAGAAACGTCTTAGACAACCTGGTAGTGATACAGAGCAGGCAATGGGATATAGGAACTTGAGCTCAGGGGATAGGTTGGCAAGATCAAGACTAGAAATTTTAAATTGGAAAGTCATCAGTATGTGGGTGGTATTTAAGGACATGAGACTGGATGAGCTCACTGGGGAAGCGAGTATAGATGCACAGTATAAGGAAGATCTGGGACAGAGCCTGAAGTCATTCCAACATTTTGAGACCAGACAGGGGAAGAGAAACCAAGCAAAAAAGCCTGAGGCAATGCAGCCAGTGAGGTCAGAGGAGGAGAGGAGCAAGTGTTGCCACGGAAACTGGGAGAGGAGAGGGCTTTAAGCAGGGGAGAGTGGTCATCTGCATCCATTGCTATTGAAAAGTTGAGTAAGATGAAGACACAGATTCGGCAAAGGAGGTTGTTCATGACCTTGGAATGAGCAGATTCAGGGCATGGAGAGAAGGAAGGCCTGACTGGAGTTGGCCGGGCTAAGAATAGGAGGCGAGGAAATGGAGCAGTGACTATACGCAGGTCTCTTGGGAAGCTGTGCTGTGGAAGAGCTGAGAACTGGGATTGTGTATGGAGGGAGATATGATGTCAAAGGGTTTTTTTTTTTTTTTGGACAGGAGGCACTAGAACACTTCTGCCTACTCATGGAAATGATCCAGGAGGGAGGGCGAAATTAATCATGTAGGGGACAGATGGGTTAATTGCAGGAGGGAAGTCTTTGGGAAGGACAAGGGGATGGTATCCAGAGCATAAGAGGTGAGACTGGTCTTTAATGAAGGGGACATGTTTGCTCTGAGGATCCTTGGTGTGCATATTAAGAATCCCAGCACACATACTAAGTGCTCAGTAGGTACTTGCTACTATTATTACAAGTGTCAGTCTCCTTGAATAACCAGGGGGAACAGCTGTTGGCTGGCCCAACTCACTGCTCAAAAGTCAGGCCTTGAATGATTGCACTAGCAAGTGACATGGCCTGGATAAGGAGGTAAATGGTGAAATCGCAGAGTGGTCCACCCTTTTCTCCTACAGCCCCTCTCAGACAGGGTGCACTCCTACGTGAGGGGCATTGGTATGAGATCATGAAAAACGGAAAGATCTTAGTAATTGTTGAATAACTGATGTGACTGCCTTTGAACGGAGTTTTTCGTTTCCTTTTTCACCGGATTGTGTTTACCTATTAATAATGCTCTTCAGAGTTCCTGAGAGTGGCAGCCAGGGGAATGAGGAATGTGGAGAAAACCACAGCCTCAAAACCTCTGGTATTGTGCAATCAAGATGAAAACCACTCAAGCTGCCCAGACACAGTCATTTCACCAACCCCCATGGAGAAAACCTCCTAACCAACTTGCTTAGCAAACTAAGAGAACACAAGTTATAGCTGTTGTTCTAGAAAGTACTGTATTTAAGCTGGGAACTCAGAGCTTTCTCTGCATGGGTTGTTATTTTTGATCATTAGGCCTCACTGTTGAAACAGAGTAAGTTGATATTCTTTGCCAAGTAACTAATGAAGAAAATGTCTATGTCCTCGAAAGCATAGTTAAAAAGGAGGAATTTCTATTAAAAAAACACAAATTTTCAGTCACTTTCTTAATCATTAAAAACCTAGATAACCCAATAAAGTTTAGAATTAAGGCAAAAATGTATCAGGCAGGATTCTTAGTTGCAAACACCAGAAACCAGCTCTAACAGATTTATGCAGAAAAATAATTTGTTAAAAGAATAGTGGAAATGACTTTGATGTCCATTAAATAGAATGGGTAAATAACTGTGATATAATCATACAATGAAATATATGACAACAAAATACATTGAAATGTATCTCACAGACATAATACTGAGTAAAAGAAGCCAGACCATATGTACTGGGTATGTACTGTATATTTCCATTTATGTAAAGTTCAGGAACAGACAAAACAAATCTTTGGTGTTAGTGTCAGGATAGTGGTTACCTTTTGGTGGTAGAAGGGCTGAGAGGGGACACGGGGAGGATTCAGGGTGCTGTTTACATGGGTGTGCTTAGTTTGGAAAATTCACCGAGCTGTACACTTTTGATTCGTGCTCTTTATGTATGTCTTCATGAAAGTCACACAAGCGAAATCAACAGAAGAGTTATTAGGTAGGTCAAAATATCACCAGTAAGTGCTGGAGATGCAGATTTGGGGTTGTAGGTCCACGCACCCTTCCCAAATGTGGCTCAAAACTTGAATGAGTATATCTCTGCTGCTGCACTAGATGCTGTTGTTTGCTCTGTGGACCCTCCGCCTCTGACACACACATATCACTATCGGATTGTTGATCACATATGCACTTTTTTTTTTTCCTGTTTCCCCAACTAGAATATGTGCTCACTGCTGGCACATAGTAGGTACTCAACAAATACTTATTGAATGTGGTTGCCTCATTCATAACCGAGCAGAACCCTCCTTCTCACAGATGTATTCTTTCTTTAGCTATATTAGTCTCATCAGTCAGGGTCCAGTCAAGTCTTGCTGTCCCAGGAACACATTTGTTATTTAAAGTGGTTTCCTGTATTTCTCCTCTGATTCATCAGCATTCACTTTAAAGTTTTATTCTCATAAGGCAATCTTATTTCCCACAGTTCCAAGTTCATAGTGGGGGAGTCGTCCCACGATAACCCCTGCACACTCACAAGAGAAACATGTAATGTACTCACGAACATGCAGTTTGACACAAAAATGCGCATTGGATGGAGCTGAGGGAAGTTGTGAGGAAGATGATTAACTAAGAGATGGGAATCTGTCCGTCAAAGAAGAGTGATGAGGTGATTTCCTTGACCCATATGGGATTGCACAAACTCCGTCTGTGTTTATTGTTTTACTTTCCTTCCCTTGACACTGTGTCATTCATGTGTAGAGCCCGCTGGAGAATTCAGCCCTGGAAGGCTGCCCTCCCAGTGCACTTTCTGTTGTTTAGGATGTTTTTGTCAAGAACTGACTGACTTCTCAGATGGAGGATCTCAGAGGGGCATCTCCTACCATCTCGGAGCCTTGCCTTGCCCTCCAAAACAAGGCCTTGCCTTCCCTGACTTGTGTCAGCCCCGACAAGCCTGCTCTGGCCAGCGATGGTGGTGGATCCCTGGAAGACTGACCAGGCTCTTACATTCTTGTCTTATTCTGGGGGAACACAGAGTACAGAGGGAGTTGATTTGCTGACTCTCATGATTGTACTTAGAATCCTCACACTTCTCCTGAAGCTGCCTCTCTTCCTCCCAGAGACGGGAGGTCAAAGAATTATTCCACATGATCATTTTGTAAAATTTTGTCCTACATTTCTCCATTTCATTCCTCAATGGGGTAGATAGTTGGAGAGGGCATGGCTGACAAAACTCAAAAGGTATTTGTATTCTGAGCTGAGCAAGAAGAAAAGAAAAACCTGGGGTGATTCTTTTCTGCCACCCTCCTTTGCCTGTTCTCCCCTCTACTGCTTGCATGTGACATCTCAGTTTCTCTTTGTAGCTCCATCTTCCTCCTTTAGCAACCAAACTACCTTCCCAATGGCCTGATGGACATTGTCACTGGAATCTCAAATTTCACATAGCCAAAAGCATATTAGTCATCTTTCGTTCCGTACCAGGTCTTTCTTCTGGTGTCTTCATTTAAGTTAGTGACACTATCATTCTTCCCTTCACCCAGGCTCCAAGTCAAAGGCTTATGCAGGCGACTGTGTACGAAGTCTTGCCAATCCTGCTTCTAAGAGTTTGATCCCTCTTTTTATTTACTATCACCACCTTCCTAGTTCAGACCCTCGTCACCTCTCACCCGTTCTAGCTTCCTCAAGAAGAAGTCAAGAGCAGGTCCGTGTGTCTAGATTAAAATACTGCCTCTACTGCTTTAGCTGTAAGAATTCAGGCAAGTTGTGTAATCACCCTAACCCTCATTTTCCTCTTCTATAAAGTGGGCTAATAGAATTCTTACTCTGAGAATTCAATCATGTTGTGTATGTAAAGTGGCACCTGCGGAGTATTCAATACTAGCAGTGGTTATTACCGTCTGTCCTCTCATTACTCCAATTCATTTGACTCCCCACTGCTAGGTTTACCTTCAACAGGGCAGCTCTGGTCATGTTTTAAAAACTCTCAAGGAGCCCACACAGTATCTACCTAACACCCAACAATCCCATTCTGGTATTGCAGAATTTGCATAAGTCTTCTGGGCTTCTCGCTCCCTTCTGTTTACCCTGTGTTCCCGTCAAATGGACCTCCCCACCCTTCCCCACACCCTCCCCACGTACGGTCTCTGTGCATTTGCTTATATCTTCTGTTTGATTCATGCTCCCTGTCCTTCGAGGTCTAACTCAAACAGCTGCTCTCTGATGACTAAATATCTTTTTCTCTTTTAAAAATATCTGCACATAATCACACCTTTCTAATGTGACAGCTCACTTTTTTCCTGGTTCTGTGGGTTCGTCTTACTTCGAGAGCTGGAGGAACCTTCATTCCCCTGGCTTAGGTTCCCACATGCCAGCAGCAAGGCTGAAACATTCAAGCAGTTCTTTCCCGTTCTGCCAAGATGCTAAATAACGAATTTGAGCAAATTCTCCACTAAGCCAGTTGGCTAGATCAATGTCCGATATACAAGGTCTTGCTCAAATAACAGCCAAAGCTGGAAAAAAAAATCGTGGCTATGAGACACAGAAGGGATCTGATTGTTCTTCCTTAGGCAATATTCTGCTCACCCCATCCTGTCTCCCTGCTTCTGAGTGATCCGCTTTAGTGATTAGCAACGCAAGACCTTACATTGGCCTCACCTCATACAGCAGAGGGCAGGTCAATCCAAATTTCTTGAATAGTTTTTAAATGAAACTTGTGCTTTCAGCAGCAATTGGGTGCAAATATCAGTTCTCATTATTTTTATTTTTCAGCTTTATTGGGGTGTAATTGGCAAATAGAAATCTTCGCAAGGCACGAGTCGTGATTGGAACAATTTTTAGTTACTATTTAGCTACTAAATAGTGCCTTTATAACTGTAATTGTACGTATACACTGAAATTTGGGGGATCCCAAGATTTGTTCTATTTGAAGATGTGACTTCCAGAAGAACTACTCCATCTCATCCATCCCTTCTTACTGGAGTAAATATCATAGAACAACCTTCCCACGTTGAAAAGAAATTTAGAGACTGCCAGAGAAGGCATTGTCACAGCTTTTGCTGGCAATCCATTACAAAATTAGCTGTCCTTGTTTCCAGAGATGTGTGGGACGTGATCGCCATCCCTTTACCTACTGCTCTATCCCCAGTAAAGTAGACACTGTGTTTGATAGTTCTGAACCTATTCTGTGTTGATGTTAATGGCTTCTGGGTTTGCTAACCACACAAGAATATATGTCAGCACCTCTGGTGTTAATAATTTAGCCTATAAAAATCAATTCTATGCAATCTTGAGGTATTGTGCAACCCACCTGTTCATTAATATTTCACCATCTGTGGATGCTAGTGAAAGATGGGTCTAATTCAAACAGCTCACTTCAAATATTATTTTCTTTGGCCTTGGAGAGAGAAGTAATTGGCAATAAACAGTGGTAGGGGCAGCTTCTGTCAATGCACAGTGGGAGTCAGGGAAGAACCCTCAGCTCCCTCCTACAGCTCTTCCCAGCAGACTTCAAACACATCTTTTCATCCAACAGGGAGGCCTTCAGGCTCCTATTCAGCAACCCAGTGGGATCTCCAGTTTCTGAGAATTTCATAAAGCAAAATTCCCCAGGGAGTTTCAACAGAGGTGCTCAGGAAGCCAAAACGCCTGTAGCTCTTTGGCCCAACTCAGAAGCCCAGCTGCAGGGTAGCCTCCCACACTGTGCTCCCGGCCGCTTGAGGTTCTGCAGCCACATTGTTCCCCACAGTGTCAACTCCTGTCCACCACAGTGCACTCTTGAAAGTAAAAGTGGTCCGGATGAGGGTGGGGCTGGAAAGAAAGTATTGTCATACCCATCGTCATCATCAGGCCACACATTTCTGTAGCACTGTATGGTTGCGAATGATATTCATGAACATGACCATGGGAGGGAACGTAGGATATCATTTGCCCTGTTTTGTATGTAAGCAGACTAAGGCTCACCAAGGTTAAGGGCCTTGTTCAATGTCCTAGACTTGGCAGACTAGAACCAAATTATTGGTCTTTGCCTTCTAGTCCAGTGACTTACCCTCTCCCCCACGTGGCCTCAGTGGTTCAGTCTGTGGCTTGGCTCCACAGATGGTCTTTGACTGGGCTTCTTAACTAGTGGGCCCATCTTGCTTGTGTGCAAAAGAGGTATCCCTCAATCTTTAGGGAGTCTGGGTGGACGTGGGGTGGCCCAGGTCAGTAACCTCTGCCTCAGATGACCTAGTCCTTTTACCTTAGTGCCATAAAATTATTGTCATTTTCTGTGTGATGACATGAGAAATGACAGAAACCATTATTTGAAAGGAAATTTTAAAAATGTTCCCTCTTAATATCTGAAAGCCAATTAATATGCCTGGCCCTGAAAATTCAGGTCTATCAATCATAAGTGGAAAATAGAATTCAGTTTGCCATTTTTAAGTGAATTTTAAAAATCTACAACATTTCCCCCAACGAGCCTCTTGTAACATGCATTGTGGGTTGAGGTGCTATTTGAATATCTCTTTTAAAAATCTTTATGGTCAGTTGCCATAGGAGAATTTCTTCCTTTTTCCCCTGTCCTCCAGTGGAATAACTAATATCCATCTCTCCTACCCCCTGGTATATTTAGGCCAGATTCCCTGATCCACCCTCTACTTTGTGATATTTAGTTCTGAAACAAAATGAGTCAGTCCCATTTCATGAAGTAATTTCTTTGTTTATACTTCAAATTAGATTAGCTCACGTCATTACTCTCACTTGGGCTTTTATTAAGAATTTTCTTCTCTTCATGATTTTTGTTTTTGTTAAGTTTTCAATTCTGCTATTCTTGGTTCAGGTCCAAAAGTCAATCAATGGGAACATGGTATGAGGCAAAATTAAGATGTTCACATCTAAACATCTATCATTTTCTTCTGTTTTCCCCTCTTCCAGCCTCTTCTCAACACCCCATTCTAGCACACCTGCAGAACCTGTACCCAGAGCCTCCCACATTGTCTTCACTCAGCTCTTATATTGAGAAGGTCAGCTCACACTGAGGCACATGAATACTGCTTCACACTGATACTCAGTTTGCTACTTACAAAGCTGTTTCTCATGTGTAGACAAGATACTGGGTGTAGGGATACATATTAGCAGAGGTGTGTTTTGGGGTCAGTTTATCCCGCAACAGCATCCGGGCAATCCTTTTGCGTGAGGAACCATCTAATGATCCATGGGAGGAATGTTGCAGCAGTTAGGAGCCTTTCCATCCAAGTGATAGAAAATCAACCCAACTGGCTTAAACAAAAAGATAATGTATTTTCTTATGTAACTGAAAAGTCCACTGGTATACTCGAGTCATAGTGTGATCCAAAGTCTTCCTGCCCCGGTTCTCAGGCCTTCACACTCAGACTGAACTACACTTCTCCTGGTCTCCAGCTTGCAGATGGCAGATTGTGGGACTTCTCAGCCTCTGCAATTGTGTGAGCCAATTCTATAATAAATCTCCTTTATATATATATATGTAAAATCTCCTGTTGGTTCTGTTTCTCTGGAGAACCCTGACTAATACAAAGTGTTTAGGAGATCTATCACTCTTCTATGTCCTTGAGACACAAAAATTCCTCTGACCCAACCTCCAGAGAACTTGTTCTAAGTTTGGGGTTAGGGAAACAGGTTCAGAGAAGCAGGGGGAGGGGCAGCGGGAGTACCTGAGAGAGACCTGGAAGCTTACCTTGGAACATGCATAATACCAGGGCACCGTAAAAAGACTAGAGCACAAAGACACCATGCTTGAGACCTAATTAAAGGGCCGTGAGGCTGGTTGGCACAGGCCTTTTCCGTGTCAGAGAGAACCGAACCGAGGCTATAAGAAGGATAAGACCAACAGCGTGGTAACGGAACTGTGATAAAGGCACAGAAGAATGCCAGGGCTTTCTCCAGACTCACAGCAATGTCCACGCAGCCAGAGAGGCAGCAGCCGCCAGTGCCTTGAAGTGCAGCATGCACAGTGTGTAGCTCTGGATCCAGATGTGCCTTGACTCATATCCTCACACTTCCCGATTGTGTGACTTTGAACCCATTTTCCTCTGTTAAGTGGGAGCGATGCTACTGTGCCCCCTCTGTGGGCTGTATGAGCACTGAGGAAGATCTTGTATGTGAAGGGCTTAGCACCATTCTCATGAAGTAGTAGCTGGTGGAAAGTGGATGTTAATATTTTCGAAGCTGCCATTTTAAGTTCTAAGAAGCTGTTTTTGGGTGGAAAATGTCTGGAATTCTGAGAAGAACTACTTGAGTAGTCCAGCTGGGGCTTGCAGTTTTGAGGCAAGTATCCACCCACTGGAGGACATTTTTATCTGGGGTGTAGATGCTGTTGTTGTGTGTCATCAGGCTGTGCTTGCCCCCCTGCCATCCTCACCCCATTCTATTTGCCGACATAAATTTACACAAGGAAAAGGGATCCTTATGGATTTGCAGTTCAGATGTGTTAGACTGTCTGATGATCAGAGTTGGCCCTGACTGAGGACATGTGGCAGGGCAGGACTACTGATCAATAGGAAGGAGGAATGTGGACTAATGACCCCCAGCTGGACATCAGGGCCCACCATCCCAGTGCAAATTATGTGCCTAAAATGTGTGTGTATGTGTGTGTGTGTATTGAGAGAAACGAACATTAGAAGCCATAACACTCTAGACTTAGTTTTACTCTGAGCACCTGGGACCTAGCCTAGCACAGCGGGAAGAATGATGTTTCTCTACATCTCAAGGAATCAGCAAAAAGATGGGGCTGGAGCTGGCAGGAATGGAGACACAAGCTTTGACATGACTATAAATGGGGTCAAATAGCTGAAGAGGAGCCAGTTCTGTCACAAATCACGGGTTACTCTTCTGCCTTTACCTCCTGAGGTCAGATATAACATTACTTTTAAAAGCGAGCATCACTGGCTGCCCATTCTCATGAAGTGGTAGCAAATTTGGGGGTCATTGCACACAAGGCAAATTTGGGGGTCATTCCCCAATGACATTTAATAGTCATAGGACAAAAGTCTTTTCTGAGTCTCTAACTTCAGTGGTGACATATTAACAATCATTATCAGTTATGAAAACAGGCTTGAGGACTGTTGGCAGCAATTAATGCTCCTGGTGCCGCGCTGGCACTGCTACTGGCAAATAATTTCAGCCACCGAGAGGTCTGCTGATTAGAAGGTTTCCAACTTTCCATTGCTTCTTTGACCCTTGCGTGCCACATAAATGAAAAGTTGGAAAAGAATAAAAGCTGAAATTCCTGTGCTGGAACAATATTTAGAAACCTCAGGGAAGAATCAAGATAAAAAACCAACTTGATGCTGGTCCAAGAATCTTCCTCTGGGAAATATATAACGATAGATCTAGAAGTTTCTCCACTGCCCTTTAACTCTCCCAGAGTCCTGAGTGAGCAACGGCTGGGGATCGAGTGGCAAAGAGAACCAGGTTGAATCTTGCCCTTTCTCCTTTTACCGTTATCACCCTGAGCCCCACCCCACAAACGCAGACTTTTGGAACTAGGGGGTTGGAGGAAAGATAAAAGCCAAAAGCAGAAGGTTATGGGAGAGGTCAGGAAAATATTCTGAATCCATGGTTCTCAAAGTTGGCTGCACATTAGAGTAAATTGGGAGACTTAAAAAATGCTAAGGCCTGGGTCCTACCTCAAAGGATTCTGATTTCAACGGCATGGGGTGTGACCTAGCCATTGGGATTTTATAAAGCTCGCTGGGAAATACAGCCAAGGTTGAAAATTGTTGTTTTAAGTTGCTTGCATTTAACCCAGAAGAGAAAGGGGGGATTAATTTGTGGTTACCACTTACCTGGCAAGATTCCATAATGGTAGTGTTTCTTACCTTTAGCTGGATATTAGAATCACTTAGGCAGCTTTTAAAACACACAATGCCAGGGCCCCACACAGTTGAATTAACACAAGATCTCTGAGAGGAGGGTTTGGGCAGCGGCATTTTGAAATCAGGGTTGACAACTACTGTGAAAGCAGCGGTTCTCAAACTTTCGGTGTGCATAGGAATCACCTGGTGAAACTACTAAAAATGTCTATTCTTGGATACTACCCACTGAAGGCAGGGCCTGAGAATGTTATTTTTAACAGACCTCACAGGTCATTTTGATGACCATTTTGAGAGTGGTCATTAAGACCACACTTGTCCATTGTTCTGATTGCTTTCCTGTCCTCACTCAGATGCACTTTGCTCAACATAAATGCAACCCTGCCATCTAGCCTTGGTGATTCTCGATTGAAGGGACAGGGAAGGGAGGCAGCACCACCCTCCTGGGGGGCATTTGGAAATATCTAGGATTGTCTTCTAATAATCACGACTGGAGATGCAACAGATACTTAGTGAGTGAAGGTCGGATATTCCAAACAGTCAGTGCTGCGACAAAGAATGGTCCTGCCCAAAATATCAATAGTTTCCAGTGAGAGACACTGGAAAGTGGAAAGGTTTGGATTGTGTGTAATCTGAAGTATCAACATATAGACTTTGGCACTAGACAGTCATCGAAGTCAGTAGCCATGGGATGTTAGGAAGGTCTGGAAGTTCAGGAAACCAAGAATGTAATGAAGCTTATCTTTCAGCTATCTAGATTTCTGTCTTCTCCTTGACTCTTAAAGGGGGCAACTCTAACCACACCCCTGAACCCTGGCCCAGTCTCTATTAGGGTCTCAGAGATGGATCAATAATTCTATATTCATGTTTTTTAAGAGACCAGGTCTCACTCTGTTGTCCAGGCAGGAGTGCAGTGGCCCAATCATAGCTCACTGCAACCTCGAACTCCTGGGCTCAAGTGATCCTCCTGCCTCAGTCTCCCCAGTAGCTGGGACTACAGGTGTGAGCCACTATGCCTGGCCCTATATTCATTTTTGGTAAAGTCGCAACACAAGCCATCTTTCCACTAGCCTCTAGACCCTGTCATTCCTGGCCAGGTGTCCTTGGGTGAGTCACTTTATCAGACAAGACCTGGAGTCTTCATTTGTAAAATTGGTAGGTTGAGTTGGACGAGTTCTAACATCCCTTTTATTTCTGACATTCTGATTTATTCCAGTCTAGGAATTCTTAGGCTGTGTAGAGAACTGCTCCCAAAATATTATTCCTGGTTGTTCAGTTGATACCTAAAATACCTTCTTAGCTGGAGCCAAACTTTCAGTTCCTAACGAGAGATAAAGCTTAAACTATTAATTGTTCTAAAGAAAGAGCACATTTACTTGAATGCCTTCTCAGGACCTAACCACTGTCACATGGACCTTACTTAAGAGCATAGATTGGTTCAATAAAATATATCCACTTTCTTATCATTCATTAAGCAGCATTAATTAAGTATGTTCTCTTTTTCCTGGATCAAAGTTTCCATTGGCACTTTGGAGCTAGCTAACTTTTGGTTACGGGAGGTTGTCCTGTGCACCAGAGGATGTTTAGCGGCATCCCTGGCCTCTACTTACTTGGTGTTAGTAGTACCTCACCCAGGTATGACAACCCAAAATATCTCCAGACTTTGCCAAATGTCCCCTGGGGGGCAAAATCACTGTCCTTGATATTGGAATGAGGTGAATAATATCCATTCCTTGCTCTCAAGGGTCTCATAGTCTATGGTGAAGAGAGACCCATTGCACAGTTATGACACCTCATGAAAGTGCAACGATGGTGGTACCCATCACAGGCTATTTTGGGAGCAGAAAGGGCAATCAGCCAGCGAAGTCTTCTGGCTGAGACTTCATAGATGCATAGGAGTTAGAAAGTTGATCAGAGGGGGAGGGCATTGGAGCTCTCCAAAAGGTGACAGCAGAAGAAAAGCCACCTTGGTGAGCACCAGCTTGGTGTGTGTGAGGGACATCTTGTCCATCTGCAAGGCAGTGAGCTGGCAGAGGTGACATTGAAGGAGGCAGGCAGAGCTTTGCAAGGCTTCTCAGATGTTCTTTTCTAGGGAATGAGGGTCAGAGGAGGTCTGGGGCAGGGGAGAAGTATGTTACATGTTGCATTGTAAACAGCTTGGCTGTGCTGCCCTGAAAAGACTGGATTTACAGAAGATAGGCCTGGAGGCTCTTGGAATAGGTGATCCAGGCAAGAGAAGGTGAGGGCCTGAGTCCGAGCAGAGGGTGAGGGCTGCAGAGGAAGGAGGAACGGGGGTGGGGGTGGGGGTTTAGGGGGCACTACCACGGGAGCAGCAAAGGAGGCCCCTTTGTACCCATGGCCAGAGTTCTACTGTTGCCCATATTCTCAGGGAAGGTACACAAAGTATCAGCATTGAACAAAACCATAATATATGTGATGACGGTACACTAGATGAGAAGGTGATTAACCTGTCTTTCTAACTAACCTAATTAACCAGCCAAGCTTTGAGCAGTTTTTAATGTGTCAAGAATGACAAGCCTGCCTCAGTTTACAGATCTACAGCAAATAGGTGATTATTTTGTTCATAACAAACTTGTCCATTAAGAGAGCATGCCTTTGAGTTTCCACATGCTCCTGAGCAGATCCAAACTGTAGTGGGCCACTCTGGGAAGTTTCTGGAATCAGGAGGGCTTTAATCTCCACCACCTGCTAATGCTGCTGCCAAATGGAAGCTGAGAGACAGATGAATGTTTAAAGAAGATTGCAGGGAGAGAGCAAAGTGTACACAGCATCTACGGGAATGACTGGCAGTTTGGCACTCAGGGGAGAGAGCTAGTTTGGGAGTATATTGTTTTTCCCAGATCCCCCCAAATCTTTCCATATTGGTAACTAGGTTATGCCACAGGTTACTTTCAAGTTCCTTTAAGTCAGAGATCAAGCATTATATACTACTTTGGCCCTTCCATGGAGCTGGGCAAACAGTAGACATTCAGTATGTGTGAAACTGAATCAATGTAATGATTGCGTGAAGTTCTCCTCAACCTGAGTTAAGCTCCTAGAGGGAAGCAGGAGTGACAACTGAAATCTGAGGGAGTCGCATGAAGTCAAGCCAAGCCTAGTAAATTTGTGGTAGGGGGTATTTTTGACACGCAGGGCTGACACCAAGCAAACCCAAGAATTAGACAAAGTCTGACTCTCTCTCCCTTTGTTCTCACGCCATCCCCTGGCTTCCCAGGGCTCCTCACCTAGGCTGCTGGGCTGGACCATGCAAAGGGCACTCTGGTTCTACACCTTCAGTCCTCCACCCCACGCAGACTCAGCTCCTCTGGGACTACGCCAACAGGCTCTCGGATCTTGGGGGAAGTTGTTCATGAGATGTTATTAGATGATGGCAAAGGGCCTCTTCATTCTAGGGTTCAAAGGCCTTTTCTGCTTGGCTAACCCATATCGTCTCTGTGAGAGTAGAGATTTCCTGTGGCAAAGTCTGGGTAAGTGAAGACAGGATGGGTGGGGTTTGAGTTGATTACACTGATTTTATCAGAAGGAAGTCTTCCAAGTGTCTTCCTTCTTGGTAGATCACTTAAGGATTTTTTTGAGTTCAGCTCTATGTTTAAAATGTGTTGCTTTCCATTGCAGTATACTATCCTCAGCAGATTGAGATCAACATTTGCAAATAGAAGTTTTGCCTGGGGCGGAGAGGAGAAAGGAGGACCGTTGAGTTTTGGAATAGACTTAGGCTGACTAGGCAGGGGTGGCTGAGGTCTTCTGAAAGCAAGGCAGTGAAAGGTTGGGAAGGAGTTCAGAAATGGAGGTAGGAAACCACCAAGAGAAAGTGTGGCCTACATTGGGATTTTTCTCTAGGGTCTTGGTTTCAACCGGGTTGTCCAGTGGTTTTTGCATTTGAGTTCAAAAGGTCACACAAACCCTTTGTCTTGAATCCCTAATCAAGGAGAGGCTTTCTCTACAGGTCAGCACCAGCTCTCCTTTGCCCCTGCTTTAGGGAAAGCTGGAGAAAGCAGAAAGAGACTAACAATAAGATAGGAAGATATTTTTTGAAATTCCTTCATGCTGCATGCAGCATTCCAGAAAGTTTGAGCTTGGAGGGACCTTGGTGATCCCCTAATTTAATGCTTCTTTTTTTATAGCTGAGGCCCAGAGAGGGTCACAGTCCATTCTGGAACTCAGGCATGCTAGCGTCTGTCCAATGCCTAAAGGGATGGTGCCGAGAATGGGGATAAAACAGTCTTTTTTACGAAACAAGAATGCTTGAGCAGGAAGGAAGCCGTGCTGTGGCTGGGTGGGTTTAGCTAAACCTTTTGCAATTACTCATCCCATAGTTGAGATCTGGATTTTTTGCTTCCTGTTGATGCTTGCTATTAAAGAATCTAATGTCAAGCTGACAATGGCTTCTAGTTGAGAGAGGGTGGGGCTTGAGGGAGCCAGAAGAGGGGCCCAAGCCGGTGCCTGAAGAAAACAGCCTAAGAACAAGGCAGCTTCGCTGAGCACTCATGAGGCCATTGTCAGGTGGAGTTCTGTTTCATACTTATATTTGTTTCAATGCAAAAAGATGTATCAGATTTATCCTGCAGCCTTGAGCTACCTCCAACCACAAACTTCCCAGAGGGGGTATATCTCAGTTTAAGATGTGTGGCCTTAGAGTAAGTAAAAGTGCATTCCTCTCCCCTGAAAATACCTTAAACACAGATTCTCATAGAAACTAATCAGATAGAATTATTTTATGAAGTATCCCAGGCTTCCTTCAGAACTGAAGATGGGCTGTAATGTTCCTGCCTAGAAGTTTTTTATTATTATTGTTAAATTCTACTGTCGTTGGCAATTGGTATAGACTCCATGCATCAAAGTTTTTAAAAAATAGACTTCTTGTATTGTGATATGTTATAGGAAACCATAGAGATTGTAACAAAATACCTCAGGCATGAAAGTCATGTGACCTGCAGGTGTAAGGACAGAAAGTGTGAAAAATGCACCCTTACTTTTCAGGAACCTGAATGCCATGAGTGAAAACTCAAATGACTTAAATTCTGACTCACAGCAAAAGACTTATGAAGATGGCCCAAAGGTGTGTCTCCTAAAGTCACTGAGAAGAAACAGAGTCTCAAACTTAGGCAAGGCAGAGAGAGCAAGAGGAACATGCTGGGAAAAGAGCATTACACAATGCTGTTTGATAAACAAGTCTTCTACCCCTCCTCCCAAAGGCAGAAGGTCTTTTTCTACAGCATTTTCCTAGTATGAGCAGCCTCGGAGTGTTTGCAGTTTACAGAGCCAGATATATGATTTGCTGGCTCATGGGGAAAGCTGGGTGTTAGGTCAATTGTATGAAATCATTACATGACATTTTCAGTGGAAGTCCACCTGGTCGTTATTTCTCCTGTTAGGCACAGATGAGAAGTTTCCCCAAAATGTAAGAGGTCATTTCTATACCTTAGTTTTTCAATTTATCAACATTATCAGTGGTAGAGCATTTCAATCCACACCCCTAACTTCCCATGTCCCTCCTGTAAGCATCCCTGAGACCACCTTGACCGTCCCAGAATGAGCCCGCGGAAGCCCTGTGGTTTTCTCATTGTGTATCACAGTGGGTCTTCAGATAGCTTGTTCTGGCACATGCAGTCTAGTTTGCAAATCTGTGCTTTGGTGAAAACAATAGGGTTAGTATTCAATCAATGCTTCTCACTCTGCCATACCGATTTGTGTCCACAAGGGAATTCTTTGGGTTCAAAACCATGGGGCAAGAGGGAATCCTAATTTACACCCCATCCCCAAGGGCAACTCAGTTTTAGTATAAATAGCTCAGAGGTGAAGGCCTATTCAAGGCCAGGATTAGAAAGTAGGGACCTTCTGTGTAGAGATTATCCCCCAAAAGCAGTGCATTCCACTCCATTCCTTCTCCCCTAGTCCATTTTATTTTCAGCATCAGTCAGAATACTTAGGATCCAGCCCCCTCCTCAGTAGCAAGACCACCTGACTTGGCCAAAGTCACAGCTAGAGTTTCTCTTTCACTCGCGGAGTTCTTCAGAGACATCCACGTAGCAGAGCACAGGATGTTTTTTTCAACAAGAGTCACTTCTAAGAAAGGGCAAGTGTTCATAGCAAGTATTTGACTTGCCTCACTGCCAATAAAATGGGTTGGAGTGAGCAATGTTTGGCAGTCTCTTGATCCTGTTCACTTTATTAGGAAAGGCCTACTTCATTTTCAGCCGGACTGGAATCTTTATTTTTTCGGCTCCCCCCAGAATGATTTTTCTAGTCTGTCCGCCATCCTCCAAGAAGGGTGACCAAGAGCAAAGTTGGAGTCACCCAATCCCAGGGCCCTTTCTCAGCTTCTTGCCCATGCCCTAGACCCCTCCAGGGTTTGGTCTGCCCTTCAAACAATGAACCTTTAATATCACGATAGGCATGTTTGTCTTGAGGCCTTCTAATCCCTCGCTGGAGTTAATACAATATAAAGCACTGCTGAAATTATTGTTTGCATTTGGCTTGGGCAGTACAGTCATTCTCTGCCAAGGGAAATATCAGCAGGGAATAGAGACCAATAAGAGGACCAAACAAACATAGGTTTACTCCTTACTAACCCAGAAAGCAAACCCACCATCTGTGTCCACATATCCATTTCCAGGAGGCCTACAAAAAAGTTCTCCTGGCTTTAAATTGGCAACTCCATATGCTTGGCAGAGGGTCCTGTAGCTTCCTTTGTGAGTAAGAAGCTCTCTAAGACCTTGCAGAATTAGGAGAAGTTACCCTCTGAATATCCTAGGCATTGTCTCCCACTCTCCGAGTTTAGGGGGAATTCATTATAATTCATACCCCAGGCCTTTCTTCCTCCTGCAAAACTTCACTGTGTGGCTGGCTCAGCTCCACTCACTAATATCCCATTCAGCTCAGGCTCTTGCGCCCAATGTTTTCTTTATCAGTTGCTAGTTCCTGGGGCCAGCTGCTGTGGCTGAAGCTTTTCTTCCGCTCCTGAACTTTGCTTCACTTGGCTTCATTTTCTTAATACATTTTTATCTGAGACGGAATGACAGCATGAGAGGGTAAAAACTGTTCTCCCAAAGCTTTGCCCACTTCTGAAAAATGAACTGGAAAATTGACATATGAGCCGAGTTCCTTAGGCCTAAAAGCAATTTTTATCCTCAAATAACGAATACTGAGCAAAATATGTGATTCTAAGGGGACTGAATGAAGCAAATAATTGTCTCCATTTGCTGTTTTCTTTTTGCCTATAATGACAGAGAAAAACTCCTCCAGTGTTTCTCCATCTGGACTCATTCACACTGAACCTTTGCTCAGAATGTGGAGAGGTGGGAGGTTAGGGTGAAGGAGGCCAGAAGCACTCCCGTGGAAAAGTTCGGTTGGATAAATGCACAAATAACATGGAAGTTCAGATGTCAGAAGAGTCCCTCCTCTTAATTCCCTGGCATCCCGCCCTCTGCCCCAGCTCTGGGTTTTATGATGGCCTCACTGCCTATGATGTGCTCTTTGCTCCCCAAACCCAAAGGAGTTTCATTGAGGAGATACTGTGTGCTTTTCATTCTATAAGGACCCTGTCTAACATCTTGACACACAAACCAAAAGATTCCACCAATCCTCTGTTCATCAAGTTTCTGCCATTTCTCCAAGAGCCAGATGCTTCCTTCCCCAGGAAATGGCAAAAGCGTATGCAGTGGGCCCTGGTCCATACAAAGGTGCCACACTTTTTCTCCCTTGGCAAATACCTATGCGTAGATCTCTGAGCAGCCAGATTGCTGTGAACACTTTAGTTTGTTACTGGCGTCCACGGCTTCAGTAGAACTTCATGGAACTCTCAACATTAAAAATTCTGCTGCACTCTTGTTGGCATCTACACCAAGAATCCGAGGGATACGGTGTCATTTTCCTTCCCTCTTTTCTTGTTCACAGCATGTGACCCCTCCCCCAGAGTCTGCCTTCTTCTGTATGAGCAGATGGACCCATTCATCCTTGTGGCTCTGGTACCTACCTAAGAGGGTACATTGCCCTTGGTAGGGCCTTAGGAAGCTCTCAGTGGAATTCAGTAAATGGCCACTTTTGGTTCTTGAACAGCCAACGCAAAAAGAGATAGACACAAGCATGATTTATTCTCGTTCCTCATCAACTTCGTTCTAGTCTGCTCCTCAATTTCTTGCTAACATTCCTAAGTGCCCAGGACTCTCGAATAGTTCCCTTCTGTGTCTTGCCTAGGCTAGAAAGTTTCCTCTCCCTTCACTCCATTGATAAACCTCCAGAGAGCTGCTTTCTACAGAGGTGATGTGTTAATGGCTGATGCTAGCTTAACTCTAGTAGAGCAGCTGCATCTTATCTGATGCCTGCATATGAAAACAGAATTAATGGGGCAAGTTTAG
This sequence comes from Daubentonia madagascariensis, assembly GCA_023783475.1. Classification (NCBI taxonomy): domain Eukaryota; kingdom Metazoa; phylum Chordata; class Mammalia; order Primates; family Daubentoniidae; genus Daubentonia; species Daubentonia madagascariensis. The sequence continues at coordinate 32,373,690 of JAKFHU010001035.1, read as the reverse complement.
GCACCACCAAGAGCCACTGAGGAAGATGCTTTTGACCAATGGTAGTCATCACCAATGATATCATTTATTTCTTAAAAGCTTCTCTCTTCAGTGTGCTCACAAAAGTACACCTGCATGACTCAATGTTCTCGATATTTGAGGACAGGTATTCCAGGAGCTGTGTCTATCCAGATCAGAGTTTCCCAAACAGTTGCTTTCATCAGTCAAATGAATAAATTGAGAAAACTGACCAGATGTTAGCGGTTCTGAGGCAAACTGCCCATGAGCCAGTCAGGGTTAAACCAAGATGCAGGAGTCCAGGACTTATCACAGGCAGCAGAAAGGGGATCATTGCCTCTTCCTGGGAACACTATCTTCAGTCTGCTTTAGGAATCATGCTTGGAAATCTTTTCTTTTTCTCTCTGTCTTCCCCCAGGTCTCTGTGAAGACTGCCCTCATCCTGACAGCCTGTATTAGTTTCCTAGGGCAGCCGTCATAAATCACCACAACTTGGTGGCTTAAAGCAACAGAAATTTATTCTCTCACAGTTGTGAAGGACACAAGGTTAACATCAAGGCGTTGGCAGGGTTGGTTCATTCTGGAGGCTCCAAGGGAGAATCCATTCCAGGCCCCTTTCCCAGCTTCTGTGGGCGCCGACAGTCCGGGGTGTTTGGGGCTTGGGGCTGCGTGACTCCAGTCTCCATCTTCACACAGCCTTCCCTCGGCCACTGTGTCTGTCTTCCCTGCTCTTCTCTTCTAAGGATGCCAGTCACTGCATTCAGCTCCGCGCCCTACCGCCTAACTCCAGATGACCTCATCTGAAGTTACTTCACTTAACCGCGTCTGCAAAGGCCCTATTTCTAAACCAGATCACATTCACAGGTATGGGGATTTAGGACTTAGGCACTTCTTTGTGGCGGGAAGACGGACATAATTCAACCGACGACTCAGTCTGAGACAGGCAGTGTGAAGTGGTGAGAATCAAACATGTGACTTGAGAGACATGTATTCCTGGATTGGGGTCCCACTTCTGCCAGAGACTGGCTCTGTGGGGTTTAATTACATGCTTTAGCACTCTGGGCCTCATTTTAAAAAAGGAATGAAGTATAAAAATCCTTTTTTTATAGTAATAGGAAATATTGAAATGTAACAGAACAGTCATAGTGTCCAGAATAGTTCTAGCACAGAGAGGTTACAAGCAAATATGAGATTCCTTTCCTTTCCCTTGATCTTGCCCATCCTGTAGTGTGCAGCTTCATGGACACCCTGTGTCTCACTCTCGTCCGGTTTCTGAGACACTCACTGGGCACTCATGCTGGCCATTCTTTTTCTAAGAAAATGCCACATTCCCCCAACCATATTGTAAGCACATATCTAATTCTTTGCATGTTTTAATAGAACGCTGTCTGATGTTTTGGCTTCAGTAGGTAATCAATGTATGTTTGTTACTTATTAAAGTATTTTATGAAAAATGAAAATTTCACATTTAAAGACTCCTGGAGAGGGAAGAAAAAACCTTCTTGGGAAATTCTTTCCGTGTGTAAATGAACAGGCAGAGCCCACCATGTAGACAGGTTGATGTTCCTCCTAGTTTAATGAGCATTTCGCTTTGGGCATGTGGCCATTTCGGGCTGCTGGGAATTAAGTGACTGGAACCAAATGTTATCAACAATCAGGCCAATCAAAATAAGGTCTAGGCAGCATGAAAAGTATGAAGTATGGTCTGGAGTCTGAGAGAACATAACAGAATACTTAGGATGTGGGCAGGAACGGGAACAGAAAGATTTGGAAACCAGGCCTCCCAGAAGCCTGGAGACTTATTTTTCAAGAGAGTTTCTCATCAGATTTTGTTTTAACAACTCTTTGGGACAGAATATTATGCCTTTCTCTGTTAGAATGGCCAGATCACTTTAGCATACTTGCCTGGTCAATCTGTGACTTAAATCTCTCTAGCTAGACCCTTTCATCCCTGAATTGGCCACCAGAAACACTTGGTCAGGATGGTCCGGGAGGCCTGCAGAGGCGTTTGTACTCTTTATTGGCTGAGGGGCCATCGCTCAGGCTGCCCATTGTTGAAATGCACTCTCTGTAAAGGTTAGCATGAGTCTGTGCAAGGACCATGCCACCCTTCTCTAGGCCCCTCTTGCCCAGCCCATCTGGGGCTGCCCTCCGAGAAAGTCCCTGGCCTATTATATTAACGAAATCTTGTTTGGTCCTGTCTGAAGACAGAGGTTCGGCCATGCCAGTTTCACACTTGCTCAGGCAGCTCCCTCTTGGAAGCTGAAGCCTGGTGAGGCAATGGATACCATCAGCACTCGGGGGTGTGCTGAGGCCAGCTTGCAATGTCTCCCGGGAGCCAATTGTGCGCCTCTCTTCTCAACTCTGCATTCAGTGACATCACATTAATAGTTTGAAACCAGCCCTGGGGGGAGTATTTTCACTGTGGAAATTGGCAAACTATACAGATCAGGGTGCTCTCACTCTCTCTGTCTCTCTGGGGCATGCCGACACAGTTGATCACCCCCTCTTTCTGGGAACACTCTTCATTCAGCTTCCAGTTCACACTTCTCAATCTGACTATCTGCTTTTCTCATTCTCTTCTCTGATCTCTCAACACTGGAGTGCCTCAAGATTGCATTCTTGGACCTCTCCTCTTCTCTACCCACACTCATTCCTTGGTGGTCCCCTTCAGTTTCCTGTCCCTGAAGTCCATCTATATGCTGAGGACTCCAAAATGTATATTACGGGTTTGGACTTCTCTGAATTCCAGCCCTGCATATCCAGTTGCCTACTTTGCGTCTCCATTTGGATATCAAATAGACATCTCAACTTGAAATGGGTAGAATTGAAACCCTGGTATTCCCTCCAAAACCTGCTCGATCTGCAGTGTTTTCCATCTTGGGTAATAGCAACTTCATCCTTTCAGCTCTCAGGCCAAAAATCCTGGAGTTATGCTTGACTTTGCTATTTCTTTCACAACCACACATCCACCAGCAAATCCTGTTGGCTCTGCCTTTGGAATATACCTGGAATCTGACCACTTCTTATAATTGACTGGAACTATCCTCCAAGTCCAGATTTTTGTAACACTGTTCTAATTGTTCTCCTGTTTCCCCCTTGCCTGCTTACACATTCTCTCACTCAGAGTGAAAGTTCCAGTCATCACAACGGGCTGCCAGGCCCTGTGATCTGGCACCTTCTTTCCTCTCTGACCTCACCTCCTACTGACTCTGCTCCAGGCACGCAAGCCTTCTGATTTCTACACCATGCCAGGTTTGTTTCCACCCTAGGCCTGAGTGCTGGCTGTTCCTTCTGCTCACCCCAGGAAATTCCTTAGCTTGCTGTCCCACCTCTTCCATGAATTGTCTCAAATGTTACCTGATTCTTACTAAGGCCTACCTTGACCATCCTATTTTGCCAAAAAAATCCAGAAAACAATAGCAACAGCAACAAAAAACAAGTCCACCTGGCTACTCCCCCATCTCCCTTCCCCTGCTTGATTTTTTCCACAGTACTTATCACCTTCTACCATGCTATGTCATTTGCTTTTTTTTTCGTTTATGTCTTCCCCTCTCCCCTAGAATATAAACTCTGTGAGGGCAGGATTTTTGTCTGTTTTGTTCAGTGTAGTATCTCCAGGGCTTACAACAGTCCTGATATACAGTACAGTTGATTCTCATTATGTGTGATAGTTATGTTCTATAAAGTCACCACAAACACTGAATTAGCAAATATTGAACCATTGCTTTGAGGGGAAATAAAGGGTTAGGTTCCTGTGAGCCTCTAGTTGCATTTTGTCAACCAATCAATAGATAACTTCACGTGTGTTTCTGATTAAAGACACCTTATTTAATATATATTGATGATTGATTAGCATTGAACTCACAGACAACAGTACAATAACTCATGCCTGAATTAGGCATATCTAACGCATGTGTTTTCTCCATACGGCACATCACAGCCATATTGTGCTTACGAATACTAGACAGTGCTTCAGCACTACATTTGGGGGCCTTTTTAAAGAGTGAAATTACTAACAAAAACATGAAAATTTGCAAAATATGGTGCTAGATTGACCATGGAAGGACACTTGTTTATAATACAAGAGCTGAAACAAGAAGGCAAAGTGTTGCCTTGTCCGACCTCAGCTGTTAACATGCACATCAGGCAACTCAAATTTTTGCCACCCTGTGCATGCCTATGAATGACTGCAAAAGCTCTGTGAATGTTGATTTGGAGGTTACAAATAAATTTTAGTGAGTAGGCAAATTCACAAATACAGAATCTACAAATAATGAGGTCCTGTTGTATATTCTCAACACAGATTTGTTAAGAATATAAACTTGGCTCTCTGATACTAGCAGACATGTGGCCTCTGGAAATCCTGGGGTTAAAGGTCTGTAGGGCCTCTAGCTGTGTAATTTAAAAAGTTCTTTAGAGCTGCCAGTCTTAAAAAAGTCTTTTCCCCCCTTTTTCCTTTAGCCTTGTTTGAAAAGCCCACCAGGGATTCACTCCTTTGGGATTCAAAACATCCTTGCTATATTGAACGTATTATAAATGATCAGGACTGTGGACACAGAAGGCAGCATGCACTGTGGAGGGGAGAGGAGCAGATAGCACTTCCTCATTTGTGCACTAACATGTGATGGGCGGCAGATTGTATTTTCCAAAGATGGCCAATGTCTCCCATCCTGTGTGCTCCTCTGCAATGTGACCTTGCTTCTTTCTCATCAAGAGATGGAGTCCACTTCCCTTTCTCTTGAATCTGAGTGGGCTGGTGATTGTTTAAACAGTAGAGGAAAGTGAAAGTGATACTGCTTAACTAGTGAGGCTGAATCACAAAAAGTGATGCAGCTTCCTCTTAGTTTGCTAGAATACTAGCTCTTGGAGCCCTGGCCTGACTGCTCTGAGACCACCCTGTTGTGAACACACCAACCCATGTGGACAGGCCATGGGAGGGGCTTGGTCACCATACCTAGTCTTTGAGTAACAGTAGCACAGGAACCAGACATGTGAGGGAAGGAGCCTCAAGATGATTTTAGCTCCCAACCACCAGGGAACCCTCAGCCTTTGAATCTTTCCAGCTCGGGACCCAGACACTGTGGAGCAGAGATAAGCTACCTCTACTGTGTCATAATTAAATAACTGACCCACAGATTCCCTGACCCATAGTAAAATAGTGATTGCTTTAAGTCACTACACATTTTGAAGGTTGTTTGTTCTACAGTAAGTGACCAGACAAATGGTTCTAAAATTTATTGATATTGCTGATGTCAAAGGACAAACTTACAACAAACTTCGTTTAAAGATCTTAATTGCTGCTTGTGCTTTTGAGCTCTCAGCCATAAAATCTTTGCCTAGAAAATGTCCTGAAGCATTTCCTCTATGTTTTCTTCTAGTAGTTTTACAGTTTCAGGTCTTATGTTTAAGTCTTTAATCCATTTTAAGTTGATTTTTGTATATGGTGAGAGGTAGGGGTCCAGTTATATGGTTATCCTGTTTTCCCAGCACCATTTACTGAAGAGACTGTCCTTTCCCCAATGTATGTTCTTGGCACCTTTGTTGAAAATCAGTTGGCTATAAATGCATGAATTTATTTCTGGGTTCTCTATTCTATTTCATTGTTCTATGTGTCTGTTTTTATACCAATACCATGCCCTTTTGGTTACTATTGCTTTGTAGTATATTTTTAAGTTAAGTAGTGTGATGCCTCTAACTTTGTTCTTTTACTCAATATTGCTTTGGCTATTCAAGGTCTTTTGTGGTTCCATATGAATTTTAGGATTTTTTCCTATTTCTGCAAAGAATGTTATTGGTATTTTGATAAAGAGTGCATTGACTCTGTAGATTGCTTTGAGTAGTATGGTCATTTTAACAATATTAATTCTTCTGATCCATGAGCATATGATATCTTTTCTTTTCTTTTTTTAATTTCAAAATATTAAGGGGTACAAGTGTTTTTGTTACATGGATACCTTGTATAATGCTTGAGTCAGGGCTTTTGGTGTGCCCATCACCAGAAAAGTGTTCATTGTACCCGATAGGTAAGTTTTTATCCCACACCCCACTCCCACCCTCCCCCCTTCTTGATTTCCAATGTCTTTTACATCACTTTGTGCCCATCGTTTACTCCCACTTGTTAGTGAGAACATGTGGTGTTTGTTTTTCCATTCCTGGGATACTTCACTTAGGATAATGGTTTCCAGTTCCATCCAAGTTGCTGCAAAAGACATTATTTCATTCCTTTTTATGGCTGAGTAGTCCTCCATGGTATATATATATACCATATTTTCTTTATCCACTCATGAATTTATGGGCACTTAGGTTGATTCCACATCTTTGCAATTATGAATTGTGCTGTGATAAACATTTGAGAGCAGGTGTGTCTTTTTGATAAAATGACTTCTTTTCCTTCGGGTGGATATCCAGTAGTGGGATCACTGTATCAAATGGTGAGTCTATAATTATTTCTTTGAGGAATCTCCATACTGCTTTCCATATAAGTTGTACTAATTTGCAGTCCCACCAACAATGTATAAGCATTCTTTTCCTTCTGCATCCATGGCAGCATCTATTGTTTTTTGGCTTTTTAGTAATGGCCATTCTGACAGGGGTAAGGTGATATCTCATTGTGGTTTTAATTTGCATTTCTGTGATGATTAGTGATGTTGAACATTTTTTTCATATGTTTCTTGGCCATTTGTCTATCTTCTTTTGAAAAACTTCTGTTCATGTCTTTTGCCCACTTTTTAATGGGTTTGTTCATTCTTTCTTGCAAATTTGTTTGAGTTCATTGTAGATTCTGGATTTTAGCCCTTTGTTGGATGTATAGTTTGCAAATATTTTCTGCCATTCTGTAGGTTGTCTGTTTACTTTGTTGATTACTTCCTTTACTGTGCAGAAGTTTTTTAATTTAATTAAGCCCCTTTTGTTTATTTTGGTTGTTGCTGTATTTGCCTTTGGGGGCTTAGTCATAAATTCTTTGCCTAGGCCAATGTCTAGAAGAATTTTTCCTAGATTTTACTCTAGAATGTTTATGGTTTTATGCCTTACATTTAGGTCCTAGCAAGAGCAATCAGGCAAGAGAAAGAACTAAAGGACATCCAACTCAGGAAAGAGGAGGTCAAACTATCCCTATTTGCTGGCAATATAATCTTGTATCTAGAAAATCCTAAAGATTCCACCAAAAGATTCCTAGAATTGATAAATAAATTCAGCAAAGTCTCAGGTTACAAAATCAATGTAACAAATCAGTAGCATTTCCATATACTAATGACAGTCAAGCTGAGAGTCAAAACAAGGACTCAATACCATTTACAATGGCTATAAAGAAAATAAAATACCTAGGAATATACTTAACCAAGGAGGTGAAAGATCTTTACAAGGAGACTACAAAAACTGATGAAAGAAATTGTAGATGACACAAATGGAAAAACATCCATGGATTGGTAGAATCAACATCATTAAAAAGTCCATACTGCCCAAAGTGATTTACAGATGCAAAACAATCCCCATCAAAATACCAACATCATATTTCACAGATCTAGAAAAAGTAATTCTAAGCTTCATCGGAACCAAAAAATAGCTTGAATAGCCAAAGCAATCTTAAGTAAAAAGAACAAACCTGAAGGCATCACATTACCTGACATCAAATTATACTACAAGCCAATAGTAACCAAAACAGCATGGTACTGGTATAAAAGTAGAGGCATAAACTGATGGAACAGAATAAAGAACCCAGAAATTAAACCATATAGCTATGATCAACTGATCTTTGGCAAAACAGACAACAACGTACACTGGGGAAAGGAACCCCTATTCAATAAATGGTCCTGGGAAAATTGGATAGCCATATGCAGAAGAATGAAACAGGACACATATCTCTCCCCATATACAAAAAGTAATTCAAGATGGATGTCTTTTTGTTAGTTTGTGTCTTCTCCAAATTCTTCCATCAGTGTTTTGTAGTTTTTCTTATAGAGGTCTTTCACCTCCTTGGTTAAATTTATTTCTAGTGGCAAGCTGGGTGGAACTGGAGGTCATCATGGCAAGTGAAGTAAGCCAGGCACAAAATACAAATATCCCATGTTCTAACTCATGTGTGAGCTAAAAAAGTGGATCTCATGGAGGTAGAGAGTAGAATGATGGTGAACAGAGGCTGAGAAGGATGAAGAGAGGTTGGTTAATGGGTACAAACATACAGTTAGGTAGAAGGAATAAGTTCTAATGTTTGATAGAATAGGGTGACCATAGTTAACAACAATATATCATATATTTCAAAATAGCTAGAGGAGAAGATTTGAAATGTTGCCAGCACAAAGAAATGATAAATGTTTGACGTAAGGGATATCTTCAATACCCTGATTTGATCATTACACATTTTATGGATATATGAAAATATCACATGTACCCCGTAAATATGTATAATTATAAATTTATCAACAAAAAAAATTTCAATATATGAAAAAAATCTTAATTGGCTTTATTTGTGATTCTAGAATGGGGCAATACTTTATTCCACAAAACAGAATGAATGTTCTAATGAGCGAAGCCAAGCAGAGGAGGTTGGTTTTATAGACAGAGAAGGGCTGAGGAAAGCAGCAACAGAGAACAGAAACAGGATTGGTCATTTCAAAGTTACTTTTCTTGTAAAGGTTAAAGCAGAGGGGACTTCCTTATCGTGCCAGCTAAAACTGGCATGTTTGGGGATTTGGCTATTATCTGTCTTTCCTGATTTCTCAGAAGGTCAGATAAATAAGTTAATTTTGGTTTGGTGACGTGGAACTTCGGCATGAGTGACTCCATTTTGGTTTGGTCTAGTGCAGGAGCTCAGTCCAAAGCAATAGCTTCCTGTAAATTTTATTTAACACTAAGCTGGACCTTGAAAGAAAGGAACATAGGACATGTGTATTTTGATTGAGGGGATAGTTTGGCATACTTCCTTCTTCCAAAGTCAACCAACCACCAGAACCATTTAAGTTGCTGCATCCCGTTTTGCTTGAGTCTTCCAAATCCAACTGTTAAGAAGGCATCCTTCCTGCCAGGTCACACATTTGTCCTCAGAGTAGTTGTTTTTTAACCGCATCCTTTTATCTGTTCCATGTCTTGAGAGCTGTGGTACCTACTGACCAGCTTGACTCTTAGACCTCCGCTAGGTAGGCTGTAGAAAGGAAAATGAGAAATTGGGGGCAATCATCTGCTCACTTTAAGTCTTTCCTGGAAATGGGACTAGTTATCTAATCTATAACAAAGCAGACGATGTTCTACCGTATTTAATAATGACCCAGGATACAACTGAAATATGCCCAAGTCTTAGTTATGCAATCTGCTCATCCAGTTTTTAATGACTCTGGAAGTTTGTTTCCACTAGTTTTGCATGCTATAATACAAGTTAGAAAAGCCACGGATCAGGAGCAAGAATGGGAGATGAAACTCAAATTCACTCAATAGTTATTAATTGTTCAATTTGTCCACTCTGCATTTTGAAAGTCAATTTTTTTTTTTTTTGCTGTTATTCTTAAACAAGAAGAACCAATTCAGGGACTTTTGGATTACTAGACATCTTTTCTATTACCAGCAAAGTTGACAAGCTGTCCGTTTTCTATTTTCTTTCCCTGAATTTCAGTCTGTGTGATTATAGCACCGTGTGATTAGTCTTCAAGAAAAATAGCCTGACTGCAGCACTGTGACATCACCCTTCAACAATCAGCTTTTCTTTATAAACAGTCTCACTGTACTGGGGGAGGGCTATGGAAGGACAAAGAGTTTCTCAGGCAAAGACTTAAAGAAATTCCCAAAGCAGCAAGACTAGCTGAGAAAAACTCCGGCCAAAGCCACCTAGCACTGGTTCTAGGTTCTAGGTTTTAGGTCAGTGTTGGGAGTTTTTGTCTGGGACACAGGGCCTACACAGATCAGTACGCTTTGCTGGTCATGCAGAACCTCTATAAGACCAGGATAGGCCATGGCTTTCCCAAAAGGGTGAGCCCAGGGTAGCCCCAGATCCTTTCCTGGCAGCTCAGAGGGACCCGCCTCTTGCTGGCTCAGCCTGGACCTGCACACCAGTCCACTGGGTCAACTCTGGATCTCACAGGCTCCAAGGGGTGGTCTTTGGAAGCAGGAAGTGATCAGGACCCTGGTCAGGACCATATCTCTGCAACTGAGCCCACTCAGGGAGGTAATGGGGACATTTCATTTTTTGGTTATTTGCCTTGATGTCACACATTATCATTAGGCTAAAGGCTGTCTGAGGTATACACTTGCCAGGTCATCTTTTAGTTTTTTAAAAAAATTCTCTTTTTCTATAAGTTTTAATGTTGTCTTGGATGCAAGACAAAATGGCCCACTCTGCAGCAACAAAGGTGGGCAAGAGAAGAGGTTGGAATCCGTCATAAGACCGAAAATCACTGTGGTGACCAACTTTAGAGGGGCGGCTGGGCTGAGCGTTGAAGGAAAAGTCTATTCTGTTTGTAGAGCAGGCAGGAGTCCATGGGGTTCCTGCCCATTCGCTGACATTGGGAAAGGACTTCAGAGGCAGCACGGGCTGCTGTTGGGCTGGGCTAGGGGAAAAGGAAGGCAGGCAAATGCCTGAATGGCAGAGCACAGAAGGGCCTGTAGCCATCAGACTGAGGTCAGGGCAGGGCTACCTTCCTAAAAGGGCTGGGGAATAGTTAGGGTCAAAGTAGGTCAAAAGAACAGGAGCTAAGGCAGAGACTAGTATGGGTTTGGGGAGGGGAGAGAGAATATGGGGAGGAGAAATCTGCAACTTGCAGACGTAGGCGCTTTATTAGGACGCCAGGTGGGGAGCTGATTGGCAGCAAGAACACAAGGAAAGCTCCTTCACTGTCCTGGCTCCTGGCACTGCGGGAGTGACTTAGTTCTCATGGCGAGGAGCTCTCTGAAAGCCCCACCTGGACAGAAGTGTAGCGCACACACCTGGTTTCTGCCAGTTATTGCCATGTCAGCACTAACACGGGCCAAGGTTAATTTAACATGGATGAGACCAAGACATTTCTTTACCATACAGGAGTAAATTATCCCAGGCACGGGGAACAAACAGATGAAGTAGGAAGGTTTCTGCTGGTATCCCCCGTGTCTACTTTCAGAGACCCCATTTAGCTCCTGTCTCCCTGCCAGTCTCACCCAGCCCGTGCTGTATTCTCCTAGGGCCTCCATCCTTCCTGTGGTCTCCCTCCCCCTCTCCTTCCTTCCTTCTTCAAATACTTATTGAGCATCCACCATGTGCCAAGGGTATAGCGGAAAGTCTCTTCTTGCACAGATCTTACATTTCAGTCAGGCGAGCCATGCTACGAGCAAGCACACGACCATTGAACGTATCCAGTGGTAAAAAGTGCTGCCCAGGAAAACACCACAGGGCGAGGGTACAAGCAGGGTGGCCAGGAAAGACCTGTCTGACAAGATGACCTCTGAGCAGAGCCCTGGACGAAGGACGTGCAGATACGTGGGGGCAAGAATGGGACGTGTGGGGGCCGGCAGCTGAGTCAGGCAGAGAGGGGAGGGGGAGAAGTCAGAGGGAACTAAGGGTCAGATCCCCTGGTAATAGCTGGGGATCTTGTGTCTGATTCAGCTTCAGGAATTTGTCTTCCCAGGGTAAATTTTCTTAGTAGCTTCTTAAATACTGAAGGGGCATCAGAACTAAAGTGAATGAATCTGAAGTGTCCTTTCAAGTCTGGGGGAGAGACTCTTGAACAAGGGGCCCCTCTCTTTGAACCCCACCATGGGTGTCTGCCTTTCAACGCTTTGCGTCTCTTCTCCTCTCTAAAAATTGTTTCCAGGCTGAGGATGCGAGGGTGACGGGGGAAGGGGAACTTCCTGCAGCAGGACTAGAAAACCCCAGGCCTCCTCCCACCCAGCACACGTCTCCAGGGAGGGCAGTGAGGCTGGTGGGAGGGGATAGCATGCCCAAATGTGACATGCCAGCTGCCCCTGCCCTCCTCATTCCTGGCCTCGTCTTCTAGTGGCTCCAGAGCTCTCAGATGTCAGCCAGTTTTTCCTCCTGAAGCAAGGGCCAGCCTTGGGATTCGGGAAGCCTTGAAAAGAATGTGCCTGCTGGCTTGTAGTAAATGTGCTGCTCTCACTTGCTCTCTGGAACTCTTTCCACTTACATCTGTGGGGCTGAATCACCAAAAAATTTTCAGCTAAGTTTGAATGTTGAAGTCAATTATTCACCATTTTTTGTTTCTACAGAGAACTAGGAAGCCAAGGGGCCAAAAGGCATTTTTAAAAATATGCATTTAACACATGGAACAGAAGAAAGCCTTTAGTTCCAAACAGAGAAGTCAGTTGGTAGCATTTAGTCAAAAGAGAGAGGGAGTTCAGGCTTTCTTTTCTTTCTTTCTTTTTTTTTTTTAAAGGACCAAATACTTGACTGAAAGTTCTATTTTAGTGAGGAATAAAGGTCTTTTGTAAAAGGAAGGATCACTCTCTCCTAGGACTTTGCTCCCTTACTACTAACACAAAAGCTACCTAAGAACTTCTACTCTGTCTTTCTACTTATATGTGTATGACATGACAAAACTTGCCCAAGAAGCAAAAATGAAAACATCACATGAGCAGCAGGTGTAAATAAAAATGACTCAAATCAACAAAACCAACTTACCCAAGATATTCTGTCTTATGTTCCAGACTGGCACACCCTTGGCCTTACTTGCCCCATCATATCTTTCTTGACATCCACCCTGTCTGTGCCATCTAATTTCTGGGTCATCCCTTGTATCTGCCCTCACCTTGAGTTTTTTAACCCCAGACTATTTACTGGATTTCCACCTTCATAAGCTATCATCATATCTTAGTAATTGCTGGTATCAACTCATTTTTGGTCACCAGTCATTGTTTCAGACTTGGTCTTGATAATCACCCTCACTCCCCCAGGCTTACTCTCTTCAATACAATCTCCAATCATATCCTCTAATAATGACCCTGGTCCACTAAGACAGCTATATCCTAGCCCAGCCAGGGGCTTGACAATATAGTATGGAATCCCTTGACAATGAAACATTCCGTGCTAGAAGTGAAGCATCAAAAAGCAGGTGAAGATCCAGGATTTGTGATACCCTTGATGACAGAATCATTTTGATACATTTTCATGGCTTACAGGTAGGAAGGACAAAGTGAGTCACCAGTCCCAACAGTAGGTATTTTTTGATGACAGTTTGTAGTTTATCTTCTAGGGAACAAAATACCAATTTTAATGTTCCAGCTTCATTTGAAGACAGAAGCAAAAAAAATTCCTCTAAGAAGTCTAATTGCAAGGAATCGACTTACCTTTTTTCTGTTACTTGATTTTCTTGCCGCCTTAATTGTCCCTTCAGCATCCTCTTCTGCTCAGATCATTTGCTAGAAAGATAAAGCCAGAGCTAAGCATGAGTGTAAAAGAGAACCACAGAAGATCACTTTTTGTTCATTAATTCACTGGTTCAGTAAATATTTAGTGAACACCTACACTATGATTGATGCTGGAAATACAAACGTGAGCAGAGGCACCAGACACAATTCTTGACTTCATGGTCTTAAAATTCAGTAGAGGTATCATACATGAATAAAACAGTCATGGTAACTAAAGTAAAATTACAAGTGTTATAAGTGCTACGAAGGAGAGGTATGTTGTGCCAATGCAGGCATAAGAGTGAGATTTGACTTGGTCAAGGGGTTCAGGGAAGGCCTCCTACAGAAAAGAACAATTGATTTCAGATCTGGAGGAGGAGAAGGAGTTAACCAGGTGATAAGCAGAGGAAAGAGCATTCATGCAGATGGAACAGCACAGGCAACGACCAGAGGCAGATATGCTCCATGAAATCAGGAACAGAAGCTAAAGGGCTGAGATAGGACCAGGACAACAGAAAGGCATAGAGCAAGGAAAGCATGGTAAAACATGAGTCAGGTAGGGGCCATTCCAGGGGAATGATTTTTGATTTTATACAAAAAGCAATGGAAGACAACTGAAGCCCTCTTTTAAACTCTCATGTGTGTGTGTGTGTATAGGAGTGTGCATGTGGGGAGAGACAGAGGGAGAGAAGGGGAGAATTAGATTTGCATTATTAGATTTTTAGATTTTCATTTCAAAAATATCATCCTGGCTATGATGTAGAGAATGGCAAGATTAGATGTGCACAATAAATTCCTTTACAACAGGAGTTTGCCTGTAAAGAGAGGTAGATAAATAGGGTAGAACCTGAATGCATCCTTTCATAATGCATGTTTGTGTTTAGTGCCCAAGAAAAGGCCAGGCAACTTGGCATCTATGGCCATATATGTGGTTAAAAAAAAAAGTCCAGAAGAATAATTTAGGATGAACCCCCCCATCCCCCCGACTGTGAATCACAAAAACCAAGGAGAGAGAAAAGTTATAGTGCCACTGACGCGCTGTGGCTCATCCCCAGGAAGCCTCCACGGGACAAGCAGATTTTCACTCCTCCTACTTCAAACCCAAATTTCTAAAGATAGCTTCTAGGCACCAAATTTCCAATGTGATTGGCCTCAAACCAAAAAGGGTATATTTTTCTGAAAGCAAGGAAAATATATTTGGCCATGTATATGTTTACAAAGAGCATTTTAAAAAGAAGTTTGAAAATGAAATTTTGCTACAAACAAAAGATCTGATTTTGCAGTCTGTTTTATACAAAACAAGAAAATTAAATGCAAGTGGTAGCTCCCCACACACTAAATGTTTAACTTAGAAAATCAAAATGCTCCTGGAAACGACTTATCTTTTGCTCACAGAACAGTTGAATGTATCCAAGAACATATTAGTTCCAGAAGAGGCTTAAACAGAATGAAACCTAAGCAGACTGACAGCAGCTACTTTGCACCAACCACCAACTATGTCCAGCTGCTTGCTGGTCACTTTATAACAAACCTTTCCGGCAACTGAGAAGCAGGCATTATTTTTATAGATGAGCAAATTGAGACTCAGTGAAGTTAACAATTAGCAGTAGGTCCCTTTGTTATAAGTGGCAGAACCAAGCTGCAAGTATAAGTGCGTTGACCCTAAGGCCATGTGTCTTTGCTCCTGGGTGGTACGGCACTGTTTTACTTCTCCATCTCTTTCCTTCATCGGCCTATAGCCCGGAATAGTGGCCATTTTTGAGCAATTCGCCTCTGTAGAAATTCACAAGCATCGAGTGAAATTGTGGATTTGCCTGTAGCTAACTCCATGGAAGAGATTAGTCAAACAACTCTGAAGAGTCAAGATTTCCAGAACGAAAGCTCACTGGCCTCCCTCTTCCTCAGCTGCCCATCAAATAAGAGACCCCTTTGGAGAACCAGAAAGGACAGCCCTGTGCTGTCTGAACTCCAGTCAGTACTCTAGGCTTCAGCAACTGCAGCACAATGAGAGACAGCAAAGGACATCCCGGGCTCTGGCCACCCCTTATCATCTCAGCACACTGGAGTTAATCAGATCCGGGGCAACCTGGAAGGGGCTGTTCTGTCACAAGTTGGGGGGTGGAGGTGGGGAAAGCCATAGGACCACCGCAGGAAGACCACACAGCCTGAGTTACAGAATTCAGCTCCATTCTAACTCCAAATGTTTCTAGGTATCAGGTCGATGGCAGCCTGAAGGGAATATTCTGAAGCCACTTCCCACCCAGACAGCTCTGATTTCTTTCAGCTTCTTAATATTATTACACTAAGAAAATATGAATATCCCCTTACAGCAAATGCTGTATTTCTAAAAAGAGTTCACCTAAAAACCTGTGTTCCTTTGAAAACCAAAAAAGGATAGAACAAGAGAAGGCATTAAAGGAAGATCTTCAAAACAGGCTTGATAATTACATCATTTAAAGGACTTCAGGGAAGTCTCAACGCTACATTGGTCTGAACAAGGCACCTGAACTCTATGCCATGGTAAACTGTATTTCTTTTAGCCCCTTGGCTTGAAATCTTGAGATCGTTGGTCTATGCTGAATTTTGAAGGCTGATTGGCATTCTTGGCTCTTCCATGTGGACATCACCCTGCTTCTTCAGGGACCCCAGGCCCTCAGCTAGAGAGGACTTTTAGAGTAGACACACACTTCTCAAACACACTGCTGTGCACACACACTAAACTCTGAGGCCCCTGTGGAGTTTAGTCTCGTTCCTCTCAACCCCAGGCCACTATGTCCCACCCTGGCCTCTGCTCAGCCCTGATGGAGGCCCCAGCATGTGTGCCTCAAACCAGACAGGCCCCAGAGTTTGGCAAAGTGTCCCCTACATGCTGACTTTTGCGTCAGTGGTGCCCGCCCATGCCCCCCACGCCCAGCATCTGCAGTGTCTTGGAGCATACCAACGAACTAATGTCTCTTACATATTCATGACCGTGCTGAGTTCATGGGCTCAAGGAAGCTTATTTCGTATATTTTCTAATTTGTGCTTCCACTGGACAGTTTACCAGTACCCTGCTGCAGGCATGTGTATTTACTGTCATCGGGAAGGTTCTGCACAAAGCTTCGCCATATTTATTGCATCTTTTGGCATTGTTCGTATGCTACTTGCCTGGATTCTCTTTTTTCCACCTGTTCGGAAACGGAGACACATCGAGGGAGGGCTCTGTCTGAGCTCCTTATAACCTCAGCCCTAGTTTCAGGGCCTTCCCTATGGTAATAATAAAAGATTCAAAAACTTGCTGAAAATGTTTTAGAACATGGTAGCTTCAAAGACATTTCTTTGAAGGGATAGGCTGACCTGCGTGTCGGCTATTTGGTGGCTGTTCTGAACTTGGGTGAGCCTCTGGAGGAGTCCCAAACAGGGGGCGTTCCACCAGCCTAGGATGGTGTGAGGAAGGTGGCCTGGGCACCACCGGTCCCAGATGGAGCAAGGTGGACAAATCATAGGTCCTCAGGAGAGCATGGGTCACTGCCAAGCAGAGTCAGGTTGGGTAGATGGAAAGAGGGCACAAGAGAAGGACAGCGCCCCATCTGCCATAATGCCAAGGCCATACTTCTGCTATCTCAAACCTTCTGTCTGTCAGGAGAGGCTCATATCTTTTCTCTATAAGAGAGGATGATAGTACCCATCTGGTGACACCATTAAGAAACATGATACTTGAAAGTTGCTGACCTAGCGTCACCTAGCATTCTTTGCCCCATACTAGCCACATGCTAAGCATCCAAGCAAACACCCATCCCTCATGGCTACTGCAGCCCCATCCCAGAGCCTGAGTCTTCAGCCTGGCAGGGTAACTGTTGCTCCCATGCTTTAAGCCAGATAACCTAGGAGACTGTGAACTATTGCTGTGTCAGTCTGGAGGTCAAGGGCTCTGGAGGCACCTGATACCCATCCTCCGACTCTCACTGCAATAGTCCTTTTCTCCTCAGGTCAACATGTGGCTGGTGCCTAAGGCCCTTCCGAGGAATGGGGAACCAACACCGGCACAGGGCATTTAGGGGGCGCACAGTAGCAAATGTGCGAGGTTTGCCTTGTCTTATTTTCTGGACCCAAGTTCAAGCATGGAACTCTCTAGTTCATAACGGGCTTGACTCTTGCAGGAGTCAGCAAGCTATGGCCTGTGGGTTGAGGGCCACATTGGGCCATGCCCATTCATTTACATTTTGTCTAATTGCTGCTCAAAAATCACAGAGTGCGATCGCTGTGACAGGGACCGGAAGACCCACAAAGGCAAAACGTTCACTCTGCCACCCTTCATATAAACAGTTTGCAGGCCTCTGCTTTAGAGTAAGACCACAGTTCTCCTGGGGCAAGGGATTGCCTTTGCTTTTGTGGACGCCTTGGCCAGTGGAGCTGGTAAGGGTGGAGAGGGAGTCTACCTCTCTAGTTGATTCTGATGAGAGTAACCAAGTGGTCCAGCTGGGATGTTGTGAGCCTTTAACCTTTTGGCATCTGGCACATCCAGTTCTTCCATGGAGCTGGAATACAAGTGTCTCACAGGGGGAAGCTTGACTATTTGGGGCCACGCTAAAATAAAAATAAGAAGAACAAGCAGTTCATGTTTGTGTTTCATGTAAAAAAATCCAGTTACCAATACTATAAAGCTGGTTACCAGTCACTTTGACATGGATACAGCTGTGATCACATTTTGAAGCTACATAAAACAGGCCCGCGCTTTCAGTCAGAGGCAGCTCAAATGACAAAATTGCGAACGCTTCCTATCTGCAGTGGCTCAAGAGTTATCAAACAACCTAAAATCCTCTTAAACTCCAGCATATTTGCCATTGCCTGAACCTTGAGGCAAAATTTAAATCCAAACCACTACAGAGGCTTGTCAGTATCATATTGTATTTTTCCAAAAGAAGCATGTGTTAGGAGAGGATGATGGATTGCTCAAAAGTCATTGGTGCCAATGCCTGTGTTAGCAACAGTAGTCTGGGTCGATGCTTAGAACTGGCGAGGAAGATGTCTTCAAACCCCAGCTTTGTGCCTGTGTGGTGGTTATATAAAAGCCTCCTTCACATGGAGAATCACTACAAATATGTGTTTCCTACTATTCTTTCATGTTGATGAGGCATTTTATATTCTAGAGGCACATTCTGGAGGAAGGAGGTTGGTTAGGATTGGTGAAGTGGAGAAGAGAGACATCGTAACAAAACATTTGTATTTATCTGGTCTCCAGCATGAAACCTTCATGTTTTGTGGTATATGAATTAAAAGTTAGATCTTTTATAAGATATAGATATTAGCACAGTACGTCCTCACTTAATGTTGTCAATAGGTTCTTGGAAACTGCAACTTTAAGCAAAATGATGTACAGCAGTTCCACAAATAATGTTTCCTTCAATGTTGTTTCATTACAACATTGATGAGAAAAATTTATTTCATTATATGTCATTTTACTTAAAGTCAACAATGTTAATAACATTATTTTGGAGTTTAGTGGGATCTTGAAAGATCCTCTCTCACCAGGTAGACAGTTCCATCTTTTAGAGATGAGGAAATCGAGCCTTACAGAGGCTGTGTAACCAATCAATCACCATGCTCTCTCCTTCCGTTTACCATTAAATCCTTAGTCTGGCTGCAGAAAGCAGAAAATATTTCTTTTCTCAGAAGTCAACTTCTTTAGACTACATTGACCCCATAAAGAGAATTCAGGAAGCAGCTGTTAGACTCAACTTTTCATGCTTATTGCCACCACCACAGTCCTCCAGCCGTGTGACAAAAGTAATTTGCAGTACGAATTAAAAACAGAAATGGACTAGAACAGCCTTTCTATATCCTGTACAGTGACAAGTGACCACACTGGACAATCCCTGTGTGTCCAGAGGTGCCCCTGGCCACGGCTGCTGGAACTACTTGTTCTTCTCCGTCTGTAGCCCAGGCTTTTTCCCACCTCCCTAACTCCCAAGAGGATGCAGTTTTTGATCAGAGTTTCCTCTAGGAGACAGGACCACAGCTCATCCCTAAAAGGTCCTGGATCTTGTATAAATCCGACCATGGGAGAAAATAAAATTCAGTTATAGACAACGTGATGGGCAAACTTGAAAGGTAGCAGAAGTCACAATATATGTGTGGGACTGGACCGACTACAGAGTCATTTCCTCCCTGCCCGCTCCCCTTCTCGGAGAACCTTACCTTGCCCACTGCCCCTAAGGGGTAACCATGTGACCCATGCCCCTGGCCACCGATAACTGAATCGGAAGTGGACGCATAGCCCACCTTAACCAGGCAGGCCTCTTTATCTAGAACTTGGAGTTGGGACACTGAGAGCCTGAGGCTTGATTTCCTTATCTCTAAAAGATGGACCTGTCTACCTGGTGAGAGAGAATCTTTCAAGATCCCACTAAACTCCAAAATAATGTTATTATACATATTGGTGGGTGCTGGACTCATGAGATCCTGTGGGCTCAGGGACCCAGGCAGGCAGCCACTTAAGGTCATGTGCAGACAGAGGGAGCTGGACTGGAGGAAGGAGATAGAGCAGATGCTCAGAGACAAAGACAACCCAGAGAAAGGGAGCAGGGAGAGTCGCTGCCAGGGATGCAAGCTCCTTAGGGCCCAGGTGTGATTCCTCAATGTACAAGTCATCCCCATTTACTTAGCCTGCGTGCGTTTCTGGACCTAGCAACCGAATGCTCCCCAACCCTGACATGCAATGAGGGTGGAGGGCAGAAAGTAAGGGAGCCTGGAGGACTTTTCCAGAGAAAGTAAATCTCAGAGTCCAAGTGTATGCACACGATCCACACATTCCAAATTTAATGAGACAGGCCTGTTTCAAATGTGTCAGCTTGCCTAAATTTCTGTTTAGACAAATGTGGTGTATCTGCTTAAATATATCGTCTTAGCATTGGGAAGGCCTTCCTAAGTAAGACGCAAACCTGGAAACCATAAAGAAAAGAAAAGATTGACAGCGTAGACTACCCACTCCTGAATTTTAAGTTGCCTTTGACAGAAGACACCAGGAACAAAATTAAAAGTGAAGGGACAACTGGGGATCTAAATGACAGCTGGGGATGCCCCAGACCCCACAAACTCCCTCCTGCTGCAGATCGGGCTGCTAGCCGGGGCCCAGCCCTGGCTTCATGGCAGCCGTGGCTACTGACAGCGTCGAGTCTGTCGGCAGCAAGACCATGACCTCTCGCTGTCCCAAAATGAGGAAATGAAAGGGAAGAAAGAGGAAATAAGATGCATCGAAAAATGGATGAGAATGACAGAGAGGGAGCAAGAAACGCTGAGACAGATGAAAGAAACGAGCTGTTTCTCTCTCCCCTGCTCCTGGGCCCTCTCCTTTGTGCCGCCCCAGTGATGCGCTGACTCACTAAGCTGTTGCCGTCTTACTCACGGGCTCGCTGCGGAAGGGAGTGGTAGGAACCAGCCTCAAGTGAGCAGTCCTAACAGTGGCGTAGAATTCAAATCCACCCCATCTGAACCCAAGCCCACGCTTGGACAAATTAAATCCATGAATTATCCGAAAGGCTTCCAAGTAGATTTTTTAGGGCTAACATTTCCTTCCCATTCTTATCATCTCCTCTTCCTCTAGACGAAATTCCCTTTCTTCTTACCACCCACTAGAGTGGAGAATTGAAATTAGGTTCTTTTAGCTTGCCAAATGATAAACAGCTCTCTCAAACTAAGCCACATCTCATCTAGAGGGAGGGCAATAAAAATAGTGATTTATGTGGTCAAGAGTACAGGGAGACATTTTTATAGCATCACAAATGGTTTTCCAAATTGCAGAGCAGCTGTGTTTCTTTCTGTGTATCTCGATTTCTCAGTCCATAATTTGAAAATAATAATAGCTGCCCCCTCCTACTTTTGGGGTGAATTGGTTAGCCCATGAGGATCTATATATAAAAAAGCATTTTGAATCTTGCAGAAAAGAGTCAAATGATGAAATTATTCCATTTTTCATCCCATATGATGAGAAATTGTATGGGGACCTTATATAATGAGAAGGCTGGGCATATTGCAGCGTTTGTGGGGAGATGATTTGGCCCAGAGAACACTTGGCTCCACACAGTACCGAGCCGCTTAGGAGGACTCAGGTATATGCAGAGTACTGTCATTTGGGATATATCTTTAATAACTCTAAAGTAACTACTGGAAGCACTGATGGGTTGGGATAGTAAGAGAAATGAGATTTGCATTTACACCTTACTCCCATCAGTTTTAAAAACAAAACTGCTTGAGTTTGGTTTTCATCATAGTCTCTTCTCGGCTTCAGCCTGAGCCCTGGAACTGCATGGTCTCTGTTCCAACTTCAGCCCTAGGTGTATACTAGATCTGTTCTCACTGTACCTCCGGGCCCATTTTTTTCTAAGCAAGCCAGGGGCACTTAGAGAAGTAAGTACTGAGATCTGACTACCATGATCAGAGGCAGCACCGTGCAGTGTTGAGAACACAGGCCCTGTAGGGGGTCTGTCTGTGCTTGAATCCCAAAGCCTCTCTCTGACTGGGTGCGTCTCCCCATCTGTAATGGGTATGGCACTAATATACCTGCTCACAGGGCTCTTGGGACAGTTAAATGAGGCAGGGCCCATAAAGCTCTTAGCATACTGCCTGGTAGAATAAATGGTGACTCTAATTTTTATAGGCGTATTGTGGGAGATGCGGTGGAGGTAGGCAGGGTAAAACAGTTGGATCAGTGGTTGGTCTGCAGCTGGCATTCAGTGTTTTCCTTTGCTTTCATTTATTTATTTTTCGTGCAGGATATTTCTTTTTTAAGTTGTGGCCAAATGAATTGATTGCTATGGTTTTACAATTTGCATGGCTGAATGAATCTACCTTTGATATTTTTATCATGCTTCTGATTGTTAGAAAAAATTCTCTTTTTCTCTTCTGGTATTTCGGGATATTACATTAGAAAATAGACATTAAATTGATATGGGACAGGGGCCACAGCATATATCTTCTACAACTCATATCTACACTCCTACATTATACTTATTTGCCCATATCCTTAAACTTGAGGTCAATTATAAGATCCTACATCTCAGGGTTCCCAAGAAAAGAACATCGTCATTAACTCTATGTTGAACATTGTCTATGGTGGGTATGGAGCCAAGGGCTTTCCATGTATTATCTTATTCAATCCTCAACCTTATAAAGTAAGTACTATCATTAGCCCCATTTTACAGATGTGGAAACTGTGCCTTAGAGAAGTAAGTAATTGCCATAAATTACACATCTAGGAAATGAGGTAGTTAACATTTGAACCAAAGGCGTCTGGATCTAGAGCCCGTGTTTTAGCAACTTGCTGAGGCCTTGATGCCTCAGAATGTGACAGCTGTAGCCTGCATGGACTAGGCTTGGACTCTGGGCTGTCCTGAGTTGATAGGGTCATGTGAGGCCACTGGCAACGGGTGCCAGGTTACCAGGTGTGGTATCTGCTCTGAGTCTGAGGCTGGTAAGAAAATCAATAACACATTGATCTATCAGTTGGAATGTGCATGTCTAGAATAGATCTAGATATTTAAAAACATGCAATGCCTAAGTTTTAAACAAACTCCACATGCAGAGAAAATGCCCATGCATTTCCTTAAACGAGAACGTTAAGTTAGCTAATTCACTTCTTCTTCTTGATAAAATGGTTAAGATTTGCTTGGAAATGACTTTTATCATAAAAGAGAAATTACTAGCATTAACCTTCTCATTCACCACCTACCCTGTTTCTTCTTTTGTTCTGTATTCTCATCCATCCCCTGTCTTTGCCTCTTCTGTCCCTCTACTCCTTCAAAAGAATCTAAGCAACTTATTTAAACATCAAATCAAATGTTCTTCCCTTGGATAGAGATCACTCCCCTCCCCTCCACGACTGGTTGAGCCTGTTACTCTTGGGCAACAACTTTGCCAGAGATATCGGAGAAAGGGGGGGTGGCATTTCGTCTTTGAAATCCAGTCTGTGTGATATTTACCATCTCACATTGGTTTCCCTCCAGAATAGAGGTCTACACAGCCAGCCTTTATTGAGCACTCACTAGGTGCCACGTGTTGTGACCTTGCTTGCTCCAGGTCACTAGTATGTGGCAGATTTACCCAGATCTGCCTGCTTCCAGAGCCTGTGCTCTTAACACTGTACTATACTGTGTTTCTAGCCGAGGTCAGGCTCTTTAAGTTCCTCTAAGATAACTTTCCCTAGGAGCGTGACGGTCATGGTAGACACACCAGGTACCACCTGCTATAGCTCTTGGAAGTGGCACCGGACTGTGGTTCCCACAGGCAAAGAATAGTTGAGTGTGACAATGAAGGACCCATTTGTACAGGCTGGAGGAGCAGAAATCTCCAAGATTTAGGGAGAAGAATGTGGTCGGGTATATGGTATCTGATCATAGTACGTTAGAGTTCAGCTAGACTTTAAAGATGATCTCCTCTAACCCCTTTATTCACAGCTGAGGAAGTCGAGGATCTGAGAAGTGAATTGAATGAGGATGCACAGCCAGTTTATTAGAGGCAGAGCAAAGACTGAATTTCTTGTTTTCAGAATAAACTGCTTTTTCCAGTCCACCTTCGCTCTGCTTGAGGTTCTCTTGTTTTTAAGAAGTCTCAAAGATCAGAAAATTGAATTGCTTGTACCAATATAATTTCATTTTGTACAGTTCTGCTTGCTAAGAGTAATTATAATAATAATGCCAGCAGATCTTCCAAATCCATGGGTCCCAAAATGTTTCTGCCTTTTGCTAAACCAATATATAGAATTCCAAGGCCATATTTGTACCACATAAAATTTCCAAAGAGCTGGGCGATTTCCTAGAAAAACTGAGTTGTGTAATGATTGCCAAGTTGGAAAACTCAGGGTTTCCTGCCAGCTCCCGCTGTCCTTGGGCTCTAGGACATGCAAACTCCTCAGCAAACAACCTCTCCTGACTTCCCTCCTCCACCCGTGGCCATGACCAAAGTCTGACGGGCCCTTTCTGACATTCTTATATCCCTTGTTTACCTTTCTCAAGAACCTGCAATCTCTCCTTGGACCCTCATCAGCTGAAGAGCCCCTAGATGATAAATTCCTGGGATGAAGTCTCCACATTTCTCTCATACTAGGAGTTTGGGACTAGAACTCAGGTGAACTCACTTCTGGTCCTCGTTCAAACACTAATCGGCCCTTTCAATTCCCTGGCCCTCAGTTTCCTCATGGGTAAAATATGGACAATAATTCCTGCCTACTTATCCTTCAGCATTGTTCTGAAGATTCTGAAAGTTAGAAATTCACAGAATCATGGAGGCAAACTAGGCTTGCTAGACATGCGTCTAGCCCCTCATGTTAGAGTTGAGAAAATGGAGACTCCGTGGTTCTGTGACTTCCTCGAGGTCATTAAGGTCCTGGTTAATGACAGATTCAGGTGTTCCCTCACTACACAGGGCTGCCTGTGATGAGAAATATCGATGCATACTTGCAATTATAAATCACAACACAGCAGTGATGTGTAATTATTTAGGTATTAATTAATAACTGCATATTGTGTCAGCACTAATCAAATTTTTCATGCCTTAGCAGGGCCACGGGTTTTCAGGACTTTCTGAAGATGTCAAAAATATTTGTCTGAAGACAAATCCTTCTCCTGCCAGTAAATACAAGGAAAACAGAAAGTTTAACCAGAGATATTTAAGCTCAGCCTCCTTCAGTAGACATCTCCTGTTGCTTTTTAAAAAAATGTTGTTGAGATATAATTTACATACCATAAAATTCACCACGTTAAGATGTACAGTTCAGTGGCATATTCATGAGGCTGTGTAACCATCCCCACTTTCTAATTCCAGAACATTCTCATCCTTCCGTTGCTTTTTGAACACCAGTTGTGTCGGCTTGAGTAGAGCTTCACTCAGGTGTGGCTCTTGGCTTGGGCATATTATGTCCAGCCCCTTGTGTAGTGTTTGTCTTGGCTCAGATGATCAATGTCCCAAGTTCACATTCTATTTGGAGAGCTTGGTGTCTGACTCCCTCAGGAGCCGGTAGTAGGGATGAGACAGGCACTAAACCTCAAAATAAGCCTTAGCAATGAGAATTGGAACATTTTGAAAAGCAAAACTCAGCCATCAAGGCTGATTTGCAGGGCAAAAAGGTAGAAAATTTCCCGAGCCAACAGTGAATAGAACAAGAAGTGGGAAGTGTAGCTGGTTTAAGGATGGTGGAAGGCTCTCTAAAGTGTCACTCCCTCCTGCCTGGGGG
This sequence comes from Daubentonia madagascariensis, assembly GCA_023783475.1. Lineage (NCBI taxonomy): Eukaryota > Metazoa > Chordata > Mammalia > Primates > Daubentoniidae > Daubentonia > Daubentonia madagascariensis. The sequence goes on along the minus strand of JAKFHU010001035.1, from coordinate 32,348,165 downwards.
CTCTTATGCACACAGAATCCCCTACCCCCACCATGCCTCCATTTTCGTTTGGTCTGAGCCTTCTGGGATCCCTGAACACCCACTGCGGCAGGTGCCTGAAATTCCCTTATCAGAGCCCACCTCACTCCCTGCATACTGTGATTACCTGCTGACTTGTCTGCATTCCTGAATGGACTGCAAGCTTCAAAAGAGAAGTCCTGCTTTGTTTGGTTACCTATCCACCCTGCTCTCAGCATCCTCTGGCACCATGCTCAATAAAGATCTCTTGTACAAGTTATTAATTTGGCCACAAGCCCAAAGTTCTCAAATTAAAATTTGAGTACAGAGAATGTACCTGGGCATCCCACCATTATTTAAGGTAGCTACACAAAACAATAATAATCCTGGGTCAAATCTGCCTTCCTGTAGTTGTCACTAAATAGCCCTACTTCTGCTCCAAAGACCAAGAAAGAATAAATCTCTGCCCTCTTCTCTGTGGTTCCCCTTCAGGTATTTGAAATGAGCTGTCATGTTCTCTATATCTTTTATCTCTGGGTTAACCATCTGTACTTCCTTTGACAATTATGCATAACATATGGATTATTTACTCATTCATTTATTCAACAAATATCTTTAAGCATGTTCTATGTATAAGGCACTGTGCCAGGGGCAGCGGGGACAACAGAGGGCATGACACAGACTCTGCCCTAAAGAAGGCAACAGTCCATCCTGGTTGTGCTCTTCCCACTCTCTGGGGTTTCTCGAATTGGTCAATGTCCCTTTCCAGATGTGATTTGCAGAACTGGACACTATATTCCCAAGTGATCTGACCAGCACAGAGTTCAGAGGAACTATGACTTATGATATGGATCCTGTGATTCCAAGAATTTTTTATCGTTCATATTATTCTTAGGAAGTGTTCAGGGTGTATTAATTATTACTAAAAATTCTTGTCTCTAACTCTTTATTCTGATTCATTATTTCCTTATAATAATCCCCAGAAGTAGACTTTCTGGGTAAAAAGATAAGCCAAAATTTAAACCTTTTGAAATGTACATAGAGAAGCCCTGGATTCTGAGTAGTAAGGTCTTTGACCCAAGTTCCAACCCAACTGTGTCACCTTGAGCCTAACTACTCTACCTGTTGAATGGGAAACATGGCCATATACCCCACTGCATTTCAACAGCTGATCCTGGCAGGAATGGCCAAGCCTTTTGAAAGACAAGTGGTGGAGCTCTGGTTGTCTGCCCAGCAGCCATACTTCACTTCATTCTTCCAACAAACCCTGATTTTTTCAGATTTTCACTCCCTTCCCATTGCATTCCTTGTACCTCCAGGGTAGGCCTAAATTGCCTAAGCATAATCTCATCACCTTGCCAGTGACAGGTTCAGAAATAGGCATATGAACCAATTTGGTTTAATGAGATTTAAGGGCAAGTTTACCGGGGCTTCTGGAAAATTCCCCATCCTTAAGAGAGAGCCATAAGAAGACAGAATCTCTCTCTCTGTGGACATTGTCATTTGCAAAGGTCAAGCTTGGCCGTATTACTGCAATAGCCATATTAAACTGAACCTCCAGCATGAGAATTAAACTGAATACAGACAAGACAGAGCTGAGAATCATACAGAAATGGAACCATAACCGCTGGATTAGTCAGGCTTGAAGCTCGCCCTGCCTTTAAACTTCTGGGTATGAGACCCAATTCTGATGGTGTATACTCTTGGCATCAGTTAACTTGAATTTAAAACTCCAGTTCTGATCATCATCTTTTTCATTTTCTTTCCTAATTATAGGAAATGTTCTTTAGTCTCTTATAGGCTTTCCTTCCAACTTCTTGTATCCTCATGTTTCTCAATTTTCAAAAAAAAAAGATACCTCAAGGGAATATTTGAATGAAAAGGATAGTGCTTATGCTAACAATTCAGAAATGACTCATTTAAATCTGCAGAACCAAAAGAGCCCAACCCAGGCCTTCCAATTTGGACATAGAATCAGAAGATTTTTCGAGTTAGAAGGATGCTTGGTGCTCAACAAGTCCTGATCCCATTTTGTAGATGAGGAGACTGAGGTTCAGAGAGATATGCTCATTTACTACAAAGTCCGTGACAGCTGGGTGCTCTCCCCAGGCAGCAGCTTTAGAAGACTTACCTGGACCCCAGTTTGACTCCTGTCACATTTCAGTGAGGCATTTAAACCAAAACATATCATAATTGGTTCTTTGAACCCTTCATTTCCTGGTAATCAAAGCTCTCCATTTGAAGCAAGAACCCAAAGAGTGATGCTCCTACCCACCACATTGGAAGGCCAGTCTTCTTTTAGTCCTCCCTAATTATTCTTTCTAGAAGTCCCTATGGAGAGGCCTCACAAATAACCCAGACTTCTCCCTGCAGTGCAACTGCTCTTGGTCTACACCCCTTGCTGCCTTCTGCTCCTTTGACTATGATTCTCTGTATTCCTGGCTCATAATCCATGCTGCTGGCAAACACACCCCCTCCGCTCAGCCCATCGGTAATTGTCCATGTTCCTTCTGACTGTCCCATTTTCTTCTCCCTCTCCAGCCATTAAGACAGGTCTTGTTTTCCACAGCCACTGAGTCCAAGCGGAGGAGAGCTGTGTCTCCAGTGGGCAACTCTTTACATTCTTACTCAGCGTGCTTCTCCCTGGAGGGCACGTGTCCTGGGGGGAATGGGTTTGACCAGGGCTGGTTCCCACCCAGCGCCACACTCCCTGTTTATGGGACCACATCTCCCTCCAACATCCAGCCCTGACTCCCAGTCCGCTCTGCTTAGTGGCATCTTCACTTGTGGAGTTTCTCAGAAACCTCACTTCCAAATTATGGGGTGGAACTAGAGCAGAAATTCTTCATCCATGATGAACTTTTAAGATTGTATTCAAAGTTTTGTGTAAAAGAGCATTTTATGGGACAAAAGCCTCTAATTTTTATCAGACTGTCAAAGGGGTCTGTGGTCCTACAATGGTTAAGAACCACTGGTCTCTAGATGGTCTCTAAACTAGCTGGTCTCTGAAACTCTAAACTTCCAATGTGACTCACAGTACAGTTTTGTGTCAAATTTGCCAAAAGCAGAAGCATTTGGTCACTCTCCCAAACTACTGTATTATATCCTTGTGGGTGAGTACTAGAGTGTATGCAAGAATTTTAGCCTTATTAGTACAGGAGATGTTATATTATTTTAAGAGAATAACAAAGGATTAAGCATTGAAACTTTATCAGCAAGACATTAGTGCTGTACCCACAAGGCTATTTATTCTAAACAACCTCAAGTACTGTAAATATTAGGAGATCTTTCTTTTCAAAGCAGCAAGACCTTGGAAACTATACTGACTGGAAGTATGGTGGGGGGAAAAAACGGGTGCTGAGAGCTCCTGCCCCGGCTTTCAAGTTGCTCTTTCCATTCAAGGAGTGGGATGTGCCAGGGCCACTGTCTCTCCCTTCTCCTCTGTGTGGCCTGCAGTCCCACAATTGGCCCCCAGACGGCGATCTTGCGTCAGTAAGGGGCATGGTAGCCAAGCTAAATGGGAGCCCGGTGGACTGCTGGGTGGCTGAAACTGTCCATTGGTCACGTGGCAAGAGGTGATTTTTCACCACGGTTGGAAGACAGAATTGGAAAAGTAACACAAAATCTTCCTACTTTACTTACAATGAAATCTGGAAACACTTAGCATTATTAGTCTAGTCATTGAAAACATTATGTAAGTGAGATGTTTAGAGGAACCTGTCGATTTTTTCAAAAAAATTTTAATTGTGGCAAAATACACATAACATAAAATTTGCCACGTTAGCCATTTTACAAGTGTACATTTTTTTAAAGGGTACAGTTTAGTAGTGTTAAGTGACCAATCTCCAGAACTCTTTTCATCTTGCAAAACTGAAACTCTGTACCCATTAAACAAGTCCTCATTCCCTCCTGCTCAGCCCCTGGCAACCACCATTCTACTTGCTGTCTTATGAGTCTGACTGTTCTAGGTACCTCATATAAGTGGAAAAAAGTGTTTGTCTTTTTGTGACTGGCTTATTTCACTTAATATAATATTTTCAAGAGGGACTGTCAATTTTTATCTCAAAATTATTTTTTCATTTGTAAAGAAAAACTGGTAATTAATTTAAAAAAATACACTGGACTTTTGTCTCATGTTTACAGCTTCACAGACAAATGCTCTTGTTCAAATCACTAAAAGTCAAAACCTCCATACACAACGCCTACCAGGTCTCCTAAAGGCTCTATTAAACATGCTAACTCACAAGACTGCCAAGGCCCATGCTGGACACCAATTGACTCAGAGGGGTGCATAGGCCAGGAGGCAGAATGTGTCAGCAGGGCATAGCCAGTGTCCCTCTTCTGCAGGACCTTACAGCAGACCACAAAGCTATCCACCTGGTGGACAGAAGCTATTCTCTTTGTCCCCCCAGGTGGTGACTCAGACGTGAAGACATGAGACTCACATCAGTGTGGAAGCCACCTAATATTGGATGCCCCATACTTCACAGCAGCTAATATCTTTTGGAGGAACTCCATGGGCATAACTTTCATGGTCCCCACAGGGTCATGCCAATTACATGGGTCATGGCATGTAAGGAAACTCAAAATGTATGACTTCCTATCTGGTATTTATAGCAGTCCCAATCTAGGTAGGATTTGCCAGTCAGGGCCCATTTTTACTTTCCTTTTTCAGGTTTCCAGGGGAACAGAGCTAGGAAGATAGCCAAAAATCAAACGCCTATGCAAAAGTGGAAAGGGTTTTGTTAATCCTTTCTTCACAGCCCTTCACGTGGTTAGATTACAATTCCTGACAAAGCGTCTGGTTGAATAGGAAGGGGTCAGAATGACAAAGTGATATGAAGAGCTAGATTACACAATGAAATTTGTCATCTCTTATTTGTTACAATTGCTTTGGTTTTCAAAATGGATGTGACTTTGCACAATGCCTGGCTACTTCTGGGGAAATGTTTCCATTTCAAAACTTCACAAGAAAATAAATTATATTTGGGGGTGAATTTAAATACAGTTGGAGGAGGGCTTCTCTCTAAAGCAATTTCTGTAGAAAATGCTAAATGTAGGTTAAGAAAGCAGGAAGCCAGTTAAGAAAGTTGACAGCCAGAGGGGTAGTGATTCAAGACAAAGGTGTAAGATATGGTTTTGGGGAGCCCCTTACTATACCCCTCACCTCTTTGGTGTTTCTTACACCTTCTGCTGAAGTTTGAGATTCTTTAACTAAAAATAAATCCATTCATTCCACACTGATATTTAAGACTTAAGATGCAAATACCTCAAGACAGACTTATTCACATGCTAGGGTATAAAAGTCTGATAGTGCAGAATCACAAATGTTAAAGCTAAAAGAAATCACAGAGCTCAACTAGCAAGCTCTTCATCTTATAATGAAGAAACTGGGTCCCAAAGAGGGTAAGGAGCGCCCCCCAAGTCACGCAGATTGGTAGTAATGGAGCTACAATTAGAACCTCAGATGCCTGAAAAACATACCCGTCAAATATCACATTCTTTCTTAAGAGAAGGAAGAGGAAGCATGTGGAAAGGGAAGACAGGGGTGGTGATCTATGAAGAAGGCAGTGGGGTAAGAAAGGGGAGGTGGGAAGGCATTTCTTTTCAGCAATGGCTGCTCCAATTGTTGCAGATTAGCAATTCTTTGTGATGCATGGTGGGGACTCCAGTGGGTAGAAAAGGGAATTCTCCAGCCAGTAATTTGTTAACTCTGATCTTGCTAAAAGGGAGTCTCTTTTTATCTTCAAAAGAGACAATAATTTGCTGCATCAGTCATTCTGCAGGGCAAACAGAAGAACTGTGACTTCCCAGGACACAGAGGCCCTGGTTTAGGACTTCACCCACCTGTCCCCACTCACTGGTCTTTTGTAAGGTCAGCATTTGTAGGTGAAATGGCCTAGATGTATTGCGCTCATACCTTTCTCTTCAAATGAAGACAGGAGTCGCCTTCTATACGGTATGTGTTTAATATACACAAAGACATTTCTGGGTCTTCATTTATGACAGGGATGCCACGATGAGGAGAAACTTGAAAGAAGATTTCAAAGCCTTTGTTAGACGAGGAACAATAGAAGATGAAGAGGAGACACATGAGGAGTAGCTGGTCCATGCGTGAGGGAAGAGCCAGTTTGAGAGATGGAAGAGAAAAGTCTGGCCTGGTCTGTAGAAGGTCCTGTGTGAACAGGGAAACCGGGAGAAGCTTCCCATTGGCCTGAACTCTAGAGCAGAGTCTGGCGAAAGCAAGTGAAGGGACCTCCCTCCTCCAGCTGCAGGAACTCAGAGCAAGAACTCCAGTTCCTAACAGGGGAAGAGCCGAGAGAGAGAAATCGGAGGACGTGTGCTGTGCCGCAAAGGGCAGGAATGGAGGAACCCGCAGCTGCGTGAGGCCGAACAACCTCCACTTGTAACCTGCACGAGTCAGAATGGAGCTCCCATGCAGAGCAGCCTCACACACACAGAAGGCCCCTGGGGACAGGGGGTTTTCTTCTCTGTAAGGGCAGTATATGAAAGTACTCAGCCGGTGGCTGAACAAACACAGCCTGCAGGGAAGGCCTCCCTACTGAGGAGCCAGTTCCCTCCCAATTTTTCTGGGGCATTCTTAATTTCTGACTCATGGCCAACCAATAAACCCTAATTTTTGGCTCAGAAAATGTGCTTTCCCTAGGAATGTGACAAACTGGGGAGAGTCATAACCGTAAGGAGGACCCACAGGATCTCGGGAGGTGACAAAAGAAGTGACATTTGAGAAAACAGGGATCTCTTGCTCTGTGTGTGTGCTCTTGCATCCCCCACAATCCTCTCTTAGGACCCAGTTACATTTGGGGTTTTGTTTGGTTTGTTTTGTTGTTTTTTAGCTTGGTGACATCTGGCAGCGTTCAGTCTCTTCTCCAAGCTAATGCTCAAAAACACTAAGGTGACCTGGTGTCACTAAATCATCACCAGCTGTGTCTAGCTTTAAAAATCTGTGATTAATATCAGCGCTGAATGTTGCTTATTAACCAAACACAGCTTATTAATCATTTACAGGTATGTGGTGATGGTTAGAGTTAAGCTCCCAAAGACAATGCCAGGGCAGCTACCAAGGTATAGGTATCTACAAAGAGAATAACCATAGACCAGGAGAAGTTCTGCCAGATGCACAAAGAAAATGGTATAGGAGAATACAAACCTTTGCCCAACACACCGTTCTGTTTACACTGTCTTTTAAAATGCGTAGAGAATAAAAAGGATGACACAATCCTTTGAGAAAAGGAAGCAGTTAATGTCAGAAGAAATCCAAACCTCAGACAGGGAAGAGGGAAGCATAAAGGGCCAGGGATCAGGCAGTTGATCTCAGTTTCCTCCCTCAGTTGGGTGCCAACAGCCTGAGGGTGCTCGTCTGGCAGGGTCTCTCCTTTCTCATATCTTTGGAGCTTGTCGGTTTTCGGGTTCGGCTCTCTGGAGTTGGTGTCCTCTCTAAAATCTACAGAATGGTGGCACCACCTGAGAGCCCTCCTGCCAAACAAAGGGCATATGGGCAGAGCTGGAGTTCAGCAAACCATGGTGCTCTGCTCATACCACCCCAGAAGATGACAGTGGAGACCAAAGGCAGGGTCCTAGCAACCCTATCCTAGCTGAGCTGGGAGTGACCACCTGCTGGAAACCTTTGGGAGAAAGCTGGGGGTACCATACCAGGAAATTGTCTCTCCAGAAATGTGGTCTGAGGTTACACAGGATTCGACAGCCTGCCTGGGGCAAAAAAGGTTCCTGGCTGGGAAAGGAGTACCTCAGAGCTTTGGAACACATATTTACGTGCACGCACACATACACACACACACAGACACACACAGCATGTTATTTCTACCATGTATGTAAATGTATAGGCACTCCCAGCTTATGATGGTTTGGTTTAGGGTTTTCTGACTTTACAATGGTGTGAAGGCAATTCACATTCAGTAGAAACTGTACTTTGAGGACCCATACAAGCATTTCGTTTTTCACTTTCAGTACAATATTCAACAAATTGTATGAGCTATTCAACACTTTATTATAAAATAGGCTTTGTGTTAGGTGATTTTGCCCAACTGTAGGCTAATGTAAGTGTTCTGAGCATGTTTAAGGTAGGCTAGACTAGGCTGTGATGTTCAGTAAGTTAGGCATATTAAATGCATTTTTGACTTAAGGACAACTTACAATGAGTTTATCAGGACATAACCCCGTTGTAAGTTGAGGAGCATCTGTACATTTGTAGAGAACTGATCACATTTGTGGAAACAGCTCATCTGATCAAACTTTTCTAATGTTTTATTTTTCATATTACAGTAGAAACATGACGATTGTAGATTGTAGGAAAAAAATCTGGAAGACATAAAAGTACAAAGAAAAAAATAATGCCATCCTGGAGAGAAACATTTAGCATTTTGTATCTGGCACTATGGTCTTTGTACCTGGCAGACTGAGAGCTCTTCATTTTGTTTTTCAATATTAAAATCCTACTCAGTATATTGTTTTATTTATGTTGATGATGTCCTGTTAACTTATTTTAAGTTAAGGATGTATTGTGAACGTTTCTCCCTGTTCCCATGACCTTTAATGTTGGTATAGTATTCCACGTCTGGATGTACCCAACCAGACACTTTAACTACAATCAAGATAAATACATTGACTTGTAACCTTGGCTCAAGGCATAAGTAAAAATGACTGGGTCTCTAATTGGGTCCTATAACTCCCAAAGTCCCACAACACCAGTGCAGGATTTTCCTGGGGGCTGAGGTAGTGCGCAGAACAGGGCTGCCTGTGTTCTGTCTTTCCTGCGGGTGTTTCTGGGAAGAGAGGCCATTTTCTTGTCTCCTCTCCTGTGGTTGGATTTGTTTTTTCTCTCTGTTCATTTGGGGTTTATTGTTGGCCAGGAACCGCTGTGTCCGTAGTTTCACCATTTCTGAGCAGTTCAGAGATTCCTAATGAAGAGGAGGAAGTAGAGTGAGCTTCAGCACCCAGGGAAACACAGACCTCTCCTTCTGGAGCGCCTGACAGGAGATCCCTGGGTCTGAAAGGCAGGCGTGGCTCGCCCTGAGCTGGTGGCAAAGGGAAGCTGGGGACGGGGAGGCGAGCTGTGGTGTGTGGTGTGGGCGAGGAACCTTAACTCGCTCCTTCTATCTGCTCCCATTTAAAACCATCTGTGCTGTGGGGAGGTAATTTGCTTAGCCCTTCAACTTGTGTGACCACACACATTCTTTAAAAAGATGTTTACTAGCTTCACAGGAAAAAAAAAAATTCTCCTTAGAAAAGTTCAAGAAAATATTCTCGATTTTCTCTGTGTTCTCTCGTCTGACTCTCCATACGAAAAGTATCTGCGGCCTGATGCCTCAGATTTTCACTTGGGCTTGGACTTTTCCCTTTTCCCTAACGACTCCCTGCTGCTGCTGCACAACGCTTATTGCCAGATGCGGCTTTTCCTTTTTTCCCTGCTTTGACTCCCAGGGTGATCCCTGGGCCCACGTTGCAATCCGTGTCTCAGGGAGGGGGCGGGCAAGAAGCCCAGCTCCAGGTGAGGGGAGGGCCCCACTCCTGGCAGGGTTGACTGAGGATTGTACATATGTTGGGCAGAAAAGCATGGACGTGTCTCTTTAGAATTCTACTCCAATTTTTCTTCTTATATTAATATTTTCCCTGTGTCAATGACCCAGGAATAAAGCTAGAGAGAAAGAAAATATGATGGTTGAAGCCTGGGGAAGGTGAGGAAAAGACAGGACAGGGACAGATAACAGATAATAATGAATAACACCACATGGAGGGGCCTTTGCAGTTCACAAAGCATTTTCATATCCATTATCTCATTAGCTCCTCACAAAAGCCTGTGGAAAAGTACACGGCAGACATAATGGTCCCCATCTCAAAGTCTATTTCCAGGGAACGCTACTGTATTAGCCAGCTAAAGCTGCTGTAACAAAGTACTGCAGACTGGGTGGCTTAAATGACAGAAATTTATTTTCTCACAATTCTGGAGGCTAGAAGTCATGATGTTTCCTAAGGCCTCTCTCCTGGGCTTGTAGATGGCGGTCTTCTCCCTGTGTCTTCACGTGCTCTTTCCTGTGTGTGTATCTTCATTCTTCCTCTTCCTCTTTTGAGGATACTAGTCACATTAGATTAGGGCCCTCCCTAATAACTTCATTTTAACTTTATTACTGCTTTAAAGGCCCTATCTCCAAACACTGTTACATTCCGACATACTGGGGGGTTAGGACTTCAACATATGAATTTTGGGGGAACACAATTCATCCATAACACCTACCTAACACAAGGTTAAGAGATTGAGTGATGTGTCCAAAATAAAGCAGTGCCCCTTTATTTATTTAACCACTTATAAAATATCTTACAGTCCCAGGGCGCTTCCTGATCCTCTGCCATCTGTGCTCATCAGTAGCAACGTTATGAAATGGACTGAGCAGGTAGCACTGCCAGAAAATCAAGAATTAGGACCCAGATCTCTTGTAGTTTCTGTGCCCTGTTCACTACTCCACATGATCTACCACAGTGGGGAATCTAATCCATTTTACTGTGCTAAATTGTTGCCATCATTCACAAACACAAACTATAGTGGATAATTTAATAATCTTATTAACTGATGTTATTAATGACCACAAAATGACAAAATTAAGGACAAAGAAAATCACCTGGAGTATACTGTTGGTGAAGCAATAGCACAGGGTACAAAAGAATACAGACTATTCTAGGTCTAGGTTTCTGGAATAGAGACCAGATCATAAAAATCCCAACTGATCAGAAAAATACAAAGCTGTATGGTCCCAAGTGGGGAATATTTCATACAATGAAGACCTTCAAAGCTTCAAAGATTCTTTCATGTGCTATAACGTTATTGTTAAACAATAAATACACACTGTCGGAAATTTGGTTTTCCTTATCTCTTGACAAATCCACATGAATGGAAAGTTAGTTGGAGGAGGTTGGGGAGAAGAACCTGTGATTTCAAATCAAAAGTAGTTTTTGCCTTGGAAACTGTGTGCTATTAACTCCTCTTCAGAGTCTCACTACACTCCTTAACAATTGTGTCTTATGCAAGATTTTAAATTCCACTGTGCCTCATTTTTTCTCATCTATAAAATGGGGATAATAACTTTTACTGTGTAGAGTTATTGTGAACATTAAACAGATTTTTTTTTCACGTAAAGCAATCTGCACAGTGCTGGTGTGTAGCAGGAACTCCGCAAATGTTAGTTTCTGGCTCACTGGAGAGGAAACCACCTCTCCCAACCAGTGCACTGCTACCATTGCCCTAAAAATGGGATGTAGCCCTTCAATGCCAGCACAGAACCCACCCCCTTATGCCTAAGTGAGATGGATTCTCCCTTTCAACTCCAGGATCACTGAAGGAGAGACTCAGCCCTGCAATAAAACTAATGGCTGATCTTTCAGGGTCTCCAGGACACTGGAAACTCCAAAGGGCTAATGGGTGCAATGAATAAGGAGAAGATTAAACAAAATGAGAGGGGGAGAGAGAGAGAGAAAGAGAGAGAAAGAACCACACAGATGGACCTTTTTTTTTTCTTTTTATTCTCTTTTCAAATGCTTATTGTAGAACATTTCAACCAATTCAAAAAGATACAGAGAAGAGGGTGAGAATATCTGACATTTTTGGTGAATATCCTTCCAGGCCTTTCTCTATGCTAAAATAGATAAATGTAAATAATGTCTTAAAAAATGAGTTTTACCCTATGTGCTGTCTTGAAAACCGCATTTTTTTTCATCCTATGACTCATCATGGCTATCCATCCATATCAACAAATGCAGACTTACAGTCTTTAATAGCTGTAAAAATCCCATTGTATTAATATCTTAGACTTTATTTATCCAATCCCATATTGCTGAATATTTTGGTACTTTCCAATTATTTTCTATCAATTACAAATATTTTGTTAAACATCTTTGTATAATCTTCTCCAACTTGTCCAACTGTCTTTAGGATAAATTCCTAGGGTGGGATTGCTGGGTCAAAGGACACTGCCTCCGGAAAAGTGGTAACAATTTATATTTCCACTTCAAGCGTTGGGAAAATCCCAAACTCCAGCTGGCTCACTTCAAATTCACGACGGTGAAACTCACATGGAAACTCAACACTGCAATCTCACCACACATTTCCACATAGTTTGCTTTCCTACTCTTCAAGATAATCCTTTTAAATATTTTCATTTCTCACTAACCCTGCCGCATCCCTTCCCCTCTTACATGCTCAGCTGATGTCCTGGTTTCATACTTAAAAAAAAGAAATAAAAGCCATAGAGAGCAACACCATTACCTGTCCACCCCCAAATCAACACACACACACACACACACATACATACACACACAGTCCCAGGGCTCTTCCTGATCCTCTGCCATCTGTGCTCATCACAGATGATGAAATAGAGTGGGCAGATATCACTGCCAAGAAATCAAGAGTTAGGTCACACACTAGAACCCATTTTCTCCGTCTTCCTCCTTTGCCGTGGCAGAGTCCACCTGGCTAGCACTGGTCAACACTTTACTTGAACCACATTTGCCCAGTGATTTGAGTCCTCTCCTTCTCAGGAATTGGCATGTAAAATCAATACCGAAACAAGACAAAGACAGCCCAGAAAGAAACACAGATACAGATCAATGTCATATCACTCCTCTGCTCTTTCAACATATATTTACTGAACACGTACCACATGCCAGGCACTGAGGGAAGAGAAGGATGACCGAGATAGATTACTACTAGGTTTCTGTCCTGGAAGAATTTATAATCTCGTGGCGAAACAGATATAAACTAGCCAAGAAGCAAGACAAGCAGATTGTGACAGGTGCCAGGTAGAAAAGTGGGTGACTGGATAGACATGCAACAGGGTGGGAAGGGCTGGAGAGCAGTGTGTGAGGGTACAGACGGTGTGGGCCACAGTAAGGGAGCTGGACTTTACTGCAAATTCATTGGGAACACATTAAAGAGTTTCAAGCAACATGCTTGGAATTTCATTTTTAAAAGATCTCTTGAGCCAACTTGTGGAAATTGAATTTTATGGAAATCCAAACAACTACTTGGAGAACAGTCTCATTTTTTATATTAAAATCATAGGAATGTATGTACTCCTTAAACACACACAATGATGTACTCCTTAAAAAAAAATCCATCCCAAAGATCCATACCATAGAGTGCAAAAGCCCCACACTCAAAGCAGAGGTGAGTTATTTGTCAAGATCCCTTAGTGCTATAATTGCATTTTCTTTTCTTTTTTTCTTCCTTTTTTTTAATATTTGGCTTCATTAAAGTTTTTTTTTTTTAAGGGAAAGGAAAAACCAGATTTGAGCCTCTGAAAAAAATTTTGGCATAGATTCTAAACAAACACACTAAAGCCATATTCTTTAATCTTCTTAGATTCATAAATGAGCTATTTCCTTACTTAAGTACAATTAGGAATGGCTTATTTTCTCAATTTTAAGTGAGTTTCTGAAACACATCACATGACGCAGAGGATGAGTGGAAATTAGAAACTGTTGCTGCTCTTATAGTTCATGAACCATACCATCTTGCTTTTCCTCCATAATTTGCTAACAATGTCTGAAATCTAAGACCACCACCAGGACTTAACATATAATTCAATCAGAGTTTAAAGGATATTACCCAACTCAGCACTGTAGGTGGTTGTTTACATCATGCATGTGGTGATAAATTAGGAAATCCTTTGTATATTTAAGATTGTCCTCTCAGAATATTTGGATAGCCATGTAACAGTGACTTTAGGATTAAAATAAGATTGGAGGGGGTGGTCTAGAATTGTTTTCAGATATCTTAACACATATTTAAACTGAATATGTAGAAAAATATAATGTATTTACACAGGTATAAATTATTCCACCCCAAATAGTCATTGCTCTCAGGCAGCCCACAGGAGATAGACCTTTTGCCTGTACACACACTCAGCTCCCTGTGGGAAAAGCTCTCTGGCTTTCTCTTTCTCTCGCCTTCAGACTTTGTGGGGGCCACTGTGTGGACATCTTGAACCATTAATTTCCTAGGCTAATTATTTCAACAACTAACCCTGCTGGGCATTAAGGCTGTGGTTGGTGCTATTATTACGCTGAGATAAATGTTCTCTCCTATTGCACTATGTTCAAGATCTCTAAGGAGAGATTTTAAACCCAAAGAGGTCCCTCCAGAGTGCTGGGGACGCAGAAGAGGCACTGCTTCTCCCCATATCACTCACCCCAGCAGCCCATGATTACTGCAAGTTGTTTTGGGGAATTCTGCAAACAAGGCTAATTTCACAAGGTGTCAGTAAAACAGACATACATCCAATTGCGTTCTTAGAGCGGAAGTGAAGGGACACTTCTATATAGGGTGTCTCAATCCTTGTGGGAAGTGTCGTGGGAGATTATACGCTCAGATATCACACACCTTCCAGGTGTTCCTGGTGGTTTTCCTTCCCCTCCTTCACAGCTCTTCCCGGCACAAAATTCCCCGTCATCAGATCAGAAAGGAAAACTACCCAGTCGCTGCCCAGCCCTCCTCACTGCTCTGCCTTTTCCCCAAAGTTGTTCTTGCTGCCCTTTCATTTCTCTGCTCTGGCCCATCAACCCAAAAGGCTTTAGAGACCCATCCACCCCAACTGGGTACACACCCTCTTCTTGGGTTCCAAAGTTTTCTTTCTGCCCCAACTACCAGCTTCAAACTACCACTACCGTTCTCCCCTCCTTATCTTCCAAAGCCAGCTTTACCATGGTCACCATCATTTCTGAGATGTCTTATAAGAAAACAACAACCATGCCCCCCTTCCTTTTTCTTTAAACCCAATTCCAGCCGCCCAGGAGGGTAGAGGTCAGCATTGAGCTGCTTCTCCCTCTGGGGCCTGAGATTTTCTTCATCCCCCTCCGTTGCGGGAATGCTGCTCCCCCATCCTCACTGGTGGGAGCAAACACCTTTTGTTGGCTTAGTTTCCCAAGCATTTATTTCACTCCTTCGCAGTCTTCTCTAGCCTCTCTCCTTGCTCTCCGAGAACGTTCTATAAAGTTGTATAGGTCACACTTTATCCCAATTATTATAGAAAAAGTACACTTAACTACCATCAACGGCATTCCCATTGTAAGTACTCCCTCCTCCCCCAAACTAACCTCAAATCCTCCTCTTAGGCTGAGTGAGCTTGAGAGAAAGACATTCCTAACTTTCTCAGCTATTGGCAACTACATGCGGACAACCACACACATTATGCTTCAAATATCTTTGGTGAGATGATTCACATTCTTTAAAAAGAAGGCACAGATACAGTTATCTTATCTCTTACTTCTTTCGACAATTACAATATTTTCACCAAGATAATCAGCTTTTCCATTAACTTGATCCTTTCCTGAAAAAACTGTTCACAATTTCTCTGATCACCAGCCTGACCAGGCTTCCCTGGGGGTGGGGGATTAGTCTGCTCACCCCGTGCTGTGCACTTCCATCCTAACCCCATGGAGCATCCTTAGCCCATTGTTAATTCTTCCATGTGCATTGAATGTATACCAGGTGCTGGGGAAGGCTAGGAAGGAGAAGGGAGGAGGGGCTGGGTCGCACAAATGACCGAGTCACTGAGGGTCTAGCTGAGCAAAGATATATGGGATACAAAACCAAAAATAACATCATGAAGTCAATGGAATAACAGGGTGAAGTGCTCAAGGGAGCCCAGAAGAGAAAACAATTCCATTATGGGCAGGGGAGGGTATGAGGAAGATAATTTTCACAGCAGAGAAAGGGAAGGGGCATTTTGGACTGAGGAAGCAGCCTTGAAATGTAGACTGTATTTAGAGACCATCTGGCAGCCTGGCGTGGCTATGGGGGAAATTTGATAATTCCACGGGGAACAAGAGGGACACAGAACCTCCATACCAAACCCTACTATCCGGGGGCCTAGAATCCTCCTTGTTTCATGTCGGTTAGGCAAATAAAAGTATTTTTTAAGAAGGAATTTAAAAGAAGATTTGCATGGCTAGTGAAATCTTTGGAATTACAGGAGGGACTCACAAATAACAATAGCTATTCTTCTTCTTCTTTTGTCAAACTCCAAGCGATTGAGGACATACATGGTATTTTACAGCTGAAGGAACCTTAAAGATCAACTCATCCAGCCCGCTTATTTTACAGATTAGGAAGCTGAGGTCCAGGGAGAAGTTCCTTGCCCCAAATCCACCGCTAGTTAGGGGCAAAGCTAGGCTGCAGCACTGATCTTCTTAAGCCAGATCACTCGCCACGAAAATGTGTCAATCTGTGCAGCCCTGCTGCCCATTTGCCTTATTTTTCAGAGAAGAAAAAGCAGTGATTAGAGTTTAAGAGGTTTGCCTGAAGTTGCCCAGCCACTGGTGGCAGGGGACACCTGGCCAACACTCTCTTGTAAACATTCTTACTAAAATTAAACCCATTCACGGGACAAAGCATGAGACAGAAGAGTTAAGTGTGGTGATTAAAGCCCCAAACCCCACCTATCTGCAGTCGTGACCTGGGTAAGAAATACGGGGGCCAGAAGAGGTCTGCTTTGCCTCAGCTGCTGCCAGCCTAACCCCGCAGCACAGCTAAGCTGCAGGGAGTTCTTTCTCCACTAAGCGCTTAGCTGCAACGTGGTTTAAATTAGACATTTCTTGCCTGAGTAGAACAAATCACTTAGGTTATATGCTGACAAAAAAGGAACAGTCTGCATGCTTGGAAAGCTTAGGGGGAATTAAATAATGTGCTGTCACTTCAGAGTTGCTCCTCTGTCCTCTCACCGCCACCTCCCAATTGCCTGTGGGAGCTGCAGAGCCTTGCGTGCAAGCTGCGCCATAACCCAAGGCTTAACATAAACTTGGGCTCTCAGGTCATTGGGAAATAACAGGTATATCCGGTTGGGCCTTTTGTGCTTGTCTGCACGCAAATTAAAAGCTCGTGCATAGCTGAACTACTTGGAGCCTCTGGTTACAGAGAAGGGAGGGTGACTTGGAATAGAATTCTCGCACAATTGCCCTGTTTATTTTTCCAGGGAATCGGGTGACAGAGCGTGTTTATGGGAAGTTCTCACCTCTGGGAGGCTGAGCTCAGACAGGGTGAGATTTGGAGGTGGCCTTGTGCCAGATGGTCTGCTGGGGAGCAGGGCTCCAAAGGACTCCAAGTTCAAACTTTGAAGGGAATTTGTTCTTACAGGGAGGAGGTTGGGAGGGGTGGGGGGCGAGGGGGGGTGCCAGATCCCGAAATTCCTGGCTGGTAGCAACAATGCCAAGACAGCTTAGTCTTAGTCTTAGTTACTTGCCTGCAGGGAGAGAGCTAGGATGGGGAGGAACAGGAGGAGAACTGAAACCTTGGGGGCCATGCACTGAAGGCTGTCACCTCAGCTCCCCACCTCCCTAAGTTTTGTGATGCCCCCAAATACAATTCAGCTCTGAACCCTCTGGAAGGCTGATTGGAGGAGGGATGGAGTGTCCACTCTGTCCTCACGTTTCTTCCAGTGGGAAGCAGCAATATTCCCTTTGCTGTGACTATAGTCTCCCTGCCTTAAACAGGAGAAACCTATGCCTGTTGCCCTCCCACTGTGAGGTTTCCTCTGTCAGGTGTCTGCACACCTGGTGTGGCTGGGAAGCGATAGAGAGCTTTTGCAGCCTGGTGGTCCTGAATTCAAATTTCAGCTCAACCACCACAGGAGCTGTGTGACCTTAATTGATAACTCCAACTCTTCCTGCCTTGCTTTATTTGTCTGTAAAAAAAGGGATTAGGGTAATAGTTATCTCAAAGGGTTGATTGTACAGGATTAATGAAACAATTTATGTCAAGTTCTTGGCACACTGCCTGGCTCAAAATGCTCAATAGATGGTAGTTCTTACATTATTATAGTATATTCTTATTGTTACCACTGGTACTATTGGCAGAGCTGCGATCCAAAGGTTTCCGACTGCGCCTCGATTTCAGGCTGTGGCTCAGATGCCCTCCAGGCTCCACGCCTGAGCAAGATCCACTTACCTCTCCCACTGAGCTAGGCTCCTCCAGCTACCTGACTCAGGCACCACCTGGGCTCTAGGCAGCAGGGATTTGGGTACCACTCTGTCTGCCTCTTCTTCCTAGCCCTTCTTGGGGTTAAGGTGCATCATCTGGGCAGGTGGCTGCTGTGGGACATCTTTCTAGCCAGACACCTGGTGGTGGCACCTCTGCAATAGCCCAGCAAGGTTGCAGTGCTGATTCAAGGTGCCTACCCTTGTCCCAGGGGGCTTTTCTATTAAAATCAGTAGCTGAGACATCATTCCCTGTGAAATCCACCCCACTCTCACCAACTTCCTATGCCAAGAACATAGCCCCTTTAGATCTTTTTTTTTTGATGGAGAGATATACACACACATACAAATCACGTTCTTAAGCTTAGACTGTGGTTCTCAAAGTGTGGTCCAAGAGCCCCTTGGGGTGACCCTCAAGACCGTTTCAGGGGATCCACAAGGTTACAGCTATGGTTTTAAGAGGTTCTTTGCCTTCCTTCCTCTCATTATCTCACAAGTTTACCCAGGAGTCTTTCAGGAACTACACGATGTTTGACATCACAACAGACTGAATGGAGGAGCAGATATGAGTAGTCAGCTGTCTTCTGTTAAGTCAGAAATTAAAGGGATTTACAAAAACGTAAAACAATGCCACTCTGTTTTTGATTTTGGAAAATATAGTTATTTTCCATAAAATACATTATTTATGTTACATGTATTAGGTTTATCATTTTTAATGAGCTAATGAATACATATTTCAATTTTTTTCAGCTTTAATTTCCAAAATTGTAAATATTGATAGATCTAACTTAGATAAACAATAGTTATTTGGAATCTACAATAATTTTTAAGAGTTTAAAGAGGTCCTGAAAACAAACCATTTGAAAAACACTGAGCTAAGATTTTGGCACTGGAACCTATGAAATCATTGCTTTGCTCACTTACTTCTAAATAAAGCTATCATTTCTGGGGATTGGAATAGTGTGAATTTTATGGGTAATTTTAATATAATGGGTTTGAGCTTTGCAGATCTAGTCGTAAAGCCCATATGGAGGCTTCATGCCAACTCTCTGTATGTTCCAGCCACTGTTTTAAGGGAAGATTTTCTAAGCCTTCCCAAGATTTTATTGTAAATTATGGAGACTAAGTCGTGCTGGGCAGCTACCAAGGGTACTTTACACTGGAAGGGGAGGGGAAGGATTTGAATTATATCCAGTACTGGAACCAAGATGGCTTTTCCTCTTGGGATCCTGAGCCCCTGGAGGGAATCAGCTCATCCTACTGGAGAGGCATCGGAGGGGCCCAGTCCTTAACAACCATAACAGTATGAGAGAAGTCTGTACTTGGCGCAGAGTTGGGAGGCAGGAGCTTCCGCAAGACCTGCGATGGCGGGCCGTCGTGCCTACTGGTGAGGTACCGATAGACTCTGGAACCTGAAGACCTGAGTTCAAATGTTGCCCTGCCCTCACTTGCAATCTGAACTTTTGACAAACAGTTCACTGTCTCTGAGCCTTAATCCCCTTACATGTAAAGCAGACTAAAAATACCAGTATTTTTAGGATGACTGGGAGAAATAAATGAAAGTGTTGATGTAAAGCATAGAACACAGTGCTTGCCACTAGAGGGAAATATTAGCTACCTTCCTTTCTCTGTCCCCAGCTTGCTGTGCAGTGTTAGGGACTCTGAGAGAATAGGGGAGCACAAGCCACAGGCCCTGGCCTTACGATTATAACTTCAGAGAGGAGCATTCTCCTCCCATCTAGCAGGGCACAGTGCTCTGCACGTGACACTCAAATTTTGGGGGTGTTTAGTCCTTGTTAAATGATATGTGTAATTTGATTTTCAATTCCCTAATCTGCCACGGAGAGCCTCAGGTATTATGCTCAGAGCCTAGAGTCAAAGAGAACAGAAATGGGGGTTCCTGCTGGTTCAGAGTCCCTCCTGTGTCCCTGCTGTGGAAGTGGTTTCCATTTCACCTCATGGCCCCAGGGATTGCACTGGGGTGTGGTTGGTAACTTGGGGGTTCAGGACTCAGTCACATCTTTACTGCATCAGGGAGTCCCTGAAATAGTGTAAGAGAGTGAGGTGCCCGAAGGCATGGCCACAGTGCCACGTTCTCAAGGCTCAGAAGCTGACAAGCTCCTCCTTCCGTCTGCATGTAAACCCTTGAAATGCGTTACCCATCAGGGACTGACTCAGCACAATGGGAAAAGGAAAAACAGAGGTTAGTCAGCACCAAAGTACAGACAATTGAATCTAACTTTCCATTTTGGACTGGGGAGCATTCTGGACGATTTCCTCCCTGGCATTTAAGAAGGGAGAGCTGAGAGCCTCCTGCCTTGCCTTCTGGTACAAGTCCCCGAGGCAGGCTCAGCTCCCCTCAGTGCAGCTGTCAGATGGGCCATACCCCCCTGGTCTGAGGCCACAGTACACTTTGACCCAGAGCTGTAACCTAAGAAAAGAAGGCGGTGTCTTCTGGGAAGCTGGATAGCATTGCTTCATTTGTACAAATCTCTGGGAGGTCCCACAACAGCACTCCCTTGAGTTTTCTCCCATTTGCACTGCATAGAGTGGTGTTTTTTTTTTAAATTCTCCTTGGCAGGGACTTGCATGCGTGTTGTCCTGGAGCCTCGTTACTGAAGGGGCCACGAAGCATCCCTACAAGCCACGGAGGGACTTGCTAAGGCCTAGCTTGGAAGAAGGAACCCAGCACGGCCTCCCCAGGATCTTTTGGAAACACAGCCTCCTCCTGCCTAAAGAACTGCCTCTGTGCTAAGGGTCCTGATGCAGAGCATGTCTGGGTGAGGTGACACGAGGTGAGGAAAAAGTACTGCATAGCCGCCATCTGGGAGTTGGGGGAAAACACAAGTTGGCTATTGGTGCTGTGCTCTCCTGCCAAGCGCAGATGGTTCTGTGAGACCAGCCTTTTACAGGCAGCAGCAAGTGGCCTCCCACGGAATAATGGTAACAGCTAATGATGTCTGAGCACCCACTGCGTGCCAGGCACTGTTGTAAAAGCTTTGCACGTGTTAGCTCATTTAGTTCTCAAAACAATTCCATGAAGTCAGTCCCGGTATCACCTCCATTTTACATCTTCATTTACTGAAGTGTGCACTAGACCCAGAGAAGTGATTTATGGCACACAAGTCACTCAGCTATACATGGTGGAGCCAGACTCAGAGCCTGGCAGTCTGGCTCCGGAGGGATGCTATTAAGCACTCAAAGTGCTGGCTGAGAAAGACAGGAGGAGGTGATCGGTGTCACCTTGGGCTGTCAGGAGCTTGCAGGTGGGTAAAAGCATGCCACCCTGGGAGCCGTCACATTGAACCCAGCAGACTGTGTCTTTATTACTGTGAGGTTCAAGTCTTTGCCGTGACTTGGATTTTACTGGACGGCAATAAGGGCTTAGTAGTAACAGTAGTATTAGTAGTAATAATTATAATAATGGCTGACTGTTCTTGAGAGCCCACTCTGCCATCAACTATGCTAACTAGTTTCCACACAGTCAATACCTCATTTAATCCTCACGACTACTCTCTGTGGTTTGGATATTATCTATCTGTATGAGTGAGGAAACTCAGGCTCAGAAGGGTTAAATAATATGGCCAAGGGTACAGCTTATAAATTAGAGAGCTGGGCCTCACACCCAGATGCCAAACTCCTAATAACTGGGTATGCTGGCCGTATTTCTTTTAATTTCCTCTGCAAGATTAGACAAACCCGGAAGGCATTTGGGCCTGTGCCCAGGGGCTTGTAAAGAACTGTCATCTTCTCAGATGGGGTATGGAGGTGCGCTGGGTACTCTCCCCGACCCTGGCCTCAGTGATGTCTTCACAGGGAAGCAGAGAGCTGGAATCCCGGCCGCCCCCCCCCGCCCCGCCCCTGCAACATTTTATGGGCTTTAATCTGGGGATTTCCCTCATTTGTCAGGAAGAGGAGATGATCCAAACAAAAGCACACATAGCCTTTAAAATAAGGAATAGGTCTGAAAGACAATGTTTTTGTTCCATATTTGCAAAGCTAAGATAAAGGAACAGCCCTTTATAGAATGAAAAGGATTTTGGTACATGCTACTTGGTACAAAAATCAAGGTTCACAGGGATGCAAACTGGCACACCTTTTTAGAAAACAATGCCGTGATACCATCATTTATGCTTATATCCCCTTGGCTCCAGCATTTCTACCGGGAATTCATGCTGAGGGAATACTTGCAAATGGATACAGAATTGCACAGAAACATGAAATCACCACAGTGGAGTCTATAATAATAGAATTGAGAATAACACAAATGACCATCTGAGTCATTTGTTTATGGTTAAATAAATTATATCATAGTCATACTATGCAATAGTTTAAAAGCATCTACTGCTCTATACTTTCTATTATATTTAGGTCACCAAGATAATTGTTAAGTTGAAAAAAAGTCATCAAACAGTAATTCTAGTATGATTACATTTGTATTAAAAATATGTGTATACATACACATATAACATATACTACCATATGCATGTACATAAAAAGAAAGCATATAGTTCCTGTGGTTATTTCTGGGAAAGGATGAGAGTGTGGGTTTTCTCATTTTTCTGCATATTCTTATATATTGATTGACTCTTTTGCAACAAGAGTCTATTTATGTACTATGTGTATGTGTTTTAAGAACTAATATCTGGCCAAAAAGGAAAAATAATTTAATATACATAATATTGTATATGTATAATAATGTAAATATATAACACAAATCACAGTCCCAAGATTTTTGCCTAGAAATAGTTGAAAGTGGGCTAGTAGTCACCTGGCCACAGACATGCTTTCCTGGATGATTTCCCTGTCCTGTTCCAGTCTCTGCTCCTCAGGGATGGCAAGAGTATTAACATAGCCGCTGTGGGCTGGAACACTGTCCTAAAGCCACAAGATGCATTTAATAGAAATAAATGTAAAATCTCATACTTAGTTTTTTAAAAATAAATTACACAGTGTAATTAAAGACTCAGCCAGCTATCAAGTCCTATATTAAAAAGATGAAGATTTTAATTGATCACAAGCTTAGCAGAATACATATATCTTAACAGTGGTATGCAGATGTTTTAAAACAGGCCAAAAACTTAGTTTGCATTAAAAGGAACACTATGTGTGATGGGAAGTAACCACATCCTGGGCTGGACAGGAGTCACCTTTGGGATATTGTGTTCAGTTTCAGGCACATACTTAGATGGGCTTATTGAAAAACTACATTGCCCAGAAGTACAGATAAGGAACTGGGACATTTTTAATTGATGGAAGGGCTGGCTCAGAGGCAGCACAGCAGCCATCTTCAAACATATTACGTGAAAGGAGAATTAGTGTGGGTTTATGACACGCCAAAGGGGGGCTCTAGGTTCAGCAGAAGGCAAGAAATTTCACTCAGATTTGTTCTTAATTTTGGGAAGAACCTCCTAACATCTAGAGATTTCTAACCAAAGCAGTCCAACAATAGAACAGACCACAGCTGAGAGATGGTCACTTCACTAGCAGAAGGTAAAAATCCTGTTGGGAGGCAGTGGTCACAAAGCTGACGTATAATTATCTAGTCCTTGTGTTCTCTTTTGAGATTGTGTAGGAGAGGACTAACTGCTTAGGTTACTTAACTATCAATTATTTTCTCAAACCCTGGGTGCAACTGGATGCGACTATAGTTTTTAACCCAAATTTTTGTCCTTTTGTGGAAACAGAAGAAAACCTGGGAGGAAATACAAATCTAACACTAAAAACTAAGAGGTTAATGAAGGGGAAAAAAAGAAAGAGAGATTGGAACGTGGATCCTAACCACCCAAAACCTGTAAGCTGTACCAGTCAACACGCCGCCCATGGCTCGATGTTGTGATTTGGCTGAGCCCAAATGTACATTCTGTCTTTTTTCGGGGTGGTGATGGGGGGGGGGTAGTTTACCTGTTGTTGCTTTATGTATTTTCTTGGTAACTTGGTAAATATTTATTTTTAGAAAACGAAAATAAAAATGAAAACCAGTATCCTTCATCTGCCTAAAGATTTTCTGGGCTTGGTCAAAAAATTAGGGAAGTAAAGCTTTTCTCTGCTGTTCAAAGTCACGGACGGCAGGCTCCCTGCTCCACTGTTAGAAAAGTAAATCTTCCGAGCTGGATGGGGTGGTGGTAGAAACCCAGAGGACAAGTGTGCAAAAGCAGCCACAGACCTTGGCATCCCTTCCCGGCAATGCCTGCTCACTACGGTCCCGGTTCTGGTTTAGCTCCAGGGTTTGATGTTTTGCTCCTTGTCCTTTACCTCAGTTGCTCCCTCTCCCTGGCCTCTCGTCTTATTTCCTTCACTACCACTTGTCTTCTCCCTCTGCCCCCACTCTTTACTCTCCTGTGAGAGGGAACGCAGACAGGAAGGGAGATGGGGCGCAGGGACGGCGAGGGGGCGCTTGAGAAGAGAGTGGAGGTCTCAGAGGGAACGTGGTGAGGATGTTAGGCGTGGACCCAGAGAAACAGAAAATGAGAGAGAAGAAGAGCAAAGGGAAGAAAAAAGGCAGAGAAGGAAGGAAACCAAAAGCAGCAAAGAAGTGGGAGGATTCACTGGGAAAAAACCATCAGAACTACTGCAATCTCGCGCAGACATTTTTGTAGCCTTGAACTCCGAGAGTGACATCAGATGGGGGACCCTGAACTACAGATCAACCCCAGGTTCTTTCCCCTGTCCTTTCTTATAAGAAACTCTCAGCTTCTGCTGAGAATCAATTGGGCAATGCAAGATCCAAATATTATGAAGATCTTTCTTTCTTATGTTCTTACATTTAACTTTTAATTTTGATTTAATTATGAACTTACGGAAGAGTTTCAAGAATATCACAAAGAACTCTCACTTATCCAGATTCTCCAATGCACATTTCACCACGTTTGCTTTATCAATTTCCTCCCTCTCCCTCTCCTTCTCCCCCCACCCCTCTCTCTATTTTTCCCTTGAACCATTTGAGAGTAAATTGCAGACACTGATGCAAATATTATGGAAGCATTTTGGTGGGAAACTAGAAGAATACAGTGTAGTTCTGTGGTTTTCATTAATACCAGATTATATAGAAAGCACTTAAGAAGCAATCAGGTCAGCAGGAGACCTGGGGGGGAGTGGTAAGAAACTTAAGCTGCATCGACTTAGCAAGTAACTGTCTTTTCTTAGATTTACTTAGGTCAATAAAAATAGCAAACTCTTCCAAAGCAGCTTCTAACCAAACTTTACATAGTATTGAGAAAACATCAATTGTCTAGATCAAATAATATTAACAAAAATGGGGGTGGCTTTGGTAGCTAATACCCCTGGTCCCAGCCACTCCATCCAAAAAACCTCAAAACCAGCACTGCTTAATACAAAGACAGAGAATAGGGAGAATCCTGTTAGTATGTACAATCGTTCATTGACTCTAAAATACACCTTCTTTTACTTTACATTTCAACATCTCTGAAATCTGGATGTATCTTACAATCAAAGGCACAATTACAATTGGTAGCTTCTCCCCCTCCACCATACTAGTACATGAAATAATGGTGCATTCTACAAATGATGGCTTCTGAGATTAGATAAAATTTTTTTTGAGCTCTGTGGTTCCCAGCCTGTGTATTACCAGGAGCATGGAAGCAGTGTAATTCAGGTGAGGCACAGGGTTTTGGTATCAACTCCTAAGAATCCTCTCAATTTCCAGCACGTGGAAATCCTATAGCTCCTCCTCCGTCATTCCCTTGGTCACTTTGGACACTTGGTATGTCTATTCCTGTTCCTCCTACCTACCAGCATGTGTCTGATTACTGATTCCTGCCACCCCAATATCAAGGGCTTGCCAGAGATGACTGCTTCTACTGCACTCTGCTCAGTGCATGTGGGTATGTATGTATGCTTGGAGGGGGTTGGAAGAGCACAGTACTTACCCATAAAATTGACATGGGATCATGCTAGAGAGACAGACCACAAAGAAAGCTGACTTCCAGCCTGCTAGCAGAAGGACAGAGCTTTCTTGGCTATTGGCTCCAGGGACAATGCATCTATCTGCTGATTTAAAATTAATAATAATGATCATAATAATAATGATGATGGGTTTGGGTTATCCTCCAACCCAAAGAAAGGAAAGAGCAGACATGTATACACGGAGTGGACTATGGCAGCTCTTTGGCTTCCTAGCATGACTTACCTATCTCTTTTTCTGACAGACCAGCCCTTGGCCACAGGCTAAAACCCAATACCAGCCTGGCTCATCAGATTCCTTCTAGCACCTTGGAAAAGAGATATTCTTCTTCTCTTGGGGTTGTTAATCTGAGGCTGCCCATGGCCAGCTTCCCTGGTGGGGAGAAATTGCTAAACAAAGCAAAGACCAGCACAGATAGTGACCAAGGAGGACAGCTCTGGATCCTTCCATCCTGTGAACTACCACAGTTACTCTTCTCTGCCACATGAGCCAGTGCATTCCTGTCCTGCTTAAACAAGCTTAAGCTGTTCCTTGGAATCAAAACAATATAAGGTATTTTAAACCTCTACTTTAAGCTATCCCTCTAGCTTAGCTGTTCTTTTTGAAAGTTATATGCAGCAAACCAAGCTTGAGATTTGGGAGGGCA
Source organism: Daubentonia madagascariensis (assembly GCA_023783475.1). NCBI lineage: Eukaryota > Metazoa > Chordata > Mammalia > Primates > Daubentoniidae > Daubentonia > Daubentonia madagascariensis. The sequence goes on along the minus strand of JAKFHU010001035.1, from coordinate 32,321,598 downwards.
AAATGCCCATAGTCTATGCTGATCGAAAGGAGATTCCTGGGCCTTAGGTCCCAGCTTATGTTGAGAAGTTGTGGTAATAATGAAATGACAGATTCTGACTAAAGGAAGGGCCACACCTTATGCTGGATCAGGGTACCCCCAGAACGCTTTGGATTTATCCAAAGTCTTCATCAGGTACCACATGGACCTTCCAAAGAGGTTTGCACCATAAAGCCCTAAGAATCTGAGGCCTGAAGATTCTGATGAAGAAGGTGTTCCCATAGCTAGCCATTCTGGTTCATCATAACTGATAAAGGCCTATCTTTCCAACAGTATTTGCCCTCCTGGTTCCTCTGCTTTTTGAGGAATGTCCTAGAAAAAGAGCTGAGCCCAGGAAGCTATAGCTTGGAGGATATATCTGAACTATTTGCTGTAGCAGGAAGGCATGCATCTAGTTGATCTAAAAACTACATGGCATTATTGAGGAGTCAAACAGTAGGTCTTAGGAACAGCCTTGCTTTATGCTTTTTAAAATAGGAATTTACTTGGTTTAAAGACAACTTCCATCTGCTCTAATTCTGGCAGAGATACTGTGATAAATGCTTTTAAGAATGTTGACAGCCCAGAATTGGCATTATAGCCCATAGCTAATTCTCGTCTGCTAGATTAAAGTCTAGGAGAGACTGATGCATGCAACACAGTCCTGAATGGTTAGGCAAGGGTTCTGCTAAAGTTGGACATTGTAAGGTTGTTATGAAACTCATTTCAAGGATATGTAGGCCAACATAGCTCTGGGAAACCAATGCTTATTAAACCAATGCAGTTGCTTGAAAACTAACCTCATCATTGATCTGAGGATTCCATCACGGTATGTGAAATCATTCCCAGAGAACCTTTCAAATGCTACTGAATAAAAGCTTTTACATAAAGGCATTTTCTTATCAGGTCTGATATTTTATTGCTGGTTTCAATCTTCCAAGAAGTTGACTCTCTGCAGATACCCTTTCATGTTTCTTATGATGTAACCACTTACTCCAAGGTCAGCTACGAGTCAGCAGTCCATGTGCCTCTCTCGTAACCAATTTAATGGCAAAGGGTGAGCATACTATTTTTTTTATGATCCTCAGAATTCTCAATGATGAAAACAAAAACATTTAAAATATTTTCCCAGCTGAATGTTTTTAAAAGGCAGGCAAGAAACAAGGCCTTTCGGCCTCTTATCTGCAATTTTCTTCCCTGTAAACTCATATGAGGGATCCGGAGTGGGACTTTGTGGGTTCAAATCCTGGCTCCACTTCTTGATTGCTGTGTGATTTGGCTTAAGCCACACAACCTCTCTGAACCCCAGTTTACTCATCTGTGAACTTAATAGCAGGAGATTCACAGCCCTGGTAGAGTTCAAAGGTTGTCAGTGGTAAACTCACAGCTTTTATATTTACCCTTGGTGAGGCCCGGAGGTACAATTACTACCTTGTTAACTGGATAGATCCCACCTCCTCCCTCGGGGTCGCCCTTTCCCCAGCCTCGCGGAGAAGACCTTATTCTTTTAGGTATCTTGAAAATAACAATACTACAGGCGCCAGCCTGTTGGAAAGGGCTCAGCCCCGGCCACAGCGCCTTCTGCTTCCCTTTTAAAGGAAGCGACCCCTACTGGAGCGCACGCGTTGCCTGGGAAGGGCACGGAGCTGCGGGTGCGCGGCAGGGTCGCCATGCGCGGTTGGGTCCTGCCTGAGGGTGGTGGCCGGAGCGTCCGCCCCGCTGGCCTGGCCGGCGCTGCCATGCGTGCGCCGCCGAGGGTGGTGGCGGCCGGCACCCCACCCTCGGCCACCGCCTCTGCGTGTCAGGTGCTGTGAGAAGCGCGGGAGGGGCGGCCGCGGGGACCGCCCAAGGATATGACTGGAGCCGACTTTCCAGAAGCCGCGCACGCAAAGCACAGCTCCGCACGCAAAGGGGAGGCGACAGCGGAGGAAACTGTACAACCCGATGAAGTTCGCAGGCGCGCGATTTGCCTCCTCCTGCCACTCTCCGCCCTCCTTCCAGAGCGTCCCTCCCTGATCTCTTCCCCTCCCCCAACCCCCTGCCTCGCAGTTTCGCCCCTGCTTGGCTCCACGCCCTGCGCCAACCGCCTGCGACGCGGCCGGGCTGCCTCCAGGGGTTGCTTCTACGCGGGAAATCGCAGGGCCAGCTGCGCCCCGGGAGTGCCGGCCTTTGTGTGCCCTAGAACGGTCGGGGCCCCGGGGCCGGGGAGCGGCTTTTTTCAGGGATTCCACATCTCGCCGCACGAGGTGGAAAAAAATTTTGCACGTCAAAGGGCCTCAACTGCGGGGCCAATTTGTTTGCAAGAACTTAAGAAAAATAAAATAAATAACCAGGGGCATTGCAAGGCAAACCGCCACCACAACCCGAGCTTTCCTTGTTTCTAAACGGACAGGTTTCCCTTCCCGGCTCGGGCGCCTGCGGATCGTTGGTGCGTTCCTCTCGGGGAACAAAGCTCGTGGCACCGAGAGGTAAGGGAGGTCGTGCGCTCGGGGCGTGGGCACGCTCCCACCCAGAGCGCAGCGGCGTGGGCTGGTTCTGCCCCGAGCGCGGCTCCGGGGAAATCGTGCAGTCTCGATTTGGGGTGACTGTGATTAAGAGCGCCTACTCGACAGAGGAAAAGTTCGCACCGCCGCTTCCAGTAAAGCCGCAGGTGTAGGTCCAAGGCCGTCGGGATGCGCCACTGCCGCTGGGACTGGCCACCGCGCTCCCAGACGCGAGCCCGAGTCCGAGCGGTGTGGACATTGCAGGCGCGCCCCGCCCCCCTCAAGCCCCGCCCCGCCAGGTCTCGTTTTCCCTCCTGCTACACAGTCCTTAAAACCTAAAACGCGGAGAAGCGGGATGGCGCGTTCTGACTCTGCAATGTGAGCAAACACCTCCGCGACGCCAGCTGTGAGAGCCGTGCAGGGGGCATGGGAGTTGACGCTACTCATCGACCCCCAGTCTCAATCCCAACGCTGTGAGAAAACGCCCACTTTGCCAGAGCCCCACGTGCAGCGGGGCTCTGCAAAGGAGGCACCTTTCTCCGTCCCCATCCCAATCCAAGCGCTCCTGGCTCTGAGGACGCCAAGAGACTTCAGAGTGGGTGCTAAAGCTCCCAGAGCGGGCAGCAGGTGTCCAGGGCGGGCCTCTGGGTTCCTGGAGACTCTCGGGCTGACGTCTTGCGTTCGGTAAAGGCCCCAGCCCCTTCTCCGAGCCGGCTAACCCGCGCCACTGGAAACCGCGCCTCCCCGCAGGTCAGTCTGTCGGCGGAACCGCCTTCCCGCGCCCTCTTTTGATGGGTTCCTGCAGGTCAGGGGCGGGGTGGTAGGCACTTTAAAGGAAACCAAGAGCCACCGCCTCCATGCCCGCGGTGTTGGCCCTGAATTTCAGGAACCGTTACGCCGCGCCTGGTGGGGGCGGGGGGTGGCGCTGGGTCACGGAGAGGCGGAAACACGCCCTCTTCTCTTCTCCACGGGTTATTGGGCTGGGGATGGGAAGGGGCGTCTTTGGCCACTTCTCCAGAGAGCCAGCGCTGACCTGACCTACCCACGGCCTCCTCTCTACCCAACGGCACACAGTAGTCCGAGGTTGGGGCAGGGGCGTGAGGCGCTTGTTACCTTCTCTGCACACGTGTGTCACGCCCTCACCTTTCTGTCCCCAGCATGGCCACCAGCCTCAGCCTGGACGACCCTTGGCCGCTAAGCCTCTCTGTCCAGCAGACTACGCTCCTGCTACTCCTCTCGGTGCTGGCCGCCGTGCATGTGGGCCAGTGGCTGCTGAGGCAGCGGCGGCGGCAGCCGGGGTCCGCGCCCCCGGGCCCCTTCCCGTGGCCGCTGATCGGAAACGCGTTGGCCGTGGGCCGGACGGCTCACCTCTCCTTCGCGCGCCTGGCGCGGCGCTACGGCGACGTCTTCCAGATCCACCTGGGCAGCTGCCCCATAGTGGTGCTGAATGGCGAGCGCGCCATCCACCAGGCCCTGGTGCAGCAGGGCGCCGTCTTCGCTGACCGGCCGGCCTTCGCCTCCTTCCGCGTGGTGTCCGGCGGCCGCAGCATGGCTTTCGGGCATTACTCAGAATACTGGAAGACGCAGCGGCGCGCGGCCTATGGCACTATGCGCGCCTTCTCCACGCGCCAGCCGCGCAGCCGCCGCGTCCTCGAGGGCCACGTGCTGGGCGAGGCGCGTGAGCTGGTGGCGCTGCTCGTGCGCGGCAGCGCGGGCGGCGGCTTCCTGGATCCGAGGCAGCTGACCGTCGTGGCCGTGGCCAACGTCATGAGCGCCGTGTGCTTCGGCTGCCGCTACAGCCACGACGACGCCGAGTTCCGCGAGTTGCTCAGCCACAATGAGGAGTTCGGGCGCACGGTGGGCGCGGGCAGCCTGGTGGACGTGCTGCCCTGGCTGCAGCTCTTCCCCAACCCGGTGCGCACGGCCTTCCGCGAATTCGAGCAGCTCAACCGCAATTTCAGCAACTTCGTCCTCGACAAGTTCCTGAGGCACCAGGAAAACCTTCGGCCCGGGGCCGCCCCCCGTGACTTGATGGACGCCTTCATCCTCTCTGCGGAAAAGAAGGCGGCAGGGCACTCCGGCGACGGTGGCGCTCAGCTGGACTTGGAGAACGTGCCCGCCACTGTCACGGACATCTTCGGCGCCAGCCAGGACACCCTGTCTACCGCGCTGCAGTGGCTGCTCCTCCTTGTCACCAGGTAAAGCCTCCAGGAGGCGTGGGTCAGGCCTTCCTTTTCCCCTCTGAAAAAGGCAGAGTGGGGTATGATGAGGTCGCAAACAGCGCGCGGAGTTTGGGGTTTCGATCTAGGTCCCCACCCCTCAAAACTAAGATCGCGTCTCGAAAGCAACGCCCAGGGCCGTACGGTGCGGGCCCAGACACGCGCGCGCACACCCCACCGGGCGGTGCCTCGATCTCCCCGCATGTCCGAGCTTGTCTCTATCCTCCCCTCCCCCGCTTGTGAGTGCGAACAAATTTGTAAGAATCCCCCTCGAAAACCAAGATTTTTGAACTGCCCGCAGATCAGCCCTAGTATCTTTCTCCCTGGCGTGGTGGAAACAAAATTGGAATGGTTCCGAAAGAAAGGGTAACGCCGTAAATACGTTAAACACATTAGCCTCGGCGCGGATCGGAGGCCGCCCAGCCCCGGCGCTGAAAGCGAAACGCCGCTCAGGGCTTTGTTCCCGGGCAAAGGAAGCCGGCAGAGGCCTGCCTGGGGGATGCGTAACGCTCACGAAGACTTTCGGAAGGCGGCCAAAAACCAGCTGGCAGTGCTGGATTTATAAAATTGCGGCGCTAGGAGTAAGAGAAGCGTCGGCATAAAAAGCAATCACTTTTACCGAGTGCAGCGTAGCATCTAGGAAGGCATTCGGGGTATCCAGAACCCCTGCGCTCGGCTCAGTTAGCTGACCCCAATGCCCCCCTTGAGAAAACGGCACGGACCTCTGCTACACTCCAACACGCACGAATTCCACAGGTCCCCGGTGTTGGGTTGTCAGATTCACTAAATTAAAAATAAATTTTACACAGGAACTGACTTATACTGAAAGATCAGTTGCTGTTTTTCTGAAATTCAGATTTAACTGGGCGGCTTGTGTTTTATCTGGAAGTCTTACCCCAAGGGCAAATGTCGCTCCCAAGGCAAATCTTGATTGCCTGAGAGAGAGCAGAAATCCAAGTTGTGCGATTTCTTGGCGCTCAAGTGAGCAGTTGGAGATGCTGAATCTGCAGGTGCCACGGTACCGGTACCGTATTTGGATTTGCGGGGACGGTTTCTTTTCTTATTAAAATCCACTGCAATCTATATTTCCTTAATACTGTACAGCTCTTTTCACAAATTAAACGTTTTTGTATATTTAAAATAGCTTTTCAGTATTAAGATCGTAGAAACAGGTAAGGGGGGACAGAAATCGAATAAAGAGAAAACAACTGTAGATCAGGGAAAAGGCCATCCAGAATGGGTTCACTAGGTCCTTTGCATCCTCAGATAAGCATTTTATCTTTTAAAACAACCTTTCTTTTTCATTAGAACTGAACTGTAAATAGTTCTCCTTGTACTCCAATTGGGCAGCAGAAGTAAATAAAACAATTCTGGGGTCATATGCTGATAAATACTTTTCTTCTTTTTAGTGAAAAGACAATGTGACAGGGTTTGGCAAATTCCACTACTTGTTTTTGTATATAAGTTTTGTTTAAACACAGCCATGCCCATTCATTTATGTATTGTCTATGGCTGATTTCACACTACAACACAAGGCAGAGTTGAATAGTTTGGAGAGAGGGTTTGGTCCACAAAGTCCAAAATATATACTATCTGGCCCTTTATGAAAAATGCTGGCAGACTCCTGTAATATAGTGTTGAAGAAGCAAGTTTTTAGATCATCCATAATTTTGTCACATACATGCTTACATTTTTTTCAGAGTTGCAATAATTAGTTACATGTTTTTGGATTTCTGACACTTTGTGAATTATTGTAGTAGACATTTCCCCATCTTTTGATATTTATTTTAGTGATTTTCTATGGCTACGTAATTTTGCCGCAATAACATATAGTTATATATAATCATTTTTTGAGCTTTTGGTCATTGGCATTGATTGCATTTTTTAAAATTTAGCTATTGTTGTGGTTGCATATTTTTGTACCTGTTAAATTATTTCCTAAAAATACAGTTCTAGGTGTGAGTTACTGGTTTTAAAGTGAGGGGGGAGAGGTTACCCTTACGGATCTTGCTTTGTAGTAAGATTTTGTTTTCCAAAAGGATCGTACCAGTTTATATAATCAGCAATGAATAAGTATTACAATTTATACCATAATCTTACAAACATTGGAAATTTGCTTTTAAATTTAGAAAATATAGTATGTTGCTTTATCCATCAGGATACCAGTTATCATTGTATAAAATGAGAACAGCATGTCTGTTGGAATTATCCACAGAAATCAGCCTTGTCCATTATCATGCTTTTTTAGACTGAGAAAATTTAGAGTTTTTTGACTTCTAATGAGAAAGAGAGCTTTAGCCATGCGAGGCTTATTACAGGAAATATAATTGCTAAAGTCCATCTTGTAATTTAGTGAGAAATTAGGAAACTGTTTCAGATTTTTTTTTTGGCCAGAGATATTAATTTAGCCACTGACCTAGATAGCCTGTTTAAAGAAAAGTAGAATTAAAATAAATCATAATGTACTTTCTAGATAAAAGAAGAATTAATTTTGCTCACTTGTTTTTCTTCCTCTGCATTTAAAACCAAACAGGTACCCTGATGTGCAGGCTCGAATGCAGGCAGAATTGGATCAGGTTGTGGGGAGGGACCGTCTGCCCTGTATGGATGACCAGCCCAACCTGCCCTATGTCATGGCCTTCCTTTATGAAGCCATGCGCTTCTCCAGCTTTGTGCCTATCACCATTCCTCATGCCACCACTGCCAACACCTCTATCTTGGGCTACCACATCCCCAAGGACACGGTGGTTTTTGTTAACCAGTGGTCTGTGAATCATGACCCAGTGAAGTGGCCTAACCCAGAGGACTTTGATCCAGCTCGATTCTTGGACAAGGACGGTTTCATTGACAAGGACCTGACCAGCAGCGTGATGATTTTTTCAGTGGGCAGGCGGCGGTGCATTGGTGAAGAGCTTGCTAAGATGCAGCTGTTTCTCTTCATCTCCATCCTGGCTCACCAGTGCAATTTCAGGGCCAACCCAAATGAGCCCTTGAAAATGAATTTCAGTTACGGCCTGAGCATTAAACCCAAGTCATTTAAAATCAACGTCACTCTCAGAGAGTCCATGGAGCTCCTTGATAGTGCTGTCCAAAAGTTACAAGCCGAGGAAGCTTACCAGTGAAAAGCGGGAGGCAAGCTGAAATTTTAGAACTACTCAAGTCTTGGGGGATGGGGAGTAAAATTCAGTTTTTTCTAGTTCCTGTTTTGTCGTGCCTCTCAGCCTGGCCCACAGGGGAGTTGTGCTCCGTGCTTAGCTCCTTCTGAGGACTGCGCTGTGCATGAGCTCCTGGAAGAGTTTTTGAGTGAAAGAGTTAAAGGGTCCAAGGAATTCTTACACGTATACTGGATCCTGCTAATAATAATTTTTTTAAGGTAGCGTTCTTTGGAGTTAAAACACACATATGTACACACACAAATTATTTAATGAAGAGGTATTTCAGTAATCACGACTTTCTAGGTGGGATCCAAGATTTATCTTCCATGTGCAGAAATCTACTCCATAGAAAACTGTATTAAGCAAAGTTTCAGAGTATATTGTTGAAGATACAAAGGCAAGTAATTTCAGTGTAAGATATGTGATTGAGGGTGTTAAGGGGGAAGGGAAAGACTGTCTGATATTCCCTTCTCACCTTTTCAGTAAAATAGCTTAGACAGACTCCAGTGTTTATGGGTGGATGTATCTTTTTGCATACTGATATACTTCCTTACTTGTTTAGGACAAATCATAAGATCAGTTGCTAAAAAGAAATTAATAGTTGAATTAGTGATTATAGTGGGTTTCAGTGATGTATCATGAATTTTGAAGTATGAATTGTTAAACTGTAAGATTCCAAGCTGAAGTTGTACCTCTCTTGGTTGCCAAAGTACAGTATTTCAGTTATGAGCAAAAAATCCCAAAAAACATAAAACAGAACACCCAAAACCAAATTGCCAGCTTAGCTTTAAATTATGTGATTATAATGTACTGATTTCAGTAAGTCTCACAGGTTAAAAGAAAGTCACCAAGTAGTATTCTATATATATATATGTATATATACACACACACACATATATTACATAATTGTCCATAAGCAGTATGTTAGTATTATCTTGTTCAGGAAAAGGTTGAATAATACGTCTTGCATAATATCGCAAATCGAAAAGTACAACCAATTCAACTAAGTGTGGCTCAAATATTCAATACATTAAATGAGCTTGATTAAATCAACCCCCTATTTTTTTGACATAGGAAAACCAAGCAAGGTCTCTTTTCTTATCCAAAACTTGGATGAGAACTGACAGATCTCAAAATTAGATCCAAAGTTGTGTTCTTATTTTATAACTTTTAAAATTAAAATTGTATAATACAGAACCTTTTTGAAACTGATTTAATTAATAGGTTAAAATTCCAAACTCTTGGCATGCTTAAATTTAAATTAATTTTAAAGCCATTCTGATTATTGAGTTCCAGTTGAAGTTAGTGGAAATTACTGTTATTCTGTGGAAGGCAGAGAAGTCTAACCTGTGTCTGCCCAGTGAATAGTGAAAAAAGCCGTGAATTATCTGGGTGTTCTCCCTACTAGGTAACAAGGGAGAAACTCCCATTATGACTGATCTAGTTTCTCTTTTAATGACTTTTTAAAAGTTAACATTAATGTCTGTTTTTTGGAAAGTCAGAATCAGAAGATAGTCTTGGGAAGCTGTTTTAAGAATTGCATTGGAAGACAGTGGAGCTGATCGGATCAGTTGCTTTACAGCCGACCCTGTGAGCAGTTATTAATATTTTGGTAGCTGGGAAAGCATAAAGCTCTAACAAAATGTAGGCAACTGGTTTATGTAAATAACCTGAAAACCTTTAGAAAAGTGATGGAAGATTTTGCAGAAGTACAAAGTGAAGTTGTAAGTTTCAATTTGCATTGCAATTAAATTTCCAAAGGAAGTTCTACTAGGTCCTAAGAGCTTACTGCTTATTACATCTTATTAAGCTTTGTGGAATCTTTGTATCAAAATTACAAAGAAAGGAGTGTAGGATGGTTGTGCCTGTGGGTGGTAAGAGGAGAGAGAGAAGAATGAGAAGGAGGAAAGATGGTTAAACCTCTTCCCGCTCATTCCAAATGAATTAATTTGGAGCACAAAATTCAAAGCATAAACATTTAGAAAAAAGATGTTTTGGTACAGCAGTGTTAAATCTCCAGTAGTTTTTTAAAAAAAATCTACAGTATAGCAGATCTGTTTTGTAGTTCAGAATGTTTTATTATAAAACTTCATGTAATTTTTATTTAAAAAATTTATAGCTGTACTTCTTGAATATGAAAAATTGTGCCAGTATTTTCAAAAGGTATTAAAGTCAACTGTAGACATCAGGCTTGCACAATACATTTACGTGTTTTGTCACTGGCCATTCCAAAACGTTATGCCCCAGCAGGGCTGAGACAGTGATTCTGGGCTGCCGTAGCCCATTTATTTAGATTGAGAGATGGGAAACAGCAAGAGTAATCATGTGCCAACCTGGATGCCTCATTGAGTCATCCAGGTCCAGATGTGCTATAGCCTGTTTTTACGTACGTAGGCTCTGTCTCATCTGATGCTTGCGGCAAAGGGAAAGCTGTGCTTATATAGAAGAAAGTAAGGTAGGTACTTGGAGGTCACCTGGCTTATTTAAGATGTTTATAACATAATTTAAGAAAGGAAAACAAAACCAAAAATGAAAACAAATAACTGAATTTGGAGGCTACAGTAATCAGAAGACCGGCTTAACTTCATTGTATTTCTACCAGAGCTAGAATGTATTTACTGATTGCCATTAAAATCAGCACTTTTGCTTCAGTTTATTGCAATAGTTATTTTGTTTATTAAATGCCTCATTTACATGTTAAAGCTTTGACTTTGTAAGAAAAATTGCTTTTTTCCAAAACAAAAAATGTCTCAGGTTTGTTTTGTGGCTCATCTAAAAGCTTTCATGTCCCAGAACTTAGCCTTTACCTGTGAAATGTTAATGCAGCCTTAATATTTACATACTAGATCTATATTAGATCAAATAGTCACATAGCAGTATATATTAATTTGTATGTTTTTAGCTGTGATACAACTACTACTTTAGTATGTGTTTATAACTGAAGGATAACTTCTTATTTAACCTTTTCTTATTTTTGTGCTTTACCATGCATGCTTTTAGTATATACATAGCAGTTATAGTACATAATTGTAATCAAAATAGTTTCTGGGGAAACGGCATTAAGATGCAGCTTTTACTGTTTAATATACCAAATTTAAAACAAATCTGTATCTGATTATGTATACTGGACAGCATTACCAAAGTAATAAAAACCACTTTCATAATCTTGTTGTGAAGTTTCGTTTTATGTTGTAGAAAATATAGTCTAATGTATCAATTTATTTCAACTATTCCTATACATTCTTGAATTAAAACATTGTATTGTAAACATTTTATTTGGCTAGTGTACCTTTTAGCCTGCTTGCTTTTTTTTTTTAATAGGCTTTCAGCATCCAGTTTCCTACCCAATTCCTGATCTCTGTATTTTGCATTTATAAGAACTAAACATAGAAGTTAAATTTCAATGGCAAACAATCAAGCGAGATGAGAATTAATTTGCAATTTTGAAAGATGGCATACACTGAGGCTTCAAGATGCTGATCTACCGTTTGTGCTTTATCTAAAAGGTGCAGTACACATTTTTCCCCCTTAGCAGCATTCCAATCCTTTCTCTGAGTAATTAATTAATTGCCTTAATTAATAAATGTAATTAATGTCCAATAAAATAGGATAGGTGCAAGCATTCTGTAATATACTATGTGGAAATATTTTTCTGCCAACCTTTTTAGTTGGCAAAAAAGACTTGACTTCACAGGGCCCGTGCCACAAGTCTCCGGGCCTTCGCTGCCTTGCATTAACAGCTGACAGGGGTATGTAGTACCAAAGGCCCTTATTTCTTCTAGACTATAGCCCCTATTATTGTGAAAACAGGAAAGGAAATATAGTGAAGTAAAAATTGCACACAATTTCACTGATAACTTTGGCTTGGGAATATCACTTTAGCAGCCCAAAGGTATGGCTGTGAATTGGTTTAAGAGAATACTCACTTGTTTTCCAGATATACTACCATAGGACCTTCGAAATGGTCATACAGAACAGCACAAATGAAGGAAATACTTTCACGGGAAAAAGATTCCTTTTAAAAAAATCATAACTGGGGTCAGTTTTTGCAAAACTGTTGAGCAGAGTTGGATTCAACCCAATCAATCCAAGAGAGGAGAATACTGGATGGAGTTCAGGGTGGGAAGTGAAGGCAGTTTTGGACATAAGACAGGTATGGTCACTGGAAACTCAGATATTGTTTCTTCAACCTCAGAGCCAGTCCGTTTTTCTGCACAAGTGCTGCAGAAGTTAACTGGCTGGCAACTCCCCCTTCTTTTGGCTCAGTAACCTCACTCTCTGCTTTCCAGTTTGGGACTATTGGTTATAATACTCAGAAACAGGAAGAGAAAGAAGAAGAAAATTAAATATATTCAAACACATTTAAAAGCAATTCTTTTTAAACTGGAATTTTGGAGGAAAATAATCTAGTTTAAATACATATAGGCGAGATATAGGTAATGGCTTATGCTTGTAGCTCCTTTATTTGCTAAGCTACATACAGGCTTTGAGGAAGAATGCTGTGGTCTTTCCAACGTGTGTCGACTATGAGGGGAAGAAATGGAACTAAAATATGCTGAGCGCTTAGGATTTTTTAATCACTGTGCTAAACTCTCTAATACACTATTGCACAATCTTGTGAAGGAGGTGGTAAGGTAATGTGCCCAAATTATACATTTAAACGTGTTCTTGTCTGGACTTTCCTATAGATGAACTGGCTTCAAAGCCTGTTGTCTTCATACCATAGCTTGTTACTTCCCAACCTGCCTTACAGTCTGTCCATTTTTTAAGCCTTAAGATCCTTGAAGTTTCACAGCAACTTACCTCCTTTGTTTAGGGCACATTCTACCCTATAGCCAGGGAGTGACTGACATTGTGAGAGGACAGGACTCACAACACTGCCTTCTTCTGTGAAAAGCCCCCTCAAGCTGTTCCTCATGCAAAAAAAAGTTCACATTTTGTCTCATACTCCTAAAACCTCTGTCCTAGAACTTGTTTGGACCAGGGATCCTTGCTTGAGCCAAGGCCATCCGTAGGCTGGTGTGCACCATACTGGGTGTTGGAGCATGTGGCGGGTCAGAACCATTTCATCTCTCAGAGCCCTTGAGCACCAGCCAGAGGGAGAGAGCAGAAGCAAGACATGCAACTGCCATAGGAAGCAGAAAGGGCTGTTGCGTACTACATAAACAACAGTGCTACAGCAGATGCCTAACAGCGCTGAGACCCCTTTGGGTCAGGGCTAAGAGTCACTGTGCAAGCCTGAAAAATCAGCCAGCCTCTTTTTAAAAAAAAAAATCTGTTTTTCTTCCTATTTGCCTACTTTTGTTACCCTGTCTCTCAATGGATGACCGTTACAATGTCTACTTTTTGTTTGTGTGTTCCAGCACAATTTGTATTATTGTTTTGCATACATGTATTTTTAATTTATGTAAGCACTGTATATAGCTCATCCTGTTGTTTAACCTTTTCTTAGCATAGTATTTTTAAGTCCCACTCCTGTGTAATCCCTTGGCTTCTGACTGCTGCCTAGTATTCCATGGTAATCATACACTGCGTTTTCTCTATTCCGCTCTCTTGCGAATAGATGCCCAGGTGGCTTCCAAGTTTATGAGCCTCCAAATGATGCTTTGAGGAATATCCTTGTATGTGTTTCCTCATGGACCTATGTAAAATTTGTAATATATGCCCATACCCACAATTAGAAGTGCTGGGTCAGCAGTTATATGTGTACACAATTTAAATACTGCACACATGTTCTCCAGACTGGCAGACCAGTCCATACGCCCATCAGCTGTGCATGTGAGTTCTCCTGGACCTACCTCCCCACCAACACATGGCATGACCTCTTTATTTTTAAATGAAATATCTCTTCTTGGGAGAGAGAATGCATTACATGGATTTTTTTTTAATCAAGAAAAAAAGAGACATCTATGCTAATTTTTCAATACTTCTGTACCCATATTTGTATTTATATCATATCTCCTGTATTAGATGGTAGTCACTGAGAAGCAGGGACTGAGTCCCAAAAATTTTGCTATGAGCGATATTGTACATATAAAAGCCTGAGCAAGCAAGGGTCATGGCCTGTGTTGAAGTCCTTGCAGGCTGCTGGGCAGGAAGGGTGGTGCCAGATTCTTGTGGCAGAACAGGAAGTAGAACACCAGCCTTGGAGATGAGCAACAGCAGCTAATGCCATGGACTGGAACCTCCCAACCAAGGCAATTTTAATTCAATGACATGAGTGTTAATTGAGCACCTACTAGGTGGTAGGCGCTGTTCTAGGCACCAGGGATGGAACAATGAGTGAGACACCCAGACCCTGAGCTCAGGGAGCTGATATTCTAATGGGATGGGTGGGAGGAGAGAAAAATAAATAAGATTTCAGTTAATTATAAATGCTGTAAAGATAAATCAGGCCAGGTGCAGTGGCTCACGCCTGTAATCCTACACTCTGGGAGGCCGAGGTGAGAGGATCGCTTGAGCTCAGGAGTTCAAGACCAGCCTGAGCAAAAGTGAAACCCCTGTCTCCACGAAAAAATAGAAAAATAAATAGAAAAATCAGCTGGGCGTGGTGGCACATGCCCGTAGTCCCAGCTACTCAGGAGGCTGAGGCGGGAGGATCGCTTGAGCCCAGGAGTCTGAGGTTGCAGTGAGCTACGATGACACCACTGCACTCTACCCAGGGTGAGAGAGTGAGACTCTGTCTAAATAAATAAATAAAATAATAATAATAAATCAAAGTGGGGTGTGTGTGTGGGGGGGGACTGTTTAGAACGAGTAGTCGGGGAAGCCTTTCTGACAAAGGCAACACCAAGGGGTGGGCATTGAGGACAATCATCCTCTTACATTCTCTCTAGGTGAAGAAAATATAGGCACCGAGTTATCAGACAATAAATTAATTACCCAAAAAGAAAAGCTGGTTGCAGCCCATTAAATTGATTTTCTGGTCACAAAATCAGGGCAGTTGAAAGTAAAATAATCTCAGCACACTCCATGGCAGATGATGTAGGCAGGCCCTTAATCAGTGTTGGCCTTCGGTTTTGCCAAATGGCATTAGTGTGGTCCAGACCATTCCCTGCCATTGACTCCTAAATTCATTCCCAGTCATGTTCCCTTGGGGCACTGAAATAATTCCTGAATAACCAGAGAGCAGGCTTTTGGAGCTAACATACTTTTCAACAATATCTTTTAAAATACAAAGTATAATGGCCTGCTGATTCTTTAATTTTATGTGTACCAAAGGACTCCAAATTGATTCTTTGAAGCCCTTAGTGGATCTTCTCCTGGAATATTTATAGACTTTACCCCTGGCCCTTAAATAGAACTTTTATCACATCTGATCAAAAGGATGTCCACCCTAATCTGTGGGGTTGCTAAGAAGAGCAGGCAGTCTCATGTTCCTGTTTTCAGATCTCCTATCCCCTGGTGTACTGCTCGCCCAGCATGCTTTCCTGGCTATGTGTCCGGCTTTATTGTTTTACCCCATAGCTCTTGCCTAGGCCTTGGGACACTAGGAGTCAGGTGACTCCCAGGTTTGAGAGCACCACCCCATTCCCTCACCCACATCAGGGAAAGCTGCTAGGGCTCCGCTGCACCTGGTGGACGCTCTGCTCTTGCCCCTTCCTGAGCCTCCTCTGTGGCTCTCTCTGTGCACATTTCTCTGCTTCTCCAGTTCAGGAAGGCCGAAGGGCTACCTCTGTTCTCTTCCTGCCCTTCCCAGCAATCACCATTTAAATTTAAGACTCTGAGTCTGCAATTTCCACAGCTCCCAAGCAAATCCAGTTGGCATCCTAGAGCTTGGCACCAACATGGAAGAAAAAAGTGGAGAAATGCAGGCTGCACAGAGTGGTGGAAGAATAAGGCTGATTTTTCACTGCGTGTTTTCCAACGTGGTTTCCAGGAACCTATTGCTATAAAAAATGGGCAAACCTGCCTACCACCTTGTTTTGATTTCTAACTTCAAGAGATGGCTCCGGAAACACCTATCAAGGCTGTGTTAACAAAAAATGAAAATAACTGTCCTTCTTCCTCAGTGCCCACCAGGGCTCATTTTCTTTGTGACAATGTGTGGGGGAGTTCAGGTCATCACAGAGGACCTGCCCTTGGCTCTGCAGAAGTCAGCACCTTTCTCACTTTCTTTGCCCAAGCTCCACATCTCCATTCAGCTGGAGTTCAGGTCTCACCTCCTCAATGAAGCCTACTCAGACACCCTGTTTGATATAATACTTAGCCTGCCCCTGCAGGCTCTCTCAACACCCCCTGCCTTGTGAATCGGAAGATAAATACAATACAAAGATATATATACAAGGGCCTTCAGGTAGGTACAAATAAAGTGCTTCAGGAATTCAAGGGAAGAAGAGATTTGCATTTTCCAGTTCAGGGTAGGAAATCAAGGGAAGCTTCTTGGAGGAGATGGGTCTGAAACAGAAAACTGCCTGCTACCTGAGTTCTGAAGCACAGAACACTCAACACCTTGAGAGGATTAAAGGAGAGACGAATTTAAAGTAATATTCCAGTTGAAAAGTTAACTCTGAACTTTTCAGATTCAGAGCTATACTTCCCATGGCTCTAGGTTTCTGCTCTTGCTTCTCCCTCCCTTTTGTGTAGCTTCTCCACTTTTTTCCTCAATGTTAGTGCCAAGCTTTAGGATGCCAACTGGATTTGCTTGGGAGCTGTGGAAATTGCAGACGCCCCAGTGAGAAATAAACTCAGGTCAAAAGAACAGGACATGTGAAGAGCACAATTATTTTTAAAGAAAAAATTTAAATTTCCAAGAGTTAACGCGGCTCTCTAATGCTGCTATAAAGTGAATACTCCGACATTACTTTGGTACTGTTCAGATGCCAAGTGGCGGCTCCAATGCGGCCACAGTGTCTTGGTAGATGAATCTTCTATGGTTTAACCAGAGGTCAGCAAACTACGGCCCATGGGCCAAGTCCAGTCCACTACCTGTTTTTATATAGCTTGTGAGCTATGAATGATTTTTACATTTTTAAATGGCTGAAGGAAATCAAAAGAAGAGTAATACTTCATGATACATGAACATTATATGAAATTCAAATTTCAGTATCCATAAATAAAATTATGTTGGAACACAGTCACACTCATTTGTCTACTTATGCTTGTGGTGGCTTTTGTGTTAATACTACCGCAGCAGAGTTGAATAGTTGTGACAAAGACCACATGGCCTGAAAAGCCTAAAATATTTACTATTTGCCCCTTTGCAGAAAAAGGTTGCCAACCCTGATCTACACCAACTTCTCACAGCACCAACTAATCATGGTAACTACCTCCTCTCATTTCTAAAGTGCTTTATGGTTGAAAAAGCACTTCCACATGCATCATCTCCGCCTCTGTCTTGAAGGGCCCTGGACTGTGCTAGAGCCCTGGGAGGCTAGTGCTGCTTCACAGAGGGACATGCACCCACAAAACTGGGAGAACCCGAATGAGGCTCTCAGGTCTCGGGGAAACTAGGGAGCAGAAACAGGTCAAAGACATTTTTCACAAAAGCAATTTTCTAGATTGTTTGAATATGTAGGCATTTTATCATAGACTAGAGCACAAATGCAGCAGTTAAATGGAAGGCAAAATTCAGACCCAAGTAGTGTAATAACACAACTGAAAACAAACTGCAAAAAAAAAAAAAAAAAGGGTGTGGCTTTAGAACTTGAAACCTATGCTTAATGATTTTCTTCTTCCTAATTTGGTCTCCATAATTTTATATTATTTAGGGTCATAGTTTCACAATTCTTATATGTAACCTAAAATAATACAACCAATCAAACAAAATCCATCCTCTTATGCAGCCACATCTGGCCCTTTACAGAAAAAGTTTGCCAACCCTAGTCTACACCATCAACTTCTCACAGCACCGAGTAATCATGGTAACACTCTCCTCTTGCAATCTAGAAAATTGCTTTTGTAAAAAATGTCTTCGACCTGTTTCTGCTCCCTAAGTGCCTCATTCAGGGTCTTGGCGTTGTGGGTTCATGTCCCTCTGTGAAGCAGCACTAGCCTCTCAGGGCTCTAGCACAGTCCAGGGCCTTTCAAGACAGAGGCAGAAATGATGCATGTGGAAGTGCTTTGTCAACCACAAAGCACTTTAGAAACGAGAGGAGGTTGTTACCATGATTAGTTGGTGCTGTGAGAAGTTGATGGTGTAGATCAGGGTTAGCAACCTTTTTCTGTAAAGGGGCAGCTAGTAAATATTTTAGGCTTTTCAGGCCATGTGGTCTTTGTCACAATTATTTAACTGTGCTGTGGACACTCTGAAATGTCTTTTACAGAATTCTCATATGTTCCTACATGCAGAACACAGTAAATCAAGTATCGTTTTTTATACATTCAGATCATCATTTATCCAGCATCTAGTTTATGTTTCTAAACATTGTTATGCACTATTAGATACTGTTGTAAAACAAAACTGTTATAAAAACTAACACATCCCCTGATTCAGAGGTGTTCATTTTCTGTTTGAGGCAACACTAACACAATATGATGGATGTTGTCCCAAGTTGTGTGGGTAGTGCTGTGGGAACTAAGATCAAGAAATACGTAATTCTTCTAGGGATTGTGGGGAGATGAGGGTTAGGAAAGGCTCCATGGAGGGGATGCCATTTGAGCTGGGCCTAGAAAGATGCGTCGGGGTTGGCCAGAGGGAGGATGAGAAGATCCCACACAAGGCCTTGAGGGATGAAAGGGCATGTTCCCTGCTGGATCCTCAGTGCGTGGCACAGTGCTGCCACCTCATGTGTGCTCAGCAAATATCTGTTGAGTGAATGAATATGATGTGCTTGGGGGTGGCAGTAACCTAGGTGGGTGGGGAGTATATGTATGCATTTTTGTGCAGTGTATGGGTATGTGTCTGACTCTGTGTGTATTTGTGTGTGTGTGTTGGTGTCTACCCAACATCCACTGCCCTATTTCTTGTTAACAGAAACTTGATTTTCTTCAGGTATCCAGTCTTCAGAGGAGATGATTCTGTCTTAGCTCAGGGGGAAATCCTGAACCAATCATAGCATTCCTATTTCACATGCGGTGATTGGTTTAGACAGAGACATGCACTCCATCTTGGCTGATGAGTTGTAAGAGAAGCGTCTATTGGAAGGCTGCTTGGAGGGTTCCACTGTTCTCAAAAAGAAACACAAGTAAGAGACAGTCTGTCCCCCTGTATAGAATGTTCTCATGTCTGGATGTGACTGCTCTAGTGATCTTGTAGCCAAGGGGAGAGACAGACTGAGGACCAAGAATGACTGTATGGAAAAAATGCAATGATCCTGTCCTTGACAAGGTCATCAGGCCACTGAATAAACCAACTCAGAGCTTCCTACACTTCTGGTTTCCCTCCCAGGTGAGACAAATTAATGTCCTCATTTTATAGACGATGAGGTCTACCCGGAAAGTATCCAGCCATTGTTAATATAACAAGAATGGTTGCATGGCTGTATACTTTCTGGACAGACCTTGTACAACTGAGTCAGAGTTTTATTTTTCTGGTTCTGGCAGCCAAAGACTTTTTAACAGAGGGAGCAGCTGTGGCATATGGGATGAGGGTGAGTTTGGGGAGGTAGGTTGAGGCAGGCCACAAAATGTGCATGCTCGGTTGAGGAGTTTGATTTTGATCTCTTAGCGTTCACCTAGGCAAGAGAGAATGTAGACTGGGCCTGGCCTCACTGAGGGGATGGAGAAGGAGTGGATTTGAGAGACACTTCTGAAGTATAAGAAGCAATGCTTGCAATATAAAATAGATGACATACTATATGGTTTGTGGTACATAAGATGTTTCTGGTAACTTTCTGAATATATTTTATTGACTTTACAAACATAATATGATATCCAAAGAATTTCCTGGTTGAACACTTGGAGCCCTTTGTCCCCCTGTCCCTTGTGAAGGGGGTAGAGTCCTTGTTTATGGAACACGTATTGTACTGTATTCTATTTGAGGTGTGGGCTTGAGGAGAGATAGTTCATTGGAGAGGCGTCCATCATCATGTACTGGGTAGTTTGACAGCATGGAGCTAGCTGGTAAATATTGGAAGAGATATTCCTAAAGAAAGGTGGTAAGGAAGAGAGAAGATAATCCATAAATGGGTAGGTAGCCATGCTGTGAGCCACAGAATGAGCCAAAAGATACAGAGAATTACACCCTGGAGCAGCAAAGCCGACAGGAGGGGACAGCAGACATGGGAGACTCAAGGCTCCTTGAGTCACAGTAAAAGTCTCCGTGTGTCTCAGGAACCCACTGCTTATACTTAATGGGGGCTTAAAGTTTGTGAGACCAGTAGGAGCCCTGTTATCTCAAGAAATAGGAGCTATAGTTAGGCAGTCTGGGATTTTACCCTACTTACAGATTGTTGTTTCATAAATAGCAGGAGACATGACACTCCCAGGCCACAGACAAAGGCCTTTAGTACTCACAGCACAGCAAGCTCCATGAGCATGATATTGGTGCTGGTTTCCCATGCCCCAAGTTCCACAGGGACAAGTGGAAGAGCCCAGATGGATACTGTGCATGCAGCAGATTTGTGTCATAGCTGAGGAACACCTAGGAGAATCTGCCTCTATTATAGTGAGCAGTAAGCAATCCTACTTTTAGTGGGGAGATATTATTTCTGGTTAATATTGTTCACTGAAAATACAATTCTGAGAAGTGTCTGAGTAACGAGTGGTCAGGGCCTTGCATTCTTGGCATATTCAGCAAGAATGTACAGGGACACTTGGGTCCCATGGTGGATTGCCTCTCCCAACAATCACTGGGGAATCATTTAAAAAATAACACACATTTTTCTTAAATATGTGTTTTAACTAAAACCACAGATATACATTCATTCATCAATATTGTGATACAAAGTTAAGGTCTTTTCTTAATCATGCATCCCCATTTTGGAATTTTGAGTGGCTTTTTTCAAGGGAACCATGTCCACAATGCATCACCTATGATGTCAGTTTCTGTGTCTTTAAAGTGGAGCAAAAATTTAAAAGATACTTGCAAGTCAATGTGAATGCAGAATTTTTCTAAATTGTGATAATATATTTTCCCTAATCTTTTATAGTTGCCGAATCCAACAGCAAAATACCTGTAGCATCTCAACTTCACTGAGTCTTTCCAAAGCATTTGTCTTTGTGTTCATCAGTACAGCAGCTCCTTATTTTCATGCTCACATTTCATGAATTTCATAACATTTCATTGAATTATGTAATTGCGGGAATAAGACTTAACAAAACAAACCCACTGATTCTTGATAAACACAGAGTTTAACTTGAGGGAGGAGAAGTGCACAGGCAAGGTCAAGACGGTTCATTGGCCATGGGTTGTCAGAGTGTGGGGCATCTATAATCTTAGCTTATTTCATAGGTGAGAAGTGCACACATTAATCTAATAAGTGGCCAATTGGAGGTTTATCACTGGAACTCCTAACGTATCTGCATAATAAGCAGGACCAATGAACAGTTCTTGGCCAGGTATACCGCCTCTCACTATTTGCCTGCCAAAATGACTAATTAAATAAGGGGGTTTCAGTCCTGCCTGCACATTAGAATCACCTGGAACTGTGAAAAAATAATGGTTGTAAGTGTCCTTCCCAGACAAATTTAATCAGAATCTCTAGAGTGGGAGCCTGGCATTGTTATTTTTTCAGCATGCCCCAGTAAATTCTAACGTGCAGCCAGATTTGAGAACCACTGAGTAAGATCAGAGTACACATAGTGAAAACCCAATAGTTCAACTTAGCATGGAAATGTTTATTTGAACCATTAGGGATCTGAATTTTAAAATGCATTTTATTATTTCAATTCAATTGAGTTACTATTGGAATTAATAAAATTCATTCACGCAAATTGTTCATCAGTAACATGCCATTTGCAAACCATTTTGTGGACTAGATGAGACTGATTTTTAATTTAATATTTCTTGTGTCTGTGAATAAATAAATGGAACTTCTTGGAGCCCTTGAAAGTAGCTTATATTCTTTCTTCAGCAGCATTTTGAGAACTCTCTCCTGCTATGGCACATATGGTAGACAATGTACATATGCTGGACATCCCATGAAACCCCAAAAGCTTTCCAGAAAATTTAAATTAATAATACTGAAGATATCCACCTGTTAATGATTGTCAGGAATGGCCACTAATTGCTGAACGTTTGGTCTTAGGTAAGACAGGCTGTGGGTCTTAGGCAATTGCATTTGAAAGGCACTGTTTTTTTAAAGCATATCACAATTCAAGTGAGAAAGTTATGTTATTATAAGGATAATCTTAAATCAACCACTCTCACTCTTGTTTATTTTTAATGGGAATTATTTGCACTTATAGGTACTTTATTTCTCATAACAAATTACTTTCAATCTCACAATGAATTAAGACATAACTGGGATTAAGAACCACTGTCTTGAACCATAACAGAGCCTTGACATTTGTAGATTTGGCAGCTTTGACATCAGTAGACTTGGCAGTCATGGAGTTAGTGACTGAGAATCCATTCCACATAGTGATTTTGCTGAGGCACAAATTTGAATCCCACGGACTAGTGTATAGGAGGGAATCCACTGGCTAGTGAGTGCAGCATTGCTCACCCCTTGTGTCAAAGTAGCATTAACACTTTCTACCTGACTTCAGAGTTTCCATAGTTCTTGGGAACTGACAAAAACAAGTTTGTAGACATGAATGCATAAAAAAGAGCAATTGCTGGTGCTAGCAGTAAAAAGAAAGAGATGCTGTCTGAGGAATAAGCTGCTTAGCTAGGTTCATAAATGTCTATAGAGAGTCATTAAGAATATGAATATCCTGAAACTATAAAACTACTAAAAGAAAACACAGGAAAATGTTCCAGGACACTGGTCTAGGCAAAGATTTTATGGCTAAGACCTCAAAAGCACAGGCAGCAAAAACTATATTAAACTAAAAAGCGTTTGCACAGCAAAGGAAACAATCAACAGAGTGAAGAGACAACCTATTGAGTGACAGAAAATTTTTACAAACTCTTTGTTCAACAAGGGACTAATTTCCAGAATATACAAAGAATGAAAACAAGTCAACAGCAAAATCATAATAATAATAATCCCACTAAAAAGTTGGCAAGGGAGCTGAATAGACATTTCTCAAAAGAAGACACATGAATGGCCAAGAGGTATATGAAAAAATCACTAATCATCAGGGAAATGCAAATCAAAACTGCAATGAGATATCATCTTACCCCAGTTAGCATGGTTATTATCAAAAAGACAAAAAATAACAGATGCTGGCCAGGATGTGGAGAAAAAGGAATTCATACGTTGTTGGTGGGAATGTAAATTAGGACAGCCATTATGAAAAACAGTATGGAAATCTCTCAAAAAACTAAAAATAGAGCTACTATACAATCCAGCAATCCTATGACTGGGTATTTATCCAAAGGAAAGGAAATCAGTATATCAACAGGATACCTGCACCCCCATGTTTATTGCAGCACTATTCACAATAGCAAAGATATGAAATCAACCTAAGTGTCCATGAACAGATGAATGGATAAAGAAACTGTGGTATATATACACAATGGAATACTATTCATCCACAAAAACAAATGAAATCTTGTCATTTGCAGCAACACGGATGGAACTGGAGGTCATTATGTTAAGTGAAATAAGCCAGGCCCAGAGAGACAAATATTGCATGTTCTCACTCATATGTGGGACCTAAAAAAGTGGATCCCATGGAGGAAGAGAGTAGAATCATAGTTACCAGAGGACGGGAATGGTGGGTAGGTGGGAGGGGGCATGAAGAGAGGTAGGTTAATGGGCATAAACATACAGTCAGAAGGAATAAGTTCTAGTGTTCAATAGCACAGTAGGGTGACTATAGTTAACAACAATATATTGTATATTTCAAAATGGCTAGAAGGGAAGATTTGAAATGTTCCCAACACAAAGAAATGATAAATGTTCAAGATGATGGATATCCTAAATACCCTGATTTGATCATTACACATTGTGTGCATGTATCAAATTATCACATGTACTCCATAAATATGTACAAATATTATGTATCAAAAAATTTAAAAGAAAAATATGAAGGTCCTTCAAAATTTTCACTTCCACTTGACTGCTTTGTACAGAGGGAATTTAAAATTCTATCGCTATTCACAAATGCCTCCAGACATATCCAGTTGAATGTGAAGAATCTATTTTATCTTAAACACTCCTCTTGCAATTTTGTTTTCACTGTGAATTTGCATGACCCTGAAGAAAAGGTTGGCAGGGCTCAGGCTAATTGCATAAATTCCAGATTAATGAAGCCTGAATTAATGAGGTTTCATGCCCTAAAGTATATCTTAATCCTTGTCACCGGGGTTGGTGATGTCTTTCCTGAAGAGGCTCATTCCCTGAGGCACAGCCAGCCTCACTAGGCCACGTTGCAACTTGTTCTTCCCTCTCCACAACTCTGATTCTGGCACTTGTAAATAATATGCCCTTCATTTTACTTTCCAGGTAATTTTTGCAGGTGGAAGGTTCACAAAAACAAAGGGTTATACAGGAGCCTTCTTCGTGCGGTGACTTCTCTCTCTTACCTCTTGATTCTCAGGCATCACCCATTCTGGGGTTGCCCAACTTGAGTTCTAAGATCCAATGAATCTTTCTCATAGCCAGGAAGCTGGATTCAGATGAAGAATTACTATTCAACTTCAAAGTTTGATGCTTCCTTTAGAGCACATTAGGAAGAAAACAGTAAATAAAAATCATAAGCCTAATCAATCACCAAAAATTAAATAAGAACCCATTTCAATTTCTAAAACTCGTATCTTTTAACTCATATCTTGTTTTCATAGAGTGCTCCTGATTTTGCAAAGGCTTTTTATATGTATTGACTGATTTTGTCTTTACATAGATCCTATAGATGATAACATGTCAAAATAATTCAATAGAATAATATGTTGCTATACCAGTTCCATAGATGAGGAGGTCAATTGTGAAGAACCAGATAGTGAAGTGGTTCTTTAATTTTACATTAAGAAACGTATGTGGAAGTTCATGCAGAGTTGTATTTCCTCTCAACTCTTAAGTTCTTAGTGAGGTGACTAGGAGCTCTATTAGAAATTGAACCTTAGTGCTCACTTTGGCAGCACATACACTAAAATGCACAGTCCCTAGTTAAAAAAAAAATTGAACCATGGTAGGATATCCAGGCCAGCTTTTCTGCCCAACTAAAACCACACTGCATCCCAGTTGGGCAGGGCCCGGGCCCTACGGACTTGTTAAGGCTCCACAAAAATGTCTGAGACCTAAAAAAATGTAATGAGCTAGTTACATTGCTTGCTTTTTCAGGAATACAAGAGGAGAATCAGAGAAATTGGGGCTGTCTGTGGGGATATATGGTCAAGAGACATATTTTTTCAAAATAGGTGATACTTAGGCATGTGTGTATACTGGTTAGATTGGTCCAACAGGGATAGAGAAAAGGACGAGGCAGGACAAGAGGAGATGATTGCAGGAGTGAAGTCCCTGAGAAGGCATGAGAGGATGGGATACAAGACATATGGGGACATGGTGCTAGGTTTCAAACAGTTCATGTAATGTAGGCATAAGCTTTCTTTAAATCTTGGGTTCCCATCTTATTTCTGCTCATTTGTAGAAATGGGTGAATTTGTGCATGCTAACCTCTTTAACAGGCTATTCCTGTGTGTGTAAAATGGAGGCAAATAAGGTCCCCAATTCACTGCTTCTTATGAATATTCAAGTAAACAATGCTTGCTATGAGCTTAGCACAGTACTTGGAATAAAGCAAGCATGCAGCAAAGATTAGCTATGATAGTAATAATTATTCTATTGGTCATATCAGGCACAGAGGCTGGGGAAGCAAGATGACAAAATCCAGTGTGTCATCCACGAGGACACAGGGCTGGGCCCTTAGGTGTCCATTTGATCTTCTTCTTTTCCCCTTCGCTTTGCTGGCCCTGCTGGTTCTATTCCCGATGGCCCGAACTTTCCCTCCCCGCTTCCTCGCTTTTCTCCCCCACAGAGGCAGAAGGCTCCTAATGAGATAGACTTTCCAGGCCTGACTCGCTCCAGCCCTAGTAACCGTGTAATAAGTTACAATCTCTCATACCATGAAGGAACTGAACCCAGTTGATAAGAAGCTTCCTGGGAAACCAGATGGGACCCTGTTCTCCATGTTTTCCAGACTAGAAAATAAAACCACAGATATTTTCTGCTAACAAGCAAGCTCCTCAACAGCATTGGATAAGTTTGATTCATCTTATACTCCTATCACCTAACACCGTGCTTGACAGTAAGCAGGTACTCAATTCCTCTTTATTGAATGGTCTGAATGAGGTAATACATCAATTAAAGGCAGATATAAAATCTACTGTGCAGCTGCAAATGGAATTCAGGCCTACCAACTCACAGCTCTGTACTTCTCCCTGCATTTTAAGTTGCAATGGTGCTAATAGAGCCCCTCCTCCCCCATCGTTGTCCATGTGGGCTGGCCAGGGCATCGTCCAGAGGTTTTGATGACTTGCTTCTTCTGCAGATCAGTCTCAGAGGCAGCAGATTTCACTCAGTAGGATTTCTGGCTACGTGGTGGTTCTATCATGTGTTGACTACAACTGAGTCTTCAGCTTTCTGTTTACAGCTGGAGTGCAGTTCTAGGCTTTTATAGATCGCTCTGAGCCTGCTGCACCAAGGGCAGGGCCAGTTCACATACCAGGTAATTTCGGGAACACATTGGTCCTCCTGTGCCTCTTTCTGAAAAATGAGGCTGCAGGCAAGCCTGTACGCTTCCTGAATTCCCCGGATGCTGTTCACCCTTCTCTTTTAAAGGTCATAAAAGACATAGGGAGAAGGAGGGGTTTATAAGGTCGATATATAAGTTTATAAGAATGATATCCAGGTGAGGGTGAATGTTCCCATCAGAGCGGAAATGATATGTCAGATCTTTTTGTATTTTCGGGAGGAGCAGGGGTGAAGATAGCAGGGAGTGTGTCTCTTACACAAAGGAAGAGTCAGCGGCTTCTGAGGAAGAAGTGACAAACGGAGCGCCTGGGGGTGCTCAATGACAGCTCTGAGATTGTATGTTGACTGCCATTTGTGGTCGGTCTACTGACTTTTGAACTAGCCAGATGTGAGTTAGAATTCCGTTCCTGTGACTCACTAGTTGGGTGAATTTAGGCAAATTACTTTGCCTCTCTGAGCCGTAGTTTTCTCATTTGTAAAATGAGGACAATCCCAAATGACTAAAACCCTAAAGAACAATCCTAAAATTAGGTTTGTTTTTTGCAGGACAATCATGTGGATTCAAATGATATATATGAAGTGCTTAATAGCATCTGGCTTTTAACTGTTGCTTAAAAATAGGATTATTTTTATTGTCACTTGCAAAAGTCAAATCACAGCTGGGCACAAGGGAACTCTGCACACTGTTTGGCTGCCAGGGGGTACACCTCAATGGGAACCACTGGGCTTGGCCCTCCAAGTGCTGAGAGGGGCAGAACGTCTCAGGGCAGGGCTGGCATGGGAGACACCAAGAAATGACCCAGCGGTGCTCAGGTCTGGCCACACGCAGGTGTCTCTGCCTGCACCTATGCGCGGCAGGCACACTTGTTAGTCCAGCGGGCTGTGAGAAGCACCCAGTGTAATTTCTGCTTCCAAATGGGTGCCTGCCGTGCGGGACGTTTTGTTCTAGATGCTGTGGGTACAAAGATTGATGATGCTGTGTGGTTTCTGTTTGGCGGAAGCATAGCTCGGGTAGGTAAAAGAGCACAAACCACACCTCCAACTGCGGAGACTCTCACCAAAGGCGCAGGCGGCCCTGTGGCGGGGGCTGCAGACAGCGGGGACTGGCCCTGAACCGTGCAAGAGACGTTCAGAATTTCCCAGAAAACGGCTTGCTCAACACGGGATATCAGTTTTCCCCTTGGCACCTTCCCCCATGTACCGAGATAACTGAACCAGTCACACAGAACTCAGCTTGCTTGGTTGTTGGGAAAACCCGAAAGCACCCCAGGGGAGCGAAAGGCAACGTGGAGGCTGCCAAGCAGCGCCCACCCGCGCCTGACCGACCCCCGGGGCTCCCGCGTCTAAGGCGAGGCCCTCGGCGGAAAGTCCCAACGTCCTCCTGGCGTCAGACTCCTGCTGGCCGAAACGGATCCTGGAAGTACCTTTCCACGGTCGAGCCGGGGGAGCGATGGAAGAAACGGACGGAGGAAAGGAGCAGGAGGGGGAGGAGCGGAGGCCGGAGTCCTGGAGGCCGCGCTTGCGAGGAAAGTAAACAAACGCGGCTCCAGAGGCCCCTACAGGCTCACAGAGCTCGAGAGGGTCGCGTTTCTGTCCTTTTCAAATTCCCATCCTCTCCCCGTCTCATTCTGAAGGCTCTGGCGGCGGCTGTCGGTCAGGCAGTGGCCAGCTGTGCCCGGCTGTGCGAGGTATTTGACCTGGGGGAGCTTGCCTTTCATCGTCTGCAAAATGTGCACCGTGACCTTGTGGGAGGACTGAAGAGCCACAGCGTGTAAAGCGTTTCAGGCACTGTCTTCTACAAGCAGGTTGTCCCGTTCCTTTCAGGCCTGTCAATAACCAATGGGAAGCTGAACACACTATCACACTAAACATGGGAATTAGGGAAGTGTCACCAGGGTTCAGAACTATGCTTTGAGACCCGATTAAGTCAAGAAAACTGGCACTGACGCAGCACCTAGTGTGTGCGCAGCACAGTGCTAGGGGCAATTGGCTGTGTGATGGATCGAATGACAGCTTCTCCCCTGGGACTTGCACAACATTCCTTTGGTGTTGCCACGCACTTCTGGGATTTTCGACACTGAGCCCATCGCTGAGCCTGTTCCTGTAGATGTTTGTTACAAAAGCAGAATCTATGGGATTAGTCAACAAGCATTTAACAAGTTTTTGTATGTGGGCAGCTTTTGTGGTGCATCCAGGCATAAAGAGCAACGTGGAAAAGTCTGGGGAAGGTATAAGGAGCCAGAAGAGTCTCTGACCCTCAGGAAGGGAAGCTGAGAAATAGTCTCCATCTCTGTGTGCCAACTGTTTTATGTACATTCATTTAATCTTCCTAACAAAATCCAAAAATTTTCATCCTCATTTTACAGATGAGGAAACTGAGGAGCAGAGCTTATGTCGCTTACCTAAGTTCATACAGGTAGCAAGTGTCAGGTCTGGATTTGAATCAGCTTCTCAATCCAGTATCTTTTTCTTTTTTATATCACGCTGCCTCTTCCTAGAAACCTAAATTTCTAGGAAATAAATGGACTCCAGTGACAAAGCAACACATTTTCCCCACATTCTTTGCTCTTGATCCCTACGTAATCTTTTCCCAGAAACAGACAGTAAAGCCACCAGGGTACCTGAGGCAGCCTTGGTCATCCTTGCATCACAGCAGTGGATTTTTGGCCTAGTTAGTTTCCCTTCAGAGGTTAGCAGAGAGAACACCGTATTTGCCAGCTCAGGACAGCACATCTCTGGCTCTGTTTTATCCCCCAGCAGGAACCCGAGGGGCTGTCTCTGTATGTGATAACTGGCTAAAGAGTTACGTATGTCAGCACAGAAGAGCAGAGTTTTGATGTGAGCTCTGCACGCAGGAAAGTCTTGGTGCTGCTGTGTTCTGGCTCGAGCTCTGTGTCTTTCATCAGGTTCCCTAAGACCCATCACTGCCTGCCAAGATGAAATATAAATGAAGCAGGAGGCTCCTAGGGGAAACCCTGCTTCCCAGGACCTGCGTTTGGACAGGGCAGCAAGGAGATGCTGATCATTCCATGGTTCCCAGCCTGAACTTCCCTTGTGGGGAGGGAGTGTGGGCTCTTGCTGGATCTCCATAATCTTTGTCATCCAGGGCTTCCATGGAAGTTAAAGGTGACAACAGCAAAATGAGTGTATGTTACAAACAAGGCTCAACTCAAAGTGAACAATTTTTCTTCATTTGGGTATCACCTATCAGAGTGTGCAAAGTATACTCACATTTGTCATTTCGTGTCATTCTTGGGTGAACCCTGTGAGCTGAGCACAGTGGGAAGAAGCATTCCCATAACAGGCACTTGGTTTGATCGAGATCACACAGAGCCATGCCTGTGGGTGCCTGGTGCTCCTGCAGGGGATGGATGCTCTGGATGACACCTCAGCGATCCCTCTGTGATGAGATCTTCATGGTTCTCTGTCATAGGCACCTCTTTCTTTATCTTCAAGTTCCCATAAGTATGTGCCCAGCAAGGCTATTCTCTCCCTCTCTATTTTTTTGCCTACTTGTCCTCATTTCTTCTGAGCTTTGATTTCCTTACTATTTTGCATATCTTTCACTATTGTGATATTCAGAGCTAAATAGTATACATCTGTTACCTCCGCTGAGCAGTTACTGTTTTGTACCACGGTACAGTTAGTGTGTTCAGATACAGGCATGAGTGTTTGGAATGAAATGTTGGGTAAGACACAATTATTGCTCTTAAGTGGATCTGTGAGCATCATGGTGCTATGGGAGAACTGAACTGAAGATGCTTCTGCTTCTTGCTGATTAAACAAGATATAACCAGTCGCTTTGTCTCCCTCCCATCCTCCTTATCTTCCAGGGCCTCATTTAATTGAATAAATCATTTTACATGCTGCTTTTATCATATATTGAATTTGCATGTGTATTTGAATGTATTTATATACTTTATATTCTATTTCACTGATTCGTCTATTCATTCACAGTATTGCTTTGAGTTTCATAACTTTATGTATTTTTTCGTATCTGGTAGGTGTGGTTGCTTCTCATTGCTTGGCTTTTTAGAATTTTCACAACTACTCTTACTTGTTTATTTTTCTGTTTGAACCTTAGAACACATAAAGAATCTTGTTGATATTTGCATTGGCGTTATATTGAATTTGTAGATTAACTGAAGGATATTTGATAATTTTAGGGTGCTATGTTCCTAGTCAAAATATAGTGTGTCTTTCTATTTGTTCAAACCCTTAGAGTCCTTCAAATTCTGCTTGCCTATCAGGCATGATTCTTATGCTTATTCTGAGATATTTTGATTTTGTTTTGCTGTTGTGGTAAATGAAGTATTATCTTCCAACTGGCTGTTATCTGTATTTATCATGGCTATTGATTTCTAAATTAATATTATAGAATATTATTAATAATATTATTAATTCTCTTATTGTTGAAAATAGATTTGCAGTTAGAGTTCTCTCACGTTTTTCCATGCATGCAAGTTTATTTGCCAACATAAATAATGATATTTATTATATTCTGTTAATATGTTACTTTCAAATGTTATGCTCTGATTTATTTGTCTTTTCTATTACAGCTATTATCTCCAGATCAATATTAAATAATAGCAGTGACAGTGTTATCTTGTCCTGTCCCTGACTTCAGCATAAATGTTTCTAAATACTTTGTTAGTAAGCGTGATAAGCTCAGATAAAAAGCTTTTATCATGTTAAGGAAGTATTCCTTTATTTCTACTTTAAAATCAAGAAAACAGGTAATCTCACCTTTTAAAATGTTCTATATTTGTGTATGTTTTATCTTGAATATTTTAGTAGGGTATTTATATGTATAATTTATATATAAATACATATAAATATATTAGGGAGTGCCAGTTTTTTAAACTGGTTCAAGCATGCAATCAAAAAATTTGGAGACCATGGGTTTAGAGCTTATAATAAAATTACTTTATTAAAATATTAATGTTTATCATACAATTTAATCTTTCTTTGATAATGCAGAAGATACTTCAGGATCTTGAATGCTTTAGGATCATCATTATGGAAACTGATTATCTTGTTAGTTGATAAACGGTTGGTTAACTGAGAATCAATCATTGGAAGGCCTAAGTTCTCCTCTGAAAAAGTGTTTTTTTTTGCCCTCTGAATGTCTTCCCCTATGCCAGACAGTTCCAATAAAGCAACTATAAGTGGGCTCCCCCAGGCCTCCTTATCTCCCCAGCACCAGGCACCAAAATATGACACAGGCAGGGGTAGAGGGTGAGCCTGGGCCCAGCTTCTCGGGGTCATGCCTCACACAAGTTGAGTGTCCTGGCTCTGTTTGGCAGAGGCAAGGGGAGCGTGCTGATACATCTATGCGCAGAGCAGTCAAGGGGTGGGAAGGAACCAGACCTCATAAAGACCCTGCCTTGCTTCAGCGCAGTGGTTACTTGCTGTCGGGGCCACTGCTAGAAGTCTTCTTGAGTAGATGATTCTGAAAAGTAACGAAACACTAGTATTCTTTGCAGTTATAAAAAGGGAAAAGATAGCTGGGGGGATAAACATCTCAACCAACAAATTCTCTTTCTGGGTTGTCTGGCTTTCTGCAAATTTTTACTGAACCAAGACATGTGTTCTTTGTAAATTAATACATGTGGTGCAAAAACTCAAAACAATATGCTGATGTATTCCATAAAGATAATTCCCAGGCTAACTGTGGTTTGTTTTACATTGTTAACAAGAGCAGGAGGCTGGAGGATTGGAGGAGGAACCAAGAAGTCCTGGAGATAAAAAGTTTGGGTTCGCATGACGTGACTGATCTGAAATGTAGAGTAAATTTGATCTCAAATTCTTTTTCTCTCTCTCTCTTAATTATATAGTGAAAATTGCAAATCCAATTCAACCTTAAAAGTACTTATTAAGCCCTATGGGAACACAGAAGCAAGATAAGATATGGTATATTTTAATCCATATAGGGAATGAATATGTGTCCATATGGAGTAGAAAACAATTTTTTTAAAATGTACAATTGAATAGCAAAATAAGAAGCATAGACTGTGTTGTGAGAGGTCAGAGACCTCATGACCAGTTGTTGGGATTATATCAATAGGAGTTCTCATAAGTATAGCAGAGCAAAAGAGAAGGAGGGACATGTGAGTTACATCTCCTGTCCTGCAACAATGTTCCAAGACCACAGGCTCAATCTACCTGCTCAACTTCCTGTACAGGGGATTTCTGAAGTCTGTTTTGATGATCTCACCCTGGGATGGGAGGGAAAGGAGAGCTACTGTCAGGTTGTTTATGTACTGCCAGTGTTAAGGCAAGAAAGAAAAAGTAACAATCTACTAGCAACTGACAAAGATGCTTTTGGCTATAGGATTATCAAAATTTAGTGTCATTGAGCTAGTCAGAACAATTGAGTCAAGGAAGGAGATATTCAATGAGCACATGAAAGGATGCTCCACATCATTAGTCAGGAAAGTGTGAATTAAAACCACAAGAAGATACCACCACACATTTGTTAGAATGGCTAAAATTAAAGACTGAGACTGACCATACCAAATGTTGATGAGCGTGTGGAGCAACTGGAACTCTCATACATTCCTGATGGGAATGTAAAATGGTACTACCATGTGAAAAACAGCTTGGCAGTTTTTTTAAAGCTAATGAATACTTACTATGTGACACAACATTGCCACTTCAGGGTTTTTACATTATCCCCCCCACCCAAATAAAAACATGTCTGCAGGAAAAATTGCATGTGAAAGTTCCTATCAGCTTTATTCATAATAATCCCAAACTGTAAACAACCCAAAACAGGTAAATTTATAAACAAATTATGGCATATTCAAGCTAGGCAAGACTACTCAGCTACAAAATAGAATGAACTATTACTGATATACCCAATCTCACAGATGAATCTCAAAAACATGTTCAACAAAAGAAGTCAGACTCGAAAAAGTACACAGTGTGTGATTCCATTTATAAGGTAGTCTAGAAAACCATTAGCCTATAGTGACAGCAGATCTGTGGTTGCCTGAGGCTGGGGTGCAGGTGGGTGGGAGATTGAGTGGGAAGGGACACAGGGAACTTTTGGGAGTGATGCACATATTCTATATGTTGACTGTGGCAAGGGTTACGCTGGTGTGTAAATTTGTAAAAACTCACCAAACTGTACAATAAAAATGTGTACATTTTGCTGTTTGTAACTTATATTTCAATAAAGTTGATGTAAAAAGAAAATGAGGCATCAGGGGCAAGTAAGCCAGTGAGAGGGCACTCGCACATCTGAGGGCACTCACTGAGGGTGTTAGAACAGTGAGCATCCAGTCCTCAAATCTACTAATAAAAAGACTGAGGCTGAGTCATAGGTTGAGCCATTGTTGTGCACAATCTGCTCTATTGTATGACTCTTTTGAGACCTGACTCAACTCGCTGGCTCCTCCCGTGGTCAAGAAACTTGAGTTGGGGTCTAGCTATCTGTGGTCTGGGAGAGTTCCATCACTGCATTCCTCATGGGCTCTGTGCATCCTGAGGTGGGCTCCTGCTCTGGAAGCACGTCCAGCCTTGAGACCAAAGTGGGAGGTCAGGAGGTGCAGCTATTGCTTCCACACCCCCAGCAAGTTGTTCTCTTTGTAAAGAAACTAGGTGTTAATAAATAATACTTAGTTGAGTGGGTTTGGGAAAACCCAGATAAACTTTCCCTTCGTCCCCAAATCTCTCTGGCCAATTTAGGGAGCCAAATGGAACAGTCAAGTTTGGGGGTGGGGATTTCTAACTGTTAGATCATAACCTCAATTAAGTATGTTACAAAATGTAAATTACAGTTCTGTAACAGTGAAAATTCACATCTTTACATCAAAATAAAAAGGGAATCAAAGCTGGACAAGGTGCAAGTCATTTGTTCCCTAAGTAGAACAGGGCACCTTACTAGGTCATTCCCACGAATTTATCTTATATAGACACCAAACTTCCTATCCAAAGCCCATCTTAAATTACTGCTTTCCTTTCCAATGAACCATTTTCTCCCCCTATGGGAGGTACTTGTATGCTTTTGGCCAAGTTAGTGATTATACAAACGTCAAGGTCTGTTTCTTTTTTAGCTGCCTTAAGCACTTTTTAGAAAAATGGAAACAATGGGAAAAGAAAACAAAGAGGCAGTCCCTAAAGACGTTAAATCCTAAGTGGTTTAAGACCGTATGGCTCCAAATATAACTTCCTTCCACACTGTGCAGGCCAGAGCTGGAAGTAGGTCACCTGGGTTCAGTTCTGCTCTCTCAGTAACTAGGTATGAGACCTTCAGCAAATCTAACCTTTGTTCCAGTTTTATCCATGGTCAAATGCTGTGATTTTCTCAACCTATTTCAGCCAGGAAAAAGCTTTCATTGAAATATTAGATGTGATAGTTTGAAAAGTTAAAAATTTAATAAAAACCCATATAGAGTGAGTTTTTTGCATTTAAAAGAAAACTTTTAATGTGTTATAACATAATATATGTGCTTTCACTATATATAAGGACTGGATCTCTAAAGCAATAAACATCTGTCATCTTTTACTTTTCCCATACTCTTACCAGGTTGTTAAGACTGATCCTTTGTGACTGATCTAAATCTTTTGTAAGTTTCACACTGGGGTGTTGCAGAAGGTATTTTATTATTAAAACAAAAGACTGGAAAGTGAAGCCTAGAAGCGGGATAAAAATTATAATTTCAAGACAAAAGAAAGCAATTGGGTCATAGAAATGCCACAATGATTAACCCTAGTATGCAGTCTGTACTCCATCCAATGAAGGCTGTGACAGTAAAACATAAAGTAGAAGGCACACAGACTTGCATTGTTTTTAGGGGAGTCAGAGAGCGCCATGGATTTGAAGTCTAAGGGCTGGCCTTGGCTTGCCTCAGACTCACTGCATCTTGTCTAGTGCCTGCCCCCCCTCCATTCCCCCTGCTCACTCTTCTTCCTCTCTGCTCTCTCCCTGCCACATCATATCAGAGGGTTGAAATTTTACTCTTTTAGGAAACTTAGGAACATGTGAAATGTTTTTCTTTTTCTTGAGTTGTTTTATTTGGTTGAATAAATGTTAATTGAACACATACTGCCAGACAGAAGATCTTTTAATACAAAGAGAATGATACATGGTCCTTGCCCTCACTTTGCTGAAGATCTTATGGTAGATTGGGCTAAAAACAAGACATGAAAAAGTGCTCTGGCACTTTGAGGTGGGTGAGAGCAAAACTGGATATTTGGATCAGAAGGTTTTGTGGCAGGACTTCTACCACGTGAGCCAGGCCTAGAGTGGGGAGGGAGATTTCCAGGAGTGGACTTGGGGGAAGGTGGCCCAATAGGCAGAAAAAAACCAAGGCCAAGGGCAGAAGAGTGTCAGGTGGGTTTTGAGCACCAATCATTCCAGGATGTCTGGAATGCAGTCTGTGTGTGTGTATGTGGTGAGGGGTCCTGGGGGTCTGCTGGAAAGACAGGCTAGGCAGGAGCACGGGGTACACAAAAGCCCTGCTGAGGACTCTGGGCCTTTATGCTGTAGGAAGCATGGAAGAAGATGAAGATATTGGTATAGTCTGTTCTTGTTCACAGCACTGTACTTGCATGGGTATGCGCCCACACTATCTCCTGTTCTTTCCCCCTCCGCTCCACCCAAGAGCAGCCCCAACTTCAGGAAAGTGGTGTGGAGAGCCATCTGGCCTGGAGGTGGGGGTTCCCTCCACACCCCATGGTGGATTTGCTAGCAGGGGGGTGGCTAGCAGGTGGCTTCCATCTGCCACATCAGCAGACCCTGCTGACAGCTTGTTTCTGGGGGCTTGCGTTGAGCTTCAGACTCTGACTTTGACCCCCAAGGAGAAAGATATAAACAGGGTGTTGCTTGGTTCCCTGCTCAAGGGCCCATTATGACTCAGGCTTTGAGGCTTACTGGGACCCGCCCACGGCTGGGGCTGGGAACTGGAGGAGCAGAGGCTGGGCAGAGCGGGACCAGCTGCTGCAGCAGAGCCATCTGGGCCAGCTGGATGTGCTCAGAGAGGGCTGGGGAGAGGGGCTGCTGAGGAAGTCACTGCACGCTGTCACCAACAAGTGAGGCTGAGAGGCGCTTTTCTCAATCAAACGTAATAAAAAACAAATGTCAGGCAACCATGTTAGTGGAAAGACCAATATTTCATCCTCTACCCTCTCAATACAAAATGACATTAAAAACTTAATGCCATATGATGAAGTGAACGGAGAATATGTGGCAAAATGTAGAAGAAAGTATTCTAGAGGTATACCACACAGTTAATAAATAATAATGGAATATGTTATTTTTCTGGATTTTATGATATTTGTGGTATTTGTCAGCTTTTTAAATTTTATAATTTGTCATGACAGCTTTTTGATTCTAAATAAATAGTCACTTTCATGCCTAATTTTCATTTGTAATTTTGTAGTCTTTTTCTTAAAGATTTCCCAAGTTGTGCAAGCTTCAGGCACCCTTGCAAAATCTGGATCACCTCCTGGATGGTCCTCCTAATATGAGCTCAATAAATGCTTGATTAATTACAATCACAAAGTGCACCGAGCTCCCAGGACTGAAGAACACCAGGGAAATAAAATACATTTCAAACAAAGAGACAAAATAAATAACTGGATGAGTGGCTTGGCTGGAAAATCACTATCTTCATGACTGGGACCTTTTAAAAATTAGGACAGTCAACGCTGGGCTCCAGATGAATTCGACACCCAACATGGTGGGGCCAGTCTGCCTGACTGAAAGTGACTACCCAATTAGGGCTCTGCTAGGGCCACAGTTACGGGGCATTAATAATTTCTAATGCCATTTCCACATGTAATTTTCAGCAGATTAATTTCCCAATTAGGTTTCCCAATTTTAAATTAGTTGGGTTGTGTAAACATGATGTATTCAAGAAGGAGGAAAAGTGTAATTTAACTCTCCACACGCAAATTTTATTTGCCAAA
Source organism: Daubentonia madagascariensis (assembly GCA_023783475.1). NCBI lineage: Eukaryota > Metazoa > Chordata > Mammalia > Primates > Daubentoniidae > Daubentonia > Daubentonia madagascariensis. The sequence continues at coordinate 32,284,123 of JAKFHU010001035.1, read as the reverse complement.
GCACAAGGATGCTATTTAAAAACAGACAAACAATAGTTATCTCAGTGCTGTAACCACAGTCCAATTTAATAAGTAATTTCATACTACATTTGGCTCAACTTGCTTTATTTTATCGAGTGGATGCATTTGAAACATTATAAAAACTTGTTTATGGAAATTTAATACTTTTGAGTTTGCTATCTATAAAATAACAGTTTATAGGACTGGAAAGTAGGGTGAGGAGGACATGGTTTTTTAATATTACAATGCTACAATTACAACTTTCCAAAGTTACAACTTCTGGCATCCAAAATCTAAAACGTGGGCAAAATATATGAAACAATGGTTTTCAAGATATTGGACAGCAGGAAAGACAGGACAGTGATCCCTGAGAGATGGGTAACAAATAAGATGAACCCTACAATTGCCCCAGCTCACTGCCTTGAGAGAATTTCCAGGCCATGGTACGTGGAAGGCGAACCCAGAAGGAGTCCGGCAATTTCCTTGAGCTGAGGACACAGCACGGAGACTACGGGGACCAAAGCAGGTAGAAGACTTGAACAACACTTGATGTAATTGACCTTTAAAGAACACACATTCTTTCAAAGTGCACATGGAACATTCACCAAGATAGAACATATTCTGGGCCAAAGAACAAGTTTCGATAAATTTAAAAAGATTCAAGTCATACCTACAAACTATGTTTTCTGACTACAGTGGAATTAAATTAGAAATCAATTACAGAAAGATATCTGCAAAAAAAAAAAATAAAAAGAGCTGGAAATTGAATAGACTTCTAAATAACCCATGGATCAAAGAAGAAATCAAAATGGAAATTAGAAACTATTTTTCACTGAAGGAAAATGGAAACACAGCATATTAAAATCTGTGGGATGCTCCTAAAGCAGTACTTGGAATTTTATAGTACTATAAGCCTAATTAGAAAAAAAGAAAAGTCTCAAATCAATGACCTCAGCTTCCACCTAAAGAAATTAGAAGAAGGGCAAATAAGACTCAAAGCAAATAGAAGAAAGAAGATGATAAAGGCCAGAGTGAAAATCAATGATATAAAAAATAGAAAAATAGAGAAAAATCAATGAAACCAAAAGTTCTTTGAGAAGCTCAATAACATTGATAAACCTCTAGCTAGACTGAACGGGAAACAGGCAAAACACAAATTATACCAGGAATGACAGAGGTCGTATCACTACAGATTTAATAAATAATAAAAGAATAATAAGGAAATATTATTAAATTTGTGTCAATAAATTTGACAAATTAGATGAAATAGATAAATTCTTTGCAAGATACAAACTACCAAAGCTTATTCAAGGAGAAAGATAATATAAGTAGCCCTATATCTATTAAAAGCATTGAAGTTGAAATTGTAGTTAAAAACTTCCCCCAACAACACCAAAAAACCATCCAGGGTCAGATGGGTTTGCTAGTGAATTCCACCAAATATTTAAGGAAGAGATAATATTAATTCTATAGAAAATTTTCAAGAAAAATGAAGAGGAAGGGATACTTCTCAACTCATTCTCTGAGGCCAGGATTACTCTGATACCCAGACCAGAAAAGACATTACAAGAAAACTACAGACCAGTATCCATTGTAAATATTTATGCAAAAATTCTTAACAAAATTTTAGCAAATCCACCAATCCATAAAAAGGATAATACATTACGACTAAGTTAGGTTTATTCCAGGAATGCAAGGTCATCTTAATATTTAAAAAATCAATCAGCATAATTCAACATATAAACAAACTAAAACAGAAAAACCCGTATGATCATCTCAATAAACACAAGTTTGACAAAATTCAATGTTCATTCCATAAAAAACTCATTAAAGTAAGAATAAAAGGGTATTTTCTCAACCTGAGAAAGGGTATCTACAAAAAACCTACGGGTTACATTATAATCAATGGCAAAACATGGGATGCTTTCCCCTAAGGTCAGAAACAACATAAGAATGTTTGCCCTCACTACTTCTATTCAAGAGTGTATTGGAAGTTCTAGCTAGTACGATAAGGCAAAAAACAAAACCATCCAGATTAGAAAGAAAGAAGTAAAACTATCTTTATTCACAAAGATAAGATCACCTATGTAGAAAATCTAATGGAATCTACAAAAAAGCTACATACAAGATTAATGTTCAAAAATTAATTGCATTTCCATATACAATGAAAAATCAGAAATTGAAATAAAAATATAATTTACAATAGCATCAAAATATGAAATACTTAGGAATAAATTTGACAAAAATGTGAAAGACATGTACATTGAAAACTGTAAAACATTGCTGAGAGAAATTTAAAAAGAGCTAAATAAATGGAGAGGTATATTATATTCATGGGTTGAAAGACTCAAAAGTGATAAAATGTCATTTCTCTTCAAATTGATCAACATAATCCCAATCAAAATCCCAGCCACTTTTTTCTTGGTAGAATTTAAAAAAACTGATTCTAAAATTCATATGAAAATGCAAAGGACCTAGAATAGTCAAAATGATTAAAAAAAAACCCCAAAGCTGGAGGATTAACACTATCTGATTTCAATACTATAAAGATACAGTAATCAACATGGTATGGTATTGGTGTTAAGATCAATAAATAGATCAATGGAACAAAACAGAAATTCCAGAAATAGACCCACACATATATGGAAAAATGATTTTTAATGAAGGTATAAAGGCAATTCAGGAGAAACAATGGTCTTTTCAACAGACTGTGCTGAAATAATTTGATATCCAAATAACACTACCAATGAATTTCAAGCCATACTTCAAACTATATATAAAAAACAAAACATCTCAGTTTGAATAAGGGGCACAATATTTGAACAGGTACTTCACCAAAGAAGATATACAAATGACAAATAAGCACATGAAAAAATGTTCAACATCATTTGTCATTAAAGAAATACAAATTAAAGCCCCAATCAGATATTACCACACACCCAGTGCAGTGGCTAAAATTAAAAAGAATGATCATAGCAAGCCTTGTTAAGAAGGTTGAGCAAGCAGAATTCTCATATGCTGTTGGTGAGAATGTAAAACAGTAAAACCATTTTGGAAAACAATTTGACAATTTTTTAAAATGGTAGACATATATCTGCCATACTTTTTACTGCTGGATATTTATCCAAGAGAAATGAAAGTATATGTCCATACAAAGACTCTATATGAACGTTCATAGATTTGTTTGTAATAATCAATTACTGGGAACAGCTCAAATGTCCATCAACAGATGAATGGAGAAACAAATTTTGGTATATCCATGTAATGAAATACTACTCAGAAATAAAAAGGAATAAATTATTAATACATACTACAACATGGATGAATCCCAAAATAATTATGCTGAGTGAAATAAGTCAGACAAAATAGGGTACATAATGCATAATTTTACTTACATGAAACTCTAGAAAATGCAATCCGTAATTACAGAAAGCAGATCAGTGGGCACTTGGGGACGGTGGTGCAGAGGGAGGTAGGAGGGAGAGATTACAAAGGGGCATGAAGAAACTTTTGAGAAATGTTTGTTATCTTTGTTATGGTGATGGTTTCGTGGGTGTATTCAAATGTCAACATTTATCAAATTATATACTTCAAATATGTGCAGTTATTTGTATGTCAATTGTACCTCAATAAAATTATTTAAAAACCAAACCTTACGATTTGGCTTCAGGAACCAAAAGCAAAATATAGGTTGGGGAGCTCCAAAATCACAGAACTTCAAGATATTAACTTTAATGGTTCTAAAATGTACCTTGTCTTTAATTGTGAAATCAACTACTCTTGTTAATTGCCCAATCAGCAGGCCATAAAGTCCATAAGGAGGCGCTCTCAACGCACACAGGTCCAGTAGATAAGTCATTAAAAACAGGCTTCACCATCCCCTTTTCTCTCCTTCCTTATCTTGGCGGGGGGAGGCTAGGAGAAGGTGGGCATATGAAAAAGATATAAGGAAAGATACGAAATAGGTTGTTGGAAATTTATGATGTGAAACTAGAAAATGTGTATCAATATCCAAAAGATAAATGTAAGGTTTTTCTTTGCCTTTTCTCCTTTCTTTTCCTTCTTTCCTTACTACCCCTCCCTACTTTAAAAAAATCCTCTTTTCTTCCTTTCCCTTCCTTTTTTCCTGCTCCCCTTCCACTTTCTGTCTTTTACTCCCCACATCCCAATCTCCCCCATTTGCTGGCAGGGTTGCATGTGACTCACACTACAGCATGGACTTTGGAGCAGTGTGCCCAGGTTTAAATCCCTTGCTCACTGTGTTAGTCGTGGTATTCAATATCTTGTACTTTAGCTTACCTATCTGTATGTAAATGGAGTAGTATCAAACGTTCCTTCCTCATAGGGTTGCTGTGAGGATTAAATGGTAAGATGGGAAAAACACTCAGAATAGGCACTAACCAGATAAGCGTTACCATTTTCAGAGTCTGCATTCTATACCAGGTATGTTGGACTCCCATCAATTAAATGTAAACAGCTGTAGGCTCAAAGAAGAATGCAGAAGACTTGAGATTCCAAGGCCCGGAACCCAGTCCTGGCTCAGCCAGTATAGTTCTCTGACCCTGGCCTGTTATTTACACATCAATGCTTAAACTGTTTATTGGTAAAAGGCAAGTTTGGTATAAAAGCTGGTCCCACCCAGCTTCTACCACTGCTTTTTGTAATCCCAAAGTGTATAAATATTTTCAAATGAAAAGCATTTTGTTACTTTTAGGCACAACTGAGAAGTGGCATGGATTTTCATGTTACAGTGAAGGCCCTTTGTTGTCTAGTAAGAAAGATGACTAACATCACAATTACATGGACATCACAATTGTTAAAATTGTAGTAGAACTCTAAGTTACCCCTTTAATGTTTTATGAGAAATTGTAACATAGAGTTTGATTCTCATCTTTTGAAATTGAACATATTCAAAGTTCTGGGTGGGAACTCTCCCATTCCAAAGTTGTGCACAGAGTCTCTTGAGAGGTTAGCAGTTTGCATACTTCACCTATGAGTGGCGGGTGTACCATTAGCTTGGCTTTAGTGATCCAGCAGGAGAAATGCTCATTTCAGAAATGCTCTGCAGCTATTCTGTCTTCTCCAAGGTCAACCAACTTGAGTGGTGAGTGAACTAACCATAGAAAACTAGACTCCACATGGCTCACTTTGTGTGAAATCCCCTGGAATAAGTGTAATATTCTACATATAATCCTGTCATTCAAGAAAAATCCTCAGCTTTTAGAAGGCAAGGATACAGATAGTTTCTTTGATTAAATGGTTTGATGAGAACTACAGATACGATGTATAACTCCAGAATGGCACATATAGCAGAGTGTCAATGCTAATTTGAAGGGGTATTGCCATGACAGAGATGGGATTCCCTCTCCTAACACCCTCTTGGAGAAATTGCCAAATGTGTCAGAAATTCCTAATATCCTGAAGATTGAAGTAAAGAGTATTACACTTCTATTAGGTCCAGTCCTTATTCAGAAACTACTATACTGATCACCCCATCAATAGACACCAACTTGTTCATTGAAGACATATTGATTACAAGGACCAAATAAGAATTTTGTTAAAATAAATGAACATTGATTAGATCTTATGTCAGGTTCCAATTATGAGTCCCAAATCCCACTATTATCCACAAGGAGTGTTCCTTGATATTCTTTATAATTCCTAGAGAAAGTCTTTATACCACTCTCTGTTGAAAACATTTTGAATGTATAAGAGTGTGTGTGTATATATTTGGGATAGCAAACAGGAAATTCAAGTTTTACTCTAATTTCCAGGATGAGGCTGGTTTAGGGAATCTTTATAGATCACTGCTAGCTAAGTTCAATTTTTAAAAAAAAATTCATTTTAATTTATTATTAAAAATTGGAAATACAGGAAACAAAACACAGCCTACAGAAATATAAACTACTACCATTTTAGTGTATTCCCTACCAGATGATTTTCTGTGCACATCTTCATACAGTTGAGATTATATATATGTACTATGTTGTCTTATACTTACATTTAAGGTGTTCTGTGCATTTCCCTATATAATTTTTGTAATAATTTTTAATGTCAAAATGATATTCTATTGTAGTTGTACTCTAATGTGGTTAACTGCTTTCTTAATGTTGGACATAGTGTTACGCTATTACGAACATTCGTCCATAAATCATTGTACTTTTCTCCTTAGAATTTTTTCCATAAAATGCAATTACAAGATTAAAGAGTTAATACTTTTTAAAGGCTCTAGATAAGTTTTAGGAAAGGTTTGTACCAAAATACACTGTATGAGAATGTTCCATCTCATGGCAAACTGGCAGCACTGAATGTTTCCTGAAAGAAGAAAAAATCCTTGATAATTTGATGGTAAAATAGTATTTTATAGTAATTTTATTCACATTTCTTTGATTACTAGTTACAATATATTTCTTTTTTTGTTTTTTCTCTTTGGCCAATAACTCGTTCATATCCTTTGTTCATTTTTCTGTTTTTCATTCACATTAATAAAATTATTTTGTTTTATAAAGTTTCCATTGAAACAACAATAAAATACTCACAAGAGTTCATTTTAGTAGATTGATTTAAATATTTTATTTAAAGGAATATTCTGAAGGCTATTGTTTATTGATAGGAAAAATATAAAGCATACATGTCTATAGATTATTACATACTGACATTACAGTAAATAAATTCTCCAAATAACATGATTAGTTTGTAGTGCTACTAGTGGAATGCATTCTGCAGAAATGTGGTTTTACCTTCAAATCTGAGCACATTTACCCTTACATCAAAAAAGAAAAAAGGGATTAACAACTTTGATTAATTTAAATTTTAGTAGACCACATCTGATTTGTTGAAGAGTAAGTTCTTTTATTTACCTCTTCAAGGAAGTGATTATTTTTTTCATCTCTTTCTGTGCATCTTTATCCTATAAAGAAAATACAAATACACAATGAAATTTCAGGCATTCATCCTGATACTTGAGTACTTTCAAATAGACTTTTGTTGAGTACAGGCATATTTTCTGAAAGACCATTACAAAGAAACTGTGGATTTCTTAGGACCAGGCATGATCTAGATCCATGAGAATGCAGGTAATGTGGACAGCTATTTCTGCGATAGTACACCCGCCCAGATCTGGAGTGGTGGGATTCAGGAAGGAGAGAGCCTTTCATGTAAGCTGACACAATGGATTCACCTTTGTGTTAACAACATTATTGTTGGCCGGGCGCGGTGGCTCACGCCTGTAATCCTAGCACTCTGGGAGGCCAAGGCGGGAGGATAGCTTAAGCTCAAGAGTTCAAGACCAGCCTGAGCAAGAGTGAGACCCCGTCTCTAAAAAAATAAAAAATAAAAAAAAAAACAACATTATTGTTTTCCTCTTCAACTATGAGATGTGAAGGAGCCCTGGCCCTAGCAGCAGGATTTGAAGAAATCTAGATTCTATTGTAAGAGCCAGACAAACATATATTTCATTATTGACTTTATCAGATGGCTTATATTTAAGATTAAAAATCATGCGATATGTTTTATAGGGCACCACATGTATTGTTATTTCTTTATAACAAATGTGGAAGTTAGAAAGAGTGGCAATAAATTCAGATGGCCAGGTACTTTAATGTGTTTTTGCATTTAACAAATATTTACTGAGCACCTATCAGAAAGGATTTAAGGAATGTAACAAATTCAAAGTAAACAGATGAAGAAAATGGGATAAGGTAAATATTGGGAAGTAGCTGTTAGCTAGGTTTTTTAAAAATTGGAAGTTCTTCAACAGTTTTGATCATAAACATTAAAACACCAATTCTATTGTGGTAATCAACTAGAAGTCTACCTTCTACCAAACAGTATTTCCTGAAGCTTGTGAGAAAATAAGATCAATGATATCTAGGATATTAGTGTGTTATTTAAAAGAACTTACAAAAAATCCATAATTCTAGGTATTGAGATGCATGTTTATCTTTGTAACTGTGGGGTTATCTCAGTGCCTGGCTCCTAGATGGCCCTAAATAAATGCCTGCTAAATGAATGGTTAGATGCTGGAACACAGTAACCATTTTCCATATCTAGGAATTAATTTCTTACAGAAGAATGATATAGCTGAGAGAATTATTTCAATTGGATGACTAAAGAAATACTCACATACTATATATATATATTAAATATATGTATTCACAAACTACAATAAAAGAGGACCCTAATGTGCTCTGGATCTCGTTCTCTCTGGCTTCCTCAGGAGCTTATTCTATCCATTATCTCCTCCCTCTCCAGTCTTTACTGAACTCGTCCCTCTTTGCTGGCTCTTTCTCATCATCCTTTCAATGTGCTCCTGTATTTCCCATCTACAGTAATCTCTTCCTCAACTCAAGCATCCCTTACTTCCACCTTACATCTCTCCTCCCTTCCCCATGAAATTCTCTGGAAGGGTATCTACACATACTGACTGCACCTCTGGTTGCTCTGCACTTTGGTTGGTGTCTATATCCACTGTTCTACTGAAACAGTCTTGGTTAAGATCACCAATGACACCCACCTCATTAAGTCCAACAGACTCATTCCAGTCCCTTGCTTGCTTGGCTTCTCCAGAGCTTGTAACAGAGCTGATCACTTCCACCATCCCTTGGCTTCTGAGGCCCTGTCTGCTCTTCTTTCAGGCTCACTTGTAGGTTCCTCTTCCTCCCCCCATTCCACTATTTTGGTGTTTCTCAGGGGTTGATTCTCTGCACTCTGCTTTTCACATACTACATAACCTCTTTGGGTGATCTCCTCCAAAGTTGTGACTTCAAACATCATTAATATGCCATATATCCAATTACTCACTGGACTTGAAAATCTCACAAAAACAAACTCAACATTCCAAAACTGAACTCACTTTCTCTACCAAACCTGGCTCTCCTGTACTCCTTGTGTCAGTAAAGGGCACCTCCATCTACCCTGGCCAGTTTCCCAAGCTAGAAACCAAGAGGTCGCCCTTGAGTCCTCCTTCTCCCTCAATAATCAATCTCCAAGTCTTGTAGAGAATACGACCTACAGTTTGGTTAAAACTGTCCTCTCGCCATTGTCTCACTGCCATCATCTTTGTCCAGGCTACCATGTTGAATCTGTGCCATTGCATTAGTTACCCAAATGGTACTCCTGCTTCCAGTTTTGCTCCCCTTCAGTCCAAGCCAACAGTCTCCACATGATAGCTAATTGCTCTTCTAAAAATCTCACTGTGTTATCTGTTGCTTAAGACCCTCCAGTGGTTTTCCCCTGCCTTTAAGAAAAAGGTATATAAGGCTTTCATGTCTTCTTTCCCACCAGTACTCAACATTTCAGTTATATTGTACACTTGATTCAGTGATTTTATATATTGTATGTCTCAATTCCAGGCATTTGTCTGTTTTCTAGTGTTTCATAAAATGTGGGCCTGTGTACCTGCTTCCAGTACCCTCTGGGATATTTGCTACTGTCATGGATATTTGTTCATGTTTCCATTCATCCTTGCCATAGATACATATTTCAACACTAACATAATAGTTAGAACACATTACTTTGTGTTCTATATTTTTTAGTTACATTAAAAGTTATTTTCTGATTGAACAGAATCTTTATGTATATGTTTAGAGCTGTATGAAAAATAGAAACTGATCAACAGATAACAGTGATGGAGCATTAAAGGAAAAATGGCCCAATTACTTAGCATAATGTTTTATGGGTTTTTAAAAAGATAAATATCAATGGATTATATTTTTCATCCACAACTTTTACAGCATACATATTCACTAGGACTAATCTATTAAAGAGTGGTTTATCTCATTGTTTATTAAGTATTACCAAATTCTACATTCAATGTTTCCAAGAAAGCATAACAATTCTACACTTCCACGCTACATTTTTTTCCAGTAATATGTCTTTGGACAAAAGTCTAAATTATTTGTTGAATTGTGTGCTAAATGGTTCTTGACATAGTTTTTTCCCAGTATGAGTTATGTAAACTCCAGGTTAGGCATTTCTACATTGACTTACGGCCTGGGAATCTTCCCAATGTGAGAACTTTAAGGTTGACAAATGTACATATAATCACTGGAGACTTTCATTCACGACCAGTGTGAATACTCACATGTCCTGCAAAGCTACTCCATGAGGAAAGGGCTTCTCATGTTTATCTCACTGAATTGCTTCCCCTCCATGAATTATCTGGTATTTCCTAACAGGCTTCTTCTTCCTGGTAAAGACTTGCCACTTTTTTTTCCTATTTAAGTTTTTTCTGCATTTCAAGGCTTGAACTTTGCCTGAAGGCTGTAGGGTTTATCCCGGTGGGAGCTCTCTGGTGTCTATAAAGGTTAGAGCTGAGGCTGAAAGCTCTTCCACATTCCTGACATTTGTGGGGTTTCTCTCCAGTGTGCATTGTCTCATTATGGCTAAGGTTAGAGCATAAACTGAAGGCTTTCCCACAGAGATCACATTCATACATTCATATGGTTTCTCTCCAATGTTAATTCACTCATGTTGTTTAAAGAATAAATGGCTACTGAGGACATTTCCACATTGATTACAAAGGTTCTCTCTTATGTGAGTTCTCTGGTATGAATAAAAGTTAGCTCTCTGGCTGAAGTGTTTCCCACAGTCATTACATTTATCCGGTTTCTCTCCAATGTGAGCTAATACATGTTGAGTGGATGTTGAGCTGTGAGTGACAACTTCCTTATACTCATTATATTCAAAGAGCTCCTCTCTAGTGTGAAATCTCTGCTACTGAGGAGATAAAAAGCTGTTAAAGGTTTGCTCACATTCATTCATCCATTCATGTATTTTTCTACATATGAATTCGATGCCAAGCATTCAGTGATAGTCTCCAGTTAAAGTCTCCCACACTGGCAACATTCATGCGGTGTGTTACTCTCTCCTTCATGTACAGAAGTTTTCTCCTTTGTAACAGGTCAGCTTCACAGCTATCTGATTAATTTTGAGATCTTCATTATGTTTCAAGCACTTGATATATTGGTTGTATTTATTCAATTGCCCTCTTATAAGAACTCAGATTATGGTTTTGAGCTTAGGTTATTCCTTTCCTCCCCAAATTCAAACTATCCAATCCTTTGAGCTGAGATTGCACACTTTCTCTAACCTCAAATTAAAGTCATGTGATTGTGCTGCATTCCTAATTTAGCCCATTCCCAGGCCATCTCTAATGTAAAGGAACAGGGTTCACCCTCATGAATCTTACTATTGACATGCTGTTAGACGGCTCTGTCCTGTTGATATTCTGCCTGCAAGTTCGGTCTTTGTTTTTAAGACCTTCCTGCCTGGACTCTGGCTTTCGGGAAATCCTCTTCCTTTCCTCCATAGCTCCTTTCCTTGTGCCAACTGGGAAGTCACATCTGATTTTCAGAGGTGATACCCCGAGGGAGACCACATGACTGATGTTCTCCAGTATCACATCTCTGTACAGCTTCCTCTGAGATAGGTCCATCAGGGCCCACTTTTCCTGAGTAGAGTCCACAGGCATGTCCTCAAAGGTCATCATTTCCTGTGGTTGCACTGTCAAGAACTCAGCCACCACCTGTCTTTTCCCGTATTCTCACCCAGGGACAATCTGAGCACTAAGCCAGAAAAGCAGAACTCAAATAGATGGAAACTTGAGTGAGACCATGTTGACATTGAGGTTGGTGTCACCATACTCTGGAGCTCAGAGCATTTCTCTCTCCAGAAAAAGACCAGAAATCTGTATTCTTAATAAGCCTTCCATCCTCCAAGCAAGTCTTAATTAAAGATTTAAACCACTACGTTTAAATTCTCATTTCCTTAAAATCTCAGATTACATAGCAAAACCTCAGGAAGGCCTTTTGCAGCCCCTGGCACAGGTTGCAGTTGTATTTTCTCATAAATCTTTGTGCTTTCCTTTCCATAACACTCATCACATTTTATTGCTATGACTTGTTCAGTGCCTACCTTCCCCACTAGACCACAGAATTCGTGGTGGCAGAGACTATGTCTGTTTTTTTCTCTCTGTATCCCAACCCTGTAGCAGAGGACACCCCCACATTTGTAATATAAATGAGTAAAGATAATCTCTCTCTTTCACTCACTCACACACACACATTCAGAAATATAGATTTGTTTCATCTGAAAGTGTTGGAAAAATATGTTTTGGAAAAATATATCAATAGTCTCTGCTAAAGACTTTGGATAAATAAGAGAGAGTTTTATTTATATTAAATTGTTATTATGTGCCTAACATTTGGGTAATGATTACCAAACATCAACTTTACTAGGCTGGGTACTGGTTAAGAATGACTGATCCCAAACTGATGCTGTATCATCAGTTATTTAAGAAAATAAATATATAAAAGGAGGTCTAAGAAGCTTCTTTAGGGTGTTTTTAAGATTGATTTAAAGAATACAACCAAGGCCATTGTATATTGGGAAATCTTAAGAAATAATACATTTTAAATGCAAATGACCAGAAGGTAAGAGCCAAAAGAGTAGAAATAGGAGGTTGTAAACAGAGTAATGCTCTCCTCCTGCAACTCATGAAAATGTCTGTTTAGAAAGTGGAAAAAGTCCGTACACCCTATAGTGGCCTTACTAGTTTTTTAATATAATGTACAAGGAAGAATATATTCTGCAGGCATGGATAGCACAGATGAGTTAATCTACAAGAAATAAATTCTAACCAGAAAGAAATAGGCAAATATGAATTTTTAACAAATGAGACAACATTACTGGATTTCAGTAAGTGACCCATTCATTACTCTGAGCTATAGCAATCCTATCATAGGAAGGCAGGGTGAACATATATGGACAAATTCTACTTCCTAAACCTACCTGAAAAACCAATGTCTTAATTAAGATAATCAAATATGATGTCTTAATTAAGATAATCAAATATGATGTCTTAATTAAGATAGAACATTTAAAGCAGGATTAGGATTTTATTATTAAGAGGAGTTTCCAATGAGAGTGATGATTCTCAACCCATAAAACAGGCTAGAAATACAGCTTAGGGCTTTAATCAACAGGCAACTTCCAAGACAACTATGCTACTTGCTAAATACGAAGAAGCATTCTTAACTTTAAGCGCTCCTAGAATCCATTTCTTCCTGTGGTTGTTTCTGTATGTTGTATTTACTATTCTATAAAAATCTGTCGTAGAAGGATGATTAATGCCACTTGAAAACATTACAGCAATTTTAAAATATAGGTTCTTCTTTTTTTTTTTTGAAATCAGACTAGCACATCCCTTACAATAAAGAAAAACATCACATAATGCTTTTTATATTTGAGGTTTCTTGGTAGACTCCAAGTCAATGAACTTTAATACTACCTCCAGGCAAACAACTTTCAGGCTGCCAGTGAGCCCATTATTTCACTCAGTAATCATTGTCACACTGCTTTAGACACAGGATTCTCTTTTATTTAAAAAAATGAATGTTTCTTGGGATCCGAAGTTATTTTCCTAGGGTCAGGAAAAGTCCACATGAATAATAAAATACCATAGTTTCAAATTCTGAGAATGTAAAGCTGCTTATACCCATGAATCTGGGCTCTAGAGACCAAATGGCTGACATTCCCAATATCAATCAAGTAGCAGAGTGATGAGCTTAGAGTTGCCTGACAGGGGACAGAAGACATGTCTATAAATGGCTATGATGCAGTGAAGGTGTTACAAATGCCATAAGGAAAGAAGGAAACATGTTATTCAAGTTCACATGAGGGGAAGAAAACTGACGGCTAGGTCTTCATTGTAATTAGTGGCACTGCTAGACGTTTTGGAAATGAATAAACTGTTCAGCAAAATCACGAACGGGGGATATTTGAATCTCAAAAAACTTTATAGAGATGGGGGTTACTACATGTAACTCAGTCCATCCAATTTTCTCATTGAAAAAGAAGTTGAAATATTACTGACAGTACCTTTACTACTCAAAAAAAAAATTGCTAAGAATACAAATGGAAACATCCCTGGGAAAAAAAAGGTAATGTGGGAAATATTTGCTCATGCTATTTTGCTTGTTACAGAAATACTTCCACAGTGTCCAGCTTTCTTAGATCTATCATCACTCCTCTTTATTATTACTATTCACACTATTATTTTTATTTGTACGGTATTAGTGTTTTGATGCTTTCTACCAATATTTATTGGGTGCTAGGTAGTATACTCAGCACTGAGTAGAGTGGTCACTGAAACACATCTGGTTGCTACTTTCATGGAACAATCACACAAATAACTATATAATCACAACTGTGCTGAATGATAGGGAAGAAAAGTATTAAGGGGCTTTCTTGCCAGCAGGTGTCAAGGAAGTCTTTCCTGAAGAAATGGCAGTCATGGTGAGGCTTGAGGCAAGAGCAGGAATAAAGCTAGTGAAAGGAGCAGAGGGGGTGGTGGTAGTGTTTCAGGAACAGGGAACAGTGTGTCGTAAGGGTGAAGAGCAGGGAGGAACATGGTGCAGAGGAGGGGAGAGCAGGGAACAGAGAAGCTTGAGAGATTGGTAGGAGCTGATCAGAGCCTTGGAAGACATGCTGAACACATTTTGAAATTCATCCTAACAGCAAAGGGTGTTAAGCAGGGAAGTGATATGTTGACATTTATGTTTAATCTGTTGCTTTGGCTGCTACTGGAAGCCAAAAGTGGACTGGAGGGAGGCCAGGAAGCTGTGGGGAGACTGGTTGGGAGGGTCTCAGAGTCTGCAGTCCAGGGGTAAGTGGACAGTGCTGTGCTCTGAGTAGAGGCAGTGGAGTGACTGAGCAGTGGGGTGGTTCAAGGCATGTTTTAGAAGAGGAAATCTGAGGACTTGGTGACTGGGTAGATGTCTGAGTTTGGGGGACTGAGGGAGAAGGAGGTGTTAAGGATGATTTCCAAGCTTCCCAGTTGGGTAGATGGAGGTGCCATTTACTAACCGGGGAAAATGGAGGAAGAGCAGATCCGAAGACCAGAAGACAATTCAAGTTTGAAATGCCTGAGAGACATCCAAGTGGAGATGGCAAGTAGGAAGTTGGGAAATCAGGCCTGGAGCTCAGAAGAGGGGTCTACAGATATAAATTTGAGGACCCTGACATGTAGGTAGCATTTGAAGCCACGGAGGATCGGTTTAGGGGTGGGAAAAGGAGGAAACAGGAGCACAGACAAGGACCAAACCCTGAGGCTTGTAAATATTTAGCCCTCCTGTGAGAGCTCTGCATTTCGTGCACAAATTTTTCCATGTCAAACCAGGTATTGTACCTCATTCTCATATTGTATTCTAATCTTATATTCTAATAAGAATGCACAGACAGTTTAAAATGACTGCACGTAACCCAAACTGACATCATTGAGGAGAGATGTGAGAGACGGCAGGGTCCCAATCACCAATGTGGAGCAAGCAACCACAGGAACAAAATCTGTTTTCTGCTGAAAAAATCACACAAAACTCTTGTCTTTTGGAGAAAGACTGCCGCTATTAAGACTGTGCTATTTTGTGCTTCCTATTATAACGGATGGAACCAACTGAGGGATTTGAGTTGGGACAATCAATTCTGTGGGAAATTCCAAACATCTGGAAGATACACACAAGCAGTCCAAGACCCAGTGGAGCCTTTTTGGAGACACAGGCACCTCGCAACCTAAAGTTCTTTGGCAGATCTAGTTGCGCTTCCCTTTTCAGCCTCATGCGCCACGACTGCCCTGCGCTCTCCTCCCGCTGCAGGCAAACAACCTTTGCTTTCTCACTTCTGTGCCTCTGTTCACGACCTGCAGTGTGCTTGCCCACACCGCCACATTATACAACTCTTTCAAAGCCCACCTCTGATGCCACCTGGCCTCTTCTAGATGAAAACAATGTCTCCCTTTTCAAAATTTACATAACCAAGTATTTATACTTTTCCTAGCACTTCATGCTTTCTGTCTTGAGCTGCAGATATCTGGATATCCACCATAGGTTCTCTTCTGGGCTATAAGCTCCCAGAGGGCAACACGCACAATTAATATTGGAGCTTATACTGCTCCAATACAGAAAAAGAGGAGTGCTTTTCCTGAGCCATTTCCTTTCTGTTATGATTGAGAGGATGATAATGTTTGGTGGCACGAGAAGGGAACAGGAAAACATTTACCTATTTCTTTTCGTCCCCACAATACTAGTCAACGGCTCGCAGGAGCACAGACTGAGTTGTTAACTCTGCAGAATGCCTGAAACTTACAGCAGATCCAGAATCCTAAATTATTGAATAAGGGGGTAAGAGGCAATGTGATAGGTTCTTTTGCATTAATGGCAGGGGTCCCAAAGCCAATAAAATGTTAACACACACTTTTAATCTTTTTCACGGCCTTGGATAGCCACACCCTGCTGTAAGCTGGGGGCTGAGGATGGCAACCCCCTGGACACCCACCTGCTCTAAGCTGCGCAACCTGGCTAGCTTGTTTGCTGCCTACATAGTTCAATCACCAGCTCCCCAGAATTATGCTATCCCTCCTCCTGCACAGGGGGTTTGTCCCATTCTCTGCTGTCTTACATCTAATAAGCATCAGGATGTTTTAGCTGCTAGCCCATGGTCTGCATGTCCCTTAAAGATTCAAGGGGCTTCCTGGTGACACGTTATCTTACAGAGATATAGCAAATTTTAAAACTCCATAGTACATGTAAAATCCAAGTCAAAATGTTTTAGTACAAAAGAAAACTCCATCACAGAAGTGTAGAGAGTAGAACGGTGGTTGCCAGGGGCTAGGAGTTTGGGAGAATTGGGGAGATTTTGGTCAAGGATACAAAGTTTCAATTATGCAGGATGAGTAAATTCTGGAAATCCCAAGGACAGCATTATGACTATAGTTAATAATACTGTACTGTATACTTGAAATCTGCTTAGAGAAGATGATGGATATGTTAATTAGCTTGATTGTGGCAGTTATTTCACAATGCATATGTGTATCAAAACATCCTCTTATACATCTTACATATATACAACTTTTATTTGTCAATTATACCTCAATAAATCTGGAAAAAATAAAAATAAATAAGTAAAATCTAATAAAGAAAGAAAACTCCAAATGTATCTAAGCCAGTTGTTCATATTTTGAGCTTGAATAGTATTAAGAAGACAGTAGCACTCATTGTCACTGTCTGGACTTACCTCTTCGGTAACACTAGGAAGCAATAATGCCAAATTACAGAACTTCAAAGCATTCTGTTTTTCCTCAAGATCAATATAACACTGGAAATGAAAAAATAACCCATATTAAAGGTAAGCACATTTTTATGTAATGGATTCAAAGTTATCTTAAAAGAGTGGTCTTCATTACCTTTGCCAAGTACAGGTAATTGGGATTAGAATATGCAGGGTGTAGTTCTTCAGCCTGATTTAAGAGAAAAAGACAAGAGAATAACAGGACAATATTAAAATAATAACAATAACCACAAGGGAAGAGAATATATTTCAATAAATCAAATATTATTAACCAAATGGCCCTAAGAATTTAGGTTGGCTATTTCACATTTGCATCATTTTATCAATTTAAGTATCTTTTGGGTGGAGACATAGCTTTTGCATTTATTTAGCCATTAAAATAAAATTGATTACTATCCTCGTAAAGCTTACAAAAGCACTGAGATACTTTAAGGTTTTGAGATTCCTTTACATAATCATTTTCCTCACTTCTCTTTCTCTAGCCTTATTCTTTTTTCCTTTCAAGAACAAAAACACCTGGTGATACACTCTCCCCGAGACAAGTCCTATACATTTCACAATCTGTTTAGAAAATGAGAGTACGGCATGACTTGTACCCCATGGCAAGCATCTCCCACTAGATTAATATTTGATTTCTTATGATCTCAACACATTCCATAGGAGTAAATAATTCCTGAAGTCCATCACGTCAAGTACTTTTAAAGGAAAGAGAGGTCCTTGAAACAACTAGTCTAAATAGTAGACATACATGGGTATTATGAAGGTACTTTTCTCCTCAAATATTATACTAATCTTTTATGAACCAGTTCCTTTTCTTTATCTCTGGGAAATGAGAATTCTTTCAGGTAGATGGTGTTGCTACTAGACAGCTCTTCTGAGAACCTAAGTCAATCTTTGCTTCAGAGCCAGCGTTTGCTGTTGTGAAGGCCTAGACAGGTAAGCTACCCCAGGCCCCAACCCAGAGGGATGCAGAACTGAAGAGAAGAGGGACACTTTTAAAAATTTACAAAAATATGCTTGCTTTACAAGATACAAACAATCCAGACATTTCCAAAATTAAAAAGGGAAAGTTTCTCCTTTCTAATTTTATTTTCAACTTCAATCTCATGCCCTAGGGACAACCACAATCAACAGTTTAACATGTATCCTACCAGACTTTTTGCCAAGTATAGGCAAATAAAAAAATAAATAATTGTTTTTGTTTAAAAAAAACTTAAAGTGGGACCATTTACTACATAGTGGTCCAAAACTTTTTTTTAAACAAGGTATCACAAACATATATTCTTGTTAGCATACACAGATGTATCTCATTGTTCCTAAGAGATTCATTTCATATTATGGATATACCATAATTAAATTAAGTATTCTCCATTGGTCATTTTGATTTATTCTAAATTTTCACTATTACTAATAATGATCAGTGAATATACTTGCTTGTATATGCTTGGGTACGTGTGCACTTATGTTTGTAGAAAAGACTCCTAGAAGTTGAATTGCTGAGTCAAAGCATACAGATTTTTTAGAGATAGATACTAATAAAGGGAAATCCAAGTTAGGGTGCTGAGGAGTGGTCCAACATCTTAACAGAGCACATCCTTTGTAAAGGACATTTTATTCTCTACAGAATCCAAAAGGTAAGGGTTCTGGTAGGAGGAGGACAAAATCTCCTCAGGTGGGGAGCAAGACTGGGTGAAACTCTTTAAGACCAATTAGGTGAACAGTGTCTGGACCTGCTATGGAATCTGCTAGAGAGACAGTAAAGCCACAAACAGTTAAAGGAAGTTGTCGCATTCAGTCCTAGCCAGAGCCTTGCACATCCTGTAGAGCCATCCACAGTACGGAAGGATTCTGGTTCTCCTGTTTCTTCTCTCTTGTCTAATCATTTCCATTTCAATGCTTCTAGTTTGGTAAGTGCATTTCTTGAGCCATTCTAACAAGAGGAACTTAGACTGAATTTTGCTCAATGATACCTTCTTCTATGTCCAGTAGTTGCTCCAGCTCTGTCCAAATCCCATCTGGATAACTTGCTCCAACGTATGAACATAAGCATCTTATTTCTTTAATATTGACATTTTAACTCCGCATATATATCTTAACACCTATGTTTAATTAACCAAAGTGATTATAATCCAGAACACCTCTTTTTGTTCTCATGGTTATAAAAAAAAGAAGCAGCAGCCCAAAGGAACACAGGCTACTAACGACATTGAATTCCTAAAGTGGAGCAGATTCTGACCTTTTACAAAGGCCTTGGGTGAATTACAAGGAGGGCAGCATTACTCAGCATAATGTTCCAATTAAGGAGCAGTTTCTAGAGAGGCTCGTAGAGCACTCTTTATCATAACACCTGGCAAAGTATATTATACATGTCCACTTGGTCTTGGCTATCCAAGTTCCTTGAAGGCAGGAGCTGTTTTGGTCACTTCTCTGTTCCCAGCATTTGACACTGTGTTTGGCACTAGTTATGTGCTTAATAAACACTGTTGAATAAATTAGTTTTGCTTTAAAACATCTCATAACCTAAGCAGCAGCCTTCTACCATATTAGGACGTAGCAGAAAGCTCTGCAGCTGGTGAAACCGCTAATAGAGAGTCAGGGATCACATGATTGCAAACAGTGGATGTGATCAGGCAGCCTGTACCCCAAGACTGCCACATTTATCATCTACTACACACACCCATCTTCTGGTCCAGTGGTTTCCAGCCATCCTATTGGCTTCCACTGGAATTGTCTTGAGACCTTTAAAAACACTGATCAAGTTTTAAAAACATATACCATATGACCCAACAATTCCACTCCTAAGCATTTACCCAAGAGAAATAAAAATATGTCCAACACAAAAGCTTGTATATGATTGTTCCCAGAAGATTTATTCATAATAGCCTCAAACTACAAACAACTCAAATGTCCATCAATAGGTTAACATATAAACAAATTGTGGTTATATCCATATAATGGAATATTACTCAGCAATGGAAAGGAGCTAGTGATACACTCAATAAAATGAATGAATCTCAAAACGTTATGTTGAACAAAAAAGCCAAATACATACAAAAGTACAAGCTGTATGATTCCATTTATATAAAATTTTAGAATAGAAAATACTAAAGTGACAGAAAGCAGGTCAGTGCTTACCTGGGGCAGGGAGTGGGGAAAATTTATAGCAAAGGAGCAAAGATAACCCTCTAGGGTGATGGAAATGCTCTATATCTTGAAATGGTGGCGGTTACATGGGTATATAAATTTGTCACACCTCACTGAACTATGCACTTAAAATGGGTATAAACTATTGCTTATACACTATATTTCAATATACCCAGAGATTCAGAAACAATTTGTCTGGGTCATGGCCTGGGATGACATGTTTTAAAACTCCCCTGATGATTCTAATGTACAGCTAAGTTTGTGAACCACTGCCCTAGGGAATCATGCCAGAATTTTGTATAAGGTGGGAAGCATGCTATAGTTTAAAAGAATTCCTACAGGGGATTCACAGATGACTACTAAAGTTGTCTAAAACCATCTCCCTACATGCTTTGAGGTTGTGGAAGACCAGATTTTCCCTGCTATAAGCGCAAAATAATAGTAGCTAACATTTATTTTTAGTTAGAACATTTAACATGCTAGACTCTGGGCCAAGAAAATGACACGTATTATAATATTTTATGTAATCTTCACAAAAACGGTACAAAGTAGGTTTTATTATGTCCCCCGCAGAGACGAAGAATTTGAGAGTAGGAGATATAAAGAAATGTGTCCGGGTCATACAGACAGAAAAAGGCTCAGGTCTCAACTTCATCTGTCTGACACTAAAGCCAGAGCTCGCGACCTCTGCGGAACGCAACTGGATGGCTCTGCAAACACATTCCTGGCCCCTGGGAACTCTCCTTGGAGGGATGGATTGGGGGCAGGAGTCCCACAGTCTGGGTTCCAGCAACTTGGCCTACTGTGGGAATGAGGGTTGCAGACCCTCCTGGGGCGTGGGATCCAAGGTCTGTGCTGTGTCCTTTCCTCTCCTCCACCTCCCAGGTTTCTTAGTTCCTCCGCAGTCTCCACTGTCCACAGCGAGGCTCCTCAGGACCCTCGGCCGTCTCAGTAAATGCGGGAGGAGCATTCCAGACACCTCACTCCCCTTTGACAAACACCATGGAACACATTTTCACTGGGAAGTCTAAGCCATGGACAAATGGTGGGGTCCCCAAGGTGGTTTGTAGAGATGTTTAAATTTTAACAAAGTTAAAATTCTGTGAGTTTTTATTGGGGGCTTACTAGGCGCTAGGCACACTCTACGCAATTTACTTGTATTCATGTATATAATCCTCGCAGCACCTCTATGAGGTAGGTACTATTATCTCCCTGTTATTTATTAAATTGAGAGAGAGACGTTAAGTAACTTGTCCAATGTTAGTCAGCCGGTAAGTGATAGAGCTGAGACTTAACCACGTCGTCTGGCTCCAGAATTTGCACTCCTTACCTCTACATTATTGTGCCACTTACCATTTTTTTTTTGAGACAGGGTCTTGCTATGTTGCCCAGGCTGGTCTCAAACTCCTGGCCTTAAGTTATCCTCCCACCTGAGCCTCCCGAGTAGCTGGGATTACCGGCATGAGCCACCCCACCCAGCCCATTTACCACTTTTGATTTGATCTGTGTTTTATTCCACGTACTTTTGTAGTGTTCTGAAAACCTAATCCTCAATTATAACTCTGACATTACAAGGAAATGTGTTTCAAGTTCCAATAACATTTTTGCTAATTAACTTGGCACCTTTTATAGAGATACTTTATCTTAAATATACCATGATCCATATTCTTATAAAATTTAAAATGACAGAACTAATTCTCAGTGGTAGAAAAAGGGTGAAGAAACGGGGATGATGCAGTCTTAGATTTCACTCATATCTTAAATCAAATCTTTGACTGCCATTGAGTGAAACTGAAAAAATTAAGTTCCTGAGATATTAATTCCCTTTTTATAAAACACAAAAGATCCTATTAAATAAAAAATAA
This sequence comes from Daubentonia madagascariensis, assembly GCA_023783475.1. Lineage (NCBI taxonomy): Eukaryota > Metazoa > Chordata > Mammalia > Primates > Daubentoniidae > Daubentonia > Daubentonia madagascariensis. The sequence goes on along the minus strand of JAKFHU010001035.1, from coordinate 32,261,990 downwards.
AAAATGTATGGCCCTTATGCTTTTATTTCCTGTACTTTTTTCTGTTGTGCTTATGCTTGATTTCAGGACATTTATTTTTTCATACAGCACTCTGGGCAGCCACTGGCCACAGGCCAGAGATAGAAAGTAAGAGGAAATCTATTCTCCATTTTAGACTACTTGATCCCTAAATTCCCTCTGTTATACAAAGTCCATCCCTGAAATACAACACAAATATTAGCATGTATAAGATGTTGGACAATACAGCTCACAGCCTGATTTTTCTCTGTGTTTTTATAAACCTGAAATAGGTAGGCTGGAAAGGAAAACACATTTGGTAACTATAAGATTTTATAATTGGTTCCAGAGAAAGCTGAAGGGGTTAGCCCAACAGAAAGTTGATTATATGCGTGGATATATTATACATTTACATGTGTGCCTACACACTTATTACTATTCAGAGTTGTATTAGTATAGCAATTATACATTTTAAGACAGGAATGAAAATACTGATTTGTTCTCATGCCCCAAGAATCTTCCACAGAAGTGTCTGTAACTTAGGAGGTGGCTTTTAAGATAACCCTTCCTTTTAGCATCTTTTAATTATTTACGATTAAACTAGTTCTATATCAGGTTAATCAGGAGTATTGGGACCAAGTCTAATAATCAGGGCATGACTGTTTTTGCACATGCTTACATGACTTGGAAAGCTACTCCTGGATTTGGTAGTAAGGGCTGCTGTACCTAAACTTTCATTTAAGCTGCTGAGCTATTTTTTAAAAGTAGACTATTATTCCTAGGACCTAGGGCATAGCTAGCTGCTCTAAGAAGTTTACATTTAAAACATAACTTGTGGCCGGGGGTGGTAGCTTACACCTGTAATCCTAGCACTCTGGGAGGCTGAGATAGGAGGATCACTTGAGGTCAGTTCGAAACCAGCCAGAGCAAGAGTGAGATCCCATCTCTACAAAAATAGAAAAATTAGCTGGGCATGGTGGCACACACCTGTAGTCCCAGCTACTCAGGAGGCTGAGGCAGGAGGATAGCTTGAGCCCAGGAGTCTGAGGTTGCAGTGAGCTATGATGATGACGCCACTGCACTCTAGCCCGAGCAACAGAGTGAGACTCTGTCTTAAAAACAAACAAACAAACAAACATAACTTGCATTATAACAGGCTTAAAACAGAACATGCCAAAAGTAGGATTCAAACTGGGGCTTCTCATGGAGAAAAGATTTCCTTGATATGATAACATGGGTATCAGGGACTGGTGCAGGTGGTAGCTAGTTGGGCATTAAAATAATGTATAGACAAAATGTACCTTAAGGAAATTTTGCAAAGCTTCTTGTACAGTTGAAGATGGTATTTTTCCAAACAGAGTAGCAGCCATTTTTTTCTCAATCCAGCTCAGTTTTGATACCTGCAAATACAGAGCAGCATCATACTTAGAAAGTTGTTCACCTTTTGAATGGATAATCTCTCCCCAGTTAGATGTGTGTTTGTATGTATATATGTATGTATGTGCATGTAAATAGAACATATACATATATAAATATATATGCATAAATAATATATATGAGATATCACCCTTATGGTATTAATATTAATATTTTGCCTTCATTTTCATAATTCTAAGAAACCATGAGCTCCAGAAGCACTGGTTTTAAAACCAATTTGAAATACTCCCAATAAAATTTGTGTCCAATCAAAGAAAAAAGGGTAGGGTGGGGAGTAATGCTGATCCTGGTTGTTTATCTGATTTGAGATTCTAAGATGACCACAGAGTATTTCTTTGAACAGCACCTAATAGCTACGAGACTCTGCCTTTGCTCTCTTCCTGCCTGCTCCATGCTGCCAACCAACCTCCTCACCCAGAAGCAGCATCTCAGAAATGTAAATAGAACAAAGATTCTCAACCCAGAGGGAGTATAGAATGAGGGCCCAGTATACATATTTACAATCCAGAAGATTTTTTTTAACCAATAACCACCAAAACTAAATTTCATATTACCATCTTTTTGCTTTCTTTTTAAAATTTTTCATTTTTTCTCCAAATGTGAATATTAGATGTTTATTCTAAAAGATTCGACTGGTTCAGAAATGAATACTTAAGAGTTAATGACGCAGGTAATGCTCTCCCCAACTCCACGAAGCATCTGCCTTCTCAGAGCCATCTTTCAGATTTCTAGGTAGCCAATATCCTCCATTTTTTTCAAAAATTATTTCCTTATTTCTCTACATACTTTCACTTATTGGTATGCCTATTTTTGCCTTGTTTTGAACTTTGTAAAAAATTATATCATACTGTTTATTTCCTTGTATGACTTGTTTTTTTTTTCACTTAACATTATGGTCTTAAGATTTCATCCAGGATAATGAATATAACTGAAGTCCAGTCATTTAAATAACTGAAATATTTATTCCATCACTTAAACATACATCAACAATTCTTTTTTTTCTTTAATTTCAGAATATAACGGAGGTACAAATGTTTCGTTTACATGGATCACTTGAGTCAAAGTTATAAGTGTGCCCATCACCCAGATAGTGTACACTGTACCTGTTAGGTATGATTTCACCCATCCCCTCTTCCCCCCATCACCTGCATGATTTCCATATCAACAATTCTTTTATTACTCTTTTGTCAATGGACATTTGGGTCTTTTCTATTTTTTTGCTCTTCTGAACAAGGCTGCTATAGGCATTGTACATGCTTTCTGGAGCACACTTGCAAGGATTTCTGTAGGGTAGGCACCACTGTGTACCATATGGCAGGTAAGTAATCAAATTTAAAAGATAATACTCAATTGTTCCCAAGGTGGTTATGCTGATTTGTTTCTACAACAATGTAAGAACTCCTGTTGCTCCATATCCTTGCAACACACTTCATTCTGATATTTTAAAATTTTATCAGTGAGTAGGAATAAAATGGCATCTTCTTGGGGTTGTTGTTATCATTTTCTATGATTTAAAAAAAATTTCAATTTGACCAAATTACATTATGGTCAGAAAAACTGCATGATATCAATTCTTTGAAATTTATTAAGACTTGCTTCATGGCCTCATATATGGTCCATTTTAGTAAACATTCTGCATATGCTTTAAAAAATGTATATTCTCCAATGATTAGGTGCATGTTTTCATATTTGTTTATTAGATCAAGCTTATTTAATGTGGGGTTCCAATGTTTTCCATGCTTACTAATACTTTTTTTTGTCTCCTGCTCTATTAATTAGCAAAAGAGGCGAGTGAAACTCTACCAGTATGTGGTGGATCTGTATATTTATCCTTATATTTTGGTCAATTTTTATTTTATAGTTTTGAGGCTATTACTAGGAGCACACTAGTTTATAAATACTTTCCTGGTGAATCGAACTTTTTATTATTATATAGTTACCCTCTTTATCTCTAAGATACTTTTGCCTTAACATTTATAAGTTTTTATATATGTGTATATATGTGTACACACACACACACACATACACACACACACAGAGTAGCCTCCTCTTATCCATAGGTTATATGTTCCAAGACGCCCAATGGATGCCTGAAACTGCAGGTAGTACCAAAGCCTATATACGACGTTTTTCCAATCTAATAACCTAGATGGCTACTAAGTATACAGCATGAATATGCTAGACAAAGGGATGATTCGCATCCTGGGGGGATGGAGCAGGATGACGTGAGATTTTTATCACACTACTCAGAACGGTGCACAATTTAAAACTTATAAATTGTTTGTTTCTGGAATTTTCTATTTAATATTTTTGTACCATGGTTGACCATGGATAACCGAAACTGCAGAAAGTAAAACCATGGATAAGGGGAGACTACTGTGTGTTTGTGTATATGTTCGTGGGTATATGTGTATATATATCAGTTTTATTTTGGTTACTACTTTTTTGGTTACTATTTGATATAATTTTTCTATATGTTTACTTTCCATGTTTCTTCATCATTATGTACTCTTAAAATCAGTTTTATTGAATCATAATCCACGTAAAATAAAATTTCATCCATTAGAGGTGTATAGTTCAATGAGTTTTGATAAATGCATACAATTCTGTAACCACCACAACAATCAATATATAGTAAATTACATCATCCTACAAAGTTCTCTCATGCCCCTTTGCAATCAATCTCCTTATTCAACACTGATGAAAGAAATCCTAGATGACACAAACAAATGGAAAAATATCTCATGCTCATGAACTGGAGGAATCAATATCGTTAAAATGACCATATTGCCCAAAGCAATCTACAGATTCAATGCAATTCCTATAAAAATACCAACATCATTTTTCACAGAATTAGAAAAAAACAATCCAAAAATTCATATGGAACCAAAAAAGAGCCCAAATAGTCAAAGCAATCCTAAGCAAAAAGAACAAAACTGGAGGCATCACATAACCTTACTTCAAATTATACTACAAGGCAACAGTAATCAAAATAGCATGGTACTGGTATAAAAACAGACACATAGATCAATGAAACAGAATAGAGAACCCAGAAATAAAGTCAGATACCTACAAACAACTTATCTTTGACAAAGTAGACAAAAATATACACTGGGGAAAGGACACCGTATTCAATAAATGGTGCTGGGAAAATTGGATAGCCACATGTAGAAGAATGACACTGGATCACTATCTCTCACCATATACAAAAATCAACTCAAAATAGATTAAAGACTTAAATGTAAGACTTGAAACCATAAAAGTTCTAGAAGAAAACCTAGGAAAAACTCTTCTGGACATTGGCCCAAGCAAAGAATTTATGACTAAGACCGCAAAAGCAAATGCAACAAAAACAAAAGAAATAATCAACAGAGCAAATTGACAACCTACAGAATAGGAAAACATATTTGCAAACTATGCATCAAACAAAGTACTAATATACAGAATCTACAAGGAACTCAAACAATTCAGCAAGAAAAAACAAATAACACCATTAAAAAGTGGGCAAATGACACAAATAGACATTTTTCAAAAGAAGATATATAAATGGTCAAGAAACATGAAAAAAATGTTCAACATCACTAATCATCAGAGAAACGCAACTTAAAACCACAATGAGATACCATCTTACTCCAGTCAGAATGGCCATTATTAAAAATTCAAAAAACAATAGATGTTGGCACAGATGTGGTGAAAAGGGAATGTTTATACACTGTTGGGGAGAATGTAAATTAGTACAACATCTATGGAGATCAGTATGGAGATTTCTGAAAGAACTAAAAGTAGATCTACAATTCGATCCACCAATCCCACTACCAGGTATCTGCTCAAAGGAAAAGAAGTCATTATATCAAAAAGATACCTGCAGTCTCATGTTTATTGCAGTACAATTCACAACGGCAAAGATAGGGAATCAACCGATGAGTGGATAAAGAAAATGTGGCCTATATATACCATGGAATACTACTTGGCCATAAAAAGGAATGAAATAATGTCTTCTACAGCAACTTAGATGGAACTGGAGGCTATTATCCTAAGTGAAGTAACTCAGGGAGAGAAAATCAAATACCTGGATAGTTCTTTGTGAGGGTAAAAAAAAAAAAAGAAAATCAAATACCACATGTTCTCACTTACAAGTGGGAGCTAAGCTATGGGTACACATGGTAATACAGAGTGGAATATCAGACATTGGAAACTCCAAAGGTGGGAAGGTGGGAAACTGGTGAGGGATAAAATATTACCTACTGGGTGCAATGTACACTACTCAGGTGATGGGTACACCAAAAGCCCAGACCTCACTGCTATGCAATACATCCATCTAACAAAACTGCACTTGTATACCCTAAAATATTGAAATATAAAGAAATGTTTAAAATTTTTAAAAGTCTCCTTACCCTACTCCTAGCACCAGATAACTACTGAGCTATGACTATAATTTGTCTTTTCTAGAATTTCATATCAATGGAATTATGCATTATGCAGTCTTTTGTGAACTTTCTTGACATAATGCTCTGAAGAGTCATGCATGTTGTTATACTGCTAAAGCTGCCATGAACATTCATGTACTGGTCTTTGTGTGAACATATACTTTCATTTCTCTTGGTAAATACCAAGGAAGTGCCGTACCATTTATTCATTCATATGTTTATTTATTATTCATATATTCCCATCAAAATATATGAGAGTTTCAATTGCATCATATCCTTGCTAACACTTGGGTACTGTCAAGTCTGTTTAATTTTAGCGCTTTTAGTGAGTATGTAGTAGTCTTTCTCTGTGGTTTTAATTTTCATTTTTCTAATGACTAATGATGCTGAATATCTTTTCATATGCTTACTTGCCACTCATAGACCTTCTTTTGTGAAGTGATTTAACTGAAATTTGATCTGGAAAACAGTCAAACATATGTGGAACACTTCTAGTTTTCTCCTTTTCAATTTAATATTATGGCTACAGTCAGTGTTGGACAAAATGCTAGAACTAGTAAAGGTAATGTTATAAAAACTGCCTGACATCCTGGAGTAAGAGAAAAGCTCCATCAACCCTTTTGCAAGTTCTAGCTTGTCTTGTTGCACAGTGATAACTAACAGTTTATTTTCAGAAAGTAGCTTTGAATTTTGCTCATGCTCTTCATCCGTTTTCCCTCCCTCCACATTCTTCTTATTTTAAAAAACACATCATACATAGCTGTTTAATATTCTGTAATCTATGTTTCCAAAATCTGAAGTCCTTTAAGGTCTACTGCTGTTCTTTTTTTTTTTTTTCTGCTGACTGTGATTCCTATTGGCTTATCTCTTTGTATATTCTACAGTTTTTGACTGTGAGCTCATCATCATTGAGACACTTCCTATGAAAGTTTTACAAGGCCTATGTGAAGGCAAATTCCTCTAGGGAGGATTAGCATTTGCTTCTGCCATTGGCCTATGGCATGCAGATCGGGGTCCATTTTGAATTAAAATTTTTTTCTTGGGTTTTAAAACCTAAACAAATAATGCACATTCAAGCCCCAGACACTTGTGAGGTTGGGTCAATGGCTTTTAAATATTAGGAGAGTTTCCTCCCTTCACCTTTATCTTCCACATTGGCAAGGCTGAGGATGAATTTTAATTGCTATAAGCTTCTGCTGAGTCGATTTCATTCTCCCCTGGGCATAACACTTTTTGAGTCCTAGATATATCATGGTAGTCTTCAAGCTGCTCCCTGCTCTGCACAGGTCGGCAGTCCACCAACCCCAATAAAGGTCTATGTACTAAGCTCTAGTTAACCAGGCTTAGCAAATGCCTCTGGCTATCAGTGGTTTTGAGGCTGGTTTACCAGTCCTTGGAACTGGTGTTCTTACTTTTTTCTGGCATCTGGCTGTTCCCCTTATTTTTTTTCTGTAGGTTCTTCCACTGATTTGATTAGAAACACACATACCGCACACTCACACATACTTTATGATATTTTGTGGCCAGAAAGTTTTGAGTTCTCTAGTCTGCATATACTGGAAACATTCTTTACACATTTGTTCATTCTTACTTTAATACCTTGGTGAAAGCTGATTCCCTTGCTGGAATGAGTTCCAATTTCCTCTCGCACAATTCATATTTATCATCTGTACTTATAATTTGTAGGCAGTAGAGCACACTAGTTAAGAGCAAAGACCTTGCAAACAAACTGCCTGTGTTTAAATCCTGTTCTACCACTTATTAGTTCAGCGACTCTGGGCAAACCATTCACTTTACAAGATTATTGACAGAATTGAGTGAGCTACCATATATAAAATATTTGCCACCATATAAAAAATGCTTACAAGAGCCACATACATGTTAGTCATTATTACTACTGTTTTTTATAGTTTTTGTTTTTTATACTTTTTCTCTAGTTTCAGTCAATCAATTATTCAAGCAACAAATACTTGTAGAGAAGCTTATTTTAAGTGTGAACTGAGCTTGATGCCGAAAAGAATACCAAGAAATGTAAAATGTGGACTGTCTCCTCAAGGAGCTTTCAGATTACATGGGATCAACAAAAAACAAATAGAAAGTAAAAAATGTGAGTTGTTAGAAGGTAGTACAACCTTAGCAAATGAAAAGTACAGTTAACAGTGCAATATTTCAGAGAATGAAGACAACATTGTGTATTTCACAACATTAAGTAGATTATTAAAAATCTGAGGGCTGTAATCTTCCATTATATTATTTGACTTTGCGATCTCACAACTCACACAAAGTGGGAAAAACAGATGAAATACCTTTTCTTCTTTTTCCTTGTGAAAATATAAGTTCCCTTCCTATGGGACACTATATAAAGAGCATGAAGTTTGGAATTAAATTTGAATTTCAATGCTGGTTCTTTCATTGACTAATTAAATGGGACTTTTGGAAGGTTCTTAACATCATGAAGACTCAGATTCTTCATCTTTAAAACTGGCATAATTGCCGGGCGCAGTGGCTCATGTCTGTAATCCTAGCACTTTGGGAGGTTGAGGTAGGAGGATTGCTTGAGGCCAGGAGTTTGAGACCAGCTTGAACAAGAGTGAGACCCCTTCTTTACAAAAAATAGAAAAAATTAGCTAGGCATGGTGGCACACACCTGTAGTCACAGCCACTTGGGAGGCTGAGGCAGGAGGATCACTTGAGCCCAAGAGTTTGAGGTTGCAGTGGGCTATGATGACACCACTGCACTCTAGCCTTGGAGACAGAGCAAGGCCCTGTCTCAAAACAAAACAAAACAAAACAAAACAAAACAACTGGTATAATAATAACTGTTCACAGGACTATTTTAAGGATTAATGCAACAAGAAATACAAAGCATATAATGCACATTTGGCAATTTGGCACATAGCAGGTGTTCAATAAAAGCAAACTCCCTTCTTCATCCCTAATTCTCTTTCTGCCTCAATAAAAAAGTTACCTCTTTTCTCATTCACAAATAGCATTTCCTTTTTATGGCAAATTTTTCATGCATCCTTAAGATACATTTTCACATTCTGTTAATCTTCTGTAAACTAATAGTGTTATTTAAGACATTGGGTCTACACGAGTGGATTAATAAAATGTGGTATATGTATACCATGGAGTATTACTCAGCAATAAAAAACAATGGTGAATTAACACATCTGGTATTATCCTGGTTGGAGCTAGAACCCATTCTTCGAAGCGAAGTGTCACAGGATTGGAAAAACAAGCACCACTGGTACTCACCATCAAATTGGTACTAACTGATCAACACCTACATCACACAGGGCAATAATATTCATCAGGGGGCAGGCAGGCGGGAGGGGGTGGAGGGGATGGGAAAACTCTCACTGAATGGATGCGGGGAGCACAGTTTGGGGGATGACCACGATTGTAGCTCTGACACGGGCAGTACATGGGCAATATATATAGCCAAAGTGGTGTACCCCCATAATATTCTGAAATAAAAAAACCAAAAAAAAACCCAAAAAACAAACAAACAAACAAACAAAAGACATTGGGTCTTAGGCTGACCAGCTGCCTTTATTTAAGTTATTTCTAATTTATTTAAGTCAATTTATTTAAGTCATCTCTAATCTCCCTTCTAAATTAAGTTCCTTGAAGACAAGGACAGTGTTTTATTCATCTTCTGGCCAGTTAGTCAGCACATAATTTATGTTTAATAAACACTGCTGGATGAAAAGTCCTCCCACAGAACCATGAGAAGTGTACCTATACAGAGTGCATGTGTGTGGAAGGTGGATCTCAACCTGGGACAGCCACAAAAGGAGAGAGTATGACTACTCCAAGGGGAAACGAAAAGGCAGGAAAGAAAAATTACACATATATAATATATAAAATATTGCATATAATATATAAATATACATGAGTTATAAGTTTATAAATTATAAAATATATACATCAATTTTTAAAATATAATGTATAAATTATAAATTCATATATAATTATAAAATATGTATATTACACTTCATATAAAATGTAAAGTAGGCAATGGGCAAAAATAAAAGCAAAAAAAAATTAATCATAGTAAAATTCAAACAAGATTTATAAATAAAGGCATTCAACTTACAGTATAACAGTATCTTCCCTTGAGGTAATACAAAAAGGGTTCTTCAGGTAAAAGTTGGATTGCTATATCTAGATGCTCCTGAAGGAAACATACAAAGGAAAAGTCATCTCCCAAGTTTCAGGTGTTGTGGAATGGCACTATGCCAAAGCCTAGTAAACTTTAAAGCAGTTTTATAATGTTGTCTCAGCTCCCACCCTATCCCTGTCATTAATACAATCCAATCATTATTATCAATAATTCAATTATCAAAAATGATTGCTTGCAACCACAACCAGAACTGTGACTATGATTTAATAAGATGATGTATAATTTAAAGCCAAAATGTTGCAATAAAAATAGAAAATACCTAAGTCAAATGTTTGTCTGCCCATGACTTGCCTAGCTGATACTTCTTGAATCAGGAGTGAGCTTACAGATATCAAATGACATGGAATTGGATGTAATGGAAGAAAAAACAGCAGAACTAGACGGGAGAGGAAGCTATTCCCCTGGCATTATCAAAATGGTTACAAGGGACTGTTTGGTCATCCCTGTAATTATTGACCCCAAGGGATTATTTATTGAGCTATTAATAACTAGAGGCAAATAATAAATTATGTGCATGTGGATTACTTATTTTGTTTATCTATCGCGGTAAACTTAAGCCCTAGATTGGATCCTACTTCCCCACCACGTTGACACGTGAAGATTGTTAACTACTTTGTCCCAGTCATACTTACGATGTAGACGAGCTCATGACCAAAAGGCTAATAATCCTCCATCTTTGAAAAACAATATTCATTTACTCTGTGACATCCTTCGGGATCTTGAATAATAATAATCTTTAATTACCCAAATATTAATAGTTTGATTCTTTTTGTCACAGGACTATTTAAAGAGTGCCATTTCATTTTCTATTTAAAAAAATAACAAAACAAATTCCTAGAGCTTAATTTGTTGAATAATCTGATTTATCCCTGTTAATGGAACATATAGCTATATTTAAACATTTTTAATGTGAAGAAATACCTTAAAGAGATGTCCATAGTTGATTTTGTTTTGTAAACCTTCAAACTCAGATACATAGCCACACAAAACCGCATACCTGAAAAGAGTAGAAATAGTGGTTATTGTACAAAAAATTTTAATCAAATATCACTAAAGCATAACATTAAAAAAATCTCTAAAGCATTCAGTAATAGTTAACAAAAGTATTTATATAGATAAAAGGTTCAAGTATAATGTCAAATACTTGACATTAACATGAGGCCAGTTCCCTCATCTATAACTGGGGATACTAACAACACTTATGTGTATGTTGTGAGGGTAAAATGAGCTAAAACAGATAATGTGCTTAGAATATTGCCTGGCATGTAGGGAGTTTCAATAATTTTTACCTGCCACTATCATTGTCATCATCAACATAAAAGTCAAAAAGCTCTAAGAAAGTCTAATCACATAAGTATTAAATTGAAAAACATGTCAACAGATTTATAAATTTAAAAACATTATTAAAACCAACCTTTTAAAACTCATTCCCTCCTTAAGAAATAAAAATAAAAATTCATGACCTCCATTAATGTCACTGAAAATAAAAATAAATATTATGACTAAAAACAAATAAAGTCACAGGTAATTTTAGAGTGTGCTTTTTCATAAAATTCCTCCTCTCCCTCAAAGCTTCCTGGACATACTGCATTACTAGAATAGTGTATCCCATGGATTATTTACTTTTTTCCATTGGGAATACAAAATTTACATAAATAATTATTTGACTATAAATTGGGTACAATATTTGTTCAGCAATTTGCTTATTTACTCTAAAAATTGAGAATATTTTATTTTTCACATTCAGAATGTTTCTGTTTGTGCTAAAGTCTTCAGAGTATTTTACAGTGTTTTTGTCTGAGGCAAACTATCCATTTACCTAAATATTTCAAGAGTAGGTGTTAATTTTTACTTGCACTGTCATAATAACTGAGATGAAAAATATAATTTTGGAAGTTATTTATCTCAATTGTTTTTATGAATAAGCATAACTTCCAAGTACAAAAATGAAATGAACAATGTTCTTAATTTGGAACAATAAGACTATATCTGGACACAAAAGATGACATAATTCACACCACCTGTATACAACCAATAAAATGGTCACTTTTCAGTTATGACTTTTTGATCTCTTAATTTTTAGTTTCTAAATATTCAACAGAATCTACTACAGTAAAAGCAAGATGAACGACTATATCAACCTATTAAAAATGATCTTAGAACTCAACTAAATTAGGATATACTACTACTCACAAATTCTAAGATCAGATTGAATTTCAAGTACTTCTCTACATTCAATACAAATCTTTCCAGAGATTGCACATTTAAAAAAAAGCAGATTAATAAAAAAAGACTCTGGAGCTCCTTTGTGAAAACTGCCATGTTGCCTCAGACCTCACTATGTACTTTTTTTTTAATTAACAAATTTTATATTTTAGAGCACTTTTACATTCACAGCAAAAATGAGTGGAACTTTCAGAGAGTTCCCATATACCTCCTGTCCCCACATACATACAACCTCCCCCACTATCAACATCCTATACCACAGTGGTACATTTGTTAAAATCAATGAACCTACTTTGACACATCATCACCCAAAGTCCATAGCTTACATTAGGGTTCACACTTGGCGATATACATCCCATGGGTTTTGACAAATATGTAATGACATGTATCCACCCTTGTAGCATCTTACAGAATAGTTTCACTGCCCTAACAATCCTCAGTCTATTCATCCCTCTCTCCCCCCAACCCCTGGCAACCACTCACTGATCCTTTCACCATCTCCATAGTTTGGCCTTTTTCAGAATGTCATATAATTGGATTCATACAGTACCTAGCCTTTTCAGATTGGCTTCATTCACTTAGTAATATATATTTAAGGTTCCTCCATGTCTTTTCATGACTTGACAGCTCACTGTTCTTAGTGCTGAATAATATGCCATTCTCTGGAGGTACCACAGTTTATTTATCCATTCACCTACTGAAGGACATCTTGCTTGCTTCCAAGTTTTGGCAATTATGAATAAAGCTGCTAAAAACATTTATGTGTAGACTTTTGTGTGAACATAAGTTTTCAACTTCTTTGAGTAATTACCAAGGAGTGTGACTACTGGATTCTATGGCAAGAGTACATTTAGTTTTGTAAGAAACTGTCAAACTGTCTTCCAAAATGGATGTACCATTTGACATTTCCACCTGCAAAGAATAAAAGTTCTTGTTGCTCTACCTCCTTGTCAGCATTTGGTGTTGTCAGTGTTTTGGATTTTAGCCATTCTGGTAGGTGTGTGTGGTATCTCATTGTTATTTTAATTTACAATTCCCTAATAACATATGATGTTGAACATCTTTCCAAATGCTTACTTGCTACCTGTACATCTTCCTTGGTGAGGTGTCTTGTTCAGGTCTTTTGTCTATTTTTACTTTGTATTGTCTGTTGTCTTATTGTTGAGCTTAAAGTGTTCTTTGTATTTTATATAACAGTCCTTTATCAGATGTGTATTTTGCATCTCACAGTCTGTGACTTACCTTCTCATTCTCTTTACATTGTTTTTTGCAAAAGTTTTTAATTTTAATGAAGTCCAGTTTATCAATTATTTCTTTTATGGATTATACCTTTGGTGCTGTATCTAAAAAGTAATTGCTACATCTGAGATCATCTAGATTTTGTCCTATCTTATCTTCTAGGAGTTTTATAATTTTGCATTTTACATTTATTTCTATAATCCATTTCGAGTTAATTTTTGTGAAGGGTGTAGGGTCTATGTTTAGATTCATTCTTTTTGCATGTGGATGTCCAGTTGTTCCAGCACCGTTTGTTGAAAAGACTACCTTTGTTTCATTGTATTGCCTTTGCTTCTTTGTCAAAGATCAGTTGACTATATTTATGTGGGTCTGTTTCTGGGCTCCCTATTCTGTCCCAACGATCCATTTGTCTGTTCTTTTGCCAATACCATACTGTCTTGATTACTGTAGCTCTAGAGTAAGTTTTGAAGTTGAGTAGTGTCAGTCCTCCAACTTCATTCTTCTCCTTCAATATTGAGTTGCGTCTTTTGCCTATCCGTATAAACTAAGTTTGCCAAAATCCACAGAATAATTGCTGGAATTTTGATTTAGATTGCATTGAATCTACAGATCAAGTTGGGGAAAACCGGCATCTTGACAATACTGAGTCTCTCTATCCATGAACATGGACCATCTTTCCATTTATTTAGTTCTTTGATGTTCTTCATCAGAGTTTTGAGTTTTTCTCATACAGATCCTGTAAATATTTTGTTAGTTTTTTAATCTGTGTATTTCAATTTTGGGGGTGATAATGTGAATGGTAATGTGTTTTTAATTTCAAACTCCACTTCTTCATTGCTGGTATATAAGAAAGTGATTGACTTTTGTACATTAATTTTGTATGCTGCAATCTTGCTATAATTGCTTAATTCCAAGAGCTTTTTTGTTGATTCTTTTTGAATTTTCTACAAAGACAATCTGCAAACAAATGTTATCCACAAACAAAGATAGTTTTATTTCTTCCCTCCTAATTTGCAAACTTTTTATTTTCTTTTCTTGTCTTATTGCATTAGCTATAACTTCTAGGATGATGCTGAAAAGCAGTGGTAAGAGGGGACATCCTTACCTTGTTCCTGATCTTAGTTTCTCAATGGTGGGAAAGCAAGTTTATGAGAGATACTTGTTTGTAGTTTTCTTTTCTTATAATGTCTTTATTTAGTTTTGGTATTAGGGTAATGCTGGCCTCACAGAGTGAGTTAGGAAGTATAGCCTTTTTGTCTATCTTCTGGAAGAGATTGTAGAGTATTAATATAATTTTTTCCTTAAATATTTGGTAGAATTTACCAGTGAACTCTTCTGGGCCTGGTGCTTTCTATTTTGGAAGGTTATTAATTATTTATTCTATTTCTTTAACAGATATAGGCCTATTCAAATAGTCTATTCACCATGTTCTTTTGAAATGCTCTCTGCCATTCTGTCCTGTCATTCCTCCCAAAGAGTTCCAGATTGGAGAGCAATTTCAATTCTTCCAAAATTCCACACAAAGACGTCCCCAAACTCCCTACTTTTGTCATGGGCATTATCATTTTCCAATTTATTTGGTCTTAAAATCTTGGGCCACTTTCTATTTAAATACATTTTTTTTTTTAAGAATAGCTTTAGATTTACAAAAAAGTTCTGATAGTAGAGACAGTTCCCATATACCCCACACTTAGTTTTCCCTATTGTTAAACATCTTACATTACTACAGTACATTTGTCACAACTGCACCAATATTGATACACAATTGTCACAATGAACCAGTATTAATACAATAGTATTAACTAAGCTCAATAATTTATTCAAATTTCCATCTGTTTTCCCTAATGTCCTTAATCATTTTTGACACCTTTCTCTCCATCCTTCCCCTCCCATACTTATTTCTATTAATTCACAGCTTGTTAGATATCTTTTCAACATGTTAAATATTTTGAATTACTATTGTTATCCATCATATACCCTGTTCCTCCTAATTCTGTGTTATCTGTAACTTTTACAAGCATATCTTCTACATCTTTATCCACTGACAAAATTACTGAATGAACTGCAATCTCAGTTATAGACCTGGCCCCAGAATCACCCCCAGAATGATGATGATCTGTTGAATAACTGGGGCTTAAAACCTGGGTCAGCATGGGTAGCCCAGCAGCTTGCTCACATTTCTAAATCTTGTCCAAAGAATGTTATGAGTGAACTTGCCTCAATGCCTTGCTTAAATCCAGCTATATTAGGCCAATTTCCATTCTATCTACTAGCAAGGAAATAAAAAACAGATCATGTCACATTTTTAGAAAAATCTATGTTGGGTCTACTTGAAGTTACTTTCTCATCTAGAGATTCACAAAAACAACCCAACTAATTCTTTGTCTTTCTTTCTGGAATCAAAGAAATAGATGCTATGTTCACTGGTCTATAGTGGTGGAGTCAATGTTCTTATATTTTCGGAAAATTGGAACTATTTATGCACTTCTCTAGGCTTTTATTTTGGTCTCTCAACACAGTCTCTACAAGTTACTCTGAGTGAAGGGAAAAAAAGAAAAAATGCATGATTTATAAATATCATTATATGAAATACGTATATTTTCCCTTTTAAGTAGTCTGTCACTAGAATCTTATATTTTCACAATCTTTTTGAAGTCTGCTTCTTTAAAATCTAAAATATTATTTATCTTCTTACATATCTCAAAGCTCGCCTGGCCACTATCTCCCAAGGAGTCATCTCTTCTTTTCTTTCAATCAATTCTACCTCTGTGTGTGTGTGTGTGTTATTTTTTATATTGTTCATTAAAAAAAATAATGTTTTATTCCTCAAACTCTCAAGTGGATGGGAACGCTGAAGAAAGCTCACAATATGGTGTATTACCTCCATCTAGAGGTCATTCTAACTACATATGCTTTGACAAGAACACTGTACTTTCTTTGCACTGACATTGAATATACCCTTAATAACTGACTACAACACTGCTTCAACAACTGCTTAAAAAACCCATTAATTTCCCTGCAGTATTTTTGATTCAGCACCAATGCTATTTATACTGTGAGAGAAAGTAGAGGCAGAATACTATAATAGAAAAAAGACTGAGCATTTAAGAACACAGAATCTAGGTTCCAGTTTCTGTTTTTCCACTAATTGTGTGGCCCTGATTACTAATCAACACACACACACACATACTGTGCCTTGCTCACCCCATCTATAAAATGAAAGCAGGCCGTTCTGTGAATCACATGCTGTAAGGCATGTGGATATAATATGCAAACGGTAGAGTACAACAAATATGTAAGAAATTACTTATAATTAAGATCAGGCCTATTTGGCGAACAAATTGCAAATACATTGGTGAGTTTATGTTCTTGATTCTAGAAGTATTTTTGGCCAGTACGACAAAAGCGATAGAATCTTATAGAAAGCTTATGCCGCCATAAAGATACAAAGCAATTATATGTGGAAAAGATGAAGATAAAACTAAATCTTCAAAATGATAGGTGTTTTACAATCATTCCCAAATATTAACCTCTATGAAAATTATCCTTAAAGATCACATCTTTTGTTTCAAACTGAAGGCTTATAAACCATCATATAACACGGTAAACCATGGGCCTGCAAACTTTTGCTGTAGGGTCAGATAGTAAACATTTTAGGCTTTGGGGCCAGTCTCTTTTGCAACTACTCAACTCTGTTGCTGTGCACAAATGCATGGGTGTGGCTGTACTCCAATAAAACTTTATTTACAAAAACAGGCAATCAAACTTAATCTGCAGGCCATAGTTTGTCATTCATGCTAAATAAATGAGAAAATGTTTTATTAACATACTAATAATTTCAATCTTAACATACTAAAAAAGATTCCAGCAGAATAAGATCTTTTCTTAACATTTTATCACAGTTAATTATGGAATCAGTTCACCTAAATTTCACCCATTGCTTCTCAAGTCAAAGTCTAAATTTCTCTTTATCACCTTAAACCTCTATTTAATTGAATGAGAACTTCTGCATTCAGTAGGACATAATACATTTTAAGAATTAAGATTAAATTGACATTTAAATTTATTAAATTTTTATCAACTGATTAGATTTTAATAGTTTTTTAAATTAAAAACTGATACTGAATAAGAAATCACGTGAAACACAATTGGATCATTATTCTGTGTGTGTTCTGACAAGATTTAATCTTGGGGTTAAATCCTATGGTTATAAACAAGGCAATTAGTTCACAACAAAAAAATGAAAAAAGATGAACACAGGAGAAGTGGCCAGATTAGTGGAAGACAGACCAGGAAACCCACTAAGGGAGAGTTCAACATAATCTAGTCTCACAAGATACAGCTCAAGGTGCTTACGAAGCCCTCAAAGAAAATTCAACATTGTTCCTCTATGAAAATTTGGAAGCCCACACTGATAAATGTCCTCAAATTGAGGATTAACATGAAATGTACATTTTTAATGTGATTCTTCATGGGTACAGATGCATACATGGGAGAAGAAAGAGGACAGCATAGAAAGAACAACCAAGGCGGAGGAGAAGGGAGAGAAGGAAGAAAAGGGGAGGGAGAGGAGAAGATGGAGCTCAGAGTTCAGAGCAGGACTTGGGTGGTCCTTCTGTATCCTAACAGGGCTAACCAGCTCCCAAACACCTCCAATATCAAAGGAGATGAAGAGAGAGTATGGCTTGGTCAGCACAAATTCGTTACAGTTACTACTAAAAGTGGAAGAACAGAAATACTTTAACACATACATATGTTAATTTATTAGTATTAGTATTATGTAAATTAGATGATCTAGGTAAACCTGGCTATAGAA
Source organism: Daubentonia madagascariensis (assembly GCA_023783475.1). Lineage (NCBI taxonomy): Eukaryota > Metazoa > Chordata > Mammalia > Primates > Daubentoniidae > Daubentonia > Daubentonia madagascariensis. The sequence continues at coordinate 32,243,659 of JAKFHU010001035.1, read as the reverse complement.
ATAATAGCAAGACCCTTATATATCAGAGAAACGATCTTAAAAATCTGTACCAGGATGTTACCTGCTCCTCCCAGAGCAGCTTCAAAAGACTATTCATATTTTGGCTTATGTCCCTTAGAATTTGGAGACACATAAAACGTTACTTGATTCCTGCCCAGGGAAGTTTTAAGTGAGAGTTTGGGAGTAGAGCTCCCCCTGCTGATGGCAGAGTGAAGAAACAGGTCTGCTTTGGGAAAATGGTTTGTGCTTCAGATTTTGGTGGGGCAAAATGAGTTTTCTGTAAGGCAAATGTGGACCTGTGGAAAGGGAGCCATTTTGAGGGAGACTTTACCTAAGAGTACCTCTATGGGGAATAAAATAACCCCAAAGAGGGGTGGATTTCTGGAAAACTATGCTCAGGAAAGGGCCACACATTTATTACTATATCTTCCTAACATCTAAGGTACCTGTGTTGCTGGTGAGAAAAAAAACACATAAGGAACTAAAAAAATGTTGTACAAATGCAACTATAAGTAAAAGGAATAATAATGATTAAAAACGATATATTCTTATTTGTTTTATGAGTTATAATTCATATTTATAAAATGACATTTATATAAATATACAAAGGGTCCAAAACACAACATAATCAAGAATAATTTTTTTTTGCCCCAAGGATATTTACCTATATTCATTCAACTAATTAAGTCCCCTTTGTTTGTGCTTTTTATATTATAAATGGCTGCTCCTCGACCTGTGGAATCTGTACACCAGGACTCATCAAGGTATAAGAAATGGGAGATGTGCTTTTCATCTTTGAAGCATTCTTTCTACTTTTTGCTTAGAAACATGGCATCATTTTAATATTTGTTTTCAAATAAAATGTTATATTAAACTATATTTAATTATAATTCATCATCTTCAAAGCCATTAGACTTGATAGATTAACTTATGAAATTTTCAGCCAGCCATGGTGGCTCACACCTATAATCCTAGGTGTGAAATTTAACTTTGGGAGGCCAAGGCAGGAGGATTGCTTGAGGCCAGGAGTTCGAGACAAGCCTGAGCAACATAGTGAGACCCTATCTCTACAAAAACTACAAAAAATTAGCCCGGTGAGATGGAATGCACCTGTAGTCCCAGCTACTCTGGGAGGATCACTTGAGCCCAGGAGTTTGAGGTTGCAGTGAGCTATGATGATGCTACTGCACTCTAGCCTGGGCAACAGGGCAAGACCCTGTCTCAAAAAAAAAAAAAAATTTATGAAATTTTCAATGAAATATGTGAACAAACAAAACAAGAACAGTTTCTGCACTGCCAACTATATATATTTGGGTCAATAATACTTTGAAAAATTCATTTTAATTTATAAAGGGGCATATTGGAATTTAAAAGACTGTTTAAATCCTATATACTTACCACAGATGACAATGTCCATTCATGGGCGCTCTAGTAATAGCTCTTTCACTTAAAGTTTTTCCTGAAAGATAAAAGAACTTATACTTAGTACCTTGATGTGAGTTGGTAGGAGATGGATTATTGAATTAACTCAGTGGTTCCCAAAGTATGGTCCCAAGACCAGAGAAGCATCAGCATCACCTGGAAACTTGCTACAAAAGCAACTTTTCAGCCACATGCTCAATCACAAATTCTGGGGGTGGGGCCAGCAATCTCTGTTTTAATGAGCCTCCAATGATGCTGATGTATGCTGAATTTTGACACCCACTAGACTAAATGATTTAACTAAATGCAAGAAAAGTCATTTAATCATTACTTAAAAACATAATAGAAATTGTTTTTTGTAATCCATTCTAACAACATTTACTGTGTGTCTACTATGTGCCACACTGTGTGAAAATCTGGGAATAAAATGTCAAATAAGAAACAGTTCTTGACCTCCAAGGGTTCACAGTTCAGTAGGCTGCAGGTAAATAAACAAATTACATGCAAAAAATAAGAGCACGGTAAAAAGAGTGCACAGCAGAGTGGGTAACTCTGTCTAAAGGAGTAAGGTAAGGCTTCCCTGAGAAGTTCTTGCCTAATCATTCACGATAATGAATAGCCTCGGTGACATAATAATTCTTCCAAATTATTATACGTAGTTTTGGAACAATTTGTAACAATATAATAATTAATTTGAATAGAGGCTTGTCTAATGGCTTTAAAAATCAAAATGCTTGCAACAAAACAGAACTGCATTCTGAGAATCTTTCTCAAAAGGGGTCATCTTGTTTTATACCTTCTTCTTTTTTCCCTGCTTCATTATTATTATATTATTATTGTCTTGAAGAGACTGTCCAATGGTATACAAAATGCCTTTCTAAATAAGCACTTGATATAATCTTTATAAATAAGGGTCTTTTATTCTAAAACCATTCTCCTATTTGTTAATTTGTTAAGTTGATACTCTATAGCTCTATCCATTAAGGGAACCATCCTGTGTAGAAATCTACATAAATTGGAAAGAATTTAAAAAGTGAAGTATTTTAATAATAACTGATATTACATTATGAACAAATATTAAACAGCTAGTAATTTTTAAGTGAATGATTAAAAACATACTCTTTAATGTAAAACCATTAAAAACTAAATCAACATTTTAGCTACATTGTCAAATGAATAAAACTTTCAGCGCATTACCGAAGGCCTTAAATAGAGGTGATTGTATCACTGTGAGAATATAAAAGGAAGTCGAGGGGTATACAAACTGGTTTCGAAGGCTCATTTATGCAGCTGAAGACCAAAAGGACAGCTATTTCCCTTAGAGAACTGTGTTTTGTGATCTCTTTGAGGCATTCATATCCATCACTTAATTATGAAAATTACAATAATGTTCCTTTAAATATAAGATCCATATTTTATTTGGAATACAATTTATGACTGATCACAGTATGTCCCAAAAATGTATTGCATAGTGGTACACTCACTTTGAGTTTTAGGAAAGAATTCTACTCTCTCCAGTGATCCAATCTTTCCTTAGCATAACAATTTCAAACATGCTATTATGAGAAAAAACCTTCTGCACTTCGTCCTTCCTCATGCTGAATTCCAACATTCTTTGACGGCTGGTCTGCACCCTCGCCTTGCTCTCAGCGCCAGCGTACTTGGTCATACCTTTCCTAAGCACTTACTGCTTATACGCTGCATTGTGACGGCTGTCCCTCCTTCTCTCCCTCCTCTCCCTCCTTCCGCCCCTCATTTTAACTTTGTTCCTGGACACAGTAATTTTGAATCAATATTTCTTTAATGGATAAATAAGAGGCCTTCTTTTTAATTTATTTCAACATCTGAGTGAATACATCTGAGGCTTTACTCCATTTTCTTTGCCACTATAAACTTTTCTCTTTTTTTGAGATATATCCTGTTTTAATCCTATGCTCCATTCTCATCCTTGAATTTCCTCCAATCTATTTTTTTGCCAATTTCACCATTGCATACATTAACTCAATTAAACTCCCATTCCATTTAAGAATAGAGACCCAAAGTGATTTTGCCTATGGAAACTGTTACTTCCATAAGAAAGACTTCCCTGCATCAACCTCCATACTCTGCCATCACATCCCCCTTTCTGTTATACACTCTCTTAACACCCTGTACTCTTCTTTAACAACAGCTTATTTCAATTTGTTTCTTTATATGTATGATTATTTGAATAATACTGCCTCCCCCACAATGCCATGAGCAGTCTGAGAATGTGTCTATTTTGTTGTCCTATTCCTACCTGCTAGCCTAATGCCAAGGATGGGCTTATGAAAGAAATGTGTTTAATATTGACAAATGTTGGAACAGTTTACATAGATACATTTTGATTTTCTCAGTAGACAGGAAAATAAATCCCTTTGTTCTCTTCCATTAAATTTTTATTTACCTTGAAGTTAATAAATCTCTTCTCTAGAATTCTATTTTGTATATGGTCTGCAAACTGGATTGCTACAGAAAAACTACCCCACAAACCTGATGATGAATATATAAAGAACCCACTGGGGGAAAATTAAAGTGCAGAGGTCATCCAGCAAAGAAATTTCCAAGCGGAAGAAATATAATTACAAGGAGTTTGGTAATACTTCCTTCTTAGAAATAAAAATGACAGGGAACTAGACCAGGATGAGATCTTTCTTACTGGTTCTTCCTCATGCTATCTTAGAGAATAAAATCCTGGAAAAGAAAAGACTTAGGAATAAACAAAGAATTAAAAGGTTTTTGATGTCAGTTCAGAGAGATGGCAGAGGCTTTTACAGAAAAGCATTTTGAAATCCAGTGAGAAGCAAGGTGAGATACAAAAAGAAACAACAACAACACTTTGACGTTCTGGCTATTTTGATGTTGTTATGAAAAATTTCAAAAATATACAAAAAAGTATAGATGACAGTACAATGAACCACCATGTACACATCATTCAGCTTAAACAATGATCAACTCAAGGTTAATCTTGTTTCATCAAGATACATTTTGAAAAAACATATCAACTAAAGTCTGAGAGCTCATTTCTTTGTGGTACCTGGAGTCCTACATTACAGGAAGTAAGTTGTATTATTTTAATTATGGTAGACTACTGCTGAAGATAACTGTCCTCTACCTATTATTGTTTCTCAAACACTGCCACTTCATGTCTTATCTTTCTATCATTTTATAAACTTAAAAAATGAAATTTGAGTTTTTTCAGTTGTCTGTTCTAATATACTCAAATATTTTTAAAGAACATATACTTTAGTCCTAAAAACAACTTTCTGTTCTGAGATTGTGATTTTTTGTTTTGTATCGGGATATATAGAAATATATTAAACATATTGGTTTTAGCTAAGATAATTTAGCTTTAATTAAAATTCATTAGTGGTTTATTGTAGATCCTAATTGCCACTTAAGAATAATCAATATTTACAAAATACTTACCAATATTAGCATAATGTTTCTTTTCTTGTGTATTTGTAGATAGCTCATACATGTCTCCATAAGCACGAGCAAACCGCCATATAAACTCTATTTCATCTCTAAACTGAAAAGAAAAGAGAAAATTGCACATTAGATTAACTCAGTAACTTATTTAGACTATAATTGTTTTCTACTGTAACTTCTAAAAACGTAGGCAGGTAAATTGGTATTTATAGATGATTAAATCTATGCATATGCATATTTAAGTATGAAACATTTTAAATCCAAATATTCATGGCTAAGAAATGTGACCTAATATAGTGTTACATTTGGATCTTAAAACCAATTCATACTATGCAAACACTAGCTCCACCTGTCACCTATGCAGAAGAGAGAATGGATAGGAGCCAGAATCTATAAATTTTCCTTGGGCTGTGGTATCCTCTTCTTTTTCTTTCTAAGTTACCTACTATCAGTATAATAGTTTAGTGAGCATTTCGGATAATATCTGTAAACTGAACTGCATATACTCAAAAAAGCAGTCACATTTTTTACCTAAATTACTTATAACTGTAATCCTGGAGATTTTATAAGTTTGAGACAAGGTGTTTAAATGTGTTTTGAGTTGCTAAATCCTCAGATATTGCAAACTCCTTTTTTTTTTTTCGGTGATGGTGGTGAGAGGAATGGGCTTTTCTGATTCAGGCCCAATATGACCAAATGACTAAGGACAGAAACAGCTCTAAATACAGATAGCTGTTACACTGATAACTAGACAGAAAACTTAAAATGTAGTTTTCCCTCTTCCCAGAGAAGTAGTACTATATGCTTTGGCATACTGTCTCATTCTTTATCTGTTATAAAATATTTACTAAACATACAAACCAGTAAAAATCAAACAAAAGTAAATCAGTATAATTATAGTTCTGGTTCTCAGTTTTATGACCTTAGAGTCTAATAGGCTCTCATATATTTACTTTTAAAAATTTTAGTCATTTTATAAAAAAAATTTTACAACAATTATTTAGCTTTTATGAACTGTGGCATAATTATTATGGTCATAATGTGAATAAGATGATCGATTAAATAAAAAATGAAAACTACATGAAGTGTTATTGTCACCTATCTCTTACCTTTTCTTTGTGGTCACAAAGTAGTTCAAAACTCTCCAACTTGCCAGACTCATCCATACGTAAATGATCTGCCTTCTGAAGAAGGACATCTAACTTTAATTCTTCTACATGTGTGTTAAATGCTTTAGGGATTGGAAAACTCTGTTCTTCTGTATCAGTATTAGCTGTAATATACCTAAAATTGCAGAAATAACTGTCAACTCCTTTGAGTGTTATGCGTAATAGCCAAAGTGATCCCTTTTAAAATGCAAGTCAAATCATGTCCCTTTTATACTTGAAACTCTGCAATGGTACCCCCTTTCACTCAGAAAAAGCTCAAGTCCTAACAACAGTCTACAGACCCTATTTAAATTAACTTTTAACTTAGTGTTTAAAAATTAATACTACCCCCCCATTTCATTTTTGGTGGCATACAACACAAACAATTTATTTTTATTTATTGAAACTCTGCTGGTTCTAAAAAAGGTTTTAAAGAGGTATATAAAGATACATAGCGCATAAGAGAACAAATTAGAAGTAGTGAAAAAAAAACCAAGGCCAAATGTGAATGAAGTCAATTAAAAAAACCCCACATATTTTAGATATCTACACCTTTGCTACAAGGGACACAAATGTGGCTCTTCATTTTCTAGCAGCCAATGCAATCAGTCACATAACTTGCAGTTCCCATTAGATACAAATATACAAACAAAGAAACTTCTTGGGAGAAGTGTAACTATTTCCAAATACTAAGACTCAAAATAAATTTCTTTCAAAGGCCTTCTAAAAAAGATATTATATAAACTGATCTCTAACTTTAATAAAGATATGTTCAATAATGTTCAATAACATTCTTTATTAAAGAAAACTCTATTCTTTCAGTTGCCCAAACCAAAAACTTGGAATCATCCTTGACTCTTCTTTTTTTTCTCCTAAGCAATATCCAGTCTTTTAGCAAATCCTGTTAGTTCTATCTTCAAAATACAACCAGAATTTAGCCACTCTCCCCACCTCTCCCCGCTACCAGCTTGGGCTATTAAAATCCCAGTTGGCACTTTTTCCCCCAGAAATTGACAAGTTGATTCTAAAATTCATATGGAAATGCAAGGGACCAACAGTAGTCAAAAGAATCTTGTAAAAGAACAAAGTTGGAGGACTCACACTTTCTGATTTCAAAATTTACTACAAAGCTACAGTAATCAAAAGAGTGTAGTATTGGCATAAGGATAGACATATGAAATAGACATTAAGGATGTATTAAGAATTAAGGGTCCCAGAAATACATTCTTACAGGTATGATCAATTTATTTTGACAAGAGTGTTAAGACAATTCAGTGGAGGAAATAATGTTCTTCAACAAATAGTGCTGGGACAAACGGATATCCATGTGCAAAAGAATGAAGTTGAACTCTTACCTCATATTACACACAAAAATTCAAAATGTATCAAAAACCTAAATGTAAGGGCTAAAACTATAAAATTCTTATAAAAAAACACAGGAGTGAATATTTCTGAACTTGGATTAGGCAATGGTTTCTTAGATGTAATGTCACAAACACAAGTGACAAAAGAAAAAATATATAAGTTGGACTTTATCAAAAGGAAAAACTTTGGTGCTTCAAAGGACACTATTAAGAAAGTGAAAAGATAATTCACAGAATGGGAGAAAATACTTATAAATCATACATCTAATAAGGGTCTTATATACAGAATATATAAATAACTCTTACAATTCAACAATAAAAAGACAAATAACCCAATTTAAAAATGGGCAACTCAGCAAATAAATTAAAAACCACCAAGTTGTATAATTTAAAAGAATAAACTATGGTATATAAACAATAGCTCAATAAAGCTGTTATTCTTTATAAGAACATAAACTCAGATGTTCCTTTAGCCACTAAATAAATTAAATTGAAATTACATATCCCTATCCTTCTCCCTCCCTCTTTCTCTTAACTCTCTCTTTCTCTCCCATGCATACACACAGAATAGTTTTATAGTGAATTCTACCAAATATCCAAAATTTAGACCTATTTAAATTCTTCTAAGGAATTATTAAAGAGGGAACACCCCTCAGTTCATTTTATAAAGCTAGTATAACTGATACCAAAACCAAACATGGATATTATAAGAAACAAAAATTATAGGCCAATCTCAAACATAAACATAGACTCAAAAATCCTTAATAAAATATCAACCAAGGAACTGCAACCAATGTGAAAGAATGTATCATAACCAAATTGGGTTTGTACCAGGAATTAAAAGGCAATTTAACATTAGAAAATTTCTTCAGCACAATAGATAAAATGAAAAGAACTATATGATCATTTTGGTGGTTAACAAAAAATGTTTTTTCCCAGTAAAATCAAACACCACTTCAGAACAAAAGATATGCCAAACCCTTAAACAAGAAATAGAAGGGACTTTCAAATCTGATAAAAGTTATATACTAAAAACTACAATACATTTCACATTTAATGATGAAACATTAGAAGCGTTTTCTTTAAAATCAGGAATAGAGAAGGATGTCCAATATTGCTGCTTCTATTCAACATTGTACTAGAGGTCCTATTGGCACAATATTAAAAGAAAAATAAATAAAAATTATAATTATTGGAAAGAAGAAACAGAATGTCATTATTTGAAGATTGTTGAACGGAATAGAAAACCTGAAAGAACTAATTAAGATTTATGATCAATTTTTCAAAATCAATTGTGTTCTTATACTCTTAAAACAAGTTAGAAAATATAATTTTATAAAATATAGCATTTATAATAGTAGGAAAAATATAAGGTACCTAAGAAAAAAAATTCCACAAAAGTTTTTAAATGCCTTTTCTGGAGAAAATTGAAAAATATCATCTGAGAACATTAAAGATTACCTAAATAAATGGAAAAAAGATATTCATGGATAGGAAAACTTAGTTTTAAAACAATTTCAATGGCCCCAAATTAATCTATATTTATGATGCAATTTTAAGCAAATTCCAATAGGATTTTCCTATGGAACCCAATCCTAAAATTAATATGGAAGTGCAAGAAGAGCCAACACAATTTTAAAGAACAGATATCAGGACTAATGTGTAACAGATGAAGCTACAGAAATTAAGTCAGTATGATATTGGCATAGCAACAGGCAAACTGACCAACAAAACAAAAGTGAACATCTAGGCTAGTCTCTTTCCCACATTAAAAAAAAACCCAAGTGTGGGAAAATTGCTTTCCTACTTTGGACAGGGATCTTCTATTTATAACTAGGTATTTCTCAGAAAATTATAAGAAAGTTCTGATAGCCAATTTAAATGGTAGAACATATACAAATATTACTGGAAAATTTAACTACACCTACCAACTTTGGCTTAGAAATTAGATTAGTACTACTTTCCCCCTCCCTCTCAAAAAAGCATTTCAGAGATTACCTAACATCAAACCCAGAATTTTCCAACAGCCTTTTAGCAGGTCTGGAGAAGTTCACCTTAAAATGTCAAATTTACTTACATTTATTCCTCATGTATTTTTCTAGTCCTATTTTCTGCTCCCAAGTTTAATAAGAACCATGCCATTTTTCCTATTTTTTCAATTCTGCATGATCAACTATTTGTTTCAATGGCAACAATAGTATCTCTGAAGGCATAGCTCCATTACTTAGAGAGAAAATGACATTATTTACTATGACAATAAAGTAGTGTATTTACAGAAGTATATCAGTAGTGAGTTGCATTGGAATAGGCCCTCATTTCTCATGGAAACACCAAGTGAACAACAAATGACTTACTGAAATATCTTTACAGGAGATACAGAAGCTAGTTAAGGACTTGGAACAACCAAGTGAATGTCCAATCAAGAAAAAGCTACACTCAAAATGGTAAGAAATTTCATTGTGTTTTTGCTCACCCTTGCCTCCCCTCTTCTCTGGTGTAGCATGGCTAGGAGAAAAATGCCTCATTCCTGTCTCCTCCCTCAGGACAGAAGGAAAAGATTGGAACTTTTTTGCAATGTTCTGGCCTATATGGGGGCTTCCTGAGAGAATGCTTTCTGTCTTGCTTGACTCAGAGCTCAGATGGAAATGAATGCATAGTTTGGACATCAGGTTAGAGGCTGCTGAAAGCTATGATGGGCACTGTGGTGCAAGAGAAATACAGGGGGACTACATACCTGTGGGCACCTAGGTGCAAGAGAGTATGGAAAAAGGAATACAATAGAACATCTAAGGCTCCAAGAAGCAGCAGGGGTGAAACTCCTTAGGGAAATTAAGATATTTAAAAGTGCCCATGTATATGGGGGGAATTGGGAAAAATGCATGCACACACACACACACATCCAGAAAAAATGCATGCCCAGAAAAGACTTCAGAAGACTTTAAGTTTTCACACTGGGCTGATGAGTTAGGGTCGTCTTCTGTATGGAGGCAGTCTACAAAGACTAGGAGAGGTGGCTGTTGTTTTAAGTCTGCAATTTTCAACAAAAATCACAAGGCATACAAAGAAACAGGGAAAGATGGTCCATTCAAAAAATAAATAAATAAATCTTCAGAAATTGACCCTAAAGAAATACAGGCTTTGGACTTTACTAGTCAATGACTTTAAAACAACAGTATTAAATATGCTGAAAGAGTTAAAGGAAAACACAATGAAAACTAAAAATCATGGAAACAATATATGAACACAATAAGAATAGAAACAAAGGAATAGAAATTATAAAGAGAACCAAATATAAATTGTGGAGCTGAAAAATACAACAACTGAATTGAAAAATTCACTGGGGGAGGGGAACAACAGAAGACTTGAACAGGCAGAAAAAAAGGATAAGTAAACTTGGAGACAGGTCATCTGAAAATATCAATTGTGAGGAGTAAAAAGAACAAAGGATGAAGAAAATTGAACAGAGCCTATGGGACTTATGGGACACTATAAAGCACACCAATACACATATTATAGGGTTTCCTGAAGAAGAGAGAGAGAAAGTGGTAGTGAGATTATTTGAAAAAATAATGGCCAAAAACCCAACTTTGAGATAAGACAAGAAAATACAAATGCAAGAAACTTAACAAACTCTAAGTAGGATTAACCCAAAGAGATCCATGCCAAGGTGCATCATACTTGAACTATTGAAAGCTAAAGACAAAGAGAATCTCAAAAGCAGCAAAAGAAAAGCAACTCATCACCTTTAAGAGATCCTCAATAAGAATACCAGCAGATTTCTCAGAAGAAATCTTGCAGGCCAGAAGGCAGTGGGATGATACATTTAAAGTGATGAAAGAAAAAAAGCTGTCAACTGAGAATCTATAACCAGCAAAATTGTCCTTCAAAAATGAGAAATAAAATTAAATATTTATAATAAACAAAAGCTGAGAGGTTATTATCACTAGATCTGACCTACAAGAATTGCTAAATGAAATCCTTCAAGTTGTCAAAAAGGACTTTGACAACAACTTGAAGCCATATGAAAATATAAAATTTTCTGGTAAAAGTAAATACATAGAAAAATATAAAAGCCAGAATTACTGTAATTTTGGTTTATAACTCCACTTTTTATTCTTTTACAGGATTTAAAGAGAAAAGCATAAAAAGTAATTGTGAATGTATATTAATGGATACATAATATATAAAGGTATAATTTGTGACATTGACAACATAAATGGAGGGTGAAGCTATAAAGGAGTAGAATTTTTGGTCGGGCATGGTGGCTAATGCCTGTAATACCAGCACATTGGGAGGCCAAGGTGGGAGGATCACTTGAGGCCAGGAGTGCAAGACCAGCCTGGGCAATGTAGTGAGACCCCTGTCTTTACAAAAAAAAAATTTTTTTTAAAAAAGGAGGAGAGTTTGTGTATGCAATTGAAATTAAGTTGGTATGAGTTTAAAATAGATTGTTACAACTTTAGGATATTATATGTAATCCCTATGGTAACCATAAAAATATCTATAGAATATACACAAAAGGAAATCAAAACATGTTGTTACAAAAAAATCAACTAGACACAAAGAAAGGCAATAAGGGAGGAAATGAGGGAACAAAAATCCTATAAAACATACAGAAAACAGCTAACAAAATGGCAAGATTAAGTCCTTTCCTTATCAATAATTACCTCAAATGTAAATGGATTAAATTCCTCAATCAAAATCATACATTGACAGAATGGATAAAAAAATCAGGATCCAACTATACGCTGTCAGTAAGAGACTAATTTTTGCTCTAAAAACACTCATAAGTTGAAAGTGAAAGGATGGAAAAAGATATTCCATGCAAATAGTAACCAAAAGAGAGCAGGGGTGGCTATACTAATATCAGACAAAATAAACCTTAAGTCAAAAACTATTATAAGAGACAAAGAAAGACATTATATAATAATAAAAGGGGCCAATTCATCAAGGAGCTATAACAATAACACTAAATGCACTAAACATCATAGCTCCTAAATATACAAAGCAAACATTGACAGAATTGAAGGAACAAATAGACAGCAACACAATAATAGTAAAAGTAATATAATAATTGTAGTAGTATAGTAACACTATTACTTTAATAATGAAAGACTTCAATGCCCCACTTTCAATAGTGGACAAAACAACCAGGCAAAAGATCAATAAGGAAATAGAGGACTTGAACATCATTATAGACCTGTAGACCTATTGGACCTAACAACATATACAGACCATGCCACCCAATAATAGTGGAATATATATTCTTCTCAAATGCATATGAAATGTTCTCCAGGTAGATCATATGTTATGCCAAAAAACAAATCTTAATAAATTTTAAAAGATTGAAATTATATAAAGTATCTTTTTGGATCAAGATGAAATGAAACTAGAAATCAGCAAAAATAAAAATGGAAAATCCACAAATATGTGAAAATTAAATAACGCACTCTTAAACAACAAATGGGCCAAAAAAGAAATCACAGGGAAATTAGAAAACATCTTGAGTCAAATGAAAATGAAAACACAAAATACCAAAACTTATGCGATGTAGCAAAAGTGGTGATAAGAGGGAAATTTATAGCTGTAAATTCTTACATTAAAAAAAAAGAAAGGTCCCAAATTAACAACCTAAATTTACACGTTAAGAAACTAGACAAAGAAGAACAAACTAAACCATAAGCTAGCAGAATGAAAGAAATAATAGAGATTACAGCAGAAATAAACAAAATGGAGAATAGAAAAACAATAGAGAAAAATCAATGAAATCAAGAGTTTGTTCTTCAGAAAGATCAACAAAATTGGCAAACCTTTAGCTAGACTGACTAAGAAGAAAAGAGAGAAGACTCAAAAAACTAAAAGCAGAAATAAAAGAGAGGACATTACTACCAATTTTATAGAAATAAAAAGGATTGTAAGAGTACTCTGCAGAGTTGTATGCCAGCAAATTGGATAACTTATGTTAAATGGACAAATTCTTAGAAACATATGAGACTGAATCAGGAAGAAACAGAAAATCTGAATAGACCTATAAGTCATAAAGAAATTGAATCAGTAGCCTGGGCATGGTGGCTCATGCCTGTAATCCTAGCCCTCTGGGAGGCTGAGGCAGGAGGATTGTTTGAGCTCAGGCGTTTTCTATAAAAAACAAAACAAAACAAAACAGAACAAAAGTATAAGAAGAAATTGAATCAGTAATCAAAAACCTCCTAACAAGGGAAAGCCTGGGACTTGATGGCTTCACTGTTGAATTCCACCAAACATTTAAAGAAGAATTAAAAGCAGTCCTCTTCAAACTCTTCCAAAACAATGAAGAGGAGGAAACACTTCCAAACTAATACTATGAGGCCAGCATTACTCTGATACCAAAGCCAGACAAAGACACTCACAGAAAAGAAAACTACAGACCAATATCCCTGATGAATATTAATGCAAAAATTCTCAACAAAATACCAGCAGACAGAATTCAACAGCTCATTAGAAGAATTATACACCACAACCAAGTGGGATTTATTCCAGGAATGCGAGGAGGTTCAACATATAAAAATCAGCCAATGTTAATACACAACATTAACAAAATGAAAAGGGAAAAAAACCACATGATCATCTCTGTTGATGCAGAAAAAGTATTTGACAAGACTCAGCACCCTTTTACAATTAAAATGCTCAACAAACTAGGAATAAAAGGAAACTGCTTCAACATAATAAAGTCCATACATGAAAAGCCCACAGCTAATATCACACTCAATGGTGAAAGACTGAAAGCTTTTCCTCTAAGATTGAGAACAAGACAAGGGTGTCTGCTTTCACTATTTCTATTCAATATAGTACTAAAGTCCTAGCCAGAGTGAAGGCAGGATGAAGAAATAAAAGTAATCCAAATTGGAAAAAAAGAAGCAAAATTATCTTTTATTCAGACAACATGATCTTATATGTAGGGAAAAAAAACTCTAAATATTTCACACAAAAACTGTAAGAATTAATAAACAAATTCAGCAAAGCTGCAGAATCAACATGCAAAAATCAGTTGTATTTCTATGCAGTAATAATGAGCTATCCAAAAGGAAATTATGAAAATAATTCTACTTATAATAGCATCAAAAAGAATAAAATACTTTGGAATAAATTTAACTAATGAAGTAAAAGACTTATACACTTAAAACTACAAAACACTGATGAAAGAATTTAAAGACAAAGATGGAAAGACATCCCATGTTCATGGATTTGAAGGTTTAATATTGTTAAGATGTCAATACTACCCAAAGTGATTTAAAGATTCAATGCAATCCTTCTCAAAAGCCCAATGATTTTTTTGTAGAAAAAGAAAAATCTATCCTAAAATTCATTTGGAATCTTAAGTGACTCCAAATAGCCAAAACAATCTTGGAAAAGAAATGCAGAGTTGGATGTCTCACACTTCCTGACTTCAAACTTACTACAAAGCCATAGTAATCAAAACAATGTGGTACTGACATAAAGACAGATGTATAGACCAATGGAATAGAATAGACAGCCCAGAAGTAAACTCACACATATATGGCCAAATGGTTTTTGACAAGGGTTCCAAGACCACTCAGTGGAGAAAAGACAGTCTCTTCAACAGATGGTGTTGGGAAAATGGATAACCACATGCAAAAGAATGAAGTTGGACCCTTACTTAACACCATACACAAAAATTAACTCAAAGTGCATCAAAAGACCTAAATGTCAAAGCTAAAACTATAAAACTCTTAGAAGAAAACACAGGGCAAAGGTTCATGTCACTGGATTTGGCAATTATTTCTTAGATATGGGGCCAAAAGTACAGGCAATAAAAGAAAAAAATAGATGAATTGGACTATATCAAAATGTAAAATTTCTGTGCGTCAAACAACACAATCACCAGGGTAAAAAAGAAACTCACACATTGGGAGAAAATACTGGCAAATTGTATCTCTGATAAGGGGTTAATATCCAGAATATATAAAGAACACCTACAACTCAACAACAAAAAAACCCAACCTGATTTAAAAATGGGCAAAGGACCTGAATAAACACTTCTCCAAAGAAGATACACAATGGACGATAATCACATGAAAATATGCTCAACATCACTGATAATTAGGGATATGCAAATCAAAACCACAATGAGATACCACCTCACACCCAATAGGATGGCTACTATCTTTGTGCACTCTTGGTGGAAATGGAAAATGGTGCAGCCACTATGAAAAACAATATGGTGGTTCCTCAAAAAATTAAAAATTGAATTACCATACGATCCAGCAATTCCACTTCTGAGTATATACTCAAAAGAATTGAAAGCAGTGTCTTGAAGAGATATCTTTACACCCATGTTCACAGCAGTATTAGTCACAATAGTTAAAGTGGAAGCAACCCAAATTATCCATTGATGGAAGAATGAAGAAGCAAAATGTGATACATACAATGGAGTATTATTCAGCCTTTAAAAGGAAAGACATTCTGAAATATTCTACAACATGGATGAACCTTAAGGACATTATATATTATGCTAAGTAAAATAAGCCAGTAACAAAAAGACAAATACTATACAATTCCACTTATATGAGGTCCCTACAGTAGTTAAAATCATAGACAGAAAGTAGAATAATGGTTGACAAGGGCTGGGGGGAGAGAGGAATGAAGAGTTATTGTTTGATGGGTGGAGAGTTTCAGTTTTGCAAGGTGAAAAGAGTTGTGGAGATGGATGGTGGCAAGGGTTGTACGACAATGTGAATGTACTTAATGCCACTGAACTACACACTAAAAAATGGTTAAAATGGTAAATGTTATGTTGCGTGTATTTCCTCACAACTACAAAAATTGAAATCAAAAGAAGTTTTTAAAAACATACATGCTAAGAGGAAGAGAAAACCACAAAAGTAAAAATAACATCTTACCCCAATGGTATAGATTTGTGGGGCATTTTATTATAACAAATAACTTAAAATAATGCAAATTCCTTTCCCCTCTATGAAGTCTAATTGTATTCTAACTTAGGTGTTTTTAATTGCCTATATGCATTTTCTACTCATTGGTTATTCTGATAAGTACATTTATAAGCTTTGTTTAATCTAATGGGAAAAATTCAAAAAATAGTCACTTCTAAAAATAAAATTTTGGGAGACTGATACACACACTTTTACCTCTGAATTCAAAGTTCCCTGAATTCCCAGATTTGTGCATACACAAATGCATATTTAAGTTAGTTAAAATATCTGGTTTCTAAATATTGTACATATTTCCACTATAATATTTTTTAACTTATAATTTGATTCTTGTGTTAATAAAAACATCATATGTCAGTGGTATGTCTGGCATCATAAATATAGTAGCAAGGCTGATATAAATGAAAATGTATGAATTGGTGAATATAGCTCTATAGATTAGGTAGGAATACTATCTCTAATGATTAGAGTAAGATAAAGGAAGGCACTACACTCTCAAAGAAGGTATTACATTTAGAAGACCTATACATCAAAGCTTGATGTTATTTTCAGAACAGGGTATTACAATAGTCACTCAAAAATTTGGAACTAGCCAATCTTTAAGCTATAAATCTGAAAAAAGCTTGAAACAGATTAAATCGTCTTTGATTTCCATATTCCAAAAATGTCAATAAACTAACTTTCAAAAAATACAGCAATTAAAGTTAAATTTATACAGTAACATAGGCATCTTTTCCAGAAAATGCAGTGAAGCTCAGTGAGGACAGGGGAGTTGTGTGAGAAGTGAGCAGTGATTTCTACAGACTATGGAGGTGACTGGTGGGGAAATGTCTGATTTAAGCCGCCCTTCTACAAGAGTGGTAAAATCTGAGATGACCTTATTAAAGGAATTTCAATAGGTGAAGATATGTCTTCATCCTGACACGAGACAGCAAAGTTTTCATCTTCAAACGAGCCTGAGGTAACTTCACTTTGAGATGGGCTAAAGCCACTAGCAATTTTATGAGATGAAGAAAATCCAGGATCATGGAGGATAGGAGAAGTTACATGCTGAGAAGGATACTGTTGAATCAGAGCTGGAGAATGCTCTGTGCTGTAACTTTGAGAATCACAATGAAGGGAATCTTTTAAATCTTTACTTATTTGGCCACTTTGCTGAATATCAATGGCAATTTCATTTTGTTGACAGGTTGAGGAAGCAATAGTTGGAAGAGGAAGGAAGAATGCTGTGTTTTGTTGATTGGAGTTTCCAGCAATAGTGTTGCAAACACAGGCTGAAGAAGTAGATCTTGCTTCAAAATTCTTAATATGTTTAGTACTATATTTGGGAGTAGAGAAGCTTATATGTTTTTGAGCATCAGTATTTCCTTGGTTTTTAGAAAAGAGTTCAATTTCATTTAGAGTAAACATGTTCTGATTATCTGATTGAGGATCAAAAAAAATGGCACTCTTGTAACAGGAAACAATACTGAGTTTACGGGAAGAGAAACATCTTCGGGATCTAGAGCCACCAAAATGGTCTGAGGAAGATTTTACATCAAGGTAGCTTAGGTCTTCTTGAGAATCAAAGTTTGCTCTACTTTGTTGCCGGTAAGGGGAAGAATTGCTTTTTTGAAATCTAAGGAATAAAGAACATCTTCTTTCAGAAAAAGATGAACTTGATGGAAGTGATAACATTTTTCTTCCTCTGGATAAATTGACTTTATGTGTTGCAGAGGGGCAAAATGTTTTAAGACCAAGATATCTACTTGGTTGTGAAATAGAAGAGGCTCCATGATGCTGGGGCTCTGAAGTAACTTGATTGTCAGGACAATATGGTTGGAAGCTCTGGTCCTCTTTGCAGCAGCTAGAGTGAGAAAAGGGTCAAATGAGGAAAAAAAAATAGGGAGCAGGGTGGAGAATTGCCAAGCCTCCTGAAGAATAATATCCACCTTACCAATATGGAAACAACAGAGAACAAGAAAAATAGGGTAGCTGAAGTTGATGGTCACTCCCAAAAGAATGCATGAGTCTAAAACCTTATCTCTACCTATGCAGTACCTGCCCACTCTACTAAACTTTGGGAAGAGAAGTTGAAAGAACCCGGGAAGCAGGTAGAAAGAAAGATCAGGGGAAATACATGAACGGACACCAGAACTAAAGGATTCCCGAAGTAAAAGAGAGAACTTCTGGTTTTAAAGATAATAAATGACAATATCTGTTTGAGACTATTAAACTACTGTATTTAAAGGAGTTAAGTAGAATAAACTCATACCCTGTTAACTAACTGCATTTTAAAATATTAACCATTAGCCTCTCTGGGGAGAATGTTTCCACTAAGTGTCCAGATATTCTACACATCCAGTTATTGTGGGAAACTAAAGGAAGCACTAAAACTTGGGTTATGAATATTTTCAATGTTTTTTTCAAATGTGAAACACATGATGAAGTATTTTTTTAAGGGCTTACCTTAAGCATTTTCCCATATTGAACTTAGTCCAAAGTAAGTCTCTCCCTTCCCTTCTAGGACATCATCCTTAAGCCGTAAAATGCCCTGTGTAGGTGGAACAGGTCAGAAGACTGAATGCTTGAGCTGCATGTGGAATTAACATGGCAATAACACAGAATGTGATGACAGAAGACTCTAGAATCTAATGACATCAGTTTAGAATAAAATTGTTCTGCGGCTTACCTTTCTGAAAAGTTGCGATTCGCGTGGCTGTGGAACGTGTATTCTACCTTCTTTATGTTCGATTAGTCAGCCAACAAATCAAGGAGGAAACAGCGGGATGAGGGCAATAACACACGTGATATCTGCACAATCCTTTACTTGGGGCTGTCTCTCTTACCAGCTGCCTTCCACACCCCTGCCCTACTAACTTACTCTTCTTTCACGTCAATGTTTTTCACCTCAGCTTTCACATCCTCTAGCGATATGGAAAAGCGACTGTTAAAGACTTTGGCCTGAAGATATGTTGAGAAGGGAAAAAAAAGATTAATAAGTAGCAGATGTCACTGCCCTCAAAATGAAACACCCTTCATCCACCTTGGCAGTAAAGTATGCCACCTGATTGTTTGGGCCATATGCACACACTATGGATATTGCTGTGCCACTATTTATTACCCCTTAGAATAGCTTGCACTCACCTAAAAGTGAGGTTAACAAAGTTATTAGAAAAGAAACATTGTCTTTTCCTTTTCCAAACAAATTTGGAGTACTGTCCCCATAATAGGTGTATGTATATGTGTATAGCCACCTATGACATGAAACACCCCCTCAAATAGTTTTATTGACTGCTCAATATCCTGATCCACACGCTACTACCCCCTCTAGTCTTTGCTCCCTTCCTAATACCCTACACCAGGAAATCCTTGAACAAATTCCTTTCAAGAGGCCTAAAACTCTCTAATTCTCACCATACAATTACCAGATTTGTAATTTGGTTTTACCTTACATACAAGCTAAAAATTTAATCTCTTACTGTTTCATGGATGCTGGGAGAAGACATGAGATTCCTGGGTCAAAGACAGAAGACTAATGTTACAACACAGCAAGAAGCACGATCACTGAATATTTGCATTGGTTCTCCTTGGCCCCACATTGCCAACAGGGGCAGTGCAGAGGGCCCAGAGATGCTTGAATTCACACTAGATTATGTTACAAAAAAGGAACACTGAGCTTAGGTGATTGACCACTTCTATGGCAAGCAGTAAGCAAATCTGCTAAACCTGCTCCTGGTCTTAGAGGGAAACATTAACCAATTCCTCAAGGTTTCTTGCCACAGCCCTGAAAAATGGCCCACAGAAAGAGGGCTCAAGGCCTTACATTTTTGGCACATCTAGCAAGATGTGTAGGAGCCTAACAAACCCAAGGAGGACTGTCTCTTACTGTAGCAATCTATTTAATTTTTCCCCTTTCCTGTGAGATTGTTGTCTATTGTTCCTAAATCACACTAAGATCTGTGGTTAACCTATTCTAAAAGGACCTCTTTTGCATATTGCAAGAATAGAATATGTAATACTTTTAAAGTTTCTATAAAAAACTTTTCTTTGCAAAATGGGCCAGCTTGCTGTTTAACACTCCCACCAAGGGCCTCTGAAAGAAGTGTGTGCCCACTGAGCTGCCCCAGAGGAAATGCTGAGTTCATGACTTGATCTCAATGCAGTTAATCATTGCTGCTGGAGACAGTTAACATAAGAGGTCAGATGATACCCCTCTACCCCATTCAAATAAATCTATGATTATCCACCCCAAAGAAAAGGTGTTTGGCTATGTGTTTTGGAGATGAGGAAGAAGATCCAGATCTGCCCAGCTGAACAAAAAAGAAATCTCATACTAGTATGGGTAATATCTGGAAGTTGTTTAATATTCTTGTAGATGAAGAAATTACCTAAATCTCTACATGTTTTAAAATTGACTCCTCTTTGCTTATTTTTAAGACAACTAAAATTAGACTCAGCCCCAAAGAAGGTAGTAACCCCTTATAATGGCAAGCATCTACAACATGCTCCTCCTTCAATCCATTCCCAACTCCTTTTCCATCAACTCTGTGACTCCAGGTACCTTCTGCTTTCATCACACCTTGTGGCCACCCAAACCTCCTCCTTGTCTACTACAGCCACCCTACTCCCCCCAAGACCATACCTCAGTGTGCCCGAGGGACATCTTGTTTACCTGTAATCATAACTGCTACTCATTAAAACTACAACTTCATCACGATGGCTCAGCAGGATGTTAGAAACTCTTCTAGAACAAAGCTTCTCAAACTTTAGGGCACATCAAGCCATCAGGAGAGCTTGTTTTTGTTTGTTTGTTTGTTTGTTTTTGAGACAGGATCTCTCTCTGTTGCAGGGCTAGAGTGCAGGGGCGTCATCATATCTCACTGCAACCTCAAACTCCTAGGCTTGAGTGATCCTCTTGCCTCAGCCTCCCGGGTAGCTGGTACTACAGGTGTGTGCCACCATAGTTGGCTGATTTTTATAATTTTTTGTAGTGATGGGGTCTCACTATGTTGCTCAGACTGGTCTCCAACTTCTGGGCTCAAGTGATCCTTCTGCCTCAGCCTCAGTAAGTGCTAGGATTACAGGCATCAGCCACGTACCCAGCCTAGGAGAGCTTGTTAAAATGCAGATTCCTGGGCACTGCTCTTAGACATTCTGATTTGCTAGGTTTGGAGTGGGTCCTGAGAATGTGCATTTCTGACATTCTCACAGGCTAGGGAATGCTGATGCTGCTGGTCCACAGATCACAGTTTGAGTAGCTCTGTTACAGAACGTATGTGTCATGAACTACCCCCAGAATCAAGGCAGAAGTGCTTTTTGAGGTACTGGAGCTGCCTATTTGAGCTGGAGTCCAGAAAGGACTGTGAATAATGCCAGGACTGGAAGTCTAAATGTCCCCCCTCCTGGTGTCTAGATGACAAGTGTCTTCAGGGAATCTATATTATACGTGGGGAGAAGAAGGAGGCACGAAGAGGGGAGAACCTTTATTGGGACTGAATCTTTAACACAAAGAACCAGCTGTAAATGAGTATTGACCAAGTTAATTTGAATTGACAAATTCAAGTTTTTCCACTTTATTCAAAACAAGGATTGTGAACTGCTCTGAACTCAGTTATGAAGAAATGTACAGTGCCATCTTTAGCTGATGTGAGGGTAGGATTATTCAATAATAATACTGTAAATTATTCAATTCATTACATTAATTATAGTTATTTTTATAAATAGTTTATCAAATGTGCCTAATAATAGACAGTAACAGTAATGTTCATCTTTAAATTAGCACCAGGTTAACTCTGTTATATTTTCTCTTGTTATAACATTAAACTCTACCCACATAGTTTCACTGTTTATATTTGGTTACTCAGATAGTATGGTTATCTGTATGTGAGGTGAAAGACAGAAAAAACATTGCTTTTTTATGCATATAGTATAAATATAAATATTGCTTATTTTATGAATATAAAATTTCTATTTTATAGAAATTCTATTTTTAGAATTTCCTCATCCACATATTTTCTTTTGAAAGAAAGGTTATTAAAATTAATTCATTATATAGTAGTTACTAAATGCATTCTAGTAAAAATATAGAAACAGTACACAGTTGAGGGTTTGAACTGATCCAATAACAAACTGGAAGCAGTTTTAAAACAATAAAGACAAAACAATACACCTTCTAGGTCAACAAGTACATATGTGCTCCAGCAACATTAGATGAATTCTTTTCTTGTCTTTCTCATGCTCAGCCTTTTGCCTCTCTATCAAGCTCATCCTGCAAATCCCCAAATTTGTACCACTTCAACCATTAGACTTCTTGCTCCCATATATGAAATGGCAAGAACTGAAGAAGAATCACCCAACAGTGCAGCTGGTACACAGTCTTGAACCTCAACCAGGGCAACTGTCTCCTGGGTAATCCTTATTCACGTTTCTGATTAACTCCCTCTTCCACTCCCCAGAACTGCTCTTCCAAACTTTCTTCATTCACACATTCATTCATCATTAATGCCAATATTCAGTGATTATTTAACACGTGCCAGGCACTGTGCTAAGTGCAGGGAATACCTCAGTAAACATACTAGTACAAATTATTAAGGAAGTCAAAGCCCTAAGACTTGGAAATTGATAGAGGGTAGGAGATGGGTAGTGTAGGGAAGAGAAGATTAAAGCCTCACACTCCCCTTCCTCAAATGTCTCAGAGTCCATTCACCTCCACTCCAGCAGATGGTCCACAGTCTACGTCACTGAGAAAACTAAGGTTATAAGGCAGGAACTTCCAGCCCTCATACCCACAAAGATATCCACCCTGTATTCCACAGAATCAGAAACACCATCAATTGCAAGGAAGAAAAAAGGGTAGCCAATTAAATTATGATGCATCCTATGATGCTATTAATTGATGTTAAAATACATTAGATTTACGAGATGTTAAATGTGAAAAAATGTTCAGCTTAGAATCAATGACGTACAGTATATCTGAACCCACCTGTGCCTCCTTAGTTAGGTTAGGCTAAAAGGGTATTCAAATGGAATTGAGGTGAGTTTTATACTTGGGTATGCACCTTGAGAGGTAAAGTCTGAATTCAGCAAGTATTTCATACATACTTTTGCCTTATTCCCCGTCCCTTTGTCTCCTAGGATAATGCTTTTATAGCACTCTGAAACCCTGACCTTTCTTAAATGGGGACGAGGAAGGAAAGAGGGAGTGTAGCACAGTGGTTAAGTGTATAGACTCTTCCCCTTACTCATAAGTTTTCCTAATCTCTAGACTCCATTGCCTTATATCTAACACCTCAGAGTTAATATGTGTATTAAATATGACTATGAATATAAAACATTTAGGACAGGCTCCGGAAAAAATTATTGATGGAGTCAACTTCCATTTTTTCTGTAATATCTGTGTAGTCACAGAACTGGGATCTTTTCTTTCCCTTATATGACATGTAGAATTACTGTAATTTTTATATACATTGTATCTATCGGTCCTGGGCATTGGAGAGAATGTGAATAAATCTAAGTACTACTCTTGGTGCCAAGATGTCAGGGGCACTCAGATCCATTTGTTGACGTCTAGCAAAATGAATGGGATGCTGTACACTTCAAGTTGTGAAAAAGCACAAAAATATCACAACAGGAGACTTCTGAAGACAAATGTCTCCAAATTGGAGGCAAAGGCCAACAGAATATAAGCTCTATGAGTGCAGGAACTTTGTCACGACTGTACCACCCACAAGAGTGTAGCATAGTGGGTGCTCAATAAATGTTTATTTTAGAAATGAATGAAGTTGCAAACTTATTCTTTCTTTCTTAATAATCTACTAGTTATTATATTTATAGATATTATGGTAACAGGGATACTGATTGGGAAGATAATGCAATGTAGAGAAGAGCTTACCTTTTCCAAGCTATTAAATAGTACTCCTTTATTGGGGGTAGCAGTGCTAGAGACTTTATATTGTGAGTTTCCATGTTACTAGTTACTATCTTAAGGTTAACAAAATTTCCCTAGAATCTGCAAGTGATACTATTCTCTTTCTTCTATATGTTATCCCAATATCTAAGGTGTACTCCTGCTAAAAAGACCAGGTCACACCTTATTTCATGGGTTTTGTTTGTTTCTGAATTTTTTTCTTAAAGAAGGTCTTTTTCCCATATTTTTATTCTTGCTGTCTGTCCTGGCTTCTTCCCTGTAGCCTATAAATATACTCAAGCACCCCTCAGGTGAAAACAAAACCAAAACCAAAAAGTAAAACATAAAATATCTGCTCTCTAAACCTGATACCCCTTCTTGATTTTACATTCTCCTTCCACTCAAAGTCAAGTTCCTTGAAATAAGGGTCTACTCTTCTGGTGTCCCCATTGTTACCTCTCATTTATCTGTCCTAGCTAGGATCAGGTTTCTGTTCTCATTACTACCCAGCAACTGATCCTGCAAAGCTTATTAATAAATGACCTCCTAAGTCCCAAATCTAGGAAACAAAACTCAGTCTCTATTTTACTTGACCAAAAACATTATGACTTAAAGACTACTATTAAACATAGCTTCTAGTTCAGGGGTTGGCAAACTACACCCTGGGGGCCCAATCCACCTGTTTTTGTAAGTAAAGGTTTATTCAAATACAGCAATACCCATATTGCCTATGGCTGCTTTCACACTACAATGGCAGAGTTGAATAGTTGGGACTATATGGTTCTCAAGGCCTAAAATTCTTATAGAAAAACTTTGCTGACCCCTGTTCCAGTGCATTTGGTACATTTAATTATTTCCTTATTATAATAATAAAACAACTCAATTTTTTAAAGAATTGGTATATATTAGACACAGTGTAAAGCACCTTCCTGTATCATGTAAAACTTTAAAAAAATGAGACATGCATTATTAACCACATTTTAAGACAACTGAATCCAGGTTTGGAGAAGTGAAGTTACACAGCTAGTTAAAGGGTAAGCCAGGATTCATGCTTGGGTCAGAATGATTCTAAAACCTGTGGTTTTTACCACTGTTCTGGAAACCTTGTCCTCTCTTGGTTTCTGTGACACCTTTGTCTTTTGTTTCCTTTCCCACTTCTTTGATCAGTCATCTGTCTTCTTTTGCAGGCTCATCCACCTCCGCTCCCTCCTTCAGTACTGGTTCCAGAAGGCTCTGTACTCTACCTTCTTCTCTCTTCCCATGCTACATATTCTGCTTGAGCAATGGCATCTGGTTCCCATAGCACCCAGCTTCATACACATACCAGTAGGATGCCTAGCATGTGAACAACTTTCCCAGAGAAATGTTTCTCTCAGCCTTCAGCAGCTTCCTTTCATAGGTGCCATATAGGTGGTGGCTCATGCTGGCAGTGGCTTCAATCTCTTAGCAAGTCTTGCCCACAAAGGTCTAGCACCTGGCTGCAGGATGCAAAGGTACTTGGCACTTACTTCCTTGTTCTTGGCCTTTGGGGCTCTGGTTAAAACTGAGACTGAGAGCATCCCTCTTTAACATCCCGTTACATTTTTTCAAAATTTCTTTGACTTGTGAGAATTTGTTTTGTTCCCTGCTGGATCTCCAGAGCCCAGACAGTGCCTGGCATAGAGTAGACACTCACATTGAATGAATAAGGGAGACTTCAACTGTTAGTGTTACCTTTTCTTTTTTAAAAAAAGAAATGCATAGAAGAAAAGACCTAAATGGCAAATTGATGATGGAAAGATGAACAATCTTGCTAGTGTCCTCGCTAGGGAAATGTAAATTGAAAAATGATTAGTTACCATTCAATCTTCATCAAAGATTAGTTACCATTCAATCTCCATCAGGCTAAAATTAAAAAGTCTGACAATATAAGAATTTATATGGGAAGATAAGAATTCTCATACACTGCCCATAGGATTGTGAATTAGTACACTTTGAAGAATGATTTAGTAATACATAGTAACAATATATTTAGCCTATAATTCAGCACTTTAAATATATACTTTCAAGAAATACTTCCATGTGTGCCTAAGGAATTATGAAGAAAGGTGTTCAATAAAGCACTGTTTATAAGAATAAAAAAATGGTGACCTAAACATCCATCAATAAGGAAATAAATTAAGGTATATTCATTCAATGGAATGTGGCATAGCAATGAAAAAGAATGAAATAAGTTGTTATATATCAATATGGAAAACCTCAAAAAAAAATCTAATGCAAAAGCAAGTTATAAAATGTTATGTACCATATAATGACATTTATTTAACTTTTAAGAACAAAAGATCATTTATGCCTTGTTTATGTAAAAATGCACATGTAGGAGAAACGTTAAAACTCTCTAAGAAAGAACGCACGCCAACTTCACAATAATGGTTACCTATGAGAGAAAGGTGTAGAAAGGAGACTTCAATTATATGTGTAATGTTTCATTTAAAAAAGATCCGAAATAGAAAACAATATTTTTTTTATTTGCAAATTTAGACTACTACAACATTAAGGAATATGGAATCACCACATATTGAGTATCTGAATCTCTATTTATCTCAATGCCTTGGGAAATTGAAGTTCAGCACTAAAACTGACCTGACAGTAGTATATAATGGTAAGAGAAAAAATGCAAATGAACAAAAAGCAAGGTCTATATTTTGGCTCATGAAAGTGAAAATTAAAGGAGTTTCAAACAAAACCTCAAAAACCTGTATCTGTCTATGGTCTCACTTTCATCATCATCCTCTATTGATTATAAAATAATACCATCCAGTACTAGATACTATGCCTTGTATTATGCTGGTATTATCCTGGGGGTAGATTTGTAGGGTTTCTTTTTCTTTTCAAATAATCAGTACTGTTGCTGTTGATACGATCTGAAGATATACAAAACTAACACTAAAATGAAAATACCTAGATCAAGAAAAAAAGGCCCATATGGTCATTCTTCAACCGTGAGTCTAATTTTGAAACATATTTATTCTTCCCAAAGCCCATAATGAAATGGAAGAATAATGAGTTTATTATTTAAACCTGGAACAAGATTTAACTTTTTAAAGGAAGGTTTCTAAAGCTTCACATAACATTAAAATTTAAATAACAGTCATTAAACCCACAGTTTGATAGAGCAATATAGGTCAAATACAACAGAGAAAAGAGAGGTAGGAGCTTAAAAAAACGAAAGTTTTCAGAAAAAAAAGTTTTCAGAAATAAGGGGGCTTAAATTTAAACTGAAAACATCAATGTAAACTAGTGACCTTAAGAATATTTAAAAATACATTTTTCACCATGTCCCCAAAGGGACCAAAACAACCTTTGTATCATCCTGCCTAAAAATAATACTCCCGCATGTACCCAGATTTTGGTGTCTAATACTAATCTCACTGAAAGGAACTGATGCTGTCAAGACAGCAGCTGATTCCATGTCTTGGAGTATGGACAAAACCTCAATTAGTTGAAACATATTATTACCAAGAAGCACAGATACTTTCCAACATGTTAACACTAGTGCTAAAAAGGATAAAGAAACAACCTTAACAGACCCTCTGAGGGCCACATTATGAGAATTCAAGAATCAGTCATCACACCCAATAAACAAAATTACCTGAGTTCTAAAAAGGCATAACTCCATAATTTCATAATGATACTTATGTACTAAGAGAAAGAATGCAAGAGATTCTAATAATGGTTACAGAAAATGTGTTCCACTGATCTACCCAAATTTTGTGAGTCCTACACTCAAGTTTTTCTCAACAACTAAGGATATAATTAGATTTTTTCCTTTCTTATGTAAAGTTAATTGTACTAGAAAATTGTGACTGATATCTATTTTACTAAAAGAAGTAAAAATCTCCAAGTACTTCTTGCAAAAGAGAAATTTTACACATGGAATATGTAATTGTCCCTTAATGTTTTAATTTTCCTATCCAGGACACTGTGTGTGAAGGATATATCCTACCTGAAATGTGGTAAAGGGGTTATGATACCTTTACAGGTATGAGACCTGTACCTCACCATGGGCAGGGATTTCAGTTCCATGGGAGATTATAAAAGGCCAGGCAATCTAAAATTTACACAAATATACTTTACAAAGACCTTGTTTTTAAAAAATGTTTTATTTAGAAAGTTAGTTTCTACATACTTATTTAGAAAGATATGTTAAATTTTTCTGTATCTTATTCATTTCCCCCCAAAAATCCAAGTTAAGTGTAAGTTTATTGCTTGTTTTGTTTATTTTTCTAAAGGAGGGCTAAATAGAAAAAGTTTCTCTTCCTCTACTTTATTAAGTATCATTTGCTGTAATCGACTCCAAGTCATTAGGACTGTATTACATCTACTCTAGTATTTTATTGCTAACAAAGGCACACAAAGGATCAAGCAACAGGAGGGAATATTTTACCTGACATCAATCTCTAGAGGTTTTGACATATCTAGTTTTTCTTACCTAGCTGTATGTGACTATCATTCATAAATTTCACAAATCCTTCTTGAATCCACATTAAAAAATGTATGAATACACCATTCGTTGAAGTTAATTAAGTCCCATAATTATCTTCTTTTTATTTGTCCTAAACTAATGCTAAACTTATCCAAGTTTGCCTCTCTCTCTCTAGAATTTTAGAATTTCTCAAATAAGCCCATGCTCAACTTAACCAGGGTCTCTTTAGGACTGAGAGCCACTCATCCTTTTGGTCTACACTCCGTTACCAGAGCTGCCATCTTCCTCTCAGTCTAGTGGATCTTCTCTAATTGGTCCCTAATTCTATTATCTTCTTTCTAAGATGTGATTGCCAAAACTGCACACAGGACTCATGATCACCATGTGAATCTGTGGTGTTTGGTTTGTCTTCAATAACACTCAATGATGCTCAATGTTATGTTGGGCTTTTGTCATTGTCAGAGTACTAAGTCTCTGTACCCATAATTACCAGGTCTCTTTCCTGACTTACAGTGTTAAATGATTTAGAATGATTTTAGATTCCTTCTGGACATTTCCCTTACCTATTTTAAAACCAGTCTACAACTTTTTGTTGTCACTGTTTAGGAACACAAATTTTTTTAGACCTTCTTATTATCTAGATCTATTATTTGTGGCCCTTCCCCATCTGAAAATTTTTCATAGAGTCATTTCTCAAGTTCATATATAAAGATGCTAAATGATTCCAGTCCTGGAATTGATCTCAAAGACCTGATCAACTATTCATATTTTTTTAATATATGAACTCACCCTTCATCCCTACCCTTTGTTTCCTCCCTCCAGATCCCTTCTCCCAAGTCCGTGGTAATTTAGCAGATCACTCATTCAATCAAGAAATCTTTACTGGCATCTACTCTGTGCTAGGCATAAAAATAGGGTGTTAGGAGTACAACGAAAACACAGGGTCCCTGCCCTCAAGAATTTCAGTCTATATCATATTCACTAATGCTCCTTTTTTTACTGCCTATTTTACTCCTCAACAACACTAGTCAGGCACAATTTCTTTATTCACAAATTATTTGTTTTTCCTCTAAAAGAATATTATTTATATTCTTGGTGTTAGAATTCAATGGATTAATCATGCAAGGATAAGCCTCAATCACTTATACATTCTCAAATCTTTTTAGACCTGTACTAAAATTCAGGAGCCACTAGCCCCAAGTGGCTATTTAAATTTAAAATAAATACAATTAAGTAGATTACAACAACAAATAAAATAAAATTAAAAATTCAGTCCTCAGTTACACCAGCCACATTTCAAGTGCTTAACAGCCACATGTGGCTAGTGGCTACCATATTGGGCAGCACAGATTTGGGCCATTTCCATCATCACAGAAAGTTCTATTGGACAGCACTGGTCTAGAGAGTTCTTATATAAGGGGTCACATGCTGACCACATAAAAAAATAGGTGACATATTTTGGCAAATAATTACTGTCTTTCTCAATACTCACATGGTGCTATGCTAATACTTAGATGATAATCTAAGTCAAAATATCGCTCCTTGATATCTCTTATTAGTAGTAGAATATATGACTGGAAATACACAATGAAAATACCTAAATAATAGCAATAATGAAATAAATAATCAATTCAACATGGGAAATTTCTTAAGGAAACTTACCCTCCTTCACTTTCTGCTTCCTCTGAACTATTACTTGTTCCTGAACTTTGAACTGTAGGCAGCCTTCTTTTTCTAGCTCTGTGCTGAGGACTTATCTTATGAACGGTTATCTTCCCTCCAAGTTCGTCTTGTATATATTGCTCCAGCTTTGGAATAGTTTCTTTAAGAAATCTGATTTCCTCTTTGAGTTCTTCCATATTTGTCAGTAATTCATTTAACTTTTCCAGTATCTGAAGTTGCCTTTCTTGAAAGATCATTGCTGTTCCTTGGTCATTATACGTTTCATCTTGCAAAGTTATCGAATCAAATGTATTACCCAGAGAAAGAAATTTAGGTAAATTCATTGCTATCCTCGGTTTACGGATCTTGTGGTACCACAAAAGCAGCAAGCTGATTCCAGCAGTTCCTACCATGATGCCAAGTACCAGTTCTTTGTTTGTGGAATGAGGCATTTCTTGGTTTTTGTTTCTAAAATTAAAAACACAAATGTAAATGAATGTTATTTTCATCTTTGCCCAAGATAAAAATATAGGTGCTTTTTCAATCAACAAAAGCCAAGTCTATATCATCCAGAAATAACTGATAAGTCATAAGCTAAAATATAGTATGAGTGATTACCTCTATAACATATGTAGCCCAGTGAAAATATTTATTTTAAGGATGTTATGATGTCTAGTGTAAAGTATCAACTTTAATTCAGAATTTGTATTCTGCATGAGCAATCTGTAGTTTACCCTTTACTGTACGTTTTTAAAGCGTTTGATAAATAGAAGTAAAACCATCATTATAAATTTCTGAGACATCTATTTAAGAATTTAAGTTATTCTTAACTTTGACCTTTTTTTGTTATAAAATTAATGTGCTGATTTCTGGGTCTTATCTAATCTTTAAAGAAGGCCAAGAAGTTCTTCCTTAGCAACTAGTTCACATTAGTACTTAAATTTAGAGTGATTAACAGCATTTTTAAAAGCTCAGGGCTTTGGTATATAAAATATATGAGGTTTGGTAAGTTTGTAGCCATCCCGTCTTTGATAACACATGTGGAGGCTTCATCCTCTTTCTTCTTCTGGCCCAGAGTCCCTCTGCTTCTTATATTTCTACTTATATCTGAGGTCTTAATGTTATGTTCTTTCAAATTTTCATTTTTTTAAATAATAAAAAAGTCATTTCTTTGACTCCTTTCTCTTTCTGACCTTATGCCTTTTTGCATACAAGGCCCAAGCTATGATCCACCTCATTCCACATAAACTCAGCTACTTTGACCAAATGCACCATAATCTTTCTTTAGTAAGTCTCATCTTCACTAGTTTTATTGACTGTCCCTGTTCTTAAAGTCTGAAGACCATTAAAGGAAAACATTTTAATATAAAGTTCCCTTCCCTCTGAGATTGTAAAATGGCAGTAAGTATATTAGTACTGTGATAAACTTTTATAATTAGAGTAAAATATATTGAGACTTTTTTATATTCTTTGACGTTCCCAAAATTGTTTCCCTTAAATTTCCCCTATTTTGTAACCAGATGAACACCTATATTAAATTTTGCTGGCAACTTGGCAGAAATGTGTCAAATAGTGGTAAACTGTCCATTACAGAAAATTAAACTTGTAATTTTTTCAATTTGTTTTTCCTGATACTTTCTCAGGGAGCAGATTATCAGAGCACCGCCATCTATGATCTCTGAGAAAAAGGAAAGGAATGAGGTAAGTTCTATGATGTTCCTAGGTTTCCAAATAGAGGCAATACCTGGACTCTGGCACAGGAAGGAGAAAACTAAACAGTCTGGTAGTTTAACTGGATTGAACACACAGAGATCAGAGTTCAGAGAAACTGAAGCACCTAGAATTTGTCCTCTGATGATGAAGGAGGTATGCAAAGAAAGAGCTCTTGAAATAATGCATTAAACACCAGTCTGCACATGCATGGGGTGAAACCCTATCAGGACAGACAAAGAACAACTTCCAAGGAAAGAACAGCTACCAGGAAGCTTTAAGCTGATCTATTTCTAAGGATTACACAAAACTGGGAAGCATCAAGTTCCCACCAGCCAGAGTGGAGAATGCTTATGGAATACATGAGGCTTTCAGCAGAGACCCCAGAAAGGTAATGCCTTGGGAGTGGGGCTAATGTAACCTGAGAGTTAAGGCTGTTCAGGCTTGCCTCAAAATAGATTAAAAACAAGTGTCCAAAGGATTAAACTGATTCACAAGTAATTTAACTGCAATGAAGAGGAAAGTTCAATACTCTTTAAAGGAATAGAACAAAATCCAGAACTGAACAACATAAAATCAAAATGTTGAATATCCAACAAAAAATTACTAGACATGTAAAGAAACAGGAAAATGACAGGGATGATATAATTAGCAAACAAGGGTAATAAAAATTATTATAAATATGTTCACTACATAATATAAACATACAAATACGTTAAAAGAAAATGTAAACATGATGTAGAAAGAAAAAGAAGGTATGAAACAGAACCAAATAGAACTCCTAGAGATGAAAAATAAAATATCTGAAAAAAATTTTACTAAATGGAATTGATAGGAGAAAAATCACTGTGGAAAACAACAAAAAAATTCAGTGAACCTGAAGACACAGCAATAAAAACCACCCTAAAAGAAATACACAGAGAAAAACAAAACAAAACAAAACAAACAGAGCCTATGGGGCAATATCAAGCAATCTAAAAATTACATAAAGTGAAAGGGGAAAAAAGGTGACCAAAAAAATTCCCAGATTAGACAAAACCTATAAACCCACAGATACAAGGTCAACATAATCCAAGCAGAATAAGAAAACCAAACCAAGGCAGAACTAGATGAAAACTAGTAATGAAGAGAGTATCTTAAAAGCAGCCAGAAAAAAACCAAAAAGACACATTGTACACAAAGAAAAAAAAAAGACAAGATTACAGCAGATGTAGCCTCAGAAACTATTCAAGCAAGAAAACAATGGAGTGACATCTTTAAAATGCTGAAAGAAACTGTTAACTTAAATTTCTATACCCAGTGAAATATCTTTCAAAAATGAAGGTACTATAAAGACTTTTAGAAAAAGAAAAGCTGAGAGAATTCATGACCAATGGACACAAGAAATGCTAATGGAAGTTCTTCAGGCACAAGGAAAATGGTAACAGATAGAAACTTGGATCTACACAAAGGATGAAGAACACCAGTAGTGGCAAATATGTGGGTCATTTTTCTTATTTTAAAATTTCTTTATATTTGCTTATTAAAGTGAAGATGATAATAACATATCATAGGGTTTATAACATACGTAGAAGTAAAAAGTGGGACAAGAGCCCAAAGGAGGGGAAGGGACAAAAGGAAGTAGTGTCTTAGATCATAATGAAGTGTTATAATATTCAGTTAAAGATGCACAGTTGTAAACCCTAGAACAACCACTAAAAAATAAAGGAAAAAAAAGGTATAGACAATAAGTCAATAGTGGAGATACAAATGGAATACCAAAGATACTCAGTCCAAAAAAAGGTGGGAAAAGGGGAAAAAAGAACAGATGAGCAAACAGAAAACAAACAGGGAGGAGAGAAATGATGCCATAACTATATGGGGAAATGGTGCCCAAAGATCAAGAAATAACAGTATTTTTGTTTGCCAACAGAGAAGATCCAATTAAAAAGAAAATTGATGAAGTACAAGAAATATTAGAAAACCGCACGGCAATAAACTTAAGAAGGCAAAGGGGATGGGCTCTAGTGCACAAGTACAGGGATTGGCTAGTGATGGGAACACAAACGGAAGAAAAGGCAGATATGTCAGCAGAGATTCAGGCAGGTGGGTAGGTGGTGGTGGGAGGTTATGAAACTTCTCTTTGATTGCTTCATTGTTCTAAGGGAAACAGGAAGTAATTTAAACAGGTGGGAGTGAGAACCATGGCAGAAATATTGGTAAGGTGAACTTATGAATTAGGTTGTATACCCGAAATTTGCTTTCCTATGGCTTATATCCTATGATTCCACACGTTCTAGCAAAACATTATTGTTTCTTATGCTCTAAACGGCCAAACTAACTGTGATGTTTCAAATGCCCTATGGAAGAGGATCTGAAAGAATAAGCAGCAAGACTCCACTTCCAAGAAGCCCGCTTAAAAGAAAAATGTCTCTCTTCAGATTCCTGTTTTACTAGACCATATACATGGAACACATGAATGATCCTATTTGGATGCCCTAAAATTCATTACAGGCTTACGAATGAACGAGAAGGACTGATTTTAAAATAATCTCCCAGAAATTACATCAGGTGTCACTGAATATTATATCCAAAACATTTAAGAATCTCTTCTCCTAAACCAAGGATTCCAAAGAAAGCCTTGGGGCTTAATCTAGCCTGCCTGACCTCAGGGTATTTTGCCTCAGATTGCTTTTTTTTTTTTTAAGAGTATTTTCACCTAATTGATATAACTGGGAACTGTAAGTCTAATCATCTGCCCACTTCCATTCTATCCAGGATATATGCCAGAAGCAGATTCCGATCAATTTGTAACTTCAGCTGAAGTTGTAGGTAATTATTATTACTTAATTTTATTTCCACAAAAACATTATATCCCCAAACTAAATTATCTTCAAAGCTTATTGCAAAAAAAAAAGATATTTTAAAAAGTCACTATATGCTCATGACTTACATTTGCATTACAGCTAATTATCACATAACAAGCTTGATCATCTTGGTTTTTGTCAATAAAAAGATTAATGCAGGATGTCCATATGCTGATCTGGAGGTCTTTTAGAGGGAATCTTCCTATTCTAATTGCTTTCTTTGGCCCATTCCTGCTAGGCCTTCCTTGAGCTCTACATTAAGAAACATAGCCTGGTTTGAATTTTTTTTTTCATTTAATAAGTAAATGAATAGAAGTGAAAATCTACCTAGGAAGGAGACCTTATTCCTTAGACAGCACCAGGTTTAAACAGGAAAGAGTCATATTTTGCTTGACCTTTCTTTAGGAATTGCACCAACTCCAAATTATCTCTTTGAGGCAGGTCCTATTATTATTTTGCAGAGAAACACACTGAGGCACAAAGCTGTCAAATTATCTACCCAGAGGTCATTCAACTAGGAAGTGAGAACTGCTACCCTTGACACCCTGTGCCTGTATTCCTGGATATACCAGCTGCATGTAGAAGATTCAGAAAGCATTAACAAGGACATGAAGGAAAATGCTGACTGAGCAGAGATGTTCGTTCTGAGCTGAAATAACGATTTCAGAACCATGAAAATTAACTGGGAAAAAACCCTGGAATCAATGGAGCTGGCATTTGTTTTAAATAACCATAATTAGAAAGTAATATCTCAAGCTATGTTTGAGTTTTATATCAGTATAAAATGAATGTCCTTCTATGCCAATAATTTGAAAAATGACACTGATTATAGTGATATGCAAAAGTAGTAAATCAGAATACTTGTTTGCCTGCAGTATAATCTCAAAGGTTGTATGAAGTCATGTATAGAGTTTTTATATTTTAAATTATCATATTAGCATATATTTGTACTGTACTATAAACACACAGTAATTAAAACTTTTATTGACCATATTTTAGAACTCTAATATTTTAATAATAAGATGCAAAGTATTATTCCTATTACAAGTTTCAATTTGTAAGACGCTAGTAATAACAATGGAAATAGCCATTATTTTGATATAAATATGGCACCTAAAATTATTGTCTATTACATAATCAAAGATTATTTGCAGAGATGAGAAAAAAAATTCTATTGAAAATAAGCCATCAAAATGTTGACTCTAAAGAAAACTAGATCACGCAAATGAGATGTTTTCTGAAGTGTCTGAAGAAAACACTATTCCATTTTCATGTTCCAGTATTTAAAATTTTTAGATATAGAAATTATGCTTTACCACTTTAATTACAATAATGCCTTCGGCTTGTATCAAGCATATATATTAATTCACGAGCAGACCCTAGAGGTAAAATACAAAATGCAAAACTGATAAACTTGGGGAATGTATGGAAATTTTTGCAAGAGGGGTAAAGGAACATTATGAGTTACAGACAGGCTTGCGGTTTAAGTTTCCCAAGAGAATTGCCCTGAGACCTTGAATAAGTGATCAGATTTCCTACAGCACCCTGGAAAACCTGACACTTTCGAAGTGAATTCTGATACTCATTTCATCTGGTCTACATGGGTTTTTTTGTATTTTATAATTTACTTTAAATTTAGGGCTCCCGCATGTTTGACTTATTTGCAAATGTTGGTAGCACTGATAATCTGGCTTTCATTTTTGTGTAAAATAGAGAATCAAGTCTGAGGGAAAGCAAAACAAAACAAAACAAAACAGGTTTGCGTGAGGCTGAAAGGTTAAAATCCTGGGAGCTGAGGTGAGAGCCCAGCAAGTGTCTCTGCTCAAACTCTTCGGGGTTTGCAGGGACCTGCTGGGCTGAAGCAGCAAAAAGCCCGCTCCCCACGCAACCCAGAAGGGCGGCCTGTGCGGAAATACCGGCCGCCTCTGAGGCTGGAGCTTCCGAGGCGCCGGCTCATCTAGGGCTGCGCGGGAGGAAGCCACTTCAGGCCTGTTCTCCAGCTCGGGGAACACACTCAGTAAAGGCGGACGAGTTCGACGCCGGGATGCAACGACCCGGAAGCGCAGTCGTCGCCGCCGGAAGTACTTCCGCTGCCCTCCGCCTCCGCACGCCCCCTGCTGCGTCCGGCCTTGGCTGGCCCGGCTGCCCCTTCCCAGCCTCTGCACTCACCTGTGTTCGCTTCGCCAACCTCTCTGCGCTCGGAGACCGGGGACTGGGACCTGCAGGCGGGAAGCGGCGGGCGGGCGGACAGTAGCCCCAGAGCCTGCGGGTTCTGAGGTCCGGCGCCGCGGCCACCTCGTCCTGACCCCGATAGCGGAGGCGCCGGGGGAGGAGCCCGCAGGCCGCTCGGCCGGCGCCTCCGCCTCCTCCCGCTGGGGGTTCAGTTCACCCGGGACAGGCGCCCGGCGCACCGCTTACAGAAAAAGAAAACTGCGGCCGCCGGGCGCCTGGCCCGCACCGGACCTTGTGGCTCGGGTGCCGCCTCCCCTCGGAGCTCGTCGCCCCCCACGCCCTCCCCCTGCGCGTTCTCTCTCCTGTCACTGCCGCGCCCAGAAACCGTCCCCACCCCGGATTGTGCCCGCTTCCAAGCCCATCCCCTCTCCCCTAGATATAACCCTTGTTTTGTGCCTCTTTCTAGCCACAACCTTGAACCTAGCTCTGTATGACGGAGTCAAACGCAGACGTGTTGCACTAATTACTAATCATGTCCATTGTCCCGCTTTCCTCATGTTCCCCTTTAGTGAGCAAAATTCTCAGCCTTTTCGTCCCCCCACCATTTTGAGTTGCCTTTGGATAAAAACCACTTTTTTCTCAGATGCCTAACATTTGAGGTTTTACCGAACTTCACTTTCTGTGGTTTGTATAATGAAAGTAGTTCTGTAAAATAGACTCTTAAAAACTGCTCACACTTCCCTCTGTCTTGCCCTCACCTTGATCATTACTATTTTAAACTCAGGTTTGTATAGAACTTAGTCGTATTTACTGAATTTCCCACCAATGTACTGAACGGAATTAAAAATGGGCACGCTCTTGTTTATTTCGAAACAAACAAAAGACTACTCTATGAAGAATCAGAAGGCCTTATTTTGCGATCCATACACTACTATTACTAATGGGAACTTGGGGATTCTGTAGGCTCTTCATAAGGTGTTTTTTTGAACTTTTAGCAAGCTTCATTGAATAAGTAACCCTAGCCACGGCCATTTTATTAAAACTAACTTATATTTGGGAAGAGAGCAGACTAATACTTAACCTTTCAGATTCAAAACTAAAAATTTAACCTCTATATAACCACTTTCGCTCCTGTTTTATTATGGTTTGCAAAGATATTACAATATAATGCAAATATTTGCTTTATTTAACCAGAAAACAATATAAGGTAGACCTATCATGCATAGTGATAATAGGTTTCTCTTTTAACAAGATTTGTATACAAAGGAAACTCTACTGTCTCTTCACTAATACTTAAAAGACACTTTTTAATATTTAAATGAGAATTTAAGCTTTCCCAGGAGCCTACTAAGTTGTTTACTGCTGCATCCCCAGGACACAGCACAGAAGATGCTTTTGATAAAAATGTGAGTGTGGGCTGAGAACAAGGCTTTACCAGCTCTCTGCTTTAAAAGGAAGATGGCAGCTTGGTCTTCCAGTTCAGGAAGTAGAGTAAAATAGCTGTACTCATCCTGTGTTCCTATGTAACACCTACTCCTGCCTGCTCTCCAATATCTTTGATTCTATTCCTTGATCAGTAAAAATTATCTGAGAGGTAGAAACTCAGAGACAGTGATAGCCATTGATCTTGGCAAAGTTAAAACTAAATAGCAAAGAGAGGCACTGTATTTGTTAGGCACTGTTGTAGGGGTGACATAAAAAAGAAAAAATGATCCCTCTCCCCCTACTAGGAGTGTTTGATCTAGAAGAAACAGCTGGAGGAAAAACAAAAAACACCAGGAATCCCAAAGTTGCTGTTATTCATCACAACCAGTACAACATTATAATCATTTGGGAATAGTGGCGTAGAGGCCCTTCCCAATTTGTCCCTACCTACTTTTCCAGCTTTTCTCCACCAGTTCTGTTGGGGTGGAGTGCTGGTGCGCACAGGTTTGCGAAAAATTTCTCCAGGCAAAAATTAGGATAGAAAAAATAAAAAATAAATTTACTTTACTTTGCCAAGCGGGAAAGGGCCAACACAGTGAAAAGGAAGAAGAGGCAAAATGTGTTGGCAGAGAGAACCAGGTATTCAGGCTTATTATTTAGGGATTGTGAAAAGGGGGTGAAGAGATTTATGGCTGTAGCCAAATTAACAAGGTACTGTGAATGCTGCACATGACAGAAGTGACAGACAGATTTACATCACTGATGATTGTGGTCTTGTCATTGATTCTGCCCGTGGGGCAGAGACTGAGGCCCCTAGCTGGCACCTCTTGCTTGTCCATCCGGGGACTCCTCAGGAGCACCTTGAAGCTATAAAACAAATTCTAAGGGTAGTAAACTGGTGAAGGTAAAGAGAAAGATTTACATTTCCTGTCTTTCTCCTCTTTTCAGACATTGTGGAAATGGAGTCCCTGCAGGGTGCCTGCCAGCTAGGGAGAGAAAGAGCAGAGAGCAGGGAGAGAGCTCATGATTGATCTTTAGCTGTTATTAGGAAATTGCAGGATTTGATATTTTCCTATTTCAGCAAGACCTCCCCTTTCAAGTTCCACCAGGCATCATCATATACTTTAGCTATAGCCAAGGTACTGATCAGCCCTCCACAAGCTGTGTCCTTTTTATCCTGTTCCTCATGCCTGGAATGCCCTGCTGCTTGGCACCCGTCTAAAACCAATTCATCCACATTAATCTGTTTCCCGTGAGAAGCTACTGTACATTTTCTTCTCATCATAAGAAGTATTCATCCATGCCCCATCAAAACTTGTGTGGAAGGATAAGGAGTTTAAATGAATACAAAACCCCTCCCTGTTGTCTTTCAGCGCACCTCTCTCATGTACAGTACATAATTCCAGCTTGCCAGTGACTGTGTGTACATGAGACTATGAACATCTTCAAGGCAAGGATGGTAACATTTATCTTTGTATCCCCAGCAGCTGGTACAATGCACATCCTCTATATTAGATAAATGTTTGAAAAAATTTCTTTGAAAGTAATATATAACACTGGAGGGAAAAGTATTAGGAAATTTATAGTCTTTCATATAGCAGTAATGTGAGACATGTGTGTCAATGGTTTGTTTTTTGTTTTATTTCTGTTGGGTTTTATCCAAGTGGTTTTATTTCCAGGAAGCAATTGAATGACAAAATTAGTTTTAGCCCTATAACAATTACCAGTACCATATAGCTAACTATTCTGTCTTCTAGTTGCTTGTTGTTTAATTATTTCCAAATCCTTTTGTCACTTGTCAAATTACCCAGTGAATAGACCATTAAGGGAAAATGAACTGTTTAATTAGAAGGCAATCAAGCTGAAGAAATTATTTTAAAATAACACTGTTGCCATTGAGAGAGAGAGGTGTTGGGAGAGACAGGTTGAGAGAGAGAAGTCCACGGGCTGGTTATACAAGCAAAGAGTAGGGGCAAAGGAAGAAGCCAGCCAGGTGTAACCGAAGCTCCAAGTTCCCCAAATCAGATCTGTAGAATGGAGGGGGAGCAGACAGCACCAGCAGCAGAACCAATTATTGCGTCTTATACCAGTTTTCCAGCTCCATTCATCATGTAAATTATCTTATTCCATCTTCCCAACAATCCAGTGAAGTAAATAACATTGCAGGTGAGGAAACCAAGGCTTGGAGAGATGAAGAAACTAGTCCCAGGCCACACAGTTAGTTTTAGAGACAATAACCAAACCCAGCTTTGTCTGAGGGTCTTTGCTCTTAACCACTTCCTGTGAGCGCAGCTGGGACAGCCAGAGGATTTTCTGTAGGGGTTTACCACAATCTATAAGCCACAAGGTACAAAATTATGTTGTATTTACTATGTTCAGGTTAGGCTAGGAATAGGATTTGGGGAAAAGAAAAAATAATACTGTGTCTATTGTAAACAGTTTTTTTTTTAAAAAAATAGAGGATCTCTAGAACACAAGAAAATTTTTTAAAAAAATTTCTGAAAAGAAACTGATTAACTTGGACCTTCCAAGGAAAAAATGCTTTCTTTGAAAAAGGCATGAGGATAAGTTTATTAAATATTTCTATAAAACTAAGTGACTAAAGCAATAAATTATTAATCACTTAAATACAATATAGTGGTTGGCTTAATATTTCTATACTAAATGAATCAAAAATGGTATTTTAGAAAGATATATATGAAAGAAAAATTAGCACCAATAGTTATGTAATACTACTTGGCAGTTCAATGTCAAATCAATTTACTAAAAATATACTACCTCATTAATATATAGAATTCTTATTAGAAACTTTCTATTTTGTTAGAAAAGTTACATTTTTGTTTAATGAAGACATTTTCAGGAAGGCATACACTAACCTTGCTCAGTGATTTTTCTGTGACATTTCAGGATAGGAATGAAGTTTCTTCAGAAATTGCAGATTTTGTAAGTCACATTCCTACACTGATTTTCCATGGCCCATATAAAGCATAGCCTTGGATATAATCTAAAATGGAACTCACAGATTCAGAGTAAAGAAGGATTTTCCCCCTCCCTCTGCATTTTTTCTTCATCTTGAGAAAAAAATGTTCAAGGACATCCTTGACAGTATATATATCAACTTCACAAGCCAAGGTCAGTTTCATTGTTTGGAACAGATTAAAAGTAAAGTTGAATGTTCATCAGAGAAAATGTTACAATACACGTGTGCAAAATTTAGTTAAAATAACTGGATAGTTTTAATTATATATGATATGTAGAACAAAAGATTTCATTTTGGACTTGAGGGGTAAGTCAATTTTGTGCGATATTCTGCTGGGAGAAATCGGGGTTAGCAGTTTTCCAGACCCATTGTCCTCAGACTATACAAAAAAAAGTGTTTTCCCCTTAGGAGCAGATCCTTTCAAGAAATTGTTCAGTAGTTAGAGCCTCTGGGTATACAAATAAATGTATAGAGAGAATCTACTATCATATGTTACAACAGAGACACATTAATTAACCAACCATTGTTAAAATTTTTTGCATTTTATAAAAACTGCATTCCTATCATTATAATTGATATACTTTCATTTGTACTCTCAAAGAAGTGAATTTAGAAAAAGATGAAAACTGAAATTCACTATTGTAATGATTTTAGAAGAATGCTTGACTCATAAAGCAAGAAATCAATCCGTGTGTATAATGATCAAGAAGAATTGTAGTTTGATTGTTTAGAACAGAGGACATGTCTTATGTCAACAGAAAAGAAGCTGAACTCTGTAAACTAATTTAAGAGGTTTATTTTGAGCCAAATTTGAGGACCATGACCAGGAGCCATGCCCAAGAAGCCTTGAGCAAGTGGACTCACTGTGGTTGGGTTACAGTTTGGTTTTACATGGTTCAAGGAGACAGGGATTACAAGTAAAGTCATAAATCAATACATGGAAGGCATACATTGGTTTGGCCTGAAAAAGTGGGCCATCTTGAAGCAAGGCTTACAGGTTATAGGAGGGTTTAAAGACTCTTTGACTTGTAATTGGTTAAAAAATGAAGCTTTGTCTAAAGGCTTGGAATGTTTTTAGATGAGGAAGTCTCTTAATCAGAGACAAGTGACCTGACATATATTTGTTGTATAAATTGAGGACCTGAAGGTTTGTCTTGCATAGCCTTAGGACTGTTAATGAGTTACAAAGATTGTCTCCAAGAAGGGAGGGGGGCATGATGAGCCATGTCTGACCTCCCTCCTCATGGCAGGCTATTCAGTTTTAGGGT
The DNA here is from genome assembly GCA_023783475.1 of Daubentonia madagascariensis. Taxonomy (NCBI): domain Eukaryota; kingdom Metazoa; phylum Chordata; class Mammalia; order Primates; family Daubentoniidae; genus Daubentonia; species Daubentonia madagascariensis. The sequence continues at coordinate 32,200,911 of JAKFHU010001035.1, read as the reverse complement.
ATCTCCTTGGCCAGGAAGAGGTCCATTCAGACAGCTGGTGTGGGGGAAGCCTTAAGATTTTATTTTAGTTCACACTTATCATGAAAATTATGCTATAAATGGTGGTTAGTTTTTCAAATAAACCCAAAAACCTTTTATGTTCTACATGATAACATACAGTATGGTTTTCAGCTGACTTCCAACTCAGACCTGCTGATGTCAGGAAATCATTTATTTGTTGCTATGGCCTTGGCTGCTTCCACTTACCAAAAAAAAAAAAAAAAAGTGGACTTGTCCCTGCCAGCTACTGCACCTAATTACTGTACAATGTCCAGTGAAAAGAAAAACTCCGTCCTCTAGCTGTACTGTCTACTTACCAGCTAGTACAAAAAGAATTCTTCCTAACACCAACCACAGGCTCTGCCAGGTTTCCAATAAGAAAAGCACCACCCATTTAGCCACAGGGCTCTTTGATTTTCTCACATAAGGCAAAACAACTCTTAAAAAACAACTGCTTGAAAAGAAAAAGACAATTCTGAAAGTAATAACTTCATATTACTTCCTCTCCTAGTATCAGAAATCGCCCATTTCTCAAACAGAAGGGTGCTGAGGGTCTGAGTTGGAAGTCAGCTGAAAACCTTTCTTCTGGACTTAATGAGTAGCTGGTCACTCATAGTATATGCAACATAATTCTAGGAGTGTCAGTAGTTAACAAATGAAAGACTGTTAACAAACTAATTTGAATAATTTGGATATTTACAGACAGAAATGCAATAAGAGTTTAGAGAGTGTCATTGCAAGAGCTTAAAAGATTTTCATAAAATATTTAATTGTGAGAATGCAACTTTAGACATCAAGGCACTTTTGTTATTTCCCTTTGCTAAATGTTGGTGATTATGAGATGTGACCATAAATAGGCAGTCTTATGTACTTCCTCATTTAAGATGTAGAAACTGTAAAGATCTTTCATCAGAATAATATATGCTACTATGGCTTAGATTAAAGTTTCAAAGGCATTGGACACCTAAATGAAAAATGAAAATCTCAGTTGATTCAAATACTTTAAAATACTTCAGTACCACCAATTATTCTTCCTAAAGAAACTTCCACTAACCCTGTCCACCACTCGTGTTACTACTACCTTATCTAATGTTCTTCGCTACCAAACATTTGTAAAGTTTCCTCTCACAGGCTTCACTTCCTGACTTTCCTCCCACTTACCAACCTACTGCAGAAACCACTAAAACTGCTCTTATCAATGAGGACAAAGTTTTCATGATTTCCCAAATCAGTGGCTTTTGATCTCTTTGGAACATGGTTTCTGGACTTCAGTGCTATTGACTTTTTGGACTAGAGAATTCTTTGTTGCAAGGAGAATTCTATTTTGTAGAACTTTTAGCAGCATCCCTGGCCTCTACCCACTAGTAGCCAGTAGATCTGTAAGTTAATATGCAACTTCATAGAATCTAAGCTCTTAATTAACAGTAAACACCACAAACACAAGTACATTCTTCTAAAGAATTAAATAATGCTTGCGTAGGCTTGTTAAGCAATGCCTCATCATTGAAAGAATATGCTAGAGGTTCTTAATTTCTAAGTTTTGAATAATTTTTCTTAGCAGGATGTGCCATGTCTTATTCATTTTTCTATCCTCAGTACTTGAATTTCAGTAATACATATCTTGAATGAATGAATAGATTCATGACTAAATAAAAATATCTAGATATCTGAATTCTTCACTTTTCAACCAGAAGTTTTAGCAAATTTTATGTATGTGACCAGCCTATATGATTGCTATTTTTTTTAACTGGCTAATTCCAGGTGAGATAACTTACAGAGGAGAAAGACCCATTGGTTGTGGAACATGGAATTGTAGGGAAACTGAGAAAGGAGAAATTAAGTTTCCAAAAATAAATGAAAACTTTTGACTTCACCTTGGAGAACTAAATTTTGCCTAAAGCCACCTCTGTTTGCCAAATGAACTTTTTTCATTGGCATTTACTATCTAGTGTTTGGAATTCTTTCTAAATATATGTATACTTGAAAATGTTTTAGTGTCACTGGTTCTGTTTTGCAAGGCCCACTGAATCTTTTAGGTAATATTTGTAACTAAGATGGAAAACTGAAAGATGGATAGGTCTTAGTCCGTTTGTGTTGCTATAAAGAAATATCTGAGTCTGGATAATTTACAAAGAAAAAAAGGTTTATTTGGCTCACAATTCTGCTGGCTAGAAGATTGGGCATTTGATGAAAGCCTCAGGCTGCTTCCACTCATGGTGAAAGGCGAAGGGGAGCTGGTGTGTGCAGAGATCACATGGTGAGAGAGGAAGCAAGAGAGAGGGGCGGGAGTAGCCAGGCTGTTTTTAACAATCAGCTTTTGTGGGAACTAGTAGAGTAAGAACTCACTACCTCAAGGACAGCACCAATCCATTCTGGAGAGATCAACCCCCATGACCCAAGCACCTCCCATTAAGTCCCACCTCCAACATTGGGGATCAAATTTCAACATGAGGTTTGGGGGAACAAACATCCTAACTATAGCAGGGAATTTATATGCCTATAAACCAACTGGATTACTTGCAGATTATGTAGAATCTCTTACCACCAAACCTTTAGATTCTTAGTTCTGAAATGGGCCCAGGCATTTGCAGTTCAAAAGATTATCCTGGATATTGCCATGGACCACATTTTGAGAAGCATTGCATGTAGCAGTATAAGTGATGATCTACTGTTGAATTTCTAAAGTAAAAATGAGATCAGGCAGCATCATTCTAGAAGAACCATTGTTGCATCTGTTCATTCATTTATTCATTTTTGGTCTTTTATACAAAAAGGAGTTCAAAAACCATGTTGAAAGTAACCAAATGAAATTCTGGTTTGGGAACTTTATTAGGGGTTCTTATTGCAATTTTTCCTATCAGAGTGAGAAAGAGAGAGAGAGAAAGCAGTGAGAAAAGGGATTCATGAGAGGAAACTGTCCTTGCTTTTCTCAAACCTCTTCTAATAGGTGTGCCCTTGACTCTGGGTCCTGTTTGGCATCGCTAAGAGCCCACATGTTCTAGCAAGACTTGGCATCCTGAAATGAGGCCATGATCCTAAGAACAACACTTACTCGTTAGTACTTGGCCAACAGGTTTATTGTTATCATCCAGATTAATCATTTGTGTCACAATTGTTCAGTGCTTACCAAATTCCTTTTCTTCCAGAAGTTAATCCTCCGGATGTATATGTCCAATGGACACAATCAAAGGTTTGATGCATGAAGTATGAGAGTCTTTTCTGCCTCCTTTATCAGACATAACCTTTAAATTCATAGGGCACTTGGAGCATTCAAAGTCCTTCCATGTGTTTGTGTTTGATTGTCACCTCAACCTCTGTAGTAGGCTGGGCATGTATTTTCATTCCAAGTTTTGCAGATGAGGAAAGATAATCTCAGTGGTTAAGTGTGACTTGTCTAAGTCACACAGTACATAGAAGCTCAGAGTTCTTTACTTATGATCGATGGCTTTCTAGTCTCTTCTGCCCAAGCCTACTTGCTAGTGTACATTTCTGGTACTCAAGATAGCAAGCTTAGGCTGAGACAGTGAGTGCACAGGAAGGTAAGAAAGGGTTAATTAATTTTTAATGCACAAAATAGGCAGTTCATTTTAAGTTTCCTCCGTGCATTATTTATTTTACTTAGTAGGAGAGGAAAACTTAAAAAATATTAAAGGGTAAAAACACTACCCTTTATTAATAAATGACTAACAAAACACTAGTTGCCTGTAGAGATGCTGAGTTGTTTATGAAATATCTTTATATTTTATAGTTTTGACCTTAAAGACTGATAAAGCACTTTCGTTATCTTCACCTGCCATTGATTTCAAGTTGTCTTTGGATTATTTTCAGTCCAGTGCTTTTCTGGAAAACACAGTTTGTTCACATTTTTGCTGTAATGTTCTGTAGTGTTTGTCAGTTCACAGACTTGGAGTTAGAAAGAACCTAGGGAGGTCACTTAGATTTTCAAATACCTTCTGATGCCATTTGAAGGAGTATTCCTAGGGTTCTTCAAATAAAGTGAGAGGCCTTGTGAGGGTAGGGTGTGCTTGTGACCTTTATTAGTATAACTTGGGAGAAAATCTCTCACACATTTACCCAGGCAAAAGCAAGCATTTACACTTTCAAGTGAAAGCTTATAATAACTGACTGGGAAAACTTAAGTTTGCAAGTTCAAAACACTCGAGCCATTGGAAATCTACTTTTCAAAGTATTGTCTCAGTTTCTAACGATTATTCTCTCAAAAAGAAAAAAACCTTTTGAAGCATATCTCAGGAATAAAAGAATGATAAAATTAAGCAGCCTTTGAACTTAGACCTAAACCAATTCAGATAAGGAAGGTGCACATTAATTACATGAATCACTGAGAAACCATTCTCAAGATTTCAAATCAAAGGGACTATGCCTCTTTGTACTTGTTATTTGTCCAGAACACTAGGAAATGATTTTAGGTACTTACTGGACTGGCCTGAGATTATCGATTAGCCGACTGAAGTAAATCACATGGGGAATAATTGTTAAGAATTGTGGAAGAAAGAATAAAAGTCTAGAGAATGAAAATCTAGGTGGAGGTGGGGTCACAAAAAAATAGGACAGAGGCTGCCCACCCTGTCCATATTAATGTGTACAGTATCTACATATCTATGATAATAAGTAGGTCTTTTATTTGATACGTTGTGGTGCTATTCAATCTAAAACACCACAAACAGGGTGCCAGAGAAACCTCTATCAGAAGCAGAACTAGAATTGCAGGCAGGGCACTGAGAGGATCATACTGAGCAGATAGAGGAAAAGAGAGTAGGGCTAGTGAACCCCCACGTGGTGCCAAATGAGATCATTCTTGTTTTTCCTAGGATTGGTGATGGGGCCCTTAGCTGAAAACAGGAAGTACTAAGTAACCTGCATTCTGAATTGAATAAACACCTGCTTCCCTGTTGGGCTTGTGAGGAGGGGTCATATCAGCAACTGCCAGCACCTTTTACTGCCATACACACACACTCCAACTTGGTTCTTGGGTCTGTACAGAAGAAATAATCCCCTCTTTTACCTGTGGGGCTTGTAAAGAGGTGGGAGTTTGCCAAGAGAATTGCTTATAATGCAAGAAAGGAGGGGTTCTGTCCTCTTCCACTCCAGTTGGAGGTCTACTGAGCTGGGCCTCACTATCCTGCCCCCAGGGACAGCAGTCTGGGAAGTGCCCCAGGGAGAATGGCAAATAGTGTGACCAGGTGAAGAGAATAACGTTCCCAAGAAAGACTGAAGACAGATCCCATCAGTGCCCACATTCAGCAGAGTGGTAGATGTGATTGAGGGCAGCAGGCACACTGGGGACTGTTCTGGGGGAGTGGAGGCAGTCACAAAAAATGTGGCATTTTGCCATCAGCTGGGTAGTGATTGAGAAGACACATTCAAATTTTCAAATGTCTTTGAAGAAATAATTTTAAGACTGAGATGAAAGACAGAGAGAGACTGAAATTGCCTAGGGGAGCTATTTTGGATGTGTCCACACCAGCAGGTCCACTTGTCCCTCTGTCCACCTGTCCACACTCAGGCTACAAGGATTCCATGAGTTAGACCACCTGTGCTGACCAAGAGAAAGGCGGAAGGACCTGAATCACCCCCACTGACCACCTCTGTCCCCAGCTGTTCAGGTTGAGGGGAGCATCACCCTGAACAGCCCCAGAAAGAGGGTGCCTGGCACACCCTGGGCACCCACACGAGGAAGCATCTATTCTCCTTCCCTTCTATTGGCACTGGTGGCAGAGGAGCAGGAATGAGAGGAGGGGAAGAGAGTAGAGATGGAAAGGAGCCATGGAGAGCAAGCCCAGCCGGCTCTAGCGCTAGGGGAGCTGCTGGGCTGAAGATTTAAATGTTGACAATAAAGCAGACAAAATCATACACTGGGGAAAGGACACCCTATTCAATAAATGGTGCTGGGAAAACTGGAGAGCCACATGCAGAAGAGCGGAACTGGACCCCAATCTCTCACTGTATATAAAAACTAACTCAAGATGGATTAAAGACTTAAATATAAGACCTGAAACCATAAATATTCTAGAAGAAAACATAGGAAAAACTCTTCTGGACATTGGCCTAGGCAAAGAATTTATGATTAAGAATCCCAAAGCAAATACAGCAACAACAAAATTAAATAAATGAGACTTAATTAAACTAAAAAGTTTCTGCACAACAAAGGAAATAATCAACAGAGCAAATAGACAACCCACAGAGTGGGAGAAAATATTCATGAACTATACATCTGACAAAGGACTATTGTCCAGAATCTACAAAGAACTCAAACAAATCAGCAAGAAAAAAACAAATAACCCCATCAAAAAGCAGGCAAAAGATATGAACAGATTGTTTTCAAGAGAAGATAGACAAATGGTCAACAAACATATGAGAATACGATCAACATCACTAATCATCAGGGAAATGCTAATTAAAACCACAGTGAGATACCACCTTACCCCTATCAGAATGGCCATTACTAAAAAGTCAAAAAACAATAGATATTGACACAGATGCAGTGAAAAGGGAACGCTTATACACTGTTGGGGGGAATGGAAATTAGTATAACCTCTGTGGAAAATAGTATGGAGATTCCTCAAAGAACTACAAGTAGACTTACTATTCCACCCAGCAATCCCACTACTGGGTATCTACCCAAAGGAAAAGAAGTCATTTTATAAAAAAGACACCTGTACCCAAATGTTTATTGCAGCACAATTCACAATTGCAAAGATATAGAATCACCCAAGTGCCCATCAGTTCATGAGTAGATAAAGAAAACATGGTGTATATATAGCATGGAAGACTGCTCAGCTATAAAATGGAACGAAATAAGGCTGGGTGCGGTGGCTCACGCCTGTAATCCTGACACTCTGGGAGGCCAAGGCAGGGGAATCGCTTGAGCTCAGGAGTTTGAGACCAGCCTGAGCAACAGTGAGACCCCATCTCTACAAAAAATAGAAAAATTAGCCAGGTGTGGTGGCACGTTCCTATAGTCCCAACTACTCAGGAGGCTGAGGCAGGGCGATCGCTTGAGTCCAGGAGTCAGAGGTTGCAGTGAGCTATGATGATGCCACCGCACTCTAGCCAGAGTGACAGAGCTAGACTCTGTCTCCAAAAATTAAAAACAAAAATAAAAGGGATGAAATAATGTCTTTTGCAGCAACTTGGATGGAACTGGAGACATTATCCTAAGTGAAGTATCTCAGGAATGGAAAAAAAAATATCACATGTTCTCACTTATAAGTGGGAGCTAGACAAGGGGGTGTATATGGTCATAAAGTGGTGTGATGGACATTAGAAACTAAGAAGCAGGGAGGGTGGGAGAAGGGTGAGGGATAAAACTCTACCCATCCAGTACAATGTGCGCTATTCTGGTGATGGGTACACTAAAAGTCCTGACTTAAGCATTATACAATTCATCCATGCAACAAAAAGCACTTGTACCCCCTAAATCTATTTAAATAAATAAATAACAAATAAAATGTTGACCGGGCTACATTTCCATACAATGTTGTGGGGGCAGGATGCCATATGGTCAAGGAAACCCACTATGCAGCAGAAAAAGGGAAATTGAAGGAACATAGTTGTCAACAGTTTGGAGAAATAAATTCATTCTATATTTATATGCAAATGAGTTGACATAGAGGAACCTATTTCTGAGATATTTAGAGTTCACCATAAGAACTTACTCTTCCCAGTCTTGATTCAGCTTCCTGTAAAAATCCGGTCGCGTCGTTTTTATTACATAGGACTACCGATTCTTCTGTACAGGAAGAAGGGATGGATTCACACTTTTTAAACAATGTAAGTCAGTACCAATTAGTTATCTTAATGATTTTCAGAAACTCCAATGCTAATATTACACCCAAAAGAAAGATGGGAAAGATTATTTCCCTGGACGCATTCTCTGGAAACTGTTACCTGAATCAAATGGGTCCCTGGAGGAATGGCAAATTAAATTATTTTTACAATGTAATAGCACTAAGGAGCAAGCTCAGAGACTGCTTGCATTCCTCATCAAGGAGAATAGCATTATTGAATATTTAAAACCAGTCTTATTTGCTTATCACAATTTTAAAAATATTTTCATTAGTAAAAGAATTCAACATTTAGGTTTTAAAACCTATGGAAGTGTATTAAGTAAAGAGTTAAAGCACTCTGTCCTTTTCACTCCAACTCACTCTCCAGAGGTAAACGCTGTTAAGATTTTCAGTATAAGATATTTCTGCATATTTTTATGAATGTATAAACGTGTGTGTATGATATTAGTACTGTTTAAAATATGTATAATATTCTGCAATTTTTTTCACTTAATGCATCATAGATATCATTTCATGTCTGCCTTGTTGTTTTTGACAACTCATAGTATTTCATTGTGAGGCTATGCTGTAATTTTTAACTAGTCTCTCAACTAATAGGCATGTAAGTTATTTTTATTATTTGCTATTAAAAACAATGAGTCATTGCGAGTGTGTTATAAGAAAGAAAAATAAATTCAGTCCCTATCAATTAGAAACAGATCTGACGTAGTAGGCCTCCACGTTATGAACTGATCTGACGCTCAGCTAACCCATATTGTTTTCCTGTTGGACGTAAACATCTCACAGAACATCCAATTCAGACAAGGACACTGTGCAACACAAAATACCAGACACCTGCCTCTCTTGCTAAATGAGTGACTGCTAATTCTTTACCAGCTACAGCTCTATCCTAGCTCTAGTCTGCCCTACCTATAGATAAGATTTATTGAGATACTTGATTGTAGAATTGCTCCCTTTCTGACAGCACACAATCTAGAGCATTTCATAGAACCTCCCTAACATTATCCAAATGAAACACAAATTCTATAATATGTTCATTCTAATACCCTCTTACTGAGATACCCCACAGTCAACTACAGGTGTGTTCCTGGTGGTCTTTGTTGGAGGACATTGACAGTTAAGTTCTTTAAATATGCAGGTAACATTTTTAGAACTTGAATTCCTAGATCAAATATATAAATGTTTACAATTGTGATAGATATTGCCTAATTGCTCTCCAAATACTGCACAATTTTAAAATGCTCCCCAACAGTTTTTCTATTGGTTGTTAGCCTTTTCCTACAGTTTATGAAAAAGTTCCTTTGTTACAACAATAACATTGGTTACAATAAATCAGGTACTTTTCTAAATCATTTCTGTGGTATAAATAACCTTTTAAAAATCTCTATAACAAACTTATGATGTAACCTCAATTGTTCCCATTTTAGAGATTAGGAAACTGAGGTGGTTAGAGGTTATGCAATTGCTCGGGGCCACATGGCCAAGAAGTGCTAGAGGTGGGATTTGACAGTCAAGCTCCAGAGCCCCTGCTTGTATCCTTTGTACCATGGTGCTTCGTTACAGTAATAGGAAATGTGCAGGGTCTATATGAAAAGAAAGTTAAAAGTCCTATTGAGAGACATTAAAAAAAGCTGGAAGAATGAAAAGCCAGACTGTGTTCTTGCACACAAAGACTCACTGTTTTAAAGATGCTATGTTTCCTCATATGAACCCACAAATTTTCAAGCAAAACCAGTTCATTTTAGGGTACTTGACAAAATAATTTTAATGTTCAACTGGAAGAACAAATATGTAAGAGTAACCAGGAAAAGTCTGAACAATAATTATGAAATGGGACTAGCTCTCTCAATTACCAAAATTATTATAAAATGGAAACAACAGCACAGAACCAGTGCAAGGACAGAGTAATTAATGGAAGAGACTAGAACCCGATAATAGACCCAGATATGTATGGCATTAGAAACCAATGAAAAATAGAAGAATTACTATGGAAATAGTGATGGTATAACTGACTAACCTTATACGAAAAATTATAGCCAGATGCCTGCTTTATTACACCAAAAAATTCCAGATGAATCAAAGATTTAGCCAAAAAATTAAGCCATACAATTAGAAAAAAATTTTAAAAAACGTTTAATCAGGGTGCAGGGAAGACTTTTCTCATAATGGCATGAAACACATTAGCTGTAAAGAAAAATGCTGGCACATTTGACCAACTAAAAAAATTTAAAAACAGAAAATAACAGAAACAAAGTGAAAAAGATTTCAAAAACATATTAGGGGAAATAGTTTAAATATATCCCCACTTTCATGATATTTATTGTAATGTTTATGATTATGAAAGTATAGGTGGTTCATTGTAAAAATAAATGCCAAAAATTATTAAGAAGAAGATAAAAATTGCTACTGAAAAGTAATAATAATTAAGGTTTGGGTATCCATCCTCCTAGATATATTTCTGTGTGCACATATGTAATCTGAATACAATTTATTGTGTATATTAGAATAATGTTTATAATATAAATATGTATATATTTTTAATAGCATCATACTGTTTAATCAACCACTATTTGATCCTTTAACAGTCTATTGTGACCATTTGCTCTTTTTATAGATATACAAAGATATGGTTATCATGGAGCAGTCCCTAGACCAGCAGCACAAGAAAGTATAAGACATGCAACCCCTTAAGATCCACAGCAAACCTACTGAGTCAGAGACTTCTGGGTTTTAACAAGCATTCGAGGTGATTCTGATTTATGTTAAAGTTTGAGAACCACTGGCTTATCTCATCACTTTTGACCACATAGCATTTCATTGATTGCATAGTTGTACCATAATTTATTTAACCAACTAGCATTGTTGAATTTTTTACTGTTATAAACGATGCTGCAATAGATATTCTTTTCTTTAAGAAAAATCTTTATTGAGATGTAATTCACATGCCATATAATTCACTTATTTAAAGTGTACAATTCAATGGTTTTAGTATATTCACAGCATTAGACAGTCATCACCACAATCTAACTTTAGTACATTTTAAATCACCCCATTAAAGAAATCCTGTATTCATTAGCAGTTAGACCCCACTACTCTCATTCCAAGCCCTGGGTACCGCTAAACTATTTTCTGACTCTATGGATTTGCCTATTCTGCACATTCCATATAAAGCAATCATATAATACGTGGCCTTTTGTGTCTGACTTCTTTCACGTAGCATAGTATTTTTAAGATTCATCTATGTTGTGGCATGTATTGATACTTTGTTTGTTTCTATTACCAAATAATATTCCATTGCATGGATTGACCACATTTTATTTGGCCAGTCATCAGTTCATGGATATTTGGGTTGTTTCTACTTTTTGGTTCTCATGAGTGATGCTACTATGAATATTCATTTTTGTGGGAATGAACAAGTTTTTGTGTGGAGATATGTTTTCATTTGCAAACAGTCTTTAAAAAAAGTTTTATTTGAGGTATAAGTTACATGCCATAAAATTCAGCCATTTTGTATACTATTCAAAAATTTTTACTAAATTTACAGAGTTGTGCAACCATCAAGACAATTCTCAACAAACATTCTTGTCCCTGCATTTTTTCATGCTTGAGAAAATATGTTAGATTAGATTAAACATTATTGCCTTCCTTATCAAAACAACCCAAGCCTCGATACTTGCCCTCCGTGAGAGATTCGATGTGATTCAGACCAGAAAGAAGAGATTTTGCAAAGTCCATAAAATGGAGCAAGGATCTATCTGATTCATTGGGTAATCTTCTGGACTCTAAAATTTAAAACACTCCCTCCTATATTCTGGGACATTCTCCTTTAATCACTTACCACATTATAGTTTGAAACTCAACTTTGCTTGTCTCGTCTCAGCTGTCAGAGAATTTATGATTTTTTTTTTCAGTTCAATGAAGTGCAGAGGGGAAAAAGAAAGTATGGCAAGTATAGTGAAAAAAAAAATGGAGATGAAATTAAGTCATTATCAATGTTTTACATTCCAAACATTTTTGTTGCCATTAGTGTGACAATGTAGCCAGTATTGTGCAGTCAGTGTTGCTACCTCCAAATCCTCAACACTGGTCCCTGCTACCTCCAGAAATGACCAAGGAAATCCTGCCTCCAGAATATTCCAGGCAAATCACACCTGGAATGTTATGGACCCTGGCCCCAATATCTGCGTGTGCTCCTGTTCAAGAGCTGGAACTGACTACATGTAAGCTGTATGATCCTTTTGCCCTGAGAAGTAAACTAAAAAACTCCCTTACTTCGGTTTCCTCCTGGTCTTCTAAGGGTGGTGGCAACCCTTTGAAATCACAAAATATATGGTTGCTTTTATTTTTTTTTTTACAACATTAAATTTTGAACTCCAATAAGATTGTTATATAAATACAAAGACTGTTTACTAAAGAAAGACTTCACATACTTAATGTTTTGGGACTATTAAAAATCCACCTTATAAAAACACCCCGAAACTTTTCCCAACTTGCTAAGTGGGGTTTATTTTTAGAGCTTCGTGGTCTTTCTTTCCTGTATTCCTTTCCCTACTCCAGTGCTCCAACCCATTGAAAGTCAGCCCTCCAGGAAAGATTTGACAAATCCTCTCTAGCCTTCCTCTAGCCTCCCTCAGCCCCCGAACTTTCCCTATCATTACCCAGGCCTTCCACGTGGCACTTGCCTATCTCTCCCACTATGAGGGAAGCTCTTAAGAACACACGCTACGTCTGTCTCCTTTGCCCTTTAATCTTGGCACTTATGACTGAGTCTGGTACATGGTATCTAGTGAATAATTAATTGTTGAATAAATGATGAAGTAAGAGTAAAACAAGACCACCTCTAGAGGAATTTGCATTTTAATATCTCTGACTGTGTGTTTTTAACTTCAGTAAGCCCTAGGCAGTGGTCTTGACCCAGTGACAATTTTGCAATTTCTGGAGACATTTTTGGTTGAAAGGAGGAGCTACTCACATCTAGTAGTTAGAGGTCAGGGATGCTGCTAAACATCTTTCAATGCCCAGGAAAGCTCCACACAACAGAGAATTATCTGACTTAAAATGGCTATAGTGCGAGTTTGAGAAACAATGCCCTAGGAAAATTTTAGGGACAGGAGGGGTATCATGATGTTAACATAGGTAGGAAAGGAAGACATGAGCAGAGGAAGGATGGAACGGGCAGTGTGAACAAACGGGATGCTAAGAGAACATATTGTAACAAGAACAAGATAAAGGTACCCGCAAGTGTCACAAGAAACAGAACAGAAACAACACAGAGCACATTATATGACATTGCAGCCTCCCCCCACCCCCAGTGGGCTGTGGGTGCCACAACATACCCAGGCCAAACCATGTAAGGTGAAAAACTCCCCTGCCCAACAACAGAGAGGAGACAACATCCCCATTGGTCAAGAAAAAAGGGGAAGAGACAATGTCACAGAGGAGGAGAGGCCAGACGGGAGAAAAAGGGATGACACAGAAACCCTGGGGCCATGATCCCCTCAGACATGAGCCCCTCAGACGTCAGCAAAAGAGTACACTTTTCCTTCAGTAAACTCTCTCTGCTTGCAATGCATTCTTTGTCGCTCACTTTCATTATTTCACCTCGAGAAGACAAGAACTGAAGGATTTGGGGCACAGCTGGTCGCAATAACCCCTGAAATCCACATCATTTAGGCACTTCTTTAAAGTTGTCCTTTCATCTATACTCACATACTACTGGACACTGTTCATGGAAATACCTCCCTGATCTCTTTATGAGATTTTATATAAATGTATTCCATAATATGCCTTTTTGGGTCTTGGATGAGTGAAAGGAAAAAGGGTATGGTTATGTGACTTAAAAGATTTTGCTGCAACTCTGTGAACCAGGGCTATAGGTTTTTAATCTAAGCTGTATCCAAGTATCTACTGAGCACCTGCTATGTGCCCGACATTATTCTGGGATCTGGGGCTACAACAGTGAACACGACACACACCGTCTCTGCTCTCAGGGCAATGACATTCTCATAGAGGGAGAGACAAACAAACCAGTGGCTCTAAAACATGTTGGCAGAGCCAAGGGCTATGGTGAAATGAAACAGGGGAATGTGATGAAGGGGCAAGGTCAGAGAAAACCTCACAGAAAGGAGACTTGAGGTCTGCGTGCTGTCGGAATATCTCAGTGAAGAACAGTAACAAGGGGAATGGCCAGGGCCAAGGCACCGGGGTGGGTGTGAGCTTGGCGTGCTGGGTGAGTGAGAAGGCCAGGGCAGCATCACCGTGAGGTTGGAGGGCCAGCAGCCGGGATGGGGCTGGAGGTGTGGGCAGGAGCCACATGATGGAGACCATAGGAGGAGTCTGGATTTCACTCTAAGTACAATAGAGAACTAGAGAATGCGAGGATCTGATTTTTATTTTTAAGGGATCATCCTGGATGCTCTGTGAGAATGGAGTAGGGGACAAAGTAGGGCAGAGTCCTGGGGGAGATCTTAGTGTCGGCTAGGGGGTGTTGTGCAGTGAGCTTGGTCATGTTCCATGCTAAGGAGGCCCAGCAGGAGAGTGTTTTCTAAAAGCAGAAGTGGTATGTTTGTAAAAACATATAAGACACCTCTTGGTGTTGGGACACAGAAAATGATACCCCATGCTGGCATGTTGAGGGCTTTGATTTAAAAAAAATGGAAAGACCTCAGAAATAAGCCTCAGAACCAAGGTCTCTCTCTGACCTTCGGCTGCCCCCCCCCCCCCCCCCCCCCCCCCCCCCCCCCCCCCCTCTCTCTAATCCTCTTTCTTTCCCAAAGCACTGGGAAGGACTTTCTGGAATTTCCTTAGCTCAATAAGAAAGCTCTTTTCCAAAAGAAATGCAATCATCACAAGACCCTCCCTCCTAGGAATTTCATCAAATAACCAGGAAAGATCAACCACTGGGAAGGAGACTGGGAGTCCTCACCACACCCAGACAGACTTTTCATCTATTCTTCTTACCTGGGGGACTTTATCTGCTTAATAAGACAATCTTTGTTCACAGGTGAAGTTCCACCCCTCACCTTCCCACCATTTCTCAGCGCTCAGAGGAACTTCTTGCTAGGCCATTGTTCTTTGGGCTCATTCTTCTCCCCTGGAAATCATTTGCTCCTGTACTGCCCATCTCCCCTTCCCCTGTGAAGAAGGGTATATAAGCATCTGGACCTCATTGGGTTAGTGGGTAATCACACTCCTGTGATTTTCCCTCATGCACATTAAATAATTTTGTATTCCCTTTTCTTTTATTAATCTGCCTTTTGTCATTTCATTTTCAGCCAACCTTCAGTGGGTGGAGAGGAACTCTGCCCCTATACTGGGGACTTACAGAAATGCTTGGAAATCTAATTTTTAGGGAATTGAGATCCTGTACCAGCAACCACAGACAAGGAAGCATCAGATGAGTACAAATATTAAAGCAATGTTACTTATATTAGCAATTTAGGGAGTCTTGGTAAAATTTGGTTTATATATAAGCTAATATGTTGAGTCACCAAACCTTCTTCATTGCCCACATGGACTTTCTAGGTCTGCCGATATCTTAAAATTCAGATAATGACATTTTTTCCCCAGCCTATGGGACTAACAACTTTCTTTTTCTGTTTTTTTTTGAGACAGGGTTCTGCTTTGTTGCTCTAGACTGGAGTGCAGTGGCGTGATCATAGCTCACTATAGCCTCGAACTTCTGGGCTCAAGTGATCCTCCCTCCTTAGCCTCCCAAAGTGCTGGGACTATAGGCGTGAGCCACCATGCCTGGCCCTGGACTTACTACTTTCTAAGTTCAGTAGTTAGAGTACTTTTTTTTCCCGCCTTTGAATTCTATATATGCAAGAAATTTCACTGGTGAAAGTTACATGCTCACCATTAACAGTTGTAAATCTCTAGGCAAAGGATGATACTAGGAGGAAGGGGACGCCTAGGAGGAATTATACATCTCAGGTTGATAGTGGAGATTGTATTTGATACTTTTGTGGGTTTGTTTGGCCAAATGCTCTAAATATAATGAGCCATGAGAATTTTTGCCTGAAGGAGAAAGTAGAAAAATATTGATGTGTCAGTTAGGAACACTTCCAACTACAAGTAACAACAACAAAATAATCTAACAGTAGTTTTAAAAAAGAGGAAAGTGGTTACTGGCATTGATTCATCAATCAATGATGCCATCAAAGGCCAGACTCGATCTTTTGGCTTTATCATTCTCAGTGCTGGCTTTTTGTCTTAATGCTTGTCTTGCTCAAGGCAGGAAGAAAGGAGAGGGAGACATAGTGCCAGTTATCAGGAAAGAAGAGCTGCCTCAGAAACGCCCATGAAACTTATGCTTTCAAATCATTGGCCAGAAATAGAACACATAGCCATTTACAGCTGCAAGAGAAGCTGGGAACCCAGGTATTTGGCTTTCTGACCTCAAGAGTAGGAGAATGAAGGAGAGAAGGAGGTTGGGAATGGATTTGGGTTAATTAGCCAACAGAGTCTGCTACACTGACCAAGTGGGAGTTGGAGGGAGTGTGTAACCAAAACCCAGATGTGGAACTCCAAAATACACAACTGTGGACATAAAGCACTTAGGGTATGTATTGGATAAAGTCTTCTTCAATCTCTCATCTTTGTACAATACTGTCTTTAATACTTCATGCCATACTATATAACATATTAACATAACTATACCAAAAATGTTTTCACTAAAGAATTTAAAGCAATATCATTGTCTATCCAATCACATTATTCTAATTTTTAGGTTCACTTTTATGCTCAATTTTTATATACTATGGAGTCTAAGAATATCTTTATAGGAACTGCCAGTTGCTGGCAAATTCAGGCAAGATTTTTTTTCTAAAATAGGAATTCTCATGTATTCTGTGGTTTATGTAAAAACCTGTTCTTTGAGATGCCTTCAGCAGGGTTGGAGAAGTGGATTAAGAGAAAGAAAACAGGAGAAAATAGTAACCAGGTGGGGAAGCACTTTTGAAAGAAGTGAGCTCTCAGTGATATTGCCTTGAGAGTATTAAAGAAGGTAGACTCAACAAAGCCGTAAGAAAAGAAATTGGGACTGGGAGAGTATAATTTTAAAAAGGGGGGTATAATTTTTAAATCTAGAAAGTCAAAGCATTGGAAATTGGATGCTTTCAATTCAAAATTTATATGTTGAAATCCTAACCCTCAATGTGATGGTATGAGGAGGCGAGGCCTTTGGCAGGTGAGTAGTCAGGAGGGTGGAGCCCTCATGAATGGGACTAATGCCTTTATAAAAGAGACTCAGAGAGTTTGCTTCCCCTTCTACCATGTAAGGTTATAGTGAAAAGACAGAGGTCGATGAACCAGGAGATAAGCCCTCACCAGACACCAAAGCTGCTGGCACTTTGAATTTGTAATTTCTAGCCTTCAAAACTGTGAGAAATAAATGTTTCTTACTTAAGCCACCCAGTTATGGTATTTTTGTTATTGCAGCTTAAGCAGATCAAGACAGGGATTATATAGATAAACTAAAATTTGTTTCTTATCTTTAAATATTTAGGATAATTACAATGAATGTCTAATTGTAATATCTGAATTCTCATGTGCCTGATTCTCCCTAATACTTCTAGATCCAATGAAATCACACAAGGAAGATAAAAACACAAACTAAAACTTTTTTTTTTCCATTTTAACAGGTTATGGGAATTAGTTCTTCCTTCTATGACTTTTTAATGTATTGCTTGGCTACTTCTGGCCACAAGTATCAGAAAACCAACTTGAAGTGGCTTAAACACTAAGGGTTTTTATTATCTTACATAACAAAAAGTCTGGAGGCCAGATTGATTCAGAATCTCAACATTGCCTTTAGCAGCCCAGACTTTTTCCATATTTCTATGCTGCTATCCACAGCGTGTTGGCTTTCATCCTAGGCCTATATCCTCATGGTTGCAATGTGGCTGCCACAGCTTTAGGGATCATACCCTCTCACAACTTCATCAAAAGGCAAGAGGGAAGAAGGAAGCTCTCCTTATACATCTCTTTCTTTTTATTAGTGAGAAAAGTTTCCCCAGATTTTCCTTATGTCTCAATGGCAATACCTGGTCATACCTGTGCTGTAGCTGAAAGGAAGCTGTTTTATTAAATGGAAAACAAATAACTGTCATTTTCAGCTCTGTCATGGGAGGTAGCCTCTGTCAAATAGCCAGAACAGGGAGGGGAATGGGTATTGTGCAGGGAACCTTGTGAGTGAGAAAACAAAATTGTTCCTTTTACAGATTTGGTAGCTTCCCTTAGATGTTTCAGTAAAACTGAGTCAGATTTCTAAACCTGACTTCATATCAGAATAGTCCAGACCCAGATATTTCCTACTTCCTAAAAATAATTCTAGCCTCTTTATTGACTTCAGGGAACAGGATGCTGATCATGAGTCTGAGCTAGCTCTACTGCTATCATGATTTTGTACTTTAAGGAGAAATGTTTGTATTAAAAAGGATAATGTGTTCCAGCAACATTATGTTGTCAGAAACTTCATTAACAGAGGCCTGAACGCTATAGGAGGTGAAGAAAGGGTGTTGAGGTACACTGGCTCCAAAAATTTGTCAAATTAGTCAGGAAACCCCTGAGATTCTTGTGGTAGAGGTGGGCATGGCAGGGGTGGGGGACTCCTTCATTACTTTGGTAGGAAAGAGATCAGTGGGGAGAGAACTGAAATAGACAAAAGGTGTAGACTCACTGAATTGCCCTCTGCCTAGAGGACATGGCTGACTCCAGGTCTCAGGAGTCATTGACGGGGTTCTCTTAAACACTTCTGGGAATAAGCCTTCAACACCTAACTAGGCCAGTTTCACCTCCCATGAGAGAGATTTGAAATGGACTCTTCTGGGTCCAGACATGCCATAAGGACTATGTCAGATTTACTTTTAGGGCCATTCTGGGTTATAATTTGGGTTTTTTCCTCTTTAATCCATTCCTTCCCCCAACCACCAGGAAATATAACTGGTGCTTACAATGTCTTTATGCAAACTTTTCAATCTATACTTATAAATAAGTAAATTAAACCATAAATGTCCAAGAGAAGTAACAGGTTAACATATTCACACTAGATTGCAACCACTCAGTTAATAAGTACACACTGATGTATGAATGCATCAGCTCTTTTGCTAAATTATATAAGCATGGTTTCAAAACTGAGTTGTACTCAGCACACGTTTCTATTCACTTTCTCCTGAGAGGTCTCTGGCTGGCCATGGCAGGGATGTTGTAGGGCTGAGGATGGGGGGATACACAGCACAAACTTCTTTATATGGCAATAGGGTAGAACCTTGAGTGGTGAGGGGGTCCCTCCTGTTTAATGATAAAAACCTAGTGTCTCTGGGCTTCAAATCCCTTGAACCTAGAGGGAGGAGTCCCTTAATCCATATGAATTGAGCTACAGTGGCCATCAGACTTTGTATGTACTTTTTGTGCATTAGGAAAATAAAGAAACGAAGTGGAAGGATTGAGTGGTTCCAGGACACGTGATAGGAGAAACATGCTGAACACAAAAGAAACTGTGCTGAAGTGCCCGTCACCCTTTGAACAGCGATTTAGTTTCAGCAAAACAGCATCAACTATCATTAAATTAATACTGTTAACTTGAATTATATTGGTATTATTTATATTTAATTTATATTTTTTCATTCATAATTATAAAGGGACATTAAACATAAGGATTTCTAGCAAATTTATGTTTATACCTATTTAAGAAACATAATAGAAATATGTCAACATAGGGATTCTATTTATTTTTCTTTGAAGCATATCCATATATTACTTAACTTTGAGAAACTCTGACTAGAGTGCTATATATTAGGAATATTGATCCATTCTATTATTTGATACCGTGGGAAGGAAAAATAATTTTTTCCTCAATCCTTATAAGATCTTAGTTAGAACAAACCCCTGTAACAAAAGACAGGTTAACAAGAAAAAAAACGAACAGAAGTTTGTTAACATATATATTGCATATATTCATGGGAGACACCCAGGAAATAAGTAATTCTCAAAGAGGTGGCTTTGAATTCCAGCTTATATAGCATCTTCAACAAAGAAACGTACATTTTTAAAGAAATGACAAGACAAAGGAAAAGGATTTTGAATCTCCAGGGGCAGCAAATTGGGAGAAGGCAAATAAAAGGCGGATAAAGGCTGGTTAGTAAGGCCTGTGGCTGCAGATCCTCTGGTGCCACCTCCAGGTTGATAAGGATCCAAACTTATCTTCAGCGGTTAACTTTTGTCCTCCCTGGCTGGCGGGCACGTGGGGGTGGGGGGGTGGGGTTGGGGGGAGGGGAAATGTGGGATACCTTTTTTCTTTGTAAATCTGTGTCCTGCTTTTAGGCAAATAGAAGGCAGAGAGCGTTCCTGCATCTGCTTCTTTGTAATTGTTTTTAGCTCAAAACAATCCTATGTCAAAGAGGTATATTTTGGGGTGGCATATTCTTGTCTCCCACATTACTAAGAAAAAAACCTTGATTTTATCAAAGCTAAATTATTCGCTTATGCTTCTGGATTCGATTTCCTGTAAGACGTGCTGATAACTGCCTTAGCTTTTTTGGGGTAAAAATACCTTATAGAGACTTACTAACATCCCTCAATAAAACAAAATATTGCTAGTATAGCAGGTAAGCCTTTCATAGTCACAAGATTCAGATATGCAGAAATGTCATTTTCTTTCTTTTTAAATCTGTAACTGGACTTAGTGGTGGAACCCTTAATTCTGGCCAGCAATACAATGAATGAAATTAAAATGGCCAATTCAAGGTATCTCAGTTACTTGCAGATTTAAAACTCTGTCTCTGATGGGTAACCACTCAGTCAGATCTGGGACTCTTCCCCTCCCTGTTCACCTTCCCTTTTTTTCCCTGGGGGTGAGCTAAACTCCTGGGGAGGCTCAGGTATCATGTGGCCATGCTCTGCTCCCACATTGGCTTCCCATGATGGGAGTTTGTTTCTGCTGTCAGCCCCCATCTCCACCCCTGTCTTTGGGTTCATGCTCTGGCTTCAGCTGCTGATGTCTGTGGTCGTTTCCATGGCCTTTAGTTTCAAGGTCTAGCGTTTTGTTTCTTTATTGGTCTAACCACAAGCCTTTTCTGGTCTCTTGGTACTTCCAATCCCACCCTAGGGGCTTCAGGCACTCTAGCCCACTTTCCTACCTGGGTGGGGTACCCAGAACTTTCTGAGACAAGCAGGCCTATTTGCAAAAATAACGGTGACACAATCAAGCATAAATATCTAACAAGAAATTTCCTCCCCACAAACTCTTGCAAAATCCCTAGTTTACTTTTACAAAGTTGCATGAAAGTTTGTGATTATGATAGAGGAAAATAAGAACTTGGTATTGCTTTCAACAATACAAATACTGCTCTGGGAAAGCAGGAAGAATTTGATCCTCTCTTCTGAGATAAGGGAACAAAGTCAAAGATAAGATAGTGTTGCCTTGGCAAGAAATGTTGGTTTTCAGCTGTTTTCCCATCTGGGAGCCCACGTGGCCTTTGGGGACTTGATACTCAAGGCTGAGCCAGTGTTGGTTTCTGTGCCAGTGAGATTTGTGTATAAAGCATACAACTTCTGAAATGAAGAGCTGCCAAATACTAACCACTCCCATGTTGAGTCAGTGCCACCAGGGCCTGCTCGATGTGTGGGTTGTGTATCTAAACTGAAGTTTCTAGTTTAAAAAAACAAACAAACATGGGAAGAACAAGTTGACAGAGTTTCATCACAATTTCCAAATGTTCTTTCATTCAATTTAAAGGAAGAGTTTTGAGTGATGCTGGTCTACATGTTTATGTACACACCATTTTGAAATTTAAAATTTTGTTAAAAAGTAGTTGTGCTTAGGTACAAACTAATCAAACATTTTAGAGGTGGTGGTGGGGGTTAATTTTTGTCTTGGACTGTCTTGATGGAAGAAACCTGGTAGGGAAAACTGAGTTGCTGTTTTGTCCCCTGACATTGATTTTCTGTGGAATCTGTCTTAGATAACTCAAGGACCTGCACTTGCAGTTTTATCGAGGGATAAAGCAGACAGACTATTCGAATGATTGGAGCTTCTCAGAAGGGCGGTTCTGTAGAAAGAGCAAATCTGAGTTTCTTGTGTGCTGGTGAACCAGATGTTGACACATCAGAGGTAGCAGAGGGCTCTTAGGCCATCCAGCCCAGGCCTAGCATTTGGCAGATGAGGGAAAATACCTTATTAAGGTCACATAGCCAATGAGTGCAGAGTTGGGTCCATAACTCAGGTTTTATGGTTACCATGGAGTTGTCATTTTCCCCCATGTCTAAGTATAGGGGAGAAGGAAAACTTCCCCTTCGCCCCCTGAAAGTTCACTGAAAGATCAACTCACAATAAGGCAGATTAATAAGAGAAAGGGATCACAAATTTATTTACCGTGCACACAGGGAGAATCACAGAGTGATTACCCAATATCCCAGTGTTGTCCAGAAGTTTATACAATATAATTCTGTTTAGGGGCAAAAATGGTTACTAGGGAGGATGAATAGATACTTGGGAGAATGAATGGATGGGGGGAAACAAATTGAATTGTGGATCATTCTCTCTGGAACTTAAATTGACCTGAGAGACAGGTATGATCTTTAAAATGGGTTGGGCCAGGCCTGGCTGCGTTCTTGATCGTCTTTCCTGCAATATATTGAGATAACAGGTAGGGGATGAAAAGGCAATTGTTCTTTTTGATTAGTCTGTCTGATTTTATGCCCCTTCCAACATCTGTTGATCTCTAAGGGCCTTTAATTCAAAACACTCTTTATACCAAGGAGTCATATTTTGGGGTGAAATTCCCTGAGCGCCTTCACTAATTATGAATACAGAGTTTATTTAATGGTTAAATGTAAGGCATAGTACTCTCATAGTACTCATAGTACTTTCAATAACACTCCAGGTCCTAGAAAACAGAGGGCAGATTTAAGGAAACTTCTCCACTGAATCAGGCAAAAGTTGCATGGGTGTGAATTCTGATCAATGCTGTCATCTCTAGGAATGGGCCATCTCTGCAGCCCTCCAGTAGAGGTAACTGCAGGAGTCCTCACCACAGAAACTTGACTTGGGAGAGCAGGAGGGAGAAGGCATTGAGTAAGCAAAGCAGGGTTGAGGGCAGAAGCAGAGGCCTTTTGAGGGTGCTGGATTTGTGCATAGAGGACCAAGGACTTCATAACAGAGGACTATCAAGCATAGCACATATTTGGTTGTCTCCTCCACCTTCCTGTTCTCATGTAGGGGATGAAAAAAATCTTTTCCCTCTGTTCATCTTAGGTTCTCCCACCGGGGCCCTATAAATTAGACTAACAAAAGACAGACTAACAAGAGAAACACAAACAGAAGTTTATTATCACATGCATCACACAAAACACATGGGAGTACCCAGGGATTAGTAACTCAAAGGAGTGGTTAGAACTTGGGCTTATATAACATCTTAACAAAAGAACAATAATTTTTTAGAGAAGTGATAAGCGAAAGGAAAAGTGTTGGGCCTGCTTGGGGTGGGAATCTGGAAAATATGTATGGAACGGAATGGGGTGGATGAAGAACTCAGATAAGGACCATATGGATTGTGAAACAATAGCCACGGGAGTCTGGAGGGGCCGGAGGCTGTAAAGATAACTCCAACCACAAACAGTGGAACCAGCAGGGACCGGCAGGGACCAGCAGGGACCAGCAGCTGTTCCAGAAAGGACTCACCCTCCCCAAACCTTCATCCAAATCCTCTATAAAACCTGCCACTCTCCCCTTTTTCAGTGTGGATGCTCTTTTTGGCCTCCACCCGCCTGCACCCAGGTGCCCCAAATAAATGGCATTTTGCTATGTCTCAGGCTTGAGTGTCTTCCTCTCGGCTCCGACCTAACAAAGAGATCTTTGGACTCCTAGGGGTGGCAGATTGCAGGAAGGTAAATGGGAAACTAATGGAAGATAAGAGCTAGTTGGTAAGGTCTGTTATACAGATTCCTCTGGTCTAGATGCAGGGTCTAGACACTCTGGAGTTGTCTCCCGTGATTAAGAATTATTCTGCTCTTCCTGGTAGAAAGGGGGAGGGCAGAGAGTTTTTCTTCTGCCCACTTCGTAATTGTCTTCAACTCAAAATAATCCTTATGTCAAAGTGGCATATTTGCGGGTGGCCTATTCTGCTACCCTTCATCCTGAAGAGTTTCTTTGAGGGATTCAACCATTACATTTGAGGCATGTACTATATGACACCTGATTAGAAAAAGCAATGTTCTCTGATCCAGGAAGCCTCAGTCTCCAAACTCTGAGTGACCGTAGATGGATGTGGGTAAAACACTATCTTGCTCTTGGCAGCTGAAAGCATAAGCGGGAGGAAGGCAGGGGGGAGAGGAGGAAGCCAGCAGCAGATGGAAGAGAGAACGGGGTGCACTCTCCTGCCGATTTGACTGACAGGGACAGACTCAGGAGGCGCAGTGTGATCTCTGGGCTGGAGGTCAGAGATTCCAGTCTCTAGGCCAGAATCACGGTGGAGTTTGAAGGAGACTGAAGTTTGAATGGAGTCAAACAAAAGCATTCCCTAGAGAGTTCCAGGGAGCTGGCTGTTCAGAAAGGAGCCCTGGGCAACTGATATTGCCAGGCCTCTAGATGACTCTACCCCTGAGATGCAGTCCTTTGAGCCCTGCGAGGTCTGGATTTCGTAATGAATAACAACAATATTTGTTAAGTGCTTCCAAGTTTATGAAATCTGATAAGAATTTTTTAATACAATGTCTCATTTGATAATTTCAACAACCTTTGAGTTAAATATTATTATCCCCATTTTATAGATGAGGAAATCGAGGTTTAGAGATGGAAGAATAAGTGGCTCAAGACCACCCAGCATATAAGCAAACAGAGATTCCACTCATATTCTCATTCCAAATTCATATTTTAAATCATTACACTACACTGCCTTCCCCTGGGTGGGTTATGACTTCCTTGGGAAGAAGCAGGGACTTGCTCACTCAAGAGGGGTCAGTGACCATGTGTAATAGCAGAGTCTAAATTCAGGATTCACACAGCATCTGAGCTGGGGGCAGAGGTAGGGTGAAGTGAGTGGGGACTGTGCACATTTGGAACCTGCCCCTGGGACCCGGTCTAGGCTGCTCCTTGAGTTACACCAATTCCCTAATTTTTTTTCTTAAGTGAAACTGCCCATTCCAGGCTCAGTGTTAGGATCAGAAATGCCAACAGATTGAGGAAGAGAAAGAGCAAAAGGGAGGAGGAAGGAATATGGGGGCCAGGAAGCAGCAGGAACTGAGCGTGTCCAACAGGGTCCTGGTCTTGTGGAGTCAAAGGACAGTATAGGATCATCCAGGAGAGACCAGGACCAGGGGTCTAGTTAGTGCACAGATATTTGTTCAGGCAGAAAAGAAGACCAGATAATGTAGAGGAGGTGTGTGCAGGTGGTGGGTGCAGGTGGGAGGTAGAATCCAGAGTTGGGGGGGGTCCCTGTAGGCAGGGAGGACCAAGCAGCAGAAGGGTTTGGAACAGGTAGGAGGGGCCTATGGATCTATGATATTATCATTGTCAGGAGAAAGCACAGATAAATTTCAGGAAAGTAAGCCAGGATAGAGCACTTAGGACCTCAACAAAGACAATAGACAAGCTGGTGAGCTCTAGGTTTCATGTTTTGGCATTTAGCCCAACTATGCAAGTCATCAGAGCCATCACCAAATCCAGACACACAGCTGATCCCAGGACAGAATCTATCTGCTCCCTGCTCCTCTTGGCTGTCATACTCTGCCCAGTTTGGGTAGAAAAGCTGGCCACGAGAGGGCAGTAGGGAGCTACTGATTACTGCTGAGGGCTGGGGTGCTCTAGGGTGGCCCAATATATTTAGATAGAAAATGACCTAGGCAAAATGACCCCATGCCTCAGCCCCACCCTGGACATTCTCATTCTGTAGTCTGGGTGGGGACTGACAGTCTGATTTTTTAACACACAACCCATGTGATTTGGGAACTTCTCCCCCAGAATATGCAGAATCTTCCATTCTGCTCCCTTAAACAAGGATGACAAATATGATTGTTAGGCGAATAATATCTGTTAAGATGTTTCATTGGGAAAATATTAATATATCATATCACAATGAATATATAAAACATATGCCCATTTCAAAGAAGACTAAAAAAGCAAATAGCTGTGCGGACCCCTCTTAGGTTAAAAAATAGGATGTCGCTGGCACCTCTGTGTGCCCTCTCACCTTCTGTTCCCTCCTCTCCCCAGAGGTAACCTCAATCCTGATGTCAGAAGTCAGAAATGGGATTCACTGGACTAAAATCAAGACATTGGCAGGGTTGGATTCCCTCTGGAGATTCTGTGGGAAAATCCATTTCCTTGCCTTTTCCAGCTTCTAGAGGCTGCCTGCATCCTTGGCTAGAGCCCCATCTCTCCACCTGCAAAGCGCATCACCCCAGCCTCTGCTTCTGTTGTCAAGTCTCCTTTCTGATTCTGACCCTCCAGGTTCCTACCACAAGGACCCTCGTGATTATATCCGGCCCACTTGGATAATCCAGGATAATCTCCCCATCTCAAATCCCTTTTGCCATGGATGGTTACACATTGGCAGGTTCCAGGGATTGGAATGTGGACATGTCTGGGGGCTGCTCTCCAGCCTAGCACACTGTCATGGCCAAGTTGACAACAGCACAGTTCTGCCACCTTCCCCTGTCACATTGGAGCCCTTCCCACTGAATGTTTTTCAACTTGTTCATCTACATTCCCACACAGTATATTGTCCTCTCCTTTCAGGGATGAGTTTTGTTGGTAATTTATAGATTCTGAGGCTCCTAAGATATTTTCGGACTTTCTTTCCTCTCTCAGTTTCTGCTGCTGTCTCATGTTGGGGCTCACCCATCCATATTCTGCACTTGTGGGAATTCCTTTTCACTTAGTTTTGTTGAAGATGTTCTCAATGTTTTCCTTTCATGATCCTAGTTGCTATGTCTGCTTTTTATGATTTAGGGAGATTAAATAAAACTATACCACTGTCAAATTCTTGACATCTGAATGATCTGTATTCTTGCCATAGTTTTGAACCACTGGATAGAGCAGCATTTTTAATACTAAATTTAGAAAATATGTACTATGATAAAGATTAATGTTTTCAAAAGACCCTTTCTGAGGAAGGATTTCCTAGCCAATCTCTTCCTGAAACATCCCCCAAGATACGACTCAGCATTAAACTTCAAAGCTAAGTAGTTATTTAAACCACCAGAAATAAGATTGGATTTGAGGGTGATGTGGCCAAGCAATCCCTCCATTATGGTCAGAAATGAAATTGCAAAGGTTTAGGGTCAAGATATTTTCTGCATTGAAATATCTCTTACAAATACCTGTTTTCAAAATTCTCAAACAGAGTGGTTTGATTTCTTAAAGCCCTGTAAGAGTTTGGCTTAACTTCACTCCAAATGAAATTTCAGACTGTGAGCCACACCGAAGGAATCTCTAGGACCACCTACCTCAAAGCTTCTGCTGCCAACCACAGAACACATATGCCCCACACCATGTGAAGTGTTTGCTTAGCATGTGACCATCTTTGTGGTTATAATTTTCAAATATCTATTTCTGTACCCTTTAATGGAGAATTCAAATCTCTAGTAGAAACTACTCTTCAAACAAAACCTACCCATTGCATTTGGGCAACCCACAGACCACCTGGAGAGCCTTCAAAGACCAGGCTTTCAGAAACTGTAATTTAGAGCATAAAAGGAATTATAGTGTCTTGACTTGAGGAGGGCTGAAAAGATACCTGGTACAACCTCCCTCCAAATTTAAAAATGAATAAAGCAAGCAATTTATGTTCATTCAGATATGCAGACTGTCTTAAAGTGATTAACTATGGAATCTGGATGTCAGCTGAGACCTCCCTGTCATTTGGGGATTCAGGAAACTTTCTGATGGAAACTGTGCTGGGCTCCTGCATTCACCAATGCGGTTTTACCTCCTCTCAACCTGGACACTCAGGCCCCTTGCAGGTTTCTCTGGCTGGTCCTTCTCCTCAATCATCTCACAAAGTCAGTGATGTCACAGGAGAGTCCTAGGGGACCACGTGATACCACACTCCACATTCTGCTACCTCCTCTGCCCTCTCTTTGCCACTCTTCCCTCCCCTGCTTCATAACTCCACCTTCACCCCTCCACTAGGGAGCAAATGACCCATCTTCTTGCACTGTGTGCCCTTCCCACATGGCCTTGCCACCTGTCCACACCCACCGCTGACCCAGAAACTCACCTGCTCTAGTGGCCTTACTGAGTGTTTTCCCAACAAGGATGAGATTCCTGTGAAGAGGAATTGATCTACCAGCCACTAAAATAATAAAAATGTCTTCATGTCTTTACATATATGGCAGACAAAAAGATCATAAAATCACAAAACTACATGTAAAGTTATTTAGTGTCTTCCTCCACAGGGGAAGACCCACATAGAAACCCCCAGGCAGGTTAGGAAAATGTGAGGACATCTAAGTGATGTCTAGGGGCTTCCCCTCCATAACTCCTTCCCTTGGGAGGGAGGGTTGAGGAAATGTTTGTTACTTGAATTTTATGCCTCTCTCAGTGCTTCAATGGGAGTAGGTTGCTCTTCTTTCTTTTGTGTGCTTTTCTAATCCTGGAAAATCCTTCTTCCCATTAACTAAATCTATCATCCTAACTATTCTTTCTTCTTGCTTATGGATATGCATTCAACAAGTAAACTTTCTACTGCTGGGTTTTGTGTTTATTTTACTTGCTGTTGAAAAGGCAAAGTTGCAATAACCTATACTCGTTGATATTTCTTATGTAGAGATGTCAGTAAGCTCCTATGACGAAAATAAGATAGTTTCTTATCATTTTCTTTAAAAGTGTCATGTGTATATGTGTTTTTCTGACCAGGCAGCAAGCTCCTGGGACCCTGTCTTGTATTTCCTCAAAACTTTCACCTAATCTAACATGCCACCACCTGCTTTCTTTAGAAATGAACAGAGATAGCTAAGCTCCACTGGGCTGCTTTCTACTAAGTCAAACAAGAGAAGTCACTGTTATTACCCAAAGGACTTTAAGAAACAACGTGATATAGTAGGAAATGTTGGGCTTAAAGTCCGAGGGCCTGACTTCGAAAGGGGTGGGGGCAGATTATTGAACCTTTCTGAGTTTATTTGGTTTCCTTGTTTGTAAAATGAATATAATAATTACTTCTCAGCATGGGGCTGCAGTGAGAATCAAATATGATTATATACTGTGCAGGTTGTACAGTGTCCTACAATATTAAGATAACAAGCCAGGGCTTAGCCATAAATGTGAGTACTAAATAGGATTAAAGACAGAAAGTGGAGCTGTCAGTGTCTGATCTCAGGTGCTTTCTGTGACTGAGCTTCAAACTCTTTCCTCCAGCTCAGTTTTTCATACAAACCTTTCCTTTATCTCTAACAGTGCCTTTGGGTTTGTGATGCATTGGGCATGGCCTGGGTATGCTGAATAAATCTGAGCAAGCAGAGAAAACTCAGCCTTCAGTCCCACTGAGCCGTGAGTTATCTGGGAGGATCTTTCCACCTGTCCAGGGCTGCAGGCTCCAAGCCTGCCCCTGTGGATTGTGCTTTTCCCTCTTTCCCAGGCCTTGCCTGGGAAGTGCCCCAGTGCATACGTCAAGGCACAATCTGGACAACCATGCTGGGCAATTCAAACCTAAGCAAATCTTCATTTCCCTGGTCCAACCCTACTCTCCCAAGAGAATTTCCCCTATATTCCTTTTGTTGACTCTGGGATATGGGATTGCCAGATTTGATTAGAGACCTGACCAGGGTGGGTACAGCAGGGACTTAGCAAGGCTATAGGGCTGGGTAGAGCCTGGAGTCCCCTCCTGGGGCAGGCATTAGCCCTTTAATTGCTACATCATGGGGGGATCCAGGGAGAATGGATCCAGGCAGAAACAGTCTGGACAGTGAGGGTAGGGAGGGGTCTGGAGGGGAGCTTTTAGGGGAGTTGACAGCTATTTGCCAACCAGTAGGAAGGCATTTCAATATATTAATACCTGGAATGCTCTCCGGGGGCACACAGGCTGCATACCAGCCCAGGGTTTGACATATCATCTAGTCTGTCACCCAGGTTCACAGATGGGGAAATCGAGTGCTTGGGCCATGGTCACATTTTTACCAGGAGTGGCCTCTCCACTATATTCTCTCTGGCCAATTGTCCTCAATTATCTGGGCTTCAAACATTGAGAACTGAAGGGCAGCCTGGTTTTCACAGCAACCATAAAACAAATGCTATGGTGGGCAACTCTTTATTTCATCAATTAAAGTTTTGCTACTAACGCCTTGAATTTGATATCCTAATGCTTTCTCCTGTTCCTTCTTTGGTAATTCACATCAGTAAAACGTCATAAAGCAGCTACTGTGTAGGAAGAGCTACCAGAGCTCTTTGCTAAGTCTACCAGAACTCTGGCTTTAGGGAGGCCACAGGCAGAAGCTGACAAAGGTGCAGCAGGAATTCTGGAGCGGTGAGGGGAGGTGTGGGGGTGCAGCGAGCTCCCAGACTAATGCGGAGTAGACAAATGGAGGCTGGAGAAGACTTACCCCTCCAAGAAAAGATGTGTCTTTGTAGATTTGCAGGTAATATTAGATGAAACCGGAGAACTCAGCATTGAGAGCAGATGCAACTGGTGACAGTAAGGTAAAGCAGTCATTTTCCAACTTTTCATAGAAGTGAATCTCATGCCAAAGCTGAAAATATGAAATGGATTAAAACAGAACTATGAAGTGGGGGTAGGGGTGCCGAAGAATACAGTTTGTGAACCACTGGCTATAAAGAAGGCCCCAGGTGGCTGGCAGCTTTGCTGGCAAGATCCTGAGTAGTCCCCTCATTCCAGGATCCCCACAGAGAAGGCCTCAGACTCATTGGACCCTGAGAGACCAACTCAGGTTAGAGACCAAGTGCAGGAAACTGAGGTGAACATCCAAATGTCAACTACTCTGTCTCACTGAGAAAAATGGGCTGGACTATTTACGTATTTTCTTTTTAGTTAACTATATGGCAAACTAAATCATAATCAGAAACCACTTTATTAATTTAGCATGAGAAATCATGGTCCTTGGAAATATTCAAAGACTGTATCATCAACATTCTCTTTTCATAGGGACATAGGAAAGGATATAATCAGAAGAAATCAGTATGGGGGAATTAAATAAAGAAATTAGATCTTTAATTGCATCAGGCTAAAATATCTCGCTAGTCCTATGTTCCAAATCAGTGGACTCTAAACTTTGTTGATTATGTACCCCAATCAGCAAAAACAGTTGGGGCCCACATCCCCAATATATGTATATTTTTTTTGAATTATGTATACCTTCTATTAATATTTTGAACATTAAACTTTAATAAAATTCAATTTAAAAACAAAAGTTCTAGTATATTCTTCACTTGTTACAGTGGACTATTTGAACTGTCTTTTAATAAAAGAAATGCACTTGGTATCCAGGAATTTCCTATGTATGACTCTTTCTTTAGTGGATAAATTAAAAATATTCTATAAAATGTATAAGGTGTTTGATGATAACTTTTCTCAGGTATGCTATATTAAGATCATCGTTTCCTCACTGATAACTACTGTCACCCCAATATGTAGAAACTCTGATTCCAAGCTCCCAACTTTTGTGTTTGCTCTTTGATCTTATCTATGATTGAAGAACATGCTGTTTTCCTTCCTTGCATGGACATATTATGATCATTGAAACTATTGAAGACATCAAACAGGTAGGCAAGTCTGGCTGTCCATTTCACATCTATAAAAGTCAAGACTAAACTGGTTTCTTATCTTGCAGAAACACTGTGAGTTTATTTCGTAGTTCAGACATTCCTGACTTGATAGAACTTTTCCCTTCAATAGCCATCATACCTCATGAAGGAACGATTGTTAATGTTATAGATTAACATCCATATTAACACATAATAAAGGGAATAATTTGAACTGAAAATAATGGCCTTGATGTCGTTCAGTTTTTACTGTATCACTAAGCACACTGTGTAGTTCAGCTGACTTGTAAAAAGTTTTTAACAAGATTTTCTCCATGAAGAAAACCAGTGAACTGATTAACAGTTACAGGCACGAGCTCCTTACTCTCAGTAACTACTCCAGAAAGTTATCCTGCTGTTGGAATTATGCCATCTGAACCTATTCCTACATGAAACTTAAATATCTGTGTATTCATCAAGTTGAAAAATAAAACAGTACTTTGCTAGCATTATAGATCAGTTATAAAGATGAGAGCCTGTACTTGAGTCGTGAGAGTAGGGGTATGGAGAAACAAATACATCCAAGCAATATTCATGGGGCCAGGTTGGAGAAGTAGGACAAGGATATGGGGATGAAGGGTAGAAGGCATCAGAGACTGTTTTCAGGTTTCTTGCTTAGATAATTAGATGGATGGAGGTGTTAATAAATATTATACAGAATACAGGAGGAAGGTAAGGTTTGAAACAAATTTGATTAGTTTACTTCTGCGTGACATGCTGAGTTTGATGTACCTGTATAGGATGATCATTCATCATGGTTTGCCTGAACTATGCTGATTTATGCCTGTTGTCGTAGCTTAATTGGTAATAGCACCCTCTTTCCTCTCAAAAAGAAAAGTTCTTAGCTAACTTCATTTGTTCTTAGAGTTGGTCTTCCAGATCATTACCCAGTTCTTGAACATGCCAAGTTATGGGGTCTTTAGGAAGTGGTATTAGAGTTACCTTCTTTGCAGCAGATTCATCCGAAAGTTCCAAGCAAATATTTTTGATGCAATTGTTCACTGCTTTCTTAGCAATTGCATATAGAATTTTAGTGTTACTAACCTGAAGTCTTAACTTACATGTAGCAGCAAAGTACTAACGTTTAAATGAGAAATAATGAGCATTTACTTCTGTTAGATTTTTGACTCATTCTCTCTTTCAAATAATTGTTTTGATTTTAAACTTTAAAAAAATTCTGATATGTAAATGCCACTTAGGGTTGGGTGGTTTTATTGCTTCATTAGGCAGTATTTCTCTGCAAATAACGCTGTGATTTTAGAACTTTGTTTTCAATATGGCTACAAAATCTCTATAGATTATAATTTTAGAGTAAAACTATACGAGGACCTTTGATCTTCGTTTCTTTGGAATCACTTCCATCTTCATCATCTAGTTTAAAACTACTGCCACATCCTATAAAGTGTGTCTTTTCTGGATAAGAAAAGACATGGGACATACATATCTATGGATAGAAAATAGCATTTGGCAAATGTGCTGTTGGATTCTGGGAAATTTGTTTTTTTAATATTTTCCAAGTTTTCTATAATGATCGTATGTTTCTTTTTCTTTGTCTTTTTGAGACAGGGTCTTGCTCTGTTGCTGGGGCTAGAGTGCAGTGGTGTCATCATAGCTCACACTCCTGGGCTCAGGTGATCCTCCCGCCTCAGTCTCCTGAGTAGCTGGGACCACAGCACATGCACCACCACGCCTGGCTAATTTTTCTCTTTTTCCTAATTTATCTCTTTTCCTTAGAGATGGGTCTCACTCTTGCTCAGGCTGGTCTCAAACTCCTGGCCTCAAACAATCCTCCCGCCTCAGCCTTGCAAAGTGCCAGGGTTACAGGTGTGAGCCACCACGCCTGGCCTGATCATGTATTTCTTGAATCAGAAAAATACAATTGATTTATTTTTTAAAAAAGCTCAGGGAAGCTTGTTTCACCACTTATTGATAAGGGTCAAAAATAGATAATGCGTATTTAACTTCTTTAATTTAGTTAATAACATTAGCTACAAATTTTAAAAATAGGCTTGATTAAAAAGTAAAACAATTATGAAAACAATAACAAGTTAGAATACTCAAATGCTGATTTTCTTAAAACTTTATTCACTGTTGACTTCTCGTTGACCCCCTGTTCTACCTCCCACATCTAGCACACAGCTTGTACCTGTGTGACTCAGTGTGCAGGTGTGACAACAGGTGAACAGGCCTCCACCCTGTTCAATGAGATTTCTCCACCGACCACATGCTTGGATGTTGCAACAAATTCCCATAAAAATGTCTAAACTGTTACTCCCAACTTCCTACTTATCAGACAGTGGCCAGGCAGAGGGTTCTGCAGGATGTACTTTGAGTAGCACTGACCCATAGGGGTTGACATTCCCTTGTTCAGGAGAAAGCATACCACTACTAAATGTTCTTTTACCTGGCTGGATGTTTCTGAAATACCCCAACTCTCCTCTCCCAACACACACGCCACACACACACACACACACACACAAGCCAAATTTGCAGCGGAGTATGAAGGAGAAGTTTGTTGTCTGACCTAATCTATCAGTGTCTTTCTCTTTTCTCTTTTTCTACACTTCCCTGGGGCTAAAGAGAAAGACTTTCCACTCACCTCTTTATATTTCCTATACAGATTTTTATGGTCCTGCCTGGATTTTCACATGTTAAAGAAGGAGATCAAAGAATTTGGAACAACTTTCTCTGAATAATGCCTAGTTTTCAAGCTTACTGTTTTGGTACAAAATCCTATTTTGAATAACCAAAGCTGTTATTCAAAATATCAAATTTTTTTCCACTCTGCATTCCTGCTGTACCAATCTTAAACCTAGAGACAGATGATGGGGAAGAAAGGCATGACCTAACCCCCCAAACGTAAAAAGAAAAGCACATTGACTATTTTTTTTTGGCTCTTTCTTTACAGGGCTCTATCAGTTGACTTCTATGGAAGGCTTTGCGTTGCACCCTACAAATTGCAGTTTGCCTGTGGTGTGATTTAACAGTCCTAGCCATGCAATGCTGCAGCTGGCGGCTGTCCGAGGACTCGATGTCTGGGTTGTCTGTCATGATCAGTGTTTCCCCCATTAATGCTCCAGCTACAGTAGTTGTGGGCTTTGCTCTTTAATCTCTTCCTGCCCATTGCCACCAGGGACACTCCCACCTACCACAGGAAGTCTCCTATTCATAATGGTCTATGTTCTGAATGTCTGTAAGTGTAGCACTTGAAACCCAGAACTCATTTTTCTACAGAGAGAATGTTATAAGTGTGTGTTGGGTCTCCAGGTCAACCCACAAAGGCCCATTCAACTCTTAGTATAGGTAATGAATTTTCCCTTTGCTCCTTTTATATATTATAGAATTATAGACTGTCATAGCTGAAATAGAATTTAGAACATCATACTATACATTGGTAACAGAGTTGTTTTCCACTGTATTCTATTACCGGTGTCCCACGTTCTATCTATATTAGATGTTAAGTAGGGTCCTGTGGTCTAGCCTGGAAACCCAGTTACCCTTTACAACATTGTAAATCAAATAGTCATAAAACAGGAATGGTATTGCCACAGAGAACTTCACCTTGGCTGCTTTTCTTTACATCCTTTGAGGTGAACTGCAAGGATTAGGTTTTTGACAACGAAGTCCCTACATCTATGTGCACAGGCATGGCCAATACCACCTAAAGTCAATATGATCATGGAAGCCACCATTAAGAAAACCAAAGGGCTCAGGTGTGGGAGTACAG
Organism: Daubentonia madagascariensis; assembly: GCA_023783475.1. NCBI lineage: Eukaryota > Metazoa > Chordata > Mammalia > Primates > Daubentoniidae > Daubentonia > Daubentonia madagascariensis. Next base: position 32,165,585 of record JAKFHU010001035.1, on the reverse strand, counting down.
GTGGGAAGGAACACCTCTTGGCGTTTAAGAGCCAAGCATACTTCCATCACAGGGGCCCTGTTTCCTGCCCTTTCTGTCTGAGATGATGTTCTCCAGATATTCCCATGGGCCACTCTCTCTCTTCATCTATTCTGTGTTCAAGGACCACACTCAGTGAGGTCCTCGATGACTGTCTCTATCTAAACCAGCACCTCCTGGCACTCTCGGTCTCCTGTTCCTGCTTGGCTCTTCTCCACAGCACTTTCCACTTGCTTGTTTGTCAGAGTCCCTGCCTACCATTCAACGCCCTCCTCAACCCCCATGTAAGTCTCACGAGGGTAGGATTTTGTCTTTTGTTTGTTGTCATACCGTTAGTGCCTGGAACATTGTCTATCTGGCACACAGTAGGAGCTCCAGAAATATATTTCTGAGTGAGTGAATGAATGAAGCACTATACTAGATGTTCTATATACGTTTTTTCATTTAATACTCAAAACATTTCTGTGAAGCTTCTTTCTTTCTTAAACAAATGAATGGCAAAACACTCTCAGTTTTAAAAGCACCTTTAGCAATACAGTTTTGTGATTTATCTACACATTTCATCAGTTTCTAATTGTTGACTCTTTTGAATCTTGGTCAAATCCTCTTACATTTTCTAGAGAAGAAATTCGAATTAAAAAGATTCTCTTTGGATTTAGTTATTAAAAGAGGAAAGTGTGGCACTCAAAAGTGGTTTGTCTGTAAGAAGGTATCTTGAGGGCAATTTTTAGCCAAGCTGATTCAATTCAAGTCAATAAATATCAAATGAATAATAACTATGTGCCGGCATGGGGAGAATTAAAGGTTCCTGTCTACAAAGACATTATGGAGGCGTTATCTCTTCATACTGGGAAAATAATATGTAATAATTTCTCATTCATCCATTCATTCATTGCACAAGCATGACTTCTGCCCCTGAGGAATTCTATTTTAGAGAGAGACAGCTTTGTAAAAAACCATAGGTACCACAGTGAGATGATAGTAACAAAGAAGTCTGTATAAAATGCTATGAGGGCTGTACAACTATAGGTTTATCATCCTTGGTTGTGATTAAGGCTACATATCAAACTCTCTGGGTCTTTTTGGTTACTTTCTTAAACATAGCACGGTTAGGCAAACTTGGCACATCGCTACCATGAGGTACACACATCAGACTACAAAGGATAGAGCCCATACTGATATGGGCAGATCTTTACTGGTGACCCTAAGGTGAACACTCAGATATATATCAGAAAGGGATTCAGAGCCATGTTTTGTGATGTGACAGAAAAGATAATGACTTTGGAATCAGATGAACCACTTAAACGTGGTTCTCACTTAGCTGTGTAATCTTGGGTATGGTACCTGCTCTCTCAGAGTCTCCCCAGCTCACAGTGTTGCTGGGAAGAAAGTTCCTAACACAGGCTGATACTGAGCACATGCTCAGTATATGTCAGCTAACAATAGGTATCTTGATCTGCTAGCTTTGGGGTAAATTTTATATATATCATTTAATCAATGAAATGAAGTATAATTATTTACATTTTATGGATGAAAAGACTTAGGGTAAGAGAAGTCACGTAGCTTCTAAGTGAGCTGAGACTTACCCTCTTTAGCGTGCTTATGCATTACATAAATAATAGTACTTTAATTTAATTTGATTCTATCTGTATGTTGCTTAAGGATTTCATACATAAAATAAAAATACGTATACATGAATCTTTATTTATCAGAAAGTGCTGTTGTATAAAATTGTCTTTCCCTTGTTAATTTTCATTGACAAGGTGTTACAATGTGTCATGATCTATTTCTTGACAGTAGATGGCACTGCTGATTGTCAAAAGAGAGAAAGATTCTCCCTTACACCACCCTCTTCTTTCCTTAGTCATTAGAAAACAAAACAAAACAAAACAAAACAAAACAAAACAAAGCCTGGTGAAAAGAAAGTGAAGATTTTCTTCCCAGTGAAAGGTTGAAATTAAAAGTTGGGAACTGCCACGTAATTGCACTGGACGTGTGTATGGTTCATGTGCGTTTTATTTGGGACTCAAGAGGAAATCTCCTGAACTGTTTGCAGAATTTCATTATCAGGTTTAAAACAAAATATAGTAAAATTTAATTATCCAGACAAACAATAAATTTGGAGTTCTCTATTAGATTTTATTTCTGCATCTTCATTTTAGGAAGACATGACTATTACGACAACTATGAATTTAGTTGACAAAAACCTCACATATATTAATATTTGACTTCCAGAAGCTATTATAGAAGGATACGGTGGGTCAAGATGAAAACAAAACAAAGCAATTAATCATATGACCTTTGAGTAAGTCACTTAATGTCTCAGGACATAAGTTTCCTCATTTGTAAAACTGAAATATTTCTTATCTAATTCACATGACAGTTGCAAGGATCAAATGCAGTAATGTGGTATAAACACCATCAGAATTGTAATGTTTTTTTGAAATAAGCCTTTTTCTGTCTTTACCATACATTCAACCCAACCTCCTATAGTAAAATCGTGACACAAAGAAAACTGAAAGTCAGAATACAAGGTCTGTCCAGAAAGTATCCAGCCATGTACTATGGAAAATATATTAACAATGACTAGATACTTTCTGGACAGACTTGTAAAACACTTGAGTGTTAAATTTCCTCATTGGTCCCAAAACAATTTAATAAGCATTGGTCAATTAGATTCATGTAAGAAAAAGGACTAAGTTATTACATTTTCAACAGTAAAAAGGAGTGATTAGCTTAATATTCAGCTACACAGAAAATGAAATAAAAGGACATTTATACCCAAAGCGTTGAAGTGAATCAAAGTAGCCTACACGTTCCTCCCCTAACTGTCTACACTGCCTCTCCTCTGTGGAAGTGTGTGTTCCTGTGTGTGGAGGTGTGAGAGGTACGTGTTCATGGGATGCAGGTGCTAAACAGACTTAACTCAGTGTAGTTAAGCTGGGGAGATGCTCAGAACCCTAAAGAAGCCTATTTGGAAGCTCTACGTTGGTTTCTATGAGAGGCACAGATATTCACTGAACAAAAGATCCCCAAATATTTGCTGACAATGCTAGGGTATTGCCATTTCTGCTTCAGGAACCCTGGGCCTCTCATGGCACCTGTTGCTGCTGCCCAAGAGCAGAACACACCCTCCACACCAGCAGCCCAGCGGGGCCAGATTCAGCTCCTCAGTTCTTGCCAGGAATGTCCCATTTCCATGGTCCACTATTTGATCTGGGATTTGGGGACTTAAAGCGTTGCTGCTATGGCATAGCAGTGACTGGCCAGCTTCTAAAAGCATAGTGGGCAGATTCTGGAACCCTGCCGTTCTCCTCCTGCCTTTGTAGATTCTATCAGCCTCTGGGGATTCAGAGAAATCCTTCCTTAGGAAGGAACACCTGCCTGGCCTCCATCGGGGCCACCGTCATATGCCCAGTGGATGGTCCCTTACAGCCCTATTGCATCTGTGGTTATAGACGTGTGTGTGATTTGTTTAATTTCTCCCACTAGACTGTAAGTTCAGGTGGGATATGGGACAAGTTTGTCTTCTCCTACTGGGTCCCCATGCCTGGCACAAGGCCTGGAACAGAGTAGGTGCTCAGCAAAGGGTTGCTGAATGAGTGCAAGGGTGACTGGCTTAGACCCCCTGGAAAGGGCTGGCAGGCATCAGAGGGTTAAACCAAACCACCGCCTAAGGGGCCAGACCCAGCAGCCTTTTCACGATCTCTCAGGCCTTTCAAACTGAGCCTGGGAGGACAGGCCTGTGGAGGAGAGAGGTTTTCCAGCTGAGAGGGGCTGGGTCCGTGGGCCTGCAGCTCTCCGGGGCTTTCCTGCTGAGCCAACCCCACCAGCGGTTGGCACACCCCTTCCTCCTCCTCCCCTTGTTACTCCCTGTGGGATGGGGCTGGCTCGGAGCTTGACCCTAAGCAAAAGTCTGTTTTAACAGGAAGCAAATAATGTTCCTCCCCTGATGGAGGTGTTTCCTTCTTAAAGAAGTTACAAAGGGCTCTTTTCAGACAGAACAGGGGCCAGGAACGGTGTTTGGCCTCCCTGCTGTCTGCCCTGTGCAGAGTGAGCTCGTTCTGGAATCCAGGGGGCTTCCTCTTTGGGAAGAGGCACTGGGCCAAGCACAGAAATGGGGTGACCCAGCCTCTCTGAGCCTCAGTCCCTTCACCTGCTTGATACAGGCATCCTCCTGAAGACCCCAGGGTCACGGTGAAGGCCGTCAATTTTTTTTCTTGGCTTCCAGGACACAGCAGTCTGCGTGTTTCTTCCTACTTTGCAGTCCCCTTGCTGGATCCTCTTCCTCTTTGTAATCTCTTCATCCCTGGGTTCCCCAGCGCTGTGTCCTGAGCCCCGTGCTCTCACCACACTCGCCCCCTGAGTGAGCACATCGAGTTTCATGGCTGTAAATTCCTTCTCTATGCAGAGGAATCTCACGTGCTTAGTTGCTGCACTGGCCTCGCCCCAGATTCATCCAGCTTCTCACATCCACCTGCTGACTCTCTATCTCCACAGGGACACCTGCTAGGAGTCTCACACTTACTAGATCTAAAGCCGAATTCTGGATCCTGACTTCCCTACCTGCCATCCTGCCTTTCTCTTTATCTTCCCACCTCAGCAAGTGGCACCATCTCAACCTTGCAGTCATCCTGGCCCCTCTCCTCTGCTGTGCCCCACGTCCAGCCAGGCCTGCCGGCTCCACCTTCAAAATCCACCCCTCATCTTACCTCTTCTCACCACCCCCGCCTCGGAGGAAGACCACACCATGTCATCTCGCTCCCAGGGGGCCTCTGTAGTCCCTGGTCTTCCTGCTTCCACTCCTGCACTGCTGCAGGTGATTCTCCCAACAGCGGCCAGGGTGAACTTCTCAACTACCAGAGCATGTCAACCTGTTCAAAACCAGCCAGGGCTTCCCTCACACCCAGAATGAAACGCCAACTCCACATGACGGTCTGACCAGCGTCACCAGCGTCACCTGCTTGTCCTCTGACTTCAGCTTCTATCTCTGCTCCAGCCACACTGGCCTCCTGGGCCTCCCTCAGTCACCCAGCTTGTCACTGCCTCACCTTTGTGCTTGTGTCCTCCCCTGGAGCTCTCTTCCCCCAGGTCTTCATGTGGCTTCACTCTCAAGCTTGCTGGAGAAACTCAAAATTCAAATTCTTAGAGAGGCTGAGTTTGACCACCTAGTTCAAGCAGCCTCTCATTGCTCTCCACCCCTCGTCTGATTCTTTGGTGAGAGCATGAGACACCCTGGCTAGTTTAAGAAGAAAGGTTTCTTTATAGTCTTTGGGAGCTCAAGGAATGTTTGGGACGGTTCAGTTGTTCATAGACAAGAACAGTGTGTGCATCGCACCAGTATGTGAGAACCCAGTTGGCCCAGTCACTAATGCCACTGTCTCGGGCACCAGCATTGCTGCAGCCCCCTGCCACAGTGCCCTGGAATCCTCATCTCTCTCCAGCTGATGCCGCCACTGGTGACGACTTCCTGCAGGCCTTCTGTCCTTCAATCACTGGTTCCTACCTCAAAGTATAGGCCAGTGTGTCTGACTGGTTGAGTCTTGGCCGCGGGCCTTGGCTCATTCTGCAAGGGGGGCTGATACAAGCCTCATCAGGCATTTTGTTCTCCATGTAGTGGGCCACAGTAGCCTGCATCTCCATGAGGCTCCATAGGTGGGGACTTCCCAGATATAGGGTGGAAGCTCAGATTCTGGACACCCAAAAACAACCGTAAGCATGTACCATGCTAGCTGGCTTTCTGTTATACATAGATGTATTTGTCTATTGCTCATCTCTTCCATTAGAGAGGAAGCTGCATGAGGTCAGGGACTTTGTTTTTTCCCTCTATATCCTCAGAGTCCAGAACAGTGGCTGCACAGAAGTGACTCCTGATAAATATTTTTTGAATGAATATCAGATACTGTATTGAAAGTGCTGGCAGTTCAAAGATTAAAATAATCTTGTTGCTGTTACCATCCTCTTCTGGTGGTTGAAGCTCCTGGCCTGTCTCTGACCTGTTCTTTCCCTTTCCTGACCCCTAAGGCAAAAGGAGGCCAGTCGAGCTGGTGTGTCTTGCCAGTAAGGACGCAGACAGGCAGACCAGGGCAGGGGGCTCCATACCCGGGAAGGAAAGTCCATAGCCACAGAGGAAGATCCCAGGGGACTTCAGAGAGGGAGGACATGGCTGCTCCAGGGGTGAAGGGCCGGAGCAAGAGCAAATTAGATTGCTGAGGCCATGAGAATGCCCTATCCTGTCTGCAGCTTCCTTGAGGAGAAAGGGTAGAGCCCCAGGGCCCCTTTTAGCCACCCTGTACCTGCAGGCTCAGGAAGTGCAATGGAGGGTGGAGGGGAGGGGGATGGGAGAGGGAATGTGTGGCTGGAGAGCTGGCAGCATAAACAGAACGTATGCTGGCAAAAGTTCCCATTCCACCTCCATAGGTTTCAGAAACCTCTTGTTTTCCAAGCCCAGTGACTGCCTCTGACATGTGACCTCCAGGAATGGAAGGTGTCTGAGTGTGTGTGTATGGGGTTCTGGGGAGAGCATGGCAGGCTTGGTGGCTCTTGCACTGCCAAGGGGGGCACAGTGCTGTCCTGTTATTACTCCAGGCTCTACTTTAAATGCTCAGTAGTTTATCCTCCCAGTTCTCTCCAACGTTCAACCTTCAGGCGTTTTGAACATGCGTGTAATTGGGGGTGGGCATGGCTGGCTTAGCTGTCTTGCTGCAGCTCTGGGTGAGCAGGTGCATCATAAGAGTTCAGAGCCTGTCGCCCGGCCACAGCCTCACTGTCCTGGAGCAGGGGTCAGGGCCATGAGGTTAATGCTCCGATGGGATCTCGGCCTCCTGGCCAACTGGTCACTCCCTCCATTCTGCCCCCTGCTCTGCCCAGCCGCCCTCCTTCCTGCCTTGCCTTTCCCCCCACTGTAGGCATCATGGGAAGAAGACATCAGCTGTGGTCCCCGGCACCCACCTCCCTCCCCAGCCAGCCCTTGGCCACCTGGACTCCTGGGCCCAGCTGGCCTCTGCGGGACTGGGGAGTCCTTCAGGGAGTCTTTGAGAAAAAGGACATGGGCACGTGGAACTCTAGCCATGGGGCAGGGGGAGAGTGAGATGCAAAATTTTTCTCTTTTAATGAGAAAGACAGGAAAAATTGAGAGTGAAAATCCGTGTCTGGGCTGGATTGTCTGCAGGGGAGGGCTGGGTGGAGGAAGGAGAGGGGAAGGGAACGGGGAGGAGAGAAAAATAAGGAAGGGGACCCTCTGAGGGGAGAAGCAGACTGAACCCAGTGTTGGGGAAATGCTTAACATACTCTGCTTGCAGATAAGAGAACTTCTAAGAGAAGGCACTGCAAGTCGGTTTAGCTGTGTTAAAAGATGACTAATTACAGTCATTTATGGGAACTGCTGCTTAGCATTTCCAGCTAATCATCTCGCAGGCTGGATTACCCATGTTGTGAATATCTGTCAGAGAATCTTTTGTTGTGAATTTTATTTGATTGCAACACCTGCTCATGAAGATTCACTTTATCCCCATGCAGCATAGCTACCTACTGAGGACTAAAACAAAACAACCCAGAAGGAATGCTTTCTAAGAGTAAAGAAAAATGAAACAAAAACCTGTCAGTATACTACATGATTATTTTTTAGTATTTGATGAGAAGGTTGGTAAAAGAAGGTCAACAAAATACTAAGAATATTTTTTAATTTTTGCAGCATCCTATACCCCTCGCTCCCTATCCTTAGCACTATCACATGCATGCACACATACATACACACACACATGCACACACTGTTCATTGAACATGAGATCCATGACAGTTTCAGAAATTGCAGCATCCAATCTGCAAACCTATCCATTATGGTGCTTTGCAGATGAACAGAAGTTGCTTTTCCCATTTTACCAAAAATAAAAAAAAAGGATTTTAAAAGCCTGAGTGCCTGTTACTAATGATGCTTGGGTCACTCAGGAAATCTGTATCATATCAAGCAATATGTAATTTAGAATAGAACAAAAGAAGGGTAGGTCAAATCCAAGCAAAAACATCTTGACTTTTAGCTTAAAAATGTGTGTAGTTCCATGCATTAGAGTCACAGTCTTGAAAAGTAACTTTCCCAAATGCATTCTGTGGGTGTGTGTGAATGTGTAGCCCTTGGGGCAGTTTGGAAAGAAGTAGGTCAACACACCGTCACCTCTGTATGAAGGTGCTGAACTGGAGCAGCTGACCAGGGCTTCTCTGCCAACGGCTGGAATGCAGACAGGGAATTGCCCACATAGTAAAGGAAAGCAGATTTGAATCACTCAGTTCCTATATAAATTCATCTACTTCTATCCAGTCAACATTTGGCACCATCCCTGGGGGATCAATCTTTACAGGCCTGTTGTTCAGATGAAGACATTACAGAACGCAAAAGGCATGTCAAGTCCTCCAACACAGCAGCAGGCTGGAGATAAAAACCAGACTTTGGAGTCAGAGTGGGAATAAGCTATACTGTTTAAAAATGTTACTTACTGTTAGAAAAAAAAGTAAGGAATCAGGAATCAGAAAGTAAAATATAGAGCAAGATTTTTAAAACATAAAGCATTTTTTCCTTAAAAATATTACTTTCATGTAAAATTGTGATTTAACCCTTAGTGCCCCACCCCCAATAACCTGGTGATTGGGTAAGAACTGCATAATGATCTTAGAAGCCATCCATTGCAATCCTTATCTGATATTTGAACCCCCCCATGTACGTCAACATCTTGTCATCCTGCTTCTGCCTCAAGACTTTAAGTAGCAGCAAATCCATTGCCTGGTGGAACAACCTGTCTTTGGGTCATGATAATTGAGACACAGAACACGCTGTTACCATGTCACTCTCTATGTAGTCCTAGTGTTGCCCTCTGGAGACACACAAGAGGAGTCCAATCTCTCCTCCACGTGTAAGTCCTTTATTTATTAGGAAACCACAACCACATGCCCTTTAAGACTGGCCTTATGTCCCCAAGTCTATGAACACCCCTGAGTCATGGTGCCAGGCTCCCTCACCATCCCTGCTGCTATCTTTGTCCTGGTTCCAGTTTGCAAATGTTCCTCTAGCAACAAAACTCATATCACCACCTGAGGTTTAAGTAGGTTTTGTACTTATCTGTCAAGTTTTTGACCACCCAGCAGGTTTTGAACATCCCCCATTTGTGCCTGCTTTTCCCTAAAGAAAAAGTCAGGACTTGCTTTCCAAGCCTCCCTTGTAGCTGAGGTTTGGGCGTATGATCCTCGAACCCTGACCACACACACCTAAGTGAGACCGTGATGTGGAAGCTATGGACGTGGAGAAGCAGGCCTGCACTGCAGCTAGTCTGGTGAGAGTGGACGCAGTGAGAGCTAGGATTTTCGAGACAAGGGTCCTTCGGTCCTTCGGAGAGAGTCATGAGACCAGAGTTTGAGGGATAAGCTATAATACTGTGTGGCAGAATAGTGGCTTCCCAAAGATGTCCATGTCCCAACCCCTGGAACCTGATATGAATGTGTCACCTCACATGGCAGATGGGACTTTGCAGATGTGATCAAGTTAAGGATCCTGAGATGCGGAGATTATCCTGGGTTATCTGGGTGTGCCCAGTGTAATCACAAGAGTCCTTAAAAGAGGGAGGAGGCAGGAGGTTTGGAGTCAGAGAGGAAGAGAGATTTGAGGAAATCATGCTGCTGGCTCTGAAGACAGAGGAAGGGGCCCCAAGCTGAGGATGCAGGTGCCTTCTAGACGCTGGAAAAGGCAATGAAAATCGCATGCCCCAGAGCCTCCAGAAAGGAACGCAGCCCTGCCAACACCTTGATTTTAGTTCATTGAGACCCATTTTGAACTTCTGACCTCCAGAACTATAAGAGAATATAAGTTTATGTTGTTCTCGGTTACTAAGTTTGTGGTAATTTGTTATAACAGCAACAGGAAACTAAAACCTCCATACTTAAGTTCCCGAGCCCAGTGATTATGGCAGCAGGGCAGTTTGATGCAATTCAGGCTCTTCTGTTAACTGTGACACTTCCAAACCTGACTCTCTGGCTCTCCCCAAAACTCTATAAATTCTCATTTATCATTTAGCAAATTCCTTTTCTTCTTAAACTAGCTCAAATACATAAGTTCTGTGGCTTATACCAAAGTCTGGGTAATCCCTGCCCCACCCCCACTGTCCGTACGAGTGGCTCCTTGCTCTCTTCCATCTTATTGCTAATTTATCTGGTGAACCCATCTTTGCTGCTGTACAGCTCCTGCCTTGTTTCAGCTCCTCATCATTCCTTTCCTTGACGATTTTCATGCCCTCCTAATTGGTTTCCCTGCCCCTGGTCCCTTTCTACCCCAACTTTCTTCCACATTCCTGTCATACCATTATCTTTTCGAAACTTAGCCATAGTACTTCATTGCCCTATTGGAAACAAGTCAATGGTATCCCATTGCCAGCGGAATAAAGACCAAAGTCTTTACATGTATGGAAGGACCCTTACCACCTTGCCTGAACCTGCTTAGACAGTCACTAAGAGCAAAGGCTTTGATGTTAGTGACACTTGATGAGCTCGAGGACCTCAGGTAAGTCCCTGAATCATGTGGCACTTCATCTGCGAAGTAGTGACAGTAGTACCTTCCTCATTTGTAAAGTGGTGATTTAAAAAGAAATCCTAGCTCGTAGCATCTTCATAAAAATGAAATAAAATAATGCATGAAAAACACACTTGTCCAGTGCTTGGCATATAGTAGGTATTTAATTATGTGTGTGTGTGTGTTTCATGAATTCCCACTCCCTACTTTGTACCACCAGATACTCCTCATAGCATCCCTGTATTTTCATGCCAATACTTCTTTAACCTCAAAGCCCTTCTCTCCTCTTTGGCTTGGCAAACTCTTGCAAGTTTAAGCTCAAATGTCCTCCTGTGGAGACTTCTCTGACTCCCTCAAGCAGGGGGGTTAGTCCCTCCTCCGGGTGCCGTTCTGGTGTCAGTTATCCTACTCAACCACAATGACTTCTTACAGTCACCTCCTCCATTGAGAGTCTTTTTCATGTTGGGATCTATAAGGTCCAGTGTGGTTCCCAGCACACAGGAGCACGTCAATAAATGTCAGATGGATGGATGAACGAAGTAACAGTGAAAGGAGAAGGGTGGAACCACCACCTCCTCCTGGAAAGTAAGGCTGGGCTGAAGGCACCAAAGTTCAAACCTGAACCTTCACATGATTGGAGAACAGATCTACGTAGGTGTTCTAAGTAGGCTTTAAGGGAGAAAGTACTTTTTAAAAAGTTGAAGCTTACATAGTGGGAGAATAAGAGCAATTATTTTACAAAGGATTTTTAGGCACACGAAAGGATTGTTTTACAAAAAAAGTGTTTTCTTTAAAAGGGGAGTTGACCAGTTGCTACAAGCAATTAATTTACTTAGCAAAGAATTCCAGTTCTATCTGAAATTAAGAGAAAGCACCACAGTAATGAATGCCAGTGGGAAAAAGCACATTGGCTCTGTGTGCAACTATTTATGTTTTTGTATACAGTGAAGCACATCTGAGTGCTATTTGGGTTTTTTCCCCCCATAAAGGTCAGCAAGAAGTTTCAAATAATGTATATATATTTTCAATGTCAAATCACAAATTAATAGCTACAATCTCTAAGAAAAGGGTTATTCTGTGAATTTTCTGGACTTTCAAAGCAAACATACAATAATGGAGATAACCTGCCTATTGCTACTTCAGGATCTTATTAATTGGGTTTACAAATGTCTTTCACAATTCACTGGGCCTGTCACTGATGAGCGATCACGTCTACCTTCCTAGAAGCATTTCCCATAGATGGACATTGCAACTGGAACCAGCGGTCAGCTCCTACCCTTGCCCCGACATTGGCAGCAAAGCCACATTCAGAAGTCCAGAGGCAACGTGAAGCTTCACTGGGGTCACTAAGGTCGTGGAACCCTGTTAAGAACAAAAAACAAAAGGTTATGACCTTGGTTGCATCTAAACTAAAGATTTTCCTGCTTTAGATTATAAACTGGTTTGGATGGAAGCCAGCTGATGTGTGGAACAATTTGATGGTTTCAGTAGGCTTTTCAACCCTTGTAATTATCTCTCTGTGAAAGTAAATGTTAACAGTAACCACTGGCATTTGATAAGTCACCCTGTGTTACCCATGACAGAAGGTAGATAAATTTTTATCTTTGTTTCAGTAGTTAATATACATTTCTTATCATAGAGTATTATACTATTTTGTTGATTTGATGTATAGAAATATATTCATATACATGTGCAGTTAAGATGACATAGTTGTACATGCATGCAAGTTTTTCTGGTTTTTAGTATGTGCATGGTTTTAAAACATGGCACTCCTAGAGAACAAATGGTGACTTTCCTTTGCAAATCTGAAGATTAGGCAGTAGTCACGAAGAGGCGGGGAGGAGGAACTACTGGGGAAACAAACCAAATTAAAGATGAAGTGGTTCCACAGGGACCACAGGCCTCTGGGGGTGTATTTTTGCTAAGACTAATTACATGTTACCCTTTGCCAGCATCATGCCTAGCACTACTTCTCAGATTAGTGCAACTAATCTTTCCCAAAAGATAAGAAACATGCCATTTCTCAATAAGAGGACAACCTGTCAAAATTGTGCATAAATAAAACCATAACTACAGCGCCTTAGTCATTTACAGTCATTAATTTCTTTTTTCTTCTTTGAAATATCCCAGGGGAAGAGGCAAGTGACAAGCAGTTCATACACAGAGACATGGCATGTACCAAGGACTCTTGCCAACTCTACAGGATCCAAAATAGTCCTTTGGCATCTGAGCAAGTAATGGGTTCCAGGCCTGAGGCAACCGTGCACATCAGAGGAATGGGTGCCCTCTCTCCAGCTGGGGCCCCCGCTAACCCTGCAGTCCTCCCCAGCAGGCAGCTCTGCTTTGAAGGCAGCCAACTAAAGCTGGACAAAAGCCAGCCGGGGAGGGGCTCAGCCCAAGCCCATGCGTACGCACCGCTACTGCAAATGGTTTAAAGACCCTGTCACATCTTACTCACTCTGCTGAGAAAAAGAAAGTATCAATGTCCTCCTCCCTCCTTTCAGAGTAGGCAATATTGACCTCCCTTTGGGGGTTCTTCAAAGACCAATTATTAGGAGCTCCCACCCTGGGCATTATCAACTTGTGAGTGAATTGATCTAGACTGGTTTATTTCACATCCAACAGTTATTTTCCAAACACTCACTATGTGCAGGGCCTATGCTATGGCTTAGGGAAAAGCTCAGAGAGGAGAAATAATAATCATTAATAAAAAGAATAGCTCAGGGAGGAGTAATAAAAATAACAAGAGTGCCAATGTATTGTGCTTCCTGCCATGTGTCAGGCCCCATGGGAGTCACTTTACATGATTGTCTCATTTGATCCTCAAAATAATCCTGTGAGGTGGGTATTGTCATTCCTAATTTACAAATAAAGAAGCTGAGACTCAGAGAAATTAAAGTGAGTTGGCAATGTGGAGAATATCAAGGTTGTAAAGGGAATTGATTCAGTGGTGGATGGGGTGTCCCTGAAGGTTGTTGAGCAGTGAAGAGACATGATCAAACACTGAAGAAGTATATGGAATGGCAATAAGATAAACTAAGAATAGAAAAATTAGCCAGGAGATCAGCTAGCATTCAATGAAAAATACCATGAAGGTTGACATGCAGATCTAAACAACATGCATATATGCTCTAAGAATACAGCCAACTGCAATAAAAACTATAAAGAAAAGCAAGGGAATTTTAAGTGCAAAAATTAAAAAAGTGACCAGTAGTCACTTTTGGGAAGGGTGGGCGGACAGGGGGCAATGTGATTAGGAATGGAGTCTGGGGGGGCTTAAACAGTATTTAAGTGCTCTATTCTTGAGCTGCATTGTAGGCATGAGTGGTCATTATATTCTTCTTTGAAACCCAGTTATCAGAGTTCACAAACTCTCTCGGTTCATGCTGTCTTTAGTGTCTCAGCAAATTTTTCAGTGTCCTGAGACAAAACCAAAAACCTAGTAGTTTTGTTTGTTAAATAGTTAGGTTCAAATAACTTAAAAGTAGTAGATTGTGTGTTGTCCCCTGAAAATTAATATATCCTATCATGGCCATGTGATTTCACCATGGTGTCCTGGGTGCCTCAGCACACAGACTGGGAACCATGACAATATAATGTCATTTATGTTTATGTGTATGAAATGTTTCATGATATATACAAAATATATAATTTATATATTAAATTTATAACATATTAAATATATTATATATTTATGTTATCACTCACATTTAGATATATAAATATATATAATATAATATTTATAAACAAAATATATAAAGTATAAGAATATATAAAATATAATAAATATATTATGCATTATTTATAAAATACATATGTTTAAGTATCATAAGGGTTTCTTCAATGATGCAGCCAATGGAGACAGAAATGGGGTCTATCTCCTTGGATTTCCTTGGCCTGGTGGCTGACTGGATGTGGAGAGGGAGGAGTCAAAGACCTCACTAGAGTGTCAAGGCAGAATGTGAGGAAAAGTGTAAAGTCAGTGGTAGGATCTGGCTGAGGGATTATAGGAAGTAATAGTGTAGTTTGGGACATACAGGTTTGTGGCAGCAGAAGATGTCTGGCTTTCCAGGTGGTTGTGTATTTGGGACCAGCTTGCTGTGCCCGAGGCTTGGAGCAGGAGATGGATTTGGAACACACCTGCAGAGAGTGATGGGCCTGGAGAGGGAGATGACTGAAGGCCAGAGCATAGGAGTGCATGGTGAGGACTGAGGGCAGAGGGCAGGGAGACCCCTACATGTTTGTACAGAAGCAGGAGAAACCAGGAAGAACCCATGAGGGAGTTGTTGGAGCGAGTGAGGGGCAGAGAGCAATGTGAGGACCACTTCAGAGAAACTGAGGGATAAGTTTCCAGACAGAGGTGGGGTGGAGAGATTGTCGATGGAGACAAATGCTGGGAAATCCCAGGATAGAAAGGCAGATCAAAGCCACTGTAATGGACAACCACAAAGTCATGGGAGACAGATCATGGGCTACTCTTGCTCTTTCAATAAATTTATAGATGGAGAGAAAGAAAATTTGCTTGAAAGTGTCAAAGAGGTCAAAGGCCTTACATTTAAGTCTTTAATCCATCTTGAGTTAATTTTTGTATACAGTGAGAGATAGGGATCCTGTTTCATTCTTCTGCATGTGGCTGTCCAATTTTCCCAGCACTATTTATTGAACAGGGCATCCTTTCCCCAGTGTATGTTTTTGTCTACTTTGCCAAAAATCAGTTGAGCAATGAAATCATAAAAATTCTAGAAGAAAACATAGGAAAAACTCTTCTGGACATTGGCCTATGCAAAGCATTTACGACTAAGACCCCAAAGGCAAATACAGCAACAACAAAAATAAATAAATGGGACTTAATTAAACAAAAAAGTTCCTGCACAGCAAAAGAAATAATCAACAGAGTAAGTAGACAACCTACAGAATGGGAGAAAATATTTGCAAACTATACATCTGACAAAGGACTAATATCCAGAATCTACAAAGAACTCAAACAAATAAGCAAGGAAAAAAACCAAATAACCCCATTAAAAAGTGTACAAAAGACATGAGCAGAGGTTTTTCAAAAGAAGATAAAAAATAGCCAAAAAACATATGAAAAAATGCTCAACATCACTAATCGTCAGAGAAATGCAAATTAAAACCACAATAGATAACACCTTACCCCCATCAGAATGGCCGTGCTTGATACTTAGTAGGTGCTCACTAAAGATTTGCTAAATGAATAAATTGTCCCCAAACCAGGACTTTATCAGAAATGTACATTTAAACCAAGGGTAGGTCAACTTATAATATTAATACAGAATAAATGAAAATTCTCATGAAAGCAGAAAGCATGGTCAGAGGAGAATGTCAGAACGTCATCCAGAGGCCCCAACGTCCAAGCTGGAAAAGAACACCGAGCATCGAGTCCTGTGGGAGGAAGGACGGAAACGGGGCAGTGGAGCTGACAACCTGAACACTCAGAAGCCGGGCGCGGAGCAGGGGAAATAATGTGTTGGGGCAGGTGGTTGAGAACTGGGTCTGTGAATTGAGAGGGTCTCCCAGGGGGTTCACAGAGTTGGGGGCAGGCATCTGTTGTGGGGGTTAAGTGTGGTGGCTTAAACGAAACTCACCGGGCTGAGGATTAATTGCTGCTCATAGGTCTTCAACTGCTTTATATTCTTAAGGTAGAAATTCTGCTTTTGAGGATGTAGTCATAGTTATTAGTGGGCAAATCATTCTTTGGGCAAAAGTAGCCACGTGATTGGAGTTGTGCCCGGAAGAGCTCCTTCTGGCTGCAGAGCGGAGGCTGGGTTGGAGGCGGTGAGAGGAATCTGGTCGGAGAGCAGGAGTCGGAGAGTGTGGGTTCCAGGCAGCTGCAGGGGACACTCACCCCAACTCTGTCCTGCTCACATCCCGCTGGCCTCCCAGGTGCTCTACAGCCGGCCCATCACTCCCACTGCCAGGAACATGGTCAAATGTTCTCTGACCCACTCTGGGCCTGGACAGGGCTGGGGGCTTGGGACAAAGAAATGAAAAAGAGAGAAAGGGCCCCGGTGACGAGAGAAGCAGAGCAGTTTCTTCAAGGGCTGTGTTCTTGTCCTACTCTCTATAGGTCACCAGGCTCTGGCAGACAGCCCTGTGGGCCAGTGAGTAGGCAGGCTCTTGCCACTTGTATTTAATTTCCAGGATGCCTTAACAAATGTCATTCTTATCTCAGGAAATGAGTTGAAATATTGCAGACAAACCATGCCCAGGATGGCAACACAGCTCCTACTACATCTGAGAGGGCTGCTCTCTGATCCTGACGGCCAAGGTTGCTGTCGGGGCCTTCTGGTGGACTCAGGCACTCCCTGGCCTTGGCGCCTTGGCCAAGTCATTGGACTTGGCGGCTTTTTGCCCCACAGATTTCTCTTCCTGTTTCAGACACTGAAGGAGGAAACAGTTTTGCTCCTCCCGGCTCTGTCATCTGCCCTCCCTGGACCCAAGCCCACCGTTTTCCCCTCTGTGGCTCCCACCCTCAGATAGGCTGCCCAGCATCCTGCCCTGACTTCTAGCTGTGCAGCGGGAATGGCGTGCACTGGATGCAGGAGGTCAGAGCTGGAACACCTTGGCAGAGAGGCAGGAGGCAGCCTTCCTGGCCCTCAGCTCTGCTGCACCGGCTTTGAGCCAATATTTCTTTTCCTTCCTCTTACAAATAGTCTGTTCACCCACGAGACTGGACCAAAAGATAGCTCATTTACATAGACTCAGTGACAGAGGTGAGAGACCAGTCTTGGGATCCCAGTGACATGCCAGGCCCAGAAGCCCCTGCCACCTTGAGTGTGGCCTCTAGCCTAAGCCTTGGGAATGCCCTCACGGGCTCCTGCCCCCAGCAGCCAACCTAGAGGCTCCAACAATGGGCTTCACTCCTGCCAAGGGAAGCTGGCTGAGATCCTGGAGGCAACGCCCGGCTGTGCCCACCTCCCCAGCAGGAGCCATGGGCAGGCAAAGCTCTGCAAGCCACAGCAAGCCGACAGGCCCACCGAGCACCCAGCAGCGGCCATTGAGTTCTAGGCGTTTGTCCTACCCTGGGCGCATGTCTCACATGCTGACTTAAGCAGGATAAGACGATCTGCAGCCCAGTCCTGGACTGGGTATGTGGCGTAGTGGTCAGAAGAGCACTGGGAAAGGGAGGATGGCATGTGCTGGAATGCGGGGGGTTGTGTAGAGTCCGGAGGTCTGAGCCTGTTGGGGTCTGTGTGTGGAGAGCTTGAAGTCTGTAGCAAAATGTGATTCTTTTACCTCTTGAATCCCAGTGAGTGGGCTCTCAGGCAGGTGGTATTCACTGCTTACTCACTGCCTATCCACCTGTCAGTGAGCAGCCTCGTATAGGGTGCTAACTCCATGTCCCACCCTGGCCAGATGGTGGGGAAGTGCAAGGGTGAAGGCCATGGTGTCGTCCCCCAAGGAGCTCGCAGTGAGGGTCGAGGCTTTGTGGCTTGGGGTCAAGGATGCTTGCTGAGCTTTGCTGCCAATGCAAAGCTCCTGGGTCACCAATCTCATGACCAAGGTTAAGCCTACTAAATTGTTCTAATGACTGCTTGCACAGAAAACAAGGGCTTACGTTAGAACTGGGTGACAGGAAGGTGAATCTTTTCATAATCTGTCAACAGCAAGCTTCTTGTGACATCTTTTCCACATAGAAGGCTAAGGAAGCTCTATTCATCCCTGTCAGCAGAGCCACTCACTGCCATTCCATGTGGGAGGCCCGGGCTTCAGTTCTGGCTCCTACCTCCCCCGATCTTGGGCGGGTCACTGCTGCTGTGTGCCTCGGTTTCACCAATGGGAGATGAAACATAACAACAAGAAAAAAACCCACAAGAGTAAAAATAAAATTATATAACATAATGGTAAGGTTTTAAGTGCTAATCATAATATGGAAGAATCTGGTATAAACTTTAATATAAAGCTATAGGATAATTAAGTTATAGTATACAGTTCCCAGCTACATGATAAATTCCTGAGAGAATATTCATTTCTGACTTTGCTCAACTGAGAAGCTGCTCCATAAATTCACACAAAACCACCATAGAAACATAGATGATGACCAGGTTTCCTTTCATGAGTGCTGTGACTTGTGTTCCCAGCGAAGCAGTCTCTGAGATGAAGTTTAGTATACAGGATTTTTTTGGAGAGTTTTTGGTTTTTTTAAAATCAACACCTGTTACAGGGAGGGGAAGGAAGCCAGAGAGGCCAGAGAAGGACGTTGAGCTGCTGCAACACCGGCCCATGATGGCCTCAGCAGACCACCCAGGCTCCGGCACTAGAGGGGCTCTTCACCGTTATCCCACGTTGTGTCAGGACGGCTAGGTCTTCATAGCCCTGCCCCAATCTATTGTTTTGTTTTGTTTTTGTTATATTTTACTTCCAACTGGAGAAATTAAGTCATAGAGTAGGGGTGGCCTGTCCGATACTGGAAGAGGTAGAGCCAGGACTTGAAACCCAGGCCTGGATTATCCTGTGTCACGTTATGTGGTGAGTGGGAGGCAGTAGCTGGGATGAGTGGACACAGGGGATCTGGGTGGCACAGGACAGTGTCTGCCACAGAGTGCCTCAAGCCTTCACTTTATTTAACTCATATGCCATATGCTTACTTTTCTACAGGTCCTAGTGGTTAAAAAATGAATAAGGTGCCATCCCTGTCCTCCCTGAGCTCTTTTCTACAAAGTTTATTTCGAGGATCTACAGAATCAACAAGCACTTCTCATCCTTTACTATGTTTGTGACTTTTTTGGGATTTTGTGAACGTGTAGTTTCTGAGTCCGTAGGTCTGGGGTGGGCCTGTGGTTCCACATCAGGAACGCGATGCTGTGGGTCCTGGATCACTTTGAGCAGCAAAATTCTGCTCTTCGGAAGCAGTTTCTACTTTGGTCTCTCCAAGTCAACCCCACCACAGACTCTTCCCTTGGACACGTCTGGTGGGTGCTTCTAAAATCCCCATGCCATAAGAAATGACTTTGTTTAGTGAATGACCTGCTTTCGATACTTTTGAGAAACAGTCTGGGACCAGGTGGGGCCTCTTGAGAGCCCACCCAGGGGTGAGGAGGGGGCTTTCTGAACCCTTTCTGTAGTTTCTTCAACGGTGCTGTGTGTCACCGCCTCCAACTTGACTGTCATGAGAGATGGCTATGTGGTTTTCTGTCTGCGGAGAGTGTTCAGTTCATATGTGTTCGTGTGAACCCTGACTCATGACAGGATCTGGCCATAAGCATGAATTTGCTGGAGATGGCAGGATTGGGACTGGGGGGAAACCCTGGAATCCATTCATTTTGCTGGGCCAAGGTCAATAGGAAAATGAGGAAATTTCCCCAAATTAGTGCACAGCTCCTTCCCGGTGCCGTTGATGTGACTACACACCACTATGTTTAAATGCAACGTCTTTGGGCTTTTTTTCAGTTCAGTGGTTTCTGCTGATGCTGCTAAGTTATAGTTTGTGTACATGCGCCTATTTTCCCACATGTGTAGGTGTCAAACATGGCACTACCCTAACATTTGGTGTCTCTCCCAGCACATGGAGGCTAAGATCTGGCAGGATCCACGATGCAGGGGACTGGGTGATGCTAATTCATAGGTTGCCTTTTCTTTTGTCTCAGTAAGGAAATAAGCTGCTATAGTAACACATTTTGGGGGTTCTCATAGGGAAAGTAGAAAATTGCCTTGTATGAATGGCTCCACCCAGTAATTATTCACAGGCCTTTGGGTATTGAAACTCACCATCTCTGTGGTTTATATTAATGGCTTCTGTAAGTTAAAAAAATTAAAATATATTTCACTTTCACTCTGCCAAAGCAAGCAAACAGCAGCAGGAAGGACCAAACTAAAAAGATAATTTATTTCAGATTCTTTAAATAAGGGAAAAGAACTTTCACACTGATGGCCCCGAACCTTATGGAACAAGATTTAACAAATTTAAGGACACTGGACATAAAAGGGAGAGAGAAAACACAGAGAGGTCTGAACTTGGGGAGTGTAAAGGGGGCCAGGACAGAGAAAAGGAACAACTTGACAAATAAGTTAATTAAATAAGTTCACATCCTGATTAGGACTGCAAAGGAAATAACAGGAAATGTGCTAAAGAATAACACAGGGCACTACCTACTTCAGACAGAGCGGCTAAGAGAGACCTCCCTGAGAAAGTGACATTTAAGCCGAGACCTGTAGGATGAGAGAGATCAAGAAGGGTGTGTTCTCTTTCCCTAGCAACTTAGTTAAAGTCCATGAAAAGGGTGGAATAGATAATTTACTACTTCCCTGGCCAAGCCAATTTTCCACCAACTTCTCAGCACCAGGGAACTAACATTTAAAGGCTTTGTGCAAGAGCTTTCTTAATCTCCAGTGCTGTGAGATGGGTTGACCCCATCTTCAGAATAGGAAAACAGCTCAGGAGGTTAAGAAATGTGGCCAGACTGGCACAGAGAGTATAGCAGTGTCACATCAGGAACATAAAAGCTCTGACTGCTTTCATTTTTCCAAATAACAAATATCAACTTTTTTTGACCAGTGTCTACCTTGAACACACTAGCTGGGGGTGGGGGGGAATGTAAAACAGAGTTTTTAATGTATCTCAATGCATCCAAATACACTTAGCTTGACTCAGCAATTTGTAGTCTGACCTGGTTGTCACAGTTTTGGTCTCATCTCTTTCTGTCCTCTCTGTTCCTAGGCCCTGCAGCACTGATGTTGGTGCCTGGCAGCGGGAGGCAGGGGAAGAAGTTGCCTGTGTGTTTGCCTATTTGTGAGCAGTGGGCTGTGTCTTGGCTCAGTCCCTTCTGCTGTTGGTTGACCCACAGAAGATGTTTTGCCTGTTGGTTCCAGAGGTGGGCTTTCCTCTGTGTGCATGGATTGGTTCTTCAGCTGGTGGTTGTGGCGGGGGGGGGAACTTGCTGAAGCACCCTCTCCACCCTCACGGCATATGTGAAGCCCACTCCCCAGTCCCTTCCACCATAGTCTCTCCACCTTGATGGATGGGTCTTGGAGGGGCCATATTGAGATGGCCTAGGTCTCAGCTACTTTACCTTGACTGACCTATCTTGGGAAAGTTATTGTCTTTTTTCCCACATGAGTGGTTCCTTCCTATTTGAGTGGTAGGAAGTCAGACTGTCTCCCACGCTCTGACCCCAACTAACCCTTTCTGCTCCACTTTCTCCCATACCTTTGCACCATCAGGCACATCCACCAGCTCAGTGGCTCAGTGCTAAGCTAGGCCAGTCTCTGACTAAGATGGGAGAGGGTCAAGTCAGGAGTCCTTAATTGCCTGGGAAGGGAACTTCCTATTTTTTTCTCTCACCTCCTTAATACAGATGAGTGGGAAGTCATCATAAAGGTTCTGTTGGCTCACGTCCTCTTAGAAACACTGTGGCAGGTGTGACATCTTCTGTTCTTAGCTATGAGCTATCTGTTCAGACTTGTGCTGGGTTGGATTTGGGGGGATCCTCAATCTATGCCTTATAATCATTCTCATGTTCTGGAAAGTAGATGGCAAAACCAGGATTCAAATCCAGGCTTATGTGGCTCCAAAGCCCATGTTTTTTTCTCCACATGGTGCTACCTCCACTGTGTACCATATCTGAGAGTTGAAGCATGCTTTGGAAAAAAAAATTCCCAAGCCAAGAAAAAGAATACAAGTATGTGGGAGTGGTGGTGGGTGGATATTTTTTAAGTCTTTGCACAAAATCTAGGTAGAAGAAACCAAATGAGGTGGGTTTGAAGGAACTAAAGTTAAAACATCTGAATTTCTGACACCAACATCATGCACTTTGCCTGGGGAACTTGTGCTGACCACCTCCTCAAGGGAATAGAAGCTTGTCCCCATCCTACTTCTACTCATGGTGGTTGGCTCTGGTGTACATATTCTTCTTGTATGCCTATGATGTGTGGGCTTGCAGTGAGAGCAGAGATCTGTACAAGACTGCAGAAGGAATGAAGCTGCCAGGACTTGAAGCTATGTCGAACTTACTATGTCCAACACACAGAGCTCAAGCCACCATACTGATCATAAAGCAAGCAGAGTCAG
Organism: Daubentonia madagascariensis; assembly: GCA_023783475.1. Classification (NCBI taxonomy): domain Eukaryota; kingdom Metazoa; phylum Chordata; class Mammalia; order Primates; family Daubentoniidae; genus Daubentonia; species Daubentonia madagascariensis. The sequence goes on along the minus strand of JAKFHU010001035.1, from coordinate 32,142,990 downwards.
GGTAAGGTTTTGATCTGAGAGCAGGCATGGAGAGGAATGGTGTTAGTGATGGGGAAAAGGAGGAGAGGCTGCCGCCAAGAGAAATGAGCATACTGTCCTCTTTCCACTCACGGATGCATTAGATTATTCTTCTCACCCTGTCATTAAATATTGCCCCATCTGGGACAATCAGCTCCCTGTTACCCATATCTGACTGATATACTCAGATTCTTTACAAATTCTTCTTATAGGCAGTTTAAACCCTGTGTGGCTGCCTCTGACAAAACCAGTCAACAGATGAGAGTAATTCAGGCTATCCAAGTAAGCGTGTCTTGAGTGAGGGTGTGATCTGAGGTTGAGCTCACTCAATTGTTTTGCATTTTAAGGCATTCTATCTGCACATTACCAGGATGTTCAGGGGCCCACTCCATCCTATTTGAATTAGGTTGGGTCTTTAATCCATGGCCATTTGACTCAACAAGTTAAAAGAGTCCTTTCTCAATATTTTATTTGTTTTGTCTTATTTCAATTCATTTCCCACTTATTCCTTACGACTATTCAATGATGATCGTGTGTAGCTAGGTTCTTTTCTATTGCCAAAAGGAAACACAGTTTTATGTGATACACTTTCTGCCCCGAGAAGTAAAATTGTATGCATGCAACATAAATAAGACAATAAGTGACTTCAGAAAAAATTAAGAGTTGTGAGAATTGAGTTAGTCTTTCTAGGATAAGGATGATGATAATGATGAAGATGATTGATACTGTTTAGCATTTGTTATGTGCTGGGCACTGTGCTAAGCACTGTATGTGCTGGATAGGTTATTTATTTATTTATTTATTTGAGACAGAGTCTTGCTCTGTCACCCTGGGTAGAGTGCAGTGGCGTCATCGTAGCTCACTGCGACCTCAAGTGATCCTCCTGCCTCAGCCCCCTGAGTAGTTGGAACTACAGGCAAGTGCCACCACGCCTAGCTAATTTGTCTATTTTTAGTAGAGATGGGAGTCTCACTCTTGCTCAGGCTGGTCTCGAACTCCAGAGCTCAAGCAATCCTCCCGCCTCGACCTCCCAGAGTGCTAGGATTACAAGTGTGAGCCACCATGTTGGCCGGGATAGGATTTAAAACATGCAAGGTGAAGCAATAGTACTCCGGGCAGATGGACCAGTAAAGGCAAAAGAATGGAGAAGGAAGGCTCAGGGCCTATGTGCAAACAGAGCAATATGGCTAGAAGGTAGGTAGGGTGTGTGAGGGGAGTAGGGAGTAATAGGGCAGAAAAGGTAGCTAGGGTCACATAGGGGAAGATCTCCATTCTGTAGGTGATGAGGTGCCATGGATAGATTTTGAGGGATTTTCATAACTACTCCCATTCTCCCTGGTAGAATTTACTATTTCTTCTCTTATGCCCATTGTACTGTGTACAGTTTTGCAGAAGCATCCATACCCTGTTAATGTTTTCGAGTATGTTCTTTGGCTTGATTACAAGCCTCCTTGAGCACTCTAGCTGGTACAGAATAGGCTCTTATGTGTTAACTGAAGGAGCCATCATTCCTGTTAACACAAATCTGGCTGTGGTGAATAGAACGGACAGAGAGGGAGGCAGCCCAAAGGCCAAGAGACCAGCAATGAGATACAACGTGAAAGAGGAAGTGTGCATTGGGACGGTGGTAACATGAATTGAGAGGGAAGCCTGTGGGAGACACTTTAGAAGCTAATGTTGGTAATAGACAGCAACTGCGATTTGACCTGTGTTGAAGGTGAGGTGGGGTGGGGTAGGGTCAAGGCATTATCAAAGGTTTCCAGGGGACACACTGACAGGGTAGGTAGAAAGAACTCAACTCCAGGGGAAGGCAAAACTGACCAGGAAGACGTGTGTCTTGCTCAACTGCTGCTTCTGCCTGGAATTCCCGTTCACACCCACCCTTAGTAATTGAATCATTGCTGTCCTTCAGGAACATCTCAAAAGCCTCTGCCTTCTAGATGCCCACAGGAGCCTATTGCTAGGTATGAGCTCTCTCTCCTTTCAACCCATATAGCATTTTCACAACTCTAATTTGGCATGTTTAGTTTTATATTATAATTTTTTTATTCTTGTACCCCTCATTAACAGAACATAGGCTTCCTTTGCTCCGTGTTCATACAATTTTATTCATTTGAGTGGAACAAATGCCTTGATTCCAGAGCTTTATTTTCAGATGCAAAGGGGAGAGAAAGACGTCAACAGTGACTCCAAGACTTTTGTCTGAACAATGAGAAGAATGGAGCTGCCACTAACTAAGATGGGGAAGATCAAGAGTAGAGCACGATTGGTAGGAAAGATCAGGAGGTCGGTTTTAGACAAGATGTGTTTGACGTGTCTATTAGAAAACCCACTGGAGATGTTGAGTGGGCAGTTTGACACATAAATTTGGAATTCGGGAGTGAGCTATGAGCTGGAGGTATATGTTTGGGAGTTGTCAGCCTATAGGGGGCATTTAAAGTCTTGACACTGGATGGGAGCATCAGTGGGCTGAGTGTGGCTAGAAAAGAGAAGACATCCAGGGACTGAACTATGGGGTGCTCCAGAGTTTAGGGAGAAAAGGGAAAAGCAGCAAATGAGACCGAGAGGTGGCTGATGTGGAAGAAGGAAAACAAAGAAAACGCAGAGTCCTGAATGTCACAAGACAAAAGGATTTCCAGGAGAAGGAGATGATCTATTACATCATTCTGCTACTAGGTCCAGGAAGACGATGACTGAGAATTGAGTTAGCTACGCGGAAGGGCACTGGTAACCTAAAAAGAGGGGTTTTGGTGGAATGGTGAGGACAAAGGTTTGGTTGAAATGGGTGTAAGAAAGAAATGGAGGAGAGAAATTAAAAGAAAAAACTTTGAGAAATTTTCTGTAAAGAGAACAGAGAGGTGGGGGAGTAGGAGGATGGAAAGAGGGATGAGATTTTTTTTTTTTTGAAGAAAAGGGAATGACCAGCATATTTATGCTGACAGAAGTAATCCAGGAAGAAGGATAAAATTAATGCAGGGGAGAGAAGAGAATTCGTGGAGTGACGTCCTTGAACAGGTGGGAGGGAATGGGAGCTCGTGCGCAAGAAGAGGCATCAGCCTCACAGGCAGAGACTGGTTGTTCTCGGTCATAAGAGGGAAGGCAGAGCGCAGTTGCTGGTAGGTGAGTAGATGTAGCATGTAGAAGAGAAGTTTGCGGAAGTTTTTAAAATTCCTGCTTCACTTTTCAAGGAAGAATGGGAAATCCCTGGGTGCCAAAAATAAAGAGAAAATCGAAACTACAAAAGCAAGCTTTTGTGTTGATGCTGCAGCCAATGGCGGGGGTGGGGGTGTTGGGATTTGGTCAGATACTTTCCTGGCTTGCTTTTGCAGGGACAGAGACAAGATTTGGGGTATACACAAGGTGCCGAGATGCCTGCTTAAAGCCTGGATGCTCAGAGGGCACCGCTGAAAGGTTAGACTAGAAAATTCTGCCAGTGGCCCAAGATGATCATAGAGAAACTCATCTAGCTCTGCCTAAGCTGTGAGTAAATAAAAGCATCCTGCAAAATGGAAACCCCAGGCCTGACTTCCTGGCAAATTAGTGGTTCGAATATATGTTACCCCATGGTCCAAGAACCCCAAAGCCAGAGCCAGGGTGCCCATGAGTCACCTGCAGAAGCCTATAAAAAAACCCTGTGGAGGGATGCTCCCATAATCAAGGCTGCAGGAGATTCTTGCAGAAAAAGTGTTCATCCCACTAAGGTTGAACTCACAGTTAAGACTTATAAAGCATAGGAGTTTTGAAAAAAATCCAAAATGAGTGAAAATGAGCAGACCCAGCAATGGGAGGATTGATGGTCCAAATACTCCAGATAATAGAACAATTGGCCAGAGACTAAAATATGTGTATTTAAATAATTAACGGTATAAAGGAAGGGATCAGAAGCATAAGAAAATAACAATAGAATGAAAATAGAATTTCTAGAAGTAAAATAAGGAATCAATTAATATTAAAATCTCAGTGACCAAATGAAACAGTGCCTTAGATACAAATGAAGAAAGAATCAGCAAATTAGAAGACTAGCTGAGGAGTTATCCAGAATTATCACAGGGAAATAGAGACTGAAACTAATAAGCAGACATTAAAATCATGGAGGAAAAAAATAAGATGACTGACCCATGCCTAATAGGAAGGAGTTTCAGAAGAGGAAAAGGAAAGGGAAGTGAGAAAGTTGATATCACAAAAGCAAATGACTGGGAATTTCCATAATTGATGACATGAGTCCTGCGACAAGGAGCACAGTGAGTCCCAAAGAGGATAAATAAAATCAAATTCACTCCTAGATGCATCAGAGTGGAGAGGCAGAACACTAATGAGAAAGAGAAGATCTCAAAAGCAACTCAAGATAAGAGACAATTTATCCAAGAAAGGAATATTTAGACTTATAATAGACTTCTCAACAGCTACAATAGAGACTAGATGACAAAGGAGTAAATATGTCAATGTGCTGAGCAAAAATAAAAATCATATCAGAATTATGTAGCCAGATAAATTATTCAAGAGTGAGGGTAAAATATAAACATTTTCAGGCAAAAACTGAGAGAGTTTAAACAAAGTATTACTGAAAGAACTACTAAAGAATACACTCCAGAAAGAAGGTGTAGCGTAAAAGAAGCAACGCTTTATTATTTTCTGTATATTTCTCTTTTTTTCTGATGTTTCAAAAAGTAAAATAAAAATAAAAATTATCTATTTATGTTTTTATATTTATCTAAAGAAGCGTGGCTTCTGAATGCTGCCTATATCATAGATCTTTTCCGAACACTTACGTCTTAGACTTGAGCTAATTCTAAAGATAGTTTTCTTACTTCACAAAAGGATTGGTTTCAGTCAAAAGGGCCTGAGATACATTCTTAAAAAAAAAAAGAAGAAAAGCAGAACCTGACATTAGGTCCCTAGAGAATTATTCTCTGGTCAAAGTTTGTAAGTCTTAAAACTTTAGAAAGATATGCTGCCAGAGGCCATCTCTGGCTGAAAACCAAAGACCATTATCAAAAAATCATTGAAATTCTCCACAAGCAGGTGAATCAGCCATTTAGAAGACTCAGGAGACCTTGCTAATATAGACGAGAGAGTTGAAAGGAACACTAAGCCTCTGGTTCACAGATTGTATTTCTCTGACTAGATACTCCTCTGAGGGTAGACGGAAGGACCTTCACAGAACAGTAGAAGTTTGTAAACATATGAAATTAATAAGACATTCCTAAGGGAAATGTAAGAGAAGAATTTTTGTGTGGAAAATGGGAAGAGGGGCTGTTAAAATGATGTATGCTGGGAAACATGTTTAAAAACCTGTAAGGCATAAAAAAAGGTACCAATAAAGAAAACAGTACTATACTGGGAGATGAAATGCATCAATAAGAGAAAGTCTATTTGGGAAAGGAGCTTTCCAAGAAGAAAGTCTATAATTCTATCATTTGGCAAAGGTTGGAGCCCTCTTTTGGGTTGCCAGGAAAGATGCTTAAATCACAATTTTTATAGTTTCCTTCAATGGAACTTCAGGAAAATGGCCAAATATGCATGACTGAATATGGATCCAAATCTGACAGGCTGAATTGTGCACTATATTAGAACTTGAATCTTCACTTTGGCTCCTTCCTTAGGCTCTTGGATATTGTTCATCCGGGGAAGATTTACTGAGCCTGACTCTGGGCCAGGCGGTGTGCAAGGTGTCCAGGGGTCCTGTTCATTTCTATAGGACGTCATTCTCCTTGGCAATCCTTTCACACCCTTCTCTCTCTTCAACCTTCTAATACTTCATCCACCCTCCTCTCTCGCAGAGGACCTCTCTCCTCAACTCACTGCGGAAACAGGAGTTCACAGAAGAGCACTTTCACAGGTTCCACCAACTGTATCTACACATCCCTACTTGGCTTGACCTCTGGTTACAATGACTTAACTGGGCTTCTGCCTGGGGCCAACCCCTCCACAGGGTCGCTGGATCCCTTCTCTCCTTGATTCAAAGACAGGGTTCCAGCCATTCCCCTCTCTCACGTGCGTCAGTTTCTCTCTCTGTACTGGGATCATTTCTAACATCGTTCAAGCTCCTCCCTCAATTCCATATGCACCTCCAGTTCCCATTTCTCTGCTCTTCTTCGAACACCAACAATAATAATAAACTGTCTACAAGAGTTGTCTGTATTTGCAGTTGCTACTTCTTCCATTCTGCCCTGAAACTTTCCAATCAGGCTTTTGTCCCCACATTACAAGACAGCTCTTGCCAAATTCACTGGCAACCTCCATGCTGCCAAGTTCAATGATCATATCTCAGTCCTTGGTATTTGACACAGTTGTCCCTCCTTCCTTTTTGGAACAATTTCTTCACTGAGCCCTGGTTCACCACTTCTCTTGGCTCTCCTTCCTATCTCAATGAATGTACCTTCTCAGAGTCTTCGCTTTATGAGGTTCCTCTTCACATTCCTGGTCTCTAGCCATGAGAACGCCCCAGGACTCAGTCCCGGGAACTCTTCTCTATCCACGTTCTTTTCCTAGATTATATTACACAGTCCCATGACTTTAAACACCACTTCTCCGTTGGTAATTTTCAAATTCATAAATCCAAACTGACCTTCGTCTTGAACTTCAGACTTCATGCAGTTGCCCGCTTGACTTCCCCACTGGAACATCCAAAATGAATGTCAAGCTTCATGTATCGAAATACCAACTCTGCATTCCCACGCCCACACTCAATCTGCCCCTCCTCAGTCCTCCCCACCTCATTAATGGTGGCTCCTTTCTATTAGTTGCTTAGGTCAAAAATCTTGGAGTCATCTTTGACTTCCTTATACCTCTCACCCATTTCGTTTGTTGGCAAATTCTATTGGTTTTACCTTCTAAATATATTCTAAATCTGATAACTTCTTACCACTTCGAGTACTACTAACCTAGTCAAAATTGCCATCACCCCTTGACTGAACTTTAACCGGTCCCCTCTACACACTTGCTCCACTACAGCTTATTCTCCATGGAAGCCATCCTTCTGAAATGTAAACCACATCACTTTCCTCTTTGGTTCTAAATCCCCCATGACTTTCATCACCTTCAGGCAGAGTATTAAGTGTTTACCAAGGCCCTGCCTCTCCTGGCGTGTGCTAGGGACATTACGTATCTGACCGCATCTCCCCCCACTCTGCTCCTCCCTCACTCCACTCCAGCCACGACGGCCCGAGTGCACACTCGCCTCTGCCTCTGCCTTCTATGTCCTCTCTGCCTGAATATTTTCCCCAACATACCCACATTGCTGACTTCCTCTCTTTAGGTCTTTGCTTAAACGTCACCCCATCCAAGATGCCTTTGCGGACCACCCTATGTAAGAAGGGACCCACTCCCCGTCACTCTCTATCGTCCACCTGCCTGTATTCACACGTCCTGAGGACACAAGATTTTCTCTGAGTTCCAAGATAGAGTTTACTCTCACTTAATTGAAAATGTAAAAACAATTCAGGCTTCATTGATTTGGGACTCTGATAATTCAGGGTGTAGTTAAAATGATACATGTCTTTTTGTATCATTTACTTCCCCCCCCCCGCCCACCGCAAATCAGTACAAACAAGGCATGAGGGGTTGTGTGTGGTGAAAAGAAAACTGGACTGAGGCTTAGGTGAGCTGGATTCTGGTCTCAGGTCCACTACCCATGACCGTGTGCCTGTCTGCTCACCTCCCTGAGGCGAGCTCCCTTCCCCACCTTCCCAGTTCCTTCCTCGTAAGATGAGGATGTTCAATAGAGCTGCCGCTGGGAAATCAACCTGGTGAGGAATTGTAAGTGGTGAGTTAGCATCGCTTATAATTAACTCTGCTCTGTTCCATCCAATAAATACATGTCAAACATTTACCATGTCCAAGGCACTATATTAATGATAATGTGAAATAAAGGGTACAAGGGGAGAAAAGACCATACATAATAGAATTAAAATAAATATATTTTATTTATTATTTATTATTATTTATGATGTAGTATAGTTTTATACCCTACCCTCACCTTTAGGTAAGGAAACTGAGCTGAGGTTCAGAGAAGTGAAGTGACTTATTCAAGAATGCACAGTTAATAAGTAGTGGAGTTGGGGCTCTCCAAAGATGTTAACAAGTTTGATTACTCCAAAGATAGAACTCAATTTATTTTCCCAATATCAGCCACTTAAAAAAAAATCAGAGTATAGATTCCAATCAGTATAGAAGCTGATGGCTGCTTTTCTATTTTGATAACCTTTTGGAAGCTGTACGAGAGGGCTCACTGGGAGACAGTCCTTATATTTTTGTGTTTGGTAGCCTGTCTATACCGATATAGACTGCAACAGCAGCCAGGATTTACATGCCTAAAGATGAATAGCCTGTCCACCTGTGTATACATCCAGTGTTTAGACAGGATGAGCGATGACTAATTTAAATTGATGATTGAAAAGCAATGCCCATCACCACTCCGCCCATCCCGTAAGAGAGGAGGCAAGGTGGGGTCATAAAACTCACAAGGGGCCCCTGAGACAGTCCATAAAAAACGGTCATAGTTAATGCCTAGGTCAACACAATCCACCTTTGGTTTCATTTACAAAAACTATGAGAAAGAAAGCCACGGGGGCCTTGACACACCCATCCTAACTATGAGCTAATTTCTCGAAAATGATCAGGGAATCCTCTCCTAAGGAATTCAGTTCCCTGAACTTGACCTTGCTTGGTGACTTCAGAGGGGTAGAAGAAAATGACTGCCAGATTGAAAGAGAAATCTTTTATTCTATGGCCACCTTCTGATTGGCTGAGAAATAAGATAATGATGCCTGTTGAGTGAGCATTCCCGAGGAGGCTTCCCTCAATCCACAGCTACAGGAAACAAGGAAGCAGCCACTAGAGCTGTGGTGCTGCCGGAGACTTTGCAAGGCCATCCTCCCGTGAATAAGGTCACAGCGTCACATCGTAAAATCCAGATCTGTCTTAGCTAGAAGGACCTGCCCATCACCTATCAACCCCTTCACTTCGTACCTATGTCTTCAATTTCACGAGGACTGGCCCCAGCATTATCTCACTGGTGTTCATTATGCTCTGTAAAGTAGGGTGGGCACCATCGTTTCTATTCCGACGAGAAAGTGAACTCGGAAGCTCTTCAGCGATTCACCCAAAGTCACACACAGCCAGGCTGTCAGGGAGAAGGAGCCTGAACCGTGGTTACGTCCTCTGAGCTTGGTAACTGGCCATTGCCAAGCTTACAAAGCAGGGCTTGAAACTCGTGGAGGTGAGGCAGCTTCCTGCTGTCCCCCAAGGCTGAGACTTGAGCGCGGACCCCGATATTTAGCCATGCCTAGGTGAGCAGTCATTGCTCAAGGCATGGACACATGTCACCCAGGGCAGCGTTCTACTTCCTGCCTCCTTGTCCCTAAGTGTGCGGGGATTCGCTCACCTGTCCTTTTCTTTTGCTTCCACCTACTTTCCCTGCTGGATTCCACTGGAAGAAACGCCATAAAACCCTGACACGCACACCTTCTCCCTCTCCTCCTCCGAGAATCAGGATCACTCTTTCAGGTTTATGGGGCTTGTAGCTGTTGTTGTTTTGTGTTCAAATTTAATAACCATGGGGAAAAAATCAGACGAGTTAATGAAGTACCAGGGCTTCCAGTTACTAGTAAATTTTAAAATGACAGTAATCCTTCTCATAGGATAATGACTCTTATGTGCTTAGCGTAGGGCCTGTCCTACTAGATGCTCAGCTGGTGGTACAGATCCTCATCATATTATAATTATTCTTGGCCACTCAGCTAATTAGAAGCAGAACCAATATTTGAACCTAGTCCTGGCCTTCAGACTCGTTGCCCAGAGCTCTATGGGGGCTGCCTCACTGGGTTGTGATGCTTGAATTAAGCAGCCTGGGTAAGAGAGGTTGTGAACCAGGGGGCAGGGGCGCGGGGCTAACAAGGTGAGGCCAATTACAGCTTATCAGCTACCTGGGAAGGGTCATCTGGGGTCGGTTCCTGCAAGGCTGCGGGACACGCAGGACTAAGACTCCACATATATATTGCTTGGCTCGTTGACAGGAAAGCTAAAGGATTTATTTGCCTGGAGAAGAAAAGACTGATGAGAGGCAGGGGCAGGAACTACTTACTTGTGCTGCCTGCTTTGCCAGTGGGGTAAAAACCCTTTTTCCTCTGGGTCCAGAGTGAAAGGAGGAGATGGTGAGACAGGAAGATTTTGGGAATCCAGAGGCATTGGAGGCCTGGGAAAAGCGGAAAGTGCCTTCCTTAGCTTTGGATTGCTTCTAGACTATAGCAATCTTCTAGACTGGCCAAAAAATCACCTGACTGCCCCCCAGCCATGCTCTCCTCCCTGCCCCCAGCACTGCCCCCACATTCATGCATTTACTCCCATCTCTGCCGTAGACCACTGCAGAGCCCGGTGAATCCATGTTCCCTCAGCTCCTCCCCAACAAGCCTTTCCAAGACTCCCCTCCCCAAAGGGACACCTGCCCTCCCCCAGGCTGGCCATGTGGAGTCTGTCTTGTGCCTCCCATCTCTTTACACTCGTGTACTTGGTCGTTGACGCAGGGGCTGACCCCACATGTTATATTACTGTGTGCAGAGCACATTCAGCAGGCAAATGACTTACAGCACATGTTCCCTTTTCTGTTCTTTCTATTAGGGGCATGATTTAGAAGATGAATGTTTATAACATGACCCAAGGAATTTCATCCTCCTCTGGAAAATTGTGTAGGAGAGAATCCTAATGGACAAAGAATAATGTCTTTTGGGTTCTGGCCAAATGTTTGACTTGTTTTTAAAAGCCTCTGTGCTCACCTTCTACTGTTTATTGTAATCTCACCGCCTCACCGTAGTCCCTAGCTCACTCTGAGGACAGTGGTGACAAATAAATGAACATCTCATTTGTTTTCACAGAGAAACCACTTTGCAGAGATAATGTGTTAATTCTGTAATAAGTGACTTCTTGACCAAGCACCTTAAAAGGCCATGTAGCTCTCCACCCTTGCCTTGCATTTGAGGGGGAGCAGGAAGGAACATGAAAGGTGAATCAGATTCAAGCAGGGGGTACCCCGGTGGAAGAGCAGCTTCTTGTCAATGGAAAACAGCTCAACAGTGTCTGCCTCCTGGTAGGCCCTTGTGAGGTGGTTTGGCATGGTGCAATGGCACAGGATTTGTTGTTGATCCTGGTTCCATCACACAGGAAAGTGACACAACCACTCAGAACCTCAGTTTTCTCTTCTGCAAAAAAGTACCTCTCAGGACTATTGCAAAGATTAAATTAGTTAAAGTATGTATAAAGAGGATAATAATTTGAAAATACTTTCTGCTGTGCTTTTCTTTGACAGATTTCTTGCCACCATTATGGCCCTAGAGAGAAGGAAGAAAGTAGATGCTGCCTCAGGAAGGAGAAGGGTGTCATGTAAACTGGAAAGAGAATTGAAACCCAGAAAGGGTTCCAAAAAGTAAAATAACTTTGAAGGAATCTAGAGCAGAGAGGTTTCCCTGGGCAGAGACAGAGAAAATGTTAAGTGTCTTTAAGGAATTCTGGCATTAAGCATGACATTTCTTGGGCTATGTGATTGGAAAAGGCAAGGTGGTAGCAAGACAATCTGGGATAGGGCATAGGTTTTCTTCAAAAATGAGGTTAACATGTGGGAATTCCTAGGTTTCCTGGGGCCTAGAGAAGATTGTACCAGCCCCAGGTAAAGCTGCCCCATGAGGAAAAGGACCACCCCCCCCCACAATGCCCACAATGGCTATGGAGTAGACCTTATTTAGGTAAGGGCAAGGGAGAAAGTCATGCCTCTGTAGTACCAAGAAGCTCTGTATTGGATATCTACTGAGCTGCCCAAAGACCAACGAACATGCTGTGTGATAGAGCCAGAAGTTAGATGCCACCAACACCCAAAACCAGACAATTTGGGAAGACCAGTGCCTGAAACCAACAGTAAACATACCATGAGTTTCATTGGTCATGGACTTTAGCCACAGATATCAGACAGGTGCCCAGGATACAGACCTAGCCAGCCACACTGGGTCAGAAACCCAGCTGGTGAACCCCCTTCTCCCAAACCATGACGATACATGAGTGTCCCTCTTCAGCCAGATGTTGTCTTGGTTGCGGGGAGAACCTACATGATTAATAAAGATTTTCCCAAAGAAAATCTTGCTCTAAAGACTCTATTTCAACTTTAAGAGACTGTTTTGAATCCAAAGATTTCTGAAAATGGAAAATTTTCTATCCCCTGTCTACTCCCCATCCTCTGGCCCAGTAAGATGGGGACTTAAGAGAGTTCACTGCGGAGGAATAAAAAGATGCAACTTGTATATTAACCCCATTATGTATTTAATAGCACCACAGATAGGAGACAAGGCATGTGTTCCTTTAAATGTAATTGAAAATGTCAAATTGGGTAGAATCATCTAATATGAAAAGCTCCTCATTTCTGGTGTATTAAGTACTGCTAACACAGATTAGGAAGAAAGCTTGTACGTATTTGTTGGTCACAAGCTGATTTTATTTACAACACCGGAAGGAAAGAAAAATGGAAATAGTTCATTATGTTTCAGTTAGTTTATTTTTTATACTGAACACAGTTAAGACTTCTTCTTGGTATTCCACAAGTATGGCAGGGGTGCGGTGAAGATATCATAGCAATGTCCCTTTTTCTAGTACAATGACATTTGTACTACTTGTGGTGTCCTTCATCCTTCTCCTTCCTGGATGGAGCTCCATGGTTTGGGCCACCAACTTAGCCAACTGCCAATCAATTTTTGCTACTGTCTCTTTCCAACTTTATTATAGATTTTTCCTCCTTACTTGGTCATTCTTCTTCATTTAATCAGCACAAATGCCCTCCATGAAAGTTATTATTATTTCCATTTTGCAGATAAAGACACAATGGATCACTAGAGTTAAGAGAAGATATTCCTAAATATTTATGGCACATAAAAATGATGAGAAGTTTGGTTTGAGCCCCAATCTTTATTAAATGTATGATTCTTAGAGGAGGCCTGACCAGCACAGCTACAATATGAGGGTTGAAGGTAGATGCCAGAGTGCCCTACCCTGGCTTCTTCAAATCATGGAACTCTAGGAATCAGGCTGAGGGGTGGAGAATGGAAATAGTCACGCACCATATAAGAACATTTTGGTCAACAACAGACTGCACATATGGCAGTGGCCCCATGAGATTCTAATACCACTGTACTTTTACTGTACCTTTTCTATGTTTAGATAGACAAATATTTACCATTGTGTTACAATTGCCTACGGTATTCAGTACAGTAACTTGCTGTACAGGTTTGTAGCCTGGGAGCAACAGGCTATACCATATAGCCTCGGTGTGTAGTAGCCTGTACCATCTAGGTTGGTGTAAGTATGCTCTGCGATGTTCGCACAATGATAAAATTGCTTAACGACACATTTCTTAGAACGTATCTTTGTCGCTGAGAGACACATGACTGTTGTCTGCTCATTCTGCCATTTTTCCTTTGAAAATTTCTCCAGAGAAGAACACCAACCAGGGATAGTAAGTGACCCATTTTCAGATATGTGACTTTTGTATCTAGGTAAGAAAAACACACAAGAGTTCAGAGAGTAGAATAGGTACCTGCTATGGTTTGAATGTGCTCCCCATAGTTCATGTGTTAGAAACTTAATCCTCAAACTATGTTGATGGTACTTGGAGGTAGGGCCTTGGGAGATAATTAGGGTTAGATGAGGCCATAATAATGGGGCCCCCATGATGGAATTCGTGGCTTTATAAGAAGAGGAAGAGAGACCTGAGCTGGCACACACTCTCTCTCTCTCACCATGTGATGTTGCCATGTTATGACTCAGCAAAAAGTCCCTTGCCAGGTGCTGGCACCTCAATATTGGACTTCCCAGCCTCCAAAACTATGAGAAATAAATTTATTTTCCTTATAAATTACCCAGACTGTGGTATTCTGTTATAGCAGCAAAAAACAAAGACAAAGACAGTACCCTTTCTCCTGCCATCAAAACAGAAGATGAGGGTTGGAGTTCTTAAGGAATTCCCTCCAAATCTGAAGTAAACCACAAACCTACAATGCTGCTTAGAAGGTGTCTGTCAAACCCCCAGGCTTCGTCCAGATCTGAATTCCATCTCAGCTGTGAGTGTTTGGGGGTTGGGGCTTCACAGGGATAGTGCTGGTGACAGTGGTGATGGTGTGGGTGCGTTCCCTTTAAACCACAGCTTTTGAGAGTTTTGACCACATTAGTGCCAAATGCAGGGATTCAGAACCTAATTTTGACCCTTCTTTCAAATCCACTTCACCTAGAAATCCATTACGTGAGAAGAAACCTGAAAGTGATCATATTCCCTATCAGTCTGAGGTAAACAGGGAGTGGCTTAACTTACTTTTATTTTTTTCACAGGAAATATTACTGGGCAGGCCAATATATGCAGCAGCTTAAGGCTGGTAACTTGGGGTGAAATAGGTGGCCAACAGGAGCCCCACCCTCTCTGTCCTAGCTATTTCTGCTCCTCCTACACATCCCTGGAACATCCCTTCGGAACCCAACGGGCTCCACAGAGTGCAGTTTGGAAATCACTACATATATGAAAAATATGAGCAAGAAAACCACACGTGAAGAATTATTACTACGGGCTGCCATAAGTGTCATGCTTGTACTTTGGGGAATTATGATTCATTAACCAAATAAGAACTTACCTCCATGTCTTCAAGGGTATTTTATCCTAGGAATGCTACGCACACAGAATAGGTTTATTGCTTTGCCACAGTGACCATTTTATATTTTAGTAAATACTGTCCCTTTGCTTTGGTTCTGCTTAAATATTCAAATTAGATGCAATTTTTATTAACCCAGAAGCTATACTAGATTTTATGGGAGTCATTAAAATGTCTAAAAACATGTATCTCAGGGAGCTGTCAAAATAGATAGTATGAACAAAACACAAATATATATAAAGCAAAATAACAATCAAAAGTGTGAGTAACAATTCAAGACAAGTGAAGAGATATTGTAGGACAATATGGGATGAAAAGTCCAAACCTCTTGTCTGGGAAATAATTGCTATAGGAATTCAGTGCCAAGATTGCCTTATATCACAATGGCATCCTAATTATGGTATCTAGAAAAATGAAGGAGATCAAATTCTGTGCTCTTGGGCCCTGGTCATGTCTCACCTGGCATGTTGACTTAGTTCTGGGCACCCCACTTTCAGAGGAACATGGTCCAAGGACAATGGGCTTTGATGTGAAATCCTGTGATGAAGCATTGATAGAGTTGTAGCTGCTTTGTCTGGAGAAGGTGGAGCATTCGTGTGGTCCTTACCTCACTAGGGATTTTCATGAAAAAGAATATGGCCAGTCTCTGTATAATCCTTCCTCCCTTCCCTCTTCTCTCCCACCTCTCCAGTGGGGCTGACAGCAGGGGGTGCCATCGACACAGATTACAGCATGAAGTGTGTCCCTTAGAACTGTGCAATGCAGTGGCCCAGTCACTGCCTTTATTAAAAAGGATTTGAGTTTTTCCATGTGGCTTCAAAAGGTAGATGAAAACTAAAAGGCCTGAAAACAAGGGTAGTAAGATTTGGGCTTAAGACAAAGATATTCTGACAGTGGGTGAAGATATTAATAGGATGGGCAGCTCTAAGATGTAGGTGTTTGGAAAGGGGTCTTGTAGAAGGGAGCCCGTGCTTCTAAGATTGATAATAATGATAGCAACCAGTCCATTGTGCTTTTATGACGTGACTGGCCTTGTGGTATTTTATGTTTTTTACAAGTGTTCTCCTTCTGAATCACCACAACAACGCTCTCAGGTAGGAACTATAATTATCTTTATAGATGAAGAAACTGAAGTTTGGACAAGTTGCATCACTTTCCTGAGGTCACACAGAGAACAAATAAAAGAGCTGGCATTTAAGCTCAGGTCTCTCTGATTTCAGAATGCAGCCTCTTAACCATTATGCCACATTGCCTCTCAACAAAATCCCATCTTTCTTAGTGTGTTCAACTGTTCAGTTGTGGTTGAACTTGATCTATCGATAAAATTAGATCTTAACCTTGTACATCAAAGGGTAAAATCATTTCTATGGAGCAGGGGTAGGTGAGCTGGATTTGCCTTGCTCTCACTACTCACTGATATCCATACCTGGGACTCAGGGATGAACCTGCACACCTGGGCTCCAGATGGGGATAGCTGCCCTACACATAGCATATGCCTGCAGATCCAATTCTATCACTTCAGGTACCCAATGCATGAAAGATGTACAGAGGCTTATATTTTGATTTTGTCATTTCCCAAATGCTCTCTCCAAAAATAACACCTTATGGAGGCAAGATGTGGCCTTATAGAGCTGCTGGTGGGAGCCGAAAGGACACTCAGTGCTCACTGTCACTTTGGGAACACTGAGATGAAAGGGAGAGGCAACGCTTTATGTGTGCCTCCAACAGCTGCAGCTCTGCCATTGCTAGTGCTGTGTCTGTGCAGTGAAGACCATGGTGAGACCCTCACTGAGGCTCTGTTAGTGCTAAAACAGATGTTCCTTCAGCACTCACATCTTAGGTGGCCACTTTCACGGGGTGGAAAAGGATAATCTAAACCTTCCTGTTCTTGCCAAAATAACCATGTGTAGGTCTTTGTTCTGCATGTCTCTGGAACACACAGATAGATTTCCAAGCAGTGGGAACCTCCTATCCTGTTCGGTCTTTGGACAAACTCTTGTTCTGCCCATTTCACTCAGATTCCTGAAATCCTGGCAGTAGAGCTCCCATGGCTGGAGACTGTGAGAGCCTCCTTTGTAAGGAGAGTTTTCACAGCTAAAGCCATCAAAGCAGGCAGTGAAGGGCACTGGGCTTCAAGCCAATTACAGTGATGACAGGTATTGCCTTGGCTGCCCAGGCTGAGAGGTTGCCCCTCTGCAGGTCTGTCTGGCTCCATGCCAGGGAGGAAGGTGGTGGAATTACTGCCCATGGGCTGCAGTTGGCTCTTCCTGGCCACAGGGGAGGATGGCAGAGGACTGACCTATTGCTGCTTCAAAAACTTGGGGATTCTTTTGCTCTTTAAGCTGATAGAGAAACAAGCTGGAGCGATAAAATTAATCTCCAAAAGCAATCCAAACATGGGAGCCAGAAATGTATATTCAATCCTTTCCTCCATTTTCTGTCTTCATGAATTTGGGGCATTTGCAGCAGAAAGAGAAAATGGAATGAAATGGATTTAGAAAAGAGAGAGAATTAGGTTATAGAGTTATATAGAGAGGCAACATGATAAAGTAGAAAGACAAATGAACTTGGAGCGAGAACACTCAAATTTGGGCCGGCCTCTGGGCGCCTGTGTGGCCCTAGGCAAGTTGCCTTCCAGCTCGAAGACCTGGGTCTCTATGATCTCTTTCAGCTGTAAGATTAAGACCTATGAGTTCTTGGTTATATAAACAGAATTCTTCCAAGACCGTAATTATCCCCATAATTAAGAACTATTTATTAAGTAAGCACCATTGTGCGATTTTCTGAAGAAAAGAGCAAGAAGACACGGCCCTTATAGGCTAGATAGCTGGGACATGGACCAACAACTGAGCATGTGAGGTCTAAAAGTTCAACTAATTTATAACATGAATTCATAATATGAATTGAATAAGCAAAAAAAACAATAAAGTTCATACCATGGGGCAGTGAGTAAAAGGAGTCCACGGAGCTGTGTTTTTCAACAGGGAAAATCCAGCTGCTGACTTTAGGATGGTACTTTCTATACTGATTGCTTAAGAGTCTGAACCACACTGGGACTCTCTGGTGTGGGGCGTAACCCAAGCATCCGCATGGCAGAGTTATGGCCCGTTGCCATTTGCAGCAGACACAAAGGGTGATGGATCAAACAGAACTGGGATTGACGATCAGAAATGCTGAGGACAAGGGCTGC
The DNA here is from genome assembly GCA_023783475.1 of Daubentonia madagascariensis. Classification (NCBI taxonomy): domain Eukaryota; kingdom Metazoa; phylum Chordata; class Mammalia; order Primates; family Daubentoniidae; genus Daubentonia; species Daubentonia madagascariensis. The sequence goes on along the minus strand of JAKFHU010001035.1, from coordinate 32,125,110 downwards.
ACAGTCACACTTACTGGAGCAGATTTCCTTTTATGGATGGCCTGGGTTACCCTGGGGAGACTAAGAATGTTTAAGTAACTTAACCAACACCCAGTAAGGAGTGGAATCAGGATTCAACTCCAAAGCTAAGAGTTTTGACCACTGTTCTACATTGCCTGCTTCAGATAGCTGCCAACCTGGGAAGCCGTGACTGCCACTCCTAACCAAGGGACATTGTCAGCATTAGTGGTTCTTATGTCAGGCTGCACATTAGACTCACTGGAGAGCTTTGTAAAACTGTCCACACCCAGGCTCACACTCAGAAGTCCCAGTTTTCTTGGTTTAAGGAGGGGCCTACGTGCCAGTACTTTTTAAAAGCTCCTTCTAGGTGATTCTAAATGCAGTCAGGGTGTGAATCACTGATGTCCATAATGAAAAATGTCAGACTCCAAATAAATCAAACTCAGGTCCAGGACTGCCTTCATGGCAATGGTAGGTGACCATGGAAGATCTGAACTGATTGGTTCACAGCTTGTGGAAGTGGATACAAATCTTTGAATCTTCTAAGGGTAGATAAGGGTCTGGACACACGGGAACTCTGGTCTTGGTGAAAATTCCCTGCATGCCACAGGCCTCCATTGAAGAAATTACGCAAAGGAACACCACCAGGAATTCATTCTGGCCTCAAATAGTTACATGGATGTTTGCTGCAAGAAGATAAATTTAACTATTTATGTTCCTGTTGATGAGTGAACACTCTCCCCCTCCTCTCTGGTTTCCAGAAACAGGGATTTTCCCTAAACTCCCCTTACTTCTTACCTCACTGCTAATGCCCTGTGGAGGTGGTGTGACTTACCTGATGGTGACTAAGGGAAATGAATCTGCACACGGAGCCTGGGCCCTTCCTCCCTCTCTTCCCCGTGGGAGCCAGCTTCCCTGGGACGCTGCCACATTCTGCTCTGCTTTGTCACGTCTACCAGGTCCCTCAGTGGGAAAGCTTAAGTTTTCTAAGGCTGCCCATAAGTGTGGTGATACTTCCTAATTCCGGGGCACAGAGCTGGCCATGCCATATTTCCTTGCTGTTCTCATGAACCAAGGTGATATTTTGACTTTCCTTCTTTCTCTATTCTTGATCTCTTCATTGATTTATAACTTGGATGGGGAAAAAAGAGATTTGTGTTGACTTCTTAAATAAATCCCATCAATTCCTTCTTTCTTTTTTTTGACACAGAGTCTTGCTCTGTCATCCAGGCTAGAGTGCAGTGGTGTCATCATAGCTCACTGCAGCCTCCAACTCTTGGCCTCAAGCGATCCTCCTGCCTCAGACTCCCAAGTAGCTGGGACTACAGGTGTGTGCCACCACGCCCAGCTAATTTTTACAAAATTTTTTGTAGAGACAGGGTTTTGCTATTGCCCAGGCTGGTTTTGAGCTCCTGGCCTCAAGCAATCCTCCCTCCTCCAGCCTCCCAAAGGACTAAGATTATGGGCGTGAGCCGCCTCGCCCGGCCTCAATTCCTTGTAAAATGTCACTTTTCCCTAGCTGATTCCTCAGAAGAAAATACTACAAATTCTCTCCCTATCCGTACTATTCCACCATTATATAATACTACAACCTTCATTATAATGTATTAGCTTTTCCTTGAAATAATAATCATCAACCCATTTGTAATCCATGTGTTTCTACCCATGAGTGACAACCAGAATTTCAGGATTAATTGCAAGAGCTATAAAGAGCTTTTTAGACTTTTCCCTAAGAGCCTCCATGAATAGCAACAAGGATAAGCAGTAACCCCAGGCTTCAGTTGTCCCACTGCCATGTCAGGTTATGATGCTTTATTTCCTAAATAGAGACCAAGAGAAACGGCACTTCAGGACTTCCAGACTCTGTATGACATGAAAAGCTCATTCTAGCAAAGGAAGCCAGACCCTCGTCATCTGACATCAATGAGGTGCCCTTCCCTTGGCTTAAAGGGCTCTGGAGGAGGAGGAGCAGATAACTTTCAGCCTAAATAAGTAGCATCATCATTATTCTGGAATCTCTCTGAAGCATGGCCGATTACAGTGTGGAATTCCACAGGGCACGTGTCTTTCTTGGACTCCATCCAAAGGAGTTAGTTGTCAGAAGGACCTCATTATAACATGGGTCCCAGGGACGGTGTCAGTCGGCAGGCTTCAGGGTAGCTGGTAAAATTCTGGTGCTGGTCTGTTTAATCACTATGGGTCTGCTAATACAGTCAAGCCCCAGTTACATAATCAACAGCCCCGTTTGTCATTCATCCATTCCTTGTTCCCTCAGTGCCTCACTGAGCTTCTAACTTATTCCTTGGACAACTCTGAGTGTCTGGCAAAATGAGCGACTCTTGTTTGAAATGCCTAATCCAGAGGATTTTCTCATGATTCATTGTTTTCTATCACCACCACCCCTGCTCCACGCCTTGCTGTTGGGTAATGGAAGCTGCTGATGGCGTTAGGATTCTGCTAACGGACTCAGTTCTCCCCTAGGGGTCTGATGCCAAGGCAATGTCACAACAGTGGAAGGAAGAGTCCATCTGGCCAGGCTCGGGTGGAAAAAGGCCTTCAGAAGCCGCCTCGAGGCTCTCACTGGCTTTAGACTGAAAACAATCTTGGCCCCATCCACCAATGTAAGCGATTTAATGACAGCTTGCAAAGCACGAAGCTTAAACAGAATGACGAGGCGAGCATGACGCAGGAACTTGGACTCCAGAAGAGCAGCCTAAGCACAGGTTATTTTTGTGGTATTTTATGGTATTTGACGAAAACAAACAAAGTAAGAATTTTCCTTTTGTTCATCTGGCCTTTGGCATTGTTTAGTATCTTTTTATTATTTTGAACAGTGCTTTGAGCTCTGGCAGCATTTCTGTCCTAAAATCTTACTGTCAAAGGTTTGTTTTTCAGCTGTTTCAAATCACATCTGACAGAGTGAGTGCTTTGCCTGTGTGCCTCACTTTACCTAAGAAGAAATAAAGTTCACCCTTTAAATGACAATATTGATTGTACACAGGTTTAAGTTTTCTACACTTAAGTGGCAGGCTTCCTTTAAAAAACTGTTTTCCCTCATCAAAAAAGAACTATGTTTGAACTCCCAGATCTGCTGGCATCTGGGTGATGACCTAACACTGTGTTTCGGATGATCACTGCACTGACTTATGTCAGGTTTTCATTGCATGCAGAATAATTCTTTGTCAATGGTGGTTTTGTCAACTGTGGTTTTGAGGTAATGAGGTTTTATACTTGTGCTTGAAATTTTGAAAATATACAAGCTTTAAACATTTGCGAAGTTTAATTCAGTCCTCTTTAAAAAGCAACCTGATTTGCTGTTATTCTTTCCCTCAGTCAGGATGTGTGGGGTAGTGTAGACTTTATGTGCTGCCCTTCTGGAACATGGACAGAATATCAGCATGGAAAAATGAGCCCTTCAGCTCTGTGATGATTTGTGAAAAGCTCAGATAATTTCGCAGGCATTTTGCTGACACCCGTGAAAAGTAAGCGTGGGAGAGAGTGTAGCATGATGGCCGTGAGGCCACGCTCCAGAGTTGGGCTGCTCAAGTCAAATCCCAGCAGCATCCCTGCGGTGCATTCAATGGTAGCCCCCACAGGTATGTGTACTTCCTAATCTCTGGAATCTGTGAATGTGACCTTATTTGGAAAAAGGGTCTTTGCAGATGTAATTACATTCAGGTTCTCTGAGACGAGATCATCCTGGATTACCAGAGCAGGTGCTATATCCGTTGACAGGTATCCATATAAGAGACAGACGAGGAGAAGGCACAGACCCAGAAGGGAAGACCATGGGAAGACAGGCAGAGATTGGAGTGATGCCATCACAGGCCAAGGAATGCCTGGTGCCACCAGAAGCTGGAAGAGGCAAGGAAGGACTCTCCTCTAGAGCCTTTGGAGGTAGTGCAGCCCTGCTGGCACCTTAACATTGGACTTCTGTACCACAGAACTGTGAGAGATGAATGTGTTGTTTTAAGTCACCCAGCTTATGGTAATTTGTTATGGCAGCCACAGGAAACCACATACACCACTTACCACCTGAGTGACCCTGGCCAAGTTATTTAACCTCCATGAATCAGTCCTCTCAAAGGACACCCAGGGACACAACAGGTAACTGGTTTAGGACGGGTCCTAGCACCTAGCACGTGCTATACGAGTGTTTCTGTCACGGCTGCAGCAAATGCAATAGAGCTTAGATTTCACCCAGTCGGTGCTGGTTAAAAGAGTCACAGTCTGGGAAACAGGAAACTTCTGGAAGAATCTGCCTCAGCTAATCTCAGTGCCTCAGTAGTATTTCCCAAACAGCTGAAGAATACGAAGCTGGAGCAGGGTTCCCTACAAGAGCCCTTGTTTAAATGCCTCTAAATCTGACTGATTTTGGAGATGTGCAACTTCTGGAGGTTTATGTGCTAGGACTTTAACAATGTTTATATTAAAGACTGCATGTATGTTTACTCAAACCCCATGCTCTCCGTAAGCCTTGATCTGCTGTCTTGGTAGCTAGAAGGACCCCACCCCAGAGGAGAGGGACAGCTGCCAGTTTGCCTAGAGATGGCAACTCCGGTGGGTCTGTAGGGAGGGCTTTTCTTAGGGGACATGGAGGGGATTGGTGACTAGGAGCCTGCACTTTCTGGCCCCAAAGACCCCTTCTCACTCTCAGGAGCAACAGTTCTATTTTTCTATGAATCATAGGAGGGCACAGTTCAAAAATGGGAGTGTCCTCTAAGAAGAAATCATAGATGTCAATACCCCATGTCTTAGTGAAGACTCAGAAAGTTTTAGAGCTCAGAAGAGCTCTACAAACCATTTTGACCAACTTTCCCATTTTATAGATGAGGAAAATGAGGCTGAGCCAGGCACACAGCTGACTCAGGGGCACAGAAGGAGCTGGCGGCAGCTGGCTCCATCTCAGGTTCCTCACTCAGATGTTTGTTCTAGGAAGTAGAGCTGAGTGAGAAAGACATTGGGGGCCACAGCAGACACTGGGGCTGTGTATTTATGACTGCCAGTTCTAGGGCAATCCTGAATTTGGTTCTGTGACAGAATGGGCCAACAACGCTTACCTCATCTAGCGTCTCCCTGACTTTCTCAGGCCATCCAGGATACAGAGCAGGTAGAGGTGAGTGAGTGTGTGGGATTCAGCTCTGGACACTGTATCTCTGAGCACGTTTTCTAAAAGCAACAACGACAGTAATAATTCCCATTCAGGATAGCTGGGGAAATTAGAGCATTTTGCCTGTTACAGTGCCTGATGTATTGTGGGTGTGAAATATCCATCAGCTATTGTTATTTTTATGACTACTAGTATGACTACTCACTGTAACTTTGCTTTGGTCAAACTCTCCACTATAAAATGAAGATAATAACAATGACCCACTGAATAGAAATTATGAGTATGGACTCAGTAATCAGAGTGCCTGGGTTCAAATTCCAGTTTTATCCTTATAACCCGTGTGATCTTAGATACATTATTTAATGTATTATTTAATTTCCCTTATCCTGATTTTATAGAATAAGGAATAAAGTCCCTCTCCTCATCTATAAAATCAGGATATCTGATTTTCCTCAATGTATAAAATTGGGATAACAACAGCATGTGCCTGATGGGGTTGTTGTGAAGATTAAGTGAATTAACACATGTGAAGCTGTTAGCACAGCACTTGGCATATAGTATGTGCTCAATGAAGTGTTCATCACTATATTACTTTGACTTTCCCCACAGGACAGTGGTGAGTATCAAATGGGATACTGTATTCAGAAGTAGGCAGTGTATTCAACTGTTAATTATCACCATCATCATCATCATCAAACGATGGGGTCTCCCCCACTACAGTCTGCCCTGGTATCTGTTTATAGTTAATGGTTATTGAGCAGGTGCATTGTGAGAGGCAGTGTGCAGAGGGTGTGTTCTTAGAACAATACTAAGCTGGAAGTCAAGTTTTCAAGAGTCTTACGGCAGCTTTTAAGGTCAGTCATTTAAGGCTAAACTAGTAGTGCTCTGGTGTGACATGTCTATGGAGGGCCCTACATGGAACAGTCGTATGGCCCCCAGGGTTTCCCCTTTTCTGGGAACTGGCCTCATGCACAGTTTGTTCTCTAGTGGCCTTCTCTGTGTGACAGCCCACTGCTGCCGGCCACATCTGGCCAGCTGTGTGGTAGGCCCCATCCATGTCCCCAGGATTTTTCAAATTGGATCTGGGGAAATAAAATCAGCCCATCTCTGATGGCATAGCTGTGCAATGTGAGGCGGGGACTCTGTAGCAGCCAAGTTTCTACCTACTTCAGTCTCTGCAGGAAAAGAGAATGAAACTGGTGTGCAGAAAAAATAAAAGGAGTAAGTGCGTGGGAAGGCCCTAAGAACATGTGAAGCCATGGGACTCAGTGGCATCCCTGTCCTTCCCAAGTAATGTGAGACAGACCATATCCTTCTGATATGCACCCTGTTTTACCTAAGTACTTTGAATGGTATTCCTATTATGTGCAACCAGGAGAGACATCCTCTCCCTTCTAGAACCAGTCCAGTCATCTCCAATGCTACAAAAATTTTCCTGACCTCCTCCCCCACCAACCTGTATCTATGACAGTGCATCTGCACCTACTTCCTTGTGGCACTCTTTAGTCCCCCTGTAGTACCAGCTTCTTGAGGGCACTGTCTGGGTCTTATTTGTCCCACAGTTTCATGTCCTGACCCAGTGCTGGGGCTTTGTTTTTAAATGAATACATGAATGACATAGAGGACATGCACACAGCAGCTGGGTGGTAGGCCAAATGACCTCAGTGATCTTTTTGAAACTAGAGATTCTCTAATGTGATCCTAGGTTATCTGTAAAGGGAAATTCTGAAGAAATTCAATGGATGGTTCCAGAACTCCAGAGGTTGATAGTCTCAATTTCATATTATTCCAATTGTACTTCCATATCTATGTCTTTCCTTTTCCTTGACACAGGTGTGTCTCTAGCACCTCTCTTATGGTTTGGAGTCTTGAATTACTAGGATCACTCTTACGTTCACAGATGGAGGAAGGAGAGGCGAAGGAGGCAGGGAGACTTTGCAAGTGAGAGATGACTTTGTGAAGAGCTAAGAGGAAATTCATGAGGTGTATGAGTGAGAGAGAAATCACCAGAAGAAGTGAACTGAATTATAAGCTGAGTAGCTGAGAGGGGAGAGGGCTTGGTGTCTGCAGGCACCTCATCTGATCAGTCAACTTGGAAACAACTACATTGACTGAAGCCGTAAGATGTTAGGATTCTCTGTTCCTGGTGACCTAAAAGATTCCTTTCTTGTCCCAAAGTGCTCAGCTTGATCACAGGGAACAGTCTTGGCAGGGGAGAACCTGGCCACAGGTCATGAGGTCATCCACGGCTAAGTCTACTTGCCTTCATGGAGAGAAGCATGCGGCTTTGGGTGATTTCTTTGAAACCCCTCTAGAGGCTTCTAAAGATTGTTTAGTGGCATCTGGTTTTTAATCCTGGATTTCAAACTTGTTGATTTTTGTCCTTACCATCTGTTTCTCAATTTTCCCTGGAACTCTTTTTTGGAGGGACAAGTAGGAAAAGAAATATTGTATTTTTAATTCTTTCTGGTTTGCCTTCCCATCCCAGTCACAGCATTAGAAAGGGAAAATCTACTGGTCTGATGATACTCTGAGAGGTTAGACACCAGGTTCCCCTCACCAGCTGCAGCACATCTCCCTGCGGGAGGGATACTTTTCCCCTTTCTTCCCTGATAAAATGTGAGACAAACTGAGCATAGTCTTGAGACTATTTAATGTCTGCACCCAAAACACTAGCCTGTGCTACTTGCAGCAGTCATGGTGGAGAGGAGCAGGCACGCTGGGATCTGGCTGCCTGCGTCCGAATTCCAGCTGAGCCCGTTCCTAGACAAGTGCGTGGGCAATAGTCTGACCTCTTGGACCCAGTCTACTAGCCTCTAAAGGGAGATAGTGACAGCACCTACCTCACTGAGGCCTTGCATATTATCTTATTTAATCCTTTCCTTGCCTCAGTGTCTAGGATTTAGCAAGCTCTCATAAACATTAGTTATTATTATTACTTAATATGAATAGCATTTTAAATAATAAAGTGGGAGAAAGCAAAGTTACCTGCTCTGCACTGGCCAGAGAACTTGTAGCAAGGAGAATTCCAGGTGGAGCACACAGGCCTTTCCTTGAGTTCATCCCATTCTGAAGAATTTGGTGTTGCCATATATGGGACAGGAAGATTAGGAATGGTCATTTCCAAACTGGAGAATTCCTTAGTGAATATTTCTCCATTGTGATTCATCTGTTGTGCCCTCCATTTTCAGTGGTCATGGTTGTTCCAAACCAGCCATGAATTAAGGAACATTGCACTATGGTAAGCTCAGTGCCACCCCGACCGAAGTATCTCCAGTTCTACAAACCTGGGTGGTAAGTGGGACGATGGATACAGGCTTCCTTTGCAAATGGTTGCTGAGCATTGTAGACACCCTCAATTCTAGGGGGATGCAAGTACCTCAGCATATAATTCTGGTCATCAGAAAGAAGGCAGTAATAACTGAGTTACCCTTCTGGACAAAATGATGGCTCTCTCATTGTAAGAGGTTAAGAAGCTGATTATTCTTCCCTCTGCAACTACTATTTATTGCATGAGATTTCAGGAGATGAGGATAAAAAGCAAGTTTATAGAGACATGATGAGATTGTATAAATAAAGTAAAGTAATATCTGGGACAGATATACCAAAGAAAATTGAGCGCATAACATCTAACTTTGCAGCCCATACTCAGCCAGAACTCTCATTGAATTAAAGCACAGACTGCATAATTATGTACACAAAATGCCTTTAAAGTTCTTCCATAAATGTGGAGGAAAAAAGGATAGTCTGTTTAGAGCTACTAAAGCAAAATTCCTTATTGTGGGTTTATAGGCACTTGTACAAGTGGTTCCCAAATACCCTTTTTAATTTTTTAATTATAAATAAGAAAGAACAGATTCTACCCTTACAACTTCCACTCCCTTGCAGTCTGTAGGCACAGAGGACAGAGTTCTTAGAAAAAAATGAAAGCTTAATTCTAGGCCTCTAATACTGAAGTTATAGTCAGATTGAACATTGATTACATTTAAATCCACCATATTTTTACTTTGAAAACCACATATTATTTAACATCTTGAATGCTTTACATTTGTTGAAAACCTCTCCCTATATTTTAAGGCCTTTATCATAATCTTTGTTTTTATTTCTTAATTTTTCTTTTCAAATAAGTGAGAGAATCAAGTTGAATGAGCAATAATTTGTAAGTCATCCAGTTAATATAGAAATTCTGGGATTCTAGCTTTCTCTTGGTGCTTGTCATCATTTTGTTGAAATCAAGCAGTCTCTACATGGAGGAGGATTCGTCCCTAGGATGTGCAGAAAGAGGCAATGTCTTGCTCCTGGCTGTAAGACAGCTGACTGCTGCTGCTGCAACTCACAATCGAGCAATGACTCAGGGACCTGGCTGGCAAAGGGGAAGGCAGTGGCTATGGAGAGTTGCTGTTAAACACCTGGAGCCCCAAACTAATATGCGATTGACTGAGTCACCCCAGCTCCAACACCTACCGTTACTGAGAGTGCCAACGTGGAGATAGCTATGCAGACTGCATAGGTCCATTTGTCATTCATTTGAGTATTCCTTCGTTATAGCTCTTAACACTACTGAACTCTGATTACATGACATGGAAATGTATGACATGAAGGATTTGGGGGGATGGAGGAGGATTTGCCCTCAATCCCACAGCCCCTGAGAGGTTGACTTGTCTTCATATAAAATAGTTATCAACTAACTTGAGACCATAAGAGTTATATCTTTAAAGGTATCATATAGCTGCTTTTATAACAAGTATTCACAACTATCATTTCATAAATTTTTCCAATATCCATGGAGATGAGTACGGATTCTTGTTCTCATTTTACCAAGGAAGAGAGTCTCAGTACTAAATGTGGGAAAAGTACTTGATCTCACCAGCATGAAAAGAAGTACACATTAAAACAAGAAAGCATACCACATTTTGACCATCAAACTAGCAAAGATATATAGACCATCAAATTAGCAAGATTTAATAAATAGATAATGTCTTATGCTGGCAAGGTTGCACTGAGATGGATATTCTTTTTCTGCTGATGGGAGTACACACATGTTGGTTAAGCCTTTCTGAAGAGCAATTTACAAAAGTGTATCAGGGCCTTTAAAAGTATTCATACCTTTGGATGTAGTAATTTTATTTCTGAGATTTCCTTCTAAGGAAGTAATAAGAAATGTGAACACATTTTGCATGCAAAGATATTTCTTATAATATTCTTTATAACGGTGAGAACTTGGAAATAACCTAAATATGTAACCATAGGAAATGGTTATGACACAACTACATAATGGAATATTATGGAGCCCCTAAAAATGATGAATTTAAAGAACTTTTAATAAGATGAGAAAAAATTCAGAATGTATTGTTAAGTGAGAAAAGCAGGATAAAAGACTTACAAAATAGCATGATCACGGTTATATAAAAACATGTATGTAAATCCATTCAAACTAGACTGGAAGAAAATATTACTTAGTTAACTTGCCCAAGGTCACACAGCTGCCAAGCAGCGGAGCCAGCACCTAAACCCAGTTCTTCTGACACTTATCCCAATGTGTCCTTCCCCATACCAGCGTGTCTCTGAAAACATTTAGTTCGAGCAACACATTATTGCTTGTTTAAGTTATTAGAAAACAAACCATTCATGGAATTAAGCTAGAGTTCATTATTACTTTGATTAGGTCCAGGAATACAAGTAAGCTTTGGGGTATTGCTCAACTTCCCCAGTCCTGCAAGTTGCTGACACCACACCCACATTTAGAACAGTCGAGGGTGCTGAGCCCACTGCCAGAACTTAGGTTCCAAAATGTATTACCTGCACTAGATATTAAAGCCCCTTAACACAAAAAACCATAAAAATCCAATACAGAAGATGACTTGGAAAGGTTAATTTTTCCAGTAGTTTTCAAACTGAACTAAACAGCAAAATTACCGGGATGATTTTCTCAAAATACAGATCCAGCTCCCACCCCAAGAGATTATATTTTAGCACGTCAGGGTAGAGCCCTGGCCTCTGTATTTTACAAAGTACTCTGGGCAAAACCCTCTTTAAACCATTCTAACCAGTGGTAGAAATGTGTCTGATGAGGTCCCTATATGTACAATGAGTTACATGTGGTGATTCCACCATTTAAGGTTGGAAAAACTCCTCTCAAAGTCAGGACTCATTTATAATGAGCATTCTGGCCACTGAGTCCTGTAACCACTTGGCTCATCCACTCAATGGGTAATGGGGGAATCACTTTCTCTTCCAGTGTTGCCTGTATTGGTTATTTACTGCTGCTTAACAAAGGACCACCAAAGCTTAGTGGCTTCAGACAACAAACATTTATTATCTCATAATAATCAAAAATCTGGGCACAGCTTAACTGGGTGCTCCTGGGTGAAGGTCTCTCCTAAGGTTGCAGGCAAGTTGTTGACCAGAGCTGCGGGCTCATGTGAAGGCCAGAGACAGGGAGAGAGGGGGAGAGAATCTGCTTCCAAGCTCATTTATGTAGTTGTTGGCAGGTCTCTATCCTTCTTCACTGGGCTAACTCACAACATGTAGCTGATTCCCCACAGAAAGAACAATCAGAGAGTGAGTGAGTGAGCGAGCGAGCGAGCGAGCGAGAGAGAGAGAGAGAGAAAACAAGAGAGACAGAAAACAAGAGAGAGAACAAGAGAATGTGCACCCAAGATGGAAGCCACTATCTTTTTATGATCTAAACTTGGAATAGACACCCCCTCATTTTTTCATATTTGTTAGAAGAGAGTCAACTTTAGCACATAATCAAGGGGAAGCAATTATACAAGGGTGTGAACACTAGGACCAGGATTCACTGTGGGCCATCTTAAAGGGTACTTGACACACTGTCCTTGGCAAACAGCAGAGATAAAATTCCACACCAAACCACCTTCACCTTTATCCTTCAATTTCTACTTGGTTACCTAGGCAGAGGTGAGGCTGGAGTGAACTCTGCCTATTGATGGTATTAATAGTTAAACCAATAGGCCTCAAGCAGAAGGAAAACCAACCTGCAAATTTAGTGCAGGTCAATGCCAGAATTTTCACACATACAGCATGAGCTGTGGATGTCACGTTAGGCATCCATAGAGACACTCAGTCAACAGGGTCACTCCCTCTCTTTTTGTCTTTTAAAGGAGTGCATGTTTGAAATACCTTTGGGGACGATTGTTTTCAACTCCTATCTTTTTTTCCCTAATTTGTGAAACAGTTCTCAATTCTCCTAGAAAAGATAATTGAACTTCATGTCCTGACCTCAACTGCAATTTGCTCAGGGGCTAGTACAACTATATCCTCCCTCTTCTTTGGAAGATAGATAACAACAAATATTGAGTAAAAAATAAATGTATTTATTTATACTTTATACCTATATATAAAAATATATAGTTTACCCTTGAACAATTCGGGTTTGAACTGTGTAGGTCCACTTATAAACAGATTTTTTTCAAGTTAACGTGGATCATGGGATGTGAAACCCACATATAGGGAAGGCCAACTTTTCATATATGCAGATTCCACAGGGCCTACTGTGGGACTTGAGTATGTGTGGATTTTGCTATATGTGGGGGTCCTAGAACCAATTCCCCGCATATGCCAAGGGATGACTCTGTATGTGTATAAATATGGTGTATGCATATGTGTGTGTGTATATTTATGTATTTGTATATACACAAACATACCCCCCACACTTCACTGGGACCATCTGGGGTGCCTCAGCTTACCCAACCATCTCCAGTTCAGTCTTGGTAGCAGAACCTTCTAGTAATGTGAACAAAGCTAGGTTTCCAGACTCAACTAGTTTATTCACCAGACCTACCATGTAAAGTTAAATCCAACTTGCCATCTGGTTGCCAGATGACCAGTGCTACAAGCATTTTCCAACATCTCAACTTGCAATTGAGTCAGAGCCACAAATTAAAGCAGCAAATACAGCTGCACTAGGGCTGCTTTTAGGGTGGGGTATTTTCTGTCTCTCCCCATGAAATCACTGGTGAGGAGGGAGTCCCCATTGTCATTTCAGCTGCCAAGACATTTCATGCTAAGGAACTGTGAAAGGGAAGTCGCTAATGATATGAAATCCCTTTTTATGGCCCAGGCTGGGCCACGGCCACCAGATGGGTGGCGTTTTTCCCTGACAGACCACTAGGAGAAGTTCTCAACAACTGGGGCTGATCCCTCTGTTTACAGAAGGTGAAAGGACAGGCCAATCCATAAAATGTCCAAGGACTCTGGGGGCATTGGCCTGTCTCCATGAGCCACTATCCCCTCCCTCTTCGATACCTCGAAATTTTAGATGAGAGATTAAGTTAGCTAGGTTCAGAGGAAAGTAGAAGAGGAAATACTTTTGGCAGATCACTGAGGAAAACTGAAAGTAATTCCCAAGGTACCTGTTTGAGTTGTGGAAAGTCCCACTGGAGTCCATGTCCACCCTGAGCCAAGGCAGCTGATGGCCTGAGGACTTGCACAAAGGGGTGGCCAAGGGAAGTACTCGTGGTACAGTGGAAAGACCCTGCTTTAGGGAGTCCATGTCTTACTTTTGTTATTTTTGGCTGTGTAATCTTGTGTAACACACTAGAACTTTCTGAATTTTATGTCCTTATCTATATGAAAACATTACCTACTTCAGATGATTGTTATGAAATTAAGTGATGTCTTACCCATAGGAAGGAATATTAAGATAATGACACTATTAAAGATATATATATATATATATATATATATATATATTTATTTATTTTTTTTTTACCATTCTGTCTTTGTGACAGAAATTCTGCTACCAGAGAGGTATGACTATGGGATAAGGTGCTATGCTCTTGGTGCCCTATTTTAAAAGCAAACATCTTTGAAAAAAGGTAACACAGAATCTGCGAGTGATCAGTCAATAGATTTCTCCCCAGCAAATAAGTATTTTAAAGTACTGAGGAGCGGGGATGCAAGAGAGAGAGATCTGGGAGAAACCGGATGCTATCTTCCAAGAACGGAAATGCATTTGGGAATCTGCTCACAGGGAGAAGGAGACCCTCCTGGCGGGGAGACCACTTGATTGGAGTCTTAGGTTTGAGGTAGTTAAGTCTCTGTCTCCCACTGAACTGTAAATTCTTGTTTCCTGTTTACCGACGTTTCCCCATTGGTTATTACAGTGCTTCCTGTGCAATAGTTTCTCAATGAATATTTGTAGAATAAAAGTTGCATTTTGCAGACTTCAATCAGCCAATGCACTCAGGCTCTAGGGCCACGTCTCCTGGATACACTTCCTTCCCTGACCTCTGGCCTTTTCCTATGACATTTCTGAGGGGAGTGCAAACCCCCATATCTCTGGCTTCCTGACTCACCAGAAGCCAGAACAGAGGTATGTGTGGTGTGGTTCCTCCTGCAGACAGGTCAACTCCTCATCATCTAAGACTTCCTGGAGTCTGCATGGGCACCGATTCCAAGTGTGACACGCAGGTGTGGGTGAGGTCCCTGAGTCAGGTGCCTGTCATCAGGAGCCAAAGAGCCAGCAGGCTCCCATGCCAGGGGCTGGCCTGACCTGGCGAGTCCAGGCACAGCCTACTGCATGCTTTGGGTCTCACTTTTTATAACTAGACCTTCTCTGATCAGTTGTGTGATTCTTCTGTATGAAACTAAATCAAATGTTACAGCTCTTGGGTAACTAGAGGGCAGACATAGGCTCAGAAAAAAACCCAAAAAAACAAAGAAACCATACCACCACCACAATAAAAATCCAACCAACCAACCAAACAAACAAATGTTTCCCAGTAACCAAGATACTGAATTAAGGGACCAAGAAAATCAGCAAGTATCAAATCAGTGAAGTGTCAAATTGGCTTTTGCCTAATTAAAATAGCAGCTCAAATTTCCCTTTTTCTCCAGGGCATTCACAGTAGATTTTTAGATTGTTAGATGCCTGATCCTCAGAGCAGATTAAAGCATCCTCCCTGTGTCTTGCTGACACAAATGCAAAGGCTACCAATGCTAGGCCTTTGAGAGGGAGTGGGAAGCATTGACCACCAAATGATAAAGTTAGTGAGATTTATCTTCGAGAAAAATTTCTTCTTTTTGGTGTTTCACCCTCTGATCCAACATTAACATTCTGCTCTCTTCCTTCTTCTCTAGAAAAAAAATAAATGAAAAAACAATTTACTCACTATTTATTCTCCCAAAACATATTTGTATTTTTAAAAGCTAGATTTGATCAAAAAAGGAGACACTAATGGCCCAAGGTTTAGGGGTGCTGTGGAAATTTTGTTGTGTCAAGGAGATCTCCCTGGGGCCTGTCAAACTCACCACAAAGCAACCACCTATTTCACATATGTGCAATGACAGAATGGCCAGGGGAGATTCTAAAGTTTTAAATGTCTGTGAAGAAGAGCGGATATTCCTTGGAATGAAATGTTTGTTGAACTCAACAGAGATGAATTTAGACTATGGGGGAAACTTAATCCCAAGCTAAACCAACCCTAGAACCCGGGGCTGCAGAAATCCCGCTGGAGAACCATCCATACCTGGGCAGTGGCCTGTTAGTATCAAGGGGCTGATTTTGGTGAGAGGTACAGAAATGACTGATCTGGAACAATTCTTTAGTCTAGACAAGGCAAGAACACAGGCTGAAATGTGCTTTCAGAATTACAGACATTATCAGAAATATATTTCATGGGTTTTTTGTTCCATAACACTGAAATTACAATATGTTTTCTGGGAAGTGTCACTTGGTTGGAAGGGGTCCCAAACCAATTTCTGAATCTCTCTCTGTACTGGCTCTAGTTCTGTTGCACACCCAAGACTCTCTCGACCTTTGGGCAGAGTCTACTTGGGACACATCACAGAACCGGGGGCTCCATGTGCTTAGCTCCTGTTATCACTAAAGTAGGTGAGAGTGAGGCCAAGTGTGAAAATGATAAAATAGCTCCTGCTCACTGAACACAGACTGTGTGCCAGGCACAGCACTAAGCACTTTGTGTATATTATCTTATTTTTTTACAGCTTTATTAAAGTGTTATTGGTGTACAATAGACTGTATATATTCAACATGTACAATTTAAGTTCAGAAATATTCCATGGATAATACCCATGGAATTATCACTACAATCAATAATGAACACAACCATAACCCTCAAAAGTTTCCTGATGCCCCTTTCTTATCCCTCCTTCCAGCCTCTCCCTGGCCCACACCCTTGACCTCAGACAACCACTCATGAGCTTTCTGTCACTATCGATTGTTTGTATTTTCTAAAGTTTCACATAAATGGAATCATATAGTATGGCCACTTTTTCATCTGACTTCTTCATCCAGCATAATTATGTTGAGATTCATCCATGATATTACATGTAATAACATAGTTCATTCCTTTTTATTGCTAAATATTTCATTGTATGGGTTCACCACAATTTGATTCTCCAGTCATCTACTGACAAACATTTGAATCATTTCCAGTTGTACAGCACATTATAAGGCAGGTTTTAAAACAGAGGTAGTTTGCCTCCTTCAACCCAGTGGAGTTCCAGAAAATCTACTTTCTGAAAATAGCAAGAAGTCCAGAAGTCAAGTTGAACCCTCTTAGAGAGACCCACCTTTTTCCATTAGTAGTCCAGGGATCCAAATGCTTGCGAGTGTCCTATGCAGTCCTGTCTTAGAGCACTGGTCGCAGCATTATTTCAGGGGATAATGACCTTCCATAGGCTCAGCTTAGAGAACTTTGCACCTTCAATGGCCTGACCCATGATGGTCAGCTCGTGGCTTTCAGGTCATCACACAGTCACAGCTCAGGGTGAGGTAGCTCTGCTTAGGACTCACTGCTTTGTCTGCAGCCTCACAGACCCAAAACTGTACTTTCCACACATTGTGTCTCAGTGCTGCACTAGCCCTCTGGTACTATTACATCTTGAACTCAAGGCAATATGTCAGTAGCCCAGGATTCATACCCAGAACTGACTTAGAAGATGTGCTCTTACCACCACGCGACAGGGGTAGAAACAGAGGTCTCTATAAATGACTCTTGGGTAGCAGGTGGTCAGCTAGGCAGGAGACATAGTTCTGCCAGAGTCAGAAGTAAAAGAAAATATGAGTCTACAATATATGTATCAGGAGCATATTGTCAGGAACATGTGTGTTGGGGACGTATATGTCAGGAACAGCATGAAGAGGGAAGGACCTTGCCAGTTCCAAGCAAGCTGTGTCATGCTTCTTCCTGGGGTTTTTGCTACAAAGAACTGGCCTTTCCTAGAGACTTCAGTTACCTAGTTCAAGAGCTGCAAAGACCTAGGCTGGCCTCACAAACCCTCTCTAATGCAGAGAGCTATGTGCTTAAGAACAGGGGCAATGTGGCAGATGTTTGAGCTACACAGCCTTGGGCTACCCACTGCCCTCCTTGTGTATCAGTTTTCTCATCTACAAAATATGGAAAATAATTGAATCTTCTTCAAGGCTTGTAGTGAAGATTAAATGTGGTGGTAAACGTAGAGTTTAACACCGTGCGCATCACGAGGTGACAGCTCTGTTCTTATTTGATAGGGGGTGTTCTCCTGCCTTCACATTTCAGACAGAAAAGCCACTCCCAGCAACTTTCAGAGGAGCACAGAGGGTCTAAGTGAGTCCCCTCCATGAGTCCTTGGGGTCTTCCCAGAAGAGGAGGTCAACCAAAGTCAGCTCTGCACAGGACTGCTCCAGTGAGGTACTGGCATGTGGGTAAAGGCTTGTGTGCTTGAATCTATGGGGATAGATATGAAGGATTAGTCAGGGCTTCTGGAAATATTCTTTATAAGAATATTTATACTGTACCCAGAACAAAGTCTTTCTTTACCCATGTGAAGAGAGATTATTAACATTGAGAACCCACAGGGCAAATCGGATATAAAGTGAGGATCTCTTTGTACTTGTTTCTGAGAGGGAAATATTCCTCAATTGCAGCCTTCCCTCCCTGGGGTATTCATATGACACATCCACACACCCTACCCCACATGCTCACACCCCCCACCTAGACTTGCTGGAAAACATTTGAGACCTTCTCCAGAGAAAGAACCCAGATCTGAGCCCTTAGGACAGGAATGCTCCCTTCACATGTTACAGGTTAAAATTTTAATGCTCTTTTCTTACCCTCTCCCATATGCTATAAAATACATCTGTCTACATTTTTTTTTCAATTTGAAAGCAGTTTATTAACTGACCAGATTACAAAAATAATCATGGTAGACACCTTAGTTCATTCTTCTAATAAGCCTGTTGATCTGGTCTTCCCTGTTGCCAGCATCTCCACCTTCTACCAAATGGGTTGTCTTTTTCTTCATTCCACCCCATGGAGATGATAACTTGAAAGGCCACAGGAAGTTATTTGCTTCTTTGAAGCATTTTCCAACAGTATAGATCTCATGAATGAGATCCTCCATGCAGATGATGCCATATTTACCAAGAGATTGAGCAATAAAAGTGTTATCTGTCAACGCAATTCATTTCTTATTGATTTTGCCATAACCATGCTTGCAGATTAGTTCATTTACTGACTTCAGGTTTGGGTACCCCCATGCGATATATGGTTCTACAATCCTCAGCATGTTAATTGAAGCCTTGCTAAGCTTAACAAAGGTTCCATTGAAGATCTGGCAAAGGCGAAGAAGCTGCAACACCTTTTGGACATTTAGGCTCATACCGTTGATACGTCTGATCCTGATGACAAAGGCCAATTTGGGTTCTGCAGGTACATAGAAGTGGCCAGCTTTTCTTGCCATCCTAGCCATTCAAATCTCAGTTCTGCACATCTGCCTATATTCCTTGTGATAATGCTTAGCTTTTTCATAGATAAGCTTCCTCCTTACCTTTCGAAGCATCTTTTGGGCAAACTTCTTTCACAGGTGCTTGCTCTTCAGCTCTGCGAAATTCCTGCACTTTTTCTTAAGAGTTTCTGGCACAGCAGGAGCCTTCTTTTTCTTCTCTTCAACACTCTCCATGGTTCCAGCCAGGAAAGAGGCTATGTCTACATTTTTTGAATGACCTACCAAGTCACTCAAATTTCAGCAAAAGATGGAACTTGCTGCCCTTGGTGATACTGCAGATCTCATTTGCATTAGTTTTGTTGGTCTTTCTTCATATTCTGGGGGGAGAGAGGGCATCCTTCTTTGTTCATGACAACTAATCACTTTCTGTGCTCTCTTTCTGCCAGCTTGGTTTACAATAAGCTTCCTCTGGCAGACCATCTGAAAGTGAGTCCAGTCGCCTGTATGTGGGTGAGTGTGTGTACATGTTCTCTATTTCCTTTTATTAACTTAGGGACCATTTCTCACCTTGTTTTCTAGCTTTGCAGCCAAACTGAGTACAGGGCTCTTATTGATTTTCGTGGCCTGGAGTTGGGTTTCTCTCAATGAAAATGAAACATGCTCAGATCAGTCCCATGGAGCATGGAGCAGGCAGAGAAATGAGCCATAAATTCAGGTGGACCCAGCTAGGGGCTGCAATGGGATTTAATTCCTTCTTTGAGTGTAGGCCAATTATTGCAGTTGGGCTTAAACTGGCTGTACAGGGCAGATTTTGGGGGCTTTTACTGTGAAACATAATTTCCATTATTTACTCTAATCACATGAGTTCTTCTAGCACACAGAATTACTGTAGATTGCATACAACTCAGCTTACCTGGAATATTAGTTCTGAGGCCAGTAAATTTGAAGTGGGAGGGGCTTGAAAAGGGAGAGGTTCTCTATTCTATCCTAGTGTGTTTGTCATTGCTGGGCACATGTGTGTTAGGGAAAGAAGAAATGTTCTTATACCACATTTAACTTTGAAAATGGCATTAGAGTTCTGTAAACCAATAAAGTTTTGTTTTTTAAAGTCAATGGAAATAGACAACTTTTGGGAGGGATTTGAACTGTATTTCTGCTGTTTCTATTAGGCAAACACAGCTGAATGATTTCTTAACTCTCTTGTTAAAATACTGGACTCGGTACCCTGATTAAAGGCCACTGTATTGAATCATTATGTTTCAGGGATGGGGTTTGACCTGATGGGATATTCATATTTATGCAGAATGAGCGGTTTTTTTAATCTAGAAGGAGACAACCAAGCAGCCAACTCCTGAGGTTGAGAGCATGACTATGTCTCTTCTCTTAATTTCCAAAGAGATTAAATTCCATAAAACTTTTTAACCTCAGAGTTCCCATGTCGAAAAGAGCAGAGCCTGCAGAGGTTGCTCATTTTGAATATTTTTCTTTTAATTATATTTTATGGTGAAATAAAAAGACTGCTGGCTGATTGTTTGCTGTTTTTAAATAAAACTTCTGTGAGGAGAGTCAAGGTAGAATTTCCTCTCGGTATTTTGTTTGCTTCCTTTCTTCCCACTTCTCTTTGCTCATCTTGCCAAAACTAACGTTTCTCTATGGCTTTGGTATGCTTTATCCTCTAGCAGGACGTTTGATCTCTAAAGATTTAAAAGTTTGGAGTAAGCATTGGTGGCCTTGAGTTTGCAAAAATCATTCTTAATCCCCTTAATGTCTTGCTTTTTTGAACATGCCATTGCCCAGTAATGTGGCTTCACTTATGTAAGATCCAATTAATCAATTCAAAACAGCACTGGACAAATACCTGGTGAATTTGGAACAGTATACCTAGGCTGAAATAAGCTTTTGAGAAGTCGTGATTTCATCATATATGACCCTCAGAACTCTGCATGTGGAACTGGCTTAGGAATCTAGATGGGGCTTGAGTCAAGGAGAAAGCCACTGTCATCCTTAATGCTGGTTGGTATTGGTCTAGCAACTCTCAAGGAACTATTGTAATCTTTCCTTTTTCCCAATCTGTTGTTCATTCTCCTTCAGAGGAAAGGGAGTTCTCATGTCCTGGTTATTGTGCAGCATCTTAAGCATAAAACCAGTAAGACCAGTGCTCATGGCTAAATCCTAGGCCAACACCTGCTTTCTTTTCTACCACCCAGGCTCATCCTTGCAACCACCCTGCGAATTCAGACCACTGATCATGAGGTAAGCTAAGTGTGTGGATAAACTGAGAAAATTCATTCCACTTCTGTACCTACTATCAGGGAAAATTATGCTGTTTGAAAGTCTTTACCAGGTTATTCTGAATTTGTATTAAGAATTATTTTTTTTAAAAAGTATTCAATGAAATTTAAAAAGTAGAATTGTGGTACTGGCATAAAAACTGACACATAGACTAATGGAACAGAACAGAAAACCCAGAAATAATTCCACTCATCTATAGTGAATTTATCTTCAACAAAGGTGCCAAGAACATACAGTGGGGAAAGGACAGTGTTTTCAATAAGTGGTGCTGGGAAAACTGGATATCCATATGCAGAAGAATGAAACTAGACCCTTATCTCTCACCATATACAAAAATAAAATCAAAATGGATTAAAGACTTAAATCTAAGATCTGAAACTATAAAACTACTAAAAGAAAACATTGGGGAAATGCTTTGGGAGATTGGTCTGAACAAGGACTTCTTGAGTAATACCCCCAAAGCCCAGGCAACCAAATCAAAATTGGACAAACAGGATCACATCAAGCAAAATGCCTCTGCACAGCAAAAGAAACCATCAACAAAGTGAAGAGACAACCCACAGAATGGGAGAAAATATTTGCAAACTACCCATTTGACAAAGGATTAATAACTAGAATATATAAGGAGCTCCAACAACTCAATAGGAAAAAATCAAATAATCCAATTAAAAAATGGCCAAAGGATCAGAATAGACATTTCTCAAAAGAAGACATACAAATGGCTAACAGGTATGTGAAAAAATGCCCAACATCATTAGTCATCAAAGAAATGCAAATCAGAACTACAATGAGATAGCATCTCACTCAAGTTAAAATGGCTTTTATCAAAAAGACAGGCAATAATGAAGGCTGACAAGAATGTGAAGAAAGGGGAACCCTTGTGCACTGTTGGTGGGAATGTAAATCAGTACAACCACTATGGAGAACAGTATGGAGGTTCTTCAAAAAACCAAAAATAGAACTACCATATACACTCCTGGGTATATATCCAAAGGAAGGGAATTCAGTATATTGAAAAGATATCTGCACTCCCATGTTTATTGCCATGTTAAGATATCACAATAGTCAAGATTTGGAAGCAACCTAAGTGTCCATCAGTGGATGACTGGATAAAGAAATTATAATACATATACACAAGGGAATATTATATAGCCCCCAAAAGAATGAAATCCTGCCATTTGCAACAACATGGGTGGAACTGGAGAACGTTATGTAAAGTGAAATAAGCCAAGCACAGAAAGACAAATCTCACATGTTCTCACTCATATGTGGGAGCTAAATTAAGAACAATTGATCTCATGGAGACAGAGAGTAGAATGATGGTTACAAGAGGCTGGGAAGGGTAGCAGGGAGAGGGGATAAAGTGGGGATGGTTAATGGGTGCAAAAATATAGTTAGAGAGTTAGATAGAATGAACAATATTTGGTAGCACAACAAAGTAACTATCATCAACAATAACTTAAGGTATACTTTAAAATAACTAGAAGGGTGGAATTGGAATGTTCCTAACACAAAGAAATGTTAAATGCCTGAGGTAATGGATACCCCAATTACCCTAATTTGATTAATTCACACTGTATGCCTGTAATAAAATATCACATGTACCCTATAAATATATACAACTATTATTACCTATAATAATTTTAAAAATACATAAAAATAAATAAAATAAATAGAACTGTAAGAAAACAGGGCCTACTTGATAACATGTAAGAGTTAGGTCACTTTTTTAAAGACAAAAAGCAGTTTACTTTTACTGAAATAGCAAGGCCTATAGTTCCTGAAATCCTAGAATTCTTTTATTCTGACAAGACTGGGGGATTTTTGGTCAGAGTTCTGAGTTGCCAACAGCAGAATCCATCTTGGTCAGTTTAAGCAGGAAAGGGGTTTATTCAAGAAAATCAAGGAGGGGCAGAAAGTAGGCTCTGAGCCACTCGGGAACAAGGCCTGGCCACTCCACAGGAGCTTCTGGGGCAAATCTGCCTTTGCCATCATTGCTTTGCACCAGTTAGAAAACGGGAACGGATACAGGTAGCTCTGCCAGTGCTGATCTTGAAGATCTAGAAGCCTCTACTGTCACAAAAATCCCTCACATTGCTCATTTCCAAACCTAAGACTGTCATGGTGGATCTGATTGGTGGAATCTAGGTTACCCTAGCTACAAGTAAGTCTGGGTATGCAAGATTTCTGGCTTCTACTCTGGGAAGGTGCAACTTATAATATGGAATATTATTAAAAGGTAAGGAAGAAATAATCAAAATTAAAACCATTTGTGCTTCAAAGAACACCGTCAGAAAGTGAAAGGCAACCCACAGAGTGGAAGAAAAGCTTTACATATCATATATATAATAAGAGACTTGAATTTCTCACATGGAGAGAAACCTTACAACTCAATAATGAAAAGAAAAAATAACTGAATTAAAAATGGGCAAAGTATCAGAATAGACATTTCTCCCAAGAAGACATACAAATGACCAATCAGCATGTGAAAGATGCTCAATATCACTATCCATCAGGGAAATGCAAATCAAAACCACATTGAGATACCATTATGCACCCACTAGGGCAGTTGTAATAAAAAAGACAGATCAAAAAGACAGGTGTTGGTGGGGATATGGAAAAAATGGAACCTTCATGAATTGCTGTAGGGAATGTAACATGATGCAGCCACTTTTGGAAACAATCTGGCAGTTTTGCAAAAGGTTAAGCATAGAGTTACCTATCACTCAGGAATTTTACTCCTAGATATATACCCCAAAGAACTGAAAGCATGAGTTCACATAAAACCTTTTACATGAATGTTCATAGCAACATTACTCAAAATAGCCAAAAAGTGGAAACAATCCAAGTGTCCATCAACTAATTAATGGATCAACAAAATGTGTATATCTACACAATGGAATATTATTTGGCCATGAAAAGGAATGAAGTACTGCCATATGCTACAGCATAGATGAACCTTGATAACATTACTCTAGGTGAAAGAAGCCAGTCTCTAGGGACCAGCTACTATATGCTTTCATTTATATGAAATGTTCATATATTAGTTTTCTAGGGCTGCCATTACACAGTATCATAGACTGGGTGGCTTAAACAACAGAAACATATTTTCTCGCAGTTCTGGAGGATAGAAATCTGAAATCAAGATGTCAGCAGGGTTGGCTTCATTCTCGAGCCTCTCTCCTTGGCTTGCAGATGGCCATCTTCTCCTTGTGTCTTCACATGGTCTTCTCTCTGTGCCTGTGTCCTAATCTCTTCTTTTAAGGACACCAGTCATATTGGGTTAGAGCCCATTCTAGTGACCTGTTGTCACTTAATTACCTCTTTAAAGACCCTGACTCCAAATGTAGTCACATTCTGAGGTTTGGGTGTTAGGACTGCAACATATGAATTTCAGGGGGACACAATTCAGCCTTTAATAGTCCATAATAGGCAAATATATAGAGACAGAAGATTAGTAAATTAACGGTTGCCTAGGGCTTGAGAGTGATGGGAGTTTGGGAGATGATGGCTAATGGGTCCCAGTTTTCTTTTTGAGGTGATGAAAATATTCTAATATTGATTGTGGCAATAGTCGCAAAATTCTGTGAATGTACTAAAAGCCACTGCATTGTACGCTTTAAATGGGTGAATTGTATCATATGTGAATTACATCTCAATAAAGCTGTTACAGAAAAAGAAAAAGATAAGGAGGGAGTTCAGAGACATTAGGTGGCCATAAATGATGGATGTCTATTACAGGAAACTAACACTACCTTCAGTTGAGAAACTTAGAACAAGCTGAAAAACAACAATCCTTGGTCTCCATGAATTAGGCTCAAGTGTTCCCTGTCCCTAGCCTAATTCTAAATCAATGTGACATGCCCAGTGGGAGCACTGGCATTGCTGTTCCTTTGCCATGATGCCAATGTCCTTCTGGAGTCTTTGGGAACAAGGTGAACTAGCTGTGACCGATGTCATCCCTTTGATGTCCAGGATGAATGTGGCTGCTGTGGTGAGTGCCCCTTTCCTTGGCCAAAGCTTTGAGTGCATCCCTGAGAATCTGTATGTCATGGAGGAGGATTATCTTCTCAGAGATTTAGTTTTCTCAGCCTTGGAATATTTTTATTTCCCAGTTGAGTGTACAGTCATGTGCCACATAACACCATTTTGGTCAACAACAGACTGCATATATGAAGGTGGCCCCATAAGATTATACCATATTTTTACTGTACCTTTTCTATGTTTAAATATGTTTAGACATACAAATATCTACCATTGTATTATAATTTCCCACCATATTCAGTACAGTTACATGCTTTACATACAGGTTTGTAGCCTAGGAGCAAGAGGCTACACATGATACGGCCTAGGTGTGTAGCAGGCTACACCATCTAGGTTTGTGTAAGTACCCTCCATGATGTTCACACAAGGATAAAATCGCCTAATGATGCATTTCTCAGAACATATCCCTGTCGTTAAGCAACATGTGTCTGTGTTTCAAAAATGTTTAACTTAGAAAGGCGTCTCCGTAAGATTCAACAGAGCCTGCACTGGTTATTTATTTTGCCTTTTTATAGATTTATCTCTTAATCCCCATCTGGCCCTATTCCATTACAAGGCCTTACTCCTCATCTCCAATGTGGACCTTCCTCAGACTCTAGTCACTAGCTAATTGGCTGTAGTGTTTTGTTTTTTTCTTTTTTTCCCTCCCTGTGAACTTATTTGAGGTTTTATCGTTGCTCTAATAACAGCATGTACAGGAGGGAATACTTGGTAATGGGTGGAGATGGGCGAGAAGCGCCAATGAAAGCTTCTTGGAGTAGACTATCTTGGACTGCAAGTCATCCAGGGTTGACGAGAAAGGGGAAGGAAAAGTGGGGAGAAGTGGAGAGAGAGAGAAGGACCCTCCAGGCAGAATGAGCCACATGAGCAAAGTCACAGGATGCTTGACACTGCCTGGAACACAAGGGCAGCTGTGAATAGTTTGATTTGGCTTTAGCAGAGGCCACAAAGTGGGGGTGAGGCAAGAAGTAAACCTGGATGGGTAGGCTGGGCCACAGGAAATCCAACAGAGCGGGGGGAGCAAGAGGGAGGCTGTCCAGGCTAGCTTTGCTACAACATACCCCTATGGCATAAATGGCATCAAACTAAGAGTTGCCAAAATTATTCAGGGACTGGCTTCTTTTGATTCACCTTGAAGTCAGCTATACTATTCTAGAAAATGGAACCCAGGAATTCATTTGTGGAGCAATGTAATGGAATTGGCCCTCATGAAGATTCACAATGAGCATCCAGATAAGCTTAAAATTGACAGAGACAGGCAGGGAAGGAAGCAAAAAGGCAGCATGATAGTCACTGAGTGAAAGCGAATGGAAAGCCACCCTCCGTCACCCCAAGCTTAAGTCACAGATGCCCCAACCCACTGGGCTTCAGGAGGAACTAAATCCAACCAGCAGAGATAAACCAAAAGTGACTGCAAGTGCTTCTTGCAAAAGTTTTTAATGACACTTCCCTATCACCAGTGATTCTAACTCTTCCTCTGTCTGGATTCAGAGTCAGAGATCTTAGAGCTAGAGGCTCCGATCACGACAGATCATCCATGCTTCCATCCTCCATCCTTTCCTCCCTCCCTCCATCTGCCCAAATGTATTCATGGCTTTGAATCCCTGTGTGTTGCATAATATAGTCTCTGCTCCTGACTTGTGATTGGAAACACACACACACACACACACACACACTCGTTTATTTTGCAGTGAATAAGTGAATGCCTAACAGTGAAAACCAACCTTCTTCATAAATGCCAAGGGAGTATTTTCATATCAGGAAAACATTTAACGACAACAACAACATCACCACCTCCTCTGAGCATCCTACTTATAAACACACTTACTTCTTAATTACCCTCCCCATCCTCCAGTAAATGAAGCCTCCTTTCCTAATAGAAACCCCCACATCAATTCTTTGGGTGTCTGGAATAATTTCTAATGACTGTCTAGTTATTTTATTCAAAATCCCTCCCATAAATCTAAGTGAGAAAGGCCACACAGTTTTCCTCTGATACACACCCCAGCTCCAGTTCAAATCACAGTCCCAGCCAGGCACAGTGGTGTGTGCTTGTAGTCTCAAATCATAGTCCTTCACTCCCTGGCAGGAACTCCCACACCTGGGTGTTTGCTGAAGAAACACACCTCTGCTCATCCCTACCCCTGTCATCTCTGAGCAAAGCAATACTACTCCCATTTATGGCTCCTATCATGAATCATTGCACTTCCTTGTTTGGGGGAAGTGGGATAGTGAGGCCATTTTCCAAGTCCTATTTTGAGAAATGAGCAAGCTCTGTGACTTTTATGGCATGGGATGGGGAACAGTGCTGCATCTCCTTGAATGACACATTTGGCAGGGTCTGTGCACTCCATGTCTCTCCTGGACTCCTGAGATGGTGGGAAAATTTGAGAGGATTGGGAAAGGAAAACTTTTTTGTGATTAAAAAAGACTTTGCTGAGAACCTTCTTATGTATCTGACCTCCCCCATGCTGGTCCGGTTGTTCTACAGCCCCCTGCGTTTATATCATTCATGGGACTTGCTCCATGCAGTAAGTAAAATGTCCATGTCCTACTCCCCAGAACTTGTCAATGTTACCTGATGTGGCAAAGGGGATATTATAGCTGTGATCAAATTAAGGATCTGGACCTGGGGAGATTACCATGGATTATCCTGGTGGGAACAATGTCATCACAGTGGTCCTTATAAGAGGGGTGCAGGAGAAGTCAGAGTCAGACAGAGGTAGGAAATGTGATGATGAAAACAAGAGGTTGGACTGATGTGAGGAAAGGGTCATGGGCCAAGGGAGGCAGGCAGCCTTCAGAATCTAGAAAAGGCAAGGAAGGGACTGGATGCTCCCCTAGAGCCTCCAGAAGAAACCAGCCCTGCTGACACCTTGACTTTAGCCCAGTGAAACTGATTTGAAATTTCTGGCCTCTGGAACTGTAAGAAAATAAATCTGTGTTGGTTGAAGTCACCAAATTTGTGGTAGTTTTCTACAGCAATCATAGGAAACTTATTCACTCTGCTTACGGACATTTCTACTTCCGAGTCCATCTCTTTGAGTAGAGACCACAGGCTCATCTTCATCTCCCCAGCACTGGGCACACTGTCAATTAGTTCCTTCAGAATGCAAGAAACAGAGACACATTCCAATGAACTCCAACAAAAGATATTCCCATGATGACACATGGGAAAGAAAGGAGTTGGCAAAACTGTCCCAGCAGCTGCCTTGCTAAGCTGAGCCTCGTGGCCACTGGAACACTCTTTAGCAAACAGTTTTAGTTTGGTCATTGGGCCAAAAGGTCAGTAACTCAACAGCAACACAAGTGGCCATTCCCTCAGGCATGTGAATGCATTTTAGTGACTCAACTTCTCTTTCCCTGCTGCCACCAATTACCCAATAGATCCTATATCTTTTATTCAAACTTCCTTAAAGAAAGAAGCTGGTCTTTTGTTCCACTGCCACCCAGTGTGGAATTCTCTTTGGGGGCGAAGTTGTCTGACTAAAACAATTTCTATGATGCTAGCCAACATACAGGTGGCTGTTTTGGGGTTGGATGCTGCTCCCTGGTTCAAGCAGCTATGGTCATGATAACAGAGCGCAGAGACACCTCTGCAATCCACTGGTGCAGAATAAGCTCTCGACAAATACTTTTTAGGGGAAGTGACCCATGAGGGTACAAAAACAATGTAAGATGCAGTCCCTGCCTATAAGGACTTTGTCACCTAAGAGTAAAAGGAAAATATATATGGAACCATTATATATGGATATAAATCACATATATATAAATACATATGGGAAATTTATATGGAACAGGATAGCATTACATCCAATAGTCATGTATCCTGATATAATAAAGTGTTCCTTGTTAGACAAATAAAACGAGAGACTATTATATTAGCAATATCCTTCCTTCTCCCCTAATGAGATATTCTGGTATATATGAATTACTGTCATGTTCCTTTCAGGCAGTTCCAAGGTTTAGCTTCCAATAAATGATGTAGTAGTTGAGTTTGTTAGGGTTGTGAGCATAGCAGTGTACACTGAGGCTTTTTTTCTTTTTCCCACCTTTTCTTAACACTATAGCTCTGGAAAAAGCCTAGCATTTAGGGAGAAGCAATTTAAACACGGCACCTTGTATATTCACCTATTATAAGAAATCTTTATAATGGCATAAGGTCAGGGCTCTAGGTTCTCATGGAAAAGAGCCACGTTCTGTTACTAGAAGTACTGTAAATGGAGCCCAGTTGGAGTCTTTGCAGAGATACAAATCCCTAAGGTGAGCTGTGTTTAATTTCAGAGGTTTGCGAGAAGAAATCTTAGGAGAGAGCGGAAGCGCCCTCCGCTTTCCCCCATAGAGAGGACTGGAACGTTCTTCTCCCTCCCTTCCCGGGAGGCTGCAGCCACTGGGGAGGAAAGCCAGAGGCATTCTGAGAATGCCTGACACGGCCAAAGCTGCCCATGCTGGAAGAGTCTTAGGGCCCGGAGCCAAATGATTCCTGTAGGGAGGAAAGGGCTGCCTGGAAAAAATGGGGAGCGTGGAGGCATTGGAAGGACAAAGAAGCACAAAGCAGAGGCCTGAAGAGGGGGAGGCAAAGGGAGGTCAAGATAAGGAGAGTGGGCGCGTCCCCAGGGACACCGTCAGGAGGCAGTGAGCTCTCACCTTCTGAGCCGTGTAAAGGAACGAGGAGCTAGGCTGGGCCCGCGAGGCTTGATTTCCTCTCCTGGTGGAGGACAGCTTTGAGAACAAGACAGAAGCCCTTCAGCGAAAACTGACTTAACTCTTCATCCAGACCCTAGGTGCTCTTGGTTTAGCGAAGCAGAGACAAGAAAGAGGGAAAGGAGGGAATTACCTCTGGCCTCCCATGGGGAACAGGCAGGCATGGGTCAGTCTTCCCAAGGGTGCTAAGACAGTGTAAGACAGGCTGGGGGCGCAGAATTGCAAGGCAGAACCCGGGATGCAGCAGTCAGTAGCTCTGAGTCACCAAGTCAGAAATGCACAAAATGTTTGGGTGGAGGCCCAGGCACAGACAGGATGCCTCTTTGAGGAGGCATTAGCTGTCAGAGCAAACTGAAGACATAAGTATTATTTTAACTCTGCATAGCCGAGGAGTCCCCGAAAAGTTTCTGGTGAGCAAGGGATGGTAAATGGAAGTCAATCCTCACTAATTTGATATGCATAAAATATTACTATTGTCTCTTTGTTCAATGTTCTGCCTTTACTGACTGACTTTCATGAATGTAAACTTATTTACCATGAATCGATTCATGCTTGACCTTGGTGTTCCTAATCCTATTTTTCTCATAAGGTCACATGTTCCTCAGCTGGAAATTCTTCCACCATATATAATATGGGCAAATCGTGGAGCACTGCCTTTAGCGGACGATAAGTTAGAGGCATGGCAGATGTTTTGAGAGGATAATAATAGTGGCCCTCACTTACTGACTGCTGCTTACCAGCCACTGTGCTCCGCATTTCATTTCATTTCATTCTCCCAATGACATGATAAGGTGTTGTTATTCCCTCTTTGAGGATGTGGAATCTGAAGCAAAGAGAGCGTGAGTGAGTTGCTGGAAATTCCATCAGGAATAAGTAGCAGAGAGGGCGTTTGAACTGAAACCATCTGAATCCAAAGTGCGTGTGTGCTGCCTGCCTGGGTGAAGGCAGGGTGGCAGAGAGGGCTTGTGATGGCCCTTGAAGGTGGAGTGAGAACTGTCTATGGAAAGGGGAAGAGGAGAAATTCAAACCGGGGTTGGGAGGAGTAGGAAGGACATAGGAGGAGAGGTGGGGGGACCAGCCTACTTGGGACTGAGGTTCATGCCAGAGCCCAGCAAGAGCTGAGAACCGGAAGTGAGGGAGTCAAATGTGGAAGCCCTTGACGTGCAGGCTGAGGAGTCTCCACATGATTCATCATGGGAGAGGGAGTTCTTGGGTTTTCCAGTCTTAGTTTGAGTGATGCAACCAGTTCATCTCATTTAACAATCCTTTAGGCCATATTTAAGTGATTATTTTTGGCAACAATCATCACAGCGGGAAGTGAGAAGGCACAAGCGCAGAGGGACAGAGGGCAGGGAAGAGGTAGCAGAGAGAGTATGGTGGTTCCATGGACAATATTTGCAAGGCCAAAGGAAAATATTTTGATTAACTTAGTCACTCATGTAAACTGGTTCTTCTAATTTGATTCCCCTGGAACAACGTCAGGCCTTTCGAATACAGGAAGAGGAAAGGGAAGGGGAAATGGATTCTCTCACGCCTGCAGACCCTCTGGCTCGGGTTCCACCGGGAGGTCCACGGGGGCGGATAGCGCAATCGGGCTGAGTGGTTTCTGTCCTCAGCTTGGACCTCCTTACCTGGTCATGGCAGCTGACTTCTGCTCACAAATCAGCTGTCCCAGCTTTGGGGAGACGAGCCCTTGAGTGGACTGCTCCTTGTGAGTCCTGTCTCAGAAAAGCATTTAGTCAGGCAACTGGAAACTGGTGGATTTTATTAAGGGCCTCTGTGCCAGACACTTTTATACATGTTATGTCATTGGGTTCCCCCAATAACCTTGTAAAATTACTATTCCTCTATAACAGCTGTGGAAACAGGCTGAGAACAAGCACCAAAGATTACACAGCTAGAAAGCGGAGGAAAAGGGATTTGAACCTGGTTCTTTGAACCCAGTGCTTTCCTCCCTATCCCAGTGGACTGTAGAAAACAAACAAACGAATTAAACAGAGGAGACAAGGAGGGGGAGGAGGAAGTGCCACAATGAGATTATAAGGGAAATTAAAGAAAAAAAATCTAAGAGGTTTGCCTTGTTTAGATGCATGCTTAGGTTTGGACCTGCAACTTATGACTGGTCAACATCGAGGGGGTTAATGCACTGCTGTCCTCCAGAACTTGAGTTTTCTAGAAATCTCTCCCCTTCACCGCCCCCACCCTCTTTGTCCCAGAAAGAAGTGAACCTGAAGGAGTTCTTGTGATGATGTGAGCATGCTGGATTGCCACAAGGCCCTTTATCCTGGGAGATTCATGTCTGTGACTTCACTATGAAAACAAAACTATTTTTCCCAACCTGTCAGGGGGCAACAATTAGAAAAGAATGTGAGGTTTACTTTTGACGAAGCATGTGGTTCATAATAGAGCCTCCCTTACCAATGGGGTGATTTGTAGCTAAAATATAAAGACCATAGGCTAAAAAGGAAAAGAATAAAGAAAACATAACAGAATTCCTGTTATCCCACTTCAGAACAGGGAAACAAAGGGTAAGCTTTGGTAATAAAATATGATACTTTTTGTATATTTTTTCTGCATTAAGATGCAAGTCATTGTGCACTTGGAAGTTGGTTTTGTATTAATTCACCTAGGGTAGATCTATTTTTCCCTGTTGTTATAAAAACATCTCAGAACATGCATGACAGGTCTTTAGAGAATGCCTCCAATTCCTGAGCCACTGCAGATCATTGCACATTAATATGGATTGTGCAAGGGCTAGATTTGATCCCACTCTATGCCTCTCAGGATAACGGGAGTTTTAGCCCTTAGGTCAGGTGGGTATAATGGCAATGTTAAGGCTGTACAGTGTAAAGTCAGTGGGGATCACAGCAATAGCAAGCTACACACTGAACAGTCAGGCAGTCTGGATGTGATAGGGCTCAGGGTAGCAGTCAAGGCCCCAGCAGGATGCAGACTCAGACAATCTGAGGTTGTAGTGATCAGAGATATCAGAAAAGCCCAGAGACAATCCTAGAACCAAGGGGAGCTCCATGAGAGCAAGTAGGATTTTCCAGACCTGGTGCTATCTGCCCCTTTAGAGCAGGGGCCATGCTTTATACATCATTCCATTCCCCAACACCTGCCGCAGATCCTCACCCTAGAGCTATGCACATCAAGGCTTGGTGGAACATGTGCACTCTCTGATCGCCATTTACACTCCTGGGCATTAGGTCTCGGAGACGAAAAGGAATTCCAGTGGGAAAAAGTCATCTCCTAGCCTTATGAGGTGGCAAAATTGTCTGTGAGCCCATAAGCTTTCCATTTCCATAGCTGAAATCTGCCTGTCTTTCTCCACCTGGAGTTGGAGTCCAGTTTGGTTGGGAGCTGGGGTGGGGCGGGGGGCGGCAAGGGGGTTGTAGGTGCTCCATTTTCTAAAAATGGACTGATTTGGATCCCAGTGTGATCTAAATTTAGTAACTGAAACCTTAATCTCCTTTTCAGCAGAGAACTTTCTGCTCCTGCGATGATTAATAATTAGTTGCCTAACTATTCCAACCCACATTGGAAGCTCAGTTGAGCAACACACATAACTACAGTTGGTGTCATATGAAGTAGACTGGCAGGGCCCTTATCCAAGAATAAAAGAGATGCCTAAATCATTTCATATTTTTGCCTTGCCTTCCCCTGAGCTTCTGCAATAATTCATATGCATTTCTGTTAGCCCTTATCACGCATTGTTTCAATTATTTGATTTTTTTACCTGTGAACTCTTTGTGCATAGAGGCCAAGCATAGTGACTGATACATAGTAGAACATCAATAAACAGTTGCTGATGATAAATTTAAAAGTAATGAATTAATGAGTTTATAATGAGAAACTGGATAGAAGACCACATCATTCAAATTTCAATCAGCTCAGAATATTCCTTTCATGACAATGTTTTGCAATACTCTTTCCACAGCCATTAAATCTTGGCTTAAGGCATGAATTCAGAGTGTCTTGGCATTTTATTATTTTACTGCCATCCCCACTATGACAGCCATGCTGCTCGCAACTTCCTTTAAGAAAGAATTTGATGCTCAGCTGTGCAGAGTGCAGTTAGTGGACAGCCTCCATCTGTGGTGTCTTCAGCTTCCATCCTCAGTGTTGGAACTAATTTCATACTCTGCTGTAGCCCCCAGGCAATGCCTGAACTTAGCAGGGGTGCTGGGGTGTGGCCATTTCTGTCAATGTGGGGCTCCTCTAATGGGCAATCTTTGTTCTGGAGTTTCCATTGGGCCAGGCTGAGGCTTTCCTTTCCCTATTTTTCTTCCTGTCCCCTTTCATTTCAGGTATCAGATATTCATCACAATCTGAAGAATTTCTCTGCCCGATGCTACTTTCTGCCCTTTTATCTTTCACAGACTTTACCTCCCAATAAATCTCTCACACTCTTCTCTCCCATCCCAGAGTCTGCTTCCCGGAGGATCTGAACTAACACACCTACACAATACCTCATCAGATATATTTCTTTCCTTAAGCCATAACAGAGAGATTTTATTAATTTGAATGCATAGCATCTCCTACCACAACTGTAGCCTTGTTGAAATGCCCCCCGCCCCAAAGAAAGCCATTCATCATGGCAACAAAGCTTCCTCCAAATCATATTTTGGGTCCTCATGTTTTCCATGCAAAAATGTCATCTCACGCGGGTGCCTAAGCCAGAGAATGGGGC
Organism: Daubentonia madagascariensis; assembly: GCA_023783475.1. Lineage (NCBI taxonomy): Eukaryota > Metazoa > Chordata > Mammalia > Primates > Daubentoniidae > Daubentonia > Daubentonia madagascariensis. Next base: position 32,090,572 of record JAKFHU010001035.1, on the reverse strand, counting down.
ATTCTAAGTCAGCACCCCACATGCTAGCTTTTTAGCAGGTCTTTGCAAGCTCAGATCACAGCCTGAAGGAAATCTGAGCACTCCTGTGGGGGTGGGGAGCGTCAGCAACCTTGTTCAGAGGTGATAATGAGAGCAACCGGGGCTGAATGGGGTTTATGAGGACTCTTGCACGGGGCCCTTGAGGAATCTAGTGCTTTTCTTCCACTTGGCATTTTGCACTTTTGGCACAAGATATGTTAAAGCTTGGAATGAGGCTATCACAAGCTATTTGTTTTGCCAAAGAACCAACTACTGCTTCACATCTTATGTTCCCCTCATCTGCTGTTTGCTTCTCCCTTGCCAAGGACGCTGCTCTCCCGTGGTTCCTGGTAGCCCCACTGGTAGCCGACAGTGAGACCAGTGGAAGTCAAGTGGAAGATCCAGCCAAGAACATCAAACAACCTGAGTCCTATTATTTATCCACTTGCTGCTTGCAATTTGGCATTCTTGATGATGTCTGGAATCCCTCTTCTTATTATGAAGCATATCAGCTAGACAGCAGACATACTTCTCCTCTTATAGACCGCCTTGATACTGAGTGTTGAAAACATCGATTTCTTCAGCTGTGACTTCATGTGCTCAACTACACGGAAAAAAGGAACACATTAAAAAGCATCAAATCAGACACGCTTTATATTAATGCAGCAATAAGATGGCTGATGCACAGTTTCAAGGAGCAGAATATAAGATATTAATACAGTTGACGGCCTTCTCCAGGGAGTCTTCCCTGACCTCTGCTTGGCTCCGCCACTGAGTCATTCATCAACCCCACAGGCCCTTGGGTATGTGTCTGTATAACTCTAGTTGGTTTTGTATATTTTTATGCCTTGTCCAGGAGTTGGAAGGAACTGAAGAAGTCATTTCATTATAGAATAACCTCTAACTGAAGGCAGGAAGCCATTCTCATACAGAGTAGGCTTATCTTAAGCAGGCATTAGGTTCCAAAGTCAGCATGCAGGGCAAAATCTAGTGTCGTCAATGACATTTTTGAAAACCCTGGTAGGAGATGCATGTGGGAACTGAAGCAATGGTGGGGGGGTGGTGAGTAGACCCGGATCCGTGGTCTCACTCTTACCTCTGGGCACAAACCGCTTTATAAGTGGCATGGCAGGGAGAATCATTTACACCATTTAAAAATTATTTGTGTGTATTTTTATTTAAGTTATACATGTTGTGTTTTATTGAATTAAACTATTTCACCAGGTTTATCACAAAAATTGTTAGTTCCCCCACCTTCACTCCCCCTTCCCCAGAAGCAATGATTTTCAACTGAAATGACTGACCCTCCATACATGCTTGTATTGCTACTTCTTGGGGCCCCACTTTTGGGAATTATCTATTGACTTCCTACCATGAAAGACAGAGAATTTAGTCCTCTTCCCACCCCCCACCACACCTTTCCAGTTTCTCCATCCTCCTGTTGAATTATGTTATGATTTTGGTTAGATCAATATTCAGTTTTTACATTTTTATGACTATGTAAATGGTATTCACAGCTGGACCGATGTAGTAAACTTAGTTTCCTTTCCTGAACACTTTTTATTTTCCCCAGAGTTAATAATTTTTTTGGGTCTTTCTGTTTGCTTAATTTTATATCCACTACATTACGGCAGCCTCAAACTCTCCATCAATTGTCCAAATCTCCTTCTGCTATGTTCAAACATACTGATCATCCATCACTTTCATCTTGGAGATGTTTTCTGGAACCTTCTTGCCTGTTATTCCTATATGGTCTGATAACCCTTAGTAGCTGGGTCACAGCTGTTGTCCTGGCTCACTGTTCCCTATCATCCTGGGGATAGCTTTGGCCTTTTTTCTGTGTTGGATCTCTTCTCTCCTGTATCCCATGTCTTTTCTTCTTTGGCTTAATCTCCATTATGGTGGAGCATATCCTACAGAATCTTCCTAAGCAAACGTGGATAGGAAGTGCATTTTAAAAAATCTTACATGTCTGAAAATGTTCTTATTCTATCCTTACATTTTATTGATGGTTTTTCTGAGTGTAGAATTTTAGGTTATAGATCATTTTCATTCAGAATTTTCAAGGTGTTGGTCCATGTTTCTAACTTCCAACATTGCAACTAAAAAGGATGATGCCATTCTGATTCCTGTTTCTTTGTAAGTACATTTTCTCTCAGGAAGTCTGTTGGATCTTATCTTTGTCCCCAGCATTCTGAAATTTCAGAATGATTTGCATTGATATGGGTATATTTTTATTAATTGGATTAGATACTTGGTGGGTCCTTTCAATATGAAAACTCACATTCAACAAATCTTTCCAATTCTGGAGCCTTCCAACCTGGAAAGTTTTCTTGAATTATTTCTTTATTTATTTCCTCCCCTCATTTTGTCTGTTCTCTTTATCTGGGTTGCCTATTGTTTGCATATTAGGCTTCTTAGACTAATCTATTTTTGTTAACTTTTTTCTCCTATTTTCCGTGTCTTTATCTTTTTGCTTTACTTGCTAAAAGATTTCTTCAACTTTAATCTTCTCAAACTTTTCCAAAAAAATTGAAGAGGAGAAAATACTTCCAAACTTATTTTATGAGGCCAGCATCACCCTGATACCAAAGCCAAACAAGGACATTACAAGAAAAGAAAATTACAAGCCAATTTCCTTAATGAAAACACATGAAAAAATCCTCAACAGAGTACAAGCAAACTGACTTCAATAGCACATTAAAAAGACAATTCACCATGATAAAGTGAGACTTATCCTTGGGATGCAAGAATGGTTCAACATACACAAATACACAAATCAATAAATGTGATACACCACATTAACAGAATGAAGGTCAAAAACCATATGATCATCTCAGTAGATGCATAAAAAGATTTTGACAAAATTCAACATCCTTTAACAATAAAAATTCTCAAAAAATTGGGTATATAAGGAATGTACCTCAACACAATAAAGGCCACACATCACAAGCCCACAGTAAACATCATACTCATTAGTTAAAAATTGAAAGCTTCTCCTCCAATATCAGGAACAGGACAAGGATGCCCACTCTCACCATTTCTATTCAACATAGTACTGGAAGTCCTAGCTGGAGAAATTAGGCAAGAAAAAGAAATAAAAGGCATCCAAATTGGAAAGGAAAAAGTTAAATTGTCTCTGTTTGCAGATGACATGATCTTATTTATAGGAAACCCCAAAGACTCCATCAAAAAACCAATAGAAAGAATAAATAAATTCAGTAAAGTTACAGGTCACAAATCAACATAGAAAAATCCATAGTGTTTCTACTGTTCATATTAGAGCCTTTCCTCACATGTCTGATGGTCTCTGGTTATCTTTACATATTTAAGGCACTAAAAAACTGATTGGGAGCTTTAAAACATGACAGTTCTTATGCACTATAAACTTCTTTGTACGGTGATCTGGCTGAGACCCCACTATTAGTATCTTGAGTGAGGTGTTTCTTCTTGAGCTGGTTACGTTTCCTGGAGAAGATGTGTTCAATCTTCTGCCTGGAGGGTGAAGTCCTGGACTCCAGTGTCCTGGCAGCTGATTTCTCTGGAAATTTTATGGTGTAAGTTGGTTTCCCTCTCTGCTTTCCCACGCTTCCTGAGGATTCCATTTTCTCAGGTTTGTTATTTACCACGTGCTTCCAACATACTGCTGCTATTGTCTCTTTTCCCATTCTTCCTATCCTTGTTGATTGATAACTTTAAAATATCCAGGAGTTTGGGATGGAGTGAAAACAGATGCACGCTTTCAATCCATCAGCTAAACCAGAATTCACTATTTGTCTTCTCTCTTCATTTTTGGCTTAACAAAAAATTTTGGACTTATATAAGTTATACACTCATATACTTTGTCTTCCCAGAGATTATAGTGATATTTGTTGAGTATCCTACATTGTATAATAATTTTTTCACTTTTGATCTCATTTGGTTTTTACTATGACCTGGTGTGACGAGAACTACTATTTCTCTTCTTTAAGTATGAGAAAACTGAGGTTTAGAGACGTTGAACTCTATCCAATTTCCATTAGTTGGTAAGGAGTTGAGATTAGACTCAAAAGCCAGATTCCCGGACTCCAAATTTGACTTTTCTTTGTTCAACTGCATTAGACTTTCTTTTGAGAACACTTTCTGAAACTAGAACTAGTTAACCTGCAAGGCAGCCCCTCTCACCAGTGGATGCATGGCTCTGCTGGGAGGTTCTTCTGATTAGTAGCTGAAATTTGCCTCCTTTGACGTCTCCTTACATGTTCTGGTTCTGCCACTTCAGCTGCATGGCATATATTTAATTCCTTTTCCTCATGTAAGGCCTGTAGTTATTTGCATTCCACTGTCATGGGGTATGGATGAAGGGCAACGGGGTTGTAAAAGTTCAGGAACTCCGAGTCTAGGACGTTGGATGAGTGTTGAGGTTGTCCTTGGTGATGGCAGGTAGGCTGTGAGTGAGAGTCCAGAAGTCTCCAGGAAGGATGGTAGTGACTGAAGGGGGGTTGGAGGATGACAGCAACAAGGCAGGGCAGAGAGGACATGGTGTATCTGAGTAGCATGAACCTCAAAGGAGGACGAGATCTTACCTACAGTAGGTGGTAGATGTGCAAAGAGAAGACTGGTGTGGGCTGTCCCTGCCTCCTGGCCCTGGGGAGAATAAGATCTGTCACAGAATTAGGTCATAAAGAATCCAGATATTAGATAAGACAAGGAGGTGGAGGAAACATTGGGTATATAGATTGAAGATATGGACGAGATAATTATAAAGGAATGAGGTTTAAGTAAGGCAAAGTGGAAAGAGTTGTGATGAGAGTTAGTGAAAAGAAGAGTTGGGAGAAAGTAAGCTCAGAGCAATTCAAGGATGTGTATGTGACCTTGAGTCAAATAAAAATCATGTATTTCCTCCACTCTGACCTGCTACTGAGGCAGTTGAGGACAGCAGCAAGGGAGTTGGAGCTTTGCTCCAGCCTGTGCCTGTGGGGAAAGCCTGCAGCCTGCCTGTCCTCACCTGTGGCATGCCCTGGCTTGCCAGCCCGGCCCAGAGGGCTCTTTCTTGTCTGTGACCGCCAAAGGCATTGGGTGAAGGATTTGGTGTGAAGCCAAAGTAAATAGCAGCTGAGAGACACACAACAGTTGGTGTCTGGCTCAGATGGCTCTGGCGCCTTCCTAGACAACCCCCTCCCCACAAAAGGTCTGCTTGGCTCCATGAAAACTACAACTAACATTTGCGCTGTGCTTTGGGGTTTGCTGGCCAATATCCCATACAGTACTGCATTCCGTCCTCTCAACTATGCTGGTGGTAAGTTTTATGATTCCCATTTTACAGATGAAGAAACTCCCAGCTCCATCTCTTATAACTGAGTGACAGTGAGTAAGTCATTAACTCTCCCTCAACATCAGCATTCTTAGTAATAAAATGGAGATAAGACCTATCATGAAGTTGTTTTGAGAATTAAATAGGATTGTGTGTGTATAATTTATGCTTGCACACAGTTGACATCACTCCATGAATGTTCATTCTAGAGCCCCACTCAAATGATTTATCCCAATTGGAGTCTCCACCTGCCCTTGCCACTGAGGAACAGGCCGTTTCTAAAGGGTGAAAGGAATGACTTATAAATATGCAGCTTCAGTGACTATGATAGATTATAAGGATGGCCCCAGCAATTTCTTCCATTCCTAGACACATGCTTCCGTGCAACATGAATTTGTTGTCTCAATAAAAGGCAATGTCTATTTTCTCTTCCCCTTGATTCTGGGCTGGCCCTGTGACTTGCTTTGATCAATGGAATGTGGCAAAAGTGACATTGAGCCTTGAGTGTCTGTTCTCATCTTGATGCCCTGTGACTCCCATTTAAGAAAGCCCAAGCTGGTTTTCTTGAGGCTGAGTGACCACATGGAGAGAGTGCCCTAGCCATACCAGTAGTTCCAGCCATTCCCACTGAGGCCTCAGACACATGACTGAGGCCACCTGGGACCCACTAGCTCTTCCTGCACTCCCCACCTGCCAATGGACTGCAGCATACATGACCTCAGGTGAGACCAGGTGAGGAACCACCCAGCTGAACCTGGGCCAATTACAGAATCATGACCAAATACATGGTTGTTATTTTAGGCCTCTCAATTTTGTGGTAGATTGTGCAGAAATGGATAACTCATACATGACTAAGGTGAGACAAAAGGAATATGTTTAGCGGGTGAGATTGTATAGAGACTGAATGGGGGTGTGAAGGGAACTCGTGGCATCATCTTTCTCCTTTAAACTATGATTGATTCTACACCATCTGATGGTCATTTTGAGTGAAGTTAGAATTATGAACCTGGTGGATTTGTGAAGACCTACTCCTCTGATACGTGTAATTCTTTGGATGAACAGATACAGTATAATCTCACATCCAGGGCGCTCCGAGCTCAGAGTCTCATTACTCTCAGAGGGGACTGGAGCCCAGAAGCACCAGTCCTGGAGGACTTCCTGAAAGAGGTGAGTTTTGGCTAAGTTCCTGACAGTGATGCTGGCACAGAATAGAAGAGAGAAAAGGCATTCTACACAGAAGCTCCAGCCAGCAGGGCCACGCTGCTCTGTCCAGGGGAAGGTAGGCAGGCGTCCAGGCAGGAATGGAGACTCTGAGAGGAGTGGGTGGAAATGCACGATGCTCTGAAGGCTCATCTTTATGACCAAGAAAGAGTCAGACCACGTGTATCTGACAAGGGTCTTGGGAATATTCCCAGCATCATGCACAGTCTTGGAACCAAACCTCTCAGGCCTTGATCTCTACCAACCCTTTGGCCATGTGGTGAGAGCTCCTCAGAGATCTCTAAATTGTTCTTGAACAAATAATGCTTAGAAAAGGGGATACAGAAGCAGCAAGGATGGAAATGAGGTATTTCAGGGTAAGGTGAACTGATTACTCCAGACCTGACCCTGTCTGGGTCAAGATGAACATTTCAGAGAATTTTGGTTTGAAGGGGCCAAGACACCCCTGAAGTCCTGCACAACCAAAGCAAAATGTTCAAAGCAGACTGTCCTCTAAGCAGGGAAGTCCATGGTGTGTTCCTCAGGGTACCTGGTAGTTTCTACCCTGAACTTGCCCACAGACAGGGCAGAAGGCCGAAGTGACTTCATGCAGTGAGGACCAAACCACATTCTTCTTGTAGTCCAAAAATGAGCCTGGCTTTAGAAAAGCTAATCTGTGGGCCAATGAGAAAATGCTAGTAAAAAATCCACATGCTCTGGGATGCAGGTTGCTGTGTAGATTCTAAGATTCCTCCCTCCCTTCTTGGGCTCATTCCCAGTGTCAGAGTCCCTAATGTACGAGGATTCATTTTAGCTGAGTCTCTCTCACTCTCGTATCTGATTCTCTTTGCCAACAGCGGAGATGTGGCAAAGGAGTCAGGGCCAGCAGAAATGGCTCCGTTTGGTTTCTGAGCTCTGCTCTCTCTGCCCAATTCCAATGTCTGTGAGTGTCTGGGGAGAAAGGGGGAGCCACCAGCTGGGGGCCACCACTGCTCCGTGCTGGGTCCTGGCGCTGTGGACCCACCTCTCTGCCCCGTCAGTCAGCCAGCAGCACATATGGGACCTTCAAGGGGACTGAGAAGGACAGTACATCCTGCTGGAAAGGACACCAGGAAAGTCTAGCTCCCGCACAGACTGTTGCATAAATTCAGGTAGGTTTGTTAAATCAACATGTTTGAAGCATGTCACAGTTTACAATATGCTTTCCAAAGGACTTTTGAATTAATCCTCTCAACCTTCCATGACATATGTGACGTGTGTTATTATTCCTATTTAAAAGATGAAGAAACTGAGGCCCAGAGAGGCAAAAGTCTTCCAAAGTCACATATCGAATAGAACCAGAATCTCTGTCCTTTGCTTTTCCCACTACACTTGGCCTCCCTTTGTATGTTAACTTCTCTAAGCCTGAGTTCCATCATCATTAAAATAATGATAATTTTACTGTGTGAGGTAAGCATGTCACTTGTGTTATCTCATTTAATCCTTAAAATAACCTATGGGCAGAAACTATTTTTATCCCTGTTTTATAGATGAGAGAACTGGGCTTACAGAGATTAGAAATCCTCCCAAGCCAAAGCCCATGTTCTTAGCCACCTCGCTAGGTAAGTGCCCATCTGTCACACAGTCCCCACCTACCACCTATCTCACCAGGTGAATCTGGAGATAAAATTAGATGGTGGGTGGGAAAACGTTTTTTGAAAGTTAAACATGTGTGGAATAAATATAAGGAAAAATAAAAATCTCTATTCCTGTGGATCCTGTACGATAATAAAGCCCCCCAAAAACTCCCAACAAACTGGCACAGCCACAAATCTTCATTGACATAATGTAGCAGAGACAGCTGTATAAAGAAGCTGCAACAGGAGGGTACTGGAGCCCAGGAGTACCAGTCCTGGAGGACTTCCTGAAGGAGGTGAGTTTTGTCAACATTCCTGGCAATGATGCTGGCACAGAATAGAATAGAAGGGAGGAGAGGCATTTCAATCAGAAGCTCCGGCCAGCAGGGCCACGCTGCTCTGTCCAAGGGAAGGTAGGCTGGTGTCCAGGCAGGAATGGAGATTCTGATAGGAGAGGGACAATGCTCTTAAGGCCATAGAAATGCTTGCGTATGTGTGTGTGTGTGAGACAGGCAGGGCTACTTGTCCCCACACTCTGCAGTGATGTACACAATAGCTCCCACTTTATCCTAAACACAGACTAAAACTCATCTTCGGCTGAGCACTTTTTGCTGCCACAATCCTCAATCCCTTGCAGAATCAAAATATACTCTCTGGTCTTGGCGCAGATGCTTGCTCTCCCTTGTGGGCCCTTTCCATGGACTTTTATGTCTCTGTTTATTTTGTGTGTTTCGTGAGTGGCTCATGCCTTTAAAGGAAATGCACCAGCCTCGGCCTGTCATTATGGTCCTGTGCGCGCCCTGCTCTGGGATGGGTGAGCCTGGGTTTTTAATTTGCTGTGACAGGAGATAATTGTTGCTTGAGTTTCCACCTCTGAAAATAAATCAGGGTGGTGCTTCCCGGCTGGGAATCCACAGAGGCAAGCTCACCCCTGGGGCCTGTGCCAGGGGTGGCTTAAGCCAGGACCAGAGCGACGGGTCTCAACGTCCCTCACCCCTTTCCTTTTCTGGATTTCAAAACATACAATTAGTGTTCTCTTTAAGAGCTCAAAATAACAAAGTTAAGAAAGTTCAGGGAGACTTTTTGATAATGTATGCAAGAATTGTAGAGGTGGGACTCTGTGCAACTGGTAATGCATGTGATTGTGGAAGTTCTGTTATCCCAAGTCACCATGGGAGGAAAGGTGGACCGGGGCCCCCAGTCAACCTGCACTGGACATTTAATGAGACTGAGAAGTAAACTTATTATTAGCTACTAAGATTCGGGAGTTATTTGTTGCCACAGCATGAACTAGCCTATCCTGACTGTAACAGTATATGAAGCACTTAGCATAGTCCCTAGAACATAGTAGCCTCATAATAAATGATAGCTCTTACCTTGATTCTTGGGACAAAGGTCAGGACCACCGCACTGAAGCAACCACACAGAATCTAGCAGAGTTCTGAGCAAATGCTGTGCATTCTTTTACAGTAACAGAGGATGAGTTCAAAGTCAGCAAGAGGCTATCAGAACCCAGGGAAGTACTGTGACCAAGAAAAGTGCAACTCTTTCCAGCAACAGGAGAGAGAGGAGCGCTATTTGCCCCATGTGTAGGTAGAGTCAAGTCATAGTATGCTCCAGTTTTCACCAACCAGAAAACAGGTAGCAGGACAACTGCTTCCTGTCCCTACTCTCAGTGAAGTTATTTCTGAGGTTTAAGCCTAATGCAGTCTCTGCTCAGAATAACAGGTAACAGAGGCTGAGCCCTTGACTCCAAAATTTGGCATTGATTACTTAGTGCAGAAACCAAGATGTCATAGGAATATGTTTCCTATTTAACTCTGTAAGTTATAAAATTATAAAAACCTCAGTAACATTAGAGTAATGGGAGCCATAGTTAAAGCAGCTGACCATTCTTTTTAGGGCAGGCTCTAGTGACAAAGGAGTTTATGACAAGCAGAGGAGAGGAAAAGCGGTTCAGGAAGAAGTTAAGAGCACGGTCTTGGGTACCCACAAGATGTATGTTTGTGTGTTTCAGAACTTAGAGCTATTCTTGACACACAGGGAACAGTCAGTAAATAATAAGCCTCATTATACGGGAACCGCCAGTAAATAGTGTCTCATTATACACACTGGGTTGATTGATAATTTTTAACGTTTATATTATTGTTTTAGTCATTTATTTATTCAAAAAATATTTGCTTCTAATTTTCTCAGTGCCATTACCTCATTTAATCTTCTCAACAACTCTATGAGGTCAGTGACATCGCTCTCATTTTATAAGTAATTAAATTGAGGCACAGAGAAAATAATTTTGAGACCACATAGCTAGTTAAGTGGGGAAGTTGAGCTTTAAACTCAGATCTTCAGTAGGAAAATCCACACAAAGTCTTAGTCTGTAGAGAAGTCGATCTTGCGAGTAAATTCCAAAATCTTTGCAATGCCTAAGCAGGAGGAAGAGATTGTTTTAATACCACCCAGCCCACTCTGAAGTGCAGTTGGGTCTGCACTTGATAGGGATATTTAATATAGAAAGGTATGCTGACAAGGAGTGTGAGTCATCTCCTGAAGATAAATACCATCTGTGCAGGGAACATGTGGTTAAATAAGGGAAATGCCTGTCAATAAAGTGTGGTCATCTCCCCTGAAAACCATGCAGACCCAGCATGGCAGCCAAGGGCCAAGATCCATTGCTCTCTGGCCAAAGAGGTCTCCTGAAGAAGGTTGCAGAGTTGGGTCTCTAAACCAGTCATTCAACACAAGTCTAAAGCTTTCCTAGTCAGTTAAACACTCTCTCAGGCAACTTTCCTTCTCATACCTTCATTGCATGATAAAATGATTCTATTTCAGAAAAAAATCATGGATAAAAAGGGACTTGCATTTTTAGACTCTAGTCATTAACAATGTGCACAAAGAGCTACTGAGATCACCAGTATTTCTTGTATTAAAGAGGGGCACGAAGGGCCGGAGTGTTTTATGAATTAGCCCATTTCCTTAATAACTTCAGCCTTTAAGTTTTGCTAGCTGCTGCCACACTGGGGAATTAGGCACATTGTATTTCGTTGTCTTTCATTCATTAATTCAACCAAGATTGCTTGGGCACCCTTTAAATAAAGTGTGATCAGGTTCCATGAGGGAGGCAAAGATGAATCACCTCCCCGAGGGGAGCTTGCAGTCTGTAGGGGACCGAAGTACCTCTAAGTGAGGCTCTAGAAAGGGAGGGCCTAACACAAAGTACTAGCTGTCCACAAGTGGGGGAAGGGAGACTCTGGACTGGAAGATGACCACTGAGCTTGAGTCAGGTCTCACCAAAATACCTGTTTTACTTGTAAACTCAGTGTTCTCAGGCCTCACTGGTTCCATGCTATGGTTGAAGCACGTTAACAGGAACACCTACCTTTCAATGGCTCTTGGCCCTTGCCTGCACAATTGCGGGCCCCTGGCACTGCTGTCAGATCCTCCCACAGGGGTTCTGGGAGTCCTAAGAGACCATCTTGAGTGTGCTCAGGCACACACATGTGCCTTCTCTTGCCGAGCCCGCGAAGAGAGGGACTGGAGTTCTGTGACAGAACCTCCTTCCCACCACTGGGCCTCTGTACCTCCCTGGTCTCCATTAGATGCTGTCTCTGTGTTCACCACAGAAATGGGGAGCCTGCCCTTCTCCCCAGAGCTCACAAAATACCTCATCACCAGACCCCCTTCAGCCTCTGACTCACCCAAACTAGGGCTCAGTCTGTGGTGCCCTGGGGGAGAGAAGACCCAGGGCTGGGCCTCTTTCCCCTGCCCCACCTGCCTAAGCATAGACTCTTCCTCGATCCCAGACAAAAATCCCTGTGCATGTCAATTCCTTGAAATAAGGCCTGGGCCTGGGGAAATGATCTCCCTTAAGAGTGACTCTATAATTCAACATGCAAACCGAGAAACCTTAGACAGTGGCAAATGCAAGCTGGATGGGACTCTAGAACAATAGGCATAAGCCAAAGCTGTCCTAGGAAAACTGGGACCTGTGGTCTTTCTTATTCCCCATCACACCCAGTCTCTGCTAGCCCTGCCACATACTGTGGACTGGTCCTGCATTTACCTTTCCTGCCCAAAAGGTACAAAATAAAACCATGGCCAAATTTCAATTGCCTGGCTAGAAATATAAGACAAGTACCCAGGGATTTGAATGAAGGAGTTGGTTAGGGGTTTGAACTTCTACCAAATTGACTCAACCACCATGTAACCAGAGGCCCCAGTTTAGAAGATAGCTGTCTGTAGCCCGGTTGGTGGCATTTTTCAGGCAGAATAAGGAAACCCTCCCAGTTAAGAATGCATTTATCCTAATTTGTACTGATTTGCTGCTGCTGGTTAAAAGGATCTTATTTAACTAAGACCAGAGTAATTTGTTTCCTGTGACGCCTTGAACAAGATTCCTCCCTAGACCTGAGAGCACAGTATTTGTAGATGTTTGTCTTCAGGCTAGTGTAGCAATCTTCCCCATACGCAACTGGGTTTTCTCTGAAAAGACAGTTGTTTAAAGCTCAGCTCAACATTTATTGACTTCACTGTGCTTGTATCTACAGGGAAACCATAGTTATTAGTTTGAATGGACTAATCAAGACCTATGAACTGCTGTCTGCACTAATATCCACTTCCCCAGAGATCAAAGCCATGTGGCTGGGGAGATAGACTTTCAGCTGCTTTTCTTACATCCTTTTCTGATCAGAGTGATTTATCACTTCAATGCCATAATCAGTCAGGGGCTTTTTACTTCAGCTATTTGGTACCACACTGTTGAGTACTGGATGATTTAATGGTTTGAGTTTATGCTTAATCTGCCTTATAAACAACCCTGTAATTAAAAAAAAAAAAAGCAGCAGCAGCTTATTCTATGAGAAAAGCCTTCTCTGAGACTCTAAGAAATGGGAGGAGGCAATACGTAGGAAATCCAAAAGGCCTCATTTAGCTTGTTTTCCTTTAACCCAGGGATAGACCAGCACGTTGTGATGAGATCACTCTGTCCCTGAGCCAGGTTGAAACAGTGCAGGGTGCAGGCACAGTTCCTCGGTGTGCAGTCAGGAAAAACAGGCATCCTTTGGCACCATTTTTCAGGGCAGGAGGCTGTGGGGCACCCGGCTCCTCTTGTCCCTGGGCTTACCCTTGTATTTTTGGGAAGAACACCCACAGTACTCCCACAGACAGAAAAACCTCCAGGGCAAGGCCCAAATGTTAGGGTTCTTATGATCTCCCTACTAACCTCAAAGAATAAACTACACCATTCTGAGCAATTGGATCTCTTTCTGTGCTGCCCCTGCCAGGAAAATATCTGTTCTGAGCCTGGTACCAGCCCTTCCAGTCCAGAAGAGTGGGCCCAGGGTGCGGCTGAGCACGTGGGGGAGGCTCCAGCTTCCGGGGTGGCCAAGACTGCCTTCCTTCACCTTCGCCCGCCAGCTGATGTCCCAGGCCTTGACTGGCCTCACCTCGATAGGACCTTCGCCGGAGTAAGGATTCAGTGTCTGGATTGGCAGACCCCCAGGTGGGCTCCAAGGGGTACCCAGTACCCAGTAGCAGCTTGATAAATATTCAATGGATGAATGAATGAGGAAAGGAACGAGTGAAGTGGGAAATTCCAGCCCGGCTTCCCCAGGAGGGGCCAGAGCCCTAACTCAGGCCGGGAGGACAACTGGAGTGGTTTGAGCCACCTGCCACCACTCCAGTCTGCGGACTGCGGGAGGAGGACCAAGAGGCAAGAAAACGAGAGGAGGCCCTTGTGGGAATGTTTTCTGTCGCGCTGCTGCCCCAGGGCCAGGGCGAGGCCCCCTTGTGAGGATGAGGAAGGAAGAAGCACTTCCTCCCAGCCTCGGCTAAGCGTTTCTCCATTTAGAGCCTTTGCTCAGCCTGGGGCATGTTGAGGACATAGAGAACAGAGTGACGAGTGCCCCTGACCCTCGGGCTCTCAGGGTGGTTATCCGTGGTCGCATGATCCTCGTGGCTAAATGGTTTCTACAGCTGTTGCTTAGGTTCAGAAGAAAAGGGGCTTTCACGTACCCAGGCCTCATCTGCTGGGATTAACCTGTTGCACTTACAACACTGAAAGATAAGGCCGGTGGTGCGGCAGCCTCCTGACAAGTCATCCTGGTCCGTCCACCTTAAAGACAGAACTTCAAGGAAACTGGGCGGGGGGGTGGGGGTGTTAAACCGGGCATCTCCTGAATTCTCCAGAAAATGCTATAACCAGACTGACTGTGGAGAGTTGGGTAAATGCCAGACATGGTAAGGGGGGGTTGGGAATGATCACAGTCAGCGTAGGGCTGCAATATAGCCGTGTGTCCCCGGCTTGTTTAAAGGTTAATTCACAAGACAAAAAGTCCAGAACAGTGCCTGGCAATGGCAGGGGCTCAGTAAACAGTTACTGATAGACTGACCCAGCATCATCCCTAGCTGCCTGTGTACCTGACTGTGCAGAGCCATCTTCCCGGAAGCCGAGGCAGATCTTCGCCATGACTCTAACCCATGCAGGTGGCAAGCTACAGGTAGCACCCCTTCCGTTCCACACATCCGTGGCCCGTGTTGGCCAGAAGAGAAGCTGTGAATAGTCCCTTAGCTGTGTGTTGCTATTAAAAGTAACAAAGCCCGGACACTAGCTCAGAAGCTGTTTCTTTCCCTGTAGACAAGTGGGCTCTGCATGGGAAAGGAAGCCTTTTCCTTGCCCAGAGGATCAGTAGTCAAATGCCTGCATGGGAGCTTATACTACAGAAGCTCCAGAATGGTCAGAAATGTCCCCAGCCTCTCTGAGCTGGGGGGGGTCATTCCAACCAAAAAGGATGGCTCTGTGCAGACCTTATGCTTGTATGGGCACGGGATAGCTCCAGGAGCCTCTCAGGCAGCAAGCACATGCAAGGGCCGTAGCAACAGGTGAGACGGGTCTGAAGTAAGGGCAAAAGGAGGTGGCTTTACAGGGCCTTGGGCTGCCTTCAGAAATACCCACCTCCTGGCTGCCTGCTCAGCCGGACCTGCAGGGCAACTCCAGGGAACCTTACCAACTGCTCTCCAGTGATGGTATTTGTCACACACTGGCATTTCCTATACTCCTCCCTCCACTGACCGCATCTCTGGGGGCTGCTGGGAGCCCGCTGACCAAGCTACCAAGGATGTGAGTCAGCAAGCTGGCATGCTTAACAAGGTACGGTTTGGCTCTTATTTGGGAGCTTCCTGGACCCAGCATTCCTGTTCTCCTATTGCACCTAAGCCCCAAGATCACCTTTACGCAGAAAGACAAGGGCTTCCAGAACATTCCAGTCTTAAGTCCCTCCAATGTCCCTGCCTGATAGGCAGCCCCTGAGTGACAGCATCACTGTTATGTTACTGACTTGTAGTGGCACTGGCTGATTGCATAAGAATCGCTAGGAGTTTGTCAAAAATTCAGATTCCTGGGCCTCACTCAAGAGATTCACTGGGTGGAGGGCGGGAAGCGGGGAGCAGCACTCTGTGTCCAAACATGGTCCCCACGTGCTTCCAAGACACTGCTAGGACTGGCGATCACTTAAAATTAGAGTATAAAAACTTCAAACGTGCGTTAAGAATCTCCCTTTCTTTGTTAAGACCTTTGGAAGAGGAATTTGACACCCAGAGATAATTTTGCTTTCTGATGGCTGTAGAGGAAGCAGTTCTCTCTTTTCTTAAAACAAGGGGACCCTCTGGGCCCTTTGTCCATCCTAGGCCAGCTGGAATCTGAGAGTGTCTCCAATACAGTGTGGGCTGCAAATCGCCTTCCTAGGCATTCCGGACTCCCACAGACGGACGCAGCGCCCAGCACGTTCCCAAACTGCTAGAGACAGTGAAGCTGTGAGCTTTTGCCTAGGGCTTACCAGATCCTGAAAACTTCTAGAAGGGATTTTCCTGAGCTATCAAGCACTTACACCTAGGAAGAGGTAAAACTTGATGCATACTGCAGGGTAAATCCCCAGAAACTGCTAAACTCCCCATATTATGTCAAGTGCAGAAATGTGTCTTAAAAAAATAAAAATCAGAGTGAAGCCAGAACACATGTTGCCAACAAGACTGAATTCGGTAACGAGAAAGACAATGTTTATTGCCAGTATTAAGGCAGGAAATAATTCATTTTCCTTTAACCCATCGCTCTGTTTACATTATTCCCTTTCTTCCACAGGACTGGCTCAGAGAAGGCCCCGGGTTTTTTTGTTTGTTTGTTTTATTTTGTTTTGTTTTGCCTCCTTGGCCAGTAGGATTTGTCCCATTGAGTCTCACCGCAGGAGCCCCGCTGCGGGCAGCAGGGTGAAGGCGGCTTCCCCAGCTGGACGGCGCCTGCCCACTGCTGGCGGGCCCAGGGGGGGCTGGCCTACGTGTTCTCACCTGTGTGTCCTCAGCTCTTAGCACAGTGCTTTACGAATACTGGACACAACAATGACAGGATGAGTAAATGAGAGATGGTTTCCAAGGTGGGCTAGACAAATTTCTCTCCCTCAGTCTCCCCACACGCTCACACATGGAGACACACTGAGAGAGAGAGAGGAGGAGGAGGAGGAGGAGGAAGAAGAGAGAGAGGAAGATGGACGCACAAGGTACTCCATAGGTCCAATCACAGATGGCTACCTGGGGTGGGAAGGGAGGTCCCGTCCCCTGTCACCATAGCTCAGAGGTTTCAGGCCCACCAATGGCCCATTTCATCTGTTCCTTACATGCAGCGCCAAGAGGCCAGAACAGGCCACATTGAAGGGTTCTAGACCGGGAAGGCCGTCTGTACCCATTTTGCTCCTCACACACGGTCCCTGGCTCCCAGAGTACCCCTTGGGGAAGCATGTGAAGTTCTGCTGTTTTCACGGTTGTTTCTCTTTCTCTCAAAGAACCCACTGGTTTCTCCACATGGTGACATCACCAGGTGACATTACCAGGAAGAGGAGGCTCTCTCTCTCCTCAGCACTATTGGCCAAGGGTGGGGAAAGACGGCCCCAGAGCCAGTGTCCACAGGAAAACCAGCATGGCGCCACCATATTGAACCCCTTCCTTGCCAATCTGCTCTCTCCCTGGGAAAGGAGAGTCCTGACAATATCGACGCTCAGTCCACCTGAACAGTTACAGCTCTGTGGCATGGCAGATGCCCTTATGATGAAAATGGCTGGTCTTATGTGCAATGTAGAGATCGTACTTCATATACATTTTTCTGCCTTAAAATAGTGGAAGAAAATCACTGTTGTTTTGGGTCAAGCAAAAATAAAACTGTTTTTTTGAAAGCCCTATTTAAAGGGTTCATTATCTTGCAGGCTGCTAACTATATACTCTGTGCCACACTCAATAAAATCTTCATATAACTGTCTTTGAAATTAACAGCCACCTCTTGTGCTTTTCAAGTTATTAAAGACGTTGGCATGGTGGAGAGATTGTAAACTTTCTATACTGGTGATTAGTCAGTGGGGCCACATCCCACCAAACCCCCCAGGGCGTTCCTAACAAAAAGTTCCTTGTGACCCAAGCACTAATTTTTCTTTCTTGTCTGTTCATTCTAATTCCACTCAATTACTCCTGAGCAAGCTGTTTTATTCCTGTCAACTCATGTTATTTACTAGAGCCTGTCAAGAGGACTAAAGTGGAGGCTGATATTATGTAGGATGTTTTGAGACTCATTAAAACACTTTAAAACAATCACCTATTGTGATATTCACAGCCCTATGTGGGGTGGCCTTGCCTGGACCATTTGGAGCCTGGATCACTTTATTTATTTGCTATTAAAAGTCTCAGGTTAGAATGGTTTTTCTAATGAAATTTTTGGACCAGGGAATGCAGGAACTGGTCAGGGTTCCAGGAGATTTCTGGGCAAGGATCTGAAAGTAAGTGGATTAAGCGTGTGTGTGAGCGGGGAGCTCCTAGAACAGTTCTGTCTCTCGATGATGAGCTGGGAAGAAGTGGGGGTCAGCCCCAAGGAGCTAGAGAGTTTTGCCTCCCAGAAGAGAGGTAGATTTCCCTAGGAGAGTATGGGAAAGAGCTGCTTTCCTCTGAGGATGGAGAAGTCCCCTGCTGTGCCATTTTTAGGCCATCATTATTCGTACAATAACTGAACAATTTGTATGAACAAGGCACCAGGCTAGATTTCCTGAGGGTGTAAAGTGGATAACTGCATAGTCCTTAGATCATTAGATGCAGGGTCTGTTTAATCAATGCCACACGGAGTGTCAGGTGCCAGGTGAGTTATGTGCAACCAGAACTCTGAGCCAGGGAGGGGCCAAAGGAGCTTCATTCTGTCCATGCATCCTACCAGCTTCCTCTTGCACTCTGCTCTTGTCTTCCACGTGCTGGCTGCCCATCCTCTCCTCTGCTATGAGCATCTACCAGTGGATGAACATTGGTAGGAACTCCGCCTAGACAGCCCGTGAGGTTGGAGGTTGATTTCTGTTCTAGGCCCCTCAGAATCCAACAACGAACCTGTGGTCAAGCTGGGGTGGAAAGATTGTTGATGTCCAAGTCCCAAGATCTGGAATTTCTTATTTCTTAAAAAAAAAGGCCTCCTTTCTTTAATAATTCTAAATGCTCTACGATGGCATGGTCTCACAGCAATGCTTAGAAATAGACCAAGTCACCTGGCCCACTGCATACATCACTTCACCTACTTCTAGAACATGGTTTTCCAATAAGCATCTCATCTGTTTGCATGTGTCATCTTTATCCCAAGCCTTGGGGTGGTAGGGATGACCCAGAAGCAGCACAGGCAGAGGGGAGTAAAGCTGGAAGTCCAGAGCCCTGTGCCAGGGGGCAGGGTTGGATTACGCCAGCGTTTCCTGCCTTGCGTCCGTCAGGCAGTGGGATGCTAATCTGTACCCCAAGAGCAGATGGTTCTTAGTTATATGAGCTGGGGAAACACTGCCCACTATATCCCCGAATCCCAGACTGGTTCTTACTACCACGAGCCTAGAAAGTGCTAGACTAGTTAATTTCCAAGATCCCTCTTAACTCTTGAAATTCTAGGATGCAATGGATAGAGAATGTGAATGTAAAAAAAAAAAAAATCATAAGGCATTTGCCTAAGGCAGTGGTTTTCTATCCTGGCTGTATATAATAATCACTTGGGGAGATATACAAAAAATAAAAACCCACAGACCAATGTGCGCAGCCTGGGGATCCACCAAGTCTGAGGTGGGCCCCTACCTCTGCGTCTCCAACAACCCACTGGTCAGTCTGGATGTACAGCAGGTGCCTTAGCTGAGAAGCTGGGGCCGCAGGTAGAAGCAGATGCTTTCCCAGGCAGTGAAAAGAGGGAAGAGCTAAAGCAGGTTTTTAACACACCCTCCTCTGTTCACAGAGTTCGTCCACGGGTGATTGTGCTGGGCAGGTTGTTAGAAGATACTTCACCAGAAATCAGTAATTTAAGATGAAGCGAAACAATTTGTTTTGTTTTAAAGCCACATCCTAAGGGCAAACATCTTATAGCTTAATTGATAGGTAGCTGCCAGCCTCAGCCATTGCCTGGAACCAGACAGAAAGCGATGATGGCTGCCCACCCTGGACCTGAGAGGACCAGGGCCCCTGAGAGGGGTGGCCTCCTTGGTGTCCTCTAGTTGCAATTAGAGCTGACCCAGCCTTTGGCCTGGGAGGTCGGAGCTTCAAGACAGATGGGCTGGACCAGGGAGGAGGACAGAGAGAGCAGGAGGTCAGGAAGAGAGTCAGACTAGCTGCCCAGGCCCGCGAGGACTGTTCTCATGGTGAGGAAGCCACCGCAGCCCCCTGATGATGGGCCCTCACATGCACACACACAGGAGAGCAGCTTGGCTGCCTAACCACTGGGCAAGTGCTGCCTGTTGACTGGGGGAGTCTGGTTCCACTCAGCAGGACAAGCCAAAAGTGATGAATCTTACATATGACTGAAGTTCAGGGCGAAGTGCAAGCCCAGAAAATAAGCCTCATTCCTACTACTCCCTCTCATGTATTCTACAATTCAGACAAACTGAATGACTCACTGTTATTTAGACAGATCCTCTTCTTCTCTTCTCCTTCTTTGTGCATATGCTCCTGTTTGTCCCTCCCCATCCCCACCTGTTAGACTCCTACACATGCTTCAAGACCTATGTCAAATGCTTCCTCTACTGATCTCCCCATTAGTAGCAGTGATATCACTTCCCTTGGGACCTGCTGGAGTATATTGCTTGTATCTATCCTCTGGCATTTCTCTCACACAGCTGTGTTTCTTATCCCCTTCTATTGAAAGCATTTGGAAGGTGGAGACTGGGTCTTTGTCTCCCTTTAGTCCCAGCATGTTTCAACATTGTGCTTTGTATGGAGTAGGTACCCATGAATGTCTATGGAATGGAAGTTGATTCTGGGCTGACAGTAATTGTAAAGCATCATGGCCCTCACTTGCTGTTGGGGGGCAATCCTTGGCACTCTCTCCATCTCTGCTGTCACCACGCATGTAACATGGCATCAACAGATAGGTAGGCCTCCTGAGCAGAGCCAGGGTCTTCACTGGAGGGTCTTAACTCCTCTGAGTTCCAGCCTCCATGTGGGGTTGAAAGACCCTCCAGTCTGTGCCACATTTGGGATCCTCCTTAAAAAATAATGAAAAAAGGAAATTTATTCTTCTGGGAAAAAGCTTGGGTGTACACACAGTTCACATCTTACAGCAGATGGGTAAATTACCTGATTAATGGAATTAATCACTTGTCATAATGTAACACATTATTTCTCACACCTTTATATCTAGAGTTTTTATGTCTATAAATCTTACCTCCCTAAGAACAATTAAGTTTCCTGAGAACAAAATTAGTAACTTATACAGTGGTAGAAAGGATACAGGTTTTGGAGTCAGACAGACCTGGATTTGAAGCTTGGTTTCATGACTTCATGGCCAGGTACTATGATGATTAATTTTATGTGTCAACTTGACTAGGTCACCAGGTGCTCAGATGTTTGATTGAACATTATACTGTATGTTTATGTGAGAATGTTTTTGGATGAGATTTAACATTTAAATTGGTAGACTGAGTAAAGCAGATTGCCCTCCATATGTGGGTGGGCCCCATCCAATCAGATGAAGGCCTGACCTTCCCCCAAGCAAGAGAGAATTTTTCCTGCCTGATGACCTCTGACCTGGAACATTGGCTTTCTCCTGCCTTTGGACTTGAACTGAAGCATCTGCTCTTCCTGGGTCTCAAGCCTGCCAGCCTTCAGCCTGGAATTACACCATGGGCTCTCCTAGGTCTCCAGGTTCCCTACAGGTCTTGGAACTTGCCGGCCTCCATAATTGTGTGAGCCAATTCCTTATAAGCTATCTATCTATCATCTCCTATTGGTCCTGTTTCTCTGAAAAACCCTGACTAATACAGGCACTTTAGGCAGATTGCTGAACCTCTTTGAGCAACAGTTTCCTTATTTATAAAATTAGAGCAATAGCCTTCCACTGTGAGAACTAGCTATACTAACCATGCAAATTCCTGGCGTGTTACTTGTCACAAAGTAGGTATTCAATGCCTACCCTTCCCTTCTCTCCTAGTCCTTTGTTCGTCCTGTAAAATAGACAGATGCTCCAAGATTTCTCTAACCATGTTTTCTGAACCAAAAATGGAGGGAACATGGATCCAATGTACTTGTAGGGCTGATGAAATAAGTATGTGAATATCAGTGCTGTCTCTGGAAATCCAAGATGTGCAGTCACGATATCAAGGCTACTTGTTCATTTGAATGAAATAAAAATTGAAAAAAATACTTCAAAGTAATTCTTGCTAAATATCAAACTTAACACAATGACCAAATTGCCACTTCAGTTTGGGCCATGGAGACAGAAAGCAGACAAGGGAGTATGAAGACCATTCTGCTGCTAGGGTCCCGCAGCAGGAGGTACCTTCTCAGTTTTATCACCCGGCACGTGTTCATCCACATGGCTCAGAGGAGGTGTATGTGACGTCTGTCTACCTCTGACCTCTGTCCCGGTGTCTCATTTTCCGTGTGTACTTCTGTTCATATCCTCTCCTGTGGAGTTTGCCTCAGAAGCACTTGAGGGGATTAGCATCGAGCAACAAGTAGCTCTGCTCTTTGGTCATAACCAGAGACTCAGATTAAGAAAAACAAATGAGCTCACACTGGCCTTGGGTATTTCCAGTAGCTGGAGAATCCCACTGCTGGAAACCTGGTGAAAGAGTCTCAATATAGCATTTTATAGATCCTGCAGCAGGAGCTGAATTAACCCAAAAGGACCAGAGTGGCCAGCAGAAAGCAAGCCTGTCTGTCGATGACCAAATCTTTTTTAAACTGAGTGGCTGTTTTTGCTTTGATGTGTGCAGTTGTTTTTTGTTATTGTTGCTAAGGTGGGTTTTTATTGTTGTTGTTTTTTTTCCCAGAGTTTCAGAGAAAAGACAGGCACATCTTCAATTTGCTACCCAGGCAAGAAATAGTGATGGCTCCTCTTCCAAAAATCCCAATCCAAAAAGCTGACATCAGGGTTTTGAAACAGACTGCCTGTGGGCACACCATAAAGAAGAGGACTTTGTTTTGACTGGAGCCTGTGGAACTGGACTTTTAGTGCTCAATCCCTTAAACACAGAGTGCTGTGAATATGGCTGTGACGATTGTTAGCAAAAGTGGATTTAACACACAGCCACGAAACCAGCAGCTGTGCCTCTGCCACGGAGTTTGACCCCGTCCCACATATAGACAGGCATCATGTGTAATTACTCTGAGCATTTGCCACACAGCAGAATAAACTTGGAGTCTTCCCACTGGGGACTTTTATGTGTTACACTGGACTGGATTTGGCCTGAAAAAGAATAGTTGTGGTGTACACTCCATCCCAACTGCTTGTTTCCTCTCCTTGACCTACCCTTTGTGGGAAGCCAGGAATGCTAAATATTTCTTGTAGCTCTGCCCAGTCCTTTACTTTATTTACACTCCCCCCTCCTCCCTGGCCCCAGCACCATCTCTTCCTGTGGCAGCTCAGGCCTTCTTCCCTGAGCTGTTGAACAACTGCAGTTTTGTTTGAGATGATACATCAAAGGTATTTCAAATAAAGACAGACAAAAGCATAAAATGATGTCTGCTGGACAGCAAGCCATGCTCTGGCAAGGATAATGTGCAATTCCCCCAAAATGGACTTCCTGATATTGACAAACTGTATCAAAGTTTCTAGGCCAGAGATAAAATAACTTTCTTCAAAAAGTGAAATAAGATAGAGTCAGTTGAATGAACAGGAGGTGGAAGATTGATGGGGAACATTTTAAAAGAACCCACGGGCCATTCTGTATGTTTGTTTCTTGAAGGGCAAAATTAAGCCCTTAGAGCAGGTCTTTCATTTTTTTGGTTTCTTTTCTAATTCTAGAGTCTCCTCTAACTACACTAGGAAGGCAAGAGGGAACATGACTTCTTCTGCAGTTACTGCTACACATTTATGAGGACATTTTCTTCAACAAGTCTGTTTTGCCCCAAAATACACCTCAAAATCATTTCCAGGCAGTATGACCCTGGAGGTGGAGCCTCAGGGAAGCCATAAATGTTTGAAGTATGCAGTCATTATAAACTTACTAAAGAGAAAATGTAGGTATGCTGAACAAGTCTTCCCCCACTAGCATGCCCATGTGTCCCAGGCTGCCTGGGGTAGGCTCCATTCATGCCTGTGGACCTGGCATGATTATTAATAGTGCCCTGTTTTGAAAGTGTCAAGTTTAGATGATAAATTATATGGATATCCTGCCTTTCACCAAACGTACCATTTCTGATGTCCATTTCAAACATGCGTACAAATAACCAGTTCTGCTGTCGATCTGGCAGTCAGCCTGGCTCTCGAGAGGAGAGAGTAACATCTGGACACAGCCAGGCAGCATGGTGGTCTCAGGGGCCTGGGTGCTGCTAGTCCTTGGGGCAGGTCTTCAGCTTTGTACCCTGCTGCTGGCTACATACCACAAATGAGATTTTTTTTTTTTTTTTAAAAACTTTGGACTTGAAAATCAGACACTTGGATTTTGACTAGAAGGCAAAGAAGACCTCTGGGTCTCTTCCCTGTCTCAAGTCCTCACTCTCATGGAGACTCCTACCTACCACTATCTGCAGAGTAGACGGTGACCCAGCTGACTGGGGCAGTGCCCCCTCAGCCCAGCCTTCTTTCCTTGCCAGGATGGGTGGAGCATCCCTAGGTAGAAAAGAAAACAACACCCAACATACCTTTATCTGCAAATGTCAAAAATATATCAGAGAGTTTGACTTTGAGGTTAAGCTTGCCCAATCGAGCTATTTACAATTCTGTGTGAGTATGTGGGGGCAGGAGGGATTTTGGAGATTGGGGGAGAGAAGCAGCAGAGAAGGGATTGATTCATGGTGTATCCTGGACTCTGGGCTTAAGGCATGCACTAAATATTTGACTAATGAGTATGTGAATAATTGCATTGGTGGGGGAGATTTTTGTCCACTCTTAATTATTTTTAGTACATTAGAGAGCTTTGCTTATCTTTAGCAAAAATTCATAGCAACATATGAACTCATTTTCAGACATTTTTCCTGTAAATATTACATTTTGGTGTGTCTCATTTTACTCCTTAAGCTAAGCTGATTTGTAATTCTGACAGTGCACCTACAAAATTAATATACAAAAAAATACCTGTTCAATTTGTGTTTTTTAAATTTTAACTGGGGTTAATTTTAAATGAATTGAGAAGTGACCTGTAATGTTGTAAAATGCCTCTTTAACTTCCAAGCTAGCCGTGACATTGATGAACACAAGATAGATGCAGGGTCTATAATGAAGACTTGCCTGCCAAGTCCCATTCTGTGGAACTTGGGGTGACATTGCACAGAAAAGACGGTTTTGGTTAAATTCCAGGGCTAAAAAAATAAAATAAAATAATGAATTAATTGTCAAACCCATCCACATCCGTTTGCATGTCCCATCTGATATCTAAGCATGGTAAGATATAGGAACATCGAGGAAACAAAAAGCCTGTTGGTTTCAATGTGGGCATCTCTTTCTTCCCTGTTTTACACCCGGGCTAATAGGCTGGTGGTTAAACAGTAGAATATTTAGAATGGGTAAACATATCAAGGACTTTAAAAATATCTGTAATCTACTTTGGAGAGATTGTCTCAACAGAGGACATGAACTAATCCAAAGAAGGATTGAACACCATGAGAAGAGCTGAAATAAACTCAAGCCATGAATACGCACACGTTGGTAAGCTAAACAAACTGAAACCCAGCTTTTGGCAGTTTACAATAAGAGTATATTTGATCGATAAACAGTTGTTGAACAGCAACTTTTCCTATCTTCTTTGCTAGATGCTTTATCGACTATTATCTCCCCTGTTCGAAGACTATGTCCATGCAGTTGCTATGGAATTCGAGACACCCACCTCTGTTTACAGAGTGAGCTGGTGCTCAGGCTACCCTCCCCTCAGCTCCTCCCCCTCCCTTTACTAATTAACATTCTTGACATTTGACTTGACAGTAGTATTTTAGAGGTCTCAGACACAACTCTTGTAAACATGTAATATTTTTGGTGTGAATTATTGCTCTTTTATAAGAAAGAAATTGGTACTGTTTCCAAACTAAGGCAATGCAGTCAGTTATAAGTTTCTAAGGTTTCTGTTGTTTTCTTTCTAGTTGCTTCAGAATCTACCAGGGAATTCCTCTACAAAGAATTCTAATATGGAATTATTCTGCTCTTTTATAAAAAAAATAGCTCCTTTATGAAACAATTGGAATGCATTAGAATTGTTTATTTATACATTATAGAGTGTTTTGGCATATGGTGTGTAGTATGGGTATCATTTAATCCTAGTACCAAAATGGATGTAAAGAATAGTATAACCCATAAGTAGAGTATTCCTCATCTAAGAAAAGTACTGTTTCAACTTGGACCAAATGGTCTTTCCCTTGACGCATCACGAATACCAGGCTTATATCACTTTCCAATACAGACTATGCATTTGTCACATTTGGCTAACTTGGAGATGTAATCTGCTGTTCTAATTCCTTAATTATTCCTCTGATTAAAGCAAATAAAATCTTAAAAATGAAGCTGGAAATGTATACTTTAAAAGTATAAAAAGTATAGAAACTTCTCATATAGAATACAGAATTGATTTGGTCTTTGACAGATGAAACATTATGAAAATATTAATAACAACAGTGACAGTATGTTGCAAACATTAAACATTTACATCAACAAAATTTTTTCCCCAGAATATCCTGGAACTCTAAAATCATGAATCAAAATCAGCATATGCCCAATAGCAATTTTTAGTTACTATATGTATTAGTTATTGGTCATTTTTTAGCTGTTCCTCAATTTCTTTCACAAAGAATAACAGGTTTTACATTGCAAAAGTAAGATAGATCAAAATCCAACTTTTTATTTACACAATTTAGTGCAATTTTATGCTCTTTTCTACTATATTTTGAAATAACTTTTAACAGTTGCAAAAATAGTATATAAAATTCCCTTTTACCCTTCACTCCTTGGATTTTGAGCATCTTACATGACTGCAGTGCAATGATCAAACCAGTTAATTAACACTGATTCAATACTAATAACTAATCTAAAGACCTTATTCAAATTTCAGCAGTTTTTCTACTAATGTCCATTTTTTGGTCCAGGAGCCAATCTGGGATCCCATATGCTCCTATCCTTTTCTGAGCACTTCCTTTCTGCCCATCAAGATCTTTTTAAAAGAATGACTCAACTGTGCCAGGTGCAGTGGTGCACGCCTGCAATCCCAGGGCTGTAGGAGGCAGAGGCAGGAGGCTCGCTTGAGGCCAGGAGTTAGAGACCAGCCTGGGCAACGTAGAGAGACAAAACCCCCACCCCCGTCTCTACAAAAAAATTTAAAAATTAGCTAGACATTGTGGCATGCACCTGTTGTCCCAGCTACTCAGGAGGCTGAGGAGGGAGGATGGCTTGAACCCAGGAGTTCCAGGCTGCAGTGAGCACTACAGCCTGGGTGAGAGAATGACTCAACTGGTTTTCACAAAGTTGATACATATCCATTACAGTAAATTCAAGCCATATAGAAAACTACAAAGAGCAAAGTAAAAACTATACAAATTCTTGCTATAATGAAGGAACAACTGTTAGTTAACATTTGGTGAAAATTGTCCCTTTCATTTCTTTATGCATACATACAGTTAAAAAGATAGATAAATTGGTAGAATAGACAAATTGATGAAATGGAATCAGTTTTTACAATAAAAATAGCAATTAAAAGCATTAAATGTTATTTTTAATAAAAAGTGTTAAATGTAATTCTACTTTAACAGAAGAAAAAGAATCTAAAATATAATTGGATGTGCCAAGTTTCAGGTAAATATTTCTTCGCAAAAGGCATATAATTTCCTGAATTATCTCTCTAAAGGCAAGAAAAAGATTATGAAAACATTTAGATATTTGTCAGTTTTTTTATTATAAGTCAACCACCCCAAAACACTGTGGCTGAAACCATTTATCATTGCTGACAGGTCCACAGGTGTGTAGGGTCGTTCTGCTGATGTGGCTTGGCTGGTCTTGGGTGAATGGCTTGGGTCACCTGGAGCCCAGCTGCCCTAGAGTGTCCTCACTCACATGTGTGGTCGTTGGTTATCTCTTGGCAGGGGCAATGGGGGTGACCTGACCCTGTGATCTCTCCATGTTCCAGCAGGATAGCCCAGGCTTGTTCACATAACAGTAGCAGGGTTATGAGAGACAGTGGAAGTGTTCAAGGCCTCTTCAGACTTAAGCTCAGAGCTGACACAAGATCATTTCCACCACATGCTGTTGGTCAAAGCAAGCCATGAGACCAGCCCAGATTCAGGGCTGGTTACTCGTATTATTCTTATGTACTGGTATTGATCATCCAAATATCAAGTTTTCATTACAGCATTATTCTTTCAAACTGCAGATTTAAGCATTTATTTTGGGCTTGTTTTTCCTGTTATATTTTTGAACATATTTTCTGTTCTTTTGTTCATTTCTTCTTCACAAACACCAATTAGGTATTTGCTGGATTTTTTTTAACCTGTCACTCATGTCTTTTTATAATCTTTTAAAAAATATTATATATGCCTAGAATGTCCCCCCAGATATTTGCAGGCCTGAATCATTCATGATACAAAGTTTTCAGATAAAGTGTCACGTGACCCGAGAGTTTCCCGATCACCCAATACCTTGTCACACTCTATTATATGGTCCTATTTTACTTTTTTTATAGGACTATCAACATTTATTGCTTATTTTATTTTATTTTCTCCACTCTCTCTCAGCCCACCCTAGATTTTAAGCTCCACGAAGGCAGAGATGTTGCCCATCATAGATAGACAGTGCTAAACCCCCAGCATCTAGAAGCACTCCTGGTACAGATAGAGTATTCAATAATCGCTTGTTGAATGAATGCATGAAAGTCCTGTCTGTTTTAAGCTGGGTTTTTTCTAATTTTGGTTGCTTATGCCATGGCTTTCTTCTCTGTGATATTTTTCTTACACTTATTCCCTATAATTTCTTTGAGATTATAGAGAACTCTGTCTGAACTCTTCTTCTGTTTTCTCAGATAATTTCTTTTGTAGTTCATTATTTTTCTTTGTCTTTCATTCCTTTCTTCTTTATTTTCTCTCTCATTTCAAAGCAGGCCTGTGGGATGGTTCCTTCTGATTATTACTCATCTCATATGCTTACTGAAAAATAGTTAGTGGAGGCAAGGGAGCGGGGGGTGTTAGAACACTTAAAGAATCAGTGGATGTGCATTTCAGGGCAGTCTTCTTTGCTTTTTGGAGAAATGTTCATCTTGCCCAAGGTCTGAGGATATGTTGTTAGTTCTCAGTGTTATTCCTCATTTTGGTCCAGATTTCACAGCATTTGGCAGGTTTGCTACATAGTTTGTGGTTTAAGATCGTAGTCATATCCTCATTTTATTGGCAACTAACATATTTTTCTCCATTTTTGGTTCTTTTCGAGATTTTCAAAGAAGGGGAATAGGAGAATTAATGTCTATACACCATGATCTTCAACCAGAAGTCATTTTACGCTCTTTCAATTCCATCCTGCAAATCTGTATTTTACCATGTAGCAGAGATCCTAAGTGCCATCCACCCACCAGGTTTAGGACTTAGATCTGAATTCTCATGCAGTTTATTTAAATTTTTGTTGCATAATGGTACATCCATCACCTTTCTTCTTCATTCCCTTTGCCCTACCTCCAACTCTCTAGAGCTTTGTTTTTGTTTTGTTTTGCCTCTCAGGGTAGCCTCAATATTCTCTTTGTGGTGAGAACTTTCCTAGTCCTTCATCTCCTTAATTTCTCTGAGTTAAGCCCCAAAGTTGCCTGGCCTCAAATAGCAGTGAGTTGATAACAACCACCACTACCGCCACCATAGTCATCACACTTGTCATGTTGCTTCTGTTAATCAAACGCTTGCTGTGCGCCAGGAACGCTGCTAAAGCCTGTCCATGGATCATCTCATGTAATCCTTCCAGTAACTCAACAAAGTCAACAGGATTGCCTGCAATTTAAATGTAGGGATGTGGAAAATAACTTTTTCCTAAAACGGGCTCCAAAATTATGTTCAGAGATGCCACTGTTTGTTCAAGCAAATACCTGGAAAGATATTCTCAGGGAGGTTGAACTTTTGTGATGTTAGAAGAGAAGACTGAGGCAGCAGCAGCAGCAGAAAGTGGTTTTGCTGTTGGAATGAAGACGTGAAACAAATGAAAGCAGAGGAGGGGGAGCCAGAAAGTGAGCGGCTACCCCTGAGAAAGCCAGTAAGACACCCAGGACTGCTCCATTTGGGTATCGGCCCTGTAACTCCTGGACGAGCTGCCTGCCCTCCCCTTGGGTCTCTCTCTACCTCAAACCTTCAGTTCATCTGCTACGTACACAATTCTTAGGACAGGGTTTCTGCAGTTCTTGTATAAGGGCCTGGGTTTCCCGTCTCAGTCAAAGCTGCAAGAGACAAAAGTATATATGGGATCAGGAACTGGAAAATGTCTGAGGGGGAGGGCTTTGGCCTTTTATTGGCTACAGGATTGTAGTGGGGGTGGGAATGGGGGCGGAGTATGCATTAAGTCAATTTTTCCTCCATTTTAAGAGAGAGAGAGAGAGAGGCGCCACAGTTAACATCTGAGTTTTTTGTAGGTAAGGAAAATGAGAGTCAGAGAAAGTAAATAATTTGCTTAAGGGCATTTAACATACAGAATGACTTCTTGCTATTTAAAAAATATGACCAGTTCCTTTCTGCTCAGGATATTTCCTCCTACTATGCTGCAATCCAGAATGTTTTCCCCCCAGATCTGTGCATTACCAGCTCAGTCTTACCTTTTAAATCACCTCCTCAGAGACGCTTTCCTCCACTTCCTATCAAAACGGTCACCACGATACTCCGTGCTCAATCCTATCTCCTTGCCATACTTTAATTTTCTGCTTTATTACTTCCAAATATAATATTACATGTTTACTTTTTAGTCTAGCTCCTCTAAAAGGATGTAAGCTTCATGAGGACAGGGATTTTGTCTATCTTATTCACTACTGTGTCCATGATGCCTAGTACAGAGTTGAACATTTAGATGGTGCTCAATAAAGATTTGATAAATAAATCAATAAGTATTTATGGGGTGCCTTCTATAATGTAGGGCACAGTCTTTTCAGTCTCTTGACTTTATAATTTCCAACTGATTGAATGCAACCCAATCCACTAGTTTCTAAGCTAATCATGCAGACCACCTACTTTCTTCAGAACTGAGCCACTTATGCATTACACCTGTTCTCGCAAATACCTGCACCTACTTACTGGCTTACTTTGAAGAGAACTTCAAGGAGTTCTTGTTAAGAGCCACTGCTACTTTAGTCAGATAAAGGTTATCTCAGAAGTGGCCTCTTCATCCGCAGAGAGTTCAGAGCCACTGAACTAGCCTTCTAAAGGTGCCCAAATTAGGGCTAAGGAGGCAGCAACTCTGAGCATAGAGCAGTGTAAGGAGGTGGTTAAGAGCAGGTCTCGGGATCCAGATTAGGTCAAACCCCAGCTCTGTGACCTAGGTGATCACAGTATCTTCTTCACAAGGCAGTTATGAGGAAAAATTTTCCACGGCCACATTCAGAGCAGCACGGCAAGGGCAGAGGAACTAGGTAGAATACCTGGTGAGCAGACCAGCTGAATTTAAACAGTGAGCACTTCCTGGGAGACGTAGTTTCTTTAAAACTGATCAGACTTTTAAAGAAAAGTGAAAGCATGAATTGACGGAGCAGATGGAAGTCCTGATGGCCAAGAAAAAGAATTCAGATTGGGCACCGAAAGCCACGGTGGACTTCAGAAAAGTGCCGTCTGTCAGGTGGAGGCCACAGGGCTGAGCCATGTTCCCGTCTGCGCTCCTTAGCTGGGTAAACTCAGGCCAGCCTCATCCTATCTGAACCCATTTTCTCATCTGTTAATAGCGATGCTGTTAATCCAAACCTATAGATTTGTGTAAAGGCTAAACAATTACCAGTAATATTTGTGAAAATGTCTCTAAACTGTAAAAAACTTTCCTAATATGTATTGCTGATGTCTGGTCCAGTAACCTAGTGATGCAATAAAGGAAAGAGCTCCAGAGCAGGATTAGAAAGGCCAGGGTTCAGATGCCTGCCCTGCCACCTTTTAACTTTGTGGCCTTGGATTGATCATTTATTCCCTCTGAGCCTTACTCTTTCATCTGTAAAAGGGGGATGGATACTTGTGTGGATTTGACTATATCTAAAGAGCCTAGTAAAGCACCCAGCACATCATCTCCATTTACCACCACCACCACCACCACCATCATGGCCAAGGTTAGTTTGAGCACTCACCATCTGTGGGTGCTGTTCCCTGAGATTCATGTGCATTTAGGTAGATATTGTTAATCTGAGACCTAGGGAGGTTACGTAATTTGCCCAAAGTCACACAGGTAAGAGCTTGGATTAGAACCCAGGCAGTGGAGCACAGTACATGGGGGTAGTGATTGGCAATGGTGCCAGTCTGCTCCTGACATATGCCAATTTTTAAAAGTTGCTTTGTGAAATAACAGACTGCCAGAAGAATTCACTTTCCCAAGGCATTTGATAATGGAAAAGAGAAATCCCTTAGGAAGATCATTCTATCCTTCTCACCTGCTTTTTTTTAAAAAAGCAGTTGATTCTGCTAGAAAATATGTAATTGATACCACTTCCAGGAAGAAAGAAAGTTGAATTAGCAATGAAAACTGAAACCCCTGCTTCAACATGTGAGCTTTTCTCCCCTATTTGTAAACTCCCTGAAGACAATCCTGGTTAGCTTTGGTGCTGTTCGTATCAGTGAAGAAATGTCTCTAAGCCCACCAAGGACTAGGTGATGGGCTGGAGTGAAAACATTATCACACAAGGAAGTAGTGATTTGCATCAGTTGAAAGATAAAGAGACTGCAGCCCAGAGCAGAGGTGGCTGGTTCACCCAGTGGAGATCTGCTGTTGCATTCTCCTATCCACATGTGAAGCCATAAATCCACAGGGCAGGAGAAAGTTTAGCCCTGTGGCTTAAACTTTAAGCAACTTCCTCTGGGGGAATCATATGCCTATTTCTAAATTCTTCCTGCTTGCTCTCTGGGTCACAGGTCAGAGCCACCAGTGGGTAGAAGGTACCAGTCAGTGTTTGCAAAAGACTTCTCCATCCTTTGGTTTGGGTAGAAAGGCTTCCAGAGGGAAAGAGACACTTCATTTCATGCCAGGTTTTCCCTCTTAGATATTCTCATTTGTGTGAAATATCAGCAGGGATGCTAGATACACAAATCTAGCTACAGACCCTTTATCTATGAGCTCTGTACATACCACCTCTGAGGAGCTGCAATACAATGCCCGAGTCTTCGCCAACTTTGAGACCATGCAGTATTCTTTAAACTTTCACTTCATTGTCTTATCAAGATCATCCGTCTGTCTGTGGAATGGGTCTTTCAATTAGCAAGATTTTGAAATACCACATGCCCAGAGAATTCCTACGAAGAATATGGTCATAAAAATAAAACCACACTATTTACAAAAATAAAAAAAGAAACAAAACAGAAACAAAAACATAAATTAAAGCAATAAAACCCATCTATTGGGAACAACTGGGGCAAGATGGAAGGCCCTTTCTACATGGCACACTGAAATGTTTTATTAAGTTTTAAGCAATCGTGTTTACGGCAGATTTAAATTAAATGAATGGTGAGGCCATAAAATAGAGCAGCTGTGTTCCATCTCCAGCGATGACAAAACAAGAGAAAAAGGCTGGTCAGAGGTAAGGAATACTTCCTGGCAGTGAGAATATAAGGATCTGATGGGCACAGTGAGGAAAGGTGGAAAGGCTGAGAACCCATCTCCTCTGATACACATTTGACAGGCACAGATTAAATGAATTTTACATGCACCTTGAAGCCCTTTGCACTTGACCAGGGTTCTTCTTTGATAGCCCTCCGTTTCTCTGTACATTTAGCTATCCTACTCTAAATAATTGAAGTGCCTTACAAATAGCTACAAGAATAGAAATGAACATCTAAGACAATTGTGAAAACTAATTAGCAACTGTTAATCCAAAGTGAAAATTAGCATCTATTCCTGTTCCTCAGAAGCTTGGTTTAAGGCCAAGAAGTTGAGTGATATAAGGGATTTCTGACCCCACAGGCTACAAACCCATGATTAACAGCTGAGTTAATGAAATACACATAATGCCTGGGTCGCTCTTGCCTCTACTTGCTGGTCTTGCCTCCCTTAAATGGCTGCACTTGTGAGGGTAATCCAGCGTGTGTGCCTAGCCCACCAACCCTGCACCATCCCTGACTACCTCTACCCCCCAGCGATCTGGAGGCAGCAAGTGGAAGTGCAGATAACAAGGAGGAAAGGGATGTGACATTTGAAATGATGGCAGAAATTCAAAGATCTTCTCTAAACCATATTGAATTCTGCTTGTCTAATGAAGTTTGATTCATCAGAATGACCTAGTCATTTTTGGTTTTCTGGTCAACTCAAATGTACTGTATTGGACAATGTTCCAGAGACAATAATTCCTTAAAGTTTACAAAAGCATCTTCCACTCACAAAGTTGTCTGAGGGATTTTATTTTTCTTTTCAATTTGTTTGGTTGTTTTATTTATTTTGTCTTATTTTTTAATGCTTTTAATACAACGGATTTTAGTTTTGTGTGTGTGTGTGTGTGTGTGTCTAGCAATATTATATAAATAGGATTATATACCATTACAAAGTGAGATTTATCCCAGGAATTCAAAAGTGGTTCGACATACAAAAATCAGCCTATATTGTACACTAAATCAATAAAATAAGAACAAAAACCACATTACTAACTTAATAAATGAAGAAAGAACATTTGACAAAATCCAACATCCTTTTATGATAAAAACAGGCAACATATTAGGAATAGAATGGGAATTCCTCAACCTGATAAAGGTAATCCACAAAAAGCAAAAAACAAACAAAAAAACACAGCTAAGTCATATGTAATGGTGAAAGATTGAAAGTTTTCTTCTAAGGTCAGGAACAAGACAAGGGTATCCACTCTTTCCAGTTGTATTCAACATTGTATGGGAAGTTCTTGTCAGGGCAATTAGGCAAGAAATAGAAATAAAAGGCATCCAAGTCAGGCAAGAGTTGATATTGCAGTCTTGAATTTGAAAGCTGTAGGGCAGGCCAGCAGGCAAAACATAGGCAGGATTTCTGTG
Organism: Daubentonia madagascariensis; assembly: GCA_023783475.1. NCBI lineage: Eukaryota > Metazoa > Chordata > Mammalia > Primates > Daubentoniidae > Daubentonia > Daubentonia madagascariensis. Next base: position 32,055,841 of record JAKFHU010001035.1, on the reverse strand, counting down.
TTACTGTCTTGAGGCAAAACTCCTTCTTCCCCAGAAATCCCCCATTTTTACTCTTAAGACCTTCAACAGATTAGATGAGGACCACCTGCATTATCTAGGGTAATCTCTTTTACTTAAAGTCAATTGATTGTCCATGCTAATCACATCTACAAAACACCTTCACAGCAACATCTAGACTAGTATTCAAACCAATGACTAGGCACCACAGCCAGGGCAAGTTAACACATAAAATGTAACCATCATAGCAAGGGTGACAAGACAGTTCAATGAGGAAAGAATAGTCTTTTCAACAAACATTGCTGGGACAACTGGACATCCACATGCAAAAATACAAAGTTGGACCCCTACTTCACACCATATACAAAACTTAACTCAAAATGAATCATAGACCTAAATGTTGGAGTTAAACTATAAAATTCTTAGAAGAAAATATGAGTAAATTTTGACCTTGGATTAGGGAATGGCTGGTTAGATATGACACCAGAAGTACAATTAACAACAACAACAACAAAAACCTGGACATCTTTAAAATAAAAACTTTGTGCTCCAAAGAACACCATCAAGAAAATTAAAAAGACAATCTACAGAATGGGAGAAAATACTGACAAATCATTTATCTGACAAGGGCCTTTTATCCAGAGCATATAAAGAATTCTTCCAACTCAATAATGTAAAGACGACCCAATTAAAAAATGGGCAAAAGATTTCTCCAAAGAAGATATACAAATGGCCAATAAACACATGAAAAATGCTCAACATTATTATTCATCAAGGAGTCATTACTCCAAACACAACTACAATGGCTATAATCAAAAAGACAGATGACAATGAGTGGTGGCAAGGATGTGGGGAAATTGTAACCCTCTTACATTGCTGAAGAGAGTGTAAAACGGTGCATCTGCTTTGGAAAACAGTTTGGCAGGTCCTCATAATGTTAAACATAGAGTTACCATATGACCTAGCAATTCCACTTCTAGAAAATTGAAAACATATGTCCACAGAAAAACTTGAACATGAATGTTCATAGTAGCATTATACATTAAAGCCAAAAAGTGGAAACAACCCAATGTCCATCGACTAATGAGTAGATAAATAAAATGTTGTATATCCTTACAAGGAAATATTTGGCCACAAAAAGAATATTATTTGGCAATAAAAAGAAATGAAGTATTGATATGTGGTACAACATAGATGAACCTTGAAAACACTATGCTAAGTGAAAGAAGCCAGTCACAAGGCTGCATATTGTGTGATTCCATTTATATGAAATGTCCAGCAAAGGCAAATTCATAGAGACAATAGATTAGTCGTTATCAGGTGCTGGGCAAAGAGGGAGGGGAGTGACTGCACAAGTTTCTTTTTGGAGTGATAAAAATGTTCTAAAATTAGATGGTGGTGATGTTTGCACAACCATGTGAATATACAAACACTACATTTTGCACATTAAAAAGATGAAATTATGGCATATGAATTACATCTCAACAAAGCTGTTATAAAAATACACTTTATTAGAAAGGCAATCTTAGATTTTTGTAGAAAAATTAGAAAATGTATTAGAAACAAAAATATAAAGAAAAAAACCTACTCATAATCCCACAAGTTGGATGATATCTTTCCAGACATTCATTCATCCATCCATTCATGTCTCTATATTAGCAAAATTAGAAGCAGACTATCAGTAATGGCTTGTGGTATACTCTTTTTAGCTTAATATATTACGGATTTCTTTCCATGTCAATAAATATTCATTTACAGTAGCTTTTAAAAATGGAAGAATAGTATTCCTTTGTATTGATGTATGAAGCCCAGAATTTTAAATGGGAGCCACCTCTCTCTCTTTCTATCCTCTGCTGGGTCTAAGATATCTTTCCAAGAACACTGTATATTGCTTTCCTGCATTATTTTTCATCCAGTGAGTGTGACTTCCATTGATTTAAACAGACAGTTTGCTTTTTTGTTCATTTAGTTTTATAACATTATTTTTTTCTATAATTATTATTTTTAAGGATTTCTTAAACCTTTGGATTGTTTTCCTTTTTTATCTTTTATTGCGGTAAAAACACTTAACATGAGATTTCCCTCTTAAAAATTTTTTAAGTGTACAATACATTACTGTTGACTATAGGTACAGTGTTGCACAGCAGATGTCTAGAGCTTTTTCATCTTCTTGGACTGAAACTTAATGCCTGTTAATCAGTAATTCTCTATTTTCCCCTCCCCTCAGACCCTCTTTGATTCCACTCTTTGAGTCTGTGAGTTTGACTATTTTAGATACCTCACATAAGTGGAGTCAGGCAAAGTCCTCAAGGTTTATCCATGTTGTCACATATTGCAGATTTTTCTTCTTTTTAAAGGCTGAATGGTATTCCATTGTATGTATATGCCACATTTTCTCTGTTGATGGACATTTAGGTTGTTTCTACATTTGGGCTGTTATGAATAGTGCTGCAATGGCCAGTGGAGTGCTAATACCTCCTTGAGATCCTGATTTTGAGTGGCCACCACCAACAAGTTGCAAACAAGGTGCTGTAGAATGAAAGATGTACAAATGATAGGGACTGTCCTCAAATAGTTTATAATCTAGCAGGAAAGAGAAATGTGGGAGAATTGAATTTATATAAGCAGAGAATATCCACAACTTGCTCCCCTCAGCTTGTAGGTGGTAACAAGGTGACTTCAACCATTTGCCGGTGACCTCACTGGATCCACCTGTCCTTTGTAGGCAAATTGTGGGAAAATGCTAAAATGAATTTGCCTGGGATTCACCATCTGCAGGGTTCTGAGAAGAGAGAGAAAGCATTTTGTAGGAGAGCTGGAAAGCTTAATGGGGCTGGGGCATTTGAAGTATGTCCTGAATCTGGAGGAGGACATCCATTGGCAGTGACAGAGGAAGCAGTTATTCTGGACAGGAAGAGAAGCCTGAGCAAAGGCCTGAGTTGGAAAAGTCTGTGGCAATTTTGGGGACCATGAGATGTGCAATAGGAATAAGGAATAAGGGGTGGGGTTGGATGAGGAGTTAGACAGGGGCCAGAAGAGCCAGAATATTTGGATTGAGCACCCTTAGCAGTAAAGGTAGTTTGAACAAGTTCCTCTGGTATATGAGTGCTTGTTTTATAAATCATACACATGCATAATTGCAGTAATGTATTCCACACATTTAATAGACAAAAAGGCAAGAGGATGGGATCAGGGTAAAATTAATGATAGTTTTCATTTTTCTCTCTAAATATTATTATGGTTAATATTTCTAGTGAAAGCTAGGTGACTAAGCCTCCATAGTTTTGAAATCATTAGTTTACCAGTTTGTGATAAAGCAATTCAGAGATATTGTTCTAAGGTCCAATTTGTGTGTGTATGCGTGTGTGTGGGTGTGGTTAAATACACATGACATAAAATTTACTACTTTTACTGTTTTAAAGTATGCACTTTGGTGGCATTTAGTATATTCACAATGTTGTGCACCTATCACCAGAATGTTTTTTATCACCCCCAAAAACAGCCTTATACTTATTAAAAAGTCACTTCCCATTCTCCCCTCCCCCAAGCCCCTGGCAACTACTAATCTGTGTTCTGTCTCTACGGATTTGCCTATTTTTGACATTTCATATAAATGGAATCACACAATATGTGACCTTTTTGTCTGCCTTCTTTCACATGGCATAATGTTTTCAATGTTCATCCATGTTGTAGCATGTATCAATACTTTATTCTTTTATGGCTAAATAATATTCCATTGTACACATATATCACATTTTGTTTATCCATTCATCAATTGATGGATATTTGAGTTGTTTCCACCTTTTGTCTATTGTGAGTATAGCTATTAGAACATTCATTTATAAGATTTTGTGTGAACATGTTTTCATTTCACTTGGGTATTATATCTAATAGTGGAATTGCTGGATCATATGGTAATTTTATGTTTAACTTATTGAGGAACCTCCAAATTGTTTTCCACAGTTGCTGCACCATTTTATTAATATATTTCATTAGCAATGTATGAGAGTTCCAATTTCTTCACATCCTTACCAACACTTGTTATTTCCCATTTTTTAATTATTGCCGCCCTAATAAGTATGAAGTAGTATCTCATTGTGGCTTTGATTTGCATTTCCCTAACAGCTGGTGATGTTGAGCATCTTTTCATGTGCTTGTTTGGCCATTTGATTATCTTCTTTGGAGAAATGTTCATTTAAATTCTTTGCCCATTTTTTAAATTGTGTTTTTTATCTTGTTATTTTTGAGTTGTAATAGCTCTTTATATATTTTGGATACAAGTCTCTTATCAGCTATATTATTTGCAAATATTTTCTCCCACTTTGTTGGTTGTCTTTTCACTCTCTTGATAGTGTCCTTTGATGCACAAAAGTTTCTAATTTTGATGAAGCTCAAATTATGTATTTTTTCTTTTGTTGTTTTTCTTTTGGTGTCATATCTAAGAAACCATTGCCAAATCCAAGCTTGTGAAGAGTTACCCTTATGTTTTCTCCTAAGGGTTTATAGTGTTAGCTCTTATATTTAAATCTTTGACCCATTTGAGTTAAATTTTATATATGGTGTGAGGTAAGGATCCAACTTCATTCTTTTGCTTGTAGCTATATAGTTGTTCTAGCACCGCTTATTGAAGAGACTATCCTTTCCCCATTTAATGATCTTGGTGCCCTTGCCAAAAATCAGTTAACTATAGATGTATTAGGTAAACATGATTTAATGGCTCTCATTTTGTGAAGTTACTTCATAAAAATTTATAGATTCACATAAAAGTGCTGAATCATTGGCCCACTTACTACATCATGATTACCAACTGGCAAAACCATCTACTAATCACACTATTTTTGTTGAAATTTGGGTGGAAAATTTCTTTTCTCTGACTAGTTTGTTCTTATAAACTAATCAGAAAATGTCATCTTAATATTTTCACTGAAGCTCCTCCTTTGGAAGATTTTTTTCTTTAAGGGAGAAAATTTGTTTCCAAGTTAAATATGCATGTATGAGTGCTTTAATTAGTGAAATATCGTGTTAAGCAACAAAAACATAAAACAATGGAAACACTTACGAATAGTTTTCAAAATGTTCCCTGAGGTACATCTTTCTTTTAGAAAGCAGTTTTCTTACTTACCTTGAAAATGTCATCTTTGTCTCAAAGTAATAGAGTATTTAAATACACATACACACACACATTCGCGCACACACACCTGCTAATGAACATATTACTAATAGCCATTTATCACAGAACCAGCACATTTGGAACACTTGCTTTTTCACATGTGCAAAAAAAAAAATGCATATAATAACTCATCTTTAAATCTGATAACTTGAGAACTTGTTAGAAATGCAGGCTCTCTAGCCCCATCCAGACCTACTAAATAAGACTCTGCATTTCAACAAGATCCTCAGGGGACTCATGTGCACACAGAAGTTCGAGAAACCCCAGTATACAGGAATGTAAAAGCCAACATAAAATTTGTGTATTTAGTTCAATAGCCATTTGGAAACAGACAGTAAATCCCCCGAAAGCAAGAATTTTTTGTCAGCTTTGTCACTGCGATGTCTCAAATAATTATAATAGTACCTTGCATGTAGTAGGTACTCAATAAATATTTGTTGAATGAATAATGAATGAATTTAGGTTTTTAAGCAGGTAAGGGATTAGAGCCATGCTTTAAGCTTTTTTTTCTTCTGTGTAAGTTTTTATTTTTTATTTTTTTTTTGGTGCTTTATCCAAAACTCTGGAGTACCAGGGAGGGCTGCTGCACATGAGGACTGTAGCATTCAGGATTCTATTGAGCTTCATGAGATGGTGTGAGCCTCTGAATGGACAGAGACCTTGGAGCAATTATTAATACATCAGAAACTCCAGTTGGGCTGTGCACCAGTAGTTGTTAAAGCTCCTCAGGTGACCCTAAGGTGCAGCCAAGGATGAGGATCATTGCCCTAGGGCAGTACCTCTCACTCTAGAAGGTGTCCTGGCTTATGTCTATTTGCCCATTCAAATTCTTAAAATTCCTTATCTCTAAAGGCCAAGAGGAACAAGGTGGGGGCTCTATGTTGGCCTCATAAATTCCTCTGTTTGTTAATCACACATCTATTTTCTCAACAGGTACTTTTTGAATACCTACTATGTGCCAGTGGTTCTACTGCGTAACAAGGTCCTCAAGGGACCCATATGCACACTGAAGTTTGAAAATCACAGCTAGAGAAGAATAAGGCACAGTTCCTGCTCTCAAGGAATTCACAGAGCTATAGGTCAGACAAATAAGCAGCTGCCACCAGTGGTGAAGTCACCACCTCCTGATAACAATTCCCACAGCTGTGTTCTGTCTCCTTTGGGCTTTCTGACCTCTGTGACCTGCAACTTTTCTGAAGGTCATATCCTTGACCTGCCTGTTGTGTCTTTTTGTTCCCTTTCCTTCCCCAAACTAGATTCTTCCTGGCTTCTAGATTCCCAGATGGATTGCAGATGGGTGTATGTACACCACTGATTTCATTTTAGGAGAATTTGTCTTGCTTTATGCCAATCTTACTCATTTTGTTTTTAATATGAATGAAAATCTTTCACCTGCTTCTTTCATAAGAATGGCATGGAAGCATTCAAAAGATCCCACTGGTACGGGACAAAAATTATCCTTTGTTGACCATGGGTGTGCAACTCTTTTTGCAAAGCCAGCTGAGAGTCCCTAAAGACACTCAGGTGGCATTGCAGTTCACTTAGTTAAAGTGGATCTTCTGTTGCTAGAGAAAAAATTACCTAGATATTGCTGGAGAGCTGTGTTATTTTGTGTTTTTAGATTTTTGTCATTGTAAATCAATCAAATATTAGCTTAGGTCTGGAAGCAATCTCCTGTTTGTTAATTTGCTTGTTCATTTGTGCTTCCTTTCATTTATTCAATAAACATCACAGTGAAGCTACTCTGTGCCATATTCTGTACTGGCACTAGAGATTCAAACACAGAAGCAAAACACGATCTCTGTCTCATTTGGGAGAAGGGAGAGGAGGAAGAGAAGGAGGATGAGGGTTTGCTAAGGACATTAGAAATTGCATTAATCCTCACAGCAACTCTATGATGTAGGGCAAATCTCCATTTTACAGATGGAAAAATGAAGATTAAGTTATTAGCCCAAGGCCAAATCTTTGGTAAGTACTTCATGACTCTAGAGTCCACGTCCTGTATCACTATGCTGTGTTTTCTCTATCAAAATACAGTGTTCTGTATTAAAATATAAATTCTTAAAGAGCATATAAAATGAACTGTGGGAACCCGTGGAAGACACTGAGAGAGGAAGTGTCAGAAACGTGTCACAGAGGAGGGGGCATTTGAACACATCCTTTATCTAGTTTCCAAGTCTTAGTCTCCTTTCTCTCCACAGACTCACCTGAGAGATCTTCTCTGCTGCAAAGGTGAACAGGAGGGCACAAAATGACAAAATGCTGGCAGTGACCCTGGGCAAGGATAACCCTGAGGACTTAGGTCCAATCTTCACGTCCTACCCCTTGGGTGCACTGTGCCTGGGAGTGCCGAGGCCTCCAGGGGGCATCGCGCAGGTTCTGCCTGCCACTCGCATGTCCAGCATTCCTACAAAGGGAAACCAAAAGCAGTGAGTGGGGGTCTAGGAACATAGATTTCAGTGGAATAAATGGAATTTTTGAATTCAGTACCTGCTGGTCTCGAGGTGGGACTTGGAGGAGGAGGGAAGTGCAGAGGAATAGTGCATGGCCCATTTCTGTGGAGCTCCAATCGGGGCTGCTGCTCCCCCCCCACCCCCAGCAAGTCCTCACACACGCAGGACGCCTTCAAGCCAGCCTGATAATTAACAGCTCTCACCATAAAGGCAGCTATCCTATTTGCCTAGTTCAAGTCCTAGATTATATTTTTTTGTGCCAGCATAACCACCAATATCTCTCTTTTTATCCTCAAAAGTGTCCCAGTTTAGATGATAAATTATCCAGTCATATGGCTCACAGGTGTGGGGCAGTATAGTGTCCTTGAATGCCTGAGTTAAAATCCTACCTCTCCTACTCATTAGCTCTGTGACCTGGGAAATTTACCTAAATTCTCTGTACTCCAGTTTCCTCCTCTGGAAACTGGGATGCTAATGACAGTACCTACTTCATAGGATTGTTGTGAGGATTAAATGAATCAACACATATAAAATTCTTAGAATGGCACCTAGCAGAGTGAGGACCATGTAAGTGTTTACTAACAGTATTGATTTGTTCTGATTGTTGTACTGATTTGCTGGTTGATTATGGTTTTCTAAGTGCTTTATTATATCCCTTCCTCCTCATAAGAGTTCTGTGAGGTAGGAGGGAAATATATATTTTTTCCCCATTTTACAGAATAGAAAACTGAGACTCAGAGAGAGTAAATGATGCGCTTACTATCAAATAGCTAATAAATGGCAGGATGCAAGCCCAGGAATTTCAGTACACACGGCCCATGCTCAACATTTGAGTATGTGTTACAATGAATTCTTCTACTGCTGAAAAGAAATTTTAGCCTAGATTAGCATATCTCAGTGGTAGAGAGTAAAACCTCAGAAGTTGGTATTGGTGTTTTGGTGTGCCTATATTATGAAAGGTAAATTTGAAGATCTGTTTTCATTTTTATTTTTTAAAAATTGGTAAGATAACATTTAAAGTACTTGCCCTATGACTGGACTGGGTCGAAGTGCCTGCGTGGATATCAGGAGGCCCTGGTGGGTGGCGGGTAGGCTGGAGGGCACCAGGGACGGTTGGGTATGACAGTTCCATCCACACACAGTTCAGCACACCGTCCACTTCCAGGGAGGTTCTGGCCATCAAACACAGCTTACCGCTGTGCTTATTCTTAGTCTCACATAATTGAAGTATATCATAATAAATTATTTACTGAAGACAGGAAGCATAAGGAACACTTATGTTAAAAACAGGTCAACAAAGAGCAGAAAAGTAATAATCATTCTGCAAGTTTGCCTCATGACGCTATTTACCAGATTTAGTTATATTCATGTCTTCAAAATTCTTGTTAAGAAGTCTGCAGTACTTTGAAAACCACTGTTGAAAAAAGAAACTATAGACATGCTGTCTAATTTGGCTTATCTGGGGGAATGATATTAATAGCATTACGGGCTCAATTGTGTCCTCCAAAATTAATATGCTGAGGTCCCAATCCTCAGTACCTAAGAATGTGACAGTATTTGGAGACAGGATCTTTAAAGAGGTAATTAAACTAAAGTGAGGTCATTTGTGTGGGTCCTAATCCAACGCAATGGGGGTACCTTATAAGAAGAGGAACTCTGGGCATAGATGGGTCCAGAGGGAAGACCATGTGAAGATACAGGCCAAGGAGAGAAGCCTCAGCAGAAACCAACCCTGCAGGCACCTTAATCTAGTACTTGCAGCCTCCAGAACTGGGAGAAAATAAAGTTCTGTTGTTTAAACCGTCCAGTCTGTGGTAGTTTGTTTAGGCAGCCCTAGGAAACTCATACAAATATCTAAAATTGTGTGGTGTTTACTATATTCCAGGCACTTTGACATGTGTTTACAATGCATTTTCTCATTGAAACTTCACAACAACTCTCTGATGCATGTTAACACTATCTCATGATAGTGCAATTGAAAAATTCAAGACACAGATAAGGCATAATATATGATCTAAGTCACACAGACAGTAAATGACTATCAAAAACTGGTTTAAGGCCAAGCACAGTGGCTCACATCTGTAATCCCAGCACTTTGGGAGGCTGAGACAGGAGAATTGCTTGAGGCCAGGAGTTTGAGGCTGCAGTGAGCTATGATCACGTTACCACTGTACTCCAGCCTGGGCAACAGAGTGAGACCCTATCTTTAAAAAAAAGCAAAACTGGATTTGAAACTTGAATCCAGGTTGTCTAATCCCACAGCCCATGCTGTTAACCAGCAGTTAAGTCTATTCATAACACATGTGTCATTTGCAAAGAAGTCATTACAAATTCTAGCCTGAAACTGTCTCTGATCTTTCCATTTAGAAACAAAATACAAAAATTACTAAGGGAAACTAGCTTTTAAAAGAATAATATGAAAAAATATATTCCAAACAGGTCAGGAAAGTATTTTGATGCTGTAGAATAAAGTTAAATTTCAATCTACATTTTAATATGTATTCATGACTCAAATAATGTTTTCTTATATAATCAAGCTTCAACTGAAAAATGAGGAAGTAAAAATAAATAAGAGTAAAAAAAGTATATATATGATTACAAAACAGTAGCTTAAACAAACATTGAAGTTTTCATATTATACTTCTATCGAATAAAAAATGTATGCATTGCATCACATCATATCCAAATAAAATTCATTCGCCATTCATTCATTTATTCCACAAATATTTACTGAGCTTGAACTATGCCCAGGCAGTAGACTAAGCACTGGAGATAAAAGATAACAAGAAAGACCTGGGTCTTGCCTTGGTGGAACCTATCGCCCCAAAGCAAATAAATACAAGTAAGCAAACCAATTCGATCACTGCAAGTTGTAAAAGTGCTAAGAAGGGAGTGAGCCAGGATCAAGAGCAACAGCAGGGCAATTTCCTCTAGATATGGTGGTCAGGAAAACCTTTGTGACACCTAAGCGAAGAAATAAAGGAAAAGATGGCACTGAACTGAAGGCAAGAGTATTTGGGATGGGAATGAGTGGTTTTGAGCCACTGAAAGAGGAGGGGAGGGTAGTGAGAGAAGAGTTTGGGGAGGTGGCCACGGCCAGGTCATGCGGGGCCTCAGTGCTGTTGTGAGGACCTCAATGCAGTGGAAAGCCATGAAGGGTGTTAAGTGACATGATCAGGTTTGTTTTGAAAAAAGCACTTCTGCTGTTGTGTGGAGATGGATTGCAGGAAGCAAAGCACTTGTGGAGAGACCCAGTAAGAGACTCTCGCAACATTCCAGGTGTCAATGAGTTTGCTACAGAGGTGGCAGCAGAGATGAAAAGGAGATGAATTTGAGATCTATTTTGGTGATAGAATTGACAGAACTTGATAATAGCTTGAATATGCAAGAACAGAGGGGATGGTAAAGGAAAGGGAAGAGCCAAGGATGATTCTGGAAGCTTTGGGGAGGATGGTGGTCTCATTCCCTGAGACAGAGAAGTGTGCGTATGTGTGTGTGTGTAGGTGAGCGGGTGGTGGCTGCAGAAGGATGCAGTCCAGGTCTGATGCTGGAGATCCATGATGTTGTCAAGCCTTGGGCTCCTTCCATTTTTCTCTCTCCCATCGTAGTGCAGGGCTATCATCCTCATGGTCACAAAATAGTTCCTGTACTTCCCATCTCACATCCGCGTTTAAAACAGGAAGATGAAAAAGGAAGCGCAATGGTGGCAACCCTTATCTGAAAATGAAAACTTTCCCAGCAATCCCCATGGACTTCTGCTTACACCTCCTTAGCTAAAGCTCTGCCCCAAGGCTAGCCCTTGTTGCAATGAATGCTGAGAAGCATAGCACGGAAATTACACAGTTGAGCTGATTAAACCCTAACAAAATGAGAGTTCTCTTATTAGGATGATGCAAGAATAGACATTGGGTAGACAACCAGCAGTGTCTGATAGACCACCCTCTCATTGAGTCACACTGTGAATCTAAGTAGGCTGCAGGACAATATATTTTGAAACGTACTTGGATCTCAATTCTCATGAGGGAGCAGTATGCATGAGTGCTGGCGAATCTGGGGCTGTCCTCTTTCTGACTGACAAGAATCTTGCCTTTGTACAAAGAAAAGACCAGTCTTCTGTCGCTGGCCTCCCCACTGTCTCCTGGCTATAGCCCCAGAACTTTTCTCTTCTCGTAGGGATTGTGTCATGTGGAAGCATCACCATCAGGGTTAGCGTTCTGCTACTTATATGTTCACACCAAATGTCCTAAGAGGGTGGCATGGCTCAAGTGAATTTTGGCTTTTTTCTTGCATTCTGTCTTATGATCCTGGAAGTTGAGTGCTACTTTAGCTACAGTGTAGTCCAGATGACTCAGGTATATCAGCCAGCCATCCTCAGTGTGTCTCTCTGGGATGCTGAAGCCTTTAGTCTCTGGGCATTGTAGAGCCCCTTGTACCTGAAACTTTCTTCCCTGGAATAAAGCAGAGGGCTGCCTAAACACTGTAGCCCATTATCCCTGTACAAAGATAGACTGTACTCCACTGGAATTTAATCTGGAAACGTTTAATACATTTGCAGCACAAGTGCCAGCTACTTTATTTAAGAGGATAAATGTTCACTTTTTTTCCTTTAAAGAGAAATTTCAAACTGAACATAAATCAACCTCCTCAGTATGCTCATCATACCTGATGAAAACAGTCTTCATCGAGGGGAATCTGTGGTCCCCTGGGAAGAACTTTGGCCAACAGCAAAGAGAAAGAGAAAGAAAAGACAAAAAAAGAAAAGAATTTTAAAAATTGAAAAAAAAAGAACGAAAGAAGGGGGAGGCTCTTGCTTGTGTTGAATCGGAAACCACTCTTTCTCTGGAAGACATTCAGGAAATGAGTGCCTTGTCAAGTTCCTCTAGTGAAAACAAGGACAATACAATTAAGACAGCACAAAGCATCCCCAAATGCTCAAGTTTGGGATTTACTGAACATTTCAAGCTATTTTCCAAATGCTTGGGGTTTGGCACAGTCGAGGCTCATGGTTGGGAAGTTTTCCTGAAGATCTGTCTAAATGCTCCTATTTTTATTCCATCTCCTTGCAGTTAATATCCGGCTAATTCATTTGCTCCAAGTTCTGCATTTGATACATGTTAGATATCTTTAGACCCTGGCTCTGCCCAGTCGCCTTCATGTGGTTGCCAGAAATTTAAGAGTATTCGCTTTAAGCCTGTTTTCCCCAGCAGACGCCCATTCCTTGCTCTTTGTCCGCCATTCCCAGGGATTAGAAGGACTGTGACAGGGTGGAGAGGAAGCATGTCATGTGTGGTACTGCAGAAGGATTTGGGAATGTTGGCTTTGAGGATCAAAGTCTTGGGAAGAAGTGATAGCTGTCCTCACAGTTTTGAAACAGTGGCAGATGGAGAGGGATCAAACCTACTCCCTATGGCCCCAGAGGCATGGAACCAGGACCAGAGGCTTCTGTGGGCTCTACACAAGAAGGACTTTCTCACTTCAGAGCCGCCAGGAAGAGAGAGCTGCCTCTTCTTTACCAAAGTGATGGGTCTTTGTCAGAAGTTTGTAATGGTTCACCACTAATTTGTGGAGACTAAAAAATTAATTAACGGAGCTATTCAAATATAGACTGAATAGTTGGATTCAAAGATCTTTCTTTAAGTGTTGGGCACTGTGTACCAACACTTAGCACATTGCCTGGTATATAAGAAGTCTCAATAATTATTTGTTGAATGAGTGAATAGTTGATTGGATGAAAAACTGATGGGTGGGAGAAGTATCAAGCATCAACACACCATTGAAAAATCGGGGTGAGTAGTAAGGAAGCCCTGGATGTACAAAACATAGCCATCCTTTTCTCTGAGCAGAGCCAGTGTTTCCTGCCTCTTGGAGGCAATAGCTAAAGTCTAAAGAAGACAACCTTCCTGACTCTACTTCATCTTCAGCACTTCTCCAAGGCTCAGGCTGAAACTGTTCTTCTGCTGCCACATGCTGTGGGCCCCAAACTTGCAGCTGAGCATGTGTGGGAAAAGGCAGCCCTTACACCTGATTAGGCTTAAATGACACTCATATTCTTTGTCTTAGTGGGGTAAGTAAGTAAAATCATGTCACGTTACAGAGCCCCCTTGAGAGGGTCCTGGGGTATGAATTAACACTCAAGCCAACCCCATTCATTTTATTCAACAATTCTGTTTGCAGGTCTTCTAATAGCCAGCTGTGTGCACCCTGGGAAAAGGAGGAGATGGCTTCTCTTTGCCCCTGTGCCGATGGTATTAGGTGCTGGTGGGTCCTGCTGGTGAGGCAGCCTCTAGGGGGCAGGAAGAACGGCATGGTGAGGGAATCAGAATGTGAGGGGCTTCAACATTCCTGCAGTAAGCAAGTGTGGATTTGGTTTTGGTGGGCAAAATACAAAAAGATATTCAAGAGCCGGGTCTGTGAAGTACCAGAAGGGGAACCTGCATTGATTAAGCATCACTGTTTATCAGTATTATTTTCCATAAAATCTCATTTAATAGTCACAAATATCCCTCAAAGTAGGAATTTATATCCCCATTTTACAGGTGAGGAAACTGAAGATGGGTGACTCAAAGTGCGTTGCTTGAGATCACACTGCAAATACCAGCAAAGTCGGGGTGCAAGCTAAATCTGTCTGCCCCCAGGGCCTGTGTTCTTGCCATGACATCATGAACATGAGCTCAACATACATTTCATTTTTAAGGGTATTTGTTATTATTGTTTGTCTGGCAAAGAACCTAGCCTAGTCTTTGACCTGAAGCATCTTTTCTCCCTGAGATTGTCACACACGGATAAGGAAACTAAAGGAGCAAGATTGAGCCAGTGATATCCCAGTATACCCAGTAGGAGCAGGAGAGGAAACATCTTCAGAGGAGGGAGCACTGTGGCCCTGAGTTGGCAAACAGCCACCTATTTGGGGAGGTCTGAGCCCATCCCCACACACTTCTGAAGGTGGGTTCCCACTGCATCATTGGGATTTCTGAGACTTGACTAACTTTGTGAGTCTATGAAGCAACTCCAAAATCAATGCAAATTCTACTTCACAAATTAAAAGTAATTCCTCTAGGTCGAAAGATGAGCTCTAGCCAAGACCTACCACTTAATAGCCACGTGATCTTGGCCAGCGTACTTCACCTTTGATGATCAGGTTCCTCAGGTGTCAGGGTGGACGTCCAGGTCCCAGGTACCTTAAAGAGCTGTCATTTTGTCATCTGTTAAAGGCTAGTGATGTGAGTGAAGTTAGTCATCATTATTTGTTTAGTACTTTTCTATGGGAATTAAAACACTTTTGGTTTGATATTGGAAAAAAAGAAAGTCATAAGTTGAATAGATTGAATAATCTTACATGAGTTCATTTTTAAAAACAGACAATTTTTTTTTTTATAATATGTCATGTGAAAATGGGAATTTCAAACTGGGTCTCCAGATTTCTAGTTGAGCTGGAAGGCAGCTTCCTAAAATAAGAACTGGCTCCTGCCTCAATTGGCTCCAACTAGATTATGCATCTCAAAAGAATCAGCCTTAGTTCCAGAAACTAGAAAAAGAAAAATATCTATAACAGCTTCCAGTTTTTCTTGGGTTATTAGTTGGTGCTCTATATGATTTCAATATTTTTCTTATGAACATAGCTTCAGAATTACACAAAGTTTAACCCAATTAGAGCTGCCACCACCCAGAAGGTGGAGAGGGGAGAAGAAAAATAAAGACAATAGTGATGCCAATCCCATATTCTCCTTTTTTCCAATAAGTAATAAAGTATATGAGTGAAGGTTTCAATTAGTTGAATTGGAAGCTGTGGAGCCTGGGGGGTGGACCTTGAAGGTTGGCAGTGCGTCCACCTCATGAGAACCCCTGGAGGGTGGGAGTGGCGGTAGCCCGGGAGCTTTATGGGGGGGGGTGGGGGGGGTTGGATGCTCTGCAAAGTGCTGATAGGGAAGCAATGGTTTTCTATTTTATGATCATTTCACACAGATGTGACCTAAGAAGTTAATCTCAACTCTTCTTTTTAATTGACACAAAATTATACACAGTTATGGGGTTCATGTGATATTTCAATACCTGTATACAATGTGTAATGATCAAATCGGCTAATTAGCATATCTATCAAGTCAAACATTTGTTATATCTCTATGTTTGGAACATTAAAAATCCTTTCTTCTAGCTATTTTGAAATATACAATACAGCATTGCTAACCATAAGCATCCTACTGTGCAATAGAACACCAGAACTTATTCTTCCTATCTAACTGCATTTTTGTGACTGTTGACCAACCTCTGCCTATTCCCTGCCCCCCTCCCCGCCCGCCAGCATCTGGTGACCACTATTCTACTGTCAACTTCTATGAGATCAACTTTTGTAGCTTGCGCATATGAGTGAGAACAGCAGTATTTGTCTCTCTGTGCCTGGTTTATTTCAGTCAGACAAAACTGCTCAGCATCACTAATCATCAGGGAAATGCAAATCGTCAGTCAACTCTTGTGTGACAACAATTACCTGCAAGTGGATGAAGAGTGACGTCAGCAAACTCAAGATGTTCCACTTGTTGACAAAGCAGACAGTAAATATAGTAAATATAAACCACCTAATATGTTAATACTGAATAATTTGTTTAAAAATATATATAAGCCAGTATGTAAATTTTAAATGAATAATAATAATAAATTATGGTCATTGATTCAGTCTCAAAATAAGTCCATTTGCTCTACTGTCATAAAACCAGCATTCATATTTAATTCATATTTTTTTAAACATAAAGGGTACATTTGCAAGCCCTCAAAAATGCTCAGATAGCATCTTTTACTTCAAAACCCAAAAGCATTTTTGGCTATTTTTTTCATAATTATAAATTAATATTGTGACATACTTTAGGATTACTTAAGTTTGCTCTTTGGGGACCTCTATGATGTTCATCGCTTCTAACTTCCTTAATGAAATATTGTTGACTGAATGAGTAGCCATGTTAATGAACCTGTCATGAATATCTTTTTTGTCCACCGAGCTGTAACATAATGGGGGCCCAAGGAGGGGCTCTGATTTGTGGGTTCACTTCCTGCTTCTGAGACCTGACAGCAGAGAAGATCCCTAGAGGCACGCGTGGGGAGCGGAAGCAAAAGGAACTGAGATCAAGACACAGAAATGTCCTCTCCGGCTCCCACCAGGAGTGTCCCGGGGGATGGTAAGAAGATTAACAGCTTCACAGCCCTCGGAAGAAGCAGCCGATGCCAGACCCTCAGACCCCGGGCTGCCAGCCCACCCAGTACAGTCAGGGAGCTTGGGGAGCTGTAAGCAAGGGGACTTTGTTTCTACTGGCGCAGGGGGAAGTTGCCTAGCTGCTCGCCTTATGATCTGAAGGCACTTCCCCTCTGGCTCCCTCTCCTAACAGTGCCTTTCTCTTACTGCTGTCTGGAGTTTCCCAGCCTCCTCGGACTCCTCGCTCCCACCTTGAGCTTGACCTGCTCTGCCCTGCTAATCCTGCACAAAGGACTTCCGTGCCCACCAGGGCTCCTGGTAACCCATGACAGTCACCACAGAGAAGCCTGGAGGGTGAGGAATTACTGATGGGCTCAACAATGGCCTCTTCAAATGGTGTGAACCACATTTGGGAAGAAAGGGAGTCAGGAAGAGGGTCCATTTTTCAGTATTCGTTATGAATGATGATGGTGAGAAGCACAAATTGAGACCCTTTCTGGTTTTTGTTTTTACTGCCTGCAGAATACCCAAATGCCAACCACCTCCACCACCACCACCATCACCATCACCATCACCACCACCATCACCCCCCCACCACAGTCACTACCATCACCACAACCACCTCCACCACCACCACCACCATCACCACCATCACCACCATCAATATCATCATCATCATCATCACTGACATCATCATCGTCATAGCTCACAAGTACTCAGTACCTACATGCTGGGCAATATTTTAAGTCCTTGCACATTTAAATCTTCATAACAACCCTATGAGGGAAGTACTGTCATCCCCATTTTACAGATAAGGAGAGGGAGACACAGTTCCCCCGACAGTTCAGGTCATTTGCCCATTTAGCAAATAGGACAGCCAGCATCCCAAATCCTAGCTAGTCTGAATCAGAACTTAGAGGTTTCACTACTATTATTGTATTTCCTCTCATAAAATACAAATGGATTTTCAATATCTAATTTTATTTGTGCATCTTTAAAAAAACTTCCTGATTTGCTGTAATACCCAAAAGAGCTGAGACTTTGTTTTTCATCATTATCATTTTTATTGTCATTATTTTAGAAATTTTAGATATAATTTCAATTCACCTTTTGGCAGACTTTCTCTGTTTGGGTGAAAAGAACCAGAAAGGGCTCTTTGGTTTCACAAATATAAGACACGTGCTCTTATTCTTCTTGGAGAAAAATGAAGTTGTCATAAACCCGGATGTAGATGCTGCAACCCATTTTATTAAGTTCTGTTTTGCAATATAAATGGAATATATTTTTAGGATGACTGTATCCTTACAGAATTAGAGAAATTTTTTTGTCCCTTAATATGAATGGGAGCTGTGTGGTTGGGATAGCACAGGAAGTGCTGTTTAAGACCTGGCATTTGGACAGCAGAACTCACCATCTGGGTAGTGGTGGGAATTTCCCCTGAAGTAGGTGGACGTGTCCACTGTCAGTCATTCTGGGACAGGAAGGAAGCTGGAGACCAGGTCTGTGAGGTGGGGAGAGGCATGGTGGAGGCTGAGCTTCTGGAAACAAGGCAAGGAGCTGGGGTAGGGGAGAGGAAGCTCAGAGGTTGGGTATTGGTCTGCGAGCGCTAAGTGCTACCCTTTGTGATATTAACTACATTACTTCCTGTTGTTCTTGGACTGTCCCTATGCTTTCAGTTAACTTCTGCAGCCTGGTCTCAACTGTGCTTTGGACATTTGAAAAACAGGCCAGTGCTCATGATAGGCGCCTCCAGTGCCCTGGGAACACATGTGGCTGGGGGCAATGACAAAAACATGTCAGCCTGCCTACAGAAGCTCCAGAATTTACAAGAGACCCAGTAAGAGAAAGCATATCTCATCTGCAAGAGAAAGAGGCTTGGACTTTGGTAGTTTGGATATTAAAAGACATTTAATCACAAGTTAAAGAAGTCTGAGGCTAAACCTCAGTTGTGTTGAAATAATTTACATTGTTGAACAATAGCAGAAAAACTAGCTCAATATGTAGTAGAAGATGTGATGCTTCGTTTTGCTAATCAAGTATTTCTCAAAATTAAGAAACACACTTAATTAAGGCCAGGTGGGGTGGCTCATGCCTGTAATCCTAGCACTCCGGGAGGCCGAGGCAGGGTGGGGAGGGGTTGGGGGGATCCCTTGAGGTCAGAAGTTCGAGACTAGCCTGAGCAAGAGCGAGACCCCCCCCCCAATCTCTACTAAAAACAGAAAAATTAGCCGGGGCACCGTGTCATGCACCTGTAGTCCCAGCTACTCGGGAGGCTGAGGCAGGAGGATCACTTGAGCCCAGGAGTTTGAGGCTGCAGTGAGCTATGATGACGCTAACGCACTCTAGCCGGGGAGACAGAGCGAGACTCTGTCTCCAAAAAAAAAAAAAAGAAACACACAGATCTTTTATAAAGAAAGAAAATTCTTATGGATTCTCAGTGTTATATTTTATTATATTATTGAAATGTATAAAAATATGAATCTAGGTAAAAAGTCCTTATCCTTATACTTCTTATACAACCATAAAACCAAAATAATTCAAAGTTAATACAAACAAAATTGCAAAAGCACACTATTTAATTAACAATAGCAATTTAATGTGACTAATGATGTTGTTTTGATAAACTAAATGACCAAAATGAGGTTTAAAAGTAGAAAGTAACACACTTGGTTCTAATTCTACATTTAATTCTGTTCTTGAATTTTGACCTCAGAAAGCTACTGTAGTGAGCACTTATAAGCACAAGTATACTATAAAAAAATTGTAAAATTCCAAAGCTTTGTTTCCTAGTTCGGGATAAGCAGACCTCAAATTTAATTTTAAAAAGCTCTGCCAGTGAGCAAACTTCAAATGCCAATTTTTATGATGTACCACTTGATAACCCTATAAAGCTGCTTTATATACTCAAAGATGAGGCTGTATTTGTGGAATTTTTGAAAGCTTCATTTCATGGGAATCTAATACAACTAACTGTGGTGTGAATCGGAAACAGAACATTTTCCATTGTGCATTCCTCCTCACTGCAAGCTGGTATGAACAAAGAGGCAGTCTGGGTAATGTATCTGTTCACTACATACATGAATACACTGCTCCCAGCTCAGCGCTCGTTCCTTCGGCATGCCTCTGTCATCATGGGCATGTGCTAGCTCAGCTCACACACACCCCTTTTCCTACTGCACAATCTTCATTCAGACAGTGTTCCATGTCATTGTCCTTTGTTTGATCCACAAGTATGAACAGAAAACAAAATTGCAAATGCAAGCACTGAAATTATTTAGCAGTACTTCATTATGATGTGCTCATCCAGATGATTAAATAGAGATTTGATTTTTTTAAAAGACTATTATAAAAATGATAACCCCACAAATAAATTCCTGAGCAGCACACAGAAGTGCTCAAGGATAAATCCTGGGGCTTTTGTTGGAGAAGTAGGGATGTGCTTAGGCTTCCCAGACTTGGATGCAAGAACAGGGTAATGATAACAGCCAAGGAACAGGGCCGCTCTGGCCTTGCTACCGTCTGCTCTGGGAGAACTCCAGCCCCCCTCAAATTCCTTGAAAAGAATTCTGGGTGTCCTGAATGTCTCTCCTGAACTCTGAGAACAAGTGCTCATGGCCACCATGAGGTGCTGGCCATTTTCCTCCTTTTGCTGTGGCAACACCTCTGGTCAATGCTGAGGAAGAAAAGCACCAGCTCTGCCCCTCAATGTCCATTAAGGCCACCACCTCAGCTGCTTCTGCTTAGTGAGGGCACCACTGCTCTCATCTGCCATCACGACAATGGCAGTGCGAAGCCCAGACTGTGTACCAGTGGCTGAGCTGGAGGCACCAAGGTAGTGGGACCTGCAAGTTCCTTTGCAGTGGCTGGCATTTGTGCGGCTGACGCGTAGGCTTCTTTCTATCCCATGGATGTTCATGAAGAAACAGCTTTTCTAGTCACTCTGGGGCCCAGGCTGGAGGCTAGGCCACATTAAAGCTTTATTTCAAATTATTGCTGTCTACTGTTCTTAAACAAACTGGCAGACACTGCTCTTTTTACCTTTAGGGAACCTTTTTCTTTTGGGGAGGTCCTTTCACTCTTTCCTGTGAGCAGAGTCCTGGGACGCTGGAGCCTCCAGTTCATCAGATACTCCCAAACAGACCTGAATCCACAGGGGACACCACTGAGGCTCTCACTGGCATATTAACTATTTTCAACTTTTTAAAAATTTTCTATATTCTTGATGTTCTGGCATTTGGGGTTTCACTAACCAGGGAGAGGCTGACCCTTCCAGGGCTAGCTAATTCCTAGAGATAGTAAACACTTGCCTTGGAGCATGCCTTAGATATGCAAACCAACCAATCCTGAGTCCATACCCCCACCCGCCCCTCTACCTGGAGCTTACATTCAAGGAGGCAATATTCCTGTCTTAATCATCCCAGGGCCAGGGACCAGACAGCTAGGTGCCACTCCTATACCCAGTGCCTGCAGAAATTATTCACATCATCCACTGCCAAGCCTGCTCAGCTGCATAACTCGCTTCACCCATTCTTTCCACGAAAGCCACAATCAAGGCTTTGCCCATGCTTTCCCCTGGCTCCTTCTATGACCTGACTGACCCCGGTGCTTCCTAGTGTGGCCTTATGAGGAATGGCATGCCCCCTCCTCTTGGGAACTGTGAGTGACAAACTATCTTCTCAATGGCAATTGTCTCCTGATCTGTTGGTTTCACCATACCTGAATAACATCAAAATCCTAAGTACATTTTGAGACAACTGGGAACCTGCTGTGGTTGGAGAGAAGAATGGTGAGCTCCTGAGAACAGGGAACTGACTGGTTTAGCTGTCTAAATACCCAAGGCCTGGCACAGTATTGGGAATCATTGTAAGCCTCAATAGTGCTACAAGGATCAATGAGATGGGTCCCACCATACATGTAGCATTACAACAGCTGAACAAAACGAAGCAAAATAAAAACCATGTTGGTTCCACAAACCTAACATGGAAATGAAGATTCCCCATTATCGGGGTAAAGGGATAGGTCTACAAGGTGTGTGGCTACCTCGGTAACCACCCACAAGAACAAAAATCACTTTCTTCCCCCACCCCCAATAAAAGAAATTACAGAGTTTAGGATCAATAGGAAACAAAATAATTGGGTTCTAGTATATAATCTGATGAATCACATATCATATTAAGTTCTACCTTCCCTAACAATGTTGTCGCTGATGGGTTTGTGGTAGTTTTAAAACATGTCCTCAAATTCTTCAACACTCCTCACCTCAAAAGGTAGTGTCTATGTCTTCTCCCCTCCTATTTTCCTGCTTCTTTGCATGACTGGTAAACTTTGATTGGATGCCAGACATTGTGAGTTTATCTTGTTTGGTGCTGGATATTTTTGTGTTCCTATAAATATTCCTGGACTTTGTCTGGGACACAGTTGAGTTGTTTAAAACAGTTTGACCCTTTCAGGTCTTGCTTTAAAGATTTGTTAGGCAGGACCAGAGAAATGTAGTCTAGAGATAATTATTCCCTACTGCAGAGGTAAGACCCTTCTGAATCATCTTCCCAGTACCCCATGAATTAAGAAATTTTCCAGCCTGTCTGGTAGAAACAGATACTACTCCTGGCCTGGTGTGAGTGTGAGTACTGTTCCTTCTCATCCTTTCAGATGGTGTTTTCCCCAGCTGGCTTTGAGTAGTCTCTTCATACACAGGTGCCAATCAATACTCTGCTGAGTTGAAAGGGACCCTCTACAGATCTCCATGCTTCTCTCTCTGTGCAGCTCTCTCCTCTCCAGGACTCGAGTCTATCAACTCGAGTCTCCCCAGACTATCAACTCTGTCTGCTCCACCCAGTTAATCCCTTGGGCTCTTCCTGGGCTCCTCCTCCATAAGATGTTGTCTTGAAACTCTTCCAAGGCAATTGCTGCAACAAGGCCCACCTTGTTTGTTTCTCATCTTTCAGGTGTCACTGTCCTTCATTATCTGATGTTCCTTGTCTTAAAAAATATGATTTCATCTAATTTATCAGATTTTTAAAAACATTATTTCAGGCAGGCAATTTCAGTCTCTATTACTCCATCTCGGCCAGAAATAGAATTTACCAAACTGTTTTAAAAAGTAGTTATATCAATCTAAACTCCCAACTACCCCATATAGGAGTTGCTGTTGCTCTACATTCTTACCAACTCTTGGTTTTTTTCAGACTTTCTAATTTTTTTAAGGATTAAACTAGTTCACACAAGGGATTTAATGTGCTTTTCCTCCCAGATTAAAATTAAAATTAATCCAGATTAAGGTTAAAATCAAAAAAGAGAGAGGACTGTATTTAAAGGAATGAAATTTTAATCATGGAATTTCAGGCAGTAGAGTACTAGATGGGAGGGATATGCCAGAACCAGGGGAATTCAGTCCAATACTCTTTGCAATTGGAGTATTTCTATTTGTTTACTTTAAGTAAACCAAAGTTGTTAACTCATTAAAACTAATGGTACTGTGAAATGGAAGTGAAGTTTAATGCCTACTATAAATCATAGAATCTTATAAGCATTTCATTTCATGAATAGAAGGTACCCTAGAGATTCTTAACTAGAGATTTCTACTTAAGGTCCAGGGGAAGACACAAAGGTTAAGTGTACACACACACACACACACACACATACATACACAGAGGATATCCTGGGTCATAGGGGCAGCATCAGCCAGCCACTTGGGTCACTTTGAGAAACCCCCTCCCTCTCTAAGGACTGCGTTGCGACGGTTAAAAGCATTTTACTTGTTTCTTTGAAAATGGCCATATTCTCCAGAGAAAAGTGAAACACTCATTCAGCTCTCAGGAAGGAATCTAATTATCTTGAAATTACTGAATTCTCTAAGTGACTTCTTCTGGGTAAACAGGGTCCTTATTTTGTTTTAAGAAAGGTTGTTTGGTATTGCTCATAATAGCCTGTTCTGTACTCCCCTCCCACTGTGTTTTGGAGAGAGCAGCAGTGGAATTCTTCAACTCCTGCTCTACACCTGGCCTTCATCAAACTTTACAAACACCTAACACTGTATATAAGTATTTGGTTTAAAAAAAAAAAGCAAAGCTTTGGTAGTGAGCATATTCTTTAAACTATAAAAATGTCTCCATAATCTTCTTTTTATTTAGTTTTTAGTATTTCTACATCCATAGTCCCCATTCTGAAATAACATTTGTTTTATGGCTGCTAGCGTATGTGATGAAATGGTCCAAAATCTGCATTCCACAATTCTTTACGACAGACCAAAATAGCATTCTTGTTCACGCTAGGATACCCCAGTGTTGGTGTTCATTCTGGCCAACTAGCAAAGGGCTAACAGAAGGTAGTTAATTTCTGAGTGCCAGAATATTCTCTTTATAGTTTCAAAATTGCTCCCTCTCTAAGGAAGAAACAAAGCTTCTTTATGCCCCCTTTTTCCTCAGTCTAACTCAAAGGGTGTATTTCACGAGAAATGGGAGACAGGAGTAATCACAGCCTTGTTTCTGGAAATAAAAAGGTCTTACTTCCTTGTGAATGTGAGTTCCAGGAGTTCACCGATGAGAATTAAGTAAATGTTTTCCATCAAAGATCTTTATTTTGGAGGCTGTAAAATTCAAACTGCCAACACATCTTCCACATAATAAGCTGTATTTTGAAGTTTTTCAGATATTTTTTAAAGAATGATAGTTTATACTTTTTATGTACTCCTCAAGAAACATTTGCAGCAGAAAGAGGTAGTTCAAATTTGGCTGACAGTGTTAGAGTTTGTCTCCCACTAACTACTGATTAGACGTGAGGAACAGAACCAAGGGCCCTGGCAGATAGTTAAAACAACCACTAGGTCCTATTAGTATCAAACTTGCCTCTGAGAAACCTTCCCAATCCAAAAACAGGAAAGATCTTAAAAACGATTCCTCTAATCATGGCATTTTCTTTCTTCATGAGAATTTAGCACATTGCAAACTTGGTTGCAGAGTCCTCTGTTAGAATGAAACCATCCAGAATCTAATAGAAACATTCTTATTGTTAAATGGATTTGGAAGCTCCCACATCACTGCCTTCCACACAGCAGCTAGAAGGAAACTTTGGGCTCACCCTCCATGCACCCTTCCCTTCCCCCTACATTTAATCAACCATCCTTAGAAATATCTCCTGCCCGTTCCCACTGTGAGGTGTTTTCTTCAGGCCCTGCCATCACTTGTGTGAATCTAAGCCCACAAATGGGTCTCCCTGCCTCCTGTCTGTCTTCATTCCCAGCCCGCAGTGCTGCCACATTGAACTTACATAACTTTCAGAAACACACCGCACTGGATCACTTCTGTGCTTTCAACGTCTCCCCCATTGTATTCCAGCCTGGCTTGGCCTTCTGGGGGGGAGCCCTAAGGGCTGAGTTGACTGAACCCCAGAGCTCTGTCCCTGTGCTTCCAAGAAGCTGCTGCTCACCCACCTCTTTTACATTTTAGAGCTTGGGTGAAAGATTTCAATGAAAAGGAAGCATGTTAAGCATGTTGATCAAAAACAATCAAATCTACAAATCGCTGGCCACAAGATAAAACCCTAATTCTTTACAATGGCATAAAAGGCCCTCCATGGAGAGCCCCATCTCTCCTGCCACTCCAAGCAAGCCCTCAGAGCCCTTTGACAAGCCTCTGATACACCAGGGTGTCTGCATCCCTTGTCGGGACTACATTTCTGATCCTCCCACCTTAAAGAACTCCTACCCAACCTTGAAGACAAAGCTGATTTGTTACTTCCTATTGAACCTTCTTTGGCAATTATTTCCATCTTTGTGCTTCCCTATATTATAGTCCTGTTTATTTCATTGCAGTTTTCTACACTGCATTATAATTTGTCTTTCTTTCTGGGACTGTGTTGTATTAATCATTGTATCACTGGTGTCGAGCACAGCTTTCTTGGCACGTAGTAAGCATTCTCATGTTAATTAGCACTCTCTTGTTGTATACCATCAACTCTTTTCTCCATCACTTTTATTAATCCTTGCAGATGAGACCTTCTAAATTTAACCTTTAAAAATAGATAATCGAACAAACAAACAAAAAAAACACTTACAACATATGTACTAGAAATACAAAAGAAACTTTGAAAAGTTGGGAGAATGTAGGCATGACTGAAGGAAACTAAGAACCATAGCTAATTAACTGAATCTAAACTAACAGTTCTGAGTTTTGCAAAGATCTGCTACTTGTGCACATTTGGAAACTGCCAGGAGCTTGTAAGCACCAGAGTGAACTGGTTTGGGAGAATGAGACTAACTTTGCACCCTTATTTCATGTATAGGTGAGCCTCGCTAATTCAGACTAAGGGGTGAAACAACTGTTTGAATTAATGAAATTCTGTATTATAAAATGCTTTAAATGTACTGGCTTTTTAAAAACACCTTGGACTTAGCTTATGAAAGCACAGGATCATTTAAAATGTGCACATTCATCATATGCCAATTAAATTGTTAGTCACTTAAGAGTTTAGTCTCTCAGGTAAACTGAGTATCTACCATTTGTTTGTATCATTAATTCCATTACAAACACTATTTCTCAAAGTAAACTGAAGGTAAATTTCATGACATTTGTCAGACGATAACAATTCTGAACTAGGGTCATATGAATTAATAATATTTAAACATAACTGTCATATTTCAGCAAATATGCATTTAACGCATAGTATTCCCAAGACTGGGATGAAGAATTGGGCTAGAAAGAGGCCATTCTGTATTCACTTCATGTTTCCAAATTATTTTCATGGTGAATTTAGCCAGTTTTCCATGGCTCATGAAACTCCAGGCTGGCTTGAGTTTCCTGCTTCCTTCTTTGGCAAGACTGTATCAAACCTTTTCAAGAGATGTGTTCTTACTTAGAGGGAAAGGAAATATCAGATCCAAGCCATTTTACATGCACCAGATGCCAAGCACCAAACAAAAGCAGCTCAACTGTTCAAGATTTGATATCGTAACTGTAGCCACTTGAGTAAAGACTTGGTCCCCAGAATGGCCAAGTTAAATAAGGCAGAATTAGGGCTAAATTGATCTCCCCATCTAGTGTTCATAAATCTGCATGAAGAAGTTCTGAATCAAAGAAAATAAATTTAAAAATGTGTAATACTGGTTCCCATTCAGTGGATCTGTGTGTTTTGGAGAAGAAATACGTGGCTCATTGTTGCTGTGAAGACTGTCTCTTCTCAGTGCAAGTTGAGTTTGGGACCGCTTGTAGAGGTAGAACCAAGAAAACCCTGGAATTCTAGAAGGCGGCCCTTCAGGAGATCACCCACCTGGAATACTTGCCTCTACATGAGGAGGAGGAGGGAAGAGGTCTCATATAGATGTCTTGAGAGCCATCATGACTTCAGAGTGGCTTTCAGGAAGGGAAACACAGGAGACCTACTGGCTCTTCTACTACTAGATGCACATCTCAGACACAAAGATACAGAAGTGTAAAGAATAAGATATGTCTCATAGGTCTGACAGGTTGGTGAGATTTCTGGCCCTGAGTAGAGGAAACTTATGGCTACTAAAATCTGGTAAGTGGGTTGGAGTTGTTTTGGGGAGGGAGTTGATTTTCTAGCTACTTCAGTTAGTTGGATATAGCAATTGCCTTTTGGCTATAGCTGACAATGTTTTCCCTTATTTGAGAACTATCTCCAGGCAACAGTAGGACTTCCCACTGCACAACTCCATTGAGCACAATATAAATAGTGCCCCCTGGAGTTGTGCAGTGCAGATCCTTGCTCAACAGACCACTCTGGAACACAGGACCCAACCTCCTCAGCTGCGGTTGGTTAGACCAGGGATGATCCTTGATCATACTGAACCAATCAGAGCAATCAGATTCTCTCTTTAGGAATTTGGATTTTGGATTGAAAAACTTCCAATTAATCTAGGCTGTTTCCTTAAATGAAGATAAGTTAAACTTTAGTCCTCTGGAGTAGCATGTGTGTATGTGTTGGGTGGTGGTTGGGAAGGGGGGAATCTTCTACCTGATGCTGAGGGAAAAGAATATAAGCAATAATTAGAAGGAGTGACAAGAGATAGAGAGAAAGCCCTACCCAGGCTCCTGACAACCTTCCTCTTCCTGGCAGCAGATCTCTCCCGAGGCCCAGCTGCATTGCTGTTCTTGGGTTTTATAGGAAGCTCCTATCATTAAAACAAATGTTGCTGAAACCCACTGAAATTGGCTGGTGGTTACTAGCAACCTAAGAGTCCAGCAAAGATACTAAACAAAATAGTCACTTTATGGTAAAAATTGGCCCCTGTTTCTAGGAGAGTCTCCTTTCTTTTCAACTGAGGTGAGGCCCAGGAAGGTCTATATGCAAAAAGAAATATAAAGCCAGGCTTTATGTTATTGATTCAATTTGAAGGGCCTTTAACAGCAGTCAGATTAACTGTGTAATGCAGTCTCACAGTTAATATTTCTTTGTAGCGTAAAGTTCTTCAAATTCAACCTGTATGCTCCTTGCTCCAATTTCAGCCTCCTTCATACTGGTTCTCATCTAAGTGGATTTGGAGAATAAATGACAACCAAACACTTTCTGGATAATAGCTTCAAGTGCTAGACATAGAAAGAGGCAGAAACTTCAAGGTTGCTTGGTTCAGCCCTCTAATTTGACAAATGAGGAGGTCTGGAGACAACAGAGGCTCATGCGATTTGCTAAGGCCACATGTCTAATCGTGGCAGAGGAAGGAACAGAACCCAGATTACAAACTGTCCTGAAGCCAACTTTATCCAAGAGAAATGCTAAAGGCAAAGCCAGTCCTTTTTCTGGTCGTTAATTTTAATTCCCCAGTTACATGATCTGGATAGTTTCTAACTCTGGGACACTTTTACAGGTAAAACTCTTGGCAAATAATTAAATGGTTTCTCTGTTTAATCACTGACTCAATAGTATATAGTAAAATCATTGAGGTTTTAATGCAATCTTGTATATGTCAGAATAAAAGGAACCTTCTGAATTTTGAGTTCATAGATCTCATTAAAGGGGTATGTAGTCAAGATGTCAGTCAAATGTCAGAAAAGAATATGCCACATGAAGTTAAAATTGTTCCAAGAAAAAAAAGAAAGGAGGAAAATGCATATATACTTAACTATGTGTTAATAGTGTGCCTGTGAGTCATGACCAAGTCAGTTTTCAGTATGAGTTATAGGTGGAAATGGCTCTTACAATTACCATTTAATATGATGTAGGTTTCAGGTACAGTACACAAACATATGTGAGGTGATCTAATCCTGCTAAGTCTATAACGTTTCTCTAACATGGCATTAGTCAGAGAAAATGACAAATCCTGGCAGCTCAATGCATTATTCTTCTTTTAAAGAAGCAGTTTGGGTCATTAGAACCCAATTAAAATCCCCTTCCTTTCAAATCAATAAAGGTTATTACATTTAAGATCCTTTTTATCAAAGGAAAATAAAAGAAGAGAAAAGTATTTAACAGATATTTAGAATACCGGGTTCAGTGGGCAATAGAGAGAAAAGAGACAGGGCTATTGGCGGTGCTGCTGGGGTGTGTGTGTGCTAGGCAGGGCCCTCAGGGGACAGTGCCTTCCCCTAAGAGGCAGGTGCCTGGGCTCGCTTGATCAGTAGGAAAAAATGGGATTTTCTAGTATGAAGAGAAATAAAAAGAAAAATATTCCAGTTAAGGGCCATTGTGGTGGAAAAGGAAGGGAGGGAGGAAGGGGGAAGAAAGGGAGGGAGGGAGGAGGGAAGGGAGGGAGGAAGGGGGAAGAGAGGGAGGGAGGGAGGAAAGAAAGAAGGAAGGTGAACAACAGACTAAAGTGGAAATCCTCACCCATTCCAGCGCTGCCAAGAATTTGCCGTAAGATCTCTAGCTACTCACTTCACCTCTCTGGTGCCGTCTGTGACGGTTGTATCAGAAAGCCTACAGTCTCTACCAGTTCTAAAATTCTAGGATTCTGGACTATGTATCCTGAAAACAAAAAAAAGATGGGTCCTTAAGAAAAACAATCAGATACATAAGACGGTATTACCACAAAATTCAGTTCGGATACCATATAGGGCATAGAATAATCGCATGTATAACACATACTAGGATTATATGTGTTCCGCACACTGGATTTTAGTTTCCTACCAGATCCTTGTCAACTTGACCCTTACTTTCAATATGGGTGACAGGGAATGAATACAAGACAAAATGACATGAAGCTTTCTCCTCTGAGTAGCTTTTCTCTATAAGAAACTCCTGGCGAAGAAATCGTTAGTAATGCTACACCAGTCAGCATCCAGTGTCCAATGACAGCACCCTCAAATGCATTGCCGAATTCCAGCCTCCTCTCTTTTCAGGATGGGGACCTATGTAAGGTTGTTGCTCTTCCACGTGCTCCAGCCAAGCTGCACAACTCGTAGTGCAGAGAACAAGCCATGCTATGTCTTACCTCTGCTCCTTCTGTCTGCCCTTCTTTCTAACCCCCACCACCAACCCTCCCCACCCCTACACAAACACACACACACTTAGACCACTTATCCTTCAGGTCTCAGCTCAGTCATTACCATTTCTCAAAAGCCTCCTTAAAACCTTCAAGCCTGAGCTTGGAGGTCCTCACAGACTTGCCTGCACTAGTCCTAGTGTATCAGTCAGTGCTTGCCGCACAAGTAAACAGCCACAGAGTCTCACTGGAATACAACAATAAGCACTTAATTCCCACTCATCCATCTGCAGGTTGGCTGGGACAGCCCTTGCTCCAGTCATCGTGATGCACAAGCTCAGGGACTCACGCTGAACCTAGCAAGCCCATTTCAAACCTCTGTTTGTATCCCATTTGTCAAGGCCAGCCACATGGCCAATTCCAAAACCAAGGGCAAGGAAGGACACTCCACCCATTATGAGGCCATGGGAAGGGCGGATATATAATAGTACTATTACAGGGAAGTGAGGAATTGAGACCAATAATTCAATCTTCCCCACCTATATTAACAGCACATATCACAGGATATCGTCATTGTATAAAGTCTCCCTCTAGACTGTTACCTTCTTAAAAACAGAGAATTTTTTTTTTTGTATCTTTGTCTTTCCAATCTGGTATGTAATAGGCACTTGAAAACATTTGAGTGAATGAATGAATGACTTGAAAGCAGGCAGTACTTTACCAAGCTCTGTCCCTGGTCCTTCATAGCGCCCCTCCTGTGTGCCTACTCAGTGTTCCTACTGTGGTCACCAAAATGAGAGCAAAATTAATATGGATGAGCCCTGGTTTCTGTTGGGGTGGAAAATGAGTGAGAAGGGACCCACATTGTAAATCATTTGACCTATTTTAGCCCATGTCCTTGGTTGCCATTGGCAGCCTCCCCCAAAAGAGTTCTCATGATGTCTAACCTGGGTGGATGACGAGATCCCACAGAATCCCAGGCTAAAGTGGTGGGACTGTTGAGCACATTTTTAAAAGATATTTCAGAATCCTATCTGCTGCTCAGTAATTTGATGTAGAGCAAAGAGAGGAAATGGAACACATTTCTAAGCAAATACTTCCCTGATTGCTTACACATGCAAATTCACGAACTAAGTTTAGATGTGTAATTAGGCATCTAGTTATTTTTGGGCCCATACTCATGGTCCAAATCAGATGCCCAAAGGAGGCACATGGGTGGTTTATTTCTGTGTATTTGCTTGCATTTTCAACTCCGGCCTCTCACTTGAAAAAAAAAATGCATTGGCTCAGAGATCGCAGTGACCCAGTTGTAGGCCTAAAGAACAAGGTGGATCAAGGGTATGCCAAGTTTTGTGATTTTAAAGGATACATCTGATCAGAATGCTGCTTCTCTGGGCAGAGAAATGCATGGCGATGACTCTGTCCTCAAGGGTGAGAAATGTGGGCAAAGGAGGTGCCAACCTCAGCCCAGCTGTCACTCTTGTAATTACGGATTAAGGGTCAGCTGGCCAAAGCCAACACTGGTTTCCCGTGTTGCAATTAGTTTTTTATATACTTTCATCATCCATATGAAAATGTTAATGTCATGCAATTTTGTGCCAAATGACGTGCTCAGAAGCCAGTTTTACACATGCAAAACAGATGAGTGGTTTGGAAAGTTTGTATTTATTGTTGCTTTACAAGCAAATGGCATCACTCCCTCACCTTCTAGTCACAGCAGCCCACTGTTCAATGTCCGTTTTGCTTTTCCTAAAAGCATCATTTGCTTAAGAGTTTCTTCACAGAGCATCCAGCAGAAAACACTTTCATTGGGAGCAGGGATTTTTGACCGAGAGCTGGTTGAGAACAGCGAGGTGATGCCCGGGCCCTTTGTGGACACTGATGGCCTACTTTGCCCTGATGTCCTGCGTCAGCATTATGGAGAAAAGCTCCCCTGATGGGCTGTCGGGCTGTGCTGGAGCATTCAGCATGCCCCGTGCTAGCAGCTCTTTTCCCCACTACCCTCCCTCTCCCAATCCCTTCCCTACTGTAAGCCCCCCGTGGAGGATGCCTCCAGAGCCTGTTCTCTGCTGACTGAGAAAAGAGGTCCTCTGTGTTTAAGGGATTGTAGAGCTCGTGATGTACGTATAGGCTCTTTTTAAAATATCATTTGGTGAGAACGCACCACATACCGTGTACTATACTTACAAACATTAGTATATTTGCACTCAGTAACAACTCAAACAACTCTACGAGCTAGACATTATTATCTCCATTTCACAGATGAAGTGAAACAACTTTTCCAAGTCCCAAGCAAATGGAAGAGCTGGGATTCAAAGCCAAGCCTATCTGATTGCAAATTCCAGGCTCTTAACAAATTCATACAAGCTTCCTCTACTATCCCTGTGGATACCTACAGAAGTCTTGCAAGGCCTAGGTCCAGCTTTTAATTAAAATAATACTTGTTAATAATGCCTTCCTAATAGTATATTTTATTTCTTCATTGTGAAAAATCATTGCATCTGAAAAAGCAATTAACTCAATTTGGCTGGGATATTAGTTTCTGAGTATATACTTTCCCCTGAATATCTAAAACTAAGATGCAAATCCTTCTTTGTTTCCACCTTCCCCCTAGGTAAAAATAGTATGACCATGTTGAAATCTTATGTTCTCTCAGCCACTCCATTTTAACAGGCAAAAGCGAGTACTGTGAGAGCCTGGATAGTAACCTTCATAAGGTATATCACATAGAGTTCAAAAACATCAAGCGGTGTGTTAAATCAGCTTATGGCGAGTCAAGTGGGTTGAGAATGACCCCACAAGGCGAAAACATAGAATCCATGACTTTTCAAAACATGATCTTGCTTCAGGCAAGAAAGCTCTGGAGCAAGCTTGGTTGGCAGCGGATACCTCTTTGTGTCCATCATGGCCCCACAGCTAACATGAGGTTTCCTTAGTGTTCCCCAGGGGGTAAACAGTGAGTAGGAGAGTCTGGCTTTATCCAGACTCTCCTACTTGATGTGCCCAAAGGATTTGTCAAGAGGGGGATGATAGAGACTGCTCTTCCAAAAGTGTCCAGGGTCACTGAGACCCTGCCTGTGTATTTTGTATGCTATCCCTGACAGGTAAAGAACACATCACACAAGTGCATCTCCCTGGCAAAGGGAGATGAGAGATGGAGAGTCAGGAGTTAACATTCAATCAAAATAGAAAAGAAGAATTGTTTGTGGCTAAAGGAAGCATCCAGAAGACGTGGCAAGATCACCTTGCTCCCTTTTGTCAGAACTTTGCTTTCCTTTTGTCTCCAAAATTCAGGAGATGAAGACAGACCTCAATGTGTGATGTTCTTGAAAGCCCTAGAAACAGTTCTAACTCCAAACACCTTTTGCAGTTGTCACGTTCACAACCCTTCTCTTTTTGTTGATGGGAAGTGATTGAAACACTTCTTGGGTGAACAGTTGCATGGCCAAATTAGGGCTATTTGCCTTTTCCAATAAACACACAGGCTGTACCTCTCCTACATAAAGATGTGAGCAGCACAAACATGACACGGTGCTCTGCTGCTGAAATCAATTTAAAGAATTAAAGAATAGACCCTAGTGCAAATTAGCCAATATGCTGCTGCTGGGATCTTTAAAAGACTACCGTTTTCCTTTATTTTGTTACTTTAAACTTATCTCTTAAGCATAAATGTTCTGTGCTTCTAAATTTCATATGTCTGGAAAATTGGTGGATACAACATAAATGAAATTACCCCAAGCCTCTCCATGATAGGAAAATTAGATGATGCCTCTATTGCCACTGCTCAGACCCAAAATGCATGACATCAAGACTTCTTGGTCTCTTGGTTCTCTCACCTTTGTGGTCCCATTAAAAACTGTTTACTCCAGGACACTGTCTGCTGCTCATCAACAACATTTTCATCATGGGTGCTACACGTGAAAAAAGCAGCTGCCCAGGCTTGCCCTTTCCTCTGGCACTGACAGGGATTTCTATTGGCACCAGGGTACTGGTGAAGAACATATCTCCAGAGAGCCCAAAGAGTTGGCATGACCGTCATCACAGTTATTTCTTGATCATATGCCTTTCTAATTAATTTCTAACTTTTTCAGCAATGTGTGTGAGAGGAAGGGCATTGGGGAGCAAAGCCTTCTGTGGAATATTATATCTCATTTATTTTTATTCTGAAAAATAAAATCCCGCACACCCTTCAAGGCTCAGTTTCAAAGTCACCTCCATCATGAAGTCCTCACCAAAATTTAAGTCAGAAGTCACCTCTTCCTCTCTTGTACTTCCCTGCCTTTTGAGATACCTCGGTCACAGGCCTCAGCTCATTATGTCTGATCATTTAGTTTTTTAATTATAAATCTACTTCCAGACTGTAAATTCGTGGTTGGCAATGATTAAGTCTTGTTCAGTTCTGTATCTGTATCTTGCATCTTGCATGATGCCTTGCATGTAATAGATTTTCAATAAATATTTGCTGAAATGACATTGACATTTACAAAACACTACTCCCACAACAGCAAAATATGCATGCTTTTTAACTGTACATGGACTATTAACCAAGACAGATGAAATATGATGAACCATAAAACAAGACTTTTTAAATTAAAAATATTAAAATCATATGGAGTACATTTTATGACCATAATGGCATTAATATAGAAATCAATAACCATAAGATAGTTTTAAAAATCCCAAATATTTGAAAACTAAACATTTTGTATCAAAATAACCTATGGTCAAAGGAGAAGTTACCAGGAAATTTGAAATATTTTGAATTGAATGATAATGAACACACAACTTATCAACATTTGAGAGATGTGGCTAAAGAAGTGCTTAGAGGGAAATGTATAGGGTTGGATTTATCCAAAAAAAGGAAGATATAGAATCAATTATCTAAGCTTTCACATTAAGAAGCTAGAAAAATAACAGATAAACCCAAAGTACAAGAAAGAAAAATAATGAAGGGGAGAATGTCAATCAATAAAATAGCAAATTGACAGAGGACATCAACAATATCAAAAGTTTGTTTAAATAAAAAAGGATTAATGGAACCCCAGGCAAGACTGATCAAGCAAGACAGAGAAAATCCCATTATCAGCATTAGAAATAAAAAGGGGCATCTCTACAGATCTTGCAGTTATGAAAAAGATAGCAAGGAAATATTACGAATAACTTTATGTCAATAGATTAAACAATTTAGGTGAAATAGAAAAATAATTTGAAAAAGAAAACTTACCAAAAATATAATAAAATAAATAAATATTCATATGTCAAATCAAGTAATTGAATTTATTATCAAAAATCTTTTTATGAAGAAAATTTGAGATTCAAGTGATTTCACTAATGAAATCTATTATCATTTAAGGAAGAAATAATACCAATTCAACACAAGCTCTTTCAAAAATAGAGAAGAGAATAATTCCCAACTTGTTTTATGAACGTAGCATAATGCCAATACAAAATACTGACAATGACATTATAATAAAAGAAAATTACAGACCAATATTCCTTATGAGTGCAGATGAAAAATCCTTAACAAAATATTAGCTAAACTAATCCACTAATATATTTAAATGGAAAATACATCATGATCTAGTGGGATTTCCAAGAAATGTAAGATTTGTTTCACATCTGAAAATTAGTCAATGAAATTATAGAATAAAAGGGGAAATACTATATGATCATCCCAGTAGATGCATAAAAAGCCTTTGAAAAAAGTCAATATCCATTCATGATAAAAACTCTTGAGCAAATTAGAAATAGAAGGGAGCTTCCTCAAACTGCTAAAAACATCTCTGAAAACTTGCAGCTAATATTAATATAATATTTAGTGGTATTTCCTTCTAACATCAAGAACAAGGCCAGGACATTCACTTTCACCATTTCTATTTAACATTTAACTAGAGGTTCTAGCCAATGCAATAAGACAAGAAAAAGAAATAAAAGGTATACAGATAAAAGACAGAAAGAAGTAAATTTGTATAAAGAAAAAAGTAAAATTGTCATTCTTTACAGATGACAGGATTGTTTATGTAGAAAAATCTAAGAATACAAAATAAATGAGAACTAATTAGTGAATTTAGCAAGGTCAGTATACAAAAATCAATTCTATTTCTGTATGCCAGTAATAAACAATTGGAAAATGAAATTTTAAAATTACCATTTGCAATAGTATCAAGAATATCAAATACTTAAGAAATGTCTAAGAAAGATATATATTTTCTCTACAATAAAAAACTATAAAACATTGCTGTGAGAAATTAAAGTAGACCAGACAAAATGGAAGAACATACAATGTTTATGAAGTGGAAGACTTAATGTTGTTAAGATATTTATTCTCCCTAGATTTATTTATGAATTTAGCACAATCCTTATCAAAATCCCAGCAGGACTTTTTAGACAAAATTTACAAGCTGAGTATAAAACTGATATGAAAATGCCAAAACAATCTTGAAAAAGAATATAGTTGGAAGACTTATAATATGTGCTTCCAAAATTGAACATAATGTTAGAGTAAGCAAGACATTGTAGTATTGACATGAGGATAGGCAAACATATCAAGAGAACAGAATCCAGATATAGACTTACATATACAGACAATTAATTTTTTTAAAAGACTATTTTATTACAGCAGTTTTAGGTTCACATCAAAATTAGAGTCAATTGATTTTTGACTAAATGTGACAAGGTAATTCAATGAAGAAAGAAAGACTTGTTAACAAATGGTGCTGGAACAATTGGATAGCCACATAAAAAACAAAATAAACTT
Organism: Daubentonia madagascariensis; assembly: GCA_023783475.1. Lineage (NCBI taxonomy): Eukaryota > Metazoa > Chordata > Mammalia > Primates > Daubentoniidae > Daubentonia > Daubentonia madagascariensis. Next base: position 32,018,911 of record JAKFHU010001035.1, on the reverse strand, counting down.
GACTCCTATCTCACTGTACACAATAAGATTCGTTTGAGATAGAGCATAGAACAAAACATAACCTAGAACAATAAAGTTTCTAGTAAAAGGCATAAAATAATAACTTTGCAACTTTGGAGTAGCCAAATATTTCTTAGAAAGAACACAAAAAGCACTAACTATGAAAAATGATAATTGTCTTTCATTAAAATAAAAATTTCACATGTCAAAAGATACCATTAAGAAAATGAATAGGCAAGTCAGTATATATACCTGACAAAGGGCTTGTATCCAGTATAGATAAAGAACCCCTTCAAATCAATAACAAGACAATCTAATTTTTTAAAATGGGCAAAAGATTGGAGTTGTCACTTCACAAAAGAAGATACAGTAGTTCCCCCCTGCCCTGTCCTCAGTTTCACTTTCCACGGTTTCAGTTACCCGTGGTCAACCATGGTCAGAAAACATTAAATGGAAAATTCCAGAAATAAACAATTCATAGTTTTAAATTGCCCACCATCCTAAGTAGCATGATGAAATCTCGCACCATCCTGTTCCATCCCACCTGGGACCTGAATCATCCCTTTGTCCAGCATATCCACACTGTCTATCCTCTCTACCCTTTAGTCTCTTAGGAACCATCTCGGTTAGCAGATCCAAAACATATGGTATACACAGGGTTTGGTAATATCAGTGGTTTCAGGCATCCACCAGGAGTCTTGAAATGTATCCCCCAGAAATAAGGGGGTACTACTGTATCAGTATGGCCAATAAGCACAGGAAAATGTTTTCAATATTATTCGTCATCATGGACTGCAAATTGAAACCACAATAAGATATCATTTTACATTGATTAAAATGGCTCAAATATAAAGTATGACAATACCAAAAGTCAGCGTGGATGTGGAGATACTGAACTCTCAAACATTGCTAGTAGGAATGGAAATAGTACAAGCACTTAGGAAAATAGTTTGTCAGAGTCTTATAAAGTTAACTTCTCCATCTATCCTATAACCAGCAATTCCATCCTCAATATTTCTCAAAATAAATAAAAACATACATCCACAAAGAGACTTGTACGAGAATATTCAGAGAAGCTTTTTCATAGCTGCCCAAACTGGAAACAGCCCAAATGTTCATCAACAGGAAAATGGATATACTACGGTACATTCACAAACTGGAATGCTAATCAGAAATGAAAAAATTACTTATGATGCAACAACATGGATGAAATTTGAGACTTCCAGTTATGCTAAGTGAAGGAAGCTGTACAAAAAGTATATACTATATGATTCCATTTACATGAAGCCCCAAAATAGGCAAAATTAATCTATAATAAAAAAAATACAACATGAACAGTGGTTGCCTCTTTGGTGTAGTCAACTGTCATGATGTTTCCAACTGTCAAAATCACTGAACCGAATACTTAATACTTTCTGGTGGATTGTATGTAAATTATACCTCAGTTTGAAAAAAAGCAACTACATCTGGTAGATAGCAACTATATATATAACTATGTAAGGTAACGATTGTGCATTTAACAAACATTTATCAATAACTCATTATGTACCAAGCATCAAGCTATTAATAATATCTGGGAATACCAAGCTCTGTAAGACATGACCCCAGCACTGAAGAATGCATGGATTCTGAGGGAGGGGAAGACACAAAGAATTCCAAAATGCTGGAACAAGTGCTTTAATGCAGCTATAGACTAGGGCTGTATATAGGGGCACAGAGGGGTGAGCAAGATGTTACAGAATAGGATAATGGCCTCTTGTCTCACCATGGTGGCTGAATCATCGCTTGGGGACAGGGTAGAATGTTGCCTTTTATTTTTGGCCTTTGAGACTTGGGATGATATTTTAGCAGGTATAAGAATTCTAAGCAACAGTTCCCAAAACTTTAAGACAAAGTCCTTTTCACAGTGGGAGATTGGGGATACTTTTTCATCTCAAGAATAAGCAGAATAGGGCCAAACACTTCCTGAGTAATAGATTTATAGAGAAGCAGGTCTCTCAAGCCAGGGTCCCTATGCCAGGCTGCAAAGCAGCCCACAAAACACCCTAGAGGATGTGGCTTGCCGGCCACACCCCTTAAGTCATGACAGCCCTGCCAAAGAATGTAGGGCCCCAACAAAGAATGTTCTGAAAGCCATTTAAGAGCCTTCCAGGAAAACCACAGCCAGCGATCCACCACTTGCAATGTGTGTGGCTGAGCTCCTGCTTCTCCCTGTATTCCTTGGCTCCCGGAGCTTCCACCAAATCCCAAGACTGCTCAAAAGGAGGTGCAAATCTAGGTGCAGTTTGCTTGCTGGTGATGTAGAGGACAAGGAACCTGCCTGTAAGTCTCCAAGGACAGCATTGGGGAGCCTTCTTTTGAGTGCCCTCAGGGTCTCCCTGCAAAGCCCCAGCTCCTGTAAGATTGTGATTGTGACTCTCAACAGAGGGACCACCAGAGAAAGGAGGCTATGAGGGGAGCTAGGTCATTTCCAACCCAACTGTGTTAGTTCCCTATTGCTGCTACAACAAATTACCACAGACTTAGTGGCTTCAAATAACACAAATTTATTATCCTATAGTTCTGGAGGTCAGAAGTCTACAACGGGTCCACAGGGCTGTGTTCCTTCTGGAGGCTCCAGACATAATCCATTTCCTTGCCCTTTTCAGCTTTCAAAGCCCACCTGCATCTTTTGGCTCATGGCCCCTTCCTCCATCTTCAGAATGAGCATCTTCACATTTCTTTCCCTCTGCCCCTCTTTTCTGTCTTCACACCACCTTCTGTCTGACTCTGACTCCTTCTGCATCCTTCTTATAAGGCCCCTTGGATTTTCTTTGAGCCCACTCAGATCATTCAGTATCATCTCCCCATCTCAGAATCCATAACTTGATCACACCTGCAAAGCCCCTTCTGGCATATAAGGTAACTTTCACAGGTCCCAAGGCTCAGGATGTGAACATCTTTGGGGGATCATCACTCAGCCTGCCACAACAACTCTAAGCAAGTCTTACCTCAAGACAATAATAACAGACACATCTAGCCACTGAGTGTTTACTATGGGATACAAACACAGATATGGAGATAAATATAGACATCTACATATAGAGAGATTTTTATATAGATATATATTTATACATTTAGATTGATAGTTTATATACCTGCACATACGTATTCTCTCATCATAGCCCTGCCAGGTAATCCCACTTTACAAATGAGGAAACTGAGGCCTGAGGAATTTTAAAAAAACAAAAACAAAACACTCTTCATAACTGATAGTCAAAGTAGGTCTGGATGATCCAGTGCCAATGTTCTATACCTTATTGTCTTCCATTTCTGTTCCATGTTTTGGTGAGAAACCCAGACTATGATTGCTTATGTGTATGTTTTCAACCTAATTTTTTTTTTCCTCCAAGTGAGGACTGGAGAAGCCCACATCTGTAGCTTGGAAGGCCAGGATTGGGTTATATATTCCCAGTTGGCCACATCTATAGAAAGCCCACAAAATTACCCATTTTCCTGCTTATCCATGGTGTCTTGTTTCTTTTCTTGCTTTACTTCCCTCAGTGTTTTTCCTTTTCCTCATCATTCTCCAATCTCACCAAAGGATGCATTTCCAAGTAGAACAATTCACCAACCTAACATCTTTCCTTCATTTGTGAAATTCATTTCTTCATATAACCATCACAAATTGCTCAAGCATCCTGGAAAGGGAAGTCTAGAAATACTACAGTAAAGGAAACAAAACTGGGGGCTAAAAAATATAAATACATCAAACCATGGTTAAAAAATAAAATAGAAATCAGTACCCCATGAAACAAAAGTGAATGAAGGTTTGTTTTAACAACATTACCTGGACAACACCATTATCAATTTTCTTCAGTAGGATTTATCTTTAAATATTTTAATGTGTGGATTAAATCAGAATAATTAAATTTTTAGATAAAGAATCCCTTTCTCCAAGACACCCCTTAAATGGCAACTGTTGCTGATTCTTATTTGCAAGAGCCTGTTCATCTCCATTGTGGTTAATATTGCCCTTCTAAGCCTTTTGTTGAGGACAGGAATGAAATACATTCCTGATTTTTATATGCCTCTTTCATTGTCAAATCATGTGCTTAAGGAATTCTGGATCATATTGTGTAGATTTTTTAAATTACAACCTCCTCCACAAGTGGCTCATGAGTATTTATTCATAAGTATGACCATGTTAAAACCTGGACCATGAATAAATGATTTCAAATAAATTTGGGAAAAACTAGAGCAGCAGGAGCAGGAAGGTAATGAATCTAGTTCGGGGGCCCATATCCTGAACTGTGATAAGTACACCAAGGTAAGGCCACCCTGAGTGCCTCCTGGTGCTCAGGTGGGGACCTCCTGCCCCTTGCACCCTGCCTTGCCTCACTGGGACCTTCCTCCCTTCCGCCTTCCCTAGTGAGGACATACCCTAGCAGGACCATCACAGGTTTACACTGAAAATATAGAAAATGTTCTTGTTGTAATATGAATGATTATAATTGAGCAATAGGTTCTTCCAATTTGTATCTTAAAATACTTAAATGCTTGAAATGGATTTAATTATCACAGCATGAGGTGATAAATGGGCACTTTTGAAGATTTTAAAGGGCATACCTGGGTAGTTTCAAGATCACCAGAGGTTGTTAATCCTCATAATTTATTGTCTGTTTACTTGAATCTTTTTAAATTTGTCTCCCTGTATCCACCTTTGCAACCTCTCCAACTTGTTTTCTATACTGCAGTCAGAGGTGTTTCAAAATGCAAATCTGGTCAGCTCTCTGTCCCTCTCTCTCTCTGTCACATACATTCGCATGAACAGATGCGGGCCCACTCAGTACATGCACACACACACCTGTTTACAAAAATCTTTGATGCCTTTTCATTCTCTTAGAATTGTAGGCTAAAACCCTTAACATGGCTGATCTGTTACACGATCTGTGATACATGACCCTGCCTGTCTCTCCAACCCAATTTCTCACCATTTTCCCCCGTATTCCCTGTGGTCTGATCACAGTGTCCTTTCAGTTACATAAAAGTCCTAGGTTTCTCCCCACCACTGCAGGACCACTGGTATGCTCAGTCCCTGCCTGGAATATTCCCCTATGCTTACTCTCCACACATACACATACACACACACACACCATTCAGCTACTTACCTTCTCCTCCTCCTCCTCTTCCTCCTCCCTCAGATCCCAGTTCAAGTCCACACTTCCTCAGAGAACCCTTCCGTGACCCCCTCAACTGGGCCAGGCCCACTGACACACTTGCATCGCCTGGTGGTCGTGGTGCCTGGCACATAGTAGGCATTCCAGCTGTGTCGGTAGCATGAGTAAATTAGCAAACAGATTTTTTCACTGATACAGATCGTCACTAGCACAAGTCAAATAGGGAGGCCATGTTTTTTAGCCAAGTGAGTGAATTGGGGAGGGGCTGGAAAGCAAAGGTTTCCCTGAGGTAATGATACAAGAATGTTAGAGGAAGTCAAAGGTGGATTTGAATTTGAGTGTGAGAAAGGGGTTATCCGAGGTGAAACTCTCTCTGAACTGCGAATGACCGAGAAAAATATTAAAGGCAGAGGAAGGGAGAAGTTGCTTGTTGCCATCAGCTTGGGAGTTTTGTTTAGAAAAAGCAATCAGGGGAAGGAAGGGAAGGGGAGGCAGAAGCCACCGACATGTGATGAGTTTATGTTTTCAAATCTTGTTCTGAAAGGTTTTAAAGAACTTTACAAAGATGCATTCAATACAGTAAAATAAAATATATTCAAAATAAGTAATAAACAGGAACAAAAGCAATTTATATGCATGAGATTGGCAAGGAGTATTTGCGGTTAAGGTATGAAGCCTTTAGCCAACACTTTAATTTGGCAAATATGGAAAATATTTCACTGGTTTTTGAAAAAACTATCTATAAATTTTATGGAAATCCATATTAATACTATCCATGTAATATATATAATTTATATAAAAACTGTATGTAACTCTCTTTGTATTATTTAGAAAGTATAGAATTGATCTGGAAGAATAAACAAATATTCACCAAGTGTGATGGTGGTTACCTCTGAAGAGGGAGAGGGATGGGAGAGAATTGAGATGTAGAAGAGGTTTTATTTTTTGCCTTATTTATGTCCAAACTTTTTACAATTAGCTAAATTCATGTGTAACTTTGTAATTTAAAAATTATTTATAAAAATGAGCTGAGCATGGGTGGTGCGCACCTGTAGTCCCAGCTACATGGGAAGCTCACTTGAGCCCAGGAATTCGAGACCAGCCTGGGCAACATAGCAAGATCTCATCTCTAATAATAATAATAATAAAGCCTCTACAAAGACACCAATAATATTCACCTTAGATATAGACAGATATTGTATTAGCATATGTATCTAGTCATTCACTGATATCACACAGTAACAACAACATTCAGAGCACTTCAAAGTGTTCAAAATGTTTACTCCTGTTATCATACAGCAGCCCCTCAATAACCCTCCAAAGCAGGCAGGGCCAGACAGGCAGGTCTCACTTTATTATCCCCACTTGAAAAATGAAGAAACAGAGGCAGGGAGCAGCTGGACAATCAGCCCTGGCCGGGAGCTAGTGAATAGCAGAGTTTGCAAAGGACCTCAGGCCTTCCGATTCTTCCCCCAACATACTTTGTTACTTTTTGTCCTTTGTTCACAGTGTGGCTGGGAAGTCTTAGCATTTCGAAACTGAAATAAGAAAAATCTGCTGCATTTGATTCCTTATAAAAATGCTTCATTGTAAACTGTCCTATAACTTCTGAATTATGCTACGTAAAGGGCTTGAGGGTTTCTCATTATTGCAGAAAAGGGAAATTTACTGCTTTCATTTAAAGCCCTAGCAATCTCTAAAGAAAAGTTGCAGTAGCCAAATATCTTTATTATATTCATGCCCTCAGAGCTAATGTCTTGAAAATCCCTGTTGGGTGCACACAATAGTGTCAGGCCTTTCTTGATTCAGAGACATGAGGTAATAAAGCATATTGGTCTCCTTACAATGTATGTTATTCGGGTGATGGATACACTTAAAGCCCCGACTTCACCAACTTCACCACTATGCAATATATCCATGTAACAAAATTACACCGTACCTCATACATTTTATACAAATTCTTAAAAATCGTCTTGGACAGGTACATTTCTCTTAAAGATAGACACTCACCAAGGTGTCTGCGTTACATGTATCTATCAGGGCCTTAGTCGGTCAAGGCACTGTGTACAGCCTTTCTCCTCCCTTGTGGTTTGTCTGCAAACGTGGTCGTGACAATGCCTCCATTCCTGTGCGTGGCGCCACTTCCATCAAGAAGTGGAGTTTACCTTCTCTCCCCGTGGCTGGGCTGGCTTGGTGACTTGTTTTGATCCACAGACTGTGATGGAGGTGAACCCTTCCAGTTTCGGGCCTCTGCCTCAAGAGAGCCGACAGTTCCACCGTTGCCCTCTTAGTTCCAGCCCCCATTTAAGAAACTCAGGCGAGAGTACGGAATGATACGAGGCCTCAACCAGAGAGGCCTGGAGGATGAGGCTGGCTGGGATGTAACTCCCAGCTGAGTGCAGCCTTGGGAGTGACCCCAGCAGACATCGTATGTAGCAAAAGGACCACCCAGCTGAGCCCAGTAGACTGACAGGATAGTGAAAAATAATAAATTCTTGTTGTTTCAAGGTACTAAGTGTTGGGGCAGTTTGTTACACAGCAATAGATAAATAAAACATGAAATATCCCCTTTCTTCATCCCGCACCACCCCCCTCACCAACTCAGTGGGTCCCTGAGCATCTCTTCTGTTCATTTTCTGTGCCATCATTTCCGTTTGAGAAAAAGGGGACAGTTTTTCAATAGCTCTTCACTCCACACATACTTCTCAAGTCCTTACTCTGAGCTGAGCACTGTGTGAGGCTTTGGGAACATGGGGATGAAAAGAACACAGCCCTGTTTCATGTGGCCCATAGATTAGGGGAGGAGACACAACAGAGAGTAAACCTCACTTGTAACTCCCTGCTCCCAGCCTGTGACCCCACAATTCCTAGCATGGGTTGACTCTAAAGTCCATTCTCAGAGTTACATAGGTAGGCAGTAGAGAGAGTCAAGTACTTGACCTATATTCATTTAAGCTCACTCAAAAATGATACCTTTTCTCTCTATCAGATATGGGGGTATCTTGTCATTAGGATCCTAACATATAAAAGTTAAATCTTATAAAATAGGTAAATGAATGGACGATTATCCAATGTATAAACCCAGGTCTTTCACTTACCTATAAATTCCTTTAAATTTCCTGTTACCGATAAAGCAAAGACATAGCCATGAAGGAACCAGCTTTTAAACATATGTAGCTTTTACATCTTTCAAATCGTTTTCACATATATTGTTGAATATGGGATAAATGGGGCACACTATTATTATTATTATTCCCATTTGACAGATGAGGATGAAGCCAGATTATTGAGAACTCTGAAATATGCTGAGCCTTTGGTGCAGGAGGTCATCGTGAGAGGTACATGTGGGAGGAAGCTACAACAAGAGTTTAAGAAGACTCATCTCTTAAATGCCTGATGCCTTGGCTCTTCCTAACGCATTATTCCGTGCTAAAATGGCTTTCTATTTTAAAGCATGTATCTGTCGTTGAACTTCTTGATTAGTCAAGTGCCCAGTGGTAATATCCATATCAGTAGCGCTCAGGAAAAAAACAGAAGGCTTCAGAGGGCAGTATAAATTGAATTGTTTGAGAAAAAGGAATCTCTTTTAGGAACTAATTTGACTGTTGCAAATGACTTCAAAACCATTTCTGAATAACAAAGCAGGAGTCATTTAATTTATGTGGTTCTCAGCATTTACTTGTTTTCTTGACCTCTTTTCCCCCCCCACTTTGTCTCCACTACGAATGTAGAAGAATATTTGAAATATTCTGATTAATTAAATGTGTACTTTCTGGTTAACTTTCTAGTCGATGCATATTTTTAGATAAAATCACATAGACACATATCTTGGAGCCGTTTTTTGCCAGTCTATCTTCCACTCACCACACAGCTTGTAGAGTTCATGGCGACTGCTCCCTGGAGGTCACGTCACAGACTCCATCGTCACCTGAGGCCAAAATCACCACCAATGTTAACCACCCTTGACCAGAGCCACCCAAGGACAAACCGAGACCCTGTCCTGCCTAAAATCCTAAATTCCATGGGGGATCCTCAAGGCCAGCTGACCCTGCTGAGTCTGAAAGCCATGTCATCCTTGGTCACCAGATAAAATGCTGCTGATGCTCCTGTGACCTTCTCACCCATACATTCATCTCATAGGGCTCTAAGCCTCCTGTCTCTGTCAAACCACTCCTCCCCCAGTCCCTGCCTCACAGCTGTCAACTGTGTCCCCTGGAACTCCATTTCCCCCACGATAATCCAACTATTCTACGTCTTCAATCTCTGCAGACACTCCCTCCACTTCCTGACCTTAGCTGAAACCTGGCTCTCCCTTAAAGGCATGGCTTTCCCAAGTAGCCTTCTCCAGCAGAAGGTGTTCGTATATTCACTTGAATATCCCCATAGGTAGCTCAAAGTCAACAAGTACAAAATTGAACTTGTCATCTTCACTACATCATCTATTCTCCTTCCCCCAGCCTCCATGACACAATAACACGGAAGTTACTCAGTCACCAAAAGCAGGAATCTGGGGATCAGCCTAGACTCACCTTTCTCTTTCATCTTCCATATTCTATCATCACCAAGTCCTGCTAATTTTTCCAGCTAAATAGTTCTCTAATTCATTCCTTCTCTGTGCTTCTATTATTACAGCTCAGTTCAAGGTCTCAGTCATCTCCTGCCTAGATTATCACACGCTTTTCCTGCTTTTAATTCACTCAGGAAATCCATTCTCCACCCAGCTGCCAGAAAGATTGCTCTAACACAGAGTTGACCTTGTTATTCTTCTGCTTATAGTGGTCCAGCAACTCTCCCAAGCCTGGCTAAGCCCCCTCTTTGAAAAAACAGGCCCCCATGATATGTCGCTACCTATCTGTCCATTCTTATTTCTCCCAAATTTCTGCCTCCCACTTGATGCTTTAATAATACTAAACGACTTGTCCTGCACTGCATTCATCATGTTAAAACACTCCTGTGCCTTGATTCATGCAGTTCCTCTTGCCTGAAATGTCCTTTCCCACTCGACCCCGTTCTTTGCCTGGTTGTTTCTGACACACTGAGCTTTGATTGCTGTCATCCTATCTAGGAATAATTTCCCAAAGCTGTGTAACCCTTTCTGTGCACTCCCAGCATCCTTCTCTTGGCTTGCATTAACCGTGTCAGTATATGTGCATCCTTCCCCTGTATCTATTTTTCTGGAGATCAGAGACTGAATTTTTTACATTTTTTACATTTCCATCTGTGGATCTAGCAAAGTGACGGGAACATATTAGGTGCTTAATAAATATTTGATGCATCAAAATAATTTCCACTGAAAATGGATTTGCCAAGCCCCAGTGGTCTTCATGCATGCAGGCATTCATTTACTTTTGCTCATTCAGCAAAAAAAGTCTACTAAATATTTATATCCTATTTATCTAGCATTCTTGACCTCTCTGCTGGTTAGATATGCTGTAACTTCTTGAAATGCCTCAGATTTAGTTTCACTCAGAAACACTCTCTCACATGAACTACAGGGTCTGGCTTGTGCAAAATAACTGATATAGGTAATCTGGGAAGAGGCAAAACTAGGACAGCCCACGTCCTAATGGAATTTATAATGTGAACTGACTATACACACATGCAATGTTTGACAATACATAGTTTTTAAAAATCTTTCAGCAAATGTAAATTAATAAAACGTGAACTGAATACATAAATTTCTAAAGAACTCAGAAAGAAAAAAAATGGTCAGAACTGGGTGAATTTAATAAGAACCAGCTACATAAGGTAAAGTTTGTTTTTAGTGTAAAGACTCGTGAACATGAATAGCTTAACAGGAAAGAAAATAGCATTTCAGGTTAAAAAAATAACAGGAACAAAAGAAAGAAAATAAAAGCTCTATTGAGAAAAACAGCAAACCCATTTTCTTGACTGAAATACAGAATCTGAGCCAGGGTAAGAGAACAAGTCATTAGCATGCAGGACATGCATAGGATAAATCTGTGAAGCTGAAATGAGTCGTTAGGGCCAATGGTGGTGGTGAGTCTCCAAATCAATTCTTTTCTCCTTTCTTTCCCTGGAAGGGCATTTTTGTTTGAACCCTCTTGAGATATTGTAGTAATTGTATCTTATTGGTAAAAAGAACAAAATCCACTAGAATGCAATGCAAATAGTGAATCTATAAGGATAACTACAGGCAGGTAGAGGAGATATTCAGCAACCAAGAAACTTGCCTTTGTTTTTGCTAACTTACCATGTAACATTAGGTTAGATGTGGGAAAAATTTAGAGTCCCCTAAACTATAAATTCCTGAAGGTCAGGATTCAGTCTTAATATGCAGGTATTTCTGCTATAATGCAACACACACATAGCTGAAAAACATGAGGTATACAAAAATTATGCACAAAAATATAACAGTGATTATGGAACTAGCTAGGGAACTTGAGACCCAAGGAACGACAAGTGGTGAGTTCTCTGGGTTATCTTTGTACCTCCTGTATGACAGACTTGGAGCTGAAGAAGCCAGCAGTCTCAGAAAAGTTGATGAGCACAGACAAAAAAAGCCCCAAACAAAAATGTACTCTTTTTAGCCAAAGGAGCAAAAAAGGGGAAGCCCAGAAGACAGAAATTAAAAATATAGTACCATTTACCATTGTTCAAAAAATTAAATACTTTGGCATAAATATGACAAAACATGCAAAGCACTTGTATGATGAAAACTACAAAATGCTGATGAAAGAAATCAAAGATCTAAATAAATGGGGAGATAGACTATGTTCATGGATTAGAAGACTCAACATAGTAAAGATGTCAATTCTCCCCAAATTAATATACAAGTTTAACACAATTTCTATCAAAATCCCAGCAAGTTTTTTTGTAGATATATACAAGATTATTCTAAAATTTACATGCAAAGGCAAAGTAACTAAAATAGCTAAAACAGTCTTGAAAAAGAAGAGTAAAATGGGAGGAATTAATCTACCCAGTTTCAAGCTGTGTAATCAAGACTGTGTGGTATTGACAGAGGGACAGACACACAGATCAATGGCACACAGTACAGAGAGCCCAGAAATAGATCCACACAAATAGGCCCAACTGATTTTTCACAAAGATGCAAAACAATTCAATGGAAGAAGGATAGCCTTTTCAACAAATGGTGCTGGAGCAATTGGACATCCATAGACAAAAAATTGAAACTTGACATAAACTCACACTTTATACAAAAATTAATTCAAAATGGATCACAGACTTAAATGTCAAACATAAACCTATAAAACTTTTGACTGGGTGCAGTGGTTCACACCTGTAATCCTAACACTTTGGGAGGCCAAGATGGGAGGATCACTTGAGGCCAGGCATTCAAGACCAGCCTGAGCAACATAGCGAGACCCCATCTCTACGAAAAATAGAAAAACTAGCTGGGCATGGTGGTGTGCACCTGTAGTCCTAGCTACTCAGGAGGATCACTTGAGCCCAGGAGTTTGAGGTTGTGGTGAGCTATGATGATGCCACTGCACTCTAGCCCAGGCAATAAAGTGAGGTCCTGTCTCAAAAAAACAAAATGAACAAACAAAAAACCTAGAAGACTGTTATTTTAAAAATAGAAAATCTATGGGATCTAAGGAAAAGAGTGCTTAGACTCAACTCCAAAAGCACAAAAAAAAAATAGTTAGTTAGACTTCATCAAAATTAAAAATGTTTGCTTTGCAAACAACTCTGTTGAGAAGATGAAAAGACAAAGTATGGAATGGGAGAAAATATTTGCAAACCACATATACAACAAAATACTAGAGTCTAGGGTATATTAATATAGAGGGCTCTCAAAACCCAATAGTTAAAAAAAATCAAATTAGAAAATAGGCAAAAGACATGAAGGGCCATTTTACCAAAAAGAACATACAAATGGTAAATGAGCACATGAAAAGATGTTCAACATCATTAGATATTAGGGAAATGTAAACTAAATCCAAAATAAAATATCACTTCACACCTTTCAGAATGGCTAAAATAAAAAATAGTGACAACATCAAATGTCAGCAAGGATGCAGAAAAACTGGATCACTCATACATTGCTGGTTGAAATGTAAAATAGTACGGCCACACTGGAAAACAATTTGGCAGTATTTTAAAAAGCTAAACATGCTAAATTGTATAACTTAGCAACTATACTGCTGGATATTTATCCAAAAAAGTGAAGATTAATGTTTGCACAAAAGCCTGAACACTAGTGTTTATAGAGCCTTTATTCATAATATCTGAAAACTGGAAACATCCCAGATGTCATTCAAGGAGTGAATGGTTAAACACACAATGGTACATCCATACCATGGAATACTACTCAGCAATAAAAAGGAATAAATTGGTGATACACACACAGCTTGGATGACTTTCCAGAGAATTATGCTGAGTGAAAAAAAGGCATTTCCAAAATGTTGCATACTATATGATTCCATTTATATAGGAGAACAGATTGGTGTTTACAGGAACTAAGAGAGAGAGCGCAGAGGGAAGTGGATGTGGTTATAAAAGAGCAACACGAGGGATCCTTGTGGTGATGGGAATGTTCTATATCTTCTCTGTGTCAAGGTCAATATGCTGGCTGTGATATTGTACTATAGTCTGGCAAGATGCTACCACAGGGGAAAACTGGGTGTATGGTACATGGAATTTCTCTGTATTATTTCATACAACTGCATGTGAGTCTACAATTATCTCAAAATAGTTTAATTTTTTTAAAAAAGCACATATACAAAGATCAAGGACCCTTCCAATAATAAACCCTTCCAAGAGAAAGCCTTCCAAGACATAGCATGTAGCAAAACTGAGGGAAGCATAAAAACATGCAATGATTGGGCATTGTATACTCTACTGCTTTGTTGCACTCAGCTGTGGTGGGTCCTTTGTGTTTAAAGTGTTCATACTATCATTTAGTGGCACACAATGTTAGCATATGGAGCACACATAAACCAACATTACCTCTTCACTATTCTGATATCATTCTTCTATTTATTAAGCATATGTAACTTAACTTGCATTACAGAAACTTGTTGATACAAGATATTTTATTTCTTTATTTCCAAGTGACTATGCTGGCACAAAGTAAGTAGGCAATTAATGCTGAAAACAAAATGTAATGAAAGAATAAATGAACTGAAGCCAGAGATGGGGTATGTGGATGAAATTGGAAAACCATATTTGAAGAAGATTCAGCTAGCTACTGTAGGACATAACACATAAGGTTGAGACAGTAAACATGAAAATTATCTAGTTTTTGTTACAGTCTAATTAGGGGTAATGAAGACCTGAATGGGATAAATCTGTAGGACATTATGTATAAAAGAATTAGCAAAATGGCAGTATAGTTAAGGCCAAATTCCCAGTCTTTTCCCTCACCAGATCTCCTGCCTAATTATATGATATGGTTGGAAACATTGCCAAAGCCTTGTTTTAATTTTGCAGCAACAACACTATCTCAGGCTCTGTTTCCTTTCCCCACATCCAAAACAGTTAACTCCTAATTCTTCAGCTATACCATCTCAAAAAAAAAATCCTCCGAGACCTCCACAGTTACTAAAAAATTCCTCATCTAAGTGTAACACCCGCCCCAGCAAACCCTTCCACAAGTTCTCTAGATAATTAGTTTCATAAAATATTGCTTTTGCTGGAATATTCTGCCAACAGCCCCAACTTGCCTAGTAATATCTGAAATAAAGAACAGGTGTTTCTCTTGCCAACTCTCTCACTACAAGATTATTTTAATAGAAGTTTAATTAACAGGAAGCAATATGTAATAAATTGTATAAGTAAATGACGAATGGAAACAGCAATTCCTAATCCTGCCAAAATCCTACATCTTTACATGTGCATTTTTCCACCTCACTTTAGTGACTGATGAGGTAGAATGACTTTCTGCCTTGGCTTTCCTACCGGCTTCTGTTAGGGGTCCTCTGATGGGCCCCTCCTGGCTCTTACCTTCTCCATGCATCTTCAACCCTTCTGGAATCCATGCATTCCTGAGATAGCCTCAGCCACATATGTGGAATATGTGGAATCTTGAGAAATCTGTCCTTCTGACATCTTAATGGAAGGGCAGTTGGAAATCCTCCATGCTTTGCTTTGTGTAATCCCTGTGGACACTTCCCCCATTACAGGTTACTCCAATTCACATCCACTTCAAGTAGCCCAGCACCACTGCTTGCCTCTCCCAGCTCCGCCTTGGGCCTCTGGCTCCTCACTGCTAGTTCACCACCTGGATCTCCAGGGCACTGTCCCCTCCACAGAACTCTGCTGCTGTCGCACTAACCTTAGCAAAAGGCGACATTTCTCTCCACTGTCACATTCCTTCATTCACTCCATTCCATCAATAACACAAGGCTGTTGAACTTGATTAAGGTTTGGAGATATATGTAATTATAATTTTTAATATTAAAAATTTAATATTAAACTAGCTGTAAACATCATTAATGACCCTAAAAATGACTCTGTTCCCAGGATCTATGAAAAAATCAGAGAGCAAGTTAAATCCTTCATACAGATTCCCTCAGGAGTACCACAGTTAGCCTTGCTCTCCGACCTTCTTTGGAGATCAAGAACATTCTTAAACCCATCATGTGGCAACTCTCTACCTTCCTCTAGGAAACTTTATCCCCCTACTTAAGGGGACTGGTCTTGTCCTAAAACACAATCCCCCAGTCCCGGCTAGGACAGTCATGAGACATAATAGCTCACAACAGTATCTCCCCCAAAGACTGAGTTGCTCAGTCTGGAACAATACTGTGGACCTTCAGCCAAACCATACACGCTCATTTCCCCAGAACAAGTGTAGTCAGAATCCCTCTATAAATATAAAAAACAGAAACATTGCCCTAAAGGAAACATAATCTGTAGAACTTGCCTGAGGTCAGAATGGAGATAGCATTTTTAAATTATTGGCACAGAGATTTCAACTCCCTTTCCTATCCTTCTGTTTCCAGACCTTGTCCAGGCTTTTCCTTATGTGAACCAACCAACCAACCAAGAAGCCCATTACAGTGTCTCTGAGAACATCAGTGCCATTCCCTTAATGGCCACTCTTAGCTTTTCTTTACTTTAGACCAAATTCTATTGTAGCCAAGACTTCCTCCCCATTCTAGTCTTGGTAAGAGGGCAAACACTAACATAAAGATGCATATTTCACCAAAGCCCTTTGTTTCTTCTCTGCAGGATTGATTTTTCCCTATTTTCCTGGGCGTGGAGTAATATTTAGCTTCCCTGAAAGTCTCTCTTTCCCATTCACCCTCAGATCTCATGTTCTGCCTCGGTTGTACCCTGTCCCCCATTAGTGAGGATCCCTGGCTAACCTGGCAGACCATTGTTCAAACCTAGTTAAAGTTAAGTTACGTAAGCTTTAGTAGTATATCTTTTTCTTTAAAACATTTCTCTAAAACTGAGTTTGCTCTATCCAAAGCCATTCAAGGTCATCTTCTGCCAAAATCATCTTCGCATTGTAGATTCCTAATCTTCTAACCCTGCCTTGTCTAAATCCCTTTCTTAGTTCCCAGTTCCTTGTCAGATTTTACTTCTCATCCTCAGCTGTCCCTGATCCTACCGATTTTTAATCTATTTCTTCCAACTCCTTGGCTTACACCATTTTTGTTTCCAGTATTCCTCTTTTCCTGACCCTTTTCTACTCCACATCTGCACTTTATTTTGTCAAAACACTTGGCCTCTCTCTAGAACAGCTTCTGACTTCTGACTTGACAAACCAGCTTCTGAAGCTATGAAAATTCAGGGAAATTTCCCAGCAACCCCTCAGCACTCTGGAGCCAATAAGGATGGAATCACTACTGCTGTCAGGAGATAGTTCTGAAGAGACCGGGACTCAAAATAAACTTTCCTTAATTGATCAGGGCCTTGATTATTATACTGCAAGAACATAATATCTATATTACTTCAGCTACCTTATGAACTAAAAATATACTCCAGTTGCATTAGTACTTAAACAGCTTTTGTGGGCCAGCCCAAGAATCTAGCCACCATTTATAGCATTATCTGTTTGGAAAATTAGGCCTCCATTGTAAATAACTACAAATAATTTTTGGACTTCATACCTGGCACCTGTAGACATTGTCGTAATTTTCCACCCATGTGCAAGCTTCCTCTGATGCAAGAAACAGCAGCTTTTCTGTTTCGAAGACTTGGACAGATCCAGAAGAAATGCATTGCTGCACACTGGAGGAAGCCCACTTGCCGCTGATGATAATAATAAAACATTTATATCCTCTATATTTTCACCTTTTTATTGCATTTAATTTTCAAAGTCACTTTTAAGATTTTCAGAGAAAGCAGCATGGATTTGGGCAAACAGCAAACTATAATATTTAGAGACAACAGTCCTGCCTTGAGGCCTGGCTCTCCTTTTACTAGACATGTACTTGGCTAAGTCACTTAATCCCCAGAGCCTCAGTTTCCTTAACAGTAAGGCAATAGTAATAACAACAACAGCACTATCTTCCCTATCAAATTTCGAGATTTTTCAGTAAGGCATGGCAGCAAGACAAATTGGGGGTAGGGTGGAGCTACTAGGACAGGTGGGGGCCAAGGTGACAATAGAAATTCAGACAAGCAGGTAGGGCATAGCAACCAAGGTAATTGAGCAATGTCCAGACATAATGCAAGCAAACACCAGGATAGAAGGCAACAGTGGGAGGATGGCCCCACTCATGGGCAGAGCCATGTGAACAAAACTGAGTAGGTGCTAGATGGAATCACAGTACTTCGTGGAGGTCTATACCAAAGCCAGGCTCCATTCCTTTGGGAGAGAACCCAGCAGTAAAAAGCATGGGGAAATCAATTAGATACCCAGAACTGGAACTCAAGGGAAGCCCAGTTCTATGAAATGAGTGGGAGACAGGATAATTAGCAACTTAGGTGGCAAACTGCAGTGATGCTCTAGGACGGCTAAACCATGATTTGAGACAAATAAAGGATTCTAGCAATCAACCCTGAGACCCCATGTCCCAGCAGCAAAGGAAACCTGGACCATGACATTGAAGTCCACACATTATCAGGGCAATTTATAGGTTACAGAAATGTACATCAAGTCAGCAGAGGGTGATTTGATGACAAAAAAAAAAAAAAAACATTTTAAAGACCCCCAAAAGCAAATACAGCAACATCAAAAATAAATAAATGGGGCTTAATTAAATCAAAAAGCTTCTGTACAGCAAAAGAAATAATCAACACAGTGAACAGACAACCTACAGAATGGGAGAAAATATTTGCAAACTCTACATCCAACAAAGGACTAATATCCAGAATCTAAAAAGAACTCAAACAAATCAGCAAGAAAAAAATAAACAATGCCATAAAAAAGTGGCAAAAGACATGAGGAGAAGTTTTTCAAAAGAACGTAGACAAATGGCCAACAAACATATGAAAAAATGCTCAACATCACTAATCATCAGGGAAATGCAAATTACAACTACAATGAGATACCACCTTACCCCTATCAGAATGGCCATTGTTAAAAAGTCAAAAAACAATAGATGCCGGAGAGGAAGCAGAGAGAAAGGAACACCTATACACTGTTGGCGGGACTGCAAATTAGTACAACCACCATGGAAAACAGTATAGAGATTCCTCAAAGATATAAATGTAGACCTACCATTCATCCAGCAATCCCACTGCTGAGTATCTACCCAAAGGAAATGAAGTCATCTTATCAAAAAGACACCTGTGCTCAAATGTTTATGACAGCACAGTTCACAATTGCAAAGATGTGGAATCAACCTAAGTGCCCTCAATTCATGAATGGATAAAGAAAATGTGGTGAGAGACATACACACACACACACACACATATATATATGCAGTGATGTGTACATATATACACACACACACCATGGAGTACTACTCAGCCATAGAAAGGAATGAAATAATGTCATTTGCAGCAACGTGGAGGGAACTGGAGGCCACTAGCCTAAGTGAAGTATCTCAGGAATGGAAAACCAAACACCACATCTTCTCACTAATTAGTGAGAGCTAGTAGATGTGTACACACAGGCACAAAGCCATATAAAGGACATGAGAAACCAAGGAGGGGGGAGGGTGGGAGAGTGGGTGTGGGACAAAAACTTACCCGTTGGGTACAATGAACACTTTTCTGGTGATGGGCACACCAAAAGCCCTGACTCAAGCATTATACAAGGTATCCATGTAACAAAAACACTTGTACCCCTTAATAAAATAAATAAAGAAAGAAAAGTTGGAAAATATAGTTAAGGTTAACTTATCAGTTAGCTCAGTTGGTTGGACTGTGTGTGTGTGGCTGGGTGCCCACTGCCAGAGCAGATGACTCCATCTCACTGCCTCATGGCCAGAGGCCTCTTCTTTGCTCCTTGCTCGTTACTCTGTAAATCATGGGTATCAGGCCACCGTGGACATGAGGTGAATTGGCACCATAGCAGGTGCTCAACAAGTGTCAGATGAATGCATGCTCAGAGGATTGAATAAATGAATGCAGTGGCTTTTTGTACAAAGAAAAGTATGAAACATTAAGAACAGGATCTTATCCTTTGTAATTAAGCCTGCAGACATCCTT
Organism: Daubentonia madagascariensis; assembly: GCA_023783475.1. Taxonomy (NCBI): domain Eukaryota; kingdom Metazoa; phylum Chordata; class Mammalia; order Primates; family Daubentoniidae; genus Daubentonia; species Daubentonia madagascariensis. Next base: position 31,999,211 of record JAKFHU010001035.1, on the reverse strand, counting down.
AGTTCTCTGCTCTCTGCACTTTGGAAAATAGAATGCAGCCCCCTAAGTGCATTTTAAGAGCCACGTAGGAAAAGACAAACAAGCTTAGAAGAATTCAGTGAAAGATGAGAAGCCAACTGTCAACAACAAATTCAGAGTTCCTATTCAAGGCCAGTCAAAACTAGTAAACAAAAAATGTCTTAGGCACAGAGAGTTAATCACTTCATTAATACTTTAATGCCTATTTGAAATTGACTGACTTATCAGTCCTGACATATCTCCTTCACAATGCATTTAAGGAGGAGTGTAATATAGGATGGAATCCAAGGTGTCACGTTCTCGGCTTACTGGTGATTATATAAGGAATGTGTACGACACTGGCGAGGTCTGCCCTGGAGCCCTGCTAGATCCAAACCTGTGTGTGAACCCCAGTGAGTCCCTGTGTCAGGGAGAGGCATGTGGACCTATGCTCCCCCAGCACTCATCCCCAGCAAAGGGCCCTTCACATTTCCTAATTAGGTTATATTCAGTGTTCACAGGGCTGGTGATGGATGAGATACTGAAGTGTAATCACAACTGATATTATTCACGTCCCAGGAATGTGCAGCCCAGGCTGCTCTGCTAGCTCCAGCAGAAAACAGTGGTGTGGTTGACAAGTAGCCTTTTTACGTTTCAGAGTCTGATACAGATTTATTCCTTCTGTTTGGTCATGATTGCAGAGCAGGTATCTAGAGAGAAGAAATAAACATGCTATAAATTCCATTTCCTGGGTGTCTGAAGCTCATTAAGTCATACACAGACAGGCATAACCTGCCAGTTAGAATGCCCAGAAATGGGGCTAACTGGGGCAACCTCTGTGTCTGCTTTGAGATGTTTGGTTGCCTAGAAGCCCAAGTAACCCCAGAAAGGGTAATTAACTTAATCAACAGGTGCTGTACCAGGCATTGTGCTAAAATAGAAGTTGCCTATTCTGAAATGGTTTACAATCGCGTGAAAATGCCAGACAAAACGTGCCAGTAACTAACACAAGTCAGATGCAATTCAGTGCTGTAATGGAGGTATAAACAAAGTATAAATGACTCACCAGAGTAGGGGGTGATTAACTCTGACCAAGGAGGGGAGAGCTATATGAAGGAAGGGGGTGGGGTCTACATTCCAGGAGACACGAAATGGTACTGAACCATGGGCAAGGAGCTATAAACAACTCACGGGAGGGATAACAGCCCAGTGGACAGGACCCCAAAGCACTTCACAGAGGAGGTGGTGCTTCTGCTGAGCCTTGGACTACACAGAGGTGGCAGGTAGTAGGATTGGAGGGGGGAGTCATTCTGTAAAGAGAGGGCAGCACAGCACACACAGAGAGGTGATAGAACATGGCAGTTTGGGATTCCATAGTTATTCCGTGTTTGGAACCTGGGGATGGTAAAAGATGAGGATGGAGAACTAGGCGGGGCCAGGGCATGACAGAATTTTTTCGTAGCCAGCTAAGTACTTTGTATTTTATCCTGATGGCTGTGGGAAGCCACATGAGGTAGTTCAATCTGTTTGACTTGGTAACTCACTGGATCTGGGGAGAGGATGTCGGTGAAGGATCCAGGTGAGACATGATGAGACCCTCAACCAAAGGTAAAATTGACAAATAAATGGCCTTGTGTGATCCCATAGGTTTAACTAGGTAGGAGAAGAAAATGGAATAATACTCCTATCTACTCAGTAATATTATTTTCCAATGATCACTCTCTACCTTGTTTCATTATTTAAGCAAATGTTATCACCTCTATTCAATTATCAGTTCCTTGAGGGAAGATGAGAGTAATCTGTGTCTAATTCATCTTTGTGTTGCCCACACTTTCTAGCGCAGACCTTACACATATCAGCCATTCTGAAATATGTGTTGAATAAACAGAAGATACAGAATTTGTATGTATTGCAGGGGGGAAGGTTGCCAGGGTCAGTATTTAAACCAAGAGAAAGCCCTTCAAATCCCTCCTTTGCAGAAAGGTTATTTGTTCTGTCATCCTGCACATCCACAAGATACCTGTGGCCCACCAGAGACCTGCTGCCCATCTTCTTGGAGATGGTGGGTGCTAAGTCTATATAATCTCTAGAATATTCCCAAGTAGATTGCCAGACATTTGAAAATGATCTGAATTCATGAGTCAGTCACTTGCAAGGGCTACATACTTGCCAGTGTCAGAGCCAAAGTGAATAGGACCTTCTCGTCAAAGTTTCAAGATACCCACTCACCTATTTATTGATATCTAGGGGTTCAGCTTCACCAGGATCCTCTAAAGCCATCCATTTCCAAGTACATTCCAAAGCCCCTTCCCTTTTTATACTGTACTCTTTGAAAGGAAGTCACAATGTGCAGCCTACAATTAAAGAGTGGGGATTTTTATACTCCACCTCTTTGATGGCAAAATGTCTACATGAGTTATTTGGAATTCTTCTGCCCAAGAAATTTGTCTGTCATCCCCTATTTGTTTATTTATTTATTCAATAATTTATTTATATCAGTATGGACTCATGGCTATTTATTTTTTGCTTTGGGTTATAACCCAATAATACTTTACTTTGTTGCTCTAGTTGTCCCAGCTTTGGCCATTGAGCACTCTTTCAGCTGGCTCCTGTGTCCCTTTAACATAGCCCTGTCATTGCGGGGTTTTCTTGAGCACTTCTTTACTTTCTAGAACTACAAGATGCTCCAGGGTCATCTTCTATAATGTATTTCCTGCCCCAGTCCTAAAATCAGCCATTTCTCCAAAAAGCCCCGTTCTTTTACTGGAGAATGATATTGGAAACCAACATCCAGGTGTGCTCCTTGCTGTTGGGGTGTTGTTGCTTCTGGGCTCAGCTGACGGGAAAAATAAGACATATGTGTGTATATATTAACCCATGTCTATACACATGTACCTATACATATTTCTATATGTAACTCTCTGTACCTCTATTAAGCTAAATATGAGTTGATGCTGATGTCTCTGACTCTAACCGACGACTGGACTGTATGGATAGTTCTAGCCTTCTCCCCTTGCTTGCCTGTACCTCTCCCTCCTGCAGCAAAGAACCTGGCTCCCACCAACAGCCATCCATTCACTTCATCGTTCAGTTCCTATGTACTATATAGAAGTTCCATAATTGGTAAACCATACCCTTGTAGAAAATAACTTTATAAACTAGCGTGCTTTTGTAGAGTTCCTTTCGCCTTTAATCTCATAGACTCCATTCATTTCCGAATTTACTCAGGTCAGCACTTTTTCTCACCCCTCCTTCAGTGAGGTTATTTCATGCATTTGTAATACATTTAGATTCTTTTGTGATATTTTGCATTTCATCCTGGGATCCTTCAACCTTCTAAATGATTTTTAAAATTTGCATAATTAAGGTTCTCTCTTTGTACTGTAAAGATCTATAGGTTTTGACAAGTGCATGGTGTTGTGCATCCACCACTATTACAACATCATGAAGAATAGTTTCTCCACCCAGAAGAAAAAGTCCTCAGCAGTTGAACTATTAAATCAACTCTTCCTTTCACCACAAATCCCTGGAAACCACTGATCTATTTACCATCTCTATAAGAGTTGTGCCTTTTCTAGGATGTCATATAAATGGAATTATACATTATGTAGCCTTTTATGACTGGTTTTTTTCACTTAGCAGCATGCATTTGAGTTTCATCCATGTCTTTCTATGGTTTGATAACTTATTCTATTGCATGGATGTACTACAGTTTGTTTAGCCATTCACCTACTGAAATTTGCTTCTAGATTTGGGCAGTTATAAATAAAACTACTATATACATTCTCACACTGGTTTTTGTAGTGTAGACATAAGTTCTCAACTCAGTTGGGTAAACACTTAGGAGTAGGATTGCTGGGTTCTATGGTAAGACTATGTTTAACTTTGTAAGAAACAGCCAAACTGTTTTCCAAAGTGGCTGTTACCATTTTTAATTCACACCAGCAATAAAGGGGAGCCTCTGTTGTTCCACAAAGTTCTGTTGATTCTTGCCAGCAAATAGTATTGTCAGTTTTTACAAAAAATTTTTAGCCATTCTAATAGGTGTATAATAGTCCCTCATTGTTTTTCAACAACTTTTGAAAATATTAAAAGTTTGTCAGCAGTGGAGAGTAAAATTTAAAAACTGAACAAGAAATCTGAGTCATCTGCACTAACCATTTTGAAATAGCTCAAGCTCTAGGAGATGAGTTGCTCCTCTTTGGGCTCCTGTTAGAAATGGGATGTAGAAACCATCAACTTGTTTCCTCCACTTGACTTTAGCTCTTACGTTCTCCATCCTCAAATAAGAGAACAAAAAAGACGTGGGAGCTAAAATAAAATACATAAAATAAATACGAGAGAGAGAGAGAGAAAGAGAGAGAGAGAGAGAACTGCAGAAAGTAACTTCTCGGAACCCAGAAGAATGTTATCTCCAAACCAAAATAAAAAATATGCCCAATAAGGGAAGAGAAGGCTGTCATCTGGGTAAAGGGGACAATCCTAGAACTCGATGGCTCCTTTTTATAAGGGTACCTAGGACTTGCTTTAATCAGGTATGGTAAGACACGCAGACACAGAAAAGACAGTCATAAAGGAAGACATTTTTATCCCTAGAAACAGGAAGCACAGCATACCATGCAGGGCCGCGTGGAGAAGCACAGCGTCAGTCAAGAGAAAGAAGGGAAACGTGGGCAAGAACCTTTATCGTAGTTTCCACAGGCGAGGCCAGGCCAGGCCCAGTAAGCAGGTTTGGGATTGGCTGGTTAGAATATTTTCAGCAGGCTCTGGGGTATCGTACAGGGGCTGTCTCAAGTCACCTGGTATCTGGCTCTGGCCTGGGGTGATTAGAGTAGGGGATGGTGCGTCTGCACTGGAGGCAGATAAAGGAGGCGGTGGAGGTGTGGGCTTTGTGTTGGCCGGTTTGCATATGAAAGACGGGCTCCTAGGCAAGGAGCTCACTACCTCTAGGAATTCCATAACCCTGGGAGGGGGCAGTCCCTTTCAATGTCAGCAAGGCTCTGGGATGTTAAACCATCAGAATAAAAAGACAGGTAATTGGTGCGGTGTGCACTGTCAGGGGGAGGGCATGCTTGTAGCTCCCACCCAGGCGGTGCAAAGGCAGTATGTGTAACCTAACCATTTGTACCCCTGTAATATTTTGAAATAAAAATAAATAAATAAATTTTCAAAAATAAATAAATAAATAAATAAACCTTTTAAAACAAAAAAAAGACATGCTTAATACACTCCTCTTTGCAGCGTTTTCAGTCTCTTCCCCATTCCTGAGGTCTGAGCAGTGTAAGACTCCAGATGCTTGAGTCACCATTTCCTTCTTCAAATGCTATAAGGCGTGGTAGCATCTGGTATTGATGGCTCCGACACCTGTTTTGTCCTTCACGCTTTGCAAAGCACGTCGAGTACGCCTGTCGTGTGACCCGTGTGAAGCCCTGGAGGGGGAGGAGTCTTCCTTTACTTTCATCGCCATTTCCCATTTCTCAAATCTTTCCACTTGCCTGAGAATCTAAATAGTCACAGATCTCCCTCATCCACACCTCACCCCGTGTTCTGTGTTCTCTTTTCCTTTCTCTTCTCCCAGCTTTACCTGCCATCCTTTTTCCTAGGCCACTCCTGACGCTTCATTCCTCAGACTCTGGGACGGGAATTGTGCCAGGTCCCAGGGACACAGAGATGAATGAACTATCCCTGTGTGGTAGGAAAAATAGATGTGAACACACGTTTTGAGGCCTGACAGCGGGGATCTCAACCCGGTGCCTGACCTCAGAGCACATGCTTCTCATCTGGATGCCATGGCCCTCCCACAGACATGACTCCGAGCACTTTCCCGTCCCAACCCTTGGAGGGATGAGCCTCCTTTTTCGAATAGAAACACAATTATTTAGCAAAAATAAACAATAAAAAATAAAAAATAATGTGTGTACACTAGGAGCCTCTACTACGAACTGGATGGGCTTGAGAAAATCATTAATTTTCTTTAGGCTTCTATTTCCTCTGCCATAAAATTAGAGGGCAGCAGGACTATATGACCTCTAGGATCCCATTAAGCACTGATGTTCTTTTGATTGATCAGATACCTCTGTACCTCTATTTTGAAGAACCATTTTGCTTTGAGGTTGAGAAATACAGAAAAAGGCAGGCCAGGGAAGGCAATGGAGCTCACTTGGTGATAAGAAACATCTCAAAATCTTCGTAGCTGGTGTTTCTCTATCAAAATATGTCTTTTGGTGTTGCAAACTCAGTGTACTGGAACTATTGCATGCCAGCACCACGGTAAAACAGAAGTAAACCAAGGCATTTTTAAGACCAACTTTCATTGACTTGAAAACATGTGAAATACGAACACCTACTATGACCAAACTGCCACCTCCAAAGCTGGCTGAATTCACAAGGGCAATCCTGGGGGTCCATTCTATCCCATCACCCTCACAGACCCTCCTCTGCTGGCCACCCTGAAGCCAACCACAGCCCGGTGAAATGACCCCAAACTACCAGCCCACCTGGGCCCCATCCTGTTCTTGAACGCAGGCACGTGTTCCAACCTCTGCACATTTCCCATGCCCTTCTCACCACTGAGCTACCCTCCTTCCCGTCTTCACGTTTGTATTAGTTTTCTGGGGCTGCCATAACAAAATACCTCTGTGAGTATTTTTTACGACTAGGTGGCTTAAACAACAGCAATTTCTTTCCTGATAGTTCTGGAGGCTAGAAGTCCAAGATCAAAATGCCAGCAGCATTAGTTTCTCCTGAATCCCCTCTCTCTCTCGGCTTGTAGAGAGCTGCCTTCTTGCTGTGTCACCCCCTCACATGCACCCCTGGTGTCTGCTGGTGTGCCCAAATTTCCTCTTCTTCTAAAGACACCACTCAGACTGGATTAGGGCCCGCCTATAAGACCTCATTTAACCTTAGTTACCTCTTTAAAGTCCCCATCTCCAAACATAGTCATCCTGAGGTAGTGGATGTTAGAACTTCAATATATGAATTTTGGGGGGACACAATTTAGTCCCGAACAATGTTGGAATGCTACCCATCCTTCTAAGCCCTCCTCAGATGCATTTTCCCTTCAGGGAGCCTGAAACGTAACCAGCTGGAATCTCTCCTTCCCTGTAACTCCTCCCCTCCAGCCCACCACTTAACAAAGGCCCAAAGGAATGTAAGTTCCTTGAACAACTGAACAATGTCTTGTTTTAGAAACAATGTCTTATAATATTATATCCCCCAATGGCATATAACTTAGTGCCTCATGCACAGTAAAAACTTAACAAATATTCAGTAGGTGAATAAAAAACTGTGGTACATCCAGACAATGAAATATTATTCAGTGCTAAGAAGAAATGGGTTATCAAGCCATGAAAAGACATGGAGGAACCTGAAATGCATATTGCTAAGAGAAAGAAACCAATCTGAAAAGGCTACAAACTGTACAACATTCTGGAAAAGGCAAAAAACTATGGAGACAGTAAAAAGATCAGTGGCTGCCAGCGGTGCCAGAGGTGGGATGGACAGGGAGGGAGAGATGAACAGGAGGAGCACAGAGAATTTTTAGGACAGTGACACTATTCTGTATGATACTACAATGGTGGATACATGTCATTCTATATTTCACAAAACCCATAGAATGTACAACACCAAGAGTGAACCCTAATGTCAGCTGTGGAGTTTAGGTAATAATGATGTGTCAATTTAGGTGCAGTTGTACAAAAAGGTGTCATTCTGGTTTGGGGCTTTATAGTGGGAAAGGGTGTGCATATGTGGGGGCAAGAGGTATATGGTAGCTCTCTGTTTCTTTCTGCTCAATTTTGTTGTGAACCTAAAACTGCTCTTAAAAAATGGTCTATTTAAAAAGGGGGGGGAACCTCAACAAATATAGTTTTTAATTGAACTGCATTCTCTGCACAACACTCACACTTTTGAAAATCTTAGTATGACTCTCATCTTTGGGTTTTCCATAAGCCCTGTTTTCCATTAGAGCTAACTAGGTTACTAGGCTGACGGGGGATAATAAAGCAATTAAGGAAGAGAATGGTGTCTGAGACTTGGTCATTCCTTCATCATAACCCGAATATTTGGGGATTTCAGGACAGCATGAACCTCAATGGAGGCAGCTCACCTCCCAGGCAATGTGTGAAACTTGTTAGCTCTACTCCAAGGTGGTATAAAGCTTTGATTAGCCAGAGTGCTATGCTAAAGGACTAGGGTTCTAGTTCATTGGCCTATGGCTCTGGAATGTATCCTCCCTCCCAAGCCTGCCCCACTTGGAGGTAAACACATCATTCCCTGAGGATGGCACCATGCTCCCATCATTGCAGCACCCAGGGTGTGTGCTTCTGGGGTCCATTGCTAAAGAAAGAAATGTTAGGATCCACTGTAAGTACTGCTGCTAGAAAAAGACAGAGGAGCCAGGGCTGTGGGCTGAGAAAGGGACAGCAGGAAGTCACTTGTAGTGGGATAGATAGGAGGAGGAGGAGGACTGATGACCCCACATGGAACCCACGTAGGCCATGAAACTCACTAATCAGTGATCCTCACCGACGCCCTCAATGGAGGCCATTTACTGGAGTTGTAAAGATCTGTACCCCGTATAGGTGCACTAAAACCACGTGCCCCAGACCTATTCTATGGAAAGCCCAATAATCACCCCATATTAATCAGGCCATTCTGATTGCTCTAACCAGAAGTAATCTCTCCACTTATTGATCATCTCTCTGTGGTTAGAACTGTGTTTCTTGGAGTTTGTCTTAGTTTGTTTGGACTCCTATGACATAAATATCATAAACTGGGTAGCTTAAACAACAAGCATTTATCTCTCACATGTGAGGTTTGAAGTCCAAAATCAAGGCCAAGGTTGGTGTCAGGTGAGGGCCATTTTCTCATTGTGTCCTCCCATGGTGGGAAGAGCAAGGGAGCTGTCTGGGGGTCTCATTTATAAGGTCACCAACCCCATTCATCAGGGCTCCATTCTCATGACCTAATCACCTCCTGAAGGCTCCACCTCCTCATACCATCACCGTGGGGGTTAGGATTTCAACATAGGAATTTGGGAGGGGACACAAACTTTCAGTCCATAATAGAGCCAATGAGAATCAGGAAGAAGTTTCAAGAACCCCTTGGTGGGAGGTGGGAGGCTAAGAGGAAAGGACTCCTCACTCACGACAGCTCAGCGAGAGCAACTGTACGGTCACCTGTAAGGTACATTGGGGTCCTCCTTACAACCCCATTTAAAAAGAGGAAAACTGCAAAACCACTAGCATATGGTGAAATATTAGCATCACTGTACCATACATCCCAGATAATCCCAGTTTCAATACATGTTGTCCCATTATCAGATAACACATAAGAATTTGTGTCCCTATTTGGCATTTGGAAAACATCATGGTATTGATGACATTTATCATATATTATCTGGTGTTATGGTTACTTGTGTGCTTGTTTTATCATCTACAAATTTAAACTGCTTAAGTGTAGGAAGCATATTTATCTTTGTGTCCCTTAGAGTACCTGTCACAGTGCCTTACACCTTGGTGTTCAACACATATAAACTGAATGACAATAAGAATGCTGGGTTATATTCACTAGCAAGCAGATTTATATGGCAGGTCCTAAGACTTAGAATGAACATGCCAAATTCTCACCTTTGCTTTCTAGATAGACCCATAATTAGAAACAATTTAAAGATAAGACTTTACAAATCCCAAAGGAAGTCCTAGACCACTCTTAAGAACATAGATTTTAATATAGGGCCACAGAGGAGACCACTACCCTTTGAAGAAGTCTAGCATTCAGTGTTCATTTGTGTAAGTCTCACAGCATTTCTGGGCCAAGGCACAAAACATAGCGTTACCAAGTGTTGGCTCTTGTATGGGTGCATGTCCTGATGCTCAAACAAGTGACCTGACTACAGTCAGGGACACTTAGATGTCTCTGGAAGGTTCAGATGGAGGCTTTAGAGAACAGTTTCCACATTCAGTCACAGGTTTGAAAAGATGAGAGAAATATATGTCAGACCGAGGACGTGCCAGCATTGTTGTCCCAATTCCTCAGTACAAAGAGGGCATCCAATAAACGTGTTGAATGTGTGAAATGGCTCCCCTCCCCTCCAGCTCCAACCCGTTCAGTCAGTAGCCAGATAGCTCAAAGCACTGTCAAGGCCACACACCTATTTACTTGTCTGTTATCCTTGTTGAGGAAAACACCATGACCATTGTTTCTAGAGAGTTGACGACAAGGTGAAAATCCAGTGAAAATTAGGCGTGGCTAACCAGTGGCCTTCAGAGCATCCCCTACCCCAGGTGGGAGAGGTGTGCTCCAGAGCCCGGCACATCAGCCAGGTGAGCTGCAGCCAAGGACCTTGGCCCTCAGCCACTTTGGGGCCCTAAGAGGAGGAGGAGACAATTACCAGATGTGGTTTACGATATCTTTATAGGATTTTCTTTGTGATATAAATGCAAGGACAGTCCTGGGTGTCCTCTACTGAGCATTTGCTGGTTCTCTTTAAGGGAGTCCAAATGAAGTGACCTGTAATCAACCCTCAGAAAATCTGTTTTCTGTGCACACTGGTAGGTATAGGGGTGTGTTTTGTGTGTACGTGTGGTGAGGGGTAATCTGGGTACGCATCTTTTCATGCATGTGTGTGAATGCATGTAGGGAAGCAGGAGAAACGGAAGAGCTCTCTCTCAGCCCCTCTTTTTCCGTCTTGTTTCTCACTAACCCAGAACATTCACTAAAATAATCATTCTTCCTGCTCATCTTATAATCACTGTCATACCTCTATAATGTTTGTTTTTGTCAGGTATCAAATAAGATGAACAAAGAAACTTTGACAGTACAACAGTCTGGATTTGCTACCAGGTGTACAAATGAAGAAGACTTCAAGAAAGAATTAGTGGGGACCAAAATCTAGATAAAGCAAGTTATCACCACCTGTATGACCTTGAACAAATCAGAGATCTTTCTCTAGTTCATTCATTAAAGCATTGTTTTATTCAACAACTATTTATCACATGCCAGGCACCTGCACTAAGCACTGGGGATACATTCATTCATTCATTCAACAACTATTTATTAAGTCCCTACTATGCGCCAAGCACAGATCAAGGGGTTGGGATATAGCAGTGAATAAAATAGGCAGAGTTTCTGCCCTTACAAAGCTGCTGTTCTGTTGGTGTCGGGTGGGGGGAGATTGTAAACAAGTAAGTGTACACTCAATGTGGCAGGTGTTGAGAGCTATGAAGAGCAAGGACGTAAGGGATAAAGAAAGCCATCAGGGAACTTTATATAGGATGTCGTGGAAGGCAGGTCTCCGGGGAGCTAACATTTAAGCCGACATTTGAGCTTCCTTCCCGAAGAAGGCTAAGGAAGGAGACATACAGGTATGTGGAGAAAAAGCACATAATAAAGAGTACAATTGGAGTGACTCAATCTATTATACCTCAAGAAATGTGGGAGGGAAAAAAAGGAAAGAATGACTCATTATACACAAAAGCCTTCTAAGTTGCCTCAAATCCCTTCTGGGAAGAGGAAAAGTGTAAATCAACCATAAGTGTTTTACCTACCCAACATGGACAAAACAACCTAAAATGAGGACACAATCAGATGAATGTAAAAGGATTTTTAAAGGCATAGAAGGCTATATAAATATACAGTAATGCTATTTACTAGTCACTGGTTTCCACTATCAACACCAAGTATGCATCTATTTTTGAAGATCTTATGCACAAATTAAATTGGTGCTGGCCTGAGTCCAAGAGCTAATGTAAGTGCTAAAATTGTCCTAGGATTTGGTGGTTATGGTGGTTCTGTCCTAGGATTTGGTCATTCTGTCTAAACTGCTCAGAACTGTACTCTAGGCCTGTGGTCCGCACACAAACACAAATGTAGTCTTGTAGTACACCATTTCCTGCTGCATTTGATTAGGCAAAACTGAAATCTTCTAGGCAAGATGTGACCTGAATTTTTTTATTTACAAGGAAATCACTGGTCAGAAAATTCCTTAGCCTTTGGCAATTAGTCAACCAAATTCATTGGCACAGGTTGATATTTTTCCAGGATGGGTAAAATTCTAATTGAGCTTGAATCCTCAAGCTACAAGGAGGTTCTCCTTCAAAATGTTGTTCTAGCCTTCCAGCTTCTCTTACATTTTTCTTTAAATCTAACTTAGGGGGATAATCGAGAACATACACACACAAATTCAGCCTGAATGTGGCATTTTGGAGGAAAACCCCAGCTGAGTACACATGAGTGTGTTTCAACTTTGCCAGAAGAAAAATAGTTATGCATTATACATGGACTATAAAGACATTTTTTGTAAGCCTTACTTTAAAATGTTTGAATTTTAGAACTTAAAATGTTCCATGTGTTTAGTATTTCTTGTTCAGTTACACTAAAGAGAAGTGGTTGAAAATTTAGTCTCAGCAAACATATTCCAAGAATGTTTCATGTACTATTATTTCTGCAGCTATAGCATTTGTAAACATGGCTTTTACACTCACTACTGTTGTAGTCAAGGGGTCATTTACTCAATAAATATTATCTACTACATGCCAGGTCCTGTTTCAGGTACAGGAGATACAACAGCAAATGAAGTTCATACATTAGAGGAAACAGGCATAAATGAATTTATAAATAAATATAATATAATGTCAGGTAATGAAGCAATTATTCTTCCTGTTTTATTCAGGAAAAGGGAATGTGGGCGGGGCTGCTACTTTCCAGGGAAAGCCTCTCCCTTGAAGTGTCATTTGAATAAAGACTTAATATTTGGAGAGGGGGAGGCTTTTGGTGACTTGGGGAAGAAGTGTCCTAGGCAGATAGAGTGGCCCAGGTCCGGTTGGAACCAGTGCGGCCTTAGATGCAACCCCATGTCACAGGGTTCTTGTGCCCTCGAAGTGGAATGATTACTGAGCCCACAGTCTGGCTTCATTTTTTGGAGGTTCAAGTGATGATAATGAATTGTAAGGGGAGCCTGCTATCAAACTACAATCTCCTTATTAAGTTTCACATTAACACATATAAAAATGGACATTTGCTGTTTTCCCTCCCAGCCCTATTTACCTTTGCATTCCAACAGCCTGAAAAGCCCTTCTTTACTCCTCTTCCTATCTAATTTCTCCCAGATTTCAAGGTTTAATTTAAACTCTGCCTCCTGTAAGAATCATCCCAACTCCTCTGACTGATGTTAAGTCACTCTTCTTGCTTTGTAACTGGAGATCTTAACCTAGGACTTCCCTGCCATCAATAGATTGGTCTTTAAAGGAACCCTAAAATTGTATGTGAAAGAGTTCATGTGTAATTCTCTGCGTGTTTTCCCAACAAGGGTGTTCATAAATCCTGTGAGATTTTAAAACGAGTTTGTGACTTTAAAAGGTGGAGAACCACAAGCATTCTTGGCCAGTGCTTCTCAAACATTAAATGTGCACACGAACTATCTCTACTTTTTACTAAAATGAAGATTCCAATTCAGTAGCTTTGGGGTGAGGTTTGGTGCTGTGGTCCTGGGACAACACTTGGTAGAAAGAGACTAGAGTGTCCTCAGCACATGCTTGTGTACACTGGGCATGTTGCTCTCTGCCCCTTAGGTAGACTGTAGGTTTCTGGACAGCAAGGGCACTACCAACACTACTTGGCTCTTCTCCCAAGGTAAGGACTAATAGAGAAACAGCCTACTGTTGGGCCTGACAGGTGTTCTACAGATACAAGTCCCAACCAGGCTCATAAGGTTACCACCAATTTTTTAAGGCTAAACCTTTCCAAAATTTACAGCAGAATCTCCAAACTCCTAAAATCCTCCTGAAGCAACACTTTTTCCTCTCTTCCAGTAGCCCAGTCCCCTAACATATTGAAATCTAAATCCATCAAATCTAAAAGCCGTCATATTTATTACAAGAAATGAATTCATTTGGAAGGATAATTCACTAAATGAGGGCATTTTTTTTCCTCACTGAAGATGTTTAGTACAAATAAATAATGTGGGGCAGCAAAGGAACCAGGATAAATCAATCAACAGCACCAGGCCCTCTCCAGCAGATTCTGGATAAACTGTTTAAAGCCTAGAAGTGAAGCCTCATTTAAACAGGGCAGAGAGGGAGAGAAAGTCTCTAGAAGGTGAGGAATGGTGTAGGAAAGTGAAAATAGGGTTTTAGGATAAAATTGCTTTCTCAAACAACCTGCCACTCTATATTTGCACAAACTGTAAAATGTTTACTTAGTCACGTGGAAATAAAGTGGTTTTAACAGCAGCTAACAATAGAGCAAAATTTAAAAATTACATACAAGACATATGTGTAAGGAATGTCCTTATGTGTGCAAAAGGAATTTTTCATGTGGTATTTTATAAATATATATACACATATTATTTGGATTTAAAAATATCTTATGTAATGAAAGCTATGCATAAATATTTATAAAATACTTTTCTACATTTCTAAGTAGGCCAGTAACATTTAATATTTTTCAATAAATTAATATATAAAATATATACATTAGTGCCAAATGGAACATATATTTTGAAATATGAAACCCAAGTTAAACTCCCAGGAATCTGGAGTGGAATCCAGGTGTCTGCCAAAGGAAACTTTGGACCAGTTGTCATTTGAAGAAAGGAAACAATGCCGGGTCTCTTATCTTCATGGACTGTTTTACTTGTCAAACTTCTAACATCCCTTCAGCAGAGTTTTGTATTTGACTTCCAACCTCATGGCCATTTGACCTGCCAACTATTATTTTCTTTGAGGCTTTTTAACGCTCCACCCAAGTATTTTGCTTTCCAGAAGAGTTGCGTCTGTTTCCTTTTCACTTCACCTTAACGTCAGCCTTGGTTTACAACGTCGTCGGCTTAACGTGCACCCTCTAAGGTTTCAGACAAACCCAGGGGCATCATAGTGATGACTGATACTGCTCTGGAAAGCCAAGATCCCTGGAGGTTCTCTGCTTTGTGCCAGGATTTCCATCCAACCTGAGAGTCCCAGGGCAAAGGCCAGGCCCAGAGAGTCCGAATCCCCGGGGTCCCAACCCCCTCCCCGGGCTGACTGTGCGGGCTGGGACCTCACGCCGGAAAACACCGCCCTTTCCTGTCGCCTACTCTTTCCCCAGGCGGACGACTCTAGGAGGAAGAGAGGGAGACCGATTGAGAAAATTAACATTAATTAGCCGGGTTCACGCTCGGCCCCGCGCGGAGGGGCGGGGCGTGCTGCGGCGCTGGCCCGGTGACCGGCGGGCGCAGGTGCGGCCAAGGGCGGAATTTTACGCTCCCAGGCCGGCAGCTGCGCCACTTGCGCCTCGTCGCGCGTCTGGGGCTGCCGCCACCCGCTTGCCCCAGCTTTAGGCAAATCCCTTTGAAAGACCCCGAGGGAGAAGAAACGCCTCCCTCTGGACAGGAAAAACCTGCAGCGTCTACTCTTCGCGTGCTCACTTGCTCAGTGCGCCAAATCCACTCTCCGGGTTTTGGCTGCAGCTAGAGGGGAGCGAGCTCGAAACTGACAGAACGCGACCCTCCCCCTTCCCCACCCGGGCTGCGAGTGGCCCGGGGAGCACTGGCCAGGCAGGGAGGGGTGGCGCGGTCGGGTGGTCCCGCTTCCCTGCAGGGCTAGGTTGGCTTGTTGGGACGGGGAGAGGTAGGCGCACGAAGTTTAGTGCGGGTGTCCGGGATGCGGGTGGAGTCCTATTGTCCTCGGACACCCGGGCGGCAGCACCCCAGGGTCTCTGTTTGAGCCGAGAGTCCCGCGACCTTTCTTTGTGCTCAGGGAGCCGAACGTGGCTTCTCCTCCGAAGAAAGCCGCATCCTGGAGGTGGTGCTGGGATGGGAACAATGAGCGCCTATTGTCCTCCGAGGCCCCGCAGCCGGTGATCCCCGAGCACTTGCGCCCGGCCGCCCACTAGCCCGGGCCAGGGCACAGGTAGCCCGGCCCGGAGGGTCAGCGCGGCCGCCGGGCGCCCTCAGCCCCGCCCGGGCCCGCCCCCCGCGCCGCCGGCCCCGCCCCGCCCCGCCCCCCGCAGGTTCAGTCCTCGCGTCCGGCTTCCGCGCGCTCAGTCTCGCTCGCACCTTCTCTCTCGGCCGCGGGGCCAGAGCGGGTGCGGAGCGCGGCGGTGGGGCCCGAGCGGGGGGCAGCCCGGAGACCCGGCCGCCGGCCTGGGGCGCCTTCACGCCGTCTCGGAGCGGATAATGCTGTGAGCAGGCGCCGCGCCTGCCGACCCGGCTGGACCTGCGCGCGCCGGCGGGAGGCGTCGGGGCAGCGGCTGGGATTCTCGGCGGCTGCGGGTGAGTCGGTGCCAGCCCAGAGCTCCTTCTTCCCTACCTGTCTGTGAGTCTGTCCGACCCGCGGCCGTGGCCGCTTCCGGCGTGAGCTGGTGTGTTAGGCTTGGAAACCAACTGGGAGCGGGCATACCGAGGGCATCGCTTTCTTAGCTGGTGTCCGAAGGACCAAAGGGTGTGACATAAAGCCAGACGTGAGAAGGAGGTCGGGCGGCACCACCAGGACGCAGAGCTCCACTATTTGTGCCCACCACTTTTCAGGGTGGGGCTGCGCGGCTACACTGCACCCTCCAAGCCATTGAAAGAGACATTCTGGGCGTGTGTTGCGTTTTTCCATCTGAGAACAAGCCGCACTTGGCTACCGAGCCCCTTGCGTCGGGGATGGGCACGAGGCCGCACATGGGTGCACCCCTCCGATCTGCTGTGGCGGTGCCCGCCAGGCGCCCTCTTCTCTCTTAGCGGAGGACATTGTAGATATGAGGTTCCAACCTGCAGATCTGGCAATGAATATATATGTGTATGTTTTTTTTTGATGGTGGTTTCTGAACAGCTGAAACGTTTACAAGATTTTTTTCCCCCTCTTTCTCCTTGAAACTAAGTGTCTTGACACAGACAAGTATCAGACATGTGAGGACGAATGGATCCGGCCAGTCATTTTTTCGTTATAATTATTATGCTCCATCCCCCTCTCGACTTTGGGAGGCATGTGTTTCATCTTATAAATAGAAAGTAGCATATTTTTTGGCAGGACCTCCTTTATACTGTACAGTCTAGGAGAGGTCAGTTTAAAAATAAATATGCACTTGAATGTTACATTACCGAGAGCCAGGCTGTGGCTGGGACAAGCTGCGTGGACAGCAGCATCAAAGCTGAGAGCACAGCTGTGTTGAAAGGAGTAAAGGCCCCAGAGTGCAGCCCAGGCTGACAGTCAAGTAATTACATTTTGTTTAAAGAAAAAAAGAGAATATGAATTAAAATGAGAGCGGGAATAGGAACGTCAGGAGGGTATTGCAACATGAATCTTTCCAGCCCTGGTGTCTTTGGGGGAGTGGGCTGAGGGTATAGGGGGTTCTGGGGAGGGAACTGATGAATGTGTTAGGGAGACAAAGATTCCCTCCCCACCCTCCAGATCTTAGCCTTCACACTATCAGAGAGTTTCTTGGGGGGATTGGTTTTGAAAAAGAACAAAAATTAGGAGAGCAGCAGATGTCTGTATTTTAATAGCAGAGCCAGTCGTAGGGACTTCCCCTTAACATCAGCAGGGAATTAAAAAAAACTCACCGGGAAGCATTGATGATGCCCCAGGGGTATCCTTAGGGCGATTTAAAAGGCTCATAAAATGTTCTAACTTATAAAAAAGCTTTCATCTTACAACCAGGAAATGCAGCCTCTCTTCTTTTCTGGACAGTTCCAAAAGTCTTCTCTTTGATACCACCTGTATTTTGTATGGGCTCCAGTTAAGAATAAGCTACACTGGTTTGTGTGTGACATAAGCCCTTTTCAGAAAAGATTCAAACACTCAGAACTAAGTTGGGGCAGTTGTGAAATGTTTAGCACTGTCACATGTGAAATAAATGATGAAGGCTGTTTATATATTCAAGGAATGGTTCAAAGTTCTTCATTAAATCTCCCAAAGAATGTAGGTTTCCCGAGAGGCCTCACCCATTGAATAAAACAC
Organism: Daubentonia madagascariensis; assembly: GCA_023783475.1. Taxonomy (NCBI): domain Eukaryota; kingdom Metazoa; phylum Chordata; class Mammalia; order Primates; family Daubentoniidae; genus Daubentonia; species Daubentonia madagascariensis. Next base: position 31,981,293 of record JAKFHU010001035.1, on the reverse strand, counting down.
TCAGCACCAGCCTCTGAGCTCACCCATAAGAACTTGAGAGGAGAAATTTGGAAGTGTTTCTGGACCCATGGCAGTTTCTGTTTTCTAGTGGTACCATCTGCTAGAGATTTACATTATGAATTCCATGATTGGAACATGGTGCTGAGACTGTGGCAGCTACAGATTTGAAATAAGATGAGCTCCGCCTTCCCTCATCTGAGCAGTGAAATTCTGTTTTCTGTCTCAATGGAACATGTAAAGGCAGCTAGAGTAATAAGTGTTGCACATTTTTTGCTTTTTATTGCAAATTTAAGTGTGGTGCAAGATGAATAAATACAAAGCCATAACCATGATTGCAGAAGGGCTCACATGAGTTAGTTTGCCCTATCTGTGTTTCGGCTTTTCCTTTAATGTGGTGTTTTGTTTTATGTCCAATATGTTCACAAAAGCTGCCCTTTTTCGCTTATAGAATTCCTAGTATTCAATAGTGTTGGGGATAAAGTTGCTTTAACCTGTATCACCCCAAGATTTTTAACCAGGCCGTAAATTTTTCACAAGCTCTTTGCCCATTAGCCATAGCATTTATCCAATGGATGGAATATAATTCATAACCTGAAAACCTCTAGGAAGACTGCTGTGATTTATTATTATTATTATTATTATTATTAAGGTCCTTGCTTTTAGTCTGATTTCATCTAGTCCCAGCCTAATTTCTTTCTAACCAGAATCCTATGGACCTGTTTTTCTTTTCATTGATTAAGAACTTAAATCTATTTTTGAATGTGGTATATTTGCCAGAGAACAAGTATGGCCATTTGAAACTACTAGATAAAACCAGCCACAAAATCTTCTCTGCCTTACCAAGCACAGACCACCAAGAATTCTCCTAATATATCACATTATTCATTACTTTGGATGTTAAAAGTCTTTCCTACATGGAGCCCCTTCTAAGTGCCAAGCACTCTTACCAGCACTTCATTTCTATGAACTAATTTATTTCTAACAATTATCTTATGAAAGAAGAACTGTTTATATCCTCATTTTACAAGTGTAGAGACTGAGGACAGACCAGTTGTATAACTTACCCAGAGTTGTACAATAAGGAAAATACCTCACCATGCATATGCCGTGTAACAGCACAATACGTGCATGCATGAGTGGCTGATCCCACATGAAAGCTCTTTGGGTTAGGGGACAGGAAAGAACCTTGAGGTCATGAAGCTTCCCCGAGTCAGAGTGCCTGGGCACATGTCCCAGCTCTGGCACTTAGCACTTGTGTGACTTTGGGCAAGTTACTTAGCCTGTGTACCTCAGTTTATCAGTTGTAAAATGGGGATAATATGTTACCCTGAGGATTAAAAGAGTTAAAAAATATAATGTACTTAGAACAGTGCCTGCCAGAGTAGGCACAACGAAAGGTTGATGTTTTCATTGTTGCTTTTATTGTTTTCCTACATGCATAATACTGGTTCTTTCATTTAATATGCATAACTATTGTTTGAAATAGATAGTACAGTAGTCCCCTCTTCTCCGTGGTTTTACTTTGTGGGATTTCAGTTACCCGTGGTCAACTGAGGTCCAAAAATAGGTGAGTACAGGGCAATAAGACATTTTGAGAGAGAGACCACATTCATATAACTTTTATTACAGTATATTGTTATAGTTTTTCTATTATTAGTTATTGTTGTTAATCTCGTACTGTGCCTAATTTATAAATTAAACTTTATCATAGGTGTGTATTATATGTATAGGGAAAAACATAGTAAATGTAGGGTTTGGTACTGTCTGAGGTTTCAGGCACCCATGGGGGCGTGGGGAGTAGTCTTGGAACATGTCCACCAAGCATAAGGGGGACTATTGTATTGCTCTTTTTTTCCAGATGAGAACACAGGCTCAGAAAGCTTTAGTAACTTGGCCAAGGTCAGACAGTGAAGTAAGTAGCAGAATGAGGATTTGAACTCAGGTCTGTTTGACCTTGTGCTATGTACTACACCCCAACCACGGAGAAGGAAGGGCAGCATAGCTATGAAATCCGATTCTTGGTATGGCTTTTGGCTTCCAGCAAGGAAGTCATTTCGTATTACCCTGTATCTCACGTGGAAGATGACAGTCATTGGCAGCCTCAGGGACTACTCTGTGAATCATTTTATTATTAAAGATGGTTCAATCCCACATGTATGACAACATTCTTCTACAGTGGTCTAGTATGAAAACTGCTAGAGTTAACATAAGCAGTTTAATTTATACCATAAATGAAGAGATTTACTAGGTGAAAATGTGGGACTTTGGAACAAAGAAAGCAAGCTATGCCACAGCCAGGGACAGAGAATTTTGGGGGCCAGGGATGAAGTGGAGTTCTGGTGTAGACTGTATGCTTGCTTCAGAGTTGTAGAGTGTCAGGGGTGCAGGGTCCAGTAACCACATCTGGACAGTCACCTCCTTGAGGCCAGGAATCCCATCCACAGTGCCTGGCACTCAGTGGACATTTAGTACATGTTTGGTGCTGATGTTGCCCCAAGAACTAAACAAAGGAGGTGCCACAGGTAAGGGGTTCAGGAAGGCTCTGGGCTCTGTCCTTGGCGGAAGTCGGGCCCTGTTACAGTTCTTCATATGCCCAGAACCCTGCTAGATAAGCTTCTGGTGTGAAAGATAGAGCAAGGAGGCCTTTGAAACCTAGAGGGCTGCTCTGGTAACCCAGGTGGCCTGCTTGGCCTACACTGCCTTTCATGCTCTGGGTTTGTGATTAGCTGTGGGAGTCGGCTCAGGGCTGCTCAGATTAAAGTGGGGGTTCTGGAAAGGACAGCTGGAAATAACTCAGGTTGCCTCAAAACCAAGGGTAATAGCCTCGGAGCTGTCCAACTCCATTTGGAATCTTCTCTTCTCCTGTCCCCACCCTTTAAAGGCTGCAAAACAAAACAACACTCCACAAACCAGAATAAATGAGTAGCCAGATAGTTCTACAGCAACAGTCTGGTGTGTTTCTTTCCTTTTTAAAAAAGCCTTCCTTGGCCTTGATATATTTTAACACCAAGCTTCATCAGAGTCGCATGATTATGGACTGGTTTGACAGTACCTCTGGTGGAAAAGCAGTTTTCAAAATTTAATTATACAGTTTTATAACACAAAGCATGACATTGATATTAAAAAGATTACTCTTTCTAAATAGCCAAGCAAACTGTGAAAGCTGACAGCTTTCAGACTACTGTTTGCTTAGTCCTTACTTCTTGCCTATGTCATGAATTAATAGTAGAATTCTAGAATCCCAAATTTTAAATGAAAAAAAAAGGATATTCAGTGATTTGAATTTTATTTGCATATTTGAGAAAGTTCTTATTAGCCTTCTAGCCTTTGGTTCTTTGTTAAACAGTGTTGCAGAGATCACACACCTGTAATTAGCTAGTAGGGCACCGCCTAAAGTGTACATGGAGACATGAAGGGCATCAGAAAAGGATTCTGTAGGACCCCAGTTTGACAAAGATCTCTTTCTGCAGGACTTTTCAGAGCATAAGCTAGTGTGTACAGAGTTTCTCAAGTAGTTTTGCCCACAGAGCAGCTGCAGGACTAGCCTGGCAGGAAACACGTTCTGGGAAATGCAGAGCAGAAACCACATACTGCAGTGTGCCCTACGGAGCTGAAGGAACCCAAGGACATGTTAGAGAACCACAGGCTGTATAGGAAGAGAGTCCTAAGAACGCACCAGAAGATTCTGGCAAACACCCAGTTCTGCTGTTTGATAAAACCAATGCAGAATTAAATAGGGAACAATCAAAAGATACTTAAAGGACTAGAGATCAGCAATCGTAGGTTCTGGTCTTAGCTTTTACCCGAATTATGTAACTTTGACCTCTCAGGGTCTTTTTCCCATCCCTAAAAGGTGACATTTGGTGCAAGATCATCTCAGATAATCTCTAGCTCTAGAATCAGCGAGCCAGGATCAGTGGCACCTATTACATAGCTATCCTACTACTAATAATATATGACCCTGCGTTGAAAAACAGACCAGTTCAGATCTCTGGCAAAGCATCCTGAGCAAGTGTAGAAGGTGGGGGACTTCCAAGTCTGGCCTCTATTTATACAGCTTCCACCTTTGGGAATCCGTCACGTCCTAGTGACAACTTGAAGGTCCTGTTTGTAGATGCATCGTGCCAGTGATAGATCACCATCGTGTGTTTAGTTGAAAAAGGCCTGTTCTGTTCAAATACGTCATCATCATTTAGGCTACACACATTTTTTAAAACAAGCAAAGGCATTTTTGGTGAAATGTGGCTTTGCCATTTTGGAATGTGTTTGATTTCTCTCCCTTTTTATTTATTTATTTTTACAACTTTATTTTTGGCAAGGGTCAGTTCAGACTTAAAACATTGATTCTAACACAGCAGGAGATGAGGCTGCAAGCCTTTTACTGACCAGCTAGTCCTAAGGGGAATCCCTCCCCTTCTGTGGGCAGGCTCCATCCCCTCCTCTGTGAAGAGGAGGGGGAGGGGAGGGCTGGGAGGGGCAAGGCCAGAGGCGGTGGATGGACTTCTCCAGACTTTCTCCTGACTCTAAACTGCAATGCCTTTCCTCTCTTTCCTTGTCTCAGAGGTGTTTCCGTAGTGTTTTGTACCTTCTCCTGTCTTAACAGTTATTGTGTTTAAATTATCGTATATTGACTCACGTGGCTGCCTAATTGGACTCCTAGCTCCGTGAGGGCAGGGACTGAATCTGCTTTATCTTGGCAGTCATCTTTTTTACAATAGGACTTAATGAAAAAGCGGGTAGTCTAGTCCTTGCCATAGTGTCTGATTCTTCCAATAGCATCATCTTCTTAGTTGATATCAAGTCAGAAATCGTTATCACCTTCCTTGCTTATTTTTAGTACAGTTATTCCTTCCCAGGCTACAGAGCATTCACCTGCAGGGGGAGTCACCGCCCCCACCCCCCGTCATTGGTTCTGGTGATAATGATCATCCAAGGAAATGTGGAAATCAGCCAAGCCCCCACTGGAACCTTCTCAAAGTCTTCTCAGCTGAGAGTCTTTCTCACGCCCCGGGGGTGATTGTGGCAGCCTGGCACCCCGGCACCCCTGTGTCCACATAGACCACAGAATAAGGGTGGTTGTATTTCCTAGTGCTGCCTGGACCTCTCACCAGCTGTGACTTTGTGAGCCATTTATTTATTGGTGTATTTACTTCGCATCCGTCTCTCTACAATGGAGTGCAGCATTGCTGTGGCCTCAGTTTCTAGAATAGTGCCTGGCACTTAATAAGCCCTCTGTAGATGTTGTTGAATGAATACCTGAGGGACCTGCAGAAGGCCAGTGGCAGGCTCTCTCTAAAGCCTGCTTCTCACTGCGTGCCTGTCATAGCACCAAACTGGAAACTGTTTTCTTGCTTTTAGATGACTTCAGAATGGAATGTCTTCCAAAATAGCATTGACTTTTGGCCTTACGTGAAGTGTAGTGTAAGTTTATGCTGGTGGGCTGGCTTTGTTCTGTATTCCTCGAGGGCTCACCCTTAGGGGAAGGTGGTGCTTCACTTGCCAGCCTGGCAGAGGTAGGTGTCTCAGGGTGGTGTGGGGAGGAAAACAGGACTTCTTTCAAATTTTTTTTTTTTCTCAGAATAGGGAATTACACTATTGGAACCAGAGCACTTGGGAGTTTTTCACGCAATATTTGAAACGATCAGTTTAGGTAGCCAGATCCCAAGGTCTAAAAGAAATAAGGTTGGAAGAAATCTGCACAGTGAGCTTCCAGCCCATCTTCTTCCTTATGCAGCTCTGGGTTTTCTTGGAGTAATTAATAACAATCGCTTCCTCCATTGATCTGGGCTCCTTGCCTGCCAGGTCTTTGCCAGGCACTTTATGTGCATTGTCTCCTAAGAAGACTCACCCCATAGATATTTCCACTTCACAGATGAGGAAACTGAGGTTTCTAGAGGCAGTCACTGGCATTGCTCAGGACCCTTAATTTAATACCAGGAAGGATGAAAAAGGATGATGAAAGTTGTGTAAGCTGGGAAAAAGTATCTTGAGTCTAAGGGTAGTCTTACTTTCATTAAAAAGGTTACATTTTTTTCATGAAAATTCCTAGAAGCTAGATGTTTCTGCAAATATTTAGAATCACAGAGCCCTAACATTTCACAGATGGAAGGGACCTTATGTCAGCCCCGCGCTTTCATTCTGCCACGATAAAGCGGAGGCCCTAGGGAGTTCAGGTGACACGGGAACATGCATTTTCATTCTTGACCCAGCTGTCTTTCAAACTTTTTTTTTTTAAGCCGAGGAAAAGAAAGTAAATCTTAAGCCCAATATATGAGCAGATAATAACATAATTTCTTTGGTTAAAGAGGAGAGAGATTGGCCCTACTTATTAAGTATTTAAAGAGAATAACAGTGTGCCCATCCATGTTTCCTGTTCTCACACACATCACCGATTCTGGTGGGGTCTGTCTGGAGAACCTCAGATGGCTGTAGCTTTCCCAGCCTTCTCCTCAGGCTGTCGGCACTCAGTAAGCATGTGGTGGACTAAAATGCTCAGGTCCACTTTTATAAGAACTGCTGGCCCAAGCCTGCCCCATTCTGTGCTAATGGGATTATATAATTAATTTTAACCCAAACGCAGGACTTCCCATTCATCACCATTCAGTTTATTCCTGCTCTCATCTGTCAAGGTAATTTTGGACCCAGTTTGTCATTGGCACATTGAGGCCCACCCACCTTGTCTCATGATATCCATAGATTTGATGAGTGTGTCTCCTGTGTCTTCCAAGTCAATTGGCCTGTTGATAAGATTCCTTTGATGCTTGGCAAAAATCAGCCTATGACAAGTAATTGACCCATCGAGCAACTCTGTCACAAAGTAAGTAAACAAAGTGAGGTGCCAGTGGACTTCTTATAAGTGCCTCCTGGGCATGTATGTCCTAAGTACTCAAAACCCAGAATTACGCTGAAGGTAGATATGATAATCACCAATTGTCTCTTCTCTCTTTGTTGAAAATCAAGTCATTTGCCTATGTATTTTTTTTCCCCAAAGCTTCTAGAAAATCATTCCATGATCAAAAGGAGACAAGTGTTTGTAGGACCTTACGATGTTACTTACTCACCAAGCCTGGAAGTATGGACTCGTGAAGTCCTTTCCTATAATTATTGCTCCACGTTGGACTTCCGTTTCCCTTTGCCAGGGTTAGTTATGCCCACCCCACAGCCCCACCCTCCAGACCCCAACACTCCCAGTAACACCAATGTGAGGGTCATTCTATTTTGTTTTCTTCCTTTCTTTTTTTTTAACCTTAGGATAGAAGCAAAATAGAAGTTGAATAAGTCAGAGAAGGTAATTTACCTCCTTAATCTCAGCTTCCTTTTCTATAAAAAGTGAAACAAAATGAACTTTAAATGGAATTAAATGGATTTTCCCCCCAAAATCATCCATAAGGTAGAGTAGATCACCAGTAGGAGAGAAAAATATTAGACCATTTGCATTTATTTATGTGTTAAGCAGGAGCTACTATAAGAACTCCCAGTTTAGTATTAAAACAACACCTTCATCTGACTGAAAACAGTTGATTGTAATTTTCCCAACTCAAGAAAGTCCCATTTGTTCCCAAGGCTGGAATAGCTGCACCTGGAGATAACAGATACATGTGCAGGTATGTGAGAAGCTTGTCCAGTCCTGTGTCCCATTGACAGAGGAATTAACCTCTAATCAAGCTGGTGGTAGGAGTCTCTTCTAATTGTGGAGGTTGTTCACAGGGTGGATACAAACCATTTTAGCCTCATCTGCAACCATTTTATTGATGACTTATACAGACAACATGTAAGGAGAAAATGAAAGTGGTTATTTTGGCAAGTAGAATGGTTTCCTTCCACACTGTATTTTGATAGATAGTCTGGTTTTTCATTTGGGAAAAAGATAATGCCTTGTGTTTGCATAGCACTCTACAGATTTTCACATTCAGTTCCTGTAATCACCTGTGGTTATGATAAGGTTTGGGATCATTGTCTCCATTTTACATGGGAGGTAACTGGCACCCAGATGTGTCAGGGGTTCTTACAGGGCTGGCTCAAAGTTTCAGCCCGGCTCTTCCCTCCTGGAAGGCCTGGAGCAGCAGTGAGATGGCTATTTTGTTGACCTCTGCAATAGGTATTGTGTTTGGTTTGGTTGGGTTTGGTAGATGTTTCAATAGGTTTTTGTTTTTTCCAAGTATCTGATCTGTGCCAGTCACACATTGATCTTCAAAACAACTCTTTTCTATAGAATGTCCGTTGTAGTTTATTGAGGTCTTCTTGTATATTTTAGGCCAAATAAGCTAAGTTCCCCCTTAACCCATTTCCTTTTGAAAGGAAAGGTCAGAAGAGCAGGCTCATTGTTTTTTGGGGCCTCATTCTTTAAGTTTGACTTAAATATAACCAGTAAGTCTGAATTCAGGGGAATGTAATGTCAAATTTTCCTTGAGTCTTACCTCTCTAAGACACTATTTGCACATTTCAGTCATGAATAGAAGTCATTTCCCTTTCCAACAGCGTGTCCACAAATACTTGCCTTAATCCCAAAGATCTGCATGATCCTGCAGATTTACTCCGGCTCGTGTTGATACACTGTTAAATCATTATCCTGCTTGGATAGAGGAAGGTTAACATGTCATACACATGGAAAAATGAAAGAAAGACTTTGCCACAAGAAAAGAGGGGACAGCTTCCTTGTTAAATGATTTGTTTTGTTTTGTAGGAGTCTTAGAAAGACACCATCTTGCAATTTCAGCAGGGCAGGCAGTGATAAAGAGGAAGAGTTGCAGCAGCCTCTTTCAAGCAGCTTTCTCATTTGTTTATTCATTCAACAAACGTTTATTCAGCACCTGCTATGAACAAGATACAGTCTCTCTCCCAGATGACAGCCTGGTGGGGGAGAGAGTCGAGTGAGTAGTGATTACAGGACAGTGTGATGGTGTGTGGGTCTGAGGTGCACACAAGGTGCTGTGGAGCTGAAGAGGCCTCGAGAGCTGGTAGGGGATATCCCTGCAGGGGTGGGTGGCCCCCCAGATTGCTGAGGTGGGCCTCAAAAATTATTTTATGTTATCTCTAGACTATAAGGGCAGGCCTGCCCTGAAAGGGTTTTAAAAGGAGAGTGACAAGGTTACGTGAGGATTCTGGAGCGCTCACTCTGGTGTAGGTCAGAAGGTAAAGTGGAGGGAAGGTGGAGGTGCATGTCCTCCTGCTGGAGAGAGATCACAGGGACCAGAAGTAAAGTGGAGGCAGTGGGGGTTCACGGGGGGACGGGGGAGGCACATTCCAGACAGACTGATAGGACTGCAGGACTTGGTGTGGGCAGGGAGGTGGGGAGACAGCTGGGCTTTGGATTCAGGTGACTTTCTGTCACTTACTAAGAGAGCAAAGTGCAGGAGGCAGATGCCTGGGGCAGGCAGGGGGAAGAAAGATGGCAAGTCCCATCTGGGACAAGGTGAATATGGAGCATCTGAGGGAGGCAAAGTAGAGAAGTCTGGAATATAGAGGGAGAAAAGTCCAGGGCCTCTCAGCCTATCTGGGAAGGGCTACTATTGTTTGTTTGTTTGTTTCATGATACTACTGTGCATGGTGAATATGCAGCTTGGGCCACACACAACCCCCATGCAAGCTCAACAACTCACAGCTCCCAAACTTGTCAGTGGGGGAAAACCCACTGGTCACATGCTTGATTGTTATGGCAATGTCACAAAGTTTCTAAGAGCTTACTTTCAATTTCTGTACTTATCTCATCATGAACTGGCCCTGGTGCATGGACCCACTTTGAGTAGCACTGGTCTAGACTTAAGTAGGTCTGTGTGGGGTGAGGATATTGGTTTGGGAGTTACCATCAGAGGAGGTAGTTGAAGCCAGGTACAGGGGGATTGTACATGGTGGTGGGAGATGGACAACAATGATCCAACGTTGTGGCAATGCCAACATCTAAGGCAGGGGTTCAGACTTTTTCTGTAAGGGCTCAGTTAATATTTTAGGCTTTGAGGACCACATATAGTCTCTGTCACAGCTACTCAACTCTTGACCTTGTAGGGCAAAAGCAGCTGTACCAGGGTTTCTCAACTTCAGCACTACTAGATTTGAGGCCAGGTAACTCCTTGTTTTGGGGGGTTGTCCTGTGCATTGTAGGACATTTAGCAGCATTCCTGGCCTCTACACGCTAGATGCCAGTTGCACCACCACCCCAAGTCATGAGAATCAAAAATATCTCCAGACATTGCCAAACGTCGAAATCACCCTCAATTGAGAATCACTGAGCTGTAGACAGTACATAAATGAATAGGCATGTGTGTGTTTCAATAAAACTTTATTTACAAAAATAGGCAAGGGGCCAGATTTGGCCCACTTACTGTAGTTGGTAAACCCTTGACCTAAGGGATGGCAGAGGGAAAACTCAAAGAGTTTATTCAGTAAAATTTGAGGGACTTCTGTGTTCCCAGCTCAAGAGAAGGTTCTGTAAGTGATCCAGCATAAAGAGAAGGACTTTTATCAATAATAGCTCTCGTTTGTAGCACTTTTGCTTTCCTTATTCTTTTTGAGCTTACCACCTACCTGGAGACATCAGACACTAAAATCACAAAACTAGAAAACAGGAAAATAACAAATCACGTAATATAAGCTCTGTGGAAACCCTAAGAAAACCTCCAAGCGAGGCAGTAGTGAGGCTGGATTATGTGAGGTGAATTAGTGACTTCCTCGAGGAAGGAAGTGACTGAAGCAGGTCTCAGAGGATGTTATGAATAGTGGTTGATGGGAAGAAGGTGGGAGAACAGTCTGTGTAAGGAACACAGGGTTCTTAGTTTCAGAAAGGAGGGAAGTGCAATGTCAATAGCGAGGGAAGGCAGCTATTGTCCCTGGTGAAAGCCGTGTGACTGTGCGCTGTCCCATGCCTGGGCTTCCTCTGGGAAAAGAATTAACAGCACTTAACTAACGCTATTTTCTAAGAACAGGATGTGTGTTTTCCTCCTTGAGGTTCAGGGGGCTTTATTACTTTAAAATTTTAATCTTTTTACTTTAACCACAAAGTCCAGAACGCTTGTGAGATTCTTTTTGACAATAGCAAAAATATTGAAAAGTCCTGGTGAGTTAGAGCTGGAGGGGCTAGCGTCTAGGACCCTTTTTACTCATTCTTGGTTTCTGACAAGGTCAGGTTAGCATCTGCACCGCTTATCGATTTTGAGATCTTAGTGCATCATTTCCTCTTGGTGCAGTTGGACTTCAAGACAGTCCTCAGGTTGGCAGTCCTCACTTCTCAAATCAGCAGTGATTTATGAGTGCAGATGAAATCGTAGCTCCTCCACATTTTGGTTGATTGCCGGAGACATGGGCTTCATCTAAGACTGTTTCTTAGGAGATGTAGTCTAAGTGTCACATGAGATAATACTTACCTGCCTGGCCCATAGCAAGCACTCAGTTGTTAGCCATTATTCTTCACATGTAAATTCCTTAGAGAACCAGGCGTTTTAGATTTGCCACTTTCTAGAGAGCCTCTGTAGACTTGCACTATCGAGCAAACCATATGCAGAGGGATTGTTGAGGGATGAGGGATGGACAGCAACCAGGAGCAAACCAATCCATTTCTCATGACAGAAGGTCTAGCGGGGGTTATGGATTTAACACTTGTAAATTTGAAGTTCATTGTGTGCCATGTATTGTGGGAGGCAAAAAGATGAATAAGACCCAGCTCATGCCTACAGAAGAGCTTTCAGCCTAGTTAGAATTCGTTCATTCATTCATTCATTCAACAAATATATATGTACAGGCAAGTATACAAACACTACCAGGGAGTCTGCCATGGAAGTGGGTTGAAAATGGAATGGCTACCACCGATTCCAAATATACCCAGTGATGGCTGGTATGATGAAGAGAAGCTATGTTTCCATCCATCCAGAAAGCACAGATGATTGTAGAGGGCCCTAGCAGAATGGCAGGATAGCATGAAAATCCCGTATCTGTCCCTTCACCCTGTTGGAGAAATAGAGTATTCAGGCACCTACATTTGAGGATGTGGCATAAAGGCAAAAGACTAGCAACTTGGCTTTTTGAGGTGGGCTGGGTTGAGTGACCATAATCTGAATTTCTGGACACCATCAACTTGTTATTTTGGATCATTCGATTTTACTAGTGCCAGAACTGGAGTTTTGCATGGAATAATTGCTGACTTAAATATTGGTAGTTTGTTGTGAGCAACTGAGCAGCTTCACAAGTTCCTTGCTTTTGAGCAGAGTTTAGAATGAATATCCTGGCTGAATATTGCTGAACACTTCAGGGTCAAGTTCTTTTCCTGTATTGATATTGGCCTTGCAGCATTGTAGACCAAGTCAGATCCACTAGTTAGGGAAGCATGTGAGCAGTTCACAGCAATGGCCTTATTAGATTTATATCCACTAAACAAAGGGTGCCTTCTGGGTGCTTCTGTCCAGCCCTGAGGCTGAGTCTCGTGGAAAACGAGTCATGATAAATAAACCAGGCGTGAGAGAACCTGCCCTCCTCCTGTTTTGTTGTGACTGTCTGGGATCAATGTCCTTATTGAGTCCTCCCCAAGAACTCGTTTTTATGGGGAAAAAGATCCTAATGGCCTGTCTTCAAAAGTGTAGACTTAGTACTTTGAGAGTTAGATGCTCTGGCTTCTAATTTTGGTCTTTCAAATTAGATACTATAAATGTGAGGAGTGTACGCAAATTAGCATGAGTCTCCCATATGGTATTTGTGGGTCTCTATATAATCAGGGTTGTAAAGAACAATAAATTCAAGCTGTAGCTGAGTCATAAACGAGAAGTCCATTTATAAATAATGGAAGGTGAAATGTATCAGACTTTCTGAGTGGGTCTGTAAAATACTGCCTGCTCAGTCTGGCTAAGTTCATTTGCATGACAGCACCAAGCAGCTGGGAACCCAGCTAATAGTTTCACAGTCTTATAGCATAGAGCTATGTGCTCAATTTAGATGGTATGGGGAGAGGATAAAGACTCTAATAATAGAAAAGGCATCTTCTTATCTTCTCAAATGGGTGGAGTAAAACAGACTAAAAATATGGAAAGTACCCCTTCAGGATGCTGGTTACTGGGTATTCATTCTCTGGTCACATTGATTTCTGTCTTAGATTTTCATTTACATTCAAAGCTTAATTTCTAGTACTACAATTTTTTCCCCTTGAATTTTAAAATTCTTTGTCTGATTTGGAGAAGCCCTCCTCCAGAGGTTTGCAAAATGATTGGCATGTGTGCTCACATTGTGGTAATATTTTAGGGTTTCTGATCCCAAAGGTTGGCTGGTTGTCTCTATACTAGTAAAAACACAGCTGTGTTCAAGCAGAAAGCCTCTTCAAGGGAAAGTCTATGAGTGTTTTTATATGGGAGTGTGACTTGGGACCATAAGGAAATTGGCAGTGATGGTGTCCCCATCTAGGAGACTCAGAATGAACAGGGACGTGACCACCACCCTTTGCACACCATCAGGGAGGCTCAGGGTGACTTTGCTCCCCCTGTGAGGTCCACATCCCATATCCATACTTACTGTTCCCTCCCCACCCTCCCCACAGCAGCCCATTCCATCCTTAAGGAACCTGGGTTCTTCCTTGCAGAAGCCAAAAATCTGACTCCTTGTAAGTTTCTGCTTGGTAGCTCTAGGGCCTCCCAGAACAAGTTAATCCCTTTCTCGTTACAATTAAATGAATCCTTCAGATCCCTAAAGATTAGTTTTCCTCTCTATTAGTTTTCTTTAAGCTGCTCTACTCCCTCATCTGCTTCTCACATGTTCCGACTGAGTTCCTTCATCTCCCCGGTGCCCTCCTCAGAACATGTGGGAACATGTTCCAGGTAGCCTTTCTCCCTTCTAAATGTGGAGCCCACAGTCAAATATGGTTTTCTGGGGGCTGAGCACAGTGGAATTTTTGTCTTCCCCTGGTCAGCAGCAGAGAGAAACACCCAGCGATGGTGGGGTGTGGGGAGGTGGTAGAGGGTGCTTGGCCGAGTCATCGTCTTTCCCTACGACCTCACGTTGGTTCAGATGTGGCAGAGGAATCACTGACCACCTTGGCATGGGACCCAGATCATGCAGTGGTACTGTGGCTGGGTGCTAGAAGGAAGGCTGCCTAGGTACGTACTGTGCTGAGGCAAAGTGAAAAGTGATGGAGTGTCCTTGAAGGATGTGACAACCAAGACAGAAAGGAGACGTGGTGCACAGGCTCACTTCCTGCAAGTAGGAGAAAGGAAAAAAGCTACAGTTCCCTCAGGACAGTAGCACCCCTCACCCCACCTGCCGCTGTTTCATACGTGTGTGTGTTTTATATTAAGATTGCAACATTTTGCAAGACGTAAGAAATTTTTTCACCCTTTCTCTCCACTAAGAATTAATCTAAAAAATTAGTAGGCAAACCAAACATTCCTTTCTTAAAATAAATGGAATTTTTTTTTCTTTTTTTACATCCCAACGTCTTTGTTCTTTTCAGAGACCTGTGAGTTGCCAATACAGTCAACTCTAAGTAATTCAGAAACTGAGTTTTCAGTCTGTCATGTGTTATAAGCCCTGGCTTTCCCACCTCCCGGCTGCTGCCCTGTTTTGTTATTTTCAGCATCATTCTGTTTGCCAAAAGGATGAGAAGAAAATGAAGCAAAGGACCATTTTAATTAGTTTCATAATTGAATTATTATTGCTGTGATTATTTCTATCAGTATCACTGTCATTTATGCTTAAGTCAGTCACAAGAAACTAGAATTGTCAAGCCTAGTGCCAGAATGACAACTTGGCTCTCTGCCTTTCTTTTCAAAAGCGTGGCTGTAACTTCCTCTCAGGTCCTTTTGTGTCTGGAAACCCTTGGATTTCTCACAAGTACCTGTAAGTGGGAGCATGTCCATTTTTAGCTGGACTCTGTGCCCACACGTCTATGTGCCGGGTGTTCTCTCTGACCTTGACAGAGGGTGTCAAGAGGCCAACTGGCGAGCTGGACCCTTTTATTGGTGAATCTTTTTTCTCTAGTCCCCAGGAGCTGGCGTGTTTGTTTTTAAAGGAATCTAACTTCCCAGGTGGACGTTATCGCCGGTGTCATCTAAGAGGAGCAAACCATGATCCTAGAACTAGGGGAAGGGGACAAGCAGTCATGGAAAGTTCAGATTTCAGAGTCAAGGGAAGGGTTTCTGAGAAAGGGCTAGGAACCCTTTTGTCTGTCTGTCTGTGTGAAGATTTGGGGAAGGTAGCAGGAGCAGAGGAACAGCAGCAATGCAGGAAAGCTGGAGAGACAGAGTAAAGTCGAGACTTGGTTGCTGGAAAGGGATTAGGTGGGGAAAGGAGAGGCCCAAGTGTGGGGGCCCAGGACCCTGCGGTGGCTCGATGTGCACAAGTTAACGCTGGTGGTAGAGTCTTGACTACACACAAAACTAAAATTCTCTTCCTCTGGCTCCTGGGACACCCAGGAGGGCTCACTCCCTGTCTAATAACTCACTTCTGGCCTGTAAGCCCTTCCTGTTAGCTCTTCCTTTTCTCTTCTCCCCTCTCCCCTTCCTACAAGCAGGTCCCTCTTCCTTCTGGGCAGAGAGCAGAGCCCCGGGGTGGTCCCAGCTCAGGCTCTCCTGCTCTGATTGCCACCTAGCCCTGTCTCCTGCCACGTTGGTCGGTCACCAGCAGCCTCCTGGAATGCAAGTCTTCTTTCCTCAAAATGCTGAGGAGAGGTAGGATTTCACGTCACGGCACTTAGGGCTGTTCTGGAGTAGAAGGTTGTCTGTCTGTGTCACTGGCGGCTCCCCCTGCCTGTGCCTCCCTCCGCGTGGAAGCCCTGCCTTCCCGCCGCCCCTCCGGCATCCGTGTGCTTTCCCACCTCTTGTCCTTTCTCATCTTCCTCCTGACTAAAAACGCTTCTCCTCTGAGATCTTTTCCATTCTGCAAAATCCAGATCGATGTTGCCTCTTCCATGAAGGCCTGATTACAGAAAGAAGAAGTGATCAGTCTGCCCCGTGGCCAAGCTCGGGTGGAGTAGCTCAGCCCTCTTGCACGGTCTTTGTCTGTCCACATGCTGCCATCCCAACATTGCTTTTGGACATGTTTTCCTGTAGAAGTGGTGGCGCGTTACGATCAGCAACTTGTGGGTTCAGTAGGCTTTTTGGGACCTAAGGGCTTTGTGTAAAATTGGCTCTCCAAGAAAGTGTAACCTGAACCCTGTACATATATTTAGTTAGTTTCTATTTTTTTAAACAGCTAATTCATTCACATGATTTGAAAATCCAAAATCATAAAAGGATATGTAGTGAAGTTTCTTTCCCACCCTCATCCCCCTTACATCCACTATTACTACTTTCTTGTGTATGTTTCCAGAAATATTTTATAGATACACAAGCCAATACAAATATATTTACATACTTCTGCACCTCTTTTTTTCCTTTGAAGATGTACATCTTTGGGCTTTTTCTGTATGAGCATATTAAAAGCTGTTTCATCCTTTTTTAGACCCAAATAGTATTCATTTGTATCAATGCACCTTAATTTATTTAACTAGTCCTCTATAGGTAGACAATTAGGTTGTTTCCAGCTCTTGGCTGTTATAAACTCTGCTGGGTTGAACAAAGTTGTGTGTTATTTCTTACATATGTGAGTTAGATAAATCTGTATAAGTGGAATATGGGGTCAAAGGGCATATGATTTGCAGTTTTGATAGGTATCAGCAAACTGCCTTCCATCAAGGTTGCATCTGTTCATACTTCTACCATCAGGGTGTGCATGGCCTATTCCCAACCTCATCAACCCAGTGCATTGTCATACATTTGTGTCTGATACAGACTTTGATAATTTGGGAGCTGACTGAATTCCCAGAGAGTGTGCTCATTAAATGTCACGTCAAGACTTCAAAGTTGGGAGCCCAGCCACCTGGCTTAGTGCTTGGTAGCCATGCAGCCTTGGCAGGGTGGCTCATCGTCTGTGCCTCAGTAGGGCCTCATTTGTAAAATGGGGAGAGTAACAGCAGCGGCTTCATGGTATCTCCTGGGTGAGCTGGTCCATGTCAAAGGCTGAAACAGTGCCCAGCACATAGAGAAGCCCTCAGTAAACAGTGACTGTTGTATTAATGGCTGCTGCTTCCCAGGAGATGCTCACACCCTGTCTAGGACCAGCCACTTCTTGCCAGGGAAGAAACCACCCCATCAGGTTTCCGTATAAGCAATCAGCAGAGAAGAAGTTGAAAGAGCAGTCGGCCTGGAAAGCGAGAGGGGAAAACTGATAAAGCTGAGTGGACTTAGCCCAGAGTATACAGAAAGGAGAGGAGGAAGCGGTCAGTGTAAGAAATCATCAGCATCAGTCACCCCAAACCCTTGTTTAAGTAAAGGGTGGATATGAGTGATCTAGTCAGAGGAGTAGGGAACTGCTCTCTGGCTTCATCTTCATGGGACTTTTTTTTTCTTTTCATAATTTAGAATAC
Source organism: Daubentonia madagascariensis (assembly GCA_023783475.1). Taxonomy (NCBI): domain Eukaryota; kingdom Metazoa; phylum Chordata; class Mammalia; order Primates; family Daubentoniidae; genus Daubentonia; species Daubentonia madagascariensis. Next base: position 31,963,922 of record JAKFHU010001035.1, on the reverse strand, counting down.
CCTGCCCCGGGCCCTGGCCTCGTATAACCCTGGCTCCACCAGCTGACCACAGGCAGCCCTGCATGCCCTGAGTTGCAGTGAACACCCTGTATCTTTCCGTGGCAGCTGCTCTCCTGGCCATGTGTGCTGAAGACGCCACTCCAGTGGGCAGCTGTTCCTCGGGGCTGCACAGCTGCTGCTGCAGGCAGTCAGCCACACTGTGCCCAGAGAGGCAGGAAGGCCACCTCTGGGTGGCAGGGCCCTAGGCCAGTCCCAGGTATTGTGCACTTACATAGGAAGGAAGTTCTGATGTTTTAGCAGGAAGACCCCAGGTTTCAACTTTTGTTACTGTGACAAGACCCAAATTAGAGCTAACACTGTGAGAGAGAATGTCTGTACTCACAACCGTGCCAGGCTTGGCAGTCCATGATCAGCCCACTCTGCGTGGGCGCAAACCTCCTCGTGCCACCTCGGCCTCCTCCCACACCCAAAGCTGGAGTGGGGCTGGCTCTCCCCAGCTAGTCGCTCTCAGCCTTTTCAGGCCCGGGTTGCTGGATGCTGACACGCTGGTCAAGCCGCTTCCCAAACAGAGTTGGTTGTTGCTATGCCGGTGGGCAGTGGAGAAGAGTTCTTGTCACCTGCCACTGGTAAATGAATTTCTTGTAAAACTCTTGCTGAAAAAGAAGAAATATGGGGCAGATTCAGACGGCCTCCAGCTGCTTCAGAGCAAATGTGGCTCCCTGCAAGCCACCAGCTAACCCAGCCCTTGGAGTATTTATTTACATGCTCTGTGGCTAGGGGGATGAGCGCCTAATGGGAGAGGTCACAGCAGAGCCGTTTGGGGAGTTCCTCCAATGGGGAAGGTTGTAGCTCATGTCAGCTGATGCAACTGAAGAGGTGGAAGGTAGTTTTCAAGAGATAAGAGTGTCTCATCAGTAAAAGAGGGCCTGACACCTAACACCTTCTTTTAGCTGGTCACTTCTAATCTTGTCACATAGTATGTGCAGGGAGGATGTGTTAGTTTTCTATGCTGGTAACAACCTACCACAAACTTCAGGGCTTATAACACCACCCATGTATAACCTCACAGTTTCTGGGCAGGTCTGAGTTCCAGGGTCTCACTGGGCTATAATCCAGGTATGGGCCAGGGCAGTGGTCTCATCAGAGGTTCAACCGCCAGAAAGATCCACTTCTGAGCTCCTTAACACTGTTGGCAGAATTCATCTCCATAGGCCCTCTCACAGCCTGCTTACTTTTTCAAAGCCAGCAAGGGAGCCCTCTCCCTCGCTCCGATGGAAACTTCTATAACATAACCTAATCAGGGAGTGGCCTGTCACCTTTACCATATTCTCTTGGTTAGAAGCAAGTCACAGGTTCTACTCCCAGAGGGGAAGATACAAGCCTTATCAGCACTATTTCAAAAGTGTTCCCAAGGGAAGGCCCAACCTATTACACATGACCACAATGTTTTTTCTTTGAAATGAACCAGTTGTGTTCTTTTTTCTTCGTCTCAGAGTGCCTCCAAATACAGAAATCCTTGACAGCCCAGTACTCTCTGCCGCAACTTGATTCCAACTTTAGCTCTTTTGTTTATTTGCTATATGTTATTAAGAAAGGGTGATTTTTTAGGGGGGAGGGGGTTCCTGAATCTCAGATTTCTCATCTGTAGAATGCATTCCACTAAGATTTTTTTGGACACTACCATATAATAGTTATTGTCACTTAGTAAATGATATTTCTAGCTCTTTCCTTATAAGAGTATTCATTTTATTGCATTAATTTTATTTATATATAGAATTAAACAACAAAATATTGTCAGTCTTGCTACTGTACACACCAAAGCAAAAGAGAAAATATATTTTAAAACCATTTGTATCTAAGGAGCTGAAACCACTGATAATATGCTGACAAGCAGTTCTTAGAATAGAGGAAAAGGACTAATATCCTAGACATGTCCAGAAAATTATGTCCATGGCCATGTCCAAGAAAATGCTGATGCCGGAGGTTTTGGGTTTTTAAGTCTCATGCATGCTTTCCCTCTCTTTCTCTCTCCATTTTTTATTTTTCCCTCTGAAGTAAGACTAAGATTAGTGAACACTTCTTAAGATTAAAGTTTTGCTCCTGCTTAATGGAGGGAAATAATAAGATAAAGTTCAACTTTAGATGGGAGCTGGCCCTGCCATTATTTACAGGCTTTTGTGAAAAGGCAGGCCACTGTGAACCCTGGAGGTATATTATAACCTGCTCTGGTTTCTTCTCCAGGTTTCTCCTCGTTGTGGAAGGGACTGGATGATATAACTGGCTCTCCAGGAAGCCCCCCTTGGCCATAACCTCAAGAAGGTCTCTTAGACCCCATCTCATTTCAGAACCACTTCTGAAGTCACTTGAGAAAAATGATGTGACGGTTCTTATCAAACAGGATTTTTCAGAAACGTATAACATCTGTGAAGAAAGTGGCCCCTTTTCCCTCTTGCAAAATAGACATTCTGAAATTCCAAGATGCCAGCCAAGACCCCGATTTACCTGAAAGCAGCCAATAACAAGAAAGGAAAGAAATTTAAACTGAGGGACATTTTGTCTCCCGACATGATTAGTCCTCCCCTTGGAGACTTTCGCCACACCATTCACATTGGCAAAGAGGGCCAGCACGACGTTTTTGGAGATATTTCTTTCCTTCAAGGGAACTATGAGCTTTTACCTGGGAACCAGGAGAAAGCATGCATGGGCCAGTTCCCGGGGCATAACGAGTTCTTCCGGGCCAACAGCACTTCGGACTCTATGTTCACAGAAACACCCTCCCCGGTGCTCAAAAATGCCATCTCCCTCCCGACCATCGGAGGGTCCCAAGCTCTCATGTTGCCCTTATTGTCACCGGTGACATTTAATTCCAAACAGGAGTCCTTTGGGCCGGCAAAGCTGCCCAGGCTTAGCTGTGAGCCCGTCATGGAGGAAAAAGCTCAGGAGAAAAGCAGTCTGTTGGAGAGCGGGATAGTCCACCAGGGAGACACCTCGTGGGGCTCCAGTGGTTCTGCATCTCAGTCCAGCCAGGGCAGGGACAGCCACTCCTCCAGCCTGTCCGAACAGTACCCCGACTGGCCTGCGGAGGACATGTTTGACCATCCTGCCCCGTGCGAGCTCGTCAAGGGAAAGACTAAGTCGGAGGAGTCCCTCTCTGATCTCACGGGTTCCCTCCTCTCCCTGCAGCTCGACCTTGGGCCCTCACTTTTGGATGAGGTGCTGAATGTCATGGATAAAAATAAGTAACAGGATGCCAGCTCTTTTCCTCTGGGGTAAAAGGTACCAAACAATAACAACAACAACAAGGAAACTAGACTAACCACACAGTCGCACAGTTGAAAGAACGGCTTCCTGGGCTGTATTTGCAGTTGTATGATGGGTTTTCTAAAACAATGTTACTACAGAGTATTTTTTTTTTAATCTGTTTGCAAAAACAGTTCAGAAAAAACAAAAACAACAACAACAAAAAAAAACAAAAAAACCTGTCCTGACAAAAAGAGGAAGTGAGTGAGTCAGAGCCCATTTTCGGAGGATCAGCTCACTTTTGTTGTTTGCAGACACGTAAGAAATCTGGCCTGGCCAGGATTGGCACTAGCTATGAAAGGCTGGACAAGGCACATTAAAGAACTTTGCAGAACTTCACGGCACTCCAACGTTTTCTGAGCAAGAGGAAGTCAAAATTTATTTAACACCTAAGCCTTTTTTCTAGACTCTTTTCTATATTATATTGTTTGGGCTCACCATAGCGAATTCTCCAGTGTTAAAACTTTTCTCTGTTTTCACATTTGAACAACTTTGTGGGTTTGGGGATTTTCTTGTAGTTCTTATATATCCCTATATATTATATCTATATCGCAAAATTTTGACTGTCAGCTACATGTTGGTAAGACACAAGCAAAGTATTACTGTAACTAAGTTATTTTTAAAGTTAAAATATATTTTTATGTGCCTTTGGCTTTTTATTGCAGAGTCTACATTTTATAGATAATACATCAGATGTGGTCATTTAACTTGTTTCCATTGGGGTTCCATCGTAAGCTGTGTATGTGTGTGTTTGGAAAAGTGTATTCGTTCTTAGCTTTTTAAAATTTTTTCTTCATCTGTTATACTTCTAACAGCAGCCAATAATGTATTGTAAAGTGTAAAGGCACATGATGCTTTGCAGAGACTGTGGGCTACACCATGTAATGTTATTTGGAAATATGGGTATTTTAGTACAGTACATACTTGCATTACATAGGTACTTCATACAACACAATAAAGAGTAAATGTTAAAGTGAACTTTCTCATTTATAGTAATAAACAAGAACCTAAGAGAAAAAGAATATTTTCTTTAAGTCTAGCTAGAAAAACTGCTGCTCTAGAATGTACACGAGCCTTTAAAATAAGGTCAGAGATGATTTCCATCCACTCTAATTTCGATTATTTCCTTAAGGTTTGAGATTCTAGAAACTGGGCCCCTCAATTTTAGGAAAAGTGAACATATGAGATGAAAGTTTTTTTTTTAATGTCAGCAGTTAAGCCACCCTCTCGATGCTCATTTCTGGCCACTCTTCCCTGACTTTAGCATCCTCTACTGCAAAATCTTGCAAGCTCAATCTTATCCCTGTAGGACAAGTGTTTGTCCCTGCAGTGAATTCCATGTAGACAAGATTAGGGAGGCTAGAAGGAGGGCAGAGTGGGAACTTACACCACCCCAAGGAGCCAGGGATACCCTGAGGATGTTGGTAACAGGAACAGGAAATGTACACACCGATTCCTGTCCCCTTTGTCAACCATTCCTTCCCGCCCAAAGAAAAACATTTGCACACAGTAACTGCCAGCTCTTTCTCTCAAACTTATCCTTGAAATGTATCCCTGAAAAGACCTTCTCTCCCAACCACTGCAATGATTCTTTCACTGCGTTTGGAGTTGTCGCAATTTTATCATCTGATCATCTGAAATAACCTTTGGGCTGCAGGAGCAATGCACTTAGGACAACTAACCAAGTGGAAGAGGAAGCCAGTCCCGCTGGAGCCTCGAGTGCTTTCCTTAATTTCCCAGTTGTATTTCTTTGTCCCACAACCTTCCAGTGTTCTTTTTCCATTGGACCACACCCCTCAGAGTTCACGGTTCCAAGCAGAGACTTCCCAGCCTCTTCTAAATCTTGTTCATGAGGAGTCGTCCAGTGTATCTCATCATTTGTAACCAATTTTAGCCAGACCCTTTCAGTACCTTTCCACCTTAATTATTATTGACCATAGACAATCTCATTTTACTCTCCATCTGTAGCACGACCTCAAGGAAAAGCTTAAACTATTAAGTGAAATGAAGACAAATTTGTCTCTGTGTTTTCTCTGCTCCCTCTCTGGTAAGTACGGAGAACAGCCCTGACAGCACTAGATTTGTCTGATATCGTCTGATCACACGTCCTGCATGTATTTAGCCATTTTACTTTCTCCAAGCCTTTCACATACACTCCCTCCCATTAGATTAGGTATGATGGAGATGGCAGCAAATATGCCCCTATTAAAGGAAACAAAACTACATCTGGCTGATCAATGGTTCTGTTGAGTCAGTTCTCCCCTGGAAGTCCTTCTGATGCCTGGTCCTTTTGCCAGAGAGCAGGTGCACAGCTGGTGGTGGCTTTCTCCCCGGCAGAGAGGCACTTTAGACTCACACCTGCTGAGAGCTGAATTGATGTTCTCAGCCTGTGAACATTCTCCAACTTTTAACCTAATTTTTCTTTACTTGCTTAAAGGTAAGGAAACCCAAGATGCACTTTATTTGCAAGCTCAAAGAGAATAGCAAACCACCTGTGACCCAACAACCAGAAAAGAGACCTTGCGATTTGTATAAATAGGGACCCTTCTTGTTGAGGTAGGCAAGGTTGTTCTGGGTGATTTCCCCCCCTGGGCAGTGAGACCTAACAATAAGCTTTATTATTTCTGCCTAAAATTATCTGCTTAAAAATATCAAAATATTCAGGCTATTTAGCTCTTCACAAATATGAAGAGCCAGAAATCACTGTCAACAGCACACAAAAAAGACGAAGCTGGTTGAACAGAAAAGAGAACCTGCATTTCCAGAATCACAGTTTAGTCCTTTTTATATTACTGCAAGCTACCATTTTTCTCAAGCCTTTCCACAAACACTTGAAGTTCTGGAATTGAGGAAATCCATGAGTCCATGGATTAACTTGATAAATATTTTAGAACAGACAAAATTATACATTAGGTGATGGTTCTAATTTTCCTCATATAGAACCTGGTGAGACTGAATCATTTTTCTGTGAAATATATATAAACAATAGGATGAGTTAACATGATGGTCCCTCTCCAATAAGAGTTTATCCTTTGGAAATTGTTAGCAACCTAGCCCCAAATTTAGCAGTTCTAGTAAACAAAATTCTCAGATTTTAGAATTAGTCGACCAGATTAACCTGAATCACTTTTTTTCCCTTAGATAATAAGCCATACAAATAGGCTTACTGACTATACCTAGAACATTGACTGCTGTATTCTGATGGCACACCATCTCACCCCAGTGAGGTTTCCATCCAGGAATGTTTAATTTTGACCCTATTCTCAGAGCAAGTAGGTCTAAATATTTGTTAGTTGAGTTGTCAGGGAGTCATTATTCTGTGGTAAAATGCTACAAAGAACATTGTGGAAGAACGGGAACTATGCTTATTTTATGAAATGATGTATAACACAATGAAATCTGTTTTACAACTACTGTGCTACATTTAATTATCTTCCATTTTCACTTTAAAAACTCCAATAGTGATGTCACTTCCACTGGCTTCCAAGAAAGGTTAATAATCTTTATCTTTCTATGGTCAGCCAAATTTCCTTCATGGAAAGCAGATTGACATGGGTGATAGATAAAAACATCTGCCCAAATCAAAGCCATCGTGCAGAATAGAGTCAATATTCTGGAGGCTCATCATGCAGACAAAGGTGTCTGCCATATATCAAAATCAGCAAAGCTGAGTAAGCACAGTGGGCATTATGCTCACCATAAAGTAATTATTGAAGTATGTCATAAAGTATGCATGTGATTAATTGCCAAAAGGATCATTGAGAAAAAAGTGTTTTGAGTTCTCGGGAGTGTGAGACCTGGGGCAGGTTCATGGAAGAGAGGGACCCAAAGGGGCCCTCACGGTACTGATGAGATGATTTTCGGGAGAGGGCGCATTCTTGAGAGGAAGACGATCACGAGCAAACAAAAGCATACACTTCCATCCTAGTAGTAGGGTTTCTATTCAAAATAGTCCAGGAACAGGGATTAAGGTTAAAAAAAATGCTCACTTCCAGGCCTGAAAGATTGGACCCACTCCTGAAAAGATTCTGGAGTCAGACTGCTGAACAGGTGGTTCCCAGGGTTAAATATTTATATGAAATTATCTAGCATCTTGTGAAAGCTCATGCCCAGTCCATAGTGCCTATTCCGTGACCTGAAGGCCACAGTAGGGATGCTTCAGTAGTGAGGCTGATGTGAGGTGCTCAGGGAAAGTCATGTATGATGATGAAGGATATGAGAGAAGCTAAATGTCCCCTGGAACAGCTGCAGATGAAGCAAGTCCGTGTTACGGTACCTGGACTGAATGCGCCTGAGCAGCTGTCCCGCCAGCGGTGCCCTCGGGAACTTCCTCACGCCTGCGCTCAACCCATCTTTTTCTGGGCTGGCTTAGACTTTTTGACTGAGTGTTCCCAGGATTAAGGGAGAAAGCTCCTCGGGAAATAGGAGAATCCAAATGTCACTGAAGAGTCTCAGGTGAGAATTCCTTTTCCCTGGGTCCCTGGAACCCGAGAGGGCCAGGGATTCTAACGCACAAAGTAGGAAAACCAACTTCATGGAGTAGAAACTTGAGAAGTTCTTTCAAGCTCCTTGAAGTCCAGACTCACAAAACTAAGGCCCAGAGAGAGGCAGAAGTCCTAGACTTCTGAGAACCTGCCTCTTCTCAGAGGTGATTTCTGGACTGTCCACCCCTCAGGGAAGACCACATTCCCTCCAAGGGTGAGCCCTTACCCTACATGGCACATCAAGAAAATGGTCATCTCAGTATAGCACAAGGTCGCCAACATTTACACCACAAATACATAAAATACAGATGGTCCCCGACTTATGATGGTTCTAAGTTGAAAACATACTTTCAATTTAGAATATTTTCAACTTATGATGAAACTATTCAGGATGTAGCCCTATCGTAAGTCGAGGGGCATCTGTAGTGAAAAGATTCTTTCATTACATTTGGATCTTGAAAATCCCAACAAAGAAACCCTTTGAGGTACTGCTTCCATAGAAAATTCCCATCTTTAATATCAGTCACAAGAAATAATCACTAAAACTCCAAAGGACGTTGTCCTCATACCCATGGCCTTGTTTATAAGTGAAATAGGCAGAACCCGAGTAACCCTGGAAAAAACAATCCTGCTCAAAACAATTTCTCCTCCACTCAGCTGTTCCAGGGCTAGAAAATCCACTGCTGGGGTTGGGTTCCTTTGGGGGAGGCATTGCATTAGGCATGGGGTCTCTTTAGAATAATCTCAGGAGTAGCAGCATGTGCAAGCCACCAGCAAGGGGATGTGAACTCACTTACCAGCTGCCTACCGTAGGAGCACAAGTCCCTAGCAACTCAACCAGGGCAAGGGAGTAAGAGAGACCAGGAACAGCATGAAGAGTTCACATGATGCACAATTTTACCTGGGACCAAAAAAAAGAGAGGGCAGTGAGGAGATGGGCTTTTCTAAGAGATTTACCTGTCACCAAATGTGGCCTTCACTGGAGGAGATAATGGAGGTTATTGTTGGCTGGTCTCCCTGGTGCCAAAGGAGTCCATGAAACCATTGCAATTAAATCTAATTTTGAATCCACCAAATTAGATAGTACTGAAGATTAATATAAAGCTCTCAGTGACTGACGTGGTTCCATTCACCCTACAGGCCACAAGGCTTCAAGGCATTAATTAATGCCTTTGACGCCAAATGTTGATGTTTCTAAATCACTGTCTGATCTTCCCTCCACCCTGTTTCCCCCTCTTAACAACAGCATCTTAGTGACGTGATTTCCTTGAGGAGATTATGATTTTATCCTGAAGTCTCCTTTATAATAGTTTTTTCTGCATATTAAGGTAAGCCGTTAGCAAGCCCCAGGAACACATAAAACTACGAAAAGCCTGAAACAACCTTAAAAATTACATATTGACTTTTTTCAGAGTAAGCAGTAATGTTCAGCCATAACTTTGTAAAGTAAGCAGGGACGTTGTTAAAAGTGGGAGAAGAAAATTGGTAATTATCTTCCAGCCTCTACTCCCATTGGGTGAAAATGAAGTTGAGATGGAACTAGAAATAAGAAACAAAACATTTACGGTGCTCTGGCAGCAGATTTTTCACCATAAATGGCAAGAAAGAAGAGCAGAGGAACACAATCTTAGATATTAGATTAGCGGCCAATAAAGCTTTCCCATCCTAGTATCACACCATGGCTCCTGTGACCAAATAAAGCACAGCTTGTGACACTTCACTCCACGGTAACCTCTCTCCTCTCTCTCTGTTTTTTTAAAGTAATGGGTTCACTGTTGATTAAAATTGCTCATTTCCAACACAGCTGGCTCTCTGGACTTCATAAACACATTGAATATTCATCAGGTACCTTAGGCAATGAAGAGGGAAAATTGTGTTGTGCTAGCAGAACACAAACAAGAGGCAGACTCGGTCGTATAAGACCAGGAGAAGCAGGACCTTCGTACCAGAGTCCACCCTCCTGGAGTTTTCTAACCAGAAGTAAACAAAGTACTGAAAGTGGAAGACTTCCAGGAGGGGGGTGCCCACCCCTCTAACCAGCCATGAAATAGGAATGCATGGGAGAAACCCTCCTTTCCTCTCATGTCCCCAGAGAGACTCTGCAGCTCCCCAGCCCCTCTGCTCAGGCCCTAGAACAAGGGCACAGGAGAGGTCAGAGCCAGGGGTCTAGGGTGTGGAGAGTGTGATCCTGCCAGGACACACCCAGCAAAGACATTTTTGAGTCTCCTGTCTGTCCAACATGGGCCCTCCTTATAAGGTTGACTCCACTACTAAAACATCAAGAGTTATTTTATAAACAATATACCTGTGGTAGGCTGAATAATGGCCCCCAAAGATATGAGGTCCTAATTTCTGTAACCTGTAAAAGTTACCTTATTTGGAAAAAGGGACTTTACAGATATGATTAACTTAAGGATCTTGAGATGGGGAGTTATCCTGGATTATCTGGGTGGGCCCTAAATGTAATCACAATTGTCTTAACAGAGGCAAAGGGAAGTTTGACCCAGAAGAGGAGGAGACTGTGACCGCAGAGACAGAGATTGGAGTGATGCATCCACAAGTCAAAGAGTGCCGGCAGTCCCCAGGAGACAGAAGAGGCTAGGAACAGTCTTTCCCCACCACAGCCTCCAGAGGGGTGAGGCCCTGCTGACAGTTTGATTTCAGCCCAGTGATACTGATATCAGACTTCTTCCTTCTAGAACTGTGAGAAAATTAATTTCTGTTGTTTTAAGCCACCGAGTTTGTAGTCATTTGTCAAAGCAGCCATGGGAAACTGATGCAATACCCAAGCAAAGGAGAGAATACAGAAAAATGGAGAATGTTTAGGATAGAGAATTTTATGGACTGAACTGTGTTCCCTTAAAATTCATATGTTGAAGCCTTAACCCTCAACATGACTGTATTCGGAGGTATGGCCTTTAAAGAGGTAATTCAGGTTGAATGAGCTCACAAGGGTGGGACCTGAATTGGATAGGACTCATGTCCTTATAAAAAGAGGAGGAGACACTAGGGGTGCACACGCAGGGAGGAAAGGCTACGTGAGGACTCAGTGAGACGGTAGCTGACTGCAAGCCAAGGAGACAGGTCGGGAGCAACCAAGCCTGCTGGCACCTTGATCTTGGACTTCCAGCTTCCAGAACTGTGAGAAAATAAATTTCTGTTGTGGGCCACCCAGTCCATAGTATTTTGTTATGGCAGCCCTAGCCAACGAATACACAGAGTTAACAAAGAAGAGCCCCTTGAAGAGTTAGATTCTTTAAGGAAATAAGGCCAGGATGACCTCACCTCCCTGTTCCTTAGTCTCCACTGTAAGAAGAGAAGTTCACACTGATTTAGTGGTGCTCTGGCTGGTGGCAAGGAAGGGAGAACATTCCAGGCAGGAGACCGGCAGGAGCAAAGTCTACCCCTGCACTAACATCTCCAGAAAGCATCCCCTCCTATGAGTGCACAGGAGAAAGCATCTTTCATGTGCCACATGTTCAGACGGGAACACAGTGTCCAATCTGATGCAGGTGTGATGCCTGAGCCCACAGGCTAAGTCACCTGCCTTCAGGAGGGTCACTGTCACTCACAACTGATTGCTGCTGGTATAACCTTAGTCAAGTGTATGCATGGTGGGCAGACTTAGGGGAGATGGGGGGAAATAAAAGATTTAAAACATGTTTTGAGGCTTGTTTCCAGCCCCAGACAGCATTTGATATGGGTAGAAGCCAGACTCAATCCCTGTCATCCAGATAACAACAAAAGGGAGGTGGAAAAGACCGCAGAGGGGGTGCTCAGTTGTTGCGAGGGACATATTCTTCCAGTAGAAGTAGGAGTACTTCTTGCCAAGGAATACTTTTTGGGCAAGAAGTATTCCTTCCCACACAAATGCCAGGCACGGTTAAATAGGCCTTCCCAGTATGCAGGGGGCACATCAAAGAGGGGGTCAGAGGGTTCACTAGGACCCAAAATGATGTGGGGGACGTTTAAATACCTTGCAGGAAGCCGACTGGCAAAGACACAGCCAGTGTGCTGGAGGTGGAGCCCCACCAGGCAGCGCTTCCCACATCATGGCACACAAAGAGAATTATGATATTGCAACGGCACCATGGGGAAAGGAAATGTTCTCATGGCTGACCCAGGCCCCACCTACCTGCCACAGGTGCTGGGGGTTCAATGCCTCTGCACCCTCAGAACACATTCAACACCAAACATTTTTATGTGGCTTCCTGTCACCTCATTGGCCCCTGGCTATGGGATTACCCTGCAGCTCTTCAGGGCATTCAGAGTCCTCTCTGAAGGCAAAAGTGGGTGAAGGACAAGTGTGGCCCTAGAGGGGATGCTGAGTGTCGCACCAGGTGAAGCACAACTTGATCTTGGTGGCAGTGGGGGTGGCCACAGTAGGGACAAAGCAAGTCCTTCATCTATGATTGGGGGGCCCCCCCCAATGTTTTTGTTTTTATTTTGTGGGTGAGTTCTAAAAGTATTTTTAAATACTTTATTTTTAAAAATATTTTAAACTTCTCTAAATGACCATCTAAAGTCCCAAACGAATAACCTTCAGAGACTCTCCTTTACCAAAGAAAGCCCAAACTCTAAAGCAGGCTTACCAGGCCCTCCATCAACTCTTTATGTTAGTGGCAGAACCTGGACATAAAATCCAAATTTAATCAATGAAAGTTGGATGCTGACTCTCCCCAACACCCTAATCCATACCAAGAAGATGGATTTGGATCTATGCTGCTGAGGGTTAAATGGGAGGAACAAAGAAGATAAACATCCTTGCTCCTGGGTGGGGTACGTCATTCAGAACTTCTTGCTTTAAGGCTCAGCTTTTTTAAAACTTGAATCATTTCTCTCTCCTCCTTTCCTACCAGCGGGTGGGGTAATATGGGTCTGAGGTCCCCTTATGACTGGAAAGCATCCACTTCCTTCCTTTTCTTAGAAAACCAAGCAGGAACCAGGTAGTCCAGGAGATGTTATCTCAACTGCTTCTCGTTGGGCTTGGAGGAGACAAAGGGTCCTCATAGCTCATCCAAGGTTGGCCACGTGCATGACCCAGAATAGGCACCGACATAAGGTGTTAGGGATAAAGCCCTACCTAGTTGATGATGATAGCATATCCCTTTCCTGGAGTCTTCCTCAGAGATTGACAGTGGTAGCAAGAAATAGAATAGGATTTGGGTTTTAGGATCTTGCCTATCTTCTTTTTGTAGACATGACTAACCAGTAGGTCTTCAAACTGTGACCAAGTAGGCATTAACCTTTGGGCCACTCAATATTATACTAGCTCTCCTAGAAAATGTTATGCAACACTAATAGCCTATAGCTCCATGTGGATTGATCTCATTGCAGCTCACAGTGGAAAAAACAAACAAATCGTGATGTAGCAACAAAGAGTAATTAAGTGTTTTTAATATTTATATTCTTCTCTCAAAGAACTCCAAAGGAAATCTAATTCCTAATCCATAGCTCTGCCAGAATTTTCCTGGAGGGTGTGGAGAGAAGAGGGAGAGGGGTTATGACTACTTACATATTATCTTTTTTATCTATTATATTTCATAATAAGTTAGTCTATAAGCACATAGAAGGTCCTTGTCTTAAGTCCTCATTCTCTCTCACACGATTGTCAGAATGTCTGATTCCAATACTGCCCACTCTAAGTCACCACCCTGACTGCAATACTCACCAGGTCCCCATAGCCAGGAGACAAAGTCCGAACTCTCCAAAATGGCACTTAAGGCTTTTCCCCTTCTGGCTTCGACCTACACATCACGCCTCATTCACACCACCAGCCCAACATGCTCAGCTTCCACCACATTGACTGTTGCTGAACTCCCCAAATACCAGACTTTTCAACCTCTATGTCTTTTCATGAGCATCTTCTCTTTTCCCAACCCACTGATACCTCCATCAGAAATGTCACCTGCCCTGTGAAGCCTGTATTAGAACCCCTGGCAATCAGCCGTTCTGTCCTTTTTGGCCACATCACACTTTGCACAGGCCCCTCTATTCAGTGGCTTTCCCATAGTATTACAACCAAGTCTGAGGTCCTGATGACATGGCACCCTCCAACCTGGCTCCCGGCCCAGCACAGGGGCTGTTGTTGAATGAAGGAAAAGACGCAAGAATGAATAAACAGATAAAAAGTAGAGACTAAAATCAGTGCTCATCAAAGAAGGGGTTTCGGTTTTTTTATTAGTCCACAAGAAATGGCTTCTGAGTGGTCTTTGCTGGATACAAGAAATCTCATAAATTCTGAAAAAGAATTTTTGAGAAAGAGAAAACAAAGCACTATGCATTTTCCAACGTATTAAAATGATATAGAGACTAATAGGACTGAAACATTTTTAAAAAATGTATACTTGCAAATGTTTCCATGGATCTAGATTGTTTTTCCATATTTACAAGTTTTAGTTATTTACCTTGTAAAAGAAAATAGCCCTATAGAAAATAATTACTCTTTGCTTCAATAAGATATAGCCATTACAGCAGGCTTTTAAAATGTTGTTGGCTTAAAGGACAAGAATGTGATTTGGATCCTGTAAGCACTTAGAGTCCTGAACAAGCCTAAACAAACATTTTTAATCAGCATTAGTGCTTTAAGAAATTTTTAATCTGTCACTTAAGAGACACTAATGTACAAGTTGGCAAAAAAGAAAAAAAACCTGTCACCTTTACCATACATTATCTAAATGTGCTAAAGCAAATGCATTTCAGATACCCTGCCCTGCTGTGCAGGAACACGTAATTGGATAGGAAGTCAGCAGCAACTAATTTTATATCCCAATTGGTGTCATTGGCTATTTCTAGGACAGCCAGATAGTGCCAAGAATAAAGAAATTTAAATTATCTGCAAAAACAAAAAGGGACAACACGTAAAAATTAACTGTAGTGCCTCCTGGTGCAAAGCAAAAATTGAATCTTAGGCTCTCCAAATATTTTTAAATGATATAAAATATGATTTTAGTTCAATAGTTTTCTATAGTCAAAAGATTTTTGAAAAGGAGACAAAAAAGAAAGAGCAACCTAAATGACAAGAAAACATATGGGAAAGCACACACCTGAAGAAAGATAGGAGAAACTACAAGCAAATGCAAGAGTGACTTCACAGAAAAGAAAATACGGTGACACCAAGCAGGGCTGTCCTGCATCCCTGGACATATATGTGCATCCCTGACAAATATTTTTTGCAGGGTCCCTGTCTATATAAACAATTTGATTTTTAAAATGTTTTACAAAATTCATGGGTCTATGTGAAGCATAATGATTTATTGATGAAGATATAGAATATTGGGTAAAGAAGAGGTATTTTGTATTTCTTATTGTCCAATCGGTGTAAGCGAAGATTATTCACAGTGTCTAGGTACCATCACTTCCTGTGCAGGTGCCAGAACCATCTCTTCGTGTCCTTTATTGTTAGATGTGCTAATTTCACATTTCTTACTAGGAGAAAAAGATAGCAACACCGTTAGTACTCACATCACCACGGCTCTTCAGAATTTGTCTGTATCGAAACAACATAGGTTTTCTTGCATTTCCCTAATGTCATTTATTTAATGCTGATTATATCATCACGCATGATGCTGCATCATCCATCCTGTCACCCATGAATCCTGGCTTCCAGTGACTCTCCCAAGGGTTGTCACTGTGCTTTGTATATGATGCCCACAATGTTAAGCCTTGCCCAGAGTGTGCAGGAAAACGTGAATATTAATTCATTTTCTGATCATATAAAATGTATTGTTTGAAATTTTATAGCATAAACATAGAATAACACATTTTCCAACCATATCTTCTCTTGAACTCCTAGGGTAATCTCTGCATTTCTCAAATGTGATTTCTTTCAATGTTGGCAGCTCCTCTGCCTTCCATACACTACCAACAGTGGGAGAGGGGAGAAGGGCTATGAGTAGGAAAACAAGAATGGTCTTATTTGTGCAAGGAATGTCCATCCCTCACCAACACAGCTTAAGCTTGGAGAGATCAACTTCAACACATTGACGGGAGGTAAGAGAGCATCAAGCAGAAGTGCCAAAAGCTGTCTGAGGACAGGAAAAGGCATAGCCACTTCTGGAGGAATGCTTGGGGAAGGGTTTTGGCCATCCTGGTGCCAGGGATGGGAGGTACACAGGGCAAAGGGTGTGTGATGCCACCTTCACTGCCCTGGTGTACGGTAGACCACAACCTGCTTTTTATCAGAACATGGGGATGTGAGAGCTGATGCATGGTCCCCGCATGTGGCTCAAGCCCGAGGGCTACAGTGGGCCATGGCTGCTCCAGAGGCCTGAACTCATGGGTTCTACATGAGAGAGTCATCAAAAGTGTGTCTGCACTTGTATGGTGGCTCAATATCACACAGTCTCAGCAAAGAAAGACCAGGCTACCCTGGAGAGCAGTTGCATGTCAAGGCACCCTCCTGGGACCAGAGCCAGGCCAGAGGCCTCAGAATGAACCCATCATATGAGTCCTGGAGCTTCTTGGGGCATCTGGTCAACCTCATATGAATGATGGGGAGTAGAGATCAAAGAGCACCCCAAAGGGGAGAAGTGGGGACCAGGATGCTGTGGAACCCTGCCCAGATGTCACTGTCACCCCAGATGTTCCCAGGGGAACTTTGAAAATGTTGAGGAAGGCACTCCAAAACATGGGAGGCCCTGAGGCTCAGGGCCTGGGACAGACAAGCCAGGGTCCAAGGGCTGTGCTGACATCAAAGGTGACCAGCCACATCTGTTACCAACCGGAAGAATTATGGAGGAACCTGAGACACAGGGCAGTTAAGCAAATGTCCAACACATAGCTACTAAGTGGTGGAGTCAGATTTGAACCCAAACAGTCTGACTCTAAGGCCTGTGCTCCCTGTTCCCCTGATAATGAGCAGTCTGTGACCTTGGGGTAGAGCAGAGATAACTGTACCTACTTCACAGGATGATTTTGCAGGGATCTGCTAACTTTTTCTATAAAAGGCCAGATGATAAATTCTTTAGGCTCTGTAGCCCACACAGTCCTTGCAACGACTGCTAAATTCTGTAGCATGAAAATAGCCATAGACAATGCATAATTGAATGTGTGTTGCTGTGTTCCAATAAAACTCTGCACAAAAACAGACGGTAGGCTGAGTTTGGCTCCCAGGCCTTAGCCTGCCAACTATTTGTTTTGAGAATTAATTCAGATAATGCCAATAAAGGTTTTATATAGTTATCTGTACTTGGTAAACATTCAATAAATATTAGCTGTTCTTATCACACCAACAAAATGACTATACTTTAAATTTGTTGGTTTAAGGTTCTGGGGTGCCCACTGTTTTTTTAGTCTCATTATTTTACAGTTACATTGTACATACTTGAAGGAAAATAATGGGTGAATAAATGTTTCATTACTTGAATTCTTCTTCATTACAGTTATTTTTCAAAACCTCTTTTTAGAGTTATTTTCCACTGAAAACTCTCATTGACTTTGAAATGTGTGAGTCAAAGGAACTAATGTCACTTAGTGTAAATTTATTATATATTTGAAGTAAAATGTTTCCATTCCTTCTTATTTATATTGCAGTAATATAAAATACAGGACATTTTATATGATAAAAAATCAGTTTTTTCAAACCTACATTACATTTATGTAATACATAAATAATCAGCTTTACCATCACTTGTTTGTGGTTCCCACAGACATTTATAGTATCGTTTATCTGGAATCTACACAGGACTTTTCTTTTGTGAACAGCGTTTCTTGTCTTTGGGAGATGCTCCCTGCCTCCATGTTGTTCCTGTGGTTTAAAACAGCTGCCATCAGTGTCCACTGGTCTTGAGGCGAGCACTGCACCCAAGCTGTGAGCTGCAATGGTTGGCTGCTTCTGCCGGTCGTGTTTCTGGCCATCGGGAGGACGTTTGCCAGACAGAACAGAACCAACAAGTACAGAAAATCAGCGTCCAGGGACGGAGGGCCAAAGACTCATGATGTTCAAATCCTCAGTCCAATTATCCCTGAGGTCCAGCCACACCCCTACCCTCCCATACTTTGGGTATGAGAGACAAGGAATTCCCCTTTTGCCTAAGCAAGTTTCAGTTGATCTTGGACTATGACATCACCCTTAGCTGATGTGAATCACCCCTACTTGGCTTTTCCCAGGGGAAACCTCTGTCACTCACCAGATACATGCCTTTGGCACCACAGAAAGTAACTTCTAGAGAATAACGCTCACTTGAGGACAGAACTCAGCTCAATGTTTTATACTTCAGTCATCCAGAAGACCAGACAGAAACCACAGGGTCAAGGAGAGAATGACCTTAAATGGCCAGGTATGGTTTTTGCATTTATCTTTTATAACTAATACAATTGGGAACATTGTACCCAATTAGGGAAAACAGATAAAAAGCTGGTATCACTGGGCTAAGAGATATCAGGGATCATCTTGCAGCAAATGGCCTGTACTCAGAGTTTTGTAGTGAAACATAATTTTAGGAAAACCTAGTAAAAAAAAATACATAAATAAGTAGCAGAACTCTCTAATTTTTTAAAAAAAAATTTCTATAATTCTTCCCTGGTTTCTAGGGACTCATCAAATGGCCATTTGGTGAGCAGATAACCAATATGGCTACACATTTGGCACAATGGTCCAGTTCTCCCTGTATCCCCCTGTGCAGATTGCTGATTTTTACAGATTAACCTATTTGGTGTCCTTAAGGGTGAGAAGAATCAACTATGCAAATATATTTCCATCTGCTGTTCAGGCAGCAGGTGTGAAGGAAAGAGCAAGTCCTCTTGGAGTCAGAGATCTGAGTTCAAGCTCTACCTAGACTATTTATTTAAGTGGGCTATTTAAATTTTCTGAGCCTCGGTTTCCTCTTTTGTAAATTGAGATGGTGAGATTATTTGCTTCACAGGGATGAACAGGATAATATATGCAAAAGGAAAGACAAAATATTCTTAACCACTTGACTTTCAAGAAATCTTCCATCGTGAGTAAACACCTTAATTTTCTAACCCTCCAAGGGCACCAATCATTCACATATTAGTGTGAATTAATCAATCTATTTGCTTCTTCTGGGAACAGCCCTGAGGAAATGGATGTTCTAAAGTGGTGGGGGTAGGGATTATTTGGGGAGGTGGGGTACTTCAAAAGGAAAGAAGGCTTTGACAGTATTCCAAAGGAAGATAAAGTTGAACATTTAGAGACTAGGACGAAGGGATCTATCAACGGCACGGATGAAAGGGTTGAGGAGGAAAGGGCCCCAAAAGAATACAGTAGAAAGAGAAGTTGGAGGTCATCAAAGAACAGCTTCATGATTTTCTAAGAGTCAGTGCTGGGGACTGGACTCCTGGCTCCCCAACAAGCCCATTATGTTCCCTTCTTTTCCCTTGTGACCCCAAGGAAGGCAAGAATCCCCGTCATACCTTCTAATGATCAGCGCCTCTGCAGCAAGAGAAGGTGAGCAGAGATTAGAGGGTTTCATCTGGCCGAGGCCCATCACATCACAACCACACCTGACCCAGGAAATCAGGCCGTGCTCAGCGCCAGCCGTAGTCTGCCAAGCTGCAGAGAAGATGCTGCCAACCAGGGTTTTCTGTGAAGCACCATGTACCTCTCTGCCAGGAAGTGCTTTTGAAAGGCAAAAAAACAGAGAGCAGACACCTAACTTCATAAAAACTAACAAGTGTCTAATCCTCACAGCAGCTTGCTTGTACAGCTGTGGTGGGTGGGTGTGACATCTCCTTTACCCACATGCCTGCCAACCACAACACTTGAGGAGAACTGTTTCATAAAGGGATGGAGAGAGACAAACACCACCAGGGACTCTACAAAAAATGATTTGAGAATGCCCTTCCTGTCAAGAGTACTTGGTCCAACTACATTTAATTTTACTAATATTCTTCTGTTAGAGATTGTGAATTTTAGAGGGCAAAACTCTATTTTCCAGAATCTTCCACATTTTAACTGCCTATTAATTACCTCCGCTTTGTCAGCTGGCCTCACACACAGGGCCTAAATGTTTAGTCTGCAGTTTGTATAATCATTCTCCTGCTTCATAATTAATCTCCAGAGTTACTCAGCTCTGAAGGCACTACCATAAGGTCTGTGGTTTTCATGTTCTTATAATGTAGAATGACTTGCTCAGGTGTTGAAATGAATCTTTAAACAGTACCAGTCCTTTGTTTTTTGTTTTTGTTTTTTTAAAGACAGGATTTCGCTCTGTTGCCCAGGCTAGAGTGCAGTGGCATTATCATAGCTCACTGCAGCCTCCAACTCCCGGGCTCAAGCGATCCTCCTGCCTCAGCCTCCTTAGTAGCTGGGACTACAGGCATGTGCCACCACACCTGGCTAATTTTTCTATTTTTTGTAGAGACGGGGTCTCGCTATGGTGCTCAGGCAGGTCTCGAACTCCTGGCCTCAAGCAATTCTCCTGCCTCGGACTCCCAAAGTGCTAGGATTACAGGTGTGAGCCACCACACCTGGCTGAGTACTGGTCCTTTGAACAAGTTCCCAATGTGACACCTACTTCTCAGGGTCTTGGGTCGGGAACCAGGTGAGTGGGTTCTGGGGGCAGTGGAGGGTGAAAGAAGCCCTCTTTGTTTGCATTATGCACGTGGAAGAAGGAGTTTCCACACATCCTAAGGCAAGAGGACATCCCCACTCCATTTTTCAAACTGGTGCTGACCAAGTTGGAGTAGGAATGAGCTTTGAGGAGTCCCCACCCTGGCCTTGCACACCCACCTGCCATGGCTCATCTTCCGTTGGACTTGGCGCAGTGGAGTCAGCAAGAATGGGTCTGCCCAATGGGAATAGACTCCTGGCTGCAAGAGAAAAGCAGAAAGGAAAGGAAGCCCAAGATGGCTCAGAGGAAAAGGGGATTCACAGAGGGTTACCATGTCTGAGTAGGTCTCTCGTGGTGCATGAAGAAGCTCCTATCCCACCAGTCAAGGCCCTCTAGAGTCCAACACACTAGCTATTTCTAGCACTATCTCCAATCATTCACCATCCCGAAACCTCGTTTCAGCCAGATTGGCTTACTCATTCACCCTTGAGCACATGGATCTTCACCACCTCTATCATTCCGCTCATGCCTTCTGCCTGCCTAGAATGCCTCCTTTCAATACTCAGCTCTAACCTACCTCCTCCAGGGAGACTTTGTTTTCCTGCCAGCTCCAAATCATCTCTTGCCTCTTTGAAACAACTCCATGCATTCCATTTATCAATTAGCCACGCTCTCTGCTCCTCCTCCCTTGTATTGTTATCCTAAAGCATCATTCATATTTTTATGATGACTTAACTTGGCATTGTTGATGTATTCTCTTTACAAATACAAGTATCTTGTCTTATTATCATCCCATCTCTCATCAACAATACTCAATAAATGTCTTTATCTGATTTAGTTCATTTACAAGTTCTTTGCCTTCCTAGCAGAAGCCAGAGGAAGAAGCAGAAGACGTGTGATTCAGCCCCTTTAGCAACAACATTTAGATGTTTAGTTCATTTATTAATTGATACTATAATTTTAGGAGCTGCACTTATTTTCTTACTCCTGCATTGTAACTGTATGCCTACTACCAGAATGTGTATAGTAAACTTGTTTTGTTTAGTTTTGTTTTGGTACTAGACTAAGAGCCAACTTGTTTGCTACTCTGTGAAAAGGGGCATTAGTCATGGTTACTGAAAAAAGGAGAACATATTCAAAGTAAATATCAATGCATGAGATTGCTTTTCACTCAAAATCTGAACACCCACAGGAGACTGAATTTGTAAATATTTACTGTAACTTATGTTAAAAAATATTGGCTTCCTAAGCTATATTGCTGCCAAAATATTTCTTTCCTGCACGCCTACCCAGAGTTTTGGCCTGTGGCTGGCAACATACCCTTTGCCTTAAGTTACCCTAATAGCAATAGTAAAGCTTTAAGTGTACTTAGGCAGTGAGAGAGAGAAAGAGGGAGGGAGGGCTGGAGGGAGGGAGAAAGAAGGTGGGGGAGGGGAGGGAGAGAGAGAGAGAAGAAAATAAGAAAAATGAAAAAATAAAAATGACAACATAGCTAATGACAAAAGTACTATTTTCAATGGTGTCTGAAGCCTACCATCTGAGTTAAGTGAAACCTCAACCTAACAACTGCAAAAGCTTTATAAAGAGCTGGGGTAAGGATGACTCATCTCCAAAGCTGACAATTTCACAGCTTACACAGGCTTCCTTCTGCTCAAGTACGGGGAACATCCACCTTCTGCACCACAGTCCGCAGCCACATGGCAGCCTTGTACACACATTCTTGGGACCTTGCAGGAAAAATCAGGGAAGAGCTGGAATTCTCACTGAGGTCACACTACCCAGAGGCCAGCTGCCCACCGTTCCCCCCACCACCATCCCCCACCCCTGTCTTCTGGCTCCTGAGCCTACATGAACAATCTCTATTTTCATGTAAAATCAACCTGGGTCCACAACGTGGCACTCTTTTGAGCTCCACAAAGAAATCCACTAACACAAACCCATGAGAAACAATATCACCTTTACTGAAGATACTATGGAAGATTCAGGGAAAGCAAGGCAAGTTACACTGCAGATCTCATAGCAACAATTTACACCATCAAGTACTGCAGTTCTCCCTGCAGGCCCTTTCTGGGCCGCATGAGCACTGTCTATTATTCTCTCAGCAGAGCCCAGCCTCTACCCATCACCTGGTTTCAAAGCCACTTCCACATTTTTCAGGTATTTCTTACTAGCAACAGCCCTGCTTCTCAGTACCAATTTTCTGTCTTAGTTTGCTTTCTGTTGCTAAAACAAAATACCACAAAATGAGTAATTTATAAAGAAAAGAAATTTATTTCTTACAGTTCTGGAGGTTGGGAAGTCCAAGGCTGTGTAGCTGCATCTGGTGAGGGCCTTCTTCCTGGCTCATTACTTGGCAGAGGGCATCACATGGCAAGAGGGCAACAGCCCAGCCCAAATCCTTGCAAGAGCTGTTAGATATGAAAAAAGACTGGCCACGTAATTTGTAGGGCTCAGCGTAAAGAGTAAATGTGGGGTGGAGTCCCTTGTTCAAAAAGTATTAATAATTTCAAGACAGTGACCACAGAGCATTAAGCCAAACCTGTGGGTCTACACTGGTCACATGCTCTTAAAGCTAGCCCTGATATGAAAAGTCCTAGGAATTGCAGCCATTTGCATGAAATGTGTGCCATGACCAATTAGTGTGCAGCACAATAACAATTGTGTATTTCATAATTATATAAATGAAAATATGTAATCATTATATACACACTACTTTGTAATAATATAATGCAAGGTATTGTTTTTACCAGCTGTAGGGTTTACTTTGTTGAATGGCATATTGATTACAAACCAAACCCTGTTCATATGCCAACAATCTTCAGAGGGACCTGGTGGCAATGCATCTACTCAAAAATTTTAATTTGAAGAGGTTATGGGTAATGTGACTTAAAAAGGTATCTCCTTAAACAACACCAACCATGACCAGCAATAATAGATTTAGGAGCTGAAAATAAATCTTCCATTTAATTCAGGACAAACTAGCTAACTGAAATTATACTGTAGGTCATATTAACAGAGGTAGTTCCTAGACTTTGGGATTTTATAGACCAGTGAAATTTCCAAGAAATTTAGGAGATAGACATGAAGTTGACACATTTCAATTTTGCCATGTAAGCACATCAAAAACCATCAATTCATTTAAAAAGGATATTTATGACAAAAATTAACAAGAACATTATTTTAAAATAAAGACGGTTCTTTAAATTAAATGAATTTAGTATTTTGAACAACTCACACTGTCCCAGTTTTTCCTCACTTAGCAAGAGACAGGTAAAAGCTTTTCCTCCATCAGCATGGTCAGCCCCTGACAGCTATGAACTGTGGGTTTAGGCATCAGCGGCTACAGGAATGTCTATAAAGAGGACTGAAGTATTTTGCTTTAATTTGGATAATTCTTTAAGGCCCACAGCCAATTCTTTGTTTTGGAAAAATAATTCATCATCCAGATATCAGCTTCCCCCTTCCTCTGCTCCCAAGCTCCAATCCTCAGAGATTTGGTTAAATCTGGCCCAAACCCCCAAATCTATGTCTTTGGATGCTCGGAAGCACTTTTCATGTTTTCTAAGTATCTGTGCCTTGGTTCTCTCTTTGTCTCCAAACTTCTGTATTCACGTGGAATGTCTCTTGTTCAAGTCCATTCATTGTCTCCATTTTTAAAAACGTTGATTAAGTCAACTTCTTTGAAGCTTGTTGGGCGTGTGGTCTTCAGCCATCTTCCTCAATTCACTTCCGTTCTCCCTTTCTCCATCCTTTATCTCCCTGGAACATCAGAGCAATCCTCTTCCTCTTGCAGAACAGTTCTGCCCCCAAGCACATGCCTTGAGTATTTAGCATCTACAACAGCTGGGCTTCCAAACTAGGATTCCACCCCTGAAGAAGTTCGGGTGTATTCAATGTTTTCCCCATTCATTACTTATCATTAAGCAATTCCACATACTCATTGAAACTTACCCCGGTTACTTTCAATGATCTCCCGCTCTTCTGAATTTATGCATTGCTAAGGGTCTGTACCACATCGTATGATCTTTGTCCTGTGTGCTTTACTAGTGTCTCATGTCTATTTGTCTTGCTCCTCAATTAGGTTTTAATGTATTTGAGAGTAAGGACAGGAATTCTTACACTGCTAATCATTCATTCAGCAAGCAAGCCTTTGGGTGTCTATGATGTGCCAGGCATACTTAATACAGAGGCAACATCGACCCTTGAGGAGCTCATCACTTAGGAAGGGGTAGAAGCAGATATAGAGTCAGAATTACAATACACTGTGGAAAGTGCTATAATATAGATGTGAAGAAAATTTATAGGAGCCCAGAAGAGGAAATATTAACGCTACGCAGGTGAGTTGGAAAAGGCCTCTGAAGGATGCACACGAGATCATAGGAGAAGGGCATTCCAGACCGTAAGACAAATATGCACAGACACAGAGTTAGGAAAGGGCAAGTCATGTAAGGAAAAATCAGAGTTCAGTGTAACTAGGGCTCGGAGCTTCCAGAGCGGTTGGAAAAGAAGTAAAGATGTCAGGCAGGCTATAAAAAAGCCTTCTGAATTCCTCACAGCTCCTGGTCTATTGCTGGATTCATAGTCTGTGCCTAATAAATGATAATCTGTACCTTGATAGATCACTTCACCATCTTCAAAGAACTTTTACATTAATAATCTTTGGTCTTACAACAACTCTATAGATAAATAATTTTTCTCCTCCAAATTTACAGATGATAAAATTTAGGCTCAGAGAATTTTAGCGATGTGCTTCAAGTCACCCAGCTAGGTAACGTCAGGTGAGACTAGCTCTTCTAATTCTAAATCCAAAACTCTTTCCACCACCCAGGTCATGGGTGAGCACCCAGATCCAGGGCTATAATCATTACAAAAACCTCTAGAGCGAGATACAGTGTGGCTTCATAGAAAGAGAATGAGCTTGGGAGCCATACTATCCAAGTTCAAGTCACTTACGATCTGTGTGACCGTAGGAAAGTGACAAAAATCTCTGAGCCTCTGTTTTGTCTCACTGTCAACGCTTTACACGGCAAGCCTTCTTCACGGAAGCATGGATGAGATCAAAGCATAGAATCCCTCCGTAAATTGTAAGTCGCAATATGGACATTACGACACTATTTTTAAGTGACTATTCAACAGACAGAGGAAACTTTAATTGCACATTACCTTCCAAAAAATAAATATAGACTTATTTTAAGTTATACCCAATATTTTTATTTTGGCCCAAATAGTCTGATGTGCCCGTAAAGCTACTCATTCTTCCTTGTTTTTCCTGGATTGTACTTTATGGGCTCAGCTTTATTGCTAAAATGAATTATAAACCCACTTACATATGAATCCTTTGCTGTGCTCATTTCACACCGCAAGGTCTACTTTTGGGGGGCGGAGAAGGAGAATTGACAGTGACTACAAGCTTCTGTAAGAATTTGTTATTTGCTCAGATAAAATGGTTCCTTTCTCCACGGGCTTCCCTTTGAAAGAAATTGGTTAAGAGTCGCCCTTTTCCAGAATCTTTGTATCATTAAACTACTGCCACTAGGGTGCAGGATGGAGGAAGAGGACACAGGGAAATGCCATGCAAATGTCAGTGGATCTGTCAACACCCACCCCAGCATTTTTGCAGGCCCATTAGTCAGCTTTCCCTCTAAGTGTCGACATTCAGAAAAACCACACAATCGACTTAAAATTAAAAATGACCTCAATGATCCAAACAATGGTAGAATAATGAGACAAAAACAGCAGTGAAAATAACGTAGGGACCCTTATGATGCACCCCAAATCACATGGGCTAATTTTTATATACCCCTGCAACCCCCTCCCCAAACCACTAAGCTTCTCAATCAGTTAATGCCATCTAGCATGGAAAAGAAGAAAAAAAAAAAATCACAGCGCTCACAGCCAATATTTTCCACTGAGCCAGCCACCCCTCTTTTTTTTTCCTTCCCTGAAGTTAATAGTGAAAGCCCTGTTTGTTTCACAATGCATTAATTCTTGCTGCTTGCAAGAAATTATTTTTGGAGGTATCATATTTTAACGTAAGTTTCCATGAATCTTTCCACATGATTCCCTTGCTTTTAAGCACTGCCCTCCCAGCCAGGCTCACCCAACAATGCCCACGCTTCATACACCCTCAGCCCTGGGACAGGCCAAACACTGTGTTCACCTCCTAGACCACAGCCCTGGGTGCTGCTCAGGAAGGAGAGAACATTTGCATCTGAGCTCAAGTGTCATGGTGGTTTTCAGCTGGCAAAAGCATCTGAACATAGTCATAGCACTTTTCGTGCTCATGAAGGGATTTTCCAAAAATCTCAGCTATGTTTTGAAATCTGCATTATTATAGGCTATAGCTCCTTCCTCTCCATCCTTTCTCCAGCTCTCTGGCCTCCCAAATGGTTCAGAGCAGAACTTTTTGAAAACACAGCCAGAGGAAAGACTGGCTCTTTTTGCTAAAGATTAAAACAAGAGGCTGATTAAAAGAAAAGTCACATTATATTCTTTCATGTTTTGATTAGCCTAATTATCCTCATTTTTGTTTACTGACTGTGTCCTTCATTCAAAATGCCAGAATTAGAAAGTTTGTCTGCAAACGGAAGAAAGTCAGTCTTGAGGTAGGAAGGCCCCCAAACACGCTATACACTCAGCATGGAAGCCACTGGCTAGTACCTTTCTTCTTCCCTTCCAGATCCCATGGGCTATCGTTACATTACAAATACATTCATTCCTTTTCTTCCCTTCATTTTTCTATGTACCATGCTTGTATCTCTTGAATTGAGAACTTGGAAACAGAATGATTGAGTTTACTCTTGTCATTTAAAGAGGTGAGTTGGAGTCTTTAAGCCACAGTTTCCTCTCCTATAACACGAGAATAATACCAAGCTGTTAGCTTGGGTTACTGTGATGATTCAAATGTTATGTCAATCTTATAACACATTGACTAGCACATGATCAGTGCTCAAAAAATGAAAGATATCATTACTGTTACTATTATTACTGGTGTGGTAGACTGTTCCATTGTGGCTCCCCCTCAGGAAGGCACTTCCCAGTATTTGCTCTGGTGTAGTCCCCTCCCACATTGAATCTGGGCTTGATCATGTGATTTGATTTGGCCAGTGAGACTTTAGCAAGTGAGCTACAAGCAGAGGTCTGACAAGCACTTGCGAAGTGAGGTTTGTTTTCTTAGAAAGCTCCCCCTTGGATCCTAGCTGCCGAGAAAGTCTAGGCTATTCTGCTGGAGAGAGTCCACGTGGCAATGGCCTGGAGGATGAGATGCCACATGCAGAGAAAGGCCATGCGGGGGAGACCTGAGGTCCCACTGAGTGCAGTCAACAACCACAGAGAGCACAAGAACTGCCCATAGGCTTTGAGAACTAATAAATCATTGCTGATAGATAACTGAAACACCTAGGAAGGAAAAACCACCCCACAAATTTAGAAGACAAGTTTTACTCAACTGATGAAGACAGCCTGGCAATACCAATGAAGAGCATGGACTTTGGCTTGAATCGATTACAAACTGCATGACTGCAGGCAAATTAATCCTCCTCTCTAAGCCTCAGTTTTACCATCTGTGCCTGAAAATAACAGTAGCTATTGTGAGGATTAAACAAGATAATCCACATAAAACACTTAATTCAGTGCTGGGTACATAGCTGGCATTTAAAAAGTATAAGCAATATTATCATTGTTTTCATTAAGGTGGAAGTAGAAGCATACGATGTTGTTCAAAACACTGGGATATTGTGTTAATAACAAGTTGGCAGAGGACACTACCCAACTTTGTGACCCTGAGGACACACTGGTAAAGAAGGTAAAGAAGCCAGTCATTGATACCCAGGTCATGTCTGCTATGGCAACTAAGTTAAATGACTATGATTGTGTACACTCTCTTTTCCTTTAAAGAAAATATTGACTTTGAGTTTTCACAGGTGCTTTAGATTTACTCACTGGGGCCTTTATGCGACCACCTGTCCTTGTTTTTCTTTTACACGGTGAAGAAGTAATGCTAACCCCAGCAAACCTGGTTTAGCTCCAGGAATCCAACCCAGGAGAGAAAGAATATGCATTGCCTTTCTCCCAGTAATGAGAAGAGTTCATCAGAGCAAACACAGGTTCGGGGAGACTTAACTCACCATGTACCATTTGGACAGTGGGCATGGTTTTAGTCCTAACCAAAGGCCAGGAGTTTACTAAAATCCAAGCATTCCTGGAATCACATAGTCAAAAGGAAGGGGAGCTGAGAGACTGTGTTAAGAGAGAGGCCTCTAACAAATGCAGGTAGTGCATATTAGAGGGCACCTGAAAGATACTATTTTAAAAGAAATCAGGCTTGAGCAGGGGTAGTCATAAACCTTAAACATACATTCCACAACTCGTGATCCTGCACATCTTTAGAGGAAAGCATAGTATTACCTTTGCTGGCAGCTCATGCCTGCTGATAAGGAATGACTGGATATTTTTCAGGTGCATGCACTATTCTGTGAGTGATTTGGAAACTTTTTGTAGGGAATTGGTAAATGGATTTTCCCAGAATCCTAGGACTAGAAGGATTATTGAGCTGATATCCACAGCCCTTATTGTTTTGCTTGGAATGCTTAAATACTCCAGAATTTAATAGTGGCCAGTTCTTCCCTCTGTGTAATTCTTTCTCATCTTAAGACAATTGGGCAGTTTGCGGGACCCTGTGGACTCTTGGCAGGCAGAATCCAACAGATCCACTTCTTATGTCTGCATATCAGCTCACACAAACTTCCTGACAGCCCAGTCAATTTCCCTGGATGTGCAGATTGCCAAGGGAAGCTCTGCTCAGTTCACAAAGTCACCCAAAATACTCTCAGTCTAGCAAGTGAAAGGGGGAGATGTGGCTGGGTCAGAACAAAAATTACAGGAAGGCTGGTCCCACCAAGAAGCCAAAAATCCTACGAAAAAGGCAAAGATGATGTGACTACAAAGAAGAAGGCAAGGCCTAGGAGAAGCAAGGGAAGCCAACAGCAAGCAACAGGAGCAGGAAAGAGAGAGGCCAGCACAGGCTGAGAGGGCAAGGCCCATGTTTCTGCCCACCTCCTCGTTTAAGCCCCTGGTAGCACCTCACTAGGCAAAGTCTCTGCCAGCTCCACTCCCCAGTATTCATACCTGGGCCACCAACCCTCTGCCTCTAGTGGTAAGAGGATGTTAGCTGAAGTCCCCTCTGATTAAAATGACAGGCCACCAGTATGTGACTCCAAGATGTGGAACTCATAGTAAGAATGTCAAGTTGGGTCATTTAAGAGGTGACCCCATCCAGGAGTACCTTCTGGAAAGGGTGTTGTGACCACAGCAGAAAGGGTAGAAGCTGTTAGTTAGTGGTCTCTTGTTAGTGGGACCCAGCAAGAGACTCTCTTGAGGACCCATGGCCAAGAGGAGACCAGCACCAGATCACATGAGAGCCACCAAGCAAGAACTTTCCCAATCCTTTCTCTTCCTCTTCCCCTGCCCCAGCCCTGGGTCATTCAAGGCAACCCAGTGAGTTAAAGGGGAATAGTCAAAGTGCTCCATAGGAAACACAGAAGGTAAGCATGCCTCCCCTCCCCATGCCACACAAGTCTCCAGGCAAAAGCTGACCTGCTCAGAGGATAGCAGAGCTGCTGCTCTAGTTGTGACTATTATTTGGGCCTGTACATTTTTGTTACAAATAAGATGTATTTTTGTGGCTGGATGTAACCAGAGGACTTTTCATTATGTGAGATTTCATCCAAAGGCAGGAGTCAGGAGCCAAGATGAGATTTGCTGGAGCAGTCATGAAAAAAAACATTACTTCATGATCAAACAGGTCAAACTCCAGTTGTTCAAGGTATTGGTTAAATGTTCATTGGTCCAGGCAATCTCTGATGAGCATCTCTCAGAATCAGATCTGGCTGGGAGAGAGCAATGCAAAGGCAGCTCAAGCTGGAAGATCAGGTTGCTGAAGTTTTATGCCTTCTGCAGCTGCTGGGGTGGGGGGACCCTTCCTTTGCCTGCTTTGCCTCTGTCCCCCCCATTTCTCCAAAAACTCCTTCCTATTGACTGTGGCCAGCCCTGCTGGCCCCTGCATAGCTAACTACCCACAGGGCCTGAGACCAGATTATTTCAAGCTTTTTTAAAGAGGAGAACCCTTCTTTCCTTCAAAAGAAGTTGTTGGAATTTTAGAGAACCAATACAAAGCATCACTGTCTTACCAGCTCATATTCAGAACCAATAGAAAGGGAGGAAATCAAAACATCATTTTTATTACTGGTGAAGCTACTGGAGACTATGGCTTAGGCGTGAGGACCATATAAGTATGGCAGCATTGTTCCCCCAAATTAAGTGTATCCACAGCAGCCCTGGGCAACCCCCAAGTCTCCCATGAAGGAGTCAGCCCTGGTAAAACAACAACACAAAGGAAACAAGGAGACCAGAATACACAGCCTCTGAGGCAGGCTGAGCCCAAAGCTAGAGGGGAGAGGAGGAGTCTGAGCCCCTCATGAGATAAATCACTCCTCCTCCTCTGGGGCAAGAGAATGAGGGGGCGGAAGTGTTAAAACTGCCAAGTTCCTCCTACAGGGAAACAATAGGAGTCATGACTAAGTGTGCACTTGTTGCTGCCACGTAAGTCTTGCTATTAAACAGGTCAGAGCTGTGCTTCTTGGTTGAAGAGGATGGGGAAGGTGATGGCCCATGCACCCCAGCCTCTCACCCCGTGGTGCATCCTGAGCCCACTTGGGAGACTCATTTCAACTGAGCATCTTTGGAAAACACTGTTTCAGGGCTCCTGGTAACAGATCCTCACATGGACTCAGGACGTGCTGCTGCTGTGACTCATTGATACTTTGATAGATTTCATTTCTGTGGCTTGACACCCAACTCCTTGAGTTTTATGGGTGCCCACTGCTGCCTCTAGCCCAGCACCCCACTGCCCCATCGACTCCTACATACAGCCCGGCCCAACACAGTCACAGGCATCTCTGCGCCTGGGGGGTATGCCCTGCCTGTTACCCAGCCCTCCCTCAGGAACCAGGAAGGGAAGGGCTGAGGCAAGCCAGCTCCCTCTGCCTGGGCCTCATTTAGGAACAAGTGTCACCTGGCCACCTGCTGAGCTCTGACCTTCCTCAGCTCCTAATCTAACTGTGGGCGACCTTTGGGATCTAAAGCCAGCCAGTTGTGCCTTGCTTGGAGCTGGCTCCATTGATAGCCATTCGTCTACTTGCCTGGTCAGAAGAACAATTCCCAGGGAGAGGTAAAAAATGAACGGCGATGTTTACTGACTGGGGAGGAAGAATTGAGGGCAGAGCTGTGTGGATTTATATTGTTGGATATTTACTTCCAGGTCCTTTAAATCCAGTAATTTCCAACTTTTGGGTAGGGGGGCAAGAGGAGAATCATGAATTCCTTGAATAAACTAATGAAAGTCAGAGGCACTTCCTCTCCAGAATGCATAAACTCACATGATGTATATGTATGTGCATATAAATGTGTATATATATACACACATACATATTATTTTATATATAAATCATATATAATACATATTTATATATATTACATATAAAGTATTATTATATATACGTATGTGTGTGTGTGTGTGTGTCAGTGTGTATATATATGTAAAATATAGACTCCCCTGAAACATACATATATGTATACCAGAATAAGAACCCCTGCTTTAAGTCATACAGAGTTTTAGAAATACATGGGACATTAAATATAGTTTGGTACAAAACAAGGATTTCAATTTAACTAAAAACATTATTTTTCTTTTAATAAATTGGTATACTATGCTCTTTTAAAAGTTTAAATAAAGATAATAAAGACAACTAAAACCACATAAAAGATGTGGAGAATTAATTGTATCAGCAACAAGATTGTTACTATAATTGAACTCATATTTAAGTCTGAACTTCCAGGGCAGCCAAGATAAATAGAGAAACATCAGGAAAAGTAACCAATTATTAAGAACTACATGTGAAGTTTTCTGATAGCTTTGAAGGGTACAGAAGAGTTTAAAACATGGTCCTTCTCCTTAAAGAGTAGAGAATAATTTTTATTAGAAAATTCAGAGGCTGAAGGCCAGGACAGGGATATGTGACGTGTTGCACCTTTCATGCTATAGGTGGAGGTTAGGTTCTACAGGAGACAATTAGCATTGTGTGATATAGAAAGAGATAACATTGCTTATTGGGGAACACATCTAGGATTCAGGAAAAATATTACAAACGAGCTGTGGGGAAAATCCAATTTGGAAGGTGAGGCATTCTTTCAACAGATTAATGGGGTGCCTCCAGGAAGAGTCCCGAACCTCAGTGATCCTTCTGGAAGACAACTGAATGCTCATAGTCAATTTTTTTCTTCTAAAGGAGTATTTCTTAAGAGTGCAAAGATATCATCATAGCCAAATGCACTTTCTTTAGAGGAATCAATTCCAAAATAGCTGCTGGATTTATTTATTTTTTTGAGGATTCTCTGTACTGTTTTCCATAGACGTTGTACTCATTTGCAGCCCCACCAACCGTGTATAATCGTTCCTTTTTCTCTTCCTCCACGCCAGCATCTATTGATTTTTGACTTTTTAATAATGACCATTCTGGGCCAGGCACGGTGGCTCACACTTGTAATCCTAGTGCTCTGGGAGGCCAAAGTGGGAGGATCACTTGAGCTCAGGAGTGAGTCATTAAAACCATTCACATTCAGTGTTAGTATTGATATCTGGGAGGTTCTGTTCATCATGTTGGATAATAGTTTGCTGTTTTGTTTTCCCTCTTGTGCTATTGTTTTATAAGAGCTGTGAGCTTTAACTTTTGGGTGTTTTTACACTGATGGGTATCTACTGTGCTAATCCACGTTTAATGCACTTTTGAGCATTTCCTGTAGGACAGGTCTAATAGTGACAAATTCCCTTAGTGTTTGTTTATCTAAAAAAGTCTTTATTTTTCCGTCATTTATGAAACTTAATTTTGCAAGATACAAAATTCTTGGCTGGCAGTTGATCTGTTTAAGAAGACTAAAAATGGGACCCCAATCCCTTCTGGCTTGCAAGGTCTCCACTAAGAAGTCTGCTGTTGGCCTGATGGGTTTTCCTTTGTAGATCAGTTTCTGTTTCTGTTATTTTGCAGCTTATAGAATTTTCTCCTTCATTTTGACTTTTGCCAGATTGATGACTATGTGTCTTGGAGATGTCCTTTTTGCTATCAATCTTCCTGGTGTTCGATGACCATCTTGTGTCTGGATATCTGAATCTCTGTCAATACCAGGGAAATTCTCAATAATTCCCTCAAATAATTTTTCCATGCTTTTTGCTTTTTCTTCTTCTCCTTCGGGATACCCATAATTCATGTACTGGCTTGCTTCACATAGTCCCATATTTCTCTGAATGATTGTTCGTTCTGCTTTATTCTTTTTCCTGCATCTTTCACTGACTGGTTTAGTTTGAAAGCTTTGTCTTCAGTCTCTGAGATTGTTTCTTCTGCTTTATGTAGCCTGTTGTTGAAGCTTTCTGCTGTAGTTTGAAATTCTCTAAATGGCTCTTTCACTTCCTTAAGTTTGTTATATCCTTTCTTATGGTGTCTATCTCTTTGGTGAGTTTTCATTTTTCTCTGTCGTGTCCTGAAATGTTTTTGTGGCCTCTTTGGGTTGGTTTTCACCTCCTTTTCAATTCCGTTCATCTTATTTGCCATCCATATTCTGAATTCCATTTCTGACATTTCAACAATTTCCTTTTGGTTGGGGTCTGTTGCTGTGGATCTATTGTAATCCTTTGAGGGTGTCACACAAGCTTGTCTTTTCATGTTTCCAGAATCCTTTTGCTGGTTTCCTCTTATCTGTAACCTCCTCTTTCAGCTCAGGGCAGATAGGTTTGCAGCGCGCCTGTTCTCCTTTGCTGGGAACTCTCCTACTCAGTGAGAGGAAGGAGAGGTCCCTAGATGGTGCTTTTTTTTGTCCTACTCCAGGATACTGACTTGGCAGGAGTGGGGAGGATGCACTGAGAGCCTGTAATGCAGCTGTTCTGTGTTGTCCCGTTCCCCTGTGATTGTCACAGTCCAGGTCAGTGCTGGATGATCTTTGTGTGGAGTGGTGGGTTGTTCCCCAAGCCACTGTTGGAAGCATGGGTGGGGGACTGGGTGAGTCCCTCTCCATGGAGGCTGGCATTGCAGGAGATTGCTCTGCCCAGTCTCCCCACAGCGGTGGCAGTGACAGCTGGGTGAGGCTATCCAGGTGGTGGTCGTGGGTGTCAGGGCTATGGGCATTCACTCCACCTGAGCCCAGGTGCAGTGGCAGCTTGTGACTAGTGGGTCCCTGGTGGAGCCTTGGACCATGGGGGTGGTTCCCACCAGGCAGCAGGTGGGAGCCACATGGGTGGGGCCGTGGGGCCAGGTGACAGCACAGGAACCAAGGGGGTAGCATCATGGGCTGGGGCTGCTGCATAGCTGGGGCTCTCTCCCTGTCCACGTCCCACTGAGGCATTTGCCACAGTGCTTCTCAGGTGGTATTAGTAGTGACCATTCTGCTGGAATCCCTTGTGGAGGGGAGGGGTGCTCAGCTCCCAGTCACGGGACGTGTGAGAGTATCTTCTCTCCCTGCTCCCTCCCCAGCCTGGCTGGGGTGATGGGGAGGTGGCTACAGCAAAGCCAAGCCATGTGTAGACCAGGTGCTCTGGACCTGAGAGCTCAGAATGGTGTCAGCCACAGTGACCTGGGAACAGAAGCCACTAGGTCCCTACTGTGCCCACTCTCCTGTGCAATGTCACTGCACAGACTCCAAGCAGCTCCCCAATCAGTCTGGAGGTGTGTGATAGTGGTGGAGGGCCCCTCACAGCTCAGGGTGCAGTGCCCGCACAGGCGGCATGGAGTCCCAGGATTTTCTCCTCCTGTCCTTCCCCATGTGTGGACACCTCTCCCAGATATCTTCTGATCTTGCCATGTGGATCACTCCTTCATCATCTCCTTCACTCAGTGTCTCCCATCATTTCTCTGATGATACACAATGCTCTCTCCATGCAGGTCCATCTGTAGATGAGCATTTACTTGCAACTTCTGATCTTCTCCTTGATACCAGTGTGTGCAGGCTGCTTCTCATTTGCTGTCTTGCTCTTTTTCTGAGGCCGGTCTTTCTAGTAGAAATTACTACCTTTGAGGGTTGCCAGTCCATCAGCTTAATGGGACTTCAAGGCACCAGCCAAGAAATCACAGAAGAGCACCTACTCCAAGTTTCTGCTGTGGTAACAAATACTGCTGAATATCATCAGAGACTTACATCCCTTTAGAACAGCACATATGTATGCTTATTTAACAAGCACTAAGTAGTACTTACCGTATGCCAGGCCCTGTTCAAATGTCATTCATTTGCCTCTTTTAACAACCCTCTGAGGGGATTGCTAATATTATCCCCATTTGGCAAAAGAGGAGATTGAGGCACAGAAAAGTTAAGTCGCCCATATTACTCTGTAAGTTACAGAGGCAAGATTTGAAGTCAGGAAGTCTAATTGCAGGGACATGTTCTTATTCATTATATTAGTGGTTTGGAAACTTCAGTATATATCAGAATCCCCTAGAAGGCTTGTTAAAATGCAGAAAGCTGGATCCCATCCCTGGGGATTCTGGTTCAGTAGATACAGGATTGGAGCTTAAGAATTTGCTTTGCCAACAAGGTCCCGGGTGATGCTGCTGCTGCTGGTTCTGGAACCACACTTTGAGAACTGCCTATGCTCTCTAAGCCATCAGTTGAAAACCTTCTGGCCCCATCATTTGCACACTCTGCTTAAATTGTTCTTAGTGAAGCCTAATCGTCAGTCATTTTTCAAATTTTCTCCAGGTGATGCTAGGATGAGAATCCCTGCTCTGCTTGAAGCCACTGCTTCTCAGTTTTGGCTGCACACTGGAATCACCTGGGGAATTTTCAAAACTACTGATGCCTGGTGCCCAGCCTCAGATATTCTGATTTAATTTGTTATGGCCTTTAAAAGTCCCTGGGCATAAGGTTCTTAAAGATTTTACATTCTAATGTGCAGCAACAGTTTGAAGATCACTGCTGTCAATTCTTCTCGCTTTTAGAATCCATCAATTTGCTGATGATCAGTTGCCTGGGTCCTCAGGGGTCTTCAGTGGTCCTCACTAACGCATGATGATAAAGTTAGCCAAGGCCAGAGATTAGCTGCTGCTACAGGACCAGCTGCCTTCTAATAAATATTTCTACTTAGGGCCATAGATTTTTTTTTTTTTTTTACCAAGTCAGTCCCCTCACTAAAGAGCCAAGTAAACTATTCCTGACTCAGATAATAACTTGATTTTGGCAGACTGTTGAAATTCTCTTTCATTGTGTTCTCCCAAATTTGGAGTGGTTTGCATTACAAAAGGATTCTCTGTTTTATGAAGGAATTCCTGGCAAGTTTTCTTGAAAGTGTACTTAAAAATAATATCTGATTTGCACTCACTCATAAATTAAGGCCTGGGTTTTAAATGATGATAGCTTGTACAGCCCCTGACATTGGCAGAAGCATCTTTCAAGACATTGGTTTGTTCTCCACTCTAATGTCTGATCCCTTCCCTTCTGAGTTCCTTTGTTAATTCTGCTGTCCATAAAGCCGTGGTGAGTGATAACACTTTCAGACATCACTGAGCTGTTTGACCAGACCTCTGTTACCAAAACAGATATGGACAAAATTAAGAGAACAATTCAGGTGATAGTTTCTTTTGCTAGGGAAAACAGTCCAAGTTATTCAGTCATTAGTTGTTTGAAAGGTTCTTGATACAATAGAGTGAATTTCACTCATTAGATTATACAAGCAGAGATCAATTTACTTGCATGATTTTTGAACTCAGAGTGATGTATTTTCCTAGAAAACCCCTACAACAGATTACTTGGGAGAAAATGTTATAGATGGCAGCATCACTTTTCCCCCCCAGCTTCATTGAGGTATAATTGACAAAACACTATACATATATTTAAGGTGTACAACATGATGTTTTGATGTTTCACAATGTACACATTGTGAAATAATTATGATAATCAAGCTAATTAACTTATCCATCACATAACATTGTTACCTTTTTTTTTTTGTAGTGAGGACACTTAATGTCTACTCTCTTACCAAGTTTCAAGTATACAATACAGTATTAACTATAGTCACCATGCTGTACATTAGATCTCCAGAACTTTTATTCATAACTAAAACTTTGTACCCTTTGACCAACATCTCCCCACAACTACCCGCTAAGCCCCTGGAAACTACCATTCTACTCTCTGCTTTTCTGAGTCCAACTTTTTCAGATTCCATATATAAGTGAGATCATGTAGTATTTGTCTTCTGTGGCTGGCTTATTTTACTTAGCATTACATCTTCCAGGTTTGTCCGTCTTGTAACAAATGGGAGGATTTCCTTCTTTTTAAAGTTGAATAATATTCCATTATATATATACACCACATTTTTTATCCATTCATTCATTGACAGACACTTAAATTGTTTCCATATCTTTGCTTGTCCTCTGTTGAGAAATATTTATTAAGGTCCATTCCCCATTTTTAAATCAAGTTATCTGGTTTTTTTGCTATTGAGGTATTTGAGTTTCTTATATATTTTGAATATTAAAACCCTTATCAGATATGTGGTTTGCAAGTGTTTTCTCCCATTACATAGGTTGTCTCTTCACTCTGTTGATTGTTTCCTTTGCTGTGCAGAAGGTTTTAGTTTGATGACATCTCATTTGTCTATTTTTGCTTTTGTTGCCTGTGCTTTTGGGATTGTATCCAAAAACATCATATAATGT
The DNA here is from genome assembly GCA_023783475.1 of Daubentonia madagascariensis. Lineage (NCBI taxonomy): Eukaryota > Metazoa > Chordata > Mammalia > Primates > Daubentoniidae > Daubentonia > Daubentonia madagascariensis. Next base: position 31,925,876 of record JAKFHU010001035.1, on the reverse strand, counting down.
CAAGAAGATTTGCTTTTGTTTTCTTCTAGTAGTTTTTTAGTTTCAGGTCATACATTTATGTGTTTAATCCATTTTGAGTTGATTTTTGTACATGGTATGAATTAAGAGTCCAATTTCATTTTTTTTGCATGTGGATATCCGGTTTTCCCAACACCATTTATTGAAGACACCATCTTCTCCATTGTGTGTTGTTGGCACCCTTGTCAAAGACCAGCTGATTATAAATATATGGATTTATTTCTGGACTCTCTATTCTGTTCCATTGGTCTATATGTCTGTTTTTATGCCAGTACCATATTGTTTTGATTACTGTGGCTTTGTAATATATTTCAAAATCAGGACTTTTGATTCTTCCAGCTTTGTTCTTCTTGCTCAAGATTGCTTTGGCTATTTGTGGTCTTCCATGGTTTCATATAAATTTTAAAATTGTTTTTTCTATTTCTGTGGAAAATGCTCTTGAAATTTTGATAGAAATTGCATTGAATCTGTAGATCACATTGGGTAGTATGAATCTGTAGATTGCTTTGTGTAGTATAGACATTTTTACAACATTAATTCTTGCAATCTGTGAACACAGGATGTATTTCTATTTATTTGTGCCTTTTTCAATTGATTTGATCATTGTTTTATAGTTTTCAGTGTATATAGATCTTTCACTTTGCTTAAATTTATTCCTAAGTATTTATTCTTTTGATAGTATTATAAATGAATTTTTAACAATTTCTTATTTTAATAGTTTATTGATCTTTCCTAGTGTATAGAAATGTAACTAATTTTTGTATACTGATTTTGTATCCTGCAACTTTACTGAATTTGTTTATTAGTCCTAACAGTTTTCTGGTGGTGTCTTTGGGGTGTTCTATATACAAGATCATGTCATCTGCAAACAGACAAATTTTACTTCTTCCTCTCTGATTTGTATGCCTTTTATTTGTTTTTCTCTCCTAACTGCTCCAGCTAGGACTTCTAGTACTATGTTGAATAGAACTGGTAAAAGCAGGCATACTTGTTTTGTTTCTGATCTTAGAGGAAAAGCTTTCAACTTTTCACAGTTGAGTATGTTAGCTGGGGTGTATGGCCTTCATTATACTGAGGTACATTCCTTCTATACCTAATTTGTTAACTTTTTATCATGAAAGGATGTTGGATTTTGTCAACTGCATCTATTGAGATGATTGTATGATTTTTATCCTTCATTCTGTTAATGTATATTACATCGACCAACTTTTGTACGTTGAAATATTCTTGCATTCCAAGAATAAATCTCACTTCATCATGGTATATAATACTTTCAATATACTGCTAAATTTGGTTTTCTTATATTCTGTTGAGGATTTTTGCATATATGTTCATCAGAGATATTGGTCTGTAATTTTTTTTCTTGAAGCATCCTAAATACTGGCATCATAAAATGAATTTGGAAGTGTTCCCTCCTCTTCAATTTTTTGGAAGAGTTTGAAAAGGACAGGTGTTAATTTTTTAAAAAATATTTGGTAGAATTTACCCATGAAGCCATCTGATCCTGGGCTTTTCTTTGTTGAAAGATTTTTATTACTGATTCGATATCCTTACTCATTATTGCTCTGTTCAGATTTTCTATTTCTTCATGATTCAGTCTTAGTAGGTGATATATTTCTAAAATTTATCATTTCTTCTAAGTTATCCAATTTATGGGTATGTAATTATTCATAGTAATCTCTTATGATCCTCTGATACCTATGGTATCAGTTGTAGTGTCTCTTTCATTTATAATTTTATTTGAGTCTTCTCTCTTTTTTCTTGGTTAGTATAGCTAAAGGGTTTTTCTTTTTTTAATCTTTTCAAAAAACTAACTCATTTTTTACTGATCTTTTCTATTGTCTTTCTAGTCTCTATTTCATTTATTCATGCTCTAATCTTTATTATTTCCTTCCTTCTGCTAAATTTGGGCTTAGTGTGTGCTTTTTTTCCTAGTTCCTTGAGGTGTGATGTTAGGTTTTTTATTTGAGATCTTTCTTTTTTTTCTTAACATAGGTGTTTATCACTATACATGTTCCTCTTGGAACTGCTTTTGCTGCATCCAATAAGTTTTGCTATATTCTGTTTCCATGTTCAAATGTCTCAAGGTACTTTTTGATTTTCCTTTTGATTTCTTCTTTGACCCATTGGCTACTCAGGAGTGTGTCATTCAAATTCCACATATTTGTGAATTTTCTAATTTTTCTCCTGTTATTTATTTCTAGTTTCATACCATTGTGGTCAGAAAAGATACTTGATATGATTTCAATCATTTTAAATTTGTTAAGATTTGTTTTGTGGCCCAACATATAATCTATCATGGAGAATGTTCCATGTGTTCTTGAGAATAATGTGTATTCTGCTGCTGTTGAATGGAATGTACTATATATGTCTGTTACATCCATTTGGTCTGTGGTGTGTCTATGGTGTTATACAAGTTTGCTGTTTCCTTGTTGATTTCTGTCTTGATGATCTATCCATCATTGAAAGTGGAGTATTGAAGTTCCCTACTATTTTTGTGTTGCAGTCTGTTTCTCCTTTTGGTTCTATTAATATTTGCTTTATATACTTATGTGCTCTGATCTTGGGTACATAAGTATTTATAATTATATCCTCTTGACAAATTGACCCCTTTATCATCATATAATAACTTTATTTGTATCTTGTGACAGTTCTTGTCTTAAGTTTACTTTGACTAATATAGGTGTAACCAGCTCCATAAGCAAGAAAGTGGGGTTTTTTTAAATAGTGTTTTTAGTTCCCTCATGTTTCAAATGCGTTTTCAGTGTTCACACTGCGAATAGAGCTGGCTGCTCTAAGTGGCCTTGAATTGGCAGTACTGTAGCAGTTTTATCTCAACTCCAGTAGCTTAGCAACTGAAGTTTCAAAGTAGGCTGAGAATAGACAGAGAGCTCTCAGTAATATTTGATGACCAAAACTTTGTAACTTTGTTGTACTAATGCATTCCTTAGAGTTTCTTTCCCAGAAATGGCAGAACCTCCTTGCAGCAATGAGATAACTACAGAGTCTTATACCACCTGTTTTTCCAAAGAAGATAAGATAAGTGATACCCAACCATAGATTGTGCTCAAGGACCCACTGAGCCTGCACACAAACTGAAAGAATGACCAATATTAACCCCTAGCTCATTATAATACTAAAATCCCCACCCTGGGATGGACTTATCTGCCCTTTTTTTTTTTATCATGGGATGTATGTACTAGCGTGATTTCTCACTGTGCTCACATGCCCTGCACTGCACCCCAAACACACAATTATGCTCACTCCCCTCGTGCATTATTCACCTCACCTCCAGAAAACCCCTGAACCTGTTGATTGGGGAGGTGGATTTGAGGCAGTCCATATCTCCCACCTCCCACCTGATGCATCTCCTACCATAAATCCTTTCTTCTTTGACAATCCTTGTTGTCTCAGTAATTGGCTTTCTGTGTGTTGAGCAACAGTGAACCCCTCTTGTGGGTTTGTTAGCACAAGTATAGCCATCCTTGCTCTCTTTTGATTACCATTTGCATGGAATAATTTTTCCTATCCCTTCAATTTCAGCCTACACGTGTTCTTAAAGCTAAAGTGAGTCTTTCGTAGATAGCATATTGTTTGATCTTATTTTTTTTAACCCATTTAGCCACTCCATGTCTTTTGATCAGAAAACTCAACTCATTTACATTTAAAATAATTGTTGTTAGACAAGGACTTACTATTGCCATTTTATTAATTGTTTTCTATTTTGTTGTTCCTTCATTCTTTTCTTCCTCTCTTGCTGTCTTCTTTTGCTTTTTGCTTTTTTTTTTTTTTTTTTGGTAGTGGAATGCTTTGATTTTATTCTTTTTTTTTCTGTCTTTTGTATATCTACTAGAGGTTTTTCTTTGTGGTTACCATGAGGCTTACATAAAACATCTTATAGTTTTAACAGTCTGTTTTAAGCTGATAACAATTTAACCTCAATCACATACAAAATTCTATACACTTTTACTGCTTCATCTGCCATATTTTATGTTAGTGATGTCAAAATTTACATCTTTTTATATTGTGTGTCTATTAATAAATTATTGTAACTATAGTTACAGTTGACCCTTGAACAACATGGGTTAGAATTGCATGAGTCCACTTATATGAAGATTTTTTTCAATAAAAGTTATGCTGACTTTGCCTGCCTCTCTTGCCTCCCCTTCCACCTCCACCACCTCTTTCTCTTCTGCCACCCGTAAGACAGCAAGACCAACCCATCCTCTTCCTACTCCTCCTCAGTCTACTCAACATGAAGGCCATGAAGATGAAGATATTTATGATGGTCCACTTCCACTTAGTGAATAGTAAATATATCTTCTCTTCCTTTTGATTTTCTTAATAATATTTTCTTTTCTCTAGTTTACTTTAATGCAAGAATATGGTATCTATAACATGCAAAACATGTGTTAATCGACTGTTTATGTTATCAGTAAGGCTTCTGATACCCAAGACTGGGTAATTTATAAACAATGGAAATTTATTTCTCATGGTTCTGGAGGCTGAGAAGTTCAAGATCAAGGTGCTGGCAGGATTGCTGTCTAGTGAGGGCTTCTTTCTGCTTCCAAGATGCTATTTTGTTGCTGTATTCTGCAGAGGGGAGGTCTCAGAATGGCAGGAGGAACAGAAAGGCAAGAAAGTGCTCCCTTAAAACTTGACCCCTTTTTTAAGGGTATTAATCCCATTCATGAGGGCAGAGCCCTCTTGACTTAATCACCTCCCAAAGGCCACACCTCTTAATACTATTGCATTGGGGATTAAATTTCAACATGAATTTTAAAGGGGACACCATCATTCAAACCATAGTGTATAACTCCTCTCAGTCTTGCAGAGTTAGGTAGGCCCTGTAAGCCTCCCATTTATTTTCCCTAGGGCAGTGCCCTGAAACATTCAAGGTTAATCACTTTCTCCAGAGCCTGAAGAATCAAGTCAGTTGTCTGTGTGTGCTCATGCACAATCCACAGAGGCTTGTGTATGCTCTCTGTGGGGGTGCATTTGGGGTGCTAGCTGTAGAGGGGAGGGTCATGCAGAAGATTGGGAGCCCACATGGGCTAGTCAAGGGGTCTGCAGATTATGCATTCTATGAGGCTTGTGGGTGGGCCTCTTGGTGGAGTCTGCAGCTTTTTGTTGAATACCACACCCTGGTTGCTGTGAGTTCTGCCCCTTTTCCCTGCTTTTAGCTGCTCCCAGACTATTCAGCCATGCTAATACCCTCAGTGTTCTGGGCTGGGCAAGGCATGAGTGGGTCTCTTAGGCAGCTCGCTGCACTCACTTTCCCCTGTGGGAGAAATCACAGGTTGAGGTGGTCTCTCTTGGCACTGAGCTATGCCACATTGAGGGAGGGGTGTAATGGGTAAAGTAAAACTGTTCTTACCCTCTTCAATGCATCTATTCTTGGAATTTTTGCTCCAACAAGGTGCTAGGATCTCTCCACTGGACTCCTAAGCTTTACAAAGGTACTCTCATCTTTGGATGGTTGTCAAAATTGGTGTTTCTGTGAGATGGATGAGGGCTGAAAACTATTCTATCATCTTGCTGCTGTCACTGCAGCATTACTCATTAGCAATAGTAATGGCAAGATGCCCACATAAATTCACCATATAAATAAAAGCAAGAACAAAGATTATATGATCCTTTCAATAGATGCAGAAAAGGCTTTTGACAAAATCCAGCATCCTTTTATGATAAGAACTCTTAACAATATAGGCATAGATGGCTCATTCCTAGAAACTATTAAAGCCATATACGATAAACCCACAGCCAATATCATACTGAATGGGGAAAAATTGAAGGCATTCCCCCTTAAAACTGGCACCAGACAAGGGTGCCCACTATCTCCACTTCTTTTCAACATAGTGCTGGAAGTCCTGGCCACAGCAATTAGACAAGACAGAGGAATTAGGGGCATCCAGATGGGAGCAGAAGAGGTCAAACTTTCACTATTCGCAGACGATATGATATTATACATAGAAAACCCCAAAGATTCAACCAAGAGATTACTGGAATTGATAAATGAATTCAGCAAAGTCTCAGGATACAAAATTAATACACACAAATCCATAGCCTTCATATATGCTAATAACAATCAAGCCGAGAAACAAATTAAAGATGCAATACCTTTCACAATAGCAACAAAGAAAATTAAATATTTAGGAACATATCTAACTAAGGAGGTCAAAGACTTATATAGAGAGAATCATGAAACACTAAGAAAAGAAATTGCAGAGGATGTAAATAGATGGAAAGCCCTACCATGCTCTTGGATAGGCAGAGTCAACATAGTAAAAATGGCTTTGCTACCTAAATTAATTTACAGAATCAATGCAATCCCTATCAAAATACCAACATCATTTTTTGCCGATCTAGAAAAAATAATTCTATGCTTCGTGTGGAACCAGAGAAGACCCCGTCTAGCCAAAGCAATCTTAAGCAAAAAGAACAAATTGGGAGGCATCTGTCTACCAGACTTCAAACTATACTACAAGGCTATAGTAACCAAAACTGCATGGTATTGGCACAAGAACAGACACGTAGACCAATGGAACAGGACTGAGAACCCAAATATAAAACCAACCTCATACAGTCACCTGATCTTTGACAAATTCCAGAAAAACGTACACTGGGGAAAAGATTCCCTATTCAACAAATGGTGCTGGGAAAACTGGATGGCCATATGTAGAAGACTGAAAGTGGACCCACACCTCTCACCTCTCAGAAAAATCAATTCACAATGGATAACAGATCTAAACCTAAGACATGAAACCATAAGAATTCTCGAAGAAAACGTTGGAAAAACTCTTATGGACATTGGCCTAGGCAAAGAATTTATGAAGAAGACCCCCAAAGCAATCACAGCAGCAACAAAAATAAATACATGGGACCTGATCAAATTGAAAAGCTTCTGCACAGCCAAGGAAACTATCACTAGAGTGAACAGACAACCTACAGAATGGGAGAAAATATTTGCATGCTACACCTCTGATAAAGGGCTGATAACCAGAATCTATATAGAACTTAGGAAAATCAACAAGAAAAAATCAAACAACCCTATTAAAAAATGGGCAAAGGACATGAACAAAAACTTTTCCAAAGAAGACAGAATAATGGCAAGCAAACATATAAAAAAGTGCTCAACTTCTCTAATCATCAGGGAAATGCAAATCAAAACCACAATGAGATATCACTTAACTCCAGTGAGATTGGCTCATATCAAAAAATCCCCAAATAACAAATGTTGGCGGGGATGTGGACAGATAGGAACACTCATACACTGCTGGTGGGACTGCAAATTAGTACAACCTCTATGGAAAAGAATATGGAGATACCTCAAAGAATTAAAAGTAGAGTTACCATTTGACCCAGCAATCCCACTACTGGGTATTTATCCAAAGGAAAAAAAGACATTTTATAATAAAGACATCTACTCACGAATGTTCATAGCAGCACAATTCACAATTGCAAAGATGTGGAAACAACCCAGGTGCCCATCAATACACGAGTGGATCAACAAAATGTGGTATATGTATTCCATGGAGTATTACTCAGCAATAAGGAACAACAGTGAATTAACACATCTGGTATTATCCTGGTTGGAGCTAGAACCCATTCTTCGAAGCGAAGTGTCACAGGATTGGAAAAACAAGCACCACTGGTACTCACCATCAAACTGGTACTAACTGATGAACACTTACATCACACAGGGCAATAACATTCATCTGAGGGCGGGCGGGCGGGAGCGGGGTGGAAGGGATGGGAAAAACTCTCACTGAATGGATGCAGAGAGCACAGTTTGGGGGATGACCACGATTGTGGCTTTGACATGGGCAGAACAGGGGCAATGTGTATGGCCAAAGTGTTGTACCCCCATGATATTCTGAAATTAAAAAAATAAATTAAAAAAAAAAAAAAAAAGAAATCCTTTAAGGACCTAGCTGACCAAAAAAATAAATTAAAAAAAAAAAAAAGATGCCCACATAAATTCAAAATTACAATATAGCCACTGAAGACCCAGTTTTGGTCATATCTGTGTGTACCAAACTGGTCTATAAATGCAGCTCCTAAATAAAAAACTCTATTGCCAAGTATCTATCTATTTCTATATTTTTATCTACATACTCCCCACACATCCCACATTCTAGTTCCTTAACCCTGCTTTATTAGCTTAGCATAGGACTGACAGATCTAGCAATAAAATACAGGATGCCCAGTTAAATTTGAATTTCAGATAAACAATGAATAATTTTTTAGCATAAGTGTGTCCCAAACATTGCGTGTATTTTATCTGGCAACTCTAGCCCTGATAGCTACTTACCTTTTTCTTTGCCCTCCCTCAGCCAGCTTTTCCCCATGTTGCTGGGGCCTATGTTACGTTCCTATCCTTTTCTTTCCCCCTAATTATCCATCCAATTGGGCCCATGATATTTACATTTTTGGCTAAATCTTAGGGTTCTGGACTTAGAGAAGATATAGAACTCAGAGATCAAGGGCCTCAGAACATGAAGTTGGGGGAGTTTACAGCTCATGCTGTGATGGCATTTCAAATAGATTATGACTTTTGTAGGCTTGCCTGAATACTTACCCACTTTTTAGAACATTGTTTCTCAAAGAAAGTAAATTATGAGTTCTAAATTGAAATAGTAACTTAGTAGTAGAGATATAGGGGAGGGGAGATATTAATGAAATATTTAGAAGGTAAAAAAAGAATGTGGTGATTCCTTGTGTATATGTCATAAAGGAGAAATTAAAGATCAAACTCAGATTCCTAGTTTGGATAACTGGGTTGATAATGAAATATTGAAGCCACAGATTAAGAGAATATGAGATAAGAAATAGCTCGAGTGTTCCGTGTGTGTATGTGTTTATGTGTGTGTTTGAAGTTATCAGAGAGCTGTCAAGGCAGCCCGAACTTGAAGGACCAAGATTATGGAGGGAAGAGAAGAGTTTTGAAATGAACCAGACAATTGATGATGCTTTTCACCCAAGGCATTTGTCAGTTTGTAAGCATTGGTAGAGAAGCTGAGAACATAAATAACACTTTCAGCATTTCAAGGGGACAGGGAGACAAAAAATAGAACTTCAGAGCTCACCAAGAAGGAGGATTCCTGATAAACCAATAAACCCTGGCTTTCAGATCAGACTTCCAAAGAACTTCATTTTAAGAATAAAGGTAATAACTAGAAATAGATTATTCCTTACTGAGATCAAAACCCTGCTTCAAATCAGAATGGTTCCAGACTAGATTAAGGTGATCTTTCCCTTTTCTAAATCTCCTTTTGAGGAAGAAAACGTTATCTAGAGCCTCAAATTGTCACTACAATTTTTTCATATGTAATGTCTGGCATTCAATCAAAGCTTAGAAGATAAACCATAAGATCAGACTGATGACTAAAAAACCAGAAAGAAAAAGACAAAAGTAATTCAAATATTAGAATGATCAGGCACAGGCTTGAAAATATCCGTGATTAATATATTTAAATTATCAAACTTCTTTTTCCATTTTTTCCAATCCCTGGCATATCTCATCACCACAAGACTAGTAGTAGTTAAAAAAATGAATTAAGAAGAATGTGGAAAAAGTGAGGAATTACAAAGCAGGTGGAAATGTTTCATATCTTGATGGCAATGTATGGTATCTTGATTGTGCTGGTGGTTTCACAGGCATGCACATCTGTCAAAACTCATCAAATTGTGTATTTTAAATAAGTATAGTTTATTATATATCAGTTTTGCCTCAATATATTTTTAAATTCCATTACAAAAATTGAATTTGAAAAAGAAAATTTTAAAAATCAAATATTCATAAATGCTGATTCAAAATGAATGTAATCTTGAGACAGACCTTACAATGTCAGAGAAGAGAAATATGTTAATTAGAAAGTCTGGAGATATCAAAGGAATAGGATGTGCATTCTCTCTCTCTCTTTCCCTCATTCCCTCCCCACTCATCCACTCATCCAGAATTATCATTTCTTATTATTGCAGGTTTTCCATCTCACAACTCACTCTTCCCATAGTCAAGATAGAGTAAAGGTGACAGAAAACAAGTTACCTCACGTTCCACTCCTTATAATGGGCACTGATTTTCTGCCTACTTTGCTCCTGCTTTCTATGGCTCTCCTGGTTGCTGACTTTTACCTGGACACCTGGCTTTCTTCTTTATGCAGTTTCTACAAAATCCCTTAGTAGATGTTTGCAAGGACTTTGGGACCCTGCCCCCACCCCTTGCCTGTACCCAGTCTCTTATTCTCCTCTCTGCCTGGTTCTGACTCCACTACCACTCTAACCACATGCTCCCTCCCAATGTTCAGCTGTTCTCTGCTTTCTTGGTACCCTCCAAGGCTACAGTCTATGATGGAGAATGACAAGAACTTACAGAATAGTTGGCACATTAGCCAACAAATCTCAGATTACAAAATAAATTTTAAAATCCAAGTCATTGCTTCAAACATCTGTTAAGATTTCAAGGTTACACAGGAAAATAAGACTTAATTTCAAACATAAACTCTAAAGTGTTAGAATTAAAAACAGCCAAACTATTTCCCAGAACAGGAAGGATTGTTTTACAGAAATTGAAAAGCCTACAAGAACTTCAAAAAACAGTAATAATGCACTACCATCACCCAGGCCCTCAATCCAAAAAGACAATATTGCCCACCAAAGCAGTTTATCACTGGTATCATCAGAAACAACTCTTTTTAAATTTTCTCCCTCTCCTTTCTATTGTCCTTTTATTCCCTTGGGTTTTCTCTATTATAGTTTCTCAAATTCTCATGATATATCTCCTCCCGACTTCCTCCCTTTTAACTGGCTATAATATGGAATTTACAACTAAATCAGCTGGTGTATTCCTTGAATCTAATTCTTGCTATAACCTGTCTCAACTTTAAGATTGCAGATTAAAACTGAGTCACAGTATTTCCCTTTACAACATCTAACAAAAGGAGGGAAGAATTTTTTAAAAATGTATCTAAACCTAAAGCTAGAAGGAAAATTACTAACAGCCACCAAATAAAAAAGGGGGGGTAGATTAATGCAATAAACTTCAAAAACTGACTAATAAGGAAAGATACAGAAGATTGTGAAATGAAACAGAGAGGTTGCATAGCTTTGCTTTGACTCCTACCCGAACCCCCAGAAGTAGTACTGCTAAACTGATGAAATCAAACCTGGAAAGATGTTGACCAAGTCATTATCTTTTCTCCTTTCAAATGAGGAGGAATAGGGAGAAAGGGCACTGGTAGAGGAAAAAGGGAGTGAAATAGGGACTGGCTTTACAGGAAAGAAAACGCCACTGATGTACAGTTGAAGGGGCCAAGGCTACATTGCCACAAGAAAGGAGAATATCCCTTAAGTAGGTCTTAACACAAGACCATTAACAAAGTCCCAGAACAGTGGCCAGGGCCCAAGTTATTTAGCAAAGAGTGGAAATAACCCAGCTGGGCTCTTTCCTTCTGTTGTCATTCTCTTGGTTTATAGAAGAATTGGTAGAACACAAGGATACTCAGCCATCAACCTATAGCCTTGAAGAGCAAACAAAATTGTCATAGATAATGTGAAAAAAAAAGTCAAGTAATAACCCTCAGTGCATAAGAGCAAATAGAATGTCTGACAAGACCACCCAAATATGAACAAGAAAAAAGAAATGGTATGAAAATTCTATAAATTTTATTTGATAAGGAAGAAAGAAAGCAAAGGACAAAGAACTTAATAGTAAGAAAACATCAGTTGGATGCAGTGGCTCATGCCTGTGATCCCAGCACTTTAGGAGGCTGAAGCAGGAGGCTTACTTGAGGTCAGGAGTTCAAGACCAGCCTGGACAACATAGCAAGACCCTGTCTCTAAAAAAAAAAAAAATCAAATACCCAAAGGAAAAGTGCTTCACACTGTAGAATAACTTAATTAATAAGAACATGATCTGGACAAAACAAAGACTCAAAGGCCTGATGATAACAGCAACCTACCAAGATGGAGAAAGTGATCACATACCTAAGGAAACAAATTAAGGGCTCAAACAACAACACTAACAATTAATTAATAAGTTAGAAACAATAAGAAACACAGTTGCTATTGCTGTAAATCAAATTACTGACATACAAGAAAAACTTGAACTAATCACGGTGAATAAAATTAAAAAAGAAAGATCAAAGCATTTAGGGATGAAGCAATAGATAGGAAAGACACACAAATATGATCCAACATAAGGACAATTGGTGCCCTTAAGGTAACAAACCCAATGAACATACGGAAAATGAAGCCAAACACATAATGCAAGAGACTTTCCTTGAAACTAAGGGTTAAAAATAACACCTGAATATACAGCTGTTTTTTCCTTCTATTTTGCAGGAAAGCTTGATACAGAACACTCTACACTGAGCATAGCCAAGTTACATTATTAAAATTCAAGGATAAAGAAATAATTCTTCAAGTAATAAGCCAGAAAAGTAAATCATGTACACTGGGGAAAAAATCAGACTTCTTCATAATAACAGTAAATGCCAAAGACAATGGAGTAATGTTCCCAATATTCTGAAGATAAGAGGATGTGATCCAAGAACATCATACCCAGCCAAGATGCCATTTGATAATAGAAAGGCAATAGGTAGAACTTTCTCAAATGTGACAGAATTCAGGAAGTACAACATTCATTAGCATTCTTGGGGGAAAAATATTAAAATACGAATCAAAATAAAGAGCACAAAAAGAAAAACATCCAAGTTTTTAAAAGCTGATAAGCATTAAGTCCACTTAAATATTGAGCTAAATACTGAACTAATTGAACTAAGAGAATTATGGTTATGGGAAAAACATAAATGTTATATTTCTAGACAGTATAAAAATACTAACAAAATTTGGGAAGAAATAGGAGAAAGTTTGAGAATGCTAAGATTGAAACATGTATCTTGAGAATTATTCTGATTATTGTTTTTCAAAATTTCTTTTTTTAATCTGGGAGGAAACTTTTAGGAAATAACATATCTTATATAAAGAAATATTTATTTGAAGTTCAACAATTCTCAGTTTCTTTTTCTTCCACTAAATTCAAGTAAAATTATAATTTTTTCATTAAAATGTCTTCTAAATAAGGCTCCATCTTAATAAAAGTATTTCTAATTGAGCTCTGTGTGTGTGTCTTAGTCCATTTTGTGTTGCTATAAAGGAATATCTGAGACTGGGTAATTTATAAAGAAAAGAGGTTTATTTAGCTCACACTCTGCACTTCTAGTGAGGGCCTCAGGCTGCTTCAACTCATGGCAGAAGGGGAAGGAGAACCAGTGTGTGCAGAGGGCACATGGCAAGATAGGAAGCAAGAGAGCAAGTGGGGAGGTGCCAGGCTCTTTTTAACAACCAGCTCTTGCAGGAACTAGTAAAGAATTCACTCACCTTCCCCCCAGGGAGGGCATTAATCTATTCATGAGAGATCTGCTCCCATGACCCAAACACTTCCCGTTAAGCCCCACCTCCAATATTAGGACTCAAGTTTCAACATGAAAGTTTAGAGGGGCCAAAAAATATATATGCATAAAAAGATGGACTCTAACATTATTTTCCTCTAATGTTAACAATGACTTTTTTCTAGGTGGTAGAATTTGGAGTAAAGTTTTTCATCTTTTGAATTTGTTATAATGAGCACATATTTCTGTAAAGATGATTGTATTTTTTAAAGCATAAGTATATCTAGATAAGTATTTAATACTGGGAAGTGAAAATATGGATGACTGTTCTTTTTTGTACATTTCTGTATTGCCTAAATAAAAAATACATTGATAAACTACTTCCTAGTTGTTTTTATTTTTTATGTTGTTTTGGTTTTTCAAGGGGAGGGGGTGTTCTTACCTGATATTTCGTCTATGGTTTTCTGGTTTTTGACAGAAAAATTGTTGCCCATCCTAGTTTAGGCAGAGACTCATTTAGGAGAAAAAAGAAGCAACATCTGAAAATTGCTGATTAATAATCAGTCAAATACATGATACTGTGCTTATATTAGCAAAAGAAAAAAATGGGTTCTGGAAAGCTGATGTCTGAAAGAAAATCATTTTATTATAAACTAAATTGTAATTGGGCACATAAAACAAAGAAATTCTTCCAGTGAACAGATACACTACATACTAAGCATCTCCGAGATACTTTGTCCCCAATATAGGTTAATGGAATTCTGCACCATAAATCCAATCTCTTCCCCTAAAAGGAAAATGTTTATAGGTACCAAAAATTTACAACACTCTATGTTAAGAGAAATACCAACAAAGATGAAATTGCAGTACGTTTCTGGTTGATATAATGTAAACTTCTCTTTAACATATTAACTGCCATGTGAATTGTAGTTAACTCACACTAGTTTTGAGCCTGGGGTCTCGTGAAGCATTTGTAACTCTCACATGTCTCTTCACCTTGGGAGCCACAAGAACTATTTTTCAAGTTGCATATAACTCACACACAGAAAACAATAAAAAATAAATTTTTCATTAAATTAGAAAGGATCGTTTTGTTTTTGAAGTTTTTATTCTATTTTCATAATAAAACACCATGGCCCCAAGAAAAAAATTTTTTTTCTAGTGTGGCAGTCAATGTGTTAAAAGTATCGCAAAAAGAAGAAAAGGCAGGGGGCAGAAATAATAGAAATACCCAAGGTGGGTTAAGCTAATCCTCAAAATTAAGGAAAAACCCTCAAATTAGAGTTAAGGGAAAAAAACCTGGTAATAGATATTGGCTTATGTAAATATATGTTAGTTCCCCAAGCCAACTCAGAGTAGCATATTTTCACTTTATAGGTTCAAACTGTGAATTTACACACATGACTTGTGTTATGAACTTGGTCAAACTGAAAGCTCACAGCTCAAATACCTTCCTCTCTGACCTTAGTATTTGGTTTTCCATCATTTTGGAATATTGCACCTGTCAGGGTTTTATATTTTGTTGAAGCAATTTTAGAAGGCAGAGAAGGGAGGAGTTGGTGGGTTTAGTGGTTAGACCAGTCTGTAACACTGTCAAAATAATTGTTTTCTCACAAAGTGTGGTATGGTGCCAAGTGGAGCAACCAAGATGTCAAAAGTATTTCACAATGTTGAAGCTTCTCTTCATGAATCTCTGGATCCCAAAACTTGTTTACTACATCCTCAGAGGAGCTCAGGAATGCAGCTTAGAGTCCAAGCAGTCACTGGATTCTTTTCTGGAAGGTGGTACACCACGTTCCTCCGCATAGACGGGGAGTTTTAAGTCTTCTCTTCCACGTACAATCACAGCGATACCGCACAGGGGAGACAGAACAGTAGAGGCTCACATGCCAAATGGTTACAGGGATTCTGCAGGAAGCAATTTAACTACCACAAAAATGTCCTTGGGCCTCTCCCTCTACAGAGCCCTGCCGACCCCTGAGGTATTCTCCTTTAATCTCCCTGGGCTCCCCACTTCCTAACAGGATTTCTAGCTGGCCTGTGTTCTCATTAAATGACCACTGAAATTCTTAGCTTCCCTCTCTTTCTCTCTCTCTCTCTCCCCACCAACTCACACACACACTTTCAACTGTGTGATTGATTCTATTCTCATTTTAACACCCCTGGCACCTTGTTTTTAAAATGAGAACTGCTTTGGCTTTTAGTTTCTTTCCATTCATTTCTTTTAAAAATGAAATACAAAGGAAGTCTTACGCACAGAAAAATTCATACACATACAAACAAATTTCAAACTCAGATATTAATAAGAAAAAAAATAAGGAGCTTTGCCTTTAACAAATAACCCATGTAATGAGATAGTGTGCAGGGGAACCTAGCAGTTTTGTTCCTAAAGTTCTATTATACAAGGCCAAATATAAAATATCTTCAGAGAAGCATCCTGCTGTGTTCTGTGTATATACCTACATGGTTGTTTTAGGATAAATAAGAAATAACTCTCTCTCTCTAGATCCAAGAGGAAATATCAAATGTCCCTAAGGCTTAGAGATCAAAGTAGAACCCAGGCCCAAAGCAGGAGTTGGGCAGTGACAGAAGAGAACTGTTGGGTTTAAAGTAGGGGTATGCAACCTTTTTCTGTTAAAGGGCAAAGGATAAATATTGCAGACTTTGAGGGCCAGAAGGTCTCTGTTACAGATACTGAACTCTGCCATTGTAATGTAAAAACAGCCACAGCCAGGTGAATGAGCAGGGCTCTCTCTCAATGAAACTAGGGACACTGAAATTTGAATTTTATACAATTTTCATTTATTCTTTTTTTGATTGTTTCTAACCACTTAAAAATCTAAAAACCACAAAAACAGGAGGTGGGCTGGATTTGGCCTGTGGGCCACAGTTTGCCAGCCCCTGTTTAGAGGAAACTGCAGACCAGAAAGATAAGTCTTCCCTCCCATCTTACATTGGTACCGTGACTGCTTGTCAGCAAAGCGCTTTCTCACGCCTTGCCTCACGCTATCCTCATCACAATCTGGAACATACATATTAATTTCACATAATGGATGAGGAACCTGAGGTTCAGAGAAGAATAGGATAATCATTAATTCATTTTACAAATATTTGAGGCCATTACCAGTTGCGGTGCTAGGCTTGTGTCACACCCTAGGCATATGGCAACGACTAAGCAGTTTCCAATTACTTATAACCTACTGGGACAAACCAGTACAGGACAGGTAATTCCAACACAGTGTATAGGCTAAAGGGAAACACACAGGAAGCATTCAACTCAGTTTGAGGGATCAAGGAAAGCATTCTGGAGGAAGTGACATCCAGTTCAGATGAGAGAGAAATAGGTGGAAAGAAGGAGGAAAACTTTTCAGTTGTTCACGAGCAAGGACACAGAGTGAGCAAGAGCGTGACGTGCATGGGAACTTCCCATTATTCAGTATGTTTGCATCATAGAGCATAGGGTGTATATGTTGGGGGGAAAAAGGAAACCACTCAAGAGGGGTGAGGAGGACCCACTTTATGTCATGTTAGAGGGGGTGGCTTTATCCCAGGAGCAACGTGGAGCCAATGAACAGGCGGAAGCAAAAGCGTGATATGGGTCAGATCCACGTTTCAGAACGACCACTCTGGCTGGATAGTGGAGAATGGATTGGGAGAAAGCAAGTCCAACTTTCTCATTTCACAATAAAAAAAAAAGACCCTCTCATAAGTAATATGACTTGCTCAGGTTCACTGAGCTGGTGTGTCGTAAAACCAGATCTGCAAGTCCATATCCATGGCTCTCTGTCCACTCAATGGCAGGGCCTTTCCACATATTCAGGAGCGAGCAGTACATATCAAAGTCATAAATGCAACTGTCTGCTCATTTTATGGAGAATGGTATTTAGAAACGAAGATCCAGACTCAACACAGGTTGTGTTCATTGCTACGGGGATGTCATTACATCTTAGGGCCTTTCAGTTAATGAAACTAAAATAGGAAAATAACCGTAACACCGTATTCCCATTGAGCTAATATTATGTGAATAATGATCTATTGACTTTTCAGTTAGGTCCTGTAAGTGACAAATTCTCTGCCAAAGGAGATAAAGAAAAAAAGGGAGGAATGTTTAGGAGAGAGAAAAAAGTCACTGGTGATGCCAGTTAAAATTTGTTAACTGGGTAGAACTGTAGTGGGCCTAATGATTTACACCAAGGGGGCTTTATAACAGAGGGTGAAATATTCCATCATTCTATAAGGAGGGACGAGAGCTTGGATAGGGTTTTTTGCAGATGATCATAATAGGTAGAAGCTGCAATTCTGTTTTGTTTTTATTCTTTTTTTTTTGTTTTAGCTCAACACACAACTGTCATGGAAATGACAGAGTTTAAAAAAAAAAAAAACCTTAGTGATCGCTTAATCCAATCTCTATATTTTACAGATTAGGACCGAGGTTATAAACGTGCACACACATGGGGTTAGAGTCCTGTCTCTGGAGTCAGGCAGATCTGAGCTTGTGTCCCTTCCCTGCCAGTCACTTGCTGTTTGGTTTTATATGGTTTTAAGCAAATGACTTAATCTTGCTAATCCTAGTAACCTCATTTAAACCTCTTAGGTTTGCTGCATTTAAATGAAATAATGCATGTTAAGTAATTTAGCTCAGTGCTTGGCATGTGGAATATGCTCTATAAGTGATCTTTATAATAGTACTAATTATAACAAACCTTTCTAATTATAATCATTAGCACTTATAAAGCACTACATTACTACAGTTATTGCTACTGCTGTTATTTACTCAAGGTTGCAAAAACTAAATAGTAATTGGACTAGAACTAGATTCTATGTTCTAGACCTAGACTCCCACTCAAGACCTTTTTCCACTTTCATAGTGACTTTCAAACTATGTCCCATCAAGTCTTAGGGGTTTGGGAAGGTGCCTAAAGGAGAAGCTGGACAGACAGAGCTTCAGACCTTCTATCTTCACTTTTCTGTATTTTGTATTTCTTTTGAAGCAAGAGTTCCACTGCTAAACAAAAAAGAAACTGAAAACCATTGCAAAGCATGATTTCCACAATACTGTCATAAAAAATGAGATCAGTAGCAAGCAAAGGACAAGACCTTATACGGTGGGCCCTCCATATCCGTACAGGTTCCACATCTGCAGATTCAATCAACCGCAGATAGAAATATTCTAGGGAAAAAAGGACAATAAAAAACAGCAATACAACAATAAAAAATAGTACAAATAAAAAACAATACAGTATAACAGATATTTACATAGCATCTACATTGTATTAGGTATTATAAGTAATCTAAAGATGAATTAAAGTATACAGCAGGATGTGCGTAGGTTATATGCAAATACAAATACATCTCAAATAAGGGACTTGAGCATCTTTGGATTTTGGTATCCATGGAGGTCCTGGAACCAGTCCCCCACGGATACTGAAGAACAACTGGACCTTGATCTCAAAGAAATGAAAATAGCTTATAAGAAGTCAAGCAGAGGGTTTGAAATAAATTAAGCAAACCCTGTCTTTCTTTCTTTCTAGTGATATGATTTTTCCAGAAAGCTTGGGTTAGAGGGACAGCAGGATGCCTAACACATAGAATTGACCCTCAGCAAAATTACGCAGTTTCCAATTTTCACAACACCCACTTCTACCATCCCCTTGACAACTGAAGCTTGGCCACCTTTCTTAAAGGAAACAGACGTGGTTGCATCAATTGCATCATAATCATTCCTTGAGTGCCCACATGTTATTGTTCCAGAGCCCCATTGTGGAATATATCATCCCACCTTGGAATTAGCATCTGGAAAATTGAAACTCTGAGAGAGGCCAATTGTTAATCCAAAGGTGGCATTTCATGTCCCTTTGTGTCTTTAATTTGTCAGCCTCCAATTTATCACTCACATGAAGATAATTTTATTCTCTGGACCCAGAAAGGCAGAATTCATATGAGGTGGGGGTATGAATGCATTGATCAAAGTAAATGAGCAGATGATTTTTGCAATGGGCTAAACTGAACATTAGTGGCCAAATGATTTTGAAAAGCTCTTCGCAAAGCTGAATTTACCTACAGACTGGTGTTCAAAAACTACCTTTTGGTTTAGAGTTTAATTATGCTCCTGTCCCCCTCCCCCATTGTAACATTATGGATCAACTGCTTCTGGGTAACAAATGCTCACACTTAACAGTATAAAACTAGAAAAGATTAACTTTCTTCCACTCTGAAAATTCATCTGTAATCTTAGGAAAGGATTTATGTTTCTGAGTCATAGAAAAGCCAACACCCTCCAGCACTTAGAAGCAACACCAGAAAAAGAAAAAAGAACAAAAACATCAGTGAATCAATTTCCCTTTCCGCATAGATCTGAGAGGCGAGATAGTTCTCATGTCTGCCAAGGGGCTTCCGGCTCTAACGTGTTGAATCAGCATGCTGCAAATTGTACTAGATGGATTTTGGACCACATGTGGCAGCTAGAAGAAACTAAACTGGGTCAGGCTAACTTTTGCAAGGTGCCTTAGGATTTTAAGAACTAAAGGTAAACTGTAACTCAATTTTGCGGCTCTTGTGGGGAAAACAATAGCAGGGTGACCTGGTACACCACCCTTTCTTGCCTTTTTTTAGTTCTTTTACTAATATGATTCATGGGTGTGGCAGCCATGGGGAGGTGCTGCTCAGGTCTCCCTTTAAGAGAGAATCTTTGCTTGGTGGTAGTGATCATTTCACAATGTATGTGTATATCAAAACCATGTTGTATACCTTAAATATGTATGATAAAAAATGAATTTAAAAAATAAAAATAAATTTTAAAAAAGAGAGACTCTTTAGTGAGAAATGTTATCTGCCAGTCTACAGCTGTCTCAGCTGTGGGGTCTGGCGCAGTATTCATACCAAGGCCATACTTCTCCGGAGCTGCCCTGAGCCATTGATTGAGCATTGGCTGAGGGGACAGAGGTAGGGGCTGTTAGAGCAGGGCATTCCTGCTCAATGGAGTAATTTCTCTAATGGGAAATTGTTGTGCTTTGGGACTCCCTATCAGCCCACCCAAGCCTTCCTCAGAGCTACCCTGCCATCTAAAGCTCTACCTCCTGGTTCTTCTTCCTTCCTCCCCTCCCTTCACAGATGCCAGACTTACATCATGGTCTGAGGCTCGCCGCACCTACTCCTACTCCTGTTACCTCCCAAACAGAGGAGTTCGTTGGCTTGGCGGCTACCAGGCCAATAGACGCAGCAAAGTCGGTTGTAGCAAGGGAGTTTTATTACCTGGCACAAGTAAGGAGCACACTGTGTTTAGTTCCCAAAGCAGTGTGTCCCCTGCACTGACACCAGGGCTTGATCAGATTGGATCCTGGATCCTGCCATGCAGTGTCCACTTCTTAATTCAGTCCCCCCAGCTCCTTGGTCCAAGCACTTGGGTCCCCTCCCATGGTTGCACGCTTGGTTCATCTGGCAATGCTTAGGTGACATGACCTTCAACCTGGCGGTGCATGGCGACTGAAAAACAACTCCCGACTTTGTGACATAAAGTTGAGACAGATTGGTCTGGTGTGGTTACCCTCTCTCTGCCCTTTATCCTTCACAGGCATCATGCCCAGGTCAACGTTCTGCATTTCTAATTTCGTCTTAGTATCTGCTTCTGGAGGGACCTGAATAGAGGCAGTGGGGAAGGAGCAGACCCTTTTATCTCCCCCATCCCTAACCTCTCTTCCAAATGCTGCCTTGACTTTTTCCAGCCAACCGGGCTTTCCCCCTTAAGCAGCAGCTGTGGCCTTCTGCAGTGTTTACCCTTGGTGGTCACGTGGTCTTTTGCCATTTACTTTCCCAACAGAAACACCAAGGCTAAGCAGACTGGAAACAGCAAATGTATCTTTATGAATTGAAAGTAAATATGAAAAGCCAAGGAGATGCTGAGATATCAGAGCAACCAAAGATCTGAGGGGTATGTGTGTGTATGTATGGGGGGTGGTTATTTTCACTTGGAGGAGGACATGGTAAATGTTCCAAAATTAGAAATAACTTTCTCCTCATAATGTTGAAAGGGAAAGACTCAATACAAATGCATCATTTTACCTTTTCAACTTCTTTGCCTACTCCAAAATCACCAGATCGCTTAGCAAGGGGTGGAATGGATTCACTTGTTTGAGTGTTTCCCCCTCTCTCTACCTTCATAAGTCAGGAAAATAGTCAAAAGTTGAGGTGGAAGAGAAAGGAGAGAGTCAGGAGAAATAAATGTGAATGAATTGAATAAGCCACAAACTCTTCAATCAATGTTTAATCAAGCAGTCTACAATTTAGAATGGTCATTGTCCTGTTTTAATTTTTCCAAGTCATCTATTCAAGTTATCTATGGTTTGCTCACATCGTTTTAATTTCTAAAATGAAAAATATCTAGGAAATAAAAAAATATTGAGAGCAACAAATGAACAGCTGGTTGTGACTGAGTTGCCTACTCGGAGGCAAACGGAAAGATTAAAAGCTTTGAAAATTCCCTCCAGCAGTGGATTCTAAGGTCAGGAAATTAATTTTAAAAAATTAAAGCACAGATCTAAATCCTATCTATTTACAATTGCTAAGTGTAGAGATTCCGTTCCCTTTGGCTTGAAACATAAGAGATGAGTTATCCCAGTCAGAGCTTATTTGTCTACCCCATAGATTTCATTCTCAGCGAGCCAGAAACACGGAATCCATTCTGTCTCTCTCCTCTCCCTCTGTCTTCTTCTATCGCTTTTCCAAAGCTTCCAAAGACACCCTGGGTGCAGTAATTTGTCAGGTTAAAGGCTACACTATCAGCACAACAGATACTTTAAGATTTCTCATCACCTTCGACCTTACCACTCCATACCTTCTAAATAAAAGGTGGAGAATCAGTATTAAATTATCTGGACAGAGTATTTTGACAAATGCACACACCCTGCCTTCCCTGCCTCCTTCCATCTGTGTATGGCCTAAACAGCTGACCAGGACAGTCTTTCATCTTTAATCTAATCAACTAACTTTCCCATGGGAAACAGCCAACGAAGCCCAAACCTACGTACCAAACTCTTTCTAGACTCAGGCAGATTACCGCAGCTGACAGTTAAAAAAAAAATCAGTAAAAGTGTCTGCTATGAGTCACGAAGGACAAACAACATTCCTGAAAGAAATGAACATCCCTAGCAGAAACACATCAGGGCTTGCTTTGAAAACTCTATACGTCCCTATAGACCTGAATGGTATTTAGGCCTGAATTGTCTACATCTCTAGGATACTATAAATACAACTTCCTCCTCTCCATTTTTTTTTTACTGTAACAAACTAGTATCTAAAATACTTGTAATATTTAACATAGTCCTTAACATTCTCCTTTCAATTATTGTTATAAGCTTAAAGAATGGTTAAGTATAATTTGCTCTATACCAGTGGCTTTCAATTTGGGGTGCCATGACCTGCATATCGCATCACAACCTGGTACACACTCACACACACACATGCATGCACACGTGCATGTACACACACAAATCAAAACAAAAAGACAACAGAAGAGGAAACTAAGGAAAGGAGACATGACAACTAAATGTAATGTGGGACCCAGGATGAGATATCCTGGAACAGAAAAAGGACATTAGGTTAAGGAATTCAGGATAAAGTATGAACTTTAGATAATAGTAGTGTATCAATACTGGTTCATTAGAGTGAAAAGTGTACCACAGTAATGTAATATGTTAAGGATAGTTGAAACTGGGAGTAGGGTATATAGGAATTCCCTGCAATAACTTTGTAATTTTTTTGTATATCCAAAAGTATTCTTTTAAAAAGTTTATTAAGACAACAACAACAGAAAGTCAGTGGCTGACATTGGGGGGATGGCAGCAACGTCAGGCTCTTTCTTCATGAGCCCCATTTCTCCCCGGCTGAAGCATGCTGGCGATGATCCAGAGTCCCCTTACCAACCACGCAGATGGAGTAAAAAGCCATACGATGATGAAGGTGATGATGAAGATCAAGCACTTTGTGATGTGCACAGATCGGCTGACGACTGGCAAGTGTGGTTGTTAAGCTAAGCCTTGCATCTCACTGCTCTCTAACGGGGGTCCAGAGGGAGGCAATAAAGCTGTCCGTGAAATTTACTTGGAAATCTGAAATGGGTCCAAATCACCAGTTGCCAACTAACCTGCCGAAAATCTGACAGGAAATTCAAACCAGAACGTGTTCCTGTTTTAAGAGAGGTATAGTTTTGCTACGTCTTTCTTTTCTTTTCTTTTCTTTTTTTCCCCCCCTTAAGAACAACTACGAGTGGGCAATGAAACATTTGAATCAGATGGAAGGAATAAAACTTGGGATAAAATGGCAAAAAACCAAACATATCCCTGGAGCTGAAGAAAATCTTGGCTGTGATAGGCCTTTCCAATCTGTATCTGAATGAAGCAAACCTCAAAGCCAAATGTATGGGTGTGAAACTTTATAAAATGAACGTGTGGGTTGTAAGTGTTCTTGAATGTGAGCTGATTAATTTTCCAAAACTCTGCCGAGCATAGTGTTTCAGGTCAGCGGAAGCTTGGATTGGTGCTGACTCAGGGCACAAATCAAGAATAATATGAATATGATGAAAACTCCCCTTTTACTCTAATAGGTTCCCCCCTCTCTGAGGTCCTTGATCACCCCTTCTTTGGATTTTACGAGTTGGTCCTCTGTGGCTCCTGTATTTAGTGAAAGATGGTTCTGATCTCTGAATGCACTTTCGCCTGAGCCAAGGGAGCATCCTGTCCAAAGCCAGTGCTTCTCAAATCTTTTTTTCTGGAAGGGAAATTCTCACTTGAAAGAATCTTATTTGGAACCCCAATACAGAATCAATTAAAATCAGAGCTGCGCTGGATGATAATGAAGAGAGAACACAGAGTCACTTCATTTTATTGACTACATGAATATATGTATATATATTAATACTTTTTTTAAGTGTATAAAATTTTCAGCATTTATAGAAACATGTTTAAAAATGTCCCCAATGTTTAGTATTTAGTTAATAATATAATTTAGTTTAGAAATATATTTTTCATTCTAAGTTATATTAATATAATAATTTTACTTTACATTTGTATAACTGGTAGACATACTTCCTTGTCCCAGGGAACCCCAGGGACTAAAGTGTTTCAAAACAGACATAAAGATGAGAAGAAGGAAAGCCCTAAGATGAATACTAGATAGAGCAGAAATTGGCCACATGCTTATCCACCCCCTTTCTTCCTCCTGGGAACAGAGAGTAGCATATTCCAATTGCCCTTGGAGATGAATCAGGAGCATGTGACTGAGTTCTGGCCAATGGAATGTGGGTGGAAATAATGTGTACCTCTTCTAGGCCTGGTTTCTAAAGTGTCTCATGCCATCTTCCACACTCACATCCTCTCTCTCCCCTATCCGTATGCAGGAAAGTAAGGACCACTAGTTGGTGGAACTACAAGGTGGAGGGAGATAGATTCCTGAGTTTCTATTTAAATGAGAATGACCCAGGAAAGTCATGTTGCCAGCATCACACTATGATGTGAGCAAAAGATAAAAATTTCTTGGGTTGAGCCTCCAAGATTTGAGAGTTTGTTTGTTATCACAGCAAGATTTGGTCTATTCTGTTACAGAAGACACGAAGGTCTAAAATTTACTTGATTTTATTCAAAATTTTTTAAAATTTTATTTACCAGGCCAATTTCAGCCCAGTCTCCCCAATACCATAGATTCCTTTTTATGTTTATTACTAGAAAAGGGCTGCCTTTCATAAAGAACTGGCATGCTTTATCCAAGCGGATAAGAATCATGTCTCCTATCATGTTATCCTTTTTGCCCTGGAAACCAGAAATCTTGGGACAAAAACGAATGTTCAATCCTAATAGTTGGTTTTGCCTTCTTGGCTAACATATTTCTTGCCGATTCCTTTACATGGGTTTGATTTTCTCACATCTTTGGTAACTGTTTGTTGATTTTTATTATTCAAACCACCTGATCAAATAACGGAGAAGGTGTGATGTAAACAAGTAAGTGTTTCAGGAGAAATGACACTAGCAAACAAAAGGAAACAAATGTCAGGAATTCTCTTCAAAGTAACATTTTGCTTGTGTGATGTTAAAAGTTATCCATCAACGTGTCTATTTAAGTGGATGTCACATCACAATTAAATGGAGATGTTTTGTGCAACGTTGTGATTTATGCAGCGCCTATTCAGGCATGATCTGTAGCTGTGCTTCAGTTGTTGGCAAGGGACCGGACCAATATCGTAACCACTTTCCTACATGGCCCACATGTATGAAGAGCAGGAGGGGCAAACAAACTTCTATTTCATAAAAATTGGAGTCAGATTTTTAAAAATAGACTTTAGTTCAAACAATACTTTCCTTCTATCAGAGCATAAAGAACCCTCCATAACCATTAACTTGATGCCAAGACCAACAGAACTCCCTCTTTGCAGCAACCACTGCTATATGTTATATTTTGTAAGGGCTTCCACTTGAATATTAATATAGCATTCTTCCTTTCTGGTGACCAAATGAATAAAAGCTGTTTTATAGCAGGTACTGCTTCCACTTGCTGAAGAGTGGCTTCCAATATAACTTCAGCCTCACAAACATAAGAATGGCAACAGAAAATATTGCCATTTTTGGCAGCCTTGGCTCACCTACCTGGTATGAACTATCTCCACATTGTGAAAGGAATCATGAATATATACATTCAAATAGGAACACACTTCTCTTCCCCCCTCCTTAATGCCAGGGCTGCATTTTATTTTTAAATGTCAACCCGGCAGATGAAGAGGGAAAGTAAACAAAGGCATTTCAACATCTCTAAGCCACAGTTTTCTTCTCTGTAAAATGGAGATAATCAAATACAAAATCAGTTGTACACATGAAATCAGTTCAGAATCATAGATTTTTTGATGGATCTGGAATGGTTTTTAGAGGCTATGTTTCCTGCAGGTTTTCAAACCAAGTTCCAAAAGTCCTCAAATGTCCTCAGGACTGCCATGGGGTTGCCAGGAAGAGGGCCAAGGATCCTGCACTCTTCCAATGAAACAGCCCCATATTTCTCTGTTCAATACGTGGAATTATGCTTTCAATTTCACCTTAAAGGAGGGTTCTGATACCAAAAACTTTCAAAACTCCTTGGATGAATATAGCAATCACACAGACTTGGGTTCAAAGTCCAGGTCTGCCACTTACAAGACTTGGACAAATTAGTTAACCCAGCCTATCCTCATTTTCCTCATTATAAAATGAGGGTGATTATAAAAACTAGTCCCCATACATCAGAAGGCTAGTATGAGGAAGAAATGATCACATAAGATGGTATACATGTGAGCACTCTCTAAACATAAAGTGTCATAGAACAAAGTGCCATATTAGCATTATTTACTGTATACTATTGGCACTGGAGATAGGCAAAGAAAATTAGAAAGGTGAAGATAGGCAGAGACATTGCAGAGAGATGTGAGTCAGCATGCATTCTCTGTGCATGGTGCCCCATAGAGTTGAGCAATGGGAGGGCCTTGGTAAGTCCATGCACAATGCTGTACCACCTCTGAGCCTTGGCTGGGCATATGGGTTGCTGAATATTTGTGTCCCTCCATCTAATCCCAAATGTGTTGGTATTAAGAGGTGGGCCTTTGGGAGGTGACTATATTATGAAGGTGGAGCCCTCATGAATGGGATTAGTGCCAAAAGAAGCCTAAGGGAGCTTTTCTGCCCCTTTTGCCATGTGAGGTCACAGCAAGAAGGCTATGAGGAATGGGCCCTGACCAGACATTGAACCTGCCAGCACCTTGATTTTGTACTTCCCAGCCTCCAGAACTGTGATAAACTTTTGTTGTTTATCAATTACCTAGTCAATGGTATTTTGTTGTAGCAGACATGGGTGAATTTATATAGCTGTACCATTCTGAACACATGGGGCAGTTTTGACACAGGACAACTATTTTCTACCAGTGGTTATGGGGTTCTCCAATCCTAAAGGGGTGTATCTAAGTTCTTATCCTGGCAAGGAGTCGGGAACAAGAAGAGTAACTCTCTGGATATGACAGGTGGGAACGATGGGTCATGGCAGCAGATAGTCAGAGCATCCCCTCACCCAGTTTCCACAGCAATAACAGGCCTCCAGCCACGGTGGCAGAAACAGCTGCATAGTGGCTCCTTGTGGAATATCTGGCCCCACAAACTGAATCCTCTAGCCTCAAAGAGATGTTTCTGGATTCCTACTCCAACAGCAGCACAAGAGAGGAGCAACTGCCTTGTGATTGGATTGTTTGGGGTTCTGGTACCGGAGAAAGGACTCTAGTAATGAACAATGTTTGAGCAGTAATGGGATAGGGACTCAATGTTAAAATTAAAACATTTTAATTTGAATGTTTAAAGAGGTGTCACCTTCTTACATTCAAGATGGTAAACTATGCATCAAGGACAAATACAAAGACATCATCCTATTCCAAAAGGGAGATATTTATAAAGTTTATTAACATAATCCTTCATGCTAACCAACAAATAGAATTTACATGACATTGATTAGGCCAACTTAACACTTATTATTAATAATGTTAGTGCAAGTTATTATGCTATTTGCTAGGTATATAAAGATGAATAATCCATATTTCCTATCCATGAGAAGGTGATGGTCCCGTCCCTGGGCTACCATCTCACTGCTGGGAACATTTACCACTGGCATCACCTGGCTAAAATATTTTGCCCAGAGCCTGTTACCAGCTCAGAGAGTGTCCAACTCATGAGCCAAACCTCTAAATGACATTGGTTTTGACAGACTCAACAAGTATTGTCATAACAGCTATATGATGCCAAGATGATAGAAAATAGTGGCACCAACATCACATTCTTGCTTATTAATTGGGTACTTTGGTAAAACCAAAGGTTCTGTAATTCTCACTTCATTTTGTCTTTCAACTAAAGCGCTTTGGTATTAGATGAGAGAGAAGCCACGGGCACAAGACAGAAATTCTAGATCAAGGAGAAACACTTTCATTCTAGAGTCGAGTGCCCTGGTCACGGGCTGGTAGAGGTAGGATGGGTAACAGCTTGCTTTCTTACTTCCTTTCCTTTAGGTCAGGTGTTTATAACCTGGAGTGCTGGGAATTCTGAACTTCCTGGGGTTGCATGCAATGTTGTATGTGAGGGGGATATTTTATTGGGTTATTAATGTCTGCCTTTATTAGTTTTTGTCTATAGATGAATAAAAGGGTAATTTCTCTCTTCCTCCTCCTAAAGAGATAGCCAAGCTTCCCTTCTCAGGGCTCCTTGGACTTAGTCCTGCCCTGAAGACCACCTCCATTCACTGCTTTGCTGAGGCCAGAGGTCAAAGATGGGAATTACCCTAGAAGAGGGAAGACCAGGGGAATATGGCTGGTTCGTAGGGGTGGGATGGCTTGGTGAAGATACTAAGAGGTGGCTTCTGAAAACAGAATGGGGGTAGGGAGTGAGGGGAGAGGTGCTGTCAGCATAAGTTCTGGCAGCAGGGCTTGCGCAGAGTAGTGCAGAGGTTTCAAGGCCTCACGTAAGAGTGGTTGGGGTGTGTGCTTCCCGCAAAGGCACCTAGAGAGTCTGAATCTAATGCCACAGTCTGGGAATTCAGCAGATTCCCGAGCAGAGCCACACATGGTCAACTGCACCCCAGGGTGAAGGAAAAAAACCCCGAAAGTGTTGGACTAAAATCCTGAGGCCCTTCCCAGTATTTCTGGACCAGCTTTCCCATCTGATCTCAAGTGAAGACTGAAGAAGACTTGAAAGGCCCTCCTTGGCTTTCCCACCCACCTGGAGGGTGGAAGGCTGCGTCAGATATGATCTGGAAAAATCAAGGCTGACACATTTTTTATACTTCCAAAATAATGGAGCTAATGCAAATGAAGTATATGTATATGTATTTTTTTAAAAAAAGGAAAACTGCCCAGAACTTTCATCAGATTCTTAAAGGTATGTATGACCTAAAAAGGGTTAAAAGCCTCTGCTTTAAGAGATACAGGGTGTTTTGGGGTTGGGCTCCCTGAGAGGAGGATTTGGGATTTGTGAGCAAGTGATGTATTAAGCAAGTTTCTAGAGGAAATTGGCAAGAAAGCGGGGGAGGCCGACAGGAAGGGGAGGAAGCCAAGCCAGGGTGTGGTGTCAGGCAAAGTCCTGAAGAAGGTAGCCTCGGCCTGATCCCACAGGGGACCTCTGGAGCATAAGTTACACCTCCACGTTGTACCTGAGGCAAGAGAGGCGAGAGCTGGGCTTTCAGACCTACCTCACTTGTAGGCCATTAATCAAGGGCCACAAGCAGGGGTGTAAAGAATAAATTCCCAGGCACGTTGGGTTGTGGGGCTCTCTGCATACGCTGTGCTATCCTACAGGTAGTTCTCCAAAGAGCTTTGATGCTGTGAATTAGAAGCACATGCACAGCAAAGGGGTGAGGGAGTGTGCACAAAAATGGTAAAGAAGAAAATTATCTTGACGGATCTGGGTGGGGGCAACAACGTTGTTCACCGCTCCCCCTGAAATGAGACTTTCTTAAAAATGCCATTGCAACCAGAGGGCCAAAGACTTGTCGTTCCAAGCACAGCCATGGGAACGCTAAGGGAAGAGGAGATCTGGAAGAGAGCTGGGACCTGGGAGGGGAAGACTGCACGTTTGTAAAGAGGAGGGCTCCAGGACAAATGTGTCTGCAAACCCAGCAAGCTGTTCCCTGGTCCATCAGGAAAATGTCTCCTCGCTGGACAGCTGTTGTCTCTGTTCTAAAAGTTCTTTGGCCTTTCCCATCCCTCAGAGCTTCTCAGTGGCCATTTCTCCATTAAGTCCCAGCCTCTGGCCATTTTGCTGGGCCTTGTCCCACCCCCTCCACCCCCCTGTTCATAGCCCACTTTCTAGAATCTCTTTCTTCCTGGGTCACCTCACTAGTATCTTTTTCTTCTGTAACACAAAGAAACATACTTCTTTTTGTTTCACTCCTAGCCCAGCCAAGCTATGCCCAGTGGGTCTCATTTTCATAACCAAGCATACCCGTATAAGGTGTGTTCTAAAGCGAAGGCAGTTCTCTCCCTGAGAGTTTGCAGTCAGCACTTCATGTGATTTTCCCTTCCCTGTTATGTACAGTGTATATAAATATATATGTAATATGCACATGCACACACATACGCATATATATGGAAATTGAGGAACAGAGAGATGGCAACCTGCCCAAGGTCACTTAACTGGTTGGTGATAGAACCAGAACAAGAACCCAAGTTATTAACTCTTTCTTCAGTGTTCATTGTCTCCGAACACACTGCCTCCTGAGCGTTCAAGCATTTTATCTCAACAGTAATAAATAAAAAATAGTTTCTTGGAGGAAGGAATCGAAGCTAAGTGCCAAATGCATTCCACAGATACATGGATTTTTTTCCCCTGAATCTAGAGACCTGAGGCACATGGTATAAACGTGAGGAAACAGAAATTAGCATACATCCCAAATAAAGTAAAGGTGCCTTTCCAAATGGTAACAGATGACTCTACAGGGCTGAAAGGGACTATTTAGCAGGACTATTAATTTGAAAATCTGTAGTATCGATAAAAATAATTTCTGTGCTCAATATTTTCTTACTAATTTGCTCAAAAACATAAAATCATGGGTCATAAAGCTGGAAGGTGTTCCAGTTAGATAGTCTGATTCACTTCCCCACCTTCAAACAGAAAGGGGTATTCTTATCCCCATTGCCAGAGAAATTAAGTGATCGTTGGAAGTAATAGTATTTGCTCAAGGGCAATTTAGAGTCCAAGTCTTCTACTAACTTATTTTCCAGAAGCCACATCTAACATGGTCCTTTACAGATTACAAACCTCTTTCTAAGCATCTTACTTTATGTAATCCTCATAGCAAACATGTGTAACAGGGTAATTATTACCTCATTTTACAGACAGAGAAACTGAAGCTTGAGAGATTAAGTTACTTGCCTAAAGACACTCCATAGAATGTGACACAGTTAAGATCAAAATCCAAATCCTCCATCTCCCAATCCCACACTCTTTCTTTACCGTTCTGATCAGTTACTGTTAGTTCTAGAGGAGATGGGTTTTGTTAGTACACTGGTTTGGATGTTACAGACAATAAGAAGACTTGGCTAAACCATCAGTCGCAGCAAGAAGAATCTTGTCTTTATATAATGAGAGGTCTTGGCTGGATAGGAGCTGAGTCCCAGATACTTCCACTGAGTGGGTAGTAACTCCATGCCAGGCTCTGTTCCAGGTGTCCAGGATAAATCAGTAGCCAAAACAAAATCTCTGCCCCCTGGAATTTACAGTCTAGTGGGATGAGACAGATGCAAAATAAATAATGAAACACAAAATATAGCAAGTGATGGTAAGTGCTATGGAAAAATTAAAATAGAAGCAAGTGGCTCAGAAGTGTGTGTGTGTGTGTGTGTGTGTGTGTGTGTGTATGTAAGGAGAATGAGGGTTCTATTTTATATATAAGATATTCAGGAAAGTTCTTTAGATAAGGTCACATTTGAGGAGGTCCCTAAGATAAGTGGAGGAGCAAGTTTTATGGATATCTGGGAAAATATATCCTGGAAAGAGAAAATTATAAGTGCAAAGGCCCTGAGGTACGAGCTTGGTGAATGTGAGGGACAGGAAGAAGGCCAATGTGTCCGAGAAGGTTTAACCACCACGTGCTTGCCTTCGTGGAGCAAGAAACAATTCATAAGAGCAAACAAACAAGTGAAGTGCGCAAGTGCACATCTTTGAAACATAAAGAATAATACAGGATAAAATGAGTGTTCTGGAGAGGTATAAACCAAGTACTACAGGATTGCTGAGGAAGTAAAGGAAGCTTAGACTCACAGACAGCCAGCACTCAATTCTCTATCACAAGATTTCCATTTTCTATCTGGTACTGTAAAATACACTGTTTTCAAATTCTATCTTATGCCGATTGCCAATATGGAAACAAATGAAACTAGAAAACTCTGGTGAAGTGAGGGTGGGGAGGTTCAGCCTTCCCAACTTGGCCTTACTCTTTCCCATCTCCAGCCACTGAAGTACCTTCATGGAACTCTAGGGCTCTAGGAAACAGTTTGCCAAAGTCCCAGGTAGGCAAACTAGCTCATTTTCCTAAGGAGGAATCTGAGGCCCATAGAGGGAATCTTCCCCTAGTATCTCCTGGAGGGAAGCTCCCTGGTCTCCTGTGCAGGCCTCCATTGCTAATGACTATGGATCCTGCTCCAGCCTCCAGTCTAAAGTCCCCACCTCCTGTGCTGACCCTGGGCCTGGCCGACCTGGAGCTCCCCTGCTCCCTGCCTTGCTCTGTGCATGACACCACATCGGAGTAGCTGCTTCTCCCTGCTCCGATTCAAGGCTGGGCCCAGTGCTCGCCATCCCCCCAGCAATAATCCCACCTGAGGGACCAGTGCAGTCATCGTCCCTAGGGGCAGTCCAAGACAGTGGAGACGAAGAGTTCATTGCTCAGATCTGCATTTCAAATTAGATTTTCAAGTCCAAAGTAAGAAAATCGGATTTATTGGGAGAATATACCTTTTGAATGCCCAGAGATAATGACAATGAAACTGCCCTGCACTCATTCCCTGAAAATGACAAGCATATCCCTGACTTGATGCCTTCATACCTGATGCACTTCTTTGCTTAGAACATCTTCCTTTTTGGTAAATTCTAGTCATTTTTCTAGAAAGCTAAATTCTCTTCCCCTCTGATACTTTCTCAGACTTTCCCAATCAGAATCCATCGACCCTCCCCCAATCAGTATTGCTGTAGTGCTTTCTCTGTACATTTATTATTAGCTCTCATCTTATTGCATTAGAAAAACGTGTTTATACATCTTTCTCTCCCACTACCTCGGAGCTTCTGCTGTGAATAAGAAATACATCTTATTCATATCTGATGCCTCAGTTGCGGCTAACACATTGCTAGTGGTGCTCGATACATTTGCTGGTTGACATTGCAATTCAGCACTGGCTGGGGTTATGAGAAATGCGGGTCCTTCTCAACCATAAAGTTTTTGAGAAGTTGCCAACTAGTGATGAGCCAACACTAATTATGTGCTTGGCCAACTTGATAACTTATTGAAAAGTAAAATGACTTGCGACTATTCTGTTATTGGTGACTGAAAGTTTCTGATGGACAACCCCAGTGCTCACCTTTGGTCTATTTCGGTCACAAGCCTTCTTACACGTTTTTCTGTTTGTTCATCCATGCTGGATCTGTTCCAAGGCAGACACGTTGCTATGACCAACACAGCCAGTAATGACACATTCTCCCTCGTGCCTGGCCACAGCCCCTGGTAACTGTCAGCCTTTCAGATATGACTGACAAGAGTAGAAAGCAAAATCTGTGGGAAAAAATATGAAATCAGGTTCCAACTCTCACTCCCTCATTATGTAAAGATGATCTCATGTTTTCTGAGTGTTGTGTGGTGAATCTCACATGATCCCGAGACAGAGGGGGGATTTACCAGGAGAGAACTGATTTTTCTGACAGACACATGAGTCTGGCTGATGGTGCCTCTAACCAGTCAGCACTGACAAGTAAACTCAAGTTCCATTTCCCAAATTCACACTGCACATCAAGGCTACAGAGAAGGGTCAGTCCCTTTCAACAACTGCAATATAATTTAAGCCACTTCATTTGCAGGAGTTTATAAAAACTAGATTATCCAAGATTTATTTTCTTAAGCCAAGAACAAAACACCCTCAGTAATAGAAAATGTCAGCTCTTACATATCCATTGATCTCTGACTTGTCATCAAGAGTTTTTAGACTTTGTGTTGAAATACAACTTCCCCTACCAACAGTTCGCCTGCCCGATCATTTTTAGCTCTGACTTTACAGTTAACAGTTCAAAGTGCAATATTCTTGCTTTCATGTATAAGCACTTATTTGATCACGTGGGATTCACTATGTTTATTGTCAAACATTGATCTTTTCTTCCTAAATTCCTCTAGGATTTCCATCTAGCTGATGCAGCTTTCGTGTTTCTAACAGAAATGGCAAACAAGAACACAAGAGAGAAATATTTGCATCTTGCTGAAATGTGGACTAACATCCAGGGTTATCACTGAAAGACACTTGAGACATGACCACAGAGAAAAGAGAATCCAAGGAACTGTTTGGGAAGACAAATCACATTAAGGGTGTTTATTTGAATTTCTAAAATTTCCCTTTCTCTGGCTTTATTTATATTTCATTAATATGAAGTTATTCAACCTGAGTCACATTTTGTCCTACATAATTTACTGATTTGACTTTTGCAAGCAGCCAGACACCAAGAATGATCCTAAACAAGCTCTCGATCGAGGTGAAGCTCTGTATTTATTGAATGAGAGAACTTTAAATGAAAGTTGCCCTTTAAATGTAATATTTTTAAAATGCTGGAGTCCATTTTCCCTAGATAAGCGGACAGCTAACTCACATTCACTTAGGAATTGGATCAAGCTTGTTACCTATAAAATTAAGAAGGTACAACTGCTGTCAAGGGCAGGGGTTGAACTGTTGGATTTTAATTCCTAAACTGGACCCAATTCAATGGGCTTTAGTCTTGATCTTTTCCAATTTCTGTTAATAAGTCCTAATTAAACAGAGTTTGTTTTAATGAAATCAGAAGCCAGGTCCTGCCTCCTCTACCCAGACTTCTAATATTGCAGCGTTCTTTCTTAATTAAGATGAAGAATTCCCTTTGGCTTCCACAGCCAAAATTTTGACTTGTTCCACTTAGAATGCCAGTTGGCTTCTACACCCTGCAACCATGTGCCTCTGGCACAGCTGGACAATTTATGAATTTCTGTGAGATTAAAAAGGTGCTATATCCTTGGGAAACATTCCTAATAACCTGTATTCCTATTTATTCTCACCAGTAATCAATCTTTTCCATGTAATAACAAGCAAGTGAGCAGAGGAGGCAGGGAACAAGATGTGAGCAGCAAGGTTTCCAGAGAAGCCTCCTCTCTCCCCAAACCCAGAGCCTGAATCCAACAAAGACTTATATGGGCAGTCATTAGCCAGAGTTCTGGCTCCTATTGTGGTACCCAAGGGCAACCTGAAGATAGAGGAGAGAGGGGTCCTGGGCTGCCCTTATAGCTATCTCGGCTGTGAAGGCACAAAGGGAATGGCATCCCTCAGAGATGTGCAAGGCACCAGAGCTGGAAACAGAAGACCCAGTTCTAGATCCTGTCCTCCTACTGACTATGAGACCTAGAAAGAGCTCTTCACCTCTCTGACCCTTGGTTTCCTCATCTGTAAAGAGAGAATATGACTAGACCAGTGCTTCCCAAACTGTCTGTGATGAAAGAACAAAATTTTTCTTCCCCCCCAATCCATTGTAGACTGATCTTTTGTGAAATACAATAAAAATAAATTACCAGAAAAATGATAATGTTTGGATGTTGCAGCAGTGTCAAATTCCATGAAAGTTTCTAAATGTCTACCCTCACTTTCTGTATTTATCTTGCCATTAGTGGGTAAGAGTATATAGACCAGCAGCAACCCAAGGACCACACTTTAAGGAACAATGGATGAGACAATTTCATTGGCACCTCCCAGCTCT
Organism: Daubentonia madagascariensis; assembly: GCA_023783475.1. Taxonomy (NCBI): domain Eukaryota; kingdom Metazoa; phylum Chordata; class Mammalia; order Primates; family Daubentoniidae; genus Daubentonia; species Daubentonia madagascariensis. The sequence continues at coordinate 31,889,956 of JAKFHU010001035.1, read as the reverse complement.
CATAGTCTCCTCTTCCCACAGCCTGCCTGCTCCTCCACTAGATTTGCCCAAGCTTGCCACCCAAATTCTGAGCTTGGTGGCAAGATCAAAATTATGTTTCTGGAGTAACTTAGTCTGTTAGAGCTGCTGTAGCAAAATACTATAAATTGGGTGGCCTAGAAACAACAGAAATTTATTTCTCACAGTTCTGGAGGCTAGGAAGTCCAAGATCAAGATGCTAGAGGATTCAGTGTCTGATGAGGACCCTCTTCCTGGTTCACAGACGGTCGTCTTCTCACTATGTCTTCACATGGTGGAAGGGGTGAGGGTCTCTCTGCTGCCTCTTTGATAAGGGCACTAATCCCATTCAAGAGGGATTCACCCTTATGACCTAATCACCTCCCAAATGCTCCACCTCCAAATACTGTGACATTAGAGATTAGGATTTTAACATGTGAATTTTGAGAGGGCCCTGAACCACAGTCTGGCATCCTGGCTCTACCACTTGGTATTGGGGGCCACAAGCAAGTTACTTAATATCACTGTGCCTCAGTTTTCTCATCTCTATAATGAGAATAACATCTTCTTATAGGGTATTTTTGGTAAATGTTTATTTTGATATAATTTCAAATTTAGAGAAAAGTTGCTAGATTAGTACAAAGAAATACTATTTATTCTTTATTCACATTCCTCCTTTATAGTATTTTTCCCATTTGTTTTATCATTGTCTTTCTTTTTCTTTCTTTCCTTCTCTCTCTATTTTTCTTTTCTTTTCTGAACTATTTGAGAGTAATTTGAATACATCATGCTCATAGGATTGTTTTGAGGATTAAAGAATTAATACCTGTGAAAATACTCAAAATAGTGCCTGGTACATGTAGTCAGCTCTCATAAAATATTAGCTTATGCTTGATTTTCAAAGGCCTTTCCAGACTTTCAAAAGGGATCTCAAACTCTAGTGACTTGGGGGCCACCCCATGTGGAATCTCCAACAAGCTGGAGGTCCACCCCTATGGCTCTGCCCTCCTCAAAGATTAATGCCCAATTCACTTATTTTCGATTGCGTTGGATTTGACCAACTTAAAAAATATTTACTACACCATATGTAGCTAGCCTTGAACTCTGGTATTGAGTGTATCTGCTCTAAATTATTCCTTAACCAATTTTTTTAAATTGCTATATAATTCACATATAAACTTCACCTGTTAAAAATGTACAATTCAGTGGTTTTTATTATTTTCACAGATATGTTCAACCATCACTACTAGCTCTTTCCAGAATATCTTCATCAGCCCAAAAGGAAAACCTATACTCATTAACAGTCATTCCTTTTCCCTTTTCCCTTTTCCCTTCAGCCTCTCGCAACTACTAATCTAAAACTCTAGTGACTAGATTATTATTAAGTCCAAAGAACTCTGGGATTTTCCCCCCTTTTTCACAAAACTGCTGTACTACTGTTAACACAGTATTAAATTGCTGTAGTGACTAAGCGGCCAAACCCTCACTCTTTGTGTTCTTTGGGGAAATGATAAGAACACCGATTTTTAGGAAATTCAAATCGGACTGTTAGTACAAAACTCTCCTAAGCAGCCCAAATGCCTCCCATTTCTGTTACCCAAAATGTCTATGCTTCTGATTCAGAAACAAAATGCTGATTTCCATAATGCCTCATCTAAGCCTGGTGTTGGTTTAACTTTAAGCTGAACCAGAACTTTCCTCTCTCCCATTCACCCTGGGTTCCTTTGCTTCCTGATTTCCTGCTTCATCCAGATCCTGCTGTGCTGAATTGAATTAAGTGTGGAAAAAATACTGATTCAGCTTCATCTCCACATACCCAGATTCAGCTGCAGAAAAGAACAGAAACACTGTTCAGTCCACAGCAATTTTTTAAATCATTCCACGTGAGTCATATACCAGAAAGAAATCAAATCATAGAGGCATCTGGTGTCCAGAAAGGCCCACTTTTTTCTGTGGCCAGAACCTAGAAGGTTGGGTGGCTTGCCCAGGTGACTCATGGCTCTTCATAGAACATTAGAACAAGGCCCATATGTCTTGCAGGTCCTTTTGTTCAGAATTACCACGTGACTAAAACAAACCCTATCATTGACCCAGCAGGGTTCATCAGTATTAAGACTTTTGGGACAGACAGTGCCTGGCTGGGGGCGGGGAGGGGTGGGCGGAATTAAGGCAAAGTAGACGTATCTTCTTTCTCAAGATGAATTGCATATGTACAAGTAGAGCCAACTTAGCTTCATATTACTCTCTCCCAGGGGAGGCTATGAATATACATATATTCACAGCCTACACTGAATGCTCTATTCCCCATAAAACCTGTAACCTATACCACACAATTTGGTATTTGGTTAAAACTTCTTGGTTTTTTTTGAGACAGAGTCTCACTCTGTTGCCCAGGCTAGAGTGCTGTGGCATCATCATAGCTCACTGCAACCTCAAACTCTTGGGCTCAAGTGATCCTTCTGCCTCAGCTTCCCCAGTAGGTGGGACAACAGGCACATGCCACTGTACCCCATCCTGGTTAAAACATTTTTACATGACATGTGTATCTTGTTCCTGAAGCTAACTTATCAAGTCCTAGAGAGCCAAGGCCATTGTGCTGTACTTCTCTGTACCCTTCAGAGCAATCTTACAGTGTGCTGAGTACATAATAGGTGTGAAATTTATTTCTCTGGATGGCCTAAAGTTTAAAAAAAATGGAGAAATCAGTCACCCCACCTGTCAAATCATTGGCTCCATCCTCACTGGCTAGTGGCAGACATGCCTGCTCCTTTGCCTCAGGAAACCAGCATTGCTGCTGCTGTCATAGACTCGGATGCCTGAAGGGGTAGTTCCCACTCACACTGTTCTGCAAACCACCTGTCCTACGCATTTCTTTACTAGCACCACCCTCTTCCCAAACAATTCAAAGATTTTAACAGAGATGAGGAGGTACACTGATACTCACCTGGTTCATTTAAAAATCTAAGGTGTGGTTCCTTAAAAAGTTAAACATAGCATTACCATTTACGCTGTGATTTCTCTTTCAGGCATATACCCAAGAGAATGAAAAATATATGTCCACACAAAAATTTGTACATGAATATTTATAGCAGCATTACTCAAAATAGCCAAAAAGTAGAAACAACCCAAATGTCCATCAACTGGTGAGTGAATAAACCAAATATGGTCTGTCCATACAATGGAATATCATTCGGCCACAAAAAGGAATAGAGTGCTGATACATACTACAATATGGATGAACCTCAAAACATTATACTAAGTGAATTAAGCCAGACACAAAAGACCACATATCATATGACTCCATTTACATGAAATGTCCAGAATAAGCAAATTAAATTCATAGAGATAGGAAGTAGATTAGTGGTTGCCAGAGCTGGGGGGAAAAGAGAATACAGAATGACTGTTACTGAGTACGGGTTTTCCTTTTGGGGTAATGAGGATATTCTGCAAAGAGATAGTAGTGATGGTTACAAATATATATCTGTGAAAATACTAAAAACCACTGAATTGTACATTTTTAACAGCTGGAGTTTATGATATATGAATTATATATCAATTTTTTAAAATTTACTAAGGAATAAAATAGGACACAAAATTTAAAAAATGACAAAAAACTGCGTTGTTGAGTCAAAGTGAATTCCAGGGCCAAGGGTGGCCTGTTGATTTTACTATTGCCAGAGCTGGACTTGCTTCCCTTTCTCTTTGTTTCACTCAGATTTGGCACTGTGAACACAGGCTTTTCTAAAATATGTTGAGTGCCTTTGCAGCTCCCGTCCAATGCCCAGATCGGGACTGTCACCCAGGCTATTGGGCCTAATTTCAAGTGGGTTTTGATCTGGCCCTACATCTCTGTACAGTGAGAGCCTCAGGGCTCTGGCTTCTCCATTTCCACATTGCCAGTGATTGTTTCTGTCAAAAATAATCATCTGTCTTTCATTGTAGTGCAGATGATACCCAAATGTTACCCTCGTCCATCAAACCATCAGTAATTGTTTATAAAACATCCGGAACTGGTTGTCACAGAACATCAGCAGACTCAGACCAAATAAAACAGAACCCTTTGGTTGGACACAGCCCCTGAGTGAGGGAGAGCCCTGCTGACATTTATGGGGACAAAGGTTCACAAATACCTTTCTCAGTCCAATGACCATCAGAAACCCAGGGGTGATGCTGCCATCCTGAGACACTGAACGAAACTGCTCTCCAGGAACTTAGTTTTGCTGGTACTGGAATGTTTTTTTGATCATTTGAAAACTACTTCCAGTCCTAAAAGACTGAAGTCTCTAATAAGATTTAGGTTTTGGCTTTAAATTTCTGCCATGGTCCCACATTACAAGGAACAATGCAGAGTTTCCCCACATTTGCTACAATCACCTGGTCGTAGAATTACTTACACCTGAGTGGTGCTTGGAATTTGCAGGGCACTTTCACACGTCTTTCCTTCTGGCCTCAACCTCCCTGTGATGGAGGCAGAGCGACGGAGTTATTTCTAGTTTTCATCTGGGGAGAAGTTCAGAGACTTATTCAATACCCCTGGAGTCATGTACAGGAGAGCATACACCTCTACATTCTCCACTAGTGCTCTTGCCAGAGCACCAAGGCTATGGAGTTTAGCTTGGATCAGGAGACAAGTATTTCTCACCACCCTTGGTCCAGCAGCTCTCTGTTCCTCTGCTCAGCCTCCCGAAGCATTCCTCAGCCACGGCTTTTCCATCATTTTTCCTGCTAAAAGTTATTTCTCATTCCAAGGCTTCTCTTTCACCTGAGCCGATCAGAGGCATTCATTTTTAAAAGATTGGTTAAGCTTCCACTAGGTACCAAACACTGTGCTAGGCTGATACAGAAAAAAAGGAAAGTCAAGTTTCTCACCGCTGAAGATGCTTATAGCCTAGTAGTCTCCAGCCCCTACTGATTTCTGACTCTGAACTGCAGGCCCTTTGAATCTCCAGGTTTTATAGAACTTTTAGGTCTGTCTTCTGCCTTCCTTTTTTTGTTTGTTTTGTTTTTCTTTTAGTTTTTTTAGAGACAGTTTCTTGCTCTTTTGCCCAGGCTGCAGTGTTGTGGCATGATCATAGCTCACAGCAACCTCAAACTTTTGGGCTCAAGCTATCCTCCCACCTCAGCCTCCCAAGTAGCCGGGACTATAGGCACGCATCACCAAGCTCAGCTAATTTTTTTATATTTTGTGGAGATGGGGTCTTGCTATGTTGCCCAGGCTGGTCTTGAACTTCTGGCCTCAAGTGACCCTCCTGCCTCAGCCTCTTGGGTAGTTCTTCTGCCTTCTTTCTACCCCACAAGTTCATCTCCCTTTGATCTATCTTCTCTGGGCTCTAAAGCCATTGGTCTCTCCAGGTAAACCAAGGAAACTTTGTCAATTAGCTATAGACATACAACATACATACATATCCATAACACACATGATATGTGTATGTGTCCACTGTGGTAAGCAAGGGATACAGGGCGGGATATATAGAGCCTTGGTCCCCTCTTTTCATGTGGGCTCAGGCAGCTGCTAAGCTACCATCTCATACAGCCACAGCAACTGGGGCTGAGTGGGATGCTGGCCATAACTGCTGCTCTGATTATAAAATAGATATCCATTTGCAGTGTCTTTGCAAAGGCAGTATTTATAATTAAATTGCAAACTTTAAAGAGAGCACGTCTGCTTTCATAACACAGCAGTCCATGGTCTTGTCAGAAAAATAAGACATGAATAAGAGCCGACTTGTGCTCACGCTACCTTTCTGTTCCCAGAGCACCATCAATGCTTGTTTCCTAATGCCTATAACATTTAAAATATAATTTTCAAGAAGGTAGGTTCATGACTCACAGAAAAAAATTAAAAGAACATCTGTTAAATAGTTTATTTAACTTATTAATTAATGAGGTAAATAGTAACACATTAGGACTGGTTAAAAAGAAAAACATTTGAGAAGCTAGGTATATATTTTTAAAAACTGGTTCATGTCTAACAGGGCGATAAATCTTTCAGGGATAATTCTTCCAGGAGACAGGAATTTTTTGCATCTCTTTTGTAAAAAATCCAAAAGTTAACCTTTGTCTGCATAGCTTTAAAATAGGCAATCCATAGACAGTTAAACCCAGTACTTCGTTGAAGAAGACTCAGAACTCTCTTTTGGCTATTTTGAAGTTTCCAGTAAATTTACAACAGGTCATTGCTGCTGGGACTAGGAACCGGCTCAGGGACACTAAGTCTTTATTATCTAGTGTTAAAAAAAAAATAACCAGAACTGTTTATCAATAAACAAATACCCACAATTATCCTCAAAGCCAACAGGTGCAACCACCACCGTCTCCCTGCTTCCACACAGCCCTCCCACACTCCGTAGTCAAATTTCTTCACCCTAAATAGAACCCACTGTTGTTTAATGGAAAGAAGAAAGAGGAAAACCAACCTGCTGAGAAAGTGGACTGGAAAAATCCAAGTCAAGAGTCCCTGCCCTACACACGCGTGCAGAACTAAAATACTCAATGAGGCCTTCAACTGTTTGGATGCCGTGACTTTTTGAACAGAAAAAAGCAATTTTGAGTGTAGTTAGAATGATTTGAGAACTCAACAGGAATATTTATCATAAAATTAAGGAGGCATCAACTTTTTAAAGAGACGAGGCTGTCTGAATCATTCCCCCTCCCCACGCCTCCGTTCCCTGCTCTCCAATAGGTCTGTCCAAAACTTAGGAAAGCAAGCCAAACAGCAAAACCAAGATTCTAAAATTCGATTATTTGTGGTAGGTAAAATTAATGACACAGCAGAGTTGGGGTTTCTTATAGAATTGGTGCACATTTCATGAGGCTATTTTAAATTATAATGAAATTTTATAGCTATGGAATTTTTATTTTATAAATACATCTCTTCTCTGTAACACCTACAAGTTATATCTATTATCGTTGGGTTTACTTGCTGCTTAGTCCTTGATCAGAAATGCAACTCCCAATTATAATACAATAGTCCCCCCCAACCCCTTATCTGCGGTCTGAAAATATTGAAGGGACAATTCCACTATTCTAGAAATAAATAATTTACAAATTTTAAATACTGCACTGCTCTGAGTAGTGTGAGGAAATCTCGAGCTGTTCTACTCCGTCCCACCTGGGACATGACTAATCTCTTTGTCCAGTGGATCCACATTTTAGTCACCACCTGCCAATTCATCACTTAGTGGATGTTTCAGGTGTCAAATCTACTGTGGCCAGTATCACAGTGCTTGTGTTCAAGTAACCCTTATTTGACTTAATGGCTCCAAAACGCAAGAGTAGTGATGCTGGCATATTGTTATAGCTGCCCTATTTTATTATTAGTTTATTGTGTTAATTTCTTACTCTGCCTAATTTATAAATTAAATTTTATCATAGGTATTATGTATGTACAGGAAAAAACATAGTATATATAGGGTTTGGTACTATCCACATTTTCAGGCATCCGCTAATTATGTCTTGGAACATAATCCCCCCCAGAGAAGGGGCAACTACTATATTCCTCATCTAATGTTTTTGTAGGAATATACTTTTCATGTTTTAGGATAGAGTTTTCAGGAATTTGTTGCTTTTGTGTAGGCTCAGTTATATGGGGGACAAATAACCTCAGAATATCACTGGCTTAAAACAACAAAGTTGTATTGCCCACTCATGCTACATGATGACCTTGGATTGACAGAGGCTCTGCTCCCCTGGACCCCACTTAGGGGTCCAGGCCAATGGAGTAGCCACTATCAAAGGCCTTGCTAGGTTGACACCTAGGCATGACAGGAAGAAAGCATTGCACAAACACACTCATGCATAAGGCTTCCACCCAGGAGTGACACCTGCCACTTTCTCACCCATTTCATTGGCAAAAGCAGGACGTGCGGCCATGCCTAATCTCAAAGACGCAGGAAACCCAAACCTGAAAAAGAAGAGAAAGAATATTTAACTAACCTTAGTAGCTATCAAAACTTGTTTTAGAAAGTAGAGCCTCCTCTTTTTAAACAAGTTTTATTCTTTTAGCTATATTGATTTAGCTATTAATCAGCAACATCTTTACAGTTTTAAAATAAGTGTAGATTTTAATCTATTAATTTAAACCTCCAACCATCTGAAACATCAACCAAATACAGATTTTTTGTGCCCGTCACTTTAGGCAAAATGCCATAGAAATTAATAAGACAAAATCCTGCAAGCAGATCCCAGGTTGGGTAATTTGGTCTCCTGCCAGAAGACACAGCTTTCTTTTTTGGAAAGGGCCCAGGTTTGGGATTGGCTATAGTTTCTTTTTCCATAAGGTCTGCGTCTGTCAACCTCCACAGCACAGAGGATTCATTTGTCACACCTGGCATTCATCTGAGGCTTGAATTAACACTGGTATTTGAGGAAATTTCATTTTAGCAAATTTTGGTTAGCAGGTGATTTTGTGGTTTTAACTTTATTTCCATATTATTAATTTCCTACACCCACTTTAGAGTTGCTGAATCCAGACTTCAAAGTACAAAATTCCCCTGACACGGCAGGGTGAGGTGCATGTGGAACAAAATTAGCCACTGCCAAGTAGTCTCAGGAGGTCAGAGGCCAGGTTCAAGGCCTTAGTGCAATGCAGGTAGCAAGTGTCAGCTCAACAAGAGTCCAGCAAGGACAGAACGGTCCGGAGCCCACTCTAGTGAGCAAATCTGAAAATAAGCTCCTCTGACCAAAAGATACTGAAAGAAGGGCATGGGAGCACTTGCTGTTAAGTGATACAAAAAGCAAAATTAAGCAGGTCACAGAATTCTAAGGTATGCATAGACGTAGAAAGCAAATACTCCAACTATTAACCAGATTAGACAATTTCATTGCAGTTTTTGAATCTTTTGTGTGTGCAATTGGTTCCTTCCTGTGTCAGTCAGGATCCTGGCAGGAAACAAATAGCAGCACATTCAGCTGGGATTCTGAAAGACATTTTAAATGGTGGGATTCTTTACAGAGGTGCGGGCAGGATTAAGGGAATCACGTGGATGTTGGGGAACTAAAAAATGGCACCAGCAGAAAGCCATTAGCATTGCTAGGCCTAAACACGCAGAGGGCAGGAAATAACATTACCAGAGCTCGGTAAGAGCAGCAACCATAGGAGGAGGCAGCCCAACAGGAGCTGTGACCGTGGAGGAACATGGCCACCGTTAAGAATGTGCCAAGGCAGAGGGACAGTTGTAAAAAGTGGCCACATGACCTTCCTCCCACTGGCCAAACCCAACTGCAAACCAGGACCCTGGGCAATAGAGTCCAGTGAGGCCACAGTGAGAGTTTCCCCAGTGAGAGTCTTGGGTCACAGAGCAGAGAAGGACAGAGAATGTACTTGGCTGGCTTAGCACCTCAACTAACTAAAAGATGCTGCCTGTAACTGTGTGTAAATATTTTCTCTTTTTTCTCTATTTGGCCAGACTACTTATGTTCTGTTTACTTCTTCCTGAGTACTCTCCCTCAGAGACTTCAATTCTCTTTACTGTCATTGTTGAATCCAAAAAAGTTCAGTAATAAAAGAAGTAAGTGCTTCTTTCTCTTTGTTCTCTGGGTATATTACAAGTTTATGACATATTTAGTAACTCATCACATATGCGGCAAAAAAGGGAATCTTAATTTATTTTTATTTTTAAATAGACTATTTTTTACAGCAGTTTTAGGTTCACAGAAAAATTGAGCAGAAAGTACAGAGAGTTCCCATATACCCCTTGCCCCCACATATGTACAGCACCCCCACTATTAAAACCCTACTCCAGAGTGGTGCATTTGTTACAACTGATGGATCTATGCTGACACATAATTATCTCGCAAAGTCCATAATTTTCATTACAGTTCATTCTTGGTGTTGTATATTCTGTGGGTTTTGACAAATAATGACATGTATCCACCTTTACAGTATCATAAAGAGTATTTTCACTGCCGTAAAAATCCTCTGTGCTCCACCTATTCATCCAGATTTTAATTTTAAACATGATAAAAAGAAACCTCAAGAGATTGTATCCTGAACTTTAAAAAAAATCTGATATGTTCCTGGTATATAAACAAAACAAAAAATAATATAGTAAGTTATTGCCTAAAATTATTGGAAAATGGAATGATATGGTTAGCATAATTAACCTACCAATTTTCAAAGACTTAAAATATATTTGTAACCAGCATGTCAAACAAGTGATGTATCAAAAAACACTACTTTACTTTAAATATGTACTCAATGGGGATAACTTTCCCCCATCCCTGAAAGAAAATGCTGACTTTTCTGGTCATTTTAAGTCACAAAACGCAGGCTTAATTCACAAACAGAAACTGTCCAGCTGAAAATATTAATTAATATCTAAACCCAAGTTACAGCAACATCTTCTTCCCTTCCCCATCTGGAACCCGCTTGATGCAGACCACTTACAGAGGGCACAGGGATGTGGTTGCCATCGACTCACTTCCTCTGTGCTCCTTCTTCGGTGACCAGGGTCTCAGCCCCTCTGGGGCTGGTGTAAGGAACACAGGAAGGGAAAGAGGGCCGAGGGGAGTTTCTTCCCTTCTGATGGGCTTGTGCTCACTGAGCTTGCTGTGTGTTACGATCCATCATTTCTCTCATGGATGCTTCTAAGGCCTCACTGCAGGGTCCTCTGCTGGGCTCCCTTGACATGAGTGATGCTTCTGTCCCTCTGATTGCTGTTTCCCACTCCGTACTGTTGTCTAGTGGTCTACACAGACTGACTGTTGGAGCCTCCTCATGCCCCAGGCTACCCTTTTGGGTAGGAATTTGTATTACTTAGCTATTGCCGTGTACCAAATTACCATAAGACTCGTGGCTTAAAACAATCCACATTTATTATCTCATGGATTCTGTAGGTCAGGAATCCAGGCCTGGCTTAGCTACATCCTCTGATTCAGGGTCTCTCACAAGGCTGGGGCCACAGTTATCACAAGGCTCAACTGGGAAGGAGCTGTTTCCTAGCTCACTCACATAGTTGTCATCAGGACTCAGTTCCTCACAGACTGCTGGACGAGAGCCTTAGCTCCTCACTGGCTTTTGACTGAATGTTGTCCTCAGTGCTTTGCCACGTGGGCCTCTCCAACACGGTGGCTCACCCCATCAAAGCATGCAAGCTGAGAAGGCGAGAGAGAGCCCAGCAAGACAGAAGTCACAGTCTTTTGTAACCTAATCATGAAAGAGACATTCATCACTTTTGTCATATTCTATTTGTTAGAAAGAAGCCACTAGATCTAGCCCATACTCAAAGGGAAGAGATTTCACAAGGTCATTCCTACCAGGAGGCAGGGATCATCAAAGGCCATTTTTAAAAGCTGCCAGTCACAGACTTAAAATGGTTTGAGCTTATCTCTGTCTACATATGTGGTCCATGGGAAACACTCATGCATCCTGCCCCCTGACAAATACTGAGACAGAGTGACCGCCTCTATCTAGCTGCCACTGGCTTCTTTAGCCATCCCAGGTATGAGCCAGGCACCAGTCCATGACCCCTCCAACTGCAGTTCCCCACAAGGGAATACACAGAAAACTCTCCAGATGACCCTTTGAAGCCCCCTCTCCTGAGACCTGGCATTAGAAGACAGCTCCTCCACACCTCCCTTTTCCTGTGGGGAAGAGGGGTGGGAACTCACAGAGAGCCACACTTCTCTCCCAAAAGAATCCGTTGATAAAACCCTCCCTCCCCTATCTCCTCTCTCTCCACCCCCTCCCTTTTATATTCTAAAAGTAAATTAGTAATTATTATGGGTACATAAAAGTATGTATGTATAGGGTACATGTGATGTTTTATTTCAGGCATACAATGTGAATTAATTAAATCAGGGCAATTGGGGTATCCGTCTCCTCAAGCATTTATCATTTCTTTGTGTTAGGAACATTCCAATTCCACTCTCTTAGTTATTTTAAAGTATACCCTAACTTATTGTTGATGATAGTCACTTTGTTGTGCTAGCAAATATTGTTCATTCTAACTCTCTGACTATATGTTTGCACCAATTAACCATCCCACTTCATCCCCTCCTCCCTACGACCCTCCCCAGCCCCTGGTAACTGTCTCCATGAGATCAATTATTTTTAATATTCAGCTCCCACATATGAGTGAGAACATGTGAGATTTGTCTTTCTGTGCTTGGCTTATTTCACTTTTCGTAATGTTCTCTAGTTCCATCCATGTTGTTGCAAATGGCAGGATTTCATTCTTTTTGTGGCTATATAATATTCCATTGTGTATCTGTACCACAATTTTTTATCTAGTCATCCACTGATGGACACTTAGGTTGATTTCAAATCTTGGCTATTGTGACATCTTAACGTGGCAATAAACATGGCAGTGTGGATATCTTTTTGATAAACTGAATTCCCTTCTTTTGGATATATACCTAGCTGTGGGATTGCTGTGTCATATGGTAGTTCTATTTTTAGTTTTTTGAGGAACCTCCATACTGTTCTCCATAGTAGTTACACTAGTTTACATTCCCACCAACAGTGTGTCAGGGTTCCCCTTTCTCCACATCCTCACCAGCATTTGTTATTGCCTTTTTGATAAAAGCCATTTTAAGTGGGGTGAGATGATATCTCATTGTAGTTTTGATTTGCATTTTTCTGATGACTTATGATGTTGAGCATTTTTCCATATATTTGTTGGCCATTTGTATGGCTTCTTTTGAGAAAGGTCTATTCAGATCCTTTGCTCAATTTTTAATCAGATTATTTGATTTTTTCCTATTGAGTTGTTGGAGCTGCTTATATAGTCTAGTTATTATCCTTTGTCAGATGGGTAGTTTGCAAATATTTTCTCCCATTCTATGGGTGTCTCTTCCCTTTGTTGGTTGTTTCCTTTGCTGTGCAGAAGCTTTTTAGCTTGATGTGATCCCATTTGTCCAATTTTGCTTTGGTTGCCTGTACTTAGGGGGTATTGTTACTCAAGAAATCCTTGCCCAGACCAATGTCCTGAAACATTTCCCCAATGTTTTCTTTTAGTAGTTCATAGTTTCAGGTCTTAGATATAAGTCTTTCATCCATTTTGATTTGATTTTTGTATGCGGTGAGAGATAAGGGTCTAGTTTCATTGTTCTGCATATGGATATCCAGTTTTCCCAGCACCACTTATTGAAGATACTGTCCTTTCCCCACTGTATGTTCTTGGCAATTTTGTCAAAGATAAGTTCACTATAGATGTATGGATTTATTTCTGGGTTCTCTATTCTGTTCCAGTGGTCTATGTGTCTGTTTTTATGCCAGTACTATGCTGTTTTGGTTACAAGAGCTCTGTACTATAATCTGAAGTCAGGTAATGTGATTTCTCTAGTTTTGTTCTTTTGGCTCAGGATGGCTTTGGCTATTCTGGGTCTTTTGTGGTTCCATATAAATTTTAGGATTATTTTTTTCTACATCTGTGGAGAATGTCATTGGTATTTTTATGGGGGTTGCATTGAATCTATAGATTGCTTCGAGTAGTGTGGACATTTTAACAATATTAATTCTTCCAATCCATGAACATGGAATATCTTTCCCTTTTTTTGTGCCCTCTTCAACTTCTTTCATACATGTTTTATAGTTTTCATTATAGAGCTCTTTCACTTCTTTGGTTAAGTTTATTCCTAGGTATTTTATTTTATTTATAGCTATTGTAAATGGGATTACTTTCTTGGTTTCTTTTTCAGACTTTTTATTCTTGGCATATAGAAATGCTACTGATTTTTGAATGTCAATTTTACTGAATTTGTTTATCATCAGTGCTAATAGTTGTTTTGTGGAGTCTTTAGGTTTCCCTAGATATAAGATCATATCATCTGCAAACAAGGATAATTTGACTTCTTCCTTTCCAATTTAGGTGCCCTTTATTTCTTTCTCTTGTCTCATTGCTCTAACTAGAACTTCTAGTACTATGTTGAATAACAGTGGTGAAAGGGAGCATCCTTGCCTTGTTCCAAATCTTAGAGGAAAGTCTTTCAGTTTTCCCCATTCAGTATGATACTAGCTGTGGGTCCATCATTTATGGCTTTTATTATGTTGAGGTAAGTTCCTTCTATACCCAGTTTTTTGACAGTTTTTATCATGAAGATATTGAATTTTATTGAATGCTTTTTCAGCATTAATTGAAATGATAATTTGGTTTTTGTCCTTCATTCTGTTGATATGATGTATCACATTAATTGATTTACATATGTTGAACCATCCTTGCATCCCTGGGATGAATCCCACTTGATCAAAATGAATAAACTTTTTAATGTGTTGTTGGATTCAGTTTGCTAGTATTTTGTTGAGGATTTTTCCATCTATGTTCATCAGAGATATTGGCCTATGGTTTTCTTTTTTTGTTGTGTCTTTGTCTGGTTTTGGTATCAGGGTGATACAGGGCTTGTAGAATGAGTTTGGGAGTATTCCCTCCTCCTCGATTTTTTGGAATAGTTTAAGTAGGATTGGTATTAGTTCTTCTTTCAATGCTTGATAGACTTCAGCAGTGAAGCCATCAAGTCCTGGGCTTTTCTTTGATGGGACACTTTTTATTACTGCTTCTATCTTCTATTACTTGTTATTGCTTTATTCAGGTTTTGGGTTTCTTCCTGGTTCAATCTCGGTAGGTTGTATGTTCTAGGAATTTATCCATTTCTTCTAGGTTTTCCAATTTATTGGCATATCATTGCTCATAGTAGTCTCTAGTGATCCTTTGAATTTCTGTAGCATCAGTTGCAATGTCTCCATTTTCGTCTCTGATTTTATTTTTTGGGTTTTCTCTTTTTTTTTCTTAGGCTGGCTGAAGGTGTGTCAATTTTGTTTATCTTTTCAAAAAATCAACTTTTCATTTGATTGATCTTTTGTATTTTTTTGTTTCAGTTTCATTTATTTCTGCTCTGATCTTTAGTGTTTCTTTTCTTCTACTAATTTTGGGGTTTGGTTTGCTCTTGTTTTTCTAGTTATTTGAGATGCATCTTTGGTTGTTTATTTGAAACTCTTCTACTTTTTTGATGCAGGCATTTATTTCTATAAACTTTGCTCTTATTACTGCTTTTTCTGTATCCTATAGGTTTTGATACATTGTGTTTTCATTTTCATTTGTTTTGAGAAATTTTTTAATTTCCTTCTTAATCTCTTCATTGATCCATTGGTTATTCATGAGCATATTGTTTAATTTCCATGTGTTTGTGTAGTTGCTAATGTTCTGCTTGTTATTGATTTCCAGTTTTATACCATTGTGGTCAGAGAAAATGCTTGACATAATTTTAATTTTTTTGAACTTTTTGACTAGTTTTGTTGCCTAACATATGGTCTATCCTTGAGAATGATCTGTGAGCTGAGGAGAAGAACATGTATTCCACAGCTGTTGGATGAAACATTCTGTAAATATCTACTAGGTCCATTTGGTCGATAGTGCAGATTAAGTCCAATATTTCTTTGTTGATTTTCTGTCTGGATGATCTGTACAGTGCTGAAAGTGGAATGCTGAGGTCTTCAACAATTATTGTATTGGAGTCTATCTCTCTCTTTAGTTCTGATAATGTTTGCTTTATATATTTGGGTACTCCATTGTTGGGTGCATATATATTTAGAATTGTTATATCCCCTTGCTGAATTGACCCCTTAATCATTCCATAATGACCTTCTTTGTCTCTTTTTATAGTCTTTGTCTTGAAATCTATTTTATCTAATAGAAGTATAGATATTCCTGTTCTTTTTTGGTTTCTTTTTGCATGAAATATCTTTTTCCATCCCTTTATTTTCAGTCTATGTGTCTTTATAAGTGAAGTGGGTTTCTTATAGACAACATATAGTTGAGTCTTGTTTTTTTAATCCATCCAGCAACTCTATGTCTTTTGCTTGGACAATTTAGTCCATTCACATTCAACATTATTATTGATAGGTAAGGACTTACTACTGCCATGTTGTTATTTGATTTCTGGTTGTTTTGTGGTCCTCTCTTTCTTTCTTCCTTCCTTCCTGTCTTCCTTTGTTACAAGTGATTTTCTCTGGTAATGTGTTTTAATTTCTTGCTTTTTATTTTTGTATCTGTTTTAGGTTTTTTGATTTGAGGTTAGCATGAGGTTTGCAAAAGCATTTTATAACCAGTTGTTTTAAACATATGACATCTCTACTTACAAACAAACAAAGAAATAAGAAAGAGAAATCTAACAGAAATTCTACACTTTAACTCCATCCCCCCCGAACTTTTTAACTTTTTTTTGTTTCCATCTACGTCATTTTATATTATCTATCTCTCAAAAAGTTGTTGTAGTTATTTTTGATAGGTTTGTCTTTTACTGTTCCTACTCAAGGTATAAGTGGTTTATACACCACAATTACAGCAACAGAATATTCTGTGTTTGTGTACTTACTGTTACCAGTGAGTTGTATAACTTCAAATGATTTCTTATTGTTCATTAATGTTCTTTTCTTTCCTATTGAAGAATTCCTTTTAGCATTTCTTGTAGGACAGGTCTGGTGTTGATGAATCCCTCAATTTTTGTTTGTCTGGGGGAAAGTCTTAATTTCTCCTTCATGTTTGAATGATATTTTTGCAGGATAAAACATTGTAGGGTTAAGGTTTTTTTTCCTTCAGCACTCTGAATATGTCATGCCTTTCCTGACCTGTAAGGTTTCCACTGAAAAGTCTGCTGCCAGGTGTATTGGAGCTCCTTTATATGTTATTTTTTTCTTTTTTCTTGCATCCCTTAAGACCTTTTCTTTATCCGTGACTTTTAGGAACTTGATTAAATGCCTTGAGGTAGTCTTGTTTGGATTAAATCTGCTTGGTGTTCTATGACCTTCTTGTAACTGAATATTGATATCTTTCTCTAGGTTTGGAGAGTTCTCTGTTATTTCTTTGAGTAAACTTTCTATCCCAGTCTCTCTATCTACCTCCTCTTTAAGGCCAATAACTCTTAGGTTTGCCATTTTAAGGCTATTTTTTAGATCGTGTGGGCATGCTTCATTCATTTTTTATTCTTTTTCCTTTTTCTCTTCTGACTGTGTATTTTCAAGTAGCCTGTCTTCAAGCTCACTAATTCTTTCTTCCATTTGATCAATTCTGCTGTTGAGAGGCTCTGATGCATTTCTCAGTTTGTCAATTGAATTTTTCAGCTCCAGAATTTTTGCTTTTTTTCTTTATTATGTCAATCTCTTTGTTAAATTTCTCTGATAGACTTCTGAATTCCTTCTCTGTGTTGTCTTGAAGTTCATCAGGCTTCTTCAGGACAGCTATTTTGAATTCGTTGTATGAATTATTTGTCACTTATCTCCATCACTCTGGTATTGGTCACTGGTGTCTTATTTAGTTTGTTTGGTGAGGTCATGTTTTCCTGGATGTTCTTGATGTTTGTGGACATTCATTGATGTCTGGGCATTGAAGAGCTAGGTATTTATTTTAATCCTTACAGTCTTGGCTTGTTTGAAAGCATCCTTCTAGAGAAGGCTTTCCAGATATTCGAAGGGAATTGAGTGTTGTGATCTAAATCTTTGGTCACTACAGCCTTTTGGGGCTGGGTATGCCCCAAGCCCAGTAATGTTGTGACTCTTGCAGACTCCTGGTGGTACCACCTTGGTGGACTTGGGTAAGATATGGGAGAATCCTCTGGATTACCAGGCAAAGTCTCTCACTGTCTTCTCTCACTCTCTGTGCTGGGCTACTAGGGGGAGGAGTGATGTGGGCATACCCTCGTGGCCACTGCAGCTAGGACTGTGCCAGGTCACACCTGAAGCCAGCCCAGTCTCACCCAAAGTCTGTGGTGACTGTTGCCTCGTTACTTTTGATGTTTATTCAAAACCCAAGGGCTCTGTAGTCAGCAGGTAGTAAATCCTGCCAGGACTAGGTCATTCCCTTTAGAGCAGTGTGTTTCCTTCTGGCCCAGGGTGAGTCTAGAAGTGCCTTCCAGGAACTAAGGCTTGGATTCAGGAGCCTCAGGAGTCTGTTTGGTTCTTTATTTTACTGTGGCTAAGCTGGTACCCAAGTTGCAAAACAAAGTCCTCTGAACTCTTCCCTTTCCTTGAGTCTCCGCAAGCTGCATTTGGTGGAATTGGGGGAGGGGTGACACAGGCACTGGCTTTGCTGCCACCACTGGTGTTTCAGTTGGTCACGTGCACCCCAAGACCACTGGCTCTGAGCCAGCACAGCCACAGGAATTGCTCAAGGACTGCAGCTTTTTTGGCCTAACTACCTTACAAATTTAGTCCAGGCCCCAGGCCACTTTTTGTCAGCCTGTGTTGGCCCTAGTTGGAATTTGAGTTTTGGGGTAGAGGATTTCCCTCTGGCCAGGCTGGTCTAAGTGCTCCCTCCGTAAGTGCAGGCAGAGTTCTGTCCTGTGCTGTGTTCCTCTGTGACAGGGCAGCCCTGAGTTCCAATGCAAAGTCCAACAATCACTTCACTCCCCCTCCCCTGGCACAGAGATTCTCTCTCTACTTGGTGCAATAGTGCAGCACTTCCTGGGGTTTGGGGAGGGGTGGTGCAGGCAATGTAAGACTGTCTTTTCTGCCCTATTCGGTGCCTCTTTCCTTGACATAAGGTTAAAACCAGGTACTGTGATCGCACAGCTGATTTTTTGTTCTTCTTAAGGTGCTTCCTTGTATGGATTGTTGTTGAATTTGTTCTTCCTGCAGAGGGACGATCGCTGGAAGTTTCTATTTGGCCATCTTGCTCCGCCCCCTCTCCCTTGTTAAACTTTTTTCTGAGATGGGGACATCATCTTCTTTTCTTTTCCTGATTTTCTCATAAGACAGAATTTATAACAAGGAATATATTTCAATCTCCTTGTAGGAAAATAAAGGGATAGTAATGAGTGGCAGTTACTCCTGTATAGTGGGTTTGTCTGAGCTCATTTATAATAATGCCTACAGCACATCCTTTGAAAGCACTTAATAAACCCATTTGGTTTTCTAACTATTAATATTTTGGTTTGTTTCCCAGAACACTATTTCCACTATCCTAAAATGCCCCATTATCAGCAAATTTGGATGTTTAATTTTGAAGTCCTAAGCCAGATTCTTATGGTATGTAACTGCAGGAAGACATTCCTAGGAGGGAGCATTATCCTGGTTCACAGAGTGACGCTATTTTATTTATTATTTCCAAGTACTTTATCATCAGTGTCATTAAGTTTAGCCAGGGGCAAGGAAGTTAGAATTCCTCTTTTTTTTCCCCCTACAAATAAGAAACAGACTAAAAGAGATGAAATGTTCACTCTCTGGCTGTGAGGCAATGAGTTCCTGAGATGAAATATCCCAACACATAGGCAGAGAGAGGAGAGCATCTAGCCCAGAACTTGCAACCTGCTAATAGAGAACTGGTACAAAATACCAAGCTGAGAGGTCAAAAAGTCAACATGAAAATTTAAGAGACATTATCCCTGAAGGCTCAATAAAAGAAAGAGTGCAGCAGAGAGGAGAGATTATTCCTCTGGGTAAGGGCATCACAGAGGCTGCTCAAAATAAGAGGTCTCTGACACTAGGCAGAAGGCTTCACAGAAGTTTGTTCCTTCCTGAAGGCTTCCCTGATGTCCCAGAAGACACAGATGTCCTCTCATTCGGGATCTCAGCAAAACTTATACCTAATTCCCCTACAATAGGCATCACAGTGAACAGAAAGGCCTGTTCATGAGTCTTCCAATTTCTACTTTAAACAGCCTGAGGCCAGGGATGCTGTCTGTCCATCTGTATACCTACTATTTAATATATGGTGAACGTTCGACAAATATTTGTTGAATAAATGAGTGAGTAAGTAAACAGCAAGTGAGGTAGAGGACAGTCCAAATATAAAAGACCAAAGAGACAATAGGTGAGAGAAGGTTTAGTCAGTGCCTTCAGACAGCAAAAGCCCACGCGTCCTTGGTTTCTACCCAACCGCGGCTGCCAGCTTTTCTGCTTTAGCAACATCAAAACTTAACTTTCTCCCCTGCTCTCAAAATCCAGACATTGAACATTCATCTTCCTTTTACATATTCAGCTGCCCGGCTCTTCCTCTGACCTATTTTCCCTATTTCCTCTCATCTCTTCTTTCTCTGATCAATACTCAAATACTCTTTATTCCCCCAAAGCTGATGTTTGAGTCCCCTCCCAACCCCCACATTTAGAACATTGCAAGTGACCTCTTCCCTCCCCTGCCACCCTCCCCTCAGGCCCGTCCCTGGGACAAATAATTTCGTACAGAAGACAGGGACAGATTATCTTGGATGGCAAGTCTGTCTTGGATACAGTGGAGAACGTGCTGCCACGGAAAGCAAGCACAGGGTGTGACGAATATAGTCAAATTTTTAAACATCCCATTGGTCACAGAACTTGAGAGGTCTGTGAAGAAGCGCGAGGAGGAGGGGAGAGATAGGAGGAGAAGGAAAAGAAAGAGGGAGACACGAAAAAGATGAACAAGGAGCAAGAGGAGCGAGGGGCGGGGAAGAAAAGGAGAATCGCCTTGTTGTGACGGGTAGCCTGACCCTGCCTCAGAAACAACTCACAGAAAAGAGCCCAATCGCTCGATTCATTGACTACTTCTCAGCCCATGGCTTACTTGACTCCCCCTTCCTAAAATCTCTTTCCTCTGCCTCCTGACACCTCCAGTTCTGACTTGTCAACGGATTCTCAGTCTCTCTGCAGACCCCTCTGCCCGCCCACAGCCGCTGTGCTTGTCTTTCCTCAAGCTTCCCTGCGGGGTGCCGTCCTCCTGCTCCCATCCGCCCTTGGCTTCAGCCACCTGCGGGATGCTGCCGATGACTTCAGAGCGCATGTCTTCAGCCCACATCTCTTCTTTGTGATTCACGTATCCAACAGCCTTTTGCACATTTTGACTTGCATGTGCCACAGGCACTTGGAACACAACACATCCAGTACTGAACTCATCATTTTCACCGTCCCCAATCTTGTTCTTCTTATGTAATTTATAATTGACATTGGGGCCACCAGCGACCCTAGTGTCCAAGTCAGAGTCTGGGCTCACACTCCCCCCCACCACTAACACACACACACACACACACACACACACACACACACACCCCTAATCAATTCCTGGTAATTTTACTGCCTAGATTTCTCTTGAATCCTTCCAATTATTGCCTCCCTTCCTTCCCCTGAGCTCCTGCAATGACCTCTAGTTAATATGGGTGCACCTCTGGGCCCCTCCAATCTCTACGCATGGAAGCTGTGATCCTTCTAAAACCCAAACTTGATTGTGCCCATGTCTTACCTAAAGCATCTCCCCATTTCACACTGAATAATGGGAAGTTTCTTAAATGCCGTCTCAAAGGACCTTGTCATCTGCGCCTTGTTTATCTGCAGCGTTTATGCTCTCTATGCTCCACCAGCTGCTTCCAGTTGCCAAAATGTACCATGTTTTTTCATATTCCAGTCCCTCACCAAGCTTTCACGGAGCCTGGCACAGAGCGGTGCTGGAAAAACTGTGTTGGATGAACGAACGCTTGAATATGAAAGACATCTATAGTGACTGGTGATTCCAATTTAAAACAAACTAAGAAACAAACCAAGGAAAAAACAAAAAAAGCCTCTGTAGTTTATTTTTTATTTTTGCCCAGGAATATATAAATTAATTTTATACAAAGATAAATGGAGTCTTTTTAAGTATGGCTCTGTCATTTCTCCAGCAAGAGACTCTATCTTAATTCTTTTAGCATAATTTAATTTTGCCCCCTTTTTTCTTATTAAACTGCATTTATTATACAGAGGGTTTTATGGTCCCCTAAACACATGCTTGCTGTTCTCTCTGCAAATTATATTTTCCAAATGTCTGTTCTTCCTAGAACTATTTTCCTATTAGAAGTTAGTTATTATTTTTCCAGGAATGGCAGCATAAAGCTCAATTATTTGTTTATAGTAGAGCAATCCTAGAGATTTTTAATTTGTTTATGTTACCCCAGATCCCTGTTCCATAATAATGCAGCATTCTGATTTTGACCAAACCTCAGGACTTTTGCCTGCGGTCCAATAAATGGGTGTACATGCACATTGTTTAAATCAGTAAAATACGCTGGTGGTGTCCACTCCCAGCCTCTTGGCTACTCAGTGAACTGCTAAGTGCCCTGCAGAAGCTCATGACTATTTTATCACAGGAGCTAGTTTTCTCTGTTCAAAATGCAATTACCTGACTTTGATACACACACCACCTGCCAAAACTTACACTTCTTTTTTTTCACTTTGGGGTTTAATTATGTAATTAATTGTAAAGATAATCATGTATGGTTGTATCAGTTAGGTCACTTCAAATGAAACTGGCTCCAGATGATTTAAGCAAAACCAGAATCATTTGAAAGGATCCTGGGCAGTTTAAGAATTGTCAGGAAAGCTGGAAAACCAAATTAACTCAAGAAATTCCCCCAAGGGTGCAATATCCCTTTTGATTTACAATTTTTCTATGGCAGAGGAGTTTCAGAGGTTTTCCACTGGCCTTTCATACCTAGTGGCTCTTACCCATGTGTCAGGGAGCCGATGTGGGAATTCTGCCAGATGCTGACCACACCTAATCCAGTTATACCCTAAAGAACTGGACTCTGCCCTGCTCCCCTCCCCTGGGCCTATAATGGAGTGGGCTTGACTAAAAATTCTGTTTATTACATGACCAAATAAATCTTTACCCCTTGACGAGAGGGCTATAGTGGCTTTCCAGGTCCCCAGGAATCATCCGTTAGCTCAGGG
This sequence comes from Daubentonia madagascariensis, assembly GCA_023783475.1. Classification (NCBI taxonomy): domain Eukaryota; kingdom Metazoa; phylum Chordata; class Mammalia; order Primates; family Daubentoniidae; genus Daubentonia; species Daubentonia madagascariensis. The sequence continues at coordinate 31,867,356 of JAKFHU010001035.1, read as the reverse complement.
CCAGAACCTTGGGCATCCTGATATCTGTGTTGAGAACAAGGAGCCATTTCAAATGCAGTGTCTTTCACCTGCATCACCAACCTCCACAGAGCAACCATCAAGGGGTCTAAGAAGGAAAAGTTAGAAAACCAGTAGAAAACTCTAGGACACTAGTGTCTTTTTACTGCCTTTAGCCCCAGCTAGGCTCCACTGACCATCTCTGGTCCCCAGCTGCAGTGCTTTTCAAAGGTACTTGGAATGCCCTCCATGCTTTGGGAAAGGAAATGTCTTGCAGGCTACCTCAAGGGCCACAGATGGAGAATGGCAAAATAGGTTGCCATGATAAACCCTCTGCAGCATCCCTACCTCACTAGGTCTTTGGGTTCCTTCATCTACATTAAATTTTAAAATGTCTGTCATAACAAATATAATTAGTTTGGGTCACCACCACACCTGGGCAGGTAGAAAACCAAATTTACTCCCAAAACACTGCTGCCTGCAGGCACTTCTAGTCCCAACGTCTGTTCTATTAGTGTTCGATTTTTCAAGACACTGACTCTCACTGATTAAAGAAGGCTGAGAAGCTATTAAAAGGATATTGAGTGGCTCATGGCATTTCCAAGGGAGCTGGAGAAGCAGACTCAGAGGCTACACAATGTGAGAGGACACAGACTGTCAAATCAGGCCACCCAGCTCCCTCCCCTGCCCCACCCTATGTACTTTCCCGGTGCTCCTGCCTCAGCCATGGCCACCCTGAGGACTCCCTCTTATGACAGCCAGCACCACCTCTGGAGAGGATGCCCTGAAGATCCCACTTCCTTGAGGCACCAGTTCCTAATTTACAGTTACAAGGGCAGTGTGCCACATACTTGTGTCCCAGCTTCAAAGGAGGCTGGGGAAGCAAGTACCTGCCATGTTCCACTTCTGCAGTGGGAAAGTAGCTCCATGTGCCATAAGATAACATAACCAGGAAATTCCCCAAATACAGGAATCAATTTCTGATGTTGAGCAGGCAAAATAATGACAAATGCCTACCACCAAGTGTGTTCAGACTAAAGCTTCATCAACATATTTTGAGATGGGCATGCTCACAACACTTGTGATTTGGGCATACTAATTTCCTTTTAACTGGCTCACTGATAGGATACAAGTTGATGCTGCAGCAATACCATAAACCATCAAATCTACCACGCCAGCAATTGTGAGCCATGCAATTATTTTACATCCCACTCAAGGAATGCTGCCAAGTGCCCTATGTCTTGTTAAAGGATAGCTTTCAAAAGTTTGAAGAACAAAACTCTCATGCAAATTTAAAATAAGCTTGTCAAAGATTTTATTCAACTTTTTAATTATTGAGGGAACAAGAATGATGTTAAAACCAGTTCAAAGAGCATTTGAGAAGCTAAGTGCATATAGAGACAATTTAATAGATGGTTGGGTTAAATTTAAAGAAAACAAAACAAAAGCTGGATTAATGTCAGACAGGTTTATAGCCATAATCATTGGGCTTATCCATTTCACTGCATTTCTACTGGACATAAATCTACAGACTAAATTTTGCCCCTATACTTGTAAAATAGCCAAGTCAACAGAAAATTAAACCCAGCACTGCACTGAAAGAATATCTAATAACCTCTTTTGCTTATTTCCAAGCTTGTGATACTATTTTGACAGTCTGAATTCTTTCACATCACTTAGAGCTCTTTTGGATTTATTTAGAATCAAGGGGTTTTTTTTTTCAGAATATTATGGGGGTACAAACGTTTTGGTTACATGAATCTCTTTTGTGCAGCTTGAGTCAAAGTTATAAGTGTGCCCATCACCAAGATAGCGTGCACTGTACCCGTTAGGTGTGAGTTTACCCGTCCCCCCCCCGCCTCCCACCTGCTTGGTTTCTGCTGAGTTTTACTATCATATGTGCACATGAGTGTCAACATGGAGCACTACTCAGCCATACAAAAAACGGTGAACTAATACCTTTTGTAACAACCTGTATAGAACTGGAAACCATTCTTCTAAGGGAAATATTGCAAGAATGGAAAAATAAATGTACTCTTGTACCTTTGTGGAATGGAAAACCACATGTACTCACTATTAAATTGGAACTAATAGAATCAAGTTTTAATATATATCAGTCTTGTGCATACATAAAAAGAAATATGTTAAATAAATTAGGGAATTCTGTGTATTCACATTCAAAACTCTTATAATTCATTTTTCAACTCAGAGTCATCAAAGTTTATATTTTTCTATGTATTATTGTTCCCCTTTCTATCAACAGCATTGGTAATGCGATATTTCTTTTGAGTATTCCTCTCTTTTTTCTGGAATTTTCTTCTAAGAAGCTGACATCCATTCTGCAATTTTTGATGCTGGAGCATTCTTCATTTTTCCAGGTGTCAATAGAAGATTATAAGGCAAGGCCAATACTCATATTCCTTCCTCAAATGGTCTTTAAATTCTTTTTTCCCCTTGTGGAGAGCTTATTCTTTAAATGGCTAAATTTATGAAAGTGCAGGCAATGATAACCACACCATCACTGCTTCCTGGCTGACAGAAATTGTAAGACACCATCAATTGTTAAAACATATTCCAATTTCAGAGATGCTATAGTATAAAACATGGGTCTTAGAATTGATAAAATATATATAGTTCTAGATAGATAGATCTAAACATGTATAGCTATGTTATGTTTTGACTCTATCATGTGAATGGATTTTTCTTACCTGTTCAGGTATCAAAATTGAGGGCTAGATGAGTCAAAGATTGCTAAATATTCCCCAGGATACATTTTCTCCTTCTTCCTTTTAACAAGACAGCGCTCCTCCCAATGAATTTTAGCAGGACAGTGGCCACCCAGCTAAATTACATTTCCCAGCATTCCTTGCATAAAGGGGTGGCCTTATGACTAAATTTTGGCACAAGGATATAAGCAGAAGTGATATGTGCAACTTTCACATCTCATTTTTCAAAGAAAGCTTTTGCCCTTTAATTCTTATTTTATTCTTTCCTGTGAGCTGGAATAGCGTCATGGTACCAGATTCAAACATGGGAATGGAGCCACCCACTACACTGGTTTAAAAATATATATATATATATACACACACAACAGAGAGAGAGAGAGAGAGAGAGAGAATGAACCAGGTCACTGGATGATCCCATGAGGCACAGCTTCCCACCTGCCCTTGTACAGGAAAGAAATATATTGTTTGAGTTACTATATTTGGGGGTCTTTTTGTTACAGCAGCCTAGCTCATACCCATCAATACTTCAATACACTAGGTCCTCAAGGTTTGATGGTTTTTCAAGAATAGTTTGCCTCATCCTCTTGACTCAAGGGAAGGGACTAAGTAATTTTAGATTGAGGGAGGCATGAGTGATTAGGAGTCCATAAAACTTCAGACTTGGGTGAGCTCAAACTCTAAGTCAATTCAACTCAACCTGAATACTCCTTAGGCCCACCAGCCACTAGTGCAGGGAAATGTTTTGTTTTCTTTTAACATTTTGTCCTCAAATTCACCATACCAATGGGCACATGCCATGTGACAGAAACCCCAAGAAGGGCTTAGACATCCTGGTCCTTGTTATCAGTTCTCGCTCCAGAATAGTGCTCTGTTCTCTTTGCCGATCACATTTACAGCTTAATCCCGATGCACCAAACCCTTCCTGTCCGTTGAATCCCAACAAGTGGGCTCATGTGCTGCCTTTATTCCCTGCAGCTCAGTTTGGCCATAATGCTAAAGGGGAAATGCATTATAGTTTTAAGGGAAGAAAAACAAGCCTTAGTGGCCACAGGATTCCAAAACATGCTGTAAAACTAGTGGTCTCAGTGAGGGAAGAGGTGGTGGATTGTGGAAAAGAATAGGGAGTGCAAAAGAGACTCTTGAATTATGGGGATTTAGTGTAATAAAGGTAAAATTCAGATCAGCTGATAAATCACCTTGGGATATCTGTTTCAAAAGAAGCTAACTTAGATTTCAATTTCAAATTGGACCCTAAAATAAATTTCAGATGGAGTTTATGTTCTAATACTATAAAAGTTTTAAAAGAATGATAACTATTTTAAATAATTTAGTGATAGAGAAAAGTTTCCAAATCCCCAAACAAAGCCAAAAACATAAAAGATTGAAAGATTTCATGATTCAGAAATTCAAATTTTTATGGCAAAATATACCACGTGCAAATTTAAAAATAGTCATCAGACCAAATATATATTTTATATAAAGAGTTATATACATTATATAAAATGCATTCCTACAAATCAGTAAGAAATAAGAAATAGGTAAATAGGGTATTTATGGAGGAAGAAATACAAATAGCCAAAAGAGATATGAAAAGACTCAATCACACTGGTAATGAGGGGAACGCAAAATAAAATTTTCACCCATGAAATAGGCAAAAGTTAAAAGATTGATATTATGATGTTGTCTATGCTAGAGATTCTCATGCATGATTACGCTATGAATGGGTTGCAGGTGCTAAGACATGTCTCCCTCCACTCTTGTGATGATGAGGAGGAGCATGTGGCCCAAAGAGCTCCCAGACAGTTGCTTCCTAGTGCAGAAGCACCCTCTGTTTATACCAGAGTGCTGTACAAATATTATCATTTATATGAAGGTTACATCTTAATAATATCTGAGTAGGGCTGGTCCAGAGTTTAGGGAAAGAAGACAGGCTTGGTGCAGCCTCATGAAGGACAACTTAGTAGAGTTTCTCAGATTTAAAGTAGTCATGACCTTTGTGTCAGAAGTTTTACTTTGGAGAATCTGCACTGCGGAACTGTTTTCACATGTACAGAGAGGAAAATATATATATACATACACACAGATGTATGTTCATTAGAGCATAGTTTTTAACTGTGAAATATTTGAAACGACCTAAATGTTGACTAATAAAGCAACAATTAAACAAAGAATACTATGTAAGAAATGAAGGAAAGAAAGAAAGGAAGAGAAGGAAGAAAGGAAGATGCATCAAATGAATGTATGTTTATAATATATTATTGTAATAAAGTAAATTGGATAACAATATGCATAACATGATTCCATTTATCATAAGACTACACATATGTGCATAGTGTGTGTGTGTTGTTTGTGTCTGTGTATGTAAATGTATGAACAAAGGTCTGCTTGAACGACTCCAAAATTTTTTAGATGGTTATGTCAGACTTCTGGCCAAAATAGCTCTGCAAGCTACATACACTTCCCTCCCCTTAAAATAAATCCACACAGCATTAACAGATTAACATTTTTAATGCACTAGAAAGACATACCTGTGCTCAAAAGCAGGATAAACATTCCTGTGGTCCAGAAAAGGAACACGAGTGCAGAGAGATGAGAAAGCTCAGACTTACTGGGCTTCCCAACAGGAAACTGCAAATGCAGCCAGGAATGCAAGTCAGGCAGGGTCAAGGGACCACGGAGAAGAAAAGGAGTCAGGGTCACTATGAGTTGAGTTGGGAAGGACTCCCTGGTAGTGAAGAGGTCAATGTAGAGCTGCAACCTCTGCTCTGCCCTCACCCAGCACACAGCTGCTGTCCAGGAGGCAGGAGGAAGCACAGACAGTCAGACCCCGGAAAACTGAGCTAAGATGCCCAGTGGCTCACAGACAGGGTCTGCAGGAGAAGCTCAAGTCACCAGTGGGAGGCCTGGTTCACAACATGGGATCCAGGTGGGTCATGTGGAAGCTACCACGCCACCTGACAGGGAGAGATGAGAGCCAAGAAACAGGACACACACACACACACACACGAAACTCCTACTCAAGACAAGTTTGCACACTGAAATATAGAAATCAATGGGATCATCTATGTGACTTTGAAAATGTGACCCAGTGATTTCACTTGTAGCTATATGCCCTAGAGAAACTCTTGCACATATCACAAGGTGATGTGGACGAATATGTTCACTGTACCTTTGCTTATCACAATAACAACAATAACAATTGCAAATAACGTAAATGTCCATCAATAGGGAGTGGTTAACAAGACATGGAATATTAACACAATTAGATTGCTACACAGAAATCAAAGTGAGTGAAGATTTTTCTGTATTAACAAAGATCTCAAAAGCATAGTACTGAATAAAAGGAAAAGTAATTTGCAGAATGATACACATAACATATAATTTATATAAATAAATGATATGTATTATTTGCTGGTCCATCATAAAGAACACACACCAATCTATGACAGCAATTTCTTCTGGGAAGAGCCATATGATGTGGTTGGGGGTGAACAAAGAGATTTCAACTTTGTCTATAAGGTTCTATTTCTTTTATTTTGAAAACTGGAAGAAAATATGCTACATTTGGTCGTTTGTAGTAGTGGGTAGTTGGTACACAGGTGCTTGCTATATTATTTTCTGCACTGTTTTTAGTTCTTTCAAAACTTTTAAGAAAAGAAAATTAAGGAGGTATGATTGGGGAGTGCATGCGAGAAAGGGGAATTTCAGCTTTTACTCTGATATTTCTGTAATAGGATGTTGAATGGGATGTAACTGTTTTAGAATCCATAACTCAGGCCTAAAGCTGAACATCAAGAGGTGCTAACTACCTTACTTTCTAAAGAGAACATTTACCTTTGAAGGGCAAGATTCCTCCTCTAGGATATACAAAAGGCAGACACCCCACCTCAATTTGCTCCCCATCTCTGCCCAGCAGATAAGGGGAGAAGCTTGGGCAAGTGGTAGGGGGCCTAGGGGAGGTGCTGTGGCCGTCCCTGCCCTTTTCCTTCAACCTTCCTCACCCAGGCAAAGAGACAGAGCTCCAGAAGAACCACCTGTAAGGATGGGAGAACTTGTAAGAAGTGGAACCTGCATTTCAAGTCAGCTTGAGCATCAAACTTGCAGACTAACACTGGGCCAATCTCATGTGGGGCAGAGATTTCTCTCATGGGGGGAGACTTAGAGAGAAGGCCCAGGATGGCTCTGGCATTTTGTGCTTTCTCAGCTGTGCCCAGTTCTCCATTGCTGCCCCACCAGCTTTTTCCCTTGGATTCTTTTCCTTTACCACTGGTTACAAATCACAACCTGCTCCCAGGACCCTTGGCCTTGTTCAAAGATGAGCACACAGGCCCTTTTCATTAATTAGCACTGGGAAGTTATAAAATCTACAGACTCCTACAAAGTCATGGTTGGTACAGTCCTTGGCCTGGAGGTCACTGGAAGTCACCTTGCACTTCACCTTCACCTCTTGTGGGTGAGAATGGGGTTTACCAAATCTCAACACACTATTGATTGGTTCTCCAGGGCCCCGTGTGCCTCTGTGAAGGTTTCTCTCCAGTAAAGTAGTGCTTGTCTATAACCGGTTGTGTGGATATCTGTAAACACTAGACTCCATGACAGCCTTTTGTGAACTGACCAAAGCCAATTTGGTCACAATTCTTAGGTTCTTTGTGGTTAATCACAAAAGCTACCAAAGAAGTCTGTGGTGGAGATGTCTGGCTAGCTGCCACCAACCTCAAGGCTTTAACATATCCTGTTTTAATGAACTCAAGGCTCAGACCCAGTTATGCCAGACAGAGATGTGTTACACAAACACACATAAGCATAGCAGGCACAAATTAATCATACGACCTACTCTGCAACTTGGGAAGTCGCAGCCATCCTTGAGGTTCTGCATCTCTGTGTGACATGTCCACACAGGCAGGTGGCCACTTACCCTAGTCACGATTCTATTCCTTCTAGTCAGAATCATGCAATCAGAACTCCTCCTAAACAAGTGGTTTTCAACTGGGATGACTTTGCCATTGACATTTGGCAATGACTGGAGACATTTTTCATTGTCATAAGGAGGGGAGTATACTACTGGCATCTAGTGGGTAGAGGCCAGAAATGCTATTAAGCATTCTGCAATGCATAGGACTGTGCCCCTGCAACAAAGAATTATCTAGCCCAAAATGTCAATAGCACTGAGGTTGAGAAACCCTGTCCCAAACCAATGGCTGGACACAGAAACAATTAGGGACCAAGCTCAAAGGGGACAAGGTACAAAGCTTGCCAGATCCTGAAACTCGATTCATGTGATGGGGAAAGAGTGTCTTTAATGTAGTTTAGCCAATCTACATGTATTGACTACTTTTAATTTCACCAATGAGCTTCCTTTTCCAGCATTTATTATGCTAATTAACAAGTTACCAGTTTACCAACTAAAAAAAAATTTTTGGACATCAATGTGCTAATTAGTAAAACTTTGTTGATCAAGCTACAGATAGCAAAGGCATAGGATTGATTTAGGAAGTAGCAAATATCTCAATTTAGTCAGACCTCCTACAGGGAGGTCTCAGAACATAGGGCTGGCAAGGTAGGCTAGAGCAAGAAAAGGAGGCCTTTAAATGTGCTCCTGGGTCACCTTTGTACAAATTCTCCACCGAGGCAATGAGCGTACAGTAAGCATTTAGTATTAAGCTCTGTTAACCCCTCCCTTTGCAGTTTACTTGGATGGATTCAAAATGCCAGCAAAAGATAGGCACACTTTGCCCCATGCTGTCACCCTGACTGGAAGTTGGAAATACCTCACCTACTTTTATAGAGCTGAATGATTCATTTCCTAAACACTTATGTGATATTCTATTCTTTATTTGGCCAAATCCTGCCTGAAGGGTTTCAGGAAAATGTACATTTTCTAAACCAGTAAAAATTCTATACATTCTCCTACAGAGCTTCTCTACTCAAAAGGGAAAAAAAAACTTGAGAAAGTTCAACAAATATTGAGTTTTACATATCCTGTAAATGTAAAAGAGACAAAACACATATTTATACATTTACACATGCAGGTATTACATCATAGATATATAAATATTAAATATATACATTTTAGTTTCTTTTTATAAGCTGATAAAAAAGGGACAAAGCTGGTTATTAAATAAAGTAATTTAATCAGTCAGCATAGAAGGATGGAAGTTTGGAATAGGGAAATTCACCTAAATATACAGTTTTCAGAATCAGACAAGATATATGCTCCACATAAAAGTTGAAGAATTGATTTACATTAAACCATCAGAAAAATATCAGAACTTTCTAGCATGTAAACCTGCTAATCACTTTGTAAATAAGTGCTATAAATCATATATGACTTAGTGAATGAAATTGAAATCATTTTGTCATCATTCAAACGTATGTCAGTGGGGAAGACCACAAAAGGCCTTATATTAAACTATTATTATTCTCTCTGTGAATGAGAAATGGTATCATTTATTTTTTAAAAATTAAAAAGAAAATGTATTCAAAAGCCAGAATACATAAAGGTTATAAAAACATTTTCAAGACTTATCATTCATAAACACTATTAAAGGTTTAGTGAGCTACAGTCAAAATGATTAAGCAATTTAAAGAGTTTACTAATGAGGAAGGGACCAAATGATCAAATACATTTTATGTGCTTCATAAACAGCTGAGACTACTCCATAGCATTCATTAATGAAGAAATAAATTCTGTTCATTCAATTATGATAATCCCAATAAATAAACAAGAGGGATGGTATATATAAAATGGGGGAGAGGTTCTCTAGGGAACACATATTAATTTTTTAAGAATATTTATTTAACAAATAGGTAGTGCTTACTCTCTAAGCCCTTTACAAGTATTGACTCATTCAATCTTCAAAATAATTCGATGATATAAAATACTATTATTATTTCCTTTTCACAGATGAGGAAATCAAGGTTAAGCAATTTGCTTAAAGTCACAGCAAAAGGCTGTCACAAATCTCCAAAAAGCATTAAGTAGCTAAGATTTATAGAAAAATGTTCAAGTCAACCAAGTATGTTTAGAATAAGAACACAATAGGTCTTCAATCTATTGTAGAAGATGGTCTAATGTAAACAGATTACATTAGAAAATAATTATTTCATTCAGTTTAGCTTTATCTTTTCCATCAAGAATGATCTTCCATCTGAAAAGTACAGAATAAACAATATCAGCAGGGAATTGAAGACCTAGATGCAAGGTAAGTTTGGAAACAAGCACCTTATCACACTAAATGAATTCAGATCTCTACACCCAAATTAATTCCATTTCAGCAGGCTAAAATAGCATGCAGGTGTGATTATGATAACATTTGAGAATACTGAAGATCAAGACATGAGACACAAAACTGGAGATGAGCAGATGTCCTGATTTCCAAAAACAAGGAAAAAGTACTACTGTCTGTATCCCTGGCAAATGTTACTAAACAGAAGGATTTGTAAACAGAAGTTTATGAGCACCTGGAAAGAACAAGGTGATTGCCAGAAGTCAGCATGAGTTTCCTAAGAAAAATATATGCCAAACTAACCTCATTCCTGTTAGGATCAGTGAAATAGGTAACAGGTTTTATATATCCACGATTCCAATCTATGTCCCTTAGGAGAGGAAATGTTTCAAAAGTGACAAGTGACATGTTCCATGGCATGCCATGAGCAAACAGCAAGGATACCTGCCCACCTGCATTCCTGATTAGAAAGCCAGGATTCTCAAAATGGGTCAGATTGCTTTAAAATTCTCTCCTACATGTGTAGCCTTCCAAATAGCCACACTTGACACTGCAGCCAAAACAAGGAAAAATCAAGGTTATGTGGGTGAGTAGAGGGAACAAAAGATACTAGGTGATGTAGTCAGCACAAGGCAGGTGATAGGCTCCAAATAAATATAGCCCCAGAATTTGTAGACCAATTTTGTGGACCAATTAAGAGGGTGATATTTTGTAAAACTAAAGCGAGCAGAACTGACTTAAAAATAAATGTCATCTGCAGAAGAGCTTCGTCCAAATAGGGTTTGCAAACGTGTTTCTTAAAAATCTAAAGAAATTCCCAAACCTGATTAAGAAGCCAAAATGTCTCACACATAATCAAGGGTACCTGCTGATAACACTAATGGAAAGAAAGAGGTAATCAAATTAAATTTATCATCTAACTGAGAAAATTATGAGTTAACAGAAGGGTGGCCAGCCACATGGTGTCGAGAAAAAGAGCCAAAGAACAAGAATTTGGCCGGATTTATCCAACATGGTCCAAAGTAGAGTGGTATTGTCTCTGTCACTCATGACAATTTTTGTTAATATTTTGATGACTCTCCCTCTAGTCATTTTTAAAAAACATATTGCAAAGACTTGTATAATTTTATCTTTTTACTTAGCATTATAATATAAGCATGTTCCCATGTTATTAAAAACTGCTCATAGACACAGTCATATTGGCATCACAATATTCCTTCATATGAAGATGCCATAATTTACTCAACTATTGCCTTATTTCTTAGTTGTTTTTAATTTTTCACGATTATCAATATTTTGCAAAAATGCAAAACTTTTGCTCTGCTTTGTCTTATTTTCTCAGGATAGATTCTGGAAATAGAATTATAGGGCCAACAAGTATTGACATTTTAAACCTCCTGGCAAATATTACTAAATTGCTTTCCTCTGCTCTCTCATCAGTATAATTAGTCTTCAGAACAATTACATCTTTGATAATTTAGAAGGCAAAATTATACCTCATTTTAATTCATATTATTTAATGAGGCAGAACATTTTTCCATATGTTTATTTGCCATTTGATTTTTCTCTTTTGTGAATTGTATGTTCATGCCTTCTGTCTAGTTAGTTTTAGTAATTTTTCTTATGAATTTAAATTATCTGTATTTGATAAAGAAATTAAGCACTTCTTTGTCATGTATATTGCCAATTATTTTTACCAGTTTTTCCTCTTAATTGCATAAGTAGTTTCTTGATGTTTTATATTTCTACAAAATCAAAACATTTCTCTTTCCCTATGTTATTTCTTCTGTGACTTTTTAATTTAAAAGGCTTCCTCATCCTTAGATTTAAAATATTCTTCTGTTTTAGTCTAGATTGTTGTGGTTTTACCAATAATACTTAATTAACATAGGATACATATGTATAAAATTAATGCTGATCTCTTATTCCGGCAATAAGTCATTTTCATCCGATGGAATCACAAAAATCACAAACTAAAAGAATAAAAGCTCCATTCATCTCATTTAGAGACGCATTTCCATCGCTTCTCAGCCTTTTGGCTAAGTTCAAGTGTAGAGATGCGTTTCCAATAAAACTTTGCTATTTCTTTAATAGTTGCTTATCAATATCTAAATTTATAATATTTTGATCAATTACATATGAATAATACTTGCTATGATAACTCAATTCAAACCAAAAATCTCAACACTGAGAGTCTTAAATAACAGAAAATGAAATGAATTTCAAGACTTTAGTTTATACACACATTTTTCTAGCAGAGAATCATGACAGGGTGATGGAAGAAAGGTTTCCAATAAAAACAGTTTTCATTAAGATAATTTTTTTCTGGGTAAAGTGAAGTAGAGAAATGAGTTAAAAAAGAAAAATGAAAGATATAACTTCCAAATGTTAAAAAGTCTTATTCATGTGTTTTTAACTGGAGATGGTGAATATCAAATCATTGTGTTATTTAGATGCCATTGAATACATTTAAAAAACAAATGCAATCATTTTCTTCAAAATGTCAATATTTGTAATATATCAGAATTATATTTTTTGAAATTTTTAAACTTATAATAAAATTTTTTTGGTGTTAACTTTAAAATGTGTAAGAGAGGGTACATAGATTTTCAAAATTCTTTCAGGGTTTTTGTCAGTAAAAATCTTTGAAGACTATAGCTTAGGATTTAAGGCTAGTGCTTCTAAACCTCTCTGGTAAAGAACCACATTTTTAAGTTTCCCAACTTTTGTAAAATAATAAGTGGTCCATGTACACATGACTACTACACAGCCACACCGCATGTGTCTCACTATGCAAGTTCCATGACACACGAACTTGTCTATACCTTATTCAACAAGACACATATAGTGTGGTGGCATTCAAATATGTTCACAATTTTTTGGCACTCCTCTCTTAAGAAGATGGAATCCAGCTTCCCTCTCCTCGAGTGGTAGCTGAACTTAGTGACTTGCTTCTAACAAATAGAATGTGGTGGAAGTTACTGTATGTGACTTCTGAGGCTAGTCATAAAAAGCATGCAGCTTCTTCCTTATTCTCTCTCTCTCTCTTAGATTGTTCACTCTGGAAAAGCCAGTCACCATGTTGTGAGGACACTCAAGGACCTTTATGAAAAGGTCTATGTGGAAAAGAACTGAGGTCTCCTGCCAATCGGCATCTGAGTCATCTTGGAAGTAGACTGCCCTGCCTCAGTCTAGCCTTCTGATGACTGCAGCCCCAGAGAGCATCTTGAATGCAACCTCATGAGAAACCCTTAACCAGCTAGGCAGATCCTGAATTCCTAAGCTACAGAAATTGTGCAACATCATAAATGTTTATTGCTGTTTGGAACCACTAAGTTTTCACATAATGTGTTTTGCATTAATAGATCACTAATACAGCCACTAGTCATGAGCTTGGATGATGTGGCTCAATCACTATGACAATTTCTCAGCTCTTATTCTCAGTTTCAGTACTTGTCTTTTCATATACCTGTAATAGACAAATTCATGGATTGGAACAGACTCATAGGTCATGCTTTGAATAGTGGTGCCCTTGACATCTTCCCATTGCCTCAAACATGGTTGGCTGTTGCTTCCCAGATACATCTTCCACTCATACTCCCCAAACAAATGGAATGATTTTCACTTTTTTTCTAACAATTGCCTTTGAGTTAGGCAGTAATCCCTGATCTAGGTGGTTGCAGCTGGGGTTACAGAGTCACTTGGTGTAAAACATGGAAAATCTATGTGGAAAGAGCTTCCTCAAAGGAGGGTGGAGCACATGGCAGGCAATCAGATTTTCAAGGACTTGATGACATATTCTTCAACTGCCACTTAGGCCTTACTTCTTCCGTGAAGTATCCTAAATCAGTCTAATCTGAATCTAGTCAATAATTGGACATCATGACCTCTGCCTTCCCCCCTGCACTACCCTGTGCTTCCACCAAAAGCTATGGTGATCTCCATCATCCCAACACCAAACTGTAGACTGCCGAGTGCATTATCCTGGACTGTGACCAGCTCCCTCTTTCCCATTACACTGTAAGCTCTGCAAGGGCCTTTATCTCTATATCCCCAGGGCTAAGTATGGTGCCTGGCTGGAATTCACTACAGCATATCTTTGAATTTTTAATATAAATGCAATTATAAATTGATTCTTTTGATTAAAAAATAAGAATTCATTTTGTAAAGGAAAACTGAGGAAATACTCTTGCTACATGAATTATCATACACACACACACGCAAACACATACCAAACAAATACCAATTTATATACTTGGCAAGTTTGGATTTTAAAAGCAAAGTGTACCAGCTGGAGGCTGTATGGTGTTGGAGTTAGAATAAGTGCTTTGGGGGCAGATCTGCCTGCTTAAATGTAACCCTATTACTTAATAGCATTGTGATTCTAGGCAAGATAATTAACCTCTCTCTGCCTCAATGTCTTCATTGTAAATAGGGATAGTAACAGAACCTAGCTCTAAGAGTTAAGTGAGTTAGTACATGTGTTCAATAAACTTTAGCCATTATTGGGGTTCTTTGATCACTTACATGTGATAAATATCTTTACTTTCTCTTCAGTATTTGTGTGTGTCAATTGCAGAGGCCACAGTTGCTCCTTCTTTGCATCTCCCTATTGTGTTAATCTAATAGTTCACTCAAAGTGGGATCTGTGGCCCACCTGTCTCAGAATCATCTATGGGCCTTCTTTAAAATGTTCATTCATTAACCCCACTCTAGGCCTGAAACAAAATGTCTGCATATGAGGCCCAGGAAGCTGTGCTTTAAACAAACACCACCTATCTTAGTCCATTCAGGCTTCTATAACAAAATACTTTAGACTGGGTAATGTATAAACAATATAAATGTATTACTTACAGTTCCGGAAGCTGGCAAGTCCAAGATGAAGGCACCAGCAGATCTGATGTCTGATAAGGGCTCATTTCTCATAGATGGTGTTTTCTATGTGTTCTCACATGGAAGAAGGGGCAAGCAGGCCCCCTCAAACCTCTTTTATAAGATCACTAATCCCATCCATGAGGGCAGAGCTCTCATGACCTAATCACCTCCTAAAGGCCCCACCTCTTAATACCACCACAATGGGATTAGGTTTCAACATGAATTTTAGAGGGATACAAATATTCAGATCATAGCACTACACAAGAAATTGTGATGTACTTGAGTTTAAATATGTCCACAGGTATATTCAGCAGTTCCACAGGTGAGGCAAAGTCAAATATTGGCACCCCAATGGAATTACAAGTCAGCCACATCCATTCTCTGCAGATTTCTGCCCTACCATGTGTCACTAAACAGCAAACAAATGTCAGAAAGGGAAGGCTTCTGTGATATAATCTTAATACAACATGGTGGCTATAATATTGCCCATGAAGTGAAATAGAAACACATAGTTTATTCATGGGTGACTTTGTGCTACAGTCAGGAAAATATAAAAGCTCTGCTGAAATGAAATGCTGAGGCACTTTAACTTTTGTCATGTTGTATATTTACATGGTTGTAACTGTAAGAAAAAATAATTATCACTTATGCCCGAGGGCAGGTTGTCCCTGTCAAATTCTTGTAGGTCACTACTCAAGCACTACGGGCTTTAGTAAGTGCTATCATATTGCTGTACCACCATCTGTAAGAAACTGAATACAAATTGCAGCAGAATTTATATTGCAAGGTAGCAGTTTCCAGCTGCATATCATTTGTTTTCTCTTGTTTAAAATAGCTCTGAATTGCGTGCCAGCTACTGTAGGCTCCAGATTCTATTAATTAGGGATGGAAAACTATAGCAGCAGCCTGTCCCCTGGAAGCTCATGCCAGAGTGCTTCCAAAAACCTGCCTTGGGTCTCTGCAGTCCCATCAGAGGCTTCTAGGTAATGGGATGGTTTTTCTAGGACAGTGCTTCTCAAGGTGTGGCCCAAGAATGACTTGCTCAGAGATCACCTAGATTATTAAAATGCATTATTAAAAATGCAGTTTTCTACCCCTAGCCCTGGACTCACTAAATCCAAATCTCTGGGAATGGGCCCAGACATCTGCATTTTAAGCACATTCTTATATGTGGCAAAATTTGAGGATCACTGTAATCTGGAGGCTACTCTAAAATGAATCATTTATCCTGAAATCCAGTGGTATTTTCCTCAACCAGAAACCCCAATCTGTCTTTCCTAATTTTCTTCCAACAATACTTTTTTTAATTCATGGTCAAGTAAACTCTCACCTGCTTAATTGTTCCCCTTTCCAATTACTGTGAAATTTAGTATAAAGGGTTTTACTGACTTTCATTAGTCAGTAAAGTCCAAATATAAAATATCTCACCACTTTATGAATATGGCCCTTATAGGAGTCAGACTGTGTCTCCGATTCATTGTGAGAGAGAATGCATCTCTCCTTGAAATATAAAAAGCTCCCAGAACCAGGCATGATGGGTAAATAAGTGTTACCATGGCACTGTGTTCCTCTGTGACTTCCCTTCATTACAGATTTAGTTGTAAACATTATTCTTGGCTAAGTTCCTCATTTGTACGACTCTTTGCTGTCTGTCAAGTGTGACATGTGCGTACTCTCTGAGTACATTTAATGTATTGACATTGATCCTGACACCAGAATAAAAGGCTCCACCTTCCCACACCAGTTCATCACCTGGTGGCCAGCAGTCCTTCAATAAATATGCATGGAATGAATGACCAGAGCAATACCACTGCTCTGGTGTCACACCACATGCTCCTGCTGAGGAGCCCCTCATAAAGTCCCATAGACTCTACCATAACCCATAACAGGTTCCTGCAATTTTGGTGTCTTACTAAATTTCTTATCATATATATGTATCTTTCCTTTTGCAAGTTGTTTCCTTGTCTTCCCTCTCTCACATACCTCTATTTTTGTTGATGTCCTCCCCATTTCTATAACCCTCTGTTCAGAATTTCTCCCAAGAATTGGCAGCTGATCCTCTCACTATATGGATGTCCTAAAAAATGTGTTCTTCTTACCTCCAGATTACAGCTGATCATAAATCTTTTTAAACAATTCTGCTACTCTAAAGCCCTTTCTGACCTTGAAACTTTAATCAATAATTTTTTTTCTTTTGTATTGCTGCCTTCTGGCCAACTCTTAGTTCACGTTCACAAATGAATCAAAGTGGAATTAAGTTAAACATTCTGGCAACTGATACACTGAGTGACTGCTCATGTCTCAGCAAAACATCCAGTCATGGGAGAAAACTTACCATGTATGTGTTTCCTGGTGAGGTTGTCACTCACTAAATACCTAAGAATGCCATTCCTCAAATGTGGTACCTGTCTTTCAAAGAAAGTAGGCAAGTTTTCTATGTCAATTGATACTTCACTAGCTGTGGCTCAGGTTTGCGTGAAACAGTCCGTGTCTGCACCTGTGGTTGCAGCACAATCACTCACAGCATTCCCAGCATGCGCAGCTGGGCCACTGCATTATCTGGCCACCCTACTCATAAGCCTCAAGTTCTAGATAAAGTAAGAATACCACTTTCACCCACCTTCCCCTTTTCTTCTCATCTCATTATATCCCACCAAACTCTCCCTTTTGAAACAACAGAAGGGCTAAATAATTGCCACTCCAAATCAGCCCCAGACCTCAGCCTCCTGCAGAGGAGCTGGGATGTGGCCCAAGATAGAACAAGTTGACTTACTGAAGGATGATGGTGGTGACTCAAATCAGAGCCACATTCTTACTGATATCCAGTTATCCCTTTCCTCGGTTGCCTTATAACAATTTATTAAAATGTACCCATAACTAATTCATTAATTACAACTTACCTAATTACTAAGTCATTCATTAATTCACAACTATTTACTGGGCATCTATTATGTGTCAGGCACTTTTCCAGCCACTGGGGATGCAGAAGGTGACACAAAATTTCTGCTGTCATGGAAATTATACTGCAGTGAAGGGTGACAAACAAGTGAACAGATAAATGAGAGAAATAAAAATAGTGGTTACCATTATGAAGAAAACAAAATAGAGAGATGGAATAGAGAGCGTATTGCTTAGGGTACAGCTAAATTTCAGTAACAGAGAGAGTGAAAATACAGGTACTCCAAGAATACAGAAATGTATTTTTTTGCTCCCAGCAGTGATCTGTCCAGGGATGGAAGGTGGCTTCATCTACAAGGGTCTCCAAGGACCAAGGTTCCTTTAATTTCCCTGTGCATGCCCTAGGGTGGTGTTCTCATCCACAGGGTCAGAGCAGTGCACCAGCACCATGTCTGCCTCCCAGCCAGTGGAAAACAAAAGTGGATGTCCAGGGCAAGTGGCTCATCATTAAGGAGATGACCCACACATGATGTGTTTTCATTCCTCACACTTCCTATTGCCCCAAACTTAGTCACATGGCCACAGCTAATTACAAGGCCATCTGGGAAATGTAGTATATATTTGAGCAGTCAGATGCCCAGCTAAATTGGGGAGTTCTATTATTTTGATAATAAAGGAATAAAAGGCATGCGTTGTGCTCTGTGCCATAATTGTCCTGTTGTACCCTGGGTTAGAGAGGCGAGGGCTTTTTTAGATGAGAGTTTTGTTAGATAAACAAGTCAGGGAAGACCTCTGAGGAGGTGACATTTGATATAAGATCTGAAAGACACAAAGGATGGAGTCATGTAATACATGTGAGAATTAAAACACCCGCAACCATGAGTTAAGATGACAATGGACGTGCGTATGTTTCGAACTAAAGTTTTAATTTATATTTATTTTATTTCAAAAAATTTCATTATTTATTTACTTATTTATTTTAGAGATGAGGTCTTGCTATGTTGCCCAGGCTGGTCTCAAACTCTTAGACTCAAGCAGTCCTCCTGCCCCAGCCCCCTGAGTAGCTGGGACCACAGCCGTGTGCCACCATGCCTGGATTGAGTTTTGTTTTTTAATCATTATAATATGTCACGATTTAAGATAAGCTCACTAAAAGAGCACACATGGAGATTTTTTTTAGTTGCTAAGATTTTCAATCCTGTTTACATACCATACCTAGATGTTTTGATATATCTGGCACATGGTCACAGTGGAGAATTTTTACTAGTGATTGTTTGGTAGAAACTAAAATCTGAAAGGTTGATTTTTCCATTTGCTTTTCCCGATCATCTTAAATTTCCAAACAGCAATTAACATCTTTTCCACAGCTTTTCCAATCCTTTCCATAGCCTAAGCTACTGGGCAGCCCCAGGGAGAGGCTAAAAGACTATGGAATGGGGAGATCTTGTTCTAAAGTACACTGAAAGGGACTTCTGACTTTTAGACTCAGTCATTGGTCAGACGGATTGTATACAAAGCAAGAATTGTTTTGACATTGATTATAAGGGAAGAAAATGCCTGCTGGCAAGGCATCTTGTCTTTGCCCCATTCTGGGCACTTGCCTGCCTTTGATAGATTCAGGTCTAATTAAAACCACGAGAAACACCACCCGAAGCAGCCCGATTGTCCATCTGGCCTATTGTTCAGGCTCAGACAGAAGCATCCAAAGATTCTGGGTGAGGAGGTCCAATGCCAAATCTGACTTCAGCCACAACAAGGTAGGAACATTCTCCTAACAGCCCTAACTTTCCTCCACCAAAATGAGGTGCTGCGAGACAGCCTATGCAGCCGTTTTCTGCCAAGTCTCTTGCTCCCTCTCGGGGAAGCTGTCATCTGCCTCTAAGTCCATGAGTGTCCATTTATTCAAAAACAGACCTTGTTCCTGACAGTGATTGCAGGGAACATGTGTTTCATGGTGACAAGTCTTAGACATTGTGGATAATAATGATCACAAGCACTGTTTTCCTAGGTGATTTATACACTTGGCAAATGCTGGGCTTGTGAAGACATGACCTTCCTTCTCCTTTAGTGAAGTTGTACTGTTATTTCTGAACAGTCAAGTTGTATATTGCAGCACACCTAGGTCACATGCCCTTCCTTCTGTGATACTCCCCAAGGTAATGAGTTTCATGAAAGGTTATCTTTGCTGTGAAATTTCCCTCGCAACAGCTCCCATCCCTTGGTCTAACCAAAAATCTTTTAGGCACACTCTCACCACAAGTTTTTCAGAGAAAACTTTTATTTAAATGTGTGTGTGTGTGTGTGTGTGTGTGTGTTTAAACATAGTATGAGTAGACGGTATATGAAAGCTGAAACATCTCTAATACTGCCCAAATCCCTGTGTTCCGTCTGACCCCCACTGGGCTCTCATGGGCTAGAGGGGTGGGGAGTGTTCCGATCACAGCCACCGTGTCACCTCAATGGCCTTTCTTACATACCTTACAGCTGCTTAACTACCTGACATATTCTTAGCTATGAGCTCAGCTCCTAGATTTTTCTGAAACCTGTAGCTCACACCTCCCGTGCCTTTCAAAACTATAAAACGTGAAATATAAAGTGCATGAAGGAAAAGGACGCAGAATGGAACCCTGGTGCTTGCAAGCTTCAAGCAGAACTTTGCACTCACTAACTAGAAGACACAAAAGTAGCCACAACACACCAGCCCCAGCACAAAGGCACAAAAATGCCCTGTGATCTAATTAGGATTACGGAAGCTCTCCTCACCATGTGCTACCACTTTCCTAGCTGGACAATGCTTCGGGAAATAACTGCATTGCATTTTTATTTCAATCCTCCTCCACATGGAAAATGAGGACACTGGGGCCCAGAGGGATTCAGGGACTTGTCCCAGGTCACAAAGTCAGCAAAGGGCAAAGTAGTAACTGGAACCAGGAATCCAGTGTCCCTTTCACTCCACCACAATGTTGTTTGTGGGAAATAGTATATTTCTGTTCCGGAGGCAATCTTAAGACTGCAGAGCCGCAATGTAAGGTTTTGGCATGGGGTAGCACAGTGTCGTAATCTTCCTCCAACACTTCCCCAGCCCTAAAAGCCATATAAGGAATTTGAATCTCTATCACAGTTCCCAATTAGCTTTGACAAACTTGATGTCTTGCCAACCAGTATACTACATCACACCCACTGATTCCAACAGGCAAATCATTCTATTAAACTTAATATCTCAGCTAAAAACGGCCATCTGTTCTCACTTAATTACCATCTTCCCCAAACATATTTATTTGGCAATCTTAAAGAAAACTCCACTTGTGGAGAGGACTGAAGATTTGAAGGTTCAGCCTTTCTGCTTAAGAGCTGTCAATTAAACTTAAAATTATCTCAAACCTGGTTCAAGTACTACTGGAAATAGACACACATTTTTCAGATGGTTCCAAAAACACATTCTTGCATTTATTTTCTAAAAAGAAAACTTTAAGAGCAAATCCTGAAAAAAATAATAAAATGGACTGCCTTTCTTTTTCCTTCCTTCTTTTTCTTTTCTTTCCTTCTTCCTATCATTCTTAAATATACTTTTTCTTGGGAGAGAAAACACTCAAATGCCAGGTGTACCTTCATTAACTACTTTAATGTGTACGTCAAGAAGCCAGCTAGCTGCATTAACCTTCCATCGTCATCCTTGTGGGCCTCTCAAAGGGCTCTTCTGGGTTTTAGTCACTGTACATAAGCAGCTCTTTATTCTTGTGTCACTCCCGTAGAGATCTGATTTACACGTGGTCATTCAAAGTCTCTTTTGAATGTTTTAAACAGCCAGAATCTCAATAGCTCCCAACCCTGCAGAAGAAGGGGCTTTAGCTTTGGTTGTATTATACATCAGGTGTTTCCACAAAGTTAAACAGACACTAACCTGAAGAAATTTACAGCAGAAATAGGAAGTCCCTTGTCAAGCAAATAAGCTTACAAAAGATGATAGAAACAGCATTCATAACCAAGACTTTTTCAGTTTAACGATTAGCTACCCCACAAGGCAAAATATCCCTATCAGAGAAAGAATTCTATTTGGAGAGTTATTTTTGGAATGAAGAGGAATGAGTTGAACCACCTCTGGCCATCTGTGTATGTTTTTTTCCTTTTGTAGCCTTTGCTGATTGAAATGCATTCTGCTGTCTTGGCCTCTCTGGGGGGGGGGGGGGCTGGCACGCAATTAAGAAGCTTTCCAGAAACCAACAGTTGCAATGACTTGCAAACAACAGTTATTCACTTATTTAAGAAATAAATATTATTGCTTACTATGAACCAATTTTTATGCTAGTATCTGGGAATGCAACCATGAGCCAGATAGACAAGTTTGCTATCTTCATGGAGCTTATAGTCTAGAGAGAAAGACCGAGAATACTGCTTAAATAATGATATAAATAGAAGAAAAATGATCTGTCAGAAAAGTCTGGCTTTTTTAAAAGTCATTTTCAAAAAATGGTGAACATACTGTTTCAACATTTTAAATACAGACCTATGAAAAATAAAGAAATTAACATCTATTTCACTGCTACTATATGTAAAGGGCTTTACATGCATTTTTCATTTAATTTTTACAAAGATTTTTGTAAGTAGACACTAAGAACACTGAGGCTCAAAAGTTGAAGTGTCTAAAACAAAAACATGGCCTGTAAGTGATAAAGCCAATAATCACATCAATATTCATCTTATTCAAAAGTCCATGCATTTTCTCCCACACATTCTGACTTCCTCAACTGAGTCTTCTTTGGCATCTTAGATGAAAGGCCACAATGCTTCAGATTTCTTTCAGCATGTAGAAGGACTATAAGTTTCTTTAGCCAATATCTATTCCCTGATTAGAATAATTATCTAAAAGTAAGAAAAAAAAATCTAAACCTCATGTAAAATCTTCAAAGAAGACAACCTCCCCCCACCTCCAACACAATCTGGTGTTTCATAATTCCACAAGCACACTGGCACTCACTCAATGCATTTCTTCTACTTGCTTAGCAAGTTCTCATTGCCAGATCAATTTTCTGTGCTAATCTGGAGTTGAGCTATTATAAAAATAAAGCACAGAATTGGGAAGTTGAATAGTTTATATATCTCAATATTCATTAGTCATAAAACAATGACCTAACAACGAAAAGGTCTAGCTTCCTAAACCATATTGCAATCTGCTTGCACAAGACTTTCATTCTTGACACCTGTGAAGGAGAGTAGATGGTCCTGTATGCATCCTACTAGATGTATACATCAAAAATTCTATGTTACATTTTGTAAAGAGTTTATTTCTTTCCAATATTTGAGAGGATTAGCTAGGAATTTTAGCCAATCAGCAACTCACGTTCATTTGAAAATACCTAATGAATCATTTGAAAGTACTTTAATTTTTTTAAAAAGTACACATTTTGCTTTTATTATACAGCATCAAAGAGCCACTCCAGAGCATTTCTCCCACTGAATAAATTAAAACCTCTCAAAAACAAAAGTAAAATAACTACGAGAAGACCAAAAATACAGAATGTAGTTCCAAAATCCTTAACAAAACATTAGTACATTGAGTCCAACAATACACACATAGACAACATATCACGACCATGTAGGGCTTATTCCAAGAAAGTTATGTTGGCTTAGCATTTGGAAACCAATGAAACATAATTCACCACATTAACAGAATAAAGGAGAAAATCCATATGATCATTTCAACAGATGGAGAAAAGGCATTTGGCAAAATCTGACACCCATTCATGATTTTTTTAAAAAACTCAGTAAACCAGGAATATTAGGCCATTTTCTCAGACTAATAATGAGCATTCATGCAAAACCTGCAGCTAACATCGTACTTAATGGTGAAAGACTGCTTCGTTATCACCCTGAGATTGGTAACAAGGCAAGGGTGCCCGCTTTCACAGCTTCTATTCAATATTATACTGGAGGTCCAAGCCATTGAAATAATGAAGAAAGAAGGAGGGGAGGAGAAAAAAGAGGGGGAAAAATAAAAAGAATAAAAATCAGTAAGAAAAAAGTAAAATAATATTTGTAGGTGACAGAATTATTTATGTGGAAAATCTCAGGGAATCCACAAAATAATTACTAGAACTAATAAATAAATTTAGCAAGATACACAGCTGATATTTTGAAGCTGTTGTATTCCAATACACAAGCAGCAACAATTCAAAACTGAATTTTTTAAAAATTTCATTTACAGTAGCAATAAAAAACCCTAGGAAAAAATCTAGTCAAATATGTGTCTACTCTGAAGACTATAGAATACTATGGATAGAAAGTAAAGAAAACCTAAATAAATGAGAAGACATACATATTCATATATTGAAAGACTCAATGTATAAGTCAGGATTCTCTAGAGAAAACCAACAGGATATATATATACACATATATATATAGAGAGAGAGAGAGATTTATTACGGGAATTGGCTCACATGATTGTGGAGGCTAAGAAGTCCCATGACAGGCTGTCTGCAAGCTGAAGAATCAGGAAAGCCAGTGACGTAATTCAGTCTGAGCCTGAAGGTCTAAGGACCAGAGGGAGGAGGGTAGCACTGGTGTAAGTTCCAGAATCCAAAGGCCCAAGAACCCTAGCTCCAATATCCAAGGGCAGAAGAAAATGGACATTTTAGCTCAAGAAGAGAGAGAGAGGATTTGCCCTGTCTCCATTTTTTTGTTCTATTCACTCCCTCAATGGATTGGATGATGCCTGCCAATGTTGGTGACGACTGATCTTCTATATTCAGTCTACTGATTCAAATGCTAATCTCTTCCAGAAACACCTTCACAGACACATTCAAAAATAAACATTTTACCAGCTATCCAGGCATCCCTTAACCCAATCAATTGAATACATAAAATTAAATATCACACTCAATATCATTAAGAAGACAATTTTCCCCAAATTGACCTAAAGTTTCAATGCAATACCAATCAAAATTCCAACTGACTTTTTTGTAGAAACTAATAGGCTGATTCTAAAATATCAAATGCAAAGGATTTCTTATAAAATCAAGGTTGGAACCTTATGTGATTTCAAAAAAATTTTATAAAGCTTCAGTAATACAAACAGTATGGTACTGGCAAAAAATGCAGACATATTGATCTATGGAAAAGAACAGAGAGTGCAGAAATAAACCCACACACATATGGTCAATTAATTTTTTACAAAAGTACCAAGGCAATTCAACGGGCAAAGGAAGGTCTTTTCAACAAATGATGCCGGATGCACTGTTCAGGAAAAGAAAAGCCAATTAACACAGACCCTTACCTCACACCATGCACAGAAATTAACTCAAAATGATCATAGACCTAAATCTGAAACATAAAACTCTAAATTTTTTTTTACAAAAAGCATAGAAAAATTACAACCTTGGGGTAGGCAACATTTCTTGGATAGAACACAAAAAGCATGAGCCATAAAGGAAAAAAATGATAAACTGATCTTTCACCAAATTGAAGTGTTTACTATTTCAAAGACATCACTAAGAAAACAAAACAGCAAGCCACCAACCTGGAGAAAATATTTACTAAATATATATCAGACAAGTACTTGTATATAGAATATATAAAAAATTTTTATCACTCAATAGTAAGAAAACAATCCAATTTTTTAAACAAGTAAAAAATTTAAATAGACACTTTACCTAAAAGGACTTACAATTGGCCCACAAGAATACGAAAAGATGCTGACATCATTAGTCATCAGGGAAGCGCAAATTGAAAACACAATGAGATACTGCTATTCACCTATTAGAGTGGCTAATATATACATTTTAAATTGGCAATGCCAAGTGTTGGCGAAGATGTTGAGAATGTGGAACACTATAACTATTTTGGAAAACAGTTTGGTGGTTTCTTAAAAAGTTCGACATACACCTACCATACCACCTAACTAGTCCACTCCTAGGTTTTTACCCAAGAGAAATGAAAACATATGTCTACACTAAGATTTGCACACAAATTTTCATAGCAACTTTATTTGCAATAGCCAAAAACTAGAAACTATTCAAATGTCCACCACAGGTAAATGGATAAATAACTTTGGTATATCCATATAATGCAAAACTACCCAGCAATAAAAAGGAACTATATTACTGATACTGAGAAAAAATTGGTAACTTAATTATGGTGATGGTTTCATGGGTGTATAGATTTGCTAAAACTGACAAAATTGTGTACTTTTAAAATGTGCAATTCACTGTACTTCAATTATATCTCAATAAAGTTGTAAAATAAATTAATATACTTTGTCTACTTGTGCCAACTCCAAGTCAATGCAGCAGATTGCTACCTTTGCTCCATATTTAGAGGTGTCTCACATAGCCCATGCTCCTGGGCCAAGTTCTCAAGTTTGATCACATTAGCCTATAGAGTAATAAGATGTTTTAGAAATGTGGAAAGAGTGGAAGCATTAATTAACACACAAAAATCATATGGGATGGTTAAGAATAAAGATCTCAGAGTTAGACATACCCAAGTTTGAATCTCAGCTCTATGTCTCACTTTGAAATTGACCTTGCATAAAACTAAATTTCCTGTGTCTCTGTTTCCCCACCTATAAAATGGAGATAATACTACTACTTACTCCATAAAGTTATTTTGGATATTCAGTAAGAATGCATGTGCAGCACATGCCTGGCCCAGATAGGTTCTTAATAAAACACTGCCATAACACTCAAATGGTATCCCCAAATTTCTAATTCTTTAAAGAATTACTGCAAGTTTAATGAAATTACCCAGACAAGCCTGCATAGCTAGTCAAAGGGCATTCTAGGAGCCAATCATTGATCATATGTTGTTCAAATTGGCATAATTGTTGGGTATGTTTTCATGGGGATATAACTGCAGTAAGTCTATAACCAAGTTTTCTCTTTTCCCATCCACATCCTCTTCTTGTTTTGTAGTCATATCAAAATCCTTTTATGAGGTTCTTAGATATTCGGGATGTAGAAGTTCACCCAGGAAATCTGTTAAGAATTTCTGTTTACAAGTGAATTAACCTTGTCTATATCTTGCCCTTCAACTACATTAGTGATCTATTCCAGTTTGGGACTATCTCCATCTGGTACACAGTTGGAACTCAATAAATATTAATACCTTTATCTCCCTAGTTCAAGATTTAGGTATATCCACATTGCTGAAGTACACATGATAACATAGAAATCACACGAGACTATGGGGTTCAGAGATAGATTCCACGTGAGGCTCATGAGGGTTGTGCTGAAATACAAGTATAGCAGACACATCATTTTGATATCACAGCTGCTTCTGATCCTAAGTTAATAGCAACACTCTATTTTTATCATTTCGAAGCAGAGTAGATGTTCACTTTATTGACAATAAGGAAATAGGGGCCTAAATAAATGGGTGCCTACTATATACCAGCCATTGTGCTATATGCTTCCTATATCATTTCTATAAATTCTCATAATAAACCACTTCTGTTCTACACATGAGATCATTGAGGTTTGATTTGCTAAACGTTGTATATGTAGTGTGGAATAATGAAACCATGATTTGAACCTACACAGGATTTTAAGTATAAAACCTATGTTCTGTACATTACACCACATTGCTCCTGAATATTTTTTAATTTAGAAAGAGTAACTTTATAATTTATCTTCCAAATGGAGACACTTTTAAGAGTGAAGGTGGCAGAGGGTCTTTTAACAACTAAGCCAGGACAATAGGTGTAAACTAGGGCATTCTGGGCAAATCAAGGTGAATAGTCACTGCAGTCTAAGTCATCACCTGTTCAAGCAATATTTCAAAGCAAAGAGATATCAAGCAAGGAGGTGAGAATAAAGTTTGTCACATGCTGAACACTGGCCAGATAGGCTCTCTGCAAAGGAAGACACGACCCTGATTTTAGGGAAAATATTTCAGGGCATGATCAGTTTCCTCAGTACTTATGGCATTGTCTGCAGACCACCAGCAGCACCAGGGAGGTTGTTAAAAATACAGGATCTTGAACCTTCCTCACAATTACTAAATCAGAATCTACGTTTTAATAAGACGTTCTAGCGATTCTTATATACACTAAAGTTTAGAAGCACTGATCTACAGTCTACAAACTTGCCTACCATCTGAGTGACTTTTAAAAGAGAAAGAGTCCAAGGGCCCATCTCCCAGAGATCCTGATTCTGTGGATTTTGGATGGACCCAGGAATCTACATTTTAAAATAGCTTTCCGTGAAATTCGGGGGACAGCCAGGTTTGGAGCCCACTTATCTGGAGTATCCACTGTAAAGGGCACTCAAGTTTTCACCAGAAAATATACAGAGTGTTGAAATGAAGGCAGCTTGAGATACTCTGAGATTCGCTATATTTACATTATTATCAAGAAATTTATCTATTTTCACCCACAAAAAAATCCTCTGAAAGCTAGATTCCATAATAGGAAAATATGTTAGCAGAGGAATTTTCAATGAAATGAAGCAAAGCATAATTTTTCCAAAGAAGGCCTTCTAGTTCCTGGAGCAAACCCACATAGCCATAAGTGTACCCAGACACAGACACAAACATAAAATGAGACCAAGAAGAGAGCCAAATGCTGCTTTCCAACAGCACCGTGACCATGATTACTTGGTCTTTGTGAGTACATCTGTCCCTCCAACCTCATCCCCAGGCCCAGAGAGTCATGTGGTCAGTCTATGTCTCTACATTATTTCTCAGGGTACTGCACACAACAGAAGCTAAAGCCTGAATGGTGACACTTTGCCATGTTATACCCACTCTTCCACCTATATATTTTTTGGCAGTAAATTTGTTAAGCGTCTAATGGATCTCTAGTGAAACAAAATTCAAGCATTAATGTTCAATGACTAGAATGACACTAAAAACCCAGATCTCGATTTGTGGTAAAAAAAAATATATGGCATCAAATCATAAACATTGTAGCCCAGAATCAGGATAAAAAGTCAAGGTCATGAGTCCAGAAGTTCACATTCAAACTCTGAAACAGGATCTCTCTAAAGAAGTAAAATAAGACAGAAGGCAAGAAGAGGGTGCTGATGACTTGGCCTTCTGAACCAGGTCTAGTAATAGTCCCCTACAGCCACTGACTCAAAGTTGATCCTTTTCAAGGAATACTGGAAATTGTAAATCTTTTGGGTACAGTGTTCCCATTCTTTACAGTCTTTGCTCTTTGACATAATATCTAATTAATTCTACTGCTTACTTTTTCAATATTTTATAATAAAAGAAAAGGATAATAAACATCCTCATAACCATGGTATAGATTCAACAATTTGTTAACATTTTGCCTTATTTTACCTATTATCTAAATTTTCATTAAACCACTTCCAAGCGAGTTACAGACATCATGACACTTTCCTACTAAGTATTTTAGCTCATTTCTCCTAAGAGTAAGCTCTCGTACATAACCACAATACCATTAAAACACCAAAGAGAACTGACAAAAATAATTCCCAAACAGCACCTAAAATCCAGTCTTTATTGAACTTCCCCCAATGGTTCCCAAAATGTTTTTACCCCGATATTTCACTTTGACAATTTTCAAAGATCAAAGTCAAAAGCATTTTAAAGTGCGCACTCATATACCACCATCCAGAGGGTACCATTAATTTTTTACTGTGCTTGTTTTACCACATCTTTGCATCTATTCACATACATTCTTTTATCCATCAATCCATCTTATTTTTTGACATATTCCAAAGTAAAGTGCATCAGTACAGTTCCCTGTAAATGTTCTATATGCAAATCATTAAGTAGAGTTCAATATTTGCTTACAGCTTTTTCTTTTGATGTACAAAAGAAATGTATTTATAAATTTTTTCAATTTACGTACAATGAAACGCACAAACCTTAAATTATGTTTGCTGAATTTTAACAAATATATACATCTGTATAACCCAAGTTCATATCAAGAAACAGAACATTACCAGGGAGTTATTTCATGAACCTTCCCAGTCAATCACTTCTCCTGCTCCTCATCCTCAGGGGCAAGCATTTTTCCCTTTCTAGAACTTCATATAAGTAGAATGATACAGCATAAACTCTTGGCTTCTGCCATTCACAATAATGCTCTTGAGAATCATCTATGTTGTTGCACATAGTCCATTCTTTTTTATTGCTGAGAACTATTCCATTTTATGAAAATACCACAATCTGGTTTTCCATTCTCCTAATGATGGACACTTGAATTGTTTCTAGGCTTTAGTTATTATGAATTAAACTTCTATGAAAATTCTTGTACAATTCTTTTTGCAAATATAGTTGACCCTTGAACAATGCAGGGTTAGAGGCGCTGACCCCTCACATAGTCGAAAATCCTATGAAACTTTGACTCCCCCAAAATTTAACCACTAGTAGACTACTGTTTACCAGAAGCCTTACCAATAACATAAACTGTCAGTTAACACATATTTTGTATGTTATATGTATTATATACCATATTGTCACTGTAAAGTAGGCTAGAGAAAAGAAAATGTTATTAAGAAAATCATAAGGAAGAGAAAATATATTTACTATTCATAAGTGGAAGTGGATCATCATAAAGGTCTTCATCCTTGTCTTCACATTGAGTAGGCAGAGAAGGAGGAAGGAAAGGAGGGGTTGGTCTTGCTGTCTCAGGGGTGGCAGAGGCGGAAGAGTTGGAAGAGGTGGAAGGGGAGGTGGGAACATTCCGTATAACTTTTATTGCAAACAATCTACATGTAAGTGGACCCGTGAAGTTTAAACCCATGCTGTTCAAGGGTCAACTGTACATGTTTTCATTTCTCTTACATAAACACCTAGAAAAAAAACTTCTGGTTCCTAGGGTAGGCATATGTTTAGTTTTATAAGAAACTTCCAGATTTTTTTCTAGAGTGAAGGTACCATTTATACTTCTACCAATAATATATGAGATTTCCAATTGTCATGTTTTCTTTTTTATTACTATTTCTTCTGCTCTTATATTTTTTAATTCATTTTTTCTACTTTACTTTGGGTTTACTTTCACTCTTCTTTTTCTAGCATCTTAAAGTGTATCCTCAACTATTGACTTCAGCCTTTTCTTTTTTAATATAAACATCTAAAGCTATAAATTTTCCTCCAAGTATTGCTTTAGCTAATCCCTAAAACTTTTAATATGTGGTATGTTTCTTTTATTTTAGTTTAAATTATTTTCTAATTTTTTGTCATTTATTTCACCCATAAATTATTTAGAAGTGTTAAATCCAAAATGTTTGCCATTTCCTAGATACCTTATTATTATAGATTTATAATTAAATGCAATTATGATTAGAGAATATACTCTGCATAATTTCAATTGTTTTTTAATTATTGAGGTTTGTTTTATGGCTCAATATACATTGTCTATCTTGATGAACATACCATGTACACTTGAAAAGAATGTTTATTCTTCAGTATAGTGGTATAATGTTTTATAAATATCAATTAAGTCAAGGTGGTAGATAGCCTTGTTTAGATTCCCTGTACCTATACTGACTTTTTGGCCTTATTTTTCTATCAGTTGCTGAGAGAGGAGTTTTTAATCTCCAACTATGATTTTAGAATCAACTCTTTTCCCTTCTATCAATTTTTGCTTCATGTATTTTGAGGCTCTAGAATGTGTTTTGCAACCTTTTGTTTTCCAAAATGGATATAATCAAGTATTCTTGCCCAAATCTTTAACCTAATCTTGTCAAGACTTTAGACCTACCTAATTTCCTACCCTGAAGAGGAACAAGTTAAACAACATTATGAGGGAACAATCAGGCACATTCAGAAGAAAAAATGTTCTATAAGATAATTGGCTATTATCTCCAAAATGTCAATGTCATAAAAAGGGAGAGTTTGGTGTACTGTTCTGCTATAAAAGACTTAGGAGATATGTCAAGTAAATGCAATGTTCTCTTCTTCTAAATAGCTGATCATTTTTGCATACACAACCAAGACTTGAAAGACATAGTGATATAAATGTTCCACTTTGAACATTAGAGAGTTAAATATTGGAGAGGAAATGTACCCAGATTATATGGTACTGAGCGTACAAAGAGGAAAGGCTCACTAAAGGCAAGAAGATCAACCAAATTCCAGAAAAGACCCTTCAGCAATTTCCCTGCTAGAATCCCCCAAATTAGATCTACAGCGTCAGAGTGTACTGAAACTGTATTTGACAATGCTGGCGATAAAGAAAAGGAATTCTCACTGCAACCGTCCATGCCATAATTCTGTCTTCATTGGAAGCCACCAACCACCGTAAAGGGAAACAAAGTTTTTCACATATGCTGCTCCTAGCTTGTTTTTGGTCATGTATGCTGTGCTGTGCTGCCCAGATCTCCACTTCAAGAATGAAGGATTGGTTCCCCACAGGCTGGGAAGATTGTGAGATGACAGCCCTCTGTGGAGAGCCCTCTTCAGGAACTGCCTCAAGGCAGCCATGTCAACCAAAATCACAGCCCCATCTTAGGGCAGCCTGTATTCAATGACTGAATAAAGATCTTGCCCCTAACTCCAGCTTGGCACAACTCTAAAGGACCATGCCAACCTCAGAGCTTCCCAGGGGGTGGCTGAGCCCTTATTAGAGGGAAGCACAGCCAATCTCTCCCTCTGCCATGCTCTCCTGTTCCATTCCTTCCACCCTTGTTGATCCCAAGAATATTTTCTAGTACCCTTCCTGTGAGCTGATCTCCATCTCAGAGTCAGCTTCCTGGAGAATCCACCCTGCAGCAAGGTTACATAGCTAACTACCTTTGGAGAACTCAAAATGTTTTCTATTTCTATAGAAACCAAATTTATTCTGATTTTGCAGAAGGGGAAATTGAGGCACAAAATTTATATGACTTGCTTGAGATTATCCGAGGTGTCAATATTGTGCAAAGGCAGCGTGCCAAAGCATGCTCAAGAACCATGTAAGTATGCTGCCAAGTTTTCATCTATGTATAAAATTTATTTTTACTACAACAGAGTAAAACACACCATTCCAGCAATTTGTGCCAGATGGAATGTTAAGATTCGTGGGTTTGTGGGATCGGGTATGGCACAGGGAATAACAAATTTAGAACAAGTGTTAAGAAGCACAGTGTTCAAAGAAAGATAGTATGTTTACTAGAAATGTGATATACTCTCCTCATGAGTATATATGAGAATGTGGGCAGGACAGTAAATCTACTGAAACAACAACACCATGCTGAAGGGAGACAGTGACTATTATAACAACTGCAGATGGTTTAAGGGATGCTGTGAAACATGGTTTTACAGTAGGAGTAGTTACACCGATGTTTTTGCTGTCCAGTCTGTTTGGAGGCTGCCAACAAAATTTCTAGTATTCAAAAATCTGTATTGATTACAAAAAAGTTTAGAGATTCTGAGCTGGGGATTAGGCTTTAGGAAATCTAGGCCCCCTCCATGAATCTTATCTGCACCCAATTACATTAAAGTAGAGAGTAGATATCATGTTTAGTATCCCAAATTGAAATGCCTGTGCTGTTTTCTAGAAAAATTAAGCATTTTAACATGTAAATCATGTTAAACATAGGCTAGCTAATCAAAGGAGAATATAAAGGGAGGGGAATGTTTACTTAGGAAACAAAGCCAGCATTTTGATGGCCCTGGATCTGCTCAATATAAAGATGTAGCCCCAGAGAGTGAATAAAAACATGGCACTTCATTTTCACAGTGTCTACACTGCCTTTTCTATTTTCTGTTCTCTTTAAGTCTGTGGCACATTCTCTGCCAAGCGCACTCCTCCAATGGAGCCTATCAGCTCTGCAGCACAAAGCTTTCTTTGTGCCCGTGAGAGTGAGGTATTGATAAATTCAAAGGAGTCAGATGATAAAGGTTTCTGGTTTGTTCAGGCTTCACTGAGGTCCAATTTTCAAAATGTCTATGGTTGGGGCTCCAGAGTCAAATATGAACTGCTGTATTTTATAACTTATATGCAAATCTGAAACTGTTTTTACACAGACTCAAGCACAAAGTCTGCTCTGCGACATCAAGACTGGTTGTGGTAATGATCCTAAATTCATCACATAACCACACAACCCTTTCTTTCATGCAAGCTGGTGAAAAGTCACAAAACCCACTTACAGGATTTGATTTTTAAAAATATTTAAAACAAAAGGGACTATTTTTAAGCATGAAGCCAAAAGTTGAGGAGAGTTTTAATTCTCTGCGACTTCTTATCGGCAGCACCTCCTGGTTATTCTCCTAACAGGCTCGTAATTTTCATTAACGAGGCTGGCAGCTCTGACTTCGCCTGCAGGGGAATGTAATCCAGAGCAGCCAACAAGAACTTGAAATTCTCTGGTTTTTGTCACTCGCTATTAGAATCACAGCCTTTTCTAAATTTAGGATAGTGAATCATATTAAATGGTGACCTGATTGCAAAGCTTCATCAAGTTTGTCTGGGGTTGCAATCAACAACACATCGGATTGTAAAGGTCATCAATGTCAGCATTTCAGAGCCTCCTCCTGGTTCAACACTACAAGAGAAAATGACATCGTGAACTAGGCTTTATTTGCAGGACAGAATACAGATGTGTTTGCGTGCATTTTTCAGCTTCCTTTTCTAATGCTCACAGCATAGTTTATGGATTCCTAGCATATGCATGTGTCAATTTGTGGCTCTAAAGGATTAATTTCACTTTATCCAATATGCTGCTAAATCTCTTAAGGAATTCACGGTTTAGCGCAATGGACTGACATAGCACTAATTTAATTCAGATTCTGTGTTTCATACTGTCACAATTTTAACTATTGCAGCATTGGTTGTGGGAATTCAGATAAGGTTATTTAATGAAAGATAAATGACAAATGAGACATTCTTTTACTATTCTTGATTGCAGTCCAGCCCTTGCCCTTCATATGCAACAGGTGACCAAGATCTAGAGATGCTAGTTCAATCTAGCAGCTGGCATCTCCACCCTCTCTCACTGCTGTTGCCTTAATCCAGATCTCTTCAGTTTTCCTTGGGGTGCTTACAGTACCTGCCTCCCTCTCCCTTCTGCCACAGTCTTTCTGCCTTGCAACCAGGATTCTGCCTAAACTGATCGCTTCGCTTGCTACCTAAAAACCCTTCTTGGGTAGGTACCCTTTGCCTATAAGATAAAATAGAAGAAAGCATGGCTTTATGGAAAGTGCAAAGAAGTTCTGGCTCATAATATTACTTGAATGAACAAATTCACCACAGTCTACAGCCTTGTCCTCAGTTTCATAAGCTCAGAAATTTAATCAGCATCACAAAAATAGACCCACATTAACTAGGCCTACAAGAGTCATCTAAGAACCAAAATTGTCAGCATGCTAATTTTCACTGAAACATATCTGCTAGACAAGTCCTAATCCTCATTTTGGCCTGACCTGCATATTCCTCCCCTAGAAGCAGAGTTACATGAGCAGCCATTTCATAAGATTCTTGTGGCTGTAGAATTAGCTAAAGGAGAATATATTGTTTGGCCATTTGAGGCCTTGAGAGGGTGACCTTCTGGCTGCCATGACCACTGCAGGTAAATACCACAGATTCAGGGAGATGTCTCTCTCGTGACACCACTTCATTTGGGTTTCTATTTTCTACAATCCAGGCTGACCAGCCCTTTTCTGTTGGCACAAAACAGTGGATTATGTTCCCATGTTCTGCACAGAATTCACTCCACCTCCCTGAAATTGCATTTCCCTCGGAATTCTGGGAGTTCCTAAACTCTTCAGTAACAGACTCACTGATGGGCCCAACTGGTTCCTGCTTCACTCACTTACTAACTGAACACATCCCATCTGTAATCCTCATCTTTATTTCCCATTTCTATGGGGTCCCTTCCTGTCGCCCTTTAAAACCTGGCCCCAAATTGCCTCATATCCACTGTTCCCACACATACCGTTCCCTCCAGCCACACCCAACACTTCTCCCTTCTCATTTCACCCTGGATCAGTAGACTCCTTAGGCTGCAAGCCCCAGAAACTAGCTCTGGCTACATTTAGCAGAGAAGGGATTTACTAGGAGGAGTATATGGGGTAGCTTACAGCATTGAAGGCAAAACTGAAAAACCAGGCTTTAGAAAGGATAGAAACCAGGGCAGAGCTGAGGACTTAGGTAGCAGGAACAGCTGGACATCTCTTCAGCAAGACACCATGGGATGAGTCAGCTCCTACAATTTGAAGGTCAGAAGAGGAAATGCCTAAGGGGGCAGCACACTGTATAGAAAGGAGAAGGGAGAAATGAGAACAGAGAAAAAAATGAAAATTTTAGGATATGTAAGTGATTTATGGAAATCTTACACAGTAGTAAGAAAAGTGTAAGAATGCATAATATATACTAATAAAAAATTTTGAAGATTGAATGACTCTAAAGGAGTCTTATACAAATTCAATGAATTAATATTTGCAGCTGCATCTAAAGTCCCAGCTCTGCCTAAAGGGCTTTATGACAAAAAAATCTGGCCTGGCTACTCCTCCAGCCACTAGCTTTCTGTGCTTCAGCAAAATTACCCATTTTTTATTTCCTCAAACACCAGCTCCCTCCTACCTCAGGGCCTTTGTATATATGGTTCCTACATAGTTCCTTCTGCTAAAGTCTTCTTCCCTTCCTGTATTAGTCAGGGTTGTCCAGAAAAATAGAACCAATAGGAAGACATATATATATAGAGAGAGAGAGAGAGAGAGAGAAATTTATTTTAAGGAATTTGACTCACATGATGGTAGGGGCTGGCAAGCTCAAAGCTCAAAATCTGCAAAGCAGACTGGAAACTCTAGCAAGAGTTGATGTTGAAATCTTGAGTCTGAAGGCTGGAAACTCAGGCAGAATTTCTATGTTGCAGTGTTGAGGAGAATTCGAATTCATTCCCCTCTGGGGGACAGGGAAGGGATCTCAGTATTTGCTCTTAAGGCTTTCACTTGATTAGATGGAGTCCACCCTCATTATGGAGTGTAATCTGCTTTACTCAAAGTCTACTGATTTAAATGTTAATCACATCTTAAAAAACAAAAAACAAAACAAATTGACAACATCTAGATTGTTTAAAAGGGCCCTTTCTGGTACAAGAAGCCTTCTTCCAGTGGTGAACAGACATCACTGGGGTCAGCAGGCAGAGATTCTGTGACAAATTGAAGCTCTCAAGAAAACATCTTAAAACATGTGGAATGGAGAATGCTATTACCCCAGGAATCATCTAAATACATACAGTTTTTCATGGATAATGGATTTGTTAAGCATGCTTGGAATACTCTCCATCTTAAATAGCTACGAATAATTGCAATGCTCGTAAATTCCTATACGTTAGCAGACTAAGAAGACACACCACAGTCAAGTTTATTCATTAAACCTTTTCAGAACTCTGATCTTACAGGTTTAGACCCAGGAAAACTGACATGATATATCCATAAGTGTAAATCAAAACACTTAATAAGGTGCCTTACTAAACAAAATACTACCAGCTTTCTTTTTCTTGTGATGGTTTAGTTTGACGATGCAAAAGGCACTATGAAAAAGAAATGAAGAAGTAAATACGGGCATATCATGTAGTTGGAAAAAAGCCTTTTATCCCTTTTGGTGTTGTGCACCCACGACCCACCCTCAACTTTCTCAAGACAAGCTTTTCCAACTTCTCCCTTTTCTCCTGCTGTTTCTGCCCCACTTGCCCTCTCTGTTTTTAACTAATAAGAAGGCGAGATTGTAAGTCTAGCTAGACAATATATTACTTATGCTATATCTGATAGAGTACCTCTGAAAACTTATTTTGGACATCACCTTCAATAATAAACTGCTTAATATGCACTTTAACAGTCAGCTGAAAACAAAGACACACCAGATATAGGTGAGGCAATGAACAAAATACACATACAGACATGGATCGTGGAGTACTTTTTCAACATGCAATGCCAAAGAAATCAAAGACTATCTTTGGCCTTACAATCCATCTTGGGGTTGAGGGGAAGGGGAGACAACCAGTAATCACACTGGGATTGCTAGAAATCCAAGGCAGTAGATAAGACTATTCTTCCTTGTGTACACAGATTGATTTCTAAACTCAAGAATGTCTGGGTCAGTGGTGACAATTCTTCAGGGGGTTTGGAGGAGAATAACCTGTCAAGTCTAAAGAAATTTTTAGACCAGGAGGGCAGAAGAGAGCTACAGATGAGGGTGTGAAGCTGGAAGGAGGGAAGAAAAGCATCAGACAGAGTGTGAGGCTGACACCAGGACTGCTCCTTACACAGCTGGCTGCAGAGAAAAAACATTGCTAGGAGGACCCCAGAGGTAAGTATAAAGGATTCAGATGTGGAGGGTCTTGACTGCCAAATGTTTAAATGAAGTCTAGCGATCAACAGCACGCCAGCTGGGGGAGTAATGGAAACCACTGTCAGGGAAGTCAATGGTGGGATCAATAAAAGATCCTTCACTCTGTCTCTTATTACTTTTTGACTTGAATAAAAAGCTTTAGAAGTAGCCACTGACTTAGGACCACAGCGAACCAATTTTTTTTTAATGTGGGTTTTACTAGCATCTGTGGAGTACAGACTGCAGCCTGGGGAAGTGGGATGCGGTCTAGAAAAACAAATATTTACCAGTAAATTATTTGTGCTTATTTTCAAGGGCAATCACATATTTTATGCATGCTTTCAAGGGGATTCAGATTATGCTCATTTGATATATGAGGGTGGTGAACTGTGTCTAGAGACTTACGCTGTGATTTCTAAATTCAAGAATATCAAGTGAACAGCCATTTGAAAGGATGGTTCACCCTGGAGAGGCTGCGTGGCACTGTGGAATTGAAACTTCTTTCAAGATCCTTTGGAATAATAAACCATGATGGACTAATGCAAACCAGAAATTCGCGAGCACGGGCTTTCTGCAGTTGACACACACTCCATTCCCAGCTGGAAGGTCAGCATTTCAAAAGTCAGAGTGGATAGTTCCAGTTGGAAAAGCCTCAAGCCTTGGTTCTGAATAGCAAAAGAAGGCTGGGGGACAGTAAAATGACATTGCAAAGACAATTAAAGGAATTGGACAAGTCAGCTTGAATACAAAACAACTGATATTTAAGTTTCCCTTGCCCACATGTAAAAATCAGATTTCTTTCATTAAATTTTGGATTAGAAGGATGAACAACCAGCAAAGCACAGCTAGAGCTAAAATTTGAATTTGGTTTTCTAGGGTTCACTCCTAAAGAGGTTGAAATATCGGAAAAAGGAGGCATTATTTTTTTTTTCTGTAGAATCATCAACCTAGACAGATTGCCTGCTTTCTCAGGAGAAAAATAAAATTTTATTTGCCAAAATGATGATAGATATTGTTTCAATAATTAGTGTGTTGGTAAGAGCTATACTTGAGGTACTTTGTATGTGTTTCCATGCAGAATATATGCATATTTAATTACAATGGCTAACACTGAATTCTCACTACACAGGAGGCACATGCTTGCTATATATTTTCTAATTCCCCCAATTACCCAGTGAGGCTGGTACTATTAATACTATAGTCTCCATATTACAAAATGAGACACTGAAGCAACTTTGCCAAGGGTAACTACATCATATGGCAGAGCTGGGGTTTGAACTCAGACAGTCTAATTTTATCCCTAACCACTGTGTTAGGAGTCTTTGAGAGAATATTTCAAAATATAATAACTTCTATATTATGCTAATGAAAGTATTATTCTCTAAGTTCAGGACTTGAAATTACCTATACCAACTGGCAAGGAGCGTGTCAAAAAATATTTGACTAGTCATGCACTATGAATTTGATATAGTTACTCCAATGACTTGAAGTAAGTAGAAAATGTCAAGAAGACTCAATAGGACCTATTGTTAGATTGTTCATCTCCCGAGGGAAATAATTGCCCATATATCCCAAAGTTTATTTTAAAGTGATCTGATGATTCTTTAGGGCTGGCCTATGTAGACCACACAAGGAAACGAGAGTACATCTCTGTCACAGCAATAGTTGACTTGCCTTCCCTCTAGCATTACCTCAATCTGCCCTGAAGTCTTTGGGTTCAATCAAAGAGGTTTTCACAGAAGATAAGTCCAATGGTCACTCTTTTTTTTTTTTTTTTTTGCCAATCTCAAAAGCTGGCACTTAGATATTTATTAGTTAGGATCACTTAGCTATTTATTAGTTAGGATCCTGTTTATATTTCTTGTACCAATTATTTAAATGAGCTCTATATTATAAATGCATAAGTGCACATGAATTCTCGCTTATTAGTAGGTTCCCTGTCATAGTGGGTTCCTAAATTCAGATAATGTCTTCAAGTTCAGCTGATATAATCAAGTTACTATTTTTTCCTAAGCTGCCAAATTATTTTCACAACAAAACAATAAATAGTTCTGATATGAAATTATCTGAGTTTACTAACAGTTCCTCTGCTTTTTGAAATAAGTTTCTGAATCAGTGAAAAATAAAAATCTATGAGTAATAAGCATTAACAAAAGGAGAGAGGATCCATATTAACTTGACTGTATCAGCTAGTATTTCAGGACTTTAGTAAACAGGCACTCCAGCCAACCAACAGAAATCTCCTCTATTTCTGACAAAAACTTCATCCTGTCAAAGAGAATCAGGCTTAGAATGGGAAAAAAAATTGTTCTTTAGGAAATAAATTCTTATTATTCTCCATGTAGGGAAAGAAGCCCATTTTTATGTGTAGAGCTCAGTGACAAAGTAGATGAGTGCAAAGCTTGTCAAGCTTTCAAAATGCTAAAACCTATCATTTTAGACATACAAAACTGCACACATCATTTTGAGCTTCTTGGGTTTACACTGCCCAGCAGAGTCCAATTGATCTTGGTCCAGAGAATTAACAGTGATATAAATCTAGAAATTCCTATAAAGCAGCAGTAAATGGAATTATATTATCTTCCTGAAGCCAGGACTTGTCCTTTTTTACAAGACTCTAAGACAATCATAGAAGTGCATACTTAGATTTCTCCTCTCTAAGTGAACTTCAAATTTAAATTTAAAATAATAAATTCTAGCCTGTATTAAGGAAACAATACATAAAAACAATTATGTACAAGAATAATTTACACCAGGAATGATAGTTTGCAGTACAAGATGAAAAACATCTCTTTCATTTATAAAATTTTACATGGGTTATACCAACAAGCTTGCCTTATCTGACAGTACATCCCCTCCTCCTCTTAGAAAATTAGAAATTCTAAAATATAACCAAAATTGTTTTTAATATATAGCTGCTCTCAAAAGGGAATTACAGAAATGAACAGTTAGTCAAAACTAGAGTGGCAAACATGAAAGTAGAAACCACAGTGGCTCAGGGAGTATCCTGGTTGGGGCTGAGTTGTAACATCCACCCAGAAACAAAAGGCATTTTTATGATCCCATGAGAGGGCAGAAGCTAGAACTGAGTCTCCTAAAAAAACAAGGACTCCAGAAGAGCAGCCTCTCTCCAGTCCAGGCCAGCAGTAGGACAGCTTGTCATCTACAGGGGTCTGGGAAGGGGAGAAAGTTCATGTGAAAAGAAAGAAAAATCCCAAACCTGTGATATAGGTGGATGTGGAGGGTCAAATTTACACTACCTGTGTGATAAAGAAATAGCAAGCTGTGTAATTAACATAAAAATGGGCCCCTGGACTATCGAAATCCTGGGGCTTCCAGTAGAAATAGATACAAAATAACCTGCAGAGAAATTTCTACAACCAAGGGCACAGGAAGCCCATGCAAAAATGTCACACTGAAGATGAGCTCACAATGAAAAACACAGCTGATGTTTACAAATCATTTGCAATGAGGGAAAACCAACAGACATGACAAACAGGGTCAATTAGGAACTAGAGCTAGATAATAGAAGACAGAAAAATCTGATAAAGACAAAATAACAACATTAAACTAATTATAAAATGCAATAAAATTAAAAACCAACAACTAGAAGGTCAAAATATGCATTTAGAAATATACAAATATGCCTCCAAATCATTCACAGTCAATGAAGAAATCATAATGGAAATGTTTAATACTCAGAACTCAATAATAATTAAAACATAACATAAAATGTGTGAGAAGTAGTTTATTCTTTAAGAAGAAATGTATATACCTTTAAATGCATATATTAGAAAGAAAAAAGGCATAAAAGGAATGAGCCCAGCAACTCAAGAAGTAAGAACAACAGAGCAAGTAAGCTTAAAGGAAATACCAAATATAAAAGCAGAACTTAATAGAAAAGAAAACAAAGAAATATTAAAATCAATCAATAAAACAAAAAACTGCTTCTTTGGAGGAAAAAAACACACAAAAGAAATACCAAAATTAAAAAGAGAAAAAGAAAAAAGGAATATATAAACAATATTAGGAACAAAAAAGGGATATAACTATAGATAGAATGGGAATTTTTAAAAAATATATGAGAATAATTATGTAAAACTTTATGCCAATAAAGGTAAAACAAATGAAAATTCTAGAAAAATATAAACTGCCAACTTTGACTAATGAAAAAATGGAAAACCAATAGAACCGTATAAAAAGTTTAAAACTGATCAGTAGTTAAAGATATAGCCACCAAAAAAAGGTCCCCCAATTTATTTAATAATTTTTATTTCAAAATATTAGTAAGTACAAGGGTCCTTATTACATGGATGGATTGTATAATGCTGTCATCAGGGATTTTAATGTGCCTATCACCAGAATAGTGTATATTGTACCTGAAAGGTAAGTTTTTATCCCTCGCTCCCCTCCCACCTTCCCCCCTTCTTAATTTCCAATGTGATTTACACCACTTCATGACCATGTGCACCCATCATTTAGCTCCCACTTATTAGTGAGAACATGTGGTGCTTGTGTTTCCATGCCTGAGATGCTTCACTTAGGATAATGGTCTCCAGTTCCATCCAAGTTGCTGCAAAGGACATTATCTCATTCCTTTTAATGGCTGAGTAGTACTCCATGGTGTGGGTGGGGGCGTGTGTGTGTGTGTTTGTGTGTATCTCACATTTTCTTTATCCACTCGTCAATTGATGGGCACTTAGGTTGATTCCATATCTTTGTAATTGTGAATTGTGCTGCGATAAACATTCAGGTACACGTGTCTTTTTAATGTAATGACTTCTTTTCCTTTGGGTAGATACCCAGTAGTGGGATTTCTGGATCGAATGGTAGGTCTACTTTTAGTTCTTTGAGGAATCTCTATACTGTTTTCCATACAGGTTTTACTAACTTACAGTCCCACCGACAATGCATAAGCATT
This sequence comes from Daubentonia madagascariensis, assembly GCA_023783475.1. Classification (NCBI taxonomy): domain Eukaryota; kingdom Metazoa; phylum Chordata; class Mammalia; order Primates; family Daubentoniidae; genus Daubentonia; species Daubentonia madagascariensis. Next base: position 31,824,495 of record JAKFHU010001035.1, on the reverse strand, counting down.
CCTTTTTCATCACATCCACACCAACATCTATTGTTTTTTATTTTTTAATAATGGCCATTCTGATAGGGGTAAGGTGGTATCTCATTGTGGTTTTAATTTGCATTTCCCTGATGATTAGCAGTGACGTTGAGCATTTTTTCATATGTCTGTTGGCCATTTGTATATCTTCTTTTGAAAAAATTCTGTTCATATTTTTTGCCCACTTTTTAATGTTTTTTGTTGTTGTTGTTGTTGTTGTTTTCTTGCTGATCTGTTTGAGTTCTTTGTAGATTCTGGATATTAGCCTTTGTCAGATGTTTAGTTTGCAAATATTTTCTCCCATTCTGTGGGTTGTCTATTTACTCTGTTGATATTTCCCTTGCTGTGCAGAAACTTTTTAAGTTAACTAAGTTCCATTTATTTATTTTTTTGTTGCTGTATTTAGCTTTGATATCTTTGTCACAAATTCTCTGCCTAGGCTGATGTCTAGAAGAGATTTTCCTATGGTTTCTTCTACAATTTTTATGGTTTCAGGTCTTACATTTAGGTCTTTAATTCATCTTGAATTAAATGGCTAGAGAAAGGGATATATTTCATTTTTCTGCATGTGGCTATCCAATATTCCCAGCACCATTTATTGAATAGGGCTTCTTTTCCCCACTGTATGCTTTTGTATGCTTTGTCAAAAATCAGTTGGTTGCAGCTATATGGCTTTATTTCTCTATTCTCTATTCTGTTCCATTGGTCTATATCTCTACCTTTATACCAGTACCATTGGTTACTACAGCCTTTGGTTACTACAGCCTTGTAGTATAATTTGAAGTCAGGTAATGTGATGCCTCCAGATTTATTATTTTTGCTTAAGATTGCTTTGGTTATTTGGGCTCTTTTTTGGCCCCATATGAAGTTTAGGATTATTTCTTCTATATCTGTGAAGAATGAAATTGGTATTTTGATGGGAATTGCATTGGAACTATAAATCACTTTGGGCAGCACAGACATTGTAACAATGTTGATTCTTCCAAAACATGAGCATGGGATGTTTTTCCATTTCTTTGTGTCATCTGTAATTTCTTTCATCACTGTTTTATAGTTCTCCTTATAGAGATCATTCACCTCCTTGGTTAAGTATATTTCTAGGCATTTTATTTTCTTTGCAGCTATTGCAAATGATATTGATTTGACTCTCTGCTTGACTGTTATTATAATAATATATAGAAATGCAACTGATTTGTGCACATTGATTTTGTAACCTGAGACTTTGCTGAATTTATTTATCAATTCTAGAAGTCTTTTGATGGAGTCTTTAGAGTTTTCTAGATACAAGTTCATATTTTCAGCAAACAGGGGTAGTTTGACCCCCTCTTTCCCAATTTGGATATCCTTTATATCCTTCTCTTGCCTGATTGCTCTGTCTAGGACTTCCAATACTATGTTGAATAGAAGTGGTGACAGTGGACATCCTTGTCTTGTTCTAGTTCTTAGCAGGAATGCTTTCAACTTTTCCTCTTTCAGTATGGGTTGGCTATGGGTTTGTCATGTATAGCTTTTATAATTTTAAGGTATATTTGTTCTATGCTTAGTTTATTGAGGGTTTTTATCATGAGGGGGTGCTAGATTTTATCAAATGCTTTTTCTTCATCTATTGAGATGATCATATGGTCTTTGTTTTTGCTTCTGTTTATTTGGTGAATCATATTTATTGATTTGTGTATATTGAACCATCTTTGCATCCCTGGGATGAAACCCACTTGATCACAGTGGATTATCTTTTTGATGTGGTGTTGAATTCGGTTTGCTAGTATTTTGTTGAGGATTTTTGTATCTATGTTCAAAAGGGATATTAGTCTGCAATTTTCCTTTTTTGTTGTGTCCTTTACTGGCTTTGGTATCAAAGTGATACTAGCTTCACAGAATGAGTTAGGGAGGTTTCCACCTTCTCAGTATTATGAAACAGTTTCAGTAGAATGGGTGCCAGTTCTACTTTGCAGGTCTGGTAGAATTTGGCTGTGAATCCATCTGGGCCAGGGCTTTTTTTGTTGTTGTTGGGAGATTTTTATTACTGTTTCAATCTCTCTACTTTTATTGGTCTGTTCAGGATTTCTATTTCTTCCTGACTCAGGCTTGGGAGGCTGTGTGTTTCCAAGAATTTATCCAATTCCTCCAGGTTTTCTAGTTTATGTACATAGAGGTTTTCATAGTAGTCATGGATGATATTTTATATTTCGGTGGTATCAGTTGTATTGTCTCCTTTTTCATTTCTATTGAGCTTATTAGAGTTCTTTCTCTTCTATTTCTTATTAATCTAGCTAGTGGTCTATTGACTTTGTTTATCTTTTCCAAGAACCAACTTTTTGTTTCATTTATCCTTTGTGTTATCTTTTTGGTTTCCATTTCATTTAATTCTGCTTTGAGCTTTGTTATTTTTTTTCTGCTAGCTTTGAGTTTGTTTTTTTCTTCTTTTTCTAGTTCTTTGAGGAGTGACAGTAGGTTGATAATTTGTGATCTTTCTGTCTTTTTGATGTAAGCATTTAAAGCTATGAATTTTCCTCTTAAAGCTATGAATTTTCCCCTTAGCATTGCTTTGACTGTATCCCATAGATTTTGGAAGCTTCTGTCACCCTTGTTGTTCAATTCAAAAAATTTTTAAATTTCCATCTTGATATTTTTAAATAACCCAAGGATCATTTAGCAGAAAGTTGTTTAATATCCATGCATTTGTGTGGTTTTGAGAGTTGCTCTTGGAATTGATTTCTAGTTTTATTCCACTGTGGCCTGAGAAGATACATGGTATGATTTTGATTTTTCTAAATTTGCTGAGACTTGTTTTATGGCCTACCATATAATCTATCTTGGCAAATGTCCCATGTGCTGCTGATAAGAACATATACTCTGCAGTTTTGGAGTAGAATGTTCTGTAAATGTCTGTTAGGGCCATTTGTTCTAGAGTCCAGTAAGTAAGTCCAGTGGCTTTTTGTTGACCTTCTGCTTCAGCGATCTTTCTAGTTCTGTCAGTGAGATTGTTGAAGTCCCCGGATAGTATGATGTTGCTGTTTATTTCTTTCCTTAGATCTAGTAGAATTTGTTTTATGAATCTGGGAGTTCCTGTTTTAGGTGCATATATATTTAGGACAGTTATATTTTCTTGTTGAATTGATCCCTTTATCATTATATAATGACCATCTTTGTCTTTTTTTACCATTTTTGATTTAAATTCTCTTCTATCTGATATGAGAATAGCTACTGCTGCTCACTTTTGGTTTCCATTGGCATGGAATATTTTTTCCATACTTTACCTTGAGTCTATGAGAATCTTTGCAAGTTAAATGAGTTTCTTGGAGACAGCATATATTTGGGTTGTGTTTTTATATCCATTCAGACAATCTTTTCAAGGGGGCATTAAGACTGTTCACATTCAATGTTAGTATTTATATATGAGATACTGTTATAGTCATCATTTTGATTGTTACCTAGTTGCTTTGTTCTCTCCCTTGTGTTACTCTTTTATATGATCTGTGAGTTTTAACTTTTGGCTGTTTGTACACTGGGGATAGCAATTGTTATGTTCCATATATAGAACACTTTTAAGCATTTCTTGTAGGGCAGGTCTAGTGGTGGTAAATTCCCTTAGTGTTTGCTTGTCTGGGAAAGAATTATTAAATACAGCTATATTAACTTAGAAAATGTGGTACTTGTCCATAGAAAGAGAAAATAAACCAGTGAAATAGAATAGAAAGCTCAGAAAAAAAATCACATGAAATGAGGTGTCATCATAAGTCAGTGGGAAAGAATGGACTACACAATGGATATCAATGTAACTAAGGTTGTCCATATGCAAAATAAAAAGGTACAACTGATTTCAACCGCACTCCATAGACAGATTAAAACCCTGAATGTGAATATTAGAATTTTGAAAAAGAAGAATGAAGAAAGAATATTTTTGTGACCATAAGGAAGTGAATTATTTCTTAAAGGAGATGCCAAGGGCATGAATCATAAAGGAAAAGTTTGATTTGCTTTTTTGATTATATTGAATTTTATTATATTAAAAATTAAAATTTTTATGATATAAGATAACATAAACTAAGCTAAAACACAAACCACATACTTGGGAGAAGCTATTTGTCATACATATAACTGAAAAAGGTATAGTATGCTTTATAAATATATTTTGAAATGAATAAAATTCATATAAATCAGTAAGAAAAATACAAAGAATACAATGACAAAATGGGCAAAGGATATGAACAGGCAATTCACACACACAAAAAAAAACTGAAACACCTAAAATTTCTCAGTCTTACTTGAGAAGAAGATTTCTAAAATACTAATTGTTGAGGAGGATATGAAGAAACTGGAACTCTCCTATATGACTGGTACAGATACTTTGATGAGCAATTTGGCATTATCTAGCAAAGCCAAAGAGGCACTTCCCTATGGTTCAGAATTTTACTTCTAAATGCAAAACACAAAGAACCATCCCACACATGTTCAAGAAGAGATGTACAAGGATGTTCACTGTAACCTCATTTGAATAGAAAAAAATTAGAAAAAAGCTCAAACTTTTTCACTGATGAAATGAATAATTACATATAATTATGGGATACTAAATACTAGATAGTAGTTTAAATGAATACACTACTTGTTAATGTATCAACACTCCTAAATCTGAAAATCCATGTTGCATGAAAGGCAAATGCAAAAAGATTTAGAACTATTTCATTTATGTAAGTATGTAAGCTTACAAAACAATACTACATATTATTTAGGGATGCATATACATACAATACGCATACAAAATTATGAATGGGAAAGATACAAACAATTTCAGGACAGTAGTCAACTCTGTGAAAAAAGGGAAAAGGATGGGATGAGAAACAACCATCTGTATTACTAATATTTGATTTCCAAAAAATAGAAAAGGAGAAAATAAAGAGAATGTTACTAACTTTTAAATCTAGTAGGTGGTACATGGGTACCTATTAAATTATTCTCCACATCTTTCAATCTCACATTTTTAAAAATGAATTTAAAAAATCAACAAATCACTTACATATCCATGATCTCATTTTAATAGAACCTCCCCAATAAGATTTTATGTGTTAATTTTATAGATGAGAAGACAGGATCCTCAAGGTTAAATCGCTTACCAACCATCACAAAGCCAGCAAGGGGTAGAGCTGGGATTCCAACTTAAGTCGCTTGAATTGATATGCTTCTCCAAAAAATCCTTATCTTACAAAATGGTTATCCATAAAGATCTATATAGATCAAGTTCCATTATTGCATTGAATATTTATTTTGATTTACCTTAATTTGACTGCCAATCAACTTTTCAGGATAATATTGATGTTTTCCATAAATCAGTGCCTACCTACATTCATGGCTGTTGACACTATTCAGCTGAGAAAGATGTGTCTGTAGTAACGTCACTGTCTGGTTCCTGTTGGCATTTACACTGGAAGGTCTGGCAGTCTGTGCAACTGTGGCTCTAAAATCACCCTTTCTCCCTGCCCAATATCCTTCCAAAGGCAAAGGCTCAGAGGCAGAAGAAAACCACCAACAAACTCCTATCTATAGGGCCTTAAGCCATCTTGAGATTGCTGAAGAAAATCTGTGACTTGGCAGCTGTACTGACTTACAAGCTCAGTTTTAAAATATATGTTATAACAGTTAGGCAGCTGTTATTTCATCTTCCTTTGCCAACTGATTATGTATAGCAAGTTTTGTCATTTTTCCATTATTCACGACTCTTGGGTTATCAGTTTTCTGAATAAACGATAACATGCTTTATTGGAAGACAAACTGTTTGAAGATGGAGTTGGAAAATAAGTTATTCGGGGAAACTAGGAAGAGGTTTTGTGCATCAGATGGTTTTAATTAAAGGAATGCTATCAAATCTGCTTCTACTTACAGAGGTGAGACATCTCCCAGAGTCTGAGATTAAAACCTTTGTTAGTCTTTCCAACAGAATTATACCTGGGTCTCAGAAGTTTTTTATTTTCCTGTTAAATGCCAAAGAATCTTTGGTATATAATCATGAGAAGGTATGGAGAAAGGCTAATGCTTTGTCTTTCCCAGTGAAAGAAAAAAGAGGGAGAGAGAAATTTTTTTGTTTGTTATGTTAATGCAAAATCGTTAGTATCTAGAATTACCTGAGCCTAGAAGATGGACACAACTCTCCTGCTGCACCTATTGCTTCTCCAGCCATAGCAGTCTCTTTCTCTACCAGAGAGTAGTTTCTCCACTCCCACCCCTTCTACTGGCAGGCAACACGCCGAGCATGCTGCACTTTATGACCAAGATCCTTTCAATGTTCTAGAAGGGTGTTTAGGATTCTATGTCATTTTTATAAATATAGGGCAGGACTACTCTGAGCTCATGGCTGGTCTTGCTCCCCTTCCCTCAGTGGCTTGAGCCACTGAAAGATGGAGCACCAGCAACTGAGATAGACAAGGCTACGGAGTGACCAAGCCTTTGGAGGATCAGGGTCACATCAAGTTTGAAATGTCCGTTAGACGTCCAGGTGATAAAGCTGAGAAAGCGGTTGGAGTCTTGACTTCAGTGGAGTGATCTGAGCTGGAGATACAAATTTGAAAGTCATTAAGCATATATATTACCTTTCAAGTTTAGAGATTAGGCTGGCTGCAGTGGTTCATGCCTATAATCCTAGCACTTTGGGAGGTCAAGGCAGGAGGATTGCTTGAGGCTAGGAGTTCAAGACCAACCTGAGCAACATAGTGAGACCTCATCTCTACAAAAAATAGAAAAATTAGCCAGGCAGGTGGCGCACACCTGTAGTCCCAGCTACTCGGGAGGCTGAGACAGGAGGATCACTTGAACCCAGGAGTTGGAGGCTGCAGTGAGCTATGATGATGCCACTACACTGTAGCCTGGGTGACAGAGCAAGACCCTGTCTCAAAAAAAAGAAGAAAACAAAAAAAGTTAAGAGATTAAATGATAACCCAAAGAGAGTCGATGTAGTAAAAGAAGAGAAGAGATGCATGCAGGACTGAGTCCTGGGGCCTCCAACATTAAAGAATAGAAGGAACCAGCAAAGAAGACAAGAAACAGCAGCCAGTGAGAAGGAAGAAAACCAGGAATGTGTGTGTTCTGGAAGCCAGATGAAGAAAGTGTTCTAACAAAGAGGGAGCCATTAAGCATATCAAATGCTTCAGAGGTAGCAGGGGGACTGTCTTCCCAGTGGGATGTAAGCTCCATAAGGAGAGGAGTTTTGTCTTGTTCCTGGCTATATCCCAAGTGCCTAGAACAGTGCCTGTTCATAGTAAGTGCTCACTAAACATTTCATGAAATTTTTGGTGTGAACAGGATATGAATCTTAATTCACAATCTCAACTGTGCAAGAAATGGAAGAGCTCTTCTTTCTATAAGCAGTTGCATTTCTATTTTGAGCCTCATCCCAAAGAGATGACAGGAAACTTGCCCCAGTCATTTTTGGGCCCCCACCTCTACCCCAAAGTTGTGTTAAGGTCTGAAAGACTTCAAGGCTTTCAAGCATTGGGAGCATGTGCCTGAGCCTCACCCTCACTGTCCATACAAGCCACGCCGAGCTGCCTGCTTGGAGCTCTGGATCCATGCTTGTCTATATAACTTTCAGTTACATGGATAACTGCAATGACTATCTTTGTACACTATACTTTTTTCTATATTAAGAATTATTTCCTCAAGAATAGAAAAATGCTTAAGACCCAGTACATATTGTCAAATTACTTGATGGATAAAAATTTCATCCAAAACCAAGGAGAGAGGACAGCAAGAATAAAAGCACAGGACTGTACTCAGTTGGGCTGAAGCAGAACAAGTGTACTTGTGTCACTATATAGAACAAGGCATCCCAACTTGACGAGGCCAACAGCAGGGAGCCACTGCAGGTCCTTACAAAAGGATTAGCAGGACATTTAGGGAAATTTCTCAGCCAGCTAGAACCAGTGGGAACAGGAATGTATTACACAAGAGGCTGGAGGCAGGAGACCAGCAAGAAAGTTGTTATGGTAGCTTTGGTGTAGGGTGATGAGGGTCTGGATTATGATGAGGCAGCAGAAATAGTGTAAGGCCATCCAAGGCACAGCCATGTACTGCACCTGACAAATTAACAGTACCAGTTCTTTACAAATCTATTATCAGCAGATTCTTTAAGTAAGCTTCTCCACAGCTCAGCTCCGATAGAGGGGAGCTTTTGATTGGCTTATCATCTGTTCATTCATTCCTTCAACAAAAAGGGAACCAAAACTACACTTCTGCTTAACATCTGAACACCCCAAAAGCTAACTAGGGATTTCTCCTGTTATTTCTGTTATAACCTGTTTGTTGTTGTTTTAATGATACAGGGAGCAATAGCAGTCGATAAACCTTGAAATCCCACCAAATTACTGCTGTATCAGAAAATCACCACATGGAAATAACACAGTCTGAGACCATTCGTGAAATTGTCCAAAGTAGGCCCATCCTCTGGATGAATCTGAGATCTGCTTGCTTTTTTTGTAATGTGCAATTTTCATTTGTACTGAAGATTTGGGAATTCTGGTTTTGAAGGAACACAACAAAAGAAATTAGTCCTTGAACACAAAGAGAAATTGGAAGAATTTTGTGAGATTTTTTTCACCAAATTTATGCTATGTGAGATTCCAATTTCATTCCTATGCAATCATTACTCTGAAATATAAAAAGAAAAAGAACAGTTGAAGAATAAATATGACAGCTCAGGAGGACACTTCTGGGTTTCAATGCTTAATATATGACTTGAGGATGAGGACAAAGCCAACAGCATTTTTCTTGAAATGTATACCAAGTTCACAGATGTTACATAATCACTTTTAAATTGGTGGAATAATCTTTTCAAAATGCTTGTCTGCACAAGTTTTTAGAACTGCAATATATCGACCAAACATATACCAAGTGAAACTTCATTTTTAAGGATAAATATAAGTCGTTTTTGAGGTGTTTCATGACTAGGAAATTGCAGACTCTTTCATTTGAAGCTCCGGAGGATATGGAATTGGCAGCAACAAGTGGTTTTCAAATTTATCTAATAAAAACGTCAAAACACTGACAGCCAGAATACTCACCATTTCCCCATGTAAAAATGATGGCAGAAAAAAGACAAATTAAAAGCAGTGAATTCGAATCATCAGAATAGACCTTAGCTATAAAGCCTTTCAGCCCCATTCCTGGAAGTCCTAACCCTCATACAAAGAATCACAGAAATAAGTCAATTAAAACATACTTATAAAAGCAAAAAGTGTCCTTCTTACCTCAAAAATATATTCTAAAGTTTAAAGCCAGCTTCAGATTTCTTTTAAGTCATTCTTAAACCTTTCTCAATGGAGAAATTACACCCTAATTTTTAAGTTTAAAAATATCTCCCATTACCTTAATTATTTATATATTAAATATTTCATATATTACCTCAAACTTCATTCCCAAGAGCGAAAGCATGAATTCAATACAATGGGTAACACTGTCTAAGCTAAATTCACAGGGATCGGTAAATATTTCTACAGCTAGTTCAAAGTGTAAATATTTGGTTCTCGAAGAATCTCTACTATCGCCTGAAGACTAGTCTTGTCTAATAAACTTCTTCAAATAAAGCAGAACTATGTTGGGCGAGAACTTTACTTGGTACCCACCCCCTTCCAAAAAAAAAAAAAAAGCAGGCAGTCTCTCTCCCCATCTGCCCAGCTACCTAGGCACAGGGATGTATGGTTCAAAAGTTTGACAGGGTATTTTTATTCCCAGCCACACCAAAAAATAACATCCTTTAGTGCTGTTTCAGAAATTTAGGAGTACCATTCAAATACGTCAAGTTATTTGTTGACGAACATATGTTAAAGCCCTGGAAGTAAACCTCAAAGTCCATCCTGAAAGACAGACCAAATATTGGGGGTTTTCTAAGCAAAATAAATTTATGATTTAAATCTCACTAAGATCAGTTCTTATATTTTGACAAGGAAAAAGACATTTTTGGTATTTTTACATGGTCAAGTGCTTCCAGAAATAGCAGCTGCATGTACCTGTCATCTGGTAGGTTTGCAGCAGCCTGATAGCAAACCTCCAGGGAAAATCATGCAAAACTGAAAAAAGGTTCCTACAAGCAGATGAAGGGCCAAAAATGTAGCTTCTAGCAAATATCCACCTTTCTGATCACACGCGCAACTAAGAAATCGAGAGTTCAAGTTTGAATCTATCCGTCCTAGATTCAAACTCTACCAGGACCCAATCCCAGAAACTTCTTGCTTTCTCCCTAAACTGAAGATGTGTTTTGACAGAAGAAAAAATCAATCCACTCCCAAAAGGCAATGCACAGTGAGATGATGAGGGCTCGAGACCTCAGGACAGCAGGTACCTCCCCATCACCACCACTCAGCTCCTTCTGCCTTCTCATAACTACTCTGTTTCCTCCTTAACTATCCCTAAGACTGTTTGATTCTTTTGTTATTACATCCCCTCTGTTACAAAACTTAGTCAAATTCTGCACTTTTCAGAGTAAGTTTGAGAGGACCCTACTAGGGGTACACAGATGCTCCCAGGTGGTCCTCCCCAAAATGGTTCCGTGATCCAATGCTTTTGGGAAGCTCTGGGTTAAAGAAGGTTTAAAATGTTTCCTTTACTGAAGGTCTTCTCAGAGCCTTGAATATGCTAATGTGTGCTGAGGAAAGTGCATTTCCTAAATTCTTTTGACCCTGGATGCCTTTGGTTGTATTATACTTATTAACATCTCACTAGAGAATCTTAGTGAGTGAAATCCTTTTTTAGTTTAGCAAGTCTAACTGGAGGCTATTTGACACAGCATCCAGCCCTGAAATATTAAACAACACCTTGAACAAGGCCACACTTGTTCCCCTTTCTTCAATTCATCTTCTCATGGTCTTAAACTGGGGGGATGCCTATTGCCCACTCCCTCCAAACCTTGATTCCCTACAAGTTTTAACTCATAACCAGAGGCAGAGAAATGTCAAAAGGCTTAAAATTGATCCTCGAGGTCTTTTTGCACAGCCCTTTGACTTAGGGGTTTTACTGGCAAGCAGTGCCCTGGGTGTGCCAAAAGTATCCCACATCTCCTGAAACAAATGTGTCAGACGTAACTAGTGGAGTTGATGCACTAAAGGAGATAATGGTATAATAGCATTAGCTGTCATAAAATGTAAGGGATTATTATTATTTTCAAATCATTAAGTTAGCCCCTTTTATATATCACCATGCACAATTAGGCACTTAATAAATACTTTTTAGGATTGTAATGATTGAGTACACTGGATCCATGCAATTCCAGTCTTGCAATTAAGTTTCTGAAACACAGAGATGTGGAATGACATGTGGTCGAAGTGGGGAGAAGTGGGAGCAAAAGGAGGGTGTTGAAGAGGGTAATTAAGTAAATGAGCCTGCGACCCAGCAGGACTGGTTTGACAGGCTGCGATTTGCCCCCACTGGGGCCCAGCGATGACATCATGGGAATTCATGTCACGACCAGCGACGAGGTTATGCGGCTGAGAACCCCCAAATCCACCTAACAAGCCAGAGTATGGGTGTTCATTAATGAGCCAAGACATAATATTCTGCGTAAGCCCGAACTGTGAGCAGCAATGAGAAAAGGGGGGCAATGTAAAAGGAAAGAACAGGAAGGGAGAGAGAAAAAGGTAGAGGTTTCTCCAATTCAGTACCCACCAGAATTTCTGCTCTCTGCAAAGACAAGGGCATTTGCACCTGAATATAGGAGCAACAGCTTCTGTGGATCCCATAGTTTCATATAAAGAGTATCCCAGGCTCTATTGGCTCAAGAAGGGGCAACAAAGCATCATCAACCCCAAAGCACCAGCTGATGTTGCCAACTCACAGTCTACCTAGACCCTGCTGAAAGGAAACAAGAACCAGGGACCCAAATGACAAGACGTGGCTCACAGACTATCCCAGGAAAGAAGAGAGACTGGATAGGTAGGCACTTAACCTTTATTTTCCCCCCAGCCAATTTTAATTCAAGATAGGAATTAGGGTTAACATTTCCCAGATAAGGTAACAGCCTTTTGTAAGATGCAGCCTTCTAGGGGAGGTAATTAATACAAAAAAGCAGGGGCCTAAGAGACCAGCCCCAGCCCTGATGCTAACTGGCTCTGGGAAGTTGAAGGAATTCTGCTTCTCAGACCTTCAATGACCATATCTGTAAGAGAGGGGGAACTAGAGATAATGAAGGTGAAGTTGCTTTGAAAGTTAACGCACCATGGCATGTGAAAGGCTTGTTGTAGACTAGCTATGCATAGCCTTTCTGCTGGGTCTTTCTTTTGATTGGCCACAGCTACCTTCATGCGACCTAATGGAGCCCTTTTCCCTCTTTGGTCCCCCACAAATGCCAAAATCAATCTGGGTTCAATCAGGAGACCTAAATTCACCCACCACACTTAGCTCAGGAAGACTGTCCATGGGACCCCAATGCCTTCTCCTTTTCTCTGTGTATCCATTTGTAGTTTCTCAGTTATGTTTTTACTTTCTGTATGTGTCTGATTTTATTTTCAATGATTGACCTGGATTTTAGGTTTTAATAGCATAAATATCAAATTTTGTTAGTTCAGCTGTATAGTTAAAATGCTTTTACTCTTTTGCCCTTAATTAATGTATACCATTCAACAATGAAGAATTCTGTTTAATCTTTTTTTTTTTCTAATGGGATTTAAAGTATTCTTGTTTGCACATGGCCCAAGAGAGGCTTTTCTGGGGGGTTGGTTGTAGAAGTAGCACCAGTCAGTTTCCCTTAATAGAAAAAGATTCACTGTGACTATAAAATGCAGAGTTTCCCCACCTGGTAGTTATTTAGGAAACTGATTTTTTAATTTAATCATAGGATTTTTACACTTATATTAAATTCCACTTTTGTTAGTTTTGACCCAGCAATTCATCTTGGACATCCGTCTTTAAATTAAGCTTTTATTGTGTTTTTTTAATTACTTTTTTTTAAAAGCAAAGACTTAAAAAGTCAAAAGCGAGCCTTGTCTTCCCCTTTCCCCAGACTCCCTGTGCCACAGTCAGAAAACAGAGTCTGTGATACTGAATGGCTATGTACTCCATACTCAATTTGGGCAAATTCATGGAGGAATATCCCCCAAAGCTGTCTCCTCAGCATCCAGATACAATATTATCCAGCAAATAATCCAAAAGGCCAATAGTGTTTTGACTCTAAGATGGACATGTTTCTAAGATGATGGCGACATCAAATAGAGCCCCAACTCCCAAACATACACCTTGGTCTCTACACTATAAATATTTATTAAGTAAGGCCATTTTAGGGTATTGCTAAATTCTTTGGCTGGCAATGATCTTGGTTTCCGTCAGAGACAAGATGCTTTAAAATAAGGTCCTTGAAAGGAGTTACCTCAGACCCTTAGGGAGACAAATTTGTCAACTGCCAAGTAATTTCAGAAGAGAATTCAGTTGCTCTGGAAACAGGTTCTGACAATGGCTCTGTGTGCCAAAGGGTTGAGCAGGCAGAGGGCACTGGGTTCCCGCCCCTTGAATGATACTTGAGGCTTTGCTCTTCAAACAGATGACTTCATTCCAACAACAATGCTTTTTTTCTGAGAAGCTGCCAGTTTGTGCACATTATAAAATAAATTCTCTCATTGACACTGGAGTGGCAGGAATTGCAAACATTGCTTTTTAAAAGTATGTGAGTTGGAAAAGGTAAGCTGGAAAGAGGACAGAATTTCTCCCAAAAAAGAACTTACAGTAACCATGAAAACTAAAACCCAATCAGCAATCCCTTTATCAGCCCCAGTATTGATTAAGGAGGTATGTGGAGCTATGCACAACTACTTTATCATAGGGAACTTTGCCTCAGCCTGAATACGGGGTTGGGAAGCCTGGGTCCCAGTAATGTCTAAGCCTTCTCTTCCTGTGCCCTTCAGGAAACCACTTCAACTAAAGGAAGAAAAGATCCAACGGACAGCTAGTCCCACCAAAGGCTCATTGTTTTTTCAACATGTCTCCCATCTCACAAGGGGTACCGGAGGGGAACAGGGACACAGACAGGGAGGACTCTCTGGACATCCTTATTCTCCCTTCAGTGCAAACAGTGAAGCAGGAGAGGAGACGCCTTCTCCCCAGCGAGGCTCAGCCTGAGCCCACGTGAGCCAGCACCACGGCTACGAACACACTTGGAAGATGTAGAGAAAGTGAGCGTTTGCACATGCTCAGTCTGTTCCACTATTCATGCTCCCTAGATCTTTGGATTCCTTTCTCTATATCAGGGGTCCCCAAACTTTTTCTATAACTGTCCAGACAGTATATATTTTAGGCGTTGCAGTCCACATAGTTTTCTCCTCCTGCCCCTCCTCCTCCTCCTCCTTCTTTGATCCTTTAAATTGTAAAAAAAAAAAAAAAAAAAATAGAGGGGAGAGAAGGAGGGAAAGAAGGAATTATACCAGAACTTTAAACAGAGAAAATGTAATACAGTAGTCCCCCAACTTACGTTCCAAGACCCCCAGTGGAGACCTGAAACTGCAGATAGTACTGAACTCGATGTATATATGATTTTTAGATTTCATAACCAAGATGGCTACTAAGTGGCTAATGGGTGGGTAGCACCTACAGCATGGATTCCCTGGACAAAGGGATGATTCATGTCCTATGTAGGACAGAGTGGTTCAGAAAGGGACAGCACAAGATTTCATCACACTACTCAAAATGGTGCATAACTTAAAACTTATGAATTATTTATTTCTGGAATTTTCCATCTAATATTTTTGGACCACAGTGGACCATGGGTAACTGAAACCATGGAAAGCAAAACTGTGGACGAGGGAGGACTGCTGTACAGCGAGTTGGTTTCACAGGTGTTGGAGAAATGAAAGAACAAAAGAAGAGCCCTGAGCTACCCCAGAGATGATAACCCCAGGGAGACTCTCCAACCCCTAGGACTAGGTGAAGAGAAGGGAAGCAGCTGGGATTATCGAAACCTACACACTGAGAAGAGGAATCCCCACTGAGCGAGGGCTCAGTGCCCTGAGGAGATGGTACTCACTTCTCAGCTGCTGCTGAATCTCAAAATCTCAGAGAAGGACCCCCACTGAGCTGGGGCTCAGATCTCTGAGAGGGAAGCAACACCTGGCTACGATATCCCCGAGGGGGTAAGGTGAAGCTAAAAGAAGACAAAGGCAAGGGTAAGCGTCCAATGTCAGAGCAACACTGACAAGACCACTTAGAAATAGGAAGTAAGTGCCCACCTTCCAATCTCCCTCTACTGTTAGAAATTAGAAGAACCCAAAAGGAAGTCAGCTGGCAAAAGAGTCTGGGCTATGCGACTGGCAGACCCAGCGCCACGGAGCACAGTACAGCATTGTGGGTTTGGGGCTGAGTAGGTAAATGACCAGCGCACATAGTGATATGTTCCTCAGCATCTTTCTGTTTAAAATAGGCCCGGTGGCTTCTATGATGCCTTTTAACATTTTATAATTACACTCTTGACATTTTGCAATTACATTCTTGTTTGGCACACCGGGATCCGAGTCTCAGACAGGAGAGCCACACCTGCAAAGCGAGACGTCTCCTTCTCCACACGACATCTGTGACTGACCACAGTTTAACTTGCGTTCCCTTACCTCAGTTCTCTCTTGGAAGGCAGCTAGACCTGGACGTTGAGGTAGATCCTTTACCTCGACCATCAAAATGTGTTTCCTAAAGTATTTGCTAAATAGAGTATACAGATAAACACCACAAAAAAGCTAAAACAGGGCCAGAGAGGGGCCAAGCTCATAGCATACTCTATAGAATAAGTCTTGGAGTAACCAAGAAGAACTACCTTGCATCTATAATACATTATAATAATAATAATAACAGTAGTATAAATGTATTGAGCTAAGGCATGTGCTAGGCACTAAGTTATTTACATGTATTAATTCTTTGTATCCTCCTACCCTATGTAATAAAATTTAATATTATCCTTATATTACAGATGAGGGATTGAGAAACTAGCCTGAACTATTTTCATCTATATCTTGAAACATTACATAAACTATAAATACATACATCTATATCATATATGTTAGACTGATTGATTGATTTAACTTCCTAGGCCCACCCAGCTAAAGAACCCAACACCTTGACAAACAGTGTCGCATTATATGATTGATGTTAGACACAGAAAGAGCCTTTGGCAGTTTCTTTGGTCCATTTCCAGTGAAAATAGAGAGCAATGAACTCACTCCAGATTCAGATTCCAGAACATTCAGAGGCTGGAGATAGTGGTGATCTGTCTGTGAGGCCTCCATGTGTATCATTTCTTAGAAGCCAGCTAGCAGACCAGGCCACCTGCCAGAATATGGTTAGCACATTTATGTCAGCTGGTTTGTCAGCCAGGTACCGTGGCTTTTTCTAAGTCATGGCTTCCAAACCATGAGAACATAAAACCACAACGCTAGCCAAGATAGCAATAAGAGACCCTTTATTTGTACACCACACTAGCGGCTCTACAAAAAGGTATGTGACATATTTTTGTGCACTGTAACTGGCAGTTCGAGCAGCACAATCCCTTCTGACCCGATGTATCTCTCCTCCAGCTGTTTTGAATTCACATTCTGTAGACAAAAACAGACTGAGTAAAAGAAGCATACTTTGATACTTAAGAGAGAAAACAGCCAAATTTTCTCTCAAATCATTTTGGAGCCCCATTCAATGGGCATAAGACACATCAAATTAACTCAGTTCTAAGAGTCTAGTTCTCTTATTGGAAATTCTAAATTTGTCAGTATTGAGCTAAAAGGATTTTTTTCAGTTAACCAATCATCAGATAAAACTATACATGCCTATAAAGAGTAATGGAAAAAGAGTATGCCATTTATTTTATTTCAGAATATTATGGGGGTACAATACTTTGGTTCTATATATTGCCTATGCACTGCCCAAGTCAGAGCTACAATCATGGACATACCCCAAACTGTGTGCCCCACACCCATTAGGTGAGAGTTTTCCCATCCCATCTACCCCCCTCCCTCCTGCCTGACTCCTGATGAATATTATTTCCATGTGTGATGTAAGTATTGATCAGTTAGTACCAATTTGATGGTGAGTACCAGTGGTGCTTGTTTTTCCATTCTTGTGACACTTCACTTTGAAGAATAAGTTCTAGCTCCATCCAGGATAATACCAGATGTGTTAATTCACTGTTGTTTTTTATTGCTGAGTAATACTCCATGGTATACATATACTACATTTTATTAATCCACTCATGTATTGATGGGCACCTGGGTTGCTTCCACATCTTTGCAATTGTGAATTGTGCTGCTATAAACATTCCAGTGCACATGTCTTTATTATATAATGTCTTTTTTTCCTTTGGGTAGATACCCAGCAGTGGGATTGCTGGATCAAATGGTAGTTCTACTTTCCTATCTCTCTGCATCCCCACCAACATTTGTTGTTTTGGGACTTTTTGATATAAGCCAATCTTACTGGAGTTAAGTGATATCTCACTGTGGTTTTGATTTGCGTTTCACTGATGATTAGAGAAGTTGAGAGATTTTTTATATGTTTTCTGGCCATTATTCTGTCTTCTTTTGAAAAGTTTCTGTTCATGTGCTTTGCCCACTTTTTAATGGGGTTGTTTGATTTTTTCTTGTTGATTTTCCTACGTTCTATATAAAAGAGTATGCCATTTTCACTTGAAATATAATTTCATAACTTCTACTCCCAGTGTACGATATAGTAACTGGTAATAGACTTACCTTCCCACTATAAACTACTTTTCTTTTTTTTTCTTTTTTTTTTAACACATCTATGGTTGTATAAACTACTTTTCCAAAAGGACAAAATATATGAAACAGCACTTTTCAAGCATAGGCTACAGACTGCACAGGACTTGATCGCTGAAGGAAAGGACTAAAGGAAATGACATCTGTAAAAGAAAAAGAAAAAGATAAACTAGTGCAGAGCTTGAATCTGAGTTGGTTTAAATTCCCCAAATTCCCCAGCTTTCTACCTGGACACTCACATATGAAAGTGGAAACCAAGTAGATCACAGGCTCTCATGGCGTTCAAGAGACGATATTGGAGTTTGGAGAGGCTGAGGCAGCTTGAATCTGCAAAGCAGAGTACCAGAGAGGAGAGAGTTACACAGAGAGAAAGCTTCAAAAATCTGCATAGGTGGCTCCTTGAGTCTTTGGCAGTGTACCCAGTTCTGCGTATGTGTGGTAAGACACTATGACACCAGGAAAAGAACAGCTATGAGTGAAAGAACTAACAAGGAGCTGTAAGGTGAACGATTCCCATAACTCATACAGGCCTGGGAGTCATCCAAGTTCTAACCAACTGTGGTGCAGAAATCTCACTGAACAAGCAGGGTATTCAGTAAAGACCCCAGAAGTATTAAGGCTAGACTGAGGCTACTGCAGACCTGCAATAAAAACAAACCTCAGAAGATTCAAGTTGATCTGCAAATAATTTAACTGTCTGCCAAAATAAAATCCAAGTATCTTTAAAAGAAGATTCCAAAATCCACTCAACAAAGTGATATTCCCCATGTCCAGTATCCCTATCAAAAAATTGTTATACTGATAAAATGCATTAAAATGGGACCTGTAGTCAGGGAAAAAAAAAAATCAGTCAATAGAAGCATACACAGAAATGACAGAGAAGAAAATTCACAGACTTTTAAAATGGTATTATACATATATGCAAAGATTTAAAGAAAATATAAACAAAAGAAATAGAGAAATTGAAGATAGAGAACCAAATGAAATTTCTGGAGCTAAAAATATTAATACATTTTCTGAAATGGAAATTTTGCTGAATGAGATTAATAGCAGAGTATACACTGGAAAATAAGAGATCAATAAACTTGAAGACATAGAAATAGAAACATGAAATAATGGCTAATTTTTTTTAAAATTGGATGAAAAATGTAAACCTACAGAACATCAATATGGTTCACACAGCATAAACACAAAGAAATCATATTAAAATTGCTAAAAACTAGAAATATAGAGAAAAAGTAGCCAGAGGGGAAAAAAAGACATATTTGATACAGAAAAACAAAGATAAGAAAACCAGTGACTTCATATCAGAAACAAAGTGTGCCAAAAGACAATTGAATGACATTTTTAAAGTACTGAAAGGGGGGAGAAAGTAAACTTAGACTTCTATATCCATCAAAAATATTGTTAAAAAATAAAAACAAAATGAAGACATTTTCAGACAAACAAAAGTGGAGAAAATTTATGATCATGAGACCTACACTACAATAAATGTAAAAGGAAGTTCTTCAGGCTAAAGGAAAATGATAACAGATGAAACTTCAGATCTACAAAGGGAACAAAGAGCTCCAGATGTGGTAAATATGTGAGCAAATATAAAAGAATTTTTTTGCATAGTTAAGTTTCTTTAAAGCATAATTATGGTTTAAAATAAAAATGATGACAATGTATTATGAGATTTATGATATATGCATAAGTAAAAAGTATGACAACAATAGCACAAAGGATGAGAGGAGAAAATGGAAGTATATAATTTTAATGTGCTTATGTTATATATGAAGTGCTAGTATATTACTTGAAGGTAAACAATGATGACTTAAAGATGAATATTGTAAACACTATAATAACCACCCAAAAAAGTATGAAAATTAGCCAATATTATAAATAAAATAAAATGCTAAATTGCACAATACAAAAAAAGTAAGAAAAAGAGAAAATGAAGAAAAGGAGGTATGGAACAAATAGAAAACAAGTAGCAAGGTAGTAAACTAAAATCCAAGCATATTGATAATTCATTAAATGTAAATGGTCTAAGCACTACAATTTTTAAAAAACCAGAAATTGTTAAAAAAAAAACCCACAGAGATTGTCAGATAAAATTTTTTTAAAGAAAGACCCAATTATATACTGTCTATGAGAAAATACTTCAAACATATTGAAACAGAATTTAACAATGCAAAGGTAGAAAAATGTATGCCATGCAAACACTAATCATAAAAAAGCTTTTATTTATTTATTTCACACACAGTAGATATTAGGACAGTAAAGATTTTCAGAGATAAAGAAATACATTTTCTCATTGATAAAATGGTCAATCTTTATGAAGACATAACAATCCTAAGTGTGTATACATTTAATTACAGAGCTTCAAAATACATGAAGAAAAACTGACAGAACATAAGGGAAAATAAATAAACCAACATAGACATGAAAATTTCAACACTTCTCTCTCAGTAACCAATAGAAAGAACAAGTATGTTTTTTAAAAATCAGTAAAGATATAGAAGACATGGAAAACTCAATCAAGCAACATGACTTAATTGATATTTTTAAAATACTACATGTAATATGGACCAAATACACATTCTTTTCAAGTACAAATGGACTATTCACAATGGTAGACCTAGGCCAGGTCATAAAAGAAGTCCCAATACACTTTTAAAAATTGAAATCAGACAGAGCATATTCTCTGATCACAATGGAAATAAATTAGAAGTGAATAACAAAAATATAACTGTAGGATCCCCACTTTTTTGAAATTAAGTAAAAATGCTTCCAAATAAGCCATGAGTCAAAGAAATCCCAACAGAAATTTGAAAATATTTTAACTAATATACACAGCATATCAAAATGTATAGGATGTGGCTAAAGCAGCACTTAAAGGGAAATTTATAGCTTTAAATGCTTACATGAGAAAGAATAAGTTTTCAAATCAATGATCTAAGAGTCCTACTCAAGAAGCTGAAAAAGACCTAAATTGAACCCTAAGTAAATAGAAGGAAGGAAAGAATAAGAGCAGAAGTCAATGAAATTGAAAACAGAAAACAATAGAGACTTCTCTCTCTCTCTCTCTCTCTCTCACCCCCAACCCCCCCCCCAAAATCACTCACTCTGAAGGAATCCAGCTGTCACATTTAGAAAACAGGCCCACTTGGTAAGGAACTGAAGTCTCCTGCCAACAGTCATATGACTGAGTTTGGAAGCAGATCCTTCAATACCAGGCAAGCCTTCAGATGACTTCAGCCCCAGCCAATGTCTTTACTGCAACCTCATGAGAGACACTGCACTGGTGGACACTGCATCAAGATAATACATCATGACCAAATGGGAATTATCTCAGGAATGCAAGTTGGTTTACCATTAAAGAATAATTAATGCAATACACCATATCAATGGAATCAAGAAGAAAAACTCCATAACCATCCTAATAGATGTATGAATAGCATAGGGGAAATTTAAAAATCATGTAAAATTTTTTTAAATCCCTCAGTAAACTAGGCACAAAAGGGAATTTTCTCAACCCAATAAAAGGCATCTACAAAAAAATTTTTAAAAACCTACAGTTAACATCATATTTAATGCCAGATTGAGTGTTTTTCCCCTAACATTAGAAACAAGGCAAGGATGTGTGTTCTTATAACTTCCATTCATCATTGTATTGGAGGCAGTAGCCAGTGCAATAAGGCAAGAAAAAGATAATTAAAGGCACACAGACTGGAAAGGAAGGAGTGAAACTTCCTTTATCCATAGATTACATAGTTGTATGTATTGAAAATCCTAAAGAATTCACAATGAAAACTATTATAACTATTATAGTAGGTGAATATGGCAAGGTTGTAGGATACAAGATTAATATTTAAAAATTTTGCAATTTTGTGTGCCACCACAATGAATAATTACAAAGTGAAAGTTAAAGAAAATGTCATTTATAATAGTATCAAAACATAAAATATTTAAGCATAAATCTAACTAAAATTGTATTACACTAAAAACTACCAGTGCAGTGTGGTACACTAAAAACTACCTAGTCATTTCTGAGAGAAATTTTTAAAACCCTGAATAAGTGAAGAGAGATACTATATTCATGGATTAAAAGACTCAATATTGTAAAAAGCTAAATTTTCCCTGAATTGATCTAGAGAGTCAATGCAATTCCAATAAAAATCCCAGGAAGCTTTTTTAAAGAAATTGACTGGCTGTTTTTAAAAGTTATATAATTTGAAGAACCAAGAATGGTAAAAGCAATTTTGGAAAGGAATAACAAATTTGGAGAACTTAAACTCTCCGAATTTGAATCTTTCTGTAAAACTATAGAAGTGGAGACAGTGTGGCAATCACATAAGGATAGGCATGTAAATGAATGAAACACAATACACCAGAAATAGAACCACACAATGGTCAACTGATTTTTAACAAAGGTCCAAAGTAATTCAATAAGTAGAGGACAGTGTTTTCAACATAGTTCTAGAAAAACCAAAGTACCATATTTTTAAAAATAAACCTTGACCCTTATCTCACACCATATACAAAAATTAATTCAAAATTGATCATAAAAATTGAAGCTAAAACTATCAGACTTATAGAAAAATATATGGAAGACAATCTTTGTGACCATGGGGTACGGAAGATTTGTTAGATAGAACAGATAAAAAGCACAAAGCATAAAAGAAAAAATATATAAATTAAACATTATCAAAATTAAAAACTTCTAGTCCAAAGATGCCATTAAAGAATAAAAACGCACTCACAGATGGAGAGAAAATATTAACAATACACATACCTAATGACAGTCTTGTATTGAGAATATTTAAAGAACCACAATTCAACAGGAAAAATTTTTTTTAATTTTTAATGGGCACAAGATTTGAACAGACACTTTACAAAAGAAGGTATACAAATGCCCAATAAATGCAGGAAAATATGCTCAACATCTTGATCTTCAGGAAAATGTATATTTAAACCACTACAAACACATTGAAGTATCTGAGATTGAACACTGACACTACCAAGTATGGTGAGGACGTAAAGCTGCTGGAACTTTCATACATTGTTGGTGAGAATGTAAAATGGAACAACTGCTTTGGAAAACAGAATGATAATTTCTTATAAAATTCAACATAAATTTTCCATATAACCCAGCAATCCCACTCCTAGGTATTTATCCAAGAGAAATGAAAAAGTAAGTCCCTGCAAACATTTGTACATCAACGTTCATACCAGCTTTATTCATAATAGCCGAAAACTGCAAACAACTCAAATGTCTACCAACCAAACAGTGGATAAACAAATTACAGTATATTTATGCACAGGACTACTACCAACGATAATGTTGATACATACAAAAAAATGGATGAATCTCAAAAATATTATGCCAACAAAAGAGTATATACTATAAGATTCCATGAAAATCTAGAATAGGCAAAACATCAACAGGAGCAGAAAGTGACCCAGTGGTTGCCTGGAGCCAACCACTTGTGCGCATGGGCGCACAAGAGATTTTTTGGGTGATAGAAGTATTCTGTGTCTTGATTGGGGTGGTTGTCACACAGGTGCATAAATTTATCAAAATATATTTAACTGTACATTTAAAGTGTTTTCATTTTATTGATTTATTGATTTATTTATATGGTAAATTATACCATGATATAACTTATTTTAAAAGTAAAAAGATTGATTTCACAGAAGAACCAACATATATTTTACCATTAAAACTGTCATACAAGATTTTGAGATCAGAGAGCTTCCTGGAAGGCCTGATTCCAGCTGGACTGTCCTTATTGTGATCCTTTTTTCTTGAATAGTGGTGTACCTATGACAAACTGTATTCCCCAGAGATGGCACATGCTATACTGCGATATGACTTTGATATTCCTCCCATCAAAAAGTGGAGTCTTTATCCCCTTCCCTTATGTCTAAGTACACCTATGACTTGTTTGGCACCAACAGAAATGGAGCAGAAATAACACTGCGTGATTTCCAAGGCTGTTAGAAAAAGTGATGCTTCCCCCAGCTCACGGGAGCACTAACACTGGAGTCCTGAGTTAACATGTAAACAGTCCAACTCTCTGAAGCCACCATGTTGTGAGGAAGCCCAATTTACCCCAAGTGGAGTGATCACATGGAGAAGCCCTGAGACTACATGGAGAGAGAGAAGCCCTGCCATTGCCTGACTACAACCCCATGAGAGACCCCCTTCCAGAACCACTCATCATAGTCCTTCCCAGACTTCTGACCTGCAGAAACTACAGGGTGGTTTGATATGTAGTAAAAATAACTGCAATAATACCCCCAGTGACACCCTCAACAACACCACACTTTATGCAGTGTTCAAAATTGATGGAAGGGGAGGTGAAGAGGTGGAAGAGGAGGAGAAACATTCCACTCCTTTGGGCTTGCTGCTCCTGTACAGAAATCAGCACACCTTCTTTTACCTCAAAGGCTGATGAAACACATGCATTAAGTGAGTCTCTGTTATCCTAGAAAAGTGGCGTTAAATTATCCCTAGTGAGACAGCCCAGCTCTTTTACAGGGGTGGTGACAGATAAACTGTTAAACCCACAAGCACAATACACTCCTCTTTTTCTGGACCCTGGACTCACTCTGAGGCTCCTGGGAAAAGAATTTTACCTAAAGTATATAGGCAAACAGTACTGACCTCAGCCGGAGGACACTTCAGAAACACAAGCTTGTTGTTTCCTTCTCAGTGAAGGTTCATGATATACATTATGTAAGACATGGCACCAGACCAGCAGCTGGCCCAAACAAGACTTTGAAAAATAATTCCAGCTCAAAACACATCAATCTTGCTGCATCAGCATGTTGACGAGACAAGCTGAACTTCAGGGAGGCCTACCCACTGGTAGGTAGGCGTAAGTCCCAACAGGGCAGATAACGGGCAAACTGCCTTTACCCCAATCAAAATCCATCCATCCATGTCTGCTAGGCAGCAAGCATGAAATAAGTTGAAGCAAACCAAAAATGTAGCCACAAAGAAGCATTCTCTCTCTCTCTCTTTCTCTCTCTCTCTGTGTCACACACACACAAACACACACACACACACACACATACACAGACCTTACTTACTGGTCAGGGAAAGGGAAAGGGTGCGAACAGAAACTATGTGCACATGTTTAGTTTAAAGTGGGTGTTTATTTTCCAGTTTCCATAGGAAATAATTGACCTACTATTATCCTCCAAAAGTAAATACCTTTATGCAAAACTCCCTAAAACTGATCCCAGGCCAAGATTCCTGCTGCAGCCTCCTTTTGCCCTCATGCCTCCAAATTCTCATACTGTGGCCTAAAGCACAGAGGATTATTAACAGAGAGGCATGGCCTTTCTTCTTCCCCCAGCTCTTCTGAAAGTTGAATTGAAGAGTCTTTTTTATCCCTCTTGCCAGATCCTACTGCTTGAGATGGGAGGTAAAATCTAATGGGAAACCAGAAACTCTAGGACCCCTAGAGGTTTGACCTTTGTCAGCTCCTCTTAGCTACAGACACCTTATTCAAACCCTTGCTGTGTCTTTTCTGGAATTATGTAAGCCAGGAGGTCTGGGATTTATTTTTGGCTGTATTTCTTTGGAACCCTGTGAGTTTTGTGTTGCTGTGTTTTAATAGTATTTGCCCACACGTTGTTTTTTGGGTTTTGTTTGCTTGTCCCAATAAGGGGTTATTATTAAGATCCTACTCATCAACCACTCTCTCCTTCATCAACACCACCAAAGACCTTTTAACATCATCTGCCTAATTTGTAAAGAGCCAGATATTTCAAATGTCAATGTATTTTTTATCAACACTATGATATGATCACTATGTATTTATGATCACTATGTATTTTTTATCAACAAAGCCTACATTTTCTAGGAACCATCTTTTTTGGAAATGTAGTAAGCTCCTGACATTTTGAGGGGACAGATCCAGAGACCTTCCCCAACCCAAAATCTCAGACACAGGAATGTTTATACAGGCCTCTGGCTCCGAGTCAAGAGCCTGAATTTCCTTTGTATGGCATGATTCTAACCACATTTTGACCTGGATAAATGCATGTAAATGGAGAAAACATGACCAACTACAGAGTCATACTCATAAAAAGATTAAATTATTGAAGATAAGTATGAAAGGAGACCTGAAAGGAATCCAAGCTTTCTGCTCTTAACAGGAATTAAGCTCATGCATATTAAAGATCAGGTGTTGAAATCATTAGGCTGACTACCGAAAAATTATTCAAAATTTTTATCATTACAAAGTACATATTCTGTTTCTGCTCACAGCGTATTCACTGGAAATGAATTCTAACCTTATTACAAATCTTGAAGCCCTTACATGTCATTAGAACATAAATGTCAAAACACCATATATATCACTCCAAAGATATACTTACAAACACTGTTAAGAAAACCAAAATAAGAAAGTATTCAGGAAAGTATTCAGAAAATGATAAGGAAAAATTGCACTCAACTAAATTATCCAACAAAGGCAAACAACAAGAAAACAATTGTCCATCCATTTTGTGAACTATAAGGCAAACATTAAAATTATTAGCATGTAACCATTGCATTGTAGATGCCACTAGTCCCAATGACCCTGAGTTCTTTAGAGGATATTACCCCATTCACTTGTCTCAAGACTCCATTCAGAAAATAATCTCCCATTCAGAAAATAATCCTCTCTACTTGCAGGCACTGATTATTCATTTATCTAGCAAGTCTCCAGCATATTGATACTGAGATGCTAATCTCATGACTGGGTTTAGTCAAAAAATAATAATATAACAGCCACCATCTTTAATGATTTACGGACAATCCTTGGCTTGGAATCCCAACTCTGCCACTGGTTGTGTGATTTGGAGAAAGACAATTAACCTATCTATTCTTTAGTTTCCTTAATTACAAATAGAGGTGATAACACTTCTCTTTAAAAGTTATTGTGAGAATAAAATAACATATGTAAAGTGCCTAGCATGTAGGTAAGGCTCTATTGACAAGTATTATTGTTTTTCTTGTTACTTCAACATAAAGCCATTGTGTCTGCCCACCATTTACCTGTTCACAAGCTTACAAAATCAAATACAATTCACACACATGAGAAACATGCTATTTCTCTTCCTGACATACTTTCATAATTCATGGTAGAAATTGTGAGGTCACCTTTTCCAATGTGGAATTTCAACCAAGACCTTCTGTGTGCTATATACCTCCTTCAACCTGGGTCCTAAAGTGTGCCATATGTCATGTCATTACAAATGGAGAAAGGAATATTTCTCAAAAACCAATTATATAATGGACATAGTTCAAGGCATATATATACTCTTTCACATTGCTATCCCCATTATAAATAAAAATGAAGAAACAGAGGCTCAAAATGGTTAACTAACTTGTCCTAGATCCCAATGAAGTAAACGACAGAACCAGGATTCATATTTGGGCCTGTTCACTCCAAAAACTGTGCACTTTTTTTTACATTCAGCTGCCAAGCTTAGTTTCCTACCACAATGTCATGAACTATTGTTACAAGAAAATTAGACCACTGTTTACTATCTGTAATGGCTAGGTTTTAAATCAAGCCTGAGGATATAAAACTTATGACCTCTAAGTCTTAAATAAAAACCCACTTGAATTAAAGCAAAACAATGGAAAATGCCTTAGTCATAAATTTGAAAAATCTTCAGAATGTGAGATATCAACTGGCTTTGTTTAGTGGAATGTCCCTGTGTAGAGATGGACAGACGTCTGTGGGTGTCAGAGCTGTTAGTTTCGCCAGAGTGGGATTTGTGACTCTAAAGCCATGTGCTCTATCTTCCTGGTCATCAAGCCATAGTTTAAATTTGCCATAATTATCCTTTTCTACAGTTTGTAAACCTTCACCCCAACCAGATTACAGATTCTGACTAAGCTTAATTTTAAATGAAAGAACAAATTAGTTTCATTCTTTCAGTATATGAGTCATGTAGGCAAAGAAAACTGTGCCTGGTAGTGTCTTTTCTGGTTCCACGATGCTCTTATGATGCACACCTCTCCAAAGAGCTGCTACCCAAGGTTGAGCCCCAGAGGGGGTGGCCTTCTCCCTGAGCCCCTATCATCTTCCCTGCCATATGCCAAGGACTAGCTGTTAACTCAGCACCTGGTACAACATCTGGCATGTAGTGGCTGTTCAATAAATATTTGTTCAATGAATAAATTAATGACAACTTGTCTGCCCAAAACAGCAAGGAAACAAAATCATTCCTTCTTGATTTCCTTATACCAAGCCTGGTCTTTCTTGCTACCTGTACCTCCTGCCTACCAAGTGAAGCCTCCTAACTTACAGGTCAAATGCAGTTTTGGGTTTTTGTCTATAAGGTAATGATACCTATCTACCCCATAGGTCTTGAGAGGACCAAATTGGATGAGGCTGTCAGGAGCCTGGGAGTCACAGTGTATGCCCCACGCCCATGAAAATAGGACAGAGGGAATATGTCAGATTTTCATCCTTGGCCACATGTTTGAAATCATTCAAAAAATAGAGACCCTAAGTCCCACTCCAGGTAAATTAGAATCTCTGGGGATGGGATGTGAGCACTAATAGTATTTAAATGTCCCCAAGTAATTTGAAGGTGTAGCCAAGACTGAAGATCACAAGGCTGGAGAGGACTAGGAAGGGGCACATCAGCCCCACACAAGCAGGAAGAAGCATCTTGCTCTCCTCGAGGGGGAGGGTAAGGAAACGGGAAGCCCAATATGAAACAGCAGCCTCTGTGTTGGGCAAAATGCCCTTCCCAGCCCTGTAGTCCTCGCTGCTGCCTTGGTTTACCTCTACCACCTCCTTGCTCTCCTTTAAATGGTCTTGGAACCGGCTGCGGTGTCATCCTGGATGAGGCAGCGGGAACAGCCCCAGGCATCCTACTCTTTTTAAACAGAACAAGCCTCCATCCAGGTCAGGGTCTCACCACTATTCGAGCCCCAGTGCTCACAAGCCCTGCGCTGTCTTCACCCTCCCACCTCCTCCTTAAAACTGGAGATTCCAAGTGACAAGCCCCAAATGGGTATGGATGGACTGTGCATAAGCCCACGGACAGCACTTTGGAAAGGACTGCATGGCAGCAAGTTCTAAAGGCAAGCTGAGGGAGGGAGAGTAACCAAAGACCCAAATGTCAGAGCTGCTTATGTCCTCCGTGTTATGAGAGAGTCGACTGATTCATCACATTGGGGAAAAATGCCTCTTAGATCTAATATGGTGTAGGAAACACACTCACACGCACAGAGTTTGGAGGCTAAAGCCTGTGAGTTCATAGAGCAATTGTTATGGACTGAATGTTTGTGTTCCCTCAAAATTCATATATTGAAGCCCCAGCCTTTCAGTGTGGCTATAAATGGAGATGGGCCTTCTAAGGAATTAATTAAGGTTAAATAAGGTCATATGGGTGGGTCCTGGTCAGATAGAATTAGCGTCCTTATAAGCAGACACTAGAGAGCTTGCTCACTCTCTCTCTCTCTCCACCATGTGAGGACACAGCAAGAAGGCAGCCATCTGCAAGGCAGGAAAAGAGCCCTCACCAGGAACCAACTCTGCTGGACCTTGATATGGAACTTTTAACTTCCAGAACTGTAAGAAAATAAATTTCTGTTGTTTAAGCTACCCACTCTATGGTGTTTTGTTATAACAGCCAGAGCAAAAAAAGAAATCAGTCTTAGACAAATCAGATCTCCAAGCTTCAGTTTCCTCATCAGTAAAAGAGAGATAAATCCTACCTGTTTATAAACATCAAATGAGGTAATGTATATTTTAAGGGGTTTGCAAATGGTAGAGTATTAAATAGGCATTAAATCATTCATTAATCTCCACCTCTGTGTTCTCATACCTTAATCTTTGTGCGAGCCGAGCATTTACTACATCGTATTACATTGAATTGTTTATATCTGTCTCCCCTGTCAGACTATAAAATCCCTATGGCCAAGAGCCAAGTCTCATTCATCTTTGTATCTCCAATGCCAAGGCACACAGTTGCTGCTCAAGAAAGGATTATGGAACAGTCCCCAGGCGGCATTAGATCTCCTTTCTCTGTGTCTCATAACACCCTTTGTACACATGCCCATCACTTAGCATCAAGTTTTGAAGTTATTACCTTTTGTGTTTTTCTTTCCTACTAGAGTATTAGCTCCCAGATGGCAGAGACTACGTATTATCACTACTGTATCCCTAGTGACTAGTACAGTGCCTCATACCTAGTAGGAACTCAATGAACATTGACGAAAGGAAGGGAAATGATCCATTTCTTGAGGAATTTGCATCTTTGAATTTCAGTGTTTAAAGCTGCCCTGTATTCAATCCATCACCTCCAATGGAACAAACTGAATGCCCTTCATCTGCTGAGTCTTTTTTCAAAGGGCTCCTAAAAGGTCTTTGCTCACACAGCTCTTTTGTCCTATTATAGCCAGCAAAGTATCTGAATGCATCACCTTATTATACAAATCAATATCATCCCCAGAGAACCAAGACTAGTCATTTACACCAACAGTAGTTGCTATGCAACCACCCTCCAAGGCTTGGTTGAGAGATCCAGGGCTAAGGCAGTGATTTTTCCCACCTGAAAAGGACTATAATTTCTAAGGAGAAAAAATGCACCATTATGCAGAGTCATTCAATCTTCTTACAAAAGAAAATGTAACCACATCAGAAAAGCATACTGTCTAGGTTTCCCAGAGTATGCACATATAGCCTTTATATAAACAGATATGGATATTTCACTACTGGAACCCAAACACACATATAATATATATGAATTTATATAATTTATAAATATTTGTATATTTATACATATGTACATATTTATTAGAAAGAGAATAAATACTCTCTTTTTATTCCAAAGAAATTCCAAGAAGATCAAATCATTCCATTTCTTTTTACAGAAGTAAACTTTTTAAATGAATTTCTATTTTCTCATGGCAAAAAAAATTCAGAAAATACAGGAAAATTTAAAGAAGAAAATAAAGAAGCCCATATCAAACAGCCTAGATAAAACCACTGATAGCATTTACTGTGTAGCCTTCCAGACATTTATATTTAAGGATGTTTATGTATTTTAAAAACACCAAAATGGGAATATATTATATACATAGTTTGGATACCTTCTTTCTTTAAAACTTCACAGCATACCATGGATAGCTTTCCACATCATCAGACAGTCATATCTTTTTAAGGTTGCATAGTATGCTCCTGTTTAAATATATCATGATGTATTTAATTATTTTCCTGTCGTGTCCATTTTTCACCATTGTAAATAAAGTTGTGAAAAACATCCTCACATGTACTTTTTTGAAAACTCATCTGATTATTTCAGTAAGGTTAATTCACAAACCAGGTCAGAGATTATGCACTTATTTGAAGTCATTTAGAACATGTACAAGTAAATAATCTAATATTAGGCATTTGTCCCCAAAAGCAGAACTTTAGGTTAAGTTTAGTCAAATCTTGACATAATTTAAATTTTTTAAAAAATAATAATCCAAGGTTTTTGAGGACGTATTATGATAGAATAATTTTAAGTCTCTCCCCTTATTTTGCTGAATAACAATCCATTCTACACCCTGCTACCCTTTGCCAACAAGCCAAGCTATCTTTCTTTGCTCCCTGTACTTCCTGCCTTCGCCCCCTGGAGCTGCTCCCTGGACCTTTTCTGTTGCTATCAGCTACATTTCGGAATTGGCTATTGATGACTCTAGCTGGGCTCACAGCTGAGCCTGAGGAACAGTTTCAGAAATTCCATGTAAGACCTGGGGTGGGTTCATGATTCATACCTACATGAAATCAGGATGTCCCCAAAACATTCCATATTGAAGTATATTCCAAAAGACTTGTACATTTCTATTTCAACTTCTTTCTTCATTGCAACTCTGCTCATTCTGGGTCCTGTTCAAAAACATTAAGGCTTCCTATGCTAATGTAATCCAAGCTCCTAAGAATGACATTCAAAGTCCCTCCCATCTCACCCCATCCCAATATCACTCCTATCCCAGGCTATTTGCCATTCTGTGAACATGATATATTTCTATTCCACACCTTTGCCCACACACTGCTCCTATTTCCCTACCCTTTCCACTTTCAAGAACATTTTTAACTTGCCCAAAAAACTATTCATTCTTCAAAGTTTCTTTCTTATGTCACTTCCTTTAAGAAACCTTCCCCATTTCCTCCAGTCCAAATAGAATCTCTCCAAGGAAACGGAATCAAGAAACACCCAAAGTATCCAGGACCAGGTGGCAGAGGTCTGGGTCCACATTGGCTAATGACATCTGAAAGTACATTACTTTGGAAATAATAAGCAGTACTCTACTGCATTAAAGCCATTTTCAAACAATAGAAATTAATACTACCAAATGAAGTTAAGTTGGGCCAGAGAGAAGATACCAGGACTACAAGATTAGTTCTCACTCCTTCTTTCTATCTCCTGGCAACCCCCAACAGCACCTGGCCAAAAAGGTAGGGGCAGAGTGTTAACAACGCCCAGGTGGTGCCAGAGCCCTCACTTCTATTCACTCCCCAGATCCTCTCCCTCTTCCTTCAACTCCCTCAGTCCTGAGAAACTGAATATACAAATGGACAACAGCCAGACTATATAAAAAAATAGAACCGTGACCCACAGCCTGCAGCAACCAGCCCAGGAAGCCAACCTGCTATCTACAGTAACCAGCCCAGGACGCCAACCTATTCTTTATAGTAACCAGTCCAGGAAGCCAGACAATAATTCCTTTGCTTGTTCTCATTTGGGTGGTTTTCATTTATTTTCACAATCCCAACTCAAGCCCTGGTACTGAGAGGTGACTCAGAAAAGTTTTCTAATAAACACACTTTAGGACTTTGATTCAACTTGTAGTGGGTGAAGCATTATGACCAAAGGTTAGTCCTTCATTCATTTGCGATGTCAAAGCCCAGAAGGTTAGTGTGGCAATCAGACGGTCCTAGACTGGAAAAGCCTGCACCCCTGGTTGGGAAACAGAGTCCCCCTCCTGGCTCTGCCATTGACTTGCTTTATAATTTCAGGCATAAGATCTTAATGTCTTTATGTTTTAGTGTCTTACCTATAAAATGGGGATAAATCCCATGCCTGCTCACAGGCTTGG
Source organism: Daubentonia madagascariensis (assembly GCA_023783475.1). Lineage (NCBI taxonomy): Eukaryota > Metazoa > Chordata > Mammalia > Primates > Daubentoniidae > Daubentonia > Daubentonia madagascariensis. Next base: position 31,791,672 of record JAKFHU010001035.1, on the reverse strand, counting down.
TATAAAAATAAGACAGAATACAATATATGACTGTGCTTTGAAATGGTTCCTAATTGTGAAAATGTAAGATGTTATCTCGAACACATGCAGCCCTTCTTTCAACACCCCCTAGTGCCTCAGACATGGGAGAGATCAAATAGGGATAAAAAAAGAAGAAAAAAAATTGGCCCAGGGAACATTAGCTGGACAGAGTGAGGAAGCGCAAGCTCCCCAGCCCCTGGAGCTGGTTCCTGGTCATGTTATTCTTTGCTTTTAGACTCCCACGCATACACCATCCTCCGCCAAAATACATAAACCTCTTTGAATTGCACTCCTTCTCTTACAGGAGCAATTGACTACAGTTGGATGTGATTTTCCTTTGTTTGTTTTAATTTATGGATGACCAGGAATGCTGCGCCGCCTCCTTTTTTTAAACACCCAGCACTCCTCCATCAGAGGTTCTCTTCTGGGATTTTAGTTTTCTGGGACATTTTTTCTGCTAAGAATAGTTGTGGTTAGAGGCAGCTCCAAGCACAGCCCCAGGCCCTCATGCTCATTAAGGACATTCTCCACCACGCAGACTGCAGCACTAAATCACTGGCTCCCTGAAGGGTGGGCGGGGCGTGCAGGGCGACTGGAAAGCCTTCAGCTGGCTTCAGGAAGGAGGGCTACATGGGTCTCCTCCCAGGATGACAGCCCCTATAAAGGAGAAAGGTTTGAGAATATAGGAGGGAAGATACCAAGACCTATAAACATACTTTTCATCTCTTAGCCAACACCTGTTATTTTGCAAACTTTGCAAGCTGGATGGGGAGAGAACCACCTCTACTCAAAGATTGCTCAGAAAATCATCTCAGCTTAGAGTTTCTTGCTTAAAATCCCCAAGAATGACTTCACCACCACCACCACCACCACCTCCCAATTAGCTTTTGACCGAAGTACCCCCTTAGAAGGACAAGTTACAAGCTAATGCCTCAACCCCAAATTGAACAATGGAACCACTTTGTTTTTCCTGACTTCAGTATCAACGGAGGACTGTACTTAAAAGACTGGAATTTTCCAAAGTTTTTAATATATGTACACCCAAGATCAAAAAAGTGTGTGTGTGTGTGAGTTTGGGAAAAGTTAACAGCTTCCTTCTCTTGGAGAGTCACAGTGCATATTAAAGCTGAAGGATGCTAAAGTTCCTGAGAAGTCGTGCTCTGAAGAAACATGTTTATCTAAAATACAGCATTTCCCAAGTTTGTCTGACCACACAACCCTTTTCTCTTCCTGTGTAACACCTATTAATATTCTGCATAAAATGTTGCCCGCCAAAAGGAAAAGCCTACGTTTGGCCACATAGATTCTGTTTGGTTTGAAGAGAAAGGCAAACGTGCCTCTAAAGAAAATCATCTCCAGGTGCGATCCCTCACTAGAGTAATGCTGACACTCCCGTGAACCCCAGGCCCTAGACCAGGAACAAGAGTTCCTTACTCTCGACTATTCTCCTTGTTCCCCACTCCCACCTTCTGCTACCTCTCAGCTCCCTCCCTGGTGAAGGCCAGCTGATGTAGCTTCCTAGAGCCCACGGGGCAGAGAATGAACAATTAAAATGGACACCAGCCAAAGAAATCTGTGAAGCAGATGATAATGTCAAATATACATTCAGAGCATTTTTATGTGGTTCTAAAATGGAAAGAAAGATTTCTCTTCGTTCAATCCTTCTGTTCATAATTTTTAACAAATGGGCTTCTTGGAATAAGCAACCATAGGGATGGGAGGGAAAGATCTATATATGGGACTTTAGTTTTAATTAAAGAGAGCAGCCCAAAGAAAGGGCGCCAGGCCATTTGCAAGACCCAACTGAGCAATGATTTCTAAGTCTATATGTGGAAAATTATTCACAATGTATTGTTGAGTGAAAAAGCAAGTTGCAAAACAGTAAAATACAGAGTGATTCATTTTCTAAATGCAGTAGACTCAATGTTGAAAGATAAATATGCATAAAAAGAAGACAGTAAGGATCTATACCATGTTGACCGTAGTTAGCTCCACGTAGAGATTTCTTTTTTTCTTATCCATTTTAACTTTTCTCATATTAAAAAATTTTTACAATAAAAATATTTTAGAAGTGTTCTAGTCTACCACTTGTGTTATCTGTGGAGAAATATCCGAGGATGAAAAAAGCAGTTTTCCTCATAAGGAGGAAGGATCATGAGACCAGACTATGTGAACAATAAGTAGACAAAGGCAGGACATTATCCTCCACAGGACTTAGTGCAGGCTTTTGCACACAGCAGACATCAAGCACTTGCCATAGACAAGATTAACTATCAAGTAACAGCAGCAAGTCATGATTCCAAATATTGGGGACAATCAGTACCTCCCAAGTGAGAACATCCAGTGAGTACAGGAAAGGTTACAAATAAGATCCCAGAGCTCAATACTCAGTACAAATTCACCCCATTGCCGCCCCACCCCATACACACACACACTCCTATTTACTAGCTGGAAGGCCAGTCCTTTTTTGAATTTCCTTTTCCCAACCAGTCAAAAGAATTTCCAGGGCTGTAACCCAAATGTCCACCAGTTGGTGGATCTTTAGATGGATTCCCCTAACAGTCATAAAGAAAGAAGTGGGGTGTCTCATATATGATCATGGTCTCCACCTGCCCTCTCCTGTCCTGCCCTGTTGACCACTACCGCCTCCAGGCCGACTAGTTTTCTCTAAACCACCCAGCCTGGCTTAGCTACTCTTCTTCCTCCTCAGTCAGTTGGGAAACACCTGCTGCTTCCCAGAGGCACTCTTGCAGAAGAGATTCCCACAGCTGAGCTGTTGAACCCCTCTGGTCTCTTCTGTGTACCACAGCCCCATTCTCCATGGAGTGGATAGAGTGGACAGGTGCCCCAGGGTTGGAAAGGGGGCCTTGTGGTGGGACAATGGGATTTGGGAAGTAAAGGCCATGTCTGGGTTGATAAGCACAGCCCCACACCATATCTGAACTCTAGTGTTAAGGGCCTGCTGCTCAGCTTGGCTCAACCTGCCAAAATTCTTCCTCACACAAAGTGATTTTTTAAAAAAATAAGTAGTTTGTCTCCCTCTTCCTTCTGGCTTCCTTTATATCCCCCCCACCACCAAGTACCTCAGAAAGTTCAGTACATGTTAAAATTCCAAAAACGAAAGAGTTCAGGTTTTCCCCACAAGACGCTTGGGCTCCAAGCAAAGCCAAAAATATGGTTAAATCTCATTCCTTGAATAGTCCATGACAATTGAGATGTTAAGAACAACTCAACAGCAAAAAACCAAATAATCCCTCTTAAAAAATGGGCAAATTATCTGAATAGACATTTCTCAAAAGAGGACATGCAAGTGGCCAACAGGTATACAAAAAAATGCTCAACATCACTAATTATCAGGGAAATGCAAATCAAAACCACAATAAGATATCATCTCAACCCAGTTAAAACAGCCATTATCAAAAAGACAAAAAAAGATGCTGGTGAAAACGTAGAGAAAAGGAAACATTCAACATTCTACATTCTACACTCTACATTGTTAGTGAGAATGTAAATTATTAATAGCATAGCCACTATGGAAAACAGTATGGAGGTTCCTCAAAAAACTAAAAATAGATCTACCATATGACCCAGCAATCCCACTGCTAAGTATATATATCCGAAAGAAAGAAAATCAGTGTATCAAAGAGATATCTGCACCAACATGTTTATTGCAGCACTATTCACAATAGCCAAAATATGGGCTGGGTGCAGAGGCTCACGCCTTTAATCCTAGCACTCTGGGAGGCCAAGGTGGGAGGATTGCTTGAGCTCAGGAGTTCAAGATCAGCCTGAGCAAGAGAAAGACCACATCTCTACTAAAAATAGAAAAATTAGCCAGCCATCCTGGCACATGCCTGTAGTCCCAGCTACTTGGGAGGCTGAGGCAGGAGGATCGCTTGAGCCTAAGAGTTTGAGGCTGCAGTGAGCTACGATCACACCTCTGCACTCCAGATTGGGAAAAGAGTGAGACCCTGTATTAAAAAAAAGAGAGAGAGAGGACAAGACTGATCAGCCTTGAACACAGAAACTCTTTCAGGAAGACGTTGCTAATTCCAACCCAATCTCAGCACTGACATGTCCATAATGCCTGCTGCGTGGGTGACTATGCAAATCAAGATGTTTGCTCAAAATTCCCACTCGGGCTGGGAGGAGCCTTAGTCAGCTCCTCTAACCTCCTCATGTTACAGATGAAGAAACAGGCTCACGGTCACTTCAGTCAGATAGCAGTAAAACTTAGGCTGGATTCTAAGCCTCCTGTCTTCTAATTCAGTCAAATGGAATATGAAGCCCCTAATATTGAAAAATAACAATGATTATTGTATAGTATACACAAATAGAGACATTTAACCAACTCAGATTCAAGCTCTGCACTAGTTTGTCTTTTTCTTTTTCTTTTACAAATGTCATTCCCTTTAGTCCTTAATATTATCCTCATTGTACAGATAAATAAATTGAGGCTAAGAGAAGTAACTTTCCCCAAAGCACACAGTTTGGACATGGAAGAGCCAGAATTCCAACTGAAGCCAGTATGAACCCAAAACCCATGTTTTTTTCCCTCCGCTAAACTGATTTCTTGAGAACCAGGGAAGGCAGAGTGGATAAAAGCTTCTATATTTAAGCATAAAGTGATGATTTATCAAATGGATTTTCAAAGAAAATAAAACTGCATGTAAGTACATTGAATGGCCCTGACCTGAATCCTCACATTAAAAACCAGCTCCAAATAAATCAATGTTCTGTTTCAAAGCACTTTTCAAAACTACTGTGATCTCTTCATGGATTACAAAGAAGAGAAGAGCTACTATGAGAAATAACAATGTTATTCTAATCAAGTAACTTTGGGGGAAAAATAGTGCTATGCCTATGTATTGCCAGGACATTGCAAACATCAAATAGTCACTGAACATCAAGTAGTAATATAAAAAAGTCAAATAAAGTGCCTTTTTAAATCAATAAATAGTCTTCTTTAATTCCTGTTAAATAAAAACAACTAGAATGTGAGAAAGCTCCAATTAATTAAAACTCTATAAATTTAGAGCAAAGAAAGATTGCCATATTTTTTGCAAAATGTTCTGGTGCATAAATATTCATACTTTTCAATCTACCAGATGTGGGCTAAAATAAATGGAGAAAAGCTTAACGTTTTCCAGCACTTGTTGGCCAGAAAACACATAAATAGATTTGGAGGAGTGTATGTGTATATGTGTGTGTAGGGGTTGTGTGTGTCACCCTATACATGAATGCGCAAAGACTTTGTTCTCACTACATGAGTTGGTTGAAATAAATATGATTTATTTGAGTGAGTGCATGTCAATGTGGATCTGAATGAAAACAAAACAAAACCAAAAAACCTACAAAACAATAGGCACACCTTCTGTTCCAGAAAGCAAGAGAATCTTCTTCCGGCTAGGGTTTCTCTCAAGCCCAGCCCCTAGACTCACTGAAATACGCACCTCAGAGAGAGAGATACAAAGGAACTATGTAAACTCCATCCATATTCTCCTTGCTACCACATCCTTTCCTTTTTCCTTTCTAACAGCATTGTCTAAGTAAATTAGTGATAGATTTTAAATATAAAAACTGTAGAGAATGCAGAAGTAAAAACCAATATCATTCAGAGATATTCACAGTGAATATTGGGTTGGACAAAGTTTCTATTTTGAATACACTAAGTATAGTTTTAATTCTATTTTGATCTCTTAATATATCTTGTATGTTTTCCTCACATTTATATACAGTCTTTGAAAATATCATTTTTTAATGGTAGCACAACATATTATTAATATCATATAGATGCTCAGTAATTTATTAAGTCACTTTTCTATTGTTTAATATTCAGGTTATTTCCAATATTTTGCTATTAGAAATATTAAAGATGTATTAAATACATGGGCATGTACAATTTTATCTGCATCTGTGTTGATTTCTTTAGAATTAACATTAAAAAGTATTTACCAAAAGTAGAATTATTAGGTCAGCTCAATTTTTAAAATTTTTTCTTCTTTACTCAACTAATACTTTCTTTTTAAAATATTCAAACAGAATAGAAATAAACAGAATGAAATGAAAAATCCTTTCTCCCTACCTAATCCCATTCTTATCCCTGGATCACTATTTCAGTCTTGAGTTGAGTTCATTCTATTATTTATTCCTTTCATTAAAGTTTTTATTTTGGCAATCATGTTTTTAATTTTCAAAAACCCTCTCTTGTTCTCTGATAGTTACTTTCTTATAGCTGCCTATTCTTGTTTTATGACTGCAATATGTTCTTTGGGTATTGTTGTTATTGATGTTGTTTTTATCCAAAGAGAGAAATGTAGTTCTTTTAAGATCTTTCGTGTTCTTTCAATATTCTGTCTTTTCTAGGGTCTGCTGATCTGTCTGTTCATTCAGCTTGATCTTTCAACTTTTCGATGTTGGTTTTCCACATGGTATCTGGTATTCCTGGACTTCCCACTCATCTCTATGAATGAAGACCTAGGAAGCTTACTTTAGATAGCTTCACAATTGCAAAGGTCTTTCCTCACCCCATCCCAAATGGCCTGAATGTGAGGGCTGACTGTGGGAGAAGACTCCCACATCCTAAGTAGGAGCCCCACCCAGGCAGCAGTTTACTCTCTTATGTGCAGATCTTGGTGTCTTAACCTGGAGTCTATGCCCCACTCACCCACTCCTAACCCCTATGACCTGTGGCTCAGGGTGAGAGGGTTTATGGGCCTAACTGGCCTCTGTTCAGTAATAATGACCCACCTATTATCACATGACCCCTCCTGTTCTTTGTTCTCTTAAAATTTCTCAAAATCTGCTCTTATCTACCTAGCTGTTTTCTCTGTGTGTTTTCTCAGCCCTTACCAAGTCAATCCTATTACTTTCCATTGTCCAGGAAGTTTCTCACAATTTCTGATATGTTAACGTTGCCTTTTCTTGTTTTCCATGAAAGTGGTGGGTCTAGTCTTTAATGAATATATTTTCTTTTATTTAAAGGGATTAGAGGAGGGACAGATGTGGCCAAATGTGCCTAAACCACCACATAGATCTAATGCACAATACCTTTTCTCTCTTGTAAGAATGATAATATCTTATATTTGACTTTAATTCTCTATCGAAACCATCATTATCTTCCATATTAAAGTTATTGTCTCAGAAAGGTGTTGGGTACAAGAATCAGAAAGCACTGATCCAAATTGACTGGAAAGGTAAAGGAATGCATTGATCCATGTAACTGAATATTTCAGAGGTCATGTGAACCTCAGGTGAGGTTTGACTGAGCCATTCAACATTGATACCAAAGACTGCCTGATGCAGTGTCTTCTTCATCCTAAGGCTTCATCCTGTGGGTGGAAGATGGCTGTCAGAGCTTTCTGGAACTACATACTTTTTCCTTAACATCCAGCAGGAAGAGAGTGTCTTCTCAGGCAGGCTTTTTGCAATTTCAAGAAAATTTCTTTCTCAGAAACACTTAGAAAATGTCTCTCCACAGCTCCTTGAATCAAAATGGGCCACATGAGTCAATCACTGTGGTCAGAGGAAAGAAATGTGCTGATTTGGTTTAAACTAAAAAGGACACATTCCTAGATTCAAAGTTGGTTGGCATCATCTGTCCCAGAAACAGAAGTACGGATGGAATGGGAGGCTGGAAATGTGGGGAAGGGTGAATTCTGAACAGAAAAATCAGTCTATCACAAAAAAGAAGAGGAAAATAAGCTAAAATAGCAAATGGCCACAACAGTCATGACATAATATGAATATCTACAAAAAAGCAGGCATCCAGAGGCTATAGCAGCACATTTGGATTACAGAGCTGAGAACATGCTCTTCCCTGAGTGTTGGTTACAGTTGCCATTGCATAAAGTTTTTCACTTTCAAACCCTTTTCACAGTATATTATCTCAAGGATCCCCCATTGGAATTTTCAAAAATTACTTTATAATCTTTATATCTTATGTGAAAGATTTTAAGTTAAGATATTTGCAATGAGTTTTATAAACTGCAAAGTTTTAGGGTGCAGTCCTCCACAAGATTGCACTCACTTAAGATACCAGCCTCAAATTTGGGAGTCCCCAGGGCCACTGTCATTTCAGACCTGCTGGCTACAAATTTGGACATCCCTACAGACTACTTCAGATTTGATAATTCACTAGAATGACTCACAGAACTCAGGAAGTGCTATGCTTACAGTTTTATTATAGCAAAGGGAGACAAATTAGAACCAGCCAGAGGAAGAGATGCATAAGGGACAGTTCCTAACACAAAGCTTCTGTTATCCTCAAGGATGCATTACCCTTCTGGCATCAAAGAGTGGCAATACTCAGAGAGTATTTCTAATCAGGGAATCTCACCTACACTTCCATGTCCAGAGTTTTTATTGGAGTTTCATTACATAAGCATGATTGATTGGATCTTTGCCTGTGTGACTCAATATCCAGTTCCCCTCCCTCCCCAGGGGTTGGACTGGTATGGAGGTTGGGCTGATATCAGGTGGCTCAAAGCTCCAACCCTCTAACCATGTGATTGGTCTTTCTGGTACGGCCAGCTCCAATTCTGTGTTATCTCATTAGCATAAACTACCAGGTATAGTCTGAGGGACCCACCATGAATAACAAAAACACACCTATCACTCAGGAAATTCCAAGGGTTTAGAATTACCTCCCAGAAACCAGGATTGAAGGACAGCCAAATTATTTATTACACATATTTCATTTAGACCAGTATATACTACTAACATTGTATTAAATATAACAGATTATTTTATTGCCAACTTTGATATTTATAAATAATCAAGGAAAACATACATCTTTTCACTATTTAACAACATAAAATGCCTAATTTATTTTAACTTAATTATATAACATAAAATTTAATTTCTTAAAAGGTGATAAAATGGTTTACATCCTGTTTGAATTAGGGTCCAAGTATTTATGAAACTATAGAGTAAATTTAACTGTATGTTCTGGCATTTTAAAAAAAACTGTTGTGACTCAATGTTTAAAATTCTTATATTTATGTTTTTTAAAAATTAAAGAATTTATTTTTATGATTTTATATTTTGTTTTTAAAAGACATAATAAGAGAGAAGATTTTCAACTGCTATTGGAAACATATCTCTGCAAATAATTCATTGCAGGGTCTTTAACTTTTATTCCAAATATATGGAAAGTCAATTGGTTATAATCACCAACATATTTTCTCTTTTTTAACACTGGAGTTTTTTAATTAATGCTGGGGTTTCTATTACAATGTTGGCAGAGATGGTGATTCATTAGTTTAATAGACTGTTCCAACACAGAACTTCGTAGTATTAATGGTAGAAAATGGAAGTGAATTATTATTTAAAAGACTATTACATAGACTCATCCATTCACCCTTTTCTGAATTAATTGAACTACCATTTATACTTTTTGCCAATACCATCTTTTCTTGCCTTTAAGGCTTTTTTTTTTAATCACCCTGATTGAAATATAATGAAAGCACAATAAACTACACTTTTTAGACTTTAAAATTGATGACTTTTGACAACACACATGAAACCACCACTACAATCAAAATACAAAACATTTCCATCACCCCCAAAAAATTATTCCTTCCCTCCACCCCAGCCCCAGCCTCTACTTTTTATCACTGTAGATTTGTTTGCATTTTCTAGAATGTTATATAAATGGAATCATGCAGTACGTACTCTTTTGTGTCTGGTTTATTTCACTCAGCATAATGATTTTTTTAATTCTTCCATATTACTACATCTATCACTAGTTCATTCATTTTAATTGCTGTGTAATCTTTCATCATGTTGATATATAATCACATTTTGTTTGTCCATTGGCAAATATTGATGGACACTTGTGTTGTCTTCAGCTTTGGACTATCATGAATAATGATACTATAAACACTTGTATACAAATCTTTTTATGGATGTAAGTTTTTATTTCTCTTGGGTAAATACCTAGGAGAGGCATTCTGGTTTGTATGGTAAGTGTATGTTTAACTTTTTAAGAAACTACCATACTTTTCCAAAATAGTTGAACCATTTTATATTTATACGTGCTAATCTTTTGCCAAGTTTTAGAGCTGAGTTGTGTATCTTATTACTCAGTTATAAGAAGAATTCTGTATATTTTCTGATATTGAGTTCTTTGTGTGCATCAGATATATGCATTGCAAGTATTTTTTCCTATTCTGTGGCTTGCCTTTTTATGTCCATAAGGTGTCTCTGTATGAGAAGTTTTCAATTTTGATGAAGTTCAATTTATCATTTTTTTCTTTTGTGGTTTGTGCTTGACATGTTATATCTAAGAAATTCTTCACTACCTGAAGTCACAAAATTTTCTCCCATGTTTTTTTAAAATTTTTTAGAGTATTGGCTTTTACATTAAAGTCTGTGATTAATTTTGCATTTATTTTATGTATGGAGTAAAATGAGGGCCGTTGTTTTCTTTTTTCATATGGATATCAAGTTGTTCAAGCACCATTTGTTGAAATCAACTAAATATATATATAATAGGTATATAATATATATGGAATTACTTCTGAACTCTCTCCTCTTCTATTGGTCTGTGTTACTTGTATTGATCTATAGGCCTATCTTTTCACAAATATTACAGTCTTAATTACTCTAACTTTATAGTAAGTAATGAAACCAGATAATATAAATCCTTGAACTTTGTTCTTTTTAAAAGTTGCTTGGCTATTTTAGGTCACTTGCATTTCTACATAAATTTTAGAATCAGCTTCCCAATTTCTACAAAAAACTTTTTTGTATTATCCTTTTTATATAGTGTTGGATCCAATTTGCTAAATCTTTTTGAGGATTTTTACGTGTAGGTTTATGAAGAATAAACCTACATTTTTTTTTCTTTTTTGTATTCTCTTTGTCAGGTTTTGGTATCAGGGTTATGCTGGCTTCAAAAACTGGAAAGTATTCTCTCCTCCTTTGTTCTCTGAAAAAGTTTGGGTTATAATTCCTTTGAATGTCCCAAAGAATTCACCAATGGAGTCATCTGATTCTGAATTTTTCATTGTATGAAAATTTTGATAATGAACTCAATTCATTATTAAATAGAATGCTATTCAGATTTTCTGTTTCCTCTTTTATCAATTTTAGTTGTATTTTTCAAGAAATTTGTCTACTTCATGAACGTTACTTCATTTTTTGGCATATATTTGTTCACAATATTACCATTTTATCCTTTTAATATTTGTAGGATCTGTAGTGATAATCCCTCTTTTCTTCCCAATATTGGTGATTTATGTCCTTTTTCTTCATCGGTTCAATTAGGAGTCCATCCATTTTGTTGATCTTTCCAAAGAACCTACTTTTGGCTTTGTTAATTTTCCCTGTCATTTGTTTCTGTTTCAGTGATATTTGCTCTTGTCTTTGTTATTGTCTTCCTTCCACTTACTGGGATTTACTTTACTCTTCTTTTTCTAGTGTCTTGAGGTGATTCTTTAGATCACTGTTCTTTGTTCTGTTCTGATATAAGCATTTAAAGCTACAAATTTTCCTCTAAGCATGTCTTTAGTTGAATCCCACAAATTTTGATACACTGCATTTTCATCATCAAGTTAAAAATACATTATAATTTATTTGTGACTTCTTCTTTGACCCATCAATATTTTTAAATGTTCTTAAATTGTCAAATATTTGGGATTTACCTAAATATCTTAATGTTATTGGTTTCTAATTTCATGTGGTCAGAGAACATACTCTGCACTATTTCAATTCTTATAAATTTATTAAGGCTTGTTTTATGGACCAAAATATGGTATGCATTGGTGAACATACCACGTGTGTGAAAACAAATGGTATTGCACATTAAAATGATGTTTATTTTTCAGTGGTTGAATGCGGGATTCCACGATTATTAATCAGGTCAAGACAGTTGATAATGTGTTCAAATCCTCTATATCTTTACTACTGATTTTGGCTATTTATCCTCTCAATTCCTGAGAGACAGTTAATAAAAATTTGCCACTAAAATGCTAAAATTACCTCCCTACAATTATGTCAATTTTTGCTTCATGTATTTTGAGGCTGTTTTTAGGTACATACACATTTATGTTTGTTTTGTCTTCTGATGAATTAATATTTTTTATCATTCCTTTTTATCATTGGCAATACTCTTTTTCTTGAAGTCTGTTTTATCTGATATTAAAATAGCCCACTTCAGCCTTCGTATGCTTACTGTTTCTTTGACGCATTTTGTTCCATCAATTTATTTTCAAGTTATGTGGATGTTTATGTTTCAATTGCATGTCTCCTCGTCGTGTGTAATTGGGTCTTGCCCTTTTCCACATTCTGACAATTTCTGCCTCTTAACTGGTGTGTTTAGTCCATTAAAATCACAAATGTGCACTCAGTTATTATAGTTACCTCAAGGACAGAGAACTAAATGATGCTGGCAAGGGATAAACTGTGAATCTTAGCACTGACAACAACCACAAAGACAAACACAAGAATATGTACACTTAGGAAAATAAATATGGGAGATTTAAATTGACTACAGCAGAATGTTTGAAACCTCGGTAAACTCAAAATAAGCCAGCTGTGAGCTCTCCAGAGGACAAAATTCACTTTGTGTTGCAACAGTTTTGACATATTTAACTCCAATGTCATGGTCACAGCCCTATCAGCTGATGGATTTACTGGGTTCAGGAACCTTTTCACTATTTAAATATTTTTGTTTTACAACCGATTGATAAAATTAAGGAAATAAATTCCTCATGAAAAACCTCTGCACTAGAAATTCTAAAGAGACCAGTAAAAAAGATCAAAAGCCCATTTTTATTCCTAAACTAAAGCTATATAAAACAATACATCAAGAAAAGTTCTCTTTTCCTGCAACTCTCAGTCAGTATAAGTCAGAACTTAATTAATGGCTCACACTTTTAGAGCTTCTGTTAAAAATGGGACCCAAATATTTTCTATTTAAAGAGTCATCATAAAGGGTAGCTAATTAGTTCAAATAAGAAATGTCTAATTCATTTTTTTGCTAATGTGCATTTTTCAAAATGAATTGATCACTAAGACATGCATGACTTTTAAAAAGTTTTTTTATGGGTTTCTGATTCTCAGTGAAAAAATAATTCTACCCATCATTGAAGGCTCTAGTAAAGACCCATGTTTTTCCTAAACCCTCTAGATTTCTCTAGCCCAACAATCATTTTCCTTTTCACTGAGCTGTTATACCACGTTTTGTCTGCTCCACTTATTTTGATACTATTTGGACATTTGCTTATGAACCTTGGCCACCTATAATTTACTATAAGAGATGGATAGCAAATGAACTGATGAAATCTTCTGTGACTCTCGGGAAAGAATATAGATTAGCTCTCAAATTTTATCAAGAAGTCTAAAAGTAATTTTAAAATGGTTATTGCATTTTGCCTAACATTATGTTTAATAAAAGCAGGAGTTATCTGCATAAAGTAGAGTGACAGATAATTGGATTCTGGATACAGCTAGTAAATGGCACAGCCAGGATTTAAAACCAACCGTTTTGTTTCCAAAGTCCATGTTCTTAATCTCCATGGTATCTGGTAGACTTAAACCCTTTAAAACTCTTTCTTAGTTTGGCTTTTGAGGTGTAGAGACTAAAGTTCAAAATCTACTTTTTTCCCCTCTTAGTTATTTGTCCTCTAGTTTCTTCTGAACCTCAATTTCCCCTTCTGTAAAATGAAGATAATGGCACCTTCTTCCATGAAATGTTATAAGTTTAAATGACTTAATGTATGTAAAAAATACATGGTCTTGATCCCAAACTCCATTATTGTTTTTCTTCTTGACTCAAGCTCCCACCTTCCAGTCCCGCATGCCCAGAATCTCTGTACTGTGGTTCACTCTGTGTGCGTAAGAAGACCCCCAATTCTCGTGCTTGAATGCCTTCTATATCTCAGGAAAGCATGGGGGAAAGACCATGAGATGACTCCTTCTTTAAAACCCTCCCAGCCACCCCCCTCAACTGCACCCCTACCATTGCAGAGTCTTCCATTCTACCAAGAAGATATAGGGCTTCAAGTGCAAACACCCTTGGGAGAACCAGCATAGAAAATACAATAATTTCACACTCAGGTATTTAACATATAAGAGCTAATCCCTGAAGGGAAACTTGTCGTAGAATCTAAGAGCACTAACACGTCAAAGGAAGGAGGGGAAGCGATGAAAACAAATTTTAAAGTCTGATACCACCTCAGCTCCATGCCTGAACTCCATTTTCAAATCCTATGGCTCTGAAGGGGTCCTCATCTGAGAAAAGGCAGGGTCACTTGTGGGCTTAGTAAATGGGAAATGATGCCCAACATATGAGAAGCACATGCCACACACACCCCACAACTCACATACACACACCTCTACACCTCTACAACTAGGAGCCTCAAAAAAGCTTATCTGCAGGGAGCAATTCACTTCTCTCCTCTAGGCCTCAGTTTCTTCATCTCTAAAATAAGGTGGTTCTATCTGAAATGATCTCTAACGTCCCAGCCAATTCTGACATCCTGTGCTGAAATATTCATTCTTTCAAGTAGATAATAAAGGCTGGATTTACCCTTATTCCTGTGGAACAACTACACAACTCTATGTACATCCCCACTCACATGCCTCCATTGGCTGGAGGAAAGAGAGAGCCCCACAACTCTGCTACGGCCTCTTTGCTCTATTTACACCCACTGCCTTGCTGATCTCATCCAGCCTATGGCTGTAAATACCCCCTATTGCTGGCAAAGTATGATTTATCTCTAGCCCAGATCTGTCCCCTGAACTCCAGACTTGCATAAAATAGCCACCTCCACTAGGACGTCTTATGGTCATCTCAAACTCACACGTCTTAAACTAAGCTTCTGGTATTTGCCCTCAGACCTGGTCCTCCCCATGCTTCCCTATCTCGGTTAATGGCAATTTCACCCTTCTCGTAGCTCTCAGACTCTTGACGCTTCTCTTTCTCTCATATACTACATCCAATCTCTTGTGAAATCCTGTTGCCACTACTTTCAAAATGTATCAAGAATCCAATTATCTGTCACCACTTCCACTGCTACCACCTTAGTCCCAGACACCATCCTCTGTCACCCAGGTTGTTGCAATAGCCTGTAATTGATCTCTTGACTTCTATCCTTATTCCCCTGGAGACTTTTCTCAGCAAAGCAGCCAGAATTACACTCTTAAAACAAAAGTCAAATCATGCCTCTCCCCTGCCCAAGCCTTGCAGTTTCTCCCCTTCTCCCTCAGAGGAAGAGCCAAGGCCAGTCTGGCCTTACATCACCTCTTTGACCTCATCTCCCTCTCTCTCCCTCTACCACTCCACCCTACACGGTGCCCTCCTGGGTATTTCTTGAACACACTAAACATGCCCTGCCTCAGGGCCTTTGCACCTTATTCTTTCCTCTGCCTGGAATGTTACTCCCCAAATAGCCACGTGACTCACTCAGTCACCTACATTAAGTGGCTTCTAACTGAACATTGCAACCTACCCCCAGCAGTCCTCTTCCCCTTTTGCCCTTAATTTTCTCTATCACCCTTATCATCTGACATACTACACATTTTATTTATTTGTTTGTGTATCATTTATTAATTTACTTGTTATCTCACATACACATGCACATGAATGTAAGTTCCATCCATGATAGCTTAAGTGTTTGCTCATTGCTATATCTCCAGTACCTAGAACTGTGCCTGATACATAGTGGTTACATAACATTTGCTAAATGAATGAGCCAATGGATTGCTTGAGATGAATGGCATAGCTTCCAAGTTGTAGGAAGGAGTTGGGCGGAGTTAGTATCCACATTATGTGTGTCCACTGTATACCTACAGCATTCTTGTTTGTATATCCATGTGACTGGCAGCTGGGCACACTGTTGTAAATTGCATATAGCCAACCTGCCCAGTCAGTGGTCCCTGTAAACTCTTGGTTACATTTGTACTACCAAAGTCTGTGAAGTACACTACTCCTTGAGTCACCATGAGTCTATGGTAATGCATTTGGGTCTCTTTAAAAGGCTTGGTAGATAAGCCAACCCCAGTTTATCTGGGAATTCCATAGCAGGGTAATCAAAGTCTGGTTGGTTCCCCAAGGACC
This sequence comes from Daubentonia madagascariensis, assembly GCA_023783475.1. Taxonomy (NCBI): domain Eukaryota; kingdom Metazoa; phylum Chordata; class Mammalia; order Primates; family Daubentoniidae; genus Daubentonia; species Daubentonia madagascariensis. The sequence continues at coordinate 31,775,585 of JAKFHU010001035.1, read as the reverse complement.
CAGCCTGTCACCATCATATCCAGCACCTAACAGGGTCTGCAGAGCCAGAGATACTTGAGGTTGAACGCATCAGTAATTATCTTCCTTCTGTATGCCTCTCCAAGACTGGAGGCAGCCAAGAATGTGGTGTGAGCTTTGCGTGATGCTGGGAGTATATATGTATGCAGCTTTGATTTCCTCATCTGGGCCATCTTCACACAGTGTATAAACACCAATAGGATATTGGCTCAGACTGAAGACTTAGCAGCTGAGATTCAGTATTACGATGTCTTCTAGAAGAGGCGTTACCTCCAGCCTGGAGCATTCTCTAGAGTCAGAGGCGGTATGGTCTGGGTGGGATATGTGTATTGAATAGAGTTTCAAATCTATTTATCATACAAAGTGGGGCTATTTGTTTTCACATATGTCACGATCATGTATCCTTTAGAACAGGGATGGGGTCTGGTTTATCTTTCCTTCCCCAGCACCTGGTGTAGCTTCTGACACATGGTATTGCTCAGGAAATCTGCTGCACTACACTGAATTTCACATGGCTCTCAGCACTCCTGTGCCCCCTTTGAAATTAGACATAATAACCATGTGCATATTTTTGTGCTTATCATTTCTGAATTAGTTATAATAAGCAGGGATTAATTTTATATTAGGGGGAGAAAAGAAAGTCATTGTCCCTACCTGTTTCTCACTTGGGGCCTTCTCTGATAGCATAGCTCAGCCTCTGTGTTTCTTTCCAGTCCAGCAAACCAACGTCATCAGACAACTGAAGATTTTTATACAGCAAGGGGGTGTGTGGTGTGGTAGAAACTAATTACAGAGGCAAAATATTCAAAATACAATTTCATGCTATTTTGTCACTTTAACTAATAAAGTACTACTTCCAAAGCAAGGAATTATTCAGAGAGCAATGCCTAGGGGAAAAAGCACAGTGGTTAAGAGCCAACCTGTGGCATTAGCCATCTTGGTACCAAATTCTGGCCCTGACGCTGGTGAGCGGTGTGATCCTGGACAAGTTATTTTACCTCCCTAAGTCTCAGCTTCTTCATCCCAGATGTGGAGATAAAAATGGTGCCTGCTATAGTGGTTGTTATGAAGAGTAAATAGAATGATGTCTGTAAAGGGCTTACTTAGTACAAAGCCTGTAAAGAGTAAGTGCTTAATAAGTGATGGTAATTAGTGTCATTATTGGTATTAATCAGACCTTCCCATACCCACCTCTTAGTCTTCTCCCTGGGTCCAGCTCCCATCTCATTGCGGAGTACTGGGGTTCTCCGTGCCACACACAAGTTCTCATTATCATGCTCCCGCCTTCCTTGATCCAAGGAAATTCCAACATGTTGCGTTTTTCTCTCCTGACTTTAAGGGTAAATGCATTCCAAAACATGTCTCTCTCAATGCGTTCTGAAACATCTCTACGTTTCTTTCTACCTTCAAGTCAGCTAGAAGGTTAACCTGTTAGCTCTAGCACTAGGGCTCTAAGCTCAGCTTTCCCACAGCATTCGTCTCCCACTTTTTTTTAGTGAATAGACTTTATTGGAGGGAGCAGTGATAGATTTACAGAAAACTTGAGCTGAAAGTACAGAGAGTTCCCACGTATCCCCTGAAGCCCACTTCCCGATTTCTCCTATTGTTAACTTTTTGCATTAGTGGGGTCCAGCTGTTATAACTGATGAGCCAATATTGATACATTGTCATTAACTAAAGCCCATAGTTTACACTAGGGTTCGGTCTTTGTGTTGTACTTGCTTGTCTCCCCTCTTTCTTCTCCATTCTTTCCATGATCTTCCTGCTTCCTGTCCTAACCCTCCTTTCATTGGAAGGTCCTGCCCTGCTGCATCATCGGCCCCAGCTATACCCAAGTCATTAATGCCTTTGTATAACCCCCTCCCTCGCTTCAAAGTCAATCTATGTTTTCAAAGTGAGCTCCACATTGTAAAATAGTTGAGCCCCCACGTGTACTCGATTTTCCTGGCTGGGCCTACACTGTCTTCACTCTTAGAGTGATTCTTCCCTCTGCAACCTGCCCCCGCCGGGATTCCAGAGCCAGCCAGCCCACACATGCTTGTGCACAAGTCTAAGAGAGGGAAGAATCCACAGGTGGAACAAAATATACTGCTTTTTTCACCCCGCCTTGATATGTGCTCTCCCTGACCACTGATATCACTCCTGTCCTTATCACACCGAAAGGAACAGAAAATAAAATGAATACCCACAGCCTGTGGCTGCCACCTTCCTTCCTTCCTTCCCAGAGACCCTTTAATTAGCTTAACTAATGAGTTAATGAGAGAGCGTCTGCGAAACACCCTGGGCTTAGAAGGAAAGGCCCATCAAGGCAAGTCGTTAGTGGTGGTGCTGTCATCAGAAAGTGACATTCCATTCTTCTCAATTTCCCTGTCATCCATGCTATTAACACCCCAGGAGTCTGTCCTCAAGCTCAGAGATATCCTCCTAGCAACAGCCCATCCTCTTGGCAACACCTTGACATCGGTTTGTCACCAACTCCAACAAAACTAGAAACCCAGTACCTGCCGGAGTCATAATATTAGGAAGCTGATACTTGGGGAAAGTATATTGCTTTATTAAAGACTTTCACATCCAATTTACTGACTATGAGTTTCAAGCCGATGGCACATTTAGGCTACATCAACATCAATCAGTTGACTGGATTCCGAAGAATATATGTGCTTATAATTCAATCAGATAACTGCATTTTCTTTATTTACATGACACCAATGATGAAGTTTTCACTCTTCAACCAGTTGCTATGACAAGTGTAATCATAGATTAAAATACCATTTTGTTTTTCTGCTTTATAGGAGCTGGGTTAGAAAAAAAAATCTTTTGGCACAATTTTTTAAATGGTATTTTCAAATCACAGAGGGGATTTACCATTTCCTCACAAGCTAAAATTCCTTAAGGATGTGTGTTTAACTGTATTCTCACCCCATCGTGTGCTGCACAGAACTTACAAGGCCCAGTGGAGAATTTGGGGCCAGTTTTATCATTAAATAAACTCTGGAATGCCCCAGGCAGGGTCATTAACTTGTCTCCACTACAGACTACATGTTCAAATAGCCACCTCCCTTCCATGGGTTCCCACAGGACTCTGGGTGTGCTCCATAGCCCGCTCCCTGGCATAAGGCGACAATTGGGCCATTATATTTGCACTAAGAACAGGCAGCAAGCTCCATTCAGCTCTGTACACAGGAATGGAAAAAAATGGGCACCAAATATAGACCACTGGGACAATTTATTTGTCTTAAGAGTGTTTAAGACACACAAGCAAGCCCCAGCAGGCTATAAATGGTCAGCTTTGTATAATTACTACACAGTCTGAAGAGTATTCTGTGTGGATACAGTTTAGAAACCCTATATAGTGGGTCATGCTATGTAGGTGGCCTTGACAAGAGTATCATTCTTGGCATCCATGACAACACAGAAGATTAAGAACCCACCCCAATATCCTTCTCCATATTGTGTTTCCAAAGATTTGTATCATTTTCTTACTCAAAACACCAGTTTGAGATTCCCATTTTTTCCCAAAAATAAAATATTACAATTAATGTAAGTCTTAAAACTTCCAAAAGTTCTTCTTGTCCAAGTCTCTAATTGTTAGAAGAGGGTCTATACACCAGTTACGCTAGCTCCATTCTAATCTAGCTTCACTGTCAACTCATGGTCCAATATATTTTTAGCCTAGCTTACAATAACAAATCACCAAAACTATTGTCTGCAACTGAAACACGTACCTAAGTGCCCACAAACCTAACAGAAAAAAAGAAAGAAAGAAAAAGGAAGGAAGGAAGGAAGGGAGGAAGGGAGGAAGGGAGGGAGGAAGGGAGGGAGAAGATTTAAAGCCTGGTTTTCTCATTCATTTATAGTACGTCTTTTGGATAGAAATGCTGTCAATTGTCCCCCTCCAACCCCAGAACACTCTCCACTCTATCAGAGAACATCCATTCATCCCTAACTTCTGAGGATTTCAACCAGCTGGTCTGGCCCTTCACCCTCTCCTGGAGAGGTTAATGTGCCATCCCTCCCTGCAGTTCAGCACTATGTATTGCAGAAAGGGACTCCTGGGGACAATGTTTTAATCCACAGCAGGGGGAGGCCTCCACTCCCCTTCCAGCTTTAGAGTCTTGGATCACTGTGGGGGGGAAGTCTCCAAGCAAAGGCAGCTGCCAATGGTGACAAGGATGGAATGGAGTATGAATAAGTATAAAGGTCTCCTGAGTGACAACTAAGAGCCTCTCTTGAAGACAAGTGGCTAAGAGATAGAAGCCTGGATAGAGGGAAAAAACAAGCAAATCCATACAAGCACAGGAATAAGATTGTATAGTAAGAACGTACAGCTTTGGATTCCAACACTGTCATGGACAAAACTAAGCAAGGGTAGAAGAAAGGAACTCAAAGTGTCCCTTCCAGAAGTGACTGCTGCCACCCACTGTTGACAGAGCTGACCAGGCAGTTCCAAAGCCAGGATGACTCAAACAGGGTTGCATAGTGTTTTTGTTCAAGCTGCTCCATCCACTCCAGCTTGTTCTACCTGGCATCCAGAACGTAGGCAAACTCCAATCAGCCCCGTGACCCAAGCCAGGGTCAAGGTGGCCACAGCCTACAAAGGCCCAGTGGTAGCAGGGTCAACCACCTAGCAGCCTTCCCCTGTTTCCTCTGCATTGAGATCCCCTTCATTCAAGCCCCACCAAAGAGGAAAGTCTTCCTCTTTCTTCCTCGTAGACTTTTGTTGATGCTGCATCTGCAATAAGAAGAAGGGAAACACTCTGGACCAGAAGAAGGAACACCTAGTCTAGGCTTCTTCCCTAACCTGCTGAGACCCAGGACAAGTCCCTTAATTGGTCTGACCTCTATTAGATGGATCCTCCTCTGTCAAGTTGGGATAACAGCCAGGAAGCAGGACAGCTCATGGGTTAAGTGGGTAGCTCTAGGGACAGAGACCTTAAGTTTAAAGCCACTTATTAGGTGGGTAACCTTGGGTAAGTTCCTTGACCTCACTATGCAGTTTCCTCATCTGCAAAATGGGGGTCACAAAATTGTTGCATCAATGAATTTAGACAATGTACATGGTGGCTAAATGTGATAAAAGAGTAAAGTGGTTAGCATGGTGCCTGCTGCAAAGTGAAAATGTTAACCATTTGCATTGCCATCACCACCACCCTCTACTAAAGTGGCAAAACAGTGTTGATGTCGCCCCGAAAGGAATCAAGCACTACGCATATTATTATCCCTATCGCAGGGAGTCTGGTTTGTCATTTCCTTCAGCCTATTTCACTAGATGCAACTAAGGGCAAAACCACCCTTTTTTCACTTTGGAGAGTTAATGGGATCTGAGAAACAGACATTTTGCCCTCAATTCTCAACAGATTTAGAACAAAAGAAACCTGCAAAGCTCAGATAAATGTGGAACAAAAATCACCAAGCGCTGCTCTTTCTAACTTCTTTGAATCTTGTGCGTCTCCTAGTGGTGATCTTTCAAAATAACTCTGAAAGCTCATCCTTTAGACAGAGTAAAGGAGAAACTGCGGAGGAGTTATTCAGACTTCAGGGTAGTCTGTGCCCAACACACCAAGACAGTTCACTGTTAAAGGGACAGACAGTAAGTCTTGCTTCTCCCCAAAGCAGCATCAGGGGAATTGAGGGCCAGTGAACTCTGACCTCCAGCCTTCTGAGTACAAGAGCCACAAGAAACACTGTGTTTGTGTGGCCCCAAGCTAACCTGTAAGAAAATGCTTTCTCCTGCCCTCATCCACCCCATGTCCAGCCCCAGGAAGAAGAGGCAGCCGACAGGGCTGTATCCACCCTACACCTCCCCAGGGCCCCAGGATTCCTTGGCCTTTTACGTATGTCCCACAGGTACAACAGGCAGTGGAACAAAATGAGGATCACACAAAGAACCTGGACTTTGGAATCAGCCGGACCCATGGGCGATTCCAGACTCTGCCACTCACTGACTGTGACCTTGGGAAAGTCATTTGATATTTCTAAGCCTCAGGCTCCTACTCTAAAATGGAGATACTACCCACTTTGTAGGGTGATTGTAAGGAGTGCACAAGAATATTCATAAAGTGCCTAACGCCATGTCAGGCATATAACAGGCCCTCAGTTGATATGTTGCAACCCAGTTCCCTCGCCAGGCAAGATCAGAGCCCTGTGAGACATCCACTCTGAGAAAGCTAAGGAACTAGCCTTCATCAGGGGGCTCCCCCAGCACACTGGTGTATCCTTAGAGGGTATTGTCTCTAAACACAAATGTATATAGTGCCTTCAAGTTCTGTAACTATCCTGTCCACACTACACAAAGATGTCCTTGGCAGTGTTAGCAACTTTGAAAGCAGCAACAGGTGGGTGGGTGTATAAATTACTATAAACTCACATGATAGAATATTATGCAGCCATTGAAATGTTTATAAAGAACTTGCTATAACATAGGAAGTGTTTATACTATAACAAAGTTTTGAAAGCAGAGTGAAAATTTGTGTATATAGTATATCACAGCTATGTTAACTATGCAAAGAAAGGAGTTTGGCAAGAAATATAACAAACTATTAACTGTCATTTTCTCTGGGTAGTAATACTTGGATTAATTTTTTCTATATATTTTGAATTTCCCCAAATTTTTCTAATTGCACTGTATTAATTTTATGATTGAAAGTAATTAAATTTGTTGGGTTTTTTTAATTCCTTGCTGAATGAACAGGACCAATGATTGAAGGCAAGAGGAAGTGGGTGGATAAATAAATCTTAAATGGCTATTTGAATGGAAAGAATTTATGCCAATGATTTATTGAAGAATATTACATGCCTGGAAAGCAGAAGCATTTGAAGGCGATCCAAACTGATACCTGTGCAAGAATGAAACTTGCTTTATTTGTCTATGATAATTTAAAGTCTAATGCAAATCCCCCCCCCAATTATGCCAGGTGGTAGAAACCAGATCTTTGTCAATTCAGGGTCCCTCACGCCTTTTCTCTCAGATGTCATCTAAATTCTAGAAGGCTTAAGCAGTGACAAAGCAGTGTTTGAAAGTAGAGCAGTGGATGTGGGGGAGGCAAGGGCGGGATCTGCTCGCAGCTGCCTCACACAGCCATGCTCATGTCCCCGAGATATCCCCACGCCTGTCCATCCGGAGTCACTGTCCACACAGACACTGTCACACCCACTCCTCTGAGCACAGGGTCACTTGTGTTTTGCCGCGCGCTCTCTCTCTCTCCCCCTTCCTCTCTCTCTGGCAGATGTAACCAGAAAATGGTAAAGTTTGTACTTGGTGGAATACAAGCATAAAATTTTTTCTTCATTAACTGCTTTCCTCCATGTTCTGTTGAAGCTCCTTTCTCTGACCCTTGATGACATCTTGGGCACATTCTTTAGCTTTCCTGTTTCTTTGAGATATTAAAATGCTTAGTTCAGTCCAGTTTGAAACTTCAAACTTTATGACCAATTCGAGGCCTTTCCCTCCCCCCAGCCCAGGCCTAACCTCTGGCCCAAGGGACCCGCACTGCAGGGGGTCTTGAGGGAAGGAGCATCATCCACTCCCTTTTCTTCCCCTTGTCTCTGCTTCTGCCCTGCCTCGGTGGGGAAAGAGGGGAGAGGAAGGTTTGTTCTCCTCTGCTCACCCGGCTGCCCTGGCTGGAGCTGCTTCCCTGGAAGCAGATGTCCACGAGCTACCTCCTTTGTGGGGCACAGGCTCCTCCCATGTGAGATGCTCCCCTGCATGACCTCTCCTCGGCCCACCTGGGCTCCTGCCTCGGGCCCTGCTCTCCCCCACCCCTGCCATGGCTCGGTACTCCTGGAGCCCTTTGGGCTGCATCAGGCCCGCCTGAGTGCGTTATTATCCGTAAGAAGGCACAAGCGTGAGCTCAGCGTCCACTAGGCCTGCAGGAAATTCCAGATTCCTTGACCTAACAAAGAGTAGATATCCAGGCAGGCCTGATGTAGCTTATCCCTCTTTACCTCCAGTCTCTTCAGCCCATTCTCCTCCAGCTCAAATAGGAGCTAAGCAAAGTGCACCAATTCGTTGCATAAGAGAAATCCAACTGGGTAATGAGGTATCAGTCTTGCTTTCTTGTAGGCTCTCCATCTCTAGAGTGGCTCTCTTAGAGTCCTGTGGCTTGGGGTCAGGGGACAGGGGATTGCAGGAGGAGAGAAAAGCCACAGTACTCTCCTTACGACTATAACTCACTCTCCAACAAACTCTACTACTTCATAAGCTTTGGAACAACTAGTCTAGTGTACTTTTTTTTTTTTTTTTAATAAAGACAGGGTCTTGCTCTGTCACCCAGACTGGAGTGCATGGCATGCAGTGGCACTATCACAGCTCACTGAAACATTCAACTCCTGAGCTCAAACAATCCTCCCAGCTCAGCTTCCCGGGTACCTAGGACTACAGGTGTGTGCCACCACACCCAGATAATTTTTTTTTAATTTTTTGTAGAGATGGCATCTCGCTATGTTGCCCAGGCTAGTCTCGAACTCCTGGCCTCAAGTGATTCTCCTGCCTTGGCTTCCCAAAGTGCTGGGATTACAGGTGTGAACCACCGCACCCAGCTTAGTCTACTTTTTATAACGGCTGGAAGTAGATGATGGCAAAATCCCAGAATAGGGTTGCTACCTCAGAGAAACTCAATAATATGCTTTCATGATAAGATTGTTTAACCCAGGTAATTATATAAATGCCTATAAGACACAAGTACCTCATTAAAAGTCCTAACACCTCTGGCTCTCACTTACACATTTGTCCCACTCATTACTCTCTTATACGTGTAATTTTAAAATAAATTCTAGTCACTCAGAAGCATAAAGATCTCAGATGAAATTATACTGGTAAAAAATATTAAAGAAAGTCAATGCATTTTTATTCCCATTAGAAACTAGGTCAGTTGGTCACTAAAAGGCACAGAGGAAAAAGGAGGAAATCAAGAATGGCCCTGTCCTCTCTCAAGTCACTAGCCTCTAGCAATGGTATGTATGTGTGTGCCCAGTCACCATGGTCCCCATGAGGAGAAAACAGCTATATTTTTGCCTGCCAGATGGCCATTATGGATTCCAAACTAAGAAAGCATCTGTAACTTAGGGCATTCATCCCAGCTACCTTGACTCAGAGACGAGACACTTCTAGAATGGTCAGACCTGGAGTAAAATAATTTCCCAGTGGGAACACTTAGCTCCCTTCTGATGTTAACCCAGCACTAAAGTGCCTGATCCCAAACTCTCCTGCCCACAGCTCGGGCCTTAAGCCATCCTGTTTGACAATGAAAGCATTCAAATCACATCTACATTAGAAATAAAACAAAATAAAATGTCTTCCCTTAACCTCATTCCCCCATCAAGCTAGAATAACCTTCCTTTTACCACCAAAGTTTTCAAAAATTTGTCTGTCTACCTGACTCCTCTTCCTCCTTACTTGGAGCCGTGATTTCTTTAAATAGCCATTCCCAGGGGTGGCATTCACAAGATTTAACAACTGAAATGGCATTAATCAAAACAGACCAGCAGCAGCCATGGAGAGCCAGTGTGGCTGAGTGAGGGGCCCCAGTGACCAGCAGCCCCCACTTACCAACTCTACAAGGTTAAGCAGCAAAAACACCCAATTTATTATAATACTGTCAACGGAAAAGAAGCCGAACTCTGTAAAATAATTTTAAAGAGATTTATTCTGAGCTAAATTTGAGGACCATGACCCAGAGCCATACCCAAGAAGGCTTGAGCAAGTGGACTTGTTGTGATTGGGTTACAGTTTGGTTTTATACATTTCAGGGAGACAGGGATTACAGGTAAAGTCATAAATCAATACATGGAAGGCATGCATTGGCTTGCCGCAAAAAGATGGGCCATCTTGAGCAGGGGCTAACTATAGGTTATAGGTGCGTTTAAAGACTCCTTGACTTGTAATTGGGTAAAAAATGAAGCTTTGTCTAAAGGCTTGGAATATTTTTAGATAAGGAAGAGACAAGTCACCGGACATATATTTGTTGTGTAAATTGAGGACGTGCAGGTTTGTCTTGCATAGCCTTAGGCCTGTTAATGAGTTACAAAGGACGTGCAGGTTTGTCTTGCATAGCCTTCGGCCTGTTAATGAGTTACAAAGGACGTCTCCAAGAAGGGAGGGGGGCATGGTGAGGCATGTCTGACCTCCCTCCTCATAGCAGACAATTTAGTTTCAGGGTATCCCCTTGGCCAGGAGGGTGTCCATTCAGTCAGCCCGTGGAGGGGCTGAAGCCTTTTATTTAATTTTAGTTCACAATATCAACATGGTGGCTATATAAGATGCTGGCAAATCCTCTTTCCCCTGATGTCACACAGTATTTTCCCAGGTCTTCAAGTTCTTGTCCTGACTTAGAATGACTAAGGAGAGTCATCCTCAACCCATTCACATGGCGCCCGCTCACAGCCCTGAAATCCAGGCTCCCTGCTAGATCTCTCCTGTCTCTCCTAAGAAACCTCAGACCACTCAGCAGCATTTACGGGTTGAATTGTGGCCCCAAAAAAGATATGTTGAATTTCTAACCCCAAGTACCTCAGAATGTGACCTTATTTGGCAATAGGGTCACTGCAGATGTAATTAGTTAAAATGAGGTCATACTGGAGTAGGGTGGGCCACTTAACCGATATGACTGGCTCCTTATAAGAAAAGAGAAATATGGACAGAGACACAGAGGGAAGGTGGCTGCCAGGAGACAGAGATTGGAGTGATGCTGCTACAAGCCAAGGAACACCTGGGTCTAACAGAAGCTGCACGAGGCAAGGAGGGATGACTTCTTCTGTGTTCAGATGGAGCATGGCCCTGTCAACACCTTGATTTTAGACTTCCAGCCTCCAGAACTGTAAGAGAATAAATTTCTGTTGTTTTAAGGCACCCAGTTTCTGGCACTTTGTTATGGCAGCCCTAGGAAACTCACAAAGCAGCCATCTTGAATCCTCCCACACACCTCAGCTCACTTGTAGAGCCCTTGGAGATTTCACAAGAAAGGTTGAACCTTTCTTTTTCTTCCCATTGTGGTTGACTTCTCCCACCCAATCCTATTGCATTACCTTCTTTATCTATAAGAAGTCACCTCTAGTCTCCCTTGCAGCCTCTTTTCCCCACCTAAAAGCTACCTGAGAGAATCCCTCTTTTGTATTTTGAAAACCAAGATAGACTTGAAAATGAAAGTCTACTTTTGAATTAGAAGATGACACGTTGTGAACCTCTTAGAAACACATTTCATCCCATATTGGGATACTTTATTTGACAGAGCAAGTCTTAACAAGCCAAATGCTGTAATTCTGCCTTAGAAACTCAACGCTGACTAATGCTTCTAAAAAGATATAGTCCTATCTCATTTCTACTCATGTTTTGTTCAATATTCCCACCATACAATTTTGACATGTTCTGGACATGATTTTACAAAAAACAAAATTTAAAAATTTTAAGAGTAGAAATTCACCTATTACTGGATATAAATGATATGTAAACTTTGGAAAATCTTATTACTAAAGGCTTGCTTGTGCCTTCATTAACAATATACTAAAGCTAATAATTTTTAAATCTGCAAATATAACAGATACCAGTGATGTTCAAATTGTTTTAATTACTCTCCCATCAGCAAAAAATAGTTTTGTGCATGTACTTACTGTATATGTATATATTTACAAAATGTATACATGTATATTACACATTAAAATGTACTAATCTTAGAATTTTTAAAGGATGAAATTAAAACTAAATATAAATAATAGTTCTTTTGTTTTCACATAGACCATCTTGAGAACGCCACTTTGAAGACCACTAGCTTACGTAATAGTGAATATGGTATAGGTAAAGAGCAAACTCCTGAGTTACTTCAGAGTTAATAAGGATGCTTGGAGTTATTTAAAAAGTATCACAGAACTGGGTTATGGGGAATCCTTTTGAGGACCTAATACTCTTTTCTCACTTATGCAACACCCCTCCTGCCACCATTGCTCATGTTAGCACATTACATAAGTACAGAAATGCACAGAACAGAGATCTCATCAACAGATCATAAATAGTTGCAGCCAGTGATATATTGAAGAAGAACAAAGCTTAAATTTCAGAATGGTACTGATCTTTACAAATAGAAATAATAATAAAAATAGCCATACATTGAGAGGAAATATAGTGCAATAGTTAAGGCTCTGGTGTTACATCAGGTTGAGAGAAGGGGAATGAATAAGTCAAGAATGTTGAGTCATATTTTAATCCACACACACAAACAGGAGGTTCATACGATTTAGAATATGCCACACAAACCCATATAAACACCTCTCTGTCCATCTTTCTGGATTTGGTATGGGTCTTTTCCAGAAACCAGTAAGACCATTGATTAGGGACTTACGTGGTGAAAGATTACATGCTAGAATTATAAGCCTTTCTTGCAGCTCCCATTTACTAAGTGCTTTGATGAGTACCTTATAGATTTTATCTCACCCAACTTCCCAGGGTCATGATTCCTCATCTACAAACAGTAATTATAACTACCCCCATGGGATAGTTATTATGATCAAGTAACTCATCCAGGATCACACAGGAATCAGGTGCCAGAGACAGGATTCCAGGCCAGGGCAGTTGAACTCCAACAGGCTTCACCACTCCTATACCAACAGTCAGGAATAAAGACCTCCTCGTTCTGCTTGATCACAGAAATGACTAACTTGCCTTTTCAACAATCCTAGTGAATCTGTTAAATCTTCTTTCCTACTTGGCAAATCAAATAGAGGAAAAAGGACTAAGCAATCAGGTAACCTATTCTTGCCATTGTTTTCCTTCACAGCCTCAGTTATTCACTATTGGGGTTTGGGAAGACCCAATAAATCACACGCTTCCCTCTGCCAGAGTTCTGAATTTACTGAGAGAGACAAAGCAGTAAAGCAGATGGAGAGTGTATCAGCACTTCTATTATTAATAAAAGTTATGTTGAACAGTGACAGTTTTGTCCCCAAAAGGCTCTAAAATAGGCCTTAAGGGTTCATCAATTAGATTTATCTTAATGCCACCCTTCATCCAAGGTTGAAAATTCACTCCCTGTTCTATTTTCCATTTCAATTTAGCCTATTCACATTGTCCAAAATATCGACAGTTCTGCAAAAAACAAAAATAAAAACACTCTAATGATAATATGCTAGATGCCCTGTGTATAAATTTAAGCCCACCAACTATGAAGTTCCTGAACAGAAATGAAAACCCTCAAATTAAATCCCTTTACAAATTTAAATCTTAAAAAAGGAAAATTCCAAAGGGATTCAAGTCTAAAATCAAATCACTTTGCCTTATATATTAAAAAGCCAAAGAAATCCTCCTAAACATCTCTTTCTGGCAATACAGCTGAATAAGTATCATGAAAATCTCTCCTAATAAAGGATACCTAATAATGCTGAAAAAACATACAATGTGTTTCTTTAAATGCCTAACAGTTTAGTTGGCAAGAGAGTAACAGAAATCGTTCATTATCAAAAGTTATTTAAAAAATAAAAATCCAGCAAGATAACTAAATATTGAAGCCAATAACTACCCCCAGGGATATACTGATCTCTGGTAGCCTAAAACTTGGGTTTCAACAAGCCGTAAGCAACAAAGCTTATATCCTAAGAAAGATGAGGTGCCAGATGAAGGGCTCCTGATAAAGCCTGGACCCCCAAAAGATAATATGATCAGAGGAAGAAAAAACAATAGCACCATAGGGATAGACCACAAAGAAATATGACTCCTTGTTATGGATCAGGAGGGGAAAAGCATATGCTCTGAGAATTTAGATCCATAAACTGATCACCAGTTGGGTCTGGGACTCAATTTCTAGTATATATGTGGCCAAAAAAAAAAACTCCAACTTGAAAATTTAGTTTAAAGTAGCCCCAGGTTTATAGTGCCACTAGTCACATAATCCAGTGCTGAAAGAATTTCCACAGATAAAAGTTGTCAGGAGCATTAGCTTATAGTTAAAAATCACAAAAATAAAATAAAAATGAAACAAAGAAAACAAGCCAATATGACTGAGAGTTGATAGAAAAACAAACTATTTAAGAATTGAATCATATTCATAATCAATATAGGTATTGAAATTATCAGATATAAATTATGTTAAATATTTTTAATGGAATGAACAAGTTAGAAATTATGATAAAGTAAAAAAAGAGTTCATTCAGGCTTGAAAATAAAAAATTTAATTTTTTAAAATTAAAAATATAGTAATCCAAAGTAGAGACTCATGATTAAACGTAAACACATCAGATAAAACATAAACTAAAGAGAACAGTCGTATACTTAAAGATCTGAAGAATTTGTTCATAATGAATCACAGAAAAACAAAGAGATGTAAAATATGAAAAGTTAAGAGATATGAAGGATAGCATAAGAAGGTCTAAGATAGTGCTTGTCAAACTTTAATGTGTATATGAATCTTCTGGAGATCTTGTTAAAGTGAAGATCCTCATTTAATAGTCTGGAATGGAATCTAAGATTCTGTATTTTTAACAAACTTCCAGATCAAGCCAATATTGCTAGTTCACAGATCACACTTTGAATAGCAAATGTCCGATATGTGTCTAATCAGAGATCCAGAAGGAGAGAAAAGAGAGGAAAATGGAAAAAATATAAAATTAGGAAAAAATATTAGCTGAGAATTTTTCAAAATTAAGGAAAAACACAAATCTTTAGAATCAAAATTGTCAATGATTAGCAACATGATAACTAAACTCATAAAAGATAAATTCATTAATATTTAAATATATTAAAAATATAGAAATTCATACATAGGTATACTGTAGTGAAATTACAGAAAACCAAAGAAAAATAGAAGATCTTAAAAATAGACACAATACTAACAAAGGAATGACAAATAGACAAGCTTCTCAATGGCCTCTGTAACAATGGAAGGTGAAAGACAGCAGAACATATTTTCAAAGGGCTGAAAGAAAACAACTGTCAACCCAGATATTTATATCCAGTAAAACTTTATAAAAGCATTTCAGACAAATGAGTTTTCTACCAACAAAACTAAAGGAATTTCTAAACGATGGACTTCAGGAAGAAGGAAAATGATTCCAGAAGTAAGGTCTGAGACCCAAGGAAAAAGGTTGAACAAAGAAATTATTATACATGTGAGAAAATGTAAATAAAATGACTTAATCAAATGCCAAAAATAACATCTAATTTATTGAGTTAGAAAACTAGGGAGAACTAAAATACCAGAGAAAATATAATATATAAGTAAAAATGTGCATATTGAAAGTTCTTTGACAATTAGTAAAGTGTTAGAAATAGAGCATATAATTTCCTAACTAGTGTGGGGGACAGAGTGATGAAATGAGAATAGTCCAATTAAAATTAAAAAGGGGCAGAGGGGAATGAAGAGCAGACAAATAGAAGGCACAAAATTAGATGGTAGAAATAAATCCAAACAGAGAAGTTATCGCAATTAATGCAAATGAACCAAACACCCCAGTTAAAAGACAAAGATCATCAGATTGGCTGCAAAAACAAAATCTCCTTGTATGCTCTTTACTAGACGCATCCCTAAAATATAAGAGCAAAAAACTATTAAGAATAAAAGGATGGAAAATATAATACGTAAAGTAAAAATTGATGTAACTAAAAAGAGAGGTTGATCAATTCACAGTATAGTGGGAAATTTTATCACACCTCTATCAGTAATAAATAAATCCAACACACACACAAAAAGCAGTAGGTGGTAGAAAATTTGAAATACACAACAAGAAAGCTTGACATAAACAATATAAAAAACACTGCCACCAACAGTCAAAGAACGCTCATTCTTTTTAAACATTATTGAAAACTGACCATATACTAGATAGAGCAAGCCTCAAAAACTTCAGCACATATTCTCTGACCTCAATATATCAAAGTATAATTTTTAAAAAATTAAAAAACATGACTTATAAAAATATAGAATGAACATGTGCCCAAGAGGCAACTTGTAAAATGTGAAGTTGGTTCAAAAAGCTTTTGAGAAACTAGATATTTATAGTCATTTTGAAAAAAGAACGTTACAATAAGATTGCTATATTAGATACAAAACTAGTTAATGACCTAAAGGGCAATAAAACCATAACTTTTAGAGGTTTTTTTTCCTTTACTGGATAAAAATCTACAAACTAACATGAAACTTCACAAAATCTGGAATTTTGTTCAAGAGTGAACAGCAAGTTAAATAAAAGTGGACTCCTTTAGATAATGAAATAATCCTTGCCCAGTTAAACAATGTCCCAATATGATATCAAAAGAATGTGCTTCTCTCTTTACCTTATTTCTAAGTTTCAGATAATGTTTCTTAACATGTGCTAGCCTTGCTGGTTTATATGGGTTTTCTCCTAGATAAGTGGAGTCACAATAGTGGAAGTAAATTATAACCTTTGATAAGAAAGAAAAAGCCCTCTCAGTTCCACTGTGGTATTGGTAGTGCTGTATTTAAAGACATTTTCAAACAAGCGCCTTTTTCAAAGGTGGCCTCTACTGAGAAGTACAACCCCAGGCTTCTGTGATTCTCGGTTTGTGGAAGGTTACACCGCCACCCAAGCCCCACCATTGCTGCAGCCTCAACCCCACTGACCCAAACTCTGTTTATATCTGAAGCCAGCCCTGCTGTAATTAAAGGGTTGCCAATATTTCCATCCTTTTTTTTCATGCATTTTTATATTTCCTGTGGCAGCCTGCCTGGACGTATCAAATTATCTCCCCAGGTGCCAGTTATTATTTTTGTGAATGTGCTATTTAGAAAGTTGCCCAAGTTTTAAGGGTTATGCCCCAAACCTGTTTATTCCATAAGCCCTATCCTTTTAATGTGTAACTTTTATGGTATACAAAGTTTTCAGGCACATATACACATTATAAGAGAAACTTCTTTATTTCATAGGGTGCTTGAAATAGCAGGAGACACATTTCATATTATGGCAAAAATTGTGGTAGATGAGGGATACACCTAATAGATTGACAGACATCATCAATCATTCTCAGCAAATAATTTATCTACTATTACAGAAAAGAAAATGGCATTACTGTAAGTCATATGGCATAATGTAAATCTGCAAAGACTGCTTAGGAATACAACCCGGAATAGATTTTCAAACTTTTTATTCTGAGATGATTAGAATTTAAGTTTCAAATCTTGCATAAACATCTCTCCAGATAGAGCTACTGCAAAGAAAAGAGACAGCAACCATTTTACTCATATCCTTTTAAAAAAGCTGTTGTGTGTGAGGAAGTGCAATCAACTCATATGCAGTGATTGTTCCCTGAGAAGTGATGGTTGCCATGGGGCCATATAATAACATGTTGTTGTTGTTGTTAATATAAAAGTGAAAATAGACATTTTCTGAAAGAAAATAAGTTTGTTAGATGAGTTCAACACTTAGGGCTAGCTTTACCACTTAGGTTATATGGCAGGCATTTTCCAAAACTTGAATGAGTTCTGTATGTAGAGTGAAAATTTTGATGAGTCCAGGTGTGGTGGCTTACTCCTGTAATCCTAGCACTCTGGGAGGCTGAGTCAGGAGGATAGCTTGAGGTCAGGAGTTCAAGACCACCCTGAGCAAAAAATAGAAAAATTAGCCAGGTGTAGTCCTATAGTCCTGTAGTCCCAGCTACTTGGGAGGCTGAGGCAGGAGAATGGCTTAAGCCCAGGAGTTGGAGGTTGCAATGAGCTATGATCATGCCGCTGCACTCTAGCCCAGGCAACAGAGCGAGACTCCCGTCTAAAAAAAAAAAAAAAATTTATGAAATATATTTAGAGCATTTTATGAAAATTTTATACTGGCAAAGATGCATTGATATTGACAACATTTATATTTTCCGAGCCACTTCTGAGTATATTGGATTAAACAAGGTGAAAGAGTAGTGGGTATTATTCATAATCATATGATAAGTCTTGGTAAAGTTTTTTGATTACTTCACAAAAGTTTAGAAAGTAAATAATCTAATGACTGAATAAGACATCTTTTTGCAAGTCATGTGTCTTCCAAGTCTTTGCTTTCGACAATATTAAAAATATTAATTAAAAAGAATAAAAAACATATAATCATCTCAATAAATGCAAAAAGAATTTAATAAATACAACACACTTTTATGATTTAAAAACACTCAATAAAATAGAAATAGAAAGAAACTTTCTCAACCTCATAAAGGGCAGCTGTGGAAAAATGCACAGCTAACATTATACTTAATGGTGAAAGAATGAATGCTTTCCTCTTAATATTGGGGAAAAGTCTGTTCTCAAGACTTTCATTCAACCTTGTACTGGAGGTTCTAGCCAAGTCAATTAGACAAGAAAAAGAAATAAAAAGCATTCATACTGGAAAGGAAGAAATAAAACTATATTTTATATGTAGAAAATCCTAAGTAATCCATTTTAAAAACTATTAGAACCAATAAATAAATTCAGCAAGGTTGCAGGATTCAAGATCAATACATAAAACTCAATTGCATACTTAGCAATGAACAATTCAAAAATGAAATTTTTAAAAAATTGTATTTGGAATATCATCAAAAAGAATAAAATACTTAAGAATAAAGTTAACAACATTGAAAACTACAAAACATTGTTGAAAGAAATTAAGAAGGCCTAACAAATGTAAAGACATCCCACGTTCATGGATGGGAAGATTTAATATTGTAAAGATGGCAATACTCCCCAAATTGATGTACAAATTCAACATATTCCCATCAAAATCTCACCGGGCCTTTCTACAGAAAATGACAAGCTGATCTTAAATTTCACATGGAAATATAAGGAATCCAAAACAGCCAAAGAAATCTTGAAAGAAGAACAAAGAAGTCAGACAACTCATACTTCCTAACTTCAAAATCTTTTACAAAGCTAAAGTAATCTAGACAGTGTAATACTAGCATAGGGAAAGATAAATGGGTCAATGGAACAGAATTAAGAACCCTTATATCATGGTCAATTGATTTTCAACAAGGGTTCCCAGAAAATTCAATGGGAAAGAATAGAGTTTTCAACAAATGGTGCTGGACTACTGAATATCCACATGCAAAAGAATGAAGTTGGACACCCAACCTCATGCCATATACAAAAATTAATTAAAAATGGATTAAAAACTTAATAGTAAGACCTAAAACAATAAAAATCTTAGAGGAAAACACAGGAGTAATCCTCATAACCATGGATTTGGCAATGGATTCTTAGATATGACGCTAAAATCACAAACAACAAGGGAAAAAATAGATAAATTGAGCTTCATCCATCAAGAAGGGGAAAAGACAACTCACAAAGTGGGGGAAAATACTTGCAAATCACATATCAGTTATAGGACTTGAATTCAGGATACATAAGGACCTTTTACAACTCAATAATGAAAAGACACATAAGCCAATTAAAAAGTGGGAAAAAGAGCTGAATAGACATTTTTTCCAAAGAAGTTATATATATAAATGGTCAGAAAGTACACAAAGATGCTCAACATCATTAGTCACTAGTAAAATGCAATCAAAACCACAATGAAATACTGTTTCTCACCTATTACAATGGCTATCATCAAAAAGACAGACAATAACAACTATTTGTAAGAATGTGGAGAAATTGGAACTCTCGTATATTTCTGGTAGGAACATACAGTGGTGCAGCTGCTTTGGAAAACAGTTGGGTAGTCTGTCAAAAAAATTATATATGGTTACCATATTACCCAACAATTCTACTTCTAGGTATATACCCAAGAGAAATGAAAACATAAGCCCACACAAAAACTTGTGCCCAAATGTTCATAACAGCATTGTACATAATAGACAAAAAGTAGAAACAACCCAAATGTCCATCAACTATTGAACGATAAACAAAATTTAGTATATCCAAACAATGGAATAGTATTCAGCATAAAAAGAAAAGAACTACTGATACCTCTACGACATGGATAAACCTCAAAAACATGCTAAGTAAAGAAGCCAGACATTAAAGACTGCATATTTTATGATCCCATTTATATGATGTGTCCAGAAATGGAATATCTATAGAGACAGAAAGCAGATCAGTGGTTGCCTGGGGCTAGGAGTAAATGGTAATTGACTGAAAACAGGCAAGAGGGTGATGGAAGTGTTCGAAAATGGATTGTGATGATGGCTGCATAACTCAATAAATATCCTAAAAATCATCAAACTGTATACTTGCAACAGGTAAACTTTATAGTATGCATGTAAATAGATGTCAATAAAGCCATTATTAAGTAGCTAGAAAAAGACGGTTACCTAGGTTTAAAACAAAATTTTTTCTCCCTGTTATTTAATTAAATGGTCATTTTTTTCTGTCATTTCCGAACAATTATTATGAGACAAGTGGTGGATATTACATTTTTACTGTTTGCATCTTATTTCTATTCACCTCAACCCTATGAAGCAGATGTAAATATACCCATTTTTCAGAGGAAGCTACTGAGACTTAGAGCTTCAGTCACCTGGCCAGGATCAGAGAGACGGTAGGTAGCAGAGCCAGAATTCAAACTCCAGGCCCGTCTGACTTCACAGCCCAGGCTCACCTGGTGGAGTTCCCGTCTAAGGCAGTAAATCCGCAGCAGACCATAACCGTTATAGACGCTGTCCATGTTGCAGGGATCCTCCACGCAATTACCAGAATAGTGAAATAAGGGGAAAGAAGGAGGGATCCCAGAGGGCTCCCCAAGGCCAGGCCCAACAACACCAGCCCCACTGCAGGTGAAGGTTCCCACCTTCCTACACGTGGAGACCCCGTAGGCCAAGAATGCAGAATTCCAACCCTGCCGTGCAGGGAGAAGTGACGGTGCGGACAACCAGGACGCAGGAGCACAGGGTAGAACAGTAAGACACAGTACGTGTCTGGGTAATAGGCCACAATTCCACAGGGGGATCCTTGCCAAAGACAGCCTAAAGAAGACAGCAACGAAGGGGATAAAGAGAATCAAGAGGATGAGACCCAAAGCCAGCAGCCACTTCAATACTGGTTCCACTGCGACTCTAATCACCCTTGCAGACACCCAGCAAACCCCAAACCACAAGAGGACAAAGAGACAAAATCAGCCTCGCCACCAGCTAAGAATTCATCTGATCCCAAGGCTGAGCAGGGCGGGGCTGAGTAAATGCCCACTTACCATATCCACAATGATCTGGGTTAGTCATCCTACAGAAAGAAATAAAGATGAAATTCCAGCAATAAGAAATGAACTAGACATTGGAGCTGAAGACCTTAAGTGCTTGCTTTTTGCCCATTGACCAGATAACTAGAACTATCTGCATTATCTATGCCACATGGGGTTTTTATTATTTTTACCTAAAGACGTCTTTTTTGGTAATAACAAACTTTTTTTTCTTTTCTCAATACACCTTTAAAGGTTTTTAAATTGTTTCAATCTGGTCAAGTTGAGATTTTTAAGAACTTCATTTTTAATTTGTAATTAAATGTTTACAACTTGATTTTTTTCAAAAAAGTCAACAAACTGCAAGCGCCTGTTAATAAAGGTCTTAAATAATTGTCCAAAAAAAAAAGCATCAGCCTAGTCCCTAAGCCACACTGCTGCTATGCTAAGGAGTGAAGAGTTTCAGAGAATCTTCTTCTTTTGCAAAAGAAAGGAGAGTAGTTGCCAAGAACACAAAACTCTCAATTTCAAAACATATCACCTGCTCTTTCTCAGCCAATCCTAGAGTATTTATTTCAATCTTTTGTTGCTGATGTAAAATGGGGACTGGACAGGTGTCTTAAAGACTCAAAGCATCCAAGGTCCACCCAGCCTCTGTAGTCATGATTTCCAGTTGGTTCGGTTGGTCACTGAACAGATGGAATGGGTTTCTCCATTTAGTGCCCATATGAAACTCCCAAGAAGATCATTTAAATACAAATTCTAGGGTCCCATGCCCAAATATTCTGGTCCAATAGGCCTGGGGTGGGGCCTCAAAATATGCATTTTTTAAACAAACATAGGAAAATTGTTAAAATTGCAGGCTTCAGAGACAAATGTACTTGAGTCTGAATACTGCCTTAGGTCATTAAATAGTTGTGGCACCTTAACAAGGTAGCATCTCTGAACCTCAGTTTCTTCATCTAGAAAAGGATGTTGATAATTACTACCTCTTAAGATTGTTGTGAATTTTTAATTACTAAATGCTTCAAGAAATCCTTCAAGAGCAATAGCTTTTGTTTATGTGTGTATGTGTTTCCTAGAGAGTCTGAGAGGATGGAGTTTTGCCAGCAGTCCAGATTGAACGCTTTTTCTCGGAATCAGGTCAGCAGCAAACATGCTGCTGGGTTGGACAAAGTCAACCCAACAGAGAAAGCAAAGTAACTAGGCCCGCAGCCCCCAGGCACTGCTGATTTGTGTTCCTTGTAAGAGACTTTACTATTTGGAGCTGAACTCTATTATAGACTCACAAATGCATTGTCTCTGGCCTTGAAAAATGATCCTGAGAAAAATAAGTAAGAGGAGAAACCATGAGGCAAACATGACACCTACTGGCAGCATGAGGGCCCTGCTTAGCTGACTCAGCCTGGATTAATCCTTGAGGGATTCATCCCACTGCCCTCTTCCACACAAAATGCTATCACCGAGGAAATAAGCACAGATGTGGCAAAGGTTTGCATGCAAAAAGTTTACATCAAGTATTATTTATAAAAGTGAAATATTGGAATGACTTGGTGTTCAATAGCAGGAATTGGGTTAAATAAATTTTGGTACATCCATACAATGGACTATCAAGCAGCAATTAAAAGCTATGCTTTAAAATCCCTTTAATAACATGAAGAAATAGCCATATTAAGATAAATACAAAAAGCAGGTTATAACACAAAACAAATAGGATAATGATTAAGTAAAATTAACGTATGTAGATGCTCATAGAGAGAAATTTAGAACGAAATGTAGAAAGTGAGCGTCTCTAAGATTAGTGTTTTCTTCTTTATACATTACTATATTTTTCAACGTTCCTGCAATAAACATATATTACCTTAAGGAATAGAAAGCAAAGGAATAAAAAATAAATTTTTCAAAAAGAAAAATAATTTTAATGACATTTTAAAAGAGAACTCTGATGGAGCAGCAGTAAAGAGCAGAAGTGAAGAGTTGAGACTCAGATCTCAGGAAACATGATCAGAGAGGCTGATGAGAAACAGAGACTGGTCTTCATGATGACATTAGCAGCATCAGATACTGCCACTTTGCTGGACAGCGGAACAAAAGAACAAAAGAATGAGGCTACATCATTATCTAAGAAGCAGAAAGTTTCCCTGGCCTAATCATCAGACTCTTACAACTGCCTCTTCTTTCGTATTAGCTTTAGAGAATTTTCTTACATAAATGCCTGTGATTAAAAGGTCTTCCCTGCTGGGTGAGTGGGTACAACCATCTGTGTCTCTTCAATGAATGTCTAATTGATGCACCTATTATTTCCCCCACAGTATCGGGCAAGATCCTGGTTCTATCACACACCAACTCTGTGGCCAAAGGGAAATCACTTGACTTCTCTGAGCTTCACTCTTCTTATTGGTACAAAGATAACAATAGCCACCCAACCGGACCTCCCACAGTTACAATCTCTACATGAGAAAAACGTGCTTTGAAAGCAATCCCATGCAAATCACATGCAAAGTCATAGTCAACATCCTTTATTGAGTAATTAAGTGACAGATACTTCACCGGGTGTTTTCTTACATATTATTTCATTTAATCATCATAAAAAGCATATAAGTGAGTATAATGCCCATTTTACAAATGAGAAAATTAAATATATAACCTGCTCAAAATTGAACATGTTTTTACATTGCAGAGCCAGGATTTGAATTCTGTTCTATCTCCAAATAATATGCTCTTAAATAATATGCTGTTCTGCTCTATAGAATCTTAGAGTTCAAAGGGACCCAACAGATCATTAGATTGAACCCCTGTAGTTTGCAGACGGGAACACCAAGGCCCAGAAAGGGAACATGACTTGCCCATACAACCAGCAAGAAACACCACAAACTGCACTTCACAGGACACTAAGATCTTCTGCACGTTCTTCCAGCCAATGTGGTTCCTGGTCACTCAAGCCCCAGGGAGTGGGCTGGGGTTCCTGTTCTCATTTAGCACCACTTCTCCACTGCTGGTAACCAGAAACTTTTGAATCCACCCTGTTATTCAGTGGCCAAATTACATATTCTGAACTGTACTGGGTGAACCTTTGAACTTCTGGGGAAAGCGAACTTCCACACAATCAAGTTCTCAACATCACCAAAGCCAGTGGGGGGGGGGCAAAAAACCCACAAGTAAGAGGGATCTAAGGTCACCAGCCAAGCTGAGCCCTAGATAAAGAATGTTTATCATCTTAACTAGGACTCTTGAGGGTGAAAGGTGATGCCACTAATCATTACAGTCACCATGTTCATAAGGTAAAGCTATTGTCAGAAGCACCACGTTGAAGGAGAAACTATCAAGGAACAGAGGTGCCAGAACCTAAGTCAAAAGGTCTGAGGCTAGAAGCAGAAAGAATGAATCTGTGTTTGAGCAACCCTCCAGGTTGTGGTCCTGAAACAGGCAGATGATTTGCTCTTCATCGATACCTAAGTGTCACTTCTCTGGCACTGTGCCTTAGCCCATGGGCAGTGATAGAAATGACTGTGGTATATGCCAAGATCACAAACAATTTAAAAGTCAGCATACAAAGCAAGTATGTATGGACATAGGATTCACCACAAAAATGTTCCCCATTTAGCTCACTCCAGCTGCAATTCTATGAATAAAGCATTTCCCCCTTAAACTTTTCACTTTTCCTTCCATTTTTTATGTCTGCATGAAAGAGGAAAAACATAATCAAGTAACCATTTCCTCTTGCATCATGAAATATGATGTAGCCTCCCAATAAACCAAGGCATGGTAAAAGAGAGTAATCTAGAAGTCATGCCTACTCATCGGGTCTAACTAGTAGGATGACTGATTTTTCTTTTAATCAAATTGGCTTATTATCAATGACCATGCAACAGACCCAGAGGGCATCTAAGTTGACCATTCTGGCCCACAGTGTTAGCTCAAATGACAACCTAGAAGCTCTCTGGTCCTCAACCATAGATGGCCACAACTTAAAGTCCTGTGCTCTGTGGACTCTACTGACAGTAAGACTGTCCCTGATTCCACTGCTATTTATTCATTCCTTTAACAAACCCACTATATGCCAGTCACTGTTCAAATAAACAAAACAAAGATCCCTACCTTTGTGGCACTTATATCTTAAAAGGATAAGGCAAACAATAAAAAGCAAACATATTAAGTAAGTCAATTGTACAGTATATGAGAGGGTAATAACAAAACAAAGTATAACAGAGTAAAAGAATTCAAGAGTAAAATAGAGGGAATTCAGGAAGACTGCACCAAAAAAAATACATTTTAGCAAGGATTGGAAGAAGATAAAGAAATTAGCCATCAAGTTATCTGGGGAGAAAATACTCCAGGCAAAGGAAACAGCCTGTGCAAAGGTCCTGAGGTAGGATCAAGACGGACATGTTTAAGCAACAGCAAGTAGGCCTGTGTGGCTAGAGCAGGGTGGGCAATGGGGGAGGTTAGTCAAAGATGAAGTCAGAGTATTGTTAGAAGACAGATCACAGAGGGTGGAGCAGGCCACTGTGAGGACATTGGCATTTACTCTGAGTGAAATAAGAACTATTGCAGGCTTTGAGTGGAGGAGTGACATAATCTGACCTACTTTCTTAAAGAATCACTCTTCCTGCTACACAAAGAATAGACTGAAGGGGAGTAGGGTAGAGGCAGGAAGGTTTGATAAGAGGCTCTTAGTAACCGAGGCAAGAGATGATGGTGGCTTAGACCAGTGCGGTAGCAATGGAGGTGGTAAAGGGTGATTGGATTCTGGATGTATTTTGAAGATACACCCGGCCAGGCTATTTCCTGACTAGCTGGGTATGGGTTGTGAAAGACAGGAGTCAAGAATGGCTCCAGTGTTTTTGGCTGAGCTATGGGAAGAATGAAGCTACAGTCAACCGAGATGGAGAAGGCCATAAGTGAAGCAGGTTTGTGGGGGGAAGAACAGAAACTCAGTGGGGGCACGTTGAGTTTGACCTCCCAGTGGAGCTGTCCGGTAGGCAATCGGATATACAAATCTAGAAAGCAGCTGAGAGCTCTGGGAGTTATCAACATACAGGTGGTATTTAAAGACTTGAAGCTGGATGAGGTCAACCATGAACTAACTGAGACAGAAAAATGAAGAGGACCAAGAATGGAGCCCTCGGGCCCTTCAACATTGACAAGTCTGAAGATGAAGAGCAATCAGCAAAAGAGACAGGAAAATACCGATGAGTTGGCAGAGAACTAGGAAAGTGCAATAAGATTCTAATTTCAATGGGCCTACAGGCCAGGAACATTCTATTCTGCAATAACTTTTTTCTTTGGTTCCCTGAATCAACGTGGATAAATTCCATACCTCTGAGTGCTTTTTTTCTTTGTACTTAATGCCCAATCATTTCCAGCCCTCTCCAAACGGTTACTGTGTAGATCTGGTGACAGCCAGAGCGGTAAATGGCTCAGCTGGGCAGCCTGTTTGCTGCTCACCTACATCCCATGTCCAGAGGGAGAACTGTGAACCAAAACAGAACCCATGAATGGTGCCCTACCAACACCACCAAAACACAGAATGAGAGAATGCTCACGCAAGCTGCCCAGGGCAAACTCTCTGGGTGTCACGCAGCTTTTGGGAGCTCAGCAGCATGTAGAAGATGATGTAGTGAACCTGGGGAAGAGGACAGATAGACTCCAGGGCCCAGAGCATCCTACAACTTGAGACACGTAGCCTATTGCCTCCAGAAGAGTCTTGCCCCATATCCTGTGGGCCACAAGCTGAAGCTGCTCCAAGGAGGAAACAATGTCTAGGAATTGATTTCTCAGGTTCTGAGAACACAGAAATATCTTCAAGTCTTCAACTCTACCATCTGATTTATACACTGATTCGTGTTTGAAATTCCACCATTATCAGAGTTTCATCTCTTGATTAAAAAATGTCTTTAATAAACCCTGCTGTCCTCACTCTCAGCTCAAAATGGGAACATAGAGCTTGATAGGGAGGAATGGGAAGAAGGGAGAGGGCAGGGGATGATGAGGACGAAGAAAGCCCCCTCCACTTCCACACCCACTGCCCAGGAAGGAAACGGTCCAGAACAGGGAAGTAGAAATGCAGCCTCCTTACCTGGAGTTTCCCCTGTCGACATGAAGGAGGGAATCATCACCTGGATGAGTCGGAGACTCTTTGGCTTAGGCTTTGGTTGAAAGCAGCCTATGCAAAATTCTTGGGCCTTCTTTGCCACCACAGAGGAAACAGCCTAAACACAAAGGTCTTGCTGGTACACAGAAGCCAAGAGGAGACCAAGTATGACTATTCTGAGGGTCTGCAGGCAGGTTTCTCACCCACAGCCTGAAGGAGCCTCAACTGCTCTCCCTCCTTTACCTACTTCTTCTGGCCTTCTGTTCCCCACTGAGTTCTATATCTCACCCAAAAACTTTACCCAGTGCTGGAAAAGACTCTACACTGTGGCTGCTCATTCCACTTTATTTCACATCCACGTTTCTCATCTCTTTTCCCTGGGATTTCCTCACATGTCCTTCTTTTGAAGGAGAGAGGTAAAAGGAGGCCAGAGGCAGACCTAGGGAGTTCCCTGGACCCACTGCCGCTGGTTCCTATTCTGTTTCTAAGTCACCACTTCTCTGAGGGCAACACTTTCAGAACCTACTGGAAATTGAAGGCCAAATCCCTGGCCTTGAGCTCAGAGCCTCCCTTTGGCAGGCCCGGGGGAAGGAGACCAGGCACAGACAGCTCACAACCCAGCATCCAGCTCTTGGATATGAGCCTTGATCTCTCGCTGCATCTGCTCTCTCGGTGCCTAATTCCAGCTCTGTGGGAAGATTTGGTCCTCAGTAACTGTCCCATCCTTCCAGCTATGTCTGTCTAGCCAGAAGCTTGAATTCTTGTTTCTTTTTTTTTTTCTTTTTTACTTCAAATCACCATGTACTACATAACCCTTGGGGTGCCCATCTGAAACCCCAAAGCGAGTCACTTTGATTTGAAACAGAGATAAAGGATTAGCATAATACAGTGAAAAGGCATTTGACTGGATGGAAATCCCAATACCTGACTTCTGGTCCCAAATCTCCATTATTGTATAAACTTGAACAATTTACTTAAGCTCTCTGTGTCTCCATTTGCCCCATCTCCTCTGGGACAGGGAACGGCAGGCCTTGAATGAGGGCAGGGGTCCTGAGGGCTGGAGCTGGGTGGGTAGATGCCCAAGGCAGTCAATGGAGCCAAGAGACAGAAGGCAAGCCATGTTCTTATGGAACCCTGAAGGGGCCAAGCGCGGTGCCTCACACCTGTAATCCTAGTGTAATCCTAGCACTCTAGGAGGCCGAGGTGGGAGGATCACTTGAGCTTAGGAGTTTGAGACCAGCCTGAGCAAGACCCCATCTCTACAGACAGAAAAATCAGCCGGGCATAGTGGCGCGTGCCTGTAGTCCCAGCTATTCAGGAGGCTGAGGCAGGAGGGTCGCTTGAACCCAGGAGTTTGAGGTTGTGGTGAGCTATCATGATGCCACTGCCCTCTAGCCAAGGTGAAAGAGAAAGACTGTGTCTCAAAAAAAAAAAGAGAGAACACTGAGGGCCCAAACTAAGCGTACCAAGGTTCTCACCAAAATCAAGGGGCCAAAGCCAGGAGATACATTGTTACATTTTAAATAAGGTGGTTGGAGAAGGTGTCTCTGATAAAGGAGCATTTGTACAAAGTCCTAAAGCCAAAGGAATAGAAGCTGGATCAATACCTGAATATTTGTTCAATTATCAAATATTTATTAAACATCTGCCACATGCTAATATCTCTCCAAGGTTCTAGGAATACAATGATGACTAAAATAGACATAGTCTTTGCCCTTGTGGAACTTATAATGGAGTTTGGAACTTTGATATAATGGAACTTTGATAATGGAGATAGGGCCCCCCAAAGTAAGACAATATTATAATGACAAGTTGCAATAAGTATAATGAAGGAAATGAGCAAAGTGTGGCAATAGCAATATACAGAGGAGGATCTATTTTGATTAGGGGATGTGAGGGAAGGCCTCTGAGAAGGCCAAGAAACAGACAGCCATGTGAGTTGGGAGTGAAGGAGAATCCGAGTGGAGGAAAAGGATGTCCAAAAGCCTCCCTACAGCAGGAGAGTGCTGAGCAGGCTCAAGGAACCAAAGAAGCTGGTGAGCTGCAGCCAAGACAGGGAGGGAGAGAGTTGAGTTTCTGAGTGGGCAGGGACCAGTGGGCAGGGATCTGTAGGCCATAGTAAGGGGTTCATATTAATTCTCAGTGCAATGAAAAGCCGTTAGAGGGCCTTAGGCAGCATAGTGATAGGAGATCTGACTCATGTGTTTAAAATACTCCTCTGACTGCTACATCGAGTAGAGATTACAGGAGGGCAGAGTGCTGCAGGGAGTCCAACATACCACACTTGAGAGACCAGGGAGCAGGGAGCAAGATCAAGGGCAGACTCAGAGCAAGAGGCATCAAGACAATTGCCACAGACGAGACAGGGTGACTTGCAAGTGGATCATCCTGGCTTAAGATCCAGGATCAGGAAAGACAAGTTTCCTCATCATGAAATTCATTCAACAAGTATTTAATAGGCATCTACTATGTGCCAAGCACAAGGTTAGTCACTGAGGATAGACTAGTAAATGAAACAAAGTCCCTGCTCTTCTTATAGGCTCACATTCAAGAGGAGAGAGATAACACACAAACAGGTAACAGTTCCCCAGAAATCAGAGCCTGAGGCAAAAGCTCACAGCTAAGGCTTTATGGGAGAGGGTGCAATTTCAGGGACGTAAAAGTGAAGGAAAGTAGAAAGAGAGGTAGGGAAGGAAGAAGAGCAAGTACAAGCGGTGTGTTGCTGAGATGGCCAGCTTTGCAACAAATACAACTTGTTTCTCATCTCTGCCTCTTAGAGTCGTCATGGGAAATCACTGCACCTCAAAACAATCCACTGGACAGAGGAAGGGTAAGCACTGAATCTTCAGCCTCTTCCTATCCCCCGCCTCTCGTTGGTTTAAGACCACTATGCAGGGCATTAACTGCTTGTATTCCTGGGTTGTGTCACCTGGCGCCTGCGGGCAACCACTGGGGAAGTCAGAGCCTTGGATTCTACTCTCTAGGTCCCAGCCCCTGAACAACCATCTCAGCTCAGACTCCATCCACCCCATGCTGTGGTCTGCTAATGACCTTGACAGAGACCTATGACCTGGCTGGCCATCACACATTGGCCTGATAACATTTATGGGCCTCTGGGGAGTGTTGTAAGAAGCTTATATTTGATCAAAGTGCTGCCTTGAACTCTTTGACTTTGAAGAGAACTGCTGGACTAAAACATTCACAGTGAGTGAGTCAGCAAATCCTTCCTTCCTCTGCCAACCCTGATCATCCGCTTCACAGCGTGCCCGGCCTCAGGCAGCGTCTGGACGAGGTCTCATCCGTGACTGCCAGCCTCCTGTAGCAGAGAAATTTATTCTCTTGGGCAATTCCTAGGTATCCGAAATTTTTCTTGGTTTCTCATATACTCTAATCCCTCTGCCTTCTCTCAAGGTAAAATGTTAACAATTTAAATACCCAAAAATGCTCTTCTTCCCTTAGATGAAACTTTCTAAGCTCCATCAACTTGTATATAGGTCTGGGGAAGAAATACAATGATCTGAAGAAAATCTGAGCTTAGTTGAAGCAACTTTGTTTTCCTTTAATAAACTCACATTTCCAACGCAGGAACCAATTGCATGGAAAGGAAGCACGAGTGGCTGAATTTAGAAATCTTCTAATCTAAATTTTTAAAGCCTGAGGTCTGTAACTTTTAAAGTCTGTAACTCCTGTATTCTTCTTCCACAACTTTGACCCTATAGTTTATTAACTGTGATGAAGGACCAAATATATCAATCTAAGAGAACATTGTAACTCCACATGGTATACAAGAAAAGAGAAAGGCAGTGTGGTACTGTGCCTTAAGGTCATGTGTAAGCACTGCAGTGCTTACCTATTGCAGTGGATATTTGTTGTTCTTGTTTGTATAGCATCCTTTCTCTAGACCTTCCTTTGGGGAGTCACCTTTTCCCCACCTTCATCCCTGTGGTTTGTTGAGGTTAACCCTTCCCCCAGCTATAGGGATGAGCATGAGCCACAGACCAAAGCCAATCAGTGCATTCCATCTGCCAGCCCAGAGATGAATCAGCAAATGTCCCAAAACCAATGGCAATCAGGCCTAGGACTTTGCAGAACCATTGCACAGGGGACAGGTAGTCTTCTTTCACTAAAACTGGAGTTATGGGGCATGAACTGGGGGTTACTAGCATCCATCTTGCCCCCAGGAGGAAGCACGTAACTAAATTTAAAGGCTACCCAGAGGAGGCAGAGCAGATGGATAAGAAGAGATAGGGTTCTGGAGTCAGCTGTGTCTAAAGTCAGAGACGTGAAATAAATTTCCTTTTTTGCTCAGGTAAATTTGAATTGGGTTTTCTGTCACTTGCAACCAAACGAATCTTAAATGATTCATCCTCTTTGGATCTTGACAGCTGAAACCTTAAAATGAGGATGTTAAAAACTAGTCAGTGTTTCTCAGTGGAGGCACTATGGATATTTTGGGTAGGACAATTCATTAACATGCAAACTGTCCTGAACCTTCATTTTTTGCCCCTGCCCTCTAAATACCAGAAGCACCCCTCAGTCTTTATGACAATAAAGCATCCACTACCCATTCCACTACATAGACACACACACATACACACACACACACACACACACACACACACACACACGTTTCCAAATGCCCCCTGGGGAGTAGTGCTACCTCCAGCTGAAAACCAGTAAAGTAGAAAATCTCTAAGCTCCCTTCTAACCGAGCTGAAGTTAGCCATGTCATGTTTCAGAAATTAAATTCCCTAGAGTCTGGTCTTAGCATCAGCTGAGAACAATTTAATCTCTGTGTTCACTTCTTTGTAAAATGAGGACACTAATATACAGCTATATGGGTCAACCTATCAAAGGATTATCACGATAAATTCCAGGTTTGAAATAATTCTAATATAACCTAAAGTAGATCCTTAACATTCCCAAGGAAAATATCCTAAATGCTTTTGAATACCATTGTTACATATAATTTGCCCCATTAAATAGACAGTAAAAAAACCCAGAAATTTTAAAGTGATTTTTTTCATACCCTTAATTCCTCTGTTAGTAAAGGATTAAAATCACTTATAAAGCTACTCCCTGCAGTGGTCATTTTCCTAGATCTCTTTAATTACATCTCCAGCAAGAGCAGTTGGCTGTGGGGAGGAGGGTCATTTTTACAAAGAAACGGGGTGTGTCACTTCCCAAGTGTTGCTGCAAGGATGACTAGAGAACAGTGAAATTGATGGCTGGTAGTCAGCTATGCTCATTCACTTCTCCACGCCAATCTCTTAGCTTGTGTAATTTACTACATATCATTCTTTGTTAGCCAAAACCACAAATGTTAAGTCCCCGAATGCCAAGGACCTCCTGTACCACACAGTGCTAAGTAAGTATAAGAGAATAAAGTTTCCAGTGCTGTTTATAAGTTATCAGTTTTTAAATCTATTTTTTATGTTACCTTTGTGATCTTTGTGAATTCGGGTTTTTTTGCTTCAAGCCATGTTGTTTTCCCTTCTTGACAATTTTGTGGTCTTAATGTTAATTCTCAAACAAATGGTCTAAACTCTCCACTGGCAAATTTAGATCTGTCGAGAGAGTGGGCTATGTTCCAAGCGTTGCCTTTGAAATATGAACACAGTAAGATGACTTCACTTTGCGTGAGTACACCAACCAAATTCAGGCTGGGGAATACAGCCACGACACAGACAGTCCTTTCATCCCAGCTCTCTCCAAAACTGTCATAAATTATTGCTGTTGGATGTATTGCCAGGAGCCTGGAGCCAATTTTCATGTTTAGGAAGATTTGAGGGATATCCTATACCGCCTTACAGACTCAACTAGCTAACAACCTCTCCTCTCCACCTGAGCCCTTCCATGGCACGCAGCAGTGGCTTTGCACAATGGAATCTGCCCCTTGCAACGAAGCAGTAATTTCACTATTTGAAGGCTGAAAAAGATGTACCATAGAGGTCAGAGAAGTAACAGAGAAGGGGGAAGGAAGGGGAGGCAGTTAAACCACTTCAAAACTACTTTTAGAAGTTCAGGCTGCGTAGAAAGTGGCCCTGAAACCGAGAGTGAAACCTCAATCTTTGGTACATTCATCTTTGAAGCCAAAAGTTGATGGGAAAGGCTGGGTCTGAAAGCAGAACCCCATGCCTTCATGAATAGCAAATTTAAGTCATTTCCCCAAATTTCCTACGTTAGCTTTGCTTGAAATTACTGCGGTTGCCCTGAAGAGTCTCCCCCATCTTCTCTTTATTTCCTTTATCCCCCACCTTCATTCCTCAGATTTAGGTCTTGCAAAGAAACTGCGATTTTATTTTCAGCAGAATATACTGTGACCAGGCCTCGTGTGGGGCTCTGTGCACATTAAAGGAAGGAAAGTGTCTTGAATCTTGTCCTGTCCCTCCTTTATGCAGAGCGATCACCTCCAGCTGGGCCAAGTTGGTTGAGCAAATGTTCAGTTTTCACATGATTTTGCTGCAGCACCATAATGAATGTATTTCTTTGATGGAAGAAAGACGCTTCATGAAATAAACTGCTTGAGGATTTGGAGTCGGAGCTGAAACATGGACTGCTTTGTTCTTACAACAACTACTTCACCATCTAAAACATTTCTCCATTTTGAAGGATCTGTCGTTTCTCTTCCAGCCACAACCCTCAAGCTGCAATAGCAGGCTCATGATTTTTTTTTTAGATGCCAAGGTTATGAATAGTCTTTTATGAATATTTTCCTTTGAACTCATTTCTCTCAAAGAAGAAAAATACCCCTATGCGTTGCAGGGTTGACAGTAATAGACAAAACGTACAAATTATTCTCTTAGGGGCAGTAAAATGCTCCAAAATGCACATAGAAAAATTCCAAATGCAACATAATCTTTATGGAGCACTGCCTTTGCAGCTATAATTTTTAAAAACTAATATTTCTGACTGGCATGAATTATGTAGAACATATTTCAGAGATTAATATCAAAGTTAATACCTTAAAATATCTCCCTTTACATCATGATTGCTTTTCCTATATTAGTGCAAACTCTTAGTGAATAGAAGTTTAGGATGTGCCTTTTCAAAGGAAGAAAACCTTTATTGAATTAAGCTGCTTATGTTTTTATTTTCCTTTTATCCCATTTCAACATATCCACCAGCCTCCTCTAAAAGCAGTTCAACTAATGTCAACTTAACAGATTTACTAAATATCTGCTCTGAACAGGGAACACACAGAGAACAGTGGCCCCAACTAACTTCATCCACATGACAGGATCAATTTCCGAATTGTTTAATGAATCAAGTTTGTATTTCTAAATAATTGCTTCCTATTGCCAAAGACAATCTATGGATGCCTATGTGTTTCCAGAAAAAAATGCTGTAAGTAATTAACTGAACTCGAATATGATATAATTTACCTACACAAAAATTATCATAACTGTTGTGCTACTACTGTGTTACCTTAATATTGACTGTAGAGGTCATACTCAACAGTCGTTTTCTGTCTTCATCTCAACCCAAGACCAAAACAGCAAATACATCTCTAGTAATTACATAGTTTAACAGAAAAAAAAAGGCCAAAAAATTGTAATACAGTTTGATTACACCTATACAAGAAAAATGTGCATTAAAAAAAAGTCAGGAAAAATTAAAGAGCTAATGGTGATTCCGTTAATATATTGGGATTATAGTTTTCTTCTTTTCTCCATTTTCCAATGTTTTTGTTATTGACTATATTATTTTTATAATAAAAATGTTAAATTTGTAAAACTCTATAAAAATTGGACAATGCATTAAATTATATAATTCTTCGTTTATGTATATAAAAAAAGAAATTCACATGGCATTTAATTCTGATTTTAATTTCCATGAAATTAACCCTACAAAGATTCCTCAAAGAAATTTGAGAGCTTTCAAACTACATCTCTGTTTTGAATTATACATAATAGATTCTCATGTATAGAAAATCATAAAACTAAGGCTACATATTGCAACAACCATTTAAGTACTGTTTAGAAGACTATGATATTGAATAAATGAATCTGATTTCACTTCATGGTTTTTATCTAAAGAAGTTTTTAAAAGATATTTATTTTGTTTTCCTTACATGTTCCCTCTTTATCTGTAGATGAAAATTAATGAGCAACTTAGGACACAAAATAATTCTAAGATTCATTGATCTCATATTCAAAGACACCCACAGAATGAATCCATAGAAGTTTCCACACAGCATTTGTCTAGAATCAGATTATTTTAAATGATGCCTTGACTTTTGAATTCAATGCTGGAAGCAATTACCATAAACTAAATCAGAATATTACAAATGAAGATATTCTAACACAAAGACTTGTATGATTTTGTTTAGATTGTCAACCGTTGATTCATCCAAATTTTCTTCATTGTCATCCATGGTGTGCCAGACTTCAGGGAAAGGAGATGGTATCAGATGCAGAACTGGAACACCTAATAAAAAAGAACTGACTTGTAATTATGTGCATATTTCTAGTGAGTAAACTAGAAAGTGTCATTCTTCAAGCAGAGGGAGCTCTGTACCATATAAAGACAGCTGATAATTCATCATCTTCTGTGCACTTCCTTACATCTTACCCTTGGACTCCAAAATCATTCATTCATTTAACAAAGATTAATTAACTCAGTAAATGATTATAAAGCACCTAGTATGTACCAGTTCCTGTTCTAGGAGTTGAGGTTTGGTTAGTGAAAAGGCAAAGCCTTGCCCATATAGAGCTCACAATCCAGTGGAGAAAATTAACTAAACAAATATAAAACAGAATTATTAAAAGTGATAAGGCTTATTGAGAATAATAAAAATAAGGTAAGGGAATAGAGAATGAGGGGCAGGCAGCAGGACCAAGAAAGGACATATTTAAAGTCAGGGAAGGGCCTCCTTGAGAAGCTAACACTTATTTTTTTATTCTTATTTATTTATTTATTTATTTTGGAGACAAGGTCTCACTTTGTTTCCTAGACATGAGGGCAGTGGCATAATCATAACTCACTTGCAACCTCAAACTCCTGGGCTCAAGCGATCCTCCCACCTCAGCCCCCAGAGTAGCTGGGACTATTGGCCCACACCACAATGCCCAACTAATTTTTCTATTTTTTGTAGAGATGGGGGGGGGGTCTCACCAGGTTGCTCAGGCTGATCTTGAACTCCTGGCCTCAAGGAATCCTCCCTCCTCGGCCTCCCAAAGTGCTAGGATTACAGGCCAGCTGTAGAAGCTAACATTTAAAGAGACACTCACCAAAGGGAAAGGAGGCCCTGCGGAGATCTGGGGATGAGCATTCCAGGCATCAGCAGTAGCAAGTGCAAAGGTCGTAAGGTAGGAGTGTGCTTGGCCTGCTTAAAGAACTGCAAGAAGGCCAGAGTGGATGGATCAGAACAGCAGTGAGAGAGAGATGTAAGAGGTGATATTGAAGAGGGACAACAGAGTCAGAAAATGGAGGCCCTTAAAGATCAAAGTAAAGACTTGGGGTCTTATTCTATGTGATGGATTTAAAGCCATTAAATCTTTAAAACAGGAAAGTAGCATTTGATTTACATTTTTAAAAAGATAACTTTAGCTCCTATACATAGAATAGAGAAGCAAAAGCAAAAGCTAGAGACCAATTGGGAAGCTACTGCAAGGGTCCTTAGGTTGATTTAGAAGTCTACCATCTTGACACCAAGGATATTGCTTCCTTATTGACCAGAAAATGCCAGAGTTACACAAAGTGTAAGAATACACTCTAACTCTATGAAAGGGAAAGCAGAATGTCAGTGGGGTGTGAGCTTTCACAAATATTCTAGGTATAGGAAAAAATAAAGGTGCCCTCAAGGATTTGGAATGACTTTTATGAGAAACTAGAAGCCATGAGGAATGCCTTCATATGATGGATGATTTAATTAATTAATTAATTAAATTTAACAGTTCCTCAAACTTCTAGATTGTTGCAAAGCAGGGGGAATAGGAATTATCATTAAGGTCCAGTTCTGCATCTCAGTACTACACTTAGATGCCACCTTAAAAATCTAAAACTGAACGTGTGTAAGATGTGATTGTGGGACGGAGGGAAAGGGCAGAATTAAGGACGACTCCCAGGAGTCTGGCCTGAGCAACTGGATAAATGTAGACCATGTACCGAGAAGGGCAAGACTGGAGGAGGAGCACTTATGTTCAGGCCCATCATTCCTCCTATCAATGAACAATGGTGAACTCTGTTATTTCATTTAATAACCCAAAGGAGTGGCCTGGTGAGGGGATGTTAAAGCTTAAAATGCTACATCTGAATTGTACCTGGTGTCAACAAAGATCAGGTGAGGGAGTGTCTGGACTTCTTCCCTTCCATTCAATTTGGTTTAAGCATCTGACTTCTAGTTTACAGGCATATAATCAGAAGACGCATATTAGTAAAAGCTTATTTATAGCACAATGTGTAAAATTCTGTTTTAAAGAAAGGTACTCAATTAAATTAATTTTATTTTCTGTTTTAAATGATTTAGAATAGTTTTAGATTGGTTCAGGTCATTAATATCTAAATTTAGCATAATCTTTAAAGAAGGATGGTCTTAGTGATTCAAAGTGCACCAATTATTACTCATGTTTGATTTCATTCTCAAATTTATGCAGCCATTAGAGACCTGGAGAGTTTTACTGCTGAAGTGAGGTATCTGATGGCACCAGAAAGCTAAATAAGGTTTGGAAATGAGCCAAGCCTGAAAAAATTGATCTACTCTTAAGAGTGGACAGGTGGGCAGGGCGTGGTGGCTCGTGCCTGTAATCCCAGCACTCTGGGAGGCCGAGGCAAGAGGATTGCTTAGCTCAGGAGTTCAAGACTAGCCTGAGCAAGAGTGAGACTCTGTCTCTACTAAAAATAGAAAAATTAGCTAGGCATCGTGGTGCTCAACTTGGGAGGCTGAAGCAAGAGGATTGCTTGAGCCCAGGAGTTTGAGGTTACAGTGAGCTATGATGACGCCACTGCACTGTACCCAGGGTGACAGAGCAAGACTCTGTCTCAAAAAAAAAAAGAGTGGATAGGTGACATGTGGTCTCAGAATTTCAAAATGCACATAAAAAACAATAAATATAGTTTTAAAAAGTGCACTTGCACAAATACACAAACACACAATACCTCTTCTTAAAAATGGAATATGGTCATCCTGAATCACACCTCCATAACCAAAATTCTGGAAATACTGCTTCTCCGAAGAGTGATCCTGGAGCAGACCCAATTCATGAAGTTCGTGTTCTGTAGATGACAATTAGACAGTAGATTAACATCTATTTTTATCTGATCAAGACTCAGAATGTATCCTTCTTTAAGGAGTTCAAAATCTTTGTACACGTGGCCATAATTCTGAAAAAATTATGCAACAGTGAGCAGGGCCACACCCATGACAACAAACATCTGGGTTGAACTTGGGTGTGTACATTTTGGAGTAGGAGAAGAGTCACACATGGCTCTAGTCTTACAGGTGAGAACTTCCTTAGAAGTAGAGACTCAACAGAACAATGGAGAAAGAGAGAATGAGAAAACCAGAGGAAAAATGGGGGGAAAACACAGGTGTAGTTGCTTCTAAGGCCAAGATGCTGCATGAACAATGTTTTAAGATGAGACATGGGGATTAAAAGGGGAATACTCAAACAGAATAGGGATAAAGTACATCAAGTGACCACTATATGGGAAAGGGACACCTACTGTGATGTACATCAGTGGTCCTCAAAGTGTGATCCCTGACTGAGAACATTAGCATCACCTGGGAACTTGTTAGAAATGCAAATTATCTGGTCCCACTTCAGACTTATGGGAATTCTGGGGGTGGAGTCCAGCAATCAGTGTTGTAACAAGCCTTCCAAGTGATTCTGAGGCACACTAAAGTTTGAGAACCCATGGCCTGCATAACCCATGTGTCATACATTACAAGATGACAAGTGACCACATGAATATTATAATACAACCAAATGAAACTAGGATAGCTGTTTTTATTTAATTGCTAAATTTAAAGGGTGAAACTAGACCAACTGGTAAGCAAGCATATGTATTAATAATATGATTTTAGGAACAGTGAAAAAGCCCTAACTACCACCAAAAACAATATTCCCATTTCTTTATTGATACCTATAATTCCCTTTCCATAAGATACAACTTTTTCTTATACAGTTATAGATATGGTTTGAAATTAAATACCAGCAGGCAGGGAAGCATAATGGATTAAAATTGCATTAAAATTGCAATAAAATTGTCACTGATACAAGTTCATTCTGGTACGGGAAATAAAAGCGCACCAAATCCTTGAACGAGGGCCAAATCCAATTTCTTGAGGCTACCGTCAAAGTAAGGAAAACAAGCCGCAAGGAAGAGACCCAAGAAATTTATATTAATAATACCGTAATAACAATTCTTTCAAAGTAGGAACTGAAATTTGCCAAAGATGAGCATCTGAAGTTCAGGTAGAAATTTCTCTCATAAGATTCTAGCTCTGGATATTGGCAAATTCTTAACTCATGGCAAAAGCATGTTTTTCTCACTGCTTAGAAGTAATACCATTCTATCTTGCTCCAAGAAGTTTGTGTGGCTGACGAAGAATTTCGAGCACGAAGTTCTTGCCTTGAAAGCAGCCCCCTGGCCTGGAATCTATAATAAATGTCAATCTCATTTGCATGTTTCCCTGATGCCTGAAGGGTCTGTTTTGTTGTGTCTGGGGCGGGGTGGAAGTATAAAGGGAAGAAGCTATTCTCCTTTTCTTTCCCCAACCCCCAAACCCTCTTGAGCCATAGATATCTATGTTCCTTGGCCTGGTCTGGCCTGACCTCGTCTGGTCTAGACCACTCCCACTCATTTGGCTCTAAATCGTCTTTTAAACAGCTCTTGAAGGATCTGGCTTTCTCTTCATTCTGATCTCTTACTTCTTTGGAAAATGAGCAGAGATTATACTAGATTTAAAGGACAATAATGTCTGGATAAGGTAGAAAATAGAAGATGACAAAGACAGATGGAAAAGAAAAAAAATTAAAGAATATCTTTTGGTATCACTAGAAGAATATAACATTCATCATTAGCCAACATGATTTGCTGAGTAAAGTTTTCCCCAGAAATGCCTTGCATATGCTTCAAACAGAACCGTAGGAAAATATTCTCAAGCCATTTCTAAGGAAACTGAAATGTAGTATTGTATGTTTCCATTTCAAAATATAGTTTCATGCAGGAAAATAAACTGGGCCTACTGAAAGAAGATGAATAGGAATAATAGATAAATCCATAAAGCAAGAAAAAAGCCAGTAAAGTATATTACATATTTAAAGCAAACGCTTTAATTATAAATTTTGAATTTTAAAATGTAGTGTTTGTCAATAGGAAGAAACCATATTTTACTCTTTAATAATAGTGGTACTTACCAATTGCCTGAAGTCTATGAAACCATCTGGCAGAGTTTGGAAAAAAATTGGGAAATGTTGGGTTTGGAGCTCCAATTAAATCCAATAAGACCAATAAATCCTAAGGGAGAAGAAATATTGTTTAATCACTGTCACCAAAGCATGTTTCATATTCATCAACAGGGAAAAACAATCAGTGAAAACTAACTGCATATCAGAAATTGAGAATAATATGGGGAGTTGCATAAATGAACAAAAGATTTAATAACATTGTATGCTAATTATTTTGGAGAACTTTTTAAATCTCACTTATGCTATGTGGACAAATGGCAAAGTGTTGATTCTTTGTGTGTGTAACTCCAAAAGCATATCATTAAGGATAAATTAGAAAGAGGATATCTGGATGAATATTTCATAGATTTAAAAAGAATACATTTACTTTATTTTCAGATGGGAGTCCAAGCCTGTCTGATCTTCTGTTTTATTCTAATTAGCCATTTTTTCCTTAACCTGTAATGATACAACCGCCAAAAGAGAGCACTTGGATAGTAACTATTTATTAATCAAGCAGCATCTAAGAAAAATTCCTCATATAGGAGCTATATGACATTGTGTCTATGGATCTCCATTTTCTTATACATCAAATGAAGAGCTCAAACTAGCTGATCTCTAAAAAGGTCCTTCTGGTTATAACCCTCTATAATTAAACCAGTGTTCCCTAACTTGTTTGAGCCACAAAACAGCAAGCTTGAGGACTCCCTGAAGACTACCCCCCAGATTAAGACTTCCTGATTTATACAAGTGAAATAATGTGGGGGTAAATATCTAGCATAGATCCTGACACATAGTAGATAAATTTTTCAGAGTCTATTATTCTAAAGACGTAGTATGTATAAATTCATGAATGATAAATATATTCATTTTAAGAAAATTAGGCTTGTTTGAAATAGGAACATGTGCACGAGGTTGGACAGGCTACTGGAGTTTGTTTCTGGGGGGGAAAATGGCCTTAACTATCACTGTGGATTCATATATTTGGACTGATAAATAAATAACTTTGTTCAGCAGCCAGGTTCTCTGAACCCTTTTTAGCTACTTGGGCACACGTGAATGAATGAGGTGCTGCCCACCTTCCCCCGACCATTATGAGCTGCCACTGGGCAATAGGAGGGACAGCGTGCCAGCAGGAGGTGTGTTAGAGTCATAGAAGACACTGAATGTGGCCACGTGGACTTACAGGGGGAAGGTCAGTGATAGGCAAAGAGCAGGAAAGAGTGGAGGGGTCAGGAATAACTGGTCAGTTCACAGATGGGGGGTCAGGGATGGATGGTGGCTCTGGGAAGAATGAAGTCTCAAGGGTAGCATGAGGTTCCAAGTTGGGGTTAATGAGGATTCAGGGACTGAGTAAAGACCAAATATGGGAAGAGAGTCAGAGCGGGGAGAAGACTCAGGGGTGGGTATGGAGTGTAGGTCCAGGAATGGGGAAGAAAACGAGGCTGTGTGTCACACCCATTACTTAGTAATAATAGCAGGGTTTTAAGGCAGCATCAAAATTTCCCCACCCCCATGTCAAAAATGCCACATCAAAACCAACACATCAAACTGTCATATACACTCTGGAGTCACTGTAATGCTGTGAAGGCACCGAGGAAATTCTTCACTACCACCCTCTCTTGTCGTACTTCCCAGGACCCCATACTCCTCAGACTTTAAAAATGCCTGTGAGAAGGGATCTGCTCTCTCTACCTCTATACAGCACTGGGGGAATGTGCTCCCATTGGACCCAATTGCATCTTAATCTGACATTTTCTTAATCTGATTTTTTACATCATTTTAATTAAGCTCAGTGAAACATGGCTTCTAACCCAGAATCATTCTTTTTAGCTCTGGGATTCCTCAAAAACTCAATGCCTGCCAAGGAATGTTCTATTATAAACACTCTGCTCCAAGGATGCCATGGCATTTTTAGGTCTTTACTTTGCTTTAGCAGCCTCCTCCCTGGAGGCAGAGCCTGCAGCTGCAGCGCCATAGAAATTACCCAGACTAACCATGCCATGCAGTTGGTTGGTGTCTCTTGCTCCAGGTGGGTGCGGGGTCGATGCCATCTTTGCAGCTAAGTGTCGAGACCCGTAAAGAGAATCTTGAGGAGACCAGTGAAGAAAAGCCTCTTCCCCATCAAAGAAAATAAGCTGCAGTGACAGATCTGGCTTGGAGTCTGAAACATTCTGGTAAAAAGAACAATAGAAAGATAGCAAAAATGCGGTGATGATTAAAAAATAGCATACTTTCCTATTAACCCATGAAGGAAGAAAGACACCCAAGCAAGTGCCACTGTGCCAAAATTTATTTCATACCACTTCCTCACCAAAAATCATCACACCTCCCACTGTCTTCACCCATATAAATCACCTTCTCCCACTTCCTCTGAAAATAGAAGTCTTACAATTTTTTTCTTACTCATCAGAGAACTTTGAAACTACAAAATGGCTATGATGTGATGAACAATGTGATAT
This sequence comes from Daubentonia madagascariensis, assembly GCA_023783475.1. NCBI lineage: Eukaryota > Metazoa > Chordata > Mammalia > Primates > Daubentoniidae > Daubentonia > Daubentonia madagascariensis. Next base: position 31,732,557 of record JAKFHU010001035.1, on the reverse strand, counting down.
GCCACCCAGTTCCTTTGCAGCAGGGTGTGTTGTCCTGGCTGCTGGGAGAGCTGTTAGCCACTTTAGGGACTGCCGTAGCTACTTCTCCAGGGAATATCCTATATCCAGTGGCTGACCTGTGCAGGTCCTGGGGACTCTCTGAAGGGCCACTGTACCTCCAGAGCTCACCAGCAGTTGCCTGAGGCTGTTGCTGTTGTACAGCAGGGGTTGGCTGAGGCCATACATTGCAGCTCAACTTCTCCCTCTGCCCAGGCCCATTTCTTTCCCCTCCCTGCCACCAGGGTTGATCCAAGGCCACTCCCTAATAAATGACCTGAATGCTAAACTCCACATCTGAGTGCACTTCCTAGGGAATCCACCCTGAAACAACTGCAACTCCTTCTTGCTTCTCACCTTATTTAACTCTGCAAGTTAACTCTGCAGACTTAAATCTCCCCTAGGAATTCTACTGAGACACAAAGAATAATAATTATAGCCTTTCCCTTGAAAGAGCCTACATTTCAGTTGGGTTAGGGAGAGATAAAACAAATACATGACCATGGCGAAACGTGCCAACGGCCACAAATGCAACATAAAAGTCCTCTGGAAATTGGATGGAATGAGAAGTGGAATCCTTGAGGTGTCAACAAAGGCTCTATGAAAGAGACAGTATTTGAGCAGGACTAAGAAGGGCGAGTAGGATTCTGATTGATTTTACACTTTCCACTGTCTAACAACTCTCACCTTTCAGATTAGTCCTGGTACTCCAAGCCCCACAATCTTTCAGTCCCACGGGAAACCCTAATCTCTTGAATCTTTCACCTTTTCACAGTCCTTCACCCTCACAATGTCCTCACTTCACTCCACGTATGGTTTAAATGCCAGTCAATCATTCCAATAGCTCGTTGCGTACACCCTCAACTCCCTCGCCTCTCTCTCTGCCTTGGTCAAAGTGTCATGGCACAAACAGAACATTAAGTCCATCTTGCCTACTTTGTGCCTGCACTCATGCAGCTAAATCTAACTAGAGAAAAATATTTATATATTTTTCTGGTCTTGCCTAAAATACATGACCACAAACCTCGAATTGGCCTTTCGTGTTGACTGGCAAGTATTTTCTTAGTTCAATCACTCTTGCACTGTCCTAGTATTTCACATTCCTCCCGTCTCCAGCACCTCACCCATCCTCGCTCCCAATGGATGACCTTGATTATTTCTCGCCACACTCATATTAGAGGCCGCTCTCTCCACTTGTGTGTAAAATCCTCTTCCCTCTCATCTGCTCAAGGACATCGTTCTAAGAAATACCATTTCTCTCCTACATCATCAGTTTTTCTCTCAGCTGAATAATTCCCATGAGCCTACAAACATGCTCTTGCTTCTCTTACCTTAAAATGTTTGACCCTACTATCTCCACCAACTACTGCCCTATTATTATTTTTTTGTCCTATCTACAGCAAAACTCCTTGAGGGAATTGTTTGTTCACATTGTCTCCAATTCTCCTTCTTTAACCTGCCCCAATCAGGCTTTATCTTCACCTTCTACTTCTGCAACTGCTCTTGTCAAGGGCACCAGTGACCTCTACATTGCTAAGTCCAATGGTCAACTGTCAATCTTCATCTTCCTTGACTTATTGTCAGCATTTGACATAGTGGATCACTCCCTCCTGGATACAGTTTCTTCATCTGGCTTCTAGGACACCATCTTCCTCCTACCTCAGTCAGCACTGGTGGTTCCCTTCATCACTCTTTCCTCTTAATGCTGGAGAGCCCCAGGACTCACTTCTTGGTTCTCTTCTCTTCTCTGTCCACACTCACTCCTTTGATACCTATTTTTGTGGCTTTCAATTATATACATATATATACACACAATATATATATACAATAATACATATACATACAGACAGGTATATATATAAGCAAAAATTCAAAAAAATTTATTTCCAGCCCTGACCTCACTCCTGATCTCCAGCCCTGTATATTCAATAGCCAAATGAACATCTCCACACAGATGTTTAACAGACATCTCAAACCTAAAGTGTCAAAACTCAACTCCTGATTCTCGTCCTGAAATCTGCATTACCAACAGTCCCCTTAGCTAAACTGATGGCAACACCACTGTGCAGTTACTCAAACCAAAAACCACTGGAGTTCGTTCTCTCTCTCTCTCTCTGCATACACACACCACCCCCAATCCAGTTCGTCCTGCCTCTGAAAACATAGTTCCCGCCATTCCTCACCATGTGCCTCTCTTTTTCGTTTCCTTTGTTTTCTTTGAGCCTAATTTATCTCCATAATTATGTGGTCAAACTCTCCAGATACTATAGCACTTTTGTCTCTCCCGAGTCCCTCTGGTTTTGTTTTTATGGGTGCACTCCTCCTGGAGTCCTCCCCTGCTACCTCCAGCCTGGGCTCCTCCTGGGCCTGCTGCCCACCTGTTCTCTTAGGTCTCCCCTCACCCGAACCCCATGACTTCCTCTTCCATGATTTATTCCTTGATTTTGCTGGAGCATATCTTGAAGCAACTTTTAAAAAAGAAACAGTATATGGGAGTGAAAATTGTTGAGACTTATGTCTGAAAATGTCTTCATTCTATTCTCCTATTTGATTTGGCCGGGAATGAGGATTCTAGGTTGCAAATTATTTTTATTTAAAATGTTTAAGGCACAATTTCATTGTTTTCCAGCCCCCAAGGTTTCTATTGAGAAGTCCAACGCAATTCTCATTCCCAGTAGTTTTTGTTTTGTTTTGTTTTTTTGAGACAGGGTCTCGCTTTATCACCCAGGCTAGAGTGCAGTGGCGTCATCATAGCTCACTGCAACCTCCAACTCCTGGGCTAAAGCGATCCTCCTGCCTCAGCCTGGGATTACCTATAGTGCCATGCCAGGCTAATTTTTTCTACTTTTTATAGAGACGGGGGCCTCACTCTTGCTTAGGCTGGTCTCGAACTCCTGGCCTCAAGCAATCCTCCCGCCTCAGCCTCCCAAAGTACTAGGATTACAGGCATGAGCCACCATGTCCAGCCTCCCAGTAGTTTTTATATGACCTATATTGGAATGAATCTCCAGAAGTAATAATCACCTCTTTTTTTTATCATTGTTCATCTCTCAAGAAAAGATATTTCTTCTACTTTAGTATCCAACCATTTTACTGATTTTTTTTAAATTTTGCAAATAGAATTTTTAATTTCCAAGAGCTCTTTCTTATTCTGTGATTGTTCTGTTATTGTAGCATTCTGTTTTTGTTTCATTGATACAACTTCTCTTATCTCGGAAAGGATATTAAAAATCGTGCCCTTTAAATTATCTTCTGCTCCTTGTACACTATTTCCTCCGACCTCATTTTTCAATTTGTACAATTTGTTTTGCTTTCTTCCAGTCAGTGTTTTCACTGAGAATCACCAAATGTCACTGTCTGGGATTTTTCTGTGGGGTGATTCACATTCTCTGGAGAAGCATCCTCCAGTTTCCGATCTACTGGGTATACACTGGCAGTTGGCTTTCTGGTGCTGGAAACGGGGGAAAAGACTGGAGATCTCAATGTTCAATGTATAAACTTTCAGCTAATCTCCCAATTTCCATGGGGTATCTCACTATTGCCCTCCTATATGCCTGGTATCCCAAAGTCCAGAACCTCCCTGATTCAATTTCTCTGCAAAAATATTCTCTCAGCTCCTGCAAGGGCACAGGTGGGGCACTTGCCTACCTGCCTGGGGTGGGGTAGGGTGGAGTGGGAATCTCTCATCTGTATATCTACTCCTTATACAGACTTATAAATACTCTCTGCTCCGGCCCCCTGCTTCATCTGTGCCTTCCTGAGCGTATCACACCTCCAATCCCTGTGCCTTTCCAGGGTTCCATCAGGGGACCAGCTGGCTTTTTCCTCCCCCCACCCAGAAAGTGTGACTTCTCTCCACTCTGATATGTCATTTGCCATCCACTTTCTACCTTCATATTGTGGTTCCCATTAATAGATGTTCTCTACTTTCTTCAAAAATGGAGTTTCCCTGATTGTTTTAAGGGTGATTTCATGAAAAGGAGAACAATATCTTTATCACCTGAAAACTGAGTTATTTTTATATGCTAATGATTTCAATTGTCTTCATATGGCTCCTTTATTATACCACAAGAAAAGGACAGTTTATTTTGCTTTGATTCTCCCACAACCCCCGACAGCATTAAGCAGAGGATGTGTCTGTGCAATATACATGCACTCAGGGTTAATAAGCATTAAGTAATTAAACAGATTTTCTCATTGGCAAAAGGTATAAGGTGCCTACTTCAGTAGAGACATCCTAAGCTTCCAGTTGTTTAAAGGGCCTTGACTAGTTCCAAAGTTCTAGCTCCAAATCAAACAGCAAAATCACAGAACACGGGGTCAGAATGAGACCGCTTGGAACCAGAGGCATTCTGCTTATGCCCACGGCAGGGGCAAAAGGAGGTATTAATAGTTTTCATTTCCTGCAGGCTTGCTGGTTCGGGTGCCACACTGAAATTTCAATAGCCACGTGACTCCAATGATCAGTGCAATGATTTCCTTTCATTCTGTTTTCTTGGCATCAGGTTACTTAGCAGTAGACTGTTGTGGGTACTGATCCTGAGTCCCATGAGGCAACCTACTGTTTTTGTTTCATTTCAGGGTTAGCAGGAAAATAGCCATGGCCTTCAATTTTTAGTAACTCAGCCTAGTGCCTGAGTGGCCTGATTTGTGAAGGTCTTCATGGTAATACTATTAATGCCTAGTTACCAGTGTTCACATAGTCACTAAATTATCTGCAGTCTCTCCCCATCCGATGCTGTATCTATTAGCCAATGCCACAATAATATCATGTAACAAATTGCCCCAAACTCACTGGCTTAAAACAACAATTATGTAACCTCTGTGAGTCAGCTGGGGAATGATTGATCTGGGCTGGGTGTGGCTGGAGCAGCTCTGCTTCACCCTGCAATCAGCGAGGCAGGCTCTGTCCCATGTGTCTCTCATCCTCCTGCTGGTACTGGCAGGCCAGCTAGGGCATGGCCTTCCCCTGGTGATTGCAAAGACACAAGAGAGCAAGCCTCTGCTTGTGTCACATCTACTAACATCCCATTGGCCAAGGCAAGTCAAAGCACCACGTTGAGAGTGAAGGGGTGAGGAAACACAACTGGCTATGGTGGGAAGGCACAGCAAAATTACAAGGCAAAGGATGTGGATGTATTATTACAATCCTAGTACTGGAGAGAGGACGTACTGCAAAGAATTGGAAATAATCCAGTCTACTATCCAGCCCCCTTCCACCACCACCTACCCAATCCATGACAACTGAAGAACAGAAAATACTCCTTAATACAAATTTAGTTTAAGTATAACTGGAAGAATAAATCTGATACTCTCAAAGTTTGCATTCAAAAACAGCCCTTTTAAAACTTCTCCACCTCGTTGTTTACCTCTAATAGAAAGGATAATTAAGAGAATTTGTGTTGACTCAAATTTTTTTAATGGTGATCCCCACCCAACAACTCATTCAGGCCTTTCTATTTCTGGTCACCAAAAGCAGGTCTAAGCTACCACAGGAAAAGCTAGAGGAGCTCGCCAAGAGGTGAACTCACCACAACACCACAACACAGAACGGTACCTTCAAGTCATACTTCATTTCATTTCGAGTCCTTATACTGGAAACGCAAATATGAAAAATTAAACTTTTATATCAGCTTTCAAACTCCCTCACCCAATTGCCAGGGAAGGGCACTAGTTAAAAGCAGGGCAGAGCATGGGACAAAGGCATTACAGAAGGTTCAAAAAACAAAACAAAACCAAAAAAACAGTGAAAAGGAGAGTGAGAGGGTATAAACAATTCTTGCTTTCTTCAAGCATATCCAGCAAAAATAGAACCAAATCTCTCTATTACTTCCATTACAAGATAAACCTTTTACTTCTTTACCCCCATTATACCAAAGGCTGGACCCTTCATAAAGCTCTGAGGGGAAAAAAGGCATCTGTTGCCTGTGAACAAAGTTTTTTGGTTTTGCTTTGTTGTGTTTACTTGGTTATGAGTGATATCAGAACAAAATGTCTTCATCTAGTTTAGCACTTTTTTCCAATATACCCTTAAGAACACAGACTGAAATAACATCTGAGAGCCCCAGAAGTATTTTGAGCTGAGGCACAACAAAAGCTCTGCTATGCTACATAAAATGGAGCTGAGATTCACAGATAATAACAATAATGCATTTCTGCTTCATGTTTTTCATCTTGATAGGTCTGAATTACCCACTCTCTGAAGTAGCAGAGCACTGCAACTCCCTCCCCCCTACTCAAGAGCCACCATCTCTCAGATCAGAAGGTTGCGATGTTTCATGGCTTTATAAACAAGGAGAAATAAACATAGTTCTCATACTTACACCTGAACCAACCTTCCTCCATTTTTGGCAAAGAAATGCTGCATTTAATTTAATGTGTATTCAAGGCTGGGAAATCAGGTGCCAATTAACGAATGCACTGCCATGTATCTTAGGTTGCTCCTGGGTGACATTTCAAATCATGTAATCTTCCGATTAATATTCATTCAACCTCATATCATTTTGTAACAAATTAGAATAAAAACATACCAAAAGTCTCCATTTCTAAATGGCCTCCTCACTCCCCCAAGGATTCTAGAATTCACTCTGAGTTACTGCTAATGTATTTTATCCTAGGAACCAATAAGTGGAAAACAGATACCTTCAAGGAAAGGAGTTGCTTGTCTAAGGCACGGGCAAGTTCCAACATCATTGCACATGGCACGGCTGAATCCGTGGCTCCCACAAACACTCTGTTGTCCCAGTGGGCAAAATACTTGGAGTCATAATGGCAGGCGAGAACCAAGTGCCGTTTCGCACTGGGATTCAGGGTGCCGATGATATTTGAGAAAGACCGGTACCCGTAGGGCGTCTGACTCAAGAAGGTGTCTACTTCCAAGACCCAGTTGGCTTTAAGCCTCTGAATTCGCCGCATGATGTGCTGACAAAAACAAAAACCAAAATTTCAGATCTAAACAAACAGTTTTCATTTATTAACTATGTTTTTAAAATTTTATGTGATGCTTTTCAAGTTAAAATTGCAGTACATGCTTATTGTATTAAGAGCAATAATAGCATAGCATTAACAGCATTTTTCCTGTTTAAAGGAAAAGCTAATCCTCTTCCTCTCCCCAACCTTTCCCTTACCAATAAATCCTGGACACTTGGTGATATTAACCAATGTTAATAGTTCTATGTAGATCTTTCCACATATCTTCTCCTTCCTTGTATAAAACTATACTAGCATACAAACATATTTGACAGAGGGATGTATGTTTTTATAGGAAAAGAATCCTACTTTACACATAATTCAGCCCTTTGCTTTTCTCACTTAACAATATTATATTAAGGACATGTCCATAATTTAGGAGATAGAGATCCAGTTCAGTAGCATTAAAGTCCACTTTTAATATTTCTAGGAGGCTATGAAGACACGTTTGAGAAATCACATAGATCAGGGTCCTACAGGTCTCCACCTCTACCCTAAGCTCTTCAAGGGCAAGAACTACAAATGGTAGTTCTTTTTGTACTAAGTGCATATCATGTGCCCAAGTCCACCAAATGCTTCATATGTAATGATCACTAACAAAAGACAGTAACGCCCACCTGTTAAGGATAATGTGTTACAGAAAGTTCCCATAACAAGGGATGGTTGGAGGATATTTGAGATCTCTGCTCACTGTAAGAATCAATAAACAACTCTGAGCCACAATGACATAACAAGCAGCTTTCCCTCTACACCCAAGACAGGTTGAGACCCACTGAAAATGCTGGTAAAAATAGAAAACAATCTCTTTCCTCATCTTTCCTGGTCACCTGGGGCCTTATCAGCAACACAGTGGCTGATAGAAGAAAGCAACAGGTACAGAAAGTAGCACCACTGCAGGAACTAAGAGTATCTTCTTTAGGAACCCAGAATTCGTGGGTGAGTTCATTGCTGGTTCATTTGCCTTTTCCTATCCTTATTTTCCCTTGGCCTCATTTTTCTTTCTCACTGTGTTCCGTTTTTTCCAAATATTACACACATCTTTGTAAAATGCGTTAAATTATTTTCTAAAAAGTCAAATGGCAAACTAACTATCAAAATAACTAACAATTTGTCCCACGATTAACATCCAGTAGGGATGAACCTTAAGATGATAAATGAATAACTTACAATAACTGGAAACTAATAAGAGCTTTCCCCTCAAGGAAATACAGGATTTTCTATCCTAGCCAAGTCTCCTGTGGCCTGCCACTCACTAACGTGACATGACACATAGGCAAGGGCCTTGGAAAAACTGCAGCAGGAAGCTTCCAAGGAGAGGGGAATTTAACAAGGGGAAGGACACTGATTCTACAGTCAATTCTGCAAAAGCCGAATAAACAAATGATTCGCCAGCTGTTCATTCCTTGCTTTTTGTAGCAGATGGACTTTGTCCTAAATAGTATTGTATATGCAGTACCTTACCTTTATCTATTACAAGTTTACATGTTGGATTTTCACATTATCAAAAGAAATGTTTATAACCTTTTTTTGAATTCAGAACTCACTTATTTTGTTATTCTCCACAATTCTTAGTATTATGCTTTGCTCACGGTGCTCACAATAGACTATCAGTAAATATGGCTTCATTGTAACTGTAAATATAATTTGATTCAATGAGAATATGTAAAATTATATGATACCAAACATTAATAGTTTGAATAGAGAGAAATCACTGTTCATCTAAGATAAGCTTTTCCACATAATATGAAAATGAGTTATTCCTAGAATTTGTAAAAAAAAAATTTCCATAAAACAGGTCATCTTAAAAAAAAAGTATATGCTGCGCACATCTGGTATCCAGATGATGAACTGCTCCATAAAATGGCTTCTTCAACACCAATAGCAGCCTGCAAGTTTACAAAATTGGGCTTTTAAAAAATATATCTGTTAGCATTGTTCAGAAGTCTCACACACAAACTCATTTCTAAACTAGTAACCAGGTCTTGGGCATAATTTTTGATGTCTAAGTTGACACTGAAATCCACAAAAGAATCAGCAAATGCCCCCAAGAGTTTTCCCTGAAGTAATCTTTTTTATTCAGTATAAATATTTTTTATTTATCTTAGCAACAAAATAAATCATCTTTATAAACAATCAAATTGGCTGCGTAATCTAATTAGGTCACCAATATCCCTTGTTGTGCTTTTGGCTTTCAGGTTTAGTCTGCAAGTTCCCACTACAAGTTTCTAGACTGCTCTATCACTAGAATGCTCTAATGCTCTTAGTGCTCCAAGCACTAAGCAGGGAGTGCTTGGCTGTGAAAGGGTCTAAAGCAGCTGTGCTTCCCCAACTCCAAAGCAGCAAAAGGCTGGGCCTTCCAGGCATGCTACATCTGTGTTTTAAATGGAGGAGGGGAGAGAAAGGGGATTGGGAGGGAGGGAGATAGAGACAGAGATGAAGACAGATGGAGACTTAGCAGAGAGAGAAAGAAGAAAATGCAAAAATAGAGATGGAGATGGGGGAGGGGCAGAAAGGTTATTATATGACATTCTATTTCCCAAAAGGGTGGCAGGGGAGACTTATTCTAGGTTAACATTAGTGAATGATCCTGGGTCTCATATTAAACTTAAATTCTAATTTCCAGGCTCTGAAAAAGAATGACATCAATAGACTAGGTTTTTTTGGAGGAAACAGATTTTCCAGTATTTGCACTAAGTCTGCAAACACATTGTTGTCAGAGCACTGCCACTGAGGACTCCAGGTGCCTCTTCCTTCTTGTGTGTACCACATACAAGTCCCTCCTGAGTGGAGGCTGGCCTGAGGTTGTACCCTGGGATATACATACCTTTCCCTGAAGTTCAGTTTCAGCTACTCAGATGCACTGTGTATCTGTGGTATTTTAACACCTGAAGTTTCTAGTTTGCCTTATTTATTTATTTACTTACTTATTTATTTATTTTTGAGACAACGTCTCGTTGTGTTACCCAGGCTAGAGTGCAGTGGCCCAATCATAGCTCAATGCAGTCTCTGAGTCCTGGGCTTAAGTAATCCTCCTGCCTCAGCCTCCCCAGAAGCTGGGACTACAGGCTCATGTCACCATGCCCTGCTAATTTTTCTTATTTTTTGTAGAGACAGGGTCTCACTATGTTGCCCAGGCTGGTCTTGAACTCCTGATCTCAAGCAATCCTCCCACCTCATCCTCCCAAAAGCTGGGATTACAAGCATGAGCCACCGCACCTGGCCTGGTTTGCCTCTTTTAGACAAAGGACATTGCTTGCCCCTTTGTGAGACTTTATCATCCTAATTTTTAAATTTATTTTTTATTCCTATCTTTGATAGAAATCAATTAAATACTGTGAAATTTAACACCTTCAAATTATTTATTTTTACAAATAAATTATCTCCTCAAAATAAAAATATTCAAATAATCCAACAGGTAACTTTGGGCTCATTGATCAGAGACCATAAAAATAGAGAATGTGGGATATGGGTCCCCCAAAATATAACCTTTCTCTAAAACAGAATCCATAGCAACGCACATCTTTATTGATAACTGCATAAGTTTATTCACTAACCAATTTTATATCGAGTTCACACTTCTTTTTATATTTGAAGGTCTTCTCTAGTTACAACCCTGAAACTCTATAAGTTATAAAACATCTGATCTAGTGCTCAAAAGGCCTCAAGCGGAAAAAAAATTCTATCATTCTTGTTTAAATTCAGTTCTGAATGAAAGAATGTAATCCTGGTCAAATTAAGGCCATCAGTGTAGTTCCCTCATAACGCAAAGAGTATGCAAAGAACTCGGTAAAGTGCCTGACCTGGAAAAAGTGCCCAGTGCAAGTCATCATTATTATTCCTCACTCTACCTAAATGTTGGAAAGAACTAAGGTACTCTTAGGGTTTCCACTGTCTAATTCCTTAGGAGGAGCAGGAGCCGTTCAGATGGAAGACGAGAGGCTAATGGGGCAACAGACACATGGCTCTCTAGGCTATGCTTGAGGGGCAAAAGACACACACTGGGTAGAAAGGAAGGGCCCAAGAGCTGGGCCTTGCAATTTCACTCTGGACAGAGCAGTGGGTGCCATGGTCTTTCGCCTGAGGAGTTAGGCAGGTGGAGTGGTCTCAAAGGAGGGATATTGGGGCCAGTCCCAATTCCTTCCCAAGTTGCCCCTTGAAAGGGGGCTAGTTTGGCAAAACAGATAATCAGAGGTGGGGTTTCAGATTGCTTAGGAAGACTGACACTAAGGAAGCAAAGAGACACTCAAGGTCTAGTCCAGCTTATGGCTTATTCTACCTTCTACATTAGTGTCTTCCAAACACCCCATAGTAAAACCAGAGGGTCTTGAAATCAGTTTAGCGGGTCATGACCAGCATTTTATTTAAAAACTAGTAAAATAGAATTATCAATATCAGAGTGAAATGCAGGTAATAAGAGTATTTTCCATAGAACTTTTGTTTTAGTTAAATATATGAGTATGTTTATGTGTATAAAACGTAAAATATATTTTTACTGTGGGTCAGAGTCAGAAGTCTGAGAAGCACTGCCCTGGGGAGAGTAGCTTATCACTGGCCTTAACTCTCCCTCCAGGGAGAATACAATTTCCCTAAGGGGAATGAGAGCCTGACAGTACAATGACACTGCTGGCCCAGAACCTGCAAGTAAGGAATAGCTAAGACTGTTGACGTTGGTTGTTTAGGATTCAAGAAAACTTGGTTGGGAACGTGGGGATGTGTTATTGAAATGGTCAAGAGTTAAGGACTTAGTACTCTGTCTGATGTTGTAGCCCAGACAGCGATTTCTCACATAAACTCATTTAGATTAACATGTATCCCTTAATTCAGAACAGACATTTACTCTCAGTGGTTTGAGCTTCTTGGTTGCTTGTTTGGTAAGTAATGAGAAGACAGATCTGAATATTAGACAACTTAGAACTTCAGCCATAACATTATCCCTCCTGTGAAAGCAAAGTATTCAACAACCTGTAGGGTTGTATGCTGTGTTCTCACCTGACGGGCCGCGTAGCTTCCAGGAGATCCTGGGTATCGCTCTCTCAGCAATGGACGTAAGTCATTTCGCCACATTTCAGAAATGCTGGTGCCTTCTGCAATTTGCCGAAGAGACGATGAATTCAAAATGGCTGGTTGGTGGTAACTCTGAGGATCAAATAAAATCGTTTCACTGGCTATCATTCCATAATATGTTTAAGAGCCTCACACATTTGCAATTAATTGCTCTAAACCTCAAAATAAAGGATAACTTTTATGTCAAATGAGGTAAATTAAACTGCTCAACTTTAAAATTGGCCCCTTACATCCACCGCCCCCAGCCAAGGTATGTTATTAAAATTAATTTTACCTGTTGCTTTTTTAACATAGCTATTAGAAAATTTTAAATTACATATGTACCTTTCATTATCTATTTCTATTGGACAGCGCTGACTCCGATGAATATTGCAATTCCTTTCAGCCTGAGCTTGATGAGTCTGTGACTCTGCGGTCCCCAACCCCCTGGCCGAGCGGCCGGCGAGTGAGTGAAGCTTCATGTGTATTTACAGCCGTTCCCCATCACTCGCCATCACCCCTCCACACCCCCACCCTGGCCCGTGGAAAAATTGTCTTCCATGAAACCAGTCCCTGGTGCCAAAAGGCTGGGGACAACTGCTCTAACCCACTAAATAGTAACCTTTTTATCTTCAGTTAAAATTATTTTATTTATTTATTTATTTATTTATTTATTTATAGAGACAGGGTCTTGTTCTGTTGCCCTCAGCCTCCCAAGTCACTGGGGTTATAGTTGTGAGCCATCTCACCAGACTTTAAAATTATTTTAATATTCTATTAATGCTCATACTCTTAGGTATACTTATATATTAGTTAAGTGAAACCTAATTTAAGAGGCTAAATAATGGCTGGGGTGGTGGCTCATGCCTGTAATCCTAGCGCTTTGGGAGGCTGAGGTGGGAGGATAGCCTGAGAGCAGGAGCTTGAGACCTGCCTGGGCAATATAGCAAGACCCCACCTCTACAAAAAATTTAAAAAATTAGTTGGGCATGGTGGTGCACACCTGTAGTCCCAGCTACTCAGGAGGCTGAGGTGGGAGACCCAGGAGTTGGAGGCTGCACTCCAGCCTGGACAGCTGAGTGAGACTCTGTCTCTAAAAAAAAATAAAATAAAATGAAATGAAAAGTTAAACAAACATAACATTTAAACTTGTATTTTGGGTATGACTTTACACATTCTGTATTTTCTTCTGAGACTAGTAATGATGGAATGCAAAACAGAAATTGGGGGAGGCTTGTCTATTTTACAGTTCTTTCCAGGACCAGTGTTAGTTGACTATGTTTAAGTATTCATGCAAGTATTTTCACTCCATGTGAATCACATCATGCGGCTGGTGAGAAACTGGAATTAGAGGATATTTACTGCCTAATTAGTTATACACACCTACACTTTGAGATGGCTCAGCGTTACTCTCCAGTATTTATCACGCAAAGAGCATGAGCTGTGGGATCAGACAAACCCTCTCAACTCAGAACCCCACCACTTACTAGCTGTAACTCTGGCCAGGTTACTAAACCTCATTAAGGCTCAATTTCCTCATCTGTAAAATGGAGGTAATAACACCTACATCTGAGGGTCATGAGAATTAAGTGAACTAATATATGTAAACTGCCATAGTAAGTATAGAATGTGTTAGCTCTATTATTCCCTTCTATCAAACACTAAAGAAATATAGAATGCATTTCAGAGCTGGAAAAGCCCCTTAGAGATGATCTAGCCCAAACTCCTTGATTGGTATCAGTGGAAACTGAGGTTCATAGAAACCAGCTAACTTCCCAAGGTGGGAGGAGAGTTACAGGCAAGTCCATGAAAAGGTCCCTGGTCTGCGGCTTCCCAGTCCCGTGCTAGTCCTACTCTGCCTCACTGCCTCATCTTCCTACATTCCCAGTCCACTCCTGAATGCGGATGCTGTGCCTGAACGTCAGAAGCTTTGTGTTTGTTTACCGGTGATATATTTTTAAACATATTTCCTTAATAAATTTGTCACTGCAGGCTTTAAATTTCTTGGTACCTCCAGGATCTAAGTCCTCCTGTTAGGTCTCAAAGAGCGCTTTGAGAAGAAAGCTGAAGCTCAAAGACAAAACAATAGAAATGTGCGAACAGATAAAAAGGAGAGTGGAGGCAAGTGGTCAGAAGACTTCCATGGTTAATTATTACTAAACCCAGCCCCCAGGAGCCTGTCTGATCTCTCCCCGTCCCTTCTCACTACGCTTGTCACTCTGGCATTCATCCAGGCACTAACGTGCTCTGAGGCTCTGCTCTCTTGGGGCGTTGGCATCTGCAGTGCCTTCTGCCTGACAGGCTGTTTCCCTTCCTCTTCACCTGGCTAATTCCTGCTCACTTCAGGTCGCAGGTTGGAGGCACTTCAGGTCGCAACTTCTTGGTGTGTTTACTTGCTTAATGTCTGTATTTCATACAAGCCATCAGCTCCACTACGGCTGAAACCCTCTCTCACGTTTACCACTCTCCCCCACACAGGATACACAGGGCCTGGTTCACACCGAGCATTCAATAAATAGTGGGCAAATTCATCAAATAAGCAATCAACAGACGAACTATGTTTCTAAAACTATCTTTGCTAAGACTGTGTTTACATAATAATAAAGTAAAATGGGCATTTTGGCCATCATAAATACCAAATCAGTTGAATGCACAAGCAAATATAAAGGCAGAAGAGACAGGTGGCCACCTGCTGCAATGGGCCAGCAAGTGCTGTGGCTCAATGTCAGTGGGCTTTGTTGTTTTTGAACTTCTGAAGTCGATGCAGCTACGGGTTAGCCCGCGTAGTCACTTTGACAATCGAGACCTGTTCTGTCAAAGGCTGTTTGAGCAGTGGCTTCTTATGTATTTATTATCCATTACCCTACCCCAGAGCCTACATAATCCTTCATTCCATGTCCACAGTGAAAGGAAATCAAGCTCATGTTTAAATGGGTGATTTATAGAGGCTTGAAAAAGCTCTTAAGATATTTAAGAAAAAACAGGAACAAAATAAATGCCCCCTGCCCCAGCATCTATAGTTGTAAGAGATAGTGGGGACGAAACCTAGTTGGCAAACAGCACTAAAAAATGGTTAATTGATGAATAAAGGGTAAATTCAGCAGACTGGCTCATTGATGTTAATGAATTTAGAGACTTACATGTGTTTGTTGCCCAATCTCCTGGGCTCAACCATTTAATTAACATACTTCAGTAAAGAGCCCTGTCTCACCTTGCCTCTCTGGGGGCAAAGATGTCCCTGTGAAATCACAGAGATAAAAGCCTCCCACTCAGTGAAGGACAGAGACAGGGAAACAACCACACTCAGTTAATCACTTAAGCCCTTCTATTCGTTAAAGCCCTGCATGGAAAAGCAGTTGACTTTCCCAACCTAAATAGCATGCATTCAATTTTTAAAGAGTATTACTCTCAGAACTCAATAAATATAAAAACCTATGTGGAGATGAGAAGAACAAATAAGAGAAGAAACCTGGGAAGAAAGTGTGGACTCTGCAAGAGGAAAGTAACTGAGGCAAAACCGGTGTTGAGCCCAGTGGTAAGTGCAAACCAACTTATTGGAGGTTTATTTCAGTTGAAAGGCACTTAGACCGCTTTCTATTGGTGCAGGTGTTCTCAGAGGAATGAGGCTCTGTTACAGCCTCTGCCTTGTCTTTTCATCCGGGCAGAAAGGACAATAAGTCTGCTCTGGGTGACAAGAATCTTTTAGCTAAAACAGTGTGAACCAAATAGCCTGAAGAATCTCCTCTATGCTAATCACACGGTGCCAGGCCAAAGAGGGTTTTAATTTCATAATTTGTAGAGCTGGCCCAGTTTGCAGAGGAATTTGAGGTTCCAAACCAATGAATTCAAGGGAGATCATTGCAGAAGTGCAGCCAATTCAAGTCCAGTTTCCATCCCATATGACTGTCTCCCCGGCAGCCCTCAGATTAACACATCTGCCTGCCTGCAAAGTCAACTCAGCCAGTATTTACTGAACTCCTTCTGTGTGTCAAATCCACTGACATTACAAATGCAGTTGGGGAAGAGTTGGGAACTGAATAAGACAACATCTGTCTGTTTTTAAATGCAAGCAGCCCTCTACTTAAAAGCAGAGCAATGCAGGCTTTAAACATAGCAATTTAGACTCAAATCCCATCTCCCTCACTAGCTGTGACTAGGAAGATTCCTTATCTGTAAAACAGGTATTATAGTACTTACCTACCAGATGGTAGAAACTCCAAAATGACATTTTGTCTTTCTCTCCCCACCAACACCTAGCCTACCACTGACCTCCCTGATCCTGCCTTGGAGCCCCCATCACTTCTTCCGTAAGAACCATGTGGGATGGAGGAGTGGATGGCTAAGGACTCTTAGAACCGTGGAGGAGGGGAACCCTAGAACTTTTAGAATTCTAGGTATTTTAGAATACATGTAGCTCCAGAAGCAGGAAAATGTGACATGCTAGAGAGAGCAGTTAACAGTTTATCAGAGCTGAACCTGGAGGAGGACCCCTAGGTGAAGCTAACTCTCCTGTATGTGGTTCCTCTCTTCAAAAAATCTGCCCCTCCACCCCCAATATGACTTGAATTTTTCTACTTTGCCTTTGTTATAATGAAGGAAAATTCTACCAATTAAAATACATTGGGTCCCAGCTTTATAATGAGAAAATTTGAAAATAATCTAAATATTTAAGAATAAAAAAATAGTTAAATTATGGAATGATGATGACTTTACAATCATCCACAGATGCCTTCAGTGAATTTTCTTGGCTTAAGGAAATACTCATAATATACTATTAAGCAACAAAACAAGATACAAAACTGTAGATGCACCACAATCTCTAGTACGAAATAAATATTCATGTGTGTTTATTTTTAAAGTAAACAACCTTTGTTGAGCATTTACCACAAGCCAGCCACTGTGCTAAGTGCTTTACAGGGGTTAGCTCACCCGTTCCTCATAAAAACCTATAAATTGGTATAATTGTTATCCATCTGTATAAATGTAAATGCACACATATATGCATATGTGAGTGTATATATATGTATGTACGTATATACAGAGAAAGAGAGAACTAGAAATAAAAACACCAAAATTATTAACAGCAATTATATCTGAATAGTGGGATTATGGGTGACATTAGTTTTCTTCTTAGTATACTTTTCTGTATTTTCCAAGTTTTCTAAAATAAGCACATGTTAACTTTATAATTAGGAGACTTCAACAGAAGCCATACTTTTTAGTTTATCCACGCTAATATCTTTTTAAAAAACATATGAGGCCCTGGCGGGGCACAGTGGCTCACACCTGTAATCTCAGCACTTTGGGAGGCCAAGGCAGGAGGATTGCTTGAGCCCAGGAGTTCAAGACCAGCCTAGACAACATCACAAGACAGCATCTCCACCAAAAAAATTAGAAAAATTAGCCAAGCATGGTGGCACACCTGTAATCCCGGCTACTCGGGAGGCTGAGGCAGGAGGATCGCTTGAGCCCGGGAGTTCAGGGCTACAGTTATGATCCTGCCACTGCACTCCAGCCTGGGAAACAGAGTGACACCTTGTCTCTAAAAAAGAATAGAAAAAAATTTTTTAAAAAGCATATGAAGCCCTTTCAACAGCCATCAGTCATTCGCACCTAAGAGAGGACTGATTTAATGAGATTACTTTTAATAGCTGGCTGACAATGTTGTGCTAAAGGAATGAGCCTGTACTAAAGGAATAGGGCTGGGGATCAAGGGAGTAGGGGAAGGAGTCAGGAGAGGTAACTCTGGGATATGGATCAACCCCCAGAATATTGATGGCCTTTGAGCTGCATAAGGGATATCATGGAAAGGAGAAAATAAGGGGTAAGAGAAGAGAAGGTACCGAAAACAAACTACCCATTTTGGAACTCCATTTAGGCTCTGCCCTGACCCAGAATGGGAAAGTAAGCTCTTCCTCTGGTCTTCCAACCTTCCTACCCCCACACTTCTGTGCTACCTGGGCACTGTTCCATGTACATCAACCAGGACTCACCTACCTTTAGAGAAAAGAGTAGAAGAGGAAAGTAAAGATCTGGGCTTCAGCCAAACCTTAGGTCTTCAATTCGTTAGTGTCATAGTGGTCAAGTTTCCTTATCTGTAAATTGGGGGTGAATGTACCCTCCTCACAGGGGTACTGTGAAGTTCAAGTAAGATAGTTATATTTATATTTAGACACCTGGTACCCAGATACCAATGCCCCTAAATATACATCTATGTGCCCACCTGACAGTCTAATAATTTATAATATTATTACTATGGAAAAATTGTTTCCAGGTTTGAAATAACCAAATCATAGTCTCTGAATACAACCATAAACTGGAGTTAATCTGCTTTTACATATTTGATGACACTGGAAGAGACACACCTTTATTTCAAAACAAAGGGCATGGATTTCAAACTGGATGCTTTTTTTTTTTCCATGCCTCACCTGTTGGCAGACCCGTGTACCAAGGTCATATCTCATATGATTAAAATAGTCAAATGCCATAAAAAGCAGGAAGGCGTGTATTTCAGTGTGGACTGGTTCATATCCCAGGCTGCAAGACTTTATGAAAGCCTACAGAATAAGGGGGAAGGGAGCTAGAAATTGGGAAATGTCATGGCTGATTGCCATTTGCTTATACCATTTGAAAGCATTCAGTGTCTCCATGGAACAGTGATCAGAAGCTTCTTAAGATAAATATAAAAGGGATTCAGCCTTTAGAAGACATTTCTCAAAATTAAATTCTCATTACTTTTAAGCATTTTAAGACTCACAGCACCTTCTCCCACCCACAAATCCCCCTGCCTACACACACCTACAAACGGATCTTTTCAGAGCAGTTCATTCAAACAGTCTCCGTCTCATGTATTTCCTTCCGTTTAGATGTATCATAAAGACACATTTAGTGTGGCTCCACATTGTGGTTTTTAATATCCCCTTCCCAATTTGTGACCAGGAAGGTATTCACAGTGAAGTAGAGAAGGAGAGGATTTGTTTGTGTAACTCAATGTTCTTCACTGGGCTTCTTCTACCGAACTCCCTTGGGAAGTTGTTTTTCTTATAATGAAGTTCTTCTTGCATTGACTTCCCTCACCCCCACCAGGTTCCCTGTGGCAGGTAGTCTCCATGTGTGAGTGGGGCCTGTTGTGACCCCTAAATGGTGAAGCTAAGTAAGCATGATCCAGAACTGAAGTGGGCTATTCATGTACATATGCGTGTGACTGGGCAGGAGTGAGCATTCACCAGTGTGCCCTGTATTTTAAATACAGGCATACTGTAAGCATTGAAAAAATCTGTCCAGTCACATTGTCAAAGTTTAGATCTCTTTGCTGCTTTTTCTTAATATCTTTATAAACATACATTTTACTCTAATACCACTAACATTTGCGCAAAACTGTTACACAAGAAAAGGAATGTTGCACAAGAAAAGGAAATAATTGTAAACCATTTACTCCACACAGGGTAAACTTGCAAATCACTTTTATCCTAAGTTCCTTATATGAGATTTTCACCTACAACTAGATAAATTTCTCTGAAAATAACATGTACCCTCTCTTACGAAAAAAGAAAATGATTTTAAGGTATAGCGGATCTCCAGTTAAGGTCCTTTATTCCAAGTTGCTCCCCTTAAAAATCTACACTTGATCTTAGCCAAAAGGCTGAGAAGCCATTCGCTTAAAAATCTAAAACAAACACACGTCTGCTCTGAGACTGCGGGGACACTCGCCCCGACAGCATCCTTGGATGCAGCAGCCGGGAGCTGTGGGCACACCCCCAGGCGCGCCCGCACCCTGGCGGCCGCGGAGCGCGGGGATGGCTGGCCTCACCGGTCCCGGGTGGGCGGCGATGCGCCCTCACCTCCCCGCTCAGCCACCGCAGGCGAGACACACTTCCTGTGCCTATCAGCACCCCCGTCAGACCGCAGCCGAGGGGAGGCCGGTGACATCACCCAGCCCCCCCAGGCGTATCCAAAGCAGCCCAGAGGCCAGCCGAGGCACCCTGGCGAGGACGCAGAACCGCAAGTCCTCGGGCGTCGGAACGGGGCGCGGGTGCCTGGGCTGGGGACAGCGGCCCTGCCCCGCCTCCCGCTCTGCCTAGGTAGAGCTGGCCGGGCCAGGGGTCCCCGCACCCGCCAAGAGCCGCTCAGGTACAAACGTAGCCGAAACAGCCCCTCACCTTCTCCTCGGTCCAGGCTGCGGCGCCAGGACTGACCCCCCGGGCTGCCAAGGGCAGGGCGGCCAGCAGCAGCAGCAGGTGGAGGGTGCCCACGACGCGCCAGTCCCTGCCGCCTGCCATCTCTCCCAGGCTGCCTGGGAGCCGGTTCCCGGGGCTGCCGGCGGTCACGAGCCCGGGAACGCGCGTCCTTCGCCTTCCCCCTTCTCCACCCTTGGGTCGACTGCGCCCGCCTCCCCATCGCCTCCGGGTCGCCTCTCGCTGCGCAGCGCAGGCCGCAGCCGCAGCCGCAGCCCTCCTCCCCCGGACCTTAGCAAACCCGGGGCTGGGCTGCCCTGGGTGACACAAGCTTCCGAATCCAAGCGAACAAAGACGGCCACTTCCTTATCTTGGAGAGGATGAAAGGAAAGAAGGAAGGGACACGGAAGAGCCTTTTTATGATCTCCAGTGCCAAAACAGGGACTAGAAAGGGGAGGAAGGATTTATCAATTCCTGGGGGGTACGAAGTGTTTCCCACAGCTCCTAAACAAGAGGGGAACAGGGACTCAACATTTGCTGAACACTGTACCACGCACTTTTCCGATGTGCTTTCCCGATGTTCCCTTATTTAACCCATTAATCCCATTTTACAGATGAGGAAACCTCTAAAGAAAGTCTGGACTGGAACCCTCAAGAAAAAGTATTTCCTCTGTAACAGTGCATCTTGATCTTTTCTCTTTTTTCTCACAAATAGTTTGCCTTGCCTCGTGGGAGACAGACCATCATGCTCCCAAATTGGCCTCATAAGAGACAGATCGTCATACTCCCAAGTTAAGAAGCATGGTTCACGGCTGGTTCGGTAGCTCACGCCTGTAATCCTAGCACTCTGGGAGGCCCCGGCGGGAGGATTGCTTGAGCTCAGGAGTTTGAGACCAGCCTGAGCAAGAGCAAGATGCTGTCTCTATTAAAAATAGAAAAATTAGCCAGGCGTCGTGACACGTGCCGATAGTGCCAGCTACTTGGGAGGCTAAGACAGGAGGATCGCTTGAGCCCAGGAGTTTGAGGTTGCAGTGAGCTGTGATGACACCACTGCTCTCTTCCTGGGTCTCAAAAAAAAAAAAATGTATATATATATATATGGTTGAAGCAATTATCTGAAATAAATGAGATCTAAAATATTCACGGTGGCTCTGATGGCAGTCATCTCCAGTGCATGCCCCCAAAAGGAATAGCCAAAAACAATTTTAATAACTTTGTAACATCAAAGGTCATTGTTATCCAGATAATCCTAGAGGGGGAAAAACATTTCAACTTTGTCTATAAATTTCTGGTCTAAATGGTCAGGACAATTAACTTCACCATCCTCTTGTTCTTCCACAGTGAGGATCAGGGCTTGGCCTGCCCTGAGTCATCTTCCAGTAACATACAGTTCCCCCAAAAATCAGAACAAGGACACTGAAACAGAACTATTTCCCAGAGTGCAAAGGTTTGAAGGTAATGAAGCCTGACAGAAGGCCCACCAATTCTATTAATATTTTCCTAGGCTTGGCTATAAGAGTGAGTTTTGTAAAAAGAGAGAGGGCTTGCCTGGGAATACACTGTTTTGCCCCCGTCTGGAGCTACAGGGGAAGACAGAATGGAAGTATCTCCTTTTCTGATGTTCAGAATTGCTAACCCTATTCAGGTCTGAGAGTTTTGACTGCTAATTTAAATCTCCAGATTTAAATAAAATTAAATAGCTTCTTTATTACATCCGTGGACAGTTCAGATAATCACACCACTTCAGAGCTTTCTGTTGATTGGTTTGGTATTTAGAACAAAACCACTATCACATTTCCCAATGTATTTCCTCTCTTGTTGCCTAGGCCAACCTTGAAATAGTGGGTTTCCTGAGAGGCTGGGTAATAATAAACCTATTTGCTTTTCTTACCCTATTACCTTTATATCTTTTCACTGTATGATTCCTATATGAAAAGGAAAGTAGAAATAGCAAACTATATGAAACAAAATGTGAAAGATAATATCACAGTAAGTATAAGCAATTCAAAATAAGAAATATGGAAATACTTAAGTTAAAATGTTAACACATAATTTGATGATGATTTTCTATTCCCTAGGGTTCTCCAATCTTGGTTATATTTAAGCCAATAAGATGCCGTTGCAGTTTGGTTTCTACAGGAAACAGACTACAAGACAGCATTTAACATGCAGGATGTGTATTAGGGAGTGCCCTTGGGACAAACCCCTGTGGGAGGAAGAATGAGGAACAGGACAGGGCAGAGGTAGAAGTTAGCAGTAAAGTGGGCCCAACAGCTGCACCCAACCCCATAGGGAGCCTTGAAATGAAATAGCCTGTCAGAGTTGTCCCATGGTGGGCCAAAATGGCAGGGGTTTATCTCCACACCTCAATGGAGTGATTTCCTGCAAGCTGTTCTACAGCCCAAAGAGCTGACCACTAGAGGCTGTCGTCAGCAGGTCTCCTACAGCAGCAGCAGGGCCCTTCCCTGGGGGGATCTGAGCTGTGCATCTCTGTAGCCACCACAAATGTGTCTGTATGATGTATCTGGCACAAATCTAAAACATTTCATGTAGTGAGGCTGATTTCAATAAATTGTTTTTTATGCCTGTGGGCTATTCTGACAACTTTCCACAAATCTACAAATCCAATACCGCTATTTATAAATTCCTACATTCCTTCTTTGTCCCTTTTCTTGTGTCTTACGTGCTAAATATCCTTCTTCTTTCCTTCACTCGTTCTTCTTTCCTATCATCCTTCATTCAGAAAACTTCTAGAAATCTCTTATATCTGCTATTTTTTTCCCTACAGCAAATTTTCCTTTCTTCAAACTCTTCCTGTGGAAGATAGCCAAGGAGTTTTACATTTTAATTAAAATTCCAGGCCCTGTTTTTCATTGTAGAAAAAAATTAGTTGTCTATACAGTGATAACACTCTGTTCACAAGTGGAGGGACTTTCACCTCCATTATAGTGCAGATTCTGTACTGTGATGTGAAAGGCATGAAGGGCCCAAATGCCAAAACAAATCTTTTCCACAAACCTGCCACCGCAGGATGTTCCCGCACCTGATCTCACCTTTGAAATGACACCATTAGACCAAAGCAATAATTGCCAGAAGTTTGTACTAAACCACAGCAGTGTGGGCCATGGACCCTCGGGATTCCCCAAGACCCTTTTGAGTATCTCCAAAGTCAAATCAATTTTTATAATAATACCAAACCAAGATTTGCCTTTTCTACCGAATTGATTTTGCACTGATATTGCAAAAGCAGTTGTGGGTAAAACTGCTGACACCTTGGCACCTATCAAGACAGGACACAAAACTGTAGTATTAAAAAAAAAAACTATACTTGTAGTCATTGCATTTTTTACTGCTATGCACAGAATGAAAAAATAGAAAGATAAAATAAAAGAAAAAGAGCCAATCTCACTCAAGAATGTCTTTGATGAAGCAATAAAAATTGTCGTTTTTATTAAACCTCAACCCCTGAACACACATCTTGTTTAACAGCTTTATTGAGATATAATTGTAATACATTAAACTGTACATACTTAAGGTATACAATGTGATGAGTTTTAACATATTAACAACCAAAAATAGGTGGCAAAGATCTCAACCAATGGAGATTTATTAAGCCAAAGTTTGAGGACACTCCCAGGAAAAACACAAGCCACAGACGCATTTGTGACTGTTTTTTCTGAAGAGGAATTTGGAAACTCAGTATTTATAGGGGATAAGGCTCATGGAAAGAAAAAGGAGGAGGGAGGTGAGTAGTGAGGCAAAGGGTTACATTCTTGTGAAGCCCAGGAAATCTACATTCGACTTAAGATAAAGTGAATGATTGAAGAGAAAAAGGGAGTACAGGAAGAATCAAGTATGTAGATGTCCCTGGGTAGGTGGAAGAATGATTGATCTTGTCTTGTCTCTGTTCTACACCTGGGAACATAAACTTGTAACCAATATTAGTAGTGTGGAATCCAACAGACTTTAGTTTTAGGAGCTAGACTTAGTCTGTAGGCCTAAAGTTACAATTTGCACGTCCTTGTTTATGCGAGGCCAGCGAGGAATTTCCTTATGAATGATCTGTGAGGGCAGTCCTTGTAGATGAGAGATGCCTTTTGCCTTTCCCTGGAGATCTGGTTAATGCCTAATGTTAGTACAGCTATTAGTTTGGAAGTGGGTGTTGCATGATTCAGCCTCCAAGCTTGACCTTCCCTTTTGCATAAGGAGTTGAGGGGTGTGGTCCTGAGATTTTTATTTTCCTTTACAATATGTATACACCCATGAAACCACACCATAATCAAGAAAACGAACACATTCACCACCCCCAAAGTTTCCTCCTGTTCCTTTATAATCCATCCCTCCATTACCCAAGTCCATGCAACCACCTATCAGCCACCCTGTCTTCCAAAACTGTTATACCATTTTACACAACCACAAGCAGTGTGTGAGAGTTTCAGTTCCTCCACACCCTCATCACAGTCTGTTTAATTTTAACCATCAGAATAGGTGATTGATTTCATTCATTTTCTCCATTTTATTTCTGCTCTATTTCCTATTTCATTGATTTCTGCTCTGATCTTTCTTATTTCCTTTCTTCTGCTTACTTTGGGTTTACTTTGACACTTCCTCCCCCCATTCTATTTAAGTTTTATAAAATGAAAGTGTAAGTCATTAATTTGCAATATTTCACTTTTTCTAATCAGAGGACTCAGTCATCATAATTTCCCCCTAAGAACTACTTCAACTGCATCCCACAAATTTTGGTATGTTGAGTTTTTGTTTTAATTCAATTCAAAATACTTTCTAGTTTCCCTTTGAGTTCTTCTTTTACCTATGGGTTGTTTAAATTGTTATTTAGTTTCCAAATGGTTGAGGATTTCCCTGATATCTTTTTGTTATTGGCCTCAAATTTGATTCCATCATGGTCAGAGACTTTGTATAGATAAATCACATTTTCTGAGAAGTATTTTATAGCCCAGAATATGATCCATCTTGGTAAATGTTCCTTGTGCACACGAAAAGAATGTGTATTCTGTTGTTATTGGCTAGAGTGTTCTATAAATGTCAATCAAACCAAGGTGGTTGATAGTGTTGCCCAAATCTTCCATATAATAACTGATTTTCTGTCTGCTTGTTCTACTGATTACTGAGAGAGTGGTGTGGAAAGCTCTAACTAAAATTGTGGATTTTCCTACTTCTTTTTTCAATTCTATTAATTTTTATATCATGTACTTCTAAGCTTTCTGGTTCAATGCATAAACATTTAGGATTTCAATGTCCTCTTAACTAATTGATCCCTTTGTCATTATGAAATGACCTTCTTTGTACTTGGTGATATTCTTTGCTCTGAAATCTACTTCTTTCTAATATTAATATAGTCACTCCAACTTTCTTTTAATTATTGTTAGTGTGGTATATTTTATTTATCCTTTTTCTTTTAAATTATTTTCTTATTTGTGTATAAAATGGGAGCAACATACAGTTAGGTCTTATTTTTTATCCAATTGGACAATCTCTTGCTTTTAAATGAGGTATTTAGGTTACTTATATTTAATGTAGTGTATTGATATGGTTAAATTTAAATGTAGTACTCTGATATTTGTTTTCTATGTGTTCCATCTATTTTTTTGTTCATTTTTGCCACTTTTTCTCATAATCTTGGTTTTTTTAATTATTTCATTTTATCTCCTTTATTAACTTTTTAGCTGTACCTCTGTTTTCTGTTTTTGTTTTTTGGGGTTTGTTTTGGTTTTTTCTAGTGGTTGCTTTAGGATTTGTAGTGTACATTTTTAATGTATCACTGTTTACTTTCAAGAATCATTTAATGTGTAGTATAAGAACTTTACAATAGTGTACTTCAATTTCTCTTCTTTTGGTCTTTGTACTATTGTGGTTAGCTATTTTACTTCTAAATATGTTATAATCCCCACAATACATTATTATTTTTGCATTAAATAATTTCCTTTCAAAGAGATTGTTAAGTTTTTTAAAGTCTTTTTCATTTACCGACACAATTACCATTTCTGATACTCTTCCTTCCTTTGTGTAGATTTGTGTAGATGTTTATCTAGTGTCATTTTCCTGAAGTATGTCCTTTAACATTTCTTGTAATGTAGGTATGATATTATAGCTATTAATTCTTTCTGTTTCTGTATGCTGGAAAAAATCTTTATTTTGTCTTAATTTTTTAATGTAATTTTCTCAGAGTATAGAATTGTGTGTGGACAGATTTTTTTTTTCTTCTAGTACTTTAATGATGTTGCTGCAATGTCTTCTTGCTTGCTTTGTTTCTGACGAGAGTCCTGCTCTCATTCTTATCTTTGTTCCTCTGCATGTAATGTGTCTTTTTTTCTCAATCTGTGCTTAAGATTTTCTCTTTAATCACAGGTTTTAAGAAATTTGGGACACAATGGCTTATGCCTGTAATCCCACTGGCATGTGAGGATCGCTTCAGCCCAGGAGTTTGAGACCAGCCTGAGCAACATAGGGAGACCCCGTCTCTATAAAAATGAAAAAAATTAGCCAGGCATGGTGGCGTGGGCCTGTAGTCCTAGCTACTCAAGAGGCCAGAACAGGAGGATCGCTTGAGACCAGAAGTTGGAGGCTACAGTGAGCTATGATTGCACCACTGCACTCCAGCCTGGGTGACAGAGCGAGATCCAGTCTCTAAAAAAAAGGAAGAAAAAAAGCAAGAAAGAAATATGATTGTGATATGCCTCGGTGGAATTTTCTTTATGTTCTTGTGCTTGCATTCAGTGGGTTTCATGGATCAGGGCATTTTAAGTTTTATCAAATTTGGAAACATTTTTAGCCATTATTTCTTCAAATATTTTTATTGTTCCCTCCTTCTTCCTTGAGCTCCTCTGGGAACTCCAATTATACACATAATAAGTTGTTTGAAGTTTTCCCATGCTTCACCAGTGCTCTATTTATTTTTTTCTGTCTTTTTTCGTTCTCTTTCATTTGTATAATTTCTATTTCTTTTTTTTTCTTTTCCTAAGGCTGGTCAAGTGAAGCACTGGGAGTGAGGAACAAAGGAATCTTAACTGGTTGTGAGCAATTAGTTGTAAACACCACTGCACTTGGACCAGCCTAATTTCTATTTCTGTGTCTTCAAGTTCACTAATCTTTTTTTTTTTTTTTTGCAGTACTTAATCTGCTGTTAATCCCATCTATGTACTTTTCATATTAGACATTGCTGTTTTCCATCTTTAGATGTTTGATTTAGGTCTTCTCTATACCATCATGTCTCCCCTTGCATGTTCATCCTTTCTTCTACCTTCTTAAGCATATGGAATAGAGTTATAGCAACTATTTTGATATCCATATTTGCTCATCATCTGTGTCATTTCTGCATCTGTTCCTACTGATTGGTTTTTCTCCTCATTACAGGTTGTATGTTTCTGGCTTCTTTGTATGCCTAATAATTTTTTAATAGATACCACATACTGTAAATTTTGCCTTTTTGAGTGCTGGGCATTTTTGTATTCCTTTAAATATTCTTGATCTTTGTTCTGGGACACAGTTGAGTTGGAAACAGTTTGTTCCTTTGAAGACTTGCTTATAACTTTCGTTAAGCTGTGGCAGAGCAGCCTGTAGTCCAGGGCTAATTTGATCCACTACCGAGGCAATACTTGCCTAACTATTCTACTATTTGTCCCTTGTATTTTGAGTTTTTTCCACACTGACTGGTGGAAACATGAAATATTCCTGACCCTATCTGCACTGCAGGGCTTGGTATGCCTGCTCGTTCTTCATAGTTCTTTCCCCACCCTTGAGCAGTGTCCTCACCTGCACATGCTGCCCAGTACTCAGCTGAAGAGCCATGGAGAGGTCTTTGCTGATCTCTGAAGCTCTCTCTGCATGAAGCTCTCTCTCGTCCCATGCTCCGTCCTGCAAAATTCCAGCCATCCTGGACAGACTCTCTCAAGGCATGTTTTCAAGTGATCTGGAGAAAGCATCAGGGTCATCTCATTTCTTTCCCTTTTTTCATTCCTCTCCTGTGATGCCTGTTTTCCAATATTTGAATGTTATTTTTATAAAGTATATTTTTCAAGATGGGAAGATAAATCCAGTCCCGTATTGACTGGAAGCATAAAATGAGAGTATGCTGCTTTTTTATATTGTGCATGGCAAAATGGTAGGAACAAATAAAGCACTTCTGCTGCATACCAAAGGACAATTGTCTCAAGGAAAAGCACTTGCACCATTATTTTAGACACATGGTGAACTGTCTGCTTTTTTCATGAAATTCCATTTTAATTGAAAGAAAAATGGCTGATAAATTATGCTTATTCAGACTTGGATATTTGGCAGATATTTGTTTGAAAATGAATAGTATGCCTATGCCTTCAGGGAAAATAACTGACAGTATTTGTTGCCAATGATAACATTGGATCTTTCAAGTGAAAATTGGAATTTTGAAAAATTTGTTACCCTAAGTTTGACAGTTTCCTGATGTATAACAACTTTTCTGACAAAATTTGTGATTTCAACAAATGTGATTATTTATTATATATAATGAAATGTTCAACATTTGGAATATCTGCAGAACTTAGTGAAGCAATAATTTCCAAATGCTCAATTCATCATTTTACAAAATCACAAAGAAAAGATACATTCAAAGTATAAGAGAGACCAGTGCAGTTTAATGTAACAGAGTAAAAAAGTTTACTTATATAGTTTCAGATTCCAAATTGAAACTAACTTTTATGACACTACCATTTGTTGTGTTTTGATTTAATAACAAAGATTATACACATTTATCTGAAAAGGCTATTAAAATATTCCTCCCTTTTCCTACTACATGTCTATGTGGGGTCGAATTTTCTTCATATACTTCAACCACAATAATATATCATAACAGATGGAATACATGAGCAAATATGGAAGTCCAATGGTCTTCTAAGAAGTCAAACATTAAAGACATTTTAAAAAAATATTCAACAATGCCAATCTTCTCACTAAATTCTTTTTATTTTAGAAAACAGTTATTTTTTCATAAAAATGTGTTATTTATCATGTAATCATTTTATTATTTTTACATAAATCCATAATTCAATATTTATAAAATGCCTGCTTTAATTTTCAATACAATAAATATTGATAGTTCTAATCCACACAAATAAAAGCTATTTGTGGTCCTCAATAATTGTTACTAATGCAAGGGGTACTGAGACCAAAACATCTGAGAACTACTGTCGTAACACTATTCTACCTGAGGAAGATTATACGTTAAGCCAATGGTTCTAAGTGAAGGTACACACTAAAATAAACTAGAAAGCTTTTTTAAAGAAATGGTGATGTCTGGGGTTCCACCCCCAGAGATTCTGATGTGTTTAGTCTGGTGTGTGGTCTGGGCATCAGACTGCCTGAAAGCTCCCCAGGTAATTCTAATGTGCAGCCAGGGCTGAGAATCGCTGCATTAAGCCACACAATTTGAGAAATAGGTTAGCAAAAATCATATAATCAGATTAATGATAACATTAGTAATCATGTCACAAAGTAATAATTTTGTAAGGCCCTGGGGGAAACAGCAAAAACAAAAAGATTGGGAAAGTGGGCCAGCCCTAGAAAAATTATGAAGTGGGCAGCTTAAATTCAACCCCCCCAACTTTCCCCCACTTTTTTGCCCCTGCCCAAGCCTCATACTGAAGCAACCTGTCTTTTGCTATATCCCTGTCTGAATCTGTCCACCACTACTTTCAAAAACAGAGTGAAAAATTAAAATATTTGCTTCTGTAGTCCAGAGTCAGATTTTTGTTTTTCCTTAGAAATTTCAGGAATCCAGATTTCCTGTAAATCTTCCCAACTCCTTTCACAAGATCAGAGGTCAGGTCAAGGTGAAAATAAAAGTTAGGGAAAAAGGCTCCTTCTGTCTGGTTTTCTGTCCCTCTCCCTTCCCAGCCCTTTTGAATAATGTTCTCTCTCCTCTCAAAGAAGAGGAGAAAAACAGTCCCTACACACCCAGATTCTTTTCACCAACATTAATCTTGCCCCTGAAACAAAATTCCTTTCACCTCTTTACAAATTTTGTCATACTTTCTATCAATTTTTCTCTGAGGGCTCTGAAAGCCAGAGTGTTCAAGACCCACAGAAATGAATCCCTAGTATGGTATTTCAATGCACTCAAGGAGATGAGAGCAGAGAGAATCAAAGATAAAGAATCTAAGAGAAATTTCACTCTTTACAGCTTACTGAATAGACAGCTGTAACCTACACAATACCAAAACTGACTATGGTGTGAAGTTATAATCAACTTATTGTCATGGGTAGTATATACACATATCGTATATGTATGTGCATTTATAGATGCACACATATTGACTTTTTCTTTAAAAAATTCCATCTATGTTTAATTTTTTGCATCTTGTCAGATCAAATAAGGCGACAAAGCACCGATTTCTACACTATGTTAATGATAGTACGTGAAAGACAAAAACTGTTAGCTCAAGAACTCTTTTTTGTTCAGAGTTACCAGCTAAATTTTTATGGCATAAATTAAAAATAGGATCAGGGATGATAGGTGTGTCGATAATATATTTTTTTAAGACCTTCTAATTCTATAACTAGGTATGATTAGAGAAATTATTATCCTCATTGTTAATGACAAAAAAATTAATGTACAAGGAGATTAAGTAATCTGTCCAGGGCCATATAAAGTGATTCAGCTGCAAGCAGTATATTTTACCCTACAGCCTTTTATAGTTTCAAAGGAGAAAATGTAAGCAGCCATTAAAACCTAGCTTTTAGTATATTAGAGTAAGCTTTTATTGAAGGTAAAATCAGACACCATTGAAATTATTTTATTTCCAGGTTTTAAACAGAACACTCATTTTTGTATTGCTTTCTCTCCTTTAATCAGATATCTACTATCACATCTATTTGAAAGGGAAAAGGGGAATTTTTTTAAAAAAAGTTAAATACCAAAATGTAAATTAATATAATCTAAAGTCAACACTGAGACACTTGGTTGTCTTTTGCTTTGGGGTCATTTGTGGATTTTCTAAGGTGTTATATTCTATTTATCCATATTTTAATGGTATGAAATTGTGAGGTTTCTCTACTGATCAGGCTATCCAGACTGGAATCAGACTTAACTGAAAAAGTGACCTTTCTCTCAATCTTGTAATGTTGGAGCAGTGTTAATTGTGCTTGTTAATTAGTCCCTTTCTGATTTTTCATGAAAGAACAATCATTCCAAGAGTAATTTTCAAGTCATACCCCAAAAATGCTTGTTTTTAAGATTCAGGTAAGGCCCAGCAGTCTCAAATAAAAGAGGAAGAAAAGCTCCTAAAATCACTTTCCACAGGGTCTAAAAATAGAACATTAAGAAAGCAAATAAAAATGACACAAATTTACAAAAAATAGCAACAGTCATTAAAAAAACATGTTGGCTATGCCACACATCGCTATTAATACAAATAATAGTTAGAAAGTTACAACATAATACCATCACTCAAATTCTGCCTTTAAATCACATATGTTCCTATAAATATCTTGACATTACTTAAATTTAGGATGCATTTATACTATTTGTTTCATTTATACATATGAAAACATTAGCAAAGTATTTTGAATGTTTTAGTAATACTAAGTACAGATGTGGTCATTAAAAATCCTTTCAGCCCTACAGTTTGTATATACTCCGTTGTTCAGATTATAATAAATTAGATGAACTAATCCATCTTCAATTTTAATGTTTGAAAAAGCATTTCAACAGAGCTCATGATCAGCACCAGGCCAAGAGTATACCTAAATTTCCCTAAAAAAGAAGCTTAAATTACTCAGCATAGAATTTTAGTAAGACTAATCCCCTTCTGTTACTGTTCAAACCTTGATTTTTAATTGCCTTTTGCAATATATTTGTTTAGTCCTCCAAGAAAATCCTTCCAAGAGGGTTAGGTCTATATTACAAATTAGGAAGAAGCAAAGTAGTAATTTTAGAAAGGGGGCCAAGAGGAAATTTCATAAGCAAAAGGGAGGGGCCATAAAAGAACTGTGCATCTTCATTCTGCTCTAAGGCAAAATGGTCTCCTTCTTCTGATTCTACTCTTAGATTAGAAAAATGACCATCAATTAGAAAGCAAACTAATGGCTCAGACAGGAAATGAATGACATTCAGGACTAAGCCATAGACAAAAGATGCAGTAAAAATGGTTATTCAGGATTTTTAGAGACTGAAAATAGGAGAGAAACATGGTATAGTGAATAGACAATAGCCTGATTATACACATCTCTGTGTGCTACAATTACATGTGTTTATCTTCATTAAATAATGCAGTTGCTTACAGAATACCACTATTTTCTAGGACACACACACATATATCTTTAGCATATACTTTACATGTATAGAAGATTATGATAATATCAATATAATCCTTACAAGGGCAGGGACCTGGCAGTTTAGTAAGCTCTCAATAAAATATTTAATGTCTGGGCCGGGTGCAGTGGCTCATGGCTGCAACACCAGCACTTTGGGAGGCTTAGGCAGGAGGATCGCTTGAAGTCAGGAGTTTGAGACCAGCCTGCCAACACAGCAAGACCCCATCTCTATAAAAATTTTTTTAAAAAATTAGCTGGGTGTGGTGGCGCTTGCCTGCATTCCTAGCTATTTGGGAGGCTGAGGCAGGAGTATCACTTCAGCCCAGGAATTCAAGGTTGCAGTGCGCTGTGATCATGTCACTGCAGGCACTGTACTCCAGCCTGGGCAACGTAGTGAGATCTTATATCTAAAAAAAAAGAAAAAATTTTTGTTTTCAGACATTAAATATATTATATATAATATTTTTTTTTTTTTTTCTTCCTTAGAGACATGGTCTCACTCTGTTGCCCAGGCTGGAGTACAGTGGCTGCAGTGGCATGATCACAGCTCACTGCAACCTTGAGCTCCTGGGCTCAAGCGATCCCCCTACCTCAGCCTCCCAAGTAGCTAGGACTGCAGGTGCATGCCACCACACCCTGTTTTTTATATATATGTATTTTTTTTTGTTTTTGGTTTTTTTTACTTTTTATAGAGATGGGGGTCTCACTATGTTGCCCAGGCTGGTCTTGAACTCCTGGACTCAACCTATCCTCTGGAATTACAAGCACAAGCCACCACACCCAGCTGTAAACAAATATCCTATGATTATTCAAGCTAGCGCCTACCAGAAATACAGAGAAATATTTGACTCATTATAGTACATAATGTGCAGCCTAACCAGTAATGACAAGCAAGTGATGACCTTCCCTTGACCCTGACACCTTCTCTAATTATTGCTTTTTTTCCCTTCAACTCCATTTTTAAATGTAATCTACACCATTAGTTCCCAAATGCCAGTTCCATATTAATGCCTGTCCATGACTGTGCCTATTCAGTCTGTTGCAAAAGAACATTAAGAAAAATATGTTTTGTTGTTAATAAGGCAATTATATTTAATCAAAAGGTTGATCTTTAATCTTATATTCTTCCTTCATATTTGATGTTACTTTTAAAAAATTAACATAATAGTAGGTTATAGGTTCTTGGGTTTGTTTTTTGTTGTCTTGTTTTGCTGTTGTTTAATTGTGGTAAAATACATACAACATAGAATTTACCATCTTAACATTAAATACATTCACACTGTTGTGCAACCATCCATCTCCAGAATTATTTTCATCTTGCAAAACTGAAACCACCCATTAAACAATAACTCTCCATTCCTTCCTCCCCTCAGCCTCTGGCAACCACCATTCTACTTTCTGTCTCTATGACTTTGACTACTCTAAGTACATACCTCATGTAAGTGAAGTCATACAGTATTTGTCTTTTTGTGACTGGCTTATTTCACTTAATATAATGTCCTCAATGTTCACCAAGGTGTAGCATGTGTCAGAATTTTCTTCCTTTTTAAGGCTGAATAATATTCTATTTCATGTATATACCACATTTTGCTTATCCATTCATCTTTAAATGGACACTTGGGTTGCTTCCACCTTTTGGCTATTCTGAAAAATGCTGCTATGAACATTTATATGCAAATATCTCTTCAAAACCCTGCTTTCAATTCTTTTGGATATATACTCAGAAGTATAATTGCTGGATCATATGGTAATTCTATTTTTAATTTTTTTGAGGAACTTCTATACTGTTTTCAATAGCAATTGCACCATTTTACCTTCCTACCAACAATGCATAAGGGTTTCAATTTTCCCACAATCCTTGCCAACACACATTGTATTCTGTGGTTTTTAAAATATTAATAGTAGCCATGCTGATAGGTGTGAGGTGATATCTCACTATGGTTTTGATTTGCATTTCCTTAATGATTAATGATGTTGAGGTCTCACTTTGTTTTAATGTTCCTAGTTGGTAAAACAAGAAGTTGGCAACTTGGTTAGACTCCAATTTTTTATAAATGTATTTGTCCTTGATACCTGAAAATCTGAGAACCACCAGTATACGCTCTATGTCCTCTTCTCATCCACCATTTAACTCCTTGATTCACTGCAGTCTGGCTTTGGCCCTGAATCTCCTCCTGACATCTCTCTCACCAGAGTTAACAAGTTATTTATTTATAATTGCTAAAGAGAATGAACCCTCTTCAGTCTTTATATGATTAGTGGAAAGTATAGAGGCTGTGGGGTCAAACCTAAAATCCCACTCCCTTCAGCATAATAGGACATCAATAAATATAATTCTTGCTCCTGGACTTCCCACAGGGCAATTTCATCCCTTCCTACAGTTTCATTCTTCATCTTATGCAATGACTCCCAAATCTCTAGTACTCAACAATGTCAGTGGAGCAATAAGATCATGCAAGGTACTCTGCAAGAACTATAGAATTAGATATGGTACCTGCTCTCAAAGATATTGCAGTTTAGTAAGATAGACAGTTGTACAATAAAGTATCACAAGTGCTATGGAGGAATATGCCTGGAACGCAAAGAAAGGAATAATTATTCCCATATAACCTGGAGTGAACAGAAAAGGCCTCACAGAGGAGAAGCCTGAACTGAAGGAATCTTGGAAGTACTTACCAGTTAGAAGAGGGTAGACAGGTATCACATGAGCAAAAGAATACTGGGGAACTGCCAGCAGTCCACCACCATTAGCAGTGCTAGATATGTGGAGAATGGTGGGTAGCAATAGGAGAAAGTAGGAGAAGGCACATTGAGGGGGGTCACCTTATATATCATTGTAAAAATTTTGCACAATAAAGGCATTGGTTAGGTATTGAGGGATTTTAAAGCTCAGGGAATCATATGATCAATTCTGCATTTTATAATAGAACTATCAATCTAGTGGCAGAGTGAAGGTGGGTTTAAGAAAAGAAGATTCCATGAGATCTCATGGAGGTAGAGAGTAGAATGATGGTTACTAGAGGCTGGGAAGGGAAGGGGGGAGGGATGGATAAAGAGAGGTTGGTTAATGTGTCCTACTTATTTTCTTTTTACTCTCCTCTCTATATTATAGATTTTCCACATATTTTAGCTAATAAACTTTAGACTCCTGAGAACAGGAGTTGTTTTACCTGTAGATTCTATCAAATGCCTTGCACATAGTAGCCTCTCAAAAATGTTTAGTGAATCAATATACCAAAGACTGTAAAGTCTCAAGGGGCCTCTAGGAAAAAAGGCAAACAAGCTAAATTAAAATCAATCAGACTTCAGCTAAATTAGGCATCATCATTTAAAGAACATTTAAGGAGACCATTTACAGTCTAGGGTTATAACAGTCAGAATTCTTTCTAGAGATCTTGAGGTTTTGAAATTTGAGGTGTCATGATCAGAGTACAAATTATAGTAAAATGTTCAGGTCATTATAGTCTGACTAACTATATTAAAAATAAAACCAACAAACATAAAATCATTTAGTGACTTTATCCTACACCGGAACACTTTAAGCCTTTAGTATAGAAAATGCTGCAGTGACAGCTTCTGGTCACTTGAGGACCTGTGCAGTAAGATCTTCCTTTAATGAAGTGAAAAGGAATTCATTCCATGACTGTAGGGATTCCTGTTCCTTTTCAGCTTTTTGTTATCTTTTTAAGTTTTTCTCCAAAGAATCAAGCTTACCATTTTTTCTTTCTCTGTGCTGTCAAAGGAAAGGAGATAGGGAGATATAAAAAACTCTAACTTTTTAACATGAATAATAACATTCATTGATCATTCTGTGTGCTAGGCATTTTAAAAAGTGCTTTCCATGTATTATTTCATTTAATCCTTATAAAATTCATGGAGTAAGAATTACTACCATCTCAGTTAACTATGATGAGACTGAAGCACACAGAAGTTAATTTGCCCATGGTCACACAGCTTGTTAAATGGTGAAATCCTGATTCATACCAAGGCAGATTACATTACATGTGTGGTTCATTACATGCTTTTTTTTTCATTTAATTCTCACAACAACCCAATGAGGTAAGTAATTATTTCCCCTCATTTTACATGTAAGGAAATTGATTCTTAGTGAGATTAAGTAGCTCAAAACTACTAAACGGCAGAGCCCAGATTGTACACTGTCTTCTAATTGGCTCCTCTGGGCTGGTGTAGTTTCCAGGCTGTGAGGGAGGGAGCCCCAACTCCTCTGTTTTGGTCAGTCCTGGTATGATAATTATTACAATTTTTTTTGTTTTTTTTTTGAGACAGAGTCTTGCTCTGTCACCCTGGCTAGAGTGCAGTGACATCGTCATAGCTCTCTGCAACCTCAAACTCCTGGGCTCAAGTGATCCTCCTGCCTCAGCCTTGCAAGTACCTGGGACTATAGGTGTGTGCCACCACACCCAACCAATTTTTCCTATTTTTGGTAGAGATGGGGTCTTGCTCTTGCTAAGGCTGGTCTCAAACTCCTGAGCACAAGTGATCCTAGAGTGCTAGGATTACAGGCAGGAGCCACCACACCCGCCCAATAATTAATTTTAATACTGGCTCTCTGTTCAGGTTTGCAGCACCTTTGTCCTCTTTCTCAGTTCGTTTTTTAAATATATTATAACCAGTTTATGGTATTTTAAAAGAGAGCTTTTTAATTAATACTCAATTGGATGAAATCCAGAATAAAAGAAAGACTCTATAACCCAAGAGAATTTAATGTTAATTCTATTTTAAAATCCATGAGCACATTTATGTATTACCTCCTCTTTCCTGGAGAAACTTATTTTGCAACCACAAAGATAAACAGGAATTATTGGGGGTGGGCAAGATAATTGTTTTTTTATTGCAAATTATCTGAATATTCACTTTTAAGAACACCATATGAAATCTTAGGTGGAGCACATACAGTAACCTCCCCCTTCAGTTACCAGAGTTTCCTTATCTTCCTCTTAGTCAAACCATTTTTACCACACCTCTTTTTGAGTATATACTATGTTGTAAATATACATACAGATATATTTACAACATAGTATATATAATTAAATGTAAAATTATATAAAGCTAAATATAAGTGCAAATAAAGAAAAGGGAGGAGTTATGTGGAATAAACAGAGCAAACTATATAAAAATGGATGAATGTGCCTGGTCCAGAGCTGATGTTCAATAAACAATAGATATTATTAATAGCCTTTATTTCCAAGCAGAAGAATTTGGACCTGGTGAGGTAGGCAGTAGGGAATAATCACAGAGTCCACCATGTGATGTTTTAGTACTACTAGGCTAACTACTATAATCAAGCTATTAATATATTAGAAAAATTCACCAACTTAACCAAAATTTACTGAGCACTGTGCTAAGTGATGAGTAAATAACAATAAGACATGATCTTCTACAAGTTCAGGAGGGAGAAGGGCAGATGGGGAGCCCAGGAGGATCAGACTCAATCCACAATAAAATGTGAAAAGTGACATGAGAATTATCTATCAAGGGCTATCAGATCACAGAACAATTACTGACAGCCTGCAAATCAGAGAAGACAGTTCCAAAGATGTAACCATTTGAGCTAGCCTAGAAGGAGACCAACTACAAGTCTGTTGCAGTAATCCAGATGTGAGATATGGACTAGGATAATGGCAATGGAAACTGAGGAAGGACATTTTGAAGACTATATTAAGTTTGTCTCTGCTGATAAAGAAAGAGACTGTAAAGTATTTTCTCCCATAACTATTTTACTAACTCTGTATTGACACCCAAATGCTCTCTTAATTTTTCAGCTATGTTTCAAGGTCATGGAAAAAAGCACAAAACACAAAATAAATTTACAGTAACCACATTCTATAAATTAAACCCAGCTGAAGTTTTAAAATAATGAGTACTTCCTCCAGCTGGGGCTTAGCAAATCAATTTTTATCTGCATTTAGGCTTCTGAATTTGGTAGTTCTGCTATCTCAAGTCACAACAGTGTTGACACTCTGCTTGTATTAGACAACACGTGTGAATGGCTATGCTGTGTGTCATTAAGTACAAGGGAGGCCATTAATGTGAGCCAAGATTTGCAACTGCAACCATAGAAGAGGAATATTGTAAGCTCCTGTTTTCATAAAACACCACCAAGAAGAAAAATCCTTTGCATCTCAATCATTCGGATTATATTTTCTCTCAAGGATAAAACATTTTTCATGGTAATACACTTACTTATTAAACCCAAACTTTATCTCTGTAATGCTCTTAGAACAGGAATGGAACATCTTGAGGAAACCGTAGTTCATGTTAAGCAAAAAAGTACAGGTACGAATATAGTTCTATGCTTAAATGTGTTGCTGAAAGATTCATCTAAAGTGGAGAAGACAATTTTATTTTTAAAAAGAGAAGCAGAACAGTGGAGATGAAATGAGATGTATACATTATATATGTAATATGTATATATTTTCACACAAGTACACAAATACTTAAATTTCTGTATAATACCAGTTTGATTCATTTGGAAAAGTTACTTCTAGGAAGAGTAACTTCTGTCTCTTTAAGGACCTCAACAGAAAATGGAAGTCAATAGTGAGATGGGACTGGCTGTAAACTGCTCCAATGAGGTCCTGGGAATCTTGCTGAGAGGGGACATTTGGGGCTGGACTAAAATGTCACTTGGGAAGTGAAAAAAAGAGAAAGACAAAGTTAGGCAAGAGAATTCTTGAAGAAGAAGGTAAACTTGAGTCAATCTACTTTCAATTTTAAAGTAAAAAAAGGAAGAATAAGACTTTAAGTACAAAAATATAATTAAATTGAATTAGATAGATACTACTGGATGTAAGATATTTAGCAGCTTCCAATTCCTGAGCATGTTGCAGAAATGTCTTTTTTTTTTTTTAAATAGCTTCAGAGAAGATCAGGGTTATACACAATTTTACTTACCCCATCTTTAATATAAATTATTTTAATATTCCCATTTCTTAATTTTAAATCCAGGGACATCCACTAAGATTGGAGGTTTGGTATCAGAAATGGGGTCCCACTTAAGTTTATTTCTTTCCATTGTCAAAAACTGCCCTCTTAACTGAACCCCTCCGATTGTTTCAACATAGTTTACTTAAATACTTTTGGGATAAAATGTTGACATACTAAGAACTTTGTCGTTTCTGTGACAATTGGCTACTCAGGTTTTTCTCTCACATAAGACATCTATAATTTAACGCACTGTGCATTTTCCCTCTAGATCCTCTAGATCCTTACACCAACTCCCACCCTCGCCCCACTAGCTCGACATTGTCACACTTTGTTTTGGAACAAAGCAAGTGGAAATACGTTGTGTTTCCACGCGTGTGGGAGCCCAGGTTTGGTGATTCTTCACTGCACTTCACTTTGGTGGTAGGGGTCACATTCGAGTTTAAAGACCGACAAGGAGGAAACACAAAACACAAGGAAAACGACTCCAGTTTACTGTGCTGTAGGTGAGGGACTCCGCACGCATCCGTGTGCGAGCGGGATGCGCGGGGCTGCGGGGCCAGGCGGCCACCGCGAGCGCACGCGGGAGGAGGGAAACCTGAGAGGAGCGAGCCGCTATCTCGGGGTGGAAACTGCTCTCAGCTCTGGACACCTTACAAGTCCCCCGTTCAATCTGTCACCTCTTGCCCGTTGTCGCCATCGCCTCCATCAGAGCGCACGGTAAAAGACAAAAAGGCAGTTCAGCGGCAATAATGGGTATCAAGTACAGCGAGCAACTGATACAAATACACCGTCGCGTCTTCGGCAGCGCCCCTGCCGCGCGCACGCCCCGCTCCCCCGAGATCACGGAGACGCCCGGACCTCGGGGGGCGCGCAGCGAGTCCCACAGCGCCCGGAGGTCTCGCGGCCCCTTCGCGGCGCCGAGGGAGCCACCGACCTCTCCGCGCCGCCACCCCCGGCCGGGGCCCGCCGGGGCACAGCTCCCGGCAGGCCCCGCGCCGGCCGCGCGCCCCCGCCCCGCGCGCCCGGCCCCCCGCCCTCGGCCTCGGGACGGGCGGGGAGGGAGCGAGGGAGGAAGGGGCGCCAGCGGCGGGCGGGATCCTGCGAGGCGCGTGAAGCCTAGCTGGCGCCTCGTCCGGGACCCAGGCGCTGGCGGCCGCGGAGTTTCTTGCGACGGGCTGAGCCCGCCACTGTAAGTAGTCGCCTCAGGGAGCGCCGAGCAGACACCGAAAAAGTTCGCGCTGCCGCCGCCACCGCTTTGTTCTCGCAGCCCGTCGGGCTGAGGCGGCGGCGGCGGCGGCGGCCCCTCCCCCATCCGCCCGCACGCGGCGGCCCCTGCGGAGGCGGCGGGACTCGTACCCCGTGCGGGGCTGGGCGGCGGCCGCCGCGCCGGGCGGGAAGTTGGGGGAGCGCGCGGCGGGCGGCGGGGCGGCCAAGGGGGCGCGGGGCGCCGGCGCGGCCGCCAGATGGGGCCAAGTTCCGGCGTCCGCGCCGAGGCCAACTTGGCTTCGCGCTCCGCCGGCGACCACCGCGCCCGGCCCCTCGGCGACGGATCTGTTCCTGGGTCCCCCAAACTAGTTCCCGACGCCAGACCCGCGGCACTCCCAGTGCCGAATTTTGGGGCAGCCTTTTTCGTTTCTTTTCGTCACTTTACGTTGTACCCGCCTCAGAGGGATGAGTAAATGATGTTTGGAGGACGTAAGCCTCCCCCCTCCACCCCAGTTCCCCGACTGCGTTTAGATTTGCGAGTTGCAGCACTGCTTTGAGTTCTCACTCCGGGGGGCGGGGGGTCTTAAGATGAAACACAGGAGCGCGACGGCTTCTGCCAGCGGTGAAAATAACCACATTCTACTCGATTGCCTGTTGGATATTTTATTCCAAGTTATCGCAGTCAGAGGCATAGGCCTTGTCGTCTGCAAGCACGAATGTAAATGCGGCGACCTGCAGACTTTTCCACACACAGATTGATGGCATGGACGTAACTGTCTCTTCAACCACACCCATCCCCACAGGAAATAAGACTATCGATGTCGTCTTTGATTAGGAAGGATAAGTTACACCCTGAACTACTACTTTGTACGACACAGCCTTTATCAGCTGTAGCCACAAATGAAACAAAAACTTGTAAAATGCCTTAATTTGTACCCTAGAAAATGTTATTTTATTACTCTTAAACTGCTTTTACTTTGTACTTAAATGTTGGCGGTTACTACATTTTTACAGATTTTGATTTTGCTTAGATCAAGCTTATAAGCTTCTAATGTAATGGGGGCAGGGAATACCTATGGATTTGCTGCAGAAGGCTTCCATAAAGTTCCCACACTGGGATTTTGGCCAGTTTTACTCTATAAAGGAACCTTTCCCGCCTCCCCTATTAGAATATGGGTTGAGCTGAAACGTGGAAATTCAGCCAAAAATAAGTTGCAAGTTTTGGTAAAAGTAGTATTTAAAACGTGTCACAGCAGCCATGGTAGGTTTTGCTTCCGTAGGTAACATAAATGTCGTGGGCCTGGTCGCGTTAACTTAGAGTATTCCTGTTTGACAAGCCAGTTTCCATCCTAGTTTCTGTAATTTGGTATATGGTATTTCACATTTCAGGATGACTCAGATTCAAGAATGTTGATTAGTTTGTATCTTAAAACTAAGTTTTTAAGCATTACAGGTAGTGGTGAGTGTTTTAGTTATACAAATTTTGTAAGTTTTCAGTTTCATCAGATGACCTCTTTAAAATAGAAATTTCTGTTAGTGGATTGTTTTTAATTTAAACACTGCCACGCACAAAGAACTTAATCTTTTGGATATTAAATTTTAAAAATTATATAAAAATTGAAAACACCTCATACAGGAAATAAATGAATAGATAGCCGTTTAAGTGCACTTTTCTTAAGGGACGTTTTGTTTTCGTTTTTAAGAAGACATTCTAAAGTTGATGAAAATACTACCATAGTGGAGTTAATTATTTATTTTTAAAGGAAACTACTTGTACAGAATTTGATATATGGGAAAATTATTTGCTAGTACAAGTTTTAATTTGATTTAATAATCCTGCTTATGATTCACAGTATCCTGTGCTGATTGTATTTTGAGTCTCTGATTATGTAATTCATATTGAACTTGTTGTATATGTGTGCCTCTTTGGAGCAGTCATGTCAAGAAAAACTTGAGATAATGTACTTAGGAAATGTTTTGATTTTAATTTCGATGTAGGAAAAAAGTTTTCTCCACTTGTGTGGTTAGTTGATAGTGGCAGTATGTGAGAAATTGCTCATTGGCTATTAGCCAATCAGATTTCTTAGATAGTCCTGGTGCAAAGATGAAGCTCTGTCAAGCTCAACACAGATTCATACTGCATTGCCAGATTGGCAGGCTGTAATCTTATTACTGGATAAACTTTTCAGTGCCTGAGCAGAGAGCAGACATGGTGTTCCCTCTCACTACTCCCTGACAGTGGAAGGCCTGAGACTCAAATAACACTGGTACAGAAGAGCAGAATTTTAGAGGAAACAATTTAGCCAAATGCTGAGCTCTTTGGAGGGAAAGCATTATATTAATCTGAGGTAATAGTCGTGTTTTTGAAAATAATATAAGTAGATGTAGGGATTGCTACAAAATACGATTTTTTTTTTAAACCAACAACAAAGATATTTGAGGGTTTTTTTTACACTTTATACAATATAAAAGCAACAGGATTATTAAGCAAAGTTCAACCTGTATCAGGATAAAATACGGACATTCACTTCAGCACACTGGTTATTACATTGAAAAAGGCCACATGCTTTTTTACATGCTAAAAGAATACTTGTACATATCAAGGGGGGAACACAATCCTCCACTTCATCAGCATTTCTAGCACACAAAACTAAATTGAACCTGGAAAACTCTTTACAGGTAGGGAATCATGGTAGATATTATGCTATTCTAAGTAGGAAAAGCATTTTATCTCTTCTCTTTAGCCTTTACTGAGTACTGTACGAAAAGAACACTGGCTACACTAAATAATGAGTTTCCTTTTGAAGTATTTAATAACTAGATGTGTTTTGCCTTCCTAGAATCCTCTTGCCTCTCTCTCTGCTTTCCTGACTCC
The DNA here is from genome assembly GCA_023783475.1 of Daubentonia madagascariensis. Classification (NCBI taxonomy): domain Eukaryota; kingdom Metazoa; phylum Chordata; class Mammalia; order Primates; family Daubentoniidae; genus Daubentonia; species Daubentonia madagascariensis. The sequence continues at coordinate 31,689,000 of JAKFHU010001035.1, read as the reverse complement.
TACTTATCCAAAGGTCTCAGCTTAAATATCATTTCCATAAAGGGACCTTCCCTGAAATCCCAGCTGAAATTGGGTCCCTTTAGTATACTCTGTGGTATCACTTCTTGTAGTTTGTAATTACCTAGCTATTCATGAGAATGTTTAATGTCTGTGTCCCACATAACACTGAGTTCTGGAAAGAGTAGTGGCATGTCTGTTTTGGTCAGTGCTGTTTATATCTAGTGTCTCTCATAGCAGTCTGGTAAATATTAATACTAAGTACATAATAAATATTTGTTAAATGAAAATGCTGCTGTTAGAGCATCTCCTAATTAGAGACCATTAAAATATGAGATAATGTGTGCATGAAGGAAGGGGAGAGAGGGGCAGAGGAAGATAGATCAGCTTGCGATATTATGTGAAGTAACTCTCAAGTAATTCCTGCAACCTCCAGGGCTTTTGTTTCATCTTGTCTCTGATAATAAGGCAGACTAGGCTCAAGATGTCTTAAATATCATATCTTTTGATTCCATTCAATATTGACTACAGATTGTAAACTCATTTGGATGGGATATATGACAGATAACTGTCCAAAAGAATATTTGAGATGTTCCATATAAACATATTAGAAATGCTTGCCAGCTAGACATTATTGTTTGAGCCTCTCATAGCTGTTAGAAATATATGTAAGCGATGTATGATTTATAAATTAACAAGATGTACTATTTCAGTTTTCTAATTGAAGCATAAAGACAAAATTAAGCAACATACCAAGGTTCTTGTAAGTTAGAGTTATTAGATTTCTTTTAATATTTAGTCTTAATATTTTGTACCCTACATCTTGTTGCATCTTACAGAGCAAATCAGGGGTCTACAAACAAAACAAGGAGAGGGAATAGAGATGGGATGAGTGGGCAGAAGCTATCTGATAGCTCCTTAGTTTCTTCTGTTTAAGTTCATGCTGAAACTTAATCATTTTTATATAAAATTATATATTTATTATAAATAGTTAACAGTTTTGGTAAATTAGTCAATTGTATTAGTTACTGTTATTTGGCTAATATTACTAGGTATAATAAAGTGGAAATTTACTGGGAAGACATCCATCAAAATAAATTATTATTTAACACAGTGGTGTCTTGTATTTTGAAGTAGTTAACTTGCATACAGTGTTATTCATAGGTACTTTACTACCTTATTGTTATAAATATCTACTCAATCAGATATGTTATGGAGCTAATTACTCATGAGACAACCTGTTCCGTTGTTAGGTTTTTGGATGTGGAATGAAATAGAAAGAACATGAGCTTTGGAGTCAGGGAAACTTTAGTTTGGATCTCATTTCCATCACTTAGTAGCTTTGTAGTCATGGGCAAGCAACAACTTCTTTGAAACTCTGGTTCCTTTTCTGTAAGATAGAGTTAAACAGATCTCCTAGTGTTGTTGCAAGGATTTAATGAAGTATCATATCTCGTTTGCAGTGTTTAACATAAAGTAGGGACTTAATTGTTAATTCCTTCAACTAATTACTATGAAAATTACTAAAACCTCTTGAGCACTTACTGTGAGCCAGGTACTGATATAGGTACTTTACAAGCAGTAGCTCAGTGCTTACAACCTGTAAGTAAGTAGTGCTATCATCTTCATTTTACTTCTCCCCTCTGCAGTGATACTGAATAAAACCAATTCTTCTATTAATACCTCTTCAAATATTTAAAAACCAGTTATTCTGTCTATATGGATTTGTTAAGCATATTTTTGTCACATGGCATTTTTTTCACCTTTATCTGGAGGCATGATTTATTTTTAAAAATGAATACATTAATAGCTCTGAAAATGTAGACCAGAGGAATAAACAATAGAGATGTAGACTAACTAGCAAGGAGTATACAGATTGATGCTGATATGTCATTGGTGTCCTGGAGCATTGGGTTTGCATTAGCTCTTTTAGTCACCCATTATATTAGCAGTTAGTATTAAATGCTTGGGTTGATAACCCCCTGTCATATGAACAGCTTTCAAGTCAGCATTTCCCCATTTCTATATTGCATGTTTAACTTTTTGAAACAAAATGCAAAGCTTTACACTTATCCTTAAATTTCACCTTAATTTTGGTTTATTTCTCCCATATTTGTTCAACCTGAGAATTTTATAAACATGTCTTCTGTGTCTTTATTATCTCATAAATAATGAAAAACCATAGAGGGCTAAGGACAGAGTTCCAAGACACTCCCCTAAAGACTTTCCTCATCTAAGTTGACATAGAACAGCAAACTTACCCAACTACATTAACATCCAACTCACACTTAAGCAACATATTTACAAAGATAGCACAGAAACCATCTTGAATACTATTTTTGTCAGAATACACTATCTTTTTTTTCTGGCGTTGCTAATTGTGCGATCTTGGGCAAGTACTTTAATCTCTAAACCTCTGTTTTCTGAACATTAAAATGGGTTGTTGTGAATATTAAATTAAAGTGCTTAGAACAGTGTCTGGCAGTGTAAGAGCTAGTAAAAGCTCTAGTAAGACACTAGTAAGAGCTCAATAAATGTAAGATATTATTATTTCCTCCATCTAAGAAGTCTAGTAGTCATTATTTTCCAAGATGTAAATGTGGTTGGCTTGGCATTGCTTGTTCTGTTTGAATTCATGCTGACATCTATCTAGTGATCATCATGTTCTTCTCCAGTCATTCACAAACCATTTGCTTCATAATTAAGTTTATCTGTAATTTCTGAAATTTGCTTCCCCCACGACTTGAAGCAACTCTACCCATCTTCTGTCTTTCTGAGCTCTTTCTCCAAGATTACAGGAATCAGCTTTGTGATTACACTTGCTGATTGCTTTAGTAGTATGGAAGGTATTGCATCTGGGCCCAGAGACTCAAACTCACGTGAAGTTCTTTTAGTCTCTTAGTCATCAGGCTCAGGTTTCAGTTCTCAATGTTTTTCTGCAGCTTTAGTTTAAAAGCTGTTGGAGAAGATAAGCAAAATACAGGTTGAGCAATCTGTGTGATCTCTCAACCTTAGCAACATCCTCTGAGCAGTGATTCTCCCAGTTCCTTGTTCTGTTCAAGAAATAGTATGTTATTGTGGAGAAAGCATTGGGTAAGAAAGTATGAAACCTGGGTTCTAATTCCTACTCCACCTCTTAATAGCCATGTGATGCTGGGCAAGTTGCATTATCATCTTGTGCTTCAGTTTTCTCATCTGCAAAAAATGATGGTTTTTTGTCAACTTTCAAAGAAGTATCATAAGATGAAGTATGTAAAACATTTATAAGCAAGTACAAGTGCTATACAATATAAGATGGAATAATATTTATTTGAATATAGATACAAAAGCTTTTATCTTTAAGCAGTTTTTTCTAAGTCTCAGTTTTTTCTGAGCTTTCTCATTCCTTATACTATATCTGTATGTTTTTGCTCTTCTGTCATGTTCATCCTATTTTAGCCCCGTTAACTACTCCACAGAGAGTCACTCTGGAGCCACACTGGATGCTTCACTCTTCTTCGTCACTGGAATTGTTTATGGGTATATAGATGGAACTTAGAAGGATCCATCTCTTGTGAGCCATTTCACTTAGCCGTGGGGAGTTATACTTTTTTCTTTTCTTACTTTTTGAGCTGTGCTTTTCTAAAAACTATGACACATATTTAACTGTACCTAGTGTTTTCTTTCCTACTGTTAGAAATCCCTATGGTTTATGGCCATACCACCCTGAACGTGCCTGATCTTGTCTGATCTAGGATGCTTAAGCAGGATTGGGCCTGGTTAGTACTTAGATGGGAGAAATCCCTTATGATGAGATCACTTTCTCCTATGTTCCAGTCATAAGTATGTCAGCTTTCACACTTTGTTGGTCATGTAACTGTTCAGTGTATCTCCTCCTGATTAGCTTTAGCCTCCCCGTAGCCTTCTGAAAGGAACTTCCAAAAAAGCAAGTCAGCAGTTGTATTTTGACAGAATTAGGTTTTTAATATAAAAAAAGAATACTCTTAACTTACCTATATTAGGAAAGTATTATACATCTTTTGTATGGCTGGGTTGTAGGTGTTTTATGTATATTTTATGTCTATGACAATGTCAGTTTTACTCTTCTTTTTGCCCTGTCATAATTCAGTTGTGTAATTGTAGAATAAAAGTGACCTTCGTCAATTAAAGATAAAATAAAACAGCTTTTTTTTTTTCAAGTATTTAATCTTCAAATGTCAGATATTACTGAGGAGAGCCAGGGGTATTTTTTTTGAGCGGGAGGCTCTCCCTGAAATTATACCTACAGTAAAAAATGGCTCTGACAATTAGACAAAAAATGGCTACTCATTAGGATTTATTAGTGAATTATAAGCATATGGCCAAAAATTATCATTTAAAAAAATTTATAGACAGTCTTACATTTTTAAATTAATTTCAAATAAATGTAAAATATTAAAAACCTTTTTAAAAATTCCTTTCTAGGCTGCCTGCATTTCAGAAAGCATCAACTTTTCTCGATGGACCTATTCATCAAGTGAAATATGCCAGTACTGTTTTAAGAAGCTTTGTACTTCATCATAGAAAAGTACCCTGACCTTTTCTCCCCTGACCCCCCCAGTGAAAATGAGGACATCTGAGAAGTGATTTAAGGTGTGGACGTTTGAGAAGGTGTCCCGTCAAATCAGTGAACCAAAGGATAAGTACTGAATAGATTAATCCAAAACACTTACTATTTTTTTAACCAGGAGGATTTCATCTTGACAGAGAAACAACTTTTATTCAATATGTATTTTCTGGGATTAAAAGAGAGAGACAAAAACAGACTTAAAAGAAAATAGATGAAGATGTTTAGTAAATAAGCCGTGTCAGCTCTATTCTGATTAGGATAACTCAGTAATGTTAAATACAGATCCCTGGTTGTGGTCCTAAAAACAGGACACTTTTTTGATGGAACTGGTATTAAGAGAAGTAGCACCTTTTGTGTATTCCACTCGATGATGAAAACTTGTAATCATCGGCATGAGTGGCTTAAAAGAGGAAATAAAGAAGCTTTCAACTAAATCTAAAAGTGCGGTCATTTTTTTTTTTGCTGTCATTTTTAAAATCTCTTCATAATCATTTTAAAAGAATTGACAACTATTTTAAAAGATTAAAGAAAGGCAGATGTCTGCAAATAATTCCCCTCCATCAGCCCAGAAGTCTGTATTACCTGCAACTATTCCTGCTGTGCTTTCAACTGCTTCTCCGTGTTCAAGTCCTAAGACAGGACTGTCTGCTCGACTCTCTAATGGAAGCTTCAGTGCACCATCACTCACCAATTCCAGAGGCTCAGTGCATACAGTTTCATTTCTGCTGCAGATTGGCCTCACACGGGAGAGTGTTACCATTGAAGCCCAGGAATTGTCTTTATCTGCTGTCAAAGATCTTGTGTGCTCCATTGTTTATCAAAAGGTACTGTGCATGCTATTCATGTCAATAGTTTTTCTAGGTAATATTGTTACTATTGCTTCTCTGTAAGTTATACATGCAACAATGAGTTAACATATGGATCCATCGATTCTGAGCATTTTTGGAAGAGTCCTAATGGACTATGAGCCTGAAGTCTGAATATCAGAGTCTAACTAATTGGAACCCTATATCCCAGATTTAAAAGACCACTATTCTTTTGTCTCTTAAGAACAGGAAAATCTGTATAAAGTCAAGGAGGCATAGGAAATCTCATTTGTTTTCAGAGAAGGTGGAAACAACCTTCTCTGGAGGTAGAAGGAACAAGGCATAGAGGTGACATGGGGGTACACCAGCGGCCAAGTCCCAGGTCCACACCTTGTTTCTTCTACATGCTCTGTGTTCCGCCCTCTCTTTTTTACCCTTTTCCTTCTCTTTAGAGCCTGATTATTTTTCAGATAACCTATATTAACTACTTAATATACGACCGTACTCTGTCTTTTAAAAAATAGGTAAATCAATTTTGAATATGTATCAAAATATATGAAAATTTGAAAATTCAGGGTGGTTTTATTTTGTTTCCATACACCTACCTCCTACCCTATACCATGCCATTTTTTAAGGAACCGTAGCTAAATGTCTTTAATAATTCTGATTTGAGGAGCTAGTATGTTTTCTGTTTTATCATAAAACTATTTGTGTGTTGTATGAATTAGTTATATTTTATTTTTAATGGACCAAGCATATGTTTCAAATTTGTTTCAAACAAATTTGTAAACTGTTTTAAAACTCATATCTCTCAATGAGATTAATATGTTTGAATTCACACTCTTCATCTTAACTGTTTTTGTTTCAGTTCCTTATGCTTTATATGGTTTATCATTATCTGCTGATGTGGAAGTAATTAGCAATCAAAAAATGTTATGCAGTTTGTGAAAATGACCTATGCCTCCTGTGTTTTAACAGTGACTTATTTAGGTAAATGTGGCCTAAAGTAAGAATAACTTAACTTTGGCAGACCTATAGAACCATGTATCCTTTAGTATCTTTGCTTTTAGTTTCCCTTTCATTGCACTTTGCAGAGGTTTTTCAAACACTTTTGCAATTAGGTTGTAATCTTTTTAATTTAAAGATTTTAAAATTAAATACAATTTGTAACTAAATGTAATGTTTCCTTTTTATTTGAAACCCTAGAAACTCATAACCAATGTTTTGAGGAGTCTCCTATTCAATTTTCAATCTTTGGAAGTTTCACTTCTTTTTAAAAAGTTTTTAATTAACAAAAAATTGTATATATTTATTGTGTACAACATGCTGTTTTGAAATATGTCTACATTTTGTAATGGCTAAATTTGAGTTAATTAACTTGATTTACTTATTATTTACTTCAATTGACTCATTTACTACTTATATTTATACAGAGGCTTTCTGATTTTCTGTAGAATTATTTTAGAATCAATGTTACTTCATCATTAATGTAAATGTGAGAAGTGGGTCTGTGGGTTAAACTCTTGGGAAACCGGATTAAAAACCATAGCCATGAAAAATTAGAGTGACGTCAAAGAAATAAACAGGGTATAACTCAAAAAAGGATAATTCAGGGTAATCTTTATACAAATATAAAATAGTTATTGACTATGGATATGTCTGACATAAAATGGATATCATAATGAACTGAATTTGAATCAATATTATAGTGATATGGGGGTGTGTTTGACAAAAGTATGTAAAATATATAACATAGCAACATTTTACACATTGTTTTTGGTATGTGCTATTAATAGAATCCTGTTGTTTGTGTATAGTGAAAAGCTTGGAATTAAGTCACCTCTATTATTTATTTACTGTATGATTTTGGGTAAGTGACTTTACTTCTCTGCATTACAATTTCCAGATCTGTCAAATCATTGAGTTGGGATGATTTCTAGTATGTAATTTCAGCTGTGAAATTCTGAATTATTTAATCTAAATTTGGGGTTCACTGCTAGAGACAGATAAATGAGAAAGGAGTCTCAAGGTATGGATGACCTATTTAACTCCTAACTGGAAAGAAATCTGAAGGGAACCAGCTTAGATTCGGGGATTTTACAGAACGCTTTCATGGATCCCTACCTCATCTTGGACATGGAAAAAGTATGCCAGAAGTTCTTTTTATTTCACCTTCTCTTGTCTTGGAGAACTTGCTCACTAGTCATCCTTTCTCATTGCCCACACATGTACATCTCCAGGTTAACTCCCAAGACCCTGAAATAATTAGTTGCGTGATATTTGGAAATTATTTGGAACCTCTCAAGAAAGGTGCTATTTAAAAAATCATAATTTTGATGTCATATAGGGGGCAAAATTACTATCTTTCAAGTTAATAGAGGTTATGATTTTCTTCTCCCCATCAATAAATGCTCCAGATTTTAAAAAAAATGATAGCTTACATTAATAATAATAGCTATCGTTCATTGAATGGTTCTTGTTTTGTTTTAACCTCTTTACACATATTTCATTCATTCTTCATAGCATCACTGTGTGAGAGGTGAGTAATATGAAAATCTCCATTTATAGGTAAGGAAATTCAAGCACATAGAGATTAACTAACATTTCAAAGTCTTTAACAGTAAGAATTTGAAATAAACCCAGCAATCTGGGTAGACATAATGTGATTGACTTATATCAAACTTTAATAAAATAGAGGTGCTGTATTCTGGAGATTTAATAGGGTCAAAGAAGTGTTCTTTCACTTACGGATTTTGCATAGGGATATACGTTGGGGCTCTTGTGTTCTGCTAGACTCTTGCAATGAAATCATTATTGCTTAAGATGATCCCTCCCAACTCTGTCTTTCTCTGGTGTCTTCTGCTCTTTTTGTGTAGAGTGTTCTGGAAATGTCAGGTCATTTGGTTGATAGTGTTCAGATCTTCTTCTATATCTTTATTGATTTCTTTCTACATGCTCTGTCATTTATGGAGAAAAGAGTATTGAACTCTCTGAACAATAATTCTAGCTTTTTCTATTTTTTTCAGTTTCATCAAATTTTGCTTCATATTTTTTGAAGCTCTGTTATTATTTGCAAGCACATTTAGGACTTTTTACAGCCTTCGATGTAGTGATCCCTTTTTCAATGTCACTTTTCTTCTTTATCTCTGGTAATACCTTGTTCTGAAGTTTACAGATGCTGTTAGACTTACGATGGGGTTATGTCCTGGTAAGCCCACAGTAAGTTGAAAATATCATAAGTCGAAAGTGCATTTTATGATTTTTTCAATTTACAATGGGTTTATTCAGACATAACCCCATTGTAAGTAGAGCATACTGAATGTGTATCACTTTTATACCATTATAAAGTAAAAAAAATCATAGGTCAAACCATCATAAGCCAGGGACTGTCTATACTTTGGTATTAATATAACTATTCCTACTTCTAAAAAAAAATTAGTGTTTGCATTGTGATATCTTTTCACGTGCTTTACTTATAACCTTTCTGTGTCTTCATATGTAAAGTAGGATTTTTGTAGACTGCATATAGCTGGGTCATGCTTTCAGTCTGTCAACTTCTGCTTTTCAAGTGTTTAGACCATTTATATTTAATATAATTTTCAACATATATGCATTTAAATATATTTTTTGCTGTATTCTATTTGTCCTTTTTGTTCTTGGGTCCTGTTTTTCCTTTTCTGCTGCCTTTTGAATTGAGTATGTCATATAATTCCATTTTATTTCCACTGCTAATTTATTACACTCTTTAAAAATTTCTTTCAGCAATTACTCTAATGCAGAGGTCAGCAGTCTACATTCATAGGCCAAATCTGGCCCACCACTTGTTTTTGTAAATAGGGTTTTACTGGAACACAGCATGCTCATTCATTTATATCTTGTCAATGGCTGCTTGAATTCTATAGCAGCAGAGTTGAATAGCTGTGACAGAGACCATATGGCCCACCAAGCCTGAAATGTTACTATCTGGCCTTTTACAGAAAATGTTTGCAAACCCCTGCATCTTTAACTTATCATGGAGTATCTTCAACCAGTTTCATACCACTTTATATATAATGTAATGTGTGCCTTAAAATGGTATATTTCTATTTTCTTCCTATTGTCATTTGTGCTATTGTTGTCATACATTTTGTTTCTACATACAGTCAATTCTTGTTGTTTACAGTAGTTGTGTTCTATAAAGTCATTGTGAACACTAAATTATCAAATAGTGAACCATTGCTCTTAGTGGGAATACAGGGTTAGATTTCTACAAGCCTTTGGTCACAACATTTTCATCAACCAATAAATATATACCCTGGTTTTATGTGTGTTTCTGTTTAAAGACACCTTATTTAATATATATTTTTGATGCATTAACATTGTACCTACAGAAAGCAGCCCTATAACTCATGCCTGAATGAAGCTTACTTAACACACTTATTTATTCCATAAGGCACATCACAGACTTCTTGCACTTAGGAACACTGGACAGTGCTTCAGCACATGCTTGGGAGCCATTTTAGGGGAATCACTAACAAAAAAACAGAACAAATGCAGAAAACGTGGTACTTAATAGACCATGAAAAGGATACTTATTTATACTGTAAGAGCTGAAACAAGAAAGCAGAGCTGAAACAGAAGACTTTCATTTGAAGTGTATATAATAGCTATATTTGCCTCTGAGTTGTGCCATGACAACTAATGCATTGTTTTAAAATTTTTTCAATCCCAACCTACTGTTGGAAATAGGTTGAAGGAGTGTGAACCAAGCTCCTTGTCAAATTTTTCCATGATTCAGCAATTTTTGATAAAATAGTAACTTGGTTACAATCAAATGAACAAGTTAATACATATACTTGGACAAATGCAGACTTTATTTCAATGTTTGTGTCTATTTTTTCCTTTAAAAGTCTTATCTGATCTACTTTTAAATAGCCCACAAGATTTTTCTGATTACCCTATCATTGAGCATTTCCTGAGCTTTTTTAAAATTGGGAGCAAATTGTTCAAAGTTTATTTTGTCATATTCATGAAAAAAATGGCTGAATTTTCAAAAATCTTTTACTACAGGCTACGTGTTGTAAAGGATCCAGGATTCTTAAGTATTTATAAATTCCGTGCCTATGGTTGCAAATGATGTGCAACTTAAATATGACTTGATTTGTAAAAGTGGTTTTCAACCCGGGCTGCACCAGAGAATAACCTAGGAGCTTAAACAGGTCCTCCCCTGACCTGCATATTATATTAAGTCAGGATCTCTGGGAAGGGAGAGTCTGTTTAAGAGCTCCATCTATGATTCTAATGAGCAGCCAGAGTTTAGAACCTCTATTCTAATGGAAATCAGTAAGCTTAACACATTAACTGCCATGTGAGTTGTATTTAACTCCCGCTGGTTTTGAGCCCGGGGCTTTGTGAAGCATTTGTAACTCTCACGTCTCTTCACCTTGGGAGCCACAAGAACTATTTTTCGAGTTGCATATAACTCATGAACAGAAAACAATAAAAAAAATTTTTTTCACTAAATTAGAAAGGATCGTTTTGTTTTCAAAGTTTTTATTCCATTTTCATAATAAAACACTGTGGCCCCAAGGATAAACATTTTTTTTTCAAAGGTGACAGTGTGTTATGGTCCAGATAAGTAATAATCTGAAGATATGTTTTTTCAAATATTTAAATTTTGTATTTTGTTGTATAAACATGCTGTCTCATTATTTTCCACATACTGAAAATATAATGTATTTTATAATAAAATAATCTTATAATTAAAAATTTCAGTGAGGCCTACATATTATTACAGGTTACTGCATTAGTCAAAAATTCTAGATAGAAAATAAATGCTAGTGATGTTCTTTTTTCTACTTGGCAGTTTGCAGAGAGCTAAATAGTGTGATACAATTACCCTTACCTGGTGCCATTATCTGTTACGGCTTTGCTTCAATTGAACAGGTATTTATGGTACACATATTCTTTTCAATCACAGTGCCGGATAACTGTGGAGGCTCCTAAGATGAAAGAAAGACAAGTTCCCTGCCCCTGTGTTTTGTGCTTTAGAAAGAGAGATGAGCAAATGTCAAATTACCATAATATAAGGTAGATTATGATAAGTCCTGAAATAAAGGTACAAAATGGTAAAATGACTCGAAGGAGAACTACCAGCTTGTTGGGGAGTTATGAAAGCCTAGGTTTTAAACCATAATTTTTGCTTTTGCCATCACCAACTGTAGTACTTCACCTGGGGAAATAAACCCTAGTGGCTGGTACAATGCCTTGCTACTACTGTTTGATAGCTTGTAGCGTGGATAATGCAAGATGCCTTTAACATCCTCTGTAGTCAGTGAGAGAGCAGAAACCAGTCTATTTGTGCACATATGGACTCTTGCATGGTCAAATGAATTAAGCTTTGTGATTCTGCTTTTTAGTGGTACTCTAAATTTTATGTGAACTAGACCTAGTTATTCAGGAAATTCATGGTGATCTCTGCCTTTCTCACTCTTGCAGTTAACTGCACAAACATTTGTAGTTGGTAGCAATGAGCAGGTGACAGAAATATGTGATTGCTTACGTAAGGTATTATTGCAAGATTACTTACAAAATATGCTGATGATTCACAAAGGCATATCTCTGGTCCAGATTCCTTTTCTAAGCTTCATTCTGTCTTATTAATTAGGGCTTTGTGCCTGCTATTTCTCTGCTTGGAACACCCTTTCCCTGCCACATCCTCTGCTTAGACCTCTAGCAAGTCTTTTTCTGTATAGGTGCTAGCATCCTATTCAACCCATTGTATTGTAATAGTTTATCATGCTGATTGTAATTGTCCATTTACTTGAGTTTATCTACCATAAAACTGTAAGCTCTGTGAGACCAGATATCATGGCCACAGTAGGTGCTCAACAAATACTTCTTGGTTGAATAAATAAAGTGGTGTAGTGTTGTAGTTAAAAACATGAGTCTTGGGTCAATCAAACTAGAATTCATTTCTACCACTTACTAGTTGTGTAACCTTGGTTTCTTATCTGAAAAATGAGGTTAAAGATAGTACTCATCTCTCATGGTTTTGTGTGTGTATACGTGTGTGTACATATATGTGTACTAAATGTTTATAAAATATTTAGTCCAGTACCTAGCACACAATAATCACACAGTAAATGTTATCAGTAATATTATTTATTAATCTGATCTTAGTGGTTTCCAAACTGAAAAGATTAAAAAAACTTTAACCACTATAGTTTGAAATCCCTCTCTGTTAAAAATTCACTAGAATTATTAAATGGAAATAACTGAAAGCTACTACCAGTTAAATTTATGTTAACTTTAAGATTTGTGCTTTATGAAATATACACATATGTCAAAATTTGTTTTCTACTGTGTAGAAGACAACTGATTCCTTTATTGATCTGAGTGAGTATTCACAATTTTCTATTAGCTTTACTAATTCTTTGGTACAGAAAATTAGAGGATAATGGTGTATCAATTCTGTGATTTATTTAATCTTCTGTTCTTGGGCTGTCTGTGATTTCTTTGTTATAATAATACAGTATGGCTGGGCACAGTGGCTCACGCCTATAATCCCAGCCCTGTGGGAGGCTGAGGCAAGGAGAATTGCTTGAGACCAGGAGTTTGAGACCAACCTGGGCGACTGCATCTCTAAAAAAGTAAGAAAAATTAGCAAAGTGTGGTGGTGTGTGCCTATAGTTCCAGCTACTCGGGAGGCTAAGGCAGGAGTATCACTTGAGCCCAGGAGTTGGAGGCTGCAATGAGTAATGATCATGCCACTGCATTCCAGCCTGGGTGACAGAGTGAGACCCTGTCTCTTAAAAAAAAAAATATATATATATATATTATATTCCTCAGGGCATAATGTATTTCTTTAGGTTAATGATGATTGCATGTGTGATTTCAGAATCATATAATTTTGAGGTCAACTGATTTAACTAGTCAGTTAATTACTATTGTTGAGCAGTAAGTAAGCCTGCTTTTTTGTATTTCTATACCCTTAGGCTGTTACATCTAATATAATGGAATTGAGATATTTCTGCATTGTATATATATGCACAAGTATTAAACTGCCATAAAGAGCATATAGAGCAACTATAAAGAGATAGGAACAGTTAAATGAAACTATATACAATCTTTTGATATCACAAGAGGGACAGAAAAACTAACCAAGAGTACATAGATATCTCCATTAGGAAAAAAAGGGCTATGAATGTTTAGTGATAATTATCTTAAGAAATGGATAACTCCACATGTAAACATAATTAAAAATTTTTTGAAATATTTTTTAAAGACTTTGTGAAATGAATTTGTTTTATCATGTTCCTGAAAAAGGAATACTGATAGTGTGTATTTTTACTTCCCAAATTAAATTTTTTTTCCATTAAAGATTTACTGGAATTCTTTTTACCCTGACAATGTTACTCTAAAGTTTATCTGGGAGAAATACAAGTAGTAAAGAGCATTTATTTTAAAATCTGAAAAATAAGAAAGGGGAGAGAAAGCTACAATAATTGAAATTATATACTACTTAAACAGGTATAGACTGGCCCAAGGTACATTTTGGTCTCCTATAGGTATATGTTATAGGAGGCAGGAGAAATATAATAAAAGGAATTAGTTTTCAAAAAATGGAGTTTAGAAAACCATTGAAGAGACATTAACATAGACCTCCACTTAATATCTGATACCAAGATAAATTTCAGAGTGAAAGAAAGGTTCATATGAAAGCTCAAAGGAAAATTAGTATAAAATGTAATTGACTATCAAACTTAAAGACAGTGGGATAACTCACTTTCAGATCAATAAAAGGAAACACAGGGGAAAAGAACAGTTTACAGATTTTATTCAAAATTGTAATGTATACACATACAAAAATAAGATTGAAGAAATATGACAAGTATTATATAAGGTCAATATCTTCATTCTATAAAGAGCTCATATCTTGGTAAGAAAAACACTGTGATCTCAATAAATATGTGGTCAAATGATATAAAAATATATTTTCCAAAAAGGTTAAACAAATTACCAAACATACATGTGGGAAAGTGTTCAAAATAGTAGTTTTAAAGTACATACAGATTAGGTATCATGTGTTCAATTAGAGGAAAATGAAATTGGTATTCCCATTATAGGGGAAAGTATGGTAAAATTTCATAGAAATAGAGAACAGTGATTTGAGGCTTATAATTTTAAAATTGGATCAAATTCTAATAAGGATAATATAAAACATATACACTGAAATTTTTTTCCAAGAAAATATCTCTTCAACCAACAGATAATTTACAGTTGAGCTTTGCGTAAAACTTGGATATGACCAAAAGTGATCACTTTTTGAATTTCATCCAATTTTATTACACATCCCAAGGGTGGAGTAGGGTGGAGTTTCTTTTGTTGTTGTTAGCATAAGCCAAAATTTACTTTCCTTTTTTCGAAACTTTGAAACCCTTCCAACATTTATGATACATTGAGGTTGGTGCTGTCTTACTCATCTTTCTATCCTCAGAAATGCCTTATACTCAGTAGACTTTTGGTAAAGGACACATTCTACCCGCTCTTACTACTAAAAACATGATACTACAAATAATCTGTGGTTGTAATTAGTTTCACTGATGAAATGATTTATAGTTGTCAGAGCTGAAAAGAGAAAGAAATGAGCAGATAAGCACCAGTATCCTTTTCCATCTTGTTTCATATATCAGTGCCTTAGTTGTGCCTTAGCTGATCCCACCAGTTTAGCTTGTCAGATATTTAGTTTGTAGCGCTCTTTCTTCTTGGGATTGTGCAAAAGGCCAGGTTCTTCTAGAATGTGGTAAAATTCTCAAAGTTACTCCTTGAGACACCAGTGAACTTTTTCCTTATTCCACGTAAGAATGTGGATTAGGACTTGGACTATTTTATTAGCAAATATTATAATCTCAGTATCTAATTTTAATCCATAAGATCGAGTTAAACCAGTGGTTCTCAATCAGCAAGATTTTGACCCCCAGGGAAACTTGGCAGTGTCTAGAGACATTTTGGGTTATCACAACTGGGGGGTGAGCAATGCTACTGGCATTTAGTGGATAGAGGGCAGGGATGCTGCTACGAGAGCCCCCCACAATAAAACATTATCTGGCCCAAGATGTTAATAATGCTGAGGTTGAAAAACCCTGAGTTAAACTGATCAGAAATAGAATTTCTGAAGTTTAGAGAAATCTAAACTTCTCTTTGTTAATACTATTGTAGGGTCTTAGTAAATTAGGGAATATGAATATCTCCTAGATTAAAATCTTATAAATGTGAATTGTAACTTGTGACCTTTTAAATAGGATTTCTAGTTTGGCTTGAGCGTTGTTTGTTTTAAAAATAGAACACAACTTTGCATTAGGAGTATGGATATAGTTAAATAATGAATGTAAATTTTTAACTTATCTATGTGTTAGATTCTTGTATTTTTCTATTGGTTTGTAAAGCATAATTAACAACAAACAAGCTCTCTGCCTTCTAGAGGCTTATAAACTGAAGGGAGTGTGTTTTTACTGATAAAACCCAAAGAATTAGTGTGACTGGCAATCAGGAGAACCCAGAAGACAGACAAATCTGAGCAGCAGGTAGAACTGGGATTGAGCCAAGCAGAAATTTGCTGATCAAATCACAGCTGGGAGGCCGTTTACAAGAATCAGATTACAAGTGAGCAAATCAATACTGAGGGAGTAGGCCAGAAGCCTTGCCCATCTTACAGTGATTGTTCATGCATGAATTCCCAATATTAAAATTACATTAGTTTTGTTATTAGTGTATGTTAAAAAAAAAAAATCCAAGGAAGAGATAATAGAGTATATTATCCCAGAGCTGAGTTTGGGATCAAGGAGACATACCTGGGGTACAGATTTTTATTCTGCCACTTTCTTGTTTTGTGATGATAGGCACTTTTCAAGTCACTTAACTTCTAATCCTCAGTTTTCTCATCTGTGAAGCAAGGATCATGATATCTGCCTCATAAAAAAATTATGTTGATTAACACATTAACTGCCATGTGAGTTGTATTTAACTTATGCCCGGGGCCTTGTGAAGCATATGTAACTCACACATCTCTTCACCTTGGGAGCCTCAAGAACTCTTTTTCAAGTTGTGTATAACTCACGCACAGAAAACAGTAAAAAATAACAAATTTTTCATTAAATTAGAAAGGATCGTTTTATTTTTGAAGTTTTTATTCTATTTTCATAATAAAACACTGGCCCCAAGGAAAAGAATTTTTTTTCTAGTGTGGCAGTATGTTAAATGTAAAGCACTTAATATAAAGTCTGGTGCATTATTAGTGCTCAAAAATAGTAATACTTATTATTTTAAAATCTCTTTAAAAAGATCACTGGTCCTGAAGAGGTCATAAAATTTTAGTAAATACCGAAGCATGTAGTATAGAACGTAGCCTGCCAACACGCTTACATTGCTTTGCTCTTGCCTTTTGATTTTAGTATTTAGCATATGACAAACCATAAAAAAAAAGAGACCAAGTGTTTATCTTATTAAAAAACTGGGATTACATGTTTTAGGAGTTTTGAGGAAATTAAATAAAATAGCCTATAATCAAGTGCTTTGTACAATTTCTGGTACAAATTGACTACACTCGAGGAATGTTAGTTCCTCACTTTTTTGCTTTCATATTGTCGAGATACTTAGAAGATACCACTGTAATGCTTCTGCTACTGTGTTAATTTGTTGAATGAACATAGTAGATGTAATTGGAGTGAGAAAGGAAATTGACAGCAATTCACTTTAAGTTATAATGCTATTTACCGAAATTGAAATTATTCTGACTAAAGCCAAATGTTGGCTTTTAGCTGATTTAAAACATTTGGTTTTAGTTTTGACCATTTACATGACACTAGACCTGAAATCTGTTTGCTTATGTACCTTAATTTAGAAGTCATTTTGGTGTATTCTTTGACCAAATACATTGTCTTTGTAGACATGAATTGGGTGTAATTTTCAGGTTCTGACAAAGTGGAACGAAAACCCCAGCTGTATCTTTTGTTTTCTAGAAACCAGTTGTCATTCTGTGTTGTTTTTTCTACCCCATTCTTTCTACTACAGCTGTGTTGCAGTGGCTTGGTGACATCCTACTCTATTCTACCCCTATGTTTTTTGTCTAGGCAAAACAGTGTTAGGCAGCCATTACTTATCTGGAGGCTCTAACTAAAAGAAGAAAAAAAAATTTTTTTTAATTCTGCTGGATATTCATCTTAAGAGCTTGGCTGAAATAGAGGGTCCCAGAAAGTTTGAATTAAAGATAATCAGAACTAATAACAAAGTAAGAAAAAAAAATGAAAAAAGATTGCTCTAGTTTGTATCAGAAAGGCAGGTTTTACATGAAGCAGCTCTTCTGGGATGTCATATCCAGAAGATTCTGGGTTGGATATTAATGATGAAGTTAAGAACAAATTCAAGTTTACATTGAGTAATTTTCTCAATGACTCATCTAGACTATAGTGCCTTATGTCTGTATATAGAAACAGAGTCATTGAGATTCTTCTCTTCAATTAAATATTTTCTTTAAAAATGATGTTAAATTAACTAGCTTTGTTTCTAGAGAATTTATTAGTGCTAAATTATTTGCTCAATGGTCAACACATTTTTCGAGTAAGTGCCTATTGAGTACTAGGTGCTTGGGGATTCAAGAGGAATGTGAAGAGAGAAGATTCTTGCCTTCATGAGCTTATTGACTATGAAGTGGTGTATATTTAAAAAGACTTACTATGCAAATTTACTAGGCATCAAATTTTAAAATGACTCTAGTATTCAGCATTTCAAATTAAGTGTGTATGAAGAAACCTGTGGTGCTGAGAATGTTCTATATTTTGACCTGGGTGGTGGTTACACAGTATATATTTATATGTAAAGCTATCAAACTTCTGATTAAGATTAGTACACTTTAATCATCTCAAGTAAAAACTTTTTTTAAAGTAAATTAAATATATGTTAAAGCTCCAGTTGTTTCCCATTGCATTTAGAATAGAACCTGTACTCCTTAGATGTACATAGTGATAAGCTATTCCATTCAGATAATGTTAATTCTGAAGCTATGTGTTCAAATGCAAAAATTGTGTTTGACCAAGTAAAATAACTTGCAAGCTTCCTACATCATCTAACATTGTGCTGACAAAATTTTAACAACATGAACTTTAAACTGTTCACCTTAAAAACTCTCAAAATAAGCACTGCTTGAAAGAATTTTGTTTGCAAGCACTGGAACCATTTATAACAAGTGTTAAGTTAAAACCATAAGAAGTAACTTCTATCAAATGGTTGGAAAGATAAGATGATCTCTTTTTTAAATCTTGAAGCCATCTTTAACACAAAAGCAAAGAATCTGAAGTGAGCAGAGAGTGCATGAGGGTGGAAATTTAGTAACTTCATGATGAAATTCTGTTACTTTCCCATATGGACTGGGAAAAGACTTCACTTTGCACAATCAAGAAGAATCATTGGCACAGTCTGTAGAAAGCAAATCCAGAAAAGCCTGGGGGAAGGCGTTGAAAAGAGGCCAAATTAAAGGCCTATTTTGCTTCTACCCTGCTAGGTTTTTTGCTCTTTCTTTCATTTCTTTCTTTTAATCAAGACTGAGGTGTACTAGGGAAGAAAATATGGACTTGTCTAATTTTCAGAAGGTTGCCGTGTTCCTCCCACATTTCCCAGCCTCTGTACTCTTGCCTCCTTTATTCTCTAAAGCAGGGTTCTCAACTTCAGCACTGTTGACATTTTGGACTGGATGATTCTTTCTCATGGGGGCTGTCCTGTGCATTCTACAGTGCTCTACCCACTAAATGCCAGTAGCTCAAGTTGTGAAAACCAGGTGTCTCAGGATATTGCCACATAGCTTCTGGGGCAAAATAGTCCAAGTTGAGAACCATTGCCCTTGAGAAATAAACTAAGTAATAGCCAGTAACAATTACTAACATGTTATCACCTTTGCTGCTCTTCTGTTCTTGTTCCCTGTCACAAGTGGCCCTTTCTGTCCCCATGAGAATAGAATGTTTAAAAGACATATACACCATTTCATTGGGCAAGAATTGCATTTTGGACAGAAAAATAGAAAACAGCAATATTAGAACAGTTTCTGCCTCCCTTCCATTTTTTTTTTTTTGGCTCTGTCAGTGAGTATAGCCAAGTCACAAATGTATTGGTTTTCATTAGTTTGCCAGAATATTTTCTCCTTTTCAAATTACACAACTGAAAGAAAAAAATATTCTCCTCCTGTGTTCTGTATTCTGCTGAAGTCTGGCTTAGAACAAGAAGCCATTATCTTAAAATAGCTCCCTTTTTCTGTATGTTTCACTGGCATCAGGTCATTTTGAGAAATTCAACATACATACTTTAAAATAGCAAGTATTTTTGTTTATGTTTTTTGATATGTTGTTCAGGACTTATGGAAGATCTCCTGCACAGTGAAAATCTTTCTGAGAAATAATTAGATTTGTAGTTTTGAAGATCATCAATCCATTAAAAATAGGCAAAGAATATGAATAGCTAATTTACAGAAAAGGCAATACAGGTATCTCTTAAGCATATGAAAAAATGTTCAACTTCTTGTAATAGAAATGCAAATTAAAACTACACAAAATACCATTTTTCGCCTAAAATCAAGTCTTATAATACACTATAAAACAGAATGTAGAGAAAACAAGTACATACCCTTAACATATTACTTGTAGAAGTATAAATTGGTATAGCCTCCATGAAGAACAATTTGGCAGTATCTAAAAATTTCAAATATGCATGTTCTTTGAGCAAATCTCCTAGAAGGTGTTCCCATACTTAACACTCAAAGAGTGGAGAAAGATGTATATATATGATTACTCATTGGACATTGTTTTTAATAACAAAAGATTGGAAACAATAACTTATAAACTTATCAGCAGTTATCACATAGCACTCAAAACTTAGGAGTTCTAAGCTTTTTTATTTTTATTTTTCTTGGTCCAAAGTAGTTGTACATATTTATGGTGTACTTATGATGTTTTGATACAAATATACAATGTGTAATGATCAAATCAGGGTAATTGGGATATCCACCACCTCAAACATTTGTCATTTCTTTGTGTTAGGAACAGTCCAATTCTGTTCTTCTAGTTGTTTTGAAGTACACAATAAATTATTAACTGTAGTCACCCTATTGTGCTACTGAACACTAGATCTATTCCTTCTATCTAATGGTATTTTTGTACCCATTAACCAACCCCTTTTTATCTCCACCCTCCCCACCCTTCCCAGCCTCTGGCAACCATTATTCAACTCTCTATCTCCGTGAGATCGGTTTTTTCAGGTCCCACGTGTGAGTGAGAACATGCAATATTTGTATTTCTGTGCCTGGCTTATTTTGCTTAACATAATGTCCTCCATTTCCATATGTGTTGTTGCAAATGACAGGATATCATTCCTTTTTTATGGCTGAATAATATTCCATTGTGCATATATACCACATTTTCTTTATCATTCATCTGCTGATGGACACTTAGAATGATTTCATATTTTGGCTAGTGTGAATTATTCTGCAATAAACATGGGAATGCAGATATCTCTTCGATATACTGATTTTCTTTTCTTTTCCTTTCCTTTCCTCTTTCCTTTCCTTTCCTTTTCTCTTTCCTTTTTTTTCCTTTCCCTTTCCTTTTCCTCCCTTTTTCCTTTCCTTTCCCAGCATTGGGATTGCTGGATCATATGGTAGTTTATTTTTAGTTTTTTTGAGGAACCTCCGTACTGTTTTCCATAGTGGCTCTACTAATTTACATTCCTACCAATAGTGTATGAGCATTCCCCTTTCTCCACATCCTCACCAGCATCTATTATTTTTTGTCTTTTTGATAAAAGCCATTTTAACTGGGGTGAGATGTTATCTAATTGTGGTTTTGATTTGCATTTCTCTGATAATTAGTGATCAGCATTTTTTCATATACTGTTGGACATTTGTATGTCTTCTTTTGAGAAATGTCTGTTCAGATCTTTTGTCCATTTTTTAATTGGTTGTTTTTTTGCTATTGAGTTGTTTGAGCTCTTTCTATATTTCGGTTATTAATCCCATGTCAGTTGAATAGTTTACAGATATTTTCTCTCATTCTGTAGGTTGTCTCTTCACTTTCCTAATTATTTCCTTTTCTGTGCAGAAGCTTTGTAGCTTGATGTGATCCCATTTGTTCATTTTTGTTTTGGTCGCCTGTGCTTTTGAGGTCTTACTCAGGAAATCTTTGCCCAGACCAACGTCCTGGAGTGTTTCCCCAGTGTTTTCTTCTAGTTTCATCATGATCAAATAGGAATCGTTCCAGGGATGCAAGGATGGCTCAACATATGTAAATCAATATATGTGATACATCACGTCAGTAGAATGAAGGACAAAAACCATATGATCATTTCAATAGATGCCAAAAAAGCATTCAGTAAAATTCAACATCGCTTCATGATAAAAACTCTCAACAAACTGGGTGTAGAAGGAACATAACACAATAGAGGCCATACACAACAAACCCACAGCTAGTATCATACCGAATGGGGAAAAACTGAAAGCCTTTCCTCTAAAACCTGGAAGAAGACAAGGATGCCTACTTTCACCACTTTTATTCAACATAGTACTGGAAGTCCTAGCCAGAGCAGTTATACAAGAGAAAAATAAAGGACATCCAAAATGGAAAGGAAACAGTCAAATTATCCTTCTTTGCAGATGATATGATCTTATATTTAGAA
Organism: Daubentonia madagascariensis; assembly: GCA_023783475.1. NCBI lineage: Eukaryota > Metazoa > Chordata > Mammalia > Primates > Daubentoniidae > Daubentonia > Daubentonia madagascariensis. Next base: position 31,666,917 of record JAKFHU010001035.1, on the reverse strand, counting down.
AAACCTAAAGACTCCACCAAAAAACTACTAGAACTGATAAAAGAATTCAGTGAAGTTGTAGAATACAAAATTAACATACAGAAATCAGTAGCATTTCTACATGCTGACAGCGAATAATCTGAAAGAGAAACCAAGAAAGTAATCCCATTTACAATAGCTACAAATAAAATACCTAGGAATAAACTTAACCGAAGAATTGAAAGATCTCTACTATGAAAACTACAAAACATTGATGGAAGAAATTGGAGAGGACACTAAGCTCTGTATATATATTAACACTTTTAATTTTTCTGATAATTTTATGAAGTGGGCACTATTTTACAGATGGGGAAACTGAGGTTAAAGTAACTTAGTCACTTGCTCAGTAAAAGAAAACTATGCAGCTGCAAAAAAAAAAAAGTAAGAATAAGAATATTCTTTGTAAATGAAATGATCTCTAAAATATATTACTGATCGGAGGTGGTGGGTCATGCCTGTAATCCCAGCATTTAGAGGGGCCTAAGCAGGAGAATTACCTGAGGCCAGGAGTTCAAGATCAGCCTGGGCAACATAGTGAGACCCTGTCTCTACAAAAAATTTTTTAAAAAATTAGCCAGACATGGTGGTGGTGTACACTTATAGGCCCAGTTACTTGGGAGGCTGAGGCAGGAGGATCACTTGAGCCCAAGAATTCAAGACTGCAGTGAGCTTTGATCATGCCACTACACTCCAGGCTGGGCAAAAGAATGAGACCCTGTCTCAAAAAAAATAAATAAATAAAAATTCAAAAATAAATAAATAAAATATATTGCTGGCCAGGCATGGTGGCTCATGCCTATAATCCCAGCACTTTGGAAGGCCAAGGTCGGAGGATAGCTTGAGAACAGGAGTTCAAGACCATCCTGGGTGACAGAGTAAGACCCTGTCTCTAAAAAACAAAACAAAACAAATATATATATAAAAGCAAGGTGAAGAACAGTGTTTATAGTGTGCCAGCATTTGTGTAAAATGGGGGAAAGGTATATCCATGTTTACTTGATTATATAGAAAATATTTTCAGAAGGATTCTGAGAAAACTGGCAACACTGTTGTCTACAGGGCAGTTAACTGGGCAGCTAGTGTGTAGATTTTGCCTTTTACTCTCTTTTACCTTTTGAATTTTGAACAATGTGAATAAATTGCCTAATCAAAAATAAATTTTTTTTCTTTTTTTTTTGAGACAGGGTCTTACTCTTTTGCTTAGGCTGGATTGCAGTGGCATCGTCATAGCTCACTGCAGCCTCAAACTTCTGGGCTCAAGCAATCCTCTGCCTCAGCCTCCCATATAGCTGGGACTACAGGTGTGCGCCACAATGCTTGGCTAATTTTTTTATTTTTAGTGGCGATGGGGTCTCTTGCTCAGGCTGGGCTCAAACTCCTGGCCTCAAGCAATCCTCCCGCCGTGGCCTCCCAAAGTGAGCCACCATGCCTAGCCTAAGATTATATTTTAAAAGAGTATATATTATATCCCAAAGTGTGAAATAAATATCCATGAGTCCATATATATAAATGATTGAATGAATAAATGAATAAGTGGGGGAAAATAGATAAATCTCCCACTTAGAATTTCAAATAAATGTATATAGATACTCAGCCTTCAAAAAAAGGGAATACACCTTTCCCATTCCTTAAGTGGAGTCTGTTCATAGTGACTTACTTCCAAAGAGTATGGTATGGAAAGGGGGAAAAACGAGTAGCTTGGCAAATACCAACTCAACCATCATCAACAGTGATGCCGTGTTGATACCACACCCCTGATATGATGTGATAAGAATGGCTTTTACCTTTGTGTTCTGCCTCTCCAAACCCCATACCCCAGTCTAATCATGAGAAAAACATCAGACAGATTCCAATAATGAGGCATCCTACAAAATACCTGATCAGTACTCCTCAGAACAGGCAAGATCATTAAAATCCAGCAAAGTCTTAAAAACTGTCATAGCCAAAAAGGGGCCTAAGGGCACTTGACAACTAAAGGTAATGTGGTATCATGGCTGGGATCTTCGAACAGAGAAAGCATATTAGGTAAAAACTAAGGAATCTGATAATGTATCACTATTGGGTCATTAACTGTAAATAAATGTACTATGCTAATATAAAATATTAACAATAGAGGAAACTGGGTATGAAGTAGTATATAGGAACTCTACTATTGTCTAAATTTTTCTGTAAATTTAAAACTATTTTAAAATATTTTTTAAAAAGAGTATATATAATAAGTACATTGAATAATATTTAAAAAGTAAATTTAAAATTCAGTGTCCATGTCTTATCCCAGAGCTTAACCATAAACCGGGAATGAAAGCCTGAGCATCTTTTGTTTGTTTTAAGCCCCACAGGTGGTTCTGATGTGTGGCCAGAGTTGAGACATCGTTTTAGGGATTCATTCCTGCTTAAAAATCTAATTTATGAATTTTTTAAAATCATGAGTAGTAAATCCCTGTATATTCAATTCATTAACAAGTTGTTTGTTGTTTGTATAATTGTTTAGACCTTTTAAAATGTGTGTTCATGGTTTATTTCTCTGTTTCTTCTTTTTAAGCATTTATCTTTAATATACCCTTGCCTCAAGACTTCTAATGTTTGTAAAACTTGACCACAGTGTTTGCCTGATGTTCAGTGGCAGTGTTTAATTTTCTCTTGCTTTTTTCAGGCCACATTTTTTGTTATTTTGTTTCATTCAGACTCTTGTTTTAGATAATTTCTAACTATCCTACCAAACATACATATAAATCATAATTGTGAATAGCAGAAATCTGTTTTTCACAGACTAGTTATTACAGTTTTTCCCCTAGGAACTCTGTAATTTATCAGTCATATAGATGAGTATAATATGAAAACATTTGCTAGCCTAGAAAATGACTTTATTCTTCATCATCACCAACAGCTTTCCAGCATCTGATACACAAATGATTATTTTAAATATTTTTAACACTCCCTATAATTTCTTTACTTGCTTTTGAGTCTTTTAATAATACCAAATTTACATTGGCATTATTATTAATTAGGTCATGTGTTTATTAAGAAGGTTATTTTATATTTATTTTTTCCAAGCTAAACATTTATTATTTTAAGGTTGTTTTTCTTCTCTCATTGGTGTGTTTACTATTCATTTCTTCAGTTGCCATTGTTCAGGACTTATGCTTTGGTCAAAACAGTATTAATGATCTGTATGATTTACCAAAAATAGTTCTGGAGAGAAGTGTTCCTTGTTTGTCTCTTTCCCTTTACTTACTATATAATCCAGACTCTGATATCTCTTTCATGAGCAATAGCTTCAGCCTTTCTTCAGGAGCTTGCTCTGGTCTCTTCCTGGTCCAGTTCCTCTACACAGTGCTGTCAATGCATTATCTTTTTAAAATACAGATTTGATCATGTTACTGCCTTGCTTTGGGACCCTACGTCTCTCCGTCTTAGATATAGAATAATAATATGAACCACTAGCATTTATGGATCAGAGTGCTGAGGGTTTTATAGCCATTAAGTAATTTAATTTTGACAAAAACGCTATAAAGTTAGCACTCCTGTTATCCCATTTTATAAACAAGAAACTGATGTAGAGAGAGGTTAAGCAACTTATCTAGGGTGCTCCAATTGGTAGGTAGCAAAGCTTGAGCCAGCTCTGTTGACTCTGGGTTTCTCTGTTAGTGTGGCCCCAGTGGGGCCCCGTGTGCATTTTTGCCCTCTTTCTACCAGCTCTCCCTAGCCTCATTCTTCAGTCACAGGGCTCCACTTACCTTCTTCAATTTACCTTGTAATTTCTCAACAAAGACACTTTTCACTTTCACTTTCAGCCCGTGGAAACCCTGCTTCTCTTTTTTGTAGTTCTGCTCAAATATTGTACTGGATCCTCCTACTCCACTTTTCCAGTTAAAGTTTTTTTTCCCTCTTGTTCTAGAATTTTGTTTATATTTCATTTTTGTCATTTGCCTTATACTGTGTAATATTTGTGTTTATTTCCATCTTCCTACTAAATTGTAAGCTCCTGGAAGATAAAGACTGTTTTATCTTTATAGACTTGGGGCCAATATCTTGCACTTAGCAGACATGCAAGAAATACGACTTTTTATAATCAGTTTTATTCATACAAATATTTTATTAGAGTTTTTATTTTTATAAATATGGAATGTGGAGTCCTTTTTTTATTATAATATATGAATGTACATTATGTATTTTTTTATTAGCCTGTAGCCCAGGTGGCAATTGAGTGCTTGTAATGTGGCTAGGGTGACTGAGGACTATACTTTTAATTTTATATAATTTCAATTATTTTAAATTTAAATAACTGCATAGGGCTAGTAGTTAACCATGTATTTAGACAGTATAGTTCTAGAGAATGGGAAAGACTGCTTATCTTTCAGGCTAAGAATAGAGTAGCAGTAAGTTCAAGATTATATTCTCCATCAGTAACTGAATATAGAAATCGTATATTTCTAAGAGACGTGTTTTAAGATAATCAATGATTATGTGTTTGTAAGTTTACTTTTCTGTTTTTGAACTTCAAAATTAACCAGGATGCTTGCATATGTGGTTCACCTTTTAGATATTAATAGAGTTAGATATTAATAGTGTTAGGCCAAAACATTATGTTTAAAATTTTTTCATAAAATTTAGACTTTTACTTGTAAAAATAGAAAGCTCTGGGTATACTGATACAGGACTATTTTCCTTCAGTTTCCAGAGTGTGGATTCTTTGGCATGTATGATAAAATTCTTCTCTTTCGCCATGACATGAACTCAGAAAATATTTTGCAGCTGATTACCTCAGCAGATGAAATTCATGAGGGAGACCTAGTAGAAGTTGTTCTTTCAGGTAAGTAAATAGATTCCTTTATTTTTTTCTTTCTTTTTTTTTCCAAGGAGCCTCATTTCTGCACTAAATGCTGTGTTCAGTTATACTTGGTCTTTGTATTATTGTTGCTTACTTCTTTCATCTATAATAATGGTGTTGCCATAAGATTTTTACTTTCAGGAAGGTTATATCACAGATAAAAAAAGAAAATAAACTGAGAATTGCTTGAATGTTACTAAGCTGAGGGAATTACCATTTGAACTGAAAGGAATATACTTTTCTCTGAGTCGAAGAAATAAAACAATTATACTGAAATTCTGTTTCCTTTTCCCCATTTCTATAAAGAGCATAAAAGAAGAGAAATGGGGTTCAGAAAAGAGAATTAGGAAAAAATGAGAAGTAATGAAGATATGGAAGAGGAAACTATGGTGTTTCTATGGCTTAAAAAATTGCTCCTTCTCTTTTTGTTCTCAGTGAGCTTTTTTCTACCTCTCTCCTTTTCCCACCTCACCCATTCTTGCCATACCTTGTTCCTTAGCTCCCACTATTTCTGATCTCTTCTAACAGCAATGTGAGCAGGATTGTTAGTGAGGAGTGAAAGGGAAGAAAGAATGCCGTAATAATGTACATAATAGGTCTGTGATACTTCTTGTTTGGCAAGGAAAGAAGCAAGCTGGCCATCCAAGAGTCCAGAGTCCTGCTATCAGTTTTCCCTCTTCCCAAACTCACCTCTGAGCCTGTTCTTGAAATCCTCACTGACCATCACCTTCTTCTCATCTTATATCCTATTCTCCCATTCATCTAGCCCCCCCATCATTCATCTACACCACAACCCCAAACCATCTGTATACTTCCCTATCCTTGTCTTCCTCTTCTCTCCTGAGAGGCTTCACTCCCTGTCTTCCCTGGAGATCATGCTCACGTCCATTTCTTCTTTGCTATAGACCCTTCATCAGACGACAGGGAAATCCACTGATGACTTGCAGGTTGAGGTGAAAGGAAGATCCTTGTGTCTCCTGTTCTCTTGCTCACTGAGAGGAAAAAAGTCTCTTTCTCTTAACCATTAGGACTGTGGAGAATCTACAGAGAGTGTATCCTGTGATCCTAAGTTAGGACTCATTGTCTTTTCCTACAAAAACATGCTGTAAATTGAGGTTAAGTTCCACAGCATTTTTTACTTTAGTGTTGTATTTCTCAGCATATGTTAAACAGTCTTTAAGTGGCTAAAATAGACCTAACAGCTATTTGCAATCTCATCATTATGAGAAAGTGCTTTTGGGAATTCCAAATACCTAACCCACAGACCTACTTTTGGAGCTCAAAATATCTGAAGCTGATGGACTTTTTAAACTAGAGTTTAAATAGCACAGTATTAAATGCTTAAAATAATTTATTTTATGCTCAGATGAAATTTTCAGAGAAAAAAATAATTTTGTATACTATAACATAAATGAACAGGTGAACATTCCTAATCTCATCACAATTACAAGGTTTATTTTAATACTTTTCTTTTTTAAAAGCTTTGGCCACAGTAGAAGACTTCCAGATTCGTCCACATACTCTCTATGTACATTCTTACAAAGCTCCTACTTTTTGTGATTATTGTGGTGAGATGCTCTGGGGATTGGTACGTCAGGGACTGAAATGTGAAGGTATGTGTTCTAAAATTTTTGTGGTCATTTAAAATAGGATTTCACATTTGCATTCTTTTGTTATCACTGAGAAAATCAGATTATTAGTCGGTGACTAGGGAGTAACCAGGATTTAGAATTGGAGAGATTGGGACTGCGGTCCTACCTCTGCCACCTACTTGTTTGCATTCTTGGGCAACTTACTGAACCTTTCTGAGGATCAATTCCTCTGTAAAATATATTCTACCCAATGGGTTTTGTGAAGAGTAAATGGTTAAGTAAGGTAATATGGGTAAAATGTTTGGCACAAAGTAGTGGATCAATAAGTATTAATGTTCTTTTTAATTATTTTTTTTAAAGTTAAGTCTTACATACAACAAAACTGTCAAAGTTGTTCTGAATTACAATTGCTAGGGAGTAGGGCCCAGGTGCACATTTCTGATTAAGAAACAGTCCTGTAACATGGAGTGTAAATAAACTTTTTCTGTAAAATGCCAGAGAATAAATACTTTAGGCTTTGCTGGCTATATGGTTTCTGCCGTGCCTTAACTCTGCTGTTATAATGTGAAACTAGCCATACACAAGATGTAAACAAATGGACATGCCTGTGTTCCGGTAAAACTTTGTTTAGGAACACTGAAATTTGAGTTTCATGTAATTTTCATGGCACAGGAAGAATTTGGTACACAGGCCACAGTTTGCTAACTGTGCTTTAAGCCAGTGGTTCTCAAGCTTTATCATGCATCATAAAACATGCTTTGCTGGGTCCTATCCCCAGAGTTTCTAATTCAGTAGATCTAGGGTGGAGCCCAGTAATTTACATTTCTAACAAATTGCCAGGTGATAGCTTTAGGGACCACACTTCAAGAACCACTGCTCTAGCTAACTTAACCTTTCTAAATAGACCTTTCTACTCATTTCCTATTCTTCTTCAATATGTTAGCTTCCACTTAGCCTGTCATCTGGGTTCTTAGTTAGGGTAAATATTGCTAACAGAGAAAATAAATTAATAAAGGAAGCACCAATTTTTATGTGTCACACTTAAATAAAGTTTTTTAAATCTTATTTTTACCTTTTAAAATATATTTAGGTTGTGGATTAAATTACCATAAACGATGTGCCTTCAAGATTCCAAATAATTGTAGTGGAGTAAGAAAGAGACGTCTGTCAAATGTATCTTTACCAGGACCTGGCCTCTCAGCTCCAAGACCCCTACAGCCTGAATGTATAGCCCTTCTCAGTGAAGAGGTATGTATTCTAAGGTAATAGAAGGACTAGTCATTCCTTATGTTTCTACGTGTGTATGAGATTCTAGGACATAATTGATATACTGAAGAATAGTAATGTTCCTACACTTAAGAAACTTAAAATGTAATCAGGGGGGCAGGGCTCACCAATAGTAATGAATTGCATTTTGTACTCCTTGGGATTGCATTATTTATCACTTGGACCACTGTATTAGCCTCCTAACTAGTGTCCCTGCTTCTGGTGTCTGTACTTTACTTCATCTTATACATGTCAGCCAGGTCAAGTTTTCTATTATACTGCTCTGATTATATCACTCCCCACTAGGAAACCTTTATGCATGCTACATTGCTTACAAGCTGTACTGTTCAGCATTCCCTCATAACACCCTTGCTACCCCTTTCTTTGCTCTTATTGTTGCCCATACTACATGGATTTTCCTGACCTGGCTTAAAAGCTCCCTTTCCTGATTTTCCCCTTGCCTAGAAGTTATTTTATTTACTGAATGCCATTATACTTTTTAAACCTTTCTAATTGTGGGTATAACATTCTACTTAATAGCATAGTGTTTGTATACCGGATTGTCCTCAAGGAGTTTATGATCTGTTTAGAGAAGACAATACTTATGTCTTTATGTGCCCCGTCGTGTCCAGTGCAATGCTTGGTACTTAGTAGGTACTCAGTGAATGAATGAGTGAATGAATGACTCCACTGATCCTCACAATATAAAGTGTATCAGTAGATCTGTATACAGATGAGACTATTGAGATACAGAATGGTTAAGTGACTTGTCTTAAGTCACAGAACAAATTAGTAGGAGATCCTAGAATTAAATCTAGAACTCATTATTTGTAAATCAATGATTTTTCTCGTAATATATTGTATCTCTCAAGGGTAAAGGTAGTAGATCAGGGAGGAAAGCAATTAACTCCCTTGTACATTTGATAGTGCTTGAAATGACTTCTATCCATAGATTGTAATCTTATCATTTAATTGTTTCTGTAACCTCTTTGGTCTTCTATAAATTAATGACAAAATCAAGGCCTTGGGCTGTTGTCTTGGCACCCTAGTCACACAATTTTGCTAAACTGAGACACCAGAATAAAAGCCTCTGAAATCCTTTCACAAAAATCCAATATTTACATATTGCTTAGCCTTAGTGTGAGATTTTTAAGGTAGAAAAAGAACGCTATGGCATAAGGGACTGAGAATGAGAGGTTATTATAAACATGTGGAAGAACTTTGGGAAAAGATTGGCAGGAGAAAAGTTAGAGTATTTTATACACTGAACTGCACAGAGAGCTTATCTGGGAGTGAGGACTATAGGATAGAGGTGTGTTGTTTTAAGAGCGCCACAAATGATGCTGGTGTGCCAGCTACACCCAGTTGAGTATTACTGGATAGGAAATATTAAGTAGGAGAAGGGCAGAGCAGATGGATAAGGTATTATGTTTTAATTCATTAATTTATATTTTATCCTGAAGACGAAAACTCCTTAGAGAAGTGTAAGAAGTAGAGTGACATGTCTGAATTGGTTAGATTGTTCAGAGTTTTAAAACAAGTAGAACTTGTAGAGTAGAAGGTCTCTCAAGAAGATTTCCTTTCGTCAGTCCAAGCATATGGCCTCGGAAAGGAGGAGGCAGAGTAAGAGAAGAGCTTGTGGAGGAAAATGAGAGGGAAGAAAGAGTAGGAAGAGAGGACGTTCTAAAGGAACAGAGAAGAGAGCAGTTAGGAAATAAGAGCACCCCAAAGCCAAACCCAGGTCGGAGAACTAACTCTGGCTGCACATCAAGAACATTTTAAGCTCTTGTGTGCCAGGCTTTATGATGGCTGCTTCACCTTTGCTCATGTAATTCTCACCACAATCCTGGGAGGCATAGGTATTATCCTGACTTCACAGATAGCGGAAATAAGGAAGAAAACTTTCTGAGGAGTCAGGATATTACACTTCACTGAATACTAAGATAAGCTTGAAAACAGGCAAGTTGGGAGTAGAAAACTTTGAATCTGACTCTGAGGTTGCCTTTATTTACATGTAAGAAGGCAGTTTCTGTTACAGTGTCAAAAGTCAGTCTGAAGGGAATCAAGAGATGGAAGAACAGAAGAAGATAGACTGTTCATTGAATTTGGTTAAAACGGGACCACTAAGATTAGAGAAACCAGAATTGAGTGCTGGCTGTTTGAAGATGAGACAGATAAATGCTCCTCTCAGTACATTTGGGGAAATTCCTGAGGGTCAGAATCCCACAGAATCAAGCTAGAAAGAAAATGTTGGGTCTAAGCATAAGCATAATAGTGGAGATATTTCACTGAGTAATACTCTGGAGCCAACTAAATATACATAACTGAGGAACTGCCCTTTTTTAAAATGCTTTTTTATTCCCTTTATTATTATATATAATTGAGAGTTGACAAAATTATTATACAGTTTTTGTGAGCAATTACTTTGGCAAATGTTAGCTTAAACTTAAGTTGTGGAAATAATCAAATTACTTTTAGAAAATTTCTTGCTATACATTAATAAGGAAGAAATAACAGTTTAAGCTTAGCACTAATTTGTATATAGTGGACATTGAAACAAGGTGAGAAAAGAACTTTCACTCAGTTCTAGATACTGTAATCTCAGTGGTCCCATTTTAACCAAATACTCTAGGTAATTCTATGAACATCCTCCTCCCCCTGAATTCTGATTAAGTCTGCCATACCTTTCTTGCCACCTTTACCCCATAGAGTGGCAAATCACTATTATTGATGGGATTGTATTATGCCCAGCTATATTGAGATGGGAAAAAGGTTAAGAATCACTGGACTATAATGTAGAAGACCTGAGTTTAAGTCTTGATTCTAACACTACTACTTGGTAGTATTAATCCCTTTGAGCCTGTTTTTTCATATTTAAAATAGGGATAATAACATAAATAACTACTTATATATGACAGATTAGGTGGCTGCTACAACCATAGTTCCCTGAATAGTTCCTGGTACACAGGCTCTGTACCATGTCTCTAATAACCTGATCCCAACAGGACCTGACCAAAAAGCAGTCACTAACTGGCCATTGGCATATGAAGGTATCTGTTATGAAATCTCTTCCTTACAGGGGTAGCTTGTATATTTGATGATGACTGGCTAAATCAGTCTTACTCCATCTGCTTTTTTCAACTTGAGACAAACCAAAAGAAGAAGCAGGAGCAAAAGAAGCAGAATGTTGAGTCACCACTAGAATAGGAGCCAGGGATGAGTAAAGGCCTAAAACATGTTTCTAGTTCCCACTGGGTTCTTTATTAGCTTTACAGAGTCAGTGGTGTTCTTTTTGCTGAAGGTGGTCCATACACGGCAGCATGGAGGAAGGGTGAGCCAGACTAGAGCAGGACACCTTGGACAGCTGAAGCACACACGTGTGGTTTGGGTTTCCACACTCCTTTTTTTTTTTTTTTTTTTACTTTTCCTGAATTAAACTACTTCATAATTAATTTTAGAAAATTTCTGGCTACACATTAGTAAAAAACTATCGCTCTGAGGCTACATTTGTGCCTTTTTATAGTGCTCTCTTCCATTTGTTCTGTCTGTTTCTTTTCCTTTTCTTCCTCCTGCTTTCATTCTTTTTTCCTCCTTTCCTTTCTTCTCCCTTACACTTATACTGTCTCTTGGTTTCCTCTGTTACTTCCCTTGATCGAACACATCAGTATAGAATGACACAACTTCTCTGAGTTACAAACTTTACTCTAGTTATAGAAGGTATCTAAAAGATCTCAGGACCGCGGTTCTGGCAGTGAAGATGCAAGCAGGTTCAACAAAATTTATTAAGGCACCTAGATGGTAGGTATTTGGATTTTGTACTGGAGAACTTGGATTATGTTTTATTTGTTTTTTTGTCCCCAGTATATAGTATAGGGCCTGTCATAAAATAATGAATGTTATTGAATGAATGGAATGAGCCACATTAAACTGGGCTGTAATTTAGTTTGATTATTCCCTTCATATAGAAAGAGCCATAATTAGAAAAATCCACTTATCCCTCAGGTTACACAAAAATTTTTAATTGATGCTTTCTTTAATTTTGCTTTTTGTTCACCTGGGGGTAAAACTCAAAAAACTGGAAAATATTTAAAATATCAAATAACTTCTTAAAACCTAGTCACTGGGACTAAAGTTGATTTAATTAGTTTTGTATCTGTCATTATTTATTTCATCATCATTAATTAGACTTAAAATTTTATATACGTATTTTAGTATTTGTTAAGAGAAACTTGAAAATCTATTTGTTTCAAAATATTTGCAGACATTTATGTTTAGTAATGCAATGTGAGCAGCAATAATACTTTATGAGTTTATTTACTTTTCCTGTGATTAATTCCTTGGTCAGGTTTTTGAAGGGATTGGAACATCTGTCATAAATTCATTTAAAGGGTTTGGTTTTTATTTGTAGAATGCTGAATGTGCCTGACAAGTAATAATCAATCAGTGAATACATATATAAGAATGAACATATCTTAGGGTTTTTTAAGCATAAATATTAGCAAAAAGAATCTACATTTTTCTCATTCAGGGGTTGGTAAATTAAGCTTTGCAAAGGAAACTGCTGAGATACACATTTTTAGATTTTTGGCCTTAGCATTCCAAATAAATGATTTTTGTGGTTAAGCTTTGCTCCCAATATTTTGTTTTTAATATTTTGACTTATACTTATGGAAATTACTTATATTTTAGTCACATGTTCACCAAGAACCAAGTAAGAGAATTCCTTCTTGGAGTGGTCGCCCAATCTGGATGGAAAAGATGGTAATGTGCAGAGTAAAAGTTCCACACACATTTGCAGTTCACTCTTACACCCGTCCCACAATATGTCAGTACTGCAAGCGGTTACTGAAAGGCCTCTTTCGCCAAGGAATGCAGTGTAAAGGTAGGATTAGATGTTTTCCTTAAGTAAAATTAATGTCTGTTTTTGTTAGCAAATACAGGTTTAAAATATTTATATTTCAGAAGTATTAAAGAAATTGTTCTCATAGTTGTTAAGTTAAAAAAGAAAGGAACTATGTATATATATAAAATACAAATGCATGTATGCTAGCAACTACTACTACTATCTGCAGTGTGTGTATTATGTACCAGGCACTATGCTAAAAAAAAAACAAAAACTTTACGTACTCAGTCTTCAAAGCAGCTATATGTGAAATATGCTTTCGTTATTAGTAATAGGAATCATTTTCTGTTTTATAGGCAAGAGAGATTAAGTAACTTGCTTAAGACCATATAGCTAATAAACAGAAAAACTAGAATTTGTATCTCTGAGGTATGACTTCTTAACATGCGTGATACAGAACAGCTAGTAAGCAGCAAAGCTGATACTTGAGCTTATGTCTTTTTGATTCCATAGCCAGACACTACCCAAAGTAGAAATAATGCTTTTCTTCTTTTCATTAAATATTCTTACACACATAAATATACTATAAGAGTTTGGTGTTTTTTTGTTTTTAATGATGTAACTAGGGGAATTGTGCAAAAACTCATTCCAGAGAATGATCACGCTGAAATAAGTAGGATATAGTAGAAGCTACTAAAATTATATTAGGGACCATCCTTATTTGGATACAAACCCAGCACATTATTATAGTATTCCTAACACATCTCTTAATGAACCAGGTTTTTAATAGAATAATGGAAAAATTTGTTGCTTTATAATTACATAATGCTTTTATGCTTTTAAGATGATTTTTTTTGGTCTCATATCTTCTTCTCAGCAATGCTGTACTGTAGAGTGAAAACCAAAATAGAGAGTTTAAATGTCTTAGATTATTAGTTATTGAGCTGGAAAAGGGTCTAAGTAGTCTATAATCTTACATACTTTTTTTTCATGTGATTAATCTAGCAGTGCTTAGTACCACACCTTTTTATATAGTAGAATTATTTGTGGAGTTGAATTATCAAGTGAGCTAAATAAAATATTATGGTTGAGGTTTTTGTAGCAATAAATCCTTGCTTATAATACAAGTAAGATAATTGTATATATATTTAACTTAAGTATATAAAAAGGCTTTTCTTGACAATATATAATAGCACGTGAGAACATTCGTTGTCGGATATTTGATAACTATTAGGCAGGCATATTTAAATGTTGAAATTTTATTTCAACAGCTTGCTTTGAATATGAATTAAGACATAAATTAATACTTTAAAATATTAGCACAAAAGTATATTGGCAAGCAGCCACTGAGAAATGTTTTGGGAAGGAACATTAGTAGCAGATGTACAAATTCTAGCCAAGAGATAATCTTAGTTAAAGGTAGTGCTGCCCTGCTAAACCGAACAGAAAACATTCTTAAACCATATGCAGAAAAGTACAATATTTTGTAGAGGAACTAAAATAAATATGTAGGTTAATGAATTTTTAAATAAAGCTTGTTAATTCTACCACTGGATTATTTCACTTCTTAGGGTTCTGGAAGAATAATGTTTTGTACTTACTGAAATGGCAGATTTTATTTCTATGTAGCTAAGCTAGTTCGGTTATCAATAAAAAATAATCATAAATTATTTCAGTGATTTCTGTATTTTTATAGTATGAATTAAGATACTTAAAACAGTCTTTATTTTCATTCATTTGTCAAACTGAGAAAGAAAAAAATAATTTAGTCAAGATAAACAGTTATGCTGGGTCATTTGAGAAAATATACAATTTCAAGAATTCATTCATCCATTCATTTATCTTTTTATTTTTTACTTTGCTGTATAAAAACTTCAATGTAGCTTGAAAGCATATGTGAAATGTAAGAAAGCATGAACAAATTAATAAAAACATGGGTAAGAACATAGAGAAATTAAAATGCCTACCATTAGAACTTACATACTTGTTGCTAGGTGCTCCACAAATCTGGCTCTAAATTTTCAAAGGGAAAATGAAAATCTTGTTTTCACAACTTTCAAAGTTCATAAGATAAAAAACAAATCTATTATTTAAGAGATGTACAAGATATTAATATTAATATCATATTAATTTTTTAGGGCTTCTCTTAAGGATAATGTTATATAGTGTAAATTTTATCATCTACCAAATTATTAATTTCATAGGGCTTTTTCTTGTAATGACCTTCAACCAATGCTGTCAGCATGATAACCCAGGATTTCCTTAACTCACAAGGATTACAAAAGGTTTCTAAGTCAGGACCCAAAAAATTATTTTTATCCAGTTATTGCTGGTAGATGTATTTCAAAGATGATGTTAGACATAGTTATATCAGCGGGTCTCAATCTTAGTGTCACTTAAAAAGCTCATTAAAACACACATTTCTCAGCCCCACTCCCAGAGTTGCTGATACAGTAGGCCTGGGTGGAGCCCAAGAATTTGTATTTCTGACAAGTTGCCAAATGATGTTGATGCTGCTGGTCTGGGGACCACATTTTGAGAACTCCTGAGTTATACAGTATTGTTGAACAGATTGTACCTGACGCTGATCTGCAGTGCTCTCAACTCTGAGGTTTCTTGTAGGCTGAAGAGAATTATTATGTAAAAGTGGGAAACCTCATGCCTGATCTCAGTCCTTCCACCCAGGGTTGTATGTGAAAGCCCTTATTCAATTCCTGATAAACACTTGTTGGATCTCAATCTCTTTTCTGCATATGCATCTGGTCGTAATACTTAGGAATTGAAAATATGTATCTGACATATGTTGGACAGGAATTTAGTCAGCTTGAGAAACTCTTATGGGGGTGTGGAAAGATGAACATGAGATAAGGAAACATGGAGCTGCCATCACATTTTGGTGGGGTTATACAAATGGTATTAGCCTCATTGCTCAGATGAGGAAACTGAGCTCAGGGGCAGTTGGTGGGGGGGAGTGTTAAGTGACTTGTAGAAGAGTAGAAGGTTATTATTTTAAATCATCATCATCACTAATATTAATAGTATTCCCTCTGTGAGTGATTTAATGAAAGTCTAACCATATCTGATACTGACTTTTTATGTAAATTAGTAAACTGATTATTTTTATTTTAGATTGCAAATTCAACTGCCATAAACGCTGTGCATCAAAAGTACCAAGAGACTGCCTTGGGGAGGTTACTTTCAATGGAGGTAAAATTCTTTCTTAATTTCTATAAAAGATCAGAAAAGGTCACAATTCTTTCATGTATTATCTTTGCAAGAGGTTATATTTGCATAGTTTATTTTGTTTACTTTGTTTCTTTAAGGTTTCTTCTGATTTAATAATCAAGCAAAATACAGAGATCAGTAACAGTATACATTTATTAGTAATTATGCCTTTCCATCTTTCCTCTAGCCACCTACCACTTTGTAGTCTAATATAGCCAGTGGTGTTGTATATCCTCTTTCACCTTCAGACATAAAAGGACTTGTTTTAAAACCCTGCTGTTGTCCCTCTTCTTCCATAGTTCTAATGTTTATTGACTGCTTGCTGTTATCAGGCACTGTTCTAAACATTTAAGCATTAAGAGATGAGTAAACTGAGGCACAAAGATATTAAATAAGGTACCCCAGAAATACAACCAATAAGTGGCAGAGCTGGAATTTGAACCCATGTGATCTGGCTCCTTAGTCCATAGTCATTAGGACACACCATACTGCCTCACTGTCTCTTTCTTTGTCAAGTAATCATTATCCAAACATTTTCCCTTTGGGGCCTTTTTTTTTTCTCTTTTCAAGATAATACTAAGCAAGGCATTTACCTTTTTTTTTGGAAGTAGGGAGTAAGGACTCCAGCCTTTCAGTGTAATTTTCCTTTAACAAGGCTAGATAGCTTATAAACAACAGGAATTTATTGCTTATAATTCTGGAATCTGGGAAGTCCAAGGCACAGGCAGATTCTTTGTCTGGTGAGGGTCTGTTTTCTGGTTCATAGATGGCACCTTCTAGCTGCATCCTCACATGGTGGAATGGGCAAAAGAGCTCCCTTGGGCCTATTTTATAAGGGCACTAATCCCAATCATGAGGGCAGAGCCCTCATCACCTAATCACCTCCCAAAGGCCCCACCACCTAATACCATTACCTTGGGAGTTAGGATTTCAACATATGAATTTTGGGGGGGACAGGCACATTCAGACTATAGCACTGGTTAACACCACTGACAGAGCATGATTGGTTTTCTCTTTCAATTAATCTGAATTAATAAGTTTTTCAATATGACTAAAGTGTATTCTATATTTATAGTTCATGTATTTATATTTTTGTACTTTTCTACCTTTTGACAAATGGATATGAAATACTATTTATATTTATTTTAATGTGCATTTCTCTGATTACTAGTGAATTTGGGCATCTTTCAAATGTTCACTGGTTATTTAGGGGTTTTTCCCTGTAAATTGCCTTTTCAGATGCTTTTTTTATTTTTCTGTTTATTTGTTATAGATTTGCAGAAGTTGATAATTCTACATACTAGTGTTTTTTCAGTTATGTGTGGTATAAATATCCTCTCAGTCAGTGGCTTAATCTTTTTTTTAACAGCTTTATAGAGATATAATTTGCTTACCTTTCAATTCATTCATTTAGTATATTCACAAAGCTATGCAGCCATCACTACATTCTAATGTTAGAACATCTTCATCACCCCAAAAAGAAACTCATAGCCGTTAGTAGTCGCTCCCTATCGTCTCCACCTCAGTGGCAACCACTGATCAACTTTCTATTTTTATG
This sequence comes from Daubentonia madagascariensis, assembly GCA_023783475.1. Classification (NCBI taxonomy): domain Eukaryota; kingdom Metazoa; phylum Chordata; class Mammalia; order Primates; family Daubentoniidae; genus Daubentonia; species Daubentonia madagascariensis. The sequence continues at coordinate 31,649,584 of JAKFHU010001035.1, read as the reverse complement.
TTCTTGTCTAGATATTTTATATAAGTGGAATTATATAGAATGTAGTCTTTTGTGACTTGTTTCTTCCATTTAGCATAATGTTTTCAGGGTTCATCTATATTGCAGCATATGTCAATACTTCATTCTTTTTTGTTGACAAATATTAGGTTGTTAAGTATGAAATGTCTGATTTCCTTAAGTACTAAGTTTGACAGTTGATATCTCTGACATTTCACTTTGACACTTCTTGTTTTGCGTTTATTGTGAAGGTACATCCTCAGTCTTTCAAACGCATGTTGTGGCTTGTGATTATCTTTCAAATTTTTTTTAGAGCAATTTTTGTAAAACCATGAATAAGTCAAAAATTCATGTTATTTTTGAATATGAGTTCTGTCATGAAACCAGTGCAACACAGATAGCTCGAAATATCAACGAAATGTCTGGGAAGGATGTGGCTAATGAACGCACAGTATGTTGATGGTTTGAACTTCCGTTCTGGTGATTTTAATCTTGGAAATGAGCCATGTGGGTGACCTGAGACCAAGCTGGATAATGATGAGCTGAAAGCTATAGTGGAAACGAATCCATCTCAACCTACGCGTGAGTTAGCAGCAAAGTTTGACATTACTATTCCAACAACGTTGGACCATTTGAAACAAATTGGCAAGGTAAAGAAGCTGGATATAGTTGGGTTCTGCATGAGTTAAACGAGCATCAGAAGAGAAATTGTCTTGAAGTTTGCCTTTCTTTGCTGTCATGACATAAAGGCGAACCATTTCTACACCATACTGCTACGTGTGATGAAAAATGGATTCTTTTTGACAATCGCAAGCATTCGGCACAATGGTCAAATAAAGATGAAGTGCCAAAACACAGTCCAAAATGAATATTCATCAAAAAAAGCTAATGGTGTTTGTTTTATGGTCCAGCACTGGTATTGTCCACTATACCTTTATAAAACCTGGCCAATCAGTTACAGCAGATGTCTACTGCGACCAACTGGATGAAATGATGAGGATGCTTGTGATTAAACAGCCAAAATTAGTCAGTAGAGACAGGCCAATCGTCTTGCAAGACAACACTCGACCACACGTCACACAAACAACAGTGCTGCTCAAATTACAGAACCTGGACTTGGAAACTTCTGTCATCCTCCATATTCACCAGACCTTGCACCAACTGACGACCACTTCTTCCAGGCTTTGGACCACTTCTTGCAAGGAAAAATATTCAATTCTCGACAAGCTATGGAAAATGCCTTTTGTGATTTCATCGCCACTCACTCTCCAGGCTCCTTCGCTGCTGACATAAACAAGCTACCGTTAAGATGGCAAAACGGTGTTGATAGTTTGGGCACATACCTTGGTTAATTGTACTGCTTCTTATTTGAGATATAATAAAGTACGCTTTTGATTCAAAATCAGACATTTCATATTTAAGGACCTAATAATATTCCTCTGCAGGGATATACCTCATTTTATTTATCCATTCACCAGTCAGTGGACCCTTGAGATATATCTACTTTGGGGCTATTGTGAATAATGCTGCTATGAACACTAGAGTATAATTTTTCCATGGACATATATTTTCATTCACTTGGGTAGATACATGGTAGTGGAATTGGTAACATTGGAGTAGTCATATGGTAACTCTATGTTTTACATTTTGAGGACCTACCAAATTGTTTTCCAAAGCAGCTACACCATTTTACATTCCCACCAGCAGTGTATGATGATTCTGATTTCTCTGCATCCTCACTACTACTTGTTACTGTCTGGATTTTTGATTACAGCCATCCTAGAGAGTGTGAAGTGGTATCTCATTGTGGTTTTCATTTGCATTTCCCTGATGACTAATGACATTGAGCATCTTTTCATGTGCTTATTGTCCATTTTTATATCTTCTTTGGAAAAATATCTATTCAGGTCCTTTGCCCATTTAACTAAGTTATTTATGTTTTTATTATTGAGTTGTAAGGATTTTTAAAATATTCTGGATACAAGTCCCTTATCTGGTATATGATTTATAAATATTTTCTCCCATTGTGTGGGCTGTCTTTTCACTTTCTTAAAGTATTGTTTGCAGCACAGAAGTGTTTGATTTTTGTGAAGTCTAGTTTATTTATTTTTTTCTTTTGTCAACTTATGTTTTTGGTGTTATATTAAGAATGCTTTGCCTAACCCAAGATCATGAAGATTTATGTTTTCTTCTATGAGTTTTATAGTTTTGGCTCTTACATTTTAGATCTGCTTGAGTTAATTTTTACATATGGTTTAAGGAAGGGGCCCACCTTCATTCTTTTGCATGCAGACATCCAGTTGTCCTAGCACCATATATTAAAAAGGCTGTTTGTTCTTTCCCCATTGAATTGTCTTGGCATGTCAGAAATCAGTTGACCATAATACAATGGTGGCAACTTATCTTTCATTTTGCTTATAGTATCTTTTGTCTTATGGAAATTTAAAATTCTAATGTAATCAAATTAATTAACCTTGTGCCTTATGATTTGTGTGTTTTGTATCTTCTTTAAGAAATATTTTATCTTGAATCATAAAGATCTTTTAAGAGTTTTAAAATTTTTTTTCCATATTTAATAGACTGCCTGTATTTAGATGTATTGATAATCCATTAATATAAAACTTTGAAATTCATTTAAAACTTTGCCAGAACCTTCCAGTCTGGGAACAGATACAGATATACCAATGGACATTGACAGTAATGACTTGAATAGTGAGGGTAGTCGGAGCTTAGACGACACAGAAGAGCCATCTCCCCCAGAAGATAAAATGTTCTTCCTGGATCCATCTGATCTTGATGTCGAAAGAGATGAAGAAGCTGTAAAAACAATCAGGTAACACATATGTAGGTATTGTAAGCTATTTCCAAATTCAAAGTCAGTTCAGGATCTCATTAAGAAAAAGCCATATGTCTTTGAACCTTAAATGTAATTTAAAATCTAATTAAATTGTGGCTAATTCTTTCATATGCAGTGTAGTATTTCTGAAATAATCACCCTTGCCATCCACTCAAGATGAGAAGGTATGAGAATCCTTGTTTTGTTTTTTTAAAAAGGAAAATGCCTTATTTAAATATGGTGTAGATATAATACCTACTTGTGGAACAGCCACCACAAAGTGCCAGTATTGAACTGTAAGTTAAAGCAACCAGTTTTTCACACAGGCAGATTTACTTTGATGGTGGAAACAGCAGTAAAGAATATACTGAGAATGTTGTACAAAGATGATGGTGATGACCTTAGGGGCAGTTTTCATATGGCCACAGTTAATCTGTTAGCACTTTGTAAAAATGCTGTGGGACTATAAAAACTGTTTTAAATATCCCACTATGTTTATAGAAATTCAATTTTTGTAGCCTATAGGATATACTACTTATGAAATGTCATGAAATGTCACCATTTTGGCAGATTGTGTTTTTTATTGGCAACAAAGTCATTTAGAGAAAATGAGTCATTTATCAATCTCACATGGCTGAGTTGTCATCTGTTGAGTTTGGCTTATCATTAAATTATAGCTATTATCATTGCCATTGTTAACTAAAACTTGATGTTTACCCAATGTGGAGATTATTACAGAACCTAGCTAGTTTCCTCATCATGAATGCTTCATATTTTAAGAGAGAGTATTTAACTGAGGCTCAAATTTCAAAGCAGTGTGTTTTACACAAACCCACACACACCCCAAATTGCTGTTTTTCTACAGCTATAGTTACCCATATTTCAATATTGCCTGATTTGACTCATTACATTTTTTTAATTTTCTTAATTAATATCTGTAAATCATTTCCCTTTAAATATCTTCTACTAGAAGTACTTTTTGCTAACAACATGATTGACTGAATTGACACTGGAGCCATGAGAATTTGAGTATACATATACTTGCATTTTGCCTTGTGAATTTGCTAGTTTATCATGCTGCGTAGCGTAGGAAAACTTGAACAGCAAACCCAAATAAAACCCTTTCACAGACTCCAAATCTTCCTGCTTTCTGCTCTGCTCATTGTTTTCTTATATTTTTGTGAGACCCCCCTCAGAAAACATTCATGACAAATAACAAGGAGTTATACTATAATCAGTATGTATCATTATAACAGGATTAATTAATTTTCTTCTTAAGGCATTGGTTTTTTTCTAAGATATTTTGAAAAATTTTAGCTCAATTTATCTTTAAAAAGACTTCATGAGCCTATAGTATATATATGATTTTTTAAGAATCAAAATTACAAATATTTATCATAAATTTTTAATATTTTTTAGTCCATCAACGAGCAATAACATTCCACTAATGAGGGTTGTACAATCCATCAAGCATACAAAGAGGAAGAGCAGCACAATGGTGAAGGAAGGGTGGATGGTCCATTACACCAGCAGGGATAACCTGGTCAGTAATCACATACATTTTAATATGTTAGTAAAACTTTGTTATGAGTTTTATTTTGTGAATTTTTTAAATCAAAATGAGAATGAAATATATATTAAGACATTGTATACACTACAGCAATATGTAAAAGTTACACTGGAATTATAGTTAAATTTGTAAAGAATTTTTAAAAGGCAGAATATTTAATGCATTATCTTCACAAACTGGTAGAAGAGTCAAGATTCAAAAAGGGTCTAGGATTGTGCCACAATCAAGACTAATAATTACTCAAAACATAAGCTCTACAAATAAAGATGGAAGGAACTGCAACTTCACTGAAAAATCATCTTAGTTATTACCAAAGATAGGAATCATGGCTGGTTTTATGTAGCCTTTAACTTAGTGTAAATACACAAGTTATTTTTTAGAACTAGCAAAGAAGATACATACACTTGTGGAATGAGTAGATTTGAAGAATCAGTAGTGTAGTAAAGAACACAGACTTTGGAGGTAGACTGCCTAAACCTCTGTGACTCACTAAAACTGTGAACTTGGGAAAGTTACTTAGTTTGTTATGTCTTAGTTTCCTTATCTGTAAAATTGGCATAATAATGGTAACTACCTAATAGATGCAAATGAGTTAATATATGAGAAAAGCTTGGAACAGTGTCTGGCATACAATAAGCACACAATAAATGTTAGCAGCCACTGTTTTATTATTCTTTTTAAATTTTGCTGCATAGATTACTGAAAGAGACTTTCTAGTAAACCTTTAAGAATAAAATGAAGTACCTAATATATTTAGCTGGCCTGAAGTTTTATATGGTCACAACAGTATAGACTACAGTTGTGTGTGTGTTTTCTTTTATTTATAGTTTATATCCTTCCAAATGGAAGTTGAAGTGATATACATATGTTTGGGAATTCAGTGGTGTATCACAAAGGTGTTTTATCAAATCAGCAGGGGAAAAGATAGATAATTCAATAAATAGCGTTGGGGCAACCACGTAGCCATATAGAAAAAAGTAAAGTTGTATATATACCTCACACTTTACCTATAATAAATCTAAATGTGTTAAAAATTTAAATATAAGGAAATTAAATCAGTAGAAGAAACTTTAGGAGAATCATTTTAAACTCTCAATTGGAAAGAAACAAAAAAAGATCAATAAATTCAATCTCATAAATTCTACATGGCAAAAACCAAAAGCAAAGACAAATGACAAACTGCAAAAAATATTTTCAACTCATTCTAAACAAGGGTTAATTCCATAATATGTGAAGAATAAGAAGATGATAACATAATGGAATATGGGCAAATGATATGAATAGAGAGTTCATGAAAATACAAGAAATACAAATGAATACATAAGAGCTTGAATTCATTTATAATAAAAGAAATATCAATTTAAACTTTCACAAAAATACTAGTTTTTATTTTTCAGTACAGCAAAGATCAAAAAGATTAATAACAAGACTGCATTAGTGAGTGCATTTACTCTGTGAGTAAACAGACACTATCATGTTACTGATGAGACTATAAACTGGGTCAAATCTTGTGTAGAATAATTGAACACTATCAAACAAAATTACATGTGCACATATCTTTTGATCCAGCAAGTTGACTTCTAGAAATTTATCCTATTATATGTGTGTGCACACGTCTGTATATGTATGTAGCAGATGTATTTGTGTGTGCATGCATAAAATTCTCTAAAAAGATTCCCAAAAACCTAATAACGCTGCTTGCCTGGAGTAAGGGTGAGGAGGAGGATATGAGTGATGGTGGGAGTGATTCTTTTCACTATGTATCCTTCTTATATTTTGAGAATTTTAAACTTTAAGCCTATTCAAAAATACAAATTTACAAATGGAAATGAAAAGGGATGTACAAGTACTTTGGAGGAATCATGATTTTGAACCTCACAGCTTTGTGATCTTTATTTTACAGAGAAAGAGGCATTATTGGAGACTTGACAGCAAATGTCTAACATTATTTCAAAATGAATCTGGATCAAAGTATTATAAGGTAAGGATTTTACATTTTAAAAATAGAGACATTAAAATATTGTACATTTTTCAAATATATTTGAATAATATTCATTAATTGTTATATTTGAATATACCTATTATGACTCTGCCTAATAGGTTTATAGAAGTCACTGTTAGCTTCCTTGTTGAAGCAGCTGTTCCCCATCCCTCCATTTCACTCCCCACAGCAGCCCTGTTACCAATGATTGTTTTTTGTTGTCATGTGTTTATTTTTGGTTTGCCTGTCAGCTTGCTGCTGCTTTCCTTCTGGATACTATGATTTAGATTAGACTGCTTAGGAAGTCCCATGATCATTGCCTGTCCAGAAGAGGCCAAGAGGGTATTTGGTGTTTCTCCCACCTCCACATTACCATAGGCTCCAGTTCCCAATTGCTTATTTTGGCCCTTCATCTCCTTTTTATACTCTTGCTTGGCTTGCCTCACTTTTTGCCATGTCACAGACTGACACCAAACAAGATTATAAGTGTAGCAGTTAGGGCAGTAAGAAAGAGAATGGGAACTAATGACATGCTTCGAACTGGTGGGGTCTGTTTAAGATTTTTGCCTTAGAAAGTGGATTAAACATAAATTATTGTTATAGTTTACTGCAATCAACAGAACCAGAATGGAGTGTTTAAACAACCTATACTGACTCAGGATTCTGCTTTTTCTGCCATTATTTCTGCTGCTTTCTTACTTTGGGGTTATATCTTGCAGATCGCAGCCCCTGGAGTAGTAGTTGTGGAGTTGATTTAATGACAATTGGAAGTGACAGGTGTTGGATATAGTGGCAAATTACCCTCCTAAATCCTCTCCTTCTTTGCATCCTAATGACGTGCTACAGGCCTGAATCATTGGCTTAGTTATCTGCTCCGTGCTTTGCCTCTGGTATTGTCGGACATGCAAATGACTCAAGGCAGACACTATCATAAGACTTGACTGTGTGTTCTGAATACTGCATACTTGTATTTGTCTTAATGACATTCATGGAAATGCACATCTTTGATTCTTTAGTGTATTTAAAAATAAAAATAAAGATGTATTCATATTTTCCAATACTTAATTTTTTACTTCAGGAAATTCCACTTTCAGAAATTCTCCGTGTATCTTCACCACGAGATTTCACAAACATTTCACAAGGCAGTAATCCACACTGTTTTGAAATCATCACTGATACGATGGTATACTTTGTTGGTGAGAACAATGGGGACAGCTCTCACAATCCTGTTCTTGCTGCCACTGGAGTTGGACTTGATGTAGCACAGAGCTGGGAAAAGGCAATTCGTCAAGCTCTCATGCCTGTTACCCCTCAAGCAAGTGTTTGCACTTCTCCAGGGCAAGGGAAGGATCACAGTAAGCAATAAGCTTGTTGATGGCTTTTTCTCCTCTTTGGTTCTTAAGCATTTTGTGGGTGTGGTTGTGTTCTTTTATGTATTTTCAGTATCATCTTAAGCTTTGTCTTTATAAACCAATACCTTTAGTTAATTCTTTTATAAAATTAATGTTGGTTACAGTATAAACATGTACATGAAACAGCCAGAGCTAGGCTCCAGAGTCAGTCTGCCTGCATTAAAATCCTGGCTCTACCAACCTGTTACATGATCTTAGGCAAGTACTTTACCTCTCTGTAATAGTACCTACTTTTAGGGTTGTCAGTATTAAATGAAAGAGAACCTATAATGTACAGAACAGTGCTTGGCATCCATGAAGTCTCATTGGATTAAGTATATAACTAGTGTAAATATTTTGCTTCATCATGGGATATAAACAAGAAATGAAGTATTAAAAGTTCACATCATACTGTATTAAAACATTCAGAAATATTAAAAAATTACTGAAACGCATGTTCTATACCAACAAAATTTATATAATTAAACCTAAATTTGATAAAGGTTCAAGTGAACAGTTAACAGTCAAAAGGTAATAATATAATACTACTTTTCCCCCACTGGCATTATGTTTATGGGGAAACATAATTATTCTTTAGAGAAATGTATTTACATTGAAATAAGTATCAACCACTTTCCAAATATAGTTTATTTCACTTTAGCTATATTATTTTGTGTAACTTTTCTGGGCATTATGCAAGACTTTGAGCTATAATAGGATACAAAAGCAATACAGAAATTGTAAAAGCTCTTTAGGGAGATGTGACATATATAGGTAAGTGTTAGATGGTAGCATAAAGCAGTATAGTGTAAAAATAAGGAATACATTACTCAAAGAACTCAGATATGGATAGGAAGGGTAAGCAAGACTTCATAGAAGAACCTGATTTGGACTTTGGACCTCAGGTAGGAATAAGATAGAGTTAATGGGAGATGTGGAGGGGTAGTATTACTCTAGTTGAGGAGACAAGTGTGATCGAAGGGATGAGGGTCATGACTATGTACATGTTTGACGTTTAATACTGATTTGGGTGGGGGGTAGATGGATATTTCACAATGGTTCTTAAGTTTTAGGGGGGTTTTAGACAGAACTCTCTGACATTCTAACTAAAACCAAGGAGTGTTTTGTCAGAAAATAATATGGGCACTTATACTTTTTTTTTATATGTAGTTTCTAAGGGTTTAGGGACCCTCTCAAGCCCATCCATGGACCTCTCCCCTAGGGTTGAGAGTCTTCTCTAAAGGCAGAATTGCAAAAGAATTAAAGAGTGAAGATTCTAGAGAATGAAAGCCCAATTCTGTCACTTACTAGCTATTTGATCTTGGACTCTATAGTTCTCTAAAATGGGAATAATAATAAACGTATATAATGCATTTAGCACAGTGCCTGACACATAAGTGATGCTATTACTGTGTTGTCATTGTTGCTGTCCTTTTAACAATATGGAATAAAGTTCTCCTGGGAAGTGACAGAAATGAAACCTGGATGGAGCTAGATAGTGGAGGCCTTTGAAAGAAAATAAATACTGAGACTTAAACTAGGAAACGAACTATTGAAAAGCAGTTTTAGACACACTAATTTTGTTGATGTTGTGCCTTCTCTTAATCATTAGTATTTAAAATTTGAATTGTTTAAAATATTTTAAAATTGATTTTTTGACAGTCATGTTGTTTTTGATACATCGTTTGCTTATATTTCCTTATTAATGAAGTTTTATATTTTTATATTTGGGATTATAAAGGAAATTTCGCATCTTGTTTCTTTGAATTGTCTCAGAGTCTAGATGTTTGATACGCATTCTCTTGCTTACTTTCATGTTTCCCTTTTCTCTCTTTCTTGTCAATTACGTTCTTTGCTTACCAAAGTAATGCAGCATTTAAACTTTATAGGAATATGTAATATAAAATGAGAAAGTCCTTGCTATATACATACAACCCCATCCGCAATCCCAATCCTATATTTATTTTCCCCCTCAGAAAACCATTATTAACATTTTGGTGTATATTTGTTGATTCAAGAAGGGATTAGGGGAAGGGGAGCTTATACTATCTGCTATACTGTTTATTTTTCCTTTTAGAAAAATGGGATCATACTCTGTGTATTCTTTTTGCAGCTTTTATCCACTATTTAAAATAAATATTTTAATGTCAGTGTACAGGTTTACCTAATTTTTAATGTTTTAATGAAAGTAATGCATGCTTTTTATGTTTTAAAAAATGCAAGCAGTATACGAGTGTATACAAACTAAAATCCTTGTTTCCCAACTCCACTCACCAGAAATAATCATATTTTTATTTTTGTTTTTAATTCAAACACTGCTACCCCTCAACTTGCCTTTTTTTACTCAATAATATGTCATGGCTAGCTTTCTGACTTGGTACTTACAGACATACCTCATTTATTCAATGTTTAGATAGAATTCCTTTCTATGGATGTGTCATAATTTTACTTAACCAGTCTCCTCTTGATAGATTAGTATTATGTGTGTAGATAAATTTTTAAATGTATTTAATTGTATTATATTAACTGTGTATTAACCTGTTTTTTAAGTATGATACACCATGGACATTCACATGTCAGTAAATATTAATATTGTTAATACTAACATATTACTAACATAATACTAACAATATTAATAATTTTGTTCTTTTCTCATATATCATTCTTATATTTTACAGAAGATTTGTCTACTAGTATCTCTGTATCTAATTGCCAGATCCAGGAGAACGTGGTAAGTAATCATCATAGCTAACATGTACAAACTAGGTGATTAAGGAAAATAAAATAAATCTTATTAGAGAAATAGGGTCATAGCCCAAAGTATTGAGCAATTTGCCTGAAGATACTAGGCTAGACTTTTGGGGTGATAACTTCCCTAAGGAGTTCTGCTTTTGGAGGAAACTAAGGCAGATTTTTAAAATTACAAAAATAAAGTTAACTTTTTCATTAGAAAAAGTGACATTAGAATATCACAAAGTGATATATGAGTTCAGAGAGTTCACAGTCACTTCTTACTGGGTCAGCAGGGAAAGTTTCCTAAAGGAAGTGCAACTTGAGCTATTCCTAAAAGGATGGAATGAATTTTTGACAGAAGTGCTAAAGAGATGAGGATTGGGGAATAGCATTTCATGCAAATACAGGGAACAGGATGAGCAAATAAGAGGGAAGCAGGAAATGCAGTACTTGTAAGGAAAAGTGAATAAATGAAATTTGGCTGGTGTATATATAGGTACATGTAGGGTTTTATAACAGGTCAGCAAACTTTTTCTGTAAAGGGCCAGATAGTAAATATTTTAGGCTTTGCAGACCATATACAACTACTCAACTCGGCATTTGTAGCAACAAAGCAGCTATGGGCAATACTTTAATGATTGAGCAAGACTATGTTTTAATAAAACTTAATTTATGGACACTGAAATTTGAATTTCATATAATATTCACGTTACAAAGTACTTTGATTTGTCCAGTCATTTAAAGACCATTCTTAGATCAGGGGCCATACAAAAAGATGCAGCAGTGTGGATTTGGCCCACAAGCTGTGGTTGCCAACCCTTGGATTAGAAGGAAAAAGGGCCAGAAAAAGAAGTCAGAAAATTGCCCACTAGTTATATATAATTTCTCTGATAAAAATCTCTCCCCTCTACCTGGGGCATCCAGCTGTTATAGTTCTCTAACATATAAATATTGTTTGGGATTTCTAAGAATACAATAAAGACTGGACATTTAGTAGTGCTATTGGAGGTAGAGAATTTCAAGGAGATATAATCTGTGAGTCTCTTGTCCTAGTAGGAGGTAGAATAGACACCATATTCTTGGGGAGAGAAAGGGGAATACCAAAACATGAGAGCACAGACTTTGAATGATCCTGCAGGAACTTGAGGATATATCTATTCATGACTGAGATGGGAAAAGATTCAGAATTGATCTTTGTTTAAAAAAAAAACCTTTTCTAACAGTTATATATACATTGGATGCCCCCTTATCCACTATGATCAGAACCAAAATTTGGTAAGTTAAACAAAAAGTTGCTTAAAGTTGGTAAAGATATAAAAATTGTTCATATAAACCTTAAAATTTTCATTATAACTTAACACATATATATGCAGATTCACTAGCTTTTGTTGCAGATCTGAGGCTTTGTCTTTAATTGTGGGTCTGCTAAGTGGAGCTCCACTTTGTCTTTCTTTCATGGAATTCTAACACTAAAATCCCAAGTTAGTGCATGAATTTTGTAACAACCATACTACAAAAAAAAGAAGAGGAGAGCAGGAAGGGAAGATTGAGGAGTGGATTTGAGTTACAGACTTTCTCTCACACATACTGTTTTCATCACTCTTTCAAAATCAGCCGAATCCCAATAATATGAACTTTTAAGTTTTTCTTTTAAATCAAAGATAGCAAATCTCATCAATGGTAAAATAGGTAAAAATTTGTTCTTAATTTTGTATGTTAATTTACTTTTTATAGTTCACTGCTTAATAAATATAAGATTTTTTAAATTGAAAGCATTTTCTCCTGAAAGTCTTCTTGTAGAATACATTATACTTGCACATTAATAGCCATAGTGTAAAATTTGGGCTTAACCTTTTCTAGAACATAGAAAGCCTAAGTTTCATAAAATAATTTGTACTTTATAAAAATTAGTTGCCTCTAACTTAAACAAAAATGTATTTCAATATTTGAATGAAGACAGGCAGAGATGTCTACATTGTTTTAAAGAGGTAAAAATACTTACTGCTTACTTTTTCCTAATAGGACATCAGCACAGTTTACCAGATCTTTGCAGATGAGGTGCTTGGTTCAGGCCAATTTGGCATCGTTTATGGAGGTGAGCGACTACAGCCTTTTGTATATTGTATATATTATAGAAAAACTGGGAAATTTAAAACATATGCCAGCTATCTTGTCATCTCACAATTTTGTCAAGTGACCTTTTTCTGGACAAAATTGTGAAAAAGACCCGTATCCTTTCAGCTAAGTCCTTTTCACTGCAATTGATTATTCATTCCTTAATTTCAACTGAAAACCTTAAAAAGTGACAGAGAAAGAACCAGAAAATTCATTTTACAATAGTCTTACTTTATCTCTTCTTGTAGCTCATACACAAAGCTGTTTGTGTGGGGAGAAAAACTGTTTGAACTTTATGTTGGGTTGTGTGGGCTTGTTCATTGAAGTATATTCCATACTAGTTTTCCAACACAAATGGCACCATTTGTCTACTGTTGGCATGATTGTGGTGTCGAGTCTGAAGACCTGAAATCTTATCCAGCTCTGTAACTTATGATATTGATGAAATCATTTAACCTCACTATGCCTTAGTATCTTCATCTATTTAATGGAGCTAATAAAACCTGACCTGCATAGCTTACAAGATTTTAAATATTAATTAAATCTAATATATGTAAGTACTTTATAAGCTGTAATCCAAGATACAAAAGAAATGTTAGGCCTTTGTCATGTCTTGCCTTCTTTTCATACCACTCTTGGAGTGAATCTTTCAGAAAACTCATATCTAATAGTAGTATTACCTCACATAGAACCCTTAAATGGTTCACAGTTGTCTACAGATTCATTGCCAATTTTCTTAGCAAGAGCACACGAAGTTGCTGTGATTTCCCCCTGCTTCTTTAGCTTCCTATCTAATTGCAACTCCCTCTTTGCTTTCTGTCTTGCAGTCATACTTACATGCCTCCAGTACCTTTGCCTCTGCTCCTTCTCCATCCCTTTGTCCCTCTAGTGAACATTTATTCGTACATCAAGGTTCAACTAAAGGGCTTCCTCTGTGAAGAATTTTTTGTCCCCATCCTTACCTCTCCATCAAATAAAACAGATCGTTCGTACTCCTACTACTAATATACATACTTCTGTGATAGTATCTATAACACATTGGGTTTATATTGTGTTCCTACCAAACTTTATTTGAAGGTAGACTGAGAGATGTCTGAGTTTTCTTCGTATTCCTAGCACCTAGCATTATGTCTGACATATAGTCACCCAGAAAATACGTTGATTTTACACACATACACAACATCTGTGGCTTGGAACTTCCAATTTGTCAGTTTTAAGACTAATGACATCTTTGGAGGACCTCTTCTCATTGAAGGGACAGAGAACTGTCTGTCTACCTTTGGCTTCTTACCAAATATGGGTGGATTTGTCTAGTAGTCAGACATTTATGCTTGTGTCCTTGAGACAGGTGTGAGTTATTTTCAAATAAATAGCTATGTAGAGAACAGCAAATCACATACAGGTTAAATGAACAAATACCAAAAATATACCTGTCATTTTTACAACCTAATTTATAGCATCTAAAACAATGCCTGGTACTTAATTGGTACAAAATAACTAATTAGTTTGAATTAATTTATGAGGGGATGGCTATTTATTGCAGACTTGTACTTCATAAATCTTTCATATCTAGATTCTAGATTATAGGAACCCAGAGTTTGGGGCAGTATGTGGTTAAATCACTGTGCTGACTCAGTGAACCTGGAATAAAATTAATTCATTAGTACAATATTTCCATTTTGACAGTCTCTCTGAAGACTAGGGTCAGGATAGTTAATGATCACTAATTTAACAAGGTAGATCATACTTTTCAGAAGCAAGTTCCTTCAAATTTTCTGCTAATTCAGATAATAAAACTGCCTTTATTATAGGGAGGAAACATAATTTTTTCTTAAAATTAAAGGTGAGTGAAGGAGTGTGGAGAAAGAACAAAATGAACCAAAGGAAAAAAAAATACAAGAGGTAGATACTTACAAATTTCAGTCTGTGGGCAACTTCCTGATAAAGTTTTTGAACTATATGCGAGCTGTCAGTTTGCTTCTTTTCTTTTCTTTTTTTTTTAATAGGAAAACATAGAAAGACTGGAAGGGATGTGGCTATTAAAGTAATTGATAAGATGAGATTCCCTACAAAACAAGAAAGTCAACTCCGTAATGAAGTGGCTATTTTACAGGTAAAAAAAAAAAAAAATTGGTTGTGTAAGTTTTAATTTTTGATCTGTCAGTTTTTGAACCTGAATCTATTTAGTATATAGATAAGGATATTTGTTTTTTGTTTCGTTTTGTTTTGCTCTTATGACCTTTTGGCTAAAAGGCTGGGAAGAGTCTGGAGTCTGAATTAACTGTTTTTTCTTTTCTTTTTTTTTTAAGGAGACAAAATTAGATTACAGTAATGTAGGAGCTATAAGGACTGCCGTTAGTTTGCTGCATAGTAGTGGTTTGTTTAGAACACATTTTCATAAGTAAAACTAAAAAAAAAAGTAAAATTTTTTCTTAATTCATCACTCCAGGAGCTCAAAATACTTTGATACTTTGCCACATTTCATTACGTCATTGTTGTAACCATCCAGTTCTCACAGATGATGTGCTTGATTATTGTAGCAATAACTATAAGAATAAAGACTTAAAAATTATGTACCTTTTAACAGCATTTGCTATTTTATTAATTCAAAACTCTAAATATTTTATAATAGTTTAGTCCATTCAGGTATATGTTAAAGATATATTGGCAATGATTTAAATCCCATAAAATAAATTAGTATGTGTTTTTCTTTTCATCTAACAATTTGACTCCTTTTGAGGGTCATCTAGAAGACTAAGATTTATTTATAATATGCAAATGTTTATTAATTCATCGTGAATTACTATGCATATTATTGCATTTATTTTGCATATTATTAAAGAAATCATGGTCATGTAATAGTTAATGCTATCAGAGCTCCATTTGGTTGTGGGTGAAATTCAGGAAGACACAGTCTTCTGAACTTATGCTTCCTTGAAGAAGGTAAGAAACTTATAAACACATGATTAATTTTACATTTATTACATTATTGGTTGCTAGTAGTAACATTTACCTCACTTCTTCAGAAGCACAATAATCAAAAGCTTGTGGTCAATTAGGTACCTATGGTCACATCAAGACTGCCTTCCTCCTATAAAGCTACCTTTAAATAGAATGTTAATAGCATACTCTGTATACAGAGTATGAATATATTATTAGAGATATTTTTGCATATCTAATTTTGGAATCTTTCTCATTGTCCAACTAATGTGCAAGGAAAATTAAAATTAAGGACATATTCCTAAGGATTGATTTCTCTGTGACATTTTGATCATAAACACAGCTCTTAACTAAGCATTGAAACTTTTTTCCTCCTATTATCAGCTATGGATCATAATAACTAAATTTAGGAATTTCCAGGTAATGCACAGTGTGAAAAGTTTATTATTATATCCTTCTGATTATTTTCATCAATATTGTCTGACTAGGAATATATTATGTGTGTGTAGACATACATAAAATTGTGACTTCAGGTGTTCTTCTGCAGTGTGTAAACGCAACAAGATTTTCTGTATATATAGTATAAAGATGAACTTTAGTCTACTTTATATATGAAATATTATAATTCTGTTAATATAACCTGAATTCATGTGGTAAATACACTTTTTGAAAGGAAATTTTTTTCAAATCATATCTCATTTACTGAAGTTAGAGTCCCATAAGATTTAGTCATATGAGCATTTCAGCTAGACTTTTTCACATGGGTTGAAAGGAACCTACTACACCCTTACACTCACTCACACCACCCTTTGGCTCTCCTCTTCCTCTCCAACTGTATCATGGTTACTCTTTGATCTTTGCCCTATGTTCTTCTTGCCTGTAGTCCTCATCACACAAACCTGAAAGGCTGGCTGAACTCCTATAGTTGATATGGGTGCTGTTATCTTCACCTGCAGCACCAGTGGCATCCATAGTTTTTCTTTCCTGTGCCCACATCTTTAAAAAGAAAGGATGGGGTAAAGACTGAGCATATTGAGACCACAGCTTTGGCTTTTCCAGTCACAGAGAGGAAAAATCATAGGTTCATTGATTTAGAAGACTTTAGAAGTTTACCTTTAGACGTTGTATCTCTCACCTTGCTAGATTAAGCAGCTCTATGAGACAAGGGACCTTTGTCAGTTTTTATTTATTATTAATGTATCCAGAATATCTACGTAGGACTAGGCACATAGCAAATACTCATTTGATATTGAATGAATAAATGTATTCTTTGGGAAATGATCTACAACACATTGTTAGATGAAAAAAAGAAGTATTGAATGACTCCATTTGTGTAACTTGTTAAAGTAATACGTACATTATTTATGTCTACATATAAGCTGTGTACAGAAGAAGATTCATATCTATACAAACTGTCCACATGGTCACATCTAGAGAACATGTGGGGCAGGAAAGAAATGTGGGGAAAGGGATTACTTTTGTTTCCTAAATATGTAGTAATGTGAAATGTTTCTTTTGCTATTGCCTGAAAAGGGTAGTAAGTAGGGGGAGAAAAGGTGTAGTATTCTCATTGCTACTTACGTAAATGAGGAAACATTAGAAACTTAAAGGGAAATTTCTGGTTTGAACAGTGTGGTGTAAATTCAGCATTTTCCCCTTCTCTTATTGGAAATCACCCAAAAGCTACAAGAAACATGATTAAACAGAAGAGCATACTTTATCTTTAATAAAAATAGGAGAGAATTCAGACCTACAAAATAAGTAGAAGATTTTCCAAAAACAGTGGTGATGAAGCAGGGGTGAATGCAGGAAGAGGCACCACAATAAGAGTTGTTTTTGCTGGTTCTGAGAGCTACAGATGTGATGTCCTCCCTAGGTCCCTTCCCCAAACAAAAGAAAGCGGGCGTCGGGGGGGGTGGGGGGGTGGGGGGGTGAGGGGTGTCATGATCTGACAAGATTTAATTCAAGGGTAAACACAGTAAATGAAATGAAGAAGGGCACTGTAACAACGGAAGAGTGCAAAGGTGCAAATCACACTACACCGAATAACAGCATCAACATATTTATAAAGGAAAACTAGAGATGATCCAAGGAGAAACAGACAAGCACATTAGTAGTCCATGACAGATGGAGTAGACAGAAATAATTAAGAACATATAGGCTGGACGTGATCACTCACATCTGTAATCCTAACACTTCAGAGGCCAAGGCAGGAGGATCGCTTGAGGCCTGGAGATGGAGACCAGCCTAAGCAACACAGTGAGACCCTGTCTCTACTAAAGAGTAGAAAATATAGCCAGGTATGGTGGTGCATGCCTGTAGTCCCAATTACTCGAGAGGCTGGGGCAGGAGGGTGATCGCTTGATCCCAGGAGTTTGAGGTCTCAGTGAGCTATGATGATGACACCGCACTCTAGCTTGGGGAACACAGCAAGACCCTGTCTCAAAATAAATAAACAAATAAATAAATAAAATACAAGGCCTAAACAGAATAAGGTGTGTCTAACTGCTTTATACTAAACTCTGTACCCTAAAAACAAACAATACCTCATCAACTCAAAACATTAGTATAAACAGTATCCTTTGGTCTTAATGCAGTAAAAGTAGAAATTATAAAATCAGAAAACAAAAAGCTTCCACTACCTGCAAACTTTAAAAAATTATCTTAATTCCTGAATCAAAGACTGAAATCAAAATTTCAGAATATTTAGAAAATAGCCATGAAAATACCATACATATCAGAGCCTTTGGACTATCATTTAGAGAAAGCTTTATAATCTCAAATATTAAGCAAGAAAGAATGAAAATAAATGAATTAAGAATCCAACTGAAAAAGTTAAAGAATGATGCCAGGAGTTCAAGACCCGCCTAGGCGATATGGCAAGACCCCATCTCTTCAAATGAAAATAAAATTAGCTGGGTGTGATGGTGTGCACCTGTAGTCCTAGTTACTGGGGAGGCTGACGCAGAAGGATTGCTTGAGCCTTTAAGGTTACAGTGAGCTAGGACTGGGCCAGCCACTATACCCCAGCCTGGGCAACAGAGGAAGACCCTGTCTCAATAAAAAAAAAAACAAAAAACAAAAAACAAGCAGAAGTTGTTAAAGGAATGAACAGTAAAATAAACCTAAGGAAAGCAGAAGGGATTAACAAAGATAAAAATGAAAATTAATAAACACATAAAAGAATACAATAAATCCAAAAGCTGATACTCTGTGTGGGGGAAGGGGGAGGTGTGTAAAAATAAATAGCCAATCTAGAAAATATAAAAATTTCTTCAGTAGGTGACCACAAATACAGAAGAAACAAAAGAATCTTAAGATACCTTGCTCAATTCTTTCAGATAAATTTGGTAACTTGGATAAAATGGGTACTTCTCTATGAAAGTATAATTTACTAAAACACACTCCAGAGGAAATAGAAAATTTAATCAAATAGAGAAAGTTTTAAAGGGAGAATAATAATATTATTGTATACTTCTATTTTTGTGTGTCCACATGTGTTTTTAAAGGCAGGCAGGGGAAAGAACTTAAGAGCTAGACAGCTATAGCATAGGAGACAGTCAGACTTTTACAGCTGTGTTGATAAAAGTTATGATATTCTGAATCTTCCATTGCTTATTGCAATTGCCATACCCCACCACTACGGAGTATTTCACTTCCACTTATTTACTACAAAATTATGTCACTTTTTACTTTGCTACTTGGAACACGATATCAATAAATTGTCTTAAATTGATTAGCAAAGAAGTTTTTTTGCATTTGCTATTCTTTCATTTTCCAAACATTTTTTGAAAACACCTACCATGATGCAGATATTGAGCTAAAATAACAAGTTGGGGCCCATCTGTATTTCTGTTAATAAGGAATAAAAATAAGTAATAATCACTTGGATCAATAGAGCATATTTAAGATTGAATAGGGAGAATGAAGCCAGGTTATTGAAGATCTTAAAATCTAGCCCACAGAATTTATATTTATGTCCAGAAATAAAGAGCCAATGAAGGTTTTTGAGCAAGGCTGACTTCACAAGTTTGTTTTTGAGGAAGGTTTTTCTGCAAAGTAGAACATAAAATAGATTGCCTTTTTATAACCAGAAACGGTATGGCATTCATCTTTGTGTATCTCCAACCTGTAACCTAGTTGTGTTGAAGAAACATGGGATGATGGAAGTAGAGAGATGCTGAGCCTGAAAGAGGGAAGAGGTACCATATAATGAGAATCAAGAAATAGATAAAATAACTACCTTAGAAACAAAACCATTTCTTGAGCAAAGACATTCACAAATACAGCCCCCAAAGAGCCAAAGCTCTGTGTAATTGGCTAAAAATTAATTGGTAATCGGTGCTATTCAAGGACAGCATAAAATTAGAGCAGTGTCAGAGATTTGAAAAATGAGAAGGAAGGAAAAGCAGCAGCAATGGACAAGGGCAATTGTATAATAAAATTAGGAAGACATTCTCTCTCCTCAGTGCATCCACTCTCAAGTACACAACTTGGAAAATCAGAATCTAAGATCCTTTTTATTGATTGTAATTTTTATTTTGTTTGCTTTTATTATTTATTTTTCTAAGCTGTTTTTCTCTTTATGCCATGTATTTCATATAGTCATAGCACACTGTTACATATTTGCATAGTAAAACTATTTCTCTGCTTAAGTTGGTCATACAAATATCTTGCAACCTCTCCTCAGAATTTGCACCATCCTGGGATTGTAAATCTGGAATGTATGTTTGAGACTCCAGAACGAGTCTTTGTAGTCATGGAAAAGCTGCATGGAGATATGTTGGAAATGATTCTATCCAGTGAGAAAAGTCGGCTTCCAGAACGAATTACTAAATTCATGGTCACACAGGTATTTTAACTCTTCCTTTGATACTAGAGAATAATTAAAACCTAAGAAAACTAAATAGCAGTGCTTTCACATATTGGGAGATTATGGAATTGTTAACTTTAAAGAAGAAAATAACATGCTTTTAGCTAAATCTTGATGAACTGTAGTGAAATTTTGAAGGAGACACCATTCAAGGAGACACATTGAGGTTTAACTGTGATTTTCCAGCCATTGAAAAAATCTTTTTTCATAACAGATACTTGTTGCTTTGAGGAATCTGCATTTTAAGAATATTGTGCACTGTGATTTAAAGCCAGAAAATGTGCTGCTTGCATCTGCAGAGCCATTTCCTCAGGTGAGATATTCTCTAGAACCTTTTAAAGAATCATTTTAAATGATTCTGACAACATTTTTGAAGTACCCAAATAGAAGGCAGTGTACCAAGTGCTATAGGTTCAAAATGCGTACCATCTTACAGAAATAAAGTTTTTAGCCTATAACTGCCAGTGAGGATTAATAACTAAATAATTTGAATTCTGGCTGGGTGCAGTGGCTTATACCTACAAGCCCAGCACTTTTGGGAGGCCAGGAGTTCAAAACCAGCCTGAGCAACATAGCAAGATCCTATCTCTACAAAAAATAAGAAAATCTAGCAGGGCATGGTGGCACACACCTGTAGTCCCAGCTACTTGGGAGGCTGAGGCAGAGGATCACTTTAACCTAGGAGTTCGAGGTTGCAGTGAGCTACGATCATACCATTGCACTCTAGCCTGGGTAACAGAGCAAGACCCTGTCTCTAAATAAATAATAGTTATTTGAATTCAAATTTTATTAATTATATTGTTTATATTCATTAAGACTTTTGTAGACCTAACTAGATCTCAAAGATTAACTTTGTGCACATAGACCCTTCGCAGTTCACCTCTCCCCATGGGTTGAGAATGAAGTGGGGGTGAACCAACCTTGGTTGGTGCTTAGTGTTCAATTTATGAATTCCTCATAAATTAAAACAAACTGGTGGGGTATAACCTGAAATGGGAGATAGATTTTGATTGAGGCAGGCAGCCAACTCCTTTTCCTCTTTAGAGTACTATATTTCAAACATTTTCACCAAAACCTATGTAAGAATTACATTTCTCTTCATCACCAGCACTCACATACACTACGTATGACAGTGTCATGTGCATGTGTGTCCTGGCTGCATGTGGTGCACTCTGATTTTTTTTATTGAATTGAATTTCACTTTGTACAAAGTGTTGATCTTGATCCACTAAATTTATCTCATAACCTCTTAAATGGGTCATAACCCAAATTTTGAAACAAATGTCCTGAGAAATATAAGTTGGATGTGGTACCTACAGTTGTTTTTCACGATTGTCATTGAGGATTCCTCGAATTAGGTTGAATATCTGTTGACAAGCTATTATTTATGTACATTGAAAACATGTACAGTTAGACAAATGGCTAGAATAAGAACAACAGATAGCTATTTAACTTGGTAAATACAACTCAAACTGTCTTATCAAAGAAAAAGGTGTATTTTTTTAAATCATTCAATTCTTTTACTTTAAAAGTATAATAATTATATTGTTTTTTCTCTTATAATATCTATGTGGTTAGAAGTCATTCCCTATCATTGTGAGGTTAAAAATGGTCCCCTAATAGTTGGTGCAATGTTTTAAATAAACTGCTTCCATTTATCGTCTCATTTGATGTTCAAAATGGTATAGGCAGAGAGGGTGCATACCCCTATAGCTAAGGCTAAAACTCCAACTTTTTGACCTCTACTTTAGTGATCCATAGTGTTCCCATTAAGAGCAAAGGGCAAATAATGTTATTTATTTTATACTCTTTTTTTGCTCCTTGCCCCACTTTTTCATTCACTTGTCAAACTGCCAAGTCATCTTTACTTTGTCAAGATGTTAGCTGAAATCTGGCATTTAACCAAATGAAAAACAAGAGTACAAAATTTTCAGGGTTAGTAATCCTACTCTTCAGAGACTCAAATAGAGAAGCAGCCAAATTCAATAATGATGCACAGCAAATATCATTCATAAAAATATGTGTCAGGGTCCATATCCCAGAAATAGCAAGCAGCATTTGAATATACCTTCACGACTTTGTTGTGCAGTCACTATTTGTACCACTGTTTTCTAGAGGCTAGATCACTCTTCTCTCAGTTTATCTTAATGCTTTCTCTGAAGATATTTTGTGACTCAGAGCATTTCCTCCAGAAAGCGTGTGGCATTTGCTTGTTCAGCATGGATACAGTCATTAATCACCAAAATCTGAACCTCCACAAAAAGATGGGCAGCAAGATAAGTGTTCTAAGTTCTGCCAAGCTCGTCACATGTCTAGGAAATTCTTCCTGAGAGGACATGGTAGTGATGGTGGCTACCTTCACATATAACTTTTTTCAAATCTAAACATCTAACTGGCAATAATTTGCTCTATAGTCATAGAACACACTGTTGCTCTTACTCCTTGAAGCAGTCTCCAGCATTACTCCTCTACTGTCCACATTAATAGTTATCTTTAATATACCTCAGTTTTATTTACTTGTCAGTTTGTAGTGTTCTTAGGAAAAGATTCTAGGATTAAGCAAAACAAAGGATTTTTTAAATATTGTAACTTATTTTTTATTCAGCAAACATTTATTGAGTACCTTTATGTGTCCAAGCACTGTAAGGCCACTGAGGATTCAAAAATGAAACATGATTCCTGCTCACAGATGATAGAAAAACCATCTCCTTACAAGACAAATGATGAAAGATCAGCACCCTCCATTTCATCAAAAAAACTGAACACCTGTAACACCAGTCTGGTATTTGGCATTCTGGAAGCTAGAATTTAAACGTTTTTTGAAATAATCACTAGGAAAGCCCTTCATACTATGTTAGTCAGGATTACAGGGCTATAAATGTTATCTGCCTTTTGGGAAAGGATGTTTTACAATTTCCCTATCTACAATTGTTTGATACTCATAATCAGTAGAGTTGGCAAGTATGTTGAAATAATACAGTATCATATTTAGGGACAGTTAGGTATGTATATATAGATTGATCCATAGTTTTATATATATAACACTAATATAAAATTAACATCATCCTTCAATTTTGCAGGTGAAGCTGTGTGACTTTGGATTTGCACGCATCATTGGTGAAAAGTCATTCAGGAGGTCTGTGGTAGGAACTCCAGCATACTTAGCCCCTGAAGTTCTCCGGAGCAAAGGTTACAACCGTTCTCTAGATATGTGGTCAGTGGGAGTGATTGTCTATGTAAGCCTCAGTGGCACGTTTCCTTTTAATGAGGATGAAGACATAAATGATCAAATCCAAAATGCTGCATTTATGTACCCACCAAATCCATGGAGAGAAATTTCTGGTGAAGGTAAAAACAATTAAGTTTTGGCTCTGTGCTCTTAAATCTAAAAATCTCTGTGATCCCAAATCAGTTTGTCTCTTCTCTTTTTTTTAATATTTCCCATTTATCTTCTAAATTCAACTGGTTAACCAATTTTTGAGCACTCTTCCTTTTATATTATCTTTTCTGTCTCTCTTTTTCTGTAGTTCCCAGGCATAGCACTAATCCAGGCCTCAATTGCTTCATTCTGAAAGTCCTAATATATCTTTTTAACTGTCCTACCCATTAGACTTTCTTTTCTGGTCCTTTCCAGTCACTACTGCCAAATCTATCTTCAGGAAACATTACTTTCATCTTACTCTGCTCTCAAACATTTTGGCTACTCTTTAACCACACTGCAGCTGTAGATCTCTAGGATGTGGTGGCCCAAGCTTACCTTCTAGGCTCACTGCCACCACTCCCCCACACAAACCTAATTGTTTACTCTCTTCTGAACTTCTTCTGCAACTTGCTTAGGCTTCTTCCCCTGCCTGCAATCCCTCCTCCTCGCTATTAATCCTTCTAATCATTTGAGGACCCCTTAAGTTGTGACCACCTATGAAGTCTTCCTGACTACTCCTCCTGTAAATTGTGTAAGATCTACTTAGGCTAATAGTTGGGCATGTTTTTCTTAAGTACTCAATCTTTTCATAATTAACTTTTCTAATCTTCAGAACAAGATTATTATAAGCTTCTTGAATTAATACCTGTACTCCAGTTCTTTATACCTAGAATGCACTTCATACTCAACATGACATTCTCCACTTTGTTTTCCTCTCTCGTGTGAACCTTCATGCATTTTTCCTTCCTGCCTACTGAAGGCTTTTCAGTTTGCAACCCCTGGTTCTGTACCCATCAAGACTGACTAGCGTGGTCCTCTTTAGTTTACTGATACTCATAGGAAGGATGAGTACACCACTCAGAACATTATTTAACTATCCCATAGAAGTTAATAGAATCAGTGCTGGGGAACACCCCCACCTGGATTTAGCCAACCTCTGTACCAGGTAGGTCTTTTTTATTTTTCCAGAAGTACTGGGCCTAATCAAAAGGATTGACTAATACTCCATTAAACTGGGAAAAGTTTGAGGAACATGTAAAGACAGTAGCAAGTTTGCTTGGTAATGAGGAAAAGCTAATGGAAGAAGTTCAAATGAGAGTTTTTTGATGTCACCAAATCATCTCAGAGTTCCTGGGGCAGTGTGGCCTGTAGCCCTCGTGTGTCAGAATCACTTGATGAGTTTATGAGAAGAAAAAACCCTGGCCATATCCCAGAGATCCAGATTCACTAGTTGAAATGATACCCAGGAATGTGCATTTTAAATAAACACCCCAAATGATTATGATGCACATGTTTCAGGAACAATGAGTAAGGGAACACAGAGAAATACATAATTAAAGTACTTATGGAAAATCTTCTCTAGTTTGGTAGTATATAGAAAAGAAACAGAGCTAGTATGGTATAAATCTTTTATTTGGTCATCTCTGAGTCTGGCCTTTGCTATCAGTATTTCAAATGTATCATTATACAGGACTATAGTTAGTACGTAGTTATATGGTTGCCTTGGTTTTGTAGTTGATCCATTTCTCCACATAAGTGAATAAAATATGTGGGCCAAGATTCACCATATACGACAAAACACACTGAACCTATTTGTTAAAATAAAACTGTGAACTTGTGGTAATAAGTTATCACCTCAGTCTAACCATGTCTGTAGAGGCAAGGCAATGGCTTTGGGTAATTTTATAGATTAAGCCAGGGACTAAAGAGCAACATGGTATCATGGGGGTTGGGGGTAGTCTGCCTGTAATCAAGAGTCTGTTCTCTTCATCTTTAAATAATAGTTAATACTTACTTAGCCTCTGTGCTAAGCACTGTTCTAAGCCCTTTACATATATTAAACCTATTTCATCTTCTCAACAACTTCATTTTACAGATGAGGAAACTGAGCCATAGCATAGTTTTAATAACTGATCCCATATCACATAGCTAGGAAGTAGCAAAACTAGACTTCAGCCCAGGCAGTCTGGCTCCAGACTGTATACTTTTAACATGTACTTTATAGTGTCTTCTAAATAAAATAAAAATTTGACAGGTACACTTAATTCAGTAAACATTTATGGATCACTTTACATGTTAGCTTAAAGTCCATGTCCTTGAGAAGCAAAAAGTCCTCAACCTTCTATTTCTATGGATTGAACTGCTTTCCAGGCAGAGTCACAAGTTTGGGGTGCTCTATATACCCAAATTCATGATTCTAATTTTGTCTTTTCTCTTAGCAATTGATCTGATAAACAACCTGCTTCAAGTGAAGATGAGAAAACGTTATAGTGTTGACAAATCTCTTAGTCATCCCTGGCTACAGGTAAAAAAAAAAATGTATTATCTCTGCGATCTTCATTTGAGCAGTTCACTGTGAATTGTCTTACCTAATGAAACCACTGTGTAAGATCAACAGATTCTACAAATTTCTTAGAATAATGTAAGTGCTCTTCAATGATTGATTTATACTATGGCTGAATCTCTGGAAGTTGTGCAGTACATCATTCAAATCAGTATTGATAGTAAAACTCCATGAACTGAAAGCAATTATAGGGCCTATGTGTTCGTTTCACCTTCTTGTAAGATTAGCCTGACATGTGAGTTTGTCAAAATTATTTTAAACGTCCACTAAAAGATTTATTTTTGCATTGGAGAGATTTTTTTAAAATGCCTTTTAAAATGTTTGGCTTAACTCCTGCAAAGATATTGCATTGATTTGCCAAAAGATACCCCCCAACTTTGGAGTAAGGAAAGAATCTTTGGAACTGTATTTTAAAGGGACTGAGGGGTAGAACTCACTTCAAAACAAATGCAATCATAATCTCACTGATTATTAAGTTATCCTGTTAATTCCAAGTACTTTCACCTACTTTGAGAAGTAAGGTTTAAGCTTCACACAGTATAGAACAAAATGTTTTAGTGATAAATTATTAGCCACTTCAGAAGGCTAAAGCAAATTTTTTTTTAATTTCAGAAATTTTTTTAATTTCCTTCATTAGATACTCTGAAAAAGTGTTTAACATTGCTAATTTAAAATATCACAAATAGAACTTAGTGTATAACAAGTACTTGTAAGTAGGGATTGTCAATTATTTCACTAGGGTGCTAAGCCAAAAAAAAAAGTTGACAGTATTTTATTTATGTTTCATAATCACTTCATTTTTTTCCTAGGACTATCAGACTTGGCTTGACCTTAGAGAATTTGAAACTCGAATTGGAGAACGTTACATTACACATGAAAGTGATGATGCTCGCTGGGAAATACATGCATACACACACAACCTTGTATACCCAAAGCACTTCATTATGGCTCCCAATCCAGATGATATGGAAGAAGATCCCTAATTATCAATGAGCTAACTTCAATAAGCAAAGATTTCATGCTGCATAACTCTTCATTGTAGGTTGTCATCTACAAGGATGCAAAGACATGAGGAAATATAAGGAATTGATGACACCAATACTGTACTTCATAATGAGTAGGTACAGGAGGGGAAACTGAGTAATAAAAACTCATAATGGAAATAAGGTGAAACGTCCTATAAATTTTTGTAGCATTTTTTTCTAATCCTTCACTTTTGTACCACAGTGCCACTTAATTTATCTTCCCTTTCCTGTTTTTACATTTGTGTTTTTAAAAGGAAAAAAGAAGGCAAGCTAGAGTCCAGTTATTGCATAGCTTGACCAAATCATACAAGAGTTATAGGTTGATTACGAAACAGGTTTGTATTTAAGAGATAACTGTGAGGCTACCAATATGTGATTTTACAACA
Organism: Daubentonia madagascariensis; assembly: GCA_023783475.1. Classification (NCBI taxonomy): domain Eukaryota; kingdom Metazoa; phylum Chordata; class Mammalia; order Primates; family Daubentoniidae; genus Daubentonia; species Daubentonia madagascariensis. The sequence continues at coordinate 31,621,972 of JAKFHU010001035.1, read as the reverse complement.
AGGACTTTCAGTATTTGTTTAACCAACCGTGGATGCATTGAGGGGTTTTTGCTAGTTGTCTAGAAAAGGAGCGTTGGACTGTTTGACCTTTCTTTTTTAGGTCAGTCAAGATTCCAAAACAGTGATTCCCAACCTTTTTGAGTTGTGACTCTGCCTATGTTCTCTACAACATAAAAATTAGGTTGTCACCTTTTCTGTGAGTATGTTGCAACAGTGGGACATTTGATGTTACAAAATGAGTAGGAACTGCTGGTCTAAGTGTTGAGCTGTTACGCATGTCTTTGCATAGCTCAACTTTGCTACTAAATACTTAGTTGTGACTGACACCATCCTGATGCCAATACTGGATTCCAGCATTCAGTGGATGCAGATCTAAACTTTAATTACACATCTTTACCCAGGGTTGAATAACTTGATGGAGAAAATTAAATATATACTAAAAGGAAGGCCAGTGCGGGGTCAGTTAATACTACAGTTACTATATAGCAGTATCCTTTTTTTCTTTCCTTAGCCTATTAGAGGGCTTTGCACATATCTGGAATGTTTTTGAATCAATTATTTTAAGCAGTTTGGCAGAATGGGTAGGGGTAGAACTTTATAAAGGTGGAGCTATATTGTCAGCACAGCAAATAAAAGAACAAAAGAAGTATTTCTTTTTACATTTCAGTTCCAGCAGCCACCTGTTTAAAAATAGTTACTAATATTTTCCCCAAAGAAAGTTGAAGATCTGGGATGATCCACGTGCAAGAAATCTAATGGCTTTTTGTTTTCTTCGTCTCTCAGTAATCATTGTAAACCTCTTTTTTTTCCTTCCCCACTCTATTAAGAGCAAAAGATTTAAGTCTTGGCTCCATTATTTATTAATTAGCTGTGTTGACCTGGGCAGAGATGACAGTCTGAGTCTGTAGTTTCTCAATCTGTCTATAAAATGAAGATCATAATTCTCACCTCTACCTTCCTCACAGTGTTGCTGTAAAGATCAGATATGCACAAATGTATTCAATAAACTAAAAACTGTCTTAACTCTCATTGTACACTGAATTTGAGGTAGCAGAGGAAAAGAATGTTCTTGTGTATGAACAGATTAAGACTGAGAGGGCCTTTAGAAATTCCTGAAGCTACTGTCCTATCTAGGACTAAAAATATCCTTGAGAGAATTGTAGCAAACATCATTATGTAGTGTCCCTATGTTCTATGTTTTAATTTACCCCCACAGTAATAGGGTAAGTACATTATGAACCCCATCTTACAGATAAGGAAATGAAGGCACAGGGAGATTAACCAGCTGCTGAAGTTCACAGTTAGTATGTGTATTTGAACCCAGGCAGTTTGGCTTCAGACTCCCTGTTAAACCCTCCTGACAATTACGCTGTACTGTCTACCACAAATACTCCGGGAGACATTCCCGATCTTTCAGTAATTTGTTCTCATATGGGAGTTTTGAAAAAACATTTTAGAAGTGTTATTTTCCCTGTGAAAGAGGATGACTTCCCCAAATTTCTCCAAAGTAAGTCTGTTTATATCAACATGCACAAAATGGAATAATTCTGAGTCATTAGGCAACCTACTGTGGTTTTAGTGCATATGGTGAAAATCAACTGGAATGATGTTCATTTGCTATACTTACAATCAAACCTTACAAGCCATGAAATTAATTGCACTCTTTTTTATTTTTGTTGTTGAATGCCTAAGAAGTTTTCTAAAATTTTGTAAAGGCACTGTCAGATAATTTGGAGTTGAGTAATTACTCCAGATACTGTATAACCTGCATAACCTTTTGTCTTGAAGTCAAGTTGTGTTTGTATAAGAAATAATTGTTCGCTAGAAACATTTGATAATGTATAAAGTAGTCTATAATGACACTGTTCAGTACATTTTTATATTTTTTGTTACATCCAACTTTTTGTAAATATACTCAAAGCAGCTCAATAATAAAATGTATTTCCATATCACTATACTTTTCCATATGAAAACCTAAGCCTATCTCTATTAGAGGTATCCAAAGAAAATTTTATTTGGTTGTGTTATTTTTCCAGGCCTTGGTAATAGAACTATTTGGGAAATAATATTTGTAAATAGAACTAATGCTATATTTAAAAACACTGATTTTTTTTTTTTTTACTTGACAAAAATAAAAAAACTCACTTTTACAGTTTTATACTAAATTTGAGGTAATTATCTGGAGGTCTCATTTCTTGGAATGAAAGTTTGGAAAATTACAACTATAAATTTTTCAGGAGCTACCACCCAAATTATTCAACCGTTGTAACTACTAAAAGACTTAGAAAAGTTAAGTTAAAAACCTATTACCAAAATAAGTTTTCTAGGTTTTATGATATATGCCATTGTCTGACTCTTCCCCCTTAATTATAAAACATTTACATATTTTTGGGAAGAGACATATTTATCATCTTTCTAAAATTCTCCCAACTAAGTCTTTGAATAAGTGAAATAAACATGGAAATAGAGTAAAAGTGACTCAGGAATAGCCCGAGGCTGGGCAGCATCTGAAAAATAAGGCCTCCATATTCCTTTACTTTAGTGTGTGACGGAATGCTAATCCTGTTCTCAGTGAAGCAGAAGTAGTAATAAAAAGCAACAGTTCCTAACTCTGCCAATGAACTTCCAATATAGTTAAGCCATAAATTCAAGACACACGGCTAGTATTCTTTCCCCTTTAATCTCCATTATAAATTTGTGTTGCTAATTTAACAATTCTCCAGAAATTCCAGTATTAATCTTTCTAGTATTAATATAAAAGTTCTGTGAACCAAAAAATGAGAACTTAATGTGGAATTAAAACTTGGCATTTATCTGCAAATAAGGGAGAATTAGCTCAGTTTTAAAAATTATTCCTCCTAGGTAGTCTACATTTACTCTCATATTTCAAGCATGTGTAGGATTACTGTAAGTATCTATTTAAATGTAGATTTTTCCCCTTCAATGGGATCATCACTATAAAAACCTTTATATCCTACTTTTTTCACTTACTGAATCTTAGAGATCTATATTTCTATGTCAGAACATATTGCTCTACCTCATTGTTTAAAAATAACATAGATCTATTTAATCAGTATCCTATGAATAGCCATTTAGGTTGTTTGCAGTTTTTATTAAACCAATCAGGGCTCATGTTTCCTTCTTAAAAGAAAAGTACAGCAACTAGCTTTATTAATTAAAGGGAACTCAGTTTCATGATAACTTTCATTAACACACATTTGTACCAAAGTCAGTCACAATCCTAAAAGTTCTATAATTTTTCGTTGTATTATATGTAACATGCGCTATTCTTACTGGCTGTGAAAAGATAAAATACTTTTAACACTTATGTTACCTGAGATATATGAAATGTGCTCGCTTTATTTTGATTTCTTAGGCAGACTGAGGGGTAAAAAGTCCAAGCTGAAATATCACTGCCAAGCAAGTTCACTAAACCCAGCCACGGGGAATGCAGAGGTTTTTGACTGACATGCATTCATCTGATGCCTTCCACCATGAAGTCTCTGATGAGGTAGCAAGGCAAAAAAGTTAAATCTTTCTCCCATCTTCTCAGGATTCATTAACATATCATACCCATGAAGTAACTGCTGCCTCATTAATGGCTCATCTGATTTATCTAAAAGAACCTGAAAAGAAAAAAAATTCTTAGCGAAAATAACCAGAAGAAAGAATTTGTAGTTGTATGCAGCAATACTGACTTTTAAATATTCCAATAAAGCAGTGCTCTGAATGTGATTTCTGATTACCTGCCTGAGAATCATGGGGTGCTTACTAAAAATGTAGGTTGCTATGACCCAAACCTATAGATTTGCATTTTTAACAAATATCCCCGGGTGGTTTGATCTACAGCAAGGTTTAAGTGTCCTAAGAAGAACAGTTAGAAAATTCATACTCATGAGTACAGTTTTCTTAATGCACAAAACACTATTTGGAAGTCTTAATTCTACCCCACATGGAGATGCATGAAACTTACCAGGCTGTCTGGTTACACTAAATCCTACATTACCGAAAAGACTGAAACACCAAGGATCTGGGTAACTACAAGAGCATTAAGGCCAGGTAAACTTGTTTAAAGTAATTTTTGAAATGCTATGAAATTAAGATATTTAATTATAGTGAAATTACATAAACCTTACCTTTAGCCGGACGTCAATACCCATATTTTTAAAAAATGTTTGCTGTTTTATTGGGCCCAGAGAGGCTACCTTTCCCTGTGCCATTCTTCGCAAATAACTGAAGTCCACGTCAGCTGTTAGGTCTGCTGTTCCTGGAGCAATTAAGACATCATGAAGCTTGTGGCCACAAAACCCCTTGAACATAAAGAAATGAATTTTTGCCCTTTTATGGTTATCATTATCAAGATTAAAGAAATGCTATCATATCAGTACATTTTTACGTAGCAGCTGTTAAAAAAGCAAATATGGCCTAAATCTGTGGTTTATAGATTTTATGCAGAGCACTCTTTCTTCAAATGAATGATTTGGGGAAAATCCAATATAGAGTTCAATGCTGGAGTGCCTAAAGGTACTGGCCTTACACAGAGTTAGTTAACATTTTCATTAATGCCCGTGGTGATGGAATAGAGATCTCATTAATTCTCACAGAATTCATCCAAAGAATTACCTATGCAGAGAACACCTAGACAGTGTTTTAAAAAGCATATCCATCAACTATGTGCATCAGAATCACCTGAGAATATGTTAGTAGACTCCACCCAGCCCTGATCAGTCAGAATCCTAGAGGTGAGGCTAGAGAATCAGCCTTTTTAACAAGCTCTCCGGGTTATTCTTAGATGCAATGAAGTTAGAAAGAACGAACCACAAATCTAGAAAATGACTATTGGCATCTAGTTAAATGTATTTCTATTAAAGTATATTGAACAGAATTGATCATATTCAAAGAACATTGAAAAAGGATGTTTAGGAAGGGCAAAAGAATACATCTGGAGAGAGGAAAAGGTAAGTTGAAAATATGATAGAAAAAGTATGAGTGATTACAGTACCTAGGTTAAATCTCCAAAGTACCAAAATTTTTTTTGAATGAAGGGGGGACAGACAGAAAAGTTTAAGAATGTGAAGGAAATCTTTCCATTTGTATCATTCACGTGCTTACTAGGATCTATGCAAACCTAGGTTCTACAACTAAGGAAGAATGTAAATAACTCAGATCCTGTTCAAAGGACAGTTGGACAGTGGATTTAAGGTCAGGAGTAAGATCTAGGGTTTAAGGGTAATTATGATAATACGAATTTATGTTAATTATAAAATAATGTAATATAACAATGCTAGGCATTGTAGAAACCAAAGATAAAGACCTTCAATGAACTTCTGATCTAACAATGAAATTCTGATAAGTCATGTTACTGAATTACACATACTCTGAAGGTATCTGTCTTTGTTCCATCATGACCATAATCAGCAATCAGTGCAGCACCTCCAGTTAGTGCAATGCGTTGAGAGAGTTCCTGAATGATAACACCAGCATCAGGACACACTTCAACGTGATCCCTTGTTTCGTCGTGCTGGTAAGAGAATAGTTGGAAGAATCAAAATACATCATTCAAAAGAACTGTTTCCTTAGGGCTTTTCAACAATGAGCATTTCTTAGTTTTAATAAAAATAAATTCCTTCTCAATATAAATACGTTCTCTATACTCAACTTTTAACACAATATCCTTATTATACAAATCTCCTTGGTTCTGTGATGCTACCCACTTGGTTTATAAAAACACTTTAATCTCTTTTACAAAAAGGCAAATGCCCTCCAATAACCCAGATGGCCAAGTGCATTATTTTAATATAAAATTACTTCTATATTTCATAAATCACATATTCCACTAGGTTGAAAGCATGGGAAAGGGATTTTTGTCTGCCTAGAACAATGCCTGGCACATACTATGCACTGAAAAAAGTTGTACTGGAAGAACAAATGATACAAATCCAATATAACAAAACACCCTATTAAGCAAGTATATTGTGATGCCCTCTACTGGGACAGAAAGTATCCCAATTATATGCCTATATCAAGAACATCAGCTTATGAACTAGTGCCAATGTACCTGAGACCCTTATTACCTCAAGATATTCAATTATTAACTAAAGGTCCACAATAAGTGAATACTAGCTTAAAAAGTGAAATGACAATAAATATTAATAATTTTCAATTTGACTAGTATAAATGAAATTTCACTAATTGCTGAGCTGATTGAAAACGTGGTATTTTTTTCCTTCATTATGAAAACATACATTAACTTTTGCTCCCTCTTAACACCTTACTAAAAATGATATGACCTGCCCTGATGTCTGCCTGTGGTAGCACAAGTATAACAGGTGCAGAGTCAGACATACTTAGGGTTGAATCTCAGCTCTTCCTATGCTTATTGGTAGACAAGTTACTTAAGCTTTCTGAGTGTGTTTCTTCATTATATGCATATATTGTAAGTTTGTTGTGAAGATTAAATAAAATACTACACATTTAGGCCCTAGTGCTATTGCATAAATTATTGTGGTTTAACTATAAAAATCACGAAGTCAGCCTCATCAGGCATCAGGTAACACATCTCAGCTTACTATGCTGACATTCTGACCATCTCAGATTGTTCTTAAAGAAGATAACAGGTTGTATTACCATTCGCCCCATTCAACTGAAAGGAAAAATTTACTCCCCCCCTCATAAGTGAACACTAACCAAGTCAAGAACTAAAAAGAATCACAACTTCCAGCGCTAGGAGGTTAGCTCTTGGCTTTATGAATCTCCTTGTCATTCAGGTAAAATTAGGTAGCCACGACATGAAAAAGTAGAAATGTTCGCAAGTATTCAGTCTGATATCTTAACTTTGCAAAGAAAACTTAATTCATAGGTTTATGTTTAAAAGCTCTCATGCTTTTAAAACATTATTTCTGATGTAGGAAGTTCTTAGTTAAGGGTCAGAAAGTAGAAATCTTTTTTCCAAACTGGAAAAAAAGAATAAAAAAGAGGCAATCTTAAAGCCTAGAAATTCCTGAGAAGTACAGGGGTTTTTTGAACCTCTAAACAATGCCAAGATAGGCTCTTGTCCCATGAGGTCAATAGAAAACTAAAATCTACCATTCTGGCAGTCTCAAATCAAGTTTAGATCTGTGTGGAGGCACGGGAAAAAAGCCATAATCTACAGTGATAATAAGAGAACTTATCTAATTTAGTTGTTTTGAGAATTAAATGAGAAAATAGAGTAATACATACAAAGTACTCAATAAATGTTAGCTGTTACTGTTACTTTACTATAGTCTGTACTACATTGCTTTCATAGATACTGAACTCTTCCTACAAAGCAGACAGTATCAGTCAGGAAACTGAGGTAAACACAGAAGGTAAGAGACTTAGCTGAGTAACTGCTTATTAACTTTATCTCTTATTACATGACATTAAGGTCACACACACTTAAGTAATTTTAACCTGACTCTAGATCCTCCGTACTTTCACCGTCAATAAAAAGCATCTCCCTCATATGTTGCTAGCAACTCCCCCTGTAAAGGAACTCTAAAATAGCAACTCAGAAAGTAAGACTTTAAAGATTCTGTTAGCAATAAAAGAAACGTAGAAGAAAAAAGTGTATTCCTACTTGTATGAAAGCTGCTGCTGGGGTCGCACAAGGTGCCAAAACAAACCTCAGTTTATCAGAAACTTCTGGATCAACATCAACGAATACTTCTCGCCAACCTTGTGGTGTTTTCTAAACACAAAGCAACACATAAAAAACAAATTTTTGCAAGTTTATTCTCAAAATTGCCTCTCAAAAGTAACTATTAACTTTCTTCTCTTACCATAAATAACTAAATAAGCAGCATGTGCCCAAAAAATGGAAAACAAACTCAGGAGGAATAATCAGAAGCTTCTGCTAACAAATTGCTACATGATGACATCTGCTCTTAGCCTTAGAAGTTACTGGTACATATTCATTATCACCAAATCTTAAATCTCACAGAAAGAATGAAGAAAAATTTTAATCTTTGGAACTTTAAAAAATTTGCTAAAGTCTACTGAGCATGGTGGCAACCGCTGCCATCTCAGCTACTTGGGAGGCTGAGGCAGGAGGATCACTTGAGCCCTCGCCTTCAAGACCAGCCTGGGCAACATAGTGAGACCCGTCTCTTAAAAAAAAGTTTCTTACTAAAGTAAATCCTTCATTGCATGATAGCCAGTTACCATCTTATGTTGTCTCACTTCTTTATCCCAGAAAAATTAAAATTTCTTAATAATTATCCCAGGAGAATTAAGAATTTTCTTTAGTATTTCATTTTTGCTTTTCAATTATTTATGTTCATCAAAATTCCAAATAAGTAGTTAAAAATAACTTCAACAAGTAATGTTTGTATACTGGGCAAACACCATAAATATTCATTCTTGCAATGTAAGGTCCTTTGTATTCATTTATATACATGACTTTTCCCATCATACCTGAAACTTATGCACAGGAAGAACATCAAAAAATTCATGCGCAAGATAAAAGCTGTACCCTATTTAAAAAGAGAAGAATTAATGTTTCAGCATTTTAAGGCAATTAATTCTTTTGAACATTAACTGTAAAAAATAAAATGCCTAATTCTTCAGTACTGGAACCAGGTGATACTTCCATAATCATCACCACCACAAAATTATCTACTTCTTCATGGAAATCCTACACTGCAGAATATACAAAGGAACAATTATTACTATTCTCATTTTCCACATAATAAAGTCACAGAACTGAAATACCTGAATGATTAGTTAAATCTTTTATTTATCACTAGGCCTGAAAGAAATCAGAACTCAAATTTGTTAGCTGGAAGGGAATTTGAATTTCATAAAATCATCTGAGAAGGCTGAGGCTAGGAATGGCTTAGATGCCTTGCCCAAGATCGTAACACCACTTTAGGTTTGAGCCAGGCCTCATCAATATTCCTAACTAGTACAGGGATTTTGCCACCACACCTTGCTTGTCTTTAGACAAGTAAGGATTTTTTAAAAACCAGGTAAGTGAACTAAACCCACCTACCAACGCTACTTCCTTGAGCCCCTGCTGCTTTCAGCTGCTTCATCATCAGCACCACCTTAGCTACAGGAAAATCCTAAAAAGTACAGTGGAGATTTACACTTTGTTTTGTTTCATTTTTACAAAACTATATGACATACAATGTACGTTGATGTCAGGCAATTTTATTTCCTAATATGATACTCTTTTTCTAGAAAAAAATATGATGCTATTCTCTACTGATAAGGGACTTTGCAGCAATAACTTAATCTATTATGTTACTGTAAAAGGTTATGGTCCCATTACATGCAATGGTTGTGATCAAAATTCTTTCATTAATCCATGTAAAGTAATTACCTTTTGGAACGTCTTGTAGATCTCGGTACCAGAAAATTGGAATCCCAGACTTAGTGACACCTTTCATGTATACTGGGGATCCAGCATTTTGCTCTAATGGGACCTTCTCTTCAATCAGTGTCAATGCTTGAATCTCACTTAATTTTTGGCTCACCTCTACCAGATGTATTGAAATGTCACAGTTTTTCAGTACAGATCCTAGCTGACTGAACACCTAAATACAGAAAGAAGAAAACAAAATACTGGCAAAATACAATGTGTTAAGTAGATTTTAGGTTCTCTAATCATTTACCTCAATAATTTAATCATGTCATAATACAAGGAATGTTTGGTTTCAGAGAGAATATGCTCCTTACCCAAGCCACTCTCCAGTAGTCTATAAGAGTCATAACTTTTATTAGAGTTATTAAGCATAATCTATATAAAAAAGTATCCAATTTGGTTTCCTAATGATAAATTACAATTAGCAAATGAAAATAAAAGATTTGGCATCCAATAAAAACAATGATTCAGATTATGAAGTCTAAAAAAAGACCAAGGGAATAAAATGGATATAGCCTTGATTTTATAAAGTCTCTGTCTCTGAAATAATCTCATCTTCAAGATGATGAAACTGTATGCTCAGAGAATCAAATCTGAATAGCACAAATAACTTGACAGCTTAACTCTAGGATTCTATCACATTTTAAATTTTTATTTAGCTACACAGCATTTTTTTTACTGTTGTAAAAATGCGAGGGAAAAAGGAAAATACTAATATTTTACCAATCTTTTAAGGCTAAAAATTCAATGGCAAAAGCATAAAATGTATCAATATTATTTTTCATTTGAATTTAATTTTCACTGATGATATGCCTCCTACTTTTGAGATATGAATATGCAGATGCAGACTGACAATATGAACAAGATGATTTTTCCAAATTTAGTTTTGAGATGAAACTTCACATGGAAAAACTTCCCAAGAGAAAAATCCTTCAGAACGTAAGATCAAAAATAAAAACTGTTCTGTAATACTTCTTCGGCTATTTTCTTTAAATCCCTTTAAATTCTTTGGCTTTTTAAAAGTTCTTAAGACTCAATCTAGAAAAGCATACTTCATACATTTTAAGGTCTATGGACTTGATTTTTAAAGTACTTGAACAAGAAAATATTATTTGAGAACTTTATTAAATCTTTTATATTCAAATGAGTTTGCCGATTTAAAGAAATATAAAACAGAATCCTGGAAACTTAAATCAGTGATTTTGTTTCCTTTCTTCCCCCAAAGATGATATAATCAGGATTCTTATTTGTCAGATATTTATATATTTTCCTTTTTTTTTTCCTTTTCTTGGCCTCCAACTTTGCGTGGTTATGTATTTTCTTTTAAAAACTTCTTCAATTCCTAATTTAAAGTGAAAATCATACAGCATCAAGAAATTTAAATTTATATTGAGTATATGTTTTCTACATTGAATTTCCAAGTACATGCAAAATAAACTGGAAAAGACTAATGGGTTCCAAAATAGTGAAATCTACAAAAGTTTAATAAATACTTATTACTTATCAGCTACTATACAATTGTCCTTATGATACAAGGAAGAATATCCACCATCTGGTTAAAGAAATAGGTGTGACCTTACCTCTAAAGCCCCTATCTTCTCTGTCTACCCTCCGAAGTCACCACCATTCTGAATCTCGAGTTAATAATTTCCTGAGTTTTCTTTGTAAATGTTACTAAATATATTTGTATCACCAAACATATTAGGTCATTAAATATGAAATCTCTGATTTCAAATCAAAACTGTAGTTTATCTCAAACAAGAAGCAGTACAATTAATCAAAGTATGCGCCTAAACTATTGACACGAATTTGCCATCTTAACGGTAGCTTGTTTATGCCAGCAGCAAAGAAGCCTGGAGAGCAAGTGGTGATGAAATTGCAAAAGGCATTTTCTGCAGCTTATTGAGAATTAAGTATTTTCTTTGCAAGAAGTGGTCCAAAGCCTGGAAGAAGTGGTAGGTGGTTGGTGCAAGGTCTAGTGAATACAGCGGATGACAGTTTCCAAGTCCAGTTGCTGTAGTTTGAGCAGCGTCGTTTGTGCGACAGACATGTGGTCGAGCGTTGCCTTACAAGAGGATTGCCCTGTCTCTATTGAGCAATCTCAGCTGCTTAATCGCCAGCATCCTTATCATTTCATCCATTTGGTTGCAGCAGATATCTGCTGGAATTGATTGACCAGGTTTCATGAGCTGTAGTAGACAATACCAGCGCTGGACAACCAGACACCATTAGCTTTTTTTTGATGAATATTCGGTTTTGGACTGTGTTTTGGCATGTCATCTTCATCCAACCATTGTGCCAAATCCACTCTTCATCACACGTGACAATACAGTACAGTGTAGAAATGGTTCACCTTTATGTCATGACAGCAATGAAAAGCAAGCTTCCAGATGATTTCTCTTCTGATGCTTGTTTAATTCTTGCAGAATTCAAGCTTCTTTGAATCTATCCAGCTTCTATCTAGCTTCTTTACCTTTCCGATTTGTTTCAAATGGTCCAATATTGTTGGAATAACAACGTCTATCCAGCTTCTTTACCTTTCCAATTTGTTTCAAATGGTCCAATATTGTTGGAATAATAACGTCAAACCTTGCTGCTAATTCACGTGTAAGTTGAGATGGATTTGCTTCCACTACAGCTTTCAGCTCATCATTATCCAGCTTGGTCTCAGGTCGCCCACGTGGCTCATTTTCAAGACTAAAATCACCAGAACAGAACTTCTCACCTCACCGACATACTGTGCATTCAGTAGCCGCTTCCTTCCCAAACACTTCGTTGATATTTTGAGCTGTCTGCACAGCATTAGTTCCATGACGGAACTCATGTTCAAAAATAACATGAATTTTTGACTTATCCATGGTTTCACAAAAATTGCTCTAAGAAAAAATTTGAAAGATCATCACAAGCCAAAATCTGCATTTGAAAGACTAAGGATGTACCTTCACAATAAGACAAAACAAGAAGTATCAACATGAAATGTCAGAGATATCAACTGTCAAACTTAGTACTTAAGGAAATTGGACATTTCATACTTAATAATCTAATATATGTTCAATGCTGACTACTTTTGGATTTCATATAAATGCAATCATATGATATGAATTCTTTTGAAATTGCTATTTTCACTCAACATCCTGTTTCATGTTGAATACTGTTGCATTGTGCTGTGATTTCATGCCTTCCTACAGCATTTGGTATCCCACTGTATGACTGTACCACAATGTATTGATCCATTTCCCCACTGATAGGCATTTATTTGGGTTGTTTCCAATATTTTTCTATTTTAAACAATGTTGCTATCTTCTTGTACATGTCTTCCAATACACATATATATTAGTTTCTCTAGGGCTGCGGTCCCCAATCCCCAGGCCACGGACCAGTAATGGAACCGGGCCACACAGCAGGAGGTGAGTGGCAGACAGCTCCACATCCTAGCATCACTGCATAAGCTCCGCCTCCTGTCAGATCAGCGGCAGCATTAGATTCTCATAGGAGGGTGAACCCTACTGTAAACTGCACATGGCAAGGGATCTAGGTTGTGCTCTCTTTATTAGAATCTAATACCTGATGATCTGAGGTGGAGCTGAGGCAGTGATGCTAGTACTAGGGAGCAGCTGCAAATACAGATTATCATTAGCAGAGAGGTTTTACTCCACAATCGATGTAATGTGCTTGAATCATCCCAAAACCAATCCCTGCCCCTACCCCGGTCCGTGGAAAAATTGTCTTCCATGAAACTAGTCCCTGGTGCCAAAAAGATTGGGGAACACTGCTCTAGGGGATATCACTAGCAGTAAAACTGCTGGGTCATACAATATAAGTAGCTTTCATGTCAGTAGATAATGCCCAATAGCATTTCAAAATGGTAGTACCAAATTATACCCTCACAAGCAGTACTCTTTGCTCCACATATCCCCACCCTCACCAATACGTGGTTTTGTCAGATTCTGTAATTTTTTCCAATCTGGTGAGGGTTACTGTGGTATCTCACTGCGAATTTAATTTTCATTTCCCTGACTACTAATGAGACTGAGCATCTTTTTGTTTTAATTAGCCATTTGGATTTCCTCTTTTATGAAGGGCCTGTTCTCATCTTTGGCCTGATCTTATTGATTTAAAGGCATTCTTTATATATTCTAACTACTAGTTTTTTGTTGGCTATGTGTTGCAAATAACTTCTCCCACTCTGTGGCTTGTCTAATCATTATTTATGGTATCTTTGAAGCACACAAAGTTCTTAATTTTAATGTAATTTAAATTATTAATCTTTTCCTTTATAGCTTCTGTTTTTATATTATTTAAAAACTTTCCCTACTCAGAAGAAAAATATAGTCTCCCATAATGTCTTCTAAATGTTTACTATTTTTAGCTTTCACATTCATCCCCACCTCTATTTTTTAAGGTTACAGACAACAGTAAGTAGTAACGATTCATTACATTATTCTGATATTGTATCTTAGCTGAGAAATATGAGAATAAGGAGCTGAAAGCCAAGGAAATGAACGAAGTTTGCAAACTCAGTCAGAAGTAGTAAGATTCCCCCACATGAGACTTAAAGACATTCTTTCATTACCTACCCTCAAAATATCTCCCACGAGGGTACCCCTACCTGGGCCCAGCTCCACCAGTTGGAAAGCTACGCTTCTTCCAGTGGCCATCCATTCACTAATGAACCATATCCCTAGTAACTGTGACAAGAAAAAAAAAAAACCATTATATCTTTTTATAAAGTATATTATTATAAAGTATAAAATTATACCATAATATAAAATTCCATATAAACATACACTTTATGCTAGAAAGCAAAACGTTTACAATCATATGTTATTTAATATGTACATATATGCATACACACATAGGAACTTCACTGGGACTATGTCACAACATAGACCATTTAGGAAGAGTAATAATAGGAGAAAATAGTTACAAGGCAGTCTCTGCTATAAAAGGTCCCACGACACAGATAAAAGGATAGCACTTACAGCAAGGTACTAGTATTTGAAAGCAAATAGACATGTGAAATGTGATTATGCCATTTCTTCATATTCATGATTTAAACAATTACATGACCATTAGATATAATTGACATTTTTCAATACCTGGATTCTACTTCCTCTTGTGCACTATTGCCTATTTCTAAATTCATCAAAGGTACTTATATGGAAATAAATGAACTAGAATTCTGTTTATTAGTGGGAAACGTCTGTTATAACTATGGCTAAATCACGGTTGGGGGCTTTAGAGCTCATCTTAATTCCACTAATTCATCAGTGTTCTTTTTTATGCTTTCTCTCTTCCTTAGGTACGCTCCACCTCTTCCTCGCCTTTCCTTTTGTGGCTCTTCCTTCTTCCATTCTCATATTTCATCTGAGTCTCCTTTTTCCAAACTCTTTACTTCCATCTTCTTTCCTTCTCTCTCTCTTTGTCCTTCTTCTCTCTCCATTTCCTTTTCTACAGTGAAGTATAAACTTTTCAAATGTCCTCTTTATCATTTTTCCTCCCCTATTGCCTCTCTCTTTCCTCAGCATATAAACTACAAAAATATTAAAACTTTCGATAAATCACAAAAAAAGCTGTAAAACACTATCACAAAATAATACAACTTGATCTGCTCTCAAATGTTTATGATATTAGTTTCTTTCATAGTTTACATTAGACATTACCTCCCCAAAGATCTGACTTATTTCAGGTGAAGTAATGAAATCTCCTTTTTCTCCTAGCATGTCACGGTACACATAATAACCCTGAGTAAAAAGAGAAAATGGAGAAAACAAATTAATTTTCAAAAAGTGCTTTTTAAAACACCCCTCCAAAATCTTATAATGTATACAATGAAATAATTATTTAGTAAGAAAGTTCTCTCCTCTAAATATGCAAGATAAACACAGTATCTTTACCTAAATTTTACAAAGTAATACTTAGTCATTTTATAAAACTAGTAGAAAAACAATTACTCCCCCACCGTGAAGGCAGAAGCCATGCCATGTCCACCTCTGCACTCCCTACGCTTCCTCCCTCCCTGCTTGCACGCCCAACACAGTAAGAGCCTGCTGGCCCCTCCAGCCGCCTCTCTAAAATTCCAACGCTTTCTGTTTCACATTGGCCCTACCCGCTGGTGATGCTGTTTCTTGACAGGGGTGCTGGTTACATGGGAGTGTTCACGCTTTGTAAAAATTCAAAGAGCTGTATACTTATGATTTATGAACTTTTCTATGTGAATATTGTATCTCAATAAAAAGGTTTTTTTAAAATTAGCCCTGCTTGTCCACACATCCATGCCACTGCAAATTCTCACCCTTCTCCCTTTTCATTTCTCCCTAGCAATCTTAAGCTTATCTTTGAATCTGCTCAACTGCCACCTTTGCTGACCTCCTCCTCCAGCCCTCCAGCCTAAGACCGAATCCAGTGCTGCCTTTTCTGAGCTTTTTTATATGTCTATGTTCTTCACCAGAAGGTATAGTTATTTGGGGGAGAGGACCATGTCTTATTTATCTTCATATCCCAAGTTTTAGCATAATGCCTAACCTAACAAATCAATTGGAAAATACTTATCAAATGTTAAAAGAAAAAGAAACCATCAAAAACTGTCTGTTAAAAAATTCCCTATGCTTCTCCTATTCTACCACCTTACTCTTAGCACGTGACATAGGCTCCTGTCCCACACAGAAATTAAGGAGTGTTATAAAATATGACTTTCTCAGCTTCCTGACCCACCTGGGACTTCCTGAATTCACAGGGACTATGTTACAACATACACCACTTAAGAAGATAATAATAGAAAATAGTTATAAAGCAGCCTCTGCTACAAAGGTCCCATGACACCAACAAGAGGACATCACTTACAGAAAGGTCCTAGTATTTGAAAACAAACAGATGTGAACATGATTACGCCGTTTCTAATCCTGATCCCATTCTTTCCTTGGGACTCAAAGGATGAAATGCATTCCCCTTTCCCTGTTATCCAAACCCAATCCCTCCATCTGTGCTCTGGACTACCAGTCCTCATACAACTCCCATGGGTCCTTTTTATCACCCCTCCCTCTTCCAGCTTCAACTTTTCCCCTTCAGAATTTGAAATAAATCAAGTACTCCAATCTTAATTTTTTTTCATTCCACACAACATCCCCCTTCTAGGCTTTCTCATTCCCTTCATAAGTAAGCAGTTTAGGAGTATTTACTCTTTTTTGTGTTACGTGTTTATGTGTTTTGTGTTATGTGACCACTCTGGGTAATCCAGTGAAGCCTACAGACCCCTTATAGAGTGTTTTTAATTTGGGGGGGGTGTGATGAGGGTCTTGCTATGTTGCCCAGGCTAGACTCGAAATCCTGGGCTCAAGTGATCCTCTTGCCAGAACTACAGGTGCACACCACAGGGCACCAGCCCAGCCACAGTGTTTTTAAATGCACAGAACTTAAAACACACAGAATTACAAAAGAACTCAATTGGAAAATACTTATCAAATGTTAAAAAAAAAGAAACTTGTGATATGGATACTTCTTTACTAGTGTATTAAAATAAAAAATCAAGCCAAAGACCTAATAATTAACAAGGTTTTGAAGTAGGGATAAGCACAAGGGTACTTTGAGATACCTGTGATCACTGTATTTTGATATGAAAATACCAGTGATTTCCACTGATGACAAAGTCACAGGTATTCCTGATGCTACTGGTTGCCTATGTTCATAACTGAAGAAATGCTACGTTTCAGTTCGAAGTTAATGAAAATAAAGGTGTAATTTTTTTCCATCCAAGTTCACAAACCCCCTGATTTTTATTCAAGGGTCCCTAGGTTAAGAACCTCTAAATTTTAGAGTTACCCCAAGACTTAACGCTGAGAAACCTTCCTTTATTTAAGCACACTCTCCTTGGTTCCTTGGCTTTAAACACCATTTATATACTGATGACAACCAAATTTACATATGCCTACCCAATCTTTCTTCTGAACTACAGACTCTTCTAGCCAACTGCCTACTTACTATCTCCACCTGAATGTCATTGCCAACACAATATATGTAAAATGCAGCTCCTGATGTAGACCTTTTCCCCAGTACTCTTCCAAACCTGGTCCTCTCCATCTTAACAATCTCAATAAAAGGCACCACCATTACCCACTTGCTCAAGCTAAAAATCTAGGAATCAGGCTTGATTCCTCCCTTCCTTTCACCCAATCCAGCAGCAAATCCTGATGGTCCATTTCTAAACCACCCTCTTCTCACTCCATTTCTACTACCACCACAACAGTCTAAGCCACCTATTTTATAGCACTGTCCATGGGCATTAAAAGATCCCTGCCTTGAGTAAAACCTCTGAACACTTGACTTACTCCACCACATCCAACAGCAATAGCCAAACCAACCCCAGAATTCCACAGATGTTCTGTTTCAACCCAGCAAAAGGTGAAATAGTCTAAAATAAAGGACTACAGGTTTTCACCAAATGGCTTTGTAGAGCAGACAAGGAAATACAGGTCAGTGACAATGCTTAATCCTAAAACAGTAAAGACGTGGACTCTCCATTCTCAGAAGAAAACCCAAAATAGGCTTCCAGTGCCAAATGGAGCCATCCTAATACAGACAACTTTCCAGGCAATAAATTTCTATTTCCAGTTGCCTATTGGAGATTTCTACCTAAGAGTCCCATACACTTCAAATTCATGTATCAGACTGAACTTTTCATCTTTCCCCTGCCTCCTAAAACTTGCTGCTCTTCTCCTTCCTGCATTCTCTTCTTTCAGCGCAGCGAACCCACACCATCTACCATTAGACTAGGCAGAAAAGTCATCCTTCCCTCCTCTCATAAATCTAATCCGTCACATTCTGCCTCCTAAACACCTTTGGAATGTGTCTTCTCTTTACTGGCACTGCCCCTGACTTAACCCAGCCCTGACCAACTGACAGATTAATTTACCTGTCCCCAGGACTTCTGGGATGGCCCTTCCCCTGGAAGTCAACCCCACTGCCTGGGGCTGAAGATCTTAGGGCTTCTCCCTCTTCACTCCCACCTTGCAAATCTGCTAGCGCGGGCCTAGTCCTCGGCCTACCCGACCCATACCTTGGCTGGGTTGGTCAACACCTCCTTCATGTACTCCGCCACAGTGATGGGGCCAGTAGACTTTATTTTGTACATAAGATGCCGCAACATCGGCGTCACCGGGTTGTTTTCTGCCGGCTCATTCCCGGAGCTGAAGTATTTCCCTCTCCAAATAGAGGGAATGACTACGAAAAACACAGATTAAACAGGCCGCATTATAAATCTTGGTATTTATACGTACAAGCAGCCTGAGAGCTTTTAAAGCAGCTTCGTTAACCCTCAACCTCACCCCAACGCCGGAAGGTGGACGAATGTGCGCAGCACGCCCACGAGGCGCAGTGACAGCCCGCACTTGCCCGCGACCGCACAGCCATTTGGCGTCTAGCCGGGCTCCAGTCTGTAGCCCAGAGCACCTTCAAGCTGGAAGTGAGGCCTCGAGCCCCAGGAGCCCCCAGATGAGGAAGACGCCCCCTGCGGCTTCCACGGAAATCGGGGTTCGGTGGGCCAGAGGCTTACCTGAGCGCGCCGCGGCGCATAGCGGCCCAGCGCATGAACTCACCACGGCTCTCATGCCGAACTTCGCAGGCGGCCATGCACCGCCCCGGGACTGGGGATTGAAACGATTTCCGGCAGAGTGCACGCTCCAGCAGGAAGTACGTCACCGGTCACGTCACGGGCTACGTCACTGGCCAAGCGGAAGTAAGCTGCGGACCGTAAACGTGTGGTCTGCTAGACATGGCGGCCGTCAAGGAGCCTTTAGAGTTTCATCCCAAGCGGCCCTGGCGCCCGGAGGAGGCGGTAGAAGATCCAGACGAGGACGACGAGGATGATACCAGTGAGGCCGAGAATGGGTTCTCCCTGGAGGAAGTGTTACGGCTCGGAGGCACCAAGGTAACGGCCGCGGGCTCCTGGGGAAGGGGTACAGGCGCGGGGAGCCCGGCGTGGTCCCGGTGTGGGCCCGCGAATGGCCCGCCACTCCCGCGCAGCAGAGAGGAAGGGCGTCCCGGACCCAGATCCTAGCTTCAGAATGTGTTCGGCGTGCTTCCCGCGCTTCTTTCCGCTGCTGTTTACAAAAGGAAAGTTTCGAATTGAACGTTTATGCTGTAGCCTTTCTGAGGATGTAGGTGATCCTCTCATTTTATTGACGTGGTATAACCATTGCTCCATCGGGTCGAAGAGAACTGACTTTTCTTGGTCCTGACCTCGTGGCATCTGTGTTTTGAACGCCAGTGGTGTTGGAATTTTAATTTCTGTTCTCACAGGGTACGTGCACATGTACACTGTACGCTCTAGAAGCCCTCTTTTTTGGAACGTATATCGTAAATAAGGAAGGGAAATAGTAGGCAAACTTTTAAATACATGGTATTATACATAATATATGGACACAGAGCAGTGCTATGGAGAAAAATAAAACAAGGAAAGAGGATAAGGAGCGGGAGAGGGCATTACAATTATAAGTCAGGTGATTGAAGAACGCATCGCTAAGATGTTTGAGCAACAACCTGAGGGAGAGGAGGGAGTGAGCCATGTGCCATTCCAGTCAGATGGAACAGCAAGGGCAGAGGCAGAGGCAGAAGTGTGCCTAACCTATTCCATGAACAGCAGAAATGCCAGCGTAGCTGAGGCAGAGTGAGGTACGGTAAGGGGAGAATAGTAAGAAATGAGGTCCGAGAGGTAAGAGGGTGGGCTTTTGCTCTGAGTTTTATTCAAAACCATTTAAAGATTTTAAGCAAATACGTGACATAATTTAGCTTATTTTTTTTTAAACACTGTTATGTTTAGAGACCAGACTTTGGGAGTAGAGGAGGGTGGCAAGAGAAATGCAGCCTATAGAGGCAGATTCAGTTTGCTCTGTGCTTGGGTTATATTTAATTTTTGAATAAATAATATATATACAAGATGCAAACTTTAAAAGGTACATGGTGAAAAGTCTTCTTTCCCACTTTTATCTCCAGCCATACATTTTTCCTGATAGGAAGCAATTATTTTTACAAATGTTATTTTTTATTTTCCAGGGATATTCAATACCTTTGCAAGCAAATAAATATTCATTTATGTATATGAAATATATGTGTGTTATTTTTTATTAAAATGGCACCATATATGTACTTATTTATATATTTTGCATTTTTTTCTTACTGTCTTAGAAACCCTTGTGTATCAGTTCTATGTCATTAGTTTTATTGCTACATAAATCAATGTTGTCTATCCTAATTTGTTTAACCAGCCATTTATTGTGGATATTTAAGTTGTTGCCAGTCTTTTGCTATTTTAAATAATGCTGCAGTAAGTAACCTTAAGCATACATTTCCCCCGCCCGTATTTGTAAGTGTATGTGTAACTAGATCTGTGGAAATGAAACTATTAGGTTAAAGGATATGTACCTTGTAGTATTGATTGAAGTTGGCAAATTTCCCTCCGTATAGGCTGTGCCAGTTTGCACTCACATTAACCATGTATGAATGTGCCCTTTTCCCCCGTCCCCTCCCCGGCACCACTTGTCATAATTTTATCTTTGCTCATATGATAGATTTTAAAATGGATGTATCGTTGTGGTTTTAATGTAGATTTCTCTAAATGTCAGTGAGGTTGAACATCTTTTCATATTTTTAGAGAACTTTTTTCTATGAACTGTTCACATCCTTTGCACATTTTTCTATCGGATTATTTGTCACTTTCTTACTGATGTGTACGAACTTTTATATTAAGGTATTAAGCCCAATTACTTTTATATGAGTTGCTCGTATTTTTTATCCCAGTTTATTATTTGTCTTTTGATTTTTTTTCTATTTGTTTTGTGTGTGAGAGAATGATAAATTTACCAGTCCTTTCCTTTGCGTGCCCTGAGTTTTATGTCAGATTTGAAAAGGTTTCCCCTATTCTGAAATCATTTTTTTAAATTATGTTGTGCTTTCTCCTGTTACTTTATGGTTTTATTTTTCACATTTAAATCTTTGATCCATCAAGTATTTATTTTGGGGTAGGGTGGGAGCCTGGGTAATACCACACTAACTCAGTTTTATTGATTTCAAAGATACAGATTTCAAACTAACTTTTGGAGTTAACTAAACTGTTGACTTTGTAACATATTTTTAACTTATGTTTTTATGCAGCAAGATTACCTTATGCTGGCTACTTTGGATGAGAATGAGGAAGTGGTGGATGGAGGCAAAAAAGGAACTATTGATGACCTTCAGCAAGGTGAACTGGAAGCATTTATTCAAAATCTTAGTTTGGCCAAGTATACAAAAGCATTCTTAATTGAAGATGAACCAGCTAAAAAAGAAAATTCCAGCAAAAAAGAAGCAAAAGTATCTAATAAAAAGCAAAATGCAACAGAAAGTCAAAGGACATCAATCAATAAGGTGAAAAATAAGAGCAGGCCAGAACCACCTTCCAATGAAAACAGTGCCAAACCAAAAGTAAAGAAAGATAAACAGGACATCTTTGAATTTTTTGAGAGACAGACTTTGTTACTAAAGCCTGGAGGCAAATGGTATGACCTGGAGTATACCAGTGAATGTTCTTTGGAACCCCAGCCTCGGGATGTTGTGTCTAAGTACAAAACTCTGGCTCAGAAGCTGTATGATCATGAAATCAACTTATTCAAAAGTAAGACGAATAATCAAAAGGGAGCCTCTTCTACCTGGATGAAGGCAATTGTGTCATCAGGGACACTGGGTGACAGGATGGCAGCCATGATTCTTCTTATTCAGGATGATGCTGTTCACACACTCCAGTTTGTAGAAACTCTTGTGAACCTTGTTAAAAAGAAGGGCAGCAAACAGCAGTGCCTCATGGCTTTGGATACTTTCAAAGAGTTACTCATTACAGAGCTTTTGCCAGACAGTAGGAAGTTGCGGATTTTCAGCCAGCGTCCTTTCAATAAACTAGAACAGTTGTCCAGTGGCAACAAGGACTCAAGAGACAGAAGATTGATACTGTGGTATTTTGAACACCAACTGAAACACTTAGTGGCTGAATTTGTGCAGGTCTTAGAAACTTTAAGTCATGATACATTAGTAACCACTAAAACTCGAGCCCTGACAGTGGCTCATGAGCTTCTTTGTAACAAGCCTGAGGAAGAAAAGGCTCTTCTTGTGCAGTTAGTAAATAAACTGGGAGATCCTCAGAACAGAATAGCCACAAAAGCCTCCCATCTGTTAGAGACATTACTTTGTAAACATCCCAATATGAAAGGAGTTGTGTGTGGTGAAGTAGAAAGGCTACTCTTTCGCTCAAATATCAGCCCAAAAGCTCAATATTATGCAATTTGCTTTTTAAATCAAATGGCCTTCTCCCATGAAGAAAGTGAATTGGCTAGCAAATTAATAACTCTGTATTTTTGTTTTTTTCGGACTTGTATCAAGAAAAAAGATATCGAGTCCAAAATGCTTAGTGCCCTTTTAACAGGTGTGAATAGGGCGTACCCTTATGCCCAGAGTGGTGATGACAAAGTGAGGGAGCAGGTTGACACACTGTTTAAAGTGTTGCATGTTGTGAATTTTAGTACAAGTGTGCAGGCTCTAATGTTGCTTTTCCAAGTAATGAATTCTCAGCAGACGATATCGGATCGATATTATACAGCATTATACAGGTATGTACATACCATTCCAGTATATGAATGTGAGGAATAAAAAGAGCTTAGACAACTGAATTTTAGGCCCCCCTAAAAGCAACTTGCTACTCACCAACTTTGGATGAGTCACTTAATCTTTGTTTCCCTGATAGACACAGAGTATATTAGATGCTTTGAATATATCGTTTATTATTTTTTATTTTGAGAAGTTATTAAAGTACAGAAAAATAACGCAAAAAAAAGCATTCATATCCTACCACCTAATATTTTAAAATTAACATTTTGCTATATTTGTTTTAAATCTTTTGGGATATTAAAGAAATAGAACTGCAAGTGTAATTAAAGTTTCCTTTTCCCCCTTATCCTCAATGCTATATCTTCTCCCTCCTGTCCTTCACACAGCCATTCAGTAATTCATTCAATGAGGTTTTTTTATCTTTATCATTTTATTTTATTTTATTTTATTTACAACAAGTATTTTTTTTGAGTGCCTACATATACCACCCATATTCCAGGTGCTCAGGATATGGCACCATGAACAGAAATCCCACCCGCTTACACTCACATCGGGGAAGGAGGAGTGAAGTATGTTAGATAGGGAGTGTTGTTGGGGGTTGCAATTTTGGATTTTTTTTTTAACATTGAGATTGAGATTTTGTTTGCTGAATTTTGCAACTCTCTTGCAGTTTACCCGTTGAGGCATGATATTTTGAACAAAATGTAAACAGCTTGCCAGCTGTTCAAGTAAACCAACAGGCTATGTTCAAGAATTTAATGTATTTTTGTCTAATTCATTTTTATAATTTTACATACATATATCTTATGAGAAAATGTAAAGTAGAGATTAATATCTTAGACATAAGCCACACTTACTGGGTTTGAGTCTCAGCCATTAGTTTGCTGTGTAACTTTTGGGCAAGTTACTTGATCCTCATTAAAACCCTATTGGTAGACATAATTAATCCTATTTTATCATGCCTAAATTTGTGGGAGAGAAAAGCATGTATCTCATACTGTTATTATGAAGATTATTTAATTTGTACAAGGTTATGCAGGTAGTAAATGACAGAACTGGGACTTTAAGGAAGATTGGTAAATTAATGTGTGTGTTAACCCATGTAATCTTCATATGTATGTTACGTGCTTAACAGTACCTAACACATAGTAAGTGCTATGTGTTGGCTACTATCCTTATTGTTATTATTCACACACATTTCTTTAGTTTAATCCTCTTAGCAGCTCTCCAGTCTGTGAGGAACAGTAATTTGTGCAAGGTCACACAGATATTAAGAGACCAAATGAGGTGGCAAATCCAGGTCTATGGTGGCTTTAGAGTTCATGATGCTTCATGGCACTGTTTGCTCTGGTACCCTAAAAAGAATGTCAAAGGACTTTCCACAATTTTTTGAAGTAATTTTTGAAGTAATAGATACTTAACATTATTAGTTTGAGAAGAGTTCCAAGGCTGAAAATGTAGAGGTTTTGGGGTCTTGAGGGTTTTTCGGGGGGGGTGAGTTTTTTTTAACCTTTGAGGATCATTAGAACTTCCAATTCTTAGAAAATGTTTGGAATCCATTGGAAAACATATTTTTCTAAATCCATTTAACATCAGAGTCTGCTTAACACAGCAGTCTGACATCTCTGTGGAAGAGTACATTCCTAAATTCTTTAAATTACTGTTTGCCAAAAGCTCTCACCGATGGATTTCCTTAAAGGGCTTTTAAGCCTTTTTAAAGTATTTATTTGCTCTTGATTTTAAGAATTGTTTAAATTTTTTAAAAGCCCTAATTAATTGAGGGATAAAATAGTGGCATGATTTGATTTACAAAATATGATTTATCAAAAACTTCAGGAAGATGTTCTCTGTCAAAGGGTGGAGACATTCTTCTCTAAGTTCTTCTCAAATGTTTCTGTTGATGTGGAAAGAAATTTGTGACTAAAAGTGAGTTGTAGACTGAATGGGAATGTTGAAAATTTAAATGTAAATTGAGAAAATTGAATATCAGAGATTGAATAATACAGAATATCTCAGTATCACCATGGGGGTGATATTTTCCAGTTGGGAGAAACTGGATATGCAGAGCAATATGAAAACATTTCACAAGCTTAAGTATTTTCATTTCTAGTATTAGTGGAAAAAAGTTAATGGAAGTGCTTATAACAAAGGAAGTCATGATTCCACATATTATTAGAGCTGATTTGGAAGATTGTGTTAATTCTGGGTATCCTACTATCTGGAGGTCCAGACCAGTTGGGGTATCTCTAAGATTCAGCAACTAGGGTAGAGAGAGAATTTTAAAATTATCATATGAGATCAGAGTTGAGCAGCCTATAGAAGAGATACTTTGGGGAGAGAAGGACACCTAATAGCTGTATAGGTTCAAGTATTTGAAAAGCTGTCATGTAAAAGTATTAAGTGTCTGGCTTTGGGGTTATGATGACAAAGAACACAGGTATGGTCCTTGTTCCATTGAACCTTGGGAGAAAAAGGAAAGGTAAAGAAACAGTGTGAAACTATGAAGAACATAAACATGGGACTGAGATACTAATAGAGGAACCTATTAGATTCTAAGGACATGCAGAGAGCTGGAGAAGAGGATTCTGGGCAGGGAGAACATGTATGGGAGGGTTGTTATAGACTTGAGATTCTCTAAAGTCCTCACAAATTAATTATCTACTATTCATATGTGGTCTTCACTAGAACCATGTGGAGGGGCTGCCTCTGGTCACCCAGCTAATAGGTAGTGATACAAGGACAAAAACCCAGATCTAGTGAATATTGTTTTTGTGGGTCAGTTTTAATTATTTGGTTTTGGATTAGCTTTTCAGGTGGGGTTCTGTATCTGTATAAAAACTATACTGTTAGGGCTGTGCCCTGTTGATGTAGAAAATAGAAAACCACTTGGAAGAGAGAAGAGAAACCACAGAAAAATACCTCTTGCTCCTGTGGTTTGTTTTTGGATTTTGTTTTTTTTTTTTTCCTGGTGCCATCATCATCCTTTCTGTTCTGGTATTGATTTCCATTTTACTTCTTAGGGCAAAAATGGTCTCTTAGTCTAAAATAAGCAGGAAAATAGTTATCCCTAACTAAGATGAGGTTAGTAGTTGCCTCTAATATGTGACTATTGGTTGTGGAGGTGTTTTATGAATAAATATTTGATCTTGGTTTTGTTTTACAGGAAAATGCTGGATCCAGGGTTGATGATGTGTTCCAAGCAAGCTATGTTTCTTAACCTTATCTACAAATCTCTGAAAGCTGACATCGTATTGCGCCGGGTGAAGGCTTTTGTAAAGAGGCTACTTCAAGTTACTTGTGAACAGATGCCACCATTCATATGTGGAGCTTTATATCTTGTGTCTGAAATCCTTAAAGCAAAACCAGGTTTAAGAAGTCAACTAGATGATCATCCGGTATATTTTATAACTGCTCTTTAAATCAAGTGGGTGCTGAAATTCATTGGTTGTTTTTGTATTGTTTTGTTTTGCTTCAGATGACAATAACTTAGTTCTCTGGAGTATATAAGAGTATGAGTTCAGTGTTCGGACAGACCTAGATTTAATACCAGCTGTACAGTCTACTAGAAGGTCATGGTACTTAACCCTTCTCCTTTTTATAAACTGCACTGTACTAGAAACTGCAATTATATGAGATAGTTATGGAAGATTATAGAGCTACTAGGTCTCTTAAGCCTGTTTCCTCAATTGTGAAATGGAAATAATAACAGTACCTGCCTCGTAGAGTTACTTCGAACTTTCATGGTTCACCAGAATTGCAATAGTGAACCTTCTTTAAAACTCTCCATCACGTAATTAAACAGACTTTATTGCAACTTCAGTTGATTAATGTAGATTCATTAAGCCATTTTTATATTAGGAGTCTGATGATGAAGAAAATTTTATTGATGCAAGAGATGATGAAGACGACATAGAAAAATTCACTGATGTAGACAAAGGAACAGATACAGTGAAAAAAGCTGAGGCAGAGGAAACCGTATCTGAAAGTGACGTAGAAACCAAAAAACCAAAGATTGCTTCCTGGGTACATGTTGATAATTTGAAAGGTGAGTTTATTAAATCTTTAAATTATTCTCTTGGATTTTTAAACCAGAGAGTTTGTTTCCTCTGTGATCTTCATAGAAACTAATATTATACCTTTTAGAAACCTTCAGTGTTGCTTTCTTAAAAATGCGAACTCTCATGATCAGGTATTTTCAAGACCTTAGAAATATTTTTAATATAAGGAGTCACTGATTTCTTTAATGAAACTGCAGATAATTAATACACACTTGTAAATAATTTAAATCTTAGAAATTAAAGCAAATACCTTTTGGAGCCGTGAAGATTAAGTGAAAACTATGGACATCTTAAGTGTGTTAAGTGCACAGTAAATCTTAGTTCCTTCAGCTATAATTATAAGTTTATACCTTTGAACCAACTTTAGTTTCTTGACTTTTATCTCTACATGTAAAGGCCTCAAACACATAACACATGAAGGCATCCAAATGTATGGAAGTTTGATTTGTAAACAGAAGTATTTGGTTATATATGGTGAATCAAGAAAACTTTCTGTAAGATAGAAACTTTAAGTGGTTTTCCATACACACACACAAACTGAGTTAAATTAAGTCTATTAATAGAATATTAAAGCCAAAAGAAATCTTAGAAATGCAGCCTCTTCATTTGAAGCTGAAAAGAAAAGAACAGTAGCCTTGACGTCCTAGAAATGTGGTGCCAGGCCCATTTCTTCAAACTTGTTTGGGACTCATGTTCAATTAATTCATCTCCAAATTTCAGTTTGTGAAGTACAAAAGAGAAGTCTGGTAGCCACCAGGAAAGTTTCTGGAAGAATACATCAGTTACCCTGAAGACTAAACTGAGAATAATCCTTTAGAAGGATGACGAGCATGTGCGTTGTGAGGTAGTCAGTTCATAGTTTGTTCTGAAAATATTTTGCTTTAAATTTTTTTAATCCTGAGTTTCTAAAAATATGAAGATAATGTAAAATGTGTTCCAAATGAGAATTATTTCTGGACATACTTTAATGACAAAAATTTGGAGTACTCTAAAGCTCCAAAAGATTTTAGACCTGTCTTCAGGTTATTTCCATGTTAACATTTATGACCTATTTGACCTGGAAATAGGCACCTTTTATTGCTATTCAGAAAAGAGAGAAATTTTGAAGGGAGTGTTTAGTAGTTGGGATAAACATGCCTGGTTTATTCAAGAGTAAATGCTAGCTCAGATACCAAGATAAATTCTTGAATGAGCTTGGAGTTCTTAATCTAGGCTGCTTGGCTAACTAAGAATGTTGAAGATATATCTCTGAGAACATTGATGACTGTGCTTTTAATGACCTCTTGGGCTAGGAATAAAGCATTTGAGAAATACTATTTTTTTGTTATTAGGTGGCAAGCAGTTAAATACATATGATCCATTCAGTAGAAACCCTTTGTTCTGTGGAGCTGAAAATACAAGTCTTTGGGAACTCAAAAAGGTAAAATAATTTCAAATTGTCTTTTAATTCATTTGTGCTGTATATTTTTGCCCTCATGGATTTAACACCTCAAAGTTTTCATTTTTCTTGTAAGTGATAAATACAGGAGTTAATAAACATTAAATTTCCACATTTGGGGGAGGATACCGTGTAATGTGTTCATTTTGTAGAAAATCTTCAATGTGCACGTAAAATAAGGATGTTGTACATGGCTTATAAGTGTTGCTTTTTCTAGGTAGATTATTGCATATAAAGACTCAGCAAAATGGATAAATTTTGTCCTTTTTAAATATACTAGAGGAATTCATATTTCTAATAACCTTTCTGTGATTCCTTTTGTAAAGCCAATAAGTATCTTCCTATGAAGCTATCCTCAAAGTGCGGCCACAGACCCCTAAGGGTTCTTGATACTTTTTCAATGAGTCTGCAAGGTCACATCTACTTTCATAGTAATACCAAGACATTATTTATCTTTGTTACTGTGTTGAGAGTTACTGTGTTGGCACTAATGATGTAAAAAGAAATGGGTAAAACTGCTGGTTCCTTAGTGTGAATAAAGACAGTGGCAGCAAGCTGCAGTAGTAGCCATTATAGTTTTCACTGCCACATACTTGCAGTTTAAAAAAAAAAAAAAAAGCCAGTACCATTTAAGATGATAAAGCAGGAAGAATTCTTTTAGTATCTTGACTTTAAAGTACAAGTCTTTTTAGTATTTCTTTTCTTTTCTTTTTTTTTTTTTTTTTGAGACGGGGTCTTACTCTGTTGCCCAGGCTAGAGTGCAGTGGCATCATCATAGCTCACTAAAACCTCCAATTCCTGGACTCAAGCTATCCTTCTGCCTCAGCCTCCCAAGTAGCTGGGACTACAGGTGCACACCTCCACACCCAGCTAATTTTTCTATTTTTTGTAGAGATGGGGGTCTCGCTCTTGATCAGGCTGGCTTTTTAGTATTTCATGTGCATATATAGCAAGTATACATAGCACACTTCTACTGCGTACCTAAGTATGAAGGTTGTCACATCTCAAGGAAGGGTACTTACGCAGTTGTTGCAAGCTTATCTAGCTGCTTTCTCATGAAAGACTGACAGACAAACTGGTTATTCAGGCTTAGGTATTTGGGAGACATTTTCTTCAGAATAAATTAATTGAGCATGTTGGTTCAGACAAAACAACTGGCAGTATTTGCTGTCAATGATAAAATTCAAGCTTTCGGCTGTGGCTCACGCCTATAATCCTAGCACTCTGGAAGGCCAAGGTGGGAGGATCGCTTGAGCTCAGGAGTTTGAGACCAGCCTGAACAAAAGCGAGACCCCATCTCCACTAAAAATAGAAAAAGTTAGCCAGGCTTGGTGACACCCACCTGTAGTCCCAGCTACTCGGGAGGCTGAGGCAGGAGCATCGCTTGAGCCCAGGAGTTTGAGGGTGCTGTGAGCTAGACTGATGCCACAGCAC
The DNA here is from genome assembly GCA_023783475.1 of Daubentonia madagascariensis. NCBI lineage: Eukaryota > Metazoa > Chordata > Mammalia > Primates > Daubentoniidae > Daubentonia > Daubentonia madagascariensis. The sequence goes on along the minus strand of JAKFHU010001035.1, from coordinate 31,592,028 downwards.
TCTAGCCCAGGTGACAGAGCAAGACTCTTTCTCCAAAAAAATAACATAACATAACATAACATAAAAAATAAAATAAAATTCCAAGCTTTCAAGCAAAGATAATTTTAGAAATTTTGTAACTACCACCTTGAGCTTGACAGTTTCTCAGTATGTAAAAACTTTTCTAATGAAATTAGTAGTGAAACTAACAGTGTGATTTTTGTGATGAAATATAATGAAATGTGCCAACATTTGGAAGAACTGCATAACTCAGTGCATTAGTATTTTTTGACTGACCAGTACACATTGTTACAAATTCACAAATGGCTAAAAGATCCATTAAGAGTAGACTGATTAATTTTTAAGTAGCAAGTGCCAAAAGCCAATTGAATAGGGTTTCAGTTTCCATATCAAAACTAATCTTCAGTTTCAATGTAGTATTGAAGAAGAAAATTCACAATTATGTGATAGACTATTTTCCAACTATGTGTCTGTGTGAGGTCAGATTTTCTTCATGTACTTTAACATGGAATACAGAAGGAGATGAAAGAATCCACTGTCCTCTCAAGTCAGACATTAAAAAGACTTGCAAAACTATAAAATAATGTTACTCTTCTCGCTATATTTTTGTAAAACATGTTATTTATATTAATATGTACTGGGTTTACAGTTAAATAAACTATAAGTATTTAAAATTTTTGTGTTAATTTTTAATAAGGTAAATATCAATAGATATAACCCTCTTAAATAAAAGCTTTTGGGATCCTTGATTTTTAAGAGTATGAAATGATCCTGAGACCAAAATGTTTGAGAATCACTTTTCTAATGTGTTGGCTTAAGTTTCAAAATTTTGGATTTTCTTAAATAAGCTACAACTGTAGTAAGAGTTAACCTCAGAAATATTGACATTATTCACATTTTTCTTTTTAGTTATCTGAGCACTTTCATCCCTCCGTGGCTCTTTTCGCAAAGACTATCCTTCAGGTAGGTCTAAAATATTCAGAAGACAAGAAATAAAAAATAAGTAGTGTAGTTTCAGATAATCAATAATTGGTTATACAGTGTTTTCTCCACCAGAAACAATCATGTACATGTTACTGCTCTTAAAAAGGAGCAGTAACTTGTTTAATACAGAGCAGCAGGGTAATTTTTCCCACTCTGAGATGAATGGAAATAATAGGACATTAGAAAGCCTCAACACTTATTTATTACATTCTGGCTCCTTCCCTGGAGAAAGACTGCCATCCCCTTTCCCATTTGCTATGTTTGCCACTTGGGCTTTGGTTCTTGGTTAATGGTTGGACTGCCTAAATTATTAATATTATTTACCTAACCATAAAACCAGCAGTACAGCATAGAATATGTATGTATATGTATTTCTGTGTTTAATTTTTTTCAAGTATAATGTCCATGAGGTATTTGAAAGGTAATTTATTGCATATTTGTGCCTTTGATGCAGTGTAATAGAAGCTTATGTTTTTCCTCTTTTTATCTGGATGCATAGATAGAATTTGAGTTAAGTTCTTAAATCCCCCTCCATTTTTCAGGGAAATTATATTCAGTATTCAGGGGACCCCCTGCAGGATTTTACTCTAATGAGATTCTTGGATCGATTTGTATACCGAAATCCAAAGCCCCACAAAGGCAAAGGTATGCTTCTGTTTGATGAATTATTTGGTTTTCACTGTTGATATTTAATAAAAAATAGCATATAACTAGGTTTTACATTACACTGTCATGATTTTACATTTCAGAAAACACAGATAGTGTTGTGATGCAGCCGAAAAGGAAACATTTTATGAAGGATATTCATAGTCTTGCTGGTAAGTATAAAGCTTGGACAACTGTAGACAGTACAAGACAATAACACATAAATTGTGTTATTCTTTGTTCCACTTTATCAGAATAAAACCTGAACACCAAAGATATTATCTATCTTTTGTTCCCAAGAATATGTACATATTCTCAAGTCTACTGTCTGAGCCTTTTGTTTTTAAACTTTATTACAGAAAATTTCAAACATATCCAAAGTAAATAAACAGTATGATGACCCCCCCATAACCATCACCCAGTTTCAATAGTTATCACCATTTTGCCATTCTTATATCATCTGTAGCTTCATTAATAACCCCTTTGTATATAATTATTATCATTTACAGTTCAAACCATCTTTTTTTTTTTTTTTGAGACAGGATCTCACTCTGTTGCCCCGGCTAGAGTACAGTGGCATCATCGTAACTCACAGCAACCTCCAACTCCAGGGCTCAAGTGGTCCTCTTGCTTTGGCCTCCCGAGTAGCTGGGACTACAGGTGTGCATCACTACGCCTGGCTAATTTTTTTATTTTATGTAGAGGCAGGGTCTCACTATTGCCCAGGCTGAGTTCAGATCATCTTAAGCTGTCTAATATGGGCTTAACAGAACAAAAACCCACAGCTGGTTTTTGTCATGGAGCATCATTTTAAACTTAGTTGATAACCTTCTACTTCTACAGACATTTAGTACCCATCTTCTGGATCTGAATTTGTTTTTCTATTCAGAGCAGACTTCCTTGCATACCAGATCCTCTCTCCCTTTTGTTCAGAGACTGGGGTTAAGTTAAACCTTATAAATCATTTAATTTCCAACTGACTGACTTCACAGAGGTCCAGAGATGTAAAAGGACTTCTTCCAAAGGTATTAGAATTAGAAGCCAAATCTCCTTTTAATCGAGATGAGTAAGAAATTTTTATTCTAAAGAAGGAAAACAAATATTCCTATAGTTCCTTATTCTTGTTTCTTAGTTTTCTTCAGTGTGAAGTAAAATTATGGAAAATTCTGTTTACCTTTACTTCATGTTTCCAGAATGGTAAGCATTATTGTCATTTTTCTGAAATGAAAATGACAAGTTTAGGCCGGGCGCCGTAGCTCACGCCTGTAATCCTACCACTCTGGGAGGCTGAGGTGGGAGGATCGCTTGAACTCAGGAGTTCGAGGCCAGCCTGAGCAAGAGTGAGACCCCATCTCTGCTGAAAATAGAAAAATTAGCTGGGCGTGGTGGCACACACCTGTAGTCCCAACGACTTGGGAGGTTGAAGCAGGAGGATCACTTGAGCCCTGGAGTTGGAAGTTGCAGTGAGCTATGATGACGCCACTGCACTCTAGCCAGGGCGACAGAGCAACACTGTCTCAAGAGAAAAAAAAAAGAAGAAAGAAAAGGGCAAGTTTAAAGTGATTATTTATTAAGAGAACTCTTTGAACTTTTATTTCTCTTGAGATTTGGATCCTGTATGCAATTGGAGGACAATGAGAAAACTGTTATTTCACTGTGACTGTACTGATGGCTATTAACTGCCTACTTTTTGCTGTAGCCAATGAAGTTTCAAATGTTGGGTCTTCTCACAGACTTTTCCAGAGATTGTTTTGTGCATTACAGGATCCCTTCTGTCTACCTTCCTTACAATTTTGAGATTTTAGGATTCTAGATCTGCTGTATTTAGTCTTAAGAGCTTGAGTTGCATACAAGAGATTGCTGTAGTGAGTTAAAATGTTTAAATTCATTTTTCCAGTGAACAGTAAGGAGTTCCTTGCAAAAGAAGAAAGCCAAATACCAGTGGATGAAGTGTTTTTCCACAGGTACTATACTTAATATAGCTTCATTTGGGGAACTGCTAAAATTTAAACTTTTAGATTCTACAAAATGCTTCAATTAACATCAGTATATTTTGAAAAGATCAAAGAATATATCTGTATCCATTTTTATGAAGGAAATTTATAAGTCATTTTGCTAATATTAAGATATCTTAGTGAAACTAAAGTGAATTTGGGGGTTTTACTTTTAATAATTTAGCATATAAATTTTGTTTTATCAATCTGACTTTGTAGAACTTGATCTTTAATTTTTTATAATATAGTAATTTTCTTATAGGCTTAAAATCTGCATTAGTTTAATATAGTTATAAGTCATGAGTAATTTGTCCAGACTGTGGCCCTTGGAGCAGATTCAGTAAAATTCACTGTACTATATAGAAATAAATCCTAAACCTACTAGTATGGCTACCAATGCATTATAATAGGAAAGTATTTAGTGTCTTATCTGGTTGATTGGTTAATTAGGTTTGATTTGATTAGCTTTTTAAAAACATTTAGTGTGAATAATTTTGAGGATATGAGTCCATCTGTAAATTGCTAAGTTTTACTGTATCCTAATATAAGAATTGGGCCATTAAAACATTGTGATTTGAGGTCAGATAAAGCCACATTTTATGATATTCTAGTATGTACATTATTAGTGTTGAAGCTGAAACAACCTTTTACTATGCCATTTTTTGATTGAGTTTAGATGTTTTTATGCAGAACTAGTTTGTAATAAATCTTTGAAATTTGCTATACTTCACATTTCAAAAGTTTCTAGCTATTTTATTGAGTTAAACTATTTTTTTACATTAAATATAAATTCACCCATTTATATCCAATTGATGAGTCTACTTAAGCTTTTACAATTATGGATTGTCACTAGTTATAGGTGCTTTGATTACAATAAGATGGGACTGTTAATAAAATTATCAAATATATAACATGCATTTTATTTTAGGTATTATAAAAAAGTTGCTATTGTTAAAGTGAAACAAAAACAGAATGCAGATGAAGAAAGTATAGAAGATGTGGATGATGAGGAATTTGAAAGGCTGATTGGTAATTTGTTGACTCTTCACTTTGTAAAATAATCAATTACTATCTATAAATAGAGCATGGAACATTAGAGGTAGAAGTGGCCTTAGTTTTAAAAAATCATTTAGCTAAGACTATGCAAATCACAATGGAAGATTAAGAAATATTTTGATGGCATATGGTAATTCACCCACATTTGCTCCAGAAAAATATTTGACTTGTGCATTGAAACAGTATATGTAAGAAAAAAATTTCATTTACTTGAGAGTACATTCATTTTTTTTTTTTTTTTTTTTTTGGAGACAGGGTCTTGCTCTGTTTCCCGGGCTAGAGTATAGTGATGTCATTATAGCTCACTGGAACCTCAAACTCCCAGGCTCAAGAAATCCTCCTGCCTCAGCCTCCAGAGTAGCTGGAACTACAGGCACACGCCACCACGCCTGGCTTATTTTTCTATTTTTTGTAGAGATGGGGTGTTTCACTATGTTGCTCAGGCTGGTCTCAAACTCCTGGGCTCAAGTAGTCCTCCCACTTCGGCCTCCCAAATGCTGGGATTACAGGTGTGAACCACCACACCAGGCCAGTATATTCATTCTTAAGGCCAAATCTCATATAAAATACAAGCCATTTTGTTCATAATCTCTTTGTACTGTTGATGGCAACAGTAAGCTATTTGGATTTTTTTATTTATTTTTATAATCCACAGAGCTGGAGAAATTTTAATTGAAACTTAATAGACTAAAACAAAAAACATGGTATATTGGAAAGGTTTACATTGACTTCACTTTTGTTACATATTATACCTACTGAAAATAAGTACCTTAATAGTTAGTAGAGTAAAAAGGACTGTAGTTACTGTCATTTTATTTGATATTTACCCTCTTTCCATAATAGAACTATAGAAAGAAGCTGAAATTAACTGGATACTATTTTAGTTTAGGGATTTAATTAAGATCAGCATTCCACAGGTTTATATACAGTAATAAGATACACCACAATAGTCACATTTACATCATTTTGGTGTTTATTGTCATAAACAGCAGTATCATGACTCTGTCTTATAATAATTGATTAAGATATAAGACATGTCAACCTGTTATTCTTTGCTCTATCTCATAATTTAAATATTCTCTGGCAGACATATTTGAAGATGATAACTGTTTCAGCTCTGGAAAAGATGATATGGATTTTGCTGGGTAACATACTTTTCTTCAATCTTCTCTTTACTGTTTTTCCAGCATTTCCCAAAGTGGTGTCCCTCAGAACAGTAGACCACAGAACTATGTGATGTGTAGGGGAAATATATTCAGATAAATTTGGGGAGTGGATACAGTAATCATTTTGGGCCTTTATAATGCATATTATTAGAATATTTACTCTGAGCACTCTGTAAGTCTTTCTCCTTTTAAGTTATTTAACAGCCTAGTACCCTGGTAGTCACCAAAACACTAGAAAACACTGCCTTTTACGTTACAAGTTGTGTTTTTTCCCAGCAACGTGAAAAAGAAAACAAAAGGAGCTAAGCATAACTCAGAAGATGAAGATTCAGAAGGTAGTGATGATGAACTTGATAACTTGGATGATGATGAAGTTTCTTTGGGAAGTATGAATGATGAATTTGCTGAAATTGATGAAGATGGAGGAACATTCATGGATGTGTTAGGTGATGAAAGTGAAGATATTCCAGGTAAGCATTTTTAAAAATAAGGCATAAACTATCTTCCTTACTTCCTCAGCCTTAGGTTAGTTTTTCTGCTAAAGGTTTTTAAGGTAGCACTGTATTCAAATTAATACTCACATTGACCAGAAATTTAAAGGGGGACTTTTCCTTCTCGTTCGGAACTGAAGGTTTTTTGTTGTGGTGGTTTTTAAACAGCTGAGTTTTAAGTTTTAGACTTAAACCAACAATTAGCTTCTCTGTACAATACCTATTGAACTGTAATGTTGCCCTTTTATGTTAGACAAGTAATTTGCAGTTTATAAAAGTTAATCAGTATTCTTCACAGCCCTATAACATAGATGAAGTAAGTAAACATTTTATCTTATTGTTGTAAATTAGCAAAGAGCATCCAAAATTGTGTCTTTGGACTGTTTTCTGACCTTTCTTATCCTTTCACATTCCTCCAGTATACACACACCTGCCCAACATCCTTGTACTTGTTCTGGACCACAGCAGAAGTTTCTTGTTTTAAGGACTTTTATACTCTTTGATCTTATTAATGAAGCTATGCAGTAAATTTGGTGCTTGCACAAAATATAGAAATATGCCAATTATTCTTAGAGTGTTGATCTAACTCCTTCCTCAAAGCCTATGCTAGTGAAATTATGAAACCCACATGGAACAGCAGTATAGTGCTTTGGCTTTGGACTAAATATTCTAACATATCTTAGAGTGCTATTTTCCAGTCCTATTGTTTTTAGATTGCTTAATGCAAATTTTTTTGCATCATAGAACTCGATGAAGGCTGTTCCAAAATCAATACAAAGAAAAGCAAGAGAAAAGGTGCAGATGATTTTGACTTTGCTGGCTCATTTCAAGGTAAGAAAATGCATTTAATCTCTTTAAGCAGCGTCTGTCAGGTTCATGCATTTCCTAGTTCTTATCTCAGTATCGAAGATTGGTTACTGAGACTGATTTGAGGGAACAAATGAGCAGGCCAAACAGATGCAAGCAGGCCAAGCACCAAACTTTATTAAGCACAGTACGTTCCAGAGAGGGAATGGATCTATCTCTGCGAGTGGAGATGACCCTGAGTTTTGGATACATACATGTTTTTATATGATAAATGAACTGCCCCTCCTTACTTTAGGTAGATTTTCCATTTCCTGCCCTTGGGTGATTGACAGATTTCCTTATATAACTCCCTTAGTCTGTACACATGTGTCTTCCCAGAATCCTTCACGAAAGCCCATGGGGGTGGGGGGGGGTCAATGCTAATTAGATTGTAATGAACCCCAGGTCAGTTGAGGACAATTAAAACCTCCTAATGCACATGCTCCAGTTTACCCTGTTTGTGGCCTTGACCATATCTCCAGTTTGTGGTTTCTCTGCCTCTTTCTGATTGGTCAATTCTTACATTCTCTTATTGTAGACAAAACATCTATTCCTTTCCCTTCCACCTTCTCCCTGCCTAATAGCATCCACATGAAGGGTATTATTCATTATCAATTTGGGAAATGAATTTTCCTAAATTGCTTAATATACTTTTTTTTTAAGAAAGATGCTTTTATATTGGAAAATAATTTGTTTTTCAAATATGTGGATTATTTTCCACATATACCTTCAATTCTTTTCTCTTCCTCTCACATTTAAATATCTCTAGGTCATCTTTTCAATCACTTTTAAACCATTCAGTTAATGTAAGCCCTGAATTTTCCAGACACCTGTTGCCTTTTTCCTTTTCTCAACCATTACTCTTTGCCATTTGACCCTTGTAAAAGTCCATGCTTCTTTATTAACTGCATTTTCCCTTTTTATAAGATCTGCCATTTTACTGCCATGACAAGACAATTTTAATCTCTATCTTACATAAAATAGATATGAAATCTTAAGTATATAAGATTATGCTTTATGGTGTAACACTTATACTAATAAAAGAAAAAAGTGCTATATCAGATGACATTTTTAAGATTTTGATAAAAACATAGAAAGCATTATGCTTTGCCTCTTTCTAACGCTTCTCTGGCTTCTGCTAACTGGCAAATATGAATAAAAATAGATTTGCAACATTAAATAATAAAAATACTAAATAATTTTTAAAGATTCATTTACATATTGGTAGTAGTCGCTCAGAAACTTATGCTTACAAAATTTTTATCAGCTCTTTCAAATACTGCTATCAATATCATAGTCTACTAATAGCTAGATTTTAACTGATGTATATTTAAATTACAAAATGGTTATCTTCTGGTTTTGTCTGCCCTTGAGTGATGTAGGATCACATTTTAATATTAGCATATATAAGGCAAAGTTTTTCTCAAGGTCATCCCTCAGAAAAGTGTTGTTTTACCTCAGGTCCTACTGAGTCTGTTATTAAAAGATGCTCTCTCAGTGACCTTGTTTTGATTAATCAAGTACTATTTCAGAAGACATTAGCCTGAAAGAATTTCAAATCTCTATCGAGGCCGGGCACACTTCTAACCCTAGCACTTTGGGAGGCTGAGGTGGGAGGATTGCTTGAGGCCAGGAATTTGGGACCAGCCTGGGCAACATAGCAAGAGCCCATATCTACAAAAATAAAAATTAGCTGGGCGTGGTGGCATCTGCCTGTCCTAGTTACTTGGTAGGCTGAGGTAGAAGGATCGCTTGAGCCCAGGAGTTCAAGGTTGCACTGAGCTATGATCATGCCATTGCACTCCAATCTGAGTGACAGAGTGAGACCTTGTCTCAAAAAAAAAATACATCGATTAATAGTTGTGGATGCAGATTAAAGGATACCCGAAAGAATTGACTGAAACAAAAAGAGACAAAGGGGTTTTAAACAGATCATTAATTGATCCTGGGAGTATCACCCTACATTTGCAGGTGTTGGATATCCTTAAGAATAAACAAAAGCTTAAGGAAACTTTAAGAAAGCAGTATAGAAGTGCATACTCATTGAGGACACAGATGGATACCTATGGGATGAGTGAAACCCAAAAAAACCTTCCTAATGCATGCAATGGGTATTTACACAGTTCTTAAATAACATACATTTCACCTTAATAGAAATTAAGTTGAAATGCTTTAGAAACTGTTTTATTAAAAGTGGCCCTGATACAAAGATTTGTACATGCTTGTTCATAACAGCACTATTCATTAATGCTAAAAAGTAGACACAACCCAAATGTCCATTAACTGATGAATGGATAAACAAAGTGTGTTATATCCATACAATAAAATATTATTCAGCCATAAAGTGGAATAAAGTACTGATACATGCTACAACATGGATGAACTTCAAAAACGTTATGCTAAGTCAAAGAAGCCAGATACAGGAAACCACATACCATACGATCCCATTTATATGAAATAACCAGAAAGGCAAATAATAGAAACAAGGTAGATTATAGATTGGTAGCGGGCCAGGGGGAACTACAAAAGGACACACACCAGGGATCTTTTAGGGTTGATAAGTGTTCTAAAATTGGACTGCGGTCATGGTTGGTTGAATGACTGTAAGTTGATTTATTAAAATGTATTGAATTAGTACACTTAAAACAACTGAATTTTATGTTACACTTAAAACAAATGTTTTTTAAAGGGCTCTGGTTGGTGAATGCTTACTACTTATTAATCCGACAGTTTAGCTGAGACACTGATTTCAAAGTAATCTTTTAATAAAGTGTCTTAAGGCCTAGCTGGACATTAACTTTTCAAGAATGCAAAGAAATTTGAATAAATATGTTGTCAGGAAAAGTGAGAATGAATAAAACAATATTTCTAGGTAGTATATTTTTAGATAATCTTAAATGTGTGAATTTAAGTTAAATATTAAAAACAAACAGTATACTTCTTTGTCTATTTTGAAAAGTATATATTCAAAACTATAGGTGCGTTTTAGGAGAACCTCTTTATTTTCGCTAGTATAAACTAAACTTCATTTATAACATAATAAACATATCTTCAGTCAATTACTTTATAATCCAAAAAATAAGACCACTGAATTAAAATTTACATTTTGCCTTAAATATTCCAAAACCCATCCATGCCAACTTTGGAATTTTACTCTTGCTTTATACTAAGGTATTTCTTTTAAAGAGTAAACTTTGATCAGTGGCCAAATCTGAAAAGCAAGAAGTATTAGCCTTTTTTTAAATATCATATATTAACTCTTAAATAATACTTTCCGTTAAATGCCAGCTACCTATGGTGCTAGAAAATAATTGTAGTTGTATTTTTACCAAAGATAATTTTTTAATAAAATCATGTTGGAAGAATTACATTTTTTCAAAATCATTAGATTTACAATTAAATAATCTAGACTTACAATTTTTTTAGGACCAAGAAAAAAAAAGAAAAGAAACCTCAATGACTCCAGCCTATTTGTATCTGCTGAAGAGGTAAGGCTAATGTACTGCTTTAAGAAATTAGCTATTCTACATCATTTTAAGTTTCCTAATAAATTCATCCCTTTTTTTTTTTAAAGTTTGGCCACCTATTGGATGAAAATATGGGATCCAAGTTTGATAACATTGGCATGAATGCCATGGCTAACAAGGATAATGCAAGTAAGTAACCTAAATTTTTTATTGATGTTTTAAAAAAAATAGCCTTGAGTTAGAACCTCAGAATATATGACTATTTTTGGAGGACCTTTTTATGGTGCCTTACAACCTGGAAAGGATGGCTTTTTCTTCTCCCTCTTGGGAAAGCATGAAGAATTAAAAAGCATTTAGACCACAGCAAAAAAGACTATAGACTACAAAAATTACTTTAGTTTTTTTTTAGAAAGGCAGGCTATTTTTATGTAGTATGAGTTTGCTAAGTAACTTTATATGCTTTAAAGACATATTTCTAATATTGTTACAGTTTTTATTCTTTCACCAGTAAAGTGTTCAGAGGAAAGAAAATCTTTAGAGCATTTGTTCCTTTTCCTTCCTTAGTCATTTATTTATAAAACATTAGTCTTTGACAATAAATATGGAAGAAAAGCAACAAAAAAGCAGTGGATTTGCATAGTGGGTGGGGCCAGAAGTTCCCATTACCCAGTAGGATGTTGTGTGTGACTGCCAAGAGTCTTCAGTGTAGTAGTAGGCTCATACTCATTCTCCTCCCAAAGGTGTCAAACAGCTGAGGTGGGAAGCTGAACGTGACAACTGGCTACACAACAAAGATGTGAAAAGTATCATCAAGAAAAAGAAAAATTTCAAGAAAAAGAGGCTGAAAACCACTCATAAAACTAAAAAACAAAGGAAATGAGTTATTAATGTAAATTATAAATTAAAATTCTACTTCTAATTTTTGCTGTTAAACCATTTTTCTTGATCTTGCTCTCTGATTCCATACATTCCAGATTGTTCAATGGATCTGTAATAAACTATAAATAAAAATAGCTGTCACTTATAAAGTCATGTAAAAATGTTGTTAAACTTATATTAAGAAAAGCTTTTTCCATATTGCTACATAATAAAATAAAAAAGAGGACAATAGGATTACATATTTATGTATAAGCTCTAGCATCTCTACTTATCACTATAATGAATACTATTTATTGTTACTTTATACCATACACTGTGCTAAGTAAGTATAAGGTCATCTTGTTCAGCCCTTGTAACAGTCCCATGGAGGTAGGCATTATCTCTATTTGAGAAAGAAATAGCTCTGAGAAATTAGCAAACCTGAGATAAAAAGGATCTTTTAAACCCATTCTATCACCACCTCAGATATGTCTCATTTCAAAGTCTATGTTTTTAACCACTGGAAGAATTAAGAATCTAGCCCATTACCTAACTCTCCTCTCATCTAGGTAATTCTAGATAACTCTAGAACTTTCTCAGAAGAAACTAAAATAGATGTGAATAGTATTGTGAGAAATTGACATGTTACAAAATAAAGTCATTTAGTTCTTAATTCATTGTAAGGAAACTACTAAATTTAAAGGTTACCTGAAAAAGGTGGTTTATACTCTTATTTTTACTTAAGGAAAAACATACCTTCCAAGATGAAGGGAAATTTCTTGTTCATTGTTTGCCTGAAATCTGATGAAAAAAAGGAAGTCCTGAAGTTAGACATTATCAGAAATTCATTATATGAACACATAGAGCCACAATTAAATGCTAGCTTTAGGGTTCATATGATGGGAATCATAGATTAGAAATTTATTTTAAGGTCCTTCTGGTAATCGAGGAACTGTATCCTTTTGGATAAGGTCTAAGTTACACTTACCTTAACATGTAGCTGCCTTATAGTTATTTTAGAGTTTTTAAAATTTGGCCTGTAATTTCTTTTTAAATGGTATTTAAAAGCAAATTTTCAGTGTCAATGTTTAATTCCCTTATGTAACTTTATAAATTGTTTTTATGGATACGATTTTACCCTGATAAGGAATTAGAAATAAGATTATACCCAGAGATTTTGAAACTCATCCCAGACTTTAATTTGCTCTTAAATACTGTTGGGATGTTTTCTTTATGCCCTTGGAGTCTAAAAGTATAGAGGTGTTTAGGCTTGGGTTCCCCCCACCCCCCACAAAGTACTACAATTACAGGCCTGAGCCACCACGCCCAGCTAAAAATATAGAGATTTTGTGAATATCCAGTAGCATCCTGGTACAGTGTTCCAGTTAAGTACTTTGAGGAAGTAACAAGTTTCAAAGATGGCCACCACCCCATAATTATTCCCTGCTTTTGGGGAAAAGCACTTCCTAATTTAAAAAGTTGATGGTGGCTGGGCACAGTGGCTCACGTCTGTAATCCTAGCACTCTGGGAGGCAGAGTTGGGAGGATCCCTTGAGGTCAGGAGTAGGAGACCAGCCTGAGCAACAGCTGTCTCTACTAAAAATAGAAAAATTAGCCAGGTATGGTAGTGCGTGCCTGTAGTCCCAGCTACTCAGGAGGCTGAGGCAAGAGGATCACTTGAGCACAAGAGTTTGAGGTTGCAGTGAACTATGATCACACCACTGCACTCTATCCGGGGCCACAGAGTGAAAGTGTCTCAAAAAAAAAAAAAAAGTTGAGGGCGCTAATATAAAATTTTCCCCTGAACAAAATGTTAAAGCACTTTCAGTGATAGCATGGGAAAGTCTTTTTGTGCCCACTGTTGATGCACAGAATACCCTAGCCTGAGAACACTGGTCACCCAGAGAAAACAGCAATGCTACTTCTCACTTGCTTGGTCTACCAGTGAAGCATAATGGGCAGGCTAAGTTTCTTCCATCTGTCCTCCCAAACCAAGCCAGACAAGGACACTTAATCTACCCTCCACACTAGTAAAACGCATGGACGTGTCAAACATTTTCCCTAGTCTACAAGCAACATTTTTTATGGGAGAAGTGAGAATCATCTAGTCTACCATAATGAATACCTCACTTTCCCTTCTGCCCATAAAAGTGTCTAATACATTGAATCTGGAGAAACAACTTCTCCCAAAATGCATTATTTGCCATCTAAAATGCATTAGCAAACTCTTTGTCCCTCTAGAAAGTATTAACTTCTGAATTACGATTACCTTGGCTTGTGTTCATCTTATTAAACAAAAAATACGCTCCAAAGAGGCCCACAAGTTCAGCTACTAAAACTCCTTTAAAGATCTTCTTTGCCAGTGGTTCCATAGTGCGAGTCATCCTAAATTTAACAATAACAAAATGTGTAAACCTGAATGAGCATATTTAATCTTCTATTACCACTTCTATAAAAATAATTCATTCCCACAGTTTATCTGTGTAGGAATAAGACACCAAAGTTACTGTATACTTTTTTGGTTTTAGACATGTCCTACATACCTAGTTTTCAAACTCCACACCTCAGGGGCACAATGAGCCAAAGACAAGATTGAATAAAGCACAAAAAAGAGATAAAATTCAAGAAGGCATTGTAAAACCTAATAATTTATGGAACTAAGATTTTAGAATTTTCTAAGACTACAGAATGGTGAGAGATAGGTTAAATCAATTATTTTTACCTGAACTGGGAATTGAGAGATGATGATGTAATGGGCACAATACGTAATAAAAGCTCTTTGTAAAGTGTCCTACAAAAGTAAGATTATTCTACAAGTGTTTCTAAATTTTTTATGGCTGGAGTTCCTCATTTATTAATACAACATATATTAAACTATGAGACATATTCAGGCATTTTGCTAGATGCTAAGGATACAAAATTGAGCGATAAACTAATTGGTTCTTGCTCCTGAGGAGTTGCTCTTCTAACAGTCTTAAAACTTTAACTGCATCAGCCAAGGTGCTTATTAAACATACACATTCCTGGTGGGGTGTGGTGGCTCATGCCTGCAATACTAGCACTTAAGGAGGCTGAGGCAGGACTGCTTGAGGCCAGGAGTTCCAGACCAGCCTGAGCAATGTAGTGAGACCTTGTCTCTACAAAAAATTTTTAAAAATTAGCTGGGCATGGTGGCATGCGCCCGTAGTCCCAGCTACGTAGGAGGCTGAGGCTGCAGTGAGCTATGATCACACCACTGTACTCCAGTCTGGGGCAGAGTGAGACCTTGTCTCAAAAAAAAAAAAAAAAAAGTGAACCTAAGCCTGCAATTGTCCAGTTCCCAATCCCTCAACCTCCTGAGTAGCTGGGACTATAGCCACACACCACCATGCCTGGCTAATTTTTTTCTTTGTAGAGATAGGGTCTGGCTATTTTTGCCCAGGCTGGTCTCGAACTGGCCTCAAGTAATCCTCCCATCTCAGCCTCCCAAAATTCTGGGATTACACCATGCCCACCCCAGATAATTTTTATACAAGTGAGGGGGAAAACTGGTTGGGTGATGACCCAGTAAGTGGCAAAACTACACACTGTTTAGATCTTGATTCTCTTCCTATAATTAAAATAAAAGCTAATCAAGAAAAAGGATTTGAGTCTTTATTCTTTTTTTCTAATTAAAATAAAACTAAACAAAGAAAAGGGCTACATAACAAATTAAGATGGTAGGATACATAACTCTTACTGAATATATGAAATGTAAACCCAAGTTTTTAATCTGCCTCCCTGTAGCCCTAAAGTCAAGAACAGAAGAACCACCCGTTTTTAATCTCAGGCTATCAGGCACTTACCCCATCCCTTCTGACCCCTCTTCACAATGCCTGAGGGTGGAGGTAATTAAATACCCTCATTTTGTAGGATTATCCTGGTAATATCCTTACCAGGTGTCCCTCCTCCCAAATATTCTCTTTTCTCATTTTGATAATGTGATCACCCTGGGGACCAAAAGATTAAAATTTTATTATTCTTACATAAAAGAAATGAAGCCAAGGAAGTTACAAAAGAACCTACCTATTACCAAGAGGCCGGTCGGTAGGTGGGAAAGGAGAATTGTTTTGCTCTGTTCACTACAATGCTGTACATTACTGACAGAAAATAAGTCACGCTAAATACAGATAGCTCTCTTGGGATTATTTTTAATGTTCAAGGGGTGAAAAAAACAAAGCCTACCTGCAGCCTGTTGTATAATTTAAGGAATCCACGTAAAATTTTGTTTTGTTTTGTTGTGAGGGAGCGATGCTACGGGTTCAAAAAAATAAAGTCCAAATAACACTCCATAATAAAACATTTACCTTTCTTAAAAATGTATATACATGGCCAGGCACAGGGGCTCACGCCTGTAATCCTAGCACTCTGGGAGGCAGACTTGGGAGGATCCCTTGAGGTCAGGAGTTCGAGACCAGCCTGAGCAAGAGCGAGACCCCCGTCTCTACCAAAAAATAGAAAAATTAGCCCGGTGTGATGGCACGCACCTGTAGTCCCAGCCACTCGGGAGACTGAGGCAGGAGGATCACTTGAGCCCAGGAGTTTGAGGTTGCAGTGACGCCAACTGCACTCTACCCACAGCGACAGAGTGAGACTGTCTCAAAATATACATATATACACACACACACACACACACTATATATATATATATTTTACAGTCCAAGGCCCTCAGCTTCAGGAGTGGTGTTTCTAACGACTGATAAAGCCCCTTTGGCTCCGACCACCAGGGGCAAAGCGAGGTTTACTAACTTCGGCAAGGGGGACACACCAGAGGAACACTCCTGACTTCTCAGCACAGGCAGACAGGATTCTGGAGAAGTGTGGAGTTTAGGAGTTTAAAATAAAGCAGTCCCTGGCAGGCTCAAAGCAGGGCTGCGTGACACGGGGTTAACGCCACACTGGGCTCCCGGGGTGCACAAGCTCAAGACAAACGTGCAACGTAGTGTCCGCAAACCCCTTATCCGAGGCTGTGCGCCGCGGCTGGAAACCTAAGCTGCTTCTCCGTGCGGAAGGGGCCTTACACGGCTGAGCGGCTCCAGGCGACACGATTGCAAACAGCAAGGTTTCTCTGCACCACAGCCCCGGGTCTCATTAACAACCGCAGTTTCTTCCAGGTTCCCAGGGTCAGGAACGGTCAGGAACCAAGCGACCAGCAGAGGCCGAGGACCGCGGCCTAGGGCTGGCTACCCACGTCCCTCCGGCCCCGCTCCCCCGGTTCTCGGTACCCCCGGCTGCCCCGGCGCGCCCCCCACCCCCGGGGCCCCAGAACGCTTGGGCTGGGCCTGCAGCCCACACGCGCGGGCAGCGCAGGCAGCACGACCCGGGCCGCCCAGCCAAGGTCGCCCAGCGACCCGGAAACGCTCCCCTCCGGCGAACTGGAGACAGTGACACTCCAGTGTCCTCCGCAGGACCCCAGAACTCTTTCGAGGCCTTCCCCAAGAAAAAAGCCCCCCGAACTCGTCGCACCAGGGAGCCCCCAAGTAGGCCGCCCAGCGGGAGCCACACGCCGCTGTCCTACCTGAAGCGCGCGCACGCAGCGACGCGCATGCGCATGGGCCCCGCGGTCCCCCGCCCCCCGCCGTATTTACTGTGCGCTGACTAGGAGCCGGACCTGACTGCGGCAACACACGTTATTTTACTTAATCCTCGCAATTACCCTATGTAATAGGTGCTGTGAGTAGCTCATTTTGCAGGGAGGACAAGAGGCTTACCCTGCCCACAGTCACACAGCTAGTAAGAGACAGAACTCGGATTTGGACCCAGGACACTGACTTGATGGAGCCTGTGCTGGATCATTTTTCTACACCCTGCAACCCAAAATGTGAGCCTCAGAAGATCTGCAACTTAGGTATCACCTGAAAACTTGCTAGATCTGCAGACCTACTGAATCGGAATGTGCATCTTAGCCAAATCCCTAGGCAATTCGTTTGCAAATTAACATTTGAGAAGCAGTGCCTATACTGCCCACTAGGTTAGGAGAAAGGAGAATGACGGGATGGCGAGGAGAGGGAGGAGAAAAGGAATATAAAGGTCTGTTGCGACACCATGTGCAAGACAAAGTCTAGAATACCCGAAATAGTTAGACACAGATCGACCTTCACTGAAGTTCCAGTGGGGGAGGGGGGGAATGTAAATATATCCACAAATAACTAATGAAAAGTACACAATAAGGGCCTTGCTTCTTATCTGAGGGATCCGAGAAGGTTTTAGAGAAAGGGTGGTAGAGCTGACTTGGTCAATGCCAGGAAAAGGAAGTGACTGTGAGGGGTGCTCAGTGACTGCCCCAATTTTCCTAACCAGCCCACCCCAATAGTCCAGCCTATGTGGTTTATTTGCACAACTAAACTATTATAAATTGTGAGAAACGTGGATGCATAAACTATATACATTTAAAGCATGTCATTGTTAGTCAAGATCACTCAGGTCTACACAGATCCAGAACCCCAAACAATCTCTTCCACTATATCAAGTGGTGGGTAGCCTCTAAAGTGGGCTTTGTACATTCTCTTGATCTCTTTTATGTGCTCTATAGAAACTGTCTCTGGCTTGAACCTCCATTCTGTTTAATATTATATATTTGACTTTCTCTCAAACTTTTCTCATAAAGTCTCTTCCTGCACCATGTTGCTTTTTATTTTGTCTGTTATTGTTTTTGCTGTCATAATTATTTTTCTCAAACTTTTCAGAACTCTAACCCCAGGCATCACCTACACCTTTGAGGTTCCCCTTTCCACCCAACTGAGGCACCCACAATCTTTTTTTTTCTTTCTTCTTTCCTTTTTTTTTTTTGGTTAAGACTAGTCAAGAGCAGTATTGAGAAGGGGGGAAAGAATAGAACATCCACAATCTTTAAAATTTAGTTCCATTCAAAGATTCACCCATAATAAATACTTTTCATATTAAAAGCAACCCCCATGACTTCCATTAAACATTTTGTTAAATATCAGTTAAGAGACTATTCTATGCCTCGAGCTTCCAGGCCTGTCTTTGTCCACTCAGGCTGCTATAACAAAATACCATAAATTGGTGGCTTATAATCAACAGAAACTTATTTCTCACAGTTCTGAAAGATAGGAAGTCCAAAATCAGGGCACAAGCAGATCTGGTGTCTGGTTAGGGCCAACTTTCAGGTTTTTGAGATGGTGCCTTCTCACTGTGTCCTCACATAGTGGAAGCGGTAGGGGTCTCTCTGGGGTCTCTTTTATAAGGGCACTAATCCCATTCATGAGGACTCTAACTCATGACCTAATCACCTCCCAAAGGCCCCACCTCCTAATACCATCGCCTTAGGGATTCAATGTATGAATTTCGGGAGGACACAAACATTCAGATTATAGCAAGGCTCTACTTACATTCGTTTGAAATACCAGAGCATCAGTGTTAAAAGTACCAGGATGACAAAACAAAGTGAAAAGGTCATTGGAATCGTTCAGGCTGAAAAAAGAAAAGAAAAAAAACTTTAAAAATATTGAAAACAAAGACTGAAATAATTGTCTAGAAATGTCGTTTCTGCTGGAGAGTATACATAAACTAATTAAGGATAGGTTGTTAATTGGAAAGGGAATTTCCCAGTATTGCACAAAACTTGACATCTTCATATATATTTCTTACACGTCCTGGGCCCCACTATAGATTTCACGAACATGTTTTGAGGCAAGGCACATTTGGCCACAAGGTTTAGGGCAGTAAAAGTGCGGACTCCAGTGGACTAGGGTCCTATGGGGGCAGTGCATTCCTGGTCCCAGTCCTCTGTAGTGGCCATAGGTACAAAGGCTCTCCACATTAACAAATACGTAAACATTTGCTCTACATTCTTCCATAGTCACCTCAAAGAAAGGGCAGCTGGTCAAACTTCAGGGATCTTCAAGGCAAAGCTCTTTCAGTTACCTGACATGAGGCAGTGGAGACTGCTCTCTGATGAGCCATTGCTGCTAGATGCTAAAGGGCATCTCACTGGACAGTGGGGGCCATGATCTTGGTGATGGCTGAGCTTTCCCTGCAGAAGACCACAGGATACAGGGCAGAGTAGAGCCGTGGGCTCTGTCCCTGAAGCAGGGACGGTATAGGGAGGGTAGACCCCTGCTGTCCCAGCTGCCAGGCACTGTAACCGGCATTGTAACGAAGTAGTCCTCCATGACCCTCTGTTTAGGAGGTGATGAGGCTAAGGACACACTACCCCAAAATATGGCACCTTGGCATTTGAGAAAACAGCAGAAGCAGGAAGGTCACTCTTACCTTGCCCCCTACCCCGCCCTTCTCCCCTGAAGCAGATCGTAAAACCTGGGAAGGATTTTCTGACCTTCCTCTAAAGCAGGTCATAAGACCCTCATCCAAGAGGTGCCCTCCCTGTACCTGGAGGAAAGGACCATTCTTATCTCTGAGACAAGGGTCACAGAGAAGAATCTGAGCAAAAGGACTTGCTAAATTCCCCTCGAGAGATTCCAAAGTAAATTTTAATCCTGAACTATACTGGGAAGTCACACATCTCTTGCTAAGGAAAAGAAAAAGCACAGCTTCATCCTGAAGGGGCCCTGCTACATTAGAAAGGAAAATAGTGCAGGAGGGGCTGACTTACCAAACCATCCTCTGGGCCAGTCAGCTCACAGGAGCCCTGTGCTACTTGACCCCTGCTTTACTAATCCGGCTTGATTTCAATCACCATAGACATTTTTTTTTCATGTTTTCTCTTTTTTTTTTCTCTTTTTTCAGTATAAGTCCCTAGCCTAGAAAAAGAAAAGAAAAGAAGGTAAGAGGGAATGATTTCTTTAATGCCAAGGAAAGGAACTTTGAATAAGCCTCTCTCACAGCTGCATCCAGCGCATGAGCCAGGCCACAGCTGGGGAAGGCTAAGAGGTCTACAGCCATTTATCCCGAACTTGAGCTGAACAGGAAGCTGGAGCTGAACGGGAAGCTGGAGCTTCACGTAACATGTGACCCCCTGCACTCATAGGCACGATGTGCAAGTGTACCATACGATACAGGTTATTTTGCAATTATTCATGCTGTTTCCCTCCATCATGAATGCCAGACAGTTAAGAGTTGAGTATGTCAAATTGTAAGGTTAACAGGTTGACCTAAGCCTTGGGAGACGAACAAGAATCAGAGCTCACATTACCAATCCCAAAGAGCTCTCCAAATCCTATGATTACAGGCATTAGTGTCAGAACAGGACCCCGCCCACTGTCTTTTTAAATGTTTTACTCCCAATAAGCTAGTAAACAACCACCATGTTTGGATTAATGTTGTAAATTCTACTTTACCCAAGGGAAGCAAAGACTCTTTATAATGTGAGGGATAATCCCACTAAGCAGATTGGCAGGGAGTCCAGTCCTACTCTTCTTTTTTTGGGAGAAGGATTCTTAAAAACACCTTCCCAACTACAGTGAATGTCATATCCTCATTATGTAAGGTAACAAGGCCTTCAAATGGGAGTGGTGTATGGAAATATAAAAATATTAAGATACTCAGTTATTCTGATTTTACCTTTCACAAACTGTTTTTTTAAAATAAATATTCACAAATATAACCAATCCCAGATACCTCTTCCTAGCTCAGAACCCTCTCTGGTCAGTTTTTTCCCCTCTATAAAATGGAAATAAAAAGCTACTCTCAGCCAGATGTGGTGGCTCACACCTGAAATCCCAGTTCACTGGGAGGCTGAGGCAGAGAGGAGGCCAGGAGTTTGAGACCAGCCTGGGCAACACAGCAAGACCCTGTCTCTGCAAAAATTTAAAAATTAGCTGGGTGTGGTGGCACATCCCTGTAGTCCCAGCTACCTGGGAGGCTGAAGCAGGAGAATTGCTCGAGCCCAGGAGTTCAAGGTTGCAATGAGCTATGATGACACCACTGCACTCCAGCCTGGGTGGCAGAGCAAGACCCTGTCTCAAGGAAAAAAAAAAAACTAGTCTTTCATATCTACCACCTGCCCCAGTAAGATATTTCCTGTTGACATATAAAATTTCCACAATTCTAAGATGTATGTGTTTCCATACGTTTACATTTCTGAAATTGGAATGCATTTTATAATCAACGTATACAGTGAATATAGTGTTTGTCCCAAAATGCTGTTTTAAATAAAATGTCTAGAACCCAGGAAATTTATTTCCCTCATGGTCCTAAAAATCTCTCTCCTCAGAAGGTAAGATTTTTTTTTTTTCCAGTGAAAAGTCCTGTGGCCTTGTTTCTTGAAGCAAGTAAAGAAGCACCAAAGAACACACTGGCCCTAACAACAAAACCCGTGACCTCTGAAATCTCACTCTGTCTTTTGGCCTGGACTGAGTCGTACTGCCTGCCTTCCAATCCCAGCTCCTCTGGGGGCCGACTCTGCAACCTCGAGAAGTCACTTAGCCCCTGTAGGCCTCAATTAACATAGCTGTAAAATGATCATAAAGTAACACTCATTTCATAGGGCTTTTATGAAGTTATATCAAATCATCTCCATAATCCTGGCGGTTTGGCAGGGGATGAGGTACGTGCTAGTGTTCGGTAATGTCAGCTATTATTTTAACTGATATATACATGACTATACAGCGACATAACTATGCATGACTAGGGTTTAACTTCTAACTGGTTAGCATTGGTTTAGAGAAAGGCAAATATAGTAAAAAAAAAAAAACCTATGTTCTTACAGTTAGAGACAAAAATGGAAGCAGGATAAGGAGAATGATGTGGAGAAGAGAATGGGAGAGAAAGTGAGAAGAAATGCACAGCATATTTTATGGAAATTTGACTTAACAAGAGGCCAATGAGTCACTTTTGACCCCAGAAAATGTTCTAGATAAGATATAGGCTGAACTGCTGTAACCGAGATTCTAACAATTTAGTGGTTCAAACAAGATAAACAACTGCGCTCTTCACATGCAGTTGAAAAGGAGATTTGCTACACAGTGTGGGTCGTGGGGAGGTGGCTCTGTTTCCTGAGCTTGTCCAGTGAGCCAGGCTTCCTCTGTCTTCTTGGTCCGCCATGCCCTGGAGTGCTGTTTTCCTCTGAATTAGCAAGTCTGGGTCGCCAGCACCATGCCTGCTGTCCAGGTGCGGGAAAGGAAAGACAGAAGATCGGAGACACGTCAACTCCCTGTTTTAAGGATATGACCGAGAGGTTGCACATGTCACTTCCACTCACTTCCCACTAACCATAGGGCCAAGACCAAGCTGCAAGGGAGGCAGGAATTGTAGGAAAAAGGTAGAGTGGCTACTGGGGAAAGACTCTGTCCTAGGGAGTGGGCATCTCACTTAGAGAGTTTGACCATTAGGGAACTGAGCTCAGAGGACCGGAGACACCATTGCATTATATGTTCCTCTTTACAAAGTCGTTCCCTTCTATGAACCAAGCAACTGTATTGTTTAATAGGTAAAGAAAAGCAGCTATCACTATCTCCATTTTACATAAACTTTTGGAGGTATGTTGTTATTAGCTCAGAGTAACACAGCTCGTAAATGGTAGAACCAAGATTTGAACTCAGGTCTTTTGACTTTTAAATATATTAAGCCAGATGGTGACAGATCTGAGTCTGGTGCCCAGGATTGTCCCCAAATCTGGGCTCTTTTCCACCCCACCAAATTACTTTACAATCCCATTGCTTCCTTGTCACACCATGCAGGATGCGTGTGGAAAACTATCAACCAAGGGGAGAAGTGAGGTTTCATTCTGTGAATTGCTAATAAGAAAACTGTATGCCTGATTCAACTAAATACCTGTTTGTTAGATATTTAATATCTATTTTCTTCTGTTATGAGATTCCATTCTTACTCTCATTGGGTGAGTTGCCTAAACGGTAATGTAATCAACCCTTGGGGTAAGATTCCCTGATCCTCAGCCTGTTTTGCACCTGTGGTTTACTTTTTGTCAGAGGAGGATATGCAAAAAGGGGGGAAGAGGGGGATGGGAATTAAATGATTTCTTTTTCATGTGAGTGGGAGGAGCCCTTTATTCCATCCCTTGAAAAACTCCATTAAAAGCAATCACTGCCTCTGGACAACCGTGGAGCAGGTTCGTTAGCAGGGAGCCACTATGGCTGATAAGTCCAAATTTATTGAGTTCATTGATGAAGCTTTAGAAAAATCAAAAGAAACTGCACTTTCTCGTTTATTTTTCACCTATCAGGGGATTCCTTACCCAGTCACCATGTGCACCTCCGAAACTTTCCAAGCCCTGGACACCTTTGAAGCCAGACACGATGACATTGTGCTCGCATCTTATCCAAAGTGTGGTAAATAACAAATCATTTCCCACAAGTGCCTTTCTCATGGTGAATAGACTGGGGAGGGTGTGAGACAAAGGTGGGATGAAGGCAGTTCATCTCTGCCGGGAGCTGGCTGAACAGCAACGAGGACGGTGGCCACCCTGGTTAAGCACATTGGTTGTAAAATTGACAACCAGAGCTGCTGGATTTGAAAACCCCAGTGTCGGAGGGAAGACGTCTGTGTGAAAGGCCAGGATGGAGGATGGGTGGTGGAAGGGGACAGATGGTGGGGCTGGAAGGGAGGAACGTGAATGGGGGAAAGTCCAGTTGGCATCGAGCAGTGACTGTAGCAGAGATTTTCATCTTAATTTTTGACTGAAGTCAAAAGCATGACTGCTCTTATAATTTATATGATGATTTCCATGTAATAGATTATTTTTCAGGATCAAACATCAATCCTCCAGTTTCTCGAATCATTTTTACAAAGGTCTTTCGTCAATGGAAGACAAAACATGAAGACTCTAAATCATCTTACTGTATATCACATACTTTTGATTCTTTCCACTGTTGTTTATTAAAGCCAAACTCATTTAATATTTTTTTTCTTAACTGTTGCTGGGGTCTTTATAAAATCAAAATTATATACCTGCTGCTTTGAAAAGAAAAAAAATTTCAAAATAAAATAAAATAAAAATTATATACTCCTCTAGAAAATATTTATGAATTTAAGGTAAAATAATATATGATATAATAAACAACCATTTCTATAGTATAACATTGTTCTATAAGGAACATATTCTAGATTGAAAAAGAAACATTGTCTGTTGTTAAAGAAGACATCTGACAAATAAGATACGTTGAATATTATACTTACATAAGTAAATGCTGTTTTCCACCAATTTTTTTTCCCATAGCCCAGGTTATTTCAAACATAGAAAACTAAATATATGCATCAGGGAGTGGTTGTAGATTTTAATTTTTATCATGTATATGCTAAAGTGACATCTCTTTGTTATATCAAGACTCCTTAATGAGCTTTTTTTTTTTTTTTATAGAGACGGGGTCTCGCTCTTGCTCAGGCTGGTCTTGAACTCTTGAGCTTAAGCTATCCTCCCGCCTCGGCCTCCCAGAGTGCTAGGATTACAGGCGTGAGCCACCACGCCCGGCCGCTCTTGATGAGCTTTTATTCTTTGATTTTTCTTATAGGTTCAAACTGGATTCTCCACATCGTCCATGAATTAATATTTGCTGTTTCTAAAAAAAAGTATGAATATCCAGAATTCCCAGTTCTTGAATGTGGGGACTCAGAAAAATACCAGGTTAGTACAAACAGCCTTTAACCTTACAGCAAGTCATCATAGAAAGATTTCTTCCATTTTGAAGATTCTTTAGCTTTAAGTTCAGAAAGTGCAATACTTATAGTTATTGCAATTCATTATGTGTTTACCATATCCTCAGCACTTTTCAGGTATTCTTTCATGGCAAAATGACCTCATAACCATTTTATAAAAGATAAAACTGTTGAGACTTGCCCAAAGTCAAGGGGTGAATAAATGATAGGGTTAAGATTTGAACCCAAGCTTTTTTATTTGAGCTCTTAGTGACTACACTGTATAGCCAGACCTTTTTTTTTTTTTTTTAAAGTAGAGGGAAAGGTAAGTTGAGAAACCTCAGGAAATGAACTGAAACCAAAAAAGCCTTATCTCTGAAGACACGAACATGGGCAGGATGCTAGTAGGAATTCCCAGTCTTTTACTAGTAAGACATTACTTACGATTTCTGTCTCAGTTATGACTGTGTTGTGTGTGTGAGGGATGGGAAAGGCTCAAGTAGCAGCTAAGAGAGTAAGTCACTGATGTGTGTGAAGGTATTAACAGGTCACCCTACCTGTCATTACTCACCTTGCCACATGCTGTTACTCACCTTCCCAATGTAAATAACTGCGACTTGAGTGAGACAGGATGCTGTGCTCCCTGCCCAGGGAAGGCAAGAAAGGAGTGGGAGAAGGATCTGCATCGGGACTTCAGTGACTTCAGTGCTTGGACAGAACAGGGGCAAGGGGGACCACCCCCTCCCCACCCCTAAACACCCCAGAATGCAGTTGGGAAGGGAAGGCTGTTTTCAGGGGGAACCATAGTCTCAGTAAAACTCTCAGAAGTGTTTGCCACTAAGACTCCCAACAGGCAGACAGAACCCAGTTACTAAGAATAAAGCCACTGGATTGGGACTTACGAAACTGCTTCTGGAAAGTGCCTGAGACACTTGGCATGATGACAAGTACAAACTTGGAAGCTAGGTGGAAGGAAGTGCATTTCTATGGATTTGGTCAAAGTAGCAGAAAAATACATTGTAAATGAGGTAGGTGTTCAGGGACTTGGGGGGTGAGGGGTGAGGAGGTAAGTGCTGAATCCTGGATCTGGTTGGCAGCGAAGGAACCTCAGGAGGCATCAGACAGGCTAGCAGCCACGTCAGGGCCTCTGGTCTCAGACCTGGGAGGGTTACCTGTACCTGTTATACATTTTCATGAGCATAGTATATTTATCTTATTTTGTTACACTTAGCTTCCATTTTCCCCTTGGATATTTTTCTAATCCTTTTAGTAACTTTACCATTTCTCACATGTCTGTATGTGATTTGGGGCCATGCAGTTTAATAGAAATAGCACTCTATAACTTAATCTGAAAATTACCACCTGTGCAATTTTGCACAAAGCACTTAATACCTCAAAGCCTGATCTCACTTTCTAAAATAGGGGTTACAATATCTACCTGAGAGGATTACTGTGAATGAATGTAAAAGTACTTTAAATGCTAAAAAGTACAGTTAGTTGTACATCAGATATTATCACTACTTGTCACCACTTGGCCCATATCATTGTTATAAATTGTTTTTTATTTTTAAAATCTCATTTTTTACCCCCTTCCTTGAGTTGGGATCCCCACCAAGTTTTTACAGAGTAATTGGCTCTGTATGTCTATAAGTGATCATTATATCACCTGCAATGAGTAAGTATATCGTAGCTGTGACCAAGCAGTGAGTGACCTCTAAAAAATGTGGAACTGAAAACTTGAAGTCATTAAGATCTGATTTTTAAGTTAAAACCCTTAACCCTGGCAAATTGAATAGATAACTTCATTTTCAAAATCATTGGTAGAAATAGATTACAGAAAAAGAAGCAATCACCTTATAGTCCCCATAGTGACAAGAATTTCTCTCATGAAATATTTCTCAGACATTTAAGAGCCTCTGTGGACTTTCAGGTTCTGCTGGGATATTTGATCACATGGAGTTTTAGTTGGTTAAACAAAAAAAGATCTAGATTTTAAAAATGGCTCTGCAGGAATTGAGACTTGAATATTTCTGTTAAAGACCCTGAATATAGAAGAGATCCAAATTAAGCAAAAGGGTGGATTATAGATTATGAGCTGTCTTGAACAAAATGGACTTGATGTGATTGTGGGTAAAGGTCAATTTTTTTTAACAATGAAAAAGATTGGGAAGTGGTAAGCAGGGTGCAACAAGGAAGTTCAAGAAGAAGATTTTAATTATTTGTTTATTTATGATTCTTCATTCCTCATGCTCACAAAGTAAGAAAATAGAAATAAAGAAAAATTGGAGGAGAAGGAGAAGACATAGTGATAGTACTTGAAACTACCATTTAGATACCAAATTCAGGAGTGATTCACTACACACACACACACACACACACACATATACTCTCTCTTTCTTTCACCTTTTTGTGTATATTTTTAAGAGAATGAAACAGTTTCCATCACCAAGGATTTTGGCAACTCACCTCCATTATGACAAATTACCTGGGTCCATCTACAAGAATAAAGCCAAGGTGAGTATCCCTTCCTACTGATATTTCAATTTGAAATTTTTATGTGTACATATTGGCTCTTTGAGATATATGATGAGTTTGTGCCTCATCATAGGATTTTAATAAATGAAGTATGAGATTTAGTATTTCTTTTTTTGTTGTTTCTTTCTTCAGATATGTGTGCTATCGTTGCATTCAAGTCAAATGCATTTTAGGATGTAAAACATAGGCATAGAATAAAACATATATTATATGAATATATAAAACATATATTATAATCTGCTTTACAATGAATAAATTTCAGAATCCCACTAGAATATTTACAGTGCTTAACAAAAGAATACAACCTAGTAAAATGAGCAAAAATTGTTCCTTTTGTTCTTTCTGGTGAGCACTATTTACCTGAGGTCTAAAACTACTTTATTCCTGGATTTCACATATAATGATAAACTTCATGTCACGCATACACAACTATAGGCACTTTGGCTACTTTCATCATTTGTTTAAAACCCTTGTTTCAGGCAGTTCATTTCTCCATCAGCCAGGAAGGACATATTGAGGTTGGCATACCCATCAAGGACAGTAACTACCATGGCTTCCAGGGCTTTGACGAAACCTCAGATGTGTGGCCTCCTGCCCAGGGCGTCTGCGGTTTCATATTGTTGGAGCATCCGTTGTATCCCTGAGGGTTGCAGCTTTCTATAAGTTTGCTGTGGCTGAACCAAGAAAGAAGGCATATGCAGATTTCTACAGAAATTATGATTCTGTGAAAGATTTTGAGGAGATGAAGAAGGCTGGTATCTTTCAGAGAGCAAAGTGATTTTGGAATATAAAGAATTTCTTTGGGTTGATTTACATAGAAGTTTACATAGATTTCTTTGTGTTGATTAACATAGAAGTTTGTCATTGACCTGTCTTCCTGAGCTATGAATATGTGGGCTGAGGAATAGTTTCTCTTGATAAACAATCAACGAACACTGTGAAAAAAAACAACAACTTTGTTTCATTACCCGGTATTGATATATTTCTTGTAATCACTAGTTTTTACCCAATCCCTTTTGTTTCCTGTCACCTGGTCTCCCCTCCCTTTATTTTTTGGTGCTTTTTTTTTTTTTTAACTCAGAAGGAAAGGATTAGAATTCATTAAAATCAAGACTTAAACTCTTGAATGCCGCAAAGCAGAATGCGAGAATAGTGAAGTAATAGCAAAGAAAGGCAAAGGGGGCAAACAGTTAAGATTATAATGGCTGGAGGTAGGAGGGGAAATGAAGGAAGAGTGGGAAGGAAAACATTAAGGAAGTGGAGACTTAAAGTGAGTAGGCTTGTGGCCAGGTACAAGAATCCCAGGAGCTCAGAATTGGAAAGTGCCTTAAAGGTTGTCTGTAGTGATTCCCACTGGGTGTTTGAATCCTGCTAAGTGGCTGTCTAGGCCATGACAGAGGGGAACTCCTCTATCCCTGAGCCAGGTTTGAACAGCTCTGTTAAACAGTTTCTCCTCATACTGAGAATCTACGAAATCGGAAATACCACTTTAACATATAATTTCCCCTGTTTAATGCAGTTAACATAACAACAAATCCAGGTGGTTCCTTTTTCCCCTTAATGATTCTATAAGAAACAGAGCTGAAGTAATTTATAAAGCATTTGGATTTGGGGGCATGCAGGCTTTTGAAAAGAGTTTCACTTTCACGAGAATACAAGGGCAGGAAAAGAGCAGCAGAAAGGTAAAAGATTGATGCTGGCGATTTGCCCACACTCCAGCCCTCACAATTTAAAGTTATGTCTTTGTAAAATTATAAATTGCTATAATAGCCAAAGAGACTAATAAGTGGTAGTTAAAGCCTGAAATATAAAACCCTCGGATGACAAGAATCTATCATATTTAGATTGAGGGCAGGGGTGAATTTTAGATCTGAGCGTAAGACAAGACTGTGGCCCATTTATCTCTATTTAATTTTAACCTGTTAATTCATTTCTTTAGATGGACAAGGTATTCTGAGATCCAGATTCCCTCCCAGTTTCATGTCATCTACAAATCTGATAAATATAGCTTCTATATCGTCACTTAAATCAATCATTAACATGTTAACTATGGCCCAGCCAGGACAGTGGAAAGGCTTATTAAAAACCTCCAGACAGATTTTTAATTGATTATTTAGCCTCCTTTGCATACGATTACACAGACAGTTTTATATGCCTAATCGCTCCTTTCCAGCTTACATTCTTCCATTTTTGGGCAGAGGAAATCATAAACCACTCCATCTACTAATCTGAAAACCATGTCCAAAGAATCTAGGTGTTAGTCAGCAGCAACTTGCTCATAGAGGACCTCTGTTGCCCTCTGCTGGTTACCGCTTCCTTGCTTCCTCTTTTATGTGGCCCTAAATCTTGTTTTTAGCAGTTCTAGAAACTTCTCCCAAATGGAGGTCAGAATCTGTACTTTGCAAAATCCACATCTTCCCCTTTTCTGAAAGTGAAATGACTTCTGCCTATCTCTAGTTGTCTGACCTCTTGCGCATTACCTCAGGTTCCTCAGAGTTCTCGAACGTGCTCAATAATGTGTCCCCCAATTTCCTTAGTTCTTGAAATGGAAAGCATCTGGCCAGGACACCCAAAGTCACTTGGAGCAGCCACGCACTGTCCTGCAGTCTTTTGGGTTTTTTGGGTTTCAGTTTGCTCTTTACAATGTTTAATTCACACTTTTCATCCAAAGGAACACTTTCCTCATCAGAGAAAACAGACATAACTTAGGAATTTGGAGGTTCTGCTTTCTCTAAATCACCCATAAACATCATACCTCAGACCCCAGAGAGTGGGCCTTTCCGTTATTTGATCTTCTCCCACCAATTCTAAACATTATTTTTGTTGTTCTTAACATTATTTTGCAATTTTTATTTTATTTGGGGGTTTAAGCTTTCAGATCATACTCTTGTGACTATTCTAGTGAGCTTGCTCTTCTTTCTTTTTTACATCTTCTATGCATGCCTTTTTATTGTCTAAACTCATTAGCAAAAGTCCTCTGCTACATCAATCTTCTTTTCTTTCTTCCTTCTTTCTCCCCTCTCCCCAGACTTCCCCAAAAGCCACCTCCTGTTGCTCACTTTCTTACTGTCATTCTTTCTCTATGTATTAGCAGGATTGTGTAACACACAAGCAGACACAATGATATTATTCACTTGTGCACTTTCCCAAAGTTCAAAACATAGACCTAAATAAACCAACTCATTTTTCACTCTCTAGATATTGGTGATATTTCGAAACCCTAAAGATACAGCAGTGTCTTTCTTCCATTTCCACAAGGATGTCCCTGATATTCCAAGCTACGGCTCTTGGGATGAATTCTTCAGACAGTTCATGAAAGGCCAAGGTATGGCTGTTGGTAAAAGAATTTTTCTTACTTCAACACATGACCACATATATATGAAAATTCAAATTGTTTTAGGGTAAAGAAAGAAGTAAGATTTAGACCAAAAAGTTGCGTTTAAGTGAAGTTTTATAGTATCAGTAGTTCTGTGCATCAAACAATTAAAGCGCATTACTGTTTTTAAGTATAATTTGGACAATTCATATGCTGACTATGCGTATAGAGTGGCCATAGAACAGACATGGGACAAAGAGGCCTTTAACAAAGAGTCATGTAGAAAAGCATTTGTAGTTAATTTCTCTTAAGTCACTGTGTAACATAATGATAAAAACCAAGAAAGATAAAAATCCATGATACTGAACAACTACACCTAAGACATTTGTTTCCCAGAAAGGAAATAAGTTTTTTTAGATCATGTTGACATTTTATCTCTGGTTATTGATAACTACAATTTTATAAGTTTCTCCTAATGCCCCAGGTACTAAAGCAGGTGTTGTATATGCATGATTTCATTTAAGACTCATAACAAGCTATGAGTAAGGCCATATTAGCCCCATTGTACAGATGAGGAAACTAATCAAAAGAGTTAAATGACTTGCCAATGTTCCCATTGCTTGTAAGTGGCAGTGACTCTACTTCCATGGGTATAGTGGCCAGAGACCAATAAATGCCTCCTTTTATTAGTGGCTCTTTGAGTCTTTACGGTGTAGTGGAGGGAAGAATTATGCCAGATGACCCTAGAGAAGAAGCTGTAGTCAGTTCACTC
The DNA here is from genome assembly GCA_023783475.1 of Daubentonia madagascariensis. NCBI lineage: Eukaryota > Metazoa > Chordata > Mammalia > Primates > Daubentoniidae > Daubentonia > Daubentonia madagascariensis. Next base: position 31,560,368 of record JAKFHU010001035.1, on the reverse strand, counting down.
TAAGAGGACTACTTTGTTAAACAATTTATTTATTTTTTATTGTATATCTTTAAGGTGTACAACATGATGTTTTGCCATATACATAGTGAAATGATTGATAAAATTGAGCAAATTACTGTATCCATCATGTCACATAGTTACTTCTTTTTTGTGGTAAGAGCACCTAAAATCTACTCTCTTAACAAATTTTCAGTATACGATACACCATGTCCTCATGCTGTACATTAGATATCTAGATGTATTCATAACTGAATGATTCATAACTACATAACTGCAAGTTTGTACCCTTTGACCTACATCTCCTCATTTCCTCTCCTTCCTCAACCCTGGTCACCACTGTCCTACTCTCTGTTTCTACGTATTTGACTTTTTAAAGATTCCACATACAAGTGAGATCATGCAGTAATTTTCTTTTTGTGTCTGGCTTATTTTGTTTAGCATAGTGTCCTCCAGATTCATCCATGTTGTTGCAAATGATGTTGAGAAACTTGCTATCAGTGAGACAACCTATTTTAGGCAATCTGTCATCTTATCCATCCTTTTAGCCTAATTATTTAATTGGCAAAGATAATATGCAGCAGTGATAACTTGAATAGACTTTCTGCCTTGCAAGCATCTTAAATTCAACTTATGGAGACAACTGAATGTACTGGATTTGGAATGAGGAGGCCTGGATTAAACTTCTTCCCCTATTATTACATATTAATAATTAATATTTTATAAAATACAATAGCTACCACTTACTGAGCAGTTACTACATGCCAGGTACCACATGCTATTCTAGCATACATTAATTTTAATTCTTATAAGAATTCTATAAGGATAGATATTATTATTCCCATTTTATAAAGAAGGAAAGGCATAGGAAGGTTACACAGCCGTTAAGTAGCAGAGCTAGAACTTAAAACCAGGTTCAAATCGCTTACTGCCTGTGTGATTTTAAGCAAGACATCTGGTTCTCTGAACTTTGATTTCTATACTTGCAAAGTGGAGATAAATATCCAGCCTATGGGAGGTAAGACAGTATAGCATTTTGGTTGGCAGCACTACCTCTGGTGACAGACTGACTTTGAATGATGGCAATATCCATGACTTACAAATGGTGTGGCCTTAAATTAGTTGCTTAGCCTCTCAGGGCTTTTATTTTCCCTTCAACAAAAAGGGCATAAAAATTGTACCTATGACATTGGGTTGTTTAAAGATTGAAGGATGAAAAATATGTGTATCAGTTAATAATGCATTTGGAAGAGCAGAAAACCTGACTACAGTGGCCTAACAGGTCAAGTTTTGTTTTGCTCACTTAACCAGAAGTCAGAACATAGGTAGCTGGTTTTCAGTAGCCCAGGGATGTTGGGCCAGCACTTCTGATGTTCCTTTGGCCTCTCCCACGTGTTTTTTGCAACATACCTTCAAGTTAGCTACTGTCCCTTCATCCATCACCTTCAGGTCATGAAGAAGGAGGAAGGACAGCACCAGCTGAATGTGTTCCTTAGCTCAAGATAGCAATAGTTTCGTCAGAAACCGTTCAGCAGACTTTTGTTTGTCTCACTGGGCAGAACCATGTCATTTGGCCAATCACAGCTCTAAGAGAGGCAGAAAATTGGGAAACAGAATTCTTAGCAATTCTAAGATTAGCTTGGACCAAAATAACCAGAGTTTGGTTAGCAACAAAGAAGGGGATGTGTTGGATACTGGGCAGGCAATTTATAGTATTTGCTACAACAAATAAAACACAGAAATCGCCTGGCTCAAAGCAAGGGCTTCATGCTAATGATGATAAGGATAATAATTATGATATTATTAATAATAGTAATGATACTAATGGCTAACATTTATTCAGTGGTACTGTGAATCAGGCACTGTTTTAAGCCTTTGACATGTGTTAATTCATTTAAACCCAATGATACCCCATTTTACGATGAGGAAACTAAGGTACAGAGGGTTTTAGGGAGTTGCTCAAAGTCACACAGCTAGTAAACAGCAAAGCTAATCAATGTCTAGATCTGTACTGTCCAATGTGGTAGCCACTAGCCACATGGGGCAACTGAGTACTTGAAATGTGACTAGTGCAACTGAATTTTTAATTTTTTAAAATTTTAATTAATTTAAACTTAAAGATTGATACTCAATTCAGTTATTGGAAAACTTTTAAGTAAGTTTGTAGTAAGTTGGGTGTGTGAATATACTTTTTCAACTATAAGTTTTATGAAACCTAAATACACATCAAGTATTTTCAACAATCATTTAGCATCCAAACTGAAATTCTCTGTATATATAAAATACGTACTGGCTTTTGAAGACTTAGAATATAAAAAATAATGTTTAATATTTCATTAATAATTTTTTGTCGATTAGATGTTGAAATGATATTTTTCGATATATTGGGTTAAATAAAGTAAAATGTTAAAGTTAATTTCACCTGTTTCTTTTTGCTTTTTTAAATTACATACATGGCTTGCATTACATTTATATTGGGCAATGCTGGTCTTTCTGGCATTATCTCTGTCAGTTTTCATGTATCACTTACTATTTCTGAATTATTTTATTCACCTTAATATTCATGAATGTCTTATGGTTTTTATCAAATCATTTTTACAAATTGCTTAATTATGTTACTTATGAAAAATGTTCAAGAAGATAAGAAAATGGATAGAAATAGGACAATTGGACTGGTTTATACCAGCTCTTTGGGGTCAGGGATTTGTAATAACATATACATGTCTTGTTGAGCATATACACACATGTATGGTTTATATTGTAGAGTATATTAACCATCTATTATTTTAACCTCAGTTATTGAAAATTCCTTAAGAAGTTTTTTCCCTCTGTGTTTTTAGTTTCTTGGGGAAGCTATTTTGATTTTGCAATTAATTGGAGCAAACATCTTGATGATGAAAATGTTAAATTCATACTATATGAAGACCTGAAAGAGGTGAGACTATGATTGTTGATATTCTAGAACAAGATTTATTATAAACTACAACATGAGCACTTACTTACAATGTCTGGTTGTAAGAACATATATGGTATTCAGTTAAAAAAAAAAATTCCAAGGCAGGGCATGGTGACTCAGGCCCGTAATCCTAGCACTTTGGGAGGCCAAGGCGGCAGGAGGATTGCTTGAGGCCAGGAGTTCAAGACCAGCCTGTTCAATATCGAGACCCCCCTCTCTATCAAAAATTTAAAAAATCAGTCAGGTGTGGTGGCACGTGCCTATAATCCCAGCTACTCCAGAGGCTGACACAGGAGGCTGTGCTTGAGCCCAGGAGCTTGAGGTTGCAGTGAGCTATGATGACACCACTGCACTCTAGCCTGGGCAACAGAGTAAAACCCTGTCTCAAAGAAAAAAAATTCCAGATATGTAGTATAGTACTTGAAATAAAACTATACATAAATCCTTAGGTTGTTTATTTAACAGAAATAAAATAATGCTTAGGAACTCATTACTATTAATAACAGTGACTGCTTTATTTTCCCTTTGTGATGACTAGTCCAAACTAGTAATGAAAAAAACATCAAGGTTGCAGTGAGCTATGATGATGTCACTGCACTCTAGCCCAGGGGCAACAGAGCAAGACCCTGTCTCAAAAAAAAAAAGAAAGAAAAGAAAAGAAAAACACAATAGGTGGGTCTTATTGATTTAATGGAAAATGCATTTGGTTGTGAATCTATTTTTCCAGTTAATATTATTTTTAAAAAATAGTGTATTCACTTAACAAACATCTAGGGAGTGATCACTCAATATTGTTTCAGGCCCTGGTGAGACATCAATGAATAGACCAAACAATATTCCCTGCCCTGGAGAAGCTCACAGGGGAGACAGAATGATAAATAATAAATACGATAAATTTTAAAATGTACATAGTGTATGAGAAAAAAAACAGCATAGCTGGTTAAGGAAAATTGGAAATGCCAGGGGGTAGGGTATTAGAGTGCTGGACAAATCGAGTGTAAAATAGGGTGGTCTGGGGAGACCTCCTTGAACGGTTGTGATTTGAGTAGAGATCTAAAGGAGGTAAGGGAGTGAGCCAAGTAGGTATTGGGGGAAGAGCATTCCAGGTAGAGGGAATCAACTGGAGCAAAGACCCCAGGGCAGGGGTGGTCCTTGTGTGATTAAGGGACAGCAGGGAGGCTGATGTGTCTGGGCCTGTAGGAATGAACCGAGGGAGAACAGCCAAGGAGGACAGGGTTGAGCAGGTAGGATATGGGGTATGAGGAATGGTGTGGCAGGCCACTGAAATGACTCTGGCTCTCACTCTGGGAAGCTGTTGTAGGATTTGAGCAGAGGGGTGATCGGAGCTGACGTGTTTCTAACAGGATTATTCTGACTGGTGTGTAAGAATGAGCTACGGCAAAGAGAATGCAGGGAGACCTGTGAGGAGGCCACTGCAGTAGTCCAGGCAACGGAAGATGGTGGCTCAGACCAGGAAGGGGCAGTGCAGGCGATGAGAAGTGGTTGAATTCTGGATATATGTTGAAGGAAGAGCCAACAGGATTTGCTGCTGGATTGGACCGGGGTGGGGGGGTGAGAGAAAGAGAGAAGTCAAATAAGACTCCAGTATCATTGGCTTGACCATTTGAGAGGGCTGAGTTGCCATCAGTTGAGTAGGAGATGGCAACAGGTGAAGCAGGATTGTGGGGAAGGTCAGGGGTTTGGTTTTGGACACTAAATTTGCAATGTTTATTAGTCATCCTAATGGAGAGGCCAAGTAGGCAGTTGGGATAAAAGTCTTGAATGCAGGGAGAGTTCTGGGCTGTAGATAAAATTTGGGGATCATTGACACATAGATGACCTTTAAAGCCATGGTATGCAATCCATGTATATCTAATCTAGGTATGTAAGAGAAGAGAAGGTGACCAAGACCTGAGTCCTGGAGCCCTCCAATGTAAAGAGTTTGGGAAAAAGAGGAAGAATCAGCCAAGGAGACTGGGAAGAGTGGCTAGTGAGCTAGGAGGGAAACCAGAGTCCTGAACCACAGTGGAGAAAGTAAGTTAAAGAGAAGAGAGCGTGTCAAACGCTCCTTAACTTAATCGAGTCTTTAATACCAGTCTGCCATGACATTCTTACCAAAACAAAGTAACAAAGTAGAATTTAATCTACCTTTTCTGTTTATAGGATGCATACTGAAGTAGTCTTTTTTTCCCTCTAGTTTAGAATGATGTTTCTGAAACTAGTGCTCCATGGAATACCAATGTCGCCCTGGATGTTAATCATTCTTTCTTGGGGGTTGGGGAGGAGGTTGCTTATTCAAATGGATTTACAAACTGCTGTATTATATATCCTGCTCTTTCGGCAATTCACGTTGTGCATTAGTCTGTTAGAGACTCTGAGAGGTCCTATAATAATAAAAAAAAATTCTCACCTTTATTTAATCCAGAGGATTCTAAGCTTATTTGACCTCAATCCTTTCCTCTCTTTTTTCCCCATGAAACGTCTATAACCATCTTGGGGGTACTAGAATTTTGCAGAATACAGTTTCAACACATTGACTGCCACACTAGAAAAAAATATTTTTTCCTTAGGGCCATGGTGTTTTAGTACAAAAATAGAATAAAAACTTTGAAAACAAAATGATCCTTTCTAATTTAATGAAAAATTTTTTATTTTTTATTTTTTATGTGTTTTTTAAATAATAAAGTAATACAAAAACTTAAAAATTAGTAATGTAAAAAGTAATGTGAAAACTTGACAAATAGTTCATAAGGGTAAAGTGTTTTTCTTGACTTGTCAGGCTTAAGTGTAATTTAAAGGTAAACATAAATAGAAAAATGAAATTTATTGACTTCTATTCACTTAATCCATGTTTTTAGAATTAAATTGTCAATATTAATTGTAACAATAAGAACAACAAGTAAGATTTTCACAAACCAACTGCAGGGTTTTGCCGAGGGGGGCCACCCATCACCTAACATGTATGCTACAGCTTCGGTCCCTAACCCCCAGACTGCGGACTGGCACTGGTCCACGGCCTGTCAGGGACTGGGCCACAGAGCTCCGTGGCACCCCCTAACCCTGTCCGTGGAAAAATTGTCTTCCATAAAACTTAGGAAGTGGTGGGGGACACACACAGCAGGAGGTGAGGGGTGGGCAAGCCAGCAAAACTTCATCAGTATTTACAGCCGCTCCCCATCTCTGGCATCACTGCCTGAGCTCCATCTCACTGTGGTCCATGGAAAAATTGTCTTCCATGAAACTGGTCCCTGGTTCCAAAAAGGTTGGGAACTGCTGTGCAAAGTAAGTGTGGCAGCTTAAGTTGTCATGCACACCACACAGCTCCCAAGGTAAAGAGAAGTGTGAATCACATATGCTCATGAGGCCCTGGGCTCAAAACTAGTGTGAGTTAAATGCAACTCACATGGCAGTTAATGTGTTAAGAAACTGTTCTTGAAGATTTATGAATCTCTGTTCGTCAGGCATAGTGTTGGGTGGTTCATGATTTACAAGTGTAGTTAGAGAAGATAAATTTCAAGATTCCTTCAAGTTTTTATGATTCTAAAAATTAGACTTTCTTGGTGGAATTAAACATTAGTTACAAATAGGATTCAGAAGAAAAGAAAATTTGAATGAGCACATACAAATACATTAATTTCCCCAGCTGGTCTAGACTGATACTTTTTATTTTTAAATTTTAATAAAACAAAATTTCTTTTTTTTAGAGACAGTGTCTCTCTCTCTTGCCCAGCCTGGTGCAATCATAGTTTACTGCAAGCTCAAACACCTGGCAATCCTCCCACCTCAGCCTCCCAAAATACTGGGATTACAGGCATGAACCACGGCACTGGCCAAACTGATACTTTTTAATACAATGAGGATCATCCTAGATACAATTCTAACCTACTAATTGATGCTACTTTATTATTTATATCCTAAAAAGTATTGTCTGGCAGTTCAACAAGAGTCATAAATTGAAACTACAAAGTGTAATCAATACAAAATATCTTATAGAGATATATCAAATACTTCTATAGGAATATCAGAGTACTGTAAGTTTAAAGAGAGAGATAAACGGATGAACTAGGGAGTTAGGCTTAATAATTCCACTTTGACTAAAAAGCCTATTTCTGCTCAGGGCACAATTCCTACCGAAAGAAGTTTATCCTGTAAAATTTTGTTTCCAGAATCTCGCCACTGAAATAAAACAAATTGCTGAGTTCTTGGGATTCTCTCCAACTGAGGAACAGATTCAAACTATCTCGGTCAAGAGCACCTTCCAAGCAATGCGAGCAAAATCTCAGGAAACACACGGTGCTGTTGGCCCATTCTTGTTCCGCAAAGGTAAGTTTGCATTGGTTTCTGGGATATCATATCCCTACAGTCAGTTAGGGAGTGACTTTGCACACAACAGGGAACCCAAATAACGTTATCTTAAAAAAGACAGGGTTTTATTTTTTTTCTTGCTCAATAAGTCTGAATACAGGCAGTCCAGAGCTATAACTGGCAGCTCCGCACTATCTTTTAGAGTACTAAGTTCCTTCTACTTTTCTGCTTGTCACCTTGTGATGACAAGATGGCAGCTGGAGCTCAACTGTTACGTTCAAGTTCCAGGTGCCAGATAGGAAAAAAGGAGTGGGCAAGGGACATATCATATAAGCTAAGTGAGGCCCCTTTAAAGAGCTTTCCTGAAAGCCCCACTCAGTGACTTCTTACATGTCATTGGCTACCTTCCCTGCAGTGGTAGCAGGGAAATGTGCCTTTTTTTTTAAAAGCTGAGCACATACTACCCAATTCAAATCAGGGTTTTGTTAATAAGGAAGAAGGAGAAAATGAATATTGGATAGACAACTAGCTGTCTCTGACACAGATGATTTTTACTAAATTTCATTAAAGTATTCTAAATTCTTATGGAAATTTATAATAATATAGCTTTATGATTGCCAGTTTTATTTTTTTATTACATATGTAATGAAAGTATAATGAGATTTAGAGGTAGCACATATAACAGCAAGGCCAACAACAGCTAATATCAGGCATCGATTATGTATTAAGCACTTCGTTGCATTTAAAGTTTATAACAAAAAGAACATGAAATCTTTTTACAAATGTAGGAATCAAAGCTCAGGGATATTAATTTTCCATTGTCACATAGCTAATAAACAATGGAGGCAGGATATGAGCCTAGGTCTATATGACTCTACTTTTTCAAATGAAGACCCATTTTAAAGATCCACTGTGAATGGAACATTGAATGCAGCCTGACTTTGGTTTGATTCCTAACTAGCCCTGATTTTTATGCCTTGTTCTATTAGCTTTAAGGAGAGGGAAATAGAACTTTTCTATACATTGTTAATTAAGTACTACTCAGAATAGAAAAATTCTAAAGTAAATAAATAGTTTTTAAAATTTATGATGTTCCTTATAGAAAATTTATAAATCACAGCAAAACATGAAAAAGCATTAAAATTATCCAAATTTCTCCCACCAGAGGCAGATATAACTTTTTGGCATATTTCTTTCAATCCTTATTCTGTGATGTTTTATATAGTTGGTGACATTTGTAAATAGTATTGTGTTTTATTTTATTCTCTTACTATATTATAAGCATTAAAAAATAAAAAATAAAATAAATTTAAAAATCTGTCAGCATCTGTTTGGTGAAAAAAATATATATATAAAATAAGCATTTCTTCATGTATTAAACTCTCTTTATTAACATACATTTCAATGGCTATGCAACATGGAACTTACAACTTCAACCCAAATCATCAAAAGATTCTTAAGAAAGAAGTAACTTCCCTTAAATATTTTTTTTTTTTTTTCGAGACAGGGTTTCACTCTGTCACCCAGGCTGGAGTGTAGTAGTGCCATTATAGTTCATTTCAGCCTGGAACTTCTGAGCTCAAGCAATCCTCCTGCCTCAGCCTCCCGAGTAGCTGGGACTACAGGTGCGCACCACCACACCCAGCTAATTTTTCTGCTCTTTGTAGAGATGGGGGTCTCACTCTTGCTCAGGCTGGTCTTGAACTCATGGCCTTAAGTGATCCTCCCACCTTGGCCTCCTGAGTAGCTGGGACTACATAGCTGCACACTACCATGCCCAGCTAACTTGTTAATTTTTTTTTTTTTTGTAGAGACACAGTCTTGTTATGTTGCGCAGCTACTTCCTTTACTTTTTTTTTTTTTGCCAGTCAAATTTAGCAGTGGAGGATTGTATACCAACTTTAGTGACACTAATGTTAATAAGTTCTGATAACCCACTGCCATAGGGCCAGCCTACTTCCTTTACTTTGAAAAGCAAGTAAGAAAAACATACCCTGATCTCAGGCACAAAAATACATTTTTTGCAAAATTTTCAGTGTCTGAGATCTTAACCCAAACCTGCTATAAAATGTTAACTTTTCAAAGGGTATTTATTTAAAGTATTTAGACGACTTGAGAGAGAAAAAAAAATTACTCTGAAAAAGTGGAATTTTCCCCATCTCAAAAAAACAAGTGGAATTTTAAGTTCTAGGTGTTGGGAGAGGGTTGTGAGTGAGGCACCCCCCTCACCCACCCACCTAGTGATGTAAAGAAAGCACATCACCTGCCACACCACAGATGGGGGAGCCCTGATGGATGTTGTTAATTTTACAAGAGAAATTCTATTAGTTTTAAGAGTGTATAATTTTTTTCATGTGTCCATTTTCACATTTCAAAGTGAAACATTGCACTGAAAATGGAAAAATCAAGAAGAAATATTCTAACAGATATCTGGATCTACTGTTCTTTGTGTGTTGTAGGTGAAGTTGGTGATTGGAAAAATTTGTTCAGTGGAACTCAGAACCAGGAAATGGATGAAAAATTCAAAAAGAGCTTAGCAGGCACTTCCCTGGGAGCAAAGTTGAAGTATGAATCATACTGCCAGGGTTGATTCCGGTCAATTCAGGAGGCCTAGATTTTTTATTTTCTTAAATAACAATTGAATTTAAATAATTGAATGATAATTCAATCAAATAATCAAATAATGATAATTAAATAATATTTAAATCTAAATAACATAAATTTGTTAATAATGATAACATCTGAAATTTTTGAGCACAAATGTGTCTGTTTGCATTTTGAGGAATGGGCATTTTAGCTGCCCCCAAAGGGACGCTATTGTTAATGTATCATACTGTAGTTTTAACTTCTTTCATGCTCTGGTTTCACATAAGAGCATAAGCAGTTACTATCAGAATCATACCTTGATCTGTGTTTGAGCGTAGTGAGACAGGCCTCCAAATGATGCACACTTTTCTGTACTTCCCTTATGATAACTCCTTTCTCACTATGGATCAAAGCATGTGTGGTGACTATCTCAAACTTACTGTTGGGGGAAATTTAATCACAATTCTGCACTGACATAAGATGAATAAATTCTATTCTAATGTAAGAAAAATGCATTGCTCATCTACTCTGTATGCCATTGCAGGAGTCTTATGGAGCCTCCACTCTCAAGGGACTTTATATTTCTACTTAATATAATTTTTAATTCAGTGCTAAACAGAAGAGATTGTGTTATTCTACCATTAAGGCTTTTCTACAACAGACCCCCAAGTAGTCATGTGGAACTAACAGGAGAAGATAGAGAACATTCTAGAAAGAACCTCCTTCTACCTACCTGACACCTTTCAGCTTCTTAATAACCCTTACTATTTGCACTGTAGCTAGTTTCACTCTAAAATTATGTGTAATTAAGAATGGAATGATTCATAGAAATGTTAAATAAAATTTCTCTGAGAAAGGTTATAGGACTACTGTTTCTGGCAGTATGGTGGATTAGATAAACTAAAACCCTGTCCTTGAAATGCCAAGAAATGCTGAATAAAAATTCTTAAAAATTCTTTTAGCTCAGCTCTCAATGAAGTAAACAAACTCATCAGAAACCGAAACCCGACCAGCCTGAGCAAGAGTGAGACCCCGTTTCTACAAAAAAATAGAAAATCAGCTGAGTGTGGTGGTGTGCGCCTGTAGTCCCAGCTATTTGGGAGGCTGAGGCAGGAGGACTGCTTGAGCCCAGGAGTTTGAGGTTGCAGTGAGCTATGATGAGGCCACTGCAGTCTACCCAGGGTGACAAAGCAAGACCGTCTCAAAAACAAACAAAAAAACAAAGCAACAACAAAAAACCACAAAACCAAAAAACCAAAACAAAACGAAACCCACAAAACCAAAACCTAAGAAGGAGGAACAGAGAACCAGAGCAAGTAAGAATCGGATGACATTAAGCTGCCACTGAGGGATTTGTCAGTAACAAAAAGGAGGGGAAATAGAATAGAATAAGGGGGACTGGGAGTGACAACAGGGTGAGGGTGGTGACTGTAACTTAAATAGCATAGGAGGGGAGGGCCTCACTGAGCAAGTGACATTTGAACAAGATCTGTAAGCCCCGCAGGTATCTGGAGGAAGAGGATTTCAAGCAAAAGGAACAGCAAGTGCAAAGGCACTGAGGCAGCAGTGTACCTGGCATTCTTGAGGACAGCAAGGAGGCCAGAGTAGCTAGAAGGGAGTGAGGGAGGGAAAGAGTAACAGGAGATGAGATCAGACAGGCAACCAAGGGCCTAGACAGGTAGAATCTTGTAAGCTCTTGAAGACTTTGGGTTTGACTCTCAGAGTAATCAGTTTTAAGCACAGAAGTGACATAACCTGATTCACAGGATCACTACGGCTGGTTTTTGAGAACAGACTCTGGACAGGAGAAGAGGCAAGGATGAAAGCCAGAAGACCAGTAAGAGATGACGGTGGCTTGGATGATGGAAGTGATGCAGGGCAGTTCTCCAGGTGGCCTTGGACTGACCCAGTTTCCCCCCTTTCCCACTTGTAGTTCTCAAAAATAACTGAGGAATGTGCTGGGAATGCAACATCTTCAGATAATGAGGAGCCAGCCAGAAAAGCCCCACTCTGTGCCAGTTCCCCCCGGAAACAAATTGTTCTTTAACACTTTAGCCCAGTGTGTCATGTGGCCTCGGGGTATAAAACCCAGGATGGGCTGCTTTCTAGGGTCCCTCAGCTGCCATGCAAGTGGGGCACACACAGATGAGACTCCATCTGCTTCAGGCAGTTTTCTTAAGCTTTAGGCGACCAGCTGTCAATGAATCCTAGGCTTCCGTTGTGCCTTCCTGCCTATCTGTAAGTTATAAACCCTTCATAGAACTTGTTATGCGTGGGTATTCTGTCTCACTGGACTTAGATAAGTTGGTAACCAGCTGCCATCCAAAATGCAGGACCCTGCCATTGCCACCACAGATGCCCCACACACAGATGCGCCACCACACCCCTGAAAAATTGCTAAGGGAATCTGGTGTTTAGCTCCTGCAAATGCCACTGAGCATGGGAGCTTGCTGGTCAGCTTGTCCTGCCATAGAAGCTTATTCTCCCACCTGTCTTGCAAATCTTGCACGACTGCTCGTCAGTCATTGGCAGACCCCAAATTATATCCATAACTTTAATTCCGCAGAAATCTGGAAAATGTGGTTTTAACCTTCCATACATAATAATTCAGGAGACGAGGGGACATAGAAGGGGGTGAGAATGGAAGCTAAAAAATAATTAATATCTAGGACAGTCCACTCCTTTTACCAATAATCTTTCAAGCAAATAACAAAACTACATTCCACTGAATTCAACCATTCCCTCTTTTAAATGAAAACATGCTCATCCTATCCCTGAAGTCTTTATACTCATTACCATATGATATTCCTCTCCTATTTAGTCAAAATCCCACAATAAGACACTCGAACCTAAAGACTATCTTATAAAATTAACTACCACTACCAAATATTATATAAAAGTAAAGGGAGAAGTAATTAAAAGAAATTCATTAATTCATACAAAAACAAAGCAAGGAAGAAAACATGCATACATAGTTTCTATGATTCTTTATTCTGCAACTAGTCAAAAGACCATAGTTGGTGTTTATAACTTCCTCTTTCCATGTCCCTTTTGCCCCCAGAAAGCTTTCCAGCTAGTAGAGTGATGTAAACCTTTAATCCTGAAGGGCCTGAGCCCTTAGCAATCCTGCCTGTGTTGGACAGGGGTAGACTTCCATTGACATTTATCACTGGACACGGAATTACCATGAGGAACCCCAGAGGAACCCCTAGGTTAAAGACATACTCTTCCCTGACTCTATTGTGTAGCTGCAACATTATTTCTCCTTGGTAAATAGTATTAATCACCCCAGAGAGTTTGGTAACCCCCTTATTTAATTGATGACTTGATGGCATGAAGAACTTGCAATGTCAAGATGCAATTTCAAGTTCCCCTTCAAGGAACTATTTGTCCCCTGGTAGAAACAGAGCCCAGGGTCATGGAAGTAGAAAGCACTTATTTTGCAAGTGTGTGATTAGGTCTAATTGTGGGAGACAACCTTTCCACTTCGACTTTGTTTCCTGGGCTCATGTATTCTGGCCAGGAAGACACAGCAACCTAGTTTAGAGCGTATACTGCTCCTGAAAGACAGTATATCCAACTTGCTAAGTGCTGTCTCCCCCTTGGGGCTGTAACTAAGGCTTGAATACTCCATCCCACTGTCCTATAAGGCCAGCTGCTTTGGGGTGATGAGGTTCATGATAAAGCCATTGAATCCCATGGTAGTCAGCGAACTGCCTCACTTCTTTTTCTGTAAAATGAGTTCCTTAGTGAGGGATACCATGAAGCTGAACAAGGCATTCAGAATGTCCAACAATGATGTGTTGGCAGAAACACTGCAGGAAGGAAAAGCAAATTGAACAAGTGTTTACTCCAAAGAATGAGTGGAGTAAGTGCTTCACTCCAAATAGGGAAAAAAAATCCCTGCCCTCTCTATGTAACTGGTCTACCACCATGTGGCTGGCTGGTCTCCCTTGGAATGTGATAATCTACACTGGGGGCTCAGTGTGGATCTCTGCTGTTGGCACCTTGGGTGTTCAGCAGCCAGATCAACCTTAGCCTCTTTATTTGTTTGAACAAGCAGTGGGGTAGGTGGGGAAAAGGCTGACTGACATAAGTCTTCTTTCTCAGAAGTGGGTGCCTTTGGTGAACATTCACAAGGGAAAACAATTTGCTCACATTCTGTCCATTCCAAGTGGTTCATTAACATCATTTTCCCCAGACGTCCTCATCACCAACTCTCAGTTCTCATTCCTTCCACATCTCTGAACATCCAGCTAAATCGTTAGACACTGACTCTGCATAAGCCGCTGAAGAAGGGGCCTTTGGTTCTTCTTGGGGGCCATGGCTAGAAAGTGAGTGAATAGATTGTGTATGATTAATCTACTCCAATATTCCTGACTCCCTAAGTATTTTTGATTTCTTCATCTGCATTACTTGGCATTTCAATTACATTTAATGTGGGCCACCACTGAGCTCAGGTTGTATAGTAAATCAACAGAGCAAACTGCTTAGCTGCTCCAGCTGCTGGAGCTAGCACATTGCCTTTCTTCATTTTCATGTCATCTTTAGAATCACTTCCACACATATTTCTGGGTTTTGGTTAACAAAAATTAGGGAAATCTTGCAATTCTTTTGTTGTGTAAACCATCTCCTCTTGATCAGATCTTTTTTTTTTTAAGTGGACAGGAAGTAGGATTTATTGTGGGCGTGAATAAGGAGGGGCAGCACAGTGGAAGCTCTCACAAGTGCAGGGCCGACCACCTGTCCAGAGTCTCGATCAGATCTTGTCCATATGCTCTTGGGGCACGTTAGAATGTGATTCTAGTTCTAGGAGTGAAGACACTGAGGTGAGGATGGGGCATCTGGATAATCAGCACCTCCTTGTAAGATGACTGCTTCCAGCTCTTCAAGGTATCTGTCAATGAATGGATGGATGGGTGGGAACGGACTGAAGGGCGATTACGCCCCCAGGCCTCTCATCACCAGCTTCGTAGACGTGAGGGAGCAGCAGTGAGGAACGCCGGGAGGGGCACAGGCCCGGACTTGAACTGAGTCCTGGGGTTGCCACCTACCAGCGGCAGGACCCTGGGCGAGTTCATTTACTGTTTCTTCTACTGTCAAATAGAGCCGATAATATCCACCTCCCCAACCCCACCCCAAATGTTTGTCGAAGAGTGACTGGATCACAGCGAGGCAACGGGGTCCTCTCCTCCCGGCCGACCCCTCGCCGCCGGGGGTCGGCAACTGCCCCAGGAGCGCAGAGGGTGCAGCGTCCGGGGCGCCGCAGGAACCGCACTTGGCAGCCTGCCCGGCGGGGCCTCCCGCGCACACCCCGGGGCACAAGCGCGCTTGTGCAGGAGGGAGTCGGGTGGCGGGAGAGGAAGGAGGAGTCCGCAGGGAAAACGAAACCGAGAGTGAGCTGCCTAGACACGGCTGCTGTCCGGCCAGCCGCGGCGGCGCAGGGTGAGCTGGGTTGGCGGGCGCCGGCGGATCGCGGGGGACAACGTGGACGCGGATCAGGAGCCCCAGGCCCAGCCCGCACCGGAGCGCTGTCCCAGGCCTGCAGCCCAGGTTCGGAGCCCTTCCCGGATCCCGGGAAAGGATCGCGGAACGCGGCGGGAACTAAAAGCCATTTTCTTGCCACGAAAAATTTTTATCAGTGCAGGTAAAAACTATCTCCCCGGCAGAGGTTGGTGGGTGGGAGGGTCTAGGTGAAAACTGATCGCTC
This sequence comes from Daubentonia madagascariensis, assembly GCA_023783475.1. Taxonomy (NCBI): domain Eukaryota; kingdom Metazoa; phylum Chordata; class Mammalia; order Primates; family Daubentoniidae; genus Daubentonia; species Daubentonia madagascariensis. The sequence continues at coordinate 31,544,814 of JAKFHU010001035.1, read as the reverse complement.
AATGACTCGACAGGCAGACCGGAAATATGGAGGCCAGAAATACCCAGAGATTGGCTAAATAGTCTTCTGGCTAAAAATCTCTTGCCTGGAGGGTTGCAATAGTTTCCTAATTGCCCAGCCTCAGCTCCCGTCCCCACTCTGTCTCCCTACCCCCACCTCCACCCCATTACCTCTTCTCCACTCCTCAGCAGCCAAATGTTCCTTTAAGTCAGAACCAGACACTCCCTCACTCAGACCTCCCCCATAACTTCCTGTCTGATCAGAATCCTAGAAACCTGAGGTCCCCAACCCACCCCGCCACCAGTCTTGGGCCTGTTAGAAACTGGGCCGCGCATCACCGCCTGAGCTCCGCGCCCCACCCAGTCCCCCACCCCCACCCCCGGGAAAAATTGTCTTCCATGAAACCGGTCCCTGGTGCCGAAAAGGTTGGGGACCACTTCAGTATAACCGTTTGTTAGGGCCAGGCAAGGCCCTGGCTGCAATGGCTTCCTTGCTGTTCCTGGGGCACAGTCAAGCATGCTCCAGTCTGTAGGATTTTGGACTGCCCCTTTCTTCTTCCTGGAAAGCTCTTCCCCCAGATACCTGCTTGGGCAAATTCTTCACTTTATCCTACACTTCTTCCAATGCCAGCTTATCAGAGCAGCCTTCCTCTACAACCCGTATATAAAGGAAACCCCACTGTGCCCTCGCTGCCCCCTCTTACCCTACTTCAGTTTTTAACATAGTTCTTATACCCCTGTGACACTTACATATGGGTTTGTTTTCCTCCACTACTAAGTTCACAAGAGCACGGTTTTGTTCATCAGCACCTAATACATAATAGGTGCTCATTAAATATTTGTTAAATGAATGGTAATTCATAAATTCTCTTTTGAATTCTGGAATCATGAGACTTCCTATTGGAAGTTCTCATGTTTTCTTTAGTACTAAAAATGCCTTGCCAGATGGAAGCTAAAGACATGTTCTCTGCTCTCACTTAGGAATGTAGACTCTTGGGCAGATTATGCTCTTGTTCTTCAGTTTGCTTATTTGAACCTGAAGATCCAAAACACTCTACCTGTAGTTTATTCATTTGTGAATCAGATACTGGTTGAATGCCTGTTATATGTGAAGTATTGTGTGGGACCTGCAGGGGGCTCAGCCTGTGTTGGGGGGGGCATAGTCTGCCAGAAGGGAATGGAGGTACAGCTGGAGTAATTTCTGGGCATGAGTAAGATGGACAAATACCATTTGTTAGTGATTACAATGGAGATTTCTTTTAGGTGAATGAATAAGACGTAGAACTTGCTCCCCAAAGGGCTCACTGATTAGTTTAAAAAACAGTGAGGGCTGTGATGAGGGTCTGGCAAGGTAGAGTGGTAGCCCATGTAGGGGTACTAGCTGCCGCTACAGCATCAAAGAAGGCTGTGTTGATCCCAATAGTTGAGTGGAGATTCCTGGTAGACAGAGGATGCAGATATTGTATTACAAGTTTAGAGAAAAGCAGGTGACAAGTCTTGGAGGGAGGATCTGGAGATATTTTGGTATTCATTCATTATTGAGCCCCTATTATAAGCCTGGTACCTTCCGTCTTGTAATTCATGGTCTGTTTTGGAAAACAGTCAGTTAAATAAGCAATTGTAATAAAGAGGACAAGGACTGTGAAAGAGCCAGTGAAAGAGTGTCTGGGATTTTGAACTGTTATCTGTAGGAAGTAGGAGTTGACCAGGCAAAGGCAGCAGAAGGGGGTAGAGCCAAGAACATTTTAGGAGTGAAGCGGGTTGGACAGAGGCAGTTGAGGGTTCAGGAAAGAGTCAGTGGTGGAGATGTATTTTTGAGAACCATCATTGTGTAGGTGGAATTTACAGCCACAAACCTGGAGGGGGTCACCAGGGGAGTGCATGTAAGTGGAGAAAAGCACTGGGCCCCAGGACACTACAATATCTAGAAGAAAGGAAGATGAAGAGGAACCAGGAAAGGAGTCAGAAAAGGAGTAGCTTGTAAGAAAGGAAGAAAACCAGGAGAGTGGGTGTCTTAAAAGTCCAAGCTAAGAAAGGGGGAGGAGGGAGAAGGGAATGAACCACCACATCAAATGCTGGTAGACAAGGACTGAAAATTGACTACTGGATTTAGCGATGAGGAAGCCATTGGTAACCTTGACGAGAACAATTTCAGTGGCTTGTGGAGGCTGCATGATTGGATTGATGTTTTGAAAAGATCACAACGTGGCTATTATCAAAAAACCAAAAGTTAATAAGTATTGATGAGGATGTGGAGATACTGGAACCCTTGTGCATTGCTAGTGGAAATATAAAATGGTCACTGTGGAAACCACTGTGGAAAACAATTTGGTGGTTCTCAAAAAATTAAACATAGAATTACCATATGATTCATCTCCCCTTCTAGGTATATACCCTAAATATTTGAAAGTAGAGACTTAAACAAATATTTATACACCAGTGTTCATAGCAGCATTATTCACAAGAGCCAAAAGGTTGAAATAACCCAAATGTCCATCAACAAATGAATGGATAAACAAAATGTGGTAAAAACATACAAGGGAATATTATTCAGCCTTAAAAACGAAGGAAATTCTGGCACATCCTATAACATAGATGGACCTTGAAGACATGCTAAGTGAAATAACCAGACACAGAAGGAAAACTATTGTATGATTCCACTTATATGCAGTACCTAGAATAGGCAAATTTATAGAGACAAAAAGTAGAATAGAGGTTAACAGGGACTGAAAAGAGGAAGAAACGGGGAGTTATTGTTTAAGGGGTACAGACTTTCTGTTTGGCATGATAAAAAGAGTTCTGGATGTGGATGGTGGTGATGGATGTACAACATTGTGAATGTACTTAATGCCAGTGAATTGTACACTCAAAAGTGGTTAAAAGGATAAATTTCATGTTATGTATATTTTATCACAATTTTAAAATGTAAAAAAAAAAAAAAGATCATGATGGCTGCAGGTACAGGGAAGAGAAGGAATTGAAGTAGCTGTAGGAACTGGTTCTGAGATTCTTGCAGCAGTCCAGGAGTGAGGTATTGGTGACCTGAACCAGGATGGTGGCTATAGACATTGTTGAGAAGTAAAGAATTTTGGTAACAGGACATAGTTATAGAAGGTAGAGAGAGAAAATGTCAAGGATGCCTCCCAGATTCACGGCTTTCAGACTTGGATGGATAGTGGAGTCATTTTCTGAGAAAGGAAATTCCAAAACAGCTTGGGGAAGATCATAAATGCAGTCTTGCATATTTTGAGTTTAAAGTTCATTCAAGATGTTCAAATGGAGATAGAGAGGTCTAAAACTCAGAGAGAGGTTCATAAAGGATATGCAAATTTTAGAGTTAATGACATGTAGATGGTCATTGAAATCATGGACATGAAAAAAATCACCTTAAGGAGAAAGTATAGGGTGAAGAGAAGAGATCTTAGGATCACACCAACATGTACAGCCTGCGAAGATTAAGGGGTGTTAGAAAGAGTGACCCTGGAAGAAAGAAAATCCAAAGAGCTTTCCAATGAGAAATAAGGTTTAACAGGGTCTGCTTTCGGTCTCTATGGATTTATCTATTCTGGATGTTTCATAGAAATGGAATCATACAATATTTTATGATCTTTTATGTCTGTTTTTTTTCATTTAGCGTAATGTTTTTGAGGTTCATCCATGTTGTAGCATGTATCAGTACTTCATTTCTTACTATGCCTGAATAATATTCCATTGTGTGGGTACACCACAGTTTGCTTATCATTCATCAGTTGATGGACACTTGGTTTCTTTCTCCTTTTTGGATATTGTGAACAGTGCTGCTGTGAACATTCCTGTATAAGTATTTGTTTGAAAATCTGTTTTTCAATTCTTTGAAATATCTAAAAATGGAATTGCTGGGTTTTATGGTAATTCTAAGTTTAACTTTTGGAGGAAGCACCAAACTGTTTTCCCCAGCAGCTGCATTGTTTTACATTCCCATCAGCAATGTATAGGGTTCCAATTTCTCCACATCCTCACACACACTTTTATTTTCTTCTTCTTCTTCTTCTTATTGCCATCCTAGTGGGTGTGAAATGGTATTTAGTTGTGGTTTTGATTTGCATTTCTGCAAATGACTAATGATGTTGAACATCTTTTCATGTGCTTATTAGCCATTTGTGTATCTTCTTTGGAGAAATGTCTGTTCAAGTACCTTGCCTATTTTTTAACTGGGTTTTTTATCTTTTTGTTGTTGAGTTGTTGGAGTTCTTTATATATTCTGGGTACTAGACCCTTATCAGATATATGACATACAAATATTCCATTCTGTAAATTGTCTTTTCATTTTCTTCATAGTATCCTTTTTTATTATTATAATTATTTTATTTTAATTTTTTTGGAGTCAGGGTCTGTCTCTGTTGCCCAGGCTGGAACGCAGTGGTGTGATCATAGCTCACTGCAGCCTCCAACTTCTGGGCTCAAGTGATCCTCCTGTGTCTGCCTCCTTAGTAGCTAGGACTACAGGTGCATGTCACCACCCCCGACTAATTTTTTTTTTTTTTGTAGAAATGAGGTCTCTCTGTGTTGCCCAGGCTGGTCTCCAACTCCTGGCCTCAAGTGATCCTCCCTCCTCAGCCTCCCAAAGTGCTGGGATTACAGGCATGAGCCACTGCACCTGGCCCATAGTGTCCTTTGATATACAAAAGTTTTTAATTTTGATGAAGCCTGATTTATCTATGTTTTCTTTTGTTGCTTGTGCTTTTGCTATCATATCTAAGATTTCATCACCAAATCCAAGGTCATAAAGATTTACCCTTGTGTTTTCTTCAAAAGGTTTTATAGTTTGGGCTCTTACATTTAGATTTTATATCCTATACATTTTGTTTTAATTTAAATTATTGCCACTGTCTTGGTCCAGTGAGATCTGTAAACTGGGGTCTTAATTTACCCATGGGTTAAATTATCCTAAAATTGATTTCTGCAAATTTTGGGGGGGGATTTTTGGGGTTTCATAGGAGAATCTATTTCCATATAGCTAAATCCTTCATGATTTCATAAATTTCATTTATATATACTATAAACCTTTTTCTTCTGAACATAAAAAATTCTAATTCTACTCTTGCAGTCTTTTTACCTTCTCAAGTGGGTGGACAAATTTGTACTTGACAGTGGAAGCAGAGAGCAGAGTTAAAGAGAAGGGCCCTATTCTTTCACTGGCCAGTTGAGTTTTGAAAGTAGGAAATTTCGGAGAAATTAGCTTTGTTGTGCAGTCCATGAGAGAGGAAGAATAGTTCTTAAACAAAGTCTCTGAATTTCTGTGGGGTTGAGATGAGTCATATAAAGGAGGGTCTTCCCACCCCATTTTGTCTCTTAAACTGGATTGGGAAAAATCAGATTAAATATGTTCTGTTAGTATCACTCATTCAAATATCTCTTCTACTGTAGGTTACTGGAAGAAGAAATGGCCAGTGATCGTTCACCAGGTTTCTTCATAGAGGAACTTAATAAATACCAGCAGAAGCACAACATAGTACTTAAGTATTGTGAACTGCCTGTGACAGGACCTCCACATGACCTAAGGCAAGTTGCTATAAAAAAGGGTATGGCCCTACTAGGGGAATGGAAACTCTGGCACAATTTTGAGGTTTTAATACTTTAGCCCTATAGCAAAGTTGCCACAGAGTTCTGTGAGAGTCCTCTTGGCATAAAGTGGTAACCCCATGTGACTCCAGAGAAAAAAGGGGATAGAAACCTTTTTATGCTTCAAGAAGAATGTGCTGTTTTGGGTGACTGCTTAAATTATATATTGAACATGAGTTCAAACCCTCAAAGGTAGTCATAGAAGGCAGTGGTGATTAGAGTACTCGTCCACAGATGGTACATGAGCTGTATAATACTTTGTGAATATTCTCTTTGTAATCAGGTTTACATTTCAAGTTATAATAGATGAGAGAATATTTCCAGAAGCTGAAGGTAAAACAAAGAAGGAAGCAAAAAATGCTGCAGCCAAATTAGCTATTGAGATACTTAATAAAGAAAACAAGGTGAGTGATTGCCTTTTTTCTGAGTAAAAAGAAACTCACAAATCTATTTTATATTTCTTTATATTCAAGAGTTTGGTTCAATCTTTTTTCCCTATCTTTGTTTCTATAGAACCCTGAGTGAGAGGTACACCTAGAAAATAATGGGCAAAGCTGGATAATATTTATTTAGAGTGTCAGCAGCAGTTAAATACTCTAAATTTGAGCAAATATGGAAAAGTGAGAAATGAGAAATATCTAGTGAGAAATGAGCTAACAGGTTCTGGGAGGAGTCCCCTCTACCTAATTGAGGAATTACAGTAGAAAAGGAAAAAGAGCAGGGAAGGAGGAGGAAGGGAGAGGCAAAAACCTACCTAACAGGTAAATGAACACTATTTGGGTGATAGGCACACTTATAGCCATGACTCAAGCATCATAAAAGTGATCCATGTAACCAAAAACATTTGTACTCCTTAATACTTTGAAATTAAAAAAAAAAAAGAAAGAAAAGGAAAAATAGGTAAAAGTGATTGTAGGGAAAATGATGTACAGGTGCCCCTCAGGATCTGCAGGGAATTGGTTCCAGGACACCTCACAGATACCAAAATCTACTGAGCTCAATTCTCTTGTATAAAATGGCATAGTATTTGCATATATCCTATGCATATCCTCTCCTATACAGTCATGCATTGCTTAAGGACTGGGATACATTCTGAGAAATGCACTGTTAGGCAATTTTGTCATTGTTCAAACATCATAGAGTGTACTTACATAATCCTAGATAGTATAGCCTACTACACACCTAGGCTATATTATATAGCCTTTTGCTCCTAGGCTACATACCTGTACAGCTTGTTACTGTACTGAATACCATGGGCAATTGTAATACAATGGTAAATATAATACTTGTATAACTAAATATATCTAAACATAGAAAAGGACAGTAAAAATACAGTATGAAAAGATAAGAAATGGTATACCTGTATAGGGCACATACCATGAATGGTGCTTGCAGGACTGGAAGTTGCTCTGGGTGAGTCAGTGAGTGAGCAGTGAGTGGATACGAAAGCCGAGGACATTACTGTACACCACTATAGACTTTACAAACACTATACACTTGGGGTATACTAAATTTATAAAAAATGTTTTTTTCTTCAATAATAAATTAACCTTAGCTTACTGTAACTTTATTACTTTATAAAAGTTAAATTTTTTTAACATTTTGACTCTTTTGTAATAACATGTAGCTTAACACACATTGTACAGCTGTACAAGAGTATTATATTTTCTTTCTTTATATCCTTATTCTGTAAGCTTTTTTCTGTTTTTAGAATTTTTTATTTCTTTTTACTTTTTAAACTTTTTTGTTAAAAACTAAGACACAAGTAGACACATTAGCCTAGGCCTAGAGAGGGTCAGGATCATCAATATCACTGTCTTCCACCTCCACATCTTGTCCCATTGGAAGGCCTTCAGGGGTAATAACATGCATGGAGCTGTCATCTCCTATGATAATAATACCTTCTTCTGGAATACTTCCTGAAGGACCTGCCTGAGGCTGTTTTACAATTAAATTTTTTTTTCTATAAATAGAAGGAATATACTCTAAAAGAATGATAAAAAGTATACTATAGTAAATCCATAAACCAGTAACATAGTTGTTTGTTGTCATTATCCAGTACTGTGTACTAATAATTGTATGGGCTATACTTTTATACAACTTGAAGCACAGTAGATTTGTTTACACTAGCACCACCACAAATAAGTGACTAATGCATTGAACTATGACATTACAATGGCGATGACATCACTAGATGATAGGAATTTTTCAGCCCCATTATAATCTTATGGGACCACTGTCATATATGCGGTCAGTTGTCAACTGAAACATGTGGCACATGGCTGTACTTTCAATCATCTCTAGATTACTTATAACACTTAATACAATATAAATGCTATTTAAATAGTTGTTATACTGTATTGTTTAGGGAATAATGACAAGAAAAAAAATCTGTACATGTTTAATACAGATACAGCCCTCCTTTTTTTTTTCAAATATTTTTGATCCAAGTTTGGTTGAATCAGGATGTGGAACCCGTGGATAAGGGGAGCCAACTATATATGTGTGATTGGTTTCCCTGAAGACGAGAACAGAGTAAACAGCACAGAAGAAAATGATCTGAAGATATTCAGCAGAAAATGTTTATGAAATAAAGAAAAACTTGATTGTAGACTAAAACAACTCAAAGATATAGGAAAATACAGAACCACTCACACCCATCTTGATTATTATAAAAGTACTGAGCTCCAGGGGTGAAGAAAGAATGCTACAAGCATGTAGGAAGAAAAAGGAAAATATGTAGAATGGAAAAATTTTTTAAAAAGTGGTCGGGTGTGGTGGCTCATGCCTACTGTAATCTTAGCCATTTGGGAGGCCAAGACAGGAGGATTGCTTGAGGTCAGGAGTTCAAGACCAGCCTGAGCAAGAGCAAGACCCTATCTCTACAAAAAATAGAAAATTTAGCTGGGCGTGCTGGTGTGTGCCTGTAGTTTCATCTACTCAGGAGGCTGACGCGGGAGGATCCCTTGAACCCAGGAGTTTGAGGTTGCAGTGAGCTGTGATGATACCACTGTACTCTAGCCCACGAGACAGAGCAAGACTCTGTCTCCAAAAAAAAAAAAGTTTCATGCTGTGCACAGCAACCTTAAAAACCAGGAGATAGTGGAGCAATGGTTGTAAAATGATACATGAAGTCATTTACCTGTGAGACACAGAAGACCGTTCTCAGATATTGAAATTTTTGGAAAAATTGAGCTTTCAAGATACTTTCCTGAAAAATCTTACTTCAAGATATCCTTCTAGCCAAGATTGAAAAAAAATCAAGCAAAATAATCAGTCATAACTATTAATGAGCTAGAAAACTGAGTCAAGAAGTCAGAAAAAAAAAAAACCCCAATGGGATATCTTCCCCCCAAAAAGCAGAAGAAAGAAAATAACAATGGCAGAAATTAATCTAAAAGAAACAAAGAAATAATTAAAAAATCAATAAAACCAAAAGCTAGTTCTTTGACAAGATTAATAAAGTAGAAAAACTTTGAACAAGATTTTGTCAGATTAAGAAAAAAGAAGGTATAAATAACAATAGCAGGAATGATGCTATTGTATTTGTCTTTTTCATTAAGTTGTAATCCAGGATACAGCTTTACTCTAATATTTGTTGCCCTATTTTTTGAGATTTAGAAAGGGTACACTCCAGTCATAAAATGATTTAAAGGAAAAAAGAAAAAGAAAGGGTTCAGCAAGCTATAAAGTGTTATAGTACTTTTCAAGGAAAAATAAGAAAATGGGCTATTTTGGTTTTCCTTATGAAACTATAAAAGAAAAATGGGTGATTTCTTTCTTATTGCTAAAATTTATCCTTCTGGGTTTTTTTTCTGGTAAAGGGAGGTATATAGTTATACTTTTACTCAAGGTAATATCATAGGGAAATACATAGCATCTGAGTTGTCTTTCAAATTGCTCATTTAGTACTTTTATTAGAAAAATAAAATAAAAGGTTAAATCTTTGTTGTAATTTATATTAAACAACATTGTTTCTCTTTGTAGGCAGTTAGTCCTTTATCACTGATAACAACAGATACTTCAGAAGGATTCTCCATTGGGAATTACATAGGCCTTGTTAATAGGATTGCTCAGAAGGCAAAACTAACTGTAAATTATGAACAATGTGAATCGAAGGAGCAAGGGCCCAAAAGGTAAGATGTAGTTCAGCTTTTCCTTCTGTTTTATTGTATCTAAGCAACAAAGTGGGCTTATTTTTATAAATAAATCCATACTTATCTAATTTTCCAGAAATATTTCTCCTTTTTGTACATTTCTGTATGGAAGGTTTTATATGATTTGCAAGCAAATGGGGACTTATAATTTGCAATTAAAATGCTTAATTGCTACAGCCATGAGATCCCTCTACCATAATCGATCAAATTAGGGTAATCCTTTATTTCTAAGGTATATCTGATGGTTTAGTTGTGGAACACCTGAGAGAGAGTACAGGGCACTTCTGCTTGAAGGATGCAGAGACCTTCCCATCCCTAAGGTCACAGTGGCAGTAACTGTGTGACAATCTTTGTGCCACATGTGCAGAATGACTCCCCACTGTTGTCACATTAGGGAGCTGTTTGTCCAGGTGTTTGTCTCTCATATTTGATTAAATGGACAAATACCATGTATCAGAAGGAATGCCTTCTAGCCCTAGACTTTGAAGAGATCAGGATTTCAGGGATCTGATGAAGGAAACTAGAGCTTGAGAGTTACTGAGAACATTACCAGGGAGCTAAGATGTGTGGAATTGAGGCTAAAGAACAAATTGGAACTGGAAAAAGCAGAAAGCCAATGAGTATGAGGGAGATTGGTCTCAACCCAACTAACCAGTGAAATGAGGGAGAAGAAAAAATATCTAAGTGGCAAATAGTCCCATTTAGTATACTGTTCTATGAAGTGACTCAGCCATTTACTTTTTACTCTGATGGCTTTTGGGCCAGAATCAGGAAGAGAAAAATGTGACAGTATTTATTGGAATGAAATAGTCAAAAGTAAATTGTGTGGGTCCACCTCAATAATAATAACAGACTATTTTATTTTTCCATAGCTCACTTTTTTGGTTCTTTTGCATTAAGCACTCTAACATTAAATACCTAAAAGAGAGAATTCTATTTGGGGGTGCCTGAACAAAACAGGGGCTATAGCAATGATCCAGTCGCTACCAGGCCTACCAGGGAAGACTTACTCTGGGTGTGTTTCTCTCTATGGCCTCCAATTGCAACATAAAGTAAAAGAAATGCAAATACTGGAATAATTTTGCAATAATATATAGTAACTCCATGATATAAATTGCCATGTCTATTGCTTTACTCCTTAAAAATAGTTCTTATGTAATTGTCCAAGTATCCTTGCCTAACCACAAATGTCCTTACATCTAATACAGGCAGAGTGTGGACTTCAATATGGGGTGTATGCACTGTTGGGATTTTCTTAAGTTTTTGTGCACATAGCAGGTGGCAGAAAATGCTGAAGTTAGAGCAAAATCTATACTATGCTCATCTCCTACATAGCTTCTCCTGTAGAAGCCCCACTTTCTCTACTGTCCTTTTCTTTCCCATTTGAGCATCTCTGAAAAATTTACTGGATCTCTTTCTTTCTTCCCTACCTCCATATCTTTTGGTCTCTGGGGAATTTTAAAAAATTACCACTTAGTGCCTTTGTGCCAGATCTTTCAACAAAGCAACAAAGAGTTAGAAGTTGCCTGGAAAATGCAAGCTGATACATCAGCCAATCCTGGTTATTCAAACAAATTGGTTAGCCACCTTACTGAAGGTTTAAATTATATAAGATATGAAATATAAATCTATCCAATAAATTAGTGTTATCTTAATTTCTTTGTTAATCTGTGATTTTTTTTCAAATCACAAGTTAGATTTACTATATTTTTCATATTTGGATAAGTACTCTCTCATTTCTCTTAGATTTCATTATAAATGCAAAATTGGGCAGAAAGAATATGGTATTGGTAAAGGTTCTACTAAACAGGAGGCAAAACAATTGGCTGCTAAACTTGCATATCTTCAGATACAATCAGAAGAAACCTCTATGGTACGTACTGCTTTTGGATTTAATTTTTATATTTTAAAATTCCCTCTGAAGTTGATTTGAGGTTAGACTGTGTTTATATAATGCCAAAGCAGCCAGATAGTCATGCAGCAAAATGATTCCTCTGTTGCGTGTCACACCAATGAACCATAAGTTATGGAGCCATGAGGCCCCGGCAGGATAAAAAGTCTTTTGGCAACTCAGGGTTGTTTTTAAATCCAGATCATATATCCATTAAAAAAAGTATTAATTTTGTAAGTATTTATGGTTGTGGATTTGGTAAATATGGGGACATAAAGGTGATAGATAGTACATAGAGACTGGGAGCCACTGTAGAGAAATAATTTAGTTGCATTTAAGCCTACAAAGGGCTGCTCTTTCTTTCAGAAAGCTGACTCAATCTCCTGTGGTTCTATTACTACTGAGTGTAACTTCGGAATCATCTCTTCTGAGACCAGCATGTGGTAAGTGTGGACAAACAATTGTGATATTTAACACATTCAAATTTTGCTGTCTTGAAAGAGCAATCTTTATGAAAACATTTAATGTTTAAGGAGGATTTAGAGAAACTAGTGATAAAAAATAGAATTGATAAACTAAGAGTTATACCCTTTTCTTCTAGTGCTTCTGAATCATCATTTGAAAATGCATCGACAAATCATAACAATGGCAGTTTAGACAATTCTTCATATTCTATGGTATAGTATTAGTCTCTAAGCTTCCTACTTAATCTTACTTTCCTGTGTTTCCTCATTTAAAAATGATCTCTAGTATTCCACCATAATTTTCACATTTTTACCTCATGCACTCTTACTAAATAATAATATTCAGTAGCCTTTTGACTCCCGCTTTTCCTTATTAACCCCCATTCCTCATATGTAAAATTCTTCCATACTTCACTTCCATCTTTCCCTACTCAGCTTTGTATTTTAGTATATTCCTGTGATCTTGCTTTTCTCTCCCACCAGATGGATAATATTTAAAGGTTCATTAATATAGTTCATTAATATACGTGCCTGTAGTCCCAGCTCCATGGGAGGCTGAGGTGGGGGGATCACTTGAGCCCAGGAATTCAAGACCAGCCTGGGCAATGTAGAGAGACCCCATCTCAAAAAAAAAAAAAATCACATAATTTTTATGGTGATGATTAGTGTTACAAAAGTATTCTGTTATAAAGAACTACAAATCAATAAGAAAAAGACAAGCAACTCACTAGAAAGATGTACAAAGTATCTAGACAGACAATTTGGAGAAGAGATACCCAAATGGGCAACAAACATGAAAAGGTGATTTACTTTACTAGGAATCAGGAAAATGCAAATCAAAACAACAATCAGATACCATTTCAAACCCATGAGATTGGCAAAATTTAAGTCTTGCAATACTAAGTGTTGGTACAGGGCTTGATGAGAGTATAGATACTGATGGACTAAGAAACGTGGTCACAGAGCCTTCTAGAAGTACAGCAGGAAGAACAACAAGAGAATGTAAGATGACTGATTTAATCATCTGAGACAATTTTCTGTTTTCTTTTGTTATAGAATGGTCTCAGAAATAATCACAAGAAGGTAAAAAGGTGAGTGTTATTATTCATTTGAACATAGTTTGAACTGAAGTTTTATTTTAGACTTAGTCTGCTAGCCTTATTCATTATGTCTTCAATATTTTAGAGTGTTGTACACCCTTAATTGAGTGGAGTTTCAGAAGTAGAAAGCTTGAAATCTACAAACAAATAAGTTAAATGTGAAGAGAAATCTTTGAATATAGGCACATGCTACACTGTAGACATAAAGCCCAATGGGGGTATTGCTAGAGAAATTAGTTAAGGGCATTATTTTGGATGAAGCTGACAAGGAAGTGGGCTTGGAGAGATGTTTTCAACAGAAGCGCATTATTTTGCAGATGAGTAAGTAGGGTTAAAACAGTGTAATAACTTGGGTAAAAGAAAAGAGGTCAAATGTTATGTCAATTCTGGTGAATTGGTTTCTTTAACTGAAGAGAAAAGCAAGGTTGTAAATATAGTTAGAAATGAGGGTGAGATGGCAGCAGGAGCTGTTATGAGCCACCAGTATATTCGGAACAGTAGATAGATGTGTTGAGGAAGATGATCCTGAAGTGGATGCGTGCATGGAGAGAGAGAGGTCTGCGTGTGAGGTGATGAGGCCCTCAGCCACGGTTACTGCGGCAGTGAGGAGGGATGAAGAGAATTGGTGAGAAGGACTGTAAAGGAAGAGAAGACATGACTTGCGGAGATACAGTCCCAGTGTCCGGGTGAGAGCATGAAGAAGAGGTACAGGACAAAGAAGTTGAAGATTGCTGTTTGGAATGGGACACAGTCGAGAATCGTGGCACTGATGGTGTTAAGGAAGTTGAAGACTTGGGGGCTTAGAGGGAAGATAGCAGTTTAGATATGTTTAGTTGTAGGTGGTGTTAGAACTAGCAGTTGCAGGTGGCTTATCACCAGTAGGGAATAACAGCCAGAAGAGGATGCAAGGAGATGCACCTCCTGAGGTTTTGAGTCCAGAGGAAGAAAAGGAGAGGCTAGTGGCATGTCAACAATGAGTGTTTTAAGGTGAGAAAAGGAACCAGGAAAGGGATGAAACATTATTAGAGGACAGAGGAGAACCCTAAGTATATAGTTTTATAAAGAAAAAGGTTAACACTTGCTACTCTGTTACTCTAATAGTTGACTCAAAATATAAAAAGCCTAGTGCGAGACATAAAAGCTACTCTAAATAAGTTATATTTGATTCCAGTTTTATTTGAGTTTTACATTCTACTCTTAATTTTTAGAAATTTGGCACCTAGATTTGATCCTCCTGAGATGAATGGAAACAAGTATACTGTGGACTTCAGGTAAGATGGAACTCTGAAATAGAATTATTTAAACATATGTTTGTTCATTCAACAGAAGATTCTTAAGGGCCTGTTATAAGGTTAAATTATAATTCCACCTGAACAGTTTAATTGTTGTGGGAAAATCAGCCCCACAAAGGATCCTTGTCTCTTGGAGAAGTAAGGTTTAGACAAGGGAATGTGGTAAATGTAGATCTCTCTGACGCTTATATGGATTTCTCTGGCATCTATGGAAGTTTTTAATATTGAAAGCAAATACTCCTGCAAACGAGTGATTTTTTAAAAAAGTACTTCTGTAGTACTTTTGTACAGAAGTACTGAATTTGTTTTCTGTTTTCCAGCTCCATACCAGATTTCACTTGAAAAAAGGGTTCCTCCAAATACCCAGAGGGTATTTGGGTTAAAATGAAATATCTAAAATGAAGGAGGCCTGTTTGCAACAGGGGGCACTGAATATAAGTTTAAGAAACAATAAAGAATCAACAAATATTTATTAAGCATTTAATATATAATTGGCACTGTGCTGGGCCTTGGGTTTATAATAGGAACCAATAGAAACAAATGGTTCCTGCTCTCATGGAGTTCCGTGGGGATGACTGACATTAAATAAACAACTACATGTAAAATCTACCATTGCAAACTACGGCCAGAGCCTTGAAGGAAAAGCAGTGGCATGGTGAGAAAGGGA
The DNA here is from genome assembly GCA_023783475.1 of Daubentonia madagascariensis. Classification (NCBI taxonomy): domain Eukaryota; kingdom Metazoa; phylum Chordata; class Mammalia; order Primates; family Daubentoniidae; genus Daubentonia; species Daubentonia madagascariensis. The sequence continues at coordinate 31,529,643 of JAKFHU010001035.1, read as the reverse complement.
AGCAGGACCCTTGCATTTAGGGTGAGAGGTAAGGCCAGGCTTCTCTGAGGTCACATTTGTGGGGAGGCCTGCAGGATGAGTTAGCACAGAGTGGTGGAGAGGCTCTGTGCTGGGCGCAAGGAAGAGCATGTGGGAAGGAGAGGGTGGAAAAAGTGATGTTGAGTGTTCAAGAAGCAGACAGGAGGCTTGGAGTGTGTTGGGAGTGCAGTGAGCAGGGCACAGCACCAGGAGATGAGGCTGCAGAGGGAGGCGGGGGCCACATCATGTGGCACCTTGAGGGCTTTCTGTTTTTGCTGAATGCAAAGTTTGAGCTATGGGAGGGTTTTGGCAACAGAGAGCCTTGATCAGACTCCGTTTCCATCCCTCTGGTTGTTGTGTGGATCATGGATTGGAGCAGGGCAGGAGAGGAAGTCAGGGGTCTAGTTATCAAGGTAATGCAGGAGCCTGAGGCAAGCGTGGGCAAGAGTGAAGATGTCAGAGGTAGAGAAAAGTGGGCAGATACCAGAGATATGTTTTGGAAGTAGAATTGACAAGGCTTAGTGATGGAATGTGGGGCATGAGGGAGAGGAGAGAAAACCAGGTAGTTATGAACGTAGGCAGGCTCAGAGCATCTGCCCATGTCACTTATAAGAACTTGGTGGTGGCTGTGGCACACAGTATGGCAATTCTATCTAATATTTTATGCTTGTGATAGGATTCTTTATCATGGCTCTTGAACAGCCAGGAGTTGACTGTGACTCACAGGGATAATCTGTTATGTTGGACTCTCCATGGGAGGAGGATGAGGAGGGTCTGCACTTTGTGAGTCAAGAGTTTCTGCCAAGTGGACCTTTTTTACTCAGAAAGAGAAAATCATGTTTGTTATACAGTCCGTTTCACAAGTGCCATTTCATGGAAAGGGGGTGGGGGGGAGGGATGAGGGGGGACACTGAATCTCGGAATAACAGTGGTATTTATCTTTAAGGTTTGCCAAAGATTTTAAAGAAATAGAACCAATTGGCACAGGTGGATTTGGCCAAGTTTTCAAAGCAAAACACCGAATTGACGGCAAGACTTATGTTATTAAGCGTGTTAAATATAATAGCGAGTAAGTAGTAAATATTTTACTTTTTTGAATGAGAAGGTATATTGAACTTGCACTATTCTTTTTCATGTTTCCCTCTTCTTTATTGGTATATCATTTACTTCTTTCTGGTCCTCCTTAAACATTTCATTTTACCAAGAGGAGCTTGGCTTACTCTGAACTTTGTGGTTATTTCAATAAAAAATGGATATACCATTGATCATACTTTTGAGGCTGTCGTGAAGACTGAAGCTATAGAATAATTTGGTTTAAGGTGACCTTTGAGATGTTCTAGGCTCACCTCTTTATTTTCCAGATGAGGAGGAGACTGAGATCCAAAGATGTGAACTTATTTGTCTAAGGTAAAAGCTAGTTAGTAATAGTTCTGTTGCCTATTATTGCATAATAAACTGCTCCAAAATGCAGTAGCTTAAAAACAGCAATTTATTGTTATCTCTCATGGTCCTGTGGGTTGACTGTGCTCATCTGGGCAATTCTCACTTGGGGTCTCCCAGGTATCTGCAGTCAGGAGTCATCTGAAAGCTCAACATGGCTGGATAACCAAGCTGGCTAGCAGTTAATGCTGGCTGTGGGCTGGAAGTTCACCTGTGACTGTCAACCAGAATACACACATGGCCTCATTATGTGGCCTGGGCTCCTCACAACTTAGTGGCTGGGTTTCAAGGATCTTCCCCAGAACAAATTATCGAGAGATCAGGAAGGAGCAGCAAGTCTTCGTTTGACCTAGTCTTAGAAGTTCCAGAATGTCACTTCCACCACATTATATTGGTTAGACAAGTCACTAAAGCCAGCTCAAGGGCTGGGCAAATAGACTCCCCCTCTTAATCTGAGGGGTGGATGCATGTGTGGGAAGGGAGTGAATTGATGATGACTATCTTTGGACACTACTATGTAACGAGGTAGAGATTGAGAACTCATCTGCACTGGAACGGCAATCCACTGTGTTCCCACTATAACCCATTGCTTCCCATTTTTTTAATGTATTATCTCCCCCTCTCTCACGCTGGATAGCAGAACTCCTTCGGGAAGGAAAACACATAGTAAGGAGGTCTTCACCAGTGCACCAGTCTTGCTTGTTGCTCTCTGACAATTGTCACTGTGTGTAACTTGGCAAGACTGATCCCTCAAAGACTAGAGAGGGAGATGGAAAAGGAATCTGTGCTAAGGAAAATGATATGAGCAAAGGACAAGCAGGCAAGGAGTGCCAGGTGCTCTTCATCCCAGTCAAACAAACCTACTTTCTGTCCCCTTGGATGATGCCTTCTATTTGAAAGACCCTCATATCTACTCAGCATCAAAACAAGGCTTTTTCCTTCTTCATTTTTTACTTAACAGGAATGAAGAAAACACAGTGGAAAGTTTTAAGGATAGATTAGACCAGGCAGAAAAAAGAATCTCAGAGCTTGAAGACAACTCTTTCAAATTAACTAAGTCAGTCAAAAATAAAGAATAGAGAATTAAGAGGAATGAACAAACCCTACAGGAAATATGGGATTATGTAAAACGGCCAAATATAAGAATCATAGGCATCTCTGAGGGTGAAGAAGAAAATGCACAAGGGCTGGAAAACCTATTTGAGGGAATAATTGAGGAAAACTTCCCTGGTCTTGCTAGAGATTTAGACATCCAGGTACAAGAAGGTAAATGAACACCTGGGAGATTCATTGCAAAGAGCCAATCACCAAGACACATAGTCATCAGACTGGGCAAAGTCAACACAAAGGAGGAACTTCTGTGAGCCATGAGGTGAAAACATTAAGTAACTTACAAAGGAAAACCCATCAGGCTAACTGCAGACTTTACAAGCCAGAAGAGATTGGGGCCCCATCTTCAGTCTTCTTAAACAGAACAACTGCCAGTCTAGAATTTTGTATCCTGCAAAACTAAGTTTCATAAATGAAGGAGAAATACAGACTTTTCCAGACAAGCACACACTGGGAATTTTTCAAGACCAGACCTGCCCTGCAGGAAATACTCAGAACTGCATTACACATAGATCAGCACAATAGACACCCACCAGAGTAAAACCACCCAAAAACTAAAGCTCAGAGCTCATATAAAATAATAGCACAAAAGGTAAAACAGAGCAATAAGGCACTACCCAGTAGGATGAACAGAACAGCATCCCACGTATCAATTCTATCAATCAATGTGAACGGTCTCAATGCCCCACTCAAGAGACATAGGCTGGCTGAATGGATGAAAAAAATACAACCCAACTATCTGCTGTCTCTAGGAGACACATCTAACCCACAAAGACTCATACAGACTCAAGGTGAAGGGATGGAAAAAATATTCCATGCAAATGGAAAACAAAAGAAGGCAGGTGTAGCCATTCTCATACCAGATAAAATTGACTTTAAATCAACAATAGTTAAGAAAGACAAAGATGGTCATTATATAATGGTAAAGGGAGCAATTCAACAAGAAGACATAACAATCCTAAATATTTATGCATTTAACACAGGAGCACCCAAATTCATAAAGCAAACCCTAGTAGATCTAAGCAAAGAGATAAACAGCAACATTGTAATTGCCGGGGACTTCAACACCCACTGACAGAACTGAACAGATCCTCCACACAGGAAATAAATAAATAAACACTGGACTTAAATGCGACTCTAGAACAAATTGGCCTCACAGACATTTACAGAACATTTTAGTCCAAAACTACTGAATATATATTCTTCTAATCAGCACATGAAACATTCTCCAACATGATTGATCATATCTTAGGCCATAAAACATGTCTCAACAAATTCAAAAAAATACAAATCACACTATGTATCTTCTCAGACCACAGTGGAATAAAACTAGAAATCAACTCCAAGACAAACACTCAATTCTACACAAAGTCATGTAAATTAAACAACTTGCTGCTGAATGATTATTGTGTCAGTAATGAAATTAAGAAGGAAATTAAAAGACTCCTTGAACTGCATGACAGAGAGGGCACAAGCTATCAAAATCTATGGGATTCAGCAAAAGCAGTCCTGACGGGAAAATTTGTAGCCTTAAATGCCTACATCAGAAAGACGGAAAGATCACAAATTAACAATCTAGTGACACATCTCAAGGAACTAGAAAAAGAAGAGCAAACCAAACCCAAAGCCAACAGAAGAAAAGAAATAACTACAGTCAAAGCAGAACTAAGCAAAATGGAAAACAAAAAAACAATACAAAGAATCAATGAAACAAAAAGTTGGTTCTTTGAAAAGATAAACAAAATTGATAGACCTTTTGCCAGTTTAACCAGGAGTAGAAGAGAAAGAACCCAAATAAGCTCAATCAGAAATGAAAAAGGAGATATTACAACTGATATCACAGAAATACAAAATATCATCTATGAATACTATAAAAATCTCTATGCACATAAACTTGAAAACGTAGAGGAAATGGACAAATTCCTGGAAACACATAACCTCCCAAGACTCAATCAGGAAGAAATAGAACTCCTAAACAGTACAATAATGAGCAAAAAGAGTGAAGCAGTACCAAAAAAAATCTTCCAACAAAAAAAGCCCGGACCAGATGGATTCACAGCCGAATTTTACCGGACCTACAAAGAAGAGCTGGTACCCATACTGTGGAAATTATTACATAACATCGAGAAGGAGGGAATGCTCCCCAACTCATTCTATGAAGCCAGTATCGCCTTGATTCCAAAGCCAGGAAAGGACACAACAAAAAGAGAAAACTACAGATCAATATCCCTTATGAATATAGATGCAAAAATCCTCAATAAAATACTAGTAAACCAAATTCAACAGCAAATCAAAAAAATAATCCACCATGACCCAGTTGGCTTCATTCCAAGGATGCAAGGATGGTTCAACATATGTAAATCAATAAATGTGATTCACCACATAAACAGAAGCAAAAACAAAGACCATATGATCATCTCAATAGACACAGAAAAAGCATTTGACAAAATTTATCACCCTTTCATGATAAAAACCCTCAAGAAACTAGGCACAGAAGGAACATATTTCAAAATTACACCCATAGCAAACATCATCCCAAATGGGGAAAAGTTGAAAGCATCCCCACTAAGAACTGGAACAAGACAGGGTGTCCTGTCCACTGCCCCTACTTCTATTCAACATAGTGCTGGAAGTCCTAGCCAGAGCAGTCAGGCAAGAGAAAGAAATAAAGGGTATCCAAATCGGGAAAGAGGAGGTCAATCTATCACTTTTTGCCGACAATCTGATCTTATATCTAACAAACCCCCAAAGCTCCACCAGGAGACTCCTAGAATTGATAAATTCAGCAAAGTCTCAAGTTACAAAATCAGTGTACACAAATCAGTAGCATTCCTATACACCAATAACAGTCAAGTTGAGAGTTAAACCAAAGACTCAATACCATTCACAATAGCTACCAAGAAAATAAAATACCTAGGAATACAACCAAGGAGGTGAACGATCTCTACAAAGAGAACTACAAAACACAGGAAAGAAATCGCAGATGACACAAACAAGTGGAAAAACATGCCCATGGATCAGTAGAATCAACAGTGTTAAAATGTCCATACTACTCAAAGTGTTCTACAGATTCAGTGCAATCCCCATCAAAATACCAACGTCATATTTCACAGATCTAGAAAAAATAAGTCTATGCTTAGTTTGGAACCAGAAAAGAGCCCAAATAGCCAAAGCAATCTTAAGCAAAAAGAACAAATCTGGAGGTATCACATTACCAGACTTCAAACTATACTACAAGGCTATAGTAACCAAAACAGCATGGTATTGGCACAAAAATAGAGACAAAGACCAATGGAACAGAACAGAGAACCCAGGTGTAAAACCACCCACATATGGCCAACTGATCTTTAACAAAGCAGACAATATACACTGGGGACAAGAAGCTCTATTCAATAAATGGTACTGGGAAAAATTGGATAGCCACATGCAGAAGAATGAAACAGGATCCATATCTCTCACCACCCACAAAAATTAATTTAAGATGGATAAAAGACTTAAATGTAAGGCATGAAACCATAACAATACTAGAAGAAAATGTTGGAAAAACTTTTCTAGATATTGGCCTAGGCAAAGAATTTGTGAAGAAGACTCCAGTGGCAATCACAGCAACAATAAAAATAAATAAATTGGACTTGATTAAATTAAAAAGCTTATGCACAACTAAGCAAATAATCAACAGAGCAAATATACAACCTACAGAATTGGAGAAAATATCCGCAAGCTACACATCTGGTAAAGGGCTAATAACAAGAACTTACAAAGAACTAACAAAGAACTCAAGCAAATCTGCAAGAAAAAAATCAAACAACCCTATTAATTATTGGACAAAAGACATGAACAGAAGCTTTTCACAAGAAAATAGACAAATGGCCAATAAACATAAAAAAATGCTCAACATCACTAATCATCAGGGAAATGCAAATGAAAACCACAATGAGATATCACCTTACCCCAGTTAGAATGGCTTTTATTAAAAAGTCCAAAAGCAATAGATGCTGGCATGGATGCAGAGAGAAAGGAACGCTTATATAGTGTTGATGGGACTGCAAAGTACAACCTCTATGGAAAACAGTATGAAGATTCCTCAAAGAACTAAAAGTAGACCTACCATTTGATCCATCAATCCCACTACTGGGTATTTACCCAAAGGAAAAGAAATAATTTTATCAAAAAGACACTTGCACTCAAATGTTTATTGCAGCACAATTCACAATCACAAAGATGTGGAATCAACACAAGTGCTCATCAATTCATGAGTGGATTAACAAAATGTGGTATACGTATACCATGGAATACTACTCAGCCATGAAGATGGGTGACAATGCCTTTTGCAACAATATGGACAGAACCGAAGACCATTATCCTAAGTGAAGTATCTAAAGAATGGAAAAACAAACACCACATGTACTCACTATTTTTTTTTTTTTGGATACAGAGTCTCACTCTGTCACCCAGGCTAGAGTGCAGTGGCATCATCATAGCTCACTACAAACTGAAACTCCTACGTTTCTCCTGTCTCAGCCTCCTGAGTAGCTGGGACTACAGGCGTGTGTTTCTCCTGTCTCAGCCTCCTGAGTAGCTGGGACTACAGGCGCGCGCCACTACACCCACCTAATTTTTTCTATTTTTTGTAGAGACGGGGTCTTGCTCTTGCTCAGAGTGGTCTCAAACTCCTGACCTCAAGTGATCCTCCTGCCTTGGCCTCTCAGAGTGCTAGGATTACAGCTGTGAGCCACCATGCCCGGCCTGTACTCATTATTAAATTGGAACTTATTGATGAGCACACATGTGCACAGAAGGAAGTAATACTCAGTGGAAATCAAGCAGGGGGAAGGGGGGAGGGGGGTGCGTGAAAACCTACCTAACAGGTACAATGAACACTAATTGGGTGATGGGCACACTTATAACCCTGACACAAGTGTTACAAATGTGATATATGTAACCAAAAACATTTGTACCCCCGTAATATTTTGAAATAATAAAAAAAAGAAAAGAAAAGCACTGGGGAAGGAATAAGTGAAAATAAAATAAAAACTTGTATTTTTCTTATTCTTAACTGACCTAACAGATAACAGTTTGTTCATAATAATAGCAACAATGTATTTGTATGCTTATGTACATATGTATGTGTGTATATATGTGACTGGTCTAAATGTGCCAATTAAAAGTGTGTGTGTGTATGTATGTATACATACACATATAAAAGGAATGAAGGACTCTTGGTCCTTCCATTAGATAGCAGTTTTTTAAAATGGTGACAATGTTGATGAAGATACAGTATCTTGAACATTTCTAGTGGCTTATGAATTGGTACAACATGTTTAAATATATACTTGGAAATATGAATCTGGAGCCATAAAAATGTACATACACTTTGACTCAAGGATTTCTGCTTTGGGAACCTGTTCATAGAATATTATCCAAATTATGGCTATATACAAGAAGATATAAATCACAGTGAAAAATTAGGACAAACAAAATATCCAGCAATAAAGAATGATTAAATATGTTTTGTTTTCTCCCCTGATCAATGGCTATTATTTTGCCACCATTAAAAATGAGAGTTATCTACTGAAATATTTACACATGAAATGATTTGGTGCTGGAAGTTGCATGAGAATAATTCAGAGTAAAATGAGGAAGTGGATAAGAGTATAGATGGGCTGGGAGTCAATAACTGTTTCCTCTGGTGATGGCTATGTAGGGGTTCATTATACTATTTGCTGTAGTTTTTTATGTTTTAAAATCTTACATTAAAAACTTGAGGACTAAACTCTGATCTTTTTCTTTTGCCCAAATTCCTTTCTAAGGGGGCCTAGTGAGTCATACCTACAAATGATAAAATCTCAGTAAACAGGTTTTTATGATGAGGTTTACTTCCCGACCTGATTCCGGTATAGCATCACATGAAAGAAAGAAGACCCTTATTTTAACTCAAGCATTCCTTTCTGCTGATTCCTGGTCTTTGGAGAAAGCCTAACTCAGCCAATTGTCAGCTGAAGAATCCCTAAATCTTCCTATAACTTGTAAGCCACTGCTTCGAGTTCTCCTGCCTTAATCCCTAAACCCACCTATGACCTGTAAGCCCCCGCTTTGAGATAATGCACCTTTTTGGGCCAAACCAATGTATGCCTTCCATGCATTGATTTATGACTTTACCTGTAATCCCTGTTTCCCTAAAATGTATAAAACCAGACTGTAACCCAGCCACAGCGAGTCCACTTCCTCAAGGCTTCTTGGGTGTGGCTCTGGGTCATGGTCCTCAAATTTGGCTCAGAATAAACCTCTTTAAATTGTTTTACAGAGTTTGGCTTCTTTCCATTGACAAACTTTGTAAATGATGCTTATACAAATTGTGTTACAACAATGAAAACTGTAAAGATAGAATGTTATATGGAAAAGTAGGATAAAAATTAAATATAATTACAAATATAGAGAAATGTATTTGGAGAAAGACTGTAAGAAATAATCCAGGCTGGACATGGTGGCTCACACTTGTAATCCCAGCACCTTGGGAGGCCAAGGTAGGAGGATCACTTGAGCCCAGGGGTTGGAGACCAGCCTGGACAACATAGTGAGACCCTGTCTCTACAAAAAATTTTTTTTAAAAAAGGAAATAATCCAAAATAATAACTAATTGTTTTAGGATTGTAGTGGTATCAGTATTTTTTCCTTATTTTTACAAATTTTATGTCACAGAGTTATGGAATTTTTTAAATTAGAAAATAATATTGTAAAATGTTTACTTATCCTTCCTCATCTTTGAAATCTCAAATTTATTTACTCCTTTTAGCTTGGAATTGTTTTAGTTCTTGACAACACATCCCTATAAAACTCCTGCAGTCTCTGCATAAATTATCCTCTTTGTGTATTTTTGCCACACATTGAAAATCCTGAATTAGGTTTTCCACACTGCCTGGGTTACCTACGCTTGCTGCCCAAATGGGGTTTGCTTGTGAAATCCAAAGATTTTTAACACAAGTCTAAACAAAATATAATGTAAAAATTGCATCACTGGCATTTCAAAGACCACAAAAAGTGATTTTTAAATTATCTGATGTTTGGAACTAAGTCACTGCTTTTTCTTTTATGCCGAGAGTGAGAACAGCTTTTTTTTTTTTTTTTTTTCTGTATGTTCACTTTTTCCTTTGAGTCTCCTGGCTTCCATTCTAAAACTCAGTGTGGGAACCACAGCAACTGTTCAATAAGGGAGTGTAGATAGTGGTGTCCTGTTACATGAGGTGTTTTGTAGCTGTTGTCAGGGATATATACTGACACTTTCATGTTCTCTGTTTCTTTTAACTAGGAAGGTAGAGCGTGAAGTAAAAGCCCTGGCAGAACTTGATCATGTAAATATTGTTCACTACCATGGTTGTTGGGATGGATTTGATTATGATCCTGAGGGCAGTGGTTACAGTACTGAGAATGGCGACTATGATCCTGAGCACAGTACAGATAATTCAAGGTAATTAAAAAAAATTCTCATAGCCATAATAGGATGGAAGGAAACTATGATTTACTATGTGTGGTCCCCTGTATAAGGCCATTAATCATCACATTTAATAATCACAACCACCTCAAAGAGACACTGTTATCTCTCCATCCCGCAGGTAAGGAGACAATGACAGCCTTTTCTTTGCTCCTCTCCATGCTCCAACCTTGTTTTAAAACCCTATTTTACATCCTAAGCTGTTTTTAAAATCTCAGGTTTAGCTTTCCTGACTCCATTGTTTAATGTATAGTCTTGCTTCTGTGAGTGGCTTTAGTATAGGCCACAGATGCAGTCTTGTGAAGAAAGTTTCAACATGCAGATGCTGCATCTGGGGGCTCCCTCCTCAGCTGCCAACACTTTTCTGTCCCTCTCTTCAGGCCCTGATTGGTGTGGTGCAGTCAAAGGGTCTCTTTGAAATGCAGCTACACCACTTATTGTGGGGTGGTGGGCAGTGAAAACAACTTTAAGACAATGAGCTGTGGTGGGAGCACCCCCACCTTGCATCCCTGAAGTTTTGTCTCACTTAAGCCACTGCCAAAGGACTGGAGATTCCAAAGAGCTGGCATCCACCTTTGAAAGTCACTCAGCCTTTCTTGGGGACAGTCCTCGCAGTGAAATCCTGAGGCCACTGGGGACCGGTGCATTCGTTGTCTTCTGCCTCAAGCCCCATCTCCATCCTGTGTAACTGAGAACTTTATCATCAATTTTAGGAGTTATTGACCATCAGCTTTCAGCAGGACTTACAGGACTTTTTCAGCTTTCAGCAAATTCTTCACTACCTCTTTCTGTTTTCTAGCCAACATATATACAAAGAATATAAATTGATATTGAGGCCAACTTAGTCCAGAAAAAAATATAAAACATGATTAGCAAAAATCAATCCACCAACTTATATCTCATAGCAATTTGTTGACACTTTTAGAGTACTTACCCTGTACTGTTGTTTCAGGTTTGTTTTTCCTTTACCTCTCTCATCTTAGACTACAATCCCCGTGATGGCAAGGACAGTGTTTAACTCATTTTCTCATCTTTAGGTGCTTATTCTGTGCCTTTCACAGAATAGATGCTCAGTAGATCGATGGTGAATTAAACTATTTCAACATTATACTATATAATAGTAAAATTTGGTTCTCTGCAACTCCATTATATTAGTGCTCCTATTCCTATGTACTAGCAAAGGTGATCAAGGATCTTCAGCAGTAAAGAATGGGCAGGCTCATACTTTATGAGTTAGCTAAATGAAAAAAGCTCTGGACATCTGGAAACTTAAGATTTAAATAAAAAATGGTTTATTATTATTTTGATTTAAATTTATTACACTTAGATTTTTGTTTTGAGACATGTTTTGGGGTTCTTAAGAAGATAAGTTATAATTTTTTAAAAAATGTATTTTTTATAAGTTAATTTTTATTGTTACCTTTAACTTACTGACTTTTATATCCAGACCAAAGACTAAGTGTCTTTTCATCCAAATGGAATTCTGTGATAAAGGGACATTGGAGCAATGGATTGATAACAGAAGAGGCAAGAAACCAGACAAAGCATTGGCTTTGGAATTCTTTGAACAAATAACAACAGGAGTGGATTATATACATTCAAAACAGTTAATTCATAGAGATCTTAAGGTAAGTGGAAAATGTACTTTATTAGTTGATAAATATAATTTAGTAATTTTTAAATCTGTCTTCTTTAGTTTTAGAATTGTGATTGTCATGAGGAAATAACATCTCCGATCCTCTGAAATTAGAATGGGTCTGGAACTTGCCCTGTTACCATTCCATAGAACTACTCAGAAGATCTCCAGGCCTCGTGAACTTGTGACAATGAACCCTGTAGGAAGGCCCGTTCACTTCTGGTCCTATTTAGCTGACAGTCATATCTCAGTTGACTATTATCTTTCGTACATTGAAACATTTCCATGCAAATTATTACTGTGGCTGGCATAGCCAATTGGTGGCTCCATCCCTGCCTCTGCTGCTCCTCAGGCTTATTTGAGAGGCAGAAGGGACTCTGTTGACTGTAGCTTTGGGAACATGGTTCCCTAATCTCTCAATTACTCTTGAGGGCAGTCACAGTTCCTGGGTCCAGAGTCTAGTATTTTCTTCACTCCCATGTTTAGGACATTTCAGTAACCTAAACTTTGGAACATGTATCATCCCTTAGTATATTCATTTTCCTCTGGCTTTCATGGTCTGGACAAGCCATTTTCCCATTTTTCCTTCTCATCAAAATGAAGGAAGAAGAGAGACAGAACAACTTTTCACAATCTCCCCTGCATACGCTAGTCCCTGTGACTCACGTATTCCTGTCATAAACTGGCCATGCTTAATCCTATCCCTTTGCTCATGTTTTTCTCTCATAGGACACTCTTCTCTCTGTCCCTTGTGGTCCCAATTCCTTTATTTAGCCTTTTCTGATCATTCTGGATCTTTCTTTTTCTGTTCTAGGCAGAAGCACCTTATATATGGGTCTTGGCTATCTGCTCACCCCACCTGTATAAAACAGTCAGGAATAAGGAATGAAGCAAAAAATTTCTTTGAGAAAAATAAGTGCCCATGTATAGCTGTTTGTTAGGCCTAGGTAGGAATTAATGGCCTCTAAAAGGTATTGCTTCCTTGGTCTGCCCAGGGGCTGGATATCCAATGCCTTGGTGTTTGAGTCCACCTGGTTCCAATATCTCTCTTTAACAATATCTGAAGGTGTTCTTTGAAGTTGGAACATTATCAGGACTATGTTCAAAAGGATAAATTTAGAGTGACTTTACCTTCACTTTGGAATAAATCACACATGTATTTAAATAACAAACTAAGCACAATTTTTTATATACACAATAATTTGCAAATAAGTGCAGAAGTTTAGGCGTTAGCTTCCTGGTCCTCCTCAGAATGAATTAGTGAAATTCTGACTGGTGCCCACCTCTTGTCTGCCAACTCTCTCCTGTATCCTGCACTCTCTGTGCCCTGTGTCATGTCTATTTGCAGAGAATTTTTGCTCTGGCTGCAGTTGCTCAAAAGTCAGACTTTAATACTGAGCCTTCTTTCATCTCGTACGACTTTTCTAGCTCTCACTGCCACAGTTGCTGATTTCTTTCATCTGATGAAGATGCAAGTGAAGAAGTACGCTTTTGGGGTTATGCTTTGCAAAATAGCAGCTGTAGGTAGCTTTGCCAGAGAATGGTCTTTCTCCATTACAGCCCTTCTTATAAAAGTCTCCAAGTGCTCACCACTTCCTTTCAGAATCCTAAGAACTAGACCAGAAGCGCTGGCAAGGGACATAGGGGTGTCTGGATTGAGAGCTTCCTGTCTGAGGGGGCTTTTCTATAGAAGGTCCAGTCTCTTAACAGGCCCAGGCTCTTTGGTCAGCCTCGTTTCTGTGCCTCCTACACAAAGTTTGCACCCTTATTTCATGTTCTGCAGCCCTGCATTTTGTCTAATTGTACTATAACTGACTAGACAAATGTGGCATTATTGTTTTTCTTTTCCTTTTTAATGACCTATAAAAAGTGATCTGATATTCTTACTACATAGTCTCATCCAGCTTAGATATTTACACATTTATCATAAAGTCAACCTCCTGTTTCTCAGAGGCAGGTTATAGCCTTATGTGGGACTAGCAGTTTCATTTGCAAACCCAACATATTCCTACGTTGTAACTTGAATATAGCATAAGAACATTTTTCTCTCCACTTCCACCCCACACATATTTACAGCCTGCCATCTGTATTTTTGGCGTTAGGTTCCAATCTAGTTGTTATTAATGGAATTCTAATCTAACTGCTAATTTCTGCATGGGCCATCTCAGCTCCTCTATCAGCCATCGCTGGGGCTTGTGGCCTCTTCTCTCTCGGTTCCTTTACTGGACCCTCTCCTAAGTGTTATCCCATAGAGTCTGTGTGTGTATAGCCCAGCATTGTTTTGAAAGTCTAGCCTTTTCAAGAATGGCAAAATATTAATTTCCTTACCCACTACTTTCCTGTTTTTATGGTGTTTAGAATATTGGTCAATACCTTCTACAAAGCTGTGGAATGGGGACGACCACTTCTCATTCTGTTCCTCCTTTTTTTCTTTTCTAGGAAATATGCTTAAAGAATTGCATGGAAAAAATATTTTAGTGCTGGTTATTAGCTTCTGGTTAACTTGGTATGCTTTCAAGGTGGGGGACTTATGTTTGTTAAGAAGTTGTCAGGGGCTTGGAGCAATTGACATAAAAAAGGCCCTCAGGAGAAATTCTGCACAGGGTGATCTGCAGTATTGCTGGGAATGGACTCATTCAGAGAATCTCGAAATTGGAAGGGATCCTAAGGGTGTCTACTTCAACCCCCATCATATGGGGACTCATGCATGTAGGGTTTCCTCAAGTGGATGGCCAGCCTTGTCCTGGGATGGGAAACTCTTAACTCCCCTTCTTTGGACAACACTATCAGGACATTAGGATATATTAAAGCAATTCTTTTGGTCATTTCCACCTTCTAGTCCTGGATCCATCCCCTGGGACCATGCAGAATGAAGCCACTGTACACTTGACAGCTCCTCAGATATTTGAAGGTAGCCATGCCCCAAGCCGCCTCTGCTGTCAGCTAAAAATTCCTTACTTCCTTCAGCTGGCATTATAAAGACCAGTGATAGTAAATTCCCTGATTTGGGCTACTTTTGTGTAAGGGTAAAAGTCCTATACGTAAATATACAAATAGCCACTGATAAATATGATTTGGACATGTCGTAATAGTATGTCAAATTGGTACATATAAATTACATATTGTTTTTTTCCATAGCCAAGTAACATATTTTTAGTAGATATAAAACAAATAAAGATTGGAGACTTTGGACTTGTAACATCCCTGAAAAATGATGAAAAGCGAACAAGTAATAAGGGAACTTGGCGATACATGAGCCCAGAGCAGGTAAGGTCCCTTTCCTTTCTGTCTATATATATTTTACTTCTTTTATTTTTTCAAATGATAAAAATAGTAGACACTTCTTATGAAATTAAAACAGTTCAGAGTAGACAGAATAAGAATTGAAAATTCCCCTTAACTTTCCTCTCCACTCCTACTCTTCTCATCAGTTTGTTCTTTGTCCTTGTAGATAATTTTCTGTGAGTTATAAAAACACATAAATACATTTACATACGCAGACATTTTTTACAAGGAAGTATTTTGTGATAGTTACATCACAAAATAACATTACAAAATAATTATAATGTTATTTTGTGACTTGATTTTTTCACTCAACAATATATCATAATCTTTCCGTATCAGTACAAATAGATCTACCACATTCTTTTTTAACAACTGTACTGTATTTCAAAGTATAGAGATACCATAATTTATTTAACTATTTTCTTAGTGAAGGGTATTTATTTAGGTTGTTTAGAACTTTATACATTTACAGACATGTCATATGCCTTTCTCCTTGTCTTTGGGTCCAAGAACAAATATTTCTATGATAATCTATGATAGATTCCTTGAGTGAAATGATTGAATAGAATGATAAGTGCATTTCAATCTTGATAAATGCTGCCTAATTGTCATTCAAAAAAAGTGATTCTGATAATACTCTCCTTGCAAAGAGTATAAGAATTCTGCTTTATCACACTCTCAATCAAACTAGGATACTATCAGTCTCCAGTTTTGGCCAGTGTGATCAATCAGTATATTGCTATTTTAGTTAGCATTTTCCAGATTTTTATTAAGGTATGCCGTCTTTTCATGCATTTACTTACAGTTTTTTTGCAAATTCTCTATTCCTATCCTTTTCCCATTTCTCATCATTAGGTTGTCTTTTTCTAACATATTCATAAAGAATCTTTATGTATTTTGCGTGTTGATTCTGTATCTAACCAATTACAAAATTCTTCCCCTTGACTGTCACTTCTTTGTTTATAATGTCATTTGTGGCACAGAAGCTTTTCAGTTGTCATATTTATCAATACTTTCTTCATGGCTGCTGGGTTTCACATTTTTATTTTGGAGGCTGCTCCTACCACAAGATTATAAAAATATTTTGGTTTTGCTAATGCAGAAAATTAATTCTAACTTGAATTGGTTTTTGTGTATGTATGAGGAAGGGATATAATTTGACTTTTCTCATGTGAATATGCAATTGTTCCATCACCATGTATCAAGTAGTTCATGATTTAAAATGCTATTTTAAGGAAAATTTATAGAGACAGAAAGTAGAACAGAGGTTACCTGGAGGAAGAGAGGAGTAAGAAGTTGTTGTTTAATGGGTAGAATTTCTGTTTGGGGTGATGAAGTGTTCCGGAAATAGATAGTGGTGATGGTTATACAACATTGTGAAGGTACTTAATGTTACTGAATTGTACACATGAAAATGGCTAAAATGGTACATTTTATGTTATATATATTTTACCACAGTAAAAAATGCAATTTTATCATATATGAAATTTTTAACATATATTTTTAACATATGAATTTTATCATATATGAAATTCCCATACATTCATAGGTCTGTTTCTGGACTCTATTCTATTCCATTGATTTATTTTATATTTTTCTCTTTAATATTATACTGTTTTAATTATTTTAACATTATAAAGTAGGGTTTAGTATTTGAACTGCAGGACCTGCAGTTTTAAGATGCTCTTAACTATTCACATTTGTGATTCCAGTGGACTCTAGAATCATCTTGTCATGTTCCATAACTGCTGTTGAGGATTCTTTTTTTTTAATTTAATATATATATATATTTTTTAATAGAGATGGGGTCTCGCTCTTGCTCAGGCTGGTCTCGAACTCCTGAGCTCAAGCAACATAGCGAGACCCCATCTCTAGAAAAAGTTAAAAAGTTGGGCAGGCATGGTGGTGTACACCTGTAGTCCTAGCTACTCAGGAGGCTGAGGCAGGAGTATCGCTTGAGCCCAGGATTTTGAGGTTACATTGAACTATGATTGGGCCACTGTACTCCTGGGCAACAGAGCAAGACCCTGTCTCTGGAAAAAAAAAAAAGGAGCAATCCTCTCACCAGGAGGCCAGTGTTTCATTGGGAGCAATAATACAACCTACCTCAAGGTCATTTTTATATTCTTCAGTGAAGTTTTTTTTGTTTGTTTATTTGTTTTCCTATTATTCTTTGGGCTCAGAAAACTTCAACAAAGTTTTTAAAAAATTTTGGTCTTTATGAAGATTGTTTATATTTTTAAAGTTTTCTCCAGAATATGTATAGTGTTTTGCTATTAAAATGAGATTCCTTATATCTAATTGGTTATTGGGGAAGCTATTTATTTTATCTTGTTTATTTATTTATTATTTTATTTATTTATTTTTTAGACAAGGTCTCACTCTGTTGCCCAGGCTAGAGAGCAGTGGTGTCTCATAGCTCACTGCAACCTCAAACTCCTGGGGGCTCAAGGGGTTCTCCTGCCTCAGCCTTCTGAGTGTCTGGGACTACAGGTACCCGCCACCACGCCCGGCCAATTTTTCTATTTTTTTGTAGAGAAGGGGTTTCGCTCTTGCTCAGGCTGGTCTGGAACTCCTGGCCTCAAGCAATCCTCCCGCCTAGGCCTCCCAGAGTGCTATGATTACAGGCACGAGCCATTGTGTCCAGTCGAAGCTATTGATTTTAAAAAATACATTTCTTTCTTTTTAATTGTGGTAAAATATACATAACATAAAATTTACCATCTTAATCATTTTTAAGTGTATAGTTTAGTGGATTAAGTATGTTCCCATTGTTGTGCTGTCACCACTGTTATGTCCACATAATTCTATTCATTTTGCAAAACTGAAACTGTCCCCATTAAAGAATTCCCCATTACCCACTCCCTACAGACCCAACAGCCACCATTCTACTTTCTGTCTCTATGAATTTGACTACTGTAGATACCTCATATAAGTGAAATCATACACTATTTGTCCTTTTGTTACTGGCTTATTTCACTCAGCATAGTGTCCCAAGGTTTCTCCATGTCATGGCATGTGTCAGAATTTCCTTCCTTTTTAAGGCTGAATAATATTCCATTGTGTGTATATACCACATTTTGTTTATCCATTTATCCATCAATGGACACTTGAGTGGTTTTCACCTATCGGCTATTGTGAATAATGCTGCTTGTGAACATGGTTGTATAGGTATTGATTTTTGAATATTTATCTTATATATAGTCTCATTAATAGTTTTTTATTTTGGTTGATTGCTTATTATTTATTTTTCATCTTTTGGGTTGTTTATCCTGTTTTTCTTTTTGATTATAAATGCCTTTTAAAGATTATTTTACTGGCAATATAGCTTTCAAAATACCTCCACTGTTTTGCCATCCAGTAATAAATATACTGAGCTGTCTGATGGTTTGAGAATCTAGAATGGAGAGGGTACTTCCCTCTTCCTTTTGGAAAAATTTAAGTTTTTTTGTGGAGTGTGAAAGTAGAACACAATAGGAGGATAATGGCTTCTTTTAAACTATCACTTTATTAAATATCTCCTGCATCCTATACTGTCACCCTCAAAATATTTTTTATCATTGTGCTTTTCTTTTTATTAGGTATTTTTTTAAATTTAAAAACATTTTGTTGAGGAATAATTTATATACCACAAAATGCACAGATCTTAAGTGTACATTTTTGAGTTTTGACAAATGCATACACCTGTGTAACTTCCAAGCCTATGAGTATGTAGAACATTTTGCTCACCCAAGAAAATTCCCTTAGGCCCCTTTCTAGTCAACCACTCCCTCCCCACTGTCCAGAGGCAACCAGTACTCAGCTTTCTATCACGAGAGCTTAGTTCTTCCTGTTCTTTACCTTCATATGAAGGGAATCATATAGTATGTACTCTTTTGTATTAAATTTCTTCATTCAAGGTAATGTCTGTTGGAAAATCTTTAGTTGTTGCTTATACCAGCAGATAATTTCGTTTTATTGCTGCATAGCAGCCCATTGTACGAATATGCCACAATATGTTTATCCATTCTTTTGCTGATGGATGTTTGAATTATTTCTAGTTATGGAATATTGTAAATAAATATGCTATGAACATTTGCATGCAAGTCACCTAGTGGGCACTATTTTAAGTGCTTCACCTGCTGCATCTCATTCAACCCCACGATCCATCTCTCAGGTTGATACCATCATTATCCCCATTTTACAGTTGAGATCATTTCCATGTTGATAGTTAATTTACACAGATAATTCAGCTATTCAGTGGTAGAGATTTGAACCTGTACAGTCAGATGCCACAGATCTTGCTAATAAACAGATGTTGTTGTGTGATATAAGATATTTTAGTCAAATAACTTTTTTTGGCTTTAGAAGGCATGGATATTTACGTAAAGTAAATAACAAAGGTAAATATATTTTGGTTTCATCAGATTTCTTCACAAGAATATGGAAAGGAAGTGGACATCTATGCTTTGGGATTAATTCTTGCTGAACTTCTTCACATATGTGACACTGCTGTGGAAACATTTAAGGTAAATAATTTAAGGAAAGAATTAAGCAACAAAAATTATTGACTATCACCTTCAAAGTGCTGCTACAGACAGTTACTGCCTTTGTGTGTGGATGGGCTTGAACCTATTATAATAGTATCTGACTGCAAACGAAATATGAATTTTCTCTCTCCCAAGTTTTGGCAACCATTTTGTTCAAGACCAAAAACTTTTATTTTCTTTGGAAGGCATGTACACCTCATAGCACTCCTAGTTGAGTCAGTCAGTAAAGTTTTATTGATCAACTACTTTGCATTAAGACACTATGCTAAGTGCTATAAAGGTTATTAAAATGAACATGCCTTGTTCTCAAGGAGCTGATTTTCTAAAATGAAAAATAATGTAAATGTTTTAGGAGAAGGCATAAAGTCTGTGGAAGCAGCTAGGAGGGAGATCTTTCCAGCTGGGTTTAGGTTTCATGGAGGCAGGTAAGCTGGGCTCTGAAGGATCAGTTGGCTTCTAATAGTTCAGAATAGAAAGAAGGAGATTCCAGCATGGAGACAGGGATGTGCAGAGGTATTTGGGAGCAGCAGGCAGTGTAGTTTTATTGCAGCATATAAGTTACAAGGAAGTGGTGCTCAATGGAGCTGGAAAGACAGGTTGGGGCTAAGTTGAAGAAAGAATATGGACTTTCTTGTTTAGGCAGTGGGGAGCCCCTGAAGGCAGTAGGCAACTGAGTATCTTACTCTGGAGCACAGGAAAGACGACTTGCCTGGAGTCAATAGTCTTATCGTCTGCAAAATCGATAGAAAATACCTATTGCATAGGCTTCCAAAAAGGATGAAGGGAGATAATGAATATGAGGTACTTACCACTTCACACCGTAATGTTAGGATGGTTGTTGGATTGGGGCCAGGGTGGGTGGCAGGGAGTCCTGCTTGCTTCTTGGCCAAAGAGACTTTCCCAAAGATCTGGTAATATCTTAGATTTAGGGTATCCTCAGACTTTAGTGCTTTCTGTTTTTCCTCCCAAGTAAATAATTTACTAATAAATATACATATGTGTGTATGTTCTATTTTCAGATTTTCAAAGAGCTGAGGAATGGCATCTTCTCAAATGTATTTGATAACAAAGAAGTAAGCACTTGAAAATAATCAGAATTTTATTTCTTTCAATGTTTTATTTCTCAGTATTGACTCTCACTATCATTACAGAAAATTCTTCTACAGAGATTACTGTCAAAGGAACCCAAGGAGCGACCTACCACATCTGAAATACTGAACACCGTATCAATGTGGAAGGATATCCCGGAGAAAAAGAAACGAAACACATGTTAGGGCCCTTCTGAGAACGTATCCTGCTTCTGTTATGGGATTTTTCTTTAATCACCTAAAATCTGTTAGGGAATGTCAATATCAATTTAACTTTTATTTTCATTTTTTCCCCTTCATCTTTTTACTTCAAAAACATTCTTATATTTGACTTTCCAGGCTCATTTTTTTATTCTGAAGATAGAAAAAAGCCTTCCCATTTTCTTCTTTATACCAATTAATGAATCAGCGAATTAATACATATTTACTGGACCAAGGCATGCTGGCTCCTATCTGTAATCCCAGCATTTTGGGAGGCTGAAGTGGGAGGGTCGCTTGAGGCCAGGAGTTTGAGACCAGTCTGGACAACGTAGCAAGACTTGTCTGCAAAAAAACCAAAAAAATTAGCCAGGCTTGGTGGCATGTGTCTGTAGTCCTAGCTACTTGGGAGGCTGAGCCCAGGAGTTCAAGGCTGCAGTGAGCTATGATCACGCGATTGCACTCTACCCTGGGCAATAGAACAAGACCTTGTCTCTAAATATATACATATAAAATTAAATGTCTACTGGTTCTAGGCCAAAAATTGTAAGATCTTTGTCTGCCTTAAATAGCTTACAAGCCAGTTAGAGAAATATGGTACCCATAAAACAATGTGATGTACAACTTTGGAAAACAATTTGGCATTATCTAGTAAAGCTGAAGCTGTGAATACCCTCAAAGACATCAATTCTATGGCTACCAACATACCTACAAGACTGTTCATGAAAACCTGTTTATAATAGCCAAAAGAAGAGGAAATGACCATAATCCCCATCAAAAGGAGAATAAAAAAATTATATTCACACATTGGAGTACTATATAGTATTGAAAATGAATGAATTACAGCTAAATGCAATAACAATACCTCTTTTAGGAACATAATGAAGTGAAAAAAGGTTTCAGAAAATACGTACAGAATATACAGGGCTGTCCAGATATTTCATGGCTGGATATTTTCTGGACAGCCCTTGTATATCCATTTATATGAAGCTCCAGAACGTGCAAAAATAAATTATTTTGTTTAGGAATCCAAACAAATGTGGTAAAACAATAAAGGGAAAGAAGAGAATGAGAAATACTAGGTTCTGGGTAGCGGTTATCTCTGGTGAGAAAGGGGAATGACATGATTAGGGAAGTGGACTTCAAAGGTAATGGTAACTTTTTCTTCAACTGGATATTGAGTCCACTAGTGTTTGCTGCATATTCTTTTTATCTTAAGTACATTTTGTATCCATTATAATAAATGCTTTAAAGAAAAGGTAACTGTGCTGTAAGGCAGCAACTAAGGACAGAAAATAGTCAATCTGGAGGGGCAAGATCACTTTCTACCAGGCACAGGGCTTAGAAGTGACATTCCAGTTAGATTTCCAAGTATGTGAGGAAGTTAAATGATCAGAGAGAAGACCACCCAAGCAGTCCAGGCAAGGGGCAGGGCATGAGTTCTGGAAAAGATATATTTGAAGAACATTGGGTATGCTAGTTTGTTGCCCTGAATTGCTGTAGGCAATGCTGGAAGGTAATTTGGATTGCATTTTAGAAGACCCTGAGGATTAATTTCAACTTTAGAGCAACTGTTTTTGTTTTGTGTTACTATAGAGGAATACCTGAGGCTGGGTAATTTATAAAGAAAAGAGGTTTATTTAGCTCACACTTTGCAAATTGTCCAAGAAGCATGGCACCAGCACCTGCTTCTGGTGAGGGCCTCAGGCTGCTTCCATTCATGGTAGGTGAAGGGGAGCCATCATATGCAGAGATCACATGTTGAGAGAGGAAGCAAGAGAGGGGAAAGCTGCCAGCCTTTAGACCTTTAAACAATCAGTTCTGGAGGGAACTAATAGATTGAGAACTCACACCCTCCCCCAGCTTGCTGCCCCCCCTCCATTGATCTATTCATGAGGGATCTGCCCCCACAACTCAATCACCTCCCATTAGGCCCCACCTCCAACACTGGGAACCAAATTTTGGCATGAGGTTTGGGGGGACATATATCTAAAGTATAGCAGCAACCAACTATCATCCTAAAACTGCCATGTAATTTTATGATTTTTAAAATGAGCCAAATTTAGGCAAGGCAGAAAACGAGAAAACTCACAGTAAGAGAAAATACTCTCATAAAGGCTTATAGCTATTTTTAAAAAGGGTTCATAAAAAGTAGTTAATATGTTTTTCAACTCCCAATGCAGTATTTGATTAAGGCAAGGTTCATCCATCAATGCTAAAACTATTGGATGAAAAGGTATTGAGAAGCAGGATCTTCACAAGGATTTAAATATAATCCCACAGATGATACATCAATTATAAAGAGGAAAATGTATCTTTACAATGGAGAGATCTTGTGGTCACCACAGTAACCAAGTGATTCAATTTAGCATCACCCAAGGTGGAACAACCTAACATCATATCCCTCCTGATGTGGTGTAAGAATTATACAATACTACCTATTTAGTGTTCTTGCCCAAAGTGTTTAACTGGAATTTAATTATGAGGAAACTATTAGACAAATCTGGAATGTAGTCATTCTATAAGACTTGGGCTTCTCAAAAAGTCAGTGTCATTTAAAAAAAAAGTAGGGGAACTATTCTAAATAAAAAGAGACAATGACCAAATAAATGCAATGCTTGAATCTTTACTGTACTCTGCTATTAATATTAAAAAAGAAAAAAACCCAGCAAACAGATATAAAAGACATTTTTGGGATAACTGAGAATATTTGAGTATAGACTATATATTAACAATATAGAATGACTGTTAACTTTCTTAGGTGTGATAGTGTATGCAGAAAATGATTTATTCTTAGGCAATGCATGCAGAAATATTTAGAGGCAAAGTGTAATGATGTTTGTAACTTTCAAATGTTCAACAAAAATCAATGTGAAGGTGCTCAGATCAGAAAAGAGCAAAAAGAAAAAAAAATCAATGTGAAGGGAGGGAGGAGGAGAGAGATAGAAGAAGTGAATGTGGCAAAATGTTAACCACTGAACATTTTGTTAACCAAATATTAACCAAAATGTTAACCACTGAATTTATTGGTAAATCTAGGTCAAGCTATACAGGTGTTTGTTGTATTTAAGCTTTTCTGTAGGTGTGAAATTTTTCTGGGTGCAGAGAAATCTTTTTTAAAAAACTAATATTATCTGGTTTTGATGAAGGAGGCTGTACTTAAAAGAAAAATTACATAATGTGGCCAATTAGTGAGAATATAACCTTATTTTTACCTTCCCTCATTTTACTATTTCTACTCTTATGAAATAAATGTAGCATCTTTTAGCAGATTTTATTTGTGAGTGTATATTTTCTTAGCCTCAAAAATATAGTAAATAAAAAATATCTTTTTAATCAGAAGAGGAGAGAGGCAAGAGCCAGGGACCTTATTTACTAATTAAAATGCACACACACAGAAATTTTGAAAGAGCCATTTTGATCTAGTTGCCTCACTAGAAACAGACCTTCTAGGGAATTTTAATCAATAAACACATTATTTATATCGAATATACACATATTTAACATACTTAACATTACAGATGCACACATAACACATTAAATATACTCAGCATATATAAATATGCACAAACATATACATACATGTATGTGTGTGTATGGCCAGCTACATAATTTGTGGGACCCAGTGCAAATGAAAATGTAGGGCCCTTGTTTAAAAATTAGGTGTGGGGCACTTCTGAGCATGGCCTTGTACAACTGCACATGTTGATGTCCATGAAGCTAGTCTTCTGTGTGTGCATATATGTGTGAATATATATATGCATATGAGTATCTGAGAAGAAATGTTTAAAAGTCTAAATACAAGCTTTTCTAAGTCTCTGCTATCTGGTCACTTACCAGCGACATAACTCACTGAGTGGGAACCATAACTTGAGGCTCCTGGCATGTCAACTTTTAATTTTGGAATATTGAATAATTTCAATATTATTCATATTTGCTTTCATAAATTTTGTTCAGACACACAAGAAAATAGAACAATGAAACTCCATTTACCCATCACCCAGCTTTAGAAAATATCAATATTTTGCTTTTTTTTTTTTTTTTTTACATCTAGCCCCTTCCTTTTTTGTTTGTTTTTTTTGCAGGAGTATTCTGTAGTAAATCTCAGACATTGTATCATTTCACTTGTAAATACTTAAAAATATATCTCTAACAGATAGCCTTTTTATCAAAACCACAATATCACTGTCATACCTCCTAACATTAACAATATTTCCTTAATTGTCATGTAATAGTCTGTATTCAGCTTATCACCTCAAAAATCTTTTTATTGGCTGTTTATATCAGGATCCAGCATTGCATTTGGTTGATGTCTCTTTCATTCTGTAACATTTACCCCTGTGTTTACTTCTTTTTTCTTGCCTTTTGAGGAAGGAACTGGATCATTTTGTCTTGTAGAATTTACTCCATTCAGGTGTATTGTTAGATCTGGAAGCTTGATTTGATTCCAGGTCAATTTTTTTCCCCCAGAACACTCCACAGGTGACGTTGTATACTTTCTTTTGCATCACTTCAGGAGGAACATGATGTCTGGTTGTTCCACTTTCTGTGATTTTAAGATTGATCGGTGGGTTCTGGTGATACCACCCCCTATAACGTTTCTCATCTATCTTTCACCTAATGGTTTTAGCAGCCATTGTTGATTGTCGCCTGGATCCATTATTTCATTTGAGGCGTTGTAAAATAGTGATGTTCTGATTTTATCAAACCTTTTGCATTTACCATCTAAGATTCTTCTGTAAAAAACTTTCTCTAAGGCTGAATGGGAAGGATGGGATAAATATTTGATTTATTGATGTTTTGAATGAGTTAGTGCTCTAGCAACCTCCAAAAGTGACAAATGAGTATTTTCTTAATGCAGGGGTATGGCCCAACCAGTAGTTTGAAATAGTGGGTTTAGAATGGAGCTGGAAGAGACTATATTTGAATGGTGAGAACACTAAAAGACTAAGAGGGCCTGAACATCAAGAGGGGACAGAACCAAGAAAAGTTGGTAACAACTGGATGTGGGGATTAAGGAAAAGAAAAGCATCAAAGATTACCTCCAGGTTTGTTTGAAGGTGTGAAGCAGCATTCTTATGCCATTAAAGGAAATACAGGTCTCAGTCAGATTAACTCCAAAAGAGCCACTCACATTTGAGAGGTATTTTATTTGTCTCACACTTTTACCTAACACAGTTTTTAGTAATTTATACTAGAATTGAAGGCAGTAGTGGGGCCACCATACATCTGTCAACATGGTGAAGTAAAGCACATTTGGGAAGGAAGATGTTGAATCCCATTTGGAGATCCTGAGTTTCAGGTGCTACCAGAACATTCAGGTGAAGAAACATCTCCATTGACATGTTTACTCTTTATCTCTAAACAGCCATCCTGGCCTCAATGCCCACAATTCTGTATTTGTAATTATGACCTATCCTAATCCTGCATTTCCTCAAAATGGTCACAGATGAAGGGGCCACAGTTGATACGTGTATAGTGACACCACTAATGGCCTAAATCCTAACTAAAAACTGTGTAATAGGCCAAACTGTGAGGCAAATAAAATACTTCTCAAATACGTGTGGCTCTTTTGGGGTTAATTTGATTGAGACCTGTATTAATTTCTTATGGGTGCTGTAACTAACAAATTACCATAAACTTGGGGGCTTAAAACAACACACATGTATTCTTACTGTGCTGGAGGCCAGAAGTCTAAATGAATTTCACTGGGCTAAAGTTTTGGCAGGGCTGTGCTCCTTTGGAGGCTCCCATGATGCATCCCATGTTCAGTGTTTCCTGAATAAGCCCCAGCCACACAGGTCTGCACAGTTTTACCTGAATAGGCTTTTGTACTCAATGGCTCTCTCCTGTGGTTTCTGCCTGAAATTCCCACCCCTGTTTTTTTAGACAGGGTCTTGCTCTGTTGCCCAGGCAAGAGTGCAGTGGCATCATCATAGCTCACTGCAACCTCAAAGTCCTGGGCTCAGGCGATCCTCCTGCCTTAGCCTCCTGAGTAGCTGCAACCAGTGGCATGTGCCACCACGCCAGGCTAATTTTTCTATTTTTAGTAGAGACAGGGTCCAGCCCTTGCTCAGGCTGGTCTTGAACTCCTGGCCTCAAGCAATTCTCCTGCCTCGGCCTCTCAAACTGCTAAGTTTACAGGCATGAGCCACTGCGCCTGGCCTATTTTTTTTTTTTTTTTAATAACAGCTTCATTGAGATATAATTCACATACCATACAATTCACCTTAAAGTGTACAACTCAATGGTGTTTAGTATATTCATAGAATTGTGCAACCATCATCACAATCAATTTTAAAACATTTCCTTCACCCCAAAAAGAAACCCTATACCCATCAGCATTCACTCTGCATTTTCTTACAACTCTAGGCAACCACGAATCTACTTTCTGTCTCTATAGATTTTCCCCTTCTGGACATTTCATAGAATCATACATATGGTCTTTTTCACTTAGTATGTTTCCAAGGCTCACCTATGTTGTAGCATGGATCAGTACTTCATTTCTTTCTATTGCCAAATAATAATGTTTTATGGATATATCACATTTTATGTATCCAATTCATCAACTGATGGACATTGGGTTGTCTCCACTTTTTGGCTGTTATGAATAAGGCTACCACAAACAAGTTTTATGGGGACATGTTTTCATTTCTCTTGTATGTATAACTAGGAGGAGTGCTGGGTCATATGATAACTCTGTCCTTAAAACTTTGCATATCAAAGTTATATACATCTTTTAGAACCCAAATTCAGTGCTACTTACATAGTGTTCCACCATCTCCCACTAAAAATGAATCTTCTCTCTAGCATTCTAATTCTCCTTGTGCCTCATTATTGTGCTTACCAGTTTGTCTTGGAGCTTGGTCATTCTTGCATTGCTGTTTCCCTCATTATACTGTGAATTTTTGGAAAGCAGGGACGCAGGTGCTCTTATTTTTGTATACTCCAAGGCAGTGAATGCACTGCCCTGCAGAAAGCAGGAACTCTATAAGTGCTTTTGAATTGGTGGGGGATAAAAGTTTAAGAATTTCATATGCTTGATTCTACAAATTGTGTCTAATAATAATGTTCACTTTCAAATTTCAACAATGAAATGTTTGGCAAATAACGCTTGAAATAAGTGTAAGGGAAGCTAATTTGGCACATTAAAGTATTTAAATTTCAGAAGCTACAGTATTTTGGTTTTTTAGTTAAGAAAATGAGACATTTTAGAAATTCTAGATAGGACTTTGAAAATAAATGTAGCGCAATATAAACAAAAGTAATTGACAACATGACATGTTAAAATTTACTTTGCTTTATAGTTTCAAATATCATATGAGTGTCCTAAAGCAAATTAAAAAATTCTTTTCAATGTTTTGCTTCCTTAGTCATGAAATCATAAAAGGCCTATATGAATAAAAATAAGTTTTTACTCACTTTTTTTGTTTTTTTTTTTGAGATGTGGTCTGTCACTATGTTGTCTAGGCTCGAACTCCTGGGCTCAAGGGATCCTCCTGCCTCAGCCT
Organism: Daubentonia madagascariensis; assembly: GCA_023783475.1. Lineage (NCBI taxonomy): Eukaryota > Metazoa > Chordata > Mammalia > Primates > Daubentoniidae > Daubentonia > Daubentonia madagascariensis. The sequence continues at coordinate 31,501,339 of JAKFHU010001035.1, read as the reverse complement.
CCCACACCCGGCTGAAAGCCTGTATTTTTAACCCTACAGGGAAAAGAATGGAATGCTATCTCCCAGTCTCTAAGGATGATCTAGTTCTAGTCCTAGGCCTATAAATGTAGACCACAATCCTGGTGAAGTCATGGGTTCCATCAACATTATTCCAACAATCTCAGCATAATTATCATGAACATATTCAAAATATTTTAGGCCACTGAACAGATGGTGGGTTGACCCCATATTTAGTAAGAGGAGACAGGAAAACCAGTTCCTATCTAACTCTATTCCATCTGAAATGATCAACAAGGCTTTGGGACTGATTGAAAGTTGTATGTTGGCTGAAATGACAGGAAAAGATTTAACTGAAATTCCAAGGGGAAGATGTACTCTTTTGTTTTAGCTACTAATACAGTTTTATTATTTTTAAACAAAAAAGTAAACATTAAACGATAGTATTCAAACCATATAAACTTAAAATATTATATATATATATTTATATTCATAAAAATAATAATTAGTTTTCTGGATGAAGAACTGAGGCCCAGAAGTTAACTAGATTAATGGTTCTCAAGCTCTGCTGCACCTTAAAATCAAGGGTAGGATGCCCAAGCCACAGTGAGTGACCAATTACATCTGAATTCCTGGCAGTAAGACCCTTGTATTATTATTTTTTTAAAGCTCCCCAAGTTAAACTGAAGAACAAGTGAATTAGGTTATATTAGGTCAGAAATGAATACAAGTTGTACTATTGATTATCTTAACCTATGAAAGTGTAGGTTAGCTTTTACTATTTCTTGTGTATGCTGTTTCTAATAAAAGGAAGAAGAGGTTGATCTCTTGCTCAATGCAACTTGAAAGGTGAACTGTAAAATCACACAAACGAGATTACTACTCTATCCAAAGAATAGTGGTGTTCTATATTTATAATAACCTACAGCACTAGTTCTTATCCTCAGGTGTTTATTGGACTCATTTTTGGGACTTAAAAATAAATACAGATATCCAGGCACTATCCTAGACTAGTTAAATCAAAATCACTAGGGGAGACACCTGAGCATATGAACTTTTTAAAAGGTTCCTGATTTCGATGCCTGACCCTGGATGGAGCTCTTTAATAGTGTGCCATGTGGTATGTCCTTACTTTAAAGGTAGAAGTTGAATCAATACCTGCTAGGAATGTTGTCAAGGAGTTTCCAAATTCAGTACGTACTTGGATCACATGATATTTAAAGTTCCTCGCAATTCTTAAGTTTCTTTAGCCAAAAAACTTACAACAGATCACTTACAATGGATATACACATTGTCATGAAAACTCATGATATTTACTCAAAGTAAATATCATAATTACTTTGTCTCTAAAACTGATTAGAATTTAGTAGTGGAACACTGCCTCTGACATAAATCTCACTGTTCCCCTCCTCCTGATGCTTGGGTGGAAAGAAGGGAACTTCTCCTTGCTCCTTAGGAGAGAGAAGGGTGGGAGAGAGAAGGGTGGGAACAAGTTCTCTGAACTTTCATTCATTGCTGGTGGGTTCCCTAACCATGAAAGCTAACTAGTCTCACAATGCAAAGATGGGCTCTGCCCCAGCAAGATAGAGGCCTGCAGTTCTCTCCAAGCAGGGAGAAATATTAGGAGTCTGATTAGAGAAAAGGAGTCTGATTAAGAAAATTATTCCTTAATTCAGCTTCATGACTGATAACGCTGGTATTTTTAGCTCCCTCTGACTCCCATGTCTTATTTCTCACTTTGTTCCAAAGAGGGGAATAAGAGAGTAACTTGTTGGTGGTCTTAAACCTCACAAGCATCCCAATACAGCCATAAATCGTAATTATACATGTTTATGACACTTGTGTTCTGAAATAGCATTGCATTATTTTTTTCACATCAGTGAGAGATTACTTTCTAAAGTACGAATTATGTACTTCTAAAGTACAACATTATGTAAAGGCCCTCTTTCTTTACTGGCACACAAAATTTGGGATTTCTAACTGCTGAATTGTCTACCTCTAGGAAACAATAACATTTTTCAAATTTCCACTTTATTGGGAATAGTCTTAGTCATGATCTGCAGAAGTTGGTCCTGGGCAATTTGAAGATAGGTCTTCTTTATCTGTAATTTATGTGAGGAAAACAAAAAATAAATACAAGTCTTATAGTAAACTATTCTAGAAAATAATTTCAATATCACATTTATTTTTGACCTGCTGTGTTTGCTACTTATTCTACTAAACAAACCAAGAAAAGATATAAACAACAATAACCAAAAATTCTTCACTCTCAAGTACAAAGTTCTTACTCTTACAAATACAAGTTAGCAAAGGCAGCTTCGACAAATGTGTTAGGAGTGGAAGCACTTGGCTCTATAAATCATTTGGCAAGTTTTAAACCATTTCTTTCATTACAATGAAAAATAAATGGAGTGGATTTCAACACATCTAATTTTTATGGTTTAGGGATAATATTCTACCTAACTATGTAAGAATTAGTTCTAAAAGTTTAATGTAAACATCTTTCAAGTATCTGTAGCCCAAGAAAGAATCTTTAAAAATGAAGTATGAAAAAATTCATCATCCTCAGGTTCATCATCCCATTTGAATGGAATAAAAAATTTCCATTGTCTGTTAGAAATGTGACTTTTACTAAAAATCAAAGAGCATTTGTATTCAATATTTTTAAAAAGTATAAAGCATTTTCTTACCTTCATAGGCTGTTCCACACCAAATACAATATAGATGTTCTTGTCTTAAATAACTAGTCAATATCTGTAATTTTTCCAGTACCTAGATAGACGACATAAGCATATCAATAGTTCACATTGAACAGAACCTTAGTTATAATGTCAAACAGAACCTTAGTTATACTGTCAAAAAATTATTAGAGGTGTCAAGGGCAGAAGTAATTATTTAAATATGTTCCAGTTTATGAGCCACCCTGAGATTTTCATAAGTCTGCCAGACACAATAGGGACTACTTGCTAACATTCAGAAAATAGTTTTGGCTGGCTTTATTATAATTAGCATCCTTTAAAGACACATTCTACTTTCAAGGCATCTGTTTCCCTCAGATAAGGTGAAGATGAACACTGCCACCTTTTGCCAGAAAAGTTCTCATCATTGGACTCCCAGTTAAGTGGAACAGAGGCTTTTCAAATAGTGAATATTTTCTACAAAATTCTTATACTCAAGCAACCATAGGAGTATATCTTCCTTTCTTGAGTAATCGCCACTTCCTTTTGATTGTGTTTCCTTTTGTTTTGTTTATGGGTGGAGGAGAGAAGTACACATTTAGAATCACTCCCAGAAGTTTAACAGGAAACAAAGTATAAATTTAAATAATTTACATTTGCATCTAATCCATCATCCAAACTGAAGGCCAGGTGAGAGGGCAAATGGAAGCTAAAGGGAAAAACTGCATGAAAGTTTTGATTTACAGTTAATAAAATAATCCTGTAATGCAGCAGTTCTCAACCATGGGTTATTTTTCCCCTCAGGGGACATTTAGCAATGGCTGGAGACATTTTTGGTAGTCATAAAGAGAGGTGCAACTGACATCCGGTGGGCAGAGGCCAGTGACGCTGCTAAACATCTTACAATGCAGAGGACAGCTCCCCACAACAAAGGATTACCCTTGCTTGAAGTGTTAATAGTGAGAAGGGTGAGGCACCTTGCTACAAAGGAAATGGTGCCAAAACATACACTTAAATCTTCACTCTTATGTTCATCTTCATCTTGTTCTTTTTCTTCCTCTTCCTCTTCTTCAGTCTCCTCTTCAAGCCTTAACCAGTACCATGCTTCCCTGGGAACCTGAATATTCTGAAAACACAGAATTATTATCAATCAAACATAGCTAAGCATAAGACTATCACAAGTATGTTCATGACAACATGAATTCATTCTTTCAGTAAATATTTACTGAGTGCTGCTTTAAGAGTAAAAGCACTGTGCCCATGAACTATGTGGATGCAAAGTCCAATCAGAAAACTGTCTCCAAATTGCTCTTGAAAGTCCAGCAGGAAAAATGTATATAAAATAATATATGCTAGGAAATCATAAGTGTCAGGAAATACATTCAAAACAAAGTGCTATGTACATACAGAAAAGTGAAAGATTGCTTCCAGCAATCTATTTATATGAGGAAAATTTTACAAATATTTTTGAGACTTCAAATAATTATTTTACTTTTATGGTACTTGAACACCTAAGATAAAAGCAAAGATAGAATTTTTTTTTAAACCATTCAAATCTGAAACAGATAGCATTCCACTTGATCTTACTAGTTAGACACATATAAACTACTGAATGCGAACTGGAAATAGGCTATTCTGGTTAATCAAATATTATAAAGAACAGAATTTCTGCATATACTTATTGGATAATTCAGACAACTCAGCTTCCTACAGTAAATAAGCCATTATTATATCAATTATCACAGTTTAGTAGTGCACATTAAATGAAAGCTTTCATGGGTAAAAGGCTAGATAAAGCAGACTTAGAGTTTTTTTTTTTTTCTTGAATAAAAATATATGGCAAATCATACTGGGTGCCAAAACACTTTACTAAACTGAAAGCAGGTAAAAGGCTTACCTTCTGGGTATCCAATTGCTGACAGGCTCGCTGGCTTCTCCTAAGATCTCCTTCTAGCTTCATTTCATCTTGCTTAGTTTTAAGTCGCATTCTGATTAAAAGAAAAAACTGTACACTAAAGGTCTCCATTCTCTTTAACTGTTTTATATGCCCAAGTACCAGAGAACATACAATAATAAAGAGGAGATGAAACCAAAAACAGCTCAAATATACAGTTTTACCGAAACTGTTCTGCAGCTTTTTCTTCAGCTTGGTTTTTCATGTGAATCTTCCTTCTGTAGCTTTCTAATTTTTCCTCTGCTTTCCGTTTCAATAATGCCTCGTGACCAATGCCACTTTTCCCTGTTCAAATAGAAAATTCTGATGAGAAACTTACTGGCTTGGTACTTTAAAACACAACAATTTAAATATTTACAAATTAATGCAATTCTCATTTGAGTATAATCACTCACAACTCATTTGACTAGAATAAAAGGAGAAAACACTAGGTGTTTTTTTTAAAGCCCAAACACATAATCTGATTTTTTCAAAGATCATTAGCCTCATTTTATAGTAATACTATACAAATTTTTTAAAATCAGAAAAAGAGTATGAACTATCATATTTTTATTTAAATATGATAAATATTAATGAAATATATTTTTTCTCTTGGATTCATTTAAAGTATTAAGCAAAACATTTAATGGATAAATCTGCCTCAGAACACTTTTAGGGCATTTCAATGGACAAAAATAGTATTGTGCTTTCAGTGGTTACAATGATTTTTTTCCCCATATTTTTATGATTTAAATTTTATTTTATATTCACTAAAATTACTTTTATTTCTAGTTTAAAACTTTAGAAGTTAAACAAACAAAATTTTACTGAGGGCTTCCCATGATAAGAACTGTAACAGTACCATCATAAAAAAAGTATTTATTGAACAAATATACATGGTAGATCTAATTGTAAAGTTACTATTACTGGTAAATATGCTCAAAAACAATTACATACCTGTTTTGACGTTGAGAGGAATCGGTTCAACAATACCATCTCCTAAAAAAGAATAAAACACAAACTTTAGAAATTCTTCCTCACCCATTGTTATCTCATACGCAATAACAAATCAGCCATAGGATTTTGAAGCAACTGCCATTTTTTAAAACCAAAACAGTTCTAGTGAAAACAAACAAAAAAAAGAAATTCTCCCTCAAACTACAGGCCAGTATATCATGCAACTTTATAATGCTCTATACATATCCCCTTGAGTTTCAATGATACTCAAAACTGAAATCTGAACATCAATACTCTACATATAATCAATTACCTCCCTTGTCTTCAAATACCTAATCATCAAAAAGGCTGATTCACAGCCTCCTATGCCACCTGTAGGTGGGGTTTTAGGAAGTGACAACACTAGCCAGGCGCAGTTGCCCACATCTGTGGTCCCAGCTACATGGGAGGCTGAGGCGGGAGGATTGCTTGAGCCCAGGAGCTTGAATCTAGCCTTGGCAACATAGTGAGACCCTGTCTCCAACAAAGAAAAAAAGAAAGAAGTGACAACACTGATAATGTAGGTCCGAGAGGGTGACAGCCTTAAGAGAAAGCAAAGCAGTTATTAATCAAACAAAGGACAGAAATGAAAAATAGTTTACAGAAGCTACCATAAATATATAGCCTCTCTCTATATACACTCTCTACACCTTAATAAGTAGTTTCACTTCCAAAAAAGGGAGGTGAGAATTGAGAGTCTCTAACTGGATGGTGACTCAGTTGCCACAGGTACAGAGCAAGCAGGGCAGAGTCCCGCCATCATCCTCAATGCTGTTTCACTGTCTTTGGTCATTGCACTTCTCAGCCCATCACTTGTCACCATTCTTTGCTGCTTCCATTGTAAGCCCCATCTATCCCAGTTGTTAGTGCCTTCACAGCTAAGTTGGGCTGATAAGCAGCTCTTGATGGCACATGTGGTGTCTAAAATGGATGTGAGAAGATAAATGTTTTCTATAAGGCCTGTTAGCACATAAGAGACTAAAAAGCTCAAGTTGTTTTAATTTCTGTGTAGATGGATAAAAATTAAAGCAACAGCTTTGGTCCTCATCAATAAATCACAATTGGGTGGTTAGAAACTCCTATTTCTGAATGTGACTTACCACTCTTGCCAAGAGCTTGACCACTTTTATATCCCATCTTTTGGAGCAAAGCAAACCCTTTGTTTTCGTATCCTAGTGCATTCTTCAACCCAATGTCACGTCTTTCTTGTTCTTCTTCTTTTAAACTCTTTTGCCTGTTTTTCAAATTTGCTTCCTGTTGCTTTTCTTCTTTTCGACGGGCTTCTCGGATTTGCCTCAGCATTGGTAATCCTGGTCTGATATCTCCTCTGAAAAATAAGGGAAAAAGTTATTTTAGATGAGTACAAGAAGTTTTCTCATAACTCTGCCAACACTCTCTTGACACTAGTTAATATTTCAGCACTACTTCTATGATCATCTTTGTCATCACTGACATCCCAGCATAATCAGTGACCTCCAAGAATGGCTGTTTTAGTAGAAATGATGAAGGCTGGTGCCAGGTTGTAGGAAACTAAAGAAAGTATAGAGCTGAAGAAATTAGAAATAGTAAGTTTAGACTAATTTTTCTAGGAGGTTGGCAAAATAAAGAACAAAAGTGAATTAGAGCTAGAAGAGACAAGAAGAAGAAATAAAAGAAAAGGAATAAATTTCCTTGGAAGAAGGCAATAAGAAGGATCAAGGGCAGAAGTAAAATGGTTAGCATTAAAAGGAAGAAGGAGCTTTTAGTATCTTTGTATGGAGACACAGAAGGTATTTCCATAAAGCAAGACTAACTTTCCAACTTCACATTTAAAATCAATGTCATTGCTTAATAATCTACTCATCTTATATATATCATTACTTTAGGTGTACACATTTACTTACTGGACATTAATGAAGGAATCAGACATATAGTCTTCTTCTTCTGCCATGTTCAACTTAATATGGCAATAGTATCTACAAATCAAATAGGATAAAGTAAGAATCCCTATATACACATATATTTTTTTAGTTTATCAAAATGGAAATAAACCTTTATGTACCCCCAGCCATAAGCTTTCTCTAGAGCTCTACTACCTATTCGAGTGCCCTTTGGACATCTTTATCTGTGGAGCCCTCAAACTCAACAATCCAAACAACTTATTACCTTTCTCCCCAAGCCTTCTGCATCCTTTGTATTTCCACATTAATGTCATCACTATCTCCCCCTTCTGATTTCTTATACGCCTCTGTCAATTCTTCCTCCATGATATTCCTCACAGACATTTTTCCTACAGTTGTGACCACTGCTTTAGTTCAGGCACCTTTTTCTCACCTCAACTATGACAACAGCTTCCTAACAGATCTTATTGATTTTGGCCTTTCCTCTTCCAATCCATCCTCAGCACCTCCTCCAGAAGTTTTTATTATTAATTTTTTAAAAATACAAGTCAAATTAGGTTACCCCCCTATTTCAAACCCTTCAATAAACTTGACCCTGTAGGCAGTGGAAGACTAGTCACTCTAGCAAAGAATGAGATGTCATCCTTCATAACCTGACCTGACTCTCCTTTAGGAGAGCCACCTGGGCTTCTCATTGCCCTCTGAACATACCACAGACATTTGCTTCCTTCTAGGCCAAGGCTACCTTCCTTCACAAAAACCTGTCCTGACCAGTCCAGGCCTCTCTCTATAGCAGTTTATGTTCAAGTTGCTCAATTGGAACTTGACATAGTTAACACCTCACTTATATGGAAATATTTTGGGGGACAGTTTCCATCTAAAATAGTTAAAATCATGTAAGTATTAGCCCTTAAAGGATTAAAATAATTATCTAAAAAAGTGCTTCTCGAACTTTATCATGTATACGAATTGCCCTGATAGCTTAAAATGCAGAATCTGATTCTGGGGCTGGAACCTGAGGTTCTGCATTCTAACAGGTTCCCAATGTTGTTAGTCCAGTTGCTAGAGACAAAAGTGTAGTACACATATGTTGTTTAATCCTGCCCACCATCCTTTCCTTTGGGAACCCAGCCCTCTGCCCTCCATGTGGTTCTAATGGAGGGTGGCAATGTCAGTACCCCTTATTCCCTTGAGCACAAAGATAGCCAATTATAGTACCCTATGTCCCAGCAACAGGAGAGGGGATGACCCAAGCAGGGAAAATAAGCATCTCTTTCCTTATGTAATATGAATATATGGGTTGTGGGGAAAAGAAGCTCTCTTCATTGGGGTTTCTGAACTGGGGACATGTGAAGCTAGCCAGTGGATGGCCATCTTCTTCACCATATGAAGAGAACCCGTCTGAAGAATGAAGCCAGATAGAGAAAATGGAGAAAGATAGGCCTAAAAGCAAGAAGTCACCAATTCTAGTTTCCAAGGCCCTGATTTCTTTGATGCTGTTATCTAGCATTCTTCCCAGCAAAATGGACAAATACATTTCTACATTATTTAAGCTTGCTTGAGCAGGAGTCCTGTCAACTGCAATCAAGAATCTGGACAATTACATTGGATGAAAAAAGGATTACAGTACTGGTTTTGAGTATTGTTAGTGTATATCTTCTCAACTAAGCTATAAAACACAAAGACAAGTCTATATCCTCCCTACCTACCACTGTCTCCCAAACATCATAACTTATTAATAAATGTTTAGGTACAATGAGGACAAGAAGGGTCTTTAATATTTGTGATTTTGTAATAATAGAATTCTTTTTCTTATGTCAACACATCATTTTTAAACTTTTTAATAAATATACCATAAACACAGAAAATACATAAAACAAATGTATACTTACTTAATTACTGTGAGGCAAATGCTCTTATAACCATGTCGTACCCTCCAAGATGGCCCCCAATGATTCTTGCCTCTTGGTTTGCAATATCCTTGTGTAGTCTCCTACCACAGTGAACAGGATTGACCCGTATAACCAACAGGATTTTATGGAAATGATGGAGTTGACTTTTTGGTCATAACAGACACTGCAGCTCTTAGATCACTCTAACTCTGAAGTTAGTAGATGACTCACTTGAAGGAAGTCAGCTGTCACATAGTAAAGACACTCAAGAAGCTCTATGGAGACGTCCACATGGGAGGAAAAGAAGCCTCCTGTCAACAGCCAGCACAAACTTGTGAGCCACATGAGTAAGCCACCTTGGAAATGGTTCCTCTTCCCCAGTCAAGCCTTCAGATGACTCAGCCTGTCTGGCATCTTCACTGTAACTTCTTAAAAGTCCAAGCTAAGTTAAGCTAAGCTGCTAAAAAATTCCTGACCCACAGAAACTGTGAGATAGTAAATGATTACAGTTATCTTAAGCTGCTAAATTTTGGGATAGTTTGTTATACAGCAAAACATAAAACTATCACCCACATCAGGAGATAGAAACTTATCAGCTACCTGGGAGCCCTCTTTGTCCCCTACCCAATCACACCCCTCCTTTGGTTCTACGAATAGTCACTATTCTGTCTTTAATGGCAATTACTTCCTTCCTTTTCGTTACAGTTTCATTATGCATGTGTGCATCCTTAAACATTACCGTTTAGTTTACCTATTTTTAATTATAATAAGTTAAAAATGTGTACGATTATATACAGCATTTATGGTAATTCACCCACTGTCTCTAAATCTCAGATTCTTCATTTGTAATAATAGGTTTTCTAACACATAATGGTTTAGCACTTACCCAGTATATCATATATTTATCACTTAATTATCGTTAACAACTCTATAAGGTAGGAATAGTTCCGCTTTCCAATTGCAGAAATTAAGGCTCAGTGTGGTTAAATGACTTGCTCAAAACCACAAAGAATTCATGTTTCAGTGGTCTTTCTACTGCAAATAGGGTTAGATTATTTATAAGGGACCTATTTAGCTCTAAAGTGCTAGGCAGATCTGAATGGAGTTACAGTTCTTTTTAAAGCTCCTTTTCTATTGGTACGAAATACTTTAGCATCATCAACTCACATCAAATATAAGCATAAACTTCAGAAGGTGATATCCTGACAAAGATGACGATGGCTTGCACCAGAATGATAGAAATGGAAGTGGTCGGATTTTGGTATATTTGAAGGTAGAGCTTACAGGATTTGCTGATGGATTTTAGGTGGTGTGTGAAGATCGATGTCCAGACTACGCCAAGCTTTTGGCCTGAATACATAGAAGAATGGCGTTAACATTTTTTGAGAGGGGGAAGACTGCAGGAGCAAGGTTTTTTTTCTTTCTTTAGCGGCGGGGAGGTTGCAACAAGAGTGCTGTTTCAGACATATTGAGAGTCTCACTACATACACAAGTGGAGAGATGGACTAAGCAGTTGGATATACAGCAGAAAAGCGACAAGAAACGCCTCACTTCCAAACACTTCCCTCAGGAACCGCTGATCTCTTCCCTCCCGCGTTCTTCCTAGCTGCAGGCGTTCCACAGACGCGACCACCCTCGGACGGAATACAGGCTGAGGGTGTGACGGGTAATCACAGCCAGCCAACAGTGCCTTTTACCATTCTACCGATCGCCCTCAGGTCCTTACCTGGCAGCTCTACTAGCTCCGGTCCAGTTCTGGAGAACGCGCGCGGCGCATGCTCCCAGCAGCAAGCGCAGGACTTCCGGGCCTCTGCTCACACTGTTTCCGAGCGCAAAATCAACTGGAAACTTGTGGCAGGCGGGGCGATGAGGACGTGGTGACTGCGCTTGCGCAGGACCAGTTTTCCGCGCACGCGCTCTCCCCTCGCTTCCTGTTGGCCGAGTGCGAGAGGCGGGGCATCCGGGTCCCTTGGCCGCTGCCTTTGCCTGGAGCTCAGCTGATCCGTCCCAGACCGGGAGGTGAGGTCGTCGGACCGTGCACATTGACGCGCTTACAAACCTCTCTCCCCCAGTACATTTGCATAGGGTTGGGGAGGAAATTCGAGTTCGTAATGAACATTTTCCTCTTGTCTGGCTCCGTGCTTGGTTCCGAGCCGCATGTTGACAGCCTGAGGAACCCAGCGGAGGCCTGCGGCGGCCACTTGCATTCCCCCCACCCTCCATCCCCCTCGGCCTGGCACTGCGCTGCGGTCGTCGGAGTAGCCGGGTGAACCCAGACCCCGAGCGCGCGAGGCCTCTGTCGGCTGCACTCCCGGACCACCCGGTGCTGTCACTGACGCTGCGGCCGCGGGGACCTTGCCGTCCCCACCCATGCCTGTAGGAAGAGTCTTGGAGACATGTTGTTTGGGGTCTTTATGCTGGGAGGTTTTGACCTCCTCCTGGGCTAGGTGCAGCAGGGGGGGGTAAAGATGCTATATACCGAGCTGCGGACGGGGAAAAAGGAGGGTGGGTTGTCAGGCCCAGGCGTTGTGTTTGATCTTGGTGCTTCGGTTTTCTCATTTATAGAATAAGTTAATGACGTGTGTGTTGCTAGGCATATTTCTTCTGGAATAATGCCCTTTTTGCAATATTCAATTTTCCTTTCATCCCATTATTCATTCTTCCTCACCAAGCACAGTTATATTTGTTTTTGTTTGTACGTTCGTCCTTTAAAAGTGGCTTCTCAAGTTTTGCTTCATACGTTTTTCCCCCAAATGAAATGGGAAGTAAAGTCATACTTTTCATTTCTTAGTGGTTACATTCATTAGGCTTTAATTAAAAAATCCTTACATAATCCTTTCTACTCTGTTGTTTTAAGGTGTGAATTTAAAACTTCAGTAATGGAGTTAGCCCACAGTTTATTGCTAAATGAGGAAGCTTTGGCTCAAATCACAGAAGCAAAGAGACCAGTTTTTATCTTTGAATGGTTGCGATTTCTTGATAAAGTCTTGGTTGCTGCCAACAAGGTATGGTATTGCTTTTTTTTCCTAATTGGAGTAACATAAAGGGATTGTGTAGTTATGATTTGTAAAAAAATACACATTATGTTTTGAAAAGGTTGTGGGTAACTTATGGAATTTGAGAATATTACACTGATGGGTATTCTAGTCTATTTTTTTCTATTCAGTGGCAAAACCCAAACCTCATTTAAATCCAGCTCATCGCTTACTTCATGTCTCTACCTGGGCATCTCAGTGTGACTGGAGAAAAAGATGACTACACAGCTGGTGTGATTTTAAATTCGTTATCACCAAGTGTGGTTTCTCAGTCTGTTTAACAATCCCAGCATCTTCACTTACCTCTCTGAGGAGTTAATAATAGGCTTTTATTTTTTTTCTATTTTCTTCCTGTATAGTCTCTTTGATTCAAGTTGCTTTTTATTGTCTGGGTGTTTTGTTTTCTGCCTTTAAAATTAGATACTTTGCTCAAATGTCTGATGATCTTTGGCTGTCTGCTCAAATTTAATAGTGAGTAGTAAAGAGTTTTCTGGGCTGGGCCAATTTTGTTAACTGAACTTCACTGTAGGCTGGTTTGGTTCCTCACCTTATTATCTTAGGTTTCTCTAGACTGATCATTTCCCAGAAGAGACTTTTCTACTTTAGTGTCTGAAGGGTTTCTGGTTAGCTGACTAGGTTCTAAGAATTGGGTGAGAAAACTAGGGACTTCAACATTGAGTATGTGAACTTTTACTTAATCCTCCTGTTTTCAGTGCAGTTTCCCAGCCCACAGCTATGCCTGGGGTCCTCTAGTCCAGAGATGCAATATTTTACTCTTTCCAGAGGGTAAGATTCCTGTTTTCTTCCAGAATGGAGGAGAGAGTCTTATAGCTTCTTAAACAGACTCTCAAGTATTCCCTCCATTTCTAGGGGCAACTTTACTACCACCTCCAGAAGCACCTAGGACCTAAAAAAACCATGATCTCTTAGGAGATCTTGTGTTGTAAGTTGGGTCTCTTTTCAGTTTTCCTTATTGAGAATAGTTGGCTTCCTAATTTCATGTTGATTCTTTTTCCTATTTTATTTACCTTTGTGGATTTGTGCATTTTTGGGGGTTGTCTTTTAATATGGTTTTAGTGGAGTTTGTAAAGAGACAGTTAATGTGTGGATTCCCTTGAAATCTTTAACTAGAAGTTTCTATTTTCTCCTAAATCCCTTCTACCTGGGCATTTGTTGCCTCTACTGCTGCGGTCTCCAACCCCCTGGGGCCACGGGCCAACACTGGTCTGGGGCCCACCAGGAACTGCGCTGCACAGCAGGAGGTGAGGGGGGTGTGAGTAAAGCCCCATCTCCTGCACCCACAGCCACTCACCATTGCTCACATCACCTCCCAAGCCCCGCTGCCCTCCCACCCCCCAGTCAGATCAGCAGAGGCATCAGGCTCTCATAGGAGCTTGAACCCCACTGCAGACTGCACATGCAAGGGATCCAGGTTGCACACTCCCCATGAGAATCCAACACCTGATGATCTGAGGTGGCGATGCCTGCCACTCCCCTCCGGCCATGGAAAAACTGTCTTCATGAAACCAGTCCCTGGTGTCAAAAAGGTTGGGGACCGCTGTACTCCACTGAAACAGCTCTTCTCCAGCCGTCACAGATCACAAATTGTCCAAAACAGTGATCAGTAGTCTTATTTGATCCATCCCCATCTTTTGACATAGCTGATCCTCGACCTTGAAACACTAAAACATTTTTTATTTTGTTGTGAAATTGATAAATACAAGAGTATATAAAACATATCTAAGTTATTAGGCATAATAATATGATTGTTTACTCTCCACCCAAGTTAAGATATAAGATTGTTATCATTGCTTTGCAAGCTTTATGTGAAGTTCTTCCTGTTTGTGGCTTCCCAAGACACCATTTGCTTTTAGTTCCTCTCCTACTTCACTAGCTACTCCTCATTTTCTTTTGTTGACTCTTCCTCAGTCTAGGGCATTTTTTTCTATCTGTACCCATTCCTTTAGTGATATTGTCTAATCTTATGATTTTTACTACCATCTGTATAATAATGACTCCCAGATATCCAGCTGTTTACTCCACCTCTTTCTTGTCTAAATGGCATCTCTGAGTTAACATATCCAAATCAAATTCTTGATTTACCCTCCCAAACCTGCCCTTTCCCCACTGTTTGCCATCTCAGGGAGTGACCATTTCATCCTTCTAGTTGCTCAGGCCAAAAACCTTAGGGTCATTCTTGACTTCTCTGTTTTTCTCAAACTTTACATCATAGTCATCAGCAAATCCTATGGTTTCATCCACAAATAGTTCCAGAATTTATTTACTTCTTATCTCCATGGTTACCACCATCATCTCTCATGTGGATTACTGTAACTGCTCTCTGTTTGCTCATGGTACTTCCATCCATGTTTCTTATAGAGTATTCTCAGCTCAGCAGTCAGAGAGAGGGAGCCTGTTAAAACATTTAGATCACGACCCTCCACTTCAAACTCTTGCTAAGAATAAAATACAGAGTTCTTACAGTGGTATATAAGACACTGCACGATCTGCTCCCTTCTACCCTCTGACTTCATCCCCTGCTACTTTTTCTCTCTTCCTCTGCTCTGGCCAAACTGGCCTTCTTGCCATCCTCAAGGATGCTAAGCATGCTCCATCCTCAGGACCTTTGCAATTCTTGTTCCTTCTGCCTGGAATGTTCTTCCCCCAGTCATCTGCATAGCTTGGCCCTTCATTTTTCAGAGAGGCCTTTTCTAACTAATCTATATGAAACAGTAAGCACTCATACTATTCATTTGTTTGTTTGGTAAACTCTGTCCCTCCCCACTAGACTGTAAACTTCATGAGGGCAGGGATTGTTGCACCCCAGTGCATGACATATTGTAAGTGCACCATAAGTATTTCTTGAATGAGTAAATGAATTCTAGGTATTGATTATAGGTAGATATGTATATTTTTTTCTTTTTTCTAGGGCTCTTCAATTTCTTTTGGTTTCCTTCACTGTAACTTTACGAACTACTGACTTTGCGTTTATGTGGGAAACCTATCTGGATTCTAAGATATCAGTTGTCCATACACCCAATAATTTGCATCCTTTGACTATTGGTTTATTTCTCAGTAAGTTGGCCTGGAAACTTTTTGGATCAAAGTAGTCACTTTTAGTGGAAGCTAACTTTTTAACATTAGAGAGGAATGAAGGAGAAAATTTAATCTAGGAAAGAATGGTTCATTTCTTACTGAACTTTTCCTTGTCTTGAAAATGGTCATTTATGGTTTTATGCTTAAGGTAATACAGGTTTAAATTATTAGACTACCTTGAATGTTAAGTATTTTTTGACTAATAGGTGGCAAAAGTATATATAAGAAAAAAACGATGTTCTCTCTTTAATTTTGTTCTAACAGACTGATGTAAAGGAAAAACAGAAGAAACTTGTTGAACAGTTAACTGGATTAATAAGTAGTTCACCTGGACCACCTACCCGAAAATTGTTAGCTAAAAATCTTGCAGCCCTTTATAGCATTGGAGATACTTTTACAGTTTTTCAAACACTTGATAAATGTAATGACATTATCAGAAATAAAGATGACACTGCAGCTTACTTACCAACAAAATTGTAAGTACTTACTTTGACCCAGGGATCCTTGAAGTTTTATTTGTCCTTTCAGAGAAACTTAGTAAGGGACTACTGACCACAAAGACCCCCAGGTGGATGGAACCAGAGGCGTGCTGCTGACAATAAAAGCTCTAAGTAGATCTGGGAATGGGGGTCTACTTCCACATGTCTGTTGCCACTGGGACTTCCAGCATACCACAGAGAATTGGTATGGCATCAGCAATTTGCACAGGGGTCTTTTGGTAAATTTGGGTGGAGATAATATTCTTGTCTGAGACAGAAAAGTGAAGAGTTTCTAGGTGATGTAATTGAAGCAGGAATAGGCAAAGTATAACCTATTCCTAGGTCAAATCCAGCCTACTGCCTGTTTTGTAAATGAAGTTATATTGGAATACAGACATGCCTGATCATTTAGGTGGTAGCTGCTTTCACACTATAATGGCAGAGTTCAGCAGCTGTGAAAGAGACCATTTTGCCTGCAGGTTTGCTGACCCCTAGTTTAAGGGCTTAACCCAACTCCTATCCCAGACTTGTGGTTTGGGTCAAGGGCAGATGTTTTTGGAGCAAGTGTTAAGGATAATGGCTATAGGGATGCATCCTATGAATGAGTCAAATAAGAAAATCAACAGTTACAGTACAATGAAGAGTGCTATGGGAGGGAAAATAACACCTAAATAAGCTTTGTTATGGTATAGGGGGAAAGCAGTGTCAAGGAAGGCATCTCAAAGAAGCATCAGCTAAAGATCAACCATCAAAGAAGGATACGTGGAAATTAGGTAGGGGGTTAAGATGGGAGAAGCAAAGATGGATATGGTAGATTAGGGATCAGTAAACTTTCTGGAAAGGGCCAGATATTAAGTATTTTTGGCTTAATTTTTGGACTATGCAGCTCTGTGGCAACTACTCACCTCAGTCATAGACAGTCTGTAAATGAATGAGTATGGCTGTGTTCCAATAAAACTTTATTTACAAAAACAGGTGGCAGGCTGGATGATGGGCCAGATTTGGCCACTGGTTATGGTTTGCCAGTCTGTTTTCTAGGTAAAGGAAACTTCTAATTGGAAACAGAAGTGGCTTATTTATACCTTACTTATTGTGCTTTTCAGAAGATACAAAATAGAGGAGGGAGGAACCAGTTGTGAGGGGAAGATAATGAGTTCAATTTAACTATGTTGATTTTGGAGTGCAAGTGGGAATATTTGAGTGACAATGTATAGTAGGTAGTTGGAAATCCTGGTCTGGATTTCAGAGATCGGAGTTGGGAATGTAGTTTTGGTGAGTAGAGAAGATTGGGAGTAGGCTGAACCCTTTTGTATGAATAAAGTTACCTAGGAAGAGTATATTATTTGAGAAGAGAAGATGGCTAGGGATACCACTCTAGAATACCAACATCAGGGACAAGGGCAAGTGTAATAACTTACAGAGAAAATCAAGAAATTATTCTGAACCTGGATGCTGATTACATTGTGATTAGATTTTTGTGCTGTCTCGGGTAGACACAGATCTCAGAAGTTTTAGGGGAAATCAGAGAGTACTGGTGCTTTCTAGTTTATTTTGGAGTTTGAAGCTACATTAATACTTTGATGATTTAATTCACAACCACTTAGCAAATATATAATTTTGTAGTACTGGTTAAGTGGAATTTATTACATATTATTCATATGTATTGCAGGTGGATTCATGGGTTCTGTTTAGGAATTCCCTAATATATTCTGGCTTGTGACCTCAGTCATTTTTAACTTTATTATCATCCTATAGAGTATTGAAAAAAACATGAGATTTGGAGTCAAAGAGGTGAAGGTTTATAATTATGTGTATCACTGTAAGCTGAATTTATGTAACCTCTCTCATCTGTAACTTGCTCAGGTCACATAGCCATTAGATGGCAAGTTCTATGATTTAGGCACAGGTCTGTCAGACTCCAGAGCATACGCTCTTAACCACTGTGTTTTACTCCTGCCTCTAAGCTAAACTCACAGCTATTCACTTACTTACTATTGACATGAGTGATGGTGGGGTTATTTTTTACTACTAAAGAGATGTGCTATTACTTTCTTCTTCCAAGTTTTCCATTAATGCAATTTAGATTAGATTTTACAGGTTTACAAGTAATAGCATACTGTTGTTAAATATCTTATACATTTGTATTGCTCACAGTGCCTGCCTGTGAGCAATACAAATGTATAAGATATATTCCTTGTTTATGGAGTTTACATTTGCACTCACAGGATAAGATAAAGACATATAAAATGATCAAGTTACAACACAGTAGATGATATAATTTTGTCAAAATGAGTGGTTGACATTAAGTATTTTTTATATATGTAATGAGAGAAGAGAGGGGTTATTGTGGATTGACATAATTTTGAAAGTCTTCATAGAAGGAAAGGTTGGGTTTCTTAACAAAGGATGGGTGTGATTTATTAGGTACATGTGTATTTATTCTTTTGCATTCCTAACAAGAATACAATTTGATTAACTTTAGTATTTGTTGCAATTATAAAGGATAAACAAGTGTTTTTGAAAGTTGAAAATTAAAGATTATAGTCAAAAGTGTCCTAGGCAAATACAAATTGATTTCTGAAGATAAGTATAATGAAATTGTGTCATTAACCTGAACAATGATCAGTGGAAATACCACTTCTTACAGGGCTGCAGTGGCTTGTGTTGGGGCATTTTATGAAAAAATGGGAAGAATGTTGGGCAGTGCTTTTCCAGAAACAGTCAATAATCTTTTGAAATCTCTGAAAAGTGCAGAGGTAAGTTTTACAACAAATATTATTTGAATGTTTTGCTTGTGGCAAGAGTTAGATGTCAGTTAAAAATGTTTGCTTTTTTCTGTCACTGTGGTACTCATCTTGCTTAGCTAAGAGGTGATTTCAAATTATTACTTGCCCCTTCTTTTCATGTAGACTACCTTATATTTCAGAAGGTAAGGAAGGAATGCTTTTCCTTGACATTGACTAGGTTTACCTATTTTTTTTAGCCCTATGGTTATTTTTGTATTGACATTTTATTTTTTGTGCCATTGCTAATGTATTAATTTCCTATGGTTGCTGTAATAAATTACCACAGACTGGGCGGCTTAAAACAATAGAAATTTATTGTCTTACGGTTCTGGAAGCTAGAAGTCCAAAATTAAGTGTCAGCAGAGCCATACTTCCTCTGAAGGCTCTAGGGAAGAATGCTTCCTTTCCTTCTTAGCTTCTAGTGGTTGCTGGAAATCTTTGGTCTTATAGGTGCATCTCTCCAATCTCTGCCTCCTTTGTCACAGGGTCTTCTTCCTGTGCCTCTGTGTTCTGTGTCTAAATTCTTATTCTCTTATAAGGATACTAGTCAATGGATTAGGATTGGATACCTCTTCTGGGAACTATTTGTCTGTTCATTCATTATAAGAATTGAGGACATATTATTTGTTAGGCATTAGGCACACAGAGATGAATTAAGACATGGTCCCTGACCTCAAAGAGTTTACAATCTAGTGGAAGAGATTTATATGTGAATAAGTATTATTAGAAATTAGAATTATTATAAATTAGTATTATAGTGCTTATTCTTATTTCAAATGAGAGTGTAGAAACAAGAGTTTGAGTTAGTCACAAAATGAATGTTTGCTATATTTCTGCCAAGTTATTTTAAATATGTTGGATGTTTTCTTCTTCTTCTTTTGGATGGTTTATATTATTTCTTAACTATTTTTTACTTAATCTTTTACATTCTGAAAGTTTGGACCCTTGAGATATGATATTGAAGCTTTCGAATCTGTCTTCGTGTTCTCATTGTATTGTACTTCAGTATGTCATGGAAACATTGGAATATGTTTCCTTGTTGCAACCTAATTTTTCAGAAAGATATTTAATTGAATAATCTTACCTTTCAGGTACTTTCTAGAATACTTAATTTTATTTTTTCTTTTCATTACTTACTATTTATAATTTGGAGGTAAGACCATTAGGCCCAAAGAACTTTTGTGTCTTGGTATGTTCTTGTTTAAATATGGAATTTATTTTACAATATAATTTTAAAGTTTTATTTTATGTACATGTCTAGTCTCAAGGGCGAAGTGAAATCTTAATGAGTCTACAGAAAGTTCTAAATGGACTGGGTGGTGCGGCAGCTTCCTCTCATCGTGATATTTACAAGAATGCCAGGTCTCTCCTGACTGACAGGTCAATGGCTGTTCGATGTGCAGTGGCCAAGGTTAGTACTTGAGCAATTTATAATGCTGCTCCTTATCGTGCTAGTTCTTAAACAGTTGGTGATTTTTTTCCTTCCAAGTTTTAAGTTATGATAGCATGTTTTTTGTTCCCGTGGATTAGTTTCATTTTTTTAGAACTCTATATGTATGGAATCATGTGGGGTGTACTTTTGTGCGTGTATGTGTTCTGGCTGTTTTCACTCTGCATAATTATTTTGAGATTCATCTATGTTGTTACATGTATCACTAGTTCATTTTTTTTTATTGCTGAGTAGTACATTGTATGGATATACCACATTCATTTGTTCCTTTACCTATTATAAACATTTGGATTGCTTCCAGTTTGCAGTATTTAAAAAAAAAAAGCTGCTGCGAACATCTGTATATGAATTTTTGCATGGACATATGCTTTTATTTCACTTGGGTAAATATCTGGGAGTGGAATGGCTGAATCATATGGCAAATTTATGTTTAACTTTTTAAGAAACTGCCAAACTGTTTTCCACAGTACTTGTGCCATTTTACATTTCCACAAGCACTGTATGAGAATTCAAGTTCTTCCACATCCTCACCAACATTTGTTACAGAGTCTTTTTAATTTTAGCCATTCTAATATATATGTCCAGGTACCTATTATGGTTTTAATTTGAATTTCCCTATGACTTAACGAGCATATTTTTAGGTGCTTTTTTGCCATCCATGTAATCTTTGAAGAAAGATGTGTCCAGTCTTTTGCCTGTTGTTTTATTGTGGAGTATATTTTATTATTGAGTTTTGAGAGTGTTTTATAGGTTCTTTATATATTCCTTTATCAGATACATGATCTGCAAATATTTTTTCCCAATCTGTGGCCTGTCTTTTCATTCTTTACATAGTACCTTTTTAAGAAGTTTTGAATTTATCTAAGTCCAGTTTATCAATTTTTCTTGTATGAATTGTGCTTTCTCTGTTACATCTAAGAAAACTTTTCCTAACTCAAGGTTTCTCCTGTGTTTTCTTCTAGAAGTTTCATAGTTTTACACTTAGATATGTGATCCATTTTGAGTTAATTTTTGTTTATGGTGCAAGGTATGAATCAAAGTTTTTTTTTTTCATATACATATCTACTTGTTCCAGCACAACATTAAAAAGTTTATCTT
Organism: Daubentonia madagascariensis; assembly: GCA_023783475.1. NCBI lineage: Eukaryota > Metazoa > Chordata > Mammalia > Primates > Daubentoniidae > Daubentonia > Daubentonia madagascariensis. The sequence continues at coordinate 31,480,019 of JAKFHU010001035.1, read as the reverse complement.
TTCTTCACTAAATTGCCTTTGCACCTTTGAAAATCAGTTGTCCATATATGTGTAGATCTATTTTTGGACTCTATTTTTTACTGATCTATTTGTCTATCTTGATGCCAATAACACTTTTCTTGATTATTGTACCTTTATAATAAGTCTTGAAATCAGGTGGTGTTGGCCCCCCAACTTTGTTCTTTTTCAAAAATTCTAGATCCTTTGCATTTTCATATGAACTTTAGAATTAGCATCAATATCTACAAAAATATCATGCTGAGGTTTTTTGTTTTTTTGAGACAGGGTCTTGCTCTGTCTCAAAGACACTCCGGGTAGAGTGTAGTGGCGTGATCATAGCTCACTGCAACCTCAAACTCCTGGGCTCAAGCGATCCTCCCGCCTCGGCCTCCCAGAGTGCTAGGATTGCAGGCATGAGTGTGCTTAGGTTTTGATTCAGGTTGCATTGAATCTAGGGATCAATTTGGAGAGAATTGACATCTTAACAATGTTAAGTCTTCCAATCTAGGAACATGATATATCTCCATTTATTTAGCTCTTTGATTTCTCTTAGCAACATTTTGTGGTGTTCAATGTACAGATCTTGCACATCTTTTGTCAGATTTATTCCTAAATATTTCATATTTTCGGTGCTATTTTAAATAGTATTGTTTTTTCAAAATTTCAATTTCTAATTGTTCATTATTAACAGATAGAAATACAGTTTTTTGTTTTTTTTTTTTTTTAGAGACAGGGTCTTGCTGTGTTGCTCAGATAGGAGTTTAGTATCACTATCATAGCTCACTGCAACCTTGAACTCCTGGGCTCAAGTGATCCTCCCAAGTAGCAAGGACTATAGCACAGGCCACCAGGCCTGGCTAATTTTTAAATTTTTTGTAGAAATGGGACCTCACTATGTCACTCAGGCTGGTGTTGAACTCCTGGCCTCAAGCAATCCTTTTATCTTGGCCTCCCAAAGTGCTGGGATTACAGGCGTGAGCTAACGTGCCTGGAATTACAATTGATTTTGGTACATTGATTTTGTATTCACCAGCCTTGCTAAACTGACCTATTAGTTCTATCAGTTTCTTTTGGTAGATTCTATTATATATTCTATGTAGATAGTCATGTTGTCTATGAATAAAGGCAGTTTTACCTTTTTTCCATTCTGGATGCCTTTCCTGTCTTTTTTTTTTTTCGCTGTATTGTACTGGCTAGGTCCTTCAGTACAATGTTGAATAGAAAACCTGAGAGCAGACATCCTTGTCTTAAAGGAAAAACATTCAGTCCTTTGCCAGTAAGTACGATGTTAATTGTAGGTTGTTTTGTAGATGCCCTTTATCAGTTGAGGAAGTGCCCTTTTATTTCTACTTTCCTAAGATGATTTATCAGGAATGGATAGTGGATTTTGTCAGATGCCTTTTGGTTTAAATTTGTTTTCTTGTGTTGTTTTTGTTGTAGCTATTTTCTGGTTAAAATTTTTACTTTAAGATAATTGTAGATTCGCATGCAGTTGTAAGAAATAATATAGAGAGATATTTATAAACCTTTACCCAGTTTCCCCCAGTGATTATATCTTGTAAAAGTATACTAGAATGTGACAACCAGGATACTGACATTGACATAATCTGATCTTATTCAGATTTCCCCAGTTTTACTTGTATTCTGTCAAATCCTTTTTCAACATCTATTGAAATGAACATTTGATTTTTCCTTTTTAGTTTGTTAATGTGGTGAATTACATTGATTAGTTTTAGAATTTTAGTCAATCTTGCATTCCTAGGATAAATCCCACTTGGTCATGATGTGTTTTCCTTTTCACATATTTTGTCTTAGAGTTGCTCAAAGTTTGTCAGTTTTCATATCTACATTCATGAGAGATATTGGTTGTATTTTTTCTCTTGTGTCATTGTCAAGTTTCTGTATCAGGGTGAAACTGGCTTCATAGGACGAGTTGGAAAGTTTTCTTCAATTTTCTGGAAGAGTTTGTATGGAATTGGTATTATTTCTTACCTAAACATTTGGTTGAATTTACCAGTGTAGCCATCTGGACCTAGAGTTTTCTTTGGGGGAAGATTTTGAACTACAAAAGCATTATTTTTAAAATCAATATTGGGCTATTCAGGTTATCTGTTGTTTCTTGAGTGAGTTGTCTATTTCATCTAAGTTGTCAAATTTATTGGCATAAGTTGTTTGTATATTCTCTTCATCCTTTTAAAATATGATGACTCTGGAGTGATTTGACCTCTCTTATTCCTAATTTTGCTAATTTATGTCCTTTCTCTTTTTTTATCCTGATTGGTCTCGCTAGAGGTTTATCAAATTTGTCTTCTCAATGAAGCAGCTTTTGGTTGTGTTTCTATTATTTTTCAGTGTTATGGTTTATTGATTTCCTTTCTTATCTTTCCTTTTCTGCTTGCTTTGTGTTGAATTTGCTCATGTAGTTTCTTAAGGTGGAAGCTGAGATTATTGATTTGAAACCCTTTCTCTTCTCAAATATAGTGGTTTAGTATTATAAGTTTCTCCCTAAGTACTGGAAGCTCTCTCAAGGCAATAAGCTGGGGCAGTTGTAGGGTTCATCTTGTTTGTTTCCCATCTATTAATGATGACTGTTCTTCATTGCCTGATGTCCAGTGTCTTGAAAACTATTGTTTCATATATTTTATGCAGTTTTTTTGTTATTTCAGGAGAGAGGGTGAATCTGGTTCTTGCTACTCCATCTCTGGAAGCAGAAATTCTAGGATGTAATTTACTTTTTGTTTTTTGTTTTTAATTTTAGTGTCTACTAGAACTACAGAATGAAGCTGTATTCATGTGGACTGCTGAACTGGAAAATATAGCCACTCTCTGCTTTAAGGCTTTGGAAAATTCAAATTATGGGGTGCGAGTGGCAGTGTCTAAACTCTTAGGAACAGTCATGGCTACAGCATTGATGCCAAAACAGGCAACAGGTATTGTTGTTTGCCAGCCCCTGATGTAGACTATAATAGATATTTGAAGTCCTATGGAATACTTCCTTTTTTTTTTTTTTGAGACAGAGTCTCGTTCTGTTGCCCTGGCTAGAGTGCAGTGGTGTCATCATAGCTCACTGCAACCTCAAACTCCTGGGCTCAAGCGATCCTCCTGCCTCAGCCTCCTGAGTAGCTGGGACTACTGGTGTGTGCCACCATGCCCAGCTAGTTTTTCTATTTTTAGTAGAGGTGGGGTCTCACTCATGCTGAGGCTGTTCTTGAACTCCTGACCTCAGCATTCCTCCTGTCTTGGCCTCCCAGAGCGCTAGGATTATAGACGTGAGCCACTGTGACCGGCCTATTTGCTAATTTCTTACTTTCAGTCTCTAATGTGTAGATCCTCATTTATACCACAGTCTTAATTTTCAATTTTTCTTGACCTTTATTTTAAGCAGAATCAGAGGCAGCATAGACTTTTCAAGTGACTCTTGCTTTGCCTCACAGTTCCATAGTGATGTTTCAGGGGTGGTTGTGAGTAGGTGATGAGTGAATCCAGCTCTGCCCCTCCTCTGTATAGTAGAAAGAGAACCAGATGTTTTAGGTTTAAGTCCTAGCCTTTATATTTATTACCTGTGAAACTCTACTTAATTTCTTCAAGCTTTGGTTTCTTCATCTTTAATGATAATTATTTCATTAGGTGATGATGATGGTGATGGATGATGTAACAGTTTAAAGTGCTAACTGTGTGCCAGGCACTGAATTAAGCATATTACAAAATTTAATTCTCACAAAAGCCCTATGAATTATAAGTACTGTTGTTGTTACCATTTTATAGATGAAGAAATTAAGACTTAGAGAGATTGTGTAACTTGTGTTCTATTAAGTGTTGGAATTGAAATTTAAACCCAGGCAGCCAAATTCCAGGACCTACGTTTTTAACTATGAGCTTTATACCCTCTCTATAGAATTTTTGTGAGTATTGTGTTTGCTACTGTATGGGAAAGGACTTTATGAAATATGAAGCTATTTATAAGATACGAAGTTGGTTTGGTTCCCAGTGACGTTTTAATCCATTGGTAACTACTGTGTAGAAAGCACTGTGTTAGGAAAGTTTCTTTTTGTCCATCTCAGTTGGAAATGAAAGCTGTGACCAGTTAGTATTTTCTGCTGTGGGTGTGCTGTGTCCTTTTTGTGTTACATATAGTATTAAGCTTATCATTATTAGTAGACTATGTTGGCATGGATTTATTGAATTGCGTTTATTTTCTAGCTCCTTCTATTTTCTTCTTAGCATTTTTTGCTTTAAAATTGATTTAGGTCTACAAGAACATTGTAAATTTTAAGAAAAATTTTTATAAGGAAACTAAACCCTGTCCTTATTGTAGTAAAGTATCCTTAAAAATAATTACTTGAATTTTTAAGCTAGAGTATTAGAAATATGATTTAACTAATAGCAAAAGATGTGATTCAGAAATATATTTGCTTATGAATTTTCTTTTCTTTCTGAAAGTAATGCGTCAAAATGTGAAGCGAGCAACATTGGATGAAGTCTTGGAACTCATGGCTACAGGATTTCTACGTGGAGGGTCAGGTTTCTTAAAGAGTGGTGGAGAAATGTTAAAAGTTGGAGGGTCTGTTAATCGTGAAGTGAGAGTTGGAGTTACACAGGTTTGTAACTTATATGTAGAAGAGAATTCTGTTCGTATCACTTGTGAAGTTTCATGGAAGATTGTTACTAAGTAACAGCACACACACAGAGCTTTTTAATATTGTCTGGTTCGTTCAAAGCGTTTGTTTTACCGAATGTATGAATTACATTCAAATTCCAAATTACGTGCTTATGTGGAAAGGTAGATACTTAATGATGTATAAATAAGCCTATGTCTACTATATTTATATAAATATCTAAAAATTTTTTTCCCAGATTATACCTGGTAGAAAATCAACATATAATCATTCAGTATTAATTGAAACTGCATTCAGGTAGCTTGAGGCATTTAGATTTTAATATTCTGTAATTTACCCTATTGCTAAAAATACTGGTTAATGCTTTGGGTTTTCTATGGATGAGTAATCACCAATGTGATATAAGATTACATCTGATTTGGGATTATAATTTCAAAATAAGAATTAACACCAAATAAGAAGTCATAGTTAATGATATAATAATAATTAACAACTAGTAAGATGAAATGGTGATCATAGTCAAAATCATGGTTTAAGTCAAAATCACTACAACTCTACCTTGTCCCTGAAACAAGTATAAAACAGAAGTAAACCATTTTATTTTATAGAGAAAATCATAAGCAAGTGTTTTTTATTTCTAAGTGTGTGTTTGTTTAGGATGCTAAGGTTTTCTTATTCCTGTAACCTGTTACCCTCCTGATCACTGGGGTGAATTCAGCTTTCCTTCCCTCCCTCACCATTCTCTCTTTCTGTTCTTCATGAAGCAATTATCTTAAGAACAGTTTTTAGTCAAGGATACTTTACCAGTAATTCCTATGCCAGAAGTACTAAAAAGATCTCAAGTTTAAATTTTCTGTTTTAATCTCAAATATAATTTATTCTGCATGCTGTCTTCAGTTGCTTCTGTAGTTACTTTATCTGTAATTACTGTTTACTTACATAAAGTTATCTGAAATTATATCTTAATCTATTTATAGGCATACGTTGTTTTTGTTACAACATTGGGTGGTCAGTGGTTGGAGCGTAGCTTTGCTACATTCTTGTCCCATGTACTTGATCTGGTTTCCCATCCTCGGGCAACACAAACACATGTGGAGGCTGTGTACTCAAGACGATGTGTCTCCTTTATCCTAAGAGCTACTGTGGGCAGTTTGCTAGGTGAAAAAGCCCAGATTGCAGCTGCCAAAGAAATATGCCAAGCTATTGGAAAACAAATGAAAGCAGTAGGTAAGAATTTATATCACAATGTATGATGTCATTTAGTTCTTTATTATTATTCTTAATAAATACTAATGGATATGTTGCATTTATATCTTCCTGGACAATGTTTTTGTAGTCATTTTTATTGAGTGCTTTTATTAAAACAACATATAATTATAGTGAAATAGAATTTCTAAAGATTTGGGTAGCATGTTTGTAATATTAGGTTTTCTGTTTTATTTCTAGTACCTATACTGATTTTACAACTCTCCGGCATGCAGCAGCCCATAGGTTACTGTCTTCAAGGAATAATCTTACTATAGTTTTTCTGCTTGGAGCCAGTTATTTTATAAACCTATACTTCTGTTGTTTTCTTTCCTCTCCTAATAGGCTTAATGTAAAGACTTAGAGAGGAATAATTACAGATGGTTATTAGCCCCCCTGTAAGATATACTGTGAAACCTCAGTAATTCATAATTACAGGAAATCCTTTTCTAAGATGTGTCAATTTTATTAATTTTTCAGTGTAAAATAGTTATTGAGTATCTGAGATTTGTAGAGCAGTAATTCAGGGTTTAAATAATCAGGAAGATACAGTTCCTGCCTTCGTGGAGTTTATAATCCAATTATAAGGGGACTAAAGCAAGGCGAAGTATGAATTCTACAAGACACTTTAGTTTTACTTTTAGTTGGAAATATACATTAATTTTAATAAGGCAAATTATATTGCCTGATAGAGATCTTTAGAAATAAGGATTTAGGCTGGGCATGGTGGCTTATGCCTGTGTAATCCCAGCACTTTGGGAGGCCAAGGCAGGAGGATCACTTGAGGTCAGGTGTTTGAGACCAGTCTTGGCAACACAGCAAGACCCCACCTCTACATAAATATTTAAAAAATTAGCCAGGCATGGTGGTATGTACTTGTGGGAGGCTAAGATGGAAGGATTGCTTGAGCCCAGGAGTTCCAGGCTGCAGTAAGCTATGATTGTGCCACTGCTCTCCAGCCTGGATGACAAATTGAGACCCTATCTCTAAAAAAACAAACAAACAAACCAAGGATTTAATGAATAGATATAATCAATAATTTATTTTTAGAGAATATATTAAATATTTTATAAAATTAATAAAAATAAATTTATATAGTTTAGGTGTAGTTTTTGTTGTTTATAATAGCTTACTTAGTAAATCATTTTTAAATGCATAAGACTAACTAAAAATTACGAATTGTGAATTAAGTGGTATTTAAAATAATGAGGTATTGTTCTTTAGATATGTTAAAATAGTAATCTGTCCTAGGTTCACAACTTGAAAAATAATTGTACATTGATTCATTGAAGAAATGTTTGAGTGCCAGAAACACTGACCCAAATGGTGAGAGTAAGATAGCAAGCCAGAAACAGATAGCACCTGTCTTCAGGGAGCTTATAGTTTAGCAATCAAAAGATAAGAGTTCATGCATTTCCAAGTCCAGAAATATCTAAAAAGAAAAGAGATATTTAATTATAGTCCATAATTTATTAATCTATTATATTCTATTCTGTATTATATATTTTTGTGACCTATTAATTCGTCATGAATGCAAAAGGAAAGTTTTACTATCATTTAAAGGTTATTAATCTTAAGGTCATAGGTAAGTTATTTGATTTTTAAAAATTCCTAAAAGCATAATTAAACACAATGATATATACGAGGGATTTATGGGCCAGTTTGTACTATCAATTAATAATTTGACAAGGGATCTTTAGTTGTCTCATGTCGAATACATTTCAACTCTAGTGGAAGTTAAAAGGTGGGGAGGGGGCCAGCAAAACTAACAGGAACTTTGAGAAACATTCCGGTGAGAAGATCTGAAGCCACTTTCCTTATAGATCTACTTTCTGGTCATTAATTTGATGATGATACCTCTAATATATTTGAGCCCTTGAAATAGTAATGATAATAAAGTAACAATAATAGCTGCTAACATTTATTGAATGTGTATTGGGGGCAGCATTGTGTTAAATTCTTTATATACATTGACTTTTTAATCATCACAATACCTTTTGAGAAAGGCATATAACCTTTTAACAGATAAGAAACTTGAGACAGAAAAGTTGAGTATCTTGCCTAATGTCACATAACTAAGTGACTGGTGGAATTGGGATCTGAACCCAAGTCATCTTTCTCCAGAGTCTGGTTTTGTACACTATGGGTTGCTGCTGCTTTCTAAAATTAGGCTGTATTCCTAGAAGCAGTCAAATTTATACCTTAGTATATATTTTAGCGTTGTCATAAAGTCATTAAACAGTGTTTTTAAGTCAGTTCAGTGTTTAGTTATACAAGTTTTTTGCTGGGAAATAACTGCATAGAGTTTTTAACACTCAGCCATCAATTGGTATGACTAAAAACATAAATAGTATAGACCAAAAAAATTTTATCACAATTCAGTTCACCCACATCAAAGACATGATTTTGTGTTTCTAGAAGCAGTGGTGAATGATACTAGTGGTGAAAACAAATCTGGTGCAGCAGACATTGCAGCCAGCCAGCATGTCATGGTCTGTGCGCTCCAGGAGCTTGGGAGCCTGGTGCAGAGCCTGAATGCCACTGCATCCCCGCTTATTCAAGAAGCATCTATAGGTATGATGTTCAGTTACTCGCTGGCATATTTTTTCACTGTTTTTCAAAGTCATAGGTGTGATGGATATTTAACTCCTGATTAGTTGCTTATCATCTTAATTAGCAGTTTAGATCATTGGGTTTCATTTAAGTTAAGATTCATTGTGATAGGGAATATTGATTTTGGGAGACAAATCAGGAACAGTCATGCTAGTTGTTTCTAATAATTGACTAAAATTTGTTAAAGACTTTTATTTAATTTTACATCAACATTTATGTTTTATGGATATAATTGTACTATGTTCTTTGTAGAAAATGTTCCTTTAAAGTACTCTACTGTTTATAAGTAATATATGTAGTTTTGGCAAAGTTGTAAAACTACATGTGTGAAATCATGGGGATTATGATTTTAATTATTGTGTTATACATAGTCTTAGTTTCTGCAATCATGTGACTTTATTAACAAGTAATATTTTGAGTATTTCTTTTTTAGGACTTTTGGAGATTGTGACTTCTGTGCTGCTTCATCCAAGTATGGCTGCTCGACTTGCTGCTGCATGGTGCTTGCGCTGTGTGGCTGTGGCGTTACCTTTCCAGTTGACACCATTTCTAGACAGGTGTGCAGAACGGCTCAACAACTTGAAGACTTCACCAGAAGCTGTTAGTGGATACAGCTTTGCAATGGCTGCTTTGTTAGGTGGAGTTCATCAGTGTCCTTTGGGCATTCCTCATGCTAAAGGAAAGGTATGACAGAGATCCTAGATTGGTGAATGCTATGTATCACATGGGCTTTAGTCTATATGGGAACACTGCTGTGTTTAGTGTTGAATTGGGTGATCAAATAACAACAGTTTTCCTGTGTTAATATAGTGTTCTGCTAATAGGGGGTTAACAGACCCTAATTATAATTTGATATTCTGATATAGGAATAATAGATTTCATCTGGGTATAGTATGCTATAATTTATTTTAGAGGGGAAAAAAGCTTATAGTACTTATTTAAATTCGGCTTTTCTTTCAGCTTTTAGAAATAAAAGTTCACATTGCTGTTTTCAGAGATGTTGGGAGAATATGCTGTTGCCATATTTAGCATTTTGATAATACTAAAAAATTGAATGGTTTTAATAAAATAGTTACTTTTTACCCCCCTTTTCTTTCTATTATACTTTATACTACTATCATGGTTTTCTTCTCAGGAATCCTAAGTGCTTATATTATATAAATATTATTTGCAATTTTACATGGGCAGATTGTGGCTAGATTTTTAAATTCTGATTTTTTTCTGGGACATTAGGCCCAAGTCCATTCATTCTTATGAGTTCCATGGCTACTACTGGACTCCAGGTTTCCATCTCCCTTTGTCATGTGGTTGTTTCCTCATTGTTTATCCTTCTTGAAGTCTTTTTCTCCCATCTTCCTCACACCGCTTTCTTATTTCACATTTGCTCAGAGACCCTTAGGGACTGCCCAGCACTCAGAAAATAAATACAATCTCCTCTGTCTGGTAAACTGGTACCTCATCATTTGCCTTCATTCCACCTGCTCATTCTAATTTCCTGCTGCTCTACTCAGACAAGTCGTCTTGCCTTCTTCCCAGGTCTTTTTCAGCCTCCATGCCTTTCCTCTGCTAACCTCTTACATTAGAATTTTGTCCATTCTCTTATTCACCCGTACCAAACTTAAATCTGTTTATTTGGAGGCCCAATTCAAGTTCCATCTCTTTCATGAACTCTCTTTAAAAGTAGTCAGTCTGTACTAGCCTTTCCCTGTGGATGTAAATACAGCAAAGTACTCAGAACAGTGCTAGCACATGGAACCATTTAATACATGCTACCGTTATTGGTATTATTATCCTATATTCAAAGATTTGTTGAACTCCTGTTATGCTTCTGCCATTAAGCTAATCTTAAGGAGTTTATAGTCCTAGAGAATGAAGATGCAGGAAAAATGGGATGTAGATTAAAAGAGAAGTAGGAAAAGTGGAAAGTAGATTTATCACATGATTAAAAGATGAAATAGTGGTACAGATGCTATATTAATGTATTTAATCCTCATGTAAGTGAGGTAGGCACTTCTGTTATTTCTGTTTACCAGTGAGGGAACTAAGGGCAGGGAGGTTAAGTTGTACTAGGTCAGAAGGCTGGTAAATGGCGGAGTTGGAATATGAACCCAGGCAGTTTGGCTCTAGAGCTTGTCCTTGACCACTACACTGTTCTGGGTCTCCTCAGAGTCATCAGTACAGATGAGACTGAATAGGTCTTGATGTTGCCTGTTTGAAAATATGTTAATAGTGGTTGGTCTGAGTGCAGTGGTGTTTACAACTAATTGATCACAACCAGTTACAGATTCCTTTGTTCCTTCTCCACTCCCACCGCTTCACTTGACCAGCCTTAAAAAAAAAAAAAAAAAGAAAGAAAATATGTTAACAGCAACAACAAAATAAAAGGACAACTTTTTAAATAAAGTATACTAGTTATCTGTTTTCTTATTTGATTTCTTTGAGTTTAAATTAAACCCAATTCTAAACTTTTCTTGCAGATGGTAGTTAGTATTGCTGAAGATCTTTTACGAACTGCTGCCCAAAATAGCAGGCTGTCTTTACAGCGCACCCAAGCTGGATGGCTTTTACTTGGAGCACTTATGACTTTAGGTATAATTATATTTGAGTAGGATTTTTGTCTTATGCTATAACTGTCAGTAGACTCTAAAAAAAATTTAATTTAAAAGTATTAAACTTCACATTCTAGACTTTGAATGAGGTTGTAAAATGGTAAAGATGTTCTCCTTATCATTTGGTAGTAGATTTCTCTTTTTGATAAATTCTGCTTTAGTACATTTAATGAGAAAGTTATTAGCAAAGTTTCACCTTTACCATCAGAATAGCCATTGTTTACCTGATTAGCTTATTGTTAATCCAAAGAGATTGAATATGGGGGGCAAATTCCATCCCCTAAGTGAAGATCAGCATTGTGATTTTAGTAGAGTGGTAAAGTCACATTTAATCAGTATTGTTGGTGTTGCTTTTTGGGGGTAACCCTTATGTGCTTCACTTTCCTAAGTGCTGTGACAAATCTGAGATACAGGCAAAGTTTAACATTGTACATAGGGCAGAAATACACATTATCATTGTGATGAGGTGTGTCTACTTTTTAATTCACACCTTTGGCTGCTGCTATAAAAAGTGTGGGGGTATATGTACTACAGAGTTACTCACTGTTCTAAGCATTATCTATTGGAAATTATACTTTGAAATAGTTTTCTTTTCTAAAAAAAATAAAAAGTGTTAACTGTTTTCCAGAAGTTTATGTTAAGTGTGTTAAGTGGTATGTTAAATGAATATCTTAGCAGTGTAAGTATAGGTTCCTTGTTCTGAATATGCTGCTTCTCCATGAAACTAAATTAACCATATAAATCACCCCCAAATGGGAGAATATTTATATATGTGTGTGGGGGGAGTGGGTGTTATCTGTTTATGTACATATATATTTATGAAAAAGATCTCAGAGGATATATCCCAGATATATTTTATCATTGAGAACATGTAATCAACCATTCTGAATGTAGTTGGGTAACTTTTTAAAAATTGCTTTTTGTGTATTTGTTTCATGTTTGGATGCTAAAAATATTGATACTTTTAAAGTGAATTTTATTATACTTTAATGGATATATGTCTTAATGGATAAAAAACATTTTGAAAATAATGTCAATTTTAGAGATAAAAATAGAGTGAACTGGCAGAGAAAGATTGTTAAAGTTTGAGTGGGATTCATTTTCTTTTTCTTTTGTTTGTAGTGTATGTTACCTATATATGGTTTTGTATTCCCATTTTCTTGGTTAGGACCATCTGTTGTTCGTTACCATCTGCCCAAGATGTTGTTATTGTGGCGAAATGTTTTCCCTCGTTCTTTAAAGGAATTGGAGGCTGAGAAGGCCCGAGGCGATTCTTTTACCTGGCAGGTGACTTTGGAAGGTCGTGCTGGAGCTTTATGTGGTAAGAATTGAAAGGATTATGCTTTCAGAATATTATGATGTTACTAAAATATTTGTGAAGTGAACAAAAATCACTATTTTAGTTTTTTTATTTTACTATGTAGTGATAAATTCATGGACCTTTAGATTTAGAAAGAAACTTTATAAACGATCAACTCCAGTTTGCTAATTTTCTAATAAAAATGAAGCTGAGACTCAGAGTGGTTAGAGTTGGTGGTAAGACAGGAGCTAGAACCCAGGCCTCTTATTCTCACTTGTTGCAGACTTTACCTGTCAAAGAAGCACTGATTTACCATGTTAAGAAAACCCAAGAGGTATATAAAGGAAAAAGAAACTCAGGATTACCAAGGTTATTGAGTTTGTAGTTTGTCTTTTCATAATGGAAAAACAGCTATTTTTTCACATCAGTATCAAATCTGCAACATTTTTTGGACATCAACATTACAAAAATTATGGATATGGTTGTTTTTGTCTAGGAGTTAGCAGCTTCCAGGAAAGGCTCAAGTTTTGTTTAATTTGGAAACTAGAATTACGTTGGATGTTCTTGTTCTTTTTTGGTTTATCTCAGTGTGAAAAATACTTCTTTTTCCAAACTAGGAGATATACACTTAACCATGAGGGTGGCTGGGCGCATATCTAAGAGGTGTTTCAGTCTTGGCTCTGTTGATGAAGGGCCGGTAAAGATATTCCTTCTCACTGGATCATTTTGTTCACTACTGGTTCTGTCTTAAAACTGCTTGCTTGGTAATCATCTGAGTTCCTGTGGGGTTATAGTCCTCTGAATTCCCACTTACTGAAATCTCTCTAACAAATATCTTCCCTCCCTCCATTTCTGCTGTCCACCCTTCTTCTAGCCATTTCTGAGGATTTTTCTCTGTAGTTGTTGCTGGGTTTTCTTTTGGTTTGACATGGTTTCAGAACCTTATATTTTATAATAATTAAGAATTATAGGTGCCATTATATTTATATAATTTAATGAATTTATTCATGGTCATAAAAGCTGCTCCAAATCTGTCCTTTTAAAAATTTTATCTAGCCATGAGGAGTTTTGTTGCACACTGTCCTGAACTCCTAACTGAAGATGTGATTAGAAAATTGATGACTCCTATTGAATGTGCCATGACTATGATGTCGCAGTAAGTAAGCAATTACGACAAGTTCACATCCTATTTTATATATCAATAAATAAATTTATTTATTTATATAATCCTCAATCATATTTTGTACTTCCTTCTAAACTCATCCAGGAAACATGTAAAACTTTATTTTTGTAAAAATTGCAGCAATGGTGTGGATTGAAATAAAATTGTATCTTAAAGTGTTTCTGTTACTAACAGTAAAGATCACACGATAAACTAAAATGAGAATGTAATACTTACCAGTCTACTTTGACAGTACATTGATATGTTGCTAAAAAAAAAGTTTGTAATACTTATTCTAGTAAGCTAATACCAACTATCTTTTGATATTTCAGCATTCCATCTGTAATTAAAGCCCATGGAGCTCATCTGAAAGCTAGTGCTGCAATGGTCCGTTTAAGACTTTATGATATCTTGGCTTTGTTACCTCCAAAAACTTATGAAGGTAATTAAAATCTGCAGTATCTGATAAAAATTCTTTTCAGTTCTTCACAGTATTATAGAGTTCTGACCAAGGCTGTCCCACTGACTCACCTTGCAAAGGGAGGTTTTCTTCTTTTTATTATACTTTTCATTTTACTTTTCTTCATGTAGAGTAGCTGACACTTGTTGAGTACTTACTGTGTTCAGGTCCTGTTCTAAGCCCTTTACATGTGTTAGTTTCTCAGACTCTAGCATAACTTATAAGGCAATTAGCCCTACTTAACAGATGAAAAATCTCAGGTAGAGAGAGGTAAAGAAAGTAACTTGTCCAAGTCTTAGAACTAGTAAGTGGCAGAGCTTGGATTTAAATCCAGTTGGTTTGTCTTCAAAGTCTGTGCTTTTAATTATTATCCTAAACTGCTTTGTGTATATTGTAATATAGGCAGTAATTTAGGGATCTGGAGGAAGAATAGTAGTATACTTTACAGAAATCAAATATTGTATGAAATATTAAAAGTAAAAGAAACCCTGATTTCTCTCCAGTACAACCATGCCCAAGAATTTTGGTATGTTCTGATTCAGTGCACATTATTGGGCAATAAGTAATAAATAATAACTATGTCACATTTAATATATTTAAAATAAAGACTCTTTCCTCTCTTTGAGTTTTTTGGTTATTTTAAATAATTTGGGCTAAAAGGCATATGATAATAAAAAGAAGTACTATTATTGTATATTAAAACCAGCATTAAAATATTTAATATAGATTTTTCTTAAAAAGGGAACAGAGACTTAATTATGTTATTCCTGTTGAACATGTTGCTGCTCTTTATGGGCAATGATTGTAATTTTCATAAAAATTATTCTTTTTAATCTGATCTGAAGTTCTGTTTTTTAGGATCTTTCAATGCACTTCTTAGAGAACTGGTAGCAGAATTCACTTTGACTGACAACTCAGCCAACACAACTACTTCCCTCCTCAGATCCCTCTGCCATTATGATGATAGTGTTCTTCTTGGTTCCTGGCTTCAAGAAACTGATCATAAATCAATTGAAGACCAGGTAGTAAATCATACAGGGAAGTGAACCACTAGCTTAATCTAAAACAATGATCCTTATTATACATTGTCATTTAAAAGGAAAATATTGTAGACTAAGGTTTAATTTTCACTTAGCTTTCTTAGACGCTTAAAGATAGCAACCTGGTGGTGGATAAAGAGTGAAAAAAGGTGAACAGCAACAGTCAGGATTTGGCAAATTGTCTTTATTCAGTGTTCCTTGCATTTAGATATCCTGTGGTAGCTGTGGTGAAGATCAGTTTTAACTTGCTTTTTCGTTATTGGTGTTTTGTTTTGTGACAGGGTGGAGAGGAATGGGGAGTTGGTAGGTTGAAGATTTGGAATCTCTTTTGCCAACAGAATATGTTGTTTCTTATGTACTTTTGAAAACAAGTGACTAAAGCTCCCTTTTATAAATAATTTTTTGTGGGTTTAAGTTATTGTTAATATTGTTTTGTTCACACATGGGTAGTGTAAAAATATTTTAGAATGAACAAGACTTATTTTTATTTTTATTTTTTATTTTTTTGAGACAGAGTCATGCTCTGTCATCTGGGCTAGAGTGCAGTGGCATCGTCATAGCTCACTGCAACCTCAAACTCTTGGGCTCAAGCAGTTCTCTTGCTTCAGCCTCCTGAGTAGCTGGGACTACAGGTGTGTGCCACCAAGCCTGGCTAATTTTTCTATTAATATATTTTGTAGAGATAGGGTCTCTTGCTCAGGCTAGTCTCTAACTCGTGGCCTCAGGTCATCCTTCCTCCTTGACCTCCCAGAGTGCTAGGATTACAGGCATGAGCCACTGTGCCTGGCCAAGACTTTTCTTAAAATTGTGTAAGGTGTTACTTATAACTTTTTTTTAATGGCTGAATTATATTTTTATCTGTTTTAAAATTTTCAGATCCAGTCATTCTTTTTTTGTTGCCTTTTCTCCTTTCTCCCCTGTTCTATTCCTCATGCCCAATATTTAGTATGTGAATTTCCTAAAGTAGATTTTGAATAATTTTTATTTCATTATTTTGCAGCTCCAGCCAAACAGTGCGTCTGGAAGTGGGGCTCTCGAACATGATCCTTCCTCCATTTATTTACGAATACCTGCTGGAGAAGCTGTGCCTGGTCCTCTCCCTCTTGGAGTCTCAGTCATTGATGCCTCCGTGGCTCTTTTTGGTGTAGTGTTTCCTCATGTTTCTTATAAACACCGGTTAGTATAAAGTGAATCAGGTAATTTCAGTTCAATATAAGTTACATTCAAACAGTAGATTTTCTCATGCCAGTTAACTCTGTAATAAAGTGAGTTAAGTCCTAGCTGCTTGGAGGCTGAAGCAGGAAAATCTCTTGAACTCAGGAGTTTGAGGTTGCAGTGAGCTATGATGACACAACTGCACTCTAGCCTGGGTAACAGAGCAAGACCCGTCTCAAACAAACACACAAACAAAAAAAAATATAAAATAAATAATGTAAATATCCAATAATGGGAGAATGAGTGAATAGACAATGGAAGGTTCATAGGCTAGAATATTTTTTTTACAGAGACAATGTTTTGATATCAGAAAATGCTCATGATACCATATTAAATTAAAAAGGTAACAGGCAACAAGTGATCCCAGCTTCATTTTTTAAAGTACATAAAAATGTACATGTATGTATAAGTATGTATGAGTATGTGTACACATAAAGACCTAAAAGAAAATGTACCAGAGGGTAACAGAGGTTAATTTCTATGAAGTAACTTTTTGTTAATATTTTTCAAATTAAATGAAATAAATATTTTATAATAAGGGAAAAAAAGTTTTGTTTTTAAATAAGCTTTTTTAAAAAAGTTACGTATTTGAGGTCAGGTATAGGCAAGTGGTAGTGTTAGAGACTGTGCATGTACTCTGTGTGTGTGCTTGTTTTAGGAGTATAAATAATGCCCTGCTTCAAGCATAGAAGATGTGGATCTAGATTAGAGCAAGTGTAGAAGCAGTTAACTTTAGCCCCAAGTAGCTCTAACTGGAGTTCATACTGAAGCCTAGATTATTTCTTCTGTGATATTCTAAAGAATGCTATAACTTGAGACCTATGGTCTATTACAAATTGAGGTTAAATCCTTATAGTGACCTTAGAGGGATTTTGATTTCCTACTTTAGGTCATAGTTATAACATTAAATCCAACTCCCTGGATTCCTTTGCTTCACACCATTTCTTTTGAGAAGAATGATCTCACTCTCTTTTATCAGAATAGTCTAAAATGGTCATAATTTTTTTGGAAAACTGTCTCATTTTAAAAATTCAAAATAATATAAAAAGCAATGCACTTCTCTTTTTTTACATTTTAAAAAATTAACCAGAGCCACACTTTTTCTGAATTCTCCCAGTAGCTTCTGAGGCTAGGACATGCAGTACTATTTTCTTCTATGTAAGAGTATTTTTTAAAAAGAAAAAAATTAGGCCACATTTTAACATTTCTGACCAAAAATCTTCTGGAGATACATAATTAATTATTGTTATACAAAAAATCTTGAACACCTACTATATGCCAAGAACTTTGTTAGACACTGGTGTTTATGTTGAAGTCCACTGTAATTATGATCTTAATTTGCTAATTGAAATTTAATATTTAGTCTCTTATATTATTCTATTTAATAATCATACGTTCATATATTAATTTGGGAATAGAAGATCTGGTTTGGACCATCTGTGGGAATGAAATAAAAAAGGGACAGCATGGGCATTATTTGCTAAACAATTACCTTAGACTCTTCTTGTGTCTGCTTTTTGAGCCATATTTGAATAAAAGTGTCACTAATGTGAACTTTATCCTCCTATTATAGATTGCAGATGTTGGATCACTTTGCTGAATGTGTTAAACAAGCCAAAGGGGTCCGCCAGCAGGCTGTGCAGCTTAATATATTTACTGCTGTTCTTAGTGCACTAAAGGTATTTACTTTTAAAACATAATAAATATTCTGAAATAAGATTTTAATTAATGCCTTTAATAAGCCAGGCATATCAAGATTATTGTAATGTTTATATCACTTGATAACTGTGTGGTTTTTTTTTAGCTTACTTAAATTACTAGAAACTTTAGGCTCATTGTAATTTTTTTTTTATTGTTGGTTTTGTTTGTTTTTTTTTTGAGATGGGGTCTTGCTATGTTGCTCAGGCTGATTTCAAACTCCTGGGCTCAAGCAATCTTCCCATCTCAGCCTACTGAATAGCTGGGATTACAGACATGTGCCACTGTGCCTGGCTAGGCTCATTGTAATTAAATAAGTGTTTTATATTTTAGTAATGTTAAAGTTCATGTTTAAATTTGAAGCTCAGCTTTCACAAGGACGAGTAGGTTCTTTCAGAATTTCCAAATATGTCTGACTAATAAAATCTGATATTCTACTGAAAGTTAACTAAATAAAGTTTAAGTTTAATTTGTGGTTTAGACTGTAAATCACACGAGGCTGTGTTATATAGTTGAAAGAATGTTGCATTTAGAGATTGTGTTCTGATTTAGGTACTAATTAGGTTTGTGTTACTGTAATTCCTTTAACATTTTTGAACTTCAATTTCTACACGTGTGAAGTGGAATACGGTAGTCCTCCTCTCCCAATCCATGGTTTTGCTATCTGCGTTTCAGTTACCCGTGGAAAGTTCCAGAAATGAACAATTCATAAGTTTTCAATTGTGCACCACTCTGAGCAGTGTGATGAAATCTGACGCTGTCCTGCTCTGTCCTGCCCAGGACGTGAATCATCCCTTTGTCCAGAGTATCCATGCTGTCTACACTACTTGCCCGTTGGTCACTTAGTAACTGTCTCTCTCAGTTATCAGATTGGCTATCGCTGTGTTGCAGTGCTTGAGTCCAAGTAATCCTCATTTTACTTCATAATGGCCCCAAAGTACAAGGGTAGTGATTCTGGCCATTCCAGTGTGCCAAAGAGAAGACATAAAGTGCTTCCTTTAAGTGAAAAGGTGAAAGTCTTCTACTTAATAAGGAAAGAAAAAAATCATATGCTGAAGTTGCTAAGATCTACAGAAAGAATGAATCATCTATCTGTGAAATTGTGAAGAAGGGAGCAGAAATTTCAGACGGCTAATACTATAGCCACAGTGTGTACTAAGTGCTTAGTTAGGATGGAAAAGGCATTGAGTTTGTGGGTGGAAGATGTGAACAGAAATGTGTTTGGATCGACAGCAGTTGGGTTCCGTGCTCACTGTGGTTTCAGGCCTCTGAGGTGGGTCTTGGAATGTATCCCATGTGCATAAAGGGGGACTATTGTAGCAAATATTTTGCCTGTCTCGCAGAGTTCATGCGTGATACTATGCAGCCTCTTACAGTGTATCCGAAAACTTTTTATATCAAGCCTTTTAAAATAAAATGGTAGCAAATATAAGTGTTTTAATGAACGTGTCTAAGTCATGTTTTGTAAGCATCAGGGAAAAGGGATATAGGTCTTGATTATACAAATATAGTATCATTTATATAACCATTAATATATGCCCTACATAGGGAAGATCAACTAATAATGACATCTGAGCTTTTAAAAAAAGGGAATGGGGGCCAGGTGCAGTGGCTCCCACCTGTAATCCCAGCACTTTCAGAGTCCAAGGCAGGAGGATCACTTGAGGCCAGGAGTTTGAGACCAGCCTGGGCAACATAACAAGACCTCATCTCTAGAAAAAAATGAAAAACTTAGCCAGGGATGGTGGTGCGTGCCTGTAGTCCCAGCTACTTGGGAGGCTGAGGCCAGAGGATCACTTACACCCAGGAATTCAAGGTTACAATGAGCTATGATTGTGCCACTGCTCTCCAGCCTAGGCAACAGAGTGAGACCTTGCCTCTAAAAAAAATTAAAAACTTAAAAAAAAAAAAAAAAAAAGAAATGGGGTAATGGGGCGGTCATGGTCTCCTTCAGTGGTGGGAAGAATAGTTACCCAACTGTAATATTGCTGTATGGACTACACTTTTCTTCATAGATAAGCTAATGCCTCTGCTGTAGTTAATATTTTCCCCAGGCACCATGACTTGGATTTTTGGTCTCAAGTAAGTAAGTTAAGTTCCAGGACAGTAAGTGTTGCTAGAACACCATTTAGTATGATGAATAAACTATTTCAACATTCAGTTACTGATTATTTTTACCTCATTTTGTCTTTAGATAGATTGATTATACTCTTTAAGACATAATTATTATATCTTCTGTGGAATTTTTATGTAAATGAATCAAAGTTTCATACTCATCAGGCCTTTTCCTTCCTTAAAGTTAGAGTCATAAATTTCAACCAGTTAAATATAATGGTTGATTTAATAATACCATGTCCTTTATATATAAAAGCAACTTTTAAGTATGTCTTTGGATGGAGACACTCTTAGGGATTGGTGGTTTTAGGGCAAGACTATGACTATGTTATATCTTACCATGTTCTGAAATCATGTTTAGGGAAAGTGATTACAGTTAATTTAACAGGTACTGGATTCTAAACATCGGTATATACATGTGAAGGTTGGCTGAAAATAATGTTTGAAGATACATGTATATTTACAAAGATTGTAGCACATTTTTTCTTTTATTTAACATGAATTTTGAATTGCCTTCATTTTTAAAAAAAATAAATATAGGGTTTAGCTGAGAACAAAAGTACTTTGGGACCAGAGGAAGTTCGGAAATCTGCTCTGACACTGGTTATGGGTGCTCTTGACAATCCAAATCCTATCTTACGATGTGCAGCAGGGGAAGCTCTTGGAAGAATGGCTCAAGTGGTTGGAGAAGCAACTTTTATTGCTAGAATGGCCCAATATAGCTTTGACAAGTAAGTGGGTCTCTTTACTAATAATTAAGTTTCGTATGTAGGCAAAGATGTCTTTTAAATAACCAATAATTATTCCCTGGACTATGTTTTCCACGTAGTATACAGCATGTGACAATATTTTATATTTTTTCATAATCTCAATTTTTAATTTAATAATTGATTAAATTCTAGAATCTGGGAAAGTTGTAATGTTAGATACTTTCAGTGTGGAGAGGGTTTCTAATGCAGCTCTTGAATATTACATGATGGAATCAAGAAAAATGTTAATAAGGACTTCTCTCAGTTATGTGTACTCATTTAAGAGATGCTTTGAAGTCATTTTCTCTTCTCTTTTCCCTTATCCCCCATTATTCTTTCTGTTAATTATTCACTTTTTGGAATGAGCCATTCTTTTTCTAACTGCTACCAAGTTTATCATATCTTAAATTATCACTGAGATGGGATAAAATTAAGCATTAGGATTTGAGGATTTCTTTGCATATTAATTATAAAGAGTGATCTCAGGGATCCAAATAAAAATCATTAAGATGATAAGATGCAGTTATCGTTGATTGTCCAGTTGTTAATCAACTACTTAAGTAGAGAAGTTAAAAATCAAAGGTGGTTAAGAACTGACACTTGAGTTACATAAATTATCATTCTTAGCTATTTTGTATTTTGAGGAGTAAATATTCAAACTATATCATAATCAATTAACAAAAGAGAAAGTAGAAAGCAGTGGTTGTGAAGTAATAGTTCTGAAGAAAAAGTATTTTCTGAACTATTGCATATCTGAGAATAGCCTTCCTTGTCTTCACACATCAATGGTAGTTTGGTTGTCGGATAATGCCCTGTTGTATTGTTTCAATCACTGAGGAAAATATGAGCAGACAGAAAATAGCTAAAATATTCTCAGACACTTAATCTGCTGGATGATTTCTGCTGTTTTCTAGCAATAGATTTTGTGGGTTTTTGGTTTTTTTTTTCTTTTGAGACAGAGTCTTTCTTTGTCGCTTGGGCTAGAGTGCCATGGCGTCAGCCTACCTCACAGCAACCTCAAACTCTTGGGCTTCAAGCAATCCTCCTGCCTCAGCCTCCTGAGTAGCTAGGACTACAGGTGCATACCACCATGCCTGGCAAATTTTTTGTTTTTAGTAGAGACAGGGTCTCACTCTTGTTCAGGCTGGTCTTGAACTCCTGACTTCAAGCAATCCTCCCACCTCAGCCTCCTGGAGTGCTAGGATTACAGGTGTGAGCCACCGCACCCAGCCTATTTTCAAGCAATAGATTAATTTTGTTCTTTCCAAATATTTTCCATTGATTCTGAAATCACCTTTTGTTAACGATTTTCTTAAAAGATAGAACCAGTCTTAGCTGCCCGTTTAAAGTTTGTGCTCAGTTCATAACAAGTAAATGGGAATGTGTTTCTTTGGAAAGCTCTTGAATGGTAAATTTTTTTTAGTTATAAGCGGTTTTAATTTATGTGTCCTCAGTATCTGTAGGAAATTGTACTTTGATGAAACACAGGGGCATTTATCTATTTATGCCTGTCTGGTTAATGGTTTGCAAATATTATTAGTGCTTAGTTTCATTAGTTTTTTCAAATACTTTATTAGTTCATTAGTTTTTTCAAATACTGAAATTAATTATTACATAGATTTTAAGTTACCCATTTTTTACATTTTAATTTATCTGAAATTGGGACTTTTCTTAAATTCTGTATGGAATGTCATAATTATTTGGCAACATTTTTGGTCTTTTATATTGCTGTACTTAAAAACAGTGTGGCATTTTAGATTTGGCAGAATCTGGTTGTATTTTGAAAAATCTTCAGTCTCCTGCAGCCTCATTATATCAGACTGTTCTCATCAACATTATCTCTTGGCTGGGTGCGGTGGCTCACACCTATAATCCTAGCACTCTGGGAGGCCGAGGCGGGAAGATTGTTTGAGCTAAGGAGTTTGAGACCAGCTGGAGCAAGAGCGAGACCGCATCTCTACTAAAAAATAGAAAAAAATTAGCCAGGCATCATGGCGTGTGCTTGTAGCCCCAGCTACTCGGGAGGCTGAGGCAGGAGGATTGCTTGAGCCCAGGAGTTTGAGGTTGCAGTGAGCTGTGATGACGCCACTGCACTCTACCTGGGGTAACCAAGTGAGACTGTGTCTCAAATAAAACAAAAAAACAAAAAAAAGATTATCTCTTGCTAATCTAATATGTTACTATGAAAAGCTAAAATCACCTATACCTACAGATTAGTCAGGCAGGTCTGTTTGCATGTTGAAATCTTCTGCCAGCTAGCATTAAGATAGAAAGTCACAGAAATTAAGACAGGAATCATTTCCTATAAACTGTTCTAGGTTACTAGGTAGTAGCTTCAATTGCTTAAGACCTAGTTCAGACAAAAGTTTTTGCTGGTTGAATTAGTTTCCATTCAAAGTGAAAATCACTTTGAGACTTCTGAGAAATGTATATTCTTATCTCTTAGATTATTGACCGTATTGAGTAGATGATTATTACTGAGAAAATTGACCCTGCTTTTTAGTTCACTAAATTGTTACTTTTTGAGAAATAACAACATGACAGCAGCTCTGTAATCTGTGTGATGTTTTAGAATTCACAGATTGCATTCATTCTTCTTTTATTCCTCAAAAAACTACTCTGTAGGTGTAATGATAATAATATCTATTTTATAGATAGAGAACCTGAGGCTTAGAGAGGTAAAGATTACTCATCCAAGGATATAACATGTTAGAAATATTGTTAAGCATAGACTTAGTTCACTTCATTAATTGCTGCATTTCTTAACATCTGTTCTGTGACAGCACTTAGAATTTGTCTTTCTTTGCAATAGGCAAACTGACCAGTCAGTCTTGGTGATGATTATTCATCTCTTGACTTCTGAGGTTGCCAGAAGTCTGATCATAGATGTCTTATTGAGAGTTATAATCCAGTATTGAAAATGCAACCAAAATTGCTTTCTAGGCTCCATTGTTATTTTAGGAGCTTTGTTCTTAGTGGTATTTTGTCCTGTTTTCTAATAGTAAATGACTGTGTTGGGTGAATGATTATGAATCATTGTATTTTATGGTTTAAAAAGTATTGTTATGCATGTTCGTTTATTTGATCTTTTCCATTGTCCAAAATGAGGTTTAGCGGTTAGCTTCGTTTAAAATCTCTACATTACCAGTTAAATATGAATAAAAGTTTGAAATCTATTCTTTCAAATAAACATTAAAAAAAATACAGATAGCCAAGCATGGTGGCTCAAGCCTGTAATCCTAGCACTTTGGGAGACTGAAGCAGGAGGATTGCTTGAGGCCAGGAGTTCGAGACCAGCCTCAGCAAGAGCAAGACCCTATTTCTATAAAAAATAGAAAAATTAGCTGGGCATGGTGGCATGCACCTGTAGTTTCAGAAACTTGGGAGGCTGAGGCAGGAGGATTGCTTGAACCCAGGAGTTTGAGGTTGCAGTGAGATATGATGACACCACTCCGCTCTAGTCAGGGTGACAGAGTGAGACCCTGTCTCAAAAAATATATATATATGTGGGAAAATGGCGGTGTGATAGGGTCCTCCCACCATACCGCTCCCAGGAAAGGAGGTGAAGAACGCCAGCGGCTGCCGGCGAACACGGACCGCTCACTCCAAAAACAGCATTGCGAATGACAGAGAAACAACGCCGAACGCCCAGCCCAAGAAAACAGGTACAAAATTTTCACAAAGATCGGAGGGCACACGGAGCACAATAGAGCCCAGAGCGCGGGAAGGACGCACTCGCCAGGTCGGCGCAGCGCGACCTGCCCCCCAAGCGGTTACGCGCCTCCCCATACACGCAGTCAGGGACAAGCCCAGAGTTGGGACAGAGCGGTTGCTCGGGCCGGCGAGTCCTGTGGAGAGGAGGAGGAAGTAGCCAGAGCCAGACACAACTCGCAGCTGCAATATACAGAGACTGCCGAGGGCTGGAGAGGAACTGGGCGGGGACCGAGATTCAGCTTCCCGGGACAGTGCGCGGGAACCCGCAGCCGGCACTGCGCCACTAGAAGTCAGCGGGACTGGGCCCAGGAGTTTATCGGAGAGCGGGACGCGCCCTTAGAGGTTGCTAACAACTACCGGCGGAGAAAAACTGCGCTCCCGGCGCGATCGGAGCCCGGCTGTGCGCCCGGCTGGCGGCGGCCGCCATCTTTACAGCCGCCCGCCGGGAGCTGTGAGCCGCGTCTCTATCTCCGCCCCGCCCCGGCCCGGGGCTCTTCTGCTGGGGCGAGACAGGCTTTGCCTGTGGTGGCCAGGGATAGCTGCATCCGTGGGTTCCAGGTGGGACGAGATCCCGGAACTGTAGCGGCGGGACCTTTGAGTATTGGAAACAGTTTGCAGCTCGTCCATCTGGTTCTGCTACCCCGGCTCTGGCCTCCGACAACTCCGCTCCGTGCCGGTCCTAGTGCCCGCCCCTCAGGTCCCAGCCCTCCTGTACCCCAGAGATCGCTCATTTTGAAGGTTGCTGGCCATAGTGACTCATTTGGTATAACTGCTGGTTCCCATGACAACCAAATACCTCAAGAGCCACAGGCTGAACCAGAGCAGCTCCCCATAATCCTGCCCACTTCAATAGGGAATTTCGCGCCACCCAAGAGTGCTTCCAGCTGCCACTACTCTCCCCTCCCCGTGGGAACATCCCCCCGGTGGAGACTGCTGGGGATAGAGACGGCCACCTGCCTCGCCTTGAGGTCTAGTGGTGGAAAAGGGGTACACAATTGGAGATCCCCCTATCAACCAGTTTCACGCGGAGACACACATCAGAAGGGCAGCCACACGTGGCTAGATGAGCAACCTCTGAGCTGTGTAGAATTTTCCCAACTCAGCTCTCACACTGCAGCCAAAGGAAATTGTGTTTCTACCAGAACCTCAGGAAGAGCAGGGTCAAAGTAACCCCTAGGAGCTACAAGACCCCTCCCAAAGCACAGGGCTTTCGCATACCCCAACTGGGGAATCAGAGTCTGCTACGGACATAACAGAATACCTAGCTAATAGGGAGCGGAGGACTCATATTCTCAAGTACAATCCATTAGCTCAGAGCCCAAGCTGGGAGGTCATTCTCACCACACTCCACTGGGAAGAGGAGAAGACCACAGGTCAGAGTTAACTCAAGATCCAACAAACTTGCTAAAATACACCTAAGGCAATACAGGCCACTACTTCTCTCCCTGGCTTTGCCAAGGAAAAATAATTGTGGGCCTGGTGACAGGGCCATAAACTAGCTCTAACACCCCCAGCTCTCGACCAAGAGACCAGATGAGAAAAAACCAGCGAAAGAACTCAGGGAACATGAAAAATCAGAATGAAAAGTCACCCCCAAAAGAAATTATCAATTCCTCAGCAATGGATACCTACCCAAATGAAATGGGTAGAATGACAGAAGAGGAATTTCGTTTATGGATTATAAGAAAGCTCAAAGAAATAGAAATATTACAGAAAATCAAATAGAAATCCTAGAAATGAAAGAAGCATTCAAGGATCTACAAAACACAGTGGAAAGCCTTAAGAATAGGCTGGACCATGCAGAGGAAAGAATTTCAGAGCTAGAAGACAGCTCCTATGCACTAAATAAATCAGCTGAAGAGAAAGAACACAAAAACAAGAGACAGGAAAAAAGCATACAAGAAATGTGGGATTATGTAAAGAGGCCAAACATAAGGATAATAGGTATCCCTGAGGGAGAGGAAGAAAATTTGCATGGGCTGGAAAATTTATTTGAAGGAATAATCGAGGAAAATTTCCATGGCTTAGCCAGAAATCTCGACATCCAAGTACAAGAAGCACACAGGACTCCTGGGAGAGTCAACGTGAAAAGGCATTCACCACGCCACATAATTATTAGACTGACCAAAGTAAACACAAAAGAGGCACTCCTCAGAGCTGTAAGACAAAAAAAGGAGGTAACCTACAAAGGGAAACCCATCAGATTAACTGCAGATTTCTCAACTGAAACCTTACAAGCCAGAAGGGAATGGGGAGACATCATCAATCTCCTAAAACAAAACAAAGGTCAACCCAGAATTCTGTATCCTGCCAAACTAAGCTTCTTATATGAGGGAGAAATAAAGACCTTTCCAGATAAGCAATCACTGATAGAATTTGCGAAATCCAGACCGGCCTTGCAAGAAATGCTTAGACCTGCATTATACACTAACCAGCGCAACAGACACCCACCTATGTAAAATTATGCAAAGGCTAAAACCCCAGAAACCAGATTCCACAATGACGCAAGAGGTAAAACAAAAGATACCACCCAACAGAATAATCAGAAATTTACCCCAAATATCAATTCTCTCAATAAATGTAAATGGCTTGAACTGCCCATTGAAGAGACATAGGCTGGCTGAATGGATTAAAAAATACAAACCAAGCATCTGTTGTCTTCAGGAAACACACCTCACACACAAAGACGCATTCAGACTCAAGGTGAAAGGATGGAATACAATTTTTCAGGCTAATGGAAACCAAAAGAAATCTGGAGTAGCCATCCTCATTTCAGATGACATCAACTTTAAAGCAATAAAAGTAAGAAGGACAAAAATGGACACTATATAGTGGTGAAGGGAAAATTTCACAAGAGGATTTAACAATCCTAAACATTTATCAAAAAAAAAAAAAGACCAAACAGAACTTAAACATTGGCCTAACAATTCTACAGAACTCAACATAACATGAATATCATTTTCTCATCGCTCATGGAACTTTCTCTAAAATTGACCACATCCTAGGCACAAAACAGATCAAACAAATTCAAAAAAATAGAAATCATACCAGTATCTTTTCCGACCAGCGGAATAAAATTAGATATCAATTCCAACAAAACTCACATCTTCCCCCAAAAAAACTTGGAAATTAAACAATCATTGATGAGAGTATTGGGTCAAAGAGGAGATTCAAAATGAAATCAAAAGATTCTTCAAAACTAAACGACAATGGGGACACAAGTTATCAAAATCTGTGGGATACAGCAAAAGCAGTCCTGAGAGGAAAATTTATCGCCCTAAATTCCCACATCCAAAAGACAGAAAAGTCATAAATCAGTAAACTAATGAATCATCTTAAGGAAATGGAAAGGAAGAGCAAAGCAATCCTAAACCAGCAGAAGAAAAGAAATAACCAAATTAGAGCAGAATTAAATGAATCGAGAACAAAAGACAATACAGAAGATCAATGAAACGAAAAGCTGGTTCTTTGAAAAGATAAACAAAATAGACAGGCCACTTGCCAGGTTGACCAGAAGCAGAAAGGAAAGGACTCTAATAAGCTCAATTAGAAATGAAAAAGGAGGAGTCACAACTGATACCATGGAAATACAAAACATCATCTTTGAATACTACAAAAATCTCTATGCCCACAAACGAAAACGTGGAGGAAATGGACAAATTCTTAGAAACACACTACCTCCCTAGCTCAACCAGGAAGAAACTGATTTCTAAAACAGACCAATATCAAGCACCGAAATTGAAGCATAATTAAAAATCTACCCACAAAAAAAAGTCCCGGACCAGATGGGTTCACACCTGAATTCTACCAAGCCTACAAAGAACTGGTGCTATACTGCAGAAATTATTGAAAATATCCAGAAGGAGGAATCCTCCCAAACTCATTCTACGAAGCCAATATCACCTTGATACCAAGCCAGGAAAGGACACAACAAAAAAGAAAAACTACAGACATATCCCTTATGAATATAGATGCAAAATTCTCAATAAATCCTTGCAAACCGAATTCAAATGTACATCAAAAAAATAATCCATCATGATCAGTGGCTTTATTCCCGAGATGCAGGGATGGTTCAACGTACCAAATCTATAAATGTAATTCACCATATAAATAAAAGCAAGAACAAAGATTATATGATCCTTTCAATAGATGCAGAAAAGGCTTTTGACAAAATCCAACACCCTTTTATGATAGAACTCTTAACAATATAGCATAGATGGCTCATTCCTAGAAACTATTAAGCATATACGAAACCCACAGCCATATCATACTGAATGGGGAAAAATTGAAGGCATTCCCCTTAAAACTGGCACCAGCAAGGGTGTCCACTATCTCCACTTCTTTTCAACATAGTGCTGGAAGTCCTGGCCACAGCAATTAGACAAGACGAGGAATCAGGGGCGTCCAATAGGGGCAGAAAGGTCAAACTTTCACTATTCGCAGACGATATGATATTATACATAGAAAACCCCAAAGATCAACCAAGAGATTACTGGAATGATAAATGAATTCAGCAAAGTCTCAGGATACAAAATTATACACACAAATCCATAGCCTTCATATATGCTAATAACAATCAAGCCGAGAAACAAATTAAAGATGCTATAACCTTTTGCAATAGCAACAAAGAAATTAAATATTTAGGAATATATTAACTAAGGAGATCAAAGACCTATATAGAGGAATTATGAAACACTGAGAAAGGAATTGCAGAGGATGTAATAGATGGAAACCTTACCATGCTCTTGGATAGGCAGAGTCAACATAGTAAAAATGGCTTTGCTACCTAAATTAATTTACAGAATCATGCAATCCCTATCAAAATTTTTTTGCCGATCTAGAAAAAATAATTCTACGCTTCGTGGTGGAACCAGAGAAGACCCCGTCTAGCCAAAGCAATCTTAAGCAAAAAGAACAAATTGGGAGGCATCTGTCTACCAGACTTCAAACTATACTAAAGGCTATAGTAACCAAAACTGCATGGTATTGGCACAAGAACAGACATGTAGACCAATGGAACAGACTGAGAACCCAAATATAAAACCAACCTCATACAGTCACCTGATCTTTGACAAATTCCAGAAAAACGTACACTGGGAAAAGATTCCCTATTCAACAAATGGTGCTGGGAAAACTGGATGGCCATATGTAGAAGACTGAAAGTGGACCCACCCTCTCACCTCCACAAAATCAATTCACAATGGATAACAATCTAAACCTAAGACATGAAACATAAGAATCTCGAAAAAATGTGAAAAACCTATGGACATTGGCCTAGGCAAAGATTTATGAAGAAGACCCCCAAAGCAATCACAGCAGCAACAAATAAATACATGGAAGATCAAATTGAAAAGCTTCTGCACAGCCAAGGAACTATCACAAGTGAACAGACAACCTACGAATGGGAGAAAATATTTGCATGCTACCAACCTCTGATAAAGGGCTTATAAACCAGAATCTATACAGAACTTAGAAAATCAAAAAAAATCAAACAACCCTATTAAAAATGGGCAAAGGACATAACAAAAACTTTTCCAAAGAAGACAGAATGATGGCCAACAAACATATAAAAAAGTGCTCATTCTCAATATCAGGAAATGCAAATCAAAAACCACAATGAGATATCACTTAACTCCAGGAATGGCTCATATCAAAAAATCCCCAAATAACAAATGTTGGCGGGATGTGGACAGAGAACACTCCTAAACTGCTGTTGGGACTGCAAATTAGTACAACCTCTAGGAAAAGATATGGAGATATCTCAAAGAATAAAAGTAGATTACCATTTGACCCAGCAATCCCACTACTGGGTATTTATCCAAAAGAAAAAAGACATTTATAATAAAGACATCTCTCTCGAATGTCATAGCAGCACATTCACCAATTGCAAAGTTGTGGAACAACCCAGGTGCCCCATACACGATGGATCAATAAAATGTGGTATATGTATACCATGGAGTATTACTCACAATAAGGAACAATAGAATTAACACTCTGGTATTATCCTGGTCGGAGCTAGAACCCATTCTTCGAAGCAAAGTGTCACAGGATTGGAAAAAACAAGCATCACTGGTACTCACCATCAAACTGGTACTAACTGATGAACACTTACAATCACACAGGGCAATACATTCATCGAGGGCGGGCGGGCGGAGGGGGGGGAAGGGATGGGAAAAACTCTCACTGAATGGATGTGGGACCACAGTTTGGGAGACGCACATTTGTGGCTCTGACACGGGCCAGAACACGGGCAATGTGTATGGCCAAGTGTTGTTACCCCATGATATTCTGAAATTAAAAAAAAAAAAAAAAAAAAATATATATATATTGTATATATATGAGGTTGTCTGAAATCAGCCATTGAAATAGAAGCAGGGTTTGATATAGAAAGTATTAGCCATGTATATATGGAAGGTTACAGGCGGATATTACTCTTTATAATACAGGAGTTTACGCCATAGAGAGAAGAAACAGGGATGGATTTAGTCTGTCTAAACAGCTAGAACAGAGAGAGATAAAATAAAAAGTTGATCAAAAATGGCACCAGTAGAACAGAGAGAGTTTCTGCAAGGCAGGATAGGAAAATAAATAGAGGAAGCAAAAATTGTCGGTAATTCCTGGAGAGAGTTTCCAGCCAAAGTGCAGAAATAGGAATCCAATTAAGAGTGAGGAGAGAGAGGGAGAATTGAAGGTTTGGGGAGCAAGATCTTGAGTATGGATAAATACAAGTTGCAGAGATGGAAGAGGAGCGCAAAATCTGACCCAAGCAGATCAGGTGAAAAGGAAGAACCACCAAAAAGGAATAAGTGAAACAATCCCCAGAACTCACACAGGGCTAAGAATTGTTTGTGTTTACACTACTTAGAATGGAAAGACCTCCTGAGGTGGAGTCCTCAGAAGGACATTGCCTCAGTAATGGGTGCAACATTGACCCACCCTAAGAAAGCTTTTTTAAAAGCAAGACTTGAAAGAATCAAACTGATTCCTGGTAGTTTAATTGTATCCAAGAACAAAACCCAACAGTGTTTAAAGGAATAGAATAAATGCAGCACCCAAATCATAAAATTCACAGTATCCAATATGTAGTCAAAAATTAGCAGAGATGCAAAAAAGCAGAAAAATAAGACCTTTTACTAGGAGAAAACATCAATCAATAGAAACAAGCCCAGAAATGAAAAAAGATGATGGAATTAGCAAACAAGAATGTTAAAATAGCCATTTTAAATATGTTTCATATTTTTGAGGAAGTACAGGAAAACCTGAGCATGAGGATAAGAAAAAAACAATCCACAAGAAACCTCTAGATGTGTAAAATATATGAAATGAAAAAATACAATGGATGGGATTAACAGAAGATTAGACATTACAGTGGAAAAAATGTAGTAATGTTGAAGAAATAGAAATAGAAACTATCCAAAATGAAGCACAGGGAGAAAAAAGACTGGAATTAAAAATGAACAGAGGTTGGGCGTGGTGGCTCACACCTGTAATCCCAGCACTTTGGGAGGCCGCGGCAAGAAGATCACTTGAGCCCAGGAGTTTGAGGCTGCAGTGAGCTATATATCATACCACTGCACTCCAGCCTGGGCGACAGAGCAAGACCCTGTCTCAAAAAAAAAAAAAAGTCTCAGTGACTTCTGGGAGCATTATCAAACTGTCTAATATACATGTAATTGAAATCTCAGAAGTAAAGGTAGGTAGAGAAAATTATTGGAAGAAATAATGGCCAAAAAATTTCTAATTTTGATGACAACTGTAAACACATAGATCCAAGAACTTCAATAAACCCCAAATGAGAAAGATGAAAGAAAAGCACATTGTAATCAAATTGCTTAAAACCAGTGATAAGCCAGGCATGGTGATATGCATCTTTAGTCCCAGCTACTAGAGAGGCTGAGGTGGAAGGGTCACTTGAGGACAGGAGTTCAAACCTGCAGTGTGGTATGATCACAACTGTGAATAGCCACTGCATTCCAGCCTGGGCAGCATAGTGAGGCCCCATCTCTAAAACAAAACAAAACAAAAAACAGTGATAAAGAGAACATCGTAAAGGCAGCCAGGAGGAAAAAGATATTATGCAGAGGAACAAAGATAAGAATAACAGCAGGCTTTATTCATAAACTATGCAAGCAAAGCGCAGTGGAGTGACATCTTTAAAGTACTGAAAGAAGAAAAAAAACTATTGGCTGGGTGCAGTGGCTCATACCTGTAATCTCAGTGTTTTGGGAGGCTGAGGTGGGAGGATCGTTTGAGCCCAGGAGTTCAAGACCAGCCTGGGCAACATAGCAAGGCCCTGTCTCTACAAAAAATTTTTAAAAACTTAGCCAGGTGTAGTGGTGCATGCCTGTAGTCCTAGCTACTCAGGAGGCTGAGGCAGGAGCATCTCTTGAGCCCAGGAGTTCAAGGTTATAGTGAACTATTATTGCACCACTGCACTCCAGCCTGGGCAACAGAGTGAGACCCAGTTTCTATAAAAAGAAAAGAAAGAAAGAAAAAAACTATCAACCTAGAAATCTATGCCCAGTAGAAATGTTTTTCAAAAATGAAGGTGAAATAAAGACTTTTTCAGACTACAAAAAGTTGAGAAAATTTTTTGCCTGCAGGCTCATCGAACAAAAAATGTTAAAAGAAGTGTTTTGTGCAAAAACAAGGATGCCAGATAGAAATTTGTACATACACAAAGGAATGAAGAGTGCCAAAACTGCTAAATAGGTGGATAAATATAAAGACTTATCCTCATTTTTAAAATCTCTTAAAAAGATAATTGCCTCTTTTAGCACAAAAATAGTAACATATTATAGGATTTTAACATATATAGAAGTAAAATAATTGACAACAATAGCACAGAGAATGGGAGAGAGGAGATGGTAGTACACTTTGATTGTTTATAATATATATAAAGGGATATAATATTCTTTGTAGGTAGATTGTAATAAGTTTAAGATGTATATTATAAACTTCAGAGCATCCACACACACAAAAAATATAGCTAATTAGCCAATAGTGCAGATAAAATGGAATCATAAAAAGTACCAAGTCTAAAAGAAGACCACAGAAGAGGAAAAAAGGAACAAAGAACAGATCAGACAAATAGAGCACAAATAGCAATGTGGTAGATTTAAACTCTCAACCATGCTAATAATTGCAATAAATGTAAATTGTCTAAGCATTCCAAATAAAAGGTAGGGATTGTCAGATTGGATTTTTTTTTTTAAAGATCTAGATTTATGCTGTCTACAAGAAACACCTTTAAATATAAAGAGAAATACATTAAAAGTGCGAAAGGATAGAAAAAATATACTATAAAACTGTGGTCCCCAACCCCTGGGCCACGGCCTGGTACCGGTCCATGGCCTGTTAGGAAACGGGCCGTGTATCACTGCCTGAGCTTTGCACAACCCGACCCCGCCCAACTCCGGTCTGTGGAAAAATTTTCTTCCATGAACCCGGTCCCTAGTGCTAAAAAGGTTGGGGAATGCTACTATAAAACACTAATCCAAAGGAAGCCAGAGTGATGATGTTACTATTGGAAAAAGCTTTTGTAACAAGCATTATTACCAGAATAAATGAGAGATTTTGTAATGATAAGAGGATCAGTTCCTCAACAGTACATAGCAGTTCTAAATGTATATTTATCTGGTGGTTATAGTTAGTAACAATGTATTGTATACTTGAAAATTGCTAAAAGAGTAGATTTTAAATGTCCTTACCACAAAAAATGATACGTTGTGATATGTTAATTAGCTTAGTTAATTAGTTAATTGATTTAGTCATTCTACCATGCATACACATATCAAAGCATCATGTTTGTCTCAAATCTTCCTATAAGGTAAAAAAAAAAAAATCATGTTGTACACCATAAATATTAATATAT
Source organism: Daubentonia madagascariensis (assembly GCA_023783475.1). Lineage (NCBI taxonomy): Eukaryota > Metazoa > Chordata > Mammalia > Primates > Daubentoniidae > Daubentonia > Daubentonia madagascariensis. The sequence continues at coordinate 31,445,609 of JAKFHU010001035.1, read as the reverse complement.
ACAATTTTTATTTGGCAATTTAAACTAAAAATATATAGATCTAATGCAGTTTTAAAATACTTGGAACAAGACTTGATAGAACTGAATGGGAAATAAACAAGTTTACAATTATAGTTAGATATTTCAACATTCCTCTCTCAGTAATTGATAGAACAAATAGACCCTCAAAAAATTAGTACAATTATAGAAGATCTTAACAACATAATCAACTAATATGTCCTAATTTACATCTATAGAAGCCTTCATACAGCAGCCGCAAAATGTACACTCTTTTCAAGTGCACACAAAACATTTACCAAGATAGATCATGTATTGGGCCAATAAATGAAAATACAACATACCAGAATTTATGGGATGCAGCTAAAGCCATGTTTCAATGGGAATTTTTTACATTAAAATGCTTATATTAGAAAAGGAAGTTCTTAAATAAATTTTCTGACCTTGATTTAATCTTCCACCTGAAGAACCTGAAAGAGAAAAACAAATTGAGCCAAAGTAAACAGAATGAAGCAAATAATAAAGGTAAAAGCAGAAATCAGTGAATGAGAAAACAGAAAAACAATAGAGAAATTCAGTGACACCAAAAGCTGGTTCTTTGAAAAGAGCCATAAAATTGATAAACCTTTCATCTGACTAAATAAGAAAAGAGAGAGAGAGAGAGGCACAAATTACCCATATCAGAAATGAAGGAGGGCATATCACTGGAGATTTTGGAGACACTAAAATGATAATAAGGAAATATTGTGAACAACCTTGTGCCAACAAATTTGACAACTTAGATGAAATAGACTAATTTTTGAAATGCATAAACTGACAAAACACAAGAAATTGGTAATCTGGATAGCTCTGTATCTACAAAGGAAATTGAATTCACAGTTTAAAACCTTCCCTTTGGCCAGGCACAGTGGCTCATGCCTGTAATCTTAGCACTTTGGGAGGCTGAGGCAGGAGGATTGCTTCAAGTAAGAAGTTCAAGACCAGCCTGAGCAAGAGTGAGACCCTATCTCTACAAAAAATAGAAAAATAAGCTGGGCATGGTGGCACATGCCTGTAGTCCCAGCTACTTGGGAGGCTGAGGTGGAAGGATGACTTGAGCCCAGAAATTCGAGGTTGCGGTGAGCTATGATGAGGCCATTGCACTCCAGCCTGGGTGACAGAGTAAGACCCTGTCTCAAAACAAGCAAACAAAAAAACTTTCCCTCAAAGATAACTCCAGTCCCAGATGACTTCCTTGATGAATTCAGCCAAACTTTTAAGGAGAATAAAACCAATTCTATTCAGACTGTCCTGGAAAAATATAAGGAGAGGGAATACTGTCAAACTCTTTATGAGGCCAAATTTATTCTGATACCAAAACCAGACAAAGACATTACAAGAAAGGTCAGTCTTCCTCTGGAACACATACTCAAAAACCTTTAACAAGATTTTAATTAATCAAATCCAACAGTATTTAAAGAGGATAATATATCGTGACTAAAGTGGGATTTATCCCAGGTGTGCAAAGTTGAGTTAACATCAAAAATCAATCAGTATAAGTCACTATATTAACAGACTAAAAAAGATTATGATTAACTTATTAGATGCAGCAGAAACATTTAAACAATATTTTATATTTTTTCATGATTTAAAAAAAAGCTCAGCAAGTTAGGAATTTCAGAAGAGAGCATCCTGAATCTGATAAAGGGCATTTACAAAAATCCACAATAAATATCAAACTTAATGATTAAGATTGGTTGTTTTCCCCCTAATATTGGGAACAAAGCAAGGATGTTTGCTGTCACTGCTTCCGCTCAACATTGTACGAGATGTGCTGGACAACATTGGACTGGATGTGCAATAAAGCAAGTAAAAGAAATGAAAGGGATACAGATTGCAGAGGAAGAAGTAAAACTGTGTTTCTTCACAAATGAAATTTGAATATATAAAGAAAATCCTGAGCCTTTAAAAAGCTGTTAGAACTAACAGGTTTAGTGCATTCTCAAGGTATCCAATAATCAATTATATTTCTATATCCTATTAATAAAAAATTAGAAATTGAAGTTTTTTGAAATGCCATTTACAAAGGATAAGAAACAAGATACTAAGGTATACAATTAACAAATTATGTATGGAATTTATACACTGAAAACCGCAAAATATTGCTGAGAGAAATTAATGAAGTTATATAAAAGAAGAAATAAATGTGCTGTGTTCATGGACCAGAAGACTCAGTATTGTTAAGATGCTATCATAGTTCTTTCTAGTTTAGCCTATACGTTTAACACATACACAGTCATTTTTTTGTAGAAATTGACAAGCTGGTACTAAAGTTTATATAGAAATGCACAAGATCTGGACTAGCCAGAACAAGTATGAAAAAGAACAGAATTGGAGCACTTTTCACAACTTGATTTCAAGACTTTTTATCAAGCTATAATTAAGACAGGGTGATATTGACATAAGGAAAGACATGTAGATTAATGGAATATAATCAAGAATCCATAAATAGTCTTATACATGTATGATAAATTATCAACAAAGGTACCAAGGCAGTTCACTGGGGAAACAGTAGTCTTTTCAACCAGTGGTACTAGAAAAATTGGATGTGTTCATGGAACAATAAAAAAACTCAAATACATAACTTACACAATGTGAAAAAAATTAGGTCAGTATGGACCATAGATCCAAATGTAAGAGCTAAAACTATAAAACTTTAAAAAAAATAAGAGAAAATTTTTGTGATCTTAGATTATGCAAAAATTTCTTACATAGGATACAAAAAACATGAAACACAAATTTTTTTAAATTGGTAAATTGTACTTCGTTATAATTAAAAATTTTTGCTTTTTGCATGGGTGAAATGCAATTCTTAAACCAGAAGAAATATTTGAATAGACATGTTACCAAAGAAGATATAGTAATGGCAAAGAGCACATGAGAAAATGCTCCACATCATCAGTTAATGGGGAAATACAAATTAAAATACAATGGGCTACCACAACATGCCCATTAGAGTAGCTACAATAAAAAAGACTGGAAATACTAAGTGGCAAGGATATGGAATAACTCAAACTCTCATACATTGCTGGTGGAAATGCAAAATGGTACAGCCACTTTGGAAACTACTCAGCTATGTATTAATAAAAAGAACAAACTACTTATACAGTAACTTGGATCAATCTCAAAAGTGTTATGCTGTGTGAAAGAATCCAGACACAAAAAACTTTGTGCTGTCTGGTTTCATTGGTATGAAACTATACAAAAGGTAAAACTGTAGTGATAGAAGACACATCAGTGGTTGCCAGGGTGTTGGGGGGAGAAATATGACTGCAAAAGGACGTGAGGGAACTTTCTGTGGCTATGTAAATGTCATATATCTGTGTTGTCACTATGGCAGCCACTAGTCACGTGTGGCTATTGAGCAGTTGAAATGTGTCTTGTCCAGATTCATATGTGCTGTGAGTGTATAATACGTATTGGATTTTGAAGGCTTAGTTTGAAAAAATAATGTAAAATATCTCAATTTATGTATTCATTACATCTGGATATTTTAATATTTAGGATATATTGGGTTAAATAAAATTTATTAAAATTTATTTTACCTGGTTCTTTTTTCTCTTCTATAATATGCTAACTAGTATATTTAAAATTACGTATGTGGCTTAAGTTATATTCCTATTGGGCATCTCTGTTCTATATTATGATTATGTAGTGGTTACATACTGTGTACAATTATCAAAACTCATTAAATTGTACACTTTAATGCACACTTAAAATTTAGTTGTAGGCTGGGTTCAGTGGCTCACATCTGTAGTCCTAGCACTTTGGGAGGCCGAGGCAGGAGGATTGCTTGATAGGAGCCTGGGCAACATAGCGAGACCCCATCTTTTCAAAAAAAACAAAAAACAAAAAAATTAGTCAGGTGTGGTGGTGCACACGTGTAGTTCTAGCTGCTTGGAGGGTGAGGTGGGAGGATTGCTTGAGGCCAGGAGATTGAGGTTACAGTGAGCCATGATGATATGACTGTGCTCTAGCCCGGGCAACAGAGTGAGACCCTGTCTCAAAAAGAAAAATTTAATTGTACACTTAAAATTTGTGAATTTTGTATATAAATACATCTCCAAAGATTATTTTTAAAAGTAATATATAACATCTCCTTTTTTATGTTTTGAATCTATGAAAAATATATTTCACAAGGAAAAAAAATTGCCCATTTTAAAGAGATTCAAATCATAATTGTAGGGAATTTCTTAAATAAAAAAATATTTTATATAATTTTGTGACTGCAAATACCTTTTTAAAATATTTTTAAAACGAATTATAAATGCTTTATTTTATTTAAGAACAATTATAAAAATAAGTTTCAAATGGCTCTTGGCTTTTTAAGGAGTAATTAATACTAAAAACTGAGAAGTCAAATTGTCTCTAAAATTAAAATAGGCATTACTCAGTGAAATGTATAACTTTAACCAACCATTTATTTATTTATTTTTGTTTTTATTTTTTTAGAGATAGGGTTTTGCTCTGTTGCTCAGGCTGGTCTCAAACTCCTGGGCTCAAATGATCCTCCTACCTTAGCCTCCCAAAGTGCTCGGATTGCAGGCATGAACCACCATGCCTGGCCAACCAACTATTTTAAATTGAATCTGTAACTCTTGTTAGGGCATGGAGAAAGAAGTAATCATGATTGTAATCTTTTCTGATTTCCAGAATACATCTCTTTTTCTGTGTGACTCATAATCTTGTTATTATCCTAGGGAAATAGAAAAAACAATCCCTGAAGCATAATCTTTTTTTCAGGTTAAAATCGGCTCGAGATGTTGTTTCTAGGACTGGTCATTCATTGGCTCTTGGTTGTTTGCATCGTTATGTTGGTGGTATAGGCTCAGGACAACATCTGAAGACCAGTGTCAGCATTTTATTAGCTCTAGCACAAGATGGAACGTCCCCTGAAGTCCAGGTATAATAGTATTTTTTTAATTATGAAAATTTGAAATAATATTTTAGGAAAATGATTTGCTCTATAAAATAATAATGACTGTGATAAGTTGTTAGGAAAAGTGTATTAGGGTCTTATTTGTAATAGTGTTGTATAACAAGATTTTGTTTTTCAACCTAATCTTAAAGTCTGTCTTATTCTGAGAATTTAACCCATTCATGTACATTCCTTCAAATGTATTTTCTTATTTATTATTCTTTGTATCTGTTTCCTCTCTTTTGCATTTCCTTATATTTGTTAGATTGATCAAGTCTTTTTTTTAGTAACCATCCTTCTCTCCCTCTCTTCTAATAACCCAACCTCAGGTCCTGGGTCTTTGGTTGAATGTTCAAGTATACTCCTTGAATTTTTTTGTTTTTTTTGCTTAAAATTTTATACATAAATAAATATAACTACAATGAGGGTCAAGAGTGCATGTGAAAATATCCTGCAATCTTGATTTGCCATTTCATATTGATATGCCTAAAAATATTAAGAGTATATGCATTTATGAATTCAGTATACTCAATTCAGTATACTCTAATTATTCCTTACAACTAAAATAAAATTATATTTTATTCTAGACTTGGTCTCTTCATTCACTTGCTTTGATTGTGGATTCTAGTGGCCCAATGTATCGTGGATATGTGGAACCAACATTATCTCTAGTTCTTACCTTGCTGTTGACAGTTCCACCTTCACATACAGAAGTTCATCAATGTTTGGGTAGATGCTTGGGTGCTATAATAACTACTGTTGGTCCTGAACTACAAGGTAACTAAATTCATCTTAAATTTTAAAAACTAGACAGATAATTACTATCTTTAAATTTTCTGAATGTCACTATCCCATTGCTTAAAGAAATTTTATAATAATAATAATAGTTGCTTTGTACTGGATACTAGTGATTTACCAAAGGTGTGGCACTCGGCTTTTTTTTTAAACATGTGCTATTTTATTTAATTCCTATAAGAAACTCATGACATGACAGTGTTTTTCGAAGTTTTGAGCAAAGAAATCATTTCTAAAGAAATTTTACTTGGAGCTCCATGAAAACAAAGACAAAAATGGGGTTCCTTTGGCCTGGAGTGCCATCCACTTGTCTTCATGGACTTTTGCTTCACTGTTTTTGAACTCTGAGGATTAGGAACATAGTTTGAAAAACCACTGCCATAAGGTAGATAGTATCTTATTTTTCTATGAGGAAGCAAGCTCAACGAAGATAAGTAACTTGTGTAGAGTTACTCAACTAATGAATGGGACATTTATGATCCCAAAGCCTGTGTTCTTACCACTCAATTCCACTGAACTAATTCTACTAATGGTTAAATTAAACACTAAAGTTACCAAATTATTGTGAATGAATATATAGACCATTTTCAAAGTCTTCCTTTTTCCCTTCTATCATTTATTATATGCTTTCAATGGATCAATCTTTTTATATACATTATCTCGTTTAATTCTGACAACAATCCAGAGATAGGTATTATCTCCATTTTACAGGTGAAACACTGAAGTTGAGAGAGGTTAAGAACTTTTCCAAGGTTATATATATCTAGCCGGTGAGTGATTCGGGTCAGAGGTAAAGCCCAGATCAGTTTCCTTTGCCTGTGTTCTTAATCCCTGTGCTATGTTGCCTCCATTTGGAGAGAGATTTTAAAGAAGAAAGAAAAGGACCTAAGGAAGACTGCTAGAAAAGGAAAAATATATGATTTAGACACATCTCTTTCTTGAACCCAGTGTCTTCTTTGGGAAAGTGAGAATAGTTCTTTCTTCCTGTGAATGTCACAGGGATGTGAGAGAATAAATATGCACCTGTGATTAAGTATAGGTGTTTACCAACTGTTTTCTGAAACGATGATAAGGCTGGGGCAGGAGACTCTCTTGAGGCTAGGAGTTCCAGGCTGCAGTGTACTATGATTGTTCCTGTGAATAGCCACTGCACACCACCCTGGGCAACTTAGTGAGACCTTGTCTCTTAAAAAAAAGAAGTAACTCTGTGATACTATGATTTCCTTGTTTTGTCTTTATATGCTTATAAAATTATTTCATTTTACATTAGTAAAAGATCTTAAGTCACTTATACTTGGCACTTAAGAAATTCTTATATAGAGAAGTATTATAATTTATTTTCCCTGATTATCTCTGCAAGATTGCCATTAGTCTTATTAGAAAAATAGTATTTGAAATTATTGTATAATAGAAGTGATAATATTGATTGAACAGAGAACCAGAGAATGAGAAATCTTCTGGCTCTTTCAAATAAAACAATGATAGTTTTTAATGATAGTATATCAGGGAATAAATACAAGTCTAGCTAAATCTAAGAGAGATGTATTATTGTCGTTCAAACACAGTTGTGTTTTGAAACCATTTCTGTGGACTTTGCAGATTTTTGTCTTTGAAACAATCTGAATAATAGTAGGAAGAAGCAGCCTGGGCAACATAGCAAGATTCTGACTCTACCAAAAAAAAAGTAGCCGGGCATGGTGGTGCGTGCCTGTAATTGCAGCTACTTGGGAGGATCGCTTGAGCCCAGGAGTTGGAGGCTGCAGTGAGCTATGATTACGCCAGTGCACTCTAGCCTGGGAAACAGAGCGAGATCCTGTCTCAGAAAAATAAATAAATAAACAATTGGAAGCAGGGATTATTTGGAAGATAATTATTTACTAGGAATATTTTTGATGATACTAATAAAATGATTGTATTTTATATTTTATTTTGCTACTAGGGAATGGAGCAACAATTTCTACAATTCGTTCCTCTTGTTTGGTGGGTTGTGCAATAACCCAGGACCATTCTGATTCTCTTGTTCAGGCAGCTGCCATATCTTGCCTTCAGCAGCTTCACATGTTTGCACCACGACATGTCAATCTATCTAGTCTTGTTCCTAGCCTTTGTGTAAGTATAATGCTGTTTCATTTATTGATTTATTTAGGGAGCCCCCAAATTTCTTTCTCAAAAGACCAAACTGGACCAAAATAAAAAATCTAAGTTTCCTGGATTGTGAATTCTAGGGTTTCGGCTTCAATAGTCATTTTAGTCTTTCCTCCTTAGAATTTTATTGCCTAAAGCTTGTTTGATAACTTCTGAGGATCTGTTGCTATCATTGCAATTATTAATTTATCTATTCAACAAATATTTGTTGTTAGCCTGTTATATGTCATGGAAAGTACTAGAGATACATTTGTGCCTGAGACAAGAGGAAGTCTCTGTCATAATGAAATTTACAGTTTACAGAGGAAAATGGACAGCAGTAATTATTTACAAATAAGATAAGTGCTGGAAAAGGCTGTAGAGGGGAGAGAGAGAGAGAGTAGCATATAACAGGGAGGGCTATTAGAACCTAGGCAATTCAGAAAAGATTTTCCTGAAAAAATTATATTTAAGGTGTGATTTGCAGGATAAATAAGAATTAGTTTGCAAAAGGGCATGATATTAGAGTAGATATTAGTCAGAGGGTGAAGTATGTAAAAGGCCCTAAAATGGGAAGGAGTGTGATACATTTAAGGAACCAATTAGTCAGTATGGTTAAGGCTGAGAGAGAGGAGGGAGATGCAGGGCAGAGGGGGGAACACAGTGAAGCTGGACATTTAGCCAGGTGACATACCATGCAAACTTTCTAGGTATGTTAAAACTTTGAACTTCATTTTACAAACAGTGGGACACCATTAAAAGGTATTCTGCAGGGCAGTAACATGATCAGATTTGCACTTTTTACATTCCATTCTTGCTGCATGATGGTAAATGGACTCAACAGAGTAAGATTCTAGGAGGAAGATGATAATGATTTCCTCTAAGTTGGTAATAATGGGAATGGGGGAAGTAGATGGATTTGGGTGAATTTGGGAGGAGGGATTGACAGTTTGTTGATTAATTGGCTCTGGGAGGGGGAGGGGAGAGAAGGATGTGGCCCAGGTTTCTGACGTGAGCATCGTAATGTAGTTTCCTGAGATTGGCAGCATTGGAGGAGGAGAAGGTTGGGAAGAGTAGGTATCATTAATTCCATTTTAGACATGTGGATAGTTAGTTACATGGTCCTGGAGCTCAGAAAAGAGAGGTCTCATTAGAGAGGTAAACTTGGGAGACATAAGCATTTAGATGGCAAATAAAGACTTAGGAGTAGAGGAGATCACCAGGGAGGGAGTGCTGAATGAGGAACCCAATATATAAAATTTAGAAAAGAAGAAAGGCAGTTAGCAGAAAATATACAGAAGCAGTCAGAGAAATTAAAGGGAAAATAGAGGTTGTGTTGTTCACAGAAGCCAAATGGAGTGGTGTTTTTAGAAAAATTGATTCGAAACTTGAGCTGATTCTAAACTTTATGTGCAAATGTAAATGACTTTTCACGACCAATGATGTTGGAAAATTTACTTTACTTACTTACTATCAAGATTTATCATAAGCTCCAGTAAGAAAGACAGTGTAGTATTGCAAGTATAGACAAATAGACAAATGGAACACAATAGAGTGTCCAGAATTGGATTCACACATATACGGTTATATAACTTAAGATCATGGTATGTGGTAAAACTACAATTCAGTGTGGAAAGGATCATCTTTCCAATAAATACAGGGACTATAAGATACTATTGGTTATACTTTGCATCTCTAATATCACAGATACTAATGAAAAAGAAAAGTACACCTGAGAATCACTGAAATGGAGTTTTTGAAAACACTTTGTAAATTGTAAGATGTTTTCTTTCTTTTACTCTGGCTCTGCCGGTCAACATTTGTTGAGTGTATCCTCTTGGCTACAATTCTCTGTAATTTTTATTAAATTAAAATTTTAATGGTGTTCCGTTTCATACATGTTTTGTGATCTGAGTCTTACAGCAGTTGCGTAAGACAGGTAGTGTGGATGTTGTCCCCATAGTACAGATAAAAAGGCAGAAACTCCAAGAGACTAAGTGACTTGTTCTTCCCATTTGATAAGACCATATTTAAGCTTTCTAATTATAGAGTATTTGAAAGTTCTAAACTGTCTATTTTCAGGAAGAGAAGTAAATAAAACATTTTGTTGATAAAAATGTTATCAGTCAGGTTTCCTCTCCTCAGTCAGATTTTATTTTCCCTAATACTTTATGTAAATTTCTTGGGCTGTGAATTTCATGCAAGCATATCTTGAGTTATAAATGCTATATTAATAGCAAAAAACCACAGTATCTAACATTGTGAAGAGGGGATGTATTCCACATTAACTATTCTCCATCCCCATCATTTGTGGCTGGCATTCTTTCTAAAATATATTACTTCCTTGCTTAAAAAGCAGCATATTTTAACCTTTTTTTGATGAATCAGAGTTGTAATAATAATGATACTAGGTAACATTTATTGAGCAATTACCACGTGCCAGCTACTATTGTAAGCATTTTACTTGTATTAACTTATTTTCACTATATTCCTGTGAAGAATTACTATCCTTATTTTACATATGGGCAAATGAAGGCACAGAGAGGCTAAGTAACTTGTCTAAGGTCACACAGGAATAAGTGACAGAGCCAGGATTCAGACCTAGTCTGGCACTTGTGCCTGAGTTCTTTATTATGCTGTCCTGCGTCTTATACTTTACTTTGTCTATTAGAGGGTACTATATTGTTTATTTCAAGGACGTTTCAGATGAAAAATATTCTGTACCAAAAGGCCCCATTTTGCAGTTCTTTTCAGGTGTTTATGTTTGCTTGGTTTGTTTTTTCATTTTAATAAATAACTCCTTTGTTTTAATTCTTACTGTGTACTCAGCCCCCTAACTTTTCATTCACATTCAATCTCTGTGTACTTAAAAAATTTAGATGACAAAGTTTAGTAGGACCATGTGTAAAATAAGATGTGCAAAATATCCTTCTGGATTTTCATCTAAGTGTGTTTTATGAGCTTTTATGCATAGATCTTGGGACAGTTATTTTGGCTACTAACATATTTTTTGTATATTTTATTAGTATTATTTTGCCAAAAGGCCACTAACTATATTTTAAATAACTGGGTTTATTACATGAAGAGCATCTTCGCCAATAAGATATTAATACATACTCATTAAGCAAATGAAATTAAAGAAGTGCAGCTTTTTAAAAAAAAATTGCCTAAAATTGTTTTGGTTTACAGGTTCACTTATGTAGTTCCCATTTGTTACTGCGACGAGCAGCTGTGGCATGTCTTCGGCAGCTTGCACAAAGAGAAGCAGCTGAAGTATGTGAATATGCCATGAGCCTAGCAAAAAGTGCAGGGGACAAAGAGAGCAGTGGTGTCAGTAAGTTTTTGGTCAATATTCTTTTTTGTTTAAATACCTTTACATTTCAAGTGAGTGTTATTTATTAAATAACATTTTTGTGTTGAAGTGTGGCCAAATTTCTTGTTCTTTGAAATAAGACCATTATCACTTAAAAAATTCCAGTGTAGTTTTTCTTGGTAATTTTGCATTTTTACTTTTAAAAAATTTTCCAGCTAAAAAAACTAAATAGTATTTAGTATCAGAATACTTCTTCCATCCCTTCAGGATGTTTTTGCTATATAGGGGATGAATAACTCCAGGGATACTGTCCTGTATCACTAATAGACTTCTGAAAAGAGAAATTATATATTTTGGAGGCACGTGAAAGCTTCCGGTTTTTGATGGTAGTTAATATTTGTGATATAATTTTTCTTCTAAAAAGATAAGGCCAAAGGAGTCAGTAAAACTATGAAATGTCAGTAGATGTTTGGTAGCAAAAGGTTGATCTTCACTTTCTTAAGTTCTTTCTGCTCTTTCTATATTTAAGCTATATTTAAGTATAGCTTGAATTCATAGCTGGTCTTCTGATCTCTAGGGATAGGTGGTTTGGAAACTTAAGAGTTCTGGGCTAGCACAGTGGCTCATGCCTGTAGTAACCCCAGCGCTTTGGGACGCCAAGGTGGGAGAATTGCTTGAGGCCAGGAGTTTGAGACCAGCCTGGACAACATAGCAAAACCCATCTCTAAAAAAATTAAAAAATTAGCTGGGCATGGTAGCGTGTGCCTGTAGCACTAGCCACTTGGGAGGCTGAGGCAGGAGGATTGCTTGAGCCCAGGAGTTCAAGGTTACAGTGAGCTATGATTGGGCCACTGCACCCCAGCCTGGGAGATGGAGTGAGACCCTGCCTCTGAAAGAAAAAAAAAAAAGGGTTTAATTGACAGATATTTCCCCCTATAATGAGAGAGAATTTTTACTTATAAGAACTTTCTAATGCTTTCTAATGCCTGGCAGCTGCTTGGCTACTAAGCAAGATACAAAAATAACTTCAGTTTTAGCATAGTGTAATAAGAGCTCTCAGTTAACAAACATACTATATTGTAGAATGTAAAATAAGTTTTTTATAAAAGTATGACAGTAGACATTATTGCTTTTTGGAGAGAAAACAGCACCAAAAGTAATTACAGAACTCTTCTGAATACCTATACAATTTCAGAACTTCTGCGTATCAGTCACCATAATCAAAATTGAAACTACTCAGGAGGCTGAGACAGACTGCTTTAGCCCGGGAGTTCAAGTCCAGCCAAATAACATAGAGAGACCCTGTGTCTCTAAAAAAAAAAGAAAAATTGAAAGACAAACTAAGATAGGGAAAAATATTTCCAAAATATATTTATTTTATTTATGAATGTATATTTATTTTGATAAAATATAAAAATTTTTAAAGTTTTTACAAATAAGTGTGTTGGGGGTCCCTGAGACAACCCCCACATTTGATGATGTGCTGGGAGGACTTGGCATATAGGAATATTCATGGCTATGTTTATTATGACAAAAGGATACAAAGCAAAATAAGCAGAGAAAAGGTGCATGGGATTAAGTCCAGAGGAAATCAGGCACAAGCTTTGAAGAGTCCTCTCCCTATGGAGTCACACAGGGTACACTTAATTCCCCAGCAAGGAGTTGTGACAACATGTGTGAAATGTTGTCCTCCAGGGAAGCTTATTAGAGACTTAGTGCCCAGTGTTTTTTTTGGGTGCTGGTTCTATAGACATGGCCTGCCTGGCACATACCAAAAGTTCAGAATCTCAGAAGGAAAACAGGTGTTCAGCATAAACTACAGTTTAGGCACAGCGAGCTGCTTTTATTGGGAATGAATGTGGGAAACCTCCAAAAACCCAATTCCCAAATGCAAGCCAAGGACTAACCTTGTAATCAGGCCTTACTAAGGTAGTCTCTGGCCTGCTATATTAACTCTTTTCTGTACCTGTAAAAATCACTAGAGCACATAAACAGCATTTTATAAAAGAAAAAATACAAACAAATGAAATATCTTTAAACTGTAGTGATTAAAAAATTGCAAGTTACTACAATTATAAGGTATCATTTTTCTTCTATAAAACTGATCAAGATTAAAAATAATGATTATAACCAGTGTTGGAAGAGGTATGAACAATAGAGAAATTTCTTATACTGCTGATGGAAATGTAAAGTCATACACATTTTCTGGAGCGTTTTTTGGGCAGTATATCCCTAAAAATTTCAAATTGCGTTTACCCTTTGACCTAGCGATTCCCCTTTTAGGAATTCATTCTCAATGGTTAATCAGTTAATGTTCTTTTAATTCATTGGCTTAGTATGTGGTCATTAAAATTCACACTGTGAAAGTAAAATTACTGATAGGAGAAAATAATCTGTATCTATTACTAAGTGAATAAAAGGTCTCTGTGCCTAATCTCTTCCTAATGTTCTCTCTCCTTGGAACATTTTCTTTCGATTTTTTCTACTATCTTAGAATTTCACTCACTATGGCTATTTTCTTCAAACCTCCCTTTATTCTGTCTTTGGGGCAACACAACAAAAATAGCTACCTTTCAGCTGCATCCCTTTATCTCACTCCCTTCAGGGTGCAGAGGGCTCTGGACTTCAGAGAGCCTAGACGTGCCACTTCTGCTGTTCATAAGAAGAAAATGATTTTCAGATAGAGTTAGAAATTTAACAGATATTTCATAACAGTATTACTTTTTGATTATATGTTAGTTGGAAAGGATTTTTTCCAATTTTTAAATGAACTTACAGGATACAATCTATTTAGAGTTTGTGTTCTAGCTTTATAGATTTTTTAAAGTCTGAACTGTAAGACTGAATAAGTTTCAATTTTTTCGTCTTAACATATATAGCAATTTATTTTCAGTTCGTTAAATATATTTAGAAGTATATCTCTTTCTCACACTTTTTCTTATTAGGATCAAATACTTATTGAGCATTCCCTAGAGATTTGTTTACAATATCTCAGAATAATCAGTCTTAAAAATCCAAGTTTTACCCATATTGTCAGAGTAAATTCTAATCATAAAGATGTGTGAACTAGAGCCGACAGTTAAATTGTGTGTGCAGCCAGCTGGTTTTGTTGCTATTGTGAATTTACTTATAAGATTTAGTCTTTAGCATAATTGTTACCTATAACATACAACAAAATCCCATAAAAGTTCATTTGTATACATTACTTTTCAGATGTCAATCCTTTTGCACCCGGGGTTGGTTCGCGAAGTGACATCCATTGCCGGCACCAAGGTGTTAACATAACAGAAACTGGTCTTGAGGGACTTCTTTTTGGAATGCTAGACCGGGAGACAGATCGAAAATTATGTTCTGATATTCATGACACTTTGGGGCATATGCTTTCATCGCTGGCAGTAGAAAAACTTTCCCATTGGCTAATGCTTTGTAAAGATGTCCTAGCAGCTTCTAGTGGTATGTATTTAATATATGTTCTTAGAATAATGGAATTGTTTTACTTCTGATATATAGAGATATATATATAAGTATACATGTATATAAGTTTGAGCTTACATTTAAAAGTACTAAAAAATTTTAATCTACAAATCCCTGTAAAAATGTTAAAGGTTAAATTATATTATAAACTAATGAACTTTTTATTTTTTGGGGAAAATATATTTCAAAATTTTTTGAAAAGTTCAAACTAAATTTTCATATATAAAAATCCCAGGCTGCTCTGTAGTACAACATAGTATGTAAAACTAATTGAAGTATGTAAATGTAATTTACATAAAAGCATTTTATGTTATTTTTTCCTTTGTTTTTAATTGTTTTTAAAAAAGCTTGCCAATTCTGTTTTTCAGAGTCTCTTTTTAAAATTAGGAATCTTTTAACATTAATGCTATTTGTAAAATACTTTTGCTTTATGTGAGGATGTTATTCCTTATTTTTGTTACAGATATGAGTACTGCAACTCCCTTAAGTAGTGGAAAAGATGAAGAATTGGAAAAGAAAGATGAAATGGATGATGATACCATGTTTACCACATTAGGCGAAGAAGATAAATCAAAGCCCTTTGTGGCCCCTCGCTGGGCCACTCGGGTATTTGCTGCTGATTGCCTGTGTCGAATCATCAATTTGTGTGAGAATGCAGACCAGGTTCACTTTGATCTTGCCATGGCACGTTCTGCTAAACTTCGAAACCCTACAAGTAAATTTAAAATCAGTACTTCTTTTCCCCAAAGTGTTTTTATATGCTTGAGATATTTTACTGCTATGTGGCATGCTTTAGTCTGTGCCTTTCATTTATTGTATGTTCCCTTGGCTTTTATTTTAGTTTTCTGTCCTTTCTACATACTATCCCTCTTCTGATCTGTATTTGGAAGATAAGTTGAAGAAGGTGGTCCAAAGAGATATACCTATCTATCTATCTATCTGTCCGTCTATCTATCTTAATCATTGGCCCTAAGGGTAATGATGGCAGTAACTTATGTTTCCTCAGTACATTGTCCTGGTTTTAGCACTTCAGTGTGTAAAGGAAATGGTGAAACTTTAAGGTGTATAAATAAGGTGAGCTTTGCAGTCCCCAGCTATGGAGAATGTCAGAATTCATGAATGCCATGCAGATTTCAAATTCTCAGATTTCAGCAATGGTATTAGATATATATTTTTTTTTGAAAAGGTGAAAATTGTTTCTTACTGAAACAATTTTTATCTCACTGTTTTTTCTTTTGTAAGCTTTTTATATCACATATCTCCTGGATCCGATATTTATTACAGGAAATTTACAAAGAGATCATCAGGTCCAGTACCTTCCTTTCACAGTTGAAGAGACCTGGAGAAGCTGAGAGAGGTGGTAGAGTAACAGACTCCCCCTCCTGTTCTTTGTTGTCTCTTCATCACCCTGTCATTTTTTAAATATCCAAAGACAAATTGTATGTATTAACAATATTGAAGTCTATAAATTAAAAGTGCCTGTCGGGCTTTTTAATTGTGTATAAGAAGCATGAGAGCTCACAAACATATTTAGAAAACAAAAAGTAAAACAGTGGCACACCATGTATCCAATGTGAATCTCAATATAGGATACCAGCAAAGCACAATATGTCATGAACACAGTGTCTTTTTTCATGTCATTCAGCACATATTTACTGCATCCTATTCTTCGCTATCCAGTGGGGATACAAAGAAGAAAGAAACAGTCCAAACCCTGGAAGAACTTCTAGTCTAGAAGACAGAAAGACTTATTAGTCAAATAATTATAGTTTGTCCCAATAGTAATATGATAGAGTACTTTAGGAACATTAAAAAAAAATGGCATTCATTTCCTGAAAAACTGGCGAAGGCCTCACAGAAGAGGTTATTTTGAAGCTGGGTTTTGAAGGCAGAGAAAGGGTTTTCTAGGTAGAAGAGGCTAGTTGTAGTAGATTTCTATTGCTGTTGTAACAAATGACCACAAACTTTGGTTTAAAACAACACAGTTCGTTATCTTACAGTTCTATAGCTCGTAAATCTCTCATGAGTCTCACTGGGCTAACATCAAGGTGTCGGCAGAGCTGTATTCCTTTCTTGAGGCTCTACGGGGAATCTGTTTCCTTTTTCTTTCTCAGCTTTACACGCTGCCTGCACTCCTTGGCTCATAGCTTCCTTTCTCTATCTTCAAAGCCAGCAACACTAAATCTCTCTGTGATGCTTCTTTGGTTGTCACCTCTCTCTTTCTGACTGCAGCCAGGAAAGGTGCTCTGCTTTTAAGGACTCATGTGATTAGATTGGGCCCACCCGAATAATTTAGGATAATCTCCATGTTTGGGGGTCCATAACCTTAATCACATCTGCAAAGTCCCTTTACCGTGTAAGGTAACACATTCACAGGTTCTGGGGATAAGGGTGTGAACATCTTTGGTTGCCATTATTCTGCCTACCACACTGGTTTATTGGAAGAAGAGAAAGAGAATTTGTAAAGTCATGGAATCATAAGTGTATGTGCTATAATCAGGAAATGGTGAAAATTCTCAGGTTGGCTTTTCTTTCTTTGTATTTCTTAACTGTTGTATTTTTAGCCTTATTGTTTGTATCTTGTCCGTTTACCTTCATTCTCAGATCCTCACAAATTTTCTCTTTATACATTGATGGTGTTTTACTCTTTCCTGCCTCCATTGTGAGTCTCAGGTCTGCTTTTATGTTCTTAGATTTCCTGTAATTTTTCTGCATCTCTCCCACCTCCCTTGTATCATATCCTCTTCACTCTTTAAGGTTTTCTGTTCTTATTACCATAACGGCCATGATTCTTTGCATCCTGTTGGGAATGCCAAATGATTTTCTAAGTTTTATTCTGGTTTTTATAGAAAATTGTTTCAAGATTGGTTCTTTCTATGAATCTTCAGAATCTTTTTTTCCCCTGGTTATATTTCTTTAGTAGGCTTGTTTATTTATATATCCTTGAAAGAGGAGAGTGCTCTCCATGTTCCAAATTTGCTCACAGGGTGGTGGTTGGGGGGTTGATTGCCATGTTCTCTGTCTTTGTTTGCTGCATATTTTATATCTGTAGCTGGATAGTAAGCTGATATAACAGTTCTCCACCTAGATTCCAGTGTCTGGAATGTTTTGTTCTGCTGGACTGAAATAGAACCCTTTCTAGCCCCACTTCCTGCCATTCTGATTCTGAACAGTCATGGCAGAATATGTGAAAAAGTATAGACCCAATAAATGTGTTATTCAGGTTCTTCCTGTGTCATCCTCGTCTCCCCATCTTCCAATCTACTGTGCTTTAATTGTAGGGAGTTACTACTCCCAGAATATAATAAACTGCTACAGCCGCCTAATTCTCTTTCCATTTTAGAGTTTCTGCCCAGACCCCTTCTCATTCCCGTCCCTTCAGGAGTTCATCTCCTTGGATTTAGAAAAGAGGTCTTGGTTTGAGGAAGGTTGGAGATAGAGATGTGTGGAGAAGCAACAGCACTCTGATTGTTGAGGAAAGTAGCCCTCTCATGCCAGAACAATTGACTACTGTTTGGTTTGGTAGACTGATATAGTCCTCGACTTTGTGAATTAGGTGACAGAGAGTGCAGGAGGAATAATAGGTCTTTTCATTTACTTTTGGGTTGGAATAATGTGAGTATCCCATTTTAATCCAGTTCCTTCTGCCTTGGAAATTTCCTCCCAAATTTTGGCAATAGTTTATTATACCACATTTCTGTTTGCTTGCTTGGTTTTTTTCAGTTTTTTTTTTAAGACAGGATCTCATTCTGTCACCCAGGCGGGAGTACAGTGGCGCTATCATAGCCTCGAACTCCTGGGCTCAGGCAATTCTCCCACCTCAGTAGCTGGGACTACAGGTGTAAGCCACCATGCCCAGCCTCAACTTTTTTTATGGTAGTAAAATACACATAACATAATAATTACCATCTTAACGTTTTTCTTTTTACTTTTCAGACTAGCAAAATTTTTTTAAGTGACATAAAATTGTATGTATTTATCGTGTACAACAAAATGTTTTGAAGTATATATACATTGTGTAATAGTTAAATCTAGCTAATTAGCAAATGCATTACCTCACCTAGCTATCATTTTTGCAGTGGGAACACAACATATTAATATAATATCATTGCATTTTTCAAGAATACAATATATTGTCATTAACTGTAGTCACCAGGCTGTACAGTAGATCTCTTGAACTTATTCCTGCTATCTAACTGTAATTCTGTATACTTTGACCAACATCTCCCCATCTCCCCCTTCCCTCTAACCATCTCAGCCTCTGGTAACCACCAATCTACTTTCTACTTCTATGAGATCAACTGTTTGATATTCTGCATATGAGTGAGATCATGTGGTATTTGTCTTTCTGTGCCTGGCTTATTTCACTTAACATAATGTCCTCTGGGTTCATCCATGTTGTCTCAAATGACAGGATTTCATTCGTTTTATGGCTGAATAGTATTCCATTGTGTGTGTGTGTGTGTATACCATTTTCTTTATTCGTTCATCCACTGATGGACACTTAGGTTGTTTCCATATCTTGGTTATTGTGAATAGTGCTGCAGTAAGAGTGGGAGTGCAGATATCTTGTCGACATACTGATTTTAAAACCTTGTTTTTATTGGTGGTGTGTTTTTGCCTCCCTTAGGTGAGGAGGCATTGGGAGCTTCTAGCCAAATGTTTTCCCTCTCCCCTTGCTTCCTACCCCCAAAGCAACAGCTATTCTTTTTAAAAGTAAGATTCTAAAACTGGTATTTTAGATAGGCACATGAAAAAGTTTGAAGATACACATCTTGTAACTTTGACAACAACAGTAACAGCAAAGACCTATTTAAATCGGAGCTGTTTGTGGATCAGGCTTAGCCATAGAATTGCCACTACTTCAAAAAGACCTTGAGAGTTGTGAAGCCTCCTGAAGAACTTTATAATTCTTGGGTTTAATAAATTCTTTAGATAATTCCTGGTGCTCTGTCTTTTAAGTTCATATCTCTAAAGTCCTCTTTGTGGTTTTTCTACCTTTCATTTCTCCCTTTATTATGTTCATGCTTTTCTTTTCCTTCATGAACATAGGAAACATACTTACAATAGCTGTTCTAAGTTCCCTGTCTGCTAATTCTATTATCTCTTTTATTTCTTGACCTATTTCTATTCACTGATTTTTTTTTTCTCTATATTTTTGTTGTGAGACATATTTTCCTACTTCTTTGCATCTTTGGTCATTTTTTTATTAGATGGCAGCCATTGCAAATTTTTTCATTAGTGCTGGATTTTGCTGTATTCTTTTAGTGTTGGACTTAGTTCTGGCATGTAGTTAACTTACTTGGTATCATTTGAATTATTTTGAGACTTACTTTTAAGCCTTCTTAGGGCAGATACAGGGCAGCCTTCACTCAAAGCTAAAAGGAGAAAGATTTCCCTTTCTACATCTTATTCTTATGAAAGTCTTTTTCTTCTCATTTTGCGGATTTAAGTTTCTTGACTCCAAATCTAAGTTTTTATAAAGTAGAGGATTAACAGACAATAGCCTGCAGTCTAAATCCAGGCCATACCCTGGTTTTTTTTGTCGTTGTTTCTTTGTTTTTTGAGACAGGGTCTCTGTTGCCTGGATTAGAGTACAGTGGCGTCGTCATAGCTCATTGCAACCTCAAACTCCAGGGCTCAAACAATCCTACTGCCTCAGTCTCCCAAAGTGCTAGGCTGTTTGTTTTTGAGATAGGGTCTTGCTGTTGCCCATGCAGGAGTACAGTGGCCCGATCACAGCTCACTGCAACCTTGACCTACTGGGCCCAAGTGATCCTTCTGCCTCAGCCTCCCAAGTAGCTAAGACTACAGGCATGCGTCACTATACCTGGTTAATTTTTTAAAAATTTTTTGTAGAGATAGGATCTTACTGTGTTGCCCAGGCTGTTGTCAAACTTTTGTCCTCAAGCAATCTTCCTGCCTGAGCCTCCCAGAGCGCTGGGCTTACAGGCATGAGCCACTGCACCTGGGCCCCATACTTTGTTTCTATAAATAAAGTTTTAATGGAGCACAGCATGTTTGTTTCTATATATATTGTCTGTGGCTGCTTTTGCACCATAACAGCAGAGTTGAGTAGTTGCAATAGAGATGATATGAAAATATTTGCTATCTGATCTTTTACAGAAAAAGTCTGCTAACCCCTGTTCTTAAAGAATTACAAACTTGTTTGGGGAAAGTTATGTTAATCAAGTATTTTGTTTCAATGTCTTTGTACATCCTATACACCTGTGTTACCACATTGTGTAAAGGTTTATCACTTGAAAGATTGATATGGAAGTTTTCCTGAAAGAATGTAGTATCTTTATTATTTTTAAATATCAAATATGTGGATCATAAGTGTTTTTATCAGAAATTTATTTCATTTCATATTTTTATGTTGTTATACTTATTTTTGGAAAAGTTTCCCTTTTTGCATTCTATTTTTATTTTTAGATGACCTCTTGGTACTTCATCTCTCTGACCTGATTCGCATGGCATTCATGGCTGCAACTGATCACAGCAACCAGCTGCGAATGGCTGGGCTCCAGGCCCTTGAAGACATTATCAAGAAGTTTGCATCTGTGCCTGAGCCAGAATTTCCAGGTCATGTGATTCTGGAGCAGTATCAAGCTAATGTGAGATTTTCTGCTTATTTAGAAACTTAAAATTGATCTTTTGAGGGACCATTAAAGGAGTGAAGACTTTCTGGAGGAATGTGTTTGGAACTGCAATCTGTTTACTCATGTAGAATGCATATCTTCCAGTGTCTGTTACATAATGTCAGTCACCCCACTATTGAAGAAATAATAGTGTCAAACTGTTGTCACTATTTTAAGTTGTGATAGCATTTAGTGATAAAATTAGAATAGAAATTCCAGCCTAGCTTTCCAGTCTTGTGTTTAGATATTTAGCCATACCATTTAAAAGATAAAAAGAATATTCAAAAGAGTGTTGTGGATTTGCTGCCATTATTTTTGTATGCCAAGGCTTGATAGCATTTTTAGAATTAAGCAGGAATTGCCCCTTGTATACTGAATGATAAATTAACTCTTAATAACAGCAATTATAAGTATTACTGAAAGAATTAGGTACTTTCAAAAGATTTTTATTTTTTCGAAACAGAGATCTACTTGTTTCTCCTGAGATTTATACCTTTACTTATGTTCTTCAGCTGAAGTGAAATAAATTAATCCTAGCAATGGGGGCTTATATGAAGGTTAAAAAAAATGATGTTAGCAAGGAAAGAATACATTTTTTTTACTGTGATTATGCCAAAACCTTGGCTCCAGATACATCATACCTCATCTAAAAGCTGTGCTCAAACACAGACAAAATTAAAAATGTGAGTAATGTCTAATCCGTTGTTATTCCATCATAAGTACAATGAAGAAGTTATAGCGTTTAGTCCAATTGGCTGTTGAAAACCTGTGTATAATTGTTTACTCCCAAATACCAACCTGTCAGAATGAAGATCTTTTTAAAAAGCTTTTTATTTAGAAATAATTTCAAATTTACAGAAAAGTTGTAAGAATAGTACAAAAACTATCTTATATCCTTTATTCATATTTGCTGATTGTTAACTTTTCCTCATATATTTTAACATTGATCTCTCTCTCTTTCTCTCTCACTCTCTCCCCCCATACACACATACATACACACAGTTTTTTCCTAACTCATTTAAAAGTAAATTATTTGAATCGTGTGCTTTTACCCTTGAAAACATTAGCCTGTATTTCCAAAGGACAAGAACTTTTGTCTTATGTAACCACAGAATAGTTATCAACTTCAAGAAATTCAACATAGATATACTACTTTTGGATAATCTATCTCATTCCAGTTTTGTCAATTGGTCCAGTAACCTCTTTTATAACATTCTTTCTTCTCCGGTACAGGATCCAATACTAGCTCACGTATCGTGATTAGTTACCATGTCTTTAGTCATAGAGAAGGACTTGTGATCCACTTCCAAACTACTGTTGATACACCTTATCAGCTGAATCTCTGTTGGAAGACATCTCAGTATAGGAATTGACTATTTCTAATTCCTTTATTTGGCTCATACATATTAAATCTACTAAGATATCTAGGAATCTATGACTGATGTTGGTTTATTTAAAACTTAAGTTCTATTCCTTTACTTATTAATATAACAACAATACATAAATTAATATTTTTGAGCAGCCTTTTAAAGCATCTCTTTTTGCGGTAAAAATGATCTCTAAGGTCATTTAGTGACTGTGAATTTTTAGTACTACTCAGTTATTTAAAGAAATTGATTCAGTTATACAAGATTCACTCATGAGGTAAATACTGTTAGAAATATGTTTAGAAAAATATAGACAGAAAAAAAACCCCACCAGAATATCGTTACGTCATCTCTGATAATGTAACTTTGTTGGAAAATCCTGTTTACTGTTAAATAAAAACAAAGGAAAAAGAAACATTGCCTATTTGATACAGCATTCATACAGATTTGAAAATGATAGCCTCCTATGGAGCAAAAGAAAAATGGTGTGGTTGAGTTTATTGTAACTGAAAAGAGATAAGGGAGAAGTGACAAAAAGGAAAGGAACATAGATGTATTTTGTGTGTTTTAATCTCCAAAGAGACAATATGCTTTCTGTTTACTACTTATCTTTAAAAATAAAATCCTTCATTCATTTTTCTAGGTGGGAGCAGCTCTAAGACCTGCCTTTTCACAGGATACACCATCAGATATAATAGCAAAAGCTTGCCAGGTAGGAGGAAAAATTGGGCTTTCTATAGTTGGCTTTTTTTTTTTTAATTTCAAAATATTAAGAGGGTACAAATTTTTTTTTACATCGATACCTTGTATAATGCTTAAGTCAGGGCTTTTGGTGTGCCTGTCACCAGAACAGTGTTCATTGTACCCAGTATGTAAGTTTTTATCCCACACCTCCCCTCCCACCCTCCCTAATTCTTGGTTTCCAATGACCTTTACATCTCTTAGTCCCTGTGTGTGCCCATTATTTAGCTCCCACTTACTAGTGAGATATAGTTGTCTTCTATAAATTCATAGATATCTTAGAAGTTCACTTCTAAGAACAAAGAGAGAAAAATCAAATAATATTTTTTTATCTCAGAAGTAGAACAGTGGCAGTTTTCTTTTTTATTCTGTATGAAATGATGAAGGTAGTAACTGTTAATCACATCCCTTTTTTTTTGTCGTAGCTGAGGACATGACTTTGGGATACATAGCTCTTATATCCAGAAGTGAACAGACATATGAAAATCTTTAAGAGTGACTAAAATTAAAGTAAGATATCAAAATCTATAATAATTAAAGAATGTAGAATACTGATAATTAGGTAATAAACATTGATAATAATTAGGTAATAAACATTGTGGTCAATGTTTTGACCACAGGTTATGAAAATGCTACAAGTTTGTAGGTATTAAATTATCTTAAAGAGAATTTCACAATATGGAAATTTCATTGCAAAATTAATCCCAGGGGATTATTCTTACATTATTACATCTGCAGAGACTCACAAAACCACCAAAACATATATGTTCTTATACCTTTAAGTTCCCCTTTTTTATATGCCTCATCGTGAAAAAGGATTTGTGCATTAAAGCTCTAATCTTTCAGAAAATCAGATTCTTCATCTGCTTACCTAAGGATAGAAGAGAAGCGACTCTTTCCTTCCAAGTTTTCTGGAGTACAGTGCTGTGGTCCATCATTTTTGCATAGAATCCATGACCAAGCTTCATATAACCTCTACGCAGAGAAGATTCTACTCTCTGAAATGATAGGTTTAAAATTCTGACTTCATTCTGTCTGTGGCTGAATGGGTTTGCCACTTCCTTATATTGTTAAGATTTATTTCTCTGAAGCCTGCTGCCTTAATGGTGGCCTTCTACCAACAGCAGACCAGACAGGGAAGAGGAACTCCTTATTTGTAAGACTTTGGTCTCTGGCTGGGCTTGACAACTCATGACTGTAATCCTAGTGACTTGGGAGGCTAAGGCAGGAGGATCACTTGAGGCCAGGAGCTTAAAACCAGCCTGGACAACATAGTGAGACCCTGTCTCTGAAAAATAAAAAAATGAGAACTATTAGCCAGGTGCAGTGGCATGCGCCTGTAGTCTCAGCTGGAGGATCGCTTGAGCCCAGGAGGTCAGGGATATAGTGACCTATGATCACACCACTGCATTCTAGCCTGGGTGACAGAGTGAGACTTCATCTCTAAAAAAAAAAAAAAAGATTTTTTTTAATCTGTCCTGGATCATGTTACAAACCTTGGAGTTAGAGTAGGTAATTTGGTTTGGGATACTGACACACAAATATCAAAAAATCATGTGTAAATAAATATATCACAATGATGTTTCAAGCATAGTATTTAAATAGACAAAGTCTCCTACAAAGTTCCTGACCATTAGAAAAGCAAAGCCTATTAGAATTTCATCTTTTAAATAAGTAGCAGGAAAATTTCCTATTATTAAATTTGCCTTAAACTTCTTATGTCTTTTGTGGCCCTAGCTGTTTTTTGTTGTTGTTGTTGTTATTGTTGTTGTTATAACTAATGGCAGGCTTAAATTTATGACCTTCTCTCCTTCTGTTTTTGGGAGGAAACTTAGTTTTGAAACAGGTGGAGTAATGGGTTGCAAGTTCCTTTCCTTAAGGGAAGGTAAAGAGTTGGCTTACATGGCATCCCAGCTTATTTGCTAGAATAAATGTCATGTTAAGAAATTTTAAAATCAGGGTAATTCTTAGGTACTATAGAAGAGACCCTGAAATGTCACAAAATTGGGAATGGTAATCAGTGGGTAAATCAAAAATCATTTAAAACAGGGTCAGATCATGAACATATTGCATATCTTAAATATTTCATTTCATCATAAAATTTATAAATTCACTCACCAATTTTTTGATCTAAGGCAAGGACTTTTCTGTGAATATGGTTTTGCTGTTTCAGGGCTGCTTTGTCTTTCTTCATAAACAATATCCATAAGGCATTATTTGTAATTTCCAGTTTCAGGTTCTTTAAAGTAGAGAAAGTACTTGGGTTTTTGCAAAGAAAACTTAGTGCCAAATTCCCAATCTTTATAATTTGCCCCAACGTTTAGTTATATTTCTACCATATTTCACAGAAATATTTATCAAACCTATCCAATATGTTGTTTAGTTTCCTTAGGAATAACAACTCTTTCTTTTCATATTCATATTTAGTCTCTTTTCTCTTTAAATTTCATTATATTTTCAATATTGTTTTGAGTGGCATTTTAATTTTGCCATCAGTATTTCTTTCATTGATATCAATTAAAAATGTCCTTATTAATTTTATTAAATTTAGTTTTGAATTCCTTCAGAATAAGATTTTAAGAGAATAAAAGTTTATGTAAATGTTTATTCTCAACTTTTTAAAAGTTTTAAATATAGGAGCACAAGTCCATTAAACATGATTTGAAATCTAAATACTCTGAAAACCAAAAGCTTTTTCATGATTTGTTAGCAAAACTTGAGCTGGCTTGTACTCCTTTGGCCGTGACATGAACCTAAGTGAGGCTGTAATGTTGATTACTCTTTTCTTAGTGTGATTCGTAATACATTTCGTTGCAGATATATCTATGTGTTAATTATGGGGTGCTGCCACACATCTTACTAGGTGTTCCTTAATGAAGTTCATGTGCCTTATTACTTTTACCCAAAAGTTGTAAATTGTGAGACACATCTTGGTCCAAGGATTTCAGATGAGAAAGTGAGGACACACAGTCATTATTGTTGATGATGTTGCATTATCAGCCACCTCTTCCTTCTTGAAATTCTTCCCTTGGCTCCATTATCACTGCACTTGCCTGGTTTTCCTTTTGTTTTCCTGGTGTTTTCATTTCAGTTTCTTTCTTTATTCTTATTCTACTTATCCCTTAATTGTAACTATTTTCCCTGTGGTCTGGGAAAAGCTATTTTTAAAACCTGTTTTTGGACAAATTTATATGGTAACAATACTTCAGTTATCATCTTTTTGTGGGAATTCCCAGGTTTTGGTAGTACCCTTGAACTTACTTCTGAAATTCAGACTCAAGTTTCTAATTGCCTGCTGAATATCTTTCCATACGGCATTTTGAATTCAGCATGTCAAAAATCAAAGTCATGCCCATCTCCACTAAACTTTCCTGTTTTCCTGTATTAATACTCTCTCAAGCCGTGGTGTCACCTTCCTTCCATTCATCCACGTTAGAAGCTTGGACAAGCAAAATTTGGCAACTTTTGATTCCTCACTTTTTGTATCTCCCTCCCCATCCCCACTAAAAATATCTAATTGGCTTCCAAATCCTGTGATTTCTACCTGCAAGACTCTCTCAAATGCCTCTCCTTTTTTATTTTATTCCCAGTTTGATCCATATCCTCCCTCTTCTGTTGTATTATAAAAGACACTTAACTGAACATGTTACTTACTGTCTATACACTTTCCTTCCTATACATAGGTACTGGGGCAGTTTCCCCAAAGTGCAATTCTAATAATATCACCCCCCTGTTCTGAAGCCATGGAAACTCATGATTGTCTGCTGAATGAAATCTGAATGCATGAAATTTAAATTTTACCATACTCTGATCCCAGTTAACTTTCCTAATCATATCTCTTCCTCAGGTAACTGCCCTGTGTGTACACAAGAGCCTTCCTGATACCTAAACATTCCCATTCCTCCTGCTAGAATCAATCTCTCCCTTGTCTGTTTTTGCGTGTAGTATCACCGTCGTAAAATGTTCCCGTGTGTTCATTCGGTCTGTGTTTTCTTACTTGAGGATAAGGACTAAGTTTTTTCCCTTTACTTTTTTTTTTTTAATCTCTACTGCAGTAGCTAGCAAAACCCTTTGCCTGTGGTAAGCAGAAATTTTGTTGAAGTGAAGAATTATTTAAGACTGAACTGCTTTGGGTGGGAAATTATTTCTGTTAACATCTTTGTTAAATTTGACAGTGGAAACATGATAAGTAAATATTGTTTTGTTTTCTACATAGGAGTACAATAAAATCTATTCTTGGTGTTGATTGGCTATAAAAATAATATTAAAGCTTTGCATTGGGTAGGTTTTTTTTGTTTTGTTTTGTTCTTTGATTTTGTTTTGTGTTTTTTCCTCAAGAAAAATAATCATGTGTTTACTCCATTCTCTTATATACAATGTTAATTTTTTTATGTACAAAAATTTCTTTATTTTTGTGGCTAGGTATGTAGTGCATGGATTGGAAGTGGAGTTGTCAGTGATCTCAATGATCTCCGTCGAGTACACAATCTTCTTGTTTCTTCTCTGGACAAAGTTCAGGCTGGAAAAGGATCTTCCAGCCAACTGTACCGAGAAAGTGCCACAACCATGGAAAAACTGGCTGTTCTCAAAGCATGGGCAGAGGTAACCATGGCCTATTGTTTTTCAACCATTTCTCCATCCATGAGAAAATATTCCCCTAGTCTTGTTGCTAAAAAAATTTTAGTTTGGTTTTTGTGTTTTAAAAACTGACCCTTGGTATGGAATGCTTTTTGAAAATCTGTTAATCAGTTTATTGAAAACCTCTATCTTGAGGAAGGGCTCGCCTACTTAATATGGGGAAATTAGGCAGGGAAAACCCAAAAATATAAACAATAGGAAATATTTTATGCCAAGAATCTTTTATTTGATTAAATTTCAGGAGACTTGCCACCTCCATATCAAGGTTGCAGGGTTTTTTTTATTTGTTTGTTTTTTTAGAGGTGGGTTCTGACTATGTTGCCAAGGCTGTACTCAAATTCCTGGGCTCAAGCAATTACCCCATCTCAGCCTCCTGAGCAGCTGGGACTACAGGCATGTGCCCTGTGCCTGGCTTGTTTTGTTTTTTAATAGCTGGTTTTATCTCTTTCATTCTCATAGCTACTTTTTAAAAAATGTAATTATGTTGTTTTAAATTCACCTTTTTATATTCCTTCTGCTAGTTGCTATTAAATTCTTATTATCTGCCCTTCAGTATTTCAAGTAACTAATTCCTCCCTCTACCAGCCCAGTATCTCACTTCCCTATTTTCATAGTATTATTTAACATCCGGTAACTGAAACCATAGAAAGCAAAACTACAGCTAAGAGGAGACTGCTGTAATTATTATTAAAAGTTTTCTGCCAATCTAAGACTAACTTTTCTCATTGCTTTGCTTGCCACCCTCTGATTCATTCAACAAAGTGTTGTTGAGCATTGGCTCTCTGTCAGGTTAGCAGTTGAGAATACAGTGGTGAGATATACCACATTTGCTGAGCAAGACAAACTAGTAAAGAAGATGCAACAAAATGTAAGGGGTATTATCATAGGAGAAATACAGAGTGTTTTGAAACACATAGCATAGACACAATACAATAGGCTGGAGGCTCAGAGTAGGCTTTTTGGAGAAAGTGAGATTTAAATTGAAACACGAAGGCTGGGAGTGGACGTTAGGCATGAGCCTGAGGAGGAGACTGTGTGGAGCTCAGTGCTATCAGCTCTCCCCCTTCTGTGTCTTCAGCATCTTCCTCTATGTGCCCTTTCTCTTTGCCTGTGTTCCTCCCCGACTGGCATCGCCTGCTTACTGCTTTCTTTCTCTCCTCTTCACAGCTCAGTTTACTAAAGGAGTTTCATTATCTACATTTCCTCAACTGTTTAATCACTCGCTTTCCAATTCCCTGCCATCTGGGTTTACTCTCACCACTCCCCTGAGATCACTCCCACTCAAGTCACTAATAATGTAATTATCCAAATCATTGGACACTTTCCAATTCCTGTCTTACTTGGCCTTTCTACAGCATTTGATATTGTCTCCTCTAGAAACCCTTTGCTTTCCTGGAGTTCTGTGATACTACTCTATTGGTTTTCCTGTTTCCTTTTCACTGTTCATCTCAGTGTCACTTAACTGGCCTGCTCTTTAAATGTTAATATTTTTGTTTCTTTTCTTATTCTTCATACTTTATGGGCAGCCTCATCCATATCCATAACCTATAGCTTTCACTTATATATTACAGAGTCTAAATCTTCTTTTCCACCCAAACCTCTCTAATTTCTAATCCCACATTTTAGTTGTTTACGAGACATCTCCACTTGGATGACCCATGGATACTGCACACTCAATGTGTCTAAATAAGACTGTTTTCTCATCCCTCTTTTTTACCCTTTACCCTGAAGAATGGTCTTCTCTCCTGTCTTCAGACCAGAACCTGGGTATTGGTGTTAGCTACCTCTTCTTCCTCAAACCCCCCATCTTACATCTAATAAGTAACTAATTCCTTTTTATTTTACTTCATTAGTGTCTTTCCAAATAGCATAATTTTTGTTCTTATGATAAAACTGCTCACTGTACAAATTCACAATATAGAGAAAAAGCATAAAAACTAAAATAAAGTTCATCTGTAATATTATCATCCAAAGATTACTATTAATACTTTGGTATATATCACTATGCATATGTGTACATATAAATCTATATGTGTGTCTAATGTGCCATATGTATGTATATGTGTGTGTATGTAGGTATGTATGTATATCTATTTTTTCAAAATAAAAATGGAATCCTATTCAACATAGCAACTTTTTAAAAAAACATGACAATAGATCATGTATACTTTTCCATAAGTGTAAATGAATGCTTCCTCTCTTTCCCCACTGCCTTAGTTTGAGTCCTCATCATATGTCACCTGGTCTATGCTATTGCGTCTTAATTTGTTTTTTTTTTACTATTAATCTTTTCTTTCCTCAGCTATTCCTATACAGATTCTCAGAATAATCATTCCAAAATGTGGATTTTGGCTGGGTGTGGTGGCTCATGCCTGTGATTGATTACAGCACTTTGGGTGGCTGAGGTGGGAGGACTGCTTGAGGCCAGGAGTTCGAGACCAGCCTGGGCAACATAATAAGCTCCCATCTCTACAAAAAATTTAAAAATTTTTTTAAAATGTGGTGGTGTGCGCCTATAATCTTAGCTACTCAGAAGGCTGAGGTGGGAAGATCCCTTGAGCTGCAGTGAGCTATGATTGTGCCACTGTGCTCTAGCCCAGGCAACAGAGTAAGACCCTGTCTCTAAAATAAAATGCAGATTTTTGAAAAAGAATATAAATTGACAATTCACAAAAAGGAAACAAAGCTGCAAATAAACATATGGGGGAAAAGAGATTAAAAAAACATTTCCCAGCTAAATTAACATGATTTTTAAAATGACAGTATTAGTAAAACTTTTCTAAAGGGTGATATATTTCAAAACATTTTCTAAAAATGTGCACATTTGTTGACCATTTTATCCTAAGGCATATTTAAGGATATGCACAGAGATTCTGCTACAAGGGTATTTATTGTGGTGTTATTATTCACAAAAAAGTGGAAATGACCTACATGTATTTCTTGATCCTGAAAGATGATAGTGTTATGTTAAGTGAGTAGAAAATTGGGTTAGAAGTTATACACAAATAACTTATTTAAAAGACTGTTTATACAACATGTCTAGAATGTTAACAGTATTATATCTGTTATATATAATACAGGTGTGAGCCACCGCTTCCGTCCTATGGATGGTTTTCATTTTCTTCATTTTGCTTATGCTTCTGATTTTTCTTTTCTTTCTTTGATATAATATCTAATAAGAAAAATAAGCCTAAAATTTGCTTAAAAATAAGTCTTAAAAATATATTCTTGTATATTGCAGGTAGCAATGTAAAATATAGATTTCTTTTAGAAAGCATTTGGCAGTGTGTCTATTCAGAGTCATAAAAATATTTATAATCACTGACCCAGTAATTCCGTTTCTGGGCCTGTATTCTGTAAATGTCCTAAATATGGAAAAGAGATAAGTTTACAAAACTGTTTACTTGCAACATTATTTATAACGTGAAGAGATGAACACCTTATGTCTTTGAAAACTGTGTCTCATCTAAGATTCCCAAGGCTAAGAATCAGAAGTAAATATAAAATTTCAACAGTAGGGGAATTGTTAGGTATATTATGAGTCATCCACTGCAGCCATTAGAATAATAGTTATAAAGACTAGTATTCACATGAAAAAACCTCATGATATGTTAATCAGTAAAATGAAATACAGAATTCTATATACGGCAAAATTACGACTTACAAAGATAGAATATGAAAACCTGAAAATTGGGATTATGAGTCATTTTTAAACTCTTATTTTCCAAACTTTTTATAGCATAATTATTAAAGTAAAATTAAAAGTTGACAAAAAATACATACATGTGTCCTTAAAATCCTGCAGTGACACCCCCCCTTCCCCATTGCCTACAGAGTAAAATCTTTAGCTACTTCCACCTTATATCCTATGTTCAGTCTATACCAAAAACTTGCAGTTTACTCAAAATGCCATGCAATTTCCTATTTTTATGCTCTCGTTCTTGCTATTCCTTCTGCTTGTAATCTCCCTTTCCATCTTTGCTTGTGTGCAAGTGAACTTTTGTCCTTAAAAGCTGTCTCACTTTTCTCTTACTCCCAAGGTTAAGATCCGTTTATCCTTGGTGCTCCCTGAGATTCGTTCATTCATTACACAAACCATCGAGTGTTCATTAGGTGCCAGGCACTACCTCGGCACTGGGTGGAATATAGTAGGGAAGGTAAATCATTAAAAACAATTTTCAAAAAATTCCTTCTCTCAGTACTTTTTTGCTCCCCTATTATTATATGAATCTCTGAGTTCACAGAAAGCAAAAACCGTGTATTATTTGTCTTTCTTACCTCAGGTCCTAGAACAATAACAAATGCAAAAGGCAAAAGGTACCTAGTAAGGATTTGATGAGTGAATGGTTGAATATACTTACAGTTCTTATGGTGACATTTTCTTGAAATGTCAGTATAGTAACAAATTTAGCGGCGGGGGGTGGAAACAAGCTTAAAACAACTAGAAAATATTATCATGATACATTTTTATAACATTAGATCCAAAGTCCTTATTTTAGATTTTAGTCAATTACTGTATGCCTCCTCTGTGCTGTAAGTCTGCTCAGTGTAGGAATGGAGATAAGACACAGTTCCTTCCATCAAGAAACTTGTAGTGCACCTGTACAGGTAACATAGACTTTCTCATTAGGTACTGTGGAAATAACACTGTGAAGGGGGAAAACAGTTTTCTCAAGATTTTTATCTAGTGCAATTTTTTTCTTTCTTGCTCTCATTCCTTTATTTTTTGCTTTCTCATTAATATGTTTTTCAGCTTTATATGTGTCAGTTGCCAAAGCCTAAATGTACATACAAAAACAAAGGAAAACAAATATGATTCAACAAAGAATGTTTAAAATTATGTTTTAGGAAAGTTGCTGTTATATGTCTTTTTGGTTCACAAAGTAGAGAGAAATAGTACAGATAATATATGTGACTATCAAATTATTTTATATAGATCCAGCTGTCTGTTGTAAATGTTAGATTGCTAAATATCATTTAAGGACTATGTGAGAAGGGGTTTAGAAGGATATTTATGGAAATCCTTTCTCTGGCCACTTCCCCCCCTCAGGCTTTTTCTTTGAATACTGTCTGATTGTGTCTAATAAGTCTAGGAAAATGGAGGCAGAAGCAGAAAGTTATACCCTGTGGCAAAAAAAAATACAAAAGGAGGGCTTTGTAAAGTAGAACAAGGGAAACCAGAAAAAATCAGAGTAGCTTACTCAAGGAATATGCTGTGAGGGGAATAGTCAGATAAGTTTAAAAAACTCCTTCCAGAGCTGGGCACGATGGCTTATGTCTATAATCCCAGAAACTCAGGAAGCTGAGGCAGGAGGATCACTTAAGCTCAGGAGTTTGAAATAAACCTGGGCAACATGGCAAAACCCCATCTCTAAAAAAATAAGAAAAATTAGCTGGGTTTGGTGTGATCACCTGTAGTCCCATCTACATGGGAGGCTGAGGCAAGAGGATCGCTTGAGCCCGGGAGTTTGAGGCTGCAGTGAGCTGTGATCAGCCCACTGTACTCCAGCCTGGGCGACAGAGCAAGACCCCATCTCTGGGGAAAAAAAAAAGAAAGAAAGAAAGAAAATAAATAATTTTGTAAAAGTTGATTAGGGCAAGTAAGGTTTAGTTAGCAGTTAGAAATGTGACCTCTAGTCTTAAGTTCTAAGGCACCTTAGAGAACAATCAAATGCTGGTGATGCCCATTACTACTTTCTCTCTTCAGCCCTCAAGGCTGCTGGCTATCCACTGTTGTGTGAGGAAGCTGTTGCCTTCCTTGTTTTCAGGTTTTACTTGGTCATTTTAGAGCATTAGTTAAGTTTTTTTGTCTCTTAAAAAAAAATTGCCTCCAAAACAAGTGGAATTATTCTTTTGTGGTTATCAGGAAATCATGGAGTTGTATACTTTCTGATATCTATACCAA
The DNA here is from genome assembly GCA_023783475.1 of Daubentonia madagascariensis. Taxonomy (NCBI): domain Eukaryota; kingdom Metazoa; phylum Chordata; class Mammalia; order Primates; family Daubentoniidae; genus Daubentonia; species Daubentonia madagascariensis. The sequence goes on along the minus strand of JAKFHU010001035.1, from coordinate 31,411,657 downwards.
ATTACCTTTGATGTCAACTGTATAACAAAACAACATAAAATACCTCAATTTTAATCTTATGCCTTGTTTTCTCCTCCTGAATATTTTATTAGGTGTATGTGGTTGCTATGAATATTAAAAAGGAAGCAGAGTCAAAACCAAAAAGAACAATTAAAAATGCTGATGATGATGATGACGACTACGGTACCATAGATGAACTACCACCAGACAGTTTAATAACACTGGTGCAACCTGAACTGCCAACACTCAGCCGCCTGTGGTTGGCAGCATTAAAAGATTATGCACTTCTGACTTTACCAGCTGAATTTGCTAGTCAGCTCCCTCCAGATGGTGAGTATTGCATTCAGAATTTTGCTTTTATGGGGTTCAAACTAGTAGTGAAACAAAATGGACTTGGTAGAGGCTAGCAACAACAGTAGTAATAATAACATCTTAAATTTCTGTGGACTTAAACTTGACATTGTCTCATTTACAGCATGTTCTCCATATTGAATTCGTGGATTCAAGATATAACATAAAGCTTTTTTTTGTTAGCTGAAGCAAACATGTTAGCCCTGTTTTATAATAATAGCTCTATGAGCTAGGGTACTCTAAATAAATGTGGGTAACAAGTCATTATTCATAACCATGATGAACTATATTACTGTAAGGTCAGTGTATGTATTTTTATATAAATTCCTTGTCTACGAATGAATTGTGTTCCTAAAGTCCTTTGAAAATTGTTTGTACTTTAGTTTTCCTATTGAAATCAATATAGACATTATCTTTAACATTTTTTTACATTTAGAAAATGTATTATCAGTTCCTACTCAAAGAACCCATTCCTCTTCCCATGTATTAATGATACCAATAATAGAGTTTCCCCCTTTTTCCCTTCCTTAATCCATCATAACAGCAAGGAGAGATGAGGAAGTCATCAGTGTTGGTAGTGGAAATAGGAGGTGAGGAGGAATAGCAGAAGAGGAAAACAGAAAGAAAAAACAGAGTTCCCTGGTGATGGTAGAAAGAGAGGTGATAGGGTTTTAGGAGCCACTGGCAACAATGAAGAGGTAAATCCTGTGACAACAAGGTAGGAAAAGGTAAGGATACTTAGTGGCATCAGCAGTAGCAGAGGACAGGCTGGAAAACTAGCATCAGTGAGGAAGACACAGGTACTCCAGTTCATCAGCTACAGGAAAGTGGTTAGTTTTGGTGGCTGTGTAAAGAAGAAAAGCTCTTTAGCCAGATTGTTTTGTATGTAATAAGTATTTTTAGGTTAATTGTTATAAATGAGTGAACACTTGTAATAGAATCTAGTAATGTTTTTAATTGATTTGATTATTTTATAGGTGGAGCATTTTATACTCCTGAGACTATTGATACAGCTAGACTTCACTATCGTAACTCCTGGGCCCCCATTCTTCATGCAGTGGCACTTTGGTTAAATAACACAGGATTTACATGTTCAGAGTCCACAGAAGCAGCAGCAATATCTGGCTTACAAAAACGTTCTACATCTGTCAATTTAAACCAGGCATCAGGAGCGACGGGTAGTGCTAAGTCTTTGCCAGAAATTAACAAAGACAGAATGCATCTGATTTTAGGTAGGTGTGTTATATTAATGTATTTCAAGATGTATCACTTCTGAAAATTCTCATCTTTCATTTTAATGCTATGGATAAGTTTAGCACAATTCAGCGAAGGGAAAATAAAAGGATTTTCACCTTGCCTTATAAATTGTAAACATTTTTAATCTAAAGATTAAATTAGTATAAACTACTTAAAAATTTTAGCTGTCATGTTCACTCACGGAGCAACAACAGGTTTTCTTTTTACTTGGCACTTAACAGATGATCCCATGAAGAAAAAAAATTTAAGTGAATTTAAATGAATACTATTTTATAATTGCTTTATAGATCCTTTTTTTAACATTTAAGAATTTATACGTTCTAATGAAGCTTTTAGTGATTTTATATTTTCTGAGGGTGAAAAGGAACACAATTGATAAGGTGTAATTATAGAATTTATCAGTGGATCTCATAAGTGAAAATGTGAAAAACTTCCAAAACAGTGACTTTACCTTCATACAAATTAAGACCAACTGTTACCTGTGATATCTATTGTGCCTCTATAGCTTACCATTTTTAAAACGTTGGTATGTATGAAAAATTGTTTGAGAACCATTTAATGAAAAATAATTTTATAATGTTCATAATTTATTCTTAATATATTTTTTTAATTCCTAGAAATAAAAAACAGAGTATCTTCGTAATCAGCCTAATGGCATGAGAATTCCTTTCTTGACACATAGCTAATTTGAACATTAACCTAATTGCAAAGCTACAACCTTATGTTCAGCTTGACTGCTTAACTTGGAGACCATTTTGAACTCTACTTTAAGGTGTTAATAAATATATGTTAGCTGGGTGTGATGGCTCACGCCTTTAATCCCAGCTACTTCAGAGGCTGAGGCAGGAGGATCACTTGAGCCCAGGAGTTTGAGACCAGCCTGGGCAGCATAGCAAGACCCCATCTCTAAATAAATGAATCAATGAATGAATGAATGTATGTTAAATTAATCTATTAAAAAAACACAAAAATAAAAAAATATGGTGTCAAAGTAACATAAAGTATTTTATATTGAAAAACCCATGTTTTTATTTTGTATATTTCAGGTGTGAGTATACAATTTCTTTGTTCCCCTAGACCTGAGGAGCCTATTGAACATGTTACAGCATGCCTACAGGCCTTACATACCTTGCTGGATTCTCCTTATGCTCGAATACATATTGCAGAAGATCAGGTACAGTGTTTTTCTATAATAGATAATTTTATGCTTTGTCTTAATCATATTTACCTTAAGATAATTTTTCATATAGAAAGTGAATATTATATATTAATTATATATATTATATTAATTAACAATTAATATAAAGTAAGTATTCAAGATTTGGCTGTACTGAATCTTGGATGACCAGGCAGAGCTAGGCTGGAGATAGTCACTATACCTTCTTTGACTTCTTCATCAGTAGTCAAGTAAAACTAAAATTGTAAGGGATGCCTTCAGTTTCAGTTAGTGATTCTACCAATAAAGGGCTAAAGTAACTTATAAGGCTATTAAATAAATTGTGTTACTTTTAAATGTTTAATAAAGTTTTATTTAATGAAATTTGTTCTGTACCATCTCATGTACTCATCTAAAATTTAATGAGTTATTTTTTCAAATTTCTGTATAGGATATTTAGGGGACTTTATTCATGTTACAGAAACAAGCTACCACGGATTTTTCATTATTTTCTTTTTTTTTTTTTTTAAGAGACAGGGTCTGTCTCTGTCACCCAGGCTAGAGTGCAGTGGTGAGATCATCGCTCACTGCAACCTTGAACTCCTGGGCTCAAGCGATCTTCCTGTCTCAGCTTCCCAATTAGCTAGGACTATAGGCATGTGCCACTGACTCCATCCGGATAGTTTTTAATTTTTCTTGTAGAGATGGGGTCTTGCTATGTTGCCAGACTGGTCTCAAACTCCTGGGCTCAAGAGATTCTCCCACCTCAGCCTCCCAAAGTGCTAGGATTACAAGCATGAGCCACCATGCCTGGCCTATTCTATTTTTGAATTAGGAATTTTTTTATTTTTATAACAAGAACCATTTCTTTTGATGTCACCACTACCACCTGGTTTCACTTGGGGAAATTTTCCATAAAACACAAACAGATAAAGTTGATATCATTTTATTTTATCAAAATTAGTTTTTTACATGGTGCTAACTAAAAACAAAACAAATCATATGCTGTGCAGTTACAAGATTCACTGACTAAGTCTTTTTGTATCCCAACCTTGTAGCCTACAGCTGTGCCTCAGCTAAACTACAAATAACTACAAGAATCTTCAGGATTGTTTTCGAATAGTCAAGCCTGTTAAACGATTTGATCTGTGAATGAAGGGGGACTGCTATTTTTAAACTCAATGATTTGGATTTTAACATAATGTCTCACACAGCTAGTTATTTGTTGGATTTAGTAATATTTTGTTTATATAAAAATTGCTTTACAATGGCAAAAAAAGGATGGATTTTTTTTCTGAATTGGAGCCTGTAATTTTAACATTGTCAGAATAATCTGACTCATATTGTATTCATTCATCCAACCACTTTCACTCTGTGCCTGTTCTGCCTCAGGCGCAGTTTGAGGCTGTAGATATCCAGGTTTTACCATACCTGGATTAGGAAATAAGTACAGTGTGATAAGTGCTATGTAGTGTAATGTTAGTGTACGTAGGTATGTAATTAGAATAGAGAGGAGGAGCCCGATGTTATGATAGGCAAGCAAAGGATGGCTTCTCAGAGTAGATAATGGTTAAAGCAAATCTTAAAGAGGAATTAGTGGGGCAGCACAAGAGGGATGGGATTTCCTTTCAGAAAGAACAGCAAATACAAAGACTGGGAGGCATGAGAGAACATGGCAAGTTCAAGAGCACTGCAGTCATTTACTATGGCTCATGTGAATAAAGACCAAATCATGAAGATTTCATTACGGCATGTAAAGGAGTTTGAACTCTGTCCTGAAAGTGATAGGGAATCATTAAAAATGTTTAAATAGGCTGGGCACAGTGACTCATGCCTGTAATCCCAGCACTTTGGGAGGCTGAGGCAGGAGGAATGCTTGAGGCCAGGAGTCTGAGACCAGCCTGAGCAAAAGCGAGACCCTGTCTCTACAAAAAATAGAAAAATTAGCTGGGCGTGATGGTGTGCACCTGTAGTCCCAGATACATGGGAGGCTGAGGCAGGAGGATCCTTGAGCCCAGCAGATTGGGGTTGCAGTGAGCTGTGATGACACCACTGCACTCTAGACAGGACGACAGAGCGAGACCTTGTCTCAGACAAGAAAAATGTTTAAATAGAGGAGTGATATGATTAACTTTATATTTCAGAAGGATCACTCTATCAGCCTTGTAGAGGTTGGTTTGTAAGACATGAGAATGGAGGCAGGGGGGCCAGTTATGAGACTCTTTTCATAATTCCAGAGAAATAACAAGTGCAGTAGCCTAGGAGACTGAAGAAAGGAGGAAGAAAAGAGGACCAAGCTTGGAACCTTGAGGATAAATAGCCCTTAAGGATTGAAAAGAGCGAAATAAATCAGCAGTGGAGACTACTAGATGCACAGGAGAACCAAAAGAGATCAGGGTTATCAATGATAAGGAAGAGAAGAGTTTCAAGAAGGGTAGATAGCAGTATCAAAAGAAACAGAATCCAGTAAATAAGGACAGAAAAAGAGTCCACAGGAGGTCATGGGTGACCTCCCGCAGAGGATTTTCTGAGGTGGGTAGAGGACAGACTGTGTAAGAGCAAAGAGCGAATGAGAGGGTAAAGGAAGTGGAAGCATCTAGACTGGGAAAGGAAGGAGCAGGACAGGTAGAGGACGTGGGGGTAGGTAAAAGTGTCTCAGAGGCTTTTGGGAGGCATAGGGGACACATTAGGTAAGAAAGACTTGAGCATTTTCCTTATACCGAGGAGAATGGCCTAACTAGAGAGAGAGAGGCTGAAGACATGAAATATGATGGAGGTCCTTGAAGAATCCTTGGGAAGTCAAATAGGATGGGATAGGGAGCCCATGAGGAAAGATTAACCAGCCTCAGGTAAGAGGCTGGAAGCTTGATCTTAAGGGAAGAGGTAAGGATGGCTTTGGTTGCAGTTGAGTTTTTTCCCCCTCTTTGAAATTTGACCCAGGCTCATTAGATGGGTTTGATGTGGAAGGTGGTAAGAGGGCTTAAAGTAGGTGGTGAAAGTTTATATAGTTGCTGAGGTAAACAGGAAAGAGACCGACCAGAAATCCACAATCTCTAGTAGACAACTCTTGGTATTCGGCTTAGGTTGCAAATTATGAATTTTAGTGGCACTGGACCCTGGCAATATTGTTTAGCCCAAGTATTTCTTTCCAATAAGAGAATGATCATCATTGAATATAAAACTTGATTAAATATGTAAATAATAAAGTCCTTTGTTGCTTGAAAATATACTGGGATAAAATGTGACCATTTCTCAAGATTGTTATAATGTTCTTACTTGTTACATCGTCCTATATATTAATTTTAACTACCAAATTTCTGTATTTTACACGTGTATTTTCTCAGATTTTAATAATGCAAATTTGCCTTTTGAAATTAAAATAAATTTATTTGTATTTATTTATAATAGCTGATTGGTGTTGAGTTGCTGAGTGTTTTGCACCGCCTCCTGTTGACCTGGAATCCATCATCTGTTCAGCTGTTGGTTACTGGAGTTGTACAACAGATAGTAAGAGCTGCTCAGGATTATTTGCAAGAAAAAAGAAACCCTCTAAGTAAGCACTAGAAATTATACTAACTCGAAATTTTATTTGTAGTCTAATTTTTAAAATATTAATGCCAGGAAGTTTTTAATAAAAAATTTAATCATACATTTAGAAGATTTGAAATTGATTTTATTTTCATTAGAAAAGACTAAATGAAATTGCTGATATTTGACTGTTTTTCACCTTCAAAAGTGTCAGTTTCATCTGGTTCAACCTAGCATATCTGTTATTCCTATTATGAAATAGGTAGCTAATAAAAATGCCTAATAAAGATTCTCCATATACTTTTAAGGAGAGGTCAGTGCACAGAATTCTATGAAGGCAGAGAATTATACAGAGAAAGACATGTGTGGCTTCAGTTAGACATTTACTTGTAAATCCTTTTGAAATGATTTCTTAAATATACTTGTACTATTTTATATGTTATTTGATACTTTTTTGCTGGAGATTTCATCAAATTGTCTTTTACCTAAGATGAAGATGACATGGAGAAAGAGTCCTGTACCGTATTAGGAGAAGGAGGTGACAGCGGTGGTCTCGTTCCTGGAAAATCTCTTGTGTTTGCAACTATGGAACTGTTGATGTTCATTTTAGTACGGCATATGCCACATCTCAGTACCAAGATGTCAGATTCTCCAAGTCACATAGCCACTAAGACTCGACTGTCAGAAGAAAGTGCTCGTTTGGTGGCAGCCACAGTTACCATACTCTCTGATTTACCATCCCTGTGTTCACCTGCTGGTACAGTATTGATCAGTATTTGGAAATATGTTATATTACAGTAGAGAAAGACGAGCTTGCCTTTGATTTTAAGCACTGTTATAACTTATTTCCTTCTTAAATCTCAAGTGTAAAATGAGAAATTGGTCTTTTTTAAGGTTTTATTTACTTTTAGGAGCCTATAAAGATTAAAGATTCAAAAACCCACAGACCTAAGGTGCTCTTTTCAGGTATGTTTCAAACAAGAGGTGGAACTACAGATTGGAGAGAGACATTGAATGTCAGCAGATGTGCATGAGGTGGAATTACTAAACTCTTTATTTTCTGATCTGGTTGCCATGCTTGAGTAACATTGAAAAACTAAAGAATGTCAGAGAAGAGTGACAGCCAACTGTGTGAAGCACCGTAAGAAATTATGGCTAAAAAAGATAATAGCTGCCTGTAGATTTTGAAGAACTAACTATTGGGTGTTAAAGCAGACTTTCCCTCTTTTATCTGGAAGGTAAAAATAGTATCAGTAAATATATAGGAAAATTTCATCTCAACATGAGGAAGACCTTTCTAGCTCTTCGAGTTACCCTACATATGTGAAAATAGTGAATTCTTAATTATTGGAGCCTTGCAGGCAGAGGCTGCAATGGCTGCATGTGAGAGTGGTGAAGGGACTCCTTCCTTGAGTGGGAGGTTGAATTTGATGACCTTAAAGTTCTTTCAGCTCAAAATTCTAGAGTTCTTTCATTTCTTCTTTCCTTACCCCAGTAGTGTTTGTATTTTCCTATTGATTAGGTTGACTTTAGTACACCTAAAGGGTTGATTACATGTCTTAGAATTGCTGTAAGATTCATGGAGTTACTTAGATGCTTCTCAAAGTATGTGGTAGAGTTTTCCTTCTGTTTTTCTATCTTCCTTTCTCATTTTCATTATGAAGGGCATGAAATATTAAATAGGTAAAATATTGGAAGTAATAAAAACAAGGCTAGTTGGGGGAAAAAAAGAAAATACCAATTGTATTTTCTTTGAAATAACTTGGCACTTTCTTATTTTCTTTTTCAAACATTGAATTATATTAATAGTAATGCAGTGAATTTTGTATACAAACAAGGAAAAGAAACAATATTAAATCACAATCAATTGCAAAAAATATAAGCAGTGGAAACAACCATATGGGAACTGAAATAATTATGAAGTAATCTGATTTGTTTTTATTTCAGGATGTATGACAATCCTGCCCACGATTCTCTTCTTAATTGCAAGAATATTGAAAGACACAGCAATAAAGTCTTCAGATAATCAGGTTTCTCCACCAGTCAGTGCAGCTCTTCAAGGCATTAAAAGTATTGTGACACTTTCAATGGCCAAAACTGAGGAAACTCAAAAACAATGGACAGCTCTAATTCGTAGCACTCTTGCATGCATCCTGGAATATTCTCAACCAGGTAACCTATCAGAGTTTAAGAATTTTTAATCTGTTAGGAAGTCTGTTCCCTATTTAATTAATTAGGTGAGTAAGCTTGTCAGAAAACTGCTGCATAACACTGAATCAACTCAGAGAGGTGTTTTAGTTGCATCTTTCAGGTGTGAAGTTTAATACCCTTTTCTGGATTGTTGACTCTAAATGCCCTTGTCTTTGTACTTGCGTACATGTTGGGAGGTTTTCAGAAAATAAGAATATATGCCCAGTATTGACATGTGTTAATATATTTATGTTTGCTTCAAGTTGTTTTTTACAATTAAAGTATTAGGTCATTAAATAAGAAATGTCCGATTTTGAATCGTAAGTTGTTTATTATATTTCAAAAAAGAAGCAGCACAATTAATCAAAGTATGTGCCTAAATTGTTGACACAGTTTTGCCATCTTAATGGTAGCTTGCTTATGCCAGCAGCAAAGAAGCCTGGAGAGCGAGTGGTGATGAAATTGTGAAAGGCGTTTTCCACAGCTTGTTGAGAATTGAATATTTTTCCTTGCAAGAGGTGGTCCAAAGCCTGGAAGAAGTGGTAGTCAATTAGTGCAAGGTCTGGTGGATATGGTGGATGATAGAGAGTTTCCAAGTCCAGCTTCTGGACTTGTTTGAGCAATGTTGTTTTTTGTGACATGTGGTCTTCAAAGAGGATTGGCCTGTCTCTGTTGACCAATCTTGGATGCCTAATCGCAAGCATCCTCATCATTTCATCCAGTTGGTTTGAGTAGACATACACTGTAATCGATTGACCAGATTTCATGAAGCTGTAGTGGATAATACCAACGCTGGACCACCAAACAGACAACATTAGCTTTTTTTGATGAATATTTGGTTTTGGACTGTGTTTTGGTGCTTCATCTTTAACCGACCATTGTGCCAAATACTTGCGATTGTCAAAAAGAATCCATTTTTCATTGCACATGACAATACAGTGTAGAAATGGTTCGCCTTTGTGTCCTAACAGCAAAGAAAGGCAAGCTTCGAGGTGATTTCTCTTCTGACGCTCATTTAATTCATGCGGAACCTATCTATCTAGCTTCTTTACCTTGCCCATTTGTTTCAAATGGTCCCATATTATTGGAATAGTAACATCAGACCTTGCTGTTAATTCCTGCATAGGTTGAGATGGATTCGCTTCCACTAGAACTTTCAGCTCATCATTATCCACCTTGGTCTCAGGTCACCCACATGGCTCATTTTCAATATTAAAATCACCAGAATGGAACTTCTCAAACCATGGATATACTGTGCATTCATTAACCACATCATTCCCAAACACTTTGTTGATATTTCGAGCTGTCTGTGCTGAGTTGGTTCCACAACAGAACTCACATTCAGAAATAACACGAATTTTTGACTTATCCGTGGTTTCACAAAAATTGCTCTAAAAAAAAAATCTGAAAGATAATCACGAGCCAAAACATGCATTTGAAAGAATGAGGATATACCTTCACAATAAAAAAACAAACAAACAAAAAAAACCAAGAAGTTTCAAAGTGAAATATCAGAGATATCAACTGTCAAACTTAGTACTTAAGGAAATTAGACATTTCATACTTAATAACCTAATAATAAAGTAGGACAGAAAATTGAAGTACTTGTCACTACCCCAGCGTACTCACAAATGAAACCACGTGTTGATAGTAATATATTTTACTCTTGAAATATCTATATAAATGGGTATATTTTCTATATTAACATATATTAGTTATGTTAATAAATATACTTACATGTTAATATGTATATGCATTATATATAGAGTGAGATAACTGAGCAATATGTATTTGTATTTTAAAATTTACATAAGTAATATCATCTCTGTCTACCTTTATCCTCTCACTCAACTGTAAATTATTTTTAGATCTATTCATGTGAATATATAAAACTCTCATTCATTCTTTTAACTCCTAAACAGTTTTTTGTCACATGTATTTATCAATTATCATTCATTTCCCTGTCAATGGATATTTTTCTGTTTCTAATTTTAATTTTATCAGAAGACATTGCCAAATTACCCTCTACCATAGCTATATGAATTTATACTGCCCTTAGCAGTGTATGACAATCTCTGTTTCTCCACATCCTCACTAATATTGTCAGACTTTTAAATTTTGCTATATGATAGGTAAAATGTACCATCTTAGTGTTTTAATTTGCATGTTTCATTTTCATGGTGAATATCAGCATTTTTCATGTTTGTGTTTAATTTGGGGAGAAATACTTATTCACAGTTTTCTCCATTTTTCTTCTGTTTGACTTTTTATTTCTAGTTTTATTTCTATTGTAAAGAAAATGTGAAAGAGCTGAAAACAAAGAATAGTAAGGAAAGATTTATCATCTCACCTGTTAGAAAATTTCCACACTATTTAGTAAAACTGTGGAGTGGGCAGTGGAATCAATGGATGGGGCAGTGGAACAGAACAGATTGCTTTGAAACAGACATTTATCTGCATGAGAATGTAATACATAATAAAGGCACATTCATTACTCCTTCAAATGGTTTGTGTCAGCTATTTGAAAAATAAATTGCAGTTAGACCCTCCCCTTAAATCGTGAATCACAAAAAATACCAGATAAATTAAAGTGATATTGGAAAATTTTAAAAATTGGAAAACAAAATATAGGTGAATCTTTTATGTGAGAATGACAAAGGGCTAACAGTAAGTCAGTGAATGATATCACAGAGAAACATACCAATGTATGGGTCTATATAGAAATTAACTTCTACCCGTGCAAACATCTTATATTAAATGGTAGCTGAAAAAAGACAGCTGAAAAACTGACAAAAATATTTATGTCGGTGTTGCTACCATTAAAATACAAAGAAGTCTTAGAAGAAATTCACTTAACACCCTATAAATGAAAGAAGAAAGAAGGAACACAGGTTAGGAAAAAAGGAAATAGAAATGGCCACCAAGCATATAAAAAAAAAAATCAACCACATTAGTAGTAAAGAAATGTAAACAAAAACAGAATAATATAAATTTTTACTTGCAAAATTGATTTTTTAAAAAAGTGACTATGTACAGCTGGAATGGGTACCAGGAGAACAACATTTTCATACTCCGCTGGAAGTAGTGTAAAATGGTTTAAACTTTCAAGGAATTAATTCTGTAGGATGTAAAAAGAACCTTTAAGATTGCATAGTCTTTGGGCTTCCTGATCAAAATATTATGTTCAAGGTTATTTATCACCTATTACATCTATTTTACAATAATGAAAATGTGTGAAAAATATAACTGTCTTGTGGGAAAAATTATAAAATACATGGTAGTGTATTCATTTGGATTATATATCAATTGTATCTATTAAATATCATTTTTATAAGCAACTATATAAAGACTAACCCAGACCAGAAGAACTTAAACCAAAACCTAGAAATTAAACCTAAATTATTACTGGGTGGTAGAGTTACAAGTTTTATTTTCTCACCCATACACTTTACACTTTAAACAATAAACATGTATTACTTTTTTTTTTGCTTTAGAGACATGATCTCACTCTGTTGCCGCAGCTTGAATGCAGTGGCATGATCATAGTTTTCACTGCAGCCTCCAACTCCTGGGCTCAAGTGCTCCTCCCACCTCAGCCTTCCAAGTAGGTGGGATTACAGATGTGAGCTACCATGCCCAAATAATTTTTAAAATTTTGTTAGAGACAGGGTCTCCCTATGTTGCCCAGGTTGGTCTTGAACTCCTAGCCTCAAGCGACCCTCCTGCCTCAGCCTCCTGAGTAGCTGGGATTACAGGTGTGAGTCACTGTGTCTGGCTAATAAACATGTATTATTTTTATATGATTTTTAAAAAATTATTTGTAAGGGAAAACTTATACATATATATACAACTCATTTGTTCATTGGGGGAAAAAACCCCAGAAAACTTTAATTTTATTAATGGTACTAAAACTATTTTATCTTTATCAAGAGTTAATATTTTGCTTCTTAAGGTAGATTTTAACAAAATATGTGTGTATATGTGTATAGGAATAATAAGATGAAGAAATAGTTAAGAATTTGTTTAAAAATATAAATATTGCTTTAATTTTTGTTGGGGGGAATCCAGAGTCAATATTTTTTAAATTGTCAATTGTAAGGAAAGGGTTTTTTTCTTTTCTTTTCCTTTTTAAAAATTTTTTAAAATTTTTTATTTTTATTTATTTATTTATTTATTTTTAATTTTTTTTTTTAAGGCTGGTCAAGTGAAGCAGTGGGAGAGGAGAAGGGACAAAGGAATCTGTAACTGGTTGTGAGCAATTAGTTGTAAACACCACTGCACTCGGACCAGCTGGGAAGGTTTTGATATTTTATCAAGCTAGTTCATTCATATGAAGTGAAATTAAAGGTCTGATAATAGAATTAACTTACCTAAGATATTCTGTCCAGAGCTGAATTCCCAGGAGACGTAGTCAGTTATAACATAGGGGTCAAGGCCACAGGTATATTTGTACAGTATTTGTATAGCAAAGCAATCAGATCCTTTGCTTAACAAGAAAAGTTTTATAATACAGAATTTCCATTTTGGAAATCCTATTTCCTATTACAAAAGAGGAGATCTTTTACTTTAAAAATGTGTGTATATATGTATATGAGTGCATATACACAAATTTCTTTGGATGTAATGGATCACTCTTAAGATTGCTACAAGATTCTTTTTCATTTTTAGAACTTTTGATTTTGAAATAAATTTCAAACTTTAAAAAAAGTTGCAAGAGGCTGGGCATGATGGCTCATGCCTGTAATCTTAGCACTTTGGGAGGCCAAGGCAGGAGGACTGCTTGAGGACAGGAGTTCAAGTCTAGTGTGAGCCACATAGCAAGACCCCATCTCTATGAAAAATAGAAAAATTAGCTGGGTTTGGTGGCATGTGCCTATAGTCCTAGCTACTTGGGAGGATGAGGCAGGAGGATTGCTTGAGCCCTGGAATTTGAGGTTGAGGTTGCAGTGAGCTATGATCATGCCACTGCACTCTAGCCTTGGGCAACAGAGCAACACCGTTTCAGAAAAAAAAAGTTGCAAGAATAGCATAGTGAACTCCAGCGTACCCTTCTCCTAGATTCACCAGTTGTTAACATTTTGCCATATGGGTTTTTACTCTCTCTATAATCCATGTATCATTATTGTTAATATTATCTTATTAATGTTGTTGAACTACTTGAGGACATGTTGAAGTCATCATGACTCTTTACTCCTGAATACTTCATGACAAGGACATTCCCTTACATAACCACAGAAGAATTATCAAATTTGGGCAATTTAATATTGATACAATGCTATTATTGTTTGTATGCAAGTTTCACCAGTTGTCCAAATAATGACCTTCATACAACTCTTTTGTTTTTACTTAGTCATTGTGTTGCCGTAGTCTCCTTTAATCTGGGGCAGTTCCTCAGCCTTTGTGGAATTGCCTTAATGCCATCTTTCATGACATTAATGTTTTTGAACAGTACAGGCTATCTATTGTGTAGCATGTTTCTCAATTTAGAATTGGCTGATTTTTTCCCTCAGTAAAACTGATTAGATTCAATTTATGCATTTTTGGCAGGAATACTGTATAAGTGATGTGTCTTTCTCAGTACATTGTATAAGGAGACATACAATGTTTCTTTGTCCCATTATTGGGAATCTTGACTTTAATAACTTTATTAAGATGATCTGCCATGTTTCTTCTCTACAAAATTGCCATTTTCCCATTTTATAATTAATAAGTAATCTATGGGGAGATACTGTGTAACTATCTCAGTTGTCTCTTCCCCATCAAACTTTCAGATAGTGGTTTTAGCATGCCTTGTGCCTAGTTTCAAAATGATACTTTTCTAATCTGTATTTTTTATTCCTTTTACATTTATTAGCTGACATTCTACTGAAAGGAAGAGCTTTCTCTTTGCCCTCCTTTTATTATATATTTATTTATTACTATCAGTACAGATTCATGATTCTTTTTTTTAATTCAGTGGCTCTATTACTGTTACTTAGACATGTCCCCATTATTTCTTGAGCACTTCCTTACTTTCTGGCACCAAGATGTAGCAGACTCATCTTATATTTTCCCTGTTTCTGTTCTAGAATCAGTCCATTCTTCAGAAAGCCCTGGGTCTTTTTAGTAGAGAATCGTATTTAGATATCCAGTCTTTGTTTTTGGTAGATTGGGTCTCACTATGTTGCCCAGGCTGGTCTCAAACTCCTGGCCTCAAGCGATCCTCCCACTTCGGCCTCCAAAAGTGCTGGGATTATAGATGTGAGCTGCTCCGCCCAGCCTGGATGTCCAATCTTCTTAAAGTCACAATTTAAAAATAAAATAATAATTTTCTGACAGAAAATTGCTTGTAATATCACAAACTCTGAATAAGAGATTGTTCTTATTCCACCTAAAATGACATTCCTACTGTGGAGTTCTCAGGTTTTTATAAGTTGGTTAAATCCTTCAAATTTTAAATCTTTTTTTCCTTTATATTAAGTTAATGGACTTTTTCTAGACTGTTATTCTTAGTCCATTTTATTCTATAAAAGCTTGTACCCTCATTATAAGATAATGTTAGCATTTCAAATATATATGTTCATAATCCTAATAAAGTACTAGTTATCATTGGATATTTATAGTTGCCATATTAGCCCAAATTCACACATAAAGTGTTGATAAATTCAGTTATTGGAGAAATGGTAATCACAGTACAGTTTGGATCTCTTATTTTATATATTCTTTAGAATAAATGTTCATATTTCTAATTATGTACTTTATTTCTATTAGGTTAAAGTTGTATATATTCCTGAATAAATGATTGCAATAGCAAGAAATTCCTTAAAATTGTAAGAATGCTGTCTTCAGGAAATTGTGCAAGTTTTTTTTTTTTATGGTTGTGTGGAATTTACAGGTTTTCATATTTACTAAGTTGAAAGGTGATATCACTAAGAAAGTCTACTCAGGGTTTTTAAATTAATTTGAATATCTTATAATCACGTAACTTTATATATTTAACTTCATACGGTTATTTGTGAACTGTATTAGATTGAGGCACACACTGCTATAAATGTTGGGACAGAGAGAGAGAGTTGTTTAAGACTGAAATTCCAAAACCTTTTAGAAACCGCCCATTGCTTTCATTTTTCATTTTCAGAAGACTGTGTGCCTACACCTGATGAAGTAAGCATGCTAACAGCAATTGCACTCTTCCTGTGGTCTGCTAGTAGTGAAATAATAGGAGTCCAGTCATTACAGAATGGCTGCATGAACAGATTTAAAAATGCATTAAATTCATGTGACCCGTGGGTAAGTTACACTTAAAAACAAACATAGAGATAACCATTCCACTTCAGCAAGAAAGTTTCAGATTGATTGATTAAAATATAATGAAAAGCTAAGTTTTTGCAATATGACTTTTAAATGGAAGAACTAGAATCTTATATAGAAAAGATTACTGGGTTTAAGCACTAGGAGAGACACATGTGTATGTTTATTCACATATGCAGAAATTCTTCAATATCTGAAATACTTGATCAACCCCAGGACATATTGGTAGATACTTTACAGGAGTCCATGATTATGTTTTCCAGTGTTTATTTAAATAACACCAAGGACATTAAAGGATAAGTTTATATTATTACACATTTTAATGAACCTATTAGAAAATCTAGTTTGTCTAGAAAATAAATAGTATTATTTTATGATGTCAAAATCTAAATGAATGATTCTCAAACCTACTGCACATCAGAAAAAAAAAAGCGGTTTAGAAACATTCTTGGACTCTACCACTATCTTCCTGAATCAGAGTCTCCAGATTTGTGGCTCAGGGATTGTATATTTAAAATGTTTCCCCAAATATTTCTGATGTCCAGTGACGTTTGGCCACTGTGTTCTACCAAAGAACTGAAACAGTTTCCTTCTGCTCTTTGTCCATATATTGATGGGCCTTTCCTCCCTCTCTTCTTTTTGAATTATTAATATGAAGTCTTTCTAATCTAAAGTGAAGTCAGTGAGACTTTACTTTCTAGGCCTGTAAAACTTACAATTGGTATAAGCAGTCATTTCCAGGGAATCAAATGGGTTTTAGGTATCTAGGCAATATATTTTTATAGCTTTGTTTCAGATCATTCAAATATTTATTGGCCTTCCTTGCTAAATACATTAGGTTAAAATGGGAGGAACAATTGTACATTAAGGAAGAATTAAAAGCAGAAATTGGAATTCCTGTTTTCTGGCTTTTCACACTCTAGAAATATAAAAATTATATAAGCACGGCAATCTTGCAATTAACATACAGAATTTTTAAATTAATTTCTTCAGTTTTATTAGCTTATTGAAAATTATATTATTCTACTCCATTTCTCTGAGTAGAAATGGCATTTCCATTTTCATCCTACAATATCACTGCTTTTCAGTATATATTAAGATGCAATGTGATTGTAGAGCAAATAAGAACTATCATACATGTTTATTGAAAAAATGATCTTCTTATATAGGTTCAAGCCAAATGTTACCAGCTTCTCCTCTCAGTCTTCCAACATTCCAATCGTGCCCTTTCAACTCCTTATATCCATTCATTAGCTCCAATAGTGGTTGAAAAGCTAAAAGCTGTTGAAAGAAACAGACCAGCCAATAACACAGAACTTTTAGCTGTTCAAGAAGGAATCAAAGTTCTTGAAACATTGGTTGCTCTTGGTGAAGAACAAAACAGTAAGTACGTTCTTATAAGAAGCTACCAGTCTAAAATGAAGATCTGTATTATATCTAAATCTTATATATTAGACACAGACCTTTGCAACAATAAATTTACTAAGGAGCAGTTACTATCTAAAAGCGTAATGTATTTGCCCGTGTTACTAACATAATTTTTTTTTTTTTTTGGGACAGAGTCTCACTCTGTTGCCCAGGTTAGAGTGCAGTGGCATCATCATAGCTCACTGCAACCTCAAACTCCTCGGCTCAAGTGATCCTCCCGCCTCAGCCTCCCGAATAGCTGGGACTGTAGGTGCACACCACCACACCTGTCTAATTTTTTTGTTTTTTGTAAGACGGGCTCTTGCTCTTCTTCTTGCTCTTGCTCAGGCTGGTCCTGAACTCCTGACCTCAAGCAGTCATCTGGCCTCAGCCTCCCAAAGAGCTAGGGTTACAGCTGTGAGCCACCACGCCTGGCCAGTATAATGTCTTGAGTTGATTTATATTTATTTTTTATGAGCAGGAAGTTAAAATGAATTACTGGTGACATTTAAACACACTGATTTTTAAAAATTTTCTAGTAATGTATATATTCTTTAAGAACTAGGAAAAATATGGATGTTTAATAAGTTTTTAAAATGACACATCTTAGTCTTTATGATAGAGGTATAAAAGCTTTATAACAGGCCAGACACCGTGGCAATCCTGAGCAAGATAGTAAGACCTTGTCTCTACAAAAAATAGAAGAAGATTAGCTGGGCTTGGTGGCACGCACCTGTAGTCCCAGCCACTTGGGAGGCTAGGCAGGAGGATCGCTTGAGCCCGGGAGTTCAAGGTTGCAGTGAGCTACAGTTGTGCCATTACACTCCAGCCTGGGCAACAGAATGAGACCCTGTCTCTAATAAAATATATATATATATGATTTTTAATTGTAGAAAGATTATATTTGTTAAACTATTATCTTATGGTTGAACATTAAACTTTTTCAAGATCATAAATGAGATAAACATCCTTGTACAGATTATCTTTGCATGTATTTTTTATTTTTCTATCAGATAAATTCCTAAAAGTGAAAATAGTGGGGTGAAAGTAATGCACATTTTAAGACTTTTAATATATATTACCAGATTAAGCTCCATATAAAAATAATACCAATTTTTTTCTATCATAAATTTTTTCCTCTTCTTTTAAAAAAAATTTCACAGGAAAATGGGGAGAAGTGGTAGAGATTTTTGAAAAGCTATTGCAAAAGCTCTCCTATAAAATAATAATCCAGAACTGTGGTGTGGAATGAAACCATGCAGCAGTGGTGAACTTGAAAGGAAAACTGATCTGATTTGATGATTAACTGGTTATGGAGCAAGAGAAAGAAAAGAGGCAAATATTACTGTATTGCATGTAAGCAGCATCAAAATTGGGAAAGTGAGAAAGAAAGGTCTGTTTTGGAGAAGCTGATAAATTTAGTTGAAATTAGTAATATGTTAATATATAGGTTATTTGGGTAGAAATCTTATGACTGACATCATGGCCTATGTTTGGCAAATCAACATAATTTTATTTGCATATTTATTTTACTAACTCTAAACTCCATAAAGAGGAGGACTAAATCTTACTTTGTAAGCCCAGCACTGAACTGAATGTCTTTTAGTATTTAAAATATTTTTGTGTTCAGTTGATCCTTCAGATGGATTCCTGAACAGGTACCATATTTTGGAATTAAACTTAGCATGAGAATAGGTAGGGAAGGGAATCTTATACTTTAAAAAAATAATAATTCTGTATTGTTTGATTTTTTTGACAGTAAGAATATATGTATTATTTGTGCAGTTACATATAGTTTAATAGCTAATTAGGCTTCAGCAATGTCTCTGAAATAAATGACCCTTTTCCAATTTTAGGTATAAAGTGATCAAAGCAATGTAATTTCAACTCTCAACCAGACCAATTTGCAGTATTATTAGTGAGGTGTATCAACAATAAGCATCATCATAGTTTCTTCTTTTTTTAATGGATTGCCTCACTCAGATAACAGATGTTTTATATTATAGCAAGACTTTTAAGAGGTAGAATGAGCAGTTGGGCTATTTTAAAAATTAAAACTAAATCTAAGGCTACATGCCATCCAAAAACCGAAGGTAAACAAGTCCTGTTAATGAAATAAGAGCATTCATTAGAATACCATCAAATAAATAAATGAATGAATATATATCACACTAATTTGATAGCAACATTTTTATGCTTACTTTATATTTCATATAATTACGTGATTCCAAGAGGGTAAATTTTCAGCTTTTGAATTTGTTTTCATCACTCAACTTTTTTCATTTCATTTGCAAATGTTAATTTTGTTTTCAGCTTTATTGAAAACAATAAGCAATGGACAGTGGATATTTTCTCATCCTAAATGACCAATGTTACGAGCTAAAAACATTGGAATTATATTTGACTACTTGTTCATCATCTTTATTCAATCTGTTACTCAAATTTTGTCCTATCTCTTTTTTTTTTTTTAATTTTTTTTTTGTGGAGACAGAGTCTCGCTATGTTGCCCAGGCTAGTCTCAAACTCCTGGTCTCAAGCGATCCTCCTGCCTCAGCCTCCCTAAGCCACTGTGCCTGGCCTCTTTTTGAAACTTCTCTCAGATTCAAGAGAAACTTGCTTCCTATTTTTATATCTAATCAGCTCATAAATAGATAACTATAATAATTTCCTAGCTTATATTCCCTATCAAATTTACCTAAAGCAATTTTATCTCTCCCTTGCTTAAGAATTTTGAAGTTTCCTCTTGCTTTACAGCATCAAATCTGAACATCTTTGCGTGGTTTTCAAAACATTTATTCTGTTCCCCAATCTGTAACTACTAACCTGACCAGACCAATTTCCTTACTCTGCTCATTTTAATTGCTCTATGTTGTTCATACTACACATTGTTCACACTATTTTCACTTTCCTCACGTTTTTTTTCTTTTCTTCTTATACAAATTTATTAAACCTACATCAGATTTCATTTCATTAAGAAATGTTGCCCAATTTCTCAGCCCTCTCTGATCTTATCCTTCATAGAATTTCTTTGGTAGTAATAACTAACCTATTTTATGGCCTTATCATTTAAAAATAATCACTAAAACTGTAAAATCCCAGAGTATTCCTCAGCTTTGTGAGCCTCTGGATGAACTCTATACTCAAATGCAAACTAGGTTTTTAGCAATTAGTTCTCTAACTGTTCCATGTGATGTCTACTCTTTTCAACTAAGTAGTAAAAGCATTAGGTAGAAACAAATTATATAACATTTCCTTCAATGCTTAGCACATTTCTAGATACTTGGTGAATACTTAAATACCTTAGCATATTCTTTTTCCAATTAATTCTTTTTTAAAACTGTTAAAACCTAAACCTTAATTTCTAACCTGCTATTGAAAACCTCTTCTGCATTAGTTAGCCAATATACTGAAGTTAATTTCATATTTATTTGATAATTCTTTATTTTTTATAAAATTCAGTTATTATTATATATTATTATCATTCTATGCGAGATAAATTGAACTAAATGTAGTGGGTTGGAGGATTTACCTGGGACTTTTAAAACATCTGCCTATTACCTTCTTTTTTTCTGAAAATGTAATATGAAAAAAATCCAATTATTTGGAAACTGCTAGGTGGTTTCCAAGGCAAAGAGATAGTGTTTGTGTGTGTGTGTGTGTGTGTTTTCATTCAAAAAATAGTTATTGAGTGCCTACTATGTACCAGGTAGTGTTCTAGGCATTGAGGATTCAGCATGAAATAAAACACACAAAGGTCCCTGCTCTCATAGAGCTTACATTCTGGTAGGAAAACACTGACAATAAATACCCCCCCCATAGATATACCTATGTCTTTTATGTAGAGAGAGAGATATATATCGTGTAGATATATCTGTGTACAGTTTTATACAGTGATGAAAATGGATATAACTATACCTATTTTAGATGTAGATATGATAGTGAGATGCAGAAATTGATTGGTGCTATGGAGAAAAAAATACAGCGGGGAAAGAGGATGGGAAGTAAGGTCCAGGGTAGGATTGGGGTTCTGGAAAGGCTTTGCTGATTATTACGACTGTCCTTGGCGACATCAGTGTTATATCTCACATTCTGTAGCAGATGCTTCCTGCTCCCTTACAGCCTTGGCTTTAGTCCTATCAATTGTCATTCTACAAATATTAACATAAACTATGGTGGAAAAAGCATTATTTTCAATGTAATTATAAGAGGTTGTATACACACACATATGCACATGATTACATATAAAAAGTTTAATTGTTTAGAAAAATACCACCTTTAATGAAATTTATATCCTAGGATGGAGTTGTTAATATGGAAAGACAGACTAGCAAAAGGAGAGTAAGCCTCCAAATAAATATTTTTTTAAGGGCTTGGAATTTATATCAGCCAGACATGGGTTCTAGTTTTTTAAATGTAAGGTTTATATAATTCCATTATTTTTGAAGAATTTTCTCTTACTGTGGGTTTGGGGGATGATGAAATGTGACAAAAGTTGTATTGTATTTCTATTTTAAAAAGAAAGAAATACCTAGTTTTAGTTAAATAATGGTAAATGTATGCTGTTCAGGTTTCTGTTGCCTACTCAAATCTCCTGATTCTAGCATGTCCTTAAACATTTCATAATCTTCCTCTCAAAATACATTATACTAGATGGTAATTTTAAACATTTTATTCTTTTCTAAACTTTTAGCTAGTTTTTTTAAATAAAGCAAATTAGTGTAAATGTAAAATATACAATCTTAATAAACCTGGTTTCCAACCCTAACATAGCTTGGGCATTTAGTAGATATTTAATATTAATTATGAGTTATCATTGAGTTCTAAAATAGATAGTACATGTTTACTTGTATTTTCTTATAATTCAGCCTTCTGTGGTAATTGCCTAGTTTTTAAATTAAAGTTTATTGTAATCTTTATGTTCGTGATTATTCTTCGTATTTTATCTGTTATTTACAGGAGTCCAGTTACTTGCTCTTTTAGTTCCTACTTTGATCTCCTACCTGCTGGATGAAAATTCTTTTGCTTCAGCAAGTTCAGCTTCCAAAGATCTTCATGAGTTTGCACTCCAGAATTTAATGCATATTGGACCTTTATATCCACATGCTTTCAAAACAGTAATGGGGGCTGCTCCTGAGTTGAAAATACGCCTAGAAACTGCTGTTCGGGCAAGCCAAGCTAGCAAAGCTAAAGCAGCTGCCAGGCAGCCAGCCCCTACCATACATTCTGCACCAACAATTAAGCTAAAAACAAGTTTCTTTTAATTTTTTCTTCTATTCATTTTTATTTATGTTGTCAACTAGCTCCTAATTAGTGAAAGCCACTGTATCATTCCAGGCTGTGGGTTCTGTTTTATTTGTATATTGGTATCACAGTGCTTCCGAGTAGTTTAAGTGAAATAATGTTCACACCACTTACTGATTTTTAAGGAGTGATTTTTTTATCATGTGATGAATTTTTTTCATTTTTCCCCTAATAATGTTTCTCTTTTATTAATTTATTTTTTAAACACTGAGCCATAGTGTTTCAAATTAAATAGTCTTTTAAATTAAATGCTAAAAACATAATTGTATCATGTAGTCAGGTAGCCTATTGATATTGGCAGGGAAAAAACAGGTCAGAATTCAGCATCTGTCATGAAAAAATTCAATTGAAATACAAGCAGATTTTAAATTTTGAAGTAACCAAAATAATGGAAAGTATCTGTTTTGTGGTATATATATACTATGAATAAAATCACAACATTTTCTAAGCATTTCCCAAAATCTTATCTTTCTGATGGATCTTTTAACTTTCATATTAAATTACTAAATTATGCTTGTGTGTATCTTAGTTAACTGAATTATAATTCTCATTAAAGGTCCATTAAAATGTTTCATATGTGGTATAATGTTCTGCTTTTTTTTTTTTTTTTTAAAATGGTTAAAATTTGGCCTCAGTTATGTTTTGTAATTACAGAGCCTCAAGTTCTGGCTATGATGGTTAGTTTCAGTCATCAAATATTTATTGAATGCCTACTGTGTATAAGGCATCAAGCTAAGAGCTACAGGGCATACAGAAGTGAATTAGTCATAATTATAGTTATGCCAGTTTCTCATGCAGTAGGAATTTTACCACATGAAATAGATAATTCACGAAATGAATGTTTGCCACAGCGTTTAGCAAATTTTAGACACCAAATTTTTAGACAATGTAACATAGATTATATCATCAAAAGCAAGTCACTTTTGAATGTTTGAAACGAACATTCCAAAATGTATAACTATTAATAATATTTATCACCTGCTACCTGCTATTTATTCTTTTTATACCCACACCAATGGGCAGCTCACATATCCTTGCTTTTCTTCCTTACTCAGTCTTTTAGATACCTCAGGCAGGTGCTTTCTCTCACCTGTTTTCTCACTGATTTTTGGTTTTTTCATTTCAGGTTTGTGTTTCCAAAGTTGTTCTCATTGTTTTTTGTTTTTATTTTTATTTTTGGTAACAACTTTATTGAGATCTAATTCACATACCATACAATTTACCCATTTAAAGTGTACAATTCAGTGGTTTTTAGTATATTCACAGAGTGTTACAACCATCACCACAATCAATGTTAAACATTTTCATCACCCCAAAAAGAAACCCCATACCCTTTAGCTGTCATCCCACCATCTCCCCTATTTGCCCCATTTCCCACCATTTCCCAGACTTAGGCTACCATTAATGTACTTTGTGTCTCTAGATTTTCTATCATGGACATTTCATATAAATGGAATAAAATGATATGTGTTTTTTTGTTAGCAGCTTCTTGACTTTGTAATGTTTTTAAGTTTCATTCATGTTGTAGCACGAATCAGCACTTCATTCCTCTTTATGGCTGAATAGTATTCCATTGTATGTACATCACATTTTGTTTATCCATTCATCACTTGAAGGACATTTGGGTTGTTTCCACCCTTTGCGTGTCAGGAATAATGATGCTATGAACAATTATGCACAAATTTTTGGGTGGACATATGTTTTGTATAATATCTCTGTATATACCTAGGAGTAAAATTGATAGCTCAAATAGTAACTCTGTTTAACTTTTTAAGGAACTGCCAGACTGTCTTCTAATCTCCTTATTTTTTACACACATGCGTGGACACACATAACCCATTTTCACTCATCTATTTATAAAGTATGTTTATTTCTGCCTTGGCTATTTTTTGCTGTTCTTGGTACCCTCCCAGATTTTTCCCATCATTTCCCACGTTAGGGTAGACTGCATCATGCCTTAGCAATGATTCTCTCTCCCTCTCTTCCTTTGTTTCTCTCTCAGGACATCTTTATACTTTGTTTAAACTCGTCTAAGCCACTGACGACTTCTAGTTTTCTATGATCGTATTTATAAAAGAGATCTGTTTGAAGATTATTAATTTGTTTCACTGCCCCACATATAAGACTTTTCTCAACCTGAATAATCATATTTATTTGATTTGTGAACATCCAGTATCATGAAGCTAAAAGGAGAAGCATCATTATAGCCAGTAGATCCTTTCCAAAGCATAATCTGAGCAGTTTTCATAGTTTGCTTTCTAAGTTCTCAGTCAATATTATACATTTGAATTCTCAATTTAATTAGAGAAAACTAAGCCCTGAAGTTAGGTGTCCCTGTTCTAAATAGGTTCTGTCATCAACTAGGGATAGAACTTTGGACAATCTAACCCTTTGGGGCTTCAGTTTTCTCATCTATAAAATGAGAGGAAAATTTAGTGGGTGTGCTCCCTGTGATCTTGTACACATCTAAAATGTACATATGTCTATGTATTTATCCTGATTTTTCTTTTTTTTCTTTTGTAGAGAAGAGGTCTTGCTATGTTGCCCAGGCTGGTCTCAAACTCCTGGCCTCAAGCGATCCTCCCGCCTCAGCCTCCCAAAGTGCTGGGATTACAGGCGTGAGCCCCCACACTCAGCCTATCCTGCTTATTTTTATCAAGAGAGTGAATCTTTGGCCATTCTTTAATATTGGTGTATAATACTATTTAGTCTGATAAGTAGTCCTTACGTGTGTGTAGAATTGCTATCACAATATGACAGTATAAAATACACTAAACATAATCCAGACACAGAAGTTAAATATTATAGATTGTTACTATCAATAAGAGCTGCCATTTCTGTTGTGTGCCAGGCACTGTACTAGACACTTTATATCCATTATTTATTTTCATTCCAACAATGCTGAATGATGAATATAATTAGTCCAATTTTCAAAACATATTAGGTTTTGTTTTATATTCCTAATATTTTCTTCATTCGTAGTTAGAATGGTTAGTGATGCCAGAAATGGCTAGAGTAGAGCTGTCAATAAATTTCTTGCCTTAAATGCTTTCCATCAGATGGATTATTTTTAAAACCTGTTTTAATCATTACAAGCCTGTTTCTAGTTCTTTCACATCTAAAAGCTTATAACATTATTTATGGACTTCACAGAATTTTACTTAAATAAGAATTTCACATCTCAAATTTTTTAGAAAAATTATACTGAGCTAAGTTTTTAGTGCTGCCACTAAACTACTACGTGAAAATCATGTATGTACGAGTGACTAGTTACAACTATTCTTTCTTTTCCTTCAGGGGTATTTGTTCATGTCTTTTGTCTTCTATTCACAATTCCTTGTCTCTTTTTGTCATTGGAACTCATGGATTTCCATTTCATGCGTTGTTTTTCTCATACATGTATACTTCTCTTTACCCTTTCTACCCTTCACTTTCAATTCTGATCAAAAATCCATGGAAATTTAAGTGGACTTGTTTGCCTTTCCCAACTTTATTTACTCTTTCTTTAAATCTCTTCCTTCCTTCCACCTTATTTCTAGTTATATAGGACAAATGGCTCTCTTGTTTCATTTGTGAAACAAAAAAGGGCTTTAATCATGTCTAATGAGTACAAAAGTTAGAGGGAAAAGGAAAGTCAATTTTATAACTTATTATAAATTAATTTTAATTATAAAATTTTTATTCATTAAAATTTTGGGGAAATTACCACAACCCACCACCTAGACCAAATTAATGTTAATATTTTAGTCTATTTTCTTCCACAATTGTAATCATCCTACATGGAGCATGTTGTATCCTGCTTTCCCCCATTTATTTTATAAGTGTTTTCCCATAGTATTACTCTACTAATTAAATGGGATTGATTTAGTAACAATCATTTTTCGATGGCTACTTGACAGTGGATATACCATTATTGAACCATTATTGACTTAGTCATTACCCTTTATTTGTGTAAGTTATTCCAGTTTTTATATTTTTATAAATTTGCATTTGACATTTTAAAAATAAAACTTGCAGCTTATTTCCTTGGGATAGATTTTCTAAGGGGTTATAAAAATATGACAGGTTTGAATTTTGATACAGATTGCTGAATCTTAAAAAGCAATACTTTTTGGAGTAAAGAGAAGTGAAAATGAAAATGGGTCATTGTTTTCCAAATTCCAAGAAAATGCTTGGCAATGCCCTTAAGTCTCCACAAACAGTTTGATATACCTAAATATTATACTTTTTAAATGGAATTTTAGTTAACTGTAAATCATTAAGAAGCTAGTAGAAAAGCTTAATGGAGTTTGGGCTGTTTTTAGTGAAAATACATTTGTTAAAACAAGAAAAGTGATAGTCCTGCTCTACGCACTGACTCCAGTGTGTGTGTTTGTGGGGGTGGATGGAGGATCAGCTTCAGATGCAAACATGGCAAGGGCCATGGCAAACTGGTGTGTGTGTAAGCCAGGGAGTTTAAAGGAACTGAGGGTAGAAAAGGGTAAAGTGATTATTAATCTTCAGATATGAGGGCCAGCTAGCCCACCTGCGCCAACAGGTTGTTATTTCAAATAAGTGGTTTGCAATTGAACATAAAGAAGAGTTTTCTAAGAAAGCTGTTTAAAAAAAGATTGCCTTATGATAGTGCTTTCCTTGACACTGGACATAGAGAATTTGAATTCCTGTTTGTCAAAGATTTTTGTGATATGATTCTTTAATGCTGTCTCATTTTTTCACTGGACAATTATCTATGGAGCACCTACTATATGCCAGGCATTGGAAATACAAGAGTGAACAGTCAAACAAAGAATTTGCTGTGATAAACTTACATTCTGCCTGGAGAGTGATATGATAAAGTAATCATAGATTGTAAGTAATAGGAAGGAATGGTATGAAGTATGATATGATAGAGAATAATAGGGAGGGATTCCTTCTTAGGGTTGTCCAGAACACTAGCCTCTCCTCTGCTCTTTAGATGTACATATATAACTACCTACCCGTGGATTGTCTTAGAGACAACTCAGACTCAATTTAATATTGAACTCTTTACCTTATCTAAATACTCCTTCTCAACCGATGATCTCCTAGTAAACAGCTCAACTATTTTGTCTTGTTGCTTAAACTATAAATTTTGGTATCATCCCTGACACTTCCCACTTTCTTCCTCTCTGTACTTAATCACAAGTTTCCTCAATATCTTATCAAATCCCTCCATGTGTCTTTATTATTATTGTTGCTACCACCCTCATCCAAGTCATCGTGTTCAACTGCAGTATATCAAAGTGGTTAACAGTGTGCATAGTAAGGTCAGTTTGCCTGGGTTGGAATCTGGCTCTGCACTTACAACCTGTGTAACCTTAGGCAAGTCATGTGTCCTCTTTTTGCCTCAGTTTCTTCACCTGTAAAATGAGAATAAAAATATCTATCTCATCAAGTGGCTCTGGATTAAATGAGTTAATACTTGCAAAGGATTTTAAATAGTGCCTGATCCGTAGAAAACAATTTAGAAATGTCTGCTAGTGCTATATTTTCCACACAGAAAATGAAATGATTTTTATAAATATAAATCTGATACCCTGTTGAAAACACTTCAGATGGTTTTAGCATAAAGACCAATTCCTTAACGTGACCCTCAAGGTCCTGCAAAATTTGGCCCCTACCTACTTCACCTCCTCATTTTATTTCATGCTGCTGCCTGTGGCCATATGATAGTGTCCTCATCTGTTATCTGAAAATAACCTTAGTACTTACCTCATAGAGACATTGTAAGGATTGAATTAATGCATGTAAAATGTATTATTTTTATTAAGTAAATGCTCAATAAGTGTTAGCTAAAAAAATAATAATTATTACTTTTGCCTTGCTCTTTGTCAGTCATATTGGAGTTCTCTCAACATATCAGATGCACTGTGTACTTTTCTTCCTCAAGGTGTTTGAATTTGGCTGAAAAAGCTCCATTTCATCCTCATCCTTCATGTTTTAATCTAGTTACATTCTTAGCAAAATGCTGCAGCATTAATTTGGTTATTGCCGTATACTAAAGACCATATTATTTAAATTATCTGTTTCCCCTATAATGAATTTGTATCTATTGGCTCCATTAGTTTGAATACAATCAGCTTATTGGTCATAATGTTACATGAGTTCATGTGAAAGTGTATATGAGCTGGTGCAAACCACTCCTCTTGTTACTTCATGTCCTGCAGCTGAGGGGAAATCTGGGAAAGGAGATAACATAGATAATGATAGAATTTTCCATTACTGAGAACAACTACAAGTGCTATAATTAACATGTATTGAACAATAGTAGCATATTGAGGGCCTGCAGAGTAGAGGGAGAGAGATGTAGTACATGCAAAATAGGTTAAATGCTGTTTTAAGAAATCTAAGAAAAGCATGGGTCTTCAAAAATTAAGACAAAAATGTACTGCACTTTTTTAACTTCATTCATTTTCTTATTTTTCTGGGACAATGCCCAGATTTTTCCCCGTCATGTTTGTAGAAAATAATGTACCACATTTGAATTTTTTTGAGGGCCAACTTAATTTATGTCTAAGGAATACCAGCTGAGAGCTTGGGCAGAAGGTGCTATGCTGAGCAATTCAAGCCTAAATGAAGATTGGGTGTCTTCTGCTGAGAAAGTGGCTGTACCTGGAAATGAGTGCTTCTCAGCTGCATAGTTGGCAGAAACAGCCAGCTTGTAAAAAATGTTCTTATATACACACGCGGTCATTTTTATGTAATGAAGATTACATTAATTGTTTGAAATTCAGTTCCTGCCTTAGAAATGGGGATACCTTAGTTATTAAAAGAAAACAACAATCTGTTGAATAGCGCTTTCATTCACTGAAAATTTTAAAAGAGAAAAGGAGTAGAGAAGCAAAAGATGGAGTTGTTGGGGAGAAATGAAAAGAATGTGTTCAAAAACCAGTTTCCCTGTGCTTAGAGAAATAGAATCTGAAGTTGATCACCATTTATATTCCAAAGCCAGGCATGGTGGCATGTACCTGGAGGGAGTCTACTGGGGAGGTTGAGGCAGGAGAATCGCTTGAGCCAGAAGTTCAAGGTTGCAGTGAGCTGTGATTGCGCCACTGCATTCCAATCTGGGTGACAGAGTGAGACCCTGCCTCAAAATAAAAAAAAAAAAAAATTCCAAGACAGGTCTTGCTACAGCTTCAGAGCTGTATTGTTAATATCATGTTGGTCTCTTCTGTGTTAGATATTTAGATTTATTCAAATAATCCTGATTTTAGATTTGAAGTATTTGTTTCTCTAAATATCAGCCACTATAAAATTAGAATTAATTTTAATTTTAAAATCAATTTTTATTTAAATAGTTAAATTTATTAAATTTAATTAATAAAATTTAATTTAATTTAATTTTAAAGTTAAAATTAGGCAACTCCCTAACTTCAACCATGCTCTTCCAAAAGAAAATAATAGTAATAATAATAATAACAACTAACAGAAGCTATTTTCCCATCCTATCACAAGACTGTTATGTAGATTGAATTCTTAGACTCCAAGAAAAATTTCATATAGTAGAATCCCTTCATTCCCAACTTGCTCTTGGCTGTTTTTCCAACCTAGCCATTGCCAGACTTCAAATTTATGTTGTAAGTTTGGCTGGAGTCTGAGAGAAAGTAGAAGCAGGGACTGGCCCATGGGAAGCAGGGTAGGCAGAAAGGAGAGGTGAGAGAGATTAAGGAGTGGGCAGGTGATAGAAGAAATGGGTAAACAACTGTTTATTGCATATTCCTGTTCCCCAAATTTCTCTTCTTCCTTGAGGAGCCCTCTTTCCCCTTTTTTTTCTGGCCAGAATTCTGAAAGTTCAAGTTCAATTTGAAGCCTGTTCTTTCAGCAGTTAAAGGGTCAGAGACCCAAATAACTGGTCATTTTGGACAGTTTTAGAAAAATAACCACTGATTTTAATGAAAAATACAAAAAAAGAGCAGATGAATTATTTGTCGTCTTGTAGAATTATAATCATTCTACAAAGCACACATATATAAACCTAAAAATAGCAAACACTCCCATTATCAAAATAATCTTTTAGCATTTCACAATTTTTCAGTTTAAACCGGTTATTCTAATATATAAATCAAAATTTGGACAATTTCTCTGTGTGCCCAGTAAGTTAACCCTGTTTTTATGTCACCCATTTAGACTTTATTAATTATAAAATGGAAAGATCAGGAAATCAATCACACTTTGAGGTCTGAGGCTTAATGAGTAGGCATAGGCATTAATTTTTTTTAAAGATTATTTAACTTCTTCTAAATTATAGCTCTGAATGGGGGATAAGAAAGGAGAAAGAATAATTATTGAGACCCTTAGTATTTACCAAGGGCTGTTTTTTTACATGTATTGCTTCAGTTAATCTTGCAAACTCTATTACAATAATAGCTGTCATTATTCAGTATATACCATATGGTAGGCACTATGCTAGGGGGATTTTACATTTCTTTTCTCATTTAATCTCACAGTAATAAGGTAAATCTTATTCCCATATTAAAAATGATAGAATTGAGGATGAAAAAATTAAACCACGTGCCCAAGATTTCCAAAGTCAGAAAATTATAGTGAGAAATAAAGTTTAGATTGGACTAATTACAAATGTCATGTCCTTTCTAGTTATTCATTTTTTCAGATTTTTTTTTTTCAAATTCAAAAACACTTTCGTTGTAGTGATTGAGAATGCACATGAAGAGGGACTTCTGGGATGCCCACAATGTTCTGTTTCAGGATCCAGGTGGTGGTTACATACAAGTGTTAAGTTTGTGAAAGTTCATTGAGGTGTTACCATTTGTGAGCTTTTTTGTATGTATGTTATATTCGATAAGATGTTTAGTTAAAAAAAATTCATGCTGAATACAGAAAATAAAAAAAAAGAGGTACAA
Organism: Daubentonia madagascariensis; assembly: GCA_023783475.1. NCBI lineage: Eukaryota > Metazoa > Chordata > Mammalia > Primates > Daubentoniidae > Daubentonia > Daubentonia madagascariensis. The sequence continues at coordinate 31,380,298 of JAKFHU010001035.1, read as the reverse complement.
AGGGGAAAAAAAAATCACTAGTAAGTTTACTACTCAAAAACTGACAGTTTCAGAAGCTGATTCACCAAAAGAGAAGATTATGGGATTCATGGTTCTTTTTCTTTTAACTCAAGTTAGGGCAAAAGAACTCTAAGGGAAGGTCATCTTTTCAAAAGTAATGTTTTTGTTAAATTGCAAAAGAAATATTACTGTATATGGAAATTTTTGGAAAAAGTGAAGAGTAAATTTCTTCATTATTCCTCCTTACTATAGCCACTTTTAATATTTTGGCATATTGAATGACAGTGTCATGACATTACAGCTCATCAATACTATTTTGAGTGTAAATAAGTCCTTGAAAAACAAAAAAGGGATTGTGAGTAATAAAGCTGAACTATGAATTAAAACAGTGCTTTTGTATATGTGTAATAGCCCAGATTATAAATTTAATTACATTTTATAGTTTGTTATGAATTGATTTAAAAGAATTATTATACATGTCTTCTATTAGAGAAAAAAATAGCTGTTAACATTCAAACTTTTAAGATTAATTAAATCCCTCAGATGAAAAAATACGTCATTGTTGCATTATTGTCCCTTTGGCACTCTGATAGGTCTATTAAGAGAGGAGTCAACCTGATAATGAATAGATCACTGAACTAGCAGGCAGGAAATCTGGGTGCTAGTTTTGGCTCTGCCACTCACTCAAGGCCTCATTGTGGATAAGTCTCAAAGGGTTGTAAATGAGAAGACCGGGCTGTATCTCAAAGGACACTGACAGCCAAAATAGTTTATGACACAGGGAATTTGGCCAGGCCTGGGTCAACCTTTTATGATAATAAAGTATGAATTCAAAAAGCAGAAACATTAAATAACTGAGAGAAGAGAGTTTGCCATCTTTATTTGCAACCAGAGCAGATACAATGTGTTTCCTGTCCTTTCCACAAGTAGCCATGGGAAGGGGGAGGAGGGGGGAGAGGACAGACACAGGATGTCCTTCCTTCATATACCACTCACCAGGCTATATCTTTACATTTTTTCATGGCCATCAAGTCAAATAGCCCAGAAGTTCATCCTACAAAACATAAGAATTACAAATAACTTGTTAGGGTGACAAAATAAGTGCTTAATTTCATCTGCATTTGTTACATTTTTTTCCAGAGGCCTTCTTTCTCCCATTGTTATAGTGTGAATTTATGGTGACATAATATCAGGGACTTCAGAGAAGGAAAACATTTACAGTCACTTAAGAAAGGACTTTGGTGTACCTTTGGTAGGCTGATACTTTTGCCAGTTTGCAGGTGAACCGTGGAAGAAACTGGGAACAAGACAAGTGAAAAAGAAGTGTCTGGATACCTAAAACTGCTCTAGGGAGCAGAAAGGGACTTTGTTCTTTCAGGTAGTGTAGCTTTAAGGCACTGTGAGACTATTATATATACAACACTCTCTCTTCTTGACAGGAACTTTCATTTATCTTTATATTCCCAGGACGGGATATAACCGACAATCAAAATATTTGTTCAATTAAATTGAGTAGGCCAGGCATGGTGACTCACGCCTGTAATCCCAGTACTGTGGGAGGCCGAGGGGAGGATTGCTTGAGGCCAGGAGCTAAAAGTCAGCCTGGGCAACATAAGCGAGACCCTGTCTCTAAAAAAAAAAAAAAAAAAAAATCAGGTGTGGTGGCGGGAGCCTATAGCCCCTGCTACTGCGGTGACTGAGGTGGGAGGATCGTTTGAGCCCAGGAATTTGAGACTGCAGTGAGCCATGATTGTGCCACTGCACTCTAGCCTGGGTGACATAGTAAGACCCTGTCTAAAAAAAAAAAAGTAAAAATGCGCGAAAATAAGATAGGAAAAACGAGACTGAAATAACAGATATCTGTTATTGGATATCTAAACTTTTACAGGATTTACTGCAGGATTACTACAAAGAGAAAGAAACCAAAAGAGCAGTTTTCAGATTAGTTTTTAACAAACCAGAATTTGGAAGCAGCAGCAGAAAGCTGCTGCGTCCAGTCAAGCAGAGAGGGGATCAGAGTTCCTTATAAGTGGAAACTGATCAAGCAACAGGTTTGAACCCCTTCAGTGAAAAAGAAAGGCAGGAACGACAGCGAGATGCAGATTGGCAGAATGAAGTGTCTAGGGTCGGAGAAACTCCGAAGTCGGAGCCGAAGGGAGAGGACTGAGTGCAGCTGGCTGGGGAACCCACGTCGTGCAGCCGGACCGGGTAGCTCGCTTTGAGCTCGTTTCTCAACAGAACGACCAGGAAGCCCTAAAAGATGTGCAGCTCAGGCTGGTGTTTTGGCGTGATAACTTCCGCGTGTGTGCAACAGGGAGCAGCGCCCGCGAACTTCCGCGTGCGAGGGACCCTGGAACTGCGTCCTCCCGCGCCCCGCCCGGCCTGAGAGGAAACCCGCGCTCTCCGCCCGGCAGGCCCCCACCGCAGCGAGCCGGGGCGGGCCAGCGGCCACGCCCGCGCCGAGGCGCAGCGCCACAGGCAGCCCGGGCGCGCTCGCCGCGCCCCGCCCCGAGACTACACTTCCCAGCAAGCCCCGCGCCGCTCGCGCGCCGCAGTTGACCCATTTCCCGGCCCGTCACGGGCTCGGCCGGCCCCCGCGCCCAGGCGGCTGCTCCCTGCTGACTGGGGTGTGGGCGGGGAGCGGCGGAGGGAGGAGGAGGTACTGCTGGCCGCCGCCGTTGCCTCCGCCGCTCGGTGCCGGGACAGCTCCCCGGGTTCCTCCAGCCGCCATGGACGAGCAGGCGGGTCCTGGCGTCTTCTTCAGCAACAACCACCCGGGCGCCGGCGGTGCCAAGGGGCTCGGGCCTCTGGCGGAGGCTGCCGCGGCTGGCGACGGGGCGGCTGCGGCGGGGGCGGCCCGAGCCCAGTACAGCCTCCCGGGGATCCTGCACTTCCTGCAGCACGAGTGGGCCCGCTTCGAGGTGGAGAGAGCCCAGTGGGAGGTGGAGCGGGCGGAGCTGCAGGTAAAGACCCTCCCGGCCTGGCCCTCTTCATCCCGCCTCTTCGCTCCCTTCCGCCCCGCCCCGGACCCTTCTCTCCCCTCCCCCAGCCCTCTCTCGTCCCCTCCCCCTTTGCTCCCGTCCATCCCACCCAGAACCTCAACCCCTTCCTCCCTTCACCTTTGCTTTTCGCTGACCCCACTTCTTTGACCCCTGTTCTCACTTTTGCTCCTGATGCGTTGTTTACTCTCCTCACTCCTTTTCCTCTCCTGCTTCCCACTCTTAACTCCCATTCTCATTTCAACTCTCTTGCCATCTCACATCTTAGGGCTTTCCTCTCGGTTTACTAATTGGCCTGACAGTGGTTTTGAGAGACGCTGAGCAAATCATCCTCTGTCCTAGCGTGTCCCATTCTGAGTCTAGAGACGTTCCCCGCAAAAAGTATTAGCAGCTAGCTCCCCTCTCTGCAAGGAAGGTGATCAAAGAAGACAAAACAAGTTGTACCATTGAGGCCTTGACTTTAGGCGAGAAGCTGACTTTGGGCAAAAGCTTTATTAAAATGTCAGCTGCCTTGTTATATATGTAAATGTTTCTTCTCCACCTTCTTCCCTCCCGCATTTCTTTTAGGTGTTTCAAACTCATGGATTTTGAATGAAGGACCTAGATGATCAAAGTCAGATGATGGTTCAGAGATGGTTTCTGTTCTCAGAACCTAAAGTTGCCAAGGGTTAATTTTATGTTAAGTATTTTGGGAGATTAACTTGTATTTTAAAAGAAACTAAAGGGACTTTAACGTTAGTTACATTCCCTTGCATAATCTGCGAGATAAAAGTATGGCCAGGGAGGAGAAATGTGGGCTCTTAAAAGAATGAAGGCGAGGCTGATACTTCACAGGCTATTCTGAATTGCTAAGTAGGTTTTCAGTGGTGGTTCTTAAAACTTCCAAGGCATACACCAATTTCTGGAAGAACTTAAAGAACTATGAATAGTTGTGCCTTTCTGTTTTATAGGCTAATCCTGTATACTTATGAAATTTGAGTATAGTTTTGGTTGGTGAAACACTTGAAATTAAAATGCTACCCAGTGTGTCACTTTTTTTGGTAACATGTATTTTCTTTGGCACTTAAAAAAAAAAGAAGAGCAGAAGTCTGTTAAACAGAATCATGTGCTGAAACAGGCTGCTTTGGTGTAGTGGAAGTGGCTGTGGCAAGAGGGAACAGACAGGGATATAGTAGACAGGATTATAGTGGGGGCTGTACTTGTTGCTAGCTCTGTGACCTTGAAGAAATCCTTTAACCTCTCTGGGGTTCAGCTTCATCGTTTATTTATTCAGCATATGTTTGTTGAGTGCCAGCTATGTGTCTCTAGGTCCAAGAAAGCTTCTCCCCTCATGGAGCTTATGTTTTAGTTGGAAGCAAAGGATCAAGCAAACGCACCTATATGATATAATGGCCTTTAGTGGCAGCTGCTGTGAGGAAAAAACAAATCAGCATACGGGAATAGAGTGTGATAGGGGCAGCTATTTTAGGTGAGGGGAGACCTCTGAGAGATGACTTATAAGCAGTTGAATGAATTGAAGGAGTGATGCATAGTTTCTGTGATTCCTTTCTACAGTTACATGTTTATATTCTTTGGCAACGTTTTTATCCCTACTGTTACGTTGTTTTAATATCTAGTCTGTTTGATATTTATAAGTCTTCTCATAATGAATCTGACCTTGTAGATGTAGTAACCAACAAATCTGAATGTTTATGCATTCACCTTTATTAGTAGTACACTCTGTAAATGAGCTTGTGGATTTCAGGCTTCAAGGAAGTGATAAAGGCAAGATTTAACTTTAATGTTGTACTTTTGTGGCAAGTGATGTATGTAGCTGCTTAAATTTTAATTTCTTTTCCAGTGTAGGGAATGTAAGATAAGTTACACTACTTTGGTCGAAAACAATGCTTACCTTCCTACTTGTAGAAGTTTGGAAACTTCCAGCCCATCCTGTTTCCTGTTCTCTTCCTCCCCTCATGTTTAAACTTTTCAATTTACCTGTAACTGTAGTCAGTCTTCAGTTTTTACACATGTACACCCCTACACACACCTTCCTGGGTTATTTACGGCAAATGTTAAACTTCAGGTGAGTTTCCGGTTGGTGCTCCTTATATTAACGACACTACTTCTTTATAGTATTTTTTGGTTTGTGCTCAAATTAAATTAAGCTTCCACAGAGAAATTTTTAAAATGTGTCATATTTTCCAAACAGAACAAGTATTTTGGCGGGAGAGGGTTTGCAATAATCTGTGGTCTTATTAGCATAATTGAAAAAAACGTTTAATCATTTCTTTATATCAACATCATTAAATTTGAATCTTTCTCTTTATTCTTTTTTTGCCACTGAAATTTTCTTAGAAAAACAATACAAAGTAAAAATGTTGAATGAATTATGATGAAATATGGATCAGTTGTTTTCTTCCTTTTAATTTTTACATCTCTTTTCAAGCCATTAACACCAAAGTCAACAAAAATGCCTTTAAGATTATGTCTAATTTGTTCCTTCAGGAACCTGTCAGTCCTGCTCTTTCAGGTTGCCAGGGCAGAGTTGTGAAAGGCAATCCAGGCTCTCATCTACCTAGCCTGCCTTTATCACTTCCTCCCTCCTTCACATCTTGGAAGTAAGAAAACAGCCACATTGTACAAAAACTTCTTTGTCATTTATTTCCCTTGCCTTTCTTAGTTAATAGACTTTCTTTTTACTTTTGGTAATACTCCCCTCTCCCTCATACAGGTGAGAATAGGCAATTCATGGGGAAAAAAAAAAAATGATCAAGATCATTACTGAGCTTTACATTTGTGAAAGGATTGGAGAAGGAATACTAATCATAATTGAGAAAATTTTCTGTATTTGAGACATTCTGCTGGATGACCTCAAAGAAACATGCAATCTAGTCAGTATGATAGAACATAACATGTAGAAGAATTGAGTGTTTATCATTTGGGGGGATTAATTTTCTTAGAATAGTGTAGGAGAGAAGAGCTAACAGTGAATGAGGAGAGTAGCAGGAGGAGAGAACTTTATGAGGTCACGAGAACCTAAGGCTCAGTATTTGAAGATTACTGACTTATGAGAAAGCAAGCATGTAAAGAAAAAAAATAGAAATTATTGGCCCTAGATTTTGATGATGCGTGTGGTGTGTAGGAGGCTCTGATATTTACCTGGAAGTGCTAGAGTTGTGTGGAAAAGGTGGTGAGATTGAGTAGTTTAGGGCATGTGGTGTGAAGGCTGTTGGAATGTTTATAAATCTGGGTTTTGGCATTAATGATTCATATTTTCATTCCCCAAATATTTTTCAAACACCCACCTCATGCCAGGTCCTGTTCTAGACACTGGAAATAGAACAATGAAGAAAACAGATCCTGCCCTTATGAAGCTTAAATCACTGGGGCAGACAGACAGTGATAAATAAATACACAAAATGTTGGAAGGTAATAAATACTCTGATAGGGTAAGGGGGGTATGGAGTCCTTGAGAAGGTGGGATGGGGAAAAAGGGCTTCACTGATAAGGTGCCATTTGAGCTAAGACCTGAAAAGGTGACATCTGAGGTGAGGAAAGAGCTTTCTAGGCAGAGGGGCCAGCTGGGGGAAGGGAGCATGCTTGGAATGTTTGAGGAATAACAAGGAGGCAGATGTGGCTAGAGTAGAGGAAGAGAATGGAAGAAGTGATGTACAAGAAGTACTGGTCTTGTCCATTGTGAGGACTTTGGATTTTACCTCAGCAAGATGGGCAGCCATTGGAATGTTTTCAGCAAAGGAATGATACCATCTTTAAAAGGAACCCTTTGCAAGGATTCAGAATAGACTTGGAGGGAAGACAAGGGTGGAAGAAGCAGGGAGGCTAGTTTAGGAGGCTATTTTAATTAATCCAGGCTGGAGATGAACTAAGGCGGTAGTGATAAGATACGTGAATATATACTTTGATACATATTCAAAATGTAATGGATTCGGAGTACATTTTTGAAGGTAGAACTAGCAAGATGTGCTAAAGGATAGGATGTGAGGTTTGAGAAAAAGGGGAGTGAAAGATGACTCAAAAGTATTTTGACTGAGCAGCTTCACAGGACTGTTGAGAAGATTTAGTGAGCATTTTAATGGAAAAATGAGAGTTTATTTTTTGTAATTATTATGACTAATATTTGTCATTACTGTGGAAGGTGACATGGCAGAGACCTGGGTTGAAAATCCTTGCTCTAAAACTTACTAACTATTGTATTTTAGGCCAGGCATGGTGGCTCATGCCTGTAAGTACTCCCAACGCTTTGGGAGTCCAAGGCAGGAGGATCACTTGAGGCCAGGAGTTTGGGACTATTGTATTTTATGCCTAAAATACATATTTGCCATAATTCTGACCTCTCAGAGCCTTAGTTTCCTCATGTGTAAGGTAAGTTTAATAAATTATCTTGTGAGAATTAAATGAAATATTTTTAAGTACCTACCAGCAGAAGCCTGGTGCATAACGCAAAGTAAGTGCTTAATAAATAAATGGTGGCAAATGCCTGTTGTTAAATTTTTACTTTCATTTATCTCCTTATCCCCAGAGAAAAGCATAATTTTCAGTCATGAACTCTTTGGCTAGAGCATGTAAGTGCCATCCTGGGACCATGCAGTCTAATATTCTGGGTCTGACCTTGGCACTAGGGTCATTTAATAGGAGTGAATGGTTGCCTTCAGTGTCAGCCTCAAAACATTGATTATATGCTTCAAGTGTACTTGCTTTCTTTAATAACCCACTAGGTGACTTATCTTGGAATTCATATATACTTTTCTGAATGTATTTATCATAACTTTGCGTTAATCCTGGGTAACAAATTGTATGCATTTACTAACCACTCTATAAAACTAATCCGTGGTTTTATTTGGCCCTTTAAACCACTTCCTTTAAATTTGGAGCAGATGAACCTCATGGTGGTATGGTATAATTTTGTGAGCAGGTTAATTTTTTGTTCTATTCATATCCTTGATAATTTCATAATCTTTTAATTATATTTTAGAAAGGTAATAGAGGTTTTAATCTTTTAAAACATATCCTATTATTTGTCACTCTTGTTCAGTGTTTCTCAACCTTAGCTGCAATCTTAGTGTAATCTGGGAGAAGTCTTAAAAATACCCATTCCCTGGGTTCTACCCCAGATCAGTTAAATCAGAATCTTAGGAATTAGGGACCCTGGCATTAGTTTTGTTTTGTTTTGTTTTTTGTTTTGAGAGAGAGGGTTTTGTTCTGTTGCTTGGGCTAGAGGACAGTGGCATCATCATAGCTCATGCAATCTCAAACTCCTGGGCTCAAGTGATCCTTCTGCCTCAGCCTCCCAAGTAGCTGGGACTACAGGTGCGTACCACCACACCTGGCTAATGTTTCTATTTTTTGTAGAGATGGTGTCTTGCTCTTGCTCAGGCTGGCCTGAATTCCTGGCCTCAAGCAATCCTCTTGCCTCAGCCTCCCAAAGTGCTAGGATTATAGGCATCAGTCACCACACCTGGCCTAGTGTTTTTTTCAGTTCCCCCGTAGTTCTAATATGCAGCAGGGATTGAGAACCACTGCTTTAGTTGTTGTTTTTTTGGTTTTTTTACATATATGTGTGTATATGTGTGTGTACATATATGTATATGAAAGTTTAGTGATTTCAACACTTGAGTTAGTATTTCATAATTCCATATATGGATGGCTTTTTATAGAATTTGGGATATAATTTCTGTTAGTTCCATTGTTCTTTCTGATGATAGCTAGCATTTTATTTTTAGACAGTGGAATATTATAATTTGATTCACCTCCCTCTGAGTGATATAATGATACAGTAATCTTTGAACTGGAATGAACTTTGGAAATAATCAGCTCTAACTTTGTTGTATAGGTAAAGTGAGGCCTGCAGAGAGGTTAAATGACCAATAATGAATAGGTTTTGTACAAGCCCTGTCACTTAAGTCTCCAGATTATCTTTACAGCTTTCTTTAAAGCCCTTTCAGGTGCATCATCTTGTACAACTTTCTGAGGTAATCAGAGTAAACATCATGATGCACTGATGCTTACTTATCGTTTTTCTTTTTATTTAAAATAACAGACATAAAGACTTTACTGTTTGTACTGCTTTCTAGCTTATTTTATTGGTTACATTTAGGATTTTCTCTGTCTTTGGTGTTCTATAGTTTCATTATAGTGTGTCAGAATATAAATTTCTTTTTAGTTTATTTGGGACTTTATTAGGCTCCTTGAATCTGTGGGTTGGCATCTCATTAGTTCTGCAGAATTCTCAGGTATTATCTCTTCAGATTTGTCCTCTATTGCATTTTCTTTTCTTTTCTTTTTGAGTCTGATTACATGTATCTTAGGCTTTCTCCTTTATCTGCTCTACAGTTTCCATCTTTTTATCTCTCCATGCTTTATTCTGGATAATTTTTTCTGACTTATCTTCTAGTCCATTAATTTTCTCCTTGGTTGAGTCTAATTAAAGCCATCCAGTGAATTTTTTGTTTTGGTTATTGTTCAAGTTCATTTTGTTCCTTTTCTAATCTGCTGGGTCTTTTTTTTTACTGTGTCCTATTCCCTGCAGATCTTTTCAGGGTTATCTTTTATTGTTTAAACCTAGTAAGTAGTGATTTAATAGTTGGTGTTAGCCTGGGCAATAGTGAGACCCCGTCTCTGCAAAAAATAGAAAAATTAGCCAGGTATGGTGGTGTGTGCCTGTAGTCCCAGCTACTCGGGAGGCTGCAGTGAGCTATGATCGTGCCACTGCACTCTACCTTAGGCAACAGAGCGAGACCCTATCTCCATTAAAAAAAAAAGTTGGTATCTCTGCACTTCCTTTATCTTACTTAAGTCTTAGAGGTGCCTTTGTTTGGTCTGTTTTTTCTGCTGGTTCTTGCTCATGATGACCTGTTCCTTTGTATGCTTGGTTTATCTTGTTGCTGCTTACTGTTTTTGAAAAAGTATGATTAATCTGAGCTCTCAAATAAAGGTATCTTCAGAAAGGTTTTGCATTGGCTTCTGATAGGTGTCTGGAGGCATTACTAGTCCAGAACCACTTTAAAGCAAATTCATTGCTTAAGGTTTTTGGACTACCCAGCTCATGTGAATTTTAGTTGTGAATACATTTGAGGGCCAGTATACTGCTTCATCTTTGCCTTGAGGATATGAGCTCCCCTTGGGGTCTTAGCTAAATGTGAGGTATATCACTCTGGATGGTCTGGATGTATGACTTTTGCCCTTTGGGTCCTATAAGGGTGTCTATTCTGAATGGCCAATACCCAAAGGGCAAAAGTGGCTTTTGTTCCTTTACCTCACTGGGTTCCCATTTTTCCTTTGTCAGCCTACTATCTACTTGATGTCAGCTACACTTTTTTTTGAGACAGAGTCTCACGCTGTCACATGGGCTAGAGTGCAGTGGCGTCATCATACCACATTGTAACCTCAAACTCTTGGGATCAAGCGATCCTCCTGCCTCAGCTTCCCAAGGAGCTGGGACTATAGGCTCGTGCCGCCACACCTGGCTAATTTTTCTATTTTTTGTAGAGATGGGGTCTTGCTCTTGCTCAGGCTGGTCTCAAACTCCTGAGCTCAAGCAGTCCTGCTGCCTCGGCATCCCAGAGTGCTAGGACTGCAGATGTGAGCCACTGTGCCTGGCCCAGCTACACTTTTTTTTTAAAATTTCAGAATATTACGGGGGTACACATGTTTTCGTTACATAATTTGCTTTTGTACAGTTTGAGTCAAAGTTATAAGGGTGCCTTTCACCCAGGTAATGTGCATTGTACCTGTTAGGTGTGAATTTACCCATCCCCTTCCCCCCCCCACCTACTTGATTTCCGTTGAGTTTTACTTCCATATGTGCACATAAGTGTTGATCAATTAGTTTCAATTTAGCATTGATTACATGTGGTGGTGGTTTTTTCACTCTTGGGGATACTTCATTTAGAAGAATGGTCTTCAGTTCCATCCAAGTTGTTAAAAAGATACTAGATCCCCATGTTTTTAATGGCTGAGTAGTACTTCATGGTATACATATACCACATTTTATTAATCCACTCATGTATTGGAGGGCACTTGGGTTGTTTCCACATCTTTGCGATTGTGAATTGTATACTTTTGGATTTTAATTCTGGGCTGTTAGAATTGGAATCTTTGGAGTTTCTTGCCTGGGTGGCAAGACAGTCTATTGACTATCATAATTTGGCAGTGGAAAGTGTGGGCCTTAGCGTCAGACAGCTGACTCTTATAAATCACTTTTGATTTATAATTTTTCTAGGCTACATTTTTATTTGTAACGTGTGGGTGATAATGTACCTGCCAAACAGGGGGAGTTGTGAGGTTTAAAAAAGATAAAGTATGTAAAATACATAGTACATAATGGGTGCCTAATAAGTGGCTTGCTGTTGTTGGTTGAGATTTCTATGGACAGAATGTATTAGATTGTATTATTTATTTAAATCATATTTTAGAAGCCAATACACAGTTTAAGTGATCCATTTGGCATAGTACCTACTTAGTTTCTCTTTGCCCATAAGTGCAAGTTGAGCATCCCTAATCCAAAAATCCTAAATTTAAAATGCTTCAAAGTCTGAAACTTTTTGATCACTGACATGATGTCACAAGTGGAAAATTCCATACCTGACCTCATGTGGTGGGATGCAGTCAAAATGCAGGTGCACAACACAATTTATTCAGTGTCCCTAAGGGAAAATGAAATTACCTTCAGGCCATGTGTATAACGTATATATGAAACATAAATGAATTTCGTGTTTAGAATTGGATCTAAGATATCTCATTATGTATATGCAGATATTCTAAAATCTAAAAAATATCCTAAATCTGAAACACTTTTGGTCCTAAGCACTTTCAGGTAAGGGATACTCAGCCGGTAGTGGTTTAAAGACAACAAGCTGATGGTGTGTTGGAAATAGGGAACAGGCTAGAGATGGCAATAGTAGGTGGTAGTAGCTTGTAAGCGTTGAGGACTGGAGGTAGTAATAGAGGAAGAGTTGGAGTTCAGGAGAGAAACTTGAGGCAAGAGAGAGAAATTGGGGAAGGGAGTTGAAGAGGGGAAGAGACAAAAGACCGAAGCTGAGGGGTAGGAGAGAACAGAGGCAGACCAGAGGGAGAAACTACACACGTTAACCTATTCTTAACTCTTAACTCCTAAAGGATGTATTATCTGTATTTTTCATTTTGGTACTTGTAGAATTCTAGGGCTGGGATACACACATATGCACGCATGTCCACTTTCCTACCCTTGCCCCACCCATATCTCTACTTTCACTTTTCTGTCTCCTTCATTAGACTAAGAATATGTTACCTCTGGAGGGACCTTAAAACTTAAGTAAAATCATCCCTTGTTTTATCAGTTAGAGATAGAGAAATAAAGTGACTTGTCTCAGGTCACTCTGTGAATTGGTATAGACTTAGTTTAGAACCAGGAGTCCTGGTACCCAGGCCAAGGCATTGTTCTCCATACTATATCTTCTCTTTTTATTGGTCCCTCACTCTGTGTAGCTGCTTCCAACCTGAAGAAGCCAAGTGAATTTTAATATTTAGATTATTAAGTATGCTTTGAATAGCTGTCATAATTTAAATTGTCACTTATTTCAAGTATTTCTTCAAGTAGAATAATTTAGTGGAACAATGAATATAGTAAGGAGTTCAGGAAAATCTTTAACAGTTTGTGTTTCTCAAATCTGTCTAACAATGTATTACTCTAATTTTTTAAAAATAATTTATTTTTGTGTAGGGAATACTGAAATACAATGCTTATTTCTTTTTACACAAATCTACAAATTTGGAGCTTTTTCAGCATTCTCTAAGGGTAACTTCAGTTCTGCATATACATTTTAATATAGTTTGTATTTATTGATCGTATACCAAATTTTGTGTAGTGCTTTGGTTATTAGTTTTTTTTTTCTTTAAAGAAATGAGGTCTCTATTGTACTCCCTGTGCGCTCCGATCTCTGTGACTGAATCTCCCAGTCACCTGTTTTCTTGGGCTGTACCCCCATAATATTCTGAAATAAAAGGAAGAAAAAAAAAAAAAGAAGAAAAAGAAATGAGATCTCACTATGTTGCCCAGGCTGGAGTGCAGTGGCTGTTCACAGGCGTGACATAGCGCACTGCAGCCTCGAACTCCTGGGCTCAGGTTGTCCTTCTGCCTCAGCTTCCTGAGTAGCTGGGAGTATAGGCACATGCCATGCCTGGCTTGGTTATTAGGCTATTTTTAGCCTATCCGTTTTACATATGCTATGTTAGAACAGAATAATATGTCAGCTGTCAACTGTGTATTTGCTTTTATGCAGAAAGTTATTTGAGGAAATAAGATCACTTTCTTTGGCAGACAATGCTGTTTAACCTTTGTTATAAAAGTACCTTATCTGAACAAGATGTTGGTATATTAGAAAATATTGATATGTAAGAAGGAAAATTTATTGTAGAGTTGACTGGAAGCAGTATGGCAGAAGAAAAAAGGTAGGTAGGAGTAGGTATTTTGTTTTGGACATGAGATGGGGAGAATATAAGGGAGTAGGAGCCCTGGAATTAAGGTGAGGGTTGGGAAGCATTGAATAAGGTTGGGTGAAATAGGTATTTTGGGTGTGGCAAATAGGTTCTTGGCATAACTGCATCAGAGAAATCAAAGGAAACGGCCAGGGGGAGTGTTTCATTACTGAACATACAGTTTTCATTAGCATTCATTTGCATGTGACAGAAATCGGATACAATACCAGTATATCTAGTTAGGAGAAATAAACATGATGTCAGATTCCACAAGGGTGATAGCAATTTCACCTGATGGAAAATTACAGCCCAGTCTAGGACTTGCTCTCAATTTTTTTGTTTATACTTCCTAAATGAGAAGGTTAAGCAGTGAGCAAAGGGACTTAAATTATAGGCACAACCAAAACCTGCTCCTGAGGAGTGTGGATTCATGTAAAGCTGAAAGGAGGGAACTGGGAGGATCCTGCAGAACTGGGTCAGTGCACTTAGTGAACTTGAAAGAGTAGCGTCACTTGGGGGAGAAGGTATTCATGGTCCTAGTAATTCAACCCTGCACTTTATCTGTTGTTTCCTCTTTCCTTTCTTCTTTACCTTCCAAAAAATTGTAATAGTTTCATTTATTGAGCACTTACCTTGTGCCAAGTACAGTGCTAAGCACTTTACATATACAGTCTATTTCAATCCTTATAAAACTATATGTGGTAAGTATTAATCATTCCCTAATTCGTAGATGAGGAGTTTGAGGAGAAAGTTTAAATAATTTGCTCAAGAAAAAGATTGAGTGATGGGTCTGGTCATGGTAAGTGGAAGGAAATATTTTGACATTTTTCATTTTCTCCCATGCTTCTGGATCAATGTACAGGACTGGAATGCTTTCCTCTGTCTTGTCTGCCTAGTGAATTTCTAGTCGTTTTTCAAGATTCAGTTTACTTTCTCAGAAACCTGTCTGACCTTCAGACACAAGGAAACTTCACACTCCTCTAACAGTTTGTGTATATAAGGCAGAAGCATTGTTATCCAGCACCATCCAAACTGGTAGTTGATTGGTTAATTTGAAAAGATGGTTAAAATGATACCTTAAATAATTTATTTTAGGTTAAAAATAGATAAATGTGTAGTCATTTGCCAGTGTAAGACCAAGCCCACCCACCCTTTACTTTTTTGTTTTTTAGAATGCTGATTATAGTTCTGTGTTGTCATTCTTGAATAAGCCACAATTATAATGTATTTTTTATGATTTCTGGTTTTGGTTTTCCTTGAGTAAAGAACACTGAATGCAGATCCTAGATTTATGACCTTTCTCCCCGAATCTTTTATGGTTGTTTCACCCACATGTAATTTGACAGCAGTATTTTTAGTGGGTTTCCTTTATTGTCTTGTCTTTCTTTTCATATCCATATTTTACTGGTTTATGTCATATTTAATTGAGTTAACTAATTAAAGTAACAAGTGCAACTGGCATAAACAGGTTTGGGAGGAAACCCAGTTGACTAGGTGAACTTACACAACTCTACCATGGAAACCGAAGTGTATGGGTAAACTATAAGGAATAGCTATGAGCTGTGAACATTTAATATGCTCTGGGCTTTGGGCAGTGTTTTCCAAAGGGACTAGAGAATACTGGTTAATCCATAGGGTTGGTTAAGAGGGGATTAGTGGTGAGAACTTCTGTACCTCTGTTATACCACCTATCTCATACTTTGTATATTTGTTTCCCCAGGAGACTGAGTCACTTAAGGGCGTTTTTATTTCTCTAACATCCAGCAGAGTGACTGGCACATAATAACTGCTTAATAAATGGTTCTTAAATGAATGAATCATGTATTACATTACATTGTTACTAAACATGTATTAGAAATGTCTGTATATGTATATCTTGTCTCCCATCTAAATTGTCCTTAAGGGTAGGTCTGCTGTCTCAGACATCTTTGGTATTTACAATGTTTGTTATAAATGTAGTGAATGTACAATATATGTTGGTTTTAGTGTATCTGTCCCTTTTGCTGCTTGCTAGTTCCACCTTATGACTTACACTGGAAGGAGCTTTTTGGAGCAAATAATATGTGTATTTTATTGTGTAGAGCATTGCCTGGGTTCTGCAAATCATTTTTACAGAGCTCATTTCAGAGGTGCCACTGGCTTCATAATTGCCAGTTGATGCTAGCTGCAACAAATGACACTTGGATATTTAAACTTTTTTGAACTCTGCTTTTAAAAAATAAATATTAGAAATGCCTCAGTTATCCAGAATTTAGAATGAAAAACTCTAATAATCTCTGAGTCTGTTTGTTTTCGTCAAAAAATTAAGATTTACCTTCCAGATCCTTAAAGCTAGCCGAGTTAAGTAAGAATAAGCACAAAAAGGCTAAAATACGAAAATACCAAGTTGCCAAAGCCTCACAGAAAATGTGTCATTGTGGAATTTTTAAAATTCTATGATTTTGTTTCAGAGATTTTGGTTGGGGCATTAGACATGTACTGAATATATGGCTTTCTCCTAGGCACTGGGAAGAAGAGGCAGATATGGTCCTAGCTCACATGGAGCTTTTAATCAAGCAGTAATTCTTAACTTTGGACAGACCTGAGTCCATTATGCCAATGGTAATATCCACTTTGCCATGTCATTTTAGTTTTCCCTGTTTAAAAATGAACCAACCAGTAACAAAAGAAACCCCTTTCTCAGCTCTCTTACCCATTAGTACTGCGTATCCCTCATTCTCCTTCATTTCACTCTGAATTTCTCTGAACAGACCACGTTTACTACCCTCAGTTTTTTACTAGTCTCTTCTTACTCTCTCCGTTTCTTTCTTCTCTTTTTCTTTCTCTTTTTTGCATTAATCATTTCTTGATCTCTTGTGATCTTGTTTCCCATTCTCCATTCAGATAATTGATCACTAGATTATACTTTTTTTCAGTAATTACTCTTTGACTTGTCTTTCTACTCTAGCTAGTTCTTTTTTTTAGATTTATAAAATTATGTCTCTAGCTAGTCATGATACTTTTCGGCATGTCCAGTTCTTGCTAATGTCTTCACCTGTGTGACCTACTATAACTTGAAACTCTGTCATCCGTTCTAAAATGCTTCTGCCACACGAAGTTGACCCTCCTCCCCAGACCTAGCCCCTAACATACCCTTTCTAGAAACTTAGACTCTACTTTTGCTCAACCTTTCACTTTCTTGCACTTACTTATCCAGCAATGCATAAGTTTTGTAAACTGTACAGTTTTAAATCCATTTTAAATAATTTAATTCCTAGTGCTGCTGCCACCCTGGTTCATACCTTTATCACCTCATATCTGTGTGACTGAAGTAGGGCCTTCCTAATATTTTACTTCTTGGTCAAAGTAGTTTATGCAGTACTGACTGCCACCCAAGCTTCTAAAAATATTAATTTATTCAAGACATTCTTTTTTATTTTATTTTATTTTTTTGCCTATTATAGGTTTTAAATCTCTCCATGATTAGACTTTATATTTCCTACCCATTAGAGTTCAGTCATGTATTGTTAAGTGACAGAGATACGTTCTGAGAATACATTGTATTGCAAACATTATACAGAGTACTTACACAGACCTAGATGGTATAGTCTACTGCACACCTAGGCTATATGGTATAGCCTGTTGCTCCTAGGATTAGAACCTGTACAGCATGTTACTGGACTGAATACTGTAGGCATTTGTAACATAATGGTGTTTGTGTATCTAAACCTATCTAAACCATAAACATAGAAAAGGTACAGTAAAAATACATTATTATAATCTTATGGGACCACCATCGTATATATGGTCTGTTGTTGACTGAAATGTCATTGCTTGACACAATTGTACTCTTTCTAAACCCAAATTATGTCATCTTGCTTTGTACATAAACCATACTTACTTTTTTTTTGTCATTGCTCAAAAGATTCATCATTCTGTAGTGTCCTACAACCTTGTAGTTTGTTTTACTCTTTCAGATTTATATATTCTTTATTCAAATTTAGCTTAAGTTCCATTTCCAACATTAAGACTTTTTGTATACCCTTAGCTTTTAATGATTGCTTCTTTTTTAGTACTTGTTTTGTCATTTGGCACTTGGAGTGTGCTGCCTTATACTGTTTACTTGCTGCTTGTAAATATGTTCAGTTAATTTAACAAGTATTTATTGAGCATCTGCTAAATCTAGGCATTGGGCGTCTAGCAGTCAACAGCAGAGATAATCCCTGCCCTCTTGGAGCTTTAGCAATTTCCTCCTTACCTTTAAAAAAATTATCTCCAGCACCTATCACAGTATATGTTGTTAATGATTATATTAAAATTGAGTCCACATTTATAGTTTTAACTGATTGACAATTTCTTTGACATTACTAAGTAGTGAAATTACTAGTTTGTTGGATGTATGTAAATTTAATTTAAGTACTGTACTTTGCTTTCCAGAATGACTGCTCTGGTCTGCATTCTGTTTAGCAGTTTGCTGCTAACACTTGGCATTGTCTAGCATTCTACTTCTTGCTAGTCTGATAAATGTAAAGTTATATCTACTACTTATATTTATTTGCATTTCTCTGATTACTACTCTGTTTAAGCATCTCTTAAGCTTATTAGCCTTTTGGGTTTCTTTAAATTTCTTATTCATATCCTTTGTATTCCGTCTAAGAGAATGGAATGTCTGTTTATTGTGATCATCTTCTACATATTTTCACAAGTAAGAATAGTTTTCTTTTTTTTTATTTTAACAATTTGTTTTTGGCAATTTTTCAGATTCTTGTTACAGTTTTAACAGAAAACAAAATGATTGTTTTATTTATTAAAGCTAAATAAATCTGTATTTGTAAGTTAAATGAACATTACTTAAAATAACAGGCATTGTTTTATGTACTGGATTTAATTTTAAAAAGGCATATTTTCTGAATCTCTCTCTCTTAAACATTAATAAAAGATATATATACAATTGTAACTATTTTTATTGTTTTGAGAAATGTTTTGCATTTGTGTGTATGAAAATCAAGATTACCAAATACCCTGAAAACTCTTTTGGAATTCCAACCATGTATTTCTTTTATTTTTTTATTTTATTTATTTATTTTTTAATTTAAGACAAGGTCTTGCTCTTGCTCAGGCTGGTCTTGAACCCCTGAGCTCAAGCAATCCACCTGCCTCGGCCTCCCAGATAAGCTAGGATTACAGGCGTGAGCCACTGCGCCCAGCCCAACCATGTATTTCTACTGCCTACAAGGGGTGTCCACCTTGATGGTAAAATCAGCAACATATAAACTTACATTTCAGTCTTACCTACCTTCCCTACAAGCTCTTTTTATTATATCCATATTGCTCTTGTATACTATTTATATATAAGACAAAAATATCTTAATAAAAATTTAACTCCAGCATCTATATTTTCAACTTTCCGTTAGTGTACATGTTTATGTCTTAAAAATGATGAGTTTGTATTATTTTAACTGTTCTGTGTCTTCTCTTTTTGTTTGTGTGACAATGAAATGGATTAATAAATATAATACTTAGAACAAGTATTATAATACAACAAATATATTACTTAGAACAAGCAAGAGCTTGATAAAAGTTAGTTTTTGTTAGTTTTATATGTGTAGTGGTAGTCCCCGTATTCATTTTTAATAATTATGTAACCAAAGTAGATGTTATTTTTGTTTATCTTTCTGTCTGTTTTTCATACAGGAAAGTTCAGAAGTAAATTCAGCAACTGTTCACATTGGTTACCTCTAGGGAGTGGCATGGGGGTAAAGGAGTGGATCTCTCAGTTTTTGCTTTGTATGTTTATTTAAAGTTTGAGTATTTCTTCCATTTTATATTACATTTTAATAACTAATAAGAATTTTTAAAAACAATCAAAATATAGTTTACTGAACTACCACCCTCTTTGAGCATTTGGGTGTTTTTTTTGCAGTACAATAGTAAACATGGCAAAATAGTATTAATAATTATCATAAAATAAATATACATTAAAGCAATGAAATACCCTCTTCTGTCTACTAATTTAAAAAAAATTGATGATAACACCCAATGCTGGGGGAGATATATTAGAACTTTACTCTCATACATTGTTTGTGGTATTGTGAGTTGGTCAGTATCTCTCAAGAAATGTGAAAATAGTTATATTTTGACCTGTTAATTCCACTTGTAGTCTAACTCAGGGAAATAAACAAAAGATAGCATTTAAAATCTATATGCATAAACAGCATCATTGGCAAATTATTTTGTAATAGTGAAAAATTATAAACAATCTAAATGTCCAACTGTAGTGGAATGAATATCAGTTAAAAATGCTGTTTGCAGCGGGTAAACCCTTAAAACAGTGACTTAACAAATAGAGATGGTATTTTTCTCACACGAAAAAAATATAGGTAATCTCAGGCTGGTACAGTGGCTCAGTAATGACATAAAGAAACTAGATTTTTTTCTGTCTTCTCATATGCCATCCTTCATCTCCATTGTGTTGCTTTTTGTCATTTTTGTTAAATTATGATCACAAGATTGTTATACCTGCAGACATCAAGACTATAGTGAAGAGCAACAAAAGAGTTTGTTTGGGTTATTTTTGGAGTGAGTCTCCTTTATCAGTGATGATAAGCTTCCCCAGAAGTGCCTTCTCCTAGTAGTCCCCAGCAGAAGTTCATATATATCTCATTGGTCGCAAAGCCATGTCTGGCCACAATAGAATCTAAGAAAGCAAGAATTTGGCTTTCCAGGTTCTATAGGGAGAAGCTGCAAGCTGGAAGGGATTTGGGGATGTGTATTTTGAGTAGCCTGTCCACAACATCTGCCACAATGGTTATATTATGGTAAATCTACTTGAATACTTGTTATACAACCAATAAAAATGATGGCGTGAAAACAATAACGCAGAGAATGTTTGCATGACAAAAAGTAAGTTATAATATTTTGCACCATGATTCTGTTCATTTGGAGAAATGGATTGAAAGGGAAATTAGAAGGAAATAATTCAGATGATAAAAACTGAAGCAAAAATAGAGCATGTCTTTGAACAATTTGGCACGTTCCTTTTTTGGAAGGGGGGTGGGGAGGAATATGGAGAACGGGGCTGGTATTCTCTTGGGTTATATTTCCCAAAGCAAAATTACTGGATCGTAGAGTATATGTGTAGCCTTATAGCCCTCTCTTGCAGAGGAGATTGAGCTAATATGCATTGCCACCAACGATATATAAATATATTTGTAATGCATCTGCCTGTGAACATTGGGTATTATTTTAATTTACTTTTTTGAAACAAAATGTAATTTCAAATTTACAGAAAAGTTTTGAGAAGAGTACAGAAAACTCTTTACACATTTTCACCAATTATTAATGTTTAAACTGTGATAATTTATATTTTTTATTACTAGTTAGGCTGTTCAGTTTTCCATGTGATGATTTAGCTTCTATATATTTTCATAGCTCTTCACCAATCACCTGTCATTTGTTTCTGAGTAAAATTTGGTTATTGGGTTGAATAACATTGACTAATATTGACCTTTTTAAAAGGTAGCTTTTTAGTAGCTATTTCTCATAAGTATATTTCCTTTTCTATTACTGTTCGTTTGGAGCATATCTTACCATAGTTCTTTATGTAAATCGTCTTTTATTTGAATCTTTACTACATGTATCTTAACTCTCATTATAATCTTCATTTCTTTAATAGAAAGGCTTATGCTATTTCTAAAAGAATGTAAAAAGTGCTTTGTTTTTAAAAGTGGTGACACATGCCTGTAATCCCAGCTACTCAGGAGGCTGAGGCAGGAGGATCGCTTGAGCCCAGGAGTTCAAGGCTGCAGTGAGCTGTGATGACACCACTGTACTCCAGCCTGGGCAACAAAGCAACCTTGTCTCTTTAAAAAAAAAAAAAAAAAGATAGAAAGAAAGATACAGTTTGTATTTTCAAGTAGTTAATAGTTCACTAATGACTTCAAATGGAATTCCCCCATACCATGCTGTATCGATAATTGATACATTGTCAAATATATTTTTAAATTTTTAATTGTCAGAGTAATACATGCACATAGTTCAAGGCAAATAGTGAAGAGCTTTATGAAAAACAGCTGTTCCTTATATACCATTCCCTGCTTCCAAGTATAACTTCTCAGAATCAACCATTTTTAACTCGTAGCTGCCATTTCTCTTATTTATCTTCATGTTTGAAAATTGTATTCTTTTTTGTTTTTGTTGTTTTTGAGACAGGGTCTCATTCTGTTGCCCAGGCTGGAGTGCAGTGATGTCATCATAGCTTACTCAACCTCAAATTTCTGAGCTCAACTGATTTTCCTGCCTCAGCCTCCTGAGTAGCTGGGAGTATAGGCACGTGCCACCACACCTGGCTAATTTTAAATTTTTTTGCGGAGACTGGGGTCTCACTGTGTTGCTCAGGCTGGTCTTGAACCCCTGGCCTCAAGTGATCCTCCCACCTCAGCCTCCCAAAGTGCTGGGATTACAGGTGTGAGCCACCACACCTGACCTAAAACCATATTCTTATACTACACTCCTTTTGTCAGTTCTAAATATTATCTGCTAACTTTGTGTTATGGTTGATGAGGATTTCGCTATATTATCCCCTTTCACTTCTCTGCTCTACTTCCTATCCCTGAGTTCTCTCAAAAGAGTTAAATCACCATATTTTAAATTAATATGTACACTATCATATAAATATGTATGAATAGTGTTCACTTCTAAGCGTGCCAAATAGCATACTTTGATTGTTTCTTTTCCTTTGCACCTTTTTTGTTTTCTTGTAGTTAAGGATTACCTCATTTTTTCATGGTTTAGTTTTTTTTGAACATTGTGCTTCTTTTCACATACTTTAGTATCCTTTTAATACAAATTTATATGTGGTCAAACCTGTCAAATAATTTCTCAGTTCTTCTTCATCCTCTTTTAAAGTCTGTTATCTTATTCCTAAGAAGAACTTCCTTCTGTGTTCTAATGTGGGCTACTTGCTATTTAGGCCTGGGATCCAGCTGTTATCCTAGAGCTTCCTTTTGCTTCTCTCTGTTGTTAGAACCCCTGTGTCTTGGATCCCATGTTTTCCTTTTAATTTATTCTTTCATTTTAATGATATTTTTAGTATATTGAGAAAAGATAAATGGGAAGTAAATGTTTTGGAAATTTATGTGACTGAAAATGATTGATGGAATTCCAGGTTGGATATAATCTGAATATATTGCTTCATTTTATTGTAGCTTTGATATTACCTTGATTTTTTTTTTTTCCCCTTTGGAGACAAGGTATCACTCTGTCACCCAGGCTGGACTGCAGTGCGTGATCGTACCTCATTGCAGCCTCCACTTCCCAGGCTCAACTGGTCCTCATGCCTCAGCCTTCTGAGTAGCTGAGAGTATAGGAACGTGCCACCACACCCAGCTAATTTTAAAATTTTTTGTAGAGACAGGGTCTTGCTATGTTGCCCAGGCTGGTCCTGAACCGCAGGGCTCACGTGATCTGCCCACCTTGGCCTCCCAAAGCATGAGCCACCACCCTCGGCCTATTCTGATTCTTGACTGTCTATATTTGTTCTATTTCCTATTTTTCTTCTGTTGGAAGCTTTTTATCTCTGGCAGTATAAAGTTTCATTATGATATGCTTTGTTTTTGTTTTCCTTGTAATTTTCATAATTTTGTTTCATAGTGGTGGATTTGTTCCTGTCCTTCAGCTCTGGGAAATTAAAAAAAAAATTATTTCTGTGATATTCTTGATTTTCCCTGGTCTCCCTCTCTGGAATTATTATTAATTGGATGTTGGACCTTTTGATTGATCCTATTGTTTTCTTATCTATGTCTCCATTTTCCATTTCATTGCCTTTTGTTTTATTTTATGGGCATCTTGATATATATATATTTAAAATTTTGACTGCCATCATTTCAATTTCAAACAGTTTTGTTTTCTTAACATTTTTGTAGCATCCTATTGTTTTGTGTATGTGGTATCTTTTATTTCAGCAAAGCATTGTATAGTGGTTAAGAGCGCAGGCTTTAGAATCAAGTTTGATTCCTGTTTGTGCTTACTAGCCCTGTGGCCTTGGACAGATTATTTAACCTTTATGTGCCTTAGTTCTTTATGTATAAAATAGGGATAACAATAGCACTGTCTCTATAGGGTTGTATGACAATTAAGTGCAATAATATCTATCTGTTGCCCAGAAAGGTCCCTGGAATATAGGAAGCACTCAGTAAATGTTAGCTATTATTTGTCTGAAAATATTAGAGATTTTTAAAGTTTTATTCTGTGTCTGTATTGTCTGTGTTCCTTTTATCCTCTGTTTTTGTCTCTCTTATTAGATGGAACCTTTTCTCAAGTGTCTAAGGGATCAGTAGTGGACCATTTGTAAGTGTGGCACCAAGACAGTGATGGGAAGCCCTCTATTTGTGGACTAGGTATATTAACACGGATGCTTCCCTAAAATGCATTCAGACCTTCACTGTTGGACTATGTGATTTAGATGAATTGGCTTTTTTGTTGAAAGACCCCTCCCAAGATGTCATATTTAAATGTTTTTTTCCTCTATGTTTATTCAGTTTTCTAGAAAATGATTTTCCAGTTACCTGTCTTGAGAGAAGGAGCCTAGATTGCAAGGGTTGTTGGAACCTGTCTGGGGATGTAGGTTATAGGTCTCACCTTTAAAAGCTTTCATTTAATCTGTTTTTGTTTGGGTATTTTGTTTGTTTGTTTGTTTGTTTGTTCAGTGCCTCATTCTTGTCCTCTACTGTACTTGACGTCCTTGAGTCAGGGCCTCTCTGTTTCAATTTCTTCAGAGACTAAGCCTCTGATGTCTCGTAGAGGTGGGATAATAGTCCTTTTATTGCAAGGAGTAGAGGTGGATTCCTGGAGGTCTGACTATGCTTTATATACTTCTAACCATCCCGTTGGTTTTAATCCTGTGACATACCTACCCTGTCAATACATTTCATACCTCTAATAACTGAGCTTTTTAAGGCACTTTGGTGGAAATCTACTAGTTTCTTTTTGGAACCCTCTCTGTAGGTACTTAGGTTTCTGAGCTGCTGAGTTAGCGACCCTTTCTTCATTTATTTTCTACCTTCCAAAGATTTATTGTCCCTTGACCCCTGTTGCCTTTTTTAATGTTCTCTTTGATCCTGTGGGTTTGTATCTTTTCAAAATTTATTTAATATTATTTTTATGGGTTTTTGGGAATGAGATGTTCTGTCATGTTTTAAAAATCTAGTGTGTATTTCTCATCATCACTACATTGAAGATACATAGATTTTTTTCTTTCATTTCTTTACTTCCTTTAGTATTCTTGTTTTCATATTTTTGTAAAAATTTTGTCATACATCCATCAAGTTCTGTAAATTACCCCAAGGGGCTTTTTATTATTTTTGTTTTTTTATTATTTAGAGACAGGGTCTCACTTTGTCACCCAGGCTGGAGTGCAGTGGTGTGATCATAGCTCTTTGCAGCCTGGAACTCCTGGGCTCAAGTGATCCTTTCTGACTCAGACTCCTGAGTAGCTGGGACTACAGGTTTGTGCCACCATGCCCTGCTAATTTTCTTATTTTTTGTAGAGACAGGGTTTTGCTATGTCACCCCAGCTGGTCTCTAACTCTCGGCCTCAAGTGATCCTCCCGCCTTGGCCTCCCAAAATGCTAAGACTACTGCACCAGGCCTCAAGGGGCTTTTTAATACTTTACTGTATCTTACCTGAAATTTATATATTAACTTAGATACTACTACTGTCTTTGTTAAATCAATTCTGCCAATCAAGAACATTAGTGTGCTTCCTCCATCTTGAATAGTTAAAAAAAAAAAAAGAGAGGGAGAACATTAGTAGTGTCTTCCTTTATTAATCCCTCTGGAGCTACACTGTCCAGTATGGTAGCCACTAGTCACATGAGGCTATTTAAGTTTAAGTTAATCAAAAGTACATAAAGTAAAAGTTCAGTTCCTCATTCTCACTAGCCACATTACAAACATTCAATAGCCACATGTGTCTAGTGGCTACTGTATTGTACAGCACAGTTATAGAACATTTCATCATTGCAGAAAGTTTAATTGGGCAGTGTTGTTTTAGAGTTTTATAATTTTCTTCAAGTGTTTATCTTCTGTTTTTAATTAATAGTAATATATTCATTTGTTATTGTTTGCCACTATTATGAATGAAATCTTTGTGTCTACTGCTAATAAATAATATTACATGAAAAATATAGCAGAATGTGGATTGGCCATATGTGAGAAGAAGCGTTATCATCGTCTTAGGTTTGGTCTTCTGCTTTATAAGATCTTAAAACTTCATTTTATTATTTCATCTTAAGTACTTCAGATTCTGGGGAAATTAAGCCTTATTAACCAAGCTCACAAGAACTTATATGCTGATTTTAAAATTAATGGGAGTTTTGTCTTTCCAATGACCAAAATACTTACAACCTTTATCCAGGCACTGCTATAGAGAACTTGGGAAATCACATTAGAAGTAGTCAAAAAGTTGGTTTTGGTGAACTTGGATTGGAGCAAATGAAATAAAGGCTTGAATTTATCTGGAAAAGTTCATATGGAAAAGCCAGGTGAACTATTCTTTCTTGCCGTAGTATATACATCGTGAATTTTAGTGACCTAAAATTCATTTATGTCCTCCAGTTATGTATATCTCCTTGCTTGGATTGGACTAAATATATGGGAAAATCCTTATAATCTGTTTCCATCTTTATATTCTTCATGCAAACTTCCACCTTTCTATTCTATATCATTGCTTTTGAAAGTTAGGCTGTAATAATACAAATGATTAGCTACATCCTAGGTTTCAACATATGCATGGCTTTTGAACTTTAGTTTCCCAAGTTTCTGTAAGTGATATGTTTACAAACCATTTTTAGAATTGAGAATTGTAACAGACTATTAAGCTACTTTATGTTGATTTAGTTTTTTTCTTGAAGGGTGACCATTTGCCCCCTGTTTGTAGAAAAAATAAAGGAGTGGCATTTGTTTTCATGGACTTATTTTATATTTTGCCACTTTGGTAAATTCATTGTGATTTAAAAATTTTTCCAATTTCCTTGGGTATTGTAAGTATACAGTCATCCTTGCAAAAATCAGCACTTTTCCCCTTTTCCTTTATTTCTTTTTTCCTCTTAAATAGTTCAAACATACAGTTGTACAAGCATTTTTCAAATTACTGTGTTAATGGAATTGGTGACAGGGCAATCTTGGATCATCTTTGGGTCCTCTCCTGCAAGTGTAATTCTGACTTGGTTTTAGATAGAATCAGGCACTTTAAGTAGCAAAATGTGCTAGACCCTTTTGTACACGTTATGTAGTTTAATCTTTACAGTAACATTGTGAATTTGGGGAGTATCATCCCCATTTTTACTAATAAGGGAGTGAAAGCTCAGCAAGGTCAAATAATTTGCCACTATTAAGTGGCAAAATGAGCTTTAGAAAGACTAGATGTTGAATTTTGTTGAATGCCTTTTTGGAATCTGTTTAATTCCTACCTCGTATTACTGCTGTGGAGAACTAATAAGATACATAATGCTAATAATATAGGTATATATGAAAGTGCTTTGTAAGCCACAGTGAAAAGGCTAGATATTATCATTGCCTCTAATTAGCATATCTGAGATAAGGTATGGGGTATGATGTATTAAGTATTTGGTCTGCAAAAGCCACAGGAGGTCTCTGAATAGCTTCAGAAAAAGAATGTCAAATGTACCCCTATGCAATATTTGGATTAAAAACAAAAAAATCTCTGCCACACTTAGAAAATAAAGGTTTGTGCTATTAGTTTTCTTCCCTTTCCCTTTCCTTTTCCCTTTCCCTTTCCTTTTTTGAAACAGAGTCTCACTCTCTTGCCCAAGCTGGAGTATAGTGGTGTTGTCATAGCTCACTGCAACCTCGAACTCCTGGGCTCAAGTGATCCTCCTCCCTTATTCTCCTGCATAGTTGGGACTTCAGGCACCAGGTGCCACGCTCAACTGATTTTTCTGTTTTTTGTACAGACAGGGTCTCACTATGTTGCCCAGGCTGGCCTCAAACTCCTAGCCCCAAGCGATCCTCCTGCCTTGGCCTCCCAAAGTGCTAAGATACAGGTGTGAGCCACTGTACCTATCCTGTTGGTTTTCTTTTATTTTAGAAAAATAAAGCCTTGTTCAAATACTTCTTGCACAAATATAGTTTAAATTTAATAGATGTATCTATAATTAAATTTGAATCAGCAGGCAATTGTGTCTAATGAACTTGATAAACAAGAGATAAAGGATGATTACATAAAAAATCATGAAGTTGTCAGTAATAGTCCATAAAGACCAATGACAGGACAATAGCCAAAAGATACCAAATAATTATATATTCTGAAACATTAAATAGAATATTAATAGTTTTAATAACTTTGAAATTTGACAACACTCAAGATTATAGACCACTTTTGTTTATGAAAATAAATGCAAATAGCAAACACCAGATGAACTCAAGGCCACTCACTTCTGTAGTAAGTGGCAAAAGTGTGATTCAAACCAGGTCAGTCTAGCTGTACCTGTACTGCCTTTGCAAAGGGTTTCTTACAGTCTGCTTTCCTTAATTTTTTAAACTTTCGATTATGATAAATATGTTCTTTTTGAGTGATAACAGTTTTTTTTTCTTTCCTCTGGAAAATAATTTTTAAAAATATTTAAAAATTCATAATATACTTTCTAGGTTTGTTAAAATACTCATTGACATGTACATGGCCTTCAGATGTATGATCATAGCTGGTTTGCTTTTCATTGACTTAGTTCTGTATTTCTTTTTCTACTTTTCCTTGTAGAACCATTTACTGGTATTGAAATCCTTTTAAAGAATACTTTTTTTTCTTTCTCTTGCTAACTGTCAAGAGAATGTTTTGAACCACTCTGGTCACAGTCTGTAAGTTTCTTTTCTGAACTATCTTTTCAGGATATTCATGCATTTATTAACTTACTTTGAAATGAATACAGTTACTTCTATGCAGCAAATTTTTTTTCCTTTTTCTTTTTGACTGAAGTTATTTTTCTCTTCCCCAACTTGTTCTGGATCCTGCTGCCTTGAGCAGAGTATTTTAGTATGTTGACCTGGTCAATTCTGCCATCATAAACCATGTTCTAAACCTGAATATGCAAGAATATAGAAAAATTATTTTAGAAGGAGAATTTTAACATGCTCCATTTTTCTGAAAATTTGGTAATAAAATGAAAGGTAGGTTGTGATAGCTGATGTATGAACAAAAAGAAAGAAAAAAACCTATAATCTGAATCATAATGTTATTTCTAGGGCTGGTGAGTTCAAATAAAAATAATCAAATGTTAGGTAACTTGCTGACTGGTCAAATTTTCTCTGTAACTTGAAGTTGGAGAACATACGTTCATCTTATCACCACCTTCCATCTTTCTCAAATATAGTTTTTATAGTTTTCTATTTTCTGTTGGCTTCATCATCATATTGAAAGATTGTTTATTAATCACTCACATATGCATAGTTTTCTGCTAAATCCTATCCAATATATTTAAAATTTTGATCAGTATATGTAATATCAATTAATAGGATAGTGTTAGTTAAACCAAATTGCTAATTCAATCAGTTAGGCATTGTTAACACTTCACAGTGTTCACAGTGTTCCATGAGCATGAATTTCTCTCTTGATCCCATATAATTTTCTTACAGTTATGTGCCATTTGTCATTAGAGCAAAAGATTATATATAATTTATTGTAATGGTGGGGGAAAATAAAACCAAAATGACCCAATCCAAAGCTTAGGTTCATATTGTTGCTAGAATTATTGTATCTTCACATACTAAGGACAGCATGCTTTTACTGTCCAAGGGTGGTGTCTTGGACACTAGTTGCTTATACTCTTTTCAGAGATAAAACAGGAATTTTAGCAAATAGGAAGATTTTGTCCAAATATGAAACAAGAATTGAAGGCTAAATTTCTTCAAGGGATTAGTCATCATAAGTTTTTATTAAAAACATGTTTATTGTCATATTGTATCTGCATCTTTATGTGTTTATAGTGGGAGGGGAGACTGACAACATCAGTTCAGTCCAAACTGTTACTGGAAGTCCCCCTCAGAGATTTTATTTTTTATTTTATTTATTTAATTTTTTTGAGCCAGGGTCTCACTATGTTGCCCAGGCTGGTCTTGAACTCCTGGGCTCAAGCAGTCCTCCCACCTCAAGCCTCTGGAATAGCTGGGATTACAGGCAAGCACCACTCACTGCACCTGGCTTCATAAGTTTTTTTTTAAAGAAATTGTTTTCATCATATTTTCTGTTTGCTTTTATCTGTCACTTTGCTTTTATCTAAATACTTAATAGTTACAGTTTTCATATGTTAGTACCAAAACTTTTTACTTATTTTGTTTTAGTAGTGGGAGCTATAATTCATGTTTCAAAGCCACCTACCTGGTATGTAAAAGAACTGAGAATTTAAAAAATTTTCAAAGCTCCAAGGGGAAAAAAACCTTTCTAGTTTACGGTAATTATTAATATTTTTTCTACTTCTAGTTTGTGTATTCTTGTCTTAGTTTTCTCCATTTACTGTGATTGAAAGTTTATCTTTTTAATCAAATAACACTGAATAACTATAATATTGCAAGGTACCTTGGGACAGAACAGTTTATTTGTTCATTTAGCTGTTGTCCTTAACAGATTTATAATCTAGTAGAATTGAAGAATCCTGTTTTTGTGTCCTCAGTACAAATCAAGCGGGATGCACTTAGTAGGCACTTAATGTTTGTTGAATGCAGGAATGTGAAGGCTTCTGTCCTTAGTGGGTTTATAATCTTTTGGAAATGAGATAAATCATAAACACTTGAAAAATTGATGAAAACAAGAAAATAATTATGTAATAGTCCCAATTAAATGAGATTAATTGTAGAAAATGTTTAGCAGAGTACTGGTACATAATAAGGACTCCAAAGTGCTTATTTTCTTGCCATTTGATTGAACATTAATGTAAGTCCCATAAAGCGGTAGAATAATATTTACATACATGGTTTTTGGGGGTTTGTTTGTTTGTTTGTTTGTTTATTTATTATTTATTTAGATGCAGAGTCTCGCTCTATTGCCCAGGCTAGAGTGCAGTGGCGTGATCATAGGTCACCGCAACCTCAAACTCCTGGGCAAGTGATCCTCCTCCTTCAGCCTCCTGAGTAGCTGGGACTACAGGCATGTATCACGACACCCAGCTAATTTTTCTGTTTTTAGTAGAGACAAGGTCTCGCTCTTGTTCAGGCTAGTCTTGAACTCCTGACCTCAAGCAGTCCTCCCACCTCAGCCTCCCAGAGTGCTAGGATTACAGGTGTGAGCCACCACGCTTGGCCTATTT
This sequence comes from Daubentonia madagascariensis, assembly GCA_023783475.1. Classification (NCBI taxonomy): domain Eukaryota; kingdom Metazoa; phylum Chordata; class Mammalia; order Primates; family Daubentoniidae; genus Daubentonia; species Daubentonia madagascariensis. The sequence goes on along the minus strand of JAKFHU010001035.1, from coordinate 31,349,550 downwards.
TGTTTTTAAATAGAAAATAAGAAACGCTCTTGGTTTTGAGGGAAGGGATTTCTGTGATCAGAGGAGGTTCAGACTAGGACATTGGTAGAATTTGAAAATGAAAGAGCATTTGGGGATAAGAGGGAGTGGAGAAGAGTATAAACGAAGGCATGGAGCTGGGAAAGTTCAGGCAGTATCTGAAGATGAATTGTCTGCTTTGGTTGGAGCATAAGATGTGTGAGTAGGGATTGTGAAAGACAAAGCTAGAAAGAAAAGTTGGGAACAGATTGTGGGTAGCCTTATACCACAGGGAAGAGTTAGGGTTTTGTCTACATAGAACCTTAGATTTATAGATTCATAATTTATGCAGAGAGAATGAATGCTTTAAATATGAAAAGTGTTGCCCCTTGAAGAATGCTTCTTTAGAGATTATATACCTGTCAAAAGATAATTTTATTTGCTTAAAACAAGTTTAAAACTCCTTTGGAACTTTCTAACCATAAACAAAAGCATACATTTTAGAAGACTTGTCATTTGCAAAGGATACTTTTTGAAAACTTTGCAAATCCTAAATTTTAAATTTAAGAGCTCTTTGTGTGGGATCCTTACTTTCTCTGAATTATATTTCCATTGAGAGTCATGTTTCTTATATATACTCATATTCTACAATTTAATATTCTTTTAAACTTTAATGAAAGTTTTATTTCACTTGATAAATTGTTTTTGCTGCAGTTGGAGCATTTGCTAAATCAGTTTAATAATTTTTGAGGGGAGGGGTATAGAACATTTGGTGGACTTGTTCACATTAATAGCTACAAGCTGTTACCAAATTTGACATTCTGTTCTTTTTCTGATTAAAAGCAGTCATTTTCTTAGTCCTTATATTTTTCTTTTCCCAACAACATTACTAGCAGTTTGGTTTGGTTTTCATGGGGGGCATTTTTAATCAAGAAACTCAGTTTTAAAGGTAAATTTTTTAGAGTTATTGCCTTTGAACTTTAAGACACAAATGCTCGGTGTTAGGCTAGACACATGCATTTAGCCTCTGGATTAGACCTCTGTCCTCTCCATTGCCTTAACAAAGTGTCTTCTGGGAGGCTCTCAAAACGATGGTAACCATGAATGTTAAATCTCTGGATGTCATAGTCTGCTATACTGTATATCAACAGGAATTCCTCCCCTTGATTGATACCTTATTCTCTCACTCCTTCTTCTATGTGTGTGTGTATGTGTGTGTACATACGTGTACACCTATATACAGTCATCCCTTGATATCTGCGAAGGATTGGTTCCCCCCAAGGTACAAAAATCTGTGGATGCTAATGTCCCAAGTTCTTTATATAAAATGTATAGTATTTGCATATAACCTCTGCATATCTTTCTGTATACTTTAAGTCATCTCTAGATTACTTATATTAATACAATGTAAATGGTATGTAAATAGTTGTTATATTGTGTTGCTTTATAATTTGTATTATTTTTATTGTTGTATTATTTTTAATTTTTATTTTTTTGAGTGTTTTTGATCAGCAATTGAATCATAGATATGGAGGGCCAGTTAGCGGGCGTGGGGGTGTTTTTTTTTTTTTTTTTAACTGAACTTTCTAGCCCTTTGAGCAAATGTCAGGAACATTTGTAAAGATTTGAAAGATAGGAGGATGTGCTGTGGGAACTGACTGGTTGGAGGCCTGAGGGAATCTTCATGAGATCTCAAGAAACCTACTGATGTATAGTCATTTATATGCTACTGTAAGATGATAATGTGGGTGTAATTGATTTCGTGCTTTAAATGAGAATTTGGGCAGTTGAGGGTTTCCCATATAGGAAAATCTATATTTGTAACCATACATTTAGGGATGAAGGGATTGCTTTGTGAAAGGATACAACACTATCTCCTATAGCATTTCAGAGGTAATGGATCATTGAAAAAAATTCCTTTTTTGAAAAGGAATAGATAAATAAAAATGGTACAGTAATTTTATTTATTAGGAAAATTTCAGGAAACTCACTAGTTTGTTAAAAGGTAAAGCTAACTGTAGTAGATACCAGATTAAAATACAGTGGAGTTGAACATCTGTATTTGACTCCAGAGTTAAATAGGCATCCCCTTGTTTTATGTTTGTGTTTATTTTTATATTCATTGCTTTTATCTTTAACTGTGTTTCTGGTTCTAGGTACATATACCATATGCTACTGGTACACATATGTTTCATGTAACATATGTTTCATCCACTGGACTGTGAGCTCTGTTCTGTTTTGTCACTACTTAATTCCAGTGGCAATAACTGTGCTTGGTACAAAGTAGGTGCTCAGTTAATATTGTTAAATGAATGAATTTGAATATTTGACTGTATCACTTGAATCCTCATTTACTAGAATACTGTACTATCTTGTGTTAGCTTTTTTGTGGACCTATGTGTGCTGGTCTTGTATCCTAACTAGATTGGAAGTACATTTTGAGTAGGAACTTGGTTTTCTTTGTCTTTCCTATATTCTCATTTATAGCAATTTGGACCTTGATGGGCAGTAGGTATTTCCAAAACACATAATTGAACTGAAAAACGTTGGTGGATTTTATTTTCTTATCAGGAGACTGCTAAAAATACAGTCATAAATAAGGAATTTGGAAAAGAATCAAAGAGCTAGTATCTACTCGTTTGTTAGCTTGAGGGCCTGTGTAAGACTCCATACTTCTGTGGTGTGAAGAGCTAGGGTTCTGGAACAGTTCTGTTCCTTGCTCCTTAACAGCCTATTTACTTTATTTTTGGCCTTCTAACTGTTTACAGATGGTATAAATCAGTAGTTCTCCAAGTGTGGTCCCAGATCAGCAGGATTAGTATCACCTGGGTACTTGCTAGAAATGCAAATTCTTGGGCCCCACTCCAGAGCTACTGAATCAGAAACTCTGAGGGTGGAGCCCAAACAGTCTGTGTTTTAACAAGTCCTCTAGGTGATTCTGATGGTAAAGTTTGATGTCACTAAATGATGACACTGTTTTTAAGAGAGAGGGCTATAGGCAATGATTATGTGCCAGAGAAAACCAACTAGTAGCCTAGATTTGAGAGCATAAGGTAATCCAGTGCTTTACAGAAGGATAGAGGGTAGTTTATAGAAAGCATTAAGACATAAAGCAGATTACTGAAACTTCATTGTACACTATTTCTTAGTTTAGGTAAACCATATCATTGATTTTTACTTACCAAATATTTCTTCTGTTATTTGTAAGTTTGCATTCAGATTGAAAGATGAGAACTTTAAATTAGTCAAGTTTTCTAGTACTTTATTTTAGATTTTTGTAAAAGTGAATGCTTTTTCCTTCCCATAACAGGTGACTAAGAAACAACTGGAAAGTATCCAACCCAAGTATTTTCTGTATTTTTCTCTTTGAATATACTTTTTAGTGATTTCAATTTTGAATTCTAACCCTTTCTAATTTTAGAGTACAAGGTAGTTTAAAATTTTCAGTAAATTAAGTGGTATGTTTTAAATATTTTAATTATTAGATACTGTGTGTGCAGATAAACCTGTTTAGTTATAGAAGATTTATATTCCTTATATATATCCTTTTGACAAATTAGAATTGAAAGTAATATACAAATAAATTTTATGTTTACTATATAGACTTAAGTGGTAAAATATCCACCTACTGTTGTGTTTATCTTTTTTGTTTCTAATGCTTAGGAAATGAAAGGTCTAATTTTAGGTATACTGTGAAAAAAACATGGAATTTTAATGTTCGTTTTTCCTTGAAGACAATTCCAAAGTTTTCATTTCAAAAATATATGCCATTGTCATTAGATTTACTTGTACAGATAAACGGCAGTATGAAGAGTTATAAATTTTTTTACATATTTTAATTGTAACACTTGAAAGCTATTTTCACACCTTATCTACTTGACCAGATTGACTTTCTCTAGTTTTTCTAATTTTTTCTTAAGATATCAATTGCTTGTCTTAATCTCACTTTTGTTCCCCTGAACTCTGGAAAGTTTAAGACTCTGTGAGAATATGGAGGTAATATTGGTGCAGGCAGAGGTGAGATTTCTAAAAAAGTAGTCAAAATGTAACTTAATAGTATGTGGAGAAGTAAAAAGAAAAAAAAAGTAGTTGAATTCATCACTTTCATATCACCAGATGAGATTGGAGGCCAGGTAATATATTTGCTCTGTAACTAAAGATCTTTGTCTCTTATTTCTGAAGGAACTCTGTTGTAGTGATGTGTTGGGAGAACTTTTAAGAGTCCCTTTGGGCTATTGCAGTTCTGTCATATTCTCACTGCTGATACCCCCATGCATTGGGTGTGTGCCTTGAGTTTTCCAAGTGGTAATTCATTCATGATCTTGGACCATCACCTTGATTCATTTGTGAGAATGCTGTCCCCTTTAGGGTTACAAAACACTCAATCTCTTGGTTCTTCTTTTTTTTTCTCTGTAAAAATAATGAGTTTCGAATGGAACATTCAAGACAGTTTATAGACTGGCAGCTTGTGGGACCAGATCTGGTGGATGAGTTTTGTTTGACTGTAATAGTTTTCAATTAAAAGACCCTTAAGCATTACATGTCTGTGGTACAGTAGGTAATAAATAGGTAACCAATAGGTAATAAGAGGTGGGGAAGTGTAAAGGTGAGTTTAACTCATGTTCCTTTGTCTCTCAGTCACCCAGTTACCTTTGGAAACATTCACAGTTACTACATAGTTGTGAATTATGCCAGAGATATTACCTGTACATAGAAGCATAATGATGTATTGACCTTTTTTTTTAAGAAAACTGAATGATTTCAAACTGCACACATTGTTCTGTGTCTTGCCTTTTTTCATTTAATCTATCTTGGTATCATTATCAGTATATTTAGAGTGTCTTTGTAACAGCTGCATAATATTTTTTCATATAGATATATTCTACTTTTTCTTCCTCTTTCTTTTCACCTTTTTTCCATCCATCCCTTTCTTCCTTGCAGTCTTCTTTTCTGTTTACTACCCTCCCCCTGCCTGTTCAATTAAATAATACATTTCAGACAACAGTATACTGTTATATCTGGAGAATCTTTAGCTGGGATTTAATCTTTATTTTCAAAGGGTAAGAATTCATACCAATTATTACGTTTTAGACTCAGGTTGTTTTTATAGACGGAATTAGCTTCCTTGTGAAGGAGCATGTGTTTTAAGACTTTTGTTTCTAACTTTCTAAGTTTTCTAAAGGTAAAAAAAATTTAAGAAGTCGATACTATTCTCATAGAGTCTTCTACTCTATTCCCAAGGTCTTAGTTCAGGTCCTAATTTTCTTCTAATGTACTTATAATTTATTTAACCAGTCCCATCTAGATGGACATTTGAGTTGTACATACATTCTTGTCTGTGTTTTAGTAATATATCATTTCACATATGTGTACATTTAAGGGATAACATTCTAAAATTGCTGAGTTAAAAGGCGTGCGCATTTACAAACTTGATAGGTATTGTCCGCTGTAAAGTGAACCTGATTTACACCACCACAGCTAACATACAGATGCCTGTTTTTCGACATATTATATTATTAAATTATTGAACTTAATCAGTCTAATGGAAAATGAGAAATCTGATTATACTTCTAATTGGCATTTCTCTTATGTTTGAGGTTGAGCATCTTTTTAGTATGTTTGAGTCTTTTGTATGTCCTTTCTGTCAGCATGTCCTTTGTGTGTTTTTCTTTTGAATTCTTGGTCTTTTTCTTATTGATTTATAGGTACTCTTTATATAGTAAGAAAAAGAAACCCTTGTGATATGTGATATTATTACTTTTCCTATTTTGTTTTGACATTTGTCAGGAATAGTCTTATTTTTTATAATAGTTTTTCAGTAACTTTTTTATTGCTTTATAAAAATATTCTATTTTTTTGAGGTAAAATTTATTAGTCTTTTATGGCTTTAGGTTTTGTCTTATGTTCAGAAAAGCATTGCCAACCCTGAGATTATTAAAACAAAAACAAACCCTGTTTTTTCTTCTAATATTTTGGGTTCACTTAAACTATTTTTTATCCATATGGCATTTGTTTTGATGTGAGAAATGTTTTCCTGATGGCTGCCCATCATCACTTATAGAATAATCTACCGTTCCCCCAATGATGTGCAGTGCCACCTTTAGCTTATACTGAATTTCTATATATAATATATTTGGGTTTGTTTTGGGGTTGCTCTGTACCATATCTCTGTATGTTCATGCATCAGTGCCATTTTTAAGTGAATATAGATTTACAATGTTTTAAATTATTTTAGGGCTTTTAAAGAAATTTTTTGGTTTATTATTTTTCCATATGAACTTTGGAATTATCGTGTATGATTTTGTTTTTAAGTCCTGCTAGTATTTTAATTGAGCTTGCATAATATTTAAAGTTAATTTAGGGAGAAATAAAATTATTGTAATGCTTAGTCTATTTACTTCAGAACATGGTATTTTTTCTCATCTGTTCAGGTCATTTTGTTTTGTGCCCCTTAGTAAAGCATTTAAAATTTTCTTTGTATAACTCTTATTTTTTTTTCTAAAGTTTATTTTAGTCATCCTATCATTTTTGTTATTGTAAATGGGAGTGTTTTCTTTCATTATATCTTCTGTTTTTATAGAAGCCCATGGGTTTTGGCTATTATTATTATTTTTGAGACAGGTTTTTCTCACTCTGTTGCCCAGACTGGAATGTAGTGGCGTGATCACAACTCACTGCAACTGCCAACTCCCAGGCTTAAGTGATTCTCCTGGCTCAGCCTTCCGAGTAGCTAGGACTACAAGCATGCGTCACCACACCTGGCTAATTTTTTTTTATTAATTTTTTTTTGTAGAGGCAGAGTCTCACTATGTCACCCAGGCTGGTCTTGAGCTCCTGGCCTCAAGTGATCCCCCTGCCTCAGCCTACCAAAGTGCTGGGATTCCAGGCGTGAGCTACCACATCTGGCCCGGTTTATTAATTTGATATGCAACTACTTTACTTAAATTCCTCTATTTTTTTCTTTTTTTGGGGGGGGGTGGGTTTCCTGCAAGAACCAGAAAACCTGCTAGACAAATTCTAAAAGAGCTGTAACACTTCCTCTATTTTTGAGTGAATAATTTATCGTCTATTTTCTTGGATTTTCCTGGTATCCATTCATATCATTGGCAAATAATGACGTTTCTTCTTTCTATTTTTATACTTACTTCTTTCTTGACTAAATTACATTAGCCAGCACCTCCAGAACAATGTTAAATATTTGTGGTGAAAAATGAACCTCCTTGTTTTGCTCCTGACTTTATTTTCAGTACTTCAAGGGTTTCCTTAATACTGGCTTTTCACTTAAGATTGTGTGTATCTTATATTAAGGAAGTTGCATGGTGTTTGTTTCAAAATTTAAAAAGAAATTAAATCTTAAACCGACAGAAAAGTTGCAAAGGCAGTACAAAGAATTTTTTTTTTCCTGAACCATTTGAGGTCTAGTTGTCAACCAACTTGATGTCCCACTTCCTCCCACCAAATATTTGTGTTTATTTCCTACAACCAAGTGCTATCCTATGTAACCAAACACATACAGCCATCAAAGTCAGGAAATTAACACTGATACATTACTACTGTCTAATGCTCAGACCCCATTCACATTTTGCCAGTTGTCCCAATAATGTCATTTTATAGCCTAATATAGACCAGAATTGTGTACTGCCATTTGTTTTTCACATCTCTTAGTTTCCCTCAGTCTGGAACAGTTTTTCCTTGGATTTTCATTGATTAACACTTTTGAAGATTATAAGAAAGTTAATGTAAAAGGTCCTTCAGTTTGAGTTTGCCTGATGTTTCGTTATGATTGGTTTCAGGTTATGCATCTTTGACAGGAATGTCACAGGGGCATTTTGTGATCATAAAGAAATATCACAAATATTCCTATTACTTTTCTTTTTTTTCCCCAGGCACACCCATCTTCTTTGTAATCATTTTCTTAGACAACTTCTGGGCCTTTTTTTAATATTGAGTATTCAACCAATCTAGTCTGTGAATTGATCGGAGGATAGAGAAGCCAAGTGTAGTAGGAAAGTAGGGAAGTAGTTAATGGGTTGGAGACTGAGTCACAATAAAGACTTCAGAGTATTATAGGCTGAAGTTTCAGAATCATCTAGGACCAATGATGGTGGCAGGAATACAAAATAAGCCGAAGAGTGTAGGGAGGACAAAATTGATAATTGATATTATTACTTTGAATGTTTGATTGCATTGATTAGATTATTACTTTTATTAAAGCCATTTTAAAGAGTATTTAAGATTCTATGCCAAAGCATTGTCTGGCCAAACAAGTTGGGCTGTCATTTCCTTTTGACAAGACTTTCATTTTTATCAGCATGTATTATTACTATTCTGCTTAGGTAACATAATTATTTCATTGCAGAATATATAATTTCAAAAAGGTTTATGATCATTGAAGTATAAATAGATATTGTGGATACTTGATGCTTTTTCCTCTGTTTACAATTGAATTGTTTTTAAACTACTTTAAATTATTTCAGTAAGATAAATATAATCCTTTTAAATTGTAATGTAAATAAGAGCTCATTGAAATGAAAACAAAACCATAACACTGCTTGTATTTTGAAGGTTATTAGAAGCTTGGTAAGTTGGATTTTATGTTCATTGTGGTACTGAATGTGTAGAAATGAGTCTCATTCAAACTAAGTAGAATTAAGTTTAATGGCTTACTAACTAAACCTTGGTTGGACTCTCTCCACAATTCCTTAGGGATGTGGTAAGGTCATCTTTAAATGTAAACTTCTTGCTTACTTAAATGGAAAGCACCGAGGATATATAAATAACATTGTTATCTATCTGTGTGGGTTAATATAATAGAAATGGGAGGAGTGCATGTGAGAATAGTGGAATTGATAGCTTGTTCCTGAGGGCCCTTAAATACCTGATTTTTAAACACCAAGCTTTTAGAGGTATTATGAGTTACTTTCACAATTAGTGTTTGCAACATTCCTTAAGTGGAAGGTATTATTTCAATTCTAAATGTCTTTTTAATTATTTTGGAGAGCAGCTCTTTCTTAGCCCCTCTGTTTTACTGAAGATAAAAGTTGTTTAAGTGTGTTTCATGTTAAAATGTAGGGTTTTAGTAATTCTTTTGGGGGGGAGGCAGGAATGGGCAGAAGACCATTGTCTCTGATTTTCCTTTTTCTAACTTTCGATTTCTTTGTTCCTGCATCTTATATTTCCTAAAAGAGGGTGGGACAAAGGGTGGGGATTAAGAAAAGGAAGCAATTTATTGTTTGTAGGGGAGGTCCAGGATAAAGTCATTTAAGACAAGGAATCCCTCATAAAATTTAAATATATGGTAAAGCTTTTGCAAGGGGATTATACGAACTGATTTTGCTTTCTCCTCTTTATTCTAGAGAAACTCTCTCAATGGTGTAAAAGACAAACACTTGGGCAAACTATCCTGTACACCTTGCATATGTTTGTGTTTATATTGGTTGTTTTAGATTATTATGTTTTAGGATATAGACTACCAGTTGTAACATGCCTACTCTGAAGTAAAATATATACAGATGTCCTTTTTTTTTTTTAACCTTAAGCTTTTCCCCCTTTGCAGCCAATGCTTTTTTATATTCTTATATACTTTGTGATAGATTTGTAAAGGAAATGTTTTTGCATCTTACTGTTCTAACTTCCAAAGGTTTTTTTCCTCAACTGAGTTTTTAAAAAAATTTATTTGGTCTAAACTGAGTTTTATCTTTCTCTCTCCTACTCAGGCCCAGATTGCCTTCCTTCAGGGGGAAAGAAAAGGTCAGGAAAATTTGAAGAAGGATCTTGTGAGGAGAATCAAAATGTTGGAGTATGCTCTGAAACAGGAAAGGTAATTCAGTAAAATGAAAGATAGTGTTCTCTTAAATGTTGGAATAATTTTTCCATCATTCCTAAAATCAAATTTTAATACTATACACTCTTGAGTTCAGGAGTATCTGTGATAAACTTTTTTATGAATGGTCATAATATGTTAATTTTGTAATGGATAGTTTGATAATAATGATCAATAAACTGAAAAATTTTAGCAACATTTCTTCCCTACTCTGTCCTTTTTTAAGAAACATGTGTTTGTGCTCTGAACTATTAATACCCATTTCTTTTTAGAGTTGAAACAGTTACTGAATTGTAAAGAAAATTTCTGTAATGCTTATTCCCTTTTCCTGTCATTTAATATTACTCAATTTGATGCATTTTATTAAGAAAAAAATTGCTCTGGCAGATTATGTTGAGAATCTTTATAGACTTTTTGTATTTTGTTTCTTTGCTCTCAGCTGTTCCTATCTCTCCAGAAGCTAATCTTACCCTTTTGCTTTGCTAGTGTTTAAGATACTCAAGTAACTAAATTTGGGTCACAAGTAAAGGAAAATAGGTCATGAATGAGAGTTTTGGAAATTATCATATGAAATTAAGTTTATTTGCTTTAATGAATAGTCTTTGGATTTTTTTGTCAGCAGTCTGAGACAGTTCATTGTTTTAGATAATCGAGTTCTTGATAGGTAGTGTTGGAATTCTCTATTTTGCTACTTTTTTGCTTTGTTTTTGATGATCACTTGTTTTTCTCATTTTTTTGAAGTTGGGAATGGGCTGTTTGCAAAACTACCACAAAATAGCATTTAGCAGATGATATTTGTAAATATCAAGAAATAGATAAAACTTTACTAGAACTTGTGTTCACTTTCATGTAGGATCTTTAAATGGCACAAGTGATTGAAAATAGGTTGATCTCAGCGAAAAGTGTTTCTTTTCATACCTTGAGAGGTTGACTGAAAGTTGTATTGGTGAGAGGGAAAGAAAAACACTTTTTTAAAAATATATAATTTGGGAATATTTGAGGTTTTAAATCGCCTAAATTGTAGACTTAACCAAAGAGAGAATAATAATAATAATGGCAACTATTTATTGAGTAGCTACTGTATATCAGGCCCTGAGGCTTAAAAACTTAAGTAATTTGTGTAGAGTAGCAGAGCTATATAGAGAGAGCTTTGATTCAGATTTCTCAGGTCTTTCTGGTTCTGGAGCCTGTACTCTTTACCAGTACATTATGTTATCTTATAAGAGAGGAGAATTGAAATATATAAATACTAGAGTAACCAGGGGCAGAGTGTGTGTACGTGTGTGTATCTGGACTTGTGAACCACAGAAGTTCAGTAAATTATGGTAAGTGCTATGCTAGAAGTCTGTGCACGGTATGGTGAGGTCACAAAGAAGGGAGTTACTACCATCTGGAAGATAGAAAGGAAGACATAATTAGGAGGAGGTGAGGCTTGAATGGCATCAAATAAGAAGGTGATTGCCAGACAGGCAAGGTGCAGGGAGTAGGGAGAACATGTTTGATATGAAACAAAGCAGTTTGTTGTGTTCAGAAGTTTATAATCATTGTGTATGGAGAGTAGTAGGATGTTAGTCATTTGATGACCGATAATGGTAGACGGGGTAAGAATTAGATCGTGGCTGGGTACGGTGGCTCATGCCTTTAATCCTAGCACTTTGGGAGGCTGAGGTGGGAGGATCACTTGAGGCCAGGAGTTCAAGAACAGCCTGGGCAACAGAGCAAGACCCCATCTCTAAAAAAGAAATAGAGAAATTAGCCGTGTGTGGTGGCATGCTCCTATAGTCCCAGCTACTCGGGAGGCTGAGGCAGGAGGATCCCTTGAGCCCAGGAGTTTGAAGTTTCAGTGAGGTATGATGACACCACTGCACTCTAGTCTGGGCAGCAACCCAGACCCTGTCTCAAAAAAAAAAAAAAAAAAGAGTCACATCATGGACAGCCTAACCGAGGAGTTCAGATTTTAATCTTACCCATAACAGGGAATATGGAATATTTTCAAAAGCTTTTTATTCTAAAGTGATCTCAAACTAACAGAAGAGTTGCAAGAACTCTTGCATATCCTTTACCAAGATTCACCAATTGACATATTGCTATATTTGCTTTATCATGCTTGCTCTCTATACACATATTGCTTTTCTTCTATGTCATTTTTAGTTAGTTTGCCCCTGAATACCTCAGTGTATATTTTCTACAGCAAGGACATTCCATTATATAATCACAGCACATTATCAAATTAAGGAAATTTAACATGGATATAATTCTGTTCTCTATATAGTCCATATTTAAATGTTCCGATAATAATATTTATAGCATTTTTTTTCTTGGTCCAGAATCCAGTCTAGGATCCAGTCTGGGAATATATATTGCATTTAACTGTTACGCACTTGAAAGGTTTTAAGCATGAAATATGTTTTAGAAAAATCACTCTGACCACAATGTGGGAGATAGACTGGAAAGATCTGTTAATAAAGGCAGGAACATTGTAATAGTCTAAGATGAGAGATGATAACATAGTAGCTGCTGAAATAGAGAGGCATCAGCTGTAAAAAATTTTAAGTAGAATCCATAAAATCTAGAGATGATATCAAAATTTTGAGATGATATAGAGTGAGGGAGAAAGATAACTCAAGGATGACTTGGCCAGGTGCGATGGCTCATGGCTATAATCCCAGCACTTTGGGAGGCTGAGGTGGGAGGATCGTTTGAGGCCAGGAGTTTACAACCGTCCTGGGCAAAATAGACCCCATCTCTGCAATAAAAAAAAAAAAAATTTAGCTAGGCATGGTGGCACACATCTGTAGTTCCAGCTACTCAGGAGGCTGAGGCAGGAGGATTGCTTGAGCCCAGGGATTCAAGGCTGCCGTGAGCTATGATCATGTCACTGCATTCCTGGGTGACAGAATGAGACCCTGTCTCTTAAAAAAAAAAGAAAAGTCCCAAGTTTCTGCTGGCTTGAAAGACTGTGTGAATTATGAGTGAGAGTTTTAGAAGTTATCAAATGAATTAAAAATGAAGAATAAGGATTAAAGAGCAGTAATGGGTGGGGGACCCATGAATAGAGATATATACTTGGGAATCATCAATATTATTGTGGGTGAGGAACAAGTGTCATGGAAAGAGAAGAGAGAGCTAGCAGCAGCCATAGGAAATAGAAATGTTTGAAGAGAAGACAGAGGAAGAAGAGCCAACAAAGGAAAAAGGAGAGAATAGTATTTTGGAAATAAGATAAAGAAGGGAGTTAAATAATTGAAGATGGTAAGCAGACTCCAAGTAAGTTGAGTACTGAAAATGTCGTTTGGATTTGCCAGTTGGGAGCTTGTTGGTACCCTTAACAGCAGCTTCAATGAGGTAACAGGAACTTATGCCAGATCAGAAGGGATTGAGAGGTGAGAAGAATAAAGTAGCAACAAATATAGTTGCTTATATTTTCAAGAAGTTTGACTTTGAAGAACAGAAGAGATAAAAATCTGGCTAAATCTAGGGAAGATTTTTTTTTTTCTCTTTCTTTCCTTAACTAATGGGATGCTCCTGGAAAAGAGTCCCTGATTTTGTATCTTTTGAAGTTTATGGAATGATTTGGGATTATTCCTGATGTAATGGCACTATTGAAGTGTAAAAATTAAGCATTTATTGTGGCTTGAAGCTCTAAAACATTTTTTTTTTTACACTCTGAAATATTTTTTTAAAACTTAATGCCAGGAATTTTAAAAAGTTTTTGGGGCTGTAGAACATTTTAGTTCTTTTCATTCTGAAATTATTTCTCCAATGCCTTAATGCCAGAAATTTAAAGAATTTTTATTTATTTATTTTTATTTCAATAGATTCTGGGAATACAAGTGTTTTTTGTTACATGGATGAATTGTATAATGCTAAAGTCTGGGCTTTTGGTGTACCCATCACTAGAATGGTGTACGTTGTACCCAATACGTAATTTTTTATCCCTCACCCTCTTCCATCCTCTCCCTTCTTTATTTCCAATGTCCATTACATCACTTTATGGCCATATATACCCATTGCTTAGCTCCAACTTATAAGTGAGAACATGTGGTATTTGTTTTTCCATTCCTGAGATAGTTTGCTTAGAATAATGGTTTCCAGTCCCATTCAAATTGCAGCAAAAGATATTATTTCATTCCTTTTGATGGCTGAGTACTCCATGGTGTGTGTGTGTATATATATATGTATACCACATTTTCTTTATCCATTCATCAGTTGATAGGCACTTAGGTTGATTCCATATCTTTGCAATTGTGAATTGTGCTATGGTAAATGTTTGGGTGCAGATGTCTTTTTGATGTAATGACTTCTTTTCCTTTGGGTAGATACCCAGTAGTGGGATTGCTGGATCAAATGGTAGGTCTACTTTTAGTTCTTTGAGGAATCTCCATACTATTTTCCATAGAGGTGGTGCTAAATTACATTTCCACCAACAGCATATGAGCATTCCCATTTCACTATATCTGTGCCAACATTTATTATTTTTTGACTTATTAGTAATGGCCATTCTCCCAGGGCTAAGGCGGTATTGCATTGTGGTTTTAATTTGCATTTCCCTGATGATTAATGATGTTGAGCATTTTTTCATATGTTTATTGGCCTTTGTCCGTTGTATAGTTTGCAAATGTTTTCTCCCATTCTATAGGTTGTCTGTTTACTCTGTTGATTATTTCCTTTGCTGTGCAGAAACTTCTTAGCTTAATTAAGTCCCATTTATTTATTTGTGGTGGTGTTGTATTTGCTTTTGGGGTCTTAGTCATAAATTCTTTGCCTAGGCCAATGTCCAGAAGAGTTTTTCCTACATTTTCTTCTAGAATTTTTATGGGTTCAGGTCTTATATTTAATTCTTTAATCCATCTTGAGTTAATTTTTGTGTATGGTGAGAGATAGGAATCCAGTTTCATTCTTCTGCATGCAGCTATCCAATTTTCCTAGCACCATTTATTGATAGGATGTCCTTTCCCCAGTGAATGTTTTTGTCTGCTTTGTTGAAGTCGGTTATAGCTATATGGTTTTATTTCTGGGTTCTCTATTCTGTTCCATTGATCTATGTGTCTACCTTTATGTTTTGGTTACTATAGCCTTGTTGTATAATTTGAAGTCTGATAATGTGATGCCTCCAGATTTGTTCTTTTTTCTTGGGATTGCTTTGGCTATTCGGGCTCTTTTTCGATTCCATATGAAATTCAGGATTGTTCTTTCTAGTTCTGTGAAAAATGGCATTGGAATTTTGATGGGAATTGCATTGAATCTGTAAATCACTTTGGGTAGTATAGACATTTTAACAATATTGATTCTTCCAACCCATGAGCATGGGACATTTTTCCGTTTGTGTCATCTCTGATTTCTTTCATCAGTGTTTTGTAGCTTTTCTTGTAGACATCTTTCACCTCCTTGGTTAAGTATATTTCCAGGTATTTTATTTTCTTTGCAGCTGTTGTAAATGGTATTGAGTTCTTGATTTGACTCTCAGATTGACTGTTATTAGTGTATAGAAATGCTACTACTGACTTGTGTATGTTAATTTTGTAACCTGAGACTCTACTGAATTTAGTCAATTCTAGGAGTCTTTCGGAGGAATCTTTAGGATTTTCTAGGTATAATATAATATCATTGGCAAACAAGGATAGTTTGACCCCCTCTTTTCTGATTTGGGTGTCCTTTATTTCTTTCTCTTGCACAGTTGCTCTGGCTAGGACTTCCAGTACTATGTTAAACTAAGAAAAGAAGACCAAACCAAACCCAAAGATATCAGACAAAAAGAAATAATAAAGATCAGAGCAGAACCGATGAAATTGAAACCAAGAAAACAATACAAAGGATCAATGAAAGGAAAAGTTGGTTCTTTGAAAGGATAAACAAAATCAAAAGACTACTAGCTAGATTAACCAGGAATGAAAGAGAAAGTATTCACATAAACTCAATCAGAAATAAAAAAGGAGACATTACAATTGATACCATAAAAAAAATTTGCTGAGGAAAATTTGAAACACAAATGAAGAGAGACTAATATCTTTTATGTACATCTTCCAACTTTAACAGTTAATGTTTTTGTCAGTCTTGTTTCACCTTGATCTGTTGAAGTGTATTCCAGACATTTTATCATTTCACCTGTATACACATAAGTATTGATCATGTTTTTGCATTGCTGTGCTGTTGGTTTTCTAAACAGTCCCACTTTAAGATCCAAAATTAAGTAAAACTGAATCTTTAACGTTGGAAGGATTGCTCACCTAGCAATGGATTTATTAAAGAATTCCTTAATGTGTGATAAAATTTACAAAATAAGAAAATTGAATATGATTTTTTAAGATTCCACACTATATAATCTGAGGTTTATTCAGGAACATCTATACTGAGCAACCTCAAATACTATATAAAATATAATTCTGAAACATTTCTCCCATTTTTCCCATTTCTCTCTGTTCACTGCCACTTTTCTTTTGTCTACACTACTGTAATAACCTAACTGTCCTCCTTGCCACTAGTATTTCCATATTCTAATTCATCTTTCATGTCCATAGGATTCATTTTCTAAAACGTAGACATGATAATCATGTTATATTGCTACTTAAAAATACCTGGATAATTTCAAAGTTCTTCTTAGTAAAATGCTTCACAACCAGTCCCTCTTTATCCCTTCTCTGACTCCATTCCTTCTATACGTTTTGGGCACTAAATGCACTGTTTACTGTTTTTTGACCCACTGTGTTTTTTATTTTTCATGTTTATAATGTTCCTTGTGACAGAAATACCCTCCCCATCAATCCACTTATCTGATTGGAAAGCTCTACTGGTTTTTTGAGGTTTAGCTAAAATCTCAAAGGTGTTACCTTCTTTTCAGTAGCTTTCTTTGACACCAACTTTGACAGGATTAGATAATTCCTTATCTGCATTCCTGTAACACATGATATAACCCTTACAGCTCTTAGCACAGTGTGCTACAGTTATTTATATTCTTGTCTCTTAGGCATCTCCTTGCCTCCACCCTTAGGTTATTCCCAGCAGCCAGCACAGTGCCTGGCATAATCATAGGAATGCAATAATAGTTCATTGAAATTAATCAAATTATTTTTTAAATCAACATTTAAGATGTGACTGGGATGCTATGTTATATTCCTGGCACATTAGGTATAATAATATGCTCTGAAACAAAGCTAGGATGAGACTTCTTTAGTGTATTAAAATTATTAAACAATTTTTATGCTATTTTATCCAACAAAGACTATTTGGGGAGTCTAGCTATGTATCAAACATGGAGTTGTTAGACATGAGATTGCTTATTTTGTCAGAATTAGAGAGAGTAGTGAATAAGAAAGATTGGTAACATAGTGAGTTGAAGTGTTAAAATAATGGGAAACAATATGAGTGAGAAGGTATTTTTTAGCATATTGGTTTCAAAAGGAATGTCATTAAGCTTGAAGAGAGTTCTGTGAGAAAAATATTTTTTAGTGAATTTGACAATTCAATAGGGAGACCCTGATATAAGGGACCATAGCTTGTGGTAACCACAATAGTTCTTTACATATTTTGTCTTTGTCTAATTTTTTATGAAATGTTAGCTGTTAATATGTTATTTTTGTTACATTTATTTTGTAGAATATTTTCTATTGCCTTTTTTGTAAATTCTGTTGCAATTTTTCCTAAGACCACTAGAATGCACTATAATGCAGTATTTTGTGTTTGAAAATATTTTTCTTTTTTTACATATGTGTAAAAAATATAAATAAACTCCATAAAATTTTATTGCCACTATTATTTAAAAAGCTTTAATATAATCTGTCCTCAGGCTAATTGTGTTCAGTTGCTATTTTGGCTTCTAGGAGGTGTCGTTATTTTTTCTCGTGGTAAATGGAGTATGTTTCTGGAAAATCGAAAGAGGACAGTTACGTTAAGAACTTGATTCCTTTCTGGTAACTGCAGGTCAAATTAGTGTCTTTAAATCTTACCCTCTAATAATCAGCATTATTACAAATACATTGACGTAGAATAGGAAACATTTAGTCCAGTGGTGAAATCTTTGTGGTTAAGGGATGCATTGGGAATAGTTGTTGTGGATAATTTGGACCAAACATATTTACTAAAAACTTTAAAAATATATATATACGTATAGGTAATTAACCAAATAACAACAAAAAGAGTCTTCCTTCTGCCTCAGTTCACTGATTTCCCTTCCTGAGGAAATCTTAACTGATATCTTATGTCATGTATCCTTCCAGAAGTAATCTATGTAAATGAAACATATATATCCTTTTAAAAAACATGTATGGAGGCATATTATACATAGTATTTTGTACCTTGCTTTTTTGCCTAAGTTTAGAGGTCAATTCATATTAGGACACAAATATTCTTTCTCCTTTTTAATGTGTGTGTTTTACTACAAAGCATTTCATACATACGCACAAGGTGTAAAGACAAACATAAAAAATACACATGTACCTACCACTACCTTAAGAAATAGGACATCAGCTGCCTATAATTTTCATAGGTTTTCTTAATTCCCCTCTGTATAAAACTTTGATTTTTTTTCCTGTTGTGACTACAAAATTATTATTATTGCAAAATAATCATGAAGGATTGCAGTACTTTACACATTTGAGCAAATAATTTTTCATTTCCTTTATACTTTTCTTGAATTATAAAAAATCCTTATGGTAAGTGCTCAATTAGTTTTTATATAGAAGAAATAGCTTTCAAATTTGGCTGTGTTACCCTTTCCTTCCTTCTTTATTACTTTGTTATTTTGGTTTTTAAAATTACTATTGTTTTTATTATTATCCCAGTCTTAACACATTGCATATTTATTATAAATGGCCTCAATATTTTGGAGAGCAAACAAGTCAAAATATACAAATACATTAAACAGGTATAGCTATTTTTAGTTACCTTTTTAAAGTTTCTACCTTATCTGTATTATTTTTCTGGTCTCAGATGGTTAAATCTGATTAACCAAAGATAATAATGTTCTATTAACTTTTAAAAGAAGACAGATAATATTCCCGTCCACAGTACTTTCTGAATAAAAGACAAAAGATATCTTGACTAGTACAAAAAAAAATTATTCATTCCTACTGAAATATCTCATTCAACATTGATGATTTGGTCTGGGGTTTTCCCCTCTTTGATTGTTCACTATAATGCATACTTGGAGAATCATAATTACCTGACAAGGCACATAATATTGTAGACAACTTTTCTTTTTAAAAAGCTCAGTTTTGAGAAAAGTGAGTCTTACAAGTTTATTTCAAATCTTTTTTACTGCTTTTGATGGTAGAGTTCAACTCTGGCAATCATTAAGAAAATCTGAATACTACAGAAACTGGAATGTTATATGATTCATTTGTAATTATACAAAGAAGATTTATGATTCCCAGTGTTAATTCCTTTATTTTGTTATAATGATACTTGATGGTGTAACAACAGCAAAAAAGGCAAGCGCTTTTATATTATAACTTGATACCATAGAGGGCTATGAGCCTTTGAAAGTTCTAGGAATGTTTAGGCAGGACTACTGAATACTGATGATTACTCCTATTACATATCTCAAATTTCATATAAATATGTTTTAAGATGGTTTGTATTTTCTCATTTCTTTGTTAGAGCCAAATACCACAAGTTGAAATATGGGACAGAATTGAATCAGGGAGATATGAAGCCTCCAAGCTATGATTCTGGTAAGCTAATTTTAAAGGAAGTTTAAGTGATAAAAAGAAATTAACATCTAGTATTTTGTAGCAGCAACACTTAAAAGTTAATTTATAATTCTATGCATATTAGTTATTTTTTCTGACCGTATCTTTTGGCACTAATCATTTAGTGTCATTTAGATCACTTTCCACTACCTTCCTTCCTTTTCCATCTTCCCCTTTCTTTTAGTTCCCCATTTTCTTCTCATATTCTGCAATTACTGGAAGGATCAGAATTCATGGGGTAACATGCACCAACATAACCTTGTCTTGCTGGGTCTGCCCAGCATTAATGGGAACTTTGAGATGTGCAGTACAAAGTACATCATGCCCTTGAAATCCTGAGAAAGAGTAGTAACTATGGAGGTAAGAGATTTCTTCTTGAAGCACAGGGGGATTCTTAATTCCTTAAACCTAATTCTTCAGTTTCAGGTACAAAACTGTTTTGGACTTTGTTACCCATAAAGAGGTTCTATAACCAGAACATGTTTTAACAGCTGAAACATTTATTATCTTTTTGTGTTATTTCTTCTTTTTCCTTCTCCTACTTTCCTCTTCACACCACCAAAGTACTTATAAACAATTTGATATTAAGGAATATAGATACAATTCATTTATTAGTAGGTATAAAGGAAAAGTGAGAAAAATTGTTCAAAAGTTATCACCATGTTTCAGATGAGTGTATTTTTGGCATAATTTCAGATTAAATTCCTCTATCAAATAACTGAAGATTTTAACGATCATTTATATCATTTACTGAAATACCTACCTGTGCTAAGACCTTTATGTACATATTAACTTTAATTATTAAAATAGTTATTCAATAAAAACAATATTCTCTTTTTACATATGTGAAATTTAAACCCAGAGAAATGGAGAATCTTGCCTAAGGTCACACAACTATTAAGTGATGGGATGTGGAGCTGAACCAAAGTCTGACTCCAAAATTTATATTCTTCCCATTTTACCACACTGCTTCTATATTTGACAATGTATGAAAGAACTTTCCAAAATAAGTTCTAAATGTACTGCCGATTTTATAGTTAATTCAGGGTAGTAATATATTAATGCGTTACCTTAGCTGAATATTAAATGCTTGAGATTTAGAGTAATACCAATGGATCGCTGTTGTATTTTTTTCTTTGTTTTTTAATTGTTGTATCTTTTACTTTGTTGTCTGTTCTTGTAACCTGAGATGTACTTAAATTTAAAGAAATTTTTTAAAAATTTAGGTTATTTGTTAAAAACTGTTCGAAAATATATTGTCAGATTCAAAGGAATGATTTTAATCAGTATTATATAAGGCAGTTTCCATTTCATAAGTTTTAGCTATCAATTTAGAAGTATAAAGGCCTAGTTGGAATACCTTAAAAAAAATACTGAGTGTGGCTCAGTAGAAAGAGCTTGGGCTTTATAAAATCAGATAGATGTCAGTTTGACTTTGCCCTGACACTTTAATATCCCTGTGATATTACTTAATTTCCCTGGGGTTGCTCCATTCCTGGTATATAAACTAGGAAATATTCTGAGAGTAATTCCTAATTTAAACCTTTATTTTCTTACTATAGAATACTTAGTACCTAGTAACACTCCATCTATCCATCTTTCCAACCATCCATTCATCTTACAAATAATAAATATATAATGTTTGTCATACCCAGCACCAAATCCAGTAAATAGGGTAACAATGCCCTGTTGGATTTTTACAGGAAAGATAGACAGTTAAAGAAGTTATTACAATAAAATAAGACATGTATAATGGGGAAATAATAGGTGTTATTTAGCACAGTAGCAGGGGAACCAAATCTAGTTTAAGTGGTAAAGGAAGGCTTCTTGGAGGAAGTGATGTTTAACTTTGACATCTGAAGGACAAGTAGCAGTTAGAAAAGGCAGGTAGACTGATTAAATATTTGTAGAATGAGAGATGTAAAGACAGAGTATTAGCAGCAAAGCTTCTGAGATAAGAGTATGGCACATTTGAGAAATGGGATAACTGGATAATAGTGAGTATTTCTGTATGCAGTGAGAGAGTTAGCCAGGGGAGTAACATATGTTACAAGGGCCTTGTGAAATATGTTCAGGAGTTCACACTTTATCCTAAGGTGATGAGAAGACATTTGAAGGATCTTAATTAGGGCTGTTAGGATCAGATGTGTTCTTAGATCACACTGCAGGGTGGGAGATGGATTAGGGAGGAGCAAAATTGGAAATGGGGAGACTGGTTAGAAGACTGTTGCAGCCACTTGGGCAAATGAGGAAGATTTCTTTGACAATACAGTTGAGGAGAAGTGGGTATATTCAGGAAATATTTTGGAGGTAAAATTTGCAGGAACTAGTTCTTGATTGGATAGCAAAGATGACACCCACATTTGTAGTTTAAACAACTAGACCAGAAGTAGGTTTAGAAAATGGTGGATTCACTTTTGGATTTATTTTTTAGGCAACCAAGTGAAAATGGCTAGTGGACAGTTGTGTATATGAGTCTGGAGCTCAAGCCAGAGATATGGGTTAGAAAAATAGACTTGAGAGACATCAACATGTAGTACTGATTGCACTCAAAGCCACTGGAGTAGAAGAGGTCACCTGGGGCCCTCATTCAGAGTAAGAAGAGGACCCAAAAGGTCCTGAGGAATGGCAACATTTAAAAGTTGGTAGAAAAATAGAAACCTGAAAAGGAAACTGATAAAGACTACATTAATGATAGGATGAAAGCCAGAAGAGTGGAAACCAAGAGAAGAGAGGGTTTCCAGAAGGAAGGACTGTTCAGCACTACTGATTAATTCCCAGAGGGCTGAGGAATAGCTCTAGGATTTAGTGACACACACAGATCATGAGAACTTTATTGCAAGCAGTTTTAGGGGAGTGGTGAGGGCAGAAACACAGACTGAGTGTAGTCAGCTTTCAGGAAGCCTAGGTTGTGAAGGTGAAGGAGAAGAGATTAGAGGGCAGTAGCTGAAAGGACACATTGGGTCAAGGAAAGTGTGTGTGTATGTGTATGTGTTTCTTAGAGGAGGAGCTGGTAAAAGTGAGAGAGTAGAGATACTCAGAAGGCATCTGAAGAAGTGATAGGGATTGGATTCTGAACATAGCTGGAGAATGGCAAGAGAAGCATGTCTTCGGTTGTTACCAAGAGAGAATGTAGGAAGTGAGGTAACAGGTTTATAGATTTCAGTTTCAGTTTGGTAGTGGTAATGAAGGGAATGTCCATGGCTTTATGTATGAGACAGGATTATCTGCTAAGAGTAGGTCAGATGTTTAAGAAAAGTAGAGAAGGTTTAAAATATTGATGGTGAACTGGAGGACAAACTGACTAGGGAATAGTAGGATGGAGAAAAGCTAAGGATCCAGTTGAGGTGTGTGGTCATAAGTGTGTGTAGAGGCACTAGTCTGCATATTTGGTAACCTGGGTAAAGTCAAAGAGAATGCAAATAGTAGTTGAATTCACTGAATTAATGGAGAGACAGAAGGGCAAGAAAATTGGCAAAAGAATGGTTGAAGTGATAAATCATGAGCTAAAACTACAGAGGGAAGAAAGTGAAGACAGAAAAAGCTAATGGGTAAGTTAAAAGTAAGGAGGTAGGTTCTGGTCTAGAGCAAGTCAGCAAACTGTATTTGCCTAAAACTGATAATCCAAATATTTTTTTTTTTGCTTTCATTTCCTTTTCTTTTCTTTTCTTTTCTTTCTTTCTTTTTTTTTTTTTTTTGCATGAGAGGCAAGGACCAAACATTTTCTGAAACATTTTTCCAAAAATTTACTTTTCCCTTCTGATTTTTTTTTTCTGTTTGTCTCACTTCCAGATCTTCATATTTCTACTTTAGGAGAATATTGTCTCTGGCTGTGTTAAAATCTTTTATATTTAAATTTCTCCTATTTAATATTAGAAGATAGATAGTTATTGAAAGTTGAATATTTTTATACAGTGTGACACATTCTGCCTTACCTGCAGCCTTCTGATTTCAAGATTGTTCTTTTTTAAGCACCAAAGGAAGCAAGAAAAGCTTCATCTTTCTCTGCTACACCCCTTTTAATAAAAGGATTTGTTCTGTAAAATTTGGATTCAGTCAAAAGTCCAAACTCAAGGATCCAGAAGGCCACATGTGACCCCAAGGCCGCAGGTCCCCCACCCCTCCCTTTTCAGCCCTCTTTTTGAATTAATCAAGTATTTTTTATGATTCCATTTTATCTCTTTTGCTGACTTATTAGCAATAACTCTTTGTCATTTTAAGTGGTTGCTTTAGGGTTCCTAGGGCACATCTTTAACTTATTACAGTTTATTTTCAAGTGATAACATACTGCTTCATGTATAGTATGAGTACGTTATGACAGTGTACTTCCATTTCTCTTCTTCCAGCCTTTGTGCTATTGTTGTCATATTTTACTTCTATGTATATTATAAACCACGTACTGCATTATTGTTTCAGCTGTCTATTTGCTTTTAAAGAGATTTAAATAATATGAAAAAATATTTCCACTGTTCATCAGTTCCTTTGTGTAAATCTGTATTTTCATCTGTATTATTTTCCTTCAGCCATAATGTCTTCCTGTGACATACATATCTTATAATATAGGCTACTGGTAATAAATTTTTTCAGCTTTTGTATGTCCAAAAAAGTCTTTATTTTGCTCACAGGCATTGTTTCTGATGAGATATCTGCTTGTTATTTTTATCTTTGTTTCTCTGTACATAATCTGACCTTTTTCTCTGGCTACTTTTAAGATTTTTTCCTTCATCATTGGTTCTAAATAATTTTATTATGATGTGCTCTGGTGTAGTTACCCCTCCTTACATGTTTCTTATGCCTGGGATTTTTTGAGTTTCTTAGGTCTATGGGTTTATGGTTTTCATGAAATTTAGAACTTTTCAGCCATAATTTCTTCAGATACTGTTTTTGTTCCTCCTCCCTGTGCTATGATTTGGAAACTCTTTCAAGGCAGTAGCTCAGATAATCATAAGGCTCACCTGTTTGTTTCCCTTCTCTCTGTCTTTGTTGCCTCATGTCCAGTATTTTGAAAATGATTGTTTCATCTATTTTGATTTATAGTTGTTTCAGCAGGAGAGTAAATCCAATCTATGTTACTCCAAGTTGACTGGAAGTGGCAGTCAAATGTTTTTAATATTACCAAGAAATTCAAGTGTTTTCTACTTTAAAATCCTCACTTTTGTATAGCGTTATTTTTTGAACTTGATAAGGCAAGAATGAATGATAATTGATGACTACTTATTAACCATGGAAAAAATCGTGAGCTTAGCCTGGGTAGTAAGAGCTTTTTGGCTTTGAGATTTTTTTTTTTTTTTAAAACCTCAAATGTTGCCCGTGGAGTCAGATTTCATCTCAATATAAGAATATACTTTTTTTTTTTAATAAAGAGGATGAGGGTACATGCTTATTTGATTTGTCTTTATTTTTTATTAAGGTATAATTTACATGTAGTAAAATTCACCATTTTTAGTGTTTTCACAAACCCCTCCCCTCCCACTCTAATCCCCTGGCAACCACTAATTTGTTTTCCATTTTTATAGTTTTACCTTTTCCAGAAAGTCATATGAACTTCATAATTTTACAGTTGGGTGTGGTGGCTCATGCCTGTAATCCCAGCTACTTGGGAGGCCAAGGTAGGAGATCGCTTGATAGCAAGACCCTGTCTCCATTTAAAAAGAAAAAAGGATCTTATAGCATATAGCCTTTTGATTCTGGCTTAGCATAATGCATTTGAAATTTATTTATGTTGGTGTGTATCAGTAATTCATTCCTTGTTCTTACTGAGTAGTATTCCATTGAATTGGTGTACCACACTTTTGTATTATCACTAGCTGCCAAGTAGGCAAAGGCAGCTGAGTATACCTGAGGATGGCATAGAAAGGATTTAGGCCTACTGTGATGGGAGATTAAATGACTTAAAGCTTCTTTTCATACTGAAATTTTTAAAGTCTTGAAATGCCAGTGTAAATGTTCTTACTTGGCAAGTACAGGTTACTCACCTGAATTTGTGAGTCAGTGGAAACCAGATGTATTTGTTTTACCTTTAGTATTGACACATTGTTTTTGCCTTTTTTTTTTTAGATGCCCTCTTTGTAATTATCTCAAAGTAATTAACTTCTTTTTGGAGTTAATTTAATTCCCCGTATTTTCTCCCCCCCCCAACCCTAATCCCCAGTCTACTCTACTGCTGTTTCCTTGGTATATCACAGAATTTAATCTGGTTATTTTAGAGTTATTTTAGGAGAAAAACAAACATGCAAGATCTAATTCTTTTATTCATATATGTCTCTGCTTTCCTATCATTGTAGTGATAGCATGTGAAGGAAAATGCTGAGGCTCCGGAGTGAAACAGAAAGGAATTCAGCACTGAACAACTGTATTTCTAATTAATAAACCTGAATTTATCCTCTGAAACTCAGCTTTCTCATCTTTAAAATGGGGATTAACAGCTAACTTTTGAGGTTGTAAGGATTAAAAGAGATAATGTATATATTTTTAACACAGTGTCTAGAACACAGCCCGTAGTAAATGCTTAATTTCAAATATCACCAAACAGATTTTTCAAGTCCCTGTTGTATCTCCACTTGAATAAGATCCTATAAAGATCAGCAGTTTCTTATAGTTTGATCAAAGGCTGATAAAAGCGTGAATTCTTTTGTATTGTTGAAGTTGATCCATAGTGTAGTTTGGAAATTCTTCAGTCCAGTCTTACCATAGGAAAAACTATTTTACCACCTTCTTAGAAGGATTCTGCTTTTACCTAATGATAAATTTAAGCTTTAAAACACTCAGGAGGTTTTCATTCAAAGAATGTCATTAAAAGAATACTTGAGGTTTTCATTTAACAGCTAGGGAAGGAAACAGATTTGGATTAAGATTATTTCTTATATAAGAAATAACTAGCTTTTCTACCATCATTCCTTGGTATTTTGTTCTAGTTCTGATGTGTTACATCATAATACTTTTATTTGGCTCTCGTGTGACTTGATAGGTCTTTGTTCTGGAGGAGAATTCTTAGGCTAGCTAAAGAGAGAGAAAAATGTCTTCATTTTAGTTCTGCTACTCTAAGGGGGATCCAGTAGCAATAATTAATTTATATTAGAGTTTTGTTATGGAAATTAGAGTTAAAAACAGAATTTACATTTTCCTAAAACATACCTGACATTTGCAGTTTTATATATTCTTAACCGTATAAATTGTTGGACATTTTTTATGAATTGAGATGTCCTCTAACATGTAAAACAAGCCAGTTTTATTATGATTTAATGTTTTCCAGATGAAGGTAATGAAACAGAAGTGCAGCCACAACAAAACAGCCAATTAATGTGGAAACAGGGTCGACAACTACTCAGACAGTAAGTACCCCGAGGTCAAATTTGTAAATTGTCACAAATAATAAATTTATTTTCATGAAATTATTTTTATTTTGTTTTTCTTTTTTTGGCATCTGTGGAATATTTTGTATTTTTAACTCAATAGAATGTTTTCTATTGAGTTGAAAATGACATAATAATATAATCTTATACTACTACTGTGAAAAAGCTTAATTGAATTACTATTCCTTTTTCATATTAAACACTTTTTCCCTGTGGTAGAATTTATATAGTTAAAAGAATTCTATACCCTTGAAGTTATTCTTTTTATTGCATCTTTTATGCATGAATATACATATGTTTTAATATAAGTCCAATCAGTCAGTGTTTATATGTTTTGTGTTATGTTTTTAAACTTTTAAGTAGATTGAAGAACTTCTTGAATTCCCCAAATTTGCAAATATTACCTAATATGTACTTTCTACTATAAAATATGTATTTGAGATAATAAAGAGGAAACAAGGCTGAGTTGAGATTCTGATGTTAAATGTGGACTAGACCTACTCACCAGCTCAGTGCCTCATCCTTGTATACCACCTTTGAAACTGGTATTCAGATTTGTAACTCAGTAAAATGAAATTTGCTATCTATTTTGAACTTCAGGGGTTGCTTGTAAGTAGTTTAAACCTAAGGTTTTCAGAGTGGATGCATACCAGCTGTTCCTTTTGACTATGGGAAGAGAATATTAAAATGTCTCCTCACATCTATTTTTTAATCTAGACAAAATTAGAAGAAAATGAGACTTTACTATTATTAAAAAATGGATTTTCACTAGTGCCCTCACTTTGGGTTTTTTTTTGAGGTGGGCAGAGTCTTGCTCTGTCACCCTGACTAGAGTGCAGTGGCATTATCTTAGCTCACTGCAACCTCAAACTCCTGGGCTCAAGTGATTTTCCTGCCTCAGCCTCCCGGGTAGCTGGGACTACAGTCATGCACCACTATGCTCGGCTAAGTTTTCTATTTTTTGTAGAGACACGGTCTCGCTCTTGCTCACACTAGTCTCAAACTCCTGACCTCAAGTTATCCTCCTGCCTTGGCCTCCCAGAGTGCTAGGATTACAGGCATGAGCCACTGCACCCGGCCCACTTTAGTCTTAAATCTGACTTTAAACGCTGATTTCTTTTTTTTAACGAGAAGTAGTTTCATAATGAGCTATCCAAGAAATATTTTCAAAAACTTCAAAGGACCCATAATCTGCTCCTCAAAGTAGAGGTGCCATTTTATCAATGAATGAAGAAGTAACTAATTAGTAAAATCAATTTATCTATAGCAAGAGCAGTTTTGAAACAGATAATTGTAATGTGATTTTTATTGCCAAAGTGAGGTATGTATCAAATATTATTTGTTAAAAATAGAAAAACATAATATCTTTATAGTAGTTTGTAAGAACAACTGATTAAATTTAGGAAAGTTGGGAATTTATTATCCAAATTTTAATCAAGACCTTTCTATAAATATTGGGTGGGATTGAAAAATGAGCATCTTGATCTAAGATAGACTTATTCTACTTGGTCATGTATCTTTGTGAGATGTCTCTTTCAGCTATACTATTAACAGCAAATCTTACAGTAAACTGAACTTAAACTGGTTATCTTGTCAACTTTTGTTTTCTTCTTTCATCTAGTAGACTTAATGCCTGCTTATAAGTTAATGCCTAACATTTGTCTATGGTGTTTATTAATGGCCTTTGCCTTTTTCATGGTCCTGCCACTACTACTTTGGTCTTTTTTGGTCACCTTTGGTGTTAATAGGTTTTGAGTGCTTTTCCATATTCCAGGTGCAGTATTAGATGTGTCTGTTTTAGGGGAAAGAAAACTGAGGTTCAGGAGAATTAAAGTTATACAGCAAGTAAGTGGCAGAAATTGGCTTAAGACCCAGATCCAACTCTCAATAGAAAGCATATGCTTTTTTTTCTGTGCTGCTGCCTCTTTGTAACATACACACACGTGTATACACACACACCCCACATCCCACAATTTAATTGTGGTCTATTTTTGTTGTCTCAGGATAGAAGCTTCCCTTCTGTAGAAATGACTCTCTGGGAAACACTATCTTCTTGTATGTCATAGGGGAAATCATGTGTACTAGAAACATTCTCCGTCGATCTCAAACAATTGATCCCTGACACTTTACATTAGAAATATTTAAACTACTGGAATCACTATTATAAAATAGTAATTTGGTAGAATCTGGGAGTGAGCCTGCTCCCATCTTGCCTAAAGGAAAGAATGTGCTATTAGATATAGTAAGGAACAGCTTCTTCTTATGATAAATGTAATGAATGGTGTATTGTATAGTTCTTTGATTTTTTTCAGTGACTGTAGAGACTGGTACTGCAAGAGACAGCTCCATCTGCAGCTGGAAGATTATTAACAAGTCTTATTAGCATAGTACTGTACTGTTAAGTCTTATGTAGGCAATGAATTTAAAGAAATACTGTTATTTACATATTAAATTATAGAATACTGATTCCAGTGTGACTGAATTGTAAGGATCTTGTTCACACAGGTATCTACAGGAGGTGGGTTACACAGATACTATTTTAGATGTGAAATCTAAACGAGTGCGAGCTTTGTTGGGCTTTTCAAGTGATGTCACTGACAGGGAAGATGACAAAAATCAGGACTCAGTTATAAATGGCACAGAGGCAGAAGTTAAAGAGACAGCAATGATTGGGTAAGTATTTTCTCTAGAAAGTGTTTTAGCTATAACTAGTTCTTATTAAATATTTTTGGTTTTATGGGTGTTACTTGCACTTTTAGGTAGTATATATTGAAATTTAATTATTATATAATTAGGTTTAATAAAAATTTTTAAAATTTCATTTGGTTAGAAGGCAATTATACATAGGGATTGAGTTATGTATGATTATTTTAATTCAAGAATTTTTTATTTAGGATATTTTAGTTGCTTGGAGTTTAAATTTCATGGAGATTTTAATATCTTTAAGTTCAGTCACTAATAGAATTTCATAAAAGATTTTATTTGGAAATTCAGTACACATCTGTAAGAGTTAAATTTCATTATTGGCGACCCGGAAATCATAAAAATACCTCAAATTTTTTTTTTTTTAAATTAATTAATTTATTTTTGGAGACAGGGTCTCACTTTGTCACCCAGGCTGGAGTGCAGTGGTGCAATCATAGCTCACTGCTTCCCTGAACAAATTGGGCTCAAGCAGTCCTCCCACCTCAGTCTCCCAAGTAGCTGGGACTATAACACCTGGCTAATTTAAAAAAAAAATTTTTTTTTGTAGAGACAGGTTCTTGGGGTCTTGCTGTGTTGCCCAGGCTGGTCTCAAAATCCTGGGTTCAAGTGATCCTCCTGCCTCAGCCTCTCAAAGTGCTGGAATTACAGACAGGAGCCATGGGCCCACCCCTTCAAATTCTTTAGAAGTAAACCTTTTCTTAACTACTTTTGTTTAATAATACTGTAACTTATCTTTCCTTTGATTTAAAATATCTATTTTAGGTAGGTATGTTTTAATTGGTAGAGTAAGTGTGAAAAATTCAGTAGTTTGAAATATTTTGTTTTCCATTTTAGATCATATATTACATAATTATATATAATTCTACTTTAAAAGAATATGAACAGTTCAATAAGTAGATTCTTTTTATTGCAAAAAATTTGCCATGATTCCTAAGTGAATAAACAACCAAAGATTCTGGGAAAGTCTGATGTTACTTTATTTTGACATATGTTGAGGCTGGAAGAATAGTTCTAATTGAACTCTATAAATTTTCTAGTAAGAAGGTAGTTCCTATTATTTTGAACATAAACTCAAATTATGGGATTAGGTAAAGGTTCAAAATAGAACTTTTATAAACAAATCTCATTGTAGCCTTTTAAAATGTATTAATTAATAAGAATACATTAACTTGTATTTATAAATTTAAGGTGTATATTATTTCTCTGTATAGACATAGAACATGTGGGCATTATTCCTGGTTGTATTTTTACCTTATGGGTTAACTTATAACTCAGATAATACAAATATTTTTAGGGACTATAATGCATACTTTCAAAACCTTCAGTATAGACCTTCAGAAAAGACTACTCTGTTGTGTGTTTTGGCCTTGACCTGTCTTTTGAAACTGACAAGGATGTTGTTCTGAATTTGTTATATTTCTGTAGGGATGGAGAATTGGGGGTGGGAGGGAGGGACCAAAACCATAGATCTCAGCAGATTTGAAATTTAAGATTTATCTATTTTGAAAATTTTGTCCATAGTTGTGACTATATTTTTCCAGGAAAGTGCTCTCTTATCTAAAACATTTCCTGATGAACTGGAGAGAAATCATTCTGTTCTGGTCATTAGGAAACTGTTTACTAAATTTATTTTGAGGGAACTAAATTCAAGTCATATGTTTGAAAATGCAACCATTTCCAAAAGATTAATGGTTTGTCAACAGGATCAAGTCTTGTAGTGATGTTTGACTAATATATTGTTATTAGCAACTTTTTGTGTACATTTGCTCTTTCACTTCTTAAGCTGTTCAGAAATATTACATCAGATAAAAATGACATATTTACTAGTTATTATCTTAGTTGTGAAAATTTATGTGAGAGGTCAAAGGAAGAGTAGCAGAGAGGGCAAGAATAGAGAAAAATGGAGACAGATAATACAAAATTTTTTAAAAAGAAATACATTAAGTTTGACGTAAGGATCAAAATAATAGTGAATCAGGAAGGGGAGCTTATTAGATTACCACTAATCTAAATATATATGATTACAAAGTACTTTTAAAAGAGTAGCCACTTCTTATATTGCTTTTTTCAGTTAATCCATGGGAATGTAATAGATAAGAATCAATGCAGATCATAATATGATTTGGGGATCATAGTTGCATTAAAAACCTAAATTAATGTAACATATCATAGGTTAATTCTTATGTTGAAGTTAAAAAGATTAACTGAGCAGGATGTACATGTTTTAAACCAGAAAATCTGAGTTAACAGATTCTGCCTCCGTGCTGGATAATTTCAAATTCCTTGAAAGTGCAGCTGCAGATTTCAGTGATGAAGATGAAGACGATGATGTTGATGGAAGAGAGAAAAGTGTCATTGATACTTCAACAGTGAGTTAGATAACTTATATAAATATTTTTAGGGACTATAATGCATGCTTTAAAAAATCCATGTCTTTCAATCTAAATCCTTAACTTTTTTTTTTTTTCATGAAGCCAGGGAAATTTAATATAAAAGTTTTAAAAATTGATTTCAAATTCAAGAATATTTTTAGTGTAGCAGCTTTCTCTTAAAAGTCCTCAGTCTTTGACTTTTTGTTAATTCATTGAACATGACAACATTTCTATAGGGCTGGTGAATATGGTGAATGTTGTGTGTTATAACAATGCAGTATTATTGGTTGCTATAAGAGAATGGAACTGACAGACACATCACGGTGCCTGATGGTAACTAGCATCAGCTCTAACCGATGCAGTTTTTGTCTCTGTTGTCAGGGGTAGACAAGTTCTACAGACTTTCAGAACTCTTCCATTAGATTTCTTCAAAATTCTTTAGGGGTCTTCTGTAGTTTTGTTCAGATCTTTCTAAGTTTATTGACTTTTGCATGGCAGCTTCCTGGAATAAGTAGTGTCTGTAAATTGCTGCTGCTTCTCTCGTCCCTTGTCCATTTTCTTCCCCCTTTCCCTCTCTTCCCTTTTCGTGCTCTTCACTTTTCTCCCCTTCTTTCAAGAGAAAGAATAGATGAGGACGTGCTTTGCTTTGTCTAGGAAACTGCGTTTCCACTTTCACATGTGAGGGAGGAGGAAAGTAAGGTAACAGAACGCAGACTGTATCTAGAGTTAAAAGGCTTGGGTTTAACCTCCAATTCTGCCACTAATTGATTGTGCTTCTCAATGCATCAGGCTTAGTTTTTTAGTTTGTAGAAATGAGGATTATAACAAATACCCATCTTATCCCCAGAGGATTTTGTGAGGAATAAAAGAGACATTATATGTGAAAATGATCTATTTAACTATAAAAAAGAGCTTTCTAAGTGTGACTTCTTTGTTTTTTATGTCCTCTGTTTCCTGGCTCCATCAGAGACATTTATTACTGCCAGATTACTGTTTCCTCAGGTCACTGTTTAGTAGTGCTCTGCTGATATAGCCCTGCCATGGATATTATTTAAACTTCAAGTAGTAACCCCCAATTTTCTTATCCAAACATGTCTTAATTTACTGTAGTAAAAGAAAAAGCCTAAACTTCTATGACACTTTTTTCTGTCCTAATCATCTAGAAATTGTGTAACTCCTTGTGATTTCTATGGGATAATTGCATTGAAATATTATTTTCCCATCAAAATACTTTATTCATAGCTCAGTGGTAAATAATAACTCTAATCATGATGCTGTAAGTTTAAGTTAGAGTGACTATCAATTTAAATATTTTTAAAAATCTATAAACTGATTATTAAAACTATTACATATGATCTTACTAGAAATTCTCAAACCATAAACTGGTATCTTTTTAAATAATCAAAGTCATAAATATACTGTCTTTAGTTAGTGCAGGTCATAGCAATTCTGTGACCAAGCAAAGAAGGCACACCTAACGTAAACAGACTTAACCCCATTCAAACACAGAACTCAAAAATTCTTTCAGTTTTTTAGGAAAAAATATTTCTAAACAAATAATTGGTTTTGTTGTAACAGTTTCGCTAATGTTTACATTATATTACATACATTTTCACAGCTGCAGTCTAATAGCTACATGCCAAAAGGTCTTTAAAAATGTAACTGTATAGCAATGAATAAGCATGACTTAGAAAATTTATTGCATCATATAGAGAGAGAATGGCTGAAAATTATCCTAAAATGTCAAGTAGGACAAATGGGTTTTTGAAATATTATTGTATTTTTTTAATCAAAATAGTTTAATAGGTTGCACTAAGAAGATACAGAAACATAAGGCTCTTAGTAACTGCTGGTGTGTTTAGGCTATTATAGTGGCATTTCTTCAAAGCCACATATCCTCTCCTTTCTTTCTCTTTGCCCTCTTTGGAGTTTGATTGTTCCTTGGTTTACATTCTGGATTATTTTCCTCTTCTGCATCTCTTCCTCTTCTCTTTCCTCATGATCAACCTCTTCACCTTATTTTTCCTTACCAAAATTATCTACATTCTCATCATTATCAGTTAAGTATAATAACGATCTTGAATACATGCATGTAAAAAGTGATCAGCTTCAAATTATGCAGAAAAATAACTTCTACAGCAACATTTAGTATACACATTCAGGAGGAAAAAGTAATGGAATTACAAATTATTAACTATTGTTTTAGTCACAGTATAAAGAATCCCATCCCCCCTTGTGTCATGCTGCTTCTAATGGTTTTCAAAGTGACAGTCTATCCTTTTTTCTAATCTACTTGGGCACCCTGTGCAACCCGTAACTTTTTTGGTTTTGTCTTAATTTCTTAAATTGATTTGTAATCTCATTGAAGATAGGAGTGGAGTGGAACCTTCTGTGTAGGGAAGAAAAGTAATACATGCTGATGATTATAATCTCCGCCCCTTCCCATTTACTAATCCTATTCTCCATCGGTAACCACAGTTCACTTTTCTTCTATGCCTATACGTTAAAAGCACAGGACTTTTGGTTTATTTATTTAAAATAGGATACTTGATAAATAGTGACCTGCAGTGACAGTCATTTACATGATCTGCATAAACATGTCATTTGTCTTCATTCTTAGTAAGGTTATACTGAGGAGATAAGACCTAGAAACAGGTTTTTCCCCCCAAGAATTACTTTTGTGGTTTAATACCATATTTAGTATCAAAAATACATTCAGACTTCCAATTTAAGGTTCCATATATTTCTTCTGGATTTTTTCCTGCCCTTTTTGTTAGGTTGTGAGAACAGGACTTTCCATCTACAAGATGTTTGTGATGGCCCCTCTGAACTACAGCTAACATCCCTATCAGGGTTCCAGAGAGGGAGGAGGGGTCAAGCCTCTACGGTAAAAAAGAAGGTGAATTAGGCAATATATTTGTTTGTGAAACTGTGAAGATCAGGATGTCCCATTGGGACAACTCTTCAGAGATGCTTTTCTACCCTAGTCTGCTGCCCAGGGAAAATTAGAACAGATTATTAGAATATTGTTTGTGTTTGTAAAAGAGTACACATTCAGCATAGGATTTCTGTTCACAATATGCCAAACTGATGTTTTTTTGTTTGTTTAATAGATTTGCTAGATGTGGGATTGGAAAGTGCTGTAAGCATAGAAGTATTTCTTGATTTTAGAAACATCCCAAATAATTAAGCCAAGTATTTTAGTATCATTAAATAAGCCTTGATTTCTCCTGTTCACTTTCTGTATATACCAAGGCAGGTAAGGCCAGATAGGTTTCGTCTACAATGCTGGCTGTATTCTATTGGTAGTGGCTTCCTGGAATGCTGTGTTGAGAAGGATTTCTGAGACTATATCTCATCTGATGAAAAGTGCTGTGACTGATAAGTGGTATCAGTTATGAGCATGGAAACAGGGTCATACGAGTCAAATGTTTGGTATCTCTTAGGGTCTGTTTCTGAACTCTCTAGTCTGTCCCACTAATTTGTCTGTTAAACCTTTATAATTTTATTTTACTTCACTTAATTTTTTTTAGGACAGGGTCTCACTCTGTTACTCAGGCTTGAGTGCAGTGGCATGATCATAACTCACTGTTACTTCAAACTCCTGGGCTCAAGAGATCCTTCTGCCTCAGCCTCCCAAGTGGCTAGGACTATAGGGCATGCACCACCATACCTGGCTATAACCTTTATAATTTTAAATCACTCAAAATAGTCTAGGGATAAAGTTTGCTATTTCTGTTTTACATGAAGTGAAGAAGCTGACACTGGAGAAATTGAGATATTGAATCATTTTGGTTCTACAAAGCAGTCATCCTAATTTCTTCGGGCTCATGTTGGTAGAGGTGACTGAAAAGGAGATAATTCATAAGAAGCTTAGGCATGTATTAAGCTTAAGTTTTAACCTTCTGACTTGATTTGTGATTCCTGAGATATTTCTAAATATATGAGACATAACAGCCCTTATCAGATTTGTTATTAAATATAAGTCAAGACTCACTCTGAAAAATCACTATTTTAGGGATAAAATTGAATATAGAGAGAGCTATTGGAGAAAACAGATGCAAGGTTAGGACAGTATAAATAATGATGGGAACCTAACAGAGTACCTTGTAAGTCTTGAGCGTGCATTTCTGAATTTGTAGCTTTTGTGAGGAAATGATACAGTTGTATTAAAAATCATAATGGAGGCTAGGCGCGGTGGCTCACACCTGTAATCCTAGCATTTTGGGAGGCCAAAGTAGGAGGATCACTTGAAGCCTGGAGTTCCAGACCAGCCTGAAGAACATAGCAAAACCCCATCTCTACAAAAAAATAAATAAATCAAATAATATAAAAAATTAGCCAGGTGTGGTGGCATGCGTCTGTGGTCCCCGCTACTCAGGAGCCTGAGGCAGGAGGATTTCTTGAGCATAGGAGTTTGGTGACACCACTGCATTCTAACCCAGGCAACAGATTGAGACCCTGTTTCCCCCCTCCCAAAAAGTCATCATGGTTATATTCTGAAAAACTCTTGAAATGTTTTGTGAAGTGTTTCCTCTTTTGGTTAGATTAGAATGTCTGCAAACTGCACAGATTGCATCCAAGAAATGTAAAATTTGGTTGTGGTTCATAGTGTGTCAGGGACATTTTTCATCTATCTATAATTTAAATATATGTCTTATATTCCAGTTATTTCAATATTTGGTTCCATTTGTTTATATAAAACAAGCCATCATACTATTGCAGAAAGTTTAAATTACTGCTTTAAAATGTAAAATGTATATCTTTTAAAAATACATGTGTTTTTCACTGAGTTTAGTACAGTTACTTAACAGAGATACACTTTCTGAAGAAAATAATTGAATTGCGTTTTCTCGTTCAGTGGTAAAGGGATACTATCTCCTTTTTAAAATTAAATCCATAATATATTCTAATATTTTAATTTAACTTTTTTTCCTTAGATTGTTAGGAAAAAAGTGTTGCCTGATAGCAGTGAAGATCGAGATACAAAAGAAGCTCTAAAAGAGTTTGACTTCTTGGTTACATCAGAGGAAGGAGACAATGAATCTAGAAGTGCAGGCGATGGAACAGACTGGGGTAAGGAGAAGCATACTGGATCCAACCAGAGTTGTTAAGTAAAGACAAGAAATTAATGTTTTACCAGGAGGGCAATATCTTGAACTGTAATGTTGAACTGTCGAACATTCTATGAACTTATTACTACTGTCACCTTTTATCCAGGGTGTGTGTATATAATTAGTTACCTCATTTTTTAAAAAATATAAGCAATATAATATGAAAATAATTTGAATTAATATACAGAATGTTGTCTGTTACCTGCCTAGACAGTAGAACAGTAGAAGTTGCAAATCTAGATGTTGTGGAAATTGAGTAAGAGACTATAATGGAGGATTTTGCAGATCTCATCTCTGGCATCTTTTGTGCAAAAAGAAGTATAAGTTAGAAAACTGTAGTTAGTCATTCAATCTAATTTAGGTTTTGACAGTTTGTGCAAGGCGTAGATTTTTTTTTTTTTTTACTCTAATTGGTCTAAATGAATCTAATATTTTAAATATCTAATAAGAATTAAAACAAGTATTTTGGGGAAACTTCTATAGCATAGATCATTCTAGTAGTTTGGAAATGCATTGTTGCTGTCAGTAAGGTAGGATTGTGATAAATTCTTCAAAAATGATCAATTCCATCAGGTGTGTGTATATGTGTGTTAGTGAGTATGAGACAGACAGAGATTGAGAATGAGAGAAAATTTTCTCTTGAGGATGAAGAATCCAGAATTCAATTAGCTTATACTCTGTATATGGTTAGAGAATCAGTAACTATTCTCCTTTTTCCCTGGAGCTTTTCTTGGGGGCCAACTTAAAATATGTTAAACTTTAAACTCTGAATGTTTTATTCATTACAAAAATGGATGAAGTTATTTTTTCACTTTTGTAATTTTTTTATCCTACTACATAGGATAATTCTGCTAATGATAACTTTCTACTTTCAAGGTTTTTTAAAGCAAAGTTTTAAGGATAGTTTATCTTTGTTTTTGAAGTTGTATTTTTACTATGTCCTTTTTATAGTAAAACAAGATTGCACAATATCCTTAGGAAGCTAGTTTTCCAAAAAACTAATTATATTGGGGGAAAGTGAGTGACAAAATGTTTCTTTCTGTTTGGCTATTCTGACATGTTAACTGTTGGTCTTCTCTTTGGTTGGCAGATTTAAAAATTATATTACATTAAGACCTGTTTTGACAGGGCTAGGTAATATTTTGCTTCTTTGAGGTAAAAGGGATGAATGTTGGTTTCCGTTTTTTAAAGTGCAGAGCATATTTTGCATTTTTAGATATATAAGTTCTGTAGTATCCACACATCCACAGAATAAATGTGACTAACTTAATCTTTCATAGGCTTATTAAATAGTTCATGACAGTAGGAATTACTTATGTGTTAATTTATTAAACCTTTTGAAAAGCAGTATTTAACATATTTTAAAATTAAACATTATTCAGCATTCTTTAGCATTTAACTGACAAATGTTTGCTACATTTTTCTGCCACTGAGAAGTTAGAGTCCTTATACAGAAGAAATAGGATTATATGCTATAATTCGATATTGTGATTTACTTCTCAGGAATTGTGCTTTGGCATAGAGGAAAGGTGGGAGGCAAACATGTAGAAGGTTAAATTATTTCTATTACTCTGTTTTGAAATAGTTTGCAAGTCTTTGGTTTTGCCTCTGCAAAACATTGTTTGCAATTTTCTGACAGCTCTTGGTGAGATTTTAGAATATATTAATTTGCTAATTGGTAAATTATATTTACTTATTTCAATACAAATTCATGGCCTTGTACATGTGGTTGTAAGAAATCTTAGTTAAAATATACTAAAGTATTAATGAGAAGATAATTGGAATTTTAACTTTAAAATTTCTAATTTCTTTCAAAGTTGAGATATTGATCTTTTTGCCAGTCTTTGAGAATTTTAACTAAAACACAGAGTTACACTGAACAATGCTATGGATGAAGTTGTTTTTAAAAAGTTGTTTAAGTGGTTAGAAATGGTGTATGTTGAAGTTACTTTCTTTACCATAAATTTTTTATCCACTTTTATTTGAGCTGCTACTTTAAATATAGATTGCAGTATACCTTCAAGAACTGAAGGTGTGGTTGACTAAAAAATTAGACAAAATGTAAACTTCATGATATTTTTGGTATAAAGTAAGTTTTAAAAATTATATAAGTATATAAAAAGTAAATATTGATAAAGATGTCTTGATTCTCTGTTAAAATATGCAGCTATTTTTGGTTATGTATACAAATACTCTTAAGTTTATATTTAAATTTTTATGAAGATATTTAGGGTAAGACTTATGGTTTGTGTTGCTTTTCACCCATTGAGACTTAAGAACATTTGATAGATTATTTCACTGGACTCTAATGGCCTCCTACTTAGGCAAGTATTTATTTATTGAGAGAATACAGTGTTGCTAATCATTTTGATATTATTTTAAGTTTATCTTTATAAAAACTTCCACTAAGTTTTCTTAAAAGATGAACCAATGGTTGCTTATTTGAAGTAGATGTTCCTTTAAGTTAACATTTTGTCCGTAAAGGTAAAAGTAGCTACACACTTGGTATGAAATTGTTTTACAGAATTATTTTTTATTATTTAGTTGTGGATACACCTCATTTTGAACTTTTCATCTACTTTTATTCAGACAGCTACATTAAATATAGATTTCAATATAGCTTCAAGAGCTAGAACAGCCTGGGTGTGGTGGCTCACACCTGCAATCCTAGCACTCTGGAAGGCCTAGGTGGGAGGATTGCAGGAGTTCCAGACCACCCTGAGCAAGAGCTACACCCGGTCTCTACTAAAAATAGAAAAAATTAGCCAGGTGTGGTGGCACACACTTGTAATCCCAGCTACTGGGGAGGCTGAGGCAGAAGGATCAGTTGAGCCCAGGAGTTTGAGGTTGCAGTGAGCTACGATGATGCCACTGCACTCTAGCCGGGCAACAGGGAGAGACTCTGTCTCAAGAAAAAAAAAACAACCAGAGATCATGACACTAGAACACAGGTATTACTTCTGTCCAAATGTTTCTTTTATTGCTTAAAATGAAGAACATTTTTACATTTTTAGTTACAATCATTAGAAATACTAATTTAAACCCTAACTTCTTATAAAAGAATTCTAAAGCCAAAAGGAAAAACTAAGATACTTTTTCCTTCTCTCGGTGGTGTTAAAAATTTTGTTGAAAATTTTCCTCCTTTACACTTGCTTGGTTATTGTATAGTGACTGATAAGAAGACTCTCTTGGGTAAGTTCAGGGAAGATTTATTTATTTGTTTGTTTGTTTGTTTGAGAAAAGGTCTCACTCTGTCGCCTGGGGTAGAGTGCAGGGGCCTCATCACAGCTCACTGCAACCTCAAATTCCTGGGCTCCTGCCATCCTCCTGCCTCAGCCTCCTGAGTAGCTGGGACTGCAGACATGTGCCACCATGCCTGGCTAATTTTTTTTTTTTTTTGTAGAAACAGAGTCTTGCTATGTTGTTCAGGCTGGTGTGGAACTCCTGGCCTCAAGCAGTCCTCTCACCTTGGCCTCCCAAAGTGCTAAGATTACAGCCGTGAGCCACTATGCCTGGACTTGCCTAATTTTTTAATAAACAAAAATAGATTTTTTTTATAATCTTTTATTTCCACCTGAAACACCACACAATGAAAATAATTTGTGATCTCCTCAAGGAAAGAAATGTTCTTTCTTTGTAAATTGTAAACAATCCCAGTAGCACAAGCTCTTGAAGAGGTATTATTTTATATTGTTGATTTTTTTTTCTGCTTTGCATTCAAAGTAGACTTCAACTCCCCTTACTTTTATCAGAAAGCATTATAATGTTAGTGGCATTTGTTCAATCTTTTAATGACTTTTCCTGTTGAGATGTTAAGCAAGTTGCTACAGGTTCAGTATTCCAAATCTGAAAATTTAAAATCCAAAATGCTCCAAAATCTGAAGCTTTTTGAGCACCAACATAATGCTCAAAGGAAATGCTCATTGGAGCATTTTGGATTTTAGATTTTTGGATCAGGAGTGCTGAACCAATAT
Organism: Daubentonia madagascariensis; assembly: GCA_023783475.1. Taxonomy (NCBI): domain Eukaryota; kingdom Metazoa; phylum Chordata; class Mammalia; order Primates; family Daubentoniidae; genus Daubentonia; species Daubentonia madagascariensis. The sequence continues at coordinate 31,308,526 of JAKFHU010001035.1, read as the reverse complement.
AATGGAAACATTCCAAAATCCAAAATCTGAAACATTTCTGGTTTTGGGCACTTCAGATAAGGGATACTCAACCTGTGCTATTTGCTTTTGCTTTTATTGGACCTTCTCATGAAAGGAAGGAACTGATTATATTTCTAAGCCCAGCTGACTTCTCACTGCCCTTTGGACTCACTTGAAAAATACTTTCTAGGCTGGTTGGTAGGTTCATTAGCCCCAGAATGATTAAAAAATAATTTTTTGGTGCAGTAATAATATTGATAGTAGTAATTTATAACCATAGCACATAGATTTTTCATCTGCCTTTACTTTAACTTAAATCATGTAAATTTGCCATTAGTGTAGTTAACCCTTGAAGATCTTACCTTCAGGGACTCTGTCATGGCACCAGTGCCACTTCTTTTCCTTTTTTGTGGCAAATACTTGAAGAATTATTTAAGGTAATTACTTGGTCATTGAAGAAAACAATGGCTATCTAGTGACTGACTTTTCTTTCAAGAGAGCAGTTTGGAAACCAAGAGGAAGTTAAAGTGAAATGGGTCTCCCTTCTCTCTTGCTCCCTATTGAGCTTATATATCAGGTTACTCATGTATTTTAAGCAACAAGTCCACCAGTATAGCTAGATCCACCTGTGCTATACTGAAGTCTTTCCCTGAAGAATCACACATCTGCATGGCTGTTAGTTGGCCCTTTTCATTGCCAATCTTATTGCAAGGGTACTTGAGATTGATTTTTCTCTGAGGACAGCTGCACTGTCCCTTGTGTAACTTCCTTTACTTTTATGTGTGAATCATGGCCCAGTGTATTATGTGATACATGTGTGTACATTTTAACTTAACCTGCTATATGAGTCACATGAGTGACTGTTCTCACAACTGAATTATCTCATTCTTTAGTAATTTGCTAGATAGCCCTGTTAATAAGTATGAGTCAGTGGAATCTTTCAGTTGACTGGAGGTTTCTATACCAGTAGTTTGGCCTGCGTGTTTTCAGGATTTTATAATTCAAATTTAAAGCATTCACATCTAACAATTTAGCAAAACTAGATTGCAGATCTTGTTTAGTTGAATGAACATTTAAGTGCTCCCTCTATCTCTCTCCCATCTACTCCCTCAAACAAGAGTTAAGAATCTGGTTAGTTTCTGTCAAATTAAATAGATTTTACCATACATCTTTCCTGATCTTCCATTGCTATTGTTTTTTCCAGTCTAGTAAGATTATGATAAGGCTAAATTTTTACTTCAAAAAACTGAAGACATTCCAGGATCCAGAAGCCACTCAGTTTAATTTATTATGAAGAACCAATTGATGAAAAATAACATTTTTAAATGTTACGTCTTTCTGGAAAAATAAATATTATTTCTACTATTGATAGATTGTAGTTAAGTATGTAAAAACATTGAGTTGTTTAAAATTGCTTTTAATAGTGTTATATTCAGTTTTATAAGCAGTTTTCTAAACTGGATTAAAACTTTAATTGTTAAAAATAGATTGCTGTTTATTCTGATTAATTTCAGTTTATTCCAATCATTTATTCAACAAATATTGATCAAGTGCTTTCTGTGTGCCAGGTCTTCTAGGTGAAGATCCCTATTCCTCTGTGCTTATAGTCTACTAAGAGGATATAGGCAGTAAACAATAAACATAATAAGTGGTATAGTATGTCAGAAGGTAATAAATGCTGTGGGAAATAGAAAAAGTAGAACAGGGTAAGGCAGATAGGGAGAGCTGGGGTCAGAGTGGGGTAGAGAGAGGACAGGTTGCAGTTTAAAATAGGGTGGTCATTGTAAGGGCCATTGAGAGGGTAACAGTTGAGCAAAAGACTTGAAGTTAATGAGGGAATTGGCCATATGGTATCTGGGGAAGAAGTGTTCAGGAAGAAGAAAGCCAGAGCAAGTGCCCTAAGATAGCAATAGCCCTGGCATGCCTGAGGAATTCAAGGAAGCTAGCGTGGCTAGAGCAGAGTAATTCCAGGGGGAATGTAGTAAGCAATGACCAGATCATGTAGAGCTCTGTAGACCACTGGTGAAATGGGGAGCCACAGAAGGGATTTGAGCAGAAGGGTGACATGGTCTGATTTTATTTTAAAGGATCACTCTGGCTGCTATGTTGAGAATAGACTACCCAAGGCAACCAATGTTGATAATAGACTTGCAGGGTGGGGGCGGGGGGAACAATTACAGCAGAAATCCCAGCAAGAGAGATTGATCACAGTGGTCAGAGAAGCAGTGGAGGTTCTGAGAAGCCAGATGCTGGATATGTTTTGAATGTAGAGAAAACAGTATTTCTTGAAGTATTTGATGTGAGTTGGGAAAGAAAGAGAGGTTTTTGGTCTGAGCAAATGCAAGTATGGAATAGCCATCAAATGAGGTGGGGAACTATGTATATGGAACAGATTGGATGGGAAGAGAGATTTAGAGTTTGGTTTAGTTTGAGATATCTATTAGACTTCCTAATGGAAATGTAGAGTGAGCATTTGGATATACGAGTCTTGGGTTCAAGCTAGAGCTCTGAGCTAACATTTACATAGAGTTATATAGTATATAAATTATGTTATAATAAATATAAAATATGTAGCTTATATTTGCTCTTTAAATTTTCTTCTTCTGATATAGTGACAATTGATTATTGAATTTCTTTTCTACTAGAAGCTCAGTTTCCTGTTTTAAGGATTTATAAATTAACATATCATTTAAATTGTTTTAAATTGTAGTCTGGGCACATTGGCTCACGCCTGTAATCCCAACACTTTGGGAGGCCAAGGCAGGAGGATTGCTTGAGCCCAGGAGTTCAAGATCAGCCTGGGCAACATAGCAAGACCCCATCTCCAAAAAAAAAAAAAAAATTGCCGGGCCCAGTGGTGCATGCCTGTGGTCCTAGCTACTCAGGAGGCTGAGGCAGGAGGATCATTTGAACCCAGGAGTTCATGGCTGCAGTAAGCTATGATCGCACCACTCAACTCCAGCCTAAGTGACAGAGTGAGACCCTGTCTCAAAAATAAATAGATAAATAAATGAATATTTTAGATTTTCAATAAAGGTTAATAAGTTTTACAAAATCCTATTTAGAAAGCCTGTAAAATGACAATCGTTGTTTATTGATGAACGCATGCCAGAAATGTAAAATTCTTGAAATGAAAAGATCATTGGAGATTATTTTGTCTAATCTCTTTATAATAATCTTCTCTCATCACATAAATTAGTATGAAGTATTTTTTGTGAGTCAATGCTAATATTAATAGAATTCTGAAAATGGGTGGTTCTTGATTGTAAAGTGTTTGGACTTGATTTACTAAAAATCACTAAAGTCTTCCAGGTTATTTTTTTTAATGTCTCTTTCAAGAGAAATTTATTATTATTACCTAGGAAATTGAATTGATCATTGTTTCTTAGCTATTATATTTTGTGTGACTTATATATCTAATAAATAAGCAGTGACTATTTTTTAGTGATACTATGAAGAAAATGATTATGTCATTCAGACATACTGACTTAGAGTGTTCAATATTTTATTGAAAAAGGTTGTTTCATTTGTTTCACTCTGTTTAGAAAAGGAAGACCAGTGTCTCATGCCTGAAGCCTGGAATGTGGACCAGGGAGTAATTACCAAACTCAAGGAACAATACAAAAAGGAGAGAAAGGGGAAAAAGGGGGTGAAGAGTAAGTGGAAAACATTGTATCTGTAAATCATAAATCTTGCCTCTTTTACATTCCCCAATTTGTTTTCAATGTTTTCCTGAAACTACTTACTCTTTTTCATATCTGCTCCTGATCTTTCTTTTTCACCTGCTCTCAGGGGTTGAAATTAAATGGTTAGCTATTTGATTATGAACTTTAAAGAAAACCCACTTGTGATTTCCATTTATTATGGAATCATAATAAATCCCAATAACAAATCCGGAGCCTCACGAGAGTGTTGGGCTATGTATTCAAACACAGTGGTAATTTGATTTTTACAAGTGTATGTGCTTAATTATAATAATGATTTTTTTCAGTGACACTTTATAAAGCTCATCTAGTGTGACCCTCTGGCAGTCCACCAAAATTATTACTTACAATTTTAGATCTTGAAGAAAGAAAGTTAATTTCTACCCCTGAATATTCCATGTGTTCATAACACGCAGTTCATTTGCTCTCACCAGTATATGCTATACAGGGCACAGAGTCAAATATATAATTTTATAAGTATTTATTTTCTAATATAAAATTTTGGCCAATTTCATTTATAGGAATATTACCAATTACCTTTTTTATTTTTAATAAAATGTGTCACATCAAAAACAGAAGCCAAAATGAAATTTTTAGCCCTGTGAATCATATATGTATAACTCTTTCATTATGCAAATTATTAATAAAGTTTAGCAATGATCTAGTTAAGTATGCAAAATGGAAATACAAAAGTTTTCAAAACATCCCTGAAAACAGTCTTAAACATTTTTATAGGAGAACAAGGCTAAACTACCTCCTTGGTCATCCCTCCTCATTGACAATATAAATGTAGACCTGACCTTCCTTTTATGGCAGTAGGAATTTCATTCTTTGAGATATTAAAGTAGTAAAAGGTGAGATTAAAATCAAAGTTAGGCTGGGTGTGGTGGCTTACACCTATAATCCTAGTACTCTGGGAGGCTGAGGTGGGAGGATTGCTTGAGGTCGGGAGTTTGAGACGAGCCTAAGCAAGAGCGAGACCCCGTCTCTACTAAACATAGAAAAAATTAGCCAGGTGTGGTGGCACGTGCCTGTAGTCCCAGCTACTCGGGAGGCTGAGGCAGGAGGATCACTTGAGCCCACGAGTTCGAGGTTGTGGGTGAGCTATGATGACACCACTGCACTCTAGCCCGGGGCGACAGAGCGAGACTCTGTCTCAAAAAAAAATCAGTAAGAAATATATTTTAAAGTTTCAAAAGACTGGAATGATATGTTTTTTCTTTTTCTCTCTTTATAGTTATGCTAAAGCTTATTAAAGACCAGTCATTCCTGTTAGGACATTCTTTTATAACCTGGTAGCTACTTTAAAACATTTAAATCTTTATTTAAAATATCTTAGAATTTACAAGTATTTAGGTTGAATTTATAAAAAGTCAGTATCCATTATTGATGTTAGCATAGTATCAAACAGTACATACTGAGAGATGATGTCATTTAATGCTATCTCAATAATAGGTTAAATCAGAGTGAGAAAGATTAATATTAAAACATAAGAACATTTTGTACATTTTATCCAAATATACTGATAAGAAATTTAATCTTAAAGTGAGACATGATTTGTCATGGCTTTTAAAGCCATGACAAAACCATTTTAAACCAAGGAAAATTTGGATATCACACATGCGAAACAATTTCCAGATTAACTTAATGTTGAGATATTTCTGTAGGTCATTATGCTACAAAAATGAATGTCTTGAAATGTAAAAGATCTTTAGACTGGAAAGGTAGCCAAGACTTATGTATTATAGAATCCATTTACTCTTAGACTGATTATTCAGTTCTTGTCAAATATCAAGGCATCGCTGTAGTTGGAATTTAGCACTTAACTAAAACCGCACCATTTGACTGGAACAATATTCTACTAATGGAAACACTTGGATTTCCTGAATTGAGGGGTTATGATCTGTGTTCAGGCATATAGCACATGGTTTTTTTAGTATGGTGAAGAAAAATGACTCTGTAGGGTTAAAATGTTAATGTCTTTCACTGAAGATAGAGGGACTGTAGACTGAATTTCAGCACATTTTATCTATCATCTTCAGTTCATGTTATCTTGATAAAATAGTGGTCTGGGAACAAGTAAAGACTTGCGTAAGTAAAAACAGAACTGAAGCAAAGCTTTGAACTGTTATATGAAGCATTAATTTATAAACCACCATAACTTTTATTTAATTGAACTGGAAATTTTTTTTACTCATTGGAAAAAATTTGAGTCTTTTTCATATGGTCTAGTAGAAATATTTCCAGTCAAATTGTGTACTCCAGTCATACTATCTTGAAATATATTTCTAGGCATTAGTTAAAATTGCTTTAAAATAGTATTCTTTGCTGGTATAGGAAAAAACCATAATGGACTATGGGTAAGATTTTCCCATTCTTAATTAAACTTATAACAGGAAAAACTACCGAAGATCTGTTTCAGCCTCTATCATATATAAAACAGTCAAAACAGGGATGTGGGAGAATGAAGAATCAAAGCTCAGGTAAGTAACTAGCAGGGCATGAAACTTCACCTAGGGTGTGATAGCTTCAGGATGTAAGGCAATGAATGCAACTTAATTTAAACAAACGGGTGTTACTGTTTAATTCAGTACATAGTAGGTTCACAATCTGTGGTATCTAGCTGCATTTAGAGCAATATACAGTGGTTTGATTATAGAGTAGTATTACTTCTAATGGTCTAAATTGGACAAGAGCAGTCTTTCATGTAAATAGTGATGTTACTCCATTAGCATAGTTTTAAAAATATGTGTAAAATATTCTTTTCAAGAAATAATCTTTTAAAATAATTTGAAAAGTTTGAAAATATTTATCTAGTAAAATATTTTTGAAGGTAAATGTTGACAGATGTGAAATAAGGTTTATGGTACGAGCTTGATGCAGTTGGATAATTCTATTTCCTTTTTTGTCTCCCTCCCCCCCTTCTTTTGGCTAGGGCCCAATAGGTCAAAACTACAAGATATGCTTGCTAATTTGAGAGATGTTGATGAACTTCCTTCATTGCAGCCGTCTGTGGGCTCACCTTCCAGACCCAGCAGCTCCAGGCTTCCTGAACATGAAATTAATAGGGCAGATGAAGGCAAGTATTTAAGACACTGATGCACAAAAAGCACTTGGATATATACCTTTAAATTCAGTCATTAGGAATGACTCTCCTATTTTAGAGAGAATTTTATTCTGCAAATGTTTGATCTGCATAGTATTCCCCAAGTGCAGGCTGTCTTACATTCAAGGGGGTTTGATTCCAACTTCAATTTTTGATACGTGGGAAAGGGTGCACACACTTAAAAACCAACTCTAAATTCTGGTTTAGGATATCCTCTAGCTCCACAGATGCCTATGTGGTAGGTCCTGTATATGCCATTCCAACATTAAAGTCTATAAATAGGTAGTAAATGTTTACTTTGAGACTCATAAATATTTTATTTAAGCATTTTATCATTGATAAATGAAAAAGGGTAAAAAGTCACCTGAAAGTCTAATCACATTTTCTGTTTTTCCTTGTTCCTTTCAGTCCTTGTCCATATGCGTGTATTTTTTACATAGGTATATTCTATATACACATTATGTAGAATAATTCTATTTTGTTTTATTTACTTAACATAAAATCATACAAATAATTTCCATAATTATAATTTTAATAGTGTATATTACATTTTAGACTTGATACAAAACCATTCCCCTTTTGGATATTTAGGTTGCTTTCAGTTTTTTACAGTACAATCTTATGATATATGAATACAGTTCTTTCTTTTAGACACAAGTTCTGATTTATCTATTTATAAATGTTTAAAATGCTTATGTGTGGAAATTGATTTTAAAATATGTATTTACATTAGCTGAAAATGCAGTATGATATAAAAGTAATCTTGATGAATTTTAATTTTTTTTATTAAATTTTTTAGTGATGGGGTCTCAATCTTGCTCAGGCTGGTCTCGAACTCCTGACCTCAAGTGATCCTCCTGCCTTGGCCTCCCAGAGTGCTAGGATTATAGGTGTGAGCCACCACGCCTGGCCCCTTGATGAATATTTTTTAAAATTTATTTTTAAAAATTATCTTGAATTTAAATACTGTAATTATTTGCAAGGTATATGTCTCTCCAAATTATTATTTATCAAACAACACAGCCTGAGAAAAAGCCACAGAATAATCATATGTGTTTTTCTGGTTTTTTAATTCAGTTACATTTTAGAGAGACATTAACTGATAGGACTTTAATGTGTAGATTTTCATGGTTGGAATACTTTTTCAGTGAAAATTTTGACCATTACGTGATTAATTATATGTTAGAGTTAATTATGACATACTTGGAATTTATTACCCATACAAAGAATCAACACATTACACTCTGGATGTAAAATTTATTTGATGTAGGTCCATGTCTTTTGAATTACAGTTGTGAGGTCATGGTCCTCAATAGGTATATTGTTCACTAGGAGATTTATTCCATTGACATTGTAGATAGGAGACTTTTAATCAGTTTCATTTATTCCAAGATCAGGTCTAGATAAGGAGAAAAGTTAGTTTTTATCTTATTCTCATAATTCAAAAAAAGTTTATCAGAGATTTCATCTTGAATCATACATAAATTATGCAGAATTTTAATAATAGAGCAGGATATGTACTATTTACTAAATGACAGATACACAAAAGCACTATATAAGCCACATAAAGTGCCCGTGATAGAAAAAGTATTTAATAACCTTAAAATCGAAGCATTGAATGTTTAACTTGCTGTCTGCAGCAGTGATCCTAAGCCTTCCTTTTTAGTGCAGGTTTTTCAGAAGTAGAAAAAGCATTTAAGAAATAGATTGTATATTTAATTGCCTCTTACTGATGCTTCTTGGTCTCCGGTCCACTTTCAGAAAGAACTTCTGTCTCCTGTGTTTGCTCTACACTTTATTACTTTATTTATTTATTTTTATTTTAATAATTCAGAAGGCAGTATCACACTTAAAGGGCACAGTTTAATAATTTTGTAGGGCCAGAGTGGTGACTCATGCCTGTAATCCCAGTGCTTTGGGAGGTTGAGGCAGGAGGATCGCTTGAGGCCAAGAGTTTGAGACCAGCCTGAGCAACATAGTGAGACCCTATCTCTAAAAAAAAAAAAAACCAAAAAATTAGCCAGGTACAGTAGTGCACGCCTGTAGCCCCAGCTATTTCAGAGGCTAAGGCAAGAGGATCACTTGAGCCCAGAAGTTCAAGGTTACAGTGAGCTATGATCGAGCCACTGCACTCAAGCCTGGATGACAGAGCAAGACTCCACCTCTAGAAAAAATAAATAAGGAAGTAAGTAAAAGCTGATTAGGGCCAGTAAGGTTACCCCTTAGAAATGTGACCTCTAGCCTTAAGTTCTGAGGCACCTTAGAGAACAATCAAATGATGGTGATGCCCATCATTGTTCTCTCTCTTCAGCCCTCAAGGCTGCTGGCTATCCACGGGTGTGTGAGGAAGTAGTTGTTGCCTTCTTTGTTTTCAGGTTTTACTTGGCATTTTTAGAGCATTAGTTAAAATTAGCCCACATAATGTGTATGGTCAATCCTAAGAATCTTAGTCCTTCACACGTGAACAAAGTTACCTGGAAATGTTAGAAATGAAAACAAAACAAACAAAAAACACCTGGGCTGAAGACCTAGCCTCATAGTCTCATATCAGTCATTTGATTGAAATTTTGGCCTGAAAATTGCTGTTCTAACTTAAACAATTCCCACTCTTCATTAGTAAATGTTTAGAGTTGTTTGAACCCCTCAGACGATGATATATAGTATTTTGGGTAAAGCCCATTTTTATTATTGCTGCTGTATTGTTTGGTGGTTTGATAATATCTTAATTTATACTGTTTTGTTTTGACAAGGCTTTTAAGTAGAGTTTCTGCTACTACTGCTTTTAAAAGCAAGTAACCATTCTTTCATTTATTCAGTGAGTGTTTATTATCAGATATGATTGAACATGAAGCCGAAAACCATCTTGTAAATCCAGTTTTCTACATGTACTAGTTAATACAGTTGACTTGTTTCATTTAAGAAGAAGTTAATTTACCTCTTTAGCAGCTAGAGTTTGAACTACTAAATTCATCTAATTGACTTACAAGTTTTTGTCATCAGTAAAGTAACCACCTCTAGAAAACGACCCAAAGACCATCTCTGACTTTTGTCTGAATAATTTTCATGTATAAAGAGTGACATTTTACTATTGACCAAATTAAATTAAATCTCTATTTTACTTTGACATTTTGCTTTTAACTGGTTTTTGTATGGTGGCTTTTGAAGGAATTGGATTTGTATGTTCAGTGTTATAAAGTAAGTATATTCAAGTTAATCACAAAGTGAAGTTGACATCTTGAAGCATATTTGGCAGCTAATGAAAGTCTTCAAAATGGACACTTTTAAAAAATTTCTTTGGAACATTTTTAAATGAAATATAATATACTACAAAAAAGTGCTGAAATTGTAAGGGTATAGTTCAGTGCATTATCCACAAAGTCAGAATCATCACCCATCCATGTCACCACCCCGTAGGTTAAGAAGTAGAACATTACCAGGGCCCTAAAAGTTCTGCTGTGCTACCTTCTAATCATTACCCTTTCCCTGCACTAGAGATAATTCTGACTTCAAACATCACGTACTAATTTTGCCTCATCTAGGCAAATTTTACAGTTTTAACCATTTCATTTGAACTTTTCTGTATTCTTCCAGGTTACAGAATTAATGAATTTTATTTTGAATGAGACCAGCAGTGTGGCAAATCACTTGTTATCTATGTTTAGAGATTGATAGAGATTATTTGGGTAACTAGCATGAAATATCAAATGAGGAAAACTTACTTTCCTTTAGTCTTGTGATTTTTCTATATAGCGAAAAGGAAATGACAGTGGATTATTATATTTGTTTTGTGTTTTACTTTTCTGATTAGATGATGCCTTTAGCTGTGGTTAAGATATGGAAAAAGCAATCAATTCTTTAGGATCTTCTACTTACTGAATTTTTACTGTGTTTAATTTAAAATAATTAAATGTATACATGCCCTTATAGGAAATTTGATACAAGCAAATGAGACTAAATGTTGACTCTTTAGAGGTTTTTTATGTTTCCTTTGTTTTCCTCCTTCAGTGGAAGCATTGACATTTCCTCCTTCTTCTGGAAAGTCATTCATCATGGGAGCAGATGAAGCCCTTGAAAGTGAACTGGGACTTGGAGAATTAGCAGGCCTTACGGTGGCCAATGAAGCAGATTTGCTAACTTATGATGTAAGTAGTAGTTTTATTGTTGATGTTTTTACTCAGTTTTTGAAAACAAAAAGTTGATTTTATAGAAAAAGATGGCAGTGGTAAAACTTCTTTACGAGTGTAGAACTTGGTTCAGTTTTCATTGCAAACTTTGAGAAGATAAAGATAAACGTTTTTCACATGACCTAGAGATTAAAATTTTGGGCTTTACCTAAATCCGTAAGTCAGCGTAGTTTGTTTATTGAAAGAAATCCTTTTTCTGTTACCAAGTTTGGGTTTTGTTTTATGTTTTAGGGCACCAGTGATTAGTTGAAATTCATGTCTATCTAAATGGCAACATTTGTCTTGCCTCTTTAGTACATCAGCCAATATCCTGTTGAGAAGTGATTTTAATTATTGATAGGCATAGATGTGTACGGTGTGCTTCCCAGATGTTAAGGCTGACCTATCAGAGATTTGGACCTTTGTGCATGCATTTACTTAATTCCAAACATAATTGTTTTATAAATGCATTTATAATTGCTCATCACAATAAAAAATTTGTCAGAAAAATAGTTGCTTATATCATAGGTAAAGTATTTATAACCTATCTTATCATTGCATTAAATTCCTCTCACTTTGATAGTTCATTATGTCTGTTGGAGAATAGAATGTAGCCCTTGCAGCACACGTGCCATATAGGGTATGTAGGATGGATGCCTAAGCAAACTATAGGTATGATAAAGAAGCGCGACAAAGAAGAGCGCTTCCACCCACTCCTCTTCCTACAAATCAAAAACTCCAACTCTGTGCTAAGTCCATTAGTAAGTCTTTTTGGATTCTACCTCCGAAAACAGCCAAAATCTATATACTTCCTTTCACCTCCCATCCTAGTCCATTTGTTTGCTCACCCAGAGCTACTACAATAACCATCTAATCTAAACAGGCTCCTTGCACTCCATTCTGAACATATATGTTACAGATTTGTTAAAAATCATTTCTATTTCCGGTGTTTTTATAGCTTTATATTTTACATTTGTCTTTTGAAAACACCATTTAGTTGACTTTTGCTTTCTCATCTAATCTTTGACAACTTTTGTCTTTTAATTGGAACATTCAATCCATTTCTTTTTTTATAACAGCTTTATTGCAATATAATTCACATATTATACAATTCAATCATGTAAAGAGTACAGTAATTTTTGGTATATTCACAGAGTGGTGCAACAGTCAATTTCAGAACATTTTTATTACCCCAAAAGGTAGTCACTAATCATTGTCAATCACTCCCATTTTCCTACACACCCTACCTCCCAACCCTAGACAACCAGTGTTCTATTTTATGCCTGTATAAATTTGCCTATTATAGACATTTCATATAAATAGAATCATACCATATGTGGCCTTTTGTGTCTGACTTCTTTGACTTCAGTCCATTTCTTCTTAAAGCAATTATTGATATATTTGGATTAAAGTCCACCATCTGTGCGCACCTGTTCTGTGTTCCTTTTTCTCCTATTTTTTGCCTATTTGGGGATTGATTTCTTTTTTTTATTCAACCCTCCACCCCTTTACTATTTGGAGTTTATGTACTCTTCTGCTGCTCTTTTAGTGGCCACCCTAGAGGTTATCACATATATCTTTATCAAAATCTGTGCAAAGACCTTAGGATACTTTTAACTTCCACCCTATTTATATGTCATTCTTGTTATATATTTCTAAATATATTTATCTCCTACAGTTAGGATTATTTATTTTACATTTCACATTATCTTACACTTTGCTTTTTTTCGTTCGTTCTTCCATGTCTGACTGTCCTTCTGGGATCACTTTCCTTTTACTCTAAGAACATGTTTAATATTTCTCTTTAGTGAAGGTCTACTGGTGCCCAGTTAGTTCTCTCAGTTTCTGGTTTCTTAAATTCCTTTGTTTAGCCTGAGTGGGTTAACTATTATTTCATTATCACATATTGAATTCCAGTTGGCAGAGATTGGTGGTTTTTTTGCGGTCTAAACATATTATTATATTTTATTGTCTTTTTGTTTTTAGTGTTTTCTGCTAAAGTCAGCTGTCATTTCTGTTGTCAGTCATTTAATGCTAATCTGAGGGCTTTTTTTCTAATATTATCTGTCTTCATTTTCAGCCAAGGCTTGGTTTATTTAACTTTCTTGAAGTTCTTAAATCTTGGCGTGATATGTTTTCATTAGTTTTATGAAGTTCCCAGCCATTTGTCTTCACATACTGCTTTTGCACCTCTGTCTCTCTCCTTCTGGAACTTAGTTATATGTGTGTTAGAACTTCTTTCTGTAACCTCTGTTTCCTCATCCTTCTCTTTATTTTTTTATGACCCATCTTTCAGTTCACTAATTTTCTCTTCGGTAATGTGTAATCTATAGTTAAACACACCTATTGAGGTCTTAAAGTTTTTGCTTCTAGAATAATTTTTTTATTGTTTACAGATTTCTTCCAAAATTTTCAGTCTTGTCTTTTATCTTCTTGAACATAGTAAGCATGAGTATATTAAAGTTGAATTGGAGACTCTGTAGTTCTCTTACTATTATATGTTGGTTCTGCTTATTTTCATTTATATTGTCTTGTCTCCTTATGTGCATGGTAATTTTGTATGTTCAAATAACTGTATTCAAAAAGTTGTCTGTAGAAGTAACTTCAGACCTAGGATGGTATCTTCCTCCAGAGAATATATTTTAATTTGCTTTTCTCAGATGTTTGCAGCCACTAGAAATCTGGGATCACTTCACTCCATTTTCACTTTTTGAGATGATCTAAAGCTAATCTACAGTCCCTGCAAGGGCTTGGCTTCCTCTAGTTAACCGTATGTCTAGGATGCAACCATTTGAAATCACAGCCCAGGGCAAAGTGGTTCACTGAGCCTTACTTTCTTGAAAGGCAGGTCTTCACCATCAATTTTTATCCCTGTGGCAAAGCTGCCACAAGCACTGCTCAGCTTCTCAGCCATCCCCTCTGGAATCAGTAAACATTCTCTGGGGAAAAACAACTGCAAATACTGGGCTCACCTTTTTAGTCCTCTGTCTTCTCCTAGATCTTGGCCTGGTTTTCTTCACTACTTAAAAAAATTTTTTTTAATATTCTGCGTTTCTGTTTGTCCTTGGTACAGAGGTGGTCCAAATTACCTAGTCCATCATGGCTAGAAGCAGAATTTCCCATTAGATACTTTTGTTGTCTCTATGCTAACCCCACGAAGAGTTTGTCTAGTATCTAAGGGAACTTAGTTTTCTCTCTAGAGAAAGCTCATTCTTTTTGCATGGCTCTTAATTGTTAGAAAACTTGGTGTTATGCCTGTCACTCTATTTTCAAAAGTAGTTCCTGGTTTTATTAAGCATATTAGTAATCTATTGCTGTGTAACAAATTATGCTAAAAATTAACAGCTTAAAACAAAAAAATATTTATTATCTCATAGTTTCTATGGGTCAGGAATCCAGGAGCAGCTTAGCTGTGTGGTTATGGCTTAAGGTCTTAATGTAGTTGCAGTCAAGATGTTGGCAAGAGCTGCAGTCTTACCTGAAGACTCAACTTGGGGAGGATATGCTTTCAAGCTCCTTATGTGGTTGTTGGAAGGCCTTGGTTCTTTGCTGGGTATTGGCTGGAGACTGTAGTTACTCACCATACGGGTCTCCCTATGGGCTTCTCAGCATGGCAGCTGGCTTTCCCCAGTGTGAGTGCATGTGAAAAGAGAGAGAGCAAGAGCACCCAAGATAGGTTTTATAACCTATTTTTGGAAGTAATTTGTTGTCACTTCTTCTGTATGCCATTGGTCACAGAGACCAACCTTATAATGTGAGAGGGAACTATGTATGTTTAAGTATAAGGAGGTGGGGCTGATTGGGAACCACCTTAGTGGCTGTCTACCACATTAAGACATTCAGAAGGAATCTGATTGCTCTTACATATGAAAACCTTTCAGGTGTTTAATAAGAGCAGACATGATTCAGGATAACCAGCCCCAGTTCTTATAGTAGGTCCCTGCGTGATGTGTTTTGTGTTCTCTTTATCACCCTAATTGTGTTCTATCCAATTTTTTCTGCAGATTTTTAAACTTCTGGGTTCTACATTATAGTTTATATTGTATGTGACCCCGAAATCCAGACTGCTTGGGTTTGAATCCAAGTCCCTTTACATACTAGCAGGGTTCTTTGGGCAAGTCTCTTAAGTTCTCTTTTCCTGATGTGACTATAGAGTGGAGATAATGTTGATTCCTACTTCATAGAGTTATTGTGAGGATTAAATGAGTTAATGCATATGAAGTATCTTGAATAATGTTCAAAATAATTGATAATGCTCAGAATAGCAGCTATCGTTAGTATTACTGTATTTTTGTCGTAAATATGGCAATATTTCTCCAGTCTTTTACCAATACACTCATGTGTTGCTTAACAATGGGGATACAGTCTAAGAAATGCATCATTAGGCAATTCATTGTTGTGCAAACATCATAGTTTACTTACACAAACCTAGATGGTATAACACTACTACACATCAAGGTTTTATAATATAGCCTATTGTTCGTAGGCTACAAACCTGTTCAGCATGTTACTGTACTGAATACTGTAGGCCATTGTAACACAATGCTAAGTATTTGTGTATCTAAACATGTGTAAACATAGAAACGGTACAGTAAAAATATAGCACAAAAGGTAAAAAATGGTATACATATATAGGGCTCTTAGCACAAATGGAGATTTCAGGACTAGAAGTTGTTCTAGGTGAGTCAGTGAGTGAGTGGTGGGTGAATGTGAAGGCCTAGGACGTTACTGCACACTATACACTTTGGGTACACTAAATTTATTTTAAAAGTTTTTCTTCAATAATAAATTAACCTTAGCTTACTGTAGTTTTTTTACTTTATGAACTTTAAAAATTATTTAACATTTTGACTCTTCTGTAATAACACTTAGTTTAAAACACAAACACATTGTACAAAAATATTTTCTTTCTTTATATCCTTATTCTGTAAGATTTTTTCTATTTTTAAAATTTTTATTTTTACTTTTTAACTTTTTTGTTAAAAACTAAGACACACACACATTAGCCTAGGCCTATACAGGGTCAGGATCATTAATATCACTGTCTTCACCTCCATATCTTGTTCTGCTGGAAAGTCTTTAGGAGTAATAGTACACATGGAGCTGTCATCTCCTGTGATAACAATGCCGCCTCCTAAAATACCTCCTGAAGGACCTGTCACTCTATTTTCCTGAGGCTGTTTTACAGTTAACTTTTTTTTTAATAAGTAGAAGGAATATACTCTAAAGATAAAGAGTACAATTTAGTAAATACATAAACCAGTAACATAGTTGTTTATTATCATTATCCAGTATTAATGTACTGTACATAATTGTATGTACTAGATTTTTATGACTGGCAGCGCAGTGGGTTTGTTTGCACCAGCATCACCACAAACACGTGAGTAATGCATTGTGCTGTGATATTACAATGGCTACAATGTCACTAGACGACAGGAATTTTTCAGTTCCATTATGATCTTATGTGACCAGCATCATATATGCAGTCCATTGTTGACTGAAATGTAGTTATACGGTACATGACTGTATTTTGCCCCTCTTGTTTAAACCTAGTGTGATTGCTAGCCTTGGAGTGTGAAGAGGTCATACATGGTGCTAATGTAAAGTCAAATACCAGCTGCCTCTTTTAGCTTCCCCATTAATTGGCATGACAAAAATAGTGTATTTTTCCAGTTGTCGAGATGGAGTTACCATGGAAAGAAAGAACATAACAATGTGTTTGTTTTACCAATGGAATGTATTCTTTGTATTATCTGATTGTCTCTTACAATTTTTAACATTTTCTGTTTCCAGTTTATAAACTTTGTTTCTAGTTTGATAAACAAAATTTAGCTCCTATTAATAAGTATTAAAAATCTCAAAAGTATGATCAGATTCTAAAATGTTAACAGTTTAAAGATAACTTAGTTTTTCAGCTCTTACCTAAAATTACACTTCCCATACTATAATTTGTGTTGAATTACTTGGTTTTCTTAGCACCCTAGTGAATATCTATTTTACATTATTATTTGATTCACTTTTTATATTGAATTATGTTGTTTTCTTATTACGCCTTTCATATTTCTTCAAAGAAAACTACTGCTGGTATATTGCTAATTTTGCCTCTTGGTTTGGTGTTTACATTTAAAAATTATATTGTTTTGAAAATTGCACAATGTGATGGCTTAATGACAAATCAGCAAGAATTAATGTTGAAATTCAGGAGTTTTTTCCCTATCCTGAACTAAATGTATAGGTATCTCTGTTTTGTTTCTTTAATAGATAGCAAACAATAAAGATGCATTGAGGAAGACATGGAACCCTAAGTTTACATTAAGAAGTCACTTTGATGGCATCCGAGCCCTTGCTTTCCACCCCATTGAGCCTGTTTTGATAACAGCATCAGAGGACCACACGTTAAAAATGTGGAATTTGCAGAAAACAGCCCCAGCCAAAAAGTGAGAATATTCTATTTTAACATTATTTGACTATTTTAATTAACAGTTTTTCAGGAGAAAAATACATATTTTACTTTTGCTGTTAATTTTCCCAAATATTTCTTCTCGTTCTTTCTTCTTCACCTCATCACATAATTTAGAGTGTTTTTCCCTTCATACAATCTAATGTTAGGTTGGAAAACTGACACTTAGAAAGAAAGGGTATTATCTAATTTGTGGATGTTGATTATAGTCCTTATACATACAAGTGTTTTAAATGGCTGTCATATTTGGGGAGCCCCTTACCTATACCGAAGATTTCTACTATTCTTATAAACAGTTATAGGCATATTTAAAATCATCAAACCTCCACCCCCACCCTGCCCCATTGTTTACTAGGTGTGGACTTACGGGGTAGAGGAGAGGAAAGGCTGATTGGGAAGGGTGGAGGACCTCCCTTTGGTCTTTTCTTTTGGCCTTGAGCCTTTAGGTACTTTCCATACCCACCGATATGTCAAGACTGAAAGGCACTGTTGTCATCACTTAATGGCTAGGGCTAGTCATGGCCCCTTGGTTCCTGTCTAAGTTATGAACAGACATGAGTTAATATAAATCCTTTAATCAGTCGCATAGCTAGACTTTATTGTCCCACTTGCTTGGGTCCTTATTGGAGCTCCTTTCCTTCATTGGGTTGCACGTTTTAGAACCAGCATCTGCCAACAAAGGCCCTTCTGCAGTGTCAGGCACTTTTGTTATTACAAGAGTACAACTGAACATCAGATGGAGGCGGTTACAGGAATTTTACTACTGGTAGAGGAAATCTATTGCCCACTTTAAAAGAGATCAGTGGCATTCATGCTGTGAATCATACATAGTGTAGATAAAATACTTGATTTATCAGTCAGCATTAGAAAGCTAAAGCAGATCTTGTATAAGCCAAATGGATCCTCATATGGATCAGGTATTTTCAGCAGAGAAAAATAATTTCCAGGTTATACATTATGCTTTTTACCTTTCTAGTTCTTTGGTCACAATGTGCTAGTTATGGTTCTATCACAATCACATTAGGCTAGAGATACGAATGTCTCATCATATATTCTTGACTAAAATTTAGGAAGATATTGAAACAAGTTTCTTGGTGGTGGTCTGTTTACCTTTGAATTTAAAACTTGGTAATGACTTGAAGGGAGATAACATATGTCTGTAAGTTACTTCAATACAATGTTGGAAATGGTAAGTACTTGACTTTAAATCCAGTGTCTGTCAACAGTCATGGCCAATATTAGGTAGTGTAGTATACCCATAGTGTTCTGAGTAATAAATAAACCAAAGTCTTGAACAATTTCTGCAGTATCAAGGATAGACATAATTTTCACAGAAAGGCAAGGAAGTTAAAGTACCATTTGTTGAAATCCTGCTATGTGTATGGTTCTGTACTAGGTGGTTTTTTTGGTAGTAGAAAAATTACTACTATCCTGCAAGTATTTGGTATTATCCTATTTTTCTGTTTTGTTTTAAACAGTGGACTCTGAAGTTCTGAAAGATTAAATAATTTGTCTGAAGTTAGCCAGTTAATGACAGAACTGGAAATTGAATCCAGAAACATATCCCTTCAAAGCCTATATTGTTTCTCTTGAGGTGAAGCTGTCTCTTCCTTTAGTCAAATAGATCATGACAATGCTACAAGCACTGTAACAGCTATTATTACTAAGCAAGGATCTTGTTTCTTGATACCATGAAAGTGTGATTGGTGTTAAGTAAGCTATCTTACGTATCCTATAGTTGAGAATGGTATATTACCATATGTTTGTATTTCTAAAGGCAATTTTATGATTTATATTCAATTATAGTGTTTACTACTGAAACTTAGAGTGGTAAAGTCATCTTCTTTGTCTGATTTAGGAGTACTTCTCTTGATGTAGAGCCTATCTATACATTCAGGGCCCATAAGTAAGTATGTGCTTTTTCTTTATTTTAAAGCAACATCACTGTAAAACAGCCTAATTAGGATATCTTATTTACTTTCACTTATGTATTTGTGTTATATTGTTTTGTATTTATTAGTGGTTTTTTGTAAATGTAAAAGAAACCGGCAGATAATATAATGCTAAAAACAAGTTTGCTGCTGCCAAATAGGAATTCTTGCTTAAAGTTTTATTTGCATGATGTTTAAATACTGTATATCTCTCTCTTAAAGTTGAGGCAATTAGGTTTAAGTATTAGAAATTCTGACATTTTTTCCCTTAAAGATACAAGAATTTTTTTTATTGTGATCACATATTGCATGTTTATCCTATTTCCATTTAAGCTTAAGGAATGTGTCTGTTCACTTGGCTTAACACAGAGATAGGTATACTTTTTATATAAAAAGTCAGATAGTAAATATCTTTAGGCTTCTAGGCTTTTAAAAAATATTTTAGGCTTTGCAAACTGTGTACTTTTTGTTGCATATTCTTTTTTTTTTTCAGTTGCATATTCTTATTTTTTCTTTTGTTTTACAACCTTGTAAAAATGTAAAAACCATTCCTAGCTTGAGGACTGTACAGAAACAGACCACTGGATTTGGCCTGCAGGCCGTAGTTCACCAACTCCTGGTTTAGCAGAGGAAGGAAAGTGAGCAATGCTTTGCTAGTGCCTGTATTTTTACTCATTATAAAAAGCAGAAAAATAGAAAGCCATTTGAGTAATTAAACATTCTTATTTTTAACAAGTCATATTATCAGATTGACTTTTGAGACTTGCAATTGGTTTTTTTTTAAATAATCTCCCAGAGGTCCAGTGCTTTGTGTGGTAATGAGCAGCAATGGTGAGCAGTGTTACAGTGGTGGTACTGACGGACTGATCCAGGGCTGGAATACCACTAATCCCAACATCGACCCCTATGACTCTTACGGTATGTGATTTCCCAAAGTCTGAAAGAATAAAATGTTTTCTTTCCATACATTTTTTTCATAGGACCTATAAGGATAAAATTAGATATTTTTTAAAAAAATAAGTAAAAGAGAACCACATCTTTCCTTTGTTAAAAAGAACTTCTATATTTAAGAATCAATTTGATTATATAATGCTAAAAGGAAAAAAAAGAGAAAAACATATTCTTGAGAAAACAGTTCCTACCCCAACCCCTAAAGTCTCATTAATTGGAACTGCTGGCTTGATTGATAATTGTTTTATTCATTTTAGGCATCCGTACAGTACTTTGATACATTATTACTAATCTGTAATCATATTTCATCACTATTATTGACAAACAACTTTGAAGGAAAATGAATTCTGGCATCATCCCCTTGATCAATTATTGGAGGGATGTAGAAGCTAATAACTTTTGAAGTCCATGAAACCAAAATATTTTAAAAGGCCTCAAAAGTTGAGAAGTACCCTCTAGTCTTGGGAGCAGTACCATAAATCATAAATCCATATTTTACTCTATCACTAGATATTACCATAAATTCCCTTGTAAAAACTGTTTGGGAATTGGCTATTTTGGTTTCCTCTTAAGTTCTAGAATGGTTGAAGTGTCATATTTGTCATAAAAATTTTAATTTCATTATCACTTTAGATTCATTTTACCACCAAACCTAAGTGAAGATAAGAAATTCAATAAACAAAAATTTCCCACAACATTTATTTAATAAGCATTAAACAAATACTCTGTGAAAGGTAACTTCTCTTACAAGTTTAGCCGTTTCATGCTTTTCCTTACTTCCTTTACCTTTGTCCCAGAGGATCAACTGTTCCTCATTCTGTACCAGGCCAGCCCTTCCCATTTTGACTTTATTCTTTTCAGTTTCTTTTGGGATTGTACTTTCTCTCTCTTCTCCCCTCCTCCCCTCCTCCCCTCCTCCCCTCCTCCTCTCTTCCTCTCTTCCCTTCCTCTTCCTCTCCTCTCCTCTCCTCTCCTCTTCTCTTCTCCTCTCTTTCTCTTTCTCACTGTATTCTAATCTCTTGCTCTTACTCTGTTGTTCCTCTCTCATCTTAAGTAAGCCTTACCCTCTTTGCTCTCTCTCTATCCCCTCAGCATGTAAATAAATTCAGGTAATCCCATCCTGGGCAAGGGGAAGCCTTTACTTGACCCCCATTTCCCTCTCTGGCTTCTGTTTAGTCTCTTTCCCTCCTCATCTGTGTTTCTTTGATGATGTTGTCTAGAAAACATAATAACTACTTACTAGTTCCATGTTCTTTCCCTGTGCATCATCCCTTTGCATTCTGGCTTCTGGTTATATCACTTCAATATAACAAGATTGCAGGATTGTCAGCAACTACCTAATTGCCTGAACCAAGGGTCTTTTATAATCCTTATTTTACTAGATGTATTGGCTGTGTCTGAGATTGTTAACAACTTCATCCTTTTTGAAATCTTCCTATTCTATTGGCTTTTTTGACACTTTGTGACAATTTCTAGTCCCTACCCTTCATGAACTTTTTTCTTTTCTTGCCTTAAATATTGGCATTTATCAAGGCCCAGACCCTAACTCAATCTTCGCAGTATACAAACATTTCTTGGGTGATCGAATTCACTTTTATGGTTTTACGTGCTATTGACTCATAAACTTCTTCTTTAAGCTTCAGACTGCCTACAGGAAATTTCAAAGTGACTGTCTCATTGTCTGTAAATCCCAGCATGTTCTGTGTTTCTTCTCCCGTATGTTCTCTTTTAGTTGGTGGCACTACCAGAATTACCCAAACTATAAACCCAAGAATTATCCTTGATTCCCTGTTCTGTTGTACTGTCTACACTTACTTAATTACCTAGTTTTTTGACAATGACTCCCTAAGTATTTCTTGAGTTTACTTTTCCTACTCTTGCCCTTTTATCACTGCCCTTTGCTTAGGTGTTCACCATCACTCTCCCAGTCTACTGAAACAGTCCTCTTGTCTTCATCTTGATTCTGTGTAATCTGTCTTCTGTACTACAGCCAAGGTTACCTTATTAAATACTACATGACCCTGCTGCTCCTGGGAAACTCTAAAGTGGTTCCATGTTGCTTTCAGGATAATTTCTAAGTTCCTTACTTTATCATAGTAACTCTACCATAAACTAGCAGCCCTCGTCACATCCACTTTCTGCCTGAAACTCCACACTCCAATAATACTGAATTACTTACAAATTTCCTCGCATATCATGCATTTCATGCTATTTTTTCTTCTGGGGTTTTGTAGGTAGGTGTTACCTCCTTGCCAGGCACACTTTCCCTCTCTTCTCTGACTGGCTGACATCTGTGCACTCTGGGTGTCACTCTCTCAAGTTTTCACTCATCCCAGTTACTCTTTGTGGTAACTGGTGTCTGTCACTATTATTGTACTTTCAGCATTGTCTTTTGAGGACAGGGATAGTATTGTATATCATCTGTTTGGCTCCATCGTTGAACATAGTGCTTGACGAATGATGTGTCTTTCATAAATATTTTATGGTATGTCTGAGAGAGGATATAAGACCTAATACCATTGGCATTTCCAGACTTAACATCTGTGAGTATCTTGAAAGTATAGCTTCATAGAATCATTGTAAGGATTAATAAAGTTTCCATTTTGACTTTTATGAGACTGTGCTAAGTGACCTTCCCTACCTCCCTTGCCCTTCCTCCACATACACATCACCCATATCTCAGTTACTGCTATTTGAGAGTTTGAGGATTACTGTAGGTGTCAGTTCCTGTCCATTATGAATGTCATGCTTTCAGGAATAACTGCCTTTCATCATACAGTAGGATAAGTGGCCAGAAGGAGGTATAGCCAAAGTGCTGAAGGACTTCAGAGGAGGGAAAGATCTCTCTGTTTACTTCCTCAGGGAGTATGAGTTCTGGTTTCTCCAAAGGTAGATTAAATTTACATGATTTGTATTAACATGCTTTTTAAAAATCTAGATAAATGGAAGAACAAAAGAGGGAAGGAAATACATAATTTTTCTACGGATAAAAATACATGCTTTTAATTTTAATTTTTAAAATTTAAACTCGACATTTGCATATTTCCAAGCCTGTATTAAGCTACAGCATTTCAGAAGAATAATAGAAACTAACAATCATATTTTACACTGTTATCAGGTGTTTTTGTTTATATAGTTTACTTTCTCTGGAATCTAAATACCTTTATGATTTTTTTTTCTTCTAATTTTGCATTTTTTGCTGTTTTGTGTAGATCCTTCTGTTTTAAGAGGCCCTCTGCTAGGCCACACAGATGCAGTCTGGGGTTTGGCTTATAGTGCAGCACATCAGCGTTTGTTGTCCTGTTCAGCAGATGGCACTCTGCGTTTATGGAATACAACTGAGGTTGCTCCAGCACTAAGTGTATTTAATGATAATCAAGGTACATACTTAAAAAAATTTATTTTGCTGAATCTTGTATAAAATATCTTATTATGAAAACAAGCAAACAAATAAATGATTCTATGAACTCTGACTTTAAATTTAAGGTAAAGGTTTTTGAAGCAATAGAAGTGTATTTGTTTGAATTTCTAACTTATATATAATTTTTAAAAGCATGGTATTTGGTGAAAGAACACAGAGATTTTAAATTTTGTAAAATTGAGATATAATTTATATACAGTGAAAAACAGATCTTAAGGATACATTTCAATGAGTCTGATAAAGGAGTATACCCCTGTAATGCACTCAGCTATCAAGACATAGAACGTTTCCTTTACTTTCCCAAAGTTCTTTCATGTCCTTCCCAGTTAATCCCCTTTCTCCATTCCCAACCAGAGGTACCCACTGTTGTGATTTCTTTCATCATAGATTAGTTTTGTCTATTCTAAAACTTCATATAAATGAAATAATACAGTATGTACTCTTTTGTATCTGGCTTTTTACTCCCACTGTAATGTTTCTGTAATTCATCCATATTGTATCAATTTATTTTTTTATTTTTATTTAATAGTATTTCATTAAACCATACTGTCTATTCATTTACCTCCTGATGGACATTTGGGTTGTTTCTAGTTTTTTAATATTATGAACAAAGCTGCTATGAGCATTCATATATTTTCATCACAGGCGGGTAGAGACCTACAAGTAGAATTGCTGGGCTTTCAGGTGGGTGTTCATTTTACTTTATGTGAAAGCACCAGAATTTTTTCCCAAGATTTTGTGGTTGTGCCATTTTACACCATTGACAGCAATGTATGAGAGTTCCAGTTGCTTTACATCCTTACCAACATTTGGTGTTGTCAGTCGAATTTTAGCCATTCTGGTGAGAGTATAGTAGTATTTCATCAACTTCATAGTTTTAGTTTACATTTCTTTGATGGCTAATTATCTAGAGCAAATTTTTTTGTTTGCCTGTTGGCCGTTCGTATATCTTCTGCAATACACACATTTTTGCACTGTTATCTTGTAGTTAGATTTTGAGCAAAATGAAAAAAAAAAATCAATGTTCATTTTACACATATCATTCTATTTTTAATGTTTATACAAAAGCTCCAACTTTTAACCTGTTTAACCTTCTTTATTCTTGAGGTATCACAGCTTGTTTCTAGGCTTTAATGAATTTTAATTTGATATTTGCATGACTCTAACAATAAATAACAATTGGAAATTTTACTCTTTTTCTTTTTTTTTGAATTCTCATGTCACGTTAAGATGAAATTTTACTTTTTAAATTTCATATTTTTGATGAGTTAAAATTCCTAGTAAGAGGTGGGTTTTTTAAATGAAGAATTCCCATTATGCCACTCTAAGTCCCAGATTGAGGTGGAAGCAGCAAAACTTAGAGTTTGCACATGTTTTCCATTTGCTTTCTAAATAAAGGTTTACATTCCATGAATATATTAGCTGAGTAAGCTGAACAGGTAAGGATAATAAATAGACTAGAGTTAAAAGTTACGGAAGAAATAATCTCCATTGAGTGGTTATGAGCTAATTTCTACTCTTATGGCAAGCCTTGTTTACTTCTTAAGGAAATCATGCCATTGTTTGTTTTGCTATGTTTTAAGCACGTTGTCAAGTAGACACTTTAACTGCCATTCTCTTTGAATATGTTCTGACTCTTTTAGAATTGGGAATACCTGCCTCTGTGGATCTGGTAAGCAGCGACCCAAGCCATATGGTAGCATCATTCAGCAAAGGATATACAAGCATCTTTAACATGGAAACCCAACAACGCATTCTAACTTTAGAATCGAATCTAGATACACGTATGTATACCGATTTTAAATAGTATGTGTTTGGATTAATTTTTTTAACTTAAAATTATAACTACTAGGGTCAACTATTATGAAAAGTACTTGTCATTATAAAGTGTTCTGCCTCCTGAATCTCAGAACACAGTTACTTAGAAGCATGTAATGATTTACACTTGGTTTTCAGAATTTGGGTTAAGTTTATGTACATTTCTAACTATACTATTTGAAATAGCATTTGAGCTATTCCAAAGATGAGTCAAGTTTAACTTTATATCAAATGATTAATTGTCAATTCTGTTTGAAAAAAGCAATATTCATTCTGAATAGAAAATAAAATTTGTTTTTACTTTTCATAATTTCATTGTTTTAATCAATTTAATTTTATATTAATAATACAATTTGATGCAGCTCAATACTGATTAGAATATAGATCACATTGTGGCGCTCAGAATCCCAAATTTGAGGCTTCTTACTGGATGCA
This sequence comes from Daubentonia madagascariensis, assembly GCA_023783475.1. NCBI lineage: Eukaryota > Metazoa > Chordata > Mammalia > Primates > Daubentoniidae > Daubentonia > Daubentonia madagascariensis. The sequence goes on along the minus strand of JAKFHU010001035.1, from coordinate 31,282,537 downwards.
GGATGTCAGGAAATAAATTTTTTTTAGGTTATAAAGAAGATACTACAGAATCTTTTTGGTTTTTTATTTTTTAAACCATTGCTTTCTGTCTTTAGTCATAACAATCACAATTTAGGTTGCAGTTGATAAAGAAAACCACATATACTGTTGTATTAATTTGAGAACTAGCTTTTAAAATAATTACGTGTGTGTATATGCACGTGTGTGAACATGTACATGTGCATGCATGTGTGTGCATGTGCTTGTCTCCCCCTCACCCCTTTCTCTTTCAAAATTTTCTGTCATTCCATTTTGGATTTCTTTATTTTCCCTTCCTAATCTGTTACTCTTTGTTTTCTTCTGATATGCTGTGTGACTTGTTTGGGGAAGTAGGCATGAATAGAACTTTGAGCTATTTGGATGTAAAAGAGAGAGACAGGAAAATAAAAATTGAGATTATAGAATTGGAAAAAGAATTTTTTTTCCAAGAAATACAAGTTTTAGGCTGTCAGTAAATTTAAAATCACATTTAAATATATGACCTAAAGCTACAGTAGTCAAATAGAAAACCAATATCAAATTAAGAGGGATGTGACCATTTTTGGAATTACCTTCAAAGGTTGTGGCCAATTCTTTGACTAACCTGAGTGGAAAATAACTGATTTTTAATGACTGCTATAAGTTAATGAGACTTCAAGTCTGGTGGGTAAAATGGATAAAGTGAATTAGGTGATCCCATTTTTTTCCCCTAAGAGATGTGACCATAAAGTAGTATGACTTTTTGCCTGATAAGGGAAACATTTTCAGAAGAAGATTGCCAAGAATGTTTTTAACAAAGGCAATGTTTTAACGTTATTGGAATAAGTGATAATTATTTTGAGTTATAATATGCCGTGAAATTTCTTAAGTTATCAGTATTATTACTTTAGAATTGTATAAAGCAAACTTAAATTAGTTTTTTATTATGTTTTACTGTGGACTGCCTCTCTGCTGTTTATGTTTGATTGTGTTGTTCTATTCTGGAATTTAGCAGATTTTTTAAAAATTAAAGTTCAGACCAAACTTGCTTCAAGGTAAAAGTGAATTTCATATAGAGTTTTAAAATGATGAAGGGTGTTTGTTGTAAGAATAAGAATAATTTACCCTTTTTCTCATTGAAGTCAATGATGATTTGATTGTGATGAAGTCAAAGGTAGTTGAAGCAGATAAGTCACAAGCTGAATGTGAATATTTGGAAGATTGTTTTGGATTCATTATTAGAATGATGCTGCCAGGCCTTCAATTTATTTCTAGTATTCTTTGCATTTTGCCTACTTCTCTGATTTACCATCAGAATGAGAAACTGCCTTAAAAGTATTACCAAGTAAGAACCTTTTTTTTTGGCCTGCTCTCATGATTTGATTTCTATCGTATTCATTTACTAGCTCTCAAAGTAATCGAAACTATTCTCTGAAACCTCTCTCTCAGAATTTATGGGATATTTCACTTCAAGTATTTCTTTTTTGTTGTTATTGTTTTCCTCTTGCTAGACCTTACAGAGGGTATTGCTCAATGGTGTGTTATCTGTGGAGGAAAAAAATCCATAGACTGAATTTCGAAACTAAGCATCTCTTTGTTTAGGATTGTCTAAATGAAGTGTAACTGACCAAGAACTTATTCTACATGGTCAAGTGACTTTTTGTTCTATATTTAAATAACAGGCTGAGTAATCACCTGCCACTAACATTGGAAAAAGACTGTCTTTAGTTTTTAAGATGTCATATTTCTAGAAACCACATGAAAATTGAATAAGATTAGACTGTTTTTTTGCTATATTTTCTATTACGTGAATGTTAAAATCAATATCTATTCTGGGATTTTAAAAAAAGTTTTTAACTCTTTACTTTGAAATAATTTTAAACTTGCTGAAAAGGTGTAAAAATAGTACAAGAAATCCTGGGTACCCTTTAACCCATATTTAGCAGATTTAAACATTTTGCCACATTTTCCATGTCATTCTCTCTATATGTGTATAATTTTAAATTCTGAACCACAAGAGAGACATCTTCCCCACATTTCCCTAGGTCCTTTAGCTTGTAATTCCTAAGTATAAGGACATTCTCTGACATAGTACCTTACAGTGTTCCTTGACACAATACTGTTACTGTTCATATTCACATTTTGCCAGTTGTCCCAATAATGTATTTTATAAGGACATCCCTTTCTCTCCCTGGACCATGATAAAATTTTTTAAAACTTTAATATGTCATAAATTAGGGTTATCTTTATGTCAATTTTTCTTTTTTTCTCACAAAAATGTCTTAAAATCACTAATTAAATTTAATTTCTAAATTATTGACTTCCTTCTGATAAAAAGCTCTCAGGAAGAGCTTGTGGTAGTTTAGGAACCGCTTTTGGGAGTTGTCTGATTTGCATGAGCCATCTGGTTGGGATAGAGTTAGAAGATAGAATAGTTACTGGTTTTGTTGCCTGATTTTGGGGGAGTCACAGCTTTCTCTGGACTTTAGTGCATTCACTGTGATATGGGCTTAATGATATGTGGTCTTTCTGTTTTATTGTGCATATAATTGAAATTTCTTTGAAAGTTAAATAGTACACAAAAAATACTATTAAGATGCTGACTATTTTAAGATTACAAACCTGATACTGTCAAATGATGACCATTTCTATTTTGATGAAGAAGAGTGAAAAAGAGAAGATTTAAGGGTTAAAAAGCTCTCTTTGTCATATTATCTTCAGATGATAACTATGTGATAAAGAGCTTTGTATGTAAAAAGCTGAGATTTAAATTTGAGAATTATTTCCACATAAGTGATGATGGAGCTTTATATTAAAGTAGCAAAAATATCATAGAACGTTGTAAAATGAGAAATGTCAGTGGCTCTAGGCTAAGCCTTAGGTGACACCCATAGATAGCAGGTGGTGGAAAGAAAATTCTAATTCTTAGATACCTCTAGATTTATCAGTATAGCATAGCTCAGGCAACTCTCATTTCCTAACATTGAAATTATGGAAACAATCACAGAATAAATAAAAGACAAATTAAAGTCATATTGTTTACTTTTTTAATCTCTAAGGTGAGTATTCAGTTCTCCTTTGTGTGAAAAATAATATCTTTGACTATTCTATGTTGCTTTTTAATTTTTTTTTTTTTTTAGCAACTAGCTCTTCCTGCCAAATAAATAGAGTCATCAGTCATCCTACTCTTCCCATCAGCATCACTGCTCATGAAGACAGGCATATCAAATTCTATGATAACAATACAGGTAAGAATTTATAAAAAATTGATTTTTGTTAAAGCAAAAAAATCCCTGCTACAAGTAGGCTAATTTTTGTCTCTTGGTGGCTTCGTAGTCAAGGAATAGGTATGGAAACACAAATAGTCTCCTGGTTCAGTTTTTGTTCATTCTATTCAAATCTGCTAAGACTAGTCTTCATTATACAGTACAGAATCATTTTGGTTTATTTAATAGTGAGTAGGTGCTATATTTTAGGCCCTAGAGCCAAGATTATCACTAGGGACACAAGGAAAAATTTATTCCAATACCAATAAATATGATCTGTTGCTATGATCTATTGTAATATATTGGGGAAAAATAGAAACATGTTGGAAGTAGAGGCACATGATCTTATATTTTGTTTAAAATTGTTCAATTATTGAATAGCCTTATTCAGTATTCAATTATTCAGATATCGAATAGCCTTGTATTTAGTGTTGCAGGTGGGAAACCCCCAGGTCATTTGATTTATTTTATTCATTTTTCCATGGACTAATCTTTACTGTAATACTGACCATTTGGTCCTAATTGATTTGAATTGGGGCATGGAGGCTTTCCCAGTTTTTACTGGATTACATTTCACCAGTCTAAAGGAAATTCATGAAGAGCTTTGCTGGGAAGAAAGCACTCTGTACTGCTGCCATAGTTACCAAAGGATCTGCTATTGGTTTTGTTAATATGTTGACTTTTGCTGACTTTACTTAGCTGCTAGTGATGAGTCATTTAATATTTTTAATTTCTTTCTGTATGTTGTTTTCACCAAAATTGTGGCCATGTTTTCTTTCTGTTCCTTTGTCTTTGTCTCAGTCTTTTCTCTCTGTGAATTTGAACTCTGTTCTCACAACCCATATAATGTACCTGTAGCTAAAGGATGCAAAGTAGGTGATTAATAATGTCTATGTTCTAATTAATGAACACGGTTTAAGGGAATATTTGTCTAGAAATTACTGACTTCCACATTGTGGTTTAAAATACAAAAGCATAATCTAAAATTTGAGCTTCTTTTGTTCCTCATCATTACCATGACTAGAGGCAGGAGGGAGACAAGTGGTGTTTTAGCTGATGGAAAAAGCTGTTGATACAGAGGCCAGGCGCAGTGGCTCATGCCTGTAATCCTAGCACTCAGGGAAGCTGAGGCGGGAAGATCCCTTGAGGTCAGGAGTTTGAGAGCATCCTGAGCAAAAGCGAGACCCTGTCTCTACTAAAAATAGAAAAAATTAGCTGGGCATGGTGTTGTGTGCTTGTAGTCCCAGCTACTGGGGAGGCTGAGGCAGGAGGATCACTTGAGCCCAGTAGTTTGAGATTGCAGTGAGCTATGATGTCACAAGTGTACCTAGCCCAGGTGACAGAACAAGACTCTGTCTCAAAAAAAGAAAAGCTGTTGATACAGTAAGTACACAGGAGGGATGACTGGAGAAAGCAGTATAACACGGTAGCTGGCATATATTCAAGATGAGGAAAGTTATTAATAGAGAGTAACAATCTCTTTTTCCAAAGGCAAATTGATCCATTCGATGGTAGCCCACCTAGAAGCCGTTACAAGTTTAGCAGTTGATCCTAATGGCCTCTACTTGATGTCTGGCAGTAAGTACATCAACTATGGATTATTTATTTGTCCTTATCATTTTCATGTTAACATAATTTTTCCTTTCAATTTCCTTTCTTTTGGTATAGGTCATGACTGTTCAATACGTTTATGGAATCTAGAAAGTAAGACATGTATCCAAGAGTTCACAGCTCATCGGAAAAAGTTTGAAGAATCCATTCATGATGTAGCTTTCCACCCATCCAAATGCTATATAGCCAGTGCTGGAGCTGATGCACTGGCAAAAGTCTTTGTATGACACAATGCATCTTCTTTACCTTCTAGCTCTTTATAAATAATCAACTGCACAAAAGAGATACAGAAGATGAGGGCAAGAATCAACTCATCCTGCCCTTTTGTTCTGCTGAAGGAGCACAGAGAACATTTGTTAAAGTATAGTTTTGCAATTCATATACTGTTTTCTAAAACTAAGGTTTGTTCAGGTTGCTGCAAGCTCGGCTGAATCTATGAGCCTGAAAACTGTTATAAATTTTCTCCCAAATAGGCGCTTTTATTTCTGAGGTTGTTCTAATTCGCTAAGCAGGCCTGAGCGAATATAGGTTTAACTTGTCCTTATTGAGTAAGTAGGGCATGCTACAATGGATAGTTAAAAAGCTCGATAGCTGGGAATGAATAGAGGACGAACAGAAACTTAGACCTAGTTCTCCTTTAAGAAATCTTGTTAAACACGTTAGGTAGTCAAAACAGTAATCTTTGTCGTATCTACTGTACTAACCCCTTTGTGTATAATGACCAGCAGTGTTAAAATGAGTTTTTGATTTAGCTCTCCTTTCAGCTGTTCACATAAAGCACCTGACAAAGCATTTTACCTATTAGGGGGAAAAAATGCAATAATATGTTAAATATATAATTATTAAGAAATGCAAAACAAATATTTAGTTTGCAAGCAGATTTCTATATTGTATTACAATTTTGAAAATAGATTTGGTACCATTCTAAAGTTTAGATGTCGGGCACTCACCATTATGACGAATAGTTGATAGAGTCTGCTTTTACTAAAGGATTTAACTTATTCAGGTTTGAAATTTTGTTTATTTTTAAGGATAAACAGGGCATATCTCTATAATAATTTCTATTTTGAAATTCACTTTATTCCTGTGACATTTATAGTACCAGAGTGATTATTTCATATTGATGAAATCTTACCTTTCAGTGACTGAGAAGATGGAAGTTACTTGCTAGTACCCTTTTATCAACACCCACATAACCATGCTTCAGGTGATCTCTGTTCTTTCTTCTTTGTCTCTCATTTACATGTTATCTGACACCTACCAAAAATAGTTCATAATTACTGTTTCAACAATCCAAAGAGTATGGTTAACCTCAGGCAGCTGCTTTTGCAGAAGTGCTAATTAAAGCAAATGTTTTATACCCCAGAAGTCCTCTATTAATATTTCCAAGAGGAAGAACCTCCCAGAAATCTGAATGGAAGAGTTTAATGTTAAAAAGTTCTCTCTGTCTCTCTCTTTCCCTATCCCTTCCCCACTGTTTAATTGGATACACATGTTTTAATTCATGAATCTATATCGTTTCTGTGGAAAACTGTATCTTAAAAGGCCAGGCTTCCCCAAGCCCACCTTACCTGTGACCTACATGTGGTCAGCTTGTGGGATTCCCATGACGCCACTATCTGGACCTAGTACCTATCATACAGACCTCATCCCTATAGCTGTCACGCCTGTCCTCATACTATTTCTTGTTTGCCCCAAATGACAGAGACCAGTCTAGAAATTATAAATAAATTACTAATGTCCACCTTTTCACAAAAATGTATATATACAATAGGCTCTCAGGTTTTTAAAAAACTTATATCCATAAATATTTTAGCCTATTAAAATAATTCCTACATTCCTATTCCCACATATTCCATTGTCATAGAAGCGACACTTCTGATGATATGCACATCTACTCCTTGTGGATGTATTCTAGTGGTGGTGTGGGTAATAATTGATAATATTTCTGTAAGATATCTGCTTGTTTGCCTCTAGAATTCTGCAATGTACAGGCAAATTTTCTTTAAAGCTAAAGATCTAAGCTAAATTTGTCTGATTGTTATAAGATATGCTGTATTATTTTAACACAGCTGCCTTTTCATTTCATCTTTGTGCTTTGGCTAACAAGCAGGCTTAAGAGACTCCTTTTTATAATCAAATGAATTGACCCTAGACATAAGCTGCCAGGTGAATGTTTATATTTCCATGTAGATATAGAATTCCACATTGTGTTCAGTAAATTTCTTTTGGTTCTTCACAGAGTGAAGAAAGGTTGCTAACCTAACATTTAGAGGAGGAGACTGGAAAATTCCAGTTAGGTGCCCTTACTTGTTATATTTATGATGGACAACCACAAAGCTATTGATTGTTCTACCAGTTATTGCTTTAATTAACTTCTAAGATCTTCAGTGCCTATTTTACTAATGTCACTGAAATGCTGAAAACCAAGACCCTCTCTTCTCCTGTTCATTTTATTCTTTATGGTTGAAATTTTTCTGTTAATGAGTGGGAAATAACCTTGAGATATGTAGACTATAGTGCAAATGATGGAACTGTTGAAAGTTCCTTAGAAAGCCAGTGCTGTGCCATTGGATATTATACACAGAGAGTTTCTTCACTAGCACTGTATGATCTCAGCCTAGAAATGAGCCAAAGCTGTCTTCCAACCAGATAGTAGCGTACATGTGTGTGTGACTTTCCCCCAGCCTATTGAAAATTCAATGCAGATTCACAAAACGAACAAATTCAATATTCAAACAGCCATTGAAATGCTGTCATAGTGCTTGATTTGTAAATATTTCGGATGAAATGTGTTGGAATAGTATGAAAATCAGCAGGAGGTACTAGTCCCTGCCTTATTTTCATATGCTATAGATATATCTCTGGGAGCTTGCAGCACCCTTCTCAAAACTCAACTGTCATATGGAGCCCATTTGCTACTCAAACCATAGGCAGATATTTAACATAAGTGATATAATGACCTTCAGTATTTTTCTATTGAACAAGTTTAGCAGTTTTTGCCATTAAACAGATACTTAGTTATGCAAAATATTTAGCTTTTATAATCATTTTAGTTATGACTAAAAGGGGAAATTGAGCTGCATCACTAATAATGAACTTTGTGAGAAATTTTTTGTTTATCTGACTTTCATTCCTTCAGTATTCTTGCTATAAATTTCTTTTGGAGATAATGATGAAGATTTATTTGAAAATGTCTAAAATGTATGTATATTTTATAAATATATATTATATATATTGTAAGAATATATATAATATATATAGACTATATATATATATATATAAAAAAAACCCTAGGTGCATTTTACTGTTTTGTATTTTCATTTTTGGAGGTAGTGTACACAGCAAATAATGATGAGTATGGCGAGTGTTGTGCTATTTGCTTTTGCAGTATAATATATAGTTCTAAATGTTTAAATTACTGTATATACTATATTCATTATAGGCTAGCATGCTTGTTTTAAATACTGTCATTCTAGTTTATTAAAATCTGAATGTAAGAAAACCTGGCTATTCAAATGTGAATTGAAAAATATTCCATTCTCAGTACTGAACTATTTCCATTGAACATTCAGGCTTTTTAACAAAACATATATCATTGAGAAGGCAATAGCTAGAAAATGAGAGGTGCCTTTAAAAAAAAATACAAATGCAGCCTTACAGTGAGGATGAAGATTGAGTTTGGGGGGGAGGGGGGACAGTGAGAGAGAGAGTGTGTGTGTGTGTGCACGCGCATGCACGTGCGTGCGTATGTGTGTTTACCAATCTGTGAAGGTCCTGATTTGTGACCATCAATGTCTTTTTAATGTATCTGCTCAACTTCTAGGACTTCAGGGGACATTTCATGCGCTGTCTTTGTGCTCTTCTGAGTACCATATATACTTTCCAAGAACTTTGAATGTGAATTCCTAGAAATTTCAGTAGTTCAGTATAGTTGTTCTTTCATTATAGTCAAGTTCAGGTCAAAGGAAAAATTATTGGTTCACCAAAATTATGGGATCTCATTAATGTTGGTTAAGTAAATATAATTTTTTAAATGCTTACTTTTTTAGTACTTCATACATTTTCCCCTTATACAAGAGCATGTTATGAAATTCTTATGTGATGAGATTCAACTAGTAAAGATTATTTTTAGATTAAACACCTGAACTAGTTAAAATTCCACCTAAGAATAGTCTTAAAGTATTTAAATGGCATCTCTCATATCTACCTCTTTGTCATTGCTGCCATTTCAACTAAAGCAAATCTTTATGACATCTGAAATGATGGTTGGATGCAATTTAAAAATCTTATGTTGGTGCTTTTCTCAGGCTTTGTCATTTAAGTTATATTGTATTAAGATGTCACAAATCAGATTGAAAGGCTTAGAATTGATTTAAAATTAATCATCAGTGTTGTTAGTGAGTGGAGATAGTTAATCTCTGGTTGGTGTATATCTGTGTGATGTTTTCAACCAAGAGCCAAATTATTATTAAATTTACATGGAAAAAGCTGTAAGTATAATTTTATTCAGCTTACTTTATTCTTTGAAAGCTATTTCAAGACTATTAAATACATAATCATTCATTTTATTTACTCAGAAGTTGCCTCCATTATTATGTTACTTGTTTAGTTATTTATATAATTGCAGTATTTTAAGTGTTTGACACTGGGATTCAGGTCGTACAAAAGTAGAAGCTGACAAAAATATGTATATTTTTGTGTAATGTATCAATTCCTGAAGTTCATTCTAGGGCAAGGTCCAGAAAACTAACATGTCTGTGCTTAAAACAAAGGACAGATCATTAGTAAATGATTTGAATTATTTTTACTTTTGCCACTAAAAGCTTTTTATTTGGCCATATCCATCATCCAGCTGGATCTCTATCAGTGTAAATTCCCTACACTGACATAGACAGGTTGACAGAGTATTTAACAGATCCTTTACATCAGTTTCTGTTTTGTTTTGTTTTTTTTAATCTAAAAATGGCAAATATTAGGCCAAACAGAGATCCCTAGATCCCAGTCGTTTACTCTTGCAGCATTCCTGAAGTGGTGCTTAGGGGTCAGAATTTTCTGGGTCTTTGCTAGTCAAACTTTAGGTTTGATTTACCTGGGACCACCATTTAACGTGCTTGTCATCCCTCTGATTCAAATTTGAAAGTTCATTTTAATTTAGATTAACTCTAATGTCTGCTTAGGTTTTTATCAGGCTGTGAGCCAGTGAGTGCCTTGTTAATGAAGAACGATTTTTTTTCTGGTTGTGTGTTAACTCCTCTCTGAAAATGTCTCAGAGAATGGTATTTTAATTGACTTGTAGAGAGCTGCTAAATTTGGTATTATCAGCAATCAGAAAGTCTTAGGTCTACCACATATCTCTCTCCCTACTTTCTCCTCATTGTTTGGCTGAAGTTTGCCTCTTGTGGGAAAACAAATAGAATCCCTTTCTCCACATACTTTTTTCAGTCCAGATTAAGAAGTATCCCCTAACCCCCACCCCAACTGTATGATCTAATAACTGTTTTTAGGAAAAACCACTTCTTTGTAATATTGAAATCTACTGGTTATTTTGTGTCTTCTCAACTTCAGTTTACTAGAGCTGACCTCGGGGTATCATTAGTTCAGATTCCTATATAACCCTTTCTCTCCACACTCAACCCCCCAACTGGTGAGCCCTGGGCCAGATTGTTTCATCTTCAGGTATTTTAAATTTTAGTTATAATATCAATTAATGTAAATTAATCCAAATGCTAATTTTTGTGGTGCAAGAAGTTTCTTTTGTAAATTCAGGGTATGGATAAGCTAATTAAGATATCCATTTTTGGTGGCTCTAAGTGTAATATTTGTTTTTAAATAAAGTGTATAAATATAGATAATGTGCTATAGGTGTCTCATGAATTGGAGTATTTGTCAGATTTGGAATCTAGCCGTGGCTTTACAGTGAATCTGTTAAATTACTTTAATACGATCTGGTTTTGGGTTTTCTGGGGGGAGTTGTAGAGAGGTGCAGAGAAATAAAAGGGCATTAGACAAAGTATATATGAGTCCAAATTAATGAACCAGTCTTAATTATTGATTGTGAGGAAGGTGGAGAAATTTATCACTGTAGAGAATTTGGACCTTTGGAAAGCCAGTAAAATTAAAATACCTAGTAAGATCGGATCAATGATACTTTCAGAGACACACTTTTTTTTTTTTTTTTTTTTTAAAACGAGGTTTTGCTCTGTCACCCAGGCTGGAGTGCAGTGGCGCAAATCATAGCTCACTGCGGCTTTGAACTCCTAGCCTCGAGCAATCCTCCCACCTCAGCCTCCCAAGTTGTTGGAACTACAGGTGCGCACTGTACACAGCTAATTTGTTTTTACTCTTTTGTGGAGACGGGGGTCTCGCTGTGTTGCCCAGATGGGTCTCAAACTCTTGGCTTTGAGCAATCCTCCCACTTCAGCCTTCCAAGTGCTGGGATTACAGACCCAAGCTACCGTGCTTGGCAACACGTGTGTTTAATGATTAGATTTTATATTTTTCAAATGTTAAATAGTTTTTAAAAATTATACACGCACAAATATATAAATGTAATGTGTTTTAATTTTTTGTTTGGCTACTTAACGGACAAGCATAAGTCTTCCACGCTCACTGCCCCTTCAAATCAACATTATTATTCAAGGGCATTGTCTGCCCAGAACTCACAATCTCTTTGTTCCAGTCTGGAGCCACAATACAATATGGAATTTAAAAGGTTGAAGTTATCCACTATTCTTTGATGTTCTATATGCTGTTGTAGAAATAAATGTTATATTCTCTGGTATGTACACACGTTTTTCAGTAGCGTTGGAAACGTCCCTTTTAATGAGAAATGAGACATGATTTGCTGGCGGAATTTTGGAGTAATCTAGCTCAGAAGGTCAAAAAGACTCCAAAAGTTATTCATGGATTGATGAACCCTATGGGGTCAGCGTAGGTTCAGAGTAACGTTCTAACCTGCATTGGGATTCTCAAGACTACTGAGGTTTTGAGGCGTCCTAGCATTGTCCTGGCACATGAGGTATTCCCAGAACACCTGAGAGTCTAGCATACCCTTTAATACAAACACTATAATCGTGGAACATCCCTCCACTTGTTACTTCTCAGATATGATGACCAGAACACTCCAGTTTTGTAAAGAAGCACTGAGATACTAGTTCTGCAACTCTGAAAATTGGAATTCATATTTCCTGGGACACAAATTCTAATTTAGTGTATTTTGTATGCTTTCAAAACCAAACAATTTGAAATCCACCAAACAGAAAATGACTCACTAAGTATCATTCAGACCCTACAAAACTTCAAGCCCTTTCTTATTCCTGATTGGTATTATACTAAGGTAATGGTGGTTTCAGTCAGACTTGATGTGATCATTTGGGTGAGCAAATTCTGCAGTATCATGCTGATAGGAAGGGCCTATTTCCTAGAAAATACTCTTATCCTTGGTGATTTAGCCATTCACCTTACCTGGTCCAGATGCCAACTCCACATTGACTTTTTCCGTGTGTACCTCTTTAGAGAGAGAATTAACCCGGTAATGTAAAGGAGAGCTATAGTAAAACATCTGTTAAATAGCACTTGGAGTGCTAGAGTTTGTACTGGTAGTTCATGTGCCATAGTTTTTTATGCCATCGTAAGATCCAATGTATGTACCAGGTTCCCAATCTATAACCTCAAACAAAAGATTAAATTATGTAATAGCATCATCAAATTAATGGTAATGATAGGGAACACATCATTCACAAACAAGAATTCCCAAACTGAAAACTTTCTTTAATTAAGAAAAAAAGTACATGGAAAGTAAAATTTTACGTTAACCATGAGTTGTAGAAATAAGCAGCTTGTAGTTTATGTATAATGTGCTGAAATGTTGACGTATACTGGCATCCAACTACTTCCTTTTGGAAGTGGGACCAAGGCAGTAATTTTTGATACATAAACAAGATTAACGTATCTTAGAGCAAAAGTAATTTCATCAGAAACAGTTTGTTTCTTGGGTGATGTGGGGAAAGAAGTACCACACAAAGAAAGAAAAGCAGCTAGCCCTGTGACCTGGGCCATGTCGTCTTCCGTTTCAACTTAAATGAGCTGGAAAGATGATCACTTTTGACCTCAAAAAGTGAATGGTGCCATTTGTCTGTCATTGGTCCCTGTTATCTAAGTGAAAGATTTTTAGGAAAGGTATCAAAAGTAGCCTAGAGCCCCCTGGTAAAGTGTCAGAGGGCATTGTTTTTATCATACTATTTTAGGGAGCTTTATCAATATAAGCTCAGGTATGTTGTGTCGTCTGCCTGTGTCAGAATGAAGACCAGGCATGTAAGAAATGTCCTAAAGTGGTCAAGTGATAAATTCATGAAAAAATGGGAGAATCATTTTTACAGGGTGAGTTCTGTTTTGAATGGTTTTGACTGTGCTTTTAAAAGCGTTTTTTAAACGTGTCCTTAATGTCTTTTTCTACAGCCCACATATTTTCATAGTATCCTCTTGATAGAATAGTTCCACTCTGTGTGTTTTAGAAAAGGAAAAACTCTGGTCTCACATATCTTTTGACAGTTGTTTGTGAATAATACCCACCCCCCAAGTACTCAACTACTGTGTAAGAATGCTTTCTTATGTGGTAAATGTCTCAGTATTTTGCTGACTGGAAAACCGATATTTTTGTGCATAGCTTGCAGGTAAACGTGGAACCTTGTGCATTTGATACATGTTAAAATGAATGGAACATTAAGCTACAGCATGTATACACCATTGTATATCACATGAATAATGTTAATAGCAGTGTCCTCAGAGCTAACTTTAAGGTTAGGTTTAAGGTTCAACAACTTTAGGGGTAGGTTCTGCCAATTAACGTTTCACACGGATTTTGAAAGTATGTAGGTTAAGCTAAAGCAGCATTAAATAATAAATTTAAATAATCTAAATTCATCTAAGTGGAAACTTTGTTTTTCAATGAAATAGTACCTGTTCTGTTCCCTTGTATCTCAAGGACAAAAGGAATCAGACTTTCTCCCAACTGTAAAATACTAAGATTTTCTTTTAGCCCTTTTGGTCAGCCTTTTAAACAAATAAACTCCTTATTTTGCATTGCTGTAGGATACTTAGAAATCACATCTACTGATTCCAATTTTTTTTTTTTTTAAAAGCAAACATTTCTTTCTCTTTAGAAACATCATTGCTTTTTGGAGGTAGAAATTACTTTTAAACTTGAAGGTTGTAGATCCAGGCAGTTTCGTGCCCTCATATATACGATTGATAATACTTTTGCTAATAAATCCACAAAAGTTTCATTTCCTGTGATTTTCAGAAATCATTTTGAGAGGTCAAAGATTGACAAGAAACATATGATAAGTTTATCTTATGCATTATCTTTCAAAATCTTCTGGGTGTGTTTTGAGGAATGGGGAGCAGGTAGTGATGAAATTTTTTGTGAGTGTCTTGATTCTCCCCCTTCCTTAACCCAGATTTTACATATTAAGTACTGCTCATTTGTCAACCTACAAAATAAAACAGTTAATTATTATTTGTTTGCTTCCGTCTGTGTAAGTTCCTTGAGGCAAGGGACCATGTTTGTTTTTTTAATATTCCTCTTAGCACATTGCCTGGGGCCTATCATATAAAAAGTACTCAATAAATATTTGTTGGTTGAGTAATCAGAGAGCCCATTTCAAAACTCTGAATCTATCCAAATCATCAAATACAAAGGAAAAAAAGTCCCTGCCAGTCCCTAGGTGATGCTCAAATGCATTTAGATCTGTGCAGCTGAGGTCTGCACCTTGATTGGGGGGAAATTTGGACCTCACCTCAAAGGTGGCAGCAGAATGTCCAAGTTAGCACCCTCTTCATGCTGTACACTTCCAGTCCTGTCTGTGTGGGAACTGAGCAAAGCATGTCAGGACAAGGGAGGTGTCTTTAAACCCTGTTAATGGCCTCCCTTCATTCCCTGCTCCCCCTTCTCTCCTTCCCCTCCCAACCCACGGACCTCTGATTCCTTGAGGGGGAGCTTCTCCTCTAGCCTAGGGCCTGAACCTTCCTGGACTGTCCTGGGCCTGGATAGGTCCACCTCCACTCTCTTTCCTTGGGACCCACAGATGGTCCTACTATTCATGACTGACTTTTTTTCTTCAAGGAGGTGGAGGAACATCTTCCCAGTGGAAGCTCATCTGGAAAAGCATCCCTCTGGGGAGCTTGGTTTGGAGATGAAGACTCTGGGGCAAAATCCCTCAGGATGTTCTCAGGCTTGTTTTTGTCTTGAAGATTTTATAGTAATTATCCAAATGTTTATTAACCCTCCTAGGAATATGTCTTGTGTCTTTGGTTTTCTGACACCACTGGAGCAGGGCCCAGGTGGCTTGAGGGCTTTAGCTAAACAGCTTAATTGTTTCAGGAATAAAATAATCAACAAGTTAGAGATGGACTGTTTATATTTAATAGTCAGTTGACTTTAAATCATTAAAAGAATCATCAACACAATAGTGAATTATGTAAGTATGAAATATTCAGCTGAATAAATCTCAAATCTTTACTATTCTCTCCTTTAAATTACTATAAATATGATTCCTTTAAGATCAATTCAGCACAGAGGAATGAGCAGGAATTTGGCCTGGACGTAGGACACTTATTGTCTATCACACTTTAGACAAGCTGTCTTCTGAATTGGTTTCTCATCTATGAAATGGGGTTAATAGATCTGCCTAATTAGGTTGATTTAAGATAATGGATGTAAAACACCTGATAAAATGTAATAAGCATCCAACAAATAACTATTATTCACTCTCTGAATCCAGACTTCTTGTCATGTAGCTCTGTTGCACTCCTGATAGCTTCTAGAATATCAGGTATTTAGGAGAAATAAGGTTAAAATGAATATCAAGAATAGCAGAATAATATTACTTTCCTTAATATCTGAGTGCCTGCTACTGGCTAGACAGTTATAGTTGCTGGCAGTCAGTAGTAAACAGACAAAAGCCTTTACCCGATGCAGCTTACATTCCAGTTGGGGGAAACAAATAAGTAAAATAATGGAATATTAGTGATAAGTGCTGAGGAAAAAAAGCAGGGAAGGGGGATGAATTGATGTTTTTCAGGTTAAAAGTTGTGCAAATCAATACAATTAGTTAACAACACAAAAGAGCAATAAATGAAATAATAAAGATACATAATGGCAAAACTAATCATCTCCCATGATACTCCTTCATTCCTACCTCCCTGATATGTATCTTTCTAATTATTCATACAAATATATATGTACAGTTATTACATATGGGTTTGTATTTGTCTTTCTCTACATATCACTCTGCAACTTGCTTTTTCTAATGTGTACTGTGAGCATCTTACAACTCTATTCATATAAAGATCTTTTAAATCTCTTGGTATACATACACATAATCTTATATAAATGAGATTTTTTGGTGGGCCAGTTTGCTTTAAGTAAATGGCGTAATACATATTCTCTGCATCTCAGTTTTCTCATTCAACAGTATATGGTGGAAATCCCTGTAAGTGTATCTTACAGCTTTCACTTCATTCTTTTTAATGGCTGTGTAATATTGTATGGTGATGATACCGTGACTATTAAATCTGTTTCATATTGATGAGTGTTTACTTTGTTACCGGATTTTTACTATTACAATAAACATTCCTATGTATGTTTGTCACTATGATGGTTTTACTTCTGTGGAATAGACGCCCTGGAGTAGGATTACTGGGTTGAGGTATATGTATATTTTAAATTTGTATTAGATGTGGACATATTGTTTCCAAAAATGGCTGGAACAATTTATATTTCCATCATTAGATGTATAAAAACACTTTTCCCTTAATATCCACTGGCAATAGCTGTTGTAACATTAAAAAAAAAAAAGAAAGCCTGGTGAGTGTAGTGATTTTCTAATGTTATTTTAATTTCCATTTTCCTCACTATGAATCTGGATATCTTTTCATTGGCTATTTGGATTGCATTCGTAAGTCAGTTACCTGTTAGTTTTCTATTGCTGCGTAACAAATTACCATAAATTTAGCAGCTTAAAATGACATGCATATATTAGCTCAAAGTTCTTTAGGTTAGAACTCCAAGGAAACTCAATTGGATTCTCTGTTTAGGGCCCACCAAGGCTGAAATGAAGGTGCCTGCCAGGGTGGGCTCTTAAAATGAAAGCTCTGAGGAAGAATTCACTTCCAAGCTCATTGAAGTTGTAGGATGGAGGTCCCTGTTTCCTTACTGCCTATTAACCTGAGCTCCTAGCAGTTGTTCTCTGGTCCTTGCACATGGTCCCCCTCCATCTTCAAAGCTAGCAAGGGTGTGCCAAATCCTTTCCATACTTTGACTCTGCTGTCTCTTTTGCTACCAGCCAGAGAAAACTCTGTTTTTAAAGGGCTCTTGTGACTGGGTTAGGCATACCCAGGTAATCTCTGTTACGTTAAAGTCAACTGATTAGTAACCTTAATTAGATCTGCCAAGTCCCTTTGCCTTGTAATGTAGCATAATCATGGGAATAACAGGGCAACGTTTGTGGCAGCCATCTTAGAATTCAGCCTACCACAAATATTCATATTTGTACCTTTATGTTCGTTTTTTTCTTATTTTTGTCCATGTTTTTACTGTGTTTGTCTTTTTATTTAGTTTGTAGGAGCTTTTTGTATAATAAATAATATATATTAAGCCTTTCTTCTCTTGGTGGCAAACATTTTTTTTCCAACTCTTATAAGTTGTCTGTTGACCACATTAATAAGTGCTTTTTCCATGTAAAACTTAGCCATTTGGATTTCACTTAATTGAATTGTAATTTGCATTTTTATTCACATTTAACATTTTTATTTTTCGTTTTTATTAAAATTTTGCCCATGTTTCCATGTTTTTAAATTTGTAAGTGCTCTTTTTATATTATATATAAACCCCTTTTTATTAATATTTGCAAATGTTTTTCTCCAATTCTCTATTATTTCTGGTGGCCATATTTATAATACCTTTTCCCATTCCAAACTTACTATATATTCAAGTATACTATGTTGTTTTGTAAAATCTAGACATTTGTGACTATAAAAATTTTGAAGTATTCTGTATTAATTGAGAAGGTCTCCACCCCTGGGTGGCGTGTATAGGATCCTGGAATGGCATCTATATTTTTTGTTTTTTGTTTTTTGTTGTTTGCTTTCTACATTTAAGTCTTTATTCCATTTGGAATTCTTTTTTGTATAGAATGCAAACAATGGATCCACCTTTATTTTCTTCCAAGTGGGTTGCCAATCCAGTACTCTTTATTAAATAAACTATCTTTTCCCAATGAATTGAGATACCAGCTTTATCATATATTAAATTTTTATATATAATGAGATTTATTTCTCAATATGCTATTCTGTTTCACTTATAGTTCTCTTTTCATATGGATTCAATTACAGTGGCTTAAATAATATGATCAGGCAGAGCTTTTTCCTTCCCACCCACCCCCCTGCCCACTGTTCTTTTTACTGCCTTTCTTGGCTATTCTCAGGCATTTGAAGTTTGTGGTTATTTAATCCAATTTTACCCAGTTGGGGGTTGAAATTGTGTTAAATTTACATATTAATTTTGGGAAGTTTGATGTATAATATTATTTTCCCACCTAAGAACATGGTATCATTTTCTGTTTGTTTGGATCTTGTTTATGTCTTTAGTAAGATTTCAGAGTTTTCTTCTTTTAAATCCTGTGTCTTCTTTTTATTAAATATGTTTCCATTTGTTAGCCTTTTAGTCATTATTGTGAATGAATTTTTTTCCCATTTTCATTTCTTTTTTTAGATTTTTAAAAATTTTTTGTAGAGACAGGGTCTCGCTGTGTTGTTCAGGCTGGTCTCAAACTCCTGGCCACAAGTGATTCTCCCACCTCAGCATCCCAAAGTCCTAGGATTACAGGTGTGAGCCACGGCGCCTGGCCCCATTTTTATTTCTAACAGTTTATTACTAATAAAGGGAAAAATCTATTGTTTCTGTATACTTATCTTGTATGCAACAAATTTATTGTATGTGCTTACTAAATCTAACCAATTCTAGCTGGTTTTCACTAGAGTTTCTTGGGATTTTTAGACATATAATTGTGACATTCACAAAAATAATTTTATCTTGCCTTTTCCAATGTTTGACAGATCTTTTCCGAAATTTGGTTGTCTAGAAACTCCAATATGCTGTTGTTGATAGTGGGCATCTCTGTCTATTATTGACTTTAGTTAAAATGGTTTTGGTATGTAGTTATTTAGAATATTTGTGTTGCTATTTGGTAAATAATCTTTATCTTATTTAAATAGGCTCTTTCCTGTTTTGCCAAGAGATTTTATTAGGAATAGCTGCTGAATTTTATCAAATGCCTTCTCAGCATCTTTTGATATGATCATGTGTTACTCTCCTTTAAGCTGTTGACTAACTGAATTATATGTATAAAGTTCTTGGCATTAAAACATGCTTGCCTCCTTGAAATAAAGCCTACTTTGTCATAATGTGTTATTCTTTCCTTATAAATCTGTGTTTCAGTTGTTAATCTTTTATTTAGAGCTTTACCGTGCATATTCATAAATGAGATTAGTCTATAGTTTTCTTTAATGGACTATTTTATTAGGTATAAAAAAGTACACAGATTGGCAAGGGCGTGGGAGTAATCAGAAGGCTTATCCACTGCTGGTGAGAATGTAAGTTTAAAAACCTTTTGGCAGAATCAACTAAAGCTGAAAATATTTGTACCATGGGATCTAATGATTCTGCCAGGTATACACCCAATTCGACAGAGTGAGACCCTGTTTCTAAAAAGAAAAAAAAAGAAAAGGTATACACCCAATAATATGCACACGTATCTTCACTAAAAGATGTGTTCTAGAATGTTTATGGCAACACTATTAGTAAACTCAAACCAGAAACTACCCAAAGATCCATCAACTGTAGAGTGGATACATATATTTCTGTGTATTTAACATGAAATACTGATAAATGCCTGAAGTGATGGATACCCCAATTACCCTGATTTGATTAAGTCATATTGTATGCCTGTATCAAAACATAACATGTACCCTATAGTGATATACAACTATTATGTACCCATAAGAATTAAAAATTTTAAAAAATATAGGAAAACAAAAACCATGAAATATTATACAGCAGTAAGAATGAGCAGTTTATAACTACATGCAATTTATGGATGAATCTCACAAACATATTGAGCATAAAAAGCCAGTTAGAAAAGAGCACTGTATGCTTTTATGTACATAAAGTACAAAAATGGGCAAAACTAATCTGTGCTGTTACAGGTCAGGAAAATGGTTATCCTTGGTGGCAGGTAGGGGAGGAGGTTGTGTCTGAAATGGGAGTATGAGGGGGACTTCTGGAGTGCTGGTAATGTTTCTTTGTTTAGGTGCCTGTTTACATCAGATTGTTTAGTTCATGAAAAATCATCTCACGTACGCTTATATGTATAATTTTTTGTATGTATATTATACTTTAATAAAAAGTTTTTAGAAAGTTATCCTTGTTTCATAAAATGAGTTGGGGAGCTTTTCATTTTTTTCTACAGTTTAAAATTGTTTAAATAATAGATCATTGAAATTACCTGCTAAAGATTAGATGGAACTTGGCTGACATGTCTTTTGGTCCTGAGGCCTTTGTTTTAAAGGTAGGATCTTTAATCGCTTTTCTAATATCTTTGGTTCAAAATATCCACTTCTTGTATTCATTTTGATAGATTATATTTTGTAGGAAATATTTAATTTCTTCTAGGCATTCAGATTTTTTTTCTGTAGGACTATATATTTATGCCTCTTGAAACTTTTCCTGCATGTGGTATTGATTTTTATTCTTTTTATCCAAGGCTTATCTATATATGTATTTCTTAATCTTCAAGGAGTTAAGGGCTTTTTAAAAAATCAATTTTGTTACTTATGTCTAATTTTAGATTTTCGTGATTAGAAAATGTGTCCTGTAAAATCTTCTCTTTAAAATTGAAGGTTTTATTTGAGACTGAGTATATTATTGATTTTTGTAAATATTATGGACCTACAATGTGCATATTTTCTATTTGAGGGATTTCAGGTTCTGTAAATATCGGTGAAGTAGTTGTTGATTTTGTTTTTAAATTATATATTCTTACTTTTTTCTGAGAGCTGTTTAGTTATGAAAGAAGTCTGTAGAAATATTCCACAATATTTTTATCAAACTTTCCTTACATTGCTAATAGTTCTTGCTGCATATATTTAGTTACTGTGTTGTTGGGCACATGCAGGTTTATGACTCCTGTAACTTCATTGATTGTGCTTTTCATCTTTACTTTCATTTTTATCTTGTTTCGTGCTTTTAAATTTATATTCCTCTTTGTCTGATATATAACTCTCAGTCTACTCTATTTTCAACCATTCTTTATCGCTTTGTGTGAAGTGTGTTTCCTATAAGCTGCCTGTTTCTAGGTTTCATTTTTTAACTGCCTGGTAGTTTCTTTCAGTGGGTGTATTAAGTGTGTTCACTGATTTTGTTTTATTATCTTTATGATTTGTTTTACTTCATTGTTTCTTCTTTTACTTTATTTTTGCTGGTTTGATCCGGGCATTATTCATTGCCTTTCTTTCTCACGTTGATGTGGGATTTCTACTGTGCCTTTCTCTTCCAATAATTATGTTCTCTTTCCTAGTGTTCATAATCATATTTTTCTGCTGTTATATGAAAAAGCCAAATCACTCTAATCCCTCCCACCGACCCCAAAAAACCCATGATTTTTAGAATACTTTCACTTCCTTCCCCTCCTCAAAATAAGTACTTAAAGATGCTTTTACTTTCCCTTTCCCCATCCTCTGTCTACTTAGGTTTTGCTAATATAACTTAATTTCTATAGTTTTAGACTACTAAAATTTTCATTTTAATGTCTTCTATATCAATAATCCTTACCTAGCATTTACCTTGCGTATTTCCAGATAGTCTATCATTATTTTGATAGAGAACCATGATATAGATCAGTGTTCCTTAAGGGGGCATTTTGGCATTTTAGGTGGGACAATTCTTTGTCATGTAGGACTGCCTCACGCATTTTAGTTTGCCTCCAGGGCTCTTGGACTCATTCATATATATTTAATATCATTCATATATGTACACACACACACACACACACATATATATATATATCAAGTTTTATTGCTCGCCCCTATTTTTCCTCTGCTTTCTTTATCTTTCTCCAGCCTGAAGGCTGTTTCAATTCATTTCTCATTTAGTTTTCAGTGTATTCCTTAAATTGGGTAATATATTCTCTGAATCCTTGGTTAGCCACAACTCTTTTTTTCATTGTAATAGGTAAGTGGTATCTTGATTGGGTGTAGTATTTTGGGGTTATATCCAGTAGCCTTAAAAACATTCATCATATTCTGGCTTCCATTGATGCAGATGAAAAGTCTGGTGCCAGCTAGAATCTTTTTATTTTGAATGTTACTTTTCTTGTCTAGAAGGGGATGGTTTTTTAAAAAATTCTCTGGTTAAGGAATTATTTTTGATCTTTGGTTTGAGATATTTCTTCCACTTTTAGGCCACTAATTCGGATCTCACACATGACCTTCTCCCTTTTCTTTTTAAAGTTTCAGGAAATCCTTTTTTTGTGTGTGTGCTGTAATGGAATCTACTTACATAGTCCTAATTATATTTTCAAGTTATCTATTGCACATACATTCTATTTCATTAAAAACCTTTTCTGATTACTCTGTTGGTTTTTTCTCCTCTCTGATAATCTGGCCCCTTTTATGTGTTATGGTCTTTATTCACTAAGGCTAAGCTGCTAGGAACTCTATGTGGTGGCAGTTCCCAAAGTGATGGAAGGCACATGATCTCTGCTCTGAGGACTGTATGGAGGCAGATGAGTTGTCAGTGCAGTGACTGAAGGCAGTGGGAGGAAGGTTCTTTGTCCATCTCCCCATACTCTTCCTGCTCAGAGACATTGAGGATTCAGTCCATCTCTTTAGCTTCCTCTCAGCTCCTCAGCAGTTAGTAAGAGTAGTTATGCTCAAGCTGGTTGGTGTTGCTTGCCATCTGTATTACAAATTGTGAAGATGCCCTGCATATATATGAAAAGTTCAGCAAAAATTACAACAAAGATGATAGCCTGCTCACTGTTGGGCTCTATGATCATAAATGATGAATGATTCAAATAAAATAATTATTAATTTTTCACACTCAATATCCATGGCAAGATGAAGAATGAGAAGGAGCAAAAATTTGCTCAAAATCCCATCTGAAGATTCCTGGATCAGTAACTGAGGAGAACGATTACTAAGCGTCTCCATTCTCTTTGCTTTTGGAAAGTGGGAATACTGATTCTTTTTTTCTTCTCTCCTCAAATTTAATTGCTTTACCCACACTCATCTTTTTTTTTTTTTTTTTTAATGTCATTGGAAAGAGCTTGCAAAGTATTTTGGTTCCTGATATTATAGTCAATGGATAGTTTCCCACCAATTTAAAAACTCTTCCTAGGTACAAACATGTAAAATGAGTGGCAAAAAATAATCTGGAATGGGTCATAGATATTAGCCACATTGCCTATCCTAGTCTCAGTGTGTTTGGTCATTTTTATTGGGCTACTTTGTCTTCAATGTTCAGATGAACAAAGTGTAGCCCTGACCTTTGCTTTCTACTTCTATATCAGCAAGGAATGGAATTAGCCTCAATTTGAGAGAACCCAACTAATAATGGCCTTTTAAACAGATTGGGGTTCTCTTTCTATGACAAGAAGTCCAGAGGAAGTCACTTGTTGGCATTGGATCTGCTGTTCAAAAATATCAAGAAGGACCCAAGTTCTTTCTGTGTTTCTTTTCTATTTTTAGTTTTCTGTCTCTTGTATGGCCTCAATGTGGCTCTCATAATGCCAGTTATGTTATCCAAATTCAAGGCCAAGAAGGTAAAAACAGGAAGGGCAGTACTAATTAGTACTTTCCACCTTTTGACAGTGCTATGGACTGAATTGTGTCCCCCCTGAAACTTACATGTTGAAGCCCTAATCTCCAGTGTGATAGTATCTGGAGATGGGGCCCTTGGAAGATAAATTTAAAAACCTTTTCTCTAGTCACACATTTCTGACACCAAATGGGTGGTTTTTCCCCATACCAAGAAATTCTCCAACTCTCTGAGGACACCAATTGGGTGTCCTACAGTTCAATTCTGACATTATGTACTTAGAGGCAGATCTTTTTTTTTTTTGAGTCAGAGTCTCACTTGATCACCTAGGCTAGAATGCCATGGCTCACATCAACCTCAAACTCCTGGGCTTAAGCGATCCTCCTGCCTCAGCCTCCCGAGTAGCTGGGACTACAGGCATGCACCACCATGCCTGGATAATTTTTTCTTTTTTTAGTAGAGGACGGGGTCTAGCTTTTGCTCAGGCTGATCTCCAACTCCTGACTTCAAGCGATCCTCTTGCCTCGGCCTCCCGTAGGATTACAGGCCTGAGCCACAGCGCCAGGCCTGTCTACTTAGAGTTAATGTCAGATCTCACAAGTTAAAGGGCTCAGTCCCACAAGACTGCCCCCATTTCATATGCTAATCTCAAGTCCCAGGTTGCCACTGACCAACCAAATTGAGGTTTCCTGTGACCCTCTCATCAGGTTTGACAATTTGCTAGAACAGCACAGAGAACTCAGGAAGGCACTTTACTTGCATTTACCAGTTTACTATAAGGGATAATGCAACACAGGAATAGCCACATGGAAGAGATGCATAGGGGAAAGTATGGGGGTGTGGTATGTGGTGCTTCCATGCCCTCTCTGGGTGCTCCACCCTCCCCACATCTTGATGTGTTCAACCCAGAAAATCTATGAACCATTTCATTTAGGGTTTTCAGGAAGTTCCATTAAGCATGATTGATTAAATCATTGCCCATCGTGATCGTACTCCATCTCCAGCTCCTCTTCACTTCCCAGAGGGAAAGCTTCAACCCTCCAATCATGCAGTTGGTTCCCCTGGCAATGAGCCCCCATCCTCCAAGAGTCACCTCATTAGCATAAACTCAGATACGGTTGAAAGGGACTTACTATGAATAACAAAAGGTGTTCCTCTCACCCCTATCAGTCAGGAAACTCCAAGGGTTTTAGATGCTCTGTCCCAGCAACTGGCACAAATATATATTTCTTATTGTATCACAATATCACAGGAGGTAATTGGGTTTAGATGAGGTCGTGCAGGTGGGGCCTTCAAGCTGGAATTAGTGCCCTTAGAAGAAGAGACATCGGAGAGTTTGCTCTCTCTCTTTCCCTGCCATATAAGGACACAGCAAGAAGGCAGCTGTCTGCAAGACAGGAAGAGAGCCCTCACCAGAAGTCAACCATGCAGGTACCCTGACCTTGGGCTTCTAGCCTCCAGAACTGTGAGAAATAAATTCTGGTTATATAAACCACCCAGTCTATGTTATTTTGTTATGGCGGGCCAAGCTGACTGCTACAGATGACAAAGGAAATCTTCCAACAGGCCCTCCAGCAGACTTCCTTGCATATCTCATTGGCCAGAACATTGGCCTCCTCTGCATTTAAGGGATGCTGAGAAAATGAGTGTCTCACTTTTCTACCTCTGTAGTGAAAGACAGCAAGGAAGAAGTTTTAGCCAACAAATGCTCTCTGCCACAACTCTCTTTAATCATTCATTTCTACTTTGCATTTTCACTGTTAAAAAAATATTTAGGTTAATAAGTATGAAATGTCCAATTTCCTTAAGTACTAAGTTTGACAGTTGATATCCTGACATTTCACTTTGACACTTCTTGTTTTATTTTTATTGTGAAGGTACATCCTCAGTCTTTCAAATGCATGTTCTGGCTTGTGATTATCTTTCAAATTTTTTTTACAGCAATTTTTGTGAAACCATGGATAAGTCAAAAATTCGTGTTATTTTCGAATATGAATTCCATCGTGGAACCAATGCAGCACAGACAGCTCAAAATATCAACAAAGTATTTGGGAAGGATGTGGCTAATGAACACACAGTACCATCGATGGTTTGAGAAGTTCTTTCTGGTGATTTTAATCTTGAAAATGAGCCACATGGGCGACCTGAGACCCAGGTGGATAATGATGACCTAAAAGCTGCAGTAGAAGTGAATCCATCTCAACCTACGCGTGAATTAGCAGCAAGGTTTTTTTTTCTTTTTCTTTTCTTTTTTTTATTTCAGAATATTATGGGGGTACAACACTTTGGCTATATATATTGCCCATGCACTGCCCGTGTCACAGCTACAATGGTGGACATCCCCCAAACTGTGCTCCCCGCATCCATTCAATGAGAGTTTTCCCGTCCCCTCCACCCCTCTCCCGCCTGCCCGCCCCCTGATGAATGTTATTGCCCTGTGTGATGTAGGTGTTGATCAGTTAGTACCAGTTTGATGGTGAGTACCAGTGGTGCTTGTTTTTCCAATCCTGTGACACTTCGCTTCGAAGAATGGGTTCTAGCTCCAACCAGGATAATACCAGATGTGTTTATTCACCACTGTTTTTTATTGCTGAGTAATACTCCATGGTATACATATACCACATAGCAACAAGGTTTGACGTTACTATTCCAACCATATTGGAAGGGCCGATTTTTCAATTCCTTTTTCCCTCATCCCAACCCTCTGCAAACCTAGGGCAGTTGTTAATAGTGCCTAGCCTGCAGCCTAGCGAGAAACTTCACTGGAGAATTCTGGACCTGGTAACCAAAAGCAACACATTACAAAGACCTCTTGGTTTAGAAACATTCATAACCTGAATGTTTCCAGGTGATTTATCTGGAAACCTCCTTAGAAAAGGAATCAAACTAAACTAAAACTAGTTTTCTCCATTCCTAATATTTTCCAGCAAACAAAGAGATCTATTTAAGAGAATTTATAGGCAATGCCTATTCAGGAAGGAAAGCTAGGAAAGCTTCCTCTGAATTCCCCAAGCATGCTTCTAAGATGCTGCCTTGCTCCTTAAGCATTGCAGATGGGTAAATACCAACTGTGAGAACTGACACTGCCCCATCCCTCCCCTGAAAGACATGGAAAATCAATTTTAGCGTCTCTTTTTAAGAGAATCTTAAGGATTCAGAATCAATCTTCTTATGATTCTTCGGTCACTGCTACTACTTGACCTGCCAAGGCAAAACCTATCTACCATCCCAGCCCAAAGGCTCTGACCCCCATTTCATGGCAAACATTCAGAGATCTGAACAGAGGATTCTTCTTTCTGCACTTTGCTTCTTAGTAAGAAGCAGTTTCCCAGTCACCAGCTGATCATTTGTAGCAGGGACAGGATTGGACATTGTCATGGATGTGCAGGATCAGGGTGTTCAGAAACCTCCATGGGAGAGGTATGTGTGATATGGAGGGCTTCCCAGGGTACCTAAAAAACAGCTGATGTCAAGTGGCCAAGCAGTCCCTATGAAACAGAGATTCCTGCCATGGCTGGGGGGGCTTGCCACTCAGCCGTAGGTTTGGACCCAAATGGATTCAGATTGTTTATCACTTACATAGTCAGCAAAAGCAAGGTCAGCATGGAGTTAGCTCCCTTGTCCCACAGGACACCACCAAAAGAAAAAAAGCCAGGTGAGCGGCATCACATGTGGTGGGGCACCAATTCTAGAGGGCAGTGAATTCATTTTATAGCCTGCAGCTGTATCCTAAGGAGGGGTGAGGTGTAAAGTCCCAGGCTTCACTGAAACCAGGGAAGCTGAAAAGAAAGTGCTTTGGGGAAGCCTCCTACAAGATAGAAAAGTGGACAAAAGTGGCCTTGTGACAGCTTCTCACAAACTGCCTACCTTGCTATGCTCCTGGGATGATCTAAGGGCATCCCAACAAGACTTGGGTCAGACTGCAGTTGAGCCTTGCCCACGTGGCCACGTGGTGTAAGATTGCCAGGGCATCAGGGCAGAGCTGTTTCCCTGTAGCTGCCACCCCACTATGCTCTGTGGAAGGAGCCAGATATGGGAAAGGTTTTTACCATGGAGCCTGTATTGGAGGGTGCCTCACAGTCCTGAACTGGCTTGCTTCCAAGAAAATTACCCTGAAATACAATTAAAGTTGGGTCAAGAAAAATTTCTTTGAATCAACTTGTTTTTAAACTGCTTAGTTTTTGTAGATGTTCAGAGCCCCTTGAAATTCAAAACAATTTGTTAATCAAAAATTTGTTCTTTAAAATTGAAAGAAGGGCTTCCACAGTGGGATTCCTGCCTTTCACCCTTCAGCTCGTCTAGAGCATGCACAGTCTCTGCCCCTCGTTCTGTGTGAAACCACCTTAAGAGCCCATCAGCAAATGGACTAACATCGTCTGAGCTGGCAAGCAACTCCTATGTCATGATCAGGGAAATATGACCAAGGACACAGAAGGCAAAGGGCAAACGACAACTTCTAAGTAACTTTCCAGCCTTCCAATATGTGGGATTCTGTGTTGCGGGGTGGAAAATAGAGCAAAAATATAGGCACAAAATGTGTGCAGCTGAAAAGGTGGTTCTCTACTGTGAGACTGAAAAGGTGGCAGCTGGGGGAGGAGGGAAACAGGGCTGAGGGCAAAGTGGCTGGTGACTCATAGGTGAGAAGAGGAAGGAAAAAGCAGAGAGGGCAAGGTGGATGTGCAGCCATGAAGACAGCACTGAATCTGGAGTCCCGAGTCCAACTCTCCTTCCTACCTGCTGTGTGACCTTGGGCAACTCCTTAACCTCTCGGTATCTCACTGAAAACAGGGAATACTAACTGAGGATGTAATGAATTATGAAAATATGTTTGGCACATGGCCAATGCCCAGTTAGGGTTGATTGTCGTTCAAGACCAATCTCTTCCAAAAGAAGTATGGAAGAAGAATGGTTTTCAAGATACATATTTATTCAACAGCATTAATTTTGTGTGTATTCAGTGACATAGTATAAAGCTGCTAGTTCACTTCATGGCACCCTGGGACTTCATAACTGATGCCAATGATTGGTTTTACCATTGTCACCAGAATTTCCCTAGGCTTCTTCAGCCTGTCAGTGCAAATAAAAACATAAGGACAATAACTACTCCATGGTATTGGCTTGTCCTCACCGGCACACCACAGGATCAAGTATTTTGGGGTTCTCTGAGGGCTGCTCCAGATCTGCTCACTAACAAGCCTGTGGGCCCTGCCAGGACAGTCTTGGCTACCACCCATGTGGGCAGTTCCTCACCAAGGCTGCCATGGCTCCACTGGTGTTTTGCCTCCAGAAATCTTTGCTGACTGTCCAGGATTAGAACATCTCCAGGATGAAAGCTTGATTTTCCACTTCAAGAGAATGCCCCTTCTCTGAAGGTGGAAACAAGAGGCATGTGGGTGTTCCAGGCCTTGCATTTAGGTCACAGAGCTGGAAAGCTCCCCTGCAGTTTCCATACTGCAGTTGTCTCCCAGTTCAATGAGGGTGTTTTCTTAGGAGAAAATAAATTACACTGACACTTTGCCCTTTAGAAAACTCCGTCTGCTCATTTATTTTGCTTGGTGCATATTTTAGACAGTCATTAGCACAGCGGTTTTGCAAACTTTCGACTTGTCCCTGTTCCCTCTTTGGCTTTAAAATGCTGTACAACCCTCCTACTGAGGTTGGAAAGAAACTCCCTTTCACTATGATTTCAAGGAGAACTTGTAAAGTTATTAAGGTAATTAAAAAAATCAATATCATGATATCGGGATACAGGTTTACAGATGCCTCAGGGATGTCAGACCAACAACAATTAAATTGATCTTGGGTCTTGTTTTGGTGTTTGCACCATTTCTAAGGCTTCCAGACCCTCCCGGTTTCTGTGCCCTGGGCAGTCGTGTAAAGGCTCTTTGTTGAGAACCCAGATTCCAGTTTGCCATTAACCTGAATACACCCTGCTCGCCTCAACCAAGTGTGAGGCTGGAGGAATTGCAGAAAGGAGCTATTCAGCAGGAATTGTATTTTTTATAGCAGAGTCTCAGCTGCCAAGCTGAGTATAGTATTTGCTTACTTGGGCAGCTTATAGCCTAGAGGCCCTGTTTGTACAAGAGGGATGGCAGGGATAAAGTTCAGCTCAGTATTTTTCAATTAAAGGACGTTTAAAAAAAAAAACCAAAGACTTTCTCGAAATTGTGGCCTTTCAACCTTATTGGTTTTCCGTGTGGATGATTGTTTAGATAGGACATTTCTCTTCAGTTAAGCCTTTATACTAGAAACAGTGGATCCCGAAGCATCACATCTGCCTCCCTGACAGTCTGAACAGCTTTTCAACAGCTAATGGTGTACAACCAGTAACATCTTGTAGTTGTTGAGGTCAAAAGAAGTGAAAGGGAGTCTTAGAAAAGTAGTCACTTGCTTTCTTGGGTCAAGCTTCTAAGCAAAATAAAGGAAGACTACAGAGCTGGAAGACTAGCATTCAGCCTGCATGTGGTTTTCCAAAACTCGAGAACTTGAAGATGTGCATTCATCGGCGTTCAAAGCAACTTTCAAGGAACTTCAAAAGGTTGTAGGCGATCAGACAGCACGATGTGCGTGCTCATCCCCGACCAGCTCCATCAGCCTGGGTTGCTGGGTGGCCCTGCTGAAGGGGCCGCGTGGGGTCAACCCCCGAGGGGAGGGAAGTTTCACTCTGTTCCTTCTCTCCAGAGTTGTTCGCCAATTTCCGCATGAAGATCATTCTGGAGAAGGGTAGAATGACAGTGTTACCTGGTTCTCCTGTCCTGTTCCTGTCCCTTGACCCGTTTCTGAGGTTCTGCTATTTCCCTGACCTTGGGGTTCATGCGTTACTCCAGTTTCCTTCCAAAAATTCCCCTTTTGCTTGAGCTACTACAAATCAAGTTTCTGTTACTTGCAACGAAGAGAAATTTAACCCACACAGCCTTCCATGGCCTGGCCCCTAACTTCTCTTCAGCTTCATTTCCTGACACCCTTGTCTCAAGTTCCATTCTCTCTGTGCCCTACGCTGTTCATACCTCCTTGCTTTTGCTGCTATCGTTCCCTCTGTTGGCACGCCTTTCCACTTTTCTTCGCCTGGCTGAAGTGGACTGACTATTCACAGAAACCCCAGCCCAGGAAACCTTCCCAAGCTTGCTTGTCACCTATCACATTAATCAGATGTTATCTGTTTATTAATGTCTCTCCCACACTAGCCTATCAGCTCTTCGGGCAGGAACCAAGTCTTTTTCACCTTTGTACTCTAGTACCCCCAACCTCCCCCCCACCCCATGCCTGCCACATAATAGGTACTTAAAACATGTTTGTTGAATGAAACCCAGGAAGGTAAACAGAAAGAGGGGCTTTCATTTTTCATTTCTGCAGGAGAAATGAGGGCAGAAGGTGAGGATTGGAGTTACCCTATGGGTAGATACCCAAAGAAGATTCTGGTCCTAGAAAAGCAATGATTGTAACACACGGTAAGGAACATAGGAGGGCATTGGAAAGGCTGGTGCATTCTGGATGGAATTAGATCCTCTCTTTCTCTTACCATCATGTTCTGTTTCTTTCTTCCTGAAATATCTGCCTCTCATTCTACCAGTGCCATTTTATTAGGGGCTGGCACTGTCAGGTGACTAAAATTCAAAGTTTTCATTCTCTGGGTTCCATGTCCTTAATGACACATGTAGATTGTGTCCCCTAATGAGAGGGGACCAAGGAGTTCTCTGGAGAATGGGTGGCTTAGGATTCTGTATCCAGAAAGCCTAAGTCTATCTGAGAAATTCAGGGACAGCTCCAAAGAGGAGGTGGCATTTGGACTGCAACTTGAAGGATGAGTAGGAGTTTATCAAGATGATAGGGGAGCCCAGTGTGTTCAGTAATCCACAGGGACCGTAGACTATAGATTAAAACCGCCAACTTTAAGTAAGGGCAGGGTGGCTGTCCAGAGAATCAGGAGGTGTGATGGGGGAAGTGGAGTTTGCATTGGACATTCAACAGACTTTGTTCACATTGTACATTTAATAGATCCAGAGAGTACCCTCTGTGGAATTATATGTATATTTTAGATTATCAGGCTCACTAGAGAATCCTCTATGTAGTCACTCTGGTGGTTTCATGTGCCACCATTGTAAGAAGCCAGTGGTTAAGTATGTAGAACCTGGAGTCAGATTGCCTGGGCTTAATTTTCAAATGTGCCTCGTACCAACTCTATGACCTTGGGCAAGTTACCTGGTATCTCCATGCCTAAGTTGCATGATCTGTAAAGTGGGAATAAGAATAGTATCTCTGCTAAGGTTTGAATGTGCCCCTCAAAGTTTATGTGCTGGAAACTTATTCCCCAATACAACAGCATGGGGAGGTGGGACCTCTGAGAAGTGATTAGGTAATAAGGGCTCTGCCCTCACTGGTGGATTAATGGAGTTATCCACTAGTGGATATATAGGATATAATAGGAGTGGGTTTGTTATGGTGGGAGTGGATTCCTGATAAAAGGATGACTTTGACCTCCTTTCTCTCTCCACTCTCTCTTGCCATACCAGTCTCAGGTATTCTGTTATAGCAGCATAAAGTGGACTAAGACAATCACTCACAGCAAATCATAGGAGTAAGTGAGCTAATACACGTGAAACCCTTAGAACAGTGCCCAGCATATGACAAACACTCACTATTAGGCATTATTATGACTTTCTTTCTCATGAGATTGTTTGAAATCACCAGTCATGTACTTTGTGCATAATCCCATGATAGTAATTATACAATTTTAATTATTCATTTGTGTGTGGTTTCTCAGTGGACTGTGAATTCCTCAAAGGCATTACTTGAATAAATGTCTCTTTCCAAAGTAATTGAATTCGTGCTTTTGAGCATATTTCCTACTTACTATATTTATATATTAGTAATCTAAAATTCTCATAGAATTTTAACTAGAAAACATTATTATTTGGAAACTCTTTTTTTAGGCTGGAAAATCCTTGGACACAGAAGCTTTATCTTTTCTATAAACACATGCTGGCCCCCTAGGACTGCTGCTGGGAAACTTGCTTTATGGAGGTGCTATAGTTTGGATGTGTGTCCCCTCCAAATCTCATGTTGAAGTTTGATCCCCAGTGTTGGAGGTGGGGCCTAAGAGGAGGTGTTTGGGTCAGGGGGGTGGATCTCTCATGAATAGATTAATGCCCTCTCTGTGGGGGTCATGGTGAATGTCATCTTATTCTAGTAGCTCCTGAGAGAGGTGGTTCTTAAAAAGAGCCTGGCACCTCCTTTCTCATTCTCTCTTGCTTTCTTTCTCATCACGTGATCTCTGCACTATTCCAGCTCCTCTTTGCTTTCTACCATGAGTGGAAACAGCCTGAGGCCTTCACCTAATGCCCAATCTTGAACTTTTCCAGACATCAGAATCCTGAGCCAAATAAACCTTTTTTCTTTATAAATTACCCAGTCTCAGGTATTCTTTTATAGCAGCACAAAATGGACTAAGACAAGAGATTTTTGCCCCTTTCAAAAGGGTTTAAAGAGCCCAGCGAAAGAAGAAGTATCTGAATGCTGTCAGTTTGGCTAGAAATTTTTAGCAGAGCCTTGTTGCAAAACTTTGAGCCTTAGCAAAGAAATTTCTGCCAAAGGGCCTTAACTCGTGAGAAGTGGGAAAATTAAGTCAAGTGGAGTTTAGACAACATATGCACCCAGAGAAGCTATACTGATGTTCCTTGTTGGCCTGCATTGTTTGACTTTGAGAAAAAAGGGCATGGAAGAGTTTTTTTGTTGAGTCCATGAAAGATAGAGTTGCCTTAGGAGATTGGCTCTAGAGTCTGCAGGACACAGCTCTCTGCAAAGGGCAGACCAGAGCCCAGGAATGTGCAGAACTGGGGGGGGATGATAGGGATGGGGTGGGGGGCTCTGACTCCAACAAATGGTGGTCACATGAGCCACCAGATTGGCAAATAGATCCAAATTCTAGTTCTGTCCCTCTATATCTGCATAATCTTCTTTTGGCCTGGGTTTCCTCTTTTACAGTTTCAGGGATTGACATAGATTGTCTCTAAGGTTCTGTTTCCAGGGTTAAGATTTTAGTCCTGCCTCAGCAGTGTTGGGCATGATTTAGGTTGCACCAGGTGGCAGTTATATCCAAGCTTTCCACATTGTCCAACATCCCCAGAACCATTATTTCCAAACTGCTCTTTGCAAACCCTGATTCAACCCCACCCCACTCTCCACCCAGCCTTCCCACTGGGAAGTGGGAAGCTCTGCTCTGTTGTTAGCAACTCCCAGAAGCCTCATCCCCTTCACCGTCTTGCCCCACTTACCTGAAACCAGGTTGTCTCTTGCAACCTCCCAAGTGGATGCTGTTTGTTCTCTCTCACCCGTGTATTTCAGGCCTAGAATGGGGCTAGGTCTGCTCTTTGCCTCATTGCCCCTCCCAAGCCTCCCCCTTCCTTCCTCCTTCAAAGCTCCAGCTCCCTTGAAGATCTCACCTCAGATTATGTTCAGCCCCTCATCCCACCACTGCTGTCTTCTCCCAACCTCCCAGTTATTCCCTCTCATTTAAGGAAGATGCCAGAGCCTGGCTTACTATTTCTCTCTCCATCCCAACTCCTGTAACCGTCTTTGGTGACTTGAACATCCACACAGACGATTCTGATGACACTGTAGCCTTTGGGCATCTCAACCACCTCATGTCTATGATCCTTTCCTCCACACAGTGCATCCACATTCAAATACTTGTTGACACCATGTAGACAATGGGCTCATTGGAAGAGGTTTCATTTATCTTCAAAATTATAATACCTATAACCAGGATGACCACATAATTTATTTTCCAAACTGAGGACAGTTTTGTGAATGAAAGAGGAGACCAAAATAATTAAAATTACATTATTTTTTGAGATAATTACTTATTGATGACAAATTGGTTTTTATATTAAGGCCCCTATAAAATGCCTATATTTGAAAATAATTTTCCAAAATAAATTTAAAGAAAATCAAAATAACTTATACATTAAAACAGTGTTGAAAAATTCCTTTATGGGGATTATCTTCACATTCAAAAGCATAGGCAGAATAATTGTTCCTAGTCCTTATGTAAGTTTTTAAATTAGTTTCTTAGCTGAGTTTGCCATTAATAGAGTGCCACCGGTATCTTTCTGAAGAATTTTCTTTTTTAAAATAGTTTTCATATTTTGAAGTTTTTGGACAAAACTGCAATTGCATTCAAAGTAAATTTTATGGCTAATAAATTTGAAATTGCTGACACCTTTAATTGATTCTTCTCTGTAGACCACAATATTTTTAATTGAAAATAGACTCTATCTCCAGGTACTAAGAGATTCAGTGAGCTCCATACAAATTCTGCTAATTGGATGATATACTTGATTCTAATTTCTTATGTAAATATTTTGTTCCAAATATTGACACAATTACTATCTTTTTTCCTCCATTCAGAATGGCATTCCTCAACATTTTTATAAATTATAACCTATCAATTACATCATCTCTATTTATGATTCTTTTCAATGTTTACCCATCGCACATATATTGCACATCTTGATGGATGAATCCTTGGAGAAGATGGAAGTAAAAAGTAAAGTTCAACCAAACTTATCCCAGCTTATGCAACTATCGGTAATAATATCTAGTTAACAAATGAAAAATCCAGGACAAATGCTAAACTGGATGGACCCAGGACAACAGGCAGAAACAGACCCTCTCCCAGGAAACAGCAATAACACTAACCCCTCAGGGGTAGCTCAGTGGTTCTCAATCCTGGCAGCATATAAAAATCACCAGAGAGCTCTTAAAACATGCCAGTGTTTAGGCTCTAATCCTAGAGACTTAGATTTCACTGGTATTGGGATGGGGCCTGGGAACCAGCCTTTTAGTCTCCCAAGGGATTCTAATGTGCAGCCTATGGCACCACTTTTAAGCAGGGTCAACTTGGTCCTCCAGCACCAACTGCTCCTAAAGCAGTATGTTGCAAGTATTCATGGATTCAGACAATAGTTGGGGGAAGCAGTGGGAGGGGAAATCAGGAGAAGCTACTCCGCTGCACATTTTCTCTGCACCTCCTCGGGTGTGTTGTCACGTTGGGCCAGGAGTGAGCCCACAGCAGGTGCTCTGGAAAATGAGAAAAGCCGAGATGGCCCCACCACAAACCCTGTGTACGCTACACATGACGCCTCCAGAAATATTGCATGTAATCCTTTTAAACATTTAATTAAGCAACTCCAACACTGTCATGACAAAAATGAAACTTGCTAAGGGTTACAGAGTTCTAATGAGAAATAAAAATAACAAAATCTCACAAATGCTGTATTTAAGCCTGTCATAAGTGCTGCACTCTATTCTGAACATTTATTTTGAAAACAATTGTCAAAATGTAAAACTCCCAGCACCCTCCAAATAATGTATCATTTTGGCTCATTCTACAATTTTTGATTATCTTTCTAACTCCAAGTTTTGAAGTATGAAAAACCATGATGGCAAAGAATAATAACAATGCATCTGTTTCCCCAAGCCCTATCCAAAACTTGCTGCCTTGTGTGTGCCCCATAAAGCATTGGGCGTTGTCCAAAGAGTCAGTGAGTAAAGCAGCATTTGCTGGTGCTTCGCCTGCTCTGATTTCAGTTCCGAGGCTGTGAGTTGAACTCTGTACAAATGTTCTGGATGATCCTGGGGACATACTGGTAGAGGTTGTCAAACTCATCCACAAAGAAGGAGTGGTCCCTGGCGGGGTGAGTGGCAATGACTTCTAGCTCCTCCTGGGCAGCCCATGCAACACCTATTGCATAGGTGATCACTCCTGTGGGGACAAAGATTAGATGAAACAAATGTCCCCAAGAAAAGGTACTGCTAATGAATCTTTGCCTTCTTGTTGCTCTGTTGGCAAAACCAAATCCAAAATCAGAAATGTGCCCAAAAACAAAACAAAAACAAAAAACCCTATAGGCCTCTAGGTTTTCAGAATTAAGACTAAATATGGCCACGAAGTAACTCAATAAGTACTTTAGAGCATCCACTGTATGCCAACAGTAACAAAATTAATATAGTTACTATCTCAGGAGTTGATAGTCTTTTGGGAAAAAAATGAACAAAATGGAGTAAATACATGGTAAGAATTTCATGTCCATGAGCAGAAGAGGGGAAGATATTTTGGGACAAATGAAACTCTGGGGCCATGAAGATTATACTACATGACACATGCTTGCTTTACCCTTATGTAGAGCCAAACAAAACCTCAGAGAGTCTTAAATGCATTAGAAGCTAGTTCAAGATCTTTTCAACTAAAGCGGTAGAATTGAATCATTTCAGGCTTGAGAGTGGCTTTTTAAGCCATTGAATCCACCCTCATTCCCAGTGCAAGAGCACTTGCCCAGGGCCCCACAGAGATGGTCACCCTGCATCTGCTCCATCATTGTCAAGAGAAAGAGTTTCAAGATAAGGAAGGGGATGCCCAACAATGTGGGATGCTGCAGGGAGGTCCTGTAAGATGAAAACAAAAAGTGTTCAATGGGCTTAGAAAAAGCAAAAGCAAAACCAATTGGTAGTTTGGTGAGAGCAGTTTCAGAGGCACGAAATGCCAAAGAAGCCAAATGAACTCCTGTGAGTTGAGCGTGAAAAAGAAGTGAAGAAGTGAAGAAGTGGCGTCAGCACAGACACTATTTCTCTGAATAGCACCTGTCTAGTCTCTTTTCTTTGAATCTCTCCCAAATGTCGGCTGTGAAGGGGAGAAGGTAAGTGGTACCTGGAGCAGAACACAGGATCAAAGAGAATGTTTTATGTTTAGGAAGGGAAGGACTTGAGCATGTCTAGATGCACATGGGAAAGAGTGGAGTGGAGTGAAGGTGTTGGATTGCAATGGGGAGCAAGATGCCCCACCGAGGAGAGGACATGATTCACAGACTAGGCATCCATTCTTGGTGGGAAAACTTGGAGCCCACCTGGGGTGCTGGTTCTTGATTCGGGGTGGGGGCAGCTGGTCAGCAGATGCTTGACCTTACTCTACGAAAGCCTATTCCCACACCGCCTTCAGACTGGATGAGTGGGGTGAGAAAAATGGGCATGAAGCAGAAGGCAGAGCCTGGGTGTGGTTTTCCTGCCCGGGCATCTGCCCCCTGCACCCCACGGTGGCCCGTCTCACTGTCTCCGGCGTCCTCTGGGAGCCCTATCCTGCTGACTGGAGCACCGTGCATGCCTCTCATGGCTCCAGTCTAAGTTGCTTTTCGACTGTGGTCCGTTAAGCTGCATTTAAGCTGCCAGTCCCTTTTCTCACCTGTCTAATTTATTTTCTCTGAATATTGTCTAGATTGGGAGTAGCCAGCTTTGGGCTTTAAAATGCTGCTGCCATGTGGCAGTGAAAGAAACTTTGCTGCAGAGCTGGGCTTAGGCTGACTATACCCTCCTTTCTGGTCAAAGATGGAAAGGCTGCGCCCTAATAAAAACTACACAAACAGTATTAGATATTCAGCTTTTCAGATCCCAAGTCCAGCCTTATTGTAGGGAACCTCCACCTGGCAGTTCTGGGGACACAATGCTCATTACATTTGCAGACAAATCTCAGTGTTAGGCTGAGTAGGTACCTGCCTGCATGTACTTTGCATCTATTGGTCCCAGTTTATTAAAGCTGCTCAGAATATGATACCCTGAGATGTCGGAGGACATTCCCCTAAGTCTTCACTTTTCCTGACAAGTAGGCCAATCACCCAGGGCCCCTGTGATTGCTGGCATGCAGGCCATCGACTATCCCGCCACTAGGAGGGTACCACACGGGCCCCGCAGAGGGTAAGTCACCGGGAAGACTCTGCCTGAACCCAGTGTCTGGTTACTTTGGTTTCCAGAAGCCAGCACTGCTGCTTCATTAAGGCTTGTTTTAGGAAGGATTTAACGCGGCTTTCAAGAATACAGAAAATCCTGCAAAATAACCCACATTAAATGTAGGCTCAGAAGAAGAAAACTAGCTCTGCACACTAGCATTATTGACAGGGCTTTGGAGTTCATTGACCACTTGCTTTACTTTTATTATTATCACTTCAGGTTTTCTCCTGATTATTTATATATTTTTTATATTTTATGGCACTTCTCAGAGCAGTGATTATTCACAGGTTCTGCAATGAAGGCATAAATAGGACTGATTTTCTAAACATTTACAAAAATATTTTGCTCATTTTTCATATTTTAAACTCTCTGTTGCCCTCTTAGGAATTTTTATCTGGAAATATCTCTTTAAAAAAAATATATATATATATACTTTTTTTTGAGACAGGGTCTTGCTCTGTCACCTGGGCTACAGCGCAGTGGTGTCATCATCGCTCACTGCAGCCTCAAACTTCTGGCCTCAAGCCATCCTCCTGCCTCAGCCTCCCAAGTAGCTGGGACTAGAGGTGTGCGCCACTATGCCTGCCTAATTTTTCTATTTTTTGTGAGATGGGGTCTCACTCTTGCTCAGGCTGGTCTTGAACTTCTGGCCTCAAGCGATCCTCCCGCCTCAGCCTCCCAAAGTGCTAGGATTACAGGTGTGAGCCAGTGCACCCAGCCATCTTTAAATATTTTAAATCAAAATTTCTTTGAAGTTTCCCCAAACCTCCAACATCTGGTTAACAGTTGCTTACAAAAATAGTACATTTCATTAAAAACACTGTTTTTCCTTAAAAGGTACTAACACAATTTGGCATCTTCAATAGAGATAGAGATTTGGTGTCTTTAACAGAGATAAAGCAATGAGTCTAATTCCCTTTTTAATGTAGCACACGCTGGTGGGAGATGCCTCGGGGTGGGGGATGTAGAGGAAAGGGTTAATGTTCCCGTCATCCACAGGCCTTGGGTTTGCGTGACACTTTGGAA
Source organism: Daubentonia madagascariensis (assembly GCA_023783475.1). Classification (NCBI taxonomy): domain Eukaryota; kingdom Metazoa; phylum Chordata; class Mammalia; order Primates; family Daubentoniidae; genus Daubentonia; species Daubentonia madagascariensis. Next base: position 31,242,985 of record JAKFHU010001035.1, on the reverse strand, counting down.
ACTCCCTTGTTGCCCTCTCCTTGCACCCTCTTCTCTACTCTCAGGAGCCTGCTGTGTTTACACCCCTGATACTCTCGCTATGGGCTTGAACATTTTATTAAGTTGCAGACAAAACTAACACATAAAAAGCACCTTCCCCGCCACACCGGCCCGCCAAGCCCCAGAGAGATGCGCAGCACCAGGCGGACTGGCGCCGGCTCACCCTTCAGATGGGAAGCCAGGGCTGGTATCCGCACGTCGTCGTAGGACCTGCCGTCGGTGATGAGGATCATCAGCTTCCTCTTGTTGGGCTTGGACTTCTTGAAGAGCTGTTCCAGGGCGAAATTGATGGCGGCCCCCGTGCTCGTGCCGCCACTCCAGTACCCCACCCTCTTGATGGCGTTGAGGACGTCGGCCTTGCTGCCGTACTGGTCGAACCCGAACTCCAGCCGCTGCTCGTAGGTGTACTGCACGGCCCCGACGCGCGTGTCCGTGTCGGAGATCTCGAACTCCTTGCTGAGGTTGGCCACAAACTGGAGAACGGTGCGGAAGTTGCCAGTCCCCACGCTGCTGGAGCCGTCAATGACGAAGCCGATGTCGGCCGAGTTCAAGCAGGTTTTGCTGCAGGCCAGGCGTTCGGTGTCGCAGACCCGCTTCACCAGGGGCTGCAGGGTCTTGTGGAGGCTGAACCAGCTCTGCACGTGGAACGAGTAGAAGCCGTTTGTTCTGCACACAGCCTGGAAGACAGAGGGGAGGATCCGTGCCAGGTCAGGGACAAGTCCTCCGTGCGTCACCCTTACCCCTGATCACAGGTGCGGGCAGGTGAGGAAGCAGGCTGACTCCTGCGTTCTCCGTCTCAGTTCACCCCGCCAGACACTTCCCAAGGCCAAGACCCCCAAGGTTACCTCTGGACTCACTCCTACTGCCTTTCACTGAGCAGAAAGCTGTCCACTAAGCAAATTCACAGGGAGATGGAAATCGCTGATATTAGCTTCATACTTGTGCCTCTCCGAGCCCCTTAATTCACTTGTCCTGACAGCCAGCCATGAGACTGGCATTGGTGGTCACCAACGCATGACAAGTTTAGAGTGTTTGTTCTGATTGGGAAGACAGCAGACACACACAAGAAACGACTAAAGAAATGTTTTCCAGAGCAGCCCTGTGCCCAGTGGGAAGGGGTCCCAAAGTTGCTGAATGACCACGTGTGTCAGGGGTCCCCTTAGGTGCTCTTGGAAAGATTCTCTAATTAAATCTCCACCAAGCCCCTACAAGGTGGAATGATAACCCTTGTCATGAGGGAACAAACTGAAGGCCGGCTGTGAAGGGGCTTCCCTGAGTCCCTGAGACTGGAACACAAATCTGTCCACCCTCAGAACCCAAGCTCTGCCCTCCAGACGACCCTGCCCGCAGGCCAGTGAATATTTATTTACTTGTGCCTAGGCTTGTTCCAGAAAAAAAATGAAGGCAGCTGCAAATAAACACTGAGCAAACTGGCTGGTGTGCTCCTGTGACTGGGCTGGGTTCCTAAGGTGCAGAGTCCCTTCCTCACCCCTGCCTCTGGGTCACAGGGGGTCAGACCCAACGACTACAGGTGGACTTGTATAACTAAAAAAAGATCTTAAAAAAAGAGATGGCTTAAAACTTTCCTAGGAAATATTTTTTTTATTGACTTGTATAAACCTAACCGGGGTTCACACAACTTTCCAAGGACCAGGTGGCATGTGACATGAGGGCTGAGACCGAGCTGAGTTCTGGCCAACAGAGGGAGAGGGGGATTCCCACCAGGCAGTGAGGGCAGGGCGGGAGAGAGCAGCGGGGCTGGCCGCAGAGAGAGGACCAGGTGACTGGCGCAAAGGGCCTGTGGGGGTCACCATAGCTGGGCTGGGAAGGGTTGGTTGGGACCACCCTCCAGAAGGCCTCAGGAGCAATGGGGAACCATGAAGGGTTTGGAGCAGGGACCCCACAGGACTGGAGGAACCCATCTTACACATGACTTGGGTTTCACTGTGAAATCTAAACTAAACTGGGAGAGCCAGGAGAGAGCCACACCTGATACGGAGCACTAGCGTGAGCTAGGCAGGTGGCATCAGCATGGAAAAGAGTAGGGAGAGGACAGATAAGCGATGTGGGCATTGACAAGGGATTATGCAATGACCCTGCCCTCTGGGATGGGTGTGGGGCCACTGACGTCAAGTCCACAGGAAGAAAGAGTTCAGGTGGGAAAGATTATGAACTTGGCTTGTGACAGGCAGGATTTCAGGTTCTGACAGGACATCAGGTGGAGAGAGGTCAGCTGGCTGGAAACAGATGGCTGGAGAGCTCAAGAGACGCAGTCTGAAGCTGTGGCCCTGGGAGGGATTCTGGAGTGAGCAGCCCCGTGAGGGAAGAGGAGGGTGCCAGGGGCCGAGACCCAGGGGAGTCCACACAACGGACAAAAGCAGAGAGCAAACGAAGTAAGAGCCACACGCGGTGTCCTGGACGTCTGGGAGGAGGGACTTTCAAGGAGCAGAAAGTGGGCAGCAGTTTGAGATGGGGCAGGAGGTTGAGCGCTGTTGGCTCTGAACACATAGAATGTTAAAGCTGGAAGGGTCTCAGGGACAAACCCCACGAGGCTGGCTGGCTTTTTCAAAGCTGGTGCCTTCTCTTGGGCAGAAGGCTCTCGTGGAGTCCCACTGTATAAAACACATGAAGCCGAGCAGCTTCAGTGGAGTGGGGGCGGGAGTCCTAGATCCTCTCTTCGGGACCCCATCTCCTGCCGGGCGTCTCCATGGAAGCCAGGGGAGTGTTTGAAAACATGATCTCACTGATCTGGTTCAATACCCCTTTCTCTTGTTTATCAGATTGATTAACTTGCAGCGTGTGTATGTCAGAGTGTGTCTGTACACACGCGCACATGTGAGATGGTGTGTGTATACATGTGTGCGTGCTCGTGTGCATGTGTGAAGGCTCTCTGGGCTGCCTGGGTGAGACCTTTGGGGCTATGGCAGGAGCAAGGGAGCGCCTCACCATGAGACCTTGGGGACACTGCTCCTCCCTTCTCCTTCCAAACTGCTGGGCTCGGGTGGGTGTGGGGTTTTGCTTTCAGAGGGTAATTCCAGGTTCCAGACTTACTGGTCCCTCATTGGAGGCCCTGCTGCCTAGCAGCAAGTTTCACACACATTTACAGGAACAAGAAAACAAGCCTGATGGCATTGCACCTTTTCAGAGTGCAGGGAACCCTCACGTTGGGTGGGTCTCTGGGCAGTTATAACACATACCTTGTTCACAAAGTTGGGCTCTAGCACGTACTGCTTCTCGTTTTCAACAGCACCTTCAATGATGATGAAGAAAATGTTGATTCCTGACTCTCTTGCAAGTCTCGAAGCCTCCTCCACTTTGTCTGTGGGCCAGCCATCCACCATCACCACGGCCACATTGGGAGAGCCACCTCTATTTCCATTGGCTTTGGAAAAGAAGTTCTTGGTCACAAAGGAGATGGCCCGGCCTGGAAGAAAAAGAAAACTCATGCTTGGAGTGATCATGCCGATTATAAATACAGAAACAGATCACAGCAGCACAAAGAGGTCCAGAAAAACACACTCATTCCCTCCCCAGTTTATTTGTTCATTTCTTGTTTTTAAACCACTTTAACTATTTTTAGGTGTACAATTCAGAGGCATTAATTATATTTGCAATGTGCAACCATCACCACTATCCATTTTGGTTTCATTTCAAACCTTTAACTTTTTCTTCTTTTTTTTATTTTTAAAGAGATGACCCAGGCTGGAGTGTAGTGCCAAGATCATAGCTCACTGAAGCTTTGAACTCCTGGCCTCAAATGATCCTCCCGCCTCAGCCTCCAAAGTTGCTGGGATTACAGGTGTGCACCACTGTGCCTGGCTCACAAGCCTTTAACTTCTAACTGTCTCTTGCTTTAAAGAAAGTTTTAGAGACAAGCAAGCAGATGAGAAAGACTTTCACAGGAACAAAAGGGCCCCTTCTCTGACTGGGAGCCAGACCCACATTAAGCCCCTAAGCTGGCCCCAGATTGTTTCAGAGAATGTGGGGTAGGAGGAGTTGGCCTGGAGTGACAGCAGCCTTCTCTTGGCCCCCTGCAGCCTGGTGTGAGCCCGGGGCTCCAGAAGCTGCTGGCTGTGGACAACTGTATTCTGGGGTCAGTAGTGTCTCCTCTCCAGTTCCAGGCTAGGTGCACAGGTCTGGCTGGCCAGGGAAAAGCTGCACCCACTAGGAACTGAGAGACTGTGTTCTAGCCCTAGCTGTGCCACTTATGGGCTGTGTGGCTGTGAGTAGGTCACTCTAGATCTCTGGACCTAGATTTCCATGGTAGCAATCTGCTTCAGCTGAGTGCAATAGTCATGCGCTGCTATGAAGCCTCCTGACATGCCTCTCCCAAATGCATATTTCACAATGTGAAGGGCCTCAGGAAATTTTCAGAGTCAACTAGGATGACCAACTGTTCCAGTTTGCCAGGACTTTCCTAGTGTTATCACTGAAAGCCCCAGGTTCTCCCGCACAAACTAGGATGACTGGTCCACCCTAGAGCCAGTATGGCTGTTTACAGTAAGGCAGGACTATTAACCTGAGCTCTGAGAACCCTGGGGCTCTGGGAGATATATCCACACACCCCTGAAATTATACACAGTATTTTGTGTATATAAGTATCTGTCTGAAATAAGGACCATAGCTTTCATGAGATTCTCAAAGGAGTCCTCAATCTCAATAAAAATTAAGAACCACCTTCTTTAGACTTTAGGACTAATATTATTACATTTAATGCATTTCTGGTTTTGGCCAGCATCCTGTCTCCACTGGTTGGTATAATCTTACCTGCCAAATGGAAGCATCAGATGGTTATATACACAATTGCTGGAGAAATGTCTTGAAGAACCCATGTGAACTGGCTGCACAGAACCTGGTTGCTAAGGGAAAACCTTGGTGCTAAGAACTGCTTTCATAGCCAAGGAATAATTTCTCTCAAGGCCCAAAGTAACCAGAAGTCTCTCTGGCCTAATATTAGGCAACTGTAGGCAGAGCACAGGGAGTTATAAGAAGATCACTTTGGCCTTATCTAACCTTAAATCTGGAGGCCATGTTGAATTAGTGTTCAACACATTCCATCTACCTTCCAGTAGGTCTTGAAAGTAGAGGCTAGAAATCTGAAAATTACATTGTCTAGACTCCCTTGCAGCTAGGTTTCTAGCTTTGTTTTAGTTTCATGAATTGATGTACTTGCATGAGATTTAGAAGATGAAAGTGAGGCAGAGGCTGTACTTTTGTTTCTATTTCTGCTGACAAGTATCTGTAGAGTATTTGACTTCTCTGGGACACTGGTAGCAGGGTGCTTGAGTTTGGTTGCTAGCTTCCATGGTGTTGAGGTGGTAGGATGTGGAGCATCCACTTTATGGGTGTGAATAGGGCAGGAAGGGCATTGTTCTGGAGCTGGCAGCTGTAGCAGAAGCTTCCTGATGAGAGTGGCTTCCCAGCTGAAGCAAATTCCTAAAGAGGCTGCCATAGTAGAATTCAGGAAGTGATTTCCTGATCTTGGAAGAAGCAGCAGCTCCCCTGGAGGCCCTGATTCTTCAAGAAGCCTTTAGAGGTCATCTCTGAAAACTCAGCCTAGAGTCTGCTTCTTCAGCCCTTTCAATAATTCTCAAAATTATTTAGTACCCTGAAATAAATCTCTTTCTGCTGGAATCATTCGAATGGATTTTGTTCTCTGAACTCAAACCCTGAACAATACAGAGACAGAGTTAGAACATGCCACCCACTAAAAAAGGCATGCTGATTGGATTAAGACACCTCCCTAACTTCATCAAGGAAATAGAGTGCCTTCTGAAGCTTTTCTCTATTGGAATTTTGATAATGTAAGCATTAAGTTGAAAACAAATCAGAAATCAACTTTATCATGTTTGTGATGAAGGCAATACTGATTTGGGGGTATGCAGAGCAATGATTTGGCTGGTGTTTATTTAGCCTTTCAAGGGTGAAAGTCTCCGTGTTTGCCAGATACTAATGTTGTTCTGGTCACTACAGAGATGTGCACTAAGGTGGGGAGGAAAATAATGAATCAGATTTACTGTAACTCCAAGGGTGGTCCCTTGAAAATAGTTCTGTTCACTGCATGTGCTCTAAACCAAGCAACTGTGGCTCACATCTCCATTTCTTTGGGGTTTGATGGTAGGAGGTTGATTGTCAGGGAACCTGAGAAGTGGTCAATCAACCCATCCTCTCCCGGTGTCCCCAAAGCCAGGCCACTATTTATAAATTAATACATTGGCATTTTGACAATCTTTGAGCTTGGTTAGTGTGGAACTGTTTCCTAATGCCCACTCACCTCCGGGTAAACATAAAATGGAGTTTCTGGACCTGCCCCACTGAGGACTAGACCTTGGACTTCTGGTGACTTCCCAAAGCTCAGATATCACAGGAGACTCAGCTTGAAACACAGAACGTCTCTCTTTGCACAGCCATCACTACAACAGTAGCATTCTCAAGGGAGCACCAAGGGGCTTTCTGAATGGAATTGGTCACAAAACCTAATGTTAGATAGCTGACAACTTGTAGACCAATCAGGCAATAGTCACAGCAGCAGTGCTGCTTGTCCTGAAGAATGCTGCCACCCCAAGGAACCAAGGGAGCAGGAACTCCACAGCATGTGCTTTTCAGCGAGTCTTGCCCTCTGAAGCCATGATAATATTTTAGAAAAAATACAGATGTTATGTGAATCATTTATTGATGAATTAGTATTATTTTTTCCCTTCTTCAATATAGAATGTTAGAAGACAACTATGTAGAAAGGGAACCATGGTAGCAAAATAGAATTATTCAAATCTGGATCACGTACCTGCATTAGAAAGCCCTCCTCTCTGGGTAATTTTCTCTATGGCTGTCTTCAGATCACGTGAATTCGTGTGAGTCCTGAGGTTAAACTGGGTAGCAGGGTTGTCTCTGAAAAGTCAGAACAAGAAATTAAAATTAGCTGAAAATTTATTACCTTTGGAGGAAGACATAAATCTTGGTTGATTCTTTTATACACAAATAGAATGGCAGCTGCTTCAAAGCCTTATGCTGTGGTTTATAAAATGTCCCACTGTGGACTGAGATCCTCCTCAGCGTGTGTGGAGGAAAGCAGGCGATTTCAGGACTCCAAAAGCTTGTGTTCTACTTTTGACTGTGCCATTTCCTAGCAGTGTGATCTTGAGAAGACACTTAACTTCTCTGGGTTTCAGTTTCCTCATCTAGATAAAAACATCATCATAACATCCATATTGCTAATGAACAGGGCTATGGTCAAGCAGGATTTTGCAAATGCAAGGGTCCCATCTATGGAGGGCCCAGTGTCCCCAGGCTGCCCTAGACCCTCCTCTCCAGGAAGAGAATCTCAGCTGCTAGCCACTCCCTGGGTCACTCGTAGCACTGGAATTGCATGTGAATAATGGTGCCAAGGAGACCACCCTACCTTTCTCAGCTTGTGGCTCCTACGACTGGGTGAGACGACTCAAATCTCACCCGGAGGGTCAACATCTATTTTATTGGAAACTGAGAAAGATTAACTGGGGAAGAGTCGGAGTGAAGTCAGTGGAGAAACACAGTGAGAATCCCTCTCTAGAGACGGGTCTCTGCGGAGCAGCTGAGTGGTGCTGGCGGGTGGGGGTGTGCACCTGTGCTCAGGACAAAGTGGGAATGCCACCCAGGCTCAAACTCTGGACCCCCTCTTTACTTACTGACACAGCCCGTCAGTCCCCACCCCTCAGATCCTGGCAATTCCTGTTTAAAAATTCACTCACTTTTAGTCCTTCCTCTGTATTTCTACAGAGACCCCCAAAGTTCAGGCCCCCTCGCTTCCGGCTGGTTCTGACATTCTTTATGTTGGTCTCTGCAATGCCGTTTGTATGCATATCTGCTAGAGGACTCTTCCCCACGTTCAGTCTCAGTTTTGACTATAAAGTTTCTCTGCTCAAAAATCATCAAAAGTCTCCATTGTTAAACTTGATATTTTGGCTTTCAAAGCATCCATAACTCAATTCCAACCTATCTTGTTAATGCTGTCACCTCTCTCCTCTCCTCTCTCTCCCTCCCCCTCTCTCTCTCTACCTTTGACTCTCTTTCTCCTTCTCTTTTTCAGGATATCCTATATTCTAGTCAAAAGGAACTTCTCACTATTTCCTAGTTTTCTAGCTTTGTGCTTTTGCTCATTTCGTCCCTCATCTGGAAAGCCCAAATTGTGCCCACTCTCCAAGCTTCAGCTATCTGTCTCCCGAACCCCCAGCCCCAGCTGACAATCTCTCTGCCTGACTCAGCTTTCTCTAACCCACATCTTGCATAATATGTGGCGCCTACAGGTACTCAATTAACAGTATTAATATTTCTTCGTTCTATTTCTGTGCATCTCTATCTCTAAACGTTGGTGTTCCCTAGGGTGCTAGCTTCATCATGCATCTCTGCTTAACTTATGCACTTCCCTGGGAGATCTCATCAACTCCCAGGGTTCAGCAACCATTCACGTGCCAAGAGCTGTCCAGTGCAAACTGCTGGTCCTCTCTCTTGAACCCCAAACATGCATAAAATAGCTTCCATATAGTTCCCTCTGGAAAGCACCTCAGGTTTGATATTTCCAAACCTGGAGTCATTTATCCTCCAAGCCTGCTCTACCCAACCACGCATCTTCTCTTCTCTATTCACTCTTCTGAGTCATTGAGTTTTCCCAGCAATGTATGATCTTGACACCCTTCTCATCAAATACCACGTCCTGTCATACCTGTCCCTTAAATATCTCTCATATTTCTCCCATCCTGTCCATCTCCAAGTTTGGATTTTCATCTTCTATTTCCTGAACTATTGCCACAGTTTCCTACCTGGTCCTCCTGTACCCAGGGTAGCCTCTGCAGTGGCATTTTATATGACTGGCTCTAGGTGCTTCTCAGAAGCAGATTAACTAGGAAGAGTTAATAATGCCTCTTCCAAGAGGACTAATTTTGTACAGTACTTGTAATTTTGTGTTCTTTTTCTTAAGAGGGCCCCCAAGTGTATAAGCTTCAGAGCCCCTAAGGTCTGAGTCTTTCCCTCGTCACCAAGGATTGTAAACTTTTTCAAAGCCTAAAAAATGGTTGAAACAAAAAAAAAATTAGTGGCTACAAAATAAAAAATTGCAAAATTGACACCGACAATAATAAATATGCAACAGTCCACCAAACATAACACTATATACACTTCATTAATTATAAAATTTTTAATTTATAAAAATTTAATTATATTCAAAAATGATATGTGGGCTAGATTTTTTTTCACCTTGCACAATTTCCTGAGTATCTGACAATTGTCAAGAAATCATAGACAAATAATTTAAAAATCAAAAACATAAAACTTCCTTTCAAAAGCTTTTACAAAAAAATGTATTTAATATGGAACTTGGTCACCTAGTCATTTTCATGATGTTCTTAATATTGATCATTAAGGCACTGTCTTAATGTCGATCACTTTGTAGAGCAATTGTTGATTACCTATCTCTTCCCCATACCACATATATAGTTGAGTCTGGTTATTCTTGGTAGTTACGCTCTGTAAAGTTGCCATGAGCACTGAATTGGCAAATACTGAGCCATTGCTCCCACTGGAAATATCGGGTTTGATTCCTGTGAGCTTCTGGTCACAACGTTCATCAACAGATCAATATATAACCTTATTTCATGTACATTTCTCTTTGAAGAGACCAAATTTAATATTTCTTACAAATAATTAATTGTATGCTGTATTTCTTTATAATAAAACATTAGCTGAGAAGGGTTTAACATTTTGCTGACCTTGGATAATGTGATTATAAGTTTCTTTGGCTTTTAGCCTCACAGTGCTGTCCACTATGCTTTTTTTTTTCAATCAGTCATCATCTCCTGAAACTGTAAGTTTAGTCTCTTTTCCATAACTTCATCACACTCTATGGATATTATTTTAGTACTTTCTGGAGTAGACTCTTGCACAGACTAGCAAATTTCCTCTACTTTTTCCGAATGCACCAATTATTGATTCATTAACACTGAGCTCATGACAAACAGCACTGTAACTCACATGTAAATGAAGCTTATTGAATACACATTTTCTCTGTAAGCCACAACACAGCCTTCTTGCACTTAGGAACATGAGACACCATTTCAACACTACGTTTGGGGGGCCATTGTAAACAGCAAAATCACCAAGATAAGCACAAAAATGAGAAAAATGTGGCACTAAAAAGACTGTGAGAAGGGCACTTGAACAGAGCTGAATCAAAAGGCAGAGTGTTGCCTTGTTTGACCATAGCTGGGAACATGCGCACTGGGCAACTCAAAATTTTTTTTCTATCCCTGCACGTATCTGAATATGACTGTGAAAGTGCCTTGAGTTACAAATTTGGGGTTACAAATTTAAATTTTAGGGAGTAGGCAAATTCACAAAGGCGGAACCCACAAATCATGAAGATTGACTGTAACCTGCTTGACAACAGGTGATCTCTCCTGGCCTCCGATCCCTGGTGCTTAGCACTCAGGAGGTAATAAATCGGTACTCGTGGAATAGTCAGAGAAGATGTAAAGTCTCCTCTTGTCATCCCTAGATGACTGCTCCTGAGCTCCACACAGATCCCTCCCTCTGTATCACACAGATAATGAATCTATCTTGGAGCATACAGATGAGCTATTCATATACTAAGATACGCTTTAATTTTACCTAATGATAGTTCTTTAAATTATCTCTATGGTATTTTTAAGATCCTCCTACCTGCTCTATTGATGTTTTATAGAAATTCTATCTTTTAATATTGTTGTAGAGGACTTGAAAGCTTCATGCAGAAACTACTGAATCGGTCAAATGCATAAATATGACATAGGAGATAAGGTAACCATACAAGAGACTTTGAATTTTACATAATCCACGCCACTTGCTGAATTTCAGTCATCAACCATGAATCGGTTAAATTAGTACCATAATAGATATAGAATGAAATTGTACTATTAATTTAGTCGGACAGATCTATGGATTCAGATGTGCGGTTCAGGTCCTTTGTGGTATATATGCTTTTTTGACTCCTACTGGTCTTTGCCGACATGAACCATTTAACAGTTGAAAGGGAGCCATTAAATTTTTAATAGAGCTATCTTCATTGTTTTATGAAACAATTTTATTGAAGTTTTATAAAATTTTTTTCAGGAAACAAAAAATTATTTCCAAGGAATAGTCAAAGAAAAAAAAATAATTGTCTTATGGAAGAAAATTAATGTTCTGAGAGGAAGATAGGAGCCAGAAGTTGAGTAGGATATAAGGAGAAGTTCGGCTGTGAAATGGATTTAATATCGCAGAGAAAGGGTCAGATGGGCAATAGACTACCTGAAGGGTGGGCTGGACATCTAGGAAGGGAAGGATCAGAGTACAGGACTCGATGATATATATCCAGTACCCTATGAAATAACACATACCAGGCGCTCTGAAAAACTCGGGCCAGGGCTTTCCTTTAAAACTTATGGGGCCTGGATTTTTTTTCAAGAAAGTGCGAGGATCTTCTCAGGAGTTGGGGAACCCTGGTTTAGGCACGGCCCAGTTTATGGCAAGGACCGTTTTCATGGAAGAATTTTCCATGGACCGGGGGGGGGGTGGGAGATGGTTTCAGGATGATTTGAGCACATTACATTTATTGTGCACTTTATTTCTATTATTATTACATTGTAATATATAATGAAATAATTATACAACTCACCATAGGTTGGGGATCCCTGTTCTAGAGGACTCCCGAGGCCCTTTTAGTTCTAAAGCTCCCATTCTGTTAAAGTTCCAGAAACTATCAGTTTACCCCATCATGCTTTCAGTCACACGGAATAAGCCTCTCAAATGAATTTTTATGCCAGTAGAGAAGTATTAACTAATCACATTCCCTCCAGCAAGAACCTTTCAAAACCTTTCCTCCAGCAAGGTATTACCTTAAGATTACAATCAAATAACCTAACTATATTTGGCCTATTCATTTTTTTACTAACTAAAATGGGGTGCTTTATAGACTTAATCAATGAGATGAACCATGCCTATAAAATCAGGAGATGTTCCAGGGCAAATGCTGGTGCTGCAGGTTGGGTGGCAGATCTGTTCCTTGAGGGCATTACCTGGCTCAGATTGAAGACCATTCTGCCCCCATCCCCTCAAACAACTACGAGCTCTGCTACAGCAGCTATGGCTAGCCCAGGGTACAGTGGCCCGGGCCAACCTGCTGAGGGACTTTATACACCTAGCCCTTGATGAATGGACACTGGCCTTTTCCACATGTCCTAGCATCAGAGAAGAGGGAGTAGGGTCTTATATCAAATTTTATATTTATTCGGGTGTTTTTTGTAATTAGTAACAGTAAGTCCACCCATCCACCAAAAAGAGTAGAAAATTAGCCTGCATTAAGTGCTTCCTGCTGGCGGAAATGTGGACATGCAGTCTGCTGATGTAAGAGTCACTCCTGAACCAACTGGTCACCAGCTGCTGATCTATAACCACATTGCAGGGTGTGGTGAGTGCTGGGGAAGTGGAATGTCTTGGCAACAGAACTTCCCAAGCTCAGAAGTGCTTCCGATCACCTGGGGATCTTGTTAAAATGCAGATTCTGATTCTGCAGGACCAGAGTGAGGTCTGAGGTTCTGCATTTCTAACAACCTCCCAGATGGCACTGTGGATCACACTTTCAGTGTCGTAGAGGGCATCAAAAAAATTAGCAGTGGGGCTGCCAGTGATAAGAGGAAGGGAGGAGAAGGAGAAGTCCAGAGAAGGGAAGAGAAAGGCCGAGAAAGGGAGGGGATGGAGCTCCTGCCCTCTGAACTAGTCACTGGTGGGGACAGGAAAGTGCCGGGGGCGCGGGATTCACTAGAGGACAGCACAGGCCACGGGATATTCATGCCTTCACACTCTGGTTGCACAGTAGAATCACCTGGGAGCTCTAAGGAATAATGATGTCTGGGCTCCACACAGAAATCTCGATTATGCTTGATCTGAGGTTTGGTCTGGGCATCGGGAATTTTAAGAGCTCCCCAGGTGGTACTAACGTGCACTGGGGTGGCCATCTGCTTCTCCAGAGAGAGAATGATCTCAGGGGAGCCACGATAAGCCTGGCGATTGTGTGAAGGGAGTTCAAAGGGAATCGTTGGTAGGAGTCAAGTGCAGTCATTTTGTATGTACCTCCAGGAGAACTGCATGAGAGGGAATAGAAAAAGCATAAGATTTCTGGGCAACTTGTATTCACAGCTCACTTGGCCTTTAGACTCTGCGTTCCTGAGGTGTGGGGCTCCTCAGACAGGTTTGCCTGCCTGTCTCTCAGAGAGGAGAGAAGTGGCATGGTGTGGTCTTTGCAAGGGCAATTAGGCCCTGGACAGTCAGCTCAGGCAGGTAACCGGGAGCTGTTCTGGGATGCTGAGAATTACAGATTAAAATACTGAGTCCTGGGCCTCATCTCCTTGTCAGATTCTGGTTTAGTAGGTCTGGGGTGGGGCCCGGGCCTCTGCATATTTAAAAAGCTCCCCAGGTAACATGAAGTCAGGACCTAGGCAGCCCCTTCCTGCTCTGAAGTCTGTGATTCACCTCTGCTAGGCCCCATCCCAGCTGCATCTTCTGCCCCAGCCCCCACACTCTGTTTTCCTGCAGGCTCTGAGAATGTGACACAGTGGTCCTCGCTGCCAGCTGTATTAGTTTCCCATTGCTGCTGTAACAAATGGCCATGAACTTAAATGTGTGGCTTAAACAACACACATTTATTAGTTTACAGTTCTGGAGGTGCAAAGTCCAACATGGGTCTCCATGGGCTAAAATCAAAGTGTTGGCAGGGCTGTGTTTCTTTCTGAAGGCTCTAGGGAGACTCTGTTTGCTTGTCCTTCCTAGCACCTAGAGGATGCCTGCATATCTTGCTCATGGCCCTTTTCTTCATCTTTGAAGCCATCAATGTCACATCTCCCTTTGACTGAAAATAGCTGGGAAAAGACTCATATGATTAGATGGGGACATCTGGATAATCCAGGATGATCTCCCCATCTCAGAGTCCTTAACTTTAATCACATCTGCAAAGTCTCTTTTGCTATGAGAAGTAAAACATTCACCGGTTCCAGGGATTTGGATATTGACAACTTTGGGGTTATTATTTTGCCTAACAGATCAGACTGGACACTCTGCTTCTTCCCTTCACTCTTACCATCCTGCCCTTGGTGGCTCAGCTAACCTACGGGAGCCTCTATGCTCAGCTAAGGACAGAGTCATGACTGCGAGTCTTCAGTCCAGGGCTGAGGTTGGATGGCCCGAGAAGCAAGACAACTAAGGAGATGCAGCCCGATTCAGAGCTACCCTCTAAAACAGAGGGCAACTGTCATAGACCCATGAGCAAAGAAAAGTCTATTCCATTTTTAAACGCAGAAAAATCAACATTTCCTTTTATCCCAAAAGTGTTTTCCAATTTTGATATCGTATTTTGATTATGAAGAACATGTGCAATTCTGGTCCATTAATACTAAAATTGGGGCCTAAAATGAAAGCATATGGAAGATCTAGAGGGCATTTAGCACCTGGGGATCTAGGCTGCAGCTAAAATGCAAGCTGTTTGGCCACATTCATTCTGTTTACTAGAGTTTACCTAATAGCTACTTGCCCTGGCTGTTCTTTCATTTAGCCTTTTAGTGTATCCGTTGCCATTAAGTGCAATTAGGAGCCTGTTGATTGTATTAATATAATTTTAACTTAGAATTCATGTGCAAGACAGGGGCTTGATACTTGGCCTTTTGTCCTAGCACAGTGTCTCAGTCTTCAGGGGGTAGAGAGCTCATCTACTTTCTTGGCCGATGAGCAAAATCTTTGCTTTGAAGACAATTTTGTTTGACATTTTAGGGATTAACCCAAGATTCATATTTGCCCTCTCTCCCGGTCATGCATTTAGCTTAGTGTTCTTGGGGAAGTCACTCAACTTCTCTGAGTCTGTATCAAATGTCGCATCTCCTTCTGGAGGTGTGTGATCATTGTGGTAGGAACACTGTGGTTGCTGACAGGTTGACATGACTGTGGGCTGGGGGCCCTGCAGGTGATTGAGACTTCCCCTGGGCCTGGAGCAGGGGTAGGGACTCAGCCAGTGCCAAGTGCAGTTATGGAGGAAACCGAGAGCCTGGCAGAGGGTGCTCGTCTGCTGAGAGGAGAAGGGAGTGGACAAGTGGAGATGATGCATGGAGAGGAGGAGGAAGGCATGACCCATGACTCAGCAGTCCTGTGAACACTCCCCTGGGCTACCTGGAGTGGTTTTCTGTTCCTTGGACCCAAAAGATCTTTGAGTAGGATACTGAAGAATCAGGATGCACTGCATTTTGTAAATCATACCATTTTTATACTTCTTGTATTTTTATTTATTTCCCTTTTGTTCCTTGTTAATGAAACACTATGAGTCCTTTAAATTCTAAGTTTAAGTCTTTTAAGTTCTAAATTTAAAAGTCTAAATTTCGATTCAGCTCTCCTGAGGAAAACCGGTGGGAGCCGTGTGGCCCAGCAGCAGTGGTCCCGGAGGAGGAGGAACCCTGAGTCACCAAGCCCACCTCCTGTGGTTGGGTCCTGCTCAGCCTAAGCCTGTCCTTCAAGTGCTCGTTCTAGAGGGGGTGGTCATTTCCTTGTAGGGCTTCATTTCCTCACTAGAACATGAGGTAGAACCAGGTGCTCTGTAAGGCCTCAAGGCTGTGATTTCAAGAGCGCAGGGACGACTCCAAGTGGAAGTAAAGAGGGCATTAGAATCCGGTGAGGACCCAAAATGCCAGGAGAGCAATCAGATTTCCAACTGGCCAGAAACACAGACCTGCATGTCCCTGCTCCCCTTTCCTGCCCCACTCTCTTTTTCTGTATATAGTAATCCCACCTGACAAAGAAAGGATTGAAGGCAGCCACCCAGGCAAGGCAGCCAGGCAGCTGAGACCAAAAGCGATGTCAGCCAGCTGAACGCGTCCCTTCGCAGACGCCTCACGCCCTGCTTAGGCTGCTCTCCTAACGAAATTTATTTCGTTTCCCACATTGCACAGATGGACGTATAACCTCAGTACAACCCATCAATTCATCATTGATCCTCCCACCTAATCGGGACCCCGAGGCTGGAAGGAAGGTGGAGGTGGCTCATCTAGTCTGTTAGTCCCACATTCGTTTATTGAATGTCTTCTGAATACAGAGCCAGTCACTGACTCACAGAACGCCAGGGCTGGCAGAGCCCTAATAAATCATCTGGTCTGACCTCTGCGCTTTACAGATGGCAGCACTTACATGGAGAGGTTAAGTGACTTGCTTAAGGTCACACCAGGGAGCTAAGGTCAGAATTCAGATAGCCGTGGCAGCAACTCATTGTGTTTTCTACTCCCCCTGTTGCTGGGGGAGGGTGAAGATGATGGATTAGCTTATGTGAGCATAAAATGGAGGAACACACACACATTTCCCTAAAGTGCTCCAAATTAATAAGGACCTTGGATGGAAAAAAGGCAGATAGCAAGGGACTTTTTAGAAAGTAAAATTGAAAAGCATGGGGGTAAGCTCTTTCTCGTGAATGGTGATCACATTAGGAAAATGTGAGAGGAAATGATTTTGGGGGAGGCGTCTTTATTGTTTTTCCTTCCCTGCTGCATTTGTTCCTTAATCCGTGTTCTCATCAGCAACACTATTCTCATGTCATTTTTCTTTTCCTTGACATATTTATCACCTTATTTTCATATTATACTATAAGCCTTGGTATACACAAGCTTTTAAAGCACCTATTTTTAATGCAAGATAACACACCAAGCTCTGAACCCCCCAATAAAATTGACTAGGGACATCTGGTACTAAAATGCTTACATTTCCTCCCTAGAAAAGTCTGCTATTTGTTTGCTATCTGTAAAAAGTAACACAGGAATGAAAATGGGTTGACATTTTGAAAGAAGAAAATAATAACCAAAAAATCCTTTTCTTATTTCAACTCAAAAGCCCCTGGACAGATCATCTGACATTGAGAGGTGGCATTTGCAGCAATTGGTTATTTTTATATAATTGACTCTGACTACATTCAAATGCCAGTTAACTAATCTATTAATTTTTTCTCACAAGAATAGAAGACAGTACTAAATGTGTTATTGGAATTTAATTCTAAAAATACAAATGTTATAGGTTCTTTTGAAAATAAAGCTTTTTTGTTTATTTCTCTTGACAACTCAAAAATAAATATTCTAGTGTCTTCGGTACAACAACCTTGGTCAAAAGCTGCTCCAGGAGGCCCTTGGGAAACCTTTTACGGGCTGGAGACCCCCTGGGTGTTGTCAGGTTTGGATGTTTTTACTTTTCAGGAGAGTGAATAAGCTGTGACTGCAGTTTCTCAGCAAGAGGCACCAAGGTCTATGTTAGTTTCCACTTCCCGCGGTCCTTTGTGGAAGATGTGACGATTATCCTGCCCTCAATGGTTCTAGGTCAAAAGACCACCTACTTGAGATGCATGCATAAATTTGAGATTTATGCATGCTTGCTCTTTTGATTGTTGATTATCTATCAATATCTATATATCTGTTTTAGGGAGAAACCAATGCAGATCTGAAATAAGAGCAATTTATTATCCCAAAGAAGAGAAAGGAAGGTGGAGATTGAATGTCAGTATGAGCCCTTGACTTTTACCCTGTGTAAAATAATAAAACGATTGGGGACAGTCACCTAGGTGCTCAGCTGACTGATGGGGGCCATCTTTCTCCCCACCCATTCTTCCCCATTGCCTGATGAGCTTTCCTAGCATCAGTGCAGGGGCCTAAGGTTATTTGGAGAAGACAGAAGGTACAACCTAAAGCACTGTGTTCTCTAGGTACCTCACCTACAGGTGGATAGGCTGTAGCACAGGGTGTAGTCCCTCAAACAAATACTCTAATAGTTAGGGTTGAAAGGGTATCCAACTTTCTTGATCTACAAATGAGGAAACTGATGATGAGAGAGGTGAAGGGCCCAAGGTCACACAGCTTGTTAGTGGCTAAGCTAAGACTTGCACCCAGCTCTCCTCATTCCCAGACAAACAAATACTCTCTACCAATCATGGGTGCAAATACCATTTACTTACAAGTGTTTATTAACCTATCCTTTCCTTCAGGGAGTCTCAGATTTCTTAAATGGCATCTGGATTGTTTCAGTTTTTTTTCATTTACATTTGCATTAGGGAAAAGAACAAATCTGTGCTCTAGGACATGTTGGTAACACTTGTAACATAAAATTAAGTATGCAGCATCACTGGGTTTCTGCATTCAGAACATTAACTGCACTTACCCATACTGAACAACACCCATCAGTGGACCGGCGGGGCCAATGTCAAGAGCTTGGGCAACATCAGCCAGGAACTGCTTCTGGATTCGGAATCGGCGTTTGCCAATGCTGGAGCTCCCGTCAATTAAAAACGACAAGTCAACTTTGCAGTCTGAGGAACGGAAAAAGATTCTGTTATTCTGATGGTCTCCCACTGTGTCTACCTGGGCATCACCTCATTCCACTTTCTCCACCAGCCTCCCGAGAGTCCAGTGAAAGGAAAGTAAAAGAGAGATAGTAAGATGCAGGGCACATTCCTTTATTTATACCCCGGCAGAGTTTCCCAAGGCCCTGGACACCTGGGCTAGTACTTATTTCCACAACTGTTCTAGAATTCTATGTCTCAGCCACAATTATAGGTTTCAGAAGCAGTGATGTCCCAGTCTAGCTTGAGAAGGCCCTCAGAAAGGTTTTCCAGCCTCAGACCACACAAGTACAGCCCCCCAGAGGTGGGAATTCACCAAAACCAAGTCTCAAGAGCCTGTGGCCTTTGACTCTCACCCTAACTTTTTAGAAATAAGTGTTAGATTTTTATAGAGGCATGAAAGACTCGGCAAGGCCAGTGCTGAGGGGAGGGCGGGAATTGTAAAACAAGAAATTGATTCCTTCACTTCCCTAGGAGAGGCAACCAAAGAAATTACCCACCTATATCTATGGGATATTAGTACTTATTTGTAGCTACCTTAGATTTCTTTCTTTCTTTCTTTCTCTCTCTCTTTCTTTCTTTCTGTTGTGATAAACAACACTAGGATAGTTTTTCTGGTTTAGTATCTCTAGACTTCTGTGAACATATGAAGGTTATCGTAGAGGTGGTGGGAGAGTGGGGCTGCAAGCTCTTTGCAACCCTTCAAACACTAACAGGAATTACTGAAAAGCCACACAGGCTAATAGAAATCAGTGTTTTCTTTGCTCTCAACTGAAAAGATACCATCTCAGTACGATAAAAACTGATCATTCAATGCTGATCAGAGGTTCTTATTGGGAGCTATATAACCCTTTGATTAGTAAAAAGTGAAAAATGAATTATTGAACAGTTGCAATTTGGGAGACAAAAATGTTTAAAACAGAGTTTCATAGAGGAAAAAAAGAGAGAGAGTAAAGTTAGGAATTTCTGGGCTGGAGTATCTGAGAGGACACAGGGGCCAACAGTGTCCTTTGTTGGTGGGGGCAGCTGCCAGGCCTCTCTGAGGTGCACACGATCACCATGTTCTCTGTGGTGTATGGCTGCGATGGGACTGGGGTCTTTCCATCCTCCAGGAGGAGAAGCTCCACAGGCAGAAAGAGTTGTTGTCAGTTTTTAAGAAATCTTTTAAAAAATGAAAGTAATAAATGGATATGAGTTGACAAAGTCTTAAGCTAAAGAATTGATGAGGAATATTTCTTGATTTCTTGATGAGTGCTACTACAGGACTGTTGGATAAGGAGAAAAGTCCTGAGAGTGTGTTCTATTATCCCGCAGTGGTGCCTGGCAATCAAAACCAGAGGAGAAGTAGGAGATGACAGGGACCTGTCTGGGTCTGGCCAACTCTGCTCCATCTGGAATCAGGGCACTGGTTTGTGCCTCGGCTCATCAGCAGATCTCAAAAGCTTTTACCTCCTGTCCACCCGGGCAGTCAGTGTCCACCAATCCTTCCTTCCAGCTGGCCTTCCTTGTCCTTTGCTGCCCCCAAACTGCCTATACCCAAGCATGGCCCTCGAGATGAGAATGAAAGAGGCAAATAAAATCCAGGAGTGGAGCTTAAAGCTGCCACTAAAACCTGGGATAAAGCAGAAGACAAGGAGAACTGCTATACCAATTGTCATGTTGTTCCCTGAGTAAGGCCAGCTCATTTTTTTCCAGGTCCAGGCTTGCAATGTGAACTGTCACCAGCAGGTGACAGTGGTGTTCTTTAGGGCTTGCTGCCCACCAGCACTTAACGGTTGCTAGACTCTCAGGCTCCACCCAAACCTATAGAATCAGATTTGCATTTGAACAAGATCCCCAGGTGACTGGCGTGCGCAGCGAAGTTTGAGAAGTACTCCTGAGGTGGGGTTTTTCTTCCAGATGTCAGCAGATTAGTTCAATATGCCTTTTAAAATAAAATCTTTTTTTTTTTTTTGGAACAACAGTTAATTAGAGTAAGGGCCAAAGGCGATTTTCTTCTTAAGTGAAAAAGTACATGGATTTTGTAGCATCTGTTTTGGTTCCTCATGGACAGGTTTTCCTCTTCATTTCTTGTATCTTGAACTGTGTTCAGGATTGACACATTCATTTCACAGCTAGGTTTTAAGAATGTGAGGTGTTTCTCTATTTGTTTAGTTCTCTCTACTCACTAGCCTGATTGCTGATACTGAGGTTACCTTTGGTCTCCTTTTCTCTGAATGTCTCAAATGACAATGGTTCCAGCTCAGGGCATGTGCTGTCCGAGACCTATGGCTTTCTCATACTGAGATGAAAATATGCTGATCTGTAAATGACAACATCAATACTAATGGGTAGAATTGACTTATGAAATGTTCAGTATGAGTGATTTATTATGGTCACAAGAGAGGAGAGGTTGGAGGATTAGGAAGAAGAGGTAAGATACAGCATCTGTGGGAATCAATCTACCAATTTTCTTAATTGCTCTGTTTTTCTTCAACATGGTACAATTTTATAGACTAATGCTTTGTGTTGTAATGTTGTCCAATCTATCAGGCCAGTGTTTCTTAACCCTGGATATACATCAGAGTCACGTACCTATCAGAGCTGCTTATGCAGCTTCAACAAATAAAGACTCCTGGGAATCACTCTGGACAGTGCTTCTCAAGGGTTCATGTGTATAAGAATCACTTGTTGGTATCATTTGTAGAATCAGCAGGTCTGGGCTGCAGCCTGAGACTCTGCATTTCCTATACCACACTCTGAGTAGCAAGGTCTGGGGAGAGTCTGATATAGTAGGCTGGGGAGAGTCTGATATAGTAGGCATGAGGCAGGGAGTGGGCATCTTTAATTTGAAAAATGTCTTCAGGTGGTTCTCATACGTAACAACCTTGATCCTCACTGCCCATGGGTGGCTGTAGACTAGCAGCAACTTTTTAGAGGAATTTGCAAGCACCTTCTTTCTGTGCCTTGCAAGGTACTACACCTTTCTGGTTTTCCTCTGATCCCTCCTTTCTGGTATCCTCGGGTGGCTCCTCCTCCACCTAGTGTGGTTCTTCTTCTACTCTACCCTTTCTCCCTAGGTCACATTTTCTGTTCTCGTAGCCTCGGTTTTGAACCATAGCTCATTGTCTTCCAACTCTAAATTTCTGACTGGGCTGTTCCTCCTGAATGTCAGATCTGGGTAGTCATCTCTCTACCAGATCAAATGTCTCAGAGAAGATGACAGACATAAACAATCTCCCTGCCCCCAACCTGCCCTTCCCCAGTGTTCCTCACTGCAGGGCCATTTACCCAGTTGCTCAAATCACCTTTAACTGCTCCCTCTCTCACACCTCCACCTCCAACCCTATAGATTCTTCCTTCTCTATATCTCCTGAATCTGCCCGTTTCTCTCTATTTCCACTTCCACTTCTGAACTCCAGCTACCGTCATCTCCACTGGACCATTGCTCCCGCCGATCTGTGCACATCCTCCTTGCATCCATCCTTGTCTCTCCATTCCATGCCATTCTCCACCCTGTTGCCATAGTGATGCTTGACAAACCTGATCCTCTCCCCCTCACGCACATAGACAGTTTAAATCCTTCAAAAGCTTCCCTTTCTCCTTAGAACAAAGTGACAGAAAAGAGGAGATAAATAGATCCATGGTAGGAGAGAGGCGGGCTTGGGTGGGAGTGAGTGGGCAGAGAGGAGAGAGAGCAGATCAGATGTCAAAGCCACCCTGGGTTTCTAGTTGTCAATTAACTTACTTGGATCTCCCAGGGATACTGGCTCCAAAGACTGTGTGCTTAATTCTTCTTTTGGAACAAATCCTGGAAAGAGCAGTAAAACTTTTGGTGACTTACAAGCACAGGAAGCATCTGGCCCTACCCTAGGGAAGGGGACATAATGGATATTCACACCCAGCTCCAGGGCTTGGCTTACAGATAACTGTGCTCCCCCATCCTGAGAAAAGTAACATTAAATTAATGTTTACTGACAGCCTACTAAAGACACAGAACTCTGCTAGGTTCTCAGGGGGATTTGAAATCAGGAGACTTGAGTCCTGCTCCTGTTAATTTATTCTATCTGACCCTTAGTTTTCTTATTGGAAAGCAGTAAGCACTTTGCCAGTGTAAATTATGCCTCTGTAAAATTCTGAAACTCTTGAGGTCAGGGAACATGTCTTGCTGGTATAAACCTTCACTGTGCCAAGGACATGTAGGTCCTCAGTCAGCATTTGGTGACTGAGTCAATGAACAAAGCTGTGCAAGACACAAGGAGGACAATCTAATGAGGGTTGGATGTAGGTTGGACGAGAGGAGTTTTGATAAAAGTAACTCAAATAAGAAGGTCTACAATGCAACTCCTCTCCCCAGCTGTTTGAGACTAGAGGTAAGAATGCAAAAGGTTTCATGTTCTGAGAGGCTGTGCGTGAGCTGAATTTCAGCTTTAGGGAGGTGGGGGTGCCTTTAAATCCATTTACATGGGAGCCAAGTTCACAAATATACCACGGAGGGAAATAAAGACAATAAATAAGAATCCTTTGGAGCTTTTTAAGAGCAAACTTGCAGCACCGGAAGTGAGTCTCCCGGTTTTCAGGGCGCCCGGAAGTACCGCGGCGGAGGAAGGTGCTGGGGTCTTTTCCTCGCTCTTGGCTGCAGCGCGCTTTCTCCTGGCTTGTTATTTTTTCCAGGTTGCAAAGCACATGATTTCATCTTCCCATTAAAGGTCAGCTAGCTCATCCCACTTCCTCACATCATGTAAGAAATTCACTTTGGGTGTCTAACAGCATTTCGCAGCCAGGAGCCTCTCAGGGAAACGCCCCAGGCTCGGCGTTGGAGGGAGGGGGAGAAACGCCAGTCCAGAGGCCAGCCCGGAGTCCTCATCTTCACCTTGGTCTCCCCTACCGGTAAAATCTTCCCTCCTCAGCTGGGAGGTCTTGTTTGTTGGCGTTTCAAACATTTAATGCGGTAAACAGCGAACAGCACCCATTCATGTGAAGGGAGTACCTGAACGCCATTTTGCAAAGAAGGAAGGGGAAATAGGGGCAGTCAGTGTGCTGCCAGATGGAGCGAGGGTCACCCACTTGGGGCGTGGGGAACTAACTGCCGTCTGGCTTTTTGTCCTCACGTTTCCTTTCTCCCTTTTGTTATCCAGTGTGGCTCCTTGCCCCAGGCCTCCCTAGGGAGGTTCCACTGTGCCTTCCGCAGGACCCTCCTGTCGTGTGGGAGGCAGAAGGCTGCTCCGGCTGAGCTCGGCCGCTCGTGCCACCAGCTGGATTAGACTCCCCTGGTTCTGTAATCCTGTGCATCTCGATCCGGTCATGGCTGAGAGGTTGGGCTGTATAATTACCTGCGTCTAAAACGACCGATCCAGGTTTCCAGAAGTCCGTTTCTCCTGATTTTCAAAATTAGAAAGAAACAAACTTGTTACTTAAACCAAACCAACGGAAGCTCTCAAGTGAATTGCCAGGATGATAAGGTTTCCCAGTTGTGGCAGAAAGTTCAATAGAGGAGCATGGGACCAGAATTTTGGATGAAGCAACCTGAAATCTGTATGATTTTCCCATCTAAAGCTCTTAAAGTCAAAGGCATAAACATCTTTGCCGGTTTCTGTCACTGTGTACCAAGAATCATAGAACAATAGGAATCCTAGGATTGAAAAGGACCTAAAAGATCATCCAGTCCAAAGCCTCCCCTCCCCAACCTGCTTTACAACATCACTGCTGAGTGGCTGGCTGGTGCTTGAACACCTCCAAAGACAGGGAATTCATTACGTATTCAACCAAGGTAGTATATTCCTTCTTGGACTATTCAGACTGAGAGAAAATTTTCATTGTATGAATCTGAAATTTTTTGCCCTAAATCTTTCCCCATACACCCATCCATCCATCCATCCATCCACACTTATTAAGCACTCAGTATGTGCCTATATCATCCTAGGTGCCTTTGTCCCACTTGTTTGCTTGAATTCTCTTCCTTGGAATTACCCCTTCAGGGAGCAGGCAGTTCACTCATTTCCTGAGGTTCAGCTGCTCACTGAGTGCCTCAAGCAGAATAAAGCAAAGTGGCACCTGAATTCTATATGCAATAAAATGTTTAATGCCCTTCACTGCAAACTGGTGCTGCTAAAGTGGATGGGGTAGGAGTGGAGGAGATTTTTACCCAATAATCCCTGATCTCTTTTGGGGAATCATGGCTGGGAGGGGCTCAAAGGCAGCATAAACATGTTAGTAAGCCTCATAAGGACACAAAGATGGCTGTTTCCCTTTCTCTCCCTCTCTCCCTCCTGCCTCTACCCCCCTTTCCTTCCCCCACCTCCTTTCCTCTCTTAGCTCAGAAGGCTGAGAGTGTGATCAGCTGTTTTATTTCTTAAAGGCTATCAGCTTTGCTAATAATTTCAGCAAGGCTCCTGGATGAAATTATTAACACACTCAAAAAAGGTGATATTTTTCTTTATGTGATTAAGATGCCAGGCACTTTTGAAAGGCAGTCTGTGCTCCTGCACATTCTGGTTTAACGGTGAGACCCAAGTTTAATCTAGCTCAGCCATTAACCAGGTGTGTGACCTTGAGCAACTCATGTAGTCCCTGTTAACCTTAATTTCGTTGTAAATAACATAAACAGATTGGGTGAGATGGTCTCTACAGTTAAAATATTTATGATTTATGTTTAAACATTCTGCTTCTTTCGTCTTATTACTCTATCGCCACCTACTGGTGAAAATATGCACTTTATTCTTTTCCTTAAAAAATGTGCTGGTGGCTTCTCTTAGTTTTTGCCCAAGGTTGCTCTTCTTTTCTTTTTTCTTTTTCTTTCTTTTCTTTTCTTTTTTATTTCTTTCTTTTTTTTTTTTTTTTTTTTGCCTAACCACCCTTGACTATCATGCAGATTAGAATGGTGGGTGCTCTGTTACTTTATCAGTAGAAAAACAGTCCCCTGACATCAGGGATCTCCAAGCCTGTGGAAGCCTGGAAACTTGACCTTCTATTAATGCCACTTTCATTTTATTTGGGACAAGTTTGAACCAAATTACATTCATCCAAAAGCTGAGGGCTGAAAAATATTTGGACAGCTGAGACTTGGTGTTTTTTGGACTTG
Source organism: Daubentonia madagascariensis (assembly GCA_023783475.1). Classification (NCBI taxonomy): domain Eukaryota; kingdom Metazoa; phylum Chordata; class Mammalia; order Primates; family Daubentoniidae; genus Daubentonia; species Daubentonia madagascariensis. Next base: position 31,217,495 of record JAKFHU010001035.1, on the reverse strand, counting down.
GTAGTAATGTGAAGTGAATTTGTAAAACCATTTGTATTCTGGCGTCAAGGGTGGTATTGGGGAAAAAAGAAGTCAGAAGACCCATCCTGGGTCTACCAAAGACTAGCTGGGGGCCTGAGGGACTCACCTACCTTCTCTACAATTCACCTACATTTTTTTTGGTGTATGAAGTGTATGAGGTCATAAGGGCTTTCCTTGCCCTGCATCACATAGAAGGGACTCAGAGGAGGTAAATGTGTACAAAATCATTCTGAAAAGTGTAAGTCACTCTTAAAAAAATAGGGAATTATTTTTGTGATAATCTTTACTTGGTCATCTCACAGATAGAGTCAGGTCTAAGAGAAGTATTGGTTCTGAACAATTTCCATGGTAAAAATATAGAATCCATCAACATTTATTGAGAGCTTGTTCAGTGACAGGCACTGACTAAGCACTTTATACGTATTAAGTCACAATAACCCTGTGAGTTAGGCCTAACTGTGACCCCATTTTACAGGTGGGGAAATTGATGCACAGAAAGTGGCAGAGCAGAACTTTAAGCCCAGGCAGGCAGGCTCTGGAGCCTGCACGTAACCACCATCTGTTTATCACATCATTGAGGTGAGTCATAGACATCGTCACTTCAGCATCTCAGGGCACTTGGTTGGCCACTGAAGAGGTAGGCCTGGCACAGCCACCTGTCACTCATGCTAATATAGCTAAGTCTTCAAAAGTGTCCAGAACCGTATCTGCTCCTAAGACCCTGGTGATGGCATTTATGTTGGTTACAGCTCCTCTGTTCTCCTGCACATCTGGAAATCACCACCATGGTACCCAACCAGGAGCTGCAACATATGGCCCTTAGGGCTCTCAAGTTTTATAAGACAGAGCCCAGATGGCCGTTCAGCTTCTTGGTTTCTCCCCAGTGACCCCCCTGGGGGGCAGTTTTTAGGAGAACGTGGCAGTCTGAAGGGCCGCAGGCCTGTGGAGCCTCCTCGGAGAGCTCCCTCTTTCTGTACTGAAGTGCGGAGCGCTGAGCAAGCAGGGCACTGCAGCTGTGCGGAAGGTGTTGCCATGCTGGCAGCGCATCACACAAGGACTTTCAGAGAAGGCTACAGACAGTCTGGGGTCCTGGCCACAAGCCATCATGCTGGTGAAGCATCAGCAGTCCCCAGTTTATAAATGGATTATCCTTCAAGGCTTGGTGTCGGGTATTTGTTTGGAACCTGACAGCCTTTTCTCATGGAAACAACATTAACTCCATGGTTAGGGTTTCCAGCCCCATGAAGCTTATTTGACTCACACAGAGTTCGGGGTACCATGAAGCCAACCAGCATAAGGATGGTTCTCAGGAAAAGTCACCGAGTTCTAACCTGACTTATCAGGAACCCACCACCCCTGCCTCCCCCAGGAATACAGCAGGAGCAGCCTGCCCCGACTCAGAGAGCCCTGGGAGGATGGGGAGGGGTCTGGCCATGGGGGAGTCTTGTGTAGGAGGCAGTGGCACTGCTGATGGCTCTTCAGGGGGAGAGTGTGGGGCCTGTGAAAGCAAAAGCTCCAGCAGCAGAATCCTAGCATTTGAAAATATTTGATTCAGCTTTGTAGTTCTAAGACATAGCACAGTGTCTGACATATAGTATACTCAATAAATATTTGTTAAAATTAAACAACAGTTCCCCTGCAGTGAGAGTGATGGTTTAAATTGGGGGTTTGTGAAGTTTTATCTGTGAGCAGAAGGCATTTCTCATGGGTCATAAGCCTGATGTCCTGGGGGCGGGAGGGGATGAACAGTTGAGCCCAACATCATCAGGTCCATATGTAGCCGCTTGTGTCTGTTAATGCGCTGATCTAAACACAAAGGAGGTGTTTAGTGGGGATCACAGGATTCGGTGGTCCCATGTGATATATTTTTATCAGTGACAGGAAGGGAGACAGGTGGCACGTTTATCAACTTTACAGATGACACAAAGATCAGAAGGAGAGTTAACACATTAAATGACAGAAATAAGAGTCGGAAAAACTGCAACAGACTAAACTAAAGGAGGATTTGATGGAGATATGTGTGATATTCCACCTTGGGATCAGAAACTCAATTGCACATAGACAGGATTGGGGTGACCTGCTTCTACAGAAGTACAAGAGATAAAATCTTGGGGACTTTTGTTATTGCAAGCTCAGCACGAGATAAGCCGATGGTGAGACAAGGGCTCCCCCAAATGGAACTTGGAATGTTTTAATGGACTCAGAGTATTTAGGACAAGAGAGGCAATTCCCTGGTGCAACACTTGTAGCATTGTGTTCTGCTCATGGTCCCTGTTCTAAGAATCGTTAATAATCTGTAGTGTAGCTAGAGGGTGTACTGCTACCTCATGTAAGGACCTATTCTGGGGATTGGAGAAGTTTACCCTGGAAAAGATGAGACATACAGGAAGACATGAAGTCTAGCTTCATATATTTGAGTCTCTCAAATTTGAGAGACTCTCAAAGAGTCTCAGTCTCTTCATGCTTTTAAAAATTATTGACAACCCCAAAGAGCTTTTGTTTGTGTGGGTTATATCTATTGATTTTTACCATTTAGAAATTACAACTATGCATTCCCTCATGTGAAACAATATTAACTAGAAATTTATTTACTATTAATTCATTTAAAAATAATAGAACTATTATATTTTAACAAAAATGTCATTGTTAAATGAAAAATAACTTCTAAAACAAAAAGTTCAGTAACAAAGGTGGCAAATTTCTTCCATGTCTGTCATAATATAAGACAGCTGGAATCTGATGTCAGCTCCTGCAGTCAATCTGTTGTGATATATTGTTTTTGTTAAGTATATGGAGAAAAGCTGTCCTTATGCAGACAGGTAGTCAGAGAAGGGAGAACTTCAAAGGATCCCTAAAACCAGGGTCCTCGGACCGCATTTTGAGACCACTGGTTTAGACAAATTAGGAGTGATGAACTGAGGTTCTAGATAGTTATTAATATGTCTAATGCTGCCGCCCACCAAATGAGGTGGCTGGGAAATTCCCTGCCACTTGAAATTGTCTGATATAGGGTAAAAGCCTCTGTCTGGCACACCATAAGGGATTCGTTTTTAGGTGAGAAATTAGACAATATATAGTTTATACAATTCTTTCCAATTCCATGATCTGATGATTTTATAACTGAAGCAACCGGGCGACTTGCCTGATATACGTGACTGTATCTGAGGGGAGAACTGGTTCAAGGTTGTCTAAGAACCCCAAATGGCCTTACCTGCCTGTACTCAGGCTGTGTTAATGGCATCCTCCCCTTGCAGGAGCCACATGGGGCTTCGTAACTAGTTTAGGTCTAAGCACCTGTGGGCTGGGAGGATCCTCCAAGGCAAGGATGCGCTGCGGCTTCATGGGAGGGTCTGAGGCTCTCAGAGCAAAGTTGCAGGGATGACGGTGAGGAGCAGCAGAATGGGTAGGATTTGAGGGCAAAAAGGGACCTAGGAACACCTGTGTGGGTCACAGAGCCTGTGTAGTTACTGGGGCATGAAGGAGCACGGAGAACAGAACCTTTCAGAGCTGTAGAACTAACTGGAGGCCCGTAAGGTTAGAAAGAAGAGAATGAGGCCAAATGTATTCAGCAGATACAACCTTGACACAAACCTAATGTTGCCAGGTAGTATAAAAATTGGAGATGAAAAATGGTAACGTGCCTCCTTCCAGCCGCCTCCCGTGCCATGTGTGGTTCATGTGGTGTGTCTGGGTATTTACACTTTCCTCCAGACGTCAGTCCAGGGATGGGCCGGGTCGGGGTAGGCTGCTTAGGTAGGGAATCTCGTAAGGGCACATAAAGTCATGAGAGCCCTTGGGCACCTGAGTCGACAGAGATTTTTCTCTTTGACACACTGAGAACAGACAGATCAAAGAGACATTTTCTTGAGGTTAAGATAATTTGGCATGCTCCCAAACTCTGGTGACCTGCAGTTGAGCTGCAGAGGCCAAACGGGAGTGTTTGTGGAGGTCTAGGTATGTGCAGGTGCCACAGAGCAGATTCCCAGGGAGCAGGGACAGTAGGCAGTGGGCAGCTTACCCTGGCTGACATCTGCTCCAACAGGTTTCTGGAAGGCAGCTCCTGAAGAATCCTGCCTTTGGCTACCTGAGGGGATCACACAGGGTCAGCTGATTTACACACACCAGCAGACTGCTTCCTGCCCTTATTTCACCCCTGTTGAAAGTGACCCTAGCTCAGATTTTCCTTGGAAGTCTGCCAAAGTCTCTGTGCTTGGCTCTACTTTTGGGGATCGTAGAGGAGGCAGAAATCCTGGCCAAGGGGAAGGCGGAAAGAGTGCCCTGTGGCTTGGCCTCCTGAACTGTCCCATGGGCTTGTTGAGGCCTAAGATGGCCTTGTAGTCTTTACCCTGCCCACTGTTCTGATTCTTAAGCCCTTTTGTCCAGGACAATAACATGTACACTGGCAAAGGTGCAATTGTGAAGCTCATGGAAGCTGCTAGCCCTGACCAGGGGACCCCATGGAGCCCCTGCTCTGATGTGGTATCAAAGCAAAACAGAACCTACAGTTTCTAAGAACATGTGGAGGGCAGAGGAGTAGTCCCCAGCAGGAGGAAGACCTGAACACCTCCCATTGCAGGTCCTGACCTCTGATCCTCGTGTCTGCGGTTTCAAAGGGAATGGTAAACGTCCACCAAGTCTATCAGCTCGTGGACCTGGCCCTGATGTTTATAGAAAATGTCAAACCCTGCTTGATTTTCCTTTCTCATCTCTGTGGGCCTCAACAGCGTCACAGAGAGAAGAATTTGCTGGATTCCCAGTTCTTGGGCCAAACTGTTTAGGGGCACAGAGAAATGAAGAAAGCCTGGGGGAGTCTGAATTCACAGGCAAATTCCTGGAGGCAAGACACTGTATTCCCAGCCCCTGAAGTACAGAAGTATTCAAGCAGGAAAACAACAACAACAACAACCACAAAAAGCCCTTTCCTGGGAGATGATAAGAATTTCCCTCACTCTTTTACCCTAGTTCCTCAAGAATAAACCCCAGAGAGTATCCCTTTTCAGGTTTATAAGAGCCTGGTTACTGAATCCTTCGGAATTTCTGTCACAACCTCCATAAAAGTTGCCTGAAGGGAAAGGAGAGTAGGTAAATGCTTTGCTTACTTAATGACTTCCTTACTTTCTGTACAAGTTTCCTTACAAGTTGGACCCTGAGCGGTATCTTCTGTTGGCCTAACTGGTTTAATGATCTCTGTCCAAATCCAAATCAAATAGCAAGGATTTGGAAAGGTGAACCCCATGTAAACAAGCTTAACTTTTATCAGTAGCTAGAAAGGGAGTTCTAGTTCTCACCTGGATTGGCTCCGGGCCTGTTTTGGCTGCTTGTGTAGGTGGGGGTGGACCATAGATCTGTAAGAACATTCAACTGGTCAGAGCATGAATTTTAATTTAACTGTTCTCATTCTTTCCATGATCCAACCTGGCAAGACATTGGCAAGGTGGGAACCAAGGTAAAGCTTTGTCCTTGCTTGGTCTGAACCTGCCCTGGAGGAAGCATTGAAATGGAAAAATAAAATGGATTTAACTTAAAACACTGACTAAAAATTCCAGGTAATAATAACCATTGTATTTCACAATTATCAAAGTATCTTTTACTAAAGTGCCATATTTCTTTACATTCTTTTATTCTTACAATAATTCTACTCAACTGTGCCACTCATGGGGAGGTTAAAGAAATCTTTCAATAGAAATGTCACTTAACATTTAACAATTTGCTTGAACTGTGTTAACATGGCATCGATGCAGATAGCGTTAGCTTTCAGTCATTTTTAGAGGTACACAATGGGTTATCTTTAATTACTCTGAGGGAGAAGCAAACACACTTCAGCATTCATTGTTTATTGGGCAATTTCTCTGAAGCAAGGTTTTAAAAGGGAGAAGGGAGGTGGGGAGAAATGCAATGCCTCTTCTGGGGGATGCAGGGGGACACAAAAACCAGCTGAGAGAAAGAACCAAGTGTCATGGAGGGGACGAGATAAGATATCATGGAAAAATATCAATTTGTCTTAGAACTGGATCTATCTGCAGATTTTGACTCTTTTTGTCTTTGTTCCAATTATTTGACACAAACTCAAAGTATCTTTATTCTCTAATTATACAGATAACACAGGCTTACTGTAAAAAAAATTATATACTAAGCATAGCAAGCAATCAGTAACTATCCTCTATCCGGCAGTTACTGGTAGATGATTTGGGTATACAGAGTTGTATCCCTTTTTCTACACATATGTTGTCATGTACAACAACAATTACAAAAAGGAGATTGGTACCCTTGCTGTTTTGTAACCTGTTTCTTTGACTGAACAACCTGCCACAGGCCAACCTTTTCATGTCAGTAGGTGCACATATTCATCAGCATTTTAGTAGCTGTATAGTAACTTCTTTAACCGTTCTTCTAACGATAGACAATTAACTCGTCTCTGTTTATTTTTATTACTGTGAACAATGTCTGTGTTCATGCTTTTCACCCTTGGCTGATAATTACCTTAGGATATATTCCTGTAAGTATGAATTCTGGGTCATTTCTCCACGCTCTTGCCAAAACTGTGTATTATCAATTTCCAGTGTGAATTGGTGAGAAATGGCATCTTGTTAATTCACACTTATGTGATTCCTGGTGATGCTGAACATCTTTTCAAAGAATATTTATTGGCCATTTGTAGTTCTTTGACTGTGGCTTGCCTGGTCATGACCTTTCCCCATTTTTCTTTTGGAATTTTTGTCTTTTTCTTACTATGTAAGAAACTTACTTTGTAAGACTGGGTTTTAAGGAAAGCCTTCTCCAGACACCCTAAGGAAGATAAATTTTCACGGGTGAGATAAATGTTGGTGAGAAGGGAAATTCCATGTGGAAGGAATGGGCTTAAAAGATGTTGGTCTCTTCCTGCCTCCAGTTTCACGCTTCCTCTCTCTTAGCTGCCCTTGGTCAGGGGTGGAGCTGGGAGGAGACAGGTGAACCATCTTAGTCATCGCCATGCCTTGCCACCGGGCGGCGCTCTTCTTCCCCTCCCAGGTCTACCTTGGTTGTGGATGCAGTCTAGATCAGCTGAGGCAACCATGGCAGTTCTTGAAATGAACCTGATTAGGAAGGCAAGGGAGGGCGCAGCCACTCCACCTCCAAAGCCTGTGGTAGATTCAGCTGACTCTATGGTTGGGGCCTGGAGGGATTTTCTGTCTTTTCCAGAACACTTTCCTAAGCCTATCTCTAGATCTGGCCTCTCCCAGGAAGAACAGCCTCATTCCTGCCCCTTTGAGAAGTCTTGGCTTCCTTGGCCCCAGCCTTGAATTGCTCCTTTCTGTCTTTGTTTGCACATTCATGGGTCAGTTAAGGGGCCAAGATGGGGCAGTGGTGTCCAGCCCTGTGTTCCTTGGGTCCTTCCACCTGCATCAGCTCCTCTGCATGGGCTGGGGGAGCCCCTGTCTCTTCCCACTACCTAGTTTCTATTCTCCACTGAACTCTTTCCAAGGTGCTATGTCCTGTCTGAGAGGCAGCTCTTTACCTCATTGTACACCAAAAATGACTCTTAGACCTGAAATGCAGGTAGCTCCTGTTTTGGCTTAACAATTTTCAGGTGTCCTAAGCTGAAGTGATCTGCTGTAGGGATCTTGGTGGGATGTGTTCACTGATGTAGCTCATATCCTAGTACAGTGCCTGACACATCGTAGGCATTCAATAAATATTTGTTGAATGAATACATGAATTAGATTTTGCTTGAATGCCCTGTCCACAACCACTTCTGTAGTCTTTTGCCTAAAGTCACATATGTAAGAGAAAAAAACCCACTCTTAACAAATGCAATAACAGCAACTCACTTGTCTATCAGCAGTACAAGGAGAGTTGCTCTCTTATTTTTGTTCATTTGAAGAAAAAAAGAGAAGTTATCTAAACACTAAATATTATTTAATATAGTTGGGCCAAAATATCACAGCAAATATCTATAGCCATACGTTAAGATAGGCATTCATGAAAGCAGACTGGTGGTTACCTAGGGCCGGGGAGGTGGGGTGTTAGGGGAAATGGTGAGTGACTGTTCATGGGTATGGGGTTTCTTTTGGGGTTAATGAAAATGTTCCAGAATTGATTGTGGTGATGGCCATGCAACTCTATAAATATGCTAAAACCTATTGAATTGTATACTTTAAATGGGCGAATTGTATGGTACGTGAAAAGTATCTCAATAAAACTGTTATTTAAAAAAGACATAGGCATTTAAACATCAAATTTCACGTCTTTGTATGCTTACAGAGAATCCTTTGAGTAGGCGATACAATTTTTAAAAAGTCCTTCCTCTCTCCCCAATTTGGCAATTATAGTACATTCTGTACAGAGCACTTGCCCCAAGGATTTGTCTAGCAGTCTATGGGTCAGCATGGGAGCGGGTGCTGGACAAGGATGAAGAAGGAACACTGATGGGCTAGGAGGCTGTTGCCCAAAGCCCCTGTCCCCAAGCCAGGAATAATGAAGCTTTGCCAGGTTGGGAACCACTACTTCAAGGTTCTTGAGGTTTTCCACCAGCAGAGCCCAACTTGCAACAGGATTTCCAAGCTCCCAGTGTAGCCAAATAAATATGCCACATGTTTAATTATACGTGTTATGTAAGAATTGATGTTCTCTAAGGAGACAAACAACTTAGATACTCAAAAATATTTGAAAGAATCAATGAACCTAAAGTCAAGAGCCTGAAGTTTTAAAAAACCAATTTTGGCTATGGGACCCCTTGACATCTGGCATCCTTGCTAACTATTTCTCTTTTGCTATCAGGTATTGTGTGCCTCTGTTAATATTAGTCTGAGTTAAACAAGAATAGGATGGTCGGGAAGTGTTTGATGCATTTCAGAACCTCAAAAATTATGTTTATGGTATTCTTATTTCAGGACTTTATATCACAGCTTCTTCCATGAGTCATCTGTAAAATGAAATAATAATCCCTATTTCAGAGAGTTGTTGGGAAGATTAAATAAAATAATGCATGCAGTGTGCTTGACACATGGAGTGTATGGACTACGTGTATTCTGCTATTTAGTATTGATTACAGAAGAAGTTGGCTGGGTCGAGCACCCTCTAATTTTGCCATCCAACCATGGTGAAGTGTGCTCTGCCTAGGCCTGTGGTGTTCATTTTTTGGTAGGAATGCCCCCCTGCAAGAAAGGTCAGAGGAGAGCCAGGCTGTGGAGTTTGAATTCCAGATTTGCTACTTCCCAGCTGTGTGAACGGGCCAGTTTTCTCACCACCCTATTTCTTGTATTTCCTCATTAATACAATGAATTATTCAAATTAGAAGTAATAAGTCTACTTTGTAGGGTTGTTATGAAGGAGTCATTAGGTTAAAATTTGCAAGGTGTTTAGAAAAGTATCTAGCACATTGAAAGTGCTGATTCACATTTGTTAGATAAAAAGATGGACAGACAGATAGCTGGGCTCCACTGTGTGAGGGGGAAGGGCCTGCCACGTGGCAGTAGTGACAGGAAGCCGGAGGTGAGGCTGAAAAAAACAAGTCCCGAGCACTTCCTCCTAGAAGGAAGAAGTGGCACCAGGTGGGAAATATTAAGAAAGAATTGCTGGGGCAATAGTGGTGCTCCAGCTCCAACCTTTAGAAATGAGGTAGGCACTTGTTAGCCCAGGGTGGCATAGATACAAGCCTGTGCAGAAACTCGAAATTGGATTATCAGGTGAGCTCTTAAGGCTCTGTTTGGTGTAGTGCTGAGATGAATTCCATAAACTGGACTTTAGTAAAACCTTAAACATGATTTAAGAAATGGATAAAATGGTAATACAAAAGAAATTTGAAAAGGAACAAAAATTTTAGCTGACTTTTCCTAAAGGGACTCTTTTGGTTTTGTTTGTTTTTAATAGTTGGAGACTTCCAGGTGTGCACCATTTGTCACTTAAAAAACAACAGTAAACCAAAAACCCCCAACAGTATTTACATAGAAACCTACTATCCCTTCAACTGAGCTTTTGGTGAAATGAGGATTTTGCAATGAAAACGTTTTACTTACTATCCCACCTTCAAAAGTGTGGTAACAGCAGTCCTATTTTTGAATCTGTATCTTCCCTTGAATCTGGGAGGACACAACCACATACCCTGGCCTGGGTCTCAGGTATTCCCCATTCACCCAGCTCAAAAGGTGGGAGAGGGGCACTGCGTATAGGGGTTCAGATAGAGCTGTTACTCCAAAACCCCCATCTCCCACTTTCCTAGAACACAGCAACACACGGTCCACCTACTGACCCATTTCCCGGCTCCTGTGGCCCAGGGGCTGTGGTCTGGAGCTGGTGGTGGTAGAAGCTGCGGATGGGGATGGCTTTGGCAAGGTGGTGTGGGCGGCCTCGGCTGCAGTGACAGCTAGAACCTGCGTCACAGTGACTGGCTGTGCAGTTGTCCCTGGAAATGGAGGGCTTCTGATAGGCTTTTGTGGTCTCACCTGTAAGAAAACAGAATTATACCCATGACCACAAAATAGCCTTTGGGCTACTACAGAACTAGAAGTAAAATATATGTTTGTTGAACACTAGCTATGAGCAGAGACCTGTGCTAGCCACTGTGGAGGGTGAAATGCAGATGAAGGGCCCCCAATTCTTGTCTAAAGGAATGTGTTATACAAACTCAGAGCAATAAGCCAATAAGCAGACCAAAGATTAAATAACAATAAAATAATTAAATGGAAGTTCAAAACTACAGTAACATAGAACATAGACAAGGCAGAACATGATTAATTGCTGAATTAATGGTTCATGGACTTTTTTTTTTTCTGTTTCAAGGAGCCTTGGCCTTGGAATAGAAGGTAGTTTCGGGGCTTTCTATGACTTATTCTTAGAGAATGCATTCTTGATGTTCTAGTTTCAGTTGGTTCATGACTAGTCAACTAACTCCTCTGGGCCCCCGTTTCCTCATCTGTAAAATGGGGTAATAGAACTCACTAGATAGTAAGGACCATCTAGATTCTACTTCTCAACTGTGCTTTTCATCCGCATGTGGTGATTTAGATTCCTTCCACAATTTTGAATGCTTGTGTAGTGCCATGTAAAGCACGTTTCAATTTGTTAGTGCTCTGGTGCCCTGAGAGTATCTCTGAAGGCTTAGAGCAGGGGACTGGCTACTCACTGGCATCGGGGATCTTCTCGATCATTGTGGATCTGTGCCAGAGGGAGACACACAGTGGCCCCCAAAGTGAGCAGCTCAGTCCCAGGAAGGAACAACCACCCACAGTTGTTTGTGCCTGCTGGGCCACGTTGGTGGCGTACCAGCTCCTATAAGCTTCCTGGGGCTGCTATAACAAGCCATCACAAACTTAGTGGCTTAAAACAACAGAAACATATTCTCTCACAGTTCTAGAAGCCAGAAGTCCAAAATCCATATCACTGGACTAAACTCAGGTGTCAGCAGCACTGAACTCCCTGTAGAGCGGAATCTGTTTCTTGCTTCCAGTTTCTGCTAGCTGCTGGCATTCCTTGGCTTGTGGCCGTGCTGCCTAAGTCTTCAAGGCCAGCACCCTCAATTCTTCTTCTGTTCCATCTTCACATGACCTTCTCCTCTATGAGTGTGAAATAGTCTCCCTTTGCCTCCCTTTTATAAAGATGCATGTGATTGCACTTAGGACGCACACAGATAATCCAGGATAATCCTCCCATCTCAAGATCCATAATTTAATCACATTAACAAAGCACCCCCACTGATGGGGGTTTTTTGTTTTGGTTTTTTTTTTTGCCATATAAGGAAACATTTACAGGTTCCAGGGATTAGGACATGAATATCTTTTCGGGAGCATTTTTCAGCCTTCTATAGCTCTATCCTTAACTCTGCTTAGAATTCATGCATTTTTGGTACACAGAACAGCAGACCAAAGGGATAACATTTAAGATAAGAAGGTGCCTCCCTTTTTGTGGGAACCATTCAACTTCCTCTTTGACATTGTACAGAATCCCGAGAAAATCGCATCAGAACCACAGACGTGGACCAGCCATGCAGACAAACGCGTGGTGGGTTTGCCCTGCACTGGTACCTGCTCACCTCCCCACCCTGACTCTGTCACCTTCTGCAGGAATCACAGCATTGACTAGGGAGAGCAGGTCAGCAAACGGCAGCCCTGGAATTGGGCTGGAATTCAGCCATTCCATCTGCTCTTGCAGGCATTAGTGGTCAAGGTAGGAAGCAGATCTCTCACTTGCCCTGTGTCTTGCTAACAGTTGGTTGCCTTTAAATCTGCCTGTAGACTGTGCCAGACAAATCACTAAAGAGCTGGCAGTAGCCTCAGGGGTTCAGCCAGTCTTCAAATCCTCCTCGGGCAAAACTGAATCTGTCTGATTTATGACATTTCCATTACTTTAAAGGGATTGAGCTTTCCTAAGGAGTAGTAGGGAAGTTTCTAATTTCTGCAAAGTACTCCTCTGTCTTACCTTCTGGTGAATGCTACCAGGCATTAATGCCTCTTTAGGGAGATGCAGGCCCAGGTTTGATCTACTTCATCTAGGGAAAAGCCATTTAACAGAATCACTTGTATATTTTATGAAATAGGATATAATTAATAATTTGGAGAGAGATATACAAATAAACTGACAATACATTTTACTTGTAAATTATTCATTAAGCCGCAATGTCCTCAAAATAAAACTACTTGCAAATAGTGAACATTTTTGCCAACTTAAACTTATATATTGAAGATCTGAATGATCTTTTTCTCATACTATTGGCTAATTCCAAGGCTCCTGCTGACCTTGTCTGCCTTTGCTAATATTGATTTGCTAGAGAGAGGTTAAATATCCTGAGGGCAGCCTCTGTGTCACTTGATTATAATGCAGATGCTTTCAAGCACATCATAAATTCAACCAGCATAGCCATGGGCTTTCATGGGCTGTTGTTTTTGCCTGCTTTCCTTCATGGATTAGAACTGTCATTAAGAGGGAAGATAGAGAAAAATCACCCCTCCTGCCCTGAGTGCTCCCCATTCCTTACTGAATATAATGCCCTTGATTTGATCCAAAGTGAATTCTCCATGGAACCAGGTTCTTTTTGAGCAATTTGGAAAAAACCTGTAAAATAGTTTCTTCATACAATCTCAGATACATGGAGGTTTGATCTTTTTTCAAAGATTTTCATGGGAAAGCATTTCAAAACTTCTCTTAGGCTCTTAACATACTCTTCTTTCAGACATGGTCAAGAACAGCTCCAGACAGCCACCTTCTCTATAGCAGCAGGTGGTGCCTCAGACCTCCCTACACCAGGCTCACCATTGGAGCCACAGTGAAGGTATTAAAAATGCAGAGATTCTGATTCACTCGACCTGGGGTGGGCCTTAGAAGTCTGAATTGAGAACCATAGCCAGGGCCAGGCTGGACTCCTGGCTGCACCTTCACCAGCCTTGCCACTAAAGCTTTCTGAGCCTGGCTTTCTTTGCTGTAAAATGGGGATGGGCATACCTGCTCAGCAGGGTCATTGTCATAATTAGAGATCATGTCTGTAAGGGGCCCACACAGTGCTTGGCACCCAGCAGGTGTTCGACAAATGGTAGTAGCTGACATTTATTCTCATGCTATACTTCCCCCTCCTGGTGAAGAACAGTGCTGTCCATGAGGGAAGTGAGGGAGACTAAAGCCAGTGTAGCAGCACTGCTCAGAGGTCGGGGTGATAGGGGAAGATTTGGTTTTCCCACCATTAACTTATTACGTCGTGACTCAGGGTTACATATGAGGGCAGGAATCTCATATTCATTGAGCATCTACTGTGTGCCAGACACTGTGATGATCTCTTTCACATAAGCATTTACATCAAATATTGATCACAATCCAGGAAGTCCATCTAAGTATTCCTACTTTTAAGATAAGGAACAGGTTTTCCAAGAGTTCAGGACATGTGTTTAAGGCCACACACACAATAGGTAGCAGAGCCAAGATTTGGGCCCACGTTTGTTTGATTCCAAATCCATGTTTTTTTCCACAAAAGGGAATAAAGTGGGAGGTGAGTCATGAACAGCTTCAAGATTCCTGAATGTGGTTCCTGTTAGAGGGTGGCCCAAGGTCTCTTGAGATCTTGCCAAAGCCATTTTATTCTCAAGAGTGGGTGAGGGAGTAGCTTTAATGAGTATAGGCAGGAGGGCAGCAGGTTCCCAGGAAGTCAAAGTTCTTACAATAAACTTTGGCTTCACTTTCTTCCAATGTGAGGGACTTAGCAGACAGCCAAGGAAGGCAGGAGGGCATTTTCCTGACACTCTTGCTCAGCAGACTCTAATAAGATCTACTTTCCTGTCTCTTGATGAAGATCTACATGCCAACACTTACATGTTTTTACTTAGCCCAAAGTGGCTCATGGCTCTAGCCAAATAACAGCTGCCCAGGGGAATAGATTTAAATCTCAGGTAATGTCTGTCCTCAGTGCGGGCTGCACTGGGCAAATCAAGGTGCCTTCTATTTTTCAAGTGAGATAATTTCCCGTGGAAGAAGGTTTCTGTGCTGTGGGGGGCCATCCTAGCCTGATTTACCTGTGGACTTCCATTCTCAGAGAGACTAGGAAGCATCTTATAGGGGCATGCTGAGCCCTGAGCAACTGCTGGCCCTTCATCTCTTCTGCTTACCCCAATTTTTGAAGGAATTTTATCACTTAAGGAAGAGTAGCAACAAGGGGGACACTCCTCTATGGTTCTTACTGGAATTTTTTATTTGAATTTGTGAAAATTTACTCCATGGTGGGATCATGACTTTAAAGAAAGAGATTCCTCTATCTTGACGCTGGGTGAGACCCCAAGTATCCCTTTTATGTTGGAATGTTTATAATTCAGCTTGGGGTCTGGCAATGGGAAGTGCTTAATACATGGGTATTGCATGAATGAATGAAGAGTGAATGAGTGCACTTAATATTTCAGACTCTGACAACCATGCATAATCTAGAAATAAGGAGTTGATAGTAATGCCCAGTGATGCTGTCATCAAAAGTTGAGATGGATTGGGAGAGGGGACAAGTGATACCAGCAATGCCTGGTGTTGTAGCTACATCTTTTGCTGATTT
Source organism: Daubentonia madagascariensis (assembly GCA_023783475.1). Classification (NCBI taxonomy): domain Eukaryota; kingdom Metazoa; phylum Chordata; class Mammalia; order Primates; family Daubentoniidae; genus Daubentonia; species Daubentonia madagascariensis. Next base: position 31,202,479 of record JAKFHU010001035.1, on the reverse strand, counting down.
ATAAGTTTCTGTAGCAGCAAGTTGCAAGAGAAGCGCCCTGGCCCACCTGCATTCCTCACGGATGTCAGTGACTCAGGCATCTGAAACAAGTGCTTGCTGGGCTGGCTGGTGCTTGGGGTAGATAGTTCTGGAAATGATCTCTGCTGTAGGACGTAGAAACCACATGGATTTTATACTCTAAGTCATCATTTGACTATGGTTTCTCTCCCTTTTGCTCTTCTCCTCCCAACTTTACCTGCTTTAAGGTGATACAGTCAGAGTTTGAGTATTATATGGGCTGGTTAGAACTGTGCCCATGGACAAGTTACTAAACCTCCCCAAGGCTCAGCTTCCTCATCTGAAACAGGGGAAGACACTGGCACTCTGCCCGGGGTTATTGTAGTACAGGTGTCTAGCACAGAGCAAGCACCCTGTAGATAGCTACAGTCACAGGAGGTTGTGTGGGACTCTTCCTGTCATCCAGATTCAGGCCCAAAGCTGAAGCCAGAAGGGCCCACGTACCCCTTTCTAAATGACTAGAGGTGCCACTGAACTTCCACAGGTGAGGCCATTCCAGTAGAACATGCACAACCACTAGCACCCCCTCCCCCAGGCCAGTGAGCAGAAGGAAAGGGCCAGAAGCAGGGGAGGTGTCAGTAGCCACCCTCTGGGGAGAGCAGCGTTCAGGGTGAGAGGATATTTCCTCTCTTCCATCAGGCTTCATCCTCTCCAAGCCAAGTGAAGCTGCTTCATGAGAGTCTGTTGTCAAGATTGCAGGGGCTACAAGGAGGGGACAGGGGCAGCTCGTTCCCTGTGTCCGTCCACAGACCCACCTCGCACACTGCAGGAGCGGAGCTTGCAGAGTTTGGGGGGAGGATTCTGGGAGTCTAGAAGTGCTCTTTCCCTCAGGGTAAAAAATAAGGGGTGCTTGACATGCGGTCCCTGAAGTTGGGGGCTTTGCTTGAACATGGGGAGTGTTTCTGCCCTAGGGATCTCTGAGAGGGGAGGGGTGCAGCTGGTATGGCCCAGGCCGGCAGGGCTCGGCAGCCACAGGTGAAGTGACTTGGAAAGAGGACGGCAACCTCACTCCATCCAGCTCTCCTCAGACCCCAGAGGGGGCCCAAGAGGACCCCAGCCGTTCCCATGGCTCTGTGTGAAGAGGCTGCCCAGGGCCTAGGGGTGGGTTACCTAACTTGGAGAAAGCAGTGGGGACACAGAGTTCTGGCCTAACAAGAGGGATCCAGGATAAAGCTGAACACTGTCCCCTCACCCCAGATGTCCACACACATCACCTGCTCAGAAATCATCCCATGAACAGAGGCTGCAGGGCTAAATGAAACAGAGACGCCAGCCACTTAAGGAGACCTCTGCCACCCATTCCTCTTCCCTGTGCCCATGCCAAAAAAGGACCGGTGATTTCTCAGAAATGGTCCATGAGGCACCAGCACCCACTGCCAGTTGTGGGTGGGAGTGAGGAACAGCTGTACCCTTGTAACTGAAAAAACAGGTCTAGACCACTGGTCTCATTAAAAAGTCATTGGAGATATAGTTGGGGCAGTAATTGGGGGAACAGACAAAAAACATTCCTTATTTGTATGGTGAGGCTCCTCAAATCGGGACTCTTTATATGCACTGTTATTATATTAGCATAAGAAAATCTAGGATAATGGTTTAGAGAGGGGTTTCTGGAGCCAGACTGTCAGATTTGATTCTCAGCTCTGTGACTTTCTAGCTGTTTGACAAAGGGTAAGTTACTTAACTTCTCTGTTCTACACTTTCCTCAAAAAATTAGGGCAACAGTACCTATGGATGGTGGTCTGGGATGATTAAATGCAATGATCAGGTAAAGCTCCTGGAACAATGCCTGGCACACAGCAAATGCTCAATAAATGCCAGCTTCTATTGCTATTCGTAAACTATGTTCACCTTAAGTACATGAATAGAACCTGAACTGAATCAGCTAGCCCATCTGGAAGCAATGCAAAATCCCATTATAAATCAACTCCCAGCTTCTCTTTGTGTGAGAAGTCAAAGCACCTCCAAAGATGCAATAATGCATAGCACGGTTCTTGATTTAACACAGAAACCTAGAAAAAGGTATTTTCTTGGCGTGAGGTCTACCTGTACCCTCTTTTGTGGTTGACATGGAAGCTGGGTTGGCACAACCCCATAGACAGTGTATTGTTGGCCTGGGTTATTCGGATTGGCAGCTTGCTGTTATCACATAAGCCACATCATTCTCTTTGCTTCCCTGCATTTCATACCTAAGTAGATACAGCCTTTTTCCTTGTAGCTGCCAGGAAACATTTCCAGACAGAATGTCATGTCATCTTCTAAAGTAACAATACAATAAAATTCAAGGCAACAGTCATTCTGAATGAAAATAACACAAATACAGAGACAATCCTGGAATTGTGAAAACAAAAAAATAAAGCCTTCACTCTTCAGCCCCAGCCCTCTGATCCCACTGATTTCTGTGCCCATGTTCCTGGCATCTGTTAAAATGTTACCAGAATCAGTGGAGCTTGACCAGTTAAGATGTTAATTTCGACACTATCTCCTAAAACGCTATATTGCCTGTTTACCAACTCAGAAGGTTTAGATTAAATCACACGTGAACACTTGCCTGCTTTGGCGGCTGGGCTTTTGGATGATGAATATGTAAGAGCTGATGGGTAGGTTACACCCTTTTTGGGTTTACTTTCTGTAAAAAAGAAAAAAAAAGATTTATTTTTAGAGCTAGAGGTTTTAGATGGCTCTGTACTGATAAGTTGATTCCTTCCTTCCAACTTACCTCTCTTGAGTTCAATAAAACCAGTTAGTCTCTCTCACACTGAATTGTTGATTACAATGAGAAAGTCAAGTGGCATTTTGTTTTCCTGTATAGCCTGTGTTTTATTAATATTGGAATGGAAACAATCAAATCTCCATGACTCAGAGTTGTTTAACATTAGCAACCCTTCTTTCGCTCATGATGATGTGGCACGGAAGCTAAGGTTTTCATACGCATGGCTTTGAATGTTTAATTATATCAGTAGATGAATGTGAAAACATTCCATGTGCTCTCCTTTTAGATGACTGAGTGCTCTGGTCATAGGTTGGCTACCTCTCACTTTCACAGACCCTGAGGGATCCATTTGAATTTCATGGTAGTCAAGAAACCTGAAAGTAGTTACATATAGATCAGCCTTGAAAATAACCATTTGTTACTCACCCAGGGAGAGATACGTTAGATGCCAGGCAAGGAGGAGGGAGACAGTGCCTATCAGGGAGACAGTGAAGGCATAAAATAGAAAAGTGATCAGGCGATCTGGTAAGCAGGCGCCAAGCCTGGTGCAATTGAAGATTGCCTGAGAAGGCTGCTGCCTGCAAAAGTCTTTCTTCCAACCACGAATTGATGCCTGAAATTCCGCTGTATGAGCTTTGCTCCACCATTAAACTGAAAGTGCCACTGGAATGTAGTAAGCCCCCTGAAGGCAAGTAATTTGTTTGACTTGGTAACTGTTGAATTTCCAGTGCCTAAAGCAGTTATTTTCCAGCATGTAGTAAAGTGCTCAGGAAATATGTATTCAAAGAAGGAATATCTTCATGCCTAGATCTCTGTTAAAATTCAAAAACTCTTGGGAGTGGTATCATCTATTAGCTGTTATTTTCATCTACCAATAAAAGCATTCCAGCTGTCAACCCGAGGGAATACTTTTACAGGCTGGGGACTGTGGGGGAGGTGGTGAGCAGTATTGCATGGAGAGCTGAGGGTTTGCGGAAGAGGCACTAGTGCCCATCTCTCCAAATATCCTATGGTCAGGAGGGACTGTAGGGTCATGAAGCAGACAGAATAATAGGGTCTCAGGAAGGACCAGGGATTGGGAGTAAGAAAATCTGGGTTTCTGTTTGTATTTTACCTTTAATTAGCTGCCTCAATCTTTGAGGCTCTCATTTTCTTCGTTACGAAAATACGAATAATGACAGGGCCCTATTTACTACACAAAGTTGTAGGGAACTGATGGAAAAAAAAGTTAAAATGTTTTGGAACTATATATCTCCATAGAGATGCAGAAGTTTATTCTGGTATTACCTCTAAATGCCACTCAAAGTGTGGATGAGGTGAAATGTTTGGGCTGACTTGCATTACTTCACCTCGTTAAAGTCTCCTGGGGAACAGAACTGGACATTTCTGTCAAGGCCCATGTCCAGGCCTGCCCTGAATAGACAATCGTTGAGGTTATTTCAGACTCCATGAGGGCCCCGTATCTATGGGCCATACTTTATCGACAGAAAGCGATGCAGAGACATTGTCTCCCTCCATTTACTATTCTTCTCACATCTAAAACCCTATGGTTCTTTCTGTTTCTATTCAGAAGGAAAAGGAGCATGAGTTGTTTTCTGAAATGTGGATCAAAGAATAAACGGGCAGTGTTAGGGGGTCCTTCATGGGCCCTTTGTATCCCTGGACTTTCCAAAGACCATGCTGACCAAAAATGCACATCCCCTCTCTTGCTCCCTTCTTAGCCTGCCAAAGTGAATTAATTAAAGGAGCACAGGGACATGTGAAAATTAGAAATAAAAACCTAGAGAAGGGTCACAGAGGTGTCTGAGGATTCTGACATGATCCAGTTAAATTTGCTGGCTGTGAACTTCTGAATAACGGGGAGCGTTCCTTGGCTGTGAATATCCTTGTGCTGCAGTGTGCTGTCCTAACTCATCCATTCGGAAGAGGCTTCCCAGTCATTGCAGAAGTGCAAATGTTTATTATCATTGGCAAAAAGTATTTTCAGTTAAATGTCACTATGTGGAATGAGGGGAGATGGAAGCTGAGATTTATAGGGAATAATCTCAGCAGATTGATTTGCATTTAAAAAACCTAAAACATCTCTACTGTCATGAAATTAATTCTTCTTTTAAACCTCTGTTAAGATTCTTGGATTGCAGACTGAGCCCTTAAGGGTGAAATGCCTTTATGTAGCCAGGAGCTACTTGGGGAACACCTATGGAGAGATTATATTTCTCTCTATCTGAGCATATTAGCATTTTCATATGGACCTGTTTTGAATTCTTTATTGTAAGGCAAAGACCCACAGTACTGTGGTTTATGCCCTTTCACTATCTGATAAAGAAACTGGTCTAATTTGAACCCTAGGTGTGCAGAATTTGGCAGGTAGAAGGAAACAGGGACTGCTCCAGTTGAGAAGAATAGTAAAAGGTCTGTTTTTAGTCTTGCTACAACTCTGTCGAGGGAGGATGGTAGGGGCTTCAGGCATGGGGTGCCTAGCAGTGCTAGAAAACCACCCAGATTGGAAGACCTACTACATTATGAGACATTTCTCTCTTCCCTGCGTCAGTTGGCTTTCTATAGTTGGCTCTTTCTCAGGACAGTCCCAAGGCACCTAATCTTGTTGGGAGGTCAGGAAGCTTCGCTTGAATCTAGTTTAAAATCCTACTGAACCTCCTTAGAGAAAATGGGAGATTCAGGTCCAGAGTAGGGTAAGGATAAGATGAACATAGAACATTGTGTTGTGCTCAGACACTAATGTGGACGTGTCGGAAGCTTGAAAAACTCCCACTGGCCAATCTTGGAAAATTTGAGCACCAAAAAGGATAATGATGATAATGGACTATAACATATTGTATTTTTAAAAACAATCCATGAGTCCATAGAACACTTAAAAAAAATAGGTGCAGGGGGTGGAGGAAGAAAACTCTTCTTTATATAAGAATACCAGCTAATAAATGTGGAAGGAATGACAATTGGAAAGATTATAATATTGCAATTACAAATGTAATACTTGCTACAGTGAGGATCAGCAATGGGTGTTAAAATTATTGGGTTAAGTTTGTTGGGGGAACAAGCTTCTCAGGCTGTTTTAAAGTATCACTCTACAGATTACTATTAATTACAAGGTATCTTTGCCAAGGAGAGAGATGGTAAACTATCCAAGTAATCAAACTTAGCACCACCAACAATTGGACAAATTGACATTATGTTCCTCTTGATAGGATTGTAATATGACACAATGGATATGCTATGATACTATGTATTCTTGTCAAAAATATTTCAGCTGAATCCAATCATGAGGAAACAGTTAGACAAGCTTCTAGTCCAGATTGTGGAATATAGTACTAGATACCTGGCCCGGACTTCAAAGATGTTAATGCCATTCATGACCAAAAAAGGTAGTGTCATGGGGCTATTTCTAGATTAGGGGAGATTAAATAAACATGACAACTAAATGCAATACATGATCTTTGATTAGATTGTGGATCCAAAAGAAAAAAAAGAAGAAATTATTATAAAGAATATTTTATGGATAATTGGATACAATTGAATAACTGTTTATTATATGATATTATTGTATCAATGTTAACTTTTTAGGTGTGGTATTGGCCTTGTTGTTATTTAGGGAAATGGTCTTGTTCTTCTTACAAGATGTGTACTGAAGTATGTAGGGATAAAGTGTCATGACACCTGCAGCTTATTTTCACATGATTCAGAACAAAGTATAGATAAATGATAGGTAATAAATTAAAGCAAATGTGGCAAAATTTTAACAATTGGTGAATCTAGGTGAAGATAATATGAGTATTCATTGTACTATTCTTTTTTCTGTAAATTTAAAAAACTTTAAAATAAAAAAGTGGGTTGAAGAAATTCACAAAAATAGAAAAATGTGAGGGTAGGTCATGATAATACAAAGATACTTGATCATCTTTTCATTGTGAAATCACACCAGTCATTAGTTCATTGACATTACCACTTTGAAAGGTGGGGGAAGAGTGAAAATGATTATCTACAAAAATCCTGTGGCACTAGATAGGGAGAATTGATTGAATAGTGAAACAATGCATTAAATAACAATTTAGAAATCTAAAAAAAAATTGTAGCTCAGTTCTCTCCCTAAGAGCATATGCCCCTATCTATTCATTTACCAGAAATCTCAAGAAATTAAGTTCTAGATATGAGGTGTATTTGGCCTAACTAAAGGACTAGCTCAAAAACCCAAGTTAGTAAATGTAACTCACATAATTAAAAATTTGATGGGACTTGTAGATAGCTGCAGTGTATTGAAAATGAGCAATTAGAGCCTTTTAATGTTTTCGGATTTGACTTTGTAGTGATCTATCATGTAATTATAATTTATTGTTTCATGATCCTAATTCTCAGAACTAATGCTTCAGATGTTTATGAAATGAGGTGGGCCATAAACAAACACTAACAGCACACTTGAGAGAGCACATTTCATCCTCTGGGCTCATCCCAAGTGCCTTGTTTAGCAGCGTTTCTCCAGTGCGTGGTGGTACCTGAGACGATGAAGGACTCTCTCCACCGTGGCAGGGATAATGACTGGACACCGTTGGAATAACTCCCTTTATAACCGGACTGTCCAGCCACTTTCCGAACAAGTATTTTCCCTCCTGAATTATCGAGCACGCCACTATGAAGAGAAAAAAATAATTGTTGAAGAAAGAACAGAAATATTGTTTGACGTGATCAACAGACTATCAAACCCGTCTCTGTCTTTATTTAGACACATGGAAGCAGCAAGATTAGAAAAAGTTCACCTTGACCTGGGGCCCAACCCCCCACAATGGTGCCCGTCTCACTGGGCCCTGCATCTGAACTCCCAGGCCTTCCAGGACCCGATTGTTCTGTCAGTCAGGAATTTCTCTTTGCCACCATGCCTCAAATTTCTTTTCCTTAGTTTTCTCACTCCCACTAGTTCTCTTAAGTAAAGCATCTCTCTTGACAATTTCCAGTTTGGTTTTGTGACATCACAGAATGAATCCAGTTATTTCAAAGGGTGGTATGAAATTATCAAAAGTAAATATTCCTTTTATTTTGGATCAGGGAGGGAAGATGTGCACCTGAATTAAACTCATTAAAAAGAGTCCTCAAAAGACTGACAATCATTTCTTAAATTTCTAGGATTCTGCAAGGTTTTAGATTCTGAGGGGATGATGACTGGCGTCCTATGTCTTTCCTGCTGTGTTAGGCAGGGGCCCCATCTGGTTCCTGAATAGCCCTTCCTCCTTGTCATTTCTTGCCCCACGGCTCCTTTGGGTATCTGTGATTTATGGTATGGGGATAAAAAAAAAAAAAGATGTTGACTTGTTCCCATCGACACCCTTCCTTCCCTCCAGGAATGACAGTTGCCATTTCCTGCCTGCCACCTTCTCGGTGAGTCAACGACTCTCAACACTTGACTTCCCAGTGGCCCAGAAGGAAAGAAAGTGGTAATGATACCAGACATGTAAAGCACTTAATTGCTTGAAAATCATTCTCACCTATGGTATCTCACTGGGTCCTCCCCGCAAACCTCTGAGCCAGGGGTGGACGGGATGCTGTTATTCCCAGTCACTCCATCAAACAGGCTGTGAGGGGCTGAGTTTGTAACTAGGGAATTGCAAGAGGCATTTGAACCCTAATTGACCTCATCCTGGGGTTGCTTCTCTTGCTTACAGGTACCTCTCAGGGTTCAAAAGCACAGACACCTCCGGAGGGTGCCAACTCCTCCTCACCTCGAGTCTTCACTGCCCTGTCTTCTCTGGGGGCTCTCTGTGAACCAGTTACCTCACTTCCCCCCACTGCAGGCAGGCTGGTCTCAGCTCGCCTGACACCCCACACCATCCCCGCTCCCATGGCTCTGATTATGCTTCTGTTTCACTCCAGGAGACCTGGATCCCCCCTCTGCCTGACTAGGCCTGTGCGGCTATCAAGGGGCAGCGCAGTTTCCAGCACCTCCTTCCCCACAGAGAGTCTGACATGACTTTGCTACCTCCCACCTCCCTTAGAATCTTGTTCTCACAACTTAGGCTCTGATTTTGTTCTGTCTTGTACTGTTTCGTAAAAATTTCTGGAGTTAATTTTGTCTTCCAACTAAATGGAAAAGTTTCTTATGGAAAGGACAGTGTGTCATGTTTCCTTGCAAGAAGGTGTGTCAGTGGTATGTAGGTTGCATTCATACCAGCTCGTAAGAGCTGATTGTTAAGCTTTCAGGATTGTGTGAGCTGGTTGACTTGACATTAGTAGCTTGGAATCGACCACGGTGGGGGTATTTATACCGTGTGAATTGGCAAATCAGGCCCATCCGCTCCCCACTCTATTTGAGAGCTGGTTGTTAAACATCTACCAGCACACCACTGGCTCAGGCTGAAAATTCTAATTATTAAAAAAAAAAATTGCCCCATAGGAAAAATGGAAATAACTCTGAGCCTTTTCCTGTCCCCTGGAGAAATTATTCAGTCTTGGGTTTACCGTGAACTGTTTTGGGGGAGCTGTGTGCACAAGCTCCTGTTTAAGAGTCTGAAGCACGTAGCTCCCACTCAGTGAGGGAAGGCGCCGTCCAAACCTCCATCACCCCCGGGGCTGAGCTTCCCTCAGCCTGTTTACAGGGAATGGGGAGGGGATTCTCAAGCTGGACTGTGCTGCTGCCAGCCCCTGTGAGGGTTATGTAAGACTGAAAACCCAGACTTTGGGACAGGCAGAGATGGGGAACTCTTGTGTTTTCATGATATTTTCCTGTTGGGGTAGAGCGTGAAGCCGCATCTTGTGGGTGGGCCTAACTTGTGGACATGGATATTTCCAGGGCAGATCCTGGGAAGGTCAGTGGTCCATAAACCTCAGGAGGCACGAGTAGCACAAGGAGGCAGAATGCGAGGGAGGCTCGACCAATGCAGGGGATACTGGAGGAGGAGGGAAGCTGCGGTTCCATCCATGAGGCAGATGGGGGCTCAGAGCCACGGTCATTTTGAGAATTTATGTAAATGTGGCCTCATTTGTATTACTCAGACATAGGCAGTTCATATATATTTTCTGAAAGAGCAAAATCACTTCACTTCTTTGCATTTCTCAGATGCCCTGCGTGGTGCCAAGCATGGCCTTGATGTCCTCCTCCCTGACCTTCGTGCCAGGGGAGAAGCCGAGGGCCAGTTCCTTGGCGCAGAGAGAAGGGACAGCTCACCACTAGGTCAGGTTTTGAATGGCTGCTGTTCCAAGGGGGGCATCTGGTCAGAGATCCGTGTGGAGAGTGCTCTGCGTGGAGATGGTCTTCTCCTTTTTCTGTTTCAGAGAAATCTCTCCCCTCCCCAGCACGTGGCCGCCTTTAAATACAGGGGTTAGTTTGGGGTAAGGCGGAGACAAAATGTGATGCCTCAAATATGTTCATTATGCCTTTGGTTTGAAAGAATCAAGGGAACTGCTTGTAATAAGACCTCTGAGCATGATACAGTATGTGAATATTAAATCCTTTAATCCACATTAATCTGAATTTCTAAATCAAAGCATGCTCTCTGCAGTGTCCCAGTTCTGACTGTGGGGACTCTGACAGGACATTGGCTGTAGGTGCCCAGTGAACTTTCTGCTCTTGTTCTCTGTGTCTTAAATCCTGCCTTCTGAAAACAGACTGGCTCTGTTTGTGGAAAACAAAGCTGATAGCATCCAAAATTCCTATCTGTTTTCCCTTAAGACTCCTATTCATCCTCCCCATGAATAGTGATACTTCTTTCCAAATAGTTTTTCCACTCTATCCGTCACTGGTCCAGGAAGCCATAATGGCACTCAGTTGCTCAAGCAGCACATCTTATTGTTTTTAAAACATACAAGCTCTTCTCCTCTGCCCCTCTACCCTCATCTGTATTTTTTACACCAAGTTCCTACACCCTGACCCAGACACTGGGATTCCAGAGCCTGGTCCTGTCGATGTCCTTCTTATCTTCTCCCCAGGAGTGTGTCCATCCACCATAAAGCCTTTCCCAACTATGAGTCCTCACTTGGTATACTAAGCAGTACTGGGACTTGCCGGTTCTTATGTAAATATGTTACCTGGGCACTGGGCTGGAAATCAGGGGACATGAGTTTTAATCCTCAATGTGCATCTAATTAGCAATTTAATTAACTTCCCTGTGTTCCTCTTCTGACAAATGGGGATTCTGTCAGCAGCCTCATAGTGTTGAGATGGTGCTAGAAGGAGAAAATCATAGTGTAGGGGATCACTTGTCATTTTGGTGACATTTTTGGTGAGGTCAGATTTACTCTTGCGGCTCTATTCTGCCTAGGAAACATGGAAGGGCAAGAGAGAGCCAGCAAGTGCCAGAGGGAACAAGTACCAATCAGCCAGGGTCACAGCTGGAGAAATACAGGCAGCTCTGAGACAGGCTCAGCCTCTACAGCAGATGCCATTATCTACACAGACACAGACTGGAGAGTGCTGGTGGCATTGGTGGTCGTGCACGTGTGTGTGTAAGGATATGTGTGTATGAGCATACATGTGTGTGTATAAGTATGTGTGGGAGGTGTGTGTGTGTGCGAATGTGTGGGAGCATGCACATGTACACATGTGCATGTGTAGATTTGTATACCTCTTTCCTTTTTGCATGAAAATATTTTTCATCCATGGTCTGGAGTTAAGAAACAGCATTTGATGTTGTTTCTCTTTAATGTTCCACTTCTTGTTTGTAATAGAGCGTTTGTAGTCCTGCTCCCATTGAAAAACCATTTAGCTCATCACCCCTCTGCAGTAGTGGGAAAAAGAGTAGTGTGGCCAGTGAAATCTACTGGTAATTCTTAAACCTTATTTTATGCATAGTTTTTTTTTTCCCACCGGTTCCCTCAAAATTTAGAGAGTCTACTGACTAGACCTCTTGAAAAAAAATGAATTTTACATCTCCTCTCTGTCTGGCAGAGATACCACTGAACAATCAACTGAATTGTATGCAAATGAAGAAAAGGAAAAAGATACCAGAAGCTAAATAATTCAGAAACTCCATCCAGCATCCGGTAGACAAGTATTGACTTCGGAGCCATGTCTCAAAGCTGTGCTAGGCAGCAGTTACGAACACAGGCACTATAGTCAGCTGGACTTGAGTTCCAGCCCACTGTGACACTTTTTAATTATGTGGCTTTAGGAAAGCTATTCAACCTATCTTCATCTGCAAGATGTGCTTAATAGTAGTAGACACTGCATAGGGGAATTGTCAGGATTAAGTAAGATAATGTAGGTGAAATACTTGGCACATACATGTTAGCCTTATTACAAAGATATTAAGCCAACATGCATTTCCCTGTGTTTTGACTCCAAACTTAAGCAAAAGAGGTATAAGAATTCTGTGAAGGTCATTTTTGCCTCTCCTCACATAGGCAGTGACTTAGTCCAAAGCATGCCACACCTCCTGTCCTCCTTCCTGGATCCCAGACCAACAGCTGACCAAGTGGTATTACCTGCCCCCCTTCTTCTCATGTCTCCCATGCCATTTTCTCCAGCCATCACCATGGTTGTGATGTTTCTTCCTCCAAACTTCTGAGCCTTCCTTGGTCACATCCCTATCATTTCTTGCCCAGCACATACAGGTAGAAAAAAATGCTTTATATCATCAAGAACTTCAGTGTCTTTGTCAAGAGCATGACAGAGTAGAATTCTCCTCCTCTCCCCATCAAGGTATAAAGAGGAGTCAATTGTCCTTTCTACAGAGTGCTATGAAAGGACATGCAGCATCATGGATGGCTTCTGGGTCTTCCTTCCAGGGTAAGGTTGCCAGATAAAATGCAGGATGCTCAGTTAAATTTGTACATTTTTGCTTACTAAATACTGCAACCCTGCACAGGGGGCTCTCTGCCAACACCCTGATTGCTAGTTATGAAGTAGCTCAGAGCGACCCACCTGTGCACTGCAGCACCACACACACTGGAGTAGGATGCATAAACGTCAGTGCCATAAACGTGGTATTTGGGGTCTTGGCATCCTGCTGGACATTTCACAATGAATTCAGGATTGATTATCTTTCCAGCTTTGACATCACAGTTGATCTGAGGCACATCTGGGAATACAAAATGTGGTCAAAATGACACCTTGTGGTATCAGCTTATCTATGGTGGGGCTCTATAAGGTCATAATTGTTTATGTCTTTAATTGCTAAAAGCCAGAGCCTGGGCTGACCCTGCATCCCCTTCATATAATGAAAGCAAAGATGTAATTAGGACGTTCCCCAGACCAAAAGAACAATAATGATCATCCATTACATTTAACCTCCTGAGAGCAAAAACAAAAGGCTGATTCCTGTGCTTATTCGGACAATCAATTAATTGAAGAAGAGAACTCTGGGAAAAGACCCACCTCCAGTGGCCAGAAATGTAATCTTGAGTCAATGGCAGGTGAGTACTGGTTTTTCAGGTGCTCTGTAGCTAGTCCAGGAAAAGAGAAAACTCTCAGACAACTTTACAGGAGGAAAGAAAGGTATTCCGGGAAGGGCAAACGAGGGGAACATGGGCCTCGGAGTCAGTCTGGTCAGAATGACCTGGACAAGGTTGGCTTGCTGGATGGAGGCTCCACGCTGGAGCCTGGTGGACAATGGTGGAGTGGTAGGGCTGGAGTGGGTTAAGGAGGCTTGAGTGCTTGTGTTCTGTGCAGGATGTGGGATGCAATGGATGGTTTTTGGACAGGGGAGATATATAATAAAAGTGATCTTTTGTCTTCATCGTAGGGGATCCTCTAGATCTAGATCTGGGGTCACGACAGGAGTAATCTTTTCTCATCTGCCTGAACACTTGCTGGAAAGCTGGAGCTCCCCTGCTGAGGTTCCAGGGGAAGCCAGTTCATTCTTTCCTCCCTCCTTTGTGGCTTCATTACTGCTGCTGCCAGGATAGCACTATCCAGTAGGCAAGTTCTGGAGCTGAAAGTTTGCCTGGGGATGAGGTGGAGTAGATGTTCAAGCGACAGTATCTGTTAATAAAAGGGGGTGGGGCTGCATCTTCCCTGCAAAGATTTTCCCTCCAAAACTCCTGAAGGATAAGGTCCTCTATATGACACTATCCTGGTGCCCTTCCATCTGGGAATGTATTCAGTTCTGGGCCCCATTCTTCAGAAGGGACTCTGAAACATAAGCACAGTCCAAAGACTCAGGAGGAGTCTGAAAACTGCCAAATGAAAGGGATGGTTTGCAGGAAGGGGTCATTTGGCCATGAGAATGCAAGAATTTGGAGGCAACTGGTAGTTGTCTTCACAAGTAGGACTGTTGTGTGCTATGACACCAGAGGGCCGAGTTAGAACTTAAAGGGTAGACTTACTATAGGGGGAAATTTTGCCAAGAAGAACTTTCTAGGAACTGAAGTTGCCCTGGAAGGAACAGGCTGCCTCAGGAAGCGGTGAGTGGGCTGTTGGTGGAAGTATGCAAGCAGAGACCAAGCAGTTGAAGAGGGGATTTTGACGTTGGATGGGAGGTAGAAATAAAACCCCTCCCAGTGCTATGAGTCCGTGATTACGCACACGGATCCAGGAGCTCTGCCAGGCCACCCACCCTCTAACTGGGTGACTGAGAGGGTCTCAGAGCTGCTAATGGCTTCCAGCTGTATCCAATCAGCATATTCTTCCTCCTCTTCTTTTTTTCTTTTTAACCCTTGTGTACCTGAATGAGCAGAGTTGCATTTCACTGAGGCTGGAGGGAGTGCTGAAGTTAGAATTCCTGCTCTTTTTTTAAACACCCCTCCCAGACAATCTTTGCCACTCGGGGCTGGGCCAGCATGGAACTTCTCCTGGGAACAAGGCTGAGTTTGATCACAGGCTTAAGCAATTTGTGGTTTACATTAAGAAGTAGAGCACTGTGCTTAAAACAGTTTTGTGGTTTCATTCTCCCCACCAGAGGTTGCCTCCTCACCAGCTATTTCTTTTTACCTTTCGTTCTTTTAAACTCTGATACTCAAGGCTGCATTTACTATTTTGAGTCTCAAGAGTATTTTTTTTTAAAGGCAAATCTTGGGCTGAAGATGCCAGTGTAGTCTCTCCTTAAATTAGTTAATTGTTTGATCCCTGGGTGTAACTGAATGTGTTCAACTGACTCCCCTCCCTTTGGCAGATCACTCCCCCTCTCCCAAATGCATCTCCTCCCTTAGATGTAAAGAAGACGAAAGATTTCTTTTTGGTTCTTAGTTCTTCGAAACAGGAGGTGACAAGCTCTGTGAACTGGGATTAAATTTTGATGTGACTTTGGCGCTCTGAGATTTTGGATCTCCTGTCAGGCCAACTAAATCTTTTGGAGCTGAGTAAATGAGGCTCTTTCTGGAAGCTTACTGCATGAGTATTATACAATGATCAAGACTTCGGGGTGCACACAGTACGTGCCATAGGATTTTCCATGAAATAGTTGGTTTAAAAGACAAGGGAAAATTTCACATGGGAATATTTTACTTCCTGCTAATCAATTCCCCCCTCCCCTTTTAAAGGGGCCTTTGTTTTTTGTTCATTTAGTCTTTTTTTTTTTTTTTTTACAACACTCAGAGAAGTACTTTACATAAGATCTGCTTTATCTGCACTCAATTTTATCTGCAAAATTGGTGAACTAACTCATTAATATTTCCCACAGGGGGAAAAAATTGAAATCAAGCACAAATGCTCATGCACTTTGGAAGAACAAGGAGCAATGGCAAAGTGTGGCTAAAGGTCAAATACTCGTTAAATTTGTACAGAAAATTAAGCTGGATAGAGTGAACTAATTAAATTCTGGAGGGTAATTGTGAAAATTATTAAAAAGTATAATGTCTGTATCCAGCCAGGAAAATGCAGTCATTTGCATCTTTCTGGCAGCTCTTCTTTAAGTACATGCAAACCATAGTTTATTTCTTTACAGTATCCTCCCAGTTACTTGTGAGGTAGTCTGCGTTCTTGTAACTGTCAAAGAATCTTCTACCTCTCCACTTAAGGCCCAAATGAAATGATTTATCTTTGCATTTCCTCTGAATGTTTTTGAACTGTTCAATGCTTACAGCTTAGGTTTTCCTTTGCTCTCTTTTATCGTTAAGGTTCATTTTCATATCTCTCTTCCTCCTCCTCTGGGTTTAATCCTAAAAATGCAGAAATCAGACTTCCCTAAGAGGACAAGTCACAATTAAGGCAGCTCAAGAAGGGAGCTCCATTCTGAGGTCTGAAGGGAGCAGGAAGACACTTGGCAAATGCCAGAACAGACAGTAAGAGGGGAGTGCTGTCTCCTCAGGGGAGAACTTATATTATACTTATTCTAGAACTCAAGTTCTAGAAAGATTTATTCCCAGGAACATGTGGGGAAAGCAAGACAAAAGCCTCTTCCATTCCTTCCTGAGTTGATAGTTGCTGGTGGCAGTGAGGGAAATCCCAGGCCAAAGTCACGGAGAGCCGGGGGAGCCCACACCTGCTTCAGTGGAACCCTTGCACAGAAACCTGTTGCTTGGCTATCTGCTCTGCTTCTTCCTTTTTTGCCCTCATCCACTCCCTCGTGTGATTCCTTCGGGTTACCTTGCCTTCTCATAGTCACCATCACTTTCATGTCAGAGCTCACATTAGAGCACTTCAGTATCTGCCAAGGATTCCTTCCCAGAGGCCCTTGGAACCAGCCACAGGGAAAAGAGAAAAACCACTTGCAAACCATACAGAACTGTAGGACTTCCTCACTGAGCTACGTGTGTCTGCTGTACTGATCTCACAGGGTTCCTGGGCAAAAAGTCTCATCTCAGAACAGAAAACTGGTACTGTCTGATTTGCTATTTAAGTGCAAAATTGGAATCTTAGAGGAAGAATTGCAAATGTTTTTGCAGTGGGTTGCATCTCCTGCCTGGGCTAATACCAGGGATTATTGGGTGATGTCACATACAATAAGCCAATTATGCAGCAGACCAAATCAAACTGTACGTTCCTTGCTTTGCCATGCATCTTTTCAGTGATCCAGGCACGCCACATTGATTCTGGAAAACACATTTTCTTATCAATTAGAGAAGGTCATGGTAAGCTTTCCTTGTATCTATTAATGAGGAAGAATTTTTTCTATTTTTAAATTTTTTTAATGAGGAAGAATTTTGAAAGCATGAAAGCACTTATGTGTGAAAAGTTTTGATAGTAAACTAAATTTTGTTGGACGGTGATATTCAATTAGAGTAAAATCCTATTTTTAAGGTAATTATGCAAAAAGTTGTTAGTTTAATGAAATAAAAATGACCATTAATTTGAAGATGAATGCATCCTTCTTTTTGATCCTGACAGCTAGGTCATGTTAATTCTTCCTTTGTAGTGACCTCTTTTGTAAAGCATTCTTTTCCATTTCTCTTAAACAATCTTTGATCGTGTTGAGTCTTTGCTCAAAAACCACCAATAGCTTTTTGCTGCCTTTAGGAAAAATTCCAAAATCCTTAAGGCCTTTACATGGTCCCTTCCATGGAACTTCTGGGCTTGTGAATTCTGTCTCTGGTACTTTCTAAATGCATGTTGTCTTGCAAACTCAGCACGAGTCATTTCTCACACCCAGAACCCTTTTTCCGTTCATCTATTTAAATGCCACTACTTTTTAGTTCCCAGTTCCAGTTACATGTTCATTTATGTACTAGAATATAAACTCCATGAGGGCAGGGATCTTTGTCTACTTTGTTCAATGCTATTCAATAGAATGTCTGCTGAATGAATGAATTCATGAAAGCAATCCATTAGGAACTCCTGTTCATTTTATTTCTAAATCTGCTATTTCTCTCAACCTCTACCTTGGTCTGTCACTGACATTTCCTGTCTGGACTGTTAACACAGTAACCTCCTGCATTGCCTTCTTCCTTCCATGCTTTCCTACCCTTTGCTCAAATCCTCTCTCTGTTGAACAGCCAGTGTGGTATTTCAAAAAATGTCACCAGATTTCATCATTCTCCTACTCAAAGCCCTTCATTGGCTTCCTACTGCCCTTAGAATAATGTCCAAGCTCTTTAAGGTGATCCACAAGGCCCTAAAGGATTTGGTCCCTGTATTTCTCTCTACTTAATCTCCTACCCCTGGTACATGGAGGATGAGAAGGTGCCAGCCAGTGTAGGCCTGGGAGGAGGACATTCCAGCAGAAGGAAGAGCCAGGGCAAAAGCCCCATTGTAAGAATGGGCTTGGTTGTTTGAAGAACACAAAGGAGGCCACTGTGCCTGGAGCATAGTGAGCAAGGGGGAGAGAGGTCCACGATGAGGCGTGGGAGGTCAGCTAGGATCAGATCACACGGGGACTAGAGGAACTCATAGTCCCACTGTGACCAGGATGTCAGCAATTGTTTCTGCTAGAACTCTTTTCAGGACAGCACAATATTCTTTTCAGAAATAAATTTCTTGATAAGCTTACTAAGCTTCCAGGGGCCTGTGCATGAGCTGAACTGTTCAGAGAGGCAAGAGGGAGAGTCTAGCCATGGAATAAGCTTGTTATATGAGAAAGGGAGGGTGGAGCATGAGACGGAGAGGGGAGAGGGTGAGAGTGGAGTGACACGCTGGTGGACTGTCATGTGCTCCATGAGGCAACCCCTTCTGTTGCCTCGAAAATCTGCAGTAAAGGGTCGAAAACATGGCAGAATATTGGCAGGGGCATTTCCCATAGGGGCTAGTGAAGAAGCTGAGCCATAGGGCAGAACAGGACAGGAAGGTCATGAGAACCCAGGAGCGTCTAGGCAGAGAAAATCATGAGGAAGGAAATTGCAGATGCTCCAGAAATCTGGGGGAGAGCTCCAGACTTTCAAAAAAGATTGTAAAACTGGTTTTTACATAGATTTAATCTGACATCTGAGGAGACATAGGGGGCCAACCTAACATTAGGACGACATCTCTAGATTATGAAATTATAGCTTTGGTCAACAGTGGGCTGGATTTGAACCCAAATATGTCTGATTCCAATGCCATACCACACTCTCACCTGAGTCAAGCCTTTGCCAAGAACACGTGCAGCATTAAAGGTTAAAACATACTTCCCTTGGTCATAAAAAATTGCCCAAGAAGAATCTATACAAGCAACATTGGGCGGGGGGAGACATAGGACATGCAATGGAAACAGTTTCATAAAGACAAATCTAGTAATAGGTACTTGTCTCAGCAGATAATTCCAAGCTCAAGCTTTAAGCATGTCAAAAAGTCTATGAAGATTGGTCCTTCTAATCAATGATTTTGCCAGGCTTGAGAAAATGCTTTTATCCCTGTCTCATAGAAGGACGTGAAGAAGGAGTGATTGGACAGCAGAGGGTAATTGACCTGTGGCAACGCAGCTTTTGGGCAGCTGCAGAAATTTATGTCTCTAAAAATAATGTATTTGAAGTTAGAAAGGACCCTAATACACATTCTTTCGCTTGGTCCTTACAAAATCCTGAAAGGTTTATTTTTCCCATTTTCCAGGGAGGCAAGTTTACTTGTTCAAGCTCAAGTACCAAGTAAGTGGCAGAGCCGGGACCGAACTTAGGCCCTCTGGCTATAAACCCAAAGCTTTACCAGCTCCACCTGGTCGCCTCTTCCATGACTGAAGAGAAGTTAAATTGCCGCTTCTCTATGAAAATCTTACAGGGCTTTTCTGAGCTCAAAGATTGCCGACAACCGCTAGTGGGTAAATGCAGGATGTGTGTGGCAAATGGCTGTGTGTATGTATATGTGTTTGTGTGTACACATGCATGCGTCTGTGCTTTTACCCCAAATACCTGCAAGGCAATGGTTGGCGTGTAATTTTCCTTGGTATTGTTTTCCTGTTACTTCTAAGAATTGTCATGGTAATTTAACTCAACTGAATATCTGTAATACAGAGAGAACGTCTGCCTTCTTTCTCACCCACACATCAGAAGGAGGGCTAGCAAGTTCCATTCTCATGGTCTCAGAAAGGGCACACACAGCCGTCTGTGTGGAGAACACACTGGTGTTGGCACCAGGCGTCTGAGAAGCAAGCAAACACTGGGGATCACTTACAAGTTGCTACACATAAACCTACCCAAGAAGCTGTGTGCATGTTATACCAAATCCTGTAACCACAGAGCTGTATTTCTCTTCATCGGTGTCCAATGCACTGAACAACCAAGTCCCACAACAATGACCTCTTCATGCCCAAGGAGGTAGGTTCAGGAATCATCTATCCTTTCAAGGTTGATTGCAAAAATCTTTCCATGCCTCACAAGGTATTAAGATTAACTTGTTGAAGAGAACTGTGTGAGTTACAGGTTGTACATTTCACTCCCATGTTGTCTATTTCAACAGAATCCAATGTCATGGAAATATTTTAGAATGTAGCTTCACTGCTGGTGGAGACTATCTTGTTTATCTGATTGGTGTCTTCATCACGTAAATTTTCTGCTCAGAAAACTCTCAGGAGTCCCCACCCTCTGGCCAATGACCAAGAAAAACAGCTTGTCAGATTGGCTTTGTCTGGTGGATTCTAACTCGCCCTCCAGCTGCACCTCTGGTGACGCCCCAACGCTTAAACCTGACCATGCCACTCACTGCTTCCTGACCTCATCGCCCTCATCCTCCCCAAGATATCTGGGCTTAGTCCACCTAGAAAGCCCTCCCACCTGCCTCTGGAAAATGCTATGTATTTTTCATGTCTAGTCTTGAACGTTCTTTCATGAAACCAGTATGAATCCTATTTGTAGACTCCTTGCTTGTTATTCTTATGTAGAATTGATCACGTTTTGCTTTATTTTGCAGTGGCTTTTGTTGTTCATTTGTCTGTACATACATTCAGCAATTGCCCAATGAGCACTAATTGTATCTTCATGGTGCTTTTGGTCTTGTTGGGAAGACAGAATGTATAAAAGAAAAAGCTCTTGGAATGATATGTAGAATCTGCAGAAGGTCCCCAAATTATGATGGTTTGCCTTATGATTTTTTGGCTTTGCAATGGGTTTATTAGGGTATTAGATGCATTTTGACCTAGATATTTTCTGAGTTTATTGGGACATAACCCCATTGTAAGTCGAGGAGTATCTATACTTGATAGAGGAAGTGCAGTGCACACAGGAGGCATCTAACCTAGCTCTGGGTGTGTATTGGGAATAGGGGTTGGGTCCAGGAAGGTTTTCCTTTTCATACTTGTATTTTGTCTTATACAAAATTGATGCTTAGCGAAGTCACAGACTTTGCAGGACAGGCAACCAGTAATGTGTTGCATGGAGTTAATCACCAATGGCTCCCATCTGTGTAATTCTGTCTCACCTGGCACCACTTTGGACGAAGGCCATTGCTTCTGGGGCTCTTCTGGGGCTTCTTTATGTGTGGAAAAGCTATTGATGAGATTTTGCAACTTGGAAGCTTTTCTCCCTCTAGCACACACACTCTGCCAGGCAGGGATTGTTCTAGAGTCTTTGGTAGATATAATTTATGTGGAAACATAAGATGTGTTTATTATGGTATGGGCTGAAAGGCTCATGAGTTGAAGAGGCCTTTTTTGAATGTGTAACCTGCACATAAATGAAATTAATCCTTAAAATTCATAAAGTATCATAACTGCCTTAGGAGGAGAGTGTTATGAACACACCTAAACCCTTCAATCATTACTTGTAGCCTTAAACAATCAAGAAAAATGCAGCCACATTTTGTTAGAAACTGCTTGAGAAGGTTTGTGCTGACTAAACCTATCACTAAGGTAAGGTTAGATCTGTGACTCCAAGACATACCAGAAAAATGAGAACCTTGAAAAAATCACCTCTAAAAATAAAGTGATGAAACCCTCATTAGTGCAGTAAGGTAAACTGTACCTTGGACTGTACAACAGGTTACTTTAGTAAGTCATTAACTTATGTTTATTGCCTTTATATTTTTTTCCTTTTACTATTTTAAGAAGACAGCCAGGATCATGTTCTCCTACCCCTGGAGCTCAAGTTTGCAGGAGAGAAGGCAGAATTGCCGAAGACAACTCTCCCTCCAGGTTTTGGGAATTAGATGCTCCAAGGCCCCCTTGTTTGAGAGGATTGGGCTTGTTCAGCCCAAAGAATTATGGAGATAAAATGATCTTCTAAGACTGGGAAAGTGGGAGTGGGTAGGTAAGTTCCAGTAAGGAATGTTCCCATTCCCTAGCAGCTGCCTTGGAGGAGCACCACATCAGAACTGAGCCTGGTGTGATGCACGTCAGCGTGGAGACTTAGGTATGGGGCTGCCCCTCCTCTGCCAAGATCCCAAGGAAAGTGGAGCTGTCCAACTTCCAGAGATAACATGGGCTTGGACACTGAGCAGCTCAGTGGACCTCCCTGAACCTTCTACATTGCATAAGCCTTCTAGGGGCTGGAGCAGGGAAAGAGGGAGCCCCTATAATTATGGAATTTTAATTCCACCCCTGCCCTGCAGTAATTGGCAGTTTGGAGTCAGACTTAATTTAATTTACAAAATGTGATTAGTCAAATATGGTAGAATAAAATTGTACCCAATACAACTGTGCACATGATAGCAAAATATCAGCTTGAAATGAATGGTCACATATGGGTTTGGGGAGTAGAGCTGTAAGAATCTGTCCAATCCCTTTTTTTGTCTTTGCTTTTCTCCTTTGTGAAACCCCCCATGCTGGATTATTTTCAACATGCTCGTAAGTGCTTACTACCTTTTTGGTACAAATGGCCCCCAGTGGAGCTAAGCAGTGTCCATGAAGACAACTGGGGGCCATGAGCAGACCAAAGAACTACAAAGAAGGAAAGAGGGAAGAGAAGGCAAAGAAATGAAAAATAAGGGAAAGCTTCAAGGAGAGAAATTGGTAACTACCAAGAGCACCCGCAACCCTATGCGTAGGCAGAGCAGACGTACTGGTGTGGCAGGCGTTCTCGAGCCTGGCCAAGGGAAGACATTCCTGCTCTTCCCCTTTTCCTGTTTTCTCCATCTCTTCTACTTTCTATTCAATCAGCCCCTGATGATCAACACCCTCACCTGCCCGCAGGCAACAGACCCCTTATTTCATAGTCCCACCTAGCTTGGGAGGAGGCCATTGGGAAAAGGTCTGGGGAGGAACCACACCCAGACGTGAGTTTCAAATCTGGCACTGCCAACTAGTGGCCCCGTGCCTTGGGCACCAGATCCTCGAGAGTCTAGGACAGGGCCACATTCGAAGCAGGAGCCAGGAAATGGCTCACTGACCAACACTACCAAATCACCTCCTCCTTGTTATTTTACTTCCGACCTTTGGGTTCTGCAGACCTTTAGTCTTAAAAACACATGGGTGAAATTTGAGGGCTGTCAGAAGAGAGGTTACAAGGCACTAAAGAGAACCCACCTAAATGATTTCACATTCATATCTGTAAGCAGCCCTGATCGTGGTTCTTTCTCTAGTCCACTGGTTCTCAGATTTTATGAGGCATCAGAATCACCTGGAGAGCTTGTTAAAACATGGATTTCTGGGCCCCACCCCTATAGTTTCTGACTCAGGAGGTCTGGGGAGGGGGGTGAGGCAAAAGGTCCCAGGTGATGCTGGAGCTGCCGGTCCAGGAACCACTCTCGGAGAACCACCAACCTAGTCCACTTTCTTGCTGGAACCAAGCCACTTTCTTGCTTTTATAATTTCACTTTCTATTTAAAACTCTTCAGCTCCCTGTAAGATGTATTTTGAGGCATCAACTGCAACGGTAAGATGGTCAAGCTTTTTTGTTTAGTGGAGAGGACCCTCTCCTCTTATGGTGCTTCCTTGAGGATGTAATAGGCTGAGAGAAGGCTGACCTTTTGATTTAACAATGCAAGGTCTCTTGCCTTCTGACCCTTGGATCTGTGAACATTTACCTCCAGAATGAGCTCAGGGGTCTCCAGGTGTTCGGGAGACAAACACAAGGTGCATCCGTTTATCGCTCAAGAAGACAAGAGAAGTTGTCATTGCCTGTCCTCCACTTTACTACAGAAATTTGTGTGAAATTCTGTCCATGCTTTGTACACACTTGCATGCTACCTATGTATGCATGTTAATCTATAATGCTTACTCACTAACAAGTTGTGTTCTCTCTCTTCTCTCTTCAAAGGGTTTGTGGTTTCATTTCCCTAGTACAACCCTAACCCTTTGCTCCCATCATAGGGGTAAATTCCTGCCAGCCTATGCTCATGCAATTAGATTCTGTCTCCCAGGATCAGACTGAGAGACATGGTCTACAGAGAGAGAAAGGCAGACAGACATAGACAGACAGAGAGGCAGATGTGCACAGAGAAGCCAAGGTGTCTGTTCCTCCATGTGGGGTCCAGCCCCAGGGAGTTCCAGCTGCATTCCTGCCTTGGGCTCTGCAAGCTACTTCATGTCCTGCCCAAATCCCCTTTTGTGCTTAAGCAAATTGGCTTTGGATTTCTGCTAATTGCAACCAAAATAACCCACACTGAGATACTCCCCATTGCCCTTGTAATGAAGTCCAGATCCCTGGACATAGTAGTAAAACCCTTCACCATCTGGTGCCTCCATTTTTTACCTCAACATGTTAACCCCCTACTCTGTTTTTCAGCCGTATTGAACTACTTTTTAGCTCTTTCTACTCTTCAGGCCATGGGCATGATGTTTTCTCTCTGTTTATAATACTCTTTTCTCCCCATCTTTGCCTGACCAATCCCTATAGACCTTCAGAATCAGTATAGATGTGTCATTTCCTCCAGGAAGCCCTCCCAGATACGCAGCTTATTCTCCATACTTTTGGAGTACCTTTAACTCCCCTCTTCCTAGCACTTACATAGGACGTTATAATTGCCTGTTGACTTATCATTCTTCCTCCCTAGATAGTGAGCTCTGTGAGGGCACAGACTCAGCCTCGATTGCTATTGTACCTGGGTGTCTAACACAGTGCCTGGTACATGGCCCACACTCAATAAATACTTGTCAAATGAATGAATGACGTGCCTTCCTTTCAATCAATCACCTCCCCAGCAGCAGACTGACAATGCTGAATAGAAAAAATGAAAAGTACTTTGGCCTCAAGCTATAGACTATGATTTAGAAATACTCTTGAGATCAAGAATCAGATATCTCCATGGTTTGGGAATATCCAATTACCTTCATTGTATCTTTTTTTCCCTTATTTATTGATTGTGCCAGAGTTTCTAATTAGCGAAAAGACCTCATGCATTTATTGACTCAAATGTACTGCATCACTAGGGAGATTTTAAGAATAAGGCTAGAATTTAGCATATCAGAAATTCAGTCCATCTGAGATCTCTCAAAGAGGTTTGCCCTTGGGTCATTTAGCACAGACTTTCATAGTCACTGCAAACTGTTGTCATGGTAATCATGGAACCTTTCATGATTTTCGTATATGAGTTAATGAAGATACTGGAAACAGCCCAAAGGAATTCATACTTGGGTGTGCATTTGTCTCCATATTAACCCAATTATTGTTTTGAACACACATCTGCCCGAGGGCTGGTCCTCTTGGCTCTTGGTCCTGACAGAAATAAACAAACAACAGATTCCTTTTTAGTATTTCGGCCTAGGAGGCTGTGGATGGTTGCCCTTTTGGTCTCATTTCAACAGGAAATCTCTCATGGATGGTTTAAAGGAGCAGAAGGAAAAACGGTGGTTGTGTGTAGCAAATCTCTTTCTTTTATTTAAAATGATTAATATTGCTGATTTCAAGGCACCTAAATTTAATGCCTATAAAGAAAGTTTCAGTTGTAGAGAGCACAGAACATTGATTATATCTAAAGCCTTTCTTTTATGGTTCTTGATAAACATACCTTAACTCAAGCTTCTATCAAGCCTATAAATTTGGATCCAGATACCCCAGTATGCTCACAATATTTAAGTGTGAGATTTTCCATCTGTGTCCTGTCCTGCTAGTTATTTCCCAATACCCATTTCTCCCTTCTTTCCCAGTAATAGAACCCCTTACTTTTGACAAGGCACGTGGATGTTTGAACTCAAGACATTTCCCACTCTACCTTACTGCTGGCCAATGGTATTTAAGTGGAAAGGGTGTATTCAACTTTCTGGATGTATCTTTAAGGGGAGCTAGTATATGCCTTCCTCCTAACTGGAATGTAGATATGATGGATGGAGCTGGGGTAGCCATTTTGAACAATGAGTAGGGAACCACTTTGAGAATGGCAGAATTACAAGACAGAAGTCTGGGTCCCTGAAATTTGTAAAGTTTCCATAAAAGCGCAGACTGATTATATTTACAGGAGCGAGAAAGAAACTTCAGTTTTATGTAAATAACTATTATTTTGGATTTTCTGTCATCTAATCTTAACTGACATACCACACAAAAGTGAGATTTATTTTTTCTCTTTCCTTTGATTGGGTGTGAAATCTCATGGGCTCCTCTGTAAGACTTACCTTCTGATTCCAGAGCATGCTAGAAGATGGGCAAGTTTGCTGGATCTTTGCATTAGCCAGACTGAATTTTCTGGCATGGGGAATTGAGACAGTATGTCAATGGCAGGGAAATAACCTATTCAGCTTGGCCATAGAGACATAGTGTTGCCTGATCTTTGTACGTGCATTTTGAATTTTTCTACCTTTTACCCTAAAATCAGGACCCTTATCTCAAATACTTTTTGGAATGTGGTAGGTGATGAATAAGACTCATTACGAATTAGTCTGAGTGGAAAGTAATTGAGATAGAGACAAAAAACAACACAAAAAACCACCTTCTGTATTATCTGAAATAAGTGTGACAACCCTCCAAATGGGAGAGGGAGAAACAAGCCTTCTGCCAGCAAGGAATTGCAATTTTACTTACTGAACTTGAGCCTTTTAATCTTCTTTGTCATTTCTTTATTTGAATGTATTCCAGTCACCAGCAAAACTACATGAAGAAAATACACACAAAAAATCTGATCAATATTACTTTACCTAAATGTTTTCTCTCTTTTGACCCTTACGTTTGCTTTGATCATACATAAAGAATTCTTACTGATGGAACTAATTTTCCCTTATACAGTCACGTATTGCTTAACGGCAGGGATATGTTTTGAAAAATGCGTTTCTAGGTGATTTCATCGTGCGAACATCGTAAAGTGTACTTATGCAAACTTAGGTGGGATAGCCTAGTATTCCTAGGCTACAAACCTGTACAGCACGTTACTGTACTGAACACTGTAGGCAATTTTAACACAATGGTAAGTATTCATGTATCTAAACATATATAAACATAAAAAAGGTACAGTAAAAGTACAGTATAAAAGATTTAAAAAATTGTATACCTGTATTTTGTAGCCTAGAGTCTGGACCGAAAGTTGCTCTGGGTAAGTCAGTGAGTGAGTGGTGAGTAAATGTGAAGGCCTAGGACATTCCTGTGCATTACTATAGGCTATAAATACTGTATGCTTAGGCTACACTAAATTTATAAAAAATATTTTTTTCTTTCATAATAAATTAACCTTAGCTTACTGTATCTTTTTCACTTTATAAACATTAATTTTTAAAAACTTTTTGACTCTTTTGTAGTGACACTAGCTTAAATCACAAACACATTGTACAGCTGTACAAAAATATTTTCTTTCTTTGATCACTCCACGAGCTTTTTTCTATTTTAAAACTTTTTAATTTTATTTTTTACTTTTTAGACCTTTGTTAAAAACTAAGACACAAAGCACACATTAGCCTAGGCCTACACAGGGTCAGGATCATCAATATTACTGTCTTCTACCTCCACATGTTGTCCCATTGGAAGGTCTTCAGGGGTGGTAGCAGGCATAGAGCTGTCATCTCCTGTGATAACAATGCCTTCTGTAATACCTCCTGAAGGATTTACCTGAGGCTGTTTTACAGTTAACTTTTTTAATGAGTAGAAAGAATACACTCTAAATAATGATGAAAAATATATTAATAGTATAGTGTACATAAACCAATAACATAGTCGTTTATTATCATTATTGTTAGGCTGAACCCAGAAGCTAGTGAAAAATTCCATGGGAACTTTCCCTTTAAACTCCCCCACCTGCTTTGAGGGCCCGCCCAAATCCTCCCATAAAAGCCCTAGACACCTGCCATTTCGGGGCTGATGCCATTTTTGGACTCAGTCCATCTGTAAGCAGATGTTAAAATAAACTTCTCTCCATCTACCTCGGCCTCATGCGTTCCTCCCTGGGCATTTCTAACAATTATCATTATCCAGTACTATGTACTGTACATAATTGTATGTGCTATACTTTTATATGACTGGCAGTGCCGTAGGTCTGTTTACACCAGCATCGCCACAAACACTTGAGTAATGCATTGCAGTATGACATTAGGATGGCTCCGATGTCATTAGGCAATAGGAATTGTTCAGCTCCATTATAATCTTATGGGACCACCGGTCTGTCGCTGACCAAATCTCCTTATGCGGTGGGTGAGTGTATTAAGATTGGCGAGATGAGATGTACAGTTTGCATACTATCTTAGCCTCTGCTGAAATGTCCTTTCAAAAATACCTCTTGGGTACTTGTCCTTTGTTTTTCTGTCTTTAAATTTCACTACACTAACCCTACACTCTGCACTTTCCAAAGGAGGGAGTGTGGGCCTAGAGAAGTGCGCTCAGCCCCTTACGCTCCTTCCTCTGTCCCATGGCAGGTTTCCAAATGGCCATTTTCCAAACAGCCAGAGCACTGCACGTGCATGTGTGTGTGCACATATGTGTGTGTGCATGTACATGTGTGCCCATGTGAGGATGCTTGAGGGAAGGCTGAATGGAAGGGATGGGGGAAAGGGAGCCAAGGAAAAAGGGCCTGGGGGGAAGAGGGGGCTCATCACAAGGTCTGTGGCGGACCCCAGCACCCCCCGGTGGTCCACTGTAGAGGCCCTGCTTCTGGGCCCCACCGAGGCCAACTGCGGGTAGTTGAGCTTCCTTCTCAAGAACAGGAGCAGAACCTCCAACAGCCTTCGGACACTGCTGTCCTTCGGGAAGTATTAATACATTGGTAGGTGAAGGGAGAACTCCTTACCCTTTTTAATTTAAAATCACATTACCTGTTCTTTTTCAAGCACTTAAGATGAAATTGAGCCTTGTGTTTAAAAAATAATAATGTTGACTGTTTTTCCTCTTATTATAAAAATAATGCATGTTCTTTGTAGAAAAATGTGAAAAACAAAAAGAGTACAGAAAATATGGATGGACAGAAAAGCACAATATTTTCTGGTCTTTTTCCACACTTATATGGGTACTTTGAAACAAACATTTGATCACACTCATACTGTTTACAACATTTTATAACTTATTTCTCTTTAAGGATATATGCCAACATTTTTTTCTTGTCATCGAATGTTCTTCCCACAGTAACTTTTAACTGCGCACCAAGTATTGCACTATATGGATGTATGGTAATTTAGCCAATCCTCCATTTAGTATAAATAGTGTAATCTTTGAACAGACTCATTATTACTTCCTTAAAGTAAATCTCCAAATAGAATTTCTTGTCTGAAATTCATGTCCACTTAAAATTTTGATGCATATTATGAAAATTTCTCATAGCAATTTTTTATTACAATGTATGAAAATGCTCACTTCTTTATACCTACACTGCCTGCAGATAGAAAAGCAGCATCTTTCCTTTCAAAATACTAGTCAGTTCTCTATTCTTCCTTCTTCTCCAGGCATTTTTCTACCTCATGCACTCAAAGGTGGCGCTGCTTTAACTTACTTCCCTTTTAGAACAGTGCTTCTGAGAAACTCACTTTCTGGGTGGAGTTGAGGCTCTGGAGGTGAGCATGGGGAAATAGAGCAATCAAAATAGGCATTTTACCTCCTAGTTTGTGCGTTTATTTTTGACTGAACACAGATGCTCAATTTAGGTATGAATGGACTTAGGAATTCTTGAATTGGTAACTATTTTTGAAGGAAAAAGTGGCAATGCCACCAAGTGTTTAAGGAAACTTTTTATTTATCTCATGATTATCTAGGTGCTGAAGACTGAATGTTTGCCCCCCAAAATTCATATGTTGAAATCCTAACCCCCAATATCATGGTATGAGTAGGTGAAGTCTTTGGGAGGTGATTAGGTTGTAAGGGTAAGCCCTTTTGAATGCAGTTAGTGCCCTTATAAAAGGCACCCCAGAAAGCTAGCTTGTCTCTTCTGTGATGTGAGAACATGGCAAAAAAATTGCTATCAATGAACCCAGAAGCAGACCCTCCCCAGAATCTGAATCAGCCAGTGCCTGGGCATTGGACTTCTTAGTCTCCAGAACTTTGAGAAACAAATTTCTGTTTTTCATAAGCCACCCAGTCTATTGCAGTTTTTAAAAATAGCAGCCTGAATGGACTAAGACACTAGCTAATCTGTGCCAATGATGCGGCCTTTGAATTATCTCCAATTTTGACTCTTAGCACTAGTTGAGGCCTGGCCAGTTGACATACCATGTCCTACATCAAAGAGAACTGAATGGGGACCAAAAGTCTGGCCAAGTAGAATGAAGGCAGACATTTTTTAGGTGCTATTTACTTGTGGGGTTTGGGTGGGTCAGAGTGTCCTGGAGGTCTAATTTTTATAGTAGTCTCTTGTCACTTAATTCTGTGCAAAGATCACATTTTCATTTTATGTGTGAAAAATAAATATCTATAAACCTAGAATATTTTTAAAAAAATAAGTACTAAATAAATATATAGAAAAAAATTAGGCAAGTAGAGGGAGTAAGTGAAATAATGAATTTGGGTATCAATTCTTGTTAAAAACCAAATACTGTTCTTCTTGGCCTCTGTGTCTGTGGCAAGTGGTTTATAAGTCCTGGTATCATTAGGACTATAAATATTTATGTAAGACCACCCCATCACTTGCTTTTGGTTGCCCCAGACCTTCCAGGCTGAAAACATGCATAGCTGGGTTCAGCTAACAGCAATGGTTAATAAAGCTAATATCTTCAGTGGTACACACAGGTTCTCCCCTCAGCTTCTGTGCTTGTTAATTAAAGCTGCCCAGAAACCACTCCTCAAGGGAGGGCTTGTCAGTAAGGTCCACAAATGTGCTTGTGCCCTGGAGCAAGTCTTCATTCCTCACCAGCAAGACCACTCTTGCTACATTGGAAATGGTAAATTGCATGTTGAATTGGGTGAAACAAAATCAGTCTTGTGTTCATTTTCCAAGGACGCCTCGCAGAGCACCGAGGTGGATGTCTGATGTTCACTTAAAGTGGAAAGCATCAGGCAGGTCTGAAAGCCAGTCACTTTTGTGAGAGTAGTTAATTATCTGGCTACTGAGGCCATGAGTGTCTAGAAAACTTGAGGAAATTAAGTCTAGAATCCAAAGTTCCAGGGCAATCATGATTTACCAGCTCTGCAGCAATGCTTCTCAATCTTCTAAAATCCAGTGTTCCAGTTTTGAATAACAAAGAGTTCTTTTCTTTGTTTAGTAGTGCTTTAAATTTCAAAGTAAATTAAATGCTAGAATTATTTTTTCAAATAAAATTTTCCCCCCACTTCATTCTCTGTGTTCCTTTCTAGTGTGACAATCGGTATAGTTAAGATATCTGAGATGTACTTGTTTTTAAATCCAATTTAAAAAGTTGATTATACTGATAATTTATAGGGAAAATATAAATGAATACACCTGAAATATTATTCAATCTTATTAATGATAAAAATGCAAGCTAAAGCAAAATGAGGGGATGTTTCCCCATATCATGTCAGTAAATATGGAACACAAAATTATACTTAATCCTGGCAGGGATTTGGGATTAGGGCATTCTTGTACCCTGTTTGTGAAGTCTAAGCAGATAGAGCCATTCTGGAAAGCAATTTGGTAATGTATTTCAAGAGCCTTAAAAACATTTATATTCTTTGACCTAGAAAATATACTCCTAGGAATATATCCCAAGTTATAAACAGAGATATAGACAAAGATTTATGTAAAAAATGCTCATTATAGCATCATTTCTAATGGCAATCTGGAAATAATGAAATGTTGAAAATGTGCCAACAATGGGGGAATCCTAAGCATTTCTTACAAATGATGTGTAGTAGAATATTAAATTACCTGTGAAGTGCTCAGCTTTAACCTTAGGAATGATTTTGACAACATTACAATATATGCAGAGAAATAACTGGAACAAACATACCAAAATGTTAATAATGGTGGAATTATGATTTCTATTTTATATTTTCTATATTTTCCCCTTTTATATTATAGTTCTTATAATATAAAGATATTATAATATAAAAATATATGTTTTATATAGAATATGTTTCTTCTATAATTATAAAAAGATATAATTTTAAAAAATTTGGCCATATTGAAATCTCATAGATTTGTGATAATGAAAAGTACTTTCTAAAATTATTGGCATGATTTATCTGTGCTCATGTTTTCCAGTTTTTCTGTCAGTAATGAATTATAATCAGAACCCATCTACTTTCAAGAAAAGACATGAAGTGCCAGAACATCTAATCAGTGACCAAATCGGTAAGTACTTACTGAATACTTACTATGTGCCTAGAACTTTTATAGCACTGCCTCATTTTAGCCCATAAACTTCTTGTTAGATCTTTTTAGAGCCCCTCAATATACTAACACAGGTAATATTCACAATGCCTCCTTGAAAACTGATTTATAAGGCACATCATTTTAAAACAGTTCAAGTTTCCCTAATGCTTTAATTTGGGATTATGTACTCAATGAAAAATTTAGCATCAAATAAGCCAGAACTTCCTAGCAAAGATATGACTTCTTATTCTCTACAATCATATAAATCATAAAATTATGCTTCAAATCATAGAATATTTAAAGCTGGGAGGAGCTTTGGAGGTCATTCTTTATTTTATAGAAAGGAAACCAAGGTCAAGGTTAACACTTTAGCTAAAGCTGCAGTCATCTGGGCACAGAAATTGGAACCAGAATGCAAGTTTGCTGGCTACAGTTGTAGCCTGTTTATTCCACTTATTCCTACTAAGTGCACGTGTTGATGGTACTGCAATAATAATGAGTGGCATAAAACTCTGCTCTATCACACGTTTAAACCTATCTAAAACAAGAATGCTAGCTCTGGTATATATTAATTCAATACTTAATTGATGTTAATTTAGAGGGCTTTTGGAGGATCATTGGATGGCTCTGGTACCTTAAAAATCCAGCATCCCTAAGGACAATTATTTATTTACCAATATTTCTTGAGTGCCTATGACATGTGCTGAGCACTGGAGATACAACAACGAGCAAGATACAGCTCCTGCCCTCAGTGAGTTTACAGTTTTTAGGGAACCAGACCAAGGACAAGGCCAGTATGATGCAGCTAGGATGAGAATAAATACGGGGCACCTAGGGAGCACACAGGACAATGACCCAACCTGATGGGGATGGAGGGAAGCTTCCTAGAGGACCAACAGGGTTTGTGAGCGTGTGGGGTGTCCTGGAGTGAGAGGAAGAGCATTCCAGGAAAGGGAACAGCAGCTCAAAGGCCTGGAGATGAGCAACAACGTGGCCCTCAGGGAAATTAGAAGTTCACTGCCAGGGTGGGGGCTGTGGAGAGGGACAAGAGTTGGGGGGTGGGGAGTGAGCAAGAGCCGTATCAGGTGGGCCTCATATGCACGCGAGGTACTTTAGGAAGCTTGGACTCCATCCTAGAGGCCGAGGGAAAACACGGAGTTTCAGTCAAGAGAGCCAAAGAGTGGTGATCAGATACAGGCTTTAAGAGATTATAGGGGTATGGTGGAGAATGAGTTAGAGGGACAAGGGTCTGGGGGAGAGAGGCCATCATAGAGCCCAGAGGAGGGGTCACAGGGGACTTAAGGACATGGCTGTGGGACAGAGAGAAATGGGCAGAGGAGAGAGAGCAGGGAGGCAGCTGTGTGAGGACTTAGAAAAGGGAATTGTGAATAAGAGTCTCATTTTTTTTCATTAATAGATTGATTTGTTATTTCCCCTCCAGCTTTATTAAAGTATAAGTGACAAATAAAAATTGTATATATTTATGGTGTACATGATATTTCAATGTATGTGTATATAGTGGAATGACTAAATCAAGCTAATTAACATATCCATCATCTCACACAGTGGTCCCCAATCTTTTTGGCACCAGGGACCAGTTTCATGGAAGACAGTTTTTCCACGGACTGGGGGTCGGGGGGATGGTTTCAGGATGATTCAGGTGCATTACATTTTTTTGTGCACTTTATTTCTATTATTATTACATGGTAATATATAATGAAATAATTATACAACTCAGAATCAGTGGGAGCCCTCAGCTCATTTTCCTGCAACTAGATGGTCCCATCTGGGGGTGATGGGAGACAGTGACACCTGAAGTGTGCTGCTTATGTCCAGTCTACTCTGTAATCTCATTTTGGTTGCTGTCTCTGCAGAAAACCCTGCTTCACAAAGATAGGATGTTGGAAGTGGAAGCAGGCTTTTCAGTGCTTTTGTGGCAATCTCAGGATATTCTGCTTTGACTTTAATCCAGAACATATAAAGATTTGAAATTGTCTCAAACATACTTTTAAGGCCACCGTCATTTGCAGCCTCAAGCAGTTGATCCTCTTCTAGCACAGACAAAGTCGATTCACCTGGCTTTTTCACAAATGGGTCGCGGATCCATTCCTTCCCAGTTTGGGGGTCTTTTATGGTTGGGAAGTAATGGTCAAACTCTTTTGAAAGCTGAGATAGGTGATCATGCACCAGCTGGAAGAAAGAAGGCCCTGGCTCAGTCTCTTTCAAAATCTCTGCTAATGTTTGAAACATGTCAACAATCCCAATGTTCACTCATTGCCCCCAGGATTCCAGTTTGGCTTTGAGTGTAGCCACTTTATCTGCTGACTTGAACACAGTTTTCATTCTTCCCTGACGTGACAGATTGAGTTCGTTGAGCAGGTTGAATATGTCAAACAAGTAAGCAAGTTTTGCGACCCATTCTGTGTTGCTGAAATGTGCTGCCAGTGGTGATTGTTTTTCTAAAATAAATCTCTGGAGGGGCTCTCGTAACTCAAAAACTCTGGCCAGTGATCAACCTTTAGAACGCTGTCTCCCTTCTGTGTATAAGAGAAGATGTGTGTGCTGTGCATCCATCTCCTCACAGAGCTGCGTGAACAGATGTGAGTTAAGGGCATGTACCTTAATGTGGTTGATAATTTTAATCACATCCTGCAAAACGTTGTTTAGTTCGGGTGACATTTTTCAGCTAGCCAGCTTTTCTCTATGGATAACACAGTGCGTAGACTCACATTCGGAAGCGACCTCCTTGACCCGAGTAGTGAAACCAGAAAGCTGTCCAGTCATGGCAGCCGCTCTGTCCATGCATATACCAACACAAAGTGACCAATTCAGTTTTCCTGATATGTAATCATTCAAAGACTTGAATAGTTCTGCAGCTGTGGTGTTGGTTGGCAACAAAAGTGCACATAACATATCCTCACGCACATCCTCCTGAAAAATATATCACACAAAAACAGGCATTGTTGCCTTGTTGTCAACATCAGTAGACTCATCAACCTGGATTGCGTACCACGGTGACTCATTAATCCTCTCTAACAATTGTGCCTCAATATCCTCTGCTATTTAATCAATTCATCTAGTTATGGTGCTAGCCACAAGAGGAACACGTGCCATCTTTTGAACTTCAGCCTCTCCTGAAAGTTAATGGCAAATGTCCTTAGCAGCAGTCAGGATCAACTCTTCACCAATAGTAAAGGGCTTCTTAGCTTTAGCAATGCAGTTAGCCACTAACAATGATGCTCTCAGTGCAGACACATTTGATGAAGTGGTGGCCTTCAATAATTGCTTCTGTTCTTTGTGTTCCCATTTTTTTCTTTTGAAAAACTCCAAAGGCTTGTCTTTTAATGCAGGGTGCTTGGTCTCCATGTGGCAAAGCAGTTTTGAACGTTTTATGGCTTCGTTGGCTAGCCAGTCGCCACATATTATACAAAGCAGGCTTGGAGAATGTGAATCACCTGTTGTAATGAACCCATAATTTAAGTAGGACTCTTGGTATTTTCTTTTAAATGCAGCTGTCATTTTGTTAGCAGTCTTGAGTCTTCTGCTATCACATCATTGGGTCTTTCCCCCTTTGCAAAGAAGCTCTCCAGTGACATTTGTTTTTTACTCGTTTCTGCTAGGGTTAGCTTGTGGGCTTATCAAAACCGTGACTAAGACAAGTGTGCAGTGCGGGAAGGAGGCATGGACAGAAGTGGGAAATAAAATAATGGGAGGGCCATGCACAGACTAAAATAAGTGTTGAATTCTGACTTAAAGCCTGCCACCAGATGCAGCTGTACAATTGAAGTACATCAACTCACTTGCCACTATAAAGCCTGCCACCAGATGTAGCTTAATTGTCACTTCCCACTCACTGATAGGGTTTTGATATGAGTCTGCCAGCAATTGATTTATTATGGTCTATGTGCAGTCAAACCTCTCTGCTAATGATAATCCGTATTTGCAGCTGCTCCCCAGTGCTGTTATCACCACCTCAGCTCCACCTCAGATCATCAGGCATTAGATTCTCATAAGGAGCACACAACCTAGATCCCTTGTGTGCACAGTTTGGGGTACGGTTCGCGCGCCTATGCGAATCTAATGCTGCTGCTCGTCTGACAGGAGGTGGAGGTCAGGTGGTGATGCAAGTGATGGGTAGTGACTGTAAATACAGATGAAGCTTTGCTCGCTCACTGCCAGCTCACCTCCTGCTGTGCAGCCTGGTTCCTAACAGGGCACAGACCGGTGCCAATGTACAGCCGGGGCGGTTGGGGACCACAGGTCTCACATACTTAATATTTTTTTTTGTTGTTGTGAGAACATTTTAGTTTTACTCTCTTAGCGAATTTCAAGTAAACAATACAGTATCATAAACTATAGTCATCATGCTGTAAATTAGATTCCCAGAACTTATTCATCTTATAACTGAAAGTTTATACCCTTTGACCAACATCTCCCAATCTCCCCCACCCCACAGACCCTGGCAACCCACGATTGTACTTTCTGCTTCCATGAATTTAACTTTTTTAGATTCTATTCCATATATAGGTGAGATCATACAGTATTTGTCCTTGTGTGTCTGGCTTATTTCACTTAGTATAATGTCCTCCAGTGTCATTCGTGTCACAAATGGCAGGATTTCTTTCTTTTTAAGGCTGAGTAATGTTCCATTGTATATATACACCACATTTGCTTTATCCATTCATCCACTGATGTACACTTAGGTTGATTCATCTCTTGGCTATTGTGAATAATGCTGCAG
The DNA here is from genome assembly GCA_023783475.1 of Daubentonia madagascariensis. Taxonomy (NCBI): domain Eukaryota; kingdom Metazoa; phylum Chordata; class Mammalia; order Primates; family Daubentoniidae; genus Daubentonia; species Daubentonia madagascariensis. Next base: position 31,165,711 of record JAKFHU010001035.1, on the reverse strand, counting down.
TGAACTTGGGAGTGCACATATCACTTCAACATACTGATTTCATTTCCTTTAGATATATACCCAGATGGGTGATTGTGGAATCATATGGTAGTTCTATTTTTAAGTTTTCGAGGAACCTCCATATTTTCCGTATGGCTGTACTAATTTATATTCTCACTAACAATTTACAAGTGTTGTCTTTTCTCCACATCCTTGCCAATACTTGTTATCTTTTGTCATTTTGATAATAGCCATTCTAGGTGTGAAGTGATATCTCATTGTGGCTTTAATTTGCATTTCCCTGATCATTAGTGATGTTGAGCATTTTTTAATATACCCGTTGACCATTTGTATGTCTTATTTTGAGAAATGTCTGTTAATGTCCTTTGCCCATTTTTAAAATCAAGTTATTTTTTTTCTTGCTGTTGGGTTGTTTGAGTTCTTTATATATTTTGGATATTAACCCCTTATTAAATATATGGTTTGTTAATATTTTCTTCCATTCCAAAGATTGTCTCTTTACTCTGTTGATTGTTTCCTTTGCTGTGCCAAAGCTTTTTAGTTTGATGCAATACCATGTGTTTACGTTTGCTTTTGTTGCCTGTGCATTTGGGGCCATATCCAAAAAGTCATTGCCCAGACCAATGTCAAGAAGTTTTTTCCTTATGTTTTCTTTTAGTAGTTTTAGAGTTTCAGGTCTTATGCTTAAGTCTTTCATCCATTTTGCATTGGTTTTTGTAAATGGTGTGAGAGAAGGGTCCAATTTCATTCTTCTGCACATGGATATCCCATTTTCCCAACACCATTTATTGAAGAGAATGTTCTTTCCCCATTGTGTGTTCTTGACACCTTTGTTAAAGATCAATTGACCATAAATGCATGGATTTATTTGTGGGCTCTCTGGTATGTTCCATTGGTTTATGTGTTTGTTTTTATGCCAATACCATGCTGTTTTGATTACTATATCTTTGTGGTATATTTTGAAATTAGGTGTTATGATGCCTCCACCTTTGTTATTTTTGTTTAGGATTGCTTTGGCTATTTGGAGTCTTATGTGGTTCCATATGAATTTTAGGATTTTTTTTTTCTATTTCTGTGAAAAAATGCCATTGGAATTTTGATAGGCATTGCATTGAATCTGTAGATCGCTTTGGGTAATATGGACATTTTAACAGCATTAATTCTTCCAACCCATGAACATGGGATATCTTTCCATTTATTTGTGTCTTCTTCAATTTCTTTCATCAGTGTTTTATAGTTTTTAGTGTATAGATCTTTCACTTCCATGGTTAAATTTGTTCCTAAGTATTTTTTTGATGCTATTGTAAATGGGATTGTTTTCTTAATTTCTTTTTCAGATAGTTCATTGTTAGTGTATAGAAATGCTACTGATTTTTGTATGTTGATTTTGTATTCTTTAACTTTACTGAATTCGTTTATTACTTCTAACAAGTTTTTGGTGGACCCTTTAGGGTTTTCTATATACAACATCATGATCATGTCATCTGCGGAGACAATTTTACTTCTCCCTTTTCAATTTGCATAACGTTTTTTCTTTTTCTTGCCTAATCACTCTGGCTAGGACTTGTAGTACTATGTTGAATAGAAGTGGTTACAGTGGGCATCCTTGTCTTGTTCCTGATCTTAGAGGAAAAGCTTTTAGCTTTTCACTGTTGAGTATGATATTAGCTGTGGGCTTGTCATATATGGCCTTTATTGTGTTAAGATACAGGAGTCTTCTCTTTCTACTTTTATTTCCTACAATTTGAATGAGCAACCCAGAGAGGAAAGGGCAGGCTGAGAAAGGCAGGGCGTGAAGAAGGACAGCCAGGCCTCCTTTATTGGTTCTGTGATGCTGGGGAAGACAGCACAGTGTAAAATGGCCTCAGGGTTTGTTACGTTTTGTTTGTTTTACTAAATCCTATTCCTAACTCCTTGCCCCAACCCCTCACCCATTCCTGTGTTAGCAACCTACTAACCTATAGGTTATTATGAGAAGAGAGGCAGCCTCTCAAAATGGCAAGGTGGAAATGAAGGACCCTGGGCTTTCAAGGTGACTATTACCCAGTGTGCTGGCCAACCCTTTGTTTACCAAAGCAAGCCAGGCATCTAGAACAATTGTAAAGGCAGTGTTGGGGTGGCTGACCCTCAGACCTTGCCCAGCCCCTGAGGACAACAGCAATGGTATGGGAGGGTTTCTGGCCCAGGGGCTTCTTACTCCCACCTGACAGGAGCTGGGGATAGTGCTGCTATGCTCCAGGAGACAGTGGCCTAGCTGAGAGACATGTGGGTTGGACAGAGCTGCCCTAGCTCCCTGGTAGCCATTTTGCAGAGGGCTGGTGATTACTAGCTCAACTGTATAATTTACAGGAGGCTCTGAGAGGAGGTGTGACTTGCCAAAATTAGCAAGTTGATAGTGGAGTCAGGACTAAAATCCATATCCTCCCTCTGAGTCCTGGTCCAGTGCTCCTTCCACCACACCTAGAACCCCCTTGCCCCCCCAGCTGTGTTACTTTCTTGTCTTCCAGTCCCCAACTCTGCCATGTATACTCCCTCTGAACAGACTTTGAACATTCTCACTGTACTGTGGGTTGAATTATGTTCCTGCAAATTCCTATGTTCACTTCCTAACCCCTAGTATCTTAGAATGTGACATTATTTGGAAATAGGCTCATTATAGATAGAATTAGTTAAGTTAGGATGAAGTCGTACTGGAGTAGGGTGGGCTCCTAATCCAGTATGACTGATGTCATTGTAAAAAGGGAGAATTTGGAGACAGACATGCACACACAGGGAGAATACCACACGAAGATGAAGGCAGAGATCGGAATGATGCGTCTACAAGCCAAGAAACATCAAAGAGTGCCAGTAAACCACCAGAAGCTGGGAGAGATTTCTCTCTCATAGCCCTCTGAAGGAACCAACCCTGCTAACATCTTGGTTTTGGACTTCTAGTCCCCAGAACTGGGAGAGAATAGATTTTTGTTGTTCTAAGCCACCCAGTTTGCGGCTTTTTGTTACAGCAGCCCTAGCAAACAAATACAGACTATCTGAAAGGCCTTTGTGCCCTTCTCTGGCAATAGTTTCACAATGACCCACAGGATCACTTTACCTGAAGAGGCCACAGAACAATGAGGCCAAGCTTAACAAAAGATTACCCTTGGACTTATTCCTAGACCCAACAGCATGTGTCTCTTCTAGTTTACCTACTGCTCCTCGAGGGCCTGTCCACAATTTCATTCTGTGGTGATAATGGATAAGTTTAAAGAGTTTCATCTCTAAAAGTATGTCATCAATGGTACAATTAAAGCCATGTTAGTGGCAAGAATTTTTTTATGTGAAATTAAGGAGCAAGAAGATCCCTAAATTCACAATCTGCACATATGCTGTATCTGAAATATTTGCTAGTTGCTGAAGAATACACATAAAGATATGTGTGTATATATGTGTGTGTAATATGTGACAAATAGAGATATATGTGTAATACATACAAAGTATTCGCTTTATGTAAAAGTATTAATATATATGCACATGAATCCTGAATTTGATCTACGCATAACATTCTCACTTAAATATCTTTCCAAAATGTTTATCATAAAAATATACGCTGTATTGTTTATATGCTCTGTCTTTAAAACTTTTCTTGGCCAGATTCCTTGGGCCTTAGGAAAATGTTAGAAGGGTGTCCAGATACGCATATAAAAGTACTTACCAAGGAACATTTCAATAACAGATGCCTTCATAGTGAGAACAACAGTCCCCATAAATATCAAAATGGCACCCTGGGGAGGAAGAAACAATAACGTTATCATATTTCAGCCAGGAGTTCTGAATTGGATGCATAGAGTTTGTGAGTTTGGGCTGCATCGTTTTGCTTTGCCCTCTGGAGTCTTAGGACACCAAGCTGCAGATTTCTGTAAGCAGCTCCTAGAGATGGCAGTGGCCAGTGTGCTGGTGCCCAGAGAATCTATTCACAGTTAGAAAGTGCATTCTAGCTACCAGCCTCTGATTTTTCAGGGATCTGGTCTTTGTTTAGAAAGAGGAAATAACTCTACAATTTCAAGTATATGTCCAGCTAGTCTTCAAATTAGGACAAAAGCCACATTTATGGTATTGAGAAAATATTTTTTAGATTATAAATAAATACTTCATCATTCATTCAATGAATATTTATTAAACTCCTATTATATGGCTATTTTGTTAGGAAGAAGGTGATAAAAATTGAATTAAAAAACAGTTCTCCTAAAAGGCTTACAATTTAATGGAAGTGGAATAACATAGGTAGACACAAATAACCACAACATTAGATCGCCTAAGAGAGCGTTAAGGCCTCATAAGAGTGTAAGGAGAAGTTTATCGAGCAGTGGTTTTCAGACTTCGTATTAGTATCATCAGGGAGTTAAAAAAAATCCTGATGCTCAGGCTATACCCCAGACCAACTGAAGCAGAATCTCTTGGGGTGGGGTCTAGGTATTAAGTTTTTGAAAACTCCTCAGGTAATTCCAACATGCAGCCAAGTTTGAGAACCAGCAATTTAAAGTAGGGCTTCTCAAATCTTAATGTGCGTAGTAATCCCATTAATCCTTATGTGCTAGCAATTTTAAACAATGCCAATGCTAGTAAAACACTCCTCCCCTCTGGGCAGATGGCTCCCATTGTATCCCTTCCCTCCTGTGCTACTGCTGTGTGGCCTAAAGTCAGCATTCTTGGCCCTGCCCTCTGCTATACCCAGTAGTGCACTGGTAAACCTATTCTATGAAAAAAAGCCCTGATTTGTAGTTTGTCAATTTCTGTGGTGTAAATCCTCCTACACTGGCTGATTTTGAAACCACCAAAGTGATGTCACTGAATGGAGATTTGGAAAGAGATAAACTCAATCTGGTACTAGCTAGATTCAGTACAAGCTTGTATCCACTATGTAGATACGGTGCTGTGAAGAGTGTATTGACAAAAAGCAACTAGTAGATTACGGTTGAGATAGTAATAAAAGTACCTGATGCAATTAACTTAAATAAAACTCTTTAGTGTATGAAAGCTTTATTACAAACAATTAAATCAGACAGCAAGTGTAACCCCTAAACAGAATTGATCATGTTGCTAATTTCCAGCAACAATTGCAGTGTGTTAAATTTCCCAATTAAGATAGTTGGCCACTAATTAAGTAACAGTCTTTAGCTTCAAAATAGAAATAAAACCATACATAGCATCCATTTGACAATTGGATGTTTAAATAGCTGAATTATATTTTGGAAAAGTGTGATAACAAGTAATTATTTTTTTGGCTTTTTTTTTTTTATTAACTTGAGAAACTCCAAAACAATTTACATGTCTTCAAGCCTAAATCTTCAATTAACTTTCCTATGGGACAAATGCAGTGTGACAAGCTGCCCTGCTGGACCCACCTACCCCATTGCACTAACTAGCTGTTCCCACTCAGCACTGCAGATTTCATCTGAGTCACCCTTGGCCTCTCTTTCTCACGTGCCCCCTGTCTTATCCATCAGCCAAGCCCGTTGGCTCTGCATTTGTAATGTATCCAGAATCTGACCATGTCTTATCATCCTCACCATTGCCACGTGGCCCAGGCGCCACCTGGTCCCACCTGGATTATTGCAGTTAGCCCCCTGACTAGGCTGTCTCCTTCATCCTCTGCCCTCTGCTGTGCACACAGCAGCCAGCATGATCCTGCTCAAAGTGAGTCGGTTCATGGCATTTCTCGCCTCAAAGCCCTACAGTGGCTCCCACCTTACTCAGAACAAAAGCCAAAGTCTCTACAAGTGGCTCAAGACCCTGCTTGGTTTGTCCACCGCTGACCTTTCTGATCTCACTTCCCACTATTCTCCCTGCCTAGTAAGCTCCAGCCACATTGTCCTCTGGCTGTTTCTGGAACACTCCTCTCACCCCAGGATCTCTGCACTTATTGTATTGCTGTTTCCTCTGCCTGGATGCCCTTTCCCCAGATGAGTATGTGACTTGCTCCCTCATTTCTTTGAAATATTTGCTTAAAGGTTACCTGCTCATGAGACATTCCCTAGCCATCCAACTTAAAATCGCAATGCCCCGCTACCCACTGCCAACCCATAGACCCTATCCTTTTCCTATTCTCCTTTCCTCCATTTACTTATCACCTCTGACATACTCTATAATTTACTTATTTTATTTCATTATTTGTATTCCCCAGTAGAACGCAGGCTCCATGAGAGCAGGGATTTTTTTTTTTTTTTACTTTTTAGGTGCTCAGTAACTATGTGTTAGATCAAAGTGTGAGTAATGAGGGCTCTCCCTTTTCCCTAGGAAATGAAAAAAGGAAACAAAGGGAAGATAATCTTGTGAATACATAAAAACTACTGCATTATATACTTTAAATGGTGTATTTTATGGTGTGTGAATTATATCTCAATAAAGAAATTAATAAAACATTGATATTATTGATTGTCAACAAACACATCCTAAGTGTTCTCAGATGTGTCCTACAACTTTAGAAGTCATAACGGATATGACCTTTACAAGCTGGGATGGATGGATAAAAACCAACCAGATTCCAGGAAACACTGTAACCCTGGAGGGGATATCACCCTAGTGCTGACTCATGGGCAATGGAACCTGACCAGAATCGCTCTGGTCTTTTGGAATCAGAATGTTTTGATGTTTCTTTCTCACCACTGCAATTTCTGTCCTTGCTTGCTCCATTTACTCATATGCTTAAAATGTTAATGTGCCTTTTGAAATGTGCGAAAAGAAAAATTCAAACCCTCACTCAGCCATTTCCAAGGCTGTGGATGAGAACTGCCACCAGCACCATTAAGCAGTTTTTGCAGGTGGTCCAATATCATGGAGCTGTGGGGCACACAGTAACGTCAGCACCTTAATTCCTCATGTGCTCACCAGGGTTCTAACAAAAACTGAACAATAGGAACTTCCAAAAGAATCTGTTACTGATTCATAAATTTATGGGCTGTGCTGGAGATGAATATAAAGAGTCCCAAATACGAAGTTCTGGTGAGGAAAATGAAGCCTGGTTGTAAAAGAAAAGTATGTGTCAGTGTAAGTAGATTAGCATAGCCAATTTAATTAGATCTCTTGTTGCCCAGAGTTAGAAGAGAGCAAGTTGGTAATAAATAATAATATTGCTTTGTTTTTTGTGGTTCTTCACAGTTTTTAAGGTAAAGCAGCTTCATGTGCATTTCTAGAATGTGAGCTCCATTTGTCTGTCTTGTTCACTGTTCAGTTTCTAGAATCTGGAATAGTGCTTGGTAATGGGTGCAACAATACATGTTTGTTGAGAAAATAAGTAAATACAAACTTGTTCTTCGCAGTAAACTTATTTGGGGTGCAGCGTATGCATCATAATTTCCATTTTAAAGATAAAGAAACTGAGGTCTGCAGTGGGTGAGTGACTTATTCAAGGTCATATATACAAGGTCAAGCCCAGGTTTCATGACTCCTAGTCCTGCACCCCTGTCTTTACCCCTTGTTGCATGTAAGATGATCGGCAGGTTGCATCTTGTTGAGATTTAAAAAGCAAAATGGACTTTTCCTTGGATCTTTTTATCATAAAGTTGAAGTTTACAGATAAGAGAGCAAATTGCTCATCGGTAAAAGACATATGAGAGGAATGTCCTTTGTCAAAGGTGGAGGAAGGCTAAAAGGGCAAAGAAAGAGAAAAAGAATTTAAACAGGGAAAACAGAGACCACAGGGAGAAGAATGAGGAAAATACTTGATAATGTTCAGCACTGGTGACCAAGAAGCGTGAAGATTAAAGCAAATCCACATGGGAATTGCATGTGGCAATGCGTGCAAAAGCAACTCACAGTAAGAATGCCTGGCCCCCCCAGATGTTGGTGAGGATGTGGAAGAACTAGAACACACCGCTAATGGGAATGTAAAATGGTACAACTACTTTGGAAAACAGTTTGGTGGTATCTTGAAAAGTTAAGAAGCCAAACATTCCTACCATATGATGCAGCCATTCCATTCCTAGGTATTTTCCTGAGAGAAATGAAAGCATATGTCCAAAGACTAGTGCGTGAATATTTTAAACAGCTTTATTTGTAATAGCCCCACTCTGGGAACAATGCAAAAATCTATTAACAGATAAACGTATAAACAAATTGTGGTTTATCCATACAATGAATGCTACTCAGTAATAAAGAGGAGTGAACTATTGATACACACAGCGTGGATGAATCTCGAAATAATTATACTGAGTGAAAGAAGCCAGACAAAAAGGGAGTACATTCTGTTCAATCTTATTTACATTGCATCCAGACATTGTAAAGTAATCTTTAGCAATGAAGAGCACGTAAGTGGTAACCAGGAGCCTGGGGGAAGGTAGTGGCAGGTCCTGAGAAGAGAAGGACAGGAAAGAAGGATGAAGAAGGACACGTGGAAAATTTGGAGATGGATATGTTCCTTATCTTGATGTGGATATGGTCTCATAGTCTACATATGTCAAAACTTATCAGACTCTTTAAATATGTACGGTTGATGATACATCAATTACAGATCACTAAAAAGGTGAAGCAAATATATATACATATATTCTTTTTTATGCCTAGAGTGTGTTTGGGAGAATTCACTAGAAATCGGTAGCAGTTGTTGCATCAGGGAGTGAGTACTGTGTAAGTGGTGCTCAGAGATGGGAGGGAGTCTTACTGTTTTATTCTATTTAAATCTTTACCGTGTGCATGTATGTCAATAAATCAGAAATGAATAAACTGCAAATAAAAATAAAACAATGATAAAACTCCCCAACTTGGCAGGGGCACTTAGGAGGTACTATTGTTACCACCGTCATTTCCACCATCAAATTTAGCAGTGATTCAGTGAACATCAACCAGATGGAGGCCACAGACTTCATAAGACGTGGTATGTTGGGAAGACTTAACATATACAGACAATGTTGATATCAAATGAGAAGCTGCAGCCGACTCCCAACCCACTCTTGCTCCTTACTGCAGGGCACCCTTCCCTCCACTTGGAAATGATGAGCATCCTAAGCATAGGTCTGATTGTGTACGCACCTGCTCAGCAGTCTTCTTCACGGTCCACTCATCCCCCGCAGAATAAAGCCCAAATTCCTTAGTGAGACAGCACAAACTCTTCGTGAAATGGCCCACCTCATCTTTCAACAGCATCTCACTGCAATTCTCTGTAATCCTCTCCTCTGACCCCAGCACACCCGGCATTTGGTCTTTTCCCCCCACCCCGCCCATCAATACCCGGGCTCATGCTCCTGTTATCGTTCTATCTGGACTACCTTACCACCCTCACAGGCCTTTCACCATCCTGTCTGTAAGCTTTAGCTCATGGGCTGTCTCTTCTATTTAAATCTCTCTGATTTCCTGAAGTCAAAATTCATCTTCTTTCGTGCATCCATTAATTGTTCAAAAAATTTGCATGTGTGCTATGTGCTAGGCAGAGAGGAACAAGATGCAGGTCCCAGCATCAAGTTGCTTTGAGTCTTCTAGACCAGTGGTCCCCAACCTTTTTGACACTAGGAATAGGTTTCATGGAAGACAGTTTTTCCATGGATGGGGTGAGGGGCATCGCTGCCTTGGCTCCACCTCAGATCATCAGGTGTTGGATTCTCATGGGGGGCACAACCTAGATCCCTCGCATGCACAGTTTGCACTGGGGTTCGCACTCCTGACGCCACCACTGATCTGACAGTGGGCGGGGCTCTGGTGGTGATGCGAGTGATGGGGAGCAGCTGTGGGCGCAGGTGAGGCTTTGCTCGCTCACCTCCTGCTGTGCAGCCCAGTTCCTGGTGGCCATGGACCAGTGCTGGTCCCCAGCCTGAGGGTTGGAGACCGCAGTTCTAGAGGGAGACTTACATGCATTCATCGTAACTAACATTTATTGATCACATACTAAGTGTTAATAATATATTAACTCATTTAATCTTCACAAGCTTATGAGGTAGGGACCATTTCTTGCCTTAATTTTAGAGGTAAGGAATTGGAAGCAGGAAGAAGTTCTTAGGGACTTTGCCTGAGGCCACAAGGCTAGAAAGAAGACAAGCTGGATTTCAGACATTTCCAGTCCCGAGGCCCTGCATTTCTTCACTTGCCATCACTGTTTCACGATAAGCAAGTGCACTTACTTCATCTACATTGTGATCTACTTAGTCTGAGGTGGCATCAGTCCTGTTTTAAAGCTCCCCAGGTGACTCTACTGTGCAGCCAGGATTGAGAACCTCTGCTACTGGGGGTACAGTGATGGCAGAAAGGGTGGATGGGCACATAGGCCTGGGGCCTGGGGACGGGAAGGGGCTTGGGCAATTTAACTGGCAGGTTGGAAAACAGTGAATGAGTGCAGAGGGAGGACAGGACACGGGGACAGGGGAGCTTCAGGACCTGGGGGTTGCTCAGCCAGGCTGGGAGAGGGATCAGACTGCTGGAGAGGAAGGAAGGAGGGAAGGGGTCTTGTCGGCTTGGAATGTCATGCGTGAAGAATGTGGAATTGATCCTTTAGGCAACAGGGAGGTGTGGAAGGCTGACAACTTGCTTTTGCATACATCATTTTTAATAAGCCCCCTAGAGGCTTACTTGAGCCACTCACTTGGAAAAAATCTGCCCTAGAGGACATGTAGGATTTATGTAATGTTGGTGTTTGTCTGATCTATGAGTCTACATGGGGGAGCACCCAACCATACACTTTGTCCACGAGGTAGAAGGAGCCAGTATTCATCTGGAAACATTTAATAGTTATAAGAGGCTTGTGCTGTATTTCCAAAATGCCGGAAATCCCTCGAGGACAGACATCTCTGAATAGGGAGAGGCTACATCTCCAGCCTTGCTTTCTTTGTCTCTGCCTGACTGTAAGGCCTCAGCCGCTTGCCAGTGAACGTGGGCCGATCTGGAGAGGATGGGCAAAGGAGGCTAGCACTAGGAAGGTCCTTTACAGTGTGCAGGTGGCCTTGGCCTGTGTGTAAACCTTTATACAAATCATATTCTGCTGGCCTAGGCCCGAAACACTGTGTTTTCTGTTACCATGACACCAGTGGCCACCCTGAGGTCACCGTTATAATCCCCCAGGATTCTGTGAAAAAGAGAGAAAAAGAGAGCGAGAGCCAGAGAGGACAGTAATTTTTCTTTCTTTCCCGACTTTTCTTCTTTTTCTAATTCTTCTCTTGTTTATCTCCTTCTTTAATTGTAAAGAAATGTTGGCAGAAAAGTATGAGCCAAGTAGGTAAGGAAGGCAAGGGAAATTTCACCTTTTCTCGATACGTTGGCTCCTAAGGATGCACAGGGTGCTTGAAGATGTGTTCTGAGTCAGGCTAAATGGACTGCACACTGTTGGTTGCCAACACAGAGCATCCGTTTTCCCTCTTCCTCCTTCCTAACAGGACCCGAAGGACTCAGAGGAATTTGGTCCACCCACGGCTCCTGGGGTGGGTCCTGTTTCCAAGTCTAAGGTGAGCGTGGTTAGACACTCCCCCTTGCTGGTGATTACTTCAGGACCTCAGGCTTGGGCCCTCAGCACTGGGCCCTCCTCAGGTGATCAGTACTAGTTACTTGTCCAGGTAGGTTGTATTCTGAGTTGTAACAAACACACAGAAAGAAAAGGCTTTAATTCTATATTCTTCAGGGAGAGATTGCCTCTCTTGTTGCAAATGAGCAAGGCAGCACGTTGTTCCAGGTCACAGGCAGCCATCTTGTGACCATGAGAGAAGCCAGGCTGGGGAAGAAGCTAACCCACGGAGGAAGGGGGCAGCCAAGCGGATCACAGAGAAATGGAGCAGGAGCTCTGGTTTGTCATGTGCCCGGAGGTTGGGCCTGGCTCTGGACTGTCTGTTATGTGAGATAATCAATGTCCCTTTCAGTGGGCTTGCAGCTCAGTGTGATTGCTAACTGCTACCTAACTCACAGTGCCTGTCCACACAGCGGTTTTAACTAGAGAAGCCTGGAATAACAGAGGTTGATACCAGAGCCTGCAGAGTGTCTTCTCAACAAACCATCTAAGTGTTTTCTCATGTGAACCACCTAAAAGCCCCATGAGGAGGTAAAATGGACATTACGTTCCTATAATTCAGAGGAGTGAAGTGACTCGCCCAAAGTCACACAGCCCAGCTCTCTGTCTTCCTAGTGTGGTCTTTCTACTGTGTCAAACTCCTCACGTGGCTTTCATTGTCAATTTCCAACTATTCTGTGATTTATCATATAATACTAGTATAAAATAAAAATTCTATTCTCCATCTGTACAGTACTTTTCACTTTTCAAAGCCTGGTTACATTTATAACTTCAATCTCACAAAATCCCTGAAGTAGCACAAACATTGCAGTCAGAGGCAGAGACAGCACTCACTGAAATTTAAGAGACTCAGCTGGTCAAAGGCCTATGATCTGGCAAGAAAAGATAACTTAAGCCGATCGAGATCTCCCTTGGAATTTTGGAATTGGGACTCTGAAAGCCTTGAAAACTGAGTGCCAAGCTGCAGGCCACGTGGGGCCCTGAGTAAGATGTATGAGACAAGAGCGGAAAGAGATGGAGAGGACACGCCTGTGGCCCTGGGGAGAGCAGACACCTTAGTATCTGGCCGCTTCCAGAATCCTGTTTCCAGTCTGAAGTAGATCCAGCCGGACTCGGTCTCCTGTGCATGACATAGATGTTTCTGGGCCCTTTTACTTGAGCCAGTTGAAGGTGGTTTCTATTCCCTGAAGCTTTGATTAAAACCCTTTTCATGTTTGTTGTTTTAGTTATGTCCTGTTTCTGTGAAATGATTAGTAGTCAAATGAAAACACTTAAAATGAAAAGGACCCATGCACTTGTCTTTTGGTAGCATCAAAGCAGGGGGTCCCTAGAGAGGCTATATGTATCCACCCTGAAGCCAGGCTCTGGGCAGAAGCATGACAAGGAATCCTTTGAGCTGTGGCAGCCCCTGAGAAAGTCTGGAATGCTCTGGGAATAAAAAATAGGAGTGGGTGACCTTGAAACTGTGCTGTCAGAATGTTGCTGTGGAGTTTCCCCATATATTTATGACAGTAGTTCACAACCAGGGGTGATTTTATATCCCAGGAGACGTTTGATAATATTTAAAGGCGGTTTTAGTTGTTACAACTTGGGCAGAGGAGGGAGATGCTACTGGCATCTCATGGGTAGAGGCCAGGCATAGAGATACTGCTAAACTTCTTGTACTGCACAGGACAGCCCCTCACAACAGAGAACTGCCCCACTTGACGTGCCAATAGTGCCAGGGTTGAGAAACTCTTGATTTATGAGAATGTTTATTTCCTGATATATTTATAAGACTGTTATGCTTACTGATGTTCCAATCTAGGAATGTCCCATAAATATCATACGTACTTTTTTGATGACCAGGGTATGAACTACTTATGGATTTATTTCTTTCTCCTGGATTGCTTTTGATCACCACCTGTAGACAGAGAAAATCCTAAAGCAAAGATGTTTCCATATGGGCAGTTGTGTGGATTAAAGAGCTGAGCCATGTGTTCAATGACTGATAGATATGTGAATGTGCCATTAGGTTCATTGATTCATGTGGCATGCTTCTACATGTCAGAAAACCAAAAAGGGAAAGCTTTTGGTGTGTGCGTTTCAGACCATCATTTTGTACCATGTTAAGAACCTGACATATGGTAATGCTTACCACATCCACAAAGGCTTCAACCAATGGTGATTTCTAGTGAGACTGCAAACAGTAATTACATTTCTGAAGTGGTAGTTTAGATCTTATATTGCCAGTGGGGAAAAAAAAATACTAGTTTGCAGGCATGCCCTAAAATGTGCTCTAAAGAATTCCTTCCTAGAGTTATTTATCCTGTGTAATGGAAAGGGGCATGAAGACCAGTAAACCTAAGGGAAGGGTGCAAGGACCTCAAAAAAGATGAGATGGGCCCTGAGGTCCTCTTAGTTACCCTGGAAACAATGTGTGGTTTAAAAGATTCTCATGGAGCTTTGGAAGATGAGTTTCTCTCATCAGAAACTCCTTTACCTAATGTGTTTGACACTGTGGATTAGCCTCACCTCCTCCTGGCAGGTTCTCCCCCTTGGACTTTGAGGATTGTGGTTGCCGGGGGCCATCCACTGTGAATTTGGAGCTGGGTATTTGGTTCGGTTCAGCTGTGATCCCTAGAGCCTGAACTGGCCTGAACACTCTGTGCTTTTTGGTCTGCCTGCAATTCTGAGGCACAGCAAAACATTTTCAGCTCTGGCACAACTTTCCAGCTGAGATAGGAAGGAATATGAGGGTGTGTCTGCAAGAGCCATGCCTTCCCCATCTGCCGCTTGGTCAAGAATGGGTTCATTTCAGATGACAGGGTTCTGGAGTCAGGCGTGGGGCTGTGGGTCAAAGCACATTCTTGAATCCCAGCAACCAGAGGCCTGGGTAAAATGGAGGATGCAGAGGAGGGCAGTGACTGCAGCTGAGGAATTGAGGGCTCTGGAGGATTAAGTCTCAGAAGTTGCCAGGGATCAGCAGATACAGAGTCATTTAGAAGTGAGAGACTGAGCTCTCCAAAGGGAGCCAGCCAGTCTCATACTCCAGGGGCCTCCTGGGACCACCTGCCAGCTCTGAAGGGGCCCCAGCCCCTCCTGTGTGGCCCTCTCGACCATTTTGGCCCAGCTGTATAGTGGCCTGTTGCACGAGATGAGGTTTCTCCTTTGCTTTTCTTCCTGGAAAGGTTTATAAGTGTAGCGTCCATACCCATAATACTGATTGAATGCTTATTGTATTCTACACACTGTACATGGGAGATCTTATTTAATTATCATGGTGATCCTGTCAGGTAAGAACTATTTTGCCCATTTGTCAGAGCAGGAAATTGAGGCTTTAGAGAACGTTACTAAGCTGCCCAAGGTTATAGAATAAATATGTAGCAGGACCAGGATTCTATCCCAGACCTCAAACACTTAACCTCACTCAACACCTCATTTTCCCACTCCAGAGGATGGTTTCATCTGCCTTTTACCTTGATGCGTATATCCTAGGCTTTTTGAAATACTTAGTTGACAACAGTCAAAAACACACTGTAAAATACATACACTGTGTGATAAAGTTGTCTTAGTTATAAGGTCAAGAGAGTTTTCAAGAGTCATATTTGAGCCTGAACTCACTCACAACTTTCTCTCCCAAATGTTATTTAGGGTAAAATGATGCACCAGGCATATTTTTAAGTGTAACCAGGCATAACACACCCATCTAAATAAACATTTGGGTGTATTGTAATTGACTTGTAATGGGATGTTAAAATGGGATGATCCTTTGTGAATTTCAGTTGTGGTCTCAAGACAGTAAGTACCAACTTCTTCCTCCTTGAAACTGCTCTCACTGTTGCTTAAAGAGGGGTGGGACTGGGAAGCCACCTGCTCCCCTTCTGCATCTGGGGAGGAGGAGGGGGAGGGAAGATGCCAACAACTTTTCCTAAAGAAATTCTTGCTGTCTGATCTCTAACTACTTCTCTTGGCTTCTGCAACCTCTTATACAGTCTGGAGAGAGGCAGTCAGCTGGGATCCTGGTTCTAGGTTGCCTTCTTTGAAAGTCCAGCGTGGATGCCCAGTAACCCCATTTGGAGTGACTGTGTAGACGTGTCCCTTGGGCTTGGGGGCACAGTGGACTGGTGTCTGCTTCATGATTAAGTCATCTACAGGAGAGGGGAAGAGCATATGGCCATCGAGACTCCCTGTGTGAGAGAGTCAGCCTAGGGTTGCTTTAGCTCCGGCCTGAGTCAGGTGCGTGGAGGGCCGAGGACAGAGCTCACCAGTTACTCAGGGCCCAAGGGAAGAACTGTAAACTCCCAGCAAAGGCAGATTTATTCAACAGCATCTAGGGAACTACTGGTGAGGGATACCTAACTAAGGGGGGGCCTCTCCAAAGAACCCGTAGACAGTGCTGTGTGGGAACAAGAAACCGCTATAAACCCCTGTGGAGCTCAAGAAACCTGGATGCCAGCTCACAACAGTACCACCTAGTAAAGCCTTTCTGTCTCTCTCATCTTTCTTCTCCATACCACTTCAACTCTGGACATGAAGAGACTACTCTTAGCGGCCAAGGGGAAGAGCAGTAAAGGCGCAAGGCAGAGAAAGAGAGAATTCAGTCATACCCCCATCCTCATTGAAGAAAGCAAGCCTGGATGTGGGGGATGAAACTCTAAACTTTGAAGATCATTTTAAGGTTTGTAAGTATGAGCTAATATTATGTACATGTTAATGACTGAACTGAGATTGTTTGGGGGTATAATATGAGCAAGGTCTTTTTAAAAACTCTGAGCATGGCCTGAAATATTAAGGGACATAGATTTCATCCAGGGCAGAGGCAAGAACTACTCCACAGATAGTGTGTGAGTGGGTGGCAGGGGTCATCGGGGGCATCTAGAGGAAATTGAGGAGTTAGGATGTGTCTTTGTGTCTACTTGTTGGACAAGCACACGCTTGGTCACACCTCCTTTCCTGCTCCTTCAGCCTGCTGCAGACACAATGGCTTCCTAAGCACGGTCCCACTCAAAGCCTTTGCGTTTGCTCTTCCCTCTCCCTGGAATGCTCTTCCCCCAGGGACCCACATAGGTTGCCCTCTGCCTTCCTCCACTCTCTCTCTTAGTCAGACATTTATCTAATTATGCAATGCAAATTATCACCCCCATCCCACTGCTCTGTGCATCCCAATGTCTGGCTTTCTTATGTTTTTCACAGCCCATATCACCATGGTTCTCTTATGTATATGTGTTTATTATATGCCCCCAGATTAGGAAAATGGAAACTATTTTGTTCACTCTTCTTCCCAAGCACATGGAATTGTGAATAGCACGTAAAGGTGGCCTAATAAATATTTGTTGTTGCTGTCACTGAATGTTATCTCTGCTTCCCAAAATTTCTTTTACCTTTTGGAGTACAGGTTTACTCACTATATTATACAAACTAAGCCAGTCTGGGCAAGTTGACTTGCACCTTTACGTCCAAAGCACGTTTTCTCTGTCTGGGATACAAAGAAACCCAGAGGAGGGAATTCACTTAGCATTAAGATGCCAGTGACCTGATCCCCTGGAAACTATAAGTAGGGTTACCCTGAAGGAATAGATTTTTTTTGAATCTGAGCAGAAAGAATGTAGAAACAGAGTTCCTTCTTGCTATAGCCCTGAAGGGCGATTTTTATGAATTTTTACCACATGTCCACACAAAAGATTAGCCTTTCTCCAACTGAGGGAAAGAATTTGAGAAATTTTTACTAGAGTCTTGTCAATGTAGAGACTCTATCAGGGAAAGTGATTTTCTGAAGTAGTTCGAGTCATAAAGAAGTGTGATTCTTTCTGTGACAAGCTGCTAACTTAACCTTGGAGTGACGATAAAGGAAACCTTTTGGAGACAGCTGCTCAGAGCACATCATGATGAAGTCTGCTCCTTGGCCTTCCCTCCTGTCCTACCTCCCCTGCAAAGCACCTGAGAGTCAGATCTTCCCAACATACCTGAAAAGCAATTCTTAAATCAGGAGATTATCCAAGAATGACAGAAATAAAAACGCTCCTTTCCCAACAAAACTCCTGTGAGTTCCTGGCCTCTACCCTCTGTCCATTACTATTATTAAAGTTTCTCTACTTGCAAGGAGGAATATTGTTCTTAGAAATCTGACTTGGCTTGAAATTTATGTTTTCAGGGATGCAATTTGGTGCAGTGGTAGAAAAACCAGGACCAGGTATAATTGTTGCCTGGTAGGTTAAGGGGAGTGTGAGTTTGGAACTGGACATCTTAGATTTGAAGCTGAGCTCTGTCCCTTACTAGCTGTGTGACCTTGGACATCTTACTTAGCTTCTCAATGCCTTAGTTTTTTCATCTGTATAATGGGGATCGTAACAACACACCTCATATGTTTGCTGTTAGGATTAAATAAATGAATATATGAAAAAGGCTTAGAACAGGGCCTGGCACATAAGGATAGCTCTGTAAGTGTTAGCAATTACTATTGTTGTTGTTGGGGTGATGGTTAATCATTATCACCACCACCACCATCATCGTCATCACCACCATCCTGCAAAATGTGACCTACTTAGACACTAGTTTAGGACTTAACAGAGATAAAGCAACCAGTTGAATCTCTCAATAATATGCTGCCCAGGGTTAGCCATGGCTTGATTCTTGGACTTCTTGGTGAAGGAACCTATTATGGTCTGAATGTTTGTGTCCCCCTCAAATTTATATGTTGAAATCCTAACCCCCTAAGATGATGGCATTAGGAGGTGAGGCCTTAGGGAGGTGATTAGGTTACTAGGATGAAGCCCTCATGAATGGGATTTGTGCCCTTATGAAAGAGGCCTGAGAGAGACCATTGCCCCTTCCACCATATGAGGACACTGGGAGAAAAGGGCCATCTATGAACCAGGAAGTGGGCCCTCGTCAGACACCAAATCTTTGAGCACCTTGATCTTGGACTTCCCAGCTTCCAAACTGTGAGAAATAAATATTTGTTGTTTAAGCCACCCAGTCTATGATATTCTGTCATAGTAACCTGAATTGACTAAGACTCCTGGAAAGGGAACAATTCTGTACTTCCCGTTCCTTTGTTCTCTGCTCAGAGATTCGTAAGGATCTTTAGCCCATTCTCGTGAAAATCTTCTAGAGAGATGTACGATTTGGCTGATCAAATGACTGGAGAATGACATCTACATTCTTAAAAAGAACTGAAAAAAAAATCTAGTGAAAAAACATAAACTAGAAATGGACCTAAATATATTGTCTTAATTATAAGACCAGAATAAAACACAAACACAAAAATATTCTCTAAACAGAATCTAAACCAAACTAATATTTCTCTGTTGCAAGACTTTGGCTTGTAGATTTGACTCAGGAAGGGACTTGGGCACCCATTATCTCAGTTCACCTTCCTCCCTCAGGGCACAAGCTCTGGAATGCAGCTGTGGACGAATTTGCTTTTGCAAGTTGCCACATGATGTATAGTTTTTATAGGTGGCTCAACTCAGAGCATCATCTGGTGCCTGCTTTGCACACTTCCCAGGCAGCCCCAAGCATTTCAGATAGTCTGTAAGGATTTCTTTAAGTTTTGCAGTCTGTTGAAGCAGAAACGTTTTCTATGTGATTAAAAACAAATTCTGGGTCCAGTGTCCACAACCGTTTGTTTTAAAGATGAGGTAACCATAGGAAAATGCAATAAACAAACCTGAAATAGTCTTTGCTCTATTGTGAACATGGGACTCTGGGCATATCATGGGTTTTAGACTGATTTTCCGCCCTTCACCTTTTGGTCTGCAAAGAGGAATTCACCTAGATGATCCCAGCCTGACTTACATTTGTTTGCATGTATGTATTTTTTTTAATTAAAATTTTAACAACTAGCACTATCAAAAAGTTATTTCTGATGCCTATTCCAAGTGTTCCTGGTCTCTTTTTCCTTTCTTGGCCCGTTTCCTGCAAGAGCAGAAGCTGTTCCCTGCCACTTGCATAACGACCTCTCATGCTTGTAAAAAAACTAGCAGGTTCCCTGTGCACCTTCTCTTTCAGGAATTTCACTGTCTTCTGCAAATCATGTGGAGACACATTTTAAGGCAGTGAGAGGGAGACCTTTGGGGCTTCTCACATTACAACCATCACAGAAGTTGCCTCTCTTGCTTATTATTTACTGATTGACTGATTAGCTCAGATCCTCTGGATGAAGAGATGGCAACTAGTTTCTAATGACTATATTAATATCACATAATTCCATAAATCTGTTTGCTCACCATATCCAAAGAGTTAATGTTTAGAAGTTTGAAGATGATTATAAATGATTTGTTTCACAGCTGATCTGATTTCTTATTCTAGTCACATATAATTAAAAAAAAATTCACTAACATTTGGGTGCTGACAGTGTGCCTGGCACAGATTGAACAACTCTCTGAGGTAGGCAGTAATAATAGACCCCTTTTATAGATGAGAAAACTGAGGCCCAGAGACTTTAAGTAACTGGCCAACATTAACACGTTTAAGAAGTGGCAGAGCCTCCTGTCTAACACCCCCTACAAGACCCAAAGCATAGGAGAGCCATTTGGTCTTAGCTTCACACATAAGCCCTTATTTAGATATTTCACATTCTCTCCACATGGGGTTATGCAGACAGTCACAGAAATACACCTGAGAACTGAAAAAAGTCTGTCATACAACTTGGACCACACTGTCCCCAGTATACTATGGAGGTATACATATAATGTCTAACTGTCTTGTGAAGAATACAATTATGTTAAATTTCATTTTTATATACATTAAAGTCTTTAGTTAGGTAAACATAAATCTTTAAAATATACCATATGTTCCATAACCCTGTTTTGATACTTCTTCATTTTGTAATATACAGAGTCTCAACAATGAACTTGGCCTGGCCCTGTTTTGATGTTAGAGAGGTCCCCGGTGCATAGAACCACAGGATGGGGAGGGAATCCTAGAGACTATCTGTCCAACTTCTTCATTTCATAGGTGACAAAATAGAGGTTCAGAGTTGTTGAGCAACCTCTCCCAGCTCACACAGCAAAATGCCCTTCCACTGACAGACAGATCTGTGTGTTCTGTCCTGCACCCACTGCTGCAGATACCTGTTCACACCTCCAAAGGAGAGCAAGGAGAGAAGTTGCACATATGGGTACACATAAGAGGAACATCCATTATGAAACATTTATTATATAAATTCTTTCCAATATAATATTTTTTTTAATATGTGGGGGAAAAAGATTACATTTCTATAGAAGTTTTTACATTTCAAAACCCCTTTGGAGCTGAGAGTCAATACTGAACCTCAGATCACCCTGGGTGGGAGGGTGTACAGGCATTGCTATTTCTGTTTTTCAAAGGGGGAAACAAAAGTTAAGAAATGCTACACACCTTTTTCAAGGTAACATAGCTAGGTCATGGCAGAACTGTTGCTATAATTTAGGACTCCTGGCGTGGCACATGACATTGAGCCACACTGCTTTCCTTTATTTAGTTATGTCTTACGGGAGTCACAGATGAGAACAGCGCAGGCATTTTTGTTCTCATAATGCTATTCATAACCCTTTCTCAAACCTCATATATTTTCTCTGAAGGAAACTATTCTTCATGTGATCAGTAACTTGGTGGAAAAGATAATTAGATCTTCTAAACAATGTTCATAAAGTAAACACTATTTCAGGATAGACATTAAGCATTTCCAATGTTCCTAAGGTATTTCCTTTTAATGGTGAGATGTAAGATATATTTAAATGAAGCTTAGTCTGGGAAACCAGCATATTGCAATCAAAAATGCAGTTTTTGTAGTTTTATAATTCTCTGTCTAAAGCTCTTTTACAAAAGAGGTTATTTTAATTCAATAAATAAAACACGGGTACTTCGGCTTTCCTACCGGCCTTAGCTACCACTTGCAGCTAACACACACACAGAGAAAATACACAGACAAACAACATTTGAGCCTGCCTCATTGCAGGGTGTTTTCATCTTTCAAGAGACCAAGGGAAAAACAACCTCAGAACTCTACCACCAAAAATTCCAAATTTATTGCAACACAACATAATGGCAAAATATTATTTTCTTAGCACACATATTTTTGAGCAACCACCATGGCCAAGGATGCTTGTTTTTATTTTTACAATAAACCCGAAGAAAATCTTGAATTCCACTCTCGATTTGGGGATGGCAAAGGTACTGTGGTTGTTTGGAGCAAACTATCATGTCTAATTATTCAATCTTATCCTCTCTCTTTAACCTGTGCTTGAGGTATTTATTTCATGTTTATACTGGTTTGACACAAATCATACTTAAAAGAGATTTCTTATCCTGTCTTCCTGTGCAAAGCTGAGCTACAATAGTAGACTTAACAATGCCAGCCCTTCTTGGGCTTATCAGTAACAGAA
The DNA here is from genome assembly GCA_023783475.1 of Daubentonia madagascariensis. NCBI lineage: Eukaryota > Metazoa > Chordata > Mammalia > Primates > Daubentoniidae > Daubentonia > Daubentonia madagascariensis. The sequence goes on along the minus strand of JAKFHU010001035.1, from coordinate 31,143,907 downwards.
GCATTCAGCCTAAGAAAACACTTCCAGTGTAAACAAGACACAGAATTGCACATCTAGTCACATTCCACTGAAATCTTTCTGAATAGAAGTAGAGATCCAGGCTAAATAATCTCTGTTTTAATTTAGCATCAGTGTGCCCATTTCTCATAACTCAATTCATACATTGTTATAAGCAATTTGCTGTATTGCTATTGTATTCCACATAGGAAGTAAGTAAGGTTTTAAAAGAGGCAAAATAAAAGAAAGACTTAAATTACTTTAAAACTCCACACAAATGTCATACTTTTCAGCTTATTTTTAATCATAATTAAGTTGGTTTAGAGAAACAGTGAAAGTCCTGTTATAATATTAATATTAGTGCAGTTCATTTACAATTGATAAAGGTATATATTACTAGCTGTTTACAAGGATGCCAACTATCCCCCGCTCCCATTTCAACTCTCTTGAAACTGAAATTTGTACAGACTGATGACTTGGCCAAGGTATGTATTATAGTTTCTTAATGGCAAATAAATTTCTATGTTTTTATAATAATGAATGGAAAGCAACTATATACACAGCTTAGTAATTTATCAGACATACCTTGTTTGAAGAAAGCAATTTTTTTTCAAAAATTTTCCACCACACAGAATGGATATCCTTTTTTCCTTAAGCTTTTCTGCATCACAGATCCCATCCAAATTATTCTAAAGAAGAAACAAGAAGAGGTCCAAGCACTTTTTCTCTTCTTCTCAGAGGAGCTAATCCAACAGCCCCATCAACCTCTCAGCAATTTGAAAAGCACGTTTTACACCACACACTCACTGACACACACACACACACACTCGCACACACTGCCTCTCACACTGGTTTTCGTGCTGAATTAGGCGGTCCTTTTTTCAAGTTTCCACTCCCACTTGCTTTTTTCTGGGTAGGGATTTCTAAATATTCTTTTGTAGCCTAAAGTACACATTTTTAGTAAGCAAATTCTACAATTAGACATTCTAGAAAGTAGAAGACAGGCACTTAGATAAAATGGAAAATAAAAAATATGCTTTAAAGCAGGAGTAATTAAATTTTTTTCTTTCTTTTTTAAAAGTTGTGAATAGCTGGATTAAACTGCACAAAGAAAGAAAACTGTGCAAACACCATCAAGCTTAATCTACTGGACTCTCACTTTAGATTGAAAATACTTTTCCTACATTTTCTTGCTATTTCTTTGTTTTGTTTTGTTTTAGTCCTTTCTGCATTTTGGCAAGCTTTACATAATGACTCAAGTACATGCTGCTAGTAACAGGACACAAGATAATAATAGTGGGAAGAAAAATCTGACTCATGTTTCAAAAAACTACTGATGGATCTCTCACATCATCAGTGAAACCTGCTGGCTTTCGTTATTTAAGTATTAGTGTCATCCATTAAATCTAAGAGCTTCAGACCTGAAATGTGCATTAACATATCATAGCATTTTAAAAATCAGACCGAAAGAAAAGTACATCTGGGAGTTCTTGAGATGCCAGTGTCTATCAGTGTGGCAGAGCATCTCTTTTCCAGCAGGGCAGAAGGTAGCAAAGAGCCACTCCTCCTCCTGCTGGGGAGTGTGCACTCACGCAGCTTGGCAGGAGAACCTTCTTCCATTCGAGCAGCCTCTTATCCTTATCTAAGGGCTCTGGAGTTGCTCCTTAATTATAATAAGATTATGGTTTGAATGTTATTTAATCTTTCCTCCACCCATACTCCTTTTGGTTCTGCATTGAAATTATTCTCCATCCTGTTTCTTCCTCCATCAAAAACTGAACCTAGGTCGCTTGGTGGTAAGGACGGTGCTGCCAGGGTTGGCTGTCCCACCATTTGAGTTAGGGCAGGTTCAGATGAAATGGCAGCCCAAGCATAATTATTAAGATTATTGTTACTACTGCTACTACTAATGCTAGTTGGTGTTTATGAAGCACTCACTTTTACTGGGAATTGTGACCCTTTATATTTATAATCTCATTGAATATTTAGAAGAATGTACAGGAGTCAGTACTATTATCTCCATTCTATGGATAAGAGAACCAAGGATCAGAGAGATTAAGTAACTTTCCCAGGGTCAGTAAGGCAGGATCTGGGATTCAAATCCAAGGCTGCCTGACTCCAAACCAATGATGCTATATTAACATTTAGAGCTTCTTTTCTTTTACTAGCTTAATTTGTTTTCTTACGGTGAATAAGGCAAACTTTGAAGAGATGCTCAAAGAAAAAGCAATAGTGTTTGGGGTGATGGAAAATTTTGGAAATAGTAGTGATGATTGTACAATATTGTGAATGTAATTAATGCTACTGAATTGTACACTTAAAAATAGTAAAAATGGCAAATTTTATGTTATATATCTTATCACCATTAAAAATAGTTGAAAAAAGAGCAATTCCCTTCAAAAAAGCAATGAAATATCATTTTATGTTCATCATATTGACAAAAATCGGAAATCTGGACAAAGATCATGGCCGACATGGTGGCCCTGACAAGCTGCTGGTGGTGTGGACAAATGTGGCTACTCTAGAAAGGAATCCAAAAGTACTTGGTTGAATTGTGTTTGTACCTTAGGACCCATCCAACTCTTTCTGGCGTATATTCTTCAGTGAGCTTCTCACACAGGGCCATGAGAAGTCCATCCCGGAGAATTCAGGAGTTAAGTATGGGAGATGCACAGACAGCAGCTAGACACAAAGGACTAGAGCCTTTGTACTTGCTGTCCCCAAAGTCTTCTCTCAGACATCTGCAGGCCTTACCTGCTCACCTTCTTAAAATCTTTGCTCAAATGTCACCTCCTGAGTGAGCCCTTTTCTGGCCACCCTGTTTAAAATGACATTCCCACCCCAAACATCTCCCCTTCCTTTTTTTTCCTATTTTATTTTTCTCTATGTACTTATTACTCTTTAATGATATTTTTAATTGAGCATTCCCCACTAGAACAGAAGCTCCAGGAATGCAGGGGTTTTTATCTGCTTTGCCCACTGATGCATTCCTTGCCTGTGGAGCCAACACATAATAGGGCATACGATAAATATTAACTAAATGAATACATTAGCATGGCTGTCTATGGGAAAAGAGAATAGGAGTGGAGAATTGGTATAAAATGGAATAAAAAGCATTAAAGCAAAAGTCCTGGAGCCTTGTGTAGATCAGCAAAGATGGTACTGGGCATGGAGTCGACCCTCCAACCCAGCTGTCTGACAACAACAACACCCCCTACAACAAAATCAATCAAGTTGGTGGCCTCAGGGAACTCTTTTATCTTTTTAAGGTAAAACAAGACCACAACTTCCTGGTGAGTGGCCTTGAGCTTGCTACTTGGCATAAACTGAACTAGATTGTTTCAAGTTGGGAACAAAAATTGTGATGTTCACTTTTTCCTGCTATTACTACTTGAGATTCTGTCTTGCTTATAAATCACCTATGGTTGCTTGAATGCATCAGTTCTTTCTTAAATAACTGTTTGTCACTACATGAACTTAGTATCCTAGTCTTGTTTTGTATCCAGTACAAAAACTCAAATCTCTTTTAGAACATTCTCTATTACAAGTTTTTATTATTGTCATAAACATTGAACTTGATGGCACTTTAAAATACTGCCTCATTTATTTTTTTCACTCCAGAGACAGAATGCGGGGAAATCAATGCATTCTTCATATCACAAATCCATTCTTTTATGTGACTTTTAAAAATGCAGGATGGCAATTTAAGAGTCTAAGTAATGAGGTAGCCTTTTGAGACACTCCTGATACTTTTACCGTGTGCAGGTATAAAACACAAGAATTACACCCTTCATAACACAAGCTCACTGAAATGTCTAAGGCTACATCATATTTGATGCTGCATCAATTTTTCATGGAAATATGATTTGCCTTGAACTCCTCTACAACATATTTGAGACTTTTCTCCCTGCACTTTGGTAGATGCTCATCTATCAGTTGTTATTTCAGTTTCCTGGATGCTGCTGAATATTACTGCTAAGTACACATTTTGTGTAGTGTCAATGTGAACGGAAAAGGTGCCAAGATAATTAGCTTTTGTTAAATTTGCAGTATCATTATCTGATGGAAACAAAGAGGTCATTATAAGAAAAACATATCTTTCAAAAAATTGAAGGACCAGAAGGGGAGCATAGACAACTTACAGAGTATGGGGGTTAAAAGAGATTTTGCTGAGCAATGTAAAAAAAACTAGAAGGAAGAGCTTCTTAAGAATATGTCAGAGGGAAAAAAGTAGATTAACTATTAGATAGGAGTCACTGATTGTGAGGTAAAAGGTAAACTCAGTGGAGAGAAGGAGATGGTGAACCAGTAGAATTCATCTTCTTCTTTAGGCTATTACAGAAAAAGATGTTAGAAAGATTACAAATGCTTCCCTGAAACAAATGAGCTGGAACCACTCTATCAAGTATTGGACAACACTCACAATATTCTAGGTCACACTAGAAACAGAAAATGAATGCAGATAAGTCACTATGATTGTAACAGCATAAAAGAGATTAAAAGACCTAAAGGATGTTACTGGGAACTGGAGGCTATCCTGTAGACCCTACATTACAAAGGGCTGCTGGTCTGGCAAATTAGAAAAGTACAAAAGTGCCTTATACAAAACAAGGGCTCAAAATGGTGGGCAGGAGATTATAGGCCTTATATCTCCCTATTATGCCAGGTAAGCACATGGAGTCTAAAATAAAAGAGTGGTTCACAGAACACTGGCCATCTGGGGCTCTGCTGATCTAAGCTGTGCTGTGCTGTGCAGCTCTGCCTCTCACTATAGGTCTGTGGGTTGGCTGGGGAACTTCTGTTCTGCATGTGTTTATTTTAGTGTCCATGCTTCTGGGACAGCAGTTATACAGGAGAAGATCTTCTCATGGTAATGACAAAGTTGCAAGAGGGCAATAGAAAATATGTGAGATTTCTTAAGGTCTAGTCTTAGAACTGGCACACTATCATTTCTGGCCCATTCTGTTGGCCAAAGTAAGTTCCATGACCCAGCCCAAAGTCAAGGGGCAGGGAACTAGGCTATAGCAAGGGTGTTAATGAAGAAGGAATGAAGAATTGAGACCTATAATTCAATCTACCACATCCCTTTACTTTCAATCTTTCTTTGTCCTTATGTGTTAGTCATAGATCTTATAAATAACATTGAACAGGATTTTCAAAAAAAAATTCTAGTTTGTTAATCTCTGCATTTTATTGGGTAAATTTAATCTATTTATATTTATTATGATTACTAATATAGTTGGTTCCATTTATGTACCTTATTTGTATTTTTATTTATTATCTTTATCTTTTTTTATTTTCTTTTTCTACCTTCTGTTAGATTAATGAGGTTTTCTATGTTGCCGCCTAGCCCCACACCCTTACTGGTTTTGGAATTACAGATTGTGTTTCTAAACTTGTAGTGGTTTCCCTTTAAATTTTAATCTATATATGCAGCTGTAATTCTTTTTTAAGTTTGAGGTTATTTATTATTTTTACTTTTCTCTTAAGCCTGACAAGAATCTTAGGCCATTTTAACTATATTCCTTGCATCTTGTCATTTTGTTAATAATTTTAGTGTTACCTTTTTAAAATACAAAATTAGATTGCTATTATTCTTTTTAAAAAGTTTTTACAGTCAATATGCTAGCATATTTTATCAGTGTCCATGTTTGCCATTGTGTCTTCCTTCCCATGCCTTCTTTCTGAATTTAGATTTCCTCCTGATAAAAAACATTCAAGAAAATAAGAAATGATGAATACTTTAAAATAATAAAGCATACGAGGGCTGTCTGGAAAGTATCCAGCCATGTTATATTTTATTGTTATATTAACAATGGCTGGATACTTTCCAGACAGCCCTCATATATACTTTAGTCCTAAAATCCATCATCTTACTTAATGGGGAAACTCTAGAGGCATTTCCACTAAGATCAGGAACTCAGCAAGGATACCCACTATATGTAATACTATTCAACATTGTATTAGAAATATTAGCCAATGTAATTCAACCAGAGACATCCATTAAAGGAAAAAGAATTAATAAAGAAGTAGTAATGCTATCTCTATTTACAGATATATAAATGGATACAGATATGTGTTTGTGTATGTGTGTGTATATCTCTTAATTCTGCTTGCTGAGTAGGCCTAGAATCAATGAAACCCCATTATCCATGAGCATACACAGTATTAGCAGCTTGGTTTCTAAATATTCTTCAATAAACAGAATCAGAGCTCCTTGGAAAATAGTTGATTCTAGGACTGGGGATGGGAAAGTACAAGATATGCCTGGACTATTTTGGAGCCAGTAAGTAAGAAAGTGCTCAAAAACAATGATAGTAACATGTCGAGAGAACACAACAGCTAACGTGAAGTAGCTCTCCATAGCTAAATCTGGTACAATTGGAAAAGCAAAGTAAATAATGCTGTCAATGAATAACACAATAAGATAATAACTTATGGGTCCATACTGATATAAATAAATAAATAAATGGGGAGAAGGGATAGCTCTTCATTATGAAAAAATTCCAACTAATAAATAAGGAAAGAATGATAGAAATAGAAAATTATTGTTTAGCAAACAACAAAGTAGTGGGCGAAACAATGATGAAAAGCAAGATATTTATGTAGTCTCAAAGTATCTCCCTAAAAGATATTTGTTAATTAAATAGGGAAAAATAATATCTTTACAGTGGAGAAACCTGGAAGAGACCACTTAACCAAGTCATGGCAGTTGACATCATGAGTAATTGGACAGATTGACATTACGTGTCTCTGAAGCTGATATACTGAGAATAATACGTCACTTCTATGGTATTCTTGCCAAAAATGCATAACTAACTTTAATTATGAGGAAACGTCAGACACACCCAAATAAAGAAACTAGTGCTTTTCAGAAGTGCCAAAGTCATGAAAGACAAAGACTGAAGCATTGTTACAGATTAAAGAAGACTAAGGAGATATGGCAGCTAATTGCAACGTGTGATCTTAGATTTGATCTTGGACCAGAAAAAGGACATTAATGGGAAATTGGTGAGATTAAATGAGATCTATAGATCAGATAATGGTGGTGTATTGATGTTAATTTTCTGTGTTGATAACTGCATTGTAGTTATGTGAAATGTTAACATTTGGTGAAGTTGGGTGGAGAGTATACAGAAATTCTTTGTACTCTTTTTACAACTTTTTTTGTAAACATGAAATCATTTCACTATAAAAGCGCAAATTTTTAAAACTGAAAAAAGATGGTATCATGAATATGGAAACATGGGTTAGAAATAGGCAACAAGTTTTAGCAGAAATAATGCGGGTTTGTGTCAGGAGACCTGTATTCACGTCTGTTGGCTCCTCAGCCTCGGACGAGTCACTTGAACTCTCAATTTCTTCATTTGCAAAATGAGAAAAATAATTTTCCTTTCCATTTGGATTATCAAATGAAATCAACTTGATAAAATAAGAAACCCTATAATAAATTGCTTTGCAAATTGTTATTAATGATAATTATTATATACCTTGTTCTAGATAAGATCGGAGTATTCAGGAATCAGATCTTTTTCTTAATAGTTATAGTTGTTGTGGAAGAGAAGCACATAGCAAATTTTAAAGTTTTCCTATGGTATCCAACTATCCTGGCTCGTAAATCTGTGTGAACGAGAAGCAAATGGAAGCCAGATCTTGATGGGGAGCAAAAGAATGTGATGTGTCTGGAGATAAACCAAATTCCCTGCCACAGGCATAAATGAAGGGCTTAGAGTGCCTTTTAAATGACACAAAAAAGGGGACTGGGTCTCTTTAGAAAAGGGATCCCAAGAATGCCTGCACAAAGCCTGGGTCACATAGATCAACTTGTTTGTCATAATATTTTACTTTTAATGTAGAAGGAAATGGCAAATTACCATTCGGAAAGGCGAGTATAGGTGACGTAGGCATCTGGCGGGAGGTGCCCAGAGTGGTGGCAGTGGTGCTGCAGGAGGGTGGCCCTGGGACTTCCATCAGCAGTACAATGAACAGAACTTCTGTTTAAAAGGGCGAAGTTTGAGAGGGAACGTCACTGAAATGCATAAAAGCTGTGGAAGAAATCACAAAAGAAAAGATCAATAGGTTTAACAATACTAGCATTAAGACTATAACATGGTTTTTAAAAAATCCACACATACATTATGAAGGCATTAAAAAGCAAATGACCAAATATGAGAACATATTTGTAATAAGTGTGACAAAGGGTTAATATTCTTAAAATGTAAAAATACTTAAAATCAATAAGGAAACTTCAAAAGGATCACCAAATAGAAAAAAACAGGCCAATGACATGAACAACACACACATAGACACACGACAACACACACACATGCAATAAATGGACAACAAACGTGGGAAAAAATCATTTAACCTATCTGGGCACTCAAGAAATACAAATTAAAATGATATTGAAACATTTTTTCAGGATATTGATTTGACACCAATTTTTTTTAAAGAAAATATTCAACACTAGTAAGGGTGAAGACCAGCATTCTTATGTGCTACTCCTAGCAAGCAGTAGAAATTGCTACAACCTTTTCAGAAAGCAATTTGGCAAGCTGTACCATGAGACAGAAAAAAGTTTGTAATCTTTGACCCAATAATTCCCTTTCTAGGAATCTATCCTAAATAGAAAACCAGAGATGTGCTATGTTATGTGTAGGCCCTACGCAAATAAATAGCAGTTGATGCCGTATCCCTGAGTTGGAGGTTACCCAGCCAAGAGGTACCCTAACCCCGGAAACCCCAAGCTTGGCCCTTGCCCGGGGTAGGGGTGTGGGAGGGGTTTTTCCAGCACTTTGGTCACGGAGCACCCTGTTGGTTCAGCACAACCCAGTGTCACCTCCCCACCCCCCGGTGAGTTCACTAAGGTGCTGGGTTGTGCCTGAGAGCCCTAGTTGTTATTTGCACAATGGCAGAGCGGAAAGCATTTGGAACTCCTAATAGAAGGGGCAGAAATCCAAGTTCTGCTACATGTTGCTTGAGTAATTTTGCCTTTCTGTGCCTCTGGTCTCAGGAAATGATGATAATAATGATAACTACAATATTAATAACATTTATTGACCATTTACTCTATGCCAGGTACGGTTCTAAGCGTTTTGCCTATATGAATTCATTTAGTCCTCAAGCAACTCCAGTGAGTAGCAATCATTTTAGAAATGAGAAAATGTATGCAGAGAGACAAAGTGACAAGTCTGGCAACACGTGGCTAGGAAAGTGAAGTCAGGATTTGAATGCAAGCGGCCCATTTCCTGACTGTGCTGCCTCAGCCTCAGGTTGCTTGAGGATCATGACAGATAAAATATGCGAAAGGGATTTTTCAAAATCATAAAGCAGGACTTGCACTTGTTTATTGCTTGCAAAGTAATAATAAATGACGTAATCTGGAACATCTGCTTTGGCAGTATTTGCTTTTGCTCCATAACTACACATTTAAAATTCAAATAAAGAAATCCTACTAGATATAAAAATGAGTATTGAAAATCTTTCTTTTTTTTAACCACAAGTTAGTTGAGAAGGCATACCTTGCTAACGGAAAAAAATGGCTAAGGTACGGCTTGGGTGAGCTTATTTTTCCTATTTTCCAAGTGCAAATTTTAAGGTAGACCCAAGAGTCATTGTTTTCAGCAAAGGGAGGTTTTGTATGGCCTGATGTGTCTAGATATTTTCCCTTCTACTTTGCTCTTAGGCTGAAGAAGCTTAATTTAATTTGCTACTAGTAAGAAAAATGTTTTGCTTTCATGTGTTTTGTGTGTATTAATGTATAAAAAGATTAATTAGCATAAAAGATTAATTACAAAGCACTTGAACTAAATGAACTCTAATTATGATGGAAGCCGAACGTAACCACTTCATTAGCAGAACAGCGAAGATGAAAATGGCACAGTGAATAGAGTGTGAAGTTCCCAGCCATGGGCCAGGCAAGCAAAAGCAGCCGGTGGTCAGTGTCCAGCTAGTGTGTTCAGTCAGCAGCACAATGGCAATCTTACAGAGTCCGGGATGGGCCCACTTGAACACCACATTTCCCGATTTAGCAAAATTGTGTTTTGAGCTGCTCCCAAGTATGCAGTTCGAAACACTGAGTTAGGGACTTGCCTGGACTTGGTGGGCTTTAGGGTATTTATTTACCTCTTTGCTCTCTAACAGCTTCTTCTCGCCATCCTTTGAGGACACCTCTCCTTCTGTCTGTTCCTTAAACCCTGACTTTCCCTAGAAGTCCAGCCTCAGCCCTCTTCTCACCCTTAGTGCCTTCCTTAGTTGGTTTTTTTATTTCCACTTCCATAGTTTTAAGTACTAAGTATATGTTGAATTCCCAAATCCTTTTCTCTGAACTGTTTCTTATAAGTTCCTCTAGCTATTATTTATCAGTATCTTGACACCTCTGTTATGGACTGAATGATTGTGTCCCCCCAAAATTCGTATGTTGAAGGCCTAACCCCCAATGTGATGGTATTTGGAGATGGGCCTTTGGGAGCCAATGAGGTTTACGTGGGACCCCCATGATGGGATTAATGTCCTTATAAGATGAGGGAGAGAGACCAAAGCTCTTTCTCTCCTCCCACCCCCTAACTGCCATGTGAGAACACAGCAAAAAGGTGGCTGTCTGCAAACCAGGAAGAGGGCCCTCACCAGGAACTATATCTGCAGGCACCTTGATCTTGGACTTCCCAGCATCAGAATCATGAGAAATAAATTCCTGTTGTTTAAGCCACCAGTCTATGGTATTTTGTTATGGCAGCCCAAGCTGACTAGGACAACTTTGCACGCACCTCAAACCAAAATGTCCATAAAGGAGCTTATCATCTGAATTCCCTGTCCTGATCTGTGGCAGCCCCATCCACACAGATCTGCAGGTCAGAATCAGAGCGTTATTACCTCTCTTTTCCTGGCCTCATCATTTCTTTTCTTTTTTTCTTAAAATTTTTTAAAATTGAGATATAATTCACATACCACAAGGTTCACCCTTTTTAAAGTGTACAATTCAATGGCTTTTAGTATATTCATGGAGTTGTGCCTCTATCACCATAATCAATTCTAGAACATTTCATTACCCCAGAAGGAAGCCCCATACTCCTTAGCCATTCGTTCAATTCCTCTGGCCCCGAGTGCTAAGCAAATACTAATCAACTTTCTGTCTTTATAGATTTGCCAATTCTGGCCATTTCATAGAAATGGAATCATACAATAGGTAGCCTTTTGTGATTGGCTCCTTTTAGCTAGCATAGAGTTTTTGAGGTTCATCCATGTTGTAGGGTGCACTTTATTTCTTTTTATGGCTAAATAATATTTCATTATCATCATTTCTTGTCTGGACAATTGTATAAATTCCTGATTTGTTCCTTTGCTTCCAGTCTTATCCCCTCTAGCCCATCCTCCCCACTCTTTCCATAGGAATCTGCAACCATAAATCTGATTATGTCCAGCTCAAAATCTCCCAGCAGCTCCCCACTGTTTGCAGAAGGAAGCCTAAATTCCTGGACATGGCGTTCCAGTCCTAGGGAGCCTCCACTGACCTGCCCAGCCTCTTTTCCCACCCCATCCTCCTGAACCCTTGGCATGGCCAGAGGGATCGCCTCCTCTGTGCTTTCTCTATTGGGTAACACCTTCTGGACTTTGCAGGTGCACCTCCTCTGACAAGAGTGTCCTTCCTCCTAGACTCAGCCCAGCACACTCCTGTTCATCTTTTTCTACTTGTATGTCATCTCCTCTTTGAGTTTCCATAGGACCTCAAAGACAATTCTGTTGGGGTACGGGTCACTTGCTGTAATGATTTATGAACATCTGTGAGCTCCTTGAGTCCAGGAGCTAAGTTTTGCCCCTCTTGCCATCCTCAGGGCCTGGTACAGAGCCTGGAATACAGGCAGAACTTGATAAACATTTGTTGAATAAATAAATGATTGGAGATAGAAAGAAATATAATATCTTAAATATTCTTGTGAATAGCTCACAAACTAATAAACAACTTGTAGATTTCTGTCTGAGCACATGTGTAATAACTGGGGTTACTAAAAAGCAGACTATTCTGAGATAAAAAGAAGCAAAGCTACCATTAACAAGAATAGGTATTTTATTGCCTGGGAATGGCTTAATTTACTAATCAAAAATTCATTAGATAACTGCTGACCACTTTGATACTATTTCACTTTGACACTAATAGCTCAAGGATCTCAGTAAATAACTGGTTTGTAGAAAGAATCTACTTAGGAATTTCCATGTGCAAGATGCCTTTCACCCATACTTAATGAATTTTTATCATGTAATTCTTATAGTAACTGAAGGCATGATCAATACATGTAGGTACCAAAGGCTCTGTTGCCACACACTGAATCTAAGAAGCTGAAGAAGAATTTCTGGGTAGTTGACTGTCACTGAATTGATCAGTGAATGTACCATGTTCTGATACTGAAGTTAATTCCATGGTTTGTGTTTGATATGTTTGGGAATTTAATAAATGATCTGTTTTGTGGGGTTTTTGCTTTTTTTAATTCATAGCAACAGTCTGAGAATGTCCTTTTGGAATTCTGAATTGATGATGGGATTGTAAAAGTTCATTGATTTGGCAAACAGGTTCACCAGACATGTGATATTAAAAGGCAGTTCATAGACTTTATATTTATGAAGCACATAAGAAGCCTAAATGAAATGGTAGTTTTAAATATCAAGAGTTAGTGAAAATCAAGATAGGCAATCTACCCAAATATTTTTTTCTCCTTTCCCCTGTGCCTCTCTCCTTCTATTCCTGGAATATTACTTGAGCTAGCTAGCTGACTCCTAGAATTCAAATTCTGATTAGTAAAGCACTATCAGTGTCCCTCAGTCCACTCCCCACGGCAACTCTCAGTTCTCCCAAATGTTTTCTTGGGTGAACCTGTGGAAGTTGAAGGCTCATAGATAGCAAGAAAGAGAATGAATTTCTATAAAGAATTTTGTTTTCAGTGTCCTAGCCAAGAGGCAAACAAACCATCATGCACATTATCAAGATGATTATTGCCTGACAGTGTACCACTAGGCCATCTCAAAATCCTAGTCCTCTAGCACAAGAAAAACAGCAATGACACTCAACTTCTGAAGAAACTAATCTTCCGCATACTGTACCCTAAGCAAAGAATTGTCAAGGAAAGAGTTTTGGTGGTGGCACAGAATCTTGATGTTCATATATAGAAATATGTTTGATTAAATCCTTTTCGTCTCTGAACTCTTAAAGCATTGGTTAGTCTTACTATCCAGGTAATATTAAGTCTTACCTTGCTTTTTTGTTCTGTAGCTGTTGCATGTGTTAATCTTTTCTTTTCAAATGGACTTTAAGAATACTGAAAAACTGAAAAAAAATTTTTAAAAAGAAACTGAGAGCAGAGTCTTGGATTTAAATCTTTCATTTTCCACTAGTCTGGCAAATATAGTAAGTGCTGGGCTAGACTTTGACACTTGCATTGGACTAACACTCCTACTGACAAAAATTATAAACTCTCAAAAATGTCAAAAACTATTCTTTGTCAAAATCCCGGCAAGTTATTTGTGGATATTGGCAAACTGATTCTAAAGTTTATATGGAGAGTTAAAAGGCCTAGAAGAGGCAACCCAATATTGAAGTAGAAAAAAGTCAGAGGATTAACACTACCCGGCTTCCAGACTAACTATAAAGCCACAGTAATTAAGACATTATGGTATTGGCAAAAGAATAGGTAAATAGGTCAATGTAACAGAATAAAGAGCCCAGAAATATAGTCAACTGATATTTGACAAAGGAGCAAAGGCAATACAATGAAGAAAAGGTAGTCTTTTCAACAGGTGGTGCTAGAACAACTGGACATCCACATGCACAAAAATAAATCTAGACCCACACCTTACATCTTTCACAAAATTTAACTCAAAATGGATCATAGACCTCAATTTAAAATTCAAAACTATGAAACTCTTAGAAGATAACATAGGAGAAAATTTATATGACCTTGGGTATGGCAATGACTCTTTAGATACAACACCAAAGGCATGATCCATGAAAAAAATAACTGATACATTGGACTTCATTAAAATTAAAAACTTATGCTTTGTGAAAGAAACTGTCAAGGAAATAAGAAGGCAAGCCACAGGCTGAGAGAAAGTATTTGTAAAAGACATATCTGATAAAGGATTGTTATCCAAAATACATAAATAACTCTTAAAACTCAACAATAAGAAAATGAACACCACAATTAAAAAACGAGCAAAAGACCTGAACAGGCACCTCACCAAAGACGATATGCAGATGGAAAATAAGCATGTGAAAATCTGCTCAATATCATATGTCATTTGGGAGTTGCAAATTAAAATAACAATAAAATACCACTACGTACCTATTAGGATGGCTAAAATCTAAAACATTGACAACACCAAATGTTAATGAGGATGTGGAGCAACAAGAACTCTCATTCATTGTTGATGGGAATGCAAAATGGTACAGCCACCTTGGAAGACAGTTTGACAATTTTTTTTCTTTTTTACAAAACTACACATATTCTTACTGTGTAATCCAACAATCATACTCCTTGGTATTTAGCCAAATGAGTTGAAAACTTATATGCACTCAAAAACCTGCCTACAGATGTATATCGCAGTTTATTCATAATTGCCAAGACTTGAAAGCCACCAAGATGTCCTTCAATAGGTGAATGGATAAATAAGCCATAGTATATCTAGACAATGAAATATTAATCAGCACTAAACAGAAGTAAGCTATCAAGCTATGAAAAGACTTACAGGAAACTTAAATGCATACTACTAAGAGAAAGATGCCAATCTACAAAGATTACATACTGTATGATTCCAACTACGTGACTGTCTATTTTTATTTTTAGTTTTTATTTATTTATTTATTTTGAGACAGAGTCTCACTGTGTTGCCCTGGCTAGAGTGCAGTAGCGTCATCATAGCTCACTGCAACCTCAAACTACTCTGCTAAAGCAATCCTCCTGCCTTAGCATCCTGCCCCCCGCCCCGCCACTGCAAGTAGCTGATAGTGCAGATGTATGCCACCACCACACCTAGCTAATTTTTAAATTTTCTGTAGAGATGGGGTCTTGTTATTGCCCAGGCTGGTCTTGAACTCCTGGCCTCAAGAGATCCTCCTGTGTTGGCCTCCTAAAGTGTTAGGATTATAGGCATGAGCCACCACGCCTGGCCATAAAGTCCATTTTTAAAATAAAATACTCTTAGCAGGCACTGGAGAGTGACCAAAAGATGGCAGAAAGTGAAGTGAATATGAACCTTGATGGAAAACTACACTTCATGAGAGCCACATTTATCTGGCTTTTGTCCTAAAAGCACTCCCCAGTCTGTGCAACCCTTGGAGGATAAAACTCAGGCTGGAAGTGGCTGTCTTATAGAGTTGAAAAGTCAGAGGTTGGAGTTTGGGAATGCCAGAGCAGCTGGATATTGAGGAGGGAAATACTATAAAAGAGGGCCAAGGGTAGGGGGGGGACCCAAAATATACATGTAAATGCCTCTCAAATTCTTGGCAGTTGTTCCACTGTGACTGCATGAGATTCCAATAAGCCCCAGGGGAAAACATCACCTGGAAAACTGAAAAAGTTGAGCAGAGATTTCTGCAGCTGCTCACTGCTGGGGAGCCAGAATCTGGAGTTCATGTCCTGCTAAGTTAGATGGGCTCAGTAAACATCTCGGGCTGTCCATTGACTGTACAGAAGGGGCATACCTTAGGAGTAAAGACCTCATACCAGGATTAAGAAAACCACCATAAGATTAATGGCAAAACCTATATAGATGACCCTAACAAAACCTAAACCAAGCCTTTAAGAGATAGATAATCTATCAATAATTTTACTGTTAGAACAAAATGTAATGTTCTTCAGAGGAAGATAATAGAATCTAGAGTTTCTAAAATGTATCATACAGAGTGTTCAGAATATAATTTTTAAAAAATGCTATACATTGAATGACTTAGGAAAATGTGATCCATAGGCAAGAGGAAAAAAAAACCAGTCAATAGCAACAGACTGAGAGACAACCCAGATCTTGGAATTAGTAGACAAGGACTATAAAATTGTTATGATAAATATGTTAAAGAATCTACAGAAGCGTGTGTGTGTGTGTGTGTGTGTGTGTGTGTGTGTATATATACACACACATATAAAAAATGGCAGACAAGGTAAAAACTTTAAAATTGAAAGCAAAGAACCACATGGAAATTCTAAAACTGAAAAGTACAATGTCTGAAATAACAAATTCATTGGGTGATATTAATACAGAGTGGACAAAGCATGAGTAAACTTTAAAACATGTCAATAGAAATTATTGAAAGAGAGAGAGCGAGCAGACTGGGGAAAAAATGAACAGAGCTTCAATGACCTTTGGGACAGCATCAAGTGGTGCAGCATACATACAAATGGAGTCCCAAAAGTAAAGAAGAGAAAAGGAGGCAGAAAAAACATCTGAAGAAATATTGGCCAAGTTATTCCATTTTTTACTGAAAAAACAACAAAATAAAAATTTTCAAGCCACAGATTCAGGAAACTAAGCAAACTTCAAGCAGAATAGCTATAAAGAAAAACACATTTGGGAACATAATGTTAAATTGCTGAAAATTCATCCAGAGGAGAAAAAGACACATTATATACAAGAAAACCATGATAAAAATTATCGTTGACTTTTCATCAGAAACAATGGGATGATATTGTTAAAGTGCTGAAAGAAAAAAAAAGTCCACCTAGAATTTCAATGAAGACATCAGTTAAAAATTAAGGTGAAATAAAACATTTTCAGATAAAAAAAACTAAGGAAATTTGTCACTAGCAGAAAAAAATGCTTGAAGAGTTCTTTATTTTTTATTTATTTATTGGGGGAGGGGGAGTCTCATAATGTTGCCCAGGCTGATCTGAAACTCCTAGCCTAAAGTGATCCGTCCACCTTTGCCTACCAAAGTGCTGGGAAGACAGGCATGAGCCACCACGCTTGGCCTAAAAAGAGTTCTTTAGATAGAAGGAATAAGTTCTGGTGTTTGATAGCACAGTAGGGTGACTATAATTGGCAACAGTTTATTGTATACTTCGAAATAGCTAGAAGAAAAGATTTGAAATGTTCCCAACACAAAGAAATGATAAATGTTCAAGGTGACAAATATCCTAAATTCCCTGATTTGATAATTACATATTGTATATATGTATCAAAATATCACATGTACTCCATAAATATGTATAATTATTATATATCAATAAAAATTTTTTAAAGAGTTCTTCAGAATAGAGGAAAATGAAACACAATGGAAATTTGAATCATCAGGAAAATAAGAGAAGCAGAAGAAATACCAAATATGTGAATAAATATAAAATATAAAATATTACTTTTTTCCTCAAATTATTTAATAGTTAATTGACTGTTTAAGCAAAACTATAACAAAGTACTATGGAGTTTAAAATATATGTAGAAGAAAAATACATTAATAAGATTGGTGTATTATATCAATTCCAATATATCCTGATTATGATACTGTACTGTGATTTTGTGCACTGTTACCATTGGGAGAAACTGAATAAGGGGTACACAGGATCTTTTTTCGTTACAACTTTATGTGAATCTAAAATTATCACAATACAAAATTCAATTTAAAAATGATCAGCAGATTTACTAAAACAAATGAACAAAAGAGAACAAAAAACCCTTCCATAAGGTAAATTCCAGGCACAGACGGTTTCACTGGTAACTTCTGTAGAACCTTTAAGGAAGAAATAATACTGATATTACACAAACTCTATGAAGAGAGAAATAGGGAATACTTCACAATGTTTTGAGATTTACCTATGTTGTGATGTATATTTATATGTCATTCTTTAGCATTTTGTTATATGAACATACAACAATTTAAAGCTACTATTTGCATTTTTACACAAGGTTTTTGTGGACATAGGTTTTTAATTTATATTGATAAATATCAAAGAGTGGAATTGCTAGGTCATAGGACAGGTGTATTTCTAACTTTACAAACTGGATTGAGTTCCAGTCTGGTTCTGCTCCTGCTAAAAAGCCATGGCTCTTTTCTGGTCTTAATTTTCTTATATGTAAAAGGAAGGACTCAGGTTATTTGATCTATAAAGGCTCTTCTGTTTTCAAATTCTATAATTATTTGATTAAGCCATTCCTGACAGTTCTAACTTTTAATTAACTTTTATTTGAAAATATCAAACTTACAAAAGGTTATAAAAATAAAAATAGTACAAATACTCATACACCCTGTACCTAAATTTACCTATTGTTGATACTTATCCCATTGGCTATGTCATTTGTGCTATCTGTACCTATATATCTGTAACCATATCTAACTATTTACATGGAATTTTTTTTGAATTATTTGAGGATAAGTTACATACTTCATGGTCCTTTATCCCCAAATACTTTGGTGTGTATCTCCTAACAGCAGTGATATTTCATTACATAATCACACTACAGTTATCAACTTAATAAATTTACATTGATATAATATTTTAATCTGATTTGCTGTCCAGATATAAGGTCCTTTAGAGCATTTCCTCCCCCTTCAGTGGAGGGTCAGGTACTGGATTTAGTTGTTATGTCTCTTTAGCCTCTTTAGCTTGGAACGTTTCCTCACTCTTTCTTTGTGTTTTATAACATTAACATTTTTGAAGGAGTCTCCTCATTATTTAAAATAGAAATTCCTCATTGTGTGTTTGCCTGATTTTTTCTCATGATTAGACTCAGGTTATACATTCTCGACTGGAATACTGCATTGGGTAGGTGATGTTGTGTTAATCTTGGGATATCACATGGCAGTTGCATTTTAACAGAAATAGAGGCTTTGATTTGAAAGTATGACATTTTAAGTGTCGTAGATTGTAAGATTGTAGTATTTAGGGTTGCAGATAGGGCACATTTTCTCCTGAGGTCATGGCTGAACTTTCTATTCTTTCATACAGCAAATATTAATGGACTCTCTACTATCAACCAGACACTGTTCCAGCTGCTGAGAATAGCATGGCAAACTAGAAAGGCAATATGTCTTTCTTTATTAAGTATATATTTTAGGCAGAGGTTTAGACAAGAAATAAATAAGTCAATAAAATGATGTGGATCTTGAGAAGAGTAATGAAAAAACATTTTTAAAGGTGATGTTGTGGACAGTGGTGGAGGCCCTGGGGTTGGGGAAAGGTGCTCATTTTGTCATTTGAGCTGAGACTTGAATGACCAGAGGAACCAAGTATGGTGGCCCTAAGGAAAGACAGGGAAGGGAGAAGTTTGGGAGTGGAAATCAAGAAAACTTGAGAGATCTGTTCCCAAGGACATTGTTGAACTTAATCTCACCATTATCTGCAAGACTTCCAGAATATCAACTTCAATTCCATTCTCTGATTACTTTTCCTATCCTTTCATCTTATCTGCTCTAACACCTCTGCTTCAATAATTTTTTTAAAAAATCATTGAGACTTCAATCTTTTTTTCCATTTTCCACCACCCTCATGTCTGTATTTCTGTCCTTAGCCGGAATGGGTTCTATGGTCATGTATTCTAAACTCCTTGACTCACTCTTCCTCCAATATAATCATCTGGCTGAATTCCAGTTAATTAAAAATTAGAATGGGCACTAAAGCCAACTGCCCAACTAGTTCTTACCTGCACTGGAGCTGCAGAAGGCAGCCTGAGAAAAGCACACAATATTCTGACTTCTCTCCCATTTAATTCATGGCCATAAGTCTTATGGGCCTAAACATGGCCTGTTGCTGCTGCTATTGTACCCTAGTGTGTTTGCTCTTCTACTCTTCAAAAAGACTATCTCGCACTTGTCCCTCTGTCCTCAAACCATCAATATTGCCACCTGTCCCCTCCCCATATAACCTCCACTCTCAGCTGTTGATTTTTTAAAATTTCAGATATTACAGAGGGTACAAATGTTTTGGTTACATGGATTGCTTTTGTACTGCTTGAGGCAAAGTTATAAGTGTGCCAATCACCCAGATACTGTACATTGTACCTGTTAGGTATGATTTCACCTATCCCCTCCACCCCCCCACTTGCTTGATTTCTGTTGAGTTTTACTTCCATCTTTGCACATGAGTGCTGTTCAGTTAGTTCCAATTTAATAGTGAGTACATGTGGTGTTTGTTTTTCCATTCATGGAATACTTCACTTAGGAGAATCGTCTCCAGTTCCATCCAGATTGTTACAAAAGGTATTAATTCATCTTTTTAATGGCTGAGTAGTACTCCATGGTATACGTATACCACATTTTATTAATCTACTCATGAATTGATGGGCACTTGGGTTGATTCCACATTTTTGTAATTGTGAATTGTGCTGCAATTAACATTCTAGTGCAAGTGTCTTTTTGATAAAATGACTTTTTTTCCTTTGGGTAAATACCCAGTAGTGGGATTGCTGGATCAAATGGTAGGTCTACTTTTCGTTCTTTGAGGACTCTCCATACTATTATCCATAGAGGTTGTATTAGTTTGCAGTTCCCACCAACAGGGTATAAGTGTTCCTTTCTCTCTGCGTCCACACCAGCATCTATTGTTTTGGGACTTTTTGAAATAAGCCATTCTCACTGGGAATAGGTGATATCTCATTGTGGTTTTGATAGGCATTTCCCTGATGATTAGTGACATTGAGCATTTTTTCATATGTTTATTGGCCGTTAGACTATCTTCTTCTGAAAAGCTTCTGCTCATGTCTTTTGCCCACTTTTTAATGGGGTTGTTTGATGTTTTCTTGTTGATTTGCTTGAGTTCTTTGTAGAGTCTGG
This sequence comes from Daubentonia madagascariensis, assembly GCA_023783475.1. NCBI lineage: Eukaryota > Metazoa > Chordata > Mammalia > Primates > Daubentoniidae > Daubentonia > Daubentonia madagascariensis. The sequence continues at coordinate 31,123,167 of JAKFHU010001035.1, read as the reverse complement.
TTATTAGCCCTTTATCGGAAGTATAACATGTGGATATTTTCTCCAATTCTGTAGGTTATCTGTTTGCTCTGTTGATTGTTTCTTTGGCTGTGCACAAGCTTTTTAAATTTAATCAAGTCCCATTTGTTTACTTTTGTTGTTGCTGTGATTGCCATTGGGGTTGTCTTCATAAATTCTTTGCCTAGGCCTATATCTAGAAGAGTTTTTCCAACATTTTCTTCTAGAATTCTTATGGTTTCATGTCTTAGGTTTAAGTCTGTTATCCATCTTGAATAAATTTTAGTGAGCAGTGAGAGATATGGGTCCTGTTTCAGTCTTCTACATGTGGCTATCCAATTTTCCTAGCACCATTTATTGAATAGAATTCTTTCCCCCAGTGTATATTGTTGTCTGCTTTGTCAAAGATCAGATGGCAGCATGTGGATGGTTTTATATCTGGGTTCTCTGTTCTGTTCCATTGGTCTATGTCTCTATTTTTGTGCCGATACCATGCTGTTTTGGTTACTATAGCCTTGTAGTATAACTTAAAGTCTGATAAAGTGATGCCTCCAGATTTGTTCCTTTTGCTTAAGGTTGCTTTGGCTATTTGGGTTCTTTTCTGGTTTCTAATGAAGCACAGAATTACTTTTTCTAGATCTGTGAAAAATGATATTGTATTTTGATAGGGATTGCATTGAATCTGTAAATCGCTTTGGGTACTATGGACATTCTAATAGAAGAAAAACAAAGATCATATGATCATCTCAATAGATGTAGAAAAAGCATTTAACAAAATTCAGCACCCTTTTATGATAAAAGCTTTTAACAAAAGAGGCATAGATGCAACATAGCTCAAAATTTTAAAAGCCATATATGACAAACCATAGCCAACATCATACTGAATGGGGGAAAGTTGACAGCATTTCCACTTAGAACTGGAATAAGACAAGGATGTCCACTGTCACCACTTCTATTCAACATAGTGCTGGAAGTCCTAGCCAGAGCAATCAGGCAAGAGAAGGAAATTAAGGCTATCCAAATGGCAAAAGAGGAGGTCAAACTATCACTGCTGATAATATGATCTTATATCTAGAAAACCCCAAAGATTCCACCAAGAGAATCCTGGAATTGATAAACAAATTCAGCAAAGTCTCAGGTTACAAAATCAATATACACAAATCAATAGCATTCCTATACAGCAACAACAATCAAGCTGAGAATCAAATCAGGACTCAATACCTTTCACAATAGCTACAAAGAAAATAAAATATATATTTAACCAAGGAGGTGAAAGATCTCTACAAGGAGAACTACAAATCATTGAGGAAGGAAATTGCAGATGATGTAAACAAATGGAAAAACATATCATGCTCATGGATCAGCAGAATCAGCCGTTGATTTTGTCTCATATTTTTCTTACGATAAAAGAAGCAATCCCACAGGAATACTTTCATCTTTCCACAACCAAATCTATAAAATATCTGCATTTATAGCTTTACCCTTACTTTCTGTTTCAGAAATTACATCTGCTCCTCTCCCATGCTCTGCTCATTGTCTCAGATACTCCATTCTTGGAATTACATGCATTGCATGATGTTTCAGTCAGTGAAAGACTGTGTATATGATAGTGGTCCTGTAAGATTATAGCACTGTATTTTCACTGTACCTTTTCTATGTTTAAATACACAAATATTTAGCATTGTATTACAGTTGCCTACAGCATTCATTACAGTAACATGCTGTACAGGTTTGTAGCTAGAAGCAATAGGCTATTTATACCATATAGCCTAGGTGTGTAGTAGGCTATACCATTTACGTTTGTGTAAGTACACTCTGATGTTTGCACAATGAAATCGTTGAAGGATGCATTTCTTAGAATGTATCCCTGTGGCTAAGTGGCACGTGACTTTAAATCTTCTTTGTTTTGCAGTATCAATTTCTCCATCTCTTTTGGAGCATTCTTCTCAGCATACTGACATGCTGTAGAATCTCCCATCTTGAAAAAGAGATTTAAAAAAAAACAACCTTTCTCCCATGACTGGACCTTCCCATCCAGCTACTGCCTCAAATTTATGCTCCTCTTTACAAACAAACTTCTTGTCCGTATGGACAATCTCCACTTTCTCATTCTCTCCTCTGCCTCTTCTAATGGGGCTTCAGGTCTCATTATGCCTCTGAAGCTGCTCCTGCCGAGGTCACCCATTCCCTCTGCAAGGCCAGGTGTAATGGTCACTTCTCTGTCCACCTCTTGCTTGGCCTTTCAGCTCATTTGACATGCCTGCCCACTTCCTCTTTCTTCTAACACTCTCTTCTCATGGCTACCCTGGTGGTACCTTCTCTGGTTTTGTCCCATCACACTGACTACTACTTTTCCACCTCCTTTGCTTGCATTTCCTCCTTTGCTTTGCCTCTGTTTGTTGGTGTCCCCAGGGCTCAGTCCTGGGCCTTTTTCTTCTCTAGTTTATTCTCTTCCTGAGACCACTGATTGCTGTGGTTTTCCCTTCACCTGTATGCCAATAACTTCTCTTCTGCATGTGAAGATCTGTAACCCCAAACACCAGGCTTCTGATTCCAGTCTCAGGGTGGTTGGGATGTGGCCTCTTCTCTTCTGTGACAACAATGGATATCCTGCCTATTTAGCAAATTAGGATCTGTCTTGAGACATTACTTTAGAAACCCAGTTTAAAAAAATTGTTTGAAGACTATTAGTTATCATTAAAGAAGATTTTCTTGTGGTAAATTATTTTATGATTTCAGCATAGGAAAGGTCATTTCCTACCACACATAGCCAAATGCATTGCCATTTGTTTTAGTTTCAAGCTTCCTGGCTCTAAATTTAAAAGTGAACTCAAATCAACCAGAGAGCAAATTCTCTGTGTGTGGCCTGCCCTCCCTCTTCGCCTAATTTTGTAGTTGGAAACACCTTAAAAGGAAAAATAACTCCCTTTTGGGCAAAGTGAAGCAAAAATGTAAACTACTTCTATGCTATCTTGAACAAATGTACATTTCCTGTTATTATAACTTCGTGGTTAAGAGTGAACTCTTGAGAGAAAATGGGGAAAAGAAATAGAAAAATATCAAAGCTCACGCATAAAACTATAAAAATAGAAGAGAGGGCTGTGTGAGAGCTTACTGGGAAAAGAAGTAAACTGACCTATTTAGTTCTCCTGCCAGCTGAATTTTTAGCATCTCTAAGAATAGGTTGGTAAGAAGAAAAAATGGACTTTCTCCATTAAGTTTCCAAGTCTCTGCAGAATTGAGGTTGCTGTTTACTCTCCACCTCTTTGGACAACTGGCTCAGCCCCTAACTCAATCCCCTTGTCTAGAGGAGATCCGGGATTTATTTCTGCAGCAGTTTCCCTTCACTTACCACAATACAATTACCACGCCCTTAGGGTGCATTCCTGAGGCCAAAGGAGATACTCTCTCCCCACCCCACCCCCATATCTGCCCAAATGCTTAGTTAATACTCTGAAAATTCCTACAGAAGTGCCTATACATAGAAATTACAAACGAATTTGAGAACAGCTATAATTATAAATCACCATGGGATTGCTAGAAGGTTATGGAAGGGAAAGTAGGGAAGAATAGTGCCATGGAAGTTAATGTTGGGGAGGAGGAGGGACTGAAGTATTGTTTTTAAAAACTCTGGTTTTCATGCTGTCTTTCAGAAAATGTCTCCATTATGCCTATTTCCCAATTGCAGAGGTGGGTTTGGGGGTGAAGAAGTGAAGGAAAGGGTGTTTCTTAAGTGATATTATATGCAATGTGTTTTGTTGTCTCTGAAACAACGGGTAACATCAGTTAAAATTTATCATTCAAGTTTTGTGTTTTATAGCCACAGTCTGTGAGACATTCTAACTGTTGAGTAAATACAAAGGTTTATGAATTCATCATATGAGGATAAAAACTTCCTTCTTTTTGCTCCCAAAGACTTTTGCAAAGAGGCAGGCGATATAAAGAAAGAGGTTATTAAACTATGAAAGTCTAAGGGCATAGTAGTAAATTCCTCTGCGGAGCAAATAGTGCAAAGCTGCTTACGATCAGACAATAAAGTAATGAATAAAGATTAAGGATGGTTAAATAAATGCTGAAGTAAACAGCAGTTTAAAAAAGTGAGATGAGGGGAACATTAGGGTGTGTCTGAACTCTTTACAAGCTCCGGTCCTTTGGGGGAAAGTGTCAAACTATTACTTAGTCAATGAGAGAGATTTGTATATGCATAAGAATGGTAATTAATGGAATATGGAGTCTTATAGGAAGGATGAGGAAAGTAAGTTGGAGTTCAGATCTCTTTTCCTTTCCCTCTCTCTCTTTTTTTTACAGCTTTATTGAGATAATTTATATGGTATACAGTTCACTCGTTTAAAGTGTACAATTCGATGTTTCTTAGAATATTTACAGAGTTGTGTAACCATCACCATAATCTAATTTTAGAACGTTTTTATCATCCCAAAGAAACCCCAGTACCAATTAACATTCTCTCCCCATTATCTCCTCCTCCCAGCCCCTGGCAACCACTAATCTACTTTCTGTCTCCATGGATTTGCCTATTCTGGCATTTCATAGAAATGGAATCATACATTTGTGGTCTTTTATGACCAGATTCTTTCACTAGGCATAATGTTTACAAGGTTCATTTATGTTGTAGAATGTATCAGTACTTCGTTTCTTTTATGGTCAAATAATATTCAATTAAATATTATTGAATTGATAGACCACATTTTGTTTATCCTATCACTAGTTGATGGACATATGGGTTGTTTCTACTTTTTGGCTATAATGAATAATGCTACTGTAAATATTCATATACAAGTTTTGTATGGACATACGTTTTCATTTCTCCTGGGTAGATACCCAGGAATGGAATTGCTGGGTTGTATGGTAACTCTATGTTTTTGTTTGTTTGTTTGTTTGTTTGTTTTACTGGCTCTCACTCTGTCACCCAGGCTAGAGTGCAGTGGCGCAATCATAGCTCACTATAATTTCAAACTCCTGGGCTCCTAAGTGATCCTCTCACCTCATCCTCCCCAGTAGCTGGGATTATAGGCATGAGCCCCAATGCCTGGCTAATTTGTAAATTTTTTGTAGAGACAGAATCTCACTTTGTTGTCCAGGCTGGTCTTGAATTCCTGGCCTCAAGCAATCCTCCTTCCTTGGCCTCCCAAAGTGCTGAGATTATAGGTGTGAGCCCCCGTGCTGGCTGGTAACTCTATGTTTAACAATTTGAGGAACTGGCAAACTGTTTCCCAAAATGATTGCACAATTTTGTGTTCCTACCAGCAATTCGTGAGAGTTCTAATTTCTCCACATCCTCACGATGTGTTGTTATTGTTTGTCTTTTTTATTTTAGCTATTGTACTGGGTGTGAAGTGGTGTCTCCTTGTGGTTTTGATTGCCATTTCCCTACTGACTGAAGAAGTTGAGTATCTTTTCATGTTCTTATTAGCTATTTTTGTGGTCTCTCTTGCCACCATACAGCCATTCATTCTTCTTCAGTCTTCCATCCTTTCCTCTTTCTGGAAATCTACCACAATACCTGGATACGTAGGACCTGCGTTGAGAGACCATTTTCTGTGCTGAAGCTGTTTCCCAATGAAACTCAAGGACAAGTTCATTAATATTATTTCTGAACCATTAAAATTACTAATTTTGTCTTAATTCAAGCCAACAGATCTTTATTAAGTGCTTTGTTTAGACTAATGGAATATTGTGGATTTACTGACGGATCAGGCTTAAAAATCTAGTAGAGAATATAAGTTAAGTCCATCATTAAGTGTAAGATGGGGAAGAAATAGGTAAATATCATAAGAAAAGTATTAAAGAGTGCCATCTATGGCTGAAGTGAAAACTTTGAAAACATACATGCCCTTTGAACCAGCAATCCACTATAAATCCACTATTAGAAATCTATCCCAAGGAAATAATTATACATTTCCACAAAAGTTTATGAACAGGGATGTTTACCCAAGTATTATTTCTAATTGTGAAAAATGATTCAGTGTAATAGGTAGGTAAATTATGATATATCCATACAATAAGTATGCACTTATTTAAAATGATGCACAAATATGTTTATTATATAATATATAGAAAGCATGGGAGATCTCTAGGGGCCAGAAAAAAAAAGGGAAATGAACTAGAGTGGTAAAGGGGTGAGCTGGTGCTGCAGCTGGCCTGCAGAAGGGCCATTAGTTTCAGGAATCTAGGGATTTAGGTTTTAACACTCACACAGGGACAGAAGACAAGACTTAGGGTCTACTGAAGGTAAATGATTCTTCAGCATACAGCCAGACTCATTGTAGGACAACAACCTCAGGAGGAGGGTAGACTAGGAAAAATTCCACACAGCAGCAGAGGTGACACGGAACTCTGTGTGTCTTCGTTTAGTCTCTGGATAGAAAAAAGAAGTCTATTTTGAGAATTTGTAATCAGGGACCCTCATGTAGGTTTGGGGCCTAAATTATACTACCTGAGTTCAAGAGGACCTCAAGGCAGGAAATTAACAAAAAAAAAATGTCTCCTAGCCAGAGCCCCCAGGGCATTCGTCAGGAGAAGATTGCTCAGTCACCAACCCATCAAATTCCCTGAGGATGAGCACATAATCCACAATTGAAAGTCAGTTTTTTCTACTTCATGTATTTTTTCTTTCTACAAGATTCTTCATTTTTCAAAAGTCTGAAAAAAAGATCCAAATTCATTCTTATCACTTTCATCTTTAAATGTTCCTTGTTTCTTTCTGGCAGCCTGAAAATCCTGCCTTAGTTAAAGTGTAAAATCGTGACGAGTGTATGTCAGTGAGGATTATTTCTGAGCGGAACTAAATGGGCTGTCTTAATTTGCTGAATAACAACATGCTGAAATTATCCTTCGGATCAGGAAACTATTTTTTTAAAAATTTCCCTGCTTATTTTTTTTATTGTTGGCATTTTGTGATTTACCTGGTAACCCATTATTTGTAGTTGTATGCGCTCCTATTTTTTATCATCTTCTTTAAACCATTGTCATTAATTTGATTAATTTCACAGCAATTTGTCTTTGTAATGCTAGCCAGTGCATCTGTGATTCTTTGCTTTGCAACATCCACTCAGCTTTTTATTGGCTCCATCTATGCTTTCAGTTTCTCTTTAGCGCTTACAAATGCTACACATTCTTCAGGTATCACAGTGCATCCTGCTTTAACCATTATTATTTATTCTTTTAAAGGAGTTAGTGCCATTTCATTCACAACTTGTAAAAAATGTATTATGATAATGATGATGAGACTACCACTACTTTTGAAATTTTCTGCTGTAGGTTTCTGCTGACTTATATTTCCTCAATGATGGTGTACATTTTTTTAACAGAAACTCAATTTTTTGTGGAAGATTTGTTCATGCATTTAGAAACTCATCTGGCTATATATTCTTGTTTTTGTACTTTCACATAATTTTACTTTTAAGTTTTAGTTTAAGCTTGGAGGTGATAGATGTCCTCTGGAAAAGTAATCTGTCTAGGCGGCAACAAGGGGAGCAAGAAGCAGTCAAAACCATCTCTTGTGAGAAAGTGTTTAAGGTTCTGGAGAGGATTCACCTGAAAAAGAGAAGACCCAGGAAAACCATAAGGGCTGTTTCAAAATACTGAGACAATGGAGGAGAAGGGGAATAAACAAAAAAGAAGTTCTAACTTTAACATGCAGAAGAAAATGTTAATTGGAACCATGCAACAACCAGATAGACAACATTGCAGATGAGGTGCTTTTTGTCAGTGGGATTTGAAACAACAGGCACAATCTTCAAGCATAGACCCAAGGTTTTACTCCCTTTAGACCTAAAGAGTATGAATTTCATAATAGGAAGAAAAAATAAGCATATGAATTATGATATACAGTTCTCTTCAACTTTAACTGATTTAATCATAAGATGAAGCCTGGAAATGGGGTGCCATTATATTTTATACCCATTTTTATCCCATACACTTAGGAGAAGAGATTTTCTGTGATGTCTCCAATATTCTTTTTATGATTTTAATGTCCTTACTCTTAGAGCACCATGTGTGGAAAAATAAGGCAGCACTTTTGACAAGTATCTTTTATTTCCTCTTTGCTCTTTGGAATAGTCATTAAAGTAACAAGTTAGAAAATATGAAAGGTATTTTGTTTCCAAGAAATATAAATTCACCTATAACGTATATTAATGCACTCATGGATATGATCAGTTCTTTGCTTTTGTCAAATCCTAAAGAAACTTAGTTTCTAAACTAGAGAAATTTTCTCTTATAAAGAGAAACCATTATAAGAAAACAAAATAGAAAAAAAAAATAGCAAAACTCTGATTAGATGTCATTTGTCCCGTAGTTCCACAACGGGGCACTGTTGAGTTTTGCAAGTTGCCCTTTCCATGGGCAGAAAGAGAACCTTGATACAAATGATCACCTAAATGCTTTGGTTTCTCATAAATAAATTATGTAATATGTATTTTTCTTTAAGTGAAAATAATATGTCCTCACTACAGATCTGAGTATATATTTGTATAATCTCACTTCAAAAATGTCACAATCTCCTGTTGACTGGTATCAGTTGGGCCTGAATACTTTGGAAATGTGAACAAGCACAGAGACATTTTTAAATATGCAAGTGTTGTGCTAGATTAGAAATTCTCTTCTGGGCTTTGCATTTGTGAATATGGAAAGAATTATTTGAGTCGTTAGATTATTTTTAAGTAATCCAAAGGTTCTAAAATCCTATCAATTTGTAGTCCTTTCAAATATAATGCTTTGTACCAATACTTGGTTGAGATGAGTGATATATAAATAACCAATGAATTCAGGTAATTTGATGAAGATAGCAAACTGATTGGTCAGCATTGTATATGTAGACCAAATAAATAATTTCTTGGTTTTATTTTCTTTTAAAGTTATTCTTTTATCATCATTAATGAATGTACAAATGTACAATATTTAGGTAAGCATTTTTCTTACTAACGTTTTTGTTTCCTTTAGGATAAAATAGCTCTTGTGTAAGAGAGCAACTTTAAGAAGAAAGGGGGAAAATGAATGTGTTATGTAAAACATGCTTTCATTGCTATGTATTACTTCAGAGAGAGGAGATGTGTCTTCTTGTGGGATCTTGCTCTGTCTGTCTTTGCCTATTGGCAAAGGTAAGGAGCACATTGGAGAAATACGTGGCACATTCAGGTAAGAGGAGAGAACAAATGAAAATCCATAAACTCAGAGATCGTGTAAACATTTCATAAGTTCTGTATCCATGATTTAAAAAAAAAATGACAGTCAGTAAGTCCTCATCAGAATCTCGCATGACACATAATAGGCCTGATGGGTAAGAAGGCAAGGTCAAGGTGTGACCTAACTGATCGATGAGACCCTCAGTGAGTCAATGCAGTAGGCAAGTTTCATAAGTGGAAATGAAAGAGTCCACTCTGGTTAGTTTAAGCATGAGATGGATTGGTGGTCGAGAATAATAGGAAGCTCACAGAATCACCTGGAGAGCAAGAGAGGCAGGAACAAGTCTCCACCCCACTGCTCCAGCAGAAACCCCACTACCAGGGCTGCTCCACATCCAACAGTACAGCCCCAGTGCCGTGTGCAGCTCAAACTCACAAGACTCAGGCCTGGAGCCCAGAAGCTATACCACATCCTGCTTCAAAGAGCCAAACATCTCTACTATCTTGCAACAAGTCGAAGAAGTCAATGCTTGCAGTTGTTCCCTTATGAATTGAAATTTTGCATGAGTGAGAGATATTGGTGTAGCCCATGTGTCTGCTTCCATGCCTCTTGTTTGGCTGGGGAATTTAGTTCTGACTTTCACCTTGGGAAGGAGGGCATCATAATGTGCAGGTTTCCCAAAATATAGAAAGGATATTCAGAAGATAATGAGCAACTGTGAATATAACGGAAGTCCCCTATAGTGCATATATGCAGGTGATGGGAAAGCTGTTTAAACAAAACAGAACAAAAAACAAGTAAACCACCTTTAAGGAATACTAAGTTGTTCAAAGCTGATGAAAAAAATGAAACTGCTAAAATTTAAGGGATTGTTACTTCTACTGGGACATAATGATAGTCAATATTTATCAAGCATTGCACTAAGGCCTTTAACCCAGGCTTGTGAGGTAGTTGTTCTTCCCATTCTATAGGCTCAGAAAATTTAGAAAACTTCCACCAAGGCCCACCAAGCTGAATTGCATTCAAACCTAAGTCTTCTGGCCTCTTAGTCCATAATCATAACCGTTATACCAAGATTTCCCAATAGAACATGAGACCAAAACTTTTGATAGGATATGATCTATTTTCTCTTAATTTTTCTTATACTGAGATTGTTTGGATGAAAGTACAGTGTTATAAATGGTGTTGTTAGTATTCTCGGGCAATTTTTTTTCAAGCATGAGAATTTTAAAGGTGTTTTGTGTATTAAAAGTGTTGGTGTAAAACTTCTCTCATGTATTTATCCAGTATCTGTACCCTTTCCCTTCTAACCAACTTGCCTGGCATGAATTTGGTAAGAAGACACTCAGTCACATTTGCTGTGTTCTACCTTCTGCTTGTTGAAATCCTGTCCCCATTTTGGGTCCAAATCAAGTCTCTCTTCATCCCAGAAGCCTCTTCTGACTCTCCCAGTCCTGACTTATCTTACAGAAGTATGGTATTTAGAGACACAAGAGGCTTCAGAGGATGCTCAATCCAACCTTGCACCCAGTGGGATCTAGAGTATCCCAGAAAGAATGCCATTTAGCTTCTGCTTACTTACACCCAGAGAAGGGGAATGCTTTGCCTGCCAGGGTAACCTCCTCAAATGGTAAGTTCTTAAAGGTCTTTCCCCAATGGCCTTGAAAGGTAATATGTCATTTTTATATTGTTTCAGATATGCCAGTCTCTGAGTGCCATCAAAGCTACAACAGCACTTACCATTTATCTCCCCTCTGGAATGTCCTGGAAGACAGGGTAGTGCCTTAGTCATCACCATAACCCCAGCACAGTGACTGGCAGTTCATAGCCACTGAAGAAATGTTGGTTGCTACATTAACATTTCTGGGGGCTGGAATGGCTTGTGACTCCATCCAGCCTCTCTTCATCATTGTCCTGTTACTAATCTCATCTGAGCACAATGGAACTGTTTCTTAAAGAATATCATGTGCCTACAGCAACTAGAGCTAATTTAATGTGTAGAAAGAAAGCCAGAGCCGTTACTTCTTTCAGGGATTTAAAAGCTGAAATGCTAGCATTTTTAAAGCATTAAGGCCAATTTTAAAAATTCAAATGGATTTTTTTTCTGGAATTAATATCAAGCTCATCTGTCTGTTGTTTCTGTACCATGTTTTGTTCTTCTCTTTGAAGTTCAGGCTGCACGTCTGTCTGCAGCCTGAGACATTCCTCCTGTTGTCTGTGATCTTGTAACTCTTACCTGAAGTGGCTTTGCTATGACATTGACAGGTTTCTTCTGCACTCTGGTCATTTGAGCCTGGCATCATCTCATTCCGCCTATTACCTCCTCCTTACCTGCTGAAGTTCGTTTGTTCCATTTTTAAAATGATTCCACTGACTGAAGAGCAAAAGGAACAACGAAGTGGGCTGATAGGCCTGGCTTCCTCCAGTCACCAAAGAATTCTGTGTGGAGTCACACTGGGTTCTTCATGGTTTTGCTTCTCTCCCTTTCATCCGCTTCTCTTTATTTCCTTCACTTCTGTCCTTCGGTCCCTTTGGAATTACGGGGACCCTCCTGGTCAGATGTCGGTCGTTAGATGCGTGCGTTTCTTTGAAGGCACATACTCTTGGGATACCTGTGCATGGAATCTTCCCGCTCTTTTCTTGGATTTATTTGAAATTCTCCTATTTAATTTTTTTCTCAGCATAAAAGTAAAATTGGTTCATTAGCAAATATTTGGAAAACATAGGAAAGCACTGAGAATAAAATAAAACAATTTGTATTTCCCTCACAGGATTTCATTTTGCGTTTTGGTGTGTGCGTGAGTGCATGTGTGTGTGTGCGTGTATGTGTGTGTGTGTATCTGGGTTATATTGTAACAAGCCCTAAGGTATGCCTTGCACCACTTCTTGAGTGTGTGGACCTTTTGTCTTTTTGGAGGGGGGTCACAGAATATGGGACAACATAAAAAGTCCCATTTAATATTTCTGTTTTAATGTAAATATGTATAATCTACATATAATGTAGTAGGATGATATGAAGCATTAATTGATTTTTTCCCATCCCAAACTTCCTCTTCCCCCCATAACCTTCCCTCAGATGGTCAGAGACAGGAGGCCTCCTTTGTTTCAAGGGAAGCTGTCATGGTGGAAGCAGATAACAAAAGCTGCAAACTCTGCTTTTTAATTTTAAAAACTATATCAGGTGTGAGATTGATGGGTCAGGGGAAAAAATGTGTAATCAATTCAGCCCTTCCCATTACTTTTGACCCTTTCTACCACAAATATGAGGAAATATGACAAAAGGCATGTTAGTAAATACAACAAAAGAAAGATCCCAATTACAATAGCAACAATAACAAAAATTATCAAGAAATAAACTTCAAAAGAAATGTACAGGACAAACATAGAGAAAATTGGTATACAAATAACTTTACAGAGGGTCAGAAGCCAGGAATAAATGGAGAGAGACATGCTTTGTTTTGGGGTGATAGGAAAACTTCGTACTACAGAGATGTTAATTTTCCTTAAATTAATTTGTAAAGTTCATGTGATCTCAATCAAAATCCCACCAGGATTATTTGTGTATCTTGACAATATAACCCCAAAGATCAAATGGAAGAATAAATATGTAGGAATATTGAAGAAACTCTGTGCTGGGAGGGCTATGAGAAAACTTGCTCTACCACAAATCAAAATGTATTATGAAGCTATACAAAACTGGTGCAGGAATTTAAAAAACCAGATCAGTGGAACAGAATAGAGATCTGAAATAGACTCTAAGGTATATGAAAGTTTTGCGTCCCCAGATTTACTGCAATAATTTCCCAACTTTTAAAAATTATAGTTCTCTTATTTCTTTTATTAACCCCTCTCTAGCCTTTTCCCCCAAAACATCCAGCATCATCACTTAAAAAAATAATAAGGTCATATAAACCTTTGGCTTAAAAGCTTTCAATGATTTTCCGTGCACTTGGAATTAAATCCATATTCCTGCCCTGAATGGCCAGACCCACTGCTCCTGCTAACCTCACTCACAGCACGCCTCTCCATACTCAGCATGTCTCATGCTGGCCGATTTTCCTTTCTCTAGAGAGCCAAATTCTTTTCTCCACAGTCTTTGCAGGAGCTGCTCCTTCCACGCGGGGCGCTTGTCCCTGGCTCTTTCTGAGGCTGGCTCAGTCTCTCTTTGAGCTCCAGCTTTAATTCCTGCAAGCAGTCCAAAGGGGAAGCTGCTCCACATCTCCCCCCTCCCCCATTTTCTCTCTGCAGTCCTTTGTTTCCTCCCCAGCACTTTGCAAGTTGCAATTATATATCCGCCTACTTTTCATTGTCTCTTCCACCATACTCTACACTCCACCATGGCAGGGACTGTGCTTTCCTCGTCACTGTCCCTCCAGCAACTAGCACAGTACCTGGCACAGCAGGCACGCACTTGATATTTGTGGATTGTAAGACAGAATGCATACGTAAATGGATGATAAAGGTAGCTTTTCAGATCAGTGGGGAAAAGCTAGATTATTGAAGAAATAATGTTTGGGCTACACAGTAGCCCTTTGGAACAACCCCAAAAAACTTCTTACACAAAAATAAATTTAAGGTTGATCAAAGTTCTAATTTAAATTTTAAAACCATAGCATTTTTCTCTCTCCCACCTTTTATTGAGGTATAACTGACAAAAATTCTATATATTCAAGGTGTACCATGTGATGATTTCATCTGCGTATACGTTGTGTAATGATTACCAAAATCAAATTAATTAACATGTCTATCGCCACACAGTTACCATTTGTGTGTGTGTTGGGGGGTGGTGAGAACACTTAAGATCTACCCTCTTAGCAAATTTCAAGTAAACAATACAATATTATAAACTACAGGCGCCATGCTGTACATTAGATCCCCAGAACTTATTCACCTTAAAACTGAAAGTTTGTACCCTTTGACCATTTTTCTCATTCCCCAGCCCCTGGCATTCTATTCTCTGCTTCTATGAGTTTGGCTTTTTTAGATACCACATATAAGTGAAATCATAAAGTATTTTTCTTTCTGTGTCTGGCTTATTTCACTTAACATGATGTCCTCTAGGTTCATCCATGTTGCTGCAAATGGTAGAATTTTCTTCTTTTTATGGTTTAATAATATTCCATTGTGTGTGTGTGTGTTTTTATATATATATATATATATATATTTTTATCCATGAATGGTCACTTAGATTGTTTCCATACCATATCTTGGCTATTGTGAATAATGCTTCAGTGAACATGAGGGTGCAGATATCTCTTTGAGGTACTGATTTCATTTCCTTTGGATATATATCCAGAAGTGAGTTTGTTGGATCATATCATAGTTCTAGTTTTAATTTTTTGAGGAAGCTCCATACCATTTTCCATATCTCTGTGTCAATTTATACTCCTACCAACAGTGTACAAGAGTTCCCTTTCCTCCACACCCTCACCAACACTTGTTATCTCTCATCTTTTTGATAATAGCCACCCTAACAGGTGTGAGCTGATATCTCATTGTGAAAACCATCACATTTTCTAAAGAAAACATAAATGAATATTTTTGTGAGCTAACACATGCATATGCAATCTTGGTGATATCTAAGAAATTGCTTTTGTCTTATGTTAAAATATTTTTTTGCATTGATGTATATAAACACAAGGCCATGAGCAATATCATTGTCCCCTGTCTTTCCATGGAAGTTGCTGTAACAGAGACCACACCAAAGGCAATGGTTTAAATAACACAGGAGCTTATTTTGCTCTTACAAAAAATTACCAAGTTAAGCAGTTCAAGGCTGATAGGGTCACCGTGCAACATCAATGTGCATCTTCTGTCTCCCAGCCAATGGGAAGAAGGAAACGGCAAAGGGAAACGCAGACTATTTCATCTTATCCACAAGTTAGTCACATGGACATGGTGTGCATCTTTCTTGTTCACATGCTACTTCCTGAAATGTGGCCATGCCTAGCTGCAAGGGAGACTGGTAAATACTGTCTTTAGTTGGACAGGCTTCTTCCAAGCTTGAATTCAGAAATTCCATTATTAAGAGACCAGGAAAATGATTACTGATGAACATCTTGGAGTTCTCGCTACAGTTACTTGGCCTCAATGCCACTGAGCCTGTTCTTTTCTTCACGTCACTCATGTTTTGCCTCATGTTAGTTTTAAAAATTAGTTTTATCTAGATTTTCCCTTTTTGAAACTCAAGATCAAAGTTCACAGGGAGGTTTATGCTTTTCTTGCCAGTATCATTCCCCCAAGTCTTTGTAAATGTTTGTTCACTCCATCCTGTGTTAGGAAACCCATTGCCCTTGTAATATGGACTGATTCAGAAAGACAAACCATATGTTTCACCACCTCTATTCCAGATATTCATTTTCAAAACCCTTTCCCTCTCCAAAGTCAACCTAATTTTGAGCAGGAGTCAGCAAACTTTTCCTTAAAGGGCCAGATGGTAAATATTTTAGGCTTTGTGGGCCACATATGGTCTCTGCTGCATATTTTGTTTTGTTTTTCAACCCTCTGAAATGGAAAAGTTATTGTTAGCTTTCAGACTGTACAAATATAGGCTTCTGGGCTGGATGTGGTGTGGATGCCATAGTTTGATGACCCCTGTTGTAGAGCAATGAGTGGTAATGTGTATTCGTATAATACATATTTCTTGAACAGTAGAGAAATGGAAGTTACAGGATTCCTGCACCAGATGGTATATGTTGAGGAAATACGAGGAACATCTTGCTACATTTAAGCAATGACTACAGCTCTGTAACACTGGTATAGATATGTTTGCTGCTACTTGCTAAGTTCGATGGCCAAAAATTATGACCTAGTCAGTATCTTAAAGCTGTATGCTCCATTTACATCATGTCACCAGGATGAAAGTTGAAGTTTGTTAAATGTACATCAGTGCTTTTTTAAATGTTGTAAACATCAATTCATTTACACATACATTTGTTAGAAGAATGTTGGTGACACCATAATAGCTCAGACAATATATAGCCTAGAAATGATTTTCTAATTCTTAACTTTGAAATACCTACAGTTTGCATGATCTCTGAATATTCATTAATCATTCATCATATAATTAATCAGCAAGTATTTAGTGAACATCTACCATATACCTGCCACTGTACTAGATCAGGGGTGGGGAGCCTGCAGCCTTAAAGCCACATGTGGCCTTCTAGGTCCTTAAGTACAACCTTTTGACGGACTCCAAATTTTACAGAACAAATCCTTTTATTTGTGTTAATACATTTTTGTCTATCTTTTATATTTTTATTTTATTTTGAAAATGAACGTATTTAAAATACCAAAGAATAAAATAAGTTTCAATGAAGTAATCCTCCCAGATTGACTGGCACAATTAGAACATTAGTAAGCCATAAGGGCTAAATTGACAGCTGCTATGCTCATGATTTAGTTCTAACTTCCCCTGCCTGACTGGCTCTGCTACCACACGAGGCTGGTTGGTGAGAGTTTATGGGGGTTGAGTATGCCAGTCTGTTATCAGTTTTTGACAATGGTGCACTGTGTTTCTGTTTGAAGTGGAATTTGTGAATAGTTGCACAGCTCAACAGTATTTTTTAATTCTGTCTGCTTAACAGGCCATCATGTCAAAGAAGACCAAGAGAATGCTGAAGGAAGAAAACTGATTTTTTAATGAGGATTGGGAATTGCACAATTACGTTGTTTCTGCTAAAGATAAGATGATTTGCTTGCTTTGTAATACTGCAATATCAACATTAGAGAAATTCAATGCTTATCAGCATTATAATACTCATAAAGACCACAAATATTTTAAATTAGAGGGAGAGGCATAAAAGGTTGTATTTCAGAAATTAAAAGATGAAAAGCAAAAGCAAAGACAATTCTCTCAAGCAGCAATAAGACCTGGACATAATGCCACTGAAGCAACTTATAAAGTAGCTTATATATCTGGGGAAAAGGGTAGCCACTCAGTGATGTAGAAATTGTGAAAGAATGCATTGTTGAAGTTGTAGGATGCTTAGATCCCAATAGTGTTTCAAAGTACAAACAACTGACTCTTTCAAGGACAACTGTAACTGATCAGCAGCATGAATTAGCCTTCAACTTAACAGAACAACTTCATGCAATGCTTCAAAAGGGAAATATACATTATTCAATCGCTTTGGATAAATCAACTGGTACTACTGACTCGGTGCAAGTTTTATACTTCATTCGGGTCATAACAGAAGATTTTCTTTGCTATAAAGAGTTACTCACTTTGGGTACTCTTGTGACCAGAATGCGGGGAATAGGTATGTTCAACAACTTTCAAGGTAAATGTTGTGAAGTTGGACTGAATTTGGTAAATTTAGTGAGTGTTTGTACAGCTGGTGCACCTTCCATGACAGGAAAACATGAAGGTTTTATTGCACAGATAAAAAAAGTATTAACCCATCCAGATGCTCTCATTTCTTTTTATTGTATCTTGCATCAGCAAAATCTCTGTGCTAAAGCTACTATTTTAAGTGACACTTTGCAACAAATTATAAGAATTGTTAACGATATTCGTGCAAATGCAACACTGCATCATCAGTTTGGTAACATGCTAAAGTTGAAGGATGAGGTATTCAGTGTGGGTTTGCCGTATCATTCTAAAGTGGGTTGGCTATCGCAGGGTCAGGTGTTAGCCAAATTTTATCTCTGCGAGAACAGATAGTTAAATTTTATGAAGAACAGAATCAGCAATGTGAATTATTGAAAGAAGATTTGTATGGGAATGCAGCATTTCTGTGTGATGTCGTGTCAAATCAAACGACTTGACTATTTCTTTGCAAGGTAAAACTAAGTCTATATGTGACATGTGGCAAAAAATCCAAGCATTTTGAAAAAAGCTGTTTTTTTTCAAAACACTTCTTCTTCAAAAGGAAATATTGGATAACATTTTCCCCAGTTAGCAAAGGTCACTGATGGGCAGGATGATATATGCGAATCATTTGAAGAATACGCAGCTGTTACAGACCTATGAATTGGAGAATACAATGAAAGGTTCATGACTTTGAGAATCATGACATCACATGCAAATTAGCATTTCAGCCTCACCTAGTTGATATCACCAAGGCACTTCTAAAGAACTACAGCTGGAATTGATAGAGCTCTCAGTAGATGACGTTTTAAAGTTATTGTTTGATGCTAAGAAAGATCCAGTTGAAATATGGAAAAATGCAGTAGAATACCCACGCCTTCGGCAACATGCCTGAGAAATGCTTTCTTGCTTTTCAACCACTGATTACTGCGAACCTACATTCTCCTACCCAGCCCAAATCAAGATGCCCTTAAGGTCACCAATGACTGATACCCATCTAGAGGATCAACTGCAACTGCAGGCCTCCATGCTTAACCAAATATTCAAATGCTTTCCAACAAAAAGCAGACACAACAAAGTCATTAAAAGGTTAGTTAACTTCAAAATTAACAAATAGTTTTCATTTTTTGAAATTATTAAGTACATAGTAGTTAGATTTTTACAACATAATACATTTTCAAGTATATCTGATTGAAGTTTCTTGAATGCAGGCTTACTTGATTACAGCTAAATTAATGCATCCTTCCAACGAGAAAGAAAAGGTTCCCCACCCCTGTTAGACTCTGGAAATACATCAGTTAACAAAACAAAGTCCCTATTCTCCAGCAGGGGGAGCTCACATTCCAGAGGAGAAACATGGACAATAAACAAATAAGCACGTACATTTAAAACATACAGGGTGCTGACAGGTGCTATGATGAAAAACAAAGCAAGGTGAGGAAATAGATACTGTTTGAAGGGACGATCTTAGAGTGGTAAGCAGGTCTCTAAAATGAGGTGAGAGTTGAACTGAGTCAAGAATGCCATGCGGGAGCAAGCTATGCAGGTATCTGGGGGTTATCTAGGGAACAGAAGCAAGGGCCTTTAGTAAGGAGTGTTCAGGATCAGGAAGGGGCCAGCTGGCTGGAGTGGAGAGAGGCCAGTGAAGCCAGAGAATGTAAGGCCTTGTAATTCACTGTAAGGACTTTGGATTTTATTTTAAGTGAGACGGGAAGCCTTTAAAAGGTTCTGAGCGAAGAAGGGTTATGATCTGATTGAGATTTTCAGGGGACCCTGGTGGTTGCTGTGTAGAGAAGAGAGGAAGGGCGAGGGGAGAATCAGGGCACTGGGTAGGAGGTTATTATAATTGTGCAGAGATGACAGTGGTGGGACTGGGTGGGGTAGGAAATGTGACTGTTTTCATGTGGCTCAACACACAAGAAGTAACTTTGTCTTTAACTGTATATGTTTTCTAATCCTAAAGGGATCCAGTACCACCTAATTGTCTATCTCAGAATAGGTGCTGCTAGCCAAGGCCTCTTACAATGGAAAACACAAGCTAATTAAACTAGGATTTATTATATGGTTTACTTTTATAGCTCAAAACCTAGACGTAGCCGTGTTATAATTACTAATAAAGGGTCCTGGCTGTGAATCAAGATGACTTCATGAGGCAGTGCTTCCTTTAGTTTTGAAGAATTGATGGAACTCTATTTCGAGCTGAGTTATGTAGAACACTAATCTTTCAGTGATGGCTTGATTTTCATTCCTCTGTTTCCACCATTGGATTGCTTTGTTGCAATAGGAATGAACACAAACAAATGTAACTCTTCGCCTAACAATGCAGGCCAACAACTGCATA
This sequence comes from Daubentonia madagascariensis, assembly GCA_023783475.1. NCBI lineage: Eukaryota > Metazoa > Chordata > Mammalia > Primates > Daubentoniidae > Daubentonia > Daubentonia madagascariensis. The sequence continues at coordinate 31,103,374 of JAKFHU010001035.1, read as the reverse complement.
TAAACAAAGCTAAACTCACAGCTTCTCAATTAATTGTTGAGAATGACAACTGAGTGATGAATTTTAGCATTTAAAAAGCGACACATTCAAGTGCTAAGGACACAATAGTGAATTAGATAACTGTGAATACCCTCCAGGGTCACTTGCTTTTCTAATTTACTGCCAGTGAGTGGCTTAGGTGTAGGGCGAATGAAGCTTTCTATTTTATCTCTGTCTTCCATTTCTCTGAAGTTCACTTTAATACTAAGTTTGAAATATTTTTTTCCTCTCCCACATTCCCCAAACTCTCTAGTTGATTTTTGACTGTTAGCTTCTCTTAAAGCAAACAAAAAGAGGGCTATTTTTATCATGGCAAAGAGACCTTTTGGTAAGACTCATCTTTCTTCTTTTACTTTTTTTTTTGATAGTTATAACTTATGTAAAGGAAAATGTACAGATTTAAATATGCAGCTTGATGAATTTTTATATATGTATACACTCATGCAACTACTACCCAGATCAAGCTGTAACATATCTACAGCAGGTCAAATAACCCTTTCTGCACCCTACTAGTCAACATCCCACCAATGTAAATCATATTGATTTCTATCTCTATCGTTTTGCCTGTTTTTGAACTTCATACAAATGGAATCATATAGACTGTACTGTCTGCCCTCCATATCCATAGATTCTGCGTCCATGGATTCAACCAACCATAGATTGAAAATATTTGGAAAAAAATTGTGTTGGTATTGAACATGTACAGACTTTTTTTTTCCTTGTCATTATTCCCTGAACAACACAGTATAACAACTAGTTACATAGCATTTACATTGTATTAGGTATTATAAGTAATTTAGAGATGATTTAAAGTAAACAGGAGGATGTGCATATGCAAATACTAGGCCATTTTATCTTAGGGACTTGAGCATCTTTGTATTTTGTTTTCTGAGGGAGGTCCTAGAACCAGTCCCCTGTGGGTACCAAGGGATGATTGCATTCTTTTGTATCAGGCTTCTTTTACTCAACATTATATGTATGAAATTCATCCAAGTTGTCACACATAGCAAAAATTAATTTTTGTCACTGCTTAGTATTTTTCACTGTTTAGTATTCCATTATGTAAATATCCCCTGCAAAGTATTTATCCATTATACTGTCTCTGGACTTTGGTAGTTTCCACCTTTGGGCTATTACAGTTAAAGCTGCTGTGAACATTCTCATACATGTCTTTTGGGGGACATAAGTACTCATTTATGTTGAATCTATACCTAGGGGTTGAATTGCTGCATCAGAGGTTTTGCATATATCGAGTAATTGCATCAAACAAAAGTGCTTTGTATTATTGGACAAAGAATAAATTAGTGCCAGAAAGACTATAAATGTTAGATTGATTTGATAGAATGTTTAATTAAATTACTTGGAATTGTTTGCTTGGTTATTATTAATATTTTGCTCTTTATAAAAGGCAGTGAGAAATCACAATGAAATATCACCTCATACCCATTAGGGTAGCCACTATTAAAAACACAGAAAATAACAAGTGTTGGCAGAGATGTGGAGAAATTGGAACTCTGTGCACTACTGGTGGGAATATAAAATGTTGCAGCAGCAATGGAAAACAGTATGGAGGTTCCTTAAAAAATTAAAAATAGCATTACCATATGATCTAGCAATCCCACTTCTGGGTACATATCCAAGAAAATTGAAAACAGGATCTTGAAGAGATGTTTGCACACCCATGTTCATTGCATTATTATTCACAATAGCCAAGAGGTAGGAGCAACCTTAATGTCCATCAACAGATGAATGGATAAATAAAATGTGGTATATAGATATGATGGGATATTATTCAACTTTAGAAGAGAAGGAAATCCTGTCATATGCTACAACATGGATGAATCTTGAGGACATTATACTAAGTAAAATACTCCAGTCACAAAAAGACAATTACTGCATGATTCCATCTATGTGAGGTATTTAAAGTAGTCAAACTCTTTGAAATAAAAAGTAAAATAGTGGTTACCACTGTAATAGCCCAAAGGTGGAAACTACCAAAGTCCAGAGACAGTATAATGGATAAATGCATTGCTTGGGGGAGGGAGAAAAAAAGGTGTTATTTAATGGGTATAAAGTTCCAGGTATACAATATGAGAAAGTTCTAGAGAGCCTTTGCTCAACAATGTGCACTGTACAATACACTTAAAAACAGCTAAGCTGGCAGGAGGATCGCTTGAGCTCAGGAGTTCGAGACCAGCCTGAGCAAGAGTGAGACCCTGTCTCTAAAAAAAAAAAAGAAAGAAAGAAAGAAAAATGGCTAAGATGGTTAAAAAAAAAAAAAAAGGAGAGAGAGAGAGATGTTGTTTTAAAACAACAGCAACACCCCATAGCTTTGATTAAAAAATATTCCTCTCTTATTTCAGATAAACAGGTTTTGGAGAAATGGGATGCAAATGGTTTCAGAAGCTTTTGTGGAACAAAAATGTACTTGCTCATACAGGTTTCTCTTCTCCCTTGTTACCACATGAATGGTTTTGGGGGAAATAAGAACCTTGAAATTGAATAAACTTATATAATTAATTGAAAAACTACAGAAAGAATTTATGAGACAGTTATTTTCTAGCTCATTCTGATTAAATAAAGCTATTTTTGTACTTCTGATCTTTGCATGAAACAACAACAACAAAAAAAATTGAAGTTGTAGTGACTCATAAAACTTGGTGAAGCATTCTGTCCGTGACCTAGCAGGTTGCAGATTTTCAGTAGACGTGATTGAGTGTAAAGACCTCTTGACAACAGCTGTGCTGGTGCCAGTGGTCTGCCCCTACAGAATAAATGTTGCCTCTACAGAGGAACCACTGCCTGCAGTTCCTGGTGTGGGCACCAGAACTTTATGAGCAAAGCTGAGGCTTTAGCAAGACATCATACCTTTCCCAAAATGGTCATGAATTTAGGTAAGCCAGAGAGCACTGTAGGCATGCGATGCTGTTGATGAATGGTAGGCTTTCCAGCCAAGAATATTATTGGCTTTTAGTTGTCCTGAATTCAGCTTCCTGACTTGACCTCACTTGAAAATACAGTGAGTCATTCATATGCTCAGAGTCATCATTTATTGTTAAGGAATTCATAAATTAATTTTTATGTCTATTGGGGCATGCTTTGGGGTTAGTCCTATGCAGTCTTTGACCTTGGGCCACATGCTGCCTTCCCTACCCTTGCCATAGGCTCCAGGATCTAATTTCAGAGTAAAAATTGGAAAGCTGCCTCCATTCTGCCACTTCCTAAATAGGCCCAGATAATAACATTGTAATGGCCAAAATAAGAAGCATTATTTTTCTCATTAGTATTCTAGTTTTCAATAAACCAGATAATCTAAATGGTAATACCACTCATTTTCCACAGGACTACTATTTATGTTCCACAAAATAAAGTACAATTATTTTTATTTAGAATGAAAAGAATATAATATAAACAACTTTTTTCCCTGAATTTAATTTTTTTCTTTTTTTTTTCTTTTCCTTTCTCCCTCCCTCCTTCCCTTCCTTCCTTCTTCTCCTCTTCCTCTCCCCATTGCATCTCTCTTTACCAGTTGAGCTAATTTGGAATAGAAGTCATGAGTTTGGACTCCGGAGTTAGACAATCCCAACTTGGCTGTCACTAGCTGTGTGACTCTGGGAAACCTCTTAGCCCCTCAATGTATCTGTTTCTTCTCTTATAAGATAAAGATGATAATATTATATCTCTTAGAGTGGCTGTGATGATCACATGAGATGTTTTGTGCCTGGCCTGTAGTAAACACTTGGTAAATGTTAGCTACTATATATTATTAGGTATGTTGTGGCCATATAGCGTGAGAAACATCAAGAACATTGATGTGGAGTAAGAAAAACATCAGGAAAAAGCTCATAAGAGCAACCAGATTGCTACAGATGATGATAAAACTATTGAAAGGGATCTTAAAACTTTACAAGTTAGATACACAGGAAAAAAAGTGAGAAGTAAGAAAAATATATAATTTTAGTCATTGAAATAAGAATAAGATTGTTGTATTAAATGAACAAAAATTAGTTCAGGCCATAAGCCACAACAAGGGAATTTTTCTAATCATGAGCAGCATTTATATTGGTGAGACTGGTTTAGGAGATGATATTTCTTTGAATTATATGGGAGATCAGAAAAATTTTGAGCTTAACCAACTCAATCATTTTACAGGTGAAGAGACTGGGGTTCCAGGAGATTAAGCAACTTGCCTAAGGTTGCACATCTGGTGGCAGAGCTCCATCACAACCCTGGGTCTCCTGATTGGACCCCAGGGGATCATCCTACTTGAGCACAGCTTTTGAAATGTGACAAGATCAAAAAGCCCAGAGAACTTTCATGCTGGAATGAGAACAATTTTGCATTCACATCAGGGCTCATTTTTCACACCTGGAATTCAAAGCATCTGAAAACAGATATCATTATTCCTGTTTTACAAATGGAAAAATCTGAACAAAGATAGGCTTTAGGCTGACTGGCTTTGTTGCCCAGCTTTGGGCTCCATAAATACCCTTATCCTGTCCATGCAAGCTGGTATGTCAACTTGCTGCAGGTGCCTGCAGCTGACTGTGGGTCCCCTTCTAGCTTGCTTCCATTGTCCACTTCTGTTATATATCCTATGGTCATTGTCTCCTTCCTTCTAAATGTAAAAATTAAAAAAAGGACAAGTATTTTTTTCATTCATAGGCAAATCTCCAACTTCTTGAACAGTACTCAGCATGTATTTGACTATCAATGGATATTTCTCGAATGAATAAACAAAAAAATTGGCATTCTGTTTTTCTCCAGCTAGACACTCAGATTGGCAGATGAATTTTGGGCCGTGTGTCTAGACTCTGATTTTGAGACCTCTACCATATCTTGGCCAGTTCTGTGTTTTGCAACTTTGGGTAAAACTAGCCTGCCCTGGCTTTCAGACACAAGCTGCTGGGCACATTTCTTGCTTCACCCAATACTGACAAGCAATCCTGGGCCCTGTATACCTCTACAGACAGTTGGAATAGGTGTGGACAGTTACTATAGCACCTATTGATTGAAGAAAATGTTTTGTGCCTTAATTGTTGGAACAACATTTGTAAGGGACTTGATCTTTATCACAGAAGGAAGTAGATGTGGCTTTTGTGGCTTTGGGGAGGTTCCATCTAGTTCTATGCCTGTTTCCTTGGTGAACCATTCTGCCTTACATTTGTTTCTACACTTGTTGGGAAGGCAAAGTGTGTGGGTCACCAATGGCTCTTTAATATAAAGAGAAGACCAATATGACTTTCCCTTCTTCTGTCTGGCCCCCACTAAAGTGACAAAAATTTAGATAATTCTATAGGTGAACAGGCTATAGGCTTAAGACAGGAAGTCTCAAGAAATATTTTGTGAATAGCTTATTTTCAAAGGAAACGTCAGCTGAGTCAGGAGTATTGTTCCTCTAGTGGACCGGGTATGAGAGATTTAATTAGGGTGAATAGTTGAAGCCAGACAAAGATGGTTTTTCCTTGGGGACCCATGTACTCTGTTAAAAGGCAAAAACAGAAATGCCTATGTAATGACATTCTTCCTAAAAATTCAGACCACTTCAAAAATTCCCGTTAATTATATTCTCACCACAACTCTGAAGGTTAGTAAACTTATGATACAAATATATTTTTAGGGCAGTTAACATGTATGTCCATGACTCCTTTTATAGCAACCCGTAGTCATTAGAAAAACCGAAAATTTATTGAGTGCCCTTGCTAACTATTTTCAGCAGCTGCTGCAAATGTAAGCCTTGTACTTGGAGAGGAGAGTATTTAGAGATATGTTGAGGACTTAAAAAATAATCAGCCCAGTAAGTCTTCCTACAATTTCTATTTTTCAATTTCAATATTTAAGCACTGGACATTTCCACTTGCTTTGTCTTGTATGGAGAAATTTGATTTTAAAGTCTTTTATTATATGAGTTTACATCTTTCCATCATTTCTGCTTTATGAAAGTAGATGCCATGTTATTTGGTACATAGATATTTATAACTGCCGTATCTTCATTGTGAATTGGAATCTAACATGATAAATCAGCCTTATCCAATAGAACTTTCTGTAATAATGGGAATGTTCTCTGCATGAGTTAATTTAAGTAAATAAAATTAAAAACTCAGTTTCTTGGTCACATTAACTACATTTCAAATGTTCAGTAGTTGTGTGTGACTAGTGGCTAATGAATGGAACAGCACGGGTATATAGTATCCTCTATTGTTTTGCTTAATATTTTTTGGCTTGAATTTTACCTTGTCTGATATGAAAGCGTTGACCCCTGCTTTCTTTTTGCTTACTTTTGACTGGCACAACTTTGCCTAACCTTTTATTTTTAAACTTTCTCAATCACTTTGTTTAAGGCAAGTCTTTTGTATAGAGCATTCAGTTGAATTCTGCTTTTATCTTAGGTTAGTTAAGCCTGTCTACATTTATTGATATAGTCTCTATGTTTGATCTCATTTCTTTCATTTTTTTAATACATGTTATAAATATTAGCAATCGTCTCTCTTCTTAGAAAATGTCTAGTGGCTTCATGCTCTGAGCGAAATAAAATTGGCTTGCATCTTCTTCTGTCATCTCTCCTTCCCTTTCCAATTTTAGTCACTAATATTTTCTTTCACAGGGCTCATCTTTGCACTCTTAGCCTTCTGCAATTCAGTTTGTCAGCACTGAATGATATCGTCTGACTCTTTCCTACTCATGATGCAATTTATGTTCTTATTCTACTTACGCCTTTCTCTCCCCACTTTTTTCCTCTGACGTTCTATTGTAAAAATGTCCAAACCTATAGCAAAGTTGGAAGAATTTTAGTTAACATCTGTATACCCACCACCTAGATACTATCGTTAACATGTTGCTATACAGTACTTACTTTATCAATATGTATCCATCTATCCATCCTTCTAGACATCTGGTAATCCATCTCATTTTTGTGTATTTCAAAGTAAATTGCTAATAGTACATTTACTCTCAAATATTTCAGAATGCATATCATTAACTAGAGTTTAATATTTGTTTAAAGTATTTTTGATGTAAAATTGACATACTGTAAGGTAGCCAAACCTTAAGTGTACCTTTGCTACTTTTGAAAAATGGATATACCCGTGTAACTCAAACCTCTGACAAGATATAGCATTACCAGAAAGTTCTCTCATGTCCCTTCCTAGTTAATTCCTACTTCTACCATAAATTATGTTTTGCCTGCTTTAGAGCTTTACAGAAATAGAATCATGCAGTGTATATTCTTTTGTGTATGGCTTCTTTCACTCAGGCATAACGTTTTTGAGATTCATCCATGTGGTTGCTTATATCAGTAATTTAGTCCTATTAACTGTTTGGTAGCATTTCATTGTAAGAACATATGGCAGTTTGTTGTGTATTGTCTTATTAATGGACATTTGGACTGTTTCTGGTTTTGGGCTATTATGAATAAAGCTTCTATAAACATTCTTGTACAAGTGTTTTGTGAACTATGTTTTTATTTCTCTTTGGTCAATACCTAGGAGTAGAATTACTGCGTCATTGGGAGGTATATGTTTAGTTTATAAGAAACTTTCAGACCATTTCCCAAACTAGTTGTACCATTTTATATCTACGCCACCAATGTACAAGAGTGCTGGTTTCTCCACATCCTCACCAACATTTGGTGTTGTCAGTCTATTTTAATTTTAGCCATTCTGGTAGATATGTAGTAGTATCTTATTATGGTTTTAATTTTCATTTCCCTGATGACTAATAATGTTGAGTACTTTTTATTTGCTTATTGGGTATTTGTATATCTTATTTTATGAAGTGTGTATTATAATTTTTTCCCATTTTAAAATTAGATTGTTAATTTTATTATTGAGTTTTAAATTTATTTGTTGATTTGTTCTATATGCTGGATACCAGTAATTTGCCAGATACACATTTTGTGAATATTTTCTTCTAGTCTGTGGCTTGCTCATTCATTTTCATAACAGTATCTTTTGATAAGCAGACATTTTTAGTTTGATGTTTAATTGATCATTTAAAAGATGTTATGGTTATTGTTTCCAGTGACTTGTCTAAGAAACTTTTGCCTACCTCCAAGTCAACAAGACAAGTTATTATGTTCTCCTCTAAATGCTTTATTGTTTTAGCTTTTACATTTTGGTCTCTGATCCATTTTCTCTCCCTTTTTCTCCCACATTTTGTTAGATGTGTTAGTTCTACAATAGCAGAACATATAGTAGCATTTGCATATTATTTGTTTCACCCTTATTTCCAAATTAATTTTAGTCCTAGATTTAAATATGTTTATCTCACTACTTGTTCCTTGCCAGTATTTCCCCAGTCAGCTCCTGGTTGGGTAAAACTTGTTCTTTAGTAGGTCCCTCAGAAAGGGTGTATGGGTACAATATTCTCTGATGTCTTGCAGGTTCAACACTGCTTTTCTTAGCCTCAATACTTCAGGGACAGTTAGGATTGATAAAATACCCTTTCTCACACTTTCTTGCTTTGATTAATATATTAAATATTAGGTTTTTTCATTGCTTATTATTTTTCCAAAGAGATTTCAATTATATAGGCACTGGAAGAGAAATATACTTATTTCAAACTATTTTCTGACGATATGTATATAACCATTTCACCTTAACATTATCTTTAGGTTCATGCAAAGGGCTGCCTTGTGGATTTCTTGAGGGTCAATAGAGACATCTCGGTAAAATTGAGTTTCTGTGAGCTTTGAATTTGTGTGCACCTGAGAAAGCATGTAATAAATGTAAGGCACTATGCAAATGTATGCAGTAATAATAATAATAATACTATTCACTATTTTTATAGTGAGAGGATTATATCTAAAAAGGCAGAAGGGGATTTCCCTAAAACAAGGCTAGCATTCTAAGTCTAGAAATACTAGGAATAATTTATTAAGTTGATATCTCAAAGTTTAGATAACTTAGTTTCTCTTATAAACTTGGGACCCAGATATGAATTAAATCCCGATTACTGACTCAGGAAACCTTTGAGTAATTACAAGATGGATGGCGAAGCTTAATTCACGGGATATGCATTTTGTTTCCAATTAAATCTTTCTACATTTGATCCTTTTTTACATAGCAAGTCCATATAGAAGTAATGAGGAATCCATTATCTCAAAATACATTAAAGAGTTTTAAAAAATTGGCCAGGCATGGTGGCTTATTCCTGTAATCCTAGCACTTTGGGAGGCAGAGGCGGGAGGATTGCTTGAGGCCAGGAGTTTGAGACTAGCCTGGGTAACACAGTGAGACCGCATCTCTACAAAAAAATTTTTTTAAAAAATTAGCCAGGTGTGGTGGCATGTGCCTGTAGTACTAACTACTTGGGAGACTGAAGCAGGAGGATGGAGCCCAGGGGTTTGAGATTACAATGAGCTGTGATCACACCACTGTACTCTAGCCTGGGTGACAGAGTGAGACCCTGTCTCTAAACAAAACAAAACAAAACAAGACAAAAAAAAAAGATTTAAAAAAATATCTTAGGAATAAGCAAACACAGACCCTAGCATCCAATCTAACTGGGTTAATGTGAGATAATCCATGGATTCAACATGCTTCTCTGTGCAATATGAACATCACAATATGTTTTCTAAACACACATCACCCTGATATAAACGTCAAATTATGTACTAAAACAGAGGGAAGTAAAAAGAAATATGTAACTTACAATATGCCAGAATTCTTAAATATTAACAAAAATAAGTATGCAGCTACTTGTGTATAAAAGATTGAGTTCATGTAATACCACATCGGCAGCTGATGACCAAAGAACAAGAATAGGGGATTTTGCACCTTTCACATGAGGACAAGGCCTGAGGTTCTTGTGAAGACAGTTAATCTCTGTTCATTGGAGTAACAGGTAACTAAATGGAATCTTTGACTTCTATGGAATTTTTAATTTCAACATGGAAATCGATATATTGAGTGTTTCTTCTTATAAAAGTGATACGTGCTTCTAAAATATAAAAATACCATTGTATGTAAAACAGAGTGAAAGCACTCTACTCCTCTTGCTGCTGCCTCTGATCTCATAGGACAGAGAAATTACTGATCTCATAGGACAGAGAAATCACTAATATTAATAACTTAGTGCTACTGACATTGTACAAATGTAATATGTAAATTATATATTATAAATTTATAAATTACATAGTTTATAAATACACCTTTTTTGGAAGCATGGAATCTGTAACTTTTTTTTTCATTTAACATCATATCTTGGATGTGTTTCCATGTTAGTTCATATAGATCTACCCTCTCCTTTTAAATGGATTTAGAGTATCTAGTATGCCATTGTATGAATGTGCCTTCACTGAGGTAATGAATCCTCTGCTGATGGATGGATAGTCAAGTTGTTCCCAGTTGTTTGATACTATAAATTTCAATATAATAACATTCTTATACATGTACTTATTTACCATGAGAATTTATTATATATATTTTTAGAAGTGAAGTTTTGAGATGAAAAGGAATGAGCATTTTCAGTTTTGATGCATAATGCTAAATTGTACTTATGAGTTGTTAAAAACCTCAGGACTTTTCTTGACTTGGAAAATAACCAATTATATAAGGTATTGAGGCAATATTAAAATTAATGTGTGTTATTAAGTCATTTTTGTTATGAGAGAGGTGATAGAACTGATGAGAGAAGTCAAGGTGTCAATTGACTATTATACAACATGCAGAGGAAATGAAATGGTAGGGATACCCCTCACCTTTTTTATAAAATGGGATTGGGAGCACTTATCTCATAGGGCTGTTCTGACGATTAAATGAGATAATAGTTGTAAAACTCCTAGTCTAATACGTGGCACATAGGAGGTGCTCAGTAAACTATTATATTACTGCTATTTCTATAAAGACAATTTGTTCTTATAATAGAGCCTTCTTTTAGCTATGTGATCACATTTTAAATAACCCCTTTTGGCTTCTACTTTTATCAAGTATGAGACCATTAGTAACTAGACTTTAAAATTCTTAATTACAGGCAGTCCCCGGGTTATGGATGACTCGAATTACAGCATTCCATACTTATGAATGGGCTCCCAAGGCTCCCCATAGGGATAATTTATAATTAAATAATTAAATTAATTATTCGGGAACTAGTCTCTTCCATGCATGCAAAAAAACCTGCATGGCGTAAGCAGTGCGTTGGTGCATCATCTTTATGCTCACGGCTAGTTTCATTGTTTATAAGGTCACTTATGCACGGCATCACGTTTGTCTTAACTTCTTTTATTTGATATTATGAGTCTGTGTTTACCCTCATGACCATGCCTCCGAAGTGAAAGTCCACTGCAAGTCCAGGAGTCCAGGTGAGCCCACATGGAAGAGAAAGGTGATTACAGTGGAAACGAAGGTAGAAATAACTAAGCATTCGAAGAAAGGCCAGACGCTGTCATTCTTTGGGAAAGCATAAGGCTTCAGTCGCGGGACTATCAGAACAATCATGAAGGATAAAGTGAGAATAACGGAACACGTGCAAGGCAGTGCTCCAATGAAAGCGTCAATCATTACCAAGCAGTACAGTGGGTTAATTATTGAAATGGAAAGGTTGTTATTGATTTGGTTAGAAGATCAAAATAAGCATAACGTTCCTATTAACCTAGTGTTGATGCAACATTAGGTGAGTGTTAACTCTTAATATTCTTTTTTGAAATTTCTCCTATCGCCTATCTAAACTTTTTGTATGACTTTGTTTTTATGTTGTGTTTGAATTAAAAGAAAGAGTGCTATGATTTTTGTAACTTATTACAGTACAGGGGTATTATTATTATTATTACAGTATTACACTGTATTATTATTATGACATATGAGCCATTATAGTATTGTTATTATCAATATTACTGCATATGCACTGTTCATCAAGGATCCGAGTTACAGACAAATCCAGCCTAGAGACGTTCTCAGGAATGTATCTTGTCCACAATCTGGGAACCACCTGTACTTAGTATTATTTAGTGTGAACAAGAGGAAGTTGTAGGGTCTTTAAAAATGAAGGATCAGATTTTATGCTACAAGGTATGGGCAGCTAAGAGTTACTAAGTCAAGGCAAGAAATCAGGGCCAGGGGCATCTGCCATAGGCCAAGGGCCAGTGCCTGAAGGGTGAGAGTTACCAGCACAAGCTCAGTTGTCAGGAAATGAAAGCAGGCCAAGAGTCAACAAGCAAGGTGACTCACAGGTAACAAGACACCCAAATGTCAGGAGCCATAGGAAGCCAGGACCCTGGTTCCACAACCCCAGCAAGGCTCCACTCCAAAGCAGGCTCATGCCAAGGCATGATCTGAAGTTCTGAAACTCAAGGTAGCCAGCCAGGGACCCAGGGGGACCAAAGCACATCCCCATGCCAAGGAGACTTGGCTGATAGCTGCTTCTGGGCTTTTACAGGCTTGAGTGGGTCAGAAGCCAACTACAGAAGAGCATGTCTGGGTCCTCCAGGTACAAGTAGGTGGATGGGGCAGCAGAAAGTTAGGTCAAATATGGAAGAAAGAAGAAATGAGCTTTCTGTTATAGTTGCAGCACACTGTGATGGAACCCTCCTATAGCAAAGCATTAGAAAAGCTATACATGGTTGTATTTCAAGCCTCACATCTGCTATCAGCTCTTGGGAAATGGAATGCTGCTGTATTCTTTCCCTTGGGTTTCTAAAACAATTATCTAAGATTCTGGCTGGGCACAGTGGCTCATGCCTGTACTCCCAGCGCTTTGGGAGACTGAGGTGGGAGGATCATTTGAGACCAGGTATTTCAAGACCAGTCTGGGCAACACAGCAAGACCCCATCTCTACAAAAATTTTTTTAAAAATTAGCTGGGTGTGGTGGCACGTGCCTGTGGTCCCAGCTAACGTGGGAGGCTGAGGCAGGAGGATTGCTTGAGCCTAGGAGTTCAAGGCTGCAGTGAGCTATGTCATGCCACTGCACTCCATCTTGGGTGACAGAGTGAGACTTTGTCTCCAAAAAAAAAGAAAAATAAAAAAATATCTGACAGCTTTGCTAAGATTTAATTAATTATGGCATTAGGATGTCTGTCATATGTTCTGTCTGTGTCTCATCTTCACCTCTATTTCTTCTTAGAAGAGTTTGGGGGTGATATCAGAGGAAGACATTGCTGTATGCTGCTATGGGGAAGATGGGAAGGACTTTAGAAGCATTGCTCTTATACATGGAACCACGAGATATCTATGGAAGTCCAAATAACGGTCTTAGGCCCTCTCCCTAGAAAACAGTGCCTGAGGCTATACCTTGAAACACTTTTTTGGGAATACAATCCCATGAAGCAGGAGGGAGACCAGGGAGAAAGAAGAGAATATATAAAAAAAGTGGATTAAGAAGCTGACCACAGCTTGATGACAAGCACAATTGATTGCTTGGCCTTGCAGGATGTCTTCAGAGGGATGGTATGAAGCTGTTATATCTCCCTTCTGGGGGTGTAAGGAAGAATTATCCTCTGGTTTCCATTTCCAATTGATCAAAGCTGCTTCACAGGGCACTATTCCCCCTCACTTCCAGGTTGCACCTCCTGGTCCCTCCATCAGCTGCTGGGGAGGCTATATCCGAGACAGCAACTGTGGTGTCTGCAGCATAAGCCCCAGTCCTTGGCAAGCCAGTGAGTAGGCCTGAGTCAGTGGCACTTCCTGCATCCTTGCCTACAACTTGCATCCTTGAAGGCCCCACTAGCTGGGTGACCAAGAGGTTCCACAGCATCATTTAGCTGAGAACTCCAGCATCTCTCGCCCCAGCAGCAACAGGCAAGTCCAGGCCAAATGCTGGCTGGTCATGCCCACAGGTGTCATGAGGGACCACAGCATTGCCTAATGCCACAGCCACAGGAAGAGCACAAGCTGCTGCTTAGGGCCACCTTAGCCAGAATGCAAAGCACATGTCCGGACTGGGGTAGCTCATGAACTGAGCCCAGTCCTATGATATTTACATGTTTCTGATTATATAATAATAACTAACAGCATTGAGCACTTGTGCTCAAAGTTCTTTATATATAATCTCATGTATGAATCTCACTTAATATACAGTCATGTATTGCTTAACAACAGGGATATGCTCTCAAAAATGCCTTGTAAGGCAATTTCATCATTGTGTGAACATCACAGAGTGTACTTAAACAGCCCTAGATGGTCTAGCTTACTACACACTGAGGCCACATGGTATAGCCTATTGCTCCCAGGCAATACAGCATGTTACTGTACTGAATACTATAGGCTGGTTGTAACAAAATAGTAAGTACTTGTGTATCTAAACATACCTAAACAGAAAAGGTACAGTAAAAATATAGTATCAAAGATAAAAAATGGCCCACCTGTATAGGGCACTTCCCATGAATGGAGTTTGCAAGACTGGAAGTTGCTCTGGGTGAGTCAGTGAGTGAGTGGTGAGTGAATGTCAAGGCCTAAGACATTACTGTGCACTACTGTAGACTTTATGAACACTGTCCACTTACACTAAATTTATAAAATAAATTTTCTTTCTTCAATAGTAAATTAACTTTTGTGCTTTATAAACTTTTAAATTTCTTTAACTTTTTGACTCTTTCGTAATAACACAGCTTAAAACACAAATACCTTGTGTAGCTGTACAAAAGTATTTTCTTTATATCCTTATTCTGTAAGCTTTTTTCTGTTTAAAAACTTTTTTATTTTATTTTTTACTTTTTAAACTTTTTTGGTAAAAACTAAGACACAAAGACACACATTAGCCTAGGCTACACAGGGTCAGGATCATCAATAACATTGTCTTCCACCTCTACCTCTCGTCCCACTGGAAGTTTTTCAGGGGCAATGACAGGCATGGAGCTGTCATGTCCTATGGTAACGACGCCTTCTTCTGGAATACCTCCTGAAGGGCTACCACACACACGTGAATAATGTGATACTCTACAATATTACATTGGTTCTGACATCACTAGGCAAAAGGGATTTTTCAGCTCCATTATAATCTTATGGGGCCACTGTCGTATATGCAGTCCCTTGTTGACCAAAACATTATGTAACACATGAGTGTATATTGTTTCATATTCTATTTTTTCTATTTAATTTTTTATGGTGAAGTTTTCCCTATCTCATTCCTCATTCAATATTCTTTAAAAGCTTTTTTCACTGTCAACAACATATTCCATAATATGGGTGCATAGTAATTTATTTCACTTTCCCACATTATTGAACACGTTGGTCGTTTGTAATTGTTTTCTCTCATAAGTCATTCAATGTGTCTAAGTCAGATTTGGCTAATCTATGTTATTAAAACAAACCCTCAAATCTCACTGGTTTAAAATAACAGATTTATTTTTCACTCACATATGAGGTTAGCAAAGGACCTCATAGTCATATTGGGACCCAGTCAGAACAGCTGCCATCTCAAATGTCATGGGTCACTGTGCCAGAGGGAAAAATAGCTCTGGAGAGATTCACGTTGGCAATTAAATGCATCCTAGAAGTGACCCATGCCGCTTCTGAACTCATTGGTCAGATCTAGTTGCAAGGTCCCACCCAACCACAAGAGGGCCAGGAGGGAAAGAGAACCAGATACGGCAAACCTTACTAAGGACTACAACGTTACGAACATCCTTGTACACAAATCATCTTGTTTTGCTACTTATTTCCTTAAACATTTTTATAGAAAAACTGTCATAATAGTATAAACATTTTCATGTTATTGATTCACGCCCTAGAGTTTTATATTTTGGCTCTCAGGCTCATACTTACCCTTTTTATACTCTCCTCTATATGCAGGGGGCTGGGAACCTGTAAACTACGTTTCCCAGACAGCTTTGCCTGCTGAGTTCCAGTTAGGCAGTGCTAGTGGGAGAGTAATTAGAAGGAAGGGGGAAGGCAGAAACTGTTTTTCTCCTGCTTCTGGCATCATCGGCAGCCATGGGGGACAATTGCAGGTGATTGCAGACTCCAGCAGCAACAAGGTCAGAAATGTCAACAGGATTATGGTCTCCTGGCTTTCTGCTCTGGGTCAGTGGTGGTGCTTGTGGGCTCTGGGTAATGCTGCCTTCTCCCTTTTGCTTCTCCAGCCCAAGGGGTAGAGTTAGTTTCTTGCAATTAATGACCTCTAGGTAGCATCATCTTCCCACTTTGGTTCCTTCAGCCCTTCTAATGATTTTGCAACCAATGCCTGTATTAAATCTCCTCTGTCTACAATGACTGACTGGACATCAACTGATATGGTATATATTGCCAAATTATCCTCTAAAAAGTTTGTACCAATTTATACTCAGTCCCAAAGTACTTGAAAGTACCTCTTCCCTTTAACCTTCACCATAAAGAATACATTTGATATTGTCATATAAAAATTTACCTTCCAATTTGATAGGCACTGTACATCTCATTGTTTTAAATTTCTTTTTTACTTTAGCATATATCAAGATTTATTACAAAACTATAGTAGTGAATACAATGTGGTGTTTATGCAAGGATGGACAAATAGACATATGGAACAGTACATGTAGAGTCCAGAAACAGACCCATACATGTAAGGCCATATAATTCATGACAGAGGTGACACTACAAAGAGGTGGGGAATAAACAGTCAAAAAACAGTGCTGAGATGACTGACTTCATGTGGGGAAAAAAAAGGGAAAGAAATTTGACCCCATCTCATATCAGACACAGAAATCCACTTCTGTAGAGAGCAAACCATTAATAAAATAAAGGCAAAACTATAAAGCCTTTAGTAGCTAATATCTTTATGATCTCTTTAGTTTGTATTTCCTTGTTTACTATTGAGGCTAAACTTTTTCTGTTTTTTTTTTGGAAACAGGATCTCGCTCTATCACCCAGGCTGGAGGGCAGTGGTGTGATCATAACTCGCTGCAGCCTCGAACTCCTGGGCTCAAGCCATCCTCCCGCCTCAGCCTCCTGAGTAGCTGGGACTACAGGCATGCACCTGTGCACCAGCCAATTTTTTTATTTTTTGTAGAGACCAGGTCTCACTGTGTTGTCCAGGCTGGTCTTGAACTCCTGGCCTCAAGCAGTCCTCCCACCTCGGCCTTCCAAAGTGTTGGGATTACAGTTGTGAGCCACTGCGCCCACCCGAGACTGCACTTTTAATGTGGTTGTTGTTAGCCATTTGTTCTTTGGCAAATAAACCAAAGATTTGATTGTTCATGATCTTTACCTACTTTAGGGCTATCTCTATTTTTCACTGATTTGTAAAAGAGTTTTATATGTTAAGGACTTTCATCTTTTTTCTCTTATTTATGTTTCAAATATAATCCCAGTTTGTCATTTGCTTTTTAATACTGTTTATAAGGTTTTATAACATAAATTATTTTTTAAACCTTAAATCAGTTCCACTAATTATTTACTAGTATATAATTTCTGCTTTGAGATTGGATTTTAAAGACCTAATTAAGGTTTTAAAATGTCCTCCATAAAAATATCATTTTAACCTAGAGCTGTGTAGGTCCTAACAGATAATAAAATCAGAGATTCATGACTTCGTAAAATGATTTCATTATTTCTTCTTTTCATACCTCTTCTTATCTGGATAACAAGGGCTGTACAAAGTGCAAAGAGGATGGTACAGAGTCACTTCACAATAGTAAAGTGAGAAGCTCCCCGTAGAATGAGGGTAGTTATACTGGTCAATGAGCCCCGCACACAATTCCAATGAAAAGCGATCCCTGGAGCTGCTCTCCTGTGGGTATAGCTGTGACGTGAGAAGTCATGCCAGAAGCTCAGACCTCCGGTCCCAGCTGTCTGGTCTTCCATCTTTGTCGGTGCAGCCCCTTCCCACATCTCTATATTCTGGGCCTCCTGTCTTGAAAAGTGGCTTCTAGTTAATGTACAGATACTTCTCTGGACACTACTTCACATCTCAAATTATGCTCAACATTTTTAGCTAATCCCCTTCTCTGCCTTTCTTTTAGGTGGTTTAAAGAGGTGAAATTATACGCTAGATATGTATCTACAATTTATAGAATTTTATTTTATTTTTTCTAGAAGCAACACATTCCACATCTATACAATTTATAGACTTTTATACGTAAATAAATTCTACTCAATAATATTCCACTGGAGGATGAGTCATTTTTCTCTTTTGTGTTGATTTTCTTAGCTTTTATTAATTTAATTTAATTTATTTTTGGTTACTTATTTTATTTTCTAAGAATTTATTTTTCCATCCCAAGATCAGAAAACCACTGATCTGTCTTTTCTGTTAGTTGAGAGTTAGTAGCTTTTACTCTGAGTAGTGAGCAGTGGTTGGGCTGAAGAAAAATCTTGTAGCAAACAGCGGAATGGGATACCATAACTAACATTTTTGCCCCCTATTCCTTTTCTGAAGCTTTTTCCTTTCTCATTATGAAAGGCCTCATTTCCCAATAGTCTGTTCCACTTTATTTCCCTTCTGGAGACTATTCTACACACTCAGGAAGAAAATAGGATCCTGGACAAGGTGCCCATAGTTTTATACTTCCCAGTAGCAAATACTCCACTTCCTTAGCTCTATCCCTCTAGTCCCAGGATTGGCAATTTTTTTCTGTGAAAGACTTGATAGTAAATCTTTTAGGCTTTGCAAGCCCTATGGGCTCTGTCACAACCACTCAGTTCTGCTGTTGTAGTGGGCAGTAGTCTACACTAATGAGCATGTTCCAATAAAGCTTTATTTACAAAACCCATAAAAACTGTAGACTCTTGCTCTAGTCTCAGTGCTGCAGAAGGGGGTAAGTGAGATTTGCGAACCCTCCAATTTTTATGACTTAACTTTTGTGTAAGATAGGCATGCTGACCAATTTGAACCTCACAAGTTTGTTTAGTCTGGGGAGGGAGCTGTGACTGGTGTTGTCTATGCTTTGTTCTTCTTCCTTACAGAGTCAGGTCACCACGATTCAGGTCTGTGGGGAGTTTCTGTGGCTGGTGGTAACTGCAGTACCATTTCGTCTGAGAGGTGAAGTGGAGAGCAGTCATGAAGTAGGTCAAAGGCCTCACCTGAGAAGCCACCGATTGCTTTGGCCCACAGACAGAATGCTCATTATCACAGGCTGAGGCTGTCAGATTCCTACTGCCTTGGAAATGTGTCTGTTCTCTTGAAGTTCTTTAGGAAAGCACTAGCTATTTCCTGACATGCTGTAATAGCCAGCTCCCTTCCCCTCTTTTAAGTACTGTACATTAGTACTGTACAAGTACATCTCATTTTTCATAAAAGAAATAGGGTATTCTGCTTCATTTGACCTTTTTTATCCATAGTTCAAAGCACATTATAAGAGTATCTGGATTCTTTTGTACTTTAGATTGTCTTCACTCTTAACCTTTTTAATACACATCTACTTGGGAAGAGGCATACAGGTGACCTAAGAATGCAAGTTTTTAAAAAAAATCATTTTAAAGTATAAGAATTGGATTCAGAATCAATGTCAAATGAATAAAGCTTAAATCTTCTTATCTCTTATCTATGGGTTATAATAGCTGCTCAGTAATGTTTGGTGATGGAGAGTAGTTCAAATAGATGTGAGAAATGCTAGAAAAATAAAAGATCAACAAGATAAATTTTTTTAAAAAAATCTGCTCTCTGGTCTCCACCATCCTTTTAAAGTTCTTTCTCCCCCTAAGTGATTCAAAGAGCAAACCAATGAATAGACACTACACACCTTCTATTCCTTCCTTACTTCCTCCCTTTTTTTCTTTCTAAAAACCCAATTTTAAGAAATGGCCCACAGTAGTAATAGAGTAAATTAAATACCAATTTTATTCTCATTTCAGAGAATTGATATTAAAAGGTACTAGACTGATATTAGGAATGTCATTATAGATTCATGCTTTGAAATTGTGCTTATGTCCACCATGTTAGAGTCTTTTATTTGCCTTGACTTGTCATCAGGAAAGTTCAGAGAAGCATAAGGAATACTAAAGGGTCTATTCGCTTGGAGAGTTAGGTGTGCACAGAGCATTTTTATCAACTGGACACTTGGTTCAGGCTCACCACACCCAAGCCTAGGCTGGAATTCCAGCAGGTCTGTCTAACCGGGCCATTGTAGAGGCTATGTGCATGATGTTCTGAGGTGTCTCCTTGAAGAAAACTCATCCTAAGGGTAGACAGAGCCAGGACAGACTTACTAGAGCAAATTTCAGAGTGATAGGGAAGGCATGTTTCTGAGTACCGAGAAATATCTGTAACTCAGAGCATTCCTGACCCAGCCCCATAGATTCATGTCCGGCCCTCGGGCTTGGAAAGGTATAAAGGTACAAAAGTAAAACAATTCAAGGAATTGTTTATTAGCGATTTTCTAAGACAAGAGGGAACAAAAGATTATAGAACAAAAGACAAAGAGGCATTTCCTGCCACCTCCCCATAAACACCTTTGTCCTTTTAGAAGCTTGTGGGCTGCTGTCAGTGGCTGTGCTGAGTGAGAAGTCATGGTTGTCAATGGAAACAGTGGGGACTTGGCGGAGGTGGTGCTGCCCATCAGAATGGGCAACAGTTCAGAGCTGCTGCAGTGGCACATGCTAGGCATGGTAGGGCCATAGGAGATGCACCTGTGGGGCCCAAAAGCATGTGCAGCATTCATCCTCTGTCCTTAGCCATGGCACTTATGTCCTGCACATGTGCTACTGGTGTCCAGCAGGAGCTGAAGTCCCTGGAAGAAACCCTGGTTGCCAGAAGAAAGAGAAGCTAAAAGGACTTGATTCTAAGCACATGTGAGGCATCCCCCTGGCTGAAGGGGAGGGCAGACATGGTAGGAGCTTAAAGCCTACATGAGCCAGGTTCTTAGTCTGTTTTCTGTTGCTTATAACAGAATATCTGAAACTGGATAATTTATAAAGAAAAATTTGTTTCTTGTAGTTGTGGAAGCTGGGAAATTTAAGGTCAAGGGGGCACATCTGGTGAGGGACTTCTTGCTGGTGGGATTCTCTGCAGAGTCTCCAGGTGACAAAGGGTATCCCATGGTGAGGGGGCTACGTGTGCCAATGTGCTAGCTCAGGTCTCTCTTCCTCTTCTTATAAAGCCACCAATCCCACTCCCATGATAACCCCTCAATTTGTTAATGCATTAATGTATTAATCCATTAATCCATGAATGGAGGGTAGAGCCCTCATGATCCAATCACTCCTTAAAGGCCTCACCTCTCAAAACTGCCACATTGGGGATTAAGTTTCAACATGAGTTTTGGAGGGGACATTTAAACCATAGCAGCCAGTAAGGGCAAGTGCATTAAAACATGGGTCATTATCATTAACATAATTTGACTCAGGGAGTTCTGGGGAAGCTTGCTCTGTACTTAGAATGTGGAACCTAGAAAGAATCAGATTTGACAAGAAATGTAGATGTCCTCCAGGCCAACTTCCTTCCCAATGCAGGAATTCTTTCTCTAGCATCCTGAGAAAGTCCTCTCAATCTAAGTATGCTAATAGAGGGAAATTCACAATCCCTATAGGTCTATTACACTGATGGGTAGGTCTATTTCTTTAAAGTTTTAATGTCTGCTAGAAAATACCCAAATCTCAGAAATGCTAAGTATATGCAGCGGGCTCCAACCTATATCCAGGGACCGATTTCATGGAAGACAATTTTTCCATGCACGCAGGCGGGGGAATGGTTTCGGGATGATTCAAGCACATTACATTTATTGTGCAGTCAAACCTCTCTACTAATGATAATCTGTATTTGCAGCCATTCCCCATCACTAGCATCACTGCCTCAGCTCCACCTCAGATTATCAGGCATTAGATTCTTATAAGGAGCACGCAACCTAGATCACTTGCATGTGCAGTTTACAGCAGGGTTCCTGCTCCTATGAGAATCTAATGCCACCGCGGATCTGACAGGAGATGGAGCTTATGTGGTGACAGAAGTGATGCGGAGCGACTGTAAATACATACGAAGCTTCTCTCGCTCCCCACTGCTCATCTCCTGCTGTTCTGCTGCTGCCCATATCCTGCTGTGTGCCCAGTTCCTAACAGGCCACCAACTGGTACTGTCTGTGGCCTGAGGGTTGGGGACTGCAGCTGTATAGTATAAATATTAACTACTATTGTAAAATGGGACCCATGAGAGAAAATGTGACTTTGGACACGTTCATATACTTGTTTATATGCATAAAAACTTATACATATATATTATTATACAAATGTTTATACACAAGCAAATGGGATCTTATTAAACTTATGTATAATGCAATTTAAAACAAGTGCTATTCTTCCACTAACAGAAGCAGTATTCACTAAGATAGTGTTAGCTTTTGTAACAAATAAACCTCTGAATCCCAGTGGTTTAACAATAAAAAGTTTATTTCGTGATAACTGGAAGACTAACGTGGGTGTTCAAATTTGGTTTTCTTCCAAGCAGTGAATCGGGAACCTAACTTCTTTCCATTTTGTGGCTCTGCCACGATCGAAAGTGGTTTGCAAGCTCACTGTACTCATGTGCATTAAGCCAGCAGAGGAGGAAGAAATGGAGGCTCACGTGTGGGAGGTTTTCAAGGCTTAGGTCTAGAAAGGGTGTACATCGCTTCCATACACATCCCATTGGCTAGAACCCATTCACATGACCACACTGAGCTGCAAGTGAGCCTGGGAAATGTAGTCCACCTGTGTGGCCAGGAAGAAGAGGACTCTCTGGTTGGGAGATGGGCTAGCAGTCTCAGCCACAGGTACCCACCCTGTTTGGCTTTAATAAAATTTCCCTCCAAAACACACATTGTACCTACTGAAGTATAGTACAGTCTTTCTCAGTTTTAACTAAAGCTTAAAAATTGTATATTCATGCATTAAGTATTTGCAAATAATGGTGGGTGTCAGGCCATGCTTGATGTATTCCACTTAACTCCTTAGCAGAGCCCACTTGAGGAGGGGTAGATTCAGATTTTGTGGAGCTTGTATTAATATAATTTGATAAGAACTGTTTCAGAAAAAGAATACAAAATTAACTATCAAAGTAATTGTTTATTTAGAATGAGAAAAAAATTTATAACAAATGATATATGTTTTAAAAAGGTAAATGCCATGAGCATTATAAAATCCAGAAAAACAACATAATATTTTTAAATAATTAACTTTCTAACACATCTCTACAATACTTTCCCCCTACAGTTTCTTATATGAGTGCTAAGATTTCAGAGCAATGCAAATGTTTTGTGCGGTGACGAATCTTTAATATTCTCTGAACTGACAGTACTCTTTAATATGCATTGCGTTGCCTCTCCCAGAGTCTTGCAAGGGCCTTGTGCAAGTGAGAGTCCTTGAAGCTTAAGTTTCCTTCATTTCATGGTATATCTACCTTTGCACCAGATCCTACATGCTGGCTCAACCTTTCCCCATATTCTAAGACCAGTCATGACCTTAAGAGTGCCTACTATTTGCCAGAAGACTATCCTAAACTTAACTTTTTTTCCTCCCTGGCTGAGTCTCTGGGTATTGCCTGCTTCTGGACCCCTCTTTACTGTGCTTTGCTCACCTGTGAGGACAGAGAGCCCAGTAAACCTGATACAGGGTGCTATAGAGTCCATCTCTGTTTTCTGAATATTTGGTTTTGCTAATGGCTTGGATATAGCCTCAATATCTGTAGCAGGGCATGCCCTCCCACCCTTCATCCCCCTCAAGGCTGATCCAATTCCAGTGGCAGGTCTTGTTGCAGGTCCTCCATTCTCCCGATGTGCCCACCCTGTTAGAGTTGGTTGGTGAGGTCTTGTCCAGCCTTACCAGATATGGCTGTAAGAGGAAGGTGGGGGGCGCCTTAGGTGAATAATAGGTGCCTTATTCAATTTTTAGGATCTGCCTTGGGTTAGCCAGAAAAGACTACTTGGATGGGAGAGTTTCAAATGTCTTTCCCAATGGCAATGAAAATATTGAAGTAATTGGGAAAAGGCTGTACTAAGTACATGAATGGCTTGAGTCCCAGTCTCATGAAAAAGACTTATAGGGTGGAGAAAGTCATTTGGGAGCAAATGAAGAGAATAAAAGAATGGAGGAATAGATAAGAAAGTAGAAAATAATTAAAATGATTACAGATGAGCAAAGAGACAAATTGAATAGAAAAATTTAAAGGAAAGTGGATAAAATAAGGTATGTATGTAGGGGGTCTGGGTAAGGAATAATATTTGAAAGCTGTTGTTGGGCCAAATGAATTAATACATGGATTTAAAAATCATACAACAGCATCTAATGGTGTGTCTTACCCACCATTTATTTAAGACAGGTATATTCAAACTGTCAAAACAACCAATATGATAATGCAATTACCAAGCATGAAAAAGAAATTTCTGTGATTCAAAGAACTACAGAGGCTAATTAGCAATTCCAAGGGTATAAGGGAAAATACTGTTATTCTATGAAACCAATCACAAGTAAATATGATTTTTCAAAAATAATTTGATGCATGTATAACCACCATCCTTTGCAAGTAAAATATGTAGAAGTCATTAATTTGGCAATCTTTCTTACTCTTTTGACATTTTTGGAAGATGTAAATGCCATACTTCCTTTTAGCAGATCTTTGATTAAAGAATTTAATTTCAAAGAAGTAAATATTATTTATTTTATTAGACACTTGAGATGAGTCTTTGCTTCCAGGGTCACTTAACATTTATTATTAAACACATATAAAAATCAGTGCCTGCTTCATGGAGTACTAAAAGCACAGTCTTTAGCTACTGTCACCCTTTGCCTATGGGAGACTATTTTAATATCACTTTTAGATATAGAACAGACAGAAACAAATTGATCTTCAAAACAACTCATAGAAACAAACAAATTCCACTTTATAATCATTCATAGGTAGGACACCACCCGTACTAACAGCGGTTTATAGTGGTCTCTGCTTTCTTTGAATATAAGAGTCTACCCATGTGCTATTGTTTCTCTACACATTTTACTGGGAGAATTGGAGAGATATTTTCAGTACTCTGTACCATTTCTTGGGTGCTAATGACATGGGAAATGGTCTCTGCTGCTTCCTAACTTTTGGCTGTTTTTATCCCATTCATGGAACATTATTGAACGAAGGAGTGAAATCTTATCAGGAGTGGGAGGCTTTAGAATCTGCTGACCTATTATTTTTTCCTTCCTATCCACATTTTCTATGAATGTGTAACACAGGCATTCTTATTTAGAGGACTGGGAAGTTGAGGTTTGTGACAAAGCAAGCTTGAATAACAAAGGAGAGAAAATGAACCATTTTAAAAATGTTCTTGACAAATAAAATGATGATATATTATATTAGCATTAATCTAGGTGTTTGACAAAAGAGAGTCTTCATTTGTCAAATACCAAAGCCCTAAACTTGGCTGACCCAAATCAAAGTGTCTCATAGCAAAAAGTAACCTTGTCACCTTCACCTTCTCAACTGCACTTTCTCTCAAACTTTCTTTATATCACAGAACTGGTCTCTTTGGTCCCCTGTGATTTCCAGTAGTTAATACCCTCCATCCATCACTCCTTTATAATGAGACCAGAGAGCTCTGACTTGGGTAAGCAATTGTATCACATCCAGATCGCAGCCTGGAATTTTGGAGGACTTTTCATTTAGATGGTCCTGATCCGTACTCCATCTTCTAATACCTATTTCTACTTGGTATTCATCTTTATGAATGTAGATTAAATGTAGATTAATTACCACTATAGTGGTGCCAGGTGATCCTAGTCCAAGTTGAGATTGATTGTATTGGAATAGCAGATTCCTTAAGCATTTTATTTGCATGAATTGCTATTTAGCAGGACATTTTTATTGTTTTCGAAAGAAAATAAAAGGGCTTTGTGCGTGGGTGGGGCAGGGGGTGGGAACCGTGTAGGACAGATGCGAGTAGAGGTCCTGCCGTGGTGTCTGTCCAAGGTGGTAAGAGCTAAAAGTTCTCGGGTGTCATGGAACTGAGGTGTTGAATTTGCTAGAGTGCACTAGGGAGAAAGCTCCCTTTCATCTCCCATGGGGCCATTAAACATGCTCTGTCCAATTTCCCTTCCACACTCCTGGCTGGCATCTTGGCCGGATCCCATGGCTTTTTAGTCACTTTCATAGGTAAGAACAGTCTTATTTTTAGGCATGAAGAAATCTGATTCAGTGTCAATCACAACTTCCATCTTATATTCACGTCAGTCTCCCCGCCTGCTCAGACCTGACCTGGGAACCAGCAGTGGGGTGATGGCATCGGGCTTTGGTTTGCTCTTTCACTTTTTTCCATCACATCCTCTCCCACTCTGCATCTTCTCTTCCTCCTAAGTTGGGGTGGTCTCCTGCTGGAGTATCTGCAACTGTGCTACCTTTTTTGATGGGACTCTTGCAGGGTGGCTCAAGTCTAGCTACCTTCTGGGCTATCCACTGGGCTCCCAGGGAAAATCATGCATCCTTGCCCAACAAATGGTTTAGGTGTGGGCTTCTCACTCTGTTGGACCTCTCTCTTGGTGCTGTCATCATGGGCAGCTCCCCCTGCCTTCAGAATTCTCTGGGCAAGAGTTAGCCCCAGTTCTTAACTTCTTATATGCCCCCCAAACTCTAGGGGACTTAGATCAGGCTCTCCCAAGAACTCTCGTATGGTATACCACTCTGGGCTCATGGGGGCACCAGGTTCCAGGTTCTTCATGTAAGTAACTAACCATCTAGCTGGAGAGAAGGACATTGTTTCTCCTTCTTGCAAGCTGTGCCCACTCTCTGGTTCTCGGGAAACACTCTCACTTGGCTTGAGTGGGAAGCACCCCAGTCCCCCTCAATCTGGGTGACAGCTCTGCATCTCAGTGACTCTAATTATTCTTTACAATTTCTAGTCTTCTGTCCTGCAGGTGGGTTATGGGGTAGGGGAAAAGATCTGATTCTGCTTTTATTAATAAGTCACCCATTTAACTCCCAGTTGCTGTTATTTCTAGGAGAGACCAGTACTCAAGGCCAACAAAGAAGGCAAGGAACAGAATCATATCTATCCTGAGCTCTGTGGAGACTCCCAGAAACCACTGGGATGACTTTGGAAGGTGTATTAGTTTTTGAAGGCTGCCATAACAAAATACCACAACTGGGCAGGTTAAGCAACAGCAATTTATTTCCTCACAGTTCTGCAGGCTAGAAGTCAAAGATCAAGGTGTCAGCAGGGTTGGTTTCTGGTGAGACCTCTCTCCTTGACCTGCAGATGACTGCCATCTCACTGTGTCCTCACATGGCCTTTCCTCTGTGTGCATGCACCCCTGATATTTCCTTGTGTGTCCAAATTTCCTCTTCTTATAAAGACACCAGTCAGATTGGAGTAGGACACACCCCTAAACCTACCTCATCTTAACTTAATCATTTCCTTGAAGACCTTCTCTCCAAATACAGTCATATTCTGAGGTACTGGGGCTTAGGGCATCAACTGTGAATTTTGAGAGGACACAGGTTAGTCCATAACAAGAGGCTGAATGCCTGCCCTCTCCAGTGCATACTTACCCACTGAGCTGGGGGTATAAAGAACACAACATAGGCATTGCAGGTACCTGTGTTAGGTAGATAGTTAGGATCTTTGGCTCTTCTTGGGACAAACGTTCCCTGTTTTGGTGCTGTTTCAAGCAGTTCCTCCACCCAGGAAGAAGGATAAGGGTGGGCACTCCATTTTGGTGCTGCCCCACCCTTAATCCTATCCCAAGCAACTGCTATACCTGGGGAAGGAGGGGATGCTTTATCAATCTAGGAATTCCCCAGCCCAGGCATAAGATTTAGAAAGTGACCTAGAGTAACCTAAGGGTAATTAACATGCCATTAGCTTGAATCTGCATTGCGGTTCATCCCCCACCTCCCACCCCCACCCCCAGGTGGGCTTTCTTAGAGGAAGCTCACATAAGCAGATGGAATTTTGAGGACACCTGTTGATCATTTGATAACATCCTACACCTCCCAAGAGCCCTCCTCCAGACTGGGCTAATAGAAGGAAACAATTCAAGAAGTCAGGAAGTGAGTGGGTCAGTCAGTGAGTGAGTTGGTCTGTCCCTCTCCATTTGCAGAGACAGACCCGATTTATTCTACGATAAAGAGCTGCTCTTGTGAAACTGCTCCCTGCCTGAGGTTACTCCACCCGTATTGGCCTTGTTGGTGATTTTTCAAGGAAAGGAGTCAGAGGACCGGGATAATAGTCTTTATTTGACACTTTGGTGTGTCTGGTCATTCTTTGGCCAAGAGCACACCAAGAACCAAGGGCAGACTCCCATCTTGACATCTTTGGTGCCGAAACCTGGTATCCTGATATCTTTGGTGCTGTGACTCAGATTGTGACACCTGGAGTCCTGCATTTACACAGGTGAGGGTGAATGAGCTAATGAAATTTGGACACTTGTGCTAATTTAGTCCATTGGAACTCCCAGTTTGGTGAGACTCAGGGACATTCAGGGTATACACTAATCCAGTTTTCCAAAGAGCAAATCAGTCCTTCAGAGTTACAAAGCTACTCTCTCTCTTTATAATATGGAATAAAACTAACATTTCTTTCTTTAAACAATAACAAGGAATTCACAAATAACCTAGTCTTAACCCTTTAACATCAGATTAGAAATGATTAGTTTCTGTGTCTACACTAGTCAAAAGGAGCAGAAAAGTGAGGAATTACCTGTGTGTTTCCTTAAATTATATAAACAATTATCTTAATAGGCCACTTTGTTTTGCTTTTGTAGATGCAACCCCTATCTGACTTAGGTGGTATTTATTTAGGTATGTAAGATTTTGATTGACACAGCAATATTGGTGCAGCTCATTTGCTGTCAAAACATTTTGACCACACTTTAAAAAATAAAAAAAGAAAAAACCCTGTTAAACTTATAGCTTTTAAAAATTATAATGTTACATGTAAAATAGACATACCTACCCTTAGTCTCACCTCATCCTTGCCTTACTTACAATGACATTTTTCTTCTCTAAAGATAGCAAAAGAGATTTTAACATCTCTATCAAAACTTAGGAGGGAGAAAACAAATGAAAAACAAAGGCCTGAGAAAATAAAATTCCAAAGGAACAGGACACTTTAATTTTAATGCTCATTCTTCTAACTACCATCATCAGTGCAAATTTTGGGGGATTCCTCTGGCTGATTTTGGGGAGTATTGTTGGATGGCATGGTTCCCTTGTCCTAACACTTGAGACTGTAAAAATTTGGGACAAATACTCTTTTACGAAATTTACAATACTAAGTATAATAGAACTAGAAAATAGAACATAATGTATATACCAACATTAAATGTTAAACCAGGTCAGACACAAAGTATAATCATTCACACAATCCATTTATCTACCCAAATGTAACCCGAGGCTCTTCATTTCTCTTCAATTGCAAACACCTTTGAATTGTCTGTGTCTATTTCTCTCCATAAGCCTGTTGGTGCCTCTTTTGATGTCACCTGGTCTCCAGATGTGCCCTGTTACTTTACTACAGTGTCACCTACTGACAGTCTATCATCGTGCTCCATGTAACTTTTTTATTTTGTTTTTTTGGTGGTGTTGTTACTCATTTCCCCCCATTCAGTGGGAAAAGGACTTACTCTGTTTTCTTGAAGGTTGACAACTTTTTCTCTTTTCTTCATTTTTTTTTCCTATATGGACCAGAGTGAGATTTCTTTATCTTCATTGATTTTGTTTTTTCTTCTTCTCAAATTAGTGCCTTAAATGCCTCTCTGAAACTCAAGTCCACCAGTGACAAGAGTTTATTTTACTAATTCTGTATTACTTTTCAGTGAAGTTAATTTATATAATTATAGTATAAAATGCAGATTTAATCAAGAGGCAAAAATAGGGCTGATGGAAAGATTATGTCAGATAAGTAACTACTGTCAATGGTTGTTTCCATTTATTTTTCTGGAGTCCAGCATTTGATTATCCAGAACACAACCAGGTGTGTACTTGGCAGTGTCTTCCCCATCCAGCTATTTTGGTACCTTGTAGAGGTGCAGCCATGACCAATCACCTTGATTCCTTCCCTTGGAGCCTAGCATCCCTTCTGCTCAGGGCGGTTCTGCCTGATCGAGACTCTGACTTAATCATTAAAATGGAAGATGTGGCTGCTCACTAAAGATTTATCCCTATCAAACTGGAATAACTGGCATAAAATATTCTTTATTAATAAATGCTAGATTGTGGTCTTTGATGACCCAAATTTCTTGATATTTTTTTCTTTTTTTTTACTGGAGAATAAATGGAGAGAAGCTACCTTTTCCTTTCTGGCAAGCTAACAACCTTTCTTAAATTCTTGAGTCAACATACAGATTTCTAATTCCTTTTTACTTTTTTCATCAGCTCATTTTTTTCTTCTAGTCATTGAATAAACTTAGCAATTAGCTTAGTTTTTCTCAAGAAACTTCCATTTATATACCTTCTCATTATCTTACCGTTGCTTTATAATGCCTCTAGCGTTTGCTAAATATGATACTTTGACAACCAGATATTTTCTGGTCTTGTATTCATTAGTTTATTTCTTCATTTTGCAGTTCTTTTATTTTCTGAGTGATCATACCTTTAGGTGGTGCTATGGTTTGAATGTATCCCCCAAAGTTTATGTGTTGGAAACTTCATCCCCAATGCAACAGTGTTGAAAGGTGGGACTTTTAAGAGGTGATTAGATAATGAGGGCAATGGCCTCATGAATGGATTAACAGCAGGATCTCAGGAGTGTGTTAATTATGGCAGGAGTACATTCCTGATAAAAGGATAAGTTTGGCTTCCTTTCTGTTTTCTGCTCTCATTCTCCTGCCCTTCTGCCTTCAGACCATGGGATGACACGGCATGAAAGCCCTCATCAGATGCTAGCACCTTGATATTGGGCTTCCCAGCCTCCAGGACTGTGAGAAATAAATTTCTTTTTGTTATAGCAACACAAAACAGACTAAGACAGGCAGTCTATATGTTGAGTTATCTACTTTTCCAATTTTTGTTATTTAAATTTCCACTGTGATATACTACATATGTGCAAAATTTAAATACATTGTCGAACCAGAGAAGTACCATTTTCCATCTTAAATGATTAATTTGAACATAATACTCAAGTGCTATGAAACTCTCTTTAAAAGTTACTCTATATACCCTTTCTAATTTTGAATCAAGTGCTGAAAATTAATTGTATAGGCTAACTTTTCTTAATATATCAAGTGAGCAAACATGTTTACACATGTTTATTTTCATATGGCCTCTAGGAGTTGGTAGGAAATAAATAAATTTGGGTGGTCAAATTAGTAGAATTAGGTTACATGAGATAGAATGAAGTGAAAGAACCTCTTCTTACTTGGAAGCCTTTGTGTATTGATGAACTGATCTAAACAGGGGAGGCTGTCAGGAAGCCTGTGGTTTTGCCAGATTTTTGGCAGTGTAGGAAGCTAGAATTTGGCTTACAGGTAGGAGAGTTGCTGGAAAATGGGCTGAGGTTGCTGTCAGTAAATATTAAGTGAAGGGGTTTAGGGAATAGTAACTTGGAGCTGGATTCTCTTAAAAAAAAAAAAGTGTAGGTCAAGTACCCAAAGGAGCTAAAGGAAAGGGTGGGCACAAGGGTATGGGGCCACAACCTGGGTGAAACATGGCCTCCTACAGGATGTCCTGGGAGTCTGTGCAGTGACGTGAAGTCCCCAGGTACCACATGGAAGGAGAGGTGGTAGAAGGCATTGAAGAGAAACATTGCTACTTTATAATTTTATCTGGTTACAAACATTCCACCACTTAAACTGTCTTCTGCTGTTACTCTTTTGTGTTTACAGTAACTATTTAAAATCTACAAAAACACCAATTAACATTTTATTCCACCCTATAGTTTCTAATCTCATTGCTCTGTCCCCATAAAGTGGCAAAACCATAGACAAATATAGTGTTTTCTCACAGACACATCTCTTTGGAGCATTTTTATAGCTTGTGCTGAATGCCAAGGTTACTATGGGTGTGCAAAAATGAATTGACTAAGAAAAGTGATTTTAATCTTGTTTTCCCAATGGGATATTCAAAATGTCTAGGGTGATAACAAGTAATTTGCATTTAATTAAAAGTAAAAAGCATCCTGTGTGGGAACTTAGACTAGAATAAAATTATGAGACCATTGGAGCTACTCCAGTGGCAATTTATTTAAAAGCATATGAAAAATCTGATAGTGCTACATTTGGGTTCTAAGAGTAAGTAATTATCATTTTCACTCACACATACACACACCATACAGGTAAATGGAGACATGAGTCAAGAAAAAAAATTTGCATTAGCTATGTACATAATTTGGAGAGTCTGAGTCAACTCAATAGTTTTCTTGTAACTTTATGTGTGTAGTCTACTACCTAGAGAAAAATAGCTCTTTGAAACTTTTAGAGCATCACTTTTGAGTAATATTCAGATAGGTGAATATCTGCTGAGTCAGAATGTTTTCTTATCAATCCAAAAGCTACTAACTGTTTACTAATTAGTTCTAGCTCTTGGCTAAGAAGAGCTCAACATTCACTCTCTTTATGGTTTCAAAGGAAATAGGGAACATTTTCCTTAATTTATGATCAACAGTTTCTTAGACACAATCATAGAAGCATTTTGTTTAATATGGGATAAATCACTGAAGTGAAACACGACATTTATTGAAACAGTAAACAAGACAATTTTGGTATGAACATGTATTTTTTTTTTAAACTTTTTAAAAATATGGAATGCTTCATGAGTTCGAGTGTCATCCTTGCGTAGGGGCCATGCTAATCTCTGTATCATTCCAATTTTAGTATATGTGCTGCCGAAGCGAGCACTAACATGGATTCTTGAAGATGAGTTTCCATGCTGTCAAGAGATGGACAAAACTTACCAGGGAAAAAAATGTTATTTCTATTACTAACTTCAGATTTATTTTTCAAACTAAGAGCACATCTTTTGTCACCTAAGTATGTCCCATCTTCTAAATGAAGTATATGATTACTCCAGTCCAAAGATATCACTCCTATCAACTCCTGAACCTTTATTGCCTCTGCATATTCACATTTTCTTATATTAATACTAATATTTACTTTTTCCCCCAATTGTTTTTATTGTGGTAAAATACACATAACAAAATTACCATCTTAACCATTTTTAAGTGTACAGTTCAGTGGCATTAAGTACACTCACATTGTTATGCAACCATCACCACCATCCATCTCCAGAACTCTTCTCATTTTGCAAAACTGAAACTCTATACCCACTAAACAATAACTTCCCACTCCCCAATCACACTTACCTTTTATAAAGTATAAACAATTTCCTGTTAGTCTTATCACTCCAACTACATTGTAAGCCCCTTGCAGGAAGCACCCATGCATTAGTTATATAACATACACATAGAGTATCTACTGTCAGGCATTGTTCTAAGTGCTTTGCAAATATTAACTCACATAATTATTCATCTTTGTATGTTCCACAGAATCTAGCACGTACTTTCACGTGGGAGCAGAAAATATTTGTGGAATGAATTTCGGTACCACTTAAACATTTCCCAGTGTCTCTGGCTGTTATTCTGGTTGTAAAGTTACAAAAGGAGCAGGTTACCCTGGGGAAAAG
Organism: Daubentonia madagascariensis; assembly: GCA_023783475.1. Taxonomy (NCBI): domain Eukaryota; kingdom Metazoa; phylum Chordata; class Mammalia; order Primates; family Daubentoniidae; genus Daubentonia; species Daubentonia madagascariensis. The sequence goes on along the minus strand of JAKFHU010001035.1, from coordinate 31,069,925 downwards.
ACTAGGAGCATAATCTGACACTACGCTGCAAGTTTAAAGAAGTTCTTTATTTTAGCCACATTTAGGCCAGGTTTGTATTAATAGTAAGGGAAGCTAAGAGGGAAGTTATTCCTAAATGATTGTGAATATAGGAAGTGACTCAACGCAGTTAAGGTCTTCCTCTCTATATGGGCACCCGCGCTCAACGCCAGGCAGACTTGGGAAAAGGGAAGACCCCGGGCTGGAATGCCTGGGAAGGTCCCAACGCGCCGGGGGCGTGGCTCCGGGCGGGGCGGGGCCCCGGGGGCGTGGCCGGCGGGGCGGGGCGGGGCGCGCGGCTGCTCCGGGCGGCGATGGCGGCGGACGGGGACTGGCAGGATTTCTATGAGTTCCAGGAGCCGGCCAGGAGCCTCCAAGACCAGGAGAACTGTAACGCGAGCCCCGAGGCCGGCGCGGGCGCGGGCGGCGATGGGTTCCCGGCGCTGGCCTGCAGCTTGGAGGAGAAGCTGAGCCTATGTTTCCGCCCCTCGGGTCCGGGCGCAGAGCCCCCGCGGGCGGCCGTGCGGCCCATCACCGAGCGCAGCCTCCTGCAGGGGGACGAGTGAGTGCGGGCCCCGGCCGGGAGCGGGCGGGAGCCTCCTCTGCCCTTCGCCCTGTCCGCCGGCCCCGCCGGCAGCCTTGGCTGGACTCCGGCCGCAGGCTCCTCCTGCGCCCTCCTTCCGCCTCCATGGGCGCGGGAGTCCCGCCCCTCCCTGGCTCCCCACCTCCTCCTCCGGGCCGTCGGCCTCTGCAAGCTCCGCGGTTTCAATCCCCGGCTCCCGTGCCTGCCGCACTCCCTTCAACCTCCAGCGCTGCCCCTCCTGTCCCCTCCTCCCTCGAAACGAAACCCTCCTTGGGTTTAGAGGAGAATCTTGTGTGCAGAGCAGGTAGTTAGAGACCGTGCCCATGGCGCACGTGTGTAGCCTTTCATTCATTGCACTCGCGTTTGTTAAGCACCTGGTAAGTGTCAGGTGCAGCTTCGCACTGGGAATACCAAAATGACTGGACATTGCCCCTCTCAAGTAGGGCACAACGTAGCATGCAAGATAGACTTGTAAACAAAATATTTATATGGGTGTAATAAGTGCTCTGATGGGTATATGTGCCAAATATGGGAGATTCAATAAGGTGTGCCTGGGGTAGAGTCAGAAAAGACTTCACAGAGAAAGAAATGTGCAAACTGGATCCTGGTGGATGAGTGGGAGTTTGCCTGGCAGGTGGAGAAAGGTCTAGCATTCTTGGTTGAGGATACAGCGTGTGCAAGGGCAGCAACGTGCAAGGCAGCATTTATGGCACAGGAATCTGGGGGGCCTGAGCGGCCAGGTAGAGTGCAAGCCATCACAGAAGCAAAAACGAAAGGCTCTGGTCATTCATGGCAAGGATCTCATCGTCTGGTGGAGAGACGAGTGCATAAACAAGCAATAATTACAGAATCGCCTAAGTGCAATGATAGGAAATTCACGGGGATTTACGAGAGCTGGACGAGGAGAGGGTCAGAGTTCTCGAGGGCAACCACCCCTGAGCACCAATTATAATTTAGTAAAATAGGGGTTGTAATTACGTACCCGGGTTTTAGCCCCAAAGATGGTAAAAGGAGTGGTGGGAGTGAGGGGCTTGAGCGTGCTGTGTATGCAGGGGGCGGAGCCCCTGGAGAGGCCGAAGGAGGGTAGCAGGAGTGGAGTGCGCACGGAGGACCTGTTAAGGAATGGGTTCTCGGGGCGCTGATGGGATGCAGAGACTAGGTCAGGGACGAGTTCTTCTTGAAAGATAGGGAAGGCGCCGTGGGCGTAGAAAAGGGCTCCAGACTGGTGGTCTCCTTTCCTCTGTGAATCAGTTTTAAGTAAGGTAGGAATTGAAAAAAGGGGATTAGGAATGGGGGGGTCTGTAAACGTGGCTGAGGAGGGGGGCAGTCTGGACTGTGTTTGGAGGCCATCTCTTTTTATTGGTTCCTCTGTACAATGTTCTGCGCAGGTGTAGAGAAGGGAAACGTTTATACTTGGATTTTATATACACATATGCATGCAGTCAGTAGCAAAAGATGACATTTTTGAAAGTTTTCCCAAAGAGAATATAAGTTTATATAGATTTAGATTTATATACTCTGAATCACTAAAACTCAGGACACATTCTGGATTTTAAAATTACTGTATATTTATTATGTATTTGGATGTATCAAGAGTAACTTACTGCCAGGTGCTGTAAGCAAGAGTAACTTACTGTAGGTGCTGTGGCACATGGCTATAGTCCCAGTTACTCGGGAAGCTGAGGCAGGAGGATCGCTTGAGGTCAGTAGTTCAAGACCAGCCTAGGCAACACAGTGAGACCCAGTCTCTAAAGAAACCAAGTTAGCCAGACAAGCCACGCCTGTAGTCCCACCTGCTTGGAAGCCTGAGGCAGGAGGATGCCTTGAGCCCAGGAGGCTGCAGCGAGCTCTGATCATGCAGAGTGGACCCCATCTCTTTTAAAAAAAAAAAAAAAGTAACTTACTTAAAACACATTAGTGGATTGTACATAGATAGTTAAGGCTTCCTGTTTATGCTTCATGGGGACTGTCTGGAAAGTAGTTTATTTTAGGCTTTGCTTAAACAAGTATTTTGTTACTTTTGATAATGGTTTTTAGTAGATGATATGTTGGTGCTAATGCATATCTCTTGGTTTGGGAATGCATAAAATATCTTTTTCTCTTTTCAGGAGCTGGGGGGTGGTGACCAGTGTCGTTGTCCCCGATCTATTACACAGATATGCTCAACATTGCTTGATAGGGTCCATTCCAGCTCCTTTCACTAAAGACAGTTGAGATTTTTTTACTCAGATATTACCTTGCCTTACGGCACTTTATTTAACTTCTCTGAGCCTCAGTTTTAGTTTTGGTTAAATATGGATTGTACCTATCTACTGAGGTTTTACTTTAGAAGGGTATTGCATAGAATTCAATGGCGGCAGGACTTTGACCTCCTTACAAAAGAGCTGTCCTGCCAATTGTTTATGACTTGTTGTAATACTTTATGATAAAGATGAAGGCAGTTCATATGCCTTTATTGGAGAATGTTAGAAATCTTTCACTAAAGTTGGCCCTATGTCCTTCCAACTACAATTGTTCTGACCTTGGTAAGATAGAGGACTGTTAATTAACCTTCGTTTTCTTGGAAGATCCAACTCACCTGCAGCTACTTCTTCTAGGTGAAGTATTCCACTCCACTGTCCTTACAGCCTCGTTTAAGAAGGAGCAAACAAGTGGACAAAACAAACTCCCCAAACTCTGGACTATCTTCACCTAGTAGAATATCCCACTCAAGTCCCTGACCAAGGTTAGGTAGATAGTTGTTCAGTATCTGAAAATGTTTTACCCAGGAAAGTATGGGCCAGAAGCACAGCAAATTTAGCAGTCCACAGGCATGGCCTCTAATAACACTTGTTGGCCTTAGAGGAGATGGGATGCCAGCAGAGAGGCGAAGGGGAATGAACCGTGCATATGGGAGATTTGCTGGGTAGACAACCCAGTTTTCTACAGCTTTTTGGGTTCACGTTTTCATTGAAGCTAATCCACATTTTAAAGCCAAACGTCATTTGGGATGTTTTGCTTCTGGCTGTTGCAGTCCTTTTGCTTCTCTTTAGCGCTTGATTTATTCGTTAAATCAAGTGTGTTGCTTCTCTATTTTTAAACTTTCATTCTTATGTTTTATGTCCCTACTAGGATTGTTTTTGTATCCCAGTGGCTTACACAGTTGGAAAGAAAGCCTACCCAATCATTGAATGGTCTATTCATGATTAAATACTTGTTATAAATTTTAGGATTTTTTTTTCCCTCTATGACATTGTGTATACCCTTAGTCAGAAAGTAGCTCACATGTGTAGTGTTTAACTTTATTTACCCCAATTAAAATTCATCTCATTTGTATCTCTGAACTCTATTTTTTCACAAAACGTCATGTTTTATTATGCTTATTATTACTTTGGTAGTGAGACCTGAATTTTGGTCATGAAATTGAAGTTTGCTGTTCTTATCTGGTGTGGTTAAGACTTTTCTCAGTGCAACTCATTTCAATCAATGCTTCAAGTAATGGAGCTGGAAAGAATGTCTGCTTCTTGTCCAAGCCTCTCAACCCTTTATAGAAGGGCAGCTGATACCTGGAGAGGTTAAGGGACTTGGCCAAAGACTTGTTGTTTGAGGAAGAACGGAGACAAGGGTTTGTTTCCTTAGTCTTAGTCAAGTGCCCTTCCAGTTTGCCCTCCTGCCTCCGGGTAATGCTGTGTGATTATAAGGTAGGGTAATTGCACTGCATGTAACCTGCGTGCATTTTATTGTGAACGCCCTCCGTCTCCCCTTTCATTTCATCTGTCTTAATCTTTAGCCTCTTATATTACAAATTAGCTACTAAATCCTTATCTCACATTGAGACTGAATACTTTCTCCAGAAAGGATAACAAACCTTTGCTTAGAGATTATTCACTTTTTGAAATGGTCTATGTTTGTGGAAGTTACAGAAGAAAAATAAGTATAATGCACAGTGTATTTACTATCTGTGTGGCCCTGGAAACATTGCTTAACCTTGCTGTGCTTCAGTCTCCTCTTCTGTCAAATGGGGATATAATGGTTCTTACTTCTAATGTTGTCTTTGAGGACTAAATAAGTTAATATATGTAAACTGATTAGAACAATGCCCAGGACATAGTACAGAGAAATGTTAGCTACTGACTTTGGCAAAGTTTTCCATACCGCTTCACTTTCCCTCAGGACTTCTTGTCAGCCCAATTACATAATTTTCACTTCTTATTTAGGAGATTCTACTTTGTTGATGTTTTTTTGAAAAACAATGATGCCTTTTTTTTTTTTGCTTTGATATTTGGTGATTTCTATCACTGAATGTTTGTTTAAAAAAGATATATAGCATGTGAGCTTCCATTGACTGTAGTTTTCTTTTTTTTAAGGATTTGGAATGCCCTGACTGATAATTATGGAAATGTGATGCCTGTAGACTGGAAGTCATCGCATACTAGGACCTTGCATTTGCTTACTCTGAACCTCTCAGAAAAAGGGGTAAGTTAGGGCTTGAACTGATAGTTTCTAAATATCTGATGTTGATAATGGAACTAAAACAGTAGCATTTCTGTTTAAAACAGATTCATTGACTTGCCTCTTATTTCCAAGCTTGTAGCAATTGGAGTGGCTCTCTCTTGCCATCTTGGCTCCACTGCTGTTACCTTGCTAGAACATTCCTTCAGTTCTTCCCCAGCACACACTGACTTTTGTATATTTAGCTAAATTTCCATCACTATTTTGATGTGCTGAGAACACTCAGTAAGGATGCTAGCCTTTGATTTAATATTTTGAGGATATTGGAATGTCAACATGGAGTTAACTTCTTAATGAATTTAGTGAGCTGCTGGACATGACATGTTGTCAGAGGATCATGTACTCCTATGAATATTGGGGAATCTTTAAAAGACATTTCAGTTCTTGGATTTTTAATGCATCATGGCTAACTTGCCATGCTTGGGGTTCCTGTGTACATCTTGGTTTTGTAAAGTGAAGATGCCTTGAGTAAGAAGTATGAGCACCAGTGTTAGGAGAGCTAGGGGGCCAGAAAAAGGCAGAGAATTACTTGAAGTAGACAATCAGTGTTAAGTTTGTTTAAAGCTGATGAGAAACATAGCCAAATTATGTAAGTTTCAGGGCCAGACTGTTTAAGTTCCTTACCAAATAACAGTGTAAATTCATGCCAGGTCTTCTGGCATGCTCTATATTTCATTACAAGTATAATTATGTGATTATTGGGAGTATAATGCAGTAGGGCTGTCAGTATTTTAAATGGTATTGTTAATGTTTCATGAAAATGATTTTCTTAAATATGTGATTCAGAAAAGCCTGCTACTAATATTTTTTAGTGAAATATAGAATTCTGTCTATATTTCCCAGTATTTAGTAGATATAGAAATCTTACTGTTTGTTGCGAATGTTAACCACATTAAGCTTTGCAGACTGACCTGGCATACATTTAGTGAAAAGGAATAAAACAAAGTATCATCTGTTCTGTCTTCTGTTTATTTAGGTCCTAGCTATCATTTTGGACTTAGTTCAAGTTTCCCTTCCTTTCTGAAGCTTCCTATTACTGTTTTAGCCTTTGCTGATCTCATGGAATTATACAGTTTTAGAGTTGGAAGGGGCTTTAAAGGACACTTAATCCAGCCTCTCACTTGGGGGGAATCCCCACCTCCAGCATCTCTGACAGATGGTCATTTAGCCATGGCTTAAATCCCTGCATGGAAGGAAAACATGCTCCTCTCTGTGGGAATTGATGACACTTGTGGGGATGTGAGCTGTTAAAGGACTTGTTATCTGTCCCACAGAATTTAACCCCCTTGTCTGATAGGTGCTAGTCCCTGCAGCACTTTGTCCACATCTCTGTAAAATCACTACTGCATTCTCCTATTAATCTTATGTTTCTGGTTCTGTCATTAGATTGTGACTTCCCAGCAGACAAATATCTTTGTATTTATCTTTTTAGTAAGTACCCCTGCCTGGCACATAGTGAGTACCAAGACATCTGTTTGTTGAGAGAATGAGTGAACAACCTCATCAGTGAGACTGTAAGGTTAGAGATCATGATGGAAAGGTTTTTTTTTTTCTGTTTTCTATATTGTTTAAAATAGTGCTGAATCCGCAGAAGCCAGTCCATGAGTACTTTTTTGACATATTAAAAAATAGCATCGAAAAGTTTCTTTCATAGTTTCCAAGAGAAGAACATTAGCAGCAGGAACAGGACACTCTAATCCAATTTTATTGAATAAAATGTACAGTTGGTAACAATGCAACAATAGAAATAATACAAATAAAAAAGCAATATAGTATAATAATTTACATAGCATTTAGATTATATTAGATATTATAAGTAATTTGGATATGATTTAAAGCATATGGGAGGGTGTGTGCACGTTATATGGAAATACTACCCCATTTTATATAAGAGACTTGAGCATCTGTGGATTTTGGTATAGGGGGGTGTCCTGGAGCCAAACCCCATGGATACTAAGGGACAACTCTACTTCTTGTATTGTTCTTAGATTGCATCTTGGGAATTAATTCCGTTTTGCTGCCTTTTGAATGTTTTCAATGCCAGAGTAATGGTATAGCCAAGGTAGTGATTAGTAATGACTTCGAGTTTAGTACTAGTAGTGATACTAAAAGCCTTACCTGGAGAAACTCAGGACATTAAAGTGGACAAGTGATCATCCACCTGTGATCTATCTATCTGTTGTGACATGACTGTTATGGTGATGAATAGCATTGAAATTAGAACTCTGTTCCTTAGGAAGGATTAGCACGCATTGAGTTCTGAAGAACAAGTGGGTCACAAGGAGTATGTAAGAAGCAATCATGTCATTCTGTTTCATAGTATATAATTAAGTTTTTTTTTTTTTAACTTGGGAGAGTTATTGTATTTGCCATTGCCAACTGGGTGCTTTATTCTTTCCATGACTGAGCTCTGCAAAATTTACCTTTGAAAGCATTCTTTAGATTATTCCATTTGTAAAACAGAGTGTATGTGGAATTTTTTTCTTGAGAGAGGGAGAATTTTTTTTTTTTTGCATTAAGATGAGAAAAACATTCAGGAAAACTAGTTTGCTAGATTTCAGTGTTTTATTTTTCTTTCATTGAAGGTTAAGATGGCACACTTCTAAATTTGAATCTTTTCTAGAGTAAGACAACCGAACTGGTATATTCCAAATTCTTATGTGGGTGTGTTTTTTCCATTTGATGTATCTTCAGTTTTATACAGGGAAACAATACCACTAGCTCTGTATCTAACTCTGGCATAGGCAGGAGCGATAGGAATGCTTGGCAAAAAGAAGACACATTTATGCCGAATGGGAGAGTGAATAATGCTACCCATGACAGCCAAGGTTAATTTTCAAAGCCTAAGAGGGATTGTTGCCCTTAGCATATGCCATCTCTGTGGGGAATGGACTTGGCTGCTTCTCTGGAAAGATGATCTGGGATCATTATTTCTGTTGTCATGGAAATTTATTCTAATAGTTTACTGGTATTACTCATGTGTTTTGGCAGTGGCTGTAAACCTGTTCTAAATCTGGTGCCATTCTTGAATATCCGTATGTGATAGAATGCTTTTAATTCATTTTGACTTAGGTTTTGTGCCTTCTTCCACCTTCCATGTGCGTGTTTTCAAGGACAGGGACTTTTAAAAATGCATCTTTATACCTTAAAGAGTAGAAACAGGGCCACATGTGGTGGCTCATGCCTATAATTCCACACTTTGGGAGGCTGAGGCGGGAGGATCACTTGAGGCTGGGAGTTTGAGACCACCCTGAGCAAATGTAGTGAGACTCTGTCTCTACAAAAAATAAAAAAATTAGCTGGACATGGTAGCACGCACCTGTAGTCCCAGCTACTCAGGAGGCTGAGGCAGGAGTTTGAGGCTGCACTGGGCTATGATGGCACCAGTGCACTCCAGCCTGGGCAACAGAGAGAGACCCTGTCTCTTAAAAAAAAAAAAAAAATAGAGACAGAAAGAAGATAATAGTGTCTTCCTTAGGAATAATTTTAAAATTAAAACTTTTATTTATTTATAAGCCAGAAGGGGAAAAGTAAAACAAAACTATGACCATCAAACTACAACGTTTGGGTGATTGGGGCCGGGGGTTATGTGTGGAGTGTGAGGTCAATGAAGATAACTGTTAGGTCTACACCATGTCATCCACACCTCATGATCACATTGTGGCACGTTTCGTCTGTACTTCTGCAGTCTTGAAATCAGACATCCCCTCACGTCAGGAGCCTAGTGTCTTGACGTTTCTCCTTCCTTATTAAAATTAAATCATTAAAGGAGTAACTGTCATAGTTTAAAAAAATTAGACCTATAGGACTTAAATGAAAAGGCAGCCTTTGCCCCACTTACCTCATCTTTGATTTCTCCTTACCAGAGGCAACCACTTTCAAGAACTACGTCAGCTGTTTCTTCTAGCAGATAACATACTCATATCATTTTACTTGATTTTATTTTTTCAATTTTAGACTTTACCCATTTACTTCCTACCAAGAGGATGAAGGTTGAGGTCTCTTATATTCCTGCTCCAACCTCCAACCCCATAACCCTCACAAAAACTTTCCCGTCTCTCATCTTGCCTATATAATTATGTCAAAATCAGTGGTTAAGTTAATCTTCATCATTTATATTTACTGTTTAGATGTTTACAGTTGACTCATTTTGGTGTATTATGATTAAACTTCCTCTTTTTTACTTAGGTTTTTTCTTAGGGTAATAATAATTGCCTTTTTTGCGGTTTATTTAGTTTATAATTAGCTCACAATTCAGCTCAATAGAGCCATAGAACTCATTTTGGTAAATGGAATACACAAGGTGATTTATCAGCCGCTGTCCTCTCTCACTGTTTTGCGCACTCCTGCTTTTCTTGATGCTCTGCAGTAACAATTCCAATCTGAACTGGTCACTCTCTAGTTCGTCTTCACACCCATCATCTGGGATTTTCACTCCAGTGTCATTTCAAGAATTCTCTTCATCTCTTTCTTGTATTGGACCCTATGTCTTTTTCCTTTTTCGTTTTCCTCCTGGTAGCTTTCTGAGAAGGGGTGCATGAAAAGTAAATTTTTTGAGAAGTTGTACGTCTGAAAATGTCTTTATTCTAAGCTCCTGCCTAATTGTTAGTTTAGCTGGATATAAGATTCTAGGGTGGAATTTATTCAAATACAGAAATTACATTGATTGTTTTCTAGCATCTGTTATCGCTATTGAGAATTCAAATGGCATTTAGATTCCTGATCCTTTTCATGTGATGATTTTTTTTCTCTGTGGAAGCTTTTAGATTGTCTTTTTACACACAGTGTCCTGAACTCTCACGATGATGTGTTGGAGGCCATGGCTAGCCCTTTCCTAGGCTGATGGTGCAGGGAGAAATAGAATGAGAAGGGGCGTCATCACTGTGGTACAGCATGGAGTTGCGTTATATGGTGGCAGGTGGACCCTGCAGGGCTGAGGTAGCCTTCTGCCAGCCTAAGGTGTGAAAGTTAGGATGCCAGGAGTCTTTCCTTGGTCCTTCTCACCTGCAGGTTTCTTACTCTGGGGGCTGTGTTCACCCTTAAACTTTGGATGCTCCTGTGTGAGGAACTGGGGACCTATATCTACTCCATTGTGTCTTCAATTTTATATATATCCTCTGCACTGGTAAATAAAATAATTTTCCCAGGTAAAATTGTATTATTTTAACTATATACTTTGTAATAGAATGACATGGTGGCCTTTTACGTAGTCCTTATTACCCATTTGTTATTTGGAAACTCAATGTGTGCTAATGCTTCCTGAGGAATAGAGTTCTAATTCCAGTTCTGTTCATCACCTGAATACAGATAGATGATAGATAGATAGATGTTCACTTGTTCACGTTAATCTGCTGAATTTTTCCAGGTAAGGCTTTGACTATCACTACTAGTACTAAACTCTAAGTCATGATTAAAGGGGCTGTTTATATTGGTGTGGGCAGGGTTAAGGGAAACCAACTCTAGCAACAGCAACTAGTGCTTTAGTAGCCCTGGGTGTGAAGCGGTAAGGAAAGAGAGGTTACTAGACTGGAGAGATTATGTGTGGGGGAGAGGTCTGCTGATGAGAGCTGTGGCTTTTGGTAAAGATGTGGCAGTCTGGCAGGGAGGAAGACAGAAGAATAAATGCCCAGCCCTCACCATCCCACCTTCCAGTCTCCTGGTGTCTGCCAATGGTGTTACAGCCACTGGAAGCCAGTGTCACGGGCATCCTTTGATGTAGTCCATAAAGGTTAGCTCCCTGGGGCACAGAGCAGGGTGGAAAATGGTGGTGAGGTGAATAGAGAATCTCCAGCACAGTTAGGTTTAAAGATGTTTTTGGAACCTAGGGATATTCTATTTTTGGAAGAAGAAAGGTTAGACTGGAAGAGCTAAGTGTGACTCTCATGGGCAGATCTGTCTTCCAGGGAGTTGATTACTTATCTTTTACTCTGAATATTAGAAGTTAGTTTGCAACTAACTTTTATGTTTTCTGTAGAATTTGTAACATATACCAATCTTACTGTTAGAATAACATTTGTTGCTAAACCTGCCCATTTTCTCCCTTCTCATTGCTACAACTTGCCAACGAATACCATATTTTTTTCTGCACATCTATCAGCTTTTAGAGCACTCTTCCCCATGGGAAAAAATAGCTAAGCATGTATCTATATCAGGCAATAGGGGATGTACGCAGCATCTTAGCAATTTCATGTTTATTCTGTATTCCTCTCATTTCTGTTTGAGATGAATATGCACACACTGCCTGGTACAGAGTGATTGTAATTTTTCCTTTTCGAGGGAAAGCTCTCAGTTGATGCTTTCCTCTGCGGCCTCTCTTACCTACAGATGTTGACTTTGTTTTGATCAGAATGTCTTGCTTTTAACAGTGAGTGTTTTTTGTTTTTAGGTAAGTGACAGTTTGCTCTTTGATACCTCAGATGATGAGGAGCTGAGAGAACAGCTGGATATGCATTCGATCATCGTCTCCTGTGTTCATGATGAGCCCCTCTTCACCGCAGACCAGGTATATAGGAGATATTCATTAACATAAGGAAAAGTGACTCTAGAGCTAAAAAATGATTTCTTACTGTGTCAATAAATGATGGTTTTTGGAATTTACTTATTTTTCCTATATTTTCTGGTTATACAGGCTTAACAGCTCTTCCTCTGAGGGGAAAAAAAAAGTATATGTAATCTGAAGCAGAAGGGATTATGTTAGTTGGGAAGATTTCCAACATAGGCATTGTTGAAGAGTACAGCAAGTTACTAAGGGAGGGGTATTACTTAACTCAAAATCAGAAAAATAATGTGAATTTCCTAGTTTCTTTAGATTTACCCATGCATGGACAAACTATAACATATCTGTGTAGAAATTTAGTTTCTTTAAAACCCTGGCTAAAAATCATTAGCACTTATTAGAAGTACATATTGTGTACCCCAGAAAGAAGTGAGCATTATTCTTATGGAATGCTCTAATAATGTCAACTCTGTATTCATTTAAAACCAGTTGAATCAGCTTTCTCATTTTCTGAATACTCTTCCCACCTCTGTTGTATTGTCATAATGTGATGCAAGAACTTCTTCCTGAAATAAATTATTCCATGGATACTCGGACTGTGAATTCTACCAGAGTCTATTTTTAGGCTGGGAAGACAAGGTCAGTAAGGAGATATATTATGGCAAAGTTGGGAGGAGTACATTAGAAATGTACATTAAAATTTTGTCATTTGGATGCTCCTTGGTCATATTTGTGGTTGGATTGTTCTAGGCCTGGAAAGAATGTGGTGCTTAAAACACAAGGTAATAATAAGTTGGAGGACTGTTTTGAAGTAGAGTGTGATATTCCAGGGTAGGACATGACCCTGAGCCTTCATTGTCCCCTCAGTGATCTGCCTGAATACCACAAACTGTCCCTGTTTTTAAGACTCAGAGTAACAGATTCTGTAGTTCCCTTGAGTGTCTCACTGAACTGTTTTACAGTGCGTGTTTTGGGTAGTCTTCTTGTACTTAACATTATCCTACCTCCTTCAGATTTGCTTTGTTTTTCCTCAGCAGAAATGTTAACTGTTAAGCTTGTTGATTCATAAAGTGTGTTAAATACACTCAATAATGTTTTATTCCTTCATTGATTGTATTTAATAGTTTTTTTTTTTTAAAACCTTAGGTCCTTTTTTTCTACCTATTGAGTAATTTTTATGGCTTTCCTTTAGATTTTCTGAGTTCTATATCCTCAACTTTTAGAATCTCGTCTGGGCAAAATACTGTTGTAAGATTTGAACAACATTACATGAGACAGTAGATCATTGTTTAAAAGGCAGATACATTTCTGAAGTTTTCCTGCTTTATGCTGCTTTTTCCTCCTTAACCGTCTACATTTTAAGTAATTTTTAAATATCTCTTTATCTTTTCATTGAGTTAATATATGAAATTGTTTTTCTGCTGTTAAATGAAAATTTTGCTGCCATAGAGGTAATTTTTTATTTTTAATAATATATAAATTTTTATATGCTACTGTATTTTCTAAATTTTATGTCAAATTTTTTAATTTAATAGCTTTTGATAGAGCACGTGCATTTATATGGTAAATTTCCTGTTATTTGCTTTCTTTTAATGATAATTTTATGATCTGGATCTGGCATGTTTGTAGCACCATTTCTCAGACTTTGCAAGATCTGGTAGGGCCTTCTGAATCACGATGGACGTGTTAAATCACATTTAATTTTGTGTTTAGTATATTGTGCATTTTTTTCATAAACCATGTTCACTGTACCAATCAAGATTTTGGTCATTCAGAATCCACTCCTGCATACTGTTGGTTCATGGAGAATTTAGTGCATTTCTACTCTGGTTGCCTCAGGTGAGTGCCATGTTCCAGATAGATCATTTTTCCCTTGTATATTTGATTAACAGTGGTGTGTATGTTTTGGAAGGTTATTGAAGAAATTGAAGAAATGATGCAGGAATCACCGGACCCAGAAGATGATGAAACCCCCACACAGTCAGATCGGCTTTCAATGCTTTCCCAGGAAATTCAAACTCTTAAGAGGTCTAGTACAAGCAGTTATGAAGAGAGTAAGAAACCCTACTTAAACCAATGCTTTTTGTACTTTTTGTCTATATCAAATATATAGTGTGACCATCTGCAGAAAGCTTTGATTCTCACAGGCTGGGTTACATACCCTTGCCCAGCCCTCTACTAATATTCTGGACATACTTTTGCCATCACTTAGGGACTGTGTCATATTCACCTTTGAACCCTGTATTCATTTGCCAGAGCTGCCTTAACAAAGTACCACAGACTGGCTGGCTTAAACAACAGAAATTTATTTTCTCACAGTTCTGGAGTCTAGAAATCTGATCAAAGTGTTGGTAGGGTTGATTTCTTCTGAGGCCTCTGTCCTTGGCTTGTAGATAGCTGTCTTCTCCCTGTGACTTCATATCATCTTCCCTCTGTACGTGTCATGTCTATGTCCAAATTTCCTCTTATAAGGAGAGTAGTCCTATTGGATTAGGCTCATCCTGATGACCTCGTTTTAACTTAATTACCTCTATAAAGACCATATCTCCAAATACTGTTATATTCTGAGGTACTGGGGATTAGGACATTAACATATGAATTTTTTGGGGTGACATAATTTACTTCAGTCCATAACATACAATTCATAGTGTAGAATAGATATTCAGTAATTATTTGTTGAAAATAACTCCTATCTGTGCAAATAGTTGTCTTCTGTGTTACTGTGAAGAAATTTGGGAACCATGGAGCTGTTTGACGTACATGAGAATAATGAATTCTGGAAACTGTACAGTTGGCTATCATGGAAAGTTTCTGAATAACTGTAACCAGCCTGTGAATATCCTGAGGCCGATTACTGAGTGTGCATCTAATCATTGTCATATGGCTGGTCCCCTCCTTGAATAGACAGTGATGGGGTCTGTATCTGCTCAACTCATGTTGTTAACTAGTTTTATCTTTATGGCATGACTAGAAGTCTGAAGCTTAGTTACCTAAATCCGTTTGGGTCGTGTGGCTTCTTTTCAACATATGGAAGGTCAGACTAAATTCTTCCAGATGGTGGGATCTGACCGTGGTACCATAGATATGGGCTTAGCGTTGTTGGAGTTCTGATTCCAAAATATAGTCCTGATACCTAATGCAGATACCAAAATATGTATTGGTTTGCTTAGACTGCCAGAACAAGGTTCCACAGACTGGGTGGCTTAAACAACAGAAATTTATATTCTCACAATCCTGGAGCCCAGAAGGCCGAGGTTGAGGTGTTGGCAGGTCTGTTTGCTTCTGAGGCCTCTCTGCTTGGCTTTCAGATGGCCACCTTCTCCTGGTGTCTTCTCATGGTCTTCCTTCTGCATGTGCCAGTGTCCTAATCTCCTCATTTTATAGTACCAGTCATATTGGATTAAGGCCCACCCTGATGTCATCATTTAACTTTAATTACCTTTTTAAAGACCTTATCTCCACATTCTGAGGTACTGGGGGTTAGGACTTCAACAATGTTCTATGTTTCACATGAGGGGAAGTGCTGACAAAGGACTGAAGTAGGGTTTCAGGGAATATTGTTCCCTTTCGTCCTCCTTCACAAATTGGGGCATATGTGGTTAAACATGTACTTAGTTTAATTCTCTCAAATCCACTTCTCTCTCTTCAGAGGTGTCCCAGAACCCTGCTAAACTCCTTGCCATTTCTTGTCAGCAGGTAGTTTCTGAATTCTCCTTCTGCTTTTGTGTGTATTCTTTTCCTTGTACGAGCTTTCTTAGTCTTGAATAAAGTACTATTCATGGGTTGACTTATTTACATGATTAAAGAATTTTGTTATACTTTTCTCAGCCAGCTGAGAAGTGACTTTGCCCACCTACCTCTACTCAGACCAGCCCTCCAGAAGTTTTAGGCGTCTGAGAAGATCACAGTCAATTTAATTGCTTGAAATATGATTTTTGCTCTTTGGCATAAAGCACACTGTTTTGTTGCCTTGAAACGTTTTTGTCTTAGTATCTGCCGTACTTTGTTTTTGGTCACAGGAGTAAAAAAAGCTCTCAGTATCCGAATTAAATGAACTCTTGGAAGAAGTTGAGACTGCCATCAAGGAGTACTCTGAGGAACTGGTGCAGCAGTTGGCCCTGCGAGATGAACTGGAGTTTGAAAAGGAAGTGAAAAACAGCTTTATTTCCGTTCTTATTGAAGTACAGAACAAGCAGAAAGAACACAAAGAAACAGCCAAAAAGAAAAAGAAAGTAAAAAATGGCAGCTCCCAGAATGGGAAGAGTGAGCGGAGTCACACGCCTGGCACAGTAAGTGATGTTTCGCAGGAGGCGTCGAACACCGGAAATGGATTTTGTGCTCGTCCCAGTGCACCAGGCTGGTGGCTGGTGACATGGGCAGCAGTGTTGTGCTTCTGGCCGGACTGCACGGGGATTCTATTCCCGAACACCACTGTGCCCGGCTTCTTCAGAGGGTTGTTTTCTTGGTGAGGGATATAATGGTTATCTGAATATTTTAATACTGAAATGTTTAGGAAGGGAAGGAAGAGGGGGCAAAAAAGGGGAATGTCTTAAAGAAAAGAAGCTTTAGCAAGTGACCGTTTTTTACTGCTTCAAAATATTAATAGTGGTTACTTCTGTTTGGCTGGTGGTTTTATTTTCTCATTTTTGCTTAACTCTTACGCATTGTGTAATAAGAAATTAAAAGGGGGCTCTTTTAGAGGTAGCAGAACTGTGCTGAGCCTAAAGACAGATTGACTTGTCAACAGGTTCTTCCTGATTTATCAGTGCAGTTGGAATGTGAGGCTGTTGGTGGCAGTTACATGACATTAGCCATTTGGCCTAGTATTTTTCAGACTAGCATATTAGTGACTGGTGAAAACAAGTTTAGAATATTTGCAACTTTGACCCTTTGTGTAAGGATTTTTGTTTTCTGCTCTTTTCATTGTTCTTAAGTGATTAAATCTTAAGTTTAATCATGTGGTTAAATTTCATCATAAACATTAACTGTAAATTATACAAGATGCATTTCCTTTTTGATTTTTATGGCCATTTCATCTTTCTGTGATCAATTGAGCTCTTGTATATTCTCACCTTGGTTTTTGTTTGTGTGAGAAGAAGAAATGTTGGTTTTATTTTTAGAGTATAAAAAGGGGTCTCTTTTTCTAAAGGGATCATCTCTTTTTAATTCATAATATTGATAACGTGGTAATACAAATCACAAACTGGCTATTATGGCTTGCAATAATGTAGATTCTGTCTTTGATTGAGTCTTGATTTATTTTTTTTCTAAAGAATACTTACTAGAGAAATAGATGTCATTAACTAGACGCTGATGGAATCCTAGAAAAAGAATACAGTTCTAGGTTGGTGGGCCACCTGTGAGCGGCTAATATAAACAAAGAGTCTTACTGTGTAGCCCATTCATTATACTGTTACTAGCCTGGGAATAAATTCACATTTTCTTAGTGTAATATCCATTTGTACCTAGTTAGAGAGGACATAGCTTATACATTGACTTTGAAAAAGTTCTCAGATCTTTTATTTTTGAAAAACAGCAGTATTGTCTACGCCATACCACCCTGAATGCGCCTGATCTCGTCTGAGATCAGAAAAATGGCAGTATTGATTGAATAGGTGTTTATTTAGTTACTCCATGTGACTACTCTGAAAAAAAAAAAACCCCACATTTGTTTACATATACAATCTTGGAAAATTTGCTTTAAAATATCACAGAAAATATTTTGCGTTTGTATCTCATATTTTAAAAAATTGGATCCTTTAAATTGCTCTATTATACAAGTGGGATTGAATAAAATGCTTAGTTAAAAAGTCATAGCATGGTTGGTAATTTCTACCTATTTGCTTTTAGGGATTACATGTAAATCTTCCATTTATTGGCATTAATGCTTGGCTGAGAAAAGTAAATTTATCCCTAGAGGGGTTTAAAGGCTTCTTTTTGTAACTCCCATGTAAAAAGGGTTAGAGTAAACCCATTGTGTAATTTTACATGGCATTTATATTCAGAAATGGATTTGGCAAGGCAACAGTTAGGTCTTACTTGAACCTTCATCAGTCTTTAAATAAATTCATAGTAACAGTAAATTTTTTCATAATATTTGAACTTCTGAAGTTGCTTGAATCCTGATTTACTGTTTGTGTCAAAAATTTTAATCAGGACAGTAATGGCATGGCTAAACTTTTGTTACTAGTTTGCTGTATATTTTTAAAGCCCAAAATGCTGAAGAAAGACCATGCCATCTGTGACACAAGTTAGCCTGAAACCTATGATTCTGAAAAGAGTGGTAGGTTGCTCAAAAGAACCCTTAAGTGAAATGGCCAGTTGGATAAACAGATTCCAGGAGACCTTGCCAAACATTTTATGTAATATGCAGTTTTAGCAAAGCTTGATCTCTCTGAGTTTGCTATCAGTGATACACATTTCTAGAAAAAATGACCTTCTTACAGATGTCATGTGTGATCTGTTTTTCAAGTAACATCAGTCACTTTTTTCTTCCTACCTGAGATATTTTTTTTTTTATTAGCAGGACTAGTATTTTCTCTTTAAGTATGTCATAGCTTCCTTCCATTCTTCAAGAATACTTCATTGTAACAATACATCAATTTGTACTTGGTGTAACACTTTATCCATAAGTGCTACCTTCTTCTATTTGGTCCAGAGATACTCTGATGAAATATCTGAGTGGGTATAGAGCAGGGTAAACTCTTTAGGTGTTAATATTGGAGACATTTTTTTTTTTTCAAATATTTGCTGCAGTGAAAAAAAAAGGGGCTTAGGGATGCTAGTTAGAGCATTAGAAAATTTCATTAGAGCATGAAAATACATTAAATATTAATATTACAGAAAACATTGAATATTTTATAAAAGTAAAAGGTTATCTTGATTTGAGTTTTAGTTTTTAAAATAACCATAATGCTTTCAATCCAAGGAGCAAAAGACCCCCCAAAAACCAAAAACCAAAAACATAATACTGTAAGTTGGGTAAAATGAAACAACATTCATTCATTCAGCAAATATTTGTGTAGTGCCTTCCTTGTGCCAGGTGCTGTTCACAATACAGTGGCAAGTGAAACAGACAAGGCTCATGCTCTCCTGGAACTTATATTGTAATGAGGGAGACAGGTAATAGAGAAGGAAAAAAAATGAATAGACGATGTAATTTCAGGTTGTAATCAATGCCACGAAGAAAACAAAAGGCTTGGTTAGGTGGTTGATAGTGATGCCGTCGTGGAGCTGCTTTAGACAGGGTGGGCTCTACAGCACTGCTGCTCTTGATTGGCGAAGGTAGCTGCCTGGTCCCTTTCCAACTGTCAGTTTGGAGGGGAGGTTAGAGGAGTAGATCTCTTTGGGAAATGTGATTCAAGAGGGCAGAAGACTTTATATTTCCTTCGTACTGTTTTGCAGCATCTGGAGAAATAGAAGGTGGGGATAGAGACTGGAATGGTTGAAGGTCACTGTCCATTTATCACTGTGGTAACCTACATGCATTTCTTTGAACTAAAATGCTGTTTTGGGTTCTTGATGCTTCCGTATAGTTCACTCCCTTTTTCTGGAATGGACCTCTTTAGCTGCCTGTCCACTTGAGAGTTGTTTTTTTAACTCATCCTTCAAAATCATGGTCAAGCATTGTCTTCCTTTCGTAGAACCTTCCTCAATGATTCTTCCTCCAATGCAGAATTGACTACTCTCCCCTTCTTTTGGGGTTAGTATTATTCCTCCTAACTACTTCTATTAGCATTGTCATATTGCAATTTTTTGTTCTCTTGTCTGTCTCTATTATGGTTCCCTAAGGATAGGAAATTTAACTTTTCTTTTTTGGTATCCTTTGGTCCAACATTAGGTACCTAGTAAATTTCTGCTGAACAAAGGAGTGAATGAAAGATAAACTTACAAATCTATATTTCTACTCTGGACCTTTCTGCCAGGTGCCAAACCCATGGAGGCTAAATAGCATATTGATTAAGAGCTTTGGGTTAAGATCCTTGTCCTGTCACTAGATACAGATGCCTTTGTGTTTTGGAGGGATTAAATGCAATAATATATGTAAGACTACCAAACACCCTGATAAATGCTAGTTATATATGTCGAACTGCCTACTAGACATTTCCCTTTGGATATCTTGTAGGAATCTGAAATTTATAGTATCAGATCAAAGTTACCATTTCCCTAAAATTGAATTTTTTTCTTATATCTTTTCTTTTTGTTGTGAAACTGCAGTCTTCCCACTGACTGAAACCAGTAGAATTTCCAGGTCAAAGAATATGCAGTTTTAAAGGGTTTTAAATAACCAGCTTTTCAAATTGTTCTACAGAAATGTAACAGCATAAGAATGACTATTTCCCTATACCTCCCACCAACAATGGATATTATTAGCCTCTTAATATATACTGATTGGATGGGAAAACAATCGTTTGATCTTCTGACCATTTGTATTCTTTCATGAGTTGCCTATTCTGTCATATTTGAGATGTTTTTCGTATTTATGAGGGAGCACATACTTCTGATATTGCAGCACCATACTGTATTGTAATCATTGGCTTAAATCTCTCCTCTGGCAGAGTGCAGTCTCCTTAAAGGCTTGTTCACATTGTTTCCCCAGCACCTCACCTAATTTCTGGTTTTTTGCACATCACTTAATGCATGTTTGTTGAATTGAAACTTCACTGTAAAGGAGATTGAATCCCAGAGGATTTGGATTTGTGATATTTGCTTTATTATTGTTGGGGATTTTTGTTTTGTGTTTGGCTGGGCTTCTGTTTATATCAAAGATATTCACAGGTTATTGAATTTCAGTGGCAGTTCTCATGAATATAAGAATAAGTTGACTTATATCAGGTTATGTTTTAATTTAGAAGTTGCTGTTCATCTAGAGTTATCTGAGGTTGTAAAGACAGTATTGCTTATCTGCTTAGCATCATACCTTAGTAAACTTACATGTATGAAAATGGATATACTTACTCTTTGAGCATCCAGTAGTATCTTTTAATTAAATGTCACGTATAAGGTCTCATATTCTGTCTTTGGCTGAGAAGATAGGGATCTGTACTCTTTTCTGTTTGCCATAATCACGTTGAACTTTCAAGAGAGAATTTCTATTGTATTACTCTCACCACCATCAAAAGTGTATAACTGCTTCAAGTCTACCCTGAAAAAGTTTATCCTGAAAACTTTTGGGATATTAGCACAGTGACTAATGGGTACTGGAGAAAACAAGAAACTCTGTTGTAAAAAGATTTATATTACCCTAATTTATTGCATTTGAGAGTTGGGAAGATAATTGCTTAAAGATGGGGGAGAGCGAGAGTTTAGATGATGGATACTCTTTCTCCTATGTATTTTCTTTCACAGATGCATTGCCCTGTTTTTGTGACTGAGTTCATATCATGACTAATAGCCAATCTATTGTTTCATTTTTATGTGCAAAAATGCCCCAATAGTAGTTTTTCATTTAATCTTAACCAAAGCTGACTATAAGGTAAGAGAAAAATTTATTTTTATTTAGAAAGCTACTATTAGATCATCTTGAATTTATTCTGTTTTATCCTAGATCTAAGCCTAGAAGGAACTGTTTTGACACACCGACTTGAATTTGGGGCTTTTGTTTAAAAAAACATGTACCTGGCTTCCCCCCACTTTTTAATTTGGAATTTTTAAATAGTGCAATTGCAAAGATGATTTAGACCAGGGATTGGCAAGGCACATTACTGCCCAAAGGCTAAATTGATGCTTCACCTGTTTTATAAATAAAGTTTTATGGGAACACAGCCATGGTGATTCATTTATATATCCTCAATATGCTATGGTGCTACAAGGACAGAGTTGAGTTTGAGAAAATAATTACTATCTGGCCCTTTATAGAAAAAGTTTGCCAATCTCTGATTTAGATTTAGTAAAATTAAAAATTAGAAAAAAAAATGTGAACTCCATTTAAGTGAGTTTGTGTAGATAAAAAGATCACTATAATGTGTCTAAAGTTTATGTTTAAAATGTTGCCGTGCTTTATCCTAAGGTTGTGTTGAGTTCCTTTCCCCAGGGCACCATTAGCAGCAGCCTGAGTCTTACCCACAGATGGTAGCACCTCGGCCAGTCCATCTCTAAGCCACTTGCTGCAAGCTCCCTGCCTAACAACAGACCTTTGTGTTGTGTGTGTCTGAGTCCCGGTAGCTAGATGAATAGCACCAGCAGGTAGACCAGTGGTCTCTAGATTTGGGGACAAACAGAAGGAATACAAATATTGGAAGTTCCTGGGCATACTGTATTTATACATAGCAATAAAAGGTGACTTAAAGGAAGGTAGAGAAGCTGAAAAGCCACTGGGTTTTCCACCCTCTTCTAAGCAGTGATGCTTGACAGAATAAATTCTACTTGTTACACGTTCTTGAATGTAAATTTTAACACACTTTCAACAATAATTTGTTGGTGATATTTGATAGTATTTCTCTGCATTTTTCATTACTGCAAAGCGTTTCCTAAAAATTAGTATTAGGGTGATGAAAAGTCAATGTGGGGTGGAGAGAAACTTGGATGTATAGTGGTTATTATTTTAATAATTCAAACCTATGGATTATGAAATATTTTAGATGTGGAAAAAATTTATTTTATGAAAGATAATATTGCCTAGAGAAATGTATGTCATCATCAGTTTTTGATATATTATAATTATCATCTACTGTTTGTTTTCTGTAATGATTTCTTGGCATTAGGCTGGTAATAGTGAGCTTTCTGACCCAGCAGTTAATGTAGTAAAAAATCAGGAGTCTATTCTTGATATGTTTATGTCTTGGAGGGTCATTGTTATTATAACACAAGTTCACATAAAAGCCATAATATGCCAGGAAATTGCATTTATTTTTTATTTTTTTAGAGACAAGATCTTGCTTTGTCACCCAGGCTTGAGTGCAATGGTGCAATCATAGTTTACTGTAATCTTGAACTGCTGGGCTCAAGTGATCTTCCTGCATCACCCTCCCAAGTAGCTAGGACTACAGGTGTGTGCCACCATGCCTGGCTAATTTTTAAAAATTTTTTTGTAGAGACAGAGTCTTGCTGTGTTGCCCAGGCTGGTCTTGAACTCCTGGCCTCAAGCTATCTTCCACCCTGCAAAGTGTTGGGATTATAGGCATGAGCCACTGTGCCCAGCCTTGTATTCTTATTATACATAGTTGTGTGCTGCATAATGACATTTTGGTCAATGTTGGACCGTGTATACGGCAGTGGTCTCATAAGATTATAATACCATATTTTTACTATACCTTTTCTATGTTTAGATATGTTTAGATACACAAATACTTACCATTGTGGTACACTTGCCTACAGTATTCAGTAGAGTAGCATGCTGTAAAGATTTGTAGCCTAGAAGCAATAGGTTATACTATAGAGCTAGGTGTGTAGTAGGCTACACCATCTAGGTTTGTGTGAGTATACTCTATGATGTTCACATAATGACAAAGTTGCTTAATGACTTGTTTCTTAGAATGTATCCCTGTTGTTTAGTGAGGCATGACTGAGAGTATCCATAGAATCAGGAAAGAATTTGTAAAATTGCCAAGATTAATTATTTTTCTCAAGTTTTAGTGGCTTTGAAAATATTTGGCAATAATTTTTAATTTCCATATTAACATTAAATTACATAAAAAATTTTAAAAGATCTTCAAATATAAAAACTTAAATTATTTGATGCTATTCCACTTAATTCCTAACTTTGAAAATCTTTGTATCATATCTTTCTGCCATGAGAGTGAACATACACAATAGTAGTATAATATTCAAAAGATCTTCAAGTATTTATCTTCTTTGGTATAATTCATGTTTTCTAATTTACTTAGATCTATTTTTTAAAAATTATTTTTGGTAGTGTTTGCTTTTGTAACTGCTTTATAATTCACATTAAAATTACTTGATTTGAAGAAGTTTTAAAACAAGATAGTACATTTACATCTTAAGTAATATCTGTTGTTTTAAATATTTGAATATTTTCACTATTATATTTTTACACTTGAGTATTGCTTCTCATACTATATTTTTCTCATGTTTATTGTGTTTTGATTATTTTAAGAATTTTAATTTATTAAAATGAAAACTATTCTATAAATGTTTGAAAAAACATCATTCAAAGTACTGAAAATGATGTGATTTATAAAGAACAATAGTTATATTTTAATTTCACTTTCTGCTGAACCTCTTGAGTATAAAAAATATTAAGTAAGAATAGATTAGAATAAGAGTTAGAAGTAGGTGAAAAGCATTCCTTGATTGCTTTTTCTAACCTTTTTTCTGACATTGAGCTTTGATGTTGAATTTTTCTTTTTCTTTTCTTTTTATGGACTCTACTGTGGTTTGGAAGATATTGAGATTTTTAAATGATTTCCTGGCCAATTAGAGATCTGTGCCAGTGGTGTCAAATAGGGCTGGGAGGAAAGTTTCGTAGCAGGAATAGTCTGAATTTCCTGGGCCCCTTGGTGGTCTTGCTTTTCCCTGTCTTGGATCCTGCTTTCTGTGAAGTGAGTTGAGCTGGTGAATATGGTGTGCGTAGAGTGAGTTGGTATGTGTAGGATTCTAGGAAAGAATTAACACACTACAACACTGTATCTGATTCTTGCTGCTTTTTATCTTGCTTGGTATTTTCTAGTTCTTTTCTTTTTACTGTTCAGAAAGACCTTGACTTACCTAAAAGTGTTACTTGTTTTCTGTTTAAGCTTTTTGGCTGATTTCTATATTTAGTCATAGATAGTAATGTCTCTTTTTTATGTTGTTTTCAGTTCTTTAAGCTAGGGACTGTAATCAGAAATTTATTATTTCTCAGTTGCAATTTTATATATATTAGGGGAACATGAAGAGCTGCTTTTGCTGTTCAGGAGAAAAGTAGAAAAGTATGCTTGTTTCTCTTCCAGAGTTGTGTCTAGAATGTTATTCTAGCCTTTTTAAAAGGAATATAGCCAAGACACTTCGAATATTGATATTTACTGAGCACTTTGCTAAGTACTTCCCATGGATTATTTCGTAAATGAGTAAACAAAAGCTCAACAGAGAGGCCTTCGCTCATGGAACCAGCGTGTATTGGAGTGAAGACGTGCAGAGCTCCACGGAAGTGGGTGTGAGGAACCGTGGCCTGAGTTTCCCTCTTTTGAGCTGTGCAGGTGTGCTAGGTGTGGGCTTGGAGATCTTGGCCCATTTCTTTATCTTTCAGATTTTTATGGATTTTTAAAAATATGCTATATTTTATTTACACTTTGTCACTCCTGGTTTTGTCTGAGAAAAGTTTCCAGAGAGTGACTGGAAGTGGATTGATTTGGGGACTTCGTACATACTCACGCCAGGGAAGGAAATGATCATGAGGCGGTTGTGAATATTCTCAGTGTAAACAGTGTTGCTGGAGCCCTGCACTGAGGAAGCCCCTTCTCCCCGTCCACGCCACACGCGTTACTTTGGCATTTGTCAGTGGTGAGGGGAACAATAAAGCAAGTGCTATAATGCTTAGTCATTTTCCTGCTTATAAATGGGCTCATATGAAAAATTCCATTCTGAGAGGGGCATTTTACAGCACTATTATCTCTTCCTTCCTAAAGATGTTGTGGGAAATGGATGGATAGATTACAGAATAACTTCAGACTCAGAATCTTCACCAGCTCTTCACTTGGAGCAGTTGGATTCTTGACTTCAAATTTGGAAATGGTAGATTAAATGGAGGGAGGATTGGGCTTTCTGACGTACCTAATATTGCAGTTGTTTATTTTAATTAAACTATAACAAATCTTTAATGTCCTTCATTTCACTCAGCATTCATAACCCTGAGATGTAGTTCTGCTTTGACATGTCTGTGGTACTTTCACCTTGACAAATGTTCAACGAATAACTGCTTCCCTCTCTCCCTCCTCCCCTCACCTCCTCTTCACATCTCTCTCTCTGTCTTCCTACTTATAAAATTTAAGCATAGAGAAAATCTTCCCTCCGGCCCAGTTAAGCACCATAAGCACCTAATAATACCGCATCTGCTCTCAAGGTTGTAAATGTAGTGTTTCTAAATGAGGTGACGTTTACTAAAAAGTAAATTTAATCTGCCTCTGAGGTTTTGTCTTTTTAAAATTCCTTTTGCCTTCCAAAAAGGTGTATTATTTTTTTGAATTTATAGGGCAATTGTAAAACAGAATCTATTGTATGCTCTACAGAGCTTGTTTCAGATTTCTTCTATCTAGTCTTACTGCCTTAGTCTCCCTTTTCCTTTTTCCTTCTAGTTCATTGATCTTGTGCTTGCTACTCTTTTATTATCCTAGGGGTTTTATATTTCTTAGTCACTCCTTTGTTTTACAAACCATGCCAACAAATTATTTTATTTTACTTTACCAATCTCATGTTAATTTTCTAGATTAGATTTTTCAGTGAACTTTTTCAGAACTCTGTTGTTCATTCTTTAGACAAATAACTTTATGTCCTGTGATGTCATTTTAATTCTGTTTGCACTCATTATTTTTATCCTTTGGCTCTTTTTTTTTTCCCTTTCTTTCCTGTGAGAAGTCAAGAGACCTCATGACATAGCGGAAAGATCACAGGCTGTAAGACCCTTGGGCTCTGGAGTTAGGAGTGTCACAACTTTAGCTTAGCAGACATTTACAAGTGCCTGCAATGGCCCAGGCAGTGAGCAAGGCACTGGGATAGAGAGATGAAGAAGAACTGGTCTCTCTCCTCCAAGTGTACTCGTTTCCTCTTAAAAAAATGAAGTCATTGGAGTAGACAGTTCTGAAGGTATCACCTGGCTGTGCATTTCTGCCATTCTGGAGCACTTAAAAGCCTCATGTGACCTTCTAGTCCTATACTGTTGTGTGTATACGTTTTTGTGTGTGTGTATGTATATATGTGTGTGTTTTAATTTGCCTTCTTAAAAAAATATATCTTTTTAGTTGAGTTGATTCATAGATTCATAGAATTTACCAATTAGAAGACCTTTAAAATTAATATAATTTAATCATCTGTTCCCAGGTGAGGAAACAGGCCTCAGGAGGTTAAGTGACTGCTCTCATGTCACACAGTTAGTGGCAAAGCTGGGAGAGAACCCAGATCTCTGATTTCCAATCAGGCACTTTGCTTTCCAAGTTGAGTGTTTAAAAATGTTCTGATTCCAAATACTTTTGACTGAGATGTGATTCCTGATTTCATACAAAAATCTGGAAGTATTTCTCTGGTATGGGTAGTGCTGTAGCATTTTGCAGTTTAAGTCATTGCCAATCGATCAGTTGCCTTCTACATACTGAAGACTGGTTTGTGCTTTTTGGAACACGCAAAAGAAGTATCTGACATTATTTCTGTCCTTAAAGATCTTGAGAACTGAGTTGAATTTATGAAAAATTGACCTAACCAAAACTTACTTTTTTTCTTGCTTGGTTGTTTTTCTTTAGATCTTGTGCCCCGTACCCCCCATTAAAAATATTTTGATTATTTTTTCTTTTACTATTATACTATTAGACAAACATTTATTGATCCCCAGTTAGGTTCCAGGCATGGGTGTTAAGGATGCAGAGTAAATTTCAGCTCTCCAGGGATATGCTGCCCATGGTGTGTAGCTCGAGATGATGTACCATCCAGTGTACTTTAGTGTAGCAATTCTCAACCAGGCCAGTTTTTCTCTCCACGGGACATTAGTCAATGTCTGAAAACATATGTTGTCACACTGGGCAGGGTGGGGAGGTATAGGGAGTGGTACTACTGGCATCCTGGTGAATAGAGGCCAGAGGTGCTAGTAAATATCCTACAGTCCACAGGACTGTCCCCCATGACAAAGAGTTATCCAACTGGAACTGTCAGGTGGTGTCAAAGTCGAGGAACCTAGGTATCGTGTTCAATTGCTATATTCAGAACCACTGCTATGCTTTTAGGGTTTTCTGTGCCTGGCGCTGTTCTGTGATAGAGGTGTACATGTATTGCTATTGCTCCTAGCTTGGTTTAGGAGTCTGGGAAGGCTGAGTTGAATCCTGAGGACAGGTAGAAGGAAGGGAACAGGCATAGAGAGCGAAGGGATGGTGTGTGCAGCCACTTGGAGGTGACAGGGACATCTGGGGAAATGCTTTCATTATGGTGAAAGACAGAAGGTGAGGAAACAAGTAACTCAAGGTGAGGCTGTGGAAATCGCAAAGTGGAAGCCAGAAAATGAATGGCTTTGTATGCCGTTCTAAGTCATTTGGTCTTTATTTAAAGGCTGTAGAAAGCCAAAAAGGGGTTTTAAGTAGGATAGTTATGTGTTTGGATTTGTCTTTTGGGACGGTAACTTCAGTGGTTTCAAGGAGAACTAATTGGAAGGAGGCAGCTAGAGGTAGGGAGTGGATTAGGAAGCTGTTGCAGTCATTCATGTGATAATTGAGCCCAAGAAGTGATAGAAGGGATGGAAAAAAGTTGCATTTCAGAGATACTAAGGGGGTTGAGTCAATTGGGGCACTAGAGGAGGGAGAAGTTAGGATCGCATAACTGATTACTGACTTGGGCAAGCATAGATAAAACACACAGGGAGATGTGCACATCTTGTCAGCAGGGACTGCATCTAGCGTCAAGCCCAGCATTTGTGGGGGATGTCTGTCCTTTCCATCAGCTCTAGATGTAGCCCCTATGGTCCAAAAGTGAAGCCAGCCATTGCAACACACCCAGCACACAAAGGGGAGAGAGGACAGGGTTGCTGCAATAAAAACTTCTTACTGGAAGGAGAGGAGAATGGACACACTCAGCAGCTACTGCGTCACATTCTGCTGGGTAAGAACTATGAGGCTCCTGTGTACTAGCTGCAGAGTGAGATCCCTGGTTGGCCAGTTTGGCTGCTTTTGGTTTTGTTCTCTGAGATCATCTCCTTTGTCCATTGTCGTCCGTGGCTCATCTGGGGTGGGTGTATTATTCAGGTTTTAGCTCAGATGTTACCTCAGAGAGCTTTTCTTTGACCTCTCTGTGTACGGTAGGCATCCAGTTCTTAATTGCCCTGTTGGAGCTATCGACGGGGCGTGCGTTCTCTGAGGTTATCTGGTTCATTTGCTTGTCTTACTTTTTGTGCCCCCCTTATGCTGGAATGTGAGGGCAGGAGGACAGGAGGGGCCTCAGCTGATGAGTTCACTTTGAATCTCTAATACCTGGAATAGTATCTGGCTAAATATATTTTTTGAAAGAACGACTAATGAGTGAGGGAGGAGAATAGAATGCTAAAGGAGGAACAGGGTTTTTATTTTTTGGTTTGTTTTTTAGTGGGGAAGAGGAGATTGAATTCAGTTTGGATATGATGAGTTTTAGAAATACAGACATTAAATGTAGGTAGTAACGTAGATATGTCCAATAGGCCATTAAACATACAAATAGGTATAGACTAAACATACAATAGGTACAGATGTCCAATGGCCATTAAACTTACAAGTCTGAAGCTTAGAAGGGAAATTACAATCAAGAGAGCTAACATTTACTGAGCCTTACCATGTGCCAGTCTCTGTTCTGAGCACTTTGCTGATCTTAGTAAAGTGGAGCTATCAATTTATGGAGGCAGAAGTTGAAATTATTGAGTGGTAATGTCCAGAGAGTATGCGTGAGAAAAAAAGGAGGGACAAAATCCTGGGGAATACCTGTATATAAGAGGTGAGTAAAGAAAGAGGCACAGAGTCCTAGAGAACACTGGCATGTAGTGGATGAGGACAGGAAGTAGCATCTCTCTGAAGAAGCAACCAGACAGGCAGGGGGAAACCTGGAAAGCGTGGTATCTCAGAATCCAGGGAGGGATTCAGGGAGGGAGAATTTCTGGACATTTCAGAGATCTGAAGAGTGGCTGTGGACTTCAGTGTCAAACAAATGATGTTGGGAAGAACTGTTTCAGGAAACCCTGGGGGAAAGAAATAGGTTGAGAGTTTGAGAATTTAGGGTTGTTGTTGGGAAGGAGCTAGTGGAGAGGGAGAATCTGAAAATGCAGAGAAGGGAGAAATTTGTTACCGTGTGATTTCTGGGGAGATGTGAGTTGATAGCAATGGAGCATTTGGTGGAGAAGTGTTCTCAGACCTATCCTTTATTTGTTCCTTTGTTTGTTTTTTTTTTGTAGAACCTTCTGATTATCTTGATCTGTAATTTTCCAGTGGAACAGGAGGCAGTAGAACCTTATAGGCTGCCATGTTGCTGCCCCACGCGTCTGCTGGCCAGTGGAAGGTTATATTACAGTGGGGCCCTGTTGGCTGCCGCTACTGACTCAGCAGCCATCAGAAGCAAGAGCAGAGGTTCTACTGAGAGTTCTTCACTTTAAATTCTTTCACTAGCATCAGCTGTTAGTTTTGTATTTTTCCAAGTTACCTCGGCTTCCCATGTTTGCATGTTCACTTATTTCCACTAAACCTAGAATTCTGGCTGCATGAAAACCATCTTTCACAAGTAGTCAGGTTGCCAGTAGTTGAAGTTGCTCAGCAGTGTCCACAACTGCTCATTTAATAAGGAAAAACGAAATTACATATGTATCTTATGACTTTAAAACCTTGCATCAACTTTTTTTTTTTTTGCAGTGGCAGGAATTAGGTTTCTAATTGGGAAAGTAAAGCTAGTGTTTTGGAATGTACTTTTCAAATATAAAGCGTATCCCAGTTTCCTGATATGTAGATTCTAAAACTTTTCTTCTTGCTTGAGATTTTCTAAATTTATATCTAGTTTTAACATGCCCATAGGTAATGGAGCCAAGTAATATAGACTGAGTACTTAAAAATAAGTATTTTTCTCTTTGTTGCTTTTGAAAGGAAATATATTTGCTAGAAATAATTTTTTAAAAAAATGAACTGATTTGGTTATTTGAAAATAATTTCCCATAATTTTTGTTGCAAACTCTGGAACTTAAGATGTTATCTTTTTTGATAATCTGTTTTTTTTTAATTTTTACTGTTTTAGAGACAGGGTCTTGCCCAGGCTGGAGTGCAGTGGCACAATTACAGCTCACTGCAACCTCAAACTCCCGGGCTCAAGCGATCCTCCTGCCTCAGCCTCAGTTTCCCAAGTAGCTGGGACTATAGGTGCATATCACCACAGCCAGCTAATTTTTCTGTTTTTTGTAAAGATGGGTCTCACTATGTTGCTCAGGCTGGTCCCAAACTCCTGGCCTCAAGTGATCCTCCCACTTTGGCCTCTCAGAGTGCTGGGATTATAGGCATGAGCCACTGTGCCTGGTGATAATCTGTTTAAAAAATGTGAACAAATTATGATAGCATGTGAAAAATCTACAAAATTAGTTATCTGTAGGTTTTTCTCTTAAAACTAGTCTCCTCCATCAAAGGTAATAGTTATGCTCTCAGCAACGTGAAGAGTGGCCAGTGAAGTATCTTGACCAGACATTTGATTCTTGTTGAAGCAAACTGGCTTGCAGATGTGGGAAAGACCAGGTACGGAAGATGGATGATTTAGGGGGAGAGGCATAGTTGTACGAGTCCCCACAAGATGGTAAAATTTGGTTCTTAGATTTTCAGTAATACCATGGAGTTATGTGGCTGATACAGAAGCACAAAGTTAGGATTAAACCTTTTGGTGTTTCTTAACTTTTTGTTGTCAAGACTTCTTTAACACCTTTAAAATTTATTGAGGGGAAAAAAATTTATTGAGGACTCCAAAAAACTTTAGTTTTTATAGGTTATATTGATAAATATTTACTGTATTAGAAATTAAAACTGATAAAATAAAAATATTAATTCATTAAAAATACCAATAATAGATTCATTAATTCTTGTATGAATGGTTTATTTTAGTGAGAAAAATGTCATTGCTGTGCAGTTTTGTCAATATTATTAATATCTGGCTTAATTGAAGACAGCTAGATTTACAAATCTGCTTCTGTATTCAATCTGTCATTTGGAATATTTCACTATAAGTCATGAGAGAATGAGAGCAAATAAGACAAATTTACATCTTAGTCGTATTAAGAAAATAACTTCAAGCTCATGGACCCCTGAGAAAATTTCAGGGACCTCCTGGGTGAGTCCCTGGACCATACCTTGAGAACCACTGGACTAAACTGTACATTTCTTGAGAGCAGAGACCATTGCCTTGGTTTCCTTTCTTCGACTCCTTGGGGCCTTGTTAAATATTCTTTATGTTGACTTCTCAAATGTGTTTACTGATTCAACTTTTCCCTATAAAGTTCCAGGGAAAGGAACCATCCAGTGAATCAGGCCTTAACTTCCTTTTCACGATGCTTTTCCCCTTAATTAGTCATGCTGTAAGAATCTACCTAACTCCTTTGACTCACACGCCACAGAGGTGCCACTGGTCTCTTTTCACTGTGCCTGATGACATTGTAGACTGGTTACAAATCAAGATAAGTAGTTTTGGAAAAAAAAAATCCTCTTTTCAATACAAAGAATTCTAGGAAGTCTTGGAGGTTGCTGGGAGAAAGAAGCTAGAATTGTTTCCTAGAAACGGAGTGGAAGCCTTTGTAGAAGTTTTCGGGGGCCTGGCTGGCAAATGGGATCCACTCTGCTGTCCAGGAAGCATATGCCATCTTCCAATTCTTATTTTCTGCGTTAAGGCAATGGCAGGTGGCCTGAAGACTGAGGGGGAACAAGCCATGATCTCCTCTCCAAGTAACAGCAATTTCATTTGCTAAATGTTATGTTAATGTTCTCCACACTTATGGTACCAATATACAAACCTAGGCTGAAAATATACATACTGTTCATATTAAGTTTTCAGACTTTTGATAAAATGTAGGTAAATAATATCAAGGTATATTAAAAATTACTTAGTAAATTTTGTATAAAATATGTGTACAGCTTACGATGTTTACATTGGAATAAATTTATCTGCTATATCAGGAAAAATCTTCATGAATATAGTAGCAGAAAAGCAGTTGCTTTTGCATTTGACTTGCAAAGACATGGAAGCAGTTTTAAAAATAGCATGATTTTGTCTGCTT
The DNA here is from genome assembly GCA_023783475.1 of Daubentonia madagascariensis. Taxonomy (NCBI): domain Eukaryota; kingdom Metazoa; phylum Chordata; class Mammalia; order Primates; family Daubentoniidae; genus Daubentonia; species Daubentonia madagascariensis. Next base: position 31,037,450 of record JAKFHU010001035.1, on the reverse strand, counting down.
TATCTGGATGAATAGTGGCATTTTCTAACTGCTTGCCTCTTGGGCACATAAGTCATCATGTTACATTCTTACTAATAGTCTTTGAACTTCTTTCTCTGTCCTTTTCTTCCGGGCCGTATATTGCTGCCTTTAGCGCTTCAGCATGGAAGGGATCTCAAATGTCATTCAGAATGGCCTCCGCCACACCTTTGGAAATTCAGGTGGAGAGAAACAGGTGCTCGGTTATCCTTATTTTCCTCGTTCTCTGCTTTTTCATTTTCTGTGTAAGTGAAGATCCTGATAGCTGGCAGTTTTACTAATTTACTAAGACTATGGCTTAAAAGAGAGAAATCAAAGTTCATTATATTTATAGTCTTGATAATGAACAGACTTTACTTCTGGGGAAAAAGCATTTTTCAAATTAGACAATAGACTAAATGCATTTTTAAGACATGTTTAAAGCTCCATTTCTCACTTTTACCTTTAAACAAATAGATATTAACATATTGACATAATATATTGCATGTGTAGAAACTCTGTCAGAATAACTAAACTTAATGGAATATGCTATTCTAATTCTAAAAGTCTAAGAAACAAGATCTCATTTTTGGGGGAAGAAGGCTAGATGTCGGTATGTTTGAGACTAGAATTCTAGGTCAAAATATATAGAGAGTATATCTTACTTCCTTTAAATGAAATTCATGTGTTTTTAAGGTCTATTATATAGTCAGCCGAATCAGTTGTCTGCTAAATGAGGTGTGAAATGTTATTTATACAAAATCATCCATAGATATGAACATACAGTCAAATGTGTAGCAGTTTGCTTTTTATTTACATTTTTGCATAACGATTTAAGGAGTATCGTGAACATGGGAAACACATCTACATTAATGAGTGTACTTAAAATTACCTTTCACCATTTGAAATTTCCACTTTAAAAAAGAAAATTCTGTAAGTTAGCTCTTAAGTGAAGATTAAGAAGGAATGCAGAATGTAGCTTGTAGGTAGTTGATCAAAAGAATGCCTAGGTCAAATACCTAGAGTTTTTACTGAAGGTAGTTGTGTATTTCTCAAGAAGGGAAATATCAATATTAATTAGGGGAGGTTCACACTGGCATTGGCAGCTCCTAAAGAGGCTCCATGAAGGGGTGGTTGAAGTTTTGTTTTTATTCTGCTGCCCCTCACCTCTCTCAACCCACAAGATATGGCAAAATTACTTCCAAACTGACCTGACACATGGGAGCAGGGCAGGGAGGCCTGCACATCAAGGTGCAGCTTCCTGATGCTTCTCCAAGTTGCCTGACACATGCTATGAGTGAAGCCCTAGGAGGGCATATTTCTGACTTTTTTTGATGTTCTTTACAAAGCAACTTATTTGGTTATACAGTTGGGTATCCATACTAAGTTTCTTAAAGATTGAACGATTCAGTTTTACTACTTTTCTAGAATTAGGGGTCCAGTTATTGTTAAGCATCTTTCTTCATCTTATTTTTCAATTATGGGTAGGATAAGATCACTCAACAAGGATTAGCAATAGAGCTGAGATTTAGGACATGGGACTAAATCATGGGTGGGGCTGAAGAGATTCCAAGTAAAAACAAATAGCTTTCTATATGAGCATATGCAAAATGCACCAAACTATGTATTTTTGGGTGGGGTGGTCAGAATAGGAGAATCTGAGCAATGATTTATAGATAATGTTTCATGGGATGTAGTTATAACACATAACTCTGTTACTTGTGAGCCTTTAGTGAACTAGGCAGTTTGTTTCAATTTCAGACATTAACTTTCATTATCAATTTCCCCTTAGGCCAATCTCTACTTTCACTTTTCTCTTCTCCTTTAATACCTAAAAACATTTATAACTACTTACACAATAATTTAAAATAATAGTAATAATACATTTCTAAAATTATTTGAGTAAACGTGTCTTTGTTAGCTTCTAGAAGAAACTAGTATGTGTTTTTTAAAGTTTATTATTTATGTTGACCATTTTGTTCATTTGGAATAAAAGTGATCTGAAACAGAATGATTTGGCTGTTGGAAATTATTTTGCTGTATAGAACTGTTAAAATTGTTTTTAGTTTAAGTTACTATTTTTAAAATGTGTTCAAACATATGCAAGGAAAATGTTAGATAAGACTTCACTTTAAAAATGGACAAATTGAGTAAATCATTCTCAGACTTAGTCCTGTGAAACTTTCAATAACTGAAATGCAGAAAGTGGTTATTTATGTCGATACTAGGTTTGTATGAAGCAGATAGAGGTGGGCAAAAAAATGAGCTGCAGCTGAAATACTAAGAGACCTTTATTCTTGTAGATACCTGTGTTTTCATTACTGAAGTAGCTCATGTTTTTTATATATTATACCTTCTAGTAACTGTGTCAAATTTTTTTGTGCAGATAAGGTAATTCAGATTTAAGTGACACCTTTTTTTTCACTTGGCAGTATTTGACAACAGTCATTCCTTATGAGAAAAAAAATGGACCACCATCTGTTGAAGATCTTCAAATATTAACAAAAAGTGAGCAAAGACAAAATTAAACTTAATGTTACTTGATTTACTTGTGCTGATTCTTAAACACCTGATTTTAGTTGGCTGATTTTATTGTTGTTGTTTTGTTTTGTCAATTTAGGATAGTAAATGATGGATGTCATCATTTATTCTTATGAGAATGACATCAGAAATGGCTATGACATCAAATGTAACACTCTCGTTGATTTGTATTTTTTATGTTTTTCTTACCTTTTGAAATATTAGCTAAAACTTTGGGGGAAAATGTCATTTGAATCTCTATCATTTCTTGTATGTTTAAGAACATAATCCATTTATCAATAAATGCTTTATGGATCTTACATATCTATGGCGGTCAGTAACTGAATAGGACAGATTACGGTAAATACAGTTATTTCTCATGAATGTAGAACCCAAGGTGGTAGTTATAGGTAGAACATTAATTGCCAGTAATGTTTTAAGAACATGCATTCATTCAGCGAATATTTGGCAAAGGCCTACTCTGTGCCAGGCCATGTTCTGGACACTTGGGATACTTTAGTGAACAAAGCGGACACAGACACTCCACCTTCCCAAGAGGCTTGCATTTAAAAATAATCTGTTAGATTTAAACATACTTTATATTGAGTATCTCCTATGATAGCCATAAATGAGCCCTGAATTGTGGTTCTATCCTGATTTTCAGGGATTTCCTTAGAAGTCACTTATTTTCTCTTGCTCACATTGAAAAACTAGGATAAAAAATATTTGCTCTACTTACCTCATAGTAAGTAAATTAATGTATGTGTGATTTGGGATAAGTTGTTACCGATCAGCCTTGTTTTCCTTGCCCTCAAAATGGAGAGATTGAATTTGCTGATCTATTGGGTTCTTTCAAATTGTAAATATTTATGGTAATTGCTAATTAGGAAGGAGCCTAGTGAAAGAACATCACACGGATGGGTGTTGATGATGATATTTACTCTGGAAATTCAGGACACGCAGGAACGGGTGGGGGAAGCTTGAGGGCAGAAGCAAGTATCTTATTTACTAGTTTCCTGCCTGCTAATCTGTGCTTTTTTCCTTTCCTTTGGTGAACAATACTTAAAAAACATTTTATATTTAAATATGGATAAATCAAGTGATGCCAGCCAGTCTGAAATAAAGAATCAAGAGATTAACCGGGTGACCAGCCCTCTAATTTTTAGGAAGAACTCACTAAGTTATGAGTGTCCATGATCACGCAGGGGAATGGTTGAAGACAGGGCTGGGTCTCTTAATTCCCAGGCAACTGCACTTTTAATGATTCTGGCTTTTGGTATGTGATTTTATGTAGAAGTTAAAAAAAAATCTAAAACATGATTGGAAGCAGAAATACTGAACGATAGCAAGCCCTCTAAAGAAGGGAACGTACATATTGCTCATAAGCCAGGAATTACTGGCAGACCTCAGCTTCTCAGATCAAGGACAAACACTTACTCGGTTAAACTAAAGTCATCGTAATTCCAACATCAAGATGTCTTCATAGATTGACACAGTTTGGAATTTTTGGACATCTTTGGGTCCAAAGATTCTTTTCTTTCCAAAAGAAGAGCCCTGTGGAGACAGTGACAGTGTTTATGGATATGTAACCTTCTTCATAAAAGCTATTAGCAGGGGGTCCCAGGCTCAGTGATAATAGTAAAAAGAATTTTAATACTATCAGTAGTGTTAGTTATGCCTATTACTGGCAGAGCATGCACTATGTGCCCGACATCATTGTAAGACCTTTATATCTCAATTAGTAACTTATTCCTCATAACAAGCCTTTAAGATCTTAACTATTATTCTTGTTTTACAGTTGAGGAACTTGGTGCAGGAGTGCTTAATTAACTTGCTCAATGTCACACAATTAGGAAGTGGCAGAGTCAGGGTATAAACCCAGGAAGGCTGCCTTGACAGTTACACTGTGTTGCCTTGTCATATGTCTAGGGAAAAACAGTGAGGTGTTTTCACCAGGATGCTCTGGAGAAAATTTGGGTTGGCAATCACTGTTATAGTACAGTATTTGTGAATTTATCTCTACCTGGATGGTATAGATTTAAAAAAAAATAAAATAGAGGACATTATACTAAGTGGGTGTTCTTTCTAAATTGATCTTTGCTTAGAAGATAAAATTCTCAAAGGTTCCCTTTAGGGTGAGTCTAATTCGCCCAGGTTCCTTCATAGTGCAGAAGGAACAGATAGCCTGGCAGATGCCAGGGGCTGCTTCATGGAAGTCTGATCTTCATTTTGTTTTTTTCTTTAAAAGTTTCCAAGAAGTCCAACAGATATGCTGCTTGGAGAGTATAGCTAACTGTCCATTTATCTGAGAGTTTCCCCAGTTTGCTAGATCTGTAGCACTGAGGTCCTCCCATACCACAGAGTTCCTGGGAGTGCACATTACAGTAACCCACTTTCCAGCATTTCTTATGACAGAGTGCAGGCTCTGTGTAAATAACCCAATTCCTCTTTCTGGCCTCTGCTGTTTGGAAATTTTAAATCAGGGAAATAACTCTCAGGTAAGTGGGATATTCTTACCTAAATAAATTACTCAACTAAAATAAATTTTTGAGCCTTTACTCTTGTATTTCCTTATTAGGATAATAATCTATAATTTGTATGAATCACATATAATTAATTAAGGTTGGGGCTACAATGATTGAAATTGAATATTATTTTGGGTCTGAATTTTCAGTTGTTGCTTTTTTTCCCTTTTCTCCTTTATTTTGTAGTTCTTCGTGCCATGAAGGAGGACAGTGAAAAGGTTCCGAGCCTATTAACTGATTATATACTGAAAGGTGAGTTTTGTAATGGTATATGTGCAGTGGCTGGGAAGTTTTGATTAGTCAGTAAATGCATCATCTTGCTCATAGATTAAAAAAGTAACTTTCAAATGCACAACTTTTATTAATCTTATTGTACAAAGTGAGGATAGATACATGACTGACTTACCACCAACATTATAAATTATGGTTATATAAAATTTTTATTTGAGATTCTGGGCTGGAAATAATTTTTGCAGCTAAATTATAAACCTTGAGTAAGGCAGTAGAGGAATATTAGTGAGATATTGCCATAATTATGTGTGGGTATCAGGTGTTGGCACATTGACACTGAAGATTTGAGAAGGATGGTCTCTGTCATCGTGGAAAAGCATGGAGGACATTGGTGAGGACAGAGGAAGGAAGGAACAGATCTGTGAACAGTGCCAAAGGGAATACAGAAAAGATTGGTGTAAGGGACAGGGAGGGAAGGGAGGAGATAAAAAGAATGGACTTTCACAAACCCAGGACAGTGAAAAACTATCCATAAATCTTAGGAGCAAGATCAAGGATCAAGATCACACAGGATGGGAACATTGATGAGGCAAAAGAAGAGTGTTTGAGAAGTGAAGAAGTTACTTACCTTCCTAAAGAAAGAGCAAAATTTGGATGAAAAAGAGGGGCCTGAAGAACTTAATTATAGGCAAAACTAATACTTTCGAATGAAATTATTTTTTAAAAGTAGTAGTTCTTCAGGCAACAGATTTTCAAAGCATCACAAAATGCATCTAGTAGTGTTTGATCAAATTTTGAGAGCAGTCCTCTTCCAGTGACATTTTTCTTTGGGTTCTCTCTCTTCATCAGAGTTAGCTGAGCATAGGAAGATTAAGATTTCTGAGAAGTTAGATATCTCAGATGGGACTTTTCTTCAACAGTAGTATACACATGGTGCTCATAGTGAATAATGCATAAGTTTCCTGTGTAAGAGACTTGACATGGATTTAAAAACATGAGCCAGCCATTAGTGGGTTAACACTGGGGTAGAACAGACTGAATTGACATCATTTTTAAATAAGCTGTTTTTCTGGTGGAGGGCTTTTTCTCCCTATTAAATTCTGATTTTTTTTTTTTAATACCTGACATCTTTGTTTGCTTTTGTGTTGTGCTAGCATTGGTATGAAAGCTGGATTGTTCTGAGGTTTGTTCTTCTAGATGTGAAACAGGAATGAGACGAACATAAAGCACATGTCTTAAATTTTAATTATAGTGGGTCCCTCTGGCACTGCCATGAGGGCCAGAGATAGAATGAGCTTCTGAAGCATTCTCTAGCTATTTTAGCATTTGATTCCTTGGAAGGATGTTATGACCCAGAGAACAGAGTGCTCTGGGGAAAAATGATTTTTAATTCTTTACTCTGAAAACCTAGGCCCGTAATTGTGAACCTACCTATACCGCATGCCTTAGGGAAGCAGCACGCATCTAATTCTGCTCCTCATGCTCGGGCCGCTGGCTCCTGTCTGTAAGCCTAGTTCTCTCTTCTGTACCTGCTTCTGATGAGCTGTTTGTGTGCATGTGTTGTGGTTTTGTCTTGGCTTTGTACTGTGAGGACTGGGTGGAAAAGCAGCTAGGATCCAGACTATGGCGGAGACCCTGTAGTCCAGAAAGATGAAGAAGCGAGTGTAATGCGGAGAGGTACTCAGGGGTGTGGGAGGGTGCTGATGTGGGGTCATTTAAAATGCTCTTTTCCACCCATCCTGGAAATTCACAGCTGGTTAACTGTTCCTCTTTCTTGGGGACCATTCTTGGGACACTTTGTCTGGGAGGTGGGTATTTCTCAGGGTAGAACTCTCCTTTTTTTGCCTGGGCTTTGTCATTGTTTTAACACAGATGAGTGTGGCTTGGCTGCCTAAATATACCATCTTAGTTTGAATGCAAAGGTCAGAAGTGAAAGAAGGTAGAAAAGAGGTCTTATTTGGCCTGAGAAAGATAGGATAGGCACTGAATGGGCTAATTGAGCTTCTCTTTCTCACACCAGCTTAATTATCCCACTGCAGCCTGCTGCCACCGCTGCCTTCGACAGTACCAAAGGCTAGTGATGTATGCATGGCTGCCGCTGTGCCGATCCTAGACAGGAATAAAAATGTGTGGAGAAACTTGCACCCTTCTTTGACTTCCACCAGGGAGCCTGTTTGCTGTGTCACAAGCTAATGGTTCAGAGCTAACATTGTGGGCTTCTGTCTCCAAGTGGTACCCTAAGAGAGACATGGCCTTTTGGTGTCTCATTTCTGGGAAATTCTAATAAATATGTCTTGAGAGAACTTATCATTGTTGGGTATAGCCTCTTAAAACCTTCTTTTTTTAAATTGCTACTGTAACTATAGATCCTTGCATTAATATTTAGTTCTCATTACTTAGTGGTGTTTTTTATATACATGTAAAATGTATATACATTTTGTGTAAATGTGTACAAAAAATACGTTTCTATCTAAACGCTGTCTTTTTATTCCTCTAGTTCTGTGTCCTACATAGATAGAGCAGCATTACTTCAGGAGCAGCTTTATCTTCCGTGGACTGCGAGCTAGATTTCCTATAGCATTATTCTGAAAGCTGGCAACCATTACCTTCCTGCTATTGGAAACTCGGCACACTTGAACTTGGGTTTGGGATTCAGTATTAATAGATCATGACTTCACTAATTCTTTATATTATAGAACCGAGAGAAATATGGGCACTATTTCAAATTCTAGAGATAGTTTTTGTTCACTCTACTACTAATTATGAACTGTTCTCTTAGTAGAGTAGGGGAGAGTTAATATTAGTTGTGCATGTAGTTATATTTTTCATTAACTGACAGTATGCCCATTTGAGTTTTTATGGCTTTCTACATCTAAACTGCACTGAAGAACTAGATTAAAGCATCGGGAGATTTATACTATAAATTCTGTGATGGCAAGAACCAGCACTGATTTTTATGAGAATTGTCAGTATAAATATTACCTACCAGTATTGTCCAGAGAGACTGAATCCTAACAAACTTGGGCTGTTCTTGAAGACGCAAAACCAGAATATGCATTACTTTGGCTTAATACTTAGCACTGAAACTGTCCAAGATGACTGATTTTATAGCTTGCTGCTTTTTTACCATTGTTCAAATTTTAACCATTAAGTTGCCATTCACTGTCAGACTCTTATTTAACCTTAGATGTTTAAATGTTCTGTTTCATGTGTCTATGAAGAAGTGTACTTTAAAAGGAGTTTGTATCCTTTAAGGTGCTTAAGAAACTGTATGCTGCAGCACTGCCCATTTCCCATTACTGTTTTATTTTATTCATGCCTGTGTATTTTCCTAAAATACTAATTCCAGAAACAGCTACTCATGGATGTATCACTGGTCATGAGCATGTTTGCCAGTTCCAGTCAAGTCAATGGCAGTTAATAAATTTAAAAAAAAAAAGCAATATATGCTTGAAAACCTCATTTTTGGGAGTTTTTGTTATACTTCCGGTTGTTTTCCCTTTGCAGTGCTAGGGCCTTGCTCTTATTCCACGTAGCCTATCGTTACAGCGTGTGAGCTGGTGAAACCCTGATCAGCCCCCATGTTGCCAAGGAGGGGAGATGGACTTTTCCAGATTGTGCTGGGCTGCTGTGGAATGACAGAAGTCCTTCTCTTTTTCTGAGGCTGTGAGACTTTCCAACAGCTATGGCAGCTCCCTCCCTTATGTAACACAAGTACATTAAGAGAGTCTGTACGGGACCTGCTGTCGGGGGCTTTTAAATTGCCACTTAGGCATCTGTGAGCATAGAGGGCTGTTCACATTCCTCATGCTACTTGGTAACTGAGACACCAGGACTGCAAAGGCAGGAGCTTGAAGTTTGTGCCTGCTTGGCACATCAGCCATTTTCTAGGGATATGTGAAACTTGAGAGGGTTTCTTTATTTTATTAATGTCTTATGTGGAACTTATTTACCCTTCCCTGTGAATTGATGAAGATGCATACTTTACTTAATATTAATTTAATTTGATCTGAATTTGTAAAAAATATGCCTTGTACTGAAGAAATATAGCTTTAAAGTGTATACCATATAGCAAAAAGCCCTTGGAGGATATGTTTTTTTGAAGAAGTTCAACAATGGTCTGTTTATAGCTCCTCCTGAAGGTGATGCTTCTGAAGCATGTGAAAATATGCCAATTTTTTCCTATCAACGCAAAGTCCCCTTGTAGTTTTCTCCTACAAGATTTTTCCTACCACAAGTAAACTGCTGTAGGGTTTCCCACCACAATCCTCCTGTGCATGAAGAGCATGTGTCTGGCTCCTGACTGACACAGGTAGGTTTTTGTCTCCCTAAGAAGAGCACCCCCATGCTGTGTACTCTTGGGAGCACCTGTCCGGCAAGGATTCCTTGGGGAAGACCTGCCTGCTGAGAGGCATGGCACAGCAGGGCAGGAGGGTGTTTTTGTGATGCTGGAGGTTCATAGAACTGACAACCTTAAAGACAATTCGTCTTTCTGATCTGAATCTTTTTGAAAATTACATTGTGTGATTTCAACTCAAAGTTTTTATTTACTGCCAAAAACCAAGTTGTAAATAATCCCCTTACTGCTGTTTTTTTTGAAGAAAACAAAGACAAACTGTAGAACTACGGTGCACTCCAAGTGCCATATATCTATTTTATTCTTCAGGAAATTATATTTGTTTTTCTTTTACAAGAGCACAACAGGAACCAAAGTAAAAGAGTAATAGATACAGCACTCAGGATAAATCATATCTTTAAAATAATAATAAAAAAATTTACACCTTGTCCTATATCCTGTTAGTATTTTCATAATATGGCCATGATTGGAAAAAACAAAGCAAGCATTTACAATTTTTTTGATAAAGACTTTATGCCAGGAATGGATTAATTGTCAACAAAATTTATACTAATCAGGCTGATGTCAATCTATTTTGGTAATATATCATTAACAAATTTATTTTGGAAATAGATAAAAATATTGCCCCTTGATAATAAATCTTTTTTTTTCCTTTGATGCAAACAGCTAGAACACCTTTTTTTCTTTTTGATATTCTAAGACAAAAAAATGGTTAATCTTCAGATTAATAAATTAGGTCATTATAATAATAAATTAATTTTTTTTTAAAGTTCAGCAACCTCTGTCCAAGTATTTACAACAATACTTGAAAGTTCCTTTACAAAACAGAACACATTTTCTTTTCACATTAAGCATACTGGGTATCTGTGTCTTTCACAACAAGCATTTTTAAAAGAAAAATCAATGCACAAATGGGTAATTAGTATAAAAGTGCTAAGAGCTGTTTGAAAAGTTAACACTATAGTATACAGTCAGTTATATCTGAGGCAAACTACAACAAACTTCCAGCTTATTGTGGACAATATTCCAGTAGTTGTTTCAAACAGTTGTTTGAAAAAAAAAAAAAAAATCCAGGAGCTGATTAGTGATGCAGATAAAACTGCCGTCAATGTCTGTGGCCAGTGAGCGAATTGAAAACCAACTGAAAGCAAATCTAATTGAGGAAGAAGATTTTAATAAAGGAGTACCCTTTTCCATAGCAGGCGGGATGCTGACTGCTCAGGGTGTGTGTGCACACACACACACATACACACACACACACACATATATCTTTCCAATTAAACTGCAGGTAGAATGAGATTTTGTGTTATTCAAAAAATTTGTAAGTGATCAAAAGCATTGATATGGAATGCCTGTTTATCTGCCTTTGTTCTGGTTAAAATCTCATAAAAATACATTCAACAGGAAAACATAAATTGTATGTGTATAAATATATATGTATATATATTATATACACATGCACACAAATACTTTTGTTTTTGAAGCATAAGATAGTTACATAAATATTCCTATAATTGCTAAAGTTTAAAGAGGCATAATTTTTTTTGAGCTTCAACAAAGGTGCTTGAATAATATACAATTAAAATGAAGTAGTTTCTATTTTGTAGAATCAGTATATAATAAAGGAAAAAAAATCCCCAAACAGTCTTTAAAAAAAAAAAAAAGTCTCTTCTTAAGCTAGAGCTTCAACAAAAACCATGAACAACAATATAACAGAACAAAGCAACAACAAACAATGAAGTATAGCCCCTGGAAATGCCTGGCGTTCTTCACCCACTCCCTCCTTCCTGCCACGCTGTTGTAAGAAAAGCTCCAGTGCTCACATCAAGAAATGACTTAGATCTTGTTCATTTGCTGACTCTGCTAGGAACTGGCTGATTGGCTTGGAAGAAAACAAAAGCAGCAAAAAGTATAACTGTACATATCCTTAATAACCCGCTTTAGAGAAATGTTGCTATCACATTGCTTTTGCTTCCTCACTGCCTACTGCAGTTGTGACTGTATAGAAAAGAAACTTGTGGCTCTAGGCCTGGGATGGCTATCAAAAGGTTCTGATGCGCTTGTCTGGTAGTTCTAAGGTGGTTATGGCAGCTGGGTCGCAAGGCCTTTTTTGTTTCCTGCTCATTCAAGGCCTGAGCGTTGCAGCAACCAGTGCAGTCTTCAGAGCAACAGGAAAAAATATCCTCTGGGCCACTGAACTGCTTTGATTTTGCTAGATTCTCCCCGAGCCAAGCTGACCAAATTTTCTTCCCGACACCACCCTCCCACCCGTTTCCCCAACCAAACTCACTGTCCCCACCCCCAAATATCTCTACAGCTATTTTACAAGCAAATACATCTTAGCAACTTTAAAAACTTTGGTTCTAAGAAAACACTTGGTCAGTTATCTTGAGGAAAAGTGGGAATGCTTGTTCTGCACATTGCTGTAGACAGAGCCCATCCCAGTAAGTTCTTAGCGCTGTACATCAAGTCACAATCCAATACAATCCACTAAGCAAGTGCACAAATTCTAGTTTACTTTTAAGAGCAGATTTAGTTGTTTTCTGTCTTTTGAAACCTCTCATCCAAGTTGCCTTTTTTCACACTGTTTGGTAGAAATTGTCTGCCTGTAGATGGTTCTGTTTTTGCATGCTGTAGAAGCCACTGAATCTAGCATCGGGTTCAGCAATTCTTAGCATTCTCTGGGAACTGTCCACCTGGACTCTGGTTCCTTTCTTGCAGTCCACAGACACCAGCTGATTGTTTAAGGAAGAAGGCTATTTAATGAGAAGAGGAAAAAACACAAATAATTAGCTGCTTTACATATCCCAAATGAACAGAAATTCACCTGATTCAAGTGAGAGAATAGTTTCACAATTCATTGATAGACTGTATGTGGAGTATTACATCCTAATCTAGTAGCAACTATACTTTTATGAGGGATACTGACTGCATTTAAAGGTGAAATGTCAAGAAACTATGTCAAATAGGGAGATGAAGGAACTGGGAAAAAAAAAAGATTGGTGAAGTGATATTTTCAAATCCTTGAAGTACACACTTGTGTTCACACTTGTGTTTCATAGGGTTGAAGAATGGCTGGAAGTAGGCAGGCAGATTTTAAAAACAAAGGTACAATTTCTAATCACTCGGGCTGTATGACAGCATCACAGGCTGGGCCAGCCCCCCTGTGCCTAGTCATCTCATGCACTCTCCGAGAGGGTCTCCTTTCTCAGCTTTGGACAGTGGCGACTGTGTCTTGCTCAGCACAGAGGATGTGCCCAATGCACATTTGTCAAAAGAAAATCAGAGGATCTGACAGAAATTTTATACGGAAGGGTTAACTGGATGGTAAATTGCATTCAGGCTATTTCCAATTTTTAGGGTTGTATGATTTTAAACAAACCCAGCTAAACGCAAAGGCAGAGTTAGAGTTGGATGGAATTATGATTTATTTCCCTTCATTAATACAGTTCTTTCTTGCCTTTTAAAATAGATTCAGAGGCCCTTTGTATTTGTATTGAAAACAAATACATATTCTTTCCCCCTCAGTATGAAATCTGCCTTTCTAGTATTATTTCGTACCATCTCTTCATCTTTTGCTACCTTTCCACTTTTGCTTGCCTTTGACACATTGACCTGCCCTTTGCGCTTCTGTACATGCTCATTATCTTCCAGCTTTCCTCCTGCCCTCTCCTGAGTATTAATCTCCCTTTGTGATTTCTTTTCTCTCCCAATTCTAAGTTGATAGACAATTGAGAAATTCCAGGTGATCAACTTTTAATGTCTAATATAAACAACAATGATTTAGGAATCAATCCAGAGGTACTGTTCATTTGAAAACTTTAAAGTACATCAAGGAAATTGGATCCACAAAAGGTCAGGATTCATTAACCGATGGGTAATGGATAATTCACCCAGTGATCAATCCAGCCCCAGGCAAGTACTATATATTTGATTGCTACAGCCTGATGTGTATTTGAGGCCTATGAATTACAAAGTACAAATTTTCCTGATTAATATAAAAGGTATCAAGTAATTTTAAGGAAACATGAGTGTAAGTGTTCCTAGTTTCACCATTCAAGAGACTATTACTTTCTCAGGACGGTACCTTAGTTGGTGTTCGATACCAGCAAAGCAGTGGTACCCACTGTTTCTTCTGATTGATGAACAGGAATGCTATTATAATAGAGAGACATATTACTATAGGAACCACAACCGAGGCAATGGAGTCCAGTGAAGAATCTTCGCTTGGGTGCAGCCTGTTGTTATCTCTGTAATCTACCTGGAGGTGACCCATATCTAGGAGGAAAAAAAAAAAAATCACAAGAATTTTTAAGGATTATTTTAATTACATTGCAAACAGAGATCAGCAACTTGGTTTTATTGCTTCTTAGTACTTTGAGGCTAAAAACATGATTCAAGTCTAATGTTGATCCAAAGAGCTCTTAGTAGAGCAGACGGTTACTGACACATGAGGAAATATCTCTTCAGGGACTTTATAACAGGGATACTAGGCAATGCACAGGTCCTCAACACACTACTATAAGTATGGCTATTCTTATGACCCAAGCCTAGCATCTAGAACAGTGCCTGGCACACAGCAGGCACTCATATTTATTGGCTGAATGAGTGTAAGCATAATGCTAAAGCACACTCAGTCGGAGCAATTATACAAGGAGCCAAAACACTAGGTTCAGGAATTTGGCTCTCTGGTCATCTGGCTGGATCCAAGCATAACATTTAGACTATCTAGAGTAACAGACAATTAATCTCTCAAGCAATGAATACTACTTATTCCAAAAGAAATATTATAAAAATTATATACAAATGATTTGGAAAAGGTGCTTAGAGTAGACAGGAGGCAGTACTGAGTCATGGCTAAGAGCAAGTTTATACTATTTTGATCAAGAAGAGGTTTGCTTTTGTAGAGAAGGAAATACTGGCAGCTGACAAAGTAACATCTTTATTATACACAACTGAAAGCACAGGACAAGGGGAAAAAAGCACAGAATAAACCCGGTGATTAGAAAAATCAACATATGTAATAAACCGAACTCTCACAAAGTGAAAAATACCCAGAAGTAGAGGGTAACCTAAGGCATAAATGCTTAGTACAGCACAGGGACAGTGAATAATTCATTAGTATTCTGCTTACAAAGTTTATTCACACATATCAATTTGAGAGATGGGTCAGAAATTCCAGATAAAGCTCTTATGACTAGAGCATATTTCTTTCCATCATCACAGAGTCTCTGAGCATGTAGGGCCAGGAAGGAGGCATTTAATCCAGTTACCTGCCAACTTATTTTATTAATGTACGGTGTTAAACATGTTTCAGCCAAGTAAGTCTTCCCTGGAGTAGTTATTTGAATTCACTTGGGCAAGCCATTTAAAAAGTTACTAACAGGAAATTTTAAAAATTAGAAAAAACCAAAGTAGACCATATATAGAAGACTAGATAGATCTCAACTGATGTCAGTGCTTACCTCTAGGGAGATGGATGATGTCATTTTCACTAGGTGTGGGCCACATGGGAACCTCCAGGTCAATCTCTCCACGATGATTTGTCTTCTCAATGGGTATATTGGTTGGTTCTGGGACATACATTTCTAAAAGAAGCAAACATTTTTCATAAGAGATGATGGAGAAGCTGCCTTATCATTGGCTTTTGTATCCTTAATCCAATTGGTACTCACTTCAATACAGTATTTCCTGGGACATGAAAGATCCAGTTTCCACACTTAACATCAGTAATGCTAGCGAGTTGCTAGCTTTGCAATGGTGGAAAACATGTCTTATTAACATTTAAAAGAAAACAGTTTTCTAGTCTACCAGGGTCAAAAACGTTGCTTTTTCACACCAAATGGTATTGGCTGTATGGTTTTGTGTGAGCTGATGGGGACTGGCTGAAATGAAACGATTTCTTTTACTTTCTGCCAGCTAAATATCTTTAATCCATGAGTGTTGAATCATTTACATAAAATATGTCAGCAGAACTTGAAAAAGTTAAAACATGGTCCACTCTTGATGCATTTCTTGGCCATTTCCCCTCCATTCCCTCTCCCTAAATGGGAATGGGCTGTAGGCAGACCTCACCTGGTTTAAGTCTCAAATGTCCATTATGTTACTACTGGAGCCATTTAGATTGGATACTGATCTTCAATACATATATTTACATTATCTAATCTGATCATATAGGCATTATTGTACAACATGAAACCAAACTGACTGAGATGATGATTCTTTATTCCAAATATCAGGTCTTTTTTTTTGAAGGCAAGTTCTAAAAGGGACCAGTGAAAAAATTAAGAGCTCTTCTCAGCTCCTGATATATTTTTATATCTATATTTCATCTGGCTGACCACAGCTAGCCCCACATTTTAAAGAAATTAATTCTCAAGAATCTCTGTTTTCAAAATGTGACAGTAAAAGTCTGCATCACACATGTATTTCCTCTTGGCCAGATCCTGCCATATTATTAACTCATTTTTATAAAGAGGTTACTCAACATTTATAATCATAAATATTCACTATAGCCTAATTTAGAACAAAATAAAATACATTGTCTATAAATTAAAATAGGATTAATGATCCATTTTGCTCAGAGTGATTGTTTTCTATCCCAAAGTTGCTAGGCTTTCAAGAAGTAAATCTTAAGATGAATTTAAGAGAAGGGGAAAGTGACAATAGAAGAGAGTACTTGCTAAGCTTCCACTGTGAGTTAACTATGTACCCAGCCAGGGAAATAAACTCAGAGACTTAAGTAAATTGCTTAAGACTATGCATCTCGTAAGAGCTGAGATTCAAATGTAGTTCTATGATTCCAAAGCCCAAGTTTTCCTGCTGCCTCCAAGAATAGCCTTCTTTTTTCTTACTTATAAGGCCTTAAGACATGGCAAGAACTAGGAACTATTATAGTTTCCAAAGGTTCAGTGGGTCCCTGCAAATTCTAGAAGTAAAAATAGTATTTACTGAAAATATCATTTCCAGGAGTAGGGGCCTGAGTACAAACCAGTGATTCTCAATTTTTTTTTTTATCATATCAGAATCACCCAAAGAGCTTATAACATATGCTGATTTTCACAGGTTCTGATTTGACAGGTCTGGACTAGGTCATTCTGAAAGGTATGTGTTTGTAGGGGGTGTCTAACCCATCCACTGAGAAACGCTGGTATTTGCTATGAATTTCCTGGATGAATATGGGCAGAAAAACCACCTTGACATTTATGTGACACCTTCCAGTACCACAGCAACCCCCAGCCCCTCCCCTGCCCAGGCCAGCTCATGGCCTTGAGCCTTCCTTATGACAACAGGGGCCACCCTGCCACTGGCTTCCAAGCCCTCAGTGTCAAAGGCGAACGTGAGATCTATTTCACCAAACCTATGAATGTCAATGACTAAGGAGTAAAGGCCTCTGCAGAGGCCTCAGAGCTCGATCAATTCAGTGCCACCTCAGGTTTTTTCCTGGGTGAGAGCAGTACAGAACCAGCTTTGGAATTCATGTGCCTTGAACCTGCATGGGGGTAGATTTTAGGTGAAACCCCACCAAACAACAGATGCTCGCCAGCGTGAATTCTCATCCCACAGGGGTTTAGAAAGGCTCTACTTTGCAAAAGTAGGGAAAGTTAGAAGGATCTGTCTATGGTGAAAGGAGGATGTCGTCTTCAGTGATATCACCATTTGTTAAACAAACATTTCCTGAACATGTCCTACGTGGCAAGCACTGGTCTGATTCTGGGGATACAGCTGCGAGCAGGACTAGTCCTGGCCCTCCAGGAATCTCCCCTGATGACCAGTCCTGACAGCTGCCTCTCACCACCTAGCAGCCTGTGGTCTGTCCTTTGTGTCAGCTCACTTCACCAAACTCACCTTGGCTCTGCTTAAAACCCACCTGTATCTCCTTCTTTATAATAAAATAGTTACAGCTCCAGTTCAGAGTACTCAAGTCCAAGAGGAGAGGGTCATCTCCCTTTAATTTTAACTTAAGAAGGAAGCTGCCCTCTCAGCAGTTTTGCCAAAAAGAAAAAAATCTTTCAGCAAAAAACTGCTCGTAGAAACAGAAAGAAGTGAGGGTGCGTTTGTTTCCATGCCTAGACCTGGGCCTTCTATGGTCAAAGACCGCATTCAGTCTCAGACTCTAACATATGACCCTTCTGGCATTTACTAGAAGAGCCCTTTATAGCTGCTGGCATTGCAGATGGGCAGATCCAGGCGACTGACACAAAACCACATCCAGCCAGGCCATGAAGATCATGGGCACGTGGTCGCGATTAAGAATTACTCCTGTGGTCATATGTGATCTGGATTTTGGAGGAACTCAAGACAACTTACTGGGGATATATTTTACTTTCAGAGGCATCTGGTCAGTTTTAAGAGTCATCTTCCTTAATATGCCCTTTTCTGGAATATGGGGCAAGATGCTTGGAGCTCACAAGTTAAGGGCATCACTTTTTTGGGGAGATGGAACCTGCAGTCAACTTAGGACCAGGAGTCCCAGATCTTTTGCTAACTAGCTGCATGACTTTGGATAATTCACTTAACTTTCCTGAGCCTCAGTTTCTTCTGTAAAATGGAAGAAGTACTAACCAGTTCACGGGTTCCTCATATCCAAAGATGGCTATATAAAGGGGGAGGCTATTCAGAATGTGAGTTGCTATGTCTAGAGGATAAAGCAATGTTCCTCTTTGCTGGACAGACCAGGCCGTACTCCCACACCATCATTTTATCCATCCTCACAGCATTTCTGGGAGATGGAATTTTCTATCCAGATGAGAACTGGAAGCCTGAAACTTTGGAGAAGAGTCTTGACTAAGATCACACAGTGTGCTGATGAGAGAATGGGACAGGAATCCAGCCTGCCTGGAAGCCCACACTGGATCAAATATAAGGTGGCAAAAGCTTAACTGAATGCAAAATTTGCTTAGAGATAATATGGAGAAGTGACTCATCAATATAACAACAGATGCAGAAAGGAGAGTTATCACCTGAAATTAAATTTCAACCCAACAATAAATAAAAACTCAGAAGTCACTGGAGAAGTCTCTAGTGAGGAACTAGGATGCTCGCAGTATCTGCACTCTCTCTTATTAAACTCATAAACCAAGGAGAATGAATCTTACCCCTATTCCTACCACCACCACCTGAATTTGGGTCCTTATGGTCACACCCTGGAACATCTGCAATGCATGTTACAGCTGTCCCTGGCCTCTGGTCTCTCTCTGCTTTGGTCTTTCCTGTATACCACCCGCTAGTCTACCCCCGACACCTCTGTGATCATGTCATTCATCTGCTTAAAAATGAGCCTCCCCACTCCCTACAAAGGACAAAGTCTACACTCTTCATTTGAAAATTAAGGCCCTAAAAATCTTGGCCCAAGCTATCTTTTCTGTCCTTACCTCCTGCTACTAGAACTCACTACTCCAGAGGTATGACCTTGACCTTTCCCATCTCAGGGTCTGTGGTCAGATTACCCTCTTCACTACAATGAAGACAGCCCAGCTGTCCTTCGAGATCTAGTAAAATCCTTTCTTTATGAAACCCTCCAAGGCCACTCACTTGACAGAAAATCATATTCATGAACTTAGCATTCATGGTCTGTTATCAAGAGTTGTATAACCACTGCATCCAGTTCACCTCTCCCGTTGTCTTTGGAAACTAATTAGACTTTGCCTCCACCACTTCAGTGTCACTGCTCTTGTCGAGATGATTACAATGCCGAGCGCACAGCAGTTAGTTCCCACTGCTTACCTTACGTGGCTATCGGCAGCACCTGATTCTGCTGTTCACTCCTTCCTGCCTGAGACCTTTCTCCACTTGGCTTCCAGGCTGCCAACCCTCTGGGTGTTCCTCTTTGTTCCTGGTGCTCCTTCTCCATTTCCTTTGCTAGACCCTCCTCACTTGCCCAGTCTCCAAAAGTTGGAGGGTCTCAGGGCTCAGTGCTGGGCTCTCTTCTTCTCTATCTACCTCCACTCCTTAGGTGGTCCCATCTAGTCTCCAGGCTCAAAAACCACCTATGGCTGACAACTTTCAAATGTGCAGATCTATTTCCTATCTCCCTCCTGAACCCCAGATTAGGTATTCACTATCTACCCATTATCTCCAGTTTGATATCTAATGGGTACTTCAAACTGAAAGTGCCCCAAACCAAAGTGACTTTACCCGCAGAGCTGCACGCCCGTTTAGTCCACAAATGTTACAGTCACCCTTGGCTCCTCCCTGCCTCTCACTCCCCACATGTGATTCAAATCTTAGTCATTTGACTCTCACAACATAATCGGAATCTGACCACGTCCCTCCACGGCCACGGCTGCTACCCTGGTCTAAGCCACTGTCACCTCCCACATGTATTTTCAGAAAAGCCTACAAGATGGTCTCTGCTTCCACTCCCGCCCTCCGCCCCTGGTTTTGGCTCAACCCAGCCCCAGGGAAAATCCCACTAAAAGCTAAGTGAGATCCCACCACTACCCCGCTCCAAACCCTTCAGGTTTCCACCTCTCAATATAGTCCTACCCTCACCCGGGAGACTCTCCGTACCTGGCCGTGGCTGCCTCTCTGCCTCACCTCTTACCACGTCTTTGCTCACCGAGTTCCATCCGCACAGACGCCCTGCTCCTCCTCCAACAGGCACAGCACGTTCCCACTTCAGGGCTTTGGCTCTGGCTATACCCAGAGGTTCTGCCTCTTCCCCCTGATTCCTATAATTCTTCTAGGTCTTTTTATCCATGTCATCTTACCAGTGAGGTGCTACCTGATCATCCTATACAAAACAAAACAACCTGTCCTGCCTCTCCCTGCCCCCTTGTCTTCTGTGCTTTTCTCCATAGCCTGATCCCTGCCTTGTCTGTTGTCTATTTGCTGTTTACCTGTTGCTGCCTGTCTGTCCCTATGACAGCGTAAGCTACACGGGCACTGCTGTCTCCCCAGTGCCTAGAACAGTGCTTGGCAAAAAACAGGCATACGGTGAATCTTTTTCTGAATCACTCAGGTCAAGGTTCATCATTTATGTCATTAAAAGCATATTATTAGAAAATTTGATATGAAACTCGTGAAACATAGGTGGCATATACAGGATAAAACAACTCCAATGGCAAATCACACATTTTTCCTTATTTTTCTTCTTCAAAACACTTAAGAATTTTGTTTTCCCCATACACACAGCAAGTGATAAAATATCACTAGAGTGAACCTCTGACTTAATCTATGCCTTAAACAAGACCAATGAGACTAAACTATGAAGAGTACCCAACTGAAGGCTCTGAAAATGGTTCAACCTCCTGACCTGGCATAATACCCTATCCTTTTTAGGGGATAAATGGACATTTTTAGAAATGCTCAATTGGGGCTCGCCTGTACAACACCTAAACAAAGGCCAACATGTACAGAACTCAATTAAACTCTCTGGGTTTAACTAACTGCCTCATTTTACGGTTGCACAGTGGAGATGCACTTCTCAACTGGCATGGATCCCAGCTCACTGAATTGAACAGAACAAGACTCTATAACATAACGCTGCAAGAAAACACGAGAATCAAGGTGAAGACAGAAAGGTTTCTGACTCCCTGAGGACCTCAGTGGGATCTTAGGGTGACCCTCGCTTGTGTCTGTGTGCTCAATGCTGCCTGGGGACTCCGTGTGTTTAGGGGTTCCACGGCCATGACAAGAGCTCGGGTCCTGCGTTTCTGGGATTAGAGGCAGGAGACCAGACATGGAAACGAGGAGGAGGTCGGGGGAGGATCTGGGCAGCTGTGGGGGACTCAGGTCTGAAACCAAGAGATGAGTGATGCAGCTGACACAAAGATGCATTTGTAGATGCGGGGAAGGACACGGGCACAGCGGCTGGCTGGGGCGTGCTTAGTGGCTACGTTCTGTGTGGGGAGAGATGGAAAGTTCAGCTGAGGGCTTGGGAGAAGGCTGCGGGTGACAGTTACGGGGACTGGCTAGAATTGATGAACTGAAAAAAGGATGAAGCAGAACTATATTCTTTAAATGCAGGTCTTCCATGTTGGTTCTGATACATATTCACATTGCAACAGCTCTTAAGCATATCCCCTACTGTGTCTGACCTTGGACCTTTTTCCATAGGCTAGTCCAACACTGCACTAGAACTGTGCTACTCTGATAGGGTGAGTGTCATCCATAGATCAGTTATATCTGTAAGGCCACAGTGCCACTAAAGGTTAGAGAATATAAATCAGAAGAACCAGAGCAATCCTGGCATGGAACTAAAACCTGGCCCTAACCCGGATGGTCACCGTTTTCCAAGTTGCCCCCCGGGGTCTCTGTGTGGGAGGACCTTAGCTAGGCTTGGCACAGCTGAGCCACGTGAACTAGTGAGTGAGCGAGCAGGTTCTGGCCCTGCTCTGGTCTCATCTTACATCCACGTTACAGCTTGACAAATGCAAGTGTGGTGGCTTAGATACCTGGACACATTGGGCAGCAACTTCCTTCCACATTGATGGGCTCGACGCAGGGCAGAGGCGGGCAGCTGACGGTCGAGCAGAGGGTCTGGCCCTGCAGGCAGTAGCAGTGGGTGCAGCTGTCAAGGTCCCACCGCTCCTCATCGGCATAGGCCTTCCCGCTGAAGTGGCACACCACCTTCTTTGGAACTGTGTCTTCTAGTGGAAAGAACAGCACACGGTGGAGCTGCTTGATGTGACGAAGCATACTATCTTATCTACATGAGAGATATGCTTTGGGATTTCCAAACCCAGCGAAACTTTTGTTTCCCCAGTCCCCTCTGGCCATTGTCCCAGGAGGACCCTCAGAACTCTCATCCTGTGGCCTGAACCCGACCCAGGGCTACTGAGGCTGGCACAGGGTGGCAACTACAACAACCAGCTGGGAATGATACCCACTGGGTAAGTGTCACTAGATTGTCATCTAGAAAGAGATGAAGAGATTGATAAAAAGTACAGTGGAGTAAATTTACAGAAATTCTTTCTTTTAGTTAATGTTTTTTGCAAATGATACACAGGAATAGTAAGGAATGGTAATAGCAACATCACAAGGACCTAGCAGGTTTCCTCTGCAACCCGAATGGGAATTAGCACTGAGATAGCCACTTTCATCTTGCCGTGATGCTGCATGGATTTCTCTCTCATCCACAGGACATTTCTACTTTCAAAACATTTCATTTCAATCTACTTTAAAAAATAACTTCATTTCAACCATAGTTTCAGCAAACTATGCTTTTTGAGAACAAAATATTTTTAAAGAGCTATCTGCATGTACAGTATGGGGACTTAACAGCTTAAACACCCTGTTCTTTATTTTTTTTTCTATTCCCGTTTGCCACCCTCATTTCCTCCCTCGCCCAAACTTTTCCTTGAAAGTTTCTTTCTCTTTGACTCAATGCCTTTTCCTGGTGTGCTTGAACTTACTGACTTACTAGTGGTCACATTTCACAGCCAGTAATTTCTCTCTAAAGCTCAAGAATGGTGGGTCAAAGTGAGGCCCAGTGACCAGTGGTTCCAGCAGCAAAGCAGAGATGGGCACACGAATGGAGAGACGCAGTTGGGCGGGGACACTTCCTGTCACCAGACAGGCCAACAGCTGGACAACTCCTGCTAATCTGGGGAAACTTGATGCTCAGATTCGAAAGGCAGCTCCACTCACCACTTGTCACTAATAAGTGAAAACCTACAAAGGAATCTGGAAGGAAAGTTCCTTAGGAAAGCAGTGGTCCCCAGGACTCGGGGTTTTTCCTGGAAGTCATCTGGGAAGCTCATGAAGGGACAATGTCCATTGAACAGACACCAAGGACAGAACCCAGCATGTCCCGGGGCACAATGAAGAGCCATTGTCTCTGAGCAGCTCCAACACTCTGCAGCTGAGTGCTCCAAGGTGGCTGGAAGCTGCTCTCTGTGAAGACTCAGTTTGTGCTTCAGACTGAGCTTTTCTAGAGGAGGGTCACAGACGGAAACACTTGCTCTCCACATTTTCCTCTTGTCAATTACAGTCGTTCCTCAGTATCCATGGGGGATTGGTTTCCAAGACCCCCGTGGAAACCAAAATCCATGGATGCTCAAGTCCCTTGTATAAAATGGTGTAGTACTTGCATATAACCTACCCACATCCTCCTGCATATCTTACATCATCTCTAGATCACTTATAAATACCTGATTTGACATAAATGCTATGTAAATAGTTGTTATACTACGTTTTTTAATTTGTATGCTTTTAATTTTTTTGGTATATTTCTGATCTGTGTTTGGCTGAATCCATGGATGTGGAACCCATGAATACGGAGGGCAGACTGTGTGCAAGCATACGCGTGCACCTTTTTAAACAGCACTAACAATGTCTTATTACTGTAATATTTTTCCTTCCATAGATATAAGTCTCAATCCATCAGGGAGTGTTACAAGCAAGCACAGGAAGAAATTTACTCCAAGTGTAAAAATGCGTAATCTTTCTGTTCTCAACATTTTCTATTGTTTCTCTCATTACTACTGCCTAAGGTTCAACAAGGGACATTAAGTAATCACAGGAAGTTCTAGTTGTAATCAAAAATCCATTTTTCAATATCTATTAAAAAATGTATTTCGCTGTGTTTGTAAATATTCCACAGAAAATTTTCTGGTGCACTGACTGTTGGGATAAAAGCTCATCTGAAGGCTTTCAAACCAAACTCATGACAGAAGTTTTTGCTAATATGGAATACTTAAAGGAAGTGATTTCATTCAGATATCCAAAATGTACATGTCAAATCAGCGAACAGAATCATCCAATGAGCCTAATTTAAGCAGTACTCTGGCCTCTAGCCAACACTGCATTGAGGACAATAGTTTTAGCCATCAAATCTAGAGCCTGTTACGCAGACTCTAGGAAACAATTCTTCACAAAGCAGTATTAATGATTATATTTTACACAAACCTTGGTCCACAGGATGGACCAATATCACTGAATAAAATTTGAGTAACGGTGTTATGTGCAAGGAAATGAGAAAGGAGATGGTGAAACTCCTCACCCGAGTAGTCCATCACTCTCTGCTGCACCATCTCTTGGTGCCAGTCCTCTCCTGGGAGACAAGGAGGAAAGGGATGAGGTATAAACACAGAAAGGGAGGACTTCATAAGAAGGGGTTCAACTCAAGGCCAAGCCCTGGTCTGGATTTTCTTAAGATGTAGGCATTACATCTTAAGGTATTTAATTAGCTAATGCTATCACCAATATTCATGAGGTTAAATTATTTCTTTAATTAGGTTAAGAGGTTAAAAACAGTAATTACATGCTAAACATTATAAGGGCATTCCTTAATTTAACAAACTTTTATCATCAGAGCTAAAGAAGGCATGGCCCTGACCCAGAGGACAGCACAGAAATGGTGGGAATAGGCCTGGGGATTGGAACTCCTTGCCAAAGCCCAGAGCCTGGTGTCTGAATGTCTGACGTGAATTAGACATGGAACTGGACAACATGGAGGGCAGAACCACTAGCTCTCCTGAGGAATTGGGAAGGCTTCACCCAGGATTTGATGTGTGAATTTGACCTTGAGGGATGAGTAGGAGAAGATGAGGAAGCTGGAGGGAGGGCATTCCAAGCAGAAGGTGCCATGTTGGAAGGACAGTGAGATGTGTCAGGACTGTGTAGGGTGTCTGTGTGTTTGGCATGGCTCGAGATGAGGTTGGGATTGGATTGTAAAGGGCCTTGAATAAGAGCTGAGAAATTGAGATCCTTTCCTGTAAAGGAGGGGAAGGGCTTTATTAGCTTTGCTTTTAAAAAGAGAACTCTGGAATATGACAATATGGAAGTCTAAATGGGGTAAGGAAATTGGGGACACTGTCCAAGTGGTGGTGATGCACCTAGATGAAGGCAGAGGTGGTGGAGACGGAACGGCAGGGCTGTATTGGAGAGCTATTTCTGAGAAGCAAGCATCAGGATATGGATAGGGAGGAAGAGGGAGGCATGAAAGACGACCTCGTTTCTTGCATGGGAGGCTAGGCAGAGGTAATTCCAATATATGAGTCATTTTCCTGCTTTAAGAAATAGACAGTTGGTGACCTTGTCAGGGACCTGGTCAGTCCTTATGAAACTGCTCCAGTTATTCCAGTGGATCAACCAGAGCTGCAGTGATTGACCCTCTAACTCTCGGCCTCTGTGTGAACATGGCTATGACGCTGCCACAAGGGTAGAACTAATTTGGGGCTCATGAAGGTAAAAAGAGGACAAGTTTTAGATAGTCACTAGAAGCTACAGGTAGACAAATGCCAGTGGTGGGGGTGTGGGGTAACAGGCAAAACTGGCAGCACCATCTGTATATCTTTAAAACATTTACACTCCTTTGATTCAACAATTCTACTTCTAGTAATCTATCCCAAGGATATCATCAAAAAAGGTCTAAAATATCAGATATTCATTACAATATTATTTATAATAGCAAGAAATTATGCAAAAAAAATCTGTGTCTAACAATAAAGGACTATTTAAATGACTCATGATATAATTATATGAAAGAATACTGTGCAGCTATTAAAATCTATCATATATAGTATAAGCTCAACCATGTAAAGATGTAAACTAAAAACTGCCTAGAAAGAAATGAAAAGTTAACAGTGATTATTAGAATCTAGGGTGAATTTTTCTCTTTAGCTTGCTTTCTTTTTTTTTTTTTTTACAATGAACATGAGTTACTCTTGTAATGAGTCAAAAATAGATAAAATGAAAATCTCAAACATAGAGACATACATGCATGCATCATCCCCCTGCCCCCTGCCCCCACACGAGCATAATGAAGGGAAGAGCTTAGACTGAGGCTGGCTGTCATGAACCTGGCCATGCAGTGTGGTGCTGTCTGAATAATACTGACCCACGTATAAGAATTTCAACAGACTGGTCAAAACCACAGAAGACATGTCCGACAGCAAATGCTGAGCTACAGCATAACATAGGGTTTATGTAAATACTCATTCAGTAATTGTATGAGATTATTGTCTAAAAGAGTATCTATAAAATGACATAGGAGAATGAGTAACTACCCTGAATGCCTTGGAGATGATGGTTAAACGAAGAATTTTTGACTACATTATCAGGTGAAACTAAAGTTTCTCATTTTATTTGGTTACCAAAATAAATCCTTTTCTAAATTCAATGAAGATTAAAAATTTAAAATAGCAAAATGATGACAAGGAACCCAGTGAAACCCATTAAGTTGGAAGCCCCACAGAGACACGGCCCCAGGCTCTGAGCATAGCTGCTCACAGGTGGAGTCAGTTTCACCAAGTCTCTGGGAGCACCCACGGCCACAGTGACACTGTTTCTCTGCAGGGAGTGGGCTGACTACCATGGACCTACTTTCCAGGTACTTCTACCAATTTATCTCTGTTCCATTCAGCTTTACTCATCACTGATTATCTCAGAAGCATCTTGCCTTCAACTTCAGTTCATTTGCAACTGAGTTAATTCAGACCTGAGATCAGGAAACTATCTTATTAGGTTTAAAAAACAGGTAGGTAGAGCACAGAGATTGATACCAATCAACCGCCACTTGACAGCACTGGCAGAACCCTCTTCATGTTGTCTCAAACGTGCCTGGGGCTCTCCAGGTAGACTTTTTTGGCCACCCAACATCTTCAGGACTTGGTGAAGCACAAGCTGGTTCTAATTCTCTGACTTGGGGTGAGCCACAGTTCGCAGTGGACATATGACACCAGGGCCAGCACGTCTGAGGATGGGGACTCCAAATGCACCAGTCTCCAATCCACAGCGAGCTCCAGTTCAGAGATGGCAGCAGAGAAATGCTTCCTGCTGTTGCTTGCACGGAATGGTCTTCTATGAGATTTCCTCATTTAATCAGTTTGAATCCCAACATCAATACATTTCATAATGGCAAATTTTGTTTCTTCAAACATGCTTTAAAACAAAATTACATTTGACCTTAAGACATGGGTTAAATTCTACTGAACTTTCATGCGACGTAAATAGAAGACTCTTAGTTTTAGAAAAACCCTGACTAATTTTTACCAGGGTGGCTGCTATCTGGCTCAGATTAGACTTTAGTTAGTGAGGCTTTATAAAAATATTTTTACTTTTGATTAAATTTTACCTGAAAGGCCAATGATCTAAACAGAGGCCTGAAAGTATAGAGTGAATTTCAGCCGCCTGATGGATCTTAGTGTCCTCATTTCTTTCCCTAGATGTACTACCTCCTTCAATGGCACATTGGGGTTAATCTGAGAAAGCTCCACTAGGATGTCTTAGAAGCCACTAGGTTTACAGGGAGACATGGTAGCTATTCTATGCAATTTGCGGTTCTAAAAAATGTATCAATAAAGTCACTGTAGCTTTTTGGGGAAAACAGCATAGTCTAATTGAAAGTACATATAAAACCATTTTAAGGACTCCAGCCTGAACAGGGATGTAGAAATAGAGACCGGGAATATCCAGCTAAAAATAATCAAAACAATTTATATTTGGCTATTGGAGTTGTGTCATTTAATTCTAACTGCTATATTTATCGCTCCAACTGGTTTGCTTATGCTGACCATGGCATTAAGTTTTATTCTTCAACACCTAATAATAATCGTAGATTCTACTTACTGAAATGCCCACTATGTATCAGGCTAAGCACTTTATGAGAGTCAGTGCCATTTGATCTCCACAGTCCAATGGGACAGGGTATTGTTTCAATTCCACAGAAAACGGAGGCACACAGAGATTAAGTCACTTGTCCAAGGTAAGTGGTGGGGTGAGGACAGGAACTGCAGGGTCTGGCTCCACAGTCCCCACCTGCCTTCTGCCTGCCACGAATCCAATAGGATAACCTGAGGGAGGGCTACTTGCCACACAAACAGAAGTCTGCTCACTGACTCTCAAAAACGGGCTCAAATTTATCTTTGTCTTCAAAGGTAAGTTATCCTTCAACTGACTGAATCATACGTGCGGCACAGTCCCATCAAGCAATGGAGACAACAAAGTGGTTACTGAGGACTCACCATCCTTAGGAAAATCTCCATTTAACACTTCTCTCCCGGCCGCACCACCTCCCTCTCCCTCAGGAAGAGGGTCAGAGGGGAATGTTCCAAGGAAAACATGAGGTATGACACTAATATAATAAAGTTTATTTTTAAAACAAACACATCAGGACTTACATATCCAAACTAGTGTGATCCCCTTCTAAGTAGTCCTTGTAAGCTATAAATGTATTCCAACGGTACTGCCGCTGCTTCGCACAGCTTTGGAATTTTCTTTTTGCGATGACATCCAGGGTCAGTTTTGAAACACGCAAAGAAAGTTACTATTTTGTGGTCACACCTTGGTTTAGATCAGCTTTGGTATTTAGTATCCTCAGCTCTGACCTTTATGTCATCTGTCAGATTTAGCCTGAAATGATCTTTGGCCTCTTTCACAGGACGAAAAGTTGCTTCTCCAATCATCATCGACAACCCCCGTCAGGCCTCGGCCCTCTGCCACGGCGGTGCCTGCCATAGGGCTCTAACTCATGGACTCGGACAGAAGTCTTATCTTTTTTGGATTCAAATATGAACAATGTTATCTTGCACCACGTATGATTATGATAAAAATATGCAACGTCTTTCAGTGGTAGAGTTTAGAGAATTCAACTATGAGTTTCTTTTCCCCCTAGTTTTCCTCAATTCTGGTTGATATAAGAGGAGGGAGAAGTGTCCAGGCCTTGAAATGTTAATTCCTTTCCAGTTAACTCCTTCAACTGTTTAAACTTTGCTGTCTCACTTCTTTTCAAGATAAGAGAAGCAGCCTTAACAGGCTGTTAAGGCTGGACTTTGTTTTTACTCTTCAGCTACTTTAATTATGCCATAAGGCTAATTAACAGGGTGCGGGGGTGGGGGAGCTAGAACTGTGTTGTTTTTTTCCTTTAGAACTGTGGTCCCCAACCCCTGGGCTGCGGATTGGTACTGGTCCTGGTCAGTGGCCTGTTAGGAACTGGGCAGCACAGCAGGAGGTAAATGGCAGGCAAGAGAGCGAAGCTTCATCTGTATTTACAGCCACTCCCCATCGCTTGCATCACTGCATAAGCTCCGCCACCTGTCAGATCAGTGATGGATTAGATTCTCATAGGAGCACAAACCCTACTGTAAACTGCGCATGCGAGGGATCTAGGTTGCGTGCTCCTTATGACAACCTAATGCCTGATGATCTGAGACGGAGCTGAGGTGGTGATGCTAGCACTGGGGAGCAGCTGCAAATACAGATTATCATTAGCAGAGAGGTTTGACTGCACAATAAATGTAATGCACTTGAATCATCCCAAAACCACTCCACCCCCCAACCCCGGTCCGTGGAAAAATTGTCTTCCATGAAATCGGCCCCTGGTGCCAAAAAGGTTGGGACCGCTGCTCTAGAAAGAGCCAATTTAGTAACTCAGGAGTCACTGATGTGGTAGCACAGCCCTTGCTTTGAATCTGACCATGAAGTACCATATATATTAGCCCCTGAAAAGAAAACATCGCCAGATTTTTTCCTGTCTTTCCTCTGTGGAAGGACATAAAACCCCAAATCTACTCTAACCTATGTTATAGTTGGATTTTTCAATTTCTGCCTAGGAGACAACTTTCTTGTAGAGATGCCTCAGGTTCTAAATCTGGTTCTGGTAGTCATGAAGTCAGAGTCTTGGTGTGGGAGTTAACTTCCTGGGAGGAAGTCAGCCTGCTTTAGAAATTGCATCAGTTCTTTCAAATCTCCTGTGTACTATTTAGAGTTCTGAAAAGTAATGTACTGTGGGGTCCTGGTAGCCAAGAAGCTACATGGAGCTCATAATCTCAGAATAAGTCCCACTGCAAAACACTCCAACACAGTACTACAGTGGCATTTGTTCCTTCTACACGTCGAGATGGAGGGCTCCCTGAGCGCACCGTCCTAAGCACTGGGGACACAGCAGTGGACAGGGCATTCAAGGCCTCTGCCTCTGGGGAGATGCTCCTGGATCCAGAGAATCTCATCAGCTTTGAGTGAGTCCACATCCAAATGGATGTGCCAAATGTTTGGATAAGATACATCAACAGAAGACCCTGCTAATACCATTACACTTCAATTTGGGTTCTTAAGTTTGAGGTCCAAGGGATTTAAAGAAAATGTTAGTGAAATCATTTAGGCAGGTGTAAAAAGGTACCATGTACATTGTGGGTAGCAAGAGATTTAGAAAAGGGAGTGAGTGGTAAAGGCAGCCAGGTTATTACCAATGACACAGCTGACGTGGGTGAGCAGAGGGGAAGTACTTGTATCAATGCACTACAGTGCTCTTCTCTAACTCACAAAGGAGTAAAATACCACTTCTTATCTCATATTTTACTTTCTCTTAACTAACAAGACACCTAGGACCCTGGCCCACATGTCATTTTTGTTTC
Source organism: Daubentonia madagascariensis (assembly GCA_023783475.1). Taxonomy (NCBI): domain Eukaryota; kingdom Metazoa; phylum Chordata; class Mammalia; order Primates; family Daubentoniidae; genus Daubentonia; species Daubentonia madagascariensis. Next base: position 31,006,521 of record JAKFHU010001035.1, on the reverse strand, counting down.
TGTATCATTGGGCACATGCGGGGCACAACCTCCACACTTGGGTGATAAATGGAATGTGAGCACCTCCTGTTTGAGAAATTAGCTTCACTTTTCTTTTTTAAATATAAAGAAGAGACTTAAATGGAAATCGCAGTGAAGCAGGAATCTGAGGAAATAATGTACAGACCACTATGAACTCACAGACACAGAAGATGACAACTGATTTTGAATATTCTGGCTCACCGGGCCTTCTGTACAAGAATGTAAAGATGGAACTGAATTGGAGTCTTGGTAAAAATGAATGCAGGTGGCCTAGACGATTGCAATGAGGCAGAGATTTAATACACAGTAATTCTGTCAGCAAATGATTAAAGGCTTTTGGCTAAAAGTACAAAAAACGTTTATTGATTTATTAAAAACTTGAGTCTTTTACCTTATAACTTTTAGCTTCTAATAAAGAAAACATTTGATCTTAATCCATCTTTATAAAAAGAAAAAAAACAAGATAAATGTTGTCATGGAGGCTCACTCCTTCCTCTATATAATGTCTTATCTTAATTGCTGTAAAAGCACATATGGCCATAGTCTTAAGACCTTTCTTAGAAGTCCATGTTTGGATTTTACTTTATTTCATCTATTTCTTGGGATGGGAAGTCTAAGTCTATTTATACAGGTCAAAAGAGCCTTTCAGTTTTCTTCAACATGCTGGAAAGAAGCAGGTGACTGCCCAGAGTTCCAAGTTAATAGAGGAATTATAAATTTTCCCAGTTCCACAAACAGAAATCTCACCAAACTGGTAAACACAGTGACTTGTGGCTGATTCCTACTACACGCAAAGAGGACACAATTTCTCAGTAAGAGAGCTTAATCCTTGTATTAAGCATCTGTTTCAGGCCAATTAAGCACTTCATGGATAGAAGTTCAAGGAAACATTTTATTTTCAACTTTAAATGTAGTCTCATTTCATAGCAAGGCTTACAATCCAAGGTGCATCTATAGGTACATGGACATTATACACAGAAATCATTTTGGAAATATATAAGTGTAGCCTAAAAGGCAGGCAGGAATAATGAAAGATCAAGGTGGCCCAAATAAGAAGGGAAAAAATATAATTTCCTTCAGGACTTAAAAGAAGTGATCGATGTAAACGTCAGCGTATAGCATCGTAAGAAAACCTTGAGGTGGAAGCCACTGGATGCCCCAGATCGGCCAGTTTCTGCACCTACAGGAGATGTTTCATTTGGTCATGGTTATAATTCCTATTAGGAATCCTCTGCCAGTAGCCTCCAGAGGGTTCTCATCAGAGGAGGGGTCTCCCTCCCCACCACCAACCATTGGAGGGCACAAAATCAGGTTTGGCCTCCTGGACAGAGATAAGAGAAAGCACATGTGGGTGGCTCTCTCTGGAAACACCAGTGCCAGTCTCCCCTCTGTGCAGCAGACCTCCCTAAAATGAGAATGTGGGGCTGGAGCTCAGAAAAAGATGATGCAGCTCAGAGGTTTCCCCAAGTTAACCAGGACTTGATTTCTGTTTACACAGTTGGAGGCCTAGAAAGGACACTGAAGTGAGAAGAGTAAGCTGCTTACGGGAGAAACAAGATGGGATGCTTCCTAGGGTGTAGGGTAAGACCCAAACTGAAACCAAACACTCCTTATTTTTGTTGTGATAACTTTAGACCAGTTCCAAAGGTACTACAGTGCACAACAACCAGAATGTTTTTATTCTTATGCCCTCCCTCTAAACGACACACAGAAAAGCATCCTGTTTCCCTTGCCTTTCCTTTAAATCTCTTTAGCACTAACTGTGACAACGTGGGCTTCAGTGTAGGGGTCACAGTAACTGAAAGTTCTGAAGAATGTGCTACAGATATAAAACATCCCTTCCCTATGAGAGTATGTCCTGATTATAAATGTCACGTACTCTGTTTCTAGGAATCACAGTGATCATGCACAGTAAGTTCATGGACTCCTCAAATGGCACTAGCCTCTTAAAGTAAACAAAAAATAAAAAAGCCCCATTTTCTCCCTTCTGATAATGTCCAGAGTCATGAAAGGACAGTGAGGTTTGTGGGTAAAGCCCTGTCACAACACAGCTGAGCTACAGAAAGCATGGTGTTTCTACCTGGATCACAATAAGGTGACCCAAGTAGCCATAGTCTTTTTAAGATGAGAGTAGGCAGGATAAGGTACATCACTAAAGCATTATCTAAGATATTCTTACACTTCATAAGCTCATCATTGAGATGTCATATCCAGGCCTTTCTCTTGTAGAAAGCCAGGTATTGCATTTAATAGCAAGACATTAGAATCCAGCTGATGCATGTTACTCAATCAGCTGCAATCTGTGTTATAAGAGCTGTAATTCTACTGACCCAATGTATGTTCACATTGTGTTTACCACTTATAAAGTACTTTCACATATTATGTCACTTAATTTTCATAGCACCTTTGTGACGCATAGGACAATATTATTATTCCCATCTTATAGATGAGGAAACTGAGCTAGGGGTACATCATATCACTGAGAAATACAGCTAGAATGTGACAGAGCTGTGATCATAACCTTTTGGCTCCAAAAGAAGTTATCTTTCCAATGTGCAGAAGTTTTTAATTTTAAGAAAATACATTGGAGAAGCAGCTGTGAAAAATGTTCCAATGAAGATGCCAGTATCATAATATTATGGTTTAAAAATGCATAACATTAAATTCCATAGCTTGTCTATCTTAAATATACTGAATTAAATAGTTACTATATTTGATTCTTGGGCTGAGTTAAATACACAATGATCAACAGATGTTCCAAAGAGATTCTCTTTTTCTCTCTCTCTCTCCTTATACCTTTAAGATAGAATTTTGACAGAGTTGGTTTTAAACAAACAGAAATTCAAGCAAAAGGAATGCTATGTAATAGATTGACTTGATAGAAAGTATAGACACCTCCCTATTAAGGAGAAATATTATTTAATCATTTGCTAGTTGAAGATCACTATGGAGAAGATCACTATACAGCCACAGCACAGCCAACTGAGAATACAGTTAAAATGCAAGCCAAGCAAGCTTGTGAAATATCAGATATTAATAAATATATTAATATTATATAATAAATATTTTTAAAAAGCTAAGCTGTAATCAGAGGTACAACCTGTAAGAAAATCACTTTTTAATGTACTGTGTACCTATGGTAGAACTCATTTTCACAGCTCCTTAAAGATATGTGATACTTAAAGACACAAAAGATACTAGCCAGTAGTCCTGGCTACTAGAGAGGCTGAGCCAGGAGGATTGGTTGAGCCTGGGAGTTGGAGGTTGCAGTGAGCTGTGATCACACCACTGCACTCCAGTCTGGGCAACAGAGCGAGACCTATCTCAAAAAACCAAAAAACAAAAAAACTAGATGATTTGAAGGCATGTAATCAGAATAGTTTTGTTCACATGCAAGTTATGAATCATAGATATACTTATTATATATATACTTCATATAACATATTACAAATACATATGAATATAAATAGGTAAATATATATGTATTTATATTATATATAATAAATACAACAAATACCAGCCAAAAATAACTAACCTGTGACAAAAACTTTTTTTAAGAGACAAGGGTCTTGCTATATTGCCCAGGCTGGTCTTGAACTCCTGGCCTCCAGTGATCCTCCCACCTCAGACTCTCAAGTAGCAGGGACTACAGGCATGAGCCACTGGGCCCGGCTCAAAAACTTAAGAAAGATTCACTGACTCAGGAATTTCTAGCCAACAAATATGACTCAAATATCTGACCTCAAATATCTTCTAAAATAACACATGGTTACAAATAAATAAATACTTTCCAAATCATAATTTTCAACACAATATTCTATGTACTGAAGTGACATTTATGTCTTGGCCAACATAATAACTATTTACTCAAGATCAGTCCTGTTCTGATCTTGATCTGATCAAGACTGGCTTGATTGGGAACACACCTGAGCTTCTTGATTTCCAAGGTCAAAAGGTGTGATGCAGCAGTGAGATGGGCTTGAAGATCCCATAAATTAAACTAAGAAGGACTTTATGATCAAAGTGGTGCTCTTTCCTTGTAATATTTAACCAGAAATGACTGACCCCTGGACATAGGAAAGTTCTGCTGAAAGGCTCATGGTCCCCCTTCCAGAAACTGCTACAGTCTGGCACTCGGTGTGGGCAAATACATCAACACAAACATCAGAGCAAGGGTGATTGTGGCTGGGGTGAGGATCCCCACAGGCACAGTGAGAGCCGGGTGATGTGAGGGCTGCTGGCTTACTTGTTTGCCGTCCTCCTGGGAGTCACCGAATACAGATCTCATTGAAGCCCTGAAATAATTTTTGCTCTGGAAAGGTTCAAGAAAGGCAGTGTAGCATGTAGTCAGTGATAAGGCCATGGGATGCTTTCAACAAGTCCCATCTTGCATGGCCAAGTATGTCATAATGGAGGTATCTACTGTTTACAAGGAACCACATATCAAATCTGTTATCACCCATGAGAATTCCCACCAGACCTATTATCTCCACCTGATTCATACTCAAGTCATCTTTTGATTCTTGTTCCTCATCCTCTAAGCCATCATTACAGTTGAAAAGCCTATGAAAATAAAATCTTTGTGTGTATTTACGTAGGAAGCCAGAATACAAAAAATTATGGAATCAGAAGATGTTCCATTAAAATGATTAGGTAATTACTACTTAGTTTCTTTCTAGTAGAAGGATGAATTCCCTAATGATGGGTATTATATGTAATTAGACAAAGCTGTTCACTTTTCAAAATTAATCATCAATCCTATTAATTATGTCTGTATTACACATCCTATTAAATTAGCACACATAATATGAGGCCTTCACACATCAAAAGAGAAGCATTATCATTGCACATTAGTGACTTGATAATTTAGCTGAAAGGAACACAAATACTTGCAATTAGATGACTACTTTGGGTAGGATCACCACTCCTCATTTCTCTTATGGTAAGAAAAAAGGATACTTCACAAAGGTGAAAGCAAGCAAACCTTTTGTTCTTGACCACTACAAAAAAAGAGGTCACTTAAGCGGTAGGTTTGAGGTTTTTAGAGATTTATAATTTGATTAATTAGGAAGGAGGAGCCCTGCAGCCATAGAGGTCTGCATTATAGCCTGGGGTGAGGCAGTTTGTGCATTTTAACAGTGAGGAGGTATATATGATCCTGAGAATAGACAATCTGGGTTAAAACTGAGAAAGCCTAAAACAGGAAACAGTGCAAGCATGGGTCCTCGGTGCCCACTGGAAAAACAATCAGGTGCTTTAAGACACGTCACACGATGGTGTGTTTCCATTTTTTTCCTTTGCTAGGTGATCTTTGGATAGTGATCAAGGCTGTGCCACTGTGGCATGGCTGGAAACTGCCTTGGCACCCTCACACAGGCACCAGGCTGACGGGAAGTCAGGATCTCTTCGTTGATAAGAGAACAAGGCCAAAAGCAAACTGGAGAGTCAGATAGGAAATCCCCACATCATCACAGTCACGAACTGAACTTGACTTTGTATGCCTGGACATAGCAGGAAGAGGTAAGAAAGGATGAAGGCCATGCTAACAAGGCCGCCTGCAAAGTAAATATGAAGCAGACAGAAGGGGTTTAATGACTATTTCAACAACACACAGGAATCATGAGGATGAGGGAGTGAATAAGGCACACAGTTTCTGCTCATCAAGTGTCTGGTCTCCCTAACATGTTCCCCTGGAGATAAGTCATAGGTTTATATGATACAATCATACATGCATCAATGTTTGGGGGGGAGGGTCGTTGTGGAGGGAGGGAGATAGAAACAACACTTTCACTATACCATTATGAGTTCATATGAACCACATTTTAGCAAAAGTGTCTGCAATCTAACTTAAAATCAAAATCACAAATTTGGGCCAAATTGGTCTTTTCCTCCTACACTAAAGAAGAATGTGTAATCTAAATGATGCTGGAATTGGAATAGGAAGTATAAAGGCAAAAAAAAAAAAAGGGGGGGGACATAGAATACTCTGATTTGCAGGTTTCTTTCCTTAATTTTGAATTTGTTAAGCTGATTTTGTGAGACATTATTGTCTATTATCATAGGAAAACAAATTTACCAGTTGAGTAATTTACTAATTACAAATTTACCAATTAAGTAGCAAAACACAACAGGAAATTTGATCTAAACAAAACAATCAGAATCTTCAACACACGAGAGAGATCTGCTGCTAGATTTTTTCCTCTGACGGTAACATGGAATTTTCAGGCCTCCTGGGCTCTGGTTTCTGAAGTATGATCCCAGTTGACTTATGATCTGTTTCTTTTATTGTTGAAGTTCTCATATGTAAATATGGTGATAGAGGTTTTACTTTCCCCCTGCCCAGCCTGAAACAGTAGCCCAGTTAAATCTTTGATTTAGATCTCACCAAAGACAGTGCCATTTTTTTGTATGAATTTTGGTCAGCTCCTCAAAAAGGTAAGTAGCACTAAATCGGATGTATGCCTTGATACATTTTTGTCTCCATCTAGAAGCTATAAAACTTATGGGTAGTCCAAAGAAGCCAATACTAGCCACTAAAAGGTAGGGCTACCATGTACCAGTTTGTTTGGGACACTCCTGGTCTATTTACTATTGTCCCATCATAATTTTTAACAGCTCCCCTTTCACTCTCAAAAGCATCATGGTTTGAAGAATAAATTATATAGATGGTCACCCCTATTAAGAAGAGAAAATCTAGCTTTCAAAACGTAACTTTTATTACTCTTTGGCCATTACCTTGAGAAAATCTAGCTGTGTAAACTTCCTAAGTACAGATATTGTGTTTTTAAAATATCTTTCCATCTCTTATATACCAACATGCAGAATCAAAGGCTCAGAGAAAGTGGCCCTGTCTAGTGGCCAGAGGTCACAAGACAAGGAGAAGGAACTGTCCTCATGAACTTGAGTTATGGCCACCATTCTGCAGCTCACCTATGGGAACTGCCACAGAGCTCTGGGGCTAGAGATCTCTCTTTCTTCCCCAGGTACCACTCCAAATATATGCCTGACTCGTGTTTTGAAAGCACGCAGAATCTCCAAAAATAAATGCACAATACGTGAAATTACCAAAGCTTGCATAATTTTTCATTTGCTACTCTGATAATGGGTTCACTATTGGGCTGAAAGATGCCATTGTCTTTCATTTGACTTTATGAGCTTTACAGGATACAAAAGCAATAAAAGAGAGAGACAGCCTTGGGAGCAGGGACTGTCCTTTGTTAGAGTTGCCAGCTGTCTCAGCCTTGCCTTCTGGTCCCAGGAACAGCATCTGGCTTATGTCCACAGGACCAGTTTTGGTTTGGATGTTAGGGGCTAATAATATACACAGGCCCTCTGCTCAGAAGACGTATCACCTCAGGTCACAGGAAGGAGAGGGCTCTTCAGTTACTCAGGTCCCACTTTGTGTGCCAAGGACATCAACATGGGCAACCATGTGGTTTAAATAGAATCTACTGAGTGCTAAAAGATGGGAACAATTGGGGGATTGAATTGATATTTCATATTTAGTTCATCTCAAGGCAGCAGCAAGCTTTATACGCTAAGTGTACTCTAACATGGGACATGGTGTTTCTATGTGGGAGAAAAAGACCACTATAAATAAACAGGGTGGAGAAAGAGAGTTCTGATACTGAAAATCCTGAACCAGCAAAGGAGCCCAACAGGACACGACAGTGTTACAACATCATGACATTCTCAGGGAACATTTCTTTATTCTTAATGCATTTCATCTTGGAAGCACATCTTCCATACCTTTCTTCTGCTCCACGTTACTACATAGGGTCTGTGTGTCACATCAACCAGAAAAACCAATTTCACAAATAGGAACTGATCTAGGCAAATGGCTGTCAACGTAGATTTAGTGGCCACTGGTAGAGATGAAGGATTTTTTTTTTTGGTCTTACCTATGCAGTAGGGACAACACTGGCCTTTTCTCAAAACAGGTCTTTCACAGGATACAGAAGGGCAAGACTCCGAGTAACAGCTAATGATGCTATCCATGCACACACAGCTGGTGCAAACATCAGGCTTCCAGGACTCAGCTGCCAGGAATATATCCCCTTCATCATTTTTGCAGTAACTAGGCACACTCTCATTATGAGGTGAGGAAGACTGAAGAGGTTCATCTGGAAAAACGAACATACAGGTCAGCAAAGAAGATGCTGCAGGACACCAACTGTGCAAAAGAGTGAGTTTCACCAAGACTTATAAAAAGCACACCCTGTCACTATGGCTTTGGGTGCCTGCTTAAAAAAATGACTCAGTAACAAATCATGAAGTCTGATTCAAGCAGGGTTTTGAACTTTAAAACAAAATAACAAAGATCAAAAAAGACCTTTCACGGAGATTCTGTTAGTTGCTTCTGTAACACCCACTCTACCCTTCTTCTTTAGCTTAAAAAAATCCTTAATTTTCTTTGGGGTGGTCTCATGAGTTGGATCACAATGGGTGTAAGTCTATTGGACAATCCTGTTCCCTGCTTTCTAGTCTCCCCTGCAGCTAAGGGTGGCCACATCACCCAGTTATAGCTAATTGGGCCTAATGGCTACTGAAGGCATTCCTGGGAAGGCTTTCACTTTCCTTAAAGGCGGGTGGGTGTGTTCTACAATACCATCATCCTTCCACATTCTTCCTGCCTTGAATAGGAGTGTGTTGAATATAGCTGTGACATCCCTATCGTACCTGTAAGAGAAAGGCCTTGACATCACTGAGCCACTGAATCAATGCTGATAAACATCTGCTACCAAACTTCTTGTAATGTATGTAAAATAAACCTCTATTTACTTAAAAATTATAGCTGGGTTTTTTCTGACTTGCATCCATATGCAATCCTAACCAATAAAATACCCCAACAGATTTTCATTGTACCAGAATATCAAAAAACACCTACATGTAACATTCCAATGTTCAGGCATTCACATTAATGACTGAAAGATGAGAAATCTAAGTCACTCATAAGGTTACAACCACAGACAAGCCATCTGCAAGTCATCTGTGTCATTGCCATTTAAAGACATAGACCAGAGGGTCCCCCAGGTCAAGTCACGACTTGAAACAGAAAGGAACATCATCAGAAAACCCAGATATCTCCTCTTCAAATATTGGTATCCACTGAAATTAATGAAAACTGTAACCTCAAGCAGAAATCTGATTGAGACATAAGAAAGGAAAACGTAAGTTAACGTGAGTCAGTTCCTAGTTTAGACACTCAAGAGTCTAGAAATAGCCATGACAGTTCTACCTACCAAACCTCTATGATAACCACATTTTCTCAAGGGTTACATGATCAAAAGGGTTATCACATGTTCCTCTCAGAATCAACTTCATGAACTGCAATACTCAGCCGTGAAACAGAAATGACTGAGACATGTAGTTATCACCTGATGCGGTAGCTCTAAATGCCACTTTCTCCTTCCACCCACCTCATGAATACACCCTACAGCCAACAAGTTTGATCTGACAAGAAGAGCTTCTTTGAAGACCAAGGCAGTTGCTTCACTGTGGGCTCTCTCTGAGGGACAGAGGGACGTCAGGGTAATAGAATCGGCCCACACCCTCTCCTTTAAACTGTGTGACCACATCTCCTATGACTAGTCCCAAAGGCAGCAGGCACAAGTGGAAGAACAGCCACTGGTTCCGCTGCTTCAAATATGGTCTAGGTCCTGTTCCAGGTAGGATTCCACAGATCCCATCCATATAGGTTAAAGAAGGTAAGATGAGATTACTTTCTCAATGACCTTTTTGGGGTACATCTATGTCTAGGGATAATTTCTTCTTTAAGAGACTGACCAGTGCCAACTTTTGCTTTGGCTGGAAATAAGGACAACTCAGTCTTGTCCACGTGAGGCTCTGCAAGTTATCACAAGGTTTCTGTGGGTAACATTAACTTAGATCTTGCAAGCAATGCCCAACCTTGTGACTAAAAATTTAGAAGAGGAAGCAGGGACAGCAGCAATGAAGCTATGAAATGATAGCAGAAATGAATACCCTGGCATCTGGAGGCCTCTTCCTGAGGCCTGGAAAGACCCAGAGGACATGAGGATGTGCTGGCAGTGATGGAGTGAGGGCCAGAGCTGAGGCAGAGTCTGTGGGTCTTCTTCCACTAGGCAAGAGGCTCTGAACCTCCTGGATTACCTGGAATCTTCACCACCAGGTCTTCCTTCTTTGGGACTCTCTTCCCCTTTTTCCTGCCCTACACCCTTTCTTTATATTTCTGTTTCCAAATATTTACTCCTTTATTTTATCTTTATCAGTGTTTTTGCTGGTGTTCATTTACTCTTTTTATTTATTTTCCACTTCCCTCTCTCTTCTACGCTATGCTCTTTTCCAACTCGAGAAAACAAAGGAAAGAAAATTTTAAAAGGTACACAAGGAAACCAGTGCTGTTTTACCCTTTCTCTTTTGTACTCAGATGGAACAGCTTCACCCACAGAAATACTTGCTTTCTTCACAAACCCATTTCCTTTCCAGACCTTGCTTTAAACCAGGCCAGAGAGAGGGAAGGACAAGGCATCCTAGAGTTAGAATTACCACGAGGGATACAACTTGTCAAAAGCTGTTATTCTGTTGCACATATATAGTATTTTTGGACCATTTTAAAATGCAAGTGTCCTAAGATTAGAGATGGCATTTTTCTAGATGTGCAATACACCACTTATCAATGGTACTGCTGAAATTTACTGTGAAGAAACTGATGGTGTGGGTTTTAAGACCTTTTATATTTTTATCACTGGAATACAACAATGAATGGCAAAGTCCAGAAATATCCACTATGGGGGATGTGACTGATTTTAAAAGACAGATTCTAGATATGCACTTATTCACAGACATGAGAATAATCTTCAGAATACTGATATATAAAACAGAAAGTCCTAATGTTTAAGATGAGGGCTATCACTGAAATATCTCTCAAGGTAAAGAAAAAAATAAGCCACCCAGAGCCAAGTACACGAGGGGGCACTTATTCTTCAAAAAGATGGAAAGGGATGCAGGAACATCATTGCCACGACCTGGCTTGGTGGTGAGAACCCGCAGTCCTCTGCACACGCATACTTGTCTTGAGGCACCCTGTTCTAAGAAACCAAGCCTTAGCACACTCAGGGGTTCCAGCTCCATGTCGCTCTCCTTGGTATGGGCTGAACCTCTGAGCCCAGTAAGGTGTGCCATCAATGACTCTGGGCCAGTGGTCCTGGAGAAGTCTCCTTCACTGCCCCTCCCATAATCAACTCTTGGGTTCATCACTCTGATCCTAGCACAAATGGCACGAGGGGTATTTGCTGCTTTAGTTTCCTGGGTTACATGTGCTCTTAAATCCTCCCTTTCAAGGCACTCAACTTACTTTATCAATATTTACTTAATGTGGAATACTGGATTGTTTGGCTCTTCTTTCCACAGGACAGGTGTTGTGTCTCTTTTCATTAACCTTGGGGTCCTCAGGGCTCAGTTCAGGCATCCCATAAATATTTGTAAAATGAATATCTAAATGGATGTAAATTCATCACCACTAATGAAGAAGACCAAAGTGCCAGGAGGATATAAATAGAATCATGGCTATATATTAACAGAAAACAGCAGCAGAGTTTGGATCTGTGTAAAATAATGGCAGTGGTAACATAGTGGGGAATAGGTCACACATACCCTAAAAAGGTACACATGTGAACTATTTCTTATACTAGAAAGGATGCTGCACTAATTAAGCTTCTTAGATTAACATGGCTGTTAAATTACACCAAAGATTTAGTACTGAGATGAAAACACCTTAGCTGCAGTCCATGATGACAATAGCAAATAATGTGTCTATCCCTATAAGTTTATCTGGTACAGATTGAAAAGCACTATTATAATAACACGAATCCATGAAAAATTTGGACACTGACTATGCTGGATATAATGACAAAACAATAGATTCTGGTCAGCTGACTAGATAATCCATGTAAAAAAAAAAAAGGAATAAAATACAAGGGTTTATGTTTTGCTCAGCAGAAATGCCCTAAGAATATATGCTTAGAAATTAAATGGTTATTAAGTTAAACAAATGAAAATGAGCAACAAAATAAAACTAGTCCTGTGAACCTCATAATTTTATATTTCAAATTAAATATCTTTTGAAAAAGTCATATTCTAGTGCTAATTAGAAGCACTACTGTAATTATAAAACAGTAACTTATATTTAAAATCCTGATAAATTTTAATTATAACATATGTTTCATGACTGTAAATTTACCTAAGGTCACATTATCTGAGAAATAAAAAGAAGAAAATAATAACACTCCTTATACATGTGCAGTGCTAGCCACTTAATACTTTTGTATCTTAACGTATTAATCATCAGGTTTGAGGGGGTAGCATTATGCATATTTCAAAGTATCTTCACTACCCTTACATTTTTCAAAGAATTTTACTTACATTATTATTTATTAATAACTGTTATGCACATTTGTTAAAGACAAAGATGATTTTTCACGTTAGCAAAATCATTTGGCTACTTTGCTGCAGTGGATTGTCTCTACTCACGTGTATTCCTTGAGTTTAAGATGTAGGGTTAAGGGGAAAAAAATGGCAAAAAGAAATCATGTCCTTTTTTTTCCCAAAGTCATCTCTGGTACAAGGCATACTGATTGCATAAATATGTGGTCAATAGAAAGGAATGGATTTAAGAAGCAGGCTGCCAGATGTCCTGATGGATACTGGGTTTGGCACGATCCCACATGGGGCTTGCTGTGACCTGCCAGCCCTGCAGAACGACAATGCCTAGAGCTACATCCTTCCCTGCCAGGCACACATGTGGCACAGCACAGGTTACCTGGACACTGTGGGCAGCAGGAGTCCTGGGTGCGTGAGGGGTTCTGGCAGAGCAGAGGGGGGCACACCTCGGTCTCACACAGCACCCGCCCGCCGTGGCAGGTGCACTGAGTACAGGAGTCAATGTTCCACGTTTCTCCTTCCACAAAGTACTCTCCTCCAGGGGCGTGGCAAATGGAGGGAGTGCTGAGCTCTGGCTTCTGCACCACAAAGTCATCTGAGGAATGACATAAAATCAAAACGCAAGACATTATTCATCTGCAGTCTTTCCAACTCTTGAAGAACCTGGTGCTGTTTGGCTTAAGGGATAGAAAAGATGAACTGGCCAAAGAGTATCTCGCTCTATTCTTATCAAGAGAATAATGAAGAAAAGAAAATATCCTATGCACAGAAATAGAAGGCAATGGCAAAAGAACTAAGCTCAGGAAGTGAGAGTCTGTCAATAGTAATGAGCGAATTCAGTAAGAGAATTAAGTTACGAGGAGGGGACTCCCACCCTAAAGAAAGAGAACAGGGGCCTCTCTGGGCATCTCCCTGAATCTGTAGGAATTGTCTGAAATAAAGATCTCTCGTTTCCTGAATGCTTGCTATGGTCCAATTATTTCCATGCTAAGCACTTTACGTGTGTTATTTCATTTATTCCTTACACATTGACCTGGTGAGGCAGGTATTATTATTCTATTTTACATATGAGGAAATTCAGAGTATTAAAATGAGGGCTCAGTGTATTAAAAGCAGACAAGGGATTGCAGAACCCAAGTCTATGTAGTTTGGATCATGGATATGCCTCCAGATTAAATAAAACTTCCCAATGATCGATGCCCTATGCACTTCATTATTTCTAGGATCCTGAGTACTTTCATGCTTAGAAATATGCCCTGCTGTCAAGGCCACAGCCCAACCTAAACCACACCCCAACCTAAACCAGCTGCCAGCACCCTGAGCAGGAATGCTCGTGCAGAATCAACAGTCTGCAAGCCCTCCCCTAAGACTCAACATTTGTTTGGTGATATCACCATCTAGAGAGGTAAATGCTGAGAGGCTGATGGTAACTACGAGTTCTTTCCCCAGAGAGGCAGAGTTTTGGTCTCTTGGTGAGATGATACTGATAGAAAGGGAACTTAATGTTGAAAATGTCTGGAGAGGTACTGGGAGTTGCCCTGAAGTTGCGCTGGCGAAACGAGAAGTATGAAGACATTAACTACATTCCTATAATCCAAATACAACAAGCACTTCAAGAAGATGTTGACAATGTTGAATCCTGCCGAGAAACAGCCTGGAAACATCACGGCTAGCTTATGCTTGGAGCTCAGTGGAAGTCACCCCCCAGGAGAACTACACTATCTTATGTGGAGACACTCAAAGCTGCAATCTCCTGAGAGTCAAGTGGGGCTATTAGGTCAGCATGAGAGTCAAAAAGTTACCCCAGTTAAGGGGGCAACTTGGAATATAGCTTTATCTCAAGGGAATTGGTAAAGACTTGAACTTTGAGTAAGTGGACATACCACAAAAAAACTGACATTAGTCCATACTTAACATTCATAAGCAACTGTACCAAACTTTCCAGTGTAAAACAGCTGAAAAGAAGATAACCTGAATGAAAACTGAGCTGGAACAAGATGATAAAAGTGCATTTCTTGTAGTTTACAAAGAAAGAAAAAGTTGTTCCAAAGAGCATCAATAAAGTAATGTTAGAAAAAGCCTGCCTTATTGCTTTCAAAAAGGGCTTAGAGAAGACAGACAATTACTGCCCTGGCACGTAGGGACGCGGTCAGGAGGAAGAGGACGTGCGTGTCTGCGGCTACCCTTTCTTGCTAATCCTTCACCACGCCATGCGCCTCAAGGCAAAGCACAAGAAGAGATGGACAGATGGGGGCAAAAGAAAATGTCAAAGGCAGAGGGCAAGAAAGAGAGAAAAAGTCTGAGGGGACAATATCACTTGGTAAATAATCTACTAGAAGAGTTCAGGAGCTGCTCACTTAGCCCAGGAAGAAAAACAGCTGCCCCCAAATGGAAGAGGGGAGAAAATATTCTTTAAAGTAGGAGTCCATGAATGCAACAGTTCTGGAGTCTCTAGTCAGAAGAATCCTCATGTGGCAATCTACTAAAGTCAAGATTTTTGGAAAAAACATACCTCTGCACATCCATATATATAAATGTGCTCTTATACGTGTACACCCAGATATTCACATACCCACAATGGTATGTCAACAACTCCATGTGTATTTATATAAGAACTTTCCATGACTGTATAATAGAGAAAAATACTTCTGGTTTGACCGACTTTCAGTTCTTCAGTCAATTATCTGTTCATAGTAATGTCTTTGCATTTCCACTAGTGTGACTCTTAGGCTTCTTCACTGAGGACATGTTTAGCAGAGACCCAGGTGCAAATTCACACTCTGTTACACTCACACCTATAATTAACGCACGGGTCTCCCTGGGAACAAATGATTTTTCTCCCTCTCCAAATAATCAACAGAGTTCTATCGTTAAACTATTCATTTACCTTCTGATGCAGTGGACTCTCGTGGTGTTTCACATTTAACTAGCAAAATATGTGGAAAAGGAGAGTTTTGATACAGAGCACATTTAACTGAACTATGGGGAAACAAAACAAAACAAGTCATCTCTTCTGCATTGTAATCTGGTTCTCTACAGGGATATGGGAGCTGCCTGTCACTTTGATACTGTAGTTATTGAGGTGTGCAGGATCTCTGAGTTCAAAGGGACTTCAGGTGTCCCTCCCATCTCCTGCCATGGCAGACAAGGCCAACTTCCCTCCCCAAATAGTCCTGCCTGTTGCAAAAGGACCAGGCCTCAGGCTCCTGACTACACCCTTTGCACAGGGAGACTCATCCACAGGGAGACAAAGGATCATGATTGACTAGAGGAAAAACAATCACGATTCCAAAATCTGACAGTTCATTTAATCTTTAAAAGGAATCTGATGTAAGGATCGAGAGACTTCATTTCCCCCTGGCTTTCTGGCTGACATACTTTGGGTAAGAGAGTTAATCTTTCTGTGTCTGTTTTCCAAATGAAAAACTGTCTAAGCATATTTTTTCCTAATTCAAAGTGGCCTGCACAGAGGGAGAAATAATAAATATAAAACTATGTTGAGCTCTTTCGATAAAAGGCACCATGATGAGGTATTATGGTAATAATTACTGTCACTGACAACCATAATTCAGACCCCCATGAATTACAAATCTGTTCTGTTCTTCTAGTAACTTATCTTGATTACCACTATTATGATTTTAAGTGTTTGGATGTGTGGTCACTCTAAATTTCTCCATTTTGCAAGAGTGCCACATGCCCATTAATTTAAAAAAGAGCAATAGCCACACTTCAATAATTCCCTCTCAAATATTACTTTCTGCCTGATAAGCTTTTATGGAATAAAACTAGCACCAATCTCCTCAAATTATTAAAATAACTAAGACAGTCAGCCTTAATATGCTATCAGTAAAATGGAGAGCTGGAATATAAGTCCGTAAGTCCACAAAATCTTCAGAAAAACGTCGTTCAAAGACCCATATAATTGAGGAAACCATTCAAAAATAAGGAGAATCATTTCTAGAGCTTTAGCATTTTCTCTGGTCTTTGGCTCATCATTTACAGTGCTCAGATGATTTTGTGGCTGAAAAGTGTTCCAGGGGTCGTCCCCTGCCTGTTCCCCAGAGTTACAGGTGTGTCTAAGGCCCTGCAAGGCAGAAGTCATTTGCTTATGGAGCATACAGTAAGGCAGCCAGCTTTTACCTGCACACGATGGGCAGCACTGTCCAGGACGAATGGTAGGGTTGCCACAGGCAGGCACCGGGCAGGTGATCAGGGCACACATTTCCCGTCCATTGTGACAGTAGCATTCCCGGCACCCATCATGCCAGCTCTCCTCATTTTTATGATGATGGCCATCCATGGACAGACAAGTGCCTGACAGGACAGGTGGCCCAGCTGAAGCAGGGACCTCTGGACAGACAGAAGGCAGCCTGGTAAAGAAGCAGCTACTGCACAGGAGAAACAGCCTGCAGTGTCCTTACGCGGACTGGAACCCAGCCACCAAAAATTACGTCTACAAAGGACAGTTAGTGACATGGGAAAGGTCCATGAAATGAGTTTAAGTCAATATGCTTTTAATTTTGAAAAAAGAAAAGGGATAGGAAAAAACCTGCAAATACTTTCTCTCCTATTGGTGAGGTGATAGCTGATTTTTTTACTCCTTCCACTCTACTTTCTCATATTTTTTACCATAAACAAGCATTGATTTTTTTAAGGGATGTTACACATATGTTTAATATATGCAGAATAATCACTCTGGAAGCTTCACCCAATGGGGAAATCCTGGGCCCCTTGCAACTAATAGGTTTCAATTGAAATGATGACTAGATTTTTGTTTACTCCAACCCCTTAAAAACACCATTAAGGTGATAACTATTCAACTTTGAAAAATCATAGAACAAAATTTAGGAACCTTTTATTGGTTAATCTGTGGATCATACTGACAAGGACAACACACTGGGACAGGCGGGCGAGGGGGGCTGGAGCCGGGGTAAGGGCAGAAATGGCAGCCAGGCGGCCTGCTCAGTGGCCTCAGGGATGTCCCGCTGAGCAGGAAGTCTCAGGCAGCAGGGACACCTGAATTTGTGCTTATACACAGCTACAGGCTGGCATGTGCTCATTCAGCCAAAGTCTAAATTCTCATGAGAAACTTTTACCAGGAAATACACGAGCAGAATTTTTAGCTGTATCCACCCTCAGGAGCTTTCAAATGGGGGTCTTTACTGTATCAATTGTACCAATCCCAGTTCCGAACAGAGGGGGACTCTATGGAGGTCAAGATAATTGTGCTTTAGACTAAAGTTCCTGAGACAAGTAAAAGTGAAGAGCTAAGAAATGATTAATTTGGTCAATGCACTTGTTCCCCATATGCTTACTTTAAATTCCATTCTGAGCTTTTATTCCATTAAGATGAAAGGAAAAGGGAGTCTTATGGGATGGTGCCGTATAGAGAGCGACATTTGTGTCAGAGTAGGCAGCAATCACTTAAACTGTTTCATTTACACGATGTCCTTCTGCTCTTTGTTTCTGTGCCCCTGGCTGCTTTGAGGCGGAAGAGCCATGTGTTCACACTTACCTCTGCACTTGCAGATAAGACAGCCGTGACTGTCCTGCTGGAAACCCAAGGGGCAGATTTTACTGCATGGGAGCTCTGGACATTTCTTACAGCGACAGATGTCACAGCCGTGCTTATTCTTCCTGCGGAATTAAAATTTTGTCAGAGGTCACAAAATCAAAAAGTCTCAAATGATGCCCAAGCACTCGGACCAAGGGTCAGTAAAGTGATATTGCTATTAAGCAGAATAACTTGACTTCTGCTCTCAAAGACTCCTGGAGTGAGGGGTAATTAGCTCCCTGCAGCCGTGACCACCACCCACCCATGACCAAGACTGAGAATTGTCTAAGCACTTATGTGCTTCTGGGATGTGGCTGTCGAAATCCCAATGACATCACTGTTGATTTAATTAGGAAGAGTGGTACACCACAATATAAAAAGATGAATGTGCAATTCCATGAACAGGAAGCGGAAGGATACACTGTTGGTCAATGTTGGAGACTAGCATTAGGGCAAAAGTCCTTTTGTTAGGGCTACAGCCTTCTTCACATGACCACATTCTCCGAGAAATTCCAGACATCGATAAAAGTTTTAATGAGATACCTACTGAAACTTATAAAAGATAGAAGGAGAGCTTAAGGAGCCACAGACCTGGGAAGAATGTTTATAAAGAATAAAAGCCTAAGTCAAAGTCCAGTAATTACCTCATTAGGTCTAGTTAGAAAAGAATATCAGTTGTAAAATTCTACATGCAAAAAGACTAAACTTTTTTCCTTTAATAAGCTGGAGTGACTAAATTTTCTGCCAATCAGAAAGATTTATTAAGTAAATAAATATGTGTTTATAAAAAACATCACAGTAGTTTAAGTGGAGATTTTCTGGACAAAAAATTCTTACCCCAAATTCCTTATTTTCTCTAAAAGGAGAATGACACTGCCTGCTAACAAAGGAGCTCACCCACCCGCCCTTTCCTTCTCTTCACTAGCGGCAGGGGCAGGACTGAGGACTCTCCCAGGCCCAGTGTCTCCTGCACAGTCTCTGCCCTGGCTGGCTTCCTGGGTCTCAGAGAAGGAGAAGTTACTCTATTTATCTTCATGGTTCATAACACTAATTGCCAACAGTGGTGTTCAACTAAAAAAAAAAAAAAATCCTGTTCTTTTTCATCTCAGACAAATGAAGGGGCTGTAAAAGAAGATGGCCCTGTGGGAAACCCTTGACAAGTGACAACTGCCCACGTGACAATTAAACTGCATTTTGCTACATGAAATGAGATAACTAGAGTCTACTTATTTATTTCAACATAATAAGAATAAATTACATGAGTTATTCACACTCACATCACATATTGTGTCATTTTTAAGATCTACCAAGGCTTTGACTGATTTGTTTGCTCATTTGTTTGTTTCCATCCATCCATCCATCCTACCTTTCCTTCTGTAGGCACCTGCTGCATGTATAAAGTAACCATTCACTCAGCAGGTGCATCCAAGGGGCACCAACGGCTGCCTCCATCCTGACACTCCCATAAGGTGTCTAGCCAAGACTTCTTTATCAGAAACTGTCCTTGGAACACATTCTAGCCAGTACAATACTCAGTTGTTTGTGGTGGTCAACTGGGTCCTCCCTGAATGTGTCTACTGATAGTAATACAAAGTGAAATCTATACTCCTCCTAAGAAATGTCTCTTCAAGATGAGGGTTGGATTTGAATGCAGCCTTGATTCTAAAAGGTTATAATACTGTAGCAAGTGGTTGTAAATACTATTGTGATAATCACACTTTATTTTACATCAGAAGTTAGGCTAAGAAATAACAATACTTTTACTGGTATCATATTCATATTTTAGGATTAAGAACAACGATAATCTGTTTGGGAAATTTTTAAGAATAATATTCCCAAATTAATTATCCAATTAAAATTAGAATTAAGACCACACCCAAAACTAGAATTTTCAAAAGGAAGAATAAAAATGATGACTGAAATAAGTTGGGCAAGAGATGATGAATCTTAGTCCCTTGTAATTTCTAGCACTACATAAATACAGCAAACTGGAAAGATGGAAGACAGAAAAGGAAAGAATGACAAAGCAAGATTCTGAAAGGTGATTTTTTTTTTTTAAGGGACCAACTTGATCTAAAGGCAGAAATAGATGCGAATACAGACACTAAAGAATGAATGTGCGAAATGTCTATTTCCCCCGGAATAATGTAGATTTTCATGGGGTTTGACTCAATAAAGAATATTTAAAAATGTAAGTCATGGTTTTTATCTCCAAGGAAATTCATAAGATCTACTGTTACATAAAGGAAAAATAGTGTAAGATACTGACTAGCTCCAAGGTAAGACATCTAGGCATGGCAGGTAAGGGTGCTCTGTATTGCGAACGAATGGCTGTCAACTGATCTTAAACAATGGGTTAAATAAATTATTGCAAAATAGTCCTTGGGACAGTTGTGAAAAGTTGTAGCCCGTACAACATTGGGACTTTATGACAATACCATCCCTCATGCCCTCTGGCAGTGTCTAAAGGATCTCGCTGTGGGGAAGTCTCACATGATAGGCACAGAGGGTGTGTCTGGCCCATCTCCATAAAAAAATGAGAGTAAAACTTGATTTTTATCTTCGGAGAAACAATCCTTTCCCTGCTTTCTGAATCACCTAACAACACAAGTATAGATATTCTGGACTCAGTGCATCGTTCATTCATTCACAAACACACAACGGCTAACAAAAAGGGTATGAACGTTTCACTAAGTTACACTTAAAAATAGGTTTTCTAGATTAGGAAATACGTACAGGTATCCGAGTGGACAATACTTGTCACAGATTACGGGTCTGCACTTCTTGGGCCGTGGGCGGCACTGACAGATCTCACAGTTGTGGGCATCAGTTAGGAAACCGAAGGGACATTCCAAGGTGCAGCCTCGTTTAAGGCCCGAGCACAGTTCCTCCCCTGTGAAGACAGATGGATGGCATGTTTCTTCCAAAGATGAACAAACCAGCATACGCTTTAGTACCTTCCCCAAATCCTCCAGTCTTCCACAGATTTAAATTTCTTAGCTCTACCATAGCATTAGTCATAGTTAAAAACTATAGATTGTGCTATTTCATGGTTACCATAACATGGCTCCATGTGTTAGTAGTAATACACAAAAGAAAGTTCAACTTTGAAAAAAGTGAATTTCTGAGGCATAATTGGATCTAGTAGGCTTTGAGTGAAGAGTAGGCTGGTAACTATTAATAATTAATGACTGAGAGCATTTTTTCATTAACTTTTATTAGTCATCTCAAACCACTGATGACCATTTATGTTAAAATGTGCAAATTAGAAACACTCCAAATTTCATTATAGGTTTTATTTCTATTGCATGCCCATGATTAATGCATGTTCTTAAATGTTCACATAATATTTACTCTTATGGGTGTTAGATGGCATCATATAAGACTTCATATTGTATGCAGCATAAAATATTTCTTAGCCTTCCTTAAAAAAAAAAGTATATCACTTACAACATGATAGAAAGTAAAATACTCAGTGCTACATTTAGGTATTTTTTCTCTACGTGCTGACAAATATCCAGGAATTTGGATACACTTAATTGACTAAAAAAATGCATGTGTTGGAGAAATATCCATATTAATGTTTACCTAACCACTATTTGAAATGTTCAAACTGTCCCGTTAGTAGAATCTGGAGGGATGTTTAACTGTCCTCTGCTAGCCACTTACAATATTATTTTAGAAGGCAAAAAACCCAAAGTAAAGTAGCAATGGTGACTGGCAA
Organism: Daubentonia madagascariensis; assembly: GCA_023783475.1. NCBI lineage: Eukaryota > Metazoa > Chordata > Mammalia > Primates > Daubentoniidae > Daubentonia > Daubentonia madagascariensis. Next base: position 30,984,802 of record JAKFHU010001035.1, on the reverse strand, counting down.
AAGAAATTACTGGAGATATTAGCTTAATATAAGTCTTCTAAAATGATTTTAAAAGGTTTAAAAGGCTTATCAGAGGAAAAAAGGAGTAAAAATGTTAAGGTATGAAAAATATGCTTAGTGATATAAATAAAGCAAATTGAGATCTGTCTGAATTAAATACAGAATTTAAAAGACAATCACATTTAAAGAAGGGAGCTTCATATGGTGATGGCAAAAGTATGGCACTGTTTGAATACTGTTCTGCATGGACCGGTAACATGGCAAGCAGAGAATATGGCTGGAATGATATATGGAATTTTAGCTGGACATCTTTAAAGCATAAATATTGTAGTAATGCATAAGTCACTAGGAAAAACAGAACACATTTGTCCCCTTCACACACAAATCTCATAATCTAAAATTGAGCCTTAACTGCAATTAATAGGTGAAATGTACCCATGTTTTACATAAATATTTTAAGATAGCATCCTTTGTGAATCTTAGTTGGCAATACTTGCATATTTAATTTGCTGTCTTTTAAAAAGGAAAATGTGATTTATGCTATAATTTTCTACTTCATCATTATCATAAACCTTTCATTACACATATTTAATATAACCTCATGGGTCTGTATCACACTGTGAAGCAACTGATTACTAATTTGCATTCTTAAAAGAAAAGTTCTAAATGGCTCATTTAAAAATGTGTAATTATATGACTTGAAAGGTCATCATTTTTCATCTCCCATTACTAAGGGAATGATGGAGGAAGGAGAAGACTCTCATAGCTACATTATTTTCTCTGACACAAAGTTCTAAGTTGTGAACTCATTTTTCTATCACAAGAATTTTTAGGTCATGGCACCAAATGGATTATGATGGGAAATAGATAAATTAAAAACACTCTCAGAACTTCCCAGAGTCAGCATCCCTGGGGATTAAATTCCTTGAAACTTTGGAGTCTGAACACCTTTGTGCCTTTATTTTTTCTGGTCCTGTAAAAAAAAAAAAGGAGTTTTTCCATAGACCTTGAGCTCTTTACTCTTAAAGAAAGTGGTTGTATCTTTATTCAAACTTAAACAATTTGATAAAAACTAAATTACATCTTTAACCCACCTCTGCTTTGCAATGGAAGGGAATTTCAAACAAAGGCTGGTATGTTTAAACAAAAATACAGAACATGCATTAGAAAGCAGACTGGCTATGCCACCTGGGAGTGGGATGCTCTAGTGCTTCCCTGACTTGGGACCGCTCTTCTGCATGCTATGGTCTGGCTTATCTCAATTCTGCTCCCCAACAGAAGGGAGTGCTAGGGCTGGGCCCTGTTTCCTTTATGTACACAGTGTAGAGACTATCATGTTATTTAGTATGAAGCTCAATAAATATTTGCTAAACGAATGCATCAATCAATGTCCTTGCTACTTACTCCTTCACTCTCATCAAGACTGCCATATTAACAGAAATGATAGTGTGAAAAAACTTACTCTGATAGTATTGAAAATTTTCAAAAATACTGGTACTTGCTAAACATCTCAAAATACCATCTTCTAGTTCAGAAACAGAGAACATTAAAGATTGGAAGGTAGTCCTATATCCATGTATATTAATTTTGGACTTTTCCTAAGAGAAATGTATATCATCAAGGCAAACATTTATATCAAGAGCAGAACAGAGATTAGAAAAATAGTAGTTGTAGAAGGATGGGGATTTATAAGTTTATTTGGAAAGCTTTAGTACATCACTCGAGGCAACCATGGAGAAAAAGGTGGCTTTATGTTCATAATTTTTCAGCATTATGAATTTACTATGATCTAAAAATGATTTCTAATCCACAGGGGAAAATTATCATTGAAGAGAAAGTGATGAACAATGGCCAAGTACAGGGCCTATACATTATGGCTGGTTGACAGCACTACATAGCAAACCTTCCGTTCATTCTGGGAAAAAGATGCTTGCTCCTAGGACTAAAATGTGGCACAACTGTAGGGTGCACCATTCATTCTTTATTATGAGTAAATACAATGTAAATTCCATGTAGAACACAATGTGGATGGTGTCCCCTACAGTTGTGCTGCATACTTCTTTGCTGTAGTATAGCAGGACTTGAATAACATTGTTTCATTCAACATCATTTTGTTATAACATAGATGAGGGAAAAAAAAATCAATTCCTGCCAAGGGGAGTCTGTGGGGAGTTCACACGTTCTCCCCATGTCCACGTGGGTTTTCTCCAGTCCCCTCTCACATCCCAAAGATGTGCGCGTCAGGTGAACTGGCATATCTAAATGGTCCCAGTGTGAGTGAGTGTGGGTGTGGGTATGCCCCATCATGGGATGGTGCCCTGGCCAGGGTTGGTTCCCATCTTGTGCCCTGAACTGCCAGGATAGACTCTGGCCACCTTTGACCCTGAACTGGAATAAGCAGTTTGGAAAATGAATGAATACATACTATTGTAAAATAAAAATCTGTTTAAAAAAAAAAAGCATACGATAATGATACAGACGTGTGAGAGTAACTGATGAGGTATGAAAGCACTCAGGGAGCCACCGTATTTGTTACTGTTTGTGTTTGAACTGTGTGGTGGAAGGAGACGCTCCTTAGAATTTTTGCTTTGTGAACATTTATTCCTTGATTTAATCCACCACCACTAAGACTGCACCCACTAATTCACCAAAAATTGGATAAATAATTATCTCATTTGTTTATATGAATCCTTCTTAACTATATGTATAGCTCACGTTTATTTCAATGTTTAATATTAAAGGGGTTTTGGGTCTTTTTTTTTTTTTTTTTTTTTTTTTATTGTAAATGGGATTGTTTTCTTTTTTTTTTTTTTTTTTATTTATTTTTTTAATTTCAGAATATCATGGGGGTACAACATTTTGGCCATACACATTGCCCCTGTTCTGCCCGTGTCAGAGCCACAATCGTGGTCGTCTCGGGTTTTGGGTCTTTATTGGAAGTTTGGTGATTTTTTTTTTGAGAGAAATATGCTGTAGGCACTTAACTCTAGATAAAAATTGATTTTACTATACGTTATTTCACTTAAAGTCATAGTTTCTGAGAACCTACTGATGATGTTAAGTGAGGAATGAATTTCAAACTCTTGGATACTGGCAATTACTACCAACCTATTATCAGTTAAGGACAGCCATGAAGTCCCTGACACTATTAAAGAAAGAAATGCAACATTGCAAATAATGGTTCCACTCCTGACCCTGACAGGTCTAAGTTTAGAATTACAATGAAATGAAAACAAGGAGCCTGCCTGCCTCCCTATATTTGATGCTGCAACCTTCTTGAGATGATTGATTCAGACACATATTTCATGAAAAATTTTTCCTTGTTACTATTAATTTTACGTGCCTGCATCAGTTTCCACATAAAAGCATTATTAATTCTTAGAATTAAAGAATGTTAAAGCTGGAAGAGAAATTACAAATAATCTGGTCAAATTCACTTGATTTAAAGATGTGGACACTAAGATGCCAAAAGATTGATGCCATTTAATTCATACAGATTATCATTTAATACAGAGTTTATATAGTGAGCTTAAGTGTATTATGTCCATTAGGTAGCAAGAAACATTTTGGTTAAAATGTAATGTTATTAACAGCTTGTATCAATAAAATGTTAGTAGCTTTAAATCACTTAAAAATGATTTTAGTTTTAATTTTTGTTGCTATTGTACTTTCTTAAACATTTTCTGCCATATTTCTTTTCCTTTTCTAAATATGTCTCTGAGGAACTGAGTCAGGAATAATTTGAACTCTCTGGATGAGATGTCCCTGATGTATTACTCTGCTTAGCAGTGTTACAAGAATGTTATTTGTTGCAGGTCAAAATAGCAGAGCTACAATATGTTCAAAAAAATGAATCCTTTGTCATACAGTTGCTACATATTTTTGAAGGACATGTTTCTACAGGGCTTTGATTTTACTCCTGATGTTATTACCAACGTATTACCAATATGAGTCAAGGGTAAGGATCCTTTGTATTTTTGTTGTATCCCTACAGTGCTTAGCATACAGCAGGCACTCGAGAAATGCTAGAGGGATGAAGGAACGAGTGAATGAGCAAACAACAAATCAATGAAGAGAGGAGAAATATTTACGTGGTGCTGGCTTTCTTTTAAGAAATCCTGAAGCCAATGGAAGCCAGGTTTAACCCATAAGAGAAAATTTAGGTATAAATGGTTAGAACTATTGTATGTGAAAAAGTTTTTGACGGGATGTAGAAAAAATAAGGTAAAGGAGAATTTTGGACAAAGTAAATACTCATCAAGCAGCTGCAATGGGGGAAAAATACTATGTCATACTTGACTACAAGGAACTTTCTTTTTTTCTAAAACCAAGAAGGAGAAAGAGAATATTAGAGGGTTAAAATTAAAAAGTAAAAGGAAAGCTGTTGGTGTGAGTGTCCTTAGGGGACAGGAAGAACAGGAGGCAGGCTGGCGTGGGGATGAAGGAAGGGATGATGGGGGCTTTCCTGTCGGCCAGCTTGGCCTGACTCAGAAAAAGATGTTATAAAACAGTTATGGTGCAGAGTAAACAATGACCATATGTCAGGCAATGAAGCTAACTCTGTATTCATTCATTTAGTTAGTCCTCCAAATAACCCATGAGTTAGGTACTATTATCTGCCCTTTACAGATGAGGACAAAGAGGCCCAGAGAAGTAAAATAACTTGCCCTTATCACTCAGATGCAGGTCAGTCTGATGATCGAGCCCAGGAGGAGAGCTGAGTACAATCACAAGAATCTGACAACCCAGGGTCTGGCAATTTGGTTTGCTCTAACTTACCTCTCAAAGGTGAGGCTTCCAGGATTTTCAAATAACCAGGATTCCAATAGGAGTGGGGGAGATGAGAGGAGAATGCTACATGCCTAGGACTTCTGTATGATACAGACAAACTGACAAATTCAATTAGTGTTTATTTATGTTTTTAGGTGTAGGGTGGCAGTGAGCCAGTGAGCCAGACAGCAAGACTAACTCAGGTCAAGAAACTCAGTGTGATGAGATGGACATATGATCAGAATGGCAAGATCTCAGACAAGAATGATGTGCAAAGGCATCCCTGATCCTGAAGGTTCCCTGCTCAATCCCTCAGCCAGTATCTGCTGACACCAAGCCTGGCCCTGGGAGGGGGGCAGTTGTTTCTCTACTCTGCTATGGGCAGAAGCCTGGGTTCTTCTGAAGGACCAAACCTTTATCTTAACAGGATTTACTTTTGTAAGTTATAGCATTTGGCTTAAAATGGTGCTATTTCATTAGTGTTTCAGCTACAGATTTTTTTTCTTAGAGCAGGTCTTGGAATTTATTCATCTTTGTCACCTTAACGCCTGGTATAGTCCCTAAAACTTGGCAAGTACTTTTTTAATACTAGGTGAAGAAAGAAAGGAGGGAAGACAAAAGGAAGAAAGACCAGGTGTATCTACAAATAGATCAAATTTGCAAATAATGAATGGCTAATAAGGATTTATATGTAAAAAAAAAATCATTGACATAAATATGTCAACTGTGCACATTTCTTCCTAAGTGGGAATGAAATGGAGATGCACTCAGGTAGTATACACCAATGTTCCTTTAAAAAAGCCAACTTATTTAAAAATGTTTAAAAAAATACAACACTAACTTAAAGACAGAGTAGATGAAGCACTTCCTAGTAGTCTCAATTTGCCAAAAGCCAGTAAGTATATTTTGACTCACTTCAATGACAGTTAAGAGAAATTGCTTCTTTGAACTTAATGGTGAAAGGCTCCTTGTGAAGTGACCAGAGTCTTATATAAGCATGACAAGGTGGCCAAAATTTCATAAAAGCAAAACCCAAGTGAAGGTGGTAGATGAGGTGTTTGGGCACAATAAAATCTGTATTTTTAGACTTTTTAAAAGTTCAGAAAAAATTTAGGTATGATCCCATGTTCAGAAAGAAAGTGTAGCTCAAGAGGCATTAGAAAGACTGACTTACAAACTCTTCATAACATCATTACCAATTTATCTTGGTGTTAAAAAAACAAAGTTGGCCATCTGAGTAAACAAATGTGGGCTGCCAAGCAACTCTCTAGTGAACTTGGCTTTCCAAAGGGAGCTATAAAAGGCAGATCAGTGTGCAACAAGGACTCACCCTTCACTGAACAGAATCAAGTGCAGGAAGGCAGGACAGCCCCAGATAGGTGCAGGCTTATAGGAAATTTAAAGATAGCAATAATTACAAGCACAACAATAGTTTTATAAACTCTGTTGTATTAGGTTATTAAGTATGAAATGTCCTATTTCCTTAAGTACTAAGTTTGACAGCTGCTATCTCTGACATTTCACTTTGACACTTCTTGTTTTACTTTTATTGTGAAGGTACATCCTCAGTCTTTCAAATGCACATTTTGGGCTTGTGATTATCTTTCAAATTTTTTTTTTAGAGCAATTTTTGTGAAGCCATGGATAAGTCAAAAATTTGTGTTATTTTCAAATATGAGTCCCGTCCTGGAACCAATGCAGTGTAGACGGCTCGAAATATCAACAAAGTGTTTGGGAAGGACGTGGCTAATGAATGCACAGTAGGTCCATGGTTTAGAAGTTCCCTTCTGGTGATTCTAATCTTGAAAATGAGCCATGTGGGCAACCTGAGACCAAGGTGGATAATGACGAGCTGAAAGCTGTAGTGGAAACGAATCCATCTCAACCTATGTGTGAATTAGCAGCAAGGTTTGATGTTACTATTCCAACAATATTGGACCATTTGAAACAAATTGGCAAGGTAAAGAAGCTGGATAGATGGATTCTGCATGAAGTAAACGAGCATCAGAAGAGAAATCGTCTGGAAGCTTGCCTTTCTTTGCTGTCACGACATAAAGGCAAACCATTTCTACATCATACCGTTACGTGTGATGAAAAATGGATTCTTTTTGACAATTGCAAGTGTTTGGCACAATGGGTGGATAAAGATGAAGTGCCGAAACACAGTCCAAAACTGAATATTCATCACAATAAGCTAATGGTGTCTGTTTAGTGGTCCAACGCTGGTATTATCCACTACAGCTTCATGAAACCTGGTCAATTGATTACAGCAGACATCTACTGCAACCAATTGGAGGAAATGACAAGGATGCTTGCAATTAAGCAGCCAAGATTGGTCAATAGAGACAGGCTAAGCCTCTTGCAAGACTACATGTCACAAAAAAACAACGCTGCTCAAACTACAGAGGCTGGACTTGGGAACTCTCTGTCATCCACCGTATTCACCAGACCTTGCACCAACTGACTACCACTTCTTCCAGGCTTTGGACCACTTTTTGAAAGGAAAGATATTCAATTCTCAACAACCTGTGGAAAACGCCTTTTGCGATTTCACTGTCACTGGCTCTCCAGGATTCTTCACTGCTGGCGTAAACGAGCTACCATTAAGATGGCAAAGCTATGTTTAGGCACATACTTTGATTAATTGTACTCCTTCTTGTCTGAGATATAATAAACCACACTTTTGATTCGAAATTGGACATTTCATATTTAGTGACCTAATAGCACTAACTCCATTGTGTAGATAACATCATGGTAACATGTAACTGAGAAAACAGAATTACTTTACTCCTATTTTGTATCTTCTTTGTTGAAAACATTTTTACAAAATTAAGTGATAAATTGTTAAGGTTATGTAGACTAAAGCCTGAGATTAACTGATAAATCAGAAAGTGAGCATCTATCTATATGAGGTATAAGCCTCTGAGCCCAGAGTAATTAGACCCAGAGGCCCACAGGAAACCTGCTTATTATAGAGGCACTGCCTATGTTTGGGAGAGATTGAAGAGAATGGAAGAGATTTCAGAAAATAGGCCAAATGTCAATTCAAAAGGGACAAAAAATTCTAAGAAACTATACAACTTGACATTCACAACTGAAAATTCTTCAGAAAGAATTGTTAAGCATATGATTTATGACACATAGAAAGAAAAACACTGACCACTAGGACCTAGCATAGGCCCCACTAACTTCAGTTTATTTTTAAAATACAGCAAAGGAGCGCTATAATATAATGTATTTTGATTTCAGACAAGATATAGGCCTCGTGGAGATGGAGCTGATGTGCTGTTAGCTAAATAACTTCACTCAAGGAGTAAAGATTATGTTTAATGTCATTTTGCAGGAAGGGCTTTAGTACTACAAATCTCTGTCCTTGGTTCTGTAGTTTATTTTATTTTAATTCAGTGATTTAGATTAGGACATGTAAGTTATGCTTATTTAATATAAGCTGGGAGCCATAAAGTATAAGATCACATTATTGAGATTTAAAAGTATCCCAACTAGTTAGAAAATGGTTCAAAACCATCAGGATAATTTCTTATTAAATTTGGCCCTGAATTTATATCATTAAAAAAATCATATTACCATGAACTGTACACTTAAAAGTGATAAAGATGATAAATTATACATGTGTATTTTGCCTCAATTAAAAAATATATTAAAAAAATTCAAATACAGATGAGAACCACCTAACAGCAGGTGATGTAAAAAGCACCTAGTGTTTCCAGCTGCTTATAGACTCAGTATTAGCCAACAGTGTGCAATTCAATGAACAAATGCAAACTTAGGCCACATGATAGCACTGCACAGACCAGACCAAATTCTGGAGTATTTTGTTTGTTTCTGGGCCACACTTTATGTAAGGACAATGACATAATGTTTGTTAGAAGGTAGAAAAGACCAAGAAAACTGTAGAAATCATGTCACCTGAGGAATGGCCAAAGGGACTGAATATGTTTACTCTGGTAGAAGGATTAGGGGAATTCAAAATAGTTTTAAATATGTAGGGCATATTTTTTTTTCCTGGAAGAAATGCAATATACTCTATCTAGTTTCAGAGGTCACAGCCTGGAGATATGATTGGAATCTACATGGAGACAGAGCTGGGGTCAACAAAGTGAAGCATATTCTAAGGATTGTGGCTGCCATACACAGAATGCGACACTGTATGTGCAAGTGACCTCCTTGTCACTGGACGACCTCGGCAAAGGTGCTGTATGAAGAGGCTTCTGGGTGGCCAGAAGGATGTACTGCAAAGCTGCTCAGGGTTGCACTCCTGATGTAACTGGACGTAAAGGAGCATATGAATACAATGAAATAAGGATGAAAACCAGAATAAAGAAGCAGCTCTTTTTCCCCAAATGACTCTGTATTTGTTTATGTAAATATAACTTTTTTCCCCCTTCTTTCAGGTTGTCGAGGGAATGTCTGAACAGGAGTGAAAAAGATATTCAATCACATAATATGCTTTGACAACATCATATTAGACCTTAGGAAAAAAAAATACAGTCTTCTGTCTACTCACTGTTTTTGCACTGACAAGTTCGACAACCACTGTGATCAAGTTTGAAACCATAAATGCAGTCCCTCTCCGTCAGAGTGCAGTTTGCTAACTCCCCACATGCAGGTGGATCAATTGTGATGTAGGTTGGTTCTAATAATAAAAAGAAAAAAAAGAATCAATGAAACATATAATTACCTCTCAGATGCTATCAATCTTTGAAATCCCATACCACAGTAAGTTATGAAAATCTAATCGATAATTTTCATCAAATCCTAAACTTTTATATTCTGGTAATGTCCTTAACCCCTGAAACAGAAATATTTTTATTCAGATTTTTAAAAACATGAATGCTCTACTTCTTTGTGTTTGAGCAATTTACGCATTTTTTGGTACCCTCACATCATTCTTCTCTGATGGTCACCACTATTGAAAGAAGACAAGAGAGGCTAAAATGAACTCCATTTAAATTAACTGTTCTTCTATTTCTGCCTGATGTCTTCTGAGTTTATTTCTTACAATAATCAGGACACAGCTGCCAACTGCCAATTACCTCACTCCCCATTCTGCAATACTTCTGAAATCTGCCAGCGTTTCTTTTTCAAATTAATAAATCAGTTTTTGAGACCAGTTTAAAACACCTGGATTTCTTTTATCTTTTATGTGACACCCCCTCACTTATGAGAGATGATATGACAGATAACAGTGACTAGGAGAGCTTACCCTCAGGGCCAGAGGCTTGTGGGAGTGTCAGAGGGAGATGCAAGCATTCAGAAGGAAGAGTGGGCAGCCAGGCTGGGAAGGGAGGCACAAAAGAAACCAGACCAGAGGTGACACTTTACTTTCCCTGCCGCGTTCCCTGCCACGTTGATGAAGAATTGCTCTGGGTAATAACGGTAACTACACACACTTACCCAAAGTGTATTATGTGTTTAGGGAATGTTTACCGTGCTGTTCATTAATGCTTCCCCACACTCCAATGAGGTGGGTGCTGTCATTATGCCCATTTCACAGACGAGGAAATCTAGCATGCTGACTTGCCCATGGTCACAGCATTAGTAAGTGGTGGACCCAAGATTCAAACCCAGGCATTCTGACTCCAGAGTCATACTCTTAGCTTCTGTGAAATGCAAAGCCTGCTGTAATAGTACCTGTCTTACAGCTCATCAATAAGGGAGAGTTTATATAATACCAGTTGTGGGAACAGTGTTGCCAAAGGGAACAGAGACATTAACATATTTATGTAGCATCTTTTCAACCAAAAGATACTATGAACTTCTTCCAAGTAAGCTGTTTCTCACAGTATCTTGGGAAGGAGCTAAGTACAGAATGTCTCTACCTACATTTTTACAGATGGAAAATATGAAGTGCAGAGAGGAGAACTGGCTTATCTAAGTTTACATAGCAACCCAGTAGCAGGCTGGGAATAGAACAGAACAGAGGTTCCTGACCTCCTGCCCAACACTCTATCCATTAGTCCACACTGTCTTCTCAAGTTTCATCTCCTATTACCATGGAAGAGAGACCAAAATAAGTGTTTTAGCTGCCAATGCTAAGATCAAGAGTTCTAAATTTTTATCCATCTGCTAAAAGGGGACAATGATTCAACTCTTCACAGGTAGTAGGCAATGATGACTTATTAAAGACATGCTTTGATCAGCATTCTCCCCAGTTAAAATATGTATGAAGTGGCTACAGCACATTCTCTATTTTTATTACAACATACAGTTTGAAGAACATCTTCCTGAAATTTTTATATAAACTTTCCACTGCTGGAAATAAAATTCTAATTTCCCTCAATGACCAAAGTATTCTTTCTGACAGATAACTGCAAACATCAAAAAGTAGTTAAAGTTTAGGCAAGTTTTAAGATGAATTGGACACAGTACTACCACTTTCCTATATTCTCTTAAAATTTACTGTAAACATCTTCAGTTTCAAACCTATTAGTTTTTCTTTTATCGTTACTCTTATCAGCCACCCAGAATAATGATTCTATTCCAGCCTTCAGTCACAAGACTGCCCATACTTTGTTAAAATTATTCTAACCACAAATATAAGACAGAGAGGGCAGAAGACATGTAATCAGTGAACCCCACCACAGGTTATCCCAGTGAGGAGAGAGTCTGATGTTCTAGAGAGTTGTTAGACCAAGGATTAGGGATAGATTCTGAACTCCACATGCACTGCTTTAGTGGGCGACTTACGGGAAAAGAAACATCTTGAGTGTATCTACACAGACCAAAACCTTGTACTCTTTACTGACATTTAAGATGTGAAGTTTATGAGAAGCTTTTGCCTTCAGAAAATATATCATGGAAAAATATATATTTAAGTAGATTAAACTGACACTGAAAAATGCATAATAATCATAGGGTGGTACAGAATTTTACTTTCAGTGAATTTTAGGGATTTGTTAAGAGAATGTATTGTCCAACTTTTACAAAGATGATCTTCCACCTCTCAATTATATTTTTTTTCAATACTAATGTATGTGCTATTTTTGGTATTATTAAGATTAATGTATGGGATTAGGGTTGTGTGGCTAGAAAGTAAAAGAAAAAAAATGGATCAGGTTGTTTGCTGATCAGAACCACAACACGGACTTTCCCAATCCCATATTTTATCCAAATGGCTTTATCAGCTAGGTATACAGTCACAGATGTACATCTAAAACATATTTCTCTAGGAAAGGAAATATGTTTAACATGTTTCCTAAAACTTTCAGCATAACAGCTTTTTTTACTTGAACAAATGAACAAAAGGGCTATTCAGTATGTGCTAGTCCTACAATGTGCATGTTAAATATTTTAGGTAAAACAAGTCCTACTAGATGTCTTCCAGGCTTCAGACAATGTGGTAATGTGCAAGAAGCAAAAAATTATTTTGCGTCTCCACAGTTAATATTTGCCCATCCACTTATGTCCTGCATTAGATGGAAGAAATTGAGAAGTATATACATTTTAAATTTTGACACCCTCAATATTTAATTTTGAAACACAGATACTCAACAAAATCATTTATTCATATAAATTGTCAATTTACTCCGGAACTATTCAATTTCTCTTCAATTGATTAAGCTGAATACAATAATATTCACTGTGATATATATTAAATATAGATAGAAGTCTAATTTTTTTTTAAAAGGGCATTTAATACTTGGCATTTCTTTTTATTACGTTTAAATACATATCGTTTTCCTGCTGAGATACAAACTGGAACAAATTTTAAAAGCCTTTTGGGGGTGGTGACGCATGTTTCTCGAGTCTTTACTGCTGTTACCCTGTGTCATTGGAGTAGTTGTTGATTTGCAATATACACACTTGCAGGCAACTAGTTGTCTCCTAACATTTCATTTAAAGTCATACATTACATTCTATTGCCTTTCATCATCCTCCCAACATTTTAGTGCTTGGTTTCCTACCATGTGAGGCCATATCTAAAGTAGTTAGCTTTCTGTGAGAACAATATTACAAAGAAAGTATGACCTATAAATATACAAATGATCTATCTGTATATAAATGATCTACCAAAAAATCTGATGTTATCTTTAAACATATCTGAGAGTTTGCTTTCAGTGTAATATATTAATATGTAATCTCAGAACTGGTCCTATTACTGTCAGGGCAATTTTTTGAGGAAAAAAATGTCATGGGACAACTGAAATTCAATTTCTTATTCTAAATAATTAACTCCAAAGTAAGACATGTTTGACACTATCATGAATTAAAGCACTTTAAATCAATATTGCATTTATAGTCCTTAAAGGATAATGGCCAAGAGCTGGTTAGATTTTTAACATAGTTTTTATCCAAGGAAGTTCTTGGTGGGAGAAGAGGTGATTTTAAAGAATCTAAAATCACAGTATCACAGTATGATTGTTTCTCATCCAAATAAATAAAGAAGTTTGAGGAAGTGTTAATGACATATGTGAAATGTGCATTCTGCTTGTCTAAAAGTTAGAGCGTCCTGAAATTTGTTCATCAGGAATTGTTATTATCACATACTTTAATCTATCTAATAGTGCCTTTGAATATTTTGAATGTGGAAAATATCTGATAAGAGGTCTTGGCCTGAAGACCCGAAGATTCTCATTTCAATCCTACGTTTGTGTGCTCCTACATTACACTGGGTATGACACTGAAGTCTTATGTGCCAGGGAGTACATGCCTTTCCAGAAGGATGATGGTGAGCCCCTGTCCTTGGGGAGTCTGGTGAACAGAGTTCAGCTGAACAGAGGTCCTGCTAAGACTTCTGGAGGCACCAATGCATCACTGTACATGATACCTGTTGCTTGGAGCAAAGAAAATTGTCTCCCTTTAAATTGGCTGGGTAGAGATGTGTCAGTAGGCCTCTTTCAAAGGAGAGAAATGGTCTTGATCTCTTCATTTAGGAGAATGAGGAAATACTTGTATCAAGGTGGGGTTTTGGTGAGGAGAAATACAATGAAGTACTGCTTACAGGACCACCCTGAAATTCCATCTCATCTTGTATTGAATCAGCTGAGGAATCAAAGAAATACCTTAATGTCCTCCAAAGGAAGAAGGCTTGAAACAGCAGGAATTCATTGTCTTTGGCTACAACTATTTCTAAAGGGAACCCTGGAACAGCTTCTTTGTGGAGAAGAATTCTAGAAATAGTTTCTGAGCCTAGAAGCAATAAAGAACAAAAATGGGTATTTGTTACGTCTACATCCAGTTTGCTGTTTCCTACTCTACATCTGAGTGGGAACCACTATTCTCAACCTGTTGCCTTCTTGAAGGATTTTTAGAGACTCTCTAAACACCTTACACTGTTCAGAAGAGCTATTTTTACAAGAACCCTTGGGATTGTGTCCGGAGTGCAGATATTCAGCCACCAATTCTTATCCCAAGTCTAAAGAAAAAATTCTGGAAGAAAATCTCTTATAACATGCAATAACATAAACAAACACATATTAGTTCCTTATCTTACATTTACTTAAAATTTAGGGATATTTCTTTCATATTCTAGGAAGCTCAACAAATGCCTTATCAGTAAAAATATTTCCAGGAAAATGTTGGTATTTTTTAAAAATCAGAGAGCCTCAAACACTAAAATTCTGAAGCTATAACACCAGTATTTTATATTGATATTCAAGTATTTCCTATGAGCAATTTTATCTACTCAATGGGGAAATTAAGGCACTGTGATTCTAATTTGGTCAAGAATATAAAGTTAAAATGAAAATCATGATTTTAACTCCAAGGCCATGCTAGTAGACCATAAAATAACACATATTTGATTATTTAGGTGTTACAAATGTGTTAATCAAACCTAAGCTCTCTACTCTCTTGCTTTTTGTTATTTTATAAAAAATTTTCCAAAAAGCAGCAAGGGAAGTAAGAAGTTGAAACCCAAATACAACCTCTTAAGAAGCTGATTTAAAGGTTTTTTAAAAATCAGTCTTACCATCACATTATATAGTTCAGTGACTCTGGGAGAACAACGAACAAAGAAGAATATATTCTGACCCTCAGTTATTTTATAATGTGTAATACTTATGTCCGTTTGCTTCTGAAACGATACAATCACTGGGTTTTATATTTCAGGTCTATGCAGCCTAAATGAAAATGTTAATAGATACTTTTAACTTGGTGTCTAATTCATATTACTCCACTGAACTTCTGGTTTTGAATTAATCCACACAAGGTTCTTCTCATTACCTTGATTATGTGCTGGTTATTTCTCGTAAATAATACTAATTATCTCCACAGTGAAGCAGTACTCCTACAGCCATTCCCCTTGGGTAGCACTGCCTCGTCAGGAGGGTAATCAACTCTGGTTCCAGATTGTGACTGCCTGTAGGTGTACTGCTTCACTGTGCTGTGCTCGAAGGCAGCAGCAGGTTTGGAGGGCTTAGCTGTGGACAGCAGTTGCCCATCAGCACCTTATGCATCCTTAGTCACACACATCCCCGCCCCCGCACACTAAGAAAAGTCTTCCTGGAAAAATCTCACTATAGGAAAATTTCTAGAAAAAGCACTTTTTAAAGGCAGATACATTCTTACATTTCTTTTGTAAGTGAAAACAATTTCAAGTAGAAGTAATAAAATAAATGAAGCCACTAATTGCTATCTGTCTCATATTTCTCTTATTACTTCTCCTTTTGGGCTTTAATAATGCTTTGCATATTTTACATAGCTCTTCTCTATAAATTCCCATGCCTCCTTATTTCATTGTGAGAGGCAAAAATGAACAACTATGTTTTCTTTTCAAACTTAATTCAGGCACTCTTTCTTAGCTTTTTTTTGGGCTGGACTTGGTTAAGCCATGTGAATATCCAACGAGTGGGAAAATTCCAAAGCTTTACTCACTTTATATGGCAGCTCAATGGCTAAATATATCAGGTTTCCTATAGCCCCACCAGTTAATGGTAGCCTGTCCAGGGCAGTAAAACTGGAGATAAGGCTGGCCAAGACAGAACCAAAGGAGATAGCTTATCTGTTTTACTCTATCTTCATATGTCATTCTGTTACCATAGTTGCTTTTCAAATGTGACCCATAACTAGTCAGAACACCATTCAAATAAATCACCAAATTGTCAACATAATTGCAGCTTGGGAAGAGAAGTACAGTGAAAATGAAATTTTCCCAAATGAAGTTAGAGGGAAAACTCTATTAATGTAGACAATAAGGAAAAATCAAAACAACAAAAAAAAAACCACCGAGGATATAAAAATTCCCTAATCTGGAAGTGGGAATTTCCATCGGGTATGAATGTGTACTTAAGAAAGTCTCATTAAGTCATGGAAAAAAATCTCCTACAGTCAGAGTTTTCAAATTCTTTCAGCCACTACACATTTAGTTATTCTTTTTTCCTTTGTATATATTTCTCATAACAACACCTACATCCCTATAATTTCTGAAGTACTTATCTCAGAGTAGTTTCTTATTTTAAAATGAATAGTGTGAAAATGTTCCCAAGATTTGTATTATTTTGTGATCTGATAGAGAAGCAACCCTATATTTATTTTAGACCCATTTATTAACTTTGTATGCTTTTTCTAAGGAGTCTTGGCCGTTGGATATATTTTTCTTCTTTTACCAATCTCATATTTAATAGGAAAAGATGGTAGTATGATTATAAGATTATTATTAAAAGACTACAAAAGAAAAATTTAAAAAAATTTTATATAGAGTAGGATATCTTTTTCCAGGAATTCAGCTTGAGACAGCTCACAAAATTATCACCGGATTCCAAGAATAATCTAGATCTTTTACACTTATATTTTATTCTTGTTCTTTTTATTGTTAATTTTCATGGGGAATACATCTTGGTAGCCTTTAACTGGAAATAATGGACCATATTCATATGGATGTGTGTTTGTGTGTGTGCCCATTTTAATAGTTATGTTCAATTCGGGGGGTGGGTCAAATGATCAGAGTTCTAGTAATCTCAACCCAACTTTTTGGGAAATAATCAAGAACCAGGGAGGAAGGGCCTGCCATGTTGGGGAGAATACTTCATTCACTGTTAACCTCAGTACCTAGCATAGTATTTGACCTATAATATTGCTCAATGCATGAACAAGGAGGAAAAAAGACATCTAAGGACCTAAAGTCAGGACACGATGCCCCTAGAAGGCTGAATCTCTCATTTCCTAACTTTTAGAGGACTGGGCAGTCACTGCAGCAGTCCTTTGCACATAATAGGCACTCAATAAATGAGTTCCGCTGAAGCAGCAAGCCAAATCTGAAGGCTGTTGTAAGCTTGACACACTTAGAATAGTGAAAACTGAGTGAAAATCTCCGACATCCAAGCAGTCCAAAATGAGATACTCAGTGATGATATTCAGTATCCTGAAATGGTTGAAAATATGATCTATATCTTCAGCTTAAGAAGGCACAAAAGTACACAAAGCATTATAGAAGGCCTCCCATCAAAATCCTTAACATAAAATCCGACACCCCAAATCCCAATTCTCTGGAGAATTCACTTTTGGAACTATCCCACTCTTGGATGATGCCAAATGAAAAAGTGTTATAATAATAGTGCTGAAAATAGCTGGGCACTCATTCAGCTTAGGAACTCATCTTCCACTGGATGAAGTATGGGTACTTTTGCTGACTGCTCAGCAAATTTGCCGCCTGATTAATCAAAGACTGGCAAGGATCAGAGGGAGAAGAGGAAGAGGCCAGACTAGAATGCACAAGTGCCGGTGATGGTATCCCAGTGCCTAGCAGACTGATGGAGGCTGAGCAGCCCATTTATTTCACTCAGTGGGGACTTGAGTGCCAACGGCCAGGGATCAGGGCCTGGAGTTTGGCTGGATGTGATCGAGGCTGGGCAGAAGTCAAGCCTGAGAAAACAGGGAGAAGAGGTCAGGGCTCTTGGATTGAGCTGTGTCCCTAGGTGGGGGGAAGCAGGAATGAACAAATGGGAGCAGGAAACAGCTTTCCCAGAGGTCAAACAGCAAGGTCAAAATTCTAGGCAGAAGCTCAGGAAAAGACGCCGGATCAAAGGCTAGGCCACTGAGGTCAGAATAACAGCAACTGGGTCTCAACAGTGAGGATGGAGCCAGGAGCAAGAACGGCTTTTGAATCTAAGCCATGATGATCAAGCACTTTCATATTCACTGATTTTCCTCATCTCCTCTCTTCTCACAATGGGGGGTCTACAGGGAAGCAGTGCCAAGGTCATGGATTTGAAGTCAGAAAACTGAGCTTGAGTCCCTGCTCTCTCCTTATCTAACAAGTGATGATGGACCTCTCTGGGCTTCTAGAAAATGGGAATACTCATTATATCTACTGCATGACATTCCCATAAGATTCAAGTAAGATTGTAAAAAGGAGAAAGGGAGACTATTCTATAAGCTCTGGGGGTTACACGAGTATTACTTGTCGTGATAATTATTGATGTAATGATGTTCCCATCTGCTCAGAGGGTCTCAGATCGAGCCCTTTCACAGGTCTCAAAAGCTCAGCTGATAGATGGTATGACAATCAGTTTAGCATTCTGAACCCTGTCCATTGTAACTTAAGCATCACCTTCTATCTCCACTGATAACACGAAAAGCATCTGAGATGTGGATGGGTTTGAGCTGTCCTTTCATATGGTCTGGTGAGCTTTGGAGCATGTTAGTGACCAGCCAGTGGCACCTTTCACATTTGCTGAGTAGCAGTCTGACATCATTGTTTCACATTTTGACTATGTCTATGGTGTCTCCAAGAGAACAGAAATCTCTTAGTAATCAGCTTATCCAATGTGAGTTAAAACAATGATTCTGTGTGCCTGGCTGTCCCTGTTCTTCCTCTCTCATCACGGGGGCTTTGCTGGATCTTTAGGGACAAGGGCAAACTCATCACAGTATCATTCATACTACTTTGGTATCTTTGCCAGTAGTTCTGCCATTCTCAAGTCAAAAAAAGATACAGAAGACCATCTCTAAAAACTGTCTTTGATCAGCAAATCTTAGTTTTAGTCAGTTAGTGATCTCAAACTTATGTTAACAATAAGACAAAGTTCAACCAGTACTTTCATAACAATAATACTGGAGGCGTTTCATGCAAAGAATAATGTTCTCAGTATCTCTGTTACAAGACTGTGGAGCACCCCCTATGCAATTCATCTGGCATAAAATCTCCATGGAATCTTTTAAAAACTTGACTCCCCAAAAGGATGAGAGATTTATGGTTTTGAAAAGATCTGAGCTTGCTGATCCTTCTCAGTATCCAAGGCCTGAGACTATCCCAAACGGACAGCTTATTATCTCTGAACGTATTTTAGCTTCCCTAACAAAGAGAGACTTCCTGAATTGTTTTAAAAGTGAACTGATATGCAGGGCAATAGCTGTCTAAGGAAGGTGAAGAAGAACATGATTTCCTGCCTTTCTACCGATAGTCAAACTAAGGGAGGCTCGACCACAGTGCAAGGCAAAAGCACAGGCAAATGGTAGGTACTAACTACAGAAACAAGCATATAAATATACCTCCTGTGATTCCAAAATAGATCTAAGGCAGCCTCAAATTATATCATGAATGAATACTTTTTTATAGTAAGGAAATGGGGGCCTAGGTAAATTTTAAGTAGAAAAGAGTAAGTTGTAGCCAGAGATGAGGCCAGTACACAGACTGCATGCTGTGAGGTCTGGCTGAGGAGGTGGCTTACAAACCCAACCCTCAGTGGCTCCAGCAGCCCATGTGAAAGCTACATGCCTCTCAGGGTCCACAGGACCAAGTACTTGGCCTTAGAATTTTCTGAAGGACTCTTAGTTGTGTTTCACTATGGTGCTGCAAAATAAGAGCTAGACCCTTGAACCAAATCTTATTTTCCATTGGCAGCTAGCATTAAATTCTGTCATCTCAAATGGTCTGTGTATCTGAACTGGGTTCTGTTTCAAACAAACCAGATAAATCCAGCTCGTCTCTTAGATGCAGAGGTAAAATCCACTCGATGTGTAAAAAGGTATTCTGTAGATATGAAAGGTAAATAAAATTTTGGTCAAACTGTGAATACTCAAGTCAAACTCAAAAAACTGTAAAATGGTAGGCATTCCCATACCTGGTGTTTTCTGACAAATTTCAAAAACGTGCTGTATGTCCAGTATAGTTCATCCCATATCAAATTTAGGTCAAACTGATGGTGTGACCCCTGGACCAAGATTGGGCACTGCTGAGTCCCCTGGTAACAGATTTCCCACTCTGAAGTCTGGGGGCTGACACAGGGAGCATTTGGGAGTCTTAAGCTGAGAGGCTGATATGTGGGTATGATGCTGCTCCTGCCCTGTGTGATGGGGAGACCCGCATATAAGCAAGAGATGTTCTTTAATGGACATTTCCAGTCCTTCAGTCTGTCCTAGTATTTTACAATAATATTTCAGCAGAAATTTTATACCTTTGTGTGACATTTTATCTTCAATAATCAGACACAGCACAGAAAATAGTTTTAACAGGGTGAAATAGATTCACTGGATTTGTTCACTATCAACAATGCTAATCCTCATGTATTAAACAATGTGAAATCATTTTGTTCTTATAAGATACACTTAAGACTATACCATGAAACAGTTAAAAATGGTACAATCAGAAGTGGAACTAGAAAACTGAAATATTAAAAATAAATACCTATTTTAAAAGAGTTATTTCTATATGCAAATTATTTTAGTATAATTTATTTGGAAATATGTTTGCATGGAGCACCTGCAATTTCACAAAAATGCTGTAATATATGACCACTTCAATATATGCCTCTAGACCCTAGAAGTCATAAAAACACTATGGAGTAGATGAATTGATTTTTTTTTTTATAAACACTCCAGAAGTTATACTTACAATTAAGTGTTACTGATAAAAGTACTCTCTTTGGGAGGCTATATTCTTATGTTGAAATGCTGTTCATGTTAAAATTCTATTTGAAATTTCTCTTCATAGTTGCTTTCAGAGCAAATTACTATGTCATAGAAGACAAAGTATCTTTATCTTACTGTCACCTTTTGCTTCCTCTGAACAGTTTTATCCAGCTAGATCATGCACCTTTTTAACCAGACTTAGATGTGAATGACTTTGGCTATTTCCTACAGCCTAAAAAACCTTCAAAGTCAGGGGTTTACAAAACTAAGGATATTCAATAGTATGTGCTCAAAGCTCTCAAATCAGTTTCAAAAGAAAAGCACTAAGAATAGTCTGAATGATTGTATTCCTGGAATAAGCAAACAGTTTTCCCATATAACTATTTCGAAAAGAAAATCACTTCACTTGAATATGTAAATCTTGCCATGTTTTTAAAAAATAATTTCATTATATAGTTGTACTTTTCAAATGAAGCATGTTTGTTTATTTCCACCAATACAAGGTCCAATCAGGTGCTTTACATACAGCAGTGTTGAGAGCAATCCATTCCTTAGATCCAAGGCAAATGGTGGAAGGAGATGAAGATGAGGATTTTAAAATAAGATGGTCTAATGTAGCCATATTTAGGTAAAATAGACTATCTCTTGAAAGTCAGCCAGTGTGATTACTAGTTAAAATGTTAAATTCTATTGGTTTGACAAAAGCTGAAAGGAAATCAATTCTGCTATTTATCAACAGTTATACCATAAAGAAGATGGAATCTTTCTTCTTCAAGTCTGCAAGCCTTCTCTGAAGGGCATGTCTCTTAATAACCTTCATTAACTTCTGTTCGGTTGCCTAAGAGTTGTCTCTTATCCAAAAAAAGTTTAACACAGTCTCAAAAGAGATTGTGTTTATTTAAGCTTGTTGGAAAAACATTCCTATCATTTCAAGAATGACTAAATATTTTTCATTCACATAGTTAGCATTCCAGACTATGTTTTCCTGCCTCTGTTGATTAGATGAAAATTAGCAGGCTCAAGTCTGATCTATTAGATGCAATTATTATCTTAGTAGGAAAATTATGAGATTCTCAGCAATAATGCCCGCTTAGGTATGGGCAGTAGACATCAGGGGAAATAAAGAGTAACTTACCCCCCTGCACATCACTTCAATAGGGAAATACTTAAGAGCTGGACTGCTGAACTCTATAAACTCAGAGGCAGAGGATTTTCTAATCATGTATTTCAGAATCAGCTCTGAACAATTCTGGATATCTAACACATTGGTCAGGTTGATCATCTAGTAAATTAAGAGTATAAAGCCACCCTTCATTTTTATTAGTAAAACTTTGGTTAGTATGGCAGTCTTACCCAAAATCAAGTACAAAGTGCAAGGCATTACTGATACAAGCAAAGACATACTAGACTTGAGAACCAGCAGCAGAACCTCTAGCTAAAAGCAAGAACCATTTCTTCTCTACTAAACTACTTCCACAACATTTATTTTCACACCTGTTTAACTATTAATGTAAGTGGTGGATCTAACAAGTAAAGAAAGGCACTCATAAGGAATGTACATAATATACTTCTGTATAGCTATAAAAATCATAAAATTTTGAAAGTGATATTTTAAGGTCAGATAGGAATGTCTTTTACAACCATTTCATCCAAATTCTAATGCTATTTTAAATATCTAAAGATATTTTAAATGATTGGAGAAAAATCAAAATACTATAAAATTCATCACTGAAAAATTTTTGATGCTTAGGTTAAAGACCTAGGTTAACAGACAGACATTTGCTATGCATTTGTTACCCAACATATGACCTTATTTGGACAAGCAAAAACCAGACTGTTATATTTTAATTTCCATTTATGGAACTAGTTTCCAGGACATTTAGAGTTAAAGGATAAAATAGCATGCCTAACAGTCTTTAAGATATTACGAATATTTTATTATTCTTGGCTTACTAATAATAGCATAGTATATGGCACTGAAGCAGTACCACCCATAAACTGAGTTTTGATCCCTGTTATGTACCAGAATGTTAATGACCTGCGACCCTGTGGCATCTTTGACTTCACTGCCTCCCTGGGGTCAGCCAAACTATGTTTGACTCCTTGCCACAAAAGCAGTAGCTTAATCATTTGAGATACTGTTCAGTAAGGAAGCATTATGGGCAGGGCTGGAAACATTTTTTCTTGTTTCAAAGAATTCCCACCCAGATATGTGCCTGGTACAGACTTTTCTGGCAGCCCAGGGGAAATCTCATCCGAAAGGCAGCTTGATTCAAGCTATGTTATCAGCATTCAGGGAGAGAATATAGTGCTTCTATAAAATTAGGACTGATGATGAGGAAGGCACATCTGACAGCTCCAGTCCTTTAGGAGCACAGCATGCAATATTGGGTGAGCTGATGCCGAGGTGGCTTACAAAATCCACACAGGTCAAGACATATCTAACGCCCAATCTTGAACACTGTCCCAACTAGGACCAGGATTCCCCAAGTAAGGGATCCAAGGAAAGCCAGGTGACAAGAAGGAAGATAGTTGATTTTTTGGTTCAATCACATTCTGTCCTAATCCCAGAGTTAGAAAGAATCCAGGCACAATGAATCTCTTATTCTTCCACCTTAAGGGTTAAGTCCAGGTTAGCAGAATTATTAGGCCTGCCTGAAACTTAGCTCAGTAACTGATTAATAGGTCTGCAAATAACACTGTTTTAACTTTTTATTATGGGATAAACTTTAAAATACTTAAGTACAATAATATGATGGACCCCCATATACCCATCATCCAGTTTTGACAATCTACAAATAACTCTTTGACGTCCTGAGATAGAAAATGGATTTGGCTTTGGTTTCAGAGAAATAGAAATAGTGGAAAGGACACTACACATTTGTCCAACCATAAGCATGAAATTTATTTACTGGCAACCTGAGTATAATTTTGAATGCTACCTTTTAAAATATTACCTAAGTTGTTCTTAGTTCTTGAAAAGTGATACTCTGGTGTTGGCTCCAAAATCCCCAAGGTCATCAAAATCATCAACTCCTCTCTGCAGGAGACTCTGCACATAGGTCACACTGGTCACATGGGTAGGATCCAGCCATGGCTCAAGATGAGACAATAGATGAAGTCTGACATCAAGACTTTAAAGTCATGATGAAGTTCTTATCTCTTGCATCAGGTGTCACAGTTAAGTTGGCCACACACCTGTCCACATCTCTTCAGTTTTTCTTGTTGAGTAATCATAGGAATGTCATATATATCTCATAGCCAAAATTTCTCTCCCCAACACCTTTTCTTACCTTCAATTATAAAACTAACAGATTTTTAATGGAAATGGCACCCTGTCCTCAGGATTCTTCTGACATTAAGAATCAGCTCAGGTAGCATTTATGCTTGATATTATTGGGAAAAAAAATTAGCAAGTTTTTCTCAATACCTAATTATGTAAACAAAATTCTTGCCTGCGTAACTGAAATAACAATGCAGTGGCAGCTATACACATGCGAGGCGTATCTTAATAACAGTACATTGAATGTGACAGTGAGCATTGGCCTAGGAGGGTCTGGGGAAGCCCCACTTAAGCTCTGTGATTCTAGACTTCAGGGGCTGGACTGGGAGAGAACCACAGAATACACATCAGGCTTGGCAGGCCCCCTGTGGCTGCTGTTGGGAAGACACTGAGAGCTAAATGCTCATCAGAAGGGCACGTGACCAGTCTGCAGCTGATAGGTCCAACTTGCTTGTGGACACACGGGCCCACTGCAAGCTGAACATACTTCCGTAACACTCTTATTTCTGCTCTCAAAATATGTTTTCAAACACACGTATTCTAACATTATTCTTTCTTCAACTGATCGATCAGGGGTCCAAATGGCCATCAGCTATCTTATTTAGGCTCTGGTTCAGGTAACCCTGTATCAGGGTCTGCTGCCGTAACTCGACTAAAAAGGAGATCTACAAGAAGAGTCTGGTTGGGACTTCCTGCTCCATTCTTTCCCTCCTTCCCTCACTCATTTTTATTCATTAAAAACTTTTGAGCATCTACTTACATGTCAGACGCTGTTTTAGGGATTCAGAAGAATATGGTAAATCCCTTCTCTATGGGGGACATAGCCTCTTTCAAGGGTGCAGTGCACTGTTTGTCTCAGAGGCAGCATCCATGCAGTCCAGACTCTGGGCTCTGGGGACACATTGCGCTGCCACTTATGAGCTCAATGATCTTGGGCAAGTTATATGACCTCTGAACTTTGGGTTCTGCGATAGTAAATTGGGATGACCGTACCCACACTGGAGGGATGCTGTGAGGATCAAAAGAGTTGACGCTCTTAAAGCACTTAGGCCTGGCACATAGTATGTAAGAAATGTCAGCCACTGTCATTAAGGGTTACAAATAAGGTGGTGCACATGGTGCTAGATGTGGATGAAGACCTCATTATGTGCCCCCTTCCTTTTTTGTTTTCAGTTTTAAGGAGATAAGGCCACATCTTCCATGTGGACACTTAAATTGCAAACTTCATATGCTATTCCACACATTTCCACCATAGCTCTTTACAAGGGTCCGAAAATAAAAATAAAGAGATCGATGAAGAAGAGACATAGAGAAAGCCAGCAAGGCAAAGTATGAGAATATATTTACTAGTCACAGACTCACAGACCAGAATGGCTTATCTGTATACCTGAATTGGGTGTTGACAATAACTTGCTAAGACTTCATCATGAGAGTACTTAAGTGCCAATTTAAAAGCACTTAGGTACTTGTCAATCAAGTTAGCTGTCAAGTAACAGCCTAGTCTTTAAGGGCCCCCAGGTTCACGTCCCCAGTCCTCAGGGAGTAACCAAGCACGCCATGCTGTCACTTGGAAGGTATGTATCTTCAATAACAACAACAGCCACAACTAGGTTCTTCCTCCCTGTAGAGACTAACACACCATATTTGGTTATGCAGTAATTTATTTAAAAAGAATCTAAAACCACAATCCTTGTGTGGGGTCCTTTTATCTAATTTCAGACTCTGACTATGTACCTTGAGACTGTAGCTAACAGAGAAAGGGCCAACACTGGTTATGCAATTGTGTGCAGTGGAATTTATCGTGTGTATAAACTGCATAAATACCAGTGTTTCTGTTTTTCTCTAAATAATTCTGGCTGATTGCTTATTTATTATACATGAACACCTTGCTGTTTTTCTTACTTCATATAATCCTTTTGCTATTCTGAAATCATTTGGAATTACATTAAAGCATGCTATTGAATGACTACCGAGAAAAATACTTGCAAATGATTCCAAAGACCTTCTTGGACCCTACACACTAAGCAATAAGATCCATTCACCTTTTATATTTTGTAAGTTTATTATCATTAATAACAAATTACATTTTAGTATCATTATCTTAACCTATGCGCTGTTTTTTGATCCCATACTAAAAGACTCTGTCTTCCTGTTACTTCTTAAAACAAGAGCATTATTGGAGAGCAAATACAATCTTATATGAAACTCACTAGTCAACTAAGTTAAAAACAAAAACAAGAAACACAAGCGAAATGAGTTCTCTGAGAACTAGTAAATGGAATCTTCTGAAAGGTTCGATGAAGAGAGACACATGCCAGAGCATGAAACAGACAGAGAGGAAAGGAGGCCAGCAGAATCTTACATTTGGAATGACAAAGATGCTGAGTTCCACTGAGGTCTCGGAAGGGGCTGCCCAGACACGAGGCTCAAGCAACAAACTCAGGGATGCGTCTCAAAGGCATCTCTCCTGGGAGGTCCTCAAATTGGAAGAAGAGGGTGGGCCAGCAATCACATCCAAAACACCGGGAGCAGTTTTCAAATTGCAAATTATTTCCTCCCCTGCCACCCTACTCCGGTCTCTCCCCAACACAGAGCCAAAGGCCAGGGATGAGTAGAGAGGAGAAAGGTCGTTAGAAACAGAGGCATGAGTCAACTGAGAGGAGGGCAGGGGAGCAAGCAAAATGTGGCTGAATCTGACAGATTGAGGGGATCCCCGCTCAGCCACACAGGGCAACTGAACTTGGGGAAATTACATAAATCTCTCTAAACCTTAATTTCATCATCCCCAAAAGGGGATCATAAGGCCATCAGCACAATGTTGTTGTGAGGGTTAAAGGTTAAGCATGTACCCCACAGTACCTCCATAGGGACATTCCTTTTCTCCTGGTTTAATTTAAAACTTAGCCTAAATAGGCTGTTTGAAGTTAAAGCTGTCTCTTATTTATCTTTGTGTCCAGTGCTATATCTGAACTTCAGGAGGTTCTTAATTTTTCAAAATTAGTAGCTTACTAAAACTGTAACTCTTTTCTCAAATAGAGGAAGAATAGATTACAACTCTATGCAGATGTTACAGAGACCAAATTCTAAGTGACCAAACTAAGATTCCCTCCCTATCCAAACATCTACCTGAGGCGAGAATAAATCAGTCAGTTTCATACATATATGTACCTATTCACCAACTGCTTCCTTCTCTGCTCACCATGACTGATACACTAATGAATGCAAAAGGATTTACCTTCCTTTCATTTA
The DNA here is from genome assembly GCA_023783475.1 of Daubentonia madagascariensis. Lineage (NCBI taxonomy): Eukaryota > Metazoa > Chordata > Mammalia > Primates > Daubentoniidae > Daubentonia > Daubentonia madagascariensis. Next base: position 30,957,690 of record JAKFHU010001035.1, on the reverse strand, counting down.
CTTTTGCAGGAAAGGCCCTATTTTTTTTTTTTACAAGTTTTTTAAGTCGTATTTTGAATTTATGATGGAAGACCAATGAGGTTAAAAGGTGAGTGTTTACTGGATTATGTATTTATGCTTTTTATTTTTCTTACAGTATGTCCCACACATTTGTACTGATACTTAAATATTTCAAGTTGACAACAGATTGTCCCTAATTCTTAGGGATAGATATTCTCACCTTTATCTGCTTCAGCAAGGCACCCTTTTCTGTAAAGCTGACTGTGCAACCATTATACATATTTCTACATACTCCTTTTTTCAGTACTGAAATGCTGCCTTTAGAGGACAGGAGGAGTGTATGTATGAGTGGGTGGGTGACTTCTACAAAACTGGTCATCGGGAAGCTATAAAGTTTTGGAGTGTGGCAGCTGCACTCTGAGTAAAGTAATGGTGGGGAAATTGGTGATGTCAATGGAACTAGAGTCATCCAGCTTAAATTTTTATATGATTTTTAAAGTTTTTAATAAGTCTAACCCCTCAGAGGTTAATAAAACCTAGTCAGGCAAACTCTGAAGTCTGAGTTTATAAACATTTAGGTGGAAGCAAAAGACTTCTTGATACTTACAAGACTTAGGCTAACTTACTTTCTGAAAAGACTGGTCAGTTTTTTCATATCTGCTTTAAAAAATTCTAGAAGGATCCATCTTCAACATGGAATAATTTTTGACCCACATCAGTTCATTTTACTATGCAAATGTGCTTCTTAATGATGGATACTCTTTATTGGAAATGTCAGTACAAATATTCAATCTCTTGTCTGTACTAACAGACATGGACAGGAAATTAGGACTGACATGAGTAAGTATGCAAAGAATCTTCCCAGGATGGAGGAAATGAACCGGAATCAGGGTACCTCAGGCTTCTCTCCATTACACAGGAAGAGAAGTAGCAAATGTAGGCAACCAAGACGTAAGTAGAAGTATTATAGGAATTGCAAAGCCACACCGTTGTGATGTTAGACGTAGAAAGGATGCTCAGAGAGTGGGCACCAGGCAGTGCAAATTGCCCTTGATGGTTCCAGTTTTTCTCCTAGTTGCCAGGACCCTTGGGTTTATGAAGCATCACAAGTTGAACATGCTATGCTTGAGTCATGGGTCTTGTTTCCAATTTTATTTCATTGTGTTGACCTCTGGATGTGAATTAGGCTTGAAGTAAACTGAATTAAAACGTATGTGTTCTTATACTGTATTCAGATAAGCATATTTGCAATGGCAAAATAAAGACCACACCATTCTCATTTTAAATGTGCAACATTTCCCCCAAATGATTAGTTTGGGCTGTATAATAAATTTGTCTGCAACTGGTAACAACCTGAAGCAGACATTATGCCTCAGGAAATAAAAAACAAACAAGAACATACTGGTAGAAGCATTTCCAACATGAGACATTCACCAGGGACTCATTAGAATCTATGAGGTTTACCTTCGCACACAGGGCAGCACTCCCCAGGCACTTTCACGGGGTGCATGCAGCTCTGTCCGCAGGCTGTTGCAACGCAATGGGGTTCTCCATTGATGCACTGGCAGAACGTACAGTCGTCTTCCCGCCACCGGTCTCCATGGGCACGGATCTGGCCATTGGCATAGCAGCCCGCAGGGTTATTAAAAGGATACACTGGATCTAAATTAAAACATGAGTTCAGAGTTAGACTGAACATATTCTGAATCTTATCCCTGCCTGTACCTAGAGACATTTTTTCCCCCAGGTTTTAGTCATCAGCAGTTCTGTTCCAACTGTGATCAAGAGAAGCTCAGGGTTGCATGAGGTGTCTCTAGGGGTACAAGCAAAAGCAGCTGTCATACCAAATGTACATCTACTTATTCTGACACAGCAGTCAGGGAAGAGGATCTGTGGCCTAAAAACCAATGTGCAGGTGTTATCACTCCATAAAGTTGGAAAGCTTTGTGGATGGAGCTGTGGGTTGGTAATTAGAAAACACGGATCCATTTTAGGCTCCAACAATGTCTTCAGAGTTGTTGACTTAAACGTTTATCATACCTCAATTTCACTACCTGTGAAGTAGAAGGAATACTGCCCCATCTAACTTAGAATGATACTGTTACTTCTAGTCCTAATTGAACTATATTTCACGGAGCCTGCAGGTCCATGTGGACAACAGTGAGGAGCAGAGCAGGCCCTTGCTGTGGCCTTGTTCACGACAAGGCTGGTTTATAAGCACCATGGTCACTGTGCCTTGGAGGAAGGCTGTGAACTTAGGCTAGTTTTCTTCCCATAGCTGGGCAGCTAAGCAGCAGCCAAGGCTGGTAGACAAAAGTAACCAAGACTACTATTAAAAAAAAGTGTTTACTGAATTTATTGACAAGGATACAAATACTGTATGCAAAGTCCTCGAGTATCCCTATATTGAGAGCAACTAGATAAATTACTCAATTTTCTCAGAAATACATAAAAACTGGACTCAACAAACAGGTACTGCTGTATTGGGAGAAGAGTCTAGATAATTTAGAGTTTGGTCATCTTTATTCTAAGGAGGTAACAGGGCATTATAAGAAAGTTAGAAAGTCAAAATTTACAATAACGCAGTCACAGTTTTAGAAAGGCAGTCTGCCAGTGATGGAAGTGGCCAATAGACCTGCACTAGATAAGACTTTCTAAATTCCTTTATAAAAAATATACTAAATACTTCATTTCTACTTTGAGCCTGGATCTGAATTCCAGGAAGTGAGACATAACTGGATCCGTGCCTAGACAACTCATTATGATTATTACACACAGGTTCATATCTATGTTTTTATACCACCAACCACTACATAGTTTCAGACACTATTATAAGCTTAAAAGTTTGATGGAATTTTTTTTTTTAATCTTCAATGACACCTAAAAGGTAAACTACTTTTCTCCTGTGTTGGCTAAAATAATTTCTAATAAGGAAAAGGTCCCATTTTTATGAACAACTGATCAATGTTAGGAATGTAAACATTATCAGATCTTCAACTGTATGTGGCAAATACAGCTCAAACATTTAAAGGATTTTAGGAAAACAGAAAAAAGGATGGGCCCTCCCATTTTGTGTGCAGAGTTCAGGTATGAGACTAACATGTGTGACTTCAGACTGAAGATATATGGGGCCCAGTCAGGACAAAAAGGCTCACATAACCTTCCTCTCTTGGAAAACTGTCCTGTGGTGAGGAGAATGCCATAGACACAGCCAGGCACAGAGTATTGTTCCTAGCCTCACTGTAAACTCAGGCAAGTGACTTGACTTTTCTGAACTTCAGTGTCCTAATCTTTAAAACGTGGGTGATTGCAGTGAATGACAAAGGCACCATTCTGAGATATTTATTATTTATGAATATCAGAGACGGGAAGATACAGCCTGTTGCAAGAATGTGGAAATGTTACTTCTTGGAGACAAGAGGGGAATACAGAGAAAGCAGGGGCACGGGTATTGGTAAGGAGGCAGGGTGGTGCCTCTCTGGGCTGAGTGGCTGACACTGTCAGTGACAAAGGCCATCCTGTCCTAGTGGAGCAATGCGAGGAGAGCAGGTGGTGAATTCCAATATCAGGGTGAAGACAAGCTTTGCCCCAGGACTTGCTAACAAAGTGCAAGAACTGCAGAGGAGGAACAGAAAGCAACTCTGGGAAATCTCACGTTGACTTGCAGAAAAAGGTGACCTATCGACTATACCCGCGGCGTGGCCTCCCTCAGGGAAGCATTTGCACACACTCTACCTGGCGTTATCAACTTTCTAAAATATAGACCACGATGTCATAATAAAGGAACTTCAATATTCTACTTTTGGATGAGACCGAATTAGGTCAATTTTGATATTAAAACTCTGTACCATATATACTCGTATTAATCTTTAATTTGCAACTTTTCTTACCTTCACACACTGGGCAGCACTCCCCTTCGGGCACATAGTACCTCTCGCAGTTCAGCTCACCGCACTGGGCAGTGAAGCAGATGGAAACGCCCCCTTGGCATCGACAGAATCGACAGTTGTCCATTCGAAACATGTCTCCATCATAATATTCCACATTGTTAAAGACACAGGCTGGCTTTGTTTCTGAAAGGAGTTAAAACAAACAAGGCATATTTGAAGTCATTTTTGAGCAGTGTCCTTTATGTCTTCCAAACAGCCCCTAGAAAATTCTAATAGCAGGAGGTTATAATTTGATGGAAATTTACTACTCAATATAACTATGTAACAGAAGCAATAAAGCAAAGCAAAGCAAAATAAACAAAACACATTGTTATCTTGTTTACTACAAGGAATCGAAATTCCCCTTAGCAAAATCTACACTGATTTCCTCCCATCCCAAAGAAAGCAAAACTTTATGACCACGAAACTCTCATATCTGGTATGTGCTTTAAATAGATTACACTTGTTTTGTTAAATCATTCTCTACCTCAAATGAATGATACTGTCTTCACATTAGGTTTTGTTCTGCCTCAAAAAATTTATTTAGGCCTTTTTGGAAGTGGTAATGTTCTGTTTCTTCAGTGTTCTCAAATTCTTTTTTATACATCTGGTTTAAAAGTCTATAATTTTAATAGCACTTGGCCTATAACAAAATACTTTTTACATGCATTATCTCACTTAATCCCAATAACAAAGATCTGATGTAGATATTATTATTCTAAGTTTAGAAGTGAGGAAATCCTAGGTAATTTACTCAAAGTCATACATTTAGCAAATGACAGAAGCAAAAACAGTAGCTCTTCTACTAAAACCTTGTGCTTTCCATTGTGTTTCAACGTTATGTTCTGCTAGGGACTCATAATCTCATATTTAGAACTCTCATCATGATACCAATGTTTTCTGTCTTTTTTGAGACAGGGTCTCGTTCTGTTCCCCGGACTAGAGTGGAGTGGCATCATCATAGCTCACTGCAGCCTCAGAAATCCTGGGCTCAAGTGATCCTCCTGCCTCAATGTCTGGAGTAGCTGGTACTACAGATACGCGCCACCATGCCCAGCTAATTTTTCTCTTTTTTTTGTAGAGATGGGGTCTCACTATGTTGCTCAGGCTGGTCTCAAACGCCTGGCCTCAAGTGATCCTCCCATCTCTGCCTCCCAAAGTGGTAAGGATCACGGGCATAAGCCACTGCGCCCAGCCATAGCAATGATTTTTAAACTTGTCTCTGTCCTGAAAGACTCTCCCCTAAGTTTATTCTTTATCTTTAATTTTGGTTGATTTAAAATAACTCCCACCAGACAAAGACATCACAAGAAAACAAAACTAAAGATCAGCATCTCTTATGAATACAGACATAAAAATCCTCAAAAAAAATTATTAGCAGACTACATCCAGCAACATATAAACAGGATTATAGACCATGAGCAAGTGGGAATTATTTCCAGAATACAAGGTTGGTTTAATATTAAAAAAATCAATTAATGTAACATGACATGTCAATAAATAAAGAACAAAAACCACACGATCATCAATAGATACAGTTTTCTGCATTTGACAGAATCTAATATTCTTTCATGATAAAAATGCTCAACAAACTAGGAATAGAAGGGAACTTCCTCAACTTGATAAACAGCATCCACAAAAAACCCACAGCTAACATCGTATTTAATGGTGAAAGACTAAAGGCTTTCCCTCTAAGATCAGGAACAAGACAATGATGTCCACTCTCACCACTTCAATTCAGCATTGTAATGGAAGTTCTAGCCAGGAAAATTAGGAAAGAAAAATAAATAAAAGGCATCCAGATTGGAAAGGATGAAGCAAAACTATCTCTAGTTTCAAATGACATGATATTATATATAAAACATTCTGAAGAATTCACTAAAAAACTATCAGAACTTACAAACAAGTTCAACAAGGTTGCAGAGTACAAATGCAACACCCAAAATTGTGTTTCTATACACTAGCAATGAACAATCAGAAAATGAAGTTAAGAAAACAATCTCACTTTCAATAGTACCACAAAGAATAAAACACTTAGGAATAAATTGAATAAAGTAAGTGTAAACCTTGTACTCTGAAAACAACAAAACATTGCTGAAAGAAATTTATAAAGCCTAACTAAATGGGAAGACATCCCACATTCATAGACTGGAAGACGATATTGTTAAGATGGAAATATTCCCCAAATTAATCTACACATTCAATGCAATCCCTGTCAAAATCCTAGGTGGCTCCTTTGTAGAAACTGACAAGCAGATCCTAAAATTCATATGGAAATACAAGGGACCCAGAATTGCCAAAGTTATCTTAAAAAGGAGACCAAAGTTAGAGGCTCACACTTCCTGATTTCAAAACATAATACAAGTAATCAAGACAATATGGTTCTAGCATAAGGATAGATATACAGTTCAATGGAATTAAGAGTTCAGAAATAAACTATAACATTTACTGATTTTTGGCAAAGAAGTCAAGACAATTCAATGTGGGAAAGAATACTCTTTTCAACAAAATGGTGCTGGGGCAACTGGATATCTACATGCAAAACAATGAAGATGGACCCCCCCCCATATGGCATACCATATATAAAAATTAGCTCAAAATGAGTCACAGAGCTATAATTTAAGTGTAATAGCTGCAACTATAGAGATCTTAGAATAAAACACAGGAGTAAATATTTGTGACCTTGGATTAGGCAGTGGTTTCTTAGATATGACACTAAAAGCACAAGCAACAAAAGAAAAATAGATAAACTGGAGTTTATCTACTTTTGTGCTTCAAAGGAAACCATCAAGAAAGTAAAACGACAGCTCAAAGATCGGGAGAAAGTCTTTGCAATCATATATCTGATTTAAAAAAACATATATCTGATTAAAAAAAACATATATCTGAGTATCCAGAACTCTTAACAACAATAAAAAATAACCCAGTTGAAAAATGGGCAAACATTTGAACAGACATTTCTCCAAATAAGATACAGAAATGGCCAAAAAACACATAAAAAGATGTTCAGCATCATAAGTCATTAGGGGAAAGCAAATCAAAGCCGCAATGAGATACTATTTCACATCCACTAGCATGACTATAATCAAAAAGATAGATAAGGTGTTGATGAGGACGTAGAGAAACTGGAATTCTCATGTATTTCTAGTGAGGATGTGAAAGAACAGCTGCTTTGGAAAACTGTTTGGCATTTCCTCAAAATATCAAACACAGAATTACCATATGATCAAGCAATTCCACTCCTAGGTATATACTCAAGAGAAATAAAAACATATACCCCCATAAAAACTTGTACACAAATATTCATAGCAGCACAACAGCTTAAAAATGTCCATTAACTGATGTATGGATAAACAAAAAGTGGTTTATACAATAAAATAATATTTGGCCATAAAACAGAATGAAGTTCTGATATATGGTACAACATGAATGAACTTTGAAACATGCCTAAGTGAAAGAAGCCAATCACAAAGAACCATGTATTATATGATTCCACTTATATGAAATACCCATAACAGGCACATCTATAGAGATACAAAGTAGATTAGTGGTTGCCTAGGGCTGGGGGCTTTGGTGGGAAATGGCCTTATGACTGTTAATGGGTTCAGGAGTTTTTTGTGGGGGGTTGATAAAAATGTTCTAACACTGACTGTGGTGATGCCTGCACAACTTTGTGAATACACTAAAAACAATTGGATTATACAACTTAAACTGGTGAACTGCATGCTATGTGTTTCATAAAGCTATTAAGAAAAAGTACTCCTGGTTAAAGGGAGATGGCAATCTGACAGAGTCCTCTCACCGCACCACTCCTAGGAAAGGAGGTGAAAAACTCCATCAGCTGCCTGCGCGCGTGGACCGCTCACTCCAAAAACAGCATTGTGAATTATAGAGAAACAACATGGAACGCCCAGCGCAAGAAACCAGGTACAAAAGTTTCACAAAGAACGGAGTGTGCACAGAGTATAATAGAGCCCAGAGCGCAGGAAGGACGCGCTCACCAGGTCAGCGCAGCGCAACCTGACCCCCAAGCGGTTAAGCACCTCCCCATCCACTCAGTCAGGGACAAGCCCAGAGTTAGGGCAAAGCGGTTGCTGGAGACAGCAGGATCTGTGGAGAGGAAGCAATTGCGAGAGCCAAACACAACTCTCAGCTGCAACATACAGAGACCGCTCGGGGCCGGGTAGGGACAGTGCACAAGAACCCGCAGGCCGGCACTGCGCCACTAGAAGTCAGCAGGACCGGGCCCAGGAGTTTAACGGAGAGTGGGACACGCCCTTAGGGGCTGCTGGCAATTGCCTCCGTGGGCCACAGGCTGGTTGAGAAAAGCTGCGCTCCGGACACAACTGGAGCCCGGCTGTGCGCCAGGCTGGCGGCGGCCGCCATCTTTACAGCCGCCCGCGCGGAGCTGTGAGCCGAGTCTCTAGCTCCGCCCCGCCCCAGCCCGGGGCTCTTCTGCTGAGGTGAGACAGGCTTTGCCTGGGGTGGCCAGAGACAGCTGCATCCGTGGGTTCCAGGTGGGACGAGATCCGGGAACTGTAGCGGTGGGACCTTTGTGTATTGGAAACAGTTTGCGGCTCGTCCATCTGGTCCTGCTACCCCGGCTCTGGCCTCCAATGAGTCTGCTACGTGCTGGTCCTAGTGCCTGCTCTTCAGGTCCCAGCCCTCCTGTACCCCAGAAATCGGTCATTTTGAAGGTTGCTGGTTATAGTGACTCATTTTGTATAACTGCCGGTTCTCATGACAACCGAATACCTCAAGAGCCACAGGCTGAACCAGAGCAGCTCCCCATAACCCTGCCCACTTCATTAGGGAATTTCGCACCATCCAAGAGCGCTTCCAGTGGCCACTATTCCCCTCCCCCTGTGGGAACATCCCTCTGGCAGAGACTGCTGGGAATAGAGATGCCCACCTGCCTCGCCTTGGGGTCTAGTGGTGGAAAAGGGGTGCACAATTGGAGATCCCCCTATCAGCCAGTATCACGTGGAGACGCACATCAGAAAGACAGACACACACGGCTAGATAAGCAACCTCTGAGCTGTATAGAATTTTTCCAATCCAGCTCTCACGCTGCAGCCAAAAGAAATTGTGTTTCTACCTGCACCTCAGGAGGAGTAGGGTCAAAGTAACCCCTAGGAGCTACAAGGCCCCTCCCAAAGTGCGGGGCTTTCGCATACCCCAACTGGGGGATCAGAGTCTGCCACGGACATAACAGAATACCTAGCTGTTAGGGAGCTGTGAATTCATACCCTCAAGTACAATTCACAAGCTTAGAGCTCAGGCTGCGAGGACAATCTCGCTACACTCTACCGGGAATAGGAGAAGACAACAGGCCAGAGATAACCCAAGATCCACCAAACTTACTAAAATACACCTAAGGCAGTACAGATCACTACTTCTCTCCCTGGCTCTGCCAAGGAAGGAACCTCGAGGGCTTGGAGACAGGGCCATAAACTAGCCCTAACACCCCCAGCTCTCGACCAAGAGGCCAGATGAGAAAAAACCAGCGAAAGAACTCAGGGAACATGAAAAATCAGAGTAAAAAGTCACCCCCAAAAGAAACCATCAGTTCCTCAGCAATGGATACCAACTCAAATGAAATGGGTAGAATGACAGAAGATGAATTTCATTTATGGATTATAAGAAAGCTCAATGAAATTCAAGAGAAAATTGAATCCCAGCACAAAGAACCACAAAAAAAATGCAAGAAATGAATGAAAAATTCTCCAAAGAAATAGAAGTATTATGGAAAAATAAAATAGAAATTCTAGAAATGAAAGAAGCATTCAAGGATCTACAAAACACAGTGGAAAGCCTTAAGAATAGGCTGAACCATGCAGAGGAAAGAATTTCAGAGCTAGAAGACAACTCCTATGCACTAAATAAGTCAGTCGAAGAGAAGAACACAAAAACAAGAGGCATGAACAAAGCATACAAGAAATGTGGGATTATGTAAAGAGGCCAAACATAAGGATCATAGGCATCCCTGAGGGAGAGAAAGAAAATTCACGTGGACTGGAAAATCTATTTGAAGGAATAATAGAGGAAAATTTCCATGGTTTAGCCAGAAATCTCGATATCCAAGTACAAGAAGCACACAGGACTCCTGGGAGACTCAATGTGAAAAGGCATTCACCACGCCACATAATTATTAGACTAACCAAAGTAAACACAAAAGAGGCACTCCTCAGAGCTGTAAGACGAAAAGAACAGGTAACCTACGAAGGGAAACCGATCAAATTAACTGCAGATTTCTCGGCTGAAACCTTACAAGCCAGAAGGGAATGGGGAGCCATCATCAGTCTCCTAAAACAAAACAAAGGCCAGCCCAGAATTCTGTATCCTGCCAAACTAAGCTTCTTATATGAGGGAGAAATAAAAGACTTTTCCAGGTAAGCAATCACTGATGGAATTTGCGAAGTCCAGACCGGCCTTGCAAGAAGTGCTTAGACCTGTATCGTACACTAACCAGCAAAACAGACACCCACCAACGTAAAACTACACAAAAGCTAAAACTCCAGAACCCAGATTCCACAATGACGCAACAGGTAAAACAAAAGATACCACCCAATAGAATAATCAGAAATTTACCCCAAATATCAATTCTCTCAATAAATGTGAATGGCTTGAATTGCCCATTGAAGAGACATAGGCTGGCTGAATGGCTTAAAAAATACAAGTCAAATATCTGTTGTTTCCAGGAAACACACCTTACACACAAAGACGCATTCAGACTCAAGGTGAAAGGATGGAATACAATTTTCCAGGCTAATGGAAACCAAAAGAAATCTGGAGTAGCCATCCTTATTTCGGATGATATGAACTTTAAAGCAACAAAAGTAAAGAAGGACAAAAATGGACACTATATAGTGGTGAAGGGAAAAATCTTACAAAGGGTTTAACAATCCTAAACATTTATGCACCCAACACAGGAGCGCCCAGGTACATAAAGCAAATACTGCTTGATCTAGACAACATAATAAACAGCAATGCCATAATAGCAGGGGACTTCAACATCCCACTGACGGAACTGGACAGATACTCCAAACAGAAAATAAACAAAGCAACAAAGGACCTAAACAGGACTCTAGAAGATTTGGGCCTAACAGATATCTACAGAACACTCCACCCACATAACACTGAATATACATTCTTCTCATCAGCTCATGGAACTTTCTCTAAAATTGACCACATCCTAGGCCACAAAACAGATCTAAACAAATTCAAAAAAACAGAAATCATACCATGTATCTTTTCAGACCACAGTGGAATAAAATTAGAAATCAATTCCAACAGAAACTCACATCTTCATCCAAAAACATGGAAATTAAACAATCTGTTGCTGAATGACTACTGGGTCAAGGAGGAGATTCAAATGGAAATCAAAAGATTCTTCGAACTAAACGATAATGGGGACACAAGTTATCAAAATCTGTGGGATATAGCAAAAGCAGTCCTGAGAGGAAAACTTACCACCTTAAATGCCCACATCCAAAAGACAGAAAGGTCACAAATCAGTAAACTAAGGAATCATCTTAAGGAAATGGAAAAGGAAGAGCAAAGCAATCCTAAAGCCAGCAGAAGAAAAGAAATAACCAAGATCAGAGCAGAATTAAATGAAATTGAGAACAAAAGAACAATACAGAAGATTAATAAAATGAAAAGTTGGTTCTTTGAAAAGATAAACAAAATAGACAGGCCACTTGCCAGGTTGACCAGAAGCAGAAAGGAAAGGACTCTAATAAGCTCAATTAGAAATGAAAAAGGAGAGGTCACAACTGATATCATGGAAATACAAAACATCATCTTCGAATACTACAAAAAATCTCTATGCCCACAAACACAAAAATGTGGAGGAAATGGACAAATTCTTAGAAACATACTACCTCCCTAGGCTCAACCAGGAAGAAACAGAATTTCTAAACAGACCAGTATCAAGCACTGAAATTGAAGTAGTAATAAAAAATCTTCCAACAAAAAAAAGTCCTGGACCAGATGGGTTCACACCTGAATTCTACCAAGCCTACAAAGAACTGGTGCCTATACTGCAGAAATTATTTGAAAACATCCAGAAGGATGGAATCCTCCCAAACTCATTCTACGAAGCCAATATCACCTTGATACCAAAGCCAGGAAAGGACACAACAAGAAAAGAAAACTACAGACCGATATCCCTTATGAATATAGATGCAAAAATTCTCAATAAAATCCTTGCAAACCGAATTCAAATGTACGTCAAAAAAATAATTCATCACGATCAGGTGGGCTTCATTCCCAAGATGCAGGGATGGTTCAACATATGCAAATCTATAAATGTAATTCACCACATAAATAAAAGCAAGAACAAAGATTATATGATCCTTTCAATAGATGCAGAATAGGCTTTTGACAAAATCCAGCACCCTTTTATGATAAGAACTCTTAACAATATAGGCATAGATGGCTCATACCTCCAAACTATTAAAGCCACATATGACAAACCCACAGCCAATATCATACTGAACGGGGAAAAATTGAAACCATTCCCCCTTAAAACTGGAACCAGACAAGGTTGCCCACTATCTCCACTTCTATTCAACATAGTGCTGGAAGTCCTGGCCAGAGCAATCAGACAAGACAGAGGAATCAGGGGTGTCCAAATGGGGGCAGAAGAGGTCAAACTTTCACCCTTCATGGACGATATGATATTATATATAGAAAACCCCAAGATTCAACCAAGAGATTACTGGAATTGATAAATGAATTCAGCAAAGTCTCAGGATACAAAACTAATACACACAAATCCATAGCCTTCATATATGCTAATAACAATCAAGCCGAGAAACAAATTAAAGATGCAATACCTTTCACAATAGCACCAAAGAAAATTAAATATTTAGGAACATATCTAACTAAGGAGGTCAAAGACCTATATAGAGAGAATTACAAAACACTGAGAAAAGAAATTGCAGAGGATGTAAACAGATGGAAAACCCTACCATGCTCTTGGACAGGCAGGATCAACATTGTAAAAATGGTTTTGCTACCTAAAGTGATTTACAGAATCAGTGCAGTCCCTATCAAAATACCATCATTTTTTGCTGATCTAGAAAAAATAATTCTACACTTCGTGTGGAACCAGAGCAGACCCTGTCTAGCCAAAGCAATCTTAAGCAAAAAGAACAAATTGGGAGGCATCTATCTACTAGACTTCAAACTACACTACAAGGCTATAGTAACCAAAACAGCATGGTACTGGCACAAGAACAGAGACATAGTCCAGTGGAACAGGACTGAGAACCCAAATATAAAACCAACCTCATAAGGTCATCTGATCTTTGACAAATCTTTGAAAAGATTCCCTATTCAATAAATGGTGCTGGGAAAACTGGATGGCCATATATAGATGACTGAAACTAGACCCACACCTCTCACCTCTCACCTCTCACAAAAATCAACTCACGATGGATAACAGATTTAAACCTAAGGCATGAAACCATAAGAATTCTTGAAGAAAATGTTGGAAAAACTCTTATGGTCGTTGGCCTAGGCAAAGAATTTATGAAGAAGACCCCCAAAGCAATCACAGCAGCAACAAAAATAAATAATGGGACCTGATCAAGTTAAAAAGCTTCTGCACAGCCAAGGAAACTATTACTAGACTGAACAGACAACCTACAGAATGGGAGAAAATATTTGCATGCTACACATCTGATAAAGGGCTGATAACCAAAATCTATACAGAACTTAGGAAAATCAACAAGAAAAAAATCAAACAACCCTATTAAAAAATGGGCAAAGGACATGAACAGAAACTTTTCAAAAGAAGACAGAATAATGGCCAGCAAACATATAAAAAATTGCTCAACTTCTCTAATCATCAGGGAAATGCAAATCAAAACCACAATGAGATATCACTTAACTCCAGTGAGATTGGCTTGTATCAAAAAATCCTCCACAACAAATGTTGGTGGGGATGCGGACAGATAGGAACACTCATGCACTGCTGGTGGGACTACAAATTAGTACAACCTCTATGGAAAGTAATATGGAGATACCTCAAAGAACTAAAAGTAGAATTACCATTTGATCCAGCAATCCCACTACTGGGTATTTACCCAAAGGAAAAAAAGACATTCTATAATAAAGACATCTGCATGTGAATGTTTACAGCAGCACAATTCACAATTGCAAAGATGTGGAAACAACCCAGTTGCCCATCAATACACGAGTGGATTAATAAAATGTGGTATATGTATACCATGGAGTATTACTCAGCAATAAAAAACAACGGCGAATTAACACATCTGGTATTATCCTGGTTGGAACTAGAGCCCATTCTTCGAAGAAAAGTGTCACAAGAATGGAAAAACAAGCACCACTGGTACTCACCATCAAATTGGTACTAACTGATCAACACTTACATCACACAGGGCAATAATATTCATCAGGGGGCGGGCAGGCAGGGGTGGGGTGGGGTGGAGGGGATGGGAAAACTCTCACTGAATGGATGCGGGGAGTGCAGTTTGGGGGATGTCCACGATTGTAGCTCTGACATGGGCAGTGCATAGGCAATATATACAGCCAAAGTGTACCCCCATAATATTCTGAAATTAAAAAAAAAAAAAAGAAAGAAAAAGTACTCCTAAGCTAAAAGAAAGTTCTCCTGAGCTAATGAGGCCTGTTCAATCAGGAAGAGAAAGCTGGATGATGATATTCACATCTTTCATGGGCTCCTCCATCTGTCCCCAGGTAATTTCTTAATATGTCACCTTGCATGTCTGAAACACTTTCAGAAACTTTCATTGCATTTTGAGTACATTTATATTTGTATTTTTCTTTAAGGACAATTTCTTTCTCATTTGATTTCGTAACAACCCCACTGAGAAGACAGAACAAGTATTAATATTGTTTTTCAATGAGGAAAATAAAATTTAAAGAGATTAGGTACCTGCCTAAAGTCATGGGTTGTAAGAGACAAACAGTGATTGTATGCGTACATGTGCAGTAAATGCGTGTTTGAAGCGCTTTCCTTAGTGCTGCCATGAGTGTAATATTTTTCCGAAAATTAATGTTAAAAGGAATCATCTTATTATAGCCCAGAATTCTTCTATATACTTTTAGCCAACATACTAATCTTAGTTGGGATTGGAAGGAACTGGGAAGCCAGACCACAAGTACCAGAAAGCATGGAAAATGGAGTGCTTTTATATATCAAACTTGCAGGCTGTGGAGTGAGGCAAAATACTGTACTCTAACAAAATGTTAAACCTCTATTCAAACTGAAAAAAAACTTATAAACCAATCAATATGAATTACTTAGTTGAGTTAATCAACCACATCTACCATCTGGGTAAAGCCACAAATCTTGGCGCAAGATTTGAAGAGATGAGGAGGGAAGGCGCTGGTTATGAATGAAGCTGCTCCAGGTGGACGTGTTTTTATGGTGGGGTGTGCAGAGCTTCAGGGGCAGGCGATGGGATTGACATGAGGCCTGGGGTAGTCAGGTTTCCCTAGCTAAAGCACAGGGAGCCAGGAAGGGGAATTTAGCAAGATGGAGAGTCCTAAAAAACATAGCTCAGAAAACACGATCAATCCTCTAGGTAAAAAAAAAAAAAAAAAAAAAAATTACAGAACACAATGAAATCTCTGATGTTGAGAAAAATTTATAAAGGTTCCTCAGAAAACTGCATGATAAAAAGGCTACCTGTGGTTTTTGAGGACCAGTGACCAATTACTTCTTCATCTGTTAGGGACAGATGTAACTCTTACAACAGTGTAGAGACTGCCACGACCTCTACAAGAGGCCGATTTAAGCGGATACGGAAAATAAAAATATTACAAGGAAATAATTTACTATGTGAGTTGTTCTTCTCAATGCCGTGATGCATAAGTGTCCTTTTAGTGATTTTTGTATGTGTTTTGTGTCTGCAAAATTAAATTTTATGTTTCTAAGCTCTAGAATCTTCCTTTCCCTCTTTAACATATTTCAGAACTCCTGAAAAAAAGCCTTATAACATAGACTATTACTAAACTCTACTGCCTACCAAATTACACTGACTGGCAGGTGGTGATAGGCACAGAAATACCTTGGAGATATTGAGGATTCAGATCCAGACCACCACAATAAAGCGATTATTGTAATAAAGCAAGTCACACTAATTTTTTGGTTTCCCAATGCATATAAAATTTATGTTTACACTATACTGTATTTTATTAAGTGTGCAATAGCATTGTCTAAAAAAACAATGTGCATACTTTGATTTAAAAATACTTTATTGCTAAAAAAAATGCTAATGATCATCTGAGCCTTCAGTGAGTCACAATCTTTTTGGTGGTGGAGGGTCTTGTCTTGATGTTCCTGGCTGCTGACTGTTCAGGGTGGTGGTTGCTGAAGGCTGGGGTGGCTGTGGCAATTTCTTAAAATAACACAACAATAAAGTTTGCCACATTGATTGATTTGGCATTTCATGACAGATTTCCCTGTAGTAGGCAATGCTGTTTGATAGCGTTTTCCCCAAAGTAGAACTTCTTTCAAAACTCCAGTCAATCCTTCAAACCCCACTGCTTTATCAACTAAATTTAGGTAATATTCTAAATTTTCTGTTGTCATTTCAATAATGTTCATAGAGTCTTCACCAGGGGTAGATTCCATCTCAGAAATCAGTCTTTGTTCATCGATAAGAAGCAACTCCTCAACCATTAAAGTTTTATCATGAGATTGCAACAATTCAGTCATATCTTCAGGCTGCGCTTCTGTATTGTATTGTGTTGTATTGTATTTTATCTATCTATCTATCTAGAGATAGTGTCTCGCTCTGTCACCAAGACTGGAGTGCAGTGGCAAGATCCTAGCTCACTGTAACCTCAAACTCCTGGGCTCAAGTGATCCTCCTGCCTCAGCCTCCTGAGTAGGCGGGACTATAGGCATGTATCACCATGACCAGCTAATTTTTAAAAATTTTTTGGAGAGTCAGGGTCTTGCTATGTTGCCCAGGCTGGTCTTGAACTCCTGGCCTCAGGTGATCCTCCTGCATTGGTCACAGGCATGAGCCACCATGCCCAGTTAGGCTCTACTTCTAATTCTAGTTCTTTTGCTGTTTCTACCACATCTGCAGTGACTTCCTCCACTGAAGTCTTCAACTCCTCCAAGTTATCCATGAGGGTTAGAATCAACTCTGTCCAAAGTCCTGTTAATGTTGACATTTTGACCTCCTCCCATGAATCACAAATGTTCTTAATGGCAACTAGAATGACGAATCCTTTCCAGAAGGTTTTCAATCGATATCACCCAGATGCATCAGAGGAATCACTATCTATGGCAGCTATAGCCTTAGGAAATGTATTTCTGAAATAATATGACTTGAAAGTCAAAATGACTCCTTGATCCATGGACTACAGAATGGATGCTGTGTTAGCAAGTATGAAAACAACATTAACCTCCTTGTACATCTCCATCAGAGCTCTTGGGTGACCAGGTGCATTGTCAATGAGCAGTAATATTTTGAAAGGAATCTTTTTTTTGAGCAGTTCTCAACAGTGGGCCTTAAAATATTCAGTGAACCATGCTGTAAACAGATGTGCTGTCATCTAGGCTTTGTTGTTCCATTTATCGATCACAGGCACAGAAGATTTCCCATAATTTTTAAGGGCTTTAGGATTTTTGGAATTTAAATAAATGAGCACTGGCTTCAACTTAAAGTCATCAGCTGCATTAGCCCCTAGGCAAGAGAGTCAGGCTGTCCCTTGGAGTTTTCAAGCCAGGAATTGACTTCTTTTCTCTAGCTATGAAAGTCCTAGGTGGCATCTTCTTTCAATATAAGGCTGTTTCATCCACATTGAAAATCTGTTGTTTAGTATAGCCATCTTCATCAATAATCTTTGCTAAATCTTCTGGATAACTTGCTGCAGCTTCTACATGCAGCTTCTCACATCCCTCCACCAAAACAAAATAAAACCAAACTTCAAAGAGAAGTAATATTTATGGAGGATGTTCTCTCCATCTATTTATCCAGGATAGTGTTTTCAAAACTGAGGAGTTCTCAAGTTCTGTGTGAATATTTTTAAATCTTATGTTTGTACTTTAATTTATTAATTATCCTGATGACATGTTCTTATAGCTGTGAATGTGGACTAGCCTCAATATATACCTGGTCCTGCTAGCTATATTGTCACAATAAATAGCTCACTATTAAATATAAGTATTATAAGGCCAAAAATATTTTTGGTAGTTTAATTGGCTTATTCTATGGGGGGGAAGGGGCAGTGTGTGTGTATGCTGGGGGAACACCAAGCAGACCCTATTTCAGGATAAGAGAAAGGGAACAATCCTTACAAAGGATTGCAAAAGACTGCATCACTCTTAAACAAAATTACTTTAATAAGGCCCCAGGAACATGAGGGGTACGCAATAAATATATATTGAATGGAATATTGCTTTCAAAGTGCCAGATTCTTTCCATTACTGTAACATTAGAAGACATTACGTCCCTAGCAACATCACTGAGCATAACTGCTACACGGACATGGGTTCTTAATAGGTGTTTTTTGTATTAGTTTTCTTGTTAACAGGCTGCAGGTCTGAATTTTCTAGGCCAAAATTTTACACGAGGATCAAGCTGACTCTGGGAATGGCTCCCCTTTAAACAGTGAATTTTACATGGTAATGTCTGAGAAAATTCTGTCAGGGCCAACATGGGATCATTTCCAATTTTTATTAACCTTTCATATATGTCTGAATAAAACAGGAACTAATTATTAGGTGGGCAGCATGACTGTAATAAAGACTCTTAGTTATTAATGCTCATTTAAAATCTGCTTTTTTTTTTTTCTTTAGAAATGGGGTCTTGCTCCGTCGCCTAGACCAGAGTGCAGTGGTGCGATCATAGCTCACCGTAACCTTGAATTCCTGGGCTTCAAGGGTTCCTCCTGCCTCAGCCTCCCGAGTAGCTGTGACTACAGGTGCGTGCCACCATGCCCAAATAATCTTTTTATTTTTTGTAGAGGGGTCTCACTATGTTGCTCAGGCTGGTTAAAATCTGCATTTTTATATTGCTGTAAGAATCAGAGTGCTACAGGGACAGTGTTCTGACAGATAAAGATTTCAAATGGCACACAAACAGGCTACAAACAGGCTAAATTGGATTCTGTTCCCTTTTATCTGAACTTACTTCATAACCACCTGAAATTGCCTTCGGCTAATCCTGCTGTACATAAGTGACACTCCCGCCCTGCCCCATCTACCCACCGCTCTCAACACCACTGGGAAGAGGAGGATACTTCTCTTGTATGCTGATGACATGCTGTTAGAGTTGTGAATGTGGACTAGCCTCAATATATACCTGGTCCTGCTAACTATGTTGTCACAATGAATGGCTCAGTGTTAAACATTATAAAGCTAAAAATATTTTTAGTAGTTTTAACTGGCTTATA
This sequence comes from Daubentonia madagascariensis, assembly GCA_023783475.1. Taxonomy (NCBI): domain Eukaryota; kingdom Metazoa; phylum Chordata; class Mammalia; order Primates; family Daubentoniidae; genus Daubentonia; species Daubentonia madagascariensis. The sequence goes on along the minus strand of JAKFHU010001035.1, from coordinate 30,938,350 downwards.
TCCGATAACGTAATACTGCAGACTAATTCATTTACTTGGGGAACATTTTATAACTAAGTCACACTGGAAGAGTCAGTTATTGCCTACAACTCTTCAACCAAGATTTTTTATTTTATCTAGATGGTTGTGCCTATACACTGGACAACCGATCATTTCTAAGAAACCAAATGATCACTTCCACATACTTTGCCTAGGATTTCAAACTAAATGCCTCCTGAAACAAGAGAGGTGGGCCACATGTCAGACAATAGGTGGTACTGTGATAAAACAGAGACCATGCCCACCTAAAAGTAGAGGCCATCACCCAGCTCTAGTTGATCATTGACAGAACATTTGTTTATGGGCCAGAGCACACGTAGAACTGCTTCTTGAAAAAGGTATAGGATTTTTCAAACGTTGCTTTGTTGGTCATACTTCCAAGAAGGTGACGATTTTGACGACTTCTTAGTTTACATAAAAGGAACTCAATCATACCACCTGTTCCTCTGGTCTCTAAACAACAGGGTTCTCACTCAGCCAACACCTCACAGGTCCATAAATCTTATGTATCCATTTTAACGCTTATCTTAAAAAAAATAACATTTGACCATATGGATCTTGTGGATGGCAGCATAAGAACTGTGCGTTGCCACACAGTCTCCATATCTGCATGCAGGGTTAGTTATGTTAACATTCAACCCACTGTCTCCTGAACTGGGGTCTTAGGATCTATTCTACCACATCGAGAAGTTCTCACATTGAGAGACAATGCTCTAGGCACCTGGGGTCTGGCTGTGTCAATCTGATCTCTTGGAACTGCTTTCACTGAGTTGCATTTTAATATTTGCTTTTGTGTTCAATTGAGAAGAACCACCATAGGAAATGTGTTTCTGCCATTTGTGGTGTTAAAGCAATTGAGCACAAGATCAACTTCAGCATCTAGTGCTTCTTATTCATTTCCATGTGAGAAATCTCCATTATAGAGAGAGAGTTGCTCTGTCCAGCAAGCTTTTTTTCTCTGAAAATAAGAATTCTGTATCTGACCCTACTTCCTTTTTCACTTTGATGGCCAGGAAGCTGGGGGCCTAATCTGATGTTTAACTCTGGCAACTACACAGACACTTATGGCCTGCACACCTAGGTGCTTTCTGTTTGATTTTCACTTTCAACTTTCTCTTACAACTCTGCTATGATTCTCTTTTCTCATTAATATTTTACCACTATGTTATTGAATCTGTTCTCACTATAAAGTTGCCTCCAATCCTCTGTGGATAAGTTTTCGTATATATATACACACACACACACAAACATAAAAATAGACCCCTGCTTTTCTAAGTGATGATAATGAATATTTGATATGTAATATCTTCTAATGGTGACCTTATGACAACAGCAAGATTCTTCCAGGACACCGGGTGGTAAATATATTTTTATATATATACACACACATACTCATATATGAATACATACATGTATGTATGTATATGTTAAAAATAAAATATAGGCTTTGTGACAGAATTTCCTTAAAAATATTCTGTAGGATTATGAATCATCATAGTATTAGTTCCTAGTCTCTTCTACGGCTGAATAACTAACACAACAGAGACACTATAGCAGGACAAGAAATAAAGCAAAGATCCCGCAAGAAGTTTACAGTGGCAAGAAAGAGACAACCACCAGAAATGCAGTAACTGCATTTTGTTGACTCAACATTTTCTCCTGGCAGATGGTCAATCCTATTCCTGAAGTCAGGGCTCTACAAAAAGTGGCTGTAAACAGGGGCAGGCTCTGAAGATTGATTCCAAGGCCACTGAGGCAGGGGTGCAGCTATTTACAGCCTGAGACACATCAGATTGGAGCAAGATGTAAAGTCAATGTTCTGATAAGAAAAGCATGACACAAGTTTCTAGAACCAAGAGCAAGGAGAGAAGAAAGGCACTCTTGTTCCTCACGCAGAGGAAAAACAGCAAATCTTATTACTAGAAGTGATATTTCCAGGGGACAAATGACTTAAGATTAAAGTGTAGAGCAGTAATAGATGAAGGATTCCTACAAAGTGACCCTTCTAATGGCTGGTATTTAACAGACACCTCTAGGGCGAACTAAGGTGCTATGAATCAGATCACTCACTAACTCACTCACTCAACACAATCTGGGTGCCCTCTGTGAGGCAGACATTCGGTAATATCCACAGACACAAAGATGAACGTGATAGACAGTTCACATTCTAGAGCAAGAGACAGGCATGAGAGTAAGTGTTTTCAGAGCAATGAGCACTGGAAGGAAGCAAATCTGAGACGCTGGGATCCTAAGCAGCATCTATTTCTGTCTCAAGTAGTCCAAGTTAAGTATTCACAGAATATCATCTACAATAAACTAAACTGCAGTGGTGCCAGAGAAAGGTCTGCTTGGTCATTGGTCAGTGTTTAATGGGCATTACTACCGGCTAAATGGTAACAGAGGTGGGAGAAGCATTCAGAGGAGAATTAAGCACGCGGAACTTTTTCTGCACCCTCTTCTATATGCTTGCATCCGTAAGGTTTGCAAGCCAGGAAGTTCAACCTTACCGTCTCCCTCCCCGACCCTCAAGGCCCAGAACTGTGTCTCTGAATGGAACAGGAGGTGGGCACACAGGATACTAAAGAGTATCTGCACTTGAAGTAAAATTCCAAGTGCTTCTGCTTCACATATAATACCTCATTTAATCTTACTGTTATTCACTCCATTTTATAGATGTAGAAACTAAGGCCCAGGTAGACCAAGAAACTTCCTCAAAGTTACACAGCTAGTAAGTGGAGGAACCAGTTTTCAAACTGAGGTCATTTGGTTCTATCTGTGTTCTCTGCTAATCACAAAGCCATACTGCAAGTGTTTCCTTCAAAGGCAAGCAAAACAAAACAACATGTGGCCACTGGACTAAAAATCCGAGGACATGATCAAATAGGACTCAACTTTAACATAACCTTTCCTTGTGGGGTAGGGAGGGGCTTTGGCAGGAGGGCAGGAAAACCTTCTGAAGTCTGAATTCTTTTAGGCAGTAGTTGATATGGATAATTCTGTATGTGTAATTTTGTTATATTTGTCCAAATTCATCTCCATTTTCCTGTGTGTGTAAGCCTTGACTAAATAATGCTCTGTACAACTGTTGATATTTGATTTGTTTGAGTGTTATTCTTTGCTTTTTTTTCCTCCTGAAAGGAGGAGAGAAAAATGGAGAAGCATTTCCACCAATAAAAGGGAGTAGGTTCCCCTCCCTTCTAATATCTAAATCCAAGTCACCAAACACCAAACTCTCCCACGAAAGGTGAAAGGGAGAGGCAGATTATGTCTGAAGGAATCTTGTGACCAAAAAATCCTCCTTCTGGGCCACCAGGGTCACCATTGGTCAAAGCTGTTCTGTCTAAGCAGGGCAACGCTGAACTAGATGAGCAATGTTGTTCCTGTTCCAAAGTGTGGCAGCTCCAATGTGGTTTTAGTTAGATCACCTCCTGACAGCCATGGGACGAGTTACAGAGCGACAGCAGGAGTAATGTGATTAACAGGTTCCAGGATCCTTTTCCTAAAAGCCCAAGATTTCTGAAATTCAGAAACACAGCACATAGTTACGTGCAATCTGCTATTTCATTTCCAATGTTCTCTTTCTGATAGGTGGAATGATGGTTCCCGGACTAACTTTTCTTCACTGCACCGTGGGATCTTAAGCAAACCTTCTTTCTGAGTGCCTTTCAGCAAGTCCCTGAGTGTATTCCCTGCTTTGTAAAAGGCAGAAGCAGCTAAATTGAACCCTCCCTCCTCCTCCTGCACAAATGTACACTCTCTGAGAACAAGAGAAACCCCACGTACCATTAACACATTCAAAGACATCACAGCACTTTCCGGGTGTGCCATCTCCACGAGAGACTATGCGGGCAGTGGATCCCACCTCACACACGGGGAAACCACATAAGCCAGAGAGACACTCGCATCTGAAACCAAAGAAAAGGGAAGGAAAACCCCATGAATAAACAACAACACAGAAGTCGGGAGACCACAAAGTGGCAGTGGCTGCGGCAAAGTACCTGGTCTATATGACCCTGGCTTGTTTATCTGGTGTTACTAGGAAATAGGCAAGCGGGAGGGGTTCAGGCTCCTCTACTTCATATACACCCCAATCTTTAACTTTAATGATTTTGACAGATATATTTCTAAAACTCATTACCTCATTTCTTACTTAACCAGACTGGTACTGAGCATAACAAACATTTTCTGGCTGACTCAGAATGCATACGTTGAGTTATTCCGTAAATTGATGCTGCTCCCACGGGCTACTACAGGCTAATACAGAACGAGCGCTCCTGTGCTGAATGGCCCCATGGTGCTGCTTTGCTGCTATTGATGATTAGGTGTTTTTCAGAGGTTTTCTGACTCTTGTTTCAACAATGAAGTTATCAGATTTTCAGTCTTTTCTTGTCAGTGTGATTGTCTCTAGTAGCGCCCTCACCTTGAGCAACATTTAATTTATCATTGTGTACAATGGAAGAAATTGAGTGAGGAACTCTTATAAAGAGAGGGTACAAGCTTTAGGAGACAGACTTTATGACAGCTATTGTGGAAGCTCAAAGTCTTAATTTCTTGGATCTTCTAAGCTACCGTAAGAGCATTTATCTCTATCTGCAAGTATGAGGTGTTCAATGAACTGCAAGCTGGCTGTGCTGGCTCTCACCCTTAACTTCAACTGTGCTATGAAACTTGCCTGAACATAGAAACCTGGAGAATATGGGCAGGTAAAATAAGAGGAGACAAAATGTATCAAAACAGGAGGCTGGAAATGAGAAACTCAGGGCAGCTGTGTGTCAGCACGTACACCTGAGACAATGCAGAAGGAGCAGCCAGGCTTGTGCCCAGGAACTCCTCTGGGGAGAGAAATATGGGTCAGAGGGTGGGGAGGATGGTGAGGGAGTTCTCAGGTTGACAGGAGTAAAAGGCATCCTAAAAAAAGATATCCTGGCAGGAAGTGTGTGGGTATTTATGTATAGTAGGGGCCAAGAAGAGGGGAGCTGACATTCCCAGCAGGGAAGAACATTAACATATTCATTCTGTTTTCTCCCTTCTTATTTAAGTAATTGGTTTGTTCACCGATTGTTCTTTGGATCTTTAATAAATTAAAATATGCTTATAGTCCACAAGTACCTCAATAATCAGGCCCAGAGATTTAATGACATTTATAATTAACTGTGGAACTAGAAAGGAAATTAATTTAAGTTAAAATTTGCACCAAAGACTATTAAAGCCACTGGAAAGATGTGAATGACCCCCCACCTCCACCCCAAGGCAGGCCCTTTTCAGGTTCTTCCATGTGGGGTGACAATTATATTGCATTTCTGGGAGAAGAGAGTGTTAGACAATTAAGGTTTTGCTGCAATGGTATTTCTGCCTATGGTTTAAAATAAAAGTTTGCCTGTTTTGTGTGAGCAGAGCTGGGCGCTCTCCATTCATAGTCTATATTCCTGCAGGGCAATCATGTTCTAGGGCTGAGTACAGGTCAGCTGGGCTTTTAGTGCCTGGTAAGGTCACCCTATCCTCTTTTGCACTTATGTGCCTAGCCACTGCAGTTGTAAGCACATAATCATATTGCTGTATCATTATATTGTTTACATTTATGGCACGTGGCACTCTGTACAACTTATAGATTCTTTAGAGTTCACAAATGGAGCTAGAGTATTGAGAGGCTACAACCTGATCCCAATGTCCAGATGTGGTTACAGGGCAAGCATCCTACAAGAAAAGCAGATCAACCCTTTCTTACACATCTTCTACAATTCACATTCTTGCCTACTGATGTGTTCCAGGGAATCATTCTAATTTCAACACCAAAGAGTATATAATCAACCAAAAAATACCTCTTCAGATGTTGTCCTTTAACACTTCAGTGACCTTTACTGAACATGGATGTACACTTACATGCTAGGCTCTCAGTGTTAGATTCATACAACACTCAACACCAGGACTAAGTCTGCCCTAAGTCTGTTTTCCCTTTTATTTTTAACCACTTTCCCAACATTTAAATATCTCCATTATCTTCCCAGAGACCCTTACAGGTTGTCTCCAGCATGTTGCAGAAGATCTGAAACTGCACACAACTGCCTATTAATCCACTCAGAAAAGGAAAACGCTTTATGCAGAATTTTTACTCTTAAATTTAGAATGACTACATAATAAGGATTTGAGGATTCAGATTTCCTGGTTTTGCGAGCTGGTGTGCTCCCAGCCCCTGGCCACTTGTCTGCTTCTTTCTCCCTTGCAAGCCCTCCCTATAAGCTATCATCTTAATGGCTTCCCCTGAACCTGAGATTAGTGCCTTAATGAAGAAGCAACTTATGAAAGAACCACAAAAGGTGAAAACCTAGGCTCAGGTCAAATATCTATCTGGCAGCTATCTTATTAGTTTGAAAACTTAAGAAACTGCCATTTTTGCAAATCAAAAATGATCAAATGGCAATCTATTAAAATATTTCAACATAATACAATTCACATGAGTTATCTTTCGACAGATATGTCTACATTCACTCTGTCAGGTAACAAAAGGGGACCCCATCATGATCCGTATTTGACCAGTAAATGTATTATTCCCACAGACTATGTGAGTCCCATGTAGTTTTAAATTAGTAAGATTATTCTAGATTCTCTGGTTTACGTACACTGGAGGTAGGTATCCTTCCCTTTTACAGATGAGAACAGGGAGGGCACACAGCTTAATCAACTGACCCAAAACTAAATAGAGTTTCCTGTTCTCTGTGTTTTCCACCAGAAGAGACCAGATTTTCTTCTATTGAGTCATGAAGAGGAAATGCTCAACTACAGAACAACTGAAGCATGCAAACCTTGTCCTCCCCACCTTCTGTCTCTTCATTTTTATTCTTCCCTCCCAGTCTTCCCCCTACCCTTTACCCCAATTCCTGGAAAAGGAGCAAGCACAGGAAAGGTGAACACAGATGGATTAAGGGCAGAAGAAATAAACTAACACGAGAAATGAGAAATGCCTAACGAAGGTGATGTCACCACCTACCCCTCACTGCTGTAGCCCCCTCCCCACCTGCCAGCTGCAGTTCGGTCTCACCTAAGTCTCTCCCTCTCCCAACCCATGCCACAACCCCTCCCCCTAAGGTTGGGGTTTCTGTACTTCTGTAGTCAAAAATCTTCAATTACTCTTCATTTCATGTGTCACTTTCTCAGCCTACCATTCAGCATTCTGAAGTCCCCGCACCCCGTTCCCAATTCTGTCTCCCAATATTCCCCTTCATTTTCCTACGCTACAGTGACACTTCTTTCTCCAAACAAGCCCTCCTTTTGCCGTCTCTCCGCTCTGCCTGATCTACTGGCTTCTGCATGTTCCCTGTCCAGCCCTCATGCCCAGCTGTCTTCCTAGCCCAATCTCAGGTAACGGCTCCTTCTCTGAATCACCAAACACCACTCTTTTCTTACAGCTCTGCTTCACTCTGCTTTGTGGTGACCTGAGTACTCATCTTCCCATAAGCTTTCTTTGTATCTATCATGCATAGTGATCATATAAATAGTTCTTAAATGGAACAGAACTAGAGATGGAGAAGAGAGGCATGACATTAAAGAAACAAAACAAAAATACCGAAGAAAGTGAGAAACAGAGCCCTGAGATTTCTATGCTGTGAACTCAAAAAGGCCACCGCAGGCAGAGCAATTTGCACGACACCTTGAGCAGAAGTGCTAAGGGCTTTAAAAAAACAGAACAGCTTTATTGAGATATAACTCACATACCATAACATTCACCCTTTTAAAGTACAGCACATAATTCAGTGGTTTTATATTTACAGGGTTGTACAACCATCACAGGTACCTAATTTCAGAACATTTTCATCACCTTAAAAAGCAGCCCTGCACCCATTTGCAGTCACTCCTCATTTTCCCCCCTCTTAGCCCATGGCAACCGCTAATTTATGTTCTGTCTCTATAGACTTGCCTATTCTGCACAGTTCATATAAATGGCATCATACGATACGTGGGCTAAGGGCTTTTTAACTTCAAACAAGAAGCAACCTGTATTTGCAAGTTACCAGAAAAAAAAATCAAGCCTCTAATGTTATCCTCAGTATTAAGATAATGATCAATCAAGGCACCACATTAATAAATTTTTGCATAATGTAATCACAGCTGCAGCCAGGTGGGACTTGGTTAAGCTGTCTTTTTTCCCTCAAGTAGGTAATGGATTCAGCTGGGGCATCCGAGCGCCTGAGCACGATGATGAACAGCACTCAGAAATCAGCTAAACCCCTAGAGGGCACTCACCTCCTTAGACAGCCCAGGCTGGCTGGCTCTGCTGGCTGAAAGGCAGTGAGTGCATACGTATTCTTTTCCTGCATGTCCTTTGCTCCTTGGACTACACAGACAATCCTAGGCAGGCCGGAGGGTCAGAGTCTTAGCTGCTGGCCATAGCTCACCAGGTACTCCCAAGTCTGGTCTCTACCTGTCTTTTAGCTTCCATGTTCTACTTGTTCCTCCATACAACCCACACTCCAGCAACAACAATGGTCTGGTCTGCCATTCACTGGATTCCCCCCACCCCCATCCCTCACCACTCCCTACCTAGCCTCAATGTCCTGCCTCTCCTTTGCCCCAGGCGAACCCCCCACAGCCCTTAAGACCACCCACTGTACAAGGCCTTCTCTGGTCAAAAAACAACCAGGATTAATTTTCCCTCCTCTGATGGTATCTAACTCTTGGAGTCTACCTGCTCATTATACTAAATAAAAATCATATTGTTTCTCCTGTGGATTCCTCTAGTGCAGGGGACATGCCTTACTTGTCTTATAAATAAAAATAATAAAGAACGATAAAGGAATACAAACAATAATCAGGAATAAACATTTTTTTTCCATAGCTAATAAGTCTGGGGTTAGAGCATGCACTGTTTTTATGTTTTTTATTTTTATAAATTTTAGACTAAGAGCTTATAGGGTCAATGCTTTTCAAAATTAGTATGTGAAAAGAAAGATCATATTCCAGGGTACCACATTCAAGCATTGTTTTTCTGCAAGTTTGGGGAGGGGCTCAGGAATCTTCCCACATCATAAGCTCTACAGGAGATTCCACTGAAGGGAATCTGGAATCCACTTCCTGAGGACCTCATGCCCAGATGTGCAGGGTCTGGGTGGCCATAGCTTAATTTGCACTTTCCACTGGAAAAAAACAAGTACAACTAGTTTTAACACTTTAATGAGGATGATGATTGTTAGTACTTGCTCTCCATCATTTACAAAGACTCCTTCCTGCCTGAATACCACTGCTTAGGAGTGAAAGACACCATGGGGGAAGAAAAGAACAACTTTATTATTTATTTATCCAATACTGTCATCTACCAGAAAAACGTGTGACTATAAGCAAGCCACTTAAATTCCTGGAGGCTGGGTTTTCTCATCCATAAAAGTGAGATGTCTGGATCATAATAAACTTTCTTCTACCTATAAAATCTCGTGCTTCTATAGTTGCCATTCCCACCCCCATCAACCTCTTCTGTCGCTTCTCACTCACTGTGCCCTGTCCTAGTGGCACATCTCTCATCTCACGCCCCAGACTCACCCCCCCCCAAGCACCTCGACCATCAGGCCCAGCTCGATGGGGGCCTTTTCCCAGAAGCTTTCTTGGTGATTTTTTGTGTCTCTTGGGGGTGGGGAATAATTATATATCTGTAACTTTTTTTTTCCTACTAAAGAAGACGAAGCAATGCAAGAGAAGAACATGTTAGATGCTGACGTCTTATCACTAGGCATGTCTTAGACTCTTCATAACTAAGTTGAAGAATAGCTTGTTTTACCAGAATAACCAGAGAAACTTTAAAGGCTGCTAAGCCACAGGGGGCTGCTAGAGGAAGCCACAGGAGCGGAGTCCTCTTTGCCACTCCCACAGCCCTTTTGGCAAGAACAAAAATGCCCCAGAAATGTGCCCCTGGGGTGCATGCCACACAGCGCAGCACTGATGTTATCCTAACATTGTCCCACAGTAAGCTACTCCTGCAAAGGAGGAAATACAGAAGCAGCAAGTCATCAGACTCCTCATCTTCCCAAGCAGATACTTATCTTTGCCTGTATCCTGGAGAACAAGTCCGAGAGGCCCTCTGGAAAATATTTCTTCCCACATTGGAACTGAGTGCTTGAGCCCTTCAAAAAGGGACCCATCACCATCTATAAATCAAAAACTACTATTTACAAGAGGGAGGGAGGTCTCCCGTTAGTCAGGAAACAAGAATAAATGAGGAATTAAAAGGCCAAAGCTCCTGTACGACTAGGATTCCACTCAGTGTATTCATGAAATAGCTTGTAGGGAATGGAAATTATAATGACACATAAAACACAGTTCTATTCCATAAAAAGTAGCTTCAACTTTAATTAAATTTGATGCAGTATCTTTCTACTGATTACATTTCTTACCTCTTTCCAGGAAATGTGTAAGTTTAAAAAAAAAAAAAAGACTGCAAATAAAGTATCCCAAAAGAAATAGGTTTCCCACCTGAGGTTCCAACTATCCTCTAGAAAACAGCAATTCCTCCCTATGGAAGTTCCTTAGCCTCACAGTCTTCCTCATGTCTCACCATAAGAGATTTACCATTGTCTAAATCGCTAACCCTCCCCTCCCCCTTCCTCCCATTGCATCTCCAAGCCTTGAGCACTGAAACGTGTGCTTCAGCCACAGCACGGGTGTCCAGCTCCGAGGATCACGCTCTTCCTTCTGGCAGCCATCCCTCCCCCGTCTACAGCAAACTGCTACCTGTCAACCAGAAACCGCACATTCTTCAACACCTTCCCCTCAGAGATTAGTAAAATCACTCCGCTTTTTGTTGTTGTTATTGTTATGCTTTGTTTTTTTCTGGGGGGAAGAATCAAAGGATATGCTCCCACGTAGGGAAGGTATAAACTGAGGCCAATTAGGTAAAATATTCCTTTGCATTTCCTAATATTAGTAATAATAATAGAATAGTCATTATAGCTCTTTTCTTCCTAGCTTTCTTAAGGGATGGATGTTTATAGCTCCCTCCACAAGGCTAGCATGTGACCTAGGAAACTTAAGGTGCTAAGGTGAAAGAGAAGTGGTATAAATTGTGGGAAAATAGCAGGTGTAAGTCCACGTGGTTCCTATAAGAATTATAAAATTATCTTCTAGAACTATGCACCACAGTAAGCAGGTGTGGTGAAGAGAAAGCAATGGCACTTTCCACCAATTACCACCTTGACGTGATTGGCTGAAAAGAGAATTGGGGAGTTTGTAAGGGACTCGATCCTGGCAGCAGCAGAACCAGAGGCACAGAAACACAGCGGAAAATAATCCCAGGGCCCGTGCCGCTGCTGAAAATTTTAGAGCTGGGATCTTGCAGGCATCCTGGACTACTCAGTCCAGCTCAACAATTCAGTATTTGAGTACTGAGAGCTGACCAAGCCCCGGAACGGAATTCACTCCCTTAGGTCTGCGGGAAGACAGAGGCATCTGCTTTCAGGGCTGGTAGGATGACCTTAGAGAGTAAGATACAATGCCAGTGAGAGACGCACGGAGAGCCAGTTAGGAAAACCGAGAAAGAAGGGAAATTGGCACATCACTCTCTGGAAAGGAGGAGGGCTGCGCTTAGATGTGAAGAGTAAGTTTTAATATTACAACATAAATTATTCCCATTTCAGAGCAATAGATGCTTTGGAACTTGGAATCAGCTTGTTTATGAACATGTAATTATTTCTTAACTACTTACTGTGTACCTGCAGCAGGCACTATGCTGGGTGAGCACTGGAGATACATGGGGTCCTAGCCCTCAGTTTAGGGAATTTAGTTTAGGGAGGTGTCGGATAAATAATCACAAATTAGAACACAACAGGATGTAGACTATTCAATCCCCTCCTCGGAGCACATGAACAACAAACATCAATGACGTCTGGACTAACCTTCTACTTGAAAACCTGAGCAACGCCTCCACTGCCTGGGTTGCTAACACTCCTTCAGGCCTCCAGAGCCAGTAAGGGCCTGAGCTAGTGCTGAAACAGATGACTTTAAGCATGAGCCCACTTGGATCCCTGTGGGCAGTTAATTCCCAACCTCTCATCCTTGTCATCAGTGCAAAGTACGAGATTATGTTGTCTCCTGTCCTCCAGGGAATGCACATCCCCCCACAGAGCACTGCTCTGACTCAAATTTGTTTCTAACACTTGCTTGGCTTTCCCTTAAAGACACTATTTCCTTGTAGCCATCTCCAGTAAGACTACAAATTCCCCCACACTCACTCATTCGCCTGGGACAAAAGGGAGGTCAACATTCTCCATGTTGGCCACGGGCTACTCCCATGTTGTCACTTTCCTCTCCTCTCTCATGCAAACCCTTCCTTCCTGTGGCTTCATCTCCTACCCACCTCCTCAGGGGGTAGAGGTCTGGAGTTTGGAGAATGTACTTTGACAGCAGGCAATCTTGGGTTCAAGTTCTGGCCACTTAGGAGCTATGTGACCTTGGGTAAGTTATGTAATCTCTCTAAGCCTCAATTGTATTATATGTAAAGTAGGGGGATTAAAGTACCCATATGTCATATGATTGCTATGTGGATTAAATGAACTGATATATGAATAGCACCTGGGACAGTGCCTGGAACACAGAAGCCCTCAACACCTGTTAGCTATTTTATATGATAATGATTTGAGAGGCTTTAGGGTCCATGTAGACAAGGCATTTTCAACACTCTGGTCTCGCTTGATCTTTTGGAACCCAGTGACCCACTCCTACGGCCACAACTCTCTGAAGTTTCTGGAATCACACATCTTGCCCACCGATCACAATGGTCCATACTTCCAGTTCTCCCCAGTTGACCCACCATGCTGAGACTTCAACCTCACTGAAACATCTATACCCCAGATCCTTCCCTTTTCTCCCCAGCCTGTGCCTCCTCCTGACTGCACCTCTTTAGCAAATGCAGCCCAAAGCCACAGTGTTTCACCTGAACCACCATCTTCCTAATACCTTCAAATTTTCTGCCGCTTTTTCCGCCTTCTACATCTGTTTCCAAGTTATTTAAACCCAGAGATGGCAAACCTGAATGTCTACTGGGGTCAGGCAGGAATCCTTAAAGAGTAGAGGGGGACTGCAGACAGTCCAAGAGGGTTTGTGATCTCTGAGAGGGTATTGCTACTCATTCCATGCAGAAAGATACATTCAATGTTGCTATAACTTCCATTTGTTCAAGAGAAGCCCAATTTTTATGTGAAGGATGCCAGTTTTTAAATGTTAGTGACTAATTTAGAGATTGAAAAAAAAAAGGACACACCAAAGAAAACATGTCTTCGGGTCAAATCCAGCCACTACACCGCCAAATGCAAATTGTGATTCAACCCACTTATTTCCTCTGTGCTGATACCCAAGCTGCAGAGAACTGCTGGGGAAAAGCACACTCCTGGTAGTAACTATTGTACATCTTCAATACTGAAGTCCATCACCATGCCTAACACACCTGCATTCTTCCCCAAGGATCACTTCTTCCATGACGCTTTTTATAACTAGAGGCCACAAAGACAAACAGCAGAAGCTCTGCATGTGGGCACATGGGGGCAGTGGTAGTGGGGATGGGGTGTGAGTAGGCACAGACGGTGAAGTGTCCAGCAAGTGTGGTGGAAAGGGGATGGAGGGAAGGCATTCCAGGTAGTGGAAAGAACCTACTAAATTTACAGAGGCAAGAAAGAATATAGTGTGTTTAGTTAGAACAAATGGTTCAGCCCACCAGAAGCATATTATGTGTTGAGATGAGGACTGGGGATATTTTGGGGGGACTGGTAAGAGACATGGCCAGAGAGATAGGCCAGGGCTGGGTAATAAGAGGCCCTGCATACCATACTAAGAAGTATCTTTACTTGTAAGCAACAAGGAAGTCATACAACATCTTAAACAAGTGCTGTAGTCTTGCAATGGGTGGTTATCTGAAGAAAAAACCCAACATTGTCATGAATTCCATTCTTCTTGAATCATAAAGATAGGTGGGATAAATGCTAACGTTTTAAGCTACAAGACACATTAAAAGGTGAAAAATCAATGACTGTAATAGCCTAGAACACCCTTCTCCCTTTCTCCATCTGTTGAACTCTGACTCATTCTTAAAGACTCAGCTCAAAAGTCAAATCTGACAGTTTTCCAAATAGGAATTAGTGTCTCTTTGCTCTGTGAACTTTCTGGTTTTTTGCACACTTCTTCTTCCAAAGCACATAACACTTTAAACTACAATGACTTCTACGTGTTTCCCTTCCCTTTAGACTGGATGCTCCTTTACAGCAGTGACCACATTCTATGCCTGCCAGGTAGCCCAATGTCTGGCACATGACAAACACTTAAAATATCTGTTCCCTGAACAAACCAAGAACACTATGGGGTTTTGATGCTAGGACTTGTTGCTACGGACTGTCTATATAATTTAGTTGAAAGCATTCATTATTTACCTGTGCTAGGCACTGATGAAAGAGAAATATATAAGGTGAGTCCTTGCCCTCAAAGAGCACACAATCTAACGTCTTGGGAAATGTCATAAGACTCAAAATTCCATGACCTAGCTATGGAAACCAAAGTACTTGATCACATTGTCACAAGAGCCAGACATGCAACTTCTTTCCTTTTCAATCAAAAGCAAAGTCAGAAAAGAATCATTTACAATGCTCTTGTCTGTGTGATACTTTCACAACAGACTAATGCCAAGAGAAACCAGCTGCTTGGCCTCCACCCCCCAGGTTGCAATGAGCAGTTAAATGTTTATAGGGCAACTATAACCCTGAACCCTCTGTAAGCTGTGTCAACTATGATGAGGAGGAGCCCTATCACTTATATCCAATGTAAAGCTGCAAATGGAGAATAAAATATATTCCATGAAATTTGGGTTGCTTTTGGTATTTCCACAAGAGGTAGGACTTTAACATTTTAGGTTTGCTTATTAGCTATGTAAGTAATTTCACAAAGCATTTTTGTAGAGCTGTCCAGAGCTGTTCTTCTGTTTGCCTGTGTTATGATGATGACATAGCAAATGAGGGTAGGTAGGAAAAGCCGTTCGAGGTCCAATATTATCCATGCCATAGATTCTGTTTTCAAACTTCATTGAAAGTCTTATGGAATTCAGTTAAGTTACTTTCTGTCAGTCTGAGCCAGAGGGCCATGTATATGCTGTCTGCTGACATCCACAACCACTCAGACCAAACTATAAGCCACTGAGTGAGAGCCTTGTTTGTTTTCAGGATGAAAACAAATATAAAGTAAGACAAGATACTGGGTCAAATTCATGGTGAAATACAAAACGGCATAAGGCCCTAGTATAGGAAGTGCAGAGCTCACACATCTGAAGTGAATTATTGACAAATCAAACACTCTACTAGGGAGACAGTTCATCTCCAATAGGCAAGGGCTTTACTTCTAGGAAAGCACATTTTCTTCAATCTGGGGATAGGTCCAATAATAACATGGAATTCCTGCAATTATTTTGTTTTAAAAACATCAGAGTTTAATATAGACTCTGGCTTTTTTAGTCATGAGTTGACTTGCTCTTTTGGGCCAAAAATTACTGTGACAGAGGGCAACAGAATAGATGTTCTTTTCTTAGTTGAGAAAGAAAAGCTCCAAATATACTTCTAAAATATTTTCTGCATGTGTTTAAAAACAGAGAGAATGCTACCAGGATAGCATGTTAAGAGTCAGGAATGTTTTAAATCTGTGCTATGCTAATACATATTTTACATATTGTATAATTTAATTTTATTTATCCCCAAAAAGCAGCTGGAGAAATTATCCAAATTAAAGTGAACAACAAAAAAACGAACCAAATTAGAGAAATCTGTCTACTAACAGACAAATCTTAAAAAGAACCCAAAAACTTGTTAAGTGCCGTCTTCTTTGAGACAGTATCTTGGAACAGATGGACATGATAATTAAATACAAGGCTCTTAATTTGATAAAGTCCTTTTGAAAATGCATATTCAGGGACAATTACCACTGGTTTGCAGGCATGAGACAAGCAACTTCATTACCTAGTACAATGTTAAAAGCATATGGGTCTATAACAAATATTATTTGATGATGTAAAGAACTTCACACTGTCTCAAAGAAAGAAAAAACTGCTCCCTCAGCTTTGAGCATGATCCTGACAGTTCCAAACTACCCTCAGCAGGTTTCTGGCTTTGACTTATTTGTCTGGTTGGGTTGATGCACCTTGTGTGTAGAGTCCCTGACCCTGTGTGAGCCTCCCGTGCCCAACACCCCCTCCCCTAAAAGCTTCAAACAACAAAATTAGAGGCCAGAGCTATAGAGACAAGGAATTGACTGAGGGACTCTGGAAAGAGCTCAAGCACCCAAGGATAAGTACTTTAGCAAACAGCATGCTAGAGGACTCTTGTTGCTGTCACTCTGTCTACTGCTCAGAAGCAGACAGATGTCACAGAGCAGAAGAATAAGAAAATCCATTGAGTTCTCAGCAGGAAGGGAATCATACGATTTAAGATTTGAAACCACAGGCGAACAGGGATAAGAAAAACTATCATCTGTTGTTCTATATGCATATGTACTTTTTGAGGTCCTTGATTTCTTAGTTTGGATCTAAAGCTGGCACATTATTGTATGGTTTTTCTTCTGAAACTCAGTTTTCATTGTTTGGTAAAAAGCCAGTCCATTAATTGATTCTTTCCTTGAAGACAGATTACTCTGTGTGTGTTTCCTTCTTATAACTTTCCAAAGGTCTGGAACCTTTTTGAAACTGGCATTGGTGATACCTCTAAGGTGTTGAGATCCTTTAAGCCTGGGCCATATTTTATTCATCACCATATCCCACACCAAGCCCAGTGTTCTCTGTTTTCTGTGAGATCCTCAATGAGTATTTAATTATTTAACTGTTTTAGCAGATTTGCATGTTTTCAAATCCGTACCTTGTTTTTACTCACTATAGCTATGCAGTTAGATTAATGTCGATTTAACTCAAATTCTTCTGAAGGAAAGGGATTACCTGCCAAAGATTCCATTCAGCTGGCCTCATCCGGTATGAGTCAATTTCAGGCTGTGAATTTTGAAACCCCAGAAAACTACTTTTCTAAATGTCTATGTCTACTCACAAGAAACTGTGTGCTAGCAATCTGCTCAGATTCTATTATCCTAATACAACACAGTATCACCAAAATGAATTTTCTTGAGAGCATGATTTTGAATTAAAGCATCTGAGTGCAAGTGCCTCTAGATGTTACAGTGAAAGTGAAGGACAATGATGACCTTCCCTCTGGCCATGGGCTGCATATTGGACATATCTTTCAGACACAATGGGACTATCATCCTCCCTTTCATCTTATTTCCTTTTCTGGAGTTTCAGTGCGGGGAGCTGTTATGACAGGACAGGACACGAGTGGGAAATTGTCTTCTAAGGTCAATGTCTTATAGGAGAGAAATAAAACTGAGGCTCAGACAAGGAAAACAGGGCACTTAATTTAGTAGATCTTTTTTCACCTTATGAGACCTAGAAAGAAATGATCCAATCATAAAGTTAGGAACAGAGAACCGAAAACTCTTCCATGATAATAATGCTGTGTATGTACAGTTAAGCGTAAAATACAAAAAAAGGCAATATGAATATGGAGGAGCTGAATAAAGAGACAGTAACAGGGAAGACAGAGTCAGACCTCAGGGAAAGTGATGCAGCAATAGACGGGGAGAAACAAGTAAAAACACGGGTTCAGGAGCCAGAAAGCAGCCACGCATGGGCTGATGTAGTTCACGCAGGTGGGCATGTGGGGGGCACCAGGAACTGTATACCTATCACCCTCCCCCTCACACACACACCAAGGCAGGCTGACAGGCAGAGAGATCCACATTCTATTAGAAAGCAGTTTAAAAGAGTAAATCCTTATCTTGTGGATTCAGCCTTTGGCCAAATATTCCTTGCTCCTGCTATGTAGGGACTATTTACAGATTTTTTAAAAATATAATTAGCCATTTTCAACCAGCCATTGACCAAACAGGCAATCTATTTTACTGGGTTATTACCAGCTTTCACAATTTCACCAGTTCTGATTACCCTGGCTTAAATCACTAGTCTAGTTTGTTCATTTCATTTTGCATTTTCTAAGTTTTTTCTTTCAAAGAAAAATTTTTTAAAAAATGTAACCACAATTCTTTTATGACTTCCCTTGGACTTTCTCCCTTCCCTACCACTATGCAAACCATTCATCTCTCCCATTATTTTCTGAGTCCTGGAATTTTCTAAAATTTTCATTCATCTTTCTTTCCCAGGAGTCTCCTATCACCAGCATTTTGGGTTCCTTCCTTTCTAAAGGGTTTAGGAAAATCAAAGAATTCAGAGGTAGAAGTTACTTTTGAGATAATTCTAATCCCCCCCCCCACCCGGTCGTCCTTCTCAGATAAGAAAACAGACCTAGATAACACTTGCCCAAACTCATGCAGAAGTGGGTCTGGATTCTAGCTCTGAACATGTTTCTGAACAGCACCATGTGATGTGTTGAGGAGTATTCTTTAGCTCTTGAATGGTTTATTTCAGGTACAGATTTCCTTACAGACTCCAATAACAAAGGAAAGTGCAGGACACGGGATGTTAGGTCTCCTGAGAGATGGGGCTGGGGAGGGGCTGGTGGTGCCTGAAGTCAGGACCACAGGGGGCCAGTGCAGCTCCAAGGTTCCTACTCACACAGCTCTGCTCACTGGGCAGGAACCTTCAAGCTCCACATCCCTCATCTATAACAGAGGAGCCATACAGCTGCCTCCTGGGTTAAGCTCTATGATTCAGGCTTGTCACCATTTATAGTACTTAGAATCTCATGTGTTCAATATATTCTATTAAACTTTTTGGTGAAAACAAAAATCACATATTAATCAACATTTTAGCTAACAGATAATCTAAAATTTTTAATTACCTTGGAGCCAAGAAAAAAAAGTTAAAAAAAAAAAACACTTCTAAATCTTAATTTAAAAATAAAATAGAATTTTTGGTTTAGTGTCTCAGAAAGTAAGAGATATAAATGTTCCGGATATAGGTTCTGAAAGAGAAAGAGGCCCTTTGGTCAAAGATAGGCAGGAGCCAGGACAGAGCTTGGGAATCTGGCTCTCCACAGTGCACACAACCCAGAAGAAACCCTATTTTAAGTTTCTGAACACTGTAAACAATGACTTAACTTATTTCTACCTCAAAATAACTGGATTAGACTTTTCTCAATAACTTTTAAGAAAGGCATATTTATGGACAGAAATTGATAACAGAATGTTTTAGAACAAAAAGTCTGGGGCAGATATGATTAAAATAAATTTAGAATGGGAAACTCAATAACATCATAAGTTCATTGATCTTAATAAAAATATAAAAAGTTACTTAACAGATCAAAAAGCATATGGTATTTAAGAACCTCATGTGACTTATAGTGAAAGTAAATAAGGTACAGATATTACCGTCTGGATTTCTAACTAGTTAATGTCTACATTGTAAGCCTGTATCTGAAATACTGGTGAAAAACTACAGAGGCAACATGAAGACTGTAAAATTAGGCCCATATATTGGAGACAGGCAAAGAGTAAGGAGTACAGAGAAAAAATTGGAATCTAGGAGCTATCTTTTTGAGAAATAGCCCAATTGGGCTGAGGTCTGGGCTGGTGGGCACAGGAAAAAAAATGGACTCTCAGATGTGGAACCCAGGCAGGATCTACCCTCCAGCCACACCTGGTGGATCCATTTCTCTCAAACAAGATCAACCACTATAGAGGAGAATTTCTCTGCAACATCTTTGCAAGTTTTGTTTTTGTTTTGTTTGACCTGGTTTCATCAGGCATATCTTCTGGTTATCCCAAAATAGCATTCCCTGCTGTGTGATGAGAGAAAACCTAGCTTAAGTAGGTAGTCATGACATTTCTTAGGGAGAGGGGTTAAAAATAATGGTCAGCCAAATGATGCTTAAAGCCGGGGTGTTTCTCAGAGGCTCTTAAATCATGTTTTTACTGCCGGGTGGGCTGCCAACTGGCAAGTGAAGAAGGAAGCAGAAAGGCAGCTGCTGAGGGGACAGGGACCTCAGCTACAGGGCTGCCTGAATTACACTCGAAGACCTGGAGCCCCATGGCCTGAAGGACATTAGTCTCTGGAAAAGGGTCACTTATCTGTAGCACTCCACCAACTTTCTGCAATCAGAAAATGAAATCTAAAGACTCTAAAGAGCACCTATTTTGGTTAAACGTAAATTACGGTAGATTAAAAATAGCCACAAATTCTTTGCAGCTTCTCCCATCAAGAGGTGGAAACTACTTTCCCACCCTTCGAATAAGGGCTCATCCTGTGACTAGCTATGAACAACAGAATGTGGTGGAAGTGACCTGTGACTTCCAAGTCTTGGTGTCCAAAGGCTTTGCTACTTCTTCTCCCACTTCTACCATCACGTAAAGAAGGCAGGATGAAAGACCATGTAGGGAGAGAAGTCCCTCCAGCCACTCCAGCTGAGTTTCCAGACATGTGAGGGACATCCAGCCCTAGACGACCTGCCAGCTGCCTACAGAAGAACCACTCAGTCAACACACAGAATCAAGAGAAATAACAAATCTTTGTTGTTTCCAGCTACTACTTTTGGGGTGGCTTGTTACACAGCAATGAATAACTGAAATGTGTATTTTGTTAATATGTACTAGGCTGATAGAAATAAATACGTTGGTGAGATATAAATTCTTATTTGTTGATACATTTCTTGGACTTAAAAACAACAACAAAACATTGTTATAAAAAAGACTCCAGTGGAAAGAGCTCAGGGTTTTCAATCAAAGAACCTGGGTTGAAGACTTGGACCTGCTCTGTCCCTTGTACCAAGGAGCATTTGTGATTTTTGTATGAGTCACTTACTCTCTCAACCTCCATTTTCACACCTATAAATTCCTCATGGAGTTAGAGTGATGATAAAATAAGAACAAAAGTGAAAATGCTCTGTAAACAGCAAGGCACATTACACATTTACGCTGTGACTGTTATTGGGACCTACAAGTCACTTAAAGACTTTTTTGTTTTTCCTTCCCTGCAAAGACATCATTTGCATTAATGTATCTGTCTTATAAGTTTCTCTGTTGCAAATTCCCTTATGCATGGTGGTATTTGTACATGCACATACGTGCAGACACCCACAAAGGGACTCCCAAAGACCAGAAGGTGTCATGAACTCCACAGATCGTCCCAATTTTCCTTTTTGTGTCACCGTGCAGCATTTAGGTCCAGTATAAGGCCCAGAGCTACTAATTCTCATCCCTTTCCACCTTCTCCTGAAAGGTATGACGAGCTACCGTATAGCTCACATCATGTCCTGGTGCCAAAAGAAGAGAAAAGGATAAAAAGAAGTGGCAGGATGCCTGGAAATCTAAACTAAGCTGAGGGAAGAAAAAGTGAATAAGGGTTAAAAGTTAATTATATCACATATAAGAATGACGGCTAAACAAGATGAAGTTCAAGACGATAGACACAAAAGAGCTGAAAATGAAGAATGGGCCATTAAGAAAAGGCAGAGATGCAGCAAGGAAAGAAGGAATAATCTATTCTTACAAAGGCCAGAGGTAGGTGAGAAAACCAGTAATTGTCAGGGATAGAAGTAGAAAGAAATATCCACACATGATAACAGCATTTAAAAAGTAGTGTCTGTCACTTGTAAGAACTCAATTCATGCTTAATGAATGAATAAACTCAAAATATGCAATTCCAGAGAAAACTCACAAATTTAGCCCACACAGAAATAGGGCATTTAGGGGCCCGAATGGGTGAAATAGTCTCACTGGGAATGGCAATTCCATTTGGATGGGACTGAAGGAGAGAGGAATGTAGTCTTTAAGATAAGCAGGGTGAAGTCCACAAACTTTTCTAGTCTATGAAAGTATAACGAATCCTTATAAAAAAGGGGTTGTTACTTTCACAGAAGGTAAATCTTTACAGCTAACGTTTCAGATATTTTACCTTATTCTGTCCTACATATAAAGGGCTTTTCTCCCTGAATTCTCCACATAATTAGCTTTGCTCTCAAATGGCTTGAAGTTCTTAACAATGCTTTTTACAAATATGCTGGTAAAAGTCAAATAATCATAATAGGATTTTATATATTCTATATATATTCTATAATGCTCTTCTTTATGCCTAAAAATCATCTCTTAAACATTTGATGTGGCTCACACACAAGAATAAAATTATGTAGTTTTTTCTCTTAAAATGCTACCACTATTACTACAAATTAGGCTTTCTTCTATTTATGTCCACTTTCACATGATTGTTTGGGTTTTTATTCCCTTATCAATGTATGATCTATCATCCTCCTTAATAAGTAAGAACCCACTTCATATGCTGAACTAGGCTAAATGGGGTTAAGCCATAGCCTGAGCATATTCTGCATTTACCAACTGATTTGGTATTGACGCATACACAGAGCAAAAGAAAAGAATACACAATTCCTAACCTCTAGGAGCATCCTTCAGTTGATGAGACAAGACTTTACGTACCTAACAGTTAAATAACAATGCAAGGAAGTATATGATTAATTGACAGCATAGAAAAGAGTATGTTGGGAGTTCCTAGGGGGTGGGACAGGTGTTGGTTGAAGCACAAAAACCTCATGGATAAAGCAGAATTTAATTGGAGTCCTGTAGTATAAGCGGTATTATTAATAGAAAAGGTGGAATGGAGAGATAAAGGCATGTCATGCTGTGAGAGATGAGCGCAGTGTTTGGAACGGAGGGTTTCTACAGTATGGAGGAGTAAGAAGGGGGAGTAAGAAGGGGGAAAAGCGCAAGGGCTTGAGAGAGTGAGACAAGGAGTAGTATTACCACCCAATGGCAGGAAGATAAGAAACTAAAAATACTCATTCTGTTTCTCTTCTTCAACATAGAAATCATTCTAGCTAAGAGTGGACCTGTTCATTCATTCATTCATTCAATAACAAATGTAGGTGGACCTATTATTAATATAGGTAGGTACTAGAGGCTACAAAACACTCTCTTTTCTTGAGAATTACACAGAATAGAAGAGACTGACCAAAAATCAATCCATGACTTCCCTGTGCTATGAACAGTGCTACGATAAAGAGATACAAGGAGGATGGATCACAAGGGAGCAGGGAGGGACATCTAAGTCATCCGTAGGGGCTCACGACTGACAATACTTCCAAGAGAAGGAATGCAGTCCTGAAAGAGAGGTAGAAGCTGTGCGGGTGGATGGAGAAGGGGGAGGCAACCCAGGAAGAGGCAACTGCAAAGGCCCAGAGCGTAAGCGAGCTGGGGAGGGGGCTTTGAGCAGGGGAAACAAAGGCTGTGCATAGCGAAGGGGTGGGGGAGAAGTATGGCTCACTGACTCTGAAACATGGGAAACTGAAGAGCTGTGAGAACCTATCCCCTCTCTGCAAATAATTTACAGTGGGACTGAATGACTTCCTCCTCCATGCTTTCAATTTCTTCATCAGAGGCTCATTTAACTCTGACCATTCTACCGTTCTGGATGCCAAAGTCCAAGTTATGTCAATACAGTAATAACCATCCTAAGGTTTACATTTACTAGACTCACAGAAGCTTGAGGATAAAATGGAAAGCATCTAGCTCAACCTCCTTTCCAATCTAACATTTCTTCTAAGCATTCCTGGCAGGTGGCCATCCAGACAGAAAGAACTCTATCTAGCTCCCGGGAGCTCAGTCTGCCTCAGGAAGCATCCCAATTCATTACTGAACATCAGTAGTCGTGAGAAAGTTTTTTTCCTTAAACTGAGACTAAATATGCCTTCCTGTAGCATCTACCCATTTCGACCCCCTAGAGAGACTGAAAATATAGCCTACTGTGCCTCCTACGTGCAGATGGTGCTATTAATGTATTACATTCATAATAGTGAACTGAGAAGTGTCCCTTTTCCTCACGAAAGGACTTCCTCATTAACAACTGGCTTAGTTTTGATTAATTAGGTTCTCCAATATAATATACCACCTTTCTTTTCATGAAGACCTTGAAGGGACATCTGGTACTGTTAGTGATGCTCCATTTATCTTCTTTACTGATTAGTAATACCTTATGTCTGCACAACATTTCACCCTTTTCCAAGCATCTTCACATAAATTATCACATTCTAATGTCATAAGAAGGTTGTTGCACCACTGTTAGTATGTTACCTTCATAAAAATCTTTGTATCCATTTTATGATACAGTATAAAGGATACATCTGAGAGAATCCTAGGTTTCTAACAGAATAAAGGCTAAGAGATGCCAAAGATCTAACGTATTTTGTTAAAGAAGAAAAAAGTAATTATCAGAACAAACTCTGGATGTCTACTTTAATTATGGATAAAGAATTGATATTTACCTTAACTATGGACCACAAATATTCCTATCTTATCAAACCATTTGCAAAACCATAGCTACTCATGCCACAAACCTAGATGCCAAGTGCCTGACACTGGGACTGAAGGAGAAGAGGTTAGAAATGGAGTTAAATAAGGCACAGTTTTAACTCTTCATATTAAATGTAGGACCAAAGTTGAAAGAAATGAGATGACTGAGTCATAAAGACGACTTAGTAGCCTGTGAAAGATGGAGGGGAGGTCATGGCAGAGAAGAGGGGCGAGTATCATGGGGCCGGGGGACCCAGACTGTGAAGCCCATGTCTCCAAGCACAGTCTTCCTCAAAGCGAAGCAGGAAGGGCCAGCTCTACAGTGGTGTTTTCTAGACTCTCAAGGACAGATCCAGAGATCCTCATGTTCTGGAGAAAGCCTAGTTCTATAGGGATAAGTGAATGCCCTGCTACTAGGATTAAAATGACAGCGGCTTTTTTCCCACCATCAAGCCAAAGAGAGATGTGTTTCTTATTCCAGAGAGCATTATAAGCATTTAGACTCCTCCTGGCCTCAGCAAGAAATGGGTCTGGGTATATGTGCGATTCCAAATGTCAAGAGTCCCCGGGGAGTAGTTCTATGAAGCATGTAACGTTTCATCGCATTGAACACATTGTTTAAGCAAGCTACAAGATTCACTGCAGAGGATCAAATGACACACTTGCTATTGATAGATACCTCCCTGCCTGCCTCCCTCTCTACATACAAAGGGGCTTATTTTCCTGTACAGTTCCCAGCCCTTAAATGTGCACAAGCACCCATACAGGAAGAATCTGTAAGGATTAATGACTTAACCTGATGACACCTGTCTTTGATCTGAGGAAAGATATATGTAAATACCAAGTAATAGTAACGCTTCAGTGATTTCTCCAGAGAAACAGGGAAGTATTAGGTTTCCCATGGGAAAACAAACTACATGCTCAAAACTGTACCTTAGATGATGCTAACATACAAGACAAAGGAGAAAATTTGACAAACTAATGACAAACCAACCTTGTGGGCAGAGTACAGCAACCGTCCGCTGTGAGTCTGACTTGCGTTTCGTAGCTATCCAGGGGGCACACGGCCTGCTGAACAGAGGGGCATTCCACAGTGCTACAATCCACGCTGAAAACTAGAAGAGGCAAACAGAGAGGCGCCATTTAATGCTACATTCTCTCGCATTTTGAGTCCCAAAATGAAACACTAGCTCTTGACAAATTTCCAAAATTTCCTTGCTTTCCAGAAACCCAGTCCTAGTGCTGGCATTTTTATTTTAGTCAACGCTACAGAACTACAATATGCCCCAAATTCTCTGTGTTAGTAAAAAGGTGGGAACAAGACATTTAAGAGTTGAGATGAAGACAGAAAGAGAGTTAAACCAACAGTGGTTACATGGCCAGTGACAGCCTGCCAGAAGTGTTTCTGATAGAACAAGAGACTATTTTGCTTGTAGCATTTACCCAGCAGGAAAAAAAAGCCCCAGCACAAAAAAACCAACTAACCAATGATCAGAAACTTGCAAAGAGGAAATCACTACGATCCAGACGTGATCACAGACCACAATGGAAATGCTGCCATGAGAGCAAGGATGTTAGAAATAATATAAAGCAAGAAACATCTGGGACACGACAACAAATCAAATGCTGGCAAAGAAGGTGGGTAAATAGTCAAAGTTGACTTAGCACATGCTATAAAGTCAGGGGATGGATGGGGAGGAACTGGCAACGAGAAACAATTGAGGCTGAATATTGCATTATAAAACTTCTGGTATTTTGATGCATATATTTACCTAAAAATAACTTTCTGTTTTATGTATGATGACTGTTTTTTAAATGTAGTACTTTAAAGTAGCAGATATATCCGCAAATGGGGGCTCTGACCTTTGCTGGGGAAATGAAGCAGGTAGCCATAGTACCTTAAATTTTAACCCCACCTCCCCCATCAAGCATACTTGGAAGGGAAAAAAAAAAGAAGAAAAGAGAAAAAGACTCTTTGAAGGCGCTTATGTCCCAGTGGATTATCACTCTGGCTTTCGGACTAGAAGGCCAGAAGTCAGGCTGCCATTAGCCCAAAGTGGCAGACTTGCAGGGTACTGGTGAGAACACCCATCTTCACGTGACAGGAGGGGCTGGGGCTGAGGAGGGACCTGCTACCCTCTGATGCACGGGAGCTGGGCTGCTGAGACGGGCTCGTGCATACCTGGTTTGCACTCATACAGGTCACAGCACTCCCCCGGCTTCCCTGAGGCTTTTGACACTAGTATGTTCAGGTATCTCGGCTGGCAGACTTTGCGCAGACAGCCGGCGGGGTCGCACACGCAGCGGCTGGGTAAAGGGCAGCATTCCCCGGGAGGAGCGTAGCCCTCGATCAGAACGGAATCTTCAGGACAACGTGGAGAGAACTGGACTTCACAGCGGGCCTTGGAGCAATCGGGCTTCTCTTCTAAACGGGAGAGAAAGAATTTAGCTTCTGCCCAGGGTGGTGTGCGGCACTTTCGTCAGGAGCACAGACAGTCCTGATGATCTATTTAACTAACCAAAGAGAAGGGTAGAGAAAGAAATCTGGTGAAAACCCTCAGACCTAGTTGAGGCAACAACGAAAATCTCACCCAAGACCTGCCCATCACACCAAACGTGAGCCTGAACTTCCCTTCTTGTCAGTCTCCCTACTCACTTGTGTTGAGCGATCAATGTCTAGCGCAGTGACCAACACGACGAAAGGCAAAGAGGAGATGTGCCCGTGAAATGCAGAATGCGAAAACTGGACATAGTCGGTGACTAATTGAAAGATCTTTGGATTCAAAAGAGTTTTAAGGGCTGCTCTTTGAAAACAGTGTATATTTAAACACCAAATCAGAGACCCACAAATAAACCATAGCTACTTCAGGGACGTGCAAGAAAATCAACGTGGACGAACTCTACCTCCAAACTCTGGGTTTCCCTGAAATGAACTTATTAAGATTACAGGATTCTATGATGTGGCAGCTTAACAAGACGGATAATGAGCCAAATTCCCATGTAACTTCCCTAAATGATACCTGGTGTGTTTCCATCTCCAGCAGAGACCCATCATACACACCTCATTCCCCTCTCTAGTATTATCTGCTGATCTATTGGCTGTACCCCAATTTTAGAGATGGGAAAAATAAAGCAAGGTGGGTATTACCCAAAGATTTTAGGATTAGGTAGCAAAGCCCTAGCTTCTGGAATCCAAGTCCACACCTCAGTTTCTTGGTTTAAGTTTTTAAGAGACCTACACCAACATAAGGCCCTTGCAGGAAAAACTGATACGAACCAAAAGTTCATCATCATAGCCCATGACCTTTGGTGGGAGGTGGGGAGTTCAGGAAATGTTGAGTGAAAGTGACACCATGTAATACTGGGGTACATTTCCGTAAGTAAATGCCTTTCCTAAAGTAAAACCCAAACACAGAATCACATAGTAGGGTTGGACCCAAGAGGTCACCTAGTTTAGTTTCCTCATTTTGTAGATAAAGAACCTGAGGCCCGAGAGTCAAGTGACCTGCCTAAGGTCAGCAGTAAAATTAAAGCAAGAATCCAGCCCTCCTCACTTCCGGTTCACTCAGATCTTGATATAACAAAAGTAGATCTCTTTCCAAAACCACGCCTATTCCTCCAGCCATTTTCTACCTTGATCGCTCTATTTTTCATCTTCCTTGTCTAACTATTTCTTGCCTAATTAAGACATAGTGTAGGAGATCCCTCCTACTCACAGTTCCAGTAAATTCATTCAAGCATACGTATGGAGCACCTGCTGTTCTAGCAGCTCGGGATCCGTCAGTAAAGAGAACATGGATCCCTGTCCTCGTTAGTTTATACGGTAGTAGAAGGTGAAAGAAAATAAACTAACATTATAAATAAGCAAATTATATAGCAGTAAAGGATGATGAGTGCCAGGAAGGGGGAGAAGAGAACAGAGCAAGGGGGAACTGGAGTACTTGGAAGGAGGAGGGCAGTTACGGTCTGGTCAGAACGGGCAGGCCTAAGCAGTACAAAGACTGGAAGCCGTGAGGGGGTGAGTTGTTGAGACAGCTGGGCGAAGAGCATCCCAGCAGAGGGAACAGCTAACACATGCCCGTGGGTCCCAGGAAGAGGAAGGCGGCCAGGGTGGCCGGAGCAGAGTGAGCAAGTGGTGGACCAGGGGATGAGGTGAGGTGGGAAACAGCAGCACCTGATCACTCAGAGCCCCTCAGGCCTGGATTTTAAAGACTGTGGCTTTCACTACGAGGTAAGTTAGAGCTTTGATTATGTAGGAGGAGGAAGGAAATTAACTCAGAAAAATAGGCCCCTCCTTCGAACAATTGGATTTTGGGGTCGTGGGCAACATCAGGAAGGCACAGGATATCTGGGGACAAGGAGACGTGGGAGGAGGCTGGAAAGGCATTTGAAAAGAAAGAATATGTAGGAAGACAGACACATGTACTATCTACCACAGCTGGGTAGAGGGTGTGTCAGGGACGGAGATGAGATGAGGTGGTTAGTTCATGCAGACTTAACTTCCGAATGCCCTCTAATTTCCTGTTGGATGGAATGCTACTTCACTGCACCTGTGCCTCAATCAGGGGCAACATTCAACTGCAGGTCTCTGCCCTCCTTTCTGGCCACTATCAACATGCCAATATCCAATAAGCAGCTTAAAGCAGAGTGGAAAGTTAAACAGCCGTGGTTCTGAGAGCAGATTTCATTAACACATATGCCATGTGCTAATGTCACAATAACCCCAGAAGGTGAGTTATTATTTGCTCCATTTTATAGATGATGAAACTCTGGTTAAGACAGGTCAAATTATTTGCCCAAGATCACAGTGAGTAAATGGTGATGTGAAGGTTTGAACCTTGGTCCATCTGGTTCCAGCTATGCCCCCCTGTAATAACATGCCTCCTGTACCAAGAATCACCGGTGCTGTTTGTGTTCAGTCTTGCCCTTACCCTTCTTTCGACCTTAACTGATTTCTCTGGACTAAGCTTCTTCTCCGATCAGAGCTGTCGTTTCTGTTAAAACTACCCAGCTTAGCTGGATCTCTGCTGCCTCTTAGCCGGCCTTGTCTCCTTGCACCTACAGAACCTACATTCCACATGTGCCTGGGTCAAACAGGAACTACCTCTAGTTTTAGAGGATTCATCTACCCCACTTTCATATTGTAACCCCAGGGAACTGCCTTGAGAAGAGAACATGATTAAGCAATGAGGAACTCCACTCTCAGCTCCCCATCAGCGTGGGGTGGAATAAATCAAAGAGCTGAGGAAGAGAAGGTGAATCTTGACCGTATGGGAATTAAGTTGGAGTTTGTAAAGTACATTCAGTAGACTGCTTATCTGGCAAACACTTTGTTTTATAATTAAGAAAAGCTCTGTGACTTTAATTGCAAATAGCACTTAATTGCTACTCTTGCTAGTTTACTGTAATTAACTTATTTTGTATCACAACCTATTACATTCTTACTCTACAAAATATTCGTTATGTATAATCAGAATTCTCAAGCATATGCTTCAATTAAACGTGTTTTCATTAAAATCCAACATATTAGATCTTGCTAGTTATTTTGTTTTCTTTTTGATAGTCCCAACAGTGTCACCTCTTGACGTGTGTTTTGCAGTTCAAGCCTAAAGAGACTTATTTCTTAAGAACTGCCTTTGTAACACAAGTGGGACAGGGTAGGCTACCAGAGAGACAGTCCGATCTGTTAAGTAGATCAGAGTTTTAGAGGCTGAAGGGATATAAGAATGTTAAAAACGAAGGTTAAATCTTACTAAATGCATTTTCAACTTTTCTCAAGATGATCATACTGGCTTTCTCTTTATTAATATAATCAGTTAAGATTTTAAACCATCCTTGTGTTCTGAGAATAAACTCTTATGTTTAAAAGATCCTGTTGGATTTGACTTCCTAACATGTAAACATTTTTTTATTTATAAACTTGAATAATACTAGTCTTTAGTTCTCCCTCTCTCCAGTGTTTGGTTTCAGAGTTCCACTAACTCTCTTTCAATGAGCTGTTTAGCACACTCTTTCTCTGTTGGAAAACCACCGAAGTAATACAGGAATTACCTATTCTTTGATGTTTTTGTACAACCCTCCTGTGAAACTATATGAACTTTGAATATTTTTTAAAGGGGGAGAAAACAGATTTTCTTCTCTGGTTATTAGATTACTCAGGTGTCCTACATTTTTTAGAATCATCTTTACTAACTTATATTTTAGTAAAGAGCATATAATTCATCTAGATTTTCAAATTCATTTCAGACTTTATTGACCAATCTTTCTCGTAGTTTATGTGTTCATCAGTTCTTTTAAGTTTTTGAATCTCTTCCTTGTCTTTCGAATGTCAGTGTCCTTCTTTTGTTAGTTTTCCTCTAGTATTTTAAGATTGATGCTTAGTTCACTTCTATTCCTCCTTTGTTTCCTTAGAAATACAAATAATTTTAATTTGGTTATATTCTAGTTTTTGATATGTACTGCTCTCAATGTGACTTAAATAATCTATATTTCTACTTTGATTTCCTCTTTAAAGACTTTTTAAAAAAAGAGCTATTAAATTTCTGCATACATAGATTTTAGGGGGTTTTCCTTTTGATTTTAATTTATAGCTCTACTGCCTTGTTGCCACAGAATGTAGGCTATACAATTTTCTACTTTTGTTAACTTCTTGAGTTTTTCCTGTTTTTGTTTATTGGCACACATGTGTGTATGCGTGGCCTTACGTCCAATTTTAAAATAGATGGGTATTTGAAAAGAACATGAAAAGAACAAACTTGCATATCTATTAAGTCAAGCTTCTTAATTATGACATTCCGATCACCTTGTAACTTACATTTTTGATCTGATTTCCAAGAGGGATCTGTAAAAATCTCCCACTATGAACCAGCAACTTCTCTTCATGTTTTTCATAGTTTTTACTTTAATTTTTCAAAGCTATATTGTTAACTTCATGACTAGCAGGCATAAGATTCAAGCCTGTTATACTGACTTGGCAAATTGTAAAATTACGCTTTCAAAGAATTCAGATTTCTATAATCTCTTTCTTCTTATTTTGTAATTGTTAACATTCTTAGATTTATTTTTCTCTTCTTTCAACCCTCTTTTCAGCTTTCCATAGATAACCTGGAACCCTCACCAGCATCTTCCCCTCCCCCCAACCAGTCATCTGCTTGTCACTTAAACTCAATATGGTTACCATAGCAACAGGAATTGTTTTTCTGATACCTTCTTTCTCAGTCTTTTTCTATTCTAAACAAATTCTCCCAGATTTCATTTATTTATCTATGTCTCTTTTCCATCTTTCTTCTATGGAGAAAATAAGGAGAAAACTATAGCCACACCATGAATTTTCTAACAATTAGAAGGGCTTTCTGATATTACTTTTGAATTTTTAATTTTATATATTTGAAAAGAAGTCTCTCCTGACTCTTTCCCTATGATGTCTAACAAATCTATATATAATACTTAATTAGAAAGCTTTTAAGTCTGACTGTACTGAAAACATTGCAACTGGCACTTAAAAAATAAATAAAACCTGCCCCAGCTATATAAAGACTAAAGTGACAACATCACTTGCAACAGAAGTAATTAAGGGAAAATAAGCTGGTTTCATAATATTAACAGTCTTCCTTTAAGAGGTTAGTGCTTGAAATATAGACAAGCTCATCCAGTATAAAGTGATTTTTACAATAATAATGGAAAGTTTCTATCAATCCTAGCCATTTTAACCTGTGTGACTGGATCTTAGCCATTTCTAGAGCTTCTCCAGGTCTATATGTCAACAGAGAAAGTACAATCATGATCTACAAATAGCAAACACATTTAACAGTTTTCTACTTAAACACAGATTTAAATAAAACACAAAGACGAACGAAAAACTACTGATGGGAAGAGGAAAAATGATAAAAATTATATTGGCAGTTTCTCATTATTTCTATTTAAATTTTGTAAAGTCCAACACATCTGACACTGAAGCCTTCCCTTCTATTTCTTGAAATGATCATTTAAAATAACAGATATGCTGTACATGTATTAATGGAAAACAGGAAGCATAAAATGGATGAGTAAAATTTACAGATAGTCAACTACAAAGCTGATACTGCTGGGTACTCTGTTCTTTCCCCAAGTCCACCTAGTATTCTCTCTCTCTCTGTCTCTCTCACACACACACACACACACACACACACACACACCCACCCCATTCTGAGACAATCCTTGAGATGCCCAACTACTTCAGAGAATTCACAGGATTCAAAATTTGGATTAGATTTAATATCAGAATTTAGTAGGTAGAACACAAAGTCAAGAGAGGAAGGCTCCAGGGTCACTGTTTTCCCCACACCTCTCTCTCTCGTGTGTCTTATAACCTGAAGTCCTGCAGCATCTGTGGCATCAGCTCAGGGTATCACAGAGGCCCTCGGCAACTTGGTAGTATAGGGAGACAAATTTCCGGAATTACAATTCTGGGGGAGACAGACAATAAACAGAGGTACAAAGCAGAATGCCAGGAGGTGATACATGCTGCAAGCACATTCTGCGATGCGAGTGTGCTACATTTGCCAGGGGAAGGAGGGAAGGCTTCTCTGATGTGGCACCTGAACAGAGACTTGAATAAAAGGAGAAAGTATGCAAATAACAGGGCAGGAGTGTTCCAGATATGGGGAACAGCAAGAATAAAGGCTCTAAGGCAAGAAGGAGCCTACTTTCCAAGTAGAAACATAAACTCCATGATTACTAAGAAGAAATCTAAACTGGTATAATTAATAGGTAGAAAATACCAATAAAGACTCATAAGAAAAATATTTTGATAGATAATGTTTCTTATTAAGGACTTAATTCTCACAGTCATGCTAGAGAAATGAAAGCACTCTCTACTAACTGAGCACCTCCTATGTGGGAGCTATGTCTCTACTTGTTCTCATGCACCTTTGTCCTGCTGTGTGAAGAAGAGATAACATCTTCATCTCTAAGTGACAGATGAGGAGACAGACACAGAGAGGATATGACACTTGGCCAAGGTCACAAAGCAAGAGGCAGAGCCTCTAAAGCCCACAGTTTTCCTGCTAGTTCATAATGCCCAAAGCAAAAGGAGCCTCAATTTTCCTAGTCAGCATTTACTGGTATTTGTATGTTTAGTCAATGACTACATTTTTACTAAAATATAGAAAACAAAATTAATTTGCAAAGATAAGGAGGTTCAGGGTCTCCAATGTATCCTCATCACTTTCTTGTTGACTGTCCTATTTCCTTGGATCCTTGGCCTTGGAGACATCACTAGCTAAAAGGAGGAACTTTCTTGTATTCAGCATTATTTTGTTCTGAAAACTTCTATTATAAATGCAGTACATATGTCATCCCTAAATTATTAAATTTAGAGACTGACTCCTTTAAAGTTACACTGTGAATTCTTTTCATTCACATTCCATGTTTTTATCATAACCTTTTTTGGCAAGCTTTGCCGTGAAGACTTGTCCCGCACAATCATAACCCCCAAGGGGAAAAAATTAGACTTGTTGATACAGTCCCAGAAATATTTCATATTTCAGCTCGTTCAGAAACACCCACTGTACTTTCCCAGCATTTTCTTTGACTCTGATTTTAGCATTTAACAGCGATGAAATCTTCTTTTCTTGGTGATTTGTTAAAGATGCCATATTAAATTGTTTTCAATTACCTAATAAAGTTAGTTTGCATCACAGTGGAATGTAACTTAGCCAAATATAAAGAGAAAAAATTCAAATGATCTGTAAGACTGCAATGTGTGATACTTTAATTCAGTGGTTCTCAACCCTGGCTGTGCATTAGAATCACTCACAAAGCCTTTAAAAATACCACTGTCTGGATCCCACCTAAAACCAATTAAATCAGAATTTCTGGGGGAGGGGCCTGGGCATTAGTATTTGTTTCAATAGCTCCCAGGGTGATTCTATTGTGTGATTAGGGCTGAGAACCACTGCCCTTTACAATGAAGTTCCCTATTGACAGTACAGCTTTGCCAAGGGCAGTTCAAACATCCTGGCAAAACAGGAGCTGGCCAAGTGCCAAAGCAGCACTGAGCCCTCCAGATCTCTGCCACCTACCAAGTGGTCTAAGCTGTATGCTGAGCCCCACTGGACCACTACTAATCTCCTGGACCACACATCTTTTCTGCCCTCAGGATGTTAATGAATTGGGTTGATAATAACGCTTTAGATTAGAGTTTTGCTACTCAAAGCATGGTCCCTGGATCAGGAGCCTCAGCATCACCTGGGAGCCTGTTGGAAGTGCAGAAACTTAGGTCTCATGCTAAGTGGTCTAATCTGCACTAGAATCAGAATCTACATTTTAGCAAGATGCACAGTAAAGCTTGAGATGAACAGCTCTACAGTGGTGGTTCTCAGTGATTCTGGGACCGGCAGCATTAAGCATCTCCTAGGAACTTGCTTGAAATACGAAATACAAATGTTCAGGCCCCACCCCCACATACAGGGTCAGAAACTCTGGGGGTAGGGCCCGGCAACCTGTGCTTGAACAAACCCTCCAGGTAATTCTCATGCATACCACAGTCTGAGACCCTTCATGCTAGAATAATGATTCTCAACCCCAGCTGCACATTAGAATCCTCCCTCCACCAAGAGTAAAAATCTAGAAGCTCAGAGCACACCCCAGACCAACTAAATAGGAATTACTGGAAGGTGGGATCCCGATATCAGTAGTTTTTAAAGTCTCCCAGGTGATTCCAATGTACAATCAATGTTGACCTACTGTTCTGAAGCACCCCACCCCCAGCTTCCACACTCCCAAGGGATCTGAAGCTGCTTTAATTCTTAGAAAATCTGATCCAACCAGTCTTTTCTGGAATCTTCCTGGAAAAGGTTAGCACTTTCTGGGAAGAGGAAAAAAAACCAAGAGAGGCTTCCAGGATTTGCCCTTTATGGTAGGTGATGGGGTAGAAAGAGCAGGGAGCAGGACAGCCAATTCCCAAATGTGGCCTGTACATATCCTACTGGATTTTAAAACAGAGTTTACAAATGTTTACTAGAATTTTGAGTCCAGAGACATTTGAT
Organism: Daubentonia madagascariensis; assembly: GCA_023783475.1. Classification (NCBI taxonomy): domain Eukaryota; kingdom Metazoa; phylum Chordata; class Mammalia; order Primates; family Daubentoniidae; genus Daubentonia; species Daubentonia madagascariensis. Next base: position 30,902,984 of record JAKFHU010001035.1, on the reverse strand, counting down.
TTCATCTTCTGTTAATTTGCACCAGGAAACCATTAAATTTACTCCCAGAAAGATTTGCCATTCAAATAATTATATTATAAATTCATATACCATAATTAATTTCAAAATCTAACAATGAATTTATTAAAAAAACAACCCTGGCAATAAAATAAGGCCTAAGGATGGTTTAGATAAATGTACAAAGAACTAAAGATTGGTTTCAAAAAGATTAATTTTACCTAATAAACTAGTCTTCTCTGAATACCTCACCCCCCTTTTGCCATTAAATCCTAACCCACAAAAAATGAACCAAGATTATTAGAGAATGGGACAAATGACTAATGAGGAAAACATAAATGAACTAAATTTGTATAGTCAGCTCAGCAACATCTTAAGAAGACTCTTCATAACAGCTTGAAAATGTCACAGAGGCATAAACATTAGAAATGAAGAACTCCCCAGGTGGTGTTTAATGGAAGGCAACATCCATTATAGAACACAAACAAAACCTCTATTTTGCTGTCAGATTCTGTGACTTTGGGTGGGTTGCCTTCCAAACTTCAATTTCCCCTCCTCTGAGGAAAGGATGCTGCAATTTCCTTTGTGTAATGACAATACCAATTTGAAAAAAAAAATTTAAAAATGTCACATTTTAAATATATAAGAATGAAGGATCTTGTGTTCATCTGTAAAATGAGGGACCGGCACTTGTGGATGTCTCCTATAAACATACTCCAGCCAGAAGTCCTATGAGCCCTTCCTATGCAATCAGATTCCAAGGATGCTTGGTCCCTGCTCATTGGAGGAAGACCAACAGATGCTTGTTGAATTAAAAGAGCAGCCAGTCATGTTCTCTTAAAACTCTAGTATTTGTCAACACTCTAGCGTTACAGTAGTATAGTATAGCAAAAAGTGTGATCCTATGCGATTTTAAGAAACAAGGAACAGTAAACTAAGGGTATTATGAGTAAAATTGCCAATAAATTCCTGAGTCCTGGAAATGGTATATGGATTTCAAAAATCTTTAGAAGGACTCTAAAGAATGTCATGTGTTGTCCTGAGGTTTCTGAAAGTGACTATACTTATGCAATTCAAATCATGTATCAAGAATAAAGAGAGGGCACTAAATAGCATGGATAAAGGACAGGTAGAGAGTACAGCAGAACTTGCTGTTGCTATTCTGTCCTTGTTGACGACAGCAGCAGAAAATGAAGAAGAGCAGGCTATTTAACTGGTCAACTGGTAGTTCTCACGCGGGTTTGCACATACTGGAAAAAACCCATGTGGTTAAAATTATAAATACATTTTTGAAAATATATTTTGGCCATTTATTTTTTCTGCCTCTTCCTCCCTTCCTCTTTTTAATTTCTGTTTCACTGAAGATAAAACTACTTGTTTGAACCACTTACTTGCCACTTAACAGAGGTTACTCTTTAGCTACTTCTAATCTTTTTTATATGGGAGTAAATATAGCCACTAGTTCACAGCAAAGGTTTAAGAGCCAGAAAGAACTATGTTCAAATCTGGGCTCTTCTACAACTAGCTGTGTGATCTTAGGCAAGTTTCTTGACCCCTCTGAGTCAGAGTTGTTACAAGATTTAAGCCAGATAATATATTTTGCAAGTAGCCCTCTGCCTGGCACATCTAAGTGTTCAACAGACTATAGCTCTTGACATTATCATCATTGTTATTACCATTAATTACTAGAAAGAGTCTAAGTTTTGAGTCAGACAGACCTCAGAGTGTGTGGGTGTGTGCGCGCACATGCGTGCCACTTCTAGCCCCTCTGTGATCTTCAGCAAGTCACCTAATTTCATGGAGCCTCAGTATAGTCATATGTTCAACAGGGCATAAAAATACTTATTCTACAAGATTGTTCTGGAGAGTACAAGAATATATACTTTCTTTCATATTATATAAAATATAAAGTATAGAAGTATACTTTCACATTTTATATGTATGTGTGTGTTTGTACACACACACATGGTACTCTTAGGTCCTCATGTTTTCTCTTTCTCATTTTGTTTCAAACCTAATACCTAAGGTGATGTACCAGAACACAGATGTAATCATTAAATGTTTGCTATTACTGACAAAGGTAAAGTTGAAACACACATACACATGCATAGCTTATGGTGCCCCCCACCCTGCCCCGTCATCTTAGCATGCCAAAAGTTTCACTCAAGTGCTGTTTCTTTGTCAGCTTCCATTACTTTCTTTATTAATTACCTAAAATAAAAACAAAAAGCTTTTACTCTGGAGAAAAGAAAGGAAGCTGCCTTAAACAGGTAGCTTTCCCTGGAGATCATTCCCCAGCTATTTCTACATTTAAGATGTGTTTACAAAGTTGGCAAATTGACAAGTTGCATATAATGGTAATGAGTGCCTCCAAAAGCAAATAAACGAAGATCTCCCAACATTTACCATTAAGGCCTTCCCCGGCAAGAAAGTGCTTCTGCAGACCCCCTCCCCAGAGGTGGGCAGCACCTCTAAGAACAGCCTCATTCCCCTCCCATGAGTCCCTCTATGAAGGCCTCTACACCCTTCTGGACCATTCCCTCAGCTCCAGCACAAACTTCCTAATCAGACCTGCACTGGGGCAAGCCTCTGATAGGGCCCCGTGTTTCTATACCGTCTTTGTGTCCTTTGTGTACCCGCCTCAACTGCCAAGAGGGCACCCAGAGACTACAAATATGTGAGCTGCAGCTGAGTAAAGGGACATGTTTACTTTCCATCTTGAACTACAACTTGACCTGTAGCAAAAACAAAAATACTGCAATGTGTATTTTTTCCCAGAAATGATAATTATAGTACTCTAAACATTTTTCAAACTTCAACTACCAAAATGGAAAAGGCATTTCAACAAATAATTTATTAAACAGGTACTTATATTCTTGGTAGCCCTTACATGGAAATTAAACTTTTATTTTTTTCTTTGTAGCCATTAAAGGGCTTGGCTCTTGGTTCAAAGCCGACTGCCAGGGTGAGGTGGGTGGGGCTCAGCCTCCCAAAATGATGTAGGTGGAAAAAGTCCACCCTTTTCATCACAGCCAGCCTGGGTTTATAGTCCCTTTTCCCACCTTGAAAATAGCAATTTAAGCATTACAGTTTGTACACGGGTTGTACAAAGGAACTTTTGCACATCTGGCTGATGGGATGTACTGGAATGGAAGGAGGTCAGATATGCCCCTGGTACCAAACATAGGAGGTACAGTATTTAGATTCCTCTCAGGAGCATCGTGAGACTCCCAGCTTATTTTAACTCCTCTCTTTGGAGAGGATGCTTCCTTACCTCATTCCTCATCTGGTCCTTTACCTCTAGCCAAAGTTTTTCTGGACCCAGGATCCACATCAGGATATGTCCATTGTAACTACCACTGTCAGGCTTTCCAACACTCTTCAGACTAGACCATTGGGTCTCAAACACTGAGCATGCTAAAGTGCTTTGTAAAGCACAGACTTCTAAATCTCATCCCTGTTGCTGAATTAGTTGGTCTGGGGCAAGGCCTGAGGATGTGCATTTCTAACAAATTCACAGGTTCCTGATGCTCCTCTGTCCAGGTGCCATGCTTTGTGAACCACTGCTTTAGATCGTATCTGCTTGAAACTTCAGTCTCTTGTAACCTCTACAAAAGACACTCCCCTCCCCTCTCCTCCCCCTAGGAAAAGCTGCTTTCCTCTCTGTCTGTCTGTCTCTCTTTTCTATAGATATGCAGTAGAGCTGGCTCTAGGTGTAAGAGGACAGTGACAGGCTTGATGGACCTGAACAACAGTGGTCCCAGCCAACCTCATGCTCTCCTACACTGAACAGCAACCCACATGGGGCCAAGCATCTTGGGCCTGCGATAGAATTCAGAGAGGTGCACAACAGAGGGAGCAGCAAACTGTGGAGGCTTGTATGGCAAGAGGAGGTCACAGCTGCTGCCAAAGTGAACACTGTGCTCAGTACTGGGGCTGCTCCCATATTCCAGGATTCTCTTCTGTTTTCAAATATGCCAAAGGCCATGATTCTACAAATACGTCTCACCAGAATGAATTAAAGGGGACAAAATAATTTACGACGAACCAGTTCTCACAAATTCACACTCCAGTAACTGGGAACTTGTGTTAACTTGCAATAAGAGTGTCATAAAATTTAACTTGACATATGTTATGGGCACTGAGCTCCACACAGTTGCTAGGGGCCTAAGTTCCTTTTAGTTTTTTGCCCTTCAATCCCTACTGTGTAGCCTTTGTCCATGGAGTATTTTAACCAGTGGGAAGAAGGGGAGGGGAAGGCACAACTCTAAATGGCATGATGTGAAAAGGTGCACTGTTACTTCTGCTCACTTTGTAGACCAGGACTCTGTCACACAGCCACACCTACCTGCCAGGGAGTGTGGGAAATACAGTCTTTATTCTGGGTGGCTGTATCTCCAGATACAATTTTATATCTATGCAACAGAAGAATGGACACATGAAGACGGAGACAACTAGAAACCTCTGCAACAAGTTTCCTAAGAAAATAAACTGTATGAATAATGGAAGTACTTTGCCCTTTTAAGAGTGAAAGTAAAGCATTCTGAAGAATCACTTGAGAAACACTCAAATAAGCAATGTATGTGCTTCTTACTAAAGCTCTACATTGATTTATTAAAAGTACCTGGGAGATTCTCATTCATATGTTAACTCCACAAATATTTAATAGTCAACTACCGTGTAAGAGACACTGTAATGAGTTGGGTATTTTAATAAAAGCAATGATATATAGAAAACCCTTAGTCACCAATGAGCCTAGATTTTCCATACATATGAACTTTAAGCAGAAAGCCTAGGCTTCTTTGGAAATGTTCTATAGCTCAGAATTTTCAACAAGTCAATCTAATCCTTCCTACAATTAAAATATGAAAAAAAATGAAGTGGAGATTTGAAGCTTTAATTACAAGAGAGTAGAGGAATTAACATGCTTGTTCTTGCATACAAATGTGGGAATGATTCTGCCTACAGGGCTCTTGTCAAAAGAAGAAAAGCTTCCTTAGTCAGAAATTCTTAGATATGAATGAAGACAACAGTGACTTAGAAAAGCCAAATGACTTGCCTGTGGGCCATGCACGTAAGGAGTCTGCATCTTTCCCTGATAGTTATTCAATCTCTTACATAATACTTAAAATTGTTTAGAATAGAGCTGAAAAATTATTTGATTACAAAGCTCTTTTATTATGAAATCGGCTAAAGATACAAACCAAACAAAACAAAAATAACCCTTTATAAGTGGAGTGGCTAAGGTCAGAAGAGCAACCTCTGGTCATGGGACGTCTGTGGTGCTGTCCACCAGCCAGGTGCTGATAGGCTACCCACCCACACAGGCAGCGCCATGCCCTCTGAGACACAGGTGAACAAATATGCTAGGAATGGCAGGGAGGGTAGGCCTGCCAAGATGGACTCCAAGGGTAATCTCTCTGCACACCAAGGGCCTTGGGGCTGGGACCCCAGGAGAAGAGAGCTCCCATAAGGAACACCCTGGGGCCTCCATACCACAGGGATTTCTTTGTAACAATTTAAGCCCCAGGAAGTTTAGAACTCTGGCAGTTTCCCCAGCCAATTTAGAAGATGAAGTTCAGGCACACGAAAGTAGAAACTCTATGACGAGAGCTGCTGGTAAGACTAGACAGGGTCTCTTAGCATTAAAGATGGTAGAACGCCTCATGTGGAAGTTGCGTATCTGCTTCCAGGGCCTTGGTTTGGTGTGGCTCCCATTTCAGAAAAGCTTTCTGTCTGCAAAACCCCATCATGCCGCTATGGCTCTCTCATAGTTTAAACAGCACTTCTCAGCTCTTGTTCTGCTCCTTGGTTTTGTGCTAGACTTGAATTATCTAGACATCTTTTCCTACTGATGGCTGAAAGACTCTGTCCTGAGGATGAGTGTATGCTTCCGCCTGCCCAGTCTTATGAGGGCACAGCAGATCTCTTGCACAGCAAATGAGGAGGACAGAGCCAGCCTTCTCTATTTCTCTCCAATTTTTTTCTCTTCCTTTTCTTTTTCCTGTCTTGAAGTGACAGCTACTCTCATCCCTAGGAAAGTCACTTTTTAAAATTCAGGGTTTATGTCAATGCTATCCTTTTTCCATGTTATAACTAAGAATATAAAAACGTGTCTTGAAGGGGGAAAGCACTACACATACAAAAAAGGAGCCTCAAAGAAGGTCAGATATGAACACGGGGGAAAGGTAATCCCACAGGTTTTCTTTAGTGATACTGTGAGCTTGATGGACTGGCTGTATGTGCATTTCTATTCTAAGTATTTTTTAACAACAGCTTAAGAAGCCACCTTTTCTCTCTGACCTATTGCCCAGTTTCAGAGTTCCAGGATCTAGGTTATTGCCCCAATTTCTAGTTCTACTTGAAGATACAAGTTTCTCACTGTCTTCTCTATTCAAGATGATTTCCTCCTAGGAGGTTAAAAGAATCCCACATGGAAACAGAGTGTAGACAATGGAGACTCGGAGGGGTGGGGGTGGGGGTGAAGTGGATGATGGGAGGTTGCGTGGTAGGTTCGACATGCACTGCTTCAGTGATACATGCACTGAGGGCCCTGACTTCACCACAATGCAGTATATCAATGTAGCAAAACTGCACTTGTACCCCATGAATATATACAAATAAAAAATAAATGGGGAAAAAACACACACAATGTTTAATACAAGTGGCTACTGATACATGCTAGGAATTTTACCTAATCTTAAAACCTTAAACAGTGATTGAAGACACCTTAAATGACCTTCAGGATTAATGGTTGTAATTCCCAAAGGCTATTTGGTCAATATATCATTACTGGGCCTCCTATAAAAAAGGGATGGAAATACAGTAAACTCAAAATTTCCACAAGAGAGAAGTCCCAAGGTTTTTGCAAACACTAATTGGTGCACCATGCCATAGATTACAATTGCCCGAGAAAGTACAATTTTACATTTGCCTGCACACTCACTGAGGTATATTTCCAGAAATTGCTCCTCTTGGTTCTCTACCATGCATTTCAGAGATTCAGTCTACTGCCAAATACCATGCGCTAGCTTTTTAAACCTGTCCCAGATTTCTGTTTTCTGGTACAGAACATCACTTTCTAGGACCTTGTTATTCCTCTTCACTTCCATCACCAGCCCTACAAGCTGGCTTTCTTTTACAAAGAAAAAAGTTTTGACTAGTTCATGACTTCCTACAAATGTGATAATTGGCTAAAAACAACTGGGCTATTGGCTTGTTACCAGTGAAGTGATTTGCTCCTGCATAGGTGTCTTGCAGCACACCTGATTCAAATTACAAATTACTACATGCCACGGACCTTCTGGGTCACTGTTTCATGAATAACAGGATTTGTGAATGTTAAATCAATAATCGCGAGGGTCTCCTGTATTGGTTTCTGTGTAATCTCGTATAATTCATGGTTGTTTGTATTTAGCAATAACCTCATACCTAACTCGTCTACCAACTATCCATTTAAGAATGTGTTCAGAAGGCTGCACCTCATCTGAGCCTCTGATGAGAATGTTGGTAACAACTGAGTTTGTCACCAGTAAGCCTCCTTTTGAGCTGGAGAAAGATTTCTCAGTTATCAATTCCAAGGGCACTGTGGGATCTAATTTTCATCTTTAATTAACTCTCACTGTGAAGCAAAAATTATTAAGAAAATGATTTTTTATATTAGAAAATAACTTAGACTAACTTTCAATAACAACTTAAAAGTAAGCAATCTAAATTTAATCTGCCAGAAATATGTAATGCTAATTGAATTGTTCAAGTGAGTTTTAAGTAATGAACCAAACACCCACCTTTACCAGTACTCGTGATAAAATAGTTTTAAGCAGGAAAATTCTGCCCAGTTGATATTATTTCTGAACAAATATATCTAACAGTTGAGGGTTTATTCTCTATATGTTTAATCTGCTAGATGCTATTTTTTAAGGCTGGGAACCACACATCATTTTTGTATCATTCAGAGAGCCAAAGCGGTATTCATTCTTCCATTTACAAACGTGTCTGAGCCAACTACTTGACCCACAGTGAGTATAATGCTCGGGTAGCACCAACCCAAAGTATGCAAAAATGTACCAAGTTCACAAAGCTTTCCTCTCCTAGCTATGTAACAATCGCAAAAGACCTAAACTCTTTTAATAACTGTGTAACTATTACTATTATCTTACTTTAGAAATGTCTGCACACAATGAATTGCACATTACTATAATGTGTACTTCAACCACATTGATTTTGTTAACAAAGGAACACTGTAAAATGGATATAGCACTTAAACAGTTACGCAGAGGGTGTGTCTCAAGGTGTAATTAACTTTATGGACTATTCAAAGGTCTGCAAGTCCAGCACAGTAATTATTTTAAATAGTTAAAAACATGCCTTAAGTGGTCATGTGGTTCAGTGAGTCCAGGCTGACTCTGGCGTAGGGCCCCCAGTTTGGCACTACTTACCTTAAGTACAATGAAATTCTCAAAATCAGTTCTGAAAACAAACTGCCTAAATTTATTTTTATTAATAATTTTTAAAGGACTATAGTGTATTAAAATGAATTCTAAAGTACCCAAGAGTCCCTGATTTAGACAATTAAGAGATTTCACAAAGTCGTAAAATACTCTAGTATGGAAGTAATTCCTTTCTTACCAAGCACTCTAAATACTGTTTCCATTATATACACTACTTAAATGCTTAAAGACTCATTTGCAAGAAAGTAAAGCAGGCTTAGATTGGATAATACATTGCAGTATTTCTGTAACCAGTTCTTGGTGTGACATTTAAGGAAACTGAGGAAACATGACAACAAAAGACAATGGACTACAATCAAGAGAGCAAAGGTTAACCCCAGACCATCACTGACTAAGCAGTCACAGATCCTGATGGGAACAACCATTTCCAAAGTATTAAATGAAGCACTTAGGGAGTCGCAGTGTGAGCAGCATGGGAATATAACTGGCATTAAATCTGGGGGATCTCATTTGTGAAGCTGACTTATAGCGCATATTTTTAAATTTTTTACCTGAGGAATCACATCAGTAAGAAACCAAAAACTTAGTATCATAATACCCTCCAGAGCAGAGCTTGCCCCTTCCACAGTGGTAAATTACTGCCTAAATGAATGGTGAATCTGAGCAGGGATAAGCAGCGACATAAACACTGGCAGTTACCGAAAGCAAACCTTCTCAGACTACACAGTTATTGGAATCCAATCTTGGATATTCAGGATTTCGAATGGCACTTAAAACCATTCAATTATGCAGGGGAAAAAAGGTCTACTCTGTCACCTTCTATTACCTGCCACCTTCTATTACGTGCAACCTCTATTAACTGGTACAGGTGTATCCCCACATATACAGTAATATACTAACAACGTTCAAATTAAAGACTGAGAGCTATGGAAGTACCCTAAAATTCTTTTTCAATTAAATAATATTAACTACATTTAATATATAAGATAAAAAAGCAAAATAAAGGGACAAAGCCCCCAAGAAACAAAATAACAGGGGACTTATAAATTCAAATCAATCAAATTGTTCTTCAAGGTCACCTTAGGAAGTTATCTAGTTATTCCAATTCTGCTCCTCCTCAACACTTTTTTGTAACGTTCCTTTTGACATTTTCTTTAAAGGCAGTTCATGAGCTATAGTAAAATCAGCCTCGATGCCTAATAGTTTGAGCTTATGTTTTAGCAAAAATAGAACTCCCCAAAGTGCTTACCTATTTTATTAATAAGATATGACTCCATATGCCTTTTGGCTGTTTCCCAAAATAAAATCCAACCTCCAAGAATGAAAGTTTGCCATTACCAAAGGCATTGAAAAGAAAAGTGCTGCCAAGGCTAAAGGTAATTAAAAGGAAAAGAAGGAAGGAAGGAAGGAAGGAGGGAGGGAGGGAGGGAGAGAGGAGGGAAGGGAGTGAAAAACATTCATCCTTCATACAAAGGCAGGTTCACTAGGACAAGTACACGGGCTTCCAAGGTAATGGCTGTGAAAGGAGAACATCTTCTAGATTTTAAAGTTTGCTTGGAATTTGTTTCCAACAGTCCCCACCTGAGAATCTCAATATGAGGTATACCTTACTACATTTTATTCAACTGTTTTTTGTCAGTTGGTAATACTGCTAGGGCAGTATGTTTGCAATTTCACTGAAATGTTAATATATTCTGATTTTTTTCTGACTGAAAGTAGTAAAGAAAGAATGGGTTTACAATGAAAAATAAATATAATAAATAAATAAAACAACCAGGCTCATATCTAGTCATATTAAGACCAGAAAAAGGACTAACAAAAATAGTTTTCAAGAAAAAGTCCCATCAAGAAAGATGTTTGCTTTATGAAGGTTAATTTTAATAGTAATTAACATAAGTACATAAGCACTTTAAACAGCATTGATTACAGCTCTTCAACAGTATCCAAAAGCCTCTTCATTTCATAACATTACTTAAATGCTCAATTTCTCAGAAAAAAATTTAATTAGGAAAAAAACAAACCATAATTTCGTAAAAGTCATACATTTAAGCTTATATAAAGAGATTCCTTGGAAAATATCTCCGTATTCATCTTACAAGTTAAGAATATAAGCACTGAAATTAAATTTCTGTTTACGGCTTTGGATTTAATTTAACAGTAGTTACATAGGACCAAGGATCAAAAGATTGTATGAAAACATTCGTTTTTACAATGCCATAGCAATAAAATTTCCTCTAACCTGATCACTTAGAGGTCTCTGATATTAGACACCACAGGGTTTCCAGATCGTCAGTGGCCTCCATGAAATGAGGCAACACAGGCACGAGGGACTCAAGCAGGGAAACATGGTATGGTCGCACCAGGTTCCTAAACGACTGAAGAATGAAGTCCAATTCTGTACCATGACTCATCTCCACCTGCCCCCGTCTCTGCTATGGCTCAAGCTCCAGTTATAAGAGATTGTCACCGCTTCCTCCCCTGTGCAGTATTCTCTCAAATCTCCTGTCTTTATGCCTTCTCTGCTTCCCTAGCTGGCAAACTCTTAATTATCCTGCAAACCTCAGCTCCATAGAGGTGAAGACTTTCCTGACTTCTGAAAAGAGTCAGGCACTGGCATGCACAGGTACCATGGAAGATCCTCTCAAATGACACTTACAACCCAGTATTGCAAGAGGAAGGGGTCTTTGTTACAGTTCTAGTGTCTGTGCATCTACATGGTGCCTGTGACATCACTTGTGACCATTAAATCTTGATGGACTGAACAGTTGAGATAAGAAAGTAACAGAATTGGTTATGAACATGAGATACAGAACAAGACCATCTGAGTCCCAACCTTGGCTCTACCTCTACCTTGCTGTGAAATCTTGGGCAAGTTACTTCACCCCTTTAACTTACTTCATGCGGTTCTTGTATGTATGAAATAAAATAATCCATATAAAGTGCCTGGTGATCTGATACGTGATAAGCATATTATAAATGGCAGTTACTAGTACATCACTTTCTCATTCTCCAAAATAGGAGATTTGTTTTTAAACAATTCAAACTAATACAGTTTGCTGGTGGGCAAGAGAACATTTTAACCATGGAAGACCTGAGAGACAAGATGTGAGAAGAGAACAGGAAGTTGGAGGGAGAATAAATACATATGAATTAAGGGCTCAAACACACACAAAAACAGTAAACAATAAGACTAGGAGGAAATAAGAGTTAGAAGTGACAAATGTTTAAAATGAGCAGAGAACTGAATGGGATTTTAAAGTTACAGGGTCAGTAGAACAAAGAAAACAATCACGTCATAGGGCTTTAATGCCACCAGTTTGGTATAAATTAAAGTTATTTATGAACTGCCATCATTTCTTGATCTCACCGCTGAATATGACCACTATATATAACCACATTCCAGGGTATTTCAGATGTGCTGCACAGGGTACCTGTGTCAGAATATTTCCAAAAAGCCCCTCTTTGATTTATTTACTCATACATTTCTCATTTTAAAATAATAATCAGCTCCAGGAAAAATAAAATGAAGCTTTATGCTTGGATTCTAACCTAAGCTTCAGAAATAAGAAAAGTGATATTAAAAAAGCTAGTTCCCCTGGCACGGGACCTCCTCCTTAAAATCAGCGCATTCGGTCTCTTCAATGTGGTAAGGTCTGTGCAACAAGAGCTTGGTACGTGATCAAGAACACGGAATATGAATGGACTGGGTGCAGCCTTAACAAGTTGCCAATATCAAAACTATCCATTCTGGGATGTCAATGAATCTATTTCAAGCAGCAATAAAATGTGCTCTTGTTAATAATGCAAATAGGTGAATATAGTATTCACATAAATACTTCAAGGAGCTGCAGTTTTTACTGAACCATGTGCCCAATCTGATGTCAATCACAACTATCCAAAGAGGTAGTAGATGAAAATCAAAAGGACAAAGTGATTCTGAAACTTTGACTACAGAATACCTACCTTTTAATGTTGCAGATTCAGTAAGTCCTCTCTCAACGAAATTATCATGTTGTCTTAATCGTAAAAAGCCTTCTTTACAACCAGACCTTTAGTTCTAAAAACTTTAGGATAACTTCCTCTTGGACATGAAGCCTATGAAGCACTCAACTTCTTTACTGAATTGTTGGAAAATTTCTTTAAATATGCTAGTATTTAATTAGCAACGTTCACTTACATTTATCCCAGGGATAGTGTCAGGATAAATCAGGTTAATAATTATAGCAGGAGAGAGAAGGGAAGTGGGGAGGGCAGTGGGGGAAGGAGAGGGGACGAGACAGAAGGGATCGAGCCTGGATTTTAAGCAACTGTAGGCAATGGTGACACACTGGCCTAGGACACAGGTCCAGGATCACCACTTCATTTTAACAGAGAAGGCAAGGAAGGTTCCTAGAGGTTAAATGACTTGCCCAAGGTCACTAATCCATGGAGACCTCAGGACAGAGATCTAACAGAAACAAAACTTTCAATCAAGACTCTCACATCTCAGTTCTCTGAATCATGTCAAAAGAGTCGTAGAGATTCGTAGATGTGATTTCCTATTGAGTAAAGACAGCTTTACCTCATTTCTGGGGCTGATTCCTTGGTTTAGTGGCTTTATATCACCTTTGCACTGCATGGAAAAGGAAGCCCGAACATGGCAGAACAAGAGCTCAAGCATGAAAAGTTGAGCAAGCAGGGCTCAGAGGAGAGTCTGTCGCGCCATTGGGGGCGCTGCACTCCTGTATGGTGCCTTGAACTTCTCCCTCTCTGCTGGCTCTTTCCCCTCTGCCTATAAACATGCTAAATTTCCAAAGTTTAGAAAGTTAAAAAACCTCCTCCTTCAGACTTACTTTACTTACAGGCTATAATTCTAACCTGTACCTGTTCCTTTTCCCAACCTTTTTGAAGGTGTAGTTAGTGCTCACTTAGGAGCAACACGCCCACTACTCCGAGCTGCACTAGATCCGCACACCACCATGACCTTCTTGTTCTGGAAAGCCCTCTGTCCTTCTCCATCTGCTGAAATCCTGTCCACCCTTCAAAGTTCAAATAAAATACCACCTTCTCTGGGAAGGAAAATAGTAAACTGAATATGACTCTTTTCTCAGCACTCTTGGGGCCTTTTTCTTGTACTTCAAATTATGAAAGTACCTATTTTCATTCTACTTTCTATTCTAATGAATGGTTTTCATGCCTGTCTCCCTAAGAAAACCGGAAGCATCTCTAGCTAGGGCCATACCTTATTTATTGTTGTATACTCGAATGTTTACCACATTAAAATCTTCTGTGGTTAGAGTTTAACTGTCACCAATTTATTCTGGATCTTAATATTGTTTTTAAGATATCACAGATGCAATGGAGATAGTTCTTTAGCTTTGAAGACCCTACAAGGATCCCAAACTCTAAATACCCAGATAATAGGCCCCTGAAATAAAACAGATTGAGTCTAAAATAAGGAAGAAAAGATGAGAGAGAAGAGTAACAGAAATTAAGTATACACGAGCTGCTGTGACAGTATTTTATATTTTGGGCCCCAACAATGCCATAAACTGCATTAACTTTGTTAAATTGGTAAATATTTTAGGTTTTAAAATAAATTTACCATAAATTGGTAAATAATTGAGGTGGGTTAATATTGCTGGAAATAAGCCAACAAACAAGGCTATGTCCCAGCATAAAGGGGAAAATGCAATAGCAGACAGGGATGGACAGCAAACAGAAATCAGCAGAGGTGTGGCGGAAGAGGGAGTAAGGGAGAGGGAGAAAGGGGTGAAGGAAAGTATGCCAGGGCAAGCTACAGCGCAAATTAGTCACAGGAGCTAAGTGGTCTGGATAAAAATCAAGAACAAAAGAAAAAAGGAAGAATTGCAACATCTACATTGAGGAGGAGGACAGGCTTCTGAAGAGGGCAGCGTCCTACGTGAGTGAAGGAATGCTAATCAGAGGGTGTCGTGTCTTTGTTATCCTCTGAAATGTCTAAATTGACCTGGATGCTCTTCCCACCTCTTCGCTTCCGTGTCCACCACCTCTGACATGCTGAGGAGCGGAATCAGAAACAGAGCCCTGGCAGTAGTTTCAGCTGCGCAGCTGGTCATGCTCTGAAGCCAGGACAGACTGGGCTCAGGAAAGAGGCTTTTCGACTACAGAACAGATTCTCCCATTAATCAGGAAATGCTCATGGGAGGAAGAATCTGAGCCAGTCAGCTACTGGTCTGGATATGGCTAATAATTTCTCTCTCTGGTTTCTGGAGGATCTGTGCCAGGGTTTCTTCCAACTACACACAGCAAATATGATTTTCCTTCTGTATCTGAAAAATTGGCAGCAATAGTACTGAAAAAAAAATGTGACCACAGCCAAAAGGGTAAGCTTACATGAAATTAGGCATAACTAAAATCAAATGACAGGTCAAAAATTACTAAACCTATGATGCTTCTTCCTTTCAGAGGACACATACAGTATTACAGTAGGAGTGTCCTGTTTTCAAAATTCTGTATGTGTTTTATACTTAAGGATACTTTCTGATAATCAATCTGTTTATAGCACCTTTATTGATTGTTTTCAATCGAGGAACCAGACGTTCCATTCTTAACTCCATAAGCTACCCATCTCTCACAAGCCTGCAGTAGATCCCCAATGGCTTTAAGTCCAATTTTTTTTTAGTACATCACTGAGTTATTTATAATTTAGTTTTCATCCATTATTTTTACTTCATCAGACACTTATTAATTATCCCCTATGATAATTAATCCCACTGCTTTCAGGGGATACAGGCAGGCCCACAGGAGAATACAATGTGGTATGATAAGTACATAGACACAGAATAAGTATAACTAGGTCCTTACACATTCATGCACGGGTCCTCGTTAGGGGACGGGGAGAATGACCGGAACAGAATGGGGATTCCTCACATGCTGTGGGAGTGTGCATGGGACATGACACTCCTGATCTTGCATTTCCTTCACTAGCCTTGGGCCCACTGGGATTCTAGTGTGAGAATAATCATGCCTAGAACAGTAGATGCATGTTGTCAAAAACTCACAGAAAGAATATCTGAACAATTTCAAAGGGAAGCCAAGCAAATTGGGCTATGGGTTTTGTTGACATCCCTGGGGAAGAAACAAAAGCCTTCTCCAAAGGTCAGAGAAAGAACCACGGCCTCAAAAAGAGGTAGAGGATTAGATAAAATAGCAGAAGACAATGCTGAGGGACTGGAACCGAGAGCCACAAGTTGGCTTCACAGTTTGACTCACATGTTCTAGTCAGTGAAACACTTTAATGACTTAATTTCCAAATATCATCACAATATGAAAAGGACTCAGAGTCACTTCTGCCTTGGTAACTTTCAAAGTTTCAAGGCATTTCAGTGGGCAATTTTGACTCCACTCAGTTTTTGCCCAGTCTTCTCCATCTTAGGAATTGGTACCAACTGCTTAAGCCAGAAGCCTGGGGTCATTCTAGAGTCCAGCCCCTAACGTGACCCCCAAATCCAATCTATTTGAGCCCTTTTAACTGAACTTCCAAATGACACACAGAATCCACTCCCTTCTCTCCAGCTCCTCTGCCAGCACCCTCGTCCAGCCACATATCATTCTCCTGGCTCTCTTTCAGCATCCAAACTAATCCCCTGATTCTACGCTAGCCTCCCACTACCATCCATTTTCCACAGAGCAGCCAGAGTTGAACTTCTTAAAAAGTGCATCCCCTCATCTCCATCTGAAGCTTACAACCCCTGCATGGGTTCCCATTACACTTGGAGTAAAACCCAAACTCCTTACCTATGGTCTATACGCCTGAGCCCTTCCCTTCCTCTCCAGCTTCCTCCCAGCCACTCTCGCCAACCCTCCCTCAACACAGGACAGCCACACCCACCTATTAGTCCCCCAGCACACAAAACTCTCTCCCACACTGGGGTCACTGCACATGAGGTTCACTCTGTGTAGAATGTTCTCCCCCAGGCTCTTTGCACAGCTAGCACCTTTGTGCCTTTCAGCCTAACTTAAACATCATCTCTTCAGAGGGAGACTTTCTCAAGCCATCCTAGCTCAGTCCTGGCACCCTGTAAGTCAACAGCAATTCTATAATTTTATTTATGCCCCTTAAGATGAAAAGTTCGGAGGAACTGTGAACTTGTTCAGAGTGAACAAGATGGACAAGACCCTGAATCTAGCACAGGGTCTGGAACAGAGCAGATGCTCAATAACTAGTTGTTGAACGGATGGATGAACAAATCAGGGAAAACTAAACAGGCATTTGCTAAGGGCAGATGATTGTCCTTTTCCATGTAACTCTACAGAATGAACATATAAATTTCAGACAAAACAAGCTTCTGTGAGTCAGTTAGCTTTGGACAACAACTTTTAAGGCTACTTTTCAGAATTGCTTTTAAGTCTGTAAGCATTTGTGCATAACAGTATTGCTCCCTAACATTTTCATGTCAGAACTATACAAACGGCCCACAAGTACCGGTAAGATGAGAGTAGGGATGCCAAAGCATGAGGGTCCTCAGCAGTGAGTGAGGCATATGCCACCAAACTGAATTCCCATGAAAAAAGTACATTCAGGTGATGCTGCTGCATATTATCTGAAGTCTCAAGATAAGCTCACACACACGGGAACCTACTGGATGTAAAGCCAGGAAAACATGAAAATAGGAAGATGTCTCCAGCTTACTGTTTTGATATCGGTATTTTAATGAATGGAAAATCAGATCTCACTGCTTCATTCTCTTAAGTTTAAGTGACCTTTTTACTAGTGATAAATGATAAATATGGCTGAAATACAAATAGAGCTGAAATAAAGCACCCTATCCAAACACACACACTTTACAAGTACTTTAATTAAACTAGGTTCTCTTCTCAGCTACAGAAGAAACCTTTGAAGAAACATCTTCAAGCAGCGAAAAATCCAGATGATCCAAAAACTATACACAGATGGAATAACTTGAACACAGTGACAAAGACTCAACAAGATCCAAATAACAGAGCACTGACTGTATTGAATTTTGAGCATATGTGAATATATTTATATGCACATGCACAGGTATCCAATTTTATATGAAATTTGTATTTGTGTGGGATTCTGTTTGTTTGCTTGTTGGTTCTAAGCTCCCTATGAAACAACAAGCCATTCAATTAGGCCCAGCCATGAAGCACAGAGCAGAGACATATTGCTTTTGGCCTCGCAACTGTCCTTTCCCACTTGTGTGAAAAGTCTGTGTTGACTGTACTGTGAAAAAAATTAAAGGAAAGAAAAGCCCTACTGTTGTAACTGTGCCAAAAAAGTATAAAGAAACAAACCCAGATGCTAGAATTTGAGGCATTTCCTCTGCTATGTGACTATGTCCTTTAACTGAAGGTCAAAAGAACATTAAAGGGCTTAAATATTTTAAAGATGTAAGTGGATATTTTTGTGACCCTCTCAGTTTATGCATGCCAGTGACATACATTTAACTGACATTTAACAAGCAGAATGGATTCAGCAGCATTCAAGGAAAATCCTGGTATTGCTTTCAAACATGATTTATTTATATTTCTAGTGCTTTATATTAATACAGATTGGTTCATTTTCCTGACAGCCTGAGTCCCTCCAAAATGCCAGTAAGTGAATAAAGTCATTCTTAAGCCCATTTCACATTCACTACCTCCTAATTCTTCAATGTGTCTATGTGTATAATTTTATAACCTTTTTTCTGGGGACGTTCATTTATTTTGAATGCTAGAGATAACAGTAAATAACATAAGATATAATCATTTCATTTCATTTCTTAGGAGGTACTTCACATAAGATTTATAAACACCTGAAATGTGTTTTTTAGAAAACAACAGTACCTCAGCCCATGGGAAATATAACAAAATCAATCATGTTACATTATGTTAAGCAAACATGTATCAAATGGGCCACCCATTTGGTGATATGACTCATATCAAAGTTTTCAAAACATATTTGAAACAAAGGAATTTTTTTAAGAGATGGCAAAAATCTCGATGGAAAGGTTAATGTGACTGAGGAATACACAACACAAACGCATGCAGCATCAAAATTAATATATGATTTAGTTAAAAATCACTCTGAACAGTGATAAAGATGTGGCAAAGATTTCACATCAATAAAGAGATGTGCATCAATAAAGAGACAGTAAAATACAGCCAAGAATGCCCACTGCAGAGCTTTGGATGGCCAATACGGAGGCTTCTCCAAAACACAATTTCACTTAGGCTGAGCTGGGATGGCTTAAACTCAGAAATCTGGAGACCTCCATCGGATACTGACCTTTACCTTTGTCCCCAGTATTCTCCTCCATATATAGAAAACTGAAACGGTCTGTAACTGAACAGCCACTCCCTGTTTGCTTACCAAAGTTCTGGGTTATTTACTGAGAATGTTTCAAATAATTCTGCTGGGAGTCATCATGGTTACTAAGGGACATACCATCTAATCATGACCCAGAGCTGCTCCTGTCTACCCAGAGGAGACAAGCTGACTTGTTGCTCTAGAATGTCAAAAAAGGAAGACAGTTTTCAACTTTATCTCTCATGTTTCCTTTGCTCCTCAACAGGGTCAGCTTCACTAGTGTGTGGGAAGCAGATAGACAACACAGTTTAATAGCAGAGCTGGGTGTGGTCGTTATAGTGATAAAGGAAATGAAAGTGGAAGGAATTTGAATAATATTTATTTGAGGAGTCATAGCTTGTCCTCTAAAAGCTATTTAAAAGTGCATAACATTACACCAACTCTTAAAAAGAACTGCTGGAATGTATGGCCAGGGGTTAGAGTCTATGATTAATTTCCACCATCAAAGAAGAGTAGAATTTTCAGGAAACTCTTAACCAGAGAATGAACACCATCATCAGCAGGGTCATATTTAACAGCACATAGGTAACTGCAGACATATATAGAGAGAATAAGGAAAATAATCATATGGTTGCATTTATTTCCATGTACCTATTATATCACCATGTATGTATATGTGCTTACATACATCTAGCAATATAGACTCATACATGCACATGGGACATATGTGTATACAATGTTCTTTTGGCACAGAAAGTACACAAATACATATGTGACGTGCATGTTTTTATTTTTCAAGAAAACACATATTTCCTATGCACAGGAACACACACTATTATAAATCCATAGAGGATGCACTCTTCTGACTACAGAGGTTTGTTTAGTTCTCAACATATCCAAAGGACCCCAAGGACAACATGATAATAAGTCTTGAACTTAGGCAGATATGAAGCCAGTTTGAGAGGCATGAAAGAACACATAGTACCATGTCGCACTGAGGTGTAACACCACAGCATAATATTATTTGAAAAATTCCTGACGGAACAGAAACAAGTTGGCTCTCAATCAGAAAGCATTCAGAAGGTTCCACTGTGATTAGCAATCAGAATACCTAAGGGCACTGAGAACATACAAATGGAATAATATTATATTTTCTTTTTACTACCACAGAGATAAATAGCACTTTAAATGTTATATGCAAGATATTTTTAGGCAGTTTAAAAATCTAACTAGTTACTCAGATATGGGTCAGACACAACTGAGAATATTAGATTTTGTTCCATGCCTTAGAAAAGTGAGCAAGCCAGTTCCTCTGAGGTCGCAGCAAGACCACCACAGGACAAGTCACTAGACCCTCCTCAATGTGGTTTCAAGGATATTTGCAGAAGTTACTTTAAACACCCCTCTGCCATGAACTCAAGCTGCATCAAAACACTGAAACAAGCATCTTTTCATGTACCCTGTTGCAAAAACACACCTCTGATATTTATAAAAGCTCTGTAAGGCAGACTGGACTTTTTTTCCCCCCAAAACCAGCAGGAACAGTAAATAACAATCTTTAATATAAATACATAAACAAGGTCAGAATGTGTTCTAGGCACCTTTAAAATGTCCTTATGTTAGGGGACAACCAGTGTTCTTACCTATTTTTCTAATTTGCAGGACTTCTACTCTTAGTAACAGGACATGGGAACCCATTTTGAAGCAAAAGAAAAAATATTTCATTTTCTAAACCGGGTGAAAGGAAAAAACCTGACAAATACAAGACACAACATTAGCTCATTTTACTGACAAACAGCTTTCCTTAATGTCTGCAAAACTTGGATTTTGTCTACAGACAAATATATGGAGATATGAAAAGAAAGAAGTATCAATTTTTTAACATTATTAAATTCCTGTATTGTTCTTTTGTTATTGGAACAGGAAAAGAAATGCTACTGATAAGGAGAAAGCACTTTACTTGCTTTTCGGGAAATTAAAAAAAAAATCCCAGTGACAGAGAAAAGAATAATGAAGTGTAGAAAAACTAGGAAGTTGTCAGCTAGAAACAAAAAAAAAACACATCCTCAATTTAGAGGAACATTCCAGTCCCTTAAAAACTCACACAAACATTAATTCATCTTGTGTTAATTCCTTCCCTCTTCCAACTTTACAGGCATCACTTCCTCCTGATGCAAAAAACATTTAGCAATAGAGATCAAAAATCAAAAGCAGGAAGGCACCCTATAAAAGAGTATAACTCGAACTTGAGATGTATCAACAACCGACATGAATTCACTATTCTTATCTTAGAGAGTATGCACCATTAAAAGAATGGTCTCACAGACTTCAAAATAAATTATTCAAATGCCCCAGCAACAGCATGCTTAGTGAAAGTCAATATGTACTACAGAATGAGTCAAATTTTATTATTAGAGCATTTCTTTAAAAAAAAACCACACAAATATTTAATTTTGAGTGCTCCTAAATACCTTTCTTGAGAAAGTTATACATTTCAAGAAGACAGAGGAATCAGTTCCAGAAGTAAACATAATATGTCCATGAATTATAAAATAGCTTTTAAACTGATTAAAATTAGCTTTATTTTTTATCAATTATCTTCTAGGATCTACCATGCACAACACTATTCGGACTGGGTATGGCTGCTCCACCCTCATTACAACTGCTTGTGTGTCTGTCTGGTCTTCTTAAGGCAAGGTCCTTTCCACATCCATCTCAAATGACCCTGCACAGTGGGCTGGCCCCAGGTCCATCCTCCCCAAGTGAGCAGGGTACAGTCAGGAAGGGGCCAGACTGACTGCAGAGATCTGTGCTCTATCCTGAAGAGCTCTCCTACTGCTAGACTGAATTCCTTTAATAGGAATTTCACAATTAGAGAGGATTAAATTGTGGGAATGCTGGCTGAAGTAACACTCTAGGGTGCAATCAATCAATAAGGATAAACAATTTAAAATGTTTCCTAGATTGTAGAGAGAAAGATGATGTTGGGCTTTTGAGGTGGAAAAAACCAGAAAGAATAGAATGCGGAGGCCATGCAGAGAAAAAGACAAATTTGGTTACCTTCAGAATTTTCAAGTAATGTTAGCTTTATTAACCTTCCCTCAACAGGAAGTGGAAGAAATTGCAGAGGTCTATTTTTATGTGTGATTGTCTACATTCAGTCCTGCCTCCTCTCATTAACAAAGATTTTTTTTTTTAAGTTAAAACCATCTTTACCCAAAATAGCTTTTCCCCTAGAAGATCTCTTAATCAGGATACTAGTAAACATATAACACTAGTAAGACTGGGAAGTAGAAAAAACACAGCATCTACCAGAGAATCCTTATGTATATTGATAAAATCATAAGAACATTTGAAATGACCACTTTTTGACTAAATGCAAATTTATGCTAAAGTAATTATGCTCCCAAACTCTTTCTTGACCTTCTCTTTCACAGACATTTTTTTTTTTCATAAGCAGAATATAAACCGTCTAGCTTGGTTGAGTTGTCCACAATCCCAGATTATGGTTTTAGAATACTAATTACACTAACTAATGAGGTTTTAATGGCCTGAGATACAAAGGTAAGAACAGCTCAGGAATGACAACTCCTGGTCTATACACCCTCTGGCTGATAGAGACAGGCTGGCCTGGGGCAGCAGCTCTGCTCTGTGGGAGGCAAGAACCCCCATGGGCACAGAAGGGACAGCTCCCACTCCACTCAAAAGAAGGAAGCCCTGCCATGGAGAGTGGTCTCCACTCATAGCTCCCTTTGCCAGCAGCTCAGAAGCCTTCCTGGGCTGGGATTCCTGATCCTTTGCTCATGTCAGGAAAAACCTTCGTGGGGCCAGGGCTTAGCTGGACACAGCTGGGCAAAGCAGCAACTCAGCAGCTCTGTGTGACAGAGCACATGCCGAGCCCTGGGAGTAACTGAGAGGTCACCTACAAGCCAAGTTAGAAACCACCAACATGTGCGGGGCTTCTCAGGGCTACCCAGCAGGGAAAACGTCAACCTGCTGAAATCAGTCATTACACCAACATGTTTTAAAGCATCCCAGGTAGGTGGAAATACAAAGTTTTAAGCATGGCCTCAAAAGAACACTATTTCTCTGGCTTAAAGTTCCAGGTTGTTTTTTGTCCTTTCAACAATAACAAATGTCTTTTTAAAAATACGTATTAAGTACATGGTATTTAATCTCGAAATAAAGCACAGATGTGTAGCAAAAACTGCTCACCTACAACTTCTGGTACTCCTTTAACTAACCTGGGAATAGGAATAGGAAGAGGACAGACAGGTGTTCAGACAAGGCACATCGTGGGTCAGAAGAGATGGCTTGAAAGCTCAGAGTTTCGAGTTAAAGCAAAGTAAGAGGGAAAAAAAATCCATGAATGTATGGTACAGAACATTATTATGCCATTTAAAATGACTATATAGAAAGCATTGCTCTAAATGTCAACTTGAAAACTTGGTTTTTTACACCAACCCTTTTTGTAACCCTAATGTGGCTGAATAGAAGGCTCCTTTATGCTTCCACCCACACTCCTCTTGGTAATTGGATATAAAATATTTAATCATGACTTTTTTTTTTTGATGGGCACAAGAAATCACAACAACCAGAAGGTCATTGTATGACTTCCAACATTAAACTGCAGGTATAATTATTCAACCAACTGCTCCTCTCCAACTGGTCTTAGGCCAAGTTCCTTGAGTTTCCTGTTTTTATTTTCCAGATATTTGAAACTGGTTTCCGCCTTTTGGAAGCCCTTTTTATTTTCCTTGTACCAGTTATCAAGACGTCAAAACAACAATGATTTAAAACATATTTGTAAGGATAATTCTCCAAAAAATTTGTACCTATGACATAAAAGTTTAAAATACTGATTTCATTGTCAAGCTAAATAAAAAGTACACTACTTACAAAAATAAGAAACTTTGTCAAATGAAACACATATATTTAGATTTTAAAGTCATTTTATAAATCTTTAGATATATATACACACATATATGCATATATGCTCCAAAAAAGGAACGATGTACTATATTATGAATATGCAATTATCTTTACAAACAGAGTGGGACAGCAACACAGATTTAAAGTTGCATAATGGCCTTACTGCCTTAATTATACAAGCATCATTAGTGGCACTTGGGCAGCTAAAGGAAAGATCAGCTGGAACCTTGATGGTAATGAGGTTCCTGACCCAACTGGAAGATGAGCTTAAATGTGTTCTTCATTTGGTCAAGGGAAGAGTTAGTATTTCCAAACTTGATAAACAATGTTAACTAAATTCCACTAAAATAAAATTTTTAAACAATTTATACCCTTTCAGATGTAACCAGCTTAAGAAAAATAGAATCTATGATGAGTAATTTTAATGAGGTACCTGACTAAATTAAAAATAAGGAATTTTTACACACAAAAGTCCCAAAGCAGAGAAGGTATGGTCCCTAAAACATGGACTGATTGGCTTCAGAATAAGAAAGAATCAGAGTTTGAAAGATTATTTTTTGGGGGGTTTGGGGTAGTTACATACACATATTAACAGCAGTTTGGAAACACCAAGTGGTTCCCCAAAATATTTTCCCCTAAACTTCATAAACCTCATAAAATATACAGAACCAGCCCATTTCCACCCTCCCTTCAACAGAATAATTAACAGTAGTGATAATTGTAAGGACTGCCATTAAGTTTAATTCTGTTGTATCATAATCTTACAGTATACAGTAGTTATATTTTTGGAGAATATATAATTTAACTCTTAGTATACCTGATCCTGTAAATTAATAATTATACTGGATTATTTTTACTATAGTTAATATTATATTAGAAAAATTTTGGGATAATGACATTTAAATACTATGCAGGAGATCAATATATTTGAAAAAAAATCCACAGACATAAGGTTTGAGATATACTTCTAAGGTTTAGCAAAGATCAGATGGGTAAACTTATATAAAAGATCAACTCTATTAAAAACAAATAATTTTCTCAGCATCCAAGTCTCAGGATGTTTTGTCCCTTACCATGTGGGTCATATACATGCAATGTGAAATGTCTCCATTGCATTTTCAATTTAACATTTACTTGGAAAAATTTTTTAAATTGCATACTGAAATCATTACTATGTATTAACATTTGAGTAAAGCAATTTATAACATATGCTTTGTTTTTAAAACAATGGAAGAAGTAGTAAAAATCAAAATTAGGTCCAGTGATTACTTAAAATTATGATGTTCTCTCATACCAGCACAACAAATCCATTTCTCTGTGCAGGGAAGTGGATTCACATAAACTATGACTTTGCTATTCAAAGTGTGGTGAAAAACTGGCAGTAGCAGCTTCTGTGGCTTGTTGGAAATGCAGATTACCTAGCCCTAGTCCAGTCCCAGTTAATCAAAATCTGTGTGTGACCATCAAGCCCTGTCAAGGTTGAAAGAGCTATGAGACACCCTCTCCAGGCATGACACCCAGGCCTCCACATGGACCTCTAGCCCCACGTGGGAATGTCGCAGGGGGCAGAGCTGGGAACTCTGTCTCCCCTGTACTGAAAGGATGGCAGCAGTTCTCTTGCTACAGCTGAAAATGTCTCCATCCAGCAGTTCCAGTGGCAAAAATGCTAGGAGAAAATTCTGTTGTACTATTTCAAAGGCAGAATGAATGCTAATTAATATGCCCAGCTCCTTTGGATCACATTTTCTTGGGTGTTTCCTGTAAGCATTTTCCCCCACACATATAAAAAACAAAACAAAACAAAAAAACCCCAGAGCACTCTTTAGGAAAAAAGTTCTATGAATAAAAGTCATGCAATTTAGGTCATTTAGAAAATGGTCCTTCAGTTAAAGGCAAACCAAAGTCAAACTGGCGAATCTGAGATGCAGTGGCACATGGCATATGCTCAATGCTTTCTTTCTGAATGAATACATGAATGAATAAACAATTAAAGCAGCTCTAAAATGAAGGGAGCAGCCTCAGAAGCCACTTATAAAGAATGCTGAGGAGATTCTTCCGGACTGAAAAAGTCTATGACTATAACCTATTTCTTGACCTCCCTTATCCAATTATGTGATCATCTTAGTGCTCCTACTCTGAACTCGCTCTAATCTCAGATGTGGGTCTGGACCAGGTCTACTATACTCAAATACTTTTAAAGGCTTTTTTGAACAAGGGAGTACAAATTAAGTTAGTCAATTAACAATTAATTAAAATCATACATTCCATGTTATACATCCTAGCATTATGGGTGCCAACAATTGTGTTAGGCTAACTCTCAGTTGGCTAACAGTGTTAGTCCTTAGACTTTCTTCTACTACGCTAACAGAGTATTCAAAACCTCCTGCACCAGCCACTGCATGGGTCCTTTTATCTCACTTTTGGTGTGTTAACATTGCCTACTTTTTCCCTCCATTATGCGCATTACTGTCACATTAATCTTCCTAAAAACGCTCATACTCCTCACATCATTTATATACTTGAAAGTCATTAAAGACATCACACTCTTCCTGGGAGGATGACTCACAAACCCTTATCTCCAGTTTAGATCTCTCTGAGTTCCAGACCATAACTCTCATCTTCCCCTTGATTCTCCATAGAGACCTCAAACATAACAAAACAAACTCACTACCTACCTCATCTAACCTCCCACAAAGCTGCTGTCCTTGTATTCCACGTTCTAGTAAATGACACTATTATATATCCTGACCACCAGCCTCCAGACATCTATCCTGACTAACCCCCTAGCAATTATCTTGACAATCACCCCCCACCCAGAATCTGGGAGTCTTCCCCTTCCTCATCTCCTAAAGTCAATCAACCACTAAAGCCCACTGATCTGACCACCTTAATTTCCTCTGATCTGTACCCCTTTGTCCATCCTCTTTTCTATCCAAGGCTGCTGTTACACTTTCCTTCCCTTCTGTTGAACCACCCAACAAATTTCTCCGAGTTGGGCTCAATTCCCAGTTCCTCCACAAAGCCTTCCTTGATTTATCCATGTTATGAATGCAGAGCAGTTCTTATTTGTCTACTCAATATAAGACAATGATATGCAGTATCACATGCCAATTTTTGATTGTCTATCTCTTCTCTAAAATATCTGAGAGAAAAATAATTCAATACAGAAATTCAATAATTATTGAATAATTCAATAATTTCAATACAGAAATTATAAACCATTTAACATTCTAAGTACTTTTAGCTAAAACAAAGAAGGAATTTCTAAAGCCCCAAGTATCTTCCTCCTTTTGTAGAATGTTCATCCTGAAACTCCAAACAAGAATAAGTTCCACATAATCTACACCATTCTAGTAACCCATGTGATGTATGATACAACAACTAACAGGTATTTAAGAACACACTTTGTGGATCCCACACAGACACCTCTTCAGCTAGTCTCTGCCTCATGAAAAATCAGTGTGAATTGGGTTATTTTTATTTTTCTGCATAATCTTCCAAAGAGGTTACACTTCTTTGTGGAAAGATCTGACTTTCCTCAGGGATGTATCTTTGTAGTTCTCAGTATACTTATCATGGATTTACGCATGTATGAATGCTACTTAATGAGTTAGTAAATTACATCAAAATTATTTAAGTGACAAATAGCTCTATGTGGATGCCAAAACAAAACTTTTGAGTCCTCCCTAAATCTGCTCCTCTCCCTAGTAAAGGGTACTACAATTTGCCTAAATCCAAAATCTAAGAGTATTCCTCAATTTCTCCTTCCCTCACCACCCAAATCAACAAGCCCTGTTAATTCTATTTCCAAATGATATCTCAAAAATCCACCTATTTCTCTCCATCTCCAGCTCTCAGGTACAAGTCACCATTATCTCTTACCTGAACTACTAAAAAAACCCCTACCAACAGACTCTGTTCCCATTCCTGCATCTCCCTGCCCACAACTGGTCTCTTCTCTACCATATTAATCTTTTAAAAGACAAATGAAATTGCTCACAATCCCTTAACAGCTTTCCTATGTTCTCATCACAACATCCGCACACCTCAGCGTAATCTACAAGGCCTCAAGTGACTGGCCCTTACCCCTCCCTCCCTCTCTCCCTACATTCTGGTCACATTGTCCCTTCTTGCTTTTTCTCGCTACTCTTCCCACACACCAAGCTTGCGCTTTCCTTGGAGCTTTTGCCGTTGCCATTCCCTCCATATGGAATTCTCTCTCCTCTCATCACGAGGCTGACTCCTTGGCGCATTCAGATTTCAGACCAAGCGCCCTTCCTTCCCAGAACACTTCCCTGACACCCCTACGTAAAGCAATTTCCCCAGTGATTCTCTATCGTAGCATCCCGATTATTTTTCATGACTTTTATCATACTGTATGATATTTTCTTGTTCATTTATGTATTTATTGCCACCCTTCCCCGTCTGAACACAAGCTCCATGAGTGCTGTATCCTCAGCAACCACAACAGTGCCTTGTACACATTTGGCACTTAATAAATACTTGCTGGATAAAATGAATAGATGAATGTTTTCCAGTGTGTTTTATATTCTTCACTGAATATGGCATGGTTTCATATTTCCAATTACTTCTTGAATTTGTGATGACCACTCTGAATTATAATAATTTTTTAAAAAGCCATGTACCCAAACTTGGGATCATATGCAAATTTAAAAGTCTAACGTTATTCACTGCATCATGGAAATCCATGTAAGTCTTTAACTGTCGACTTTAACTATGATTACTAATCCCAGAGTGGCTTCTCTAGAACACCTTGTGGCAGCTGTTGAGGCTGGTGCTGTTTTTGATTGTTTGGTCCCCTCCTGTGACCCACAGTGCATCAATTTCCCTTTTGTGGTGCTTGGCTGACGAACAGATACCACAGCATAGAATTATAAGCTTTGTTAAGACCATGGTCAAGGTGGGATGACTTGTTGGTCAATCCCTTTATCAGATTTCTTCTTCCTTGGAAAATGCAGACCACTCTGACAAACCATTCTGCACAAAGCCATGGCTGACTGTTATCCAGTATCCTATTTCCTTTAAACTTTTAACAAACTGATTTTATGGTGATATGCCTGTGTACTTTAGGAAAGAAAACAGTGGGTAAAATCCAGGACTAACTCCTTCCCTTCTAAACAAATACAAGAAATACACAGGAACTTTTTTAATGCCCAGAAATTGCCAGTATTCTCTATAACTCTGTAAGTATTGAAATGCCTCGCAATGACTTCCACACATTTTTAAAATGTTATAGCTATGTTTGGAATTCATCTTCAGCATCATCCCCAAAAACACAGAAATGGGGACACATGTTTTCCCGTTACACTCTGCCAAGAATACTACTCTTCTTGCCCTATCCCCAACACTGCATGCATTAATACTACAAACTGCCCAAAAGAAGAGTCCCCAAAAGAAGGCTTTAACTAGAACTAACTATTCACCTTCCCGTAAGAGACCATCAGAAGCAAGTCTAAATTTACCAGTTCATCCATCATCACTTGACTCTTATCCCCACTTGGCTTTGCAAAATCGCCCATGCCCTGTACAATCGTCCCTCCCAAATCCTTTTCTGGGCCTCTGGAGTTTCTGGTCTGTCATTAATAAAATCCCCTCTGCCGTCATTCTCTCCTCTGGATGTTCCTTTCACCTTCTTGGCTCTCACTGAAACCTGGGTAGCCCCTGGCTACTCTTTTTCCCTTGAAGTCCTCTCAAATGGGGATGGCTTTATCCCCACATTCCACACATCCCGGCAGTGGGGAAGGTGTCCTCTTTGTTCTCATTGCCCCTTTCAGATCATTCTTCCTTTTTCCCTTTACAAAATAAAACCTTGTTCACTTGAAACAGACACAATCACATTATATCACCAGCTACATGGAGGAGTTGCATTTATCTACAGAACTTCTGGCTCAGTGTCTCTCCCCTACCACTGTTCCTTCTTGGCGTCTTCCGCATCTGTAACGGCGACCCATCCTGCCTCCAGCGATCTTGCTCTTCACCCCTCCTCAGTTAACCGTATCACCCAAAGTCATTCTTAGCCCTCATCACAACCAATAAAAATCCTGTCAGCAAGTATTCACTTTGCAAATTCCTACTTACTTCCCCCTCTGCCCCAATAATTCTTCAATCCCACCAGGACCTCCCCTCCACTGACCATATCCCTCACTGTTTCTGTCTCCTTCCCAGTGTAGATCACATGTCTGATCACCATAAATACTCTCTCGCACAACCCTCCATCCCCGTGCGCCTCTCTTTCCTCCTACCAGACTTGTCAGGAAGACTCCCAACCCTGGCTCCCTCTCTACCTACACTGCACCTGCATCAGAACTAGAGAAAAAAACACAACTGTGCTGGCCAGCCTCTCTTCAAACATATACCCATGAACCTCAAGTAAACTGTCAGCGCCAAGAGGCGACCCTATCACATTTCCCTAGTTAATTCACTCGTCCTGGCCTTTGAGGTGTGTGTTTACATATTCTTCTCCCTCTTTAATTTTCCACACCCCTTCTTCCACCTCAATCAGATGGTGACCTTGTTTTACACTCCTCTGAGAAACACAAACAACCACACTCCTCACAGGCTTTGCTCCTGCAATCGCCTTTCTTACATTATTGTCTTCTCCCTCTTTGCTAGATCATTCTTGTCATCATTCCAACATGCTGAAATAGCTCCCATATTTTTTAAGCCCCTCTTGACCCTACATCTCACTAGAACAGCCACCCCAACTTTCAGTACCATTTTATCACAAGAAATCTCAAA
This sequence comes from Daubentonia madagascariensis, assembly GCA_023783475.1. Lineage (NCBI taxonomy): Eukaryota > Metazoa > Chordata > Mammalia > Primates > Daubentoniidae > Daubentonia > Daubentonia madagascariensis. Next base: position 30,872,573 of record JAKFHU010001035.1, on the reverse strand, counting down.
AGAGTTCTGCCATTTCTATGACTTGCACGATCACTCTACTATCTCAGGTTAGAAATCCTAGAATCATCTTTGTGCGTTTTCAACCCTCCCTTACCTGCTAGCAGATACTGCAGGTTCTGCCATCAAAGCGGTGTGTATTGCTCTCCTCCTGACTGTTTCCCTGCTACCACTCTACTCCAGTTTCCACGGCACATCCAAACAACTGAAATAGCTCCCAACGGGCCTGCTGACTGCAGCACCTCCCTCTGCTCATCCATCCTGCCTCCCACCACAAGCCCAGTCCGCCTAACGTCCACTCCACCATCTTCTCTCTGTCCATAAACCTACAAGGACTTGTGACAGCCCATGTCACCAGGTTTAAGATCCCGGCACAACGTTTAAGATATTTCACAATTTGGTTCCCTCTCTCCTCTCCATCTTTATTCCCTGTTACCTATCAACGTAAAACCCTGCTCTTTCAGACCAGTTTCCCAAGTGTCTTACACACAAGTCAGGCAAATTGTCACCTCCACATTTCCTTCTTTTGTCCACATTGTTCTCACTCCTGAAATCCGTCCTCATCCCAATTCTGAAGTGTTCAGACTCCACCCTCTATGACACCTTGTCATACAATTCCACGTCACACTTTCCTCCTCTGGACTCCTACCAGCATTCCAAGTCTTCATCACTACTAACGACGCCATTATGTATAAGCATGACTTCATCACTAATTCTCTTGTATATACCCAATTATAAGTGGGCTTTTTCCTTCAAAATAGTTTCTCAGAAAAGGGAAATCCCCTAAGCCTGACTTCTCACAAGATCTCACACATGGCAGGGTGCTTTATTTTGAATAACAAAGCACTATTTGTAGAAAGTAGGTTAACCTTAAATGACCACCACTAATCCCACCTTTGGATTACATAGAGGCCATCCGATTGAATAAGTTTAAAAATAAATGATAAAGAAATTTAACCAGGTACAGTAATTATTCCTGTGGGAATGATCTCAAAATTGGAAGTGCTGGATCTCACAAACAGCCTTTTCAGAATCACTTTTTAAAAAAATCAATAAAGTTAATCTCGGCATTGCAAAGATCATAAACACATACCTACCTAATTAAAAACCAAATGGTCCTTATTTTATGTGAATAGATACTAGATTTTGGAACAAAACTTCCTGTGGATAACATCGTTCAAAATCTGCTACCCCTCAAACAACTTAGATGGCAGTGAACAGGGTGTGGTCAGGGGCAGGGTGTTAAATGACCTAGAAGGGGGCCCGAGTGGAGGCAGTAAGAGCAATGGTGAGGCATTTGAAATGTTTGAATAAAATGCTGAATAGAAAGAATGGCAAAAGGTAATAATTCTAAATTGCTGTATTATTTTATTAATATATAATGTGATTTTAAATATGTTTGTATACCTGAATTAGTAAATTAAGTATTTAAATAGACATGTGACCACGTCATCTATATCCCTAAGTCTTTATTTATATAATGAAGGTGGCAAAATACTCTTTGGTGGTGGGCAATGGGGCTGGGGAACAAAGGGCAACCAGACAATAGAAGTAAGTTAGGTAACTGACTGTATTGTCTAAAGTCATGATGTGACTCTGGAAGAATACTTAGGCCTGTTACTCATCCATTGTGTGGAAGCGCAGTTTCCCAGTGTTCAAATTCAAGGACTGGATTAAATGTTATCTAAGATCCTCTGCAGCTCTAAATTTTTATTTCTATTGTTTTACTCCATTCTCTTTTAATTTGATTCAGCAGCACTGGTAAATACAAAGAGAAATGTTATTTTACAGGCTATTGCAAATTTCTTCATTACCGTTTAACATAACTTGGAAACATTATACATTTCAGAAACTTCAATCCTGCTCTACTGCCCTTATAAGCTTGATTTCTGGACCTTGTGAATCCTTGGAATTCCAAACTAAATTACGAACCTTTCCATCTTACAATAATATATCATCTTAGAGATAAAAGGTATATTTAAAACTATCTCCTTCCCTACTTTTTTTTCCCAAGAGGAAACTGGGGTTAAGAGAGAGTTCAATGCTGGTAAGGGGCAGGGCTAAGACCCAAGCCAGGCCTTACCCCATGTTAATTTTGGTTGTGAGCCATGGCACCACAATCTGGCTACTCCACTGGGGATTACTATGGTTATGAATCATATTTTCAAGTTCTAAATCTTTTTTCTTGGTTGTATGCATGAATGTACAAAAATTATGGGCCATATTAGTATAATTTTCTTATTACTTTAATGTAATTCTTGAGTTCTTTCCAGAGGTGAAGTGCCTAGTGATCTATCCACATACTATGTGACTCTTGCCCCCCTGGCAAAACCAACCTAAACCTTCAATCATCACTGCACAATTCTCCTGCCTCTTCTAAAGAGAAACTCTTTTTCTTGCCAGATGAGCCAAATTTCTAATTAGCAGACTCTCCACATGGAGCACCATCCTATGGTAAATCAAGCAGAATGGGCCTGGTGACAACAGATGCTTTTTTCAAGCACAACACTCATGAAATCACCCATTATGCAGAGGTGACCCAGGCAGGCTGGCACAAAGTACCCTACTCCCACGACCACAGCATTGCCATTCCATGGCTTCTGGGAAACGTGCACAATAACACATCAGCACCTGGTAAACTTTATGCATTTTTAGGTGGGATTATAAAAGCTACCAATAGGCTTCTCTTTGCCTTTTCAAGCTCAAATACTGTTGTTCTTTAGAGTTACAGGATGCTACGGCTTATGACTGGACAGTTAACAAAAATTAATGCTTACCTTCAATCCTCTTTAAAGCTGAAAGGCACATATCCTTCCTTGGAAACTCAAAGGGATTGTTGCAGGTTCGAATGGTGTCACATTCACATTTCCCATTGATTATATTGCAGCCAGATATAAGGTTCTCATTGCACGGTTCAAAACCAAGCAGTTGGTCATCATCCCAGTTCTCATCTGTAAAACAACGAACCACCAGATAATGTTTACTTGCAGCTTCCTCCAAAGGCCTGTTTGAGAGCAAAAATGCATGGGGATGTCAAGATCAACATCCAATTTTGATACCTCAATTTGTGAAAGGCAATTTGGCTGAAATTTTACAAATGAATGAAACCCAACCTCTCCCTATTAACTGAGAAGACAGAAATATAGCCATACATGTAGACACTAAACAGCTATATATATACAAATGTCTGTGATCAAAACCACTACTTACGTGTTATTACAACAACAAATGAGATGATGCCTTTAAAATGTTTAATATTAAACAAAGATCCCTGGATTTTTCTTGTTTTTTTTTAATTTCAGAATATTATGGGGGTACAAATGATTTGGTCACATGGAATTGCTTTTGTACTGCTTGAGCCAACATTATAAGTATATCCATCACCTAGATAGTGTACACTGTACCCATTAGGTATGATTTCACTCATCCCCTCTTCCCCGTTCCCACCTGCATGATTTCCATTGAGTTTTACTTCCATCTGTGCACATGAGTGCTGACTGGTTAGTTCCAATTTAATAGTGAATACATGTGGTGTTTGTTTTTCCATTCTTTAGGTATCTCACTTAGGAGAATGGTCTCCAGTTCCATTCAGATTGTTGCAAAAGGTATTAATTCATTTTTAATGGCTGAGTTCATGGTATACTTAAACCACATTTTATTAATCCACTCATGAATTGATGGGCACTTGGGTTGATTCTACATCTTTGCAATTGTGAACTGTGCTGCAATAAACATTCTAGTGCAGGTGTCTTTTTGATAAAATGACTTTTTTTCCTTTGGTTAAATACCCAGTAGTGGGATTGCTGGGTCAAATGGCAGTTCTACTTTTAGTTCTTTGAGGAATCTCCGTACTATTTTACCTAGAGGTTGCGCTAGTTTGCAGTCCCACCAACAATGTATAAGTGTTCCTATCTTTCTGCAACCACACCAGCATCTATTGTGGATTTTTCTATGTTCAATAAAATTAGTCACATTTGTCAATGTATAAAATTATTCCCCAGAAAGCTAATTTTTTACTCTATCAGTAGAGACCAACTTCAGGTTTAAAACAGCTCTTCAACTTAATACATCAAGGCAGCTAACACACATCAAAAATCAGACACCACCAAGAGTCAAGAATGAGAGACAACAGAGGAAATCCTTCCCAATGCATTTCAGGACAGACTGCTAGTGTCTGTCACTGCCTAGACAAAGCCAGAAATGACAACAAAACTAAGGGCTACAGCCTAGGGAGCAGCTGAGGTGACTGAATCCTGAAGCTGAGACTGAATCGGGTCCTGGTCATGAAACAGAGTAGACTATAATAAATAAAGCAGATTTTAAGACCAGTTTTCATGGGATTCAGCTTCCAAAAATATTCAACAAATATGCCAGAACCACTGGCAGGCTCAATTCTTACTAATATTCCTCATAGTTGAAAAACCTCTTCTAGGAATCCTTGGGACATTGTATGGGTTTTCCTCCCTCTTAACATTATCTTTAACAGATACTTTATCCACCTGAATTGGGTACTGACTGTTAAATAGTAAACATGTTTCTGATAACCATATCTGAAGAGAACTTTTAAAAGTGCTTGAATTTAAGAAACCTTAAACCTGTTTCTCAAACTAAGGTAGGTATAAATGCCATCTTAAGAATGGGTTTTCATAGAAGACAGTGTAAACACATAGCTCTGATTTTTAAAGGGCTTTTACTTCTGGTGTCATCACTTAGTGCATACATTAGCAAAAGTCTGGTCTCCCTCACTGAAATAAATAATTTTCGTGTCAAGGGGTCTTTAGAAGAATATCAGTTATGATATAAAGAGCTTCAGGGCGATTCTTTGAAAAAGGAGAAGAGAAAACCTCCTGTGTTTTCATTTCAGGAGATCAGCCTCACTTATTTGATCAAAGCCTCAGCTCTTAATAAAATGATTATCTTTTGAATTCGAAGCTCAAACAGAAATACAATTTGTGCCTTAAAATTTGTTTTCCTATTTAGCCTATATTTTGTCCTCAGAAATAACATGTATATAACATACATACACACAAAGGTATATTCATATATTTGAGGCAACAGTGAAATTGCTCAAGTACCCTGAAAGGACAACCAGTAAAGAATACCACATTGAAACAATTCAGCATGGGAAAAAAGGTAGTCTCTCTCTTCAGTTATAAAATAAAACGAAATGTGCACCTAAATGATTTCTTATCTCTATGTTTAATTGCTAACACGCTAGCAGTACTACAGTCCAGTGAAATTTACCATGAAGGAATTTTTGTGACTGTATATGCAAATTTGTAACTCAAAGATAGTTCTACCTTAGGAATTTAAAAACATAAGAAATTCGAGTAACATTTGAACCACTCAAAAAGTACCTGTATTTCTCTTCTTTTCTTCCTGTTTCTGAGTGGAAATCTTTATTACTGTTTTTGTAAATACATAGTTATTGTATCACCAAATTGAGTTGATTCTACCACAGAATTTTTCCACAATGAACACCCCCACCATTGTAATTGGAACTCCCTGAAGATGTCACTCTCCCCAACTACGAAAATGTCCTCAACCTGGCTCCCTGCCACTCTTCTCTTGTCCCTCCGCTTCATTCCCCACACTGTCACCAGAATCACCTTCCTCAAAAACCAAACCTGCTCAGTGGCTGGCTCTTGCCAACAAGAAAAAGTCCAAACTTGTCGAATGTAAGGTTCTTCATGACATGGCTTGTACCCACTTCTGCAGACTCATCTTCACCAACCCCCTCACATCCTAATACTCTAAGCACACCGAGGTTCTCACTGCAAACCATTGCTCATGGAGTATCATCTGCCTAGAACACCTCCTTCCCTTCTTCCTCTGTAACTCCTACTCATCCTTCAAGACCTAGTTCAAATGTTACCTCTTTCGAGAAGTCTTCTCCCGCTGTCCTAGGAGAATGAGCTGTTCTAGCTTCATGTGCCCACAAACATCGCACAGACCTATTGTCCTCCACCATAGTGGTTTTATGTAAGTCAGACGTCCCCACTAGACAAAGGGTTCTCACAGGTGGGAGCCGGGTCTTACCCAACGCGGAATTCTCTTAACCCCAACACTTAGTGCAGTGTTCAATAACCATATACATATATATAGAGAGAGCGCTATTCCCTAGCAACCACGCTTCAAAGGATCAAATACAACATGCTTCTGAGACAAAGGCTTTTATGGTTTTCTACTACAGAACATTATACTTTAAAATAACTTAACAGAAAATCAACAAGGATTGAAAGCAAAAATTTAATGAGGTTTGATTATAGAAATCAAATCTTAACAAATATATATATATTTGATGTCACTGGTATGGTCACTGCAGTTGTCTTTTTTTTTTTTTTTAACAAAAAAGTGCCTTATTAAAAAATATATGTGTATATGTGTGTGTATATACATAAAACATCAAGGAAAACTATGTTTCAAGATAACACAAAGAGCATGTTTAAACAATACAAATCTTATTTAGAAAGCTATCAGTAAAGCATCATATGACACACACATTTCAAAGAAAGGCTTGGACATACTGGTGCATTTCTTACTAAGCATCATCTATCATTAGTCTCTTTGCTAGTTTGGCCCTAAGACTTCAACCTCTTATCACCTGGCTGGTATCAACAGTCCTTCCAAGAAGCCCATCTCAGAGCCAATTTGTTTCCACTGTCAGATGCTTTTCTCCGCCTCCTCACAGGAAGACTATTCCCCCTACAATGTGGAATCAGAGCTAAAAGGCTCTCGCTGATCTCCCTGGGTCCTGACTGCACCTGAAGATGCACAGGTAAGGCTGACCATGCCCTCAGGAAAACGTTGCAGCCACCATGTCCAGTCAGGAAGCATCTCTGACTCTACATCCAGCGATGTCTTAAGCGCTTTTATTTTCTCTTTTCAGAGTAAACCCTTTCAGTTCTCTGCCCCCCTCCTAATCAATACTTTGTTTTTCTTCTTGGCAAATAGTTTCCCTAGCAACCAGCATTTCATAGGATCAAGGACAACATGCCTCTGAGACAAATGCTTTTATGGTTTTCTATTACAGAACATTATAGTTTAAAATAACTTAACAGAAAATCAGCAAGGATTGAAAGCAAAAATTTAATGAGGTTTGATTATAGAAATCGAATCTGAGCAAATCTGAGCCCAACAGTGCTGCTGACAGCACTTAACAAATTATGTCTTTAAATCTCTCTTTTCCTAAGTAAATCCATATACACAGCACAAGGATCAAGGTTATGATTCTCTGACATATTTCCTGGCTTTTCCCTGGACTGGTCAGGAAAAAAAAAAAAAGAGTTAAAAACATGGGTACTGGCCTTTAACTATTTATATCTAGTAGGTTTTTTATTCCTGGTATTCTAAATGTGACAAGATATAGTTCCTGAAAGGTCAAGACAAACAAGACACCTCTGCAAATATATGTTTAAGTTTATAACTTCTGAAAGATATCAAATCAGGATGTTAGACAAGTTATTTTCTCTAACTATAAAATGAGAGAAATCTAGTCATTTCATGAATGAATTCAAATTCATACATGTTCAAATATGTCCAATATTGAATACTACAATGAAAAGTCAGATGTATCCACCTGCTAACCCAACATCTACACTTGGATGTTTAGAAGACACCTCAAAATATAATGCTATGATGCTTTTCCTCAAGACAACCACTGTATTCTAGTATACAGCAGAATTACTTCATGTGTATTTCCCATTTCATCCCACAGAACATTAATAAGATGTATAATCAAGGTCTGAAATTTAATAAAATTAATAACTTGTACAGCTTCAATCAAGGGCATTCTTAAGGGAAACTGATTTTTTATTTTATTATTTTGTTTATTCAGTTTTTTATTACTTACTTTACCGCAAGTGCATGGCAATGAATACAATAACTTACCAGCAGAGTTTGGTGCCACAACCTCTATTCATACTAAGGTGTCAGCAGTTTGACATACCATTGTTTTTGCACCATTGGTACAAAGGTGACACAAAGAAAAAAGCAAATAAAATTTTAATATTATTATGGAAATAGTTTTGACCTCATGTACCACCTGAAAAGGGCCCAGGGGTCTGCAGCCCACACTTTTTTCGAGAACTACTGTTCTAAAGGGCGTGTCCTGCCCTGGGCCAGGGCAGCACAGGATCCAGGTCTGAGAAATAACAAAGAACATTGGGTACCCCTTCTAACACCACTGAACCATAAAAATGCATGTTTCTTTAAAGTGATTTAGCTAATATGTAATTGGTAAATAGGAAAAGGGTGTCAGTATAATGCAGAAGTTCTGTTGGTTCATATGTCATTTTTCTCAACACATTAATGTTATAAAAAAATCAGGAGCAAGTTTTCTCACAATTAAAGGAAAAGTCTTAGCAGTATATGAAGACCTAAAGAAAAGGCTGGTAATCTTGTTCAAATTCTTTCCTTTAGTGCAAAAAATTATTGCTCTAGTGGCTGAAATTTCCATTACACTAAACTGTCTGGGGAGGTTGCAAGTACAAATGAAAAAGCTAGGGACTTTTTCCCCTGTAGTTTAAAAAAAGCATAACATGATGAAGAAACTACTCCTGGATCTTATGTTTAATTCTGATGACACTGGTCTCCATTAAAAGTGAATGTCTTCAAGACCCCACGCACTGAAAGAAAGCAGAACAAGCTTCGGAGTATGGAAGGCTGCAAAGGATGGGCTGCCGGGGATCTAGATGCAAATGCCAGGGTGGCTTACCTGGGTCGGTATTTTTATCTGGCTTCTTATTGTTTATATTTATCCTCATGCACACAGTTCCACAGATTTTGAGTGACCCCCCCAACCCTATTTTTCCCAACAGCTCTCTTATTTTTAGTGTAGTGAATGATTTTACAGAACGTGAGTAGCTTGTTTTTTAAGAGCAAACGTGTTGCCAAAGCAGAAATCGCCTGTACTTCCAATAGCCACATTCAGTCTTGTCCTGGACTTAGTCTTTCTGCTCCACAAAATACCTTCCAATATTCTTGGTGATGCCTAAAATTCCTTTCTTCTACAATTGATATAAAAGATTTTCAATGTAAAGTATAGTTAGAAAGACGTTTCCAACCTGAGGGTAGGAAAGGGGGCACTGAGGAAAAGGATGTGAAGGAAGAGGCTTCTTACGAGCTGTATGGAGACACATACGACTCCAGATCTGTGAAGTAGCAGCTCCAGGGAACACACCTCTCTGTGCTCAGGAGCTATAGGAATGAGGTGTGCAAACACAAGCCTGAGTGGTCCTGGATTCAACGTCTTCGGCCTTCAATGTATCTTTCCGCCTGCTTGCTGGTGTCTGAAATTCCATTAACATGGAATAAGACGTTTCAGGTATGAGCACACTTACTGGACAAAGTACTGTGTTAATCTGAAATCTCTGCCCTCCTGAAGGTGGAAGGCACTTGTATACTCAGAACCTTACCTTTTCTACCTTGTACCTGCTTAGGTTAATGGAGTTTACTCCAAACCAAGAGATAGTTGCACCCCATTATGTGGCAATCCACTTACCAGAAATATGCTATAGCAGACATTAAAAAGCAAAAAACGAATTCATGGTACACACTCAGAAGCTCACAGTAATGGAATTCTGTTGGCAGAGGAGAAGCTTCTGGGAATATATATCAAATTAATTCTCCAGCTGTTCACATATCCCTGTGGCTACAGAAAGATGCAAATAGCTAATACTGGCATCTCTTTTCATGCCAGCCTAGAAACTCCAGTGTAATACAAACTTGCTGCTCTCAACTCCCCCAGCTCTTGGCTGGCTGTTATCAGGTATTCAGTTCTGCTCAAGGAGGAATCTTTACAGTCAGCTTTCATTCCCTCTGCTTCGAGCTTAGGGCCAATGTTCCCAAAGCTGGTGCTTCCCTCTCCCTCTCTTCCTTGTGCTGTAATAGGTGTGAAGCAGAGAGGGCAAATTTATGGCTATCGGTAGAAATGACTCTTGTTACAAAAATTTGTTTTACAGGCATTGCTACAAAGTGAAATTATGTTAGGCATATGTAACTATATACCAGAGTGGACAAAACCTGAGTCTCTAAAACAATGGAAATACTAAACTATGCATACAACTATTTGTTGAAGACTAACTCTTAAACTAATCGAAACTTCTAAATATATAACAAACAACAAGAATATTGATTTGTATTATGTCCAAGTGAGAAATTCATTGAAAAACCAGCAGTACTGATCCAATTTTCTAAATCAACTTACAGTAAAACATTTATTAATGATAAGCATATGTTCTATCGCTATAATTTTGATCAGACACCTCAGCAATACAACTAACAGAAGAGGACCAGAGATGAACTATAGAATGTAAATTCAGTCATTCATTCAATCATTCATTCCTCAAACAGATATTGGGATTTATTATGCACCAAAAACTGAGCAAGGTGCTAAGGACTTACGATGTTAGGAAAGGGTTTACAGTACAACGTTCCACCATTCTAACCCAAATCATACCAAGTATGTGAATAAAATGTTCCCAGGACTTCTGAAAAACAAAGGACGAGGTTAAGTAAGGGAAGGATAATTTCCTTTCTGATAGCAGGAAGCTAGTGGGGAAGGGGGAGGTATTTAAGAGAAGACAAACAGTGCCTCTAGAAGCCAGGATTTCATGAAACAAGAAAAGATGAGGACAGGAGAAACTGAGGCTAGAGAATACAACTCTCCTATTTTACAATTCTGACTAAACTAGGGACTGTCTTAAACTGCATACGGGAAAAACAGCCCAAAAGTGGAGTGGTATAATGAGAGGGCCCTGGCCCAGCAGACCACAACCTCAGCTCTGTCACTGGCTCACAGGGGGACCCTGAACAAGGCACTTAGCTCTCCAGGCTCCAATTTTCTACTTAGTAAAAGGAGGTGGAAATGGATAATTCATGAGGTCCCTTTAGACTTTACCCTCATGTTTCTTTGATTCTGGCATCTTTGTTGAAATTGTACAATGCTAACAATTTACTGGAAATAGTGCCAGAGAATCACATGCCTATGGTGGTCATAATTTACATTTAAAATAGTTTCCCATTATCAGACCAGTCTGAGGTTTTGAAAACAGAGTCACTATGCATAATAAGGCAAGCCAACAGTGCTTTTAATATAATAAATATCACTTTCCAGGACCTTTCTAGCACCTCCATTCTTAGAGGATTCACTAGCTGATATCTCAGTAAATCTGATTTTATAAAACAGGACTGACAACTGTTGAAGCACTCTGTCATTATACATTTGCCTGTGCTACTGTATATATTTAGAAATTTCTGTACTTTTTTTTAAATGGGAGGGGCTTATAGGAAAATGTACCAAATACTTACAAATGAAGAAGAATGGAAACACATGTCAACACTGATGGGACACAGTTAAGGCAGTGTTTAAAGGGAAATGTCACAGGATATAAGAAAGGTTAAAAAAAAAACCAAAACCAAAAAACAAATGAGCTAAGCATTCAGTTGAAGAAATTGGAAAAACAGCAACACAGCAAGTCCAAAGAAACCAGAAGAATGGAAATAATAAATATATGGAGAAAGTAAAAGCAACACAGGTGGTAACAAAATAAAAAACTGGTTCTTCAAAAAGATTATTAAGACATCTCATAAATGGCTGATGATTAACAGTCACAGACAGCATATTAACTCACACAGGCAACTTTGGTATATAAATATATTTTTTCAGTTTCTCTTTTGAATCAGTGGTTTTAAAAGGAAGTTACTCAAAGTTAGATATTAAATGGTTACATTTCTGAAATTATTTAAAATAATCAAGACAGGTATTTGAATGCCCACTTAAATTATTTTTCCTAGCTGCAATTAGTGTGACTGTATTCTGTAGCATAGAACTTAACTCCCTTACATTTCCTTTGCTTTGAGAGTAGATCCTAATAGTTTTAAAGGAAAATCTCAGATCTTCTCCCCTGGCTCGTGTCTATGCAGCTCTGGACTGGCCTTCTATTCAGGCACATGCCATTATTAAGCAGTGCAGCTGTCTCTGAACTTGAATGTCCATTAAAATATGTAATGCTATGTTTATCTGGCTTCAAAGAATATCAGTTTTCAGTTATCAAACGTACTGCTGCTTAAAAATTAATAAATCTTGGTTGAGGAAAAAATTATCTTGGAGAAGCATCTAATTATTTTCAATTTCATCTCTTCATCAAGATACTCTAAAATCCACTTGTGGATTAAGCCAGGTCATTAGCGACCCTTTATACACCCAGTTCACAGTGTTTTATCCTTCTAGAGAGGTGCTTCAATGTAAATAACACCCAGCGAGGGGTGTGATGAGAACAGCCCCATCAAACTTCTTAAGGATATGGAGTTGCAAATCAACAGTCTATAAAATAAAGTCCAACATGTAGTCATTGAGTCCTTGGCATGGAACACAGAGCCTTTTTAGATTCGATCCCAACCCACTTCTTCAACCTCATCTCCTCCATGCTTCCCCCCTTCCTCTGGTATTAATAATGCTTAGGGACTACATGTTCCCTACATGACTCGTGTTGTTTCATGACTCCATGGCTCTGCACAAGCTGTTCTCTCTGCCCAGAAAGCTTCTTCTCTTCATCTGCTTTGAAAATTCCTCTTCAGTCTTTAATACTTTCTCCAGGTTTCATCTACTTTATAGGGACCGAATTAAGCATCATTTTCTCTATAGGACATGAATTGTATATCTGTTAAAATTATTCCACTTACAGTATAATGAAACTGCTCATCTAATTTCCTCTACCAGAAAGTGCATTTTGGAAGCTAAGGATCTAGGTTTACTCTTCATCACTTAGCTATTACAGAGCTTAACAAATAGTAGCTTAGCAAAATAAGTATCTGCTGAAGAAATAAATAAGGATAGGGAAGAAGAAGACAAGAGGACTTCAATTTAAACAAAGCAATGTGAATCTTTAAGTGCCAAACTTTTTCTGGAAAGTGCGTTTCGTGGTAGGGGAAGAAAGTCAATTATTTAGAAATAACTGAGAAACATCTTTGAATCTCAGTCTTCCTACTTGTGAAATATTAATACTCACTCAAGTTTTCTTTTAACCTCAATATCGTATTAACCAGCAATTCCACACATCAATACTTATGACATGTCAAACGAGCGAATGAATATAATATGCCTCAATCATGTTAGATAAGTAAATAATAATATAAATAATAAACTCTTTTACCTTCCTTTCTGACACTTCCGTATATCATGACAATAAGTAGATAATGTGACACAAGTTAATGCTTCTTGCCAAAAAGTTACTTGTGGACATGAATAATGCACAGCACCATTTTATAAATATTAATATATGTCCTAACCTAAAATATGTTTAGTCAAATAACCAAGAGCAAACCAGAAGGCCAGGTATGGGAACTGCACTCATTCAAAAGTACCAACCACTACAGTGAAAAGAAATGTGACCAGAATTTCAAATAAGACCTATAAACAAACATGGTACTCTGAAAATAAATACTCTTGAAAGATATACATTTTTCATTATACGAGCTAAACAGTTAGCACAGACAATAAAGCACATATCACCCCCTGAGACAAATCTTCTGATAACAACTAACACTTACTGAGCACTTTCTATGTGCCAGAGACTGGAGTAAGTGCTCGCCATGGATTAACCCATTTCACTGAGGAGGGAAACTGATCAACACAGGTCTAAATTCCATAGGGACTATCATCAGGCAGGTGATGTGAGGAACCGAATAGGGAAGTCAGGTGGTCAAAGGCTAACCTAAAAGGCTGGGCAAAATTTCAAGTTCAAGTAAATCCAGAAGACCTAAGCATGAGAGAAACGAAGGGCAGGAACACCACTAATTTTCCCACCTCACCCTGGTGAAATGCATCTCCAGCGAGTATGGCCTAGGGACTCACTGCTGATGGCCACCTAACCACAGGGAAAGGCAGAGGCCTTTCTACGACACCCTGTAATCAAGACAAACAGAGTTGCAGGAGCACCTTTGGAACCATCAGAAGAACAGAAAACCCAACAGTATAAACATGATCTCAATTATTCCATCATCCAGGAAACAAGGGTTTCTTTGTTAAGGCAAACAATGCCTTTATATATAGCAATAATCCTGAGGAGCAAATAATGATGTTTAAAAGGTGTAATGATCTGTAAGTAGCATTAAAGAATCTTTTCAGGGTAATAACTTCGTGAAATTGGTTAGTAAACGTTTTGTGAGGCATGTTTTTACAAATCAACTTAAGCACTGCTATAAACTTGACCTCAATAATTTATCTGAATTCTTCAAAATAAACCAAGTGGAAGGTGATAAGTGATAGAGTGATATAATTCCAATGATTCTATTTCTAACTGATCCTTACCCATTAATTCTAGTACTGGTCTAGAAAGAAATATCTTCCCTAAAAACCCAAACCTTTGTATTTTCTTTTTTGTTTTTTTCTTTTTGTTGGTGAAGCAAGTTTATCTCTATGCTTGATCTTATTTATTCCTACACACTCCAAGAATCTGGTCCTGGCCTCGAAACACAATTTGCCGGCAATATTCAATGAACGCTGTTCCACATGCACAGTACTCAATTTCCTACTGTTACCCAGTTTTGTCTTAAGTGAAAGTTTGATATATATGTCCAGATCGTTTTTCTTAAAACATCATTAAAGCTCCACATTGGCTGTCATAGGTGTTATGTGGGCAACAGTGCTACAAATTAGAAATGAGAACCAGAGAGTCAACTGTAGCCTATTAAAAAAACCTCAGCAACACAGGGCCTGATACATTGATTTTTGAAGGCATGAGTCCCTGAAATTCGTCCTAAAACTTTCCAGAAAGAAGCAAATATAGATTAGGGGACAATGAAAAGCAGGATTCTTGCCTTAGAGTGAGTCAAGAAATGAATATTAATATCTGGGAGGTCTATGATTTACACAGCAATGGTTTAATCTCTAAGATTCATGTGAAATAGACCATACAAATTAATATAACAAGAACACAAAAGGATTAAAAAAATCTTAAGAACATGTTTGAAAAACATATTTGCACATTTCTCACAAAATTGGAGTTTCCTTTTTGTATACCTTAACCTCTAAACCTAACAGATGACAACACAAAATATATCTAGAAATCTATGACGGGTCTCTCCCGCCTGTAGGGTCAAGTCCGGTCAAGTCCGACCCCTCACACTGACAAATGAGACCAGTGCCTGGCCCCAAGTGACCTTCCAGTTACTTCCTAGTGTGCAGCCGCCACCTCTCCCCTTCCTAGGCCACTGCAGCCTCAGGGTTTTGGCACCTGTGTCCCCTGCCTGGAACGCCCTCCCCCAGGTCTGTGCATGGTTCACTCCCTCCCTCCTTCATGTCTACAACCGAACTCTACTTCCCTGCAAGACTTTGTCTGACCATTCTATTTAAAACTGTAAACCAGACACCACCTCTGCAGTCCCTGAACCATTTCTCAGCTTTATTTTTCTCCATAGTGCTTATCTCCTCTGGAAGCTGTATGTTTATTTTGTCTCTCTCTACCAAAAAACTCCAGGTTGGTAGGGCTGGGCACACAGTAGGTTCTCCATACAGATTTACTGAATCAATCAATTCCCTGAGTACTCTGAACATTTGCATTTCAATGAACCTTTGCTGATTCCATTTCCTCAACTTCGGAATGCTTTTTCTCCTGTCCACCTAGAAAGCTGCTACTATCTTATTGTGCCTGGCTTAAATGTCTATTCTTCAAAGAACTTTGATTTCGATATTCTCCCACCCACCCACAACACTTCACTAATCCTAAAGTGCTACTGAGGTCCTTGAGGGCAGAAACTGCTCCCTTCATTTCTATACCCACTCCACGCTGAGTAGATGGTACACAGCAAGCCCTAATACCCACTTGCTGAATGGAGTAGTAAACAAATGGTAAACCTGAGTAGGCAACCACTCTAACATGTAACATTCTGTTATTACCATATGGAAAAAAAAGCAGCAGCTTCAAAAATATTCCGGACCTACCTAAGATTCAAGTTTATTTAATTTCCTCACTACTTATACATTCTTATTTAGCTTTTTGAAATGGCTGAGATGCAAAGATAAGTAAATAAATAAACTTCATAGTAATTCAGACCTTCCAGAGACTAGGAAGCAGGTAACTTTCAGATATTTTAAAATATAATAGTGTCAAAGCTAAAGAAAAAATTTATATATTTCTACATTTCAGATTAAAACACATGCATGCACAAACATACACATACAGAGAATAACAAATTTGCCTCCAAAAGGAAATGTAAATAAAACGTGTGAATTACTCAGTCCTTTTTCCACATGCTACAGCAATATGTATTCCCATATGTAGTTAAGTAGGTAGATTTCTCAAGATCATGATTCTGCAATGTTATTCTATTTAAAGTTTTGTTTTGTTTTTTAAAGAGAGGAGGTCTCCCTCTGTCACCCAGGCTGGAGTACAGTGGCATGAGCATAGCTCACTGTAGCCTCGAACTCCTGAGCTCAAGTGATCCTCCCAACTCAGCCTCCCAAGTAGCTAGGACTACAGGCACACACCACCACACTCAGCTAATTTTTAAAAATTTTTTTTGTAGAGACAGGGTCTCGTCCTGTTGCCCAGGCTGGGCTCGAACTCCTGGCCTCAAGCAATCCTTCTGCCTCAGCCTCCCAAAGTGCTTGGATTACAGGCATTAGCCATCATGCCTGGCTTAAAGTTGGTTTTTATAGTGTAAAAGAAGTCATAGGAAAATTGTCCAAATAACAAAATTCACAATTTGTGGAAATACATCTAATTAATGTCTATTTTATTAGGTTCAATAAGCATTTCAAGAACGAATAGGTTTTAGGACATAAAAAGAAATACCAAATGCAGAAAATTCCCCAAAGATGCCCTGATCAAATCCATATCTTATTTAACAATAATAATCACCAGCTTTCAATGGATTAGAATATGTAGCTTTAAACTTATATATTTACAAGCAATTAAAGTATTCTTTAATAATTCAGTTGCCATGAACTTCCAAATTTTTGGAAGATTGGTATGTTCTCAGGGCAGACCAGAGAGGCACACCTTGAGTAGGAGACCCCGGCTTGCTCAGCTGCTGCACTGCCTGCAACATCCCTGTGGGCCTCACCTGGAGGCCTTGGTATCAATCAGTGGAGCAATGGGTGCCGCATACCTGGGTTTGGAGGCCCAATGAATTAGTGCAATAACCAAGATATTTCTATTTAGCACCAGGGCCACTATTCTCAGGACTTCATGCAATGTCCTGTGAGAAGAGAGGAAAGGAGATTAGCACCCTTGCTTCACACAGAATGTGGTTTGACCATGGAGCACTCATTGTTCCAGGCAACCCTGGGCGCACAGGAAGAGTTAATTTACTCAGCAGAGAGAGATTCCAGTTGCAAAGGAAGCCCAATCCCTTCAGCTATGGCAGCAGTTAGGATTTCTTTCCTCTTAAACAGGTGTTTCAGAAAGACTCTGACTATAGTTTCTACTCCTTTCCTGAGAGCATGGAATTTAATATTAAACATCCCTAACAAAAAGCTGGCTTGCCATCACATGTAGTTTGGAAAGAGCATGATCTGCTAGTGATTCCACAAGGGCTTGCATGAGGTGGTTCCAAGCCCTGGCTCTGCATCCTGGTTATGCAAAAAGCTTTAACTGGGAAGAAGCTGAGGATACAAGGTTCTCTTATCGTGGAGAGGAGCAAAGAGCTGGTGGGAACATCACCACCCTGAGGCTGGTCTTTTAGGGAGGTGACTGACCCAAGCATGGTCAAGGGGGGGCATCCATCAACGACAAAACCAGCAAGGGACAGGTAAGTAACAATCAGCCTTGAACCTGAATGTATACCCACCCCCTTCACTAACCCCAAAGACTCTTATCTTTGTCAAGGCTGAGCACGTTAAAGAGAAACGGGATCTCCAGATGCTTTACTCTAAAATGAAAATGGAGTGGAAGCTTCCTCAGCAGGGTCTTTCCTACCTTCTAACATGTTTGGTTTCTAAAGTGAGAAATGTGTCTAACTCATAAAATCACTGGACATTCCTTCTCATCCAACACCTTCCTCATCTCCTACTATGATTTCCTCTGCATTCTGGTCTGCTCTTCCTATTTCCCACCAGATCTTTTCCTCCTCACCCCAATTGCTCTGGCAGCTCACCTTCCTCAGCCCAGCTCTACCAGAGGCCACGGGCCTGGTCTGAGGACACCCTGCCTGTTCCCCGTCTGCCAGCCCAGCCCCCACTGTGCGGGAGCTGAGTAGCTACTGGAGGGGTCATGCTGCCCAGCATTCCTTTCCCTCCATCCCACCCCAAGGCCATGGGGCACTCCTTCCCCCTCTCCTGAGTCCTTCCTGTTTCCCAGGCCAGGTCCATCCAGGACACTCAACTGCCAGGGGTCAGAGTGCCACATTCCAGTGGCTTCACACCACTAAGGAGAGGGCTCTGGATTCCTGCATGGGCGGCGGGACAGGGGCAAGGAGGCAGGCAGGGAGGGAAAAGTCCAGCAGAGGCTGCTTCAGCCACTGTGCTCTGTATTCTGGGACAAAGTCATGGAGCAGGGAGGGCAACGGGCCCAAGAGTTCCTCCACAGTGGGCAAGCAGCAGCTCCTCTACCACTTTGGGTTAGGAAGGAAGAAGAGGCCATAACTGTAGATGTGGTAGAAATTTTAAAAATAACGAGAATACGATGAGCTTCTATGGGCCTGGATTCCCTAATCTGTCAAATGAGGAGGCTGGCCTATCGACGCTTTTCTGAGGAGCCTTCCAACGCTGTAGTTCTCTGACCCCTGGTGTCACCACAGTCCTCTGACCTCAATCATTTTCAACGTCTGATGTCTTTTTGGCTAACAAATAGAATACCACTTTCCCTCGGAAGGCAACCAAAATTCTTTAACCTCCTAAAGCAAAATTCTCCTCTTACAATATTGGATTTCTTTCCCTCTCAGACTCAGTGTCTCCTGGACTTTCTTGATGTCTTTCTTTTGATCTCTTTCTCCTTTGGGTTTTAATTCTGTAGAGTCTGGGCTCAAACCCACAGGCCCTGGGCTCTCAAAGGCTTCCAGCATCCTCTGCTTGCAGGCCCCCAAGGCTTATGAAATTAGACTCCAGAATGTGCATCCTATCAAGGTCACCCTCTGGAGCTACGGGCTGCAGCACAATGGGAGATGGGACTTGACAACTCTGGCCTCACCTGGACCCAAGGGGAGCAGCTGGGAGCCCATGACACAGTGCCCAGTGCTGAATCCCTCAAACACAGAGTTCCACTCCACGGGAACCCAAAAAGGGGAAGCTGGTAAGGAATGAGCAGTTTGAGCCCAAACTATGCAGAACAAACAGGTGAATAAGCAGACTTCAGTCTGGTCTCAGGATCTCCAAGTCCCACCTAAGATAGTCAAGCTCTCTCATGGAGGAGGATGGGAGAGAAGGATCAGGTGGCTGGACTGGCATTCTGAGAAGAGGATTCCTCGACTGATGGGCACAGACTTTGGAGGGAAGGAAACAGGAGCTGGGTGCTGGGGAGATTGGGGAGAGGGAGTAAGCGAAGAGAAGCCACTGAGGGATGCCATTCACATGTCAGATAAAGTCACAAAAGCATTTGTTAGCCAGGTGCTGCCTCTATAAGACAGTTCATGGAGAAAACATCTCTAAGTGGTCAAAATCCAGCAGCTGTACTTCAACTAAATGTCGATCTTTTCATGTTTCTTTAACCCAACCATTGCTTTTAATAAATCCTCATGAGTGAAGTTTAACAGCAAAGACTAATTCTGTGGGTAAGACGATTCATATGATCCTACAAAAAGATATCCTTATAGAGTCATCATTCTAAGCAATTGCTTTATTTAAAAGAAAAAAAATAGAATCCCTGATCAATTATCACCTCCTTCTTGTCAAGCAAAGATTCAACATAGAACCCTCCTTTTATTTACTAAGACCCAAACACACTAGTAAGAGAATATGCTGTGTGGTGAATCATCTGGAATTAACCAGAATTTGGACTCTCCCCTAACCCCCAAGTACATATGCTCCCCAAGGACTCCCTCTTCATAAGAAAATGGCTCAGTGTTCCGTTCAGAGAATCTGCACATTACCACTGTGTACTGTTCTTCCTATACTGTCAGCAGACTGAATTGTTGTCAGGGCTGAAATAAAAGTGCCTGATTTTTGCACACGAGCAGAGTGTGGAACTACAGCAGAAGCAATCAGATGGGCCATAAAGTGTGCCCCATGACAGTTCTTCCTTTTATGAAGATCAGATTTTGAATGGACCACTTCAATTTGGGTGAGAGAAATATAAGAAAGAGGGAAAGCAATTGTATACTCTTCTATTCATTTTATAAAACGATGGATCCTTCACACACTACCTGTGAAAATAATCTTGCCATGCAAGAACCATACTACACTTGTTTGCATTGAAATAAATTTATTATTTTTTTGAAAAGTTGGATACCAGGGGATGATTTAATGGTTAAAAAAAACAATTCTGGAATACACTGAGACCTAAAAAGAAAAAAAGAAAAGAAAAGTTATTAAAATGACAATGGACAACAGAAATGTTTTTTTAAAAAACAGAGCAAGCTGTTTTTTGTTTGAATGGGTATGTGTATATGTTTGTTTAGAGCTCTAAATTTCTTCATAAAGAAAAGGATTCTTACTATTGTTGTAATCCTGTTACATGAATCGTGTTTTGAATCAAGTATTTTTAGAATGAAAAAAGAAACACTTACAAAACGCTGATAACAGGGCTTCAGGTTCATGTTCTTGTCACCCTTGTGGATATGATCACTTTAAAAACCATCTTCTCCAAACTGCAAATTCAGGTCCTGGATCAGAGACTCCTATCCTCAGGATCACAGTCCGTACCAAGAGAACATAAGGATATATACCCTTTAGTCTTTGCCACATGAAATATTATCAGCATAGACTCTTAAACTAACTTTCTTAACTTAAAAAAAAAATACTTACCTCCTTGTGTTAGAGCTGTGATCTTCATCCTGAGTATGGCCAAGAAACCTCACCAAAGAGCAGTGATGGCACCCCTTCCCCCACCATCTTATCTGGACCATTTGTTCCTCTTATAGACGAGCAGTAACTCTTGAGAGCCGCCTTCCAATTCAATATCCAGACAGCTAGAGAGAAACATGTTAGGTAGCACCTGCCTAGGAGGAAAATCATGAGCAAAACTTCCTCACAAGCACCTTCCAGTCAATGTGATATAATGTGAAGAAAAATGTCTCATCGATTACTCATTAATTTAAGACACATTTACTGAACACCAGCTACTCACACAGCCCCATGCAAGGCACTGAGGGGATGACACAACTCGGTGGGCTATTCAATTAAAGAGCACCTATCTGCCCTGCTCCCACTCTAAAAGGTAATACCAGTTAGAATGCAGAGCAAACCCATAAAGAAAGGGCAGTCTCCTTAATATACCACTACACGTGTTGGAGTTTGAAATGTCCAAGTAACAATGCTTCCTGGAAACCAATCACCTGATTAAGCTGTCCCATCCTTTCAAAATTACCTTGGGAGCCAGTAAATATTAGTGAAACTTCTGACAGACTGGATGTATTAGGTATGATTAACAATCATAGGCACATGGTTATTAAAACAGAATTTGGAACATCCTATTCCACACCCCCCACCAGGAAGTAAATGTCTTCATCCCCACGATGCCTTATTGCAACCAATATTACTTTTATTTTATGGTAAAAGAGGAGGAAATCACTTTCCCACCTTCAGAATATTACCCTTACACTTAATGGGGACCTACCATGTACAAACATTAGTGTTCAATGCTGAGGTGCAAAGAGATAATGACAAGTAACTTTGTGTGCTTACTATGTACAAGCCGCTATATAAGTGCTTTATGTGAATGAGTTAACTTAATTATTCCTCATAACCACCTAAATGAGTGGATACTATTATCATTCATTCCCATTTTACAGATGAAAACCACGAACAGAGGTTCAGTAGCGCGGCCAGGATAATGTACCACACAGAGCCTGAATTCTCACTAGTATACAGTTTTGCCTCTCGTTAATAAAACACGGTTTCTCCCTAAGGAATTTACCATCTAGATTTCTCCAGAGAAAGTCATTTCCTCTGGGCAGGTTTTCTTGAGACTGTACATCCCTAACACTCCTTGGAAAATGGAAGCAATGTGTGCTAGTTGTACAGGTGGGTAAAACGACCCAGGACTAGGGTGATTCTGAGGAGCAAGCAACACAGCCCAGAAGGAAAGTCAGCACTAGGAATGAAACCAGTGCCACCAGTGAAGGCGGACAAGTGCCCAGTGACAAGGACAGCTATAATTGGCTGGCTGGACAGTGTCCCCAAGCTCGTAACAGTGGAAAGCACCTGTGTGCAGGGCTGCAGGGTTGACCAAGGGCAGCTGCTAGATGTGGGCCTTCTAGAACCCACATGAGTGGAAGCAAGGTAAAGGGATTCAGACCCTGCACAGGGGACATCAGGGACCAACCCACAAAGAGACAAAAGACAGGACTCGGGAACTGCTGCCCCATCTCTGTGCACTGCAGACAATGATGCACAGATCCACATGGCCACAAATTCCCAAATCCTGCAACTCCATCCCCAATGCTATATGCTCCTACTGTTTACAAAACCATCTTTTCCCAGGAAGCTTGTTGGTGTTTGTTATTTGGCGGGGGGGGGGGGGGGGGGGGGGGAGTGGGGAAGAAAAGAAAAGAAATCAACTCTCACAGCAGGTAGGAAGAAAGGAAAGAGAATTTGCTGTGGTTGGGGCACTGAAGGAGAATTCCGAGATACCCGGAAGATCCAGACACTGAGCGCAGTCCCTTGGAAGCACCAACTCCCAGAGGTAAAAGTGTGAAGCAGCTATAAACAAATCCATCTATAAACAAACCTATCCAGCATTTACCCCTGGCGAGAACCTCTGAGTCTGCGACCTCCCTCTAACTATATTTACACTTTCTCCTACAGTCTCCTATCCCAACAGCCAGAAATAAACCCAGGGCTCTCAAAACCAAAGCTCTCCTCCTCTCCCCTCATGTGAGTTGGCCAAGCTCCAGGGCTCTGTAAGCAAGGAAACACAGTTCAGCGACATCTCCAAACACTCACCCACTGTTTAAACATTCGCCTCAACCTGCAGCTTACGGAGCTCACAGAGGCTTCTCTATCTAAGCTACAACGTGGAAGATACATATGATCACATTGTTAAGAAGCTTTAAAAAAAAAAAAATGCAGTTTTGGTTGATAATAAAAATCAACTGATTAAAGTATAATTGTGTAATATTAGAGACAATCTATTGATTCCCACCTTTAAATTGTATAAATTGGTTACAGTAGGAGCTATAGGCCCTACATTGGGTCAAAGCTTGGGAAAGTGCCAGGTCCCCACCCCCTTTTCTACCCTTTTCCAAAAGGGTGGTCAGCTTGTCCACACCTCTTTATTCATTCTGGAGACACAATTTCAGAGTACATATTCTGGTGGTGGGGTGGTGATGAAAGGTGAATATTTGTCTACTACGGTAGAATACAAATATCTAATAAACTTTTAAAATTAAAAAAAAATTTTACACACTTGCTGACTTTAGCTGATGTTATTATCTCATGATCTAACTAAAATTACACAAGTATCCAAGGCTAAACTATTCAATTTGCTGTGATTTCACCTACAACTTACTTTTTCAATAGAAAGTGCACTCCCGGCAGTCAATATGCTGGTCAAAAAGTATTTTGTTAAATCCTAATTGTGCACATGCATCACTTAGCTATATGCTGTGGCTTCAAGAAGTCTAAACAGGTACTCTCTCCAACTGACAAGCAGCTGGGTAAAATGTTCAGTGTTTTTTGGACAGAATGTGTTGATTGGTATATGCATATTATTGGTATATGCATATTGATTGGTATATGCATATCATATGCAAATTATATTTTCAAAGATTTATAATTCAGAAATAATAATTTAATATTAAAGAGGTAATCAAAATTTTTGTCTTCCTTTGGATAATCTAAAAAGCACTTAAAATTTACATAAGATATATTTGAAGCCTGGTGATTTGATTTTGGATACTGCCTGTGTAAATGGTTTTGAGTGAGAATTTGTATTTTTAAATAAAGATTGCAGAAACAAATCTGAAATATTACAACAGATGCTACATACCTTATGAATATGAAACCAGTATCTGAGTTGTAGTATAAGTCAATAATAACAATATGAAGAAAAGAAGTCTGTTTTCCTGATGAAATTTCAACAAACTTAATCCTGATAATGATCCAAGTTTTGCCAAATTTTATATGTGCCTTGCTAGATAACTTCTAGGCCTCCAGTTTTAATTTACAAATCATAGAAGTAGAAAACTGTTTTAAATCTTCAGATAAAATTTTGGTAACAAGAGCATATGGCACATGCGAAGCATAAAGGTTGCAAATTCATTTTGAAGTTAATATCTAGTCCCTATCTAGAACTTAATTATATCCATTTTTCATACTAAATAAACATTTGCAATCCAATAACATGCCGCAAAAAAAAAAAAGTAAAAGCATTGCAACATCTCTAGCTCGTGGGCTGGCTATTTGTACAAAATCTACAAATCATTTGTTTACAGAGTTTTAATGCTCTTGGAGTCCACAAGAGACTAATCAATCAAGAGCCACAGTCCTCATGCCACGAGCCTAGATGCGAAGGATCAGATGCACAGGTGCTGAGCAAGGGGAGATGACACGATCACCGTTATCTGCTTGGAGAGCCGAAGCACTCAGGAAAATAAAATTCCATTAAGACTACATAAAATTTTCTCTTAAGTTTACCTGGAATGACTATTTTTCCCCCTTCTTGCTTTTTATATAGTACTGAAAAGAAAGGGGGGAAGGAAATGAAGAGAAACACTGCAGTCAGTACATCTAGATCACTCAGCTTAATTTATAATAATGGAGACTACACAGCAACATGAGACAATGCACTTGATTTAATGTCACGTGGAAAGAAGCATGATACAAAATGTGTGGTTAAAAAAAGGACGTACATAGAGGAATACTAGACAGGGATACACACAAAAACATGAAACTAGTTTTTGGAACAACAGTATTTTGGATAATTGTTTATTTTCTCTATTTCCCCAATTGTCTAGTAAAGTTATGTTACCTTTATAATAGTATTCTTAAAAAGAAGGCAGTGGACCCAATATTTGGCCCCAGCACACATAGCTAGTTATGGGAAATAAGATGTCCAAGAAATAAAACTACAAAGAAGGAATTTAGATGACACCTTTTTACAAGGCAAGGCCTTTTGCCACATGAAACTAGCTCCAAGAATCTTTGAATATGAGAAGTTCCAGAAGAATTTATCAATCTGCACATGGCACGTGCAGGACATCAGCAACTATAAACGTGATGAGTACCTTAGTAACTGCAGAAGAGAAGACACAGGAACAAGATGCCCACAGCTTGTAAGCCACTTAGGAGACAATCTACATTTATTTATCTATATAAATTAAGTAATTATGGCCAGACATTTTTTCTGTTGAAATAGAACCTAACAGATGCAATTAGGAAAAAAACAGTAAAATCACAGAAGAATATACATAAAGGACATAAAGACATAAAGAAACTATTAGGACAAGCACATGACCCTGTGAGCAATCTTTTTTTTTTTTTTTACATGTGTGCATGTTGCACATATGGATGCACATCACATAATCTGCAATGTGTGCATAGGTGTCCACTATAATGATACATTTTCCCACTATAATGAAAGACTGACAGAAAGAGAATGTATGCATTTCCACACATACAGACTCAGGGACACCTTCCCCCTGGCACTCCACCAGTCTCCTGCAAGGCTACTGATGACTTCATTTCTACCTCTCAAAATGCCCTATAGGTTTGCTTTCTCTATCACAAATGTTACCTTTTCTCCCCCAGGAGAAAACTCTTTGGGTCCACCTATAGGCATGACAGGCCAGTCAAAGGCTGGTGCATGCCACTGATTTCCCCTGAACAGCTCTGAGAAGTTCTTGTGAGGACTCAGGTTTACCCAGCTGCCTGTATCACTGAAAATGGTACTTGTTGGTTGCACTTCACACCCACTTCTCCAGTTCTCTCCTTCCAGGATGTCTGTTTTTCAGTTACAAGGACTGTTTACCTTGGCTTACAGGCTGATGGGCGCTCCCTCCTTCAGGTGTGTTTGCCAGTCCTCTGCCTCCATTCATTTATTTTAGTAAAGTCTGAGGATAATTGTGCTATTCCAACAGCAAGAACAGCTCTGGGTCCTTCAACTACCCCCTCAAATTAACTGTGCAATCATGGGTTTCGAGAAACACACACCTCTCGTGTTAGCAGTATTTACCATCAAGTCAAATACTCCTTCTGCTGATAAAGTCTTAGAGATGGCAACACTCAAAGGAGAACACACCTGCCTGGAGGTCCGGGAGCTGAGTTTTAACTTTCAACAGTAATGAAGCCACAGAAAAGTTAAAAATATATTTTTAAAGAGTTACAGGAAAAGCATCAGTGAATGCTCAAAAAAAATCACCTTGCTTAGAATTTTTACTTTTCATTGCCAACTAAGCATTACGAGCTACAACTTTACGTAGCCATCAGTTCCAGCTTCTCCTCCTTGCGTTTCCCAAAACTTTTGTAACAATTGGTGGTGATCAATAAAAGGGTCTCAAGTGGGTTACTGGGAAAGCCACCAACCATGACACTAACATTATAAACAATTTCCATCAGGTGTGAGATGAACATCTTAAACGTGGGAAAGCTAAAGGGACATGCTGCAGCAGAGACATCAAAATTAAACCCGCCCTGGGAAAATGGACACATTCACCGAAGTGATAAAATGGCACAGGTATCCAAGCTTATACCCAGGACAATTCTGTACGTGTCTATGACTCTGTGTATTTATCCTGGCCAAACCACTTTTCTTTAGCAGTTAAAATAGTTTAGTGCCAAAGGTTGTAATTTGCTATTGCGTCCTTAAGTACCTAGTATCCTACTCTGTCTTAATTTGTAAACCTCTTTAAAACCTTTAGGAAAACAAACAAATAAACAAAGAGCTCATAACTAGTGCTAAAGGAAAAACAATTCCACACTGCTAAATAACAACAAGTTGGGACTCCAGCCGCTAATCACTAAACATTCCTGAGTCTCTGAAGTCATAGGGTTTGGAGTAAATTCAAACGGGATTTTGCTTTCCTAACTGCCTTAAATTGCATTCCTATGGACTTCCTGTTCAAACCATCCGTGAGGCATTTTTATTATTCACAGTCACACACTTCCACCCTCAGGTTGTTGGCTTAGGATTTCCTTCCCAAAGAAGCTGTACAGTTAAATTCCTTAGGATATTTGGAGATCACCTGAAGCAGTAAGCAGGTTGCATCATTCGCTGCACTTAGCACTCACAGACTGAACATCCAATACATGTTTGTTACACTAAACTCCCTCTTCATTAGTCAACATACACGTTAAAGACACAATCCTGGATTTCGTGAGAATCCAGAAGTCTGTTTTACTACCATTGAGTATTCACATGGTCACCTGAAGTGTGTTTATAAAGTAACTCATAACCGCTTATCAGTTATCGTTTACAAGCAGCTGATCACCACGGTACCGCAACTGCCCCATGTGTCAGATCCCTGACGGTAAGGAGGTCATAAGCAACCACCCACAAAGAAAATTCTCACAAGCTGAAGACGGGTTAGTGAATGAAAGATGACACCTTTATGATGAACTGGCAAGAAGAGGCCTCACAAATAAAAATTACCTGTAAATATTTGCCAAAATAAATACAGCTGAAACTAACCTATCATGGAAAAATTACCAAAAAAGAAAAAAAAGAAAAGAAAAGAGAAAACCTACGACTGATTGCAGTGGGCACAGTTAACCAATTTGAACTTTCTTCTGCAATGACAGGACTTGTCACTGGGCATCTCTTCACAGGTGCCGTTCCTTTCAGTTTCCACAATGCAAACCAAACAGTCCCGATGGAAAAGTTTTTGTATAACATCTTGGATGACCTTGAGTCTAGATTTAGTCAACAAATGCTCATTGAGTTCTTCCTGTGTGCCAACCGCTAGATTAACACACAATCCTGGCACCCAAGTAGATCACAATGAGGCAGGGAGACAGCAATGTGAACTCTAACACAGTGTGGAAAGTGCTACAACAAGGGAAGGAGAAAGTGCTATTTATGGGCACTGGGGGTAGGGGGATGGCATTACGTTTTCCTGGGCAGGGCAGGAAGGCTGCACAAAGAAAGAAGCATAAAGAGGTAGGGCTCCAGGGATGAGAACACATTTTAAAGGTTGAAGACAACTTTGGGGAATCTGAAAGCCGACACCATGCCTATTTTCCACTTGCTAGTTTTGCCCCCAAACCTCTGGCTGCACTAGTTATTAGGAGGTGTGTGTTGACCATACCTCCTGATTTTCTGAGTTCTCAAAGGGTCTTTGTCCAAGATAAACTGGAAATAAAGCTGGAAAACCTAAAACTTTAGGAGCAAGATAGGTCTTTAATTTAGGAGTCTAATTTTCCCTTACCTGTGGGCTTTTAGTAATAACATGTAGATTACCAAGGTCCTATGGGAAGTTAAATGTTTATTATACTAAGATTAGAAGAGAGTTGGAATAACTATGCATATGAAATACATCTCCTCTAAAGGAAAAAAAAAATGTTCAGTTTCTTCTTTACTAGGAGTCATCCTTTATGCCTTCACTCTCTTTTTAGCTCCTCATACCTTCTACTTTTCCATTCTCTCAAGAAATACTATCACCCAAGCATTTCTCAAGAGCATTCGCTTACATATTCACACACAATTTAAAAAATATAATACGTGGACTATTTTCAGTGCCAAATGCAGCTGTAATTATGTATTTCTTTTGGACATGTTTTATGTTATTAAAGCATGTAAATACTTTATCTGCCTCAAGTTTTCCAGCCCCCTATGGGCAGAGAGTCTTTTCTTTTTCGTTTCTCTTTCCAAAGCATCTCATACAATTTCCTGAATAGACAGTCAATAAACTTGGCTGCTGAAGGCTCATCTTTTCCCAGGATAATCTTTGAAAATAATTTCATCTCCTTCCAACACCTCTGGCTTCCTTTATTTTGCTTATTTTCCTACAGA
Source organism: Daubentonia madagascariensis (assembly GCA_023783475.1). NCBI lineage: Eukaryota > Metazoa > Chordata > Mammalia > Primates > Daubentoniidae > Daubentonia > Daubentonia madagascariensis. The sequence continues at coordinate 30,843,531 of JAKFHU010001035.1, read as the reverse complement.
GGACTTCCATTTCTCACCCTAAATTTCTGCTTTTGCTTTCTGCTATCACACCTAAGATTCCTATATAAGGTCAAAAACTATATTTAATGGCAGCCTACCATAAAAACTTTTGTTCCAATCACCAAGAAATGAAATGAGTCAGTAATATTTCTGAGCTCTACTTGTCCACTTACAGATATCCCAATTAACCAGTTTAAAAGTCAAAGCACTTTAATTAGAACCGTTCTTTTTTCCAAATGTAATAAATAGAACAATGTAAAATCTTTATTAATCAAGAAGTCATTTTCAGTGTGTTGATCCACAGAGTAGATACTGTACTTTAACTTGCTTCAAGCTGGGGAGTTGTTTTCAGCATATCCCTAATACAATGCAAAGTATTCTTTGTCTGTGTTGCACCCTCAGCAACTAAAAAAACACACATGCAGGCACACACCCTACATCCAAAGGCACAGAGTTAACTACATATTCAAAGAAAGAATTATCTTAGCTTCCTGTCTCTCAAAGATACTTCTGTAACTATACCTACTCAGGCGCCCAATTGCTGATGCTACAGAAATACTTTACTGTCCTAGCACATCTTTTTAGGCCAGCAAGTCTACCACAACCTTGTAAAGATCCTTGTTTTATGAACTTTTATCACTTTCTGACACATATTATCACATCCCATTATGTCAAATGAATTTAATGTGCTGGCAAAGCTCCCCCTCCAAACATGTATACAGAACTCTTTTGCCATCAGTGCAGACACCGTTATTGGAAGGGGTCCTCAGAGAGGATTTGACTCTTGGCACCACCTTCTGTTACCGGTTGGGTTAGCAACAGCTGGAGGGCTGGGTGCACCCATGCTGGGAAGAATGTGAAGGCAAACAGAAAGACTGCTGGAAAGCATCTTTCCGATGGCTTTCAGGGCACTTGACATCCAGCCTGCACTGGGTCATGGCAAGGATTTGCCAGAGAAGGAGGGCCAAACCACAGCACAGAGATGTGGGCAGGGGAGGTATCTACTTTACCTTCTAGCACAGGCTCTCACTGCAGCACACACACACTACACTCACTGGCAGCTTCTAAGAGAAAAGTGCTGGGACCCTGGTGTTCAGACTCTCATTACTGCCCCCATGGTTTAAAAGTTCTTAAGCTAATATGCACCAACCAAGCCAGAAGACAAGCAAATAAAGACCTATTTATATACCAAAGAAGAGTAAAGGAGAACCTATCTTAGCAGACAGCTCATGTTAGTAAATTAATATCACCCATCCCTCTAGCCACTATTATCAGCTATCCAGAAATCTAGCCAGGAAGAGAGATAAGATCCAGAACAGGATTTAACTTTTGATATTATCTTAAAAAAAAAAAAAAAAGAGAAAAGAAAAGAAAAGAAAAAGGAAAGAAAGAGCAAGCCATAGTATAACATAAAATGTTTACCCAGTTACTAGTAAACTTTTAACAGTTTTACAGATTGAAGCAAAAAAAAAAAATCTTTTGGGGCAAAAAGCAAAATATTACAGAAAACTAAAAATTATATAAGTTTATACAGCTAGGAATTGGTGGCTTAGGTAATTGAATTGAATGTGAGAATCATGGAAGAGAACTACACAATAATTAGCTGCTGAGTTTTCTCATGTCACATACTCCCAAATGGAGTATTCAGCATTCAGCAGACTTATTAATGAATTAATGCCCGATCGGAATTAACCAGCACCTCATTCTGGAAGGCTGTTCTTGGCAAAAATGTAATATCCACAAGGCAAAGCAAGTTGATTGCTAATACGCTAGAGGCTGTGCTGGGCATCACATTCTTTAGAATAATACCTATTACATCAAGTTTCAAAACCACAGGTTCACACCACCTAACCTCATTCAACACCCTGCCTCTGGACCACATGCAAAGGAAGGGTGATGTTTCTAGACAACTTTCCAAGTTTCACAGCTGACTTGCACTTGAAATACATTTATCGAAGATCTGTCATCTCACATACAAAGAGCTTCCTAGTTGGTGGCTCAGCTGCACACAGAAGTGAGGGGGCTGGTGTAGCCTGCAACATGTCCCTCTGCAGAAATTAGCATTTCATCCTCCCAACACGAGGCACCAACCTGCCACGTTCAGCCAGCGATCCCCCCTTTCACGCACTATTACTGTTATGTTTCTTTAAATTCAGTCTGCTCCTTAAGGAAACTCCCTGGCAAGTGAAAACAGCAGCAAAGGTAAAAGAATGCAGAGAATTTGGCTGCTGCCTGCAGTATTAGGAAGAACAGCAATTACTCAACTCTCTCTAGTGTCAGAGGCAGAAATGAGCATGTGAATTTGGGCAAGTTTTGGCCTGTCTTTGCTCAAGATTCTCCCTTTGCAGTCTCTGTCCCTTACCTACCTCACAGCTGTAATAATTAATGAAGCTCGTGAGAAAATGGAGAAAGTGAAGGATGAACAGAGATAAAAGAGAGGTATAAGTTCTAGCCTGAATCCAGACTAGGCCACAGTTTATATGGCTTACTTACTGCAGGCATTTAGAAGATGTCACTCACTTCCCAATAACTATGTTTTGCTGTCTCCACCGCCTCCCAATAAATGTAACTATGGAAGAACTCTTGATCTCCTCCCCTAAGCTGTTCTGTCTACAGCACCTGGCAAAGAGTCATGTAGACACTACCACTTTTTCCTTTCCTGGCTCTGCCAACACAAGGTAATATTTGACTCCTGTCCAGCACTTCTAGGTCATAAAAACATAGATCTTATGACCAGTAGGGCCTTAAGATATCATCTGATTCAGTTCTCCTGCCTTCAGGTAGGTAACTAATTCCCTTTCCACAAATTAAGGCCAAGGGAAGTGAGGGGTTTTATTTAAGTCACTGAGCTATTAAGAAATGACAAGGGCCCAGAAGTCATGGCTATTTTTTTTTCCTTTATCATGCTATTTTCATGTCCAAGAATTGTGTGATATTTACCTTTCTGAGCAGCCTCAAATCCTTTCTGAAACAAGCTAAGATATATACAAATACATTCACTTTTGATTAAAATACAGAAATGTATTTGATCTTTCATTTTTATGACACAGGTAGTAGTAGTAAGTTTTCTCAAAATCTGCCTGAAATATAAGAACTCAGTGGTTCTGAAAAGCACATAGCATACCCATTCTTTCTCAAATCGTTTAAAAATCCTTCTACTTTGACTGCCAGGGAAAAAGTTGTCTAAAATCCATCCCTTTTCCTCACTCAAGACTATAAATGCCCATACCTTTAAAATGCAAAGCTCCCAAACTATGGGGAAGTGAGAAAAGATTTTCATTTCAAGATCTGCGTTTGATAAGATGATGGAATGTTCTGTCTCTGTAGAATTATAAACACACTCTGAGGGGTCCAAGCCCATCCATCCCACATGTAAGATTCCTCACACATTATTAGGTCGGAAGTGGTCTGACTACTTCTTAATAAAGTCGAGGTCAGGTCAAACATCCCGAAGGTAGCTTTGCCTTATTTTGGCAGGTCTTTTGGAGTTTTAAAAAGAGGTATCACAATTCCCCAATACTGAAGTGCCTTTTGTTTTATCACAGCTGCGAAACGTTTTGCTGTGGCCTTTGGAAAAGAAGCTAAATAAGTTACCTCTTGTAGACTAGGACTCTGCAGGCTCAGGTTTCATTCTGCCCTGCCAGAAATTCCTTTCTGTTTTGAATCTGAGATGTTTGTTTATGGTTTTTGTTTTGAAATGCTAAATAAGACAGGCAGACAGACATAGTCTCTAGTTACAGCCTATATCTTTTCTTTTTTTTTTTTTTTTTTTACCTTGCCATAGCCAAAGTAGCTGGTTGCTAAGGACTTAGCTAAAATTTGCAAATAGCAGACTCTTCAAATTGTCTTCTCAGGAACTTGAAATGTAAAATGACAACACTCTAAAATATGATTAACACTTAATTTTCTTAAACATTCATAAGACAAATGTTCTTAGGATATTTCAAATTAGGGTGTTATTTTGGATTTGACTACCACATACTTAGAAGAAACCCTGAAACTATGTTTGAAGTTTTTCCCATCTTGCTTGTAGGTTACATGTTTGAATACCAGCACTCTTGATAAAAGACAGGGGCACTACAATGATAGGCAGTAAAAGAATTTCTGGGAAAAAAATCCAATTTTTACTATGTGATAATAAGATTTAGTTGTCAAGAAGAAGAAGAAAAAGTAGTAAACTAGTGATTCCAAGGATTTTATCTTCATCAAGTTCTTTCTCCTTGTTCCACAACAGCCAATTTAAAGCATCTGCTTTGTGAATTTCCAGCCAATATTTACTGGATAAAAATGATACTTATTTCCAGGCATGAAGGAAAAAGTCACAGTTAAGAATATGCAGTTCTATTCTCCTAAAATGGGACCATACCTACACTTGAAACTAAAGAGACGAGAAACCTTAGATATTTTAATTCTAAGTGTTTTTTCTAGCCTTCCACTGCAGCACAAAGATTCTCCAGAGACACCACGATGTAAACCCACGGTAAACCTGCAGTATTAGTTCACCTGAAAGATGGATGTAATGCCTGGGATGGAGAAAACCAACAAAGATGTACTCTGGCCCTCACACCATCTCCTGCTCATTCGCAAGCCCTCTGTGGTCCTTGAATTGGCTGGGCCTGCTGCTGCTTCCTTCTGAAACCTCAGAGAGATAACTCAACCTCGCCTTGGTGACAACCCTGGGGTTGCCAATGTCTCCAGTGATGTCCGGAAATCCACAAAAAAAACTTCTAACAATAAAAGGAAATTTAATTCACTTTCATGAAACCACATAACATCAATCTTAAAATGTCACTTTAAAAAAATATATTAATGTGAAATAGCCCTTTGGAAGTAAGGGCTCACACCACAAAATGAAGCAAATGTTCACATTCTGCTGAAACTCCAAAGGGGCTGGGAATTACAGTCACATTCGATCAAACAAACAAATGTTTTCTAGGTCCAGAGACCCTGGACTCACAGCCGCCCCTTGCTCTCACTACTTCACAGTCCTTTTCTGTACTTTGACAAACACCTGAAATCAGAATTCCCCCTCTGAGCCCCACTTTGAAAAGTCTTAGTTAAGTGTGAAGGAGCTATATGTCCACAAAGGAGATTTTTAAACTTATAGAGAAAGCTAACAAAGAAGAAAATGAGAAAAGATGAAAATAGAATAGAAATTAAAATTAATATTTTTAAAAAATTGATTTGGTACCAGGAACTGTACTAGCAACTATATATAAACATACATACATATAATCTTATATATATGAACATGTATGTAATCATATATATTACCTCTAATCCTCACTGCAATATTTATTTGATAGAAAGCTAAATATCCCTCTATGTAATCTATTTTTTTAAAAAAGATAGAAAGCCAAATCCATTTCCACAGATGAGGAAACTAGAGCCCAGAAAAAATAAGCTGGCCTCACAGTTAAAAAATAACAGAGCTAAGATTTGAACATAGGTTTGCCTAGCCCCAAGGCCTATTTTCCTTTTCCTAAAACATGGTGCACAAGAGTGGGAAAAGGGAGGCAGGAGACCCTCAGATCTTGCTTGCTGCTGCATCCTCCACTAAATCTTTCCTGGTAGTCAGATCCGAGTCAGGGCCCCTCTTAGCTGCTCCTCACACTCAGTTCCCTACCCCAGGGTTACTGTCTTGGATGATAATGACTCGTTTGTTTTCCCTATCTAGCATCAGAACATGGCCCCTGTGAAAGCATGGCCCTTGTATTATTTATTCAGGCTGAAAAGTAACTATTAATAATAGCAGGTAACATTTATCAGGCCTTACTACATGCCACACTGTATGTTACATAGCTTTTTGCTACTTTAAGCGAGGTCCTGGGACCAGCAACATTGGCATCACCTGGGAGTTTGTTATAAACACAGAATCACAGGCTCCACCCCAGACCAACCGAATCAGAACCTGAATTTTTAGTAAGATCCTTAGGTGATTTGCGTGTACATTAAAATTTCAGAAGCACAGTTTTATTTCACTTAATACTTACAGAAAACCTAGGAGGTACCTACTACCATTAATAGAGAAACTGTGGCTTACAGAAGTGGTATCACTATTGTGTAGTACAGAGACCAGACCCATAGCCAATGCTCAATACATATTTGTGGATGGAAGGATGGCACGGAAACAGGTGGAACTACAAAGAGAACAGAGAAATGGATAAACCTCTGACCTCTGGTTTTGCCTAGTTTGTACCAACTGCAGGAGCAGGTGAGACTGGAGCCCCGATGGGGGTTGAGCTGAGGCAGTGCAAATTGTTTCTTTAGCTCCAGCCAGGCCAAAACACTCCAGGAGCTAGGAGCAAAATCCTCGTCCAGAATACAATGTGAAGGCCTATGTACATTATTGATCACAGTAAGTTTAGGTCTTCCCTCCTCCCCCTATGAAATATTAGCCCACAGATAAATGGTTACATTTACAATTCCTATGTCTTAATGCAAAAAAATTCAGACCCAAAATTTTGCCCAAAATATACAAATTTTGTAGAAATTATTTAGACAAGATATAAGAAGAAGAAAAGGTATAATTAGAACAAAAGGTATCAAGTAGCTTCAGAGGCCTTAAGTTTGTTAACTCAATGTATTTGTAGTGTTGGGACAGGAAGGGACTTGAACTCAACAATTGTTCCCTGTCTAAGAGCCCAAATTCCTTAAATGATCAATGACGCAGATAGATGAGGATTAAGTAGAAATAGAGAAAGAGCCCATGTCAAATTGTTTTCCTTATCCTGGTTAGTAGGCTTATTGTTAGTAAGCGTTTTCCATGTGCCAGTCATTCTTGTAAGTGCTTCCCAGGGATTCACTGAGTCCTTATAGCAACCCTAATATTAACCCCACTTTACAGATGAGAAAACTGAGACACCCAGAAGCAGAGAGCAGATTTGACCCCAAAGCCAAGTTCCTAACCATTATACTCTTCTACCAACTTATAGGTATTTCACATGGGGAATTAACTGGGGTTGGAGGAGGTAGGAGATCTTTTCACTCTGCAACTAACAAAGGAAAACAGTATCTTTAAAAAATTCTTTTTCATGTGGGCCCAAAATGAACACAAGGTAAACACTGTATTTACCTTGAGGGCATTCTTCAATGTAAGTATATTCAACCACTCCACTGTCCATAACACTTAGGAGGTCTTATCTAAGCAGTTTTTTCAATGATTTGATAAGGCTAACTGGCCAGGGCAAGCAGAAGAGCAAGCAGAAGAGCGGGTGAAGTTGAGAAGTGCTGATAAAGGAACACCTCCCAATTCACCGCCTACACTTAACCTGCCTAGTGAAACAAGCTAGCACAAAGAGAAAATCACTCTCAAAAGGAAACTTGCCATTTTGAACCACAGCTAATAAAGCGTTAACAATGCAGCCTCATTCTTAGATGTTGGGAAACACTCTAATACACACTACACAGGCTCTAGTAAGAATGGGTAAGATCATCTTTCCCAGTAAAAAAAGAGCTCCTACTCATACTTTTCAATCTCGTTCAAATTCGAATTCCTTTTTCCTGCTTTGCCACCAGAGCCTGAAGAGATCACCTTAGATGCTTTGATTCCTAGAACTAATTTTATCCACATATTTCACTAGCCTATTAATCATATACAGACTTGCAAAATCAGTTCTACTTGGCTTGAACTTATATTATTAGACTTTTTATGGTCTTGTTGTCTTTTCTAAAATCTTGATTAAAAGTGTACAGAGTAGAGAACACGTTTGAGAGATCCCCGGGATCCCCAGTACCCCCTGCCCCAGCAGAAGACCTTGCACAAAGTAGAAGACCAATGAATGATTGATTTCTACGCAAAGGAAAGTTAGAACTTTGAAAATGCAGCTTTGGACAATTAGACCTCTGAGAAGGAAGGCTTTCAATGTGTTATTCATGCATGCTTGGCTAGTCTACTGTTTCCTCCTCAAATAATTAAATGAGCTTGACTGGGGTGTCTCCCAAATCCTAATACCAAATGTGCCATACAGAACACAGTGTTACAGGAACTTGCTTCACCAAACATATTTTACCACATCCTACCCTATTGTATTTACAGGCTGCAACAGCACTGTCATCTCTCCTGCTTGCACCATAGCCTGAGAGACATCAAGCACACCCACATTTTTCAGGAATTTCACAATTAATGTCTGGAATGTGTTTTGGATTATTGTTCAAAGGATGATACAGTTGCCCTAAGATGAATTCAATATTTTCTCTTCTCCGATTTGTCATTCTTTAGTCTGCCCACTCATTATTTTTTTAGGGTCATCTGTTTTATCTATGTCCCCCAACTTCATAATGCCTGTCGTCTGCATCCCCAAGCTGGTCACTTGTCCAAACAGGTCATCACATCTTCAACAAGCCACACGATACACAGAAACTGCAGCAAGTCACTAAATAACTCCTACAAATGAATGTAATGCCCACAGTCTAAGGACTGTTCAGACAGTTTTCTTCATAAATTAACCTGACTGCCTACAACCTTACTGCCAGCATATTGCTTGGAGATTTTCCTGGTCACTGTTAAATGTGTGTTAATGGCAGCAAATACCTCCAGACTTGCTATTTTCGCCTTTCTGACAGTATGCAATCCATTTGCCCTTTGCCAAATGTTTTATGTGACAGGACTTCTCAGTAACAGTGAGGATTCTATAAGCCCGACAGTCAAAGTGAAGGTCACTGAGCCCTGTCATTTGTATATGTGCAGTGAATAGGTCTCTCCATGTTTTGTCAATATTTACTTTTGGGAGGAACTAATTATTTCCTTGTTTACTTGCATTGGTTTTACTTCCCATTCCCTGTTATTAATAATATAATTTTATTGGTCCTCTGCTTGCTTCTCTCTCTGGGACCGACAGCCTCCCTCTATCTAAAGACTCTTGAAAGGGAAAATAAAACCCATTACTCAAAACAAAGTGTGGAGCTTAATTTTTCTAACTCCAGGAGTATTAGCTTTGCCCCTCCCCTCCTTTTCTTAATTAGTAAAAATTAAACTTCACGGACTCTTAACTCCAAGTCCTAGTACGGAGTGATGAGAGCAGTTCCCATGTGGCTTGTGCAAAACCAAACATTTTGGTGCATTATCTGGCCTCCTGTAGCCTGCTCTCTGGTGCCTCCCCTCACATTCCCCCCCCCCCCATTTTCTTCCAAGTAGCCATCATCTCCACTGACTGTCTTCTAGAGATAAGAAACTATTACCTTCTAATGGCAAGTTTCAGGAAACAAAATTCTGTTCTTTGCTGTAAGTACCCACCACATATACTTAGCTCTCCTACCCACAGCCCCATAAAAATGGGTGGAGGAAAAAGTCAAAATGCCTGGGGGGAAATAAAAGGAGAATTGTGTTCTGAAAGAGGCCATTTTTTAGATGCAGTGGAGAAAAACACGGATAATTAAGATCCATAAGATGAAGCCCCGAGTAACTATTCACTGGGAAAAAAAGTTAGTACTTATCTGCAATAGCAATCACCTGGCTCTAAGACAACAAAGTCCTCAGAGCAAAGCAACTCAGTATGTCCACTTGGTTCCTAATCACTCTGTCCTCACAAACTGTCAAAACTCAAGCCATCATCTGCCCTTTTATTACCCAGAGAGAGATGGCTGGCTGTGCTCACCCACCTTGCCCTACTCCTTACAGAAGCATAATGTACTATTCCACACAGGAGAAAAAATGGCCCTCGCCCCCCTTAGCTCAAAATATAACTCTCACTGTCCAATCAAAACATTCTTTCTAGAAAATCTCACTTCATTAGTTTTTAAAAACTCTGTCTTTGATCTCCCAAAGAGGTCTCCCATCCAGACTTCTTCCTCAGGGGTTCAGGATCCAAACTTGTTTCTCTGGCTTCTAGGCGATTTCCCTGGAGGCGGCAGCCTGGGCAAGAAAACAGGCCAGTTAGGATGCTGCGAAGGGCAACAGGAAGACTCACCAGATGATGGAAACAGGAAAGGGACCTGCACCCTTCTAGGGGCCAGAAAACACTTTTTAGACTGAGAGAGCAGAGAAAACTTTAGGTATCAGACTCCGTGCTCAGTTTTTCAAATACACTTGCCTCCCCCCAAAAGGAACAATTAAATCAGGACTTATTTAATAACAATCTAAACTATACTGAAAAGAAATACAAGTGTGTATCGCACATGGTACACAGGACACAACTCATCACATTAACCTTTCAGAAAATATTTTCTTCAGTGCTCTTTCTATAATAGGATTGTTTATTCACCTATTCCGAGTACTTTTATTGAGAGCCCACTACAGGCCAGCGTGCCTTAAAAACCTAAGGCAGTGAGCCAGAAGTTTAAAGGGGCCCATTTCTGCCCATGATTTAACTCATTTTGTGAACTTCAGTTAAAAACATGATTTTTCCCCCCACAAAGCTAGTACAGGAGTAACACAAATAAAAATTACTCCAAGTTGGCAAACAGAGAATGTAATTTGTACTTAAATTATGTCATCAAAAGCAGGTAGGTTACTCATGGATAATATTTCTATACCATGCAATATGTCTTCTCAGTGTAGCCAATTAAGTTTTCAAAAGAGTTTTCATTAACAGATACAACCAGTAGGGGTCATTTTAGTGCAAAAATTGCAGCAAAAGAGACTTTAACATGAATAAAATATATAAATTCCTATTCACGTTAGTTATGGTAATCACGCTTCAGCATGTGAATTTCTGAATAAAAATGGAAACTGAGCGAAACACTGAGGGAAACTGAGCAATTTCTCGCAAAGTAGAAAAACAAAAGAGAAAATCAATACCTTCTAGATAATTACTGAAATGTAAAGACTCCTTTAATTCTTAAAAAGGAAAAAAAAGGGTTATTCACTCATCCTGTGCTTTCCATAAACCTTGCAGTAAAGTGAAAATATCTGAAATTTTAGATACATGATTGAAAATACCTGTCTAAACCCAACCATTATATCATTCCACATTATACTGTCCTTATTTTGGTTTCATGGATTTAGATGCAACCTGACTTCTGCTTTTAGAATTCTAAAAAAAAAAGTGCCCTGAGCGTACAATTTTGGTAGCTGAAAATAGGCCTGCTAAATAACGTGTTTCTAGAGAACACTAATTGAGTTATAATCATGTCAACAAATACTTCCAAGCATTTTCAAGGCTAATACCAAGTGCACGGGGTGTTACCGGAAGAAAGGAAGCACTGAGGGATCACATCATTTCAGAGGAATGAAAGGCTCACCAAAACTGCCAAAATAACTCTATACTGCGACATGGGATGTTGCTGCCAAAACACCTGATTACTGTAAAGGTTCCCCAAGCATTTCCTTCACCAGAAACATATTAAGAAGATAGAAAACGAGGGTTAGAATCTTTAGATCCTCCAAGAGTCCTCCTCAGAGCACAGCAGTTTCCACCGCCTTTAACTTTGTTTCGTGTTGCTTGTTCTTTTCAGATTTATTCGAGGTTGGATTAAGTTATACACCCCAAGTGGCAGGGTTCAAAGATGCATCTCTTAGTCTAAGTCATTCAGAATTCCCAAAGTCAGACACATAAAATTGTATCAGAAGTTAGTCTGATGGCCATTTTTCCTGGGGTAGGAAATAAAAACATGTTATAAAACGGGACTTAATATCAGGTAAAAGGCTTTTTTTTTTTTTTTTTTTTGTATTTCAGGCAAATGAAGTCTTCCAACCGAATGCAAGTCCCTTCCCTCTGGGAAGAGTTCCCTCCACTCATTACTGCCCACTAGCTTCCAAACCAGAAAGGCCTCCTCCATTTTCCAGAACTATCCAAACTCTAAAAACTACAGGTATAAGTAAGTATGTGTCTCTCTGTGCGCGTATTTAAAGAGAATCATAGTACTGATGCCTTTTAGTAGATCCATTTATATCCTCAACGTTGCTACCTCCTTTTTCAGTATCCCAACACAATAAACACAAACACACACGCGCGCGCGCTTCAGAATAAACCCTTCCCTGGTCTCCCAGATGCTGGTATGAGCAGTACAGAAGAGACGCTGGGCAGAGGGCGCCTGCTCCTCCTCGCAGCTCCCCCAGAAATAAGGCTTCTGCGCTCTGCTCTCTCACCAGGATGCCCCGGAACAGCATCATCAGTCCAACGTCAGCCCAAGCAGGGATCCCACTTTTAACTGGTGCTCACCGAATCCTGCCCCCATTAGCCATCTAAAAAGAACTCACTGACTCTCTCCAGCCCCCAAACCAGATCAGGCACCCCGAGGCCAAGGCAGGCGGGCAGGGATTAAGGCCGACACGCACCAATAGCGGTTCCCCGAGAGAAAGGCTCCACTACTCTAATCTCTCTCCCTCCGTCAGTGTCGACACCGCGGTGCATAAATGCGTGCGGGAGAAGCCAGTAGAACAATCCCCGCTGTCAAACAAACAAAACCAAGGAACCGGCCACACGACTGGAAACGCGGATATCTGATTTTAAAAACCAGCTACTAATAGCAACTTTTCACTCCCAGGTGCAACCCCCACCCACCCCACCCCCTTTCCTTTCAGGAGAGAAAGCCTTTGACCATTTTCAATAGGCAAATAAATGAGTAACCACCGTATGTAACTTCCCCTGGGCTGACATATTCCGGAGCTGAAATTGATTTACATGTGGAGGAGGAGGAGGGGGGTGAAGACAGAGCGTAAGGAAGAAATAATAAAAGAGCCACACAGGGAGGAGTGTGAGCCGGAGACACATCTCCTCCGCCAACAGAAAAAGGACTTTCGTGGACGGTGTGCAGCACACGGTGCCACACTGCGCTAGTACGCGGAGGGCGGCAGGGGCCGGGCTTCCCCGAGGGGCTCGCGCGCGACAGCCTCCGCAGTGCTCCCTGCCCGCGGGGCCCCCACCTCGGAGCGCAGGGCCAGGCCACCCAGCCCAAGCCGGAATGGCCACACGTGTGCGCGTCGGTGCGGGGCCGGAGAGATGTGATCCTCCCCTCGTCCGCCCCCGCCCACAAAATCCAACCTCGCCCGCGGCCGGCTAAGCGTCGGGAGGAGCAGGGAGGAGGGACGCGGCAGCGAGCTGGGGCTCTCTCCCGGGGGCGGCGGCCGCCCCTCCTCCCGCGGAGCCCTCTCTCCTCGGGAAAGTCTCGGCCAAACTTTGTTCCGCGCAGCCAGCGCCGAGGGGGCGGCACGGGCCAGGTGGGAGGGGGGCCCGCAGCGGGCGGCCGTACCTTCGCAGACGCCCACTTCGTACTCGGTGATGGAGTCGCCATTGAGCGGGGGGCGGATGACACAGCGCAGCCCCCGGTCGCAAGCTCCGTGGAGCCCGTAGGCGCCGCCGCAGCTCTCGTTCCTCTGGCGGGCGCACATGTAGCAGCAGCCGCAGACGCCCTGCACGATGCTCCCCGGGCAGCTCCTGGGCTCCTCGCACTTGGACTCGTCGCAGGGCAGGCAGACCAGCGCCCGGGTGCCGGAGCGCGCCAGCAGCAGCAGCAGCCCCAGCAGCGAGACCAGGAGGTGCCCGCAGCCGGCCAGCCCCCTGCCCCCCGCCACCAAGTACATCCTCCTGCGCCGCCGCCTCCTCCTCGCAGCCGGGCCGGGAGCGGGGCGGGCGCCCTCCCCTGCGCGGGGCACACGCGCCGCCGCCGCCGCACCCGCAGCCCGCGGTCCTCGCCGCCCCCCTCGGGGCCCCCGGGGCGCGCCTCCCCTCGCGGGGAGAGGCCCCCGCCCCCGCTACGGGCCGCGCCGACCCCGAGCCCACTAGCGTTGGCGCCAGCGGCAGCGGTGGCTTCCCCTCCTCCTCTTCCTCCTCCTCCTCCCGGGAGGGAGGGAAAAAGAAAAAAAGTTTCCTCCCGGCAGCTCCGGTTCAACCCAAACTTCTGGCGGCGGCGGCGGCGGCTGTGCTCGGCTCCAGCCGGGGCCGGCGGCGCCTCCTCCCTCGCCTCCTCCTAGTCGCCCGGCCCCGCGGCGGCGGCGGCGCAGCCTCCGGGCCGGTCCCCGCCTCCCAAGCCGCCGAGTGGGCGCGGTGGTGCAGCACAAGGTCCGCGGCGTCCGCTCCGCGCGCCCCGCTCGCCTCACTCCTGCGCGGCTCCTCCGGGCGCTTGTTTATGGCTCGAGCCTCTGCCGCTCGGGCTGCGCCCTCCCCCATACTACCTCATCCCCCAGACCTCGCCCCCCCGCGCCGCGCGCCGCTCATTGGCTGCCCCCCACCCCTCCCGGCCGGCCGGCCCCCTCCCCCTCCCTCCCGCCCGGCCGGCCGGGCCCTTCCTCCCTTACACGCCTCCTCCTCCTCCTCCCCCTCCGCCGCCGCCGCCGCCTCCTCCTCCCGGAGCCCGGCGCACCGAGCCGGCCCTGCGGCCGAGCAGCTGCTCCAGCCAGGGCACCACGGGCGCGCTGCGGATCGGCTCGGGCGCACCCAGCGAGCAGCGGGAGTCGTGGCGTCCCGAGCGCCCGCTGGCACCGTGGCTGCAGCGGCTGTCCTGGGAGCCAGGAGGGCGAGGCAGCTGCACGTCCGGGGGGTAGATTTGAGTTCGGAGAGTGGCGGGGACCCCAGAAGCTCTGGGCCTGGGCGACTGCTGCCGCCTCGGCTGGGCACCCGCCGGATCGAACCCCGGGAAAGGGAAGCAAATGTATGGAACCTCCGCAAACTGGATGAGAATCCATCTTTCACTCGAGCTGGGAATAGACTTTGTGAAAGATATTATGTAATGGAGTCTCCAGCGAAGCTGCTGGTGAATTAATTAAGTGCTTTAAGCGGTCTAGGTAAATATTCTGCGGGGGGTAGGGAGGACTGTTGGGGATAGCTGTAGCTTGAGTTGAATTTTAACTGTCCACATCCTGTGTTTTGTCGCTCTGCTGTCTGTGCCGAGGTGCTATAATATGGAAGGGTGTGACTGGAAAGTAACAGAGCTGAATCCTTCTCCCTGGAGTAAAGCCGAATACTGGATTACTACAAGTCTTGACATGACACTAGACCCGTAGATCTCATGCATCACTAATATCATGAGACATTGCCGTTTTCTATCTCAGGCTCATGGACAAAAGTGGTGGTTTTCCTTTTTTTTCTTTTCATTTATTGTGACTATATTAATAAAGAAGATGTGTGGTAAATATTCTTTGTGATAAACCAGGTAAAAGAGCAACCGAAGTGATGCAAAATTCATCATGTGGAGACTGTTTCTCTTCTGTGGCTATCAGACAAGGTTCTGGAAATGATGGCTGTGATCATTGATCAGGTGTGAAGCGGTGATGCGCTCCTCAGTGGCCTACCATTCGCAGGATGGGTACCAAAGTCAGTAACATTAATGAATTGAAAAAAAGTGACTAGGATCAGCGTGGGAAAAAAAAAATCCGATCCTGGGGCGGGTGTCAAGTGGGAATGGCCGGCCCACCCTCTGATGCGAGATGGTCTGGCAGGAGGGTGGCAGCCAAGTGGATCCTGAAAATCGTGACTAATGAACCAAAAGTTAATAGCTGGCAGTGTACTGAGAAAGGAAACAAAGCTACCTTTGAAATCTGTGTGCGTAACAAGTTTATACTTCTGATAAATATTTTGGTTTAACCACTCTAATCCTGAACCAAAAAGCCAAAGTTACCAGTGGAATATTCCCCCATCACTGGCATCAGAAAACTAAACATTTCTCCAATCGTCTTTCTTTGTCCTGAGGAGAGGAAGAGACTCATTAATTATCACTGCTCATCAGAGGGTCATGGGGAAGATGTTCAACAGGAGAATGGGGGAGTGAGCACCCCATTTTCCAGTGGGGTTTAAAGAGTTGTTTAAAGAGTGGTTTCCAAGGATATTGTAGAGATCATTTCTGCAATTGCGTAGGAGGTCAAATTAGGTGATCTCCAAAGGCCCTTATACCCCATATTTCCGCAATAAGTATTAAGTGGTAAAATCATTTAAAATATGCTAGGTTTTCTATTAGCAAAACTGAAGAAAAATAAAACACACTACCCTGTTAAATATGGTTGTTTCTTGTAACCCAACAAGGCACTAGCACTTCATCGTGGGATTTGCCAACAAACTGTCATCATTGCAGTGTGTTGAAAGGCCCCTTCCACCTTTGCAGAGGAGGTTATCTGTATTTCTGTTTCAGTGCAAGTATAAAGACGTTATTAAAATGTAGCAGATAACATTGTAGGACCCAACAGGAAAAGCCACATTCAGGTGATAGAAAAAAGGCAGAAGTGAGAAAGTCACTGTAGTTTGAAAAAAGGGGATAAACTTGCTGGGCGAGGTGGCTCACACCTGTAATCCTAGCACTTTTGGAGACCAAGGTGGGCACAAGAGACCCAATCTCTACAAAAATAAAAAATAAAGAAATTAGCCAGGCATGGTAGAGCGTGCCCATGGTCCCAGCTACTCGGGAGATTGAGGCAAGTGGATTGCTTGAGCCCAGGTGTTGGAGGCTGCAGTGAGCTGTGATGAAGCCACTATACTCCAGCCCAGGCAACGCAGTGAGGCCTTGTCTCAAAAAAAAAAATAAATAAATAAATAAAATAAAGTAAAAATAAATAATAAATAAATGAAAAAAGGGGAAATAATCATTATCAAAGTTTTGCTTTTTTGCTTGTTTTTATTTATTTCTTAAGGTGACATATTAAAGATTAGGGAAAGCTACCGATTGATCACAGGGAAGGAACAATACCATCAATCATTCCTGGGACTTCAGCAGGTAGAACCACCTGGAAGGTAGATAGACACAAGGTGAGAAAGGTGAGCTTCTTACAGGAATTCAAGTCAGGCTTAGAAAGGACTACAGAGATGCTTAAGACTAAGATGGTTGTATCAGCTCAAAAAAATCAAGTTACTTGTGCCCTTTGCCATACAATTAATAGTCATAGAAGCAGTAGAGAAAATAGGATTTCTTGAAGCCAGTAACTAGTGGCAAATGAGAAACCTGCAAGGGACTGGCAGCTTATCTGAAACCGGTGTGTGAACTGGAAGCTCAGTTGTGAAATAGCTGTTTCTTCTCTGGGATCCAGGAGAGACTATAAGGTGGCCATAAGCTGAGACAACGACATTAAGGCTCAAACACAAAAGGATTCCCTCATCTTCAGAGACCAGACTAAGGGTACAGGAAGAGGTTGGGTGAGCCCAACATGGGGACAATCGGGTGTCAGGGGTGAAAGTGGACCGAGAGGTTTACATGGACCCTGAAAGGCATGTACAAATGTAAAAGTTAGAGCTGTACAAGAAATAGAGTTTAATGCCTCCTCTGGGAAGCCTTCTTGAGCTTAGAGCCTATTCCTTTATCTGTTGTATGGCATTTGTAAGTACCTCCACTTATAACATTTATCATGTTATATTATAAATAGTTCTTTAAATAGCTGTGAACCCAATTAGATTGTCAGCTCACTGGAGAGGGCAAGACTTTCAATTTATTCATGCATGCATGAATGAGTTGAAAAAGAGAGAGCGAAGAACTACAGACAAAAAGATATTTGAATATTTTTGTCCGTGGCCCTCCTTTCTTGGTTTTAGTAAATACCTCTAAAAGAAGCACTTGAAAGGGGTGGTTGGGGCAGGAGGGAGACTTCCAAGCTGGGGAAAAAACACAGGTCTGAAAGGAGAGGGAATTAAAATCTATTTCTGATGGAGGTCTGGAAAAAGAGACAGTCCGCCCTCTATTGGCCACCGGGGTTGGACGGGAGGGGATTGAGAAATTGTTGAAACTGTCTGAAAATCAAAGTGCCCGGTTGGGGGCCTAGCAGAAGGTAGAAATGAAAGGGCAGGGGACAGAATGCTAGCACTAGAGCCCTCTTCCTTGACACAGTATCTAGTCCAGCCCCCCTGCTGTCGTCACACTCTTTGGGATTTGCATGCTGTTTGTGTTTTCTCTTCCTGACATGAAAAGAAATGTATTACCTTGCCTTTGAGTCTGATACACATACTCTTGGAATTGAATTGCACAGGAGGAAAAGTCTCATTGTTTTCTAAAAATGTTGCATACATATTAGAAAGATCTGTGAAGGAACCAGGGTAACAAATCTGGCTCCTTTCACTCTCTTACCCCCATCCCTCTGGTTCCCTCAGCTGGGATATCATATAGACACACACACACACACACACACACACACACACACAGGTTCTCAATCTAGGCTTGGCCATTTCAGTGACATAGACTGCCCTAGTTTGGGAGCTCAGCCATCTGAACTTGGTCTCTGAATCTGAACTTGGACTGTGTTAATCACCACCTATTACCTCATTTTTACTAAGGGGATTCTTGTTTTATCTACTCTGCCTGTGTATGGCAGTTGTTCCAGAGCTACCAGAAGGGTAGCAAGACATATGCATAGAACATAAGTTCTCTCTAAGGTTTGGCCTAGGATCCTGTCTGTCTGTCTCTCTCTTTCTCTTTCTCTCTCTCTCTTTGTACAAGTTTTAAAAAGGTATTTATCCTTTCTGATTCTGTTTCCTCCTCTATAAAATAGAGACAAGAATATAAACCATATGGGATGTTGTGTGAATAAAA
This sequence comes from Daubentonia madagascariensis, assembly GCA_023783475.1. Classification (NCBI taxonomy): domain Eukaryota; kingdom Metazoa; phylum Chordata; class Mammalia; order Primates; family Daubentoniidae; genus Daubentonia; species Daubentonia madagascariensis. Next base: position 30,825,150 of record JAKFHU010001035.1, on the reverse strand, counting down.
TGATTGTTCTCCTTTTCTATTGTTATTTGTAGAGTGCTTCTAATTGAGTGTGTCCTCAAGTTTTATGCTTGAGCTGGAATTCCTGCTATCTCGTATCCCAGCATCCACTGCTGTGCAACATCTGCCTGACCACATATTTGCTTTCTTTTTTTCTCCTTCTTAGGGTCTTCTGTTGGCCCTACTTTCACAGTCTTGTCTAGTCTTGGAGTTTTAGCTTTTGTGATATTTTCTCAAACTCATTTCAGTCTCTGACTTATTTTAAAGGTTAGTAATTAATAATGATAATAGTAATAGCTAACATTTATAAGTAGCTTATTAATTGCTAGTCAACATGCTAAGCACTTCCTATAGATTATTTTAATCTACAGGATAGCCCTACAAGGCCAATGCCTTATATTATCTCCAAAGCCCTTTGTTGTCTTCGTTTTTACAGTTGAGAAATCTGAGGTACAGAAGGTTGTGTGACTTGCCAAAGTCTCAGAGCTATGTGTATGGATATCAGGTTTAGAACTTAATCCTATTCTGCCTTAAGAGCCTATGTAGTTAACAGCCTCATGCAGTAAGTTGGGTAATGGTGAATTATTTTTCTTTTCAGTTTTATTGTTTTTTGTGGACAAATTTAAATTGCTAACATCTATGACTATATCTTGTCTTCTTTGCTAATTTGCATATAAAAAATAAAAATAGTGAATAGTGTTTTTCTCAAAATGGAAATAGGGTCATTGTTTTCCTAATTACTGAATAACAGATATTTATGTAGTATTGGCTATGTGCATATTTGTTAATTAACTTAATGTATTACCACATTTAATCCTCCGTATAACCTGATGAGGTAGGTACTATAATTACCCATTTTACAGGTGGGAGATCTGACACACAGAAAAGTTCAGTAATATGCCCAATGTCACACTTACATAAAAGGAAAAATTGGAATTCAAACCCAGGCAGCACGGTTCCAGAATCCACACTATGCCATACTACTAATATATGTCCTTTGCAAACACGTGCTCATGGGGAAAAAATAACAAGAGACAAACAAATAAAAAAGAAAGGAAGGAGGAAAGAAAGGAAGGAAGAAGAAGGAAATAAAGCAGGAAAGAGCACCCATTGTCCCCCAATTGAGATATAACCACTGATAACATTTGTGATACATCCTTGAAGGATTATTTTCCCCTATAAAATATAAATGTAAAATGGGAAATACACCCTAGTTTATAATTGCTTTATCATTTAGATACATAGAAGGCATATTGATCTTTAGAATCAATAACTGCATCCTTTTTACCACTGAATATTATTCCATTGAATAGGTGTATCACATTACATTTAATTGATGCCATATTAACATACCTTCAGGGGTTTTGTTAGTTTTATATTTTCACTGTCATGAACAAAGCTAAGAATCATTCCTATCTAGCCAAATTTTCAAATGTTTGTCCAGTTATTTTCTTTGGTAAATTCCTAAAGTGGAATTGCTATTTGTGGATCAAAGGTTATGCCCATTTTGATATGCATTGCCAGATTGCCTTCCAGAAACTTATTTACACACATTCCCTCAAACACTTAGTGAAAATTCTCATCTCTCCAGTGTAGAGGCACTTCAGGTTAAAAACCTTTTCCTGTTGCTTTAAAAAGCACCTTACATTGTAAAGCTTTTCAATTTTTTTAACTTTAAAAAATTGTTCTCACATTTATTATTTCATTAGTGCCTTAAAAATGTTCAACATTAGGAGATTTTAGCTATGGATCATCAAATGTTTTAACCTTACAAATTACCAAATCTTGTAACCTGGCAAATTATATGCTATGTGGTTTTTAAGGGAAAGCAATATGTACTCAGTAAAAAATTTCTCGTGAGAAGGAGTTCTTTTGTAAAACTGAACAAATAAAAGGGAATAAATTATTGAGACCCCCCCTCCCAAAGGGTGAGGCTGTTTGAGGTGATATATCCTCTGTTTACAACCATTGTTCTGGATAACTGGAAAAAAGAAGTGTAAGAAAATTGAGAAGAAAGGACCCAGCCATGCATTACAGTGAGGAGAAGCCTTCACCTTCTACAGTGCTACCCACGTGTCTGTCTTCTCTATCTACTCAACTAACTGCCTGTTCTGCTACTTGCTTTCAATAATCTGTAGACTCATAGATCCAAATTGCAGCCGTTCTTCCCCAAATCCATATGGCATCTATGTTAAGAAATACAATTAAATTTATTTCAACAGTGATGTCATTGCTCAAAATATTCTTATGATGTTTGTTTTGGAATTGCCTTATGTAGTCATGCCTTGTTATATTGGACCCAACATATTATAACTCAAGCAGATTATCTTCTTCATTCACCAGCCTTGGCTCTAACTTATTTCTTATAATCTCTATCAAGCTCACATTCAAAGAAAGATTTTCCATTGTTGGGAGTATTGCTGTTGTGAGTATTGAAAATAAACAAAATACATTCTCGAAAAAATATCAAAAGATGAGTTTAAAAAATGGTAGGCATTGGTGGTATCCACAGAACAAGCATACAGCTTTTACAAGTGGCTGCTGACCAAGGAGACATCACTCACTTGAATGCAAATTCTGGTATGATAATGTTGTTTAGAATACTGATATTTTATACTCATATCACATATATTATGCAACTGCTGTGTGATTGAAATGAGAATTCATTACCAATTTTCTGGTGGGAAATAGTGCTCACCAATTTTAGTAGTGCTCACCAATATCTCTGTTCCTTCTCTTCATTCTGGACACACAGCTAGACAGCTCTTACTAGATTCCTTGCAGTTAGATGGAGCCGTGAAATGCAGATGGAAGTGACGGGGATCTTTTCTAGGCCTGGCCTCAAAAACCTCTCCACAATCCTGCATATTGTTTTATTCCCTTTTTGCTGGCTGGCTGCAGGGCATTGCAGAGAGGACTCTGAAGCACTAGAAGATTCTAGAACAAGTAGATGGATGGATCCTGAGTCCTTGAATGACTGCATGAAGTGAAGCTCCACATATATACACACATTCACATATACACACCTCATTGAATCTCAGTGGACTCTAATTTGAGTGAAAACGAATCTTTACCGTGACATGTCACTAAAATTGGAGGCTTGTTTTGTTTTAGCAGTTTGCCTATCCTAACATACCATTTTAGCTTAAACGGAAATAATATTAATTGTTTATTAAGGCCTTACCTTTTGTTATATGTTCTTAAAAAATGCAATTTGACATGCACTTATAACTAACTTGCATTTATTTGTTGATTATGTAATGAATGTGCAAGGATTATGTTACCAATCCTGGCATTTAAAATATTTTCAATATTATAATATTCCAAGAGGATCTTAGCATTTTATTGGTACTGATTAGTGGAAATTAAGTAATATCAAAACTCTTTACTTAAATGGAAGCATGGCCATCTCTATTATGCTGCCCAGTGAGTTTTATTTCCTGAGCTTTTCACATTCTCAGATCGCCTCTGCCCGTGACTTTATTGTGGGTAACTAAAATCCTATATGCTCAAAAGAGAATGAGGCTTTTCACGCCCTAATTTTTCTTCTTTTTTCAAGTCCTTCAGAATATGTTACTTCCTCTCCAAGCTGCCATTGCAATACAATCTCGTGCATTCCCCTTTGAAGCCTTCCCCGATAGTATTACCTCTCATTGCATCAAGATCCAAAGGTTTATTATGGACTATAAATCAGCACCTCCTTCTATTTATCACTTAAACTTAGAGAATATTTTAATTTTCTGATATTGGGTTCTAAGGTCATCATATCCATATTCTTTATCTTTAATTACCTTTGATAGCTTAATACATCTTGATAATCTTATTGGCTATATTTGTTGTACTTGGCCAACTTTTTCAAGCTCGAACTAAAGTTTACACAACAAATCAAGTTCATTGATCAAAACTAGCTGCTAATGGACTATGACTGTGTAAATTACTATTGGTCTGAGATTAGCAAGAAAAAAATGGAAAATTGAGCTCATAAGGCACAAAACCATGCTGGAAGGAAATACAAGAAACAGGTTTCAGGAGTGTTTCCATCATCAGCTGATTATTGCCAAAGACCATGTCATGTTTCCCATTTAGATTTTGCCAGAGAGAAGAACTAACCAGCAATGCCAATCACAGGTGTTTGAAGAAGAGAACTATTCAATTTTTCCTTGAAAAATAATTGGCTAAATTAGGAATGTCTTCAATGATGATGAGACATTGTGCCATAAAAGTGCTCTAACAGAAAGAACATGCTCTTGGGAATCAGATTGACCTGGGTTCAAATTCGGACTGTGTTCATCACTGTGTGAGTTTGAATAAATTATTTAATCAGCCTGAGTTTTCTTTTTCTCACTGATCACTTAGGAAATAAGCATCTATAGGATTCTGAGCATAGAATAGATACTCAATAAGTCTTCTAGCATTTTTTATGATGGAATTTAAAAAAAAATTGTATTAGGGTCAGATATTCACTGAATGTTTGCTACTTTCAAAGCTTGTGAGATGGGGTCTAGTCTATGGTCCTAGAATATAGGAATGCTTCTGGCTTGTGTGAGAATCAAACCCAAGACCTTCAGTTTGTAATCACTATGCCCCCTAGCATCTGTACTTCCCCTATGAAAACACTTTTCTTGTCTGTCTCCCCACTTAGGGTGTGATTTCCTATTAGGCAGGATAGGGACTTTGAAGCGCAGAAGCTGAATCCTACTTTCCTAATCATTACACTGATTGCAAAAATAAATGTCACTTTCCTTGTGCTTGAAGGGCCCAGTGCCTAGTAGGGGCAACTGGTAAAGCAACACTTCCAACAGAGTATAATAGAAGTTTACCCAATTAAATCTACATGAGGAACCTGGAGAAAGTTTCACAAAACATTTTCACAAAAGAGAAGATATTTGGATTGGATCTTGAAGGAAAAATAGATATCTAGGTTTACAGGGTGGGAGAGGGAGGGGAAGAGATTCCAAACAAACAAACAAACAAACAAACAAAAAACCCAGTGAAGTGCCTAGAATAGAGCTTGGTACATACTAGGTATTTAATAAATATTATTGAAAGGAGGAGGAGACTATATGCTTTTGTAGTGGAAGAAAAAATTAATTTTGAGGCAATTGGATGCTCGGAGATAAATGTTAGGAGATGAGACCAGTAAGGTTGGGCTGGGTGGTAAAGGCCCAAAATCTGTAGCAAAGAGTTTAGACGTCCCCCTATACAGGAATCTTTGGAGCTTTTAGAGACAAGTTACCTCATCAGATTTATATTTATAAAGATACTATACTTCACTGATTTTAAGACACATTTTAAAAATATTTTAACAACTCTAAAAGTAAAATGCACCCTACAATTGATGGCATGTCATAGTTTGACAGTCATTTATTTTCTTTGTTGGTGGTATATAAAATAATGTTGTTGCTTACAAGTGATGGCATTTTATATTTAGTGAAAAAATTGAAATTATGGCAGTAGAGTAATAGAGGGACAATGACCTGAAGCAAGGAGACCTGTTGGGAGACTTATCAAACAGCATAGCTGTGCGATAATGAGCTGTGTGCAAAACCAAATATGCTGCAATAGATTTTGAAATTCCAAAATAGATTAGGAGTTCTTGAGTTTAATGGATTAAATCTACCTTTTGGTTTTCCATTTTGTTATTGACTTTGCTTTGCTGCACAGTTAGAACCTGAAAAAGTGCCTAGCTTTTCACTCAAACCGTGTTTTCCCAGATGACTAACATAAGTATAAATATTAATAGTATTCTTTAATATTTATTAGGTATCAGAATTTTGCAAGGAAAATATTAATATAGCCCTTTGTACTCTTAAAAATGACTACCTTTAGTACTATGTTCAAGGGTGTCTGCTCTTGACTCTGAGAGTTCTTATAGAAATACAGAAAGTTTAAAGAAGGGGCTTCGGATATCTCCACACTCAACTCCTCTGTTTTACAGATGACAAAAATGAAGTCCTGGGGTGCTGATTACTTTAAATCAGAGGAGAGACTGCTGACACTTAGCAGTCTCATACATGGTAGAGCATAGAACCCTCCTCTGTGATCCTCTGTATCAGCAGGTTACCCGCTTATCTACCTCTAGATTAGCTCTGACTCCAGTTCCAATCCGGAGCAGACAGTACAAAAGGATCTTCTACTTCCAATTGCCACAATTTAAAGTTAGTAAATTTGTTACCAGTTCTCCTCTCTTTTTTTCTGACTCATTCTATAGTTGGAACCTTATTCCTTTTGACTGGACAACAGGTTGTGTGCATCCTAACCTCTGCTGATTAGATGATGGCTTCTGGAATTGGGCTGTGTTGCATGGGCATTTTGGTGCCTGAGTTTCTGATGGGCACCACCTGACTTGCTGTGCACCAGATACTAACATATTACCCTGAGGCACTTCACCTGGTACCAGAGTAGCAGTGTCTGGAATATAGAACTCCTTTATATTACTGTTTTTTTCCTCCATCTGATTTCAGATTGTATGTGGCATGCTAAGTGTAGCTCTACTGAATATTTTCTTCTTTCTCCATGCACCAAACTCTGGGATGCTTGTTTGATATTAAAACCCCTTTCTTATCTCTAAGAAACAGTATGCACCAGTAGGGTGTGCAGGGCTGTGTCCCTTCTTATGGGTTGGACCAAGTTTTCTATTCACTGGGGATCCCTTCTAATTGGCCTTATTGGTCAGGCATCTGTTCTTATTAATCAGTGTTCATGCCGTTTAGTGCTTAAGTATCTTTAATGTCTCCTCTGCTTCCTGGCAACCATTAATTGAGCACATGGAACTGAGTATATATTAAATGCTTTGGCTTCTTATCTCTTTTAATCCTCATAATAATCTCATCATAAGGTATGATCAGACAGATTTTTACAGATGAGTAACTGAAGTGCAGAGAAATTACATAAATATTCCAAGGACACAGGCCATGTGTCTGAGTCAGGATTCAGATTCAGGTCTTGGTGACTTCATGCTACACTGTCACTGTAGTGTTCTCCATCCAGAACCAACTCATTGTACATTGAGTCTGGCATCTCTGCCAGGTTGCATGGTACCACCTTACTTACTGATTAGGGCACTGGCCATTTACCTATTTGGAACCACAAGTTCATCCAAGCCTTACTGACCAGCTGAGCTTCCAAGTCTTTCCCGTCTCCTCATCCCCTTAAATTCTGACACGACCAGGGAAATGATACAAATTGGCCTAAAATTATACATTTATTTTGTCCTTGTTCTGCTCCTCAGCTATCTAAATTCTGCTGAGGTAATGCAGATACTGTATATGTCACTGTCAGAATTGTGCAAAGATTTGAACATCTTTGTTTTTGTTACATTCTAAAAGCCACTAAAGGATTAAAGGGAGAGTTCCCTTTGGTTTGTTTCTCATTCTGAACTTGTTGTTCTAAGTTCCTAAAATAAAATTTGAGGAGTCTAAGCATATCATCAAGGCAGCTTATCTGCAAATAGTGCAATATTTGCGGTACAATACTCATTTAAAAAGTGCCTTAAACCTGGTGGTCTAAGTGTGAGTAGGTCTTGAATCTAAATAATATTCCAATTAATAATAACTAATATTTATTGAGCACTTAAATTGTTCCCAACTCTGTTCTAAATCATTTATGTGTATCCTCTCATTTAATCCCCCCAAAACTCTATACAATAGGGAAAATTATTATCTTCATTTTACAGATGAGGAAACCTAAGCACAGAATAGTTAAGTAACATGTCTTAGATAAGCCAGGTTATAAATGGAACAGTTGGGATTTGAAGATAGGAAATCTGATTCCAAAGCATAAGCTCTTGATCAAATCTAAAGAATTATAATGTTTTATTTATTTATTTATTGAAACAGGGTCTTACTATGTCACTCAGGCTGGAGAGCAGTGGCATAATCATGGTTCACTGCAGCCTCGGACTCCTGGGCTCAAGCAATCCTCCCACCTCAGCCTCCCGAGTAGCTGAGACTACAGGTGTGTGCCACCATACCCAGCTAATTTCTTAATTTTTTGTAATGACAGGGTCTTGCCATGTTGCCCAGGCTGGTCTTGAACTCCTGGTCTCAAGCAATCTTCCTACTTTAGCCTCCCAAAGTGGTAGGACTACAGGCATGAGCCATTGCGCCCAGACTATAATGTTTTGAAATAAATGCACAAAATCAGATAGATGAATGTTGTTTTTCAAAGCACTAACATTGTCACCTTGGGAAAATATACCCATTTTCTAAGAATGTTGACATTTCTCAAAACATTTTAGGAACTGACCTCTGATCCAATTATAAATCTATCAAGGAAATTAGACTTGTTAGGTTCATATCTTGGTTTTGATTAAAAACACCATTACTTTAGTATAAAGATAGTTCCTTAAATCAATAAAATTGATGACTATTGGCTCCCTCCATGGAAATATACAAGAACAAGTAACTCCACAAAGAAGAAATATAAATGACCAATAAACATATGAAAAGATATTCCACAAAATATAGTCAAAGACACAAATTAAAATAATGAGAAACACTTTTTATCTATCAGGTCGATAAACATTTTTAAAGATTGGCAATATCCGGGAGTGGCAATGGTGGAAGCAATAAATATTATTGGTGGTAATATAACTTGGTGCATTTTTTCTGGAAAGCAGTTTGGTAACATATATCAGAATATTAGCTGGGCATATTCCTGATCCAGATAAAATAATTTTAAGAGTTTATCCTAAGTAAAAAATTCTTATTCTACTACAATTTCTTATTCCAAGAACTATTTTTCTAAGAAGAAAATAAGGTCAAGTGCACGGATATCTAGGAATCAAGGTATTCATCATAGTGTTCAAAGCTGAAAATTTGAAAATAAACTAAATGTTCCATTAATGGAGTTTTGATTAAATAAATGTACATAATGGAAAATTATAGTTATTAAAATGATGATATGGTTCTATATTTATCATATAGCAATGATATCCACAATATATTGTTGATTTTTTAAAAGCCAGTAACAATATAATAATTATGGTAGAATCTCATCTTATCACATTTTTATTTATATCTGTTTTTATCTCCATATCTATCTCTCTACACAAAAACACACACATATAGATAAGATCTGGAAAAGATATTCACCAATATATGAAGAGTGATTATCTTTGTGTTAGGATTTTATGCAATTTTTATTCTCTTCAATGTATTTTTGTATTGTTAAATCTTCAGTTTACAATATTATAATTACAATATTTCCTCTTTATATTTAGGAAAAAACCCAATAAATCTGTTCACATTTTTAATAAATTACTATGATCTAGCTGGATTATACACAATCTTTACTGGACATGGGTTGCAATAATTTTAGACTGTTTTCAAGAAATGAAATACACTGACAAATGAACTGAATTTGCCATATCTGAAGACATTCTTTTGTTATGTGAAACACAGATCAATCTCAAAAGAGAATTTACAAAATTGTTTCACAGTATTATAGAAATAAGAGTCTCCAATTGATGACAGCACTTAAGTTTTCAACATTTATTTGAAGGTATAATTCTAAACTGTTTGTTAACAAAATCATCTCACCACTTTTGTTGTATCTCATTTGCTCTGTTTTACATCAGTTTTCATAAAACATTTAAGAGCTGAGCCCTAAAGAAATTCTCTCACTCCATGGATGAATAAGCTGTAATTTCTTTAGCTTTGGCATGCATTGGTAAATGAATGCATATTTTTATTTGCTTGATCAAACTCAGGAATCTGCAAGTCTGTTAACATTGCATTATGTGGATGATGCCCTGAATAATACTATGTGCCCTGTTGCAAAAGCTGAAGATGCACTTGTGGAATTTATTTTATTCCGATTTATGAGGACTACTGCACACAAATAGATTATTGTAGTGTCTGTGATTAATGGGACACCACACGGCTGCGTGGACTTCATAAATCATTTGATGCAATGTCTGAGTGAATTTTACTTGCAAAATCAGTTTCAATCAGCTTGGCTTGAAAACTAGGTAAAACAGAAGGAGGTGTCCAGTTGTGGGAGGTATCGAGGTGGTGCAGCAGTCAGTACTGTGTCCAGTTTTATGTCTCTTGTTATCAGTGATGTGGAAGAGTGAATAAGCAGCATGTTAATTAAATCTGCAGATGGAATTAGAAATGTCACAAATGCTGAGAGGGCCAGGGAAGTGATACAAATTGGCCTAAAGTGGTAAGTGTGGCTTAGAATAAAGCCCAAAAATACAAGACTTACAGACTTGAACGTGTGTACTCACACACATATACACACATGAATCAGTAAGTGATCCAAAAGTTGGTCAATTTTATAACTTTCTCAAGATCCGAAATATCATATGAAAGCAAATTGGGAATAATGAATATTAAAAAAATGACTGCAGGGTTTCATTCTAAGGTCAATATTTAGCATTTGTTTTGTTTTTAAAATAATGATTTCTTTGCTTTTTTGATATATAAGTAATACATATTTATAACAGAAGAATAAGAAGCCACAGATCAGCAACAATAAAAAAATATTTTCCATAAACCCACCATTTGGTGGGCTATGTAATCACATATATATAAACAAAAATGAGAAAATGAGATCCTATTGCGTATTCAATTTGGTATCCAGCTTTATTCCCGTAAGAATATTTCTTTTTTAAAAGGCCAGGTTTCTGACAACCTTGCTTGGTACCCATCTTCCTCTGTTTCATTGAATTTGTTCTCTTCGATCACAGTAATTAGAAGCTCCGAGAAAATGACAAAGGGCTAATATTTGTAAAGGCAAAAGCTGGAGAGAAAGAAAGGAATTTTCTTCGAATACTGTACCTGCTATTCAGAAATTCCTGATATTGCCAGCTATCCATCCATTTCTCTTAGCCCTAATGGGTCAGTCTTTCACAAAGGGAACAGTCACAGAATCCCCTGGCCTTCTTGACCCTGAGGGGAGGCTGGCCTCTGATCCTGAGAATTGTTGGGAACTCAGCAGAATCATTATCATGAACTGAGGAGCATTACCATTTCCACAAGTGATTTAAAAGGAGAAGGAAATTCTACACTAAAGATTGTTCACAGTGGTCAAGGAAGGTAGTAATCTAGGACAAATATCCTTCATAGGGAGGGGCTAGAGGGGGAATGAAGAAGGGGAGGAAGAGGAAGAGAGAGAAGGGAAAGGTGCAAGGAGGGAAGGAAGAAAGAAAGAAAGTCAGTCTGTTTTTTTTGAAATGTAGATCTGAGCTTGCATGCACGTGTACATAAGATGGAATTTTATCTCTGAGCAAAAGTGAATAAACAAAATAAAAGCCTAATTTAAACAAACACAGGCAGAATGTGAATTCTATTATGAATCAAATCAGAAAGTGTAGGGGGAGGATTGTAAAATCAAGGGAAACCAAAACTATCCTTGGAGTTAATTTAGGAGCATTAAATTTGGCATCAGGTAGACTTTAACAGGAGTGCAACTTCCTCTTCCCTGGCTATCTGTTCTTGGCGAGGAGGATCACAGCCAGGCTGACCTGGGTTAACCTGTCCTCGCAGTGGCCAGATGAAAAGGACAGAGCCGTGAGCAGGAGTCAGGGCACCTGGATACTACAATAGTTTCTGGTTTTTCCACCAACCACTTGGCTGTCATTAAACAATTCCTATCACCTCATTGGGCCTCAATTTTCTCATTTATGAAATGAAGAGTTTGCACTGGAATACCTCTAACATCCTCTTCAACTAGACCTGTGGTTCCAAATCTTAATTTACACATTAAAATTACCTTGAGAACTTTTAAAACCTACCAGGCAAAGGCCTTCCTCCAGACCATTTACATAGGGATCTCTGGGGTAGAACAAGCATCGTTATTTTTTATGCTTCCCAGGTAATTCCAATGTACTACCAAGGTTGGAAATCTCTGAATGGTACTAGATGATTTTCCATTCTTAAAAAATAAGAAAAATAATAGGTAACATTACTATGCACCAGAATCACTTTATATACTGTGCCTCATTTAATTCTTAGAAGGGCCCCACGAATTAAAATTTACCATTTCTCCAATACCATAGATGCAGAAATTGAGGTTTAGAATGGTTAGGTAATTTGTCCGAGGTTACCCAGCTAGTAAGTAGCAAGCTAGAGTTCTGTCTTAGGCAATTTGATTCAGAAGTCATGATCCAGTACCCTATACCTTCCTTCCTCTCAAGCCATACTGAAATACAGAAATCTGAACAGCCTCTTTTAAGTGGAGTTCAGCTTTGGATGTTTGGTAGTATTACCGTTTTTTCCCCATATCATAAAACTGTGAGAATATCTCATTCTGATTCTGCTTCCTGTCTCTACTTCTAATTTTATAATTCACTTTAATTTTCACTCACCAGAGTAAGTGCAAATAGGGGCTGTGTTGTAGAGCATCTGTTCAAGTATTGCCACATACAATGTTAACTAGTACTTACATAATGCATGCTACTATGTGCTAGTCACTATCCGAAGTGCTTTTTGTGTTGCAGTATATTTTTCAAAAGTGACCACAAAATTTTGAAGACCTTTCATCAAGAAGTAGAGTCTGTTACTTTACCTCTTCACTCTGGATTTGGCCATATGACTTGCTTTGACCAATGAGATCTTAGTAAATGTGACGTAAAAAAAGGCTTGAAGAGTGCCTGGGCACTGGTACGTGATCTCCCTTTCTCCCCTCAGCCTTTAGAGCCCAGTCACATGTGAAGAAATCCAGGCTAAATACCTACATTCTGGAGACACATGGCCCAGTCACCCAAGCCAAGTACAAGACATCTGAGTGAAGCCGTCTGGGACCAACAAGCCCGAGCTGACCTGCCTGCCGACTGCCAGCACACAAATGCGCCCAGGTGAGACCAGCAGAAGAACTGCTTAGTTGAACCCAGTGCAAATTGTCAACCCAAAGAATTATGAGCTGATAATTATTTTAAACCATTACGTTTTGGGGACGTTTCTATACATCAAAAGTTAACTGATACATATATATTAACTTCTTAATTTCTTATAGAACACTCTGAGGTAGATTTTGGTATGATTTCCATTATATAGGTGAGGAAACTGAGAAGGAAGATTAAGTAATTTGCCCAATGTCATTTAGCTAGGAAGTGGTTGCACCAGGATGTGAAACACAAACTGGCTCTAGAACTCATGCTTTTAATGTCCATGCTATACTATCTTGTAAATGTATATCTTATAAGTATATGCTTTACTGCATTCATGTTTAATGACTTGGATGGAGAACAGCACCAAAAATCAAAACAAAACAAAGCAAAACAGAGGTGAATTTTATTACCACCTTCATCCCCAATATTATTCTAATGTTTACTTCTCTCTCTTTCCTTCACCCATTTGTTCTTCCAGTATTTATTAAGCTTCTACTATTTCCTAGGCCCTGTGCCAGGTACTAGGGCTGAAAATACAAATTCGACACATTCCTCACCCACAAGGAGGTTACAGGTTATCAACAGAAATAACTATACGGATAAATTATTGCAACACAGGATAAGAAGTGCTATTATTAATATGCGGGCTTTCAGGAAGTGCTGCCATGGTGCAAGGGGGAAAATGATTAGCTTTCCTTAAGGGGGATCAGAGAAGTCAAAGCTTGTCACACTATCATTGTCATTACTTCTATTATTTTTCCATATTCTCCTCATGTACTTACTTTAAAAAGGCTTCTTTATTGACATTTACTTTATGCATTGCCTCCCCCTCTCTCTTTTCTCCTTCCTTCCCTCCTCCTTTCCTACCTTCTCGCCTTCCTTCCTTCCTTTCTTCTTTCCATTCTACCCTTTTCAGGTATCTATTGAGTAACTTCTTTGTTGTCAGGCAGTTTCTCGATGAACAAAAAAGACAAAGTCTCTGTATTTATGGAGCATATACTGAAATGAATGGAGAAGATCACAAATCAACAAGAAAAACACTGAGAAAAATCTTGGAGACATGAGAACATGGTGAAGGGAGGGCAGGCGGGTGGATGGGAAAGAATAGGGGGTATTCAGACGTGGTGGGGAAGAAGCAAAGTAACTGAAGTGGAGGTCTCAATGAATTGCTGCTGAGATGGATATTCCAGAGTAGGTGAGCTGTAAGGATAGAAGGATGTGAGCAGAGAAGAGAATTCTTGGAATAGATTTCAGAGAAGCTATAATTATTGGTGATGACAAGGTCAAGAGCACGAACATGACAGTGAGTGGGTGAAATAGCATGGAGAAATATTGGTTGCCCAAGTTTCATTAAGACAAAAAATTAAGAAAACTAAAAAATTGAATAAGAACATTCAACTGAAAAATGTTAAGTGGTATTTTTAAATGGCACAATGACATGCACTATTGTGCCAAGCTGTAAACAAATTCTCATTCAAAACTGTGTATTAATTGTTATGTGTCAACTAAAAATAAAAGGAATAAAAAATAGATGCCCCCAGTTTTTCAAATAAAAGTCAACATCCATTAATCTTTATATATACAGTAGTCTCCCCTTATCTACAGGTTTGCTTTCTGAAGTTTTAGTTTACCTTCAAGGTCCAAAAACATTAAATGAAAAATTCCAAAAATAAACAATTCATAAGTTAAAACAAAACAAAACAAAAAAACCGTACATATTTTCTTCAGGAGACTTATAGTTTAACTTCAAATAAGAATTTGGATAATGTTTTAGGTTTCAAACATCAACTTCAAACAATTCAAATATTGAAATGGATGCTGGCTACCCCAGACATCCCGACTTGATCATTATACATTCTATGCATGTGACAAATACCCACATGAATCCAATAGATATGTAAAACGTTTTGTATCAGTTAAAAACATCAAAATGGATATGAGTTGGAACTGGTTAAAATGGGGCTCTTAAAATTTTCTTCATGAGGCAACAATTTGAAGAGAGAAAGTACAACCTATGGCAGGCATTCTCAGCCATTTAAGACCCCCGTGTCTCTTCTAATAATATTTTGTAAGGCCTTCTTTACTTTCTTTAGATGTAACTTATAGCTAAAATACTATGTATTTCAATACGTAAGTGCTTAGACATAATTACATTAGAAGGCACAGAGAAGTAGACATTTGCTTGCACCTATGCATAGCATCTCCTGTGAATTTAACAGCTATAAATGCAGATCAATACAGGAGTGTTATGTCGGTAACTTAAATTCCAGGAATACCATTGCTTTGAGTGATATTGCTTTTTTTTAAAAAGGCAAAGAGCCATTTACCAAGAACTCTTGGTACAGTTTTAAAAGAACTTAAAAAAGAACAACCTTCTCTTTACTTGATAGTTGTATTCCTGAAAAACTCAGTATATATTAAAGCTCCAAAAATACTTTGTGTTTATATGTAAAACAGAACAGATTCTAGGATGAGAAAATTATAAACAATTTTTTTAGCTACATGAAAAATCTAGCAAGGCATTATGAAATAGTACAGGACAGATAGTTCTTTGTTTAAAGGACTGGTCCATAAAGTATTAGAAGCATATCATTCCTGCACTCTGCCTATCGAATGCCAGGAGTACCACCCTTCTACAGTCATTGTAGCCACAAAAAACTGCCCCATTAATTTTGAAAAACTGAAAAATAGGTGGATCCCACCACATATTAGACAGAGAGTTTGTTTAATTGGTATAATGTGCAGCCTGAGTTAAATCACTAGTGTAGAGGAATCCCAAGTAAGAGTTAGGAGAGAACTGTCTGTGGAGAAGGATAGACACTTTATTTACATCAAGGCCATCAAGAATAGTTGTGCAGGTTGTGCACTGCATAGCCCTAGAGGGCACTAGTTACAAAGACTATGAGGCACTCTTTACCTATTATATAGAAACCATAGGCTTGCTGGTGGCTCAAGTGAAATTACATGTGAAAACGCAGCAGTACCCCCTTACCTGCGGTTTTGCTTTCTGTGGTTTTAGTTACTCCCAGTCAACTGCAGTCCAAAAATATTAAATGGAAAATTCCAGAAATAAACAATTCATAAGTTAAATTACATGTCGTTTTTGAGTAGCATAATGAAATCTCACATGGTTCTGCTCCATCCTGCCTGTGATGTGAATCATCCCTTTGTCCAGTGTATCCACACTGTATAAGCTACCTGTCTGTTAGTCACTTAGTAGCAGTGTTGGTTTTCATGTCAACTTTTGCGGTATTGCAATGCTTGTGTTCAAATAACCCTTATTTTACTTGATAATGGTTCCAAAGTGCAAGAGTAGTGATGCTGGCAATTCAGATATGCCAAAGAGAAGCCATAAAGTGCTTCCTTTAAGTGAAAAGGTGGAAGTTCTTGACTTAAGGAAAGAGAAAGAATTATATGGTGAGTTTGCTGAGATGTACGGTAAGAACAAATCTTTAATCCTTGTCATTGTGAGGAAGGAAAAAGAAATTCGTGCTAGTTTTGCTGTTGCACCTCAAACTGCAAAAGTTATGGTCACAGTGTGTGCTAAGTGCTTAGTTAAAATGGAAAGGGCATTAAATTTATCATAAGTATACATGTATAGGAAAAAACATATATACAAGGTTTGGTAATATCTGCGGTTTCAGGCATCTACATGGGGGGGGTCTTAAAAAGTATCCCTTGCAGATAATGGGGGACTACTATATCATATACATATTTCAGGTGGTGGAATTTTTCTTTAAACAACTTTAATTTAGTAGTATTTTAAATTATTTAGAATGTATCTTTTTTTCATAAATCTACATGATTTATTGCATATATTAAAAATTAAGCTTTTAAAGTGTTTTTTAAATTCAAAATCCCATATACTCACAAATTCACAACCCACATACCGTCTTTTGTCTTTTCTAAGAAACCCTATTCTATCAGAATTGGAATAAAACAAACCTTCTGGTACTCAGAAGAAGCAAGGAACTTTCTGAATTAGAAAGACAGTAGAAATTGCAGATATTCGTAGAAAAATAATAGGCATGCTACCATATTAGGATAATCATAGATACGGAAATACTACACAGAGAAATTAGGGATTGATTATTTTATATTACAAAGCAATTCTTTTCTTTACAAAGTTGATCTCTGACTTACAAAGAGGTTTACCTCATGCACCCTTATAAAACAAGCTTCCTTATTAAAATATTTCCTTGGGGCACACTTAAGAATCTGAATATTCATTTAAAAGTATATATTAGTTTCTACAATGTACCTCTCACTATGCTAAATTCTGGGTATTTCAATTAAGACAAGACACTATCTCTGCCCACGAACAGCTTCCAGTTTGTGAAGAAGATGTACAAACTGACAATTCAAATACAGTATCACAAGTGGTGAGATAAAAGTTGTAAGCAAAGTGTCCAGAGGAGAGTGCATGTAAGTCAGCTTGGAGGAGGTGGTGAGAGCCTTACCAAAGGGATGGTAGTTGAATTTAGTCTTAAAAGACTAAGAGGACATTTGCCTGCTGGAGAAAGACAGGAGCAATCCAGGTGGAGGAAATAGCAGGTGCAAAGGCACTGAGGCCAGCCAAGTAAATTGTCAGACAAGTAAGGCTGACAAGTGAATTGGCAGAAGTGTAATGCTGGGGGTGAGAGGGGCAATAGCAACGAGGTTCAAGAGGTAAATTAGTTCCAGGCTATGGAGGGCTTTGGATATCATACTAAAGAGTTTGAACTTTACCCTGCAGAAAACTGGAAGTCTATATGAGCTTTTAAGCCGAGGATAATATCAATTTTGTTCCTTAGGAAAATAACTGACATTTGTGTAGAAAATGGAGCACAATGGGAAAAGACAGATGGCACGTAAGACTTTTTGAATACCTGTGTTAATGGCCACCATGCCCTGGTGACTTGCATGTGTAGATCTCACCCTCTGCAGTTAGGCCAGAAGGAGAGCCATGGGCAGGAAGGAGGTAGGTTGGAAATAAAGCATGAAGGGCTCATGAAGAAGGTGACAGATGAGCCAGAAAGGAGGCAGGAGAGCCGAGAATGGGTCAGTCAGAGAGGGTCATAGCTAGGAAAGAAAACCTACAGGAGAAACAAAGGCAGGATGAAAGCTAGGACAGATAGGCACAGACAGAGTAGGTAACAGGTGAACAGTTTAGAAGGCTGATATTAAGAACTGCCTGAGTCCCTAACTCTCGGCCAGTACAGTCAGTTAGAATCACAGGCTTTTAAAATACCCATTCCGAGCCCATTCCTGAGTCAGGAAAGGTGTGGAATAGGTATAATATTTGGCATTTTTGCAAGTACCTAAGTGATGCTGATACTGCTTATCCATGGACTTAACGTAAAGCAATAAGGCTGTAAGAGGACTTCCAGCTCTACAATGACCTGAATTGGTTTCAGGGTTTAAAAACATTTGAACCTTCAGGTGTAGACATTTAGTTACCAGACTGGAGAGACATCTGAGTAGGTGGAAGAAGGCCAGTTCCTGATAGATCAAACATACAATCTGAGAGTCACCACAGCAAAGTAGGCAGCTGTTCATGAAGACCAAGTGAAATTTGATTAAAACAAAAAAAATATTTTTTTGTTCTTCTTCTCTGCAGGCAGCTGCTACAAAATGGACAATGTGGTTGGTAGAGTAGAAGGAGAGAAGAGGCACGGCCAGAACACTTCTCTGAATGGATCTGTCAGCTAGAAGTGGATTGTCCATAACACTGGGGAGACCTGGCAAACTCTGCCTCGGCTGAGAGGAGGAACCAGCTCAATGAGTCTCTTGGTTGTGGGGCCCTTGAACAGTGGATGAAGACAGTTTTGTGGCCTATTAAAAGGACAATGAAGGATTGTGCAATAAAAATCAAATTAGTCAAAAATTGCAATCTTGAATATAAATATTGGTCTTTAACGAACAGCGAAAGTCTTGAGACTGCCAATTATATGGAGATGCAGTAATAAGGATGAATGCATAAAGCAAGATGTTCCTTTTCGTTTTTCTTTTGTTTGCTTTTTGAGTAAGCAGGTAACACTAAAGCCATAACCAGTACCATCCGAGCAACAGATGGCAATTTGCTTAAATTGCAAGATGGATTTGAAATTGGAATTGATTAAAATACTGGTGCCTGTAGTAGATGAAAAGGAGTTGATTCATTTTCCAAGAGCCTTCAAATATGGAAATTGTTAATCAGTGAGTCTGCTAGTTTATCACTAGGTATTAGAACATACAAACACCAGATTTGTCTAACATTCTTACCTATGTGGCATAAATTCCTTTAGTTGCATAAGCAAACATGCACTGTATTTCCACATCAATGAATAAACATAAAAAGTGATCAGAGCAATAGAGCAACTCGGACAGTGTGGGGGTATACACAGGGTGCTCCATAGGTGTTTATTGAATGAATGAATGAATGAATGAGTGCCAAAGCAGAAGGTGGAGGTAGCTATCAGCCTGGCGCTGAGCCAGGATGATGAAAACAGAGAAAGTGTTCATTGTTTGGCTACAGAGTTCCAAATTTAGAAAGCAGGAGATGCAGAAGAATAGAAGCAATGGAGGAAGAATGAGGGGACAGGGAACGGTAAAGGCTGGATCGCTGGCCAGGAAGGGTCTGGGAGATCAGGAGGATGAGCACAACAGAGAACTGAATGACTGAACTGATGAAAAACATGTTAGCAAAGTAGCTCTTCAGATAAGGAACGGGGTAAAATCAGCATTGACATAAACAAGCTCTTGGTTCTAATTATTTGGCAAGAAACTGCTGCAGATCTCCAAGACGTTGAGTGGGAGAGGCTGGATCTGTGGTTTTGGAGTCTACTTAAGTCATCTTGAAGGCACTTAGGGAAGTATGTGTTGGAAAGCTTGACATGTTGGGGGTACCAGTTTATTCAACAAGGGTTCACTGATCAGGCACAAATATTTTTCTTGATACAAAAGTGAATGATGTGTAATTCCTGTCCTTAAGCATCATACAATCTATATGGAGAGATCATATATGTTTAGAAATAATTATATAATAGGGGAAACTTTGATAAATGCCCAGAAGTATGAGAATGATTTAGAATATTCATTAATTCATTTTTTAAAAAGTATACAATTCAGTGGTTTTAATATATCCATATATATGAATAGTGCAACCACCATGACTATGTGATTCCACAATATTTTCATCATCCAAAAAGAAACCCTATTAACTATTAGCAGTTATTCTCTATTCTCCCCTCCCTCTAGGCCCTGACAACCACTAATCTATTTTCTATCTCTATGGATTTCACTGTTCTCAAGTGATTCCCCCAAATAAACTGACCATAAATGTAGGGTTTATTTCTGGACTCCCAAATCTATTCCAATGATGTTTATATCTACCCTTCTGCCAGTATCACACTTTTCATTACTGTAGCTTTGGGATAAGTTTGGAATCAGGAAATTTGAGTCTTCCAACTATGTTCTTTTTCAGATTCTTTTGGCTATTCTGAGTCTCTTGCATTTCCACATAAATTTCAGGATCAGTTTATCAACTTCTGCAAAAACGTCAGCTATGATTTTGATAGGAATTCATTTTAACTTGTAGAGCAATTTTTGGAGTATTGCCGTCTTAACAACATTAAGCTTTCCAATCCATGATCATGGGATGTCTTTCCATTTATTTAGATATTCCTTATTTTCTTTCAACAATATTTTGTAGTTTTCAGAGTATAAGTCTTGCACTTATTTTATTAAATTTATTCCTCTGTATTTTATTCTTTTTGGTGTGATTGTAAATGGCATTGTTTTCTTAATTTCATTTTCAGATTATTCATTGATCATGTATAAAAATGCACTATTGACTTTTGTATATTGATCTTGTATTCTGCAACCTTGCTGAACTTGTTTATTAGTTCTAATAGGTTTTTTGGTGGATTCCTTAGGATTTTCTATATATAAAATCATGACATCTGCAAATAGAGATGATTTTACTTGTTCTTTTTCAGTATGGATGCCTATTATTTTCTTTTCTTGCCCAGTTGCCCTGGCTAGAATCTCCAGCAGAATGTTGAACAGAAGTATAGAGAGTGGACATATTTGTCTTATTTTTGATTTAGAGGGAATACTTTCAGTCTTTTTCATCAAATATAATGTTAGCTGTGGCTTTTTCATAGATGTTCTTTATCAGGTTAGGAAAATTCCCTTCTATGCCTAATTTGTTCAGTGTTTTTATTCATGAAATGCTGACAGATTTTGTCAAGTGTTTTTTTGTGTCTATTGAGATGATCATGCAGTTTTTGTTCTATATTCTATTAACATGATATATTACATGGTTGATTTTTACATGGTTGAGCCAACTTTACATTCCTGGTATAACTCTCACTTGGTCATGGCGTACTTTTTGTATGTTGCTGGATTTTGTTTTCTAGTATTTTGTTGAGGAATTTGCATCTATATTCATAAAGGTTATTGGTCTATAGCTTTCCTTTCTTGTGATGCCTTTGCCTGTTTTGGAATCAGAGTAATACTGGTCCTCATAGAATAAGATTGGAAATATTCCTTTCTCTTTCAACTTTTGTGAAAGTTTGTGAAGGATTGGTATTCATTCTGTAAAGAAGAACATTTGGTAGAATTCACCAGTGAAGCCATCTCATCCCAGGAAGTTAAAAAAAAGTAAAACTTACTGGTTCAATCTCTTTACTTGTTATAGACCTATTCAGATATTCTACTTCTTGAGTCAGTTTTGATAGTTCGTGTTTTTCTATGAATTTGTTCATTTTATCTAGATTATCTTCTTTATTATACAATGATTTTTTTGTATTCCCTTATAACCCTTTTTATTTTTGTAAGGTTGGTAGTAATGTTTCTTCTTTCATTTCTGATTTTTGTAATTTGATACTTTTTGCTTGGTTCTTGGCCCAGTCTAGCTAAACATTTGTCAATTGTGTTAATCTTTCCAAAGAACCAAATTTTAATTTTGTTGATTTTCTCTATTGTTTTTCTGTTATTTATTTCATTTATGTATACTTCAACATTTATTGTTCCCTTCCTTCTGCTTGCTTTAGTTTGCTCTTCTTTTTCTAGTTTCTTAAGATGGAAGGTTAGAATATTGATTTGAGATCTTCTTTTCAAATATAGACATTTATAAGCTATAAATATCCTCTGAGCACTGCTTTCACTGTTTCCCATAATTTTGATATGCTGTATTTTCATTCATCTCAATGTGTTTTCTAATTTTTCTTTTGATTTCTTTTTTGACCCATTGGCTATTTAGGAACTTGTTTAATTTCCACATATTAGTAAATTTCTCAAATTTCCTTCTGCTGTTGACTTCTAATTTCATTCCTTTGTGGTAGGTGAACATACTTTGTATTATTTATCTTCTTTTAAATTTATTGAAGTTTATTTCATGGCCTAACATATGATCTGTACTGGAGAATGTTCCATGTGAACTTGAGAAGAAAATATATTCTGCTGTTGTTGGATGGAGTGTTCTATAGATGTCTGTTAAATCTAGTTGGTGTGTACTGTTATTCACATCCTGTATTTCCTTGTTGATCTTCAGTTGTGTTGTTCTTCCCATTGTTGGAAGTGAGGATTGATGTCTCCAACTATTCTTGTTGAATTATCTATTTTCTATTCATTTCTGTCAGGTTTTTTTCCATGTATTTTGGGGTCCATGATTTGGGAATTTTTTAGGAAATTTTATTAATTTCCTAAAAAATTCCCAAATCACAGGCCTGCAGGAAATGTGTGCTCCCCAATATACACACATACAGACCCTGAGTGTGTGCACTCACACATACCCGCACAAGCTTTTTTAAACAACCCATTCTTCTGCCTTCTGTGTCTCTTCAAGAAACACTTAGGAAGCAGTTAGGCAACAGTTAAACAAGCTACCAGCTAAGCACCAAGCAATTCTCTGTTTGAAATAGACAGGTTGGAGCAGAGAATCAGAAGGGTGGGTGGAGTGGAAGATAGGATTATATTATCTTTCTGTTCCATGGAATATTGTCAGCATCCATGGATAAGGAAATGAGGTATAGTATTACCTAAATGGCCCGGAAAACTAGAAGGCTGTTTGAACTTGTATATTTTCAAAGTCACCTTGGGACCTTGAGTATAATATTGCTCAAGAGGCTAGTGCATGTCAATGGAGGAAGTAAGGCATTTGTCTTCCAGGATCTGACATCCTCCAGGCACACCAGGATTCTTTACCTGTCAATGGCAGATGAATATGATACATATACATACATGTACACACATATTGAATACCTACTTATACATACATTTATCTTCCATGATTTTACCTCAAAAGACTAGAGATATATTCTAAACTTTTCTAGTAAAAAAATTCCAGTAATATCTAAAATTATCTTGTATTGATTAATATTTTAATTAATATCTCTTCCTGGGAAGTCAAGTTTCCTAAATTTATTTGGTTTCATTTTTCTTAACCTATCTTCTTGATTCAAGAAGTGGCCCATAGGTTTATTGAAGATTTTCTATAAGTAGTGTTTTCCTCAACTCAACTTTTGATAACTGTTGAGTGACTTTGAGTTCGAATTTCTCAATCTGTGATGTGAAAAGCACTAGGTAGAAGATTTTGTGCATATTTTTAAAAGAAAGCAGCTGAGTACTCTTCACTCAGCAGAGCTTGGGATAGGGCTTATATACTCTGAGGAAAGCTGAAGAACCTGAGAAGGACTCATGCTCAGAATAAAAGACCCCTCCTCCCCTGATACCTTCCACGGAACCTGGCACAAAAAGGCGAGGAGAGATGGTATTCCTGGTCTGGGCCAAAACTCTCCTCAAGAGGTAGTTTTGTGTTCACTCACAAAACTTGAAGAATGCTATTCAAGACCCTAAAACTTTTGTTATCTAATCATGTCCATAATATTATCAGTCTAGATATATTTTATAAGAGGTGTAGCTAAATGCCTGTATAGGACATGAAATAATGCAGTAAAACACCAGTAGAGTTTATTACCTTGGGTAATCTCCTAATTACCTGCAAAATGTCCACCTAAGTACTTGAAGGAGTTACTTTGCTCTATAGGCTTTTAACCTTAAGCCAGTGAATGTTGGTATTGTGGATTCTTTCAGAAACAATGCCCTGGGCTTCTAATTTTTTGTCTGTAACTCTTTGGCCTGGAAATTAAGGTGAACTGTCTGTTAAGACCACTAAATGCATGACAGTAAAATTAAGCCATCTACATGTGTGTGGATTCTTATCTTTATTATTTTATTTTATTTTTTGAGGATAGGGAGTACATATACACTGGTCATTAAAAAACAAAAAACAAAACCCAACCACCTTATTAAGATATTGTTTAAAAGGAAGATGAAACATGTCCTCATTTTACCCCATTTTAAATTATTTCTTCAAAAAGATCTTTAAAATAACATTTAAAACATTTTGTTAACAACCATAAACCTAACCATATGGCAAGACACAGGTTCTGTATTCATTTTAAAAATGGGGAATCTTTATTGAGCTAATGCAATGTAGACCATAATTGACTGGTTATTGAGTCAATGGTGCTCTAGAAGGCAAACTTGTGTTTTTTTGTTTGTTTTAACAGATTTTACTTTAAGGTGACAAAAGACATAGAACTGTAGAAAGTAGAGGAAAAAAATATGCTTAAAGCTTGCCTGCTGTCTGAGTTGAACAGGTTTGATGTTCATCAAGAAGGAAACTGTAATGCATTTAAGGTTGAACAACTTATAAGGTAATGGGTTGGGAGAGGTATATTCTAAATCCAACCAGATAGAGTCAAGTCTGTAGAGATGACAAAGAGAAACACATCTGTAATCATCAGGGGCCACCATTCAATTTTGTGATAGAAAATATTCTCTGGATCCTATTGGCATGAACTTTTAAAATCAATGATAAAATACAATGAAGTGATACCAGCTCCCAGGTAAAAAATGGCCTGGGACTTGCAAAGTTTGGGGCTAGTTAATCTTTAGTTTATAAAGTTGAGAAAACCAGTTCTCCCAGGTTTCCACTAGGATGTGAACTACTTTAAATTCTCCCACCAAATTCTATCCTCCAGTATTATTTTCCAGGATCTACTTTCATTACCTGTTTTGGTGGTCAAATTCAGTCATTTTCATTTTGAATTTTTTTGGTCCTCAAAATAGAATTTAAATATTTGGTACATTCTAGTTGGCTTCTTCCCATGTTCATTTTGCATGCTACCTAAATAGAAGTTCTTGCCAACTCAGGCCCTAGGAAGCCAAATTCAAAATTTTCTGAAGCCCATATCAGAAGATTATCTATTGGTAGGAGGAAGCACTAACACCTCTCTTAATGCACTGCAGAGGAGTTTTAAATGGTTCTTGTATAGCAATAAATTACCAGGATTAGATGAACTTTCCTTAGTACATTGTAAATTTCCCAGCCTCCTAACTTCCCCAATCCAACAAGGAAGGCAGATGGGCAAGTGGACAGGTTCACCTAGGTGAAATGTTAAAGGCAGAGTGGGATCTTGTGGGAATGAACTTTGTCATAAACCCAGAAGAATCCAACTACAAAAGCCACTGGTTCTTTGAAATCTATTGGGTTGGATACTGTGCTTTGTGGCTGCCTTTCGGATTCCATATTTGGACAAAATTATTTCTCTCATACATCAGAGTTGTCATTCCTTTCCATTCAGTGACTTCTATGGGCTGGTCAAATATTAAATATTAATTTTCTCTGTGATTTAGCAATGAGTGGTTATGTAACCAGAAAGTTGTGGTATTGGAGTCAAGACCAATTAACAACTCAGTTTTTCATAGCTTATGAATATGTAGGAAGGAAAAAGTCTCCTTTACAAATGCTCACACACACACACACACACACACACACACACTCTTCATTACTCTTGCTGCTGAAGGAGTTCGGGAGACCACTAGGTGTCACTCTGCACAGATCCCCACACTTGTGGATGCAAAGGCAAGAAACAAGTATTCCTTGGTAAAGCTGTTCTTTTCTTTGGGAGACAAAGAAAAAATACCATACACAATGAGTTTGATTCCCCTTTCCTCATCAGAGAAAGTCTTTAATTTACCTTTTATTTAGATCAGAAAGAAAACCCTCCTGAGTTCCCCTCCTCGTGTCAGTCTTCTTTTCTCTTGAGTTTACAGCTAAGGAAAAGCTGTTTCTTGGTGAAGAAACACATCTTAAAGGCTGAAGAATCACCTGCCTTACGAGCATTGTGGGGGTCTTCCTCTGGGAGTCACACCCAGTCAGATCCAGGATCTTCTCAGATTCCTGAGCCTTTTCAGCAAAGCAGTCTTTAGGAGAGGAGGGCTACTTTCATGGTGTGGTGTGAAGCTATGACTGCAAGTATTTCCCCTGCCTTAAATATCCACTTCATTAGTGGGTTCTTCCGACCTGAAGTGAAGGTTGCACCAATGAAGTCTTACCTGGGTTAGGTACATTACATAAGTAGAAACATTGTGACTTAGATGTACCTGTGACATGGTGCTCCTCATGGGCACATTAAGATTAAATTGAGTTATGTATCTATATTATGTTGAAGTTATATTATCCATATGTCCCCTTGAAAGACACAGAGAATATGGATTTGAGAGAATATGTTTCAATTAATAGAAAAAGGGAGGAGGGACAGGTCTTGATCAAGACAATAAAACCGGACAGAATTAGGCTACAGGAAACAAAGAGGCCAAGTTGATTAGGGTGCACAGAGGGACGCTATTATCTATTGTTGTTTCTAAGTTACCTATCTCTCTCTATTTATCACCCTTCTGTAGGCACCCCTTTTCTCTTATCTAATTTGGAAGATCCAGAACAATCCTTGTTTGGGATATATATAAGGAAATAGTTGACAAAGTGCACAAGAAAGGAAGAGTAATATGTGAAATGTTCTATATTTTGTGCAATTGTATTAATCTTTCCAGGGAACCAAATTTTAATTTTGTTGATTTTCTCTATTTTTTTTCTGTTATTTATTTCATTTATTTACACTTCAACATTTATTATTCCCTTCCTTCTGCTTGCTTTAGTTTGCTCTTCTTTTTAAGATGGAAGGTTAGGATATTGATTTGTGCACTGGCACTATATTTTGTGCATTTTGAATATCAATTCAATTAAATTTCTGCTCTGTAATAGATTAGGAAAATGAAATACAAAGGCTTAAGTAACTTGTGTAAGCTCTCATAACTAGAATGAAGCAGAGCCAAGGTTAGAACAGATTAGAGCCTTTGTTTGCCCTTAAGGTGATAAACCATTTGAAAAAGCCTGCACAAGAACTCCATGATACATAATAAGGACATTTATTGCAGCACTGTTAAATGGGAAAACTGGGAACAACTCCCATAAATAGGGTAGTGGTTAAATGCATTATGCAGCTGTTATAAAGAATAACCTAGCTGGATAAGTACCTGAAAGGAAAATTATTCAAGATAGGTTATAAGATGAAAGGGCAAGATGCAAAAGATTATGTATAGTATGCCAAAGATATGCATCAGTATCAAGATGCAAAAGATTATATACAGTATAGGTTTTGAAAGAGGAATATATGCACTAGATTGTACTCTTTACAAAGGCAGACTTTTCTTCCCCTTTTTTGCTCACTGATGTCATGTCATTGTCTAGAACATTGTCTGGTGTGATGGACAGAGCCCTAATGATTCCCACCTCCTGATGTTCACATTTTTGTGAGATCCCCTCCGCTTGAGTGTGGGTGGGGCCTGTGGCTTGTTTCCAATCAATAGAATATGGCAAAGGTTATGGGATGTCACACTCATGATAAGATTTGATCAGGTTATATTATGTAAGACTGTTAGCAGACTGGAACTGGAGATTCTCTTTGCAAACTTGATGAAGTAAGTGGTTGTGTTGAAGAAACCCATGTGGTAAGGAACTGTGAACAGTCTCTAGAAACCCAGGTCATTTCTAGAACCTGAGTTGGTCTCCAGCAAAAACTCGCAGGAAGCCACAAGAAATGAATTCTGCCAAGAACTTGAATGGGCTCAGAAGCGGATTTTCTCCTAGCAGAGCCTCTAAGTGAGAATGTAGTCTGGTTGACACCTTGATTGCTGTTTTGTGAGACCCTGAACGGAGGACCCAGCTAAACCAAGCTTGGACTCTTGATCCACAGAAACTGTGAAATAATATATGTATGTTGCTTTAAGCCACTAAAATTGTGGTAATTTGTTATCATTAAATAGAAAACTAATGACCCTGATATATTAAAATAATAGAAAATAGAAAGTGATTATTTTATACTGTTATGAGTTTTTAAATTTTATAGTATGCATGTTTTACTTTTGTTATATTGAATAATGTATTTTAAAAATCTACTGAACCTCAAGTGGACATAAGTGAGTCACACATCTCAGTTCATGGTTAGAATATTTGCACTGATTGTGAAATGTCCCTATTTTATTTTGTTGTATTTTATTTTTAATTTTCACTTCATCCTCTATGTCCACTTCTCCTACTTGATAGACATCCATTTATATACTTATATATGTTTAGATATATAAAGATATATATGAATCTTTATAACACATACAGAGTTTTTGTGGATGTATGTGTTTTTATTATACATAAATGGAAGTTTGGCTGTAGGTTTCATTCTGTTTCTGATTTTTCTGATTTAACTAGGTTTATAATATTTTAAAATGTTCTTCTCTATCAGTTCAGTTCCTTTTTGATGACTGCTAATTAGTATTCTGTAGTATGAATCCACTATACTTTATGTAACCTTTCACCAGTGATGGACACCCATGTTGCCACCAATTCCTTGCTGTCACAAACAATGTGTTGGTGAATATCTTCACAAATATCACACTATGTACTGTGGGCATATGGGATGTATGTCCAAGAATGGGATTGCTGGACTATAAGTATTATGTTACTTAATTTCACTAGGTACTACTAGTTTATTTCTGGAATGGCTATACCATATGTCATGCCCACAGCAGTGCATGATGGTTCCTGTTTCTCATATCCTCCCAATACTTGTGTTATCTGACTATATGTTGTTGTGTTATATTACTTTAAAACCCAAGTTTATCTATCTCTAAAGTTAATGTTCTTATGATGTTCAAATGATATCCTAGTCATCCAAGTTCTGAAGACGTTCAAAGACATGTTTTTAAAGATGAAAAATACAAATACTCAAAATACCAGATATTACTGCATCAAAAGTTAAAAGACAGGTTATTACCCAAATATTTTTTGGTCCATTACTGTTTGTTGTTCTACTTCCACTTCCTTTTATCTGACTGAGAGAGAAAAATAGGGGTGTGGGAAGAGAGAAGTTTGGAATAGTGCACTGAGGTGTCAGGGAAACAGGTGTGTGGGTGTGCACATATGTGTGTGTGTATCTATGCATAGATACAGGGAAGGGAAGAGAGGCTAAGACACGAAAGAAAAAAGGAAACAAGACTAATATGTAATAATAAAAGAGGATTCTTTTTCTTTAAAACATTGAGAGTGAAGGTGATGAGAGTAGGAGATATGGAAGGGATTTTTTAATTGATACATAATGGAAGGGTTCTTTTTATTATTACATAATAGATGCACATATTTTCAGGGTACATGTGATATTTTGATACATTCATATACCATGTAAAGATCAAATCAGGGTACTTGAGATATTCATCACCTTAAATATTTATCTTTTCTTAATGCTAAGAATATTTGAATTATTCTCTTCCAGCTATTTTGATGGAAGGGATTTTTAATATGAGCTTGTATGTGTGTGGGGAGTGAGGGGGAGGCAGAACGTCTTCTTCATCAGATTGCTTAAGCCATCTCCATATACAGAACTGAGCATCGGAGATTTAATGCATCTAAAGAGCAATAATTAGTGCTGTTGTTCTTTTGTGTTTGGGGAAATGAGGAAAAGGTAGACTACAGTGACTGAATTAAGCATTAGGGTTATGTCAGCATGACCAATTTCTTCTTTGCTTTTTTTCCTTTCAAGCTAAATTGTCCAGGTGTTGGAAAAGAAACTTGTAACCAGAATCTCCTCATCACCAAATATTATGTTTTAATTGCTATCACCAAATCTGCTTATCTAAAGCAGATAGAACATGGGCTTTTAAAAGAAATTAAGATCTATATAGGTTTTTCCTGACAAATTTTGTTTAAAAAATGTATTTAAAAATAGCAATTTCTCTTTTACCAATTTGATGACTAATTTAAGCATAACTGTCTTATATTAATCAGTATCAAGGAATATGCATTATGCATTATAGTTAAATGATAATCCATGCTAGTGGAAGGGTCTGAGATTCAGATAACTAAAACCAATGGTTAACTAAACAAAAAAGTGGACACTTTTTTGAAATGCAGTTACCTAAACACACACTTACACCTTACAAATACCAGCCTGACTTTCTCAGAGATATGGTCTTCTCTCAGTCCACTAGGATTCAAAACTAAGGCCCAAATCCACCCTCTCCTGCATTAGTGTTGGTGATGGAACCACAGAGATACCAGAAGGGAAGGTTCAAGGTGGACCTGGAAGATCATCCAGTTTCAGCCTCTATCTGGGGCTTGTTTCTCCTCAACTTTTTGTCCTATGACTATCCAGATTGTATTTAAATATCTCCAAGGATTAAAAGTTCACTGCATCGCAAAATAGCCTATTTATTCTATTTTCAGGCCATAAATAGGAAGACCTAACATTGCTCTATTTAAGCAGACATCTGTATTCATTTGGTATTCTCCTACGAGTCCCATTTCTGACCTTTTGGGTGACACAGGAAAAAAAACTTACTGCTTATTTCT
Source organism: Daubentonia madagascariensis (assembly GCA_023783475.1). Taxonomy (NCBI): domain Eukaryota; kingdom Metazoa; phylum Chordata; class Mammalia; order Primates; family Daubentoniidae; genus Daubentonia; species Daubentonia madagascariensis. The sequence continues at coordinate 30,794,605 of JAKFHU010001035.1, read as the reverse complement.
AGTGATAGCATTTGGAAGGCATCTGTTATTTCAATCCCAAGGTTTCCTTTTGTCAAGGAAAACATTTCTAGTTTTTACAAATCTCCTGTGTTTGAAGTTTATTCACCATCTTGGTTATTATTCCCTGGATACCTTGTTTTCTAATGATTCTCAAAGTGCAGCACTCAGAATCAGGGATAATACTCAAAGAATAGTAAAAGACTGAGAAGAGGGGAAATCTCCCAGAATAAAACAGAGTGAGGGATGTGGGTAAGTATAAGTTTGGGGTGTTATATTCTTTTAAAATCCAAAATAGTTGTTATAAATTATATAGATAGAATGATTTTTTTGATTTTTTATTGATATATAATATTTGTACATATTTATGGAGTACATGTGATATTTTGTTACATGCATAGACTGTGTAATGATCAAGTCAGGGTATTTAGGATACCCACCACCTTGAGTATTTATCATTCCTATGTGTTGGGAGCATTTCAAGTCCTCTTGTCTAGCTTTTTAAAAAATATACAATACATCACTGTTAACTATAGCCACCCTACTCTGCTATTGAACAGAATGAGAATTTTATTTTAAGGGGAAAGTGATATGGGGCAGAATTAAAATGTTAAGGTCCTAAAACAAACAAACATTGACAACAACAATGACAAACCTATCTATAGAAAGCACAAATAAAGTTAATTCACACTTTTTGAGATCTAAGGTCACTTGAAGGATCAGAAGCAAGTTGGGAAGAGTAGAAGAGACCCATTAATCTTTGCCTATTATCTCTTACTTGGATCCCTGGAATAACCTCTTTGCTTTCACTCTGGTGCCTCTTCATCCGTTTTCCACACTACAACCAGAGTGATCTTTCCATAGCATTACTTGAATTCCTTCAGTGGCGTCTCATTTTTCTTAGGATAATTATCAATGTTCTTAACATGACTTACTAGTCCCTGTATGGTCTGGATCTTCCAGCCTCAGCCTGTACCAATTTCCCTTGCCCTCTGCAGCCACATGGACCCTTGTCCAGCTCTTAGAACACACCATGGGCCCCACGTGCTCCCCTTCTCTTCATCTGGCTAACACCACTTATCATTGAAAATTCAGCTCAAATGTCACTTCCTCAGGAAACCATCCATACACCCATCCATTCTATGTTGGGCCCTTTCTTAGGTTTTCTCAAAGTTTTTTTCCTCTGGAGTACTTGCTTTAGTTTGCAATTGTATATTAGCATGATTATTAAGTTATTGTCCATGTAACAGGGGTATATTTAATCACTACCCCAGTTTGAGGAAAAGTCTCACCATGGATCTTTTTCCCTGGCACACCTCAACCACTCTCTATATTTCCAGGATCTCCCCTTGCATCTGATATGTGTGTGTGAACAAGGAAGGGGTTGTTCTCATAGGATGGTGAGATGGATTGATCAGTTTTTCTTTAGATGGTTACAAGTTCTGTGCTGCCAATGCAATGGAATGGAACTTCTTTCTCACCTGGCTGCCTGGTACTGGCAACAGATGGTGCTTCATTCGCAAAGAAGAAAGGCAGAATTTGGACGGTGACCTCTACCTTCGTCTGCAAGCTCCCTCTTGGTCTTAGTCCCTGGCCCAGGCCCCTGACTTACCCGCATCATGATCTCTCTCATTTTTTCTTCCCTTCCCTTCTTACTTCCTTTTCATCCTATTACTGTATCTTGGCAGAAGAGTGAATAGTAGGAAAAAAGTGCTTTTTCCTACTCATAAACTTATTTAATTAAAAAAAATCTGTATACCTGTATCTCACCTTTTAAAACTGTAGCAGGAATTTGGCTATTTTGAGCTCTAGTTCTTTTGTGATAACACTTCCCTGAAGTAGCAGATGCCTTGTGTCTAACTACCCACATGAAGGAGGGTCATAGAGAGAAAATACACTGGATGAAAAGCACACTGGTGATTATACCCAAGTATTGCCCAATCACGTGTCTCTTCCCATCAGACTGTGGAGACAGGATGATGTCTGTTCTCACCCAACATTGTATCATCAGCCTCTAATGCAGTGTCTGGCATGAAGTAGGTACCTAATAAGTACTTGTTGGATGAACGAATAAGTGAGTAATTGAAAGAGGAGATAAATAAAGCAACAGGCAAGAGCCAACATGACTGACTTTGAGGTGAAGTGTCTGGAAAGCAAAACCTGGTGGCCAAGGACAGAACACCATAGCTAAGAAGAGGCAGATAAAAAAGCAGAAACACCAAGTGTCTAGTGGATTGAGGAGAAAGAGTGTACCTAATAAGCAGAAGGTCAGTGAAGACAGGAAAATAGGCCACTCTAGGGTCAGAGCAAAGGCCACAGTTTTTTCTAGTAAAAGAGGTAACTGGAAATTTAAGTTAGTTTTAGGTAGAAGCCAAAAGTTTACTATACATCCCCAATAGATATTAATAATATTTTATAATAATGAAGAATTTATAAATGTCAGGCATTGTATAAAGCATATTTGATAATGTGAATTTAATCTTCATAATACCCTATTAGGTAGTATTTTTATGTCAATTCTACAGAGAAAGAAACTGAAGCTTGAGGGGGTGAAGTAACATGCCCAAAGCAATACACTATTAAGTGGTAGAGCCAGGATTTAAATTCAGATCAGAGGGATCTCAGCATCAGAGCTCTTAGCCACAGAGGTTATTACAATTCATAAAATGCTTTATAGATTTCAAAATGTTTTGACAAGTATTTGTTGACACTATCCCAACAATCCTGAGAGCAGGAAGGGCAGCCTTTACCATCCCCATCTCACAAGTGTGGATTCTGAAGCTTTGAGAAATAGCAAGACTTGCCCAAGGTCATGGAATCAGAACTCAGATGCAGTCATGGTCTTCCTACTATACAATCTTCCTCCAAAGATCAGAAGTAGAGCTAAAAAAGGTGACTAACAGCAGACAGAGGGTGGTTTAAATAGAATAAAGACAAATGGTGCCTGTCTTACAACTTATTGATGGTTAAATCCTAAGCTATTATTGGTCAGAGAGATGGGGTGGTAGTTAAAGATAGTAAAATCTACATAACTTGATTTGATTGATTCTGGTATTACCTAATTGCCTATACTCTGGGCGCTCAAATATCTTGCCTTGTGCAAACCTGTATTCTGTGCAGGTACCTGACTACTTCTGTAATCCTCATGACTCCTGAGAGCTGCCTGTCCACCCACAGAGGCCAGTCTGATTCCTATGTTTACGGCCTGTGACGCTCTCCCATCCCCTTCCCGCCAGTGTGGATGAGAACAGGGTGCATACCCAATTCAGTTGATTTCTGTGTGTGTCCGGAACTGGGGGCCATGTGAAAACTGAGCATTGGTGGGAGAGAGGGGGTGGAATTGCAAGGGGTTTGTGACTGCGAACTGACAAACAGAGAAAACAGATCGTAGAGAATGGAAAATGACTGAATCAGGCAAGCAAAGAGGAGCAGAGATGAGAAATGAAGAGAACTTCTGGATTCCCAACACAGTTCCAGTTTCCAGTTTCACTCTATCTGGAGGCCTGACTCCTTTTCTGACAAACTAGTTGGAGTTAGGTTTGGTTATTTGCATTCGAAGCACCTTAAGTGCAGCTCCCATTCGGTTGTGTGCTGGCCCCACTTCTGACCTTGGAGGATGCTATGGTTTGAATATTTGCACCCCACTCCCCCAATTCACATGTTGAAACCTAATCCCCAATGTGGTAGTATGAAGAGGTGGGGGCCTTTGGGAAGTGATTAAATCATGAGACCTTGTGATGGGATTAGTGCCCTCATAAAAGAGGGCCCAGAGAGCTAGCTAGTCCCTTCTACCACATGAGGACATAGCAAGAAGATGTCATCTATGAGAAAGTGGCCCCTTCACTAGACACTGAATCTGCTGGTGTCCTGATCTTTGACTTCCCAGCCTCCAGAACTATCAGATATGAATCCTTGTTATTTATAAACTACGTGGTCTATGGTATTCTGTTGTAGCAGCCCAAACAGACTAACACAGAGGGGTACTGAGGAGCGGAAAGAGCAGGTGCAGAGAAGACTTGCAGAGGCCACAACAGAAGTCATGGCCTTGGAAGTGATGGTCATTGTGTATAGAGAGAATCAGGCATTTACTTGAGACTTCTAGGGATATAAAAATGTTTTAAATCATCACAGGCATCACAGGATTCATTTAGGTGATAAAGGGGAAGAGGCTTTTGTTCATTCACAAAGAACATAAATATAATAAAAAGCAATCAGGTATGCATTGTATTCCTTTTCCTTTTTCCTTATTTAGTTACTATGGCAGCAGTGTCAGGCTTTAGTATGGCTTCTTCCTGGATACTTTTCTATATATTATAATTATGATAAGCTTAGATATGAAGTAAAAAGATTGGAGGGTAAAGTCATAACTAACTTTTATATAGTGCTCTGAGGCTTAGAAAGTGCATTCACATATATTACAGTGCTGTGATTTATGGAGCACCTACTGTGCACCAGGTGCTCTGTCAGAGCTTCTTATATAATGGCTGATTTCCACAACCATTTCTGATCTACAAATCAGAAAACTGAGGCTCGGAGAGCTTAAATGACCTGCCTATGAAAATCTGAGTGTCAGGGTTTGAACCATGCTTTTAGGCTGAAGTTTGCACTCTTTCTGCCATACAAGGATACATTCTTCCTTTTCTTCATTTCACTCCATTCATCCATACAGATAAGCAGTAATACACTTTCATAAAAATATGCACGATTGGGTCAAAGGAATGGCAAGTAAAGTATTCAAAAATAATTGAGAACTCCAATAGAGGAGTATAGACTGACTCAAGGAAGTCAAGAGTGAAAGTATCAGATCAATTCCACCCAATTTCTCTGGCAGAGATGAGAAATGGGGCTCTCATCAACTTTAATTTAATTTAATTATTTAACAAATGCAACAAATAGTTACTGAATGCTTGTCTGCTGCATGCCAGGTAATGTGCTAGACATCAGAGATACAAGTTGAGAATACACGGATCCAATTCATAGTTCTAATGGGCTCATGAACTAGTGGGGAGACATATGTATAAACGATCCCACTGTAGTCACTTAAAGGCACGGAGGGAAGTAGGAGATATACAGGGTGCGACAGGAACTTAAGTTAAAAATGTGTGTAAAACACAGCAGCAGGTGTGAGGACACTGAAGGTATCACAAAAGAGGTAGTGATTGGGCTGAGATGTGAAGGATGACTAAGAATCCGTTACGTGGGCAAGGAAATATCGTCAGCATGAAAAAGATCACTGCCTATTCCTTTTGCTTCAAGAATCCATGCGAAGGTGCAGAGTTCAGAATTTTCAGAGCAGGTTCCTCCATCAATATGTGAATCCACGTTTTTTTTTATTTTTTGAGTGAGCATAGACTAGAAGAGGGACTTGAGCAGCATTGGGAGGCACTTAGTTCTAACACTGCTACTGTAGAATTTCCTGTCTCAAATTTACCATATCTAGCTTTTCTACATGCAGGGGTTTTAAACAATGTTTTATTGTCTCTTTATGTGTTGACTGGTGCAAAGCTGTTGAGCTGAAACAAAACATCATGCAGGTAATTCTTATGACTCAATGGGTCCTACAGAAGGTAGCACCCTGTACTTTCTCATTTTAGTGATAAGCTATAGACTACTGTTAGGCCATGGAAGAGGATTTGAAACTGTGTGTGTGTATCTAGACTCATATTTTTGGGCTTTTCTTCCTTTTGCTATTAGAAGATGGAGTACAGTACCCACTGAGACAATATGTAATTTGCTAAAGCACCAATTATATTTCTGATTATATTTATTATTTTCTTACCAGAATTAATCAATATTTCATTAGTATCACATTATATATGTGAGGTATATATAAATATATATAATAATACATATTAAATCTTTGCTTACATGTTTAACTTCTTTGCCAGCCGTGTGCTCCTTGAAAACGCATTGTTTAGTTCTTTTTGTTAAACAGTTGTTGTTTCCAGATGGAAACATATATCATCAATACACTTTATTAGAAATTTTAATTTGGTTGTGGCATTCACTAACCAGTATATGGTCAATTAATATTTAACAATTTAAAAATAATGGCATAATTACACTGAAATGCTCAGTAATATCTTGTTGCATACTCTGAGCATTGCTTAAAGGAACACTTAGTCAGACAAGAAGTTGTTGGGTGGTATAAAGTATCTGGAACAATAGCATGAACTTTGTGAATTCTTAAACAGGTTTCCAGATAGGTGAGAGTTTCCAGTGCAATACTGATTTAATGTGACAGTTTAAGAACTGAATTAATAATTGGTGACTAAAGAGAATTGTGCATTTGGTGAATTGATTTGTCCATTTGCCAAACACATTATAGGGTAGGCAACTAAATGCATATAGATCATACATTGACAAAGACAGGATATTTTCTAAATGGGAAGGTTATATGTGTTGTGGCCAACATAGTCCCAGTGGGAACTATTCTTGGAAATTATAATTGAAGCCATTGGGACATATTATTAGTTGTTAAAGTAATTGATTTACAAAAAGTCTTAGAAAAATACTGAATGCCTAATATAAAACCATAGCTGTAGTGATGTTAAATGTGAACAGCCTCTGGTAATTCAATTCATACTGCATTTGATACAAAAAAGTCACCAGGAAAAGTGTATGCTTCTGATGTGGGATCATAAAGGAATAAAAACTTTAGATGGTAAATATGAAGAAGACCTGAGGTTACTTTATGGTCATCCCAGTCATTCTGTGACAAGCTGATATGTCAGAAGACTAGTTTCCTTTGGGCAATGTGCCAAAGAAGGAGGTAATACAGACAACAGTTTGTATTTTAGTGGGTTTTATTTCATTCCACATGGCATTAACATCAACAAGAAGTGGTTCTTATAGTAGAACTGACTTAATATCCATCTACCTGGGTTAACATTGTCAGTGGCTGACACTGGACGAGTATTTTATTATTTTTTTATTGCTAACCTGGATAATGTAATTATAAGCATTATCAATTTTTGAGACAGCACCGAGATGGAAGGACTTAACATCTCACAGCTCAAACACAAAGACAAGAACATAATCTTTTGAGTTAAGAAGATTGGGAGCAGTTTCAAATCCTCTTCCATGGCCTAACAGTAGTCTATAGCTTATCACTAAAATGAGAAAGTGCAGGGTGCTACCTTCTGTAGGACCCACTGAGTTGTAAGAATTACCTGCATGACTTTTTGTTTCAGCTTAACAGCTGCACTAGTCAACACATAAAGAGACAACAAAACATTGTTAAAAATTCTTGAACTGGCTCCAGAATGTTGGCTGTATTTTGGTAGGCCTATCATCTCCTTTCCATCACTATTTGTTTCTTTCATAACACTTTGTCTTTATTAGTAATGATATATTTGTTTTTTGGATTTACTATATACTTATTTACTATAAGCACAGGGACTACATTTTCTTTTTAAAAATTATCAATATGTTCCCAGTATCCAACACTTAATATGTGTTCTGAGTTTTTTGAAGAATGAATAAACTAAATTTATATTTACTAGCTCTTTCACAGAAGTCCAGAATGTAGCAAGTTATTCTTCAAGGACTCCAGTTTGAACTTGAGTTATGCTGACCACTGGGTTCAGACATGTCTGGGCATGACTCATCTCTTTGGGCAGTGGGAGGCACACAGGAGTCTGTGTCTATTTTATTGAGATAACTTACATGGGAGGAAGAGGGATGGAGACATCATCCCAAAGCCCTCTGTTTCCAAGAGGGCTCTGTGAGACATGGTACACACATGGTGTGTGACATAAATGGGTAAGAGACAATCATTCCATGCTCCCAGAACCATTCTGGCACCTCAGGGATTGGCATCTTTGGGAGGGTACAGGTGTCACAGTAACGAATGTTCTCAATAGAGGAGCAGTACCAGTGATGGGAGAGACACATTCAATGAAGTAGACATCAAGTGGAGGGTAGAGGAGAAGAATGTGGCAGAAAATGTACTTCACAGACTGTCTCCTGATCCTGACACACCTTTGGGATTTCCTACATATAGGTGGGGGGGGCATTGACCTTTTTTTAAATAGGTAGAAGTAACAGCCAATGTGATATGCATTATTTCCGTACCTGTGACACCATCTGTACCAAAAGTTCGTGAAGCCTGGGGAAACAGGCTACATTTCTGTCAGGAAATTTTCTTATACCTCTCTAGCTCATTGGTTAGCAACCTTTTAGTTAATACGGCAAACTGATATATTTAATTGTATCCAATTGTCTTTCAAACTTTTGGTCAAAAAGACATTCTGGGTTGGAGATTCCATGAATCATAGCAAATCCATTCCTAATTTGTCATGTGTATATCCTGAAAGGAGAATGGATAGCCCTGGCTTTGTACCCACGGCGATTGTAGATTCTGAGTGTGAACTCCTATCCTAGCTGGGAAACTCCAGGAGGGCAAGGTTGTTGTCTTATTCACTTCTGTATCCTCAGCGCCTATGTAGCCCCATGTCTGGCACAGAGGAGATGCTCGGTAAATAGTTGCTGAGCAATGTTTTGTTTGACTTCATAACCCTCACAGGGCAGAGTACATATAAGTAGGGTGTTCAGAAAATCATTACTTTCATGGAAAAAGATAAATAAAACACAAACGGGGAACTCAACAGATCCCACGACACAAGCTTTCTGAATTTTTTTTTAAAAAACCTAATTTTCCAACCTCTCTGTTCTCCTCTCTAACATCTGATACTCTGACTTACTCCCACCTGTGTCCTTGAAGACTCCATACTACCTGTCAGCTGGGTTCTTGTCAGCAGGCAAGGTGGCCCATGCAGGGAACATTCTAAAACATTTCTGTGCCTTTTGCCTCTATGTGCCATTCCTTATACTATTCTATGTTTAAATTGACTTGTATGAGACGAGCTTACTGAGATCTAAAGACAGCAAGTAATCCTTGGATAGGAGGCAGGGATGACACCCAACAACTGCACCTGCTCATCCACACTCCACTCCACCTCCTTCCCTTAACATCATCCCAGCCTATATCTTCTGGTAACTTGATTCTTTCTGGAGGAACACCAAGTACTTGGAGCATCACAGACTGCCTGTTTCTAATGGATGCTGCGATGTCCGTCTATAATTGAGATGATAATTGCTAGAAGAGCAAGGACTGAAATAACTCCACAAAGCACCTTAGGTTCCACTGCCTAGTTAAGCCTATAGTATCAAAATAAGGAAGGTGCTGATCTCCCGCCAGAATCGTAATGGTGTGGTGCTGCCAACATGTTTTGTCAATGGGAAGGACCATCTGGGCTGTATGCTTCATAGGAATGGAGCATACCCGGGCAGTCCTCCCAGAAGGAAAACACCATTAGCGGTTGACCACGATTCAGTAATTAACAGGGAAGCAGTTTTATTTTCTTCCTAGACATTGATATCCAGGCAGTGGTGCCATCCCAAGTTATAGGTGTTACACACTGCACTGCTCTGAGCCAAGGCTTGAACAAAGATTGACTTTTGTCATAGTTTTATTTCACTTGAAAGCTCCCTGTTACATTTTAGTTCTATTTATGTAAAACACTTCAAATAAGAATACCATATGTAACGCTTTCCCTTACCAAGATATGAAAACTAATCCAATGAATTCATTTATTCAATCGATGCATATTTATTGAGTGCCTACTACGTGCCAGACCCTCTTCTGGGCCCTGGGAGTATATGGCTGAACAAGTCTTTAAATAGTTCAGCGTTTATCAATTCAGGTTTATTCCATTGAAGTTAAGTTTCCACTGCTCTATAGGGGAGTGAGCTCTAAGATAGCAGGGTCTTATATTGTAGTGGGGTTTTTGGTTTTCTATTCTTATTGTTTAATGTTCCTGTAGAAACATGACTCAATTATATCTTAGGTTTTTTCCTTTCCTTTCCTTTGTTTTCCTTTTCTCCCCACTCTCTCCCTGTTTCCCTCCCCCGCTTCCTTCCTCTCTGACAGTGTTAGTCTAAGTGTCACAAACACATGAAAGACAGTGACTGACAATTTAATAACAGAAAATTAGGGTTTTGAGATGTCACTAGGAAGTAGAAAAACAGGAAGCTAGAGGTACAAATGTACTGCCATCAAAGGAACAGAGCTCTATCTACACTTGTTAATTTTTTTTTTTTTTTAAAAGTCTGGTGACCTGTACCTTCAGAAAGCATTAGGGATACGCTTACTGTATTAGCTAAGTGATAAATGGTCTTAGTGATGCAGGTGCCCTTAAGTGGAAGTTCAATCAGATTCTTCCTTTCTGAGATTCTCCTATCTTAAATCTACCTGTCAATTAACATCTACAGACACATGCATCTTTCTTGACAGGGAGCATGTTATGAGCAGGTTGACAGGGACCAGGCCTGACTTTATTTGTAGGAGATGTTGCTTTTGTGTTGGCTTCTCGTGTGGTGGGGGAGGGGCCATTGCTACAATTTGCAGCATCTATCGAATCTGAGAAACCTCCAAACAATCCCTAACTCCCATGGTGGTATGCAAGAATAGGTTTTCCTGATTTTTGCTCTAATACATCATCCCTTTCTTCTCGGAATGCATGCTCTCCCTTCTCTTGGTCCCTTTATTATCTCTGCAGGACATCTGCAAGGCTGGGCAATCGCTTTGGAGGAAATGAGCAGAAGGCTAGGGTGTGGCACTTGCCTTCTGAGAAGATGTGGCTTATGGAGGAAAGCGGTGCCCAGGGCAAGGAATTCAACTGTTCTGGAGGCCCAGTGGGACTAGAGGCTCTGCCTCCCAGTTTGCCTATAAGATCGTTGCCCAGCTCCACCCTCCCATACTGACACAGCTGCTGACTCGACTTTCCTAACCGCTGCAACAGCCACTGGCTTGGTGGAAGAGAAATAGGTTTTGCATACACTATTTGTGATTCTTAGTTAAGTTCATATTTCTGTATCACCATATTTTTTTTTGTTACTTTTTTTTTCTATCCCCACTTAGTTTGAATGCTGCATCAGGATTGGGACTGTCTTAGTGTTTTCACATTTCAACAAATATGAACTAAGCATTAACTAGTGTTAGTCACAAGAGGAGGAAAATGAATCAGTCCTACCGATTTCAAAAATTTATTTACTTGTTCATTTGTTATTCATTCAGTCAACAAATATTTTTTAAGCACCTACTTTATTTCATCCATTGTTGGAGACATGGGAATATAGCAGTGAACAAAAACCGACAGCTTTTCCTGCTGTGGTATTCTAGAACAGAGAGAGAAACAACAAATAAACATGTGACATGTCACGTGGTGAGAAGTGCTGTGGAGAAAAATATTGCAGGAACAGGAGGTTGAGATTTTAAGCAAGGTGGCCAGAGAAGGCCCCTATGAGAAGGGGATATTTAACTCAAAAATGGAATAACTAACTGTATTTTCCATTCTGCCTGGAATTCATTGCCCCCAATCTCCACGACAATTCATATCCTACCTGCCCTATAAACAAGTCCCAATGGTTGTCAGGTTTTTACTTATGCTAAAAAAAGTGTTTGTTGCTTATCTCAAATTAAAATTTAACTGGGTGTCCTGTGTTTTATCTGGCAACCCTAGAACCCCAGTGTCTCCCCCCAGGTGGAAATATTCCATCTCTCTGATGAACTTCCATGCCATCCTCTTCTTCTCTTGAGGGACCATCGGTGCCTGTGCCCTCACAGTTACAAGGAGACAGATTTTATCATCCTTACTCAACTGAAGCACATTAAAGTCAAACTTCACATAGGTGCACCTATATTTGCTTAATGAACGCACAGGGTGTTTATATAGACTTTGAGATGAGAGCATCTGCTAAACAGGCGAGTTCTTCAGGGTCACACCCTGAGAATAGAATTATCTGCCACCTAAAGTTTGTGTTTCCCAAAATACTAAGTAGGCTTCTAAGTGTCTCAATCATCTGCTCCAATATTCTCTTCTGTTGAAGTATGGGCTATACTTGCTTAGCACAAAGTGTTTAGGCTGCTCTTGCACAAAGTGCACACTAACACAGTTGCTCACTGACTGATATATATGCATTTGGGAGGCTTCCCAATGCTGAATTAAACTAGGTACCCTGATGCTTTGCAATTAATCTGAATCCCTAGGGTAGAATCTCTGAGGACTTCGATCTGGTTGGAATCACAGTTCTTTGAGGGTCACTTAATTCAAACCTCACCAGATTTGCAGGGCTTCTCTCTATATTATCTTTGCCCAGTTATTTGTCAGCCAGCAGGTGCCAAGCATTTCTAATAACATGAACCATTTGACTTTCCCCCTATTCCTTGTGCCTTTCAGCTCCTTTCCTCAGCCTCTCCACAGTTCTTGTCTTCCCAGAGTGCAGAGCAGCATGGGGTGGGCTCTGCTGGGCAGGCCAGATCAGGTTTCCACCAGAGTCCCCTCTGCAAATGTTCCTGGGGCAGCTTCCTCTGGCCTGTGGTATCTGTCTGTCACTGCTCCATCTGCTTTCTGTCTCACAGAAACTTGCTAAAATCTGTCATCCTCCGATGGTTTTCATCCCCTTGTTTCTTGATGTCGGTTTATACATTTTTTTATCTGTTAGTATTTTTTAAGGGGCTCCCTGGAGGGAGAGGGATTAAACATGCAAGTTCATTTTGCCATCTTACAGAAGTCCGTGATATAATCTTAATGTTCTGTGAGATCCCCCTTTTGCCCTAAAATATTTCTTAAAACAATCAAATCTAGTCATAATATTTTCACTTCATGGGAGTAATGACACTTCCTTTGGGACATCATTGTGAAGCATGCAGTAGTCAGGGGTGTGTTGGAACTCACTCATACCAATTTGTGAGAGCTGATTCTGCGTGTCTCTTCACAACTCTGCCACACTGGTAGCTTGGCTTTGGTCACGGTGGGAGTATGCGCACCATGGAAGTTGACAAATACTACAAATCTCGTTTCCCTCACCCCCTACATAGAGTCAGTTTACCAGCAGACCTCTGAATATATTTTGTGGGAAGGGGGTTAATGTGGAATTAAACCCTTTCCAGTAACACTTGGGCACTCATTATACCTCAGCAGAATTACTTTACTAGCCTGGCTAAGCATTCCCTTGAAAGTCAGGCAGTAGAGTCTGAGAGAATGTGGTAAGATTCAAGAGAGAAAGATTTCAATTGCAGAAAATCAAGTCCCAAAGGCCCAGAGCACAGCAAATTTCAAGGGAGCTGTTTGGAGAGCGCCATCATAAGGAGGTACTGCTAAATGAAAGAAGGAGAAAGTGCCAAAGCCAACTTCAAAATTAGCCGAGGGTTTAATTTAGAGGATGAACAAGGAGAGGGCTTGATGCAGAGGCAGAAAGTTTGCCTTTTCTTTCTGGAAGGAGCCGACCTTGCTGGAGCTGGGGTGAGTCATTTATTTCACCCTCTTTCTCCCCCCAGGGGGACCTGACACATATGCTCAACTACCAGGAACAGCGGCAAGTGCAAACACCTGCTGGCACTGCTAATTACCTGACGCCCCCCAGGATGAGGGCATTGGTTTAACACCTGGGCAGAGGTAGCTGACTCTGTCAGAACTAGAGAATGTTGGCTTTGCAGTTACTGCAGTTACCTGGATCATTAATCAGAGAGATAGTGCTTTGTACCTGGGAAGCAGGGCCAGAGACAGTCTTTTACTTTGGATTAGCAGGCGTTTGATACGAAAAGAACATAAACAGATTTCCTTAGCTTTCCTGTAGCAGAGAACATTGACGCCTTAGAAGAGCCTGATGTGAACTCATTTGTATTTAGGTAAAGTTTGTTGCCTGGAACATTAATGAAAGGCGTACTCACCAGGTTGCCTGCTTTGTGTTGATCCTGCAGTACTTCTACACGATTGGGTTGTGCGGCCACTTATTTTAAACCCAGGCACTTTGCTAATGTGGGCAATTTAATGACTGTTAAAAGATTTCTGGAGAACACTATTTAACAATTTCCCTTTCATTTTTACTATGCCCTGCAGCCTTTTTAGTATTTCTAACTTATTTATTGTTGGAGAAATAACAGTGGCAACATTTTTAAGTATTTTCTACATTCCATTGTGCCAGGCACTGTGATAAGAGCTCCATTAAAATAATCTCATTTAATTTTTATAACAACTCTATTATGAAGGATTATGAAAGCTATGTCTCTTACCCTCTTCTACAGACAATGTACAGATGAGGAAATTGAGGCTTAGGAAGGTTAAGAGATTTGACTAAAGCCTCTTTCCGGCTGGCTGGCCTGCCCGTTGTGATGCTTTTGAGGGCAACGTGCAGGAGAGGGCTGGCCCTTGTCACTTATCTCAGAATGGTGTACTCTGACATACCTCCAATTTTGACTTTCTGTCGACCTCAAGTGTTTTCCTTACTTGGCTGATCTGTGACCAGGGTCTCCTCTGCCTTCCTGGGGCTATGGGTCAGGTTTGTGACCTGTGCTTTCTAGGAAGAGAACTAATGTTCTGTGCCCTGGAGCAAAAGTTCGCTGTCAACATGTACAGGGGAATCATATCAAGATCAGATTTAGATTTTGATATTAAATGAAGTCATTGTTTTTCTGGTTCCATGCATATATTTTTAAATTGATATTATCATAGGCTGTGTTGTACATGTTAGTAATTTTCTATTCACCTGCACTACAAATGTTTAAAGAATTATTGTAGTTATTTGAGAATAAAGAAAAATGGGAAAGTCTGTGTCTTCCACTCATGAACCTAAACACAATTTCCACTTTCAAGATAATGTAAAAGGAAGTATATTTCATCTAGGCACCATGGCTAGAAAACAAAAAGAAACAATGACAGCTCTCTTAAAACAATTACTCTTCCTCAGAGTGGTATCTCCAGTGCAGACATAATCCAAAAGGGACCTTGGTTATTTATCTGTTGCCATTTGAGGGGGTAACTAGAGTTAAGATTTCCTCAAAGCAAGTGCTAATCACACAACTTCTATTTAAACATTTAAAAATCAACATGAAACTATCATTTGAGGAAATATTTGGGACTTATTTAAATCTCTTTATATTCACTGGGGTTGAACAGATTTAAAACGAAGGTGAGACAAATTGTCTTTAGCAGTGCTTCCCAGAATGTAAGCTACGACCACCTGCGTCAGAAGCACATGGGCTGCCTGTTAAAAATTCAGGTTTCTAGGCCCCAACTGGGCCTATTGAACCAGAATCTTTGTTTTGGGTCCAAGAATCTGACTTTTTAGAAAGTTTTTTAGGTGACTCCCCCACCCCCCCTGCCACTATTGTTTGAGAGCTACTGAGACATAGGAAAAAGCTTCAGCTTTAATATCCCACAGACTTGAATCTTGGCTCTTTTGTTTCATAGTAGTATGATGGAAAAATGCTTAACTTCTTGGCCTTCCAGTTTCCTCATCTGTAAAATGAGAATAATGCTATTTCCCTGGAAAGGATAGAAGTCATGTATAAAAACCACCTGGTACATTGCCTGGCGTATTGTAAACACTTAACACATACAGCTATTATTTTCACTCATGGATCACCATGGTGAAATAGCCTCTCCTGACGCCAACAGAACCGAGAGTCTCATCATGAATCATTTCACACTTTGCGTCAATTAAATTTTCAAGAGGTTACTTGAAGTAGAAGGAAGAAACTGATGGAATGGAAGAATGAGTCACTTGGCTTGGGGGGTGCTCTCTCCCCGAGCAGTGGTTCCTAAACCTTAGAAACCACCGGAAACTCCGGACTCAGAGGTGCCACACAGTGTTTGCCACCTCAGACCTCTGGGATGGAGAACCAGAATCTGTATGTACAATAAGCTTCTAAGTTGATTCTTAGGTTGGTGTTAGTGGTATTATAGTAGTAGTAGTAATAATAATAATAATACTTAGTAATGATAATAGCTAACATTTATTGAACCCTGCCTGTAAGCCAGACAGTGTTCTAATTTTTAAATGCATTAACCCTTAATCCTTACAGCGATACTCAAAGATAGTTGTTATCCTTATCTACATTCTACAGTGAGAAAACGTCGGCACAGCTGTCAAGTGCAGAGCAAGGCTGGGGAGCCCGTGCTCTCACCCACTAGGCTACACTGGGCATCTCTCTATTTAAGCAAAGAGAAGATGAATTTGAGAGTGGGCTAAGATCCAGTGAGCTCCTTCACTCCGCATTTCTGAAGTAAGATGGGGGCTTTATTTAGTTAGTTTAAATGAGCTCCAGGTTTTGCTAGCTGGGAGAAGGGGCGGGGCCTGGCTTAGGTCAGTCTTCTGGGAAGTTGGTGTGGGGAAGGAGAGACCCGCGCAGACCCCACATGCGTTCTGGAACAGTGTCATCAAGTAGCTTGAACAAGTAGCTTGTCTACAGCGGTTAGACAGAGGCACTGGCCTGGCCTGCTCCCCATTTCACTGCAACATGCTGGCGCGCTGCGGGACGCACAGGGAGAGCCTACATTGTGTTTCATCCCTAAGCATGACAGTGAGCTGAGAAAAGGCTCAGCACCATACTCCCATCAGGAAACTCAAGGGTCTTCCTGCTTGGAATCCTCCAGCGCTTCTTTGTCAGGCCTTGGAGGCTGTTTCTTCTTCTGCCCCAGGCCCAAAGCCTCATTTTTTTTTTCTATCAAGTCGTTCTCCCTTCAAAAAATGGCTGGTATTTCCATCTTCAGTGTCCCTTAAGATATGTTCACAAACTATTTTTATTATAACTGTTTTATTAATAGTTGCTGGAAGGAACTGGGAAATGGCAGAAACCAAACCTAATGAGCACAGTCACAATGCAAAGGGGTGGAGAATCCTATGGTGTTTTCAGTATAGATGATGTACCTGTTCCTGACTCCCTTTCCTGTAGACTCCATAAATCAAGTTATCCTCTTTTATTCACCATCTCGCCTGACCTCTATAGTCCACCAGCCTTCTGATGCTCTGGGAAAGTGGTTCTTCATCTCGGTATCATTGCTGGACCCCACCTCTGGAGTAGGTCTGCTATGGGAATGAAAGTTTGCGTTTCGAACAACTTCCCAGCTAATGCTGCTGCTAGTGGTGCAGGGGCTACACTTTAAGAATCACTGCCCTGATAAACTCAGGCCTAAAGATATAACTCAGGCTGAAAGATCGGTTACTTCAAGAGGTAGGGGGATATTTAAAATTGAATTTCAGATAAACAAATGACTTTTTTAATGTACATGTGTCCCAAATATTGCATGGGACATATTTACACTAAAAAAATTATTTGTTATTTATCTGAAATTCAAATTTATTGGAGAGTCTGTATATCCTGAATTTTTATTTGCTAAGCCCGGCAACTCTATTTCAACAGCATATTTGTGAGCCTCTTGATGGAATAGCTATCCTGGTGATACAGGTTATTGTCTTAGATATTTTCCTTCCACCTCGCTAGCTTTCAGGCTCCTGGCATGGATTTCCCAACTTTGAGATGGGTCCTTTCTGCCTTACCCTTCCACTAAAACACTCTCTAGGACTGTTTACTTTGTATTCCAGGGTAGCAGCATTATAGTTCCCTGGAGCTTACTAAGACCATGTGTCCCTAGTGGAACATTCCTCTTCTGCATCTGAATCTTTCAATATGCTTTAATAGTGGGGATTTCAGGTCAAGACAGAATGTTGAGAAGGTGGAGCCCACAAAGTACACAGTCAGCTTCCTGCTTTGTTGATGCCAAGACTGGCCAAGCTAGTGCACCCCAGAGAATGCCTTATCAAGCTCAGAAAGGAAGGCAGTGTGTCTATCCACTGAGAAAGCAAGCCTGGTAACTTTGCTATGTGGAATAAATGCTATTAATAGTGTATAGTAAGTGCTGTTTCTAGGCAAGTTAAAGATTGCAAATTATATTTACTTTTATAATCCCATGCATTTCTGAAGTTTGACAAGCTTACTTTCTAGCATGTGTCAACTTCAGAATGTTGTTCCTAAAAGTAGCAGAAGATTTCTTTGACATGGACTAAAATAATGATGATAATAACAAGATAGATCATAAAATTATCTTATGAGCCTTAAGTTTAGAGTTTCACTTTCAAGGGGATTTGTCCACTACTTCTGGTCATTTCCAAAAGGAACACTGTCTTAAAACTCACAGCCCACCATCATGGTGGACCTTATTTTCTGCAAATTCCTGGAGTGAATATTTAGGACAACACAGTTCTCTCCTTTCAAATACTAATAATTCTGATTCAAAGAGCAGGCTCTGGAAGTGTTTTTCCGGTAATGTAGTCCTATTTCCAGCACTCTAATAAAGCTAATCAGAACCCTCAGGCTTTATTTTTGTTTTTCTCTGAGGAATGGAGTCCTGTTAAGTATTTGTATTGTAATTCTAAAACCTACCATTATTTGAGAAACAGATGTGAGAAGAAAATGCAATCAAAAGTGAGAAGAAATGACTGTAGCTGAGAACAAATATTTATTTTCACATGCTATGGCCATCTATCTAGTGACTTCCCGTAATAATTTATCAATGAATGAAAAGTCAAATAACAAATGCGTCTGTTGTTTGTGTGCAGAAATGTTATTACTAACCCACCATTAGAAGTGCTGTGCATTTTGAGTGTTTTTCCATTAGTCCTGATGTATTTGGGTAATGTCACTCATAGACCCTTGCCTGACCATCCTGGTAATCAGTCGCAGGCATCTGAATAGGCTAAGATTTTCTGGTGTTTTCTGTGGTCCAGGAAAAGGGCCAGATTACTACTCCTAAGAAAGAGTGAGCCCATTTTTTCAACCCCATTAACATTGTACTTTTGCACTGTACAGCACATGCTGCTGCAACACAACATGGCAACAGATCGTGATAGCAGAGATATGGCGGATTTAATAAACATCCGAGCTGAAAGGTTTTATGCGTTTTCTTACCAGGAAAGCCAATCTACTGTATTCCTGTTACACACTCCATGTGCTAACTAAACGGCTAAATATAGCAGCAGAACAAACAGTAGCTAGCTAATGAGTTCTCTATTTATATTCCAAACCAATAAGCTAATTTTTTGTTTGTTTGTTTGATTTAACAGATTGTGCTTTATTTGCAAGCCATTAACCAGTCATTAATAAATGAGACAGTTTGGAGTTCATAAATATTTTTGAGTATCACACAATTCATTTAACATTTTAATATACAGAAATAATATCTGTTTTAGGCAAAACCCTTGATGCAACAGAGATCCTGTTGCCTGTAAATAGCCCAGTCTTTTTGACTCAAGCCTTTAGGGTTTTGGAGCCAGACTGCCTTCATGTAGATCCTGACTCTGCCATTTACTAGTGCATGATCTTGGGCAAGCTATCTAAGTTCTCTGTGCCTCAGTTTCTTAATTTTTGTCAAATGGAGGCTATTGTTATTACCAGCCTCATAGAGATGTTTCCAGCATTAACTGAAACAATGCATATCAAATGCTTAGCACAGAGTGAGCACTCAATACATATTAGCTAAAAATAGAATAAAATCAGACAAAATTTAAACCCTGTCCTTGGCTATGCCTTGATGATTCTCTTATTACATTTTGCAATTATTGTGTGAAGTAGAGACTGTATTGGCTACCTGATGAAATTTAACCAATGATTATTAGAATTTTGGAATAAACACATTTTATACACTGATTAGGGATTCAATGGGTACCAATAGTAAATACATTAAGGGCACATTTACTAAGTCAAAGACCCCCTATATTTTAAGCCATCACTGTAGATACTTTTGTTTAAAGCCATGAAGAGACAGTACTAAATAAATATAGTTTCATTTGGTTTCATTAAATATAGTTGTTTCTGATCTTATTATTTTCTCATTTATTAATAAGCTTTAGTAATTAAAAAATTCTGCTAAAATTCTTCTCTGTAGTAATTAACCAGTATTTCAACCTACTTGTACTGGTAACCCATATATTAATTATATGTATTTACATTGAGCATTTTAACTCTGATTTTTAATTTCTGCTTGATAAAAATGAGTTTTTTTCATATAGCATGTTCTTAAAAAGTAAGTTTTTTCCAAAAATGCTTAAATTATTAAAAATACAGTCATACAATGATAATAATGACATATGATACAATAAATGGACATAAAATAATACAATACAAATATTTGTAATTTGTTTTGACTGATTAAGTTGACTTTATAGTAGTTGTTTTGGATTTGGTCTTGGGGCTTCAGTAACACATATATTTGTAGTCTGGTGCATTCCCCATTAGGGGAAATGAGGAGGGAGAGCAAGTGTGTCCATGGTGCTAAGAAAGGAGGATGATTACTTGGCCAGTGTAATGTTGGATCCACCAAACTAAAGGGACTGGCTTCATTTTTGCAGACCCCAACATTTGCCTGCTCTGGTCACTGCTAAAATGAGGACAAAAGCTGCAGTTGGGGAAGACCTGAGAACAGAAAAGTTGAAATGGAGGGAACATTAGACTCTTGAAATATGTCTTATGGCTGCAAGAGTGGTGTGGTTAATACATGTAGAGAGAAACATGATCAACCTATTGGGCTCCAAAGTTATACTTTTACAAACTTACAATTTTCCCAACCATGAGTCATGGTCCAGAGGCTGGTTGTTGTTGTTATTTTTAACCTATTTGCATCACTTATTTGCTTCACATCATTGTTTTGCCTACTGTTTCTCCTCACCCTCTTTGTTAACATCTTCCAGGAAACAACCTTTCCTCTTGTAAAAGCTCCTGCAAATCCAGCTTTCTTTTGGTATGTCCTTCAATGGATTGGGTGTATCAACCCATTGACCGTGACACCAGGAATTTTTATAATCACTTTTCACCCTGGTATATCATATTATAGGCAATGTTTTGAAGGTCTTTTTATTTTTTCCTGGAAGTATAGTTTATAAGTCCATGATTTTTGCACTGGGCAGAAGCACCAATAAGCCCTTGGAAAACCAGTGGATGGAAACCATGCTGTCTTCAAGGATGTGGATTCTGTGGGTCTGGCTCTCTGCTGCAGCTGTCATAGCTTGGTGGGGAGGGAGAGTAGAGATGGAAGACAGTTGAGCAAGGTAGATGAGGTGGTATCAGTGGTAATACAGGAGGTTAGACCACTCAAATTGTGAAAATTTAGTGTTGGTGATTTCCTGGCTGCAACTATTCTTGGTGTGGCCCCAGTTTCCATGACCAGAGAGGCCTGAGAATCAACAGGTACGGCTGTGGGGAAGGACGGGTTAGCTAAGGGAACACAGAATAGCAAATCTTCTCTGTGCTCTACTCATTCTTTTACTCTTCCCTCTTTTGAGGGGGTATTTTTTAAACTACTTTGATATGATTATACTAATTGGAATTGGTGGGCATTTACCGCCACTTTAGTCTCTTCCTCTGTGGTCATAGATTAAGATCTCACCTTGGTGGTTCTTCCTTGCTTACATGAAGGACTTTATATAAGCTATGTGAGTTCTTCAAAACCATCTCTGCAAAAGTGAAATACACATTTGATGCTTCAATTATTCTGTGAATTGTTTTGATAAAATCTATTCCCATTTTATATCTTAAGTGTTTTGCAGGGCTTAGGAGAAGAGGCTGAAAAGCATTGCATCACACCCAGCACACAAATCTGGTCTTTTCCCCATGTTCACAAAGGCACAAACTTATTGTGTCTTGCACTGATTCATCTTATCTTCTTTTGTTCAATTAATTGCTGATGTCATCTCTTTTGGCTATTCCTAAAAGGAGCTGGGCTTGCTTTGTTTCATTTTTTATGTACTAGCACATTTCAAGTCATATTCGACAGAACCACCATTATCAGGCATGTACTATATATGCTCTGTATACTGAGCCCTCTTCAGGATATCTTACGTACGCTGCCTTGTGTAAGTCTTGTCTCAAGTCTGCAAGATAGATATTCCCTTCACTTGCAATAAGAGATTCTGAAACTCAGAAATTTTAAATAATATGTTCCAAGTTAAAGATCTAATGAATGGTAGATGCATATTAAAACTCATTTAGTTCAACTCCTTAATCTATGTTACTTTACTAGGCTAAGGTGACTAAGAACTTTTGAGTGCTGGATTATTTCATATGTAGCTCAACAATGTTTTTATGCTATTTGGCTCTCTTTCCTGATAATGTTACACTCTCACTCAATTTCAACATTGTTCACAAATAAAGATTCATTTTTCTGTTTTTCAAATGTATAGTACTAATTCATGCTATTTTCAGCACAGTGCAAGGCACTGTAAAGGACACAAAATTAAATGAGCTGTTGTCGTTAACCTTAGGAGCTTCCATTTTAATGGCAAAGGAGTGAGCGTGATAAGACCTTCATGCAAATGTCTATAATATGAAGCAGAATGAAAATACCATTATTGAGATACGAGACATGATAGAAATTTACAAGAAAGGGAAGGCAACCACAGAAGCCTCTCTTCTGTGGATCTTGGCTGAGGTTTGGCTTTTTTGCTGTGGTGTTTATGGGAGGTAGGAGCAGAAAGAAAGGTTGCCGGTCACCTTTAATGGTTCATTGTCACTTCTATTTTGCGCAAACAGCTTACAGCTTATTTTTGGTGAGAAGTAATAATCAATGCACAAGAGAATCCAGGCAGGGATGGGGTATGCAAACATGCCTTTATTTTGATGACATTTTCTCTAGGCTGTGACAGTGAAGATAACTTCTAACAAAGAGGGGGAAAAAAAGCCTACCCTTCTCACAATGGTTACATTCAGTCCAATAACCAACAAGTCCTTCATTCAATTTAATGCTAAATATGTGGAATTTATTCAGTTGGGAGGTACAATGATGAACTGAAGCTTATATTCTATAGACAAAATAAGATGTCTATAAAAATAAATATCCCATGGCAGGAAGTGATAAAAATCATTAGAGAAGGACAGAAAATCATCATACTATTTGGGAGGAGGAAGAGCTTATTTCCATTGGAGGTATCAGGGAAGACTACAAGAGGGAGGTGATAGTTAACATGAATAGTCAACCTCTATTAATTGTTAATAGTACTGGGCTTGTCTTGTCTTTAGCATGTATTAACTCACCTAATTCTAGCAAACACCTTATGAGGTAGATGCTATTATTCTCTCGCTGCCTTGCCCCTCCCCCCTATTTTTCCAGGAAGGAAAACCAAGGCATAGAGTTATTCAGTCGAATAACTTGCCAGTAAGTGGCCCACAATTTGGCACTGGAGTCTGACTATTTAAACACACAGCTCTATTCCTCACCAGGCTGCGTCATGGAGGATGGGTGGGAGTGGATTTCCCACACAGAGCTAACAGAGCAAGTAGAGAAACGATGGCAGGAGAGGGATTGGAGAACATGGGGAGTAAGATCACACAATTTAGGGAGAGTGGCATACAAGGAGCAGTGATTGTAAATAATAGAAGGGAAGGTTGTGTAATGCTAGGGGAGAGTCAGGCCACAGAGGACATTGAGCAGCTCTCTAAAGGGGTTGCACTTCACTTTTTACCATTGACGGTTTTTGAAAAGCCTCATCATATGACACAAGTGGGCCACAGGAAGACTAATCTGATGGCCATGTATGAGATGGATATGAAGGTTGTCTAGAGGCAGCAAGACCAGTGAGGAGGTTATAATCAATAACAGGGAACATGACTTAGGGTGATGGAAGTGAAGATGACAATGAGAAATTGCAAAATTGCCAGTGAGGAGTTACAAATGGATGTCATGGCAGTGCAAAATTGTGAGATAGATTTTACTGCTTGAGAAAGAGAGGGATCAAAGGAGATGTTTGAGTTTTGAGCTTGGGTTATTGCAAAGGTAGGAGTTTTATCATCACAGCCCTGGAACCAGGAGGCTGTGAGGTTTGAGGAACAAATGGTGAAGTTAATTTTGTACACAGGGACATGTAGATGGAACTGTCAGTTGGTTAATTCTCTGAAAGGAAGTCTGATAATTAGTCTGATAACGTTTGACTGCATTCTATAGGGTTAACCTTTTTATCCTAACTCAAAGCCAGGGCCTAATAAGGAAAGAGTGTACCCTGAGATTTGGGGTGGGTATCTATGAAGATGCAAAGAGCACCTCGAATTAACAGATTTCCCTGAAACTTCTGGGCCTTCCCCTGTGATGGAAGATAGAACCTTCCATCTCCTTTACTTGAAGACAATACAGAATCCTCCAATAAAATAGGTGTTTCATAAGACAATGCTGGCTTTCTTGGGATCTTCCCCTATTTCTCTCCTTGTCACCAGACCAATTACCAGGGCTATATCTCAGCAAGACCCAACTGGGGAAGTATTGGGACTACCAAAGGAGCAGCTGGACCTGGTGCACCTGTATCAGTGGGGAGTGTGACTAAGTGTAGATCCTGAGGGGGCTGGATCAAAGCAGCAGAATGTGAAGCTGGATCAGGAACAACTGCTGATATGGGGGTACTCTCTCAAGATACAGCATTTAACACCCAGGAAAGGGACCCAGGAGATGATTTCTAATATGCTGCTGTGCTATATCTCAGGAAGCTTGGAAAAAGTGATGATCCACATGAAGTAAAGTAGAGACGCCAGAAGAGCCAAGGAAGACTGTGGAGAAAAGTATCAAAGGGCACAGAGAAGTGGACTTGCAAAGATAACTCTAATATGGAAGACCAGAATACTCACCAGCTGACTGTATTTCTCTGGAGGGCCCAGGGGACACTCTGCCAAGGTGACAAGAGATGCACTGCTCAGGAGGGACATTGGCATTGTTGAGAAGCTCGCTTGTTAGGCTGAACTAACAAGAGGAGATGCTGTTACAGAACTGAAGAAACTACTGGCAGGATTGGTGTAAATAAAAATGTGAGACCCTTGTTTGAAAAACAGGAAAAAAATCTTCCTTACATGGTGTCTTTCTCAACCTGTCATTTTTTAAAAAAATTACTATTTCAAGTGTATTTTCTTGGGTGCAAGATACTTGTAGGGCAAAAGTAGACCCTTGTATTAGTCAGGGTTCTCAGAGAAACAGAATGATAAGATCTATCTGTCTATCTATTTTAAGGAACTGGTTGGAGTAATTATGGAGGCTAAGAAGTCCGTTGATCTGTGGCAAGCTGGAGATCCAGGAGAGCCAATGGTGTAGTTCTAGTCTAAGTCCAAGTCCAAAGGCGGGAGAAGCCCAGTGTTCCAGTTTGAAGTCAGGCAGAGAGAGCAAATTCTCCTTTGCTCAGTCTTTTTGTCCTATTCAGTTCTTGAATGAATTGGATGAAGCCCAAATATACTGGGGAGGACAATCTGCTTTTTTCAGTTTACTGAGTTAAAAATTAATGTCACCCACAAACACCCTCATAGACACAACCAGAATAATTTCTAGTTAAATATCTGGGCACCCTGTGGCTCAATCAAGTTGACACATCACATTAACCATCCCAGCATCTATAAGTAGCAAGCACTCTGAAAGCCTTAGTAAGTCACTTGTGCTCCAAAGGGTGAGAGATAAACCCTATAGATCCAGGGTCTACCACACAACCAAGGAAGAAGCATAAAACTTAGAAAGCCTCCTCAGGTTTTGGAGGAAGCATTTTCTGCATTTGGAGATACTTCTCCAACCATTTGCTGGGTGATGAAAAAGACTAATTTTGGGTGGGGCCCAAAGCAAGAAAATACTTATAGCATATCCAGGTTGTGGTACAAGCAGTCCTGTTGCTTGGACCAAATGATCTGGAAGACCTCACGTTATTAGAGATATCTGTGGGGAAAAAGGATGCTGTGTTGAAGCCTGTGAGAGTCTTGGAGTAGATCCCTAGGGTTCTGGAACAGGTGTATGCCATCTATAGCAGAGAACTATATATCACTTGAAAAACAGATCTAGTCATGCTAAGACCCTGGCAGAGAACATAAAGCCAGATCCACCTAGCATGAGCTAGGTACTGTCAGATTCACCAGGTTGGACCATCTGTAGTCTATTGTAATGTGGAAGTAGTACATCTGGTTTTAGGTTTGAGCAGGCACAGAGGGTACAGGTAAGTTGCGTGAGCAAAAACCCAAATTCCGATGCCACCCACCACAGTTACACCAACACCTTTCCCTTTGTTCTTTCTCCGCTAGGTCTCATGGGGCAGGGGTTCTTATGACTAGATGCCAGAGGAAGGAAAAACCCAAGCTGGGTTCATGGATGGGTTGGCTTGACATGTTTGTAAATATCTACTCTGACTGCTGCTACATCATAGTCCCATTCCAGGGTGGCCCAGAGACAGTGGGAGGAGAAATTCTCTCAGTGGGAACAGCTTGTACTTGGTAGTTCACTTTGTGTGGGAGAAGAAATCACCTGAGGTAAGGATAAATGTGGACTGATAGGCAGTTGTAAATGGTTTAGCTAGTTGATCATGTTCTAGAAGGAGCAAGATTAGCAGATTGGGGACAAGGAGGTCTGGGGAAGAGGCTTGTGAATGGACCTTTGGGAGTAGGCAAGAGTACGAAGATATTTGCATCTGTTAATATATACAAGAGAGTTTCCCCTGTGGAAGAGGCACTGAAACTCCAAAATGATGACTCAGTCAGTTTATGTCAGCTATGGACATATTTTGAAGTTATAGCCAAAAGAATTACCTGATGGATTGGATGTGGAGTATAATAGAAAGAGAGGAGTCAAGGATGACACCAAGGTTTTGGCCTGAGCAATTGGAAAAATAGAGTTGCCATCAACCGAGATTGGGTGGAGCAGATTTTTGCATAAAGATCAGGAGTTCAGTTCAGGACATGTTGGTTCGAGACATCTGTTAGACACACAAGTGGAGATGCCAAGTAGATATTTGATATATGAGTCTGAAGTTAAGGAGAAAAAAGTTCAACCCAGAGTAGACGCATCATGACATGGGAAAAAAAATCATAGAAATGACAAATATAATAAGTCCTGCCTGGTGGCTTGAGGGACCTGGGACAAGGCCTTTCCCCTTACTGCAGTTGCTCATGGGTATCAGGAAAGAACTGAAGTGTGAGAATGGAGAGGGTTTTGTCACCTTTACAATTCAGATTTTGGGCAAATTTTGCACAGTGGGAAAGGTTGAGAGCTTGGGCACTGTTTGGTTAGGGCCAGTTTACAGAAACTTCTAGCTCTTGTCCATTTCTGGTGCTTCCCCTTTTCTGGGCACGTGGGAGAATTACACTTCCTTGCCTCCCTTGTGATAAATTATGGCCTTTGGGTTGTGGGATGACTGTCACTTTGATGCTGAAGCATTTCATTTGTGGCGCAGAACCCTCCAATTTTCCCTTCCCCTGCTGTAGTAGTAGCTGGTGTAGTTCCCCTGGTGTAGAAGCCTGTGGAAAGGGAGGTGCTGCAGATGGAAGTAGGCAGATGCCCGAGCCGTTGCTGAGGACGTGCAGCTGTGGATTTTGCCGGGGCATGCAACAGATGTGTGTGTGTTAGGCAAGTGAGATTTTGGTGGTGTTCGCTATTGCAGAAAAACATCACTGATCCTAACTGATATAGTCTGTTGGCGATAGACCTGTGGGAGGAGTTCACAGAAATAAGGACCCAGTCTTTGGAGTAGGGTGTGTAATAAGAAGAGGAAGAGTCTAAGAAAGCCAAACGTTACTCATGCCACAATTTTTCTCAGGGCTGTGAAGAACAAAGATATCCTCTCTCCCATACATTTTGTATTCTTTTCAATTTTTTAAGACTATATTTTTTTCAAGCTGTTTGGGGTTCACAGCAAAATTGAGAGGAAGGTACAGAGATTTTCCATATATCCCTTCTCCCCCCACCACACACACATGTGGATGGCTTCCCTCATTATCAACACCCCTACCAGAGTGGTACCTTTGTCACAACTGACAAGCCTACATTGAGACACCATTATCACTCAGACAGAGTCCACTGAGTTTACATTAGGGTTCACTCTTGGCGTACATTCTATGGGTTTGGACAAATGTATAATGACATGTATCTACCATTATATTATAGTATCATACAGAATAGTTTCACTGCCCTAAAAATTCTCTGTGCTCTACCTACTCATCCCTTTCTCCTTCCAATCCCTGGTAACTACTGTCTCCATAGTTTTACCTTTTCTAGAATTTCATATAATTGATATCATATAATATGTAGCCTTTTCAAATTGGCTCCTTTCACTTATTAATATGCATTAAAATTCCTCCATGTCTTTTCATTTCTTTTCAGCATTGAATAATATTCCATTGTCTGAATGTACCACAGTTTCTTTATCCATTCACCTGCTGATGGATATCTTGGTTTCCAAGTTTTGGCAATTATGAATAAAGCTGCTATAAATATCTGTTTGCAGGTTTTTGTGTGGACACAATTTTTCAACTCTTTTGGGTCAATACCAACAAGGGTGATTGCTAGGTCATGTGGTATGAATGCGTCTGGTTTTGGAAGAAACCATCAAATTGTCTTCCAAAGTGTTTGTATCATTTTCTATTTCCACCAGCAATGAATGAGAGTTTCTGTTGCTCGACATCCTCAGTGACATTTGGTGGTGTCAGTATTCTGGATTTTGGCCATTCTAATAGGTGTATAGTGTGGTATCTCATTGTTGTTTTAATTTGCATCTCCCTGATGACATATGCTGTGGGGAATCTTTTCACATGCTTATTTACCATCTGAATATCTTGTCTGGTGAAGTGTCTGTTCAGATCTTTTACTCATTTTTAATTGGGTCATTTATTTTCCTATTGTTGAGTTTTAAGAATTTGTTGTATGTTTTGGATAACAATCCTTCATCAGATGTGTCTTTTGCAAATATTTTCTCCCAGCCTGTGGCCTGCTTTTTCATTCTCTTGACAGTGTCTCTTGCAGAGCAGGAGTTTTTAATTTTAATGAAGTCCTGCTTATCAATTATTTCTTCCATGGATTGTGCATTTAGCGTTGCATCTAAAAAGTCATTGCTATATCCAAGGTTATCTAGGTTTTCTCCTGTGTTATCTTCTAGGAGATTTGTAGTTTTGTGATTTACATTTAGGCCTATGATCCACTTTAAGTGAATTTCTGTGAAGGATGTACTCTTTTCAATTTTTTGTTATAGTTTACACATTGTTTCTCTTCTTTTCCTTTTACGCTGCTATAGAGAACCATGAGACTTATTTTGTTGACATGAACCTACAAATATTTACAATGAGCCTTCACAAGCTTTGATCAAATAGGTGATTAGACTCCTAAGTTGCTTAAAGATACTGCTCAGAGTGAAAGTTTGCTTCCTGAACAATTAATCATTAAACCACAGACAGTTAATGGGATTTCCAGCATACCTAACTAATATTTATTAAGGATAATAACTGATTTATGTTTTTAAAGCTTGCCAGTTAGATTTATACTACACCCTACATGTCTTTGTCTCAGTCCTTTTTGCCCTTGGTGGGTCAGGCCTGAGAATAAAAATTTGTGTGCATTTGGTGGAAGGAATAGTTTTATGATGCACGGTTTCACTTGTGGGGTGTCTTACCCTTATTTGTCACTTTTGTTCCTGGAATGCTCTGGAGGGAAGATACTACTGAGGTTTGGATTAAGCAAGTCAAGTATGCAACACTTTATGGAGTACATGGTTGATGCTCTGTGAATATTGGTCTGTGTTTAATCCATATAATAGTACAGCAAAACAATAAAATAACAACAACAAAATATAGAAACAAAAAATATCTACCAAACACATTTTAATGGAAAAAGAATTTTTGTACCAAGCTAAAGAATGAAACTTAATATCATACAGTGTGATGGTTTATTTTATGTCAATTTGATTGAGTCAGGAGAGACTCAGGTATTTGGTCAAATATTATTTTGGGTTTTTCTATTAGGGTATTTTTGGATAAGATTAACATTGAAATCAGTAGGCTGAGTAAAGCGGATTGCCCTCCCTAATGTGGGTGGGCCTCATATAATCAGTTGAAGGCCTGAATAGACCAAAAAGGCTGACCCTCCCACAAGTAAGAGAGAATTATTCCTGTCTGATGTGTTCAAACTGGGGTATTGGCTTTTTTTTTCTGCCTTCAGACACAAAATGAAGCATTGGCTCTTCCTAGGTCTTGAGCCTACTGAAGGTGGGAACAATATCATTAACTTTCAGCTCTCAGGCCTTCAGACTCAGGCTGAAGCAACACCATTGCCTCCCCTGGGTGTCCAGCTTGCTGACTCACCCTACAGATCTTGGGACTTGCCTGCCTCCATAATCACATGAGTTAATGTTTTATAATAAATGTCTTTATATATATGTCCTGTTGGTTCTGCTTCTCTAGAGAGCACTGACTAGTACACATGAGTTTGCTAGTCTTTCAACAATAACAGCTACATTTTCTTTGACATCTATAAAACTGGCCAATTGATAATTAAAGAAAGCTCATTACCAAGCAAATACAAAAAAGCTATTCACCTTTGAAAGATAGCATTTTCATTATAGAAACAGCGGAAAAGGACTTAGGAAACTAATGAGAAAACATAAAAATGTAAATTGCTGCAGCTAATTGGTTATGTCTTCAAACACACTCTGAATTATTAATTTATAAAGAATAAATATCTCTCTTTATATATAAGATAAGAAAAATGATTATCCACCACCCCCCATGGTTAGCATTAAGATTATGTTTCATTCTTCTTTAGTATAATTGTATTCAAATTTTGTTGAGGGGAAAAGAGGAAGAACCAAAGAATTCAGATTTTCTCCAAAGTTCCAAACTCTTCTGTTGAATAGTTAGTTACATGTTCAATTCCCAATCTCTGTATACAGTTAATGAAGAACCAAACTGAAGGTACACATATTAGAATGTAAGTTGCAAGAGGGTAGGTATTATCACTTCTGCTTTATTCACTGTGGCATTTCAAGGACTTTTAAAAAATTAAAGGCAATTTGGCTTAGGACTGGTCATACAAAAAATTAAAGGCACTATTTTTCTAAGAGCAGATTTAGGTTCACAGCAAAATTGAGAGGAAGGTACAGAGATTTCTCACATACTTCTTGTGCCACCCCTCCCCCAATTCACAGCCTTCCCCATTATCAATACCCTCCCCAGAATGGTACACTTATTAAAACTGATAAACCTACATTGACACATCATTATCACCCCAAGTCCATAGTTTATATTAGGGCTCAC
This sequence comes from Daubentonia madagascariensis, assembly GCA_023783475.1. Classification (NCBI taxonomy): domain Eukaryota; kingdom Metazoa; phylum Chordata; class Mammalia; order Primates; family Daubentoniidae; genus Daubentonia; species Daubentonia madagascariensis. Next base: position 30,763,749 of record JAKFHU010001035.1, on the reverse strand, counting down.
TCTTGGTGTTGTACATTCAATGAGCTTAGGCAAATGTATAATGACATATATCCACCGTTATGAGATCATAGAGTATTTTCACTGTCTTAAAAATTCTCTGTGCTCTACCTGTTGACCTTCTCTATCTCTAACCCCTGGCAACCACTGATCTTTTTGCTGTCTCAATAGTTTTGGCAAGCATTTTTCATTCTCTGGCACAGAGTCATCAAAACAGCACTTATCAGGGTAATCAATGCTTTCCAGGTTGACAAATCAATGGCAAGACCTCATCTTACTCCATATTTGAAGCTTTTGGCTTATTACTTATTTTCTTTCATCTCCACTGGATAGTTCTTCTCAATCTCTGGCCCCTTTACCTCTTTCTAACATGTGTAGGGCCCCAGGGCTTGATCCTTCATTTTTTCCTTTGGTGATAGCATTTAATTCCACAGTTTTAAATACTATCCAAATGTGGAGACTCCAGAACTTTTTCTCCAGATCTCATCTTTCACCTGAGCTCCAGACTTGTACAGTAAGTCCTCATTTAATGTTGTGGACAGGTTCTTGGAAACTTCAACTTTAAGTGAAAGGACGTATAATGAAACCAATGTTATCATAGGCTAATAGATATAAAGAAAAGTTTAAGTTCCTATGGCATATTTCTGTTCACAAGGACATCACCAAACTTCTAAATAAAGATCAAAACCCTTCAAATATTAAAAATTAAGATAAGTGTGAGCTATACATACATTTAAGAAAGATTAATAAAAACAAGTAGGATAATTATTTGCCTGTTTATTCCAGTTCAGGGTGGGGGGTGGCTGGAGCCTTTCTAGTTGCTCAGGACGCAAGATGGAACCAGCCCTGGAGAGGATGCCATTCTGTTGCAGGGTGTGCTCACACGCACCCGCGCTCAGACTGGGACCATGTAGATATGCCAGTTAACCTCAAGTGCACATCTTTGGGACGTGAGAGGAAACTGGAGAACCTGGATAAAACCCATGCAGACATGGGGAGAATGTGCAAATTCCACACAGACAGTGGCACCAATGGGAGTTGATTGTTTTTTTTCCTCATCAATATTATAATGAAATGATGTTGAACAAAAGGAAACATACTGTATATACTTTTTTCCCTCCAACTTTATTGAAGTATAATTGACAAATAAGAATTATATATATCTGACCAACATCTCCCATTTCTCCCCCGCCAAACCCCTGTTACCACCATTCTATTCTCTGTTTCTCTAACTTTAAGATTCCATATAAGTGACAGCATGCAGTATTTGTCTTTCTGTGCCGTGTTTATTTCACTTAGCATAATGTCCTCCAGGTTCTTCCATATTGTCACCAATGACAGGATTTCCTTCTTTCTTAAGGCTGAATAATATTCCATTGTGTATATATATACACATGACATTTTCTTTATCTATTCATCCATTGATGGACACTTAGGTTGACTCCCTGTCTTGGCTATTGTGAATAGTGCTGCAATGAACATGCGAGTGCAGATGTCTCTTTAAGAGAATGAATTCATTTCCTTTGGATATATACCCAGAAGTGGGATTGCTGGATCATATGGTAGTCCAATTTTTGATTTTTTGAGGAGCCTCCATACTGTTTTCCATAATGGCTGTACCAATTTACTTTTCCACCAACAAGGGTTGCTTTTCCTCCACCTTGTTGCCAATACTTGTTATCTTTTGTTCAGACTATCTAACTGCTGAGTCAGCATTGCTCATTGGCTATCCAGTAGAATTTCAAAATCAGCGTGTAACAAATTGGGTGACTCTCAGAAACGTTATGCTAAGTGAAAGAAGCCAGAAGACTCCATACTGTACGTTGTATGATTTGATTTATTCGACATTCTGTATGATTCCATTTATGTGACAAAATTATAGTGCTTTCCAGTGGATTGTGTACGGTGACTCCAGTGGCAAAAGGGCATTAACTGCAAAAGGGCATGAAGCAACTTTTTGGAGCGATGGAAATAGTTCCTATCTTCATTATGGTGCCAGGATGCTGGTTAAACGACTGTAGACATCTGACACTCATTGAACTACATCCTTAAAATGGGTCATTTTTTTTGTGTGCAAATTATTTTTCAATAAACCCGATTAAAAAACCTCCTCAGATGTCTTCTCGTTGCAATTAAGATGAAATAAAAATACCTTATCATTCTTCTTCAGCCACATTGGTCTTTTGTTTCTCAAGGTAACTGAAATCATTCCCATCCCCATCCCTTTACCCTAACTCTTCTGTCTGGCTGGAAAATTTCTTTCTCCAAATATTTGGCTGGCTAACTACGTTTATTTCAGAAGCCAATTTCTCAGAAAGACTTTCTCTGTCTTTGATGTCTAAAATAGGTGTTCCTTTTCCTTCATGTCAAACTCTATCCCATTACCCTGTTTTATGTACTTAGCACTACTTAAATAGTCTTTAGTATGTATTTATTTGCTTCTTTGTTTATTTTCTCTCTGTCCTCACTGGTCTGCAAGTTTTTGGAGAAAATGGAAACTTTCGATTGGATTCACTGCTGAATCTTCCAAGCTGAGGCCAGTGCCTGGCATACTGTAGGCATGGAATGAATAAATAAATGAATAGCAGGAACTTAATAAATGTTTGTTGACTGGCTGACTGATTGACTGAATCCTAAACCACAATTGTAAAACACTGCCACTTCATGTATAATTGAAGCATTGTGGTGCAAGGAACGTGGACCAATGATCTTAATGGAGTATGTACTTAAAACATATACATCCATCAGCAGGCATTTATTAAGATCTTTCCATATGAATGGCACTGAGCTGTATGGGGCAGTCACTTATTTTGAAGGAAACACTCTGTCCATTACTTTCACCCAATTGTTCAAACTTTCTCAAATGAATAATTTTCCAGGAAAAGCCTTCTTAGTTCCAACTTTTGCAAAAAACCTGTGGAAAGTGTGGAAGTAAGTTATTTTAGCCATTTTTTTCCTTGTGTATAGAATTTTGTTCTTAAACCAGTTGTTAGGAGCATTTTATGAATGTCTTTGCTAGATTTGAGAAATTCTGAAACCAAATTATTTTCTCCGACAAAGTATAATACAACTGGCATAGTAAAAATACACTTTTTTGGTAAATAGGTACATTCTAAAAAATGATAATGTAGCCAACTCTATTTTTAGAAACAGAAAGAGTGGCCCTGTGTTAGATATTTGAAAGTGTGAGTAACTGGGCATAAACGGTCACACCACTGGCATTTAACCAGGTAATCCTTTTGATAAATGCGTATTAAAATATATCACAAATTAAATCTGAACACATATGTTTTTATGTGTAAACAAATTTGAACCCAGAGTAGAACATCCTATGGGAGCACAGCTGAATGAACAGTACTTAAAGATAGAGCAGTCAAACCACCCTAAGAACTCCCTTACCCCCCCGCCCCACCATGCACAGAGTGGAAAACAGAATACTTTATGATAGCTGTGATCTAGGACTGTTTCTAGGACCTTATATTATTTCTTTTCTGTTTTGTTCTATTTTGGTTTTGATGGGCATGTTAGGACAGACAAATCAAGAAGGGAATCAGCCTGTTCTGGAGTTCAAGGTTGCACTACTTTGAGCGCAAATGGTTCACTGCAGCAAAATCACTCCTTTCTGAAAGGAGACAATGGAGACAGAAGCAGACGATGGCAGAGTGTAGGTGGGAAGGGGTTCAGTGATGCTGACTGTCTGTCATCTCTGCTCCCGATCTTCTGGCTCTCCTTCTTAAAAGTGAATACTATATACTTAGTGACAGTGACAATCAAATGTTTCTGGTAATTTTGTCTTCTAAAGTAGCAACAGGTCAAGGGAAGTAACAGTGATTCAGCGATTTCACTTATCAAATGATGGTATGTCAATTAGAGCCTGAAAGTATCAAATCCTAATCTTAAATGTTTTGCTGTAATTTATAGTGTACTATTTGTTATAGAGTCTAGAATTTAGCTTTATTTAGTATCATTTGAAGAGAAACAAGGACACTTGCATATGATGTGCAATGATATCTTTGAACTAATATTTTTATCTCTATTCTGGTGGGGCTCAGATTTGTGTCCTTATTTTAGCTGATGTTGGTCTGGAATTATATTTAGTATGTCTTAAACCATTCCCGTTCTCTGCTGTCTTTCGTGGGGATGTTCCTTTCTCTGAATCAGGGCCTTTATTACTAATCGCAAGAAATGACCAGTCTGTTGGTCTACAGTGTCTCCATATGCAGATCATAAATATTCTGCTCACTAACCTATTGGAAGGATACAGTTCTCCTATGCGTTCTGTCTGTTACCTGCTGGCCTCCAGTAACTTACCACTGTGAGAGTGACTTCTGTTTGGGTTTCCAGGTCCTGAAGCTCTGTTTCTGAGCACTCTACTTACTGTCTTTGGGTTCTTCATGGTCAGCGCTCTGCCTGCCTGGGAGGCTGGGGAGGATTTTTTGATGGAACAGGCACTCCTAGGTTGAGTCAGAGCTGAAAGTGAGTGGTTGCCATTATATCTCTTGGGGAAGGCAGTTAAAATCCTTTTCTGGGGATAGCAGCTCTTGTTTCTATGCTTAAATCATTTTATGTCCATTGTGAGCTACACAATGAATGTTGGTATTTTAAAAAAAACGCACACCATCCAGACTGGGTTGTCTACATTTTTTCAATTAAAAGTTTCTCTATTACTAAATATTTCTGCATTTTCCCTCACATTGATAACTAAAAATTAAAAACTGAAAGCCCTGAAACTTATATAATGAAAATAAATATCTAAGGCATCATCTGAAAAATCAAGATTAAATTCAAGCTGCTACAGTGTATTATATTTTACTTTCCTGAAAGTCAGATCTCCTGAAAGGCACTTTTGATAAATTTCATCAGATTTTTTACTAATCATAATTCAACTTAACAAATATTTTTAGCCTATCTGCTATCTACTTTGTTCTGAGCTGGATACTGGCGTATGTAAAATCAGTACAAAAGGGCTTCTCCACTCAAGAAATTTATAATCTAATTAGAATATGCTAATATATAGGTGTACATATGTGTGTGTATATGAAATAATTAGATAAAATTCAGGATAATATATGTCTATATTAAAATAAGGTATCTAGACAATAAGTACAATAGGATGTCATAATAATGATAGCATTTTGAACAGTTTCTTCAATGTGCTAGCCATTTTTTCTGATTTTTTCATCTCAGCTGTGAGGCTTTGACTCAGTTTGGGAAAAAACGTCTTCAACAAAACAATTTTAAACCTATGGCTTCTTGGTATCCACTATTATTGCTTTTCTCTCCATGTGATAAAGGGGCGATGTGTTCCTTTATCATCTTCTTACTCTGGAGTCACCGAACCACTTTTTTGCTGTCTTGTCTTCCTGCCGGTTGCATCTCATTTCTTTTTCTTTTTCTTTTTTTTTTTAATTTATTTTTTTAATTTCAGAATATCATGGGGGTACAACACTTTGGCCATTCACATTGCCCCTGTTCTGCCCGTGTCAGAGCCACAATCGTGGTCGTCTCCCAAACTGTGCTCCCCACATCCATTCAGTGAGAGTTTTTCCCATCCCTTCCACCCCCCTCCCGCCCGCCCGCCCTCAGATGAATGTTATTGCCCTGTGTGATGTAAGTGTTCATCAGTTAGTACCAGTTTGATGGTGAGTACCAGTGGTGCTTGTTTTTCCAATCCTGTGACACTTCGCTTCAAAGAATGGGTTCTAGCTCCAACCAGGATAATACCAGATGTGTTAATTCACTATTGTTCCTTATTGCTGTGCATCTCATTTCTTATTTTGGTTTTCCTGACTGCATTCCAAAAGGTTGACCTAAAGTCAAGTTATTTAGTTTCCTGGGAAAAATAATTTCTTTCTTACCCTTGTCACCATGTTCTCCAGCTTCAGGTTTAAATTTTAATTTACTAATATTTGTATAGTTCCATCATGTTCCCACTTAAGGATGGCATAAGGTACCAAACATTTCTTTTCCTTAAAATATTTTTTTCCATTTTATAACTCTAGAATTGTAAGTTGCCATCATAGTGTAACACATTTCTAAAAAAAATATAGTTGACACAAATCTACAAATATGATATTCAGAATGTGTACTATAATAAAAACTTAAACTACATCCTTAGCTGAAAATTGTTCCTTTCTTGATGAAGTCATAAAACTCCATCTCATGCTATATTTAATGCTTTTGTAAAGAGAAAATTTTGGAAAAAAGAATCTGAAAGTGTGCCTAGCTGGAATAATAGAAAAAGAGCGTAGTACATCATGAATCAATCTAAGTTTAGTTTTGAGGAAAGCAAAATGACCAGCATGGACAACGGAATGTTTCAAGCACTATAAAATGTATTGAGTTCCAGAAACCAGACGATTTTGTGTAAAATGCCCTTCAGATTCATTTTCCCCATGATAATAAACAGTGGGAAAATGTGCTAAAATGCAGAAAAAATTATATTCTGAGAAGCATATTATATCGGAGAAATGATAGTGTCATAATTGATTTCATAAAAATACTCTCAGAAAAGTAAACGATACAGCTAGTATGATGCTTAAAATGGCATATCTAGCTATCAGTGGTCAATAAGAAACAACTGAAAAATGCATCAAAAAGTTTGGGAAAAAATCTCCAAGTGAAACTTCTAAAACCAAACCCTGAAATCACACTGGCATATGTGATTAAGATGAGATTTCATATTGTGCACCCTTATTTATTCTGATAATGTGTTTGTTGATGGTTCATGTATCCTTCATGGCTCTGCTCAAAGTCACCCCTCTAAAAAGCCTATCGACTTCTACTTCTTTCATGAGGCTTGATCTTTTACTTTAATTTAGATTTTTTTGGCCTTGACATTTTTTATTCATATATTAATTTTATTTATTTTATTTCCTGGAAGCCATTTAAACTCTTTGCAGAATAAGGCAAATATTTATGAATATATTTTAACAAACATAAATATGCATATTAATCAATCTGAGGATAATGATATATGGATTGTGGCTTTATAGTCTAAATGGTCAGAGAAACATATGCCATTCAAGTTTTGCTTTATCTAGAAAAATAACTTTAAAATTGGTAATTATAAATATAAAAACAACTAACAATTATACCTAAACTATTCATTTACAATATGATTTGACATATAAAAACAGACTAACAGAATAATTGTTATAAATGAATCTAAGAATTTAAGGTAATAATGCTAAGGTTAGGTTAAATGATTTATTTAGATCTTTTGCCTTTGTTTGAGAGGTAGCTCCTACAAATATTAATTTTGTGATGTCAGGCAATTTATTTAATCTAGGCCTCATTTTTTCTTATCTGAAAAATTGGGAAATTAATTGTATCTACCTCATAGAATTGTTTTGAGGATTAAATGTGTTAATATTTTAAAGTGTTTGGATCAGTAAGCAAGTACAGGCACATCTCGTTTTATTGTGTTTTGCTTTACTGAGCTTCACAGATATTGCTTTTTTGACCAATTGAAGGTTTGTGGCAAACTTGAGTCAACCAAGTCTATCAGTGCTATTTTTCCAACAGCAAGTGCTCACTTTGTTTCTCTGTGTCACATTTTGGTTATTCTCTCAATATTTCAAACTTTTTCATTACTATTATATCTGTTAATGGTGATCTGTGATCAGTGATTTTGATGCTTCTGTTGTAATTGTTTTGGAGTGCCACAAACCGGGCCCATATAAGATAGTGAATTTAATCAATAAACATTGTATGTATTCTGACTGCTCCACTGTCTGGCTTTTCCCTGTCTCTCTCCCTCTCCATTGGCCTCCCTGGTCTCTGGGACACACTAATATTGAAATTAGGCCAATGAACAACTTTAAAATGAACTCTAAGTCTTCAAGTGAAAGGAAGAGTTGCACGTCTCTTACTTTCAATCAGAAGCTAGAAGTGATTAAGCTCAGCGAGGAAGACACATTAAAAGCCACAGATAGACTGGAAGCTAGGCCTCTTGTGCCAAACGGTTAGCCAAGTTGTGAATGCAAAGAAAAGAATCCTTGAAAGAGATTACAAGCAGTACTCCAGTGAACACACGAATGATAAGAACGTGAAACAGCCTTTTTGTTGATATGGAGAAAGTTTTAGTGGTCTGGACAGAAGATCAAACCAGCCACAGCATTCCCCTAAGCCAAAGCCTAATCCATAGCAAGGCCCTAGCTCTCTTCAATTCTATGAACACTGAGAGAGGTGAGGAAGCTGCAGAAGAAAAATTTGAAGCTGGCAGAGGTTGGTTCATAAGGTTTAAGGAATGAAGCTGTCTCTATAACATAAAAGTGCAAGGTGAAGCAGCAAGTGCTGATGTAGAAGCTGCAGCAAGTTATCCACAAGATCTAGTTAAGAACATTGATGAAGGTGGCTACACTAAACAGCAGATTTTCAATGTAGGTGAAACAGCCTAACATTAGAAGAAGATGCCATCCAGGACTTTCATAGCTAGAGAGGAGAAGTCAATGCCTGGCTTCAAAGCTCCAAAAAGGACAGGTTGACTTTCTTGTTAGGGGGTAATGCAGCAGGTGACTTTAAGTTGAAGCCAATGCTCACTTACCATTTAAAAAATTCTAGGGCCATTAAGAATTATGCTAAATCTACTCTACTTATGCTGTATAAATGGAAAAACAAAGCCTGGATGACAGCACATCTGTTTACAGCATGGTTTACTGAATATTTTAAGCCCACTGTTGAGAACTACTGCTCAGAAAAAAAGATTCCTTTGAAATATTACTGCTCATTGACAATACACTTAATCATCCAAAAGCTCTGATAGAGATTAATGTTGTTTTCATGCCTGCAGCCCATGGATCAAAGAGTCATTTCAACTTTCAAGTCTTGTTGTTTAACAAATACATTTCATAAGGTTATAGCTGCTGTAGATAGTGATTCCTCTGATGGATCTGGGCAAAGTTAATTGAAAACATTCTGGAAAGCATTCACCATTCTAGTTGCCATTAAGAACATTTGTGATTCATGGGAGGCAGTCAAAACATCAACATAAACAGGAATCTGGAAGAAGTTGATTCCAACCCTCAGTGGATGACTTGGAGGGGTTTAAGACTTCAGTGGAGGAAGTCACTACAGATGTTGTGGAAATAGTAACAGAACTAGAATTAGAAGTGCACTCTGAAGATGTGACTCAAATGCTGCAATCTCATGATAAAACTTTAATGGATGAAGAATTGCTTTTTATGAATGAGCAAAGAAAGTGGTTTCTTGGCATTGAATCTACTCCTGGTGAAGATGCTGTGAACATTGTGGAAATGACAAGGATTGTCAGTTTATTACATAAACTTAGTTGATAAAGCAGTGACAGGGTTTGAGAGGATTGACTCCAATTATGAAAAAAGTTCTACTATGCGTAAAATGTTATCAAACAACATGTTATGTTACAGAGAAATCTTTTGTGAAAGATAGAGTTAATCAATGTGGCAAACTTCATTGTTGTCTTATTTTAAGAAATTGCCACAGCCAACCCAGCCTTCAGCAATCACCACCCTAATCAGTCAGCAGCCATCAATATCAAGGCAAGACCCTCCACCAGCAAAAAAGATTACAACTCACTGAAGATTCAGATGATTGTTAGCAGTTTTTAGCAATAAAGTATTTTAAAATTAAGATATGTATGTACACTGTTTTTTTCAGACATAAAGGTATTGCACACTTAATAGACTATAGTATAGTGTAAACATAACATTTACATACACTGGGAAACCAAAAAATTAATGTGACTTTCTTTATTGCAATATTTGCTTTATTTCAGTGGTCTGGAACCGAACCTGGAATATCTCCAAGGTATGCCTGTACTTAAACATTATCTAAGTGTTTGCATATTATTATCCATCTTCCAATTCAATGATTCTCTCTCCAGCTATTCTCTCTCCACCAAATATATTGGTTCATATAATGATAATGATTATCTCTTCAGCTATTTCAAATAAATCCATCCATTGCTTTAGATTTCAATTAATGAAATTTCCAATTATTGAAGTTCACTTATTTTCAAATCTCATTGTTCATTTTGTTTGTTGTTTTGCTTTTTGCTTATATTTTCAAACAAAAACTTTTCTTAGGTATATTAAACATGATTATTTTATAATCTATGTTCACAAAAAACCTCAAGTCTGAGACTAGGTGAATTTAAATTCTGGGCTTGAGGGTTTTTGGATTGTCTGGGAAGAATGGATTTAGGCGGGGAATGCAAAGAAGGGCTGACTTTTGATTGGGAATTTTCAAGGAAAATTTTCTTTCTGTTTCTCTCCACCCAGTGCCGAATGTTCAAGGTAGGTAGTTTAACTTGCTGTCATTTGAAGCTGGGAGTGGACATTGATTTATTTCTAATTCATTCTTTTTTTGAGTTCTAAGGATGTGTTCTTTATACAGGGGTTTGCTATTAGACCCTCTTCCGCCTTTTGGTGAGCATCATTTCCCTCAGCTCTGGGAGGCCTTGAAAAAAAATCAAAGTTCAAGTGCTTTCGAATTCAGCAAATGCACTTGGATCTTCAGCTAACTTTAGTATTTTACTTACCTCTCTAGGTTTCTGTTTTCAGGTTTGGGACTCAAAGTAATGCTACTTTCTTGTCAGCACAATGGTAATTTAAAACAAATGTATTTGATATTTTATCTAGCATTTTTATTGTTTTCAGTGGGACGGTTGATCAACATATCTACACCACTATAGTGGTAGAAACAGAAGTCTATTCACATGGTACTATTTTTAGTGGAACTCAGTGCACATGATTGAATTAATTCTAATTCTTGGTTCATGAGAAAAATTTAACAGTGGCTCATATATTGTCTCTTTTTTCTATTATATTTATTCATCCTCTGTTCCATGTACTTATTTTTAAGTGATATAATAAACACCTGTTAATCTTCTTCTAACATGAGAACTAGAATACTCACTTGAATTCACATCTCACATGGCAAAACTCTTTGGTGGGTCAAGCATTGCTCTCTTTTATTTTTCTATTTATTTTTTCATTCTGTGTATGTGTATATTTTTATGTAGCATTATTGAGATATAATTCATATACCACCCTTTAAAAAATGTATAACTCAATGGTTTTTAGAATATTCACAGTTATGTAACCATCACCACTAATTTTAGCCAATTTTCATCACCTCAAAAAGAAATTCTGTATGTATTAGCAGTCACTCCCCATTCTCCCCTTGCTCTAGGCCCTGCAACCACTGATCTACTTTCTGTCCTTAAGGATTCACCCATTCTGGACATTTCATATAAATGGAATCATATGATATATGGTATTTTGTAAGTATCTTTTCTCACTTAGCATAATGTTTTCACGGTTCATCCATGTTGTAGTGTGTATCAGTACTTCATTCCTTTTATGGCTGAATAATATTCTGTTGTGTGGATGTGCTACATTGTGCTTCTATGAACATTTGGGTATACAATTTTGTGTTGACATGTATTTTCATTTCTCTTGGGTATATACCTAGATGTAGAATTCCTGGGTTATATGGTAACTTCATGTTTAACTATCTGAAGAATTTACAAATTGTTTTTCAAGGTGTCAGCCCCAGTTTGCAGTCCCTCTAGGATTGTATGAATTTTCCAATTTCTGTACATCTTTGCCAATACGTGTTATTATCTGCCTTTTGACTATGGCCATCCCCGTATATATGAACTGCTACTTCATTGTGGTTTTGATTTGCATTTTCCAAATTGCTAATGATGTTGAGCATCTTTTTATGTGCTTATTGGTCATTTCCATGTCTTTGCAGAGATTTTTATTCAAATGTTTGCTCTTTTAAAATTGCCTTATTTTTTAAAAATTATTGAGTTGTAAGAGTTCTTTATATACTCTGTATACAAAACCTTTGTCAGATATATAACTTGCAAATATTTTCTTCCATTCTGCGGGTGTTTTTTTTCACTTTCTTGATAGTGTTCTTTGAAGCACAAAAGTTTTTAATTTTGATGAGGTGCAATTTATCTATTTTTCATTTGTTGCTCATTCTTTTGCTGTCATACCTAGGAACCTATTGATCAAATCTGAGGTCATAAAGATTTATCCTTATGTTTTCTTCTAAGAGTTTTATAGTTTTAGCTCTTAGGTCTTTGATCTATTTTGAGTTAATTTTTGCATATGGTATGAGATAAGTGTCCAATATATTCTTTTCCATGTGGCTATCCTGTTGTGCCAGCATAATTTGTTGGAAAGACTATTCTTTTGCTCAGTGAATTGTCTTAACAGCTTTTTCAAAAATCAATAAATGTGAGGGTTTATTTTGGAACTCTAAATTCTATCCCATTGCTCTATATGTCTATCCTACACCACTCTATCTGTCTATCCAGCCTCATTCTATCTTGATTACAATATCTTTGTAGTATGTTTTGAAATTAAAATGTGAGTCCTCCAACTTTGCTCTTTTTTTGCCTATGATTGTTTTGGCTATTTGGGGTTTCTTGCAATTACATATGAATTTCAGAATTCTTCTAAAGTAGCTTCTAAATTTGTACAAAAAGCCAGCTCGGATTCTGATAGATTGCATTGAATCTATAGATCAATTTGAGGAGTATTACCATCTTAACCATATTAAGCCTTCCAATATATGAACATGGAATGTCTTTCCATTTACTTAGGTCTTATTTAATTTCTTTTAACAATATTTTGTAGTTTTCAGAGTATAAGTTTTAAACTCTTTTGTTAAATTTATTCTTAGGTATTTTATTCTTTTCAGTGCTATTATAAATGGGATTATTTCTTAATTTCATTTTTGGATTGTTTGTTGCAAGTGCATAGAAATATGAATAGTTTTATATATTGTATCTGACAATATTGCTAAACTCATTTATTATAATAACTTTTACTCAGTCATTCAGAGTCTTCAATATAAAACATATAATTTGTGAGCAAAGATAGTTTTAATTCTTGCTTTCCAATATAAATGTCTTTTATTTCTTTTTCTTGCTTAACTACTCTGGCTAGAACCTCTTGTACATTCTTAAATAGAAATGATAAGAATCAGCATTCTTTTCTTGTTCCTGATCTAAGGAAGGAAACCATCCAGTCTTTCATCATTAAGTTGTGATGTTAGCTGTGGGTTTTTTATAGATGCTCTTTATAAGGATTAGTAAGTTCCTTTCTATTTTAGGTTTGTTGAGTATTTTTAATCACAAAAGAGTTTTGGGTTCTGGCAAATGCCTTTTTAGTATCTATCAATATGATCAGGTGCTTTTGTTTTTTATTCTATTGAAATGGTGTATTACATTTTATAATTTTGGGACATAACATCAACTTCATATTCCTGGGAAAGATCTCACTTTGTAATGGTATGTAATTCTTTTTACATATTTGCTGAATTCAGTTTGCCAATATTTTGTTGAGGAATTTTGCATCTGAGTTAATAAGAGATATGGGTTCTGTATTCTTTTCTTGTGATATCTTTGGTTTTGGTATCAGGGCAATACTAATCTCATAGAATGAGGTGGGAATTTTTATCTTCTCTACTATTTTTTGGAAGAGTTTGTGAAGAATTGGTATTAATTCTTCTTTAAATGTTTGGTAGAATTCACCAGTGACGCTACCTGGGTCTGAGTTTTTCTCTGTGGTAAGTTTTTGATTATTTTTTCAATCTTTTTACTTGTTTTAAGTTTATTCAGTTTGTCCTTTTCTTCTTGATTCAGTTTTGATATTTTGTGTCTTTCTAAGAATTTGTCTAATTCCTCTCTTATCTAATTTATTGGCATATAGTAGTTCATAGTGTTCCTTTATAATTCTTCTTATTTCTGTAAGGTTGTTAGTAATATCTTCTGTTTCATTTCTGCTTTTAGAAATTTGAGTCTCCTTTTTCTTTCTTGGTCAGTCTAGCTAAAAATTTGTCAATTCTGTCAGTTTTTTGGTTTCATTGATTTTTCTTTTTTTCTTTCTATTCTCTATTTCACTTATTAACACTTCTAATCTTTAGTATTTTCTTTATTTTGCCTTCTTTAGGTTCACTTTGCCTTCTATATTTTCCAAAGATTTATCTCAGAAGCTTAGGTTATTGATCTTTCTTCTTTTTAACATAGGCATTTACAGCTATAAATTTCCCTGTAAGTACTGCTTTGCTTGTATCCCATAAATTTTGTTATGTAGTATCTTCAGTTTCATTCATCTCAAATTATTTTCTAATTTTCCTTTTGATTTCTTCTTTGACTTATTGGCTATTAAGAGTATATTTCTTAATATTCACATATTTGTAAGTTTCTCAAATTTCTTTCTGTTATTGGGTTCTAATTTCATTATATTGTAGTTGGAGCATATACTTTGTATTATTTCTGCCCTTTTAAATTTATTGAGGTTTATTTTATCTTTAATTTATTGCCTAATGTATGGCGTATCCTGGAGAATATTTCATGTGCACTTGAGAATAAATATTCTGCTGCTGTTGGGTGGAAAGTTCTACATATGTCTGTTCAGTCTAGGTGGTTTACAGTGTTGTTCATGTGTTCTATTTCTTTGTTAATTTTCTTCTTAGTTGTTCTACTCATTATTGGAAGTGAGGTGTTAAAATTTCCAACTCTTATTATTGAATTTTCTATTTATCCCTCCATTTTGGCCAGTTTTTGCTTCATCTACATTGGTGATCTGTTGTTAGGTGCATATATGTTTATGATTGCTCTGTTGATGAATTTACCCTTTTATTATTGTTAAATATTCCTCTTTGTCTCTATTAACATGTTTGTTTTAAAATCTATGTGGTCTAATATTAGCATAGCCACTCCAGCTTTCTTGTGGTTGCTGTTTGCATGATATATCTTTTGTATCTTTTTACTTTGAATTTATTTACATCTGTATTAGTTTGCTAGAGCTACCATAACAAAATGCCACAGATGGATGGCTTAAACAACAGAAATTTATTTTCTCATGGTTCTAGAGGCTAGAAGTCCAAGATTAAGGCATTAGCGGGATTTTTTTTCCCCTGAAGTATGTATATGTTGGTGTACTTAATGTCCCATATTTCCCTAAAGCTCTGTTCATTTTTCTCTTTTTCTTTGCATAATTTTTATCAATTTATCTTCAAGTTTGCTAATTCTTTCTTCTGCCAATTCAAATCTACAATTGAGCACTTCTCATAAATTTTTCATTTCAGTTATTATACTTTCTGACTCCAGAATTTCCATCTTCTCCTCCTCCTTCTTCTTAATAATTTCTACCTCTTTATTGATATTCTTTACCTGATATGACCTTGTCATTATACACTTCTTTACTTATTTAATCATGGTTTCTTTTGGTTCTGTGAAGTTATTTATAATGGCTTCTTTTAGGGGTTTGTTTGTTAAATTTAACATCTGGTGCCTCTTACAGGCAGTTTCTTTTGCTTGCTTTCCCCCCCAGTGTATAGGTCATGTTTTCCTGTTTCTTTGCATGTCTCATAATTTTTTTTGGAAATTGGACATTTTATATAATATATTTTAGCAACTCAGCACTAGTCACCTCCTTATGGGGCTTGTTATAGATATTTTCTTGGTGGGTTTTTTTTTGTGTATGTGCGACTAACTATTACTATAGTGAAATCTATTCTTCCCATGTAGTCTAAAGCCTCTCATGTTGCTCCTCAGGGGACACAAGCTTGGGTGTGCTCACAGCCACTCTGAGATGACAGTGGTTTTGGTGGTTGATCACGCTATTGTTTTCAACAGTGCCCTGTGGCATAAATTGCTCCACAGATTTATCCAATCAAATTTGATTGCCTTTGAAGGGGTAGTTTCTGAGTTCAGTGTTTGAAGACTTTTTATTTTTTATTTTGGCCCCAGGAGGGCTCCTCCCAGCTGTCTCTTTCCTTGGTTCTCTTAGGCAAACTAGCTAGCTGACAGTGTAGCCCATATGTCCAATGAATCTGCCAATCTTTTCCACACTTGGTTGCAAATGAAGTCAGTTTTTTGGGAAGAGGTTAGGAGCTATCTATTTTTCTGCCTGCTGTCCCCTTAGGTAAAATCTCTGAGCCAATGCTCAGGAGCTGGGTTATGGATAATGGTGTGTTCTCTGTGTCACACTCCCAGTTTAGGAGCTGAACACTCATTGGAGGGGGCAGAAGTCTCAGGTCTTCTTGGCTTGCTTGTGTGTAACCTCCACCTCTGAACCAGGGCAAGGGTAATCAGGGCCCCAGTACCTTCAGTGGTGCCTAACACAATATAGAGCCTCCTTCCCATGAGTAGGGACTAGACAGAAGAAGGGTGCTCCACCTCTTGGCCATACTCACCTAGAACTTAGAATCAACAACTTGTAGCTGGGGGAATGGTGAGAAATGCTGACCTCTGCCTTTCTTGGGAAGAGAGCCCTCTGACTGGGAGCTGGGTAGGAGAGGGAACCTTGTGTTCTGGGCTGCACCAGTCTGGAGTGAAGTTTCTATCTCACTGAGCTGGGGGAAAAGAGGAAGGAAAGAATGTGTTTTGGCTCAAATACCACAAACTCTTGACATTCTAACCACATTTTAGTAGATTTTTTATTGAACAACTGTTTCTTCATTTGCTGTATGCCCTTAGGACAGTGGTCCCCAACCTTTTTGGCACCAGGGACTGGTTTCATGGAAGACAATTTTTCCATGGATTGAGGGGGGATGGGAGGGATGGTTTTGGGATGATTCAAGTGCATTACATTTATTGTACAAACCTCTCTGCTAGTGATAATCTGTATTTGCAGCCACTCCCCAGCACTAGCATCACTGCCTTAGATCCACCTCTGGTCATTGGGCGTTAGATTCTCGTAAGGAGTGTGCAATCTAGATCCCTCACATGCACTGTTTACATACTCCCATGAGAACCCAATGCTACTGCTGATCTGACAGGAGGCGGGGCTCAGGTGGTGATGCGAGTGATGGGGAGCAGTTGTAAATACAGATGAAGCTTTGCTTGCTCACCTACTACTCACCTCCTGCTGTGTGGCCCGGTTCCTAACTGGCCATGGACTGGTACTAGTCCATGGCCCATAGGTTGGGGACCACAGCCTTAGGACCATTTCCAGAGACTTTAAATGTTTATTCTTTTTTACATAATTTTTCACTAATTTTTCTGGCAATGGGGAAGGGGAGAGTCCATGGAGCTCCTCATGCTGTCATGCTAGAAACAGAAGCCATGTGTTTACTTTTAAATGACATAATAAACACGTGTGATAGAAATGATATTATAAACACATGTGGAATAGATCATCGACACTCATTGCCCCTCTCTATGTTCTCTTTATTTATACCATCTCCCTACTTTCCCCACCTCTCAAGGTGACCAAGATTTTTTCCTTTTTATTTTATTTTATCATTTTTCATTGACAAATAATAGTTATATACATTTATGGGGTACAATTGATGTTTTGATATATGTATACATTATGGAATGATAAAATCAAGCAAATTAACAGATCCAGCATCTCGCATACTTTTTCCTTGTGGTGTGAACATTTAAAATTTGCTTTCTTAGTATTTTGAAATACATATTATATAAACTATAGTCACCATACTGTGTAATAGATTTCAAAAATGTATTCCTTCTGTCTAACTGAAATCAAAGGGACCAAGTTTTGAAAATTTATGTTTAGTATTCCTTTCATCTTAAAAATCATTTAATCAATTAACTTATATGCCTAAAATGTGTAATATTTAATATTAATTCTTTTAAAGATAACTTAAAGACTGTTGATTCAATGTAGCATTCTGGGACTCAATTTTTTTACTCATTATATTACTAAGATTTTTCTATATTACAGTATATAGCTGTAATTAATTTGTTTTTACTTCTATATAACATTCCACAGGGTGAATTTATCATGTTTATAAATCCATTCTCCTTTTGATGTGTAGTGGGTTGTTCTTAGTTTTTCTTTTCATTCAGTCTTTAGCCCATTCTATTACGACTTTCAACTGTAGCACTTAACAGAAATTGGTGACAGTGGGTCATTAATTATTTCTATGTTGCCAAATCGACTGGACACTTTTCAGTCCCCATCTTTTAAGACCACACATTACCATTCAACTGAGTTGGTCTCTCCCTCCTTGAAAATCTTACTTTCTTGGCTCCCATGATACTTCTCTTCTGGGTTATCGTCTTCCTCTCTGATGTCTTCTTCATAATCTCCTTTGTCCTTTCCATCTTCTTCACAAGGCCTCCAGATGGTGCTCCTGAGGGCCTAATCCTGGGAACTCTTCTCTCACTTGACTTTCTGTCCTTCAATGTGGAAAAATATCACCTTGGGGTGCTTATTGAAATATAAATTCTAGGTTTCTAGCCCCCCAAAATTCTGATTTAGTAGGTATAGGATGAGATACCAGAATTTGCATTTTTAACAAGCACCCATCTCTGAGTGGATTTAGGTAGTTCTCAGAATTTATTCTACTGTCTCTTGTCCCACAAAAAATTCCTTGCTTTGCTCAATTTGTGGTGTGCTTTAGTTGTTTTATGAAAGTTTAATTTTTTTCAGAAATCACTGTCACTGATAACACAGTTGAAAATCCCTACATCTAAAATTGCATTTTAACAGTGCAGAATAGTTGTCAAGCCAGAGTTCTATAATCTTTCCTACAACTTGTTGATAGTACCAGTGGAGCTGTGTGGCAGGTCCATTGGTTACCAGTAGTGCTGGGATATCTTTTATAGTGGTGCTGGTCAGGCTAAACAACTCTTTGAAGCAAAGGGAACTAGAAAAGCTCAAGAAGAGTAGCTGCCTCATATGGAAAAGCTGATTGATAGAAAGTCTTTCTCTGGTATTTATAGTTTTGAGAAATGTGGTGTTGATGGTGCAAGATGGTGCTAATAGGTAGGCAGGGGTCTGTATATTAGGGTCTCATTGGCCACATTAAGGACTTTTGTCTTAGATTGGAATAAGATGCCACTGGAGGGTTTTAGATATAGTGATAAGGTGGAGGCAGAAGGTCCCATGATTTTAAAAATACATTTTGGAATGATCAAGCTGGCTGCATGTAGTGAATAAAATGAGTGTGGAGTTCAATTACGTGTATTGGTTCGGGGAAACTAATTAGGAGGTTATTGTTGAAGTCAAGGAGAGAGGGACTATAGCTTGAATCAGAGTGGTGGTAATAGAGATGGAATTTGATTCCAGAGGTCATCATGATTACAATCAACTGGGCTTGTAATTGGGTCGGATATGGGAAATAAGGGAAAAAGAGGTTTGAGGAACTTTCAGGCTCCTGGCCGGTACTGTTGGATGAATGGAAGTACTATTGACTGAGCAATGCAATGAGGCTAAAGGAGGCTCGTTGGGACCTTTGATCCAATGAGCAGTGGTGTCTTCAGATCTGAACGACAGTGACCTACATAGAGTCCTGTTGTGTGCTTTCCTCTTTTAGTGATGGACAAGTGGGAACGTCTCCTTTCTATTCACGTTTGTTCATTTCTCTTATCCCTGCGGCAAGGATGAGGAGAGGGTGCTGACGGTTGTTGTGTCCCGGAGAGAGAGTGCCTTGGCCGTCTCTCTCTGGTTTCAAGTGCAAACATCCAGGAAATAAATTAATTGGCCCAATTTGCTCAGATGGCTGTCCTTGGGCTAATATCAACAGTGGCCAGATGGATGGGTCGATGTAAGAGCACAGCAGCTTCTGTGGGAACCATGAGTGGAAGTGGGTGGAAAAAATTCAGGGATTGTGGACGTATTCTATGGTAGGTGTCCACAGTATTCTTGTTCAGAAGAGCTGAAAAAGCAATTCATTCTCCGCAGGCCAATGGCAATTTAGTGATGTTTGCCTGATCTTGTTTCGGGTAGAACACAAGCACCCATAGTATTTTCCTTAGTACTACTATAAAGTGCTATGAAGTACTTGCCTTAGTGCTCTAAAGTACTATAAAGTACTCGCTGTGTACACTGAAGTCTGGAATGAATTGTACTTTCTGAGTTAATGCACATGAACATTTTACTTTCCTACATTGTGATTTTTCTTTTGTAGTGCTCCACCTCATAAAACTGACAAAAAAGAAAGTTGGATGTAGTAAATGTGATAAAATGCCATCTTGTCACACCAAGAAATTATGTTTGTTCTATAAAAATATGGGTGGTGTGTACTTCCAATTATGTGTATGAGAAACCCCCAGTACTCCAGTCTTTTGTTCCAGTATCCTGTGGCCTTCCTCACCCCCTCTCTAAAATCTTATTCATTTTACTTTAGGAAATGTTAAATGATGTCTTTGAGCCAGAACTCATTCACTTGGGTAAGCATTCCATCATTCCACTGGGGTTAAATGAGTATAAAGATTATGATGATTCCTAAGAAGGAAAATGAAAAACTAAATTGGTTGTGACTATGAAGGAAAAAATTGAAACACAATTGCTAGACTATAGATGATTTAGGCAAAGGGGAAAAGCCAATTATCCTTGTTGAAAGATTATAGGCAATAATTTTAAAAGCTTTTCTATTTGCATAATCATTTTGCGTCAGCGTAGGATTGTTTATCTCTCTTTATATGACCATATTGATAAATTGTAAATTGTGCTTCCTACAATAGTGACACACATAAAATGTCCTCTTTTCTCCAAGTAAACACACTGTTTTATGACTTTTTAAAAGGCTTTTTTACTTTGATTTTTAATTACATATATTGCTCATGTTTCTGTTGCATTATGTTTTCTTTGGGAAAATCAAGATGCTGTTTGGTGTACAGAAATATTGAAATTAAGAGATAAAAATGTCTTGTGTGTATTAAGCATTTTGAGATTTTTTTCTAAATTATAGCAACTCCTAATTAGAAGTGTATTATATATTGCACTAATGGGTGAATAACCAAAAAAATGAAAACCACTAGCTAGGATTATTTTGCTATTCCCATTTTATCATGGAGTATAAATCTTTTCAAATGCTGGATTTATATAAGATAAGTCATATTTCGTATGTTTTTTACCACTCTCCTGTTTTTCATTCACTGTAGTTGTGGACACATTTTGAGTCAATATTCTGAAAGTTTTTTGAATTATCCCTTGAGTTAGGAGCAATTTTAGAATAAGGAGAAATGTATAGAGTCTTCTATTATATGTTTTCCATAGGTAATGAGAAAAGAATAATAGAGAGAGGAGAGGGAGTTTCAATACATATTTTTCTCACTGTTGATACTTTAATTCTATTATTCATTTGTTCATTCATCAATATTTCTTGAGCATCTACTATGTTTCGGGGACTGAGGAAGCAGCAAGGAAATACAATCATTGCTTTTATGGAGCTCCCCATTAGTGTTAAAGGAAGATATGCAAACCAGTTATCACAATACAGAGTGGATTAATGCCATGACGTGGAGTGGAAGTACAGAGCAGCAATACACCAGCATTCCGGGGGATGAGGGTACCAGGGTCAGGAGAGTACCTTGAGGGAAACGTCACTTGAACTTAACATTGAGGGATGAATTGCTATCTGGGTGAAAGGAAGAGAAAGGATATTTTAGTTAGGAGGAATCGCATGTACACAGGTGCGGAAAAGCTAAGCTCATTGAGGGTACTGCATGTGGCTTTCCATAGCTAGAATCTTCGATGCCTGTGAGGGGTGGCAGGTGAAGCTTGAGAGGAATGCCGCAGCAGAAACTATTCAGAAGGTGATAGGAACCAGTCTTTCTGCCTTACCCGTGAAACACCATTAGTAACCTTTTCTTAATTTTGTGAAACTTTCCCCAAAGCAATTTTCTACCTTGAAAGTCATGATAAGTCAGATTTGTACAGTTTTGAGTTTTCCTGATTAATGGTCAATTCTCCATTTCACTTTGCGATGAGTAGGCCTGGCCCAAGCGTCGTGACTATTTCTTTAAGCTGGTAAGCCAAATACAATTCCGTTTCTTCAGTCTTAAATACCAGTGAGTGCTATTGTGAATTGATGAATCCCTGTTATTTGTGAAATTACCTCTATTGTTGCAGTCTGATAAATTACTAACAGATACACACCACAAAAATGCCAGGCACTCCGGCTCATTTAACTGCTTTCATTGGCATTTTATTCTTTTCCCCCATGATTACTGTCATTTTTATTTTTATTTTTTTAGCTCTGTGTTAAATCACCATCTAATTATGCATCATCACAGCAACTCATAACCATTGAGTGTGTCTCACTCCTAAATTCTAAAAGCGATTCTGTTGCATCAGGCTCACAATGAAGGTGTTGTCGCTTTTCTTGACCTTGGTTTACCCTCTCGGTGTTTGGGGTTTTCAGTTCCACGATGGTGGTGGGAATCTGCTGAGAGCGAGCAGTGTGCTTTGGAAAAGTTCCCTGGTCACTTGGGCAAGGTGAGGAATGAGGACCAAAGCAGAAAACTTTCTCCCGGTTGTTTCATTGCCAAATTCAGATGACTTGACTTGTTTTCTAGTTGCTAATATACCTTCCTAATAAAAAGGCATTGACACCTGATGGGAATCTTGAGTTTTTGGCCAAATATGATCATTTAGGTCAAAATGCTTACTATAGTTTCAAGTGAATTAATTTCTGTTTTCTCACTTGTCAAGTGAGCACAATCCTACTGTCCTATTGCATAGAGATGTGTGAGGATAAAATGTCCTAAATTATTGCTTGCTCCCCGGTCATTAGAGGCAGACTGTTCAACATGACTTTCGTGAAATGTTATGTTTTCTTTATATGCAGTTACAATTGGAATTTGAGTCTTGGAAATTGCTCTATTGCTACTAACTGGAAAATTTCAGGTGGTAAATTTAGGGAGACATGCAGAAAGAGTATCTGTTTTGATCCTGGTGAATTCCCATTTAGAATGTGGACTCTAAGTTGAGTGGGGCATGCAGGTGGGCCATTCCCTTGTGGTCCCCTGTGTATTCTAGGGGCTCCATGATCTCCTTTTTTACTTTTTATATATTTTTATTTTAATGCCTCTATAAAAATAGTGAAGAATTTCAATAGGTTCATTTATAACCACAATTTCTTCTGGGATCATCACCTGTTCCCATTTATCAGCATTGCCAAGGAAAAGTGGTACATTTTAATTTTTATTTAATGAATAACCAGCTGCTTGAACAGATGTTTCATAAATTTAGAAGATGCCCTGAACTTCATCAGCGAAAGAACACCTACATGCTCTCTGCATATGCAACAACTGACATAAGTACTTTGCTTTCTTGACCATTAAAGTTCTTGGGATAAATAAATTATTCAACTCCCCAAATCAATAATCAATATATAATGGCAGGTCACAAAGGCACATCTGTTTTTCCCTCTGTATTTTATCTTGAGGATCATTATTCAAAAATGGAAGGCTATAATGTTGGTGCTTCTATAGACCAACTTAATATACGCCTCATCAATGTTAAGTATTTAAAGACGAAGAACTAGAGATGCTGAGATTCATCCAACTAGAAATAACAGAGTCAAGATCCAAACTCAGGTGTCTCTGACTTCTAAACACATGTTTGTTTCATCCCTACCTTCTTTTTTTAATGTACTTATATTTATTTATTGAATGCATGTAAGGTAGCTACTCGTATTAACCCCATTTTATTTTATTTATTTTTTATTTTTATTTTTTTATCAATTAAGTTTGCTTTCTTATATGCATGCGGTTGATGGTGCCTCAAAACAATTACAATAGTATCATCAAAGATCAGTGATCACATATTACTACATCAGAAAAAATAATAATGAAAAAGTTTGACATATTGTAAAAGTTACCAAAATGTGACACAGAATCACAAAATGAACACATGTTGTTGGAAAAATGGTGCTGATAGACTAGCTGGACACAGGGTTGCCACAAACCTTCCATTTGTAAAAAAATACAGTATCTGTGAAACACAATAAAGCAGAGTGCAATAAAACGAGGTATGCCTGTACTTGTACATCCATTTTTTTCTCATTTTTCTTCCCATACCCTTGACTTTTATTTTTTTTTTAAAAAAAAACCTTCTTTATCAACCAGGTATAGCTCCATGCAAATTTTCTAGTGAATGCATAAGGCATATTCTTTCATAATTCTCTAAAGAGATATGTTGTTCAAGGGACTGGAGAGAGTCCCTCTTAATAACCTCAGGATATTGACATTGATTAGAGAAAGAAAGAGTTGGGACTCATACAGAAGCAATAGAGACAAAGAGGATTTTAGATGTCATGTATCTTTAGGAAGGTGGTATCCAGTCAGATACACGCTAGGGCCTGGGGTTAATTTTTTGTGAAGGAAAAGGAATCTGAGATATGCTGGTTGGAGTGACCAGGTAGTGTCAGGGGGTTCTGCTATGTTCTAGAATGACTTTTTATGGATTAGAAACATCACCCCTGATGTCTATGGAAACATCTCCCCTCTTTGAGAAGAGTTCACTACTCTAAAGGTTAGTCATTGCTTTTCAGGCTGAAATCTTTCAAGTTACTTTGCATCTCTGAAGCAAGGACTATGCTGGGAGGTGGGAGATTAGAATGTAGTTTGTAATTTAATTTTGGAAACTTCACCGTCTTATTCCCAGTCAGCTTCACACAGACACTTGTTTAATTCAAGCAGTCATGAGTGTTTTGCTTTGTGAGAAGGGAAGTTTTTGCTGATGCTTCCTACATTCTAATTCATTTTATTCTCTTGAAATTAGTTAGAAAAGAAATAAAACATGATTTTCAATTGTTTCCCTCAATGAGCTTTTTTTTGTTCTGTCAAAGCTGAATTACTTTTCTGATGGTTCCCTGATCATTCCATGGAACCAGGTAACCTCATTTTATCATTTGCTTCTCTCATATTTACCATCTCTTGCCAAGTATCTACTCGTTCAATAGTCCTCTAATTATCTATCCATCCACCCTTTCATTAATCCATGTAGCCATTCCTTCCTTTTTTTATTAATTCAGTGAGTCATCATTCATCATTCAACTCTTACTTCCCTTTTGGTCATTATATTTACACTTTACTGAAATATTTTGTAAAAATACCAACAATTAAAATGACATATGTTTTTCACATGCATGTATTTATGTTATGGTAACAACAAAGAAGATATTATAGAAAATCCATAATTACAGACATGTATACACACTGCTGGTGTGAGTATAAATTGATGCACACTCATAAAATGCAATTTGGTAATGTTTTTCAAAATTTAAAATGTACCTACTTTATGACCCAGTGAATCCACTACCAGTAATTCATTCTAGAGGCAGGTTTGCACATACAGGCAAAGACATATGAGTAAAGATGGAAATAGAAATGTTAATCCACAGATAACCCATCTACCAACAGCAGTCTGCTAAAAATAGCTGTGTTAGTTTTTAAAAGACTATTTTCAAATTCTGTTTAAATCTTTTCCCAGTCTTGTCCCTTCAATATTAGTTTTGTGTGTTAATTATAATAGACAACAAATACAGCCTTGTAGTATAATTTGAAGTCAGGTAATGTGATACCTCCAGATTTGTTCTTTTTGCCTAAGATTGCTTTGGCTGTTTGGGTTCTTTTTTGGTTCCAAATGAAGCTTAGGATTATTTTTTCTGGACCTGTGAAGTAAGAATAATATCTGATGGGAATTGCGTTGAATCTGTAAATCGCTTTGGGTAGAGCGGGCATTCCAACGATGTTGAATCTACCAATCCGTGAGCATGAGAAGTTTTTCCATTTGTTTGTGTCATCTATTAACTCTTTCATCAGTGTTTTGTAGTTCTTCTTGTAGAGATCTTTCACTTTGCTGGTTAAATAGGTTCCTAAGTATTTTATAAAGATACCTGCACTTGAATGTTTACTGTAGCACAATGCACAATTGCAAAGATATGGAATCAAAATAAGTGCCCATCGATAAATACATGAGTGGATAAAGAAAACGTGGTGTATATATACCATGGAGCACTACCCAGCCATAAAAAGGAATGAAATAATGTCATTTGCAGCAAATTGGATGGAACTGGAGACCAGTAACCTAAGTGAAGTATCTCAGGCATGGAAACACAAACACCACACATTCTCACTAATAAGTGGGAGCTAAATGATGGGTACACATGGGCACAAAAAGACGTAAAGGACATTGGAAACTAAGAAGGGGGGAAGATGGGAGGGGATTGAGGGATAAAAACTTACCCCTTGTGTACAATGGACACTATCCTGGTGATAGGCACACTGGAAGCCCTGACTTCAGCATTATAGAGTGTATTCATATAATGAAAACTTTTGTACCCCCTTAATATTTTGAAATAAAACAAACAAACAAGCAAACAAAAAATCCCAAATAATAACTTCTCCTATTTGGTAATTGACTCTTTTATTTCCAAACAGAACCCTTTTCTGCTATATTCTTAACACAAATTCATATATTCGTTTATCAAATATTGTACTGGGCATTTACTGTGTGGCAGGCAATGTTAGAGGTTCTTACAGAGAAAAATTCCTTCCTTCATGGAGCTTACATTATAGAGAAAGGATACTGAAAATTTACAATGAACATAATAAATAAGAAAATTGTATAGAAGACAATAGTGGTTTAAAAAAAGGAACAAGACAAAGATATTTGGAATACTGGGGATAAAGGCATGCTGCAGTTTTAAGTAGGATTGTTAGGATAGATTTCGTCGAGAAGGTGATGTTTGGGTGAAGATTTAAAGGGGGGGAGAGAGTTAGCCAAGCAGGTATCTGTACTGTGCGAGGTCAGCATAGCTGGACTGAAAAGTGAGGGAAGAATAGTAGGAGGCAAAGTTGGATGAATAGTGGAAAGTCAGATCACATGGGGCCTTGGAGAACATTCAAAGGACACTGGCTGCTGCATGAGATAGAGAACCGCTGGAGACTTTGAGCAGAGGAACGACACAATCTGACTCATGTGTTAAATGGGGGCTGTGTTCAAAAGAGACTGTGGGAGGAGAGCCACTTCGGAGTCTGTTGCAGTCATCTAGGCCAGAGATGGTGGTGGCTTGAATGATTGTCAAGGTGGAAGTGGTGACCAGCAGAGAAGATTGACAGTGGTGCTCTCCTAACGGATTAGATGTGGGATTTAAAGGAGGGGAGTCACGGATGATTCCCCATCAATTAAAACACTGGAGGAGGAAGAGTGGGTGTATTAGTTTGGGAAGGAAGATTTGGTGTTCAGTTCTGGATATCTTAAATTTAAGATGTTAATTAGATGTCCAGCTGGAGACTTTGGAGTTGGAAATATAAACCTGGAGTTCAGAAGAGAGGTCTGACATGGGGATTTAAATTTAGTAGTCATAGGCATATAGTGAGAAGCTAAAGCCGTGAGACCAGATGAAATCATGAGAGGAGTTGGTGTAGGTGTCCCAAAATTGTGAGGCTGGGCAGGAGAGGTGGAGCTCGCAGGGAGCATGAGTAGTAATAAAGAAAACAAAAGGAGTGTATTCTGGAAACCAAGTGAAGGAAGTATTTCAAGGAGGAGGGGCAGACCAACTATGTCAAATGCTGTTGGTAGGTCAAGCAAGCTAAGGATTGATTGGCAGATGACATGGGTCATTGATAACCCTTAAAAAAGTAAAATGCTACAATCTTAATGATTATGAAAAAAAATTTGTTTTAAATTTGAAACTAAGAAAAATATGGTTAAGATAAATAATAAAGGGAATGTATTATCAGCATAACTTTAGAAAAAATTATATAGCCACCAGATGTTTAGAACCATTTAAATAATAATTACAAAGCAGAATAATATAGATTGGATTATGCCACAATTTCTTTTTATTGTTTCCAATTCTTTACATATAATCCATGATTGGAAAAAGTATATTTCAATGTGTACTTTGTGAAGTTGCTCTACTCCTGTCCCTGTTTAGCCAGTTTCCCTACCCCTATATATTTTTTGCATATACTTTCAGTATTTCTTATTGCAGATATTAGCAAATGCAAGTATACATTCTCATCTTCCCTAATTTATTACTCAATGGGTAGCATACTGTAAACATGTAAACAGTCATATTTTCTTTCCTTACTAAACAATATAACCTGAAGGTCTTTCTACATCAGTATAAAGAGAGCTTCTTTATTCCTTTTTTAATGGTTAAGTAGTGTTTCCCTGAGTAGATAACATCATAGTTTATTTAAACAGTTTTCTTTTGCTGAATATTTGGATATTTTCCTAACTTATGAGATTAGATAATGCTATAACCTTAAACATTTCATGTGTTCAAATATGTGTATAGGATAAATTCACAGATTGCTTGGTCAAATTTTTGTAGATTTTTTTACACTGTTAAATTTCTTTCCATAGGGATTGTAGTATTTTGCATTTTCACTAGCAAGATATGTAAGCAACTAGTATCCTAAAGGCTTACTAGTGGAATGCATTGTCAAATTTTTGGATCTTTGCCAATTTGATAGATGAAAAATGGCATGTCTTATGGTTGAGGTTGAGTACATTTGTACACACTTAAGAATCACTTGTATCTTTTTTTCCATGAGCCTTCTGATCATATCCTTTACCCATTTTTCTATTGGATTTTTAATGCTTTTCTTCTACATTTTTAGGAGCTTTTCATGTATTAGGGAGAAGAATCTCTGTCTCTGATATGAGTTGTAAATATATATTTTTTGCCTTTTATCTTTTAGCTTGGATTTTTTTTGCCAAGTGGAAGTTTGTTTTTTAATGCAGTTATGCATTTGAATTTATGTTTTATTTTATAGGTTGTAGATTTTAAGTTACAGTTAGAAAAGTCTTCTGCTTTTCTAACAGAAAAGGATCACAAAAGGATTTGATATGTTTTCTTCTAGTATATTTTTGATTCATTGGAGTTTGCCCTGGTATGTGGTATGAAAACAATTCGATCTTTTTCCAGATGGCTACCCAGAGGTCTGAACTTCATTTATTAAAAATCATACCTTTGCTCCCAGTGATCTGAGATTTTACCTTAATTATACATCAAATTCCTACATGTATTTGAGTCTATATTTAGACCTCCTATTCTTCCTATTGGTCTGTCCACATAATCCTCTGCTACTGTCCCACTGCTTTAACTCTTGCGGCTAGAGTATGCTTTAATTTTCGGTTCATCCTCATTCTTTTCTCTCTCAGAGTTCTCATGGCTATACACCATAATTTGAATACTGTGGAATCATTTGGTGTACAGGTATTTATAACAATAAAAATAAGCTTTAAGCTACTACTTGTATTGTTTTTAGTTTGTAGTTATTTAAACCCATTTAAAGTACCTATTACGTGCTCATTAGCACTTTTCCACATACTTGGGAGCATCAGTGAACAGAACAAAGTCCTCTGTAGTTTTGTAGCCACACGTATTAGTCTTAAGTCTTTCAAGAAAAAGTTCTATTTGATTATTTTTCACATCATCCAAGAATGATTTAAACAGAATGCCAACTTTGCCATCTTAATATTTTATGAAGAAGAAAGTCTTCAAAATCTTGTATAACAACATCTATAATAAATCCTCTTTGATCCAGAATAGTAAAAAGAATGAAGAAAAGAAAAAAGCACTGGAGAAAAGTGAGATACCCGAGAGATGCCTTGTTCTTCTGATCTCACTTGAAATTAAATGTCTATTTAGTATCATAAATTTATAGTACAGTGACCATAGGCGCATTTCAGCCCTTGACAAGGCTAAGAACCGATTGTTCCTGCACTATATCAGGCATTTAAAACTTGACTCCTAAACTGTTAATAATAAAATGGTAATAGCAATTTTTTTGTTAAAATTCAAGATTTATAGTCAAATCCCAGAAGCTATGATGAGATATTCGGCATCAGCCTCAGCTTTGGCTGAATATTGCTTTTAGCACTTGACCACTTAGAATGACATAAAAATATACATATATTCTGAGGTCCTTTACCAGAATCAATTATTTTTTCCAAAGACAGAAGCCAAAAGGTGAGAACAACGAGACGCAATATCCACATGTCAGGAGCATATCAAGCTCGTGAAAATCTTTTCATCATTTAGAAGTTTCCTTAGCCCCAGATGAACTGTCCGGCGAGCAGAACTTACGTGGAAGCATATTACCTGGACTTTGCCCTTCTGAAGTACGTGATCATCCCTTTGCTGTTTAGTAACCACCACACAACTGGAATAAGTTGTTTTAGGCCTTGGAGTTAAAAGACCAACTTACTCAAGGACATAATTTTTAAAAACTCATTTAAACAGGATACAACAAATATTTAAAACTGATCAATAGAATAAGTTCCTATAGGACTTTATTTATACCGTTGCTTTTAACTGAAACCACCTTCCCCATCTTACTTTTCCCCGATCACTTTTCAAATCTCAATAATCACCTCTGGAGGTGCAGAAAATTCTTTCTGAACTGGCTTCCACCACTAATTATTCATAGAATGGTGACTGCCTCAAAGTGCATGCATTAATACAGTGGTTCTCAAATTTAGCATCCATTAGAATCACCTGGAGGGCTTGCTAAACCACAGACTGGTGGGTTTTACCTTATGATTGCTGATTGAGGTCTGGGATAGGCTCTAAGAATTTACATTTCTGACAAGTTCCCAGGTGATGCTGATGTTGCTGATTTGGGACCACTCTTTGAGGACCACTGATGTATTACAATAATGGTTTAACTCTTTGTTTCTCCACTTGTGTATGAATGTATTGGAAACTGATAAAATTCAGTTTCATGTCAATTTCTAGAACCTAGAAAAGTACCTGGCACAGAGTAGATGCTTAATAAATAGGTGTTGACTAAATGTATAGAGAGCTTTACTCAATAGTACTAATTGCATAAACTTTCATAGATTTTGTCCTTGTGAGTTATTTTTCCCCCTCCTTGGTCCACCAGTTGTTTTTTTAAAAACTAAAATTTCAAAGGTTATTGATAACTTTAACATAAAATCTGAAGCACCTATACGGGAAATTGTGTATTATTTACTTTATTAATCACTAGCTAATATCAAAGATAGCTTTAAATTAAAGTTTTATTCCTAGAAAATTAGAAATAAATTCTTATTATTGTGTTGAGCTTATATGCACTCTTAAAAAACCTCAGTAAAGATTTTAGATAATAATAATAATTATCAATTCGACCACTGAATTAAGTTGAATGCACATGTAGTAGTATTCCTTGCATAGAATGCAGGTACAATAGTACTCCTTGATGCAGACTATTATAATCTATTGCATTAGTTCTATGGGGCAGTGATCTAAGAATAGAGTTCCCCAAGTAGAAACAACAAAGGACAAACATGTAGATAATTCAAGTATACAAATAGCACCAGTTTTCTAAATTTCCACCAACAATCACACCTTACAAAAAGAAAATCACATAAATCAAAACAAAATGAAATAAAAATCCTGGTATATATATTTTTATTTACAAATTTGGGGATGGAGAGGGATGAAGGTGAGAAACTGTCAAGATATGCATATGCCACAATACATAATTTTATTTCATCTAAAAGCAGCATACGACTTTGGTATTGGTTTGCAGAATAATGGGGTCCCCACTGAAGTCTCTTCTCTCTTCAGCAACACTTCTCCACCCCACCCCAAGGCCATCTGCAAAGCAACGGCAGGCTCTGCAGAGTTGGACTTTCCTTCACAAGGCAGGCTGGTTACTCTGAGTGTACCCCTTGCCTCGTGCAACTGAAAAAGCTGAAGATAAGCCTGGACAAAAATTTGGCGCATGGACTACTGAGTCAAAATACACACACAAGATGCCAGAAGCAAATATTTTGAAATATCCGAAAGCAGAGGTTAAAAATGTTGACAATGACATACACATTGAGCTTTGCTGCCCATTTCCATGTCCTGCAGTTAAAGATTGTCTTATTCTCTGCGCAAATGTTTGTTGACTTGGGAACTGATGCAAGGACAGAGATGAAATAATCCTTTGTCTGTGAACTTACTCTTTGGTTTATGTTCATTAAAATGATAAAACTGAATGAGACAATTTTTAATTCTATTTTCTTTTTTTTTTGGTCTTCACTCTGCTTTTCCATCGCTCTTTCTGTTACCTTACTTTCCCTCCATGCATCTTCCATTGTTAGCATTATCTGCAGTTCAAAAGTCTTTTCAGATGTTAAATTCTCTCTTGCAGTTATTGTCTGGCTTTTAATTTTTAATGCTTTTCTTTTTTCCCCCCCACACCTACTACTTGTATTTTTTTTTTTTCCCATGGATTTGATCTCCTTGGCAGCTGGCATTGTCTCCATTATTTCATCCTGCTCACATAAATATTGTCAAAGCACTCACCTTTCTTTTACCCCAGAGGAGAAACTAGTCGATAAAGAATATGCTACACCCTTTTCTTTCTTTCAAAGAACAGAGCTATTTCTCACGAAATGTCTCCCTTGTAAATTTCTTTATATTCCCTTTAATAATTAATCTAGGCTTTGTTATTTAAAAAGCAGTGTCATCCTCTTCTAAAGATTTGTTCTATGTTGTAATACGATGAGTTCTTACCACTCATAGAAAATAAAACTCTTATAAGGAGTGGAGAAAGACCAAAAGTGAGGAAAACAACACATTATTTCATTTATTATATTTCTTCTCTTTCGTCTACAGCGGCCCCCAACCTTTTTGGCACCAGGGACTGGTTCCATGGAAGACAATTTTTCCACGGACAGGGGGTGGGGGGGTGGCAGGGCGGGGTGTGGTGGAGCTCTGTGGCCCAGTCCCTAACAGAGTGCAAACTGGTACCGGTCTGTGGCCTGGGGGTTGGGGACTGCAGATCTAGAACAATTGTGTAAGATTTTAAATTTTATATAAATGCCTAAATTCTATATTAATATAACTCCTAGGCTTCATAGAACTCAAAACACTTAAACAAGTAGGTAATAATACTATTAATAGAACATATATTCTAAAATATAAAAATACATATTTTAAATTTACTGAAATGGGGTTATCTCTAGGAGATACGTTATCAATGTGTTATCTGTGAATTCTGGTTGTTGAAGTTTTTCATTCTGGTTTTAATGACAACTTTTATTTCTGGCACACATGGATAGCTTCCTGACTCTATTCCTTCCTAGGATCCAGTCAAAGCATCTATGTATTAATTTTGTCGAGACTTTTTTAGCAGGCAGGAAAGGGTAATATTGGTGGCTTATAAGGTTTTGGCCTTGTTGATTTATTTTGTGGACTGGAACAAAAAGGAGATTTCTTTATTTAGTGCAGTTGGTCTCAACCATCCCTGTGCCTCAGAATCATCAGGAGAGTTTTTAAAACTACAAGTGCCCAAGCCCAACTTTCAGAGATTTGATGTCAACTTGCTTGGGGGAGGGTGCGGGTGGGAGAGGCAAGAAGTGAGTATTTTTACAAACTCTGAGTTGATTCTAATGTGCAAAGTAGGGAGCCACTGAGTTATGATCAAATTGATAAACTGTGGCTGTGCATATAGGTCCAAGGTCATCTTCAAGGAACTAGGCAAGCCATGATTTCTTATCCTATGTCCTTTTTTTGGTATTTCCCTTGGACTCCAAAAATTGACTTAAACTCTGGCCCCACAATGGTTAAGTTTGCCTCTGTCTTTTCTTTTGCAAAGCTATTATATAAATGTCCAAATTATTGATGAATATCAGGGTGAGAGGATTAAAGAGTGGGAAAGGCAGAGAGCATCCTTTACAATGTGGAACAATGAAAGAAAGCACATGTGCTTTTGTTTCTGATCTGGCGTAGTATGCCACTAATCTAGTCATATCCATCATGTCAAGCTCGCTTACAAACTTATTGTTGTCTGTCTATGGAGATGTGACATTAAGTAGCCCATAGACTGTGTTATTTATTTGTTTATAGGTTAATTGTTCAGAATATTGATCTCCTGGGCTTATGTTCCCATTCTTTCTCAAATACCCTTTCAAATCAACAAACATAAAATAGAACAGATTCTTTCACACAGGGGGGTCTTAAATGATGCAGATTCTTTCTATTTCATGCCTTTTAAAAAATCACTCTTGCAAGAAAGTACAATCCAGTATAAATGTTGCTACCACTCCAGGAGTTTTTGCATGGTTGCAGGCCGTTTTGGAGAGATGTAAGAAATGAATTAGGATGAACCAAATTTTTGACCACTTGCCCTTTTGGTTAATTTAGTTTTATATATATACATGCATATGTATTTAAGTTGCAATAAAGTTCTATAAATATGAATTCCAAAAATTGTTTAATGATGAATTACTAATCTATGTGAGAGCTGCTGTGAGACTATAAGTCTGCCTGAAAAAAATGCAATTAAAAAAAGCCTCATACAGCCATTATGGGAAACAGTATGGATTCTCCTTAAAAAATTCAAAATAAAATTACGATATGATCCATCAATTCCACTTCTGGGGGAAATAAAATCAGTATCTTGAAGTGATATCTGCATTGCTGTATTCATTGCAGCATCATTCATAATAACTGAGATATGAAATCAACCTGTATCCATCAGTGGATGAACAAATAAAGAAAAACTTAGTGTATATACACAGTGGATTCCTGTTCAGCCTTGAAAAAGGAAATCCTGTCATTTGTGACAACATGGATGAAACTGAAGGATATTATGATGAGTGAAATAAGCCAGGCACAGAAAGACAACTATGGCATGATCTCGTATGGAATCTAAAAAAGTCAAACTCACAGAAACAGAGTAGAATGCATGGTTACCAGGGGCTGGGAATGGGTGGGAATGGAGAGATTTTGGTTAAATGGTTAAAAGTTTCAGCTATACAGGATGAATAAGCTCTGGAAATCTATTATACAGCATGCCGACTATAGTTAATAATAATGTATTGTATATTTGAAAATTGTTAAGAGAGTAGATTTTAAATGTTTTCACCACAAAAAAAGTATGTGAGGTGATGGATATGTTAATTAGCTTAATTTAATCATTCTAAAATGCATACATATATCAAAACATCATGTTGTTGTACACCATAAGTACATACAATTATTATTTGTCAATTACAAAAAAAAAATGATAATAATAATAAATTATAAAATAAAAATAAGTAAATAAAAAGAAAAAAAAGTTTAATTCTGAGCAGTGGGGACAGAGGCTGACACCTGTCCCATTTTCTACTTCCTGTAATTGTAATTATACAGTTACTTCTGCCTTAATTTTGTAATGCATTTATTTTTTAATTACAAAGAGCAAATTCAAAGCCTACTGCTTGATTCTCAGGTAAATATGTGAAAAGAAGTTGGTTCTAGGGCTGGGCTAGGGAATTTTAATTCCCTTGGTGGAGTTATGTATTAATATATTACCATTTTTTGGAAATAAGCTCTTAGTTCATAGAGATCTTGCTTATTATTTTTCACTGTTGCCTAGTACTTCATTGTGCGGAAATATCATAGCTTATTTAAACTATAGTCTGCATATGGGCATTTAAGTTATTTCTAATGTTTTATAATTATTGGGAACAAGTGTGTATATGTATTTTGATACTGTGTTGGAAGTATTTCTTCAATGTAAATTCCTAGAAGAGAGATTACTGGGTTAAGATGTAAACATGCACTGTATGTAGTTTTGTTAGACATTGCCAAATTCCCCCCATTAAGATCATAACAGTTTACATTCTGACTAAAAATGTATGAGAGTACCTGTAACCCCAACTGCCTCACTAACAGAGTGTGTTGTCACACTTTTTAATTTTTGCCAATCTGTGAATAATATCTCAGTGTGGTTTTCATAGGTATTTCTCTTATTATGAGTGAAGAGGGCCATCTTTTCATACGTTAAATAGCCATTTGTAAATTTGTGTGTGTGTGGGGGTGTGTGTGTGTGTGTGTGAATTGTCTGTTCACGTCTTTTGCCAACTTTGCTATTGGCTTACTGAAACCCTGTTGTTTCCCTTACTCTACTGCCAACAGCCACAACAACCTGAGGAAGGGAACCTAACTATTATGCGCAAGCAGAAGCTCTCAAGTGCTAGATTTAGGTTTGGTACCAGGCTGGTTGCTTAAGAATTAACTAGGTAATATAGATTACCTATATCTATCTTTAAGGGCCTGATTCAAAAGGGCTACAGTAAGTCTCAGGATTCTGTGTTTTTAGCAACTACTCCTGGTGGCTTTGGTGCCCAGCCACGTGTGGGAACTATTGCTGCGACTGCACTTCCTATAACAACAGCAGCTTCAGGACCCTTCAATGGGAAGAGAAAGAAAGGGCTAGAAGAGAATGGTCTAGAGGTGGCTGGGGAAGGCTGCTCGTACCTCAGGAATACACCAGCACATTTTAACTTACCTGCACATTTTACCAGTCAACTTTGTCCTAGCTGGGGAGGATGGAGGTGCTGTTCAATTCATTCCTGATCCTCTAAATGCAGTTGGATCAACATTTGTTATTGCTCATTCCTGGAGTCTCTTTTTTGCAAATCGATTGCAAATGTTTTGTCTTTAATATTTTCCTGAAGTGTACTCTCCTTGTGCATCAGTTGGGAAATACTATTATGGAATAAACATGGCGTTGTTAATTAAATAGAATTAATAGTTTGGTTATTTTCTTCTCAAAAGCAGGAAAGAATAAAAATACACTCATATTTTGGTTGGTATGTTATAATTAGGCTAATCATATGGAAACAAAGGACTTACATTTAATTTGTAGAAGCCACTAATTCTTGCCTTTCTATTATTCATTGTTTCATAAAGTTAAACTAAAGGTGCTATGTGAAACAAAGGTGTTGTACCCAAAAGGCAAAGGCCATTTGGATTTGCTTCAAAGAAGTCCAGTAGTTAATTTTGAACACCTTTTAAGATAAGGGAGAATTAAGCTCATGAAAACCTCCAAATTTTGAGTCAAATTCAGCAATATTTAACAAAAGAAGTCTTTAACTTAGTATGCACTTAATAAGCGGTAGCTCTGTAAAAAAGGCAGTGTTGCTTTTTTTTGGGCTCATTTGAGAAAGATTATTTTTCATCTCCAATGAGTAAAGAACAAGAGGGGATGTGGTTAGGTTAGATGACAGAAAGAGTTCCCTTCTGGCTAGAATTTCTTTTGTGGTTATGAACTCTATTTTCCATGAGGGAAGTGGTTTTCAGAGTGTAGAGGCAACTATACTCTTTTTTCAGGTGACCTAAATGCAGTTTTTTTTTTTAAGGCAAGCACGAGGTGAAATTTATTGAAGGGGAGCAAGATAAGATTATAGAGCAAGAGCAAAATTTGGGTTTACAGAGCAAGATACATACGCCACAGATGACGACTGGATCCCTTGTAGCAAAAGAGACCCTGGTTATGGTCTGGGTCTTGTTTTATAGTATCCGGATAGGGACCTCCCTGTGATTCAGACGTCGTCGTGGAACCACTTTGATGGACAGTTGGGAGTTATATGATCTGAGTCTTACTGCACATGTGGATCTCCCATGAGCCTCTCTGAAAACCCATGGTGATGGTCAGGGGGAGTGAACCGCAACATAGATTTAAGCTAATGACATGACAATTAGCCTTAGGTTATCCTAAATCACTCTATTGTACCTATGCCACTTGGCCCGTGGGCTAGAGAGTCCTCTGCATTCTTTTGTAGTTGGTGTGCTAAATTCTGATTGGTAGAGTGGTGGGGCATTCCCTCCTCCCCCAGGTATGGCAGTAGCTTGGGACAGGTGGGGCAGCACCAAGATGGGGATCTTAGATGGGGATCTGGGTGGGGCCTGCCCTTGTCCTTCTTCCCAGGTGGGGCAACTACTTGAGGCAGCACCGAGGCAAGGCACCCACTTTCATCCCTGGGAGACCCGGAATCCCTCGCTATCTACCTAACATTTCCCTACTATCTATTCCAGAGGCCCAAATCACTGGGTAGGGGTATTGACTCATCTGGCTGCTTCCTGCTGAGTGGGGGCAATGATCCCTATTAGGGTGGCCTCTTGTCTATGCATAAATAATTTATTTGCAATTAAAAAATTAAAAAACCCTGGTAAAATTTGGGGGACTAGCAAATGAGAAGAGATGGAATAGATAACCTGTAGGGTCTTTGAGATCATTGATGACCCCAGTGATGCCATGGTCCCACATGGGATGGAAAAATTTCTTCCTAGGGGGCTTTGATTTCTGCCTCAAAGTGAAGTTATAAAATGAATTTTTCAAAAAGTTGATTTATTTGTAAGAAAATTCAATAAATAATAAAACTATGCATAATATAAATCAAGTTTAGTCAAAATCCTTTTCTCAGATATCGCATGATTCTTCATGGTGGAGTTCACTGGGACTCAATTTCTTCTAGTACTATGTGTCTGACCTCGCTGGAAAAGGCTGGATGAAGACCCAGGGGTAGCCCATCTCTGCTTCGCCTATGATCACGTGGTTTGGAACAAAAACATGAACAAATACAGTTCTCTCACTTGTTTATTTGAAATGAAGGGAAATTCCTCGTGGAACCTGAGGTTAAAGAATCGGGATATTGAGAGTTATAGAAAACTTATGAACCAGTTTAAACCATGGAAGCTTAAGATTTTCTTCAGTGAAGAGCTCAGAATGGAACAAGCATCCAGCGAGAAATTGAGCTGCCCCAAGAAAGATTGTAAGGCTTCCTTGCATCTAATTTCTTGAAATCTCTTGAAAATACTCCACCAGTCCTGAGTTTCAAGATGCTTATTGTATTCTTAAAATACATTTTGCTTTACTTGCAATTTTATTTATTCTCTTTGCAGCCAAACTAGCCACACTAGAGTAATCAGTTATACCTAAACATAAATCATTTTTGCAAGAATGTTGTCAAGAAGCAATATTTTTCACATCCTATATTTTATTTGCTTCATTTTACTTCTTCAATGAATGCATTTTTTTCTGAAATAGAACATTTATTATTAACATGAATATTTTAAAGGATATGTTAGTGACATACATTTTTGGGAAACTGAAAATAAAATACATTTGAATATTTTGATCCAAACCAATTTACTAAAATCAATTTTTATTTTTAGTAACTCCAATATACTTTATGTGTTCTTTTCTGAGATAAATAAGTCATATTCAATGATTAACAGAGGGATGATGACAAACAATTTAATGAAAGGGGAAAATGACAATTATCTAAATATATAGAAACAATCAGACATCTGATGCAACTTGTAAGTTTCTATGTGTATAGGTTCTACCTCACTGACCTATACAAGAAATTGTTTTATTTTATGGAATAATGACCTTAAATGTGCTATTTTTAAAGCTTTGGTCTTTTGATCCAATCTCATTTTCTTCTTCCCAGGTGTGGCCATGGCAGCTGGATGTGGGGGGGGGGGTGCTGAGTCCTGGCTCTGAGTCCCCTGTCCCCTCAATCCTTTCCTAGGCATTGATTTCTATGGTGTCGTGGATACGATGGAAGCATACAAGGAGGCAGAAGTCTTTTCACATAACTGCCCATGTGTGGTGGATCAGCATCTTCCCTTAGGCCAGTCTGGTTCTAGCTGATGCTGGCAGTGTCTGCTGGCATGTTTCTACCCAGATGGCGTGCTTGGTTTTCTTTGGGTGGCATTTATCTTCACCCCAGCCCTTTCTGTCATTGAAGTATCCTTCAAGGAGCAGACATGTTTCCCTTTATTTCCCCAGCAGTACTTCTTGGATTAGACATCTCATCTATTGGCTCAGAAACTACCTGGGCATTTTCAGCCCATCTCTGTTCTCTATTCTGTGAAAGTAGGATGCTTTTCTACATGCTCTGAAGGCTGTGGAGAGCTGGGTGCCTACGAATGCCAAATGCCTTCAGTTCCATTGGCATGGGCTGCTGCTCCAGGGATCTCCATCTTCCATAAATCTCTAAGCCAGAAACAGGCAACATTCTTTATATTGAAGAATGACCTATAAACTTTAAAAGAAACCTGTGAAACACCCACTTCCTCCTTTCCATAGATGAGGAAGCAGACCAAAAAAAATACAACACACCTTTGGAGTTCCAGAAATCTCTTCTAAGAATTCCTTAGTATGCTCTTTCCTGGGGCGTTGCCAGCACATGCCTGCAGGCACTGCAGCTCAGAAAGCCTCCAGCCAGAAAATCAGTTGTCAGTAACTCCATCTTTCTGGAACCTCAACTTCGCAAATGATTATCTTGGCTTCCCAGAGGGGAAACGCCTTTTATTTTTTTATCTTCTTTTCACAAAGACACTCACCTCATCTGTCCTCCTGGTCTTCTGTTTTTGGATGTGGGGATCGGTGGGGGTTTGAACAGTTGGTGGAAATTCTGCATTGTGCCTCTTACGAGTCCTTCAAGGAGGTGTTGGTTCCAGTTCCAACCAAGAACAGTCAATATGGGATGACATTTTTCTTTTCTCCAGAACAACATGAAAAATCCCACTTTACCTATAAATCCAAGACTATATTTGTCCTCAATGCCTAACATTTTATTCAATGTTCTTCAAATAATAGGAACTCAATAAACATTTGTTAAAGAATAAAGACAGGAACAGTTTGAATAAGTTTAACTTTAATTTCAAGAAAAAAGTGTAAGAAGCTTCCAAGAGAGATGGAAAATATCTGATAGGATGGAAGGCTATGTAGTGGTTAGCGTGGATTTATGAGAAGAAATCAGGTCCAAGTAATCTGACATAATTCCCTGCTGACATTCTCTGATGAAAATTAATGATTGGAATATGATGTATTAAGATATTGTATGCAATTCAACTCAGGCAAAGTTGTACATTTTATAAAATAATAGAGAAAAGGGATTTGAGAATCAGTATTAAAGCAAACAACCAATGAAGAGAAATAAATATAATGTTTTAGACTGTGCCTATCCAGATTGAAGATACCAACCATTTCAGTTTGTGTCTTTTTTTTCTTTTTAAAACTCACTTGACTTTTTATTTAACTAACTTGACCAAATCTACATGCTATTTTGGAACCAAAGAAACAGAGTGGTCATGTGCTATTGGATGAGACAAAATAAATGCAGATGGGCTCGGGTGTTTATGAAATTTTTTATGTTTCATATGACTACTTGTGGGATTAACTTGTACAATACAATTACTAGTTCACGTTTCCTTTGAAGTTTTCCTCAAGTTTCTTTTTTTATCAGACGGAGAATTATATTTGGACCATGGCAGATTTTAGGCAAATTTGGAAAGGAGTTGTCAGTTTCTGCTTACTGTGGATACTCGTGCCTTCCTAAATTCAGAGACACCCCCCACTCCATTTCAGAAGCATCCCCTTCTGAAATTGTAGTGCATTAACTCTTCACTGTCTCTCCCATTGGACATGGTAAGCTACTTAAAGACTACATCCTATCTATCTTTGCATTACTAGCAACTATCACAGAGCCTAGGACGTAGTAGGCACACAATAATGGTTTAGTGTGCATGAATGAGCAGTTATTAGGAGCCCCCTTACCAGTCTTACAACCCTAAACCTGGTATTTCACATACCTGCATCAGCACCTGGATCCTAATTACCCCAGTGCTCCTGAAATTGCTGGTTTCTCCCTAACCACTGATGAGATTACTCAATTCCTTACTGATGGATGATTTCCTACTTTGGATTAGGATTTTCTCCTGACATGCGTTTTGCTTGTTGAGCCCCTGCTGACTTCCCAGGCCTTGCCAGCCTACTATCCAGAGACTAAGCCTTACTCCCGCAAAGAGAGAGTTGCAGACCCATTTCAAACAGAGCAGGTCTCTTAGGAACCATTGCAAAGCCTTCTGTGTGACCATGGCCTTGTCTGAGGGAGGCGTCTGCTTCCATGTTGTGACTGGAGTCTCCACCAGTTTTAGCTAGTAGGAGACCAGTCCTTAGTTTTAGTCCTGTTGCTCCAGAACAATTTGTCCTTGGGTGACTCTCTTAGCTTACAAGCAGACAGGCAGATGACATAATGTTCCAGCTTCCTCAAGCTAAGGTCACCCTGGGATAGGATAGCCTTTTGTACCCTTCTGTTCTTCTATCGCCCACCCCTTCAGTCCACTAAGAACTTGCAGCTCAAGTTGCTGTCAGGAGGCTGCGAGCTTCCAATGTGCACTGAGCTTATTGCCCTATTGGCTCAAGTTTTTCCCTCGGACCAGTCATCTGCCTCTATATTGTCCCTTTAGGACCTTGTTCTCTACTACTTGGATTGACCAGGTGAATTGGACAGTAAATGTTTAATACATACTATAAATTTTAAAGGTCTCACAAACTGTACTGGAACATCCTCAGGATGAGTAAATGCATTCCCAGAGACTATTGAACTATGTGGTGGTGTTCTGAGTAAAATACATGGAAATGAGAACAAATAAAAAAAAAATTGCACTTTGTATAAGCTATGAAATCTACTGAGTCATCTGAGTGACATGGTTGATGATTTGTGATGAAACAAACATCTATTGTGGGAAAAATATCAAAGAATGAAAGTCATACTCTTTAATTTGAAAAGGAAAAGATAATAATTGAAGGATTTTGGGGGGGGTTCAAGGAGAAAAAAGAAAAAAAATAAAATAAAATAATTGAAGGATTTTGATAACTGTAAAAAACGTGTTCATTTCCCAGTAAGGACTTTCCGGCTACTTCTTGATAACATGAGTTC
This sequence comes from Daubentonia madagascariensis, assembly GCA_023783475.1. NCBI lineage: Eukaryota > Metazoa > Chordata > Mammalia > Primates > Daubentoniidae > Daubentonia > Daubentonia madagascariensis. The sequence continues at coordinate 30,721,519 of JAKFHU010001035.1, read as the reverse complement.
TTTTTTTTTTTTTTTTCAGTTTTGCAACATGCTTTATTTTTTTTTTTTATTTCAGAATATTATGGGGGTACAACACTTTGGCTATATATATTGCCCATGCACTGCTCGTGTCAGAGCTACAATCGTGGTCATCCCCCCAACTGTGCTGCCCGCATCCATTCAGTGAGAGTTTTTCCCATCCCCTCCACCCCCCTCCCTCCTGCCCGCCCCCTGATGAATATTATTGTCCTGTGTGATGTAGGTGTTGATCAGTTAGTACCAATTTGATGGTGAGTACCATTGATAACATGAGTTCTTTAAAGAGAAGAAAGACAATACAAATCTGACGAAATTAATGTTTATTGCATTCAAATTCTTATCCCTGTCCATTCTTCTATGTGATAGCCACCTCAGGGATTTGATGGCTATCAAAAAAATCAACTCCCGCTAATTTATTTTCTTTTCTGATTGTGTTTCTGATGATGGTTGTTCTAAACTTGCCCCATTTCCTTCACTACCTCAACACATTTTACTTCCTTTTTTAAAATGCAGATATCATTAAATGTTGTATTACTGAAATGATTATAACCGTCTGATAAACTATATCTGTATCAAGATTTCTTCACATCTTTGCCCAAATTTTCTGTCTCTAAGATTTTGGAGGAAGTAATAGCTCTTCTTGGCAAGACTAATCCTCTACTTTTGCACAGACTCTCCTCCCCCAGCCTCTAACAGGCCAGACATAGTCAGATGCTATATCATTGCATACATCGTCAGGTCTCTCGTAAACATAATTGTTCATTTTGCCCTGATTATCACTTAATATTGTAGTGTTATATCTCTTACCTTTCACTGAAAAACTCAATAGAATAATTTTTTCATACTGCTTGTTATTCCTTTCAAATTTAACTTAGCCTTTCCTTACTGAAGTTCCATTGGTCTCGGATGTTCACCATTCTATTGAAACCAGGTTTTTTTTTTTTTCCCAGGATTAACAATAATCTCTTTACCTTATTCTTTCTTCTTAATCCTCATCTTCCTCAACCTCCTTGCAATATATGGTACAGTTAATCTCCTCTCTCTTCTCCAATAGCTCTCTTTGCTTCCATAACACTAAACCTTCTAAATTTTCTTTCTACATTTAAAAAAAAAATGGGAGCTTTATTGAGATATAATTTATGTGCCATATGAATGATTTTTAGCCAATGGAATGTGAATGGAAATTATGCATGCCGTTCTAAGACTGCTCCATAGACTCCTGCAAGGCTATTTTCCATGCTGTTTCCATTTATGGCTTGATTGTGAACCCGTAAGTGACAAGTTGAGGATGGGGGAGGCACCAGATGGAAGGAAGAAGGGCAGGAGTCTTTGAATCACTGTTTACAGAGGTGCCTACTGCTACTCAAGAGTACCTCCCTGGGCTTAATGTGGGCAAAAAATCCATTCATTTATGTTGTTCACTTTCAAGTTTGTTGTAACAGAAGCTAGTGTTACCCTAACTAACATAGGAATGATGATACCAACTTATAAACACTTCATTAGCATATGAAAGTCAGCTGTGCCAACACTGAATATTACCAATATTTTTATTTGCTAAATCCATTATTGAAGAAAAATCTTTCTTTAATTTTCTTTATTAGTGTAACTAAATATTTTATATATCAGATTGCCATTTGTGTTTATTTTTTGTAAATTGCTAATTATATATTTGTTAATGTTTCTCTGAAAGTATTTGTCTTTTCTTTATTGTTTCTTTGCATTTTAAGGGCAGCATTTTATCTGTCATTTATGTTGGAAATACTTTTTGACAACGTTGTATTTTGTCATTATTTTTATTTTTTGCTGCATAGACAATAATTTCATATAGAAAATTCCTTTATGGTTTGCTTTTATGGTTTTCCTTTTGTGTTTTGACTTGTGGTGTCATTTCCAAAAGGTCGTTTTCTACCCTGGAATTACATTCCAGTACTTTCATAAATTTTTTTTTTTTTGAGATGGGATGTTGCTCTGTCTCCCAGGCTGGAGTGCAGTGGCAGGATCATAAATCATTGACTCATTGCAGCCTCAAACTCTTGGGCTCAAGTGATCCTCCCTCATCAGTCTTCTAGGTAGCTGGGACTACAGACACACCCTGCCTGGCTAATTTTTCTTATTTTTTGTAGACACAGGGTCTCACTGTGTTGCCCAGGCTGGTCTTGAACTCCTGGCCTCAAGTGATCCTCCTGCTTTGGCCTCCCAAACTGCTGGGATTACAGGCATGAGCTACTGCACCCTGCCTACTTTCATAAATTTTTAAAAACATCTAAATCTTTAATCAATCTGGAATTTAATTTAGCATAAAATTATTTTTTTCTCTAATATTCAGTACAAAATCTTAATCATAGCAGGTGCTTAATAAATATTTTTAAATTTAATTGTCTGGTTTAAAAAACTTAGGGCTGGATTAGATCAGCAGTTCTTACAGTGTAGTCCTTAGACCAGCATCCTCTGCACCACCTGGGAACTTGTTAGAAATGCAAATTCTTGGGCCTCCCCCCAGAAGACCCAGCAGTCTATGTTTTAACAACCTGTCAAGGTGATTCTGATACATTTTGGAGTTTGACAACCCCTGGAACAGATAATATCTAAGGCTACTTCCAGCCAAAATGTCTTAGGAATTCATGTTTTTCCATGTTAACAAAGACCACTACTGTGGAAGCATGCTTCTCTCCTTATTTTTAGCACAGTGTGAAATAGAAAAGAATAGGCCAAATGCTAGCTGTACTGGGGCAAAATCCTGATTGCAGTGAGGGTCACATCCCTTGGGCCTCCGCCTCTATCCACTCTCTGTGCCCATCCATCCAGGGCTGCTTCTGTTTCCCTCAGATGTCCCGATAGCTCAAGGAAGCTTCCTCAAGAACATCCCAGCAAATCTTTTCTTCCCAGGCAGTACACTGCTATGAAGCCTTGTTCCAATCTTCAGTCATAGAGGAGAGTTCCAACCACCCCAAGGCTCAGATGTGTCAGGTATCCACTGAGATTAAGATGGTGCAACTCTGAATGGCTGGCCAGGTCTCTGGTCTGTCCCTGGGCATCATGTGGCGCCCCTTGCAGCTGTCCTGTCTCAGTTCTCTTGCTCTGCCACTGGTACCCTGGACCTGAAGCTGCAACTCTCTGGGTTTTGGATCGTGTTGCAGTTTGGAGATCTTAGAGTTTGAGCAAATATTTTTCATTTATTTTCTTCCAATCCTGCCTACACTTATCTATCAACTTTAAAATATTATTCTTTCCTTTTGCCCACTGTACCCCTGAAGGACCCACCTGGAAGAATTTAGTAAACATTAGATGGGGGTTCACCCTTTAACAGTGTAATATTTATTTCTCTCCACCTCAGGGTTAAGGGGGATCAATCTTTAGAAATAATTCTTACTTTCTACCTCCTGCAGAGCACTTGTGAAGACGTTTGAATTCTAATCTGGGGGAGTGGAATGGTGGGAGTGGGTGCTGGCCATATTTCTTCAAGGATGGGCTAAGGGATTTCTTACTATGCGTCAAAGAATAAATAAATAAAAGTCTTATTTTTAAGACTGAGAATTCCAGGTCTTTCAATATATGTCATGATACTCCTGGGCACATATTCCTCTGATAGCCAAAACTGATATTAATGTCATGAATATAATGGTAATATTAAATGTGTTTTTATGGAGGGGAATGGTGAGCGAGGTTTGGGTAGCAGGTGTAGGGATTCAAGTCAGAGGAATAAGAGAATGCCACTTAAGCCATAGACCAAGCCTGGTAATCGTGTGTGTGTGTGTGTGTGTGTGTGTGTGTGTGTGTGTGTAGTCATACTTTGAATGGTCCCAGGATGTGCTGTGGCTTTACTGGGAAACCAGAAATGCCAAACCCATTTCTTAAGGATAAGACACTGCTGCAGAACTGCTGGGCTCAGAGAATATTCTGACCCTGGGGACAGGGAGGGCAGTCTGCTTTCCTACCCAGGCTCGCATCGGGAGAGTAACGTTCTGTTTCGACCTGACAACACGCTCGTTGCTGCAATTTCCAGCACTGTTAATAGTAAGGAACGTGTGTATGGGGGTGGGGGTGAGGGAGGAGGATAATTGGCAGCTGAATATGCTGATCGTTTCACACGCTCCTCTTTCGCTTCCTCTCTGCGGCTGCAGCTGGGTTTGCTCCTGTCTCCAGCCCAGCGGACGAGCGCAGTCTGCAGCGCGTGTCAAAGGAGCCTCGCGCAGGCAGCGGCGTTCCCTGCCTTGACACCTCATCCCTCGTCGTTCCTCAGATCTCGTCAACCTACACCGTTTGCTCCGCCGACAGCTAATAGCGAAATGACTGCGGGGAAGGCAATGACAGCAATCGCTGTTCGGCATTTATTTTACCTTTGATTTTTTTGCTGCACACAAAATTTCCAGGCCTGAGCTGCGGGGCAGACATAAGAGGAGAATGCGCTGGGTTTGGAGGAAGGTGGGACTCTGAAATCTGCCCCTCCTCCTCCTACTATACAACCTAATTTGGGCTGAGAGGTCTCTGGCAATGATTTAATGCCTCCTTTGGACGGTTGCCCATGAACATAGCAGGGTTGACAGTGTGCATCATGAATTGTATGCAGTTACCAAGGCTCAGAGACTATATATTTCTCTTTCCTGCATATCATTCCTGAGACCTTTTATAAATTCAGAGGCAAAACAGGGAGTTAGGCTCCTCTGTGTTCTTGCTTCTTCATTGTTCTCAGTACCAAAATGACATTCCACAGCACCAGCTTACACGGCTCAGGGCTGTACAAGGAGAACTAGGGAGGAACAGGTCCTGCCCTGCCCTCCAGGAGCAGGACAAAAGTTCAAGACAATTGCCTAGATAGAGACAAACATTTCTGTGTCCTTTTCTTCTCTGTTATCTGGCAAACAGCATGTGGTAGTGGACAGGTCACACAAACTTTATACTCAGGACCCACATCCCAGTCCTGTCTTGGTCATTTACTAGCTGTGTGACCTTGGGCAACTCATTTAACTCTTCTGCGTCCCCACTTCCTTATCTGTAAAGGGGGTACAACAATGAAGCCTATGATCTAGTGTTGCTGCCAGATTAGATTTAGTGCTTATAAACCAAGCTGGCCTACCGCGAAAGTCTAGTTCCTGGTAGTTGTTGACATTTTGGAAAGTGAAACTAATGATACGTGTGTGGACCTCACATTTCCTGCAATGTGTATGGATGGATTCAAGGCTCTAGATGAATACAAAGGAGTTAAATTTTTGACACCTATTGCGTCATATTAGCAGTTCTCTGTTCAACCACCTCACCTGTATTTCTTCAGTTATTGAACCAAGCTGTGGAGCTAGCATGAAATGCTTATTAACTTACTCACATAGATAAGAAGTTATCTGTATAGTTAACCTGTATATAATTTCTCAGTTAACTCACTTCTGCTTCTGGATAGTTTGTGGCATAGCGGTCCTTTGATCCTTTCAACTTGAGTTAGTAATGGATGCAGTAATTGCATTGATATAGCTCATGAATACCTTTTTCTATTAACAAATAACATGCCTTTAAATATCACATTCTTTGGTGCAGTTATGTATGTAATAATTTACGTTGATGATTTTTTGTTCATGCGTATTAGGATTGTCAATTATGATTAAACAGAACAGTGTTACAGATTAAATCATAATTATGTTTGATCCTTTTGCTTAACCAGTTAGTATTTGCTATGCTTATACTTGATACAGTTCACATAGAATGATTGATAGGTGAGATGAGTTTTTTTGGTATCAAATCTTGTAACCAATCTTGTAACTCCACGGGACAATTTTCCATTACAGGCTTGGGTAGGCAATCCTGCGACTTTTTTTCTTAGAAGGAAAATGAGCCTTCTAATGCTGTCCTTTTGCTACTGCCCTTAGACAGTCATCTAACAGTTTCTTGTACTTGTGTAGCTCTTTGTACTTTTCAAAGTCCTTGCTCTTGAACTCCATGATTCTAGTTTCTACCTCCTTGCCTCCGTATATAAAGACAAATGCCAACTGCCCAATGATGTGAAGGAAAAGTGGGGATAATTCTTTGGAATGTTAAGCATTTTTCCTTAAGAGTTTGAAGGTCCAGTGTACTGTGAAAGCGTAGGGCCATTTTTGGAAGAAGAGAAGGAAGATGGAATTCATAGTCTTGGAATTCTTTCACATTCCACAAGTGTAAAGTTTGTGTGTGTGTGTGTGTTTGCAGGGGGATTTCTTGGTTACATTAACCATATTCTACCTCCATGTGTTGTTTGCCAATTGATTTATGAATTACTTCAACAAGATTATGAGTGATTTGAGGTCCAAGAATCTTTTCAGAGCTTTATATGCCTCAAAACACTTAGCATAGCTTAGGGAAATTTTAAGTACTTAGCGGATTCTTGCTAAAAGGCATTGAGGGGTACTTTCTGCTTCTCATGCCTACCTAACATTAGGTTGCATGAAGTCAGCTCATGGGAACTTGATCATTACACTTTCTCTATGGGTAGTAAGGCAAATGCTTACTAGAAGAAGGGTCAATGATATACAAACAGATTCAGGTTGGAATAAACGGACCATGCCCTTTCTTGATACCTAATGACTTCAAATTACTTTCAGCGATGGAAGCTCATTAACTTTCTCACAAAGTGGTAATGTGAAATCTGTTCCAAAATATGTGAATTGCTTAAAAATAATGCCTTATAGAAGCTAAAATGAAAACAAGAAAAATTCCTGAGGCAGAGCTGATGTCTGTTGCATAGTAGCACAGGGCCAGTTGGGAGCTATTTTAAGAATGGAGACCCTCCTAACCACAGCTAGGGCTAGGGACAAGTAGAACTGGCAGTCACCCACGTATATTCCCAAGAAACACACTTTGCAACTGGGATTTGAGAATATTTGCTGCAGCCCTATCACTGCTAACGTTAGCAATTAGTGGCTAAAGGGTGCTTATAAGCAAGGGGCTTTAGGGGAAGAAGTAGACCAAGTATTTGAAAATAAACACAGTTATTTCTTTACTAAATACATTATGTCCCTACTTATTGGGCCAAAGTCTGCTCTTTGAGCCAGGGATGGTCATGGAAATTGAAGTCTCTCTTGAGTTCAGGTGATTTATTCGTTGTACGCTCCTTCAGTTTCTCTGAAGTGGTCTGGAATGAGCCTGATCACCTGGTGGAATTTGCTGGAAGCAGTTGTTGCCATGGACATACAGATTAGTTGCCTGTTTCATGGACTTGGAAGATGGCAATATCATTGACATGTGATCTTTGGTTCCACCTCTGCGGATGCTTTGTTCATGACTGAGACATGGGGGACCTATTTTCCTGACACCATTGCCACCACCTAACTGCAGTAGACCTTGCAGGGACATTCCCATGACAGGCAAGGCAGACAGATTCTGCCTTTGTATGAGGAAAGAGTATGGTTATGGAGATTGGTGTGAGGCACTGGAATGTGACATGTTTATGACTAAAAATACACACTGGCAATGATATCTCCAGAGTGGGAAAGTTTTATTTTATAATTTCCATAACTCAAAAGACTGGTGATTTTTACTCTAAGTTTTAATTTATTAGTGTTCAACACCTCCTTGTAAAGTGCTGACCCTCTGGGAAGTATACTTTGATGCCTGCAGACAGCTAAAAACCAGAATTCATAATTTTCTAACTTGAGTCTTAAAACTCTCATATTTGTAGCCACCTTATGAAGGAACAATATACTGAAGTAACCAAGGGCTCTGTGACTTGATGAACAGGGGGTATAAATGAAGGTTTAGGAATGCTAGACAGTAAAGCCCTTTTGTTGACATCCCTTTAGTTTGCTGGTTCATCTCTGTGGCACATTTTAGGCATTTGGCAAAACTTGCCTCTTTAGTTTAAATATTGTCTTAGCATACATTTTTTAAAAATGATGTGCTCTTGAACCAAATAAGTTCCAAATTTTAACTCTAAAGAAGATAATAGTTTTAAAATTATTCCATTTTAAACCTTTTCTCCCCTCACAATTTAAGGCTTTTTCTAAAAATTCAACTGTTTAACATAAAATATCAACTTAAAAAGTTCTGTTTAGAAGATTTCAGATCTTTTATTATACTATTTATTTTACTGAGATTATTTTCTACTAATTCTTCCTTTTAAAATTTATCTTGAGTGCCAAATTCCATGAGATACCAGCCATTTCACATCAGCCTCCACCACACAGAAATGATGACCCAATTCATAAATTTTAAGCAGTAAATTCATACATGAAAATATAAAAATAAATTTTTATTTCTAAAGTTGAACAATACTAATACATTTGGCTTCAAGAAATTCATGTTTCTGCAAAGACTCTCTGGGTAATAGATACTAACCCAATTGCAAACATATGTTGAAAATGCCCCCACCAGTATACTTAAAAATTTGCTAAGAGGGTAGATCTTATGTTAAGTGTTCTTAATACATACACACACACACACACACACACACACACACAATAATAATAATAAAAAATAAAGAGGGCAGGAGGAAACTCTTGAGGTGATGGATATGTTTATGGCATAGACTATGGTGATGGTTTTATGGGTGTATGCTTATGTCCAAACTCAACAAGTTGTAGGCATTAAAGATGTACAGTTTTTTGTGTGTCAATCACACCAGACTCAGGCACAGCAGGTCTTTGAGAACCTCAGGCACTCCCCTCTGTGGTTAGTTTGATTCTCTGATTTTACCTTCTACTTTCTGAAACTGAACTTGGGGTTTTCCCTTCCCTCTCTGACTTTACCTTGTACTACTGACTTAAGCTAGTACTCAAGACTCCCAGGGATCCTGTACTAGTCTTTGAGCTGCTCTCAGATCTCAAAGGCCAACTTTCCCAAGTCAGCAGGTGACTTGACCTGAATTCTTTATCGCCACTGTTTGACCTGACTGAGCGTGGAGTTTGAATGTGGTCTGTGTCCTAGTTTCACTCAGCTCCACGAGAGCAGGGCCTGACCCCTCTATAGTAGCAGTCTAGCCCGTTCCAAAATGGGTTGTAGAAAGCAGAGGAGAAAGGTTCCAAAGGAATGTTAGGGTGAAACTTTAGTACAGTTGATAACACCTACACATTTTCTAAGTCTTTAGTTTTAATATCTCCTGTTGGGTTTACTTAAAGTGAAGCATAGCTTCTTTCCTAATTTTCTCCCAGGATTTAATTTGCAGAATGGAATAAGATGTTCTTGCTCTTTACATTTTTGGAAAAGAATGAAGTACAGTGATTGAATTAAAGGAAAGAAAAAAAGAATCATTGGGGGGTAACCCAGTGATTTGAAGCTGTGTGGCTTTGATTGGAACCTGGTTTGAAAGAGGATGATTCACGAAGTACTATAGGTAAATCAAATCAGTGGCCATTTTATTAATTTGATTCATAAAAAAGACAGTCAATCAGTATTGCTCCTCAGGGAATATTCATATAAAATCAGATTCAAACATGACTAATTAAAAGAAATTTCTAAGAGTAACTCAGCAAAATGCCAAAGTAAAGAGCAAATGCACCTGAGGAGCTAGAAGCAATAAGGGAAGCTGAGGGGCTTTACAGGAAGAAGCTGTATTTAGCACCAGCGAGGGCCTTGGGGAATGAGGCTGAAGGCCAGACACCAGAATCAAGAGTAGACAGATGAATTTTACTAGCCCCGCAGGAAAATTCTCAAAGAAGAAAAGGTCAAAGTCAAGAAGCATAAGAAAAAGATGTATTGGGAAGGTTCTAAGTATCTGAGTCCTGCTTGTGTTGACAACTGGGTGGGAGCTGCCTGAGTGCTTTTCAGAGGGAAGGCCCTGGAAGCCACAGAGGACCAGAAAATGGGAAGGGAGGTGAAAATGTAGCCAGGAGAGCAATCTTAGATTGAAAGCTGAGAAGAGCTGGGTTAGGTGACAAGCTGACAGGACCAGGAGAAGATATTAATATAAATCTTGGTTGGGCATCAGTGGTAGTAGCTAGAGGGGTTGAAAAATGCAGGCTGAGGTTTGAGTGAACTCAGGTGAATCTTGAAGGAACCACACAGAACAGACACTGAACATGAACACTGTGAGTAAAGAGTGATTTTACTAATTCTGTCCGCAGCTGTGTTTTGAGCATCTACTACGTAAGGTACACCATATTTGTCATTCTGAAGGAATACAGAGGTAAATGAAATGTGTCTTTTCTCCCTAAATTACTCATTATGGTCCAGGTATAGCCTGACACCTAATAGGCACTTAGGACATATTTTTTGCTTTTTTTTTTTTTTTGATCAAATTAAAAAGCTTCTGCACAGCCAAGGATACTATCACTAGAGTTAACGGACAATAATCAGAATGGGAGAAAATATTTGCATGCTACACCTCTGATGAAGGGCTGATAACCAGAATCTATATAGAGCTTAGGAAAATCAACAAGAAAAAATCAAACAACCCCATTAAAAAGTGAGCAAAGGACATGAACAGAAACTTTTCAAAAGAAGACAGAACAAAGGCCAGCAAACATATGAAAAATTGCTCAACTTCTCTAATCATCAGGGAAATGCAAATCAAAACCACAATGAGATATCACTTAACCCCAGTGAGATTGGCTTATATCAAAAAGTCCCAAAACAACAAATGTTGGCAGGGATGCAGACAGATAGGAACACTCATACACTGCTGGTGGGACTGCAAATTAGTACAACCTCTGTGCAAAGTAATATGGAGATACCTCAAAGAACTAAAAGTAGAACTACCATTTGATCCAGCAATCCCACTACTGGGCATTTACCCAAAGGAAAAAAAGACATTCTGTAATAAAGACATCTGCACGTGAATGTTTATAGCAGCACAATTCACAATTGCAAAGATGTGGAAACAACCCAAGTGCCCATCAATGCATGAGTGGATTAATAAAATTTGGTAGATGTATACCATGGAGTATTACTCAACAGTAAAAAACAATGGTGAATTAACACATATGATATTATCCTGGATAGAGCTAGAGCCCATTCTTCAAAGCAAAGTATCACAAGAATGGAAAAACAAGCACCACTGGTACTCACCATTAAATTGGTACTAACTGATCAATACTTATGTGCACACATGGAAATAATATTCATCAGGGGTTGGGCAGGTGGGAGGGGGGTGGAGGGGATGGGAAAACCCACACCTAATGGGTGGAGGGCACACTGTTTGGGGGATGTTCACAATTGTAGCTCTGACTTGGGCAGTGCATAGGTGATATATGTAACCAAAGTGTTTGTACTCCCATAATATTCTGAAATAAAAAAAAAAGGACATTTTTTTGACTGTCTTCTTTTGTCTTGGTCACAATGAAGTGCTGGAACCAGATCATATGGGCAGTGACAGCCCTTAGTCAGCATCTCTTCCCAACTCCGCGTTCAGTGACATTATGTTGGAAGCTTGAAATTGACCATGGTGCAAATATTTTCATCACAGAAATTGGCAAACACTACAAATCAAGGGCTCCTTCTGCCCTTTGCCTCCTTGTCCCAGTTCTTAAACTTTTATCAGCACACTAATACTGGATCAATTTAATCTGTCAGTTAAATTCAACAAATATTACTTGAGCACTTTCTAAGTGTAAATACCTGTGCTTGGTGCTTGTTAATCTGCTTTCAAAAGGCGTTTTCCTTTTTATGATAACTTGATTATTTAGGTGGTTTGAAGCTTTCCTTTTTTAACCAGCACCATATTTTAGAGTGTTGGTTTGTTTCCACTTTCCTACAGAATGAGAATACAAAGCCAGCTCAAGTCTGCGAGTTTTCTCCCTGGATTTGGAGTGTTGGCAATGTGTACTATGGGTATGCAATGGAAGACCCTTCTAATCTCTGCTAGCAATTGAGCTCCTGACAGGGATAGCCTACCTTTAAAAAGCTGAGAAATACTGACCAGGTGCTATTCTTTGATTGGCTATTCTGACAATGATGTAGGATGGAAATTTGGGATCAGTGATTATCTAGGGGACAAAAAGGGATGACCCTTTTGTTAGTTTTACTATGAAAAGTGGAAGTGCTGTGGGTTTTCCCTATCCCTGGTAAGCCTCTAAAGGGTTCCCTTCATTAATCCATGCAAACTGGGCCTCAGCTCCACCACTTCCCAAGTTAGACACTCAGGGTCATTTTATACCTGCAATTGCAGACACACTAACTCGCTAACATTGAGATTAGAGTGGGAATCACCTCAGTGCTCTATTAATGCCAATTGCCTCTGAAACAGCCAGACTGGAGACAGATAAGAGTCCCCTGGTGACTGATTAAAATATGGTATCTTGAAAATTAAGTGTCTAGTTTTGAGTGTAGATGTAGCGCAAAGATTTGTTATCTGAATTGATGGAGATTGAATGCTAATATTGGGAAAACTCACTAGGAATAATATAACTGTTGTACTCCTCTGGTAGGAATAAAATAGAAAGAACTTCATGCTTCTGAGGAGTGTTAAAGTCAGGAAAATTGGGATTGAGATCTTTTATTATGAGTTTTTAAGTCTGAAAGCCTACTAATAAGAGGGTAGAAGTCAAAATAGCAGAACTAAGGAAGACATAAAAATTGATATGATGGTATCCCTTTAGTCTAATTTTACCATTTGATTTGTACTTCTCAAATGGTGTTACATATAATTAAAAATTTACATAAGGGAGCAAAAGGGATTTCTGCAGTGGGCTCATTTCATTTTGGCCAATACTTCTGTCTCCAGGTACCTCCAAGAATTTAGGTAATGACCTCTTTTTGAGGCATAAAATTGGAAAAAATTTCAAGAGATTAGAAAATGATTGGTCATCAGTTTCCAACTGATAACAAACTTGGAGGTAGGCTTTAAAAGATCCAAGTTCTATTTTAATTAGTGGAAAATTAGCATACGGATTAAAGAGTCAGGAAAGGAATTTTTGAAATTGTCTTTTTGTTTTAAAGCTAAATCAAAGATGCTAAGTGTAGGAAATATCTGTAGTTCTGGAAAGTTATGTTGATATTGAGTGCATTTATTTATTTTTTAAAAGTAAAGTTGTATTTTTATATTTTAAATTTAGGAAGGTAAAAAGAACAAAACCAAAATAAGCAAAAATCTCTATTCTCAGAAAAACTCTATGTGTTATTAAAAATAAAGTTGTGTGTGTTTGTGTGTGTGTATAGGTTTGTATATACACATATACATAGAGATAGAAAGATATGTTTAATTTTTGAAAAATAAAACAACTTTATATTTTAAAATATATATAGTTTTGCCTGATATCTATACATCTACATATGTATGTATGTATGTATGTTTTGAAGGACTAAGGTAATGCAAATTAAACGTTGACCTGAACCCATAAGAAAGAAAACGAAATCCTTGATCACCAGAAACAAATAAGGGCTTATGAGAACCAGAACTCTCAGAATAGTATCCGATGTTGCACCATGAATTGAACCATTTTGTGTTCCTGCCATGAGTATGAGTGATCCAATTTCTCTGCCACCACACCAACATTTGGTTGTTATCACTACTTTTAATTTTAGTCATTGTAATAGGTGTATAGTGATATCTCATTGTGGTTTTAATTTGTGTTTCCCTAATAATGGCTAAGGATGTTGAAAATTTTTCATGTGCTTATTTGTCAGCTCTATATCCTCTTCAGTGAAATATCTGTTCAAGTCTTTTGTCCATTTTCTAACCAGATTATTTTTTTTGCTATAGAATTTTGAGAGATCTTTATGTACTGCAGATACAAGTTCTTTCTTGGATATATGGTTTAAGAATATACTTTCACAGCCTGTAGCTTGTCTTTTAATCCTCTGAAGAGGTTTTTTTACAGAACAAAAGTTGTTAATTTTGACGAGGTCCAATTTATCAATTTTTCCTCTATAGGGTGTACTTTTGGTGTCAAATCTAACTCTTCACCTGGCCCTAGATCCCAAAGAAATTTTTCTATTTTTTTCTAAAAGTTTGATAGTTTCATATTTTACATTTAAGTCCATAATCCATTTTGAGTTAAACTTTGTATAAGATGTGAAGTTTAGGTGGAAGTGGTTCATTTTATTGACAATGAATGTTGAAAAGCTCTAGCACCATTTATTGCAATTTTTAAACCTTTGTAAAAACTCAGTTGGGAATATTTCTATGGATCTATTTCTGGGTTCCTTATTCTCATCCTATTGATCTATGTTATCAATCTGCCAATACCATACAATCTTGAACACTGTAGCTGTGTAGTAAGACGTACCAGCACATAAACTGATTCCTTTCACTTCATTCTTCTGTTTCAAATTGTTTTCTTTTTCAAATTGTCTTCTTTTAGCCAAATTGTTTTTGGCTATTATAGGTCTTTTGCCTTTCGATATAAAATTTAGAATAAACTTGCCTATTATATGAAAAACTTTGCTAGGATTTTGATAGGAATTATATTAAATTTATAGATCAATTTGGGGAGAATTAATATCTTTATTATGTAGAGTCTTCCAATTAATGAACACAGTATGCCTCTCCATTTATTTAGGCCTTCTTTGATTACTTTCATCAGCATTTTGTAATTTTCAGCATGTAGATACATGATTTTTTAGATTTATATCCAAGTATTCCACTTTACTTTTAATAATTAAAAATTGTATCATCTTTAATTTTGGTTTCCACATTATCATTGTTAGTGTATAAATACCCAACTGATTTTTGTGTGCTCATTTTGCATTCTGAAACCTTGCTAAACTCATTTGGTTCCAATGGGTGTTATTTATTTATTTATTTGTTTGTTTTTGTAGATTGCTTGAGATTTTCTCTGTAGGCATTCATATCATCTGCAAATAGAAACAGCTTTTTATTTCTCCCTTCCCATCCATATGCCTTTTATTTTATATTTTATTTCTTTTTTTTCTTTTCCTTATGCACTGGCTAGAAATTTCAGTAATATTTTGAGTAAGAGCAGTGAGATCAGACATCTTTGATCTGTTTCGAATCTCAGGCAGAAAGCACTCAGTCTTTCACCACTAAGTATGATGTTAGCTATAGGGTTTTTTTCCTTTAATGATCTTTATTAAGTTGTGAAAATTCTCCTCTATTTCTAGTTGGCCGAGAGTTTTTGTCATCAATAGTTGTTGGATTTTGTCAAATGCTCTTTCTGCATCCATTAATATGATCATATGTTTTTTTCTTCTTTAGCCTGTTGATATAATGGATTAAATTGATTTTTAAATATTGAGCCTGCTTTGCATATCCAGAATAAATCCCACTTGCTTGTGGAGCATAATTCATTTTATATATTTGTCAATTTTATTTGCTCATAGTTTATTTTTTTATTGATACAAAATATTTGTAAATATTTATGAGGTACCTGTAGTATTATATTTTGATACATAGATAGAATGTGTGATGATCACGTCAGGGTAGTTAGGATATCCATCACCTTGAACATTTACCATTTCTTTGTGTTGGGAACATTTCAAATCTTCTCTTCTAGATATTTTGAAATACACAATATATTGTTGTTAACTATAGTCACCCCACTGGGCTATCGAAGACTAAAACTTATTCCTTCTATCTAACTGTGTGTTTGTACCCAATAACCTCCCTCTCTTCATCCTCTCCTAACCCCACCCCCACCAACACTCTTCCCAGCCTCTCGTAATTAACATTCTACTTTCTACCTCCATGATATCAGCATTTTTAGCTTCCGTGTATGAGTGAGAACATGTGATATTTGTCTTTCTGTGCCTGGCTTATTTCACTTACCATAGTGATCTCCAGTTCCAACCACACTGCTGCAAATGACAGGATTCATTCTTTTTTATGTCTGAATAGTATTACATTGTGTATATATACCACAATTTCTTTATCTATTCATCCACGGAGGGACACTTAGGTTGATTTCACATCTTTGCTATTGTGAATAGTGCTGCAATAAACATGTGGGTGCAAGTATCCCTTTGATATCCTAATTTCCTTTCCTTATTATTTATCCTCTGGATAAATACCCAGTAGTGGGATTGCTGGATTGTATGGTAGTTCTGTTTTTAGTTTTTTGACAAATTTCCATATTGTTTTCCATAATGGCTATGCTTATTTACATTCCCACCAACAGTTGTCCACATCCTTGCCAGCCTTTGTTCTTGTTTGTCTTTTCAATAAAAGCCTTCTTACTGGGGTAAGAGGATATCTCACTGTAGTTTTGATTTGCATTTCCCTGATGATTAATGATGTTGAGCATTTTTTTATATACCTCTTGGCCATTTGTACGTCTTTTTTTGAGAAATATTTGTTAATATTTTGTTGAGGATTTTTATGTCTAAGCTTAGATAGATGTCAGTCTATAGGGTTCTTATTTGGTACTGTCTTTGTCTCATTTTGTTGTCAGGGTAGTAATGGGATTATAGTATGAGTTGGGAAGAAATTGTATAAAGTTGGTGCTAGTTTTTAAATGTTTGGTAGAATTCTCCATTGAAACCATCTGGGCCTGGAGATTTCCTTTTTGGAGAATTTTAATTACAAATTAAATTTCTTTAATGGTGGTAAGATTATTTGAATTATCTATTTCATCTCGATTGAGTTTTGGTAGTTTGTATTTTTTAAGGAATTGATCATTTCTTTTACATTTTCAAATTTATGAGTGTAAAGTTGTTCATACTGTTCTTTTATCATTTATTGGTTAGTGAATTTGTGGTGATATGCTGTGTTGAATTCCTGATATTGGTGGTTTGTGTCTTCTTTCTTTTTATCTCTTTCAGTCTTTCTTAAAGATTTGCCAATTTTATAGGTTTTAAAGAATAAGCATTTTGTTTCATTGAATTTCTCTGTAGTTTCCTGTTTTTAATCTTTATCATTTCCTTGCTTCTGCTTGATTATAGTTTATTTTGATCTTCTCTTTCTAGTTTCTTGAGATAAGACCTTAGGTTATTGATCTGAAACCTTTCTTCTTTTTAAATGTAAGCATTTAGTGCCATAAATTTACCTCCTAGAACTGCTTTAGCTGTATCCCATGCATTTTGATATGTTGCATTTTTGTTTTATGTTCCTTTGAGATTTCCCCTTTCACCCATGGATTATTTAGAAATATTTTGTTTAATTTTCAAGTGTTTGGAGGCTTTTCTTGTCTTTCTATTACTGATTTCTAGTTTGATCCTATTATGGTCAGACAATATGCTTTATATAACTTCAATTCTTTTAAATTTGTTGAGTTTGTTTTGTGACCCTGCTTTGGTCTAACTTGGCGAATGTTCCCTCGGTTCTTGAAAAAACTATGTATTCTGCTGTTTTGGGTGGAATGTTCTAGCAATGTCAATTAGATCCTATTTATTGGTAGTGTTGTTCAGTTATTCTATATTTTTGTTGATTTTCTGTTTAGTAATTCTACCAGTTGCTGAGAGAGGAGTGCTGAAGTCCCCAGCTTTGATTTAGATTTATCTATTTTTCCTTTTAGCACTATAAGTTTTTGTTTCATGCATTTTGAAGCTCTGTTATTTGGATTGCTATTTATTCTTCATGGATTGATCCTTTTACCATTATGTAATATCTCTCTTCATCCCTAGTGAATTTCTTTGCTCTGAATTCTTCTTTGTTTGATATTAATATAGCCATTCTAACTTTTTGATTAATATTTGCATGTATATCTTTGTCTATCCTTTTACTTTCAATGTATTTGTATTATTGAATTTGATGTGATTCTTATAAACAGTGTATAGTTAGGTCTTTTTTTTATAAATACACTCTGCTCATCTCTGTATTTGTAATTAGTATATTTAGAATATTTACATTTAAAGTAATTATTGATGTGTTGGGGCTTAAATCTGTCATTTTATTATTTACTTTCTGTTTGTTTTATTTTTTATTCCTTTCCTTTTTTTTTTGCCTCCTTATGGGTTACTTGAACAATTTTTAGAATTCTATTTTGACTTATCTATAGTGTTTTGTATATATCTCTTGGTATAGTTATTTAATTGGCTACTCTATGTGTTACAATATACATACTTTACTTACTTAATACATCACAGTCTACTAGTATCAACATTTCACCATTTCAAGGGAAGTGTAAGAAACATTACTTCAATTTAGGCCCATATGCCTTCCCCACTTTTAAAATATGAATATCGTAAGTGTTTTTTCTCTATATAAATTGAAGACCACATTAGATAATGTTATAATTGTGCATCAGTTGTCAAATATAATTTTAAAAGCTTATGGAGAAAAAGATAGGCTATTATATTTACTCCTGTTTTCATCCACTCAATTGTTTTTTCCTTCCTGAAGTCGAAGTCTGTCTGTGGATCATTTCCTTTCTACTTAGAAAACCTCCTTTATTCTTTCTCTGAAGCTAAGTCAACTGGTAACAAATCCTCTTAGTTTTCCTCCACCTGAATGTATCTTTATTTTCTTCTCACTTCTGAAGATTATTTTCACTGGATATAGAACTCTGGATTGACAATCCCTTGAACTCCTTAAAAAATGCTGTGATTCTTCCTTTTGGCCTCAGGTTTTCAGATGAGGAATCTGCTGTTATGTGAATCATTCCCCTGTAGGTAATTCGTTGTTTCTCTCCAGTCTCTTTCAACATATTTTCTTTTCTTCACTGTTTAGAAGTTTAATAATGATGTATCTTAGTGAATTTCTTTGGGTTTATTTTGTTTGGGATTCAATCAGCTTCCTGTGTCTGTAGATTTATGCCTTTTGCTCTGTTTGGGAAATTTTCAGCCATTATTCCTTCAAATATTTTCAGCCTCACTTTTTTTCTCAATCCCAACTCTTTCTCTTCTCCTTTTGGGACTCCAGTAATAAAAATATGAGATTTTAGGATATTATCCCATAGGTTCCCAAGGCTTTATTTTTTCCTTTGCAGTCAATTTTCTCTCTATTGTTCAAAATGGGTAATTTCTATTGATTTGTTTTCAGTTCACTGGTTCTTTCCTCTTCTGTATGCAATGTACTGTTTTTAAAAACATTTTAATTACTTTTTATTGATAATTGTGGTAAAATACACATAAAATATGCCATCTTAACAATTTTTAAGTGTGCAGTCAGTAGTGTTAAATATATTTAAATTGTTTTGCGACCATTCTCCAAACTTTTTTGTCTTGCAAAACTGAAATTTCTATTAAACAACCACTCTCCACTCCTCCAGAAAGAAGGTAGCCATCTATAAGCCAAGGAGAGAGGCTTCAGAAGAAACCAAACCTGCTGATGCCTTGTTCTTTGACTTCTAGCCTCCAGAACTCAGAGAAAATACATTTTTACATTTTAACTTTAATTACGTGGGCCTTTATATTTAATAAATTTAAGAAAAAATAGATTGGAAGAATTGAGGAAAGGAACAGTCATAAGATACTGTGACTCAAATAATTTGTGGTGCATGAGTTTATCTTAAATAAATGAATCTATAAAAGTAACATATTTATCAGTGGTAGAATCAGAGAATGGAATTACTTACAGTACAATTATAAATACAGAGTAAGAAACCCCCCATGTGCTAAGAGTCATGAGGACATAACCGTATCAAAACTGAATATACTTCTGTAATAGTTTCCTAGAGGTGTTATTAACAAATAACCACAAACTCGGTGGCTTAAAACAACAGAAATTTATTCTCTCATAGTTCTGGAGGCCAGAAGTTTACAGGACCACACTCCCTCCAGATCCTATAGGGGAGATTCGGTTCCTTGCCTCTTCCAGCTTCTAATCGCTGTTGGCTTTCCTTGGCATATTGCCTCATCTCTTCACACTACCTTCTCTTCTATGTACCTATCTCTAAACGCTGTTTCTTTCTTATAAGGATACTTGAAATGGCATTTGGGGCTCCACCCAGATAATCCAAGATAAACTCCTTTTTCCTAAGATCCTTAACTTAATCACATCTTTTGCCATGTAAAATAGTACTCACTCCTTTGCCGTGTAAGGTACTATTCACAGGTTCCAGAAGTTAAGATGTTGTATTACTTAGCTAGGGCTGCTATAACAAAATACCACAGACTGAGCATCTTAAACATTAGAGCTTTATTTTCTCACAGTGCTGGAGGCTGGAAGTCAAAGAACAAGGTGTCAGCAGGTTTGATTTCTTCTGAAACCCCTCTCCTTGGCTTGCGGATGGCCACCTTCTTTGCTGTGTCCTCACATGGTGTTCCCTCTGTGTGTGCATGCTTCCCTGGTGTTTCTTTGTGTGCCCAAATTTCCTCTTCTTGGAAGGACACCAGTCAGATTGGATTAGGGCTCACCTAACAGCCTCAGTTTAAGTTAGTCATACCTTTAAAGAACCCATCTCCAACTACATTCACATTCTTAGTTACTGGGGGTGAGAACTTCACAATATGAATTTTGGGGGACCATCACTCAGCTCACTGCAAATATATAACTTCCAGTTGAAATTATGAAAAAAAGTTAAATATAATCTACTATGCTCTACTTGTGAATGCAAGCAAGTTTAATACAGTTGAGGGGTAGTCTCATAAAAATAGTTAAAATTTCAAAGAAAACAAACTCTATTAGGAGTTGCTGACAATTAACTAGAAAAATCACTTATATGGAATAGTCATTTCTCAATGAAGCAAGATTAAATGTAATGCTAGCATATTGCAAAAATTTCATACTAATATTTATTTGTGAATATTTTCTACCTTTCATTTACAGATTTATAGACAGACTTGTGAAGAGTATAATAAAAAAGAATTTTTCCTTGGTTAAAGGAAAACATATAATTTAAATGGAGGCATAATTTATACTATATGCTACAATTGTCTGATTTTAACGAGAAAATAGAGTAAATTCCAATACACTTTCCTGGGAATCATTCCAGCTGTCAATAATTCTCTGCAGTGGGATGCCAAGAAATGGCTATTCATAGAGAGATAGCCAAAAGTCCACATCTATAAACATTAATAGGTTGCTTTCTCCTTAGCATTATCTTTGATTTCAAAGACATGAACTAATTTTAATATATATATATTTTTGGAGATATATTATGCATGGTACTATGTACATCATGGTAGCAGGGCATCCAAGAATATAAAAATTACAGATATAAAAAATCATATCAATTTTACAGAAGGTCCCTTACTTTGATTCAGAAAAATCTAAAGCATACTTACTCACACTTATTTCTGTTCCAGACCTCAAGTTCTTCTTCCTCTCCCATATGAAGTACTTCTACTTTCCCTGCCATTTCCAACCTGTGTGTTTTTTCCATTTACGTTCAGGATTATAGGCATAGGATTGGGCTTCAAGTACGGCACCAACTCATTCAGAATAAAGTGTTTCAAAATTCATGTTAATTTGAACATATACTGAATCGAATAGTGTTCATCCCACCTCCCAAAAAATGTTCACCTGGAACCTCAAAATATGACCTTATTTGGAAATAGTATCTTTTCAGCTGTAATTGGTTAAATTAAGATGCAGTCATACTGAATTGGGGTGAGTTCAAATCCAGGAACGTGTGTCTTTATAAGAAGAATAAACAGAGACACAGACACACAGGAATGAAGGCCACGTGAAGCCAGAGGCAGTGATTGGAGTGATGCATCTAAAAGCCAAGGAATACTAAGAATTGACAATGACCACCAGAACACCAGAAGTTAGAGACACAAGGAAGCATTCTTCCTTAGAGCCTTTGGAGGGAGCACGGCCCTGCTAACATTTTGATTTCAGACTTCTAGCCTCTAGACCTGGGAGTCAATAAATTTTTGTTTCAAGCTACCCCGTTTGTGGTAGTTTCTTATAGCAGTCCTAGGAAACTAATACGGAACATGAACATGATAATTTGAATCTATGAAGAAAGTGTATTACCGATAAAAATTATTAGAGAAATTAGCCTAGACATTATATAGTTAGTACAACACTAACTATAGTGCTATAGTACAAGCATTCTTTTCACAGCATCTTTGTGAAATGGTCACCTAGCCCTATCCAGAGATGGGGAGTCGCTTACCCATAATGAGGTACATTGCATTTGGGGGCAGCTCTAATTGTTAGAATTTCTGATAGTGACCCAAAAACCGATTCTAGTTGTGCCTTCTAGTTAAAACTTTTGACCTTGCTAGGTCATTTAAAATATTTGCAAAGTCTTTAAATGATCCTTAATTTATTCTTGTTTGTGTTAATCAGTTTAGTTTCTTCTAACATATGAAATAGATTCTAAACCTCTCACCATTACGATTTTTCCCCTTGTGTACAACTTATTTTGGCAAACATTTTTTGAGGATCAAATACATTTTTCCTGATGAGGTTTGACTAGCTCAGTGAAGCATGGGACTAATTCTTCCTGTAATTTGAGCATAAAAATTTTACCTTGAAGCCTAAGGTGAAATTCAAAGTCATTAACATGCACCTTGTATGCTTGGTTAATTAATTTTTTATTTTACAATTAACACATAAAAATTCTTTCTGTAAAATTTCATGCCATAATATACATACAGAATAAAATAAGAGAGACCCCTTCACTTCACCCCACCCTTTTGACCCTCCTGAACACTCCTCCCTACAGCTAAGCATTCAGCAATTTAGTGTTTATCTTTCTGATCCTTATTTTATGCATTTACATACATGCACACATATATACAAATGTATATACACAAACATCTATGGTCTTAGAAAAATAGATATTGCTTTCTAGGTTCACTGTATCTCAATTAGTTTCCTTATACTTTGCTCGGTTAGATGGTTGGTTTGCCTTGAGCATTTTAAAATCACATGTATTGCAAGTGGAGTTTTGGTACTAAATTCAAGATTTTGATATTGAATTCAGGAAATTTTGAAATTTCATCTTTTGTTTTCATTCTGTGTTAATCCCATTTTAAATTTTAACTTATATATCAAACATATTGGTTATCTCTTTAAATTTTGTGCCTCTTTAATTTGAAAAGCATACTTGCAACATGTTTGTCTAGGTCCTGAAGAAAAATATTGACCAAATAAGACTAAGAAAAATTACCCTATTAGAGATTTACTTCTAAGTGGCACTGTACCATTAATCAACATTATTAACATATAATTATTAAAGTTGTGCCAAATCCAGGTAACAAGCAATTTGTGTGTCAACTGAGGTTTTTGAGATAATGTAATTTTATGTTTGTGGGCTCTGGTCTGTGGGGTAGTGCAGAAAGAGGTCAGTCTGTGTTCTTCCTTCTCAAAATATAAATAGAAAACTTATCACAAAAAAGTCACTTAAATACCACAACAAATTGTGAAAAGTCTAGTCAGTTTCACTAATCTTTACCCATGACTTGCCAAAGTCAAATGAGGAAGAAGGCAAGTCGAAATGTTTAAAGAATCGTTAAAAATTTGGAAAGCCAAACATTATAGTATATAGCATAATATTTATGGGAAAGTCTCTTAGTAGTAATGTCTCAAAATTGCTTCTTGAACCATTGACAATGGCAATTGGATACCTACCTTCTGGAATGCTTTTTTGTTTTTTTGTTTTGTTCTGAAGAATGTAAATGATATTTTTATATATTACCCCCAACAATGAACAGTTTCTCCACTCTAAGCTTTGTTGCCAAATTGGTTTATTTTACAATGGATAAAGTTTCTGTGTCAATTGCAGTTCCTAGTTGAATGCAACAGAATCAGTTCCTGACTAGGGAATTTACTGGAGGGATGTTGGTGGGCAGCAGAAGACTCGCAAGAAGCGGGGATAGATGGTAGGTGGGGGTGATGTCTAAAAAGTAAGGGAGTATAGCAAGCTGTTCATAGCTGGAATGACTTGAGCAGAGTAGAACACTACTGCTGCTGCCACCACTGTGACAGCCAAGAATCATCTCCAACTGTGCCTCTGTCCTTGTGACTCTCATGTCTTGAAAACTGGCTTCTGATAGGTGGAGCTTAGATCACGTGTCTGCCCCCCAGTTACAGCTGGGGTGGGGTGAGGGAAGGATCTGTTCCTCTTTTCTTTTATAGTGGGAATCAGAAACCTGGCTGTTTTAGTTTTCTAGGGTTACTGTAGCAATGCACCGCAGACTGGGTGGCTTAAATGACATAAATTTATTTTCTTGTGGTTCTAGAGGCTATCAGTTCAAGATCAAGATGTCAGCAGGGTTGGTTCCATATGAGGGACGTGAGGGAAGAATCTGTTCCAGGACTCTCTCTTTCGCTTGCAGATGGCCACCTTCTGTTTGTGTCTTCACATGGTCTTCCCTCTGTATGTGTCTGTGTCCAAATTTCCTCTTCTTATAAGGACACCAGTCCTCTTGGATTAGGGCCTGCCCTCATGACCTCATTTTCATTCAATTACCTCTTTAAAGACCCTATGTCCAAATATGGTTACATTCTGACGTACTGGGGTTAGAACTTCAACATATGAACTTTTGGGGGACAGACACAATTCAGTCCATAACCCCAGCATTTCTCTTCCATTGGCACTACTGTGTACAGGAGAGGCGATTCTCCCAGAATAAAAACTGCGGTGCTCTTATGAAAAGAAATGGATCCCGTGCACTTAAAAAAATGATAAAAGTCATTCTACTTTTCTTTTTGTGACCATAGTTATGGAAGTTTAAATATATTTTTTAATACAAGAAAATACTATGCACATTTTTATACCAGAAAACTATGAAAATAAAAAAGATATCCCACACTCACATATTTTAATATTCAGTGTTGGTAAATGTGCAAGAAAATGAAAATATTTTCTCTGCTGGTGGGATTGCTGGCTTTTATCCACCTTCCTGTCATTCTACTTTTATAGTGTTAAAGTAGAGTTGTGTCACTTAAACCTCTCTTCAAGAAAAAAATTGCCATTCAGCTGCAAGGAGAGCAGTTAGCAAATCATTTCCTGCTGTTAATGCATTCAGGATTCACCTCAGCTTTCAAGCCAAGCCTATACTCTTCTTGGGCAGCCCTCCTCTCCCCCCAGTAGCTAAGCATGACAGCAGTACTAGAGCCTGGCCATTTCTATCCAACACTGGCCTCCTCTAACAGGCAACCTTTGCTGCGGTGTTTCCCTTCGGTTTGGCTGAGACTTGGCCAAGTCTACATTGTGATCTGGCCTTTGTCCTCCCCAGTCCTGCTTCCTCCTCCTTTTATCTTTCACAGGTTTTATCCCCTCCAAAAATTCTTGCACTCCTAACTTCTTCTCTGTGTCTGGATTTAATTACATTTTTCCTTGTTTTCCCACCGGTTTTATTTTTCATAGGTCTTTGTCGTCCCAGTCATGGGCATGCAAACCATTGCACTTTTCAATAAAGTAAACCCTGTAGTTTTATTGTAATATTATTTATTTCTTCTTTTACCATCATATCCTTAATGATGTTGTGGAAATTTGTTTGTATATTTTGTTGTATATTTTCCTGAAATCAGTTAAATTATATTATTGGCGGTTCACTATCTTCAAGCCTAATTTGGGATTATTTAATTTAGTGAGTCTTTTAAGGGTCTAAATAGAAACTAGATGGGGACAGAGAGAAACGGACAGGGAGATATCACTTTCTGAGTATTTGTACTGTAGAATATAAAATTGAGTGATTATTGGTGGCCATGGTCTATCCTGTGAACTTATAAGCAGAGGAAGGTCTGCAGTTACAAAGAAGAATCAAGAAGGTAGATAGAGAAAAACAAAAACAAGTAAACTGAGAGAGAGACAACTTGTTTCTGCTTCCCTAGAAAAGGACTAAAGAACTATTTTGTCCCTCTGGGTCAGAAGACATCCCGGTCCTAACTCCATTCCTGAGCTAGTCCAAATTCTTCACTCTGGGTTTGGCACAACCCTTTAGAGATCTTCCAATAAATTTCTTTGACTTTGCATATATTAGTTTAAATTGGGTTGCCATTATTTGCAACTTAGAAAGTTTTCACTATCACAGCACTTAAAGCATTTTGCATGATATTTAGGGCACTCAGAAAATTTTAATAAAGTATGCGTTTTGTTACATCTTTTAGGCCAGAGTCTTTTTACTGTTTCTTCTCAGTGGTAACAAAACTTCTTTTATTGTTCGAATTTGTGCAATCTTAAGCTGCAGATATATGGTAATGCTAAGCACAGCCTCCTTCAACCTGTTATCGCTTATAGTTACTTTAGAAAAAGCAATAAGAGGCAGGGAAGGAGAAGGAGGCAGGGAGGGAGAGGGAGGGAGAGAGAACATGTGTGTTTACTGTTGAACTAAAAAAAATTTTTTCCTCTTCACTAAATAATCAGATTTTAGCTAAAGAAGTTTTACTTGTATAAAGAATCCAATTGCCAATTACTCTTTGGTGGAAAAGATTTTGAGTTTACAGTGGGGCAGGAGAAATAGACAAAAACAGCTTCCTTGACTGAGCTCTGAATACGGACACAGACCAGCAGAGAAACTGTCACCAGAGTTTGAACTGCTGAGAAGGAGGGTGGGGGTCTTTTATTCAGATGAGGTCCCTAGATCATCTGGGAACATGAGTGCTTCCCTGTAGTCCTCAGATGGGCCATAATATCCCATGGAGAATACTGGAGGTAAACATTCAAAGGGATTAAAACTGGTAGGTATGGATGAGTCCCTTCTAACAATGATGATCTAATGGCCCAAATATACTGAGTACACTTAGGCCTCTGAGGATAAAAGTGCTTTAGTATGACCTCAGACACCATGAGAGCAACTTTTACCCAAGGCAGCGATCCAGGGTATCCTTCCCTCCCCAGCCAACATCATGCATGATTTCCTCTTAACTAAGAGATGTGCTTTGATTTTGGCCTTACTTTTCCAGGTGTCTAACACTCTTATGCAAACACAAAGCCTTCATGTTGATCCTCAAGGGCAGACCTCATCTTGCATCTGGACCAGGGGATTGACTGGAAGTCCATGCTCTGACCATATGTCTTGGAGTCACCTTCCAAGTTTTCTGAGATTATTCCCCTCCTTGGCAGCCATGTCTTATCCTTTGTTAATCTTGTCACTCCCTGGAGCAGGGCACCAGGGTCCTGAAACTTGGTATCCGATCATTTTGTTGCCATTTGGAAATGAATGAGCTCTGCTTTTCTGCTTTTTTCTGCTGTCATTCTTAATGATTCCAGATTTCCTCTCTGATCCTGGAGCCTGCGAATGGAAAATGTAAGACTACAGAGAATACAAGTAGTAGGGTTTCCAAGTGTGTGTGCAGACTATATTTCATCTATTAATTCATGGTGATGGTGCCCACAAGGGCAAGAGGGATCTTCACATCATCTCCAGGCCCTTTTAACAGCTGACAAAAACCAGATTTTATAAGTAAAAAGGAAGATAGGCCTTTCCATATGTGGCTTATGCAGCTTATACCAAAGGGCCCGTGCGATTTCTGGAGTTGTCTCTCAGTCATGATATTGAAGCTACATGGTTAATGCTGTCACTTGAACATTAGTAGAAAAATGTGTACTTGACTAGACTCGTAAGTGTAATGTCTAAGACGAGATAATTGCAAGCAAACCTTACTGATTCTTGATTACCTATTAACAGAAGTGAATAAATAGACGGTTTATTTTGGAAAAAAAAGTGAATGATGCAGCATCTTGCAGTGGCAATAGCTCACACAAACAATGGGAAATAGTGGTAGGCACTGGGCTTTACAGTTCCTTGTCAACTGGATTTCAGTTCTAGTTCTGACCTTTTCTGATTTAACCCCTCAAAACCGGCTATAGTAATACCTATCTCGTAAGGTTTTGCTGGAATTAAATGTGATCATATTTATAATGAAAATATTTACATTTATAATATTACAATATAAATCCAAATATTTGTAAAACATCCAGCATAATGTTGGTGTCTCATAGAGGCTCATTCATTCATTCATAAAACTTCTTGAGCACCTACTATAAGCATGCACTGTGCTAGGTGTCGGGGATTAGACAGATAAGTCAAAGTTCTTGACTTTAAGAGGGTTACAGAGGGAAGAGACAGGTACATAAATAGACATTTGTGATGCAATGTGGTAAGAGCAATTATGGAGAGAGGCATAGGAAGCACAGAGCACAGAGGAGAGATACCTACCAAGCCTGGAGATGGAGGTGGAATCAGGGAAGGCTTTGGGAATGGATTACATCTGAGCTGAGAATGAGCCAGAAAAGAACAAATAAAGATATGCAACACATACATATCAAGATATTGTAACATTCAGTAGGTATGAGTTTTCTTTACTTAAATTCACATTGAATCACCAACATTTTTTATGTTTTTGATAGATTATTGGTGGTTCTCGGACTTAATTTGTTGGTGGTAGGGAAGGAGGAACCAAATTTTTGGACCATTGTGGGTTTGTAATTGCATATTAAAATTGAAAGACTGGCCACTAAAAGACTAAGAAGAAAAAAATAATACTAGAAAGACACTAAAAGGGGAAAATATCAGGTATAATAAAATTAGACTCTGAGAATATAAACAAGAGGGAAAATTAAAACATGTGGGTTGTCCACATGTTTTAAATTTTGCTTTCCCGAGGTGGAAGCTGCCCAGCAACAGATCCTTCACTAGGCCCCACTCTCCACAGCTGCTCAGCCCTCAGGGCCTGGAGGTGCTGGAGGTGGGGTTACACCTCAGGAGGGCCTTGGCTCAGAGCAGCTTAGGGAATTAGGATACTGAATTTCTGAAAGTCCTAGGACATACAGGACCCAGAAAACTCAAGGCAAAGCTTTGGGAGTCATTTAATCATGTTCCATCAAGCAGATTTTTGTGGACTACCCTTAGCATTTTACTACCTTTTATAACTTTTCCCTAATGAGTAAATTCATTCTAACCACAAACAGGACGTTCAGAAAACAATTTATCCACAGGATTGAGTAACTTAACTACTTCTCTTTCAGGCCGTGAAGTGAGCCTGAGTCTGTATCTAAAATGCATAAGAGCCATTTAGTGGTTGTTTCTCCATTTTTGTGCCCTGTTGCTAATGTATTAATATTTCTTGAGCATAGCATCTCCAGAATCCTTTCAATGCCTTTTCAGTTAACAATGTGGTTGAATAACAAATCAAATAGCATTTACGATATTAAGTGTATAGGACACTTTGATGAGTAGGTTTATGAAAGAGAGTTCTAAATTTTGAGATGCTCATACTATAATATCTTTCCAAGAACAAACGAACACTTGGGCTGGGTCTCCAGGAAGTCCAAACATCTGGATTAAAAAAAATTAGGAATAATCAATCACCCGGTTTAGTCAACGTGATGCCAAAGACCTAGATCACTGGAAATGCTTCTAACCAGATGTTGTATGTTCTATGGGTGTATCTAGAGTCAAAACTATAAACATAGACTAGGGAATAAAATGCAATAACAGTTTTGCATTTGAGTCCATTGCATGCGCTATTGCTTCTGGAGTAGGAGTAAACAGATAGTTCAGAGTCTGTGGCTGATGAAGATTTTCTCCTCACAGTAAACTGTCAGTCATTAAAGAATGACTAAGGAATATTTAGATGGCATGCTGGGAGTGCAACTAGCAGAAGGCTACATAGAATTTTGGCCAACTCTTCAGTATAGACCACTTTCGGGGAATTGTGCAAACTGAGGACTGTTTAGTCTTTTCATGCAAAACAAATTGAATTTTTGCATTACTCTATTTAAAAAAGCTCCATTTTGAAAGGCTTTAAAGTTAAATTTTATAATAAAGAAAAAATAATTATAAACACTAATAGATGCATTTCTTGAGCACTTACTAAGTAGCTGGCATTATAGTAAATACATTCCTATACTAATTCACTGTATCCCCACAAAACCCCAGCAAAATAGGTACTATTGCTATCCTTCTTTTATAGATTTGGAATCTGAGGCACTAAGAAGTTTAATAATTTACTCAAGATTTCACAACTCACAAGTGGCAGGGTTGGGATTTGAAGCCGGGCAGTTGGTCTCTAGAACCTGCCTTATCCACTCAGCTGGTCTGTCTCCCTTCTAGCAGCCCTGCCCTGGGGATTTGAGGCAAATCTGAAGTAGGTCAACGTGTCTTCAATAAACAACTGGCAACAACAGTAATGACAATGGCAGTAGCTAATAAATATTCAGGAATCAATGTTGTAGAGATTTTATTTTTAATTTTCAAAACTGTCATGTTAATGTATTGTATGGATGAAGAAGCTGCAATGTGGAGAGATTAGGGAATGACCAGCATATCTTACGCTGTAGACAGTCTGGGGCACATCGCTCAAACACTAGATTTACTACCCTCCTACCCCACATTGCCTCCACTCCCTTCAGTTCTCACCAGTCTTTTGGGGTTCTCTGTGACCTAGGAACTCAAGGGATGTCCTGTTTCTCTCCTCTGATCACCCGTAGTCCTCCTACATCCCTCTTATGCAGCTCTTTTAAAGACCCTATTCATATATTGATTTTTAGGAGTCTTATTCCATTTCTTTAGGGCTCTGTTCTTAGAACACAACTGTGGTAGCCTTGGAGGTGCTAGTCTTGGATTTCCTTTCAAGGAAGAACTCATTGTTCAGCTATGGGGAATGCAGTTACCTAACAGCTTCGAGCTATTAATGCCTTCAGGATCTACTTCGGTTTTATAGCTGAGACCATGCTCTTCTTGGGCAATGACCAGCCAGTGACTGTGCATAGACATGCAAGGACCTGAACATTTCTGCCCAATAAAGGTTTGTTCCATAGCTCCCCATTGGGTTGGCAGAGACTTTGTCAGATCTGCATGGTGGGCCAATCTTCTCCCTGTCCCATCCTGCTTTCTCTCTCTTTTTATCTTTTGTAAGTATTACTGTCCCCCTCCCCACCCCATCACAAATCACAGCTTGGTAAACCTCTTGCATTCCTAACTCCATCTTAGTGTCCACTTCCCAGAGGACCCAAATGTTACTACAATTAAGTGAGTAATCTACCGAAGGTAGATGATGTATTTTATGGCTGGTGTGCTACTCATTCCACCTCTGGTAACATGTTACTCATAGACAGGAGGTTTGTGGTCACTAAGCATAGAGTGGGAAATACAAACAAATAAAAACCTTAAGAATATGGTGGGGCAGAGGGGAGAGAGAGAAAGAGAAAGAAAGAGAGAGGGCAGGGTAAGCACATGGGGGTGGGGGGCTTAAAAGAAACCTTTTGGATAGCTGTTTAGTCTACACTATCTATCCATAGGTTTGTCATTTAGCCCTTCTCTACGTACTCTTAAGCTACAGCATTAAAGAATATCGTAACTCGTAAGTTAAGCAGGCAAAAAAAAAAAACCCATCAAAAATATATTAAAATTATTACCAATTTTGGTCATATTATTATCACCATATAGTCAATTTTTGAGTACTCACAAAGTATCCAGAATAATACTTGACAGTAGCAGGCTTTCAATAAATATTTGTTGAATGAATGTAAGAATGAATAAAAGTTTTGAAACTTCAGCACAATATAACCAGGAAAAAGAGTTTTCCAGGACAGCTAATCATGATAGTTGTCAATAGATAGAAAAGTTTCAGGCTGAATAACAGGAAACATATTCATTTTACGCATAAAGCTATTGGTTTATCCTAGCAAGCCAATATCCCACAGCATGGTTAATGTCTGAAAGCCCATCCAAAAAGTGGACTCAATTCCTGCACTTGAGCACTTACACTGCAACAGGGCTTTCTGGTCAAAGGAAAAGTCAGGTCACTATTGCAGCTGAGGAACCAAGGGATTCTTATGAGGAGGGACACCCCATCCCAATGCAATGGTCATAGCATCTAAGAAAAATAGCAAGATTTTTATACATACTGTCCTCAAGTCTCTTAACTGCCATTTTAAATTAAAGAGCTGCCCACAAGCCCTCCTTTAGAAAATCTGGGGACGCCACTGCATACCTGTATAAGGTGAATATGATATGGGTAGGCTGGAGGCTGTGGCAAAGTGGAGAACTGTCAAAGAAGCACCCTAATTCTCAAAGAAAAGAAGGGCTACGATTAGCTTACTTGGGAGACAGAAGATGCCAGATTAAAGTTCTGAGACATAGCTCTTACTAATGCCTCCTTAAAATTATAATTGGTATGAGAGTAGGAAGTCTTTATGCTTTGCAAAATTTCATATATAATCCCATTTTCATATTGATGTTTTATGATATAAATTTTTGGTAGTGCAGTAAAAGACATAACTATATCCCATCCTACTTAAAACATAAGTTTGAACAACAATACAAATTTGTTAAAAATGGAAGCAAATTGCAGTCAGAGGAGGCCAACATAAAATGACAGAGAGGAGAAAAAACAATGATGAGCAAAATAGAATGGAACAAATATCCTTTTCATTGTATCAGATTGCAACACATTACAATGTAATATTTCTCCTTCTATAATTTAATAAAATATCCTTATATTAATTTATCAAATTACAAGGTGCCTTTATTTTATTCAGTTTGAGTAAGAGTGAAGGGTTTCATCGATGATGAAAAATGGAATGTTTTAATGGAAGAAATTATTGGGTAAAGAATGTATAAAAAGGATATGTGAGTCCTTCTGGAGAGAATATCAGCAAGATGGCAAAATAGGAGTTTTTGGCCTTTCCCTGTGCACCTGCCCCCTGAAACACCAATATTGACAACCTCCTATGGATAAGAGCACCTGTATGGGAGCCTGGGAGTCTAGTGGTGAAGTCTCAACTCATCACAGGGGCAAAAATTCTGAAAATAGATGCATTGAAAAGGATAAGAAGATCAATTTCACTTTCCTTGAGTCACTACTCCCTGAGGGTGGCACAGCTCAGTGCAGAGAAACCCCCTTGGCTTTTGATTTCTCTCATTGGGAAAGGTAACAGCATAGTGAGCATATAGCTTCCTCAGTCAAGCAAAGGGCTGCCCAAGAGGCTCACTTCTTTCTCCCTCCACCCAGAACACTGAAGGCATCAGCACAGCTGAATAGGAGCATGGAAAATGGGCAGGGGCTCACGGCAGCCAGGGTATGGAACTTAATAAAGGGCATAGTTTCTACTAACCACCTGGTGGATTTTGCCAAGAGAACTTCACATGAACCTCATAGGACACATGACCTAGGGAACCTTCCACCTAGCCCATGTATGATACCAGCACTCTGCTTGGTGCCTCCCTCCCCTGTAGCCAGCAACCAAAAGGGAGCAGGAGTAGCTATACTTATAGCAGAAATAAACTGCCACAAGAGATAAAGAAGGTCATTATATGATGATAAATGGGTCAATTCATCAATAGGATATAACAATTATAAATATATATGCATTTAATATCAGAGTATCTAAATGTATAGAGCAAATATTAACAGACCTGAAGGGAGAAACAGATGGCAATACAATGATAATAGGGAATTTAACACCCCATTTTTCACAGTGGATAGATCATCTAGACTGAAAATCAATAAAGAAACAGTGGACTTGAATAACACCATGGACCAAATGGGCCTAATAGACTTAAATTCTGCTTTAGACCAAATGGACCTAACAGACATATACAGAACATTCCATTAAACAGCAGCAAAATACACATTCTTCTCAAGCACACATACAACATTTTCCAGAATAGACCATATGTTGGGCCACAAAACAGGTCTTAACAAGTTTAAGAAGGTTGAAATCATGTCAAGTTTCTTTTCTGACCATATTGTTATGAAACTAGAAATCAATAACAGGAGGAATCTTGGAAAATTCAAAAATATGTGGAAATTAAACAACATGCTCTTGGACAACTAGTGGGTCAAAGAAGAAATCATAATAGAAATACAAAAGTATTTTGATACTAAAAAAATGGAAACACAACTTTCCAAAACTTATGGGATGCTGCAAAGGCAGTTTTAAGTGGGAAGTTTACAGTGATAAACACCTATTTATGATCTTTGATAAGGGTGCCAAGAACACACAATGGCGAAAGGACAGTCTCTTCAATAAATGGTGGGAAAGTGGGATATGCACATGCAGAAAAATGAAATTTGGCCCTTATCTCACACCATAAACAAACATCAACTCAAAATGGATTAAAGACTTAAATGTAAGACCTGAAAGTATAAAACTACTAGAAGAAAACATAGGGGAAAAACTTCTTGCTATTAGTATAGGCAATGATTTTTTGGCTATGACCCCAAAAGCACAGGCAACAAAAGCAAAACTTAGCAAGTGGGATTGCATCAAATGAAAAAGCTTCTTCATAGCAAAGGAAACAACTACGTGAAGAGACAACCTACAGAATGTGAGAAAGTATTTGTAAAACCATGCATTTGATAAGGGGTTAATATCCAAAATATATTTAAAAACTCACATAACTCAATAGCAAAAAACCCACAACACAGCAAAACAAAACAAAACAAAAACTCCACAACTGATTAAAAAATGAGCAAAGGACCTGAATAGACATTTCTCCATAAAAGACATACAAATGGCCAACACGTATATGAAAAGGTACTCAACAACACTAATCATCAGAGAAATTCAGATCAAAATCACAATGAGATAGTACCTCATATCTGTTAGAACAGCTATTATAAAAAAGACAAAAGATAACAAATGTTGGTGAAGACATGGAGAGAAGGGAACACTTGTACACTGTTGGTGGAAATGTAAATTGGTACAGCCATTATGGAGAATAGTATGGAAGGTTCCTAAAAAAACTTCAGATAGAACTACCATATCATTCAGCACTTCCGCTTTTGAATATATATCCAAAGGGAATGAAATTAGTATCTTGAAGAGGTATCTGCACTCCCATGCTCATTGCAGCATTGTTCACAATAGCCAAGCTATGGAAACTACCTAAGTGTCCATGGATGGATGAATGGATTAAAAAAATGTGATATATATAAAATGGAACATTATTCATCTGTAAAAAGAGGAAATGCGGCCATTTGCGACAACATGGATGAAACTGAGGACATTATGCTTACTGAAATGTCAGACATAGAAAGACAAATAGTGCATGATCTCATTTATATGTGAACTCTAAAAAAGAAGAATTCATAAAAGTAGAGAGTAGAACAGTGGTTACCAAGGGCTAGGGGTTGGGGGAAATGCAGAGATTTTGATCCAAGGTACAAAATTTCGGTTAGGGGGGATCAATAAGGTCTGCAGCTCTAATGTACAGCATGGGGACTATAGTTAATACTGTATTGCATACTTGAAATTTGCTAAGATAGTAGATCTTAAGTGTCCTCACCCTCCCACACACACACAAATGGTAGCTATGTGAGGTGAGGTGATGAATGTGCTAATTAGTTTAATTGTGGTAATCATTTCACGATGCACACATATATCAGGACATCATGTTGCACACCTTTAATGTATACAATTTTTGTTTGTCAATTATACTTTAATAAAGTTGGAAAAAATAAAAATTAAAAAGGATATGTGAAAAGTAATCAAAGGATATAGTCAACTATGGCAAATATTTAATTCCAGTTTAATACAGCAAAATTGATTCAAAGGAAATTGATAAAAATAATAAATTTAAATCTGAGACATCATCTTTAAACACTGTAATTTTCGAAGTAATGCCAACTAAATCATTTGTTACTGATGTTGGAACACTCAGGTATTTGGAGAAAAATGCTGTTTTAAAAATTATGCTTCTACCACATACTGGTTATGAATTATTCAATAAATGTGTGGGAGCAATATTGTTTACAACACATTTCCTGCCAACTTCTGTTTTTCACTAAATGTTAAAACAAAAACAAACTTGAGGCAGCTTCATAATGTAATCAGTAATAGAAGCAGATGGCACCTTTTTGACCCTTCATTTTAGCTTCTAGGCATTTGCAATCAGTTATATGCAAGATATGAGGACAGACAATATGCATTAAAATTAGCTCCATCTTTTTTAGCTGTCAAAAAATAGACTTGGTCATAAAATTTGAGAGTAAAGAACCTGAGAGATCATCCAGTCCAATTCTTGTATTTTACAAGTGACAAAACTCTTGGTCAGAGAGGTAGTAAATTGACCAGCTCAAGGTCACATAGGGAGTAAATGGCACCAGATCTCTGCCACTTAACTTAGTGCCAGAAACTCCTTGCTCCCACTCACAGTATCACGCTGTATCTTTTCTATTTGGGGAGATTAGAACATTTGTACATTATTTAAAATTATGAAACATTTCAGACATCCTGAAAGTTAATGAGAATAATATAACTCAGGAATACCGTTCCACCCAGTTCTGTCAAAATTTAAGACTTTGTCATATTTATATCAGATTTTAAAAAAATCATGAGAGAGTTTAAATATTCTTTAATAAATCGGAAACATTACATTCAATTTACAGTGAAATAATAGCACATTAGCCATGATTCATTTGTAACTTTTTAAAAGTCAAGTACATAAGTATTCCTAATATCCTGAAAATAATAATACAAATATTATTACCAATAATAAGTAGCTATTATTGTCCTACTTATTATATGACATGCTCTTATTTGCATATATTGTATTGGTTTATATAAAATCATATTTTGCTATTGACCTAGAGTTCAACTCATTTTTTTCTAGATGAAACTATCTCTCTTTTGTCCTTGTTCTTTTTGATTGAAAAAGTAATGTGTCATCTAGGCCTGTTTTTCTCTGGTGGATCCAAAGTTACCACCTAATGGCCTGAACAGTTTCCTTACATGGAAAAAACCCAGATGCTTTATTTTTGAGGTGGACACCACCTGTTTTCAGGCTGCACAACTTGAAGAGCATTGCTGGTGCTGGATTTTAGCCCCCATCAGTCTTCTCTGTTGGGTACTCTTGTTTGGAGCCAACCCACAAAACTTACTGTGGAAGCTTTGATGGCTAAAAAGAGATGCTTCTCCAGTCTGGTGAGTGAATAATCCCAAGACATGGCCAATCTAAAATGAGAAATATTGTGAAAACATTTGAATTTTATTTTGGATGGGTTTATGGAACTTATGTTTGAGTATTGGTGATATCCAATGTTCTGAAAATTCACATCAAAGAGAATGAGGAAACTGGGCTGTCAGTGAAGGCTGGACTGAGGAGAAGCTGGGAACCCATCCAGGTTTTTCTCCCAGAAATCTAACCTTCCTTGGAACAGATCCTAAATGGAAATGATCGGATTTCAAAGCACATTCCTCCTGAGAATAACATGCAGTGCTGAAGTGACTTAGGTAGAATGAGTGTGATATGAGGTATAATATGAAAGTCCCACCTATCTGTAACTATTTCTACATCATTTTCCTTTATGACCTGAAAATTTCCCCCCAGAGTAAAATAAAGACAGCAACTTTGTCATCCCCAACCACCATCTCCACCCACGTTGTACTTCTTGCCTTTCCCCAAGCAGATAGAGATCTTTCACATTGCAGGACATTTGCTCATTTCCTGGCCTGGGATTCCCTTCCCTTCTTCTACCTGGAAAACTCTTACTTACTACGGTCAAGTTTCAGGAAACATATCTCAGGAATATGGGTAGTTAAAAATAGGTGCAAATCTAGAGAGATGAGCAAAAATACATATTTAGACTAGTAAAATTTGGGTAGAATCTAAAAAGTCTAAACTTGAAGAAGTGTCTCATACAGAGTATGTACTGAAAAAATATTAGTTGAATGAAGTCAATAATGTGTATATTTGCATCTTGATAATTTTTATTGGACTGGAAGGTCTTCTTCTATAGCTTTTTAGCCACAGGTAAGCCCTTGTAATGTAGCTCTATCTAGAAGCTCTTAAGATACCATGCTCAGTACCTTACATGAAGTAAGACTCATTGACCTGTGGAGTCACAGATTATGTAATATATGTTATGGGGGGAATGATGTGTGTGGAATGAGCCCTAGGCATTCATATACTTGATGTGCATTTACTTTCTCCTGTTGTGTTCATTTGCTCTTGGGTCTTGCCTGTAGTCTGTTTCTTGCTGTAGCATTCCAGCTCCTGGCTGGAATTTGGAGCCTACCCTGGATCCTGACACACTTTGCTGGAAACACTTAGTTGTGTCTTGCTCTTCAGAAAGGGTGAGGATTCTGGCCCTTTTCTACCCAGCCATTAGCTAAGGGTCCTGCTTCCACAAACTGACCACTGGGAACTGTGATGCTCCTGCCCTCTCTAACGTGGATTGTTCCTATCCTGCACCATAGCTTACTGGTCAAGGGCATAGGCCCTGGAGTCGGATGCACCTGGATTGCCTTCAGCTCCTTTATGCATAAGTTTAGTCAAAGTTCTCAATCTCTTATTTGTAAATTGAGGATAACAGTAGATCCTCATATTGTGAAGATTAAATAATAATCATAAAACACACAATATGGTGCACATAGAAGTGATTGATACCTCTTTGACTTCTAAGGATGAGAACACTGGCCCAAAGCCTGCCGAGCAGTGGCTATTGGAATGAATATTGGCCTACCTGGATTCTGGTCACTGACCTTTAGGGGTCAGACCTACTGTTGAGTAGGCAGCTTTCCTTGCAGTGTGTCTCCTTTGTTTTTCTGTTCTCCTCTAGCCAAATTCTTAAAAAGAAGTGACAGGAGGAGCACAGAAGCATTTACCCATCTCATAATTTTGCCTTGGCCTTGGCAATACAAAAAAGATTATTTTAGGACACAGTAATTAAGAAGTCAGAATACAAACTTTCAATAATATCAATAAAGCAATTTATTAAGCAGAATAGGTGCTATGGGTTAATAAACTGACTTTAAACACAAGTTTGCCATGGGTAAGCCCAAACCTAACATAATTCACCAAAAGATAAGGGAGAGTTGACATTTTTCAAGTGTTTCTAGATATTATTCATAGATGATATGGAATAAATATTCTTGGAAACAAAACAGGACATTTCTCTAGAAATTATGACCTTTAAGACGATGCCCAAATTCTGGGGAAACTGCATTTGTGTTCACCACACTTCATGGTCTCATTCCAGCAATGTGGTAAAATGGCTGTAGATTCTGCAGTCAGACAGACATGGTTTTGAATTCCACTCTATTTACTTAATATCACTGAGCCTTAGTTTTCTCTTAGATGAAATAGCTTTAATTTTCTCTAGTTTTCAAGATGGCTGTACAGATTAAATACAATAACACATGCCAAATGCCTTGTGTCATGCCAGGATCGGTTTCTGTCCTTATCTTTGTCTTCCAAACCTATGTAGAGGGCGTGCTTATCCCAAATGAACTTAGTGAGAACACACCTTCTCATCTGAAGCTTGTTGTGCATTCCTCCCCTCATTCAAAAAATCAATATTCTAAAATATTCTAAAATCTAATATTCTAAAATAAGACGTGATGACTCTGTGATTTCTTTTTCTTTGGAGCAGTGCAACTCAAGTTTTGGACAGGGAGAAGAATAGGGGAAGGGAAGTGATTGAATTCATTGACTTGGATAAATGGGAAAAGGGGTATTACTGTGCATGTGTTGTCATGAGTGAAGTTGTGATTATACAATATTCATTACACAAATAATTACTGGGTGCCTAGTACAAGTAAGGCACTGTTCTAGGTGCTGGGGATACAATTGTGAACAAAACAGATCAAGTCCCATGAAGCTTAAGTGCTACTGAAGGGACACAGAAAATAAATAACTAAGTCAAATAGATAGATTGCTGTAGAGAGTGATCATGATGTTAAGAAAAATACAGCAAAATAAGAGGGACAAGAAGTGGGTATCAGATTCCTATCTTAAATAGGGTGGCCAGAGAAGGGCTCTTTGATAAGGTGACACTTGAGCAGGTGTCTGAAAGGAGTGAAGGAGAGTTTGGAGATGTTAAGGTAAAAGTGTCCCATGCAGAGAAACACTGAGTTGCAAAGGCTCTCGAGGAAGGAGAGAACATGGATGGTTCAAAGAATACAGAGAAGATTGATGTGCTTGGAGCAAGAAACGCAAGAATTGGAGCTTAAAAGATGAGATCAGATGAATAAATTGTAGAGATCTGTTGAACAACTTTGTACCTATAGTTAATAATACTGTATTATGCACTTAAAAATGTGTTAAGCAGGTGGGAGGGGGTAGGGGGTGGGTGTAATCATACCTAATGGGTACAATGTACACTATCTGGGCGATAACTTACAACTTTGACTCAGGAAGTACAAAAACAATCCACGTAACCAAAACATTCGTACCCCTGTAATATTCTGAAATGAAAAAAAAGTAAAAGAAAAAAAGAAAAAAAAGAGGATGGATCTCATATTAAGTATTATTACCACAATAAAAAAAAATAGGAAGAGTCAGGACGGGGCGGAGCAAGATGACCGAAGAGAAACCTCTGGTGATTGTCCCTCCACACGAACACAAAAGTCAATAACTGTGCACGCAAGGAAGCAATTTCAGAAGAGCCAAAAATCAGGTGAGTGATCACAGTACCTGGTTTTAACATTATATCAAGGAAAGAGGCACTGAAGAGGGCAGAAAAGACAGCCTTTCATTGTCTACGCCACCCCTCCCCCATCGCCTGGCTGTTTTCTCTATGCAGAGTGGAGAGAGAATCTGTGTGCCCCGGCAGGGACAGTGAAGTGATAGTGGGGCTTTGCATTGGGACTCAGGGCCGCCCTGGCATGGGGGAACACTGCACAGGGCAGAATTCTGCCGGTGACCATGGAGGGAGTATTTAGATCAGCCTGACCAAGGGAAATCCTCCACCCTGGTGATAGAAATTTGAGTTCTGGCTACCCTACCACTGGCTGACAAAAAGCAGCCTGGGGCCTGTAATAAATTTGTAAGGCAGTCAGGCCACAAAGATGGCAGTCCTTGGGCAATTTCTGCAGCTGTGCTGGCTTTGAGACGGTGGACTTTGGGTGCACGTGATACAGTGAGACACCAGCAGTGGTGGCCAAGCCAGTGCCTGTGTCAGCCTTCCCCCGACTCCAGGCAGTGCAGCTCAGGAAGAGTCTTCTTCCACTTGGCTAAAGGAAAGGGAAGAGTTCAGAGGACTTGGTTTTGCAACTTTGGTACCACCTCAGTGAAATAAAGTACCAAGCAGACTCCTGAAGTTCCTGATTTCAGGCCTTAGTTCCTGGATGGCATTTCTAGACCCACCTGGGATCAAAAGGAAACATGCTGCCCTGAAGGGAAGGACCCAGATCTGGCAGGATTCACCACCTGCTGAATAAAGAGCTCTTGGGCTTTGAATAAACATTAGATGTAGCCAGGCAACAGTCACCATGGGCTTTGGGTGAGACTGGACTGGCTTCAGATGTGACCTGGCACTGATGGCCACTGGGGAGTGCCCATGTCACTCCTCCCCCAACTCCAGCAGCCCAGCACAGAGAGTGGGAGACTTTGCCTGGTAATCCAGGGAATTCTCCTGTATCTTACCCAAGACTATCAACGTGGTACCACCAGGTGTCTGTAATAGTCACAGCATTACTGGGCTTGGGGCACTGCCAGTACTAATACAGCTGCAGTGACCAAAGACTTAGATCATGACACTCAATTCCCTTTGAATATCTGGAAAGCTTTCTCAAGGATGGGTTGAAGCAAGCCCAGACTGCTAAGATTAGAATAAATACTTGACTCTTCAATGCCCAGACACTGATGAACATCCACAAACATCAGGAACATCCAGGAAAACATGACCTTACCAAACGAACTCTAAATAAGGCACCAGTGACCAATCCCAGAGTGATGAAGATATGTGACCTTTCAGACAAATAATTCAAAATTGCTGTTCTGCAGAAGCTCAATAAACTTCAAGACAACACAGAGAAGGCATTTAGAAGCCTATCAGAGGAATTTAACAAAGAGATTGAAATAATTAAAAAAAAAATCAAGCAGAAATTCTGGAGCTGAAAAATTCAATTGACAAATTGAGAAATGCATCAGAGTCTCTCAACAGCAGAACTGATCAAGCAGAAGAAAGAATTAGTGAGCTTGAAGACAGGCTATCTGAAAATACACAGCCAGAAGAGAAAAAAGAAAAAATAACAAAAAAAGAATGAAGCACACCTACAAGATCTAGAAAATAGCCTCAAAAGGAAACAAATAACATATAAATGAGCTCCAGTATGTCTGGTAGCAGACTTCTCAGCGGAAACCTTATAGGCAAGGAGAGTGGCATGACATATGCAAAGTGCTGAAGGAAAAAAACCTTAACCCTAGAATATTATATTCTACAAAAATATCCCTCAAACATGAAGGAGAAATAACTTCCCCAGGCAAACAAAAGCTGAGGAATTTTATCAACACCCGACCTGTCCCACGAGAAATACTAAAAAGAGTTCTTCAATCTGAAAGAAAGGACATTAATGAAAAATAAGAAATCATCTGAAGGTATCCAACTTACTGGTAACAGTAAGTACACAAATACAGAATGCTGTATTGCTGTAATTGCAGTGTATAATCCACTTATATCTTGAGTGGGAAGACTAAAAGATAAACTTATCAAAAATAATAACTACAACAACTTTTTGAGAGACAGATATAGAGATAGTATAAAAAGATACAAATGGAAACAACAAAAAGTCAAAAAGTGGGGTGGGGGATGGAGTTAAGGTGTAAAGTTTCTTTCAGATTTCTCTTTGCTTGTTTGTTTTTTGTAAGTAGAGTTAAATTGTCTTATGTTTAAAATAATTAGTTATAATATGTTTTTTGCAATCCTCATGGTAACCTCAAATCAAGAAACCTACAACAGATACACAGAAAAAAGCAAGAAATCAACACACACTACCAGAGAAAATCACTTTTACACAAAAAACAAATAATTAAAATTTAAGAAAGAGGCATGAATGGGCTTTTGTGTCTGGATTGGCAATTTGTAAATTTGGGGGAGGGGGTGATTTTGGTTATCAGAATGATTGGGGTGTGTTACTGTCATGGAATAGGTGGAGGCCAGGGATGCTGGATGTACTGCAATAGGTGGGACTGTCCTGCATGGTGAAGAATATATCTTTACTGTCCTATATCTCATATAACTTTCAAATATATGGATGAGTATTTGTGTAGTATACAGACGCCACATATACTTGTACAGGATGGGGACTGCAGAATCTTTAGAAACACCATTGACATGGATCTTCTGGGCATAGTGGTGCCATGGAATTGTGTCATGCACAATATGTACAACTGTATATGGAATCTCTGAACATAGGTGAAAACCTGTTTATAATTTTCTGAGTCTAGAACTTAACTCCATTTTGCATATAGCCACAAAGGTTTTTTTGCACACTTTTAAAATCACTGAATTTTCTAGGAATGCAACTGCTATGTACATAAAAGAAAATGGTTTTATTTTCTCAGAAACTTTACTAAGAGTTGTTTACCATTGTCTTAGTCAGGGTTTAATCAGGAGAGAGAAACCATATGGTAATTTAAACAAGAAAAGTTTGATGTAAAGCATTATTAACTATGACATGGAATTAGAATAATGAAGGATAGATCAGCAAGAAGAAAATTCTAAAAATATGGGAGTGGCATATATAAAGATCAGCACTATCCCTAGGGCTGAGAGAGAACATACTAGGAAGAACCACCCACCTTAGTTGGGTGCATGCTGAAAGCCAGCACTTGTAGGAGAGGGTATGTTCATTACAGGATCTGGACGCCAGAGAAGCAGTCATGTGCAGGAGGCTGGCACTGAAGAAGCTGCCCATGCTGCAAGAACTATGAGCTGTAAAAGCCAAGCTCACTACAGGGTCCTGCAGAGAGTAGCACACTGAAACTAAGAAGGAAATCCCCTACCTCCTGCACCCTCTACTGACAAAGGTTAACATTATGCAAAGGAAAAATATTTAAAGCAGTGGTCCCCAACCTTTCTGGCACCAGGGACTGGTTTCATGGAAGACAATGGATGGGGGGTGAGGGGTATGGTTTCAGAATGATTCAAGTGCATTACATTTATTGTTTACTTTATTTCTATTATTATTAAATTGTAATATGTAATGAAATAATTATACAACTCACCATAATGCAGAATCAGTGGGAGCCCTGAGCTTGTTTTCCTGCAACTAGATGGTCCCATCTGGGGGTGATGGGAGATAGTGACTATAAATACAGATGAAGCTTTACTCGCTGCTCACCTCCTGCTGTGAGGCCCTGGGCCTAACATGACAGGTACCAGTCCATAGCCACCCCCCCCACACCCCCAGAGGTTAGGGAGGGTAGGCAGTGTAGATTTAAAGGAGCCAGCTCCATTTTCATGGAGCAGGAAAAGAAAGGTAGATTAGGAGCTGAAAGGCAATAAACTGCTAACTGGCACAACCATTTTGGAAAATCATGTCACTGATGGCAATCCATTTGTCTTATTTGAATTGCCAACTTAATATATCTGTATTTGTTTTTGGTGGTTCTACATGTAGGTATAACCTTCTGACCAATTCATTTTGTCTTCTAGTATAATCATGCCTGAGTATTTTGAACCTGGAATTTATGTTCTTTTATTATATATATTTTCCTTTTATTCCTCAGTTAGGTTATTATATTAATATTTTTGAAATTGTTTATTTAGGTAGGTTGCATTATATGTGCTTTCATTTCATGACAATTAAAACCTTTGTTATATAAAACTATGGCTGGTTATATAGGGTTGAGATGGGGCTATGTAAGTCACTGTAAGGTGTCTTGGTGAGATGGGAGGGCACTGGAGGGCTTTGAGCAAAGGAATGA
Organism: Daubentonia madagascariensis; assembly: GCA_023783475.1. Taxonomy (NCBI): domain Eukaryota; kingdom Metazoa; phylum Chordata; class Mammalia; order Primates; family Daubentoniidae; genus Daubentonia; species Daubentonia madagascariensis. The sequence continues at coordinate 30,677,266 of JAKFHU010001035.1, read as the reverse complement.
CATGACGTGACTCATGTTTTAAAATGATCATTTTTGGGGCGGTAGCGGGGCAAGCAGGAAGACCAGTCTACTAGCCAGGGTCCTGACAAGAAACAGAAGGCACATTCAACTGGGATTTCAAAGAGAAGTCATTGAAGGAGCTATTTACAAAAGTGTGGACAGGTTTCAGGGAACTAATAAGGGATGTTGAAGCATCCAGGGAAGAGCAGCAATAGGAAATCTTACCATCCTGAGACCTAAGGGTCAGGGAGAAGAATTTGTGTTACTGGAACCAGGAGACAACTGAAACCACAGGGGAGGAACTGGGTTATATCCATCACAGCATCCGTCAGAATCAAATTGCCTAAGCAGGGAGAATAAATAATCTGATCTTATCTGCTCTCACTTTGTTATCTTCTGCAAGTATCTCCCTTTGGCCAAACCCAACCAGAAACCAGAAGGCAAGTGATCTTGAGTGATGCTGGCCATAGGGGATTAGCCTCCTGAGATACAGAGCAGAGCAGAGGGAGGCCTGGAATGGATTTGGATGGAAAGCAAATGGAGTATATAGACTTGGGTCAATTAATTCTAGAAGAAAAAAATGGCAGTTGCTTCAAACTCTTTTGGCTAATTTGTTGTTGGATGTGACCTAACTTAACAATGGGGCTGCAACTAGCCTGGGCAACACAGTGAAACCCTGTCTCTACAAAAAATTAAAAAAAAAAAAATTAGCCAGGCATGGGTGGCGCACACCTGTAGTCCTAGCTACTCAGAAGCCTGAGGTGGGAGGGTCACTCGAGGCTGCAGAGGGCTATGATTGCACCACTGCATTCTAGCCTGGGTGACAGAGCGAGACCTGTCTCAAAAGAAAAAAAATCAAAAACTCCCCCAAAACTCCCACTCCCCAAACCTCAATGGGGCTAATTTATCCTAGAAGACATTTGTGAAAGATAGTCTGACCCTATATAGTTGTGAAGAGATACAGTGGAACAGCAAGTCAAGAACAAGTCTGACTTGCTTCTTTCCTGGGATGTACCACATTTACTATTTCCTAGGGTCTGTGTTCTCCTCCTCTCCCTTCATTACCCTGTAACCTGCATTGTAGTAATTTTTATAGGGACATAAAATGTCTGGGAGCTGTCCGGATCGCAATCTTCCTCCGCCCACTTTATCAAAAGCATCTCATTATTGTAACATAAAAATGAACGAATCTGAAGGAGAGATTCCTGCCAAGCCACTGTGTGTTTTAGCTATTGTTTGAAAGGGATATTATTTTGTTCTTAAACTTCACAAATGTCTCTAAGTTTTTCAAGGCTTACCATTTAAAAGTGGGATTAGACCTCTTCTATGTTCTTAGCCACTCCTGGGGATGGAAAAGGACCAATGAGTAGTAACCATGAAGAGAGTAAATTAATTTTTGCTTATAGTGATCTGAAGTTTTCCAGTTGTTCTAAGATAGAAAAGACTATCTTGAGAGGCAGTGTGTTCTCCCTCACCAGAGGTATTTGGCTATTAACCTTGGAACAGATTTAAGTTTTGGATGTGTGGTTGGACCTATCATTTTTTAAAGATCCCTTCTACTGCTGAAACTATGTAATGCTCTGCAGTTGAAGGTGTTTGAAATAATGGCAGCACCTTGCTCAGCTTTGGCTTCTGCTGCTGGGTTCAACTAAACTCCAAAGAAGTTGAGGCTGAGAGAGGAAAAAATGTGAAGAGGGGAAGGTTAGGAGGAAGAAAAGCAAGAAGAAACTCATGTTGTGTTGCACATTTGGGGTTGTGATTTATTCATTTCAAGCATAAGTAACTTCTGTTATTAGAGGTAGCTTTGGAGTTAGAGCTGCCTGCTCTCCCAGGTCAACAGGTTTGAGTGCTGGGAATAGAATTCATACTCGTCGTGTACAAACACTGCAGCTTTGCAACTTTGCAACAATGCTTCCTCGGCTAACCTTGCCCATTCCAAACTCTGTCATCGGAGTCGCTACGTCTTAGATCACATTTTCTGGGACATCATATTAATTTTCAGTTGCTACTGGAACAAATGATAATTCTGGAGGTCAGAAGTCTGAAATGCTCTCAAGGTGTAGGCAGGGCTGTGTTCTTTCTGGAGGCTGTATTCGAGAATCTATTTCCTTGCCTTTTCCAGCTTCTAAAGACTACCTGCGTTCTTTGGCTTCTAACTATTTCCTCCATCTTCAAAGACTGCCGTGCAGCATCTTTAAATCTTTCTCTTATTCTGACTCTGCCATCAAATTTCAGTCTCTGACTCACAGTCCTGCCTCCCACTTATTAAGGACCTCGTGATTACACTGGGCTCACCTGGATAGCTCAGGATAATCTCCCCATATCCAGATTCTTAGTCATGTCTGCAAAGTCTCTTTTGCCATATAAGATAACATGTTCACAGATTCTGTGGGTTAGGGTGTGGACATATTTAGGGGGACATTATTTGGCCTATCACAGAAACTGATACCTAAGACCTATTCCCAGGTCAAGGAGCAGACTGAGGTAGGGGTGAGGGTGGTAATGCTGAGTTACTGCCTCATGTCCGCCTAATTGCTGAACTGTTCAGACACACCATCATTTCGGACCAACCCCCAACCAGGACCATGATGCTGTCTTAAGCAAGCATGCATTTTAGTAGTCATTAATGCTGTTCATGAAGTATTTTTAGCCCTTCTTTTGGGCACATGGAAGTATTACACTTCACTACTCCCTTAGGGTGGGGCCCCTTGACTCGCTGTGATTAGTGAAATGTGAGCAGAAGTGGCAAACATCACTTGTGGGCTGCAGTTTTAAGGGGTGGTTCATAATTTGCCACATTCTCCTACTTCTGCCAGAGAAAATGTGGCGGTGCACAGAAGAAATCTCCCTTGGTCTGGGTCCTCGAGTGAAAGTACAGGGCCTCCTCTCACCCCTCCAGCTGACGTAGGACATACAGCTTGAGTGAGAAGTGAACCTTTGTTTTTTTAAGCCACTCAGATTTTGGTGTAGTTTTAACTGCACCATAACCTAGCCAGCCCTGACTGATACAGGCATCCTCCATAACAGATAAAATTAAGGCTTCCTCCCTAACCGGATCTTTCTCACCAGGGGCACAAGTTCCTGATGCTGTGCTCATGGAGGAAATCTTCCGGATCCTGAGACAGCCTGGGGCCACTTACATCCTCTTGGAGAATGCCATTCATTTATGTTTCCATTCACTTCCCCCGAGATTTGCAGACTGATGGCAAGAGCAAGCATATCAGCCTGGTCTGAGAGAAATTCATTCATAACTGTGTTTATTAAAGGCCACACAACTGGTCCACTCAGCAGCCGCTGTGGATTTCACGTGTACAACTCCACTGCTTTCCTGCCCCCAGAATATCCCTTCTACTTCTTTCTGTACCTCCTGGTACCACTGTTACTCTGGCAGTTGCTAGAATTTCAGCTCTTCCTGAAGACCTCTTATGATCCCTTTCTCTTGACCCATAGACGCCACCTGCCTGGGCCAAGAATGAGTGCGATGTACCTGTGGCAGCGGACTGCAGCAGTTTTCCTCATGTGTGTTCCCTCTGTTTCTCACCAGCCCCAGGCCTCGCTGCTGAAATCTCACCAACGGCAATAGAGCTCAATAATTAGCACCGGTTTCTCTGAGACAGCCTGGATGTGCTTGAAACAGTTTCTCAGCCCCCATTCATCCACGACCCAGAAAGAGTATAGCCTAAAGAGCAGTCACGGGACTCCACCTCTGAGTTAGCAGTGCACCAGGCTAGGTAAACTCAGCCTTGCCAGGGGAGAACTTTAGGTGAGAGGGGCTTCTGCCTCCAGCCCTTATCCTGGGGGACCCATCCCCGCAGAGACCAGCTCGTGCCCATCTCTGAACTCCAGCACCCTCCTCAGCAGTGTCAGCCTGATCAGTGCTCACTAATAGGATGAGATAGAATTTCTCAATTTTTTAGGTTAGTTTGACATGCAGTCAAGAGTTCAGACAAGTACTAAAGCTTATACTCCAAACTATTAGTTTTTAGATGCATTCATTCCTTCTCAGGAAAATAACTCAGGAGTTCCCTGAAAGGGGGCAGGGCAATGAGACTAATAATACCTCTGAGAACATTTAGGTCATGGTGTTCATGTTCTAAATCATACCTGGGCAGCCAGATTCTTACAAACTAATGGCTAAGAAATTGCCCTGCTTTTCAGTGGCTTTCCAGTGTCTTCCTGCAGGCAAGTGCACAGAGGTAATCGCAAGCAGATGGGAACCCCCAGGCCCATTGTGCGTTCCTCATTTATTACAGAGCTCTGCAAGGGAAGGAGGAAGAGTGTGCAGGAGAAACAAGGCAGCTTTTGCGTTCTCCTGCCACTGCCCACAAATTGGATATAATTACAATTAAGGCGTTTGGGAGATGGAACCGAGAGAGCTCATCCTCCTATATTGAATTTTAAGATGATTTCCAGTCATGTGGCAGGATAAAAGAAGGACATTTTGAAAATGTGGTCAGGTGGGAATATTGGTATGAGGTTTTCAAGAGCAACTTCTTTAACTGGGAGAACCTTCTAAGAAACAGCAGGCTGTCTTGAAGAATCGTTTTATAATACTTTCCCAAATATTTATTTTCTGTGAATTTTATTCCACTGAAACTTCAAAACAGAAATAAAAAGAATGGGACTACATTTTTTCTTCATTTCAGTCAATAATTGAGACAGAAAATTGAGATTTAAGTAATAGTGGATTCTTAAAACCAGAAATTTAGAAGTAATTTTGATAGTCAGGCTCAGATTATAGAGGAAAAAATAAACTAATAAAATAAATTAAATTGCCAACCCCTCAATACACTGACTCCTGTTTTGTCCTGTCATTTACCTGGACCCCAGCAAGCTGCTTCTCTCCCCATATTTTGTATGTATTGATCCAGAACAGTTATTTTGTTTGTTGTTACATTGACTCAAAACCTGTGAAACAGTTCCATCTCAAACACTAGCAAAAGAAATGACATGAGGCTGCAGCAGGAGCATTAACAAAAAGTACTTCCTGGCAGCACAATATGATGGTGCATTTTATTTTAATTTAAAACAACAAATTGAAAATGATTTAAGTTCCATATCTATCTCTTGTCTTTACTGGGTGGGGGTGTAACAGAACAAATAAAAATTAGATGCTTTATTCTTTGTTAAATGGTTGTTTGACGAAATTAAACTTCTTTTATGTTTACAAATAACTCATTTGTGTGTGTGTGTGCATGTGTGTGTGACTGTGATGACATTCCTCACCCCCCCACCCAAATTACTTAATAAGATGGATTTTCTATTGATAACAGCTTCAGGTCTAATGAAAAGAAGTATTTATCTGATGAGCCATGGCATGTTAGGATTGCTAAACGAGTAAAAAGGATCTGTAAAAAATCTTAGCTCTGCCATTAACTACGGCTAACCTTTTACAAATTATGGAGATCATTGAACCTCAGTTTCTTCATCTGCAAAGTGGAGATGATAACATTTCTCATATCTGCTCCTGTCTTCCTAACTGGATTGGTTCAGGCTCTCACCATCTCTTGCCTGGGTTCTCTGCACCTGCTCTTTCACCCGCATAGAATGGCCTTACCACCCTCCTTCCTGCTTCTGCCCAGCAAGCTCATTCACAGCTTTTAAGACTCCAGCGCAACAGCTCCTTCTCGATCCCAACCTTTGAGAGTGAACTCCATTGTCTTGTCCTTAGAACCACTAAGGAACTTTGCATATGCTTTGATTATAGGAGATTTCCAGACATCCTGCAACTCTCTTTACATGCCGGTCTCCTCAACTGAACCCCACAATCCCAGAAGTTTGGGATCATGCCCTACTCCTTTCTCCCCACAATGCCTAGCAAGGTGCCTGGCCCTCAGAGGCACCTGATAAAATGCTTGTGGGTTGAATTGGTGCACACCCTGCTTGTCCCAAGACTCCTGTTGATTGCTTTGAGAACCATAAGACAGATGAATATTTACAGAAATAATAGTAACACTTTGAAAATATCTTTGTTGCTTCTGGATTTCTCTCTGTTTGCACAGCTATAGGGATAGGTCACGGCAAATCTCACCATCTCTAAGTTTCGGATACACCAATCTGGTGCATTCATGTAGCTTTTTCTTTCAGGTTAAATACTCCCAATTCCTGTAGTCATGATTTATACACCCCATTTTCCAACTCTTTAATCATTTTCATTGCTTTTCTCTGGAACTTCTCCAAGTTCTCTATTCACTTATGTTTCAGGCTCCAAATGACATGGTATTGAAATACTGAGTGAAAGAATTATCTCCATGTTCTTATATTTAATATTCTTATTTATACATAAAGGCTTTTTTCCCCCTAATCAGTCTACAAATATTAAGTAGGCACTTATGCTATACCTGGCACTGGGCTTCGAAATTTTTGGCAGTTTCAAACAATATGATCCCTCTCTGTGAGGCAGACTTTTCTTTGGTGTTACTACATGAAAATCATATTCATAAGCATCTGTAAGGTAGTCTATTTATATACAAGTGGAGTGTCTTTCCATGTCAATAAACAATGCCACCTCTTATCGGGTTTGGTTACATGAAATTAATTTAGTAGCTCATCTGCTCCATGAATATAACAAGTTTACTTCTCATCCCAAATGACACTGTAAATTAAAGAAGCAAAAAATGATCTAGTAATTTTTTTGTGTTATACACTTTCGATAGGCTCAAATTTTATTCTAATTTATAGATTCCATTCTAGTTCAGCTAAGTACTATGTTTTTCTCTCTATTGTCATTGGAAAGATTTCAGTTAATACTAAAATATTAATAATATGCAACTACTTAGACACAGTAAAATTATATCACTATTGTATACTGCCTTTCTTTCAAAGCATTTCTATATCTCTTATCTGATTTGATCCTCATAAAAATCTTATCAGCAAAGAAGGATAGGAATGATCACCATCAACATCCATTTTATCATCTAAGGCACAAGTAGGGTTTAAGATCAGTTAAAGCAGAACAAGTTAATGGGGAGATAAGTGTCTGACTTGCGGTCCAGGCTTTTCCACCAGAGTTTTTCAAAACTTGAGAAAAACCTAATCCGTTACAATTATGTAAGACTCCTATAGATGAAAACTGTTAGGGAAAACAAAATAAAGCTAAAAACATTGTAGGATATTATAAATGTGATTTTAGTGAAAAACGTTTTTAGCAAACATACAACATGTAATGTGATATAATTATACTACCAACAGTACAATTACAGGATTGACCACAGTATTTATTCATAAACTGCTGCAAGGACTGTGGTCTGGTAGAGCAGCACTAAGTTAAAATGTGTGTCAGTCAGGGTTCTCCAGAGAATCAGAATCAATAACGCATATATGCATATATAATTATGCAGTGTATATGTGTGTATGCAGTGTATATGTGTGTTTGCAGTGTATATATGTGTATGCAGTGTATATGTATGTATGCAGTGTATATGTGTGTATGCAGTGTACATGTGTATATATAGTATATATGTATATATACACACTATGTATATGTATATAGTGTATATGTATGAAGAAGTTTATTATAAAGAATTGGCTCACAAAATTATAGAGGCTGAGAAGTCCCAAGATCTGCAGCAAACAAGTTGGAGACCTAGAAGAGCTGATGTGTAGTATCAGCTGAATTTGAAGGCCTGAGAACTGGAAGAGTCAATGGTAAATTTTTGTCTGAAAATAAGTGGCCTTGAGACCAAAAATGTCCTAATGTTTTAGTCTGAGTCTGATGGCTGGAAAAGACCAAAGTCCCAGCTCAAGCCTTCAGGTGTGGAGATTTCCCTTTTCTCCTTACTTAGTATTTTTGTTCTATTCAGGTCTTCAGGTGATTGGATAATGCCCACCCACATTAGGGAGGGCAATCTGCTTTGCTCAGTCTACTGATTCAGATGTAAATCACATTCAGAAACACTCTCACAGACACACCCAGAATAACATTTAGTGAAATGTCTGGGTACTCTGTGGCCCAATCAAGTTGACATATAAAATTAACCATCCCTAAGATGCATTATGAACATTTTTCAATCCTAACAGTATGCCTGCATACCTCTGTGGCTGTGTTATAAATTCACTTGGAGGTAATGTAGAAATTATAATTTTTAGGCCCTCTAAGAATATGAACCATGGGTCAAGTATACTTTCTGAACTTGAACTCTAAAAGGTCCTGCTTTTTACTATACTACCTGGTGTTAACTCATTCATTTCTCAAGATAGAGGTCTAAGGAAGGTACAGAAAGGTTGACATTGACTAAGCATTGCTGTTAATCTGTTATTTTATGGTGTCATCGTGGAATCAGTTTTCTTTGAATTATATAACTCATTTCATGCATTGCATCAAATATATTTAATTATATAAGAAATAAAAGCCAAAATTTTATTTTTGTAGCCAGTTTGTAAAAGATTGCTATAAATATATATTCCTTTCTCTGTTCTTCTGCAAATTGCAGCAAAATTTGTCCATTTCTCTGAGCAAGTATTTTTAAGTTGTATAAGAAAATATTTACATCCCCAGGTTGTTTTAAACATTTAAAGATAATCTTGTTTTAGAATTCTGGGTTGGTGTTTTTTTTTTAAAAACATAAACCAAAACCAGTTTTACTGTGTTATAATTCACAAACCATAAAATTCATCCAAAATTTATAATTCAATGGTTTTTAGTATATTCACAGAGTTGTGTAGCCATTACTACAATCAATTTTAAAACATTTTTATCACTCCAAAAGGAAATCCCATGGCTATTACCAGTCACTCCTTATTTCCTCCAACCCACCCACGAATCTGTTCTATTTCTGTTTCTCTATAGGGAGTGCCTATTCTAAAAATTTTATGTAAATGGAATCATACAATATCTGGTCATTTTTAGCTGGCTTCTCTAACTGAGCATAAAGTTTCCAAGGTTCATTCCTGTTGTAACATGTATAAATATTTCAATACTTTTTATTGCTGAATAATATTCCAATGTACAGATATATCGAATTTTATTTATCCATTCATCAGTTTATGGACATTTTGGGTTGTTTCCAATTTTTGGATACTATAAATAATGTTATTATAAACATTTATATGTAAGTTTTTCAATGGACATAAGTTTTCATTTCCCTAGACTTGGGATTGACTGGGTCACATGGTAAATCCATGTTTAACATTTTGAGGAACTGCTAAACTGTTTTTGAAAGCAGCGATACCATTTTACATTCCACCAGCAATGTGAGAGGGTTCCAATTTCTCTGTTTTCTCAACACTTATTATCATCTGTCATTTTTGTTATAGCTACACTAGTAAGTATGAAGTGGTTTCTCATTGTGGTTTTGATTTGGATTTCCTTATTGCTAAAGATGTTGGGCAAGTCTTCATGTGTTATTGGTAATTTGCATATATTTTTTAGAGTGATGTCCGTTCAAACACTTTGACCATTTTTCATTTTAGTTATGAGTCTTTTTACTGTTGGGTGTAAGAGTGCTTTATATATTCTGGATATATGTCCTTTATCAGATATATGATTTGCCAAATATTTTCTCCCATTCTGTTGGTTGGCTTTTCATTTTCTTCATGGTATCTTTTGAAGTACAAAAGTTTTTAATTTTGATGATGTTCAATTTATTTATTTTTTCTTTTGTAGCTCGTACTTTTGGTGTTATAGCAAGACATAAATTGTGGGTGTAAGTTGCTTCACAGTATGATTCAATTAAATTTGGTCCCATTTACAGGGGCAGTCTTTGAGGCCAGCCTTGAGGTTTGCTTTGACCCCAGGAAGGCACTTCTCAGGTGTCTCTTTCCCTGGTACTTTTTATTAAACTTCTAGGTGGAATACGGTTTAGCTTGTGGCTACCATCTTTATTGCTTATGACCAAAATCTCCATTGTTCTTGACATTGTCATTAGACTTGAACTTCCCCATGCCCTGTTACAAATAAAGTCAGTCCTTTAGGGATATCTAAAGAGATCTCTCTTTTTGAGACCTTCCTCTTGTCCTGGGAAAAATATTTGCACTACTGGAGGTGGGGACAGTGATCTGATCTCAGAGTGACAACTGCTTTACAAAAGGGACATTGGGATGGAGGGGTAGCCTCTGGTCTTCTTGGTTTGAAAACTGTGCCCCATGAAGGAGCTTACTTGAGGGTGATGAGGGCCTCCTATTCTCATCATGCCATGCCTAGGGTAGGGCTTCTGCTTTATGGGCAGGTGGTTAAGTAGAGGAAGGGAGCCTCAGCTCACTCAGCTACTCTTGTCTGGAATAGAGCTTCTGTGATACAGAGCCAAGGGATACAAAAAGGGTAGTGGCTTCCCCCTTTTGGGGAGATACTGTCACCTTAGACTGGGAGGTAAGGGGAGATGGAACCCTGTGTTCTTGGCTGCATCCATCTGAAGTAGAATTCTGTCTTGCTGATCTGGTATGGGGAAGAGCAGGCCATGGCTCAAACGTCACAGACTCACTTATGGAGATTTGGTAGATTTTCTCAATAAATCGTTCTCCATTTATTGTATGACCTTAGCACTATTTCCAGAGAATAAAATAAAGAAAAAAATTCTCACCCATTATGGTCGTTCCACTGGGGAAGCATTATAGAGCCACTATTCTAGAAAATATTCCCCCAGGTTGCTCTTAACTTCAGGAAAAATTAGGAAGCTTGATTGGTCCTGGGGGATAAAAAGCTGGAATAAAATTTTGGAGGTCATTTATCCTGCCAGTTTTAAAAACAACAAAATAGAATATCAACCCCATCCCAAACCTTATAATGGTGGGATGCCAGGTAGGACTTGGAAGAGCTTGCCAAGCTCTATAAGACATCCTCCCATACAAGCCTTTTTTCCAATCATCATAACAAATGCATTTTTATTTTTTGTATTATCAGCATTCTTCACTCATTATATTATCAAGCTCATCCCTATAGGCATTTTAGTTTGCAATTCCTGGTAATCAAATATTTTGGAGTTAACTAGAATGATAAGACCCTTCTAACAAAGTCTATTCCGCCCATCAAGCAACTGGGGCTAATCTTTTTTTTGAACATTACTTCTGTTGGTTTTTGCTTCAGCACTTTTTGTTTAATTTCATTTTTCCAAAAATAGGTCAACAATATTTAGTGAGTGCTGTCTTTTGTATTACATAATAGTAACTAGGCATTCTCTACTATTTATTTTTATCTTTTTTTCTTATTTGCTTTGCTACTCTTTTTAGCATCTCTAAGCTTTATATGAATAATGATACAAGGGTTAATACACACATATGTGATTTGAAAATGATCTTTTATGTTAAATAATTCGATATTGGAAACAATAATTAGGCATTATTTTATCTTGTTATCATCGAAAGCTTTCCTTTGTGTTAATATTTCAGAAACCACATAACTATATACTCTATAGGATTTGATTGTAATACTATACATTGAAAAATTTTTGCTCTTGAATAAGATATTTTGGAAAAGGGCAAATATTTTTCTTTGATTTACCTTCTAAGTTACTTAATTGAAAAATTACTTTTTTCTTCAATAACCTCTTAATTTGCATTCTTTAAATGTTTTTATTCTATTGCAAACAAGAAAAGGAGCAATACGCTTGATGCACAAAAAGAACACAGTAGGTCCATTGATTTGAAAAATAATTTTCATCTGCCTTTTCTGTCTTATGCTAGTTGCATCCATATAAGAGTATATGTGGTATTTAGAAAATTACCTGTTCAGCTTACACCATGGCAAGTTGTTGACACGCTTACCAGGAATATGATACAACCACTGGTCTAAGAGCCAGAGCTCTGGCTTCCAGTTTTGATGAATAGAGCATCGAAGACTCTAACTAGAAGAAGGCCTGATTAGGTTGTTGTGGGAGGTAGGGAGGAGGCAGGAATTGCTCATGGGCAGGGTAGAGATGTTTGAATCAGATTATTCATGGGCCTAAACATCTTTGTCGGGAAAATGAAAAGTTCCTAACTTTCGAAGATGGGCAGACCATACATAAAATCTTGGTGAGCTGTTTATGGCCCGTGGTCAGTAGTTCGCACATCGTCAAGGAGGTTTAGAGGAGTGCATATGAGCATGGGCTTTAGAATCATCCGGACATGGTACTAGGCCCACTTGTACCATGTACTAGTTGTGTAAATTGGGCAGCCTCTCTGATCTGTGAAGTAGAGGTAACAGTAATACCTACCTCAAAGTTTATTGTGACAAATTAAACCAAAACAAGTAAAAATCATTTAGTACAGTTTCAAGAAGATAGTGAATGTCAATAAAGAACAGCTCTTATAATGATTCCCAGTCATTTAAGTCAGTAGTTTTTAATAATTTTTTAGCACTCATATCTTTTACAAGTACATTAAGTCCCCATCAGTAAATATTTTGTAAATCACAGAGATTCTCAAATGTGTCTGTGTGTAGAAAAAAACACCCATAGCAAATTTGACATGCCTCTCTTTCTCCAATCCTGTTGAAAATTGGTGGCCTAATCAAAAGTCTGTTAGTTCTTTCTTTATGCATCTGGGCTCAGGGCAAAAAAACTGAACTGTGGCCCTTTCTGTGGACATTATTTGCTAGGAGTGTAGCTGTAGTGAGATCAGGATTCTCTGGAGAACTTAGAGAGAAAAGGGGCCCCTCTGTGACCATACAAAGCTCAGATTTTTCTGCATGTGAAAGGAACTGTGTAGGCTTACAGAGCTGTTCAATAGAACTTTCTGGAATGATGTAAATGTTCTATACCTGCAGTGCATGATAGCCACTAGCCATATGAAATGTAGCTAGTATGAGTGAGAAACTAAATTTTTAGTTTTAATCAAGTTTAGTTAATTTGAATTTGAAAAGCCACATGTCTGTAGTGGCTACTGTAATGGATAATATAGATGTGGAGGACCTTTTGCTTTGTGTGTGTGTTTTGGGGTGAGGGGGAGGGCAGTTTGGACTTTTGAGCAAATATCTAGATAAAATTTTTTCCCAGGCAAGTCAGTCCCCAGTGGCATCAAAAAAGTTCTGGAGGTTGATCTAAAAAAAGTGTAAAAGTATATTTTAAGAAATGTTCAAAAGAATTTCAAGAGTACAGATCCTTATGCACCTGCAAGCAGAGCTATGCATCTTAATCTAATCATCTGCCCTCAAAATAAGTACGAATAAAACCAAATTTATTCAATTTAAATTAACTTGAGTTTCAGGTGTGTTATTGTTGAGAAAAGTATGAAAGTCTGGAAATTTTGTCCTGTTTGCTAACATTTAGAGGAAAGAGTCATTAATATAAATTTTTCCCCTTTTATATGTGAGAAAACTATGCACATGCAGGTTTTCTTTAGTGTTAGTTGATGGCCTTTCAATACATTTCAGGTAAAGTTTCCAGGGATTTTGGGGAAAGGTCCTTGTGCACAGACTCCTAGGGAGGGTGACCATTGTGGTCAATTTTCTTCCCATTACTGAGTCCCCTTAAGCATCTAAGGAGAAACGTTGTATGAGAAATGTCTCCCTTTGCGGTTGTTCTTTAGTCATTGGCCAATGGAAGAGTTAACTGTCTACCTAGCTTCGGCAGTGCAAGGCTTCAGTCTTGTCTGAATTCTACTGTTCTTTGATTTCATCAAAAGGCATATTTGCATATGAACTGATAAGACACCTTGGCACCAGGATCCTGGGTTTCATACAGGCACAGATTTGGCACAGGCCTGATGAAAACTCAATTATGATTTATGTCTATGCAACAGAGTTTCCTATTGATTACCTGCCAGAACCATGATAAAGCAATGTTAGGCTCAAAGCCAATCCTTTCCAGCCATAATCTTTTCTCAGGTTTTATTTTCTATGCCCTTGCTGGAGTGTTCTGAACATTTGTGAATAATAATAGTTCAGAAAAATGATCCTTGGACATGCAAATTTGTTTGTAATAAAGGATCCTCTTCTTAGTGCTTAAGTTTAGTTTGTTTTCACTTTTCAATTATTTGGAATTTATGCAGCACTTTGCTTATGTGCATCACATTGCTCTAAGTTTTATAGAATGTAGAAGAAATGGAAAACATAGCTAATGTTTTGAGGAACTTGCTTATGCTAATAGTAATCTGGAGGAAGCAAGTCGTCCAGAGATGAAGATACTAGTCCAAGAAGCAATATTGGTATGTTGCTCAAATTGAGCAAAATGAGGTGATGATCAGAGTGAGCTGGAACTAGACTGAAGCTTCTTGGTTATGATTCTTAATTGAGGAAGGGCATAAAGACAGGAATCACAGTTGGGTAGAGGGGATATGAAATGAGGGTCATTAAGGGAGTTCCTGGGGAAATCTAGCTTCCCTGATAATCAGTCTCCTATTGAGATGGTGAGCATTATTTCTCATAATTAAAAATTATATCTTTATATAAACTAACTTTAAAATATCTAACATTAACATTGACTGTGTGCCATTCCCTGTTCTGAGTGCTTTATATATTAGTATATTGAGTCATTTGAATCTTACAACATCCCTGGGAGGCAAGTTCTATTATTTTCTCCATCTTGCAGTCTAGTTAACTGCAGATAGAGACGCAAAAAACCTTGCCAAAGGGTCCCACAGCTAATAGGTAGTGGTGCTGGAATTTGAACCCAGGCCTTGTGACTCCAGGTTCTGTGCAGTCACTCACAACCTTACACAGCCTCTCATCTGTGGAGACGAACAGAGAGGCACATGTCATTGCTTATCTTGGCTCCTCCAGGAATGACAGGGATATTCCTTTCTCATGGCAGGGCGCAGAGGGGTCATTATTCTTCGTTCTTTAGTTTCAGCATCACTTGCTGTTGGATGGGCAAGATCTCATTACTGCTTAACGTGGTCAGTTCTGAAGAATCTTCTTCAAGCCTGCAGAATAAGTCAGTTAGTGTTGTGTTACGTGAATGTGTCCTCAAAAAAGATATGTTGAAGCCCTAACCCCAGTATCTCAGAATATGACCTTATTTATAAACAGGGTATTGACAGAGATAACCAAGTTACTTTATTATGGCAGCCCTAGGAAACTAATACAGGTTGAAAGTGGTTTTCAAGTGTGTGAAGTGGCCTCTTATAAGCTGAGTACTTTTTAAACTCTCAAGAGGGCACCTCATTTCCACATATCAGCAGAGAGTGGAACAACTTAAAACCTCTGCAATGAGGTTAATGAGGTATCACATGAAACAAAAATCTCACATGACCATTTGGAACCTTACACAACTGAAAAAGCTTTTCAAATTTATCACTTTCTCAAAAAACTTACTAAAAACGTAATTTGTGTTAGAATCTGTTAGGCCATTACATTAGGCAATGTGGGTAGCTTCTAGGAAAGATTTTTTTTTTCCTCTGAAGTGATTCAAGGACCCCTTTCATGAACTTTCCCACCACTATTTACACTATAGGCAGAGCCCTACCTGATTAAATGAATAGTTCAATTTATTCTACATTCTAAAAGGACAATACTCCCTATTCCAAATTATAGCCTTCCTTTATTGGACAATGGCCCTAAATTATATGCCAGGTATTTGATTGTCAAATTACAAGTTTAGTTTTCATAGGCCAATGTTTTCTATGAGGAACAGAAAGCACAAAGCAAAGCTTATTCCTTCACAGACTACTGCTGTCCTCTTTATTCTCTTATAGAGAAATACACTAGAAATATCAAATTGTTGCTGCATTTATTGACAATTCCTTGGCCTTTATCCTTGTGTACAAGCTTTGGCTGCTTGAAGAGCATGAGCTCAATTTAGACAGAGCTCCTGGTATAGGTGTTTTTACAAAACTGACCCTATTTATGATTCTGCTTGAATCAGAGCCAATAGAAACAGTCTTTGGACATAGCAGACCATTGCCTTTGGGGTTACAAAGGATTGTGTGTAGGTTTCCCTTCTTTAAAACTTGCTTCTTAATGATCTGGATGAGCTGGCTTCAACCTCTTTCTCTCCCGGCAGTGAGAAAAGTAGCACAAACAATCATTCTTTCTTACATAAATGTTGTGGCTCTATTATTTTAAACAAGGAGTGGCATCAACAGCCCTCTGACCCCACTGGCCAATTATTGTCTGAATTGTCACAGATAAGCCTTTTAGCCTTTTCTTCTTTTTTTCTTTTTCCAAACAAGTTATTGTCTTTTCTGGATACTCTCATCTTTTAGCTGGCTTATAAATAACTCACAATCCCATACGACTCCTTGCTATATCCTTGATGTACATCTCACAGTGGTTTATCTTGTGACACATAATAGGAAGTATTCTGCTCAAAGCTAAAGATGTTTTCAGTGCTATGTTGATATTTTATTTTGGCCAAGGCAGTGTTTGGTTATCTTCAGCCAATGCAGACTAATACTATTTGGGCCATACTAAATGGAATAGAACTTTGGGGCCACAACTCCTGTTCATCTGGGTTTGCAGTGTGTTCAAAATAATTTTCTAAGAATAATCCTGGTTTTTCTTGCCAGTGCCATCTCTGCTAACCTTGTATGGGGGTTGGCCCAGCTGTCCATTGGATATGTGCCTTCACAAACTCCTCAGCTGCTGTAAAAGGATATGAACCCTAGCCTGGCTCTGGGGTCTGCTCAGGAACTGGAGGATGAACTAAATGGCACAGGGAATAGCCATTCTCAGTGCATTTGCCACATTTAATCAGAAGCTTGTCACCACACAATATTGATCAAAAGCTAGGAGGGATACTGTTTAGAGAAGATTGCTCAGTTTTATCTGCCTCCAGATATTCTGAATTTAATATCTGGGTCAAAGTTGATCAGTGGAGGCTGGAACATTGCTTTTGTTGTGTTGGCCATCTGCCTTTTCTTTTTGCCTTTCCAGAAGAACACCTTTGCTTGTACAATGTCTGTGCGTGTGCTATTAGCATACATTAAGAGTCATCTTAATGAGCAGCCCCATGGATGTTGTTGTGTGCATTGTAAAGAAGCTGTGGTGATTGTTCATTATATCACCTGTTTATGAGGATCCCAGGGAAAGTTCCTGTCTGGTCCAAGTACCAAGAATAATTAGACTTCCCCAGGAAATTTGGATTGTTAATTTATCATGGACACTGTGAATTGTGTAACTGATAAGATTTCTCTTCTCATGTTGGCTGCCAGAAAATTTAGGGCCAGATTTATGGCCCACCCCATTGCACATGTGTGGGTTATTATGATATGTATTTTTATGCTCATTCCTGGCTCTGTTTCTTCTCCACTCTTGTTTTACTTCTTTTCTTGCCCAACTTTTAACTGACACTATTGGATCATCTTCTATGAGTCTTACTATAGGCTACTCCAAATATTTTCAGGAATAGATCAAAGTATAAAAATAAACACATATACATAAATGATATAATCTCAAATAAGGTTTTGAAGGGAGTGCTGCAGCAATTGGTGAAGAAAAAATAGGGGCTTACAGATACAGGGAGCAACATGAACAACATAAAAGTTATCATAAATGGTTTTGTCAAGGGATCTGATAAAAAAAAATCTTCCTTATCACAGTGAAGGTGATGTAGCAAAGCTGCTTAACTGAGAACTTTAAAATAGAACATGGGAAAAGATGTATTGCATGAAAATGAAATTTATTTTAATATCTCTCAGTCTGATATATTTTATTTTAGGTATAAATTTGAGAAAATATTTTCATTACTACACATTGGAATGAAACCTAGAAGATCTCTGGAAAAACAAGTCATCGAGATAGGAAAATCATATTGGTGTCTTTTAGCTTAATATGTTTTTGTATGTCATTTAAATGCTTCAGAAAGTGTTAGCTGATAACATTCTTTCAATTTTACTCATGTCTTCCAGGGGTCATGCCTATATCTATTTGAAAAACAAATGTGGGAAAAGCCTGAATGTTTTATTATAAAATTATATATAAATTGGGAATTCAGGTGAATAATGATGGTAATAATTCACATAATTCAAAGATGAGAAACATTACATCAGCTTTATTTATCTGGAAATCTTTTAGTCTCAAGGCTCCATCTTCACTGATTAATTCCACGAGGTTAAGGCTTTGTGTCTAGTCTACCATAGCTATATCCCCAGTATTCAGCCCATTGCCTGGCATATGATAGATTATCAGTATATATTTGTTGAATGAATGAATGAATAACTGAATGAATGAAATGAATATGAGGTGTGGGCTATATTTGTATGACCAAGATGAAATTGATTTGATTTGGGGTAGGCAATGACAGGCATTTTACATATGCCCCAATTGGAGAATATAGGATAAGGTAAAATGCCTTCTAGAGTCAATATTCCAGATAGCTATTTATGTTACCATTTTTACAGACAATTTGAAAATTTGCTTTACTTCCACAGTGTGGAGCCTATGCCAAGATGGCTTCCTCTTGGTGTTAGAATAATGAATACTGCTGCTGGACGGACTTTAAAGACCATCAGCCCCTGCCCATGGAGGTGAGGGGCCAATGACTGGAAGGTGATATCCTCTAACGTAAATCTCTTGGCCCCTGGTTTCTGCAGATGCTGTGTGGCATGGTGGCTATGTACACTCACTCTGGAGACAGGACAGTCCCTACTAGAATTATGGTAAAATGAGAATAATTATTCCTACTTCACAGGATTGTTTGGAGAATATTATGAAATAATGAATGAAAGTATTAAGAATAGTGCTTGGTACTGTATAAATCAACAGTTCCAAATTGTGGCCAAGTTGTATTATTAGAAAGTAAAACATAAATAGCTTGACTCTCAAATAGCAACTCTTGTAAGGTCAGGATGTGTCTACATGGTAGAAACTTAAAAAATGTCAGTTCATTTTACTTAAATAATAATCAGTAATATCTTTCAATAAAATTAATGTAGTGTTCTGGGACCAAGGCATTGTATACACAGATACCTTTAATAATTAATACAGTTACTCAAACTATGAATCTTTTGCCCTTGCTCAACTGTTTCAGAGAGGAATAATTTAGTCACACTGGTTATTTGTCTATACCAGTGTTTTTCAATCTTGGCAGTATTGATGTTTTGGGCTAGATAATTCTTTATTGTATGAAGCTGACCTGTGCATTATATGAGGTTTAGCAGCATCCCTGACTTCTACCACTAAACATCAGGAGCTCCTGCCTTCTCTACCAGTTGCAACAATAAAAAATTCCTTTGAACATTACTACATGTTTCCCAGAGAGCAAACTCATCCCCAGTTGAGAAACATTGGGATAGATTTATATCGAATAGTCACTTTACTTCATTATATTTTATAATAAATCTCCAGAGTGTGCTTTGAAATCAGATCATGAACTCTTCTTTGTGAGGCAGTTTAAAAATAGAAAATGGTAATTCTCAGTTCTGGAAGGTTCAGAGAGGTGGATCAAATTACCTTTTGCAGTACCTCTCCATTCTTTGGATTGAAGATACAGAATTCCCACATGCCTCCTTGGGACAGCCCCCTCCTTGCCTGCATATATAAATACTGAGCATACAATCTACAGTGACTTTTGCCCTTCTATCGTGTATTAACATAGGGACCTTTCAGTCAAAGTTACTACGGAATAGTCACAAATCTTTCCTCCTTTAAGATGTTTTTGCTGTGTTTATCAGTTTCTAATTTACCAAGGTTTTCTTGTCCATCCCAGCTGCACAAAGCATTCAGGGTCATTTTTTAGCTCTGTTGAGTATAGTAGGAAAGGAGGTTTACAGTGCCAGTGGACATACACGCATCTCAGAGCCTTTCTGCACATTAGCAATGGCTATTACACATGGTGCTTGGAACATATCCTAACATGGCTGCTATAGCAAACTCTCAGCGCCCACTCCACCCCTCTGTAGCTGCCCCACCCCACAGACAATCAGGGCATTGTGCAGAACAATCCCAGAGCTGTTCAAACAGCATAGCTCAGGGCCCAAGCTTTGCTGTTTATTTGTGGCACTGGATCAAGAATGATATGGCAGTAGCTTTTGGGATGTGCTTAGGAAAGACTTATACCAACAGCACCCAAGGCTCTGGCCCTTTCTCACAGCCTTATACTATCACTGAAAACAATGCCATATGTATTTGAGGAGTATGGATGTGTTCTGGGAAAAACATGCATTAGGAATGCACCAAGCTCACAGTGGCCTCTGGGCCTGTTGGCACATCCCTTAATATTTTCCTATTTCAGGTGTACGTCACTGCACATGTGAGGGAAAGTCAAGGTTGTGCATGCTCTGTTAGGTGCCTATTTGGCTTATTGGTCAGGGTGGGAATGAGGAGTCAGGAGAGAACATGAAGAAGTCAAGATAGCTCAAAAGAACAAGATGCCTCCTGTCTCCATAAAGTGACCCTAGCTCCATCCAAAAGAGTATGACTGAAGACTCTTCCCAAACTCTGGTCATTCTTCAATTATACATGTGATCAAATAAAATAAATCATACAAGTTGTGAAGTGCAAAAGGATCCAAATTCAGAATATCCACAGCTTCATAAAGGTGGAAAAATACTAGTGACAAGGAAGATTGGCTAAAAGAAGTGTCAACAACAAATGAACTCATAATCTTTTCCTAGGCTTATGATTCTGACTTAAACACAGATAAAGCAGAATTGTGAACAAGATTTAGAAAGAACTCACAAAGAAGGGCTCCCACTTATTTAAATATTCTTTTGCCACTAAGTTTATATGAAGCATGGAAGAAAAGTTATTTTGAACATAGTGGCTTGTGTTGGCACAATGTGTTTATTGACTATTATTCCAAGCTATGGCTTTTATATTTTCCTGTTCTTTTTGACTGATGTTTAATGAGTACATTTTAAGGAACATTTTCCCTATTTTATAGGCAGGGTACTAGCTCTAACAGCTGAAAATTTGTAAAACTGTACAATATAGCCCTTCCAACATGGTTCCATCAGTTATACACCAATAAATAACAGTGATTTCAAGGATGATTAATCATAATCATTATAAAGCACTTTGGCCAAGCCAACATCTGTTTCCATGGATACTGCAGCTGGCCATCATGGTTCTGTAATTTATATGTTTCAGTTATTGTTCCCAGATGACTGTGAGGACCATTCTGCACAATATGACCTTTTAACTTTAAGCCCCAATGGGCTCCATGGTTTACAAGCAGCCAGGAGTCCTTTTGAGAAATTTTTGTTGAAAATTTGTTGAGCTCTAAGGAAATAAAGTAGGATTTCAAAGGTCTTCCCATCATTGCTTCCTTGACGAGGCAAAGGGAAGAAAAGTGCAGTGGTGACAACATCAATAAAAAGCAACTCATAGCTCTGATCATATTGTCAGTGAATCAGAACTCTGAAGACTTCCAAGGCACTGGGGAAACTGAGGAGGAATGGCTCACTCCATGTCACACTGACATTGAATGGAAAGCTGGTTCATACCCAGGTCTCCTGACTTGCAGGCCTGGGCTCATCTTTTCATCAATTATTTTAGACAAATATATTTTATTCAGTTCTTTATTGAATGGATGTTTATTGAGCCATACTATGTGCCAAGCTCTTGGCTCAATGCTGGCAAGTTAACGGCAAGTCAGTGGGAAGTCGAAACCTATCCTAGTTCCTGCCCATGTGACTCAGACAGAGGCTAGTGGAGGAGGTTCACATTAAGCAAATAATTGTATTAGCCAATGGACAGTTAAGCTGTGAGAAGTGTTGAGTAGAGAGATCTGTTGTAACCTGAGGGCCTGCCACTGTGAAGTAGAGGTGAGGACAGACTTCTCTGGGGTAGTGTCAACTGAGCTGAGATCTGAAGAAGAAATTAACTATGGGAAAATCCAAGGAAACAGCATGTCAGGGCCCAGCATGTGCAAATGCCCAATGGCAAGAGAATGCAAGATGAGTACTAAAAGAAGGTGTGACAGGAGTATAGAAATCTGGGACAAGGTGATCCAGGGACCTGTGTAGCCCACAATGAAAAATTCTGTCTCTATTCTAGTTACAGTAAGAACTCACTTGCAGTACCCTAGCTTGATTGAGGTGTATCAGAATCAGAAGCAGTAGCTGGGGACTAATGGTTGGAATCTCCAGCTGGGAAGGTAGAGACATGCTTTGTTCCTCTGACTCTTTAAACACCTTCTATAATTTGTTCCACATATTTCTGCTGTGAAGGCTAGATGCTGAGAAGGGCAGGAAAGCCCTGAGATCTTGTCCATCATTGGCTAGTTTGTTTCACCTGCTGTAGGCCCAGCTGTCCAGGATTCTGGTCTCCTCCCTGCAGAGCAGAGAGGACATGCAGTGGCCTGTTGTCACAGGGTTGAAAGAACAGGCATAGTGTAGACCTTTCGCTTTTCATATATAGGATTCAAAATATTTTTTCCACATACTGGATGTATAAGAAACCACACATAAAGTCCACCTACCTGCATTAATTTTCTATGCTATGTACCAAATTACCATACACTCAGCAGCTTAAAACAACACACATTTATCATCTTACAGCTTCTCTAGGTCAGGAGTACACACAATAGGTCCTCTGCAAGGCTTTCTTCCATCAAGGTGTCAGCCTGGGCTGCGTTCTCATCCAGATGTTCAACTGGGGAAAGGTCCACTCCAAGCTCATTCAGGTTGTTGGCTAATTCACTTTTCTTGTGGCTATAAGACTTACAGAAACTTGCTTCTTCAAAGCCGGCAAGGAAAGCAAAACCCTAGAGCAAGTTGGCTGGCAAGACAGAGTATTATATAACAAAATGTAATCACAGGAGTGACATCCCATCACCTTTGCTATATTTTGTTGGTCACAGGTCCTTCCTACACTCAAAGGGAGGGAATAATACAAGGCTGTGGGTACCAGGAGGCAGGGATCATGGAGCCAGTCTGCCACACTGTCTGTGCCCGGACTTTACAGACACATACACAAGGAACTCTTGCACAAAGCCTGGGTGGTTTTTGTGCTCTTCCTGACGCAGGGTGCCAGAGAGACTCCTGCACGTGGTTTGGTTACCAATTAAGGGGAATGTGAAAGCTCCATAGCGAGTAAAAATCCTCTGGTACCGTGCATCCCCCAGAGCTACATCTTCCGCCTCGCTTCCGGACTTCACATGCTTTCATTTCCATTCTGATTAAATCCTGCATTCTTTAATAGGTAAAGCTACAACTTGCACTGGTTCCTCTCTTCCCGGCAGGTGGCCTAGATCCTGGAGCATCACCTGTGCAGCGACTCCCCAGTGTGGTAACTGGGTGGTCACTTACCCTCTCCTGGCCAACCAGACCTGCTCCTGTCCTCACTCCCTCAGCGCGAACAGCTGTCCCACTTTAGTCTGTCACAAGTAGGTGAGGGGAGGAAAACTAGTCCCATGTCATGCAGCGCTATAATTTGTCTTTTCCAGAATGTCATATAAATGGAACCACACAGTAGGAATTCTTTTGAGTCTGGTTCCTTCCCACCCGCCACTTAACACAATTCCCTTGTGACTTATCCACATTGTCACATGGCAATAATTTGTTACTTTTAATTACTAAGTTGTATTCTGTCTTATGGATTGTACCACACTTTGATTTTTTTATTAAGCAGTTGGGGTGTTTCTGGTTTGGGGCAATTATCAATAAACTGCATAGATGTTTACATACAAGTGTTTGTGTAGACATGCATTTATTTCTCTTGGATTAGTAGTTGGGAAATAATTACTACCAAAGTGATCTTTTGTAGGTCAAGTAATGCACTACCACATACTGGAAATACTCATGGTCGGTTAAGGAGACAGCATTTTGAGGACTGCAACAAGAGATGGCTAGAACATTGGCATGTACCTTTCCAAATATCAGTCTAGCTATTGCATTATGATTCTTCAACATGTGCTACTTGGGAAAAGCAACCTGTAGGGTTCCTTGGGCTACATCAATTCCCCCCTCTTTCCCTATAGCAGAACTAGACCAAGGGATAGAAGTAATTGGTCATGGTCTAATCTTTGACTAGACAGATTAAATTCAAGGCCGTATTTCTTTTCTAGGGTGCTGTCCATAGACTTGTGGATTTAATGCTGCTCTGTCTCTGGTGCTGAACCCTCTGGTATCTTTTACCCCCCTTCAGTGAAGGGTAAAAAAATTCTCATTGAAGGTGCTGAGGTTTCTAGGAAAACCTTTCAGTAGCTGCTATTGTTTCATTCTCTGTTCCTATTACGGATGAAAATCCTCCCACTAGAATCATTGACATAATAAAGCTCCACCACTTCTCTCCAAGCAGACTTTCCTCCAGCAGTGCCAACCACATGCAGTGCCTTGAATATGCCATGTTCTTGTTTGGCTCCATGTCTTTGCACATGCAGTCCTCTCTCCTGTGCTTCTGTGTGCTTTTCCCAAGTGATGGACCTTCCTCTCCCTTTGTAAAGTAATGCTTTTGCACTCATATAGTGTTCTGAACATACTGCTTGACCAGTTCATCATGGTAATTTACATAAATCATATTTTCATGGGTTTCCTCTACCCATGTCTCTTCCCTGGTGGAACCTGTGTCTTCCTTTGTTCTTTGTGTCTTCATGTCTCAAGAAGACCTCAGAGGGGATCAGTAAAAAGGTGGGTAAACTGACACCAAGGAAAGAACAAGAATAGGAAGCTTGGATGTCAAGGTAGGAGAAGGTCAGTGGCTGAATCTAACCGAGGCCAGCCTCTGCTTCTTCAGGTGGGTCACCCACCTCCCATGGGATGTGCTAATGAAACAAACAATTTGGAATAAGCAATGGCTGTGTGAGTGTGTGTGTGCATGTAGAGAGAGAGACAGACAGACGCAGTCAGATAGACAGACAGAGGTCAGACAAGGCCAAATCCTGAGCTTAGCTAGAGGGTGAGGAAGGGAAAGCAAGAACAAGAGAGTTGCCAAATCCTAGATCATGGCCTTTGGCATCATATTTTCATTCTACAAGAAAGACAAGATTCAGCAGAGAAATGATTTCCCCAAGGTGTTGCGTTCGTTAGTTTACCAGGAATGCTGGCCCCAGAGCTGACGTGTTCTGATTTCTAGTTGGTCTTATTACTTCACCATGGGTTGCTAGGCAAGGGAGGGAGGTTTCATGTGCTGTAAGGAAGATAGGAAAAAAAGGGAATGAGGAGACGTGCTCAGAGGAGTGTTATGATACCCCAAATTATAAACTGGGCCCATTTCAAACCTCTACTTCAGTGAGGCATGATGGTGCCTTACGGCTTTGAACATAAAATTTCTATTTTTAAAAGTGTGACTCTTGGGTAGACAGTCATACTTAGGCTGCTCTTCATTCTACCAGTTCACATGGGAGGCAAGTTCTTTGCTTGGTATTTTTATGCAATACTGGAAGGCCTGCTGGACATGGCATATTGTGCAGGACCTTTTGGAGGCTGGTAATGTTACTCTGGTCCCTCTTCGAGCCTGGGAGTAGTGGGGTGTGTAACCCCACCAGGACACAAGTTCCCGCCAAGGCAGGGCTGCTGACGATGCTGTCATCTCTATGTAGCCACGGGCAGCTTCCCCACGTGTCATAGAGGGGAGAATTTAACTCGGGCTTCCTTACTAATCTTGGGGATGTAAATGGAAACAATAATTAGTCACAATTTTCACCTGTCAGAGTAACAAAAAGACTGAAACAACAAAGTGTGGTATAAAATGATGCAGCCATTTTGTAGAGCAATTAGGAAGTTAAAAAAAGCACAACAAACTAAAAGTGCGTACACATTTCACTTCTAAATCTGTGTCCCAAAGAAACTCTTATTTTTTTAAAGTTTATTTTTAATTTTTATTTGTTCTAAATTGCCAAAGAAACTCTTCTTTTATTTTATTTCAAAATATTAAGGAGGTACAAATATTTTTGTTACTTGGATACATTGTATAATGCCAAAGTCAGGGCTTTTAGTGGGCTGGTCACCAGAATAGTGTTCAGTGTACCTGATGGGTAAGTTTGTATCCCTCACCCTCCTCCCCCGTTACTGGTTTCCGATGTCCTTTACATCTCTTGGTGCCCATGTATACCCACTATTTGGCTCCCACTTAATAGTGAGAAGATGTGGTATATATATACCACTGAGGACTACTCAGCCTTAAAAAGGAGTGAAGTAGTGTCTGTTGCAGCAACTGGGATGGAACTGGAGACCATTATCCTAAGTGAAGTAGTTCAGGAATGCACAGAAACTCTTCTAACAGCACAAACATACCTGCAAAAGCTGGTTCTCATTTAGTAGTGTTTGTGACAGTAGAATATTTGAAACCACCTAAATGAAAAAAAAATAATGAAATGTCCTAAAAGAATAACCATGATGGGGTTTGTTCATACAATGGAACACAATGCAGTGGTAAAAAGGAATGAATACAATCTCTCCACATAAACATGGGTAGATCTCAAAAACATATTCAGTGAAAATATTGCAAAATAACGTGATTTTATAATGCAACTTAGTAAGATGTGAAAAGCAACACAAAATGACAGCATGTATTATTTGTGGATATATGTATATATATCCAAGTATCAAAATGGACTGGGAGTTTAAATAACAAACTACTGGTAGGAGTTACTTCCGAGGAGGAGGGAGGAAACTTGGTTGAGGGTAGGTAAGTAAGGGGGCTTTAACTTGATTTATAATATTTATTTTTTAAAAAACCAAAAATTTTAAAATGTTAACATATGATAAAACGTGTGTGTGTGTGTTTGAGAGAGAGAGCAAGCAAGAGTGTGAGGGGGAACAGGTTTTTTATTTTATTCTTTGAGATTCTTTTTAAGTTCTCAAAAAATATCATTAATAAAGTTGATCACCATTACCTACCAATTGGAGGAATTTGAAACATTGTGAATCTACTTTCCTGTATGTGATATGGTAGCCTGTGCTAAAAAGGTTTTCAGAGGATCAACTTCAATAGAATTTGGAATAAGGCTTGCGAGGGTATATATTATTAGGCTATAAATGGGCACCAAGATGCAGAAATGACCCCTTTGCAAACACATTCAAATAAATTTGGAACTGTAAAATGTTTTAAAATAGTGTGCCCGAAGTAGGTTTTAAGTAAAAACTTGCTGATTTGCATATGCATGATGATTGCAGCTAATTGCATTTTTAATAGAATTATTCTTTGGTGACTAGGAAAAGGAAGTTGAAAAGTAGGAAATAAACTATTTTTCACATTAGGTCTAAATTTCAGATTGGTCCTGAGTGTGACAGAAATCACCTTATGGAAGGTTTTTCTGCTCTTCAGATGTGTGGCCATGGAGCAAAGACATTTAGTGAGTTAGAAGGGAACCAATACACTTATAATTTTCAAAGCAAAGGCAGGATTTACAGAAGTAAACATTTCCATTCAATAATGTTCAGAAAGCCAGACCACTTGCTGCCGTGATTGCCAAAGTAACAACAACAACAACAAAAAAATCCAAAGACACTGTTGGAAATCTTTGATTTTTTTAAAAGTTGAAGTGATTGAGATAGTTAAACTATGATGTGGTCATAGATTTCTGTATCTCAGAAACCTGTTCTTCTTTTTGAATATCATTAAAGCTAAATTTCGTTAGTAAATTATTCCAAGGTGTATTCATAGTTATTTTATGTGTGATTTTGTATGCAGTGTACATAATATGTGCAGAATCAACATTTGCTGTATAGTAAGGTATTAAATAAAATACTACCTCTTTCTCTCCAGCTCCAATCTATTATCCCTCACTTTGGTGCCACATGAAACCTCTCAAGGAATCTCTGATGCCATCACTCCTTTTCCTTGGAGATATTCAAGAATGTCTCACTTTCTGCTGAATTAAAAACAAACTTTATCAGTCCCTGCCAATATTCTTCCCTAATGTTATCCCTACCGTTTTACAGCATGCCAAGACAAATGGTCTATCTTTGGGCTGTTTCCTGAATATTTCCTACCTTTTGTTCATTCTTTCCCCTTGACTGTTGTACTTCTGTTCAGTTTACCTGCTAATATGCTCTAGACATTAGAAGGATTATCTCAAAATTCATGTCCTCCATGGAACCTTTCTTAACTCCAACTTAATGGAAGCACTTCATACTTCTTGTACAACATTTGAAGAATGGGTTATCTGCATAATATTTGTGGGCTTTTGAGTATTATTAATAAGTTAGTCTTTGCCATTCTATTATAAGCTTCTCAAGTGCTGGACTTATGACTTATTTATATTATGTCCTGCACAGCAGTTTCCCAATAGTAGGTGCTTAGTTAGTGTTTAATTATTACCCGGCAGATTACACAGTTGTTATGGGAAACTTGGCCTCAGTCAGTTATGAACTGACTTGAATTTAATTGTCAACTTTTCAGTTGTCTTACCAAACTGAAAACTAAGCAAGTGACTTTATAATTTGGGACCTATATTCTACATGGCAACTTTCCTGGAATAGGCTTAGATGCAGGCATATACTCATTTTCTTGCTGCCGTATGTGTGTTAGGTAGATAGTTAGGATCTCCGGCTTTTCTCAGGACAAGGGCTCTCTGCTTTGGTGCTGTTTCGAGCAATTGCTCCACCAGGGAAGGAGGATAAGGGCAGGCACTCAATTTTGGTGCTGCCCCCCACTGTTAATTCTATCCTGAGTAACTGCTACACCTGGGGAAGGAGGGAATGCTTTATCAATCTGGGAATTCCCTAGCCCAGGCATAATAAGATTTAGAAAGGGACCTAGAGTAACCTAAGGATATTATGCTATTAGCTTGAAGCTGCATTGTGGTTCACCACATCCCCCCCAGGTGGGCTTTCTTAGAGGGAGCTCTTATATACGCAGGTGGAATTTTGAGGACACCTGTTGATCATTTGATAACCCCACACCTCCTGAGAGCCTTCCTCCAGACTAGGAACCAATCTAAGTCAGGGAGACAGTAGGTCAGTGAGTGAGTGAGTGAGTAAGTCGGTCTGTCTCCCTCCAATCATGGAGAACCATTTTGTTCTACAATAAAGAGCTGTTCGAGTGAAACTCCTTCCTGCCTGGGGTTACTCCATTGTATTGGCCCTGCTGGTGGTTTTTCCAAGATAATAGTCTGGACTTGATGCTTTGGTGTGTCTGGTCATTCTTTGACCAAGAGCACACCAGGACCTGAGGGCAGACTGCCACCCTGACAGGTGGAGACCACTTCAATGGCATGGTGGATGAAGCTACCGCTGAATGATCTCCAAGAGCTCTCACTGTATAGGATTCTACCAATTTTCTTGGGAGGTAAAGGATTTTCTTTCTTTCCAACGTTTCCAACTTTATGAAGTCAGGGATATCTTACAGAGTATTGTACAGGATCTGATTTGCTGTGGCTTGAGAAGACTACATGATATCAGCATGGCATGTCAGGACAGACAGACGTGAAAGGTGAAATGGCTTTAGGAGTCAGGTTCTTAGAATACTTCGAGACATCCAATCTTTGCCTGAATTCTACATGATTTGGACTTTTATTTTATTTGTTAATTTAACTTACTTGTCTATTTTTGTTGTCTTGTTCCATATCTCATTTTAAGTTGCTAATGGCCAGCACTTACTTCAAAAGAGTGGCACAGAAAGTGTTCAGATTAGGGCAAATATAAGTTTGAGTTAGAGGAAAGTTGAGACCGGGCTCGGGAGATGGGAAGAAGGAGAAAATCGCAAAAGTATTCAAGCAGTGTGGGTCTTCATAGTTGTTAGAGATGAACAAGAAATTGGGCTCTACCTTTCCTGGCAGCTGATGTGAAAACAAAAGTTGGTCTGGAACATAGTCTTAAATGTTCAGCGAGGATAATCATACCAATTTTGGTGAGAAACAAATATTTCACTAGATTAAAATCTAAACTAAATTGCTCACATGGAACTTTCCCTAAGGGCAGTAGATGATGTTCTCAACAACACCACACACATTGTTTCTCAGTAAATGACAGAGGCACCATTCTATGCAAGCCCCATCTCAAGGGGCAATATAATTTGGGCCAAGTATGTTCTTTTCTGAGAGCTTAGCTTGATTTGAGGGTAAAAACTGAAATTCTGTGAAAAATGGAAAGACTGTCTCTCAAAAGGTCCTCCATAAATATCTCCTTCTTTAAGCATTCTTTGGATATGAAGTGAAAAGTGTAGAATTCATGCTTGCATTTTTTATGAGCCCATGAGGGATTCTTCATTGTTAATTGAGGGTGCATTATTAATTATTAATTGACTCTTAGTCATGTTGCATGCTGCATTATCTTTATCTTTAGCATCTCTGCCAACCTCACTCCTGTCCTCAGAAAGTATCTATTTAATGTCCACAGTGATATGCACATAGTTGAAGATTAATGAACATGAGTTCAATCAACAGTTAAAAGTAAGCCCTTAGTTTATTTCTCTTTGGAAGTTGACCATTAAGTAAGCACTAAAGATGTATTCAGAGATAAACAGAATTTTCCATAACCAAATGCATTAGCATGAAATACCTAGATTACAAGCTGAGAGGAAAATGGTCCTAAGAATTATATTCATAAAGTAGAACTTCAGAAGGTTTTAAAATGACAGGATGAAGGGATGGTCGGAAAATGCATTCTAGACAAAGAACAGTGTTTGGGAGAAGACTCAGTAGGGAGAGCATTTCTAACCACCTCATTTCAAGAAATGCAGGCCCACAAAAATGATAAAAATGGACATTTCTACAAATATTATCTCATTTTATCCTAAAGCTGTTCCACCTACTAGAGATTATTATATGATCACATATGGGAAGAGTCCCAGAGTAGCTCCAGAAACACACCCCAGTCACAGAGCCAGGACGAAAATGTTTTCTGACTTCAAATCCAAAACTTTAAGAGGTCTCTCTTGCCCCTCTCAAGTCTACTAAAGACATATTTAAAACCTAATGAATACTAGACAGGGAAGAGAAGACCTTGTACTTGTCAGCTCTCTTTCTCTTCACCACCCTATCCAGCTACAACCTTTTTGTTTTGCAGTTCCTTCTTATCTTGTTTTCCCTCCAAGCCAATCCATAAAAGTAGAGCATAGGCTAAATAGAACATCTAGTGGGTGTTGCTACTTATGGATTGATTCTTCAATGTGGGAAACTAGGTAAAGAAACTTATACTCAGAGGAATATTATAACAGTTATTGACAAAGCAAGATCAAAATAACTTACACTTAATAAGTATAAATTAGGAATTGGGTTCAATCATAAATATCAAATACTAGAAATATTTGTGGCCGAATCAAGACAGAAGTTTATTCTTTCTCATGTGCAGTGGATGTCGGGAGGTAAGCCATCCAAAGCTGGTAGGTCAGATCCATGGTTCTAGGATTCTTTTTGCTTCCTCAGTCTTAGCACCAGCTGCTAGTCATTGTATCAACCCATGAACTGAGCTGGCTCTTGGAACTCCAGTCATTACATCCAATTGCAGGTTGACAGCTGCGGAAGCTGGAAGAGGGTAAAAGCCTACTGTCTCCTCCTTTTTAAGAGGGGTATAAAGAAGGGTCCAGTTGGGTCATAGAAGTTTTTGATTTGTATCATGTTGCCCTGAGCTTAGCCACAAGGCTGCAGAGAAGGCTGGGAAATCAAGACTGTTGCTTTTGTAATGTGCCTCCCTAAAAACAGGGGCTCTGCTACTGAGGAAGAAAGGGGGGAGGGATACGGGGAGCCTGTGAGCGGTCATGCCACACATGATTCGGCATACATGATTGTAAATAGGATTTCTGATGATTATAGGGTTAGGAGATACTTTTCCAATCTAAATAGTTTTCTCAATTAGCCTACTCTTTGTGAGTTACATCTACTCTTGACCTCAATTAGATCTAAATAAATCTCATCTCATATGTTCTTATAGAAAAAAGCAAAAGGTAAAGAAATGATTGACATCTCATTTCTTTTGTTCACTCTCATTATAGTTATTAAAAGCTCTCAACGTGCTTGTAATAAATTTTACTCTTAGATATACTGGCATTCATTGCTTTCCTCATATTGCTCCCTTTTTTGCATTTATAGTCTTCACCATTTATTTGTATTTTAAAAACTGAGAACTCTTTCTGACCTCGTGCAAATTTACATCATTGTTTTTGGCAAGATTTTTATATAACATTAAAACTACTTACCTTCAAATCCTTCCTGCCAAATTTAATTATGTTTAATTCAGAACCACTTTTAATGAAAGGTGATAAGAAAGACAGCCACTTAGTTATTTTCAGTTTATAAGTTTCACTCCACGGCATGAGATTCCTGATCCTTTTGAAGTTAGACATAAAAGAAAACTGCATCCCACAAATCACAAGGTAGATTAGGAAACATTTTGAAGATTCCTTTCTCTTCATTCTTCTTCCTTGTTAAAAATAGATTCCATCCTTCAGAATTCCTCCATGCTCTTCCTCCTCTTAAAAGAAGGTCTACTCACTAAACATGACAATTCCTTACAGATGCATAGACCTCTAAAATTTTCCACCACCTGTCAAAGGCATTTAACTCTATTCATTTGTTGTTCTTTCAAAGTCATTACTGAAAAAAGTTTAATTTTGAACAGAGGCAAAATGAAACACTTAGAATCTCTCAACCTTAACACAACAGTTTTATATTTCCATATTTTTTAGTACCATATTTCATTTCATCTAAGATACATCATTATTTTATTTACCACTAAGAAAAAGTGCTTCCAATTAAAACATGAGACTGTGTTGATTGTAAGAGGTATCCTGATTTCATAGCTGTCAACATGTTACCAATATGCCTTTCAGAATTGAGAAATGTAGTAAATTTCTACACAAATATATATTTTTACAGTAACAATCATAGAATACTTAGAATACAGTAACAATCACAGAATACATAGAAAAAAAGAATACTATATTCTTTTTTTTTGCTCAAACTGTAAACCGTAAACATTTCCTAAATTTCTACATTTACTTTATAATTATCCTTTTCCATCAAGTTGATGTACTATAATTTACTGAATCACTTTGCTACTGTTATGCATCTAGGGTGTTTCTAGGTTTTTGACATTAAATACCTTATACATATAGATTTTTGATATTGTTGGATAATTTATTTTTCTTAATTCCCAGGAGAAGAATTTTCTGTATCATGAAAATTTGTGTGGTTCTGGTTATTTTTCTATTGCTGTCCAAAAAAAGGTTGTACCAATTTCCAATGCCACAAGTACTAAATGAGTATCACAATTCCACAGGAACTACCTAAAAGTTGTGAGCTATTAAAAAAATCTCAGCTTTTTTCTTAATATAAAATGCTTCATCAATGTTGCTTTAAATTATATTTACATGAACTAGTAAGAGTGACCATTTTTTCTTATGCTTGTTTATTAAATTTTGCCTTATTAAGGCTTCTTTACCAACCACCTATAGGTTGGGTTCTATTATTGACTTCCATTTGTCACTGGGACAGTTTTAAAAATAGCTGCCCTGTTAGTGTGATAGAAAAAAAATCTAGTTTTTATTTTAAATATCTCCAAGATTGTGGTGGTGGCAGAGTGTGGTGGAGAGGTGCTGTGGCCCCTGGTTGAGCGGGAAGGCTGGGAATGGGCTGAATCTACATTGCTGACATCTTTATACGGGGCCCAGTGGCTTTGCTTCCTCTTGTCTTGGAAGAAAATAGGGTGATGGCCGCAGAGATCCACTGTACAAAGAAGATTCTGGTGTTAGGTCTAGTGCCTTTTTTAAACAGCTTTTTTGAAGTATGATTGATATACAAAAAACTGCACATATTTAATGTGTACAATTTGAGTTTGAACATATGCATGCATCCGTGAAATCATTACCACAAAGCAACGGACCTATCCATCGGCTCTAAAAGTTTCTCTGTGCCCCTTTGGGTTTTGTTCGTTTGGTTTTTTTTGATGGTAAGAGCCTACCATACTACAACACAGTACCACAAAAACACTACCACTTAGATACCACTAAGAGGGTAGAAATCTACCCTCTTAAATTTATAAGTGCACAATGCCGTACTGTTGCCTGTAGGTACTATACTGCACAGCAGATCTCTAGAACTATTTCATCTTACATAACTCAAACTTTATACCACTTGAATAACAACTCCACTTTTCCTATGTCCACCCCTGACCCCCACCACCACTGGTAACCGCCATTCTAGTCTCTGCTTTTTTGAGTTTGACTATTTTAGGTACCTCATACAGGTGGAATCATGAAGTATTTTTCTTTCTCTGACTGGCTTATTCCACTTAACATAATGTCCTCCAGGTTCATACATGCTTCTGCAAATGGCAGGATTTCCTTCTTTCTTAAGGCTGACAAATATTCCATTGTCTGTATATACCAAATTTTCTTTATCCATTCATTTGGGTCATTTTATTCATTTGGACATTTGATGGGCATTTGGGTTGTTTCCATATTTTGGCTGTTGTGAATAATATTGCCATGAACATGGGAGTGCAGTTGTGTCTTTGAGATTCTGATTTCATTTCTTTGGGGTATACACCAAGAAGTGGGATTACTGGATCAAATGGTAGTTCTATTTTTAATCTTTTGAGGAACCTCCTTCCTGTTTTCCATAGCAGAGTCACCATTTTACATTCCCACCAACAGTACAGAAGGTTCTGCACATCCCATCCTCGCCAACACTTGTTATCCCTTTTTTGTTGTGGTAATAATTCTAATTCTGACACTTTGTAGCTATGTAACACTGGGTAAATTACTTGCAGCCTCATCTACATCAAGGGGGATATTAATCCTCACCTAGCAGGGTATTAAAAGCATCAAATAATTGCTGTATGAAAAGCACTTGCATAAGGTCTGGTATGCAGTAGTCCACTTAATTCTCCTCTGGGCTACTGTGGATGTTGGATCAGGTCAGACACCATACAAAGTTACTACATTTTAGGCAATGCCATTTCTATAATAGTCATTGTGGATTTATATATTTATTGTAATATATAAATTTGCAGAGCAAAACAAAATTGCTGGTTTGATGAAAGTTTTATGGAGGAGTAATTTATAAATATCTATTTGTTTTTCTTGTTACAAAATAATTCACATTTGTAAAAGGCAGAATAATGCTCCTTCCCACCCTCATCCCCATGCCTGCAGCCAAAGATGCCTATGTCCTCAGAATCTGTGAATGTGTTACCTTACAAGGCAAAGGGAATTAAGGTTGTAGATAAAATTAAAGTTGCTAATCAACTGACCTTAACATAGGGAGATTATTCTGGATTATCCATTTGGGCCCAGTGTAATCACAAGGGTCCTAAAAAGTGGAAGAGGGAAGCAGAAAAAGAGGTCAGAGTGATCCAATATGAGAGGAACTTGACCCATTGTTTCCAGCTTTGAAGATGGTGGTGGTGGGGGGCTGTGAGCCAAGGAATGTGGGCAGCCTCTGAAAGCTGGAAAAAGCAAGAAAGTAGATTCTTCTTCTCTCCTAGAGACTCTAGAAAGGAACACAGCCTTACTGACCCCTTAATTTTGGCCAGTGAGAAAGACTCACTTCAGACTTGTAAACTACAGAATTGAAAGATAATAAATTTGTGCTTTATTTAGGCACGTAGTTTGTGGTAATTTGCTATAGCAGCAATAGGAAACAAAGATGACATTTATCACAGGAAATTTAGAAAATATGGACAAGAAAAAAGAAGAAAATAAAAGTCATTCATTATTTCCTAGCTCTATCTTCTAAGAGAGCCTGGAAACAGTGACACCCCAATAGCAACAAGAATACCTGTCCCCAGACCTTGGTATGGAAAGGAAAACATAGTAAATTTATGGTGGAAATACCTGGCAGATTCCACCTCACCCCTGTGATCAAGTTTAACATCACCAGTGATAAGTCATGTTGATGTCATGTACCCCCTGATCTGTAATGAGAAAG
The DNA here is from genome assembly GCA_023783475.1 of Daubentonia madagascariensis. NCBI lineage: Eukaryota > Metazoa > Chordata > Mammalia > Primates > Daubentoniidae > Daubentonia > Daubentonia madagascariensis. The sequence goes on along the minus strand of JAKFHU010001035.1, from coordinate 30,641,720 downwards.
GTACTTCACTTCTATGGTATTCTTCCCCAAAACCTATAACCCCAGTCTAATTATGAGACTAGAAATCAGACAGACCCAAACTAAGGGGCAGTTTACAAAAGACCTGACCAGTACTCCTCAAAACTATCAAAGTCACGACAGACAAAACAAAGACAGATAAACAAAGGCGGACTTAGAATTGCCACAGACCAGAGGTGATTAAGAAGACATGACTACTAAGTGCAACATGAGATCCTGGAGTAGAAAAAAACATCAGTGAAAGAACTGGTGAAATCCAAACAAAGTCTGGAGTTTAGTTATTAAGAAAGTAATAATATCAATCTTTCAGTTTAACAAATGTACTACAGTTATGTATGATGCTAACATGAGGGGAAATTGAGTGGAAGGAATATGGGGGTTTCTCTCTACTATCTTTACAACTTTTCTGTAAATCTAAAATTATTCCATAATAAAAAATATACCTTTTACATAATCCCATCACTTAAAATTGCTGTTAATATTTTATAAAAATGATATCAAACTCTATAATTTTTGTTAACCTGCTTTTTTAACTTATTGGGATATTAGGACTTTATCTCATTGTTAGAGCCACTAAGATATCTCCCCCTTTCTGGTCACTGTGGTCCTTTAAGCTCCTTTAACTCATTAAAGGGAGACAGTGACTGGCTGGAAGAACCTCAGCTTGTACTGGCCATATGACACCTACCATAGTATGGAAGGCAGGTACTACCTGGCCTTGGTTTGATCCAAACTACACTCCATTTGTGAAAAAGAGATGCTTTCATAGAGATTTCATAAGCTTTAGTGTTCATTACACTTTACTCTGTTCTCCATTCTCTGCACAATTGTGCCCCTCCTAACACTCATAGAATAAGAAAGGCATGAGGAGACGTTCCTGTTGCTTTAACACAAGAGCATTGTCTTCCTTTATAGTCCATAATTTATGATGCCGCCTATAGATTTGACATCGTACTTTGAGGGGAAAAAAAAACCCAAGCAAGTATTTACTACTTGTTAGCTAGGAAATGTTTTATGTGTATTATCTTATTTAATCCTCAAAGCAATCCTCAGAGGTAGAATATATTCTTATCCCCATTTCACACATCTATAGAGTGAGGTAAAGTAACTTGCCTAAGAACACAGTAAATGGCAAAACTACGTTTCAAGCCAGGCAGCCTGGACATATCCATAATATTTAATCATTGTACTATATTGTCTCCTGGAGAAACAGTTACCTAAATAAGGAGTATGGGAAGAAATCACAGAGTTTATTCTACGGAAATTAGTTATTGTGGAACAACAACCACAACAACAAAACCTTTCTGCAATTGCCTTGTATTACTGAGCCATTTTACTTGGAGGAGTTAATGTCAGACAGGTAGCAGGAAAATAAAAGAAAGAGTAAATTAAAAAGTTCTCTGCCAATCTAAAGTGTCATTCCTACTCTATTTAATATTAACTTCTATGTGATTGTGTGCACAAATATTTTTCTATATCATTTTTTGATGACATCATAATATTGCATCACGTCATTGCAGTAACTCTAAAAGTTTTTCAGGTTCGAGAGAAGAGAGTGTGGCAATACCTTTAAAATGCTTTATAAACTGTAAAATGCTATGCAAATATTAAGCATTCTAGTATAAAATATTTTTAAAATTAGAATTCTTTTTATATAAATTTTCCAATGTATCTATGTAGTTATTTAATGCTAAAACTAAACAAAACTTACGCGTAATTTTCTCTTATCTTTGTTTCTTTCTTGCACATTCCTTTGTGAGTAGAATTAAATTACAACCAAAAATAGAAACGCATTTATTAGCACCTGGTACCATTGTTCTGAAAGAAAATTTTCTCCATGATGGCAAACCTTTCCCACACTGAGTAATGTACAATTGAATTTGCACGTTAAAAAATGTGCATTGCTTTTTTATAATTAAAGATAAGATTAACCTGTGTGTTGAAATTTCCTCCAACAACTTGAAACATTTTCATGTTAATTTCTCTGAAAACAGAGTGAGAGTAATGGGTAATTATTTTCTGCTGACACTCTTTCCCATTAGATTGAATGTGCAGTTTGGGACTGAGCTGTCAGTTTTGGTTTGAGCCTAGTTTTCATGTATAGTTGGTGCATTGAGATTATTTTCCCATTATTTAATATGTGCTTTTTTTATGGAAGTAGAAGTAATTTTCGGCCATCCTGTCAATCATTTCCATATAGTTTGGACATACATAGGAGAACTAGAGGGAGAGACTTGAGTCATCTGTTTCAAACAGTCTAACTTGTTTACCTATATAAAAACCTTGATTTTGTATCTTTTGTTAGAACTGACCATGATTTAAGTTAAATAACTTAATGAAAATCTATATAGTGCTAATGTCATGGACAAAAGTCATTTTATTTGTTTATACAAATGAATCTATTCATTCATTTTTAATGCCATGCTCCTCCATATATTGCATTGACTGAATGGTATTTATCTAGGTAGCTCAGAATATAATGTTGGCTGATCTGATCTTTTCTTAGCCTTCTTAAAAATTTGAGGTTTTGATCACATGAAGAAATTCTGATTAATTATTAATTCATATGGAGAACTTTATTTTTATTTTATACACTGATGGTTTAATAATGCTGTTTTCTATTTATTATTCTTCAAACATTTATTATGTGCCTACTTTATATAATCGCCCTGTTAGGTGGAAAGAGTGGTACTAAGATATATAACACAAGGTCTCTGAGCTCCAGGTGCCAGCAACTCAATAGCTCAAACAAAGCCCAAACTCAAAGGTATGTTTGGGCTTTATTTGATAAATTTTAGGGAACCACTATTTTTGATCAGGGGCATCTTTTATTAACATGGTGATTTAGAGGATTTAATTGGCTGTGTATATGGCCTATACAACTTAGGAGATCACAGGCTGGGATGCCTGGTACCAGGATATTACAGCAGTACTGGGGGTAAATTAAGGTGTTGGCATTTAGATGTACGAACAAAATAGGAACAGAGGCAGTTGAGGAGAGTTTAAACATCCTGGCAGCTGACTGGCTGACTCTGAAGGTTTGCATATGAGTGAATGGATGAATTACTTTAGAGACATAGTCATGGTAGGGAGAGGCTCTGGGCTGGAACAAAGGTGGTAGTTGTCTTGAGCAACTTGAATTTGGGAGTTGATGGGATATTCAGTAGGCAGATGGGCATACAAATTGAGACATGGAAAGTGGATAGGGGAGGAGATACAGTTTCTAGAATCTATTTTTTAATGAAGAAGTTGTAATTCAGTAGCTATGAGAGTAGGTAGGATTCAGTAGGGCAGTTACCTTCAAACATTGTTGACTGTGACCTATTGTAAGAAATATATTTGATGTCATGACTTAGTACATATATGTGTATAAATATGAATATTTTCACATGTACACATTTACATATATATAGTCTTCATGCAAACTTGTTTCCCCCCCAAATTTTACCCTCATTACATTTAATGCACTCTGGTAATTTTTCATTCCATTTAAAAAAATCACTTTTATTAAAAAAAGTGCTGGTCAAGACCTAATTAGTTGATTTCATAATCTACTAAGCAGTCATGACCTATAGTTGATAACCACCATGCTGTGGATTCAGTACTGTGTGTTCTCCCCTGTTGTCATGCGTCTGCGCCCTGCAGGGAGAGGAGGGTCAGCTGGGATTTTGAGCAGGCTGGGACTGAGGACAGAGGCAGTCCCTGTACTTGGTGCTCCCAAATCCCCTAACCACGTGAAACTGAACTCAGCAGAAGCAACAGCACTCGATGAAGGTGAAGTCTTCTGATTCTTCAGGATCCAGGGTGTATAGAGTGTGGCTCTACCTTATCCATGATAAAAAGAAAGGCAAAGGAAGAAGACAGAAGGTAAAAGAAAAATGAATAAGAAAGTAATGAAGGAAAATTTACTTTGATGTTATGTCTCCAACTTTCTTCATATATGTATGATGTCAAATTCTTGGCAATGAAATTCTTTTAAGGTCACTAGAGGTGCCAGAGTCGTAAATGTATTCTTACACTGAGTGCAGGAGGACTGGGGTGTGGTGTGTACATTTCTGGCTGTGTATATATGTGCATGTTTGTGCACTCGTGTGTATGTGTCCTTGTGTGTTTATGTGTGTGTGTGTGTACCATGTGCCATTTTATTACTTTATTTTATGCAAATAGTTTCACCTCCCTGACCTTCAGTTTACACAAGCTGTCTGACATAACTGCCTCAGACTATTCCATCTCCTACCCCTCCATGTTGGAATCAACTGTTCCCCTCCCAGACACTCCCCCTAATTCATTAAAGATTTAAGTACCTGGTGTATCTTCTTTCTCCCACGAGTTTTGTCACCATTCTTGCTAACATCAATATTCGCATAGACAATGCACTCCCATACTCTGCTCTCTACCCAAGATTGTCCTTCAAGAATCTTGCTTCCACTCTATGTCAGCTAGTTACTGCCATAGTCACATTTATTCCCTCTCACCAAACCTCAATACTCCTTGGCTCATCCTCACTCTTAGCTGATGATCTCGGATCTTATTTCAGTTTTGCAAATAGAAGCTGTTGGTAGAGAGCTTCAACATATTTCCTCACTTCATTTTCCAACCTACCCACATTTTTGCCCAGTCTGTCTTCTTCCTGCCATAATGGGCAGACTGTTACTGCCATTATCTAAGCTCCACCTGGTGCATTGGTCCCATGCTCTCTCATCTACATCAGGGCATTGCTCATGTTGTTATACTTTTCTCAACATACAGTTCCCCCTCTACTAGATTACTTACATCAGAATGTAAACATATTGAAATATCTTCTGTCTTAAAAAAATTCCACTTCCTTAAACAGAGTGGTCAATTCTTGCTATCTTCACTTCTTAATCTCCTCCTCTCTCTTTAATTCACTTCCATCAGGCTTTCTTCTCTACTCCTGCCCTGAAATTGTTCTTGGCAATTGTACCACTGACCTCTATCTGTTAAAACTCATTGGTTAATTCTGAGTTCCTTACCTACTCAAACTCCAACAGACGCATCATTAATTATTACCTTCTTCTGGAAGCACGTTCTCCACTTGGTTTCTGGGTTACACAACATCCTACTTGTTACTCTCTCTCCCTGGATTCTCTTTGTCAAGTTGGTTGTTGGATCTCCCTCTTCTTCCAGATCTCTAAATACTGGAGTACCCAAGGGCTCAGTCCTTGGACCTCTACTCTGTATTCTGTAGTGGGTTGTTTCACTAATCCTTTGGCTTTACGTGTATTAAATGTTGATGACACTAAAATTTATATTTCTACACTAAACTTCTTCCCTTAGTGCACCATTTGTGTTTACCTTTACATTTTCAATAGTCATCTCAAACTTAGCATGTCTGAGGTACTCTCTACTCTCCTCTTCCAACCTGTCTTTCCCTCAGCTTTGCCCATTCAATTACTGGCAGCACCACAAACTGAGGGGCTGAAGCCTGGGAACTAGGAGTCATCCCTGATCCCTCCTTTTCCCTAATGCTCCATATCCAGTCTGCCAGAAAGTCTTGCTAGCAATACTCCCAAAGTCCATCCTGAATTTAACCACTTTTCAGAATCCTCACAGCAAGTGTAGTTCGAGCCATCATCATTCCTCAACTGGACCACAGCTACAGCCAAACTGCCTTCTTGCTTCTGCTTTTAGCCCTTTAAAGCCTGGTATCCAGGCAGCAGCTAGAATGGTCCTTTTTAAAGTTTTATCAGGTCACTTCCCTCCTCTGCTCTAAACCATTTCAGGCTTCCCGTCATAATTAGAATACAATCCAAAACAAATTTCCATGGCAATGCTACAGGGTTCTCATTTCTTACTAACCTTCCCTCCACTCCACTACTGTTCCTCAAATGCAAAAAGCTTGCTTTGGGCCCTGACGTTTCATTTTTTCTCTCCCTGGGGCACATTTCCCCCACATCAGTATTTCTCTCAGATCTTTGTCGAAAGCTCATTTCCTCAGAAAGCTCTTTTCTCTGACCTCCACGTTTAATTAAATAGCATCCCTTCCCCTGCCTGCCATTGCACTTTCTCCTAACTTTGAGTCTTTTTGCTTTGTGTACATAATTACTGCAACCTTAAGATGTATTAGTAATCCTTTTGTGTTCTCAACCTCCACACCTACTTCCCATCTGGAAATTAAGCTCCATGAAGGCAAGAGTTTTATCTGGTTAGGTCATCCGTATCTGCAGCACTTACAAAAGCGATGTCTGGTACATAAAGGTGCTCAAATATGTTAAAAATTAAAACAAATTAATTTTAAAATGGGAATATTAATACATTGAAGCCTTATCTTTAAAGAGGACTCCTTTCTGATAATACCCAGAGCATCTCATTGTGTCCGTCTCATCCAAAGGGTACTCCCCAAAGGCCAGTCATAGAGCTAAGTCTCTGCATGGGTGTTTGGGGAAAATCTTGTTTGATTTGAAAAAAAATTGCATTGTGTTCCTTTCAAGTGAACAGAAAGATGAATTGTGGCAAGTAAGTATAGGTTCTTCCTCTGTTATTCAGTTCTGCCACTGAGTCATCTGAGACTGTACAAGTCTTGCTGGCAGGAGTAGTAGAAATAGGACTGAGAGGCAAAGAGATATAGTTTCTAACCCCAGCCCTATTGATAAACAGCAGGAGGGATGTGGGTGGGCCCCCTAATGTCATGATTCTTGGTGTTCAAGTTTCCTTTCAGAATTAGGGCTCGCATCAGAGGCTTGATGATATCTCAGGTTCCTTTCTGCTCTAATATCATACAGATTTCCTGCTAACTGAGACCCTTCAAGATGAGCGTTAGCCGTAGTTGTCAGTTACTTTACTCAGCTACTTCATGTATAATGTAAACATGGACTAATTTAATCCCTGTGAAACATTTAGCTTCTTCTGAGGGAGAACAATCTGTAGTCACATTGAGCAATCCTGTGCTGCTGGTACCAAGAGCTGTCGGATAAATGCAGTGGTGTGCTAGAGCCAGTGCCCGAAAGCCAGTTGTGTACGTGTCTTCCCAACTTGTCCCATCATGTCACTCTATGTTGGTAGCTTGAAATTGGCCATGGCAGGAATATTTACATCATGAAAATGCTGCAGATCAGGGCTTCCCTCTCCTCCCCCATCCTCAAGAGCCAGTTGCTAAATATTTACCTGCACATCAATGGATAAATATGAATGGATAGTCAAGCTAATAACCACCATTAGAAAAATAAATCAAGGGATATCTTTGATTCATAGTGGTACATGGCACCACCTTGGTACAGAGAAACTCACATCTACAATCACTGCCACCACCACCACCACCACCATCATCCTCTTAACAAACTTGATTAAAAAGTTACTGATTCAGGCAAAGCAATAAGGATTTTACATGACCCATTTAATATTGATAACGGCTCATAAAGTTATATTATATATCATTTTTATAAAAAAAATGAAGCAAAAATGGTGAGAGGTTAATAACCTACCCAAGACTATACAGGTAGTAAGCAACAGACTCATGCCAAGGTTTCTGTAATTCCAACGGTGAGGTTATACTGCCTCTTTGACTCATAATAACACACAGACACATTCATATCTACAAGTATGCACATTTATGGGTTTAGAATACTTTTTTTCCTTCACTGTGGTAATTGTTTATCTCTTTTTTCACAAAGTACAAAAATGTGATAAATACAAATATCACACTAGAGACTTATTTCTTCTCAGAAACATTTAAAAAATTCCTTAGGGGCTATTTCATAACTGAGACGGAGGATCTCATCTAAGTCAAAGTCGTCAGAGAGGCACAGTGATGTGGAAGATGCACTCACTTATGGTCTCAGAAAGCTTTATTTCTTCTTGCTAGCAAAATAGCTGAAAAGGAAACCGCTTAACCTAAGACAGAGCACTTTGCCCTCCAAATAAATTGCTTCTAAAAAAAAAAGTGGTTGCATAATCTTTGAATTAAAATTCCAAATCTACAGAGGAAAATGTTACCCATGCTGCGTTAGGTTTGAAGGAACGTGCCCGTTAGCTCTCAGAACATGCTAAGGAAGCTAATTTCGGGATGGGATGAAAGTCGCAGGAGAAAGGAATATGCCTGTGATCTACTGCTCATATGGCATTCTTGACAGGATTATGTAAATGACCTTTAAAAAGCATTTTGGAGCTGGAAACATTTATAAATTTCCACATTTGAGTATCTAATCAGATGAGAAGGAAATTAAACTTTTCTCCATTTACTTCAACTCGAAGCTCCCTTTTCTAAATTTTCCTTGAATAAGAGTCTTCAAAAATGACAGTTCAGTGCTGCTAGAAGTGCCTCCAGTAGGTAAAGCAGAGGAAAGGAGAAGAGCTGGGATATAACAAGTTCAGCTCACGCATATTGAGCATCGTCCCCTCTCAGGAGATTTGGTTACATTGGGTGGCAAGGGGTTTGGGAAACTAGACCAGGGGTCTCTACCAGGCAGTAGCACTTGAACTGACTGTAACACGTGTCTAAGGGTTTGTAAGAAATTAAATATGCTAGTTAATCAGGCTATTGTTCTACAGGAATATTCCTCATCTGGCTGCATCTCTATGCAAAATAGAGAAGAACCGTTTTCAGTGTGATTTGAGTTGTTTTTAGACTGAGGCTGCTTGTCCAGATAACATACTCTTGAGAACCACTGGTCTGCGGTTTTCAATTCTACCTTCAATTAGAAGTGCTGAAAGTTTTTCTTTTCTTTTTTTGTTTTAAATAAAGTAGCAAAGCCTGTAAGCTTCCTTGGACCAAAATCTCTGGGGAGGAGCTGGAACGTCAAGGCTTCTTAAAAGCTCCCCAGGTGATTCTTGTGTACAGGCAGTGTTAAAAGCCACTGATCTAGACCCACCTTTTAATTTTACAGGTGGAGAAAGTTAGGTTCAGAGTTGTGACTAGCGCAATAGTATATTCAATTTAGTTCAATTTAGGAAATGTTTATTCCATCCCAACTACAAGTTGGACACTGGCCTCCTAGGAGCTCATGGGTACAGAGATTGAGGGCATAATTTACATGGAAAGGAGTAGGTAGGTCTGTGCTTCCCGAGCTTGGCTTTTCCTGAACTCCTTGCAGCCCCATAGGGCTTTTCAGGATATTTTCATTATTTGTAAGTTCTATAGGGCACTCCATGTTCAGCCTTAATAAATCTTCATAGAAATAACCACATGATCTAATTTGTTTGATATTAGCTGGAATTCTATTAACTGGATGTGATGGTATCAGGAGATGTGGCCTTTGGGAAGTAATTAGGGCATGAGGGTGAAGCCCTTCTAAATGGAATTAGTTCCCTTATTAGAAGAGACATGAGAGAGCTTGTTTTCTCTCTCTTGCTCTGCCATGTGAACATGTAGAAGGCAGCTATTTATAAGCCAGTAAGCAGACCCTGGCCAAACACTGGATCTGCTGGCACCTTCACTGTGGACTCCCCAGCCTCCAGAACTATGAGAAATAAGTGTTTGTTATTTAAGCCACCAGTGTACAGTATTTCGTTATAGCGGTAGCCCAAAGTAAGAAATGAGACCCGTGGTAACTCGTGTTCTCATGATAACAAGAAGCTCTGATTTTAGAAGCAGATTTAATGTAGTGGCTATAAGCATGGACTTTTATTTTTTTTATTTTTATTTATTTATTTTTTTTATTTTTCTCTTTTTTTTCCTTAGTATCACAGGAAAGAAAAGCATGGACTTTTAGAATCAGACTTCTGGGTCAAGTCCTGACTCCTCTACTGAGTAGTTATTTGATGACAGTCAAATAATTTTATTTCTCTGTTCCTCAGTTTCCTCATATGTAAATGGAGTGATAATAACTCTTTAGACATAAGTTGCTTGAAAATATCTGCAAGGAACTTACATCATTTGGAAAAGAACACACTATAAATGTCAGCTATTATTATTAGTGTGATTTATTTCTTCTTTCCTTTCTCCTGTAGGCTTTTACTAAGCTCTGACTCTAATACTAGGGAATGTATCAGATTGCCAACCCCTGTACATTTCTAACCTTCAACTCTGATAATTATCAAGGTGAACTAGCAAAAAATTAACCATGAATTGTATTTCTTCTCTTTGTTGAAAGTAGTCAATTAATTGGAGTGGCCAGGACTTTGCACTGCTGAGGTGGAACAGCGCAGTGTCTGGGCAGGGAAGGGAAATGTGGAAGGAGAAGCAGTGGGTTCAGTAATGCTGAAAGTGGACAGACTTTGCTTACTTTAAAAAAATATTTGGTAATAGACAACTCTAACAGAATATAATTAACATAAATGAAAACCCTTACCATATATTGCCTTTATCATTGTCCGTCCCCATACTATTGGAAAATTTTAAAAATTATTATTTAGATTTCTGCAACTAGAAAGGAAACCTGGTAAAAAGATTAGCAAGAAGTGGACCATTTTGAGCAGAATTTGATTTTTTGCTGATTCTTTTGTACACTGACATTGAAAACAAACAATATGCTGTATATTCTAGTCTCAAATATTTCTCATCAATAATTAGTGATTAATCATAATTCATATCTTCAGGGTGGGATAATACAGTCTCTGGTGAGAAATTCTTTTATGTGCTGTGCTCTGTGTGTGTGTCTAGGAAAAACTGAATTCTCTCTCTTTTTCTCTCTCTCTCAGATGCCACTCAGTAGTAACCTTTAACCTTTTATTTGTCTGGATGTCTTCGATAATCTTGTAACAGTTACAGGTCCTGTTTCTAGAAAAATGTGTTTCTAGATGTATTTACATATATGTGCATGATTTTACATGCATCTATAGACTATTTTGGGTTAAAATAAACCATGAAGTTTTGTCTACCAAAGTTTATGCTTCTCAAACTAAGATCTCTAAAACCCCCCAAAAAAGTTAGAGGTGTTTGTGGTGGTGGACACTCACATGAGAACCTACCTACATAACTTCAGAACCCTCCAGCTTCTCTGAACATTTGAAGCAGGTGGCATGCAGGTGCTGCTTCTTTTAGTTAGCATACCAGCCAAGAGGGGCTGTTCTGAACCATCCCCTTTCCCTCCCAGAATACTTTATTGAAACTTTGTTAAAGTTGAAGATATAGTCAGTTCTTGACAATGTGGAGAGACCTGTGGAGTGAATTCCCTAGAAATCTAACTTTTGTTTGTTTTTTATAACTTGCTGATCCAACACAAGCTGCTGAAGCCAAACTTGGAGATGCAACAGACGGCTCTGGCTACATAGTTTACGGGACCTCTCACAAATGAAAATGCTGGGCCTCTTCTTCAAAAGTATTCAGAATTTTAAGATGGTAACAGCAGAGTATGAAATCATGTGTGGGGCCCTCCTAAGCATGGGGTACTGTGCAACCACATAAGTCATTTGCCCATGAAGCTGACCACAGGAAATGTAGAGATGTTGAGGGTCTTAATAACTAATACAAAATTGAAACTTGCTTAGAGAGAAAGAGAGGATTGGTCTTATATTTGGCAGGACAGCAGAGGCAGGAAACAGGAAGAGGGATGGATGGGAGAGAATTTATAAAGTTCTCTCTTACAGATAATGTCTTTTTTCTTTCCTCCACATTTTCCTGGTGGGGCTGAAACTCAAAATTCAATATAGGGGTCAGAGAAGAGTGCATCAACCCTTCTCACATAGCACAAGTGAAGAGGAGCTTATCAGGTGACTTTCTGGGGTGGAGAGCCAATGGCAAGGGGGGCAGGTGGATGGGCTTGCCTCTGTGTGTGCCCTCTGTTCCTTCCCCATACTACTGCACTGAGCAACTATATCAAGGGGTGGCTGCCCCACTGATGCTGAGAGCAGGGCCCAGAGAAGAGGTCCCATGAGATTAGGAGCAGTAGGGGGCTGGAATGGGTGAGTCCAGACTGTAGCACTAGAAGTGTTTTGCCCCAAGGAACCTGCCCACCACCTCCACTCTCTGAGGAAATCCAAGCTAGTGCCAAGGCCACTACCCCAAAGGAATAAAAGATGTGCACCATAGGAAAAATGATTAGATATTTGAGGAACATAAGCTGTAAAGAAAAAGAACTGAAATTGTAGGCCTTTTCAGAGGAAGGAGAGCTAATGAAACAGAATATGAATGTAAAGTGGTCCTAGTGAATATTCTCAGAAAGAAAAGGGAAGTTTTTGAACTCATACAGCAGGAAAAAGAAGAACCAATTTAAAAATTGGGGTAGGAAGTCATCACTTTTGAGATTAAAGAAAAAACAATTAGAAGGACAGTTGAAACTGAGGAATGCATACAGCTGAAGTACAAATTAGGGAGCTGAAAAGTTGGGTCACAAAACTTCCTGGAAGATATCAGCAAGGGAAAATATTAGGAAGAGTAAGAACTCATGAAAAATATTGACAGTCATGAAACATAGAAATAAAAGAGTCAACATCTATAATATAGAATTCTCAGAAAGTGAGAAAGGAACAAACAGAGAGGAGGGAATATGAGCAAGAATTTCCCAGGATAAAAGAAAGATATAAGAGCTCAGTATAAAAAGGCTAATGGAGTACTCAACAGGATAGATAATAAAATTAAAATCAATATCCAGACACATTATAGTGAAATTTAAGAGTATAAAGACAAAGAGAAATTTAAAAAGTGTCCAGAGGGGAACAGACCTGAAGAAATGGCAGTTTATGGCAGACTTCTCCATGGTAACACTGATCAAAGTTTTGAGGGAAAAGAACTTTGATCTTAGATTTTATGCCCTGATTACCATTTTAATAAAGAAATTCTCAGACCTACAAAGTTTTAAAAAGTTTCACACTCAAAGATTTTGTTTGTTATGTTCCTGGGAGAAGTGTTCCACCAAAAAGAAAGATCAACGTTTTAGTCTGTTCAGGCTGCTATAACAAAGTACCATAGACAGATTAGCTAACAAACAATAGAAAGTTATCTCTTATTATTATCAGGGCTGGAAGTCTGAGATCAGGTTGCCAGCGTGGTCAGGATCTGGTCAGGGTCCTCTTCTGGGTTGCAGACTGCCAGCTTCTCATTGTACATCCACATGGTGGAAGGTGCTAGTTAGCTCTCTGGGGTCCTTTTTATAAGGGCACTAATCCTATTGATGAGGGTTCCACCCTCATGACCCAATCACCTCCCAAAGGCCCTGCCTCCTAATACCATCACCCTAGGGGTTAGTATTTCACTATATGGATTTTGGGGCAATATAAACATTCAGCCCATTGTAATCAATATGGAGGGAGAAATGGATATGAGAAATAAAACTTTTACAAAGAAATTGATCAATTAAGTTTATTAATGTCTGAAGAAGCAATGGTTTAAAAAGAGCTGTATAATTTTAATAATCAAAAATGAACACTGGATATGATACCGCCAATGCCAGAGCTCAGAAGATTTAAGGAAAAGTGTGCTCAAGTTTTTGACTTGTTTGGAAGACATGAATATCAATAAATTTAGACATCGATAGAGAAAGCTAAGCATAACAACAGGTCTTAACAAATTGGGAATAATCCTCAGAAGAAAAAAGCAAAATGTGTAACATTCAAAAGGCAGAAGAAAATTTTCCCTAAACAAGGGTTTACTGTATGTCATGGAGGTAGAAATGCAGACTTGGAAAGAAATACAGCTGAGTCGAAATGCTGATTGTGCCACTTATCATTGTGTGACAACAAGCAAATAACATTAGTGAATCTTGGTTTTATATCTGTGAAACTGAAATGACAATCCCTATCATGAGGGATTTCAGTGGAAGTGCGATAAAGATACTATTCATATTGGACTTAACGCAATGCCAAGAAACAGTAAATGCACAGTAAATGACAGCTAGTCCAGCCTAGGTTCATATTTCTGGTGCTAACCTACCTCTGCCCTGGTTTGGCACGAAGAGCACTGAGATTACTGCTGACATTTTCCCTCCAAGATCTCCTGGCTCCACCACTTAGAGTGACCACCTCTTGGTTTCCTTAATTGTAACATGGGACTAAAAATGGCACTATTTCATAAGGCTACTTATGAGGATTAAGTAAATTAATGTATATGAAGTATTAGGACCTATTAGATGCTTAAGTGTTAATTACTATGATGATATTTATGCTTAGACTGAAGCTTCCAGAACATGTCATTTGCCCCTCAGAAAATTCCCTCAATATGGTGGAAGTACAGATGTAACCAATCTTAAAACTTTTAAGGCACAATGGCAATGAACCTTTCTAGAGCAGTCACCTAGTCTCTCTGACATGAAAATCATTCGTCAAAGAAACGACTACAAAGTCTACTCATGGGAAGGGGCATTCTTGGTCTTGGACTTTGGCATACAAGGGCTGTCTGGAAAGTATCCAGCCATCATTAATATAACGAGAACGGTTACATGGATGTATACTTTCCAGACAGCCCTCATATACTTTGTTGGAGAGAAGAATAGAATAGCCTTAAGAAAGATGGTTACCACGTGCTTATCACTTGAAAATTCCAAGATGTCCGTTTGCAGTGCACACAACAGCATGCTAGGTTTCTCACCGATTGCTTACTTTGGTGAAATAGTATTGCACATGTATATTTACATGCTACTCTTCATGGATTGCAAGTGTTTCTATCGACTCCCTGTTAGTAAACATGTGCTTTGGTACCGTTCACAGGAACAGTTAATACATATCTTCCCTCATGAAGACACAAGGTATAACCTATTAGTTAATGTGAGTGTTGGACGTATTCTGACCCGGTTTCATGTCCCACTTCACTGATTAGCCAAGTCATTCAACTTCTAATACACCTCTGTTTCCACACACTGTATTCTGCACTGTGATGCTACGGACAGAACCTATCTCAGTATTATTTTGAAGATTAAATGACATTAGGCATGTAAAATACCAGAAGCAGAGTAAATGCTCAGTAATTGTTATTGTTAAATGGCAATTAAGATGATGCCAATGATTGCCAGAGAGTGGGTAGGGCAAGATGTGGTTTATGGCTGTGGGGAACAAACATTTCCCCTCTATCCTCCCTCCCATTCCTGCAAAATTGAGGATAAGATATTGAAATTAAGCCTAACTATCTTAATAAACTAATGTAAAGTAACCAAATGCTTAAGAGTACAACACAGCATGTTTGTTTCTTTCCTTCTGCTAATAATGACTCACATAAATAATTTCGACTTCATACTGCTAAGAGATTAGGGCAGATTCTTTTTCTGCTTTTAGATGGGGTGAGATGTTGTATCCAAGGACACATACATAGGAAGAATGAAGGTCATGTTCCTTCTGAGACCTGGAAAACACCTTCCTCTCCCATTTTTTGACAAAAACATGGCTCCATGCTAATTTTCATGCAAGATTTATTAAATTGTCACAGAGTCATGCATATTCTAGCAGAAGATACTAATGATGATTCTAAAGATGCATTCCTTTGTAACCTTCAGGCTGTAATAAACTAGAAACCAATGCCTGACATGAAGATATGGAGACAGAGTAATGTGTCACTAAAAGTGAAGTTGCAGATTCATTTTGGTGTACACCTTAACACTTTATTGTATAGAAATGACTCTGAATAGTGAAATGGTACTCAATGTGTTTGGCTGGAAGCAACTTTATGAAAATACTGAAAACAAATAGGAACCAGTGTATGAAGAATAATGGGGGGACAAAAGAGCTAGGCAATCACCAGAACCTAAAATAACCAGTCACATCAGCACAGAGCGCTTAGAAAGAAGGGTACCTGACAAAACAGGCAGGATGATCAAGTATTAACAAGTAGGAAAGGCTGGAAGGCAGACCCCCAGTGATACGTTCTCATGGATAAAAAGGATTATTACTAAAATAGTCAATATAGAATTGAGGACTTATAATGTGCCAGACCCTCTGATAATCAGTTTACAACTATTGACTCATTTATTCTATGGAAACGTTTGCATCATTTTCCTATATTATCATCATTTTATAGACAAGGAAACTGAGACACAGAAGGTTAAGTGGCTTTCCAAAGCTACATGTCTCAGAAATAAAAGTGCTGGAATTTGAGCCCAGGAGATCTGATTCTGTAGCTGGGAGATGGTAAGCCATCATTCAAAGTTAAGAAACAGGGAGTGGGGAAGCCAGACGCCTTGTGCTCAACCACTATACTACACCGTCTTTAGCTGATGTAGTGTAAATGGGCCTCTTTTGTAAGTCCCCCGAAAGAAATAAATGTCCTGTGGAAGTTTTTATAATATCTGAGACATAGGAGCACACAGCTTTGTTTTGAATTCCCAATAGTGTTATCATACACTCTAGTTTGTCCAAGACAGCCCTGGTTTATGCCTGTTGTCAAGGCACAATCAATAATAGCTCTCTAAAAAGTGTCCCAATTTGGAAGATAAAGTATATAGTCACCCTACATAGACAGCCAAATGGTTAATCCCTGGGTAAGACTAAACCCACTTGAAAGCCCTTGAAGTGCTACGCTAATGATTTCTTATATACACAAGAGATGGATGGGGTTGAGGAGAACTTGTTCTGCAGAAGGAATACTAAGGAAGTAATACCCCTCACACCCAGAAAAAAAAAAACAAAACAGAAAAACCAAATAGAAAGCAGTAGGATCCGTAAACTAGGCAGCATAATTAGATTTAGTAAAAACTACTCCAAAGAGGGCATTTTCATTGCACTTACTCTGCCAAAGGCACAGCTAGGATAAAAGACTGATTTCCTCAGAGAAAATTTGAGGTGAATTCCAATCATGTCTGGGTTGTTCTAATGTCCATCCAGGTGTTGGAGCCCAGTCCTAAATATTAGGAATTGGGGGATATGGAGCAGAGTTAATTTATTGGAATTTGTTTACAGCTTATTGGAGTCAACCTGCATCCATTTTGCCAATATCAATATGTTAGCTCTCAGAGGGATTTCACACGTCTGGTTGGTCATCAATGAATGAGTGCATAGCAGCTATTAAATTAATTAATTGATGATTAAATTACATTTTGTAGAGGAGTTAGTTCTTAGCTATGTCTGTGTTTTTCCTGAAGTATGTGTTGGGCTTTGTCTTTTCATACTTAAAACAACTATAAATAGGTAAAGGCATTAATCCCTCTTTGATATCAGCAAGTCATGTTATAACATATAGAGCTCAACCTTTCTTAGTCAATCCTCTGAATGCTAGACTGGAGAGGGCAGGAAGCCACAAACTTCCTTATGTAACTTGCCACTGTGAATATAGCAACATTTCTCTGCAAGCCCACTAAAATATGCTCAGTGTTTGCAAGATGTGGCAATACTAATGTGAGAATTACAGTCAGTTATTCCGGAAGCTTTTGGTGAATCCCTTTTCTTTGTCAGGTAAATTGGCCACAAGTTCTTTAGGCCAGAGTAAAGCAGGAAGCTTGTATTTTTGGGATACCCAAGAGAAGACAGGAGGAGAGGGAAGCTGGGATGGACCTCTGTGTTGCTCACACATGAAACTGCCCCAAAATATATTTTCTGGAAGTTTAACTATACACTGAAAGAATGAAAAAATAATATATTCAGTGAGATAAAGTATTGAGGTTTGATCACAAAAATTGGATTCTATTAGTTAATACAGCAGATTGGGGCTTTTTATGGGACATATTGCAGTGGAAAGGCATCAACTCTTGATAAGTAGAGTTGTAGGATGTCCCTCAGTTGGGGTTTGTCTGATGTTTTCTCATGATTAGACTGGGAATATGGGTTTGGGGGAAGAATACTACAGAAGTGAAGTGCCCTACTCATGATATCATATTAGGGAGTACATTACATCAACATGACTTATTACAGGTGATGTTGTCACCTTGATCACTTGGGTAAGGTGGTGTCTGCTAGACTTCTCTATTGAAAACTTACTATTTTTTCCTTTACATACTCTATTCTTTAGAATTAAGTCACTAGGTCCAGCCCACACTCAGGAGAGGCGGGGAATAAAGCGCCATCTCCTGGACAAAGTTGTATCAAAGAATTTTTAATCCCCTAATTATAAACTATTTGGAGGGAGCATTCAAACAGGAAGAAGAAACCTTCCAAATGCCCAGAGGCAGTATTATTTGATATCAATATATCAACTCTCAGAGAGCGTTCATGCATGGGGTTGTTAGAATTCATTCCTTTATTATTACCAGGTAGGCAATTTCTTAGAAAGCTATAGAAACCCGGTCAAGTACCCTATGTATTTTTCACTACGTTTGATTATACCTTATTTCCCATCCAACTTTCCATTGGTAAAGTTAGTGTTGAGATAAAAGGATTTTGGGGCTATTAATGTACACTGTGGTCTAGTTTCAAAAATACTTGAAATAATTGCTTCTATATTGGCTCAACATTGTGAATCAGAAACCTCTGGGGAAATGTCATTTAACCTGGGCTGTTTTCAAGCCTATTGCTTCTGCCTCCACTTTCAGCAGAATTTTATCATCCCATTTTTTTTTTGCGGTGTTCTTTGTGAAAACTTCACAGAAAAGCAGGTGCGGAGTTTAGCCGTCCTGTTCTTGTAAACCAAATGCGTCTCTCTAGCGAGATGCCATTTATCATTCTCTTCTTCTCCATCTTCAAAGGCATTTAGGTCCCATCTGCACATGGGACTGTGCTAGGCCCTAGACAAGCAATTTAATGGAAACAAATCCCGCCCTCTGGGGACTTCCATTTATTTGGGTCAGGAGGGTCTGATGGGTGTAACGAACAACCCCCACATCTCACTGGGTTAACACGATAGAGCTTCATGTAACATTCACTACATAGTTCAGCAATGGTCAGCAGGGGCTGTGGTCCCTGCAGACATTTAGGGACACAGTCTCCATCTATCTAGTGCCTTCTCCATCCATAGGATCGTAGAGGCCTCCACTGCAACTCCTAATTCCAGCCTGCAGACAACAGGAAAGGCATCAAGGAAGGAGCACATAGGAGGTTTAGGGAGGCCAGATCTGGAATTTATGGTCCTATCTAACTATAATGGGCTGGAAAGTTTGCTCTCCCTATGTACCAGGGAGGAAAAACTAAAAATAAAACCGGGTTTATGAACAAATAACTTTCTCCCCCATGCCCCATACATCCCACCAGAGACACATCCTTGCCTTAAACAACATGCTTACTCCATGACATTGGTTTATTTTTAATAAAAATTTTTTTTAATCTAGAGATTATTCCATAGGTAAAGTTTGTGTTGAGATAAAAGCATTTTTGTTCTCTTAATATATACCATGGCCTAGTTTCAAAAATACTTGAAATAATTGTTCCTATATTGGCCCCATATTAGCTCTTACCTCTTTCTGGTAGGCATATGGCATACCTGGGATTTGGTCAATTATCCAATTACAGGCTGAGTGGTTGAAGCCAAACATTTATTCCATCATAGTAGATGATTAAGGAATCCAGAGTAATATGTTTGGATATTGTCACTGGGCATTTGGAGGGTTTCTTCTTTCTGTCTGAAACTCCCTCCAAATAGCTTATAATTAGGGGATTAAAAATTCTTTCATACAACTTTGTCAGAAGATGGAGCCTTAATCCCCTCCTCTTGAGTGTGGGCTGGACTTGGTGACTTGCTTCTAAATAATAGAGTATGTAAAGGAAAAAATAGTAACTTTTCAGTGGAGAAATATGGCAGCCACCACCTTAACCAAGTGATCAAAGTGACAACATCCTGATATGATGTGATGAGAAGGGCACTTCACTTCTGCGTTATTCTTTCCCCAAACCCACAGCCCCAGTCTAATCATGAGAAAACATCAGACAAACCCCAACTCAGGGACATTCTACAAAGTACTTGAGCAACACACCTCAAAAGTGTCAAAGTTGTGAAAGTCAAGGGAAGACTGAGGATCTGTCACAGATTGTAGGAGACTAAGGAGATACGATGACTAAAGGTAATGGGAGATCCTGGATTCGGTCCTAGAGCAGAAAAACAATATTAGCGAATAACCTGGAGAAATATGAATGTATGTTAAGGTTCTCCAGAGAAACAATTAATATGATATTTATATATCTGAAATGAAATTCGTTCAGGAGATTATGGGGGCTGAGATGTCCCATGATCTGCTGTCTGCAAACGGGAGAGCCAGGAAAGCCAGTGGTGTAATTCAGTCCGAGTCTGGAAGACTGAGAACCGAGGAGCGGGTGATGTACGTGCCATTCCTAGTCTGAAGGCCCGAGAACTGGTGTGGGAAGGTGGAGGTCTGAGTGCAAAGGCCTCAGAACCAGGAGTACCAGTGTCTGACGGCAGGAGAAGATGGATGTCACAGCTGAATAAGAAAGTGAGAATTTACCCTTCCTCTGCCTTTTTGTTCTATTTGAGCCCTCAATGAATGGGTGGTGCCCACCACATTGGGGAGAGTAATCTTTCCTCAGTACTGGTTCAAATGCTAATCTCTTCTAGAAACACCCTCAAAGACACATCCAGGAACAATATTTACCAGCTATCTGGGTATCTCTTAGCCTATTCAAGTCGACACATAAAATCAACCATAACACGGTATAAAACCTAGTATTGTACGAATGTTAATTTTTTAGTCTTGATAAATGGACTGTGGATATGTAAAATATTAAGATTAGGGGAATCTTGGTGAAAGATATATGAAAGCTGCACTATTTTTTTAAAAAATTGTATATCTGAAATTATTTCAATATTAATAGTTAAAATCAAAACAAAACAAAATGAAATTTTACAAAATAAGGTGGTAACCTGAGGGAAGAAATACAATTAATGACAGAAACAGAATTTTAAGTGTAGAAGAGACATTTTAGATTATCCCAATTTACCAATTCATTTTACAAAAGAGGAAAATAAGGCTCAGAGAGTCAGATTAACAGTACTTGCTCCAAAATGAAGGGTTTATAAGTCTTAATCCAATACTCTTGCTTCAAATTGCTGTTGAAGTGTTAGTTTTTGGTGGGGGAGAGTCAGGAGGACTGAGAACCGAGGAGCGGGTGATGTACATGCCATTCCAAGTCTGAAGGCCCGAGAACTGGAGTGGGGAGGTGCAGGAGAATTCTGGCATAGGTGTAGCAATAACACAATGATAAACACAATTCATCATTTATGTAGCATGTACCAGGACTATTAATATTAATTTTTCTGGATAATTCCTAATCCATTATCTATAATCTCTTCCACATGCTACCCACCCCACCACACTGCTACCCACCCTACCCTCAACATGCTATCCACAGTCCTACAAGGTAAATTTTAGTATTCCTGGGTTGTAGATAAGTAAAATGAGACTCAGACAAAAAAATGGCAGGTTACATGGACAGCAATTGGCAAAGTCTGCATTGAAACCTCAATCTTTCTAATATCAAAGGTCAAGCCCTTTGCATTATACCGTGATGCTTCTTCCTTCACTGACAAGAGGAGCGGTAAAACCTCTGGAAGGATTATTTGGAAGCCATCGTGGGTGGGTGGCCATGGTTTTTAAAAAAATATTTCTTGGGGCACCAGAATTTTAGTTTATACCCCTAAATTTCTGAAAACTGTAGTTTCTAAGTGCATGAGTGAGCTTGAGGCAAAATGGGTTGGTTGCTTACAATTTTAGGGGCTGTCCTTTGGAAGAAGAATTCAAATAGTTTATTTGATCCCTTTGAATAACTTTTAGTATGATCAAAATATTTGGTTAAATAGTATGTTAATCTGGTGGGACAGTGATAGTCTATCCTTCAACCTTGATTAACCATGGACTACACCCTTCCTTTGTGTCCGGTGCAGTGATCTATTACAATTATTATTTCTGTTTTACACCACAACATCGGAAGGGGAAGTATTATCTCAATTTTACGAAAGAGGATGCTGAAGCTTTCTTCTTTTGTGTCCTGTCTTCTTTTACCTGTTCTCCCGCCAACAGCCGAATATAAAACAAATATAATTTACACAAAGAAGTTAACATAAAAACACGGGTATGTCAGAGAGCACTGCCAAAGGCATTCGTTTCCCTTCTGAGCTCACCAATCCATCGCGTACACTGTGCAGCCATTTCCGGGTGTTCTATAATGAAACCCCTATTAAGTCAGGGAACTATTCAACAACCTATTTAATTGCTGCGAATGAACTTAGTTTTTAGAATAGAAATACGGGGAAGGCAACGGGCCCAAGTCAGCTGGTGGAATTCTTCACCTTCCTCACTCCGTCGCCTCTTGACGTTGAGGCTGTGACTTCTGGTTCTCTTCGTGTCCGCGGGTGTCCACCCCCACGCACCTCGGTGGGCCCTGGTGATATAAAGAGGCCTCCCAGAGTGACCCTGAGGCAAGGCCTTTTTCACTTCCTGGTGACGACTCTAGCAACACTCAGTGGGACCCAGGTCTTTGGCCCATCGGCAAGGAGTATGGCCCTAGACGTTATCTCTGCCTTCCCCATCAGTCATGAGTAGAGCTGAACAGAGAACTCAGCTGACCTCTAGCTGTCCTGACCAGGCCTGTGCTGTTAAAGGGAGCTCTGACCCCAGGACTCCCGTTGATGCACGTGTGCCTACAAATGCTTCTCTCCTTGACCGTGTATCAGTTGACAGGGTTTCCCATAGGATTGTTTTTATTATTATTTTGCATCATGCTAGTTATACTCATATGGATGTCGCTGTTCTCTACTATAGTGAAGCCATAGATGAGGCCTCCCAAGTCAAGTGCTAAATGGTCATGAAACAATCTATTCTGATAAAACGCACGAGTTTTTTTTTTCGCCTCCCAGTTGAGTGTTCAGCTTGAGTTAATTTCCTGCTGACCACAGTTGATGTAGCATCTTCAGTATTTCATTGGCACAACTGTAAAAGGGAGCAAACCAAATGAGAGAAATTAAACAAGGCATAACCAAGTTGACTGTTATAGGTGCTTTATTGAAACTGTCGAATATACGTAAACTGAAACCAAGCTCTGAACAGTAGTGAGAGGCATGCATTTTATTTCTTGGAGTTATTTAGCAAAAAGCAAGGTATAGTGAAGGAAAAGGAAATGGCTGCCTGTATTTTGTGACCAACATTCCTCTCCATTCTCCCTGGTGTGGTTCATGCTTATGAATGCTAAAAATACAGTGTATTCAGCTGTAAACAACCAGCATTTATTCAGCTTGTACTGAGTGGCAGTCATCATGCTAGGAATTAGGGAAATGAATTAGACACAGTTCATGCCCTCTTTAGCAGCAAGAACCAGGTAAACAGAGAAGTTATACATCAACAGGAGTTTATACAAACTAGGGAGAAGGGAGTAATTTACCAGAGAGGCTGGAATTTGAAGACTGGATAGGATTTCATCTAGAAGAAAGTCAATTGAAGTGCATTTTATATGCAAAAGGTACAGCATATGTGGAAGCATAATGATGAACCAAAGGGTATGTACAGGGAGCATTAAAGAGTTTCTTCTAGTTACTGGAGGACAAGGGCCAGGGTTGAGGGTGGAGATGTTGTAGGAAACATTGCCAAAGAAGAAGGCAAATAGTAGATCCTGAGGAGCCAGTTAGAATTCATTATGTGCTTGGCACTATGTTAGGCACTGTGCGAGAGACAAAAGACTATTTAGACCCTGTTGCTGCTCTTAAAGAATTTATGAGCAAGCTAAGAAGGGGAACCAACATACATGAAACAATTAGAACACAATTAAGAATTCAGTGACGCATTATTGACTCTAAGTGCAGTTGGAATTCAAAGAACGTACAGAAATCAATATAGTCTGGCATAATCAAGGAATTAAGGAGAAGGTTGGAGTTGAGCTGCCCCTTGAAAAATGGGAAGGCTTAGATCAATAGTTCTAAACTGGGACTAGTACTACTCCCTAGCAGGCATTTGGAAATATGTATAGATTTATTTTTAAATGTCACAATGGGTAGAGAGAGGGTCACTTTAGATATTCATTGGACCAGGGATGCTAAATGCCTTGCAATGCATAGGTGCTACTCAATGCAGAATTGTCCTTCTCAAAGTTTAATAATGCCCCCATTCAGCAGTACCAATTACATAAGTAGAGAACAGAGAGAGTAGATTCCAACTGGTGAAAATAAAACAAAAATAAGAATTATAAGTATACATCACTCTTGGTCATTAACAAGAGTTAATTTGATGGCAGTCCATTTTTAAACTTTTTGACTTTCTCAATATCTTTCAGAAATTTCATGATTAGATAGGCATTTTTTAATAGGATTACAATCTCTAATAATATTAGGGGTTAGACAGAGAATATAAATGTGCAAATTGGAGATTTAACCAGAATCCAATGCTGCAAGCATCATTCTGGATGCTCAGTAGCTCAGCACTGTGGCCAAATCATCCAACCAGTAGGCACCAAGCTGTAGGCACCCATTCTCCTGCTTCTGACCATCCTCTATGGGCAAACCAAACTCTGTCTCAGGTCAACTGGCCCTGCCACTCTTCTGCTTATATCATGGCTTCTGCTCACTCTTAATTTCTATTTACTTCTTCTCAGTTTCTTCCTCTATCACCAACTTCCAAATCTCTATATGTCACAGTCAAACTGCCCAAGATTGTATCAATGGTCAGTTTGGCCCATGGGCTTCTTTCCCTGATTGGCAAAGCCCTAGTGGCAGCCCACCTGGGGGGGCCACTGGCTGACTTGCATGTTGCTTATCTTATAACCTTGAGTTAGATCATCCTCCCTTCAGTTAGCTGTGGACAGAAAGATGTGGTGTCATGAGCACAGAACAGGCAGACCCATGCAAAAGAAACTGGGTCACAGCCCCCAAAACAAATGCAGTGGATTTTCAACAATGACTCTGGCTTGACTGAAATAAAAACTGTGGCCCAGTTCAATGGAAGTGGAACTGCAGGATCTGTTCCTCACAGTCATAGTTAAAAAAAAAATCAAAAGTCAACTTTGAGGAGCACATGGTATAGAATAAACTGCTAACCATTTAGAACTCCTGCCATCACATTTATACATATGGATTGTGGTCACTTTTAAATTCAGGTGGCACTATTTTCAAATAGAAACATCAGTGGACCCATTCTCACTTCAAATTCAACAACTACAAAATTTAACTGAGATTTCTCTCAGCACTAAATTACCCTTCAAGCCTCTCTATTTCCACCTATAGTAATAGAGATTTTATAGGAATTATAGAACTAATTGTTAAGGGGAATAGATCATAGCAGTGAATTGCAAATATTCTAAGCCCCACTAGTTAGAATGCCCCAGGGTCAATATTGGTGGAGAGAAATATTTTAATAACCATATAAAACAAAGTTTATAACCTGGTGGTCTTCCAACCAAATTAGGACCAGAATTATTTTTCATTTTGGCAAGCACTGTGTTTTGTAAGCATTTGAATTAGAATTTATATAGATAGGACACATAAAGTAGAGATTTAAATAGTCTCCACCAATCCAGAAGGGGCCTAGGTAAAGAAGAAGCCACAGATGAGTACCAACTCACAGGGGACAAAGTGAAGGTGTAACAGCAGAGAAAGGTGGGGTAATGAGGCCAGGTGGGCAAAGTTTTGTTTGGCTTATACTTTTAAATGCCTACACTTCACTTCTTTTAAGGTGATCATGCTCACCCACCACTGTCTGACACCTACAGTCACATGGCTGTCTCTTTCACCTGCATGTAGGACTGGTCTAATGGGAAAAATAAATGTGCACTTAGAAGTCTAATTAAAACACACACTGTCAGCAATACCGTGCTGAAAGCCCCATTAAGCATCTTATGAATGCCCAAGAGCACCCCTGCCCATGTTTGGAGTGACACATCTTGGCTCGGCTGGTGACAATTAGGATCAGACCCAGGACACTGGAGAATATGCACTGCATCCCATATGGCCAAATCTGTAGGTGGATTGTTCCCCTGGTGGCTGAAACTCAATGAAAAAGCTCTGAGTAAGAATTAGACAAAAATGATGGAGAATGCAAATTAGCACACTATGGATGGATCTGCATCATGTATGGCTGCATTATGGATTGGAGTCAACTGTCAGATGGTTATGTATTATTCATGATCAAATCCAGGGTAAAGATACCAGATGGCAAAGGCATATTCATGGTCAGATCATAGTTGTTAGATTAATTATAAATCTGCATAAGAATTGGATAATAATAATTTAGACTGCTCTCAAAAGGATACTCTGTAGATCATCTAATCACAAATATTTTAAAAATAAGATGCATAGGTTATTAGGTGACATTAAACATTTTATGTTGCCATAAGTTACTTTTCAAAAAGACTGTCTAGTAACATAAAAAAATTTTCATATTTCACTAACCTATGGCTTATTCGATATAGCTGGTGATAACAATGCCGTTTCTTTAAAGGGATTGTAAATGGTTTACACTTAGCTAGAATGTCAAGTGATTGGTGAAACTGTTAGACAATAAAAATGTTTTTGTCTGCATCACTACAACTCATCATGTACAAAAAGACTCTCTGAACTTAGATTCTGCCTGTAATTGGCATCCTTGTGTGCTGGTCTTCTGGTTGTCCCTCTCTTGCCTCGCCCACCTGTATTGTGCTCCTCATGGCGGACCTGTGTGGGGTGCATCAGGCCTCTGGATTCCAGCTGGTTGCTAATGAGGAGCACAAGCGGGGGATGGGGCTGGGGAGAAAGCAAATATTCCCTTGAGTCCCTCCCTGCAGGATCACCTCAGGCTGGCTGCCTCCACCACAAAGGCCACTGCTGTCATTAGGTGGTCCCCTGCACATGCCTGTCCCTCTGGGATCTGGAAACTTAATGGATTATTGAGGTTTTCTGCTATTAGTAGCTCTGGGGTTCTATATTATCCCTTGTGGTTTCCCTGTATCCTGCCCACACCTTTGTAAATAGTCCTTTTATTAAATTCTTCTCAAATACCTACTTTGAGTGTGCCATCTGTTTTTTGCTGAGATCCAGATTAAAACATACCTTAAGCACAGAATCATAAAATCAAATAGTATTTAGAGAACATAGAAATGATCTGTTCAATCCTTCCCATTCTACTGGTGAGGAAACTGAGGTAGAGAGATGCTAAGGAATTTGTCCAAAGTCACCAGCTATTATGTGACAGTTTAGGGACCAGAATCCAGATCTTCTGTATCTCTTTAGTGTGTTTTCCCCAACAGAATCCTTTGCAGCAGGTGTTGGGGACCACAGAAGGTATTCACTGAAGGTGTCTGTCCAGGACAGTTAGCTCAATGGGTTGGCCAGTAAAGAGGTTTTCTACATACAACTAATTCTGGTCAGGATATTATCAGCAGCTCCAGGAAGGGACTTAGTAAAGAGGCTGGTGGTATTAAAAATCCAGAAATCCAGACAATGATTTTTTAAAAAAACAGTTTCCAAAGATCCTGGCTAAACTTGGCTCCCAGAATTTTACCGTAGTCATTAGGGATGGTGAAGGGAAAATGCATAAAGTGGGGCCTTTAGTTCTCAGTCCCTGGTGTTTTCCATAAACAGGTGGTGGGGATGGGCAGGGAGATGGTTGCAATTAGGTGAAACAGGTGTCACTACACAGGCATGAAGGGACAGAGACAAGGG
Source organism: Daubentonia madagascariensis (assembly GCA_023783475.1). Lineage (NCBI taxonomy): Eukaryota > Metazoa > Chordata > Mammalia > Primates > Daubentoniidae > Daubentonia > Daubentonia madagascariensis. Next base: position 30,614,389 of record JAKFHU010001035.1, on the reverse strand, counting down.
TAAAATAATTACCATGAATTGAATGCCTATGTGCCAGGAACTGCACTGAAGGTTTTATTAATACATTCATTATTTTCTGTAATCCTACGCATAACCTTTATTTTACAGATGAGCAAATTTAAGCAAAAAGAAGGTGCACCCATAGTGAGTGGAAAACAAGCCCCAGAGGAGATCTAGAGTTCAATACACATTGAGAACACAGTAACAGTGGCAACAAAGATTATAAAATGTTTACTATTGCCCATCAATGAGATCCAGGGATAAAAAAGAAACAAAGATCAAAAAATAGGCACCGTGAACAAGGAAGACCTAGTTGCTGCCATGGTGTTTGTACCCTATGGGCTGTCGGGGTGTGGGTATAGGAAAGAAAACAGATGACTAGAATATAGTTTGAAAAGTGTTATGATGTGGAGGGACAGGAATTGCAAAGGAAGGACCACTAATATCTGCAGGAGAAAGCGTGGGTCAATGAAGGGTTAACAGAGGAAGCGACCTAAGAACTGAAGGATGAGTAGGAATTGGCAGGTGAAGAGAAAGGGAAATGTGCTTCAGGTAGTGTGAAGAGCATGTGCAAAAACCTGCTTCTAGGGGAACTCCTGGCAAATAAGTTCATTGAGTCTAATCGAACAGGCAGAGTGAAGTGGAAGAGAATGAATCTCAAAAGCTAAGACAAGGACGGTATGAGTGGAGTCTGAATGTCATGTTAAGGAATTTGGATTTTTTCCCCCTATTTCCCTAAGAGCATTAGAGAGACACTGAGGGTTTTAAATAAGGAAATGACATGACCAGATTTTCAGAGGTCATCAATCCTTGGACAGAGACTGATCTCTGCACTGGTTTTATTGGGTGAATGAAAAAAACTGTGCCCTGTTTAGGGCAGGTCTACAAGGCAGCCAGCGTGAGGTTGAGCTCACAGGTGTCCATGGGTGTTAATTATCGTTGCCTGAGACCCAGGCCCCTCCAGAGATCCCAGAAGTTCTGTCACTGAACGGTGCTTCACTGTTTGTTGGTCTATTTGACACTCTCTGCCTAACTCCAAGTAATCTGTATTTACTTTTTAATCTTGCTTCCTTTAGATTTTTGTCCAGTTTTAAAGGAAAAAACCCAAGATATTGTTCAACAGAAGTGGGGGATTATTTTCAGAGTGTGATATTTTAAGTAGTTGTCACCTCTTTTTAACTAAACTCCTTTGTGTTTTGTTTGCTTTTCCTTTTCCAATTCAATAAGCTCCATCCCTGAACTGGAACAATGGGTCAGGATACGTAATGGCCTTAGATGGACTTGGACAACTTGACCTTGAGTTTGGATCTGCTTATGTGGTACAATCAGAACTTGCCCAACTTTGAGACCTACAACATCCATAGGAAAGGTATTTCTACGCAGGAGGGAGGCAGAAAGGGTATTCTTTCATGAAATGCGAATGGATACAGGACTCAAAATTTAGCTGTATCTGTATGTGTATTAAATTGTTCAGAGACGGTACTTAAAATATGTTTGCTGAATGAAAAAGTAAAGGGCTTGGCCATTCTTTGTCACTGACTCATGAAATAGTACCTACCCTTACATGCGCATTTTCTCCTTTCCTTTCCAGTTCTTTCCCTTTATATTCCATTCCACCCTATTTAGAAGGAAAATGCTGGTTACAAACCACCGATTTGATTTCAGAACTCACTAATGATTGGGTTATAACCTGTAGTTTGAGAAACACTGTTATAGAGTATTTAACCAAAATGTATTTTTTCTAGCATCCCACTATGGCAAAGAACCCAATTCCACCTGAACTGAGGAGTTACTAAATCCTGCCTAATTGCTTGAGATGTCTGAGGATTGGTGAAGATTTCCAGAGATTCTTGCCTCATTAGATAATGATAATAGCAATAATGTTATTTTAAAGCAACATTATTGCTTTAAAAATGCCAGATCTTTATGTGGCTATGAGATGGTGAACTCTTGAATCCCACTGTATTTGGGAGGGGGTTTAGTAGCGTTTGAAGCAGTGTAATGGTTTCTTCCCAATAAGGAATCTATTTTTTGCTCAAACTCTAATCAGAGAGTTATTCCTCTGACCAAAGCAAATGACATGGTAGACATACTGCTGATCACTAACTCCAAAACAGCTGACTAGAATTCAGAATGCTGAGATCAGAGAAAGCTGTATGGCTAGGCACATAGGGAAAAGTGCCATTTTTGTGTTCTGAAGTAACTACAAGCATGCATTTTTCAGAGTCTATAGAAGGGAGCAGATGCACTTAAAATTATCGGTAATTATATCTTAGTCCTGAAAATAAGTGAATGAATACAGACTTGAGAATTTTTCATGTGCCACGATGGAAGTATAAAAACCTTTTCAGTGCTGGCTGGTGTGGAATAATACCATGGAAATGATATGACCCTGAAAAAAGGATCGGAACAGTAAAGGTAAGAAGAAGGTAAACCTCGATAGAAATAACTGGAACAAAGACATCGTCTCTTAGCCATTCTGGGCTAAAAGGTTTCCCCCAATTCCTTCGTGAGGGAAGAACTAAAAATTGATATCAGAAATTTGATATGTGTGGTGTTTATTATGTACAATCATACTTTAAATAAATGAGCAGTCAACATTACGTGGCTCTCCTTCCACTGTAACTTAGTCATTTTCATCAAAGGATTTGTATAGGCTTCATAAGTCATAAGTCTGTGACTCAAATCAAAGCTGACAGTCCCGTTCTTAACTGGTTCTGTCCTTGTTCCACATATCACTATGAGTGTAGTTTTTGCTTTGTCATTAGATAATATAACTTTTAAAAAGTATTTCCCTTCCTTTAGAACTTGAGTTATTAGAGGCCCAGCAACAATTGTCAGAATGGAAAATCACAAATGCATGTTCTTCATGCTTGTTCTCTGCAACATTTTGGAGTAGACCATGTCTGCTTGCCGAATCTACTTGCTGTCTTTGTGTAGGGATGTCTTCCCTTTCAATGTCCTCTTCTTCAGGAACCCAGTTCTTGATGAGGTTCTTTTCAAATGTGCTGGCCTTTGACGTCTCTTTCCTGACAAAAGCACACCTGTATGTGTTGTAATGTTTCAGAACTAGAGATAATATTCTAAGAATTTTTGCTGAGATGTTAATGAATTAAGGATACCTTTTCTGAAAAACATTTTCACCTTAACTGAGTCCTTCTAAGCCATAACCCATGGGTTAGACATAATTAGGTCAATACTTTCATTTCTTAATCTAGTAAGGATCTAAGGCCCAAATAAGTTAACTAGTCCTAATTTCTTCTCAAAAGGAGTATTTTACCAGTCAGATTTTTAAGCATAATGGTCTATCTATCATTGAGATATTTTTCTTGAGGGAAGAAGGGTAAGGTTGTTTTCTTAACTTTATAGTTTTCCATAGAGATTATTGATAAATTTATTCTGGTGTGTATTGGAGCACTAAGAGTTGGTTTGTAAAATATTGTGAGAAAAAAGGAAATAATACTGTAACACTTTTATTGACTATATTGTTTTTCTGCTGCTCCATGTTTACTACTCTTCTAGAGGTTCTGTGAGATCTCAGATTAAATGTGAGAAGAAAATGGGAAAGGAAGTAACTAATATCTTTTGAAAGCTAACCTATTCAGAAGCTTTATACACATGTTACTTAATTCTCAGCCAAAATTCTTAATTTACATCCAAAACCTTAGTTGAGTGTTCTTATCTATTATACATTTTATGGAAGAAGAAACTGAGACCCATGTAATTTTGCCCATGACCACATAAATCACAGAAACATGATTTGAGCTTAGCCTTTTCTGTCCCTAATGTTTGTACTCTTTCCAGTAGTCCATAAAAACTTCTAATCTTCACAAATCTTTAATCTGTAGGAGGAAGGTCAAGAAACAGTTGTTTATAGTACACTGGAAAAACCTATTGTAGCTGGGGGAAGGGAAGGGGGGAACTATGCCCCTGGGGGAGGGCAGGAATAAGAAATATGCTGAGCCTATAACTACAGAAGCACTGAAATGACTGTGTCCCTGAGAAGCTTAGTCTGCTGCGTGTTCCTAGAAGCAATGACACCCCAGGAGCAATGAACACACCTAATATTTAGACCTTCATTTCTAAATACCAATCTTTAATAAAAGAAATGAGGGTTGGTTCCTTATAGAAGTAGTCCATTCCAGTGCTAGGGTAGGAAAAATACAGGATGACCCTGAAGTGTCTTTAGGTGACAGAAGACAAAGAAGTGCAAAGAAGAAAAAAAAAGTTAGGTTCATGTCTAAAGGGCACAAGAGCCAAAAGAGTTCTTATTGTCCAAATATGTAATAATTCAAGCAACAAAATAATGTTAATATTGGATTATAACCCAGAGAATAAAATAAGTATGCTTATACAAATAAATAACTGAATAAATATATCAATGGATGAGAAGGGATAGATTTTTCTTATAGAAAAATTCCAAATAATGAATATTGAAGGAATGAGGGAAGTAGAAAAATCGCCATTGGAACGCAGTAAAAATTGAAGTAAAAATTGCTACCGTCAAGATCTACTGATGGGTCCTAAAGGCCAGTGAATGGACGTTTGAAGAGAAATAGAATATTTGTGGAGTCTCAAAGTGTTTTCCTCCAAATATGTAATACTTAAAAAAGGGAACAGTAGCAGCTATACAGTGGAGAAATCTGGAGACACCACCTTAACCACATAATCTCCAGTAATACGTATCAACATCGTATAATCCCTGATCCGTTACACTGAAGGGGTCATGTCTCCTCTATGGTATTCTTCCAAATACTGCATAGCCTCAATCTAATCATAATGCATTTCTTAATATCTCTAACTATATAAAATGTATCTCTAAGTGTATTACAAGCTACTTGAAGATAAGAACATCACATATGCTTATTTTTCTTCATTTTTAATCAAGGCCTTATAAAGGAAGAACAAATGCTAGCCATGAGTGCTAATATAATTCTTATTGAATATCATATGTAGCTCTGAGCTTCCTTGCTCTCAAGGCAAAAAGAAAATCATAAGGAATGAATAGAAAATTTTATGAGAGATAAAGTCTTTCATACATGTGTGGTTTTTTGCTACCACTCAAAAAATGTATTTTTTAAAAAAGAAGAAAAGGCATCTATAATTCCATTCTTAGTGTATCATTTATCCTTCAATGTTCACTCTGGACTTTTTTGAATATATATTTTATATATGTGTGATCCCAATGTAGATATCATTTTGTATTATTTTATTCACATCTGTCATAAACATTTTCAAGCTTTCTACACAATCTTCAAAATGATCATTTTAATGCCTGTATAATACTCTGTCATGAGGAAATACCATAGTTTACTTATGCATTTCCCTATTGTTATACATTTAGACACTTAATGTGTCTTGACACTAAGTTTCTTTTGCGATGATCTCAGAAAGGGGGACATGGAACAGTAAAATAAACAGTGTCATTGACAGCACTTTTATAAAACACAGAAGAAAATTTCATGTAAACATTTCTCATGATCACCCTCTACACAAGGTAAGGTTCTAAAATGTAAATCAGTGAAGTGAATTTACCAAAGGCTCAGCTGTTATAGGACTGATTTGTAGGTGTTGTCTATCTTTGTATGCCTTTCAGTGTTTAACATCGAACCTTACACGTAACTGAAGCTCAGTAAATGTACGTCCATGCAAACATACTTCCACCTTCCTTGTTATTCCATCTCTGTATGTGCCTTCACTTTGGAGGAAAATCCACCTCAAAATCAAATTATTTCTAAGCTTTGATGTCAGAGTCGTGTGGTGGTAAGAACCAAAGTACTTACGTGCAACAAAAGGCATACTGGAATGCCTTTGGTGTTAAAAAGCAAAACAGAAGCAACTATCAGAAGCTACAAACCAAAAAATAAAAATATATTTACTAGTGGATCAAGTAATATTCTTCAAGAAACCAAATCTTCTCATTTCTCTTCTCAAAACTAAAAGAAAAATCAGCAAGATTTTCAATGTTTTCAAGTTGATGTGTAGATAATTTAAAATTATTTTATTGTTGGGCTATGGCAAACTCACTCAGGACTAACGAAAAGAATCTTGGTAAAGAAATCAAGCCGTCTAAAGGGCCAGGTGTCTGCTGATTTATATAAAACTACATTTTTAAACATACTGTTTTAAACTCTAAGTTCATCAAGGAGTTCTCAGTATTCATGAACCTGTTTTCTTTTTAATATCTTACCCTTTTCTTCTTAATTATGTTCTTCATGATTAGAGTGATGATTTGTTAAAAAAATAACAATTTTCATTTTTGTAAATATTTTCACTTTTACGTTTTCTAGTCATGAAATTGCATTTTCCTTTTTTAAAGTTTTTGTTGTCTTAAGTCCTAGAATTTATCTGTGACTCAACACAAAATTTACATTTCTTTACTATAATAAATTCTAATATGCTGTGATTATGTCTTGGGTGTTCTGCAGTTTCAATGCTATATGCTTAGTATAAAGCTGTGAATTTTTCCCATTTGTTCTTCTTATGATTATTTGGGTTCTTCCACCTAATTACCAATACCTTGCACCAACTCTGAAAAATTATCAGCTATTATCTCTTTAAATATTGCTTCTTATTTATATTTTCTTTTTTTGGAACACTGATTAAGTAAATATAGGACCTTCTCCTCAACCTTTTGTGTCTTTTAATTTCTCTTTTATAGTTCCCATGTCTTTGTCCAAGGGTAATTTCTCAATATGTATCTTCTAGTGCACTGATTCTTCTCTCAGCTGTGTCTAATGTGCTAATCTGTCTACACCATTTTAAATCTTAATGATTACATTTTATTCTTCATTTATGTTATTTATAATTTATGTTTCATCTTGTGTTGTCATTTGCATGAACTGATTAATTTATTCATAAAGTCTGTGTGTGTGGGTTGAGATATGTTACTATTCACTACCTGTTATTAATAACCTGGCTTAGTAAGCTAGCATACAAAATCCAAAATATTTTAAGGAAATGACAATAAATAAAATTTTTATTTATTATAAAATATATAAATATAATTATTTATTTATTTATTTATTGTCATTTTATGCTCCATTCAATATTTGAGACATACTTTACACAAAAAATTTGTTGTTTATCTGAAACTCAAATTTAACTTGATGTTTTGTATTTTTATTTGCTAAATCTGGTAACTCTAGGAAATGATGATAATGTGACTGAGTAATGTAACATCTGTTCAGTAATTAGTGACAAAATGAAAATAGACACATAGACCAATGGAATAGAATAGAGAACCTGAAAGTAAATCCACCTATTTAGAGCCAACTGATTTTTGACAAAGGCACCAAGAACATACATTGGGGAAAGAACACCCTCTTTAATAAATGATATTGAGAAAACTGGATATCCATATGCAGACCCCTGTCTCTTACGATATACAAAAATCAATTCAAAATGGATTAAAGATGATGTAAATGTAAGAACTGAAAATATAAAATTACTAGAAGAAAACATAGGGAAAACACTTCAGGATATTGGTCTAGGCAAAGATTTTATGGCTAAGACCTCAAAAGCACAGGCAACAAAACAAAAATAGACAAATGGGACTTTAGTAAATTAAAAAGCTCCTGCACAGCAAAGGAAACAACCAACAGAGTGAAGAGACAATCTGTAAAACAGGAGGAAATATTTGCAAACTATTCATCTGAACAAGGGACTAATATCCAGAATATACAAGGTATTCAAACAACTCAATAACAAATAAATAAATAATCCCATTAAAAAGTGGGCAAAGAATCTGAATAGACATTTCTCAAAAGAAGATATACCAATAGCCAACTGGTACATGGAAAAATGCTCAATATCACTAATTATCAGGGAAATGCAAATCAAAGCCACCATGAGGTATTATCTTACCCCAGTTAGGATGGCTATTATCAACAAGACAAAAAATAACAAATGTTGGCAAGGATGTAGAGAAAAGGGAGCTCTGATAATGGCATGGAAATTCATACAGCCATTTGGAAAACAGTTGTTTTCAAAAGACTAATGTTTCTGAAAAAAGTAAAAATGAAACTACTATATGATCCAGTAATCCCATTACTGAGTGTTTGTCCAAAGGTAAGGAAGTCAGTGTTTTAAAAGGATACCTGCACCCCCATGTTTATTGCAGACTATTTTTATGTTGATTATTAAATCAACATAAGTGTCTATCAACAGATGAATGGCTAAAGAAAATGTGGTATATATACACAATGGAATATTATCCAACCATAAAAGAATGAAATCCTGTCATTTGCAGCAACATGGAAGAAATGGAGGTTATTACATTAAGTGAAATAAGCCAGGTACAGAAAGACAAATATTATATGTTCTTACTCATGTGGGAGCTAAAAAAATGGCTCCCATGGAGGGACAGTAGAATGATAGTTACCAGAGGCTGGGAAGGGTATGGGGAGTGGGGGATGAAGAAAGGTTGGTTAATGGGCCCAAATTTACAGTTAGACAGAAGGAATAAGTTCTAGTGCTTGATAGCACAGTAGGGTGACTATAGTTAACAATATATTGTATATTTCAAAATAGCTAGAAGAGAAAATTTAAAATGTTCCCCACACAAAGAAATGATAAATGTTTGAGGTGATAGATATCATAAATACCCTGATTTATCATTACACATTGTATGCAGGTATCAAAATATCACATGTACCCCATAAATATGTTCAAATACTATGTATAAATAAAAATATTAAAAAAACACAAAAGACATATTCTTCCAGTTTGTAGTAACCAGGTATCGTAGGATCTAGACATTTTGCTGATAGTATGTCCTAAATTCTTCAAGGATCCCCTACTGATGAGTTTGGAAATGTTTGTTCAGGCTCCTGGCTTTCTCCCAAATCACATATGTATTACAAATCATGCATAACCTGTGCATATTCTTACACTCTAAAAAAGCTCATTTACCAGCTAAGTGATTTGCTCCCGACAGTTTTGCAATTCGAGATGCATATTAATACCTTAGAAACATGATAAATTATTACTTTTCATAGACCTTTCCAGTGGGCTACAAACTGTTCAAAATCATAAATGTGTAAAAGATGTGATCATCATAGCAATAATATATTTTGTTGAGCCCTGTATTCTGTTGAGTCCTAGGGTTTCTCTGAGGTGTTTCTAAGGCCATCAGGAGGACAGTGTTCTAAATCCCTGATTGAATCCAGATAGCTCAGTTTTTATCTTTGATATGTGTTTAGGCTGTACAAAATATTTCATTTAAAGAAAGTGTCTGCTGTTAAGAAATAATTTAAGAACCAATAATTTGGAAGCACATAGGCTTTGGTGCGAGAAAAACTCATCTTACCCTGGTTTGAGCACTGATTTTCTGTGTGACTATATGCTGGTTATGTAACCTCTCAAAACCTTCTTTTCCTCAAGTGAGAAAAAGAGATAATAATAGAATTTTTTTCATAGGTTTGTTTTGAGAAAAAAATGAGATAATTAATATAAAATGTTTAACCCAGCATTTGGTACATGGTAAATAAATGTTAACCACTGTAATTATTATTCCTTTGATGTTAAAAGTAATCTTTGATTCATTTAATAATTAGTTGAATTAATATATTTGTAGCTGCTATTTTGAGTCAGCAGTGAATATACTTTATCTCATTTAATGTTCACAATGACATGCTGAGGTCAGTGTGTTCTCATTCTACAGAGGAGGAAGCTGAGACAGGTAAGTTGGTAAACAGCAGTGTCTATTTAGCTATAAGTGGCAGAGTAGAGTTTTGAACTTGGGTGTCCTGAATATAAGCATAATATTCTCTTTATTAAACTCAAACTATTTTCTTCAGAGTCAACAGGGAGCATGTTGATCGTGATTTATATCACTTAAATTTTTAGATCTATAGATTTTGTAGTTTTGCAGAGAAGTTACCTTATTAAATAATTACCCAATGTCTTCTGGGAGTCAATATTAATGTGACTAATATAAGCGATCAGAAGACTTTTTGAAGGGCTTTGTTTCAGGCATTCTGATTACTTACTACCTACACTCAAGAGGACTACTGTTTGCTACATTAATCAATGTAGCCTCAGGAGCAAAGGAAAGCCACGTGTCACCTCACCCCTTTAACACTTTTGCTTTACTTTCCTACAATCATTTCTGTCGGTTAATGACATCAGAGAGCATTCTGTAGCAGATAAAGTGAGCTGCTTCTGATAAATATTCCATTATGGCAAATCATACCAAGTAAAGCTTTTCTATGCTGCCAAAATACACAAATGACTTATTTTTTCACATATTAAAATATTTTATAATTAGCACACCAGAGTTTCCCAATCATTGGGAATGGCAACATAGAATCACTTTCACTAGGGATTTTCATCTGCTTGTTGAAGTGGCATAAATTTGAAATATTATTTCTTTGAATTTCCATGTTAATATATCCCAATAAAATATCAATTGAACATTTGTCTTCTCTCTTTTTAGTTTCTATAATATTGTTGCTGTTTATGCAGCATCATTTTGTGTTTGGCACTTTGCACAAATTGTTTCACTTAACATTTACTAAAACCCAGCAAGGTAGGTCTTATTCCACCTTAAAGATGAGGAAACTTAAGCCAGGGGAGTTAAAAACTGCCTGTTTAAAATTTCACTACCTGCACATAAATGAAGAAGCTGGAATTGATTCCTAGGTTTTGTTAACTGTAAAGCTAAAGTTCCTTCTTGACATAAATGCAAGTAAACCCAAATCTCAAGCAATTCCAGAGATGATGTATATGGTTACAGGTGTATAGGAGAGCACCATTTAGTGTACAGTGGAAATTAACATGATAAATATGGTAATAGCTAACATTTACTGAAGGCTTATTATGTGCTAGGCATTGTGTAGCACTTTGCAAATATTAGCTAACTTAATATGCACAAAAATCCTTTAGGTAAGTATGTGTTTATACCGAAATTACAGCTGAGGAAACTGAGGTATAGATAATTAAGTCACTCACAACATTCCACATCTCCACAGGTGGGGAAGCCTGGGTTTTGACTTGATTCTGTGTTACCAAAGGACTCATCTTCACCCCTAAATTATGCGGTGATTTTGGGTCTAGCAATTCCCTTACTTATTAGTATCTTGCCAGGTTCTGATTCCGTGCCACATTTTGGATGCTGGTAGAAATTGTGTGTCGATTTAATCTAGGGGGCTTGATGTCTGGTTTCTCATTCAGGTTTATCATCATTATATCTTCTGGAAGTAAGACAGAATGTCTTCCATACTAATTCTCTGTTTATCCAGTAGGTTTGCTTCATAGGTTATAAATAATGCTTATTTTTTGTTTAGAAAATGCATTTTCTATCATTTAAAACGTATGATCTAGATTCTCTTTTTAGAAATATGTGTTACTTTCCTGGTGCTTTTCATTTTATTTATATATATTATTTATAGATTTTTAAAAGATCTCTCTGGCTATGGTAAAGCTTCTTTTGCATTTCAAAATCAGGTTTTTGCCATATTTTTTTAAAAACACAAATTATTAAACCCCTATCTTATTACAGGACAATTTTCAACTACTTTCTAAATCTTAATTTTCCTTGTCCTTTGTTTTGACCATTTGAAAAATTTAAATACCTTTTGTTTATTTATGCATTAAATATTGTGTCAGGTATGTTTTTATAAGCTTTTAAGAACATGGTCCACACCTGACGTTTCCATTGTACTTGTGACTGTCCTCATCTGGAAATCAATATGACATCAAAAGAGAACTGATTATAGAACAACCAACCCATAAAGGCACTTTTGTTGCTAAGCCAGCCACTTTCTCTATTATCCCTCCTCCTGTGACTTAAGTTCCATTTAGAACAAATGTGGCACTTGGGAGGAGTCATGAATAGCCTGGAGCAATGCATAATCCCCACACTGGAGTGGGAAGTCTCAGTGTGAGTGTGTTGCTGTGGTGAGTCTTAGGAAGGCCTGCAAAGGAGGGATCAGGGCCAGAGTGGAGACTACGCACGTAGCACATAGAAAGGCTCTAGAGATTCCCTATACTCTGGTTGGCCATTACAATTTATCCTCTACTAGGGTAACTTTGAGATAGACACCATCGAGTCACTATCGAGATCAAAAGGAGGTGCTGTTCATAAATAATTATGGCCAGACAGCAGCAGACTGGACCCTCTTAGAGCCTTTGCCCAAAGTGATCTTGTTCACTATCTGTCTCCTTTCTAAAATATCTTATCTTTCAAATCTATTCCTAATGATCAAGGGAGTTTATAAAGGCAAGGTTCTCATTTAAATAAAAAATCACAAAGATAATAACAATAATCACTTTCACTTATATGATATTTCTGTAAGTTATGCCAGGCATGGTTCTAAGTGATTTTCACATATCGTCTTATTTAATCTTCAACAAAACATATGGCAGATGGGGCAATAGAAGTCCAGGCAAGGTCGTAGCTGCCCAAGGTGCACAGTGAGCAGGGGAGAGGTTGGATTGGAAAGAGGGCAGGCTTCCTCGGAATTCTGTCTTTAACGATTATACCATATAACATCACATATTAATCTATTAACACTAATTGAATGCATTAAAATCAGTTCTTGATGTTCCTGATTGTAAAAGGACAAACTTAATAGGTCTAGTTTATTATTATAGCTGCAGTAATTCGTTCCTCCATTTAGCAAATTTTTATTGGGCTTCTGCTGTGCACTTGTCACTGTGTGACACATAGATGGTGTAAAACAGATAGGATCTCTGACTTCATAAATCATTGAGTCTGTCTGGGTACATGAACCTCTAAAGGAGTAATTACAGGGGAGTAAGGATGATGTGTGATATGACAAAGATGCTCCAGGGAACAGATGATCTAACCATGCCTATGCATCAGAGAGGGCTTCATTGAGGAGGTGACATTTCCACTGAGACCTGAAAGGTGAGTAGAAGTTCATCAGGCAAATGGCTTGAGGTGAGGTGTTTCTAGGTGCAGGTAGCAAGATGTAGGGAAGGTTATAGGCCAGAGAGGACCATCTGGAGCCTGCAGAGGTAGGTAGGCTGAGTATGCAGAAATAGCAGAAGTGAAGCTGAAGGGCTAGGGCCGGTCAGATCACAGACAGCTTTAAGGCAATGTTCAAGAGTTTTCCCTTTATCTCAAGGGCAAAAGGAACCCATATGAAATATTTAAAAGCTGGGGAGTGACATGATTAGATTTGCATTTTAGAAAGAATGTTTTGGCTACCATGTGGTGATTAGATTGAAAGTTTGTGTGTGTGTGAAGGGGCAAGACTGGAGGCAAGGGAGGCCGGTTAGAAGTCTGTGGTTTAGAAACAATGGTGGCTAGATCTCGAGTGTTAGTGGAGATAGAAAGAACTGAGCAGGTTTAAGAAATGTGTAAAACGCAGAAGCAGTAGAACTCAGTGACTGACTAGATGCTAGGAAGAGTGGCTAAGGGTGAGGTGTTTCCGGCTCTAGCAGAGGGGAAGGGGACCACGGCATTTACTGACATGAAGAACGCTGGAAGTGTGCATGTGCCCTGGGGGAGAGGTGAAGGCGACGGCATTATTTTGTGTGTGTGTGTTGGGTTTTAGGTGCCTCTCAGACATGCACATGAAGTTGGTAAAAACCTAGATCAGTGCACATAGTACAAAGCAGATACTCAGTAAATATGGTTGAGTTGAATTAACGTATTGGCAGACAGTGGGGTGGATGTGTTTGGAGCTCCAAGTCAGGCTTGCAGAGATAGAGATAAAGATTTCTAAAATTTTAGCACAGAGGTGAGAACTGGAGCCAAGGCGGTGCTGAGATGTGGGAGTGTGAAGAGCGAGAAGAGCAGAAGGGCCGGGCTGAGCCTTGGGCAGTGCCAACACTTGAGACGCGGGCAGAGGAATAGGAGGCTGTACGGAGGCTGAGGAGGGGTAGCCAGACAGGTGGGAGGAGGCTCTTGAGACTGCTGTGTCACGGAAGCCAAGGGAATGGGCTATTTTCAGAGGCCAAACTGTCAAACACCTCAAACAGATCAAGCAGCATAAGGACCGAAAAACATATGTTGGATTTCAAAATAAGAAAATCCAAATTTCCTTATCAGGAAATCCAATCGCTCTTGTTTTGGGTGGGACAGAACAAGAGACTGGTGCACATGGAGGTCTGGGCTGGTGTGGGATGTTGGCGCCCAAGCAGGGTGAGGAGTGCGTCTGTCACACATTCGGTCATTAGTCCTGTGTGACCAATCACCCATTACCACCACCACTCTCTCCCCTCTGTGGGTGCCCTACTCACATCCCGCACAGGCCTCCCCTCACACGTGGACAGCCTCTTTACCTTGCTCAAGCTCACACACCCTGATGCCTTCGCACATCCATACACCACTTGCTCACATTGATGCCCTCTCTCCTCCGAGTTCCTATGTCCCGTGCTAAGCCTTCTCCAGTGTGGACACTGCTCATCCTACTTAGGCTCTGACACCCCTCACCAAGGCATTTCTCTGCATGGACAGCGTCCTCACCCTGCCCATGCTATGACACCCATGCCAGACTCCTCCCATGCACAGATGTCCTTCTCACGCCATTCGGGCTCTCACACCTTACCCGGAGCCTGCGCCTGTGTGGACACACTCTTCGCCCTGCTTGGACTCCAACCTCCCATGCTAGGCTGGTTTTCCCTGTGGCTGTCTCTCTCGCTTTGACCCATCGAATGTTTTTAGGATGAAATTATTCAGGGAGGGAAAGGTAAGAGAAAAAGAAAAGAAAAAAGAAAAGGAAGGAAAAAGTTGTATTTTTGTATTGATCTTATTTTTGATCTTTTCTTCCTTTCACAGATATTATTCTCTTACAAGTCTATATTTGCAGGGTGTGTGTGTGTAAGAGAGAAAGAGAGACATTCCCTAGCTCTCTCCAGTAAGAAGGTCTTGAAACAGCAATCCCCACTCTAGCAAGGAGTACACCTAGAGCCCATGTCTTGGCTTCAAAACATCATTCTCCAAAAGGTCTAAAGGGTACAAGTCTGCCTGGGGAAATGCCTGACTCCAGAACTGGGACAAGGAAGACATAACATGAGCCTGGAACAACTTTTTGTACCATAAAGTAAGAAAGGGCTAAAAGAAGATAGGGCACATTAAAATGACATATATTGGCTTTCACCTGCCAATTCTTAAACTATTTGAGCCTCAAAATAAAAGAGTCCTTGAATAAACTAAGAAATCAGTAGGCCATACTGATATAAAATAATAAGTAAATGAATAAATTGAAACTTTGATGAAAAAGAGGATGTTTACTTAGCTTCAAAATACCTTTTCCACAAAGTAGTTTCTCCTCGAAATATGTATTAATGAGGT
This sequence comes from Daubentonia madagascariensis, assembly GCA_023783475.1. Classification (NCBI taxonomy): domain Eukaryota; kingdom Metazoa; phylum Chordata; class Mammalia; order Primates; family Daubentoniidae; genus Daubentonia; species Daubentonia madagascariensis. The sequence goes on along the minus strand of JAKFHU010001035.1, from coordinate 30,599,121 downwards.
GGGGGGAAGTAAGTTCACAGTGGAAAGGTCTGGCAGTCACCACCTTAATCAAGTGATCAAAGTTAACATCATTGATAATGGGACAAATAAAAATCATGCACCACTTAAGAGGACGCAATGAGAAAAATGCAACATCACTTCTGCGATGTTTCTGCCAAAGACTTATAACCAGAATCTAATCATGGGAAATGACAGACAAACTGAAATTGATGGACCTTTCACAAAATAACTGTTCATTAACCTGCAAATATGTCAATGTAATATAAGTAGAAGAAAAGCTGAGGAACTGTCCCAGAGTGAAGGAATTTAAAGAGCAATAACGACTAAATGTAATGTGTGATTTGGAACTGGATCATTTTGCTACAAAGGACATTGTTGGGACATATGGAAGTTTGTGAAGGATCTGAGGATTAGATGGTAGTAATGTATCCATGTTAATTTCCTCATTTTGTTGTTTGTATTGGTGCTATGTTGGACAATGTTCTTGTTTGTAGGAAATATACATGAAAGTATTAGGGTGTGATTGAGGCATAGGTTTAGCATCATTCTCCCAAATGGTTCAGAAAAAAAATGTAATTCGTGATATCCTTGCAGCTTTTCTCTAAGTTTGAGATTATCTCAAAATTACATACACACACACACACACACATACACAGAATCAAATGCAATAATCACATCAACATGTGAATGACTCTTCAGAGCTTTCAACATCACTTCATATATAATATATTAATTCATTCTTATAAAAATACAATGAAGGATGAGGATAGGTATTATCACTTACATATTGTAAATGAGGCTCCATTGTTCAGAGAAGTTAAATGCCAAAGACCATGCACATCTTTGGCCCAAATGGCCAAGTATGGACCGGATGGAATAGGAGAAGGAGAGGCAAAATCCTGAGGCACAGAATGCTGTCGAGGGAAAACAGGTAGAGACGAGTGTGTTAGGATAAGAGCGGGGTGGAGGCAGCTTGACAGGGTCAGGATAGAAGGAAGGTAGACATACGTCAGAGGGGAGTAGTTGGAAGGGGAATAATCACCAGCTCAGAGAAGTTAAATAACTTGTTGAAGATCACATAGCTAGACAGGGACTGAGCTGGAGCTCCAAGGGTTTTGACTCTACATTTTACAACATTTTTTCAATTACCAGAAAGGCCTTGGTGATTCTAAGAAAGCATTTTCAGGAGAAAGATGACGGAAACCCAAGGACAAAGGTTAATGGAAAGTGACTGATGGAAGGAAGGAGGATGGAGCACGTGAAAGTGACAGGTGAGACAGAACCTGGAGGGGTGGCAGAGTTGACAGTAGATCTTCTTCTTAGAAAAGTCCTGAGTAGATCTGCACACAGAAAGCAAAGATTAGTGAAAGGAGAAAGCCTGAAAATATCTGAGAGCAGTAGGTGGGAGTTATATCAAAAGGGGCTCTGAATGCTCATCTGGGGAGCCTGGTTTCACGTCTGTGAGTGATTGACAGACACTTTAAACCGATGAAGGCCAGGACCAGGTGGTGGAGTGGAGTGGTTAAGAGCTTGGGTTAATGGAGTCAGATTGCCTGGATTCTTAGTCTTGTTCTGCCATGTTTAGATATGATATTGGGCAAGTAAGTTAATCTCTCTGCCTCGATTTCTTTATCTTTAAAACAAGCATTCATAAAGGTGCCTACCAAGGAATAAATAAATTAATATGTACATAAGAAGCCTGGAAAGTGCCTGGCACGTGGTAATATGCAATAAATGCTAACTATTATTATTTTAGATTGGCTAATGCGTAAAGGTCTGAAAAGCTTTTTCCATAGTGGAAGTGAGAAATTATGAGCACTTGAACCAAGGCTGTGGTAGAAGGATTTCAAGCAGGAGCTAAATCTGAGACTTATGAGGGACTAAAACATGGCAGGACTTGGTAACCGATTGAAGGTTTGAGGCAAGGGAAAGGATTTGCAGTACTTGGTGGGTGATGTTGACATTCCTTAAAATGGGAATTGGGGAATTGAAGATAGTGAATAGTTTGGGATGCGTTCCAATTGAGGTGCCCGTGTACATCCAGGTGGAGATGCCCCACAAACAGCTGGGTATATGAGTCTGAATTGTTGGAGAAAAGTGACTGGCTATAAACTGTAGCTAACCCATGAATCTGGATGAGGGATTAGAGCAGAAAGTAGAGCTGAAGATTTTAGGGATGTGAGGCAGTTTGGCATAGGTTTATAAAAGTTTCAGTTAGAAATAAACTAAAGAAAGCCATATAGGGGGCACTTGTGGGTTAGGAGAAGGTAGAGATCCAATTTATGCCAAGAGAAAGATACAGTGTTTCAACTGCAGATGGTAAAGTGGCCATTGATAGTGAAGAGGAAGGTCTTCATTACATGGTGGGAAATTTTAGGAACTTTAGATACAATTTCCATCAGGTTGATGCAAACACTAAGTCTTTGTAATTGATTATGTCCATGCATGACAGCCATAATGTTTTCTACTAAAATATTTTGCCCAGAGCTAAACAGAAAGTTGAACTGGGCAGAACCGTTGTTGCAATCAGCATGGTTTATGCCTGATCCCATCCTTGGTTGATTGTTATGCCTCAAAAGTTCTGGCGGAGCATCTCCATGTGGCACCATGCCTCCCTAGCAGATGGGAATGAGTGTAGTTATTCAGTGATTTGGTACGTGCATCAATTTTAATGATCAAGGCAGGATTTTCTGTGCAGAATATCTAGGCATGAGGGTAAAGGGATAAGATGACATTACATCTCCAGCACGGAAATGGATTAATGCTGAAAACTTAACAATTGCTTATGCAAGTGAAAAGTTTGTTAAATTTCACTCTGGATTTGTGTTCATCTGGGAACTTACGATAATGAAGCCTTTCTGTCCCAATTCAGCTCTCTAGAGGAAGAACACACACAAATCCATTTAATAACCTGGACTGACTTTTATCTCCAAGCATATGAATGGGGTAAAAAGAAGGGGCGTGTAGATCTTTGTGTGCACCTCACAGCGCATTGCTTCTGCAGAAGACGGCACAATTTTGCAGTTGCCTTAAAAGTAAGGGGAAATATAAAATTAAAGAAAACATATCAAGAACTTCAGTACATAAAGTTTGTTAAAGTTTCAAATATACAAACAATAGTAAAATTTTGACCACAGAGTCAGAATTCTACGGCTATAGCTACATTCAAGGTGAAAATGAGAATTCAAGAAAATTTTCAGATAATTACAGAAAAAAATATTTTACTCAATTACCTTGATTTTTGGTTAAAATTTTGTTCTGCATGAGGGTTACATTTTTTTCATTTTGTTTTCAGTATATAATATATATTTTATATGTAATTATGTTAATAATTATATAATTATAATTATATCTGGTAGTGTATTTCAGTTATTTATTACTCTGTAACAAACTACTCCAAATTTTAGGACATGAAATAATCATTTATTTTGCTTATATCTTTGTGAGTCAGGAATTCAGGAGGAACTCCGCTGTATGGTTCATCTCTGCTGAATGTGGTATTCACTGGGGTGGCCAGGGATGGAGATTCACCTCCAAGGTGGCACCTTTACTTATGTTTGGCAAGTCAGTGTTCCTTTGTACCTCTCTCTCTGTCTGTCTTTATCTTTCTCTGTATCTCTTTCTGTCCCTCTCAATCTCTGAAGGTTAAGAAGATATCTCAAACCTTCAGGGCCTTTCCCTGTGTTCTGGGCTTCTCACAGAGTGATGGTGTCAGGGTAGTCTTTTGGTTAAAGAGGCAGGAAGCAAATGATTTCAGACTACTTAAGGTTATGCTTGCACTAAGTACAGCTTCAGTTTTACTGTATGGTCAAAGCAGAAGGCCTTTCCAGTTCAAGAGGGTACAGGTATAAATGAAGAAATCACCTCCAGGTGATTGTTATGTGTGCTAAAGTTAGTGAAGAGTATTTCTGAGTATGGCTCTGGAGACAGAAAGACCTGCATTCAAATCCAAATGACACCATCTAGCTGTATGGCCTTGGAAGTGACTTCATTCTCTCAACAACAGTTTCCTCATCTGTAAATTTGCCTAGTGATAATATCTGCTTCATCATGTTGTTTCTGAGAATAAAACACACACCACATGAAAAGCCTACAGGATTGTACCTGGAACATTGTGAGCAACATTAATAATAAAGGTTTAGTGAGTGAGTGGGTTTCATTCATGAAACATGATGGCTTTTGAGTGTGTAATGATGCTTTACTCACATGAATGGCCTGGACCTGAATTGTGGCCACAGTTAAATTCATCATTGTGAATGTGCCAATCTGCCAAGGATGCACGTACATTTTCTCACTAAAAGCCTTCAGATGAGCAATTGTAAGCCTTCCTGGATGTTTAGGGGGTTGAATTGATTCCCGTGTAATAGGAACTAACTTACTGAACAGTAAGCAGCACACTAGCTGACAATAACCTTGACATTATTTGAAAAATAGTTCGGTGAAATGGTGAGTACAATTTGGGCAGTAAGACACTTGGTGTTCCATGAGTAGGTGAATTTCAAATATATCTTGACATGTCCTCTGTGAACTCAAGGTCTGATATTACAGGGCAGTGCATTTGGTCAGAGAAAATGAGGACTGGTCCAGTAATTGGCTAAATAAAGAACCTAAAGGCTCAATATCATACATTTATTAACTTTTTAGTTATACTAGAATTATAATTAGAAACATTAAGCATAGACAATTATGAATTAATTCTGAGAAACCTAAGTTGTTCTTGAAAAGTTTCGTGCTTAGAATTTCAACAAAAGCTTCAGTAAAGACTCTTATCTTAAAGGATTTGGTTCTGTCCTGCATGTCTGCTGCTATGGATGTGAGACTGTAGCATCTGATAAATGGGCAGTGTGTGTTTGTGACAGTGAAAGCAGAGCAGAGTGTTCAGAAGAAGATAAAAAGCACCCAAGTTCTGTTTCTCATCTTGCCTTAGTCCCTGAAGAGCTCCCGAAGTGAGGTTCTTCTTTAAAAGTCAACATACATGAAGTCCTGCACTTAAATGCATTCTGCATAGCTCAGAACCAAATGAGAAACAGGCCCTGGGAGAGGTCCATTTAGAATGATAGACTGAATTTTTACACGCCCTGTGAATTTTCTATGTGTTGTCCCTTAAGAAAAAAATAACCTCTTACTTATGCAGTAAGTGTTCTTCTAAAGCACTCAGGGCTTTATGGCTGGCATTGATCTATACTTACCTATTTAATAAAGTTCCAAAGCATTCTTAATTACCTAATCTCTATTTATTTATATTATCTTTTTTTCCTTCTTCTCTTCCTTTTGATAATTTTCTAAAATCTCTCTTTATGTTTGTCTATTTTTCTTTTCCTCTATCCATTTTGTTTTAACCTCCATCTGTTCAAGTTAGCCAGTATTCACCCTTGGTCATGATGACAACCCAACACTGACCGCAGAATACCAACAAAAACAGTTGACATTTGTTGAGCATTTACTATTTACAGTGTACTGCTAATTCCTTTCTTCCTCTCTTCTCGCCTGTGCTTTTCTCCTGGACAGAACATTTTTGTCTTATATTTTGAATTGTGGACGTAAATTTGTCTCCTTTCATGATATAGCATACTCTCATCACAGCCATGAACATAAACCATGGTATACTCTCTCCTTTTGTTCTAATGCTCAAAATACGAGAGGAGAAAGCCATCTAGGAGTAAAAGACAAATGTACTCACCTTGAATACATTTTATCTCAGGCATTGTATTTAACAGAGTTCATTAATTCATTGTTTTATTTCATTGTTAATATTTTGTGACCAAGAAAAGGAGAAAATTTTCCTTCTGTTTTCTTCCTGCATAACACGAAGCACCTTTTACAGATTCAGCGAGGCCAAGATAAGCTCACTCTGAGCCCTTTCTTCTGCAAAAGTGGAAGTCCAAGCAGTGATGGGTTGAAGGGGCCTCGATGAACGCTTGAGCAAAGAGCTCCCAGACTGCCTTTCTTTCATCTTCTGGATCCACTGGGTGCCAAGAATTTGTTGGAAGAGGAACTGGGCAAGGCAACCCCCCTCCTTTGTGCTATGCGCATGAGTGTGGGTGTTTTCATTCCTTAAAATCAGGCACCACACTTTAGTATCATATTGGAGTGACAGCCTCAGAAGTGAAAACTTTGTTTCTTTTTCAGAGAGTCCATCCTTGGTAATTCTTTCGTGCAAGATTTTATGAAATATCATCCTCAGGAAATACATTTAGATCTCTTCTGTGCAAGTATGAATTATGGGACTAACGAGAGGTTTTTATTTTATCAAAAGCTTTAAAAATTGAAACAGAGGAGATAATATTTTCAACAATCTTTAGAAAATGGTATGATTAAGTCGATTTAAGAAGTTGCTTTTTTTGTTGTTATTGCCTGAGCACAACCCACTTCTCCATGAAACTTTTATCTTAGCTGTCAGGACTGGACATAAGCAAAACTCAAGCAATTTGTATTCCAGGCAGAAACACAAATTCATCTTTAAAGAGTCGGAAAATGGAAGGAAGGTGCAAGGATGGTGGCCTGAATGCAATGAGCGAGAAACCGCATGTGGTGCCTTTTAATACAGCCTTCCTTGGGACCAACCACTGCCATAATTGGTCCCTTTGGAGGCTGACAGTGCCTTGCTTGACTTCAGAGGGAAAAGGAGGAAGGGCGACAGAAATTAACATGAATTATGTCACTTGTTTTCCACCTGTTACCTTTACTTTAGCCAATGAATCCAGTATAGTTATCCAACATTTACAACCAATGAAGTCCCATTGCTACTAAGTGGTAGAGGAAGGATTTGAATCCACATCTGTCTCTTAAGCTTGTGTTTATTCCACTGCATCTTGCTGCTTCATTGAGAAATGATGTGCTTAGAATTTCCTCCTTAAATAATTGGAGTTACTATAACATTGAGGCTGGTGATTTTCTAGTTCCAGTTGGAAAGTAAAGTAGTTCTCACCTACTATTTTTATGTATGCCTGTGACCCAGTCAGGCTTACTCATTATTAGATAAACATTTAAATTGGACTATATCTTGCCTAATTTTGCTAGCACATATAAACTTGAACTTTCTAATGTCTTTCCTGTATCCCTAGACCTAATGATTTATTAGCCTACAAAACTCTCATGTTGTAAAGGCATTTTTTGGTGTGTGTGTGGGGTACTTTAAATTTAGTTATTGTTTTAGGTATTTTATGTGTTTCTCAGAAATTCTCACCTAGTGGAAACTTGACTGCCCCAACCTATGTCCTGCAGAAAATGTCAGCTTGTCTAAGCAGCCCTCTACTCTCAATGAGCATGGAGGTTCTACTCTTAAAAGATGGCTCATCTTCACTTTGGTCCACTCTGATTCATGATGTAACAGCTCAAATAAAGGAGTACGGCTGTTCACTAGAATCTGTGCCAGCCCCTATCCATATCATGTGGTTCCTCTATAATGATGCCCTGTCACTTAAAATGGGATTTTGCATGAGTGCATCATATAACTGAATTACCCTGTTGCAAACAGCTTATTTTCTCCAGATCCATAGTCCAAAAAAATGACACAAGAAATGACATATTAGAAGCCCTTGTACCTTGACTTCATTTTTGGCTTTGCCACAGTTTGCATATGATTACAGATGGTAGAAAATTAAAGTGCTCAGCTTTCAATTTTTTGATGGTTATCATCTTACTTGAGCAGAAAGGGGCTTGCTAAGAAGCCAGCACTCCTCTCCTCTGCACATCATGAGAATGATTCAAGGGCTTGGGAGTTAATCTTCAAGGCTGAGAAAACCTGGGCAGCTAAACGTGTTTACAACATCCATGGACTTTGGACTTCTTGAAGCACCTGAGTCTGGAGCTGTGGATGAGTTACTATTAAAAATATGGCGTGATCTGTCAGCCTATGTTGTGATAAACTGCTACTGGAGGAACTGACAAGCATTCTAAAAGCTTCATTTCATGAAAAACTCCAGCAACGCACACCTATTTTAGCAACTCAACATTCGGCATTTGGACTTAACTGGATACTTAACCCTCTGCTCTTTATAGCTTCCTTTTTTTGTGTGTTGATATCATTTCTATTAGGAAATCATTCTTTATCAAATTTTTCTGTTTAAAGAAGAGTTTTTTTTTCTTTTTTGTCTTTTCAAATCCACAGATGGGCAGATTAGAGTCACAGGAACAATTTGCAGTGCTTACTTTCTTTTTTGGCATTAGAATTGAACTAGCTGTTGTTTGCATCTACAGCTTTTTCATAGGTGGTAACAGACATACAACATTTAGAATACTAATAAAAATGTTTGTTTTCAAAAAGATTCTTTAAAAGCCAGTTTTCTATAATATACACAGAACAACACTCCTTAGAGTCAAACAATCAACATGTTGCATTTCAAAAACATTTGTCATCTGACCTCTAGTCTTCATCCCTACCTCTTCTTCCTCAAGCCCTCAACACTTAGTTCATGGTTTGCCTGATTATTGCCATAGCTTCCTAAATGTCTCCCCTCCATCAATACTCATTCATCTTCCCTTTTTGACCAGGTTACTTTCTGAGAATCAAATGTGATCAACTTAGTCTCCTACCTGAAATACTCATAAGGATCACCTTTGCCTGCAGGATATATTGTGAACTTCATAGTCTGACATAAAAGTCACTCATCATTTGGCCACAACCTGCTTTTCTCTGATTGTTTTATTTGTGTTTTTGTGCCATTATATTTTGGTGGCTCTTAGAAATGCATACAATCTAGTAAGCTAAAAATGAAAGAAGAAATGAATCAAATCAAAGGAATTAATGATATTTTATTTTCCTTTTTGCTTTGCCAGGAAGAGAAAATTGCCCTGTCAAAGTGGTATGAAAGTCATTGCTATATTGATGGAAGCAGCCAAAGAAAATTTTACATGAGAGCACTGTAATTAAATAGATATGAGAATTTACTTGCCTATTTTCCCTTCTCAAATCCTGTTCTCTGTCTTGGAATCCTGTTGATGGTATAGCATAATTTATATGTAGATATGTAAGTTTTTATTGGGATAATATCAGCATTATTATGCATGTATTACTTTTATAGCAAGTGAGGAAACATATTTTAAAACTTGAGAAGTTTAGAAAGAATTAAGGCAGTCTATTGTCTCTCCCAGTGTGGGCTCCAGAAGAACCAGGAATCAGTTTAGGTGGTTGGGTCTGATGCAGCTACAGGGAAAAGCAAGACATGATGGGTAGACATAATCTGTATGGAGCAGGGAATTTTAAGTAGTGAGAACAGCATAAACAAATGCATGAAAACTGAAAAACAGTGTATATGTTTAAATTATAGTAAATAAAAGTGTTTGGGTAAAAATGCAATTATATATCTGGAAATAGTAATATGGCCAGAAAACTGAGCTTGTGGAAGCACAGAAGCACAGATATCCTGGAGGAGGAAACCATCCTTAGGAGGCTGGGCAACAAACCGTGTTTAATACCCTGATAGCTTATATAATAAGAACTGTATTAATTGGTTAAAATAATGAAAATAAAAACCATTTGTGTTTCATATGTGCACATAAGTTGAAAATTTGGAAATTGCAGGATAAGTGTTAAAGATAAAATAAAAATCATTTGCAACCCAACCATTCAGCAATAACCACTATTAACATTTTGGTGTATATACATACAGGGTTTTTTTGTGTGTGTGTGTGTGTTTTCCCCATGCATCAAATAGTATCATCCTATACATACATGGAGTTTTGTAAGCTGCATGTCTTATTCTTAAAAATGTGCATAAACATTTTTCCAGGTCAGTAAGTCTTTTTCTCTAAGAAATAGCTCAATGACAATCTGAGGTCAGCTTACCTTCAGCATAGGTAGCTGAGGGCAAAATAGCCATCAAAATTTGAGTATTTAGTGCAAATTTTACCTTATAAAAGCAAAGGCTAGGGCATGCCAGCTACTGCTATAAATAATGCTGTGATAAATATAAATTCTTTTGTGTATTTACTTACTTCCTTAGGATGAATTCCCAGAAATAGAATTTCTGGGTCAAATAGTTGTGAACAATTTTAAGGATTAAAATTCATGTTAATGAATATTTGCAAATTGTCCCCCAGGAGGTTTTTATAGTTCACGTTCCTCTATTTCCCATGTGCAGGCTGATCTTGAAATTTGGGGGACAGTTACTTAATGGATTGATTAATTAGTTCTGTGGATATGCAATGGCACTGCAATGTATTAAGCCTCAGGGCTGGGTTATTTGTTATGGCTATATGTAGATTGTCACTTCCCTTGATATTTTAGAAATATTTAAATTGGTGCTTAATAGATGATAAATAGTATGCATTATACCCTTTGATTAAATATAAAACATTTATTCTAACTCCTAAAGGTATTGGAAAAATCAGCAAAGCACATGAAAATACTTAATCTGGCTAGTTACACATTTGTAATGTAAGAGATACTTTTCATGTGTTTATTAAAGTAGAATCAGATCGCAGAATTCTCAATAATTTAAATGAAATGTTTCCATGGAAGGCACCATATGCTGCCATCTGAGTTTTCTATGTTTTATTAATTCAGGGGAGAAAATCTTAAGAGCTACAGGCAAAACACAGTTGAGCTAACATTTATTTTGTTGACTCATTCAAGGAATATATCCTTATAGGCAAAAAATGAATATTGTTGAATTAAGTTTTTAAATCTATAAAAGGGGAAGGCCTACTTTCCAAATTGGAAAAAGAATGCAAAGAGAATGCACTCTCCTCATAGAAAATAGATTCTGCGGGGATGTGATTAGCTCTTAGAATTTTTTTTCTGTTTTAGTCTGTGAGCTACAGACTGTTCCACTTGTTAAGAATACCTCATGACTAAATTGGTATATTTGTTCAGTCAGAAGACAAGTTGCTATCACTCAAGTATCACTACCATACAGGAATTACCTAGAGCTGTCATCCCCAACCCCTGGGCTGCGGACTGGTACCGGTCAGTGGCCTGTTAGGAACTGGGCTGCACAGCAGGAGGTGAGCGGCGGGGAGCAAGCAAAGCTTCATCTGTATTTACAGCTGCTCCCCATGGCTCACATCACTGCATAAGCTCTGCCTCCTGTCAGATCAGCTGCGGCATTAGATTCTCGTAGGGGCACAAACCCTACCGTAAACTGTGCATGCGAGGGATCTGGGTTGCTTGCTCCTTATGAGAATCTAATGCCTGATGATCTGAGGTGGAGCAGAGGCAGTGATGCTAGTGCTGTGGAGCGGCTGGGTATAAAGATTATCATTAGCAGAGAGGTTTGATTGCACAATAAATGTAATGTGCCTGAATCATCCAAAAACCATTCCCCTGCCCCCCGCCCCCCCGTCCATGGAAAAATTTTCTTCTATGAAACTGGTCCCTGGTGCCAAAAAGGTTGGGGACTGCTGCCCTAGGGTACCTGAGGGAGCAAAGAAATACTTTCCTTCTTTCCATTGACAACATTTGGCAGCAGGGTTTCTGGGAATTGTGGTGTAGAGTGGAGTTCCTATTGTTTACATACTGGATTTTAAACATTTATTATGTGTCTGACTATTGGGTTAATTAGTAGGCTGAATTTTAGTAAGTGAGCCTTGCTGGATTTTGAGGGTCTTAAGAATACATATCTACTTGGATTCTCCTTGTTTTATAAGGAAAGTGAAGCAATCATATACACATAAAACTTCTAGAGCTTTACCTGTATATTGCAAATTATCAATCAATATTAGCTGTTTTTATTTAGAAGTACTAATACCTATTGTTGATGTTGCTATGGTTTTTTCATTATTACTGTTATAATTAGAAAAGTAGAATCAACTTTTTTTTTCTACCCAGATAATTGCTGACTGATATAAACTCCTGCAGATTAGGGAATTTCTTCAAATCAGGGCAGGAGAGAAGTATCTGTTGAACGTTGTTCTAAGAAATTTCCTGATGTCCAGATCTACAGCAGCAGGTCTCTTCTGCTCTTGCTCCTCAAAACAAAACAAAATTAAAACAACAACACTACACTGCCTCAAATGTTTCTTCCTGCACCAGCTGTTGGAGATATGGATGAAGCTTCTCTAGGATGGTGTGAAGAAGAAAGGTCCACACCATCTCTCCTAGTTTAACTTTCTGGAACTGTGTGGCCAAGCAGAGTACATCAGTGACCCAACATTTCCCTGTCCCTGTTTTTCCCTCCTGCCCAGATGAAATCAATCTAACCCAAACAAGAAAGAAGCGATATAAGCACAAGTATATTATGTTGTCTCTAAAGTAATTCAAATGACTTCATTGTCTTTCCTCTAAATTTTAAATTATACAAAATAGGAAATGCTTAGTCTTTAATACTACATCTGTTGAGGTTGTCTTCCTCTCTAGAGGGTAAACCAGTCTTTGGTTTAAGGTAATATTTAGAACGCTTGCTAAAAAGACATCTATGAAATTATCTCTGTAGCAACTCCCTTTCTTGTCCACTCTTTTCTTTATGAGATTTCCATGTGGCTATGTTAGGGACTGTCATTTTCTTGCATGACCTCGTTCTCCATGACAAATTTTCTGATATTTAGAGAAAGATGGTCTGCAGTGGGAGAGAAAGAATCCAGTATGAGAAAGACAGAAAGAGGAGAGAGACAGAGACAGAGAGAGAGAGGAATTCATGACATTTATGATCCTGGTTCTAGCTCTAGTTGTTCCTGAGGCCCAAATACATCCCTGACCTTTCTGGTTTTTTTGTTTTTTTGTTTGTTTGTTTTGAAACAGGGTCTCACTCTGTCACCCAGGCTGGAGTACAGTGGCATGATCATAGCTCGCTGCAGCCTGGAACTCCTGGGCTCAAGTGATCCTTCTGTCTCCTTCTCCCAAGTAGCTGGGACTGCAGGTGCATGCCCCCACACCCAGCTAAATTAAAAAAATATATATTTTTTTGTAGAGATGGGGTCTCACTATGTTGCCCAGGCTGGTCCATGATTCACCTGTACCTTGGATTCCTTGAGCATACCTATTTCCTTTGAATGTTCAAGCTGGTTTGGGTTCAACTTGGATTTCTAATATTGCAACAAAATGATTCCTGACTTTTCACTGTCACTGTCCTCTCTGACTTCTTGCCATTCACATTCCGGCTCTTGAGAGACTAAGAATTGTCCTCACATGGACTATGCTTATTCTGTCAAGCATTAGACCCAATAGTCTCAGCCTGAGAATTGTTACATTGCAACATGAGATGGAAATTACCGATCAGTTCAGCCCTAGGTACTGGCAGAGTTAAGTGCCCTTCAAATAGCACTGCTTATCCAAAAGAGAAGCCATATTCTAATCTAGTCTATATCTCAAAAACTAACAGCTTCATGTTCTAACAAATGGTCATATGTGAGATGTCCTTCTGTGGTTTCTGCCAGTTCTCCATTTACTTGCAGTATTACTTTCTCCCATTTGTCATGTGGCAATAGCACTGAGTAGTTTTTCCCTTTTTAAGGCAATTATTACTTCCATGACTTAGGTGACAAATTGTATTTCAAATTGAATTTAAAATCCATAGGCTGCTAGAGATGTGACTACTTTGAGCTTGGAATCTTTTAACATACTAAAGTTAACTATACTTATTTTCATAGTTTTTAATCATAGGGGCTCCATCTCTGTTTTGCTAATATAATCAATGCAGGAAAGAGTGATGAATTCAGTTACAGGTTCATTTTATATGTGTTTGTTTTTCTCCCAATTATCTGAATAACAGGCTCCCCGATTCACTATCTTGACCTGTATTATAAATAAATCAGGCACTACAGTCTGCTAGATTTGTTGAAATACAGGGCTGGGTCTAAGTTGAGGTAAAACAGCTAGGATGCAAAATTTAAGGAAACAGTCACTCTTAGGATCATATGAGGCATTGTTCTTGCCTAACCCTTGTCCTGAAATGTTATAAGCTAGTTTAGGAGATTTTCAAACTAGAAAATTAGACAGCATAGTATATGAACCAACTGGGGGATTAAGAATAACTAAAAAACAAACAAACAAACAAACAAACAAACAAACAAAAACCTGATTCTTTAGCAGCTGCCAGGTTTACATCCTTTCCTCCCGTAGAAAGGGCATCACCCACCACTTTCAGCACAGGTCTGTCCCAAGCAGTATCGTATGACATTAGGAAGAGCACCTGAGACTCAAGCTTATATCCTTAACTGAATTACTCTTAACTCTGAAAAATTAAAATACCTAGAGGATCTCTAAGGTCCTATTCAGCTAGGTGGTCTAGGTCTAAGAAATTTCCTCATGAGTGATTATGCAGTAGGTTCTTGATTAGCTGATGGGGCAGAATAGAGGGGCCTGCTCTGGGCGACTATGTGAATAAGGCTTTTTTCAGCCACGCTATCCTCTTTATGTTTGTCTCTTTTTCTTGTTGATGATTCTTTCCTTCAGCTCTTTCAAGCCGTAGGTGCCCTTGTGGGCTCCCTTGTTCCTTTACTCACAGGGAGGGATCTGAATCCTGTTTTCACCAGTACAGAAATGACCAATGACAATTTGAAGTTATATTCCTCTACAAAGAATGTGCAACTGGGAAGGCACAAGTAAGACTTGAGCTATTAGTCAGTGGGTGGAGTTGTGGGCAGATTGGACATGGATTTAGGACAGGTGAGCCCAGAAGTTCAGCTCAGAAGAATGAAAACCTTTGATCCGAGGACAAAGAATAGGTACCTTCTGACCCTATATCCCAAGGATTGGCAAAAGGGATAGCCAGAGAGGAAAAACTCACCTCAAATTTTCACAGGGATTTGTAACAGCTTATTGAGGGTAGAGATGCTAAGATTATCCATAATTATCTCATATTTCGACAAAATTCTATTTTAGCCCTGTTTTATGTTTTAAATCTTGTTGACAAGATTTCATTTTTTATTGCTGAATGGTATTCCATGGTGTGTATATACTACATTTTCTTTATCCATTCATCCATTGTTGGACATGGGTCAATGCCATATCTTGGCTATTGTGAATAGTGTCGCAACAAACATGGGGGTGCAGATATCTCTTTGATATACTGGTTTCCTTTCCTTTAGATAAATGCCCACTGGTGAGATTGCTGGATCATATAGTAGTTCTATTTGTAGTTTTTTGAAGAACTTTCATACTGTTCCCCATAGTGGCTGTACTAGTTTACATTCCCATCAGCATATGGGTTCCCTTTTGTCTGCATCTTACCATCATTTGTTATTGTTTGTCTTTTTGATAATAGCCATCCTTACTGGGGTGAGATGATATCTCATTGTGGGTTTGATTTGCATTTCCCTGATGGTGATGTTGACCATTTCTTCATACATTTTTTGGCCATTTGTGTGTCTTCTGTTGAGAAAGTGCTGTTCAGATCATTTGCCCATTTTTAGAAAATTGGATTGCTTGTTTTTTTGCTGTTGAGATGTTTGAATTTCTTGTATATTCTGAATATTAATCCCCTGCTGACGAATAGTTTGCAGATATCGTCTCCTGTTCTCCAGATTGCCTTTTTACTCTGTTGGTTGTTCCCTTTGCTGTGCAGAAGCTTTTTAGTTTGGTACAATCCCATTTGTTATTTTTACTTCTGTGGCTTATGCTTTTGAGGTCTTATTCATAAAATCTTCTCCCAGACCAATGTTCTGAAGCATTTCCCTTATGTTTCCTTGTAGTAGTTTTGTAGTTTCAGGTCTTATGTTTAGGTCTTTATTCCATATCGAGTTGATTGTTGTATAGGGTGGGGGTCTAGTTTCATTCTTTTGCATATGGATATTCAGTTTCCCCAGCACCATTTATTGAACAAACTGTTTTTCCCCAGTGAATGTTCTTGGTGCTATTGTCACAAATCAGTTAACTATAAATACCTGGATTAATTTCTGGGTTCTCTGTGTCTGTTTTCATGCCAGTATCATGCTGTTTTGATTACTACAGCTTTGTAGTATATTTTGAAGTCTGGTAGTGTGATGCCTCTAGCTTTATTCTTTTTGCTTGGAGTTGCTTTGGTTATTTGGAGTCTTTTGTGGGTCCTTACAAATTTTAGGATTTGTTTTGTCTATTTCTGTGAAGAATGTCATTGGTATTTTGGTAGGGATTGCATTGAATCTATAGGTTATTTTGGGTAGTATGGTCAATTTAACAATATTAATCTTTCTGATCCTTGAGCATGAGATATCTTTCCATTTGATTGTATCCACTCCGGTTTCTTTCATCTGTGTTTTGTTGTTTTCCTTGTAGAAGTCTTTCAACCTCTTGGTTAAATTTATTCCTATGTATTTTTTTTGTAGTTATTCTAAGTAGGATTGCCTTCTTGTTTTCTCCAACTAAAGTTATAAGCAAACTGAAGTCATGTATCTCTCATCTCACCTGGCACAATGCTAAGGTGGTAGCATGTGGTCAATATTTGTTCACTTTAATTGAATTTTATCAGGGTCTATTCCTCACACACACACATACACACACTTATACATGCACACGCACACACATATATATGCCTGTCATGCAATATACTATTAATGTTATTCTTGCTTGTAAAGATTGTAATATCATTCTTTTTTTATTTCAGAATATTATGGGGGTACAAATGTTTTGGTTCCATGAATTGCATTTGTACAGTTTGAGTCAAAGTTATAAGTGTGCCCATCACCCAGATAGTGGGCATTGTACCCCGTAGGTGTAATTTTACCCATCTCCTCCTCTCCCCTCCTACTTGCTTGATTTCTGTTGAGTTTTACTTCCACATGTGCACATGAGTGCTGATTGGTTAGTTCCAATTTAATAGTGAGTGCATATGGTGTTTGGTTTTCCATTCTTGTGATACTTAGGAAAATGGTCTCCAGTTTCATCCAGATTGTTACAAAAGGTATTAATTCATTTTTTTATGGCTGAGTAGTGCTCCATGGTATACATATACCACATTTTATTAATCCACTCATGAATTGATGGGCACTTGGGTTGATTCCACATCTTTGTGATTGTGAATTGTGCTGCAATGAACATTCAAGTGCAAGTGTCTTTTTGATAAAATGGCTTTTTTTCCTTGGGATAAATACCCAATAGAGGGATTTCTGGATCAAATGGTAGGTCTACTTTTAGTTCTTTGAGGAATCTCTATACTATTGTCCATAGAGGTTGTCATATTCTTTTAAAATTTATTTTTCTTTGAAGGAAGCTATATTTGAATCTTTCTCTCTTTCTTAAAAAAAAAAAATCAGTATTAAAAGAACTCACCCTGCTCTTGAATCCTGTGTGGTTCAATTTAATGATCCAGAGACTTCATTCCCCATCCTGAGACAATCCAATGTGTTTTGCCCAGTCCATTCTAACTGGATTAGCTGATATGGAATTTTTTTTTTTTTTTAAATAGCAAATCTGGGTTCTTTAGAAGCTCTGCTTGGGCCGGACTTCAGACATCAGCACCAATTGACAGTTCAGTTATTAGCAGCGTGATTCTCAACAACTGCACAAGCCACACCCCTCCTTCCCCAAAACAAATAAAAATGAAATAGCACTAACAAAAGTGTTTCTTAACTTAGGGCTTTGGTCACTCTTAAAGTACCATGTGGAGATAATATAACCACATGACCAAATGTTCCCTCCAGTAAAGTGCTTGTTGCAGAATTGAGTTCTGAGGGTTTGTTTTAACCATGCAGTGCATATGCCATCTGGCATATTTCGCATAAAAATGAAACTGCCTTCATGGCTGAGTAGATGCCAAAATGGAATTGTATAACAGTAATAAGGCCTTTTCTGGTTCATGAATATACCTTAAGTGCTGCTTCAAGCATGAAACTATAGATGATGCTAAAATAGTCATGTTTTCTCTCTTCAGAGGTGCAGTATATAGTACGAAAAGAGTGAAGTCACTCACTTTTATGAACTTAGATCCTAGATACAATTTTTAATGTGGAGGAAAATAATCATAGAAAAATTATTTTTGAAATGTAATTCAAAGCTTTCATTTAACTCTGGGCTTACGCCTCTCCAAAACAGCTGAATTTTGGTGAGAAAAATAAAAAATTCAGACTGAAGACAGGGTTTTTTGCCTTCAGAATGAAAAAAAGAATTCTAAATGTCTAGAGGTTTGGTGTTTCTAGAATATATCAAGTATATAGATGATTGACAATTTCCTCCTCCTTTTCCATTTCTTTAAAGTCATGCTGCCACATCCCAAGCCATGTCCCCTTTTCCACCCTTCCTAAGTGTTCTACATGTCTCAAGAAAAGGTATCTCCTTCACGCCAACCTCCAGGGTGCTCGTGCATGATTAAGGAATTTTAGAACACTGTATCAATTCCAGGGGAACATATCACAGTGGTTGAGGGAGTGCCAGGGATGGAAATAATCCTTCATGGTTAAAGGTATTTGTGGAAAATTCTTTGTTTTTCTGCCACGTTGTACAACCTAATGGTATATTCTCCTCTGTCTATAATAATTTACTTTCTGGCAAACTTGGGACCCACCATTTGTCATGCTTGATGTTCAGCTTTATACTAGAGTGTTCTCTTAATACATCTTTATGCATCTCATACATATTTGTATTCCTTCCGGAATAATTTTAGGCCCAGTAGAGTTTAATAATAAACCTTTCCCTCTGTTATCAGCACCAATGTCTACAGCATCTAAGCAATTTTCAAATCTTTCAAGTCATTTATTCCAAGAACTTACTGTAGTACAAACAGAAGTGCCATCGGCAAAGGGTATAGATTTACCTTTCTGGTCAACTTGCTTCCAATGTATACTCATCCCTTTGCATGCAGTTATAAAGTCATTAGTACTTCAAATGGCACATTCTTATAACGCGTGATGGAACTTTATGTCATGCAACTGCAAAAGATGCTTGGAAACTTGTACTTGCAAACTAGGTTTCTTATTTGCTTCATAATCTAACACTGAGAAGCTGGTTGAGAATTGAGAAGCTGGTTGAGACATTTAGCTGTCTTTTTCAAGGGGGAATATTTTCACCCCTATGCCTGCAGGCATTTTCTGATATCTGTTGCTGGAGAAAGCTGCACATGCTGATTCTCTCCAGCACTTGTCCACACGGGGTTTGCGACTATAATCATCATTAAAAATGTCTCTGAGCTGAGTACAAATGGACTGAGGCTTCTCTTTACTTGCAATCAAATTTCAAACTGTGAGGCAACTAGGTGGTAGATGAGTGAAGAATTAGAATTTAGTAAATGTTCTGCAGGAATTGGTTTAATATCAGAGGTCTTTAAAAAACTATCACTTGGACTTTAGAATACCTGTTCTTTATTCCAAAACATTCTGTGAAGGAAAGCAATAGCATTTTGCTTATAGCACCTAGAATAGAGTGAAACATTGTATAAGACTTCTTACACAGGCGTTTTTGGTTGGAGATGAAAACTTACTACACTAACCCTTCAGTAATTTAGTTACAAGTTTGTCATACATACCTGACTTTGGGTTATCACTCTGAGATTTTTAGTTCAGTTAGGCCTTCAGGGTATAAAGATTACAGCTGATTTGAAGAGCCTGGTCATTATCTCATTTTTCTAGGATTCTAACCATTTTGGAAAATGTAGTCCGCTCATGTGAACAGAAATGAACCTGCTTAAAAGTAATAGCACTGAGATGCCATTATACATATGCATAGAGCTGCCATTTTGCCCCCTTTTGTAACTTTAGATTGGAGATGAAATGCACAATAGGAAGTTGATCCTGTGGGGATGACATCGTATCTGTGGATCTGTAGATTGCCTTATAAGATGAAATAGCTGGGTTTTCAGCTGATTTTGTGCTGATGGACTCACATCTTCCTGAGCACCAGAAAAAAGGCACTGTGGACACAGGAGAGTAGGCATGTAATGTACAATGTGGCACAGACTGAAAGAAATTTAGTGGTGAAAATTATTTACTTATTTTTTCCCCTGCCATCTCCTCAACTGATATGCTGCATTAAAGATAAGCTTGGACTAATCTGCTAGAATTGATAAAGAGTTTTGAAATTCTGAAGACTACATCAGAGCCCCATTCATTAGCACTTAAAAGTTTTAAATTCAATATCTCAAAACGTGCAGGGAGTGTGGGGGATCAAACAGATTGTGGAGGTGGAGTATTATTTGGGTTCAGTCAATACAACACTCAAATAAGAGCGTAAGAAGAGAGAACCACTGTCAACTATTCAATGATATACAGAAACCCAAATCTTTCTTTATATGTCAACTTCTCAGTGTTTGGTATGGGGTACAAAAATATTTCCTGATGGGTTAGTATTTTCATTTTTTCTCCAGATGTTTTAGAGATGTGTAGTTTCAGAGCTAGACTAAAATCTCAAAACAGCATTGCAGAATTTCTGCCACCTATTATTAAATACACCATTATTTATTTATTCATTCATTCAGTTAACAAATGTGTACTGAGCTCTTACCAAGAACTATTTCAAATGCTGGGGATCAGCTGGTAAATAAGTCACATTGGTCCCTTCTGCCTTGGAGCCCACACTTCTCTATGAATAGAAGAAGACTCCAGGGAGAGTTTTTGCCCTGAGAGGATGCTTGATAAACTCACCTGTAGGAATCTTCTCTTCTCCAAGATTCTATTGGTAGTGATCCTGGAAGCCAGCTTTATATGCATAATTCTACCAACCCTTAACTACATCAAGTGCTTTATATTTAGTCCAAAAAGTACTTTTACATGTGTTTTCCAAATTGTGTGTAATCTGCTATTTAATCCATTTGTTGCCTTTACAATTATAGTTTTACTAAATTTCATTATATTTTTTATAGAAGCTCTATTTTATTATTTTCCAAGTATGTCTCATTATTTTCAGTCTCCTATCTCTTTGTTATACTTTAAACAGATACTATAACTTCTATCACCATATAAAGCATAATTATTTTAACCTATCAATTGATAATTCTAATATTTGCAGTTTTCCTGTTTTTTTGCGTGTCTTTTGTGAGCGCATGTTTTAAAGAACATAATTTGTGGGAATTTTTTTGAGGACCAGTTTTAAGGTGCTTTCCTTTAAAAAGAAGTTTCATTTACTTATGAAAAGTAAATATTAATTTTAGACTAATTTTTAACCTTTACCTCCCCCACCCCCATATGAATAGCATATATTCTGGCTGTAACCCATAGGAGTTCAGGCTTGTAAATATAAATTCTCAGCGAAACATTTCCACCTTCCCCTTTCTTCCACCCAGAGCTGAGAGGAGACAGCCAAGTATCCTCATTGTCTTCTTCAACAGAGACTTTTTCCCCTTAGTTTATCTCCTTTCACTGAGGTTCTTGCAAGCTGCAAGTCCTGGCTTTATGTGAGATTGTCCTCTGAATCTATAACATCCCTCCCTCAGGTCTTTGCTGGGTTTAGTATCGTGATGCCTCAGTTCAGATGTTACCTCTTCAAAGAGTCCTGCCCTGACTGTCTGAAGTAGACTTCCTGGTCATGTTATTCTATCTTATTGTCTTCATACTCTTATTGCTACCTGACACTAACTGGTCATCTAGTTTGTTACTTTTTCTATATTTTTGTCAGCTTTCTCAATTGAGACTATACACCACGTGAGTGTGAGAATGTCCTCTTTTATTCATCGTGGTATCCCCAGTACCAGAGATGGTGCTTAGCTGTGGACGAATTTATACTGAATGAGAAAATGATGGGATGAACTAGTGGAACACGTTAACATCATGTATTACCATGACACTCAGTACATTGTAGTTAACTTCCTTTGGGTCCTCACACCCAGGTTCTTTAAGACAGCAACAATAAAAACAACAAGGGGCTGAATACAGTCAAAATAATTGTTGTTCTTTGTAATTGTTTACCTGAGTTCAACTGCCCTTTTTACTCCTTCTTCCATGTGGCCTGGAGGCTCCCTCACGTCGGAACTGGATGGAGTGGAAAGGCAGATCTAGAGCAGTCAGGCTTCCCGCTGTGTGGTAAAGTGAGGGATGAGATTCAGGGCTGGCTGTACTGTGACCTGAATCTCTTCACATATTTGTGTCAAGGTCCTGCTGCCAGATGTATGTCATTGAGGACATGAGGGCCGGGTGTGGTGCTTGTACCCCCTTTGGCCATAGGTCTTGGCAGGTGCTTAGTTCTCTCCAGAGAATCAGAGCATATGAAGACTCCAGTGTCTACATATGAGATGTCCCATGATATGCCAGTGTAGGGGTGGGGAAACTTTTCATGTTGGAAGGCTGCATTAATGTAGCCGTAATCAAGTAAGGCTGCATTCAAGAAACTTCAATCAGATATACTTAAAAATGTATTATTTTGTAAAAATCTAACTACTATGTACTTAATAATTTCGAAAATGAAAACTATTTGTTAATTTTAAAGTTAACTAACTTTTTAATGACTTTGTTGTGTCTGATTTTTGTTGGAAAGCATTTGAATATTTGGTTGCAGCATGGAGGTCTGCAGTTTCAGTTGATCCTCTTGATGGATATCAGTCATTTGTGACTGTAAGGATGTCTTGATTTGGGTTTGGTAGGAGAATGTAAATTTGCACCAATAAGTGGTTGAAAAGCAAGAAAACATTTTTCAGGCATGTTGCCAAAGGCATGGGTATTCTACTGCATTTTTCTGTATTTCAATTGGATCTTTCTTAATATAAAACAGTGACTTTAAAATGTCATATACTGAGAGCTCAATCAATTCCATCTGTAGTTCCTTAGGTTCCTTGGTGATATCAACTAGGTGAGACTGAAATGTTAATTTGAATGTGATGTCATGATTCTCAACATCGGCGAATTGTTCATTGTATTCTCTCTAATTAATAGGTCTATAACCACTGTGTATTCTTCAAATGATTCATATATATCATCCTGCCCATCAATGACCTTTGCTAACTGGGGAAAACGTTCATCTGAAATCTCCTTTTGAAGAACTGCTGTTTTGAAAAAAGGAAATGCTTGGATTTTTTGCCACATATCATATATAGACTTAGTTTTACCTTGCAAAGAAATGTTCAAGTCATTTTGATTTGATATGATATCACCCAGAAATGCTGCATTCCTGTAGAAATCTTCTTTCAATAATTCATATTGCAGGTTCTGTTCTTCATAAAATTTAACTATCTGTTCTCACAGAGATAAAATTTTGGCTAACACCTGTCCCTGTGATAGTCAATGCACTTTAGAATGATACAGCATATCCACACTGAACATACAACTTTAGCATGTTACAAACCTGATGATGCTGTGTTGCATTTGCAAGAATATAGTTAACAATACTTATAACTTATTGCAAAGTGTTATTCAAAATAGTAGCTTTAGCACAGAGATTTTGCTGATGCAAAATACAAAGAAAGAAATGAGAGCATCTGGATCTGTTAATACTCTTTTTACCTGTGCAATAAACCCTTCATGTTTTCCTGTCATGGAAGGTGCACTGTCTGTACAAGCACTTACTAAATTTACCAAATTCAGTCCAACTTCATGACATTTATCTTGAAAGTTGTTGAAGATATCTATTCCCCATGTTCTGTTCGCAAAAGTACCCAAAGTAAATAACTCTTGGTAGCAAAGAAAGTCTTCTGTTATGACCCGAATGAATTATAAAACCTGTGACAAGTCAGTAGTATCAGTTGATTCATCCAAAGTGATGGAATAATATATATTTTCCTTTTGAAGTATTGCATGAAGTTTTTCCTTTAAGTTGAAGGCTAATTCATGCTGCTGATCAGTTATGGTTCTCCTTGAAAGAGGCAGTTGTTTGTACTTTGAAACGTTACCAGGGTGGGTCTAAGCATCCTACAACTTCGACAATGCATTCTTTCACAATTTCTACATCACTGAATGGCTTCCCCCTTTTCCAGAGTATATAAGCTACTTATAAGTTGCTTCAGTGGCATTATTTCTAGGTCTTATTGCTGTTTGAAAGAATTGCCTTTGCTTTTGCTTTTCATCTTTTAATTTCTGCAATACAACCTTTCATACCTCTCCCTCTAATTTAAGATACTTGTGGTCCACATGACTGTTACAATGCTGATGAGCACTGAATTTCTTTAATGTTGATATTGCAGCATCACAGAGCAAGCAAATCATCTTATCTTTAGCAGAAACAAGATAATGTCACAATTTCCGATCCTCATTAAAAAATCAGTTTTCTTCCTTCAGCATTCTCTTGGTCTTCTTTGACATGATGGGCTGTTAAGCAGACAGAATTAAAAAATACTGTTGAGCTGTGCAACTATTCACAAATTACACTTCAAACAGAAACACAGTGCACCATTGTCAAAAGCTGATAACAGACTGGCATACTCAACCCCCATAAACTCTCACCAACCAGCCTCGTGTGGTAGCAGAGCCAGTCAGGCAGGGGAAGTTAGAACTAAATCATGAGCATAGCAGCTGTCAATTTAGCCCTTATGGCTGCTAATGTTCTAATTGTGCCAGTCAATCTGGGAGGATTATTTCATTGAAACTTATTTTATTATTTGGTATTTCAAATATGTTCATTTTAAAAATGAAATAAAAATATAAAAGATGAACAAAAATGTATGGATAAAAATAAAAGGATTTGTTCTGTAAAATTTAGATTCAGTCAAAAGGCCACAATTAAGGACCTAGAAGGCCACAAGTGGCCTTAAGGCTGCAGGTTCCCCCCCGCCCCGTGCCAGCGTATTGCCTCCTATTCCTTTCCTCTTTCCCAAGCCTTAGAGCTGAGTTTTTGTTTATCTTTCTATTTCTAGCTGAGCTAATCCCAGTTTGTAACTTTGACCTGTAAAAATAACCTTGCAGCTATGCCTACTTGATTTCTGACATCTCTATGGCAGCTTCACTGTCTGACTCTAGGTCCCTAATTTGAATCTTCCTGTTGTTTACCCTTGCTATGCTTTGCTTTGATCCTCTCTTATTACAAAGAAGAAGTAAAAAATGTATTTAGGAAGGAAAACAAAAACAAAATCAACCTTGTTGTTGAATACTTTAAACATACAAGCATACTCATTATTAAAATAGCATAAACTCATTAAAATGAGTGTTGAAAATAAGTAAAAATATAGAAGAAAAAATCACTATAATCCAGCCACCTAGTCACGGTTATGGTATATTTCTTTTTGGTTATTTATTTATTTATTTAGTAGATATAGGGTCTCGCTATGTTGTCCAGCCTGGCCTTGAACTTCTGGCCTCAAGCAATCCTCCTGCCTTGGCTTCCCAAAGTGCTGGCATTACAGGTGTGAGCTGCCACACTCAGCATTTTTGGTCTTTTTCTACATGCTTAATTTTATTTTCCCCACTATATATACAATCATAGTGTGTATTTGAATCCTGACCCTTTGCAATTATTATTATATCTTTAAAAATACTTTTGAATATAGTCTGTAATGGCTGCATAGTATTCCAGTTAATGGATATACATTAGTTTGCTTATCCCTTGACCTACTGTGAACATTTGCACTGTTTCATAAGTCACATGTTCATAAAGATTTTATAGACCTGTTATATAATTCAAATTATGTATCATGTGGAATCTCACTCCTGGGAAATAAATCAACCTAGAAAAATCTGTTACTAGTTGAGGCCAGAGTTGCCTGTGAGATGTTCTAAGGAACTGTGCCCTGTATTGGATCACATCCTGGGAAACAGGCCAGGGACAGAGAGGATCACATATTCTGGGCTGGCTTTGTGAGACATAAGCATATGCACAGAGCATAGAAGGTCTTCCTTTATAAAGATTTATCTGGGAGATGTAATCTCACAGAGTGTAGAAAGAATTCATTCCTCAGTGCAAGGGAAACACATATCTATACTTTTCTAAGAAAATTTTTATAGTTCAAGCAAATTCCAAATTACTGGAATGCTCAATCAAGTGGAAATAAAAATAAAAATAAAAGTAATTGGAAATGTCTTTTATATCTCTAATAAGATCCACAAGTGTTATGTTCATATTTGCAAACTTGTGAAGGAAAGCAATATTTTAAAATGACATTATTTCTGTGTCAAGGATGTCATTGTTGCTTGGGTGTTCATTAAAAAAGTAAAGATTTATGATTATTAAAAGTGTGAGATCAGATTTGGCACTGATTCTCCTTTATACAATAAATATATATTTATTTATAAAAATATAAATATATTTCAGAGACTGAATTTAAGTTTGGAGGTAAATAGTTTCATAGGAAGCACATTGTGAAAGTAAGATTAGATTAGTTTATATGTGTCTTAGGAATGTTCTTAAAGGTGCCCTAAGTAAACCATAATTTTTAAAAAACTAAATCATTTTAACATTTCTCTGTGAAACTCATGTTAAAAAATAAAAATTAAATCTGTAGGGGGCAATAATTTGGTCCTGATGGAAAAAAGAAACACAACTATGTTTTATGAAATATCTTTGCTATACTGACATGGAAATGACATCATATTCTTTTTAAAATATCCTTCCGGAGTGGTATAACTGAAAACATATTTTCCTTTGACTTCCTTCCTTCTAACTACTTTTCGCCCTGGCTTTGGTCTTTCTGCTCTTATCTGCCATTCCCTTTGTCCCTTCTACCCTCAATCCCCTCACTTTGATCTGCATTTCCTTACGATTTCCACTCCATTCTTCTTTAATTTGAAACTTCCTTCTTTATTTCTCTAGCATCTTTATTCTACTGTACTTGAATCATCTTTCGAATCAAATAGTAACATTTATTGTGAAAAAGGAAAACAGTGCCAGATGTTGCCCTCTGCCCATAAATAATAAAAACCGCACATTAAACTATTAAAATGCTTTTTTTTCATTTCAAGAAAAGAGTTTTGCTGTATGTCTTCGATTGATGTGGTTGTGTCATAGACTATCTGCTTTTGAAAAATAAAAAAGATGATGGCACATAGTGCTGTTTGCATATATTGATTGATATTTTTATTTAAATAACTTCTCATTAAGTAAGTAAATTTATAGATTTGACTTCTCTATTACATTAAGGGAGCAGACCGGCTAGGTTCAATCAGTCAGGGCTTCATGGAGGAAGGAGATAACACTTGAGATGGTCCTTGAAAATTAAATAAGAAATAATACCTTATATCAGGGATGGCACTTATGTGTCACTCAGATTCTTACTCCTGTACTCACTTTCATGGCAGACATCACTAATCAACCGCAGCACTCTTTCCCGCTGAACATGGATATGGCTGACATTCTTTCTAAGCATTACAGGTAGTCACTGTAATTTAACTTGTTGTGTTCCTTGAGTTGAAATTGATTTGTCCTCTTTGCTTTAGACTGTAGGTCTAATGACCTTCTATCTCACAGCTGCTATGACACATATAACCTAGGAGGTAGGTATTATTTCAAGAATTTTAGAGGAAGAAATTTTTGCAACTTGGAAGGATTGAAGTAATTCACCAAGGTCACACAATTGGTAATAGGGATAATTCAGGTTTTCTGATGGCAAATTCAATGTTCTGTTCTCTATACCACAGTTACTTAAAGAGCTAACTTTGGATATGTGCTTCAGAGATCTCCTAAAGAAATAGCTACTAAATGGCAAAATAAGTAATGTAAGATTCAGGGAATCTTTCTTTCTTTCTCTCTCTCAGTTGGTTCTTTCTTTCTTTCAAGCTTATCACTACTGATGAACCAAGAAACCAAGTCATAGCAGTTAATGGAAATGGATATATCAGATCATTTATTGTTACATTAGAAATCCACAACAGTGCCTTAAGGGAAGGGAATGAATCAGAAAAAGGTCATTATTTTAAAGCTTGGAGGGTTCCTGAGGAGGATTCCTGAGGAGGCTTAGATGTGAGTGATTCCAAAAGGCCACTGTAATGCACCTAAGAAAAACATGGAGCTTTTCCATGTTAAAGTAGACTGGCCCTACAGCAATCCAGGGAGCAGTCCCCATCCCTGATCCTGTCTGTCTTCCAGGTCCCCATGTCCCTCTGCCTTTTTCACATAGTGAGTGGCAGAAGGACACTACTTTTCCAAAAGTATCTGGGCAGAGATTTCCCCAGCCAGCATGTAAAGTAAATGTTTATTGGATCAAGTAGGTATTTGACTCTACAATTGTGCAGGGAACTTGTTTTGAAAATATTGTCTTGAAGAGATTAATGCTTACCTAAGAGTGTAAAATATCATATACACCATATTTTATGCTGATGAGTCAGTACTATTTCCATATAATTTTAATGAATCTTTTCCCAAAGAATTATTTGTAGAAATGGGTTGTTTAAAAATCAATTATGTGAAAATTAAGGTCCTCGCTGCATCTCATTCTGTTTGAAATCAACAAATTTGAAAATCAATATCTATATTATTCATCATCTCTTAAAGAGATGGAAACTAAAATTTAATTTGAGAAGATGGGATTTGCTAATTGATCTCTCTGGAGTGAAGTATTGAGGAAATGAGAATATAAATAGGTTTAAGAAAAAGGACTTATGTTGTAATATAAATTTATGAAAATTAATATTATCCATAACTCTATTATATAAGAACTAATATTATTCGTTCTTATGGCTTTTAAGCCTTTTTCAAAGTAAAAATCATACTTGTATATGTCAATGTGAACATTAGAATTAAACATGCTTTTGGAAATAAATAATTGTTAGGCTTCCCCAGATCCAGAAATCCTAATACAAGGAAATAAAATCCAAGGCTTTGCAAGCTCATGATTGCATTTAAATCTTTCATTTCTGGGAGATTGAACAATATCGCGCTATAGGCTATAAGTGAGCAAATGTGTATCGTGTTTGTTTCAGGGTCTCTATCTGGGGAGTTGGCACATATTCCTCAGAATCAGAAATAGCTTCATTTCTCCCATAGAGGAACTTCCTGTTCTTAAAGAGCAGAGGGAAGAGAAGTAAATACACAATATTCACAGGTAATTAGAGAGCCGCAAAACTATGTTTTAGGCAGCGGATAGGTCAGTAAATGTTTCTTTTGTTGAAGAACACATTAGCTTTTCTTTTTACTTTCTAGATCCCTTGGGGAAAAAACACAACAAAGTCATACCCAAGCTATAGCTGCCTGAGCGCCCTTGTCTTCTTGATCAAATTGAGAGTTTGTATCCTTACTTTCAGGACTCTCTAGCTTTCTATTCTTATCTACCATGATGAGGATCTGTAAAGCAGATGTTCTGGTATAAAGCTGTGTGCCTGGAATTATTTTACCCCCTCTCAGTAAATCATCCTTCTCCAATTCCTTTCCAGGAAGCCCTCCTTCTCCTTTTGGAAAACACGAACACAGTTGACCACTATACCCTAGGGAAGGTGGGGGACCAGTGGGATGCATTTCTCTCAGTTTCCAGTGCCCCTTACCCCACCACCCACACCTGTGATCTTTGAAATGAACTAATCAAAAAATATTCTTTCATAATGAAAAAAAAAAACCAGAAAGGAAAAGAAAGTCCTTCAGATGCTATGTGACATATGAGGCACTTTAGGACAGAGTCCAGAACTGGTGTGTTTTCAAGCAGAGGCTGCTGTGACCTACCTGCCCTCTCTGTACCTCCAGGGCACATCCAACAGAAGGGACAGGAGCTGACAGCTGCCATCATTGCTCCTCACTAGGGAAATCAATCAAAAAACAATGTCTTGCCCATCCTTGTTCTAGCCCTAACAGCAGCCTTGCCATCCCTTGGCTTACACTAGTCCCACATAACCCAATATTTTAGGGAATTTCCCTTTGGGGAATATAATAGAGATTGTTTGCTGAAGAGTCTTAGAACTTGTGGGAACAAAGGTACTCTCTAGATTGGCCAGATGTACTTCTTACTTGCTAGAAAACTATCCGACTCCTAATTTCACTTTCACAGTATGTCTATTGCCACTGTCGGCCGGGTGCCCAGGCAAACCTAATTAGATACACAGGGGTGAACATTTTACTTTCAGTCAAGGGAATATTCCTTCTGGATAAATCACTGTGGGACCCTGAAAAATAATGGTGTTTGGCTCGATTTTAAAAGAACCGAATGAGCCCTCGGATTGTTTGCCTTTATTTGATACTTTAACACAGGATACAATCTACTAGATATATGGTTGGGGAGTCTCTTTCTTTCTTGAGGACAATTTTTAAACAAGTGTTCTAAACCACAAGGGTCTGTTTGACTAAAATTAGAGTGCAGCTATGTATCCTCTCCCAATTTTCTGTAATTCTCTTTATATGATGAAAGAAATCAATTTTCCCCCTTCCCTTCTTATAAGACCGAACATTTTGCAAACAGTACTGTCCTTTCAGCAAGAAAGACTCAGGACACTTATTTTTTGAAAAGCTAGTTTATATCATTATTTGCCTGAATCTTACGGTATATTCATTTCATGTAGGTTTCTTCCATATGAGTGGGTACTTGGGGAGAGCTATAGCTATGGGGTGGCCACAGAAACTTTCTAGTCTGACTCACTGTGTCTGCTCAGGACTCATCCTTCTCTTGTGTGGCTATAGCACTGTTTGTCAGCCTCTGACCTCTAGTCTTGACCAACTGTGGACAAAGAAAGCCCCTTTCCTTAGGCTTGGCCCTACCCAGTACCTGATCTGGTGCTAAGCAGATCAAAGAAGACATGGGGAGTCTCTTCTCCAGCAATAGGCAGGGTCTAGAGTTAGCTGTGCTTATGTAGTCTGATGTTCAGTGTGATCGAAGTAAACTCACAGCTGCATCTTCAGAGAGGCTCAGCCTTTCCCTAAGCCCTGCTTTGTTGATCTGGTCTCAGGTTATGGTTTAGTATTTCAGTTCTCCTGCAGGAATTGGAAGCCTAGTCCAACTCTAGCTTGCTTGGACAGAGCTTCTACCTTCTCTGGTCCTGCTGATCTTCTTCCTGAAAGCCTGGACTTTGTCCTCAGTCAGCATCATCTAGTCCAGATTTCAATTAACTGGTCTCCAGCTCCTATTTGCCTTGTGCTGAAAGATACTTTGCCTTTTCATACCAATTTCCTTCAAATATTGCTTGGAGTCCATGTTTAAGCCTCATGCATCAAATTAAATTGACTTAGATTTTGATGACAAAATTTATTGAGCCCAAGTTCACCCACTCTTACACAACTGTGCTGGGCTGGTGGATAACCTTATTCACCTCTTCAGGCTGATCTTACATAGCTTGCTCTTTCTATCCTCAAACTCTGACATCATGGTGTGCCTGGAGGCCAAATCCTTGTAGCATTACTAATTCTTAATTTTTTTTTCTGTCTATACTTCTGGTCTTGCCTCAGTGTCTAGGGTGACATTGCTTGTAGAATGGCTGGTGTTGATGAGAGAGAAAGGGGGAGGAATGTATTAAATGATTTTATCCAAAGAACATCACAGTAGAGATAAGAAAAGTAGGTTCTCTTTTCATGTTTGCTACTTAATAATCAGGGACCTTAGTCACATAGTGGTGGATCTCCCACTTCCAGTGCTAGCCTCATTAACAGCAGACATGATTCCCATCTAATTCCTGCCTCACCTTCCTTGGAGGGAGTGACAAACATGATGCTTTTGTTTTGTGGTAGTATTCAGGCAATGCTATAACATGGGTATATCATGAGTTGAAAGGTCTCAGGGGGGACACAAGGAAAACTGCCTCTCAAGTTCCACCAGCTGACTCACAAACCAAGCTACTCACAATAGAAGGACTCTGTGCTGGGCATTACATGCAAGCAACTGACTGATCATTTTAGTCTTCCTGGAATGCTACTACAAAATACCATGAACTGGATGGCTTAAACAACAGACATTTATTTCCCATAGTTCTAGAGGCTGAGAAGTCCAAGATCAGGGTGCTAGAATGGTCAGGTTGGGGGTAGATCCTTTTCCTGGCTTGCAGATGGCTGCTTTCTTGCTGTGTCAAAGAGATCTGGTCTCTTCTTCTTTTTATAAGGACACTGATTCCATTACGCAGGCTCCTCCCTCATGATCTCCTCTAAACCTAATTACTTCCCAAAGGACCCACCTCCACCTAACATCACATTGGGAGTTAGGTTTTCAATATGACTTTTGGGTGGGGCACACATTCATTGTATGATACTAATCTAAATCATTCATCAGCTGAGTTATGTCCCTGCTGCCAAACACTTCTAAAGGTATACTTGATACTGTTGTTTCACTTGCATGATCTGTGCAGCTTTTGTTCTGGTTAATTATTCTATTTTCATTTTTTCTCTGCTCCCAGGGAAATTTTCCTGCCTTGTAGGCATAAGCAAAACTCAGCCACGTATTGTAAAGTAGATGCAGCCTACTTTTAACTCCTTTCTTTCCAGCATTCTCCTACAACACCCAGCCAGAAGTGACTTCGCCCTCCTCTGAATTACCATTGCACTCCGCCAGCAGTTTAAATTTTGTAGCATGCTCCATGGGCATCATTCCACTTTTGGTATTTAGTGCATGAAAAACAAAAAAGTGGTTGTAATAATATGAACATTCACAAACTGTATGTTGAATGGATGAATGAATGAATGAATATTCCATTTTCAAAATAAGCCTTTTATTTTAGAATAGTTTTAGATTTACAAAAAAATGGAGAAGACGGTGCAGAAAGGAATATACTCAGCACCCAGTTTCTGCTATCATTAACATCTTACATTAATATGGTATATTTGTCACAATTAATGAACCAATATCAATGCATTATTATTAACAAAAGTGCATACTGTATTCAGATTTTTTTTCTGTTTTTCCCGAGATTTATTGATATATAATTGATAAATAAAAATTATAAATATTTAAGGTGTACAATGTCATGTCTTGATACATGTATACCTTGTATCATCATTACCACAATCAAGCTAACTAACATACCCATAACCTCACCTAGTTACCATTGTGTGTGTGTGTGTGGGGTGAGAACATTTGAGATGTACTCTCTTATCCAAGGGATTAGATCTTTGCTAAAGGGGAGATTTTGGTCAAAGGGTATAAAATTGTAGTTACAAGATGAGTGAGTTCTGGAGACCTAATGTACAGCATGGTGACTATAGTTAAAAATAATATATTGTATACTTGAAATTTGCTAAGATTTCTTTAGTTTTTATCTAATGTCCTTTTTTGTCTTTTAGAATCCCACACAGTGTGCCACATCACATTTAGTCACCATTTCTCCTTAGGTTCCTCTTGACTGTGACATTTTCTCAGACTTTCCTTGTTTTCTTATGACCTTGATAGTTTTGAGTAGAACTGGTTAGGTGTTTTATAGGGTTGTCCCTTAATTCGGGTTTGTGTTCTGTTTTACTCATGGTTAGAGGTTTTGGGGGAAGAAGGCCACAGAAATAAAGTACCCACACTTAAGGGCTGGGCAGTTATGTTCCACCTCCTTGAAGGCAAGCATATACATAAAGCATTTGGAATTCTTCTACATGGAAGATTTATTTGTTCTCCCCATTTATTTATTTATTCAGTCATTTATTTAAACGTGGACTGTGGGTGTTTTATACAATTGGGTAATAACTTAATCTATTTTTTTTCACAACTAGGTCAGAAGCTCCTGGGTTGTTTGAACAGATTGATGCTTCTATCTGTCCCTGATTGCCTGACACAGAACAGATGCCCCCAAATAAACAATTGTCATTTGATAGAACTAAAGTAAGAATTAAGTTCCCAATATCGGTAATGATATACTAAAGCGGTATAACCGGTCTGTTGACATTATCTTACTATACTTAACTGCCCTTCTGTAAAAGATGTCAGAGGTTGAAAGACCCTTAGAAAGCATTTAATATAACCCTCTCATTTACAATGGTAAAACTTAGGACTGGGGGGGAAATTTATGGACCCATATGTGAGATAAGAACCCAATTTTCCTGACCTCTGAAGTGATGCTTTTTAGACATAATACGTGCCATAGGACCTACTACAGTGTCTAGTAGGTATAATGTGCTCAATGCAGGTTGATTAACTCTGCACCTGTAGGCAAAAGTTTGCCATTGAAGAGATTTTCTCTGTTCTGTTTTTCTGGCAAAGTGAATTTGGACTTTTAGAAGATCTCTGAGGCATAAATGCAAGAAGGAAACTGGATGGTATTGAAGTAGACCAGATGAGATACTCTGAAGTCCTGAGTGGTAGTGGAAAGAGAAGAGCAGATATATTGAGAGGAATTTCAGAAGCGTAATTAGTGTAATCTGGTTGCCAATTAATATAGAGGGTAAGGAATTAGGAGATTCTGAAGGTGACTCTGAGATTCTTGGCTTGGGCGACTATATGGAAAGTGATGTCACTAATCAAGACATAGTAGGTTTGGAAGGGAAGGTGAACTTGTTAGGTGTGAGATACCTGGTAGGCTTTTAGTACTTCTGATAGGCAGAAGGAGATGTGCATGGAGTTTAGGAGGGAAGTTCAAGCCCATGGCATCAATCCAAAAGTTAATGTCAACTGGTTTATGAAGCCATTAGAGGGGGTGATATCACCAAAGAAAAGCAGAGAAAAGACAGAGACCTGAATATCTGAATTCACTAGAGCTAGAAGACAGAAGAAGGAAAAGGAAGTAAGGAGAAATGATCAGAGAACCCAAGGTGGAGTTGTGTGGAGAAGCCTGGTAAAGAGGGATGGAGATCAGGTAAGACAGGATTCAAAAGAAGCTATTGGGGATGGCAATACTCAGGTCAATGGTGACCTTAGCAAGAGTCCTGCCTGTGGAGAGGTAGAGGGCTTTATGTAAAAAAGCCAGACACTGCAGAAATAGAGAGCTAGATAGATACACAACATTTTCATTATAGTTCTTACTGGCTCAAATACCCTTCATTTCCAAAGATTAGAGACAATTACACGAGAAAGGTTTTAAGTTAAATAAGAAGAATGTCTTAATTGTTTTCATGAGACATACAGATGGGTTAATGGGGTTTTTAAATCTCTCATTTGGGAGTTTCAAAACGAAAGATGTTGGCATTTTAAGCTAGAATAAGTCTTACATGAATGAAGATGGTGTCTGAATTCCCCTTTAAGCTTTAGGCTCCTATTCCATAAAGTTGAACTTATAAGACTACAAGGAAGTAGTTTTTATTTTTGTAGTGTACTCAGAGGATAAATTTGCCCTGTCTGAAAATATTGAATTTTCTAACTAGTTGATTTATTCAGAGGTCTCTGAATATTTCAGTATGTAATCAATGGCACTTTTAATAAACCATAAACCATGTTTACCACCTTATTTATTGAATTTAATCAAAGTGACTTGATGGCTAACTAGTACAGTGATTTTGACAGGCCTCAGACATTGGTTCTAATTACTGGAAACCATAATGCAGCAAGATGATAGGATGATTGTATTCTTGAAAAATGTAACAAAGGAAAGCAACATAAAAATTTTTTTGTTTAGTTTGGAGTCGGGGTTTGCCTGGAAGATAGAAAGTAGTCCAACATTGTGAAAACTTGCCTGTGACTTCTCACATCTTTTAGGCAGGTACAGGAGACACAGGACTCCTCTTAAAGAATGGCCTTCACAACTCCTCACAGCCTCATTGCTGTTTTTGCCCAGGGGTGTAGATAGATTCAAAGGTCATCTGCGTCTTAATACCCCGTTTCTCTCCTTTTGGAGTGGTTTCAGTTTGAGTTAGAGTCATTAAGATGAGGCAGCTCCTCAGTGGAGCTGAAAGAATCAAAAAAGCCTTACACCCCCACAGAGCCTTTTGCAATGCTCTGGGCCTTAACACTCCAAATGATTTGATTATGTTTGGTTATAGTCGCAATATTGATTCAAAGCAGAGGTGGCCAGGAAGGGTTGAACTGTGCTTTATATTTCCTTGTAGTCATATAGATCAGAGTCTGTTACTTCTACATCATCTGTAGGAAAGAATCGCCATCATCTTTCTAAAAACAAAAAGCACTGCAAAAATTTTATAGACCTTAAGAGAGCTTTGAAAAAACTGGTTGGCACAGTAATAATTTGGTTTTCACGAAGCAGTTTTCTTTGGTGAATAAATAGCACTGTGTTACGCACAGAATAAAGCTCACTGAAAATCCCTGTATTTGGTTTTGACAAGTTCACTGAAAAATTGACAAAAGAAACATTTATTTTAGACAGTGCTAGCCAATTCAATAAAGATTCTGGTGAACTAAATTTTTAAGTTTTTTGGCCCAGAGACTGGGAAATTGTTTTCAGTACTTCTTTATATTTACACATCAAGTACCCATAGATGAATTGCAATCAATAATATATAACCCTTTGGGATAAAGAAGACTAGCGTGAAGGACCAAGGTGGTGTTTTCTACTCGCACTTGGTGTGAGTCTATCAATATCAGGGGGGAAAATACACCCTAGTGAACAACAGCCTAGAGTTCATTCCCACATTACAAACACTCAGTGCAATGTTCTAGAAAGAAGTTCCATTGGTAGAGGTAACATAGTATATGCATGTGATGATTAAGTGACCCATAGCTTTTCCATTTCTGGGGACCTCGCTATGTGCCTCATCCCCAGGTCATTCACTGTCTCTAGAGAGGAAGCAGGAGACAAGCATGTCTCTGAACCATGAAGTTTCTAGCAGGAATGTTCACGGCTGGATTGCCTCTGATTCCAGCCAGGGCCTCAGTGGTTGCCTTTGTCCCATATCTGTTTGTGAATAGGGAAGGGAGAAACAGGCAAACAACCCTGAGAAAAATTAAAGAGAAAAAAATGAAATGTGGTGCTTTGCTATAAGACCCATACTTTCTTAGGGAAATTAGAAAGATAAATGAAAATGAGTTTTATATCATTTTATTCTGAAAGTGCAGTTTATTTATATTTATTAACTTCCATGATAATACGATAACTTTGACAGGACAGTTATATAAAAGCAAATGTGATTTAACTAAAATGGCATTGTACTAGCTTCAAACAAAGCAAACATTTGACACAAGATGGAGGAAAGAGAAAACCCTTTTTTTGTTGCCCCACATAAATCATAACACATTGGAAATAGAAAATGCCTTTAATGAGTGAACAATGAAGTTATAAATGAAAAAAAATTCTCATTTAATGGTAAGATCTTTTATAAGTACAAGCACTGCGAGGAAAGGAGTTACTGCTGAACTCTTCCTACTTTCCATAGTGGTGTATATTCAATAAATACTTTTCGAATGAATAAACTGCATTCCAGAAAGTTTTAATAATGGTTTCCTTGTTTAGGTGGACTTTTTCAAAACAGATTCTTTTCATACACTGAAAGGGAGATTGGGAAGTAGATTATAGGGTGCAAGGGAACAAGAGTCAGAAAAGGAGAGAGGGTCAGGGACAGGGAGTGCACAGGAGGCTGGGTGTTCTGGGAGACTTGTTTTTTTGGTGGTATGGTTCCAGGTCCAAAAACCTCATACTGTGAAAATAAATGACCCTTAGCATGCGATGTCTAGACCCGAGCAGCTCCAGCTTTGGACCCACTTTGTCCTTAAGAGCATTCCCCAATCCCTGAGTGATACTTTTTAGGATGGTAAAGATCAGTTTGGGGATCCTGTCTAATTTATCACCCCCTGAACACAACTGAACTTTAGCACTGGCTTGGCAAAATTTTTCAAGGTCAAGAAGGAATTTTCCAACGTGCTCCCCAACCCCATGTGCAATTTTTAAAACCTTTCCCTGGCATTTAAGTTTTATTCAATAGGACTTCATTAAAGTTAAAGATCTAGCAAAAAAAACCTTGCCTGGGTGGAGTGAAGCCTGTTTTCCTTCATTGCAGCCACGGGCATAAAAGATGCTTATGAGACCGTTTTGGGGGTGTAAAGAAAGCTGGAGAGTTTGGGATTACTAGAGGAGAGAAAGAAGAAATTGGAGGGCTCAGAAAATCTGAAACCTTTAAAGTTTAGCCCAGACCTCACCATAAGTACTAAGGGTGATAAGACAAACCATGAGGAGGCATTTATGCCTCATAGAGGCAGCTAAACAGAACTTCTTTACACTAATGTACTGCAGATTTCTTAAAATCCCCACTGATCTAATCAAGAAACAAAAGTTGGCTTTACTCTGTAGGTGGCTGTTTGTAAAAGGGAGAAAAGGCTCTTCATGTCTGTCTTTAAGCTACAACCTTCCCTTCCTCCTTCCTTCCTTCCCTCCTTCTCTCCCTGTCTCTTTTCCTTCCTTTTATTCATTCCTAAACATTTTCTGAGAACCTACTGTGAAGATGTGAGATAATCTGAGGTAAATAAGACACAACTCCTACCTTTATGGAAATAAATATGCAAAAAGATATTCAAAATATTCCTGAATGTGTAGTGTCCTTCATTCTGAGCAGGCTCGCAGAGGGGGTCGTGGAAGGGGTGGAGCACTTGGGCACCTGAAAGATGGGCACATGGACAGTGTGGGCAAGAGGGCAGCTGGACCTTTTGTGTGCATGAGGTTGGGTATTTTAAACAAAGAAATGGAACACAAAGTTAATGACTCTGGCATCTTATATGAACTATGAAAGCTTATATTGAATATATTGTATTTCAAAGGAAAGAAGTTGAACATACAAAGGAGGAGAAGCTTACATCCTAGTGTCTGACGAAATTTCACATTTATTATTTCCATTAGCCCTCACAATAACCCTAAAAGACATGCATGTTCCCTCTGTCTTTTCAGTTGTAGAAACTAAGGCTCAGAGAGACGTTCATTAATTGTCTCAGCTAAACTGTGATGGTAAATACTGGTCTGTCTTAGTCTCACATTTCTTTGGGATGGGGAAATCTGAAAACAAATTAAAATGGATTAGACAAGTATCTCTTTGGGGTGTCTTCTCATAATGCTGGGGATATGATGGAAATGGCTTTTTTATTTCTCGTGCTCTAATGCACACAACCAATCCCATTAAAATAAAAATTATACAAGTTCTTTTAATATCATGTACAGTGGGCAAATAGTTATTTTTCACTGCAATCCTCAAACTTATCCAAATCTCAACCATCCCAGGGCAGACTCAGATATAACTAGATATCCCCCAAACTGAAAATAATAGTAACCAGTCAAAGAAACATTGTTATGAATCCAATCTAAATCATATTTCATATATGCCTTTTATCAATACCTTCTGAAATAGTTCACTGAATATTTTAGAAGAATTTCCAATTACAATGTCATCGTCTTGCCATTCCTTAGTGCTTAGCCCTCTAATTTGAGATCTACTGGAGGGCAACATTTGCAAATTAGAAACATAATTGAAATCTACTGCTGAATAAATTGATGTTTACCACTACATAAAATTAGTGCAATCATTTCAAATGGTATGGAATCTATTTTCTTCTCACTTCATTGGCTTCTTGTTTTTTTTTTTTTTTTTTGGTAGAATTGTAGTTGGCGATGACTCTCAAAAAACCAAACTTTCTCCTTTGATATTCTCTCAAATGAGCATTATGAGGAAAGGAATAGTGACATTGCTGATGAACCACAGGATGCTGTGGACTTCCGTGATGGTTGGTCTTCCCTAGTTCCCTGAATTTTGAATCAAACTGAGTTAAGGATATTGCTGGAGACTAACTCTCTCTGAACGGACTTTTAAAAATTGAATAATTGAAAGACATGAACAAAAAAAGACATTTACACTTAGACTAGTACAAAAACAGGGCTAAACTCATCGGTGTTAAGTTACTGATTGAATTCAAAGTTTTTAAAATAAATGAACTCTGAAAGACACACTGTTAAGAGAATGAAAAGGTAAGCCACAGATTGGGAGAAAATATTTTCAAGTCACATGCCTGATAGATATCCAGAATGTATATATCCAGAACACGCAAAAAACTATTAAAACCAAGCAAAAAGAAAACAACCCAGGCTCCGCGCAGTGGCTCACGCCTGTAATCCTAGCACTCTGGGAGGCCGAGGCGGGAGGATCGCTTGAGCTCAGGAGTTCGAGACCAGCCTGAGCAAGAGCGAGACCCCGTCTCTACTAAAAATAGAAAAAATTAGCTGGGTGTGGTGTGTGCACCTGTACTCAGGAGGCTAAGGCAGGAGGATCCCTTGAGCCCAGGAGTATTGAGGTCGCTGTGAGCTAGGCTGATGCCACAGCACTCTAGCCCGGGCGACAGAGACTCTGTCTCAAAAAAAAACAGAAGGAAAAAAAACGGAAAACAAACAACCCAGTGAAAAATGGGCAAAGATCTGAATGCACCTCCCCAAAGAAGATATCCAGAAGGAAAATAAGCACGTGAAAAAGTGCCCAACATAATTTGTCCTTAAGGAATTGCAAATTAAAACTAGAATGAAATATCATTACATATATATTAGAATTGCTAAAATCCAGAAATCTGACAATATTGGTGATGCAGAACAACAGAAAATCTCATTCACTGCTGGCAGAAATGCAAAATGGTACAGCTACTTTGGAAGACATTTTGGTAGTTTCTGACAAAGCTAAAATCTTACCATATGTGGGACTAGATATTTACCCACTGACTTGAAAATTTATATGCAGGGATGTTTCTAGCAACTTTATTAGTAATTGCCAAAACTTGGAAGCAACTAAGATGTCCTTCAGTAGGTGAGTGCATAAACTATAGTCCATCCATACAATGAAATATTATTTAGTGATAAAAAAGAAATGAGCTATCAGCCACAACGAGACATGGGGAACCTTAAATGCATACTGTTAAGTGATAAAAACTGGTTTGAAAAGGCTACTTGCTCCATGATTTCATTTTTATGACATTTCGAAAAAGCAAAACTGTAGAGATATTAAATAGTTCAGTGGCTGCCAGACCTTTGAGAAGGGAGTAGTATCGGATAGGTGAGGCACAGGGGATTTTTTAAAGGTAGTGAAACTATTCTATACGATATTATAATGGTGGATCTATGACATTACACATTTGTTGAACCCATAAAACTGTACAATACAAAGATTGAACCCTAAGGTAAACTATGGACTCTAGACAATGTGTTAATATTTGTTCAACATTTGCATCACACTAATGAAATGTGTTAATAATAGGAAATAACATGGAAACTGTATGCAGGCAGGAAAAGAGGTGTATCATTTTCTGTACTTTCTGCTCAATTTTTCTGCAATCCTAAAACTGCTGTAAAAAATAAAAATTTATTAATTAAAACAAAAGGTGCTGACCTAAGTAACTTTGGAAATGAGTGAAGACTTTAAGAGTAAAGACAAAAGGAACTATATATGATCACTGTAGCCTAGTTGATAAAGTCATAGGGGTACAGATTAACAAATCTGAAACCACTATTCATGTATCCTAGGATTGAAGAAATAAGTACATGTATGTCTGGATGGTGGGAGCTAGGTTTCTCACTGTTGCAATGGGAGGTTACAGTTAAGCAAAGGGGGAAGGCATGAATAAATCATTTTGTACTGGATTATAGTTGGATACATCGATATGAACTCATGTTTAGTTTAATGTAGATACAGATGACTAAATGTAGAAATAATTATAGATATGTGCATATGCGTGAGTTATTACACATACATATATTTCTAAGCTCCATTTGCTGAGAGGGCTACAAGTAATGACACCCCAGTTGCAATGTGCACACCCAGAGCCCAGACCTTGGTTTCTGGTATCATTCTCCAAGTAAAGGAACCAGGGCTTCTTGTAGAAATGGCTGAGTAGGGGCAGGAAATACACAAAATGTGCTTAGACTATATTATAGTACCAGAAAATAAGGAAGAAATAAAAATCTGTTGGAGGTATGTCAAAAGGATGCAGGAATCAACTGAAAGAGCTCCTAATGGCTAACATGGGAACAACTTGAGCAGCAAAATAAATAACATTGTATTATATTATAATACAACGTATAAAATAATTACTCATGAGTTC
This sequence comes from Daubentonia madagascariensis, assembly GCA_023783475.1. Taxonomy (NCBI): domain Eukaryota; kingdom Metazoa; phylum Chordata; class Mammalia; order Primates; family Daubentoniidae; genus Daubentonia; species Daubentonia madagascariensis. The sequence continues at coordinate 30,557,659 of JAKFHU010001035.1, read as the reverse complement.
ATACTGCCATAAATATATGATTGAATAAATAAATGAGAATTAATAAAAGAGAGGCAATAGACAAATCTTCTATGTAGAATTCCAAAAAATTTACATAGATACTTCATTCTCAAGAAGGTGGAACATAACTCCTTGACTCCTTAAGTATGGGCAAAACATTGTGACTTCCTTCCAAAGAGTACAGTGTAGAAAAAATGGGGAAAGAATTACTAATTACCTTGTAGTGCAGAAAGTTGAGAAATACTATCTCAGCCACGTGATAAAGCTTAATATCAATAGTGATGTCACATTGATAGTAGGTACCCCTGATATGATGTGCTAAGAATGGCACTTTACCTCTGTGTCTTCCTCCCAAAATCCCATAATCCCAGCCTAACCATGAGAAAAATCTCAGACAAATTGAGGGTCATTCTACAAAACACCTGACCACTATTCCTGAAAGTCATCAAAAAACAAAGAAAGTCTGAGAAACTGTCACAGTAAGTAGACATGAAAATTAAATATAATGTGGTATATTGAATGGGATTCTGGAACAGAAAAAATGACATTAGATAAAAACTAAATAAATATGAATATAGTATGGACATTAGTAATAATGTATTAGTAATGATGTGATTTTATTATGTGACATTATTTTTGACAAACATACCATATTAGTATAAGATTTTAATAACAGAGGAAACTGCATGCAGGGTACACGGGAACTCTGTGTACAATTTTTGCAACTTTTCTGTAAATCTAAAACTACCATAAAATAAAAAGCTTATTAAAAAAACCCCATACAAACAAACAAAAAAGAAGAGTGTGAACATGAGCATAACCTGGATCAGGATATAAAATGTTCAGGAAGTGATTGTAATAATATCAACACAAAGGCAAAGGATGACCAAAAAAATATCAAGATGGAAGTATTTACAGAACTGTGGGATGACTGTGAGCATTTTGGTTTTACGTCTGTTTGGGGATATACTCCACGTTTGGGAATTATCCTTGGTATATATGAAGATAGGGTTTAATTACTTTCCTTGTATACTTCCCTTTTTTGATTTTATCATCATTGTCCTATTTCTGGTAGTTTTTACTTTATATATTCCAAAATTACCTTTCCATTCTTATCTCTTACTCATTTAAATAAACTTATCTTCCAGGTAAAGTGGTCTACTTACCACCTGCTAAATATGCACAAAGCCCCTTATGCTCAAGTTATTCTCCTCACCTGAATGTATTTTCCTCTTGTAGTTCCAACCATCTATCAACAAGAATTCTTTGGCTTTCCCTGATTTCCCCAACTGGAAAGGATCCCATCCTCCTCTGACCCCCAAAGCCACTCTGTACTTCTCACATCAACCATATACTGCTTTGTATTATGGTATTTTATATATAGCTTCCCTATTGGCTATTAAATGCTTTAAGGATGAGGTCCCGACTTTTACGTCTTTGCGGTCCCCTTGGCTCTCTTCATAGATATTTACAAAAGATTGATCTAATGAATGTTATCGATGTTGGACAGTCATTTTCAGTTAAGGACAAAACTTGAAACCAATATCAGCTGAACTAAATTAAAAATAAAAATTTTGATTATTCATAACAGAAGTCATTTGATGGAAAGGGACTGCCAGGTTTTCCCCACATCTGTTGTTATTGTGGTCTCTCCTTTTGCAATTGGTAATGCACTGAGTCAGTGCATGTCAGGTAATGCCTCTTGTGTGTGAGCCATTATTACAATAATTAATAACAATGGCAGCTCAGTTGATAGGAACTTGGCAATGTGTGTATCCTTATCTTCAAAGCTCCAAATGGTTTGGAATTTGGCTTTTTGTGAAACCGTTTACAGGAAAGTGTGTGTTTAGAATCTGTTCCCAGCTCAAAGACTGACCCTTATCTCTACAGTCCTTAATGAGAAAGTGTCTGACAAATTGACTGGCACCCTCCACTCCTCCGCATAATTCCCCTTCCTACCAAATGAGTTTCTTGTAGTCACTACTTCTAACTCAGAAACTGTTGAATGATGAACAGTTGAGGCCAGTGTCTGAAGCTTCAGAAAGCCTCTTCAACAGGCAATTTCACAAAGTAAAATTAACTTATTAAAAAGGTGGGAAATCAATCAATCTTTTCTTTTTCATTGGGTCAATTAACTATTTGATGAGTTTTACTGAATTGACTGATGTTTTTAGTACTTCATAGCTGCCCAAAAAGGAATCTTTATGATGACACTCCATGGAGTTCTTTCATTTAATGAAATATAGTTCCACAGAACAGCAATGCAAATAAACAAAAATAAAATATATTATCAATCTCCATAAGTATTATTTAAATCTATTCATAAAGCTTCTAATTAGAATTTATTATTCATGTATTTATTAACTTAGTAAATATTCAATAAATAGCTAAAGTGGGTAGGATTAATATTGTGACAAAAACACACAAAAAATGTAAATAAAAATAGCTGGCTTCATTTCATTGAAAATAAACTTAAAAATATAAGCAAAAATTTTCAAGTGAAAAGAATTTATCCAAACTGGGCTGTACAAATTATAATTGCTGACTCCACTATCCTTGTCAAGAGAAATAATTAATAGTTTATTACACTACAAAAATATTTCTATTATGGGAGATGGTAATGTTAGGTAGAGAGTGAGGGATTCTGGGTCTTCTAGGGATGAAAGTGGGTGCCACTGAGGTTCACCCCCACCCCCCCAATGGGCTTTCAGACAGACTCTTCGGAGATCCGCATGTGTAGTAAGACTAAGGACATATAACTCCCAACTATCCAATCAAAGTGGTTCCATGGTGATGTCTGAGTCACGAGGGAGGTCCCAATCTGGGCACTGTAAAACAAGACCTAGACCATAACCAAGCCCTTTTTTTGCCCTCTTTTGCTACAACAATGGGTCCCCGGTCATCATCTGTGGCATATGTATCTCGCTCTGTAAACCTATATCTTGCTCTTGCTCTATAATCCTATCTTTCTCTCCTCAGTAAACTTCATTTTCCTGCTTGCCTTACTTTGGTGCATCTGATCATTCTTCAGCTGCAAGCACACCAAGAACGGACGTTTCAGACTGCGACCCGACAGTAATTTCAAAATGATATAGAAATTTAGAACATTTTAGGCAACTTTTAAGTCATGTGTTCAATAATATTTATTATTTAAGGAAAATGCTCAAAATACAAGTTTAAGGGGTTAAGAGTTTAATGGGAAGTTGGGAAGTGATAGTGTGAGACAGGTCTACTCTCTTAAGAAGCTTGGCTGAAAAGAATAAGATTGTGAGCACAGTGTCTAAGTGGTATCACAGAGTCAAGCAAACTTTAAAAAGCAAAAACTAAAAGCCTATAAAACAGGCTTGATTATTTTAATAAACTGGGAAATAGTGTCAGTAGTGAAGAAGAGACTAAGGATTAGAAGAGAGAAGGAGTAATTGATCATAGTGGAAGGTATCCAGAGCAAAAATAGACACATTGTCCTTGAATAAAATGATGATTCCTTATCCTAGAGACTGGAAAACAGAGGAACAGATGGATGCAAATGTGGATAAGCTTAGAAATTACGTGCTTGAGAGGAGAGTGAAGATTTGGAATAAAGGTAGGCAAAATGAGAGAGGTAGATAACTAAGGATCAGGAAATACATTGCTGAGCAGGATTGGAAGGCTCACACATTGTAAAGGCACTCATACTTACGGTGTTTTTATGATACTCTTTTGCCATGCTCAACAATTTGGGTATAATAATGGTAATAGTTACTTACTGTGATAAGAACTTTACTTAGATTATCTCATTTAGTTTTCACAAGTAGTCTCTGAAATAAGTACAATTATTATTTCCATTGTGTCAGTGTGGAAACCAAGGATTTGGGTTAAGAAATTTGCTCAAATACACATAGCTGGTAAGTGTTAAGACCAATATTTACTTCAACCCAGGCAGTCTGACCTAGAGATTTGGGCTTGTGTTGGGCTGCTTAAGTTTGGAGGTATATTGCTTTAAATAAGGAACTTGTATGGTTAAATGCAAAAAAACCCACAAAAAACAAAAAACAAAAAACCACACACAAAAAACCAAACCAAACAAACAAAAAACCTACAAGAAGGTTCAGTAAGGCAAGGCAAGGGGATTGAACTGAACTACTACGTTGGTTCATAGAGTTGTTCAGGGGAAAAAACATGCAGCCCAGGCTGAATAAGGAAGGAAGCCAGGAAAAATGGCCAATTGGTTATTCCTGGAGGAACCAGAAGATTATGGGCAGAGGACAGGATGCTGGAGGATTCTGAGTTGGTATACTTCTGAGTGGTGATAGGATCCAAGTTGGAGCCATTGGTATGAATAGCTGGAGTGGACAAAGTAGAGAGGAAATGAAGGACTCAGTAGGATTTGAGGAGCTAACAGAATGGATTATGAGTGGATTCCTATTCATAAAGAAGACTGTGTGTTAAGGGATATTTATTTCTGAAAGTTAGTTTTTATTTAGCAGATACTTACGTACTTGTTATAAGATAGGCAGAATTCCAGAATACAGCAGTGGACAAAACAGACAAAGTTGCTGCCCTCATGGAGTTTACAATCTAGTAGGTTTATGTCAGGTGGTGATAAGTGCCTACAAGAAAAATTAAGCAGAGAAGGTGTGATGGTTAACTTTACCTGTCAACTTGGTTGGACTGTAGGATATTCAGACGTCTGGTTAAGCATTATTTCTGGGTGTGTCTGTGTGGGCACTTATGGAAGAGGTTAGCATTTGAATCAGTGGACTGAGTGAGGTGGATTTCTCTCTCCAATGTAGGTGAGCATCATCTAATTCATTGAGGGTCTGCATAGAATAAAAGGTGGAGGAAGAGAGGATTTGCCTTCTCTGCATGATTGGTTGAACTGGGACATTGATCTTCTCCTGCTTTCAGAGGTCTTGGTTCTCAGGCCTTCAGACTTTGGTCTCTTCTATACCATCAACTCTCTGGCTTTCAGGCTTTACTGTGTCTCCAGCCTATAGAATGCAGACCACAAAATTTCTTAGCCTTCATAATTACATAAGCCAACACCTTATAATAAATCTCTATCTATCTATCTGTTATCCATATACCTACCTACCTACCTATCCATTTGTTCTATTTCTCTTGAGAACTCTGATTAATGCAGAAGAAGAATAGGTATTGTCAGGGCAAGGGGTGTGACTGCCTAAAAGGTGATCAGGCACAAATGAGGGACCTGTGTAGCTAAGAGAATTGAGTGATTATTTGCAGAGATGGGGAAGAATGTGTGGAGAGATGTGTCATTTTGTTGGGGTCTGAGAACAAGTTAGATTTTTGACCAATTTATTTTCAGATTCTCATTAGATATCCAAGAGGAATATTGAGTGTTAAGCAAAGGTTGGATATAACATTCTGGATTTCACAGAGAAATTCAGAAGTCTGGGTGACAGATAAAAATTTGGGAATCATATAGATGATACATAAAGCCATAAAAATGAATGTGATCATTAAGGAAGAGAAGGCAGGTAGAGACACGAAATACTCTGGTGACTACATGCAGAGACCCTACCAAAAGGTAGGGATATGATAAGCATCTAGCAAAGAGACTGAGAAAAACTGACCAGATAAAAAGAAGAAAAATCAAAAGAATGATGTCATTGGTGGCTGTATGTAGAATGTGTTTCAAGATGAAGGAGTGACCAACTTAGTCAGATATTTTTGAGGAATAAAGGACAATGAAGATTGGGAATTGACCACTGGATGTAGCAACATGGAGGTCGTTAGCGGCCTTGCCAGAGCAGCCTGATTAGTGATGAGCCAATAGGGAAGGGAGGAAATGAAATGGGGAAAGTAAGAACCCACATCATCTTCCTAGGAATTTTTCTATCAAGCAGAGCAGAAAAATATAATGACAGTTGGGGAGGGATGTGAGACCAAAGAAATTTTTTAAAGTTTCAGGTGGAAAAGTTTGCAGCATGTTTGTGGGTTGAAGGAAGCTAACCAGCAGAGGAGAAATTGATGATGCAGGAGAAAGAGGGACAATTGCTGGAGCATTGCTGAGACATACATGAGAGGAGGTGAGATCCAGGCACAGGTGGAGGGGTTATCCTGGGGAGCACAAACAATCTATCTGTAGTTGCAACTGTAAAGTTATTAAGTTGCTAGACTGCCAGCTGACTGGTGATAGGGACACTATTTATTCTGTGTCTTCATACACTGAATACTAATAAGCATAGCATAAATACCAGTAAATAACTGTTAATAAAGTTGAACATAGAAACTTTATACAGTGGCATTGCAATACTGCTGTCAAGGAGAGGACAACTGAATCACTGAATGAGCAATGCTAATAAACTGTTACAATTAAAAATCTGCATGGTAACCTACGAAATGGATATTTAGTGTAACTTTCACTTTCAGAAGTGAGATTCTTTTATTGAAAACTACAGTCTGTGAAATGGGGGTTATTACCTCCCCCTAACCTCCCATCTCTTCTGCCGAGGAAAAAACAACCCTGCTTTTCACTCACACTGGTGTTCTACTAATTATATTTTATGGTTGTGTAAAATTTCTCCTTTATAGCTTTCTTCTGTAAATAGAACCTACTTTTGCAAGTAGAGGAAAACTGTATACTCTTTTACCTTTTTATTTTCAGAAAATAAGGTATGTTATAATGGAAAGATATCTGAAATGGGAATCGGAACACTGTTTTTTTGCCCTGATTCTGCCACTAACTCACTGAGAATTGGTTTCCTCTCTGGAAAATGAAGTAGTTGGTCCAGAGGATCTGTAAAGTCCCTTTTGGATCCAAATAATGAAATCATAATAACAATCTAAATAATTCAGAAATTCACAGCTGATGCCCTTTATTTTTATGTGCCCATAATATTCTATGTCAAGATAAGTCACATTTATATTGTGATATTACCAATCACCCATGCATTAATATCTTACAGGGTTATGGTGAAGATTAAAGAGAAAATGTGAAAGAAGTTCACAAACTGTAAAGTGAAATACTATCAGTCATTAATAACATGCAGGCACTGAAATATTACATCCATTACTATCCTCCAGACTCTGCTTTTACTATACTATATGGCTTTGGGGACATCAAATAAAGTCCATATCCAAGGAATGAAAATGGGGAAGGAGGAGGTTTTATTTGAAGAAAGCCTACAATTGCTTTTTAAGCTTTTTTTGTTATTGAAAAATAGCCTTAGGCTACTGCAGGAGTAAAAAGACCTTGGGAAAGGCATTGAGATAAATGTAAGGGCTGGATGCATTGGTGTTCATTTAGCCTCAAACAGTAGGTCTACATCAGAGTAGCATGAAAAGAATACTGTCAGGTTTTATATAATGCCCAACACGATTTGAAAAACAAAACAAAAACCAAATAAATTGAAAATTATAATTAATTAATGTGATAATTTTAAGTTTTAAGGTTAAATTAACAACCAAACTTAACCTAATCTATTATCATAATTATATTTTTACTTTCTTCCAAAGTTATTCCTTTTTGTGTATTTCTCGTGTTTGTATACATTCCTTTATTCATTGTAGGAAGAAAATTTAATAATGAGCATCTATCTAGAAATCTGCATTTTTTTGATATCAAGAGTTGTGCCTTCCTACCAGATAAGTTGTTGGAATGGATATGCTATAACACTAATGATAACAATGATAATAAATATTAGATTTGTATGGCACTGAATTGTCTCAGAGCAGCCTCACAGTGACCTAACTTTATTCCAACAATGACACTTTTGTGCCATGGTTTCCTTATCTATAAAATAGGGATCATATTAGTACATCTCTCAGAGTTGTGTGAAGATTAAATGAGTTAATCTATATAAAACATTTAAGACAATGTCTAGCATATAGTAAGGACTCAATAAATGTTCATTATGATTACAATTATTATTATTACTACCTACCAGTGATTTGGAGATTATAAATGTGTTAGGTCATAGTGACATTTTGCAGTAGTCCCAATGATTTATTAACTTTAAGGATTATAAACTCAATGTCTAAAAGCTGTCTGGCAATAATATGAATGAGTAAATATTAGGGTCAATTGTGGCAAATTGAATAGTCTGCATGTCTAAAACCAGAAGCCCCTACTCAGCCCCAGGCAATGTTGCCATATGGGAATACAGTCCTAGTATTGCTACACTGTCCAATTTCTCAAAAAGGTAGAAATTTAGATTTTTGTTTATCTTCTAACTTTAAAAAATATTGGCAAGTTATTTTATTTTTTTGTCAAACATTGTGTGGGCCAAACACACACGAGTCTGCCGGCAGCAGCTTCCTTATGGGTTTTCCTCACTGTTGTATAAACAGTAGGTCATTGGGAGGATCTTGATTGACTATGAAAACAGAGGAAGCATAGTTGATTGGAGGGTTGATGCAACATTGAACAATAGATAAGAAATCAGCATATTGAAGAGATATCTGTATGCTCATTGTGACATTATTCACAATGGCCAAGATATGGAATTGACCTTACTGTTCATCAGGTGGATGAATGTATAAAGACAATATGGTACATATACATAGTGGAATAGTATTCAGCGTTAAAATAGAAGGAAATCCTGTCATTTGCAGCAACGTGGATAAACCTAGAGGACATTATGCTAAGTGAAATAAGCCAGACACAGAAAGACACATACAACGTGATCTACGTACATGTGGAATCTAAAAAAGTTGAACTTATAGAAGTAGAGAGTAGAACGGTAGTTACCGGAGGTTGGGGATGGGGCTGGATGATGGAGAGATGTTGATCAAAGAGCACAAAGTTTCAATTAGACAAGTGGAATAAGTTTTGAGATCTGTTGTACAGCATGGTGACTACAGTTAATAATAATATATATTTCAAAATTGCTAAGAGAGTAATCTTAAATATTCTAACCACAAAAAATAACTATGTGAGGTGATAGACATGTTAATTATATTGATTTAATCATCCCACAAAATATACATATCTTGAGACATCATATTATACCCCATAAATTATACATGTTTTATTTAGCAATTAAATTTAAATAAAAATTATATTATTTAGTTTCCTAATATTTTGAACTTTCCCAGATATCATTCTTGTATTGACTTTCTAATATTTTTTTGGTATGGTCAGAGAAGACACTTGTATGACCTTAATCCTTAAAAATTTATTGAGATTTGTTTTATGACCCAGAATATGGTCTATCCAGGTACGTGTTTCATGTCTACTTAGAAAGAGTGTGTATTTTGCTATTCTTTGGTGTAATGCCTGATAAATATCAATTAGGTAAAAAAAAAATAGATATGTGAGCTCTTCAATGGGAGTAGATAATGGACGGATTGGAAAATCTAAAGATCAAAGAAGAACTGCCTGGATATCATGAATACCATCTCGGAGGGCCCCTGAGGTACAGCAAACTGCATCCTCACAGATTTCTTGATTCTTTGGAAGACAGAATGACAGGCAGAAAAGTAGGCAAGAACATGGGAAGTGCAGCCGGGGGAAAAACCAAACCCTCAAACAAGAGAATAGTTCTCTTTAGACCCCAAAGTCCATGCTTTTCTATTCCATCAGGGTACTTAAGTTAACAGTTGTGCAGTTTTTTATAATATGCAGAACACTAGCTGAGCCTCGCTTGGGGGTTCCAATATAGTATTTATCTATACTTCAAACCCAGATGGTGATTATTGATGTTTTGCCTGTGCTTAGGAAAGAGGATGTTGAAGGTACCATTTTAGTGCCAAATAAATGTAGTGCTCTGATTCTATTGGGAAGAAAAAAAAGCTTGTCAATGATGTAGGAAAATGACTCACCTTTAATGTGATTCAACTTTACAGAACCTTCAATTCTTTATGACTTTAAAAAAAAACATTTTAAATCAGTTAAGTCCCATTTCTTTGATGATTCCTTTATCACACAGGGCAACTCTTAGATAATTGAAAAGGGATGAGTCATAATGAGTTTTCACTGATGTGTGTTGCCTCTCATCACTAATTCCACTGATATCCTATAGGGAACATAAAGAGCCTCTCATCTCACTATTTGATGGCATAAAAAGCCTACATCTGACACCTAGAGCTTGCTCCTGCCCTTTCTGAACTGGATGGGCTTGCCTAGAGACAGAAGGGAAAAGGGCTTTTTTCCTTGACCCCTCCTCCCTACAAAAACTCTAATACAGTCAGTTTTATTCCTGATGGATTGGAGAATACCCAGACACTATGCTCCATCATTATCCTCCCAAACATTTGCCCCACATTTGCACCTGCTCTCAGTTCGTATTCCATTGAGACAGAGGACTTAAGATAAACATGGTCCTACTCCACATTTCCTACGAAAGATCTCTGTTCTTGAAGTATTATCTATTCCATCATCAGTTCACCTGATAGTTAATCATAAGACAGAGTTTTACATTTCAGTTCCATAGGTAATTGAGAAATGAGTATTTAAAATATTTTAAACAACATAGGGATTTTTTTTCTTTCAATTTTTGGACCCTTAAATCCTATAGTACCTGGTGACTGTAAAGTGCTCAATAAATGTTTGCTGAACAAAATCAAAATCTTAAGCAATTGACATTCCAGAAATGTTTGTATATATGTAAGAGTTTTAAAAATACATTTATATTTAGATAAATTTATGGATTTGGGTTTGGGGGAGTCAAATTAGGACACTGTTGAATTCATACAATACTCCACTCATATGGAATAGAGAATTCTAGTAACTATAGCCATGTTCCAGAATTCCAAAAGTAAGTGAACAGAGGCTTCCAAATAACAGGAGAGGGGAAAAACCTGGTACAAATCCTATGCACATTACAGGGTATGTACAAGGTGCTAAAATTGCTGAATTAAAGAGTTTGGTCTTTTAGTTTCTCTATTAATATTCAATTCTTCTGGTCTATTATGATGTAAATGATAGTAGTGAGAGAGAAATGCTGTGTCTAGCCCTATAGGAGCCTGAGACAAAAGGAAAAATCAGTAATATTGATCTTGATTTTTATTTGAAATTTGGATATTTTGTTCATAATGGATTTTGTTTGCATTAATTTTTAAAAATTTCATGAAAATATTATTTTCTTTATCTGGATTACTACATTTTTTGATTCCACCTTAAATTACGTACCCACAGTGAGTGACTCACTTGTCTTATTCTAGTTGCAGCCCAAGATGTGAGAGTAGAAATACTTATTTTCTGACTGGTATAATTTAGAAAAAAGTTAATTTCACATCTTAATGTAATGCTGAGTCATTAAGGACAAAATGTAAGAAAAAGAACCCATCCAATGTATTACTTTTAATAAGGGAGGAAAGATGCAGTATTTTAGAGATTTCTATCAGATATGAATAAAATTATAAAAAGCCTATTAGTTAGAAATGCTTTCAGCTGTAAGTAATAGAATATTCAACTTACAGAGGCTTAAAAGTTATGAATCTGTTTTTCTCATATAATAAGTGGTATGGAGGTAGGCAGCTATGAAATTTTTTCCCTTGGTCTTCTCTTAATATTTGTTGCCCCATGGTTGTAAAATATTTACCCCAATTCTAGCAACTGCATGCTTGTCAATGTAATAAGAAGGGAAAAGACCCTTGATACTACTATCTGTCCTGTTTATCAGGGTGCCATGCCCTCCCAGAGGCCACACCAATGTATTTTTGCTCATGTCCCCTTTCATAAGAATGTGCCAAACCTATCTCCTAAGGAGGCTGGGAAAGCCAGGCTCTGATATGGACCTAGTCACATTCCTGCCCTGAACCAAGTCCAGGTTTTAAGTTAGAAGAAGGAAGCAGATACTGGTTTATGAGCTAAGAGTGTCTATGACAGGACCCCAACATCAGTAAACTTCTATAAAATTTTTGTAACTGATGCTTTAGCTACCTGATAGTATAGATGAGCTGTTGTGTCTATAAACACATCTTCAAGAATGACATTCTTCAAAAATAATTTGTGTACTTTGCAGTTTTTGCTCCCTTTTACTTAGAAGTGAGCATCCAATGCCATCTCCCTATTGCTGCCACTGATAAGTCCTAAAATGGAAATGACAAATATGTCTGAGTACAGATCTGCCAGACAGAATAGGTGGACAGGATGTGTCAGCAACTCTCTGTTTAAATATTGATTTCTATGAGTTTGATTTTATTTTGCTATCTAGTGTGCTTTAGGCAAAAAGCTCTCATTACCCACCAGCATTTGGGGTCAAAATATCAACTTCATTAACCTTTCTTTTCAACTAAACTAAAACATATATTATGCTGGTCCCTTTGGACCACTGTATGATAGCATTTTTAAGCAAACTATTTGCTACCAGAAAGCAACAGATGTACAATATATTTAGTTACTCTTGTACAAGTCATACTTTTTGCAAAGTATTATTTAGATCATAGACTTTTTTTTACCTTTTAAATTGTAAGTACCTCCAAATGCTTTTAAAAAATTAATTATATGGTATTCAGGTGTTTAATTATGTGTGTGAGCTTTCTGAAAGTCCATAGACTAGCATATATTTCTGTTCTCTTTTATAGTCATAGAGATGTCGTGGGCAACAGTTCAGAGCTGGCTAGTTGTGCATCAAGAAGGTCCAACAGGGTTAGGGAGTTAAGGGATCAAGTTCAGGGAGCACAAGCAATCACTGTGGACCTGATGAGGTGAAGTTCAGAGATCTTCCTGACAAAAAGTGTAATGTACTAAAATAGCCACAAGTCATGGTAATTAACAGAAGGGATTTTTTATTTCCTTTGTTGGCTTGTTTGCTTTGTTTTAGGGTTACTTTGGTACTCTGAGAGAATAGGATGATGTGAGTCATTTCTCTTGCAGTAAAAAAACCATGTGATGAGGACTCAAAAGATGTGCTTTAGCCAGACGGCTCTGCCAGTATCTATTTATGACCCTGGAGTAGTTACTCCATCCTTTGGGACTTGCTTTCCTTATTCACAAAATTCGTGCCTTTTTTAAAAAAATAATAATCCCTTCAATTATATTCTTATAGAGAAACCCAGTGTTTGGACAGATGAAAGCACAGCTACTCTTCTTGAAATCAGATAGGGGATCATTCCCAAACCCTGCCTACTGCGTTCTTCTCTTAGATCCTATGTTACTCTTCAAGGTTTGGATGCAAAATCCTTTGGCCTCAGGGGAGCATCCTTAAATCTCTTGAAGGATAGGGAAGAATGAAAGCCGTAAATAAAATCTTAAGGGATAAATAAAAACTTACTTTTGTTTTCACTTTCCTGCCTCTTCTTTCCTCCCTCTCTTCCTTGCTTCCTCCCTCCCTCCCTCTTTCTTTTGCTTCCTTAGAAGCAAAAGAGAAATTGTTTTCATGTACCACCCCATTATAATTGCTTTAATTAACCTGTTTGTGATTGTATAATTATCTTTATTCTAATTATTTTTTTTCTCTGCATGTCACGTCCACTCACTTTGGTTGACATTGTCACATTTATTCACTTTGGTTGACATGTATATGCAGCATCTGTATCAGCAATTTTCTTTAATTTTTTAACCTCCTAATTCTGCATAGAGCAAAATGTATGAATCAATGATTTTGTTACAAAGCAACCACCCATAGAACCATCACACAGGCCAAGAAGTAGAACATTGCCACAATTCCAGAGATAAAACTTGTGATCATGCCTCCTCCCCCACAACCAATGCCCCCATCAATGTTCCCTCCCTTCCTTATCCTGGCCTAGTGATGGCAATGGCATGGCACTTTTCTAATGTCCAGATGCTTCACCATTTCTTGTTGGTCCCCCCAACCCCTAACCCTGCCTGCAGCTCTTCATTCAACCCTTTTCAATTAAAGTCCATGTGTGTACTACATGTTTCCTGACAGTAATCTGAATGATATGAAACCCCTGCAGAATGTTTAATAGAAGTGGTATTAGCAGTCTCAATGGAAAGTTTCTTAACCTTTCATGAGTAAGTATGACGCTTACTGTGATTTTTTTAATAGACATGATTTATCAGATTAAAGATGTTCCTTCCATTCCTAATTTGCTATATGCACTTTTATCATGAATGGATAGTACATTTTATCAAACCATTTTTCTTCATCTATTGAGACAATCATGTGATTTCTCTCCTTGATTCTGTTTATGTTTGAATTACATTAACTGATTTTTTAATGTTAAGTTATGCTGAGTAACTAAAATAAAGCTGCTTGGTGTGATGTGATGTGTTATTTCCTTTTAAAAATACTACTGAATTTGGTTTGTATATATCTTGTTTAGAATTTTCTATCTGTATTTTGAGTAAAATTTATCTGTAGCTTTTTCTTCTTGTAATGTCCTTGTCAAATTTGGGGATTGTATTCCAACAGAGGTGACATTGAAAACAATCAAAATAAAGAAATTAAGAAATATAGTATCCTCTGTTTAAATGTCTATGATATAGATAGTGATGGTCCCTTTTTCATTTCTAGCTTGGGTTACTTGTGCTTTATCTTTTTTTTTTTTTCTTAATCACTCTCACAAGAAATTTATCAATTTATTCAAAGAAGCAACTTTGGCTTTTTTGATACTATCTATTGTACATTTATTTCTATTTCATTAATATCTACTATTATATTTATTTTCTTACTGTTTTTAAACTTTCTTGTGATGACTTCTTAGATCACTGAATTTTTACTCTGTCTTCTTGCATAATATGTACATTTAAAGCTCTAAATTCTTCTCTGTGCTAACCTTTAATTATATTATTCAGGTTTTGATATATAGTATATTTGTCATTATCATTGTCTTAGTCCATTTGGGTTGCTATAACAAAACACCATAAACTGGGTAGCTTATAAACAATAGAAATTTGTTTCCCATCATTCCTGAGATTGAAAGTCCAAGATTAGGGAACGTATAGATTTGGCGTCTGGTGAGGGCTGCTTTCTGGTTTATAGATGGTGCCTCTAGCTGTGTTCTCACATGGTGGAGGAGGCAAATCTCTGGGGTGTCTTTTAAAAGGGCACTAATCCCATTCATGAGAGCTCTGCTTCATGAGTACAAGTGTGTAGTGTTAGCTCATTATTGGCATTCATCTATTTTACGAAGCAGAATCTCTAGCCTTCTTGGACACCTTTCTCTCCTTCAGTTCCTATTGCCAGTCTCCTGAAGATTTCCTTTCTATATATCTTTCCATTTCATCTACTTTCCATCTTCATAGCTGATACCCTAGTCCAAACTATTATTAACTCTGGATTACTTCAAAACTCTCTTGCTCCCTAAATAATGCAATCAAAGCAATACTTTGAAACATTTTGATCATGTAACCCTATAAATCTGGTCATATAACCTCCTCCCTGACACTTGCTGGAACCTTCCCAATGATTTGCATTGTGCTTAAGATAAAACCAAATTTTATGTCATGATCTTCAATGTTCTGCATGGCTGTCCCCTAATAATTTCTTCAGTCTTTCCTAGAACCATCCCGCCACCCTGCAGTCTCTGCACTAACCCCACTGGTCCTATTGAGAGCCTTGAAAGCAGCATCTTCTGATATTCTATCTTCTCTGCTGGTTATGAACTTCATCCTCACCATTCCCTGCTCCACCCCACTCTCTTATCTAGTTTATTCCTACTCATCCTTTCACTCTAGGTACAAATGTTACACCTTTGGGAAGTCTCCCATGAATTCATCAAGAATAGGTTTTCCTATTATCCTTGTGTGATATCATATATCTTATGTAAACGTTGTAACATTACATTTGTTTTTATGGTTATTTGTTTGGTGTCTCTCTCCCAGAAAGGATTCTGCATGTTTATTTGTTTGCTTATTTATTTTTCAATTATTCATTTAAAATCAATGCATCCTCAGCAACTAATATGCTTCCTGGCACCAAGTAGATGTCTCATAAGGACATGTTGAATATATGCTTTGTCCTAGCTGATAGTGAGATTTATTAGTCAGAAATAAAAATGTAGGGGACTATAAGCTATATAGTCAGATAAATCTAACTAGATATAAGGTAAAAGAGAAAAAGAGGGAATTTTAAAAACTATAATTTTGGATGCATATTTTTTTCTTTTTGTTTTCACATGTAAGAGACCTATAGAGAGGTAACAGTTACTAGGAGAAGCTTCCGGTATCTTAAAAATGATGGCAGTCTTTTTAAAAAAATTTAAATGTATCTTAATTTTTTTAAATCAAACTCCTGCTTTTCTTTCCCCTATAAATCTAGTAGGTTTTTAAAATTTTTTATTTGGATGAAATACAAAATCTGTGGTTTTTATTGGCCCTGTCTGCAGATGTGTTAATGCTTTCTTAATCATGATGCATCTTTACTTGTATTATCCCGAAGTTAAAAGAACACAAGCGCATGTATATCTGTGGGCCAACAGGTTACAAGAACATAATAGAAAACAGCCCATTGTCATCCTTTCAAGCCCACTCCCAGATGTCTCTTCCACACGCTAAGGTTATTTTCATGTGCTGGGATTTTGGGTAGACCTCTGCCCACATTATGGCTGGAGAGTATTTCTCACTCTTTTTTTTTAAAAAAAGTATTTATTAATTAATTTATTTAAATTGACAGATATCACTCTAGATAAAGGACCTGCATTTCCTCTGAGATCTGTAAAGTAGCCAACATAGGGCTCTGTACCTTCAAGAAGCTTGTGAATTATTAATTAAGGCATTGGAAAAGAACTGTGCTTTGGAATTTTTTTTTCTTTTAGGAATCATTATATAAAGCTTTTGAATGTGCATCCTTAAGCTCTGATATAGATGGAGTCTCTGTGGCATCTTCTGGTAAGGCTGGCTCAACCTAAATTTGTGCATTCATATTCAAAGCTGAATTCCCGGGTGGACATAAACTAGACTGCTATTGAGAGCTACTGACAAAGACTTTGGAAAGACTTATTGTTTACTTCAGTGGAGGCTGCAATTCACTCACCCATCCATATATCCATTCATTTCAAAATTTCTAAAATTTTGGGGGGGGATCAGATATATGCAAAGCATGGAACTAGCCATGTGGACATTTAAAAATGACTTATGTAGCTTATCTATTATAAAGGACCAATATGTATAGTATGAGAGAGAGAGCTGAATTAAGAGTATGTCCTGGGGTCAGATAACATGGCACCCCATAATTTGGCCCCCATCCTACTTAATGATTTTTATTTGCTATTTTTCACTTGGCTGGTGATTTTCCAGTCTTACTGGGAGGAGATCCAGGGAGAGTACTGTGGGACTTGAGGGAGAGGGAGGCAACTCAGCAGGCAGGGCTCCAATCCTTCACTCCTCTCCCCTCTTCACTGCAGTAGCTTCAGTTCTGTTTGTTTCATATATTTTGCTCCTTCATCTGATTTGACCAGGAGTTAGTGACTAATACACTCTTATGGTTCTAGGCTAAACCATCTCTTCTGGTCAGACTGCTCACCCTTCAATTACACACATGTTAAAATTGTTTGCTTGCATTTACTCATTTTTTTCTTTTTCCTTCTTCCTTCTTGGAAAACCCTTTCCATTTTCTATCTCTATCCATATATCTGTCCATGGCCAATCCCTCCTCCAAGGCTCAGTTCTATGGAAACTTTCTTAATAACTCTCACCTGGGTCTGTATCTTGCTTTCTCTTAATCACCAACATGTTGTGCATAACTCTAGGATCATATTGTGTTCTTAGCAGATATTTATTGGCTGAATGAGTATGTAAAAAGACAAAACATAAAAGAAACTGAGATATTATCTGAAGGACAGCCACTGTGAGTTCAGCTGTAGGAAGTACACAGATTTTCAGTTTTTATTTTGACTTTTGGAGATTTTATACAGTTCCCTTTTTTACTTAAAATAGTAAAAAGAGTGGGGGAGGGAGTATAGGAAAAGCTATCTTTCTCAATGGAAGGTGATTCCAATCTCCAAGAGCTATGCCACACTCAGGACTCCTAAGTGTCCGTTTAGTTTTAAAGAAGGACATTAATCTACCACCCTCGCCAGTTTGGCAAACATTAGAGCTCTTAGAATCTCACAATTACTAAGGAAAGACTACCTTTTGTTGTAAGCTAGTTTTGTCTAGTTTAGCAACTGAGTAAACCTTTACTGTGCCTCTGCTTCCTCTGAGGGAGCACTCCTTGGGATGCAAAGTTGAATGAAACATGGCTTCTGCTCCTAGGAACTCACAATTTAATGGAGAGACTGTCACAAAAAGAAGAAACACTGCAGCCTGTCATAAGAATTAGAGTCAAGGTAAAAATGCAATAGAAAAGAGAGGGAGAGATTAGTTTTGCCTAAAGGGGATCCTTAGCAGGCCTGATAGAGGAAGCATCGCCTAAAGACTGTGCAGACATTCAATAGGGGGAAATGAAGTCAGAGTGCTGAACGCCCGGGGGACATCCCAGGAAAGGTGTAGCATCAGAAAATTGCAGGAAATGTTTGTGATGAAGTGGCATGCATATGTGACTGCAGCACCAGTTACAAGAGGGGTGGTATAATGACAGGGAACATAGAAAATCTGCTGCAGCCAGTTCATAAAGCATATTCAATTTTATGTGCATTTGGGGACCATTGAATGTTTTGAGAAGGGGCATGTTATAAGATGATTGGGCTTGGGTTTAGGGTTAGTTTTGGTGACAGGATGGAAGAGAAGGGAGCACTTAGGAAATTGTTGGAATGCTCCTGTTAAGCTTTAATGACAGCTGGACTTAGGACAATGGCAAAGAGACCAGACTGAAGGACTGAGGGTGAGAAATACCTCAAGAGCCAACTGATAGAATTTTATGCTTGGATGGAGAACAGGATGAAAATACTTTAAAAGAAAGATAAAGTACTTGAGGTTGTTGCCAAAGTTTTGAGCCTGAAATACTGGGGAGTGGTGTGTGTGGTGTTGATTCTATTTACTGAGATACAGAATACATCAGATAAAGTTTCGGGGTAGAGAGAAAGAACTAGTAGGGGAATATAGTGTATTTAGTGGTGTCTATATTAATTTTCAAATGCCTTTAGGTTATCCCTGGAATGATGTCCTGTGGGTGATTAAAGATGTGTGGTCTGAGTCAGGTATGGAGAGCATATTTGGGAATCATTATTACAGAGTGGTAATTAATTCATACAGAGTGGAAGACAAAGAGAGAGCCTAGAACCCTGAAGGATACTAATAGAAAGTCTGGCTGAAGAAAAGGTGCTGGGTAACCCCAATTATGAAACGAGGAAAATTCCAATCAAGAAAGCCGAGAGAGGGAGTTATGAATAGCAGACAGAATGAGTAGATGAATAATGTGAAGGAGCCTTGAATTTGCTAATCAGGTAGATATCAATGATCTAGAAAAGCAATTTCCCTAAAGACATGAGGGTGGAACTCAGATTGCATGAGGTTGAGGAGTTAATAAAAGAGGACAGATGGGACAGGAGCTTGAGGAGGAAGTAGGTCAGGGGGCTGATTCTTGGAATATGCTCTGTGTTTGTAGGTGAAGGGTAAAGAATGAAAAAGTCATCAGAGAGAATAAACTACACATAAAATTAGTTTTAATCGTGCTGGAGAAATACATAGATGTAAGCAAATGAAAGTAGTAGAACTCTGCTAGAAAACAGACCCAAAGGATAAGAAGAGCAAAAAATAGGTCAATTTAACATCAAGGGGCATCAGAGAACTCTGCTAGAAAAGAATATCCGGCTTTTAAGTAGTTTTGATCGCAGCAGTTTTGGTCACATATGGTATGCACACATTTGGAGGGAAACCAACTTGCAATAGGGTTATCTCCAAGGAAAGACTGAGAAGCGGCTAAACAAGGAGGCCTGGGTACCAGCCACTCCCCTTGTTATAATGACATGATAATGGCAGGAAGTGTAGGTCTGATCTGGTTCCAATGCAGAAACCTGGGGGGAAGTCCTGGTCAGCAGCCTGGAGAGAATAAAGAGAGAGAACAAAGGAAGGAGGGGTGTGGAGTTTTGCAAAAACACATAAATATAAGCTTGTATTCTGAAATTATCTGGGTACTGCAGGCTTGTTAACTCACTCTCTGGTTTTGGTCGTAATCAGTATTCAATTAGAAATCATGTCATTGTGAAACCAGGTCACCCACTGTTTTAGTAGTCAGTATTACTGATTGTAGGAAACCTTGAATTACAGAATGGGGACATGTGACTCTCCTGGCACCCTGGATAGGGGACCTGGGCTCAGAGAAGCCAAAGAAGCCTATTTCTTAGGTCACACTCCCTGCCCTGACTCAGAGTCCAGAAGGTTGGGGCTTACCCATCTGAAGGGTTGAGGAAGAGGTAATCAACTGATGGGGAGAAGTTGAAGTACTGAGAGGCTGAGCGGAGACGGTTGATTAAGATGAGCCACTTAGAGTGAGGAAGGAGACTAAGTCAAAAGCACCGGTGAAGAGCAAATCACTGGACTTGGAATGAGGAAAAGAAATGCAAAGGAAAAAGATGTGGTCAAGGGTTGATTGTGAAAATCTTTGAGTTTGAAAGGAAGGGAGCTAAGAGATCCATTGGCCTTGAATTTCTCTCAAGCTGTGGATGTGAGTAAAGGTCTGGGGACTTGGCAAGAACTGGAAAAGGTTTTTAACAGTTTCTGTAGGGAGTTCAATGGAGTGCCATTGAGTAGATCGACAGAAATCGTGAGCAAAAAGCTTCTTGGAATGTAAAATGCTAGTGCAGAATGCAGCTGAAGAAGTTGATGGAGACTGAGATGATGAAGTTCTGGAGGCTGAAGGATGGGCTCAGTTTTGGTCAGAGAGTGGGACAATGAAGCAAGGGTGGAAGGACTGCATTCCATTGTTCAGGTCAGCATTAGGAATATTATATTGTGTTCTTCAGCTGGGTTAAGTTCCCTGAATGTCTCAGTGACTCCTGCCCTCAAGAGGAAATGCAGTAAGGTGGAGATAGAAATTGCCCAACACACATATAATGTGGGCTGCAGAGGTAATCTTAAAATATTCTGATAGTCACATTAAAAAATAAGTTAAACAGGTTTTAATAGTATATTTTATTTAACCTAATATATCTAAAACATCATTTCAACTTGTAATCAATATAAAAATTATTAATACAATATTTTATATTCTTTTTTCTTACTAATTTTTTTTCAAATCTTGCGTGCATTATTTTACTTTCAGCACATCTCAATTTGGTTGCTAAATCTTTGTCAGAAATACTTGACCTGCATTTGGATTTTATGTAATTTATTGTCCAAAAAAGCAGATTCACCTATGGTGTTCCAAGCATAATTAAAACTTTTCTAATAACTGAATTGAATATCAGTTTTTAATTTTAAATTTATATTAATTAAAATTAAATAAAGTCAGTAGCCACGTGTGGCCAGTGGTTGCCACATTGAACAGTGCAAACCCAGCATATCGGGTAATTGCTAATATTGTTAAGCGGTTACTGACCAATATTAGGATTTATGTATTATTTTTATTGAGATTAAGAGGTGAGAATTGGACTCTGCCCTTTGGAAGATAAACCCATGAAGGCATGAGGGTAAGGGCATTTGGTTCTCATTGTTTGGGAAAGTGCCAGGAGGTATGCGTACACCAGCATTGCCATAGCCTGCCAGGAAGAAAGTTCCTGTGTTTCCTCTCATATTCAAATGACTTATAAAGTTGACCCCTCTTCTGAAAGTATAGCCTTGTCTTAATCATTCAAATGCAAATGATGATAACCATAGTATCAAATTATTTGCTCTATTTTCTAAGTCCTTTTGCTAGAGTGTGGGCCATTGATAAGAGGCTTCTTAGAATTATCCTCCATTTTCATTATTTTAAAAAACATTTGGCTCTAGTTCTTGCACCAATTAGTAAGCTTGGATAGAATAAACTGGTGGAAAGAAGGGAGAACCACATTGTTGTTAGTGTGATTTATACTGCCTGTTCTGTCTCACCTGTATACAGCACATAATCAATTTGCACATAAAGTTGATTGAGCTCTGTGGGAATATTTAGATGAAAGAAACACTGTAAATGCCAGGTATTTATTATCTCCATTATGGTCATATAATGTGGTAATAACAGAAATGTTACAATAGATTTAATGGAGCTTTGTAATTTGAAGCAAGTCTTTCAAGTTATTATTGTGAACTTATTTCTTGAATTTTCATATTATTTCATTCATGTTGTTTCATCTGTGAGTTTTCTCATATAATGATCAGATGCAGAGAAAATCTGCTTTCTTTTAGAGGTATAATAACAGTGTCCTACATCTACAGTTTACAAAGAACACTTGGATATATCGTCTGTTATCGGTTACATGTAAAACAAGAAAGATTGTGTGATTGGCCCTATTTAGGATGAAAAAAAAGTGAGGCCAAGACATACACAGTTAAGATTATACAGGTAGAGAATGACTCTGTGAAAAATTTGTCCCATTTTATCATGAAGTCACAAGTTTTAAATTATGTGTTCATATTCTAGAACAGCAGTCTAAAAGAGTGGTTAAAAGCACAGGCTCTGAGTTGCAATGACCCGGTTCAAATCCCACTCTGCCACTTATTTTGCTATGTGATCTTGGCCAAAATACTTTCAAAGCCTCAGTTTCCTCCCTTATAAAATGGGGAAATAATAAAAATAAAGTGAAAGTATTTTAACATTGGACTGAAAGCATTTGATCAATCTTGCTTTCTAGTTGAAGAATACCGGTGTTTACAAATATGGCATATTAACCAAATACTTGGAGTCAATAACATTAGGTATAAGCACCACAGAAGCCTGAATGGCTGAACTATCTGGACACTTATTATCTCTACCAACCATGTCCTAAGCCTCTCTGTCTCTTACACTCTACTTCCCAACTCCACTGACCTCTTTTCAAAGCCTTGAAACTGCTAAACTCTTCTGTCCCATAGAGTCTTTGAATGGACCGGTCCTCTGCCCAGAAAGCTATTTAATAGGCTCTTGCCAGGGGCCTTCCTTTTCTCCTTCAAGTCTCAGGTTAAAAGTCACCACTCAGAGATGCCTTTCGTGACTACCCTATCTAAGGACACTTCCCTTATGCCTCAGTCATCCCCTATTACTAGTCTCTGGTTTTTTTCTTTTATAGCCAATATCATAGTTTGTTATTAAATTTTATCATTGAGAGAATTCACTTGTCCACATAAGATTTGCCCAGCAATATTCTGAGAACTGTATACAATGTGGATTTCAGTTTGAATATATGTATATCCAATTTTGAATTATGTAATAATAATAATAACCTAGCATATTACCATGGATATTTTCCTCCCATTAAAAGTATATTTATAGCATAACTATTTAATGTCTGTATATTATTTGGTCACATGGGTCAACTGGCTTATTTAACCACTTCTGTTTTATTGTATATCTTCTTTTAAAATTATTTTAAGAAACATTGCTATGAATATGTTTGTACATAAATATTTATACCTTTAATTATTTCTTTAGGATATACTATAGGAAGTGGAATTACAGGATTAAGGGAAATATACCTTTAAAAGACTTGCTACGTATTGATAAATTTCTTTCTGGAGATATTACAACAATTTAAATTCCTGTGAGCAGCATTTGAGAATACCTGTCTCACATACCGTGGGCAGCACTGAGTATGTTTCATAAATAATGCAATTTTATAGGCAACAAATGGCATTTCCTTATTGTAAGTTGCATTTATTTGCTTACTCATGAGTAATCATATTTTTATTTATTAGACATTTGTATTTCTTCTTCTAGTTATGGGCTTTTTGTACATTTCCCATTTTTATTTTATCTTTTTCTTATTAATATGTAGGGCCAATTTTATATTAAGAATATTTAATAGTTGTCTACATTATTGAAATTATTTTTCAAATTTATTATTTGATTTTTAATTTTGTTTATACTTTTGGTGGATAAACTTTAAAAATTTTTGTGCACTCAAGTTGAGTGAACTTTCCTCTTATGATCTTTTTCCACTACTTTTATGTTTAGAAGGTCCTTGCATCTGAATAGATTAGTTAAATATTCACCTAAATTTTCTCAGACAAACTTCTTTTTTTCCTATACTGATTATTTAACATTTTAGGACTTCTAAACTATGTGCCTGGGTATGGTGTCACATGATATATTCTAATTTACCTTTTTTTTTTTAAAGAAAGTAACTCAATATTTTCTGAATAACCCATTTCCTCTTCATTGGTTTATGATACTTTTTTAAAAGATCACATATTTTGTTCTCATGTATCCAAGAAGGCTAGCTGGTAACATACAGTATTGCCTTTTTTCTCTAATTATTATAGATTTAAATTATATTTTAATATCTAGTAGGACAATTTCTCAGTCCTTACTATCCTTTAAACATTTTTTTCACCTATTGTTACTTATCTTTTCTTCCAGATAAATAAAGAACCATCTTTTAAACTGTGGTAGTCTGCATAATGACCCTCAAAGATATCTAGGTCTTAATCCCTGGAACTAGTACATGCTACTTTATATGGAAAAAAGGTCTTTGCAGATGTGATTAAATTAAGGACTTTGAAATTGGGGAGATTATCCTGGCTAATTTCGGTGGGCCCTAGATGTAATCACAGGAGTCCTTATAAGGGGGACGGAGATTTGACTACAGAGAAGAAAGCCTTGTGAAGATGCATCAGAGAGAGATTTGAAGATGCTATACTGCTGTTCTTGATGATGGAGCAATGGGCCACGAGCCAAGGGATGCAAGAAATGCAGCCCTAGAAGCTGGAAAAGGTGAGGGAAAGGGTTCTCCCTTACAGCCTCCCCAGGGAGTACAGCCCTGCCAACACCTTGATTTTAGCCCAATAAAACTACTTTTGGACTTATATCTTCAGAATTCTATGAGAATAAATGTGTATTCTTTTAAGCCATCAAGTTTGTGGTAATTTGTTACAATAACCACAGCAAACTAATACATCAGTTTAATAAAAAGTGCTCATGAAATATTTGTTTTTGAATTTTGATTAATATCATCCACTAATATTTGAAGAATTGACATATTTAAATACTCAATATTGCCTTCCAAGAAAACATATTTCTTCTTTTTGAGTAAAATTTACAGTCTTTTTGAGAAATTTCTTATACTAATATTTTCAATGAAAAATATTTTCACTTTTTAGAAAGTCAGCGGCATATTTTTTATAAAGTGATTTTCTTGTGGGTGAACATAGAGGGAAAATAAGCATCATTAAGATTGGCAGGAGATGGGCATTTAACAGGCAAACTTCTATAATATAAAAGAACCAACAATTTGGTTCTTTAGAAGAGGTTAGCTTAAATAAATAAACTTATGATTTCCCCAAAATTACCTTATTCTTTTGAAATGCTGTTCTGTGAGCTGATTTTATTCACTGTGTGATTACAGATGATGAATAAATGGAAATATAAAGCTATGTTATCTCTCTGAAATACCACAGTTTCTATAATACTGGATCAGAATATACCCAAAGCACTTCTTAAAGACTGAAATCATGTTTTTCATGAAGGGATCATAACTTTGAGGTTTCTAGACATACTCATCTTCTATGGTAAGCATTTGGTATTTAATTGTCCTTATTTTGATAAGTAACTGTTTCAATGCAGACATTGAAAATTATTTCTTTGTGTTTCAGAAGTATGTAAGAGAGAAAATTCTGATGTGTTGGAGTTCTTCTTGTACATATTTCTGAGACACATATTTTTAATATGACTTAATGAGAAATTTTGGGCAGGCAACCTTTCTATTACAGGTTGAGTGTCCCTTACCCAAAATTCTTGGGACCAGTGTTTGGGGTTTTGGAATTTTTCAGATTTTGGAATGTTTGCATTTACACAATGAGATATCTTGGGGATGGGCCCCAGGTCTAAACACAAAATTTATTTATGTTTCAGATACAACTTACATATGTAGCCTGAAGGTAATTTTATGCAATCTTTTTAAACAATGTTGTGCATGAAACAAAGTTTTGAATGCATTCTGACTGTGACCCATCACATGAGGTCAGGCGTGAAAGTTTCCACTTGTGGTATCATATTGGCACTCAAAAACTTTTGGAGCATTTGGATTTTGGATTTTTGGGTCAGGAATGCTCAACCTGTAGGTGGTTCTAGAAGGTGAACATCGGAATCCTATGTATAATTTTAAAAAATGCAGATGCCTCAGTCCTACTCAAAATTCCCCAAGAGGGAGTCATACATAGCACCTGCATTCTTAAAAAGCTCCAGACATGATTTAGATGTGCACAAAAGTTTCCTCCCCTTGGGTGGTTCTGGGGCAAATGCTCAGGATTTAGGAATTTTTCCAAACTGTTGAGTAATCCAAAAGTCTATCATTATGTGAATGTGTGTCCTTCTCTGAGCTAGGAAGAGAATCTATTACCCCCTCCCCCACTGCAGTGTTTCTCAGAGTTTTCTTCTATATAGTAAATCTTATTAAAGGTTGGAAAGGGCAAATGGAAATATTTAATCAATTTGACTTTATTTTATGGGGAAAATTTTATGGTAGTGCAGCATTTTTGAATTGAAGATTAAAAAGTTCTCCAGTATATCCCTTTCAAATGTCAAGAGTATATTGTTTCTAGTTCATAGTAATATTGTGAATATAAGTTTGAAGGGAAAATAGAAAATATTCAACAAAAATAGTAATTTTGAGGAAAGAAAATATGCCATCTTTTCTTCCTGCCTTTTTAACCCTAAATCTCTTTCAAGGAAATTTTTGAACCTTGCCTTCTCCTTAAAGAATTCTAACATATTCAATTTTCATGCCAAGCACTCCCAAATAAAATAATTTGCAATTATTTGGGTGCCTGATATTATGGTTTCTATTGTTCTTGAATTATTTCATTGTTAATGTTTCTCAACAAATTTATGAGGTTCTTTAGAGCTGAGAGCTTTAGTATCCTTTGCAGTGTTGAGAATATTGTCCAGTACATCTTAAGCCCATGAAATTTATATATTAAATTGAATGAAGTAATAACATTTTTCTCAACAAAGAAACTGATTTTTTTTTAGTTTCAACTGACTAATTGTCACTTAGCTATCTTTTTCTCTTTATGGTTAAAAAATTTAGGAAGACTAAACAGAGTGATCACATTTTTCATGCCATTAGTCCTTGAAGATATGATTGCTATTTGGTTGGTTTGAATGTTTTTTTTTTACAATCATGAATTTCTAAAGCTACTGTATTTGTTGTAAAAGGCAAAACTAAACTTTTAAACTATATTAATGTGCATCTGGTGTATATGTATGTATTCTCATATCTGTGTTTTGTTAATATGTGTGTGGGGAGGTAGAGGGAGGGCCTTTCTTTACTATAACCATCAAAGCAATAATTAAGTGGGAAACATACAACAGGTATGTGATTCAAGATAATTTAAATCTGTGTATGAAGGACTTTGCTTAACACAATAGCAATGCATCACCTATGTGAATGATTTCTTGGCAACACTACCCGAATTGAACATTTATCATAAATACAGTATTTGTTAAAGAAATGGCATCATAAATACTCTCTTCCACTTTCTTCTTGAAAGCAGAATTAAAATGTCTTTACAGAATACAACATTCTTTTCATTAAACTTCACAGAAAAGCTCAGTGAAAATAGGCATTCACCACAAATTTCCATCTCCTTATCTTGCTTTCCAGCTGCTCTGATTCTCTTAAAAATCAACTTTTCTTGGTGGTTTCTGTTAATAGGTAATAAGACCAGTGATTTAAATCACTGATTACTCTCTTTTGGCTTTCAAACCATTCTAGCATGCTTCTAGTTAGAATAATGATGGCAGTGATAGGTTGATGTGAGAGGATGGTAATTTTATACATAAACGCTCATTGAGCTTCTGAGATTTACATTTATCTCATGCAATAATACAAAAATGCTAATAGAAGAAATATTTATGAATATCTGAAATATATATGTGCCCTTTAGCAAGATTAGAGGACTACACAGTCTTGGTTGGGATTCATTATGCTACAACAAAACATTCATTTCCAGTACTGGTAATTGGTAAACTTAGATTATGCTGGTGTTCTCATATTTAATTCTCAAAATGTTATATTTTGATCAGGTCTACCATCTGTGACTTTAGAGCCTTTCAAAGAAAATTCACTTAGATTTATAAGACACATTTTACAAATAATTGGAAGTCCCTCCTTCTCCTCCAACTCTCTCTTCCCACAGCTGCACAAATGCATACAGATATGCTTATTTTTATTACTTCTGTCTATGGGGTCTCAATGACCTGGTGACTTGCTCTGACACGTCTGGTAACAACTCTGACATAGAAGAAGATGTATACCCTTTAATTGGGAGTAGCTAAGTTCTCAAATTCTTTAGTGAACCATTACTTAGCATAAAGTCACTTTGGAATCAATTAAATATGAACCTTTGTCACTTCAGTATTCATAGAAAAGCACTTAGGTGATTTAAGACCCTTGGCCTCTAAATATTTGACTACTTACCAGCACCAGCCATTTAGAAAGGCTTATTAGGTCTTTTATACTTCCAGGGATGGCAGCACGAAAAAGTAAAGCAAAGTTAGAGGAAACATAATTGCCTCCAAATGAATGCTCCCTCTGAATCATCATAGTTTGTGCTATTCTGAGGTTCTCTCCTTCTTGCTCCCTGTACCTTCTGCTGCTAACCTCTGGGGCTTCTCAAGCTCTCTGCTTGTATACTGTGGTATTTTTTCATAACCAGGAAAAATAAAAACACATGAATAAATGTATAAATCATCATCACCCAATGGGAATGGACTACAATATACATTTTACATTTAGTGAATAGAACTCATTTTAGCATGTTTAGTATTTCAGAAATTTCTTTTAGTTTAAACAAACTTTTAAAATGGAGAAAGAGGACCAAGATGGCAGACTAGAAGCAGTCTTCACACGCTGTTCTCTGGGAGAGGATGGAAAACTGCAAGTAGATGCTCAACTACAGATGGACTGTCTTGGAGAGAGCATTGTAGATCATCAGAGAACTGACGGGAGACACTCAGAGTGAAGGAGACAGAGATGGGGAGTTCTACTTGCCAAGACTGGAAGGTACCTGGGGGAGACCCCTACACATGGGGAAGGAGTAAAGGAGAGAGCCCCACGGCCCCACATTTCCAATGCTGACACTATGGCCCGAGCTGTGGGGGGGGCCCCCATCACCACTGTGGGCCTCTGTGCTGATCCAGGAACTGCTTGGAGGCTGTAGTAAAGTTGCATCAGAGAGCAGGCTCAGCAGTATCCCTCTGGTCTTGATTCCTGGGTTGCAGCAGCTGATGCCACTCTGAGCTCTCAGGTCTGGAGCTCCCAGTCTGCAAAGGGATGGGCTTCGCTGCAGCTGCCCCACATTGCCCCTTGCCAGGCCATGGAGGAAGCAGGGAGAGTAGATGCACTTGCACACCCGTGACTGGTAGCCAGGCACCCTCCCCCACAGGGAACTTGAGTAAAGCTTGAGGTAGCAGCCTTGGCAGGAGCTGTGTGGGGAGAGAGCTCCAGCCATCTAGCAGCCCAGCCCCCATGGCCCCACACCCCCACCAGAGAAGCAAGCCCCCCATCCTGTGTGCTGCAGTGCTGAGGCCCATGCCCCCCTGGATCTGGGTACCAGGCCATGCCATGGTAAAGCCACATGCCTTGCAGTGGGCCACACCCCTTAGCTTTGTATTATGGCCAGAAGAATAAGGCCCCTGGCCCTGAGCATGGGCCAGTGGGCCATGCCCCCACAGCACTATGGGACACTATGCTGTGGTCCAGCTCCCCACTACAGACCCACTAACCACAAGCAGCCCCCCACTGTGTACTGGCATTACACCTATACCTGGATGGAGTGAATGCCTGCAGCCCTGACACTTGTGGCCACCACCTAGATAGCCTTGCCAAACAGCCACTCCCACCACTGTTTGGGGAGACCTAGGCAGAGCATTCTCCCACAACACCTGCCTCAGTGGAGAGGGACTCACCTAGTCCCCTGTCTGAGCTTCCAACAGTGGCCTGGGGACCAAACCACCACTCCACACGTAGGGTACCCGTGAAGGTCTTGAAACCCACCCAGGCACCATCCAAGGTCATGCTTACTGCCTCTGTGGAGAGAGACTTGTGCAGCCGTCTGCCCAAGCTTCCAACATTGGCCTGGGGACCAATCATCAATCCAAATGAATATCTCCCAGCATCAGCTTGGACTGTGACAACCACAGGGGATCAAGATGATATAAGAGAACAGCTGTATTACAGGTTTTCAGTGCATCTGCCCCTCCCCTGCTGGGCCAGTGCTCTGGACTTGGACACAAAAGCATTATCTAGGAACCTCTCCTCCTTCTCACAAAGTAGGAGAGTTTTCAACAAAGGAGAACAGGTGCACTGCAAACCTGTTAGCATTGAGCTGAGAAAAGAGGTTTCAGATAAGAAGAAACCAGCAAAACAATTCTGGCAACATGAAAAAACAGGCTAGTTCAACACAATAGACCCACAGCAATGGGCCCCAACCAAGAGGAAATTGTCAAAATGTCAGAAATGGAATTCAGAATATGAGTGGCAAACAAGATGAATGGAATTGAAGAGAAAGTTGAAAACCAACACAAAGAAGCCCAAAAAGTTCAGGACATGAATGAAAAAAATGAAAAACTTACTAAAGAGATAGACAACATAAGAAAGATATAACAGAACTTAAAGAAATCAAAGAGTCATTTAGAGAATTACAAAATACAGCAGAAAGCTTCAACAATAGGCTAGACCAAGCAGAAGAAAGAATCTCAGAGCTTGAAGACAAGGCTCTCAAACTAACCCAGTCAGTCAAAGTTGCAGAAAAAAGAGTAAAGAAAATGAATAATCACTCATAGAAATATGAGACTATGTGAAACGAGCCAACATATGAATTCTAGGTATCCCAGAGGGAGAAGAAGATAAAGAAAAAGCATGGAAAACCTATCCGAGGGAATTATTGAGGACAACTTCCCTGGTATCACCAGAGATTCAGATATCCAGATACAAGAAAGTCATCAAACACCAGGAATATTCATAGCAAATAGGACATCCCCAAGACATATAGTCATCAATCTTGCCAAAGTCAAAATGAGGGAGAAAATCTACCAGCTGCAAGACAAAAACAACTAGCCTACAAAGGAAAACCCATAAAGCTAACAGTAGACTTCTCAGCAGACACCTTACAAGCCAGAAGGGATTGGGGACCCATTTTTAATCTTCTTAAACAGAACAACTGCCAGCCAATAACTTTGTATCCTGCAAAACTACATTTCATAAATGATGGAGAAATAAAGACTTTTCCAGAGAAGCAAACACTAAAGGAAGTTGTCACTACTAGACCTGCCCTACAGGAAATACTCAAAAGTGCATTATGCATGCAACAGCACAATAGATCCCCACCAGTGTAAAAACATCCAAAAGTAATGGCTCACAGCTTTTAGAAAAGAATAGCAAAAGAGGGAAAACAAAGCAATAAGGTATCATCCAAAGATGAACAGAACAGCATCCCACATATCAATACTAATACTCAATGTGAACAGCCTGAATGGCCCACTCAAAAGACATAGATTGGCTGAATGGATTAAAAAAAAAAAACACACCGCAAGTATTTATTGCCTCCAAGAGACACTTCTAAATCACAAGGACTCACATAGACTCAAGGTTAAGGGCCAGAAAAAATATCCCACACAAATGGAACCCAAAAGTGAGTAGGTGTAGCCATTCTCATGTCAGATAAAATAGACTTTAAATCAACAATGGTTAAAAAAACACAAAGATGGTCATTATATAATGGTAAAGGGAAAAATTCAACAAGAAGACATAACAATCCTAAATATATATGTACCTAACAAAGGAGCTCCCAGTTTCATAAAATAAATTCTTCTAGATCTAAGCAAAGAAATAAACAGTAGCATCTTAATTGCCAGGGACTTCAACACTCCACTGACAGAACTGGACAGATCATTGAAGCAGAAAATGAATAAAGAAACACTGGACTTAAACAGAACTCTAGAACAAATTGACCTAACAGACATTTACAGAACTTTCTACCCCGAAATGACTGAATATACAAATGTCTCAGCAAATTCAAAAAAATGGAATTCGTATCATGTATCTTCTCAGACCACACTGGAATAAAACTAGAAATCAATTCTAAGAAAAACTCTCAAAACTACACAGTCATGGAACTTAAACAACTTGCAGCTGAATGATCCATGGGTCAATGATGAAATTAAGATGGAAATCAAGTTTCCTCAAACTAAATGAAAAAGGGGACACAAGTTTTCAAAATCTATGGGACACAGCAAAAACAGTCCTAAGGAGAAAATTCATAGTCTTAAGTGCCTACATCAAAAACACAGAAAGATCACAAATTAACATTATGTCACATCTCAAGGGACTAGAAAAAAAAAAATGACCCAAAGCTAGCAGAAGAAAAAAATACAAAGCTCAGAGCAGAGCTAAACAAAATGGAAACCAAAAAAAAAAACAACACAAAGGATCAATGAAACAAAAAATTGGTTCTTTGAAAAGATAAACAAAATCAATAGAACATTAGCCAGATTAACCAGAAATAGAAGAGAAAGGACTCAAATAACCTCAATCAGAAATGAAAAAGGAGACATTACAACTGATACCACAGATATACAAAATATCATCTGTGAATACTATGAAAACCTCTACACAAACAAACTAGAAAACCTAGAGGAAATGGATGAATTCCTGGAAACACACAATTTCCCAACTCTGAATCAGGAAGAAATAGAAATCCTGAAGAGATCAATAATAAGCAAAGAAATTGAAGCAGTAATAAAAAATCTCACCACACACAAAAAAAGCACCCCAGAGCAGATGGATTCACAGCCAAATTCTACCAGACCTACAAAGAAGAACTGGAACCTAGCCTACAGAAACTATTTCATAACATCGAGGAGGAGGGAATCCTCCCTAATTCATTCTATGAAGCCAGTATCACCCTAATACCAAAGCCAGGAAAGGACACAACAAAAAAGAAAATATACTTCAAAATTATAGAAGCCATATATGACAAACCCACAGCCAACATCATACTGAATGGGGAAAAGTTGAAAGCATTCCCCCTAAGAACTGGAACAATACAAGGGTGCCCACTGTCACCACTTCTATTCAACATAGTATTGGAAGTCCTACCCAGAGCAATCAGGCAAGAAAAAGAAATAACGGGCATCCATATCAGGAAAGAGAAGGTCAGACTATCCCTGCTGACCATATGATCTTGTGTCTAGAAAACCCTAAAAACACTTTACCAAAAGACTCCTGGAATTGATAAATAAATTCAGCAAAGTCCCAGGTTACAAAACCGATATACACAAATCAGTAGCATTTCTATAATACTAATAGCTCTCAAGCTGAGAGTAAAATAAAGGAATCAATACCATTCACAATAGCTACAAAGAAAATGAAATACCTAGGATATGCTTAACCAAGGAGGTGAAAGATCTCTACAAGGAGAACTACAAAACACTGATAAAAGAAATCATAGGTGACACAAACAAATGGAAAAATATCCCTTGCTCATGGATTGGTAGAATGAACATCATTAAAATGTCCATATTGTCCAAAGTGATTTATAGACTCAATGCAATCCCCATCAAAATACCACAGTCATATTTCAGAGATCTAGAAAAAAATCCTAAGCTTCATTTGGAACCGAAAAAGAGCCTGAATAGCCAAAGCAATCCTTAGCAAAAAGAACAAATCTGCAGGCATCACATTACCTGACTTCAAATTATATGACAAGGCTACAGTAACTAAAACAGCATGGTACTGGTATAAAGTTAGAGATATAGACCAAAGGAACAGAATAGAGAACCCAGAAATAAAACCATCTACCTAAAACCAATTGACCTTTGACAAAGTAGACAACAATATACACTGGGGAAAGGAAGCTCTATTCAATAAATGATGCTAGGAAAATTGGACAGCTACACGTACAAGAATGAAACAGAAACCCTATCTCTTGCCGTATACAAAAATCAATTCAAGATTGATAAAAGACTTAAATATAAGGTATGAAACAATAAAAATTCTAGAAGAAAACATAGGAAAAACACTTCTAGACATTGGCCTAGGCAAAGAATTTATGACTAAGACCTCAAAGGCAAATACAGCAACAACAAAACTAAATAAATGTGGCAATTAAATTAAAAAACTTCTGCATAGCAAAGGAAATAATCAACAGAGTGAATACACAACCTACCGAATGGGAGAAAATATTCACAAACTATGCATCTGACAAAGGTCTAATATACAGAATTTACAAAGAACTCAAACAAATCAGCAAAGAAAAAAAATCAACAAACAACCCCTTCAAAAAGTGGGCAAAAGACATGAGCAGAAGTTTTTTGAAAGAAGATAGACAAATGGCCAAAAAACATGAAAAAATGCTCAACATCACTAATCATCAGGGAAATGCAAATTGAAACTATGATGAGATACCACCTAACCCCCATCAGAATGGCTATTATTAAAAAGTTAAAAAATAATAGTTGCTGGCATGGATGCAGAAAGGAATGCTTATATACTGTTGGCCGGACTGCAAATTAGTACAATCTGTAAGGAAAATAGTATGGAGGTTCGTCAAAGAAGTAAATGTACTTACCATTCAACCCCACAATCCCACTACTGGGTATCTACCCAAAGGAAATGAAGTCATTTTATCAAAAAGACACCTGCGCTCAAATGTTTATTGTAGCACAATTCACAGTTGCAAAGATGTGGAATCAACCTAAGCGCCCATCAATTCATGAATGGATAAAGAATATGTGGTATATATATACCATGGAGGACTACTCAGCCATAAAAGGAATGAAATAATGTCTTTTGCAGCAACTTGGATGGAACTGGAGACCATTATCCTAAATGAAGTACCTCAGGAACAGAAAACCAAACACCATACGTTATTACCAAGAGTGGGAGCTAAACAATGGGTACACACGCGCCCAAAGTGACGTAAAGGACATAAGAAACCAAGATAGGGGAAAGGTGGGGGGGGTGGCGTGTGATTAAAAACTTGCCTATTGGGTACAATGAACACTGGTCTGGTGATGGGCGCACCAAAAGCCCTGACTTAAGCATTACTCGAGGTATCCATGTAACAAAAACACTTGTACTCCCTTAATTAATATTTTGAAATAAAAAAGTAAAAATAAAACATATTGGGGCACATGTAAACAAAGCTCAGTGTTTTAGGTGTAGTGTTGTTAATATATTGTACATATTTTCCCCCTTTCTCCTCTTGCTGTGCAGTTTCCTTTCATTTCCTACCTTCTAGGTCAGGCATCCTTGTTCAATTTACATGTGGCTTAATCCCCTGGGTACCTAATACATTTGTTTGGGTACTCACGTGGCATCCAATCATCTCCTAGAGTCCAGATGGGAAAGAGAAATATCTTTGTCTGAGACAAGACATTAGCAGAAAGGATGAGAATGTTTTGGGTCAGTCAGAGTTTACATTAAAGTAAGGTGAGGAGAATTCTGCTCAAATATTTCTATTCTCCCTGTGGAACACAAGGCGATATTACCACTTAAGGTGCAGAGCTGGGAAAACAAGCTTAAAAGGAATCATAACATCTTAGAGTAGCTACCACAGTGAATGTGAAGAGGGCTGACTAGGGATGAGGAAAACAATAATGAACAATTCACAAGCTCCCGGATCCATGCAGCCTATGCAGGTTTGCAGTATGGCTGGGATGTAATTTCAGGATGAATGCTGATAAAGCTGCCTCTGGGCTGCAAATGCTAAAATACGCCCAGATATTAATTTGGGGGACTAATAAACACACACCTTTTTCTTAGTTACATTATTCTATTAAATTAAATATATGTAGTAAGACTATTTTCCCACAAGACTACATGAAAAGCTTTGTTAATTTTAAATGCTAAAATAATGTCAAAGAAACTATGGCACGTTAATGTAATTGAACACTACATATATTAAAAGGAATAAGACAAGACTATATGTACTTACATAAGAAGATCTCACAAAGATATTAAATCAAATTGCAACATAGGAGGTATAATGTGATCTCATGCTAATTGAACTGTGCTTAAAACATATCCTTGAAATCTTACCAGTCTGTGGACATTAGAAAGAAGTTTACAGGGTGCAACTTTGGAATTGAACATGGCTTTATAACAGCATGTTCTTTGTTTCTGTGGCTGAATGCCTAACATTACTTGAAGGAGATATGGAGACATTAGTGTGTGTATGGAGTGCAGCTTGGAGTCTAGGTCTAGTTAGAACAGGTCAGAGTCTTATTGGAAATAATCATACTTTACCAGAAACTGGAGGAGTCCCCACATTCTCATTATTAGTGAAACATTGTGGGAAAAATAGAGAGGAGGCTTGTTGATTTTCTGGGTGTCAAAGCTTCAATGCTCACTTGAAGAACTCGAAGTAGTCCAGAGGTGACTCGTCCCTCTGAGGTTGGCTGCCCCACAAACTAGGTCCTTGTAGATGCCCTTCTTCAATTAGAAAGCTTCATAGCTAGTGCAGGGCCTGGGGCAGGACCCAAACTTTACTTTGTTTCTAGCATGGTGATTTTGGTAAAAAAATAAAGCCCCTGAGATCATCTGGGTAGCAACCCTTTGACACCACAGTATGGGACAGGTTCAGAAATAAACGAGGACTTATATTTTCAGACATGGTGCACAATTTATGTCAACCATCTCCTTGAGCTCAACTTGATAATAAATAAAATATATTTTAAAAATGTACTCGAAGGTACGGAAAAAAAAACCAAATTATGAGTTACCAAACTAGAATTCTGAGGATGATAGAGG
This sequence comes from Daubentonia madagascariensis, assembly GCA_023783475.1. NCBI lineage: Eukaryota > Metazoa > Chordata > Mammalia > Primates > Daubentoniidae > Daubentonia > Daubentonia madagascariensis. The sequence continues at coordinate 30,521,056 of JAKFHU010001035.1, read as the reverse complement.
TGTTGTAAGGAAGAAAGGCTGGCATTTGGGGATGTTTTATTCTGTACGGTAATATGCTGATTATTGAGAAGGCAGACTGGTCATGAGGCTGACTAGCCCTTTGAAAGGAATTGTTGCAGATATTCCTGATGAAATACAGGATATCCAGGTAAATTTGAATTTTAGATAAACTATGAGCAATTTTTCATTATGAGTATATTTCATGCAATATTTGGTTTAGTGTAGGTGAGGGGAAAAGCTAATATATACAGGAGAAGGAGGAGATAGGAATGCATTTCTTCTGGCTTTCAAAAGGAGTAGAGGGAGCTAAACTGTCCCTGAGTGGGGTATAGAAGTAACAGAGGGGAAAGGCCAGGAAGCTTGCCAAGAATTTGCAGAAGCACAGAGTGAGGAGAAAATCATAATCCCATAGCAGCAGTGAGGAGCAGACAGCCCACGTCATGGATTGTCAGGCTATGTGGTAGAAATCTCCAAGAAGCCTTATGCAGGGGACATCCTGCATTTCCAGCTGGGCTGAAAGCTGAGGAAGCTCTAGGAAGTGTGGGGACAGATAGGAGGGACAGATCTATAGAGTCCTGTTGTCTAACAAAGACCTGAGTCTAAAGCATACTCTCTTCTTTCCTACTAAACCTATTGGGTACCCATGAGGATATACAACAACTCAGACAGCAAGCAGAGGTGGAGAAAAACCTGGTAATGGACATTAAGCTAGCATGTGACTGAATCATAAACCTGAACCCATCAGGAAACCAGTATATTTAATCTGGAAATTGATCAAAGTAAAATGTTCACATTAGGTAGGCTGAGGTTTCAGAGTTGGGTATATAAATGAAGATAATTCACTTTTATTTTGTATATTTGGGATTTTGACTGTAAGTTTTATGTTTATCATAGCAGTAGATGCATAGAAAGTGAACCTAAAAAAAATCATACCAAATTGCTAATGGTGATTTGGGGCTGGGGTGGGTTGGGGTAGAAGGGGATGTGGGATTATAGCAATATTCTGTTAGTACATTGTATATTTCTCAAATGTTTGAACTTTGTACAAAAAGAATAATTTTTTAGTGAGAAATAATCCCTCCCAAACACAATAAAGATTAACATTAATATGTAAAAATGGCCTGATCATATACCCTCACGACCCTCCTTCTATTGGGGCCCTGAGCTACTAGCCTAAGTCTGGTCTAGAAACAAAAAATCTGCATGAGATGCTGTGTGTTATATCTGAGACCAGATTCACTGAAGAGAAGATGCAAGTTCAGGGCACCACAATTGTCAATGCTGAGATGACTGAGGACCCAGTCATTTCAATGTAGCACTGCCTCTTGAGCAAAACCTATGGTGAGAACCTCTGACTCCTGGCTAATTCAGGTGGAGCACCTCAGCTAATGCTGACAGAACTGATCTGTCCTCTTGCCATGTGCATCCCTGAGAGAAATACTTTTCCTGCTGACAACAGTTGTCTGAGGGAAATGACCAGATAGGGTGGAATTACTCCTTTTCCACGTAGCTATGAAAGGATGGTTCTCTACACTGGAGAAGCCTCCTGGCTAAGCCTTAGTAGAAAGGTGGCGACTCAGGCCCATTATGTCCCATTTGCTGGCGGGGACAGTCTTACATCTTTCACTGCCTGACAATCCACCACTGCTGAAGAGCTGGGGTGAAAGCCCATTCTGAGGAGACTTTTACTTTCTAACAGGAGCAGGCAAAGAAAGCTCAGGAAGGAGGCAAAGCTGAAAACCTGAAGCAGGTGGCTCCAACTGGGGTGGCTGCACCATGAAAAGTGAAAAATGGAATCAATACTGCTAAAACCTGAATTTGTGATCAGAAGATTAAATGGAGGAACCATCTTTCAACACAAAGGAGACATACGAAGAAATGTAAATCATAATGGAAAAGATAAGAGACGTGGAGGACAGCCCAGGAGAAATAATATGCAAATAATCAGCATTCCAGCAGGACAAAAAGGAGCATATGGAGATGGAACCAGTAACTAAAGAAACAACCTTCAGCTCCCTGATCTGAAAAAAGAACAAAGGGCTCACCAAATGCCAGGCAGACAGAAGTGATGAAAAAGACCCATATCTAGGCATATCTTTGTGAAATTTCTGGCCTCTGTGGATAGAGAAAAAAAAAATACATGTTTTCAGACAGATGGAAGAGTTCACATATAACACAAAAGGAATAAGTTTGATGTTGACTTCTTACATGCCACATTAGAAGCCAGTGATACACTGTTTATAAACTTGTGAGGGAGAAAACACTGTGGTATAAAAATCCTACTCTCTGAAAAGTTATCATTCGTATGACACAAGAAGGAAATTTGGAGGGGTGTGTAGGAACTCAAAGTATTCTAACCATGTTTCCATTCAAAATTACTTAAGTATATACTCCAGCACGAACAATTGTAAATTTAAATAGAGATATAAAACAGGTGGAATATAAAGAATACAATAAACCGTCGTGAACAATGAATCTATTATAGTAAAATACATAGGTAACCCTATGTGGATGAACATAAAGTGATTAGAACTTATAATATCAGTGTTAAATAAGTATGATAAGAAAAGAAGAGGTATACTCTAAGAAAAACTGAAAAATAATATGGAATTACATCTCTAAAGTATTTTGGAAAAATCTAGGATGAGGAAATGATGCTAGGAAGTAGAAAAACAAAATATTCTTGAGATCCTATAATTGTGGAGAATGGTCAAAGTACTATTAATTTTAATAAAATAAAAGAGAAATATAGGTTTTAATATGAAAGTTAAAAATACAAGGTATTGAACTTGCAATTAGAGACACATTACTATTTCCAACTTATTGGTATAGGGCAATTAAAATACAAAACAAAATAAACAGAGCACAAAAATAACTTGCTCAAGCCAGTGAAAGTAAGAAATAAGAAAAGGAAAGAGTATAATAAAAACATTAATATAAAATTAGGTGTGAATGACAGCATACATATCGTTTTCACAATAAGTGTGAAGAGATTGGAAGCTTGAAAGAATAGTACAAAATCTAGGTCACTGGTGAATATAGACTAAAATATCCCAATTACAATTTTAGCAAGTAGAATTCAGCAGTGTTTTAAAATAATGATATTAATATCTTGAGACCAAAGAGTTTATTCCAGAAATGCAAGAATATATCAAAATTACAATCTTGCTATACAATTTACACTATTAAATTATCAAGAAAAAAACTCAATATCAATAGATTCTGATAAATAATTTAATCAAAATAACTGATTTTAAGTAAAATAATAAATTGTGAATAAAAATGGTAAAAATTGTTTTCTAGAAAAAAAGAAGAAAAATCCTAATGAATGAGGAAATACCAGTCATTGATGCTAAAATCAAATATTAATACCAAAGAGAAATGCTTCCTATAAGAAACTTTTCAATTTTATTTTGCATTTCTAGGTCATGTGACATGACCAGAGAATAAAGCAAATGGTATCAATATTTGAAAACAAGAAATAAAATTGTGATTTTCACATGATTTGTTTGCATACCTAGAAAATCTCATGAGACAGAAAAAAAAACTATTATAAATAATAAGAGAATACAATAAGTTGCCTGGGTACATGAGATATATACAACTTAATGACTTTCCTTTATAGTAACAAAAACCTGTTAGAATGGAAAGGAAAAAATTATTCTAATCTTAATAGCAACATTAATCATAAACTTCCTAGGAAAAAACTAACAAGAATGTAAAAAAAAAACTGTTTAAAGATAAAACATTCATTGAAAGACAAAATGAAGAGTATCATGTTCCCGATGGGAAGATGCATTAACAAACATATAATTCCTTCTCAAATTATTATATGTATTCAACATAGTTCCAACAATAATTCCAATGTTGTCTCTTGAGTTCAATTCTACAGTTCCTTGTATATCATTAGCTTCTGGGCAGAAAACAGATGGCACATTAAAATGGAGTAATTGAGGAAAGTTTAATAAAGAGATGATTTTGGGTGAAGAGGGACCCACAGGAGGCAGTAAAGCCCCCTAGGACTCACAATACCATCCCCAGGCCTAAAGGGGAAAGGGCAGGGAGTTACAACCAGAGAGTTCCAACCACAGCTATAGGAGAAGACCACTGGAGAGCTGTGGCCTACAGGAAAGAAGCCAGGAAGGACTGTAGTCCTAGTGGGAAGGGGTTGAGGGAACAAATGCCATGTCTGCCCTTTAATGTCCTGTTAGTGCCTCTCATGGGCCAAATCCAAATGGAAACAAGAGGCAAGAGATTCAGGGTGAAGCAGTCTATAGATGTCAGGATCCCAACATACAGAGAAGGAGGGTAAAGAGGCAAGAGAAACTGTAGAGATAAACATGAACTTTCAATACCATACTAAAGAATGATGTATAACATTGCTAAGAAAATATTGAAAAATACATGTAATAGAAGGGCATTTTTCCTATCCTAGATATTAAGATTTTCAATAAATGTACTGATTAAAAAGAGTAACAAGCAAGTAGAGCAACAGAATGAAACAGAGGGCTCAAAAGTAGCTCAAATATATTTATGTTAGATATTTTATTCCATTCTGTAGAGGAAAGAATGGCTTCTTTGATAAAAGTTTTTGACTATTTGACCATTGATTTGGAAGAAAATAAAGTTTGATATTCAACTCATATAGTATAAAAGTAAATTTCAGGTGAATGAAAAACTTAATTAGAAAAATAAAATGTAATGTATTTGAAGAAAATATAGAAGAATTTTTTTATAACTTTGGTTTTGATTGCACTTCCTAAATAAGACAGGATATATCATAAAGGAAAAATTCAATGGATTTGAGAAGATAAAAATAAAATTTGGATTGTAAGAGGTGAAATAAACAAAACAACTACCATGACAGCAAGAATTTATCTGCAACAAAATGATAGACAGAGAGTCAATTCCTACAGAATAAATAAAATTAATCTCCAAAAATAAGAAAAAGTCATACCATCAAATAGAGAAATGGGCAAACTGTATGTAAAGGTGATTCCAGAAGGGGAAATATAAACAATAAATATTTGAAGAAATGTTCAACCTAACTAATAGAAAAATTTACAACTTGAAAATGTCATCATCAGAATGTAATAATTTTAAGATATTAGTAATACCCAGTGATGATGAAGGTTTGCAAAAACAAGCACTTTCCTACTGTTGGTAGGAATGTAGTTGCTATACATTTTCATAAATTGCTTTTCAAGCAGCTATTAAATTTAAACTGTGAATATAGTTTGTCCCATTATTCCATTTAGGAATATATCCTATAGGAATAAAATCCTTAGACTATGAAGAATCTTCTTTCCTCCCTGCTTCCTTTCCTTCCCTTCCCCCTTCCCTCCCTCCCTCCCTTCCTTCCTTCCTTTTAACAAATTTTAAAAAAGAAACACATTTAACATGGTTTAATTAAATGTCTTTCAGTCATGGAAGTTTGTATGGTAAAATCTGTTAGTGCCTTCAAATATGCATATTCTCGTCTACATTTTTGAAATTCTTTTGCAATTAGGTTGGGTCCACATGGCTACCTCTGGCCAATGAATGTAAGCAAAAGGGTGTGTAGAGGCAGGTTGGAGAGATGTGACTTCTCCCATCCTTCTCTTCCCCTGCCCTATAGACCCTGGAGGCCGCGTGTCCCAGATGGCATAGTTACAATATGGAGGAGGGCAGGCAGACCCATGTCAGATTTACATGATCAAGAAATAAGTACTTATTTTGTTATGCACCTGAGATGTTGGAGTTCATTTATTGTGATAGATATTTATTATTTTTACTGTAAGATCTTCAATTGATTGGATGCATCCCACCCACAGTATTGGGGGTCACTGCCTTTACTTAAAGCCAACTGATTGTAGATGTTAACCACGTCTACAAAATACCTTCACAGCAACATCTTGATAAGTGTTTGATTAAATAACTGAATACTATATCCTAGTCAAGTGGGCATGTACCATTAACCATCACATAGATCTATTGTGTACTGATTTTGAAAAATATCACATTGGTAAATGAAAAGAGAAAATTGCCAACAAATTGCATAGCCTATGAGGCAGATACTTTGGATTGGCTGGTTCATGATCTATTCTAACTTGCTTTTAGCACGCCTCTGTGCACTTCTGTGACAGGAAAGGTAGAAACTGTGTTTCACAGGCTCCCTTGAAGCTCGGGGCCTAGATGTGGCTGAGGTTCTCTGAGGCTGACATAAGGAGCAAGGTGAGACACAGCTATATGTGGTAAGGTCAGCCCTTCTTGAATGCATAGTGATGGAGACATTTGGCCCTTCAGGGGCAGCTTTGGTATAGGTTCAAGTGTCAAGTCTCAGTGTCCTGGCTGCCCAGCTGTGTAGTATCAGCAGATTTTCTGCTAGGATAAACTGTGGTGTAGATGAGCCTTTCTCCTGGCTGCTTTCATTTTAGACTGTGTGTAACACAAATCTGTCTCTGTGGCCTTGCCAAAAATTCTGTATGCTACTTAATACTCTCTAATAAATCCCTTTCTGCTTAAACCACCGTATTTGATTCTGTTTTCAGTTACTAAGAACTTTACCCAATGATGTATGACCTATTACTATAAAAAGAAATAACATTTTCTCTTTCATCTTTAATATAAACATATGTAAAATTTTAGCTATGCCTAAGTAAACTTATTAAACAACTGGGAAAGATACAGATGCAATTTTTATACAGGTATCATAGGAGTGGCAGAGGGAGGGAAATGTATTTCTTTATCAATCAGAGTCCAAGCCAGTGGGGAAAAATTCAAACCACTCCAGATTGGAGCTGCCACTACCTCCAGGACTTATTGCTATTTATGATAAAAACAAACAAAATTCATTTTTGTTTAAGTTACTTTGAGTAGGGTTTTAGTGCTTGCAAAAGTAAATTTTATAAGTTTGTGACGATAAATTTTTGAATGTGTGTCCATAGCCCAAATCCTGGAAGGTTATTTCAAATGTAACTACAGTAATCTAAATGCGAGTAAATGCAACAAATCTAAATACAGCTATGTATATATACTTATATAAGTTACTGTTGACATTCTATAGGCATTCAAATTTCCTTTGCAATAAATGTCATAAGCTTAATTAAAACATGACATGTCTATGCTGAGATTAAAAGAATATCCTTATAAGTACTGATTTTATTGCTTTAACTTTACATTTGTTATTTTTGTTCCTTATATCAGATTTGTAACCAGTTAATGGTTATGTAATCTGACATCTATTTATATGTATTTATATATTTTAAAGCCCTGAAATTCCCCTAGGTTAAAGAAATGGCTGCTGAATAGAACCCTTTCCCCATTGCGTCCCAAACACAAGCTTGTAGTGCGCAACTAATACTTTATTTTCTTGGCACCTCACCCTCTAAGAAGGACTCCTTCTTCTGCTCTACTCCAAGAGGGGAATGACAGCTGCTGAGGTCTTGCACATCCCAGATATTTCCCTTCCCCTGGATTATTGTTTTCTGGTGGAAGAGTGGGCCCATGACTTACACTGGGCCTGGGGACTTTTGAAATTGAAACTGGAGAAAATAGAGGGCAATTCTCCCTCTGCTGGTGAAGCTGTGAGGTTTCTTACCAAGTTCATCATCAATATGGGGTAATCAGGCTTGTATGCAGAGAAAAGTAGAGACAATGGATAGTGAGCAAGAATCTGGGTAACATTTTTGGTTATCCGAGCCTTATTGCTTAATACCCAATTGAAATAGGAGTTTCAGTTACTTGCAGCTTAAAGAGATGCAAGAAATGGAATCTCACACAGTTTTATTTTTCTGGAGATGAGTTTTTCAGGAAACAAAGTTGCTTACTCTGCAGGGTTTAGTAAGAGATTACCTAGCAGCACTGAGTTGGGGGTGGTAGTGGTCAAAAGTGCTGAGCACCATTGGGAGGTGAGTTATCCACTGTTGATGAGAGGAGGGTCTACAGTCAAGAGCAAGTGAACACTGAGTCTGTGCCACCTTGTTTCATCGGCCCTTAGGTGGAAATTCTCTGCTCCAGCTCTTCGGGAACTCCCAGACCCTCTACAATCACTACTGTTTCTTCACTGGTGCCCATACCAGCTGCCCACTTGCTTCTCTCATCCCTATTCTTATTGGTTTGGGGAAGCAGAAAACCTTCTGAAGTGATAAGTAGCTGCATGACCATGAACAAACAGGGCTGTGGAAGAAGAAAGATGATAGAAGCTTCTCTACTCCCAATGGTTCCAATGGGGCAAAGAGATTTGTTACACAAAACAGAGAGAGAAAAAAAGAAATTACACATCAATAAAATATCCTCCTTACTTAAAAGGTCCCAGTTACCCAACATCTAGAATCAGAATGTCTCAATGTGATGAACTACCCAATTAAATAAACTCCCAATTATTCAGGTAAATTTATATTTTGTGACAGTATTTGACCAATATGGAAAATAACATAAAAATAACTTTTTTTTTGGTGGAAGTATATATTTGAACAGTTTAGAAAATAACAGAGAAAAAATGACAACTTCTATAATCCATAAATAACTGTTGTCATATAAAATTAAGGTAGACTGTGAAGAAATTTTGAGAATGAAGTTTATAAGAGAATATAGAAGATCTCTGAAATATCCATAAAGAGCAATGGAAGAGGATTATGTGAAATAGAGTAAAAAATCATGAATTGAAAGATAATTTGACTTTTTTAGCTTTATATTATAATTATTTGAGAATAATAGTCATATTTATCACTTGACTCACATATTTTCCACCTGATTAAAACACTCTAAAATTTTCATACTTAGAATTTTTTTTCTCATTGGTTACAGTAGTATAGAGTACATGCTGCATTTTCGTACTGGACTGGAAATTCAGCTCTCTGGGTAAGTGAAAGGAAATCTGGAGAATCCAGGAGAGTTGAGGGACAAAATTAAAAGATACAATGTGTGGGAGACACTGTTGGTTATCTATACAACAGCATTTGCACCCTCATTCTCTGTTAACAGACTGATTTTTTTCAGGAATTTGAGTGGGTAGCAATGTGCCCAGGGTAGGTGGGCTGTTTCTCAGGCTATATGGGCTGAATCATGGTTAGACTAAACAAGGCAAGATAATCCTATTCCACTTTGCCAATAGTCGATTAAGGAGGGGTAGAGCATGTGAACAGGTCTTGCCCATGACTTAGAAGGAGGGTCTGTTGGAGAATTTTGGGAAATATTTTTATTCCTATTATTAATAAAAATAGACACATGTAGGGAGAGACACTCTCCTCATTTATTTTCTGCCTTTGAATGTTTTCATATGAACAAATGGTGTTTGACAAGATGGCAGTCATCTTAGAATCCTGAGGATAAAGGCAAGAACATATCAGAGAATATGATCCAGAGCCCTGACATTGGAGAGCTCACGATTTGTTTATTTATTTATAAATTTACTTATTTATTTTGAGATAGGGTCTTTCTCTGTCATCCATGCTAAAGTGTAGTGGCGCAATCATAGCTCAAACTCCTGGGCTCAAGCGATCCTCCCTCCTCAGCTTTCCAAGTAGCTGGGACTACAGGCGTGCGCCACCATGCTGCCTAGAGAGCTCATGATTTCACTAATCCTGGAAACATGTAACTCCAATCTTCTTGTTATTTGAAATAGTTACCCCATCTTGTCTAAGGTATTTTGTTATTTGCTGGCAAAACCATACTATCTGACCCAAAAATTAACCTAATCCTGTTAAACAGTGTGTACTATGGAATCAAACAGTCCTGAATTTGAATCTCAGCTGCTTCTTCAATTAATATCTGTATGACATTTTAACTGAGTAACTTAACCTTTCTAAAGCCTCAGTTTTCTCATCTCTAAAATGGGGATAAAAATGGAGTTCCAACTCACTGGGTTGTTGAGAGGATTAAGTGTCATACTGCATTTAAAGCAGTTAACACAGAGCCAGCTGCATGGTGAACACACAGCAGAATTTAGCTATTATTAAAATTAGAGTTAACTTTGGTTATTATTAAGAGGGTTGTGACTGCAACATATGAAGCTCTGTGGCAGATCTATCGAAACAAATTAGAGAAAAGTAAGCACTCTCTTCAGGCTTGCATGCCACTGACCAGCACTATTCCACTCACGAAATGGTCCTTTAGTTCCCTCCTTAATTGCTGCAGGAGACTAAAGAACAAAGGAGGACTCCAAACCTGCTGTTCATTGGAAAGGATGAGCAGAGCCTAAAGGTTGGCGCTGCTGGAGATTGAGCATGTTGGAGGAGTCATTAAAATGGAGATTGTGGGTGGTTCTGGGGTTGAGCACGATATGAGGGCATCTGGGGGTTAGCTGGAGGTTAAGCCTTTGAGAGAGTCAGAGGACCGAAAAGATTGAGTTAGAAGAGTATTTGAGGAATTGACTGAAAACTAAGGAGATCAAAGTAAGATTTGGCAGTTGAGGAAAGTAGGGGAGGGCATTTCCACATTATTTAACTACCCAAATTGTTGAGTTTTGGAAGCTGTGTCTTTCTTTCCCACTTTCATTTTTGAGTTCAGTCCAGGGTAAATAGCTGGGAGTGAAATGGTACAAGGAGAAGGATTTAAAAACAGTCCTTTCTTTCATCTCTGTGCCCCAGAAACCTTTTTTCTCATAAGCTCTTGAAATATGTTTACCCCGATGGAGCCCCTTGGTTTGAAAAGGTTATACTACTGAACCTGCTGCAAGTAAGTCAAGACTGTGAGAAAGTGTAAGCTGGAGCTATCCAACCCACAGAATTTGCTTGAAGGTGGGATTTAATCAGTGATTCTGAAAGCCATGTGGCAATAGGGGACCACCCCAGTGCCTGCCTCTAGTCTGCATCAATCCCTCTGCCTCTGAGATTGTATAGAAATTTAGAGGAACTAGCAGTTTGGCTGAACAATCTCTAGAAACCTGATACAGCATCCCACAATATTATTACTTCACAATAAAATCTAGCTTCGGATATTCTCAGTCATCTAAGCTACCTTCAGATTGCGTAAGAATCATTTGGAGAACTTGGTAACAATGCAGAGTTCAGTTCAGAACATTTGTGTGGAGCCCAGAAATTTGCAATTTTGAACAAACATCCTTGGCGATTCTAATGTCAGTGAACCACATTTTTAAAAACCTGCTCTAAGTATCAGGCCTGCCTTCAAAATGTCTCTTTCTTCCTTTCTTTCCCCTCCCAAGATATGCAACAATAAATACTAGATACTACTTTTGAATAACTAAAATTCTCTTTAAAAATTAAACCTAACTGGGCAGTGTTCAGAAATTAGAACTTTGTCTTGGAAGACGGAGCTATTATTAGTAGAAACACTCCTCTCCTGGGAAAAGCAGACACCACAGAAATACTCAAGGACCAACTACTGTGGCCCCCTCAGTCTGTGAGGCTCAATCAAGGGGAGAGCTCTCTTTGAAGTCCATGGGAACTGTGGTCAGATACACTCTGCTAGAGAGCAAAGTGAGTGTGGGAGATGTGAACCAAGGGAGTCCGAAAAGTCACTTTCAGACACATTAATAAATTCATGAAATTTTAGTAATAATTTGTTTAGAGACAAGCAAAACTTTAGTAATGTGGCAAAGGAACAGATCCATGCTTTTCCCTGTATTGGGAGGCCTCAAGTGCAGCATTAAGTTTGGAAACAGTGTGCAGAAAGGCTTCTGACTGATTGGCACTCAGCATGTGTTCCTGAGACAGCTGAGGCCTCCAGTCTAAAGCATCATGATCACAGTCGTGCACGGGAAGCTTTCTCCAACGAATTTCATCATACATGTGATAAAATGGGTTAAATGGTTGCCAAAAAAGAGATTTTTAAATGTTTTCTGGTCATAGACTTGTTTTACTGAATAAGTCTATGGATTCTCTTTCCAAAAAGAATGCAACTAAGCACTCACCTATAACATTTCCACACCATTTCAAGGATACATGAACCTCCTGAAACTCATCTGTAGACCCCAAGTGAAGAATATCTGCTCTACAATAAATATTGAGGATGGAAGTCAGAGGTAGGATAATCTAATAAAAATGGGATTTTGGCTGCGTAGAGCATATTGACTTCACTAGAGGCTCTCTCTAGAGCCAGACTAGTTAGTTTAAATCTGGCTTCAACACCCCAGCTGTGTAGCACATGAGGCAATGGGCTTCCCTCCTTGTGCCACAGTTGCTATGTCTCTAATATGGGGATAAAGATACTGTAAGGAACTCATTTATATCAGTGAATATGAGTAAAGTCTGTATCTGGCACATAAATGCACGCTGGTACCATCATTCTACTCCCTATTGTAATGAATGATGCCAATATCAACCACTTATCTGGCAAGTCTTGCTAGAAAGCTTAACATTATCACTTAAATTCTTCCTCTTTCCTAATGCTGTATTTTATCAAACAGATTAAAACTCCCTGAGGATTTGTTTTACCATTTTAGACACTGTGCTTCATTCAGGGAAGGTACTTACTTCATAAAAATATGTTGAAAGAATGAGTTTGTGGAATGAGTCGTACTAGGCCCCTCTAATGTCATTCTGATCTTTTCCTTCCTTTATAACCTTCATTGTAACTGCTTAAACTCAGAACCTCCTCACTACTTAACAGGACTTTCATAATTAGCTGTTGCCTACCAAAGCATTTGTGGAAACTGGCTATACATTAGACTGTCCTGGGGGGATTTTAAATGCAGATTCCTGGCCTCTATGAGATGTATAGAATCAGCAGGTCTGAAGTGATAGTACTCAGGAAAATAGAATACTTTCAAAAGTTTCTCAGATGATTCCTAAGTAATGCTAGTTTTAGAACTCCTTGGTCTATATTAAAAAGTCTGGTTTCCTTTCATCGTATCATGAAAGGCCCTTGTTTGTATTTTCCCAAGTATTACCTATCACTCCCCCATATGCATCTGCCACTCCAACCACACAAAACAACTGTTCTAGTTCCTAGTGTTCTACTCTCTCATGGATATTTCCTCTGCTTGGTGCACTTTTGAACTCTGAAAGTAGATTCAGATGCTAAAAACTATTTTATTTCCCAGATTCACGCCCCCTTAGGAATTGCCAACGAAGTTCTAGTTTTTGCGTCTTAAACTTTTGGCTCATTGGTAGAATGGTCATACCCTGAACCAAATGACCATTTAAAAAAAATCAAGGTATAATTCATATACCATAAAATTCACTCTATTAAATTATACAATTTGCTGATTTTTAGTATATTCATAAAGTTATGCAGCCATCACCATTATGTAGTTACAGAACGTTTTTTACCACCTCCAAAAGAAACCTCTTATAAATTACTCCCCATTATTTTTACCTCCCACTGCAAGCCTTTGGCAACCACTAATCTACTTTTTGTCTCTATGGATTTGCTATTTTGGACATTTCATATAAGTGGGATCATACAATATGTGGCCTTTTATGTCTGGCTTTTTCCACTTAGCATGTTTTCAAGGATCACCCATGTTGTAGCATTATCAATACTTCATTTCAATCAGCAAATAATATTCAATTATAGGGATATACAACATTGTGTATATCCACTCATCACTGATGGGCATTTGGATTGTTTTGATCTTTTGGCCATTATGAATAATGTTATGAATATTATACACAAGTTTTTGTGTGGTTTTATGTTTTTGACTCTCTTGGATATATAATGAGGAGTGGAATTTCTGGGTCAGATAGAAATGCTGTGTTTAACTTTCTGAGGAATTGTCAAACTGTTTTCCAAAACAGCCATATCATTTTGCATTCCCATCAGCAATGTAAATCGACAATATAACAATGTAAAATGTGGAGGGTTTCAATTTCTTCACATCCTCATGGATACTTGTTATTCTCTATTTTTTTAATTACAGCCATCCTAGCAAGTGTAGAGTTGTACCTCAATGTGGTTTTGATTTGCATTTCCCTAATAACTGATGATGTTGAGTATCTTTTCATGTGCTTACTGGCCATTTATAAATCTTTGGAAAAATGTCTATTAAAATTCTTTGCTCAGTTTCAAATTGGGTTATCTGTCTTTTTATTATTGCATTGTAAGAGTTCATTATATATTTTGAATTTATGTTCCAAACTAGATATATGATCTGCAAATATTCTCTCCAATTCTGTGGGTTGCCTTTTTACTTTCTTAATGGTATCCTTTGGAGTAAAAAACTTTTTAATTTTGTTAAAATCCAATTTATTTCTCTTTTGTACTTTTGGTGTCTTATCTAAGAAATCATTGCCTAATCCAAGGTCATGAAAATTTATACCTATGCTTTCTTCTAAGAGTTTTATAGTTTTAATTCTTACATTTAGGTCTTTGACCTATTTTGAGTTAACTTTTGTACATGGTGTGAGGTAAGGATTATTCATTCTTTTTTGTATGTGATACTCTCCAAGCACCAATTATTGAGAAGACTATTCTTTCCCCATTAAATTGTCTTGGTGCTTTTGTTGAAAATCAACTGACCATAAATGTGAAGGTTTATTTCTGAATACTCAACTCTGTGCCACTGATCTACTGATCTATGTCTATCCTTATGCCAGTAACACAGCCTTGATTATAGTAACTCTGTAGTAAGTTTTGAAATCTTAAAATGTGAATCCTGTAATTTTGTTCTTTTTCAAAATTATTTTGGCTATTCTTAGTTCTTTGCATTTCCATATGGATTTTAGTATCACTTTACCAATTTCTGCAAAAAAGGCAGGTGGGATTTTGATAGAGGTTACATTGAATCTGTAGATAAATTTGAGGAGTATTGCTATCTTAATTATGTTGTCTTTTCATGAACATAGAATGTCTTTCCATTCATTTAAGTCTTCTTTAATTTATTTCAATAGCGTTCTCTTAGGTTTCAGTGTACAAGTCTTACACTTTTTCTGTTAAGTTTATCCCTAAATATTTTATTTTTTGATGCTATTGTAAGTGGAATTGTTTTCCTAATTTTATTTTCAGATTGTTCATTGATGGTGTGTGAACAATTGATTTTTGTATATTGAGGTATCTTGCAACTTTGCTGAACTATTTATTACTGGACTTCTTAGGATTTTCTATATCAGGATCATACCATCTGTGAGAAATGGGCTTTTAATTTACACAGAATTTTGGTTAACATGGTCCCTATATCATTTACTGCCTTATTATCCTGATTAAATTGATTAACTGTTATGAGAATAAATTTCTTTGTCTATAAAGTGACAATAGTAATCCCAAAGTCCAGAGCTGCTGTGAGAAATACATAGAGTGACATTGGTCAGGTAGCCATCAGTTTAATTATTTAATACATGAATCATAAGAATTGTCCCTTTATAGCTAAGAATAAGTGGATCATTTTCTGAATCATTTTCCCAGCCTATTCACTTTTGGAGTATTTTAGTTAGACATGGATCTGAGAAAGAGTACATTAGGTAATGTCAAGTCATTTATAGGGATTGGAACAATAGGAAATGAAGCTTCAAAGATAGATTGAAATTCTGTTTAAATATTTTAGTAGTCATGATGAACATTATTCTATGGGAACAAAGAGACTATTAAATGGTGTTTGTTGGGGAATAATAAAATCAATGTAGAGGATATATTAAAAGAGTGAGAAATTAGGAGTAGGGGAAAAGATAGGAGGCTATTATGAGAGATCAGTAAAGATTGATGAGAACCTTAACTAAGGCAATAGCTGGGAAGAGGAAGGGGAAATAATGTACTTTGTAAATATTTAGTGTGTTTTAGTTGGAGGACAAGAATTGTAACTTCCTGGTTCTGGATTGTAAGCCATTAATTGCAAGAGGAATTTCACGAGGAGAAGAGTGTTTGGGGACAATGATGGTTTCCTGGAGTATACAGGGAAACATGCTAATAGAGTGATGAAAATCATTTTGGAATTTAGGAGAGAGAGCTGGGGATTTGAGACACAGAATTTTTCAATTTGCTTTCTACGACAACTTACGGTCTTCACTTCTATCCTTCCTCTGCATGGATTCCATGGTTCATAATTATCATAACTTCTTTGTGGATAACCTCAACTTCTCTCTCTCTCTCTCATCCTGCAAAACAAAGCCCCGCTCTAGTTAGCACAGAAACTCTTTGTTTTCCTCACATCTGTACCCGAGAACCCCTTCTTCCTTTTCTTTCTTTTCCTATTCTGGTCTAAACTGATTGCTCTCTAGGACTATAGCACACCTGTTGTTTTGGAATTTCTTTTTTGTTGGGTCTCCTATTTCTTGGACTATATATGTTCCTATTTCTTGATTTAAAGAAGCATGGAAAGTAAATTATTAAATCTTTACTTGTGTGAAAATGATTGTTTTACCATCATGATATTTTGATTGGGTTTAGAATCCTAGGCTGAAAATCAGTTTTCCTCAGAATTTTGAAGGCATTGAAGGCATTTTGGGACCTTGGATTACAGTTCAGAAACCTGATGTCATTCTGATATCTGTTCCCCTGTTTATGATCTGTGGTTCTGCATTGAAAGGCTAATGAAGTCCATTTGACGATATTAAGATATACATTTTATTTCCTGTCTTCTGAAATTTTACAATAACATGTGGATCTTTTAAAATGTATTCTGTTGAGCATTTGGTGGTTCTTTCAAACTGAAAATTTATTTCCAACACTTCTCTTATCTTTTCTTTCCTATTGCCTTTTTGTTACAATGCCCGAAAGATTATTTTGCCTTTATCCTCCATTCATTTATTTAATTTTCATACAGTTAATTTTATATTTTTGACTATTATGTTTTTCATTTCAAAGGCTCTTTCCTGTTTTTTTTAAATTAATAACATCTTTTTCTGTTTTATGGATGTAATATTCTTATCTTTCCACTTATGTTAATTAGATTTTAAAAAGCGATTATTTTTCTCTCTGTATTATCTTTAATTTTTAACTTTTTCCTGTTTGTTTATTTCATCTCCCACATTCATATTCAGACCAACTCTCAATTTTGTTTTGCTTATATGATATTTTTAAAACAACAGAATTAACTTTTTTACAAAATAAATATTTTTAACTTCTTTTGAAATATTGAAAGACCTGGCCATATCAGGGCCATGTTTTTTCCTGGTGAGTGGAGGCTGTAATTTTAGGTAGGACATGTATTCTACCGGTATCTGGTTTTATTAATCTATCAGGCCCTATAGGCATTTAGGTAGGACACGTTCCCCAGGCTCCTCTGTCACTCATATGTCTCCACTCCACTCAAAAGTCCTGACTGATACTTCTGGAAAAGTGGCTTATCTTTGAAGATATAATACTTGCTCCACTTTGCTTTCATAAAATTCTCTCCTGTCATCAAACCCTTTAACAATGCAGTTCTTTTAACAAGACAGTGAGAACAAGTTTTATGATCATGGAAATCTACTGAAGACAGGTTGTTATTTGATTTGCTCCAAAGACATTCATTAGTAGGGATAACATAGAGTATTTTATCTCATAAATCTACTCTTGTAAAAATTAGAGAAAATTTAAAGCTTTATGTTTCTCATTTATCATTTTGTGAGGGTTGAGTCAATTAATTACTAAAGACAGGATTTTCTTTTTATATGTGGGTATTGTGACTTAATTAAATGCTGACAACTTGGTGCTTATTTATAATATGATAAATGAATTTTTTCTTTAGTTTTTTAAATGAAAAAATTGATTTAATTCAGTAAATGCCCATCATGATTAAATCAAACAATATTTTGTATCTTATGGAAGACCACTTGGCTGAAGGTGACAGGAGCTGGATTTTAGTTCATTGATTCATCATTTAACCACAGATATTTATTGAGCATCTACTATGTGTCAGGACTCTTAAAGATTCTGTAAGCAATCAATCAGTCAACCAAATAGGTGAAGTATCAGTTTTCAGGGAGCTTATAACATAGAAGAGAGAAAATAGATAGTAAAAATTTTTATTTTAATGTTACCTTATGTTAACTTCATGGCTTTGGGAAAATCTTACAGTGTTGGCAGTGGAGATGATGCACAGGAGTCTGAATTCGGTTATATTTTAAAGGAAGAACCACAGGATTTTTTTTCAATCTTTGGCCTGAGCAACAGGATAATTAGTCATAGGCAAGTTTTATGACAATTAAAGGGAAGCAAATTGAATTTGTTTAAGCAGATGTTTATTGAAGCATACATACACACATACACACACACACACACACACACACCCCTTGCACATTCCTTGCCAGGGTGATCAAATCAAGTTACTCTTCTACTTTATCATTATCATCATCATTATCATCATTTTCATATGCTTATTATGCCAGGGAACATTACAAGGCCATTATATCTATTACTCAGTTAATTATCTCAACAATCCTATGATATAAGTACTATTATTATAATCATTCTCATATTACAGATGAGGAAAATGGAGCCCACAGAGATTAAATAACTTGCCCAAAGTCATAGTTAGGAAATGTCCAAGTATGGATCTAAAGACCTCACAGATTCCAAAACACTTTCACTTAATAACTATGTTTTGTAAAAACAAAAAAAGGAAAAAAAAACCCAGTGCTTTGAATCATTCTGAAAATTAAAAAAGAATATTCATTCAACTCTTAGACTCCTACTCAAGGATTCAGAAAAAATGTAAAATTTTAATAAGTAAAGTAAGGAACAAATATGAAAAATAAACCTTACTAAGTGACAAAGAAGATTTGGCAAATTTAAGGTCAGATCTTTGTTCTTGGATGGGAAGATCAAAACTATAAATAAGTAGGCTTTTCCAAATTAATTTATGGTGTAATTTCCACCAAAATCACATATATGAATGTGTATAAATGTATATATATATTTTTATATGTGCTTCTTTATATTTCAACAAATCATAAAACAGATAAACCACAATCTAATTTTATTAAGAATAAAATAAGAAAGCACAAATATGAAACACAGGAAAAATGTAAAAGTAATCTGAGAAACATTGAAAATTAGAAGATCATCAGACACTATGTATTTTTTTAACCCCAAAACTACTCATATTTATCTGAAAATGCTGTTGATATAGAATGATTTTCAAGTTATGTATATATTGATAAAAAAACAAGGTGAGGAACAGTGAATATGACTTTTTTGGTGTGGAAAAAGAGCAAAAAGACTGCCGCATATTCATATTCACTTTTATGTTCATAAAAAACTCTGAAAGAATATGCAACAAGAAACTCGCAAAAGTTATACCTGAATGAGGGACAGAGATGGCAAGCAGACTTACATTGCATTGCTTTCATATTGAACAATATGAATGATTATCAATTCAAAATTTTTAAAAATAATATTAACATGGTATATTCTAGAAACTGAAAGGCAATTACTTTTGTGGTAAAAAAGGCATGCTTTGAGCACCAACTGTACAAAAATTGACTAGTTTTACTGCAAAGTTTCCTTGGTTGGGAAGCCATATGGTTTTGATCAAATAAATCTCTGGATGATTTTTATAAGTCTTTCATCACCTATTGATTCTGAAAAAAAATCCTTTTGACATCATAGTCTATGTTTGGTCCAATTCCATATTACTAGCCTGATTTCCTTTCTCATAGTCTCTGAAGCACTTTGCTTCCATGCCTGTGCAGGGTTTCAGTCCAGAGATAAGATAGAAAAATTAGTAACTAAATCTGATGCATTATTTATTCTGTTCTGCTTCTTACTCTCTGAATATTCAATTCTATGTTAGATTTATTTAAATAAAGGAATATAAATATTTCTAGGCTTAATAGTTGGAAACTGGATTTTATAACAGTTTCGTATGTTTAATTACTGTTTCTACTCCATAACAAGCTGCAAAATAGGTTTGAATAGGTTTTAACAAACTTGATCACATTGTTCCCCTCCAGAGCTGTTATATTTTGCATAATTCTCTCTGTAATTCTGATATATGACTAATATCTATCATTTATTTAAGATATCTCCCTTTCATGTATCTTTAGTAATAATATATTTTTATTTTCTCTCAGTTTAATTTGTCAATACTTTATTTAGCTAAATTTGGAGATCATATAATAGACATTCTTTATTTTTACTTTTATTTTCCAATCAATGAAGTCTAATAGCTTGGGAAATTATTATTATTTTTAATCTGTTGCAACATTACAGCATCACCACTAGAGTTGTTTCCTTCCTTGAGGGATAGAAACTTCATTCTTCACTTCCTCCAAATCCTTATTTCCTGTAGAGCTTCTTTTCCCTTAACTTCATTTCCAATATGGTAGCTCATAAAGCTTCTAAATTTCATCGGGGGTAACATACTCACTACATCCTGAAGGCTGATAACATTTGTGAGACATGGAAAAAATTCAGTAAATAGTTGGTCAAATTGACATAAAGAACTATTTCTATTATGGAAGTGAATTCTACAGTTCATTTCAAATACTGATAGTATTATAATACAAGTCTTCTCTGCTTAATATTAGAAATAACCAAATAATTGCTTTTAGGTGTTGTAACATAAAATACCTCTCTTTGCTGTGGAAAATATAAGGTCCCGGAGGTTTTTATCTTGCGTAGATTCTATGAGGATTATGGTGAAATAAGGCCTTACCAACTATGATTGTCTGAGTAATTCATCTCTATTGAAGGAAAACGCAGTGGAGTCATTTAAGGAAATACTCAGGGTGTTTGGATTCAGACCATAGACTTGCCATAAAAGAGACAGATATAAAGTGTGGAGTGAGCATTAGAGGCACCTCTGTTACATTGGAGGAGAAAAATGTCAGGGGAGGCTTCAAAGAGAAGGTGACCTGAATGAGTCATAAAAGGACGTGGAGGAGTTTGTCGGGTGGAGAAGGTGTGGAGGAAAATGCAGCACGTGCAAGGGAAAGTATTGTGTATAAAAAATTGGAAGCATGAAACACGCTAGTACAATACTTTTGGGCAACCAGATGGGAACATGAGATGCTGGGGAGTGTACTTGAAGATGAAGGAATTCAGCAACATAAGAGACAAATCAAAGAAATCCTTGTAATCCATTTTAAAGGCATTTTAAAGAACTGTTTCTAACAATTTTTGGACAGATTAAAAATGACTGTTACTTTGCACAAACTTTAATCTTCACTAGGACTTATACTGCCTTGAAGAAACTCTGTAATATTGTCTACAGTGTAGACAGTGAAGAAAAAGTATAGACAATTGAAAGAGTTATCTCCATTTAAGGTATTCACTTTCTTACCTTCCTTTCATTCCTCCAACTGTAATATGGCCCTGCTACATCACCACCCTCATTTAGGTCACCAATGACATTTACTTATAAATTAAATGCCCACATTTCAGTCCTGTTCTTGTTTGGTCATGTGGGAGCATTTAACATTATATGCCTCCAACTGCTCCTTTAGACTCTCTCTTCCCATGTCTTCCAAAATATCCCACTCCCCTGATTGTTCTTCTGTTTCTCTGGTTCCTCATTTCAGTTTCCTTTGAGAGCTGTTATTCTATTTAAGTTATTAAGTTTGGTACTTCTTGGGGTTTTTGGTCCTTTTCTCTTTTCACCATGTGCTCTTTTGGGGGGCAAGTCCATCTACTTCCATGATTTCAAATTATAATTAATATCTACATGCAGGTTATTTCCAAATCTTCATCTCCATCAGAAGTTTTCCTCTTGACATTCAGGTTAGCATATTTTTCTGAATGTCTCCACTTGGATATTCAATGCTTCAGGCTCAACATGATCAAACATGAAGCCATCATCTTCCCATGTCTGCTCTTCTTATATTTATCATAAATGATACCTTTGCTCACTCAGCTGTTTAAGCCTAAAAACTGCCATTTGAGACTCCCTTTCTTATGTTCCACAGCTGTGCCTATTGATTATACCTCCTAACTATTTATCTAATCTCTTTGCCTCTCTACAATCCCACTGCCATTAGACAAGTCCATGTCACCAAAAATCCTCACCTGGCTTATCACTGTAGCATCCCCATCTCCAGCCATAGTGTCCACAGTGATTTTTAAAAATGCAACCTAATCTTGTCACTCTTTGGTTAAAATCCTTCAGTAGTCCCACAATTTCCCTGTGATAATGTCCATCCTTCATGCTAAAATTACCTATCAAACATATTGTAATTGTTCATTTCATTGGCTATTTATCTTACTGGACAATAAATAATTGTCTATAAAATAGAGACAAAGTTAGATATTATTCTATGTACAATGATAGTGATGGGTCTATTCCAGTCTACTAGTCAATGCATATATATTCAAACCTACTATATTTCCTTAATTATAATGGCTGCTATATAGAGAAGAATAGAAACTATAGTATTTACCCTTTCTAATTTTATTGTCTAGCTGGGAGCAACACAACTCATAAGGTATAAATTAAACAAAGACCATTCAGAAAATAAATTGTGTAGCACTGTTTGCAAGTGAAGAGATGAGGACAAATCCAAGCTAAAATACTTTAAGAAATCTCACCAGAGGTGAGACTGGAGTTGGGTCTTGGCAAATAAATAGTATTTGAAAACATGATGGAAGAATAGAGTCTACTTCACAAAAGGGGAATAATGTGTAAAAATTAAAAACAAACAATTTTTTAGGATAAGTAAGTTTACCTTTCAAAGCAAATTTCCAACCCACAGTTAGGATAATGCCCTTGCTACGTATCTCTAGAATAATAATCTTTAAATAACTTTAAAACAAACAAGATTGATTTTTGTTAGGGACAGTAAAACAAAATGTGATTTTTAATGCTAATTCATAATTCCATATGGATTTTCAGATGCAGCTTTACTGAGAGGAGTATTGCTATAGTAAAATACATCCTAATGTAAGGAATGTGATGGGGTCTTACATGTATGTACATGTTATTACATATTCTGGTATGATCTAGAATTCATTAAAAAAAGAGAGATCAGAAAAATGCTGTTTGAAACAGGTATAAGCCATGGATGATAAAGTTCTTTTATGTTTCCCAATGATGTTAAATGGATTGTACAGTAGTAATATGAAAGTACCAATCCCACAGTTAAGGTCGAAAAAGTCATTTCCATTTAAAACTCCTATTTTCTCTTTCTCATGTATATATATATATATACACACACACACACACACACATATATATATGTATATATATTTTTTAAAGTCCTGTTGGCTGAAATTTTTCATGCTTCATCTAAATTTCAGCCACATGTTGTGAGGTTACACAAAAAATTCATTTGGTCAATTCTGAGGCACCCAAATGTGAAAGGGCATTTTTCAGTTAGAGGATGTTTTTGAAACAAATTAATTTTAAAATGTGATCATTCAAAATGATTTGGCCTTTACTTTAAGCACTGCTTTTACTTGACTTGAAATAATTTGGATGGAGAGAGCAAATTGGTGGCCTTTGTAAGGAGGTGTCCCAATTATAGCGATAACCACTGGTTCACACGTGGTGCTACCCCAGTGGATTCCCCAGGGTTCTCCTGTGAATATACACATCTGCAACTGTGAAACTCCATCCACTGGGAGTTGGCAGCTCAGATGTTCTTCCTGTGGCCAGCAATGGTCCAAAGCAGCTCAGCTCTTCCCTCTAGCAAACCCAGGCCTTTCTAAAGTTTGTCCAGTCACCTCCATTGTCTTAAACAGCAGTGGACCTGAGTCACAATTTCCAGTGTACCAAGTGGGACAATTTTGTTGAGTTATCTGTGGAGATTAAGGCATGTCCACTCACACACAGACATAGACACACACAGACAGAGCCATGACACTTAGGATCATCAGAGTGTCTTAGGACAAAGCTATGGTACACATATTATCCTATAAAACAGGGAATAAGTACCCAGATGCTGGCTGGATAAAATTAAGGGTGAGATGGAAGAAGCACTTTCCAAATAGTTTCCAACTGACACTAACTCACAAGGGATTTGGCATTGAGCCTGATAAAATTTGCCTGTTTATATTCACATGTTAATGCAGGATCTCTCTCTCTCTCTCTCTTTATCTATCTACAATATGATTTGACTATTACTATATGCATAGTTTTATATTCTGTTATTTAAAAATGTATTATGTCATGATCATTTTCCCATTAAATATTCTTTAAGAACTAGATATTTAATGATTACATATTTTTTATTATGTTTTACTGCTAAATAATATTATTTCAGTTTTGTTTTGGTTTCTTTTTGCTATTATAATTAACTCTGTGAATGATATACCTGTTCTAACAGTGTCATTAAGTGCCTGGGAAATTCAGTGTTTAAACAATAACTGGCAGGTGTCCGGATATGACTGTACAGGAACTTTGTCTCTGATGGGACAACACTGGAGCATGACTTCCACTCCAGAGTTTCCCCGGGGATTCAGCTGATGCTTGCCTGAAGCTTTCCCTGAAATTTCACCCTTGCTTGGCTTCCTCTCTTTTCTTGTTTGTGCTTCCTCCGCTTGCTTACCTCTTTCCCCTGGGAGTACTTCCTTAATAAATCACTTGCAATAAATCCTTGCCTTGGGGTCTGCTTCTGGGGAACCTGACCTAAGACTTCTTTTCTTAAGTCTATGATTATTCTCAGAAGATATTGTCTTAGAATTATTCAATCACAGGGTATACACTTTTTAAAAGTGTTTGATAAGTACTGCCTCTTTGCTACCTAGAAAAGTTGTGTGGACCATAGGTGTATGCATGCTCCTTCCATAGCACCCTCTGGAATGTTATCAATTATCATTTAAATAAATCTTTGCCTTGTTAATAAGCTAATTATAATTTATTGTAAGAATTATTTGGGGGCCCTTTGGTGAGCAGCTTCTGGAAAGAATTTGGTCAAATTCTTTTGCAATTCTGGATGGCTACAGTGTGATGCTTCTGACCGTTCCTCAGAGCAAAAGGCTTCCGAATAGCCTCTTTTTATCACAATACCTTTACCTTCCCTGGAGGTAGAGGTGAGACCCTAGAGGCCATATCTGTGCTATGTGGAGACCCTGATCCTCTGTCACAGCTTATGGAACTTGGAGTAGACCCTTGGTTAATTTGGGCCCATCAGGTTCTGTCTTTTGTGAATATGAAACTGGGATTTAAAGCTAGAAACTCTAAAAAGCCACAGAGAATAAAAAATATAGGAAGTGGGAATATACTTATAGCAGCATCCTAAAAAGGAAGCCCATTAGCTCAGATAAAACAACAGAACAGAAAAGTGGGCTTCAAAATGGACTCATGCTCATATATGGAAATGTGATCATTAAACGAGTTGGTATGGCTGAACAGAGAGCATAGAAAGAGCTCCTCAGTAAATGATGCTGGGAAAACTGTTTATCTACATTGTAAAACAAATATGGATTTCTATTTCATTACATATACAAACATCAAATTCAGTTGGAACAAGGACTTAAATGAGAAAGATAAAATTGTAAAACTTCAGGAAAAAACAGGAAAGAAAAGACTTTTATCCTTGGGTTCTAGAAGAATTTTTGTTTTTTTTGGAGACAGGGTCTCACTCTGTCACCAGAGTTCAGTGGCATGATCATAGCTCACTACACAGATCACTTGGGCTCCAGTGATCCTCCTGCCTTGGCCTCCCAAAGTGCTAGGATTACAGGCATTAGCCACCGTGCCCAGCCAGGAATAATTTTTATGCGAGACACCAATAGCTCTTACGATAAGGAAAAGACTTGAGAAATTTGGCTACATTCAAATTAACAAATTCTAATCTTCAAAAGTGACCATTAGGAAGAGAAAAAGACAACCCAAAAACTGGGAGAAGCTATTTGATAAATATCATAATCAAGATATTATTAGTACCCACACTATATAAATATGTAAAGAATGCCTATAGATTTTTAAAAAAGACAACATTGTAGACAAATGGGCAATAGGTATGTATAGACTGTCTGCACTAGGGGAAATAAGCATGACCTGCAAATATATGAAAATGTGATTAACTTCATTAGTAATCAAGGAAAGGCAAATTTAGCATAATAAAATAAGATCTGACCCACCAGAGTGGCTAAAATTTATAAGCCTGACAGAACTAAATATTGATAAGTATATTGAGCAATGAGAACTTTCATGGGCTGTATTTTAGAGTCTATATGGAAACAAACTCTTTGGAAAACTACTTGAAGTTTTCTTTTAAATTTTAAAATTTCCACACCAAAGACCTCAAAAATTTCACTTCTAGGTGTATATATCTTACAGAGACTTAGGTATGTGTATACCTGAAGATATATATAAGACCATCCTGAGCAAAATTTTTGTAATAGCAAAAAAGTAGGAGCAGCCTAAATGTTCATCAACAGTAAGATGGGTAATTATATTATAGTATATTTGTATATCAGTATATTATAGAAAATGAAGTCATAGCTACATGTATTAGCATTCATCAATCTCAAAAATAGTGTTTAATATAAAAAGGAAATCACAGACTACATTCAGTAAATATATCAGTTCAAAATTAGAATGAAACAAAGAATACATATATGTGTTCATGTATAACCTGCAAAACTTGAAAGAAAAGCAAAACAATAATTAACACAAAAATTAGAACTGTGGTTACATCAACCTAGGGAGCCCAAGTAGAACAGTGGTATTGTTGGGCTGAAGAAGTAGAGGATCAAAGTTCCATGCAGCTGAAACTGCTGGTATGGGGCAGCACACCTAAAAAGAGGTAGCTGAACAGAGGTGGAAACCCAGAATTCTGTGTAGGAGTTCCTCATATATAATTGACCAAGAACTGAGCTGCACATATGCAGGGCAGAGTTCACAAGGCCTAGCACAGAGATTTCCTGCTTCAGGGCTAAGAGCTGGGAAAGGTCAGCTGATACTAAAGGTCCTGCTGTTCTGGAAGACCTTGGAGAGGACCCTCTTCTGAGCTGCAGACAGCTGACTCTTGTATATTCACAGGGTGAAGAGCCAAGCAAGAGAGCTCTCTGGAGTCTCTTTTATAAGGGTACTAATCCCATTCATGAGGGCTCCACCCCCATGACCTAAATTACGTCCTAAAAATCCTATCTCCTAATACCATCACACTGGGGGTTAGGATTTCAATATATGAATTTCTAGGGGACACACACATTCAGTCAATAACAGAAATGATAGAACAAAATCTAATTATATCAGTAACATTAAATGAAAATGGACCAAAAAACTCCAATTGAAAGGCACAGATTGTCAGACTGGATAAAAACCAGGAACTATCTCTATGCAGTCTACAAGAGAGACGTTTTTGTTTAAAGTAAAAATTCAGAAAGCTATTTTAATTCTGCTGTTCAGTCTCTGCTTTTAAGATATTGTCTTAAAATATAAAGCATCTTTATCTACCCTTAGCTATATTAATGACGTCTTTAAAAGTTATGCCTCTAACTCTATCCCCTTTTGAGCTATATTACCATGATACTCCAAAATACACACTTTTATTTAAGTCTGTTGTCACCTCAGCTGAAACATACCCAAGGTTAACTTAATCATTCTACCCCCAAAACAAATGTCCCCTCTCAATTTTTCTTTCTCCATCAATAAAATTACCAGTTTTGCTAATTTTCTAGGTTTAAAACCTTGAAGTCAATTTATATTCCATCATCTTTCAATCACTAAATCACATTGCATTTTCTTTTCAAAATGTCTCTTTCTACTTCCACAACTATTTTGGTCATTATTATTACGTGCGTTTTGTAGAGTGGCCCAAAAGTGTTTAAGCAGAGAAGATAAATGTTGTCTGTATGTATTTCTCCAATTTCTGCACATTTCAATTCTTACTCATGTTCATCTTGACATCTTCTTCTATGTTAATGGATGCAACTCATGAAAATAGCTCTTGATAATTGTTCCTAGGTCTTTACTTGATTTCTGTTGAATTTCAACTTAGGGACTTTGTAGTCACTTGGTACCAGAACCTCCTTGAAAATGTTATTTATTGTAGGAAAACATTACACTATCATTAGAAGAAACATAAATATATCTACACTTCCATTATGCCTAAAAATTACATTGTTTAAATTATAAACTTTTAGAGATATATTTTGTATTCTGCTTTTAAAATTAAATACATGTTTCATTTCTGCTGAAAAGTCTTCATATTTTATTTTTAATGCTCATATTATATTTCATCAAACCATTGTACCATGATTTACTGAAACTATCCCTCATTGTTAAATATCAGGGTTCTTTAAAAATTTTATTTTTGCCATCATATGTAATTCTGCAATTCATTTTTTCTACATACTTTTTTGATATGATTAATATTAAGATAAACTCCCAAGAAGTGGATTACTGGGCCAAAGGGCATGGACTTTTTTTTTTATGATTCTTGATATATTCTACCAAAATTATTTCCAAATGTGTTGCAATGACTTCTGAACTGGCTTATCCCTTTCTAAAGCAACTTATCTTGTACATCACTTTGATTTGTTCTTTTCTTAATAATTTATTTTAAAATGATTTCAAACACACAGAAAAGTTGCAAGTTTAGGACAAAGAACTCCTATATCCTCCCTGCCCCCCAACCAGATTTCTCAGCTATTAATATTTCATTGCATCTGCTCCATCACCTTCTCACTTTCTCCATTATCACCTGCTATTTTTAAAATTATTTTCAAGAGCAACTTGCAATCCTAATGCCCCACTGTCCCTAAATACTCCAAAACAAGATACATGACCACATACCTATTTCCAAGTCACGAAATCAACATTGATACAATACTACTCTCTAATCTACAGGCACCATCCAAACTCTATCAAGTGATCTAAAAAGGTTTCTGTTTCTTTATGTTCCAGAATTCCACCAAGGAACACGCATTTTATTTGGCCATGATTTATTTTCAGTCTCTTCCAGTTCGGAGGAACTCTCAGTCTTTCCCTGTACATCATCTCCTCGATAGTTTTAAAGAGTATGAGGCTTAGATTCTGTAAGAAGACATTCATCTTGGATCCATTAAATGTTTCCCAATGACCAAATAAACACAGGTTTTGGAGTATTTTTGCCATTATATATAATTCTGCAATGCATTTTTTCTGCATACTTTTTTTGGATATAATTAATATTAAGATAAACTCCCAAGAAGTAGATACTGGGTCAAAGAGTATGGACTTTTTAAAAATGAATTTTGGCACAAATACCACAGTAATGAAGCTGTGCATTTCTTAGTATAACTCAACAGAGAAGAGAAAGTCTTTTCAACAAAGGGAACAGTTGGACACTCATACACAGAAACATGAACTTCAACCCTTACCTCACACCATACACCAAAAGTAATTTGAGATAGAAAATAAACTCAAACATAAAAGAAAAACTATAAATCTTCTAGAAGAAAACATAGGAGAATGTATTTGTGAATGGGGTAGACAAAGATCTCTTAGGACACAGAAAGCAATCATCATAAAAATAAATAATAAACTAGATATTATCAAAATTTAAAGCTTCTGTTCATATAAAGACATCTTTAAGAAAATAAATAGGCAGGACACTGATAAAATATTCATAAAACATTCATCTGACAAATGACCAAAAAAAGCAACAAAAATTGGCAAAAGATTTTGACAAGCCTTTCGTAGCACAAAGGAAGATATATGAATGACAACTAAGCACACGAAAATGCATTCAACATCACTGATCATCACTGAAATGAAAATTAGCACTAAAATCAGATACCACTACACGTTAGTACAAAGTAAAAGGACTGGTAATATTTAATATTGTTTTGATATTTAATATCTAATATTTAATATTAGAATATCTAATATTAGATATTTTTTCTCTTGGGAGTATTAAAATCTCCAGCTTATAAATATTACCTTTTAAAAAATCAAATCCTATATTTTCCAAAACAACAATAACAACAAAATTTTGTATTAGCTAGGGAAATTTGGTGTATTAAGGAATTATTACTTTTGTTAAGTATGATAACAGTCTTGTATTTATAATAAGATAATATCCTTATGTTTTAGATATCTGTACTGAGATGTATAGGAGTAAAATATCATGATTTCTATCTCAATATTCTAAAGTATAATTCATCTAAAAAATAGATAAATTTAATATGTCAAAATGCTATTAATTTAAAATCTGGGTGATATGTGTATGAGATCTTTGTTATACTATTTGCTGTATATTTGAAATTTCCATTATAAATATTAAAATTTAAAAAGAAAAATGAAATCAGAGTAACATGACAGAGAATGATAGGTTCTACATGCTATTTCAATATAAGGTGATCAGAGAAGTTACCCTTGATAAAGTGACATCTGAGCAGACACCAGAATGAAATGAGGGAGCAAGCCAGCTCTATTTTGGAAAAAAGCACATTCCAGGCAGAGTACAAGTTCAGGTAACCTGAAGGTGCTTGGCACGCTCATGGCTCACTTGCATATTTTCAGACAGTTGTTAGGATAGCAGGGGCTCCTGGATGGCCATATCTACATGTGTGAATGTTGGATGAGGCTATTGGCCTCCTACTCCCTAGTACTCTAGATGAAGACTCTTTAAATCAGCAATTTTTAGAATTTTTGGTTTCTGGATTCCTTTATCCTCTTAAAAATTACTGAGGATACCAAAGGACTTTATTTTAAAGAGCTATATTAAGCAATATTTATTATATATATTGGAAATTAAACTGACAAAAATTTAAAACATTCATTTATTAATTCATTTAAAATAACAATAAACCCATTAAATGTAGCCTAAATAACATGTGGTATGAAAAAAATCCTATATTTTCCAAAACAAAAAAAAAATTAGAGTGGCATTGTTTTAAACTGTTATAAATCTCTTTAATGCAAATCTCTTGCAATTGTTGCAAATCTCTCTTCTTAGAAAATAGCTGGATTTTCATCTCTGC
This sequence comes from Daubentonia madagascariensis, assembly GCA_023783475.1. Lineage (NCBI taxonomy): Eukaryota > Metazoa > Chordata > Mammalia > Primates > Daubentoniidae > Daubentonia > Daubentonia madagascariensis. Next base: position 30,490,408 of record JAKFHU010001035.1, on the reverse strand, counting down.
TATGAGTTCAGTCAGTTGTGATAGGTAACATGGGTTGAAGTATTTGAGGAAAATTCAGCTTCACACAGACATGTGTTTGATAAGAAGAAATATTTTACTAGTTTTTAAAGATAATTACAGATATTCTTTGATATTATACCACAATTCTACAAGTGATAGTTTCTCAAAGGTTACTTGCAATGAGAAATCTAAAACCGTATCAATGTAATTTTTATATTGTGTAAAGCTAAAATCCATTGGTCTATCATACTTTGAATGTGATTTTGTAACATCATGCATTGATCATTTGGAAACTATTAATTCCTTGAGTTATACAGGTTATCCAAACATTGATGCACATTGTTACATAATATGCAAAAGTTCTATTTGTTAGTATTACCATCATTTGCATTAGTACAGTCCTTAAGTATTGGAAAGCTATGTACCACACAATGGCAAATACAAGTTTTCCATAGTTCTGATACTTGTAAACTCAAATTTATCACTGACATCAAGTGCTTTCAGTTTTTACACTGGAAGTGACAGACACTTTGTTCACTTTTTAAGAAAATATTTTTCCCAATAGCCAGGTCTGAATAACCGTAGTTTGTCAGATATGCTTTCAAGTCAAAATGAGATTTCATTTAAAAAAGCAGCTAGCTCAATTCACAACACAAAAAATAATGCAAGTACTTTTACACAAAAGAAGTATGGTACTTAGTCTTGGTCGAAGCAAGTTACAACTTTCAAGGAGTAGGGAAATAGATTCTGTCTGTTGAAGGGAGGAGACAAAGTCACATTGGAATAGGGCATGAATTCAAGGAACTGTGATTCATTAGGGCTCACTAGGTAACGTCTACCACAGGTAGTAAAGGTAAAAGTGATAGAAAGCAATTGAATACTGGATATAGCTTGAAGGCACAAACCAACAAAAATTCTTGATGGATTGAATGTAAGTTTTGAGAGAGAAATGAGTCAGGGATAATAGCTAGTTCTTGGCCTGAGTATCTAGGTGAATGGTTTTGCCTTATATTGACAAGTAAAAGACAGGAAGAGCAGGTTTGTAGGAGTGATCCCATTCATTTTAAGATATAAGTTTGAGATGCCTATGAGATATACGTGAATATATTATATAGGCAGTTATGTACAAGTCTAGAGTACAGGGGAAATATGAAATAGACATTACATTTTTGAGTTTTCAGTGTATAGATGGCATTTAAGACCATTGAAGGAGGATGATTTTATTTTTTAGAGAGTGGATGTAATTAGGAAAAAGGGACAGGGACTACATTTGGTTTCTCCAGAGAAAAACAGTGTGTGTGTGTGTGCGTGTGTGTGTGTGTGCATGAATTGGCTCACAGAATTATGGAGGCTAAGGCCCATGATCTATCTTCTGCAAGCTGCAGACTCAAGAAAGATGGTGATATAAGTCCCAGTGTGAGGGTTTGAGAAGACGGATGTCCCAGCTTGAGCAGTCAGTCAGTCAGAGGCAGCAAATTCTCTCTTCTTCCACCTTTTTGCTTTATGCAGGCCCCCAATAGATTGGACGATGCCCACCTGCATTGGAGAGGGCAATCTCCTTTACCCAGTCCACCAATTCAGATGTTAATTTCATCTGGACACATGCTCATGGACACACCCAGAAATAATGTTTAACCAAATATGTGGATGCCCATGGCCCAGTTAAGAAGACACACAAAATTAATCATCACAGGGAATAAGCTGTCATTTCTCTGTCCTAGGCAGAGGTCTGAAAGCTGAGGAATCTAGCAAAGGAAACCAAGGCAAAATACTATGAAAACTATATACAATTAAACACTATTATTATTTAAAATTAATTTTAATAATATATCTTATATTTTCAAATCTTTCCTAATCCCATTTGACTAAAAGCAGCATCTTGGCCATGATTTGTTCTGGTTTCTCCTCTTCTTTCTGAGACCAGAGTATGCTTTATCTGATTACTTACTTGAGCATATTAAGGGAATTCTTAGGTACATGAAATTGCTGAGCTTCTTGACTTTAAAAGAGAATCCTCATTTACCATATATGCTGCGTTTTATTGTGGGAAACTTAAGAAAATTCTGTCTTCCTAGAAAACATTTTGAAAAACTTTTGCCATTTTTTTCTCTTCCTCCTCCTTCTCCTTTGTCTCCTCTTCCTCCTCCTCCTCCTGTTTTCTCTTTTTAGTTCAAGCAATTTACTTTTGAAGAACTACTTTGCCTTCCCTTTCTCTGGCTCTAAACTGAAAAAAAATGTTATCCTAATTGTTGCAAAAATCTTTGGGCTTAATAATCCTTCCTATGCAGCAAACATACCTCTTTGATTAAAACTCAGAGTCTTGCCGCGTCACTGTGTAAAACACATCCACCACATGAAGATAGCAGAGAGAGAGCTAGGCTAAGACAAGTATCTTCAACACTTTTGGATTAGAGGGTATCCTTTTTATGTTCAGGGACTTTGAAAACTTGGCTGTAAATATGTGGTCTCCATTTTCTTGAATTGTTTTCTTGTTGAATTCACCTAGTGTATAGTAGAGTTATATCTGGAAAAAAAGCTAGCCTATCACAGCTATGGTAAGGGGAACTAAGGAAATGGGCCTGTGTGTGCAGGCTCCAATGTTTCATTGGATGAGCAGCTCGCTCCTGGAAAGGCCTGTGGGACCAACGAGGGTCTGAAAGAGAAGGAGGAACTTGGGATGCAGAGTCAGGGTTTGATCCTTTTGTCAGTTTTCAACTAACGGCAGGGCAGGACCCATGTAAAGAGAGTCCTTATAAAGCGATCTCCAAAATAAATATGTCTGACAATAGCTTTACCTTTTCTATATTTGCTCCAGGTCTTCAATACACATTTTTGACTTCACAGGATTCCCAGAGACAGGTCATGGGTCTTTCTTTTTGTTTCCCTCCAGCTAGATTTAAATTCCAAGTGGCACCTTGCCCTATGCAAAATCAACAGGGATATAGCTATAGCTAGAGATTAAAGAGGGAGGAGCAGGCTTGGAGAGCAAATGAAAGGAAGAGATATGATCAAAAATCAACATCCTATGCAAAAAAGGAAAGAGCACAGAGCAAAGGGCCTAAGTGGGTGTTTCCTTCATCTCTATCCTACCACTAGGCTGATTCCTGCATCTCAGCTGCCAAGTTCCTTATGGCTGAGCAGCAATTCTGAAGAGAAATCTTTGCATTTAAGAACGACTCTTTGAACAAAAATATATGCTCTTTTTTTGAGTTATGTTATTAAATTTATGTAATAGGGAACCGAGTGTCATTAATTCACTCCTGGAGAGGAGAGTTATTAATACTGAATGCGATTCTGGTCTTTTATTTATGACCACTTTTCTTTTAACTCTGAGCTAGAATTAACTCAGCACTGCAATTCAGGTATTGATTTGGAATCTGAAAGTTTAATTTATTACCTTAATCGATATCTAGGGTATTTAGACAGCACTTGCTTTTCCCCTATGGAATGTCACTGTGTGTCTGTCCTCTGGTATCTCTCTTCTTTTTCTTTTCTTGGCTTTCTTTGGGTGTTTAACAGCTCCCTCAGGGCATTGCCAATTATTTATGACATATTTCTCCTTGTAAGATCTAGTTGGAAAACCTGTTCCTATGGAAACGGCTGTTTTCAAACAGGATGGTTCTAACTTCAAAACAATATCATCAAATATGCAATAACACATATATCTTTTAATGACAAGCACATTCTAATGATTTGTAAAACCAAATCTGAAAAGCTGAACATTTTTAAAAAGGACAAAATGTGTGGGAAGTCCATCTGATTGAGTGGGAGATGAGATTATCTGAAGAAAACTGGGAATTAGTTTGACTTTGTACATTTAGGGAAGTCTGGTGAGAGGATAGCATAGGCTTTGAAATTATATTCAGCAGAGACCTGTGACTATGGTGAACTAGATTTAACAGAGATTGACTAAAGTTGGGTTTCAACATTTCTCTATTTTAGCATACTCTTTAATATTAAACTCCTACTGAAATCTATTCATTCAAAGCCCAGTCACTGGCGACACAACCACCAAATACTATATTTTATAACCAGAGTGTTTATTAGCTTATTACTCAGTCATAGTTTGTTTTCTTTGTCCTACTCTTTATTCATTTCAAAGCCAAGGAAATAAAGGACAATGTTACCACTGAGTGCTGCTCCTCACAGAGAGCTTTGTTAATCAAGTTACTAAGGCGAAATCACTCTATATCCTTGACTGATATTTTTTCTTTTGTTTGTTGAGAGACAGTCATTTTCTCTCACTGCATTCAAAACCAAATTTTGCTAGTTACCATGGCAATATTTTTGAAGTCAGTATCACTCTAATGTTCCCTCATGACCTATTATGATATAGCTTGGATTTGTTGTAGACTTCATTTGTCCATCAATCATACTAAAGAATTCTGAGCAAAAGAGAGAGAGTACTAGAGAATTCTGAGGGACAGAGGGAGGAGAATGGGGGAGTGAATGAATCACAAAAAATCATATTATTGCATAGAAAACATAAAAATGAGCCTAGATAACTTCAGAGTAGCATGTTGTGTTGAGGGAGACAAATCATTATTTTAATCCTTATTCAATTGTAATGCAATATAAATAAATTCAGGCAAAAGTTATTAATTAAGTCCACTGTCAAGAATATGCTTCTTCCTTGATTTTAAGCTAAGAGACTCCCTGAGAGGTATGTAAATATGTAGGAAAAAATCAGAATGTTCAGATTAAAAATGTGGTGTTAGAGTTCCTTTTGAGGAGTTCGTGTTTAGAGATTTTGACTGGCTCACTCCAGGCCTTAATTCAGGAATGGTGGCTTCCCCTTTAACGGACATCATTTCTGAGTGAGGCCTAGAAGCATGGGGGCCCCACGGAGATAAATAGTACAAGACAGAAAGCAATATCACAAGAAGATTTCTACCTGCACCTTGATCCCTGATGAAAAGGCAATATCCTGAGTTAGACTGGAAGGAACCTATGAATAATCAAAATGATTTATTTTTGCCCTGATTCTAATAATTTTTATTGCCAATCACCACTTGTAAACTTCACTTCACACAGCTCCCCATCTCCCTAAAGACTAAAGTACCATTTGTAATAATTAATAAAATTTAGGAAATCAAATAATCATAATATTTTGTAGCTAGAATAAACATCAGCCACATAATACAGGTATTTTTAGTGAGGGTGATATTGGTTCCTGGGGGGGTGAAAAAATATCTTAATCTTATAAAACACAGGTGTACATACATTACATAGGCCTATATATAGTATATGTACGGTAGAATTTCATGGGTGAGTGACTACTAAAAAAAAGTCTAAAAAGGCTTATTAGGGGAACAATAATGAAATAAAAAAGCTTGTGAATCCTTGATCTAGGGTAAGTCCCTCATTGTGTAACAGTCCTAGGTAAGTTAACTGACTTAATTTCCATAGCTACTTAGTGCACATACAGCTCTCTGTCTCAAATCTCCTGACTTCCTTGCAAAATTTCTACATTCATTCAGCCAACATTTATTGTCTGTCTGTGATGTGCTGCAAAGTGTGTTAAGATTTAGGATACGAAAACAAAACCAAAACAAATCATGGTCAAAATCATGGTCTGTAACATCAAGGAGACACTGAAGGCATCTGACGATTGCAGAGCCATGTGATAAGGACCATCATAGTGGTAAAATGTCATATAGATCCCCTCTCTAGTCCTCTGGAGGAGCTCACTAAATTCATAAGTTGATTGGATTAGTGTGTCTCACATTTCTAGAGCTTGACATTGGTCTTCTCATGTGAACTTGTTCTTTGGGAAATACGCTAGGGACTTTGTTACAGTGTAACAGAATCAGACAATCTGGGCTTGTCCTCAGTAGCCAGAGAGTTTTCAGTTGGCTGTGAACATGCTCTTGTCTTTGATCTTTGTTTTTTTCATACGTTGATGTCATAGGATTTCTTTGAGAATTAAATCAATTTCTCTCTCTGTCTCTCTCTCTCTCTCACACACACACACACACACACATACACAATTTATTCAAACCTAAGAAGCATTAGGGTGTTCTTCCAGCCAACTAAAATGGGGCCTGAAATCAGATGCATGGTCCTAAACCCAAAGGCCTAACTTTCAATAAGCAGGGGATCAACTGCCTTGTTTAATCAGCTCAATTTCCTTGCTACCTATTTGAGCTCTGGTGGCTGGGGCCCACTTCTTGGAGGTAAATTTTTGAACTCAAGGGGATCCATCAGTGGGTCTTCAATATAACCTTCACTGATTTGGGTGATGCAGATCATTGCATGTTAATCCCTGGCTTCCAGCAAGACCCAGTGGGGAGGAATGTGGCTTATTCCCATTGAGTGGAATTGTTGGTTTGTTGATGTGCACATTCCCCTCATTCCCTGCTACAGGTGACATATTAAGCCGTTATCAGTCACTTTTTAAAAAAACAATATGAACAAACCTCCTAAGAAATGTGTTGGCCAAGCTAAATAAAAGAAAGGCCTAGCCTGGATGCTTCAGCAAATCTGGGAATAACTAGGACATGAATTTCCTGAGCTATCTGGAACTTGTACAGCTTCCTTACATCTATTTCCCCCAAGGTGATTACAACTGAAAGTTTAAAATGAAAAGATCTCATGTACTTATTTCTCATAAATCCAGCAAAAGACCAGTTGGGAGGGTTGTGTCATTATTTACAGCTGGCCTAGGAGGCAGGGAAGTGGAAAGAGATAACTTTTGGGTTAGATTTAAAAGCTGGCTGAATTCTGTAAGTTAGAGCCCAGAAATTAGGGAAGAAGGGAGGAAAATTAGTATTTGCTGAAGACCTGTTATATGTCAGGTACTGTGACTGAAACTTAAATATCTCATTTAGTCTTCACAAGCAAACTGCTAGGTAAACAGTATTCCCATTTTATAGATGGGGAAAATGAAACAGAGAAAGGATAAATAATTGTCAATTTATGCAGATAATAAATGTAGAATCTGATACCACTACCCTCTGTGTCAACATGACTTTACTATTCCAAGAGACTCTTACCCAGGAAGATAAAAAGTTACAAATATCTTTATTATTTATTTCAGGGACTTCTGGACCCATTACCTTTTCAATAGAAAGCACTAGCACTAAAAACTAGTGTTACTTTCTAATATTCTTTGAAGGTCTTACTTCAAAATCCTCACCTTGCTGTTTCTACCAATCCTAAACTGTTATATCAAGATCTTTATTCCATCCCAATCAAGCCCCTACACTGAAAAACCTGCTGTAAGCCAGACTTCAAAATCTCAAGAAATCAGACCTTGCCCTTCCCCCTTTTAGACTCCTATTCAGTAGAGGTAGCAATAAATTTCACATTGTCTTATCTGGTTGATTCACGCATTCATTCAACATTCATTTAACATGTCTGTGGGGCTAAATTGTTTAAGTCCTTTCCTTTTCATACTTGAATGATACATCCTTTATTGATACATTTTCTTTGTTCTACATTTGCTTTCTTTGTCACTCGAATCCATTTGGATGTGCCCACACTGACATACAGACAGACAGGTGCACACACACACACATACACAAACTGACTCAAAACCCTCATCTATATGCCAATGTAACTTCAAATAGGAAGGTCCCATACCATTGTTCTCTCCTCTTCCTGGTTTATGGTAAAGTCTTAAACAGCATTTGTTTCACATAATCCATCTGAGAAGAATGTTATTAAAAAAATACATAATCTGTTATTTCATGTCTATGACAGAACGGAGCACTCACTACAAGACAGTCACATCAAAATTGTAGAATAGTATTAACACCCACCTATTCTGACCATTTGTTCTGAGGATGAAATAAACGTGTAGACCTAAGTGCATAGAGGAGAGGCATGAAGAGAGCAGCAAGTCTTGATGAGTGAGTATTAGTTGAACACAAAAGGCCCTTTCAACACAGGTCGTGAATGACTACTTGAAAACCAGGTAGGATAGAAAAGTGAAGAAATCAACTGAGGAAGAAAAAAGTGACATAATTTCCATCCTAACCTTTGGCATGAAACATATAAAATAGGGGAAACAGCCCCAGTTCTGTTGTCTGGAATCCTTACTCTCAGTAACAGGGTGGGAAGTAGAGTGGAAGATGTACGGAAAGTTAAAAGTTATTGACAAATATGGATGGGAACCATAAAAATTAATGGATAACGAAAGGTTTTGAAAGGCTAAAGTTGGTTTTTGAAGAAATTGAATGTGTAAACCAAAGTAAAAGTGTTTATATTTCAATACACTCTGTAGTGCTACAGGCTGTATATACTTGCAAAATCAGACAAATTAGATACAGCCTTCAGGCAACAGTGGGTTACTGTTTGCAAGAAAGAAACAGCCTATTTGCCTCTCCAGAGGCTGCCCTAGAGAGCCATGGTGAATCGGAATTACTGAGTCTGAGTTATAACCAATTCCACAGTGTGCAAGTAGATATGGCTATCAAAAGTAGTTTGTTTATGCTGAGACATTAAGGACATAAAATTATATTTTGGACAGAAAGAATTCACTGATAGATATCAGGTGATGAGATTCTAATATCACAGCATTTCAAGGTTGCTTTGAGATCCATTGTGGACAAGGCAAACAGGAAGACAAGACGTTAGGCATTGTGAGGCAGGACATTTTCCTTTGTGGTGTGCAGTGGTGTGCAGTGGAGACATGGGAGCAGTCTTCTCCAATTTGTAGTTAGAGAGTACTTGTTTCCTTAGAGTGATTAAGCAGGGAACTGAATAGTAAATGACCATCCAAATGCCAGATACAATTGTAAAGCTTTGAATCCCCTAGAATTTTAATCCCTAGAAATTGCAGGATTCTCAACTCAGAGTAAGCCATGGTATCATATTCTCATCTGTTTAATTTTTGCTTTCGGCATGAAATTATACAGTTTGTTTTGAAAAAAATTAGGGCATTTTTACTTTGCATTTTTCAGTTTGATATCCACATACAACATTGAATATCTTGGATCTCAGGATAGCATAAGGGTTTTTTATATTGTTGTAATTTTGTTGCAATTAATATGCAATTTATGCTGCTCCCTAGAGTCTGTCCTTGTCCTATGTCTTTCTTTTTCAAAATCAGCATCATATGAGAGGGATAAATCACTAGGCTAATATATACTTGCTAATAACCCAACGGGAATGACATGTGACAAACTGACATCATGAGACAATTGGTATTTTAATAAGTAAAATAATTAGGAATATGGGCTTCATTGTATTCAAAATATCCCAGTCAGATGTATGATTTCTTTCTGGAATAACTATGAATATTAATATTAAATTATTACATGTAGTTTTTGCTTTATTCTCATTTCAAATAATGACAATTATATCATTCAGCAACCCAAGACATCTTCAAAACTAAAATTTTGCACATCTGTCTTAGTTATTCTATGAAAATATGGATTTACTATAGGATTATATAGAAGGAAGACTAATTTTAAGTTGAACCTGTATTTGTAAAGTTTTCATGAGAAAAAAGTGAGATTTTACTAAAGCTAATTACAGAATTTTCAGTCTTATTTTTCTCTAAGAAATACATGTTCTTCTCCCTCTTTGGAGTTTCTACAGTATTTTTAGGGTTTATGGTTCACTGAGGCACATAAACAGAGGTAGTGATTTTAAATCCAATGTCACATCCCATAATTTCCTTCAGCAAAGTAATGAAGGAAGCAAGCTGGAGAAACTTGGCTTTACATCCAAGAGAATTTCTAGAGCGCTCAATATCTATATTCCCAGAGGAAAGGGAAAAGGAGTTTAAAGGAAAGAATGAAACAATTCAATTCAACTCAACAATTCCACATAAAATTATTGAGTTGAATTAATTCAAATCATTGTGCCAAGTATGAAAATAAGTACAGTTTTGTCGGTGCTCCCAAAGACCCTCTCCCCCTTTCGTTTTCCTAATAAGACAAAGATTTTCCTTTTGGGACCCTCCTTTCCTTCATTATGTAGCAGCTAAATGCTCTGGGACTGACCCTAAGCCCAATTTCAATGATGAGCCTAAATTGTTCTAAACCACAGAAGGGCAAAGTTTTTCTGTAAAGGGCCAGCATGTGACTATTTTAGGCTTTGTGGGCCCATGCAGTCTCTGTCACAACTACTTACCTCTACCCTTGTAGTAGCCATGGTGAGTACATAAATAAATGGTTGTGTCTGTGTTCCTATAAAAGTTTATTTACAAAACCGGCTGTGGGCCAGATTTGTCCCCCATGCCATAGTTTGTGGGCAGTGCCAATCTCTGGTCTAAACCAAAGGCCAAAGCCAATCAATGCATGATATTTCCTTAAAGGGATTCTTGAGAAATGGGGTCAGTCAGCAGGAAACCCAAATTTCTTTTTTTAATTGTGGGATAATATATCCTATATCTATCACATGTGAAAGAGGAAGTTATGGTTGTTGTCCGCAGCCAACTTACTACCATGAGGGAAGCCAGCACTGAGGATGAAGCCAACACAGGGAGAGAACAGAGTGAAAAGAATTGAAGAGTCACAGATACTTGGAATTCAAGTTCTGTTTTAACCATGCCTGAAATCTGTTCTACTTCTCAACTTCTCAGTTAAATATTTTGTTGTAATAGCCGGTATAAGTGAGTTTTATGTTACTTGTAACTGAAAGATCCCAACTATTGCAGACCTATACGTACATAGAGTAAAACAGTATGAATGCTGCAAAAGAATTGCCAAATATCACAGAGGCTCAGAGAAGGGAGAATCATAATTGGTTCCAGGAAAGTTTTATTGTATGATGGCATTTGAAGCAAAGCTTTTAGATTAGATTTTTGTAGCACAGATGAAAGATAAAAACCAGCATGATAAAATGTTCACAGGTGGCAAATAGTGGGTTGAATTTGTGGAGAGTCAAATATTATAGTATGATAGAAGTCTAGGATTTCCAAGGAAGAGCAGTGGGGAACTGCACTGGAGTCAGTGTGAGAAATCTGAGTAATGTTTCAGAGTGGAAAACTTGAAGGTGAATAAGAGGGCCTGGAAGTGAAATTTAGATTTCGAACAGGACTCAGGAAATTTCTGAGTTTCTGCCATGCAATGTGGTGATACTGACAGTTAATCAGGAGAATAAGCTAGATTCAGAGATGTGCCAGCTACAGGGTACCAACCTACTCTGGGCACAAGGGGACCAAAGGAAATGTAAACAGGCATCAAATTTTATCTCCCAGGGTCTTTTTGAGGGAAAATACTTGTGTAATTAGTAGGAATATTGACAAAGTACTTGGGGGTGGTTGATGGGACACTTCCACCAACAAGTTTAAGTGACAGCAGATTATCACTAAATTACTTTGAGTAAGGTAGATTGGTTAACTGCGGGGGCTTTGGTTTTGCAAAGTGCCGTATTCAAGTCTGGGACCAGAGCTGATTTGTTCAAATACTAAATGAGATCCAGATTACTACCTCCAGCTCTTCTCTGTCCTTCCCCAGCAGGGCCTTTGGCCTCTCTTATAAACAATGGCCAGCCAACATTTAAAGGGAATATCAGTTTTGAGTGGCACCAAATTATTAGCCAGTCCCATGGGCCTTCATGTCTCTCTCCGGCCTGGAGGTGTCTACTAAAGGGATGCTGGTTTGCGGTAGGAAAATCCTTCACAATCTAGATCCACTGGACAAACCCAGACAAAAAGAATCCCAGCTGTTCAGTCACATTGTGGGAGTTATTGTAAAGGGGCCATGTGCAGACACTCACTGTGTTAGGTGAGGAGAATTCAAGGGTGACCAAACTCAGTCCCTGTCCTCAGGAGCTGTGACACTTCCCTTTCGCTACTGTCCACCCAGCTTCCAGCACACCTTAATCTCCCCCATTCTTCTCAGGCTTCTGTAATCTGTCACTTTATAAATTAGTACCTGGCTGTGATCTCAAAAATGTCAGTGAAACAAAGCCTTGGGTTAATTCTCCATTACTGCTGCTTTGATTAGCTACTAATTAAATGTTTTGTTAGAAAACCACCCTTAATAAGCAACTAGATTATATTAATTATCTGTTCCTTAGATCTTCTAGAACAATTGTTTCTCACCCCTGGTTGCCTATGACAATTATCCAAGGGGTTTTAATAATACTGGGCCAACCCCTACCCTCAGAGAGTCTGATTTAATTAGTTTGAAGTGAACCTGAGTATGGGCTATTTTTAAAGTTCTCCTAGGTGATCCTCAGGAACAGATTCTGTACGGAGGGATTATCCGGATTTTTATTCCATACTGTCAAGAAGCCTCTTGGAGCTGGCTCGCCTTTTTCTCTAGTGTCAGCCTAGGAAGGTGGTTGATAAATGGTTTAGAACTTAGCCAGTCCTTGTGGCTCACTATTCTGTTTATTACGCTCTGGTTTCTGCACCAGGCCTCTTGAACAAAGAGGTGCTGGGTGAGCTTGGGTGACATCTGAGAAGGAAGTGGAGCAGCTGAAGAGTTGCCCTGTGTTACTCTCCCCATGCAGTTCTTAGAGCCTCTCTCAAGGCCAGAGGCCAAGGGGGAAGGAAAAAGAGCGAGCTAATATCTTACGTATGAACAGAAATGAAAACTGCTGAAAACAGGCTATTCATGGAGTGTGGGGGAAGGCGGAGGGGCAGAAAATAAGAACTTTGTGGTAAGTTGCATTAAGCTTTAATTTTTATGACAACAACCTCCTTTAGATTCCAAGGGCCATATATTTTGAGGGGTATGGCTATTTCCCATGTTTCGTATTTTAAAAATAGCCAACTAAAAATTAAACCCGCTGCTGAATTTCCTGAATGCATAAGTTCATCCTGCAAAGGAAAAAACTCCTTGTTGGTGGAAAGTCCTGTATCTCTGTTAGTTGGCTTCATGGTTCCTCTTGCGTCTTTGTTCTTTCCACACACTTTTCGGGATCAAACCCCACGCTTAATTAGAGGCTCCCCCTCAAAGGTTTTCTTCCTTTTCTTCTATGCCACATTTTCCACTCACCCCACACATAGGACCTGTCATGATGCTAATATTCTCGGTAGCTGATTATAAAAAGAAAACCAAAGGGGTCGTTTTAGAATCACCTGTGATACCTTATGTGTTAGATTAAACCCAAATGACCCAGTATTTTATTTCACTTAACATTTTTTTCTTTCATTCCCAGCTGTCTCCTACTTGAATGCTGTTATTCACAGAATTCTGCGTTTTAATAGCGCCCCCACAGGACACTTTTATTAAAAACCACAGAATGTAAGATTTTGTTACAAATTTGTATCAAGGACCTAATAACTTTGATGCCTGAGTTCCTTATGTAGTCAGGTCAAGTGATGCGGAGTATAGTGAATTGATATTTTTTGTAGTGAAATTCTACCTCTGTTATTACTGGCCCTCTTCCCCAGCAAACGCACGCTTTAAAAAACGTATTTTGTTAATTTTTAAAAAATGTATTCCCTTAATCCTCAATGCCATTCCCCTTTCCAAATGCAAGAACACATTCTAATGTGTTTAATATGTATATTTTTGTTTGTATGTGTTCTTCAAAATCTGTCTCTTTGTTGTGGACATATGGACATTTGATTTAATTTTTAATTTTCTTTATAGATTTTTCTGTGTTCTTATTTCTACAAGAACACTTTCTTTTTTCTCCTGCAATGAAAATCCTTAGTGAACCTTATATAAAGGAAGGGGAGACTCAATTCTTACTGACCTTTTCTAGGAGTTCAATATGTACAAGAAGTTTCAAGAACAAGAGTGTGTGCTGAGAAAATCGTCAAGGGACCACTTTGCTCCTATGCTTATGTTTCCAGGGTCTGGGCATGGTGTCACTCTTGTCCAAACACATAAGCACAGTAGGATAAGAATACTCTTGCAGGCAGCAGAGGTGTGCAGAGACTTGTAGTCTTGGTGGCATCAGTGAGCCCTCTGTATTAGGTTATTTACATGGAAGTGGCTAGAGAGCATTCTTTTGCAAGGGTGCAACATTACCCGGAATCATAGAACAACTATAGCTTTGCAGAGATGAATTTTAGGGGCATGATTTCTGGTAAATGAAATAAGAATTAGAAAGAAATCCCTGTTCTCCTGTTTTCATATTCTTCTCATTTTTCTTTTTGTTTTCCCCTGCACTCAACCAGGTTACATTTGTTTGCCACATTCATTGTTTAACTTGATGCCCTAACAGGTAACCAATGTGTACCCTTGGCTCTGTGGCTCATGGAGTAGAAAAACATTGGACCTGGGGTCTGGGAACCTAGATGCTAGCTCTGTTCTCCCACTGACTCTCACTGTGAACTTGGGTAAAACATTTACCTGCTAAATCTTAATTTCATTTTTTGTTGATCAAGTTACTTAGATGTCTTTAAGGTCTCTTCTACTTCCATGGTTCCAATATTTTTATTTCAGGTCTCTACGAGTGTGATCTTTCACAGGGGGTGTGTGTATCTATAGCAGTATCTGAGACTGAGAAAGTTAAAATTGTTGTGGGTTGGTATTTGCTCCGTTATCATGTGGCAGAGAGTCTGTGAACCCTGCTGAGTTCTCTGTCTTTGTCATTTTACCCAGTTTTACGTTCTAATTACCCACACTTACTCAAACTCTATTAAAAATGGGAACAAACTTTATTTTAAGCAGAAGAACATTTCTTGTAAGTATAAACAATAGCTCTGATTATAACAAGCTTCTTCATTATGAGAAATAATCACTTATTAATAACCTGTCTGATGACTTGCACTATGATTAAATACTTTTTGAGAATACCCTGCCACATTGTAATTCACTGGGAGTAAGAAATGTAATAAGAATTTAGTTTGCTGAATTGGAGTGAGGGCCAGCATCAAAAGCCTTTTTACTCCAAATCTTCCCGTGCCAGCCTACTCCTCGGGTGACTGGGGGCCTACCAAACTTTGAGTTTCTAACTTTATAAAAAGCATACAAGGTTGGGCATACTACACTGTTAAATGTTAATTTTTTTAACTGAGTGCAAAAGGGCATAAATATTTTAGCAATAGAAACAAAGAAAATTTCTGGGACAAATTTTTAAAGCCAAAATGTCAGATCAATTATTAAAATATGTGAGTAATAACAATCACAATGCCCCAGATTTTACTCGAAGCTTATATCTTCAAAGAGCACTGGTATACATTATTTGATCTGCTCCTTTCATCCACCCAAGAATATGAGTAAAGAAAGCATTATTATGCTCATATAGTTGTGAGGGCCAAGAGGCCAAGTGATTTGCTCAATATTGCACAGCTTGACAAGAGAGGAACTGGAGTTAAACTCCAGATTGTTCGACTTCAAATCTAGTGTGGCACATTCTGTATTATGAATTTAGGAAAGCTGTGAGTATTGGGCGCTGAAAAGATTACTGTAAAAATAACTGAGTCTTCCCACCCCCGTTTACATACACACATACACAGATGCAGAATTATCATAGCAAAAGTAAAGAATCCACAGGGGTAATGTCCAAAATACAATCTGGAGCTAACGCTAGCCAGAGTGAATCCACAGCTCCCACTGCAGTTTTCCCGTCTTTGTGAATCCTAGGTAATTCATGGCACAAGGAAGGAAGTGGTGCCATCTTGTTTGGAATGAGGTCTGAAGGGAGAAGGGATTAGTCATGATTACCAGGAAGAAACCTAAAAAGAAAAGGCCCAGGGGGTATTAAAAAAAGCCTGAAATCTTATCTCTATTGATAAACATAAACCCTAATTCTCCAGTATGGCAGCAGCAGCAGAACCTCTATGTGGCCAGTGAGAGCAGAGCATCACCTAGACTTTGAAGCTGACTTCCCCTCTGAGAAAGACTTTCCTTTTAGTGCTTTCTTACTACTAGCCAGGCCCTGGGGGCTCTGCTTTCTCTTTCATTTTCTGTCCCGAGATGTAATTCCCAACAGAACAGCTGAGGCCCAAGGGGAACATTTAGATAAGACTTTAGCAAAGGCTCTGCAATGGCAAGCAGAGTAACAGAGAGAGGAAAAAGTGGTTAGAGAATCATGATTCTTTTGAAGCTCTCTTAGCTTATGGCAAGGATGGGCAAACTACTGCCTGAGGGCCAATTCTGGCTTGCTGCCAGGTTTTTTTATAGCACACAGGCTGAAAGTGGTTTTTACATTTTTAAAGCTGAAAGAATCAAGAGAATAATATTTTGTGACATGTAAAAATTATATACAGTTCTAATTTCAGCCCTCCTGGCTGTATTGGAACACCGCCAGGCCCATTTGTTTATGTATTTTCTATAACCTTTTCCAAACTGTGAGGGCAGAGTTGAGTAGTTGTGACAGAGTTTTCCAAAGCCTAAAATATATGTCTTCTGGACTTTTACAGAAAAAGTTTGCAGCCTCTTTTATTCTCAATTGTAGGCCCAGTTCACCAAATGTTGATCAATAGAAAATATTCTTCTCAGGGAATCACACCATTAGATTACACAGGGAAAAGAAGAGAACATGAACTAATAGCTGCAAACCTTCTACATATGTCCTGATCTTGTAAAGAGGGACGAGAGATATTGCTCCAGAAGGAAGGTTGGAATAGGGATCTAGAGAAGGAGGAATGGGGGTTTAAAGAAGATAAAGTTATCCTTGTATTGAAAGAGGACATAGAGATAGTGGCTTAAGTATCAAGGTCATGAAATAAAAAGTATCTACCATTTTTAAGTGGGCAATTTCTGTTTTCCTAGGAAGACCCTGTTATGGAATGAAACGTGTCCCCCAAAATTCATAGGTATGAAATACAATGTGATTGTATTTGGAGATGGGGCCTTTGAGAGATAATTAAGTTTAGATGAGGCCCTGAGCGTGGGACCCTCATGATGGCATTAATGCCCTTATAAGAAAAGATACCAGGGAGCTCGTGCGCTCTCTCTCTCTCTCTCTCTCTCTGCCATGTGAGAACACAGCAAGAAGGCAGCTGTCTGCAAGCCAGGAAGAGAGCCCTCACCAAAACCCAACCATGCTGCCACCCTGGACTCAGACTTCCAGCCTCTAGAACTGTGAGAAAATAAATCTCTGTTGTTTAAGCCATCCAGTCAATGGTATTTAATTGTGGCAGCTTCAGCTGACTAATATAGACCCATGCCAGGAAGGGGAAAGGTGGAGAGTTTGAAATCCCTCTGTATTTGATCTTCTAGTTGGGAAGTGAGGGGAGAGAGATCAGCAGAGGGCTTTTCTAGCTTGTGGATGGTGACGTCAGGCATGGTGGTGGCAGTTATACCAGGAGCAATAGAGCGTGTAGCAAAGGCTGGACCCCTTTGTAGAAGTCACGTGCTGGTATACAGGAGGATGGGGTAGTTGCTACAACAAAGAAGAAGTCACCAGGTGAAGTAGCAGAAGCAGGCCTAGGCAGTAACAGGGAAGTAGAGCAACTGCTTAAGACCCAGAAGCGAGCCTAGACTAGAGATTTGCATAGTTCAGCAAAGGGAAGTCAAGTGACCTCTACTGAAACAGCATGAGCTGGCTGTTGGTTAGCAAATATATATATCACTACTTAGTAGATGAACGTGAAAGTGTATTTGTGTGGGTGCTTCCTAAGGACAGTGATGAAGAGAATGATTGTCCTTTGGAGTTTTGAGGAAAGCTTTTGGTGTGGTGCTTTTTCTGTGGTGTATTAGTTTTCTGGTGCTGTATAATAGATTGCCACACACTCAGTGGTTTGAAACAACACATTAATTATTTCACCATTCTGTAGATTGGAAGTCTGTCAAGTTTAGCTCAGAGTTAAGAAGGCCAAAATTCCTGTAGTCCTAGCACTCTGGGAGGCCAAGGCAGGAGGGTTGTTTGAGCTCAGGAGTTCAAGACCAGCCTGAACAAGAGCAAGACCCCATCTCTACTAAAAATAGAAAAATTAGCTGAGCATCATGGTGTGCGCCTGTAGTCCCAGCTACTTGGGAGGCTGAGGCAGGAGGATCACTTGAGTCCAGAAGTTTGAGTTTCCAGTGAGCTATGATGACGCCACAGCACTCTACCTGGGGTGACAGAGCGAGACTCTGTCTCAAAAACAAAAACAAACAAGCAAAACAAAACAAAAAAATACGGCCAAAATCAAGGTATCAGGCAGTCTAGGTTCTTGTTTGGAGGCTCTAGGGAAGAACTGCTTCCAACCTCATTTAGGTTGCTGTTAGAATTCAGCTTCTTAGAGTTGTACTACTGAGGTTCCTGTTTCCTTGCTGGTTTTCAGAAAGCTACTACTCTCAACCCCTAGAGGTCACATGCATTTCTTCCTTCTCACATAGCCCCCTCCATCTTAAATGAACAATAGCATATCCAGTCCTTCCACAATTCTAATGTCTCTGCATTCCTTTTCTGCCCCTAAGAGCGTACATGATTACATTGGGTCCACGCTGACAGTCCAGAATAATCTATTTTAAAGTCAACTGACTAGTAGCATTAATTATATCTGCATAGGTCAGTTGGTCATCTAACATAGCATGTTCACAAGAATGAAATCTCATATGCAAAGGTTCTTAAGATTGAGGTGTAAAATATATGTGAGGTGGGGGGTAGAATTCTGTCTACCAAAGTGGATGTGTACAAGCAGCCACAAAGGAGAGTGGTATGAGCATAAAGGTTTAGAGCTGCTACAGGGTTCATAGACCATGTCCCAATTAAATAATTAGAAATTGTCAGTGGAGTTTTGACTTGTCCGGTTGCTGGATTAGTGTAAGTAAAGAGAATTCGACTTTCCCAGGCTCTGCCTAGGAACTTCTCCCCACCAAAATTTGTGTTACAAATAGATACAACTTTTTAATTTTTTTAATCTTTTTATCATTAGGAGGGTAAACTTTAAACCAAACAACAAAAAAAATGACATTAATTTACCTGGTATCTACAAGTCTCTGACTTACTGAAACTTTTACTGCGTATTTCAGATGCTCTTTTAAAACCTCCCACCCCTACCCCCTTTTTTAACAATAGAAGGTAATTTGGGTGAATGGATGGGGCTCATTGTTTTGTAATCACACCTGTATTTGTTTTTATTTTTAAACTTGCATGTATCTGATTTTATTTATTTCACTTTTTCTCTTTATTGTGTTTAGCTTGCTGGCACTAATGTTTCCTGAAAGATCTTGAGTCAATTTTGCTATCAAAACTATTTGCCTTACTTGTGTTTAGCTTAAATTGATTTTAATTTCAAAGGCACTGAGAGCTTGTGAATGAGTTCATTTCTTCCCAAGCACATTGCTTGGTTCTTGTTTGACATTGTCTATTTTTTTTTTTCTGGTCTATTTTTAACATAGTTTTTGCCTTTTCCAGAATGTCATATGGTTGGAGTCATACAATCTATAGCCTTTTCAAATTGGCTTCTTTCACTTAGTAATACGAATTTAAGGTGCTTCAGTGTCTTTTCATGGTTGCTTTTAAAGTTTCTTTCTTCCATTACTATATATTTTTTTCTATATCGATTTCAATTGCTTAAATTTTGTTTAGAATTTTTTAAACTTTACTTTGGTGTCTCACCCATTTTTTTCCTCTTTTCTTTGGTAATTATACTTTTTAATTTTCTTAGAGATTTTATTTACCATTCTAGGTAGTAAAAAGCTAGATTTGCTAGTTAATTTTTTTTGGGGGGGTCTCTATTTATTTTTCAAAGAGTCTTCTCATGATATTTCAGAGTTGAAGAATCCCATTAGCCAAACTCATGCAGACATTGAGTTTATGTCACTTCCTGCTAACACAGTTTTATTGTTTTAACCATGACTTTTGACGTGTGTTCCTTTCAGTCTCTTCTGCTCATTATGGGAAGTATATTTTTCTGCATAGAACCTATGAAGGATTAGGTTTCCTGCAGGTCTGAAGTTAGAAATATAACCACATGTTTGAGGCACTTGTATATAATTTTCTGTGAACTTTCTCTTCATGAATTTTGTCCAGTTTTACATCAGATTATTGATCTTTGTCTTCTTGATTTTTAAAAGCTCTTTGCATACTAACAATATTGGTTGAAAACATTTTCTCTAGTTTGTTATTTATTTTTTGAATTTGCTTGTGTGGTTTTTTATTTCATGAAAAACATTAATGTATTCCAACTCATCAATCTTTTCTATAGATTCTGGATTTTAAATTTTAGTCTAAAAGGCTTTCCCCACATCCTGGTTATAAAGGAAAGTCTTTTAATTCTTGGATGGTTGCATGTGTACATTTACATGTCTGATGTATTTGGGGTTTTTTCTAATATAGGATGGAGGTGTCATTTTCCAAGTACTCAACTTCACTATCAATAAGAGAAATAACAGTTAAAATTCTACTGAGATGTCATCTCTCATCTATCAGATTGGCAAAATTATAAAAGCTTTATAGCACATTCTATTGGGAAAAGTATGGGGAAACAAGCACTGTCATACATTACTGGTAAGAGTGCAAAATGATACTGCCCCAGTGGTGGGATATCAATATCTAAGAAAATTATACACACATATACACACACGGGCATGTGTATATGTGTGTATATATATTTTTATATATAAAATATATGTATGTTTGTGTACATGTATATGTAACTCTTTTTACTGAAAGGCTTTCAAAGCAATGACATCCCATTACCAAGGAACACATCTAGCTCCCAGATCTTGGTTTCTAACTTCCATTCCCCATTAAAAATAGCTACAGCTAATTTGAGAAATGGCTGACTTCAGGTCTGAAGCAGGGAAAACTGAAGATAAGCTTGGAATATCATGTGGCAGAAAGCAGAGAGGTGCTCAGAACAGGGCCTTGGCAAAATGATATGGATGACAACTTGAAGGCACTTCCACTGGCCACAAGTTGGACAATTTGAATGTCAAAAAAATTTTTGGTAAACACATTGACATAAACATCTATGAGTTGGTAATGATATCTGTGAGACAGTAGGGGGGTGCAAATTAAAGCACTTCTTTTCAGAAATATATCAGTTAGTTAATGTAGAAGGAATGACAGAATTGGAAAATAACCATTGACAACCCTAAATGTAGTAACTGGATTAGGCAAGATTCCTTAGTGGATACTAAAACTTTTAGGCGAGATGTGGTTGGATTACAGGACATTTAGTCAAACTCAATTGATTCACTCCACAAATTATTTACCAATTTAATTTTATAGGAGAAAATGTACTTTTATAAATAGATCTAGCAGTCAGTCCCTTAACAAAGCAATCAAAGTTAATATCACTATGAGTATGACAACCTGATATCTTGTGCCTCCTGATGTGATATAATAAAAAGTACCAATAACATCTATGTTAGTCTTCCCAAATATGTTTAACCTGAATCCATTCTTGAGAAAGCAATCAGAAAATCAAAAATGTAATCTGTTCTTCAAAATAACTTGCTTGGACTCCTTTAAAAACAAAATCAATGTCTTGCAAAGCAAAACAAACATAAAGGTATATGACATCTAAATTAGTGGAGGCTAAAAAGGCATGATAATCAAATGCAATGATTTGACAGTCATTAAATCCTATATTTTAAAAAGTTATAAAATACATTTTTTGAATAATTAGGGACATTTTTGACAGTAAATGGTGCTGCTGTTTTTATTATGCAGGATGATGTTCTTACCCTTATGAGATGCATAATGAAATATTTAGGGGTGAAGTGTCATGATTTCCACAACTAAATTTCAAATTGTTCAAAATAAAAGTCTAACATGCATTCAACACACACACAGAGTAAAAGAAAACATGATAAAATGCCAACAATTGGTGAATATAGGTGAAGGGTATTCAGGTATACATTATACTAGTCTTTAAAACTTCCTGTCAGTTTGAGAATTTTCAAAATATGAAGCTGGGAATTAAAAAAATAAATATAGCCAGAGGCAGATGTAATAAAGATCTTTGACAAGATGTATTGGCCTAAACTGTTGACTGACATACCTGCTGAACTTATCCAGTTCAGTACTGCTCAGCAGGAAGTGGGTGATTAGAAGCTTTCAAATACATGCTCTTCTACTCCTGAGATGACTGGAAGAGAGTTTCTAGGATACTGAAGAAAGATCTTCAGTCTGACCAGGGGTAAATGCTTTACTTCCTTTTCAGCCCTTCTTGCTTATGAAGTTGAGAAAGCAAACTAATACTCCACTTTCGGAAGCATTCTTTCTCACTGACTTCTTTTGGGCACAGAGCACCAGCTTCCTTCCTTCATTCCACTCCCTGTTCATCTTTTCCTTGGTTCCACAACCTCTCTGTTTCCATTTCCTTCTTTTTCATGTCTTACTCTGCCTCTGCCTCGAAGATTGCAGGAATATCCTAAAACAATTTATAAATTTATCAGGCTGTAGAGTTATCAAATTTTTTTTTTTAGCTGTTTACTTTTTAGTACTTATATAGAACTTTTCCCCATCTGCACCATTTGGTTTATTTTGCCCAAATTTCAGTGGAAGACTGACCAAGCTTAAATTAATCATTTGATTTTACTCTGTTGGAGAAATATCAGGAGTGAGTAGGATATGAAAGGTGAGATTTGGGTGTTCTACGAAGTATTGACACAGTAAATTCCTGACCAACTTGAATTGTGCAAGATATTTACCCTTCTTTTCTAGTGAAGACCCTTTCTTCTAGACCTTCTATACCTCCTCAAGTTATGTTAATGAAACAAAACTCTTTCAAAAAGTGGTATACATAAACTGTCTTCTCTTAAGGTATTGGTGGAAGAATAGTCTAAAGATAGCAGGTCATTTGGATCTAGAAATCAGCTACAAGGAGTAAGGACTTGGATAGGAAAAGTATTGAAAAAATTGAATAACCCACATTAGGACTTTAAGACAATGTGACTTAGGCTGGCTAAAATATGGAATCAGCTACCCACACAAAATTTAAATAAACCTTGGTATAAGCTTTACTATCTCATTGTTTTTCATTTGAAGGAAAATACAGGGAAATGTATTTATATCACTGGGAGAAAGAAATAGACATCATTTTTGTGTGCTATCAATTGCAATATGTGGGCATTCTCCTTGTGAACATGCTGCCTAAGGCATTTTCATTATGTAATTTATTTAATGTTTCTGGGATTTAATTTGACCAATAACATATTCAAAATTCATTTAATGTCAGATTGTGTTCATTTAAGGATCTAATGAGCCCTCCCATATTCTTATAAACATGGAACTCCATTTACTCAGTCTATTCCTAGCTTTATACTCTAGAAAAAAGAAATATCTTACTTTCATGCACTGTAAAATAACAAGATAATGATGCAAATGCTGCGTTCTCCTTGTGTGTAACTATATATTATTTTTCATTGTAAATATTTCATGTTATTTTAATCCAAATTAGTGAAACAACTACTTTTCAAAGTGGCTATGGGAAAAACCATGTGCTGATTTAGGCGGTGTTTTCAGAAATGAACACAACATAACTTAAAATATCAAAGAACTTTTAGTCTTTACATAGGCATAAAGCTGATCATCTTCCACCAGGCTATGAGCTCAAAAGCTGGGGTATATTTGCATAATTGTAATTTCCGTAGACTCAGAATTTAGCAGTGACTTAGATACAGTAACACTTAGAAAGCATTCAATAAATGTTTGTTGAATCAGTAAACATATTTTATTTATATATATTGTATAATACAGTGCATTACCATATAGATCTATAAAAAAACATATTAAGAATGATAACAGGAGAATGAAAGATTATACCTGGTTAAGGATAAAAGAAAAAGCTTCATGGAAGAGGTACCACTTGAATAGAATCTTTAAAAATGAGTATGTCTAAAATAGCTGGGGATGTACTTACTATTAAATTGGAACCAGTCGATCAACACCCATGTGCACAGATGGTAGTAAAACTCAATGGAAATGAAGCGGGGGGCGGGTGGAAGGGATGGGTAAATTCACACCTAATGGGTTCAATGCAAGCTATCTTGGTGAGGGGAACACATATGGCTTTGACTCTAACAGCACAAAAGCAAATCATGTAACCAAAATGTTTGTACCCCCATAATATTCTGAAATAAAAATAAATAAATAAAAATAAATTAGTGCACATATGTCATGTTGATAAACCAATTTAGCAATGCTTTGGAGTGGAAAATAAATAGTTAAGGATGCTAAAGTGAGGGGACATTGCTGATGGAAAAACAAGTATGCACAATGGCTAGAGGAAACTGGCTGGGTAAGGTGTAAGTGGGTGAGTACTACACACAGTGAGTACACAGTGAGTGTTTGTTGAATAAGTACACTAATGTATACCATGATTGTGCCATCAGTCCATGATTCAGCTTGGTTAGATGAGTAATAGTATTTCGAAAGAGTTTTTCTACATACTGTGTAGTTTCCTAAAATAGTTTTCCTGAGACATTGGGATTAAGCTGGTTTTATGTATCTCTTTAAAATTGTTTCATACTTCTTTGTTTTGTTTGTAGGGAATGTGTGGGTAGGTTTTAATTTCCAATAGATGGCTTCCTAAGCATCTCTTGTTCTGAAAGCTACTTGGGTATATTTAATGCCCCAGGGAAGTAAGATTTGAGGTGTTTTCTAAGAACAGAGTAATTTTTGACTTAGAAATGAGAATTCACTGAGGAACTGGATGAGAGGGTCTCCAAAGTATGGGGGAAACTGCTGTATGGCAGCCTGGTATGTTGCAGGAAAGAGTTTTGAAAAAAAAATCAGGCAGTCCTGGTATCTTTATTCCGATTCCCACTAACAATGCTATTTTGAGACAGTTGCTTAAACTCCCTGAGCTTCATTCTTTCCTCTTTTATAAAAATGGCACAAAATGCCTTTCAAAGCTGTTGTGAGGATTAAATGAGGTAATGTTTATACCAAGCATCTGACCCCTGGTGAGTACGCAGTATTCCCTAGTGGGCAAACTCTGAACCAATTATGTCATAATGTTTCCCTTAAAAAATGGAATACAAACACATTGAATTCTTTCCATGTTGCAGTTCTGTCAGTTTATCCTTGTATACAGTATTTCACAGAGATGTTTATAATTTATCTGTCTCTCCAGGGTCTTATTCAAGACTCTGTATGCAGGAAGAACCTAGTAAGTACTTCTTAAAAATGATTTCCATTAACACTTCATTCTGAGCTTACTTTGATTCCAAACAACGCTGAACCCTATCAATAGCACTGACAAGTTGCATCTGTATATTGAATTGCCAATTTGAATTGATAATGTGTCAACTCTGAAAACATTATCCCTAACAGCCTTGTTAAGTAAGCAAACACCAATCATGTGGTTTGCTGTTTAAAAAACGGAGCATAAAACTTCTCCCTTAAATAGGCTTCTATTGTTTCATTGATTCTGCCAATTGCAGTTTTACTGTGTTATTTGGGTTATAATCATATGTTGCCAAAATCGGCAAGAAGCAAGCAGGTATTTGTAGTACATTGGGTTTCACTTAAATTTGCTGCTGACCTACTTGCTCCTGGATCACAATATTCTCCTTTCCTAATATTTTTAATCACTTCAATGACTAATTTTAAAATTGCTTCTTTCTTTTGTGCACAGAGGGTGTCCTTCTGCAGCAGGAGACTAGTATTTCCAGAGTTTAGTTAAGCAGAAGCCAGTACACTGGAAATAGAATGACATTTTTCTTTATACTGAACAAAAGGAAGCCTCTGGTTGTTTAAGCCCAAAAGCAAAATTACTAGAATCTGCTCCTTTAATATATGCTAAGTAGCTGGTACCAAAAGGCAGTGCTCCTCTGGAGGATAAGAGAGTCAAGGACATTTTGTTCGATTTATAGGACAATATGCGGCTTTTCCATTGTAAGACAGGATCCTTATTTCCAAAAGTTGAATATAATGCTGCTTACAAAGGAAAAACAAGCATTTTTAGCTGGCTAAATTTGAAATGGTGAGTGAAGTTCATTATAATGCCTATAGCACTTTTATTTGATCTTGGAGAGGTTTTCATATTCTTGAAGCTTTTGTTTCTTAGGGCTTCATTGAGATATTCAAACAAATATTTAAAACTATACTGGAGACAGTAGATGTAAATATTCTTGTCCCTAAATATTAATTTCATTTGTGTTGCTAGTTGAACATAACCTTATATTTGTTGATAGTTAGTCAAAGATTAATTATTTGGGGAACAGGAATATGAGCATTGTCCTATAATTTGAAGTAGCTATTTGGGAAGTTAGGGATAAAAAGGAAGAAATATTAGCAAGAAAGTCCTCAAAGCTGCTCTGAAGGGAGTAAGAGATTAAATACAGAAAAACTGCAGAAAACCAAACCCAAGGGAAGCTCAGTACAGTGGTAAATGTAAACTTCAAGGTAAAAAAAATAGGTTATGCCATGTGGGTTATGTAGTCTGTTTGTCCTGATTTGCTCACCTATTTATCTGCAACTTTTTTTTATATCTCATGTGTTTTCTATATTTTTAGAAACCATCTTAAATCCAAGAATAATGCAGAGATACAAATGTATAGTTAAAAATCAGTTCCCATTGTTTAATAAAGAAAAGTAATTAATAAAGAAGGATTAAACTCTTTCCTATTTGTTCCGTGAAAGTGTTTTAAACATAGACCTTTTTAAAGGCGCCTCGAAAGACAAAAAATAATGTCCTCAATTTCCTTTCCAAAGAGAAAGTGTCACATTTACTTTGACCTTGGATAAAAGTCAAGGGCAAAATATTAAGTCATGGTTTTGTAGAGGCAATCTCACTACACCATAGTATAAGTATAGAGCCTTTTGGTGAAATGATTGGATAGATAGGTGGGTAAAATCTTGAGAATCATGAGTAATGAAAATTAGCATTTATCTTAGAGTAGTGATTCTCAAAGTGTGGTCTCTAGATGAGCAGCATCAGTACAATCTGGGAACATGTGAGAAACGCATAATCTCTGGTCCTGCCCCAGATCTACAGAATCATGGACTTCAGATAATTCTGGTGTGTGCTTGTGCTGAGAGCCACCATCCTGGACTATCCCTTCTCTGTATAAATAACCTCAGATGGGCTTTTACCTTTATCCTACTTTTTAAAAAAATCACTTAAAAATAATGCAAGCTTATTAAATAAAACTTGAAAATTAAAAAAATAGAAGATGAGAAAGTAGAGGAGGAAGGGGAGGAGGAGAAAGACAATGACAATTACCTGCAGCCCCACTATGCAAATGCAAGAATTTTGATGTTTTGTGACTGTTTGTTATTTGAATTTATGCCTACGTTTTTTTCCCACAGTACTCAAATGTTTCAAATATCTATATATTACAGCCTGCATTTTAAATGTAACATTTTTTTCATTAACAGCCTGCATTTGTGAATATCATTTTCAGATCTTCAAAAAATTCCAGTCATTTAGCTCTCTGCCTATTGTTAGACATTTAAGTTTCACAAATATAGATAACTCTCTGGTAAATACATGTGTGTGTAAGGCATTTTCTACGTTTTTAAATGTGTCCTTACTAGTGTCTTGTAAGTAGACTTCATGGGTCAAAGTAAATGATTATATCGTAAGATGCTTTTCTTGGTGAGATTCTAAACATTGTCTTGACTCTTTAAGACCTACTTATTCTGATGAACATAGCTTTCACTCAAGAGGCAATCCTATGTCAATTTTCAGTGCTTTTTTCCTCTCTTTTCTTTGTCTTTTTTTTTTTAGCCTGTTTACATTTCTACTAAAGTTTACAGGAAATCTTCCTAAATTTAGACCTGAGCCCGATCCTTATTCTGAGTTTGTAGTACTGCCTGCATCATCCCCCATGTGCAGATCTTGAAAGGGAACTTTGAAGGGAAGTTGGGTGCAAGGCCAGAGCCTCAGTCACTTTTATGTGTAACAAACTTCAGACCTAAAAGTTCTCAGATTATTTTTATGCCTTCCTTCAACTGTGTTCACATTGCCCTCCTTTTTTCCACCGATTTGCTTCCATGTTCATAGTTAAAGGTCCGTGGTCCTGTTTTAACATCCAGTGGCCGCTAATCGCCTTTCTTCAGGTACACTGACTCCCTGCTTACCACCCTTTTTACTTCAGTCTTTGCCTTCTCAGGATCCTGTGTGACCCTTTTCTTTCTCTGCTTTATATCTATTTGCAAAAGAGATATGTTTGTAATTAAGGAAATCCTGTGCATTTATTCTCCTAGCCTGGATTTAATACTTTTGCTAGACCCACCTATTCATTGGTGGGTTTGCAACCAACATGAAATCCCACAACCTGTCTTATTTCCTTGTATTTTCCTGATCTTCTTTATTACTTTTGTGTGCCCTATTTTCCAGCTTCTCTGTGCTCTGTGCAGGCATTACTCCATTGTTGATATTTTCCATAGGAATTCATTCAGAGGGATAAAGATGGGCAAGCATCATTATGCTCCATGCTATCCAATTCTTCTTATGATACTTCAGCCAGGCTTGCAATCTCTGGAGCTATACAGCTGTAGGTTGGAAATCTGGAGCAAGAGTGGGATACTCAGCAAACAAAGGGCTCTCTGCTTATTCTGTAAATGGATTCAGAATGGTTGCCAAATCAATAAACTTTTGAAAAGTCATCTTTCCTTTACTTAAAGAACATTTAAAGAAACTGCATTCAGTCTTTCAGTCCAGTGGGGAGGTCCAGTTTAATGAATTTACTTCCACAGAAGCCTAAGAAAGTGAATGTAGTTTTCGAAATATTTAATGTGCACTCAGGGAATAGTTTACATGCCTGGAAAACTTCTATCAAGATACAACAGAAATTTAGGAAATTGGCTCAGTGCTAGGCTTATATTAATAATCTAACCGGCTTTTTTTTTACCCTACTTCCATGTGCTTACAACCTCCTCAATGCACTACCTTCTTTGTACCACATGTCTCTAGATTACACCCCTAGAAAGAACCAATTGTCAAATGTAACCATACAGTTCACTTCATTTTTTCCCCTTAAAGTAGGCTGAGAGAGCTGAGAACAGAATGGGAGAGCTGGCTTCTGTAATGAAATAAGAGATTGGTTGGCTAAGTGACACCTTCTCCAACATGGATAAAAAGTAGAAATCAATTAATTAGTTAATCAATGGATGCCCATGTGTCAGTGCTAGGTAAAGAGAACAATATCTAGGGGCTCCAAAGTTCAGAAGAGGCCTGCTACTGTTCTCAGAGAACAAATAGCATCAGGCCAGAACACATTAAAGTAACTGAAAGGCCAGTCAAAAATCAACTAATTCATTGTTTCAAATAGCAGCCTTACACAAATATTTTTTAGAAATAGTTCTATTAAAAAATGAGGGCACTTAAATTTTAAGGAATATTGAGGTTGGGATCTGAAAAGTCTCCCATTATAAAACAACTAGAAATGCTGTATAAAATGTAACACACATCTTCTTAAACGCATAGCTTTGCTCATAATGGCATAAGGGAAACTGACAGGGGCCAACATCAGAAAGAAAGAAAAGATGTGAGCCAAGAAGTTAAAGCTGGCCTGAGAGTGTTTGTCAATTCCTGCAAACCTTGGTTTGTAATGGATGTTTACAGACTGGACACAATACCCTGGGTCTCTGCAAGGTTGGATCTGACACCCTTGCATAATGCCACATCTTCTTTGGGAGTTTCCTCATTATATCCTTTTTTTAGAGCTCAGCTCCTCAGCACTTTGTTCATTAAGGGTATGCTATAGCAAAAGAGCTAAAGCCCCTAGTTTCATAATATCTTCTATTTTTACTTCACAGATGGCATAAGTAATAGGAAAGATGGGGATGGGATTACATGCAGCCTCTCACCTAAAACCAACAATGAGTTCTTTCCAACATCCAGGTAAAACGAGTTTGAGAAGTCTGGTCTTCTCAAACTCGTTTACCACTTGTGATGCTTTTATCTCTGGGCATTATGTTCTTTTCTGCCATGACCATTCATGCCTAGCCTGTTCCATCAGATATGTCTATATAAGGCTTTGGCTTAATTGAGGGGTGTAGGATTTAAGTATTTCTTGTTGAACTTCTGGGTCCCAGGAAAATCCAGGATTGTAGCTAAGCACCAGTTTCTGTATCTCTGAACATGTCAAATATAATTATGTTGGCTTTGTCTATCCAGAGTACATAGGAACCATGGTTTGTAGAATGGGTGTGGATGGCAAGGAATGGTCACTGCACCAACTTTATTTAACAGTCTCATGTTAACCCAGATAACATGTTGTGGTATATATATCTGGCACTGTGTCTATCATATTGTGAATATCCTCTTAGTTAATGTTTGTCACTTTTCCTCTCCTTTCCCTATGTGAGTAAAAGCTGGGAGAGATGGTAGGCAGGATTCCCACTTTGTCATGCTATGACTGTCCAAATAGTACTAATTTTTATGGGACTGTGAGATGCATAAAGGAAGATGCTGTTGTTATAATAAAGGCAAGTCACTATGAGAAGTCCAGTATAAGCCCTCTTGGAGTTAGTTGGGCAGAAATGAGGGTGAGAAAAAAAAGGCAAAGAGGGAGAGAGGTAGATTTTTGCCTTTGCATCTATGGGGCTGCTTAGCTAGTATTCTGCTACCCTATGAGAAAAGAGGATGTGGATGTGGGGGTGGGGGCGGGGAGGGGTTATTACACTTTTGTAGTTACAATGCATTCTTCATTAAGAGTGAGGAGAAGAAATAAGAGTGGGGAAACGGAAGAGAGAGAGAATAGATAACTGGGTTGATACATTGAAAGCCTTTATATCATTAAGCTACTGGTTTATTCATTCAATAATGCATTCATATTCATTGTGGTTAGAAAAGACTGACGGGACACACCATTATGAACCTTGGCATCATAGATCACTAGAAACTTCATCAATCTCACTAATTTCGTTATCTGCCTCTCCCTGAAGACTTGGGCAATAGACTCTTGCTCTTTTCCTGGGTAGGCTAGTACTATACCATTGCTTTTATTGTTTGGCTGCTTTTATGGCAGTAAATAAAAACCTGTAAATCTGAATCTAGACAAATAATCCAATCCATCACTTCTCTTTCAGTGGGTCCCCCACTTAGGTAGTTTTTCTAAAGGAGTATGTGGTGTTTAACAAATCTTGACGTTTGAGTTTAGCGCATGAATTAGCCATTCTGGGCATGGCTTTGATCTACGTAGGTGCTAGCTCAGCACTGAGAGGCTATGTGGAATGTGATTCACCAAGGCAGTTCTGGGCAGAGCCAATGACCTGAAAAATTCTTCTTGACCTTTCTGGCCTTGGGTATCCTCTTATCTTACAGTGATTACAATCTCAGTGATCAGTGCTTAATAATTCTGTGAGTGTCTATTAAAGTACCCAAATCCTACCTCAGATTGACTCTATATATTAACAAAAGGGTTTGGGAAAGGTAAAAGTTGATTTTACAATTTAACAAATAATTAATAGAAGCCTGAAAATCAATAGAAATTACTCTACTTTTTCCAAAAATGTTGAAAGAATTAAAAAGTTATCATAGAGTGGAAAAGCTTTTTTAGGTCTGACGTGTAAAATGTGAGGACTTTAACGTGCATTTATTAGAGGCAGTGCAGACATGGCATTTGAAGCCAGATATACTTGGGTTCAAATGCTGGTTCAGATGCTAAATCTTATCTTCCTTATCGGTAAGATGAGGATACAAATAGGGCCTCCTGTGTAAAAGCACTGTGAGGACTAAATAATAATATGTGCGAGACATTTAGTAGAGTGCCTCACTCTATCCAGACACACAACACAGCTAGTATTAATACAATTATTAATATACTTGTTTACAATCTATGGTGTTCTGCTTTCCCGATGGCAGTACTTGACAGTAGGGTATGCATTCTTTCTATAAACTCAACTTCTCAATTTCTGAAACAGGAAAGAAAGTCTTATCTAAAAATGAAACTACAGCATATAGCTTTGCATGGAAACTGTGAGTCTGAGAGCAGCCTTACCTATTTAGCTAAGTCTTTACCAGGTCATAGAGTTTTAGCAGGTCCACTGTTCAGAACTTTTCCTCATGCTGAACAAAGATTGAGTATCAGTAACAGTTTGTGCTCCTCTTAATGTACCAATGATGAGTACTCTGAATATTAAAGATGATTTTGCATCTTTATTTTATTCATTCAAATCAATAAATAGTTTACTTTTCTTAGGGGTAAAACACCTGCCTCCCACTAGGGGGCTACAAAGGCAATGGAAGTAGAGTTCTGGCCCCCCCTTTCCACACTCATCACCATCAGCATCTATATGATTTTTCTTTTTCCAAATATAATTATTATTTTCCAAGTGTTAACATCTGTCTTAGTAATTAAAGGAATATATCCTATTATGCCATTCACAGATCCCTTCTTTGAATAAGCCATAGCAATGATGGATATGTACAAGATAAAGCCTCATCTATGGTTACACAAGATCCTTCCACCTCAAATAGAAAAGAAACACATACAAATGGGAGAAAAGCTGCTACCATGTGGTCAGTAAATTGCACACCTGTCTCATCATTCTGAGGTCACTTAGCTTTGATTATATACCATTTTGATAATCAGGCAGTGAAACCCATATTAATAAGGGTAGCTTTTAGGTGCTAAAGTTCTAAGCTCTTTAGAAAAAAAGGTAAACAGGCTTAAAAGATATTCAAGATATCAAAGAAAGCAATGGTAATTTCAGCCACTCTCTTCCTGTGTTGTAGGCTGACATACTATAATAAATGTGGCAAATGACATTTAGGTATGGATTGAAATAATTTTGGCACACTTCTTTGACCCTGAAGCAGTTATTCTAATTTGGACTGGGAATTGGCACCTTTAATACATCCTCTTACTAAACTCACATATTGTCTTTAGTGACATTTAAGACATGGTATAATTTTTCCTTCAAAAGAGTGAAATTTTATTGATCTCATATTAAGGGACTGGAGGAATTGAATGATAGCACAGGGAGGCAATTCTTGTCACTAGTGCTTGTCTCCGTCTGCACAGCAATCAAACCATGAGAGAATGGGTTTGAAATGCCATCAGGAAATGTTGGCTGTCAGAAGATGTCTGCATCTAAGAGGCAAATGGATTCAGTTATGGCATACAAGTTTCCTAGGTGAAGTGCTTCCCAACATTTTTTCATGTCAAAACACATATAGAAAATGATAATGTTTACTGGAGTAAATCAAAGAAGATTTGGGAATATATAGATGAAAATAAATACATCTCTTTATAAAGCAAAGTGTTAGGGGAAAATACTAAGTCTTTAATTGGAAGAACACATCCAAATAAAATCTTGAAATTTTAAACAAGAAACTTGATCTTGCTTCAGTGAACATAACTATTATTTTATATTGGACTTTTATACTTGAAATGATGACAAGCAATTTCTGATTAAGACTTTTTTAAATGATGATGTCTTCAAATTTTTGATAATCATTATCAGCAAGAAACTTTGTGCCC
This sequence comes from Daubentonia madagascariensis, assembly GCA_023783475.1. NCBI lineage: Eukaryota > Metazoa > Chordata > Mammalia > Primates > Daubentoniidae > Daubentonia > Daubentonia madagascariensis. The sequence continues at coordinate 30,457,280 of JAKFHU010001035.1, read as the reverse complement.
ACAAATAGGTGATAAAAATTTAAATCCTCATCATAGCAATTCAGAAATTTACAACAGTTGAAATTAGATTTAAAGAATATAACTAGCATCCCTTTTCTTTCATTGACAAATGCAATGTTAAAATTCCTTGTGATAATGGAAAAGTATTTTGAATCTAAGTATTTTAAAATGATGATGAAGCTCTGACTTGCAAAACGTGCATGTATCATTAGAGTAGCCATCTGATGTTAGCCTGGATATCACTAAAATGACACAAATAGCCAGAAGTTTCTGGATTCTGTGAAGACTTTAATTATTAACTAGTATGTGGAACTGCACCCATACAGTTTCCCCTCTCCCTCAGTTGGCTGTAGGTTGGGCTGCTACTCTGTGTGGTTCTCCTGGAGTGCCTCCAGCAGTAACATCACCCTTTTATCCAGCGGAAAGTTATTAAAGAGCATCACAGCACAACAGGGAGTGCTGGGTGTGGTTTTGTGTTCCTCCCTACCTGAGGAGACCATGGAGAATGCTGTCATACCCTACTCTCTTAGGCTGCTCTTCGAAGAGCCCCAGATGAGGAATTTCATGGCCAGAGGCAATTTGCTTTGGTATCTAAACCAGCCCCTCATCCTCCTAACAGCTGCTCAAACCCCATATGTACTGTGGGGTGGGGTTCTTATCTCACAGTACCACTATAATTTTTTTGTGGGACACACAACTTGCACACTTTTATGAAGGTATGCCCTAGGGTTTGAAATAACTGATTGAATACCTATATAGAGTAAACACACAACGACAGTGAAGTGTCCCTACTTCCCTAAGAACGGGGAGATGATTGTAGGAGAGTGCATAACATATTTAATCTGATTAATTATTGTATTGTCAGTTCCTAATGAATAGAAGGAGCTTGATAAATGTTTTTAGTGAATGACTGAATAATGAAAAAAGTAATCAATTGTTAAAACTAGTCAAGGTTTGATCCGGTTTTTTCTATTTCATGGTGAAATTTTGTTATTTTTTTAAAATAAGGTAAACATTATCTGGATAATTAATGAACATTGTATATTTTTAATTTCTTTTTTGTTATTTTTTTTATTTCAAAATTTATAGGGTTACAATTTTTTAGTTAAATATATGGCCTGTTAGCACCACCTACATGCTTTGCCCACCTATCAGCCTCCCCAGCGGCCCTCCCCCCTCCCCCTCCCCCCCCTCCCCCCCCCTCCCCCCTCCCCCCTTCCCCCTGGTTCTTGGTGTGCTCTCGGCCGAGGAATGACCAGACACACCAAAGTGTCAAGACTAGACTATTTTTCCAGTCCTCTGACTCCTTTCTTGGAAAAATCACCAACAAGGCCAATGCAATGGAGTAACCTTAGGCAGGGAGCAGTTTCAGAAGAGCAGCTCTTTACTGTAGAATAAAACAGGTCTGTCATCTCTGCTAGTGGAGAGAGACAGACCAACTCACTCACTGACTGACCCACTCACTTCTGTCTTCTTAGATTGTTTCCTTTTATTAGCCCAGTCTGGAGGCGGGCTCTTGGGAGGTGTAGGATGTTATCAAATGATCAACAGGTGTCCTCAAAATTCCATCTGCATATACCAGCTCCCTCTAAGAAAGCCCACCTGGGGGGGTGAACTGCAATGCAGCTTCAAGCTAATGGCATATTACCATTAGGTTACTCCTAGGTCACTTTCTAAATCTTACTATGCCTGGGCTGGGGAATTCCTAGATTGATAAAGCATTCCTTCCTTTCCCAGGTGTAGCAGTTGCTCAGGATAGGATTAAGGGTGGGGCAGCACAAAAATGGAGTACCCACCCTTATCCTTTTTCCTAGGTGGGGCAATTGCTCGCAACAGCACCAAAACAGGGAAGCCTTGTCCCGAGAAGAGAAGAGCCGGAGATCCTAACTATCTACATAGCGAAAGCAATGCATTAGGAGGATAACGAACCTTGAGGGCCATGAAAAATGCTACTGGAATCGCAGCTTAATTTATTAAGTCAACATATAACTATTGAATTCTTACTATGTCCCAGGTACTTTTCTGAATGCTAGGGATCTCATAGTGATCAAAAGCATCATAAATCCCTCATGACAACTAGCCAGAGAATGTAGAAATAAACTCTATAAATAAATTCAACATATGTATGTTTGATGTTTGTGAGCGGTATAAAAAAAAATAAGGCATTGGAGAGGGATAGGGTGTACTAGAAGAATTTCATTTTAAAAAAGGAATTCTGGGAAGATGACATTTGAACAAAGAGCTAAAAAAAAAAAAAATGAGGGAGTCAGCCCTCTGGATATCTGGGGAAAGTGCATGATTGGCACAGAAAACAGTGAAGGCAAAGGCCCTGAGGCCGGAGCATGCTGTTATGTCCAAGAAATGACAAGGAGGACAGTCTGGGCAGAATGGAGTGAGTAAAAGGAGAGTAGCAGGTGATAGCAGTGGTCCAGATCACGTAGAATCTCATAGGCTGTATTAGAGACTTTTATTTTCAGTCTCAGTGAGAACAGAAGCAGAGCTGATGCGCAAAGGCATGATACGACCTAGCCTTTAAGGGAAGCTGTCTGGCTGCTCTGTTCAGAATTAATTAAAAGAGCAAAAAGACAGAAGCAGGGATACCAGTTAGGAGGTGTTTGCCATAATTCAGACGAGAGATGGTGGTAACTCTGAAGAAGACAGATGCAGTGCAAGTGATGAGAAGGGGCCAGATTCAGGATATATATCAAAGGTAGAGCCAAGAGTTGCTGGCGGAGTCAGTGTGGGCTATGAACGAAAAAGAAATATCACGGTTCTTGTCCTGGGCAACTGAGAGAGTTTAGCTGCCGTGATGACTGCCTTTAATTTAACCAGTGTAAACCTACCTAATGAAATTATTTGTTAAAATGGAACTTAGAGAAATAAACTTTGGTTGTTATCTCTAGTCCTTTTTCTTTTGAAAAATATTTTATTGAGAATGGCATGCACAAAAGTATAGAAAGTAATATAAGAAGCCGGTTTCAGTAGTAATCCATATTTTGCCAGTTTTACATCTTTTATTCCACCTCCACAAACTTTTTTATTTTTCTGGAGTATTTTAAAGCATGCTAGCAGCTCTCATGTTATTTTCCTCCCAAATCATTCAGTATGCTTCACTAACTGACAATAAATTTTTGATGTACCCCTATTGACATTATTATACCCAAAAATGTTAACAACTGTTTCTTAATACCATCTAATACTCAAGCCATGTTCAAATTTCCCTAATTGTCTTGAAATTTTCTACTGACAGTTGGTTTGTTCAAATCAAGATGCAAACAAAAGCTTCACATCACATTTGACTATTATGCCTTTTAAGTCTTTTTTATTCCACAACCATCCTTTTCCTTCTTTTCTCTCCATGTCTCTGATTTTTTATTTATTTTTATTTTTTGCAGAAATTGGGTCATTTGTCTTATAGAATGCTCTGCATTATGAATTTGGCTGATTATCTGTTCCTGAGAGCAGTTTTAGAAATGGCCTCCTACCTCCTTATTTCTTCTAAACTGATATTTTTTTTCTTAAGACTTGATTTGACTCAACTTCAGTAGTTTTAGACAAAATAAACATAGGTGGTACTGATGACTTCCTATTACACCATTAGGTTTTAGCATCTGTTGATGACTATTGCTTAGATCCATTATTAATAAAATTGGGTATGCAAAATGATTTTCTAATTTTATTATTCCTATTATACTTATTGTCAGGAATTCTATAGAAAATAATTTTTCCTTATCAAATATTTGGTTACCCTGAAATAAAATGTGTAAAGGAAAAGCAAAATAGTCATTCTTTTCTTTTTTGTTAATTTGTAGAATATTGAGTTGGTCCATTATGGTAAATACTGACTTTTGTTTTTAAAAAATTATTATTTTTGAACTCATGGGTTTTTATATATTTGATGTGTTGCAATTACTTTTTATAATTGTGATTACTTCTTTCTTTCTTCCTTCCTTCCTTCCTTCTTCATTGACCGTATTGTAAGCCAGTGGAAGCCCCTTTAATTTGGCATCTCTTTCCCTTTGGCATGAGCTCATTAGTCTTTAATAGCTTCCTTGCTTTCTGGCACAAGATGGCCAGGGCTCGTCTTGTACATTTCCTGCACCAGATATGGAATCAGCTCTTTCTCGTATGACCCCAAGTTTCTGTTAGTATGAAATGATATTCAGAGACAACAAGCTGTATGCTAGGGGTCCTCATTGCTGTAGATTGTAATTGTCTCTAGAGCCAGCACATTATAAGGATAAAAGGGTTTTGAATCTTGGGATTTGTGCATTCTGACAGGCCTCACTACAGACTCAGTATGTATTGGCATTTTGGTCAGGACTGACCTAGTGTTTCCATGTGAATAGCATCCTAGTCCTGGTCACTAAGCCCCAGTAATACCCCACAAACAGTACCAGTCACTGTTAAATTCAAATACTTTTGAGATAGTTACTGTCTTCTTTTGAGAACTGTTAGGTAGATAGTTAGGATCTCTGGCTCTTCTCGGGACAAGGGTTCCCTGTTTTGGTGCTGTTTTGAGCAACTGCTCCACCTGGGAAGAAGGATAAGGGTGGGTACTCCATTTTGGTGCTGCCCCACTCTTAATCCTATCCTGAGCAACTGCTACACCTGGGAAAGGAGGGAACACTTTATCAATCTAGGAATTCCCCAGCCCAGGCATAATAAGATTTAGAAAGTGACCTAGAGTAACCTAAGGGTAATATGCCATTAGCTTGAAGCTGCATTGTGGCTCACCCCCCAGGTGGGCTTTCTTAGAGGGAACTGGCATATGCAGATAGAATTTTGAGGACACCTGTTGATCATTTGATAACATCCTACACCTCCCAAGAGCCCTCCACTCGTGGAGACAGACCTGTTTTATTCTATAATAAAGAGCTGCTCTTGTGAAACTGCTCCCTGCCTGAGTTTACTCTGTCGCATTGGCCTTGCTGTTGATTTTTGCAAGAATGGAGTCAGAGACTGGGATAATAGTTCGGACTTGACACTTTGGTGTGTTGGTCATTCTTTGGCCAAGAGCACAGCAAGAACCTAGGGCGGATTCCCTCCCTGACATCTTTGGTGCTGAAGCCTGGGATTCTGACAGAACCACTGAAATTTGCCTCAGGATTCTGCCCTCTTGTTTTCATTTCCAAGCTCAGTAAAAAAGAAAAAAAAAAAGGTAAGAAATGCTTTGAGCAGATGAACAGAGAGAATTTAAATACCTAGAAATTAAATGAATAGAGTTTTTCATTACAAAGTTGGCATAAGGTTTCATATATTAGCCTTGTGTGAATTTGTTTGATATTGATACTCTTCAAAAGACTGATCAAGATACACGAATACATTTTATTTCAGTTTCTAAGTATGTGAGACTCAGAAATAGAACTTGGATTTTGGTAAATTTGTAATAAGGTAATCTCCCTCCACGGGCTAATTATATTTTCCCTGATAACTCTCCATTTGACTTTCTTTGTACATATTTTTATTCATTTCATTTCTGGTGAAGAGTTACTGGTGATACATAAACATTCTAGAAGGAGTAAAAAGGTTAACAGAGTGTTTGGAATTTCCTCTTTGCCTGTTTTTAATGAAGAGCTAATTCTACCCCAATTGCTTTTTAGATCAATGGCAGATTTCCCTTAGGTTTCTGTTAGTATTCATTTGGCTTCTGGCCAGAAAAACTAACTGAACTGGCCTAAACAGAAAGGGGAATATATTAGATCACAAAACTGACAGTCTAGAATTAAGACAAGCTTTCTGCATGGCTTAATTTAGATGCTTAAACCAAGTTATTAGGATCAGGATCTTTGAGTTTGTTGTCTCCAATTTCCTCAGTGGTTGCTGGTATTTTTAGGTTGGTTCCATGTGCTATAGCAATACGTATGCAGAGGCACCAAGCCTCACCTATTCCAAATCCCAGTTGCAGAGGAAAAGAAGAATCTGGAAGCCCTAGCAAACACACCTGTGGATCTCCTTAGCTCTGATTGGGTTACCTGCCCATTCCTAAACTAACCACTTGGGCCAAGGAGATTGAATCTCCTGATTTATTTAAACCAATCAGAGCCTATTTGTGGGGAAAATCACATGGGGCCAGAGGGGGCAGGGAATGGGGATGGAGTAGTTTTGAAATATGGTTACTACTTCTAGGGGAGAATAGATGCTGGAAGCAAACAGTAGCTAGCCACTTACCTTCCTGCAAGTGGTTTCTAAAGCCTTGAGAATAAAAACTACAATGACGATGGAGCCTAATGTTTGAGAAAGTCAATTTACTTTAATTTCAGAATTACAGATCTCTATGGCCTGTAGGCATACAATGAATTCTGTGTCAAGGGTTTTCATAAGCAATTGACATCTTTATTGAAAATGGAATAAGAACTACTCATTCATACTGCAAACAGTGGATATTGGAAATCTTCAAATCTTCAGTATGTATATTTAATGTTCCCCCTTAACCATGCCATAGACTAAGTTGTAGTCATGCATTCACCCATGGAAGGCTCCTTTAGTTTTATATTAGATATATACTTATTTTAAAGCAAATCTTTGAGAGTCCATTGAAACCTCTGTTTTCTTTCCTTCTTCTTAGTTTTGCTTACCACATTAGAATAATTCGATAATAAATGAACTATTCTGATGATAAGGAAGCATAAATAAAAAGAAACAATGGCTTTATAGTCTTAAAATAATTCAGAAGTAGTAAATATAAGAAATTAAGCCATGTAAGACATTGGTATTTGCTTACAAAGGAAATGGAACATACACTTTGATCTTTAACAGGTAGACTGGAATCGTTCTTTTTTGATTAGCATAGACTTGAAAGAAAAAAAGTAGAGCAAAATTTAACCTGCTAGAGTGATAGATTATTCCTAAGACATGTTCTCACTGTAAAGACTATTTTATTTTTAGAAAAAAAATGACAATGAAAAATTGTTGGTGTCGACAGCGAAATAAGTCAGACAGGGTTTCAATGGCATTAACTATATAATGACAACTTATAAGTGATTTCCAGCACTGGGCTGAAGTTGTTAAATGTATTATGTTTAATGAAGGGGAAATCAGAAATTTGGCAAACCAATCATTTGAACTAATGAAATCTTTTTTTCATGATAATATTGTATTCCTTATAAAAATTTTCACTCAATCATTTCAATGTTCTTTATCCCCATTTACTTCCCCAATCCTGCACTGTAGATAAAGTTTCTGATTCAGAACAGGATAGGGAGACATAGAGGGCTGGGTTGGGGACAACATAAATTAGCACTTATAAATAAGGCAATTATTATAGAGAGATTCAGGATTAGTCCAACATAATGTATTCTCTCTGAGAAGACAAATGATAAGCAAGCAGACTAGTTTGGTTTATATATCCCTTTTAAAGACATGCTCATGATACCATAGCCTTCAGAAAATTTAGGCTGATTATGGTAGAAGGCACTGTAAGATGCCACCAGATCCACCTGCAGGAATGGAGGTGTTTTCCGCCTGCTGTTGAGAGCGCTGCAGGAAGGAGGCCTTCAGCTATCAGCCCTCTTTGAATGCAGATAACTGCCTTGCCTAAGGTCACACTTCCTTCCAGGGGTAGGCCACATCCAAGTACTCAGATCAACAAAGGGTTATAAAGGCCTGATCCCTTTGTCCCAACTCAGGACAATTCTGAAGCCCATCCCACCTCTAGAAATCCTTTTTCATGTTGGCTGAAGATTTTTTGGGGAGCTGCATTGCAATTCAACTTTCCCTCTGAATATCCTGCCTCCTTCCTTTCCCTTCCACGATAGCTGATCCCAAGAGAGCTTTCTATTAAAAGGCCTGTATACTAATCTCTTTTCTCAAACTCTGATTCTCAGGGAACCTAACCTGTCACAGCTGGTACCAAAAGTGAACAAAGAAAGCAGAGGAGCTATTGCTAAGCTCCACTGATGCTCTGGATGGAGTTATTAATCAACAATTAAAATCTAAGTGTGAAAGCTAGAGGACCTGCATGATAAAGAGGTTCTCATTTTGTGTAGCAGAAAGGAAGAGAAGTTTAGGACTAAGATTTAATCACAAGAGCAATCAAGTTAAAGTTTAAACTCCCAACTAAGGCAATTATTGAGATCCTGGCACATGGGATAAGGTCCTCTGTATTAAGGCCTGAATATGCTGATTTTAAGATTCTCCTGAACCCTCTAAGCCTGCAAAAGAAGTCCACTTGTTCCTATGAGGGGATAGCACTCCCATCTTGCCTGATAATGAAGCAGAGGCCTCTCCCCACAATATAACGGGAAGCTCCCTTTTGTAATGCTCCTAACCCCCTTTCTTGGTCTTTGGGGCAAGAACTATGGTTAAGTCACTACATAACCCATCTGGGGAAGTGCTGAGCCTACTAAGGGAAGAAAGGATCTATCTCTTAAAGGAACATAGGATCTAGCTAACGTGCACTGGCAGAAGCTAGGACAATAAGCCTGGGACTGGATTTTGACCATGCTGGACCAAAGGTAGTGGCTCCCAATTTGGACAAATACTGTTTGTATTTGTACTATATTGCAGTGCTCTTATAAACTATAGAACGGAACACCCGGGTAAATATACCATGGGTGAATATGCTGCTAGTATAGCTCCTAAATGCATGGAAGAAGCAATGATCTACACTAAGTGACACAGAAATTCCAGAATTTTCATAGACGTTGGTAGATGGAAGAATTAAAGGGCTCAGATAAATGGACATGATAGAATTCATCCAACAATCACTGTCAAGAAAACCCACCAAATATTCTGCAGAAAGGACGTGAGGCTATGTTATTTACCAAAGTAATAGGAATGTGCTGGTGAGAGGGGCACCAGCATTACTGAGATGTTCAGTGGTAGATCTCCTCTGTGGGCCAGGGCTTAGAGTAGGTGATGCTGTTATAGGACTGGGATCACTAATAGTAGTGGGAATGACTGGACACCTAAGCAAATAGAGGCTATCAATTGTATCACTTTGGGGAAGAAGATGCCATATGGAATTTATGGCTTGCCCCAATGGGAGAATTACTATACAGACCCCTAGGGTTTTGGAGCAAGAGCTCCAAATTCTCACAATGGGCAGAGCTTTTGTGAGTCTTGAAAGAGACTGGCGAGGAAAAATTCTCACAATGGGCAGAGCTTTTGTTGGTGCATACAGTTATTGGCTTTGTGTAGAAAGGAAAGTGGTTAAGTTAGGGTATAATGAATTTGTGGGAATGAAGATCATGACCAGGATCCTGTAAGAACAAATATTAGAAAATCGAGGACAAGGAGGTCTGGGTTAGAGGTATGTGAAAGGACACAGGATAGTGGACATAAAGTGTGAAGACTGCTGTGTTGTATGTTAATATCCAATAGAGAGTATTCATCAAGGAAGAGACACTAATGGCTCAGGAGAAAAGTGTCTTAGCAGGTTGATGTCAGTTAGGCTGTGTTACCAGCCACAATAATGTTGGCCCAAAGGGCAGATGGATGAAGCAGTCGTGGTGACAGGGATAGACGCATACACAGGCCCAACAGTTTGAAGTCTCACATGTCATGGTTGATTAACTACTAATATTGCTGAATGGCCAACTGCCAGTGACTGAGCCCAATAGTGAGCCTTCAATCTGGCATTATCTCTTGAGCACTCCAACCAGCTACTTGCCAGCAAATGAACTATATTAGACCCTTTCTTTTCTGAAGTAGCAACAGTTTATTTGGGAAGGAATAGACATGCATTCCCAATAAGGGTTTGACTTTCCTGAGCCGGCACCAGTATCTGAGGGCTTACAAAGTTTTTGATCTATCAACATCACATCCCACATAATATCACTTCAGGCCAGCTAACCTAATTTTCAGTAAAGGAGGTGTGAGAATAACAGTGGGCCCAGAACAATAGCATCTACTGCTCATAAAATACATTGCCCCCTTTGGAAGCTGACAGCCTGATGGTGTGATGGAATGATGAATTGAAGTCACCGCTGAAGCTCCAGATCAGAAGTGATAAAGAATAAAGCATCGCCACACAGGATGAAATGATGCAATTTAAATCCAGGACTTTTAGGTAGATCAATAGGCAGAATAAATAGATTCATGAGTACCAAGGGTTAGAAGCAGGAGTAACTCAACTTACCCTAACTCCTACTGGCCCAGTGGGGGAATTTGTGCTTCCCATCCTGAAAGTCTGGGATATGAGGATTTATAAGTAAAAGTTAATAGAGAAGGTAAAGAATTCTTCCAGGGGACATAGCAGGGGTTCCATCCAACTATAGTGATGGCTGCTGCCTGTGTCCATTTGGCTTCTCATGCCAATGGAACAGTAGCACAAAGTAGTAGACTTGCCATGCTGCAGGAGTCATTGATTCTGGTCCTTGTGGAGAGGTAGGGCTGCTGTTACTCAATGGCAGCAGGGACGATTACCTCTGGAACCCAAGTGATCACTTGGACATCTCTTAGTAAGACTTTGACCAATTTCGATGGTAAAAGGACAAACTCAGTAACCATGATGTAAGAAAAATATGGTTATCAGGGGCTTAGACCCTATCAGGGATGGGGTCATGCAACCACATAACTCAACGAGATCAGCATTGGTGCAAGATGAGGGTGAAGGGAATTTGGAATGGAAAAGGAGGAAGGAGACGATGTTAGTAACTGTGGCCCCAAGACCAGCTATAGTAACAGGGGCCATAAGTTATCCCACTAAATTTCCCCTTCTGCATTTCCCCCAGGAAGAGAACACTAAAGGAGCTTCTCCCAGAACATATACAAGGAAAAGTATTCAAATGGCACATGGTATAAACTGTTGTGGTGGTTGTGGTGCACTGCCTTTATCCCCCTTTAGGAATTAAGAATTTATTTCACCAGCTCTTGAGAGCTACTGAAAGACAGTCATTAGTGTTCAACTCTCTTTGAAAATTTCCTTTGAAAGATTGGGCCAGAAAGAAAACTGTTTCACTCAAGGTCCTTCTGAGGGCAGCCTGCATTCATTGACTAACCAACATGGAGGTATAAGAGCTTGACCCCTTTGCCCCAACTCCAGATAATGCTGCAGGACTGTCCCAGCACGGGTGCTTCCCATAGTGTTGGCTGAGATTTCACTGCAATTGCCTTGCCTCTCCACTTCTGCTCAAACTCTCTCTCCCTCCCTTGATCTTTACATTTCACAAAATTTCCCTCTAATTAGTAGGTAACATTATTTTCTTAAACTTCTCACTATTTTCTTAAATATCACAACCCTAAAGTAAGAAAACTGTTATCTTAATATTACTCAGTAAAGTCTGAGAGAGCATGAGGCTGTCTTCTCCTGTGGGAGAAGGTGGAGGTAGTGTCAGGTTGTGTAGGGAGGCAGGATAAGGATGCACATGAATCTGGTTTCAGGTTATATAAGAGCTTCTAGATTCCACTGTGTTAGCCAATGCTCACTCCTGGTGTGGATAATGTAGTTTCTGGGAATATTAGGAGCATCTTCTATCATAACTTTATACTTTTCTGGGATTAGAAAACCCAGCCTCCTACAGTGCCAAGTAAAGTGCTTTGTATTTAATAGTCCCCTTGAAAATATTAGTTAAATGCATAAAGTGCATGATTTTAAGTCAGTAATTAAATTATTATAAATAAATTGTTAGAATCAATAGCAGAATATACTTTCTTCCTTAAAAAATGATTCACGTTAATTAAATAAAAATGATTAATTTTGTTTAATTTAATTTAGTAACTTATTTCTCAAGAATTTATTATTCAGTTCCTAGCAACTCCACTTATTAGTTTTATAATCTTGGGCAAATTTCCTAACCTGCCTGAGCTTTACTATCCTCATCTAGAGAACTGGAGTAACAATAGAATCTTCCTTATTAATGTGAGAATTGAATGTGATAAAGTATGTAAAGCCATCCACACAGTGCCCTTCATAGAGTAGGCATTTTATAAGTACTCACTATTGCTATAATTAGTGTTAGAACAGCAGTAGAGGGGGTTTTAAGGCCAGTGACCCTTCCAATGGCATCCTTTGTCGCCATGACCCTGTGCATGTGTCTTGCTCTCTTTGCCACGGAATTGGTAGCTCAACATCCTATCGAATGTGTGAGTCCTCTCAGATGATCAGTCTCGCCCTTTTCCTAAGGATTGTTTTTCTCTGAGAATGACACATTAAGCTCTTCTCTGAGGGCAATGAGCTCTACACAAAGGGCTTAGTCTGCTTTATTTTTATGTCCTATAATGTCATAATGCTGTTTTCTAAACTGCACTTTTCTTTTTATAAAAGCCTTTTGTCATTAAAAAAAAAAAAGTGCCAGAGTAAGTGACACTCAGCTCAAAGCCTTTGCATTGTCCCAAGGGGATTAAGTTGGATTGGGTTAATTGGACTAAAAGATACAGACACTTTTTCTAAGGAAGCAGCACAAGCAGAACTGAAAAGTGTTGGAGTCAGAATTACCTGAGTTCAAATTATGGATTGGCTTGTAATACTTACTGTGTGATAATCCTTTTCATCTTTATAGCTTCACAACTGTATGTGTGTGTGTGTACGCTTGTGCACGTGCTGTGGCGGGGAGTTAGGGGTACTCCAGTATCCATCTAAAAAATAGGAAATAAAGGTTCAGTGACCAGTCATTACCAGACAATTAAAGCTATATTTTAAAGGGCACACCATTTATTCTGGATTACTGTAACGATTAAGTGCGAGTGTGGGGCACTTTTTATATACCTGACCCTACTCTCAGCCCTCTTAACATATATAAAAATAAATATAAATATATATATATAATATATACAAATATATGTATTATTTAATCCCCACAACAACTTCCTAAGGCAAATCCTATCACTGTATTTATTATGTAGGCAAGAAAACTGAGGCACAGAGAAGTTCAGGAATTTGTCTGAGGTTCTATAGATAGTACCTGTGACTGATGACGTCCGGGTTCAAAGCAGATTCCCTGACTGCACACCTGTCATTCTTCGCTGATATACTGCTCCTTCCCATAGTCACTTATAATTCTTAGCAATAAAGTAGGGTTGCTTATAGACCTCACTCACTCTTCACACTTTAAGAAGCAAAGTTAGGAATAAAGAAAAACAAAACAAAGAAGAAAAAGAAAACGAAAAAGAACCCAGAACCCAGAACTGTTTTTTTTCTGTAGCCCTGCTTTGCTTTTTTTTGCGATACAAAACGGGGGAGAACCTTCAAGTAGAAGAGAAAATCAGCTTTAGAATATAGGCACAATGAGGGCAAGAATTTGTGTCTATTTTGTTCCCTGTTTCTCCCCAGCACTAGAAAGTGCCTGACATGCTTTATCTCTTAAGTGAATAAGTTAATGAAGTTGGGTAGTGTGTGCTCCTGATGAAGCGCGCCCCTACAACCTGAGGAATATTTCTGGGATGCTTCCCACAGAAGTACTGCAACCACAGGCGCATTAAAGCATAACTACAGAAGACCCAGACTGGTGTGTTTTGAAGTAGAGAAGGAAATTGCTGAGTGGGTTAATCCTCCATTAGCCTCAGAAGATGGAGACCTAATCTCCTCTTTAAAGTTGACAAAAATTCTTTTGTATTTGAGCCACATTCCCAGAATACTAACTGTGAATCTGAAGTTGTTCCCAGTCTTTCACTTCCATAACTTTAGTCTTTTAACTTTTTTCTATTTCATAGAATATAATTTTTTTCCTAAGTTTATTATGCCAACATCTTCTCAGAAGTTTTTGTCACCAGATTTTATACCTCAATTTTCCTCTTGAAATATTTTTTAAAAATATGCATTTCTCTATCATCTAAGTACATTTTCAGATAGTTTTATCCAGGAAGAGTAAGCAGCTAGTGTACTGTTGGGTTATTGGACATTGGAAACTCTGTTGTTCTGGTACCCGCATAACATGGCTTGGCTAGATCCCCAACTTGTTAAACTATAGACTTTGCTCCGATGTCCTCTGGTGATTAACAGAAAAGAAGTCTAATGTGAACATAATTTTTGTTTTCTTTTGGATGTAAACATTTTTTCCTCTGAATGTTTAACAAAGAAGGAGAAGGAAAAGCAGTAGCAGAAGCAACAGAGACTGTATGTAGAATCCACAGCTTAAAGTATTTGCCGGCTAATCCCTTATAGGCAAAGTTCGATTATTTCTGTTTCTGAATCAAATATTTGTTTTGCTGCAGTATCTACTCTGTTCTTTACTGCCTCAATTCATTTGTTAAATTTAGTTGTCATATTTTTTCATCTGAAAAATTTCTTTCCTGATCTTTGGTTTATCTTTTTTATGGATGCAATAATTGTTATATTTTTCTAGATGCAGTCCTGCTTTCCCTGGCTGAAATATAAAATGGAGGGCATGTTTCAAGTAAAAAATAAAATAAGCTGATTTTAGAATATTAGTATAAAAGACTGGGGACTTGTGTCTATTTTGTTCCCAGTATTATCCTTAGTGCTAGAAATTGGGAATTAGGATGTTAGCTACAGGAAAGGCACTTTTTTGGCAGGAAAATTAACTTTGCTGCAAAAGTTGTATGTATGTGCCCATATTTATGCTTGTAGTTCCTGGAGTTGTTCAATTGATTTACTTTCTTCCAACTGATCTATGGCTTATCCTCACCTACCACCCCCAGAGATGGAAGGTTTGGATATATGTGATCCATCACAAATTCTTTTGTTCAAGGGAAGAGCAAAGGAACTATCAGGGAAGTTGCTATTTTGCCTAACTCCTCCACCATTTACGGGGGTGTGTGTGTGTTAGATATTGTGATATTGTTCCACAGGTGCCAGGAGTTCTCTTTATTCATTTAGTCTTTTTTACTTTCTGTTCTTCAGACTGGATAATTTCCATTGCTCCATTTTCAAGTTTACAAACTCTTTTCTGTCATCTTCATTATGCCACTCAGTAAAATTTTAATTTTACTGTATTTTTCAGACATGAGAAGATCTCATGTCTTCTCTACTGATGTGATTGTGTTTTTATGAGTCTGTAGCAGCAAGGCCTGCGGATTGCCTTGTGGGCTGGCCACATTAGTTGGAGGAAGTCAGTGAGTGCTGCAGCCAGTTTCTATACATCTGGGCACTGGGGCAGTTTCTGAAACCCTTTAATTTGTTGAATTTGCTAGTGTTCCAAGAGCCCCAAGGATCCGCCCTCTCTCTAGGCTCATGTCAGTTTTTGCTCAGCAGTTTCCAGGGCTCTGTTGGAAAGTCCTGTCCACTTATTACGCAAGAACATCCCTTCTTCACATCCATCATTTTGGTCGATTTGCCAAGTGGTTATTACTTTCCATAGTCTGATCTTACCTGTAATAGTAATAGTAATAGAAATCCTTTAAAAGTTGGTCTTAATGACAAAATCTTCCCTGTTTTTCAGCTCTAATACATTTTTAAAGTACAATTTTAATTTTTATTTTAGTCATTCCAAAGAAATTTTGGGAGGAAGAATTAGTTGATTGGCTTTGAGTAGCCATTCTTAGACATACATACTTCAGTGCATTTTTATAGAATTAATTCTTTTAACCCTCAGACAACCTTGTGAAATATAATTTAGAAAAGTTTTTTCACATTCCTTATGAAGAAACTGAGCTTCAGAGAGATTATGTGGTTGTCTCAGCGTCACACGACTGGTAAATGATCTTGGCTCACACTCAGTCCTCCACTCAGAAATTTATGCAGAGGTGACACAGGCCCACCCATCTGGTGGTTAGAAGTGATTGTAGGAATGTCCATTACCTGAAGCATCAACTGCATTACCTTCCCTTCCACTGTCATTATAAAACTATTGGATATAAGAATCTAGTTCTTAGAATTCAGCGAGAATATTAATTTTCTTTAGTACAACCAATTTGAGAAAATTGATACAGACTACATTGGAGTGTGCACCTTCTGATCTGTTGATATCTGACATTCATCCATTTGATCCCCTTACAGCTCAAATGCATCCTATTTCTGCAACTTGGGGTTTAAAAGGCGAGTGATTTGTATCCATCAGCTTGGCGGTGACAACAGGGCTAAATCCATCATTTGTTATTACTTGGTTTTCCTGCACAGGCTGCCAAATGTCTTCCAAAGCCACTGAAATTAATGGTGACAATTTTCCACATTCTTCATTTGTGGTTTACACTGTGACTTTCTTCAACTTCAATCTCTCAAGGGACTAAATCCACTCTGTTTTGTGTTAGATTTTGCAGTTATAACCTATTTCACCGTTTGAAGTTGCACCTTGAAAGAGTCTTTTCTTATATCTGAGAATTGGCCGCACCACTTATAGGTAGTAACACTTTTTTTAAGGTTCTGTTGCCATTCATTGTTTTCTTAAAACTGACTAGGAAAAATATATTATAATTTGATGGTGTCAAATGCTTCCAGTATGTCTGCTTTGATTTGATCATCTTCCTGTTTTATTGGGTTTTATTTTACAGTGACTTATACTTCCAGTAAGTTGCTACATATATATAAAATTCTGGGCCAACTCTACTCTGTTGGACTGCTTATGTTGAAAGCATGTCTGGCGGCAGGACATCAAGCAGCATCTGCTTGGTTAACAGGAGTAGGATGGCCACAAAGAGAGGAAGCAGAAATGCCTGAATAACAGGCACTAAGGACAATTTTATCCATGCAGTATTGATGCAGTCAGCTATTGTCCACGGCACTAATGAGGGATGGGCTGTTTATTTTCAGCAAAAAGCTCACATGATTCATGAAGCAAAGAGAGAAGGAACTTCAAAAAGACAAAGAAGCTATTGAGACTAGTTAAGACCATCAACTAGAAGCATGTCCTTAGTGTGAGATACCTTATCCAGTACCATATGGAATAGGATTTTTTCCCACTTATACACATTGAATTGGCCTTGAAGTTGTATGGATTAATGTGAAAAATATTTTTAAACTTGCTATTGTTTTTGCATAAGGTTTTGGTTGTTTTTTAATTTGATCTATAAGTTTAATTAATAGCTGGCTTTCTCAACTTTAAAATCTGTGGTGCTTTCCCTGCTCTATTTTCCCACTTAATGCCCCATTTCTTTGATTATGTATAGGATTGATATAAAGGTAAGGCAATAGGTAAAATTATGCCTGTCAAATCCAAACAACATCAACTAGAATTTTTAGTATCTATGCCATTGGAAGCAAACATCTTTTATTAAAAATCTTTTATATCTAGAATTCTTAGAAATCTACTTCCTGGTCAAAGTGACACCAAGGTGAAAAAAGTCTATGCCTAACTGTGAAGGATGGTTCTTCTTAAGGGGAAATCTGTCACATAATGTATAAACAATCAAAGCATAAAAGCTAGTGTTTCATAATCAAAGTTTGAGGTTGAATGTATTTTATAGATAAAATTGATATAAACATATAGGGAGAGAGGGAAGGCTATAATGGAATTACTGTGTAGAGAATGGACTTTACTCAAATAAGAAAGGAAGCATCTTGCTTATGTTCCTCATTCATTACAGGGGAAATAATCTTCAGGCAAGTGACCCACAAGCCATATGGACACTTAGTCCATGACAAGCTTTTATTCTATCTCTATTCTCCTCCCTGTATCCAAGTGCAGGTCGTGAGGTCAGTTGTGGGCACATATCATACCATGAAGCAATGATCGAGGAGAGGTTTTCAGCTTACAGATGCCTTTGTATGTGCAGCTATTGCTTCTTCGCACTGATTCTGATGATAGTTTCTTATTAATTTCATCAGAGCTGTTTAGAAACCTTTATTGGGAGGTTGATTCTGAAGCTACTTGCTTCACTGGCTATAGCTTTGTTATTCTTCACCTGAAAATATCTGGCACAAATAAAGCATTTGAGAGTGATAAGAAAGGAAGTTTTTTTCAGGTGTACGTTGCTAACCCTAAATTCCTCCATTGTACTTTTTTCGTACAGTTTTTAAAATCTTATTTTTAATATCGGGATTTTCTCCTTCAACACTTTTTATTCCTTAGTGAGGTGTTATAACTTGGGATGACTTATCCCATCATGGCTCCTTCTGTAGTCACATTCACTTTGGATTACTGCAAATTAAATAGTTTCTGAACAGCTTCTGTCGATGGAGAAGTCATTCTAATTTTTTTTGATTGTACAGCTGGAATTTATTATAATGAATAAGACACAAAAAGGGATTCATTCCCTGACTCTTGGATATCTGTTGAAATGGCACATGAACTGTCACACCACTGGTAGTATTGAAGGGAGTGCTTTTGGTTATTTCCCTAAAGTTGATCCCACTTTGAACAGCAAAAACTTATTTTCCATAAATGTTGTGAAAAGAAGATGATGTGATGAAATGGAAATAGCCAGGATTCAGAGATCTGGATTCAAATTCAAGTTCTACCATCTGTAGCTAGGTAACCTTTTTTAAAATTTATTTTTTATTGAGTAAAATATACATATATAATTTACCATCTTTACCATTTTAAGTGTATACTTCAGTGATAATAAATACATTTATATTCCTTTTACCCCCTAATTCTCCTCCCCCTTCCTGGCCTCTGGTAACTACCAGTCTACTCTCTATCTTCATGAGATCCACTTTTTTTTTAGCTCCCACATATGAGGGAGAACATGCAATACTTGCTTTTCTGTGCTTGGCTTATTTCGCCTAACATAATGGCTTCCAGTTCCTTCTATGTGGTTGCAAATGACAGGATTTCTTTCTTTTTTATGGATGAATAATATTTCCTTGTGTATATGTACCACATTTTCTTTGTCCATTCATCTATTGATATGTACTTAGGTTGATTCCATATCTTGGCTATTGTGAATAGTGCTGCAATAAACATGGGAGTGCAGATAATTCCTTGATATATTGATTTTCTTTATTCAGGTATATACTCAGTAGTGGAATGGCTGGATCTTATGGTAGTTCTATTTTAGTTTTTTGAGGAACTTTCATAGTGACTATACTAATTTACATTCCCACTGACAATGTATGAGAGTTCTTTTTTTTTTCCACATCCTTACCAGCATCTGCTATTGCCTGTATTTTTGATACAAGCTATTTTAATTGGGATGAGATGATATCACATTATTGTTTTGATTTACATTTTTTGATGATTAGTGATGCTGAGCATTTTTACATGTATCTGTTGACCATTTGTATGTCTTCTTTGAGAAATGCCTGTTCAGATCTTTGGCAAATTTTTTAATTGAATTATTTGGTCTTTTTAGCTATTGAGTTGTTTGAGTTCCTTATATATTCTGGTTATTACTTCCTTGTCAGATGGATAGTTTGCAACTATTTTCTCCCATTCTGTTAATTGTGTCTTCACTTTGTTGATTGTTTCCTTTGCTATCCAGAAGCTTGTATAGCTTGATGTAATCCAAATTGTCTATTTTTGCTTTGGTTGCCTGTGTTTTCGAGGTCTTACACAAAAAAATCTTTTCCCAGACCAATGTCCTAGAGCATTTCCCCAATATTTTCTCTTAGTTGTTTTGTAATTTCAGGTCAGGACCTACAAGTCTTTAATCCATTTTGTTTCAATTTTTGTGTATTTTGAGAGAAAAGGGTCTAGTTTAATTCTTCTGCATATAGTTATCCAGTTTTCATAACACCAATTGTTGAAAAGACTGCCCTTTTCCCATTGCATGTTTCCAATGCCTTTGTTGAAGATGAGTTTGTTGTAAATGTGGAGATTTATATCTGGGTTCTCTATTCTGTTCCATTGGTTTGCATGTTTGTTTTTACACCACTACGATGGTGTTTTGGTTACTATAGCTTTGTAGTAAATTTTGAAGTTGGTCAGTGTGATGCCTCCAGCTGTGTTCTTTTTGCTCAGGATTGCTTTGGCTATTTGGGTTTTTTGGTGGTTCCATATAAATTTTGGGTTTTTTTTCCTTCCTGTGAAGAACGTCATTGGTATTTTGATAGGGATTGAATTAAATCTATAAATTGCTTTGGGTAGTGTCATTTTAACAATATTAATTCTTCCAATTCATGAGCGTGAAATAGCTTTCCTTTTTTGTGTGTTCTCTTCTATTTATTTTGTCAGATTCTATAGTTTTCTTTGTACAGATCTTTTACTTCTTTGGTTAGATTGATTCCTAGGTATTCTTTATTTTTTGCAGCTATTGTAAATTGGATTGCTTTTTTGATTTCTTTTTCAGATTCTTTGCTGTTGGTGTATGTAAATGTTACTGATTTTTGTATGTTCTAGAGCCAGATGTGCCACCATTGTGCCATGAGGCCACACAAATGATTTTTGTATGTTGATTTTGTATTCTGCAACTTTACTGAATTTACTTATCAGTTCTAACTGTTTTTTGGTCTTAGGTTTTTCTAGGTGTAAGATCGTATTGTCTGTGAAAAATGCTAACTTGACTTCTTCCTTTCCAATTTGGATGCCTTTTATTACTTTCTTTTGCCTAATTGTTTTGGCCAGGACTTCCAGTACTGTATTGAATAATAGTGGTGAAAGTGGACGTTCATATCTTGTTCCAATTCTTAGAGGAAAGGCCTTCAATTTTTCCCCATCAGTAGGATGTTAGCTGTGGGTTTCTCACACATGGCCTTTAATATTTTGAGGTATGTTCCTTCTGTATCCATTTTGATGAGGGTTTTTTATCATAAAGGAATGTTGAATTTTATAAAAAGCTCTTTTGGTATCTATTGAAGTAATCATATGGTTTTTGCTCTTGATTCTCTTAATGTGATGTATCACATTCACTGTTTTGCATATGATGAACCATCCTTGGATCCCTGGGATAAATCCCACTTGATCACTCTGAATGATCTTTTTAATGTGTTGTTAAATTCAGTTTGCTAGCATTTTGTTGAGCTAGGAGTTTTGTATCCATGTCCATCAGTGATATTGGCCTGTAGTTTTCTTTTTTCCTTCTGTCCTTGGCTGGTTTTGGTATCAGGGTAATGCTGGCTTTGCAGAATGAGTTTGGAAGGATTTCCTCCTCCTCAGCTTTTTTTGAAGAATTTGAGTAGGATTGGTGTTAGTTCTTTAAGTGTTTGGTAGAATTCAGCAGTGAATCCGTCAGACCTGAGCTTTTCTTTGTAGGTAGACTTTTTATTATAGCTTTGTCTCATTACTTGTTGATTTGTTGAGATTTTCTATTTCTTCATGGTTCAATTTTGGTAGGTTGTATGTGTTCAGGAATTTATCCATTTCTTCTAGTTTTCCAGTTTGTTGAAGTATGGTTGTTCATAGCAGTCTCTAATGATTCTTTGTATTTCTGAGGTCTCAGTTTTTATGGCTCCTTTTTCATTTCTTATTTATTTGGGTATATTCTCTTTTTTTCTTAGTCTAGGTTTGGAAATTTTGTTTTTTTTCAAAAAGCCACCTTTCTTTTCTTTTTTTTTTAATTTCAGAATATTATGGGGGTACAACACTTTGGCTATATATATTGCCCATGCACTGCCCGTGTCAGAGCTACAATCGTGGTCATCCCCCAAACTGTGCTCCCTGCATCCATTCAGTGAGAGTTTTTCCCATCCCCTCCAACCCCCTCCTGCCTGCCCGTCCCCTGATGAATATTATTGCCT
This sequence comes from Daubentonia madagascariensis, assembly GCA_023783475.1. Lineage (NCBI taxonomy): Eukaryota > Metazoa > Chordata > Mammalia > Primates > Daubentoniidae > Daubentonia > Daubentonia madagascariensis. The sequence continues at coordinate 30,435,886 of JAKFHU010001035.1, read as the reverse complement.
TGTGTGATGTAAGTGTTGATCAGTTAGTACCAATCTAATGGTGAGTACCAGTGGTGCTTATTTTTCCATTCTTGTGGCACTTCGCTTCGAAGAATGGGCTCTAGCTCCAACCAGGATAATACCAGATGTGATAATTCACTATTGTTTTTTATTGCTGAGTAATACTCCACGGTATACATATACCACATTTTATTAATCCACTCTTGTATTGATGGGCACCTGGGTTGTTTCCACATTTTTGCAATTGTGAATTGTGCTGCTATAAACATTCGCGAGCAGATGTCTTTATTATAGAATGTCTTTTTTTCCTTTGGGTAAATACCCAGTATTGGGATTGCTGGGTCAAATGGTAATTCTACTTTTAATTCTTTGAGGTATCTCCATATTACTTTCCATAGAGGTTGTACTAATTTGCAGTCCCACCAGCAGTGTATAAGTGTTCCTATCTGTCCACATCCCCGCCAACATTTGTTCTTTGGGGATTTTTTGATATGAGCCAATCTCACTGGAGTTAAGTGATAATATCTCATTGTGGTTTTGATTTGCATTTCCCTGATGATTAAAGAAGTTGAGCAATTATTTATATGTTTGCTGGCCATTATTCTGTCTTCTTTTGAAAAGTTTCTGTTCATGTCCTTTGCCCATTTTTTAATAGGGTTGTTTGATTTTTTTCTTGTTGATTTTCCTAAGTTCTGTATAGATTCTGGTTATCAGCCTTTATCAGATGGGTAGCATGCAAATATTTTCGCCCATTCTGTAGGTTGTGTGTTCACTCTAGTGAGAGTTTCCTTGGCTGTGCAGAAGCTTTTTAATTTGATCAGGTCCCATATATTTATTTTGGTTGCTGCTGTGATTGCTTTGGGGGTATTCTTCATAAATTCTTTGCCTAGGCCAATGTCCATAAGAGTTTTTCCAACTTTTTCTTCAAGAATCCTTATGGTTTCATGTCTTAGGTTTAGATCAAAACAGATCTAAACAAATTCAAAAAAATAGAAATCATACCATGTATCTTTCCAGACCATAGTGGAATAAAATTAGAAATCAATTCCAACAGAAACTTACATCTTCATCCAACAACATGCAAACTAAACAATCTGTTTTTGTATGACTATTGGGTCAAGGAGGCAATTCAAATGGAAATCAAAAGATTCTTCGAACTAAACAATAATGGGGATACAAGTTATCAAAATCTGTAGGATACAGCAAAAGCAGTCCTGAGAGGAAAACTAATCACCTTAAATACCCACATCCAAAAGACAGAAAGGTCACAAATCAGTAAACTAATGAATTATCTTAAGGAAATGGAAAAGGAAGAGCAAAGCAATCCTAAAGCCAGCAGAAGAAAAGAAGTAACCAAGATCAGAGCAGAATTAAATGAAATTGAGAACAAAAGAACAATACAGAAGATTAATAAAATGAAAAATTGGTTCTTTGAAAAGATAAACAAAATAGACAGGCCACTTGCCAGGTTGACTAGAAGCAGAAAGGAAAGGACTCTAATAAGCTCAATTAGAAATGAAAGAGGAGAGGTCGCAACTGATATCATGGAAATACAAAACATCATCTTCAAATACTACAAAAATCTCTATGCCCACAAACACGAAAACGTGGAGGAAATGGACAAATTCTTAGAAACACAGTACCTCCCTAGGCTCAACCAGGAAGAAACAGAATTTCTGAACAGACCAATATCAAGCACAGAAATTGAAGCAGTGATAAAAAATCTTCCAACAAAAAAAAGTCCTGGACCAGATGGGTTCACACCTGAATTTTACCAATCCTACAAAAAAGAACTGGTGCCTATACTGCAGAAATTATTTGAAAATATCCAGAAGGATGGAATCCTCCCAAACTCATCCTACAAAGTCAATATCACCTTGATACCAAAGCCAGGAAAGGACACAACAGGAAAAGAAAATTACAGACCAATATCCCTTATGAATATCGATGTAAAAATTATCAATAAAATCCTTGCAAACCGAATTTAAATGTACATCAAAAAAATAATTCATCACGATCAGGCGGGCTTCATTCCCGAGATGCAGGGATGGTTCAACATACGCAAATCTATAAATGTAATTCACCATAGAAATGAAAGCAAGAACAAAGATTATATGATCCTTTCAATAGATGCAGAAAAGGCTTTTGAAAAAATCCAGCACCCTTTTATGATAAGAAAATATAGGCATAGATGGCTCATACCTCGAAACTATTAAAGCCATATATGATAAACCCACAGCCAATATCATACTTAATGGGGAATAATTGAAAGCATTCCCCCTTAAAACAGGAACTAGACAAGGTTGCCCACTATCTCCACTTCTATTCAACATAGGGCTGGAAGTCCTGGCCAGAGCAATTAGACAAGACAGAGGAATCAGGGGCGTCCAGATGGGGGGAGAAGAGGTCAAACTTTCACTATTCACAGACGATATGATATTACACATAGAAAACCCCAAAGATTCAACCAAGAGATTACTGGAATTGATAAATGAATTCAGCAAAGTCTCAGGATACAAAATTAATACACACAAATCCATAACCTTCATATATGCTAATAACAATCAAGCCGAGAAACAAATTAAAGATGCAATACCTTTTGCAATAGCACCAAAGAAAATTAAATATTTAGGAATATATCTAACTAAGGAGGTCAAAGACCTATATAGAGAGAATTACAAAACACTGAGAAAAGAAATTGCAGACGATGTAAACAGATGGAAAACCCTACCATGCTCTTGGATAGGCAGAATCAACATAGTAAAAATGGCTCTGCTACCTAAAGTGATTTACAGAATCAATGCAGTCCCTATCAAAATACCAACATCATTTTTTGCTGATCTAGAAAAAATAATTCTACGCTTTGTGTGGACCTAGAGAAGACCCTGTCTAGCCAAAGCAATCTTAAGCAAAAAGAACAAATTGGTAGGCATCAATCTACCAGACTTCAAACTATACTACGAGGCTATAGTAAACAAAACAGCATGGTATTGGCACAAGAACAGAGACATAGACCAATGGAATAGGACTGAGAACCCAAATATAAAACCAACCTCATACAGTCACCTGATCTTTGACAAATTCCAGAAAAATGTACACTGGGGAAAAGATTCCCTATTCAATAAATGGTGCTGAGAAAACTGGATGGCCATATGTAGAAGACTGAAACTGGATCCACACCTCTCACCTCTCACAAAAATCAACTCACAATGGATAAAAAGCCACCTTTTCATTTTGTTGATCTTCTGTATTATTTTCTTGTTGTCAATTTCATTTATTTCTGCCCTGATCTTTATTATTTCTTTTACTAATTTTGGGTTTGGTTTGTTCTTGGTTCTGTTTCCTTGAGATGCAACATTAGGTTGTGTTCTTAAAGTCTTTTTACCTTTTGATATAAATGTTTGTTGCTATGAACTTCCCTCTTACTACTGCTTTTGCTATATCCCATAGATTTGGGTGTGTTGTATTTCCATTTTCATTTGTTTCAAGAAACTTTTAAAATTCCTTCTTAATTTCTTCATTTACCCAATGGTCGTTCAGGAGATTGTTGTTTAATTTCCATGTGTTTGTGTATTTTTTGAGGTTTCTTTTGTTATTGATTTCTCATTTTACTCCACTGTGATTAGAAAAGATATGTAATATGATTTCTACTTTTTGGATTTGTGCAGACTTGTTTTGTGACCTAAGATATGGTCTGTTCTGGAAAATGTTCCATGTGCTGATGAAAACAATGTGTATTCTGCGTTAGTTGGGTGAAATATTCTGTAAATGTCAGTTACACCTATTAAGTCTAGTGTATACTTTAACTCCACTGTTTCTTTGTCAATTTTCTGTCAGGATGATCTGTCCATCACTGAGAGTGGGGTGTTAAAATCCCCTACTATTATCATACTGCAGTTTATCTCTCCCTTTAGATTTGTTAATGTTTGCTTTATGTACCGAAGAGCTCTGGTATTGGGTGCATAGATATTTATCATTGTTATATCCTCTTGTTGTTTCGAGACTCCTGTCTTCCTTTCTTCCTTTCTTACTGTGTCCCTTTGTGGCTAAGTGATTATTTCTGGTAGCATGTTTTAATTTGGTGCTTTTAATTTTAAGTGTATCTATTATAGATTTTTACACTGTGGTTACCATGAGGCTTATAAAAAACATCTTACAGATATAACAAGTTATTTTAAAGAGATGACAACTTACCTTAGATCATAAATAAAAGAATAGAAACAAAGCCAAAAAAACCCACACACTAAAAACTCTACACTTTAACTCCATCCCCCCACATTTTGACTTTTAGATGTCTCAATGTACATATTTTTACATTATCCATCTCTTAATATGTTGCTGTTGCTATTACTCTTTTTGATCAACTTGTCTTTTGGGTTTTATACTAGAGTTATGAGTGGATTGCATACCACAAATATAGTAATGGAATGTTCTCAGTTTGTGTACTTAATTTTACCAGTGGGTTTTATACCTTGAAAGGTTTTCTTTTGCATATTTTGCATGCTTTTTTCTTTTGGATTGAAAAACTCCCTTTAACATTTCTTGCAAGATGGATCTGGGGGCAATGCATCGTCTCAGCTTTTGTTTGTCTGGGAAAGACTATCTTTCCTTCATATTTCGATGACAATTTTGTTGGATATAAGATTCTTGAATGGCAGCTTTGTTTTCTTTGAGCACTTTGAAACTCCCTCCCATCTGTATGGTTTCTGTTGAGAAGTCTGTTGCCAGATGAATTGGAGCTCCTTTATATGCTACTTGCCTCTTATCCTTCACTGCTTTTAGGATCTCTTTGTCCTTGACCTTTGAGAGTTTGATTACTATATGCCTTTTGGTAGTCTTGTTTGGGTTGAATCTGTTTGATGTTCTAAGATCTTCTTGCACCTGGATATTTTTAACTTAAGTGTTAGAAAGTTTTTGTTATTATTTCTGTTAATAAGCTTTCCACCCTTTGCTCTTGCTCAGCTTGCTCTTGAATACCAGTAATTCTTAGATTTGGTCTTTTGAGGTAATTTTCCATATCTTGCAGGTAGCCTTTCTTCCTTTTTTTTTTTTTCTGCACTGACTGTATATTTTCAAATAGCTAGTCTTTGAGTTCACTGATTCTTTCCTCTGCTTGGTTCATTCTGCTCTTGAGAGCCTCTAAAGAGTTCTTCAGTTCTGTAAATATGTTTCTCAGTTCCGAGATTTCTGTTTTTTAAAATTATTTCAATTGCCTTGTTAAATATCTCAGATAAATTTCTGAATTGCTTTTTTTTGTCTTGGAGATCACTGAGTTTCCTTAAAACTGCTATTTTGAATTCTTGGTCAGAGAGAGACCTCACAAATTGCCACCTTGTTAGGGTCAGTCACTGGATTTTTGCTTTATTCTTTTGGAGAGGTCATGGTTCCCTGTTTGTTGCTGTTGCTGGCTTGTTTTGTTTTTGTTTTGTTTTGAATATATTTATTTTATTTTATTTTTTTATTTCAAAGTATTAAGGGGATACAAATATTTTTGGTTATATGGATTGCTTTTGTAATGCTTGAGTCTTGGCTATAAGTGTGTCCATCATCCAGCTAGTGTTCGTTGTACCCATTAGGTAGGTATTTGCCCCTCCCTGTCTCCCCTTCTCCCCATTACCCCCTTCTTGATTTCCACTAAGTTTTACATTCCTCTGTGCACATGTGTGCTCATTGGTTAGTTACATTTTAATAGTGAGGACATGTGCTGTTTGTTTTTCCATTCTTGTGATACTTCACTTAGGATAATGGTCTCCAGTTCCATTCAGATTGTTGCAAAAGGCATTTATTCATCCTTTTTTATGGCTGAGTAGTACTCCATGGTATACATATACCACATTTTGTTGATCCAATCACGAATTGATGGGCACTTGGGTTGATTCCACATCTTAGCAGTTGTGAACTGTCCTGCAATAAACATTCAAGTATAGGTGTCTTTTTGATAAACTGACTTTTTTCCCTTTGGGTAGTTACCCAGTAGTGGGATTGCTGGATCAAATGGTAGGTCTGCTTTTAGTTCTTTGAGGAATCTCCATACTGTTTTCCATAAAGGTAGTACTAATTTGCAGTCCCACTAACAGTGTATAAGCATTCCCTTTTCTCTGCATCCATGCCAACATTCTGACAGGGGTAAGGTGATATCTCATTGTGGTTTTAATTTGCATTTCCCTGATGATTAGTGATGTTGAGCATTTTTCCATATAAATATATTTGCTTAGTGAATCTTCACTGCTAGGTCACCTCCTTTTTGGCTCTAGGTAGAGCCTTAATCTCAGGTTCACCTCAGTTCTACTAAATGGTCAGAGCTTTACCTGTCCCAAATGGGGGAGGTTCCAAAGGAATTATACCAGCAGTGTGGGAAGGCTGGTTAAGGCAGCGGGGTCCCCAGCGTTTCTGGCACCAGGGACTGGTTTCATGAAAGACAGTATTTCCACATGCTGGGGTCGGGAGGCAGCATAGGTGGAGTGTTACGGTCCAGTCCCTAACAGGCCACAGACCAGGGGTTGGTGGCTGCAGGGCTGGGGGGTTCATGCCCAGGGGACCTGGGGAAAGCACCTCCTGCAGTGTGGTGCTGCTGAACAGCCACTCTGATTTGGCATGTCCTTTGGCTAAGTTACAGAATAGAGTTTCTGGGGCTGGGGATGGTAGTTCCACCTCCCCCATTTGTCTCTCGCTGTCCTCAGGGTTATTTCCACCTTCAGAGAGTCACAGTGTTACCTGTGTGTTAAAGCAAGGACAGGTCTCCTGCCAGGGACCCAAGAAAGTGGGGAAGCTGATTAACAATCTCAGTTTCATTTTTTTCCAATGCAGAAACCATGAGTTGGGGGAAGATTTTTCGCATGCTTTGTGATATGAAGAAAGGGGGGAGGGAAGTCTGATTCTGTTACCTTCTGCTCAGAATTTTTCCACTTCTCTCTGGCCCCAGGAACTGTCTCATCATCATACTTGAGCTCTGTGTTGTTGCTGGTGTAGATCTCAGTGCTGTATACTTGTTCTGGCTTTCTGTGGGGGGAGTGAAGCCAGGTTGTCTCTAAACTACCATTTCGGAACTGGAAGTCAATAATTCTAATTTTAAAAATATCTAGACTCCAAAATTGAAACTCCATGTGGTTAATGTAAGTGAGGTGGCCACACACAGAGCAGGAAGAAAATTCTTGATAAGAACTCACTGAGGACAAATTTCATATGTACCAAAGATGTTGACAGTTATCCATGCCAGGGCCCTGGGTACAATATTTCAGTGGTTTCTGATACTTTATGGAATAAAGGTAAGGCTTCTTGTCAGGGTATGCAAGAGTTTCCATGGCCCAGCTCTGGCCATCTCTGCTGTTACAACCTTTGAGAACTAGTTTCCTATACACCAGATTGTTTCATATATCTGTGCCTCTGCCTATGCTGTCCCTTTACCTGGGAATGGACCTTCCTTCCATATTTTCCAGCCCTCAAATAAGCTTAGGTGTGGTCTTAGAAAACTTTGCCAGACAACCTCTGGCCCGAGATGGTCTAAGTAATCCTTGTTTGTACTGCCTCATAGCATCCTATTTCTACTTCTTAAATAGGAATCATGCACTATATTACATTAAAAAATTGTTTGCCCTGTCTGTTTCCATTCCTTTCTTGTGTTTCTGGGAATCAACCCAGTGCCTGACATAGACTACATTTAGATATATATTTGTTGCGACATCATGTACAGAGCAGCAAACAGATGGAACAGCAGCCACAGATAGGCAAATGTCAGTCTAATCAGAAAGAGTGCAAGGAATGAAAACTCATTTCAACTTTAGAGTAGATAAAAATTTCATCATGCCTATTACTGTGAGACTTCTATACACATGGATTTTGGTCACTTCTTTCCTCAAAAGTAGCATTTCTGTGCTCTTCTTTGCCTACTGGATAAAACCCAAATGCCTTAGGAAGGCATAGAAAATTTCCTGAATTATAGACTCTAATTTTCCTGACTCATTTCCTTCTACTCATTCTGTACTTTCAATTTTCCCCACTTCCTAACTGTATGATTTTGATTTTATTTTTCTGGGAGTCTCAGTTTCTCATTTATAAAATGGGAATAAATAATATGTACTTTATAATATTAAATGAAATAATTATATAAAATACTTGGTCTAGAACCTTTGCTCAAAATATTAATTACTATTAATATTGAGATATAATTTATGACTCCCAAACATTTCACTTCATGCAAACATTTATAAGCAGGTATTTGTGTTTTTATGCCTCTGTGCTTCCATTATTTCCATTTTTCTATTCAAATAATAATTAGCATTCAAAATTGTCTTTTAGATTAATTTAGAATCTAACTGCTTTCTAAAGTATTCTCTTACCATCCAACCTGAAATAATCTTTCTCCTTTTTATAGAAATTATCATGATTGCAATACATTTAAAAACTATTGAACTCATTCTTGTAGTCATCCAAAAAATATTTACTGAGCACTTGCTGTATATAAGTCATTGGGTTAGTAGTAGAGATAGGTGGTAAATGAGACACCACCACTGCTTCCATGAAATTTGTGGAATAATGGTTTATAGAATGGAATCTTCAGCCAGATGTCTCAGATTTATGTCCAGGGTCTACACTCACTATCTACACGACCTGGGGCAAGTCACTTAAACTCTCTGAGCCTTACAAATGGAAATTGCTAAGAAGATTGTCTAACACAGAATAAGCACTAAATAAATATTAATTATTATTGGTATGTTATATACTGTTATTGAATGACCTTAATTATACAATTTGTCTTGATTACAATTTTGATCATAATTTTTTTTTTTAATATTTAAGAGAGAATTCAAGGAGTCTGAGAATATGTCTAAGTTCTCAGTTTGAGACTCAAAAATACTCAAAGTTAGATGGAGAATATATATATTGATGAAATGTTTTCGAAAGGCTTGGGGAAAAATGGAGACTTTAAGATAGTAAAAGAAAAGCCAACTGGAAGACTTTCATTTCCAGTAATGGCTAACTAGATGATTTGGATTAATCCTTACAGTAATGATAACTAAAAGAACTGGCTAAAACTAAAAAAAAATTTTTCTTTGTATCAAAAATCTATAAGATAATAAGATATTACAAGCCCCCCAAAAGGGGGTAGCCAACAAATTAAACCAGAATTGTTTCCACCCAGGGTGAATTTTTCCAAAGCAGGTGAGAGCTACGGCCCCATGAGAAATAGCTAAGGGACTGAGCTACAGTCCCTTAGCTATCAGGATTGACTACAATCCTGAGGACATCAGGAGCAAAGACTCCAGAGAATCATCTGTTGTCCCCCACTTTCATCTGCCAATCCTAGAAAAGTTGCTAAGAGGCAAACAGAACTGTAAGACAAACTCTTAGAACTGAAGGGAAATGATCAAATTTCAGTCCCCAGCAAAGATTGACACCTCATGTTAGATGGTTCCTGTTCTGGGGAGGAACCCTAAAAGGCTAAGCTAGAGAGTGGGGATAGGAATGGTACCCTGGTCATCCAGGTGTCCCATAAAATTCTGATGCCTTGATCTTGGGCTGTTGATTTCCTAGGAATCTAGAAGACAGATACATAAAATAAAATAATTTCTAACACAGGAGAACACCCTAGGCCTCAAATCAATTTTGAATATAACTTAACAAATAAAGTATCCAGCAAGCAATTAAACTTTATGAGGCAGATAAGGCTATAAAATATAAAATCAGCAGAAACAATCACCAATGGAAACTCACAAGAGCAAAAACATGGAAATTATCCACATAGAATGTAATAAAACTATGTATTCTTAGAAATAAAAAATAAATGCAGGAAGTTTCTGTAAAGCATTGGAAACAATGAAATCTAATATTTGAAAGGATATAACTGGGAATTATAATAACTGGCATTATATTAATATGTAAGAGATGACCCTCATGGCATGAGACACAGCTTAAGAGAGAATTAATGAATAAGAAAACAGGCCAGGAGAAATTCAGAATGAAACATGGAGAATTAAAAAGACAGAAATATAGTTGAGGAGGTGATCAATATAATAGATAAAGTAAAAATGTCTAAAATTCACTCATTAGTTAGAATCCCAGAGGAGAGGAGAAATAAAATGAGGAAGAAGCAACATGTGAGATAATGGTGGAAAATTTTTGAAAAGTGATTAATGGGCCCAAAAAAGGTCAAATGGGATAATGAAAAAGAATTTCATGTCTTGATACATATAAGTGCATAAAAGCAAACACAAAGATAACAGTCTTAAAAAAATACAACAGAGAAAAATGTAGATTATTTTCATGGGAACAATAATTAGACTAATTTCAGCTGATTTCTCAACAGAGAAAAAAGGAAGCCATAAAATGATTTCTTTCAAGAATGAAATAGAAATAAAAACACTATCAAGAAAAACTACAAAAATTCATCATTTGTAAGCTTACATTAGAAAAAGTTCTACAGAAGATTCTTTAGACAGAAAGATGACCCCATATAGGAACTTGATAATACAGGAAGGAATAAAGAGGAACAAAATGGTAAACTTAAGTGAAATCTACACTAACACTGACTGACTTATAAGTTATAATAGAGAATTAAAATATACCACAATAATAACATATATGTTGAAGGGGGTAAATGGAGTTAAAATATGAAGCATTAACTAAGACTAGAGTAAAAGTACAAATAACATTGTCCTTTCAAAATAAACTATTTATACAGACTAAACTTTAGAGTAGCCACTAAAAGAATATGAAGGTGTGTATAACTTCCAAAATATGGAAAACAGGAAGTAATATAAAACAGTTACGGCTGTTTTGTAATAGGGTCAACTTGGCTAGACTAAACTATGTTTCTCAGAAATTCTATCCTGTAAGTTTCTGGTTAGGGGACAGTCCTTAAGAGAAATTCTGGTGGGGCATTTGGAAGGGAGAGTGAAGCACCAGCCTTTCTTTAGCTCACATATGTTGTCCTTTCCCTGTTGTCTTACCACAATGACTTGAGTCAGTGGCCAAGCCTGAAACTGCCCCACCTTTCCTTGTATCCTCCTTCAGCTTCTCTGACTCCTGAGGCAGCAGACTGTGTACTCTTAGCTCCACGATGACAGTCCCTGGCTTCTGCAGGACACCCACACCATCAAGGTCATAGACAATGAGAATAGACTCAGGTTTCAGTCTGTACTTTGGATTCCACCTCGTGATTATTGGTTCTAACTTGTTCTTACTCTCCCTACTTTACTTCCATATTTCCTTCCCAACTGCCTGCTCCATAGATTTCATGCTCTAGCGTTAGATGCAAAGATGACAGCCTTATGGAGACTCTTAACCAATGCCCATAATTGTGTAAGGTCAAGTCGATGTAATAAATCCCTTTATATCTGTCTCCACCTATGTATATCATTATCTCTCCTAATGATACTGATTCTGTAATAAACCCTGACTGGTAGAGTAGTCAATTATTCTAATTAAATGCAAGAAAAGAGAGGAAAATGAGCATAGAACAATCATTACATATAGAAGTCACATGGTATAAACTGAAATATACTAGTAATTATATACAATGTAAATATCCTAAATGCTCGCTATAAAAGGCAAAGATTATCAAACTGTAAAAACACAAAACTCAAAATATATGGTGTTTACAAGAGACATATGTAAAATGTATGAAATAGAAAGACTGAAAGTAAATAAAGGGTAAATAGAGATATGCTTACTACAAGGAAGCTGGTTCAATGTGATTGTATCAGACAAAAAGATTTAAAGACTCTTTACTAGAGGTAACAGGAGACCCTTTATAATAATAAGATTTAATTCACAAGGAGTTATAATAATTAGAAATTATATGGCACAAAACACATATGAAAATAATTAATGTAATTGAAGAGAAATATACGTATTTATAAGCATGATAAGAGATTTTTAATACAGCTTTTTCCATAACTCATAGAATAAACAGACAAGCAAAGATATTCAGTAACACATTTATTGAACAACACACTTACCACACTTGATCTAACTTACATACATAGAACCCTACATCCAATAATGACAAAACATATAGTGATTTCAAGCACACATAGATAATTACAGAAATTGACAGTATGCCCCCCCACAAAAAGGAGAGACTGAAATCCCACAGAGTATATTTTCTGACCACAAAATAATTCACCTAGAAATCAAAAGCAAAAGGATGTACAAGAAACCCCAATATATTTGAAAGTAAGCAATCACTTCTAAATAACTCATGAATTTAAAAAGAAGTTTTGATGGGAACTAGAAAACATATTGAACTAAAAATAAAAATATTAAATATCAAACTTTGCAGGGTACACCTAAAGCTATACACAGAAATTGACAGCATAGCAAACAACAAAATAAACTTATAGAAAATAGAAGGAAGGAAACAGAGAAAATAACACAACTTACTACATATAATAAAATTGTGTAATAGAGATTTACAAGGGGTGCATCACCAGAAATATTAAATAAATTCCAAAGAAAACATAAGAATCTTATCGACAACAATGCTAATAAATATTAACATTTAGATGAAATAGACACATTCCAAGAAAAATGCAGCTTAACTCCAACATGATAGGAAGTAAATATTATGAATCATATGTTTTTTAAGGAGGAACTCTGATTTAAAATCTTTCATACACACATGCACACACACACACTTACCTATACATACAAAGGCCTCCAAAGCTTCACCAGAAAATTCTATCTAATATTTTAGAAGAAATAATGCTAGTTCTTATGTAAGTTCTTCCAAACCCAAAATTATGAAAACTTCTCAACTCATATTTTGAAGACAACATGACGTTGTTTCTAAAACCTGGAAAATATATAAGAAAGAATTATAGACCAATCTCTGTCATAAACATAGATATTAAATCCCTAAATAAAATATTAGTAAGCCAAATTTATATATATATATAAAATACGTCACAACTATGTTCAATTTATTTCAGAGTTCAAGGTTGGTTTTACAACATATGAAAAAATGTAATATATCACATTAGCCTAACAAAGAAGAAAAATCATGATTATCTCATTAGATACAAAAGAAACATTTGCTATCATTCAATATCCAATTATAATTGAAATTCACAAACCAGGAAAATGAGAGAACTTTAATAAAGTGTATCTTACAGAAAACTTAGAGCCAGCATTGCATTTAACATTGAAACCTGGGAAACATTTTCTTGGTGGCCAGAAAGTAGAAGCCTGCATACCATCATCACTTAAACTTTCAATATTGCAGCAAAGGAAGCTAAATGCATAATTATTGTGAAAGAAGAACTAAAAATGTAAAGTAAAAACAAAAAATCTTAATACCACTCTACATCTAACAACTTGGCAAAATTTTGAAGCTGAAAACGTCAAATATTGGTGAAGTTGTAGAGCAAGAAAAACTCTCATAAATTAATGATGAGGATATGAAATGGTAATGATCACTTTGGAAAACAGCTTGACACTATTTGGAAGATGTTGAAGACATGCATATTATATGATCTACCAATTTCACACCTGTGTGTTTATAAGAGGAGTAGGAAACATGGACAACAGTGTTCATAGCAAGGCTGTTCATTATCCCCCAAACTGGAAATACTCAAATGTTCATCAACATTTGAATGGGTAAGCAAACTATTGAATATTCATCAACAAAAAGACTAGATCTCTCTCTATACATAGATACATGTAAAAAAAATGAATAAATCTTCATAATATTGAGTAAAAGAAGCCAGACATTTAAAAAAATCTGTATGATTCCATTTATATAAATTTCAAAAACAGGCAACAAATTATACCCCATTCTTTTGAAATCTGCAATTAAATAGTGAAACTATAAAAGAAGTGAATTTTGGAATATTAAGTAGCATCACTACCATTGGGGGTAGAGAGGGAATTATGACCCAGGAGGGGTCATAATTCACTCAAGGGGCTTCCAGATGCTGGCCATGTGCTGGTTCTTGACATTGGTAGGGGCTACAAGGATGTTTATTTTCACAAGTTGTTATATTATATATTTGTCTTTTTGAATTTTCTGTATGTTTCTTACGTAGTATTATAATTTTAAAAAGAAGGCAGCAAAGAAAGACAAAATAAATAAAATGAATAACAATAGAAGGCAATAATACCAACACCAAATCTCAGTATTAGGAGATAATGTCTGATTATGTATATAGAAAATTTTTAGAAATCTACAGATTCTCCAGCCCCTGGAGTGGCTAGGAGTAAAAGTGAAGAAGTAAAGCAGAGGACAAGTAACAGTAGAATCTTATTGAAAATATTTCCACAGGGCAGTGACTCGATCAGACTTGGATTTAGCCTGAAAATGCTGTTTTTGACTTGGCTTGAGGTGCTAAGACTTTTCCCCTTAACTGGACATTAAATGCCCCTAGTTTCTCTCTAGTTACAGACCCAAGTATAGGGGACTTTTCCATGGTATGTCCTTGTGAATTGAGTTTACTAAGAAGTAGGCCTACCTTAAGTATTGTATTAGTTTAAACAAAAACTTTTCCCTTTGACATTGTAATCTAGACATAATAATAGGAGGCTCTGAAAGTTAATGAGATTATATTTGTGACTTTTCCTGTTCTACACACAAATATAATTAGCATAGATACCATGTCTGCATATCTAATGCACAGTGATAACTATAGATTAATACCTTTGGTGGAATTCTGGCTAAATGTAATTTTAGCACAAAAAAATAACCAATCAACCAACCAAACAAGCAAAATGAACAAAAAACACACCTTAAAAGAAATTTTGCCTGAATTACTTACAAACTAGTTGTTATTCTTCTTTTAATAGTACATGTATAGACACAGATTTAATTGACTATAAAATAGTTTGGAGTCCTTTAAGTACTCTATCCAGTCAATAAATGACTTCAAAATGGTTATTTCCAAGCTAACATTTTAGTATTACTCTTGTGATTTTCTGAATAAGAGATGCATGGAGGGAAGGAGGTGAAAAATGCCATCGGCTGCCTGTGCACATGGGTCGCTCACTCCGAAAACAGCATTGTGAATTTACAGAGAAACATTGTGGGACACTCAGCCCAAGAAAACAGGTGACTGGGAGAATCTTTCGCAAAGATCGGAGAGCGCAGGGAGTGCAATAGAGCACAGAGCGCGGGAAGGATGCGCTCGCCAGGTTAGCACAGTGCGACCTGACCTACAAGCGGTCATGCACCTTCCCCACAGACTTCCCATCCACTTAGTCAGGGACAAACCCAGAGTCGGGGCAAAGCTGTAGCTCCAGACAGCAGGTTCTGTGGAGAGGAAGCAATTGTGAGAGCCATATGGAACTCTCAGCTGCAATATACAGGGACCTCTCAGGGCTGGGTAGGGACAATGCACGGGAATCTGCAGACTGGCACTACGCCACTAGAAGTCAGCAGGACCAGGGCCCAGGAGCTGAATGGAGAGCAGGACACGCCCTTAGGGGCTGCTGGCAATTGCCTCCGCAGGACACAGGCTGGTTGAGAAGAGCTGCGTTCATGGGCATGATCTGAGCCCTGCTGTGCGCAAGGCTGTCAGCAGCAGCCACCTTTAAAGCCTCCCACCTGGAGTTATGAGCTAGGTCTCTACCTCCACCCCGGCCCGGGGGCTCTTCCACTGGGGCGTGACAGGCTTCGCCCTTGGTGGCTAGGGACAGCTGCATCTGTGGGTTCCAGGTGGTACGAGTTCCTGGAACTGTAGTGGCAGAACCTTTGTGTATTGGAAACAGTTTGCAGCCTGTCCATGCGGTCCTGCTACCCCAGTTCTGGTCTCCTATGAGTCTGCTACGTGCTGGTCCTAGTGCCCGCTCTTCAGGTCCCAGCCCTCCTGTACCCCAGAGATGGGTCATTTTGAAGGTCGCTGGTTATAGCAACCCATTTTGTATAAGTACCAGTTCTCATGGCAACCAAAAGCCTAGAGAGCCACAGGCTGAACCAGAGCAGCTCCCCGTAACGCTGCCCACTTCATTAGGGAATTTTGCTCCATATAAGAGTGCCTCCAGTGGCCACTATTCCCCCCCCCGATGGGAACATCCCCCTGGTAGAGACTTCTGGGGAGAGAGATGCCCACCCGCCTCGCCTTGGGGTCTAGTGGTGGAAAAGGGATGCACAATTGGAGATTCCCCCTATCAGCCAGTATCACGTGGAGACGCATGTCAGAGGGACAGACACATGCGGCTGGATAAGCAACCTCTGAGCCATATAGAATTTTTCCAATTCAGCTCTCACATTGCATCCAAAAGCAATTGTGTTTCAACCTGCACCACAGGAGGAGCAGGGTCAAAGTAACCCCTAGGAGCTACAAGTTCCCTCCCAAAGCTTGGGGCTTTCACATACCCCAGCTGGGGGATCAGAGTCTGCCATGGACACAACAGAATACCTAGCTATTAGAGAGCTGTGGATTCATACCATCAAGTACAAACCACCAGCTTGGAGCTTAGGCTGGGAGGACAATCTCACTACACTCCACCAGGAAGAGGAGAAGACAACAGGCTAGAGATAACTCATGATCCACCAAACTTGCTAAAATACACCTAAGGCAATACAGACCTCTACTCCTCTCCCTGGCTCTGCCAAGGAACGAACCTCGGGGGCTTGGAGACAGGGCCATAAACTAGCCCTAACACCCCCAGCTCTCGACCAAGAGGCCAGATGAAAAAAAATCAGTGAAAGAACTCAGGAAACATGAAAAACCAGAGTGAAAAGTCACCGCCAAAAGAAATCATCAGTTCCTCATTAACGGAGACTAACTCAAATGAAATGGGTAGAATGACAGAAGAGGAATTTTGTTTATGGATTGTAAGAAAGCTCAATGAAATTCAAGAGAAAATTGAATCTCAGCACAAAGAAACCACAAGAAAAATGCAAGAAATGAATGAAAAATTCTCCAAAGAAATAGAAATATTATGGAAAAATCAAATAGAAATTCTAGAAATGAAAGAGGCATTCAAGGATCTACAAACACAGTGGAAAGACTTAAGAATAGGCTGGATAGCAACAAAAGTAAAGAAGGGCAAAGATGGACACTATATAGTGGTGAAGGGAAAAATCTTATGAGAAGATTTAACAATCCTAAACATTTATGCACCCCACACAGGAGAGCCCAGATACATAAAGCAAATACTGCTTGATCCAGACAACATAATAAATAGCAATGCCATAATAGCAGGGGATTTCAACACCCCACTGACGGAACTGGACAGATCCTCCAAACAGATAATAAGCAAAGAAACAATGGATCTAATCAGGACTTTAGAACATTTGGGACTAAAAGACATCTATAGAACACTCCACCCAAATAACACTGAATATACATTCTTCTCATCAGCTCATGGAACTTTCTCTAAAATTGACCACATCCTAGGCCACAAAACAGATCTCGACAAATTCAAAAAAACAGATATCATACCATGTATCTTACAGACCACAGCAGAATAAAATTAGAAATCAATTCCAACAGAAACTCACACCTTCATCCAAAAACTTGGAAACTAAACAATCTATTGCTGAATGACTATTGGGTCAAGGTGGCGATTCAAATGGAAATCAAAAGATTCTTTGAACTAAATGATAATGGGGACACAAGTTATCAAAATCTGTGGGATACAGCAAAAGAAGTCCTGAGAGGAAAACTTATCATCTTAAATGCTCACATCCAAAAGACAGAAAGGTCACAAATCAGTAAACTAATGAATCATTTTAAAGAAATGGAAAAGGAAGAGCAAAGCAATCCCAAAGCCAGCAGAAGAAAAGAAATAACCAAGATCAGAGCAGAATTAAATGAAATTGAGAACAAAAGAACAATACAGAAGATTAATAAAATGAAAAGTTGGTTCTTTGAAAAGATAAACAAAATAGACAGGTCACTTGCCAGGTTGACCAGAAGCAGAAAGGAAAGGACTCTAATAAGCTCAATTAGAAATGAGAAAGGAGAAGTCACAACTGATATCATGGAAATACAAAACATCATCTTCGAATACTACAAAAATCTCTATGCCCACAAATATGAAAGCGTGGAGGAAATGGACAAATTCTTAAAAACATACTACCTCCCTAGGCTCAACCAGGAAGAAATAGAATTTCTAAACAGACCAATATCAAGCACCGAAATTGAAGCAGTAATAAAAAATCTTCCAACAAAAAAAGTCCTGGACCAGATGGGTTCACACCTGAATTCTACCAAACCTACAAAGAAGAACTGGTGCCTATACTGCAGAAATTATTTGAAAATATCCAGAAGGATGGAATCCTCCCAAACTCATTCTACAAAGCCAATATCACCTTGATACCAAACCCAGGAAAGGACACAACAAGAAAAGAAAACTACAGGCCAATATCCCTCATGAATATTGATGCAAAAATTCTCAATAAAATCCTAGCAAACCGAGTTCAAATGTACATCAAAAAAATAATTCATCACGATCAGGTGAGCTTCATCCCTGAGATGCAGGGATGGTTCAACATATGCAAATGTATAAATGTAATTTGCCACATAAATAAAAGCAAGAACAAAGATTATATGATCCTTTCAATAGATGCAGAAAAGGCTTTTGACAAAATCCAGCACCCTTTTATGATAAGAACTCTTAACAATGTAGGCATAGATGGATCATACCTCAAAATTATTAAAGCCATATACAATAAACCCACAGCCAGTATCATACTGAATGGGGAAAAATTGAAAGCATTGCCCCTTAAAACTGGAACCAGACAAGGTTGCCCACTATCTCCACTTCCATTCAACATAGTGCTGGAAGTCCTGGCCAGAACAATCAGACAAGACAGAGGAATCAGGGGTGTCCAAATGGGGGCAGAAGAGGTCAAACTTTCACCCTTCATGAACGATATGATATTATATCTAGAAAACCCCAAAGATTCAACCAGCAGATTAGTGGAATTGATAAATGAATTCAGCAAAGTCTCAGGATACAAAATACACACAAATCAATAGCCTTCATATATGCCAATAACAGTCGACCTGAGAAACAAATTAAAGACACAATGCCTTTCACAATAGCACCAAAGAAAATTAAATATTTAGGAACATATCTAAGGAGGTCAAAGATCTATATAGAGAGAATTACAAAACACTGAGAAAAGAAATTGCAGATGATGTAAACAGATGGAAAACCCTACCATGCTCTTGGATAGGTAAAATCAACATTGTAAAAATGTCTTTGCTACCTAAAGTGATTTATAGAATCAATGCAATCTCTATCAAAATACCAACATCATTTCTTGCATATCTAGAAAAAATAATTCTATGCTTCTTGTGGAACCAGAGAAGACCGTGTCTAGCCACAGCAATCTTAAGCAAAAAGAATAAATTGGTAGGCATCAATCTACCAGGCTTCAAACTATACTACAAGGCTATAGTAACCAAAACTGCATGGTACTGGCACAAGAACAGAGACATAGACCAATGGAACAGGACTGAGAACCCAAATATAAAACCATCCTCATACTGTCATCTGGTCTTTGACAAATTCCACAAAAAAATACATTGGGGAGAAGATTCCCTATTCAATAAATGGTGCTGGGAAAACTGGATGGCCACATGTAGAAGACTGAAACTAGACCCACACCTCTCACCTCTCACAAAAATCAACTCACGATGGATAACAGATGTAAACCTAAGACTTGAAACCATAAGAATTCTAGAAGAAAACATTGGAAAATCTCTTATGGACATTGGCCTAGGCAAAGAATTTATGAAGAATACCCCCAAAGCAATCACAGCAGCAACAAAAATAAATGAATGGGACCTGATCAAATTAAAAAGCTTCTGCACAGCCAAGGAAACTATCACTAGAGTGAACAGACAACCTACAGAATGGGCGAAAATATTTGCATGCTACCCATCTGATAAAGGGCTGATAACCAGAATCTATACAGAACTTAGGAAAATCAACAAGAAAAAATCAAACAACCCTATGCAAAAATGGGCAAAGGACATGAACAGAAACTTTTCCAAGGAAGACAGAATGATGTCCAGCAAACATATTAAAAATTGCTCAACTTCTCTAATCATCAGGGAAATGCAAATCAAAACCACAATGAGATATCACTTAACTCCAGTGAGATTGGCTTATATCAAAAAATCCCCAAACAACAAATGTTGGTGAGGATGTGGACAGATAGGAACACTCATACACTGCTGGTGGGACTGCAAATTAGTACAACCTCTATGGAAAGTAATATGGAGATACCTCAAAGAATTAAAAGTAGAACTACCATTTGATCCAGCAATCCCAGTACTGGGTATTTACCCAAAGGGAAAAAAGATATTCTCTAATAAAGACATCTGCATACGAATGTTTATAGCAGCACAATTCACAATTGCAAAGATGTGGAAACAACCCAGGTGCCCATCAGTACAGGAGTGGATTAATCAAATGTGGTATATGTATACCATGGGGTATTACTCAGAAATAAGAAACAACAGTGAATTAACACATCTGGTATTATTGTGGATGGAGCTAGAGCCCATTCTTCGAAGCGAAGTGCCACAAGAATGGAAAAACAAGCACCACTGGTACTCACCTTCAAATTGGTACTAACTGATCAATACTTACGTCACACATGGCAATAATATTCATCAGGGG
This sequence comes from Daubentonia madagascariensis, assembly GCA_023783475.1. Lineage (NCBI taxonomy): Eukaryota > Metazoa > Chordata > Mammalia > Primates > Daubentoniidae > Daubentonia > Daubentonia madagascariensis. Next base: position 30,415,312 of record JAKFHU010001035.1, on the reverse strand, counting down.
GCAGGCAGGCGGGACGGGGGTGAAGGGGATGGGAAAACTCACACCTAATGGGTGCGGGGCGCACAGTTTGGGGGATGTCCATGATTGTAGCTCTGACATGGGCAGTGCATGGGCAATATATATAAACAAAGTGTTTTACCCCCATAATATTCTGAAATAAAAAAAAATCAAAGTAAACATTAAAAAAAGAGATGCATGAAAATTCATAGTACTCCAAGGCCTCATAGTAGTGTTTATAATGTACAAATACACTAAATATTACTACAATGTAAATAAAATATTAAAGACGTGACCTGAAATACAAATAACAGAAGTATCAAACTTAAATTAGCATTACAATATTGTCTTAACACTCATTGAATATTCTATGTAGCAAAATGCATTTAGCATTAGAAATTGTAGTCTTAGTATCTAATAAGAATTTTTTATGTGTTTGAAAGCTCATTTGTAAAGTTGCAGAGGTACAATCTGTATTTTTTTCCTTCTAATTTATTTTCCAGAGGGAAGGTAAGGTAATTGTAATATAGGGAGGAAAAGAAAGGCTTACTAAATCAAATAATTTTTTATAGAATTTAAAGTAACTCATAGAAAGCATATGTTTTTGCCTACTATTACTTAAAATTCTCCATTAGAAATATATATAGAGAGATATATTGTCACATTTAATTGAAATGTTGTATATAATGGCTTCATATTGCTACATTTCTTACTTGGGCATTTAAAACAGCAGGTTTCCACAGATACCTACATTGGAGAGCAGAGTGTGTGGTTCTGAAGGAGCACTAGCTGATTGCCTAAAGAAATACTCAACAGATTTCATGTAATACCAGGCCACATATGAGTTTCCTGAGTTAAATTACTCTATTCTGAGTCGTGGCTCAAAACAGGGAAACTGAAATATGACTACTGCTATCTAGACTGTGTTCAGAAATATTCTAGGGGATTTAATGACCACTTTTTTTTTTATGTCATTTCCAGGTGTCTGTGAGAATTAATTGCGAAAACTCAATATTGGTATTCTATAGGCTGAAATTCAGGCATTGTACAATTGAGCTTCACCTTTATTACCAGTTTTAATGTCTTCTCTTATTTAAAGTCTCCACTCCTACACATTTACCTATGTTTCCCTCCTACGTTTGCTTATGTGTTTAGTTATAGAAAAGTAAATATTCCTCCTATTCACCTAAAGGAGACGATCCTGCTCTCCTTCAAAGTTCATATTAAATTCTAATTTCCCTACGAAACATCTTCTAATGATTTGTCTACGGAGAGAGTGAGTCTTAAAATCCTCTGGCATTTTTTTCCCTTTTTGTTAAGAAGTCTTTAATCACAGACTAGTGGATTCATAAAAGTTCTTCCAAATGGAATTTAAATTCCCTAAAAGCAAATACTGACACCTTTCTTTTGAACCTCTGCACAAAGCCTTGCTCATAGCAAATGTCCATCCTGACCTGACTTCTTTAAGATTCCAATCTTGACTTGGTGACACTCTGCAGATTACACACAAAAATGTAGTCCCGGCAGATGAACAATGCACAGTTTGCTTCCACTAGGAAGTAACAATCTCCAAATCTTATTGACTCACATAGAGGTATATTTCTCATTAATGGTATCTGTTGACTACAGTGGCTGCAGTGGTCACAGGTTGGGTGACTCTTGTGTCTTTTTCAATACAAACTCCAGGATGAAGCAGCAGCCCCTAATCTTGATTTACCTGAATTATAAGCAGAGAGAAAAGAACAAAAATGCTAACAGAAGCATGGGATGGTTTGTAAATCCTGTGCTTAGAATGCACAAATATGTCTTTTGCTCACATTTCATTAGTTAATGCAAGTCAAATGGCCTAGTCTGACAATAAGACAAGAAAATAGACGCTGCCTACAGAGATATGCTGAAAGCTCAGGGCAACCTATGGGGATGTAGAATCCTCTCACAGGGCAGGGGAGCAATTGTACAGTCTACCTCATTTAGGATTCACAGTGCTTTTCTTGTTCTGTGCTTGTTTCTGGACTTCCCCAATGTTGACCTTCACTTTTTCTCTAGGTCTTATACTCATATTGGTTATTTTTATTAGCTGTCGACAATTGAATCAATTCTGGAATTCATATTCTGCTTCTCCAGCTGTCTCTATTTCTGCTAGATGACCACAGGTAAAGTTCCTTGTGTTTGGTCTGTCTGTGAAGTATCTCTTACCTGTACACTAGACACTTCATCAGCAACTACTGTGTATACTCCAATGTTCAATAACTATGTATCAAATCATTGTTTAACAATTAAATTATTGTTTAACCATTGGCATTAATTTTGATTCTGGGCCCAATGCCATGGGAACTAAGGGTCCATCTTTACTTTTGAGTGCTGGGCTTAGAGCACCTGCTTGTGGCAAGAATTACCTTTGGAAGTATTAAGGGTGACAACTGTGAGATTCTGATAGAACCAAACTAAGAGAAAGAGTTTACCTCCACCATTATTCTGAGAAGTTCTTCTCTACTAACAGAACCTGAAAGAAAAAAACTAGTCAGAACATGTATTCTATACTTGATACCTCTTTTAAAATGTTGTCTTGATCAAGAGGTAAATTCTGGCCAGAATGACTTTTGTAAATTCACAGTGGTGAGATAAAATTTTGAGAGTTAAGCTAAGTGCCTACTAGAGTTTAAATTAGGCAAAATTTTTATGCCTTGGTTTTCGATAAGTTTTTCTGCAATTTTAAAATTTTGTGTTTTGGAAAAAAAAATTCCTGATATAAAGGAAAATGGTTATTGGTTCCAAAGCTATTATTAGCTTCATCTTTATGAGTTACAGTTTTACAGTTTCTGAAGTTGTTTTTCCTTACTAACAGGACCTTAACAATATTACAGTATGTAGTGTTGAATAAGATGGGATATTGGTATGTAATTATACATAATAGCAACCTGTTTTCTATCAAATACAAGAACATTTACTGATGTTCTACAGATGAATATATTACAGTTTAAAAGCAAAATGAACCTCATCAATAAGAACCTCAACAATGGAGATATAATGGTGAGCAAAATAAAATATTTTGCTTTCCTGGAACTTACAGTATATTAAGGAAGTAAGCCATTAAGAACATGAACACCAAAAAAATATATAATAATAAGTTTTGATAAATTTTCTGAAGGAAAGAACCAATCCTGTGTGAGTGTATAACCAAGAAACATCACATAGACACAGTTGTCAGGGAAAGAGTCTTAAGCTAAGGTCTAGAAGGGTGAGTTGGAGTTTAAGTAAGCAATCTGTAGAGTGAGTGTGAGGAAGGCATGTCACTTCAGGCATAGAGAATAGCATGTGAAAAGGCCCTGTGGCTGGTGATTGCATGATACATTCTAGGAACTAAAAGGCTGTGATGGCTGAGGAAGAGAATGTGAGAAGTAGAGAGTGTGACATAAAACTGGAAAGGTGGTCTAGACCCAGTGTAAGCAGGGACTAGAGCCTGCTTTGAGGATTCTGATCTTTATTCCAGGTTCAATGGGGAACCTTTGAAGGATTTTAAACAGGGGTATAATCAGGTCATATTTAAATTATTAATATTAGATTTACTTCAGCTTCAGGGTCAAAAGTCTCTGAGGCATGGTAGCATGAGCCAAATGGATGGAGGGACACAAGTAGGGAGGCCAACATGGTAGTTTAGGTGGGACTAGTGCAGGCAGAGGGGATGTAGAGAGGAGCGAACGAATTTGAGAAATATTGAGGGAGAATTCAAAGATAACTCTTTGAATTCGAGACTTGCTCAATCAGATGAATTATAGTCCTATTTAGTGAGATATGGAACACTAAAGGATAAAAATATTTCATTTCAGATTGAAGATTTTAAAGTTTTATCTCAGAAATATTGATTCTGAGGTATTATTAAGGCACCCAAGAGCAAAAAATGAGTTAGATGCTTGACATAAGTATCTGGTCTCAGCAGTACAAATTTGGAAACCATCAACTTAGGCCTTGAGGAGCTCCCCTATCTAGATAGATCAGTTACAAAGAAGTCTGAACAGTAGTGGCCAGAGAGATGGGAGGAAAACCTGGAGAATGAGGCACTGTTTTGTAGATGTCAAATGACGATATCATTGAGAGTGTAAGAGAAGGATGCTCAGTAGTGTCAAATGCTGCATGGAGAGCAAGTGTTATGTGAATCAAAAATTTTATTGTATTAAGCAATTTGAAAGTTGATTTAATGAGAATGGTTTTGATATGGTGAACTGAGTACAAGACAGATTTGAGTGGATAAAGAGCAAACGGTAAGTAAGGAAATGGATACAGTGAGTTTAGATAACTCGAGAGAAAAAATGTATCATTGTAACTAGAGGGAAATACTAGGAAGGAGGGATTTGGTTTTAGTCTCTTAAATGGTAAGAGAGTCTTGAGCATATTTAAATACTTATGGAATAATTCACTTCATTATTATTAAAAGGGGAGAGAGGGTTTATTAAATTGTAAAAGCCAGTTGTTTCCAGAATGGAAAACATGCATCCCAGAGAGATAAAAAGGTATATTAGAAACTACCAGTGTACAAAATTTATATCTATATCTCTAAATATAAATTCAGGGTGCATCCTCAAATTTATTTTTAATTTACGGTACACACCATACAAATTTTTCATTATTTAGAGTCTACATATATGAAGCTTCTGAGAAATCTGGAAAACTCTTCATTACAGGAATTCTATATGTCAAAGTAAGCCATCTAAAATTGCAAATTAATAAACACTCAACTATTCTATTTTATTTATCCCAAATTCTTCCCAAATAAATGACCTCACCTTATTTTTCTCTTCCTCCCCACATTTTTCATTATAAAAGCTGTGTCTGTAGTCAGAGGCTTCTCTAGGAAAGCAGACTTTGCTTTATTCTTGCTAGTAGAGGCAATGAAGAAGGTGTAAGAAGCAGATGTTGATGTTCAACTTCCTGGAACACAGAGGGATGAAGTAATCTTCATTTATTTTTTAAATGATCTCTCACATACTTTTTACTTTCTAATTTTTGTAAGTCTCTTAATTCTTCTTATTCAGTGGATGTATATCTTTTTTACTTCACTAGTACAATGTCAATACTATGGAAAGAAGAAAGCAAAGGCCGGGATCTGCCCATCGCTGTCTAGTTTTTCCTCTTTAGGAGCAAAAATATTTAAGAATGAAGCTTGACTGAAAGTAACATCAAGAAATAAACACCACCTTGAAAATCACTTACTTGAATATCTCTTTTTTCTATTTTGTTTTTGGTCTTATCTCTTCTTCTCTCGTACATATGCATAGCTTTTATTAAAAATTTTTCACATTCTCAGAAGTAAGACTTTCTTAATGGAGAATTTTAGATCTAATCCTAGATCCTTAACTTTGTTATTATTTTCTTGTGTAACTTTGGGTGAGATTTTCAATTTCAAATAAATTGTGGTTTTCAGACTAATGGCAGACTGTGCCCCAAATACACGCTTTACTTTGGATCATGTTTTAGGGTAGATGTGCAAAGAAAAATATATGTAATTTACATAATTAAATAATATTCTGATTTTAGTAATGCTAATAATTGTGATAATTAAAGTGAACTTTATGTTTTCTTTGATAGAACACACATAATATATTTCTACAAGATTGCTTCATTTACTTGTAATAGAAACAGTCTAATAAAATTAGCAAATATGTGATTAGCTACGAAGTGTCATTTTATGGATAATTTACTTCTGGCTATTTTTTCCCCATGATATTTATATTTCAAACAGCATTTGTAGGGAAAAGACAGAAAGATACTTCATTGCCATTTTAATCAACTGTAAAGGATGATGAGTGGGAGCTGCCTAGCTAAATAATAAGAGTTAGGACTCTCAGATGGGGAAATAAGAAATGCAAAACAGGTGGTTATATATATGTACTTAGAGGATTTACAGGAAGAAAATATGTATAGGTACCAGCTAAACTAAAGAAATTGGGCTGATAAATCTTGAGTTAAGATGAGCTTAAATAGGAGATATGTTCAAATGTTCTTGGGAGAAATGCAGGCCATTAAACCTGCCACATTGCAAATTGCTAGCTATATCCCTTATGGCAGTGCCTTCCATAGAATAAAAGGTGAACGGTGTCCTCTAGATTGGTGCAATGCTGTGGCCCAGCAGCATTCTATGCGATGCAAGTTGAATTTTGGGCATTGTTAATAACAAAAATATAATGCTTATAGATTTAAGAATTTGCCCTAAAGAAGACCAAGGGAAAATCTCTGGAATCATTGCTTCCAGGCATCAGAAATTTCCATCTTACTTTTGGAGCTGAAAGCTGGTCTTGAGTTAATGACTAACTCACTGCCTGCATTTAGGGTCAAGATTCTATTAGCTAAGGGATGATGGGATCCCATTGTGTCCTGTAAGAAATTCTCATAAAATGTTCAAATAGGAAGACAATATTTCAGTGTACCAAAAAAAAATTTGGAAAGATTTCCATGCATCTTTTTCTTTTTATCACCATATTAATAGATTTATCTGCACAAAGTAAATTCTTTGTGTTGGTGTGGTGGTAGATATCTTCTCGAGCAGATTGCTGATGATTTCAAAATTCAATCCTATGTCTGGCATTCAATTGACTTTACAACAAATATGGCAAGTAGTTTATATGAGTGAAATTGTGTATGCCCCTTCTAAACAATGAAGAGTCTGAAAAATTTTCTGTTGAATAAAATTTCGACTATGTCAGTTTAAATACATCAAAGGGTATTATTTATACACTGATTAGAATCTTCTCTTAGGATAGAACTAGAAAAGAATGATTTTGTTAGGCTTTTGCAACTCCTAATTTTTAAAAAATGTTCAACTTATTTTACTTGTCTTGATGTAGATTTAATTTTAGCCATTTGAAAAGACTGAGACAAAATGAGATATGTAATAATGAGATGATATATATCAAAGTTAAGAGTTGAAGGGGACCTTGGTCATTATCTAGATCTGTGCTGTCCAATATAGTAGCCACTACCATCTGTAGCTATCAAGCGCTTAAAATATGACTAATTCTAATTGAAACATGCTGTAAGTATAGAATACACATCAAGTATTAAAGATTTTACATGAAAAAAATCTCAATTTTATATTGATTAGGTGTTGATATAATACTTTGAATACATTAAATAAATCATATTATTAAAATTAATTTTATCTATTCTTTTTCCTTTTTCAGTGTTGGTTCTAGAATATCTAAAGTTACATATGTGTCTCACTTTATATTTCTATTAGAGATCACTGCTCTAGGTCAACCTTCTCATTTCACAATTTAGAAAACCAAGTATAGGTACTAATTGATTAGATTCCCTAATTTCCAGTCTAGTGATAGTCACACTGTACTACATTTGTGCAGGGCTTCAATACGTTTGATATATATTGTATTATTTGATTTTCATAGCAACCCAGTAAGGAACAGAGATTAGGAATTATAAGTTCCAATTTATAGAGTAAGCACAGAAATTTAAATGAATTGGTAAAGGTTGCATGTCTATTAAATGGAGAGCATGAGTCTAGACCTAATCTTTCATGACTACTATATAATGTAATGTATTATCACCAGTTATTATGAGTGAAGGGATCACTGTAGGTGAACAGCCAATTTTATTTATCGTAACTTGTGAGGAATTAGAGAGATCCAGCAATATTCTTTAAAGTCCCTATTTTTATAGTTATTATCAATCTTTTTTGATACATTATGAAAACTAGAAGAGGTAAAAAAAAACCACACTATATCCATATTTCAACAAATTATTTGATAAAATTTCCAAAAGATGTTTGAGGATAATATTGTAAAATGTGAATTATTTGGTTAAAATCTGAATGTCTGGACTTTCTTTAAAAGTCAGAACATCTGCTAATATTGGGGCAGCATAATTATGAGTAATTGCATGGGATAGTATCATAGCTGCCCTGTATGAACATTATCATTTGACACCCTCCCCACTGTCCTCTAATGTGTTAAAAGTATTCCTTAGCTACATTATCCTATAGATGTTTGGGTTTGTGATCTCTGGACTTAATGCTGTCAAAAGTATCATACTTTCTAACTCCCAGTGCCTCTGATCCATCTATTATGCTGCAATTATCTGATTGGCTTGTGAGCCTCATACTTGAAAGCTACTCAATGACTAGTTATAGATGATACTATCATTTTTTATACATCATGCATATAACTAATGTGCTTTTTCTAAGCTTCAGATTTATTATCTTTGTGAGTTTGCTGAATGCATTGTGTTTACAACATTTTCATGTCTCTTAACATTGTTTATGTTCTTCTTCTGATGCTTGCTGTGTTTTCAATATATTTCATTCTTTTGACCAATACATAGTTCCTTATTGACCATTTCATCAAACGGATGTGCATTAGCATGGTTTCCAAAGTTCTGCATGAATAGTTCCCCACACACTGTTCTTCCTTGTTTTCTCATTATACTCCAACACAGAGATTCAAGTACAGACATACGGGTCTCCTTCCTGTAGCTCCCCGTTGAGCTATGGTATAGTGCTGTGGTCCTCAAAAACCAGTCAGTGCCTGCCTTTCCCACTATGTATAAAAGTCTTATTCAAATATATATAGACTTCTCTATCTTTATGCCAGATTTACTGAATCAAAATCATCGGGGGCAGGATTTATATGTCTGCCACCTAGCATGGTGCGTAACATTTATCCTGAAACCAAAACATCTAGATTTGAATCTTGGCTTCTATAGGTATTAGCTTTGTGACCAGGGTAAATCACTTAACCTCTCCATGCCACAGTTTCCTAATTTATGAAATGGAATTAATAATAATTCCTACCTTAAAGAGTTGCTGTGTGGATTAAATGAGGTAATATCTATAGAGTGTTTATAACACTTTCAGGCACAGTAAGCACTATGTAAGCATGTATTAAATAGATAAATCAGAAGTTGTCCCATATGATTCCAACACAAACAAGCTTTGGAAACCAATGGGACTGAGAGAAGCAGCTGCATCATGCTTGGCTCATTTCTCATTTAAGATCTGTCCTCCGACTTCCAGCTCTTCTCCGTAGGGTAGTGGCATCCCCAGGGGATGCTTTTGCAAGTATGAGGAGGCACTTTCAGTTGTCACATGACTGGACAGGGCTGTGAAGAGGGAGATATTACATATTCTTCAGTGTGAGGATGATCTTGTACAATAAATAAACATTCCGCATCCTCATCATATTTAAATAGCCACTGGTTATTCTTGTAAATGGAAATCCTGTTCCTAATTATTTGAGACCAGAATTTAACCCTCTTACCCTGAGGAAACCAAAGTTTTGTTTGTCTTGCAGTCCTAGTACACATTAAATTTTTTTATGCGTATAACTAACATATAAACCAGGGGAAGATTTGTTTTTCTTTGCAGTTTTATGAAGAGTCACTCACCACTTTAGAAACACCTCTGACATCCATGCCTCTCCTGATTTTCTTGGCACAAACACCTTTGTAGTTGCCTCATATAGGATCAGCTTCTGACTCTCCTTCATCTTGTCTTCTAGTGTGTATGCGTCTGGTCAGTTTTATTTTGAAATATATATTATTTGTTAATAAATTAGTTTTGCTTTATTCTCTTTTATGTTGCAGATAAGACATTATATTAATTTCCTTGAAATTATATACATTGTTAGATTTTATTACCTATTAGTTTCATTTCAGGGTAATGGGGTATCATTAAATATTTGTTATAAATAAAAGGCATGATGTCTGATAGGCTTGAGATTCAAAACTCAGATCTAGAAGGAATTTCCTAATCAACTTCTCTCAGGGCTAGATAACATAGCTTTCTTTCAGAATACACATAACACTTACACTAAATTAATACATGCTTATTTCAAGCTATTTTGGCATGTTTTAGATGCTTTTAATGGGAACGTATGTTCTGTCTCATCAAGTAGATTTTATATTCTTGAAGGAAAGAAAATGTTGCCTTGATTCCTTTTGTATCTTTTCACAGCAGGCATTCAATAAGTGGTGTTGACAGCTTGACTCAAGTTTAAAGAGAAGCAGGAAAATTCAGAGAGTAGAGTCAGAAGTTTAAAGTAAATTGAAAATAGAGTGCCTGAAAAATGTTAGTTCACCAGAAGAAAACCCGCAAAGCTAACGGAAACAGAGAAACAGAGAATGCCCTCAGGGCTATAATAGGAAATGTGCTGTTGAGGCACCTGGAAAATTCAGCTGTGAAAGATATATGCAGTTGTATCCTATCTTGGGAAAACCCAATATAAAGCATCAAAAATTTAAAAACAAAAACAAAACCAGGTAAATTAGAAGATTTTGTCTCTGTGGTGTAAGGGGAACACCAATTATATAAACATTATGATTGAGTATCTGCTATGTGTCCACAACTTTTACATTAACAAGTAGAGACTTTTCATTAGCTTTAAGCATTCACTTAAAATAGATTTGGATATGCTTAAAGTAGGGTTCAGCTTACAAAGCATTTATTTTATTCAAGATTTTTTGGTAGCACAATGATTTTAAAAACTAAATGGACCATTATGTTGAATAAAGCTAGGCAATGATTTTATTGGAAGTCCTGAAGATCAGGAAATATAAAATTCACCATGATAAAATATATATCATACTATCTTTTATGATTCTATCTTAAACAAGTATTTGGGCAAACAAATACACAAAGAGAGAATAAACACACTGAAGATTCTTTTAGTTGAAAGCAGATGAGCTATGTGGCCTAAGCTGGGATGGAATGTTTACTTAGTTGATTGACAATGAATGTAACTTGAAAGCAACCTGACTATAATCGATCATGATGACAGAAAGCCTCTCATCAGTGATTGGGTGTTGCTCCAATCCAAGGTACTGATACCATGGCCTATGCTTGCTTTCGATCATCATCATTAGGTTAAAAACTGCACAGATCTTCAGATGATTGAAGATCTATGGAGTTTATACACACACACACACACGCATGCATACACACATACACATGTACACAAATATAAATACAATTTTAACTATACTTATATAGCAATCTCTATTTTTAGAAAGGAAACAGAAGAAAAATGTAGAAAATAAAATAGTTAACTTTTAGTTCAATATGGCTTACTTTTCCTACCAGCCCAAAGCTCATGAAAACATATAAAAAAGAAAATAGGATACAAAGGAATTTTGAAAAGCTGGGCAAGAACCACCAAAAAACTAGAACAGTGCTGCATTTTTAAAGAAATAGAATAAGTGGTAGACAATGAAATGCAAGATTTCTGAAGAGTGCACACTGGGGAAAGAGAGGTGCTCAAAAACTACGTTTTTCCCCAGACATAAGCTTTCAAGAAGGAGGCCATATGAGGTCTGCTTGGTAATTAATTAAAAGGCTGTGTTACACTTGTGCCAGTTGTATTAATCAGGCTCCTAAGTGTATTTCCAAGTGAAACAGATAAGGGTTTGGATGGTTCACAGAATTGCAGAAGGCTGGAGAACTAGGGGGAGCTGGGCTGCCAGGAGCAGCACCCAAATCCCAGACGCAGGAGTGGCCTTATTATGAAACTTCTCTTACCTCTTTCCTCATTCAGGTAGAATTGTAATGATTGGCCATTGAGCCATTTCTGTTCCAGGATGCTAATTTTGCAGGCATGTGTATGGGTCTTCCCTTTCAGATCACCAAATCTTGAATGATCCTCCAAAACATCAAAGAAAAAAGTAGAATAAAAAACTAAAGCATAAATAAGAAAGAGAAAAGAAGAAAAATAGAAATAAGAAAACATAAAAAGATTGTGCATCCATTATTTTATTAAAATACTGAAATGGATTTGCTAAAATATTTAACCATGCTGACTCATCTTTCAGGGCCTCTCATCTTGTTGCCCCCTGCACGCATGACGTTGTTTCATAGCACTCAGCAAGGACTGGTGATGGCACAGCCTTTGGTAACAATGGACATCCGCCACTACCCAGGCAACAGGCACAGTGTAGGGTGATTAGCGTAGACATGAGGAGGGGTGAGCATGGTAAAATCCTTGCAGAATTATTGGAAAGTGTAAGATATAATAACAAACGTGAATATATTTAGACTACAAACTACCTCGCTGTCCCTCTCTCACACACAGCCACCCACCAACCCACCTCAGGTGCTATGCCACTAACACCATCTCTTCCAACAACAATACTACTAAATGCTAATAAAAATTATGGTGACTACAGTAGACATAATGATGGTACTTGGCATTTACTGAGTGCTACCTATGTCTTGGGCACTAACGTAAGCTGTTCATATGCTTTAAGTCATGGAAATCCTTCCAAAAATTCGTTCAGGGAAATTCAACTACCTTCCAAGGACCCACGGAGACAAGTTCTACTAATTCTCCTTCTTGTGTGGGCTCTACTAATGGGGCAGAAAAGTTGGGGCAAATGGTAGGGCAATAGTGATATCCATTGAGTCTGAAACCCAGCACACAGGCTCCGGAGCCCATTCTCTGAGCTATAATATGAGAAGTACAACTATACAGTTCTATACGTCAACAGACCTGAGGCAATACCACCGTCACTACTAGCAAAAATACTTTTACAATACTGCTAATGACTATGCTGAGTGTAGTAGAGAAAAGGATGATAGTTCGCATTTATTGAGGGCTATCTATGTTTTGGGCACTAGTGGAAGTACTTTACATGCTTCATCTCATCTAAGCCTTTCAACTACCCACTGAGCAAGCTCAGTGAACTTCCAACATACCACTCACGCAAGTTGTAATGACATTGCCCTATCGTTCCTGCCCCAATTTCTCTGGGCCCTGTTTCTAGTATTGAGTTTAAAACTAGCAGGCTGACTCCAGAGCCCATGTTGTCAGCTACAATGTGAGAGGGCATGAACATCTGGCTCCAGACATCAATAGACCTGAGGCAATGATTCGGGGCATCTTGGCCAGTTGAGCCCTGAACACGTAACCTTGGTCATTACCTCTCAGGAGAAGCCTGGCGGAAGCTGGACCCTAAGCAGCAATGGCCATTCCACCATTACCCAGAGGCAGAGCACAGGGCAGAGATATTACTGTAGTGACGGATGAGGAAGGGGTGAAAATGTTCAGAAACCATGTAGAATTACGGTGAAGCATAAGAAATAATAACAAACCTGAGTACTTTTTGACCACTGGGTCTCTCTCTGTCTCTCTTTTTCTGTCTCTCTCTGACACAGATGCAAACACCCAGCCACCAATCTCAGGCGCTATTCTGCTACATCTGGCACTACTTACAACAACACTACTGTAATACTATTAATGATATTGGTGACCGTGGTACTGATAATGATGCTAGTTGGCATTTCCTGAGTGCTAACTACGTCTTGGGCACTGGTTCTAGCACATTCCATACTTTGTCTCATCTAAGCCTTCTGAAAACCAGCAGTGGCAAGTTCTACTAACATCCACCCATTGAGGCAAGTTTTGCCGTTTATTCCCCTCACTTTTCAGAGAAAACACGGCAGAAAAGTGATGGTAAAAGAAAGGGCAATATTTAGTAGAATGGAGATGGAGACTCAACAGGCAGGCTTCAGAGCCATTTTCTAGGCTACGATAAGAAAGGGCAAAACTCTCCAGCAATAAACGTGAACAGAGCTCACTCCTCCTTCGGGGCCTCTCATCTTGTTGCCCCCTGCACGCATTACCTTGATTCTTAGCCCACAGCAAGGACTGGTGACGGCACAGCCCTCTGTGACAATGGTCATCCGCCCCTACCCAGGAAACGGGCACAGTGTAGGGTGATTAGCGTTGTTAGATATGAGGGAGTTGTACATGGTAAAATCCTTGCCGAATTTTGGTAAGTGTAAGTAATAACAACAAACGTGAATATATTAAGACCATGAACTCCGTCTCTGTCTCTCTCTCACACACAGCCACCTGCCAACCCACCTCAGGTGCTATGCCACTACTGCCATCTCTTCCAACAACACTACTATTAAATGCTCCTAAAAATCATGGTGTCATAGAGATAATGATGCTACATGGCCTTTACTGAGTGCTACCTATGTATTGGGCACTACTGTAAGCTGTTCAAATGCTTTTACTCCTGGAATGCCTTCCAACAAGCCATTCAGGGAAATTCAACTACCTTCCAAAGACCCACGGAGACAAGTTCTACTAATTCTCCTTCTTGTGGGGGCTCTACTAATTAGGTGGTAAAGTTGGGGCAAATGTTAGGACAATAGTGATATTCATTGAGTTTGAAACCCATGTCACAGGCTCCGGAGCCTCGTGCAGTGCACAGGGCAGGGATGTTACTGTACAGATGGATGAGGAAGGGGTGAAAATGTTCAAAAACCATGTAGAATTACAGTAAAGTGTAAGAAATAATAGCAAACCTGAGTACTTTTTGACTACTGGGTCTCTCTCTCTCTCTCTCTCTCTCTCTGTCTCTGACATACACGAGAACACCGAGAAACCCATCTCATGCGCTATTCTGATACTTCCTGCACTACTTACAACAACACTACTGTAATACTACTAATGATATTGGTGACCGTGGTACTGATAATGATGCTAGTTGGCATTTCCTGAGTGCTAACTATGTCTTGGGCACTAGTTCAAGCACATTCCATACTTCGTCTCATCTAAGCCTTTGAACATACAACAGTGGCAAGTTCAACTAACATCCACCAACCCATTGAGGCAAGTTTTGCCGATTATTCCCCTCACTTTTCTGACCCATTTTCTCTGAAATTGGTCAGAATTTCAGAGAAATTGGGTCAGAAAAGTGAGGGTAAAGGAAAGGGCAATATTTAGTAGAATGGAGATGGAGACTCAACAGGCAGGCTTCAGAGCCATTTTCTAGGCTACGATAATAAAGGGCACAAGTCTGTAGCTCTAAATGTAAACTGAGCGACTCATCCGTCGGGGCCTCTCAATTTGTTCCCCCCTGCACGCATTACTTTGTTTCGTAGCACTCAGCAAGGACTGGTGATGGCACAGCCCTATGTGACAATGGCCATCTGCTACTACCCAGGCAACAGGCACAGTGTAGGGTGATTAGCTTTGTTAGATACGAGGAAGATGTGAGCATGGTAAAATCCTGGCAGAATTATTGAGAAGTGTAAGATACAATAACAAACGTGAATATATTTAGACTATGAACTCCCTCTCTGTCTCTCTGTCACACACAGTCACCTGCCAACCCACCTCGGGTACTATGCCACTACCGCCATCTCTTCCAACTGCAATACTACTAAATGCTACTAAGAATTATGGTGACTGTAGTAGAGATAATCATGCTAATTGGCCTTTACTGAGTGCTACCTATGTCTTGGGCACTAATTTAAGCTGTTCACATGCTTTAACTCATGGAACACCTTCCAACAAGCCATTCAGGGAAATTCAACCAACTTCCAAAGACCCACAGGGACTAGTTCTACTAATTCTCCTTCTTGTTTGGGCTCTACGAATGGGGCAGTAATGTTGGGGCAAAAGTTAGGACAATAATGATAACTGTTGAGTTTGAAACCCAGCACACAGGCTCCAGAGCCCATTCTCTGAGCTGTAATTTGAGAAGGTACAACTATACAGTTCTGTACGTCAACAGACCTGAGGCAATACCACCGTCACTACTAACAAAAATACTTCTATAATACTACTAATGATTGTGCTGACTGTAGTAGAGAAAATGATGATAGTTCGCAATTATTGAGGGCTATGTATGTCTTGGGCACTAGTTGAAGCACTTTACATCCTTCATCTCAACTAAGCCTTACAACTACCCAGTGAGAAATCTCAACGAACTTCCAACATAGCACTGACACAAGTTCTAATGACATTTCCCTATCATTCCTGCCCCAATTTCTCTGGGACCTGTTTCTAGTACAATTGAGTTTAAAACTAGCAGACTTGCTCCAGAGCCCATGTTCTCAGGTACAATGTGATAGGGCACAACAATGTGGCTCCAGACATCAACAGACCTGAGGCAAAGATTTTAAAATTGGCATTTTTATCTTGACATTTTCAATAATTATCTCAAAAAACAGTATTAGGGTCTGCCAGATAGCATGAGTTTAGACATTTGGGAAATAATAACAATTTACCATTTTATAAGAGCTTTCCCAAGTATTATTCAAAAATCCTCTAAGGTGGGTATCACAACCCTTAATGAACAATATAGAATCTGAGGTACTATAATTTACCTAAATTCACGTAACTATTGGTGAAGTCTGGGATCTGAACCGAGACATTCTGATCTCTGACTGTGTGTGCCTAATCCTTACAGTATGACTTTGTCCTGGGAGTATTGAACATGCTATTCCCCAGATTAGGAGAGGCAGCTTGCCTTCTGGTATTATTCTATCATAGTGTTTACTTGGTCTAGCTCTTAGACCCGTGGAAGAAAAATTTCAAGTGACTGGGATGTTACTGTTAGTCCATTTTTTCCCAAAACTCTAGGCGTCCACCTACCATCACCTTTTATTTCACTAGGTGAGGGCTGGGCCATGCTTAAGTCACTCTACACTCAAGAACTGCTCCTTGGTTGCATCTGTGTTCACCTTGGTC
Organism: Daubentonia madagascariensis; assembly: GCA_023783475.1. NCBI lineage: Eukaryota > Metazoa > Chordata > Mammalia > Primates > Daubentoniidae > Daubentonia > Daubentonia madagascariensis. The sequence continues at coordinate 30,398,831 of JAKFHU010001035.1, read as the reverse complement.
TAACTAAATATTAGTTGAGTGAAGATGAGAAACAATGCCCTAGATTTGTCTTTTTTCTGTAGAAAGCCATTCTAACATTGTCTTCTCTAGATTTTACAACCTTTAATTCCCCTCACAAATGTTCTCTCCTTTCTTTTTTTTATTTATTCTTTTTATTGTTCATCTCTGTACCATCTCATGTTTCACTCTAAATTATGTTCTGTTTAAAACATATGGATCTGGAATGGTCTTTTCTCTTGTTGAAATTTCATTTTATTGCATGTTAAACTATATGGGTCACAAGGAGAATCTGCCAATTATTCCTCACCTAGAAATTTGAATTATAGTTAAAATAGGTGTTCCTTTATAGGACGAGTTACTATAGTGAAGAGAACATTGAAGTTGGTGGTGATAAAGAGAGAGACTGAAGAGTTTGATCTTGGAAAAATGAAGCACTGTTGTATGGGTCCTTACCTGCTAGTGAACACATGGCTGAGTTCCTTATTTCTTTTGGTCTCGGTTGCTTCTCTCTTAAAACAAGGATTAGACTAATTTTTCAGTAATATTTCATCTAGTTTTAATATTGTCTGATGTAGAAGTGACTTCCCATATAATCTTATTCAGTTGTAAAGTGGTATAATTTTGTTAACAAAGAAAGCATTTTGTTATTAATTCTAGATGTCTCGCTATTGTTTCCTGTCTATGTCTAAAGACCTCTGTGCCATTAAAAACATTTTTATTTGATTTTATCTCCAAAGACTTATTTTACTTAAAATCCATTTGGCCTTTGGTTCATTTCCAATTTATTATGATCATTCTTTTTTTTTTCTTTTATTTAAAAAATCTTCCTATATGTGGAGTTGTTTTCCTTCTATATTTTCATTCAAAACATTGATTAGGATTAAAGCATGTGAGTCTTTCACCTGACCTCTGTGGATTGAGGGGTGGCTTTTTAGGAATGATCGATGCAAAATATATATGAAGTTGGATCTCACTTTTCACCAACACTCCAAGGCTGTGAATTCAGAGGCCAGAAATAAGATTTTCCACAGTCCTTTGAAGAACTTCAACTATTTCACTTAATTGTATATTTTTGTACACAACATTCATAAAATGAAACTGTTTAACTTATGACTTATACAATTTAACTTATAAGTAAAACAAGGGCATTATGAGGTATATTTCAATAAAATTATCTGATCTTTAGAAATATGAAAATGCATATTAAATAAATGCATTATATTATATTTTATGGTCACCTTAATGAGAAAATGTTGCATCCATCAAAAAGAACAGGATACCATATATAATGAAAAAAGTACAAAAATAAACTGTTAGAAAGAACAGAAAAATCACAGAATATGTAAATTAATAGAAAAGTAATATTTTTAAAAATGTACTTACAGACATGAATTTTTAAAATGAATGTCTAGCACAATGAATGGAAAAGTGTTCACACCAAAGCATATAGTTGTGAAATTTCACAACAGTGGGGACAAAGAGAAGATCCTAAAAGCTTCCAAAAAGGGAGAAAAAAGCAGGTCCCATACAAAAGGTGAACAAGTATATCTGGGCCAGTAAATCACACAGCTGGGAAGTGCGACTTAATTCCATGTTCCACTTCATGGAAGTGAAGAGGAGAGACATTACTGAAATGTAAACTTTCTTTCCAATTGGCTCAATAGGTTGGCTCAATATCCAAGGCAAACCTGAGCCTGCAAGTGAAGGTTATCAGAGAGTGTGGAAAGCTTGGTGAAGTGAGCCAAAAGGGACAGTAACAGCTACTAAGCACAAGGCAGACCTGGGAACACAGAGATGCAAGGCACAGACACAAAGCAGAATGAAGCAAATCTTATATATGAGGATCTAGCTAATATTGAAAGGGCAGAGAGAAAGGTGGCATTTAAGTCAAACCACAATGAAGCAAAGCCTCGGTTCATTCTCTGTATATTTCTAAACTCTGTGTGTGTGCACTTGTGTGTGTGTTTGGATGGGTGAGTGATGATGTTTTGTTAGATGAAGGAACCATTGAGGGAATGAATATGAAGCAGAGTTGGTCCCTTGGTTGGGTTTGGAGAAAGCTGTAACTCTCCAGAGCAATTTAGAAAGGCCAAGGAAGAGGGAGGTCCAGTACTAAAACTGGGACTGTCCCCGGCAAAGAGGGATGAGTTGGTCACCCAAAGTGAAGCTCCAGAGAATCTCAGGACGAACAGATAAATGCAGGGTTGAGACAGGGATAGAAAGAAGAGTAACAGAGGGAGAAGAATAAGAGTAAAATGGAACTAGCCAGAGGTCGGGAGCAGAGTCCAGGATAAGCTGGCCTTTGAGTGAGCCCTTTAGTCCAGGGGCTGAAAGGCTGAGCTTGGAGCTGACATGGCGCAGACTCAATGTGGAGTGTGCACAAGAGAGTGTGGACAGCTCTAGTCGGCCCTTTCTCAGATTTGAGTATGTCTACACATAAAATAAAACAGACAAAATTTCAGATCTACTTTTTCTCAGAATTAATCGGTGGCACAAATGAGTTTAGTCAAAAATTAGGTTATTCTAGATATGAGGATTCATGAGGTTTGCCTTTTGATTCTGCCTCTTTGGACCTATGTACCACAGAGAACCATCACTATCACTAGAAACCAAACGCCCCCGTCAGAACTCTGCAGTGACGCACGCGTTCTGTGCTCTGTCTCCCTCTGGTGCTCTCCTCGGGCCCATGCTTCATTACCTTTTGAAATTCCCAAGGACACAGTTCATTTTCATAAGTACAAGATGTGACAGAAATTTAACAAAGGCCCCACGACATTGGCTGCTGTCAGAAAAATGCCTGATTGGTCTATCTGCTAAAGAATATGCCAGAACACAGCCCTACACTGAAATCTCCAAGGCTGGTTTTGAAAGATCTGCTGAGCCAGGGGGTCTGGCAATATATGCTCTAAGAAGAGAATACTAAACTAGAAATTGAAGCACAATTTGAAATTGGATTTGAGCATTTCCCTTTTCTTTCTTACATAGAGAAAGTATAAGCTCTTTTTGTATATGACTGCCACGTTTTTGTTGTCGACACTGTGAGACCTGATGCCATGATTTTTCATCATCTAATTTACCTGAGCAGTTCTGCATTTTGAAATGGTGTTATTATTCTCTGCACTGGCTCTTCATTTCATGTGCCACGTGGGATTAACTGGAAATAATATTTTTAAAATTTAGGTATCTGAAAAAGTAACAAAGAAAATGAAATATGACTTAGAAAAGCAGGATAATGCCTTTGAGGGAAAATAAATGATAAAAAAATTCAAATACTCAATGGGAAAGTAAAAGTTATAGAGAAATAATGCTACAGGATATTCATAAATGAAAAATAATAAATTAGATATTGAAATAAAACATTTTTTATTTTACAAAGGGCAACTGCAAATTAGAATATATTTCATATCTCCCATTATGGTTGAGCCTATTGTTTTCAAAGTCACTGATGAGACTTAAAACAGACTATCGTTTCTTTAAATAGATTCAAGTCTGGATAACCTTGGAGCTCTTAAACCATTTGCATTTTGCCATCTGCTTTGCATGTTTCTTAACTTAATATGCATATCTCAGAATTGATTCAATTTACAAGCTCCTTCAGGAAGACATGTGCTACTATTGTATTGCAGAAATGATGATATTCAATAGTCTGTACAACATAATATGAAAGGACAGCATGGAAAGAATACTAGACAAAGAGTTAGGTGACTTCAATTCAGTCACATCATAATTACTAACTCTGTGACCTTGAACAACTCATTGAAACCCTCCTGGCTTTAGTTTTCTCACGTGTAAAATGAATTAGTCAGTCTCTGAAAGTTTCCAGATCCAAAATTCTCACAAATACATCCTCTTCTTATTTGAAGAAAGACTTATAATCTCAATTAAGAAACAAATATCATCTGGAGTCCTTTTCCCCTTTTTTGACGTGTGTATTTAGAAACAACCCAAGTGCCCATCAGTACGTGAATGGATTAATAAAATGTGATATATGTATACCATGGAGTACTACTCAGCCATAAAAAAATGGTGAACTAATACCTCTTGTATTAACCTGGATGGAGCTGGAGACCATTCTTCTAAGTGAAGTATCACAAGAATAGAAAAACAAACACCACATGTACTCACCATTAAATTGGAACTAATTGATCAACACCTATGTGCACATATGGAAATAACATTCATAGGAAATCAAGCAGGTGGGGAGGAGGAGGGGATGGGTAAAATCATACCTAACGGGTACAGTGCACACTATCTGGGGGATGGGCACAGTGCAAAAGCAATTTATGTAAACAAATCATTTGTTCCCCCATAATATTCTGAAATAAATTAAAATAAAAAGACTTTTCAATAGTTTCAGATGAAATAGTCACAGCCCTGTTACAAATACAACTAGAGGATATAAAGGCTCCGTATTTTTAAAAAGGGGATGAAAAATTTAAAGTCAATATGAGTTTAAATATATCATTAATCACAACAATGGTAAATATAGGAAACTTCTTTGCTGAGAGTTTCTTGCTGAGAGAAAGAGAGAGGCTACAAAAACAAAAACTAAATCCAGCCGTAAGCTGTTTGTAAAGGACATTCCTATAATAAAAAGTAAAGATATAGAAAGTTTGAAAGGTACATGATAAAAAATATATATCTAAAAAATTCAAGTCAAAGGAGAGTTGGTATTGCAACATTATCAGAATGGATAGACTTAAAGACAAATAAATGGAATAGAATTTATTAAAATGGCTAGGGGTAATGAAGGTTATCACTTAATTATAAAAACAACAATTCACCATTCAGTAATAACAACCCTGAACCCTGAACCCACCCAACAATGTAGCCTCAAACATATGAGGCAAAAATTGGCAAAATTACCAAAATTTGCCAAAACTGAATTCTGAAGTGATGTTTTTTATACATGGATAGATCAAGCAGACAGTCTAATAAACAACCTGAACTGATAGACTTATGTAGAATCTTGCAGCCAACATTGTGAAAATACTTATCCTTTTCCAAGGCAACATAACCTGTTCACAAAAATCTATATGGAATCCTTGCATATCCTCATGTTTAATAGAAATGGTGAATGTGGCTATCCATGACTTATTCCTGATTTTAGAGGGAAAGCAATCTTTTACCAGTAACAGTGAAATTAAGCTATAATGAATATAGGTTTTACACTGATCTCTTTATTGGGTTGAAGAAACTCTCTCTTAATGCCTATTTTCCTGACAGTTCCATAAATGTATCTTCAAATTTTCTAAGACATTTTCCTGCATCTTTGAGATGATGTGGTATTTTGTTAATTTTTTCAATGTAGTGAATTATGTTTCTTGATTCTTCAATGACAAAGCATCTTTGCATTCCCAGGGAAAACTTCATATGTTATCCTTATATATTGTTGGATTTTATTTCCTGTAAATTGTTAAGGGTTTTTGCATTTATATGCATAAAGGATATCAGTCTATGCTTCCTTTATTTATAATGTCTGTGTCCGATTTTGTGTCGGGGTGATGCTAGCTTCATAAAATGATATGGGAAGTTTTCGCTCTTATTCTGTTTCCTGAAAGAGTGTATGTGGTTGGTATTTCATCCATAAATGCCTGACAGAATTTACTATTGAAGACATAAGGTCCCTAAGCTTTTTGTGGAAAGATTTAAATCTTTTTTATTTTATGTGTTTAAGGTGTACAACATGGTGTTTCGATATGCTGATAGTGAAATAGTTACTATAGCCAATCAAATTAACATACCCATTATCTCACGTAGTTAACCCCCAGTTTTTTGTGGTAAAAGCACCTAAAATCTATTTACTCTCTTAGCAAATTTCCAGTATTTCCTTATTGTTACAATACAACATTATCAATTATAGTTCTCACTGTACATTAAATCTCTAGACTTATTCATCTTATTAATATATAACTGCAACTTTATGTCCTTTACCTATATCTTCCCTGCCTCCCTGCCTCCTTGGTAACTACCCTTCTACTCTGTTTCTATGTATTCGACTTTTTTTCTTTTTATAAAAAAATTCCCATATAAGTGAGATCATGCAGTATTTGTCTTTCTGTGTCTGACTTATTTCACTTAGCATAATGTGTTCCAGTTTTCATCCGTGTTATTGCCAATAATAGAACACTTAGATTGTTTCCATATCTTGGCTATTGTGAATAATGCTTCAAAGAATATGGGAGCACAGATATCTCTATGAGGCGCTGATTAAATCAAATTAAAAAGCTTCTGCGTGGTAAAGGAAACAATCAACAAAATGAAAGGGAGCCTATGGATTGAAAAATGGGTAAAGAACCTGGATAGATATTTCTCCAAAGAAGGCATATAAATGGCCAATAGGTATAAGAAAATGTGCTCAACATCACTGATCATCAGGGAAATTCAAATCAAAATGACAATAAAATATCACCTCATACCTGGCAGGATAACTATTAATATTATCAAAAAGACAAGAGATATCAAGTGTTGGCGAGGATGTGCAGAAAAAGGTACTCTTGTGCACTGCTAGTAGGAATATAAATTGATGCAGCAATATGGAAAACCATATAGAGGTTCCTCAAAAATATTAAAAATAGTACTGCCATATTACCCAGCAACCCCTCTTCTGGAAATATACTCAAAGGAAATGAAATCAGCACCTCATAGAGATTTCTGTGGGAAAATTTTTGATAGAGAAATCAATGTTTTTGATATGAGGCTATTTAGGTTTTTTATGCCATCTTGTATGAGTTTTGGTTTGCTGTGATTTTCTAGCAGTTTGTGTTTCTCTTAAAGGTAGAATATGTTGTCATTTAATTGTTAAAATTGTCATTTATTATATTTTTAATATCTGTGGGATCTTTATTAATGTCTTCTCTTTAATTTCTAGTAATTTGTATTCTCTTTTTTCATGATTAGGCTGGGAAGATATCCATTTCTTTTTTTTTGTTTTTTTTTTTGGCCATGTCAAAGAAAAAGCTTTTGTTTTAACTGATCTTTCTGGGGTTTTTTTGTTTTGTTTTCTATTTTGTTGATTTCCAATTGTTTATCTATTATTATTTTCATTATACTAATTTATGTTTAATTTCCTCTTCTTTTTCCTCCTTCTTTTTCTTAAGTGGAAAGGTTACCTTATTTATTTTTAGACCTTTTTTATTTTTTCATATAAATATTTAAGGCTATAAATATCTCTCTAAGCACTGTTTTAGCTGCATCTTACAAATATTGATGTTTTGGTGACTTCATTTTTATGATGTTCAAGGTATTTTCTAATTCTTTTTGTGATTCTTTCTTTGACATATTCATTTAGAGGTCCAACTATTTGAGATTTTTCCAGATAGCATTTTCTTGTTTTTATATTAGCTCCATTGTTGTCAGAGAACATATTGTGAACTTGAATCTTTTTAAATTAATTGAGTTTTGTTTTATGGCCCAACATATGGTCTATTTTGGTGGATGAGTCATATTCAATTAAAAATAACATACATTGTACTGTCCTTTGGTAAAGTGTTCTATAAATAAGTATTAATTAGGTCAAGTTATTTGATTGGTGCTGCTCAATCTTCTGCATCCTCACTGATAGTCTGTCTACACAGTCTGTCATTACTAAGATACAGGTGTTGATATATCCAATTACAGTGTTAGATTTTTTTCTTTCTCCTTTCAGTTCTGCCAGATTTTGCTTCATAAATTTTGAAATTCTGTTTAGGCACTTACAATGTAGGATTGTTGTATAATATCTTCATTAGGAATTGACCCATTTATCATTATGAAATGTCTCTTTTTATCTCTGTTAATATTCCTTGATTTGAAGTTTACTTTACCTAATTGTATCCACTACAGCTCTCTGAATATTAGTATTTGCATCATACATCTTTTTTCATCCTTTTACTTTTGTCCTATTAGTATTTTTATACTTGAAATGAGTGTGCTTAAAGTGTAGATAGGATATAGTTCATTATTGCTTTTTTGTCCAGTTTGATAATCTCTAACTTTTAGAATGCTTAGATGGTTTACATTTAAATAATTTTTGACATAATTGGACTTAAATCTACCATCATGCTCTTTGATTCTGATTTCCTTTTTTTGTTCTTTCTTTGGGATTCATCAAGTTTTGTTTTGTTTTGTTTTGTTAACATTCCATTTTATTTCTTCTATTGGCTTATAAACTGTACATTTTTGCGTATTTTTTCTGGCTGCTCCACAAAAATTTTAAATTATACATCTTTAATTTAATATATTTAGATTATATGTTTGACTTAAGAACCTTAAAACATTTCCCCATACTATTTCCCTTCCAATCCATTGTGCTTTTGTTGTGGCAAGTTTTGTATATATATACGTATTGTGCGTGTGTGTGTGTGTGTGTGTGTGTTTGAAACCCCACAGCATATTTTTGCTTTAAATGGCCAATTATTTTTAAAGATTTTTAAAAATGAAATAAAGATGTATTTATATTTACCTGCATGTTTACAATTTTTGACGCTTTTTTTTGTCGTCCACTTTTCCAACTGGTATTTCGTTGTATCTAAAGAACTTCTTTCAACATATCTTTTAGTACACACTTGTCGGCAAAACATTCTTTCTGATTGTTTATTTGAAAATGTCTTAATTGCTTTTTTGTAAGATAATTTAACTGATTGTATTCTAGTTTGACCATTGTTTATTTCATCATTTTAAAGATTCCATTTCACTGACTCTGGCTTACTGAGTTTTTGATGTGTCTGTGGTCATTTTCCCCTCTGTACAAATTGTGTCATTTTTCTCTATATGCTTTCAAGATTTTTCTCTTTATTTCTAGTTTTTAGTAATTTAATTATAATGTGCCTTGGTAGAGTTTTCTGTGTGTTCATCCTGTTTGCTGTTCTTGGTCTTTTTGAATCTGTGGGTTTACAGTTTTCATCAAATTTGTAGAATTTTGGACAGTTTTACAATTTAATATCTTCAGATTTCTTCAAATATTTTTATTTATTTTTCCTCTCCTTTTTTCTGGTATTCCAATTCCTTGTTTGTTACATGGCTTACTACTGTTAACTCAAGTCTCTGAGACTCTTCTTTTTAAAAATATTTCTTTTCATTTACTGTCAGTGCTTTATTTTGGGTAGTTTGTTGTTATATCTTCAATTTCACTGATCTTTCTTTCTGCAGTGTCAGAGTGTTAATTCTTTCTAGTGATGGGTTCATTTCAGATAGTGTATACTTTACCTTAAGAAGTATTCTTTTTATTCTTTTGTTATATTTTCTATTTCTTTATCATCATGTTTTTCTTTACATCTTTAAGCATACTGACCGTATTAATAATAATGGTTTTAGCATGCTGTTCTGCTAATTCCATTATCTTCATCATTTCTATGTCTGCCTCTGTTAATTGATTTTCCTCCTGGTTTTGGTTATATTTTCCTGCCTTTTCACAATTTAGTAGTATTGATTGGTTGTGGAGCATTATGATTTTATATTTTTGAGTACTGGATTTGTTAGATTTATCTAAAGAGCGCTACCGTTTGCCCTGACAGGCAGTAAAATTATTTGTAGATCATTTTGACGCCTTTGTGGTTTGTTTTCAGGCTTTGGGATTGGGGCATTTATAGAGTAGCCTCCACTCTAAGGCTTTTTTAGCATCATTACTAAAGCATAATTCTTCTGGGGCATCTACTGAGTGCCCCGTATGTTAACAAAGAAGTCTTTCCATTATGGCTGATAGAAATTCAAATGCTAGGCAGTTGTCTTGCCTAACATGAGCTCTGGGAATTATTTGCCACATAGATCCCCAATAATTGTTCTTTTCCTGAAAGTTGGTTTTTTGCCTGGCCCATAACAAATGTGTTCTATCTCTCTTCCCCGCCAAATTTTAGTAGGTTTGGCCTCACTGAACTTAAGTCTCTGTCTCCTCCCTGAAGAGAAACAGCAGGTTCCTTTTGGATTTCTCCACCCTTTGTCCAGTCCTAAAACTTCCTACTGGCAGAGAACCAAGGACTACTTTCTTTTCCAGTGACCACAGTTCTGTAATATCTACTCTCCAAGGACTAAAAACAGTAGTTCCATATATTCTGTTCACTCTTTTAATTGTTTATAATGGAAAAATTATTCTTAGCATAATTACTATATCATAGCCAGGGAGGAATTGAATTTATTTTTAAAAGATATTTAAATATTTTTCTGATGAGTAAAAATTCTATTTATTCCAAAATGTCAACCATAGCAGATTTACTACACATGGAAATGATAATTTTATCTTATGAAAAAATCATTTCCAAAACTCTATAAGAAATCTAAAGGTCAGGTCATGAATATAAATGTAGTTTGGGTATACGTTCCCATTTTTCCTTTCTTGCTCCACTTTGATTACCTATCACAACCTATGATTTCCCAATGAATCAATGGGCTATGTCAGGTACTGTGTAGGCACAATGAGTTTAAAGATATTTAAAAACATTATTATTACACTTAAGTAGGTTATAATCTAATTTTTAAAAAACCAAACACATAAAACTAAGTATCAACTGAGTTAACTTAATCCTTAATTAAGTATAAAACATGAAGTACTAGAATTTTTCAGAGGATAGAGAGGGCACTGTTGTCTAGCGTGGGCACAGAATTCTGATGAACTGGAATTAACACTAGACAGTTCCAGCAGAAATTATATGGACAAATCGCTTTACATTTGTATGTTACATCCATGACTCACTCAAAAGTGCCAGAGAGCAAGAGAGTCCCTAGGCAAAGTTCATAACCTAGATCAATTGCATTCTTTCAGAATAACAAGTTTTTCTCTTTTTGCTTAGTCTTCTCATGCTAGACTATGCAAAGTCTTCTCATGAAAAGACTATTTTTTTCTACTCATGGTCATTTGTATGCTGGTTGTCATTATATGTAGTTCATGTTTTCAATTAATCTATATTGCTTATATTTTGCATATCCTTTGGTTACGAATTTCTGATCACTAGCCTTAATATAAGATTCCATGAGTGTCCTTTTGGTGACCAGAACTTTAGTGGGTTTCAACTGGTTAATTTCACATGTGATTTGATTTCTCTGAATATCAGTGAGTAAAATAAAATTGCAATATCCTGCAGTGAGCTACTGTACCACATACATCTTACATTTTACATGGTAAATAATAGTTCTTATTTGTTTTTAGTAAGTATCTAAGACCTTCTACTTCAATGGAGTCTGCAGATGAAATACCAAATAGTACAATTCTCTGTAAAATGGGTGAAAATACGTGCACCCACATTAATGAAGAAAGAACATGCTTACTAGTAATAGTTGTCACTGAGTGTGGTTCCACCTTCTCAAAACAGACTGGGAGAAATGTTTACTATTGTTTAGTTCAAGGTCAGTGGTTTTGGGAGGTGTGTACATATGAAGAGCCTTAGGTAGCCATATCATTTACTTTCTGTAGAGCTACTCACTGGGATGAGTTTTAAAATTCAGTAAGACAAGGGCAAGGTTGATTTCCATAATTTCATGTTCCTTTAACAGAATCTGTTTCTCTCAGAGGTTTTTCCTTAGTTCAGGCTTTAAAACTGACTGAGAACTAAAGAATTTAGTAAAGAAATAAATTGTGTGAATTTCAAGGTACATGATGAAAGAGGCAGATGGGAGAGGCAGATGGACTACCTTAAACTGTTACTAAGAAATCAGTTTCCTAATTGAGGAAGGAGAACCACAGTGATTCCCTCTCTGAGTGTGGATCTTGAGATTCTCTATTATGTCCTATAATTTTATTTATAGTTTGTCATGAGGAGAGAAGGACATCAGTGTCTATGAACTTTGGAGAATTCTCTGACTGGGAGTTAGAAGAACTGAGGTAAGTCAATATGACTTTGGGACTTAAGTTTCCTATGAATAATAGGAGGAAGTTGAACTAGATAGTCTGTAAGTTTTCTTCCAGCTTACTTTGCAACTTTATAAGATTTAAATTAGGAGGATAAACCTTAGAAACTTAGAAATAACCATGACTGGCTTGGATTAATGTTTCGTCCAGCCCCCAAACAATAGCCCTAGGGAATGAACCATGAGTGGATGTAATTTTTCATCCTGACATCAGCCTTAGAGGTAGAGCATGCGTCAGCTCCTCGGCAGTCTCCATCGATGGCACTGTGGTATATAAATTCAGCCAATCCCCTTTAAAATCCACTTAAATTTGCTGTCAGTGCCTACTCGTGGGAGTTAAGAGTTTCACAAGAGCATTATCCTCTGTACAGAGAAGTGCTCCCCTTTCCCTCTTTTTTTGTTCTAAGTTTACCTTGCCTAGTTTTAAAAAGGATCTCCTTGAAAAGAGACTCATCCTACTATTCAGATTTTGAAAGTTAAGTCTATGCTTGTTTTAGTCACATCAGTCATCACTTTTTTATGTTTTTAAGATTTTAATCTGCTTGGCATCCTCTCATTTTGTCTTTCTACCCTTTTGAGTCCCTTCTTCTGTTGCTGGCTGTCTTCTCTAGCTCTACTTCCACTCGAATCCTTGTGATTGCTTTAGTATTCCTTTTCAGGAATTTTACCAGTTCCACTTTGCTTTCCTGGAGGTACAGCAACAAAGTATATATAGGATTGTAGAAGACGAAGCAGAAAGGAAGGGCAATATATTTTCTTGTATTTTTGCAAACAATCTATGCCTTGCTGGACTTTTGGTTTACAGAAGCACAATGAGTCTTTGTTCTCAAGAAGCCACCTTCTACTTCCTAATTGAAATTAGATTTTTTAAAAGTGTGTTGTATTTATTCTTTCTTTTTCTCCATCTTCCTCCCTCCCTTTCACTTCCTCTCCTTTCTTCTCTCTTTCTTTTCTCTTCCTCTTTTCCTTTTCTCTCATTCTAGCTTAAATAAACAGCAATTTGGGCTATGGCATTGTCTTAGTCTGTTTGGGCTGCAATAAGAAAATACCATAAACTGAGTGGCTTATACACAACAGAAAATAATTTTTCACAGTTTCGGAGGCTGAAGTCTGAGACCAGGGTGCCATTGTGGTTGGTAGAGTTCTGGTGAGAGCCCTCTTTTGAGTTGCAAATTGCTGACTTCTTGCTGTGTCCTCATTTGGAGGAAGGGATAAGGGTCTCTCTGGGGCCTCTTTTATAAGTACACTAATCTCATTCATGAAAGTTCTGCCCTTATGACCTAATTACCTTCCTAAGGCCTCGCTTCCTAATACCATCATCTTGTAGGTTAGGATTTCAACATACGAATTTTGGGGAGACACAAACATTTAGACCATAGCAGACGTTCTAAAATAGGAAATTCCATCCTCTAGTGATTTGTCACCTAAATTTCAGTTTAAGACACTAAACATTAAGAAAGATTATTATGTACTACTATAAATCCATATCCTTTAAATTCTTGGAAATATCATAAGCCTAATTTAAATACACAACATCAAAATAAAAAACAAGGATTTTCTGGAAAGTAATGGGGAATACCACAGAGGATATAGAGTCAGGAGAAACTAACAAAGACCTGCAGAGACTCAAACTAAGAACTTAAGACATCTAAGCTTGAGCTATTTTATTACTCATTTGAGATATATTCCTTTGTTGTCCTTTCTTTTTCTTTTACTCTCTTTAGACCTAGTCCCTTTTTAAGTTCAATCACTTTAAATTTATGTTTTCTTCTTTCTCTTGATTTTATCTCACCTGACATAACATGTGTTCATTTGTCCTTGTATGTGCTGCCCAGCCTGATGGGCAGGAGGGATACACAAACAGCAGAAGAAGGCAGGGTTCTAAAATGTATTGAGTGCATGCTATATGCCAAGCACTTTACTAGGCATCATTCTTTTATTGTTTCCTGAAATCCTCACATTATCCCTGTGAGAACTGTTATGTTCTTCCTTTTACACATGAGTTCATTTTACACATGAAATCATTTTCCCTAGGACATACAGTTTACCCTGCCAGTAAGCAGCTTTCAAACACCTCCATTAACCATAGCATTAAGAGATTTTTAGAATCAAGAGCTTTCATTGTTTAATTAAGGTTTGTTTAAACATTACAATATACAGCAAATCTCATCATAAGATATTTTTCTCTGTTCATTCTTATTTTTCAGAAGAACAAAATTTACTGCAGAATTTTGTAGATCAAGCAGAATGGCTTAAACTAAGTTTTTTCATAAAATGGGTCTTCAGGCATACTGAACACATGCTTTATGCATCCATAAGCTATTCTTCCATTATGTAGTATTCATTGCCCTCATATAGTCAAGAGCCAAGGGTTGTGCCTTCTTGTGTTAAGGAAGCAGTCAGGGGTGGCCTTTCCTTATCTGAACTGGTTCCTATTGTCGTTGTTGCTGATAATTTTTAATATTTTTAGAATAATGTCATGGATTAAATTATAATTGCTAGAAACTTCAGAGACCTCATAGTGAGTGGCTTTCTTTATTTATATCTAAATTTCTAAAAGATTTTAGAATGGTCAGAGATAGTAGCCAATGCAAAGGAATAAATAGGACATTAAATAAAACAAAGTTTCTTGATAGGTCTCATTTGAAATATTCATTTGGAATTGGAACAGAAATTTATTTAAAACACTGTCTACTGATGAGCATGCATACTTCTTATGTTAATAAATTATCAATTAGCTAATTTTATAATGGTGTATGGTCTATGAACACTGAATTTCTTCAATAGGAAAATAGTATACTTTCCTTCTCAGGGGCCCTCATGAGAAAAAGAAGTAATTACCATTGATAGTCCTTCACTCCCTAAGTGCCGTAAGTTGCAAACCCACTCATTTGTAATTCTAGCCACAAATTCTTTTTTTCAAATTAATTTATGTAATAACTGGAGGCTGACAGAGTGATTATTTAAAATAATCACTAGGATATATATACACACATATATGTGTGTATGTGTGTGTATATATATATAAAAAACATACAAACATATATCTTCTTGGGTTGCTAAAAGATGATTCAAACATTTCTATATAAAAGAGAAAAAAATTAAATAATGGATGTGGTGGGGTTTATATTTTCTCATTATTCCTTCCAAACTTAATACAACATGTATTTATGTTTCATAACTGGTAGTCAATTTGAGTGATTTGTCTCAGTAGGATAATACCACTTGATGTTTCATCAGCTATAACATACAGAGACTTCAATGATACCAGAAACAACACTTTTTATCTTTTATAATTTTTACTAAGGTCGTTTAAAGATGTACTCAAATTTTTAACACAGCAAGTATAAAAAGTCCAAATGTGGGGGTAAGAAATATTGTAATTCTCAGAGGTCTGGTTCTGCCTGGTCCTTTCCTGGTTTCCACTGATTTGATTCTTTAGTTACTGACTATCAAATCACCTAATTCTCCCCTGTCTTTGGCCCCCTCAGTAGGGGTTCTTAACCTTTTTATGTGCCCTGCACCCACTTGGAAATCTGGTGAAGCCTGTGTATCCCTTCTCAGAATAATGTTTTAAAATTCATGTAATAAAATACATAGGATTAGAAATAAAACCAATTATATTGAAATGGAGTTATCAAAGTATTAAACATTTTTGTGAGGTAGTAATTATGTGCTTTCTCATTAATGCATTATATAACACTATCTAATGGTGAATCTAGTAATTGCCATCATTTTGAAGTTGTGATCAACCTAAGAAAAATTAAGATTTCGAGAAAAGTCATAGTGAGAGATAGAAATATCTGATTTCTATTGATGCCAAAGTCACAGTTATTCCTTTATATTACTGATTACTTTCCTACATCCATAACTAAAGAAAATTCTCATTTTCAGGTAGAGAAGTGGTAAAGCTAAGGATATCTTTTTGTCCTATCCAAGTTAATGGACCTGAATTCTATCCATGGCCCCATTAAGAAGATATGGACCCAAGACTAAGAATGCGTGCTTTGGAATAACACAACTGCTTTCTAGTAGGAAGTGTTAAATGCACTCTTACCATTTATAATTGCCAAAGTTCCTTGCTTTATCCTTTAGCCTTTGTTGGAGAATTCTTCTCATGCCACATAGTACGTTAGAATTTAGCATTTAAAAAACAGACCTTGGGGAAACAGCATGTCATACTAGAGATACATTGCATAAATTTCATACTTCAAATTAAGTAAAAGACGCAATATGTTTTAAGCGTAAAAGAGGTATTCAACTGTAATAAACCCCAGAAAGAATGGAAATGGGAAGTCTTCAGTCATCAAGAAGTCAGTCAGTTAGTTTCTCTCTCTTGTCCTCTCTCGTTTTTGTACTGTCTTTGTTTCTTCCCTAATCTTTGTGACATTTTCCCCCTCTTCTTTCTGTATATGGCTACCTACACAGCTGATGAGTTTATTTCCCTTAAATTCAAATGAATGGCAAATACCATTTTCAGTGAATCCTAATTCCAAATTTTTTAGAGACAAAACCTAACTGGTCTAATTCAAATCTGGTAGCTCCTTTTTCAATAGCAGGCTCATGTATTTTTGCTCTTTCCCTGCCACAGACCATGTACTGGATCTACAGATCCACCAACATCTAGGCCCACGAGCAGCAACCAAAGGACCAGCCATCCCATCCCATCCCATCCCATCCCATCCCATCCTATTCCATTCCACTCCATCCCATCCCATCCCATCCCATCCCATTCCATCCATCCCATCCCATCCCATCCATTCCATTCCACTCCATCCCATCCCATACCATCCTATTCCATTCCATTCCATCCCATCCCATCCCATCCCATCCCATCCCATTCCATTCCATCCATCCCATCCCATCCCATCCCATCCCATTCCATTCCATTCCATCCCATCCCATCCCATCCCATCCTATTCCATTCCACTCCATCCCATCCCATCCCATTCTATTCCATTCCACTCCATCCCATCCCATCCCATCTCATCCCATCCTATTCCATTCCACTCCATCCCATCCCATCCCATTCCACTCCATCCCATCCCATCCCATCCCATCCCATCCTATCCCATCCTATTCCATTCCACTCCACTCCATCCCATCCCCTCCCATTCCAGTCCATTCCAGTAACCAAGAACCAATTGCCAGACACCACGCTAAGCTTTGAGAAGAAGCTAAATGAGACATGGCCCTTTTCTGAAGGATTCAGAATATAGTATTAGAGAGAATTACTTACACAGAAGAAGTCACTTACATGTAGTGCATGGCAGATTCTGAAAAGTGACATAAGAGAGAAGTAATAACAAATCAGAGGCAAATAATAACTAAATACCATTATAAATTGTGTAAGACTCTAGGAAAATTAACATGAAGGTCACTATAGCAACCCTACTGTTGCAGAGACATATTAGATGTTACAACTCTAGACCTATCCCCTCTTGTCAGAATTACCATGCATTCCTCTTGTAGCTAATTCATATAGTTGGCTCTTATAAGATTGCACATTTCAAAAAAGAAGGCATGTAAATCTGAGTTCGTGTAGTAGTTTTCCAGAAGGTGTAGAATGGTATAAATAAACATGGCACATTATTGCAAATCATCACTTTCTTTGAAAATTCTGAGATATGAAAATAGAGTTCACCTCATGGATACTGTCTTAAGAGGCCCATGCTCACTGTGACATAAGTCAACTGGTGAGCATTTCTACCTCACAGAATTTCTGGCTGCTGTTTACACTTGAATCTGTCCCACACATGGGGCAAGCCCACTGCATATGATATCACACAATGTATACCTAGACAAACAAAACCAGTGGATCTTTGGAGTCTGTTAGGAGCTGGGGCCACTCATACTGTAAACAACTTTGTAGGCAAAATCTTGAACACAAATTTTGAACTTATTTTGGGTCCTTCTGTCAGAAGGAATAGCATAGGTTATGTTGCCATAACAAACAAGTTCCAAAACTCAGTGGCCTATGTATTAGTTTTCTATTGCTGCATAATAAATTGCCAAAAACCTGGGGGCCTAAAACACACCCATTAATTATCTACAGTTTCTGCAGGTCAGAAGTTGGGTTTCTGGGTTCTCTGTATCATAGTCTCACCAGGTTGCAATTAACCTGTTGGCTGAGGCTGCAGTTTCATCAGAGGCTTGACTAAAAAATGATCTACTTCTAAGCTTTCCAGTTTTGTTGGCAATGTCATCTTATTGTGGCTGTAGGACTGAGGTTTTAGTTTCATGTTTGAGGCTACCCTTAGCTCCTAGGAGCTGCCCCCAGTTCTCACTACTGGGCTTCTTCACTGCACAGACCCTTATTCCGTGGCAGCTTACTTCTTCAGACCAGAGAGAGGAGTCTCTGGGGCATCTTTTAGCAAGACAGAGTTATACGTATGTTGTGGCATAATCACAAAAATGACCTCCCATCACCTTTGCTGAATTCTATTGGTTAGAAGCCAATCAGAAAAGCAAGCCCCACCCACACTCAAGGGGAGGGGGAATTATACAAAAGCATTAGCAGAAAAAGATATGCATTATTGGGGGTCAGCTTAGGTGTGTCCACCAGAACTTAAACAATATAAGTTTATTTCTCAGTCATATTTGTATGTGCATGTTCATTGAGGACAATCAGAGACCCAGGCCAGTGGAGGCTCCATCTTGTCATGTGCTTGCTTGATCATTACAGCAGTGGGAAAGGCAATGACACCTTGCGTGCTGATTCTGAATGTCTTTGGCTTGGAAGTGACCCCATCATTTCTATTGCATTTTCTTAGCCAGAGCAAGTTAGCTGGCCACTCCTAACTTCAAAGAGAATGGGGGATAGCAATATCACCATGTGTTAGAAAGAAAAAAGAAAAGGAAATACTTCTTATGCACTACTCACGTCTGCCATACCTTTTCACCAAAGGTGAGGAACCAGCTTATGCTCACTTCTTAGCACCTGCACCATACTTGCCTCAATTCAGATTCCCCACTCACTTTCAGTCTGGCAGCCTATTTATTCTTGGCCCCATAAAATAGCTCATGTTATAGCACTCTCTTTTCTGAATTAAAGGCACTGATTGTAAGAATTTGGGGCCTTTAAACCCTCTCATGCTGTCCATATTTTTTCTAGTAAAGCATTACTATAAATTGTTCCCTGAGTCTGATTTTTCAAAGTGACTTCTAAGCACTTTGCTGAATAGTTTACTTAAAAAGACCCATATGGTTTAAAATGTTTCTGGCCAATTCTTGTCCTGTTGATAGTCAGAAACTTGACCTTCAATCCTGGAATTTTCCCCTTTCTGAAAACCTATTCTAGTATTAGAAGATGTGCTGTTCGCAAGATTGTTCAACTGGTGGCTTTGGGACCACATGCCGTATCCTCCTAGCTTTCTATTAATTGCAATCACTTCTCTGCTCTCAAGACTTGTGGCTATATTGCAACTTTTCAGGAGCTTGTTCTCTCCACAATCCCAAATCCTCTTCTGCATCCCCTAATTGTATGCTCCCTTAAAATGTCTTTTATTTCCGGTAGCTTGTAGCCTTGTTTGGGGATTCTAATGCCTGCTTGATAGTCAATAATATGGTAGTAGTTCAGGCACCAAGGACCAGTTTAAATGTGTTTGCAACAGACTTTTTCCCTCCTCTCAGAAAGATTTATTCAATTTCTTAAAGCCTGGTGTGTGAATTAAATTGTTTTAAAAACAGTTTCCAGTCAGCTGCTTCATGTGGGAGTTTCTTAGAATTTCTCAGTCTAATAAGTTCACATACAACTTTCTATATTCCTAGCTTTCCATTTGACACCATTCAACGGGATAAGAGTAATTTCCAAACCTTGCTTTGACTTGGAGGTGTATTCCAAGAGCAATTAGCACTTGTGCCTGATCAGGCTTCTCTATATCCTTATTCAATTCTTTCAACACATTTGAGTCTAGGCAAGAACATCCACAACCTCGATTGTGTTCCAGGATGGAAGATTACAGAAAAGAGATAGCTGGCCAATGCATGCTAGATTACAAGGTCCAAGACAGAGAGCCTAAAATGACACCTGAGTGAGCACAGGGCATGAGAAATTTGTATAAACTTGCTTGAAACTCCCAACATTTTATTACTTTAATTTTTACACCCTTTTCTTGGCCATCACCTGACTGCTTCTATTTTTTCTGTCATAATTTTACTCCTGCCACATGAGTGTAAAATTCCAACTTTCACCAGTTTTTCACAAAATCTCTGTCATGCAAGCATTTCACAAATTTATAACTTTTCTATAGATATGCAGCAACACATGGGTGGGATCCCGTTTTAAAACATGGGCTCTCTACCATTTCCTTTGTCTCTTGCCCTGCTCCTCCCTGTTGCAGAGGAGAAGCCAGCGTATTCTTTTTTCTTCTGTAGAATAGATTGTAGAATGGTTCTGCTCATACTCAGGCCCTTCTATCTTTTTAGGTAGAAAGTTTTACCTTTCTATCTAAAAAGAGCTTGCATATGTCAAACAAGCACTGTGTACTTCTGGGAAAGCAAGTAGGAAAAAGTTCCCCTTTTTGCTAGATATAATTATATTTGTTTATACCAAATAACATATGGTAGGCATGAGTGATGTAGTGTGGACTTTGGGAACACAGAGGAAGGGGTAATTGATTCTCATGTGGAGAGTTGAGGTTAAGAAGTAAAAGTGAGATGGGCAATCTAGGACACAGACACAGCAGATGTGAAGGCATTGGTGATCATGATGTAGTCAAAGAAAGTTAAAGAAAGATGTAGTTAAAGAAAGAACAGAATGGCACTGACACAAAGGATAGGAGAGAGAGAAGATGATTCATGTGAAATGTGAGAAAGGTAGAAAGAAATGCTGCTTTTGCCCATATAAATATCTTCAAGGGTCTTCTGAAAGATTTGGATAGGCAGCAGAATTGAGGCATTATTCCCAAAGCTTTCCTTTCCTTAAAATTTCTGCTTCAAGGGGCAAGAAAGAATTGAAACTTTGTAGAGCAAAGTAACCAAGCAACAAGATAGAAAATGTTAAATCAAACAATAGTGGCATTTGATTTAATATTTCATAATAGTGAATATTGTACTTAGGACTATATGGAATATACAAAAGTAACAGAATCTCATATTCTGAAAATTATTTCCATGTGTACGTAGCCTTAGTAAACCAGTAAGCATTTGCTCAAGCATTACTTGACAGCCAGAATGTATGATTTCCCTTTCTTTCTTAAGCTTGGGTGAAAAGCTTAAATTATATGGGATCTAACTAAATTGAAAAAGTGCTTATATTTTAATATATTTCATTTTGAAAATTTTGATATTTTTGTGAGGTTAAAAGGAATGCAGGATATTGAAGGTGCATTGACCATAGGTAGGTAGAGGAGGGCTTCTTCCTCCCTCCCTGTCTCCCATTGTTCCTTCCTTCCATCCTTGTGCCTTCTTTCCACAAATATTTTTTGAATGCCTGCTATGTGCCAGACACTGTGCTAGGTACTGGGAGACACATTGGCAACTACAGTACTGTGGGAAAAGACTGTCCTAGAGGTATATAGGAGGAGCTTTAACCCAGACTTGAGGGATTAGGAAAATATTCCAAAGAAGTTAATTTTAGTGGAAATTTGAAGAATAAAGGATGTCTAACAGGGTCTAAGAGAAGATTTTGAACATTGAAAGAATTATTTATAGTTTAGTAGACTTTTAAATAAGAAGTGAATTTGTAAAATAAAAATGTGTTAAGATTTTAAGTTCAGTTTATAGATTTTGAAATAGTATTTAGAAATGTGTTGAAAAATCAACAATCAGGTTGACTTGTGATTAATTTGGATAAACTCAAATTGAACACACTAAACCCCTTTAAGCAACCAGTCCCGTTTATTACTTTAATTAATAAAATTTCCTTAAGTGTGGAAATGTTATGAAGAAAAGTAAAGCAAGATACAAAAATAGTAAGCTCGGAGAGGTGGGTTATATATTTTATACTGAGGAGTCATGGAGGGCTTTTTTTTTGATGAAATAGCTTCTGAGCAGTGGCCTGAAGGAAGGGAGGGAAAGAATCTTGAAAATGTCTGTGGAAAGAACATTCCAGGAAAAAGGAACAGCATGTGCAATACAAAGCTGCTCAGGTATGTACAAAGACATGCTTATTTATTTCCTGTAGGTTTTATTGGTGCATAATCGTTATACACATATTTATAGGGTATATATGATATTTTGATATATGCATACAATGTGTACTGATCAAATCAGGGTAATTGGGATAACCACCACCTCAAATATTTATCATTTCTTTTTGTTGGGAACATTCCAAATCTTCTCTTCTGGCCATTTTGAAATATACTATAAATTCTTGTCAACTATGGCAGACCTACTGTGCTATTGAACACTAAAACTTATTCTTTCTATCTAATGGTAATTTTATACCCATTAATTAACCTCTCTTCATCCCAACCCTGACCCTTTGAAGCCTCACAGAAAGACCAATACATATCTTCTCACTCATATTGGGAGCTAAAAAATTGATGTCATAGAGGTAGTGAGACATGATTTTTAAGGATAAATTGAAAGTTAAAGATGCATGTTGTAACTGGCTCAGTAAACACTAAAAATAAAACAAAGCATAGCTAAAACATCAATAGAGGACATAAAATGGAATATTAAAAAGTATTTGATTCAACACCTCCTACAGCACCCCAAAAAGGCATCGAAGGAAGATGAAAAGACCGAAGAGATCCAGAATACATAGTAAACACCAAGATCATAGACTTAAACGCAGACATCTCAATAATTAGATTAAATGTACATAGGGTAAAGAACCCAAATAAATGGCAGAGATTATCAGGCAAGATTTTAAAAAATAAGAATGCTCTACTTGTTGTTTGCAAGAAATACTTTAAAGACAAAAATACAGCAATAAAGCGAAGGTTTAAGTTAAAGTACAGAAATATATGCATTCCCTGCAAAGACTAAGCATAAGAAAGCAAATGTGACTATGTTAATATAAGATAAAAAGGTCAAATAATCAAAAAGACATATTAATCTTAAATGTATATGAATCAAACATAAAAGCTTCAAAATTCATTAATCAAAAATTGTCAGAACTAAAGGGAAAAACATAAATTTACAATCATATTTGGAGATTTATAAAAACCCTCTCTCAATAATTGATAGGATGAATTCACACAGATCAGTTAGTGTCAATCAGCTCTTTTATATGCTATCAACCAAATTAAGCTAATTGGCATTAGCAGAACACTACAAGCTAAAACAACTGAGTACACATTCTTCTCAAATAAATAAGAAACTTTCATGAAAATAGACACCATTCTGGACCATGTAAAAGGACTTAATGCATTTTAACAGATCAAAAATAATACAAATTAAATTATCTGCCTATAAGTAAATTTTCTGCCCCTGAACTAGAAATCAATATCAATAAAGACTTGATAAAATGCCCCAAATATTTCAAAATTAAATACAATACTTCCAAATAACTCATGTTAAGCACAAATAGATCAAAATACAAAATTGAGAGTCCAAAAATAGACTCAGTGGTAGGAATTCAAATGATTGTTGACAAAAATACCAAAGCAGTTCAAAAAAGAAACATAAAGTTTTTTTCAGCAATTGTTGCTGGATCAATTGGAGATAGAACAAAAACCAAAAAGTAAAAAATAAAACAAAAAAAGAACCTCAACATTTACTTCATATCATACACAGAAATCAAGCCAGGCACAGAAAGACAAATATTGTATGTTCTTATTAATATGTGGGAGCAAAAAAAAGTATTGAACTCATGAATGTAGAGAGTTAAGTGATGGTTACCAAAGACTGTGAAGGATAGTAGGGAGGGCGGAATAAGGTGGAGATGGTTAATGGGTACAAAAATACAGTTACATAAAAGGACTAAGATCTGGTGTTTGGTAGCACAATAGGGTGACTATAGTTTACTGTAGTCAACAGTTCACTGTATATTTCAAAATAACAGAAAAAGTGAAATTGGAATGTTCCTAACACAATAAAATGATAAATGCTTGAGGTGATGGATACCCTAATAACCCTGACTTAATCATTACACATTGTATGCTCAAATCAAAACATCATATGTGCCCCATAAATATGTACAACTAGCCTGTATCCATTATAATTAAAAATTTAAAAATTAAAAAATGAATTCAATTTGAGTTGCGTCACACATTGAAACATTAAAGTTAAAACTATAATGCTCCAGACATTGATATGCAATTCATAAAAATTAACTAAAAATGGATCACAGGCCTAAATGTAAAATACAAAACTATAAAACTCCTAGAAGTTAACATAGGAAAACTTCCAAGTGACCTTGGGTTTGGTGATGACTTTTTAGATACAACACTAGAGGCACAATCCATGAAAGAAATAATTGTTAAGCTGGACTTCATTAAAATTAAAAATTTCTGCTTAACAGTCTCCTGTTAAGAGGATGTAAAGACAAACCACAGACTGGGAGAAAATATTGGCAAAAGATGTATATGATAAACAACTGTTATCAAAAATACACAAAGCACTCTTAAAACGCAACAAAAGAAAACAACCAATCTGATTAAAAAGTGTGTGAAAGACCTTAACAGACACCTTACCAAAGAAGATATATAGATGGCAAATACGCATTTGAAAGGATGCTCTCCACAACATATGTCATCAGGGAAATGCAAATTAAAACCACAGTGAGACACCACTAAACACCTATTAGAATGGCCAAAATCTGTTACAGCTCATTTAGAATTTGTCTTTAAAAAAAAAAAAAAAAGAATGGCCAAAATCTAGAATACTGCCAACACCAAATGCTGCTGAGGATGTGGAGCATCCTCATTTATTTTTGGTGGGAATGCAAAATGGTATAGCCACTTTGGAAGACACTTTGGCAGTTTCTTACAAAACTAAACACATTTCTAACACATAATCCAGGAAACACACGCCTTGGTATTTACTCAAAGGAGTTGAAAACTTATGTTCACACAAAAACTGGCATATGGGTGTTAATAGCATGTATATTCATAATTGACAAAATTTATAATCAACTAAGATGCCCTTCAATAGGTAAATGGATAAATAAACTAGGGTACATCCAGATAATGGACTATTATTTAGTACTTGATAATGTCAAGATCACGAAGGATGAGGAAAGGCTGAGGAACTGTCACAGATTGGAAGAGACTAAGGAGACATGACAGCCAGTGTAATGTGGGATCCTTGATTAGATTCTGGAACAGGAAAATGACATTGATGGAAAAACTGGTGAAATCAGATTGAGTTCTGTACTTTAGTTATATGTTATTATACTGAGGTTAATTTCTTAGTTTTGATTAATGTACTATGGTTATGTAAGAGGTTAACATAGGGGAAATTTGGTGAAAGGTATATAGGAACTCTCTGTGCTCTTTTTTCAACTCTTCTGTAAGTCTCAAATTATTTCAAAAGAAAATTTTAAACAAAGCCACAAAGACTAAAGCCAAAAACTCGTTTCAAAATCACTCCTTGTATGGGTTAGCTCACATTTCCCTGGTGTGTCTGTGCATATGAATTCCTTAACGTATTTTACCAGGCTGTCTATGGGACATTTTGAGTGTGTACCATATTCACAGCCTCTCTTGAGAAAAGTAGCTGAAGGGACTCTATGTATGAGGTTGCTATGGTTTGGATCATATCACATATCACTTTGTAAATGTACTAAAAAATTTAAAATTCGACTATTTTTTTTCTATCTTTTCATTAGGCAAAACATTCTTTTTCTTCCCTCTCGGCATCCAATGTTGCTTCTCCATAGGAAAGGCATTTATACAATGTGTTCAATAATGTTTTGGTTTACACTGGTGTCCATTTGAATATCTGCTTTTTAAAAAATGTTTGGTTATAAGAATAATAATAGATATTTAGCAGAAAGAAACCCTGAATGTTAAATTTCATGTACCAGTGAGCAAAAGGACAAGTCATTTTGAGAGGAGCAGGAAATTGATAGCTAGACCTCTGAAATCAGATTGCATAGACAGTTGTCTACTCAGCTATCTGGGCTGCATTTAGATATTCTTTATAATATTTAAGGATTCTTTGAAATATTCTATGGCTTTAAAAACAAAAATATCTTTATTTCAAAGATTCAGTTCAGCACATTATCCTTTCCCCCATATGGTGATGATCTATGAGAGTTATTGAGACATCACTCTTGATAGCCCTAACAGGGTACTTCAGAAATCTCACAATGCTAAATCAGAATAGCAAAGAGTAAGAACACAAATAAATGGTATTAATAAAGCAAACTGAATATCAGTGAATGTAGCCCTTAGGTAAACTTCTTCCTGGACTGAAAACAGAAGCAACTTAATAAACATTTTTAACAGTGCCCTTGAGTAAACTGTATTTGATTCACAAAGCCACATCTTCAGAAATGTTATTTAAAGATGCATGCTGTTTATTCATTTTCATGTTTTCTCTGTCATTCTCCATAGCGTCAACTAATGATCAAATATGTCATTATTTTTTCTTATAGCAGTTTTTCAACCAGGGAAATAAAAATACTGTGTTGAAGTTAGAGATAAATTTTCACCCCATCTTTCAAGGCTATAAACTACTTGTTTACTCAGTGATTTTCACCATTGATAAATATGGTATTCTGTCAAGTGTTGGTAGCAATATTTCCCTTGTCATTTAATGGCAATATTAAAACTCTTTGTACCTAAAGGACATGTAGTAATACTGATACTTTGTGTTTAGTTTGTTTGTTTATTTATTTGTATTTATTTTGAAGAGCTCAATTCTCTCTCCAGAGAGACCTACCCTGGCACCATGGGATAAGCATGCTACACTAACTTTTTAAAGGCCACTGAGGAACAATTTAATGAACTGCAAACCCAAAGGCAAATGCAATGCTCAATGGCATAGCCTGCTATCCTTCAAACAGTTGACTGGGCCTTTGTGTCTGGTAATTAGTGTTGGGGTATCTCGCATGTTTGTTTCATGACACTCAAGGCTGTTTTATGTGACACTGCAAAGTGGGAGGGCAGATGTACCTAGAAGAGCATAGAAGGCCGAAGTTCCTTTCCCAGGTTATTTTCTTACAACTTACTGACTTTTGAAATTAGGCAATTTACTCAGCCTTCTCTTAGTTTCATTTTACTTAAGTATTTTCAGAAAAAGAACTTGTAAAATTTTATATATTCCACATGGATGTTACAGGGATCAAGTGAGTGCAATGTATGAGGTAGTTTTGTAAACTACCAAGCAAAATGCAATATTATTTTCACAACAGATGGAATTAGCACCAATAGTAGCAGACAAAAGTTTCTTTGCTTGCTTTTGCCCCCTATTGTTTAATTTACCTAACTGGGCGCTATTTTATCTATCTATCTTTAGGCATCTGGTACATATGAAAAAATATTCCAGAAAGGTATCTAAGTTACACTTTAGGATAACTCTGAGTCTATGATTTACTCTCCCATGAATTTCTTTTTCTTTTCTTTTTTTTAAATTTTTCACATTTTAATGCTATACAGACATTGATCCAAAGGAAGGAAGCTAAAATAATAGAATTCCATGTCGGATGAGGCAATTTCTAGAGATGGAATGTATATGTTTTCCCTAAGTCTCTGAGTCAGGATTTATTTACAACATTAATAATCTTCAAATATCATGAGGAAGGGCTACAAATACCTAAAGGTGTTAGTGTTACTTGAAGTTAATTTGGTTTTGACACATTTTTTAAGATCCTTTGCAATGATTGGAAAAACATTGATTTGGCACAAAACAATAGCTCAGAAACAACTTGGAAACTTGGGAGATGAAATCTATTGTGAATTTATGCTCACAATTTGTGTGTGAGCATAATGGGGTTATAAATTCCTTATTTTACAGATGGAACAATGTGGTCCAGAAAACTTGAACAGCTTATCAAAGATGACAGACATCCCTGTGGAGGAGCTGAGACCTGACACAGGTGTTGCAAACACTATTTCTCCACAGGAAGGCTGAAAGAGGTGACAGGGAGCAGACCCCTTCTCCAACCAGAGCAATTCTGTGTGGTTCTTTTTTCTGTTTCACATTTAAGAGTTTGTTTGTAAAAATTAAAAAAGTATAGATGCAAACATTGTTTTAAAAACAATCCATTGCTTTAGATGGAGTATATAGTAATTATTCCCTGCATCCTTGTATGTACATCAGTAATGATGATTCCATTAAAAAACTGAATAGGTAAATAACATTATGGAAGTTAGTTTAATTAGTTTAAAGCAGTGGCTTTCAAAACCTTTTTCACTGCAATGCATAAAAAGAAATACTGTAAAATCAACATGACTCCATATACAAATACATACACATAGCAGAAATAAAAGTGCTGCAAAGAGTCTATACATTCTGATATTTTTATTTTGTTATAGTCCACTAAAAATGACTTTATGACTTGGTTTAGAAAAGTATAAAGAATGATAATTTTTAAAAAATTTTTGTATGCGTCTATCATGTTTATCTCAATGATTAAGATATTATGCATCCTCCACAAAAAAAGTATTCTAGATTTAAAACTGATAGATAATACTATCTAATGGTGAAACTTTAAATCAAAGGGGGCTTATCCCCAGTTCCAGAATTAATCTTTAGTATGAGTTATTGGAAACACTGGTGTTTCCTTCACTGCACTAGAAGTTGTTGTATGTTTGGATTTTGAAGATGGGCTTCAGTAATAGTGGATATTGGTAATATGGGTTAGATTAGGTTAACTGAGATTTGGACAGGAACCATCATTTCTTTATGCAGTCCTAACTATTTTATTTCAAATATTCAAAGCAAAAGAACTCAGGAGGCATCCAGAAAACAAACATCATGATGATCAACACTGTCAAGACCATACTGAGACTTCCTGGGTGATTGTTGAATGGCTCATATAGAGTTGTTGGTGACATTCTTCATGTTTCCCCACCTCTTTTCTGTCTCTTTCATTTAGTTTTCTCGAATTTTCTCCTGTAAACTTTCTTCTATTTCTTCCTTTCCCTTTTTCACTTTCTCTTGACTATGCCTAAGGCTTAGGTATAATGGCAACTTTATCTGCTTTTAAAAGGCAAATGAGTCTAAAATACTGAAGATACCTTGAGGAGTCAACCATCTAATCTCAGAGAGAGGGCTGCAAATTGTTTAATTTTAATTAGGAAATGCTGTGCCTTTTTCATTCATTATAGTACTTGTCACTTATCACTTCTTGCCTTGCATTATAAATAATTGGTTGTTTCTGCCCCCTCCCAACATATTTACTGAATATCTAAATGAATAATGAGCAGAAATTTAACTTAGAAATATTTCTTCTTGTTACCAGATATATTTGGATTTAATAGAGGTGCAATATACATATATTATACAGTTTAATTAAATCAACAAAACTAAAGATGACAAATACTTGGCATGGCAACTACCATTATTCAATGCTGGCTTCAGGCAGACATCCCTAAGCACTGATCTCCTTCCAACTGGGCAGGGGCTGGGCCTCAGCGTCCTCCCTAACATGGCATTTTAAGAGATATAATTAGCTCATTTAATTTGGCATTCTAAATAATATAACATGACTGCCATACCTCTCTTAAATGAATTCAGTCATTGAAAATTACTTTTCTTTGTAGTTCTGGTTTACATTGAGGAAATTGCCAAAGACACAGGTAAGTGAACTGTAGCCGAAGCAAGAGATCTGCTGGAAGTGGCATCTGTTGACTCTTTTTCTCTTACTTTTATAAACTTGAATCTGCTTTATTCCATTCATCTTTATTAATTATAAAAATATAAAAAGCCCATTTCTGGAAATGTCGTCTTAGGGAGCCTATTACACCTTTGATGTCAAATATAACCTTCCCTTCAAAGCCTTCCCTGGCTATCAAATTCCCAGGCACCACAGGCAGAAATCAGCAACCAGAGGCCGTGAAAGGAGAAAAATCACAGGATTGCTTCCTATGCTCATACCTGAACCTGTCTTCCAGGGAGACGAATGACACTCCCACAATAGTCTTAGACCAGTCAATAGATTCACTCTCCTCTAATAACTGTTGGAAGCAACTCCCTGAAAATCATGGTCATTTGAAGGACAGTGAATCAAATGGGGCTCAGTTACAAGGAAAAAAGAGGGGGAAATTGAATAGGCAGTAGAAAATGTCTGCCCCATGGCAGCAATGTGACCATCTAATTTTTGATCATGTGGAGTCAATTAATGCAATGTATTGCCAAAGCACTAACTCCTCTATCCCAAGTCTTGCCATCCTTATAAAAAGCAAAAGAAACCTGCTAATCTCTTAGGCCTAAATCATGTCATATATAGAATCTATTAAGCTATTAATTTTTAGTGAACATATTATGGCTTAATAACTTATTGATAGGGGCCTGCACATGCATTTTATCATAATATTTGTGTTTGGTGTATGGGTGGGTTGGTGGGGAAACAGTTTCTAAAATGCAGGAATTTATATAGGGACTTTGAATTGAGAGTCAGCCCCTGGTTTAAATAGCCTGTATTTTCTCAGATGAGGAATAATTTTGAAGATGAGATAGAATTGATCATTATAGAAGCTCTAGATATGGAACTGGTCATGTTATATCAACTATAACAGAAAAATCCATTACATATATATAGTAATATCTTCAGTAATACAACTAAGTGATGCATCCACTGTTTGTAAAGACTAAAGATAGCATATTTGAATTTAAATTGAGTAATATATCTACACATCTATATCTACTTAAATTGTGCACAATCTATATTAAGTTTAGAATTTTTTACTCTGTTTCCGTTGCAGTTTTGTGTCTTGTCATATTTTAATCCATTTCTGGGTACATTCAGGAAATTGCTTTGGAGTGTAATATGCCTGTAGAACCACATTACAATGATTTGCAAATAATATTATCACCACTATTGCATTCTCCACTTAGAAAAGTATCTTAACTAGAAAATCTCCCTTAAAGCAAGCAATAAACAATTTCATTAAAAATAATTTTTAATGGTACATTTCAAAGTTATTGCTAGTTTTTTTTCTGTCATCTTTGTAAATTTGCAAGAACTCTAGTGATCAGTTGTCTTTAATTCTTCTGTATCTTCTATGATATGACTGTGTTTTTCTAAGCATCAAAATCTGATCCATCATGGGACACTGTATGGATAGCCTTACTGTAACAGTCTTCTGTCTACCCTGTAAACAAAACCTTAGAGAGCTAAGTGAATTACTTATCACAGCATTATTCCTTATAGATTTCCTATTGCATCCATGTGCAGACTAGACCTGGGTTCTGCTGGGTGGACTGGCTTGAGAAAAAGCCATTTTGGACTTGTAGAATTAATAGGAAAGGAAAAATATGTATCATATGAGATTGGATGACTAAATTTACTTACATTTGTTGTGAAGGTGAGGGGCTGAGGAGAAAGAGCCTGCTTTTTATTCTGTCATAGTAGTCACATGAAACCATCTCATGTCTGTGTTTGTCAGAAAACATGAAGATATCTCCAGCTAGTGGAATAGCAGCCTCTTTTCAACTGCCTTTGACTTTTCATTCTGCTGCTTTTGGAATGACTCTAAAAAAGTGAAAGATTAAAGGAAAGCAGACTGCCAAATACCTGAAAGGAACCAGGGTTTGTAGTTGAGCTTATGACTGTAAGCTTATAAACAAGAGCTTAGGCCAACAGAAAAATAAAGGATAAAAGGGCCAAGGAATTCCTCTGTCATCTCTACTCAGAGAATGTTGCTTCCTTGGTAAAGGAAAAAAGTGAATAGAATGCACCACTCTTGGTCCTAAATTGTGTAGAGAGGGTCTTGAGGCAGATGATGAACTTTCAGACATCTGTGAAGTGTAGAATTATTTTTCCCATCATGATTACTTTAGCCTGCATGAACCCACTATTCTCATGGGCCACCGTGCACACAATTGCAAGGGCAAGACTGCAGAAGTAAACGGGAAAGTTACATGTCTGGGCTTTTTCTGTAATTGTTCATGTATTCCTAGTCAAGCTAATCTTGAAGATAACCTATGCCTGCCAGCTGATATGTTGCTTTCCCATTTGAATTTGGCAGAGTTGTACCTGTGACTTTATTTTTCATTGTCCCTTTCAGGTTAATTCTGAATATAGAGTATACGACTTTCTACAGGTATCTAGGCCTTCCCAGCATTCAGCCCAAGGTCTGGTTATTGCTTAGAGAAACATGAATGAAGACTATCTTGGCATGTTGAGAGAAACTTCGTGAATAATTACAGCTCCTTTTCTGAAGCTCCTGTGTCAAGAAAACTATTTTATACTGCACCAATATGAGTACCCTCATATTGTTGGTCCTAACCTTGGAGCATCTTCCTTGAATAAGTCTGAATTATTTTGTTCTACCCATCTTCACTATTTTATCTTGGTTCTCACAGATGATTAGGCTACACTTCAATAAATTTTTCATGTGCTGTGCTCCTCCTAGCAAGATAGAAATTGTTGGAAAATTATTCTTGAGCTATTAGAAAGACTTTCTCTTATTCTGATTTTCATCACTGCTTTTATTATTACCACAATAGCAAAGCATAATCTTGCCCAAAAGGTAGATCATTATTTTACATTCATAAATTTGGAAATACTTGTCTTGCAAAATGCTGAAGGCATCCTTTAATTATTATTGTTTATTTCTGATAAGCAAGAAAGGTAGACCATATGATTGATTCCTGTGTCTATACCACATGATCATTTTAATTACATGAAAAATGGTTGTAGTTTAAATTAGTGGGTACCTGGCATAATTCAGATTTTATAAGAATGAATATTCTCTGGCAACCCAACTGCCATAACAATTTACATTTTTATTATTCTTTTAATGACCAATATTTCCAAATAAGCAGTGGGAAACAATAACAACAAACTCTTAGAAGGAGCAATTTAAAATTTTAGCTTCCATTATAACTATTTTAAAACTTAAGAAGCCAACATATATGGTTGTTAGGGACACTATTGTAAAGAACTTTTCATTGCAGTGAGTGAAGGCTTCTGAAGAGAGGGACTCAGAATTTATGAGGAAAGCTCTGAGCACAGGAAAATTTGCTGCCCGAAAACAATACACGGAAGCAAGATAAGAAGGGTGGTAATGAGGATCCATAGATTATAGATCCTCTCTTTGCAAATTCTCCTAAAATACCTTTTCAGGTCATTGCAATTCTCATAAAACACACATATTTGAAGGTATTTTGCTAATTTTGGTAAACTCCCAAGAGTGATTTGATGAGACTTGGTCTATATGTAAAGTACTTTGCTTCAAATTAGTACTCTTAGATGACTGGTTTGCTGTGTTGAGTAGAAACCAAAATATTTTTTTAGAAGTAGGTTGAATATCATTTCAATAAATCCCCCATTGTCTTCAGGGCTTGTTAAAAAAATTTTATTCAGAATACAAATGTTTTAGTTACATGCTTATGTACTGCTTGAGACAAAGTTGTAAGTGTGCCCATCACCCAGATAGTGTACATTGTACCCGTTAGGTATGATTTCACCCATCACCTTCTCCCCCTTCCTACCTGCTTGATTTCCACTGGGTTCTATTTCTCTGTGCACATGAGTGCTGTTCGGTTAGTTCCAATTTAATAGTACGTGTGGTGTTTGTTTTTCCATTCTTGTGATACTGCGCTAAGGAGAATGGTCTCCAGTTCCATCCAGATTGTTAAAAAAGGAATTCATTCATTTTTTTCTGGCTGAGTAGAACTCCATGGTATACATATACCACATCTTATTAATCCACTTATAAATTGATGAGCACTTGGGTTGCTTCCACATCTTTGTGATTGTGAATTGTGCTGCTATAAACATTTGAACGCAACTGTCTTTTTGATAAAATGACTTTTTCTCCTTTGGGTAAATATCCAGTAGTGGGATTCCTGGATCAAATGGTAGGTCTACCTTTAGTTCTTTGAGGAATCACCATACTATTTTCCATAGAGGTTGTACTAGTTTGCAGTCCCACCATGTATAAGTGTTCCTTTCTCTCCACATCCATGCCAGCATTTATTGTTTTGGGACTT
Source organism: Daubentonia madagascariensis (assembly GCA_023783475.1). Classification (NCBI taxonomy): domain Eukaryota; kingdom Metazoa; phylum Chordata; class Mammalia; order Primates; family Daubentoniidae; genus Daubentonia; species Daubentonia madagascariensis. Next base: position 30,365,015 of record JAKFHU010001035.1, on the reverse strand, counting down.
TTTGATAAAAGCCATTCTCACTGGAGTTAGGTGGTATCTCATTGTGGTTTTGATTTGCATTTCCCTGTTGATTAGTGATGTTGATCGTTTTTTCATATGTTTCTTGGCCATTAGTCTATCTTCTTTTGAAAAGCTTCTGCTCATGTGTTTTGCCCACTTTTTAACAGTGCTGTTTGAATTTTCCCTGCTGATTTGCTTGAGTTCTTTGCAGATTCTGTTATTAGCCCTTTATTGGATGTATAGCATGTGAATATTTTCTCCCATTCTGTAGGTTGCCTGTTTGCTCTGTTGATTGTTTCCTTGGCTGTGCAGAAGCTTTTGAATTTAATCAAGACCCATTTATTTATTTTTGTTGTAGCTGTGACTGTCCTTAGGGTCTTCTTCATAAATTCTTTGTCTAGGCCTATATCTAGAAGAGTTTTTCCAACCTTTTCTTCTAGAATTCTAATGGGTTCATGTCTTACATTTAAGTCTGTTTTCCATCTTGAATAAATTTTAGTGAGTGGTGAGAGGTCTAGATCCTGTTTCAGTCTTCTACATGTGGCTAACCAGTTTTTCCAGCACCATTTATTGAATAGGGATTCTCTTCCCCAGTGTATATTGTTGTCTTCTTTGTCAAAGATCAGATGGCAATATGTGGATGATTTTATATTCTCATTCTCTGTTCTGTTCTATTGGTCTATTTCTCAATTTTTGTGCCACTACAATGCTGTTTTTGATACTATATCCTTGTAGTATAGCTTAAAGTCTGGTAAAGTGTTGCCCCCAGATTCATTCCTTTGCTTAAGATTAAGGAACGTTGCTTTGGCTATTTGGGTTCTTTTTTGGTTCCAAATGAAGTGTAGAATTAGTTTTTGTAGATCTGTGAAAAATGATGTTGGTATTTTGATGGGGATTGCTTTCGATCTGTAAATCACTTTGGGTAGTATGAACATTTTAACAATGTTAATTCTGCCAATCCATGAACATGATATGTTTTTCCATTTGTTTACATCAACCTCCTTGGTTAAATATATTCCTAGCTGTTTTATTTTCTTTGTAGCTATTGTGAAAGCTATTGAGCCTTTGATTTGATTCTCAGCTTGACTGTTGTTGGTGCATAGGAATGCTACAGATTTGTGTACGTTAATTTTGTAATCTGAGACTTTGCTGAATTTATTTATCAAATCCAGGAGTCCCTTGTAGAGTCTTTGGGGTTTTCTAGGTATAAGATCATATCAGCAAAGAGCAATAGTTTGACCTCTTCTTTCCTCTTTTGGATACCCTTAATTTCCTTCTCTTGCCTGATTGCTCTGGCTAGGACTTTCAGCACTATATTGAATAGAAGTGGTGACAGTGGGCATCCTTATCTTGTTCCAGTTCTAAGTGGGAATCGTTTCAACTTTTCCCCATTCAGTATGATGTTGGCTGTGAGTTTGTCATTTATGGCTTTTATAATTTTGAGATAGATTACATGTATGCCTATTTTGTTAAAAGTTTTTATCATAAAAGGTGTTGAATTTATTGAATGTTTTTCTGCATCTATTGAGATGATATGATCTTTGTTTTGCTTCTGTTTATGTGGTGTATCACATTTATGGATTTCCAAATGTTGAACCATCCCTGCTTCCCTGGGATAAAGCCCACTTGGTTGTAGTGGAGTATTTTTTTCATGTGCTGATGAATTTGGTTTGCTAAAATTTTGTTGAGAATTTTTGCATGTGTATTCATAAAGGATATTGGCCTATAGTTTTCTTTTTTTGTTGTATCCTTCCCTGGATGTGGTATCAAGGTGATACTGGCTTCATAGAACAAGTTGGTTAGGATTCCTTCCTTTCAATGTTGTGAAATATTAATAATATCTGCAGTATGGACACCAATTCTTCTTTGTAAGTCTGATAATATTTAGCTGTGAAACCATCTGTTCTGGGAATTTTTTTTTGTTGGAAGACTTTTTATTCCTGCTTCAATTTTGTTGCTTGTTATTGGTCTGTTCAAGAATTCTATTTCTTCCTGATTGAGCCTTGAGAGGTGTTTCTAGGATTTGTCCATTTCCTCAACATTTTCAAGTTTATATGCATAGAGATTTTTATAATAGTCACAGATGATATTTTGTATTTCTGTGATGTTAGTTGTAATATTTCTTTCTTCATTTCTGATTGAGCTTATTTGGGTCCCTTCTTTTCTATTTCTGGTTAATCTTGCAAGTGGTCTATCAATTTTGTTTATCTTTTCAAAGAACCAACTTTTTGTTTGATTAATCTTCTGTATTTTCTTTTGTTGTTGTTGTTTGTTTTCAGTTCCATTTTGTCCTACTCTGACCTTAGTTATTTCTTTTCTTCTGCTGGGTTTGGGTTTGGTTTGCTCTTCCATTTCTAGTTCCTTGAGATGATTCATTAGATTGTTGATTTGTGATCTTTCTGTCTTTTTGATGTAGGCCCTTAGGACTGCTTAACTAGGTGAATTCCATAAATTTTGATAACTTGTTTCCCTTTGTCATTTAGTTCAAGGAATATTTTGATTTCCATCTTAATTTCCTCTTCGAATCAATAATCGTTGAGCAGTAGGTTGTCTAATTTCCATGACTTTTTGTAGGATTGAGTGTTTCTGTTGGAGTTGATTTCTAATTTTATTCCACTGTGGTCTGAGAAGATACCTGGTATAATTTCTGTTTTTTTTTTTGATTTGCTGAGGCATGTTTTGTGGCCTAAGATGTGATAAATCTCAGAGAATGGTACATGTGCTGATGAGAAGAATGTATATTCAGTAGTTTTGGGGTAGAATGTTCTGTAAATGTCTGGTAGACCCATTTGCTCTAGAGGCCATTTAAGTCCATTGTTTCTTTGTTTATTTTCTGCTTGGAGGATCTGTCCAGTTCTGTCAGTGGAGTTTTGAAGTCCCTAGCTATTACTATGCTGTTGTTTATCACTTTGTTTAGATCTAGTAGGGTTTGCTTTATTAATTTGGGCACACCTGTATTAGATGCATAAATATTTAGGATTGTTATGTCTTCTTGTTGAATTGCTCCCTTTACCATTACATAATGACCATCTTTGTCTTTCTTTACTCTTGTTGATTTGAAGTCTATGTTGTATGATATAAGAATGGCTATACTTCTTTCTTTTGATTTCCATTTGCATGAAATATTTCTTTTCCATTCCTTCATCTTGATTCTGAATGAATCCTTGTGGGTCAGATGTGTTTCCTGAAGACAGCGGATACTTGGCTTGTATTTTTTTATCCATTCAGCCAGCCTATGTCTCTTGATTGGGGAATTCAAGCTGTTCACATTTATTCAAAGAATTGATAAGTGGCCTTCATTTCTGTTCATCCTGTTTGGTAGAACATTATTGTTTTGTTTTACTTCTTGAGCTATTATTGTGTATGGGCTCTGAGCGTTAGCTTTTGGGTGATTTTACACTGGTGGATGTCTATTGTGCTGATTGATGTATAATGCAGTTCTGAGTACTTCCTACAGGACCAGTTTGGTCCTGACAAATTCCCTCAGTGTTTGCTTCTCTGAAAAGGTCTTTATTTCACCCTCATATAAGAAATTTTGTTTTGTAGGATGCAGAATTCTAGGCTGGCCAATATTCTGTTTAAGAAGATTGAGGATGGGGCCCCAATACCTTCTGGCTTATAAGATTTCAGTTGAGAAGTCTGCAGTTAGCCTGATGGGTTTTCCTTTGTATATTACCTGATGGTTTTTGCCTTACAGCTGGTAGGAGTTCCTCCTTTCTATTAACTGGCCAGTCTGATGACTATATGTTGTGGTGATTGCCTCTTTGCAATGAATCTCCCAGGAGTTCATTGAGCTTCTTGTACCTGGATATCTATATTTCTAGCAAGACCAGGGAAGTATTCCTCAATTATTCCCTCAAATAGGTTTTCCAACCCTTGTGTGTTCTCTCCTTCACCCTCAGAGATGCCTGTGATTCTTATGTTTGGACTCTGTACATAATCCCATATTTCTTGTAGACTTTGTTCATTTCTCTTATTTCTCTGTTCTTTATCTTTGACTGACTTATTTAATTCAAAGGTGTTGTCTTCAAGCTCAGATTCTTTCTTCTGCCTGGTCTAGTCTATTCTTAAGACTTTTCACTGTGTTTTTATTTCCTTGAAGGAATTTTTCATTTCCAGAAATCCTATTTGATTTTTTTAAATAATTCAAATTCTTTAGTGAATTTTTCATTCATTTCCTGTATTGTTCTTGTGGTTTCTTTGTGTTGGTTTTCCATTTCTCTTGTATTTCATTGTGCTTCCTTATCCAAATTTTGAATTCTTTATCTGTCATTTTGATATCTTTGTTTTGGTTGGTATCCATTGGTAAAGAGTTGTTTCCTTTTGGGGGTGATCTTTCACTCTGATTTTTTGTACTCTGGAGTTCTTTTGCTGATTCCTTCTAATCTGGGCTCTTGATCCAGTCCTGGGGGTACTAGGCCTGGCTTGCAGGCCTGTCCCTAGGTCCCCGAAAATCAGTTCCTGACCATGCCAGGGAAAAGAATGCTGGTCCTGAGTTGCCTATGGCATGTTCAAGCAGGTCTGATGATCCTCCTGGGTTGCCTTTGTCCTGCTGTCTTCCCTTCTTCCCAGCAGTGTGAATTGTATTGGGTCCCCCAGCTTAATCACTGATATGGGGGTTGGTGCTTGTGAGTACAAATCAACCATGCCCTGTTTGCTTGAGTTGGGTGATGCTATGATGCACTATGGAGTTGTTCTCCCTCATTTTTTGATGTTTGTGTGAAAAAGCCAGCTGCCGAGATGTTTTTTTGTGCTCGTGGCAGACTCTTGTCCTCCATGTGGAGTACTTGAGTGCCCCAAGTTTTAGGAGAGTCCCTGAAGCTCCTAGGGGATTGCTTGATCTCCACCACCACTGAGGTGCAGGGAGCAGCAAGGCAGTTCGTGGCTAGGATGGGGGAGCCTGAAAGGCTTTGCAAAGCCCCAGCAGTGCTCAGAAAATGCTTCTCCAGTCACTAGGGGGAACTGCTGGTATGAGGGTCGAGATGGGCTCTCCAAACTAGGAGGGCTGATCACAGGGGAGGTGCCTAAATGCTGAGTGCTAAAGCTCTGGGTTGGGATCTTTCCGCCCTTATCCAGTAGCACAGTCTTTCTGCGGGGAGATGTGGGTTCTCCCCCAAATTGCCACTCCTTGGACCCCTGCAGCACACTCCCATAAGTTCAGTCCATGTGTGCTCCCTTACCATCAAAGTCTAGCTCTCAAACCTCCCCCCAGTCTGTATGTCTGACCCACTAGTGTGCATTTCTGAGAAATGCCAGCAGGCAGAGAGTTCTAAAGTTGTGCACACCTGTTCCACAACTAGTCCTTGGAGGAAGAGATTTGTGCCACACTAACTATGGGGACCTCTGCCTATATCACATGCCTGCTGGAGATAAATGGCCACCCGTGAATTTCTCAGCATGAACTGCTCTGCCTGTTATAATGAGTGGGGGTAGGGGGCACAGCACCTGGTCAGCTGGCGTGCTGAGTGTAAGGCGTTCTGTTGCCATGAAACTGGGCGCAAGGCTATCCCTCTTTGAATGCCATGCCCTTATCCAATATGGCGGTTCTCCAACAGGGGGATGGGCACATTCCCAGATCCCCATTCCTCAGCACCCCACTACGTTCTCGCATCAGGTATGTTTGCATGGGCTTCCTTGCCACCTGACTCCAGCTCCCAGTCTTGTCCCCTGCATCCCACTGCACCCCTCTTGTGTCCAGGGTGCACCAAGGCCAGCTTGCTTCTCTAAGCCATTGGCATGTGACCCCCAAGAAACTCCTGTGGGCAGGAAGTTCCCAAATTGTTCACCCCTGTTCCACTACAAGACCTCAATGGGAAGAGGTGTGGGTCCCACTTTCTGAGGAGACCTCAGTCTGGGATACATGCCCACTGGAGAGAAGTGAGAAGTAGCCATTTGTGAACATCTCGGCTCAACCTATGCTCGCAGTTGTACTGGGTGGGTTGAGGGGCTGCAGATCCTGGATAGCTCCAGCTCACACTGCTTCTCAGGTGCAGTGGATAGGGAAGGTGCCTGGGGGAAGTGTCTGGGTGGGAGAAAGCCAGCACTCTGGGCTCTCATGGGACTCTCCCACTCGGGCTGCCAAACTCCTGGGACTTGCTAGTTCACCCCACTATTCCATATTTGCCACCATGCCTGGGCCTGTGGAGGGTGGAAAAGCCTTCTGTATGCTTAGTGGCCTGCTGTTCACCAAAGGCACTTATGATGGGGAGGGAATCCCCCCCTTACCCCTTTGCTGGGCTCCAAGCCTCTCTGGGTTTGATCCCCACCAATATCTTCTCCTTTTTATCTTCTTCTCAGCTTCACAATTTTCAACTTGGGGTCCCCAGCCGTTTCTGATTTCTCTCTCTGTGGTCCACACCTGTGCTGCAACTCTTCTACCCCTCCTCTGTCCGATATCCTGCCTTCCCATCAGGATGGTCCGACAAGCAATGTCTCTAATTGGCCATCTTGCCCCTGTCTTCAGGGTTTTGAATATTAAGCTCAGAGCACCAATTGCTAACATCAATCACAGTTATTATAAATTGCTCCAAAGCTTTCTTGCATTCTTAACATGGATTTTCAGAAAATTTTAGTGGTAATAGTTGCCTAATGCCAGGCCCAGCCACATGACATGGCTTGAAAATATGTAGGACAGTCTAGATGGGATAGACGGAAGAAAAAGCTGCTGTTTATGTTTTTGAAGCAGTGTCTCAGGAAGTGAAGATTGCTGAAGGAGGAGGTAAGGGCTGAGGCAGGCGATGCAGGTTAATGCTGTTAAATGTTTAATTTTGTGTCTAAGAAGAGCAGGTGCACATTGCAAGGTACTAACTTGTCTGCTGTCACCTCATTGATTTTTCAGTGAATAGACCATGAACTATTTCCACCTCATTCATAATATCTATGTCACATTCACCTAACTTGTCATACGGACATAAAAGTGAATGAAAATAAGTGTTCCTTTTTTTGTTTTTGATGAGTAGCACTTGTCACTTGCTGCCTGGCTGTCAGACTGTGAGCTGAAACTCTGAGAGGTTTTGGACTCTTTGAGTTATTTGACTAGCTTACTTGTTTGTTCAGCTGTTGGAGATCACCTTGTTACCAAGTAAGCATGTTAAGATTCTGTTAATTTTATATCTTAGAAAATAAAAATAACCAACTTCTGAAAGAGATCAGTATATTCATGAAGTTTTCCTTCATTAGCTACAGATCTGGACATTTCCTTGAAAGTGTGGTCCTTGACTTAAGACGGGATCATGTCCTGATAAACCCCACTATAAGCTTAAAATATTCTAAGTCCTAAGTCCATTTAATACACCGAATCTACCAAACATCGTAGGTTAGCCTAGCCTACCTTAAACGTGCTTAGAGCACTCACATCCTATAGTTGGGAAAAATCATCTAACACAGAGCCTATTTTATAAAAGAGGTATAAGGAATTTTGAATCAAATTTCAAAGTATGGTTTATACTGAATGTGTATTGCTTTTGCACCATTGTAAAATTGAAAAATTGTAAATCAAACCATTGTAAGTCAAGGACCGTCTTTATATGACTTTTTAAACAAGCTTTTTGTGAGTCTTTTAGCCTTGAAGATGGCGCTCCTGATTCATCATATTGTAATTATTATGGGGAAGTGGGTGACCATTTGTGTATGCACAGGCGCTGGTTATGTTCTTCAACTGGGTCTTAAGAGGCTATCAACTCTAACCCAGCTTAGCTTACTGTCAAGTAAAAGTATTCATACTAAATTAGTATTCAGAATATGGTATGCCATATATTTTTGAGAGTACAATCTCAGATTTTTTGCTACCAAATATTTATCAGAAGATTGGTTTTGAGAAAATTGTTCTGAAGATTGTCTAAATAATAATTATCAGAAGATTATTTGTGGAAGGTTGTCTGGAGAATTCTCTCTAAATATATATACATAATATATATGTTTTTTATATATATATATATATAAAGCTCATATAGTATATATATAGCTTTAGAACAGTGTTTTACAAAGTAGCTTTCCTGATTTTGGTATACTTCAAGAGTTAATAAGGTGTTCCAAAATATTTTTATAGTTAATTTATTTGTTGAAACATTGGGTTTAAACAATGTTTTCTGAATCTCCAAAAAGAGAAAGCAGTTGCTGTTCTATCTACTTTAAATTTCAATCTTAATTTAATTTACAATATTAAAATATTGTGTTCTTGAAGCATAATGTTTTGGCTTTCATTGAGTTGCAGTTTGGTGATAGCTATTGTCTTTCATCAAGGGACTTCCAGGAATAGACCTCTGAAACTCATTGCTAAATGTACTTCTGGACTGTTGTTGAGAAGCTGATTTATTACTGTCATCACATTTTCCCCTTTATGAGGTCCCACAGGAAGAAATTCCCTCAGGCCTCACTGTCAAGAGCAGTTATTTCTTTCTTTGAAGAGTTATTATTCATTATTATTTTAAAATTCTTGAGAACTACAAACTGAAAATTTTAATATATTTTTCACATTTTACTGACTACCAGCAAGCTCAGAGTTAAATTTGCCTCTTATCTCTAAAAAAGCTTCAGGATTTTTTGGTATATCTTTGGCCTTTTTTTCAGGCCTTTGTGGCCTGACCGACTTCTGAATTTATTCCAGGTCCCAGGCCACTTTTGTCAGCCAGTGGTGGGGCTAGCTGGAACTCAGGTTTCGGAGCCGAGGAGGATTTCCCTCTGGGCTTGTCTAAATGCCCCCTCCATGGATGCTGGTAGAATTCTGCTCTGTGCTGTGTTCCCCTGAGACAGGGCGGCCCGAGTTCCAATGCAAAGCCTCACGATCATGTCACTGCCCCTCCCCCAGCTCACAGATCCTCTCTCCACTGGGCACTCTGGCATGGCCCTGCTGGAGGCTGGGGGAGGAGTGGCATAGGCTATGCAGAGCTGTCTTTTTTGCCCTCTTCAGTGCCTCTTTCCTTGATATAATGTTAAAGCCAGGTACTGGGATTGCTCACCTGTGATTTGGTTCTCCTGAAGGTACTTGCTTGTGTGGATAGTGGTTGAATTAGGTGTTTATGTGGCGGGAAGATCGCTGTAGGTTTTTATTCGGCCATCTTGCTCTACCTCCTCTAAAACTGCAGTCTCAGGCCGGGCGCAGTGGCTCACGCCTGTGATCTTAGCACTCTGGGAGGCTGAGGCGGGAGGATCGCTTGAGCTCAGGAGTTCTGAGACCAGCCTGAGCAACAGCGAGACCCATCTCTACTAAAAAATAAAAAAAAATTAGCCGGGCATGGTGGCTCATGCCTGTAGTCCCAGCTACTTGGGAGGCTGAGGCAGGAGGATGGCTTGAGCCCAGGAGTTGGAGGCTGCAGTGAGCTATGGTGACGCCACTGCACTCTACCTGGGCAATGGAGTGAGACTCCGTTTCAAAAAAAATAAACGATAAAATAAAATAAAGCTGCAGTCTTGTGGTTTTAATTAGGATCTTTAAATAGTAGAATCCCAAGATTTATCTTTAGTCCATTTGATTATCTACTAAGCATCTGAAACTTGAAGTGTGTCCTAAAATGACCTCTTGATCTACCCTCTGTGATGGTTAATTTTCTGTGTCAATTTGACTGAGCCATGAGCCGCTCAGATAGATGGTTAAACATTATTTCTGGTTGTGTTTGAGAGGGTGTTTCTAGAAGAGATTAGCATTTGAATTGGTGGGCTGAGTAAAGCAGATGGCCTTTCCCAACATGGGTGGGCACCATCCAATCTGTTGAGGGCCTAAATAGAACAAAAAGGCAGAGAAAGGTTGCATTGGGTTTCTGCCTGATTGTGTGAATTGGGACATCAATCTTATCCTGCCCTCGGCACTTCTAGTTTTCAGGACTTCAGATCCAGACTAGAATCCCCACCACTGGCTCTCCAGCTCTCAGGCCTTTGAACACCACCACTGGCTTTTCTGGGTTTCCAGCTTCCAGACAGCAGATGATGGGACTTCTCTGCCTCCATATGTGAGCTAATGCCATATAATAAGTCTCTTTATCTATCTATCTATCTATCTCTTTATTCTTTTGATTCTGTTTCTCAGCAGAACCTTGAATAACACCCCACCCCTTATGCAATTGTTTTAGTCTTTTCCATCTTAGTGAATGGCAATTTTACTCTCCAGTTTCTCAGGTCAAAAAACCTTGGAGTCATCTTTGACTTCTATTTTCTCTTCCATGCCACATATCTATTAGTAAATTCTATCTTAAAATATATTCCAAATCTGAGGACTCTTTATCATTCCCATTGTTTTATCTTGGTCCATCCAACATCCTCTCTGAGTGCCCGGACATTCTCCTCAAATAATATTTTTGTTTTTCCCCCTTTCCCTCCTACAGTCTAACTCAACAGCCAAAACAGCAGCCAAAATGATCCCTTTAAAATATAAAATCAGGTGATATCACCCCTCTACTCTAAACACCCCACGTCAGGGTGGAGCTCAGGTACTTAAAATAGCATATAAGGGCCTATGTGATTCACCCTCCCACAACTTCCCTGGCCTCCTGCTACTCTCCCTCTTGCTTATTCATGTAGACACTCTGCCATCCTTTCCATCCCTTGAACATGCAGTTGTGTTTCTATAGCCTCAATTCTTTTGCCCTTGTTTTATATTCTGTTTGGAAGGTTCTTTCCCAAGCTATTTTCATGGCTTGCTCCATCATCTCCTTCAAGTGTTGTCTTCTTAGTGACACTTTCCCTGACTACCTTATTTTAATTTATGTTGACCTAGATTTCCCTATTCCCCTTTCTTGCTTTGTTTCTCTTAAAACCAGTCATCACAATTTGATCTTTTATGTTTCATATTATTTATTTGTTTATTTATCCTCTTCTCTCTCCTTTCCTCCTAAACACAAACATGAGACAACAGGGTCAATAAGGGCAGGGATTTGAGTCCCTTTTTTTCACTGCTAAAATCCAACACCGTGAATAATTCTGGGTAATATATTCATACATGTTTTCAATGATTTAGTCGATAGATATATCCATGTGTGATTTCTTTAGGTCTGATGCATTAGTTTCCCTTTGTTCGTTGGTCAACTTACTAGTTCATGGCACCAAAACATGAGATGAAATGAAAGGTATACCTTTCTACTGTCAACAGTCTGGTGAGAAAGAAGCATGAGCATATGTATATTATACAATTTATAGATAGTTTTTTTTTCCCTTGTCACACATCCATAGTTACAGTGTTTTATTATTTGCCTATGAATACTAATATTTTTAAATTGAGGACATTTTCATATATACTATCACCTACATTAAGTTTTCTAGATGACTCCAGGCCAGGAGGAACAAACTCAAATACCTTGAGAATTCATGAGAAAGGCATAAATTTACAAAGAGGGGCCACAATTTGCTAAAATGGCTCACAAAACTCAGGGAAACATTTGCTTATATTCACTGGTTTATTATAAGAGAAATTATAAAGAATACAGAGGAACAGCCAGATGAAGAGGTACGTAGGGCAAGGTGGGGGAAGGGCAGAGAGCTTCCATGCACACCACCTTCTCAGCACCTGCATGTGCTTCATCCAATTAGAAGCTCTCTGAACCCCTTCCTTTAGGGTTTTTATGGAGACTTCATGACATACACATACTCGATTAAATCGTTGGCCATTGAAGATCGAGCTCAATCTCCAGCCCCTGTCTCCTTCCCCGGAGGGAGGATGGGGCTGAAGATTCCAGCTTTGTAATCACATGGTTGGTTCCTCTGACAACCAGCTCCCATCCTCCAGTAGTCACCTCATTAGCATGGACTCGGGGATGGCAAGGGACTTCCTATGCTTCTTTCATCCCTATCACTCACGAAGTTTACAAGGGTTTTAGGAGTGGAGACAGGATACTGTACCAGGAGCTGGGGATAAAGACCAAATATATATTTCTTATTATATCATAATACCAGGGGAGGAAGAAATGGAATTGGGAAGCCACCAAAAATTAAGTTCATTTCTATTAAATAATTTTCTGATGGCTTTAGTGATATCAATGATTAGAGTAATACAGAAAATTACTTCATATTTATGCTGGCCATTGTGTGCAAATGCCTGCTTGGGAGAATTGATTCCTAAAAAACAGCCAGATGTTGGAAAAACAGATTTTTAGATTCAGCAATGTTTTCTCTATGGTGGTCATTAATTGTGATTTATGACTTGTTACCTAATATGTCTGAGCCTCAGTTTTCTCATCATAAATTGAATACAATATCTGACCGGTACTTTTAATAAGGAAAAACTAGAAGTAAACTTAGAAGTGCCTTATAAAACCATGAAATAATCATTAGGAATAAATAGCATAGATTAGGAATGAAAATAAATGAAGACTTAAATAATGCCTTAACATTCTATTACATATTAGATGTTCAATAAGTATTATTTCTCTTCCGTTCTTTCTTCTACCAATTTTTCTTCTGCAATATCAAGTAAGCAAAGAATTTGGACTTTGGGAGGAAGGGGAAGGTAATTCTTAGTGCAATTTTCCTTATGCTTAGGCTGCCTGTAGCATATCATGTTGTAAAGCCCTAGAAAACTAACCTTATGTGTTTAAATTATGGCTTCAATGCAGATAATATTTGCTAAAGGGGATGATAGACATATTTAGAGCTTCTAGGGCCTGCTTAGTCCAATCAGCTCCAGAATATATTATCTTTCAGGTGTTAAGCTACGAGGAAAGCTTTAATACCTGAAGGACTTCTTTAAAATACCATGGGAAATATAAAATACATGGGGGAAAAATTGTATACTTAACCGTAGCTAACTGTATTATTTTTCACTTCAATCTTTTTATAGAAAAGTTTTTATAGAAATAGCTTGGCTTCCAATAGAAAACAAAATATAGGTACTCTTAGACCTCACTTGGCCATTTGGTCAATATGATTAGGACATTAGGATATCTCTGAATTATTATATTGCTTATTTTTAATTACATTTTCTTTCTCCTAGTGTATCTCAGGACCTGGGAGTTATGAGGGATCCCTGAACTGTGTCATATCTCCTCATTCCATTTAGATGCTTCATCTTCCTTTCCCACCCTGGTCTCAAATTTTCCTATATTTTGAGTCTAATTCCTTTCTTGGATTGGAAATATGTAAAGAATTCATGACTTGGGTGGTACCTAGTAATATTTTATCTTCAATTAATGACCTTCAAAGCTTGCCCAGTTATCTTCTCTAAGATCCCTGTTCCATGTGCCCAAATGAACTGCCATGTGGTTCTGCCTTTCAAACCACTTGTTTCTGTGACCATTTTCTCTATTTACCATATTTGAGTCATCTTTACCTAAAGCCCTAGGTTACAGAAATAGCTTGGCTCCCAATAAGAAAAATATAAATACTCAGAGACCCATAGATTCTATATTAAGCCAGCCACGTTATTGGTCTTATTCTGACTGGTAACATGGTTCTAATTAGCAGGCCGTGTGTTGTAGTTAAGTAGATTTCCTTTCCATTTTATTTGGCCTGAATGCATTTCTTGGTTTTCTTGTCTAGATCTTCATAAAGTCTCTCTTATTCTGTACATTTCACTTCGGAGGTGTCATCCTGACTAAGTATCCCAGTGTACTTCTTTGTTCTTCATCTGCCCAATACTGACTTCTGACCTGTACTTCTAATCATTGCTAAATGCTAGTGCCCACCTCTTGCTCACCATGAAAATACTTGATACCAGTTATTTGTCTCTAGTCATGGCCAATGGTAGGACTCATCCTGCCTGCAGGAGGAAAAGGAAAACTGCCCCAAGCAAGTCCTCCTCCTGTCAGATTCTGCCTACCTCTAATTTTGGTCCATACTGTTGATGACCCGACCCCAGCTCTGACTTTTTTTTTTTAATTTTCAGAATATTATGGGGGTACAACACTTTGGCTATATACATTGCCCATGCACTGCCCGTGTCAGAGCTACAATCGTGGTCATCCCCCAAACTGTGCTCCCCGCATCCATTCAGTGAGATTTTTCCCATCCCCTCCAGCCCCCTCCCGCCTGCCCGTCCCCTGATGAATATTATTGCCCTGTGTGATGTAAGTGTTGTGGCCAGCAAACATATAAAAAAAAAAAAAAATTGCCCAGCTCTGACTTTTACACCTTAACTGATTTTCCTGGGCTGGATCCTTCAACTGTAATTTCCTATTGTAAGAATAGAGGATAAGGAGCTTGAATAATTTCATTGTTTGTTTTCTGTGTAGATAGGAACAAAAGATTAAAAATGTTAAATTGTAGCTAAGCAGTGCCTAAAAGTGCCCTTTGGCAAAATTGTAATGCAAGTCGTGTGTGTATATACTGAGTGTTCTTGCACCTACTCCTTCTTTTTTATCTCCCTTTACCCTCCAAAACATTCTCTAATCTCTAAGTGCCCCCGTCATCCCAGTTGGAAGTTGATAGGAAAACTTTTCTACAGTGAGGTGTTAATGGCAGCATGTTAATTCTCCTACAATATTTGCATGATAAAAGAGCACTGCGGGAAGGATCTTTGAGAAATTTTAAGGCTTTTTTGCCCCACCTATTGCATTACTTTACAGAATATCTCCCATACTTCTTGATTCGAATGACTAAATTAATTGATTGACAAAAAATTAGGAGGACAAACATATGGCTATTAACCTTTTATTTTAAAAAGAGAAGACATAAATGTAACCATCCTTTTATAAATGATAAGAAATTTTAATAAGAAAAAGGTAGAGGACATAATCTTAGAATAAAGGACAGTATTTTTCATGGAAGAACATGCGTGGTTAATTCTGCATGCAGATTTACATGAAATTTTGTTCTGTATGTGTTTTTGTGCTAAAAGTATTTCAAATGTCTACATTTTCATAGTGACAAAAATAAAAGGAAGGAAAGAAAGTGAAAACCAAATGTTCAGCTTTTTCCAGGACACTGATTTTTAAAGTCACACACATTATTAAATATCCAGTTTCATGTGGGTCTATTTATGATGACAATGTTAAACTTTATCTAAGTTCTGGGCTCCTATAATGTAAGGATGGTTGAGAAATCTCTCTCCCTCCCCACCCCTGCCTCTCTTTTCTGTTCTGAGAAATGGCTAGGCTAATAACTAAGACTCCCCAGTGCTGGCATATTCCAAAATATTACCTACCTCTACCCTTCCTCAATAACTCTCTTGTTATATAAAACCTGAAGTTTTCTTTCTCTCTTCTTTGAGATAGTTCTCATTAATGAATGTTCTCCTCCTAATGCAAGAGCCTGAATAAAATCATCCCCTTAATTGTTTGGTGCATTTTGTCTTTCACAGTGAAAATATCCAGCCACACCTACCTCTTCCTCACCCATTTCTGTTACAATTAATTTAGTATTCTCTTCAAACTCAGAGACATCAAGGAGCTCTGCCCCCTTTCTCTCTGTTGAGAGAGAACCAAAGTGCACAGGGGGACTGGCTAGTGCTGGCTCCAGGTGACTCTAGGCTGTGGACATTCGGCCTGGTTATTTACTCAACATGCAACAGGCAGGTATTTTACTGACAAAAATTTCATGTGTGTATGTGAGTTTTTCTTTCTCTTATTTTCCTCCTTGGGTTAGAGGAGAGGCTTTTGTGAGCAGAAAAAAAATAAATAAATGAAAGAATGTTTATTCCTTGACATTTTACATTAGAATTCAGTTTATTAAAGTAATAGTTTAAACCTAGTTTTCCTTAAGCCTTTAAATTTAATGTATAAATTTTATTATACTACTTATAAATATAGTAAACTTTAAGACCACTATGGGGGGGCTAATAACATTCAGTCAACTCAGATTGAAATGAATAAGCTTATTTAAATAATCAGTTTCATTTATAACTGTCTATTAAATTCCTTTAAACCTTTTAAGGTACATTTAAATTCTTTTATTCCCCTGACATTACAAAGCCTTCCAAAGTACAAAGTAAATTTAATCATCTATATAACTAATTCTAAGTCTTGTCAGGTTTGAAAAATACTTTCCCATTAATGATATAGCTTAACCATTCTGGGTATGTTGGGGTTACTATCTCACAAGAACTGGGACAGTTTATGGACCTAAGTTTTTTTACCTTGGACTACTGAGAGAACATACACTCTGGACGTTTTTACAACAGCAATTCTTAGTCTAAACACATCAAATTTAGCTGGTTTCTGTTGGTTTTAAGTTACATTTTACCAAATACTTTTCCCCTGATTTGAGTCTGCAAAATCTCAGAGAGGATGTAGATAATTCCTTCAACATCCTTTCCCTGATTGGCCATAGCTCTTTTGTGGATATTAAAAAGATCTGTAATTAGCATTTTTTCACAATAGCCAAGATCTGAATCAACTTAAGTGCCCATCAATGGATGAACGGATAAAGAAAATTGGGCACATATATATACAGTGGAATACTATTCAGCCTTTACAAAGAAGGCAACGCTGTCCTTTGGGACAACATGGGTGAACCTGGAAGACATTAGGTTAAGTGAAGTAAGCCAGGCACAGAAAGATAAATACCACATGATCTCACTCGTATGTGGAATCTAAAAAAGTTGATCTCATAGAATAGAGAGTAGAATGTTGGTTTCTGGGAGCTAAGGTGGTTGGGGGGATGGTTGAGAGATGTGAGACAGAGACTAGACATTTCAGCTGGCTGATGGGAGGAACGAGTTCAAGAGATGTATTGTGCAACGTGGTGACTATAGTTAATAACAACGTATTTTATTCTTGAAAATTACCGAGAGTAGATTTAAGTGTTCTCACTACAAAAATAAGTATGTGAAATAATGTATGTTAATTAGCTTTATTTAGCCATTTCACAATGTTACATATTTCAAAACAACAAGGTATACACAATAAATATATACAATTTTTGTCAATTAAAAAATAAATTAAAAAAAGAAAGAGACTGCAATTGGATTCTGCGTATCTCCCATGACTTGGTCTGTTAGATCACAGATTCTAAGGTTCCACTAATTATATCCTTCATACACACACACACTTCTTCATGGACTAGTGTTTGTAACACATTGGAAAAGACTATTACAGCCTGAACCAATGTGAGAAGCTGAGAACTCAAGATTCTAAAAGGTAAGGAGAAGACAGGAAAGCATAAATTTATATCCTAAATGCCAAGGTAATCTTTGGTAATGTACCAGCCACAGCCTCGGTTCCTGGTAATAGGTATAATACCTATTACAATGTGTATATGTGATCCTATGCTTGGAAAATTTGTGAATTTTTTTAACATATAAAAGTCATGAATTCTATTATTATCACATTTATAACTCTCATTTGGATATAGAATAACAATTCTTCTAAAAATAAACATCTAAGTTGTATTTGACTTTTAAGAAACTTATTATGGATGAAAGATTGTATAGAAAACACTATACAATGAGAGGAGACCTTCAGATTTTGTGAATGAGTATATATCACAGAAAGAAGTAGTCTTGGGTAATAAAACAAACCAACTCTGCTAAATAGACTATGTGACACAAAATATGTATTGCTTTTGAAGTAAATTAAGTATGACTTAGAAGTATGAGCTAAACAGACAATTTCTGGGACCGAGGGGCTAGAACCTCTTACAATAAATAAAATAAATCCTAACAAGCACTCTTTTTTCCCCCATCAGGCCTTTCCTATTAAAGTGATAAATGATTACAAATCAGATACCCAGCTATATAGCCAAATAGATTGAATGGGACTGAGGGACATTTGAAAACAGTAAGTTTGACTCTTCAAACTTTTGGAAACAAAACTATTTCTGGATAAAGAAGGAAACTGTAAACCAGAAGAGTATATGATAAAACAAAATCTTTAAATCTATGTCTTCTTTTGAAGATTGCATCTTTTTGGATCCTCACACTTAATCTCAGGAGTGAGCTAGATTTATAGCCACAATTCAAATGTTGAGAAGTCCTTGGCTGTCTGAGTCTGGGCTGCCCTTACCTAGCCAGCTGGGCTATAAAACACCTGGGTTGATTCTATCTATTCTGTAGGAAAGGAGCAAAGTTGTGCAAAACAATATGAGAAAAGACTTCACTGGGGAAAAAGGTGATGTATCCAAAATTTTTTTGTCTTCCCATTGTCCTTGTGACATCTGTCCTTCCTCAGCCTCCCACATATTTCCAGTGTCTCCATGTTCAGAAAGTATACAGTAATGCTTTTGATCATAGCAGCAGTTCATCAACTCAATGCTTTATTATAGGATTGTCAACTCCACCATCCATACAAATTTCTTAGACATCTGTGCCACTGTCTCCTTATTCTGCTTTTTACATCAAAATAGCTTTTAGTAAATTGATTTTATGTAAAAGTAGTTTATCAATGCCTTAGCTCAGGTTGTTAAAATATCATAGACTGGGGGGCTTAAACAGTAGACATTTATTTCTCAGGGTCTGGAGGCTAGAAATTCTGAGATCAGGGTGTCAGCATGGTTGGGTTCTACTCTCTCCTTGGCTTGTAGTTGGCTGTCTTCTTTCTGTATCCTCACATGGCGGAGAGAGAGAGGGAACTCTGGTTTCTTCCTCTTCTTGTAAGGACACATACCCTCATGAGGGCTCCAGCCTCATGACCTCATCTATGCCTAATTACCTCTTGAAGGCCCCACCTCCAAATACCACACATTTGGGATTAGAACTTCAACATATGAATTTTGGGTAGACATATTCAGTACATAGCAAGCAGTGTATAAGTTAGTCATTTTGTTGTTTTTCTAATGCAATCTATTAATATTCTCTCCAATAGGTTATCATGGCAGTATAGTGGCCAGTGGGGGAGGAGGTAGAGAAATTAATAAGTAAAGAAGATATTTTAGAAATGGCCAGCTCTTTATTCTTGTTCTATTTTTTAAAAAACAATTCAGGAGATGTTCACCTTTGTCTGGGGCTGGTCCAGGATATGAAGTGTTCAATCAATAGTGGCATGGCATCTTTTTTTCTATCTCATAAACAAAGTGAGGGTTCTGTTATGTTTGTCTTTATGCCCAACTACACTTCTAAATAACCACATCAGAGACACGATGACTGCCTGCAAAAGACTAAATCTCTTTGTATTCCAGCCACAAATCAGCTATTCTGCTTCTGAAGAGGTAAACATCACTACCTTATCAGGGCATTTATAAAAGAAGAATGTGGACGCTTTTTCAGTGTCAGCATAAATGAATGAAGAAGATGAGTTGGAGGACACACCATAAGAAGCCAGAGAGCCATTGCCAAGAACCATCTGAGCAGTGGGCAGGAGATTAGACTGGTAGGACTGGAGAGGTAGGAGTCAGTGGTGGGAGAGGCAAGCTGAACACACAGCTCCAGCAGAGGTGTCTAGCATCCACGCAGATAGCAGGCAGGGATCAGGAATCTGGAATAGAGCTGCCAAGAAAGAAACGGGAGGAAGCAAGCCCAAAGTCAGTCTGTGGTCTCAGGGAAGGTCTGGCGAATTCATGGGAATGAAAAATGTAGAACCAGCACTTAGGAGAGGGGCTCATTTCACTGACTTCCCAGGCCACTCTCTTGGTAGGAGGTTGTGATACCCAGTGGTAGAATACAAGGCACTATGTGTGCTCAGGCTGAGAAGGGTTGTGCGGAGGACAGTAGTTGGCTGGTAGGTAAACCCTGATGCTCTGGGTAGCTAAATCAGAGGTAACCTCATATCCTTCCACCTTCCATGGTCACCATGAGCACTAGCTGAAGGAATGCTTCAGAACATTCAGGATGATCACAATATTGTGTCAGACCAGAGACAGATACAAGCAGTGTTCCATGAAGCTACCCATTTCTGAGAATCAGAGAATCTGAGTTGGAAGAGATTTGTGCCAGTGAGCAAACTTCTTGTATTAAGAACTGTCCTTCAGATCTTCTGAAAGCTTTTCTTTCTAAAAGACAAAACCCCCAAATTCACTGGAAGAGTCCTGAACTTTATCCTTTTGTCTTTAATATTGCTCTTTACCCAGGATATCCTAAAAGTAGAAATGGAATTATTTTTGACTATCTTATAATAGATTTATCACCCAATATAAGGCAGGGACATTTTGCTCACTTTAGACCCTAGGACATGTTACCATAGGTCATTGTTTCCTAGGGCTCTTATAACTATATACCACAAAGTAGATGGCTTAAAACAACAGAAATTTGTTGTCTCACAGTTCTGGAGGCTAGAAGTCCAAAATCAATATGTTGGCAGTGCCATGTTCTCTCTACAACCTTTAGGAGAATCCTTCCTTGCCTCTTCCTAGCTTCTGGTGATTTGCCGGCAAACCTTAGCATCCCTTGGCTTATAGATGCATCACTCCAAACCCCTGTCTTCCTGTGATGTTCACCCTGTGTGTTTCTGTCTTCACATGGCCATCATTTATAAGACACCAGTCATATTGGATTAAGGGCCCATTCTTCTCCAGTATGACCTCATCTTAACTAATTATATCTGCAAAGACCCTATTTCCATATAAGGTCACATTTTTAGGTACTGGGAGTTAGGGACTTCAAGAGATCTTTTTGTGAGGACACAATTCAACCCATTACATTTTACAGGAGGTTTTTCTAGTGGAAAACCAGATGTGGAAACACTCTGGTTTCAGTTCTAATAGCTCTAACACTGAATTTGGATTATATAAATTCAGGACAGAAGAACTGATTTTATTTTTACGGGATTTTTTTCCAATGTGAACTGAAGTCATTCTGCAGTAGAACAATACATGACCCCCTCTTACTATTCACCCTGAAATGTAGTGAAGGAGTATCTCATCAGCCCCTTTCTAGTAGACACATTAATGATGTATACTCTTTAGGAGAGTTATACTATACTACAAAATGCAATATGATTCAAGGAAGGTGTTCAGATTTCTCCAATTTGCTGTCCTGAGCAGCTTTACTTCTAGTTTCAGTATAAAAGTATCTAACACTGGTCTCAAGGGTCATGGGCCATGGTGGTGCTCTGTTATGGACTGAATATTTGTGTCTATCCTAAATTCATATGTTGAAGTTCTAATCTCCAATGTGGTGGTATTTGGAGATGGAGCCTTTGGAATATAATTAGATTTAGATGAGGTCATGAGGGTAGGGCCTTCATGATAGGATTAGTGCCCTTATAAGAAGAGACACCAGAGAGCTTATTCTTACTCTCTCTTTCTACAATGTGAGAACACAACAAGAAGGCAGCCTTCTGCAAGTCAGGAAAAGAGCCCTCACTAGAACCCTACCATGCTGGCACCCTGATCACAGACTTCCAGCCTCCAGAACTGTAATAAAATAAATTTCTGTTGTTTAAACCACCCAGTCTATGGTAGTTTGTTATGGCAACCTAGACAGACTAAGACATGCTATATATGTTCATGCTACCTCACCACTATGGAAATTATTAAATGACAAGTTCCTTGTAGGCAGTAGGCAGCTCTTTCATGAAGAATATATTATGCTGCTGTGCAATTAACACATAACCCCCACACTTGTATTACACTGTAAATGTCCCTATTTTACAGGTGAAAAAATTGAAAATCAGAAAGGTTTGCTGAACTGAAGCTGAGTTCAAATTTCTCTCAGAATCTCTCCTCTTCCCTACTCTCCTGTGCCTGGTGTAGTCTAAATGTCTTGGGCATGACTTTGTTAAATTGAATTCTGGTTTGTTCCCCATAAAACAACATGTTGTGGACAGGAATGGGGAAAAAAAGGAGACTGTCAGGGATGAGTCCAGTAGAAATGCCATGGTTGATGTTTTGTTGTTTGGTTTCCCTTTGGAGTGTACTTGTAATTGCTGTTATTATAGCTATATAGATATTCTTGTCTCCTGAAATCTGTAGAGACAAGCAGAAGGTTGGAAAGGGCAGGTGCAGAGATACTCACCAGCAAGGGCAGGGAGGACAGAACGAGCAGCCCTTGGTGATGCAGAAGCAGATGGAGTATCTAGAGAGAAGAATTGCACTTTCACAGCTTCATTATGCACAGCAGGGCTTTTGCCACTGCTGTGGTTCTGTACTTTCCTCTCCCTGATTGGTAAAGACTACAGACAGTTTTGTTCTGGCTTATGAGCTTGATGAAATGTGTCCCAGTGTGGACAAGCAAATGGAGGAAACTTAGTCAAGTGGCTGTAAGGGTCTTGAAGTACAAATTGGCTCTAACAGATTTGATATTGAAAAATAATCCATTATCATCCAAGTTATCAATTGCATTATTTTTTCTTCATTATAAATAATATCCTAAGCCTAAATATTTAAAGAGAGATTAGATAGAGTTAACACTCTCCTTACCAGATACACATACTGTATCTTCCTTAGCTACTTCGTTTGAAACTTGCAGAGGAAAAGGTAATTTTAATAGAATCAATGAGATCTGGGAAAGAAGGTATAAAGTTAGCTATTACATATTCATTGGAGCTTGAGTGAATATTCCATATTCTGAGAAAGCTAGGTAAATTGGTAGTGATTCCTTTCTTGTTTGAAATCATTGGTATCCTTGGGCAATACCCAGAAAATGAGTCCTGAATGAGCCACTGAAGAGTTTACAGTCTCCAGGTGATTGGAATAATTTAGAATAAGTGGAGCTGGGAAGACCTATTTTAAGAGGAAAATATTTAGGACCATTGCAAATAGTGGTTCATCAAACCTAATGCGCCTATAGATCACTTAGGTAGGTTGTTCATAATGTAAATTTCTGGATCCCACCCCAAGAGACTATTTCATTATGTTTGGGGAGGGCAAATTTTTAATGATTATCTCAGATGGGTCTGATGAAGATGGATACAGATAATAAACTTTGTTTTAAAAAAAGAATAATACCGTGGTTTGGCTGAGAGGGGCTATTCTAAGTAACAAAAAAGTGGCATGAGATGAAAGTAAGGGTGGGACACCATAACTTTCTGTGCTAGAAAGATAGAAGACAAATGCAATGGGATGTGTAAAGAAAACTTAAAATACAATGTAAAATTTGTAATACCTTTTTAAATCAAAATTACTACATCTACTCTTTAGTAGTTTCCTTAACTTCATCCCACAAGTTATGATTTTAATGTAATCACTGTTACTACCAGTATTGTCCTGCTAGTTATTTTAATGTTTTTGAAGTCAGAGGCCACTACTTTTTTTCTTTTTCTTTACCCAACATGGGGCAATGCTTATCAAATATTTACTGATTATCTAGTTGGAAAATATGGCCCAAAGGCATGATTTGGTTAATCTTCAGATTTACCCAACGTTACCACTTTGCTTCTTTATTTTTTATCTTCCATCACATATTTTTTATCTCATTTGTTTGTGCTGCACTTTGGATGGTTTCCCCAGGTATTTTCAAATTTATACATTTTCTTTTCAACTGTGTCTAGTCTCCATCTAAGCATCCATCGAATATTTTAAAACATTTAAAGATTAGATATTATTTATATTTGAATATCTATATAATTCTCTTTTAAATTGGTCTGTTCTTTTTTCTATAATGTTGTGTTCTTGTTTTATGAGTTCTTTTCTTTCCTTTCTAAAAAGTTGTTTAAAATCTATCTATTTTAAGTCCTTTAAAATTACTCTATTTTCTTCAGTTTGTCAGATATGGATTCTCTGATTTGTTGCATTTTCTTCCTGTTGTATATGGTGGTGTACATCCATACATGTTATTAATGAGTTCATCCACACTTGGTTAGTCTTCAGTGAGAATCCCACATATTCCTTGTATCATGTAGGCACCTTGATGGGATGGTTCAGAATGTTTCCATCAGAGCTCTATTGGGTTCACTGATCTTAGAACAATTCTTAATTAGTTTTTTGGTTCAGTATTTCTTCATCATTTTGGTCACCTAACTTTTGTTATCTTGCCCATATTTGACCCCAGTTCTAGTCACATCCTAGACTGACTGGCTCATGTCTAACAAAACTCTAGGTCTGTGGATGAATATTTTCTGGTTCCAGCTCACAGACTTGGACATTCTTTTTTGTTCTTAGCCTTATGGCTGTAACGTCTGTCTGCCCAAACATTGTAACTCTAGCCCCTAAGGTGTGTGTCTGATCCTGGTACCCCTGTGGGTGATAGGGACTTTCCCTGTGGAAAATTTCCTTTTCTCCTTTTGATATCAGCTATCTCTTTCAGATTTCTAAATGTTATTTCAGACAAAATTACTATGTATTTTTAATGAGATGGGGAGGTGCCTGTATCTGCTTAGACCATCATCTTGTCTGGAAGAGCTGGAGGATTTTATCATTATTTCCATTTTACAGATGAAGATGCAGGTCGTTGGGGCCAGCGGAGCCTGTGTTAGAAAAGAAAGCTTTATTTCTGCAGCACATTTCATATTTGCCAGTTAATAAGTGAGTAAATTTAGGCGAAATAAATGAAGTCTTATGGGAAGTTCGAGGCAAGCTGAGTGGTGCAGAGTGATAAATACAGATATTAAGAGTCACTGAAGCAAAAGTTACAGATTCAAATATATATTAGGGGGCAGGCCAGTAACAATGAGCAGGTTGTAATACAATAGAGAGTGGTAAGGACAGTCTACTGGAATAGTCATACCAGTCATGCTAAATGTTCAAATATATGGCAGAACTCATATTTGAGCCTTTTCAAATAATATGCTGGTAAAATGCCACATCTGCCAGCCAAAGTCAAAGTAGCCACCATTTTGCCACCAAAGGCTTAAATAGAGTTTGTCTTTTAAACAGTGGGGGTAGAAAGTACAAGTCCACTGAGATATTCTTATGGTATCTGATTTTCATAGCAAATATCAAAGTTCGTATTCTATAAGCACATACAATGTGAGGGTTGAGGAAGTTGCCAAATATATGCTAAGCAATATTAGATAGCATATTAAAACAACTCCTTATACTATGGATGATGTATTCACAAATTTTAAAAAATGCCTATATTGTGATTTGCACATCATAGGAAATAAATAAATATTGTTTGATATGTGACCAAATTACCAAGAGGCAAATTTCTTTTTTCTGGTGGAAACTTAAGGTCCCAAAGGGTGAAAAGGGAGATGAGAAGATGTATACTGGTTCTTCGAACCTCTTTGCAAAGAGGAAGCTGGGCTAAGACAAGAAAACGAGAGTACTCCAGGGATAGATAGACCTGAGTAGTTAGGGTCAAAGCAGGGTCAGCCTTTGTGGGGTTAAGCTGTTTCAGTCTCTTGTCCTCGACAAGGGTGATGGTTCACAAAGTGTGGTCCCCAGAGCAGAGCATCAGGATCACCTCAGACTTGTTAGAATTGCAAATTCTCAGTCTCCTTCTCAGACTGACTGAATCAGAAGCTCTCTAGGTGGGCCTCAGCAATATGGGTTTTAATAAACTCTCCAGGTGATTCTGACACATGCCGACATTTAAGAACCACTGTTCTTAGAAAATAAAACTTGTATAGTAGACATTTCTGCATCTTTAAGGATTAGTAGTAGTCCAATCTGGGCTATTACTACTAATAATAACTAGTTCTTATTGAGTACTTACTACTGTTCCAAGTATTTTACATGCAAGAACACTATTATTATCCCAATATTACAAAGGGAAAATCCTAGAACCCCAGAGAAGTTAAATAACTAGCCCTAGGTCTCACAATGTGTCTAGCTGCATACCATAATCTATTCTTGAGCCATCAATTATCAGGAAAACTCAACTTCGACTGTTCCTTAAGTCAGAAATAAGTTTCTTCTGAGTTTGAACCGTAACATATTTGGGGGTATTTTTTATTGCATTCTGGGCTACCCTAACAAATATACACAACAAGTAAAGGGCAGTGCTTATATTTGAGCCCAAGTAGTTTGATTCTGGATTTTATGCTTTTAACTCTAACATTATACCACCTATCCAGAACTGCTATAGATGCCAGAGATGTATTAAAGAATTTTATTGCTTTTTTTCTCTTATCTTGTTTATTGAACTCTGCCCTAAATTGATCCTTTCAGTTTGATGATTTTTTGCAGGATTTACAACACTGTGCCTTATACAAGAATGTAAACATTTATTTCCCTTTAACTTCTTATAGTGTTTACACAGCAATGTTTCTCCCTTAAATATTGTTGTATCATTTTCTTATAAATCCCATATTGCTTTGCTAAATTCTTACTTGTCATGTTTACTTAACTCTGGAGTTATTCTCTTTCCCCCCCAAAACCTGCTACTAAGAATTATCACTCGGCTATCTTAGGGTCTTGATGCTGGGTTTTTTTCCCCTTTTATGTCATTTTTTATGTTTTAACTCTTCTATCAGTCTCTTTTATCTTCATTCATATAAAAAAATCCCATATTACTAATTCAGGTTCTCATGGTTAAATTCAACTATATTTGATAGGTTTCTATAAATTTATATATATACACATATATATAAAGCACATAACCCTAAAATTGCACATTGATTTACTCCGAGATAACTTTGGCTAATAGCAATGAAATATATATCTATATAAAGCATTTGGTATCATCCATGCATGTGGTTTCACAAAGGCAGCAAATATACCACAGAAGAAAAATAGGACAGTGGAAACACACTCAACATGGACAGCTCATCTTGGCATTGCCATTTAATAACATACTGTATGAGACTGCACATGGAACTTACTCCATCTGGGGAACATCTCCTCATTTGTGCAATGACCAGGCTTAGATAATGCCTAACGTTCTTTCTAGCAATAAAAATTCTATCATGATCATTTTCAGCCTGAAGTTTAATTTCAATGACATTTCCCACTGGGCCAGATTTCCCAAAGAGAGCTCCTTGATGCTTAAGCTTATAGAATATAAGGACAGTGTATCAGTCAGGGTGAGGCCAGTCAAATGGAACCCCTTCCAAATTATTCAGTAGAAGGAAATTAATATGAGAAAAAAGTTTAAAGGTTTGGAAAGAGCTCTAGCCCCTGTGGTGGAGGGATATTGGGAGGAAGTGGAGTTACCAGAACCCAAGAGTGGGGCTACCCGGAAAAAGTAAGGATTACCAAGGTAGGAGACCCTTGCTAAGCCAGAGCTGAAACCATGGTGGGAGGAGTCCCTTGCATGAAGTAGAGATACAGTGACAGGGACTCCTTAAATGAACTCGAGCTATGAGGAGATACAGCCATTGCCAGAGACAATTCTGAAAGTAGAACCATGAGAGCAATTCTATGGCTCCTCCTCTCCTCTACCCCATTTAATCCCCTCCCAGTGACTCCCATTTGTCAAATTTAACTTGGAGCCACTGCCAGTGGCTAAAGAAGTGTGGTAATTATAGGTTGCAGGGGTCAGTCCTCTGTAATAAACAACAGATAAAGGAAAAGTTTTAACTGCCTGATGAAGTGAATACAGGTCATCTATCACAGAATCCATCACCCCCATTTGCCACAAATTTCTTGTCCTAAATTCCAGGCAGAATGGGCATGTGTTTATTTCTCAGCCTCAATTGATTAATCAGCTATGGCAACTATAAACCAAACACACCTGCTCCTGGATATTCCTCTACAACCCATGTCAGCCTAGCAACCGCCACACCCAGTACTGGTAAGATGGGTCAATCATCCATGAAGGGAGCCAGAATAAAGAGGTTTGCCCTGGAGCCAGCTCTCAGGAACAAGGATCTTCCTGTAGTAGGAAGAAGAGGAGTGAGGATCTTCTGTGGCAACAGGAGTACCTGTCACTCTACTCTCACGGGAAAAAGCAGGTATAAGAAAAGGCAGAAAGGCTTGGTTTTGGTGGTGCCTCTCAGCTAAGAGCATTGAGGATGCCCTTCCATCCAAGGCTGCAATAGTACTGTATAAAAAGCCATAGTGCATCAGCTGAACGAGATCAAGGGCATTCCTTCCTTTTTCCAGCTTTCCACCAACCAGTAATTGAATTTCATGGTAATGGGCATTCTTGACACAATTTCCCAGCTCATGCTTCCCCTTTTGACTCATTTTAACTTGGTAGCATGATTCTCAACTGACTTCAGCTAACGGCTGAACCCCAAGCATATAGCACTTCTCAGCTTTAATGCATATACATATCTCCTGAGATCATGGTAATTTACAGATTCTAATATGGTAGGTTTGGGCTCGGCTGAAGCTTCTGTGTTTCTGGAAATCTCGCAGGGAGGATGTTGTCAATGTTGTTAGTCCATATGTCTCACTGAGTTTTCTTTTGGTTTTGTTTTTTGTTCTTGTTGTTTTTCTAGGAGAGATTCCTAAAATCATGCTCAGGGACCACACTCTACAACCCCAAAACACAAAAACAAAAAGCAACAACAAAAGCCTATGTGTCTGAGTGGGTGTGGAATCTAGACCCCTGTGCCTGAGGACCTCGAAGTGACAGGAAGGTCACTTAACGCTTGTGAGACTGCACAATGCTGATTTCCTTGGAGTAATAAATGAAGATGCTTCACTTCAGTGTATGGTGGCTCTGTTTTAATAACTGGGTAGAGAATATCCTTCAGGCAGAGCAAACAGGATAGAAATAAACTGAGACGGGAATAACTGTTGATGGGTCATGGCTAAGTGATGAACCGTATTGGTTCCCCCAAATTACTGTCACTTGCTTGGTGTCTGTCAGGGCAGTCAGCTGGTTTTCCTCTAGGACACTGTCAGCATATCCAACTCTGTTTTCTTTACTTCCATAGATATTATGATGATTGTCCCATAAGGAAGAACCTGAGAGATGAATGTCTTAAACTTGGAGATTCCTTCTTAACAACTCTAAGGGAATTTGACAGCTCTGTATCTCTGAAAATAAGATTACATTATTTCACAGGGCTGATAGATTTGTGTGTGTTTTGATCTGTGCTGTCTCTACATTTGAGGATCTAACAGTTTGTTAGTTCCTTGTCTGTTTTTCTGGATTTCCTAGATATTTCAAAGGGAACTATGAAATTATTCTGTAGGCAACAAAATAATAGGATTCCATGTCTATTTCATTCTCACACTGAGGCAAGTGATTAGTAAAGCCAGTGATATCAGTGAAACAGCAAAGTTTATCAAATTCCTAGGGGAGAAACAAACAAATGATCAAATAAGCAAATAAAAAACAGTGATGAGTTGGGAATTGGTACAGTATTAAGAAGAGACTCTCAGGGCATTAGGCTCCATTCCTCAAAATTCTTAGTGGTTTTGAGGTTGACAATTAAAAAGATTATATATATAATTGACGACTCCACGCCTGAATAGATTTTTGTGTGTGTGTGTGTGTCTTTATATGATTTGTATGGCATCATTTGGAAAGAGAAAGGAAACTCTGGGAAATCAGCATTAATTTCCTCATCTATGAAATCAGATAATGTAAGTCAATTTCAGGAAAGATTTGCTAATCACATAAAATTATATATATGTGTGTATGTGTGTGTGTGTGTATATAGTGCTTAGCATTTTGAACTGGATAGAACATATCCTCAAGAATTTTCAGTAATCCATAGGAGTATTCCATAAGCCTGTAACTCTGCCTCTGCCTCATTTAATCCTGAGGACAGTCTTATGAAGTAGGTCTTGTCTCTTTTTGAAAATGCTTGTGTATACTGAAGCTTAGAGAGGTGAAGGGATCTGTGCAAGGTCACACAACTGGGAATTTATAGAATTAGGTTTAAACTCTCATTCTCTGATTTCAAACGCATGCTCTATTCATTTCACTATTCTGCCTTATATTTACACACAGTTCAGTGGTAAATGTTGGGGGCATCAGGGGAATATGAGCATACTCTCTTCAAGGATCTGGGAGCAGGGTGGTATATGGATAGTGGATGAGCTTCTGTTATGATGGCTAGAGGTGGTCTGATCATGTTCAAAGCTCTTAAAAATAAGTTTTCCTGGTTCATCTTTGGACCAATGATTATCATTCTCATTAGCATTTTGTCATCTGTTTGTAGGCCTATTGATTTCCCTTAACTGTTCCCCATCTGGGTCCCAGTCATTTATTCTGCTTTTAATTCAGTTGGGTGCTTGATTGTTATAGTTTTGTCATCTCTTCCACAGACTTTCCTACTCTTCACTCTCACTGTACCTTAACTCCTTTATGTACAGGTGAATGCTATTTGTTTCCTTTACTACTTCATTCTTTCTGCTCTCAGCACCGTGCAGGATTGATTACCTTTAGAGCTGGGTTGAGTTAACTCCATTTTATTTATCTTTTGAGATGTGTCTTTAATTGCTAAAGGGACTGCCTGCTATTTCTTTTCAAATTATACTAAAATTGCTGACTGAATTCCACAACAACTACCTGGAGGCAAATTTCGTGGAAAATATTTTAAGTTACTTCCTGAGCCCCATAATGAAACACACTTTGTTTCAAACTACCAAAGCTGGCTGTAGTCCTAAATAAAGTTTCTAAAATTCTTTTCTAGCCAAACATTTAATTGTTTATATTTTTAAAACTGCCAGCTTAAGCTGCTAGACTCTTCCAACTGTGCTTGTGAACTATTTGGTCTCATTTAGAAGTAAATCACTCACTCTCTTTGTCAGAGGAGTATTGTTAATACAATTAGGGCTCCTGTATCAGCTGAGGTACTTCCTCCCCTTGTGTGGGGAGTTCTTAATAATATGCATTGAGTGCATGCCCTTACCTGGTTGGATACCATATTGCTTATTGCTTTCTGGTTGGCCAAGGAAATCACTCCATCTGCACATGCTCTTCCATTTTAACCTGAAAGACCAAATACTACCTTCAGGCTCTGGGCTGGATATGGAATCTAAACGTCCTCTTTACCTTCGGTTTTGTGAAAAACTTACAAAAAGAGATACTTAAGTGGAGCTGGTGTGAGACATACCTGCTACTCATTTGCATGAGCGACCTTTTTGTGAAAGTATCTGGAACTTGTCTTCTGCATTGCCTCTTCTGGTTCCCCTTTCAATTGGATCTTTGCAGTGGTGAATTTCCTGCTCACTGACATATTGCATTCTACTATAGGTAGGTAGATTGTATTCTGGGACTTAGATAATATTTGTGGTTGCTGAATGTTGTGGATGTGTTACAACTGGTGGCAAAGAGTGTTGATCCATCTGTAGATGTTACCAATTAGGGCCAGTGCCATTTTTTTCACAGCTGTGGGCTCTAAAACTCTCCCACCTGCAGTCTCAGAATTGTTTAATTCTTAAACCAATGGGAGCCTGGGCTGGTGGAATATTTGCAGCTGCTTTCTTTCTGGACGAGTGTCCTCCCCATGAATAGATCAGTCTCCTGGCTAGAGTTCTACTTGGGATGTTGACGTGTGGTTATCATTCCAGACACCTTCTGAGCCTGGGCCTGACTCTCAGTTAAGGATCCTATATCCCTGGACTGGCTCTTGGACCCCAGGGATGTCCTCTGCTTTGGATACCTCTTGAAACCGCCCACTGATACAGCCAGTAAAATAACCTGGACTTCTACTTGCACTAAAAACTTCTGCCAACTGGAACTGTGCCCTGCCATGCATCCTCAGGGCAGATCTCTTGAATCTGAGACTGGCTCAGATTGAAATCAAGAGCACCACACACCTTGTGCCTGGTAAATTATACTCTTGGCTCCTCTCTGGAGCAGGCCAGCCATTTGCTTCTGTCTGCTTTTCCCCGTTCCTTTCCAAAACTGCCCTTGTCTCATGATCTCTTGCAAACTGAGACTTTCAACATGCCACCATTTCTTTAGAAATGTTTTTCACATATGTAAAGTCACCTGATGTCATATGTACAATTTAGAATGGACTAATAGCATCACACAAAATGATAAGGTAAAAGAAAAATATAATCTTAGAGTTTTCTCATATCTTAATTTCTTCCTTGTCTTTTATCTGACTACCTCAAAATTCGATTTAAGATTCTTTGTTGTTTTAAGACACATATTAATCAAGAATATGATTAATGCTTCATAAAAGCATAACAGATGATTTTATGTATTTTTTTATTTCAACCAAATAGCTACATTTTGAGTTAGATGCTCTTCTCCCCCATTTGCAGAGAAAGAAACAGACTGTTGCTGCCCAACCAGGTTCATTTGCCCAAGAGGAAGCCAATACACTGAGATAGCAGGTGTTACAGCAGAGAAGGAGTTTAATAATTCTGCATAGAGCTAAGTGAAGAGACGGGAGAAATTTCTCAAATCCACCTCCCTAAGAATTTGGGAGACAGGGTTTTAAAGACAGTTGGCATAGGCAATTGAATCCACTAATTGGCTAGTTTTGGGGTAGAACCATAGGATTGTAGAAATTGTCTTCTTTGCTGACCAGGTTCTTGGATAGGGGGTCACAAGAGCAGTTGAGTTAGTTCCTCTGTATGGGCCACTGGTCTGGGTGGGTCAGCGGTTCCACTGGAATGCGAGACCAGGAACATATCTCAGAAACTACCCCTACGTTTCAAAGAGGTGATATTATCCATGTAGAAAGCTAAGAATCTTTATGACCACCAGCTATGTGGCTCCAGAGTGGCAATTATAGAGAAGCAAATGGAGCAGTAGCTAATTATTATCGTTATTTTTAGCTAGGCTCTTACCACAGTTCTTGCCTTGTACCCCTTTTTGTTAATTTGTAAGGGTGATTTCAAGACTTACAGGGAGAAGCAATTTGCCCTAAATCTGACATATACATGCACTGCATAACCATGGCAAGATTCAAACCCAGGTACTTCTGTCTTACAAACCCATTTAACTCTTCACAGCCAATATCCTTAATTTTTACAGTTAAGGAGAATAACACTAAGAGAAATTGAGACAGTTGTACACATCAGTTGATTGCACTGTATAGGTTTTCTAACTTCAAAACCAGTATTTCTTCCATTAACAACATTGCCTTTTAACTCAACTAGATAAAGCAACTAAGCAGATTGTACTAATATCTGTGCAGTGGTGGAACATCATCCTGTATTTTTCTCTGCCTCGGCATGCTGCTACTGTCTTTTGTTCTACTTTCCACTTTTCTTCCATTTCCTGTGGACCATGCCTTTCCCATGTTGAAGGACTGGCAGCCTCAGGGGAAATTTGAGGTGCTTAGACCTGAACAAAATCACTGCTGTTTTTTTAAAGAGAAAGTCCTGATAGCATAAGCTGTTTTCCATCAGGGTAGCCTCCTTGTTCCTATATTACCAGCACCATGAAATTGTCACTGTTTAAGCATCAGAAACCTCATCCTAATTCAGCCACACAAATTAGTTGATGTCAATATCCTAAGGGACTGAAAGAGTCAGTGAAGCGCAGAATATTTGGGATCCTCAGTGCAGGTGTAAAGGAATTTAAGGAGCAGTTCTATTGAAATTTGGGCCTCATGCCTAAAAGGAATCGGATATGTTTAGTGTCCGCTTTCAGTTCCCCTTTGATTTCCTTTTATATGCGTTAGTGCAGGTATAAACTCGTGCCCTCTTAATCCATTTCTGTGAAAAAGCAGTAGAATAAGGTGTGAATGGCTGGGAGAGCAAATCACAGCTCTGTTGTGTGTGGGTAAAGCCAATGCAAATTTCCAGACTGAACGCTTTTGAAAGCACCTTACTAGCAAGACTGATCCCTGTGTTGGTGGTCTTTGTAGTCAGCTGAATGAAAAAGCACCTCTGTCATTAGGCAGAAATGCAGCATGGTGGGACTCACCTGGGAAACACTTAATTTGAATGCCGGATCCTGGTTCCTGTGCTTGTTTCAGTCCCCTGAATACCACTCAGTAGATATTTGTAAAATTCTTTGATTTTTGTAAAGTGAAAGCCCAACAAGCAAGCAATGAACAACAGGACTGAAAGATTTTGCTGCAGAACTAATACTAAAAAAAAAAA
Organism: Daubentonia madagascariensis; assembly: GCA_023783475.1. Taxonomy (NCBI): domain Eukaryota; kingdom Metazoa; phylum Chordata; class Mammalia; order Primates; family Daubentoniidae; genus Daubentonia; species Daubentonia madagascariensis. The sequence continues at coordinate 30,331,487 of JAKFHU010001035.1, read as the reverse complement.
AGAATTTAGAGATTTAAAAAAATATATATTAATACATACTTTAATACATGCCCACATTCACATATGTTTGCACATCTGTGACTACTATATTGTCACAGTTCCATAACATCACTATATTATGAAGCAAATATTTGAACAATATGCTAAGGGACTAAATCATCCAGGCATGTTTTATTTTCAAATAATTTTTCATGACCCAAGTCCATTGAGGTATTTAGGACTCATAAATTGCATTGGCATTTAGAGAGGACACATTGTGCCCAGACATAGCGTGATCACATTAGGTAAGCCCAGAACATAAAATATATTCATATTGCATTGGATAAGCAAAGGCTACTGGGGAGAATAATATACTTTCAAATCTCTTGCCATTTGATGAACAGAGACTTGCTTTGAACCATATAGCTGACCAAAGTTCACATTTATAACTGACATTAATTTTGGAACATGAATAAGGCTTGCTTTTTTTCCTAGAGAATTTGAAGACAGAAAATGAAAAAAAGGAAGGGCCAAAAACTTTGTTTATTCATTAAATATGTATCTGTTGAACACCAACTATTCGCTAGGCAGTTTTTACAGGCACTGGAGGTACGTCAGTGAACAAAATTAAAAATTCCTGTTTCCATGAAGCTTACGTTCTAGGGGAGGTAAATCAGCAATAAATATATTAAATTAAAGAAATATGTAATATGGTAGAAGAAAATAAGCACTATTTTAAAAAAACTGAGATAGATAGGGGTGCTTAGGGGGTTGCATATTTAAATAGAATATTCTGGTACCTTTCTGAGAAGGCAACTCTTAAGCAAAATGTTGATGGAGGAGGAATGAATCATGATAGAATCTTAGGGAAGGGAGTGTGAGGATAAGGGAACAGCAAGTACAAAAGTCTTGAGGTGGGAGTGTGCCTGGTTAATTCCAGAAACAGTAAAGAGGTTTTCTGGAAGGGAGTGATCTAGAGCAGTGGTCCCCAACATTTTTGGCACCAGGGACTGGTTTCATGGAAGACAGTTTTCCACGGATTGGGGAGGAGGGATGGTTTCAGGATGAACAAGTGCATTACATTTATTGTGCACTATATTTCTATTATTATTACATTGTAACTTGCCACTCACTGATAGGGTTTTTATATAAGTCTGCAAGCAATCAATTTATTATGGTTTCTGTGCAGTCAAACCTCTCTGCTAATGATAATCTGTATTTGCAGCTGCTCCCCAGGCAGCATCACCGCCTTAGCTCCATCTCCAGATCATCAGGCATTAGATTCTCAGAAGGAGCGCACAACCTAGATCTCTCACATGCGCAGTTTACAGTAGGGTTCGTGCTCCTGTGAGAATCTAATGCTGCTGTTGATCTGAGAGGAGGCAGAGCTCAGGCAGTGATGCAAGCAATGGGGAGTGGCTGTAGATACAGATGAAGCTTCACTTGCTCACCCACCACTCACCTCCTGGGGTGAGGCCTAGTTCCTAACAGGCCCAGGAGTTGGGGACCACAGATGTAGAGGATATAATCTGAGAGATAATGGCAGGGATGGGAAGCCTTGCAAACTTTGTTTTTCCTTGGATGGCAAGTAAAAGTTTTTACTGTGGTGCTTTTAGTAGGGGAGTGACACGATCTGACTTTCTTTAGGAACACGCTGGCTGCTGTGAGTGCAAAGTGTAGTGGGGAAGGATAGAGACAGAGAAGCTAGTGAGTAACTTAGGCTGGAATGTCAGGACAACATGAATACAACAAGAATATACTGGTAATGTACCAATGTCATTGCAATATAGATGTAAATGTGTCCAAGATCAACAATTTGCTTCACTCAGTGTAGGATCAATAGTAATGGGGAAGGGTGTTTAGGAAGACTAGCCCATTCATTTTTCCATGATAGAGAGCATGGTGAATAGGATTTGTTCTATTTTTAGAGACCGGTTTTTAGCCAAGTATGATCTGAAGTATACCACATGGTCTCCTAGCTAAATGTTCTAAACTACAGTCTACTGAGATGAATAAAAGTATTACTTTAGAAACCCTAATTTTCAGAGTGGCAAGAATTCATTTAATTATAAATAGGTATTAATAACCAAGCACAAAATAATATATTAGGCTGTTGAGGTGAGAGGTAGGGCTTGAAGCAACAGGACTTGGATGCAAAGTTTTGGTGGGCCAGAGGGAGGGGATTGTCTTGTGAAAGTCATTGTGGGCAGTTCTAAGCAGCCAAGCACAAGGAGAAAGCTTTCAGTGCTTGAGAAGGGGACAAGGCCACTGAGAGGGGATATAGGGAATCAGCTAAAAGAAACTCTACCTAATTCATACTTCTCTTTTAGAGCTTCCAAGAACCTCAAGTGCTTAAAAACAAAAAAGCTGGCACCCATATGTTTAGATGGGGTCTGATTTAACAGCAGCCTTTGCTGGAATTCTTTATACCCAGTGTGTTCTTTTTATGTAGGGGAGGTTTGTAGCTGATCTGCTTGATTTCATTAGGTGCTCTCTGTAATGTAATGATTAAAGCACTTTAGTGGAAAACGGTTTTAGCTCTTTATTTGGAAGAAAACCTTTTCGTTAAAGTAACACTGGTTTGGTTTTCATAGCTGGATTGAAGAAAAGGATGGAAAGAGAAAGGAGTTTTCACAAATGGGACTAAAATTCAAAAGAATTAGGGCAGTATGGACATTTTAACAATGTTGATTGTGCTGATCCATGAGCATGATATGTTCTTCCATTTGTTTACATCATCTGCAATTTCCTTCCTCAGTGATTTGTAGTACTCTTTGTAGAGATCTTTCACCTCCTTGGTTAAATATATTCCTGGGTATTTTATTTTCTTTGTAGCTATTGTGAAAGGTATTGCATCTTTGCTTTGATTCTAGCTTGACTGTTGTTGATGTATAGGAATGCTACTGATTTGTGTACATTGATTTTGTAGCCTGACACATTGCTGAATTTATTTATCAATTCCAGAAGTCTCTTGGCAGAATCTTTGAGGTTTTCTAGATATAAGATCATACCATCACCAAAGAGCAATAGTTTGACCTCTTCTTTCCCCATGTGGATACCCTTAATTTCCTTCTCTTGCCTGATTGTTCTGGCTAGGACTTCCAGCACTATGTTGAATAGAAGTGGTGACAGTGGGCATCCTTGTCTTATTCCAGTTCTGAGTGGAAATGTTTTCAACTTTTCCCCATTCAGTATGATGTTGGCTGTGAGTTTGTCATTTATGGCTTTTATAATTTTGAGATAGATTACATGTATGCCTACACTACCCAAAGTGATTTACAGATTCAATGCAATCCCCATCAAAATACCAAGGTTATTTTTTGCAGATCTAGAAAAAATAATACTATGCTTCATTTGGAACCAGAAAAGAGCCCAAATAGCCAAAGCAGCCTTAAGCAAAAGGAACAAATCTGGATGCATCACTTTACCAGACTTTATACTACTAGGCTATAGTAACCAAAACAGCATGGTACTGGCACAAAAATAGAGACATAGACCAATGGAACAGAACAGAAAACCCACATATAAAACCATCCTCATATTGCCATCTGATCTTTGACAATGTAGACAGCAATATGCACTGGGGAAGAGAATCCCTATTCAATAAATCATGCTTGGAAAAGTGGATAGCCACATGTAGAAGATTGAAACAGGATCCATATCTCTCACCACTCACAAAAATTAATTCAAGATGGATAGCAGACTTAAATCTAAGACACAAAACCATAATAATTCCAGAAGAAAATGTTGGAAAAACTCTTTTAGATATTGGCCTAGGCAAAGAATTTATGAAGAAGATCCTAAGGACACTCACAGCTACAACAAAAATAAATAAATGGGACTTGATTAAATTCAAAAGTTTCTGCACAGCCAAGGAAACAATCAGCAGAGCAAACAGACAGCCTAGAATGGGAGAAAATATTCGCATGCTATACATCTGATAATAATCAGAATCTAGAAAGAACTCAAACAAATCAAGAAAAAATCAAACAAGCCCATTAAAAAGTGGGCAAAAGACATGAACAGAAGCTTTGCAAAAGAAGATAGAATAATGGCCAATAAACATTGAGAAAATGCTCAATGTCACTAATCATCAGGGAAATTCACATCAAAACCACAATGAGATATCACCTAATGTCAATGAGAATGGCTTTTATTAAAAAGGTCCTAAAACAATAGATGCTGGCATGGATGCAGAGAGAAAGGAACACTTATACACTGTTGGTGGGACTGCAAACTAGTACAAAGTCTATGGAAAATAGTATGGAGATTCCTCAAAGAACTAAAGGCAGACCTACCATTTGATCCAGCAATCCCACTACTGGGTAACTACCCAAAGGGAAAAAAGTCATTTTATCAAAAAGACATTTGCACTAGAATGTTTACTGAAGCACAATTCATAATTGCAAAGATGTGGAATCAACCCAAGTGCCCATTAATTCATGAGTGTATTAACAAAATGTGGTATATGTATACCACTGAGTACTATTCAGTGATAAAATAAGAAAGAATTAATGTCTTTTGCAACAATCTGGATGGAACTGGAGGCCATTCTTCTAAGTGAAGTATAGCAAGAATGGAAAAACAAACACCACATGTACTCACTATTAAATTGGAACTAACCGAACAGCACTCATGTGCACCGATGGAAGTAAAACTCAATGGAAATCATGCAGGTGAGAGAGGGGAGGAAAGTATGGATGAAATCATACCTAAAGGGTACAATGCACACTATCTGGATGATGGGCACACTTACAACTTTGACTCAAGCAGTATAAAAGCAATCCATGTAACCAAAACATTTTCACCCCCATAATATTCTGAAATTAAAAAAAAAAAATTAGGGCAGAGCAAATGTCATGAAGTGGGGCTGGGGAACTAGGGAAACTTTACTCCCTGGAACAGGGTGACCTGAGGCTTATGTCCTCACCATGTCCATGTTCCTCCAGTTTCCATATTCACTGCCACTTAGCAAAGTTTTCTTACTTGGCTTTGGAGCTAAAATCACTTTGAACCAGTTCTTCTGAAGAGGCTCTTTTAGACAGAAAAACATATTTGCCTGATACTTTCAACAAGCAACTAAGAAGTACAGAAATGGGAGGGGAAAAATAATGTTAGACATAGTGTATGCTTTGCCTCAGATGAACCCATCAGGAAGCCCACGCTGCACAGAGAGCTTACGTGTAAGTGTTCTGACAGTTAGTCCCGGCTAAGGTCCCAGACAATGTTGGCATAATGATCAGATATTTGAGTGGATGAGCCTTCAGATGATTCTAGGCCCTGGCCATTGAGCTGTGACAACTGGTGCCAAGTGGAGCAGAGATGATCTCTCCCTGATAGCTGTGCTGAAATTGCACATTTGTGAGCAAAAGAAATGTTGGTTTAAGCTATTAGGTTTTGGGATTGTTACAAAGCAATACATAATCGGATTAGGAACTGAAACTTTTGTTCTAACTTAAACTCTAGTCTATAGCAGAGAAGGGCAGGTTTTCCTTCTAAGAAATAATAATGATACATCATGGCTATAGCAGACATGGCTTTATTTTGTCCCTTTCACTAGTTTTCTTACAATACTTCCCATAAAATATTCCTCTTAAAGTTAAATCATTGCATAATGAAGTAAAGAAAAATGTTAAACACTGTGCTATAGCTTCTAACAAAATAAAACAATACATCTATATATCTACCTACTTATCTATCTATTGATTGATTAATTGAACCTAGATACTATTGTGCTTTTCCCTGAGGATACAACACTAAGGTTCTGTCATTATTTGGAATTCTTCTAATCTAAAACACTTCACTCCAAGGGTGAGCCCCAGGCTTTGTTTCCTGTCTTCCACTTTCCATGCAGCTGTCAAAAATGCAACTCAAGTTCAGCAGAGATTATCAGGTGGCTTCAAAGTAGCTGGAAGCTTTAGAGTTTGCTTAACTCTCTGGATTACTGTTATCATTTTGTTTTTGACCTTCAAGGACCTCCCTTGAATTCTTTTAAAATACTCCCCCCCTTAAAAAAAAAAAGCCAGTGTTTGTAGCTGTTTTCAGCAGGAAGATTGATATCCAGGGTAAGTGGGCACTCATGTCTCAGAAATAAAAATCTGGCATGATTGTTTTAAAGGGCAGTTTCTGTTAAGTAATAAAGACCCTCTTGTTTTTTTCGTTTTAAATTTCACAATATAGTTTTCAAGTTTCTCAACTGGGAATAAGAATTGAATTGAAAGTCAAAACTTGAAGTTTATCCTCTGCATAATTCTCTTAATTAATTAGGAGGTTGAAAAGGCAATCTTTCTTTCTTACCTGTCTTTAACTGCTGTAGTTTGGATATTTGACCCTCCAAATCGCACGTTGAAATCTGATCCCGGGTGTTGGAAATGTGACATAATTGGAGGTGTTTGGGTTAAGGCAGTGGATCCCTCATGAATGGCTTGGTGCTGTCCTCACAGTAATGAGGGACTTCTTGCTCTATTAGGTCCCATGAGAGTTGATTGTTGAAAACAGCCTGGCACCTCCCTTCTCTCTTGTTTCCTCTATCTCATGGTGTGATCTCTGCACATGCACACCTGCTCTCTTTTGCTTCCTGTCATTGGTGGAAGTAGTGTGAGGCCCTCACCAGATGCATATGCTGATGCCATGCTTCTTGTACAGCCTACATAACTGTGAGCCAAATAAACCTCTTTTCTTTATAAATTACCCAGCCTCAGGTATTCTTTTATAGCAACACAAACAGAATAAGATATTTACCAAATCAACTTAAGGGCACAAACTACCTCTCATGATTTACCTTCCTTTGAGCTTCATTTGATGACCAGACTTTGCTTAAATCATTGTGGTTGGTTTTTTCCTTTATGGATGTGATTTTGATTGTCATGAAGATATTCTTGGAATAAACTGCGCCAGAGTCTATTTTATAAGTACAATAAGCTACTATGTTTAGCAGTAATTTCACAGCCCTGAAAGCCAGAAGAATTAGGTGGATAGAAATCAGACATCTTAAAAATTTGAATACCTGGGCAATTTTGTGATCCTTGCTGAGACCTATGGACCTTTCCCTATGTAGTATTTCTTTGGTGTCTCCATTAGAAAATATTTTCACATGTGGAACATATTCAGCTGCAAGAGTGTGGAGAGATGCAAGTTAAGCATGCAGCTGGATTCCAGGCACTTTGTTAAAATTTTAAAGCTTGCAGGCTAAAGGCAATTTTTAAAATGGTAACTTTTACTTCTGAGGTGGAACAGGCATTATCTTTAGCTGGCTCATTTGTTTTTGATTCTCTGTAGTTTTTAAGGGAATTTTTAACCAAATTACCAATCTGGGAAGACCTAGGAAATGAATGTCTTATCTATTATGCCTTGAAGGTCTCAGTGCACAAATCATAAATCAAACGTCAACAGATGCTACATGAGGCAAACTTTAAACTCAAAGATTCAAAGCTTCGAACAGTAATTTTGTAGGGAAGTTGATATATAGTCAATGAAGGAAACGCAAGTGACTTGCAGAAAAATGAGCCAAACAGAGTTGTAGACTTGAAGGAAAGTCATTCAGGATAGCATCTGTGTATGAGGTAGTCCGGCCAATATGAAGTGAAACGTATTAAAAATAATGATTTGAGGTCATTTGATTATTAGGTAACTTTAATCACCTGTGATAACTTGGACTTACAATAAAACTGGCTTGAAATTTTTAAATTTCATGCACCTGTCATAATTCTGGTGCAATTTTACTGAAGATCAGCTATTTTACCCCAGGGTCAGGAGGAAGAACTGGCTTAGTGAAAACTGAAAATGTTGCTCTGAGAAATATGGGATGGTCGGTATTTTACTTCAAGTAAATTGTCCATGTTTCCTCAAATTAGACTTAATTTAAAATAAACTTAAAAGCTTTTGACATTTCACATTAGAAAGCCCTATCGAAATAGTAGTAAACTCAAGAATAATTTAAGTGCAAAATATCAGAGATTTTTTTAAGAAAGCAATAACTAGCTCTCAGCAACTGGACTTAAGTTTTATAACATACAATACTGTGTATAAAGGGTATTTGAAAGCAAGACATTTAAGGTAGTTCATTAATTAGAGCTGTTCATAAAATTAGTCCTTCAAACAGAAGCATTTTCAGGTAGGTAACATTAAATCATCAAAGGAAACAGAACTTTAAACACACATTAACTGTAAACATTTCAGGTAAATTGAACTAGTCCCTTATCCACGGCTACAGAGAGATAAACCAGGAACCCCATCTCAGACAAGAGAATTCAAAATCAAGCCCTTGAGCAAAGTGTTAATTAAACTCAGTGTTTGAGGACTGTATACTTGACCAATGAAAGAGGAAGCAGGAACTAGAAGCAAGAGAAAGATCACTCTGTTGCTGTTTTAAAAATTCCCTCCTGGTTTAAATAGACTGAAACATGGCAATCTAATTAACTGAACTCTTTCCGGTGAGTTTTGGGATTGACAATTCTGCATTGATTCTAAATGACTGTGCCTCTTGGCAATATAAAAAAGGAGGATAATCTCCTCCCTCTTCCTCATTCATGCTGCTTTTATTCATTCAACAAATGAATTTTTCGTGGACACTATTCCAGGTCCCAGGGCCACTGAAATGAACAGAGACAACAGAGTCTGCAGTCATGGGGACAGATATTTATTGCACAAAACCTGTCAATTCACTACTCTAGTATTTACTCTCATCAACCATTAATTCATTCTTTTAATGTATTTTGCCAAGCATAATAAGATTCAAATTCCTGTCCATGTCTGAAGAGTTTATGATCTAGCCAGACCAAAAAAAAAAATTTTTTGTAAAGCAACATTATAAGTGCTACAATATAGTTAAGCACAGGGAATTATGCAAACAATTAGGGAGAATAAATATCTCACATTGAGAGTACCTGGGAAGGCTACCTAGAGCAGGGGACTCACGTCTTAATTTTTGAAAAGTGAATGCAAGTTGGAAGGAAGAAGGTGGATGGGTAGAACATCCTAGGCAAAAAAAAAAAAAAAAAGCAGCCTGTTTAAAGTCACAAAGGTATACAGGGCTGAACTTGTGGAGAACTAATGTGGCTACAACACAAGTGGGAATGAGACACTGGGTAAGAAAAGATGAGGGCAGAGAGGCAGATAAATCCAGAAAGGTTTAAAGTGCAATGTTAAGTTTGAATTTTCACCTGAACACTATGGAGAATGACGGAAAGATCTGTAGAGAAGTCACCCTGGCAGCAGGGTGAAACCTACCTGCCAGCTCCACTGTTCTGCAGAATTTGTTATTGGAATGCAGGTTCTTGCTGCCATGCTGTTTATTTTTACTGTTCTTTCTGCCAATATTAACACACTTTTTCACAGAATTCTCTTTACTTGAAATTCCTATAGGAGTTTATTCATATCTCTCATATGACGCTTACTTGGAATTTCCTTTGTATCCATCAGGATTCTGTCAGAAAACCGACAGCCCACTCAATTGGGCAGTTAGAGAAGAATTGAATAAAAGGACTATTTACAAAGATGTGAGCAGGTGCTCACATCCATATTGCTGGGTAACAAACCACCCTGAACTTAGTGACATAAAGCAGCAACCATTTTGTTATACCCATGGTTTCTGAGGGTCAGGAATTAGAGAAGGGCACAAAGAGGATGGTTATTTTCTGCTCCATGATGTCTGGGGCTTCAGTTGGAAAGACTCAAAGCTGGGGGGTAACTTGATGGCTGGGGTTTGATTCATTTGAAGGCATCTTCACTCACACGTCTACCATCTGTGCTGGTGCTATTACATAGAGCACGTATATGTGGTCTTTCCATGTGGCCTGGATCAGCTTCTTTATAAGAGCTTTTCATAGGATAGGGGGGCTTTTTATATGACCTCCTAAGGCTTCAAGCACAAGTATCCCAACAAGCAAAGCAGAAGCAGTATGGCCCTTTATGAGATAGCCTTGGAAGTCACAGGGCAGTGGTTCTGCTGTATTCTATTAGTTATGAACAATACTCTAAGGCCAACCCAGATTTGTATGAAAGTTTCCTAGACCTCATCGATTGATAGAAGTGTCAAGGGATTTGCATATGTTTCAATCTGCCACAGTAGGGTTTATGGAAGCTAATAAGGGATAATGTGGTACCCTAGGGCTAACAGTAGCAGTAGCTAAGTTTCTACTTTTATGTCTGAAGATGCAAAGGAAGGGAGGATTGCCAGATCAATAGCTATAGGAGAGAGCCACTTGTTAGCACTCTGGCCAGCCGCAGAGAGATACAGCTTAATGAGAAGGAAGCAGGATGGAGGAAAGTAAACAACTGCCCTCACTGTCTTCATGCCCTCAGCACCTCCCCATTGGTCAAACCCACTGAAAGTCCAGGAACATGTTCTATATAGATCAACCTCCTGAGGCTAAGAGCAGGGCTCACCCTGTTAGGAAAGTGGATCTGGAGAGACAAACCAAAGGTATCCAACAGCTCAAACTTTTATTAAAATTAGTTTTTAAAATTGTCCTTGGAAGTGAAATTTGTCCACTTACAAATTCATGCTCCTATCATTCTTCCCCCGTTTGACAATGCAAAAAGAGACAAGGTGTATTTTACATAATAGAAACTAAGTTCTTGTTGTTGAATAATGAATGATTGATAGCTAATTCTATGAATGAATAAATACAGAGAATTTCCTTTTTAATATCAGATTCCTGTTTTTAATTCCATGTGGATTTAGAGATAAGATCTTAATTACTTATGTACTAGATAGTGAATAAGTTGCATTATTTTCACCAAATATACATTTTTAGATAGCTCAAATCATAAAGCCATTGTTACAGATGTTTAATACAAAAGCTGACTTGAGCACAGATTTATTCATAGTAGATAAAGGGGCAATATTTCTAACTTAATGTGAGTCAGGAGGATAACAGAACCTCAGGGCAGCTTAATTCTATTGGCTTCGGTGGCCCAAGACAGAATTGCCATTTCTACATCCACAGCACCTATGGAAACTCTTCTTTTATCAGTTTTCTAATAGAGCTCTGGGAAGGGTGTTAGGAAGGTAAGGGAGAAAAGAAATTTTCAGACAAAATATGCAATTAAAGTCTAAGAAATTCAAGATAGATTGAGGGGTAGGGAGGCACTGTAGGTAAATAGGCATCATTATGGTAAACAGAGATTAATGTACCTTGTTCCTGTATTTCTACCAGGTTGGCTTATACACTGGTAAAGAAGAAACTAATATGAGGGAAGAAGACGAGTAACTTGTTACCAAGCACACCTCAGCTAAAGCAAAAGAAAGGCTGAGAGCACTTATTATCCTCCCTACCTATTAGTGCTGCATTGTAGATCAAATAAAATAATGTATTTGAAAACTATAAGGTACTATAGAAAGATAAGTTCTCATTTTTAAGAAATGTAGGAAAATATTTTGCCGATATCATAGCTACTCTATGTAAGGCAATGTTCTAAAAGTAAGGTGCTAACCAAAATTGCCAGAAAGCATCTGTTAGGTATTTGACCCTGAGTGGCCCTCAACACCCCCAATCATATTTTTAATTGAATGATGAAGATACTTACCTCCTTCTGACCCTCCAAAAAACTTTGTGGATAAATAGCCCAAGTTAAGCATCAGATCAAGGACAGAGATCCAGAATCTTAAACTTCGCTCTGTGGCTTTTCCCCGTAATCATGTTACCTCCTAATCCAAGATTAGGTAGTAAGCTAAAAAATGAAAGAAGATATGATTTTGTGTGTCACTGGAGGGAGGTGAAAATTACATTTAGAAGGTACTCAAGGCAAAAATTACATATATTATATAATATATATGATTTTTATATTTCATTTATATTATTATAATATATATGACTCGGCTCTCAGTTTTTAAAACCATGGTTTTATGGGTTCCCGAAAGGGCATACAGTGGTGTGCAAATTATAATGAGAAATCTTAAATTATTTTAAGTAGATCAATGTGAATTCAGCATCTTGATTAGCAGCGCTACTGACATTTCTAAAATCCCAGTTTTATACCATCCCAACATTTAATTATGGGTAAAAATGAATTCTCTGTGGCTGACCAAAGAATAACTTTTGCTTAGCCCCTAGTCGAATTTGAATGCCAACACAGGAAGCAGAAAGCCTGGGTGCATATTTTAGCTGACAGAATTCAGTTGTTTCTTAAGCCTTTTTTTCTGTCTTGCATCGCATGTATTAAATATTACATATCGTGTTTCTGTGCCACATACTAAATTGAACTTAATAGCACAAAACTCTAATGAATGAATGTGCTGCATTCAAATTCAGTAGTGATAATGTATATTTTTATTTTTGAATGCCACCATGAAGCAAAAGCACTTCACAAAAATTTACTGCCTCATGTATATGAACAAGAGATGGCTTATGTATTTTAACAATATTGAGACTCTCTGCTTTAATGTATTGTGTTTCTAAAGTTTAGTTGAGGACAATTAATGTCAGTTTAAAAAAGAAAAATGAACTTAACTAACTAGGGATATGCTGTGATGTAGGTAGAAATTGTATACTATTGAGTCTACTTTCAGAAAGAATAGCTATATGGTGGTAATTTCTATTATGGTGTTGCTTCATCCCAAAGAAATGGCTATATTCAGGTTTAACTCCCTTCAATAAATAGTTTCCTCAACTTTCACGTCATATTTTAAATTAAATCTATTCAGATTAAACAGATTCATATTGGAACATACCTTCCTCCTTCCTGAATCCCCACTTGTCAACGCTTGCACCTAACTTCCCTGCCTTTGTTAATGAGACCGCAATTCCCCCAGAGTAATTTTAAGCTGATCTCTCATTAACCCCCACTCTCTTTTTAATTAGTCACCATATCCTATCACTTTTCCTTCAAAAAGCCTCTTTTACTTATATGTTCCCTATTTTTCAATCTTTTACTGTCATTGTAATTTGTACTTAAGGTAACTTGCAGAATTTCCAGGAGGATGGGAGAATAATCTTTGACGCCACATGACCCCAAATAATGCAACCACTGGAAGCACCATACAATAAAGTTTTCATTTATAAAGCACAGAAGCTAAAACTGAGATAAGTTGAAGGTTTTGCCTAAGGTCATGAAGTTAGTAACTGGCATAGGTGGACTTAAAACCTTGGCCCGTGCTTATTCAGCTCTGCTATCCGACCTAACTCAAGGAGAAGGGCTTCCTTACAATTGTAATGTTTGATATTCTTTTGTGTGTACTAGTTTTATTTCCCAACATATCATAATTTCTTTGGAAGGAAGGTAATGTTACATGCTTATGTTCATTGGACTACCTGGTACAGGTTTAAGGACATAGTAATAGTAAAATATTTCTTAAAAATTATTTAAATGCTAATGCAGCAAGCATGAATCCTTGTGAGTTGGGGTGTGATACAGAGGATGTAAAGAGAGAAACTGAATGTTTATTTCCCAGATCCTAAATCTGTGATCTCTGGCTATGACCATCTGATCCCTAGGTAAGAGCCCAGCTGTGTTTAATTGATGTAGGAAAGGGAGATAGATATGTTAGGGGCACAATGGTGTCTATTTAAAAAAAATCAAATATCAGATTACATAAGAATCTATAAGATGTTGGGGACAGAGGAGCTGGAATGGTTCAACATAGCACTCTAGCTATTATTTATTACATTATTTAAAATAATGTTCTATGAATCTTGTCATCAGAAAGAAATGCATTGTGATTCAGAGTCATGCTCTGAAATGAATAGTTGTAAGTTTATATTTTAGTATATTGTATATTGGTTTGGGGATTTGGAGGAACATCTGTAAATAAAAAATGTTTGCCTAGCTTGTCCAGGAATATTTGAAAATACTCCTAAAATGTTAAAATGTATACAATCACATTATGCTCATTATTAAAAGTTTAATATCATGTTACCATATCTGCTCCTTTGCTCTCTTCTATATAAGGCAAGATAATTATTTTCCTTAGTAATGACAGACTATCTTTTCTTCATCAAGAGCTTAGCCAAACTCTACTTTGATCATTTCTGTTCAATTAATCATTTCTTTTGCTCAATTAGCTTGTCATCTTTTTTTGTATACCCTCTGCAATTGAAATATAGACAGCTTTCTACTTCAGAAATGGACCAAAGATGGCTTGGGCTGTTTCTATCTTTAAATCTCTCAGAGTTCATGGCTAGAGTATCACGAGCCATCTCATCTGGCCATAACACATGAGATTATCTCTTCTTGCGTCTTGTCTAAGGTCTGTGATTTTTTTCTGGGTTATTACTTCCATAGGTCTTTGCTGTTAAATATTTGTGATTTGTATAATTTCTTCCAAGATAAAGAAGCCATAATTTTTTCAAAGTGTAATACCATTTTCTGTCTTTTGTTCATGTCTTTTATAACTTTATATGTGGGTCTTGCAACTGTAGAGAACATCTTGCGGCTTATCTATCTACATCTATTTATCTTCTAAGTAACAGAAAATTCTTCACATTATTCAATTACTCATTAATTCATTTGTTCAAAAATCAATTATTGTTCTCTTTTGTTAGACAGATTTTGGTTATTACAAAGGTAGCTGGTATTTGCCCTTAATGAATTTATGGTATAATAGGAATGATAAGCAATGTACACACATGGTTTGTTTTTGTTCATAATCCAAATGTGCCACTTACACAATGAGATATTGGACAAACCATATGATTTTACTTGAATAGCTGAGGTCATTGTAAGCATTAAAGAAGAAAATAATTACAAATTGCTTAGCATAATTCCTCAAAAATCACTATATACCTATAATGTTATAGAATAGATAATATGGATGTGAGAAACAGATAAAGCCATTCTAATGTCTCTATAGTGAACTAGATTTTCCCACCATATACCTCAAAATAACTGAAAAATCTTCATCAACTGTAAGTGTATTTCTACTTATTGTAGTCACCACTGCAGTAAGCATGTAATATATATGAGTGAAAAGTAAACCTCTGCTGTTTCAGGCCATTGAGATATAGAGGTTTTTGGCTATCATAAATCTGACTTATCCTGAACAAACTGCTGGACTTACCTTCCTTGAGTAAAATTTCTCTCCAAATGGAACATGTTAAGTGTTCGAAGATCACAGAAATTTCTGATCCAAGAGTCCTCCAGTATAATTTTCCCGATGGACGTGGCTAAGCTATTGGAATAAAATTCCCATCTAAGGAAAATTGATTTATACAACAGATAATTATCTATTGGACAAATTGTAGTTTATATGTTTTCTTAAAAAACTCTGCTATATATTCAGAAAATACAAAGTTTGCATCCATTTATATAAGTTTGTTATGTTGTCACTATTTAGCCATTCTCCCTGCCACCCACCGGGCCCTCTCCTCTGAATGGTCATAATCTAATGGATGAAGCAGACAATCACACAAATAACTCCAATTTAGAAATAACCACTATGTCCAAAAAACAAACAAAGTTTGAGTCACTAATGTATGAATGTTATAGCAAGGACAGGTAACAAAAAATGAGACATCGATGGGTTGGATTCAGGTGAATAGAGTTGATTACGAGGATGAGAAAGTGAAGCAGGACAAGAGACAAGAAGTGATATCCACTTTATCACCAATCATGTTCTCTAGTTAGACCTTGCAGTGTCTCCTGAGATTAGGGATATTATCGAACTCCTCCAGTTAAGCAAATTTCACCTTCAAGTTAGGAACCTATCAAAGACACACCAAAAGTGGCCTTCTATACGCAATTTGTATTTAAAACCCATTTGTAAGTGTGTCATTTCCCCTTCCTTCTTCAACCCGAAGGGAACTTCATTTTTGCCAATAATCTCAAAGGCCAAGTTCTAGGGAAGAATCCTGAGAAAAATTCTGAGAGTTATGCAGACAGAGTTGTTGGGAGCTTATTTCTATCCCCTTTCCTTTCTTAAACCCTCTTGAATTGCCAATATTTTTTTTGTATTTTTCACTCTTTGTGAATCTTGTAATAAATAGGAAAACAATTTGATGCAAATTAAACTAACTTAGTTTCCTTAGACCTCTGCCATTAACTCTGAACGTGTTCTTTCTTATACCTTGCTTTTTACACTATACTCTCATTAGAATTTATATATGTTCTAAATGATAATCTTCTGGGATTCATTAATGAATATAATAGTCAAAGTCAACTTGTGAACCCACTAAAGCCTCTAACATACTGTTTTGTGTTCAAATATAAATTCTACCATATCCTCAGCTAACTGGGTTTAACATATTGAAGTCATCCTTAACTCCATTTTTTATTCTCCATACTCCACATTACTGGTTGATGAAATCCTGGTAATTTTGCTTCAACAATGGCCTGTACCAGCATTTCCTTCCCAAATCCATTGCATTCTTCTAAGCTGGGCTCAGACATTGCCTCCTAAGTGATTTTTTTAGCCTCAGGTTTTATCCAAGTCATTGCTCGTTGCAATGTCAAATAATGTATTTAAGAGTCAACTCTGATCAAGTTACTATACTGTTAGAAAATGTTTACTTATTTACTATTGCTTGCAGAGTAAAGTCTAGGCTCCAAAGCCTGATGTAAATGAGTTTCTCTTCTTTATCTTTGACAATCTATCCTTTTGTTATTTCATGCTGTTCTATTTATGCTTTAATGATTCTAACAAATCCATCTTTGTATTGGTCCCAGATGTGCATGTACATACACACATTGATGCCTTTGCTCGTATTCTAGCCCACACCCCACGTCACTGACTTTTTTTCTCTTTACTTCAGGGTCCACTTCAAGTTCTACCTTCTTTATGAAAATTTTCCCTGTCCTCTGAATGGCTAAAATATGAACAAGCTGCTTGACTCACTAGCACATGAGTGTTTGTAGCAAGAACAGGTAACAAAAAGACAGCACTAATCTCTTTTCTGAACTCCCAAAGCACTTTTCATATACTGACCTTTATTAGATTATATGTCAAATTTATTTCTATTATCAGATTGTAAGGTCTTTGTGGGTAGTGTTTATTTCTTGTTCATGGTTTTAACCCCACACTATCTAGCACAATTTTCATTCATGAACTCGTCAATGGGTTTAATATATTTGAAAAGTTTTTTAAATGTATTTTTTGTTTCCTTAAAAATTATGATGCCATCTTTTTATTGACTGAATCAATGAGTTCCACTGTTTCAAGGAAAGGAGGGATAAGTTCTATAAATTAACAATCTAGGAAATGATGCTTTTTTGAAGATTAAGTAGAACTTCTAAACTTTAAAAATCTCTAAATATTAAGAACAAACTTGGGGTATGTAAACATAAAGATGTTTATATGGCTAAACATTGTTATAAGCCATAGGAACAGATGAAAGGGAAGTTCCCATCACAGAGGAAAAAAAGAAAAGAAAAAGTCCTGCAGTCAGAAAAGAGAGCAAGGTTAACAGAGGCCAACAATGTGTGGGAGTTATTCCAATACCCTTCCTCTCAAACTTCAGAAGGAGCATCTCAGGTTGTCCTTGGCATTGTTGTTGGCAGTGGGTGTGATGTGTGTGTGTGTGTGTTTGTGCATGTCTGTGTGTTTTCCTTGACACTCAGGATGTACAGTGGAAAAACATGTGAGTGTATTAGCTAAGCTTCACATTCAATATGCTACAGTATAATGCCATTCTGATGGTAGTTGATCAACGGCTGGGAAAAGTTGATGACACAGAGTGACTTTATAGGGCTTCATGGTGTGGAAAAACCACCTAGAACTTCTGCCTCCCTCATAGGATGGCACAGGTGATAAAAGTACCAGGTGAGTGGAGGACGCTTGGGGTAAAAATGAGGTACCAGTGAGCTGAGGACCTTTACTGATCTAGGGCAAGAGTTTTGGTTGACAGCACATCATCTAAAAGAACCTGGAAAGATCATTTTCACCTCAATAGAGAAGATGTTCTGGTGTCAAGAATAAGGCCAAATTAATCTTCCTATAGCAGACTAGAAAGAACCCAGAAATATCTTTGGGAGTTTCCCCATTCCCTCTAGATGTCACATCAGATTGAAAAATGGAAAAGAAGAGAAGCCCTGATGAAAATGTTTATTCTAAAGAGACTAAATTACTCTCAATTTGCAAATTTAAGAATTTTTCTTTTTTGATATCCAGTGGTATGGACATTTGTAAAAAAGATTCTTCAGTTACATTTAACAATGAAAGTTACCTTGACTAGCACATGTGTACAATGTATATATTTTCAACTTAGCCACATTCACCCATTTAATAGTCAATAAATATGTGTTAAGCACCTTCAGTACGGCAAGAATTGTATTGGGTATTGCAGATCTTTGAAGAACAGGAAATAGTGCCTGATTTAAACAGCATACAAAACGATAGGAGGGAGAAGAGGAAAGAAGATATAAAAATCAAAGATAATAATTGCTATTTATAAGTGATAATCAGTGCTGGTTACCTACCATCTTTTTGTTGTTGTTGTTACTTTTTCCATAACCCAATTTTTTTGGGGGGTACAGGTGGCTTTGCAGGGAATTATGGCCCTTAGACAATCCCAAGGATGAATTATCATTAGTACAAATAATTATGATAATTCCATTTTCCCATGTTTTACAAGTGGGAAAATGATCTGTTATGAGTAATGAGAACTGAGGGGGAAATTTCTGAGAAAGACTTTCCTCCATGATAAAAAAAAAGGATAGGAGCATAAAGAATCACAGAACTGCCTCCTTCCCTTTCTTCTTACTTTGGGTTGCAGTTGTGAGAGAAAGTGCTATAGTTATCCATGTGATCGTAAAAGAAAAGCCAAGAGTTGTGAAACAAATTGAGTTTTAAGACCCTTGAGCCATTGGACCAATTTTGAAATGACCACCTACCTTTGAAATTAATATCATGTAAGACAATAAACTTCTACTTTAAGCTACCTTTGTTATTTTGATCTTGCTGATTGAGCAATCCTGCCTGAATTACAATACAAGTATGGTTCAAAAAAGACTTCCAGTTTAAGGCGACTCTTCAAGAACTCAGAGGATGAAGAAAGAATATTCCTGGCATTTCCTATAACATAATCCAATACAATTCTTCCTCAATATCCATGGGGAATGGGTTCCAGAATCCCCCTCCCCATGCCAAAATCTGTGGATGCTCAAGTCTCTTATATAAAATGGCATAATATTTGCATACAACCTGTGCATATCTTCCCATGTACGTTAAATCATCTCTAGATTACTTATAATACCTAATACAATATAAATGCCATGTATACAGTTGTTATATTGTATTTTTTATTTGTGTTATTTTTTATTATTGTATTTTCTTTAACATTTTCAATCCTTGGTTGGCTGAATCTGCAGATGTAGAACCTGTGAATGCGGAGGCTCAACTGTATGTCATAAGAAAATTTGAATAGACGTGCTGCTTCTCTAATTTATGTGATTATTGAGTGTAAAAAAATTGTTTGGTAATTTTCATCATTAAAAAACTCTGATTTTGTAGCATCCCCTCTTTTGGATCACATCAACTCTCATGTTTGAAATTCATAACTGAAATTTTGTGCTTGGAAAAGTTTGTTTATTCAAGAAATAGAGGCTTACAAAATTATAAAAATTATACATTTATAAATACACACACATACACAAGTACACACACACATATATCTTAACATTCAGGGTCAGCTAAACTCTATCTGCCTTTGAGTACATACAATAAATGAATAGGTTATTTAATTTTAAGTTCATTATAAATATAATTATATTCTATATTATAATATATTCTGATTTATTTAAGAAATTTTAGAAACAGTTTGTTGATATTAAAAAAAACCCTTGCTGGCTTTTTGACTGGGGTTGCATTTAATCTATAGAGCAAATTGTGGAGAACTAATACCTTAAAAATATTGTCTTCCAATCTTTAAACACAGTATAACTTTTCATTTATTTAAATATAAATACATTGATTTATTTCATTAACAGTATATAATATTTATCATATAGAACCTGCTCCTATTTTTTTTAAGATATATACCTATTTCATTTTTTGGTGCTATTAGAAATGGTATTTTTTTACAAGTATTAAATTCCAAATTTTCATTGCTGGTATATAGGTATATTATTGACTTTTGTATATTGACCTTGTATTCTGCAATCTGTAAACTGCAAACAGTAAATTATATTCTATAAACTCATGTATTAATTTGCTCCTGTTTTTCTTGTTTTTTAAGGGAGATGCTTAGGCTATTAATTTAAAACCTTTCTTCTCTAATATAAGCACTTGATGTTATACTTTTCCCTCTCTAAGTACTGTTTTAGCCACATCCTGCAAATTTTGGTATGTCGTATTTTAATATTCATTCAGTTCAAAATATTTTAATTTATTTTGATTTCCTCTTTGACCAATGAGTTATTTACATATGTGTTTTTTAATTTCCAAATATTTGGGGGTATTCCAGCTGTTATTAATTTCTATTTTAATTTCACTGTGGACAGAGAGTACTTTATAGAATTTCTATTCTTTTAAATATATTAAGGTTTGCTTTATGGCTCAGAATATGGTCTATCCTGGTGTATATTATGTACGCATTTGAAAGAGAGTATATTCTGCTGTTGTTGGGTAGAGTGTTCTATAATGTTCAAGTAGGTTTAGTTGGCTGACAGTGCCACCTGAGGTCTTCCATATCCTTACTGATTTTCTGTCCACTTATTCTGTCAAATACTTAGAGTAGAATATTGGACTATGCAACTATAATTATAGATTTACTTATTTCTCCTTTCAGTTCTGTCATTTTTCCCTTCATTTATTTTTAAGGTATATTGTATGGAGTACACACATCAAGAATTACTATGTCTTCTTAGAGAATCAACTCTATCATTTTGTAATGACCCTATTTAGCCTTGATGATATGCCGTATTATAAATAAAGTCCACCTTATCTGACAATAGTATTCTTACTTCAACTCTTTTTCATACACTGTTTACATGGTATATCTTTCTATACCCTTTTACCTGTAACCTATCTTTATATTTAGAGTGAGTTTCTTGTAGACAACAGAAAGCTGATTCTTGCTTTTGTATTCTTTCTCCTAATCTGTTTTTTAATTGGTCTGTTTACAGCCTTCACATTTCATGTGATTATGGATATGATTAGAAGTTACTATTTTACTAGCTGTTTTCTAGTTGTTTCATATCTATCTATCTATATTAATTTAATCAGTCTGCCTTGAAACAATATCATGCTGGTTTATGTGTGAAGTCCTACATTATATTTCCATTTTCTTCCTTCCTCTTCTGTGCTATTGTGTTAGACATTTTATTTTTTCATATATTAAAAACACAGTATACAGATACTGTTTTTACTTCACACAGTCAGTTATTCTTTAATGCAATTAACAATTTTAAAAAATAATTTTTTTCTTCATTTTGTCAATTTTCTATGCCTTGTTTCTTTGTACAGAACCAAGATTCAGTCTGATACACTTTATTTCTACCTGAAAACCTTCTTTTAACAGTTCATGTAGAGTAGGTCTGTGCAATGGATTCCTTCAGTTTTTATTTGAGAACATCTTTATCTCCTTCACTTCTGAAGGAAATTTCACTGGCTAGAGAATTCTAGAGTGTTGGCTTTTTTTTCTTTCACCTCTTTAAACATTTCACTCAAATCTCTTCTTGCTCTCGTGCTTTCTGACAAGAAAGAAGTCCACTGTAATTCATATTCTTGTTTCGCCACAGGCAAAGTGTGCCCCCTACCTTCTGGGCTTCTTTTAAAATTTTGTCTTTGTTTTTCTCCAGTTTGCATAGGATATACTCAGGTAAATTTCTTTTTTGGGGGGGGCATTTATCCTTGGTGTCGAGCTATGATTTGGCAATTCTTGGTCATTATCATTTCCTATATTTCTTCCATTCTTTTCTCTTTCTTCCTCTGGTATTCCACTTATACCTATGTTATACCATTGAAATTGTCCCACAGTTCTTGAATGTTATATTCTTCCTTTTTATTCTTTTCTCTTTGCATTTCAGTTTGATGAGTTTATGTTGACCTATCTTCAAGCTCACTGATTCTTTTCTCAGTTGTGTTTAGTCTACTGATGAGCCCATTAAAGGATTCTTCATTTGTGTTACACCATTTTGGATTTCTAGCATTTCCCTTGATATTTCTTTAGGGTTTCCATTTCTATACTTATGTTTTTCATCTGCTTTTGCATGTTGTCTACTTGTTCAGTCAGAGTCCTTAATATATGAGAGTAACTTTAAATCCCCTGTCTGATAATTCAAAAATCTTGCCATATCTGAGTCTGGTTCAGTTGCTTAGTCTCTTCAAACTGGTTTTTTTTTTTTCTTTGCCTTTTAGCATGCCTTGTAATTTTTTGTTGAAATCCATACATGATGTCTTAGGTACTAGGAACTGAGGTAAAAGGGCATTAAGGTGAGGTTTTATATTAGTTTGGGTAGGAGTCTTAATATGTTTAATATTTGCTGTAGTTGAAAAGTGGACCTAATATAATTATTTGTGACCTGGTAAAAGCCTTAGTTAAACATGTGTTCTGCCATACCCATTGCCCCCAGAGAAAGATGTATACCATGGTTTCAATGATTTTTTTGTTCACAACTTTACTGAGATATAATTCATATATCATAAAGTCTATCCACTTAATATGCACATTTTAATGATTTTTAGTGTATGCACAAAGTTATGCAACCATCATCACAATCAATTTTAAAATGTTTCAACATCCCAAAAGAAAAGCCTTTAGGTGTGGCTCCCCATTTTTTCCCAATGACTCCCTATGGCCCAAAATGAACACAAATCTACTTTCTCTCTGTATAGATTTGGCTATCCTGGACATTTCATAAAAATGGAATCATATTATGTGATCTTTTATGACTGAGTTTTCTTGCTCAACTTAAAGTTTTTGATCATCATCCATGTTGTAACATATACAGGCATACCTTGGACACATTGCAGGTTTGGTTTAAGACCACCGCAATGAAGTGAATATTACAATAAAGCAAGTCACACAAAATTTCTCAGTGCATATAAAAGTTATGTTTACACTGTAATGTAGTCTACTAAGTATGCAATAGAATTTTGTCTAAAAACAATGTCCATATCTTAATTAAAAATGGTAACAATCATCTGAGCCTTCAGAAAGTTGTCATCTTTTTGCTAGTGGTGGGTCTTGCCTTAATGTCAATGACTGCTGACTGATTGGAGTGGTGGTTGCTGAAGGATGGGTGTCAGTGTCAATTTCTTAAAATAAGACAACAATAAAATTTGCCACATTGATTGACTCTTCCTTTCACAAAAAAATTTCTCTGTAGTATATAATGCTGTTTGATAGCATTTTACCCACAGTAGAACTTCTTTCAAAATTAGAGTCAATCAAACCCTGCCACTGCTTTACTCACTAAGTTTATGGAATATTCTAAATTTTTTGTTCTCATTTCAACAATGTTCACAGTCCACCAGGAGTAGATCCCATCTCACAAAACTACTTTCTTTGCTCATTGTAAAGAGCAACTCCTCATCAGTTAAAATGTTATTATGATATTGTAGCAATTCAGTCACATCTTCAGGCTCCACTTTTAATTCTAGTTCTCTTGCTATTTCTACCATATCTGCAGTTATTTCCTTCACTGAAGTGTTGAGCCCCTCGAAGTCATCCATGAAATTCCAACTCTTGCTTATGTTGACATTTTGACTTCTTCCCATGTCACAAATGTTCTTAATGGTGTCTAGAATGGTGAATCCTTTCCAGAAGGTTTTCAGTTGACTTTGTCCAGATGCATCAGAGGAATCACTATCTATGGCAGCCGTGGCCTTCCAAAGCGTATTTCTTGAATAATAAGACTTGAGAGTTGAAATTACTCCTTGATCCATGGGTTACAGAATGAATGTTGTGTTAGCAGGCATGAAAACATTTGTCTTCT
This sequence comes from Daubentonia madagascariensis, assembly GCA_023783475.1. Classification (NCBI taxonomy): domain Eukaryota; kingdom Metazoa; phylum Chordata; class Mammalia; order Primates; family Daubentoniidae; genus Daubentonia; species Daubentonia madagascariensis. The sequence goes on along the minus strand of JAKFHU010001035.1, from coordinate 30,307,697 downwards.
TGTACATCTCCATTAGAGCTCTTGAGTGACCAGGTGCATCGGCTATGAGCAGCAATATTTTGAAAGGAATCTTTTTATTTTCCTGAGCAGTAAGTCTCAAGAGTGGACTTAAAATATTTGCTAAACCATGCTATAAAGAGATGTGCTGTCATCCAGGCTTTGTTATTCCATTTATAGAGCACAGGAAAATGGATTGAGCATAATTCTTAAGGGCCCTAGGATTTTTGTAATGTTAAATACACATTGGCTTCAACTTAAAATCACCAGCTGCATTAGCCCATAACAAGAGAGTCAGCCTGTGCTTTGGAGCTCTGAAGCCAGATATTGACATTTCTTTAGCTATTAATGTCCTAGATGTCATTTTCTTTCAATATAAGGCTATTTAATCTACATTTAAAATCTTAGTGTAGCCACTTTCATCAATGATCTTAGCTAGATCTTCTGGATAATTTGCTGTAGTTTCTCTATCAACACTTGCTGCTTCACCTTGTATTTTGATGTTATGGAGATGGCTTCATTCCTTAAACCTCATGAACCAGTCTCTGCTAGCCTCAAACTTTTCTTTTGCAGCTTTCTCTTTTCTCTCAGACTTCTTAGAATTGAAGAGAGTTAGGACCATTCTCTGTATTTGGCTTTGGCTTAAGGGAATGTTATAGCTGGCTTGATCTTCTATCCAGACCACTCATACTTTCTCCATATCAGAAGTAAGGCTGTTTTGCTTTCTTTTTTTTTCATGTGTTCACTGGAGTCACAATTTTAATTTCCTTCAAGAACTTTTACTTTGCATTCATAACTTGGTTAACTGTTTGGTCCAAGAGGTCTAGCTTTCAGCCTATCTCAGCTTTCAACATGCCTTCCTCACTAAGCTTAATCATTTCTTGCTTTTGATTTAAACTGATAGACATGTCACTCTTCTTTTCACTTGAACACTTAGCAGTCACTAAGGGTTATTAATTGGTCTACTTTCAATATTTTTGCATTTCAGGGAATAGATACACCCAAGGTGAGGGAGAGAGATGGGGGCATGGCCAGTCCATTGAAAAGGCAGAACATGAACAGCACATATTCATTAAGTTTGCAATTTTATATGGATACTGTTCATGGTGTCACAAAATAATTACAATAGTAACATTAATGATTACTGATCACAGATCACCATAAAAGATATGATAATAATGGAAAGGTTTGAAGTATTGTGAGAATTACCAAAATATGACACAGAGACATGAAGTGAGTACACACTGTTGGAAAAATGGTGCTGAGAGACTAGCATGATGTTGGGTTGCCAAAAGCCTTCATTTGTAAAAATTGCAGTATCTGTAAGTGCAATAATATGAATCAAAATAAAACAAAGAATGACTGTATTATTCATTTCTTTTTTATTGTCAAGTAGTATTTTATTGTATGGATATTACATACTTTCTTTACCCATTATCAGTTGATAGACTTTTGGGTTGTTTCCACTTTTTGGCTACTGTAAATAGTGTTGCTACAAACTTTTGTGTACACACTTTTGTGTACACACTTTTGTGTGAATATATATTTTCATTTATCTTGAGATATGATAGTGAAATTGTTGGGTCATATGGTAACTCCATGCATAACATTTGAGGAATTTATAGACTGCTTTCCAAAGTGGCTGTACTATTTTAGTTTCTCACCAGAAATATATGAGGATTTCAATTTTTCCACTCTTTTTTTTAATCTATGACACTTTTTCTTATCTAGCCATTCTAGTGGGTATGAAGTACTATAAGATTATGGTTTTGATTTGCTCAATTTGGGGTATGTTGCCATTTTAATAATATCATTTCCCTGATGGCTAATGATATTGAGCGTCTTGTCATTTGATTTTGGCCATTTGTATATCATCCTTGAGAAATATCTATTCATATCCATTACTCATTTTTAAAAATTGGGTTATTTGTTTTTTTATTATTGAGTTGTAAGAGTTTTTATATATTCTAGATACAAGTCCTTCCTTCATCAGATATATGATTTGTAAATTTTTTTTATGCCTCTCTGTGGGTTGGTTTTCACCTTCTTGATGTGGTATCATTTGAAGCATGATAATTCTCAACCAATTTATGTATTTTTTGCCTCTTTGTTAATTATGCTTTTGCTGTTATATTTAAGAAGGCTTTCTCTAATCAAAAGTTGTGAAGATATATGCCTATATTTTCTTCTAAGAGATTTATAGTTTTAATTCTTACATTTAGGTCTATGATCCATTTTTAGTAGATTTTTGTGTACGGTGTGAGGAATAGATCTAACTTGATTCTTTTTAATGTGTCTATCCAATTTTCCCAGAACTATTTGTTGAAAAGATTATCTTTTTCTCTTTGAAAATTCTTGGCACCCTTTTCAGAAATCTATTGACCATAATTACAAGAATTTATTGGGTTTTTAATTCATTTCACTGATGTATATGCTTATCCTTATGCCAGTACATATTATTTTGATTACCTTAGCTTTATAGTAAGTTTTGAAATCTTTAAATATAGGTTCACCAATTTTGATCTTCTTTTTTTGTTTTGGCTATTTTAGGCCACTTGAATTACCATATGAATATTAGAGTAAACTTGTCAATTTCTACAAAGAAGCCTGCTTAGATTTTGGTAGGTATTTCATTGACTCTGTAGATTAATTTGGGGGATGTTGCCATTTTAATAACATCCTATTCATGAATATAGAATTTCTTTCAGTTTATTATTTATTTTTCTTTAATATCTTTCAACAATCCTTTGTAGTTTTAAGAGCAACATTTTTACATGCATTTTGGTAAATGTATATCCAAGTGTTTTCTTCCTTTTGATGGTATTACAAATAGACTTGTTTTCTTTATTTCAATTTTGGGTTGTTTATTGCAAACATATAGAAATACAATTGATTTTGTGTATTGAACTCGTATCTTGCAAACTTGCTGAACTTACTTATTCTTAAATTTTTTTAGTAGGATCTTTATGATTTTCTAAATGCAAGATCATGTTATCTGCCAATAAAGGTAATTTAACTTTTTTTTCAATCTAATTGAATTTTATTTCATTTTCTTGCCTAATTTCTCTGGCTAGTGTCTCCAGCACAACGTTAAATAGAAGTGAGAGAGTGAACATCCTTCTGTTGTTCCTGATCTTAGGAGAAATGCATTCAGTCTTTCTCTATTAAGCATGAACTAACTGATTTTTTTGGTAGATATTCTTTATCAGGGTCAGGAATTTTCTTTATATTTGTTTTTGCTTAATGTTTTCTTCATGAAGAGATGTTGAATTTTGTTCAGTTCTTTTTCTGTGCCTTTTGAGATGATCCTGTGTTTTTTGTTGTTTATTCCATTGTTACACTGCATTATATTAATTGATTTCAAGCTGTGTTTTAAAACCTTGCATTCCTAGAATAAATTCCATTGGTTATAGTATATAATTCTTCTTTACATTGGTGGACTTAACATACTACTATTTTGTAAAGGATTTTTGTGTGTATAATCATGAGATAATCACATTTAGTACCCCACCCCCGCCATGATGTCCATCTCTCTTTTAGGTATTAGGGTAACATTGATTTCATAGAATGAGTTGAAATTGTTTCTGTTGTATTTTTGGTAACAGTTTGTGACAGTTGGTATTAATCTTCTAAAAATTTGGTAGTATTCATTAATAAAGACATGGGCTGAGCTTTTCTTTGTCGTTATGTTTTTAATTACTAATTCAATCTCTTTATTATTTTTTAATCTCTTTGTTATAGGTGTGTTAATATTTTATATTTTTGTCAGTTTTACTAGTTTGTATTTTTCCAGGTATTCTTCAATTTCTTCCAGGTTATCTAATTTGTTAGCAGATAGTTATTCATAATATTCCCTTGTAAGCCTTTTTAATCTTATGTATATTTGGTAGCAATACCTCCTCTTTTATTACTTACTTTTATAATTTGAGTCTTTTCTTTCTGCTCGTTCTGTTTACCTAAAGTTTTATCAATATTGTTTGTCTTATCAAAGAAACAACTTTTGGTCTTGTTGGCTTTCTCTGTTTCCTTTTTGTTCCCTATTTTATTAATTTGTACTCAAATCTTTATTATGTTCTTAGTTATGCTTGCTTGGGTTTAGTTTGTTCTTTTCTAGTGTCTTAGGAGGAAGATTATGTTATTAATTTAAGATCTTATAATATAGGCATTTGCAGCTCTATATTTGTATCTGAATACTGATTTTATACATCACGTAAGTTTTAGTGTATTGTGTCTTCATTTTTATTAATCTTTAAGTGTTTTCATGTGATTTCTTCATTGACCTATGTGTTATTTAGAAGTATAGTTTAGTTTCCTCCAATCTGTGGTTTCCCAATTTTTTTCTCTTATTGCTTTTTAATTTTACCCAATTATGGTGAAGAACGTACTTTATATGATTTCAATGTTTAAAATTTATTGATGCTTGTTTTATGACTAGTGTATCGTCTATGTTGGAGAATGTTCTATGTGTAATTGAAAAGAATGAATAGTTTGATATTGTTTAGTGGAATGTACTATAGGTGTCTGTTAGGTCTGGTTGATTTATAGTGTTGTTAAAGTCTTCTATTTTCTTGTTGAGCTTCTCCTTAGTCATTCTATTAATATTAATTATTAGAGTAGGGTATTGAAGTCTCCAATGATTATTGTTGAATTGTCTATTTCTCCCCTCAGTCAGCTTTTGCTTTTTGTATTTTGGGGTTCCGTTCCTAGGTATATATATGCTTATAGTTATATCTTCCTGGTAGATTAACCCTTTTATCATTATAAAATATCCCTCTTTATCTCGAGTAACATTTTTGTAATAACAACTATTTTGTCTGATATTCATATAGGCACTTGCACTTTCTTGTAGTTACTGTTTACATGATACATGTTTTTTTTATCCTTTTACATTTGATAAACTTATATCTTTCAATCTAAATTGTATCTCCTGTAGAGAGTATATAGTTAGATCTTGTTTTATGTAATCCAGTCTAATAATATCTACCTTTTTATTAGATTATTTAACCTAGTCACATTTGGTATTGTTATTATTTATATAGTTGGATGTACATCTGACACTTTATGTTTAGTTTTGTATATTTTGTATCTTTTTTCTCTATTTCTTCTTTTCTGCTTTCTTTTGAATTTAATGAATATTTTCTACCATAATATTTTAGTTCCACTAATAATTCTTTCACTAGATTTTTTTAGTTCTTTTTTTAGTGATTGTTTTTGTGCTTACCATATACATCTTAGTTAATCAGAATCTACTTCAGATTAATACTAACTGAATTTCAGTGAGCTGTAGAAATGTCAGACTTGTATAATTCTCTTCTTTTTGTCCCTTTTTGTGCTATTGTTGTTATATATATTACATCTGTATACATTATAAACCTAAGAATGCTTTGTTATAATTATAACAAAGGATAAGTAAATATCTACTAAAAAACTCAGAGAAAAAAGAACAAATAAATGATTATATAGTTTCTCATCTTAAACTTCTTATTTTCCATTTCTTGTTCTCTTCATTTTTTTTCATTAGATTTGAATTGCCATATGATGTCATTTTCTTGCCCCAATACTCCTTGGCTATCATCCTCATCCTTTGTACTGATATTATTAAATATAATAAATTTGTATATATTATAGACCCCCAAATACAATTATATACCATTGCTTTTTAAATTAAAAAAGGTGTAGAAATATGCATTTATACTGTCACTTATAATTACATAATTACCTTTTCTGATGTTCTTTTTCTTTTGAATTATTATCTGAAGCTACTTGCCTTGAGCCTAAATCACTTCCTTTAGTATTTCTTATAAGGTGAGTCAGCTGACACTTCTTTTCTTCATTTTTATTTATCTGGAAATGTCTTTATTTTGCTTTCCATTTTGAGCGATTATTTACTGGATAAACATTCTTGGTTTACATATATTTGATGAGACAATATCATCATGGTTTTATTTTTAAAGCATGGTTTTCTTTAGTTTGTTGCACATATTTTAATGGATGCTTTGAAGTCTTTGTTAAATCTGACATCTGGGCTTTCTTACACCAGTTTTTCTTACCTGCTTTTCTTTTTTATATTGATCACACTTTCTTGTTTCTTTGTATAGCTCATAATTTTTGTTGGCAACTGGGCATTTTAGGTAATATATTGTAGTAATTCTGGATTTTATTCTCCTTATCCCCAAGAGACTTGTTTTTGTTTTTTATTGCTTGTGTAGTTATTTAGTGACTTGGATGAATTAATTTGGTGAAGTCCATTGCAGTTTGAAGCCTTTGATGTTACTTTTTAGCCATTGAGCATGTGCACAGGAACCCTGCAATTTTGGTGGTTTTAGCAGGGCTCCCTTTGTGCCTCTCCGTGATCTGTCTGCTAGGCTGTCTATTAGTATCACACTAAGGTATTAGGCTTCATTAATTTTTTGTTGATTGTTATATAGTTTTTGCAAATGTCTTTGGTCATTAATTGCTTCAAAATTTGATCCAATAAATCTTGTCTCCTGTGCAAGGGTAGTTTTTGAGACCTATCTTTGAGGTTTGTTCTGACCCTATTAGGGTTCTGCTTAGTTGTCATTTTCCTTCATTTTCTCTGGTAAACTAGCTGTCCTATGGTTTAACTTGTTGCTGTCATACAGATACAAGGTCCTCTTAATTCCTTGTTATCAAAATTTCTATGATTTTTTGAGAGCACATTTAGTTTCGTACTTCATACTCTGTTTCAAATAACGTCACTTCCGTTGGAGAGAGCTTCAGTGTTCTCTGTTCATGTGAACTGCCCTCCCTACAATAGAATAGAAATAGAATAGAAATAGCTCTGGAACACTGCTCCAGAAAAGGATGTGCAAATGACACTCAGACCTTACAAACATGTGGCTCTGTGGGGGTGGAGCTTCTGATATTTTTTGCTAGGCTTTCTTGCATAAAACCTCCACCCTCTGAGCAAACTGAGAAAAGTTACAGCCATTTGAAATAAAACTCCTGTCACAGGAAAAGACAGTGAGTGAGTCATGGCTTAAGTGCTACAAATTCTCACTGTTCTTACTGATATTTAGTAGATTTTCTTTAATAAATGTTCCTTAATTGGCTGTATGCTCTTAGGCAATCCCAGAAACTTTGTATGAATCTGTAAAAGAAATAATTTTCACCAGTTGTTGTTTTGCTGGGGAATGGGTTTTTGGAGTTCCTCACTCCACCTCAAAATAATAGTCAACTATTATTTTCTCAAGATCTCACAGATCTCTGGTGTTTTGTTTTATTTTTCTGTTTATATTTTGCTTTGGATTACTACTGTTGGCCTATATTCATTTAAACTGACTCTTCTTAGTGTCAATTCTACTGATGAGCCCATTTGCAGACATTTTTGTTTTTGTAAAAGATTTTGTATTCTAGCAATTCTGTTTTATTAGTGTGGTCCCTTTGGTATGTGAAATATATATTTTTTCCAACATATTCTTATGAACATTTTAAATTATGGAGATGAGTTGAAAGTTGTTACTTTATTTTCACATTTATCAATGTTTTTTGTTGTTATTTTCAGGTCCAAGAATTTGCCAATTTCCAGTATGAATTCTTCTTTGATATAGATATCAGATATATTTACAAATATATCTGTGAATTTTCAAAATGTAGATTTAAAAAAATTAAAAATTTTTTTGTTGATTATTTGCTATATTCTTTGTGATCAATCCTAATTAATCTTTGTAACTAATTGAAGCTTGTTTTATAAAATACAATGAAAGCAATCTTTTTGTAATTATCCATGTTTATACTTAAGAAGAATATATATTTTTAAGTTATTATTTATACTTATACATCTATTGCAATTACATAAAATTTGTAATTGTGTTGCTAAAATCTTATATAGTTGACCCTTGAACAACATGGGTTTAATCTGTGCAGAAGCACTTATATGCATCATTTTTTCAATAAATATACTGGTAAATATTTTGCAGATTTGTAACAATTTGGAAAAAACTTGTAGATAATATAGCTTAGAAATATCAAAAAATTAAGAAAAAATTGGATATGTCATGAATGTATAAAATATATATAGATACTAGTCTATTTTATCATTTACTACTATAAAATATACACAAATATATTATGAAAAGTTAAAATTTATCAAACCTATGCATACACTTACAGACCTTACATGGTACCATTTGCAGCCAAGAGAAATGTAAACAGATGTGAAGAAGCAGTATTAAATCATAATGGCATAAAATTAACCATAATACATACTGTACTACTATAATAATTTCATAGCCACTTCCTGTTGCTATTGTGGTGAGCTCAAGTATTGTATCAGCTTAAGATGCTGTGTGATGCTAATCATCTCTGTGTGAGCAGTTCTTCTCTTCAGTAAATTGCATATCACAGTAAAAAGTGATCTCTCTTGGTTCTTGCTTATTTTTCATAGTGTTTAGTGCAATACCATAAACCTTAAATAACACCATGGGACCCATACAAAGTTCTACTAGTGATGTTGGAAGTGTTCCCAGGAAGCAGAGAAAAGTCATGACGTTACAAGAAAAAGTTGAATTGCTTGTTATGTACCATGGAGTCAGGTCTGCAGGTACAGTTCATTCAAATGCCTGCCATTTCAAGACAAATAAATTCAGCATAAGGACCATAATAAAAAGGAAATTTGTGAAGCCATTGCTGCAGCTACACCAGAAGGTGTGAAAACCTTGCATGTATTACAAAATACCTTTTTATCATGTATTGAAAATGCTGCTTTTGTGTGGGTGCTATAAGAAAAGCATACTTATAGACTCTAATATGATGTTTTATAAAAAGCAAAGGCATTATATGACAAGTTAAAGCAAAAGGAAGGTGAAGGATCTAAAGCTAGAGAATTTAATGCCTGCAAAGGATGGTTTAATAATTTTAGAAAGAGATTTGGCTTAAAAAAATGGCAAGATAACAGAAGCAGCTTCTGTCAACCAAAAGGCTGCAGATGAGTTCCCAGATGCCATTAAGAAAATCGTTGAGGAGAAAGAATATTTCCCTGAATGGGTTTTTAATGCAGACAAAAGTGCCCTATTCTGGAAAAGAAAAAATGCCACAAAGGACATTTATTGGTAAGGAAGAGAAGTGAGCACTAGGATTTGAGGCAGGAAGGGATAGGCTAACTCTACTGTTTTGTACACATGCAGAAGGTTTTATGATCAGGACTGCCCCTGTCTTTACAGCTTTAACCCTGAGCCTTGAAGGAAAAAGATAAACACCAACTGCTGTCTTTTGGTTGAACAACAAGAAAGCCTGGACAATAAGAACCCTTTTTCTGGATTGATTCCATTAATACTTTGTTTCTGAAGTCAGGAAGTACCTTGCCAGTATAGGACTGCTTTTTAAGGTTCCTTTGATACTGGACAATGCCCCTGGCCACCCAGAACAACATGAGTTCAATGCTGAAGCCATCAAAGTAGTCTACATGCCTCCAAACACAATGTCTGTAATTCAGCCTCTAGATCAAAGAGTCATAAGGGCCTTTAAGGTTCATTACACACAGTACTCCACAGGAAGAATCATCAATGCCATGGAAGAGAACCCTGGCAGAAATAACATCATGACAGTCTGGAAGGACACCATTGAAGAGATGCCATTGTTGTTATAGAAAAAGCCATGAAAGCCATCAAGCCTGAAATAATACATTCTTTCTGGAGAAAACTGTGTCCAGATATTGTACATGACTTTACAGGATTTACGACACAGCCAATCAAGGAAATCGTGAAAGAGATTGTGGGTTTGGCAAAAGAGGTAGGAGATAAGTGTTTCAAGATATGAATCTTGGAAAAAATCCAAAAGCTAATACACACTATACCAGAGGAATTAACAGGAGGCGACTTAAGGGAGATGCATACTTCCAAACAAGTGCCTGAAGATGAGGAGTAATACATAGAGGAACCAGTGCCAGCAAACAAAATGGCATCAGACAATCTGGCAGAAGTGTTCTGATTATTCAAGATTTCTTTTGACTTCTTTTATGACATGGACCTTCAATGATATGAGCACTGAAAATCAAACAGTGGAAGAATTGGTACCAAATAGAAACATTTTTAGAGAAATGAAAAAGCAAAGAAGTTAGAAGTTATGAAGTATTTCTGTAAATTTACACTGAGTGTGCCTGCCTTTCCTGCCTTCCCTTTCACCTCCACCTCTACTACCTCTGCCACCCCTGAGACAACAAGACTAACCCCTCCTCTTCCTCTTCGTCCTCAGCCTACTGGATGTGAAGATGGCAAGAATAAAGACCTTTTTGATGATCTGCTTCCACTCAATAAATAGTAAGTGTATTTTCTTTTCCTTATAATTTTTAATACCATTTTCTTTTCTCTGGCTTTCCTTATTGTAAGAATACAGTATATAGTAACATACAAAATATGTGTTGATTGGCTATTATTGGTAAAGCTTTTGGTCAACAGTAGACTATTAGTTGTTAAGTTTTGGGGGAGTCAAATGTTATATGTGGATTTTTGACTGTACTAGGGGTTGATGCCTCTAACCCCCACATTGTTCAAGGATCGACTATATATCTTACTAATTATTCTGTGTGTTTAATGTATCAATTACAATGAGAGGTATATTAATATCTCTTAGGCTAATAGGGATATTTAAATTACTTTTTTGTAATTCTATCAGATTTCAAACATATGTTAATATGTTTTTAGTATCCCATTATGTAACTCTACTAAAATTTCTTTATCCAGAATCCTACTGTTAGACTATTGCCTAGTTTTCCAGTTTTTGTATCTCTTACAAATGACCCTGCCCCTGCAATAAAGAAATAATCCTATTTTGCTATCCCCAGATATGGAACACAATGTTCTCAGAATTAGGAGTTGTTTCTGGTTTTTCTTTAGTTGTGTACATTTTCTTCTTTTATATATTTACTTCTTATGTTTTGTTTTTCTGAATGCATTTTTGGACCCCCTATGTATCTTAATCTTTATGGATATTGAATGGTCAGCTTCTATGCAACTTGAAATTGTACACTTAAATGTTGGGTTTATCTCCCAGCCTAAGGGTATATCTCTTCATCTTGAAGACTAGGCATTTTACTATGAAAAGCAGAGTGTACTCTAGTTAATCTGATATAGTTTGATACTTAATCTGTACCAGGAATAGTGAAACAAACTTAAGGGTAATGACTCTGCCAGAACTAATGAATTCTCATTGTGTCCTCCACATTCTGAAATTTATATCACCCTTTACATATTTCTATCTTTAACTATATTGTACTGCTAAGAATTATGACTCCTGAGAGATGTTATTAGCAATACAGAAGGAAGAATGAGAACAGTTCTCATTATTCTAAAAACATGTTCCTACCCAATATTATTAATGAAGTGGGATTCTGTTTGCCTAGCAGATAGACTGTATATATTCAAAATTGTGGAGGGCAAGTCAGGCATTTTTAGTTTACTGCTTTTATGCATCAGAAAGTCTTTTTAATTTTTCTAAGACAATTATTCATTAAGTTCATGATTTGAGAAAATTTTTGAAACCCAAAAACACCACCTAGCAGAATTACAAATTCTAGCTAAAGAGGGCAGCTATTTTGATATATTTGATAGATTGGCATTCCTCATTTTCAAAAGTCATTCTTAGAATAATAACATAGCTTTGGAAATCATGGAAATGAAGAGGAAGTTAGGGAGATAATGTCCACCTAGTTTTTTTCACTCAGTTGACTCTATCTTGGTGAAGATGTACAGATGTAGAAAGCTGATATCACTTTCCACTATTTTTTTTTTTTGAGAATAGATTGGAAGCATATCATATTAATAGTAGTAGGAAAAAGCTCTTTTTGGAGTTTTTATGGTAGAAAGGGGTTATGCATTTATAGTATTGATGACATGCTCAACAGATTAATGGCATGTTTAATTTTATCATTATTAGCACTACCATTAATTTGCTGGGTTAGTATTATGGACATCTAAAATATTCTGTATTGTTTTCATGTTCTTCATTCTACTATAGATATTTATAGACACTCTTGATTGTGTGATGCACTGTTTGTATACAATACTGGGATAAAAAATGAAAACACAATCTCTTCTACCTCAATCTGTTTATAGCATATATATCTCAACTAGAAATTCTTAATTTCTTCCTTCTCTTAGATTTTTAGGTGTCACTATGGCCTGGAGCATTTTTTGATGTCATGAGTATTTGGTTTTTGGTGTTGAAAGTATAACTTTAATGCCAAATTCAATAAAGTCTTATATTCTCTTTGTCTCTATTTTAGTGTTGAAGCTGAGCATTTAAATCAATATTAGCTGTTAAAATGTGAAGATTTTACTTTGATCTCTATATTTGATTTATTGATTGTTTTTAATTTGTAGTAATATGTCACTGATTAAATTCACATTGTACAATTCAGTAGCTACAGTTACCTGGTTAAAAACATGTGTGACTTAAGAAAAACCATGTTTTATAAAAGTTTGGATACTCTATTTTTTCATGGTTCAATAAAAACCTCAGCTTATTGGATTTCAACTCACAGTGCATGGCATATCTCTTTAGTTAGGCCTTTTTTGATTTGGCTATAAGCATCCTATTGCTAGGAAAAACTGAAACCTCAGCATTTCTATTTTTCTTGCTGATTTTATACCTAATGTGGTTCTAGTGGCAGTAGTAGGTGTGACTATTATTATGAGTTTTATATATAAATATATATCTTCTGAGAGTCTGGCAGAAGCAGCAATAAGAACAACAACAAACTATAGTTTTAGATCCCTGGAGCAAGACACAAATATGTATGCATTTATATCTACCAATTTTAATAATGAATATATTAAATTAATAATAGACTAAAATATTTCCTTACATATATCTAAGGATAGCTTTAGAGTGAAAGCATGAAAGCGTAGCCTGATATAAATGGAGAACTATGATATGTAGGAAACCAGGGCATAACTTTTCTATGTATCTTCCAAACAAAGACAATAAATGTGACTTACTATTGAAAATCTTTCCCACCTGAGAATTTAAAAAAAGGATCAAACACATTTGATTCCTATTCAGATGTAAGTGTGTATGTCTGTGTGTAATTAGTTCACTCTACTAAATGTTGCTTATTATATTTTAGACTAAACTTGGCCCAACTCTCTTTGGATGTCTTGTGCTGTTTATCCAATTTATTTCCAGTCATCTCTTTATTAATGTTCTTGAGGTAGCTGACATTTAACATGTCTAATACTAAATCCCTGCACACGTAGTCCTTGCTAAGTGCTTGGTCCTTCTTTATACCAAACGAATTAGAGCCTGAGATTCATGAAAGACATCACTGTTTCCCTGGCTGCTCAATCTAGAAAATTCTCCTCTTCTTATATCATTGACTCTATGAATTAAATGGATTAAATCATCCTCTGCATCCCACCATCAGTGTCTTGTTTCAGGCTTTCAACTTTTCTCATCTGAATTTCTGAAATAGCTTCAAACTAGTCCCTCTGCTTTAAAATGAATATCCTTACAATCCATTTTCCACATTTTTATTAATACTTTGTCTTCAGGATAAAATATAAGCTTTTATATTTCATATACCAGACTTTTCATGAGGTGCCTTCACTGTATGCTTTTGGGATAAGGGCTAGCCATTTATTCAGGCACTTGCAAATACAATCCTCACATTTTTTTCTTCCTCCTTGTTTTTGCCCCTACTGCTCTTTTAGCCAGTAATGTCCTCTTATATTTCAACTGACTAGCTTCCATAGCATCTATTCTGAGATCCTAGAAAAATGCATAACACATTCTCAACATGGTAATTCAGAAACAGTAAGGCCTCAATAAATGTTACCCATTTTTTAAAAAGATACACTGAAGATATAATGCTATTGTAAAACTGCAATACTGATTCTGAAATAGTATATGTCTGTGGGGTGTGGCATGTGTACATAAGAGGGTAGAAAAAGCTTAATGAAAGATGAGTGGGCATAAGAGAGCAAGGGGTGTGAACGAAGCTGAGAAACTGAGCCTTGCGTGTTTGATCTTCAGTGGGCTCAGAACTCTGTTGCATATAAGGTAAGATGCAAAGGCCTTGAAAGATAACAAAGTTAATTAACTAATTAGTTAATTTGAATGCCATAGAAATTCTGCTGCCTCTTGAAGGATTACTGAGCCACTATAAGAATTAGTTGTATTAGAAAGCGAGACTATGTTATTTCATGGCTATTGACCAGGTGGATAAGAGGCAGTTACTGAGCTCTGTTCTGTCAGTACAGAAGGGAAAAAGTTCTCTATTATGTTGAGTCCTGTGAATCTGTAGTAAAAAGAGTATGTTTGGAAGAAAACTTCTAATCTTCACACCTTCTAGAACTCTCCCTTAAAAATAATTAGTGGCTTACTCTGTATTTATTATTTTACTTTCAATTCTACTTTCAGTCAGAAAGGTAGAGGTATCCCTAATCAAAAGTTCTGACTCAAATAAGTAATGAAATTAAATACATGCCCACTTAAATTTGTTTCCTTTCTATATTACTTTCCTGTTTTTTTCCCTCTTTCTTGCTTTTCCAGGCTTGGTTTAGAAGTCTGAAGGTATATCCAGTTATTCTGTCACTTCTCAACACTTTATTATATTCAATTTTGTTACTGCCTCAACTCTCAGAAATACACTCTGTACTCAGTCTTGGATGTCATGCAAACAGTAACTGTAGATTTCATTTTACCCATCATTTAACTATGGAGCCTCCATAACTAAAGCCTTCATATGTTTTCTAATACTATCCCACTAATCTTACTTGAGAAAAAGATTCATTTAAAAATTGTAGCGAAATGAAAATGATCTCTCACTATAATTTAGTTTATTTAGTCTCTGAATCTGTGGTAAATGGAGTAGGTTTGGAAGGAAAATTTCTAATCCTCATGACTTCTAGAACCTTCCATTAAAATTAATTTGGGGTTTACTTTTGTATCTGTTGTTCTACTTTCAAATCCTACTTTTTTAAATTACCAGAGCTAGTGACATAGACTTCTACAATGAAACAATTTTTATAATTTTTCTTCATGTTGGTTCTCATTCACAGTGTGATGAAAAATACCCCACAAATCTCTCTTTTTCTGTAACTGGGTATGTTTTTATGTAGTATGAATTAAAAGAAAGATATTGTGTGTCTCAAAGCAATGTTATTTTTACATTACTACAGATAAAATTATTTGAGTATCTTTTATGTGATAAGAATTATAAATATGTTAATCCCAATCCCCAGGACAATACTATGAGGAATCTCCTATTTCCCCATTGTTGGGTGAGAAAGCAGAGGCCACCGGAATAAATTGATTAGCCCAGGGCCACCAAGCCAGCAAGTGTCAAAGCTGAAAGTCAAACCCAAGCCTATCTGACTCTAAATTTTATGTGCTCAATTTTAGCATATTGTTTTGTTGAATCACACAAATTGCACCTGGAAGAGAGAAGCCTATCAAGTGTACAGATATTGGTGAATTTAAAGTACTTTGAGGAAATTTAGGGTCAGGGGAAGTAATTAAGAAAAAATGTGAATATGAAAATAATTGAGTAAAATATATTCTGGATTATCCCTTGCAAAATAAAAGTGCCTAAAATACTCATTGTGATTGTGGTGATAGTGTGTAGAGACGATTTTCTGCTCACTAAGTATATTTACAAAATTATTCAATAAAAAGTCAAAATGTGCAAAGTTTACAGAAACATGGTAATTGATGACAAGGATATTGTTTCAATATTAACTTATTTTCTTCTTTGTTTTGCCATTGTGTTAGTGTCTTTTCCATTAGAACATAACTGACAGAAAGAGTGCAGGAAGATGGATTCTGTGCTCACCACCCTCACCCCAGAGAGCACAAGGGATTAGGTGGTTACAGCAAGTTCTAAAGGCATGTCTGGGAACCAACATAACAATTTTGGTGGTTCCAAAATCACCAAACAATTCCACCCCCAGAATTTTGGCTTGTAACAAATTTCTTCTTGTGTAGAGATAGTCCTGATAACAATGTAGAACCAAGGTTGGATACTGAAGACCAGTTAATGGAATGGTTTAATATTAAAGAGTGATCTGAGACCTATACTTGGAGAGCATTCAGTTCTTAATATTCTGCTACCAAAAAGGATAAGAATAGCTAGTATAGCTTGTCATGCACAATTGAAAGCATTATAATTTACCCAAATATTGTAGTTCAAAATAAAAAAAGCAATGTGCCTGTAAATATAAGTCATTAAATGTTAGTAAAATTTTAACTAAAAGGCTTTAGAAAAAAAGTCTTACTAAAATGGATTCCAATTTGGTCATGATGGAGTTGAATAAGTTGCCTTATTCAATCAGAAAATAACATAATTTTAATAGCAACAGTATAGCTATATATAGCAAAGGCAACAAAAAACTGTCTTTTGACATTAAAAAGTACTTAAAAATTCAATTTTTAATTTTGATTTGGATTACACCTTGATGTTAAAACACTAACTTCGTTGACAAAGGCTTCATGACTGGTTATTAATGAGACACCCCAGTGAGCACAATATTGGCTAACTTCTCCATCCCTGTGTAGGTTAATATGAGAAGGATAAGAGAAACAGGAAGAATCATATTATTTAATAAAATTTGGAATGTTTGCCCACTCAGAATATCATTTACACGTAGACGACTCCTTTTCCCAGGAAGCCCATAAGTGTTTTATTTTTCATTTTCCCAAGTGATTGAAAAGTTCTTGAAAGCATATATAGTGACTTTTGTTTTTTCTCTACAAAGCTTCTGGCAATGTGTGTATTATGTAGTAAATATGCAGTAAATTCACTGGGACTCAACCATCCTACCACACAGAAAGATGAAACACAACAACAAAAAAGAAAATGTGTAAAAGAAATTAAAAAGACATGCGACAAAGCAAGAACGTCTAACACCCATGCAATTGATGTCCTACAATGGGAAAAGAGAGACTAGACAGCATTGATGTTTGAGTAGATAATGACTGAAACATTTTCAACGTAATGAAGGGTATCATTGCTATAAATTCATGAGGCGCTACAAACCTTTAACAGATACCTAGAATCTATCTATACACCATCTAGTCACATTGTAATATAACTTCTGGAAACTAATTAGAAAGAGAAAAGTCTTAAAAACAGCCAAACAATTACTTCTAAAAAAAGATAAATTAGCTTTAATGTCATTGTTTTGTAAAATCAAATTTCTCTTAGATTTACTCCCATATTAACCCTTTCCATTGCATTTTACTTTTGTCAAGAGAGTACCTTTGCTGTATCCTGTGGTACGGGTTTCCTGAGTTTTATGAGTTTCTAAAAGTTTCATGAGCTCTTATTCACATGAAAATGTCTTTATTATACCTTAATTTTCCACTACACTTTGAAAATAACATTGCAATGTTTTTTAGCTTTCATTGTTTCTGTTGAGAAGTTAGCTTTATGAATTCAAAGTTGGTTTAACATGCTAAAATCAACACATATAATATACTAAATTAATAGAAGAAAAAAATATTGAAATATGACTATCTCAGTAGTGCAGAAATAGGATTTGATAAATTCAAAATTTAAAAAGAAAAATCTTAGTAAAGTCAAAATTGAAAGGAATTTCCTCAGTTTGATAAAGGAATTTTGCAAAGTACTTTAGCAAAAATTATATTAAATGGTGAAATGTTGAAAACTTTCCCTCTCTGATTAGGAATAAGACAAGGTTGCTTGCTTGTAGTCAGCAAACAAAGCAAAGAGAATTAAAAAGAATGAGATTTGGAAAATAAAATCATCATTATTCAAATATAATATGATTATACATATAAAATCCAAAAGAATCTACAAATAGTAAGAATTAAGCAGTGAGTTATTAGCTATATAGCAAAATGCAAAAGTTAATTGTATTTCTATGTAACAGCAACAGCAAAGCAGATAATGAAACTATAATATTCAAGTTATAATCACATCAAGGGGTATCTAAAGCCTAATGGTAAATCTAATAGAAATTATGTGAATTCTCTAATCCCAAAATGTATTGAACGCTATTTGGAAAATTTACGAAAAAATATAAATAAATTGAACAATGTATCATATTCATGGATAGGAAGACTCAATATTATAAATATTTCATTTCTAACCAAACTGATATGTGGATTTGATGTAATCCTAAGCAAAGTCCACCATTAAAAATGTGTTACTTGATGAGCTGATTATAAAATTTTATAGAAATTGAAAGGGTCAAGTACACATATTGCAATCTTAAAGAGTAACAAGTTGGGAGATGTACTCAACTGAACAGTAAAACTTATCGTGAAGTTACAATAATTCTAAAGGTGAAGTGGTGGTGCAAGGACAGTGAAATGAACTAATAGAACCTGATAGAGTCCATAAATATAAATACATGCACACTTCTATTAAGCCAGATACTACAGAGCAGTCAGGAACACACATTTTTTTTTTTCAATAAATGGCACCCTAACAACTAACTATCCATATCTAAAAACAATGACACCTACATTACAATATTTTAAAAATTCGGATGTTTTGCAGACTTGTATATTAAAATAATAGCAATAGGTCTTCTGGATTGTAATAGAAACATTTATTTTCATGACCATGGAAAAGGAAAAGATTTTTTTTAAGGATATTAAAAAACTTTAACGCTAGAGGAAAAGCTTGACGAACTCGACTGCATTCATATACAAAGAGAGTGAAAAGACAAGTCACAGACGAGGGAAGACTTCTGCAACACTTGCGATGGACTGATGGCTGGCTTGCACACAGTGGAGCCTTTAAGGTAGTTAAGGAAGTTTCTACAAATTAATAAGAAAACAGAACAACTCAAGGGAAAAAAAAAAGCAAGAGACTTGAACAGGCATTGCACAAAGAAAAGCCTCAAAGGCATCATGTGCTAGGGCTTTCTCTTACTTCTCTGGCCTTTTCTCCTACCGGTCTTCTCTTTGCTCCTCTCATACTGGCCCTTGCTGCTTCTTGAACTCATCCAGCGTGATCCTGCTTCAAGGCGCCTTTGTACTTTCTGATCTCTGTTCTCTTCCCCGACGTCCTCAGGACTCGCTGTCTCAATGCCTTGAGAATTCTGCTAAAATGTCATCTTATTAAAGAGGTCTCCCTTTACCACTCAGCCTTAAATAGAAAACACTTCCTTAGCATCCTCTGCTCCCCTTATCCTTCTTTTTGCTCTTATTTATACCTATGTGGCTTTCTATTTATTTGTTTGTTTATTATTTCCCATTCCCCCTTCCCCCTACAGTATATGTATGCTACATGAGTGGAAGGATTTTGGTCTGTTTTGTTCATTGCTGTATTCCTAGCACATAGAACACCAACTGACAGGTTTTTGGCACTTTGTAAATATTTGTTGACTAAATAATGGGGATAGACAGAGGAAGTGAAATATTTTTTTTGAGTGGAAAGGATAGAAATTAAATTTTGCTTTTACTGTTTTGAATTAGAAATGACTATTAGTTATCCACATGGAGATGTCAAGTAGGCAGCTAGAAATTAAATTTTGATACTCAGAAGAAATCCAGGCCTAAGTATAAAGAAGGATCATATACAACATATGTATTATATATTAGGAAAATATGCAAGAAGGAACTCAAACTGCATAATCATACTGATGTCTGTGGGCATCGTAACTAAAATGATTAATTTTCAGTATCTGTTAATGATCACTAATTTTTCTCCCATTTATCATCACCAACTATGACCAAATCTACAAAGTAATGTAATGGCCAAAATCCCAATTATATGGCATCCACGTTTGAAAATAAAAATATTCTTATTTTTTATTATTTTCTTTTATTTTATTTTAGGGTATTATGGGGGTACAAACATTTTGGTTACATAAATTGCTTTTGTACAGTTTGAGTCAAAGTTATAAGTGTGCCCATCACCCAGATAGCGTGCATTGTACCCGTTAGGTGTGAATTTACTCATCCCCTCCTCCCACCTCCCACCTGCTTTAAACAAAACTTTTAGAACTATAACAAATATCAGTAAAGCTCAAGCTCAATTATAGTGCAAGATTTTAAATTCTATTTCATCATTTTATAGATTATGGAACCAACAAATAAATTATAAGAAAAGGATTTTTTTTTTTAAAGACAAGGTCTTACTTTGTTGTCTGGGCAGGAGGGCAGTGGCATGATCATAGCCTACTATGATCTCAGTCTCCTGAGCTCAAGCGATCCTCCTGCCTCAGCCTCCTGAGTAGCTGGAACTACAGGTATGGGCCACCACGCCCAGCTAATTTTTCAATTTTTTGTAGAGATAGGGTCTCGCTATGTTGCTCAGGCTGATCTTGAATTCCTGACCTCAAGCAATCTTCCTGCTTGGGCTCCCAAAGTGCTGGGATGACAGTTATGAGCCACTGAACCCGGCTAGAAAAGGATTTTAGTAATACAATCAACACCCTTGTATAGGCATACATTTATATACAAGGAACTTGAGCTAGTTACTATGGGGTGGGATGAAGAATATGCTTCTCATAGTATCTGAAAGCAAAGGATATATCAACAATACAAGAGTGGAAATGTTACATGTCACATTCTCAAATATTAACCCAAAATATTAAAAGTAAACAATCACAAGTATATAAAGTTTCAAGTAATTTGAAAACACTATTGTGAAACAGACAGTGAACAATACTTCTGATACAAACCACTTAGAAATACTTGATAAGATATACAGAAAATTATTATCACTTTTCCTTTTTTTAATTGTGGTAAAATATACATAAAATTCACCATTTCAACCATTTTTAAGTGTACTATTCGGTGGCACTACATACACTCACATCATTGTGCAAACATCACTGATATCCATCTCCAGAACTCCTTTATCTTCCCCAGCTGAAAATCTGTATTCATTACACGATAACTTCTCATTCCCCTCTCCCCAGCCCATGGAAACCACCATTCTACTTTTGTTTCTATGAATTTGACTATTCTGGTTACCTCAATAAGCAGAATCAGACAATATTTGTGTTAATGTCTTCAAGGTTCATCTGTGTTGTAGCATGCGTCAGAATTCCATTCTTTTTTTAAAACTGAATAACATTCCATTGCATGTACGTTCCACATTTCCTATTCATCTGTCTGTGGACATTTGAGTTGTTTTCATCTTTTGGATATTGTGAATAATGCTGCTATGATCATTGGCATACAAATATCTGTTTAAGACAATAATTTAAAATACATATTGAATCTCATAAAAAGTAAAGAAACTTCTAGTAACAGTAAACAAAGAGATATTAAAAATAGTCATAAATCCTTGCTTATTCTGGGGTATTTATTATAATAATAGAAACATAATAATTAAGGTTGTTAGGTTTTAAAGATGCCTGAGAAAGAGAAAGTAGAGTTTTGGGTGAAGGAGAAATGCTAGGTGGGAACTGAGACTCTCAATGCAAAAGTTAGTCTCCTGTATGGGTAAAGCCCTTAAGACACCAAATAAAATCAAACTAAAAACCTCTTTAGACAGCCATGCCCTCAAAAGACAAGCTACACATTCCAATAAACAAACGTAAGTTTCAAATTGAAAATTATCAAATACACAAGAAAATGAGGCACTATAAAAGTGATAACAAATTTTGAATTCCAGGATACCCAGACAATTGTATTACCCAGACAGAGATTATTAGAGTACATATATTTAAAATGAATGATGAAAGTGAATACATAAAAACAAAATACTATATTATTCCAAAATATAAGACTACTTTGTATGATGATCAAATAAGAATTCTAGAAGAGATTTATCAATTTATATTTAAAAACTCAATCATTAGATTAAAGAACAGATTAGATACAGATGAACAATAAGTGAACAAATAGAAAAAGCTGGAAAAATTATGTAGGATGAATTTTACAAAGAAAAATCAGGGAGAATTTAATAGAAAATTAAGATACATCCACAAGAGACAAGAGGAAAATTCAACAAAATTTGAATAGGAGTTCTAGAGACAGTAAATACAGAGAATGAAAGCAAGGTAATACTTACAGAATTCAAACAGTATGTTCTAGAATTGACTGGAGGGTTCATGTTAAGGAGGCAAAACAAACCAAGTAAAATAAGTAAAAAAATCTTAGAATAACAGAATCATTACTTGCCAAGAGATATTTATTCTAATAACAATAGCAGCCAGAGGAGAATAGCACTTTGAAGTACTGAGAAAAAAAATTACCTGTATTTTTACATGAATCAAAATGATCATTAAAATATGAGTAAAGATTAAAGACATCTCAAACTGACAAAAATTGTTGACTAACAAGCCTCTGTGAGTTGAAATTCTAAAGTATGCACTTAAAGAGAGAGAGAAATGAGCCCAGAAAAAAGGATTAAGATGCTTGAAAGTGAAATGAATAAAGCAATTGGTAAAGCTCAAAGTAAATGTAAATTACTCTGACTATACAAATAGTTTGAATAAAAATAGGTAGACCTAACATCCCAACTAAATAACTTAAAAGACCAGGTGTGATGATTGATGTCTATAATCTCAGCATTTTGGAAGGTCTAGGTAGAAGGATTGCTTGAGGCCAAGAGTTCAAGACCAACCTGGGCAACATAGCAAGACCCCATCTATAAAAAAAAATAACTGAGTAACATCAAGATAAAATTATAGGAATGAAATATATATGTCAAGCAAATAATAACCAGAATAAAATAGTTAAATCTATAATATACTCAGATAAATATACTTAAGGCAAAAATTATTGTTAATCATAGAGTTGCCATATGATAAAAAGCCTCAACTAAGAAGGGATATACAACAATTTAAAACAATAATTTAACTTTGATTACCTACCCTTAAAGATATAAAGCAAAATATTTATAGAATTATATGATGAAATTGACAAACACAGCACCATAGTAAGAAAGTTTAACTAACTCTCAGTAATTGATAGATCAAGCAGATAAAAATTGCAAGGCTATAGAAGATTTGAATGGCATAGTAGCAAGCTTGAACCTTGCTCCTAGCAACAAAGAATATATCTTTTTTTCCTCAAGCTCACATAAATTAAGAAATGTTGACCACACATTAGACCATAAACTAAATCTTAGAAAAATTCTAATCATTCTCTTCATATATAGCACATCTGACCAAAACTATTATGTTACAATTTAGTAACAAAATTAAAAAATAAAAACCTATATCTTTGATGGTTAAAAAAAAACTTCTAAGCCATTCTAGTATCAAAGTATATTTCATGATTGAGATTAGTGAATATTTAAAGCTAAAGAATAATACAATTACTACATATGCATATTTATGCAATATTGCTAAGTTGTACTCAGAAGGAAATTTATATTCTTAATTATTTGTATTAGAAAAGTAGAATGGTTAAAAATTAGTAATCAAAATGTTTATCATAAAGATTGAAAATAGGATTAGAACAATAAATCAGAAGAAACCCCAAGCAACAAAATACTAACTTAGAAAGCAAGGAATAATAAGGAAAATAACAAAAAAAATTAAAATACAAAACAGAAGGAATCTATAATGCCAAAAGTTTATTGAAAAGAATTGTAAAATAAAAAATATCATTGACAAGATTGATCAAAGATAAAAAGAGAGATGATATTATTATTATTTTTTTATTTTTAAATTTCAGAATATTATGGGGGTACAAACACTTTGTTTACATATATTGCCTATGCACTGCCCAAGTCAGAGGTACAATTGTGCCCATCCCCCAGTCAGTGTGCACTGCACCCATTAGGTGTGAGTTTTCCCATCCCCTCCCCCCTCCCCCTGCCCGACCCTGATGAATATTATTTCCATGTGTGCACATAAGTATTGAGATGACATTATTAACATGAGAAATGAAAAATACAGCATGACCTCAGTCAACAGAGTTAAAAATAATAAAAGAATATTATGAAAAACTTAATGCCATGAAATTTTAAATCATAGAAAGAAACAATGAATCATTTCTTAGAAAGATAAATCTATGAAAAATGGAAGTAGGAGGAATGATCAAATCTGATACAAATCACAACTGTTATAATAATTGATCTGAAGTTAAATCTATCCACAAAAACATAACCTCCAAACATTGAAGGATCATATATTTCTAGGAAATAGAGAATGAAAACCTCTTAATTTATTTAATGGATTCCGTGTGACTTTCAAATAAAATTCTTAAAAGAGTTATAACGTAAGTGATCATCACAGGACAATTTCTCTTATGGGAATAGATGCAAAAACCCTAAATAAAATATCAGCAAGGCAAGTCCAGCACTGTATCATTAAAATGAACATTATGTTCAAATTGGTTTGATCCTAGGAATGCAAAAATATTTGCTATTAGAAAATCCATTTAGGTAATTCACCAAAATAAGAGATTATGGAGAAAAAGACCTTCTGATTATATCAAATGGGGAAAAATCAAAATATTAACGAACTAGGAACCAAGTGAAATTTTGATCCTAATAATAGGATTCTGGTTAATCTCTAAATAAAATATCATAATTAATGAAAGATATGTCAAAAATTATGCCAGAATATTATTTCACTTAGTATTGAACGTTCTAGACAGTGTAATAAAACAATAAAAACAAATAATAGATACTAGAATGAAAAAAAATTGTCATTATTCCAGATTATAATTTTGTACAATTTAAAGGAATCTACCAACACATTTTTAGAATTAGCAGTAGAGTTCAGCAAGAATGGTTCAGTGAGTAGTTTGAATACTTATACACCAGCAACACACATTTTGAAAATTTAGTATTTAAAAAGAGGGTTTTGTCATATCAATAAAATTATTAATGAATAAATAGAATAGAATATATGTGAGACATTTATGGAAAAAAGTATAAATGTTATTGAAATCCATTTTAGAAATCTTAAACACATGTAGAATTTTACCAAAATGGTAATGATTAACAATTATATATGGCTTATGTTACAGACACTGTTGAAATGCTCTATAATTCCCATAACACTCACATAAGGTATACAGTATTATTATCCTAATTTTCCAAAGAAAACAATGAAGGCAGGAAAAGGTTAAGTGACTTTTCTTTTGTTGTATAGGTAGTGAATATGGGGTTCTGGGATACAAATCAGCAGATTCTTCACAGTCTCTGCACTTAAACACTAGACAAAGCTACTTCTTCAGTAATAATAAATAGAAAGACTCAATATACTAAAAAAGTCAATTTCTCCAGATCAGATTTTGAATTCAATGCAGTTTAGAAAACTATAGTTTTGTGATGAAATTTAACAGGTAAATTTTTAGAAACATACAAAATGACAGAGTCATAAATAGCAAGAATAATTTTGAAGTAAAACAATGTAGGAGGTCTTGACTTATAAGTTATTAATATTTATTAAAAATGCTAATTAAAACATTCTATATTGATGCAGTGATAAGGAACAAGAAAGAGGTAAATAAATAAAAATCTCAAGTAATAGAGCCATACTTGATATATGACAGAGTTGCTATTCTAGATCAATGAGAAGGTAGAGCATATTTAGTGAATGATAATAGGATAATTGGCTCTCCATATGACTAAAAATGAAAATGGATGCCTATCTCACACCATATATAGCAATCAGTTAAAGTTTGACTGGGAAACATTCTAAAGTTTTTAGATGATAGGATAAAAGAATATCTGTAATATGAAGGAGAGAAAAATTTCTTTGAAAGGTAAAATTTCCAATCTATAAAAGGAAATTTACATTTCTTTTTTCTTTCTTCTTCTTTTATTTTTTGCAATGCCATTATTTTAAAAATGAAGGATAGCTCACATTCTGGGAAAAATACATTTTATAGAAGAGTATTTTTACAATACAGATTCACAAAAAAATTTTATATTCTCTCTCTCTCACACATAAAAGTAAAAATATGAGCCAGGTGTAGTGGATCATGTCTGTAATCCTAACACTTTCAGGGGCTGAGATGGGAGGATCACTTGAGGCCAGGAGTTTGAGACCAGCCTGGGCAACATATTAAGACCTTATCTCTACAAATAATAAATTAACTGGGCATGGTGGCATGCAACTGTAGTCCCAGCTACTTGAAAGGCTGAGGCAAGAGGATCACTTGAGCCCAGGAGTTTGAGGTTGCAGTGAACTATGATGATACCACTGCACTATAGCCCTCTAGCCCAGGCAAGAGAGCAAGACCCTGTCTTGAAAAAAAAAATGTAAATAAACAACCCAGTAGAAAAAAATATAATGTACATTCCAGGAAGTTAGATTATGAAATGAGACTCACCTATAAACCTATAAAAAAATTCTCATCCTTTCTAGTCATTGCTAATAATCACTCATGGTCTTATTAATGACCACACATGGGATGTAGTTAAACTATACACAGGTATAAAAAATATTAATATTAGTTTTAAATACTCTTACTAAAATAAAAAAATTAACTTAGTATGTATCTTAAAATTATAAAGCAAGCAATGAAATAAAGTAATTAGATTAGAAGAAAATAATTTATAAAGAAAACAATAAAAAATTGATGTAAAAGAAGAAATGAAAATTTTTAAAAGCCCCAAAATCTACCTCTTTAAAATAATGGTAAAATAGTTAAACTTCTCAAGGCCTGATAGAAGAAAGAGAAGAATCAAAGATATCTGATATTCAGAATAAAAAGATGATATGACTACAGATATAAAACAGATTAAATAAAAATGTTAGAGATCAATGAGGGCCACTCTATCAATATAATTTTAAAAATCTAGAGAAAATAATGTCTTCACTACACAAAAATGATCAAAATTGATGTAAGATAAGTAAAAAAACTTACAAATTTATAAAAACATTAAAAACTAAAACCTACATAAGAAAACAGAAAAATAATTTTAAAATCTAGCAAGTGCAAATTTTACATATGAATATATGTAACTTTTAAAGCAAAGATTCCTAAATGTACAGTGGTATACTGCTTTGTCAAAATCAGCATTTCTCAATTTTGGGGTCTCAAGAATTTGTATCATTCTTAAAAATTAATGATGTTCCCCTCAAAGAGCTTTTGGTTATGTAAGTTATATTTATCAATATTTACAGTCTTGCAACTTAAAAGTGAGAAATTTAAAAAGCATTTTTATTTTTAAAATAACAATGATAAATACATGTTAAAATATATTTTTATGATAAATAATTATATTTTTCCAAATAAGACAAGTCTTAGAAATAGTCTGTTTCATATTTTTGATTTTAAAAAGAAAAAAAAGAATGAACAAAGAATTCATGATATATGCAACACCATAAAACAACCAAATATATGAATTATTAATATACCAAAGGGGGAAGAGAGAATGAAAGAGTTCAAAACATATTTAGTGAAATACTAAATGAGAACTTCCCAAGTCTACCAAGAGACTTAGCTATCTGGATATACAAGGACCACTGACCCCCAAACAGATACAATGCAAAAAGGTCTTTTCCACAGCACATTATAGTTAAAATGTCTAAAGTCAATGACAAAGAGAGAATTATAAAAGCAGCAAGAGAACACTGCATCAAGTTCCATAACAGTGGATTTATCAGCAGAAACCTTACAGGCCAGGAGAGAAAGGAATGATATATCCAAAATGCTGAAAAGAGAAAAAAACTCTGCCTAGGATATTATATCCAGCAAAATTTTCCTTCATAAATGAAGGAGAAATAAAGTCATTCCCAGACAAGCAAATGCTGAAGAAATTTATCACCACAAGACAAGCCTTACAAAAAATGTTCAAGTGAGTTCTAAACCTAGAAGCTAAAGTATAACATTTATCATTAAGGAAACACATGAAAGTATAAAATTAAATGGTAAAGCAAACATACAAGTGAGAAATACAAATGACTCAAATGTTACCACTATAGATAACTGCCAAACCACAACGATAATAAGAAAAAAAGAAAGGAACAAAGAATATACAAACAACCAGAAAATAATTAACAATATGACAGGTACAAAACCCTACATATCAATAATAACTTTCAAAGTAGATGGGTAATATTCTCCACTTAAAAGATATAGACTGGATGAATGGATAAAAGAAAAACATACTCCAACTATATGCTGCCTACAAGGAACATACTTTACTTGTAAAGACATATAGAGACTGAAAGTTAAGAAATGTGAAAAGGTATTCTATGCAAATAGAAACCAAAAGTGAACAGGAGTAGCTATACTTAGATAAAACAGACTTTAAGCCAAAAACAGAAAAAAAAGGACAAAGAAGATCATTATATAATGACAAAGGAATCAGTCCAGCAAGAGGAAATAACAATTCTAAATATATATGCATCCAATACTGGAGCACCCAAATTCATAAAGCAAATATTACTAGATCTAAAGAGAGAGATAGACTCCAGTACAATAATAGTGGGGCACTTCAACATTTCATTCTCAGCATTAGAAAGATCATCTAGAGAGAAAACCAATAAGGAATCAATCATTGGATTTGAACTGGATTTTAGACCAAATTGTCCTAAAAGACATTTACAGAACATTTTAACCAACAACTGCAGAGTGATTACACATTCTTCTCATTATGACATGGAACACTCTCTGGATTGACCACATGTTAGGACACAAAACAAGCCTTACAAAATTTTCAAAACCCCAAATCATGTCAAGTATTTTCTCAGACCACAATGCAATGAAACTGAAAACTGATACCAAGAGGAACTTTGGAAACTATACAAATAAACAACATGCTCCTGAATGACCATTGGGTCAATGAAGAAATGAAGATGAGAATAAAAATATTTTTGAAAGCAATTAAAATTGAAACACAGCACACTAAAACTTGTGGGATACAGTAAAAGTAGTGCTAAATGAAGTTTATAACAATAAATGCCTACATCAAAAAAGTAGGAAGATTTCAAATAAAAATCCAGTGATGCACCTCAAGGAACTAGAAAAGCAAGAACCAACTAAACCCCAAATTAACAGAAGGAAAGATATAACAAATATCACAGCAGAGCTAAACAAAATAGACACCAAAAGCACAATATAAAGGATCAGTGAAACAAAAAGTTGGTTCTTTGAAAAGATAAAAAATTGATATAACACTAGCTCAACTAACAAAAGAGAAGGCCCAAATAAAAAAAATCAGAAATAAAAAGGTGACATTCAATTGATACCACAGACACACAAGAGATCATCAGAGTCTATTATTAACAAGTATACACTAACAAACTGGAAATCTAGAGGAAATGGATAAATTCCTGGAAATTTAC
Source organism: Daubentonia madagascariensis (assembly GCA_023783475.1). NCBI lineage: Eukaryota > Metazoa > Chordata > Mammalia > Primates > Daubentoniidae > Daubentonia > Daubentonia madagascariensis. The sequence goes on along the minus strand of JAKFHU010001035.1, from coordinate 30,278,556 downwards.
AACCTACTAAGATTGAATCAGAAAGAAACAGAAAACCTGAACAAACCAATAAGAAGTAGTGAGAATGAATCAGTAATAAAAAGTCTCTCAACAGAGAAAAGTCCAGGACTGGGTGGTTTCACTGCCAACTTCTACCAAATATATTAAAAACTAATACTAAGCCTCCTGAAAATTTTCCAAAAAATTGAGGAGAATGGAATTCCCCCTAACTCATTCTATGAGGCCAGCATTACTCTGATAGCAAAACCATGCAATTACACAGCAAAAAAAGAAACTACAGGCCAATGTCCCTAATGAACATACATGCAAATATCCTCAACAAAATACTAGCAAACTGAATCTAACAGCACATCAAAAAAAATTAATACACCATGATCAAGTGGGATTTATACTGGGAAGGCAAGAATGGTTTAACATACACAAACAAATAAAAGTGATACATTACATCAACAGAATGAGGGGCAAAAGACAGATGATCATCTCAGTAGATGCAGAACAAGCTTTTGATTAAATTGCAAATACCTTCATGACAAAAACTCCCAAAATGCTGTGCATAGAAGGGACATACCTCAAAATAATAAAGGCCATATATGAAAAACCCACAGTTAACATCATACTAAATAAGGAAAGTTGAAAGCCTTTCCTCTAAGAACTGGAACAAGACAAAGATATCCACTTTCATGATTCTTATTCAACAAAGTACTGGAAATCCTAGCCAGAGCTGTCAGGCAACAGAAAGAAATAAAAGGCATCCAAATTGGAAAATAGGAAGTCAAATTGTCCCTTTTTGTTGATAATATGATCTTATGCATAGAAAAACGTGGAGAATCCACCAAAAACTCTTTTATTTGATAAATGAATTCAGTAAAGTTGCAGGATACAGAACCAACATATAAAAATCAGTAGTCTTTTTGTACACCAATAATAAAATAGACAAAAATAAATCAGTAAGGCAATCCTATTTATAATAAATACACAAAAATACTTAGGAATAAATTTAACCAAGGAGATGTAAGATATCTACAATGAAAACTATTAGACAGTGATGAAAGAAATTGAAGATGACACACATGGAAAAACATTCCATGTTCATGGATGGATAGGAAGAATTAATGTCATTAAAGTGACTATACTGCCAGTAATATAGAGATTCAATGCAATTCCTATCAAAATACCAATTTCATTTTTCACAGAAATAGAAGAAGCAATCCTAAATTCATATGGAGCTAAAACAAAAAGCCAGTATAGCAAATTAAATCCTGAGCAAAAGAAATAAAGCTGGAGGAATCACATTGCATGGCTTCAAAATATATTACAAGGCTATAGTAAACAATAAAATTATGGTAATGGAATAGAATCATAGACCAATGGAAGAGAATAGAGAACTCAGAGATAAATCCACATATTTACAGACAACTATCTTTTGACAAAAATGTTAAGAACATACACTGGGAAAAACATACCCTCATCAATAAATGGTGCTGGGAAAATTGGATATCTGCATGCAGAAAAATAAAACTGGACCCCTATCTCTGAGCATGTACAAAAATCAACTCAAAATGCGTTAAAGACTACACCATAAGACCCACAGCTATAAAACTACTAGAAGAAACCATAGGAAAAGCACTCCAGGACATTGGCTAGGCAAAGATTTTATGGCTATGACTTCAAAAGCACAGATAACTGAAACAAAAGTAGAAAAATTGGGCTATATTAAACTAAAAAGCTTCTGCACAGCAAAGGAAAGAATCAACAGAGTGAAGAGACAACCTGTTGAAAGGGAGATATATTTGCAAACTATTCATTTGACAAGGGACTAATATAAAAAATGTACAAGGAACTCAAACAACAATAAAAATCCCAAATAATCCCATTAAAATGTGGACAAAGAACATGAACAGACAATTCTCAAAAGAAGACGTACAAATTGCCAACAGGTATAAAAAGTTCTCAAACATCACTAAAATCATCAGAGAAATGCAAAGCAAAGCCACAATGCTATATTATCTTATGTAGTTAGAATAGCTATTATTAAAAAGACAAAAAATAACAGATGCTGGTAAGGATGTGGCGAAAAGGGAATATTGGTGGGAATATAAATTAGTACAACCACTATGGAAGACTTTATGGAGATTTCTCAAAAAACTGAAAATAGAACTACCATAGGATACAGCAATTCCACCGCTGGCTAGCTATCCAAAGAAAAATAAATCAATATTTCAAAGGGATGCCAATATTCATATGTTTACCACAGCACTATTCACAATAGCAAAATATGAAATCAATTTAATGGTCCATCAATGGATGAATGAATAAAGATAATGTGGTATATGTACCCAATGGAATACTATTTGGCCATGAAAAAGAATGAAATCATGTCATTTGCAGCAACATAGATGGAAGTGGGGGTTGTTATGCCAAATGAAATAACCCAGGCACAGAAAGACAAATATTGCATGTTCTCACTCCTGTGTGTGAGCTACAGAACTTGATCTTATAGAGGTAGAGAGCAGAATGATAGATACTAAAGACTGGGCAAGGTGAATAGGTTTGAGTGGGGGATGAAGAAAGGTAGATTAATGGGTACAAAATACAGTTAGATAAGAGGTATATAAGTTCTATCATTCGAAAGCAAGTAGAGTAGAGTGACTATAGTTAATGATAATGAAGTGTATATTTCAAAGAAGCTAGAAGAGAGGACTTAAATTGTTACCAACACATAGAAATGATAAATACTCAAAGTGATGGACACCTCAAATACACTGACTTGCTCTTTATACATTCTATGCATGTAACAACACAGCACACACATCCCATGAATATGTAAAATATTATGGATCAATTTAAAGACAAAAAGTAAAAATGAAAGTTTGCAAAAAGTGAAAAAAAATCCCTTTACTTTCTGGTTTAATAGAAGACAACTTGATTATCATGTATTCTTCTCTATTCAATCTGTTGCAATATCATGTTTAGGATGAAATATAAAAAGAAAATTTGGCCTTACTCAGATATGTAGTTACAAAAGGGAAGTATATTTTAATAGTTTTTTTCACATAATTCCAAATAATTTTTATACTACATCAAAATGTGACAGATGGCAGTTTCTAAAAGGTTAGTTCCAATGTGGAATCTGAAACCTTTTTATAGAAGAAAGAACTTTTCATATCTGATGAAATCAAACTCCATTGGTTTATCTTAGATGTCAAATGAATATTTTACCCATGCAAATTTTGTGATATAAGGCATTAGTTATATGGAAAATATTGGTTCCCTGAGTTATGCAGATCTTCCACATGTTGACATTTTCCATTATACAATAAAAAATTAACATTTGTTAATATCAACACTGATCTCCTCAGAAAAGTCTTTAAGTTGTAGAACGTTCTTCAACTTAATGTGGAGTATGTAAAGCTTTCCAAAATTCTGATTTTTGCTCGTAAGCTTTAATTTCATCATTGGCAATAAATACTGTGAATTTTCCTTGAAGTGAAAAGCTTACTTTATTCATTTTTGAGAAAATTTCTGCCAAGTAACCCTGTCTAAATAACCAAAATTTGTCAGTAGTCTTTCTTGTAAAAATACGTTCAAGAAAAAAGCTAGTAATTCAGACTGCAACTCAAAAAAATCACACAAATTCTGTTTTTTTAATTTAATTACTGTACTTTTGTTATGCAGAAGTGCTTTATACAAATGTTCCATTTTGTCACACAGAATATTAAAAAGGCATGTACTCACGAGTAGATATTTAATAAAATACTGTTTTTCTGCTTCAAGAATATTTGTAAGTGAAACTGGATTTTTTAATTTGTGTGTGGTGGTAAAAATAAAATGACTACTAGTACAGTTTAATGCCATTGCTTTGATTCATACTAACATGCCAGAAGTTTTATTGGATGCTGCCTTTTTTCTATTAGTGCAAATATCAACACAGTAAAGAGCCAAATAACATCTTACGATTATTAAAATAGTTTTTACTTGTGGACTCCTGAAAAGGTCTTGAGACTTCTCAGGGTCAACAGAACACATTTTGAGAACTTTAGGTCTAGAGATAATGGGTACAAATACATTGTACAGGGTACAGATACATGGATGCTTCAACTTTTGCAGTGATGAAGGAACATTGTGAAAATTATAAAAAAGTAATAGAAACCATGCCTTACCAGATTGTAAATGTTCTATAAGGTTTTAAATTCACACACAAACACACACACACAGACACACACACATATATATATATATGAAATGGCACAGAGAAAGGCACATAGACCAGTGAATCAGATCATATAGTCCAGATCCAGAAAGAGATTCAAGTATATTCTGGAATAAAATAAATTAAAAAGTGGTATTTCAATTAGGCAGGGGACAAGGTGGTTTATTTAATCTGTGATGTTTTCACAATTGGTCTTAGATTTGGTTGGAAAAAAGCAGGCATATATACAATACACAATATCATATACCAGATAAATTCCAGAGAGATTTAAAAAGAAAAAGTAAAAAATTAAAAGCAATTAAAGAAAAATTAAGATTGTATATGGGAAATTTTAGGAGGGTAGTGAATCTTCCTAAATAAGACTTAAAAATTAAACTATATATATAGGGGTAGGAGGAAACTCACTACAAATTTTAAAAATAGTAATGCTAGGTTGACATCAAAATAATTCTAAAGCATATACAATGATTTATTAATCCTAACATACAAAAACTTTCAACAAATTAATAATAAAGAGACAAACTACCAAATAGAACATTGAAAAAAGATACGAACTGACAATTAACAGAGAAGGAAATTCAAATGTTTAATAAACTTGAAAAGATTCTCAGTATCATCATAATCAGGGAAATATAAGTCAAAACAAAATGAGATATGATTTTTCACTATCAGATTCACAGAAGTAAAGAGTGATAACTTCAGGTAATTGCAAGAGGGAAAATGGAAACTCTTATGCATTGTTGATGGGGAATTTTAAATTGCTATGATGCATATGAAAGCAATCTGGCAAACATTTATTAAAGTAAAAAATAATATATAGTGGTATTTTGATACAGAAATACTGCTTTGGCAACATTTCCTTTAGAATTGAAGTTAAGCATGTGTGTATAAGAATGTTGCAGTCTTGTTTATAGGGTCAAATCTTAAAAAATAAAAAAAAATCTTTAAATAGGAAATTATTGTAATATTTGGTAAATCCATATCATGGAATATTATGCAACAATTAAACTTGAGCTATATGGATGACTTGGAGGAATTTCCTATTGAATTAAACAAGAAAATAGTATTAATAGAATAATATATACAATGCATAATAATATGTGTGTGTGTATATATATATGGTAATTTCTCCCACTTAACATTGGGGATACTTTATGTTGGGGATACGTTCTGAGAAATGCATTGTTAGGCAATTTCATTGTGTGAACATCATAGAGTGTACTTACACCAACCTGGATGGTATAGCCTATGACAGACCTAGGCTATATGGTATTGCTCCTAGGCTACAAAAGTGTATAGTATGTTACTGTACTGAATACTGTAGGCAATTTTAACACAATAGTATTTGTATATCTAAAGTATCTAAACATAGAAAAGATACAGTAAAAATATGATATGAAAGATAAAAAAAAAGATACACCAGTATAGGGCACTGACCATGAATGGAGCTGGAAGTTGCTCTGGGTGAGTTGGTGAATGAGTTGTCAGTGAATGTGAAGGCCTAGGACATTACTACACACTACTGTAGACTTTATAAACATCGTACACTTAGGCTACACTAAATTTATAAAAATGTATTTTTCTTTCTTCAATAAAAAAATAACCTTGGCTTATTATAACTTTTTTACTTTATAAACTTTCTATTTTTTTAAATTCTTTGACTTAGCTTAAAGCACAGACATATTGCACAGCTGTACAAAAATATTTTATTTCCTTTTAATTTTTTTTTTATTTTATTTTATTTTTTACATTTTAAACTTTGATGTTAAAAACTAAGACAGAAACATACACATTAGCCTGGGCCTACACAGGGTCAGGATCATAAATATCACTGTCTTCCACCACCACATCTTCTTCCACCGGAAGGTCTTCAGGGGCAATAACACACACGGAGCTGTCATGTCCTGTGAGACCGATGCCTTCTTCTGGAACACCTCCTGAAGGACCTGCCTTAAGCTGTTTCAGAGTTAACTTACTTTTTAAGTAGAAAGAGTGCACTCTAAAATAACAACAAAATGTATAATAAATACAAAACCCAGTAACATAGTCATTTATTATCATTATCAAGTATTATGTAGTGTGCATAATTATATGTGTTATACTTTTGTCTGACTGGCAGCACAGTAGGTTTGTTTCCACTAGCATCACCACAAACACGTGAGTAATACATTGTACTAAGACATTAGGACAACAAAGACTTCACTAGCTGATAAGAATTTTTCAGCTCCATTATAGTCTTATTGGATGACTGTCATATATGCAGTCTGTTGTTGAGCAAAATCTTATGTGGCTCATACTGTACATATATATAAATACAATGTATATTATATATTATATGTTATATACTTATTAATATATAAGAGAAAAAGTGGAAATTGAGAGGGAAAAAGGAGAAATTATGTATTTTTCTTTTGAAATATTTTTGTGTTTGTGTCACCTGTTACAATGAGTTTATACATATGTTAAGGTGAAAAAAGTGTAGTGGATATTCTGAAGAAACAGTAATTATCATATTTCCATATGTTGGCTCTCAATGAAGGTGTTAAGTAATGTAAGAAAAGGGAGAATTAAAATAGTTAACTAGGTAATTTAGATTGAATTATTAATTTTGGTACCTAATTAATTTGATGATTGATCTACAACATGCAATATGACTCAAAATATTTCTCCATATTTCATTCATCAGTTTGTTTATCCTCATACCAAGACCATGCTTTCTTGATTATGACCAAGAAGTCCATATATACAACAGGACAAGTACCATCTCCTTGCTCTTCAGTAGCCCTAGCTAATATTGATTCTAAAATCTTCCATACACTTTTAGAATACCTAACAATAAAGAAGATAAGTTTCTTCATCTAATCAGGTCTTATTTAATAGCTCAATAAAATTTTATAACATTCTCTTAGAGATTTTGCATACTTTTATTATATTTATTCTCAGACATTAATATTTTTTCACACTATTTTAAATAGTGTCTTATACATAATTGTTTTCTATTTGTTGCTGATTTCAAGTGTAAATGACTTTATATAATGATTTTATATCAAATTATTTTGCTATTCTATCCTATTTCAACAATTTGTAGACTATTTTCTACCTTGAAATGCTAATTTATTTTTATCTTACTGGATTGAGTTGGGGCTCCAATAAAATGTGACAATGCACATTTCTCTTTTTTTTCCTGATTTGAAAGAGAATAGTTCTAACATTTAGATGATGTTTGCTGTACGTGTGTGTGTGTGTGTGTGTGTGTGTGCACGCACGTATGCGTGTACCTTTCCTTTTATTCTTCACTTACTAAAATTTTCGGTTTTCTTACCTAAAAGGGTGTTGAGTGTCTTGGAATATCTTTACTGCATCTACTGTGAAGATGATATGCTTTTTCTCTTTTAACCAGCTAATGAGGTAATTTTACAATTTTCTAATATTAAAATTTTGCCATCTACTTTATGAAATGCACAGAAATTGTCTCTTTTCCCAATGATTAATTTATATTCCTTGAGCCCATGGAAAAAAAAAGATATATTCGTTGTTTGAACATTGATCCTTATTTATTAGATCAGTAATGTTAATTGTAACTTTTAGATGTTCTCTATCCTTACTTTTTCTTCTTCATATGTCCTCCACTAGAGTGGTAAAACAAATTTATAATAAACACTTTTATATTTTCAATTTCTCCGTATATTCCCTATAGTCTTGGTTTTATTTATTTTGGTGATAATATTATTTGTTACATAAAGATTCATTTTCATTGTGGATGATTATTGTTATTAATAAAATATTTCTTTGTTATATTTATTTACTTAAACACAACTTAATGTAGTTGATGTTCATTTTATGATCATTACAAATACCTTCAAATGACCATGTTATTTAATGCATTTAGAATTTTTGGTGGATAAGAACAGGGATAACATCTTATAATTGGTACAGGAAATACATAGAAGTAAAGAGTTTAGTGTCTAAAATCAAAGTGATTTTCATTAGAATCCCTGTTCGTTCAGTTGCTGGCAAACTTTTATAAGTCTCAATATATTATTTAAAATTTGATATAATAAAAATATATAATTCACAGGTTAATTCAGGTTGACATTATGATTAAACTTGTTAAGCTATCTAAATTACAGTGCTTGTAATAGTATTATTATAATATTATTACTATTTTATTATATTTGTTTTCTCTCTTTTGAACTTTAAAGAGGGACAGGATTATGGAAAGAAGATAGAAAAGAAGATATTCCAGACAGAGAAAATGATTGGACAAGGATTTTGACTTGTAAACAAAACATATATAAGTTAAACTCCGAGAAAAGTTTATATTCAGGAAAATAGGAAATAGAAATATATTTGAATTAGGAACTGTTGAATGATATGATATGCTGAGCTTTGTTTTTTATTTTCATATAGTTATGCAAAAATATTCACTTTCAAAATTGTATACTTGATTTATGGGATAGAAGAATGATGATAGAATATATTTGTATTTTTTCCTACAATTTTATGTCTTGGCCACCATTATTGCCAGAAAATTTATAAATGTTTTATGGTAGACTGCTTTTAGCTGTGTATTTGTTTTATCTTTTCTGTTTATCTGGCTGCAGAAGAGGCGTAATCTATGTCCTTAATGCAAAGTCATAGATAAACCTAAACCTTGTTTGCTGACCTGAAGCTAGAAATTGACCTTATGGGATCAATTACTAGCTGTCTGAAGAAGGGAGCATTTGAGATAAGCTGGACAATGGATTAAAAGATTTTAAATATTGACTAGTCATTCTAACATTAAAAAGCAGAAAAAAAAATTCTAAGAAAGTATTTTTTTAATCAGAGACCAAGAGTTACTATATATAAATACACACATACATATGAATATATATGTATGTATCTGTATGTACAACTCAATTAGTTGAAATAACCTTTTCTTACAGTGAAATCTTTTTCCATTTTTAAGTTTAATTTTTCTATTTTGATGCTGATAGTGCCCATTACTTTATCACATTGGAAAAATTTTTCTATCATTGGTGTGCAATCATCTATATGGTGTTAATAAAAGAATTAATGGTAAAAGGGAAAAATTGAGAATGAAAATAACAATGTTTTTGTTGAAATAGTCACGATGTGTCATAGGCAATGTTAACTGACACTCTGATGAAAGCTAGTCTTTCCATGGTCACCCTTCTACTGTTGGGTTTGCAAGCCCAAATCTCTGAGTGTCTTCCAGACTTACTGTTCTTGTCTTTTTTGTTGTTGTAGTTGTTTGAAAGGAATCGCATTGGTCATCTTGTACATTAACATGTATAGTGTGGCAATAGCGATTAAGGGTTTAGATGTTTTGGAAAAACTCTCATTAGAAACATATCAAGAAATTCTCATGTCTTTCTAGTACCATAGCTTCAAGAATTGAAAACTTTAACACTTGAGTTTTGCAGGAAAGATATAAATATCTTAAAGACCGGTCTTTTAAAAGGTATATAAAATAAGATCAATAATATCGTGAGTTGGAGTCACACATCAAAATAGAAACTCATTTGCCTCATTGATATGAATATTAAAAAGGATAAATTTTTAGACAATAATTACTACAAAATTGAAAATGTATTTTTAAACTCAACAATTGAACTTATAGGCATTCATTCCATAGGCCTACTTGCACAAATATTTATGTACATAGACATATGTAGATATAGACATGGATGCTAATTTCACATTGTAGCAAAAAATTAGAAATGATTGGATTATACAATATTAAAGATTATTCATCTTTAAACATTTACAGGTATAGATATATGGACATAGGCATATTCATTGACATATATTTCCTATCTTTCATTTGTATCACTATGACATTGATGGTGTCTTATGATAGATGTAGTCTAGGTGGCAGCCGTGACATGATGTATATGTGTTTGCCTGAACATATACACACATCAAAAGTGCAGCATCAAAATCTGCAGAATTAGTGTTAGTGGTCTTGAAGAACATAGAACTCCATATTCCCTAAGAAACAAAATTATTATGACTAGGAATTGGAGGAGGTAAGAAATCAGAGGTCTTTGGCAATATTCCTAAAACAGAAGTCATAAATATGCTACGTATACATGATTGCAAAGCCATCTTAAAAGCCTAAACCAGTGAATTTTGTTTTTTGGGGGGAGGGTTTAAGAAATACTTTATCACTAATGTTCTTGATGACACAGAGCATAATATTATGTGGAAAAATGTGAACACCACCAACTCTTATTTATAAAGAGTTTCAGGTAAATTGTACCCTGAAGGTGAGAAAGTTTTAGGAATACCTAAGCCAATTTTTTCTCTTATATTTTCCTTTGTGTATGTCTGATAGCAATGCAGGATAAAATTTTGCTATATCTAATAGAACTCATTTAAAATAAGTATAAAATTACATTTCTAGTTTATAAGAAAGCAATATATCACAGTTAAATTGCGGCCTTTTTTATTACTTGGGGACCCATAAACTAATGTTGCATCTTACAATTAATGGAGTCTGAGTTCAATACAATACACACATGCAGAATCACATACACATAATACAAAAAGAACAATAATCTCTTGAGGTTTTTTTATACCATATGATCTTATATGTCCATTGTCTCGTTCAATATCCAATCTCATTAAGAAAGTACTATTATAACATAACAGTAGGTGCTTCCCTAGAAGTAAAGGAATTGAGGCACGGGGAAGTTGCTTGAGGTCATACAGCCCGTGAATGGAAGACCTGGGATTTGTAGGGGACTGTGACTTTTGAGGCTGCACTCTTAAAACACTACTCACACTCCCTGCAATGCTACTGAAAGTGAAAAATAAAATATTAAATGCAGCAAATTGCAGGACAGTATGCATAATACAAACCTATATACATATATATATATATTGTGTGTGTGTGCATATATATATATATAAAAATACAAAATATTTCTGAGGATATACAGCAGTGTTTGCTGTGATAAAGCATTATAGAGGTAGGCATTACAAAGTTTGTTTGATCTCCTTGGCAAGAGAACTCAGTTTGGGACCAGGACCAGGAGATGTGTAAGGGGGGTTACTTATTCCAACATTAATGCTCTCTTTTTCTCCTTTCTCTTTCTCCAGAGAATGGCACCTCTCTTTCTTAGAAATTCCAGGTTACTTGATCCCTTTTTCATTTTCAAGATTTTAAAAAGTTATTTTATTTCTAAAATTATTTTCTCTCTATTGATACCTACTAAATCTTGCTTTTAATTATTTTCAAATTTTATTTGGTGGAAAAGATAGGAGCTATGAGTTCCTTATTAGTCTCTATACACAAAGGATTTAGAAGGAGGCAGTCTTGGGAGGAAACCTCACTTATCTCTGCTATTTTGTTACTGGTATGATTTGGACAAAAGTATTAAATATTCGAATTTTATTGTCTATAAAGTTCTCATTATTTGCTTCATAATTTTACTTAAAGACTAAAAATTTTATGTTATGGAATGACTTTAAAATGGCTGCCAACAGTTTCTTCCATTCTAGTACATGACACTTCATCAAGAAGTGAGTCTATTGTTTCCTCCCTTGAATTTGGGCAGGCCTTATAATTTGGTTTGGCCTGGAAGATGCTGTCTTTGTTCTTTTGAAAATAAGGCTTTATTTCAAAGAGATGAGGCTCAACTATGAATTATGAGAGGCTATTGGTGAAAGAAAAAGGTGACTCGTAGAACACCAAGGTGACTCTACTCACTTGACAGCCAGCACCCAGACCCTAAACTTGACTGTGATGCCTCCTTGGGCACTCTAGTCCCAGGACAGCCCCACTAAATGCAGTTCTATGTGTGACTGCAGCCAAACCATCAATTCATGAAAAATAATCAATTATAGTACTGTTGTGTTAAGCCACTAAGTTTTGGGGTGATTTGCAATTTCGTAACAGATAATGGAAAGAGTTTTTAAAAATCTTAAAAAGGTTGTATAATAGAATAGTTATCAAAACTTTGGACCAATCTTTTACTCTGATGGTGGGGTCTGTATTCTTTTTAAACTATACCTACTCCACCTCCAAGCTCCTAACAGAGTTGTTGGCATATAGTATGTGTTGAATAAATGCTGGTTGAATAAATAAAGGAATAAATGAATTGACTATCTCCATGAATCACTGGAGAATGCAAATATTGCTTGATACAATTTTGCTATTGCTTTCTTGAAGCAACAGGGCTCAGATACTTTTTCTCTTTATAATTAAGCAGAAATACTTGGCTAAATTAATCTTTGTGTCAGGCTGCTTCTGCTCTGTTTGTACCCTAACTTACCATAGCATCATTAAGGAGAAAAGACTTTTAATACATTCCTAGAAAAAACAGGGTAAATATTAATAATTTTGTAACTAGCAAAACATCTTCAATAAGTTGAATAGTAGTAGAATCTCAAAATCATTTTACTAAATTTTCTTATTTTTGTAATTTGTGGTACTTTCAATATTTCCCCTCTTATTATTTGTAGTGTATTATGTTACATGGAAATTCTTATATTGTATATTAATTAAGATTTCTTTTCTTAATTGGAATTAGTATCATCTGGTAAAGTTTTACTTGTTTCTCTTTTATAGTTCTCTATTAAGATACTTGCAGAGTTTAAAACAACTTTTACACATGAGGTGGTTAGGAGTTGTGATTAAAATTAGTACTTTAGAGAAATTTATTTCACTTGTAATTTATTGTTTTAACACAACCATTGTTTTTTATATTTTTGGAATAAAATATTGCTTGATTTATTATATACTCTATGGCATTAAGCTTAATTTACTGAATTAATTCTTATGGATTTTTTTTGTAAAAACGGGAGGAGGATTAAACATTGTTTTAATTTCTGTTGGATATCTTTTACTTTAGTGTAAGTATAGTTAGATATAAAAGTACCACTTTGAGTTTTGCTTTCCATTTGTATTACTTAAGTCATATTCTTGGCTGTGTGTGATAGAGACTCACAATAAGTGGTTTTTAAAAGATGGAAGTTAATTTTTCTCTTACACAACAATTTGAAGGGAAATGGTCCTTTGTTCATACGGTGATGCTGCTCCATAAGATCGTCCCAAGATTCAGTGGCTGCTATCCTATTGCTCTGCCATCTCCAGAAAGTAGCCCTGGTCTCCTGGTCCAAGAGGACCTACCATCATCCCTATGCTCCTGGCAACAGGGTGGGGAAGTTCTTTTAAAGATACTATCTGAGTATTTTACCCAACAATTTTGCTCACATCTCTCTTTCCTCATTTAGCTATAAGGCAAGCTGGGAAATCTGGCCTTTATTATGGATTGACACATGGTCAGCTAAAAATTAGGAAATCTTTTGCTGTGAGAGAAAAAGGTAAAATTGGCATCCAGGGACAATTGCCATGTTGATGCCAGTTTATATCTTCCTCATTTTATGTGTGTGTACTACTTTCAATAATCAGTTTTTCAAAGAATCATATATACCAGGAAGAGGCGCTGACCCATAATGCATGGATCCATGCTAAATAAGCTTTGTAAACCTGACAAAAGACCCATGCCATAGAAGATACTCACTGCACTAACAGTTGTACAGTGTCTTTTTGAATAATGAGTCTACCGACTCAAGACATCGGTGTCCCAAAAAATAATGTAACTAATATACTGGACTCATTATCAATTCAACATTTGTCAGGAGGTCAAGGAAAGTGAAGGCTTTATGAGGTGGTGTTCATATGGCAATCGTTCAAAAGTTTGCTTCTATCCTGTGACCACATGTTTTTTCTAGTTTTGTTCAGCCTGTCCCCTAATATGATTCACTTTGTCCTGGCATAATTTCTTTTTCACACCCTTGAAAAGCATCCACTAAATTGCAACATGGGTGTTTGTACTTTTTATTATTGTTTAATTGGATTTTCAATCAGACTATTCAAGGTCAAGTTAACAGATAGGTTTTTCCAGGTTACTTTCCAATTCTGAAAGGCATAGATGGGCAAATTCATTGTTAGCCTATATTTCCCCCATTACTAAAGATGCATTTTTGTGTGAAAATTTTTGTTTATTTGTTTGTTTACATTATTATTTGATTCACACATAATTAAAGACAGGAAATCCATTAAAAATAAGCAAGGGACTAAACATTTAACATTCAGAGTAATGGTCAACACTCTTGGCAAGAGTAAGTGGGATGGGATAGTGTAGGGCACAGAAAGAGGCCCTAATGTTCTAGTAAAGTGTCCCTATCTAGTCTGAATTGTAATAATATGGACATTGACTTATTTTTTTAACTGACAGATAAAATTGTATGTATTTATTATGTGCAACATGGTGTTTTGAAGTATATATACATTCTGTAATACTAAATCTAGATAATCAACATATGGATTACCTCACACAGTTATCATTTCTAGGTGAAATCAGTTTACATCCTCTCTCTTAGCACTTTTCAAGTGTGCAATATATGAGGAACTGTAGTCACCATGTTGTACAGTAGATCTCTTGAATTTATTCTTTCTATTTAACTGAAATTTTGTATACTTTGAACAACATCTTCCTAACTTAACCCCCCTCCCAACCACCTGAGCCCTTGGTAACCAACATTCTATTCTCTACTTCTATAAAATCAATTTTTTTAGATTCTACATATGAGTGAGATAATGTGGTATTTGTATTTCTGTGCCTGGCTTATTTTACTTAACATAATATTCTCCAGGTTCATTTATGTTGTTGCAAATAACAGGATTTTCTTCTTTTATGGCCGAATAGTATTCCATTTTGTATATATATCACATTTTCTTTATCCATTCATCCACTGAATGACACTTAAGTTGATTATATATCTTGGTTAATGTGAATAATGCTGCAACAAGTATGGCAGTGCAGATATCTCTTCAGCATACCAATTTCATTTCCTTTGGATGTATACCTGAATCCTATTGGGATTGCTGAATCACATGGCTATTCTATTTTTAATTGGTTGAGGAATCTCCATAATGTTTTCTACAATGGCTGTACTGGTTTACATTCCCACCAACTGTGTGCCTTTTCTCCACATCCTCATCAACAATTATCTTTTGTCTTTTTGATAATAGCCACTATGGCTAGTGTGAGATGACATCTCATTGTGGCTTTAATTTGTGTTTTCCTATTGATTAGTGATGTTGAGCATTTTTAAATATACCTGTCTTATTTTGAGAAATGTCTATTCAGACCCTTTGACCATATTTGAATAGGGTAATTTGTTTTCTTGTTATTTAGTTGAGTTTCGTGTATAATGTATTTTGGATATTAACCCCTTAGCAGCTGCATAGTTTGCAAATGTTTTCTCCCATTCTGTAGGTTGTATCTTCACTTCGTTTATTGTTTCTTTTACTGCACAGGAGTGTTTTAGTTTGATGTAATCTCATTTGTCTATTTTTGCTTTGGTTGCCTGTGCTTTTGGGTCATATCCAAAAGGTCATTGCTCAGACCAACGTCATGGATATTTCCCCCTCTGTTTACTTCTAGCAGTTTTTAATACATTTAAGTTGGTTTTTGTATATATTGTGAGATAAGAACTTAATTTTATTTTTCTGCATGGGGATATACAGTTTTCCCAACACTGTTTATTGAAAAGATTGTCCTTTCCCCATTGTGTGTGTTCTTGGCAACTTTGAAGAATACCAGTTAATGTGTGCATTTATTTCTGGGCTCTGTGTTCTTTTCCATTGGTCTTTGTGTCTGTATTACAGTACTATGATGTTTGAGTTACTGTAGTGTTGTAGTATATTTTGAAGTCAGGTAATGTGATGCCATTAGCTTTGTTCTTTTTGCTGGAGGTTGGTTTGGCTATTTGAGGTCTTTGTGGTTCCATATAAATTTTAGATTTTTTTTTCTATTCTGTGAAGAATATTATCAGTATTTTGATAAAGATTGCATTGAATCTGTAGTTTGTTTTGGGTAGTATGAACATTTTAACAATATTAATTCTTTCATTTTAAGTCTTAAGAAAATAAATTGATGTATTTCTTTATATATAATATGAGTAAATATTTTAAATATATTACATATCTACTGACATTATATTAATATATTTTAATGTATGATATATATCATATAAATATATATAAAATATGTATTAGTATATATTTATATATATATCAGTAAATCCCAGATCTTATTTTTTGTTTTGCTTGTTTTTACTACTTTTTTTTCTTTTTTTATTATGATAGATTTAGGGTGTACAAGTTGAATTCCTTTACATGTGTATGTTGTATAGTGGTAAAGTCTGAGCTTTTGGTGTACCTGTCACCCAAACAGTGTACATTGTACCCCATAGGTAATTTTTCACACCTCGCCCCTTTCCACCCTCCCCCCTTTTGAAACTACAATGTCCATTATGCTACTTTGTATGCCCTTGTGTAGCCATAGTTTAGCCTCCACTTATAAGTGAAAACATGCAGCATTTACTTTTCTGTACCTGAGTTACTTCACATAGGATAATGACCTCCAGTTCCATAAAAGTTGCTGCAAAAGGTGTTATTTCATTCTTTCTTATTACTGAGTAGTACTTTATCCACATTTTCTTTATCCACTGTGTTAGTCCATTTTGTGTTGCTATAAATACCTGAGGGAGGGTGATTTATAAAGAAAAGAGGTTTATTTGGTTCACAGTTCTGCAGGCTGTACAAGAAGCATTGCATCAGCATCTACCTATGGTGAGGGCTTCAGGGAGCTTCCAGTCAAGGTGGGAGGTAAAGGGGGAGCAGGCTTGTCACATGGTGAGAGTGGGAGCAAGTGAGCAGGTGGTGCCAGGCTCTTTTAAACAACCAGCTCTCATGTGAACTAGTAAAGCAAGAACTCACTCATTATTTCAGGGAGGGCACCAAGCCATTCATGAGGTATCTGCCTTTGTGACCAAAACACTTCCCACCAGGACACTGGGGATCGAATTTCAACATGAGATTTGGAGGGGCCAAACATCCAAACCATATCATTCCTCCCCTTGACCCCTGTATCTCATGGCCATCTCATATTGCAAAATACAATCACCCCTTTCCAATAGTCCCCCAAAGTGTTAACTTTTTCCAGCATCAACTCAAAAGTCCAAAGTCTCAACTGGGACTCAAGGCAAGTTTCTTATAGCTGTGAGCCTGTAAAACCACACATCCAAACCATATCATTCACTTCTCAGTTGATGGGTACTTAGATTGATTCCATATCTTTGAGATTGTGAATTGTGCTGTGATAAACATACCAATGCATGTATCTTTTTTAAAAAATGAAATATTTTCCTTTGAGTAGATACCTACTAGTGGGTTTGCAGGATCAAATGGTAGATCTACTTTTAGTTTTTTTGAGAAATCTCCATACTTATCTCCATAGTAGTTATTCTAATTTGTATTCCCACCAACAGTGTATAAGCGTTCCCTCTTTACTGTATCTGCACCAACATTTTTTTTGACTTTTTAATAATGGCTATTATAATTGGAGTAAGATGGTATCTCATTGTGACTTTAATTTGCGTTTCTGTGATGATTAGTGATGTTGAGCATATTTTCATATATTTGTTAGCCATTTGTATATCCTTTTTTGAAAAATACCTGTTCTTGTCATTTTCCCACTTTTTAATGGGGTTTTTAGTTTCTTTCTTGCTGAGTTTTTTGAGTTCCTTGTACATTCTAGATATTAGTTCTTTGTTGGACACATAGTTTATGAATATTATCTCCCATTCTGTAGGTTGTTTATTTACTCTGTTGATTATATCTTTTGCTGTGCAGAAGTTTTTTAATTTAATTAAGTCCCATTTGTCTATTTTTGTTTTTATAATATTTGCTTCTGGGGTCTTAGTCATAAATTCTTTGCCTAGACCCAATGTCCAGAAGTTTTTCCTAGGTTTTCTACTAGGACTTTTATGGTTTCAGGTCTTATATTTAAGACTTTAATTATCTTGAGTTCATTTTTTATATAGTGAGAGATAGGAATATAGTTTCATTCTTCTGATTATGGCTATCCAGTTTTCCCAGCACCATTTATTGAATAGTGTTTCCTTTCCCTAGTGTATGTTTTTGTCTACTTTCTTGAAGATAAATTGATTGCAGGTATATGGTTCTGCATTCTCTATTCTTTTCCATTGATCTATGTGTCTACTTTTATGCCAGTGCCATACTGGTTTGGTCACTATAGGCTTTTGGTATAATTTGAAGTTGAGCAATGTGATGCCTCCAGTTTTTGTTCTTTTTACTTAGGATTGCTTTGGATATTCAGGGTCTTTTTTGGTTCCATATGAATTTTAGAATTGTTTTTCCTAATTCTGTGACAAATGACATTTGTGTTTTGATAGAAATTGCATTGAATCTGTAGATTACTTTGGGAAGTATGGCCATTTTAACAATATTGATTCCTCTGATCCATGAACATGGGATGTTTTTTCCATATGTTTTTGTCATCTGTGATTTCTTTCATCAGTGATTTGTAGTTCTCCTTGTAGAGATCCTTGGTTAAATTTATCAATTTAACCTCCTTAGTTAAATTCATTCCTAAGAATTGTATATTTTTGCAGTGATTATAAATGGGACTGAGGTCTTGATTTTTTTTCTCAGCTTGGTCATTGTTGGTGTATAGAAATGCTATTGATATTTGTATGTTGATTTTATAACCTGAGACTTTGATGAATTCATTTATTAAATCTAGGAGTCTTTTGGAGGAGTCTGCAGGCTTTTCTAAGTATAAGATCATATCATCAGCACATAGAGATAATTTGACTTCCTCATTTCCAATTTGGATCCACTTTATTTCTTTCTCTTGCCTGATTGCTCTTGCTAGGACTTCCAATACTATGTTGAATGGGAATGGTGAAAGGTGGGCATCCTTGTCTTGTTCCAGTTCTTGGCGGGGCGGAAGATTTCAACATTCCCTCATTCAGTATAATGTTGGCTATGGATTTGTCATATATGAATTTTATTATTTTGAATTATGTTCCTTCTATGCTGAGTTTTTTGAGGGTTTTTATAGTGAAGAGAAGCTAGATTTTATTGAATGCTTTTTCCACATCTATTGAGATGATCATTCAGTTTTTATTTTTAATTCTGTTTATGTGGTAATTAAAAGACTTTATTTCTCCTTCATTTATGAAGCTTATTCTGTCAGTGTATAAAATTCTTGGCTGACAGGTTTTTTCTTTCAGCACTTTGGAAATGCCATTCTATTCTCTTCTGGACTTTAATGTTTTAGTTGGGAGGTACACTCTTAGTCCGATGAGGTATTCTTCATAGGTAACTAGACTCTTGATAATTTTAAAATTCTTTCTTTCCCCTCAACTTTCATCATTAAGATTATAATATAACATAATAAAGTCATTTTTGCAATGCTTTGCCTGGGCATCATTGGAAGTCCTGTGTCTGAACATCTAAACTTCTTGGCTGTTCTGGGAAGTTTTCATCAATTATTTCCTTACATAGGTCTTCCAAGTTTTTGATCTCTCTTCCCTCTTGGGAATACTGATAATTCATGTTTGGTCACTTTATGTAGTCCCAGATGTCTTGAAGGCTTTGCTCAATCTTTTTTATTCTTGTTTCCTTATTTTGTCTGACTGGATTATTTCAAAGACCTAACTTTAATTTCTGAGATCCTTTCTTTGGTGTGCTCTATTCCATTCTTGAAGTTTTTGAGTGTTTTTTAAATTTCCTTCCATAAATTTTTTAGTTTCAGAATTTCTATTTTTTTTAATATATATATATCTTTGGTAATTTTCTCATTCACATCCAGAATTAATTACCTGATTTTTTGTATTGGTTTTCAGATCTCTGTTCAATGTCATTGACATTTTTTACAATCAATATTTGGAATTCTTTATTTGGCATTCCAAGGCATTCTTTCTGACTTGGATCAATTGCTGGACAATTGTTGTGGTCCTTTAGTGGTGTCATATTCCCTTGCTTTTCCATGTTTCTTGTGTCCTTCCATTGATCTCTGTACATCTGATGTAGCAATCACTTGTTGCAATTTTTTGAAATTGCTTTTGAAGGGAAGAATTTTTTCTGGAAGTTGTACATATGTTATTGGTTGAGTAAGATGATTGGCTGTGATTTGGGGTGTCTTTGTAGTCAAAGTAGTGGGATCTTTGTATGATTTATTATGTAGTACATATGGTCAGTGGTATCTGTGATTTCCTTGGTGGCTTAGGATACAGTTATTAGTTGAGGTTGTAGTAAAGTTTTGCTGGGGGCTTGAACATCAGCTGAGCCAATCTTTGGGCCCCAGTGGTGGAAGCAGTAGGCTGAATATGGCTGATTTTAGGCCAAAGAACAGGTTACACTGGATGTGGTATTAGTTTGCCTGGAGGACCAATTCTTGGGCCTTTACATGGCTTGCTCAGAAGCTAGTAGTTGGATCAGAGGGCTGGGTATGTGAATAGGTTCTCAGGCCCCTGAGCAGCTGGTATGATGTGGAAGGTGGCAGTAGAGGTGGTGGAGCCACCCACTAGGACCCAAGTGGTCCACATTGGTGTTACTTGTAGCTGCAATGGATTGGGCAGGCTAGTCCCCAGTCCCACAGCTGCCTGTAACCATGCAGTGGGTACTGTCCTATGTGTGCTTATGAGAGGTTGGTCTCATCTGTCCATTCCTGGTCAGGTGGTGGCTGCAACCACATCTCCTTGAACGCAGGCAGAGGGCAGGTCACAGGCCAGTATTAAACTCTGAAAATGGCACCAGCTGTGGGCTTGCAATGAAAGAGGAAGGATTCCCCTTCAGGTAAATAGCATAGGCAAGAAACTGAGGGGAGTGCAGTCTGCTTGCATCTCAGTCTCACAGGAGCTTATAGCACTCTCAAAATGGTGCTATGGGCCTACAACTGGAAAGGCTGGGGCCCCACCCAGGCAAGCAGTGTGGGCAAGAAACTGTGGACTATGCTGTCTGCTCATATTTCAGTCTCAACAGCAACCCACAGCAGGGCAGTGGGGACCTTCCCAGGAATGCATGGGAGTGCCTGGGCTCCTGTATCCCTCTTCAGAGCTGTGCAGTGCCTTCAGGTACCCTTGAAGTTCCCCAGTATCTAGGCTGTCAGAATGGCTCCTGGTTCAACCTGCTCTAGGTTTGGATGCCTGTAGGATTCCACATAGGTCCCTTTTTTGAAACAATATCTTTGTGCAATTTTCAAGGAACTCCCTAAATTAGGCCAGAGTCTGTGTGGGTCTGGGGGTTCTCTTGTAACCAAGGTCATATAGGCTTGTCTTGGAGTGCAGAACCTTGGTGGCTTCTCTCTTACTGTTTTCCAACAACCAGGAGCGTCTCTCCACTCTTATCCAGTCCTCAGGCAGGTAAGTTATCCTGAACCCTCTCCTTACCCACTTTTGGTGCTTCCTGTCGCTTCCTTGGTGAATACTAGCATTCTCTCCTAGATAATCTGTTCAAAATGTGAGAATCTGCTTACTCTTCTGGTTCCTCTCCATGAAGGAGGCACATAATACCTGTGTCAAGTTGGCATCTCCAATAATATTAATTCTTTCAATCCATGAACACAAAATACCTTTCCATTTTTTTGTGTCCTCTTCAGTTTTTTTGGGCAATGTTTTATGGTTTTTGATGTAGGGATCTTTTACCTCCTTGGTTAAATTTATTCCTAAGCATTTTATTTGTTTGTAGCTATTATAAGTGGGATTGTTTTCTTAATTGCTAATTCAGATAGTTCACTATTATCATATAAAAACATTATTGTTTTTTTGATGTTAAGTTGGCATTCTGTAACTTTACTGAATTTTTTTCTTAGTTCTAACAGTTTTTTTTTTTTTGGTGGATTCTTTAGGGCTTTCTATACATAATATCATGTTATGTTATCTACCAACAGAGACAGTTTAATTCTTCCTTTCCATTTTGGATGCATTTTATTTCTTTCTTTGGCCTAATTTCTCTGATTAGGACTCCCACTACTATGTTAAATGGAAGTGGCAAGAGTGGACATCCTTGTCTTTTTCCAGATATTGGGTAAAAGCTTTCAACTTGTCCCCACTGAGTACGATGACAGCTGTGGGTTTTTCATATATGGCCTTTATTGTGTTGCGATGTATTCCTTTTATAACTTATTGGTTGAGAGTTTTAGCAAGAAAAGATGTTAATTTTTTTCAAAAGGTTTTTCTGCATGTGTTGAAATAATCATGTGGTTTTTGTTCTTCATCCTGTTAATGTGATATATCACTTTTATTGATTTAGATTTGTTGAACCATCTTGCATCCCTGGGATGAATCCCACTTGATCATGGCAAATGATGTTTTCAGTGTGCTGTTAAATTCCATTTGCTAGTATTGTATTCAGTATTTTTGCATCTATGTTCAGGAATATTGGCCTGCAGTTTTCTTTCTTTCTTTTTATTTGTAGTGCCTCTGTCTGGATTTGGTATCAAGGTGATGCTGGCCTCTTATAATGAGTGAATTCCATCCACTTCAATTCTTTGACAGAGTTTGAGAAGAATTGACATTCATTCTTTAAATATTTCATAGAATTTGATAGTGAAGCCGTGGTTCTGGGCATTTATTTCATGGGAATTTTTTTTTATAACTGATTCAATCTTCATACTCATATTGATCAGTTCAGATTTTCTATTTCTTTGTAATTCAGATGTGGTAGTTGTGTGCATCAAGAAATTTATCCATTTCTTCAAGATTATTCACTTTTTGGCATATAATTATTCATAATAGTCTCTAATAATCCTTTGTATTTCTATTATATCAGTTGAATGCCTTCTTTCATTTCTGATTTTATTTCTTTGAGTCTTTTCTCTTTTTTTACTTAATCTAGCCAAAGGTATGTCAACTTTGTTTATCTTTTCAAAAAACAACTCAGTATTTTCTTATTATTTTCCATTTTTTTAGCCTTTATTTCATTAATTCTACCCTGATCTTTATTATTTACTTCCTTCTGCTACTTTGTGTTTAGTTTGTTCTTGTTTTTTTAGTTCCTTGACTTGAAAAATTAGGTTGTTTATTTGAGATTTTTCTATTCTTATTTTTTGATGTAGGTATTTATTGCTATAAACTTTTCTATTATAGCTATTTTGCTGTATCCTATAGGTTTTGGTATGCTATAGTTCCATTTTCCGTTGTTATTTGATATTTTTAAACTTTCCTTTTTTCCCCTTTACTGATCCATTGATTGTTTAGGAATATATTTTTAAATATCCATGAATTTGTGAAATTTCTGATATCGTCTTCTTATTAATTTCAAGTATTACCATTGTGGTCAGAAAGATATTTGATATATTTCAATCTTCCTAAACCTGTAAAGACTTGTTTTGTGGCCTAGATATGATCGATCCTGGAGAATGTCCCATGTACAGTTGAGAAGAATGTATATTCTGCAGTTCTTGGATGGAATGTTCTGTATGTCTGTTAGATCCATTTGCTCTAAAGTATAGCTTAAGTCTAATGTTTCCTTATTAATTTTCTTTCTAAAGAAAATTTACATTGCTGAAAGTGGGGTGTTTAAGTCTCCTGCTATCATTGTGTTGCTATGTATCTCTCCTTTCAGATATATGAATATTTGCTTTACATATTTACATACTCCAAGGTTTTGTGCATGCATATTTCCAACTCTTATATCCTCCTGCTAAATTGACCACTTTATTATTATATAATGACCGCCTTTGCCTATTTTTACAATTTTTAACTTAAAGTCTATTCCATCTGATAAGAGTTTGGCTGTTCCTGCTCTCTTTTGGTTTCCATTTGCATGGAATATCTTTTTCCATCCCTTCACTTTAAGTCTGTGTGTGTCTGACTTCCAGGTGAAGTCAGTCTCCTTTTAGGCAGCATATAGTTGGGTTTTGTTTATTGATGTCTTCAGCCAGTCTGTCTTTTAATTGGAGAATGTAATCCATTTACATTCAAGGTAATTACTGATAGGTAAGGGCTTACTACAGCCATTTTGTTAATTGTTTTTTAGTTGTTTTGTAGATACTTTGTTCCTTTCTTCCTCTGTTGCTGTCCTCCTTTGTGGCTAGTGGTATGTTTTGATTTCTTGCATCTTATTTTTTGTGTGTCTACTATAAGTTTTTGCTTTGTGGTTACAATGAGGCATACAAAAATTATTTATAGCTATGAGGTTATTTTAGACTGATAACAATTTGACATTTATCACACACACACACACATACACACACAGACAATACACTTTTTCTCCGCTCTCCACCCAAAATATTGAATTTTTATGTCACAATGTACATCATTTTATGTTGCATATCCCTTAAAAATTAGTCGCTGTTATTATTTTTAATAATCTTGTCTTTTAACTTTCACACTAAAGATATAAGTGATTTACTCACCAGCTTTACAGTATTAGAGTATTCTGAATTTAACTGTGTATTTACTTTTACCAAGGAGTTTTGTACTTTCAAATGTTTTTGTGTTACTAGTCAACATATTTTTCCTTTTGTTTGAAGAAGACTTTTTAGGCATTTCTTGTAAGACAGGTCTAGTGGTAATGAATTCCCTCAGTTTTTGTTTGTCCAGGAAAGTCTTTATCATTCATTCATTTCTGAAGGATATAATTTCTGAGTACATATTCTTAGTTCAGAGTTATTTTTCTTTTGCACTTCTAGTGTGTAATTCCTCTCTCTACCGGCCTATCTATCAGGTTTCTGTTGAGTTGTCTAGTGTTATTATATTGGAACTCCCTTATATGCTATTTGCTCCTTTTCTCTTGCTGTTTTATCATCTTCTCTTTGTCTTTGATTTTTGACATTTTAATTATAATATGTCTTGGGGTAGTGTTATTTGAATGCACTCTGATTGGTGATCTTTGACCTTCTTGTACCTGGATATCTTTCTCTAGGTTTATAAAGGTTTCTTCTACTATTACTTAAATAAGCTTTCTACTCTTTTATCTCTCTCTTATTCTTAAATTTCTATGACTCAAAAATTTGTTCTATTGATGTTCTGTCATAAATCCAAAAGCTTTCTTCATTTCTGTTCATTTTTAAAATTTTTTTCTTCTCTGTATATTTTCAAATAACCTCTCTTTGAGTTCACAGATTTTTTCTCCCACCTGATCAGTCCTGCTATTGATGCCCTCTATTGGTTGCTATTATATTTTTATTTTGTTTATTATATTTTTTCTCCAGACTTTATTTCTCTTTTTTTTATTATTCCAATCTCTCTATTAAATTTCTTGTTCTGATCTCTTATTGTTCCCCTCATTTTCTTGAATTATTTCTCTGTATTATCTTAAAATTTGTTGCCCTTCATTAAAACAATTATTTTGAATTCTTTGTCAGGCATTTCATCCATGTCCATTTCTTTAGGTTCAGTCACTTACCCTTTATTTTGTCTGGTGATGTAATGTTTCCCCAATTGTTCCTGATTTTTAAACAAACCTGGGGTACACTGTGATTGGTATGGCACTGCCAGAAGCCCAGGGCAGATGCAGCTGGTGTGGTGCAGCAGTATGCCAGAAGTCTGGGGCCACTGAAGCTGGCTGCCGCTGAGAGATGTCTGTAGCCCAGGGCTGCTGAAGTCAGCCTGATGGTAGTGCAGGCCAGGGATTGAGACTACCCTACAGGCCTGAAGACTGGGGCTGGGTGGTCTTGCCTGACAACAGGATGGGTCTAGAGGCTCAGTCCATGGTGCCTGGCCTGGAATATGGGACCAAAGGGGCCTGCCTGGTGCTGGGTTTTATGGTGACCGGCCCAGAGTTGGGGTCAATGGCAAAATGCTGTGCTCGCTGTTCTCATGCTCCCAAGTGCGTGGTATCTCTCTCCGTGCTGTATTGCCTGGAGTGGAGGGAGTAGTAACTGGCTAATGTAAAACTGTCCTTCCTACCCTTTTCAATGCATCTTTTCTTATTATTGGGCTATACCAGGTAGTGCGATCTCTTACCCCATTTCCTTAACTCTTGTGAAGGATTTTCATGTGGGAATAGTTGTTCAAATTGATGTTTCTTCAGGGTAATGATCACCAGGGTGTCCTACTCTATCATTTTTCTTCAGCCCTCTCTGTGGGCTTTGACTTTATTATAAATTCTCAAATTGCTTTTACATGTTTTATGCAGTTCTACAGGCTTTCAAAATTTATTGTACTTGGAGATTCTATTTTCCTCCACCACCACAACTGAGGAACAATCAACTCTCCTCTGTTATAAAACCATATAACTTCAACAATCCAACTACTTACTACTAAATAAATCTATGTGGTAATCCACTGTTGCCTCAGCCTATTTTCCATGATGAACAAGGCCAGGCTGTGTCTGAAGTACCATTATGACACCTGAAAAATTTTAAAATACTCAATAGAATAGTCTAACCAGCCTGAAAATTTCAGTGCTGGGATAATGACCTCCAAACTATCTGAGAGCCTACTGTATACTATTATATGGACACATGTGGCTACTGAGAGCTTCTGTCAAAAATTAATAATGATTTCATCTTCTCAGGATCTCCATGGATCATCCTATAACTGATTTTACTGAGGCAAATATTGTCAAAGAAAGAATGGCTGCAATGAACAGAAGAGTTGTCATATCTCATATTTTTCCTGTTGCAAATATTTATGACCTTAATTTAGTATAGCAAAATCATTTTATTGATTGGGAATTAGTGTCATACAGTGGTCAACCTCAGATAATTTTCTTTAGAGCTCTCACAGGAGACTAAACTTTCTCTTACGTAAATAGATAATTAAGCTCCTCTGTTTTATTGCCTAATTCTAAACTTACCATTCAATATGTATAGATTTCTTAAAGCAACACTTTAGAGAATGAGGCCTTCTTCATTAGCGATATTTATATGAATATTACTGTCCATAGTCAAGTTTGTATATTGATGAACTATCACACATTGCAGCCCTGATTTGCCATTTTCTAAAGTGAACCATTGTTTTTTACTACTAGCTATTAAACCTTGCAAAACCTTGCAGTGGTTTTTGATATATTGTCTTGGAAATAGGGATATCTGTTTGAATTGAATCTGATCTACCCTATTGCAATAATTCTATAGCACTCATTTTTATTTTCACATTTTAATATCCCTGAAATTAAGATGCATTTTACAGTCAATGATGTCCTCCATTTGTTGTTACTAGAAAAAATTTTTTGTCAGAGTAGGTGAAAATCAAGCACAAGCAAGCACCAAACTATTTTAGATTATATAAAGTATAGTATTTACATTCTTTTTAAACAGTATATTGTTATAATTGTTCTATTCTATTTTATCTTTTTATTTGTATTTATTAATTTTTTATTTGTAAAAATTTATGAGGTGCATGTGAACTTTTGATACATGTATATAATATGTGCTGATCAAGTCAAGGTATTTAGGGTGTCCATCACCTGAGTACAATACATTTTTGTTGAGTATAGTCACCCTACTCTGCTATCAAATGTTGAATTTATTCTTTCTATCTTACTGTATATTTATGTCATTTAACTCACTTCTTTTCATTTTCCCCCCATCCCCACATTCACCATTCCTGGTCTCTGTCATCTATCTTTCTACTCTCTACCTCCATGTGATCAAATTTTTAGCTGCCACATATAAGTGAGAATTTGTGATCTATATCTTTTGTGCTTAGTTATTTTACTTAAGATAATGACCTATAGTTTCATCCATGTTGCTGAAAAATGACATGATTTCATTCCTTTTTATGGCCAAGTAGTATTCCATCGTGTATATATACCATATTTTCTTCATCCAATCTTCTGTTGATAGACACTTAGGTTGATTCCACATCTTTGCTAATGTGAATAGTCCTGCAATAAACATTCAAGTGAAGGTATACCTTTGATATGTTGATTTCTTTTCATTTGGGTAGATGCTCAAAAGTGGGATTACTGGAAAGAATGGTAATTCCATTTTTAGTTTTTGGAAAAATCTTCTTAATATTTTCCATAGTGGCTGTACTAGTTTATATTCCCACCAGAAATATATAAGAGTTTCCTTTCTCTAGCATCCTCTCCAATATTTGTTATATTTTGTCTTTTTAATATCCAGTTTAACTGGTATAAGGTGATATCTCGTTGTGGCTTTGATTTACATTTCTCTGATGATTAGTGGTGTTGAGTATTTTTTCCTATACCTTTTGGCTGTTTGTCTATATGTCTTCTTTGGAGAATTGTGTATTCATGTCCTTTGCCCACTTTTTAATGAGATTTTTTTTTCCTGTTGAGTTGTTTGTGTTTTTTGTATATTATGGATATTAATTCTCTGACAGATGGATAGTTTGCAAGTATTTGCTCACATTTAATAGGTTGTCTCTTCAATCTGTTGATTATTCCTTTTGCTGTGAAGAAGCTTTTTAGTTTAACTGAGTTTCATTTGTCCATATTTGTTTGTGTTGCCTGTACTTTGAAGTCTTAGCTGTAAATTCTTTGCCTATACCATTGTCCAGGAGTCTTTCCCCTAGTTTTTCTTCTAGTATTTTTATAGTTTTGAGTCTTACATTTATGACTCTAAACCATTTTGTGTTTACTTTTGTACATGGTGAGAAATAGGGTCCAGTTTCTTTCCTGGCACCATTAACTGAAAGAGTGTCCTTTTCCCAATGTAATTTTTTGTTGGCTTTGTCAAAGATCAATTGGCTGGAACTACGTGGCTTCATTTTGGGTTCTTTATTCTGTCCCAAAGTCTGTGTGTCCAATATTATACCAATATCATGCTGTTTTGTTTATTATAGCCTTATAATATATTTTGAAGTTGGATAATGTGATGACTCCAGCTCTGTTCTTTTTGCTCAGGATTGCTTCAGCTATTTGAGCTCTTTTTTGGTTCCATATGAATTTTATAATTTTTTTCCTAATTCTGTGAAGAATGATGGCATTTTAATAGGGATTACACTGAATCTGTAGATTGATTTAGGCAATATGGTCATTTTAATGATACTAAGTCTTCCAATCCATGAGGGTGGGGTATCTTTCCATTTGTTTGGGTCATCTTCATTTTGTTTCATTAGTGTTTTGTAGTTTTCCTTGTAGAGATCTTTCACTTCCTTGGTTGAATTTATTGCTAAGTATTTCAGTTTTTTATAGCTATTATAAATGGAATTGCTCTCTTGATTTCTTTCTATGCTAGATTATTATTAGTGCACAGGAATACTACTGGTTTTTGTACACTGATTTTGTATATTGCAACTTTACTGAATTCATTTCTCAAATATAACATTTTTTTCGCTGAGTATTTAGCTTTTTCTAGTTGTAAGATCATATCTTCAGCAAAGAGGAACAATTGACTTTCTCTTTTCCAATTTGGATGAATTTTATTTCTTTCTCTTGCCTGACAGCTCTTGCTAGGAATTCCAGTACTATGTTGAATAAGAATTGTGAACGTGGGCATCTTTGTTGTGTTCCAGCTCTTAGAGGAAAAGCTTTCAGCCTTTCCCCATTCAGTATGATGTTAGCTCTGAGTTTGTCTTATTTGGCCTTTATTATGTTGAAATATGTTTCTTCCATTCCTCATTTGTTGAGAATTTTTTTTATCATAAATAGATGTCGAATGTTATTGAGTGCTTTTTCTGCATCTACTGAGATGATCACATGGCTTATGTCATTCATTCTGTTGATGAGGTTTATCACATTTATTGATTTGGATATGTTGAATCATCTTTGCATCCCTGGTATAAATCCCACTTGATCATGGTGTATTATCTTTTTGATGTGCTGTTGGTTTGGGTTTGCTGGTATTTTGTTGAGAATATGTGCATCTATGTTCATCAGGGATATTTGTCTTTAGTTTTCTTTTTTGTATGTCCTTGTCTGGTTACGGTATCATGGTGATGCTGGCCTTTTGTAATAGATTGAGTTAGGGATAATTTACTCTTCATTTTTTTGTAATAGTTTCAGAAGAATTGGCATTAGTTGTTCTTTGTATGTCTGGTGAATTCAGCCTCTAAACCCATCAGGTTCTGACCTTTTCTCTATTGGGACAACTTTTATTACTAGTTTAATATCACTCATCATTATTGATCTGTTCAGGTCTTCTATTTCTTCCTGACTCAATCTTTACAGGTTATATGTTTCCTGGAATTTATCGATTTCCTTTAGGTTTTCCAGTTTGTCAGCATATAATTGTCACAATAGTCTCTGATGATCTTTTGTATTTCTGTGGTATCATTTGTAATGTCTCCTTTTTCCTTTATGATTTTGTTTATTTGTGCCTTATTTTTTTTCTTGGTTAGTCTAGCTAGAAATTTATCAATTTTATTTCTTTTTGAAGAACCAAGTTTTTGTTTTGTTTTTCCTTTGTATTGATTTTGTCTCTATTTCATTTATTTCTGCTCTGATATTTATTTATTTTCTTCTGCTAATTTTGGGTTTGGTTTGTTCTTGCTTTTCTCATTCCTAGAGGGGCATTGTTAGATTGCTAATTTGTAATCTTCCTACTTTTTTGATGTGGGCATTTATTGCTATAAACTTCTCTTCTAGCAGTGCTTTTACTGTACCCACAGGATTTGGTATGTTGTGTTTCCATTTTCATTTGGAAATGTAATGAAAATTGGCATAGCCAAGAAATAGTATTCTTGGATAGCATTTTTTTTCTTTCAATGCTTTGAATATATCATCCCTTTCTTCGCTAGCTTCTAAGGTTTCCAGTGAGAAATTCACTGTTAGCCTGATTGAGTTTCCTTTATAGGTGACTAGACACTTTTCTCTTGCTGTTTTTAGGATTTGCTCTTTGTCTTTTACTTTAAAGTATCTGAGTATAATGTGCTGTGGAGATGAACTTTTTGCATTGTATCTTCTTGGGATTGTTGAGCACCCTATATTTGAATGTTTAAATCTCTTGCTAGACTTGGGAAGGGTTCATCTATTGTTGTATTAAAGAGATTTTCTATTCCTTTTTGTGTCTCTTTGTCCTTGGGAATACTAATAATTCATATATTTGGTCGCTTTATGTTGCCCCAAATGTCATGAATGCTTTGTTCAAATTTTTGAATTCTTTTTTCTTTATTTTTGTCTCACTGGGTTATACAAAAAGTTTTGTCTTAAAGGTCTGATATTCTTTCTTCTGCCTGATCTAGTTTATTGTTGAAGTTTTCAACTGTATCTTGTATTTCCTTCAATTTATTCATCAGTTCTGGAATTTCTATTTGGTTCTTTTAAAAAATATCTATGTTTTTGGTAAATTTCTCATTCATATCCTGAATTATTTTTCTGATATTTTTATATTGATCTTCAGAATTCTCTTTTATCTCACTGAGCTTCTTATAATCAATATTTTGAATTATTTATCTGGGATTTTGAAGATTTCTTTTTGATGAAATCTATTGCTAGGGAATTATTGTGTTCCTTTAGAGATGTCATATTTCCTTGTTTTTCCATGTTTCCTGTATCCTTATGTTGATATCTGCACATTTGGTGTAAATGTTCATCCTACTTTCAAATTCATTTCCATAGGAAAGGACTTTTCCTTGACGTATCTGTGGTGTTGATTGGGCAGGGCACTTTGTCTTTGATTCTGGATGCATGCAGTATTGAATTTTCTGTATGATTTCTTTGGCTGTAAACAGAATTAGTGCCTTCTGTTATTTCCTGGGATAGTGAGGGTGCAGTTATTAGCGGGGGCTGTGGTGAAGTTGTGCTGTGTCTGGAAAGCCAGGTGGGCAAGTCTTCAGACCCCGGTGGTGACAGTGGTAGGCTGTGCGTAGCGATCTTTTTGCTCCAGGGTGGTATATGCTGGCACTGGTGTTGTCTGTTACCAGTGAGCCTAATCTTGAGCCTCCAAGTAGCTTGCTCAGATGCCAGTAGTAGGAGCGGTGGGCTGGGCAGGTGAGCAGGTTCTTGGGTCCCTGGGCAGCTGCTGTGGTTTGGCAATGGCAGTAACTGCTGTAGGTACCCCGAGGTCCCAAGCACTGCAGGCTAGTGTTGGTGGTGACTGCAGTGTGGGGTTGCCCCCAACAGTCCCAGACATGCCGCTATCAGGCTTTCCCGTTCTCTGTGACAGCAGTGTTGCCATGCCATGTGGAGAGGGTGAGAGACCCCAGGCAGAGAAGCCACACCACCAGTGTGTTCAAAGTATTCACTCACTGCCACAGACAAGCAGCCCTCTGGTTTACCCACCCATCCTCCAGCAGCAGCAACAGTGAGTATTCATAGAAGGAGGAAGGAACCCACTCTTCTGTGTGAGAGCCTAAGCACAGAGACTACTCCACCACTGAGTTTGTGCTGTTGGTAGAAGTGGGGTCTCTTCTCACAGTCCCAGACAAGGAACTCTAGTGCTCTGGAAAGCACACACTTTGATTTTCTTTGTCCCATGGCCTGCTTTATTGTTGTGCTATACTGACCTTTCCCTAAAGAGTAGTACCCCTGTGGGCTAGAGTACTGGGGACCTTTGCAGCCCTCTTGGACCTAGCCAGTGCTGTGCCATTACAGCCCTCTAAGTGGACACTGGGGAACATCAGCAGGAGCTCCTGGGATATGGAGATATGGTTACTATTGTTCTCAGGGCAGGATGGAGTCCTGTAATAGTGGCCTCCTGAACTGGTGCCCTGCTGCAACTGCTCAGGTCTGGGGGAGGGGTGAGGGACCCACTGCTAGTTTCCTGTATGGTGCAATGCCCTGACATGGTCTCCAAATCACTACCCACACTAGTGCCAGGATTCATTGAATGGAGGAGCTCTCCCTTGGTTCAGGTCACAGCAATCCATGGCAGGGACTCTCTCACTTCCCCTTTCCTCACACTACCAAGCCTCTCCAGGCTCCCAGCCAATCTTGGCTAAGTTGGCTGCTTGCTTCCTTCTCCTTCTGTGTCTCGGGTATTTCTCCTGAGTTCTCCTTTGGATTCTAGTGATCTCTGCTAGATATTCTATTCAATGTATGATTTTATATTCATAATTTTGGTTCTCTCTGGAGAGGGCAGGTGTCTGATGTCTAGTCAGCCATCTTGAAGTGGAATCTTCAATTGTTCTATTTCATTATTAGTTATTATTGTTAATCTCTTTCTGTGCCTACTTTATAAACTAAACTTTATCATAGGTAAATAAAGAGCCAGATGAAGAGATACATAGGGCAAGGTCTGGAACAGTCCCAAGCACAGGAGCTTCTGTCCCCATGGAGCTGGGGTGTGCCACCCTCCCAGCATGTGGAAAAATTTTTGTTCATCTTCCTGTCAGCCTCCCTGTGTTCAGCTCTCTGGAAGCCCCCTTAAATTTTCAAATTTTTATCAAATTAATATATGGACATGGTTTAATAATCAAATGGGACTACAGGCCATATAATGAAAAAGATTATATTTTGCCTTATATCTGTATTTTTAAAAACATTCTTACTTTGCTGTTTCTTGCTTTATGATCTTATTAAATTATCTGCATACTCCCTGCTATAAATGAGAATTTTGTTGTTTACAGTCTCATCTTCTTTCCAATTTAGTTCCAGCTTGCCTCCCACCCTCAGCTCCTAGTTTCTGTCATTTGTACTTCAATTTTTACATTGTCAAGGTTGATTGCATTTACATTCTAGTCCATAACCATAAATAAGGCATCAAATCCTTAAATATGGATTAATTCTCCCTCTGCCCCCAAACACTCCAGTAAAATGTGTTTACATAGTGATGATAGTATAAATATTATTTACTGAAAATCCTAAGTAGAATACTATCATTCTATTTCATTTTCTTTTTCCACAGTAAGATTTTTATGCCATTCAAAAGAAAATATCAATATCAATTATTTTTCTGGTACTTTTCCATTACTTCAAACCAAACCAAATTATACTTTGCTTATCATACATAGTGTTAATTTTCTTCTTAAAATTTTATTAGAGTTTATGGTTTCCATCCTTTATTCTTCATGAAAGAAATATGCATTCTTCCCCACATCCCTGATGGCTTCCAGCTGTTTACCTATTCAGATTTGCTTGGACCCCCTTCCATTCATCTCCTTGATGGTCATTGTTTCTCTTTGGCCCATTTGTTCTACACTTGGTGCATGATTTCTTGCCCAATATTTAAATTTTTTCTTGACCTTTCTGGCAGTCTTCCTTACTCTTTATTATTATTTTTTACTTACATTATAAACCTTTTTTATAACCTAAGTTTTTATGCACTATTAATCATTCAATTTTATCTATAAAACCTTTCTCCTTCCCATCTATTCCCCTCCTACTTTTTTCTTCAAAATTCTCTGTCTGTTCTTCTCTCCAAATTAGATATTTCCTAAGTCTTCTGCAAAATTGTTACTTACATTCACCTACTTTCTGAATTATATTTCTCCATTTATTATCATCTTTGTTTTATTCCAATGCATCTTCAAGTAATTCCCCAAGGGAAGGTATGTTGGAAGTTAAATCTTCAGATTTTTTATGTTTAAAATAATTGCATCCACTTTTAATTGATTAAAATTAATAAATTATTTTGGGTACGTATAGTACTCAAACAATTTTTTGATGAATATTTGAAGGTATTTTCATTGCCTTCTGGTAAACAATAGTACTAGTGAGAAGTGTTCTCATCGTCTGATTCTTTTTTGTTTGTGTTTTTGATAGGTGACCATTTTTCTTCCTTTCTATAGATTTTTGGTCATTGTATTTATTCTTTGGGTTTAGAAATTTCACATTGATGTTCTTAAGTGAGTTGATTTTCATTTCAGTTGGTGGTTACCAGTGAGTACTTGTAATTAAAAGACTCCTGTTTTCCTTTAGCTCTGAGTCACTTTTCTAATTACTATAATTCTTTTAAAAACACTAGTTATTTATCTGCATCATATTCCAGGTAATTCCAGATATCAATTACTGTATCCAGTGGACTACGTTTTCTTTAATATTTTACTGTATTTTTTTTGTTCTGTATTCTTGGAGGTTTTTCTTTGACTTGATCTTTGAACAATACCTATGAACATTATTTTTTATAACTTTAGTTACTTAGAACTCTTTCTTGTCTTCTCTTTGCTCTTTTCCTATATTTCCATGTTGTTAATTTATGGCTACATTAACTACTTAATTTTCTTAAAGTTACTAATATTTTAAAGTTATTTTCATCCAAATTATTATTTATATATTTTGTTCTTCTTTCATGTATTCTCTCACTTTTTTTCTGTTTCAACTTGCTCTTCCACACCCAGGATTTAATCAAATGAAGTTTGGTTTTTCTATTCACACTTAGGCATAACTCAATAAATTAACAACCCCAGGATTTATGTACATAAATCCATTTTGACTGGTAGGTATTTTAAGGTTTCAGGGTGCTTGGATGCTCCCCGAATCTCGTGGGTACCAATACCCACATTACCTGTCCTAATTCCCAGATAGTCTCTTCAATTTGTTCGTAGAAGAATGTTTTTTTTTTCTTTTTCTTTTTAAACCTGCAGTGTATTATTGTAGCTTCATTTTCCCTCATGGTGGAGGGAAAATCAATCTCCCTCAAAGATCATCAAATTATCCTTCTGTTTTCAGCACCACTTTTCCCTCCTGCATGGATTTCCAAGTTCCAAATCTTTCCAAGGTATGACTAGAGAGGTCTGAGTATGTCTTGGCTACTGTCCTCTCTGTGGGTGTTCTGGGCAGTTGTTTTTCCACTCTGCTTTTTCAATCATTTATTTATCTACTTTTTAAACTCCAGGGGGAAAAATGTAATCTCTTGCCACAGCTAGTCCTCTTCCATTTTTCTTATTATTCTGAGTTTATGACTTCCTATTTTTTTTTTATCATTGCAATAAGTCCTGAGAGGGAAAGGAGATAATACTATCTTTAATCAAAATACCAATCTTTTAATTAAAAATATCTGAATTTATAAGATAAAACCTGTAATATACGTTGTTAAATAGGCTTTATTTTTAAATACATATAATTTCAGTAAAAGATGGAAATAAAACAAAAGGCAGTTTAGAGGGGTAATGTAGAGTGGTAAGGTGGAGTGATAGCTATTAGTCTTAATATTATTATTAAAGAAAAAAAAGAAAGCAAAAAAGTACTATCATGTTATCTTATCTAGTCTCTAACTTTTTATTTTTGCATTCTTGCTTTATGAGCTTGTCAATATAAAAAACAACATTTTTCCAGAGCTTATTCTTTCATCATTATCATATGAGTGATGAAAGAAAAAGAAACCCATGCCTGTCATTGGGGAGTTTGTGTACTAGTAGGAGAAAAAGCACACAAGCCTACAGTACTGTGTGATAAGTAGCATTATATATATCTCAGAGTGCTGTGGAAGGGCAGAGAAGGAGATGGCTAACTCTCATAGAGGAGAGCCCAGGTGAAGAGCCTTCAGGTTTGTAATTAGCCATTCACCAATCAGGGCAGAGACATTTAATCAATTGGAATGGTATGTGTAAAACCATCAAATATTAAAAATTCTTTAATAAACTTTTTTGGAGCACTTTGAGCTGAATGATATTACATAAACAAGACTACAATGGTAGAAGAGTGAGAATTGAGGAATTATAAATATCATGTGTATATTACTATACTTTTAGGGGTAAAGCTTAAAGGATTCAAAGAAAAAAATGTATTCTCCTACATAGGGAGAACTTGGTGTGCTCATTGCTAAAGTTAAGGTACTAAAGGGGCTAGAGAGATTAATGGAAGTTACAATCTGAAGAAGTAAGTCCTTGAAGAGGTAGGAAAAATATTTGGGTTATTAGTTGTATGAAGATTTTAGCTTTGAAGATTCAGAAAGTACATGCTTTCCTCTAGAGGGGAGTTAAACACAGGTACTGATATAGTTGATTCTGAAGGTGGAAGACAGGAAAGCTGAAAAAAAATTGCTCTTAAAGAAATTGTACCAAGACTAATTTCGAAGATTGCTGAGGACTTGGGATCCATTTTAGCTTGGACTATAGTTGTAGATATAGTTAAGAAACCATTGTTGTTTCTAAATAACTATATTAAACTGTAAATAGTAACCTGTTGGAACTCAGAACATTGATGATGCTCATCATTATGACCTTATTTCATCCTATTGAATAAAAATATCCCCTATCTTTGAACACTCAGGTTGTCATCAACCTTTAACTTTTTAAAATAGTGTGGTGATAGTGTTATGGATATGGAATTTTCTCTAAATTTGAGTAACTTTTAGGGATACAGTCCTAACAGTGAGAATACTGAGTCAAATGAATTGATCAATATTATTCATCTTAATGTGTTTTTAAAAATTGCATTCAAGAAAATTGAATCAATTTACGTTGCCACAAACTATCCATTATCGTACAAGTTTTACTAAAATCTCAACAGCATTAGGTAATACAATGATTTGGTTTGCTAATATAATATGTGTTATAATATTATTTTTGTTTTCATTTATTTAATTTTTTCATATGTTCATATGTTCATTTGCAAATTTTGATATTTTTATGTTGCTTTTAATTATACCCTGACCTTTTTAATATATTCTAAATTAACTAAAAATTTGTGTTTTCTATTGTAATTATCTTAAATTTTGTCTTGACTCAAATAATTGAATTAGCTGCAAAATTTCAATAGCAACGTTATTGAGTAAAGATCACTTATCTTTAATATCTACCTAAAAGTTAACATTTAATAGAACAGGGGTCAGCAAACTTTTCCATAAAGGGTCAGATAATAAATAATTTAGATTTTGAGGTCCCTACATGATCTCTACTGCAATTATTCAATTCTGCTGATGTAGGTGGAAAGCAGCCATAGGAAAAAACATAAGGAGAAGGCTATTTTCTAATAAATTTACTATTATTTACAAAATAGTTCACTGGCCCTACAGTGCCTAATGTCAAGATACGTGATAAAACTAGAACAATTACAGCAGTGTAGTATTAGAATAAGAATTTACATTTATATCAGTGGAATAGGACAGAGAAGTCAGATATAAATCTCTGAACAAATGGTAAATTAATTTTTGACCAAATGACAAGGCACTTTAATGAGGGAATGAAAGTCTTTTCATAAAAAAGTACTGGAATAATTATACAATCATATGGGAAAAATAAACTTCAATCCTTACCTTTCACTATATTCAAAAATTAACTTGAAACAAATATTAGACCTAAACATAGGAGCTAAACTAAAAACAGTTTTAGAAGAAAACATAGGAGAAATATAGCCACTTTGTATAGGCAAATATTTTTTGGGTATAATTTAAAAAGCATAAGGAAAAGACATTATAAAGCTAATGACAAGGCAAACCAGAGGCTGCAGGAAAATATTCGTACATCTTACAAAAAAATTTTATCCAAAATATAGAAAGAATTCAGAAGACTCAGCTATAATTGGGCAAAAATCCAATAAATGTAGTGCAAAATGTTCATCAGCAAGTGCATGGATAAACAATTATATATCCATAAAAATTAGCATTTAATGGGAATGAACTACTGATACATTCAATAACATGAATGACTCTATCAAACTTTAGGCTGTGTTAAAGAAGCCAGACACAAAAGAGTGCCTGTTGTATGATATCATTCATATGAAACTCTAGAATAGACAAATTCAGTCTATAGTGATAGATGGAAAATTACTGGATGCAAAGATTCAGGGTTGGAGATATGGATCAACTACAGAGTCACAAGGGTGCATTTTTGGGGTAATGAAAATTTTATAGCTTGATGGTAGCAGTAGTGTCATGATAATTTTCTATATGTCCAAACCCATGCTATACAGGTAAAATGGGCACATTTTATTATACATAAATGTAGCTTAATAAAGTTAACCTAAAAATGTGACTTTTTAAATGATGACATTTAGGCCTTTCAACTTCATGCCTTAAATTTCTCCAGGAGCTACTGCTCACCTTTCAATTTCTGTTCTACAATACACTCGCAGTAATTAGATCTATGAGCATTTTTATCTTTTTCCTTTTATATTTCACATGTATTAGCAGACTTTTTGCTAATTGAGCTCTTCCATGGTTATTATCAACTAAAAATTGTTTAGAAGGCAGGATGATTAACTCAATTGTTTCCACCTTACATCTTAAGCAAAATTGTAACTGAGCCTTTTAGCTTAAAATTAATTTGTTTTCCCATTTTTGCTAATTTCAAATGAATTGGCAAATTCAATAATGACTAATTATTAGTACCACTAAAATATTTTTAATGACATGAATATTCAAGCACTTAAAAAGAAGCATAACATTGGAGGAATCATAATCTGATTGTAATAAAATTATAACAGTATAAAGTTATTATAATAAAACAGTGTGCTATTGGAAGAAGTACATACATATGGATCAATGGAGTAGAGGTGGAACTCAAGAAATATATTCTCATAAATATGGCCAAATGATTTTGACAGAAGTCAAAGGCAATTCAAAGAAGAAAAGACAGTCTTTTCAACAAATTATGCTGGTGTAATTGTATATCCATATGCAAATAAAATACAATAAACCTTAACTTAAAACTCATATAAAAATGAATTCAAAATAGATAATAGATTTAAATGTTAAATGTAAATCTTATGCTTTAAGAAGTAAACGTACAAAATCTTCATGACATTGGATTAGTCATGAGTTCTTTTATATGACACCAAAAACATCCATAAAAACATGCATAAATTGGACTTTTTAAAAATTACAAAAAATTGCTCTATGAAAGACACTATTCAGAAGATAAAAACATAATTCACAGACTGGGATTAAATATTTGCAATTCACATATTTGGCAAAAGGTTTCTATCAATAATAGTGAAATCTCAAAACTCAACAGTAGGAAAACAAACACCACAATTAAAAATGGGCAAAAACCAGACATTTCAGCAAAATGTATACAAAAAGGTCATGTGAAAAGTTGGGCAACATCATGAGCAATTAAGGAAGTGAAAATCAAAACTAAGAGGAGACACCATTACACACCTATTGGATAAAAAATAGTGAAAATACTAAGTACTGATGAGAATGTGGAACACTTGGAACTTTTATAATCAGATGGTGGGAATATAAAATGATTTATCCACCTTGTAAAACAGCTATTTTTAAAAAATTTTACAAATTCCAAAGGTCCTGGATATACCATTTTTGTATATTTTTCAAAGGAAATAAAAGCCTATGTGCACACAAGGGTTAATATATAAATGATCATGGCTGCTATATTTGTAGTAGGAATAAACTGAAAACCATCCACATGTTCATCAACAGCTAAACAGATAAATTCATTGTGTTGTACTCATACAATGGAATATTACTCAATAATGAAAAGAGTTTCTATACACCATTTACAGACAATTATATTAAGATTCTAAATGAATATGCTAAATGAAATAAGCCAGACAGTAAGAGAGTATATGCTGTATAATTTATTTTACATAAAAATCTATATATTTCATGCAAATATATAGTGATAGAAGTAGGTCAATTGTGCATTGAGGATCAGTAGGGAGGAATTTAAATTACAAAAGGGCATGAGAAGTCTATTGGTAGCAATGAATGTGTCCATGATATTGATTGTTAATGGTCAAGGTGTATCCATATGTCAACATTTATGAAATTTTACTTTAAATGGGTACAGGTATTTTGTTTGTCAATCATGCCCTAGAAAAAAATAGCAAGCCTATTTATTAAATAATAAGAGAAATCATTACTTTGTATTTACTTATTAAAATTTTCATGTATTTGTATTAAAACTGAAATCATTGGAATTGGGATTTACTATTAACTACATTCAATATCTAAAAATGAGGGAGAGTAAATGTAAATTGTTTATTCTAATCAATGCAGAATGTTTATTTCTTTTAATAATACAAAAGGGGGGAAATGATTGATGTTAAATTTTACCACAATAAATAGTTAAGTGTTTTTTTTTAAAAATAATCTTTTCCTTTATGGTGGGGAAAATATCCCTATATTGCATTTAGACAAATGTTATAATATGCATGTCTTCTAAAACCTGCACCTTTGTAAATCTCTTTTCATTAAAATTAAACATCTGTTGATTTGAGTAGATGCATATTGAGAATATAATCTAAATCAAAGTTATTATAAAATAATGGTTCAAATAACTGAAGAACTTATCATGAATTATCACAAATTTTTTAGCCTGGAACACTTTACACTTAATATTGATTAAATCTGAGATTAACTAAGCACTTCACTCATATTTACTACATTAAATCTGAAATAAAAAGATTTTTATTTTTTCTCTTATCTAAACACACAAGAATTTAAGTACATACACACAAACACAGACACAAACTTTACCACTGCATCCTATTTCAATTGAATTTTTAAATGAGACTCAAACCAGATTCCTATCTTTTAGGGTATTTAAAATGGCTGAGCCCTTGAATTTTACATTTTTCTTCTAGTCTTCTCATGTAGTCCATCATCTGTTCACAGTAGCACCTAAACAATTAAGATAAAATTTTAAAAGTCTATAAAAGTCCAGGCATAATATACAACTCTTGTTACACATGCAAAATAGCTGAAATATTTTGTCAAATTTGGAAATTTTTTAACAAATTAAATTACACATGAGTATCATTTCTGGTAATGGTTGATGATGTAATCAAGAAAACATTAGAAATGTTCAAAAAAATCTTTTAAAATTTCTATTTAAATGCAGGATAGAAGTACACCAGCAAGGATATTTCTATGGCAAAGATCGGTAAAAGGAGAGAGCAAAGAGATATGAGTTTAGAACTTATCTACCTTTTTTTCCTTGTAGCAATTGTTATTTTTAAAGCAAAGGCAGTCACTGAGAGATTGAGAAGCTGAGCGTAGATTGTGGCAATCTCAAAGGAATGGCTAGAGAGGCAAGCAAAGATGAGAACATGGGGTAAGTTATGAGGACTGGTCCTGGTTACATCCCCAGGCTTTTAATTGGATCCACCAAAAGTTTACTTACTAGCAGTAAGGGTCAGTTCTTAAGTAGACAAGACTTCACAAGAATTGGCTTAATTGATTAAGGAAACAAAAAACCTAAATGTGTACATACATTATAGCCAAGCTTCCAAATCAATAAAGCAAAAATTGACAGAACTGAAAAGAGTGTTAGACAAAATCATCCCTTTATCTAGATATTTTTAAAACTCATTTCTTAGTAATTGAAAGAACTAAATAGACAGAAAATCAGTAAAAGTATGGGAAACCTGGACAATGCTATGAAACTACTTGGCATTTATAGAATATCTACCCAGCCACAGAAGATTACAAGTCCTTTTCAGATGCATATGAACTTTCACCATAATAGTCCATAATCTGAGACATAAAACTCAGCCTGATAACTTTAAAGGAATAATATTATAAAATATGTTCTCAGACATCAATAGAATTAAATTCTAAATCATTAAAAGATGATGTGTATAAAATCTCAAAATATTTGGACATAAAAATGTACTGATAAGTAACAAATGGTGAAAGGAATTACAAGTAAAATTATAAAATATTTTTACTAAAATAAAATAAAAGCACAACATATCAAAATTATGGGATATAGCTATGGCAGTGCTTTGAGGTAAATTTATAGCTTTAAATTCTTATTTTAGGAAGAAGAAAAATATCAAATCAATTATCTATGTTTCTACCTTATGAATTTAGGGAAAAATAGAAAATTAAATACAAAAGAAATGGAAGAAAGTAATAAAAATAAAAGTAAAAATCAGTGAAATAGAAAATGGACAATCATAGTCAGTGAAACTAAAAGATGAAAAGAGTAATAAAACAGATAAAACTCTTAAGTAGACAAATGAAAAAAAGATAAAGAAGCATACATTACCAAATGAGGAATTTAATAAATGAAATCATTATAAAATCTACAGATTTTAAGAGAGTAACAGTGAAATATTAAGGGCAACTTTATGCCTATGTATTTAATAACAGATGAAATGGAAAATCTTCCTGAGAGACAGAAATTGCCAAAGCTAAGTCAAGAACAATAGAAATGTTGAATAGCTGTATATCTAATAAAGTAAATTCATAATTAAAAACCTTTCCATAAAGAAAACTCCAGATCCAAGTGAATTCTATCAAACTGGCAAAATCTATCAAATATTTCAAAAAGAATTATGAGCAAACTGAAGAAAACTTTTTCACAAGATAGAGGAGAAGGGAGCACTTAACTTATTTTATGAGGCCAACTTTACACTAATATACAAATCAGATGAGAAACATACAAGAATACTACATAGAAATATCCTTAATAGACATAAATATTAAAATATTTAATGAAATATTAGCATATAAAATCCATAAATATATTTTTAAAAGATCATATTAGCCCAGGTTGAGTTAATTCCAGGAATGCAAGGTTGGTTTAAGAGTGAAAAAAAAAAAAAAACAATCGATGTAACTCTCTATATAAACAAGAGTAAAAAATGAAAACTTTTTTGTCATCTTAATAGATACAAAAAATGTTCTGATAAAATTATTTAACACCTATTCATTATTTTTTAAAAAACTCTCAGCAAATAAGTAGAAGAAAGCTTCTTAATCAATTTTTAAAAATCTATGAAAAACCTTTACCAAATGCTGTAACACTTTACCCATAATATTGGGAAGAAATCAAAGAGTTCATTTTCACAGATGCAATATCAAATTGTACCTTGGTCCCTATCCATGAAATAAGGCATAAATAAGAAATGAAAATTATACAGAGTTGATAATTAACACACACACACATTGCTTTATTTGCAGATGACATGATCATGAATGAAGAAAATCTTTATGAATTTCAAAACAGATACTATATTATAATGAATTTGGCAAGGTTGCAGCATATGAGTTGATTCATAAAAATCAATTAACTAGGCATCCTACATAAGAAACATTTGCTTAACCAGGGTCATAGAGATTTTTCTCATTTCTTTTCCACTAGAAATTTTTTTCACATTAGGTATTATAATACCTAATAACTGTTACTTATCAAGTGGGTATTATAAACATCTATGAAAGTTAGGCATTAATATCACCTTTATTTTATAGACTATTAACTGAGTAAACTGAGGCTTAAAGAGGTTAACTAAATTGCTCATAGCTAGTGTTTGGCAAAATATGATTGAACTATTTTTTTCTAATTTAAAATTCTATGTTCTTTCAACTCTATACACTGTCTTTGTTCATGATGGGGATGCTGGGAAGTAAATAACTTATTTTGCGACATTCTTTTAAAACTCATGAGGGTTTTCTGATGGAACCAATGGATGAGTCTACATTATGTGACAAAATAACCCAAAGTTCCAATATCTAATAGGCTATTAGATAGCCTATATCCAGCAACAACCTGAATGTGTCTGTAGTTGGAGCAAGCAGCTAAGGAACACTTGATGCAATTACCAGAGAGCATCATCACTTGCTAATGGTTGCATTTTTCTCTAGTATCTCTCACTTTCTAATCTTTCTTTTCTATGATCTCATTCTATTTCTTTCCCTTATAATTCCTTGGACATTACTGCAAATTACTGCTCAGCCATACCCTCAGGAACAGTATATGGCTGATCCCTATGTTAGACCAGCTGCCGTGGAATAAAGACTGGTATCTCATTCTGTTCACATTCTTCAAATATAGTTAGTAATTCTGCAACCTGACAGGCAAATGGTCTGGCAAAATGTCAGATCCTTATATTAACCATGTTAGGTGACGTGAGTATGCACAAAAAGTAAAATAATTCCATTCCCAA
This sequence comes from Daubentonia madagascariensis, assembly GCA_023783475.1. Lineage (NCBI taxonomy): Eukaryota > Metazoa > Chordata > Mammalia > Primates > Daubentoniidae > Daubentonia > Daubentonia madagascariensis. The sequence continues at coordinate 30,233,917 of JAKFHU010001035.1, read as the reverse complement.
CTGGCTGTTGAGCAGCCATACACATGCAACAAATTGTTGTCGTGTTGAAACTGTTAATATGCCTAAACCTGTCATAGCACTGAAGAATGGGCAGCCCTGATTCTCTCTGAAGTTTTTGCTTCAAACAACAACAACAAAAAATTAGAGCCAGTAATCCCTGTCTTAGGCTGGTCCAAAACAAAAACAAAGTTAAGTGGACTTCAAAGGAAAAAGTCAACTGTCCATCCATTGGGAAAACACAGAAAAGGGCAATCATGTGGCATATATAGGAGTGAGGATGAGAGTAAAAAATGTTCAAGTCAATTCTACTCACTTAATCATCCACTGGTGAAAAAGAAAAAGAATAACCATTCAATTTAGTTAACTGTAATAATTTGGATCCGACTAAAAATGACCAAACAGATTTGCTTTTAAATTAGAGTATTCCCAGAGTCAACTGATCACTGATGTCAATAACAACAACAAAATTCATCAGATAAATATTTTCAGACTCAAAATATTTCAGAATGTGTGAAAGAAAAGAACCTCACCTGTGGTCCGTGTCAGACTCTTGAGTAGGTCAGGGCATATGGGAGCTACAGTTTGGCAAATGCATCAAAAGCCATGTATTCTCTTCTAAGTATTTCCTTGCTTCTATTCCCCTCCTTACAGAAAGCTTTCTGTCTCCCTCTACTCAACTGGCTGAGATGTTTCATTTAAATTAAAAAACGGAGTGGAGGTAGGCTTATCAGCACTGCATGCTGACTGAACTGTGGGGACCAACAGAAGTGTTTAGGATGATATCAGAGGGATTTACATCAAGCCTGATCTATTAAATGTCTTCAATGATCAGGTAGAGAGAAAAACGGTGTTATAAAATCCTCAGTGCTACTAAATTGTGTCATATTAAACCACACGGGAAGGCAGAAAAATGATTAAAGCAGATACAGACTAATGACAAAAAAGAGAAAGAGAAATTTAATAATGAAGAAAAACTCACAAATTCTTGCACAGTAAAATACTGACCCCAAGATACTGCAATGGTTCTTTGTTTTATGAAATGATGGAGAAACAATAGAAGTCAATTATTGAGTATGATTCTAGGAAATAATTTTGCTTAATTTAAGGAAGTTAATACTAAACTAATTGTTATTTTCACTTCTGTCACTCTAAAATATGTTGCTTCAAGTGGCTATTTAAATAGTTCTAATATTCTAATGATGAATTAATCCTATGGTTTCGGTGATATCCTAATACTCTGAAGTTTGGAAAGAGTTCATGTAGTTTTCTAAAATGTGCCACAAGTTCAAAGTAAATCAAACATGGTGGAGAAGGTTATAATATATTCTAAAAAACCACGTCATTTTGTCTGTGAAATAATTTTTTTTGAAAATAATTTTATTTCCTACATAAAGCAACTTGAAAATAGAAAGCTATTGGCAAATTAATCATTCAATTACATTGAACAATCATAATAGATTGAAAGAGACTTACCAGCAAATCAGGTTTGGATATTGAGGTGGGGGTCTTGTGTAGCAAGACTAGTGTCTCATATTCAGAAACATGTTGGAGTACGGAGAGTAAAAAATTTTGTTTTTCGCTCATTTAATATAAACTTGGGAAATGAAAAGTCCTGTTACTTTTGCAGAGAAGCTCTGGAGGAGAAACGAAAACTCTCTTGTGAAACACAGTCTGCAAAGGAAAAGGTAGAAATGTGTTGAAAAGCATGAAATGATGTGAAAGCTTTGGCAAAGGGAACAAGACAGGAGATGGGCAAGAGACACAGCCAGATATGTTAAATATCTTATGTATATTGGGCAATAGCTTGTTTGTGACAATGCTAACAAAATGAAGATGAAAAGCATTTAAGCAAAAAATATGTAAATAGTAAATAAAGATTTTATGAGATTGATGAAATAAAATGGCAAGTTTTTCTGTAAGGAAAAATAAGAACTGTATTGAAAATTGCAGTTAAGTTGGGAATATTATCAATCTTAACAGTAAACATTTTATAATGATATGTTAGAAATCAAATGGGATCCTCAGAAATAGGTGGCCAAGACTCAAATATACTTACAATAAATGTTCTGTAATGCCTGTGTCTTTAATATTAAAAAAAAAATAAGACTTATTCTGAGAGCCAGAAGAAGCTATGATTTTATCATGGCCATGAAGCTTTGGAACTAAATTTCAGTGGTAAACATAGATATGAATTGACCATATTCCCTGAAAAGATTTACATCACAAAAAACACATGTTATGGTTTGTAAGTACAAGTCTTCTTAACTCCCTTGCAAGTTTTGTGACTCAGATTTCAATAGATATTAACGCTAAGGGACTAGTGCAAAAGAAATGATTAAATTTTGGTAGGAAAATTAGAAAATTCAAAAATAGGCTAATATTTCATCTTTTTGAAAAACTTCATTTCATTGTTTTAACAGTAATAAGTATGGAGTTGATCATTTAAGGAAAATTTATTTCTTGTTGTATTTATAACTATAGAGAGTGAATGAATAGAAACTCTTTCACTTCAAAGAAAAAAATCAGTATGTTTATGTCTCTGGACTTAGGGTGAGGAATTTAAAAGGCAATAGATTTAATGGCATACAATGAATTGGAGGTGAAATGGTTACTCTTTTATATCTATTCAACCAATTAATATGTACATTGAAGGTTATTTTTATAAATGGCAATTTGGAATCAGAATGGTACAAGAATAGTTTGTTTCTGAGATTTTTGGAGGGAGAAGATATGCCTTAGACTAAAATATAGACAAAAGCCAGTTTGGCTATCAACTGGACTAGTTATTTTTACCCACAAGTAACCAGAAGAATATATAACTGTTACCACATTCTCTCTTCTCTATCCCTTCAGTCATGATGTACATGGGGATTAATCAATTTTCCCAACTAAGTTGGGCATATGGCAATTGAATCTCTCATGTTGACTATTAAAAATTGAAGGCATTATTTCCCTCCTGTATGTCATCATCCTGAAGCTGACTTTTTAAAATTTACCCATTTGAATTGAAATATATGTCCTTCATTCATCTGGTAAATAAGTAATAAGCTACTGCTCTTTGCAAGGCACTCTGTTAACAAAATCAAGGAGACAGTGACAAGTATGCATGTTCATGCATTATTTAGTTGAGACTTTTTTTTTTCACTTATAACAGTCTCCTACAAATCTTGCATAATTTTCCAGATGCACTTTTACTCAAAATGCATTTATCCAGCACACTTTGTTTTTCACCAAGAAAATATTAGTATATAATCTAACAGATTCACGAACCTCTATAATTAGTTTTGTGTTCTATTGTTTTGTTTTTTTAAGAGTTTCGCTTCAGTGATTCTGTGAAAAGTTGTGGATTCTGGATACATAGACTTACAGTTATCCATATAGGGAAATGTCTCTCTCTCATACAGAATAATTTTGAATTTTCAAGGAACACTTTTTTATGACCACTGCCTTTCCTAAGACTCCCATGACCATTGACTGTGGGCATTTTTTTTCCAGTTTCTAAATGCATGAAATATTGAACACTCCTTTGCAGAAATCTGCTGACTTCTTTAAGAAGTCTAAACAAAGAACATCCAAGATGATCAATGGAGTGAAAGTTTCCATATGGGAAAAGTAGCTGGATCTCATAACCCTGTCTTCCTAAGAATTACCTTAAAAAATCCATTACTCATCCAACTGCTACCATCAGCTGTAAGAAACCATAGGTTATCTTACAATATAAAACATCCCAGATCATCCAAGATTAGCAATGGGAGAGAGAAACCTAATGTTGCAGTTTCCTGTCTATTACCAATGTTTGAAAATCAGTGCACAATTTGATTAATGAGTCAAAGTGTTTCCTCACACAATTCCTATTATTAATTGGAAACTGAATACCAAGGTTCAGGCAGCAGAAGAATGATTCAAATTGAGAGGCAAGAATAAGAAGTCAAGTAAGAGAACTGTCCTTTGGCAATGTCAGACTTCTTAATTTTAGCCATTCTAATGGGTGTGTACTAACATATCTTTGTGGTTTTATCTTGCATTTCCCTGCTGACTAATGATGGGGGGCATCTACGTATATGGTCATTGATATTGGCTATTTGAATATCATCTTTTGTCCACTGTCTGTTCAAATGTCTTGCCAGTTTTTAATAATTGGGCCTCTTTTCTGTTATTATTGAATTATAAGAGTTACTTATATATTTTGGATTAAAGTCCTTTGTCTGACATATACATTGAGAATATATTCTCCAAATCTGTGGCTTATCTTTTAATTTTCTTAGCAGTGGCATGCAAATGCAAAAGTTTTAATTTTGTTGAAGACCAATTTATAAATTTTTTCTTGATTAGTGCTTTTTGAATCTTAGCTAATAAATTTTTGCCTAAAATAATATCACAAAGATTTTCTCCTAAATTTTCCTCTGGAAGTTTTAGAGTTTTCGCTTTTACATGTAGAATTATGATCCCACTCAGAAGATGTGAAGGTGGAGAAAATATTCTGACTATCAACAGGTTGTCTCTTTGACTTACGCAGTATATTAATTTTTGTTTGTATATTTCTATTATTACAGTTATTTTTAAGTAAATTAGAAGAGATCTTTTTTATAGCATGTTAACCATTTGCCACTTTAAATGGGAAATTCAGTGCTTTTCTGCAATTTTATTTACTTTTAGAATTAGAGGTTCCTAATTTTTATTAACCTAATTGTGGTAATTTTCTTCACAGAAACGATCCATTTCTTTGTTAATGTCAGATCTATTAGCATATTCTTGCATAAAATGTCTTATACTTTACTCTATTAAATAAACATTAATATATAACCTTCCTCCATTATAAATTTTTGTTTTTCTATTATTTTTTAGATTTGAGTACTATTTCTCTTTCATGTGTCTATAGTAGTACTAGCCCCTAAACTCATTTACTACTTCAACTGTTTTTCACTTACAATTTAAATATATAAATAAGATTTTTTACAGATCACATTAGAATGAGCTAAAAGTAAATTATGTCATTTTTTAATATTTCACATACCTGGATAGACATATACAGAAACATATCATGGTTTTTAACTTAAGTATCACACTCATGTTGAAAAAGAGTACCATTTATTTTCAAGGGTATAGAATTTAATCATTCTTTCAATTCAGGTGTTGGCATTCAAATACATCTCACCAAATAGAGTGAAACTGGCATAATTGAACATGATGTGGAGTAAACAGAAGTTAAGAACCAATAAGTGGCTCAGTTTGAGATCTCATCAAGAAGTGATTTGTGATATACTTATCTTTCTTCAATCTGCATCAAACTCTATTAACGGGTAATAGGATTTTATAGATTCTTGAGAAAATGATAAAAATGTCTTGAGAGATTTGAATGTATTTATTTCCAATGTGTTGTTTAGAAATTAGCTTGGTCTGACAAAATGATTTCTTTATAGCAGGACATGGCTTGCAGGTTGGCAGATGATTGGTTACTTTGAATTTTAAAGACTGAACCTTACTAGTGAAAAAGGATAGCACTTAAGATTTTATAATGAATATTAATAAGGCAAAATAGTATGCCTAAATACAAATGACAAGTAACCCATGTGGTCTATTTTTAATCCATAATTTTTACCTACTGCTTCATTTAAAATTTCTTAGAGGTGCTGTAAGTTTCCAAACTGACTATTTTTGATACATATTTCCCAGCTCCACATGCTTGTCATTTCTCAGTATTCTGTTTGTAAGAACCCATTGAAAATGTGAAATGTAGTAACATTTGTTTTAAATTGTTAAAATAGTAAATATTTTAGTTTTTAAAGTTTTTATAGTCTAATGCATGTGATTTAAATTTAAGTAGAAGAGCTTTATAGCAAGAAGGTGGCAGAAGTAGTGAAGTTTTAAATTGTCCTGATTTCTTCCCTCATCCTCAAAAATATAGCATTTCAGGTCATAACACAAAATCAAATTTAACAGTAATCAAAAATAAAATTGCATGGATAATATTTACAACAAAATTGAGTGACAAAATAAACTCGAAAATAATGTTATATAGGGCCAAACCACTAAAAGCAATAAAATCAAATTGTTGTATGAACAATTATACAGGGGAAAGTCCGAAAAGCAAAGGGAACTTTGATGATCTTGAGCAAGAGATAATCTAACTTGAAGTCACAAAAAATACTCTTCCCCAAACTGAGGGATTCCCGTTCAATGCGGAAAGCATGGTTGAATCAATATGAGAATAGCAACCTGTGCAGGTGTTGCAGGCTTCAATTCACAGATGAGTGCAAAGCAACCAGGAAAAGTTTGGACAAAGCAAGGTTGTATGGTTCCAATTAATTTTTGAAACTAATGATATAGTCTTACTTCCAGGTCAATGCCACATATTGAGGAGAAACTGCTGACAGTAGAATCTAAATTGAATAAGATGGGGATTTTATGGACAGAAAAAAAAAAAAAAAAAGAAGAGCCAGAAAAAAGGGGCTATGTGAGAGAAAGATGAGGAAATCTCAGAAAGTAAAAGACCCTATTGTTGAGTACTTAAGGATACCATCAGAAGCATAATCACAAGAGCTATGAAGGTAGCAAATCTATCTTAAAGCTCCCTCTGCTATAATAGTATAAGATATCTCATCTCAAATCAAGTGACATAAGAGGATTGTGCTTAAATTCTACAAAAATTCATTATTAAAAACAGTAATAATGAGAAAAAGAAGGGCTTTACAGATATGAAGAACAACTTGTCCCAAAACAGATGAAAAATTTAACATAGTAATTTTAAAAAAGGTACAAAATTAAAGTAATGATAGATACAATGAAAAAAGCACAAATTCATACTAAGACACATTCTGAAATTATATGATGAGATGTACAGACTTGCAAAGAGAGCTGATAGAACTCTGGATAGAATTAAAAATCAAAGAAAAATTACTTCAGAAGTAAAGACTAAACTTGGAGAAACACAAGAGCAAATATAATGGCACAAGATAAATGGAAGATGAAAATTTAAAAAAAAATTTAATCAGAAGGAATTAGATATATAAAAGTATTTGAGAGAAAGTGGGAAAGATAACATATCTACGTATCTACATCTATATCTATCTAATCCAACACATGTGAAATATATCTCTGAATAGAAAACCAAAACTCTGGAAACAAATAAATAAACTTATGTGAAAAAGACTTGATCTTACCTCTTGAAAAATTACACTGAATAGGTGTATTCACAGCCGCCAACACCAGAAAAACTGTTGTTAAAGAAAAAAATAGACAAAATGGACCAAGTCACTTATAACAAAAAGGACAATCAGATTCACATCAGATTTTTCAACAGCGACAATTTCGCCACACGTTTCAATATCCATAAAATACGTGCTCTTAAAATATGTAGAGATGCTCAACTTCCCTTATAACAAAAGAAATGTAAATTATTATTATTGTTTTAGGGACAGGATCTTGTTATGTTGTCCAGGCTAGAGTGCAGTGGCTATTCGCAGGCAGAGCATAGTTTACTGCAGCCTCAAACTCCTAGGCTCAAGTGATCCTTCCACATCAGCTTCCCAAGACTACAGGTTCTTGCCACCACACACAGCATAAATTAAAATTAAATTGAGGTGACTATCATGTTGGCAATTGTCCAAAATTTTGATAATATACTTTTTGTGCACTGATAGAAAAATAAGTACGCAGATATGTTGTTTAAGTGCATGCAAAATGTTACAATCTGATCTCTAAAAAAGAGAATCTAACAATTCTTTTTTTAAAATAGAGTTATCATTTTTTAAAAAAATTTCAGGATATTATGAGGGTACACACGTTTTGGTTACATAATTTGCTTTTGTACAGTTTGAGTCAAAGTTATAAGTGTGCCCTTCATGCAGATAGTGTGCATTGTACCCATTAGGTGTGTACTTACCCATCCTCTCCTCCTCACTCCCACCTACTTGATTTCCATTGAGTTTTACTTCTATATGTGCATGTAAGTGTTGATCAATTAGTTCCAATTTAGTAGTGAGTACATGTGGTGTTTGTTTTTCCATTCTTGTGATACTTCACTTAGAAGAATGGTCCCCGGTTCCATCCAGGTTGTTACGAAAGATACTAGATCACCACTGTTTTTTTAAGGCTGAGTAGTGCTCCATGGAAATGCAAATCGAAACCACAATGAGATATCACCTAACTCCAGTGAGAATGGTTCTTATCAAAAAATCCCAAAACAACAGATGCTAGCGTGGATAGGGAGAGACAGGAACACTGGTAGGACTGCAAACTTGTATGACCTCTGTGGAAAGTGGTATGGAGATACCTCAAAGAACTAAAAGTAGACCTACCATGTGATCCAGCAATCCCACTACTAGGTATCTACCCAAAAGAAAAAAAGACATTTTATAAACCAAGCTGCTTGCAATCAAATGTTTATAGCAGCACAATTAACAATTCTTTTTAAAAATTATGCATATATTTACCTTTGAGTCAGCAATTCCGTTTCCAAGAATTCATCCCACTTACATCAATTTGAATGGATACATGCACAAGAACCTTTAATAGATCTATTTGTATTTGCAAAGGAATAGAAAACAGCTTCATGTTTATTAATATGGTACTATTTGGACAAACTATGGTATATTACTGAATGTAGTACTTTACAACTGGAGAGAGAAGGAAGGATATTTCCAAATAGTTTTATAGTGGAACTCCCAGATTATATCAAATGGAAAACAGCAAGGTGGAAAAATGCATATAGTATGCTAGCACCTATTCATCTATGTACCCATCTAACAAAGGTAGATGAATATATACATGCATTTTATTATGTTAAAATAGAAAAGTAGATAAAAATTCTTACATTGTGAAGGAGAGAATGGAGTATAGTAGAGGAGAAAGCAATAGAAGCTGGATTTTCCTTAAAGCAACCTGTTTTGCGGATTTTTGAAAATTTTATGTAATTATAATTTTAAAATAAAATTTAGTTATAATAATAATTAAAAATTAAGAGAAAAAAGTAACAGATGAATATAAATGTGTATCAGGTATGATTTTAAAGTACCACAACCTTGGTGATGTAAACATAAGAACAGAAGTGCAAAACAAAAAACTTAAAATCTTTTCATTAATGATTGTGTTGGTATAATGTTGGTCTTGTTATTTTGAGATTATTATGTTTGTAGTGTGTGATGAAGCAAAAAGGGAATTAGGTTGGTGCCATTGAGCATTGGGATTTTCAGAATGAAAAAAAACAAGAAACATATACAAGATTAAAGAAAGTTAAAATTCCCAAAGTTCTGAGTTTAAACTAAATACCGGTGTGAACTTATAAAGTATTTTATCAAAAACTATTTATTCTCTGGCCCTTTTCACTGAAAAGGTCTAGAAACAATGACTAACCATAGTGTTCAGATTGTGGTCTATAAATACCACATCTCACTGAAAGGAACTAGGACTCTTTGGAAAAATAGCTGATTCCAGTGCTAGGGATATCCAAAATGTACCTAGAGAATATTGTTATTACCAGGAAAAAAGAAATCTATCAAAGGATTCTGAATCTGGGTCAAAGGACCCAGGAGCAAGCTTATTTAGGCTCCACTGACAAAATTTGGGTCAATTTGAACATGAATATAACAACAGTAGAAATTGATTAAAATATTTCAAATATATTTAAAGACATGGATTCATAATGATATGTAAAAAATTAAAAAGCTCATTCAACACATTTGAAGGATGCTAGGGACCCAATTCATTATTTTTGAAAACTTGATAAAAAGAAAGAATCAAGAATTTGGCCTTTACTATATAAACTACAGCTCAGGATACCAAGATAATTGATACGAGGACATTTATCTTTACAGAAGCAATTCAGGTATTTGGGCAGTTCAGAGGAACATGTTAAACAACACCATGGGATGCAATTTGCAAAATGCAGATTGTGCAAAATCTACAGAGCAAATGACCCCGTTTCTTCAAAAAGCAAATTGCAAGCAACAAAGAGTTAGAACTTGCCATGGTGGCAGACAGATGGTTTCTGAATTTCCTGGTTTCACTTTACGCATTGCCAAAGGGTGAACATGAATTTCCTTGCCATACTGAATTTGGGAATAAATATTGAAGGCTTTTGATCCAAATTATAGAACATATTGGGAGGTGGCACTTCCTCGGCTGTGCCCGGATGTAACTAGAATAGTGACATAGACTGGCATCTGTTTCATGGATACCTTGGGATTCCTGGCAACCAGCTTTCAGATGGACAGCTAACCGCGAATGAAAAGTGTGGATTACAGCCTTCCAAAATAAAATATTCTAAATAGAAATAACAATTATGGGACAAAGAATTTTTTTCTTTTTTTCTCTTCCTCTCTCTCTTTCTTCTTTCTTTTCTTTTTCTTTTTTCTTTCCTTTTTTTTTAGCTTCCTCCTTTGCTAGAGTATTTTGCTGAGTAGCTATTATGATATAAAAACAATAAGAGAGATGTATCAAGCAATACACAAAAACAGACATTACTTTATAGGTATAGTGAATACAACCTACTATTTATCTTTTAAATTGTACTTATTTTTAATGCACAAATAGAACATTTCTATAGAAATGTTAGAATCAATGACTGAGTCATAGCCTGCACTCCCAAGTTATAGGATGTCAGAAATGGTATCTGGGAATGAGAGGGGCAATGTACAGTCCAGTTTCTGTGGAGTCTGAATTCATCCTACTGCTGTTTCACCCCTATTTCAGCCTTCTGTCTAATCTAGAAGATATTAATGGGGCCCATATTGAATATCCATAAAAGGTAATTGATCACTAGAAGACATTAAGGAGGTAAGACAATGAAAATTCCTATATCTCTATATTCTAAAAAATTGGAACAACTGAACCAGATAAAGGATTCAAGAACAAACATAAAACAAAAGCAAAACAACCCCAGATTTCTTTTTTTAATAACCTTTTAATTTTGGAATATTCGATTTATAGAGAAGTTGCAATGATAGTACAGACTTTCTATATACCCATCACTCAGTTTTTACCATTATTAACATCTAACGTAACTGTGATTTTTTAACATCTAACATAACTGTCAAAATGAACAAACTGAGATCTGTATATAACTATTAACTAAATTCTAGACTTTGTATGGTTTTCAACAATTTTTCTATTCACGTCTGTCCTAAGTGCTCTGTTTTACAATAACCATTACTATGTTACATTTAGTTGTCATATCTCTTCAGTTACCTTAGTTCTGTGACAGCTTCTCAACCTTTGCTGTTTTTTGTAACCTTGATAATCTTGAGGAATACTGGCCAGGTATTCTGTAGAATGTCCCCGTATCTGGGTTTGTCTGTTGTTTTTGTCATGATTAGACTAGGATTATGAATGTTTAGAAAGAAATCAACATTACTCAAGTGCCCTTTTTGTCACATGATATGGGGGACACATGGTATCCATATGACTTTACTGGTGTTGCTAACATTCGTTACTTGGTTAAGATGGTATTTTTCAGGTTTATGTGCTATAAAGTTCCTGTTTTTCCTATTCCTTACTCTGCTCTTTGGAAGTGAATCATTAAGTCTAGTCCACCATCAAGGTAGTAGGGAGTAAGGATTAAGCTCACCCAGCAGATCTCTTAGCTAAATAGGTGTATTTTCAATTAATTCAATAATTTTCCAATTATCATTGAGTGATTTTTCAATAAACATGCAATAATTCATAATTCATTCTTTCTATGATATCTTCTCAATTCTTCCCCCATAACAAAACACAAAGGATGTATCCATCCTTAATTTAATTTTTCTAATTTTAACTGGGAGCTCTGTACTACATTGACTACTCTTCTTCCACTTATACATGTGCATCAGTATTTAAATGTCACTATGCTTCTATTAACATCATGTTTATTTGCAAACAATTTTCTCATCTTTATCTGGGATGCAGAAAACCTTGATTTCTTCTGTGAAATTGATAAGGAATTATATTTTAGTACCATGTGATCAAGGACTTTAAAGTTACCAAGCTTAAAAAATGTACAAGTTTCATGCTAAATCTTTAGAAGAATTCTAATGATGTAGTTAGGATAAAGAAAAGTATTCCTGCTATCACTCCTGCTATTTAACATAGTACTGCAGATCACAGCCAAGGTAATAAGAAAAGGAAAATGAATAAGACAAAAAGATTGAATTTAAGTGTCATTATTTGTAGATAGTTTTAAAATCTTCGTAGAAAAATCAAAATAACCAATGTGGACTATTAATTGAGAAAATAGCACAGCAAATTATAGTTCTAGACCAACATTTAAAAACATTTAAAAGCATGTTGATTTTCTTTTATTTCTACATTAATTAGAAAATATAATAAAAAAATTCGTTAGTCAAAGAATTGATAGACTATAAATGAAAAATACTAAGAAAAATGTGAAAACACTTTATGAAGTAAAATTTTAAACTTTATTAAAGACATTTAAAAAGACCTGAATAAATTCAGAGATATAAAATATTTATGAATAAGATGGTTAATCAGTGTAAAGTCATTAGTTCTTTACAATTTCAATAATAATTTAGTGCCATTACACTCAAGATAGGATCATTTAATTGCTTTGTTTATAAATGGCTGAGTATTGACTAATTCTACAATGCATGTGAAAGATAACAACACACAAAATTAGAAGAATTTTTTTTAAAAGTCCAAAATAGAACAACTTAATCCTTCTGAGATGAAGAGCTATGGCAGAGCTATGATGAGTGTAAAAGTACAGTATATTTAGACAGAACTAGACAAATAGAAGAGTGGAACATAACGGGGGGTCAAGAGACAGACCTTGATAAGTATTGCTACATACGTCAGTTGTTGAACAAGCTGTTTGATAAGTGGCTAATTATATGGAGGAAAAAATTTAGCTTCATATTACATTGTTTACAAAAATAAATTCTAGTTGTGTTAAATATCTAATAATGAATAGGAAGCTCATGCTAATATTAACAAAAAAGAATATATTTAAAATGTTTTAAAATTATACTAAAATCCTTATACCAAAAAAGAAAAGATTAAAATGTCATAGTCAAAGAACAGAATGGAAGGAGATATTCTTAATGTCTGTAAATGACAAGGTCTTTGTATTCAAAAGATATAGATATTTTCTACAAACCTAACAAAAAAAGTAAAAAGCCCGGTGAAAAAATTAGCAAGGAAAAATAGATATTTCTTAAAGTGCACTTTAAAGAGTACTATAGCAGTATTTAATAAAACTAATATTATTCTTTTATGACTCAACAATTCCACTTCTATTTATATACTCTAAATGTACTTCCATTTCTCTAGACCAAGAGATCTGTACAAGAATGTTTATTGCCATATTATTTGTAAAGTTGAAATGTTGGAAATATTTACCTGTCCATAGCTGTGAGAATAATAAATTATATTATTTTCATATCATGGAGTATTATGGTACAAAAACGAGGAACTAGATCTGTATTAATTAACACTGATTGGAGTAAATATCATGTCAAAGTAAAAAAAAAAAACTAGATTCAGAAATGTAATAGCATTTATTTATGTGTAGATTTAAAAGTGCATAGTACAGTAAGTACTAAATAGATTTCATGAAGACATACCTTTTTAAGTTAAGAAGATGTCTTTGAATGATATGCATGTAAGTCAAGATACTGAAAGCAATGAATGCATCAAATATTAGAGGCTATAAGAACAGAAACCAATTGTTTTGTCGATAATAATTTTACTGAGATCGGGGTTTCATCAAAATAATTCAGTTTGGTGCTCTGAGGTTCAGCTCATTCATTAAACAAACAAAAAATAAATTGCATATTTGCTTCTATAGCATGAACAGTGTTTTTATCTTGAATTCTTAGCTCCATTTTCTCAAGTGAGGGGTGATGAAAATGCTGAGTGCTTTACCGCATGACGAAAGTCCTCTAATAATTTGTGTGTCTGTAGGAATTCAGGTGTGCGTATCACAACGCTCTTTAAGTGCTCAGTCCATTGAAACAGGTGGTTCTTCGGAAGATCCAAGTGCAAAAGTTGAGAGGCAGTGTAATATAGTTTGTAAGGACACGATCCCTTTGCCTGGACTGCCTGGATTCAAGTCTTAGCTCTGCTACCCACTAGCCATGCTAATGTGGTAATTCTATGACTCATTTAATCACTGCTTTGTCTCTGTCTGCAATCATATATATCTATTAGAAGGTAAAGGGAAAACAAATGATTGGTTCTCTAAACAAAGTAGATAATTATATTGTCCTGGATCAGCTGCTCTCTAAGCAACTTCATTATCCATTAGAATGACTTGAGGAGCTTCTTTAAAAATATAGATACGTGCCTTCACTTAAACAAAACAATCCCTCTCAAATTAGTTATTTTGATGTACACCAAAATATGAGAATTAATACCCCTAATGAGAGGAAGGCTAATAAGACAACAATAAACTCATAACTTTGGTAAAATTAATTTAGAGACATTAGCGAATGTAGCCAAGTATTAAGTAAACTCACTTTCATACCTTTTTTGTTCTCTGCTCCCCTCATGTTCTCTCTCTTTCTCTTTCTCATCTACCTCTTTGCAGTGGTGTTTCTCTAACTTGACTAGCATAGCACATCTCCCATTGACAATCCTGTATCTTAATTTTTACTTTTTACCCTGATTATGATTTGCTTGGTTTTTTTTTTTCTAGTTTATCTTCTTAAGGCTCTAGGTCTTGATTTCCATTTTTATCACTCCCATTTAGAAACCTGATTCTTTTGTGTGACCTCTTAGCTAGGCATTTTTGACTCTGGCTCTGAATAACTTCACTATAGTTTACCAGTGCGTGAGTGTGCATGCACACACACACGATTGTTGCTACCCTATGTGGAACCACGGCACAGAAATCCACTTAAGTAGTATCAAATAGTTTATTGCAAAGATACACACAGAATCATGTGAACATTGGAATTATTATAGAAAGGATTGATTAAGGCCTCAAAGAAGACCATAGCTAGAAGGTGGTTCTGGCTTTATGGTGTCTCTAGGAATCTTGGCAGTAGGATTTGAGTATTGGATATGGTATTACTTCATTCTCTTCTATTGGTCAACAACTTCCTCTTTGGCTTACCCAACGTTTTAGCTCTTTTGTGCCTTGTACATGGCTTTGACTTGCTCAGACACTGATTTTGCCTCATAGCATTTTTGCAGCTTCTGTCTCACTACCAACCGCCCAAACCTTCTCACCTTCTTAAAAGTTAGCAGGAGTGTGATGGCACAGATAAGCTTTCTGGGATAGCTCATAGAGCTCACAGCTTACAGCACTGCCTACACGCTGACTGCCCTTGATTTAGGGCCTTCCCACTTGTCAGCTGTCCTTGTATTGTAGGAAAACAGGATATGGAATATTTCTCCTCAGCAGTAGCCTGGGGAAAAGCAGTTTACCTTATAAGGATAAGTAGACTGGGCAATAATTATAAACAGCACTGAAAACTTTTCTGACAACCATCAAGACTTTGAGATGTAAATGTGGAAAATTCTTCTTCCGTATTACCTATAAAATATCAAGAAACTGGGCATGTCCAAATGCAAGAGTTATGTTCAAATATTTTGAGGATACCCATGTCTGGAGGGAGTGGACAGAATGTTACACTGCATGTGATGTAATTTGAGGACCACAGGAATGCCTTCCACCTAAAAATTCTCTTTGTTCTTCTTCTACTGGACTGTTATTTTCCAAGAGTCTGCCTGTCAAAATGGCAGTAAAAGCTTTTTGATGAAGGGTGCCGAGTACTTTTTCTTCTTTGCAACCATACTTTTCAGTGCTTTGCTGGATAATGTTTAGTGTATGACACGTCGTTTACTGGTCTGAGAGCTTTCTGTTCTGAGAACTACCGAGGACAGGGATTTCATTTTGCTCATTTATGTGTTCTCAGGATTTTAGTACAGTACCTGGCATCTAAAATTCACATTAAATGTGTATTGAATTGAATATAATGAAAGGATAAATAAAAGAATTTCCAGTTCTTCACTAATGATTTATTTGAACAAGAATTAGTTTCGTAGATTAGCTATCTGAGTGTGCATGGAGGATGAGACAGGAGCAGGTAAATTTTAACAGGCTTCAGGTAGATGGGTCTGAGCATAGATTTAGGGAAGGCATTTCCACAAGGAGCTTTTAAATCCTTTGGTATGGCAGAGGAGTATTCATAACTGAATGAGGGTTCAATGGAGTCAAAATGGAAGGAGAAGGAAAATACATCAAAACTATTCATAACTTATGAGGTCTTGGTTTTACTAGAAATTTGCAAGTTCAGAGATAAAAATACTGGAATATTTTTCCCCGAATTAAACTTCTTTTTATAATTCAGAAAATATATGCTAACAACCTCCTCCAAAGAGAATAATCAGTAATGATAATTCCAGAGTTTCAGGCCATTAGTAAAGTTAAAATAGGGCACAGAACAAAACAGAAATGAAAGGAAGAACTACTTCTGTATAATTTCCTTGGCAGTGTGAAATTTACTTTGGTTTTCTTTTGCCTTATTTTGGTCTTATTTTTTGTGTTGTCATTTGTTTAAAAAAGGGGACAGCATTCAATACCACCCTCATACACCATAACACCTTTCCAAATCATGAACTCAAGCAAAGGGATTATCGGCATGTTGAATAGATATTTCAACAAAATGTTGTTTAAGACATTTGGTTACCTTTCCTGTGTCAAGTGTTGGAAGGGGTGTCACTGTGAATAATCTTTAATTATTTAACAATGTGTATGCTTGAATAATATGTCATTAACAAAACTTGTGAATTAATGTGCTTGGTGAGGGAAGACTCCTCTTAAGCCTGTGTGGGCTAAAATAAAATGAAAGAATCATATTTCTGTGAAAAAAAATGTACTATTATAAATCTGTTTTATTTAAATGTGACAATGTAATTTCAGTGTCATAGATTTTTACCTTTGATAATGATCCATTTGCTTTCTATAAAAATTAATCACAGGCAATAAAATACATGTGTATGCTTTTGAAGTTCTTTGGAAAAGTCCTCTCTTGTGAGTGAAAATGAAAGACATTTAGTCACCAATTATACTCTTAACATTGGAGAGCTCAAAAAGTACATGACATTCTGTTGGAAAAGATCTGATATTGGATGGAAAAATATATTTTACCCAGGTAACGTCTTCACTTTTTTAATTGTAAAAGAAATATATATGCATTGTAGAAAAAAATGTTTAAAAATTACAATCTAGAAAATAAACTCTTACAGCTTTAAGTTACCCATCTCTGGCAATATCATATAGTGCTTAGAGAAATGTAAATCAGGGTTAACTTTCTGTAAGATAATTTATCCTTTAGCTTTGAAAGGTTCATACTTTTTGACCCAGTTGTATGTATGGCTCTCCTTTAGGTAAAAAGGAATCAAAAGAACTTTTTAATTCATTCACTAATAAATTTAGAGTAGTTAAAAATGCCGAGGGATCACTAAATCATCATGTTAAAAATCATCATGTTAAAAATACATAGTCTCTTTTTCATTACCAACCTTTTCAAGAGTGCTCAATATTTCCTACTTGTGCTTCTACTCAGTCCTAACAATATGCTTTCTATCTTCTTGACTTCATTGAGGTTTCTACCAAAGAACTCTTAATTATCTGAACTAGGGACCTATTCATTTTCTTTATTGTCCTTAATATTTTTGTAATTTTGGGACTTAGGATCTTTCTTCCTTTATGGAAAATATCCTCTCTGCTAGCCTCCGTAATAATATATAGCATTTCTCCCTACCCTCCATGCTTCCAAGTAAGTACACTTTCTTTTTTTTTTTTATTATAAGCCTTCCCCCCATACCAAACTTTAGATGTATTATTTCCTTTAATTCTTACAGCACTCTATAAGGAGCTCAAGCTTTTGTTTCCCTGGTATGGTGGCACTGCTAAAAACTTAGATTTTCACCTCTTAGAAGCTGGTTTTCCATGATTTCTTGCCCTCTTGACTATTTGTAGCTTAGAAATCAGCAAATGCTCTGAGTGAGTAAAGTGGTAAATGTAGGACTCATCTTACTATGTTACTTTCTGTTAGAGATATTGATCCCTCAAATTCTAACCACCTTAGTTGTACACTGATGCATGCAAAACTATTAAAAATATATATGTTTTATTCAGTTTTACAGTAGTTCTGAGCAGGGGGTTTGATCTGATTCAAGCTGATCCATCACGGCCAGAAAGGAAAGTTCTAAGCAGTGCTGCTCAAATGGCTAACCTGACAACTCCATATTACTGGTCCATGATGAGATTAGAAGCTTGTGTCAGCACACATACATGCCAACAGTACTTCCTTCATTTAGAAAGACTTATATATCCCCTACTCCCAAATGTTAGCTGAACCAAACAGTTAATTTACATTCCTTACATGCCTTAGTTGAATACATTCTGGCACAAGATCCTTATCTCATTACAGATTGTAAAGAAACAGTTTATTGACCATCTGTCTAAGGACCTCACTAGGTATAGGTCCAGAAAACGAAGCCTAATATAGCTAAGAGTAAATTTAACTGTATGGTAGTAACTCACAGTCTACTTTACTAAGGATTCCCTTTTATGGAATGCTTATCTTGAGAAGATTTGTCAGTTCAGCAAAGCTGTTATAACTACCTGTACTTGTTCTGAAAATTCTTGGTAATTTTGATGTCAGATTAAAAATTATTACAATACAAGAAGCTTCCCTTCTCCTTTCGTAGCCTAATTCTTGTTCCTTCACTCTGGAACCCCATCCTGAAATGTTAGTGTTAAACAGGACTGACTTCTCTTCTCACTGTGCAGCTTTCAGAATTCCTATGGCTCCAATCGATCACATTCAGATGGCGACCTTCCTCCATCTGTATCACTAGCCCTAGCCTCTTTCCTGAGTTTCATATCCATATTGTCTGCTTGTATGTCTCCTGTAGGCACCTCACTCACTATGTATATAAACAGAATTCTTTATTTACTTTCCTATTTCCCCAAAACCATTTTCTCACTGAGAATACCAGTACCCTCTCTTTTTTTAAATAATTAGAATTCTTTTATTTTTTATTTATTTATTTTTTATTTCAGAATATTATGGGGGTACAAACACTTTGGTTGCATATATTGACTATACACTGCCCAAGTCAGAGCTACAATCATGAACATCCCCCAGGCAGTGTACCCTGCACCCATTAGGTGTGAGTTTTTCTATCCCCTCCATCTCCCTCCCACCTGCCTGATCCCTGATGAATTAAAATCCAGAACCCAGATCCTTTGTTAACCAATTTAGAACAGGAGTAATAAGCATATCCGTGACTCCAGTCTCTCTACTCCTGCAACATCTAATTCATTCCCAATTCTTATCATGTCTACCTCCTAAATGTCTTGTTTTTATTCTACTGCTTTTGATTCCAGTTGTCCCTAGAGTAATTCAGACAATGTTTTCTTATCTATATTGTAAAAATAGCCTCGAAATTGGTATCCTTGTATAAGCTTTTGCATTCTTTCCCATCAACATGGGAGAGTAATGTTGTAAGAGTGTTTTAAATATTCAAATATTATTATATTACTCAATTGCTCAAAATTATTCAATGTATTTCCATTGTTTGAGAATGAAATAGTTACCTTCGTGCTTCATCCATGGCATACCATGGCCCATATTTACCTCCCAACCTCTTTACTTCCCACTCTCCTCACATTCTGTCTTCCAGTCACATTGATTTTAAATTCACTCAATACTTAAACTTTACTGCATCCCAGACTTTCACCTGTTTTTTCCCTTTTCTAGGGTTTCTTCAAAACATGCTTTCTGTTTATGACGTCTGTCTCCAGCTTCCTTTCCAGATTAACAATCCTCTCTTCAGACACGTCTAGAGCACTCCCTCCATTTGAATCATGCATTCCCATTACTACAACATCCTGAATTTTATTTGCTAATTTCCTAAATTAATATATATCATGGCACATATATGAAAGGCTTAACATATTTTAATACATTAATAAAAATGTTAGTAATGTGGTAATTGTAACTTCTTGTATTCATAGAATGTTAAGAAAGCTGGAGTTTTGACAAGAGGAGAGCAGAAGTTTGGCTAACCCCAAAGCTCAGCACTAGTTGCCAAAAATAATGTGGTCTCACGTCTTTTCATTACTTTGGATTTCCTGATGCTATTAACTGAATGTGATTTATCAGAAAAGAAATTCTTCATTATATGTATATTATAAAAACAAAGCAAAGCCCCTACTTAATTCATTTTTAATAGCTTTATTGTGATTTGATTCATATATCATATAAGTCACCCATTTAAAGTATATAATTCAGTGCTTTTTAGTGTATTCACAAAGTGGTGCAACAATCACCATTATATGATTTTAGAATAATTTTGTCCCCACTAAAGAAACCTATAAACAGTCAATTGCCATTGCACTCCCTACCATATCTCTCCACCAACTCATACTATGAGGCCAGTATTACGCTAATACCCAAAGAAGACTGGGTAGGCTAAATAATGGCTCACAAATATACCCAATTCCCAATCCTTGGAAACTATAAATGTTACTTTATATGACAAAAGAGTCTTTGCAGATGTGATTCTTGAGATGGGGAAATTCTTCTGTATCATCCAGGTGGGCACTAAATGCATAACAAGTGTACTTGTAAGACAGAGGCAGAGGAACAGATGGCAGAAGACAATGTAGTCATGAAAGCAGAGAGATTTGAAGATGTTACACTGCTGGCTTTGAAAATGTAGAAAGGGACCATTAGCCAAAGAATTCAGGTCCAGAATCTGAAAAAGACAAGGAAATAGATTCTCCCCTAGCACTTCTGGAGGGAGTGCGGCCCTGCCAACATCTTAATTTTTGCCCAGTGAAACTGGTATTGGACTCCTGACATCCAGAATTTTTATAGAATAAACTTGTGTCCTTTTAAGCCACCAAGTTTGTGATGACTTTTTACAATAAAAGCTATAGTAAACTAATATAAAGACAAAGACCTCATGGGAAAACTATAGACTAATATCCCACATGAATATAGACAGAAAAATCTTCAGCAAAATACTACTACTAGCAAGCCAAATTCAGCAACTTATAAAAGGCTAGTACACCATAACTAAATGAGTTCATCCCCAAAACACAAAGTTGGTTTAACATCCAAAAATCAATTAATGTAAAGCACCATATGAATATAATAAATACAAAACCATATGATAGTCTTAATAGATATAGAAAAAGCATTTGACAAAATCCAACATCTTTTTATGATGTAAATGCTCAACAAAGTAGGAGTAGAAAGGAAACTTCTTCAACCTAATAAAAGGTATATACAAAACCCATATCTAACATTATACTTAACAGTGAAAGACTGAATGTTTTCCACTTAAGATTAGAAATAAGACAAAGATATCTGCTTTTGCCACATGTATTCCATATTGCACTAGAGATTATGGCCAAAGAAATTCAGCAAGATAAAGAAATAAAAGGCATATATTTGGAAAAGGAAGATGTAAAGCCACCTCTCTTTATAGATAACAAGAACTCACATATGGAAATTCCTAAGGAATCCAATTGAAAACTATTAGAACTAATAGTTTTAATTTGTGTAGTATGTATAAAAACTTACTGAACCCATCAAATAAGTTTTGGAGTCATGTTAACTTCAATGACCTTGGTTTTTAGGGGTTTATGCTGTAAAATTCAGACCTGAACCTAATATCATTTCCTCAAATAGTATTTAAATATAGAAGAAATGTATCATCTGATGACCTCATAAATAAACATTTACCATAATTCAAAGCCTAAAAGTTAAAAGTTCAGACTTCATAGAAAAATATGAGTTAAAGTAGAGGATCCTGACAGTTGATTGGGTAAATATGATGGCTACAAGTGATTATGTCTATATATGCAATGCAAAACCCAGATAAAAAATAGCATCAACAAAAACAAAAAATGCTATTAAATCATGATAGGGTTCAGTTGTTTCTCCCAATGCCAAACATGTGGATGTTTGTAAACCCTTGACTGACTTTTCTTCCACATGTCTTTAGTCATGTGAATGTAACATTGTCTACTACACTATATATTTTAATGGACAGTATATTATAGCTAGATGTTTGAAATCCAGGACCATAATCCTGAATCTGCCAGGGTCTGAATGTAGAACAATTAAAACATCACCAAACACCTTTGTCTAAGCATCAATCAAATGGTAGTAATGATCATTACTTGTATCAAAGTAATAGAAACTAAACATGTATGAAATGTTTTGAAATCATTAAGAGAAATATTTCATACATTCAAGGTAAAAACATTAATCAGAGTGATTCCATTTGGCTTTAGAAGTGTCCGTTCCATTTTTATGGAGTCATTTTTTTCTGAGAAAATGAAGGAATTACAGTAGTAACCCACCATCCATGGTTTCACTTTCTGTAGTTTCAGTTACCTGAGGTCAACCACTGTCCAGAAATGTTAAATGAAAAATTCCAGAAATAAACAATTTGTAAGTTTTAAATTATGCACCATTCTGAATGGCATGATGAAATCTCATGTTCCACCTGGGATGTGAATTATCCCTTAGTCTTGCATATCCACATGGTATATGCCACCCGCCTGTTAGTCACTTAGTACCCATGTCGATGACAAGATTAAATGTCATGGTATTGCAGTACTTGTGTTCAAGTAACCCCTGTTTTACTTAATAACGTCCCCAAGGTGCTTGAGTAATGATGCTGGCAATTCAAATATGACAAAGAGAAGCCAGCCCATAAAGTGCTTCCTTTAAGTGAAAGAGTAAAAGTTCTTGAAGATAGTAAGGTCTCAAAAATTGGCAGTCATTATGATAAAATGAGGCATTTTTGTCCTTCATAGGCAAGGCTGGATACAAGCAAGTATATATAGAATATAAATAAAGATAATAAATAACAAGGATAATAACTTAGTAAGGAAAGAAAAAATTATATGCTGAGATTGCTAAAATTTACAGTAAGAAAGAATCTTTTTTTGTATAGATTTAGTTTTGTTACATGGATATACTGCATAGCGGTGAAGTCTGGACTTTTAGTGTCGCCATCACCCAACAGTGTATGTTGTGGCCATTAAGTAATTTCTTACCCCTCACCCCCTCACACACTCCCACCCTTCTGAGTCTCCAATGTCTGTTATTCCACACTCTGTGTCCATGTGTACACATTGTTTAACTTTCAATTATAAGTGAGAACTTGTGCTATAGAAAGAATCTGTATCAGTGAAATTGTGAAGAAGGGAAAAGAAATTCGTGCTAGTTTTGCTGTTGCACCTCAAACTGCAAAAGTTATGGCCACGGTGTGTAGCAAGTACTTACTTAAGGCAATAAATTTTGGGACGGAATACATGAATAGAAATGTGTTCTGATTGATGACAATTGGGTTCTGTACTATCCATGTGTTCTGGCATCCACTGGGGGTCTTGAAATGTATCCTCCATGGATAAGGGGGACTACTGCATTGCCTCTTGGGGCTTTACACCTTAGATGACTTTAAAATATTATCTTCATGACTGCCAATTTTTGAGAGCCTACTACCTTCCAGAAGTTTGAAAAAACCTTGTTTCTAATTCTTAGGACATCATATGAGGTAAATAATAGTTCCATTTTATAGATGAGGGAAGTGTAGTGTGTAAATACTAAGATTTCAAGTCAGATTGAAGTTAATCACGACAGAGAATGAGAGATTAATAAATCAAAAACCCAACATGTCCTTATAACTTCTTAAGACGTTTTCAGAGAAGGTAAGTTGTGCTGTGTTATCAAGATCGCATGCTTTTTAGGCCCATTGGTTCACTATAGATAAATGTCGTGGGTCTGGTCCTCCCAGATTTCATAGGTGCTATGATTTATGAACAAATGGGTGGGATGTTGGGACCCAATCAATACCCAGTCTAGGAGGAGACAGTCTCCATCTACTATGTGAGTATAGTAAGCCTTCTGTATCCATGGGGGATTGGTTCCAGGACCCCCTATGCATACCAAAATCTGAGGATGCACACGTCCCTTATACAAAGTAGCATAATGCAGTATATGCCTAAGTGAACACTCCTCATAACAAAGTTGAAAAGTGAGTAAAGATTATGATGTCAGAAAGACCTGGGGTCAAATTCCACCACTTACTTGCCTTAGGATTTGGACAAATTGCTTAACCACTCTGAATCTCAGTTTTCTCCTCTAGAAAATGGTGGGAACAATAACTTTTTCATAGTCTTATTGTGAAGATTAAAAAGATAATGTATGTAATGAGCCCAGGACAGGACCTGAAACATAGTAAATGTTATAGAAAATACAGCCACTGAAGATAGTCAGCCCAAGATCCTGCTTTCCCTGACACTTATCTCAGCATACAATTGAGAAAAAATAATTATTTTATGTGTTGAAAGTATTTGAGTTATTTTCCATTTTTATAATCTTAAAATTTTACTATGAAAAAATAAAACAATAAAAAACAAAAACAATGCACTTGTTTCATTCAAATGATAATCACTAATTTCCTTTATTTGTGCTTTTAAAAATATATTCTCTTCATGTAACACACCCTTGAGTGTCTATTTAGTGTCTAGAAATATGCCGTGCACTGGGAATACCGTGGAGAATAAGGTGGATATAATCTCTGCCGTTGGGGAGTGGGAAAAGGCCATAAACTTATTTACTCATTCAACAAATGGTATTGAACACTTACAATGTGTACTATTCTAAGCATTGGGGTTATGGTGAGTAACAAAGCATGTAAAAGCCTCTGCCCATATGAAGCCTACATTTTAGTGGGTGAGACAGAAAAGAAATAGGAAATGAAAGGGATTATCTTGTCTTCTGATGTACTTATTCTCCCCGCTATTGCTTCTTTTCACAATTCTGGGCACTAGAAGTTGGGGGCAGGGAGAGGTATGAGCACTTCCCTGCCCCCGTCTTTACATTGTATTTTCCTGGGTAAAGGAACGTTTTTGCGACACTATTCAAGACATATGATTTGAGTCCTCCGGGCTTGGACAAAAAAATTAAAATCTCTCTCTCTCTGCCTCACACACACACACACACACACACACACACACACCCTCCCATGCCCACACGAGCATCCTTTCACGTATCGGAAGATACCTATGAATTGTCCCTTTGCATTCCCACTTTAACAATCCTAGCCTCATTTTACACCTTCCTTTGACAAACTCTAGCAGACACATGCCTAAATCTGATAATGAGAAGAGCATGTATTATTATCGGATGTTACACTATTGATTCAATAAAAACAATGTGCCCAAAACACAACTTCAGGACAATTGCCCTAGCCGTCTTCAAACAAGAGTCCACTTTTCTTTTCCTTGTATATAAAATTTCTGGAATTGCCTTTATATAATGAAAGCTTGTGACAAGTAATATGAAGAAAAGTTTCAGAGTGCATGAGAGTGTACTAAAACGACAACACATTTAAATTGAAGAGATCATCAGGAAAGACTTTTTGAATCCAGAAATGAGAGTGAACCTAAAACATGCGTGAGAGTTAGGTGAAGAGTAGGGATGTCCGTAGCTGGGGATGGGGAAGATGTGCCAGGCTCCGTTGAGAGCGTGTGCACAGACACTGAGGGAGGTGGTCAATATGCTACAGAAGCTGAAACAAATCTCCTGTGGCTTGAACATAGAAACCCAAAGCGAAAGTGTTGTTACATAATCCTGGAGAGATCGGCAGGAAACAGAAAAAACAGGACATTTAAGAACCTCTAAGGATCTGGGAAATGTGTGCTGAAAAAGATTATAAAAAAGGAGAGCCAAAGACCAGTTTTGTTATTCTATTCCATCTCACTTGCATTGTTTTGGATTATTTAAATCAGCGGTCTCTAACCTTTTTGGCACCAGGGACCATTTTCATGGAAGACAATTTTTCCATGGACCAGGGGACAAGGGTATGGTTTTGGGAAGCACATTACATTTATTGTGCACTTTATTTCTATTATTATTATGTTATAATATATAATGAAATAATTATACAACTCACCACAGGTTGGGGATCCCTGATTTAAATAGTTTTTAATATTACATTTCATTTATCTATTATATTTTGGCTATAATTTGAATTTTATTTTTAAAGGTTTTGTTAAGGATTACAATATACAGGCAGTCCCTGGATTACTGGAAAGATGCATTCCTGAGAATGTCTTTAGGTCACATTTGTGTGTAACTCAGGTCCTTGATGAACAGTGCATATACGGTAATAATAATAATAATAGTACAATGGCTCATATGTGATAATAATAATGCAGTATAATACTGTAATAATAATAATACCCCTGTACTGTAATAATAAGTTACAGAAACAATTGTGCTCTTTCTTTTAATTCAAACAAACAGAACACAAAAACAAACTCATACAAACAGTTTAGATAGGAGAAATTTTAAAAAAGAATATTAAAAGTTAACACTCACCTAATGTTTCATTCTAACCAAATCAATAATAATCTTTCTATTTCAATAATTAATCCACTACACTACTTAGTAATAATTGGTGATTTCATTGGAGCACTGCCTTTCGTGTGTTCCATTATTCTCTCTTTATCCTTTATATTGTTCTTACAGTCGAGCGACTGAAACCTAATGCTTTCCCAATGAATGACGGAGTCTGGCCTTTCTCCAAGCGCTTAATTATTTCTACTTTCATTTCCATCGTAATCACCTTTCCCTTCACTGCAGGCTCACCTGGACTTGAAGTGGACTTTTACTTTGCAGGCATGGTCATAAGAGTAAACACAGACTCGTAAATCGAATTAAAAAGATGAAAATGATGCTTTGCATAGTGACTGTGTAAACGAGACTAGCTGCTAGCATAAAGATGCTGTGCCAACCAACCGCTTAAGCCATGCAGATTTGTTTACATGCACAGAAGAAACTAGTTCCCGAAATATTAATTTAATTATTTAATTATAAATCATCCTTACAGGAAGCCTTGGGTGCCCATTTGTAAGTACAGAATGCTGTAAGTCGGGTCCTCTGTAACCTGGAGACTGCCTGTATTTAACTTTCACAGGCTACTTAGTTAAAATTTTACCGCTTCTAGTAAAATGTAGAAGTCTTCTAACTTTATAGGTCCCTTTCTCTTCTCTGCTACATGTTGTTATACTTGCTACATGTATTATATTTATATACATTGAAAATCACATCAGACTATGTGTGTGTGTATTTGTATAAAATAGTTATACAAATTTTAATGAATTAAGAGGAGAAAATTTTAGCCAGATATTTACCATCTTCTCTTACTCCTGAAGTTACAAGATACCTTTTTCCTCACTATTTCTCATGAACATAAAGAATTTCCTGTAGCAGTCCTTTTGGAACAAGTCATCTGGCAACAAGTGCTCTTAGTTTTCTTCATCTGAGATTGTCTTAATTATACCATTAATATTATTCCTGAAGGATATATTTGTTGGGTACAGAATTTTGGGTTGACAATTCTTTTAGTACTTCAGCAATGTTTTTCTGCTGTTTTCTGGCTTCTGCTGATTCTGATGAGAAATCAGTAGTGATTATAAATTTTGTCCCTAATATGTAATTATGTAATGTGTCGTTTTTCCCTGGCTGTATCTGTATGTCTGTATCTATCTATCTAATTTTTTAGCAGTTTGATTATAATGTGTCTTGGTGTGATTTTATTTGAGTATATCCTGTTATTTTGGAGTTTTCTGAACTTCTTGATTCTGTAAAGTTTTATCTTTCACCAAATTTGGTAAGTTTTCTGACTTTTTTTTTTAAATTACTTCAGTCTCTTTCTCCTCTCCTTTGAGAATCTAGTGATGTGAGGGTTAGATATTGTGTTATTGTTCCACAGGTGCCTGAAGTTCTGTTTATTCATTTAGTCTTTTTTACTTTCTGCTCTTCACACTGAATAATTTCCATTGCTCCATTTTCAAGTTTACAAACTCTTTTCTGTCATCTTCATTATGCCATTCAGCCCATTCAGTAAACTTTTAATTTTAACTACTGTATTTTTCAGTTCCTGAGTTCTACTTGCTTCTTTTTTTATACTTTCTATTTTTCTGCTGAAAATTCCATTCACATCAACAGTATCTACCTTTGCCTAATACAGACAGTTATGTCATCTGCTTTAAAGTGTTTGTCTGACAATCCCAACATCTTTTCCCGTGAGAACAGGTTAGATTTTCCTGGTTATTTGTCTGTTGGGATCTTGGATTGTTTCTTGGGAATTTTGAATGTTATGCTATGTTACTCTGGATCCTATTAAAATCACTAGGCAAATGTTGAATTAATTAATTAATGTATTTATTCATCTTTAGTAGGCAACTAACCAAACCAAAGTTCTGTGTCAAATTCTGTTCCAATGTCAGTTCAATGTTCACATTTTTCCATGCTAGTTGAGTCTGTCCCATGTGTGGGCCACTAAGGGGTAGTCTGGCACTTGGCCAATGGTTTATATGGTAGTTCAATTCTCAAAGACTTTGCTATACTTTTTAAGGCTTATTCCATACATTTGTGGCTAGTGGCTGAGCCAGGGCCTTTGTCAGTCTTTTCACAGAATTAGGGATCCCCTTCTCCTATTCTCTGCTCCTCAAGATTTCTGCCACGCTTTCTGGCACTTCCCAGTCCCCTTTTCCAGTTCTTCTGGCCAGAAAGATGTTTTGTTCTAAGAGTTTTATCCCCCTGTGTATAAGTTTTATCCCCCTGCATGATTAAGGCTATGCTTAGACTACGCAGTGAGAAAAGAAGGGCAATAGAGTGAAAAAATTGTAAAGATTCTCTTCACATTCTTTGGACTGGGACTCACTTTCCTAATTCTTCTGTTTAGAGAGATGGATTTTCTCTTGGACTTTTGTGATTTGCTGCTGCAGCCATGCAAGTCTATGACTGGGGCTGATGTTGGGACAAAATTAGGGTAGAATAAGGAGAGAAAAAGAAAATACAAATTTTCCCCACACTCCTCAACTCACAGAGTCCTATTTTCCTGATCACTTGGACAGAAACATGGGGTTTGTCTTAGAGTTATCTCACTGTGCATTCTGCAACTGGGCTGCCTTTGGGTCAAAGCCAAGAGGTAAAAGAAGGAAAATAAATTTTGGTACAGGACAGGCTATTCTATGAGTGTTGACTTCCCTCACCAATCCACCATATTATTGCTTGTTTTTCAGAATCCTTGGAAATTGCTTTTTGTATTCTGATAACAGTTTTAATTGTACTGGGTGGTTGAGATAGACTGTAGTGGGTTTAGTCTGTGTTGGATGGCATTGGAAGTTCACTGACAAGTTTTAAACAGCAGTTTAAAATCATCTCATTTATTTTTTAAAGAGGATGCTAAGGAGAGTTATAAGGCAATGGGATGTATACTTCTGAAACCTAAAAGAGTAGAATAGATTGGAGATACTTGTCACCAGACTTTCAACCTTCTTACTTCCTTTCCAAAGACAAAGCAAATGTATCTTCTTCATATCATTTTTGGGATAATGTGTAAATAAAAAATGTGGAGGAAAATCTTAGAAATAAGTGATAGAAACAAATCTTGAAAGAAACATATATTAACTTAAATTTTCTTCACCCATTGAAATATTTTATTAATATTTCTATGCACAAAATTGGAAACTAAAGAAATAACTAGGAAGAATTCCCTTTAAAGTTGGAAGAATTCATGTAATGCTTGAGCTACACCAGCAAACTAATAAAAAAGCTATTTCTGGCTACTTTACAAATAGCTTCCCAAATAGCATTACATCATATAGATGTAAATAATATGTTGACTTTTATTGCTTTGCCTTAAGGAAAGCAATATGGATAGTTGGATCAAATAGCTTACCATAATTTTGTCTGCCCTGACATAAATATTCCAAACTATTACTGTGCTGATGGGTTTATTGGCACTGACCACACAAATTTTCTTTACCAGTCTCTGCCCAATGGATTCCTTCATTGAAGCATGTGTTTGATTTCTAAATTGACAAAGGTATACACTCAAGCATATTTGAAGAAATCACTTAAAATTTGAGGTCATTCTGAAGAGTAAAATACACTGCTAAAAATTATGAGATGATATTCCAGCTGCATGCATATTTTCACTAATGTATCTCTATTCTTTTTCATCACTTAATGAGAAAGAATGATGAAATACTATTTGAATAAAGACTATGAGGAATCTATAATCATCAGTGATATCAGCAAAGATTTCATCATACAGAGAGACAGTTTAACACTCTTGGCATTAGGTTGTGTGGGTTTTCTTTATCTGCTACATATATGCAAAAAATGAGATGTTTAACAGCTTCTTTTCATTGCATATAGATAAATGAGAAATCTCCACATGGTTGGGAGGTTCATTTATTCTCATATTTTTTTCTAATTTCTGTGTAGTACATCCTGTCTTTGGGGAAATTATAAACTCCTTTTTAGTAAGAACACCATCATTTGCTTTTTCCGCATCATGGAGTATATAGTGTAATGCAGTGTACCTAGTCAGTATTAAGAAAATACTCAGTGAATTTAAATTAAATTGGAAGTATTTCTTTTATACTCAACAGATATAAAAAAAAATATAACCACTTCAGTTGAATGGTTAAATCTCCTCCCAGTATCTCACCTCTGCTAATCACTCTAATTAGGTTTATTCTCAGATTGATAAAAGTAAGTAACTGTAAATGGATTTGGAAATCTGTTCAAAATTGCCATTCCTAAGGTACATTTTGGTAGCAATGATAATACCAGATATTTATATTATCCTTACTGTGTGACACCATTGTCATGAAATCAAAATTAAATGACAGGAATGGAAATAAGTCTTAAGCTGTAAAGTGACATCTAAATATCAAGTACTATTATTGGTGTGCCCATGTCTGTCCATCCCAATGGCATGTCACTTTTTGTTCTGCCCTCAAAATGGAGCCACATGACGAGTGAGATTAAGGTATCACATCCCTTGTGTATGAGTGCAGCATGTTATTTGTTAATTTCTACTACTTCAAATGTGGATTAGTAACACACTAATAGGCAGAAGATTGAGATTATTTTTCTCAATTACCATTCACTGCCCTTTAAAACAAAAAGATATCATTGATTTTCTTCTGGTTTCTCAGCAGTAGCTGGCAGAAAGAGAAGTAACATTCCTGACCCTCATGATGTTACACAACCTGTGAAATTAAATCATGATGACAGAAAAAGGGAAAAAAACCCAAATTATTGGCATTGTTCTTTAAAAATCAAGTAAATTGAGTAAATATTTGGCAGTGTAGAGAAACATGGTAGGACAGAGGAAAGACATTAGATTCTACCATAGTCTAGTTAATTCTGGTTGTAAATCACTGAAGAAAAAAACTCCTAGATATATGATTTAAAGTAAAGAGGAATGTTCTCCCTATTTTATAGCACTATGTGTAGAGTCACTAACTAGATAAAAACACCTTCGGTAGACGCAGATACCTCTTCCCCTAGAAATCATTTGTCACTTGGGGATGAGATCAGTTATGGATTGACATATATTTCATCAAAAATAATGCAAATTTGTGATCTTGAAACCTTTAAATGTGCACATTTACCTTAGTGCTTCTTGTTAATATTGATGAATAATTAGAATTAACAGTAATCTCTTCAGAGATTCAAAAGTGGTAACTGGTAAAGATGGTAGTCTTTAATAAAACAATCGTCCAACATATCCTTCCTAAGAAAAACTCACAAAAAGTGAACTCTTGAACTATCACAGAGTTAAAAAAGTTCTCATGAAGGACTTACAGTTGACTAAGTCTATATGGAGAATATTAGTTCACAATTTTTAATTAATTTCAAATTTCTCTTCTTTTAAGACTATTTTTTAAATTTAATCTGTTTCATTTTATACTGTGAGTATGTCATGCACTCCTCTACAGAGAAGTTTTATTTCCAGTTTCATCTGATAATTTTCTTTATATTCCAGGAACTCTACTTGTATTTTTTCCTGTCTCCAAAGCAGCTGTTGCCCAGCAGTGCTAGTTGTTTAGAGAAGGTTAATTATATCCCGTTGACATGATGACAGAAATGGGTCAATTGTGCCCTGTATGAAATGGAACAAAGAGGCAATATATAATATGTTCATTCTTGGTCACTTAGAGTAGTCCAACCTTAAGGAGGCACTGAAGAGGCTAGGGTTAGAATTGGCTTCTAATTATCTGGTTTAGTTTTTCCATTGCAAAAGGTAGTGGGAATATGAAAGGCCTTTAGTGATCAGAAAATGTTGTAAATTGATGATTTATTCATAGATGGTATTTAAGCTATCTAAATGTTGAAACTACTTTGCCGAATTAGCACAAGAATTTTGAGAAAAATCTTTATTTGAATATGATAAATATTAGATTAGATTTGCTCATTGTTTCTATCTGTGAATATAAAAGCTAAGGAAAAAGATGTGTGTGCCTGGGGTTGGAAAAGCCAATCAAAAATGACTAATTAATATTTATTCCAAGTGAACTTCAGTCTGCTGTTGTTACTTTCTCTGACTTTCCTAGTAGATTTTGAACAGATGAGGGCAGATACTATTCATTTCTTTGTCTTCAGAAATCAGTGCAGTGCCAGAACATAGTAGATAGTGAGTAAATTTTTGAGGATTAAGTAAATAAATGTGTCAATGCGGTTTTAATTTAATGAAGACATCTCAGAGGTTTGGTGATTTTGTTGAAAATAAAATTTGGGGTTGGGTTTCATTGTTTTGTCCCCAGGCACATTTGTGGACATTGGCTAATGTGGGGTTAGGGTTAGTGTAAGCCCATAGTTTATTAGGTACATATGGGTAGCAATGATCAAAAGTACAGATTTCATAGATTCCTTGAAGTGGATTTTGTGGGTGGTCTATGGAACATGGCATTATTATATTTTTATGCCATAACTATGTTTTCCATCTTAAAGCATCAATATTCACTTTCATGGAAAGAATTCTCTGAATTATTTATAGCAAGAACTTTGGCACTCCAATTTACATACAAACTCCTGTGTGGCTTAGTATTCACTGGAAATCTGAGCATACCTATATCTATATAAGAATACATATATTCATATATATACATATATATATGAGTATGTGTGTATATATATAATCTCCAGCAGGCAATTCCAAAAGACATTTGAAAAATTGATCATTTCTCTACAGTTTATAGTTTAGTGTTCACCACACTTAATGCTCACAGGGAAACTTGATTTTTTTTTTTTTTTTTTTGCCAATTTGGTACAGCTCATTGTTTCCTCATGACTAATAAAATGATGCATCTAAATGAAAAAATAGAAGAACATTACACAAAAGTTAAGTTAGCTTATCTGTTTTCTGCTAGGAAAACTGCCATCAATTTACACATGGACTTCCTTATACAGTAAACCATTTCAGAGCATGAACTGACATAGATTTTGTTTTAAGAAATATATGAGTATGCTTATCTAATTTAGACCCAAATGATTTCACTCTTTCACTTTTAATTTAACTTTTATTTTTGAGGCCAAATAATGAAAATATTTGCCATGGGAAAATAGTGTGTTAAATAATTACTAGTTATAACTCTCAATTTATCACAAGGCTGCCATTTAATCTGAGGCTATTTTATGCCTTTATAAAAAAATAAAAATGTGTATTGACAATTTTCTATGTTTTCTTAAATTTAACAATTAATGAGTACGTATTATCTGAATATTGGTCTACTAAATTTGAGGTCTGTGGAGAGAAAGAGTGAGGAAGATATTTAACACAAGTCCCTTGACTATAAAGGAGTGAAAGGTGAGAACATGCTGAGGGTTTCTCAGTAAAGATCTAATTAGAACAAAGGTGATGAAGGGATACTTCTGCCCCTGGGTACAGAAGGGCACACTCCACAGAGGATTTAAGAGAGCCAGGTATAGGGAAAGAGCTACATCTATATCTTTTCCCAAAGGCATAGTTCTTAGAACAGCAACATTCTGGGTCTGGGACCTCTTTGTAAAAAAAAGATTGGGTTAATTTAAGTAGCAAGTGACAAAAGGCATAGATTTCAAAGGACTACATGTTCTATATCACAGAGAAATCTATGTTTTCAGATACCAGGTAAAAAGAACATTAAACACTTCTGAGATATGTCCCTTGACTAGTGCTGTGATCTTACTGTGTCTTCCAAAATTCGTGTGTTGGAAACTTAATTTCCAATGCAACAGTGTTGGGACGTGGGGTCTTATGGGAGGTGTTTAGGTCATGAGGGCTCTGCTGTCATGAATGGATTAATGCTGTTATAAAAGGGCTTGACAGAGGGAGTTCACCCCCTTTGCCCTTCTGCATTCTGCCATGTGAGAACACAGTATTTTTCCCTTCTGGAAGATGCAACATTCAAGGCAATATTTTGGAAGCAGTAAGAAGCCCTCACCAGACACCAAAGCTACAGGCACCTTGATCTTGGACTTCCCAGACTCCAGAACTGTGAGAAATAAATTTTTTTCCTTTACAAATTACCCAATTCTTGGCATTCTGTTATAGCAGAACAAAATGGACTATGACAACTAGATAGAAATACTTTTGTCAAATATTAATTCTGTTACATGTTATGCTAAAGCAGGAAATCTTGGCAAAAAAATGGAGTTAAAAGAAAATTTGGTAGAGTTATAAGGAGAGGTAGAAATTCAACTACAAGCCAATGAGGAAAAAAACCCCACAAGTATCTCAACTGGATCTAAGCAAAGCATTTATTTACTTTTGAAAGATAGTTTTGCTGGGACATAATCTAGGATAATTGTTATTTTTTTCTCCCACCACTTCTGCCAGTCTAATTGTCATTCCTTAATCTGTTATCTCCCTTTTTATTTGGCCTGACTTAATCTTCTTAATTAATTGCTTTTTGCAGTTTTGTTAGAATGTGTTTAGCTGTGGATTTCTGATTATTTATTCTTCATAGTATGTCATATGGCATATATTTATAGATTCTCATGTTTGAAGGATTTTGAAAAATTCTCAGCTAATGTATCTTCTAATATTGCCTCTCCTCCAACTTCTCTATTCTACCTTGCTTGGACTGTGACTAGGTGTCTTTAGACCTTCGCATTCTATACTTCATATGACTTAAACCTTGCTCTCATATTTTGGTTCTCTTTATCTATGTGCTACATTCTATTAATTTCTTTAGTGATCACCTTCAGTTGAGTAATTCTCTCTTTAGATGGACTAACCTAGTATTTAATGTATTCATTGAATCTAATAATTTTTAATCTTCAAATTTTAATTACTTCTCTCTTTCATTTTACAAGTCCTATTGATAATCTCTTCTTCCTTTCTCATACTTAGGATTTCATGGTTTCTTTTTAGCATTTCATTCACAGTTATTTTTTATTCTCTTTCTGGTAATTCCAATATCAAGATTTGTTTTTTGTTCTTTGTTCTAATGCTCAATTATAGTGACTTATCTTTTGAGTTGTTTCTTTTTAATGTTGAGTTAATATTTCTTGATCTTAACTTTATAGGCCTAAGTTCGATATGCTTTTCTCCAGAGAGTATTTAACTTTGCTTCTTCCTGAAGCCAGGTGGTGCCTAGTCTGTACCTTAGATTGAGTTCCTCAGGAAATAGACTCATAGCTGGAGATTTGCATATGGGAGGTTTATTGTGCATGCTGTTAGGGACAAAACCAGTGAGGAAGAGGCGGAAGCAGGAGTTGGCAGAGGGAGAAGTTGAGCAGTGATGGTGTTTTAGCTGATTGTACTACAGCTATTAAGCTTGGATACCTTCAGAGTTGTCCATTAAATTGAGGCAAGGGGTCTGAACATTTGCATCCCTGAATCAGTTGTTAGCTTTGGTGTCATTGAGGAAGGGGGTGTAAGATTGAGTGATACAGCTCCCTTGGTCAAGGGCAATTCATGGGCAATGACAAAAATGCAAGCCATCAGCCACCTGCTTTCCCAGGAGCTGGGGGAGTAAGTGCCTTGTTCCTGAAGGGGAGTGTCTAGAGCACTACAACAAACACTATGGTCTATTCCTTGCACTGCTGAGACCTAATTACTTCTTTTGGTAAGGTCATCTAATCTGGAAATGGCTCTTACAGGATTTCGTTTGCCCCCATATCCTGAGGATATATATGAAGAAAGTTGATGAGGCAAACTACAACCTCTAATTTCTGCAGTTTGTCTAAAAGCTGTAGTGACAATTTTCTTCTTGTTCCACTAAACTTTCTAGATTTCCCTCACACTTAGCTAGCATCTGTGCTATTTAAGGTGGCTTTCCTGGTGATGTGACACAGACCTTCATCCCTGAGGAGTGTGAGTTTCTAATCACTACGTCCTTCTCAGGTTGTGACTTCTGTATTTGTACGCTTATCATCAAAATTGGGCAGGATATTACCAACTAAAACCCCAGGAGATTGCCTGGAAGTCACACATACTGTTTTATACACCATTGTTTAACAATAGCCCTTCCTCTTCCTGATGATCAGATTTAATAACCCCTGAAAGTATGGAATATGATGACTCTTCCTTGTCTGCTTGTCTTTTGGCATGAAGAGCTCAAAATGATTGGCTGGTAATAATAGCCTGAATTTTAATGGTATTCTTACTGTATCCTTTGATGAAAGCCTTCCTTCTTTGGAAACCAGAGCCTCAAGACCTAGAGAGTCTAAAGTTGCAGGGACAATAATGATAAATTACCCAAGTGGGTTACCAAGAGTAAAGACAAATGGTGCCAATCATGCTTCAACTCTTTGGCTCCTGGATATGTTCATGCTACCTATGGGAAAACAGCACCATAGAGTGGTCATTGATTAAGGATATATATGGCATCCTAGAAGATGGTCCCCATCCTTGCCGAATAGCCTTTCAAAGCATCACCTTCAAAAGGTCGTTCCATTCCTCTATTAGGCTGGCAGTGGATACCATGATCATATGCCAACTGCTGTATCTTCTTTGCTGTACAGTTGTTCCCTTATTCCATGGCTTTGTTGTGTAGGATCCTATGTCAGTGGATAAAACATTAAAAAATCTTTAGATAGTAGTGCTAGCCAAGCCCCCGAGGGAATGTTAGACAAACATATTCATGGATATGTACCGATCTTAGTCATTATAAATAGCTGTACCTTCCAGTGTAGAAGAGGTCCAATACAATAATCAACTTGCCCTGAAGTGGCTGATTGGATTTCTCAAGATATATCACTGTGTTGGGGACTCAGCATTGGTCTCTGTGATCCAGAGAACACAACCGATAGTTATGTGTGTATGTGTATGAGAGAGACAGAGAGAGAGAGAGAGAGATCATGGGAATTGACACATGCTATTATGAAGCCTGAGAAGTCATCTGCAAGCTGGAGAACCAGGAAAGCAGGTAGTGTAATTCATATAATTAAGTTTGAGTCCAAAGGCCTGAGAACCAGGAGGCCCAATGTCCAAGGGTGGGAAAAGATAGATATCCCAGTTCAAAAAGAGAGACTATATTTGTCTTTTCTTTGCATTTTTGCTCTATTTGGGTAGTCAACAGATTGGATGATGCCCATCCACATTAGGGAGGCACTCTTTTTTACTCAGTCTACTGATACAAATCTCCCTAGAAACACCTTCACAGACACACCCAGAAATAATGTTTACAAGCTATCTGGGCATTTCTCCTCACAGTCAAGTTGACACAAAAATTAACTATCATAGGAGAATTGCCCATCTTAACAAAATTGAGTCTACCAGTCCATAAACATTGCCTATCTCCATTTCTCTAGGTGTTTTTAAATTTCTTTGTGAAATAATTTATTGTTTTCAGTGTATAGTTCTTTTGCTAATTTTATTCCTAAGTATTTTACTTTTTAGACAGTTATAATTGGAATTATTTTATTTTATTTTAAATTGTTTATAGATAATATATAGAGATGCAATTGATTTTTTAATATTAACCCTGTATCCCACAGCCTTACTAAATATGCTTGTTGATTTAGTAGTTTTTATGGAGTTTTTATGATTTTCTAAATAAATAGTTATACTGTCTATAAGTGAGAAAATCTGAATATCATTTATTTATTGTTATTGCTTTATTATATATTTAGAACCTCAAATACAATATCAAATAAAGTGGTAAGAGTGGATAGCCTTGCCTTGAGTATGTTATCAGTTGTAAGTATTGGTTGTTTTTTAATAGATGCCCTTAATCAGGTTAAGAAAGTTCTTACTTATTTTTAGTTTTCTGAGAGTCTATGTCACAAGAGGGTAGGGAGTTTAGTTTACTTTCTTTGT
This sequence comes from Daubentonia madagascariensis, assembly GCA_023783475.1. Taxonomy (NCBI): domain Eukaryota; kingdom Metazoa; phylum Chordata; class Mammalia; order Primates; family Daubentoniidae; genus Daubentonia; species Daubentonia madagascariensis. The sequence goes on along the minus strand of JAKFHU010001035.1, from coordinate 30,195,820 downwards.
GTGTCTTGATGTGTTATAGCATTTTTATCCTTTATTTTATAAATATGGTAAATCATATTGATTCGTATCTGAATGTTGAGCAACCTTGCATTCCTGGGATGAGTCCTACTTGGTCCTTGATAAGTATATTTGGGTTCATTTTGATTATATTTGGTTAAAGATTTTTGCATCTTGTTTATGAGGGGTATTGGTTTGTGGTTCTCTTTGCTTATAAAACTTTATGTTTTATTTGGTTTTGGAATTAGGTAAAACTGGTCTTATAGAATGAATTGGAAAGTGTTATATCCTCCTCCTTTTTCTGAAAGATTTTGCATAGAATTGGTATTATTTCTTCCTTAAATGTTAAATTTTACTTATCAGAGATTCCATCTGGGCTGGAGTTTGACTGTGAAAATGATATCAATCAAAACTAATATATTTAATTTGTATACAATTATTTACACTTTCTAATTCTTATTGGGTCAGTTTTAGCAATTTTGTCTTTCAAAGAATTTGTCTATTTCATTTAGGTTGCCAAATTTATTCATATGAAGTTGTTCATAATATTCTTTTACTATCCTCTTAATGCTTGATGGATCTTGAGTAACGTCCCTTCTTTCAATTCATCATGTTAATAATTTGTATCTTTCCTTTTTTATTGATCATTCTGGCTAGGTTTATAATTATTGTCAATTATTTTTCAAAGGATTAGGTTTTGGATTCATTGATTTTTCTCTACTGTATTTATGTTTTCTATGTCATTGATTTCTGCTGTTATCTTGAATAATATTTTACTTCTGTTTGCTTTAGTTTTAATTTTCTCTTCTGTCTTTCTTAACATAGAAACTTAGGTACTTGATTTGAGTTCTTTCTTCTTTTCTAATATAAACATTTAAAGCTATGTATTTTCCTTTATGTATGTACTGAATCCAAAAAGTTGTATTTTTATTACCATTCAGGTCAAAATATTTTCTAATTTTAAAAAATTTCTTCTTTGACCCATTTTTTATTCAAAGTATATTTTTTCATTTCAAAATAGTTAGAGTTTTCCTGGTTATTTTACTGTTATTGATTTTTTCTTATGTTTCATTTTGGTCTGAAAGCACAATCTGTTTTCATTCAATATGTTAAGATTTATTGAAGCTTGTTTTGTTACTCAGAATTGTTTATTCTGCTGAACATATCATGCCACTTAAAAAAAATATGTGTGCTGCCTTCATTGGATTTAGGGTTCTGTAAATATCAATAACGTTACATTAAGTGTCAACCTAACAAATCAATGTTATAATTTTTGGGGGGTTATGGTTGTGGAATTGTCTATTTCTTCCTTTTTTTCCCCTTTTTAATGTTATATATATTAAGTTTTATTCTCTATTATGTATGTATGTATATGTTCTGTATATATGCACTATGCATATTTTACTTATGTAAATTAAACTCTGTTATTTAGGTGTGCACATTTTTCCATGTCTACCTCGTGAATTTAAACTTTTATTATTACCAGTGTACCTATATATCTCTGATTATATATTTGCTTTGAAACCTATGTTATTTACTATTCATATGTCCACCTGGTCTGTCTTATACTTACTGTTTGCATGACATTTGTTTTTCTATACACTTACTTTTAAGCCCATGAGTATCTTTATGGTGTAAGTGTGTCTTTTGTTGTCAGCACAATATTCAATCTTTTGTTGTTGTTTTGCTTTGTTTTTGATATCTGCTGTTAATCTGTACTTTTAAATTATAGTATTTAGTCTATAACTTTCAACAAAATTATTGATATGATTTTGTTTAGTTCTACCATGTTATTTCTTCTTCTCTACTTATCTCCTTTTTTTGTTCTTCCTTTTCTACTCCCATTTTGGGATTATTAGAATACTTTTTACAATTCCATTTTAATTTCTTTTTACTGTTATATGCTATAGTTTGAATGTTTCTTTCCCCTCAAAAATTTATGGTAAAACTTAATTCCCATTATCCCTAGTGCAACAAGATTGAGAGGTGGGACCTTTAAGAGGTGATTAGGCCGTGAGGCTTCTGCCCTCATTATTGGATTAATTCTGTTACAATGCTAGTCTGTAAAGCTATAAACTAGATAGGTCCTTTTGCCCTTCTTCCATGTGAGAACACAGCACTCACCCCCTCTGCCAAGTAAAAATGCAGTGAAAAGGCTCTCACTAGATACTGAATGCTGGTACCTTGATATTGGACCTCCCAGCCTCCAAAACTATGAGAAATAAATTTCTATTGTTTATAAATTACCAAGTCTGCTATATTCTCTTTAATAGCACAAAGGGACTAAGACACTATACTACTTTGCATTTTTGCATCATTTTCTTGACGATATCATATTCATAGACATAGACATCTACTCACAATCTACTTAGATTTAGTAATGTACTGCTCTATGTAATTTGCAGAAATACTGCAATCCTATATGTTCATATACTCATCTTTATGATGTTACATGTAATAATGTTACCTTAAGTGTCAACCTAATAAATAAGTGTTATAATTTTTGTTTTGAACGGTTATATAATTTATAAATAATTAATTTAAAAAAGGCAAATTGAGAAACACTTGGCTTTTTTGCATTAACACAATTATTTGTTATTTCCAGTGTTCTTCATTCTTTTCTGAGGATCTGTATTTTCATCTGGTATTACTTGTCTTTAGCTTGAAGAGCTTTCTTTTACACATAGCAGGACAACTGGTGATGGATTATCTTTCTTTGGTCGGGGTATGTCTTTTATTTGCCTTCATTTCAAAATTATATTTTCATTGGATAATTTTTTTTTCTCAGCACTTTAAGAAAGCTGTTCTACTCTCTCCTGTCCTCCATATTTCTGAGCAGAAGCCAGCCATTAATCAATTTGTTGTTCCCCTGTAGGTAATTTGTTGTTTCCTTGCTGCTTTCAGAATTTATTCTTTATCATTGGTTTTCAAAATTTTGGTTATATTACAATATGCCTCTGCATCATGCGTGTGTGTGTTTATTCTGTTTAGTGTTCATTTAGCCTATTGAATCTACAGTTCTCTGTCTTTAGTCAAATTTGGGAAATAATTTGCAATCATTTTTCAATATTTATTTTTCTTCCTGATTCTATCTTCTCTCCTGGTATTTCAGTTATGTATATGTTTTATAGTTTGATAGTATCTACCAGGTATCTGAGGCTCTGTTTAAATTTTTTTATTGTTATTCTTCACCTTGGATAATTTCTATTGTTCTATCTTCAAATTAATTTACTCTTTTCTCCATTGTATCTTAGCTGTCTACAAATCTACCCGGTGAATTTCATTTCGGAAATCATATTTTTTTACTGTAGAATCTCTATTTGTTTGTTTTCTGCTTCTTTTCTGATGAAACTTCCTAGTTCTTGGCTGAGATTTTTATCTATTTAAAAGATGTTTTATTGAGGATAGTTATAACAGCTGCTTTAAAAACCTTTTCACTTTGTTCCAACATCTGGTCTTTTTGGGGCCAGACTTGATTGCTCTTATTTTATCTTGATACTTTGTTATATTTTCTTGGTTCCTTGTATTTCAGGTAATTTTAGAATCTATTGTGTACACTCTGAATGTTCAGCAATGTAGGATCTGAATTCTGTTAGTTTTCCCTCATAAGTGTTTGTTAATTGATTTCAGCAGGTGATTTTGTTGGCTGGTGATTTTGTTAAACTGTAAGCTCTCCTTTTGGTCAAGTGATTCAGTCTCAGTTCTGATTTTTTTCTTTTTCATTTTAAATGAGTTTCTCTGTGACTTTGTTCAACAGGACTTGTTCAGGGCATAGCCAGAGGTGTGGATAGACAGAGTTTAGGAATTTCCTCTGTGGGTTTTTCCTTTCCAGGATTTATCCATTACTATATTCCTGGTTTCCTAGTTTCTATTTCCTGGCTCTCTAGGACAGAAAAACTGTGACATTTTCCATTTGGACTCTGCTGCTGCTGTGTGCACATTCATCCTGAGGTAAACTCAGGTGGTAAGGAACTTACTTTCAGAGGCTTCTATTTCCTCCTTCTTCAGGTAACTATGTACAACTCATGTCTTGTGTTGCATTATGTCCAGATTTTTAGTTTTTGTTGAAGGGGTTTATCTCATTGGGTCTATTAAGGTCTTCTATTATATTCAAATGTGGAAATCTATTTTTTTAAATTACTAAAATTCAACAGGGTTATTCACTTGTAAGTTGTTTTGTGGTTCTTTCATATACACTGCTTGCATAATGCTGGTTAAACAAATTTATGTTTTTCTTATGTTTCTTCAAACATTGCTTTGAACACCTATCTGAGTATGGAAAATTAGGAAAAACAGATGCTTTGGGAAATGATTATGAGGGCCAAACTTGGCATATGGCTGAATTCCTCCCTTCATTCTCCAGGACCAAGAATAGCTCGCTTTTCATCTTTAGACATCTTAATTCTTAAATCCAGTATGCTGTGAGACTTCCTTCTTATAAATAAGCAATGAAGAGTAATCTAACTCTGTATCACCTTGTTTTATGAAAATGTCTTTGCCTTATACATGATCATTTTGATATATATGAGTACCCTCAAGAAGACATGCTTTGGAAAAGCAAGAATTTTCATATGTAATTATAAATAAAAGCCAATGCATAACCCTCTGAATCACAAAGCTTTAGTTTCCTGTGGCCATATTCTAACTGTAAATTGGGTTTATTTCTAATTGTCTTGTGGTTATACTAGCTTCAGAAGAACACTGTGTACCCATATGGTTTCTTGTCTCCTTATCTGGGCGTTTTCAACTGGACTGTTTCCTCTGTGGAAATTTAGCACTTATCTTATTGGACAAATTCCTTTCTTTGAACTACTATAATTACTGCCATGTATGTAGCATTTTACCAGGAATTATTCATCCCATTTACTTGTCTTACCTTGACAGCAACCACTGAAGGTAGTTATTTTAATTCTCCCCCACCCCCATTTTACAGTTAAGGAAGCCCAAGATCACACAATTAGTGAAACAAACTGCCAGCGTTTGGATCTAAGTCTGCATAGATTTCTCTAACATTTAGTTAGTGCCTAAGCTGTGTCTGGCATTGAGCTCTTTAGTTTATATTCTTTCATTTATTCATTAAGCTAATTAATTCATGCAACAACTCCTTACTGACGTCTCACTATGACTACTGACTGTTTTAGGCACTGAAAATTCAGCATTGAACAAAGAAAAAGTCCCTGACCTCAGGAACTTAAATTAGTTTGAAGAGACAGACAACAGTTAATCAAGTAAATGTTTTCTATGACAAGTGATATAAAGAAAAATAAAGCAAGATACTACAGAGTCCTCAACACTGCCAAACAAAGCAAAAAGTACCTTTATTTTTTATAATTGAGATACTGAGAAGTTAAGTACCTTGTCCAGTGTTACTCGGGGCTTATAAATAATCAGTGAGATTGGTTTCTTTGACTACGTAATTCCAGAATTGGTGACCTTTTCAGTACTATGCTCATTCTCTCTCTCTCATCTTGAGTCTCCCTTATTCCTTTGTGATTCTATAGTCCCCATCAAAACTTCCAATCCAACACAGACTTTTCCCCTTTGCTCCCTGCCAATAAGAAAGCATAAAGGTAAAGTATTTCCCAGGGAGAAGTGCAAAAGAGAAATAGGAAGAGACAGCTCAGACCTAAACCCAGTATGAAGTACATTTTTGTAACCAAAGAAACCCCTTATTTTCAAAATGCCTCCCACACTCTGCCAATGCTCTGCTCTGCTCTCTGAGTCCTCATGATGTCTGTGGCTACTTAAGGAATTACCTACTCATCTTTTCTGTTTGTTCTCCTCATCTTGTGTTCCTTTCTATGCTGTTTTGCAAAAATACAAAATTAGTCAATTTAAGGTGTTGAGATGTGAAATGGCTTAACTTAATAGGACACCAAGACAGATTTTTAATTTTTACAGTCTCCTATGTGTCAGATCTTTCTGAGTTGACATAGAAAGATTCCAAGATTCCTTCAGACATATAGAGATGCCTGATTTTGTTAGGAAATATTTACTGATCTCACGAAATCACACTATGGGCAGCCCTCTAATTGGATTGTATGTGGAGACTAAGTGAAAAGTATTTTAAAAATTTAATTACATTAATATGTTCTTTCATATCTTGATACAACAATACCTATGATTTCCTTGCCTGAAATGACCTTCTGTTCTCTAAGCAGTAAATTCTTCTAGTTCTTCAAATCTTGTACGGATTATGTAATCCCTCTCTGTATGTCTAGAGATCGTTGTAGTTAGTTCTGTTAGACAACTTACCACATTGCATTGTAGTTACTGTTTTAGATATCAGAGTTCCTATTTTAAGTTCATCTATCTATCTTTCTATCTATCTAATGCCTAGTCTAATCTATGACTTTAAAAGTAAAATAAAGTTATGAAAATTATATGATATTCTTTTCTTAATATCCACTGGGGTTTCTTTTATTTTTACCTTATTTTTATATCTTAGTTTAAACTTTTATTTTTAATTTTTTAAGATAGTATTATTATATTTAATACTTCTATTCTTTTTTCTATATTGCACTACATTTTCTCATATTGCTATGCTTCTCAGGAATTTAGTCAAGTTATTAACACTTATGCAATACCATTTCAGTTAAAAATACTGTTTGTGCCAGGAAAGGACACAACAAAAAAAGAAAACTACAGACCAATATCCCTTATGAATATAGATGCAAAAATTCTCAATAAAATCCTTGCAAACCGAATTCAAATTCGGTTTGTACATCAAAAAAATAATCCATCACGATCAGGTGGGCTTTATTCCCGAGATGCAGGGATGGTTCAACATACGCAAATCTATAAATGTAATTCACCATATAAATAAAAGCAAGAACAAAGATTATATGATCCTTTCAACAGATGCAGAAAAGGCTTTTGACAAAATCCAGCACCCTTTTATGATAAGAACTCTTAACAATATAGGCATAGATGGCGCATTCCTAGAAACTATTAAGGCCATATACGATAAACCCACGGCCAATATCATACTGAATGGGGAAAAATTGAAGGCATTCCCCCTTAAAACTGGCACCAGACAAGGGTGCCCACTATCTCCACTTCTTTTCAACAGTGCTGGAAGTCCTGGCCACAGCAATTAGACAAGACAGAGGAATCAGGGGCGTCCAGATAGGGGCAGAAGAGGTCAAACTTTCACTATTCGCAGACGATATGATATTATACATAGAAAACCCCAAAGATTCAACCAAGAGATTACTGGAATTGATAAAAGAATTCAGCAAAGTCTCAGGATACAAAATTAATACACACAAATACATAGCCTTCATATATGCTAATAACAATCAAGCCGAGAAACAAATTAAAGATGCAATACCTTTTGCAATAGCAACAAAGAAAATTAAATATTTAGGAACATATCTAAGTAAGGAGGTCAAAGACCTATATAGAGAGAATCATGAAACACTGAGAAAAGAAATTGCAGAGGATGTAAATAGATGGAAAGCCCTACCATGCTCTTGGATAGGCAGAGTCAACATAGTAAAAATGGCTTTGCTAACTAAATTAATTTACAGAATCAATGCAATCCCTATCAAAATACCAACATCATTTTTTGCTGATCTAGAAAAAATAATTCTACGCTTCGTGTGGAACCAGAGAAGACCCCGTCTAGCCAAAGCAATCTTAAGCAAAAATAACAAATTGGGAGGCATCTGTCTACCAGACTTCAAACTATACTACAAGGCTATAGTAACCAAAACTGCATGGTATTGGCACAAGAACAGACACGTAGACCAATGGAACAGGACTGAGAACCCAAATATAAAACCAACCTCATACAGTCACCTGATCTTTGACAAATTCCAGAAAAACATACACTGGGGAAAAGATTCCCTATTCAACAAATGGTGCTGGGAAAACTGGATGGCCATATGTAGAAGACTGAAACTGGACCCACACCTCTCACCTCTCACAAAAATCAATTCACAATGGATAACAGATCTAAACCTAAGACATGAAACCATAAGAATTCTCGAAGAAAATGTTGGAAAAACTCTTATGGACATTGGCCTAGGCAAAGAATTTATGAAGAAGACCCCCAAAGCAATCACAGCAGCAACCAAAATAAATACATGGGACCTGATCAAATTGAAAAGCTTCTGCACAGCCAAGGAAACTCTCACTAGAGTGAACAGACAACCTACAGAATGGGAGAAAATATTTGCATGCTACACCTCTGATAAAGGGCTGATAACCAGAATCTATACAGAACTTAGGAAAATCAACAAGAAAAAATCAAACAACCCTATTAAAAAATGGGCAAAGGACATGAACAAAAACTTTTCCAAAGAAGACAGAATGATGGCCAGCAAACATATAAAAAAGTGCTCAACTTCTCTAATCATCAGGGAAATATAAATCAAAACCACAATGAGATATCACTTAACTCCAGTGAGATTGGCTCATATCAAAAAATCCCCAAATAACAAATGTTTGCGGGGATGTGGACAGATAGGAACACTCATACACTGCTGGTGGGACTGCAAATTAGTACAACCTCTATGGAAAAGAATATGGAGATACCTCAAACAATTAAAAGTAGAATTACCATTTGATCCAGCAATGCCACTACTGGGTATTTATCCAAAAGAAAAAAAAGACATTTTATAATAAAGACATCTGCTCTCGAATGTTCATAGCAGCACAATTCACAATTGCAAAGTTGTGGAAACAACCCAGGTGGCCATCAATACACGAGTGGATCAATAAAATGTGGTATATGTATACCATGGAGTATTACTCAGCAATAAGGAACAACAGTGAATTAACACATCTGGTATTATCCTGGTTGGAGCTAGAACCCATTCTTCGAAGTGAAGTGTCACAGGATTGGAAAAACAAGCACCACTGGTACTCACCATCAAACTGGTACTAACTGATGAACACTTACATCACACAGGGCAATAACATTCATCTGAGGGCGGGCGGGCGGGAGGGGGGTGGAAGGGATGGGAAAAACTCTCACTGAATGGATGCAGAGAGCACAGTTTGGGGGATGACCACGATTATGGCTCTGACACGGGCAGAACAGGGGCAATGTGTATGGCCAAAGTGTTGTACCCCCATGATATTCTGAAATTAAAAAAAAAAGAGTTTACAAATGAAATTACATAACATCATCAGTTTGCTTAAAATAACCAGAGAAGTAGTAGAAGGGTACCTAGGACCTGGGTAAAGTATAGATAAAACAAATCTGACCATGAGTTGATAATTCTTAAATCTGAGTGATAGCTATAAAAACGTGCCATATACCATCCTCTCTACTTTCATATGTGCTTATAATATTTTATTATATAATCAAACATTAAAAATACTATCATTGTAAGTTCTGGCAAGCAGGAAGTGAAACTGGTATATTCATATGCAATGTCATGGAAAAAAATCATCATCTTAGCATTTGGTAGAAGAATTCCTATGTAGGGAAAGACTTACTCTGTAGAAAAAAATAGAAATAATTTAATAAAATATGTTTAGTGATATGGTCACTTCTTTATGTCAACACAAACCTTCAGTAAAGCCGCAAAAGAAAAAAAGAATTGAGAAAAAAAAATACTGTTTGTAAGGAAGGTGTAGATATTTTTCCAACTTTTAATATTTTATTAATGTATCCAGGAAAATAAAAATTCTCATTTCCCTAAAGGAAGGAAATGTTTACTATCATTGGTGATGGCATCTGTTTTCAGACTCATTATTAATCATGTGCAAATGAAAATGTTATAAATTTCTAAGATGTGTTTTTGTTTTGCTTTATTGACCATTTGAACTTCTTTGATGGGTTACAAGGAGCAATCAGAGATTGATACTGAGTAATTTTGCAAAATCTTTTCTGTCTGTTACAGAAATTGAACGAAAATCATAGATCCATTTATTGATTCTTTTGACTAATTTCTGCTGGGACAGAATGATATTTTACAAATGTAGACATATGGTTCTTTGAGATTACTCACGTTGTTTCAATACATTCATAGTCAAGTTGGCAATTATTTTGATTTTCTATGACCTATGAGAGCTTTGTAGGTGAGATGCCCTAAGATAGTGATGCTGCTTTTTGCAAATACTGATGAATTAATATTATTACAGAAGACAGACTCTAAATGAATATTTTAGGAAGGGTAAAAATTAGTGACTGATTTAACTTTCCCTTGGACCCAGGACTCCTCAGCATTAGACTGGTGCAGTTACCTCTGAGTTCCAAGTCAAAACATTTTCAGGTTGGCTCTTAGCTCTGCTGATACTGTGTAAACCTGGGTAAACCTCTTAACACTACTTTGAACTTCAGTTTCATCTTCTGTAAAATGGGAATTATACTATTTGTCTTGTGGTGCTATGAGAATTAAATGTGATAATGGTGAGGTACTTTCTCAACTATAGAGTATAATACATGATGGAATTGAAAACATGCACCCTTTTTATTAACTCAGTTAGATTAAACACATTATGGTTTATCTCCGTCCAGTGTGAAGGGATATGATACACAGCCTAGATGAATTATATTTTTATTTTTCTCACAGTCTGCTAGAGCTGATCATGTTATATCCATACAGCTATTCAAGATCTACTTGACAGATTTTTAGACTAATGTAGTTAAGATTCTTTTCCTTGTTTAAAATTCTACTTTTATCACTTCAGAAATGTCACCCTAAGAACACATGCTGACAGATGATTGAGGGTTCTACTCCAAAGCAATGTAGAAAGCAAAATGCATTCTTGAGGGAAAAGGAAATTAGAAATAGTGGATTTATTAGAAGGCACATAAGCTTTTGTGATCTGTCTATTAGCAACTTCTGTCTTACCTAGAGAGACTTGATTTATCAGAACTATCACATCAATGAATTCAGAAGCAGGAAATATTATAATGTGCATTGCAAGTAAAAACAAACAAACAAACACACACCTCTTGTATAGAGGAAATGAGGTTACTACTATGATCTTGATGGGCAAAAAATAATGTAAGGGGTTTTGGAAACCATGGGTAGCAATATCAGTATTCCTTTTCCATGATATTTTAAAAGTCAAAAGCATTCATTTAAAAATAAATATGGAATAGCATATATTTCTTATCTAACTTTACTGAGGTCAAAGAAAAGTACAGAAACTTATCTGAAGTAGGTATACCAAACACACACACACACACACACACACACACACCCCCCTGCAAAACAAATCTAAAACAATCTTAGTTATCTCTGGGCTCTGTGCTCTCATAAGTATGTTAAAATAAAGATGAGAACATAAAATATATAGAATGAAGCTAGAGCTAGCTATGTTAGGTTGCTCTTGCTTTGGTGACCACCAAAACTGGGAATTCCTCTCAGTGAGAGAGTAGTCTCTTGAAGGCCTTCAGTTAAGTAACTGAATTAAAAAATTATGTCATCAATACAAACCATTCTAGTATATATCAGAAGACCTAAAGAACTGCATAGAGCCATAGGCTTATTTTAGTATGTAGATATCATCTAGCTTATGAATAAACACATCTTTTTCACATATTTATTGTTATCTTGAAATATACATGGCAATATCACAACTTAAAGAAAGAAGTTATTTAACTTGTAAAGGTGATTGATCATGGTTCCTCATAGGCAAAATCAACTAGGATACCTGGAGTCTGTCTTGTTCAACTTTATTGTGGGGAGAAAAAACACTGATAAAGTAAAATTTGTAAAATATATTGTTAGGCTAAATTCTGGATCATAGTTCATAAATAAGTTTTGACAATGTCTGCACCAAAAAGTGATTTAGAAAGTACAAGGACAGTTAAAAACATTGTGAGTTTCACACAACTAGGGTCTATAAAAAAGTACCTTATCATTTGGATAGTTTTGACCTTGAGTTATAATATGGTGTCAGATGACAAAAACACCAAAGAAGCACTATCTGAGATTGATCCAATAGATACAGAGAATACCAGGTTTTTTTGTACGGTAAGATATAGTAATTCAAGAAAGATCATTCCAAGATTTAACTGGGTATAGAAGGGCCTTTCCAGAGGGTTGGTCAATCTCCTATCAAGTAGAAAATTGTGTGAATTAAAGAAGAAAAAAAGGAAGTCATAGTTTGTGGGTGGGTAGTTGAATGGAAAACAGCTTTCTTAGCATAAATATGTTTATTTGAAAATTTTTGAAGTTCTATAAATCCATTCGTTCTCCTGCTTACTCCAATAAGTTCAGATAAGTTTATATATCACGTAGTGATTTTTCTATGTTGCTTCACTGATTCTACCCAGCTGTTGAAATTGCTGCATTGAAGAGAGTGTGGTCTGGGCAAGCTAGGACTGGCTCTGCCTCACTGTGCCATGTGATTCCCTAGGGTGGCAGGGCCATCCAGAAGAGAGGTAGAACTTTGAAACAACACTTTATATTTCTATTGCTAAATTAATACTCAGAATAGAATTGGTTCTCAGTAGGTGTTTGTCTTAATAAATGGCTGAACAAATGAAGTTTTCACTGAACATGTAATATTGTAAAAAAAAAAGAATTTAAGTATAATAATGTAGATATGGAGAATGAACAATGATTTATGCAGACTCTAATGTCTAGTACTACTAGACTACTACTACTACTAGTGAGTTTCCTTTGTAATAGTGATAGAGATATTGAATTACGTTGAAGTAATTTCATTTTATCCAAATATTAAATGCATGTAAAAATAGCTAAATCTGGTTTTAGTTGTAGAAATTTTACAGAAAATTTTCTGGAATTAATAATGATTACATCTAGGTGGAAAAAAGTTATTAAATCTTAGTTTTAAAAAATGAGAAGCTGTTTGGGATCATAAAGACAGAAAGATTAATGAAACATTTCATAATGGAAGTGCGGCCATTAGCACACCTCTGCAAACTCAGTTTGACGTTTTCGTGCATTCATATTCTGCAAAGACTTGACTACTTTTTAGATATTGAGTTACCAAATTTCTTTCTATTATCTTTGGCTTAAAAAGAAAGTCTTATTGAACTGATATAACTTGTTTTTTTTTTTATCTTTTGTCCTTTGATTACACAATATCTAACTATATTCTATTTTTAAAAGTTTAAAGCAGTAAGAATAATACACACACAAAAGAAAGTCTTACTAGACAATAATATTGAAATATTTCAGGTCAAAGCACGTGGGAAAGAGGACCTGAAAAATACTGAGTAGTACACACTGGCCTATGAATTGTGCCAAGTACAGGGAATAAGTTTTTATTTTTTTATTCTTTTCATCATTACAATTGTTTTCTAAGGGAGCACATGATATATTTTCTTCACATATTAAACTTAAAGGCACGTAACTTCTAAGAGATATCTGCTATAAAATTTTCATCTGTCAGAACACTTATAGAAAACGTTTTTGCTTTCTGCTATATGACAACATTTTAATGTGCACATGTACAACGTTTTCATATCCTGTCACCTAATTCCCAATTTGCATGGTAACAACATCATAATATACATAAAAAGAGATATTAAGAAAAAATAACTTGAAAGTGCTTATGATTTCAAAATTGAAGAGCTGCTATAAAAGTATCATTGACTGGAAAACAGCTCTATTATCCCCTTCAGGGAGGGTTGTGAAGAAGACTTAATGGTTTATAAATACTAGAGCTTTTTTCATCCAGAGATACAGGTTGTGTTCCTCTTCTTTTTTCTTACCAAGATCCCTTGTAACCAGTTGCACAGTCATCAAAAGGTGGTAGAATGCTTTCAGTCCTGTAGAAAGGCTATAGAAGTGCTGTTCACTGTGGAGCATTTGTCCTGGATGGTAGCAGGAAGTTCCGGAGAGATCTGTTCAATCAGGTCTTTACACTATTCTATAGATTCCCTATATACTAACACATACTCTCAAGCACATTTTGTGTACATGAATCTCTTTCCTTGCATCCTAGCATCTGGACCATGATATTGTCTTGTTTATGAGGCTTTTCCTTTTACCACTGTAGAATTCTAAACAAATGCCTGCGATCCACTTGTTTAGGTCCAGTACTTTTTCTAGTGAGAGGGCATTGCCTGAATGTGTCAAGAGGAACTGAAGGAAGCCATTGTTCCCCCAATACTCCATGAAGCTTGCAACTGGAATCTCTATTGATAAGAAGAACAGATGCAGAATAAAGCTCACATCATCCTTTCCACTTGATACAATTAAATGCTCAAGTAGTATGGAACTTGAGCCTAGGGCAATCCTTAACATCTTAATATTGACAAAATCAATAAGCATAGGAAGACTTGAAGATCTGATAAAATCAAATATCAAGTACAATTTCTCTTAGAAGTCTTTTTGATCCGCTGTCTAATTGACATAAGTGCTTGTAAGTGGAGATTTCTGCATTCACTTTCTGGCTTGAATCAAATTTCCTGTTGCTAGTGCCCTAATTTTGGGTAGCCAGAGTAATTTTTTTAAGCACATTAAAGTTTGAGAATAATTTATTTGAGACAATTAACCTTGTGTCAAATTTTAATTGTTCTCATAATCTCCAGGGACAGTTATGGGGACCTAGGTTTCTGTATGGAATAGCAGAGCAGCCAGGTACATTTTAATTTCTATGTCTCTCCCCGCAATTGATGATCCCAGGTGCACTTGGTTAGTCTGTCTGAAAGCAATCTTAATCATAGTCAATCATAGAAATTGTATGTTATGTACCATAAAGCCCAATAAAAGACTTCATAGTTTAATGCTTGTCTGCATAATTTTGTTGTTTTCTTTCTTGTCATTTCTAACCTATGTTCATAAATGCTCAAGCTTAATAGTTTGTTCCTCTTACAGCATGATCACTTGTGTAGAAGAAGAACAGAAAAACAGCAACAAGTTTAAAGTTAACTCTTTTACATTCCTTGCAGCATCCATGTGAGTGAAGAACAATTCTGGTAATGAATCAAGTTCTCTAAATATATAATGTGAGATAAAGAATTTTAATTGTGTGTGCCCAAAAATATATGTTACTTAGAAAATTGAAGTTAATAGTGGTTTCTTATTACTATTGCCTCTTCAAGAAGATGCTAATATTTTTTCAATATATTTTCAAAATATGCTACTGATCATCATGGAATATACATTAAATTGCATACTAACTTGTCTTTATCACTTAGTTAAACAGTTCCTTTTTTACTA
The DNA here is from genome assembly GCA_023783475.1 of Daubentonia madagascariensis. Lineage (NCBI taxonomy): Eukaryota > Metazoa > Chordata > Mammalia > Primates > Daubentoniidae > Daubentonia > Daubentonia madagascariensis. The sequence continues at coordinate 30,180,719 of JAKFHU010001035.1, read as the reverse complement.
AGTCCCTTTGTCACTTTTTATGATGTGTTAAATTCAAGATTTTATTGTTTCATTGCAGGTAACATTGAATATTGCTTAATAAGCACTGATCATTTAAATATATGCTCTTAGGACACATATAGTATGTTTCAGATGAGCTGTTATATATTTCAAACTATAAATTTTATGGAGATCAATAAATTCCCTGCATTAATATAATATTTGTTTAGTCTGTGTCATAAACTTTACTTTTTTTCCACAACTGTGACTTTAATAAATTTTTAATACAGAAGCTGTTTTTGGACAACAGTGTTGGATGATCTTGCATTATGCAATATAAAGGTCATTTTCTTTGCCATGCCTATCTGTTGAATGTATAAAATTAAACAACAGTAATATTAATGCAACATTTCAACATAAATGACAATTATGGCAAACTGTTTATACAAAGTTATACTTTCAAATGGTAGAGGATCATTTCCTCTTTTGTTAGTAGTTTTCTTATCTATTAAATGATTAAGTGAGCTAGATTTTTTTGTAGGTTGCTTTCCAGGATCAACATGATCATATTTTGGGGTTGCTCATAGAGAGAACCCAATGCCATGAGTACATCTATTCGTTTATTCAAAAAACACATCAAGAGAAGCTGCTTTGTTCAAAGCTGTAGCCAGTAAAAATGTATTACCTCTGCACTGGCTGCTATAGTCTAGAATAAGCTCATACCTACTGCCACAAGTATAATTTTCAGCAATAGCCAGCAATTGCCACACTGTTGGAAACAGAATCATGAAATCATGAAGCTTCTCTCTTCCTCTCTCTTAAGATTTCTCTCCAGCTCCTCCAATTGGTCGAATCTAACAGAAAGTCATTGTCCAAAGGAGCTTGGGAAACATAGTTTTAGACCTCCAGATTTAGTAGTCCAGAACAATATGTATGGGACTGAGAGATTATAGCTGAATAAATGGCACATAGATGTAGCAATTACAGCATTTATATCAGAAGAATTATTTATTAGGCTGAGGAATTGAGATAAGGACATATTTTCACATTAAGAAAACAATTAAAGTCATATATTAGAAGAAACTGCATTGACAAAAGTAAATATAATCGCAAGACACAATTACAGTGAGAAACAAGGTTCTGAGATGTATACACAGAATGTAGTTACCTAGCTTCATAATCTGGACTGTACACCATTACTCTAAATTGTTAACTGTAGCTGTCATTACACAGAAGCAAAGTGAATAATCTGTGTTTTATATTTTATACTTTTATTAGTTTTCCAATGTTTTCTGTAATGAGCATGTATGATATGCCAGGTTAGAAAAATCATTTCGCAGATTGCATTTGGGTAATCCCCTCTTAGAGATTATGCTAAATGTGCCACAATAGAGTCACTTTTGCTTCCTTCTATGGAACCCAAATGAGTTATTCCAACTTTTACAATGATTGTGATTGTCCTTTCTTCCCTTTTAAAACTAATTTTACATTACAATAAACACCTAGGAGGCTATTGTAAAGAGCAGCCCAAGAAAAAATTACCATGGGATATTTATTTTACCACTGAGAAAATAGTTATTTTTAAAAAGTGAGAAATCAGAAAAGGAGAAGAAAAGGTCCAAAGCACGTTTTGGACAATCTGACTACCTCATTGAAATTCCAAAATTGGGGGAATTATTGATAGGAATTAAAAAGTAGAGGTATGGATTGACCTACCAACTGCTCAGGAAAAAAAGAAGAAAAGTACAGTCAGCCCTCCATACCCTTGGTTTTCACATCTGTGCACTCAACCAATTGCAGATCAAAAACATTTAAAAAAATAATAATTGCATCTGTACTAAACTTGTACAGACTTTTATTCTTGTCGTTGTTCCCTAAACAATGCAGTATAACAACTATTTACATAGCATTTACATTTTATTAAGTATTGTAAGTAATCTAGGGATGATTTACAGTATATAGGAGGATGTGCATAGGTTATATACAAATACTAAGCCATTTTACAACAAGGACTTGAGCATCTGTGGATTTTGGTGTTCACAGGGGTCCTGAAACCAATTGCCCTCAGATACCAAGGGATGACTGTAATCAGAAGTCTGAGAGTGAAAAATTTAATTAAGAATATAGAAACATTGATAAATCTAACTGTGCTCAACAGATACCACAGTCTCTTTCCTAAAGAAATGTACATTATTTTGGAATGAAAATATTTAGTTCTTTAATATACAATAATACAAAGCAAATTGTTTGGTATAGCCTATACATATTATAAGAAGTTCAAGAAGAAAACTTGGGTCAGAGAAGTCAGAATATGTTTTATGGAAGAAGGAAGCAACTACCTGATAGGAGGAAAACAGATAGTTTTAATTATTGTGGTAATTAAAAATAACTTTATTACATATAATCTAACATATACTAACAATAAGTGATTAATATGTGGCTGTTGTGCTACATCCTGTCCAAAGCACTTTAGTTATCCAACCCTACAAGGTGGGTACTGTAATTCCTTCCATAAAATTAGTGAAGACAGAGAGGCATAGCAAGATGGATAACTTGCATCAAGTTACACAGCTAGTAAACTGTGGATCCAGGATTGGAACTCAGACACTTGGACTGTAGAGATGTGTTTCTACTCCCACACTGCCCTGCAACTAGAGTAGTAGGTGTGCGGGAGATTGGAGACATTGCACAATGCAGAGTGTACAGCATGAGTTATGTCCTAACTCACATTTTACCAACCAAATCATTTTGTCACTTGTTATGAACTTACAAGATGTAAATTACACTCTTAATGGCAGATTGATCGATTTCAATCGACTCAGCTTTCCTCAGTGATGAATTCAACTCATGACTGACATAGTTTTATTTTCTGTGGTGTGTTGCCATTTCTCCCAGACACCATTGAAGAAGAAACAAGATTCCTCATATTTCACTGTGCCAAAAATCTGTGATGTTCTGATAAAATACTCTTTCTCTGTGATTTATGTTTATTTCTGGGGAAAAATGCAATAAAATGTATTTCAATTACAGGAACACATAGTGTCATGACTCTAAGAGTTAGAAGTACACACGCACACAATATACGCACACTTTTTAAAATTAAAACTTACATTACTTCCCAAGCTAGATAAGTGAAAAACAGCAATTTTAGCAGTTTTTATTCATTTATGGTGCACTTGAAATGGCTTTCCGTTCCAAATCAAAGATTTTTAGATAAAATTCTAAGATTAATTTTAACCAAAATAATTCTACCCATTTTTTAAAAAAACATTTACTCAGCGTTTGCCTTTTCACAGATGTCAACTGGACATACCCTCTGGAAGCAAAAATTTTGAGGACTGGCCTCACCATTTGATGAAATATTACTAGTGTCAGATGTACTGCTATGTGTTACACTGTTGGTCTCCACAATTGAGCTTCTCAACTTGGAATGGGTGGTAACCCTAATTTTCTTAGTAGTGTTACACTGTAACTAATGCCATTATCATTAAGCATTTGTTGAGTTTCTTCTTTGTGCCAGACTTCAAGGATGCAAGCAGGTACAAATCAGATTCTTTATCGGTAAGGAACTAAAACACAAAACCTGTCAGAAAAATATTTTCAATAAAATTTACAGTTTAGATTCCATTGCAAAAAACTTTAAGGAATATTCCAAACTCTTTGGTTTACTATGACATTGTTGAAGTAAAAAGGGCAGGTCAAATTTCTAGGGTATTTTTAGTTCTTATTATATCTAACAATTTTGATAGATGATTAATGTATATTATCCTGTGTAATCTTTACACAATTCTTAAAATGTGATTAGTTTTATTCCTGCTTTATAGGTGAGGGTGCAGAAAGATTTTAAATAGGTGAAGTGACTGAACTAAAGTCACTCATCTAAATAGGTGAGGTTTGAACAGAGGTGTTTTAACTCCATATCCTATGCTCTTAGGGCTACATGCTTTAAATAAATTAGACACGTTAATGGGACTGAAATCCCTTGTGTTGTGTAGGGAAGAGAGATTCTTAGAGACCTAATGAGAATGAAAATTTCAACTGTAGCAAAAGTCAGTTAACTGAAAGCTCTTCTCATTAGCTTGGGAGGGACACAGACCCAGAAATCTGAGTGTTTAAATGAAAGAGAAATATTACTGATAGAAAGTTGATTAAAAGTTTCGACATTGGGGTGAAATGAATTAAAATATACGTAATTAGTGATAACTTTACACATGTCACACATGATAAACAACATCTTAGAATACAAGATAGATCGAATATACAGTTGTGGAGAGAGGACAGGAGAGAGAGTGTTATTCACAGAAGAAATGACCAGTAACCAGAGAGTGTTAACACGTAATTTCATAATTTCTTTCCACAGAAACAGGGTAAGCAAAAAATAGGTACTCATACCCAGGGATTAGAGCCTACATGCGTTGTTTTTACATTATACCATTTTCTCTTCTAACACAAAATACATTTATGTTTGGCCTTACTGTGATTTCTGGTAGCTCTCCCTGACTTTGACTACTTTTTGTCTCCCTGAATCCTGCTGTTTCTCTCTTTGGACATTTCATCTACTCTATCTCTGATTCCCTCACTGCAGAACTGATTTACTGGATTATGGAATTCACTTCACATTCTTCACTATGATGTCACAGAACTTTGGCTATGAGTATTGTCATTTAAAATTCATCCCCCTCACTTGTCTGTAATTCACTGCAAACTTCTGTGGACCCATTAAGTGTTGCTAAGTTCAGTGCTTCCATACTTCTAACCCAGGTCTACCTTAGATCCACCTTCTGGCTTGCTTTCCCCTTTCTTGGACCTATTTTATTATCTCTATGAAGCTGCAAATCACAGTTTAGAATGATATGTTTTACTTCACATGCAAAATCTTAGCAGAGAGATACTCATTGTATGTGGAATTTGTAATATATGAGTACATTTAAAAATACAACTCATTTGTAGGTCGTCTATATATTTCTTGGCTTATACCTTCTCAAAACCAATTAAATATATATAGTATTTCAAGCTGACTCATACTTAATACATATGCTTAGTTTTATTATAGTTAAGTGACTACATACTTGAATTGAAATTTTAGAAACACATACAGGAAATTAAATTTAAAAATAAATATTATAATCACAAATATTGTTTTATTTTGTATTTTTTATAAAGATTGATGCTTGAGAAAAAAATATTAAGTAGAAGATGTACACAAGATTAACAAATTTTGGGGTATTTGAATTTTCAATGATTATATAGGTAGGTGACACAGATAGGTTATTTTCTAGAACACTACTTGAAAGTTTATAGTGTCCCTTTTACTGGATGTAGTGAATGACAAACACTACCTTAACAGTATCTAATGAGTTTGCAGACATTAAATGTGATAAGTGGAATATCAGAGGAAAAGAAGGAGGTGGGTTGGAAGGGAAAGACAGTTGACTATAATCTTCTCTTCCTGAGAAGATTAAGTGATGATTGCAGATGAATGAAAAGTAAGGACATTTTCAAGTAAATGTGTGGAAAAGTTTGAAAACCATTGTTTGAGGTAGAATTAACTGTGTTAAGGTTAGCACTGGTGAAGGAAAAGATGTAGTCCCTGTTATCCACAATATACTTTAGAAAAAGGAAATTTGGAGGAAAGAGATATTAGGTAGAGAATTCTTTGAGTTACCCACCAATTACTATCACTATTGACCAAAGATTTTACTGAATTTGGGAGGAATAAGAGATATGGAATTGTTTGTGGTGAATCAGAAGGGCTAAAGAATAATTAAGGCTTACAAGATGGGCATTTATGATAAGGAAAAATTTATAACAAAACTCTGGAATGACCATCTACTAAAGGAAGCCCTGTCTATGTGGCTACATATGGCTCCAACTTACAATCACTTATTTGAAAAAGATACAGCATTTTAAAGTATATAATTAAAGACGTGATTTGTATTCTGTTTTATTACCAGTAAAAATTTACTCATGAATAATTTGCCTTATTTATGCCATGAAGTTAAGAAAATCTATGACTGTACTTACTATTAACACATTCAAAAGCAAATAAGCAGATTTTCAATCAGCAACATCTGGAAGGAAAGACTTATTGGAATACCTATGTGTATATACCACAAATGAGCTCAGTTGAAAAAGCTAGGTGAGTCAATTATAAATAAATTCATGTAAAGGGAGACAATAACAAATATTCTAAAATGTTGAATGAGCTATTATTTATATAAAATAAAATATAAATGATAATCTCACTTTGTAAAAGTACTGTAGTCACTGTTAACACCAATAAAATATAGTTGCTAGAAAAATAGTAATATATTTATAAATAAAGAATACATACTGAAAAAGCTCTATCAGGGAATTAATTCTTCACTGTAATTAATGTGGTATAACTAAAGATATATTATAAAAAACAAAATAATTGAGATGGTAGTATGACTATGTCATTCATTCCTATTTATTTTGTATAATTCTTATTTTTTATTTGTAGTCTGTTTTTCCCCCAGTTATCATTTTTTAATTTATTTTTTCCAATCATTTTTATTATGTATTTTTATGATCATCATCAAATCCCTTTCTAAAACAACGTAAATATCCATACATGTTTACTAACCTTTTATGCAGCTAATTATCAAAGAAAAATGAGGGAAAGGTAAATGTAATACTATGGAATGATTTCCAAGACGTAATGTGAAATGGGAAAAATAAAAAACAACAAAAAACTATGCATAATGTAATCCGATTTAATGGAAAAAATATCAAAGAAAGATTGCACAAAATTAGTGCTGAGCTGTCTTCTGAATTGCTTTTAAATCCTGAGGTTACAGAAAAGAACGGATGGAAAACAAATGCTCAGATCAGAAACTATACATGGGAGAGTAGACCAGGTCTCAGAGGCTGTAGAGAGGACTTAATGTTCCTTGAAATATCATAGCCAAAAATACATTCAATCCAGGCATTGTTTTTGTTAAGAAGTAAAAAAAAGGTGAAATTTATATTTTAGATAACCCAAACCAGAAGCATATCAAGAGAAAGGCCAATGTTAATTAGACTAAATTGAAAGTTACTAAGAAATAAAATAATCAAGGAAATAATAAGGAATATGTAAAAAAACCAGAAATAAAATAATCAAATAAAGTCTAAGTATGAAGCAACAAATGCTGCTCATTTTGAATAGGTAAATAGATTTATGGTGAAAACATTGGTGATTTTATAGCTGATTACTTTTATTTTCCTGTGAAATGAGTTTTCTAAGCACAAGAAGTCTGATTAGAAATCGCTTCCATAGATAGTTTAAACACTAATTATGGAAGGAGAAGAGTAGACAAACAATTCCTAAAAGTGGAAGTTTTGGAATTTTCAGCCCAGAATATATGACCTTTAGGTATTAGATGCCTGTTGAATGCTGTCCTGGTCACTGGCTAACTTCTCCTTCTTGTGGAGACCAAGGTGGTGGTTAATTACTCAGCAGTGATGGGAAAATGTCCCTTCATAATATTTTAAGCCTTAGAGAGAATATGTTTGTAATGGACTAAATCAAGAATAAGGTTTCTTTATCCATCCATCCATAGTGGACACTTATGTTGTTTCCATATCCTGGCAATTGTGAATAAAACTGTGATGAACACGGGAGCACAGATATCTCTACAAGGTGCTAATTTCATTTCCTTGGGGTACGTGCCCAGTAGAAATATTGCTGGGTCATATGGTACAATTTTTAATTTTTTAAGGAACCTCTGCACTGATTTCCATAAAGACTGCACAAATTTAATTTTCCACCAACAGTTTACAAGGGTTCTTTTTTCTAAACACCTTCACCAACACTCATTGTATGAGCTGTCTTCTTAATAACAGCTATGGTGTGAGTGATATATATATATATATATAGAGAGAGAGAGAGATTTGGGGAGCGAGAAAGAGAGAGATACACTATATATATTTACACAATATATACACACACACAATAGAATATTATTTGACCTTGAAAAAGTGGAAGATCCTGTTATTAGTAACAACACGGAACCTCAAGGACATTATACTAAGTGAAATAAGCCAAACACAGAAAAAAAAAATACTACATGATCTCACTTATATGTGGAATCTAAAATAGTTGAATACATAGAAACAGAGTAAAATGGTGATTACCAGGGGTGGGAGGATGGGCTGAGGTAGGTCAAAGGGTACAACGTTGCAGTTATGTAGGATAAATAAGTCTAGAGATCTAATGTACACAGCATGAGAACGATAGTTAATAATACTGTACCATATACTGGAAATTTGCTAAGAGAGTAGATTTTAGGTGCTCTTTCACACACACACACACACACACACACTCTCTCATACTCACAAAGGTAACTATGGTAACTATGTGAGATGATGGATATGTTAGTTTGCTTAACTGTAGTAAAAACTTTATTACGTGTATGTATATCAAAACATTGTGTTGTGCCCCTTAAACATATACAATACAAATATATTTGATTTCTTCTATTCTTTGAGCACTAGCTCTTTGTTCTATTTTCCTTGGACACAGACAATGTTAGGAGTTTTGGGGGTACCAACACATTCATCTCTGTCTCTCCAGAGGTTCACTGTCCCTTCTCCATGACAGCTCAACCAGAACACTCTATCTTCTTCTGCTGTGATTTCTCTATCTTTCATTCATTCACCACTTATTTATTGAGTGCCTACTGTGTGCCAGGCATTATTGTAGGTGCTAGTCATAAAACAATGAACAATGCAGACAAATTCCCTACCTCCAGGAATTTTTCATTCTGGTAGAGTAGACAGACAAAATGACAATGTTTGGAAGCATTCTGTTTCCGTTGCAATAACACTGCCTTTGGGCTAGACAAAGACTTCCCAATCTTAGCGCAAATCACATTTTAGCCTGGGTAATTCCTTGAGTGAGGGCTGTTCCGTGTGTCATAGGAATTGTGGCAGCATTTCTGTTCTCTACTCTATTGGATTCCAGCAGCAGCCAAAGGTTGTGACAAACAAAATTGTTTGCAAACATTGTCACATGTCCACTGGAGAGCAAAATAACCCTGAATTCAAAATCACTGGCTTAGACAACTCATTGGGGCTCCATTTCAAAATATTCACATTGTTATGTTACTCCAGTGCTGTGTCAGCATCTGCTTTTAGTTGATACTTCTTTTTATTTCTGGTCTATACATATGAAGAAGTCTTTCCAAGACTATAGTTTTGCAGGCCAAAAGGACCTCACACCTGGAAGTAGATGCTCACCTAGCAGAAATAGTGTAAGAAGTTTCTGGCAAAGAAACTGTTTGCTTCAATGTTACATATATTTCACTCAGATTCTGCATGTGAGTACTGCATATTGATAATCGTTTGCTTTCTCTGATTCATAAAATGGTCACTCATATTTTTGTTGTGTACTCCACAACTTTCTTGCTAAATGCATAACTTTCTATAGGCCTATTTCTTGGTATTTATCTAGATAATACTGGTGACTTAACTCCACCCTGAACTATAAATTGTTTTCTATATTATAAAGGCTTATGACTCCTTGCTTTGTCAAATACCTCCTTATTGGCTTAAAAAGGATCAAATCAATGAAGAATTATCTGTATCATTCTTCAGAAACTAGATTCTACATCTCTCTTTGTGGCTTATTGTGGTACTGGGGGTGTTGTGGACATTGAGCTGCTCTGTGATGGAAAATTTTCAGATTTTTTTATGATTTTTTGGAAAATTTTGGAGACCTGGCTCTGTAAACATTTCTAAACTAAATAATCCTGTTTCTGACTATAGCCCTTTCCATCCTCCTTTGGTTGTCCTTAGGAAAATAATTATTGGCAGGGCTTAAATTTCCATTACCAATAGGAAAAAAGAAGCTAAATGTATTCTTCAATTATTAATATAAGCAATAGCCAAGGTTATATTTATAGTCTGTCAGAAAACAGTATAAGCTCCTCTGCAATGTTGCTTAATTTAAACCCAGCACTAAGTGATATTTACATATGTATCACCCCAGTTGTCTCTTTCTTGGCTTTGTGCAATCAATTTTGCATGCTTATCATTTGTGGGCATGTTGTGGCACAGACTCCACTAGCTTACATGCCTGTACTGAGCACATTCCAGGTTTTCTTGTACTTCTTTTTTTTATTGAAGACAATTGCTAAATGAGAGATCTATTCTCGGTGAGCCAGACTGAATGAAACCATTTTTTTTGTGTAGCCACCTAGAAGCAACATGACCTGAGAAGGTCCCACACTCACACATGCATGTACACACACACCACACGCACACACACACACACTCATCTACTACACAATTGATTCAAGAGCTGAAGAACTTTGCTTATAAAATAGTATCATAACCCTCCTGTTGAATCAGGCACTTGGTTCACACGTTCCCTTGAAATATATGATTAAAGACTCTCATACATATTATTAATAGAAAATTTCCTCCTTGGAAGAGTTATATTACTATTTTGCAGTTCATAAAATACCTGAGAATTTTTTTAATAGAGGAATTTTCAAAAAAATGGTTGTGAAGAGTATACAACCCAGTGGGGCCTCACTGAGATGTACTTTAAGCTATACTGAGCACTCTTTTCTATATGCTCCAGAACATGTTAGTTTTGACAAAAGTTTCAGGAAAACATGTGGAACTCCCAGTTGTACTCTGATCGGTGCTCTCTGACTAATGATCATGAAATTGTCTTCCTAGTTCTTCTCTCATCTGCAGTAGGTAACTTCTAACAGCTCATTTAGCTGTAGCAGAAATGGGCTTGCAGCTTAGAGGAAAATGACTACTAGGCGACAATAGACTTTAATGGCTGTCTAACCCCCTTTGAATTTCTGAAGGGTTTTCTGCACTTTGCTAGCCACTTTATCCTGAAATACATGAAGACAACAAAAGAATGACAAATCAAAATTGCAGATGCTTTTTTTCCTTTCTCTCATTTCTTTCATTTTTAATGCAGATGATGGGATCTTTGGGACTTAGAGCCATATTTGACAGCATTTTCATGTTTACTTGAGACTGTGAGTTATGCTAATATTTGGATTTAAGGCGCTCTTTCCAAGAATAAGTCACTTATAATCTATGTATTTTTTAGGGGCTAAGATGTGAATAAACAGGTTTTATTGTTTCTTTCTGATGATTTACACTATTCTATATGTATATCTTTTTTAAGCAAAGACTCAGCTTTTTTCCTGATTTTATCAAAAATGGTTGGCTATATTTCTGATTTTATTGCGGCATTGCTGACGAGTGTGTAGGCAAACAAAGAAAGTATTAAAGTGAAATCTCATTGTTTATTTTAAGAAATAAAAATTCTCCAAATACATAAATAACATATCTTGTGAATTTATGGTAGGAGCTCCTTCTTTAGCATTTGTCTCACAGCTAGTTCCCAACATTCTGTGCCATCAAGATGTGCGATAAATGACTAGTGTCTCACTGAAGAAAACAATCAATTTCATAAGCTCTTCTTAAAGAGTAAGACAAGCCCCACTCTCAAGTAAAGATGCTCTGTAGTATTACAGACCCTCAGGTTATTTCTTCTATTGCATAATAAATGTTATTACAGGTATTATGCTTATAAAAAGATCTTAAACAATTCTAGATAACATGCAGTTTTCTTCAGTGTGTCAGATTAAAAAAAAAATCTTCATCCCTCATTCCTACATCCCTGTTACCACCCTCTTGTTGCCCAACCAATTTCTCTTTTTGTGTAGTGAGATCTGGGATGAGAATGGACATTGAGAGCCAAAAAATGTGGACAGAATGATTAATATACTCACCTCTTTTTCCCTTCATGGCAAAGAGCATGGAGTGTGGTATCATCTCCAAAGTAGAAGGCAGCTTGAAAGGTTGTTTTAAAAGCATCACAAGACGATTTGCTAAGTCCACAGGACTCAGGAGCTATTTCTTTTTCTCATCCTCTTTGTGATGTTTTTCCATGCAATGGGAATGGTACTAAGGGTTGACATAGTTGTTAAATTATCTTGTTGATTTTTGAAATTCCTTCCCTCTTCCTTCTGACATGTTTAAGTCCTGCAGATTTTTTAAACTCGCTCACTTTACTGACAAATACTGTCCAAACTGATCTCTGCTTTGCCTGAAATCTTATAGGACCTCATATATTTTTTTGGTTAAAACACTCATTTGGCACTTAATACACTAACCTGAGAGCTCCCAGAGGGCAAGCCTTACACTAATATGTCATTTCTGGTATTTATTATCATATCCAAAAATGCTGAAAAATTCTAATCTCAGATCTGTTAACAATAAGTTATATAACTTAATTTATCCAGATGTCAGGTTCTCCATAAAAAAATAAATAAGTAAAAAAATGGAATATGCAGATTCCAGTTATAATATAACAAAGAGGCCATCAGATTATTTCTATTCTGGGCTATAAGAACTGGCCAGATATCATTCATTAATGACATCAAAGAAAATCCTACTTTGTAGAAAAGGATAAACTGATAGAATTTTATCAGTTTTAAAATGTTTTTCTTTGTATTTGGACTTTAAAATGAAGGCATCTGCTATCATTTATCCTCTACCGAGTGCTAGTAGATTACCATGTGAATAAAAATGTGGCAAATTAATATTGATTCACAAAAGTAGAAATAGCCAATGATGTATAATCCAAACTGCTTGAAATTTTTGGTAATCATGAGTGTTTGTAAGTTTATTGTACTATTAAGACTTGATGTCAGATAAAACCTATTTTCTTTACTCTAAACTCTGTCACTATGTGAGAACAAAAATTCAGAATCTCTGAACCTCTCTAAAATGAAGAAATAATGCTACCTCCTCCATTTTGTATTGGATCTGGCACAAGTAATTTATGTGTGCATAGAAATACATCAGGATAAATAAAACAGGTCAGCGTATTTGGATTAACTCACTGGGTAAAGACAATCTAAAAAATAAAAATTTCCTTAAGAGCATAGATAAGAAGACTATGATTGAACAGTTTACACAAGACCAAAGTTGCCACTAAAAGCAATGAAAAAAGCCAAGGAAAATACATATTAAGATCTATTTGAAGTCATCCAAAGCTACCGAGGTAAGCAACATCAAGAAACCAAGATCCCGGTGAAGCGAAAGCCATAAAAAGTTCAACATTTTGTCATAGTCTACCACGTAACGGAATTTGCTGAACCTTAATACTAGGTGAGAGGCTGAGAAACCAGGCAGAGTATGACTGCCAAGACCCAGAGAAGTGAGTAGACCTTTGTCCACCTGACAGTGTTGGAGTACAAAAGTCCCAAGGCAGGCAGGATTTGAGAGGCCACATCTAGGTGGAAAGGGTGGTGCTGAGAAGTGAGTCAAATCCTCTCTGCTTTTTTTCCCTTTGTAGCATTTATTTAATTCCGAAGGTACTTGAGGAAAGAGATGAAGAAACTAAAATACTTGAAAATCAATACAGTTATTATGAGTCTCATGGTCAAGAAGAGACAAAAATGGGAGTTTTTGACAAGCAAAGAAGGAGGGCCGTTAGTAAACACTGAATGGCTCTCAGTTGAGATCTCTGAGAGCCAAACTGAGGAGCTGGGGAGGGGGCAAATAGAGGTACACAGAGTTCCCCAAAACTCTTTGTTCCCCATTAGCAACAAAGCACGGATGGTCCAGATGTAGTTAAAAGACTAGACTTACATTTGCGATTAATATGTCCAAGAACATAGATAATAGTAATAACAGGAAGAATTTCAGCAGAGAACTGTTGTTTAACGGAAAACATAAACATGGAGATTATTGAGTTAAAAAAGCAATAATGGAAAGTAATAACAGATGGTGTTACCTACAGATTAGACAAAACTGAATAGGTGATTAAAATAATAAGTAAAATAATAGGTCAATAAAAATAATCTGGGCTAAAGGAGGAGAAAAACATATGTGGGCAGTACAGAAGAAAGTGTAATAGACATATGGGGTACAGAGAAGAAAACTACAGTTCGTGAAATTAGTATCCCGGAAAGGAAGGGAATATAAAGGCAGAAGCAATATTTGAAGCAATAATGGTTAAGAATTCCCTCAACTTGTAAAAACTCTCAAGCTACACAACTAAGAAGTATTATGAATCCCAATCCCATTAGATATGAAGAAATTCATGCCTAAGATTCCTGTGAATCTTAACGACAGAAAACAAAGGGAAAAATCTTGGATGCAGAGATGTACAAGGGCACTGAGACTGACAAATGGGTTTTATACAGAAACAAAAGGAGTGGTAATACAATGGAATGACATTTTTTAAAAGGCAAAATAAAATAACTGCCCCAATAGAATTCCATTGCAAGTGAAAATATCCTTTAAAAATAAAGATGACGTAAAGATATTTCCATTCAAACAAAAATGAAAGAAGTTACCGCAAGCAGATCTGCACTTAAAGAAAAAACACTGAAAGAGAATTCCTTAGACAAAAATGTGATTTATCAAAGTATGAAGCTAAGAAATACATAAGGGAATGAAAGCTCTAGAAAAACTAATTAGATGGGTATATATTGATTGTAAAAAAACAATAATATTAATGGATTTGTAAGCATAAAATATACGTGTAGTTAAAATACGTGACAAAATAACACAAACAGAAGAAGAGGAATAAATGTAGTATATGTATTTAATGTCATCACATTTTCAGGTCAGAGGTAAAAAATTTATTTCTGACAAATAAGTCAAAGTTGCACATTGTAACCACTGAAATAATTGTAAAAAATGCATAGCTGACAAGCTAATTAAAAGAAAATGGATCAATAATAAAATAATTAATTCACAAGGAGAGAAATATATAAAACATGTAGGACAGATAGAAAAATTAGTAAAAGCTAAATATAAAACCAAATGTGTCAAACAATACATTTAGTATAAGTAGACAAATGCTTTGATTAAAATACAATATTAAGACTAAATTAAAAAAAAATGTTCAAAATTACTGACAAAGACACTTTAAATATAGTGACACACAGAAGGTTAAAAGTAAAAGGTTGGGAAAAGATGTATCACACAAAAGGAAAGCTGGTCTGTCAGTAATAGAAGCAAAGTGGACACTCTGACAAGAAATATAATAAGAGAAACTTAGCAATAGTTCATAATGATACAAGGGTCAATATAATATAAAGACATAATAGTGTTATATTTGTATGCACCTAACAATATGGATTCAAAATATATTTTAAAAATTAACAGAATTACACAAGAAATGACAAATCTGAAATCATAGTGAGAGAATTTAACAGAACTTTCTCAATAACTGATAGGGTAAGCAGCCAAAAAAATAAGTGAATGTACAGAGAATGTAAACATTGTGATCAAAACAGTTGCCTACTTGAAATGAATAGACTACTTCCTTCAACAATGACAGAATGTGCAAACTTTTCAATGGCATGTACAAAACACATCTACACAATTTTGGAAAATGTTTTGTGTGCCCTTGAAATAGTTATGTGTTCAGTTATTTCTTGCAAACTAAGAATGCAATTCTATAAAATCCATAAGCCAATAAAGAAATAATAAGTGGAGTTAGAAAATATTTTAAAATAAATGATAATAGAAATATCACATATCAAAACTTGTATGTGACTAAATCTGTGCCTAAAGAAAACTTACATCTTAAAATTTATATATTTAAAGAAAATTTATAAATATCTATTACATTTAGGTATGCACTATACCAAGTGAGAAAAAGAAGAGAAAATTAAATTCAAGGAAAGTAGAAGGAAGAAAATGATATGGATAAGGGTAAAAATCATGGGAAAAGACCCCAAATATATAATAGAAAAATTCAACAAAGAGAGAGAATGTGAGAGAACAAAGTAGCATTACCAGCAGTGAAAAAGGAGAGTCCTTAAAGATCCTATAATATTGAAAGTAGAAGTGTATAATTTATGATATTTTGCTGATAAGTTTGAAACTCTGCATGGAATTGACAACCTCTTAGAAACACACAATATATCAAAATTGAGGCTAGAAGAAATAAAGTAAATTCATAGCATTGTATTAAATTCAACAGTCTCAGTCCATATATCTTTTCTCATGAATTTTCCCAAATATTTAAAATGGAGAAAACATTAATCTTATGTAAAACTTTCCTCAGCAAAGAAAAATACATACATTTACAAATCATTTTAAAGGGCTATAATACCTTGTTACCAAATTATGGCAAGAATATTTTAAGAAAGGAAAGAAAAATTATAGGCCAATTCCTTTTATGAAAATACATGTTGCAGCAAAAGCAGTTGTAAGAGAGAAGTTTATAGCAACACATTCCTACATCAAAAATAAGAAAGGTCTCAAATAAACAACCTAATGTATAAACCTGAAGGAAATAGAAAAAGGAGAACAAGTTAAGCCCAAAGCTATTAGAAGAAGGCAATAATAAAGATCAGAGCAGAAATTAATGAAATAGAGACTAAAAAAACAATAGCAAAGATAAACAAAACTAACAGTTGGATTTTGAAAAGAAAGAAAAGTAACAAAACTCTAGCTAGACCAAAGAATAAAAGAGAAAACATACAAATAAATAAAATCAGAAATGAAAAAGGAGACATTACAACTGGTAACACAGAAACACAAAGGATCCTAAAAGTCTACTATGAACAATTATATGCCAAAAACTTGGATAACCTAGAAGAATTGGAAAATTCCTAGATACATACAACGTATCGAGACTGAATCATGAACAAATAGAAACTCCAAACAGACCAATAATGAGAAAGGAGATCAAATCAAAAGTCTTCCATCAAAGAAAAGCCTAGGACCTGATGGCATCACTGCTAAATTTTACCAGATATTTAAAGAAAAATTAATACAAATCCTTCTCATACTCTTCCAAGAAATTGAATAACAGGTAATACTTCCAAACTCATTTGATGAGGACGGCACTACCCTGTTACCAAACCCAGAGGAGGATACTACAAGGAAGGATAATTACAGGCCAATCATTATCCCTGATGAACATAGATGCAAGAATCCTCAACACAATACGAGTGAACTGAATTTAACACAACATTAGAAGAATCACTCACCATGATCAAGTGAAATTTATCTCAGTGATGCAAAACTTGTTCAACATATGCAAATCTATAAGTGTAATACACCAAATTAACAGAATAAAGAACAAAAATCATATGATTATTTCAACAGATGCAGAAAAAGCATTTGACAAAATTCAATATCCTCTCATGATTAAAAACAATCAAAAAAGTAGGTATAGAAGGAATGTACCTCAACATAATAAATGCCACATATGACAAACCCACAGCTAACATCATACTCAATGGGGAAAAGCTGAAGGCTTTCCTCTAAGATTAGGAACAAGACATGGATGCCCACTCTCACCACTTCTGTTAAACATAGTACTGGAAGTCCTAGCCAGAGCAATTGGGAAAGAGAAGAGATAAAAGGCATCCAAATTGGAAAAGAAGAAGTTAATTTGTCTCTGTTTGCAGATGGTATGATCTTACATCATTAAGAAAATCCTAAAAACTCCACCAAAAAGCTGTTAGATCTGAAAAATGAATTCAATAAAATGGCAGGATACAAAATCAACAGACAAAAATCAGTAGCATTTCTATACACTAACAAGAAACTATTTGAAAAAGAAACAAGAAAAAAAATCCCAACGACAATAGCAAAAAATAAAATAAAGTAAAATAAAATAAAATAAAATAAAATAAAATAAAATAAAATCCTTAGGAATAATCTTAACCAAGAAGGTGAAAAACCTGTACAATGAAAGTATAAAACACTGATCAAAAATTGAAGACATAAATAAATTAAACAATATCCCATGTTCATGAATTGAAAAAATTAATATCATTAAAATATCCATACTACCCTAAATGATCTACAAATTCAATGCAATGCCTATCAAAATTATGGTGATATTTTTTCACAAAAGTAGAAAAAATAGTTAAAGTTAATTAAAAAATTAGATGTGAAAATGTGAAAATTCTATACCTAATGCCAGCAAATCAATTTTAACAATATTTAAAAAGCTTGATATATCTTGACCAAGTAGAGTTATCCACGAAAGATAAGTTGGCATAAAATTTAAAAATCATTTAATATTAGTTACCACACAGAATAAAGGAGAAAAAACATAATTATCTCTACAGATTCAAAAATGGCATTTGATGAAATTCAAAATTCATTACATATTCATGGTAAGACTCTTAGCAAAGTAGGAATCTAAAGAAATTTATTAATCTGGTAAGTTATCTATAACAATCTGCATTAAGCATCTACTTGATAAAATATTGAATATTTAGTGCAAAATTGGGAGACTATAAAGATGCCTACAACATCACTTCTGTTCAGCATTTCACTGGATATCTCAGCCTACACAATAAGGAAAAAGCCAGTTTTAAGTATTTTAAAGCAAAAAAAAACCCTTTTTTATAATTTGCAGGTGATAATTTTATACATGAAAAATCTAAAAGTGCCCGTGAAGAATTTGTTAAATTTCATAAGCAAATTTTAAAAAGTCAGTGGATATAAGTCAATATAACAAATTCAGTGGTATATCTATATATTTGCAACAATCATAAAACTATAAAATATTGAAAAAAATCAAGAAAACTTACATAAATAGAGGGATACTATATCCTCATCAATTGGAAGACTCTTTATGGCATGTCTATTAATTTTACTTATATTTGTCTATAGGTTCTAATATACAGATGCGATTCCAGTCAAGATCAGAACAGATCTTTTGTAAACTGACAAGTTAATTCAAGTTAATTTTAAAATTTTCATACACCTATAAAGAGCCAAGAATAGCCAAGACAATATTGAAAAAAAAGATAACTTTTGAAGAGGACAAAAGTTGTCAGGCTTACACTATTATGTATCAGGAATTATTTTATAGGCCTAGTAATTAACGAAATGTAATTAAGCAAACATAACACAAATAGAGCAATAAAACAGAATAGAGAGTCCAGAAACAAGCCATAACTTTTATCATCAATTAATTTATGGCAAAGGTGACACTGCGATACAGTGGTGAAGGAATGTCCTTTATAATAAATGTTGCTAAATGGATTGTATATCTGTTTGGGAGGAGACAAATCTTGACCTCATTTCACACAATACACAAAAATCAGTCCCAGATGAACAGATCTAAATATGAAAGGTAAATTGTAAAGCTTTTGAAATAAACATATGAGAGTATCTTTATGCCCTAAGAGTAGAGTGCAATCATTCATAAAGGGCACTTAAAGGATCAACTATAAAAGCACAGCCTGATAAATTAGACTTCACTAAAATTAAGACCTATGTTCATCAAAAGACACCATTAGCACATAAACCCAGTCTAATCATGAGAATAACATGAGATAAATCTTAACTGAGCAGTATTACAAAATACCTTACCAGTACTCATCAAAAACTTGTTAAGAATATTATCAACAAAGCCTGAGAAATTTTCACAGTCAAGAGAAACCCTAAGGAGACATGATGTCTAAATGTAATGCTGTATGCTGAATGTGATCCTGGAACAGAAAAAAAAGGACATTTTATTTAAAAAAAAAAATAAGGAAATTTGAATAAAATAAAGACTTTAGTTAATTATAAAAGGTAATTGTATGAAATTTTTGAATGATATCTCTAACAAACTCGACTTGATATCAATGTATAGAATATATTATTCCAGCACACATAGAATATGTCCAGAAAATGGCCATGTACTGGCTACAAACAAAGTCTTAAGAGATTTCAAAGAATAGTAATAATACAAATTACTTTTTCTGTCCATAGTGCAACTAGGCTAGAAATCTATACTTATGAGATAATGAGAAAAACACTATGTGCTAAGCAATGAAGAAATGTAGAACTCAAAATAGGTAAGTCAAAGATGAATTAATAATAGAAATTTAAAGTTTTTAACTAAATGATAACAAAAATACCACATTTCAAAAGTTTTGGAATGCAGTTAAGATAAAGCCTAGAAAAAAATACAAGCTTTAAATGAGTATATGAGAAAAAGTAGAAATGCTTAAAATTAACTAGTGAAGTATCAATTAAAGAAAAACATATATATTTAATGGAACTTGTAATTTTCATTTTGCATATTGCATACACACACAAAAAAACTCAAGAAAAATATGTCAAAGGCAATAAAAAAGATACAAGTACACACTAATAAAATAGAAATCAAATAATCAATTGAAGGAAAGACTAATCCTTTGAAAAGGAGCACAAAATTGACTTTCAGCAATACTAATCATGAAAGAAGAGATAAATCTCAAATTAACAATGTTACAATTAAAACAAGGAAAAATAACCGATGTTACAAATTTAAAAGGTAGTAAGAGGATTTAAGGATAATTTCATGCCAAAAATTTGGAACTAATAATGAAAAAGATATATCATTCAGAAAATACAATATCAAAACTGATTTAAGAAATAAAAACTTGAGTAACATTAAAGATATCTAATCAATGATCAAAACTATTTCCACAAATATACTTTAGGTCCAAATGGCTTCACTAGTGAGAGGTATCAATAATTAAAGAAATTTAACTCTGATGTACACAAACTATTATAGGAAACAAGAAAAAGGTATGGTGTTAAGAGATTATTCCAATTAAATTGATTTCAAACACAGATACATTTTGTACAGAAAAGGAAAACTACAATTCCATTCAAGCACATTGATGTAAAACAAAATATTTGGAAATCAAAATCTAAGCAATATATAAAAAGGCTCATATTATAACCAAGTTAGAGGATTGATTACAGAAATTAAAAGATGCTTTAACTTAAAAAAATCCATTAATATAATCCACTAGATTGACAAATTAAATAAGTAAAGTCATATAATTATTTTAATAGCTGCACAAAAATTTTGAAAAAATTGACATTCATTCAAAACTCTTAGTAAAACTAAGAAGAAAAAGCACCTTTGTGGTTCAAAAAGAAAACATATCTTATAGGATGAAATTTATTAATGTTCCATATTATTCCTCAAAGGACATCATGATATCTAGTCATTTTGCTACCTGAATAAATTTAAAAACTAGTAATCTAATACAATCTCATTTTATAGCAAGCATTTCTCCTTCAAGAAACTCCAACAATTTCTTGCTTGTTCTGTCAGGTTCTTGCTTCTGTTTCCTAAGGATGAATGACATAAATATCTATGAAGAGAAAAAGCTCTTGTTCATTTATTTTTTCAAGTATTTATCAAAGTTATTTTCATTTTCTTTTGTTTGTTTTCTCTTTTGCATAGAATAAATAATTTCTATGCTCTTAGGGAAAAATAAATGAATATTTGGCTATTTTGCCATTATAAATATAAATCCTCTGTTTACTCTTATCTGTTTTTTAACCCTCATTAGAGCATACATATGATTGCAGTTGATTGCTTCTCAACTTCTTTGGTCATATCTTAGTTTCCAGAATCATTCATACCTGAAAGATGGTACTTTCTAAATGAAAAATTACTGTACATTTTAAGTTCCCATAAAACTGCATATTAGATTACATAAAGGACATATGTGTCCCTCTACCAAAATATATGAAGATAGAAATTAGATGGAAGCATGATACATGATATAGCAGACAAGAGGAAGAGCAAATCTACAAGATTGCACTAGAGAGTATCGTATCTAGAAGAAAGTCTGTTTATACAGCAGAATCTAAAATTGCTTAGAAATCAAGTCAGTATGTGTCATGAAAGGGCTGAAAACAGAAAATACATATGGAGCAGTTAGAACCCCAGGTCTCCACCTCCACCTTGCATAATCAGATGGCTATCCACACTCTACACTTGCAGAACATGAAGTCTATTCTCAGGAGAAATTGAACAAGAGAAATTTCTGATTTCAAGACATTTGGCCCAAAAGGTGGGAAAGAGGTGTCATTATGAGAATCTTTATGCTGAAAAGTGGGAGGTTCCAGTTTACTCCCCAGCTCAGCTCCTGAGCACTAACAGAGACTTATGTTTTTCCAACACCCTTACCCCTATCTCCAAAGAGGAGATTATCATATTCTTTTCTAGTAAACTGTCTCAGAAAGAAAATCCAGGGATCCTGCCATCGGGATGACTTGAGATGAAAAGCCTTGCCACAGTCCTATCACTGGAATAAAGTAGTTAGTGGTTTATACACAAGACTCATATACCCAGAAGTTTTAGTACAGATTCTCATATGTACATTCTTATATGTAAATGAACAGAGGTCACCAGATATTTGAAGAAAGTCTCCATCATGAATGTCATAAAACAAAATAAAAAGAGAAAGGAATATTAAAAAATCAGAGTTAATGCACAGAGAGATGTCTAAAAGATAAAGTTAATGTGCTGAGAGAGAGAATAAAAAATATGGGATTCATGAAAGAAGGACAGAGAAATAGGAAATAGAAAAAGGAAATAAATAAATATGTAAGAAAATTATTTATAAATGACACACATGCCTCTCAAGAAAAAAGCTGTCTGCCTAAAGTTCAGCAAAATGAATGAAAACAACGGATCCACACAAAGGTACATACTCACGATATTTTAGAACCCCCAGGGACATACAGAAGCTCCTAAAAGCTTCCAGAGGAAAAGCAAATTGATATATATGTATTTTGAATATCGTACACAAAGCATATGGAATAAGAATCGTCATTGAACCCTCTATATAGCAAAATTGGAAGCAATGTCAAAATTTTTGAATGAGTTTGAATTTCAACCAAGGTTTCAAGTGGTAAGTCTCTAAAATGTGTCCACCTTTTATTATTTTTCAAGGAGTTAGTATAGGTTGTGCTTTGCTAACATGAGGCAGTTAAAGAAAAAGAAGAGAAAACAGGGGAACAACCCAGAGAAGGGATGAAGAAACTTCTTTCTATGATGGAAAGGGAAAGCCTGTGGTGATACCTGTGTTGAAAGCCAAGAGAGTAATCAACCCAACTGGAGCAGGACAGTTGGAGGATGCTCTAGGAAAAAAAAAAAATTATAATCTACAGGATTTTTATAAAACTGTTAGAGGAAGCTGGCAATTAATTTAGATATGCAAAGAAAACTAAACAAATACAAAAATAAAATGAAACTATAATTAACTCCAGAAAAAAAATAACTGCAGAACAAAATATATTCTAGAAGACAGCAGTAAACAATATTTACAAAGATGTAATGCTGGAGACACTGATTATAGATTTAACCAAAAGCAAATACAATAGTGGAAGTAAGTGAAATTGGATCATCACCTACCATATCAGGCAGTCATTTTATAATGTTGAAAGGTAAACACTAAGTAGATAACAGTATGAGAATAGTATTTAGAAATTCAGACTATCTGCATTTAATACTTTTCCAAATACAAATAAATCATGAAGATAAAAAATGAAGTAGGGGCATATGAATTGTGAATAGAGAATAAATATGGTACCATTTTACTTACCAATGAGCTGTTTCTTCCTAGGATACGTTATTTGCCAATAAAAATTATTTTAAGAAAACTTTCTAGTTCTTATTATCTTGTTAAACTTTCTACAAAGAAGGACACATTAGCACACAGTAAGAAATAGTTCAAATATCCCATATTTTAAAAACCTGCTAAACATTTATTAATATTAATATATAGGTAAAAGAAAAATACATTTATAATCATTTGTGCCTTGAACTTAATTCTATTTTACATATAATCACAAATAGCTGTCTGCTTGTTTTTAATACATACTGAATTTTCCAGGAATGAAACTACTGTGTAACTGAAGAGATGACAATGCTCTCTGTGGTATTTGCCTAGCCAATACAGGACACCTACATTAGTCTATATTTTTAGCTGTCTTCTTCACAATGATGTTTTGTATGATGGATAGTAGTATAGCATTGACCAATATTAAGATATACAATAGTTTGTTTTATTATAAATTACTTTCTTTTTATTTCTTATTTATACATGTTAGGATCTCCTACTGTTAGCTTTTCATTTATTTGTTTTTTTTATTTCAATAGATTTAGGGTATACAAGTGTTTTATGTTACATGGAAGAATTTTATAATGCAGAAGTCAAGGCTTTCAGTTTACCCATCACCAGAATAGTGTACATTGTACCCAACAGGTAGAATTTTATCCATTTTCCCCCACCGTCCCCCCTTCTTAGTTTTCAATGTCCATTACTCCACTTTATGACAATATATGCCCCTCATTTAGCTCCCACTTTCACTTATGAGTGAAAACATGGTATTTTCTATTCCTGAGATACGTCACTTGGGATAATGGTTTCCAGTTACATTCAAGTTGCTGCAAAAGACATTATTTCATTCTTTTTTATGGCTGAGTAGTATATCAAGTGCTCACATTTTCTTTATGTACTCATTAGTTTATGGGCACTTAGGTTGCTTCTGTATCTTTGCAATTGTGAATTGTGCTGCGATAAACATTTGGATGCAGGTGTCTTTTTTATAAAATGACTTCTTTTCCTTTGGGTAGATACCCAGTAGTGGGATTGCTGGATCAAATGGTAGGTCTACTTTTAATGCTTGGAGAAATCTCCATACTGTTTTTCATAGCAGTTGTATTAGTTCACATTCCCACCACAAGTGTATAAGCATTACCTTTTCACCACATCCATGCCAACATCTATTGTGTTTTGACTGTTCACTAATGGCCGCTCTGACAGTGGTTAGGTGGTATTTCATTGTGTTTTTAACTTGCATGTCCCTAATGATTAGTGATGTTGAACTTTTTTATATATATATTCTTTGGCCATTTGTTTATCTTCTTTTGAAAAAAATATGTTCATTTCTGATTGAGCTTATTTGAGTCCTTTCTCTTCTGTTTCTAGTTAATCTAGCTAGAGGTCTAATTGATTCTGTTTATCTTTTCAAAGAACTAACTTTTGGTTTCATTGATCCTTTGTATTATTATTATTATTATTTTGGTTTCCATTTTGTTTAGTTCTGCTCTGATCTTTATTATTTCTTTTCTTCTGCTAGCTTTGGATTTGGTTTGTTGTTCTTCTTCTAGTTCCTTTAGGCATGTCATTAGGTTGTTAATTTGTGATCTTTCTGTCTTTTTGATGTAGGCATTTAAGGCTATGAAATTCCCTCTTAGCACTGCTTTTGCTATATCCCAGAGATTTTGGAAGCTTGCGTCATCTTTGTCATTCAATTAAAAAAATTTTGATTTCCATCTTGGTTTCATCATTGATGCAAGGATCATTCAGTAGCAGGTTGTTTAATTTTTATGTATTTGTGTAGTTTTGAGAGTTCCTCTTGGAATTGGTTTCTAGTTTTATTCCACTGTGGTCTGAGATACATGATATGATTTTGATTTTTATGAATTTGCTGAGACTTGCTTTGTGGCCTAACATATGATCGATCCTGGAAAATGTCCCATGTACTCATGAGAAGAATATATATTCTGTAGTTTATGGATAGAATATTCTGTAAATGTCTTTTAAGTCCATTTGTTCAAGTCCTGTTTGAGTCCAGTGTTTCTTTGTTGATTTTCTGCCTCATTGATCTGTCCAATTCCATCAGTGAGGTGTTGAAGTCCCTGAAAATTATGATGTTGCAGTTTATTTTCTTGTTTAGATTTAGTAGAATTTGTTTAATAAATCTGGCAGCTCCTGTGCTAGATGCAAATATATTTAGAATTGTTATATCTTCTTGTTGAATTGCTCCCTTTATCATTATATAATGACTGTCTTTGTCTTTTTTTTTTTTTTACCATTGTTTATTTAAACCCTATTTTATCTGATAAGAGAATAGCTTCTCCTACTCACTTTTGGTTTCCATTTGTGTGGAAAATTTTTTTTCCACCCTTTTACCTTAGGTCTATGAGAATCTTTGCAAGTTAAATGGATATTTGGAGACAATATATATATGAGTTGTGTGGTTTTTTTTTAATCCATTTAGCCAATCTATATCTTTAAAGTGGAGCAGTGAGAGTGTTTAAGTTCAATGTTAGAACTGATATGTGAGAAACCATTCTGTTCATCATGTTGATTTTTACCTAGTTGCTTTCTTTTCTCTCTTGTGTTACTGCTTTATAAGAGTTGTGAGTTTCATTTTCAACTGTTTTTATACTGATGGGTACAGATTCGTCTGTTCTATGTATAGAGCACTTCTAAGTACATCTTGTAAGTTAGGTCTAGTGGTGACAAATTCAATTAGTGTTTGCTTGTCTGGAAAAGACTGTATTTCTCCTTCACTGATGAAACTTAGTTTTGCAGGATCCAAAATTCTTGGCTGGCAGTTATTCTGTTTAAGAAGACTAAAAATTGTACTCCAATCCCTTCTGGCTTGTAAGGTTTCTGCTAAGAAATCTGCCTTTAGTCTGATGGGTTTTCCTTTGTAAGTTACTTGGTACTTTCATCTTGCAGCTTGTGGGACTTTCTCCTTCACTTTGACTTTGGCCAGACTGATGACTATGTGCCTTGGAGATGTCCTATTTGTAATGAATCTTCCAGGTGTTCAATGACCTTCTTGTATCTGGATGTCTAAATCTCTAGTGACACCAAAGAAGTTTTCCTCAATTATTTCCTCAAATAGGTTTTCAATGCTTTTTGCTTTTTCTTCTTGCCCTTCAGGGATACTTATGATTCTTATATTCACTCACTTTACATGGTTCCATATTTTGTGGAGATATTGTGATTATTCATTCTTATTTATTCCTTTTTCTACATTTTTGACTGACTAGGTTAATTTAAAAGCCTTGGCTTCAAGCTCTGAAATTCTTTATTCTACTTGGTCTAGCCTGTAGTTAAAACTTTATACTGTATTTTGACATTCCCTAAATGACTCTTTCATTTCTAGAAGTTCTGTTATATTTTTTCTTATATTGTCTATCTCTTCAGTGAATTTTTCATTAATGTGCTGAATTATTTTTTTCATTTCTTCGTGTTGGTTTTCAACTTTCTTGTCAATCCCATTGATGTTACTTGCCACCCATATTCTGAATTTCATATCTGACATTTCAACAATTTCCTTTTGGTTGGAGTCCATTGCCGGAGAGCTATTGTGATCTTTTGGGTGTGTCAAAACAACCTGTTTTTTCATGTTGCCGGACTTCTTACACTGGTTGTCTCTCATCTGAAACCTCTTCTTTCCGTTTAAGACGGATAGCTTTGCAGTACACCTGTTCTCTGCTGGGAACTCTGTTGCTCACTGAAGAGAGAGAAGTCTCTAGGTGGCGCACTTGAGTCCTACTCTGGAAGATTGACCGGGCAGGAGATGGGTGGGTGTACTATGAGTCTTTCATACTGCTGCTGTCCTGCATCTTCCCATTCCCCAGTGGTTGTCATGGGCAGTTGGTATGCAGTGTGAGCACTCACCCCGCGCAGGTTCGTTGGCCATGGTGGTGTGCAGCAGCAAGCATTTGCCCTGTCCAGATCCAGTGGTGGCAGTGTTCATCAGCATGAGGTGGCCTGCACTTGCACTGCCCACATCCGTCAACAGCAGCAGGTGGTCAGTGCACGGTAGCACAAGCATTTGCCCTGCTCAGTCCCATCGGTGAAGGCATTATCCAGGTGATGGTGACAGCCACTGCACCACTCAGATGGAAGTGGCGGGTGCCTGGGCTGCAGGCCGTCTCTCCTTCCAGGTCCCATGGCAGCTGTGGCTGGGTGGGGCTGCCCAATTGGCAGCAGCAGGCACTGGGTCCGTGGGTGCCTGCTCTGCCTGGGTCCCCTGGAAGCTGTGAGGATGTGTGGCACCTGCCCATGAGGCACGCAATAGCGCCGGTCTTCCCCCCAGCCCCAGCCCGGTGCGGCAATGGGGAGGCAGCAGCAACGGATCTGACCCCTGGGTAGACACATCGCTCTGGGGCTGGGACCTTGAAATGCCACCAACTGCAGCACCCAGGGTTCATAAGCCAGCGGGATCTCGCTGTGCCTTCTCTCCAGAACAGTGCCGCTGCACAGTCTCCAGTCAGCTCCCTGTGTCCATTCAGAGGCCTGCTGCCGTGGAAGTGGCCCTCCCACAGCTCCAGTTGCAACATCTGCAGGGGAAGCGTAGAGCCCTGGGATTTCTCTCCTCTGTCCCTTCGCCGTGTGCAGGCGCCTTTCCCGTGTACCTCCAATCCTGCTGAGCAGGTCACCCCACTTCCCTCTCCTTCACTTTGGGAGCCTCCCAGCGCCTCTCTGTGGATTCCTAGTGCGCTTTCTTGGACGATCAAGCTGAGGGTGAGTATTTACTCACTACTTTTGATCCTCTCCATGAAAGCAGTGTGTGCAGGCTGCTTCTAGTCCACCGTCTTGGCCCCCTCATTCATGATAGCTTTTTAATTGTACATGTGGGGAGATTATATTATCTCTGAATTTAATTCAGGATACTAGAGAGGCATTTGCAAAACATCTGCTATAAATAGCTGAAAGCCAGTTGTTTTGTTCTGTTAGCATTGACTACTGCACGAAGATAACAACTAGATACTCTTTTTTACCACATGGTGTTTCAATATCCCTTCCTTTCTGACTTACCTGAGATAGTCCTTGAATAGCAACACTAATCAGCCATAGTGCTCTTTCATGTTGATTATGGAATCCTTATGCAGCACTCCAAGCATCCACCTCCAATTTATTCAAATTAATATGTAAGATGGAACTTATTTGCCCCTTTTGAGTAGAGGTGTGCCATACCATATATTCATCATTCCCTCCTCTTGAATCTGCTATACATTCTGAGGAAATAGGATTTTCTAAAATAGTTCTGAGACATTAATTTAAGAAGAGAAAATTTTATGTTTGTTTTTTAAATTCTGATATAATTTCATTGTTTATAGATAATATTTCTGGTAAATTACCATGAATTTCCCTTTTTATGCAGAACAAACCATGACAAACTTCATGGCATAAAACAACAATCATCTTATTTGCTTATGATTCTGTTGGTCAGCTGTGCCTGACTTCTGGTCTAGCATTACTTCCACTCTGGCCTTGCCTACAATCAGTTGGTGGCTTACCCGAGGCAAGGTGTTCCACAATGGCCTCCCTCCCGTGTCTGACAGTTTTCAGGATTATTGGCTGGGACAGCTTGCTTTTGCTATAGGTATCTCTCATCCTCCTCTAGGCTTATCTTTCCTTGTATAGTCATCTCAGGGTTCCAAGAAGAAGCAAGAGAGAGAAAGATCAAATGTTGAACAACTTTCAAGCTTCTGCTTGCTTTACATTTGCTAATATCTTACTGTCCAAAGCAAGTCACATGGTCAAAACCAGATTCAAGGGCTTGAGAAATAGACTCCATCCCTTGAGAGTAGCTTCAAAATATTACAGCCGTGTTTAGTTCAATATAGCACCTTTTCCTGAATTCCTAAGGATTACAGAATCTTTGTTATCTGATATATATATCCATAAACACACACACACACATACACATACACATCTCACAGCTAATTTCTACCCACATTCAATTTGATGATCCTTGTTTAAATTTTGAATTTAAGTTAATTTGTGTATCAATTAAACACACACACATACACACGTACCCCAATCTTTCAAAGGAGCAGAGTCAAATTTTCTAGAGGGTTTACTTAATCATTAATTTCTGCCCCATTATTAGTTCACATTTGCTGAATCATACTATGGTTTCTCTAGGCCAGATTAAACCCCTGCAGTATAAAACCAGTTTAAGACTTAATTCTTTACATGGGTCAGCAGGTACATTTATTTTGAGGGGTTTAAATATTCCCATAAAAAGTACGGGTGCAATCATTATAGGCTGATATCATTGCTGGCATTATGTTGGTCACTTAGCTAGCCATGCCAGACAAATCATAGCTAGCTAAACATAATTAAAAAGAATTCATTATGTTTTTCTAATCATTTACATGAAGAGATTCAAATAAAATCTCTCTTTCAATGCAGATACATTTAGGAAGTTTATTAAATGTTAATCTGATAAAAAATAGTCCTGTGAAACACTATTTATAATACACAGGTCAAATTGGATTTCTTACATACTTTTCATATCTAATGTATCTAATTTGTTTTTTTGTTTGTTTGTCTGTAACTTATTTATGCTTGGTTTAGTCCTTTGACCTCACTGGAGGAGCTTCATAACTCACTCCACATTACCTTAAAGTCAAATGCTATCCAGGATGGACAGCACAGGCTTTCCTTGGATAGTAACATTTCTCTATGTGGCCATAAATAGCATTTTTATATACCTAGAATTCCAGAAAAAATAAAGGGATGGACTTAGTTTGTGCTTCTATTCCTTTGAAGAGTAAATTAATTTTGCCATTCTTTCTGACTCCCATTTGACTATAGATAAAACCCAAAAAGAATATGCTTATTTAATAGAATTTAACGCCAGGAAAAAGTGTCACTTAAATTAACTTGACTATATTTTTTTACATTTGAAAACTATGCCTGTCATTCTGCTTTTATATAAAAGAGAAACATATTCTCTCCTGAAAGATGACAAAGTATCATTTGAAATCCAAATACAACACTTAGAATTAAGCTGAAGTTGTACACATTGAAGGGCTTGTTTTATAAGTCAATTAAAATGACCTGCTCCTATGAATTGCTATTGTTAAAGAAGCCACATCACATGTCCTAGATTGCAATTATTAAATATGAAATTAAAATGAACTAAGAATGCAAAACATATTTAAGACAGTTTTATCATAAACCCAAATAAACATAACTATTTTTAAATTATAGAATTTCAAATTCTGGTACATATATCAGTGCAATGTATAATAACTAGCGAAATTTAATTGTTTTCACTTATATCACTATTTCAAAAATATGTATTGAAAATGAAAAAAGATAGTCACTGTACATAGTCTTTGATGTTATAAGTCATATAAGGATATCCCAACAATTAGTTTTGACAATATTTTCAACAGGAAACTCATTAGATTATAATAATAGGTAGTATGATTTTTTTACATCAAAGAAATGATGACTGTTGTAAATTTTGGTATCTCTAATCCATTAGGAAAAACTCCTCAGGTAAAGTTTTTATTTTATAGGTAAAGAAAAATCAGTTATATGATTTTTTATTATGGTTTCAGAGCAAATTGGAATGTGCTTTAGGATTGACAACTTAATTTGGCTGGTTTTTTTTTTTCTCATTTTCACATGTAGAAATTTTTACTGTGCATTTAAACCTTTGGAAAATTGCCAAAATATAGTAGACAAGTCTTCTAAATGAGGTGTAGGTTGATGATTGAAACTTCAGGGTTAAAAACAGGGCCACAGAGGCCCCAATTAACATCTCTAGATAAATAAATTCTTGCTCTCAAAGTGGTTTGAGGGAGGAATTCCAAACTTCCAAACTTCTGAGCTGAGCAGAGTTGGAAGAAGAGAATGAATCAAAGATGCATGTGCAATCACGGTAATTCAAAACTTTGTGCAAAGGTTTGCTAGTGTCCACTTGAGCTAAGGAGGAGTGAAAATATAGTATTAATAAATTTTTAGTGCTGAAAGTATGAAATTTACCTTCAAGATGAGAGAGCAAATACATTTACCATTTGGATTATTTGCACCTGCAGCTTTTTGCCCTTAAAATGCTTCTGTCAGAAATTACTTTTTTTTTCAGTAGTACATGAAATTGTCATGGAAAATGAACTTAACTTTACCTTGATTATTCTTTTAAAGATGCATATATATTGCTACAGTCATTCTTGTGAAATTGGTTCCTCATATACCTCATTTTATAATACATAATACCCTAAAGTAGCAGCTCAGGGAATGAAGAACTATGTAGTTTACCTTGGTTTAGGTCAGGCTGACTTCACATTATCAGGAACAAGTGGGGACAGAAAAGAATAAAACTATAAGCAGCTTTGCAGCCAATATAGAGAAACAGGGGATAAATGTCCATTAGTCACACTTAGGCGATTATACCATTCACTTAACTTCTTTTATTTTTTTGTTCTTCCTTTGTAGAAAGCACTGTGAGCACAGTACTTGCTCTCAATAACTTCATAGTCTAGTGTGGAGGAAGAAAATGCAAACTAATGAATCCAGGCAGGAGATACTAGTAAAAAACCAACTTCCAAATTGAAGAGTCTTACATGCAGTCTTCTGAAGGTCTGGGCTACTCTCTAGGGCAGCTATCTTCCAAGAGATGTCTCAGTATTGCAATTCCTTATCAAACTGTGATTCTACTACTACCTCAACAGAGAAGGGAGAGAAATGGAGTTGGGCATTGACAATTAAATGCCTCCACATAATGCACTTTCTCTAAGAGTTCATTGTACCTTGCAAGGCACATGGCCATACCTGCCTTCAAAGGTGTGGGGGAAGTACATTCTACCCATAGCCTAGAGGAGAATACCCCTATTCACTAATAATGTCTGTCACATTAATAATTATAAGCAAACTGCCAAAAGTGGTGCAAATGGAACTTTTTAAATATTATAAAAGCGAGAGGAGGTATTGTTTTAGAGGACAGTCTAGGGATTTATCTTGAGGAATGATTAGGCATTAGATATGTGAAAATGGCAATTCTGGGTGAGAGAAATGATGGCAGAAGTGACACAAAATGACAGGGAATGAAGAGTCAGGGTTTAAAGCTATGAGAGCTGACTTGAAAACTTTAATTTCATCCTAAGGAACTTGGAATTTTTCTTGTAGGAACAGGGACGATCTCTGGGGTTTTAAGGAGAGGAGTAAATTGAAAATATTTTTCATAGAAAAATTATTTTTGTTGGAGAAGAGAGGATGGATTTGAGAGGGATAAGACTGTTGGGTATTGCAGTTTAGGCTGGACATGAGGTGACTCTGAAGTGTATCACGAAAGCATTGACGCTGGAGATGGATTTAAGAGGTGCTAGGAGGTAGAGACCAACATGGTATTGATGGAATCCTATCTATTGGGAACTGTACTGTAAATAAAAACATGAAGAGACAATTTCTCTAATTTTTAGTAGCTTATAATCTAGCAGGAAATCAGACATATAAAGAAACAACAATGGTAACACTGTAAGTGTTCTGATAGGCAACACTCCTAAGAGAAAGCCACAAGAGCATTGTGACCTCAGATTCTGGAGTCATGCCAACATTTTCTGCCTTTTTAATTAACATACCCCAGGGATATTTTTTGGCTTTCTTCATTTTTATTTCCAAGTATTGACATTGAACTGTTTTATACATGTCTAGCAAAGAATATGTTCTTACCTGCATGCCAATTCATTCTGAATCACCTTTTCCCACAAATTCATCCTGAATGCTATTGTCATCTAGAATTACCACACTTCTGAAATAAAGAATTCAATAAGCCTCATTCTCCAACCACATCCTTGGATGATGATATTTGAAATCTGCACACCACATTTGTTGGTGGGAGATAGGTTGGGATGCAGTTAAAATACATGTTCCTTAAGTCTTTAGCCTTTTAATCTGAAAGACCAGCTTTATTTACACCACATATTATTAGTGTACTCATCATACATGGAGACAAAATATAATACAGAGGACATTACCATATTATTCCTGGTCTTCATTTTTATGTTTTTTATCTTTGCAGTCATCTGTAATAATTTCTTCTGAGACCCACTGCAAATAATTTCACATTACTATATCCTTTTTTGTGTGTCTGCAGTGATGTCTGAGGAGATTCTGAAATCTCTCTGCTATTTCCTTCCCTGCCATTTCTAAGTTCTGCTAACCATGTAAGAGCATTAGAGCCTGAAGCAATTAGCTTCCTAATTATTTTCCTAAGCAAATAAAATGTTATATTAACTACTAATTGAAATAAACAGGATATTATTTACGGCATGGAAATTACCCATGGTAATACTATTTAGTGTAATGAGAATTGACCTAATTATGCCCCATTTTCTTTAGGCCATTAACTTATGATCGTGTTAGCTTTTATATCGCCACTTTAAATTTTAAGCTCACAAAGGGCAAGAAGCCCATCTAAGTTACTGTATATAGCTAACACTGCAAAGTCTCATCCATTGGCTCATGCTTCTTCGATGGTTTTGGTTTTGCTGATAACATTGAAATTATTTGAAATTTCAAGTATTAGGGCTAATTTATCACTAAAAAGGGCTTGCTATAAAAAGAATTTTATCTACTTTATTAGATACTAATATTCATTAATAAACATTAATTTTCCTAAAATGTTTATATAAAGAGATGTTGAAATTCCATCTAAAGTTTTCAATAATCACCAAAACACATTGATTAAATTTATTTTCATCTTAAGATTTTTTCAAAACTATTTTGAAATAAATATGCTGTTAATTCTCCATAATTAAAAAAATAATCATTTCACTTGTTTACAGAACCAATCTGTTCCTATATAAGTAAATTTAAAAAAGTTGTGCTATTGATACAGTAATGAATTATAAAATCTGATTCAAAAGAGCCCTTGGAAGCAATTTCTATTATAAATATGAAAAACTAAAGCCACAAGAGGTCAAGTGACTTTCTCAACATACTTTGACAAAGAGAAGCATTGTTCACAGGCAAGACCTCTGGCTTAGATATTAGAAAGCCCTAGTTTTATTTCTAGCTATGCCCAATATTTGTTACACATCAGTTTTCTAATCTCTTGGACAAAAGAGATGGAAGGGCTGCATGTTTAAGTTCTTTCCAATTTTAAAAGTACAAAATTTTAAGTTAAAGTCACACTAGAATTTAAAAGAGTAGTCAGTGACTGAATTCCTGAGAGCTTAGAGAATCAGTGTCAAACGGGGAGAAGTACGGTCAGCTTACTAGCCCTCCATATCCACAGGTTATACATCCACAGATACAAATGACTGTGGATTGAAAATATTTTAGAAAGCAATAAAAAATAACAATATAACAAAAAAAATACAATTTTTTAAAACCAATACAGTATAACAACTATTTATATATTTATATAACATTTGCATTGTATTAGACATTATAAGGAATCTAGAGATAATTTAAAGTATACGGGCGGATACGATAGGTTATATGCAAATACTATGCCATTTTATATAAGGGACTTGAAGATCCGTGGATTTTGTTATGAGGGCGGTCCTGGAACCAATTCTCCATGGGTACTGAGGGACAAAGGTATAATAGTTAACATTGGCAACAGCAGGACAGGGTAAGCCAAGAGTGCTAGCACTGGGAGGCAATTAGACAAAATGAACAGGGTTGTTAGGAAGAACAATGAATGTGAGAGAGAGATCAAGTTGAAACCTGGAGACCCAGGTAGGTCAGTGCATACAGGAACTGCTGGATAAGAAATTCGGAGGCCACTGAAACCAGAGAGCATAGAGCAAGAAAACCTTGCAAGATCTTTGGCAACCAGAGACTCTGGATCTCAAGAGGTCTACATAACCAGAATAGCTATACTTCAGGAGCTAATTATGGAGTTAATAATGATTCTAGGACTTTGAATCCAAGGTCAAAAGTAATCTCAGAGGTGGACAGTCCTGAAACTACTGCTAGAGAGCAGAGGATATGGATTAGAAACAAGGTGGAATCTAACATGGGTCCCCTTCCTCCAAATATATATATATAATATATTACATATATAATATATTTCACTTCCCATTAAACAAGACCTGAGCCAAATGGAGAAAAAGTGAGACAATTAAATTGCTCCGAATAGAGAGGGGATATTAAGATTGGATTGATGATGTTCTTGTAGAAAATCTTGATGACTCACAGTTACAGAGGAATTTGAAAAAGGGAAGAGGACCTGGTGTTCCAGAAGGGATGTTTGAAGAAGATTTTTCTGAGAGATACTTCACACAATTTGTAAAATGCAGCCCTTATAAAAAGATTTAATAAAATATCCATTTCTCATTAATGCAGAATGGGCACTTTGGGCACAAGACAAGGACAAATACTGCCCTTGTGTGTCCAGTCCTACTTGGACTCTGAAAATATTCTCTACTTCTAGGAGACTGGTTCTCAAGCAGTGTTTATAAATAGTAGTCTTTTGGAAAACTTATTGTCAAATTACAAATGTCTTCTGCAGCACACAGTCACATATAAACACACTGTGTACAAACACACCCCATATCCTGACAGAGCCACACCAGCACAGTGTAATGATTCTGATATCCCTTTAATATTGACAAAAACCTACTCTAAGAACTACTTTCATATTTATCTCTGCTCCATAATAATAAACATGTTTTAATATGCTCACCATAATTTTTTTACTCATTGTTTAAAAGACTTTTGTCTCTTAAGCTATCATTTGCTGTACCTCATTGCAGATAATGGACGAGTTTAATTCTAGTTACAGCTGAAAGGATGCTGGTAATTGAAACTCTCAGGTATGGAAAGGAGGGCAGGTTCCACCCAAGTCCTTCCTGCATGGACTTAGATCTGTGTGCACCTGAGAATTCTCTGGCTCTTGCCCACAGCTATGTTTCCAGCTGGGAGAAGTACAGCTCCCCTTGGCAAGAAGGAAATATTTTCTACTTTTCAAAATGCATTATCTGTTCTGCTACAGATAAAGCAGGATGTAAACCTGACCCACTGGCAGCCCATCAGGAGAAATTTATCTGGAAACTTCCCCTGAGGAGCCACAAAACAGCTGAAAACAACAGCTGAAACCAACACCTGAAAAGAAAGAGAAAAAACAGGTTTAACTCCTTTGAGCACTGAGGTGTAGTAATCAACTAGAAATACCATTCTCTTTAGCCAGTCCCCTTCACTCTTCCTCCTGCTTCTTCTGAGAGTTGAATGCTAGCCTAGGTATTTTCTCTCAAGATTCTATTTCTATTTAGCACCTTCCCCCCATCTTTATTTACAATTGCATGCTTTGCTTTCTCCGGTTCATATATCCATATTCCATGGTTTTCCAGTGTACAATCCTCTTCCATTCTGGCAATTTATACCATTTCCTAAGTCATATTGTCTTATGTATTCCTTGCCTTGAATCCCCACTACTACTCCCGATAATTATAACTTCCTTATTTTCTGCTGAAACTATTTCCCTAAAACAATTTTCTCATGTGTAGGACATCCCTCTTGTTATTTCTTTCATATTTTGGTAAAAAAATGGAGAGCATTTTTCACGTATTCGATGCTGCTTTAGATTTTAGCACTACCAATATTATTTTTCAGCCTTTTTCCTTTGAAATATTTCCTCATCTGCACTACCTACTGATATCATCCTCTGCTAATGCTTGTTTTTATTTTACTCTCACCCAGTTGAATGCCTCTAATGTGTGAGATATTGTGCTTTAAATACTGCGTGGGCATTTATATTAGTATAAGATAGAATATAGATAAAGCACTATGGGATATCAGAAGAGGTAGACATTTCTTTTTGTTTGAATAATAAAAGAAAGCTCCTAAGAAGAGGAAACAGTGAGATCAAAGTTGGGCTTGTAGAATAGAAGGGAAGGGGAAACACAAGGAGCAAGGGAATGAGGTTTAAAGGCTTAGAGCATGCCCCAAGAAAAGCAGGCAGTCCAGGCTCACATCAGCAGATGCTCAGTTTTGAGAGAGGTATGTGGAGATGATAATGACAGTATGCAGATTGGGGTGGGTGCTCAGGGAGAACGACAAAAGGAAGAGGACAGCTAGCAAGACAGTGGAGTTCCCTCCTCTAGAAGGTGAGAGAATGGAGAGGAGCCAGGTCAGAGGACAATTGTAGATCAAAACTCAATGGAAGATAAGAGTTTTATTGAGAAATCTCCTATCAAGAGGATCAAAGACTGAATATAGATCAAAAGGATTATGGCTTGAAAAGAAGTTGTTGGTTTGATCCTTAAGAGGTCACTAGTACATTTCAAAAGAAGCATTTTGTACAGTCAAAGGGACTAAGTGCAATAAATTAAGTAGTGAGTTGGTACTGCATAAATAATTCATTTATTACTAGGAGAATATATAGACTATTTTTTAATTAGTGAAAAAAGGGGATTGAATTAAAGTTTTAGGAGCTTACTGAGTTAAAGAAGGAGTGTTTAAGAGTTAAAGGTAAAAGAAGAATAAAACAAATCTAAGTTATCAATTTTGTAATCTTTTTCTAGACCCCTACCTTTCTAGAGTGAAACGATTCTTGTTTGTCCTTTAATTTCCTGAATTCTCTTAGTTTTATAGAACCTGCATAATGAGGAAATAGAGAAATTGTAAGAAATTCAAAAAGGATAAAATAACATTTTAAATAAAGACGTGAGCCAAAGTGAGAGCTGAAAGAGATAAAGCCTTCTCAAGCAGATTTTTCAAAGTGTTTTCAGGAACTGGGAATTGTAGATGAGTGATTTGGAGACAGCTATAGTTTGTGAGGCATTGAGAATAAAATCAATAGGTACAGAGACTTTTCAAGAAACATTGCTGTGTCTTATGAAGATGCCCTTTCTTTGTGAAAGAGCATCTTTTTTTTTTTTACAAAAAAGTTTCAGTAAAAATTTTAAAGTTAGCCATTATTTTGAATGCTAGATTAATTATTCTATAATAGCACATCCTGCTGATAATGGAAAAAGTGGTTCTGCTATATAGTGTTTACAGAGGTGTCTATGCTGTATTCAGGTATATATTAATATTTCTGTGTGTACCCTGCATTTAAATGTGTGGGTAATTTAGTAGAGAAGATGGAAAATGCAAAAAGAAAGAATAGCTAATAAAGTAGTCAGGAAGCATGAAATAAGAACATAAGAGGACAAACCTGCAGGAAGGAGCGAAACTCTATCTTTTGAGACAAGAAGGAAGATAGAAAAAAGTTAGAGAACAAAACAGCTAAAGATTTTCTTGCGGAGAAATGGATGAATTGTCATCTATAGAGAATGAGGGGTTTGGAGGCTTCAGTAAATGAGAAAGGATTGGAATAGGCCTGTTGAATAACGTTGGAAGGAAGTAAAAATTTGTATAGAACTATTGCCAAGCAGGAATGTGAAACTTGATAGGGAAGGAGAAGATTCCATTCTAGGGAATCTGATCAAATTGTCTTACAAATCTCTCCCACAGCTATCATCATGGAGAATTAGAAGGAGGAGAACTTTCTAGTGTAAACTTCACAATGAACTATAAGCAAGGACATGCTAAAGGTAGTTGGCAGTCTGCTATTAATTACTGGTAAGTGCTTGGTTCTAAATTTCCACAACTTCACGTATAAACTCCCGCATTTTATTCTCTATGGGGTTTTGAAACTGAGTATAGCGATAGGACAAATGCAGTGAGGAAATCAAGCTTGTAGAGGTGAGATAAGGCAAGAAGGAGCTGATGCCAACTGATACAGGTCCACATTTTCAGATGCATGAAAAAGGAAGAAGGAAGGAGGAAGGAGAAAATATAGTCCGTAAGCAAACAGATTTAGGTAAGCACAACTTTATTGTGGATAGAAGTTTTTTACATTGATATAATCTAAACAAATCATTCAAACTGTGAAAATCCTGGAAATAGCATTTTCCAATCCTTAAGTGTTCCCAATGTACAGTAGTGACCAGAGATAATGAATACCATGTATGTTTTGAATCTTTAGGGCTGGAAAGTTGAGATTTCATGGACCATTGCCCAATGCACCAATAGTAAAATTCCACTGGTGGAATGACTATATCTTCATGCTTATCATTATGTCTTCTTTAGAATCTGGCACATTATATTGGGAACTCAAGAACCTTAATAAATAATGATTACAGTAAAATGAACTCTGCCAGGTCCCTATGTTTTACATCCTTTGGAGTTCAGAGTTTTGCAATTTTCCTTACCTTTTTCTTTACCATCACCTTACTTTTAAGTTTGAAATGCTCCTTAATCAGATAATCATGTGTTTTATACTAAACAAATCTTACCTCAGACTTTTGACAGCCTTATAACCTTGCTCTGATATCATCAGTTGATGAATCATAACTCCAATACTATGTTCATATGAGAAAATTACCTCAGATATTTGTAGTAAATGCCAGTGTTTGGGGAGTTTGTGGAAGAGTGGTGATATTGCTACAAATTACAAAAATATTAATAATAGTAATTTTGAGTCCATTTTATATAAGTTAATAACAATTATAAGTGTTTACTCATGCTAACACAAGTCAGTTTTGCAATCTTTTGAGGGAAGTCATATTATTGCCCCCGTTTTACAAATGTACACAAGGAATAACTGATGTATACAAAGACTCTTCAGCAGCTCAGATGGTTCCCTTTACTTCCTGCCTTTACTATGTGCTAAGTGATGGTGAAGGATGGATAGCCACATCCTCCTCTTTAACACTAACCTTTAGAAATGTTTTTAAATTTATAGAAAAGTTGTGAAGATAGGAAGTTCTCTCATATCCCACATCAATTTTTGTATATTGATAACATTTTACATTAGTATGGTACAACTGTCACATCTAATGAATCAATACTGATACATTATTATTAAAGTTCATACTTTATTTAGATTTCATTAATTTTTACCTAATGTCTTTTTTATTTTCTATTCCAGGTTCCCATCTAGGATCCCACACTTTAGTCAGATATCTCCTTAGGCTCCTCTAAAGTGTGACCATTTCTCAGTCTTTCGTGATTATTTCAGAACTGGTTTTGAGGAGTACTGGTCAGGCATTTGTAGGATGTATAATGTCTTTTGGATTTTGTCTGATGTTTTCTTATGGTTAGACAGGGGTTATAGATTTTTGGACGGGATACACAAAGGTAAGGTTCTTTTCTCATTATATCATTATCAAGGGTACGTACTATCAACACGATTTATCACTGTTGATGTGGACCACGATTTCCTGGCTGTGGTAGTGTTTGTCAGGTTTCTCCCCTCTAAAGTTACTTTTTTTTTTTTGCCTTTCTCTACTGTATATTTTGAAATGAAGTCACTGTGTGTACTCTGCAGTTAGGGAGTTGGGGCTGTATGCAACCTCCTTGGGTACAGAGTATATACATAAATATTTTGGAAATCTGCATAGGACATTTGTCTATTATCTCCTATTTATTTACTTGTTATCCCTCCTTTATTGCCTTCTGAATCACTTATTCAATTATTTATTTATATTGGTTTGGACTTATGGATATTTATTTTATACTCTGTTTTATATTTCAGTACTAGACATTATTTACTTTCTGGCTTAAATTGTTCTAGCTGTGGGCACTGGGAGCTCTGTCACAGTTTGCTCCTGTGCTCATTTGACATACAGTACTTTCATTGTTGTATATTTCGTGTCCCTCTTTGAAGAGAGAGGGCACTTAATATAGTCTCTCAATTCTTATATGCCTATTTAGAGGATTATTTTAGATTATCTGTGTTTTCTATGTCAATAAACAGCAATGCACAAAGAAGCACTTAAGCTAAATGAATATTTATTTCCATTTGATGCCTACTATAAGCATTTGAATGCTGCATTATGTTATTTTTTTCCATTTAGACCTCACAGTGTGTGTGTTTTATAAGCACATAAATACTTAATGCTTGAACCTGCAACAAGTCTTTGCCTGCTGTATTAAAAAAATGTGAATTTAATAGACAAGGAACCTTAATTACATTACTTGATATAGCAAAGAAACTTGGCATTGTCTAATACTTGGATAAACAGCCACCACAATAATCTTTATACTGCATCACTTAAAAAAGATTTTTAAATATACATAATTTAAGTAAAAACTATTTTGTAATAATTGATCTGTACTTTGGTATCATAGACTCTCATTTCAGACTATTTTTATCTATTCATTATATTTTACTATCAGAAATCAAGTTATTTTTGCATCCATTTTTAATTTATCAGATCTAGTATTTATATTAATAACGTATTTGCAATCAAATCTCAAATTAGAATATATTTTTATTTGTTAAATTAAGCATAATTTAACAGTGGGACAAAATATTTCTTGTTAAAAGTGATCACACTGTTGAAATACAGAATAGTCTAACTACATTTTTTTGATCACACAGTTTTTGACCATAGTATTTTGACCTTGATGACATTTGTGTATGTGAAAATTTAAAGTGAAACAGTAAGAACATGAGTGTCTTTTCATTGTGAAACATTTTCTGGAGCAATATGCTTTAGATTGACTTAATTCTTTTTTCAGTCTTCTCTATAGTGCATTTAAAATCTTTTCAGGGTCAAATGGTCGGTAAGTAGAGCCCAAACCTCCTGACTCTTGTTGTTCATTCAAAAATAATCTAATGAATTCTGTGTTCCAGGCACCATCATTTTTGCATGCAGTAAACAAACCATGAAAAGTGCCTATCTTATAATGCTTGCATGTTCATAGAGACTGTTCAAAAATGAATCTAGTTCTGAAGGGTCAAAAGTATGAATTTTATTGGTAATTGATTAGGTTGGTGTACAATCCATAAATGGGTTATTTATCTAGATAGTTCTACCATCCCACTCCATTCACTATTTTTATTCCAGGGTGTCGTTTGTTATCCCTCCTTTATTGCCTTCTGAATCCCTCAAATATCCTGTCTCCCTGGATTCTATCCTTTTTCTACTTCTTAAACAAGGCCAGTGGTTTAGTGATTCCTAAAACTTTTTCAAATTGTTGATTGTTTTGGACAATAGCTAATACTTTTCATCCAACTTCTACTCTTTTATTGAGAAGAAGGATTTACGGAAGGCAGTGGATATGTGAAAAATTCAAGGCAAGTGGGAGATGTAGGGCAAGGACCCATAAAAAGAAGACTTGGCCAAAGTGTTTTGACCATAATTCTTATTTTCAAATTTATGTTATCTTCATTGGCATACTTTTTCATACTTCTTTCAATTACAGCAGGGATACTTTCGTTTGTTCCCAAACCTATACCTATTGTTAGAGATCACTAGTAAAAACAGATTTCTCCCTAAAATGCTGAGTAAATTCATATGTGCCGCCTTCAAAAGTGATTACAAGAATGAATTAGTAGGTAATATTTAGAATTCAATTTGTTCAACTGTAATGTGGCAATATTACATGTAATGATTGTAACAAAGTAATTATGTTTTAACAAAAGTATGCCTAACACTTTTCCCATTTAAAGCAGCCACTCTCTGTGTGGAAAATTTCTTATCTTCACCTTGCTTAACTACCTGATCCAAAGGTCAAGGGGGAGGAGGTGTTGGGGTGGGGTGTTGGGTGAGGTGCTTGAGTGGCCCTATCTCTATTTCTAAGTGAATACAGTCCTCCTGGCTTCCTTTGTGACTTTTCCCCTCTTTTTAACAGTTAGAAAATTGACCCAAGATCTCCTTTCCTTGTATAAATACACTAAGATAAAATTGTTGTATTTTATCTTGAATTTAACATCTTAAGGTGAGAATCATCATCACTAGAATTTATTCTCTTTCTGCTCTAAGCATATCACGTTTGCCTGAACTACAGGACAGAGAATAATTATTTTATTTTGGTCTGACTCTACCTAAGATGTAAGTTTTTCTTGTTTACTCTTAATTTTATTTTTGATCATAAGTGTTTAATTTATTAAGCAAGAATGGATTCAAAACTTAAATTTAGCTAGCAGTAGGGAAAGAGAAGTCTTAAGAAAATCAGATAGCATTTATATATATATATGTATCTATACACACATATATGTAAATATATATTTAGAGAGAGAAAGAGAGAATAGGAAAAGACGTAAAGAGAGAGAAAGAATAGTAAAATATGTAAAATAAAAACAACAAAAAAGAAAGAATATGTTATTCTCATACCACTCTCATACACGGTGTCAAATTTTATGGAAATCAACATCAGAAAATGGTTTCTAATTATAGTCTTTAGAATAGATTCCTGTATTCTAAGTCTGGTCTTTCTTTTGGAAACAGTGAAAATAGTTTGAGATGCCTACGAACAAAGTCTAGGATTGACCATGTTACTAAGACAAATGTGTGTTCAGTGGGCTGAATGGTATTTTGGCAGATCAGGTAAGTAA
The DNA here is from genome assembly GCA_023783475.1 of Daubentonia madagascariensis. Classification (NCBI taxonomy): domain Eukaryota; kingdom Metazoa; phylum Chordata; class Mammalia; order Primates; family Daubentoniidae; genus Daubentonia; species Daubentonia madagascariensis. Next base: position 30,137,093 of record JAKFHU010001035.1, on the reverse strand, counting down.
AATATATCTGCCAGCAGGATATAGTTTACATGTAGGAGTCCTACACAAAAGTTTTGAAGCAAAGAGTAACTTTGAAATGACATTTTTAACAGAGTATGTTTTCTAAAACTTGCACCTTGTTTTTATAACTAAAGTATAAGAAAAGTAATTATATAATATATTCTCAATACCTCTATATTCTGAGCTACATTTTTATCAAATGTTATATTTCCATTCACCTACCAAACCATCTACTCATTTGTTTGTACATTTGTTCATGAAACATTTTGTGAAGAATTCACAGTTGCTATCATATTTGCTAATAATTAAGATACTATAATATCCACCTAGAATTAACCAATTGATTCAGTTCATTGTAACTAAATCTGTTTCTTCAGGCCAGGCATGGTGGCTCACGCCTGTAATCCTAGCATTTTGGGAGGTCGAGGTGGGAGGATTGCTTGAGGTCAGGAGTTCAAGACCAGCCTGCGCAACATAGCAAGAACCTTGTCTCTACAAAAAATAGAAAAATTAGCTGGGCAATGGTGGCGTGCACCTGTAGTCCTAGCTATTCAGGAGGCTGAGGCAGGAGGATCGCTTGAGCCCATGAGTTTGAGGTTGTAGTGACCTATGATGATGCCTCTGTCCTCATGCCTGGGCAACAAAGTGAGACCTTTTCTCAAAACAAAAACAACAACAAAAAATCTGTTGGTTTAGTAAAGTTCTTCAGCTACAGTGTTGAGAGCTTAATGTCATGTCTTAATGTCAAAGAAATCCAGAAAGAAGTGTGGAGTGGATTTCTAGTCCAAATTCTGAAGTTCCTCCTTGGTTCACTGAGCATTGAGCTCTAGACCCCCTTTTTATTCCTGTCCTTTTTTTATCATCTATAATATGGAAATGTTTCTTCTACTATGAAATAAAAATTATTTAGTTCCTCAAGCTCTAAAAATGTCTGTTCTTCCCTTACGTAAGGGATCTTGAAGGACTTGTTCTTAGAAGCTATGATTTATAAAAGAGAAAGAATAACAAAAATTTCTTACATCATGGTTTTCTGGAACATCCCCAGTAGCCAATATCAGTATGGCCATATACCCGAGTAAAACCTTTCTCCAATTAACAAATATGGTAAAAAAAATTTTAGAAACGTACAAAAGTAAAAGAATCATTGGCTGAATATCAATGTGTTTACCCCAGCCTACAACACAAAATGCTACATATAAAGTTAAAGCTCCCTGTAAATCCTTTCTTGATACTATTCCTCTTCATTTCCAGAGGTAATTTCTATGTTGAAATTTGTGTGTATTATCTATATATTCTTTTATACATTTACTAACAATCCATGTAGTCCCTGGACACCCCAACCAGCTTCCCAGCTGAGAGTCTTCTTGCAGGTGGCTTCCTGATGAAAACTGCTGGTATCCTAGCCAGAGTACCAATAAGTTCAACAGCACCCACTCTAGGCATCTTCCAGGTTAGTTTTTTTCAGTACTCCAGTGCGTAGTTTTCCTCTGACAAATCTCAGCCTGTGGCACCTCAATCAACTGTTCTATTGTCTGGTGGGCTATAGCCATACCCTCCAAAATGAGGTCTGACTCTCTGCCTTGAGGCAATTGGGAGGTCCTGCTCCCAAATTTGCTCCTTCTTTGGTACTCTGCCTCAGTTCTAGGGGCAGTAGTTGCTCCCTATGTCTGCTGTTCCTGTATTCTTTATATTTCTCTTTACCTCCTTGGGTAGTTTCTCCTCTGTTACTGGTTAATAATATTTTATATTAAACATTCATTGTTCACATTACTCTTTGGTTTCTATTTCCTGATTTTTTTCCCTGAATACTATATTGTTTAAACATATTTCCATTCCATAACTTCTCTCACAGTTTAATTATCTCAAGCAGAAAATACATTAGGTAGCTAGGGCTCTACAAATATATAAGATGTTTTCTTCTTTTTTTTAAATTATAGAATGACTCTATCAATATTCCTAAGGACTAAAGGAGATCAAATTCTATTTGCAGTGATTTAAAGATTCCTTCTGTCTTTTCATGGCATTTAAAAAATTTATATTTATATTATACTTTTATTTATATTTTATATAGCACATTTACCTATATTCTATAATACATTAGATAATATAAACACATAGATAATGTACTTCTGTGACTACTGAGGCGTAGAGTGTTTCTGTAACTTGCTCAAAGCTATGTATGCATCAGAGAGGGGGCTGGATATTAAACTGAGTTTTTCCTTTTTTTGAATTATTGTTTTATTATTATATTGTAATTTCTTGTATGCAGTTCTTGCAAATGTTGTCCCTGACAGTGGTCATTACTATTAGTCCCTCTCTACATTCATGAATGTAAAATTTGTGATGAGAATTCATTATACTTAACTCCAGGAAATCAATGGACTTTCAGGTTGGCTGTGCACATCTGCATAATTTTTTTCCTGTTTTGGGGTTTAGGTGAAGTTAACTTTGCGATTGGAGTTGTGTGAGAAATATTTTAATATATTATTGTGAAAACAGAGAGGCAACAAATAGCATGGAGGTAAAACTTTTTGTTTAGAGATTAGCAGAAAAAAAATAGCACGGAGACCAAGACAGGCAGTTTGACAGACACTCATTTGCGAAGATGTTAAGATGTGGATGTGTAGAACTAGTGGCCTTGCATGAAATGACAAGGGTAGGAGTGGAAAGTGCCTGCTGATTTAGAAGGAGTAATGCTTAGAGTTGCTGGCAATTTGTTAGAAAAGCAAATATTTTTTATCAAGAGTTAGGATTAGTCTTTGGTTTAAGCTTTGGTTTAGAGCTGAAGTTTTGGCCTAATTTATTACATTCTCATGTTTTTTGCTTGATGATCTAAGAAGATAGTAATTCTCTTGGTGAGAGGCAGCTTAAGTATGAGGGTTAAAAGTACTTGTTCCAGAGTTCAAGCTGCCTGGGTTAAAATTTTGCCTTTACGATTTTCTAGCTGAGTGGTCTTGCTTAAGATACTTAAGCTTTCTGTACTTCAAGTTCTTCATCAATAAATTGGGCATAATAATATTTTATACATCCCAGAGTTATATTTTTTGAGGATTACTCAAAACCGCTAAGCATTACAACTGTTTAAACAGTGTACATGGTGAGCAATATGTGTATTATTATTATCATCATTATAAGTGATATAGAATATATCAGAAGCCAGTGCTTTCAGATATCTTCTAATAAACAATTTCCATCTTAGCATATTTTAGTCTAGGTCATGGTACCTGAAGAAAATCATCTTATTAAACTGACTGGAGAATAAGAAAACAGTTTGGCCTCTGAATGAAAGAATTTACAAATATTCTATGGGAAAAAAGAGAAAGCTGATTCTCTGCATTGGCAGATTCTCAACATTAGGAAACACACTGCAGATGGAACATGGGGAAAGTAAGTAAGGACAGAGTAATAATATGGCTTGAGTTTATGTAAGACAGGATCAGCACATGCCACACAAGCCTCTACATCTAACTATAGAACTTCAGTCTGTTTTTCTATTTTGGGCTCTTTTTCCCCGTTCTAAGTTTTAACAATGACCATCAATGGTATTACATTTAATGATTCTACATTCCCTGGAATGGTATAAACATCAGGGTGCCTTGGGTTTTTGGCTTCTCTCTGGTTCATAATGGTAGTTGGTACTGTTAGGTGGGTAGTTAGGATCTCGGGCTCTTCTAGGGACAAGGGGTTCCCTGTTTTGGTGCTGTTTCAAGCAATTGCTCCGCCTGGGAAGAAGGATAAGGGCGGGCACTCCATCTTGGTGCTGCCCCACCCTTAATCCTATCCTGAGCAACTGCTACACCTGGGGATGGAGGGAATGCTTTTTCAATCTAGGAATTCCCCAGCCCAGGCATAATATTTAGAAAGTGACCTAGAGTAACCTAAGGGTAATTAATATGCCATTAGCTTGAATCTGCATTGCGGTTCACCACCCCTCCCACCGCAGGTGGGCTTTCTTAGAGGGAGCTGCTATATGCAGATGGAATATTGAGGACACCTGTTGATCATTTAATACCATTCTACACCTCCCAAGATCCCGCCTAATAAAAGGAAACAATCTGAGAAGTCAGTAGCAAGTGAGTGGGTCAGTCAGTGAGTGAGTTGGTCTGTCTCTCTCCACTAGCAGAGACAGACTATTTTATTCTACAATAAAGAGCTGCTCTTGTGAAACTGCTTCCTGCCTGAGATTCCTCCGTCATATTGGCCTTGCTGGTGATTTTTCCAAGAAAGGAGTCAGAGAATCGGGATAAGAGCCGAGACTTGACACTTTGGTGTGTTTAGTCATTCTTTGGCCAAGAGCATGCCAAGAACCGAAGCGACTCCCACCCTGACATCTTTGGTGCTGAAACCCAGGATTCTGACAGTACATCAATGAACCAGGTATGAGAATATCTTATTGTTTTCTTAAATTTTTGCAATAATAGACTTATTATTTTATTATATATGTCTTAAACATTATCATCTTCTTTTCCACCTAATAACCATAAGGAGCATGTATAATCATGGTTACATGTCACATCATAAAGGAGTTTTTTCTAAAAACCTCCATAAAGCTGGGCAAACTACCATGACACTCAGCCATTAGATATACCTGCAAATAGTCACCCTCCATATTTCTGCACCTCAGCTATGGCAATAGGAAACAAAACAGAACAAACAAAACAACATCAATATTCCTTTTACCATTAAAAAAAAGTCTATTCTTAAAAATTAGTTTGATTTTCTGGAACTAATTGACCAAAAGAATCTGAAGAAAGATTGATTTAAAATAGGTAATCAGGATTGTCCTTTTGAAATTATGTCAATAGGTTTATTCAGCATTATTCCAGCTCTCGACAAGGCAAGGGTTAGAAACAAATTATACACCCCAAAACAGAATTCATAAAATATATGATGGCAGATTCATATGTACAGAGTTCTTTCCTATGAAGTCATAGTTGAATAGAATATTCACTAGCATAGAGGAATATTTCTACATCAAATTATATTTTAAAAATACAGAAGGTAAAATTCTATATACAACATATTTTCTCTCCCACACCTCATATGGCCACACACACACACACACACACACACATATACATTCAAGCACGTACAAAAACATACAGGCATACAAATTTTACATTCTTGGAAAAAATACTGGAATAAAATCACTCAGAAAGTAACAATACTTATCATTTTGCTGTGGAGTATTAGATAATTTTTAACTTCTAATCTTCCTTTGGCTCTATTTTTCATTTTTCCCCAGTGGATGTGCATTATTTTATAATGCAAAAATGTTAATTTTTTTAAAAGAATGCAATCAAGACCTCCTAATATCTAAGTACTTTTCATGGCAAAAAAAAAAAAAGAAAAAAAAAGATAAGACAAGGTCTATATCCTAAAGAATCATCCACTCTAGCAGGTAACTGAAATGGTTAAATTCAAAGTGTGATGATTTATTAAAATACATAAATACAGCATGATATAGGACCACCATAGTGGATTTAGTCTAACTGGGAAAACCCTCACTGTGGAAGAGAGATTTGAGCTACAGCTCAAAAGATAAGTTTAGGTAGGATTATTTTGGTGTGGAGAGAAGTTAGTATGGGTGTTCTCAACCAGGAGGATAGCATGTGTAAAGGCCCAAGGTGGGAGAAAGCATAACACACAACTAAACAAAGAACGAGGGAGAGGAAGACTTTCATAACATGAGACAGGACATGTTTACAGGTGCCAGATTATGTAGGGGCTGTAAGCTTACTAAGGGTGATGGACTTTACCCTAATGGCTAAAGAAGCCATTAAAAAGTTTAAAAAGCATGCTGTAAACCGGTTTGCAATTTTAATTGATCACATTGACTACTGAGTCAAAAACAAAAAGAGGACATGAGTCAAATCTGCAATCAGGAGTTTATTTCAGTAACCCAGTCAGGAAAAACTAATGATTTAAATTAAGGAAATATTAAATAGTAACAGGGGATGAAGAAAAGGGAAAGTCAAGAGAAATTTCATAGTTTAACTCGAAAGTCTTGTGATGGATCTGGAGTGTGGTATGAGAAAGAAATTGGAGTAAACAATGGTTTCCAGTATTCTGGCTTAAGAATAGAGAAATAAGCACAGCCTTTGCAACAACAATCCCAATATGAAAGGAAGGAAAATCTTAGTAAGCTACTATCACAAGTAGATAGTCAAGTTTCATGTAATTTCCAGAACCACAACACAAGTGAATTCCAAATTATAATCCAGGGCAAATGAAATATTCAAAAGACCTAGATCAATGATGCCAAGCCTAGATACTGTTTGAGTGTTGTAACAGGCACCCGTTACCTAATGATTTTCAATACAATTAAGTTTGTCAAAATATCCTTTTGGTTTCCATGGTCATCCCACTTCCAAAACTCCCTATAGGTTCAGCCGAAGCCTTTGCTGTGACTGCATTGCATTTCAACTTCTCCCCCTGCTCAATCCTGCCTCCTTCACTCTCTCCACAGGTCTTAATTCTGAAAGCTCTCCCCATACATTTCCTTCAGGCTAATCTCCATTTCAAAGTCTGCTTCCTGGGACAACCAACATGTAGCATCATTTCAGCAAGGCCTCATTTTCTGTCTTTTCCATCTATAATTCAGGCAATACTTCTTAAGCATATATCTGTGATTTTGCTACCTAGGTTCTGATACTTAGAAACACTGGACTTTAGAGATTTAGTTGAGTATGTTGATCTTTCCTCAAAAGTTAATAGTTGCCCTGTGAAATTGGTATTAAGGATTAACACACTTTTAGGCAGTTAATTCCTTTATAATTTTGGTGTTTAGCGGTTGAATCTTGTAATTGGTCTTTGGGCAATTTTGGTAGTACTATAATCTTACTGATGAAGTCAAATATGGCTTAAAAACAGAGATAACTATACCAAAATTTTTGGCCTGTTTTCAGTTATTGTGGTAAACATATCAAAAGTCATCTTATCTTATCTAGTTTGCTGTTATGTGTAAATTAACTAGTTTTATAAATTAAGTCTTTCCTGAAATTAAAAAATCTCAAAACAAGGACTGCTAATGGTAATACAATAATGGAAGAGAGGCTAACTACAGACACTTAAAAAAATTCTGTTTGCAAACCTATGTGACACCTGCTTTAGCCTCAATTCCTCATTCCCTAAAAGACAATCCAGGACTTCCAGCTGTGTGTTTATATTTAATGTCAGGAAAACTGCTGGAAACTGGCAAGAGGAAAACTATGTTCATCTCCAAAAAGAAGAGACGTCCTATATCTCACAGTGCTATGAGTGGATGGAGGCATGATTTGAGGGAAATAACACTATAAAAATATAGTATTATATTTTACATCTTTGGGGTTAAGATGCAAATGCTTTGTGAAGAAAATATAAAATGGGAGGTGTTGAAAATGGATGAATTGAGTAATCTGGAAGACAATTTTTTAAATTAAACCTTCAAAGTGAACACAGAACTAAACATAGTAGAGATGTGATATTGGCTGCAAAGTTAGGAGTTCCACTGTTTCCAGTACTGTGGTGAGCAAAAGGTAGATTTTGTTTTACTTGTTTTGCAGAATATCTTTTGCACTGACATGAACAGATGGGCACTAGATGATCACCATTTGATAAGCTCTAGAAATCTCTGCAATCGTGATTCCAGGGATGTCTTTAACATGGCCTGAAAGGCAAAAGGTGTTAGTAGATTTATTTATGCCCATTACATATGTGTGTGGGGAGGAGGCTGCTGTATCAGACAGAAATCCACTTGAGAAAGTGAATAAGGGAGATTCTACATACAATGAAGAATCTTCACTAAGAATAAAATCACTTTTGGTGTACATCTGGAAACTTCTATTTTTACCCTGAAATATTTTAATAGTTGTTCTATATACATAGCAGGCTACATCCTTTCTACTAACTTACTCAAAATGGGGACATAAAAACAAAAAATCCAAAAATGTACAAAACCTCAAAATATGTATTTTGTAAAAAGATAACAAAAGCATTAAACACAATGAAACCAAACAAAATATTAGAGAAATGCCCAGAATATCATGAAAGCCAGTCCTTGTTTCAAATGTACAGAGCATAAACTAGCATTTGACATTGAATAAAAGCAAAATGTGCATAAGTCACTGAAAAAGTTTCCTTCCTAAGGCCGCTGAAATTGAGGAACAGCCCTGACTATCCAAGATTAATTTTTATGCTGAGCCATAAAGCTGACAAAAATTCCTGGTGTGCATGAACACATTTTCATATCTAAAACAAAAATCTGAAACATTTTACCATTTCATGCTCAAAGTTAAGTACTTTTTTAAAACATAGCTTTAAGATGGCTTAAAATCCTCATTTCATTGTTATTCAATATCTATAGTTATTTTAGTGGTTCTTAATTGTTTTTCATTTTCCTTTCAGTTTTAATTATTATTAAGTTCTTGGGCTAAATCCCTATAAAACAAGTTGTCATTGTGAGTAAGAGATAAAGACACGGAGTCTCAAACATACTAAATGTTTTCCCTAAGGGATGACAGCAAGACCCCTGCAAACCAAAAATGAATATTTGCAGCCTTTATCATCATCACTTGCTGAGTTTATCCTCTCTGTCTGCATGAAGAAAGCTTGATGGCATTACCAACTTGTGATTTTGAGAAAGTTTGTTTCTGACTTATCCTTACAAATATTTGTTTCTTTTATTCTCAGTACATAGTATTCGTTATTAATGTAGATTCCTTACAAAGCCTAAAACATGGAATAGAGTCTGTAGGAAAAATGGAACCAAAGACAGGCAATTCACATATTCTGGGCACTCTGGAGAGGTTACTTAAGGGCTCTAAAAGAAAAGTGATTTTAAAACACAATAGGAATATTATCTTTATTCTAAAGTTCTTCAAAATTTCATTTTCTTCTTAGTAAATATAAACAAACAACAACAAAAAAAACCAGCTGATATCTATGTCTGCCAGTGTATTAGGTGATTTACATAGCTATTCACTTATTCACTCATTTATTTAGTCAACATTCGTGGAAAATTTATTATCAGAAATGATTCCTACTATTGAAAGGCACACATTCTATGGGAGAGGAAGTCCATAAAGAAAAATTATATAGCAAATACAATGTTAATGCATATTACCTTTTAGAAGATCAGAAAAGGGGCATATAACCTGGACTCTAATTTTAAGAAAGAGAAGAACATCCTATGGCTAATTAGAGGTGCCCAGCACTTGCCTCCTCCACAAAGAAGAACCAAAACAACAAATAGATAACCACATATTGAATAGAATGTCTAAGGGAGAACACTGGAATTCAGCAAGGAAGTGACCTTCCGAGGCAGGGAAACGCAAAATGCCAGCATGGAGAGGAAAATTGGATAATCACTGGAGTGAAAATTAAATAAAATTCCTACTCAGTCATGCGTCTAAAATAAATGTCAGATAAATTAAAGGTAAATGTTAATAGAAAAACCATAAATATACTGGAAAAATGTTTATAAGTATTTATGGACTTCTACATTGAAAGAGATTTGCAAATATGGAAACAAAGCCAGGAAACAGTTATAATAACTAGTTTTGGCAACATAAATATTTAAAACTTTTGTGAAAAAAAGAATCTCAATTCATAAAACCAAAAGACAACTTGGAAAATAATTTTTGTACAAACATAAGAGATAAGTCATTAATATCCTACAGGATTTTTAGGCAGTGAAAAGAAATAATGGAAGTAAAAATGCTTTGAAAAACACAGAAGTTTTATTTTCAGAGGAATATCTGGGTAGTAAAGGACCCTCTTGCTGAAAAACAGGTGGAACCTTAAAGTATACTTTTAATGCAGTACTGACTGAATTTGATGAACTAAGGGAAATTTTAAACACATGCTACCCCATTTCCTATACCAATAACCCCCCTAAAAAGGTTTAAAAAAAAAAAAAAAGGATGGAAACTGATGCTGGATGTATTGAACTGGAACAAAAAGGACAAGCCAGTGTAGCAATGGAGGAAAATGGTTATAGCAGCACCAAAATCTCTGAAACTAAGTTGTGCCAGCTGCAAGGGAAGGGAGGTATTGAACATCAGGCTACTACATTAGCTGAAACCTTCAAAGGGGATAAAAGACAAAAAGAAGAGTTCTTAAAAGCAGCCAGAGAGAAAAAGACAGATCATCAACACCTGAAAAGTAATCAAAATTAAACTAATAGAAGACTTCTTAATAACAACAATGGAAACCAGAGGACAAGAAAAATATTTTCCAAGTGCTGAGGAAAAATAACTGTCAAATAATACATTTTCAGATAAAAATGTAAGATGATATAAACAAGTCCAAATATATCCCTGGAAAGAATAAACTTCAGTGAACTCAGCATTGATGAACAGATTACGGTCTGATGCAAACAAATTGGTTATATGTCATGTAGCAGAAACACATCTAAAACTAAAGCATGGAAACGTTTGAGTGGACAGAATGGAAAAGTTATACTTGATAAACACTACACAAAATAAAGCTGGAGAAGCATTACAGATATCAGAAAATGTTGGCTTTAAAAGGCAAAATACATTATTGCCAATAGAAATGGTCATTACAGAATAACAATTAAAATAATGATTACAATAATAGCTAAAGTCAATATAGCATGAATTATGTGCTAGATATTATTCTAAAACTTTGGATGCCTAATTCATTTTATCTTTACCACAAGCCTATGAAATACCTACCATTATCCATATTTCCCCAATAAGGAAACTAAGGCACTGAAAAATTGACTAGTTCATAGTTATACAACTAGTTAGTGATGACGCTAAGAGTCAAGCCAGGAAGCTGAATACCAATGTCTATTTTCTTAATCCTAATCTATAAACTGATTAAAACATTATATCTACTGGAAAGATGTAGCAACTATGAATGTGAATGTACCTGTTTTTTTAAGAAGCCTTTTCAAGATAAATGAAACCCAAATTAATAGAACTAAAGGGGAAAAATTGATGACCCCACTATCAAAGTATAATATTTTAACTGACCTCTCCCAATTATTAATAGATCTGGCAGTCAAAATATTCATAAATATATATGATGTGAAAAATGTAATCCATAAGCTTGATTAAACAAACATATATAGATCTCAGCATCCAACAACTGGAAAATGAATGTTTTCAAGCACAGACGTCACTGTATAAGTTGCTTCATGAAAAGGTTTGTAGTAGATAATTCTTCCCTAGTAATGCTTTGTATATTTGTAGTTTAAAAAAAAAGGGGGCCAAGGAACAACTATGTAATTATGTATTAAAGGACTTTAGGACATTTCCTGATCAAAGAAATGGCCTTAATAGAAAGGGGGAAGTTCTCCAGCTTCACTGTCTAATACAGTAGCTACTAATCACATGTGGCTATTGAGTACTTGAAATGAGGTTAGTACTAAGTAAGATGTGCTTTAAGTGTAAAATGCACACTAGTGTTTGAAGACACAAAGAAAATGTAAAATAACTCATTAATTTTTATATTGCTTTAATGTCAAAATGATAATGTTAGCTATATTGGGTTAAATAAATATTTTCTTAAGGTTAACTTACCTGTGTCTTTTTACTTTTTTAATAAGGTGGCTACTAGAAAAATTAAAATTACACATGTGGCTTGCATTATATATCTATTGGAAAGTATTGTGCTGGTCTAGAGCTTCGTTGAATTCAGACCAGCTGAACCAGCACTTTGCTAAGCTACAGAATACGGGGAGGAAGTGAGCCTCCAGATCCAACCAAATTTTTCTGAAGGACCTAAATAAATGAAGAGCTATACTATGCTTACAGACATGAAACCTCAAAATCATATAAACATAAATTGTCCTCTAATTTATCTGAAATTTAATGCAATTTCAACCAAAATCCAAACAGGATTTTTCACGAATCATGATAAGCTAATTCTAAAATATATCTGGAGGAGCAAAAGACCAAGAATAGCCACAACTAAGAGATAGATGTGCCCTGCCAGATATCAAGGTATAAGCCTCAAATGATAAAGTCAATATGGTATTGACACAGGGATAGAAAAATATTGACCAATGGAACAAAATAAAGATCTGGAATAGATGGTGTTTTACAACTTGACATATCTATCACAAAGGTGGGATTGAAGATAATTGTGGAATGAAGAGAATATTCAAAAAGGGTGATTGAACAATTAATTGCCCAAGTAAATTGGATCCCTAAATTGGATTCTTACTTTCCACCACACACACAAAATCAATTCCAGATAGGGTGAGAACTTAAAAGGTCAATGGGAATCTTTGAGATCTTAGAAGAAAATAAATATTTGTTTTTGTCCTAAATTTGCACTAGGGAAAGATGTATTAAATTAAAATACATGGTAAGCATTCAAAAATTGATAAATTCTTCTAGTTATTTAAAAACTTCTGTTCTAAAAAAGACAACCTAGGGACAATTAAAAGACTGACATAACCGGAGAGATGTTTGCAGTATATGAAATTTACAAAGAAGCAGTAAAGCCCTTACAAATCAATCTGAAAAAGACAAAAGTTCAATAGAAAATTGAGGGAAAGGACCACAAACATGCACCTCACAGAAGAGGAAACATGATGAAAACAAACTCGTGAAAAGATGTTTAACTTCATTAATGATAAGGGAAATATAAATTACCAGTAAAACCTATTGATATGATTTTATGATTTTATCCCCACTGATGATGATCCCCACAATGATTAAAAAGCCAGACAAATGCAACTATCAGAGAAGAGATGACTCAACCAATTTCTGTTTGAAGATAAATATGAGATGAGATAAGTTGGCATTATTTTGTGAGTTTGAATGTTCACATCACCTATGCATGATCCAACAGTTCCACTCCCATGTGATACATTAATCAGGGGTGGGGACCTGTGTCCGCAAAGCCACCTGTGGCCCTCCAGATCCCCAAGCGCAGCCCCTCAACCGAATCCAAACTTCAAACACTTTAGTGAAAGGATTTGTTCTGTAAAATTTGGATTCAGTCAAAAGGTTGCACTCAAGGATCCAGAAGGCCACATGTGGCCCCAAGGCCGCAGGTTCCTTTTCTTTCTGTCAAGTGTCAAGAGACAGCTGTGAAAATGTTTGTGGTAAAACTGTTGTAATAAAAAAAAGAGCAAAAGAAAGGAAGGAGAGAAGAAAGGAAGAAAAAGGAAGGAAGGACAGGAGAGAGGAAGGAAGGGGAGAAAGTAAATAAGAAAGAGAAGGAGGGAGGAATTGGAGGAAAGGAGGGAAAGAGAAAGAAAAAAAGGAAGGAAAAAACATCAAATATTTGGAAAAATATATAGGAGGATATATTCACCCACTTAGACATTTTTTGTGTGGAAATGAATGGAATAAAAATAGATGTTACCATGTACATGAATATGGTATAATCCAATCAAGAAACCTGCTTATAGTACGATGCTATATTTACAAAGGTCAAAAAGAAGAGAAACTGGCAATTGAATGTTTATGAATGAATATATAAGCATTAAAATATATAAAGAAAGATAAAGAGATGTAAATATAGCATTCATAGTGCAGTCACATTGGTGGGGGAGGCAGTTGAGGAGGAGGAACACATAGATGGAATAGTATTGTAAAACTTTACTTAAATTGTATTGTATTTATAAATTTCAATACAATTGTACTGAATTTTCATTTATGATTTTGCTTTAGTATATAGTACATTTATGGAACCTTTATTGTTTTTCATGGATCAAATACTATTATATTACAAATAAATAAATACAAAAACACACAAACAAATGGTGAGTTGAGGAGGAAGATAATGGCTTTTTTTTTTTTTTCCGGAAGCTTCTCTTTACTCTGTGACCATCGTCTCCTTCCTCCCTCGTCCACATTTCTATTCTAGAGCCATTTTCATTTTCTTAAGATTTCCTCTTTGACTCGTTGAGCTATTTAGTACAGAGCAATGCATGAGGTTATTCAAATCTATGCTCTGGGTGGTGACTTGCTCCTCATTAGTGGATGTATGACAGATTAAAAATGATCAATGAGTAACTGTTCCAGATTGTGGAAATATTGCAAATGATAAGTCTGAGAATTTCTTAAGCTGAGCACCCACCTATTTGGTTCCAAATTGCATAAGGCATTTGGAAAGCAGGTTTTGTTCTCGCTTTCAAGAAACAGCACAGTCTGACATATCTGCAGGGAAACCGGATTTTTCATAATATGTTCTTAAGAGAAAGCAATAAAAAAAGAGCTCCATAAAAAAGAGGAGCAAAATGCGTATGTGCCCTTCTGAAAATGTTGTAAAAGCTGACGATGATATTTCTCCTCTGGGTATTAGATCAATCTCATGCATAAACACTGAAACAGAAAGAGACTTACTAAAGAAATAGATCATTGAATGTCTAAAAGCATTTGTATTATGGAACTAGTAGAAAAATAGAGAATATTTTCTGTCTGTGCAATACAACGGAGACATTTTAGATGGGAAATACACATCACTCACAGTCAAAATCATTTGAGAAATACAAATTCAGATATACAAGAGCCAAAAATTAAACAAATAATTTTTAAAATACCTTCAACCTTATTATTTTAAGAAACAACAATTAGCCCCAGGTCATGTTCTGAAGGGAATACTTTTGGCTCAATGATTCTTTCTGCTTGGAGGTGCCTTATTCCATCTTCAGAGGAGCTCACAATATGCCAAGTAAGATCATACATTTCCCTTTAGCATTTGTATATTATTTTGGAAATGATGCAACATTTGCAGATGAGATTATGGAGATGTGCCTATGGTACTGACTGGGTGAATGAGTCAAACTTAAAGCCTACATTTCCTAAATCCTTACTTATAGCTATTTATGTATGTTATTTCTGCCTTTTGCAAAAAATAATTCAACATTTTTGTTCTCTGTGGTATCCTAATGAGTGTGACCTTCCTTACATTCTTTGAGAAGAACATAGGCTAAAAGAAATTTCTACTATCTTGCAGTGTTGGAGATTACATTTATGGCATACCTGGTTTAATAATTATTTTTAATTGAATGTTATTTGATTTTCTTCTTTGTTGGTTTATTTCAGACCTTATAATGATAAGGAAGTGAGAATTATCCTGAGTAATTATCTCTTATTGTGAGGGAATATAGCATATTGGTTAGAAGTGCAGACTGGAGTCAAATAGCAATTATTTTTAATGGAAATATTTCCAATAGAATAATATTATTGGTAAAACTATAACACTAATTGATTACACTTCTCTGTCCACTCCTTGTCCACACCCACACAGCTGAAGGAGGTTGGGGATAATACAGACTCATGCTGACCAGTCTTACTTTGAATTTGTGATTTCAAACTTCAAGTGGCCCTAAAATGCTGCCTGATAATCACACCACATTGCTCTGATTCCTTGATCCTGGCACTCTCTTGGGTGAACCATACCTTCTAATCTTTTGTCAAAATCTCAACCCCCATTAGGGTTGCCAGATTTAGTCACCAAAAATGCAGGATTCCTAGGTAAATTTGGATTATTTCTAAATGCTTATGTATATGTATATCTAGATAAAAGAAAAAGATCCCACTGCATGGGTCATACTTATACTAAAACAATTCATTTCCTATCTGAGATAAATAATACGTATGCAAATTACATACCTCTGTTGCTAAAACATCATATTCCCTGGTGTTTTGGCTCTCCTGATCAGTTCTTTGTTTCATAGAATTTGCTTATAAAATTCCTTGCTCTCTGTTTCCTTTCCATTGTAACATAGCTTCTACAGTGGTCATGTCCAATTTATTGTGTTCTTTTGTTCACAGACCATTTATTAATGATACAGCACACTCAACGTTAGCACTATGAGCCAATATACTAGCATGTACTGCATACTAACACTTCTAAGAATGGCTCTTCAAATTTGATTTGTTCAAAACATAATACCAGTTTTCATGGCACAAATTTTCCTTTCCTGTCCATTCATCAGGATTGTGTGGCATCTCTTAATCAATGACTTTTCAAATATTATGCCCTGAATAGGAAAAACATTGTCTTCAATTTTTATTCCCTTGTTGTTCAACACTATACGTGAGATTCCACTTGTTCCTATGTAACAATTATGTAAAAGAATCAAATTCTTCAATATATAAAATATATTTCAAAAGATAGTCATGGCAAATGCTATAATAATTATACACTTAATGATGAAATTTCTTTCCCTGTTCATAAGAAATGTCCCTTTTAAAACATACTTGACTCTCAAAGGGATACATTTTTCATGTTTTTTTTTCTTTAATGCATTCAACAAGTTTCTTAAGCAACGGAGTACTTTAATAACACTGTCTGCTCTACTTTCAATTTGCATAATCCCATTTTTAAAGAAATATTGAAAACTGTGAACCAAGAATGAGTAGAATTCAGTCAATGGTACTTAAAAAGTCGACAAGAATTTGGGGAGGCCTCTTCTTCAGAACTAAAGTATGATTTCAATGATCTGGGTATTTTCTCAACTGTATTTGTTAAAGAGGGCCAATGGACTTTTGAATATAAGAGAAAGGAAGAATTCTGAGTACCAAGAAAATCTCAAAAGTTCTTTAATAACTAGGTTTGACAGTTTAAATGCTGAAATTAGAGAACAATTTCATACAATCACTTCAATGCCAATAGAAAGTGTTCAATGCCAATAGAATGAGGTTCTTTGTTCAACATGCAGAATATGGGTAGAACAGCTAACACCTAACACAGAATCATTCATGCTTTGCTTCAACCTTGACTAAACCTTGTTTGCATTTACCAAAATTTGTATTTTTATTACTTCTACCAAAAGCAGTACAATTTTTCTCATTACCTCCTAACTAAAAAAGAGTCTCAACAAAAATGTGCTATTGTTTCTGAAGTTTTATCTAAAAGGGATTTTACTGCCCATAATCTTATAAGGAAGCCTTTTTAATGAGGAAAATACTGCACAAGCAAAGGGAATTTTTTTTCTGCATTGTGATTATTTTCACCATGGCTATTTTGTAGAAAGGTGATAATATCTGTCATAGTAAATGTAGCAATTATATTTGTGAATTATTACAGTATATTTAATTCTGGTACTTAAAAATATGCTTGCAATTTTAAAATCAGAAATTATTTTTGGTAGTTGTATGTTTAAAAGACATTTGAGCTGAAAGGCTGATGCTGATGTGCAGCATAGAAGGCCCTTACAACTTTCACTGCTATTTTATCTTTTTCATATGAATTTCTCTTAATCAAAAACCTTGTTTTATCACTGTTTTGGTACTAGTTGAGAAATTATACATATTTTATGCCTATATGCTGGTTTATATCTGACTTTCTGCCATTTTGTATATTGCACAAGTAATTGCATACTGCACAAACAGCTCCAAAAGGACTCTTCCCTTGTTTAGTGGAATGTCCACCTTTCAGAAAATTTGTCACAAAGTTTATATCAGTGTTTTGACAGTTGAGGATTCAAATACACACAAATAAAAAAAAAATAGATAATAGAAACCATCACAAGAATTGAAAAAAGACCAAATCTGAAAATCTCACGGCAACCTCACTGCATCTGTTGTTTATAAGTCTGAACTTATACGTAACCATAAATGGGTTTAGCTGCTGAAAGGATTGGGAACTTGCAAACTAACAATAAAATTGACTAATATCTGGGGCAAAAAGCTGAACTTTCTGTTTGCCACCAAGTGACAGAGGTACTTATAAGACATTGTCTCCATGAACAGAGCCAGAGTTGATGTTACATAAGGTTTTGGGAAGCCTGGTTTTCAGAGATGAGCAGACATTCAGAAGTGAGTGTTTGGGGATTACAAAAATTTCAGGTGTGCTAGTGTGGTCACTGTAGTAAAGCTGATATTGGCCAGCTGACTTTCAGAAATATGAAAAGTAGACTGAGGCACTTGCTGAGTAACTAATATTTAGAGATGTGGGCTTGTCACTGATTGGCCAGTTTTTGAGACTGGAATTTAATTATTGATTGGATGACTTTCAGAAGTCATAGTTGTGTGAGTAAGGCTGTTGATTGACTTGTTTTCAGAATATGGGTACTAATCTGATCTGATCTCTAATGGCAGTTGCTTATTCACAACTTGGAACTTTGGCCAAAGATCAATCTTTCCCTGAATATGAAAAATTAGTAATTTTAATTCTCACTTCTTTCTTTTGGCCTAGTTTCAGCCAAATTTGCAGAAGGAACCATAAAGGGCTGTTCAGATCTTTATTTGCGGAGGTACAACTTTCAGGTAGTGTTGCCATTTAAATGGTTTAAGTTGCCAATGATTGAGAAATTTCTCTAATAGCCCAACATTTTTCATTTATTGAAAAAGAAACTGAATATAGGGTATTTAGAGTGTCCCAAAAAAGTCAATGCAGGACACAGGGAAAAATTATTAGATACAGGACATGTATATATACGAAAAACCTGGCAACCCTAACCCTCATCCCTCATCATAACTCTTCATTGAAAAAATAAAGGCAGATAAAAGAGAACTTCTGCAAACTCAGCCTACCATACACACATACGTATTTAAATGTACTCCCATCTATGCTAACTTTTCTCCAGTTAATAATGTAGGTAAAATTCCCTATGCAGCTAATAAAGGTAAAAATTTTCACTTATCTAATAGATCTCATCACCTCTTATATAAATGAGGATGTATTCAACTAATTCTGTTCTTTTTCTTAAATTTATATCTTTAGAAAAGACCTTTTCCTAGAACTTCAGACCTGTATATCCAACTGCCTACTGGCCATGCTTGCTTGGTTGTCTAATAAACACTGTGACCTTTAAGTGTCTATGATCAAGATCCTAATACATCCCTCAAGAAGCTTCCAACACCTTTACCACTAAACCTGTGCTTCATAGTATTTCCTTTCTCTATCAAAGACAACATCATTATTCCAGTTGTGCAGGCCAAAATCTCTACATTCATTCTGTTAGAACTCCCAATTTTTCTACCTTTGAAATATATCCAGGATCTAACTACTTCTTTTCACTTCCATGATAACACCCTGATCCAAACCAAATTCAAGTTATTGCTGCAGCCCCTGTATAAGTCTAGCTGTTTCTCTCTTTGTCTTTCTTCAGTCTTTTATTAAAACAGCAGCCAGAATGATTCTACTAAAAGAAAGTCCAATCATTACATGACTATTCTCAACACTCTTCAATTACCCACTACCTCACCAAGAGAAAAAGCCAAAGGCATTACTGTGATTATCAAGGCTCTATAGGATTTACCTCTTGTTAATTCTCTGACTTTATCTCCTATTAATCCTTCCTTTGTTCACTAAGCTCTAGCCACACTGTCCTCCTTGCTGTTTCTCACATACCAGGCACACTCCTGTTCAGGACATTGTACTTGTTATTTCCCATGTGAGAATGATTTTCCCCAGATACCCCGTAATTATTCTCTCATCTAGTGTGGGTCTCTACTCAAATTTAACCTTCTTACCTGATCATACTGTTGAAGACTGCAACATTCTAATGCTCTATTTTCCCTTCTCATGCTTTATTTTTCTCAATAGTACCTATCATCATCTAACATTCTATGTATTTTATAATTTATTATCTGCCTCCCAAAACTGGATAGTAAGCTCAGTGAAGGCAGAGGTTGTTGTCTGATTTATTTATTTCTATAGTCCTCCAGCTTATTATGTTGCTTGGGTATTTAATGAATGTTCACTATTATTGTTTTTATTTTGTTGCTGTCATTGTTATGAACAACTGCAATCTCACTAAAATTTGGGGGGTATTAAACTTCCCTCAAATCTGTTTTGAGTCCTGCTAGCACAGCTTTGTTCTTTCTCCAGATAGATTACCTGAATATAGATATTCAATTTAACATAATGAGTAGTCTTTGAATACCTTTTTTCTGCTTGATTTTGAACTACTTTGAGTGAGAGGGGCAAAGAATATAAATACTCTATATTATTCTAAAAGGGCTTAAGTATTTTTGAGGAAGATAAAATATACACATGTGAAAAAATGCACGAATATGAAATATTCAGTCATTGTTCAAATGTTCAACAATTATTTCTTGTGCAATTACTGTCATCCACAGCTCAATCTAGATGTTATACATATAAATAAGTGGAGAGGAGACCTACCCTTAGAAACTCAGATTCTAATCAAATGCCCAAAATACATTGAATAGAAAATAAAAATGATCAGCACTAACGAGGGAGAGGGACTAAAGATGCAATCCAAGAAGGAGGTGGCATAGGACTTTTTGTCTGGACAAGGTAGACTAGACAATCCCCAGTGGAAACTGTAAATTCAATGTGTCAGTTCATGACCCCAAAAATACAACCATCACTTCCACCCCCTTAAACTATGATTATTGGTGTCAAGATTCCCTCTATCTTTGCTCTTGGTGTAAATTATTACTACACATGAATCTGTCTACTTTGCAGTGGAGCTGATGAGAAATGATATCATAAATTTGAAATAAAATTGAGCCACTTTGTGGATGGACTATAGATATGCACTAATAAGATTCTTTGATTATCCCTCCCTCCTTTTATGGTTGTAAGTACGTGTAAAATGAGGATTTCTCTGTACCTACAAGGCCATATTTCAGAGTTTGTGTTGTTACCTCACATAGGCTGAAAACCTGCTCTGCTTCCATTTCTGTGTGTATATGTAGGGCTGTTATTCTTGGAGAGTTACCCAGTCTAACTACTCCAATGCACTTAGTTTGTCCTGTTTCCCAGCAACTGGTTCCATCCAATTTGTTTTCCTGCAGCACCCTTCTTGCATCAGGCTTTCTTGTTCCTCTTCTTCTTGCTAAGTAGGTTTATCGGTGTCTAATAGACTTTAAATCGCCTGTCTATCAAACTAGCCTTTCCCCAGAAGAACAGGGCACTGGATAACACCATGTACCTTCAGTGGAGCAATTTTAAATTTGGGGACTGGACATAAATTGCAGAGAACTCTGGTCATGTACTTAGTTAATATTGCTTTATTGTGTAGAATTAAAAGACCTCTGTGGTGAGCAACAACTTTCATCCCCAAGTGGTTCTCATTAAAAGCTGCATGTATAATTTTTACTTTCCTAAATACAGTTTGTGACTCATCCAAATTATGTGAACTTGTTGTAGTATGGGCAAATCATTTATTTGTTTATTGTTCACATGGCCAGTTCTTCCCCCATCTTATAAAGACTATTACATAGAATGAATAAATACTCTAATGAGGAACTGATAACATACATCCTGTGTATAGAATGGTGGCCCAATTTTATAGAGTGATAATAGATAGGTGACAACTCACTTGCCAATAGTCAGTTTACAACTGCCCAATTCAAACAACAATGTATTAATACATATAAATAACATTACAAGCTACTGTTTATATTGTATGTTAGATTTTAAACACACACCCCACACACACAAAAGGGACTTCAAAAAGTTCATGAAAATGGAATTAAAAGGTAATAATAAAAAATATAAACTTTATTTCTCAACATAATCTCCATCAGGTCAGTAGGTGATGATACCAGCCATTTAGTCTACCCCTAAAGGACTGGGGGTCCTGGGAGTTTGACCATTTCAATTCAGTCTTTTTTACATTATTAACTGAAAAAAATGGATACCCTTTACAGATCTTGTAAGATTAGGAAACAAAAAGAAGTCAGAAGGAGCCAAATCAGGACAGTGAGGTGGATGCCTTATGATTTCCTACTAAAATGCTTGCAAATGTCCCCTTGTTTGATGAGAGGAATGACGAGGAGCATTGTTGTGGTGGAGAAGGACTCTCTGGTGAAGCTTTCCTGGATGTCTTTCTGCTAAAGCTTTGGCTAACTTTCTCAAAACATTCTCATAAGAAGCAGATGCTATCCTTCTTTGGCCCTCCAGAAAGTTAACAAGCAAAATACCTTGAGCATCCCAAAAAACTGCTGCCATGACCTTTGCTTTTGACTGGTCCACTTTTGCTCTGACTGGACCATTTCCACCGCCTGGTAGCCATTGCTTTGATTGTGCTTTGCCTTCATGATAATACTGTTAAAGCCATGTGTCATCTCCTGTTACCATTTTTTTTGGGAAATGCTTCAGGATCTTGATCCCATTTATTTAAAATTTCCACTGAAAGCTCTAGTCTTGTCTGTAGCCGACCGGGACACGATGGTTTGGGCACTCATTGAGTGCAAAGTTTTCTCAAATTTAATTTTCAGTCAGAATTGTGTAAGCTGAATCAATTCAGATGTCTGTGGTGTTGGCTATTGTTTCTGCTGTTAATTGTTGGTCCTCTTCAATTAGGGTGTGAAGAAGATGAATTTTTTTCCTTACAAATTGAGGTGGATGGTCTGCCACTGGGGGCTTCATTCTTAACATCCTCTCCTCTCTCCTTCAAATGAGTTATCTTTCTGTAAACTGCTGATTTCTCTGGGGCATTGTCCCCGTAAACTTTTCATAATGCGTTAATGATTTCACCATTCTCTCACCCAAGCTTCTCCATAAATTTGATTCTTGTTTTGCTTCTATTTTAGTAGAATTCATGTCACTCTGATAGAGGCTCTTTTTAAAATGATGTATTATCCTCAAACTACATCATGTTCAGACATGTCGTAACAACTTAGTATGAGTTTATTTTGGTGCAGAATAATTCTGAAATCTATGCATAGTTTTTTCATAATGCACATTTTCCACGAACTTTTTGAAAGCCCTATATATATATATAATAAAAAAAGGGGGTTGCCATGGTAAAACTTAATCCAATGAGATGAGTACTTCTTTAGGAGACATCCCAGGTAAAGGAAGATCAGTGCTGTGTCAAGCATGTCTACGTACACTCTCCAAGACACTCTGCTCCCTACTAGCAAAGTGAGTAAAGAAATAAGAATAAACCAGTGTTATTCTTAGGGAAAATCCATCTTTATGGAAACCCGATAAGGTAAAATATTGTTCCACTTTAACTGTAAGTGTCATTGGTGCTATTTTTTAGGTGAAAAATCAGATAGATTAGATTAAGAATAAAAATGGCAGACTTAGGAGGTGAATAGACTAAAAGGCAAGAACTGGAAGGCCCCTCTATTGCAACGGTTTATAGTTAAAAATGGACTTCAAAACCACCCAAAGACCTTTACCAAACATTTGCCAGAGACTCACCCATCAGGAGATTTTTCTCCTGCAATGTGGGTTTCAGAGTCACATCATGAAAAAGTATAATAAAAAACTTTTGCAATAATGAAGACATATGTGTTCAGTACCCCAAATAATCTTATTCTGTAATTAGGAATAGGCACTTAATTTAATGTGTAATTAAGAGACACTCTTTAGAAAGGCAAATAGTAAGAGGTGACTAGTATAAATACTGATTACCTACAGTGAACTAGGTATAAATTACATACTTTCAGATGTGAAGAATTGTTTGACTTATATTCCTTTATCATTTTTTAATTACTATGCTAGCAAGTTGGCCTCTCTCTTATCTTTTTTCTACCAGGATTGCTCAGTAATAATGTCCTCAAGGCTCAGAAATTATCCACAGTGATTCTAATTGAAAGTGTTCTTGCTATATTTCAGAAAGCCATTTAAATTGACAATTTTTACTGCAAAAATTTTACTGACAACTCAAGTCCATAAACGTGTCTCATTCTTCTGATCTTTTGAAATAAGTATTGTCCCTGTACATTGTGTAATGGTTAAAGACATCTGGAAAAATGAAGTCACATCTTACACAGAGAGAGATGTGTTTTTTCCTTTGTTTTCTTTATTTCTTTTGTTTTCTTTTTTATTTCTTATCTATTGAAAAATTATAGGTGTATATATTTATGGGGTACAAAGTGATGTTATAATCTTTGAATACAACGTGGGATGATTAAATCAAGTAATGAACATATCCATCCCTGCAAATATTTAACATTTTTTGTGATGAGAACATTTGAAATGTACTCTTAGTGATATTGAAGTGTATAGTAGTCAATTATTAGCTACATTCACCATGCTGTGCTATTAATCTAAAGAAAAATCAAATGTATTCCTCTTGTCTGAGGCTTTGTATCCTTTACCACCTCTGCATTTGCCCCCCACCCTCTGGTAACTGCTATTCCATTCTCTGCTTCTATGAGTTCCATCATTTTAGATTCCTCATACAAGTGAGAACATGCAGTATTTGTCTTTCTATATTTGGCTTATTTCACTTAGTATGATGTTCTCTATTCCATCCACGTTGTCACAAATGATAGAATTTTTCCTTCTTTCTTAAGGCTGTATAGTGTTCCATTGTGTATACAGTCATTCCTTTGCATCCAGGGGGATTAGTTCCAGACCCCACACCATAGGAAAATTTGTGGATGCTCAAGTCCCGTATATAAAATGGCATAGTATTTGCATATAACCTATGCACATCTTTCTCTATCTATGCTTTAAATCCTCTCTAGATTCCTTATAATATCTAATACAGTGTAAATGCTATGAAAATAGTTATATTGTATTGTTTTTATTTATATTATTTTTATTGTGTTATTTATTTATCTTTGAATATTTTTATCTGCACTTGATTCACTCTGTGGATGTAGAACCCACAAATATAGAGGGCTGACTTACACCACATTTTCTTTATTTCATCCTTTGGTGAACACTTAGGTTGATTCCATAACTTGGTGATTGTGAATAGTGCTTCAATGAACATGGGAGTACAAGCACCATTTCAACATACTGATTTCAAATCTTTTGAATAAATTCCTAGAGGTAGGATGGCTGTATCATATGGTAATTCTATTTTAGTTTTTTGAGGAAGCTGCCATACTGTTTTCCATAATGGCTGCACTAATTTATGTTCCTATCAACAGTATGCAAGAGTTCCCTTTTCTCTACATTTTTGCCAACATTTATCTTTTGTCTTTTTAAAAATCTTCTAAATTAGCCATTCTAACAAGTGTGAGGCTTTATCTCATCACAGTTTTAATTTATATCTCCCTAATGATCAGTGATGTTGAGAATCTTTTTGTGTGTCTGTTAGCTTTTTGTATGTCTTCTTTTGAGAAATGTCTATTTAGATCCCTTGCTCAATTCTTAATCAGATTATTTATTTTCTATTAAGTTGTTTGAGTTCTTTATATATTTTGGATACTAATCCCATATCAGCTGTATTCCTTGCAAATATTTTCTCCCAATCCATACATGCATATATTATCTCTTTACTCTGTTGAATTTTTTTTTTTTTTTTGCTGTAAAGAAGATTTTTAGTTTTATGTAATTCCATTTGTCTATTTTTGCTTTAGTTGCCTGTGCTTTTGGGGTAAAATCTAAAAAATTGTCACCATGGCCAATGTTGTACAGATTTTCCCCTGTTTTTTCCCTAGTGGATTTATAGTTTCTGGTCTTATGTTTAAGTCTTTGTTCTGCCTCCCTAATTCTCCCAATATTTGGCAGGTAACTTCACACATAAAGATACTCAAATGTCTTCTGAATGAATAAATAAGTGGATGAATTTTAAAGCTCCTATGAAGTTTTTAGTGATCTGGCCAAGTTTGATGTTGAGTTTTTTATTTTTACTTTTCATTTCAGAATATTATGGGGGTACACCACTTTGGTTATATATATTGCCTATGTACTGCCCCAGTCACAGCTACGATTGTGGACATCTCCCAAACTGTGCACCCTGCACCCATTAGGTGAGAGTTTTCCCATCCCCTCCACCCCCCTCCCACCTGCCTGACCCCTGATGAATATTATTTCCATGTGTGATGTAAGTATTGATCAGTTAGTACCAATTTGATGGTGAGTACCAGTGGTGCTTGTTTTTCCATTCCTGTGTTACTTCGCTTGGAAGAATGGGCTCTAGCTCCATCCATGATAATACCAGATGTGTTAATTCACTGTTGTTTTTTATTGCTGAGTAATACTCCATGGTATACATATACCACATTTGATTAATCCACTCATGTATTGATGGGCACCTGGGTTGTTTCCACATCTTTGCAATTGTGAATTGTGCTGTTATAAACATTCAAGTGCACATGTCTTTATTATAGAATATCTTTTTTTCCTTTGGGTAAATACCCAGTAGTGGAATTGCTGGATCAAATGGTAGTTCTACTTTTAGTTCTTTGAGGTATCTCCATATTACTTTTCATAGAGGTTGTACTAATTTGCAGCCCCACCAGCAGTGTATGAGAGTTTCTATCTGTCCACATCCCCAACATTTGTTGTTTTGGGACTTGTTGATATAAGCCAATCTCACTGGAGTTAAGTGATATCTCATTGTGGTTTTGATTTGCATTTCCCTGATGATTAGAGAGGTTGAGCGATTTTTTTATATGTTTGCTGGCCATTATTCTGTCTTCTTTTGAAAACTTTCTGTTCATGTCCTTTGCCCACTTTTTAATGGGGTTGTTTGATGTTTGTTGATTTTCCTAAGTTCTATATAGATTCTGGTTATCAGCCCTTTATCAGATGTGTAGCATGCAAATACTTTCTCCCATTCTGTAGGTTGTCTGTTCACTCTAGTGATAGTTTCCTTGGTTGTACAGAAGCTTTTTAATTTGATCAGGTCCCATTTATTTATTTTTGTTGCTGTTGTGATTGCTTTGGGGGTCTTCATAAATTCTTTGCCTAGGCCAATGTCTATATAAGAGTTTTTCCAACATTTTCTTCTAGAATTCTTATCAGTCTTCTACATGTGACTATCCCATTTTTCCAGCACCATTTATTTAATAGGGATTCTTTCCCCAAGTGTATGTTTTTGTCTACTTGGTCAAAGATCACATGACAGTATGAGGATGGTTTTATATCTGGGTTCTCAGTCCTGTTCCATTGGTCTATGTCTCTGTTCTTGTGCCAGTACCATGCTGTTTTGGTTGCTATAGCCTTGTAGTATAGTTTGAAGTCTGGTATATTGATGCCTCCCAATTTTTTCTTTTGGCTTAAGATTGCTTTGGCTAGACGCGGTCTTCTCTGGTTCCACACAAAGCATAGAATTACTTTTTCTAGATCAGCAAAAAATGATGTTGGTATTTTGATAGGGACTGCATTGATTCTGTAATCACTTTAGGTAGTGTAGACATTTTAACAATGTTGATTCTACTGATCCAAGAGCATGTTAGGGTTTTCAATTTGTTTACATCCTCTGCAATTTCTTTTCTCAGTGTTTCATAGTTCTTTCTATATAGGTTTCTCACCTCCTTAGATATGTTCCTAAATATTTAATTTTCTTTATTATTGTGAAACATAGTGCATCTTTGATTTGTTTCTCGGCTCGACTATTACTGGCGTATATGAAGGCTATTTGTTTGTGCACATTGATTTTGTATCCTGAGACTTTGCTGAATTTGTTTATCAATTCCAGTAGTCTCTCCTCCCAAACTCATTCTACGAAGCCAAATCACCTTGGTACCAAAGCCAGGAATGGACACAGCAAGAAAAGAAAACTACAGACCAATATCCCTTATGAATATAGATGCAAAAATTCTCAATAAAATCCTAGGAAACCAAATTCAAATGTATATCAAAAAAATAATTCATCACAATCAGGTGGGCTTCATCCCTGAGATGCAGGGATGTTTCAACTTACACAAATCTATAAATGATGTAGAGTTTTTTAATAGTTTGATGTTTTCCAAATAGAATTGGAACACCCCAACATATATATACCATGGGTTGTGTTGCCTGTGTGACAAACATTTAACTACTACCATCTTTTACCTCTGCACCATCTTCTGGCCACTGCTGTCCTCTCGCATCATCCTCTTCTGACATTTGGAAGAAATTGGTTCTTTTCTGGTGTTCTGATACAATTTCTGGAAAGAGAGGGAGAGAGAGAGGGAGAGAGAGGAGAGAGAGAGATAAAGAAAGAGAGAAGAACAGACTTATTGGCCCCAATCCTGCATTCAGCCACATCCCCAACACTGTGCCCTCCCATCCTGTCAGGTATTCGTGTCTTTTGGGGGAGGTGGGTGGAGATTCCCAGAATCATGTACCCTCCCATTCTCCGTCCTTGTATGGCTGGCTCTGGAACTGTCATGGCACTGGGGGGTGTGAGTTTTACTATGTTAATGAGGGCAAGGTTGCTTTTGGTCATAAGCTATTAGCTTCTGTGCATGCTTCTAGTCGGGAAAAGTCCCTAACCTCAAGTTCCTGTTATTATGATTTATTTTCTGTTTTTGTTGGTCCCGACCCTCAGTCCTTGACCACATCCCCCTATTGCCTGCCCTGCCACCTCCATGTCTAACTGCCTGCCCTGCCACCTGCATACCCCTCATCCTTACCTAACACATCCTTCCTCATGTTTCTTTTGCCCTGATATGAACACTGGAAAGCTTTCTGCCATACGATAAAATGAAAATCCAGAGCAACTAGAAATTTCTTACTGTGCAGGAAAAATAAATACAAAGCCTTTTAAAATTGCATTAGTGCTTTTGCACATACATAGGATTGAGTTAAGAAGTCCCAGATTTCCCCCCATAAAAGATTCAGACTACCAACATTTCAGATTTGGAAATGTAATCTAAAAGTGCCCAGTCTGCCTAATCTGTTGCAATTCACTTCATCCATTTGACTTCATTCTGATATGTGTGGATCAGGCCAATTAACCGTATTTTATTCTGTGAATTTCTGTCTGATTAATGTGATTTAATTTGGCTATAAGCAGCCAAAAATGATATGCCTAGCTCAGAAACTTTACCAACATTTATATGTAGATTCAGTTAATAGGATTTAGCTGTAGTTTCAGTACAGGCTTGAATATCTACCAGCTTCTCATGCAGCATAGATACTATCCTAGATTTGCCATTCTTGTGAATAGTGGACATAAGTCCTTTTCAAGAGATGTATTTTTGACCCTCAGTTCCAAGTGCATAGACTCCATCCTCTTTCAACGTATTTCAGATGGTCCATACTTTATAAGAGGAAAAAAAAATAAAGAAAAAACTTCTTCCAACGGATGGAGCTGATTTCCTTTTTTTGATAAATGGAAATTCATTATCACTGTAGCAAACATAACGTTGTTTACATGAATCTAGTGTTAATTAATCCAGCTAAACTTTGTACACTATAACTGAAGTAGGAAAAAGACTGAAAGATTCCTGAATTGCATTTCACATGGACAAGCTACATAATCATTGTTAAAAAATGGCGATTCCCTATGAAACTTAATCATTTGGTTCATGTGATTCATTCTTATCATAATTGAATATAATGATTCCAATAGATTTGAGTTTGTACTACATTTAAGGAAAGCAAAAGAAGTGTTTAAAATTAGGTACATTGATCAAATATTCTCTGTAACATGAACTAAGTGAGAGCAATAAAATTCTCATAACAAATTCAAGATGATCCTACTCCACAAAGCATATGAAACCAAGTAAGGTTGCTTCTCCATGGACCTTCTGTTCTCCGTCTCAGGACCTGTAATTTTATCCTGTACTTGACTTAGGTTGAGTTCCCAGGAGCAAATCCTGACATGGGGACTTGTGTAAGTAATTTATTAATGAATGCTTCCAAGGGAAACCATGGGTGGGAATAGTAGGTTAGGTATGGGTGAGATTCCATGCAGAAATCCCACAAAGCATTCAGTTCAATCTGTCTGGACCAAGCAGCTCCAAGAGTTGCTAGGGCAGTTCTTCAATAAAAATTACAGTGGCTGGTGGCTGTTAGAAGCCCACGGGTGAAGCAGAGGTGTTAGGCAAAGAAATGATAGAGGTTAAGCATTGTTCTCTATAGTACTTCTTGTATGACTTGTTTGATTTTCGTGGCCTCTAATCACATTTACCACGTTTTAAGATTCTTGAATTCAGAATTTATGCATAGTTTGCCTTGGCACCTCTTAAAATAACTTGTAACTATTATGATCTCATTAAATATTCATGGCACTACAAAAATTAGTTCTGTTCTACCCTGCTCACAACCTTTTCCTACCTGCATTTTTTTTTTTAAAGATGAAGTCTTTCTATGTTGCCCAGGCAGGACTCGAACTCCTGGGCTCAAGCAATCCTTCCGCCTCAGCCTCTAAAGTAACTGGGACTACAGGCACTCACCACCACACCAGGCTTCCACCTGCATTTTGAGTGAAATATCACTTTTATTTTTCACTTGTATTTTAATTCACCTGTTACTATACTCCTTCAGAATAATTTTAAAATATTTTTTAGTTTGATCTTATCTGATTTATGAAAGTCTGAGGATTATGAATTCTGACATAGAATTTTATTTCTGTGAAGAACTTTACATGAAAGCTATTCAGCTTCCAGCTCTTCTGGAAAGAGCTAGTTCACTCTGGAAATTGCAGAACAACTCTCTGCCTGACTGTATACAAGCTGTGACATCTATATTCTCCTGCCTTCAGACTCAGACACAGACTGGACCTTATACCATTGGCTTTCCTGAGTCTCCAGGTTATCAAGTGCAAATATTGGACTTCTTAGGCTTCCGTAATTGCATGAGCCAATTTTCTTATAGTAAATCTGTTTATATATATGTGTGTGTGTTTTTTTGTGTGTATATATATACACATCACATATAAATATATATACACAAATGTGTATATATATGTACAAATGTGTATATATACATTGTATATACATGTATATATATACATTGTGTATATATACAAACTATATATACACAATGTGTATGTGATGTGTGTGTGTCTACCCTGTTGGTTCTGTTTCTCTGGAGAACCCAGACTTATACACCCATGAAGGAAAAAATATTCTACAGATAAATTATTTGAATTCATAAAAAATAAATTTTCATTTCTATGTACCAGAAAAAAGCTAAGAAATAAAATTTTTAAATAAAACAAAACAAAACAAACAACAAAAAGGAAATTGCAGAACAACCTGAACTAAAAAGATGCCCCTGCCAATTGTCGACAGGGTGGATACCTGGAGAGTATTTTCTTCTTTACCCCCATTAAGCTGTAAGTTATCTGAGGACAATTGCTCCTTTCTTATTTCTTTAAAATTTTTTAGTAACTAATGAAATGCTTTGCTCAATGTATGGAATCATATATTTTTCTCTGGCAAACTGGATATGACTGTGATTTAGATTCTAAGACACTGAGACACGCAATTTCTGTGAGCACTGGGACCTGCATGGTCTTTGTCTCCTATACTCCTGTCAATACGAACAAATGCATAAAAGAAGTTCAGAGAAAACCATGTAATCCATTTCTACTGAGCTGATTATTTCAGTGTTGCCCATGCTTTGGTGGGCCTTGGCTGACGTAAAGTTATGCGTAAAATATAGGGAAGCTGGGAAATTCTACTCATCTGTGTAAAAGCTTGGAAGCTTTTTATCCAAACAGCCAACCTTAAATATATTACACACACACACACGTTACACTATGTGTAAATGTACCACACAAATTATTTTAAGAAACTATCAATTCGAGGAAGATAATTGCTGCTTTTTCCCAATCTCATAACTTTGCCTTATTCCTAAGTAATTATTGTCTGATATATTCTATTTACCATTCACACAGCTTTAAAATATTAAATTTGCCTAATTTTATTGATTTATCCCTAAGCAACACATAGTTTAGCTTGTATTGTTTTTGAGTTTCATAAATATGGTATTACATCGAAGATAGTCTTCTAGAATTGCTTTTATTTATTTCTTAAAAATTCAAGAATACATTTAAAACTCATGCATAGTTTGGCTTGTAGATGTATTTCTTTTACTTTCATTGCTTTTTTTTTTTATTTCAGAATATTATGGGGGTACAACACTTTGGCTATATATATTGCCCATGCACTGCCCGTGTCAGAGCTACAATCATGGTCATCCCCCAAACTGTGCTCCCCGCATCCATTCAGTGAGAGTTTTTCCCATCCCCTCCACCCCCTCCTGCCTGCCCACCCCCTGATGAATATTATTGCCCTGTATGATGTAAGTGTTGATCAGTTAGTACCAATTTGATGGTGAGTACCAGTGGTGCTTGTTTTTCCATTCCTGTGACACTTCGCTTCGAAGAATGGGTTCTAGCTCCAACCAGGATAATACCAGATGTGTTAATTCACTATTGTTCCTTATTGCTGAGTAATACTCCATGGTATACATCTACCACATTTTATTAATCCACTTGTGTATTGATGGGCACCTGGGTTGTTTCCACATCTTTGCGATTGTGAATTGTGCTGCTATAAACATTCGTGAGCAGATGTCTTTATTATAAAATGTCTTTTTTTCCTTTGGGTAAATACCCAGTAGTGGGATTGCTGGGTCAAATGGTAATTCTACTTTTAATTCTTTGAGGTATCTCCATATTATTTTCCGTAGAGGTTGTACTAATTTGCAGTCCCACCAGCAGTGTATGAGTGTTCCTATCTGTCCGCATCCCTGCCAACATTTGTTGTTTGGGGATTTTTTTATATGAGCCAATCTCACTGGAGTTAAGTGATATCTCATTGTGGTTTTGATTGCTGTGTATCATGCTGATGAGTGACAATTTCATAATTTTTTCTCCAGGGTTATTTTATTTTATTTTTTAAAAATTATTTTTGATATGAATAAACATTGTTGAGCTCATTTTCTGGTACAGATATACAAGTCATTCTTTAATTTGTGTATTGCTTCCCCCTTACTGTTGAATAGATTGAGAGTCTGTTCATATTTTTATTTATCATTCAGTTTGTTCTTATGTTTGGATATTCATGTACTTTCGTATTTTTCCTTTAGGTAATTTTTCCTTTCTTATTGATTTTGGGAGGGTTTTTAAAATATATCTTCAGGATTCTATTATTTTTATCAGTTCTATGTTCTCACAGTATTTGTCACTTCCTTAATTATTTTAATGTCTCTTTAGTAAGGGTAATTTTTAATTTTAAGGCTATGAAATTCTTAATCTTTTTTTATGGTAAGCACTCTAAAAATCTTTCTTAAACATATCTCTTTATTCCAGAAGTCATTAATATGTTTCCCTATGTTTTCTTTTAATCTTTAAAAATAATTTGCATCTCATAGCTATTTAATCCATGTGGAATAGTTTTTATAGATGGTTGGAAGTTGGTATCTAATATTTTATTATATGGGTAACTAATTTTTCTGAGTATATTTTATTCATATCCTTATTCATCATCAATGCTATGTTAGTCATGTTTAAATTTTTCAAATATTGGTCAATATATTTCCAGATATCTTTATATCTTGTAGGGTGAAACTCCTAATCTTTTTTCTCAGATATTATATGGCCATTTGGGGCATTGTAAATCTATATATGTTATAAGATCATTTTTAAGAGCACCTCAAAATCTTGGGATTTTGATGAGAAATTAGACTTCAAGTAGGGGAAATTAATACTTTTATGATGAATATTCTTATTTATAAACATAGTATAACTCAATTTTTGTTGCTTTTCATAATAATAGCCTTTATTAAGGTAGATTGTATTTTCCAAAAATAACCACTTAATCTTCTTACTATATGATACTCCTCCTTTGACACTCCCTCTAGCATCTGTATCTCTGTTTCTGAAAAAGAAGACAGCCTTAGGCCATAGAATGTGACAGAAATTACACTATATAACATATAAGGCTTTTATGAAAATGCCATTCTTCTCTGCCTTATATGAAAACCCCACAGCTATTAGCACATCATATTCAATGGCAGAAAATTGAAAGTTTTTCCTGTAAAATCGGGAACAAGGCAAGGATATCCATTCACACCACTGCTATTCAACATAGAATCTAAAAAGGAAATTAAGAAAACAATCCCATTTACAATAGCATCAAAAGGAATAATATACCCAGGAATAAACTAACCAAGGATGTGAAAGACTTTTTCATTGAAAACTACAAAACGTTACTGGAGAGAAATTAAAGAAGACACAAATAAATGGAAAGACAATTTGTATTTATGAATAGGAAGACTTAATATTGTTAAAATATCCATTCTACCCAAAGTAGTCTACAGATGCCATGCAATTCCTATCAAAATCCAATGACATTTTTTGAAGAAATAGAAAAAAAAATCCTAAAATTCATATGGAAACACAAAGGACCCCAAATAGCCAATCTTTGGAAAGAACAAAGCTGGAGACCTCATATTTCCTGACTTCAAAGTATATTACATAGCTACAGTGTTCAAAACAGTATGGCACTGGCATAAAGACACACTTAGAGACCAGTGAAACAGAATAGAGAGCCCAGAAATAAAACTGCACTTATACAGTCAAATGATCTTCAACAAAGGTCCCACAATTATACAGTGGAGAAAGGATAGTCTCTTCAACAAATGGTGCTGGGAAATTGGACAGTCACATAAAAAGAATGAAATTGGACCCTTATCTTACAACATACAGAAACAATCAACTAAAAGTGGGTTAAAGACTTAAACATAAAACCTGAAACTATAAAACTTCTAGAAGAAAACATAGGCAAAAAGGTTCATAAGATTGATGCAGAACATTAGGTGCATACACACACATTAAGGATTGTGATGTCTTTTTGGAATTGACCCTTTTATCATTATGTAATACCTCTTTTTACCCCTGATAACTTGCCTTATTTTCAAGTCTTCTTTCAAGACTTTCAAGCTCTGGCTTCTTTCAAGAGTTTTGCTCTAACTTTTATTTTCTGAAGTTGGAAAATGATACGCCTACGTGTAGGGTTTTTTTTTTTATTTGTTTTTTCACATTTATCCTGCTTCTTGTTCTCTGAACTTCCTGAATCTGTGGTTTATTGTCTGATATTAATTGGGGGAAATTCTTAGTCATTTTATTTTGAATATTTCTTCTGTTCCTTTTCCTCTTCTCTTTCTGGTATTCCCGTTATATGTACATTGTACCATTTGTAGTTGTCCCACAGTTCCTGGATATTCTGTTCTTTTTTTCAGTCTTTATTCTATTTGCTTTTCCACTTTGTTTTTTGCTTTTTTTTTCTTTTTTCATGCCTAATACCAACGCTCATATAACATTTTGTTTTGGGGAAACAAGCTAATTCCCTTTTTAAACACACCTGGCTAATTAAAAAAATTTTTTATTTGTAGAGATGGGGTTTCACTATGTTGCCCAGGCTGTTCTCAAGCTCCTGACCAGTCTCAAACTCCTGGCCTCAAGAGATCCTCCCACCTCAGCCTCCCAAAATGCTGGGATTATAGACATGAGCCACTATGTTTGGCCTGCTTTTCCAATGTTGAAGTTTCTATTGAGATATCCTGAGGCTCAGAGATGCTTTTCTCATTATTTAACCTAGAGACCTTGATATCCCAAAATAAGGCAAGAAAACAAAATAGGATGATAAATAATTATTTAAAACATAAAATCAATAGGATTAATATATTGTTGGAGGTTTGGTGTAGTCTAATAAATCACCACCTTCTCCTTCCTGGTTCTTAACTAAGAGTAACTGTGAGAAAATGTGGAGCTCAAAATGAAATATCTGCTTTATTGTGCAAAATACAAGACAGCATAAGAAGCAAAGTAAAAGGCAGAAACCAGAGGCTGAAGTGATGATTCTTGCTTTTTTCCACCTCAAAATAAAGGCATTCAGGAATATTGGGAAGAGCTAGCGTGAATTATTTAACCAATCAGATTTAGAAGAACTGGAAATAGAGAAAAATCTTAACCAAACCTTCCAGAAGTAAGCTTTTTTTGAATGTCTTCCAGTCCATCACACTTGGGCACAGTTAGACCTGAGAGGTCAAGAACAGGGAAAAAGAGAAAAAACATTAGGAAAGAGGATTCTGCATGAGCATTGAATTTCATATTAGCCCAACTAATAGAATAACACAACCTAGGCTTCTGCCCACTTCATCAATTGTGTAAGTAACCTCTTTTTCCCCTGGTGATAAACCAATGAAGGTATTGAAAGATTAGATTGGTAATATTCATGAAAATTCTGTCCCCATCTGGGAATAAAGGGGAACTCATCTTAAGGAAGTAAGAGGTTGGGGAAAGAGGGATTCTACATCTTTGAGACTGATCAAATGTGAGAGGTGAGGGAGGGAAATGGTCAAAGATGACTCCACATTTCTTCCTTGAGTGACTGAGTGGAAGTGAATCATTCAAGAGACAGGAATATATTGCCAAAATCATTATGTAATAAGGGGCTTGGAGTTTGTTTTGTCACTAGAGTATTTATTTTGCCATCTGGAAGAAACTCTCACAGTCAAGAGAAGTGGTTGGCAGACTTCCAAATAGTCATTCAAGAGGAGTTACAACTTACACATTTTCATTTTATAGGTATTATCTTTAATAAGTAATATTACATTCTGGTTTTCAGAAGTAGCTTATGGACTATGGTTTTCTTGATTAGCTCTGTCCCAGGCTACTTATAAAGAGCTCTATGCTAAGGAGAAAATAAGCTAGCATCTCCAGTGAAATCAAACATTGATAGAAACTTTTTAAATGAAAAATTTAAAACTTTCAGAATCCTTGGGAATAATAAAGAAATACTACTTAATTTAAGGAACCTTATAAATTACTCTTCTAATCCAGCTACATAC
Organism: Daubentonia madagascariensis; assembly: GCA_023783475.1. Classification (NCBI taxonomy): domain Eukaryota; kingdom Metazoa; phylum Chordata; class Mammalia; order Primates; family Daubentoniidae; genus Daubentonia; species Daubentonia madagascariensis. The sequence goes on along the minus strand of JAKFHU010001035.1, from coordinate 30,100,766 downwards.
TTCTACTATACTATTTTTGTGGATTAAGGTACGTAATTGTTTGCCTATCTTCCAATTTTTGCTCAGCAACTGAACTGAATAGTTCATGCTTTACTCACTTCTCTATCCTCAGCACCTGGGACCATAATAAGCACTACCATTGGTTAAACTATTCCTACTAAGGACAAGACACTGCTGAAATATTTATGATATTTTGAATAGAGTTTACAGTGAAGCATTACAACAATTCATATGTCACAGCAGTGCTTATGGGGTGTTGGAGTCTGTAACTCGGTTACAATAAATGTCATTATCTAAATTCTGATTCCTGACTGCGTACATTCTGGGCTCCATTTAGCACTTTGCTATGCAGAATTTAGCCTGGATCCTTAATAAATTTTATTCATTAATTAATTCAACAATTATTTAATGATTGCCTTATTTATGGTAGGCTTTGTACTACATGCTGGAGATCCAAAGATGAATACTATAGATGACCTTGGCAATTTTGGGAAGTAGAGCTTACAGTTTAACATGAAGATGTAAACATATTTTTAAAAAAAAAGGAGTAGAATGTAACACATGGTACATTAATCAGTTTAGAGTACAGTGGGATCCCAAGGGAGAGAGCAATTAATTCTACATGAGAGAATAGTTAGGGAAAATCTCCTAAAATAGATAAATTTGACCCCAATCTTTGTATAAAAATTAGTGCTAGGCAGACTTTTGAGGACTAGGAGACAGAGAGAGGGATGATAAGTATATAAGGGAAGGTGTTCTAGAACACGGTCCCTGCCTGCAGAGCTTACTAATTTGATAATTGAATGCTTCCTGTCTTCTAAGATTTCATGTACGTTTCATAAAGGCAGAGGCCATGTCTATCTTGTTTGCTATAGTATCTTTAGCATTCCTACCTCAGTATTCTAAATGTATGTTCATTGCATATTTGTTCAATGGATAGCTGGGTGAATGAATAAATGCATGCATCATTCAACCCCGTGTATATTAGGACTTCTAAAACTACTTTATTTCTTCATACTTTTCTGTTTTGTGGCCTTTCCACACTAATTATGGTGCTTGCTATATCCATCCCTCTTCCCCCTGTTCTTTTTACTACAACTTGTCCTTCCATTTTGCCATCGTGGATCGAGCAAGAAATATAACTCATAAATGCGACAAGGGAATGATTGTCCCACGAATATGTCAGTCTAATTTCACTGGCCATTTCTCAAACTGCAACAAAAAAATGTCATCAGTTTTCTGTTATGATTGTCCTCACTCTGATCACTGCCCAAAGCTTGCAAGGAAAATCTGACAAGTCAAGCAGCTTCCCCTTCAATCCAGTAAGGGAAAGCAGAATTAAGTCAATTTACCTATTGCTTAATTGGTTCATTGTTCCATTATGATTGTATTAGTTTCTTGTGGCTGCTCTAACAAATTACCACAAACTTGGTGGCTTAAACAATACACACTTGTTCCCTTGCAGTCCTGGAGGCCCGATTTCTGAAATCAGTTTCACTGGGCCAAAACCAGGATGTCAGCAGGGCCATGGTCCCTCCTCTAAGGGAGAATTGCTTCTTTGCCTTTTCCAGCTTTTGATGGCTTCTGCCATCTCTAGGCTTAATACCACATCACTCCAATCTTCAAAACCAGCATTTTTAAACCTCTCTCTGCTCCATCTGCATATCACCTTCTGTTCTCTTTGTGTCTGCATGAAATCTCCTTCTGCCACTCTCTTTTAAGGACCTTGTGAGAACATTTAGAGCCCACCTGAATAATCCATGGTAATCACTCTATCTCGAGATCCTTAACTTAATCACATCTATGAAGACCTTTTTTCCTTACAAGATAACGTTTACAAGTTCCGGGGATTAGGACATGGATATCTTTGTGTGGCCATTATTCATCCTGCTACGATGATAAATGCAACTCAGTACATGAACCTGAATTAGACTTGCATAGCAAAATCATCTCATCATTATCATCTAAAGGGTTGTTTCCTAATGCGTATTTGCCAAAACTCTTTAGCTTAGTTACTAAACATACAAATTCTGAGGCATCAGTCATGAAATTTTGATTCTGTTGATTGGGTCTTACAACCCCAAAATATAGAAATTTAATAAGAAAATCTGAGTTATTTGACCTGAATCGTCCTTAGGATCATACTTTGAGAAATAATGGCCTGAAGTACTTTGCTTTGCACTATATAAAAAAGAAATTCCTATCACAAGTGTCTGTTTTAGGATTTAAAATGAGACAAGCCAGGTGAATTAGATGATTTTCTCAGTGGCGTGTGGGAAGTTCTGCAATTCATCAGTGAATGGTGACTGTGTAATAGTTGTCTCTCAGTCTCTCCACTATGTCAGGCAATCATGTGACAAGGAATCAAAGGTATATTCTATATTTGCTTTGGAGGAGCTGTTCAAATGGTGCTTTGTGTCAAATTTCTCAAGGAATACCTGATGAAGCAGAATTATCTAACAGTATTTCCTATAGATCTACTGATTTAAGTCCCAGAAATCTTAATTGTCTTTGAGAGTTGGGGTGTATCTGCTCATGCTCCTTTTCTCCCTTCCTCTTTACTTTCTTCATTTCCTCTCTTTTCTTAGGTACAGGTGATTACATTAAAGATAGTCCTCAGGGCATTGCACTTTATTACCATTGGTCTGTGCACATGTTCTCATTCTTCTCTCTCTGTCTACTTACATATTTATATACACACACACACATGTGCACACACACATTATTTTTATGGCATATCACACGTACATTCCCCTTCTTGTCCCATAAGGAATTGTTCTTTTGTGTGCGTTTAATGTGTATTTTCTATCTGTTCTTGTAAAATGGTAAAATTTTCTTTGGTTGCCTATCTCACTTATTGACAAACTCAAAGGACTTCTTTAATTTGGGTTTTGACACAACAATAAAAGGATTAGTTAGTGACTCTAATTGTAGAGAATAAAATGTTCAGATTTAATTGAACAATTCAGATGAATAAGAATATATGGTAATCTACTAATGATATAACCATGTTATTTTGGTGATAACTCTTAAGTATTTGCTATAAGGGAATTTGTGAGCTCCATTTGGGGGAGTGGTTAAGAGAAATGTCTCCTCTTATATCATTCTGCTGGTTCTCCTCTTTTGTGTTTCATCCTTGTCCATGTCTCAGGCTACTGTGTGCTATATAATTTACATAAATCCTGTAAATTTCTACTTGGAATTGCTCAAGTGGCAAATTTTAAGTATAGTCTCTTCATCTATCATTGAAAGGTCATTTGCTGTGCAGAAGTCACTCTACCGCCGTGTATCATGAGTGACAATAAGAGGCCTCATCCTCGCTGTGGCAGCATAGATTTTGCTATTTAACCAAATGTTCACCTATATTTGAGGATGCCAACATCACAGTGCAATTTTTTTCCCCAATAAACCACAAATGTGTTGGAGAATATCCAGTCCCATATAAAAGGACATTTTTGAGATTCCCTCCTCCCCAATTAGATATGAGATCAAATATGATTGACCTACTCCAGACCAGCATTTGTCAAAGCATAGTGTGAGAACCACCTGCATCAGAATCACCTGGTGCTTTTTTTTTTTTTTTAATGCAATTTCCGGAATATACTCCAAAGCTACAACACAAAAATATCTTTGGATATGATCAGGAATATGCATTTTTAAAAAGCTCACCAGATTATTCTAGTGCACAATAAAAATTGCAGAACATTAGTTTAGATCAACATATGAAATGGCATTGAAAGTACTTTGCATTTTGAATAAAGACAAATATATTTGGTTATCAGCTGATATTTAAAAATTATATTAAGTACGATTTGCAGGATGAGAAAATACAGCATTATCTGTGACAGAAACATAGGCATCCAAAGGAATTAAGCCAAAGATACTCAATATTCTATGCCTAGCAAGTATATATGGTCACTGTTTGAGTCGGGCAAATTTTAAATTAAAGATATGTACAGAACAGGTCAAGTTTGGGAAATCACATGGCAAGAGAGGCTTCAATTTTTAAATGTTTTATTTAAAAATTTTGGATATTATTATTAAATAAAAATAATACATTTATAAGTTTAGAAAATTCAACTTGTATTAAAAGCTAAACATGATGAGAGAAAATCTCTCATGCCATCAAATTTTTTGTTCCAATTGTAACTGTTATTGAGTTTCTTGTGATTCATTCCAGGGAAACAAATTGCGTATTCTTGCATATATATTTTTCTGTGTGTGTGTGTGTGTATGTGTGTGAAAACAGAATATATATTTATATATTTGTATATTTTATATATATGATTTTTAAAACAGCCTTATTATGGTATATTTTATATATCATAAAATTCTTCCATTCTAATTATATAATAAAATTATTTTAGTAAATGTATAAATTTGTACATCTATTACCACAGTACAGTTTTTTAAATACTTCCATCCCCTCAAAACATTCTCTTGTTCCCATTTTTGGTTATACATCACTCCCTACCATTGCCCTTAGAAACCACTGATTTGCTTTCTATCTCTATAAATTTGTCTTTTCTAAATTTTCTATATAAATGGAATCATATAATATGTAGTCTTTTGTATATGGCTTCTTTCATGTAAATGATGTTTTTCAAATTTACCCAAGTTGTAAGATACATCAGTAGTTCATTAATTTTAAATGCGTAATAATATTCCATTGTACGGAAATACTATATTTCATTTATTGATTCACAAGGTGGTAATTTGAGATATTTCCACTTTTGGGCCATTATTAATAATGCTGTTATGAATGTTCATGTATATGTCTTTGTATAGACATATGTGTTCATCTGTCTTTGTAAATATTTATATTCCATATTTATACTAAAAATAATTTAAAGACTAATACTGAATATATTGGTTTTTACATTAATAAACATATTTTTAGGGGCAAATATGTGCCAGGCATTGTTTTAGATCTTGGGATATAGCAGTTAAGAAAACAGACAAAATCTGCTCTCATAAACCTTTTTTTGTGATGTGGAAGACTAACAATGAATAAAATATAGAAGTATATCATACTATAGTTATTTCATACTCTAATTTAAAAGTTTAACATTATAAAGAACAACAAAACCAGGAGTGAAGATAGAAAGTATGTGATTAGGAGGATTTTGGTGGTGGTTGCAAATTTAAATAGTTAGCAACATTAGGAGAAAATTAAAAACACACACACATACACCCCCCTCTTTAAAAATCATTTATCCAGAATTCTGAATTCTGGTTGGTGGGGGGAAGAGAGATTGTATTTACTTTTTCATATAAAACATAAATTTAACAATTTTTGGCTAATTACTTTTTAATATATTCTGTTCCCAAAATGACTCCATTTGGTATAATGTACTTAATACACTAAATGCATAGTGTTAAGTGCCGAGAACAAGGAAAGAAAAATAAAGGTGAAAGCAAAGATGGTCACTAAATGTGCAGACAGAATATAAACTGTAATGGAACATTTATGTCATACATATTACAAATTTACTTAAACCTTTCTAAAAGCAAATCCAGCCATTTGCTTATTTTTAGCAATTTTTGTACTAAGACTCACTGTAATTATGAGCACACCGCATGAGCATCGCCTTAAGAATATTTGGTTTTCTTTATATTTGAGACTTTCCAACCTGCCCAGTGAATTTTTTTGTTTCCAGCTTCAACCAACTTCCAGAGGGAGATATGAGAATTCCCTGCATTTGAAATAAGAAAATAACACAATTTTTGCAAATGCTTTTGTTTGCAAACAAAAACAAAAATTTTAGCACTATAATTAAAACAACTTCTAGCAATGTTTATCTATGTCCTCATAAAGGTTATTTTTATAATCACCAAATTATACTTTAGTGTTGCTAAATATTTATAAAACACAGAAATTTATTAAAAAATGAAAACAGAATGTAAATACCACAGTCCAAAAACACAGCTATTGATACTTATGCATTTTCATCTAATTTTTAACCTATTTTTATTTTGTAAAGTTCATACATCAGTAAATACTTAATTTTGTAGTTTACCACTGAACTCAACATTTACAACACAAGATTTTGTCAAAGATGTATAAATCCATTCTAATCGCTTTATTAACTGAATCATATTGTGTTCTGTGATTGTATGATATTCTTATTTTCCCACGGGATTAATTAGATTAATTAGATCAATTTTATAAATTATGCTGCTAGGAGCATCTTCGTGAAAAAATATGTTTTAGAATTATGAATTATATTTTAGGATAGCTTATCATGAAAGCACAATCACACAGGCAAGGGATACCAACATTTCAAAGCCTCAATATATATTTGCCAAATTATTTTCTCATAAGAGTTATATCAATTTAGACTCTGGTCAGTAGATATTGTGAGTATTGAGAGTACTTCTCTCATAATACTCTGAAGAGTATTAAAAACTTAACTTTATTTACTTCTTTAAGTGTCTGTCTCCTACACTATTGATAACAATTAAGAACCTATGACACAGAAGGCTATATAAAGGTATGTATACATACATAAAGGCAATACATTGGGATCGTGTATTAAATTGTAACTGAAATTCAAGGATGTCACCAGGGAGTTGAGGAGAGGTACAAGACATGTAAATCAGCACTAGTGAATTTGACCTGGAGAGAAGTTACATCATAATCCAGATAGAACATCTCTCTGAAATAGATTCCAGTTTTGTGACTAAGAAATAAAAACAGAAAATGATATTGAGAAAGTTGAAAATAGATAAGTTATAGAAATTCCCAGAGCCAAAAAATTTTGCCTGTGTAATGGCATTTAAAGACCCTAACCTTGAGAGAGTTCCTGGAATTCCTTGAGTTGGCAAAAACCAGTTTCTTGGAGAATTTAATTACATAACTGTTGATTAACGGAAACTTCATTTTTTAAAAATTCAACTGTATCTTTGGACAGCAAAACAACTGAATTCAAATGGAAATGGCCTCTCCTCACCCAACAAAAACAACAACAACAAAAAACCCCACAAGACACAATTTGAGTATTTGCCATAAATTAAATTTAAAAAATCTTCATGAAACTAAACTTTTTAAAAAAAATCAGTCATGTGTGTCTGTGCACAAAGTTAAAATTCTATATTAGCAAAAAAAAGACACAATTTTACTATATCTTAGAGAAACTAATTTGTATAAAAGCACTGGTTTACATTGTCTTAAGTTTGAAATTCACAGTTGTTTAGAAACTGCAAAAAGCCAAACAAGGAAAGTTTCAACATAAAATTGATTTCTTTAAGTTGGTATGTATATTAACTACTTAGAATTTAAAACATGTTTTCTACTATAAGTAATGCTACTAATCATGGCTAATAACCCAGAATAATCCCCCAAAATATTTAATACTGACAAAAAAATAAATATGTTACACCAGATTGTTTAATGGTATCTTGATAATATAACCAAGGTCAATTTATTCCTTTTTTTTTTTTCTTACCCCTATTGCATAAGAGATTGTGTAGACAATTCTTGGTCAAAGGAAGAGATTGTCCCTTGAGAACGGTTATTCTCTTAGATTTGGTGACCTATTGCAAATGATTTCAGGAAAGTTGTTGCCTCTAAAAGTTATGGCTTCCTCTGTCACCCTGAGCCTAACTATTCTCTTGCCTGTCAGAGAGATGGGCAGAAAAAAAATTCACTTGGGTCTAAGGTGTTAAAGTTTATTTGCAAATATGATCTATGAGCTGGAATGCATAATATATAATGTACATTATTTATAACATAGAAATAATGATAATGGATGGGCTTGGCTTGGACCACATCCTTTACTAATGAATGCAACGTACCTGGATAAGGTATCTTATGGATGGAAAGAAAGATTAGGGACTAGAAACAATGAAGAATGCTTCATGACAAATTGGCTTCAAGATCAACAAATCTGGGACATGAATAGAAAGGAATGGAAAGGCTTCAGAATTTGTCTTCATCATTGCTGCTAAACTGACAAAGAATAATCAAATAACTTTTAGTTATTTTCTCCAGACAACTATTTTTATTTCTCTGGATGTGTTTGTTCGTAAGGAAAGTGGTATCTAAATTAGAGTGAGACATATGGATGAAGATCTGTCTGTATAGAATTTTTTATGAATATAAGGAAAATTTGAGGGACAATAAAGATTAGTAGTGCTTCTATTTTTTTCTATTATCAAAATGTACTGCAAAGCTTTATATTTTATTAAGCATGCTGATTTATTTTTGATTATTAACATGTTACTGAAAAATTCAGAGACAGAACGACCTCATAAAACATTTGTCTGGTATGTTTTTCAATGAATTATGATATAAATTGCTCCATAATTGACACAAATATATTTTCACATTAGTCTAACAAATTGTACAGTTTCTGTTAGTTGGCTTTTGAGTTATCACAACCATTAAATACCGAAATTGAACTTACTCCCAAAGATCTCTAATTAAAAACATTTTCTATGATTCTGAATAGAGAAACAAAGGTAAACCTAGAGCAATGTTAGAATAACAGTTGTGAGGAACTTAAAAAAACAGGTCAGTCTATTCTGTACCCCAGTTACTAGTCTAAATTTCACTTTATTATTCAGCTAGAGTGAACCTGGCATTTATTGATCTGATATAAATCCAGGAGACATGAATCTGTGAACCAATGAGGGTCATCTGTTGATTCTTTATGTGTGCATTTTAGGAAAGTTACAGTTGGACATTTTGTTTAGATGGCTCGTATGTGTATTTTCCTCTGTCAAATATAAAATCAGATAGTGAATTTGAAAGAGCATAGAATTTTAAGTCAGGCTGGAAAACACCTCCCAGATGTGTGACTTTATGTAGTTATTTGAACACTCTGAAACTCAGTGTCCTATTGACTTCACAGCAGCTTGTGAAGGTTAAGGAAGAAGGATATATACAACTCTTGTGCCTTCATAAATTCAGTGCTTCTCCTGTTTCCTTTCTTTCTGTCCTAGTACTGTACTTATAGCTTGTCTCTCAGTCCTTTAGAAAAGTTTGCATCCTAATGATTATATTCTTCATAGCTCCCTAACCATTTATTCACAACTCCTCAAATCCTCAAGCTCTAATTAGGCAAACTGTCACTCTTTTATCCTCTTTATAGGACAGGCAAATTTCAATAATTGCATATACCTCTAGTTCTTTACAATTTGTTTTTATTTATTCATTTTTTAAATCATTTGCCCTGGAAGGTAGCTTTTTGTTTTGGGTTCCTGCCCCAAGCAAGGGAGTCAAGGTGTTTTTCCTTGTTATTAATTTCTGCTGAACATCAGCCCACAATTTCATCTGCAGAATATTGATAGGTAGAATGCCATATAATGCTCCCTTTCCCAGGGAAGGATCTTAAGTATAGTTCTGAAGATATAGGATGCCCTTATTCAAATTTTTAAAAATGGCATATTTAACACCTATTATGTGTTAGTCACTGTTAGTCAGACAGAACAATCCTGTGCTGTCCAAGGCTTTCATAATCAGACCTGCTACATAGCAATTATAATGCAGTGTAATGTAATGTGGGCAATCTGACAGGTATGTGTTGAAATATGCTTAAGAGAGAGTTCACAAAAGGGGTAAAATTTTAACTCATAATTAAGTTAAAATTTACCTTTTAAAGGCTGGGGCAAGATAGGTGAGATAATTGCATTTCAGTCAGAGGAAAGAAATGACACGTACAAAGGTAAGGATCTAGGAACGAGCCTGGCATTTCCTGAGAATGACAATTAGTTCAGCATCAGCGGAGCCTAGGATGTGTGTGGGAGATGGGAAGAATATCATATTCCACAGATAGGCAGCGGCTGCATCACGACAGGGAGTCTATAAAACGTTCATGGCAGAAAATTTGCTTGATCAAATTTGCATTTTAAATTTAGTGCTCAGGAGGCAGTGCTTGGGGAGGATGACTCATAAGGAATCAAGTCTGAAATTGGAGGGTCCATTTTCTGGGCCATTGCAATAGTCTCCAGGCAAAAGAGAACAAAGGATGGCAGAATGTATAAAGAGAAAGGCCTGAGTGTGGGGTGGTGGGTGTCCACACTGATTAAGATCATGCACTTCAGAAACATGTTATTTCAGTAATATGCCTAACCTTTCTAATTCTGTTTTCTCATTCGTAAAATGGAGATTATGCTACTTACCCTACAGAGTTATGGAAAAAAATGAGCAAGATAATGTACATAAAGCACTTAATATAGTAACTAGGACATAATGCATTTTCAATAATTAGTATTTAAGTGGTAGTATAGAGTGCTGTTTTGTACTTGAACAGAAAGACGAGAATGAGGAAGAAGAAATGGCCAAGATATCTACCACTTACTTACAGAAAAGCAGGTTTTGAGGGGGATGATTTCAATTTTGGACGTGTTTAGTTTGAATTGCCTGTGGGACAACCAGCTGGAGCTGTGTGTAGACATGTGGGTACGTGGTGTGTGCAGTGCGTGGGATTGATGCGAGCACTGGTCTCTTTCTTGAAGAGCCCTTGTCCCTCCGTCCTCATACGCCATCGAGAGGAAGGGGCTTCCGTTTTTGAGTGAATGGTATTACAAGGGCACATCCAGTGTCTCTTTACTCATTATCCCGTGTAGACAAGATGGAAGAACAGGGACCCGGTAAGTATAGTGCAGGCCTTTTCTCCTCCTGTTTCTCCGTTATTCACTCTCTCTCCACCCCATCCCTTGCTCCTCTTTTTCTGGCATCGGTCCACATGTGCTAGACTTATCACTGCTTCTGTTTTTTCACTGGGTCCTCGCCAGGGCAGGTCTTCTGCGCAGTGGGAATGCATAAGGTCTCCGGCTGCCCCAAAGACCTGGAACTGGGTGAGTAAATTGAGTTAAAGATGAGAAAAATAGGAAGCGTCACATGAGCTCAGGGCTAAGCTGCTTCAGCATTCCAACTTTACTAGCAATACCGCTGAGAGTTTGCTCCTTAGCTAACTCCTGGAGATATTTTCTTGACTTGTTTATTTAAAAACTCAAAGGGAAAAGTTATGATTTAACATCTCAACTCCCCAAAGAGGCATGGAATTGCTCAAAGAGAATTTCAGGAACTGGCAGGAAGAGAAGCAGAAAACGAGAGCATGTGCTTTGAAGAGGCAGGCAGAGCCTGCGGACATGGGAAGGGGGAGTGTCAGGGGGATACGAGAGCTGAGGATGAGAATGGATCCCCTGGCATCAGAGCCAGCTTAATGCAGGTTTTTTCTAACTAAAAACAAAAACAAAATAACAGCAACTGCTTGCCATGCTCAAGAAGGATCTACTATTGTACACCTAATACCTCATTAGTCCAACCCACAGTCAAAGAAGAAGTCCCAAGTGTGGAGAGGGTAAAAATGTGGTAAGAGGTTAGTACCACAGGGTTTGGAGTGGAGAAAAGGAGCTATCAGAGCATCTTATCCCTTTAAGAACAGGCCTGGCTCAGCCGTAGACCCTGATTACCCTATTCGAAGGTATCTGTGTGTCTATGGACTGATCCAAGCCTCCAGATCCCACGAAGACACTAGGAAATTTGCCATAATGGCAGGTATTGAGTTGGCACTCACTCTTTCATTAGACAAACATGGCGAACACCGATGATCATGGAAAGGTAAAGTACAACCAGAAGAACAGATTTTGAGGAAAATACAGCCAAAAAAAGTGCACAATGACAGTGACAAAAATGGGTTGATTTTAGAGCTAGTAGAAGGGAGCAGGTTATGAAGTCCTGTTAAATTACTCATGTTATATGTAAATAAAATACCTCAACACGTTGTTTTTGATAAAGCCTAATTGCTGGTGACACTGAACCAGGGCAGCCGAACATACTAAGAAACAAATTGATATGGGAAGGCTGGGCGCGGTGGCTCACGCCTGTAATCCTGGCACTCTAGGTCGGAGGATTGCTTGAGACCAGCCTGAGCAAGAGCGAGACCCCGTCTCTACAAAAAATAGAAAAAATTAGCCAGGCGTGGTGGTCCACGCCTGTAGTTCCAGCTACTCAGAAGGCTGAGGCGGGAGGATCACTTGAGCCCAGAAGTCTGAGGTTGCTGTGAGCTAGGCTGATGTCATGGCACTATAGCCTGGGTAACAAAGCGGGACTCTGTCTCAAAAAAAAAAAAATTGATATGGGGGCATCTCTCCAAAACACATGTCTCATTCATTTTAGGAAATAAGTGATCTTCAAGTACTTTATCAAGAGGCAGAAATTAGGAAAAATAGTGAAAAACAAAACTGCCAACTTAATAGTGATATCTCGGAGAAGTAGAAAGTAGGTAATAAAGGTCCCAAATGTGGACTTGCCTCTTCCATGTGGAATCATCAAAACATCTCATTTATCATTTACCGAGGCTGCATCCTTTTTTGGTGCAGCCTGGGATGCTAAGAAGAGTTTGAAATATTTTAGGTTGAGGTTTTAGATAATTTGTTTTCTCCTCAGGTATGTGGAAGGTGTAGGTGATATAAAACTCACTGAATATTATAAATAATCACTCAAAAAAATCATTATCAAAAAGAATATTATTATTTATAACATGTTCTAGCCACTAAGTACATTACACGCATCACTTAGATTTATTTAAACCAATCCTTTGAACTAGCACATATTATTTTCCATATTACAGACAAGGAAACTGAGATCCAGCGCATTAAGTAACATGCAGGTAATCGGCAGGGCGACTACTTCATCGGGCTTCAAAGCCATGATCTTAAACTTTTTCTCTCACTTTATATCTCATGAAAATTCTTACTTTTACAACACTAAAAGTTGTGACCAAGTTAAGAAGACTGGATAATTTAACCAAGAAAAATAGAATAGTGTAGATTAATACAAGTAAGCGATGAGTAAGCAGAGCTACTGCCCTGCAGCCTCAGCGTGTCGGCCACACCCGAGACTCTCAAGCACGTACTTCCACTTAAACCTGGCTGGTGCAGACCAAACAGATTGAGAAACCTCACGGGAATTCTATAGGCAGTAAGGAAGAAACAATAAAAATCAGTGCAAATGAATTTGTATCAAGTGAAAAAGAGGCAAGTTCAGATAGGATGGTCAACTCTGGGTATAAATACCTGAATTTAGGATTATTAATGTTGAAGAATAAGGTCATAGCCTATTAAGAGTTTTCACTCACTGATATAGAATTCTGACTATATAAGAATTTTGCAGTTAGTGCTGCAGGGTCTATGTGAAGTGTATTTTGAAAGCATGGGCTTGTTGAGGATACGAGTAACTGCTATAAATAGTGAATGTCTGACCACTTCATGATCATAGCTGGGTGCCACAAATGGCAAACCAAATAACATAACTGAGGCTATTATGTTGCCAAAGATATTGGAAGTTAAAGAACCCCTCCATAAAGGGATCTTATTTGTTCTCCAGGGATTTATAAAACATAATGGAGGCAGTCAGCCAGTAATTTTTCAGCCTCTTCGTTTCGGGAGAAGGTAATGAATTTTAATTAGTGAAGAAGACAGCTTTCCGCTAAGGAGAAGAAAGCAAGGAAAACAGGAACACCAGTGTGTGGAGGATAATGTTAAAGCACATATAACCCCTTAATAATGCTGAATTGATGGGCAAAGCTCTTTGCCCTCTGTTGTTGTATAATATAAAAATAGATACAAAAACTGAAATAATGTGCAATAGATTGTTTAGAAAAAAAGAAAAGTATTGCTAAGGTTAATAAACAGATTTTTTTTCTAGATCACGAGGGTCTCAAGACACTGATCATCACTCTTAATCGATAGTAATTGATGGTGACACATTTTCAACAATGTTTGCTCTGCCTACCGAACATTCTGACAGTCCTTTTGGTATTAGAAAATTGATAGGATGGGCCTATATGAGACAGGAATTTATTTCTTTCTTTCTTCCCCCCCAAGTATTTTAATTAGGTCCAAATGCTCCCTGCATTGGCTACCTGGGTGTATTTGGAGATAATAGAAGATACAATGGTAAGATATGGCTTGACTCATTGTTAGCTAAGCCCTTTTTTACCCTTGTTAATTTAGACTCTGTGTGTGCATGTGCACAAGTACATAGGCACAGGATTGTATGGGGAAGGAATATTAATTATAAAATTTTGGGAGCAGAAATTGGCTTTGATTTGTTTTTTGAAGCGTTTTTCAAACAATGGATAATAAGATACTTTTTTGTCATTGTTCAGATATATTGATGGTCCTTGCAATAATTCTTGAGGACTCTGGGCCCTAAAAGCAAAAGCTACCTGTGCTTACTAAGGCTGTCAATCAGTGAACAGCCTACCCATAAATTATCTGAAGTCTACTAGCTCAAAGTTGCAACCAAGTACATACAGTTTTGCTTTAGTACACTGATTTAAATTCTCATGCAAATGCTATATTTAAATTATGAGTGTGATTGCTTTTCAGTAATGACTTTTGAAAAAACTGGTGGGTTTCTGGTGTATTTGTGGCCTACACTGTGAGGATCTGGTAATTCTAAATGAAAGCCCTGAATACTTCCAGTTAGACCCATAAAGGAAGATACATATTTGCTTTCTTCTCAGGACAGCCTGAAAACAGGAGATGTCCTCTGACTTGTGTTACTGTTATTAACTTTTATATAACCCCCTGACTAAAGTGAAACTACTCCCCTGACCAGAAAAGTTAAATTCAAATACCTTGAGGATCCATAGGAAGCAGAGGATTCCTATCCTCCCCTGCCACCCTGCCACCCATTTTCTACTCTATAAACTTTAGCATGCACTATCTGGAGAGAAAGGAATTGTACGTCTTTCTCATATGCAGTAGGGACATTCTGTTCCATCCCCCTCCATTAGGTTTTGGTATCAGTGCAGTAGGAGGTGATAAAACTTGTTTAGGTTTTATATCTGTCTGATAGTTCTTCATTACCTTTCTAATTTCTAAGGCCCTCTTTGATGAGAGGAATAGTACCTACTCTTAGAAACCAGGAAAGTAGTCTTTAACAATCTAATATAGTAGACTACTGGTTTTCAATTTACTGTTCAAAGTCCACTGGTGAGCCAAGAGGGCCTTCTTAATGGGTCAGAAATGTATTCTGAAACACAAGCCTTTTTTAAATAATACACAATTCCATTCAAGTCTATTTAGGGTGAAGACCAAGAGTTACCTCCTTTGGATACTAAAAGTTGGCGTGCATAAACTAACATTAGCTCATTAGTGGAATTTGATGAGATAGTAATCTAGTATCCTGTGCTTTTAGCATCCCTGGCCTCCCTGCCAACATGCCAACAATGTTTCCCAGACCACATGATGCCCCCAAATTATCCCCAACCAATCCCTAATTGTTGTCTAAATAGGCATTATTGTCCCTTGTTGAAAAATTAGTTTTACCAGTTAATAAAATTTGTGGTGTATCATTTACTTAACTCCAAAGTATGCACAGATGAGCTTAAGCCCTATACTTTCTAATAAAATATATTTAAGTTATTAAATATGTCATGAAAATATGAATCAGCAATATTTTATGGACAAATAAGATATTAAATGTTCCTCTAATTTTGTTTATACTGAAATCGTCATTGAAGTTGTACACCCATTACTATGAAAATAATGTAAAATTTTATTAGTGTTGTGGATTGAATTGTGTCCCACAAAAAGATATGTTGACGTTCTAACCCTCAATACTCCAACCTTTTAGAAATTGGGTCTTTGTGGATGTAATCAAGTTAAAATGAGATTATGCTGAATAAGGTTGTTCCTAATCCAATATGACTGGTATCCTTATAAGAAGAGGAAAAAAGAAAGGGACACACTGAGATAATGCCACGTGACAACAGAAACAGGAATTGGACTGCTGCATCTACAATTCAAAGAATGCCAGGGATTCCAGGCAACCTGCAGAAGCTAAGAAGAGACAAGGAAGGATCATCCCCTAGAACCTTAAGACAGAGCATGGCACTGCTGACTCCTTGATTCTAGACATCTGGCATCCAGACCTGGGAGAGAAAAAATTTCTATTGTCTTAAACCACCTAGTTTGTGGTAATTTGTCATGGGAAGCCCTAGGAAACTAATACACACAGGTTACCTAACTACTCTATCTATCCAATTCCCTATCTGTTAAGTGGGACAGGTACAATAGTTCTGAGCAATAAGTTAATATTCATAAGACACTTGAAATTAATGTATATTGTCACATAATTAGAACTGTACGTATTAACTATATATACTTGAAGTAGGTAAATTGAATAATATATCATGATTTCTGTTTCTAGGATAATTTTTTTTTAAGCCAGAGGTTGGCAAACTATGGCTTATGGACCAAATCCAGACTGCCACCTGCTTTTGTAAATAAAGGTGGGTGTTTGTTTTTGTAATGGAGCCATATTTGCTTAAATAATTGTCTATAGTTTCTTTTGTGCTATCATAGTACAGTTAAGTAATTGCTACAGAAGTTCTCTAGTTCACAAGGCCTAAAATATTTACTATCTGAGTCTTTAAGAAAAAGTTTGCCAACTCCTGTTGTATACTATAAAATCATGTATGGTCTTTTCTTGACCTATTTTTAAATAAATAAGTGCTTTGCTGCAACTTACTGTCTTTGTTTTTCTATAATTTGATCTCTATTCCAACTCAAGGTGGGAATGAGTAGAATAGATGAACTGGTGGGCCACTTAATCCACATTAAGTTCACAATAATTAAGAGTTGAAGGCCACTGATTGAGATATATTCCTAGCAGAAACTGATGACTAAAATGAGGATCAGAATAATACATTTTTATTGTTTCCACATTTGCTAATGGGACTTTATGTAATAATGACTCATGACAGCTTAGTGAGCTTCTAACTAGAAATCACATTTACTACTGAGAATCATTTTTCTTTAAGAAAATTTCTCAAGCTACTGATTCCCATATCTAATACCACTG
The DNA here is from genome assembly GCA_023783475.1 of Daubentonia madagascariensis. Taxonomy (NCBI): domain Eukaryota; kingdom Metazoa; phylum Chordata; class Mammalia; order Primates; family Daubentoniidae; genus Daubentonia; species Daubentonia madagascariensis. The sequence continues at coordinate 30,083,941 of JAKFHU010001035.1, read as the reverse complement.
AATGAATTAAACAAAGCATTAAAGTAAAAGTAATGATCCCAAAGTCAAGGGTAAATTTATAAAGTGAAAATTATAAGCTCTTAAAGCAAGAGCATGGTGATATAATCATTGGGCAAGGAGACTTATCTTTGCCACCTTGCTCAGTGTTTGCTATGTATGTTCTGAGCCACCGAACAAGGTCCTAGCCTCAAAGAGATAAGAGTCTATCCCTTTGTGATCTTTAGGGGATTGCTAGTCTTCATGTTGGCGATATGGCTGGCTTTACAGCTAATACCACAAGATTGCTTTCTAACCCTGAAGAAAGTGAAAGTTCTAGGGTGAGGAGGGCCTATGCCTAGAAATATATAATTTATTCCCTATTTTAAAAGTCATGGATGAAAGGCAAGACAATTGTAAGTGGTTGTTTTATACTATATATTCAACTCTTTGTGAGGCTAATTATTTTTTAATAACTAGTTTGGCTCCTCAGAAGAATCTTTTCATGGTATAAAGAACAGAACATTGCATTAGGTTTTACGAGAGCTCCACCAACTCTAGCTCATCTCAGATCAGGATAATGGTGAACACTACATTACTTGGAGATCATTTGGGGTTTCTACTTATTCTTATATGGTCTAGATGATTCTGAGACCTAATAAAAACCTCATTGTCTTCTAAAAAATTACTCAAATTCTTTGTAAGGCCTAAAAATGACCTGGTAACACATCTTATTTGTGAAAAGATTTGCAGCAGTCATTTGAAACAACTTTGCTCAAAGGGGTTTTATCCAAACTGGGTTTACCCCAAAACCATGTACTTAACAAACACTTATTGAGGATTACTGATTAGTAGACACTGCACTAACTTAGCTTATAGTGAAGAGAAAGAACAAATAAATAACTAACTTAATGTTTTAGAAAGTGTTAAGAACTATAGAAATAAAAATAGGGAGTGTTATCTGATTGCTAGGGTTGGGTAGAGATTTGAAATTTTAAATAGGGTGATCAGAGAAGGCTTCACTGTAAAGGTAACAGTTATAGATTTGAAAGACATTTAGTCGCACATCATTTGGGGACATCTGTGTGACCACAGCTCCCAAAGATAAATGTGGGCTCTGTCCCTAGCACAAATGAGTCATTGGTAAAAGCAGCACTTATTTCCATAGAACAGGAAACCGCACATAGAATCCTTTATTAAAATGAGCTTTTGTAACGATTTTTCATGGAAGACATTAGCAATCAGGGTATTTTGACTGTTTTGTAGTAGTAGAATTGAAGGGGGAAAGTTTTTGATACTAGGAGTGAGAACCAGGTGTGCAGATAGAGCTTCCCTACCACCCTCTATTACACATTTAAGCCACCACAAATATACACATAATCTAAGTTAAAACTCTGTCATTTGAAGCTAACATAGCTTCAAGATGAGTCTCATAAATTGAACAAAACAACAGAATGGCAGATGGAGGCTAAAGTATCACTTTTGTGACAGATTAAATCTAATTTTGACCATGTTGTAAAGTAGAAGGTTGGTATGGGCTAAACCCAGAATTGTACAGACCATGCAACAATCAGAGGCGAAGTGGTAAAGAATGTGAAGGCACTTTGCAGCCACTAACATGGCAAGAAGAAATATGCTTAGAGAAATATATTTTAAAAATTATATCTCATTTTTAAAAAGACAAGTTAAATGAGCAGAGAGTAGAGAAAACGAAGATTGGTATATGTCTCTGAGGACATTACGGTTAAAATAGGCCAATTAGAGGAATACTCTAATAGGCCAAGGTGGAGGAATAGTTTTGGAAGTAAAATGATTCTGGGTTGAAGTGTAGAATAAAACAAGAAGAATTGGAACAATATTGTTATCCTAGAACAGTCGGGAAATATGTTATTTTTACACAAGAAACAAATTTTATATCATTTTTTATTATGCTCTATTAAAACATAAAGCAACAGATTCAATATACAGAGTTAATAAAGCTTTTTGAAAGAGTGTATGTGCTTCCATGTGTCAGAGGATTCTATGTTTAAATAATAAATGCTAACAACCTTGGAAAACAGAATAGAGAATGTACAAATGAATAAGCAATGTATAAGGAGATGATGCATACATTCTTTTAAGGTTCACAAGTGACATGTTTAGCATATGGTAGAGCCTTGTGAATCTAATGAAATTATTGAACAAATTGAATGTGGTATTTTTGGCAAAAAAAAAAAAAAAACAATGAGAAATATAAAGCAGTTAAATATGTGCAAAACCAGGAGGGCTATAAATGCCAAAGCAGGTAGGAATTGAACAGAGTTGCTTGATAAACTAAGATAGAATAAAGGGAATATAATGACTAAGAGGTTAAAGTGTCACAGTGTGCTTGAAAAACAATTAGATCTCCCTGAAGATACATTTGACAAGGATGTTTGATGATTCAGCTTCATAACTTAATCAGAGTATCTAAGAAGAAACTTAGGAACAAGTTGCCAGAAAACTGCAGAAAGCAAAGAAGGTATTTTGTACAGTAAGATTTTAAAGATTGGGCCTGATTTTGCTAAAAAAAGTTTACTTACAAAAGCATAATCATTTCATTTTCCCTGAAATTAACATTTGGGAATATCATAGAAAAGTAAAAATACCAATCATCTTGGTTCTTGAAGCCTGTCATTGTCATCTCCTCCTCCCTGGGTTCCTCCTCCTCCTATTCTTGTCTTCCTTCTCTCTTTTCTGTTTTTTTTTTAATTTTTTAATTTTTTAATTTTTTTTTATTTTTCTTCACATTATTGTGTTCCATCTCTGTGAAAATTCTACTTGGAGAAGAAAACTGCTATAAGTAGGCCGGATAACTTAAGTGCTGTCAGAAGAAAAAAAAAACATTAAAGATAACTATAAGAGCATGTTTATACTTACAATTTCCTTCTCTTGAAAACTTTGTTAAAAGTAAATTACACATTCAGGGGAGGGGAAAGAAACCAGTGTAGCTCTTATCCCTTGCTTGAGTCTTCTCATACAAATAAAACCATATGATTCTAATCGGGGGGAGAGTGGTTGCCTTATTTTTAATTTGTAGGAGTTCTTTATATAGTCTGCATGGATGGATAGATGACAGAAATTCTTGATAATCTGAATCATTTGTTGGATATACATATTGCAAATATCCCCTCTAAATTTACATGTAGGTTGCGTTCTCTTTCTTTTAATGGTGTGTTTTGATGAACAGAAACTAATTTTGACGAAGTCGATCTTTTTGGTTTTGTTGATTGTTGATGCTTTCTGCAACTTGTTTAAGAACGTTTTGCCTACTTCAAGGACATGAAGATAGTCTCCTATGCTTTCTTTTAAAAATTTTTGTACCTTTCAAATCTATATCTACATTTAATATGTAACTGATTTTGTCTGTGTTCCACAGGAAAGGTCCAAGTTCTTTTTCTATATAGACAACCATTGTTGCAATATCATTTATTGAAAAAGATTATTATCTTTCTACTGTGCTTTAATAGCACTGTTGAGACCATATACATGTAGGTTGATTTATAAAATTTATTTTCTGATTTTGTGGTCTGTCTGCCCATCTTTGTGCTAGTAGCACACCGGTTTATATTGTTGTAGCTTTTAAAAAGATGTGTCACCTGCTGTTGTTAAGTCTTCTAACATTTTTCTTTCCCTTTAAGATTGCTTGCCCTTTGCATGTCCATATAAATTTTGGAATTATCTTGTCTATTTAATTGTATCCAGTGATAAATGAATAACAGTCATTTTTGTAATATTAAATTCTTCAATCCCTCTGCATTATTCCTCAGTTGTTTAGGCCTTCTTTAGTTTCTTTCAGTAATGCTTTGTACTTACTGTATAGATGTATTGCACTACTTTCATATTATTCCTAGGTGTTTGATATTTTTGGTGATATTCTATATGGATTTGATCTTCATTAAATTTTCTAGTTATTTATTTTTATATATAGAAAAAATTTTTGTTAACCCAATTCTAATAGTTTATATGGAATTATAAAATTTTACCTACTTTTAAACTTATATAGCCACATTGCAGATAATGATTTTTCCTTTGAAACTACACCTTTTCTTCTTAATATTAATTTTACTAACAAGGTTATCTAGTACTATGTTTAGTTCAATTGGCAATAGCATAGATGTTTGTCTTTTTCTCAAACCTCGGGGAAGTTTTCAATAATTTACCATAAATATGATGTTTGCTGGGGTTTTTTTTGTAGATATTACTTATCAGAATAGGGAAATTCCTTATTAAGAAACTTAACAAAGAATGTTTATCATGAATATCTGCTAATTTTATTCAATTGCTTTTTAAAATGTCTATTGAGATCATATGATTTTTCTCTTTTTCTATTGATAAATTCTATTGATTTATTTTAAAATGTTAAACCAATATTCTTAACTAAAATATAAGCAACTTGGCTATATACTTTTTATGTATCATAAAATCAGATTTTTAAAATTGTTTTTAAAGACAGGGTCTCACTCTGTCACCCAGGCTGGAGTACAGTGACATTCCTCATAGCTCACTGCAGCCCCAAACTCATGAGCTCAAGCAATCCTCCTGCCTCGGCCCCCTCAGTAGCTGAGATTACAGGCACGAGGCATCACATCCAGCTAATATTTTCTTTTTTTTTTTTTTAGAGATGGGATCTGGCTATGTTGCCCAGCCTGGTCTCAAACTCCTGGGTTCAAGTGATTCTCCCACCTCAGCCTCCCAAGTCTCTGGGATTACAAGCTTGAGCCCCCACACCCAACCATAAAGTTAGATTTGCTAGTGATTTATTAAGGAGTTTTGCACCTGTTTTCATGAAAAATATTTAAAGAATTTACTGGCAAAGCCAAGTTTGTCTGAAATTATCAAAGTAAAACAGATATAAATTAAAAATTTAACTTTTTAAATATAGGATTTTTCAACTTTTCTATATCTTTCACATCAGTATTAGTAAATTTTATTTTTCAAGTAATTTGTCTATTTTATCATAATTTAAAAATATTGACATAAAATTGTGTGTAATATATTCCTAATAGCTTTGCAATGACTGTAGGATCTGTAGTAATGTTTCCCTTTCCTTTGTTTAAAATGTCAATTTGTGTTTATTCTCTTTTTATTTTATCAGTTTTGGTAAGGATTATTTTAAATTAGAAGATTTTTTTTTAAATGCCCCACCCTGGACAGATGTAAGCTTGTGTCAGAGTACCCAGTTTGGCAAGCAAAGTGTTGGCTAATTTCAACTCCCAACTGACTCACTCAGTATTTTGTATAGTGGATTAAATGTACAGAGATACATCATGGCCCTGTTTACTGACATGGTACTCTGTATATTGCAAAACATAGACTAGAAACAATAAAGTACCTTCTAGGTCTAAAGACTCACTCCTCACCTGATCTGTGTCACAGAAGTTCCCTCTCACATGTAGGCAATGACTATCTCCCTGTATCAATCTTACAATGAACAATTTGTGATTTGCTTTCTGTGTATTTCTTGGCATATGCACCAAAACAATATAGACTCTGTAGTTTACACTGAAGTTATAGTTATCAAGAAAATTTTTGTTTTCTTCTGTTTACCAGTAGAAGATAAACTTATGATGATCAACTTAAATTATGCAATAAATGGGAATGATTATATATATATTTTTTATTTAGAAATTAAGATGTATAATATAATAAATGGAAATTGGAAAGAAAATAATAACTTTTAAAGCTCTAATTATTTATGTGAAGCAATTATTTAGGCTGCACATTTAAATAAAAGTAATAATGAGTTCTATCTTAGACAGCCCAAAAATTGTGTTCTTTGTTGGTATTTAAATAGATTTATGGTATGTAGGGGCATACCATAAAATTACATATATATATGTATATGTATATTTGAGCAAGCACTGTAATGTCATATTGTTAAAATATAAAAATGATTTCAAGGCCTATGTAGATGCTCAATAAAAATCTGATTTTTGATTATTTTAGGGGGATTGATTAGATCATTTTGCTGATGTGGCAAAGATTTAAATTCCTACCTGTCCCATTTTGTTCAGGCATAATGTATATTGTAAAAAATTCCTGATAAGAAACATAATACCTGCATATTCATATAGTGTACAAATTATTGGATACAACCTAAATATATAATCTTGCTTCTTATTTCATTACAGGGTGAGGGGATGAATGTTAAAGAGATAATTTTAATTATTTACACAGGCAGAATCTTGTTAATGCCCAGACACGAGAAGCTGTGTGAAGGTGTAACTTTTTAAGCTCAGTTTTCGATCTGGAGGCAACTTGTAACCCTATAGATGTTCAAAATGGCTCTTATAAACCTTAACAGAAGGAGGAAATGAAGAAGAAAGGCCTATAATCAAACCAATAATCCACATATTTTATAATAAGAAATTTGGGCAATGACAAGGGAAATGGTAGAATATTTAAAGCTATGCTAAGAAGTTGAGATTTCATGTATTCCTACAGACATTTTTTAAGCATCTATCATCATATTTTAAGACTGTCACTCGAGTAAGAAGACAGAACTGAAGATAAGTATTTAGGAGTCACTATTTCAAAAGAATAATTATATCATGAATATTCATAAGCTATATGAAGTAGTAAAAGATGAGGAACAGAAACATAGCGTTTTATACTGGCATACGCTCAACTTTGGGAAGAGAGGAGAAGTATGCTCAAATGAATTGATAAAAAGCAAGAACCATAAAAGGGCACCAAAACATCACATGTACCCTATAAATGTATACAACTATCATGTACCCTTAATAATTTAAAATTACCAAAAAAGTCTAGAAGCCACAAGAAAAGTGAATTTCAAATGGGAAAAGTTAAACTTCAGCATTAAATAATTTAGATAAAATGAGTAAAGTGGAAAGATACTCAAATATGTAATAATACCTTTTATTTACAGAACTTACCCCAGACATTTCACAGGAAGAGATTTTAATAAAGTTAATATTTACAGAAGTCTGGGCAGAGTTAGGAATCAAAAGAGAGATGGTGAGGGGCTGGGAGTTAGCAGCAGTGAGAAGCAGTTCCATCCCCATCTCTAGTGCTGGCTGAAAGGAATAGACATCTGTCAAATAGGTGCTCCTTGGTGAGAACTGTAAACATGGAGAGCTGTTCCATCTGCTCTATCAGGGAGCAATCTCTTGAAGCTACAGCTCTATCTTTGAGTTCTGTTAACTGCTCTCTCAGGTGGTAACATCTCCCTCCTGTCGTTTGCCCTGAGGTAACTTGCCATTTCTCGTAAACAGATCCTTTGTTGTATTTCCTTAATTACTTCATTTGAGTGTGCCATCCTTTTCCTGTAGGGTCTCATCCCTATGATTAGAAAGCAGTCATGTGAGGTAGATATTATTACCTCTCCCCACTTGTACACGAAGAAAGAGATTCATAAAGGTTAAATGACTTTCCAAAGGTAATAGTCTATAAATGATATGATCTCTCTCCTTCCCCTGCATTATGCTGCACATTTGAGGGCAAAGGAAAAAGAAACAGTAGAGGAAAAAATTAGTTCCCATCAAGAGTCATGAAATGATGGGATGTAGGGTAAAGTCTGGAGAGATAATTTTTTCCTTTTACAGGAAATAACTTTCTCTTTCCTTCAGATGAGAAGGAAGACTGGAATGGCTGCTACGGAAACAGAGATGTATTAAAATGTGTGCGAATACTGAAGGTGGTGCCAAGCTCATTGCTGGCAAGAAAGGGTCAGTGATCAACTTCTGAGAGGAAAAGTAGTAAGAATTGCTACATGGCTGACAGGAAGGGGAACGATTCCATGGTCAGAAAGGTCACCTTAATGGCCAGCCCTTTCTGCAAGTATATGACATACAGGAAAAGGAATACCAAATAGATACTTCGAAGTGGATAAAAGCATCGCTATTGCTTGTGAAGAACTTCAGTGCACATATGGTTCTATGCAAAGTTAGCTACTCTCATCTATATTCGTGAAGAACAATATTCCACAATTTTCTTGAGTTTGATCTTTTTTAATTCATGATTTTTCATCAGACCAAAGGAATTTCCATTATCTTTGACCTGTTTCATTATCAGTAATTATAACAAGATTACAAATATATGCCTTTATTTTAAAATCTTATGTGGGATTGTTTGTTCTGTGCACATGTGGTTATCAGTTAAAGAAAGTGAGAAAGTCTTTCATTCATGTGGACCTGGTTCCGGAATCTGCTCTTCTCTTTACTGTCTTTGCTACATTCTTCTAAACTGGTAGCTTCTGTGCCTACCAGTTTCATGTCCTTCTCAATCAACACTTCTGGCTTGGAGTACGACAAATTTGCTTCCTAACTATACAGTGTATTCTTTTTCCTGTTACTGTAATTCTTTAGATTAATAACCAATGAGGTAACCTGCTTCCACCAGCCCTGCTGCCTGATTTTTGGCTAGAATCTAGGCTCCCCTCAAAGACTCACCTTACCAAACGTAGCTGGACTTGCCAGTTCCTGATTTTGCTCCATGGAGAGAGACAAGAGTCAGCTCTCCATATCCAAGTTAAGGAGAGAATTCACCAGCAGGCATATAATCACCTTTGATACCAGAACTCCCTCTACTGATTAAATGAATTAAATAAAACAAAGAGAAAAAAATCCTTTTGTTCCAGTATTAAAATTCACATATCTTATTCATTAAGTTACTTGGAAATTCTTCTGCATTCCAGATTTTGCCTAGATGTATAGTACCTGTCTTCTATTTTCTACCCTGTCTTACTATATTATTTAGGTATTGCTCTATAAAAGAATCATAAGATATCAGAATATGGAATTTATTTATTTACTTATTTCCAGTTATTCAGATCAACTAGGAGAGTCTCCTAATCTTGTCCAGGCTTGACTTCTTTTGTTTAGGCTCATTTGTACATCTGTGACCAACAGGCAGGATGGCTAACAGTTGTCTTGTCTAGATTGACCTCACAGCTCTGGAGTTTTGATGGCTATTATCTGGGGTCCAGAGAGTAAACGAGCCATATGTCTCTTATCATCCAATTGGTTAGTCTGTTCTTCTCATGGTGGTTTGTCAGGTTTCCAAGAGGACAAAGAAAAGCACCTAAGATCCCTTAAGGCCTAAGTCCAGAAATGACGCACTATCACTTCTACCACATTTTACTGTCCAGAGATAATTACAAGGTTATTTTAGATAGCATGGGTAGGTAAATAGACTCTACTTCCTAATGGAAGGTGCTATCAAGTCACATTACAAGGTATGTGGACTAAGGAAGGGGAATAATTGGGACCATGTTTGAAATCAGTCTACCTCCTCAACTTACCTTCTGTGTGATGGACGCAGGCTCTGCTGACTGGACTGTTCCTATGTTTGCTGACTATCCTGCCTAACTCAAGACACCAACTCAGGCTACCTAGTACTGCCAACTGCTATGGCTTCTTCCTAGTCTAAAATCTACTATAGTCTCTTCTTGCTCGCCTAGACTCCTGGCCCCAAACCCTACTAAGAAGCCCCTTTAGAAATGTTGCCAAAAATTCCTTCAAATAATTCCTTGATATAACTTAACAGAAAATGAAATGCTTTATTGCTTAAATTTTTCATTTGAATCTGATTCTTTCCTGGGAACAAGTCTTCATTCAGAAATATCTAATTCTTTTTATTTTCTAGCTGTTAATTCACATGACACAAAGGCAGGACTTTTTCATCAAAAACATTGATTATTCACTTAATACCTCTGATGAACACCAACAAAAAACTAGAACCCATATGGTTACGTGAACATCAGAAAATCACTGAGAGAGCAAACATGACTAAGCATGGTAATTGCTATAATTCTGTTAATACACCTGGATGGCTTACTAACTCCACCCTGTAATAAAGAAATTACCAACTATTTTTAAGCTCTATAGTGGGAGAGAGAAGCTATAAGTTGCTTTCTTTGTGAATGCTTGGAGTTGTGATTGTGTCAAAGTTTTCAGAACCCTGCCTTGTTTGGGGAGGTAAAACATTCTACAAATAAAGTTTTTTGGATCAGAGGAAGCTGAATTCTAGGCTAGAAGAATAGGCACATATCAGGAACAGGGAGAGATCATGTATGGGTCAGTTTCAGAGGTTAGATAAGTGCCTAAGCACATACATAATCTAAGGAAAACATTATCTCAGGGCCAGAAGGGAAAACTAAAATCCATGGTTGAAATATCAGAGTATCTAGTAAAGGGCATAAGCTAATCTGTCTGGGAAGAAGTTAAAAAAAAAAAAATCTAGCCAAAAGGCTGTGAGAGAAAGTATGTCGAAATGCATGTAGAAATATTCATTCATCAAGCACTTGCTATCTGACAGAAATTCTACTAGGTGCCATTAGGGCACAAAGATGAATAACTATTCAAGGAGGAAACAATTTATGAAGAAGACAGACACACTTAGTATAAACCATCATACAATGAATGCAATAGCTCTTGCTGAAGAAAGAATAAATATTCATTGGGGGCATATACGAGAAAAATATTTTTGCATGTGGGGTACTTTTATCTGAACCGAACAAATGGATTTTTATCAGGCTAACAGAAAGATCGTTCTAACTAGAGAATTAATTAGTAAAGAAGTAGAAGTGTATAAAATTATACAGTGAATTTCAGAAGCAGTGAATTCTCAAAAAAAAAAAAAAGCTTGTATAGTGTGGAGTGTCAGGAAATAAGCCTGGAAGAGTAAGTTCATACCAAGATTTTATAAGACCTTAAATAGTTTGCTAAAGGATCTAAAAATATACAAAGCAGACACACAGTTTCAAAATCTAACAGACCTTCTTAATGGAAAATGATGGAATTCCTTCAAGGTGAAAAGGTTATAGAAAATGTCAGGCACTTGGAGTTAAAAGCGGTAAGATCATCTGACTACAGTAAGGAAGACTAAGGTACGGAAAAAAGCAGTCCTGAATTCTGCTTCCAGTATTGCTGAGTTAGTGCCTATCAAACCAACTGCAGTTAATAATTATAAACTCTGGACAAAATATTAAAAACCCCAGCTATCTAAAGAGTGGCTAAAAGCTGGAAGATTTTGGATGAAAGTCAGCACTGAAGAAAAAAATACTATAGTGTGAATTTCTTCTTTTATTCAGCTATTGAAGGCGAATACCCGTCTGCACCTTTTGAAGTGGCTAAAAACATTTTTTGATGATAGCCATTCTAACAGGTGTGAGGTCATATCTCATTGTGGTTTTAATTCGCTTTCCCTAATGATTAGTGATATTGAACATTTTTTCATATACCTATTGCCCATTTGCATTTCTTCTTCTGACAAATGTCTATTCAGATCATTTGCTCATTTTTTAATCAGGTTACTTGTTTTCTTACTCTTGAGTTGTTTAAATTCCTTTCAAATTTTGGATATTAACCCCTTATAAGAAGTATGGTTTGCAAATATATTCTACAATTCTGTAAGTTGTCTCTTTACTGTGTTAATTATTTCCTTTGCTAGGCAGAAGATTTTTATCTTGGTGTAATTTGTCTATTTTCACTTTTTTATTTTTTTTGGCCTGTGCTGTTGAGGTCATATCCAAAAATACATTGCCCAGAACAGAGTCATGGAGCTCTTCCCCTATGCTTTCTTCTAGTACTTTTACAGTTTCAGGTTTTACATTTAAGTCTCTAATTCATTTTGAGTTGATTTTTGTATATGGTGTAAAATAGGGTCTAATTTCATTCTTCTGTATGTGGGTATCCAGTTTGCCCAACACAATTTATTGAAGAGACTTTTTCCCACTGTGTGTTCCTGGCATCTTTCTCAAAATTCAATGGACTGTAAATACTTAGATTTATTTCTGGGATCTCTGTTTTGTTCTATTTGTCTATGTTTCTGATTTTATGCCAGTACCATTGCTATTTTTATTGCTATAGCTTTGTAGTATATTTTGAAATCAGGTACTATGATCCCTCCAGCTTTGTTCTCATTGTTCAGATTGGCTTGGCTATTCAGAGTCTTTTGTGTTTCATGCAAATTTTAGGATTATTTTTTCTATTTCTGTAAAAAATACCATTGGAATTTTTATAGGAATTGCACTGAATCTGTAGACCACTTTGGGTAGTATGAACATTTTTACAATATTAATTCTTACATCTGTCCAATTATTTTTGTCTTCTTCAATTTCTTTCATCAATGTTTTACAGTTTTTAGTGTACAAATCCTTGACTTCCTTGGTAAAAGTTATTCCTAAATACTTCATTTTATTTTTTTGTAGCTATTGTAAATGGGATTGCTTTCTTGATTTATTTTTGAACAGTTGGTTGTTAATATACAGAATCACTACTGATTTTTGTATGTCAATTTTGTATCCTGAAATTTTATTGAATTTATTCATCAGTTCTAAATTTTTTGGTGGTGTCTTTATAGTTTTCTAAATATAAAATCATGTCATCTGCCAACAGAGATAATTTAACTTCTTCCTTTCTGATTTGGATGCTTTTTATTTCTTTCTTTTGCCTAATTTCTCTGGCTAGGAATTCCACTACTATGTTGAATAGAAGTAGTGAGAGTGGACGTTCTTGTCTTGTTCCTTATCTTAAGGAGAAGCTTTCAAGTTATACCTATTGAGTATGGTGTTAGCTATGGGTTTGTCATATGCGGCCTTTGTTGTGTTGAGATATATTCCTTCTTATAACTAATTTGTTGAGAGCTTTATCATGAAATGATGTTGAATTTTGTCTAATGCCTTTTCTGAATTTGAGATGATCATATGATTTCTGTCCTTCATTCTGTTATTGTGGTGTATCATTTTTATTGATTTGTGTAAATTGAATCATCCTTGTATCCCAGGAATAAATCCCACTTGATCATAGTGAATGATCCGTTTTACGTGCTATTGAATTTGGTTTGCTAGTATTTTGTTGAGGGCTTTTGCATCTATGTGCATCAAAGATATTGGCCTGTAACTTTCTTTTCTTGCAGTTTCCTTGTCTGACTTTTTAATGCAGGCAATACTGGCTTCATAAAATTAGTTTGGAAATATTCCCTTCTCTTCAATTTTTTGGGGAGAGTTTGGGAAGGATTGGTATTAGTTCTTTAAAATGTTAGGTAGAATTCAGCAATGAAGCCATCAAGTCCTGGGCTGGCTGGTTTATTTATTTATTTATTTATTTGCTTGCTTGTTTGTTTGATGGGAGTGTTTATTTCTGACTCAATCTCCTTACTCATTGATCTGTTCAAATTTTCTCTTTCTTCATGATTACGTCTTGATAGGATGTGTGTGTCTAGGAATTTATCCATTTCTTCTAGGTTATTCAATTTGATGTATAATTGTTCATAGTAATCTCTTACAATTAATTATTCTTTGTATTTCTCTGGTTATAATGTATTTCAGTTGTAATGTCTTCTCTTTCATTCCTGATTTTATTTATTTGAGTCTTCCCTCTTTTTTTCTTAGTAACTCTAGCTAAAGGTTTTTCGATTTTATCTTTTCAAAATGCCAACTCTTAGTTTCACTCATCTTTTCTATTATTTTTCTAGTTTCTATTTCATTTATTTCTACTAAAATCTTTATTATTTCCTTCCTTCTACTAATTTTGGGCTTTGTTGTCCTGTTTTTTCTAGTTCCTTGAGGTGTAACATTTGATTGTTTATTTGGGATTTTTTTTGTTGTTTTTTGATGTAGGCATTTACTGCTAAAAATGTCCCTTTTCACTGCTTTTGCTGCATCCCATAAGTTTTGATATGTTGTGTTGCCATTTTCATTTGTCTCAAGATAGTTTTTAACTTCCCTTTTAATTTCTTTTTTGATCAATTGGTTGTTTAGGGGTACAGTGTTTAATTTCTACATATTTGTGGATTTTCAGAAATTCCTCCTATTAATGATTTCTGGTGTTATAACATTGTGATCTCAGAAAAGATACTTGATATGTTTTCAACTTCTTAAATTTGTTGAGGCTGGTTTTGTGGCCGAACATATGATCTATCCTGGAAAACATTCTTCATGCCCTTGAGAAGAATGGGTATTCTGCGGCTATTGGTTGAAATAGTCTGTATATGTCTGTTAGGACCATTTATTCTAAAGTGTCGTTCAAGTCCCGTGTTTCCTTAACAATTACCTGTCCAGATGACCTGTCCATTGTTGAAAGTGGGGTATTGAAATCCCCCACTGTTATTGTATTACAGTCTATCCCTCTCTTGAGATCCATTAATATTTGCTTTATATTATATATTTAGGTGCTCCAATGTTGGATTAATGTATGTTTACAATTATTATGTCTTTTTGATTAATTGACCCTTTTATCATTATATAATGACCTTTGTCTTGTTTTACAGTTTTTTAATTAAAGTCTATTTTATCTGGTGCAAGTACAGCTACTCCTACTCTCTTTTGGTTTCCATTTGCATGGAATATTTTTCTTTTCATCTTTTCACTTGCAATCTATGTGTGCCCTTAAATGTGAAGTGAGTCTCTAGTAGGCAGCACCTTGTTGGGCCTTGATTTTTCTCTCTATTTAATTTAACCACACTGTGTCTTTTGATTGAAAAATTTAATCTGTTTATATTCAAGGTAATTTTTAATAGATGAGGATTTCCTCGTTCCATTTTGTTCATTGTTTTTTTGTTGTTTTGGAGATCATTTGTTCCTCCCTTCCTCTCTTGCTTCCTTCCTTTGCAATTAGATGATTTTTTCTAACATTGCTTCGATTCCTCACATTTTATCTTTTGTGTATCTACAATAGATTTTTGTTTTGTAATTACCATGAAGCTTACATGAAACACCTTTTAGTTAAAACAGGCTATTTTAAGCTGTTAGCAACTTAAGTTTGATCACTCTACACTTTTACTCCATTGCCCCAACATTTTGTGTTTTAGGTGCCACAATTTACATCTTTTCATATTTTGTGGTTCTTAAAAAATTATTTTAGCTTATTTATATTATTATATTTTAAAATAGTTTTATCTTTTAGGCTTGATGCTAGACATATGAGTGAATTATACACCTCCATTACAGTATTAGAGTATTCTAAATTTGACTGTGTACCATTAATTGTTTTTTTTAAGTGGTCAATTGGCCCCCCATGTCTGGAATAAATCCCACTTGCTCATGTTGTATAATTCTTTTTATGCATTGGTGGGTTTAATTTGTTAGTATTTTTGAGGATATTTTTGTTTAAGCTCAGGAGAGATAGTTGTCTGTAGTCTTCTGTGCTATCTTTATTTGCTTTGATGTCAATGTTATATTAATATTATATCATATGATGAATTGGAAAGTATTCTCTTCTACTTTCTGGAAAAGTGTGTAAAATTAGTGTTAATTCTCTTTTAAATATTTAGTGAAATTCTCAGATGAGGCTATCTGGGTTTGAAAATTTTCTTTTTGGCAGTTTTTGAACTATATATTCAATTTATTTAATGGTTATGAGACTATACAGGTTATCTGTTTTACTTTGCTGAAGTTTGATAATTTGTATTTTTTGAGGAATTGTTCTACTTCTGTGTTGTTGAATTTATGAGTGTTAAGTCATTTGCAGTATTCTTTTGTTATCCTTTTAGTGATCACAGGATTTATAGTGATATCTCCTGTTTTATTCTAGTTATTTGACATTTGTGTCCTTTTTCTTTTCATTTTTATCAGTTTTGCTAGTGGGTTTACGAATTTTATTGATTTTTTTCTAAGAACCAGCTTTTGGTTTTATTAATTTTTCTCTATTATTTCTTTTAATTTCATTTGTTCCTGTTTCAAGTTTTATTATTTCCTTTCTTATTCTTGCTTTATGTTTATTTTATTCTGGTTCTTCTTTGTTTTTGAATTAGGAACTAAGATTATGTAATTGAAATAGTTTCTCTTTTCTAATGTAAACTAAAGTGCTATAAATTTTACACTGCCTAGCTGTATTCCACACATTTTGATATGTGGTATTTAATTTTCATTCAGTTCCATGTATTTTTAAATTGTCTTTGAGTTGTTCTCTTCTATCTGTAGAATGTTTGTAAATGTGTTTTAATTTCAAAATATTTGAGGATTTTCCTGTTTTTATTTTTTTGTTTATCCCTGGTTTAATTTTATAATGTCCAAAGAACACACTGTGTATAATTTTAATTAATTAAATTAATACTTGTTGGGGCTTTTCTTAATGACCCATGATATAGTCTTTCTTGGTAAAGCTCCCATGGGCCATTGAAAAGAATGTGTACTCCATCGAAATGTTTGAATTGCTCCCTCAACATGAATTAGATTGTGTTTGATGGTATAGTTTAGTTCACATATATCTTTGCAATTTTTCTGTCTGGCAGTTCTAGTAATTGCCAGAGTGGGGTGTTTAGATACCCAACAATAAATATGGATTAGTTTATTTTTTCTTACAGCTCTATCAGTTTTGCTTCATATATTTTGAAGCTGTTTTTTAGTTTATATACATTTAAGATTGCTATGTCTTCTTGATGGATTGATCCTTTTATAATTATGTAATGTTCCTCTTTGTTCCTAGTAATTTCTTTGCTCTGAAATCTACTTTACCTGATATTAATGAAATCATTCCTGCTTCAAAAAATTTTCTTAAGTTTTCTTTTTCTTTTGATTTTTTAGAGACTGGGTCTCACTCTGTCAGCCAGACTGGAGTGCAGTAGCACAAACCATAGCCCACTGCAGCCTCCAACTCTTGGGCTCAAGTGATTCTCCCACCTCAGCCTCCAGAGGAGCTAGGACTACAGGTATGCACCATTACACCTGGCTAATTTTTAAATTTTTTTGTAGAGACAGAGTCTTGCTATGTTGCCCAGGCTGGTCTCAAACTTCTGGCCTCAAGTGATACTCCTGCTTTGATCTCCCAAAGTGCTAGGATTATAGGCATGAGCCACTGTGTCTGGCCAAATTTTTATTGAGGTTAGCATAGCATATCTTCTGCCATCCTTTACCGTCAACCAACCTATACCATTTAGTTTGAAGTGAATTTATTGTAGGCAGCATTTAGTTTTTCTTTTTTTTATCCACTCTTCCAATCTCTGATTATAATTTGTGTATGTAGAACATTTAAAGTAATGATTAATATATTAGGTCTTCAATTTGCCATTTCTTTCTACATTTTCTTTTTGCTCCTCTGTTTCTCATTTCTTGCCTTTATGTTGATTATTTTAATATTTTGTGGGATTATGTCTTGTTTTATTTATACCATTTTCAGTACATCAGTTTGTATAGATTCCTTAGTGATTTCTCTCTGTATTACGATTGCCTACATGTATTAACATTTCACCACGTTGAGTAAAATATTGAAACTTATTTCCATTTAAGTCACTTTAAACATTAAACAATATAAAATATTTACTCTACACACATTCAACAGAACAATAGAAGTGTTAAAATTGTTGTTTCATCCATCAAATTTGATTAGGAATCTCATGAGGAAAACGATTGTCAATTTCATTTACCCATTTTCCTCAACCTGTGAATATAGTGTCTCTCTCCATTGATTTAAATCTTAATTAATTTCTCTCAGCAATGTTTTGTAGAGAAGTCTTACACTTAGTTTGCTAACTTACTCCTAAGCAGTTTATATTTGATGCTGTTGTAAATAGTATCATTTTTACTAATTATATTTTTCAATTATTTTTGCTAGTGTATAAAAAGAGAAGTACTTTCTATATTGTACCTTGTATTTGCAAGCTTGTTGAATTGAATCCACATAGTGGATGTAGTAGGGTTTTCTTGTATATTTCACAGGGCTTTGTACATAAAAATAACATGATGTCTACAAATGAAAATAGTTTTACTTATGTGTTCTGATCTTTCTGCATTTGATTTCTTTTATGCTTGTAATAACTAGTCCCCCAATGCAATGTTGAATAGAAGTGGTAAGAGTGGGCATCTTTGTCTAACTTCTAATCTTAGGAGCAAATCATCCAATATTTTTATAATTTTTTGTAAATGCTTTATTATCAGATTTATGAGGTTTTCTTGTATTTATAGTTTTCTGAGGATTTTTATCATAAATGGGAGTTAAACTCTGTGAAGTGCTTTTTCTAAATCTATTGAAATGATTATATTTTTTCTCTTATTCTGTTAATATTGTGTATTATCTTGTTTAATTTTAGAATGTCAAATGACATTGCATTCCATTTTAAGTGTTCTCACTACAAAAAAATAAGCATGTGAGGTAATGCCTATATTTAATAGCTTGATTTAGCCGTTCCACAATATACCATCAAAACATCATGTGGTACACCATAAAACATACAATTTCTATTTGTTGATTAAAGGAGTTCATCAATGGTAACAATTGTTGAAAATGTTTTTTTAACTGGACCTGAGATATTATGGATTTTGGTAGAAGTGTCTTAGGGAAGAAGTATTTTTTTGTTTTTTGTTTTTAACTACTATATTCCAAATGTGGTTAATACAGTTAAATTACAGTAAGATTTTCAAAATTTTTACCTTTTTATTAATAGCCAAGTGCAGTGATGCACACTTGTACTACCAACTATGAGAGAGGACTGCTTGAGCCCAGGTGTTCAAATCTAGCCTTGGCAACATAGCTTGGCCCCATCTCCTAAAAAAATAAATTAATTAAAAATTGCCTTTTTTTAATATCAGAAATAATCTCTGGTTGGTAAAAAGGTATAATTATTTTTAAACTGCTGAATTTACTTGATTTTTTTTTACTTTGAGTATTTGTATTCATGTTCACATTGAACATCATATATGGCAATCTTCATCATATATGAGATTATTTAATAGTTTTTTATTTGTTTTGTTTTGCTACTTTTGTATGAAGTTAATGCTGGACTCTAAAAATAAGCAGTCTTATTTCCCATATTTTATCTCTGGATTAAGAAAAGAAAATGTCTGTTTTTCAAAACTTTAAAACTGGTTAGAAACAGTTTTGATGTTATGAATTAGAAAAAATAAGAAATTTTTTATTTTATTTTATTTTTATTATTTTGATCATCAACTTCTATTGTTTTTATTATTTTCAATGTTTTAATAGCCTCTTAAGTTAAAAGCAAGAATATCATGCTTATCAACCCATCTCAGTGTCTTTGGGTTTTCAAAAAATACATTTTAGGTTCCAAATTGTCTCTTAGGAATTTATTTGATACTTAGTGCTCATATTTTTTATGTACTGATGAATGCACAGACACACACACACACACATAAGTGACCAAACTGTAGACATATATGCAAGTATGTGTGAATATACGTTGTTTGGCCAATTTTAAAAAATCTATTTAGTTATTCTTCACATTAAGCCAATAAACATGTATAATATATTTTGTTAAATGGTGGCTATTTCATCTGTGGCCTAGTATCATCATTGCTCGCCAATTCTATAGGTCTCATTGAAAAGAGTAGCACACAATTCTTTGGATTCATAGTTCTCTATGTATCTATTAGACCAAATGTATAGCTGTTAGTCAATTTTTAAAATTTTCTTCTTTGTCCATCCATTCTCACATAGGCTTATTGTTTGCCCCAGAAAAAATATTTATCTTTGTTTTTACTGATGACCATTCATCTGTCATTTTCTTCTCTATTTGGGTGAATACTCCTTGAAGGCAGTCAATATTTTATGCCCAGTTTAGTATATGACTGACAATAATTAGTATGTCTAATATAGTACATGGCTCACAATAATTCTCAATACGATTTGTTGAGTGAATGAATATTCAGTAATTAGCTCATGTTCACTGTTATCTTAAGGGTTTCACTAATCTAGAACTTAGTGTGAACTAACACAAAAACATTCTCTCCATCCCGTTGATGTGAATAGATTAATTCCTCATAAATATTAAACCATGAAAAAAATCTTATAATTGAATGTTTTCTTTTGTTCTACTTTATAGCCAACGTTAGTCAGCCTTTAGGGTTAATATTAGTAATTACTTATTAGCTAATCCTGATGACTGAAACATAATTACAGTTGACTCTGAATATCTCAAATATATTAGAAAATTAAGCAGATATTTAAGTTCAATAAATGATTTGCCCTGATATCTGATAGAACAGTCCATCTCAAACATCCTTCCTTAGGAAGTCTCACACATTTCCCTAATTTTAGCCCTCATAATCCCTTTCAGTTTGTGTTGAACTGTATACATTTCTCAACTCCTTGATGGAATGAGTCAGATCCTGCTAGGACTGATATGCGCAATTTCCCTTTCTCTCACTTATAGTTCATCTCTTCTCCTCAGTGATATACAAAGAAACCCTGGGGGGCTTTTACCTCAATAGTTAAATGTTTCCACTGGCACAAGTTTTTCACCAGAGTAGCCCACTAGCGAGCTTTAGAGCACATATAAAAGCTGTTTCCCCTGTAGCAGCCTAGCTGACGTTTCCTTTCATAGAGAACCCCAGGGATTTGCTGTGAATCATTCCCATTGAGGTTAATTGGACAACACGTTGAGAAAACTGCTCATAAACTCAAACATCATCTGCTCTGATGCTAAAGACCAAATAGCACGATTGTAGTTTATTTTAATTGGCACCCTCCTGTGAGGGGAGAAAGAAGTCAATTATCGGATTATTCTAATTATCAGAAGCATGCAAGCATACCCCTGTGTTGAGAAGTTTTATTATTTTTCTTTATTCAATAATTATGTTATTCCATTACATTTTATTTGACAGAAAATATTTAGATTAATAAATATAGCCCTTATTAACTGAATATATATACCAAAATGGAAATAAAATGTCTTTTAATAAAAATATGGTTGTGATATTTTCTTTATCAATGTAAATCTTAATTCATTCCTCCATTTCACACATTGTGGGCTTTTACTTATACGTTGGAAATATTCCTTGAGAATATATTTTTCAAATATATATTTGAGGCATATTTTTCTTGTGATATTTTTCCTGGTTTGTGTTTACATATTAATTAGAAATACTTGAAGAAACCTAGCCCCTTTGTGAATGGATTGTGTCTTCTGCAGCACATGGGTGGTATAAACTCAATAATCTGGAGATAGTAGTGAAGACTATGTTTTGTAGGAAATACTACTGAAATTACCTTAAAGATACAATGAACTAAATAATAAAGCATTGAAATCTAAAAGGTAAGGTCAAAAACAAATTAATAGCTATCTATTTTTTAATTAGAAAATTTATTATTTTGACTGCTTAATGTATCATCATTGACTTAATAACATAATGTTAGCTTTGTTCTAAGGTGCTAAATTATCTTCACTTTCAAACATTCTTTAGCTTAGGATACTGGACTGACCACTGGGTTGTTTTAAAATGGTCACTATATTCAGGATGTGTCCGAAGACCTTTAAGTCAGAATATATGTGCAATACACATAAGTAGCATCACCAGATTATACACTACCTGACATTATGGACCATATACTATAGTATTTATCTTTTAAAATTTCACATTAGTTGAGCATTCTAAGGAACTCATGCAGTGTTTATTAGAGAACTGAATTGGGAGTAAGTTCATTTGCCTTAAGAATTTAGTACAATCTTGTGATCTAAAACCATTAATTAATTTCCTTTAAAATGGCCTGTATTCATAGAAAATATGGATGTGTTTGTTTTGGAAAATAAATTTACATAGCAGTCTTTACTATTATCAGTTGTTAGGCCATGCCAATGGATGAAACAAAGTCAAAATGGAAAATTTCTTGGTAGATAACACACTCCACTCTTTGTGTCATTAACACAATAAATTTAATCCTGACTTTCATACTTGCCGGTTATAAGATTTCTCTCACTTTCCTGTTATATAAAATGAGAACACTATCTACCCACTGCAAAGGTTGTTGTGAGAATTAAGTGGGCTATTGCAGTACACAGTAACAACCTATAATTAGAGTCAATATCATGAAAGTTAAACATATTACATATTAAAAGGACATCATTTGTCTAGCTTCATATGGATATTACATGTAAGAAACCATCAAGTTGCAGTTTTTCTCCATGTGGAAATAATGAAATAGTACATTTAGTTGATTTGTGTTCTTTTCTGATCTACCCCCCCATTCTATTCAAGAATAATTACAAAACTCCTCATCAGATTATTATATTTCAGATTTAATTTGGTTATTATTATGATGAAAATGAAACAAAACCAAATGAACTAAAGAGAGAAGGGAAAGCTTCAGCTATAAAATCCTTTGAAGTATGCAAAATTCATTGTCAACAAAGTTAGTCATTCATTTTGCCTAGTTGGCACCATCTGAGCAGTATCGCTGGAGATAGGAATGATTCATTGTGATGTTGCTGTATTTTATGGATTGTGAGTAACTTATTTCCCACTGGCAATCACAATGGTATGATCAAATCAATTTTAAAATGTCACCTTTGAAGATCTGTCTCCTAGGACTACTTCTGTTACCAAATCTGTACCAGTCAGAGATAGAAGCCTCACTGGTAGTTTGAACAAGCAAAATTTAATATAAAAAATGAGTAGGCAAACTTTTTTGGTAAGGGGTCACATAGTAAATATTTTAAGCTTTGCAAGCCATAGGTCTGTGTCCTTTCTGTGCTCAATCAACTCTGTCCATGTGGAGTAAAAGCAGCCATAGACAATATGCAAATGAATAGGAATGTCTGTCTTCTAGGAAAATTTTATTTACAAAGCAGGTAACAGATAGCAGTCAGGATTTGGTCCATTGGCCATAGTTTCCTAACTCCTGATATAAAATACTATTAACTAGTAAAAGAACATAAATTACCAAAAATGATAAAAGAGTATGCCAAAGAATATGGGAATAGAAAATATGAGGAGACTACACTACTTTTAAGTACGAATGAGAATACTCAAGGAATGAACGAACTTGGAAGAGCCTCCATCCCCACCCTCACTCTGGAGAACTCCTTTCAGACTTCATTGGAGAGGGTGTGGCTGTAGTCTGCTGTATGAGAGGGAAATTTTCCTCTGAGCCTTGGTCTGAAGCTGAAGCACGGGAAGCTGCCTGCAAGAGTACAATGATATTTGCTGCAGTTCCAGGAGTCCAGAGCTTAATCCAAATGCAGCAAGATTAAGATTACACTAAAGACAGAGCTAGATAAATTAAATAAAAAATATCAGCTTTAAAATTACAAAGGAAAATACTTGCCAATTTAGGGAAAAATACAGAAATCTACACGTATAAAATACCTATATTATCTTTGCCAAAAGAACAGCTAAAGGAAATACTTTGTTAAGGAAAAACTAATCCATAAGAAAAGACTAAGATAAAATGCAACTGTGAACAAAAAAACTGATTTGGTAAAATATATTGTTAAATCTAAGTAAGAATTACATATGAAAACAGCCATAAAGTTGGTAACCTCTTTTGCATGTTTCTAATATAAAAAGAAAAGAAAATGTACATAATGACATCCATATGAAAGGGCTCTGAATTGCTGTTAAACCCTGCTAATTTTTTTCTTTGCTGTGAGGAGTGTAGAGACAACTTCAAGTTTCGATAGAAGTATCATATTACATATACAATAAATATAATAAAGGTAACTACTGAAAGCAGAGTCAAGAAGGTTTAGATCCAGACAATATGTCAAGATCTCTCAAAGAGGCACTGAGGAGTATTTAGACAATCCAGCCATAGGCAAAACACTAAATTGCAGAAGACTGAGCAACCGTGAGGACTGTAGTTCAGAAATGACTTTAGGGTGGAGAGCAAAAGCCAGAAACAAAGACAATGGGACAGAAGGTAGGAAGCTTGCCATAAAATCCTGATTGTGTAGAAATATGGGGCTTTATCATGAGCAATAATGCAAAAGCATAGTGAACCTAATAACAACTAGGACTTTACGCTGTCCTCAAATATTAATCTACTCTGATATTAGCAGGGTGTTAATTACTCTTATAGGGGTACATTGTATAGGCCCAATGGGGTCTGAAATATGGTACTCTTGGTAGGAGAAAATGCCCCAAAGGGTGCTCTGAAGAGCAACATATTGCGAGAAATTACATAGCCTTGGGACAGATAAATTAGTCAAGAGCAGGGGTTGGCAAACTACTGTCCCAATTCAGTGGCCTGTTTTTGTGAATACAGCTTTATTAGCATACTGCCATACCCGTTTCTCTGTATATTGCCTATGGCTGCTTCTGCTATTATGACAGAGTTGAGTAGTTGTGGTAAACATCATACACATGACAATGTGTAAAATATTTACTTTTGGTCCTTTACAGACAAAGTTGTCCAACCCTTGAACAAGAAGAACATCACCAAATAAAGGAGTAATGACCGCTATAGAAAGGGGAATTGCTTGCTATGAGAGCTTTTCACTTGAGAAAGCTTAAAAATTGAGATATTCCAACCCAAGAAAACATAACTCTTATTAATTTATAAAGATGCCAAACATTAAAAATGGAAAATCTGAAATGAAAGATAGGTATTGATGCAAATTTCTGACCACCTAGACTCTGAAATTACAGTTAAAAGAGGAAGTTCTAATCAGGAGAGTGGTCACAGCATGAGATCATGACAGCAAGAGTGCTCAGTGCCTCAAATTTGGAATGTGGGTTAAATTAAGTTTCTTCCTATGAGTATCTATGTCAACATCTTGGAGATCCTGATTTCCAAGTTGTACGATGATGATGATGATTATTTTTTACCCCTTATTTTGATTTCTTCATTACCTTAATATAAATCTCAAAGTCCTTAACATGGCTTGAAAATCCCTACAGATTCCAGTTCCTGTCTCTGTCCCCAATTCCTACCTCAATACTTTCCCTTTTGTCCTTGCATAGTGGAATTTCATTCAGTACCTTCTACTTGCTTTCTTGTCCCTGGACTTTTGCATTCTCATCTTCCACTGAATTCATTTCTATCTTCTAGTTTTCTGTTTAAATGCCTCTTTCTGATGTTAACCTTCTCTGACTCCTAACTCGAGTTAGTCTTTCTCCCTTCCTGAATATATTTCCATATTTCATGTGTTCCCCTCTTACCATGCACAATTATAGTCATCTCTATATTCTCATTATAGCCGGAAAATAAGCTTCATAGAATAGAGACCATGTCTGTCTTGTTCAAAGCTCTATGCATGGAGTTTGGCTTATGCAGATAATTTATATGTATTTGAAAAATAGGTAAAACAATGAACAAATATATTTATCATCATCATCCTCATTGCCAGTATAAAATGTAGCATTTCTTAAGTCTTATTTGTATCATGCTCTTGTTTAAAATAATATATTTGCAAGAATAGTCTGATTACAAAAAAAATGCGTTACTGGGCTTTATATAATGACCTACGTGAGAACTTAAATTATGTCAACATGTTGAGGATCAGACAAGATAACTATATAAAGTGCTCAAGATGGCATCTAGCATCTATTAAGTAGCTCAATAATTTTTAACCAATGTTAGCACAAATTCCTCTCATCTTTTATTTTTTACTTCCTAAAGAGAAAGGAAGAAAAATTAAAATACTGACTCTAGGGAACCCGCCCCACTGTGTAGGCATAATGATAATCTCTTCAGTCTGTCTGTGCAGATTATTTAACTTTGAGGACAGAACTGCCTGCAAAGACAAATCATCTCAGGAGTTAAAATTGGGTATACATGGCATATGTGGTTGTGTGAATATATGTGGTTAATCTTGGTGTTTCCCATAAATTCTCAGCACAATTAAATTTATTAATAATTTAGTACTCTATTGCAAGATACTGTGATGAGTTAGAAAGTGGGAGTTATTCTAGAATGGTAAGGACATTTTGTATTCATCTTTTAAGAGCTGCAAATTCCTCACAATCATCTCTTTAGCCTTTAGGCCTTGGTTGTATAATTCAGTGCCCTTTTCCAAGGTGTTTTGGCAATATTATTCTGCTGTTAAAGAAAAATACGAAGACAAAAAGACCAGAGATTGAGTGCTGAGTGGCAAAATTTTACTACCCAGCAGGGAAAACAATTCAGCACAGAGTCTAATAGGGCAGGGTGAAGTCGAGAGAGGAGAAAAGAAAGAGGTTTTTAATGACAGAAGATTGCGGGCTTTGTTTCACAGTGCAAAGGCAAAAGGAGTGTTGCAGATTTGTTGGTTAGGTAAGCACTGAGGCTGGCTGGGGGAGGTTGGCTGCATAAGTGGGATTATGGCATATTCATCTGCCTTTGCTACCTTTTGACATGCCCCAGGCAACATTACAGCACACGGTCAAGTCCACATTCCTATCAACAGGCTTGCTGGCCAGATCAGATTATCTCACTCCTATAAAAATATAGAAAAATAAGTTTCAGGCAGTGTTTTGGGAAAAACTCTTAAACCAGTTTTTTCCTCTGCTGTCACACCACAACAATCATCAAAACAGAAGAAGACTTCTAGGACCAAAAGTGGGGGTTTTCCCTCACACCAAGCAGTGGACACCAGCTGACTGTCCTCTAATCCAATTCTAACACTGTCTGCCTTGGACAGCATCAGATCCTACAGGGTGAGGGCTCAGTCCCCCAAACTGCCCCCTCCTTACCACCAGTCACAAGTTCAGGCCTCTAGCACTTCTGACTGATTGACTTCAAGTTGGGGTTCCCACGACTTCCTCTTTAGGTTTGATTCATTTGCTAGAGAGGCTCACAGAACTCAGGAAAACATTTACTTATGTTCACCAGTTTATTAAAAAGGATATTTTAAAGGGTACAAATGAATAACCAGATGAAAAGATACATAGGGTAAGGTCTGTAAGGGTCCTGAGTGCAGGAGCTTCTGCCCTTGTGGAGTTGGGTGCATGACCCTCCCAGCACGTGGATGAGTTCTTGTCCACCTTCCTGTCTGCCTCCACATGTGGAGCTCTCTGAACCCAGTCCTCCTGGGTTTTTATGGAGAACCATGTCACCTCCAGGGTATAGGGAATGAGGGTCTTATGACCCACAATCAGAAAGGCAGGGAAGATCAGAGTCCTGCTTTGGGACAGGTGAAAGGAGTACAGGAGAAAGTCAGAGTAATTCTGTTTCTGAGGCCTAACATATTCAACATTATCACCAAGGATTGTAATAAGGGATATGGATGGGTGTTATGAGCCAGGAACGGTGGACAAAAAACTATATCTATATCTATATCTATATCTATATCTATATCTATCTCATAACACCACAGGCAGTTTCAACACAAATCGTTTGCTATGATGAATGTGGCAAAAGATGCTAATGATTGCCCATAACCACATTCATTGCAAGAAACAATGAGTTTTCTCTAGTAAGGTTGCATAGTCAGAGTTAACTACATAATTTGAGTCAAGTTATCAGTTGTTAACTGATGGAAATACAAATTATCAATTATATCCCACAATAAAACTTCATAAGCTCTTCATTGAAAATTATTCATGCCTGAGCATTGAGAACAAGTCCTCCTGTGTGCGTACATGTATTCAAAGATGTATAATAAAGATTTGGAAACTGTATTTACTGCAGTCAGTACACAATTCAATATGTAATTTGTAAGTTACAGAAGAGAGAAAGAAAACATAACCAAGAAATTATTCTTTTTGGTCTCTGTTGTGATCTTTTAGCTTTTGTTGTTTGTTTATTTGTTTGTTTGTTTTCTGGCCCAATAACTGATGTCTGAAAATGTCAGTAGCACTCTCATAATATATTAGATGACCTGGTTTGTTGCAACCTTCTTCTGGAAGGCTCGCAGACATTTTTTTTAATCCTCTGTTATAGTTTCCCAAATCTTTCTTTTTCTTTAATCACAGGATATTTTACTATAGGGATAGATGAGTAAGTATGCCAACATTTCAACCAGCAAAGAAAATTAAGGACATAACCAGGAATATAAAACATATAATTTCTGAAAATATCCTGTTCACCCCTACCCATGTCACCATTGATTGATCACTTTTGGGGAAAGTATATAGTTCTCAGCTTTGTCAATTCCCATTCTTCCTCCAAAGATTAGTTCTATGTAAATGAAGTTATTGGCAGTCGGTTAACACACAGAATGTAATACCATGTTTATTTACTGTTGAGGTGATGTGTGTAAATTAAGAAACAATTGGACAAGAATTCTTCTATTTAAGGAATAGGAGAAGGAACATTAGTATAGGTGGTAAAAGTAAGCCAAATGGGCTGACATATTTCATAGGAGCCTTTGGGAGCTGCTAAGAACATTTTTGTTTTCCGATTTTGGAGAACTAATTTGGCAGTAAATTTTTTTAAAAATCTCAACCTCTTTTTTTTCTGCACAACCTCCATGCTGGATGCCATCTCAAAGAGCACTCAGCAGTGTGCCCAAACATTGTGCATTCATATTGCTTATAATCTAGAATGTGCACAATTTTTCTTTTTGTCAAGGAATCTCCACTCCTTAACTCCTCTATGGTCACATTTGAAGTCATTTCCTCTCCAAAGGTAAAATTCATCTTCCTTTGGTTAAACCCCATATTAATCTCAAGAGAATATGTAAATGTCCCTTTTTAATTTTTTTAGTGTTAATATATGTAATCATTAATGACAAAGTGGAGGACCCCAAGTTAGATGTTGCCTCTGGGGCTAATTTTATTAGTTACCCCACTGGTGAACGCCACCTCATTAAGAGAGAAAGGGCAACTACAATGAAGAGACTGGAGCTAGTATTCACTTCTCCCTGGCTGTACTCAGTGCCACACCACTCTGCTATTTGAGAGACTTGTAGAACATTTCTTTCAAAAACAGTGGCAACCCAGCCATATCAGGGAAGGCCTTGGGTGCTTTGGAAGTTTTTCACGTACATTCTACATTAATATGTGAATTCAGTTAATAGTAAACTGATCATTGGCTTGGTTTATAAAAAGCTGACTGCACAGTACTCTTGAGGATTCGGCTTGACTTATGATTTAGTATTGTCATAATTCTTCTGCCATTGACTACTTTACCATCCTCAACTACATTTCAGATTCTTTTGATTTTTAGACTTACGGGCTAAACCTAATGAATTCTTGCAGCAAACACAATTTCCAATTACTGTTGGGAATGCACTTTGAATCATTCAGGGATTTTGCTTTCTAAACAAAAAAGAAAATTGAGAATGTAGGAAGGGAAGTGGAAAAGAAAACTGTTAAGAGCAGTGAAGATACTGGACGAGGACACCGAGAAACAGCTTGCCTGAACCAATGGGCGAGAGTGGAGAACAGGAAGGGTTAACAAGCGCCTTATCTGTGCTTTTAATAAGAAAGGATTTTGAAAAGCTCTTAACTGAGTTAAAAGGCCACATTGGAAAAAGTGGATGAAAAACTCTCCTGGCTTTAAATATGTGAGATATTCTCTTGTGTGAGTAATTGACTAGGCTAATCAAAATGGAAAAGCCTTAGAGAGAGAACGGAGCACAGAGGAAATGGAAAAGAAGTTCAACATAAAATAAAGCCCTACTTAATCTACTGTGAAAGGACAATGGAGCCACTGCCTGCTCAAGGGCAGAGCTTGATGTCAGCGAGGAATTGTCACCCTTCAGTCCGTGGCTGGACTTCGAAGTGTTGCCGCAGTTCTCGGGCTCCTGGTTTGGAAGGATCACAAGCCAGGCCCACACGACAGAGCGAGATGACGGACACTCAGCCGGCGTGCTTGCAGAATTTATTGGAAGTAGTGAAGTTATAAGATTACATAGAATAGAAAAGCAAAGATGTTTCCTAAGGGGAAATGGGCTGTTTCTGCGAGTGGAAAAGACCCCGTTTAGTTCCATATTTTCCTTTTTCTATGCTTTATGTTTAGGTAAATCTTAGTTATATTTAGGGCTGAATTCCTTTCTATGTTTGGACATGACTTAAAGGTTATGTTATATGTACTGTGGGGAAAGTTCCATTTCTATTCTCTGACTAGGGGTCAGCGTTCCATGGCCTAATTACCCCAGTCTTTAAAACTGAAATAACTGTTTCCCCTGGTTATTTTTCTGTAACTATTTCCTCCTCATTGTTTTTCTATAACTGCTTTCTCCTTTCAGTTTTTCTGATTTCCATCACCTCTCACTTGTTTTCTGTCCCTAACAGAATGGACAGGTTGTCCAGAATGTAGAGAGAACCTCACTGTCCTGGCAATATATTTCAGCAACACGTTTGCTCTGGTCTGGCTTCAACATGTATAGGAAGGTAAGGGAAAGACAAAAGAACATTAATAAATTTGACCTAGCTTCCTAGAAAAAAATCAACAATTTTCAAAGTCCTAAATTCTGCAGGGAGTTCACAGGAATAGAATATCTCGGGAATGAAACATTAGAAGGTAGAATGATCTACCTCACCACATAAACATTATTCAGTTATTTATATATTTATTTATTTTTAAACCACTTTGCTGAGGTATAACTGACATATGAGAAAGCTGCGCATATTTAATGTATACAACTTGATGAGTTTGGAGATAAGTACCTACCCATGAAACCATCACCATAATCTATGCCATAAGCGTATTCATCAGTTTCCTCCAACCCTTTTTATTATTGTTACTGTTTTTTGTGATAAAACTTAACATCAGATCTATCCTTTTAAGGATGTTTAAGCATACAACACAGTATTGTTAGCTGTAAGCACTATACTGTACGGTAGATCTCCAGGACTTACTCGTCTTCGATAACTGAAACTTCGTACCATTTAACCCTTACCTCCCCATTTCTCCCTCTCTCCAGTAGAATGGCAACCACCATTGTACTCTCTGTTTTTGTGAGTTTGAGTGTTTTAGATTCCTCATATAAGTGGGATCATGTAGTATTTTTCCTTCAGTGTCTGGCTTATTTCATTTAGTATAATGTCCTCCAGGTTCATCTATGTTGTTGCAAATAGCAGGATTTTCTTCTTTTTTAAGGCTGAATAATATTCCATTGTATGTATATGCCATATTTTCTTCATCGATTCATCTGTCAATGAACATGTAGTTTGCTTCCATAGCTTGGCTCTTGTGAATAATGCTGCAGTGAATATGGAGGTGCAGATATCCCTTCTCTCTTCAACATTCTGATTTCAGTTCCTTTAGATAAATATCCAGAAGTGGAATTGCTAGATCATATGGTTGTTTCTGAACCTCCATACTGTTTTCCTGTTTTTGTCCTGTGTAAAGTCATGCTTTTCTGCTTCTTTGCACATCTTGTATATTTTTTTTTTGCAACTATATTTTAAACAAAATATTTTAACAACTTTGGGTACTGATACCGCCTCTGGGTCTTATTAATTTTATCTGTTTGTTTATTTGTTTAGTGACTGGCTGGATTATTTTATTGAGGTCTATTCTACTCCCCTACCCTACAATGTAAAGCCTCTAAAATTGTTCCCCAAGGGAACAGCCTTCAGTTTGCCCACAGTAACCTTGGGATTTCAATGGTTTGGGTGAGGCTCTGTTTGATTTCTCTTTTCCTTAGCACATCTAGGTATTAAGCTCCTATTGCCAACTGATTGCTCTATTGTTTTCCATAATGCCCTGGGGCATGTTATGCCACCAACTACATCAAATGTATTCAGTTTCCTTTGAAAGGATAATTGCCAATGTTAGTTATTTTGATTTGTTCTGACACCAGGTGAGCTCTTGTCAGCTTTCTCTTTCCCACCTTCTCAGTGTCTTCCCTCAGGTAAAATCTCTGAGCCAAGGCCCTGAAGTTAGGGATGGATACAATGGAGTACTTCTCTCTGAGTGATACCTCCACTTCAAGTATAAATGCTTGGTGAGTAAGAGTGAGCCATAGCCTCACGCATTCTTGCCTTGCCTCCCCTGGTTTGGAACCACCATCCTACAAGATAGGGCAGGGCTATCCAGGTACCAGTATTCTTAGGGGAGCTGTGCCCAAGCTAGAGCCTTCATTCCATGAATGGGGACTCAGTGCAAGAAAAGTGCCCCCATCTCTCAGCCCCATTTTCCTCCTCTCTGATACTTTTTTCTTTAAATTCCAGACACATTCTGCCTCCCAAATTTTGATTTCTGTCTTTCTCAGTGAAACCACAATGTTCTCTTGTTTTCCTTATCTTATGTTGCTGTCTAGAAACATTCCAGGCAGAAATATGGGCAATCATGATGCTCAACATGTTGCCTTTTCTTTTCTTAGGGAGCACATTACTGTATTGCTTGGTGTCCAATAACTAAAAGTAATATTTTAAATGCATCTTGTCCAATTATATGGTATTTACGGATGGAAGGAAAGCTTAGTACTAGTTATTTAGTCATGACAAGATGATATTCTCATCAAATGATTTTGAAAACATCCAATACATGATGTTATTGCTTTTCTGCTTAGAAATATCTAGAAGGATTTTAGTTTCCTAAATTGAATCCTGTTACATTCAGAAACTGTTGAAATAAAAGCCATTACCAAAACTTCTTCTTTTAACCTGGAAAGTGGACGTTGTGCTGTTGTAGAGAAATGTCATCTGTGCAACACCTTGCTTTCTAACTAAAGCAATATGTAGAATTTCTTCGCTTAATTATAGGTTAATAGTTATTATATTTTACCACATAGGATGCAATACCTTACTATTAACATGATAAAATACATTGTGTTGCTGTTGAATTGCAAATTATAAAATGTTTTGTTAAATGAAAATAATTTAATTATTACTTAATGCCCATTTTTATCAATCATGTGCATAAATATATTTTTATAAGAAACTAAAGCCATACATATGTAAATATTAGGGTTAGAGTTTGGGAGGATTTATGCTAATTTTCTTATAGTTTTTAGTCTTTTCTAAGTGGTCTGTAAGAAACATGAATTATTTTTATAATAAAATAAGAGAAAAAATAATAGCACAGCTACATAATAAAATTTTTATAGCCATTGATTATGCTACCTTAGAATGTGAAAGAAACTAAAATATTAATAAGTGAAAAAGTAGGTTTTAAATTGGTATTTACATCATAGATTTAAAATGTTTTAAATGAAACTATTTTAACAAACTAGAAAGATATACATGAACATGTTAAAAGGTAACTGCAGATTATTTTTGAACAATATGAATGCATGATATTTTATTTTCTTTGTACTTTTCTGTGTTTTACGGATGTTTGATCCAGGTTATATATTACTTTGTATTAATAGAAAAATCATTACTATTAATGAGGTTTCTCAGAAATAAGTTCTTACATTGGGTTGTGTGAATAAGGGTTGAATTCAAATTAGATATCATCTTTATTAGTAATAATGCATTCTTAGCTATATATATATGTAAAGTGAGCAAATGCTACTGCTTTTTCCCTATTTAGGACAAGAATAATTAAAACTTATGTGAAAAATAGTATATTCTGTACAGTATAAGGACCAAATTAATACTAATTATAGTTATACAAATGTTTCTGTCATTATATTAATTATAAGAGACTTAGAGATTATTTTACTATTCCATGTACAATTGCAAGAAATACGTGTCCATTTTCTTCTTTGCAGCATTTATTGTTGACTTTCCTGTTGTAGTACTTATCCTCACAAATATTTCTAATGATTTCCAAACATTATGTTACCTTTTTAGGAATGAATCATTTTTGGCCACCTATATTTTAAATTGAGGTATAATTTCAGTCCTTTAACATCAATGAATATTGTGATATGTTGCTCAGTATTTATACCCAATTTATTTTCCTAACATTTATGGAACAAGTTAAAACATCTAAAGCCAGAATGTATTAACAATATCTTAAAAGTCAACATTTGGTAAAAGATTGCTGACTAAGTATTTCATTAATAATACCTTATGCATCTTAAATTTATGTTTTAATTTTTTTGTGAATTTACAATTTATAATTGTATAAATTTATGGGGTACAAAGTGATGTTAATTTATGAATACAATGTGGATTAATTAAATCAAGCTAGTTAACTTATCTGTCACCTCAAATACTTAACATTTTTTGTTTTGAGAACATTGGAAATTTATTCTCCTAACAATGCTGAAATGTACAATACTCTATTATTAACTATATTCACCAAACTCTGTGTGTGGGTGTTCAAAATCATTTTCTTAAATGTTTTTTGGTTAAAATATTATAAAATTTCAAAACACATCATTATCTGACATCTATCACATTTGTTTAGTTATCTAATTTCAGGGTCAACTGATATGTGACTGTGTGGGGACATATTATCTTTCATCATTGGGAGCTAGGGAAGGTCAAAGTTCATTTAAATCTTTGATATTTTAATAAGCTCTTATTTGGAAGCATAAAATAAAAGTGCTCCATTTATGACTGTATTGTGCTAAGCAAGGGACAATGAAGAATATCTGTGTCACTTTAGTCTTAATAGCATAGAGAACTTTTAAGAAGCTTTAAAATGTTACACTAAGATCACTGTAAACAAATGCTAACTCTCTACAAACTTTAGAAAATGTACTCTGTACTAACTGTTGAATTCTTTGGGATAAAAAATGGAGCTCCCTGTGGAACAGAGGATCGAGACCCTTTCACCTGTTTTGTGTGAAGGATCAAGTGAGTTGATCACAGGAAACACCAACTTAACTGGCTCAAACATAAAAGGATATGCTGTCTCAAATAACTGAAGTCTGTATATATGAGGGTTTCAATTATGAGGTAATTGGGCTTTGGCACTGATTTGCTGCAATTATCTTAGCTCTGCTCTTCTGCCATATATGGGCTTCATCTTCAAACTGGAAATGAAGCAAATCCAACAGGAAAAGAAGAATCATCTCTGCCTTGTGTACTTTTAATAAAATAAACTATATTATTGCATCACCTTTGGAGACACATATTGTCAGTCTGATCCTCTCTTGGTGTTAACATGTAGGTGGTAATCACAAAATAGGTCCAATAAAATGTAATATTTTTCCTTTGTAATAAATAAATATTCAATTAAGACAGACTTTGAGACCCTGCAAACATTTTCTACCTGAATAACCTTTAGGATCCACCAAGGAATATTGCTTGTTTCAGTTATTAAATTGGTGAATGAACAATGATAATTGCTAAGTCTATCATTATTTCTGTATTGATAGCTAGTGTAGCTCTCTAAAAAATGTGTTTTACACTGTAACACTGTGCTGTGCTCTCTCCCATACTTTCTTTCTCTTTCTCCCTTTGTCTTTATTTATTTTTTTGTGTCAAAATATTATGGGTGTACACATGTTTTTGTTACAAGGATAACTTTTATAATGCTTGAGTCAGGGTTATAAGTGTGGACATCACCCAAATATTGTTCATTGTACCTGTTAGGTAGGTTTTCACCCATCCACGCCTCCCTCCCCCTGTTCCCCCTGTTTGGTTTCCACTGAGTTTTACTTCCCTCTGTGCACGTGTGCTCATTGGTTAGTTCCAATTTAATAGCGAGTAAATGTGGTATTTGTTTTTCCATTGTTTAGATACTTCACTTAGGATAATGGACTGCAGTTCCATCCAAATTGTTGAAAAAGGCATTAATTCATCCTTCCTCATGGCTGAGTAGTAATCCATGGTATACATATACCACATTGTGTTAATCCACTCACGAATTAATGGGTACTTGGTTTAATTCCACATCTTTGCAATTGTGAATTATGCTGCAATAAAAATTTGAGTGCAGGTGTCTTTTTGATAAAATGACTTCTTTTCTTTTGGGTAAATACCCAGCAGTGGAATTGCTGGACCAAATGGTAGGTCTACTTTTACTTCTTTGAGGAATCTCTGTACTGTTTTCCATACAGGTTGTACTAATTTGCAGTTCCACCAAAAGTGTATAAGAGTTCTTTCTCTCTGCATCCATGCCAACATCTCTTGTTTTTGGACTTTTTAATAAAAGCCATTCTAATGGTGGTAAGGTGGTATCTCATTGTGGTTTTAATTTGCATTTCCCTGATGATTAATGATTCTGAGCATTTTTTTAATGTCTTTATTGGCCATTTGTCTATCTTTTTTTGAAAAGCTTCTGTTCATGTCTTTTGCCCACTTTTTAATAGGGTTGTTTGTTTTTTTTCTTGCTGACTTGCTTGAGTTCTTCCTAGATTTTTGTTATTATATTCCTTTATCGGATATATAGCATGAGAATATTTTCTCCCATTCTGTAGGCTGTCTATTTGCTCTGTTGATTGTGTTCTTGGCTGTGCAGAAGATTCTTAATTTAATCAAGTCCTATTTATTTGTTTTCGTTGTTTCTGTGATTGCCCTTGGGGTCTTCTTCATAAATTCTTTGCCTAGCCTGATATTTAGAAGAGTTTTTCTGACATAGAATTCTTACGGTTTCATGCCTTACATTTAAGTCTTTTATCCATCTTGGACTAATTTTTTTATTGTAAGAGATGAGATCTGACTATGTTGCCCAGGCTAGCTTGGAGTCCTGGGCTCAAGCCATCCTCCTGGTTCAGCCTCCCAAGTAGCTGGGACTACAGGTGTGTGTATCACTGCACCAGCTTAGAAAGGGGAAATTTTATGAAATTTTTAAAAATGAAATAACCAAGTGCAATGTGAAACCTAGAGTGGATCCTGATTCAGACAAACCAACTATGAAAAGGCAAATCTGAATATGGATTGGCTATTAGATGACATTATGAAATCGTTGATAATGACATAGAGATTGTAATTTAAAGTCCTAATCCAGGGGTGAGGAACCTGCTGCCTTAAGACCACATGTGGTCTTCTGGGTCCTTAAGTGCAGCCTTTTGAATGCATCCAAATTTTACAGAACAAATACTTTTATTATTCTTCATTTCAGAATATTGTGGGGCTACAAACATTTTGGTTACATGTATTGATTTTGTACAGTTTGAGTCAATGTCATAAGTGTGCCCATCACCCAGATAGTGTGCATTGTTCCTGTTAGGTGTGAATTTACCCAGCCCCTCCTCCACCCTCTCACCTGTTTGATTTCTGTAGAGATTTACTTCCATATGTCCATGTAAGTGTTGATTGATTAGTTCCAGTTTAATAGTGAGTATGTGGTGGTGGTTTTTCCATTCTTGCAATACTTCTCTTAGAAGAATGGTCTCCAGTTCCCTCTAGGTTGTTACTAAAGGTATTAGTTCCCCATCTTTTTATGACTGAGCAGTACTCCATGGTATACATATACCACATTTTATTAATCCACTCATATATTGATGGGCACTTTGGTCGATTGCACATATTTACGATTGTGAATTGTGCTGCAATAAACATTCTAGTGCAAGTGTATTTTTTATAAAATGACTTTTTTCCTTTGGGAAATGCCCCAATAGTGGGATTGCTGGATCAAATGGTAGGTCTACTTTTAGTTCTTTGAGGTATGTTCATACTGCTTTCCATAGACGGTATACTAGTTTAAACTCCCACCAACAGCGTATAAGTGTTCCTTTCTCTCTGCACCTACCCCAGCATCTGTTGTTTTGGGACTTTTTGTTAAAAGCCCCCAAAAGCAATCACAGCAACAACAAAAATAAATAAATGGGACCTGACCAAATTAAAAAGCTGTGCACAGCCAAGGAAACAATCAGTAGAGCGAACAGACAACCTACAGAATGGGAGAAAATATTTGCATGTTACACATCCGATAAAGGGCTAATAACCGGAATCTATAAAGAACTCAAGTGAAACAGCAAGAAAAAATCAAACAACTCCATTAAAAAGTGGGCAAAAGACATGAACAGAAGT
Source organism: Daubentonia madagascariensis (assembly GCA_023783475.1). Taxonomy (NCBI): domain Eukaryota; kingdom Metazoa; phylum Chordata; class Mammalia; order Primates; family Daubentoniidae; genus Daubentonia; species Daubentonia madagascariensis. The sequence goes on along the minus strand of JAKFHU010001035.1, from coordinate 30,046,623 downwards.
TTTTCAGAAAAAGAAAGACTAATGGCAAATAAACATATGAAAAAATGCTCAATGTCTCTAATCATCAGGGAAATGAAAATCAAAACCACAATGAGATATCACCAGTTTGTTATGTATCTTTTTTCTTTGCTTATGCTGCATTTTGTCAAGAGACTTTTTTACTTTTTTTACAAAATTTATTAATCTAGACTTTCCTTGATTGAAAAGTCACACTTTAAAAGAATTTCCCAGAACTCAAGTTTTAGAAGAATTTACTCAAGCTTTCTTTCAGAATTTGTATGATTTTTTTTTTAACATTGATATTTCTGCTCTATTTGAAGTTTACTCTGGTGTGTTAGGTATGGATCCTATTCTACCTATTTGCAAAGGGTTGTTCAAAATGATAAGTATCTGTATCTGTAAATATATAGGTACAATAAATTTAAGTCAAATAATAACTATAGAAATATTTGCAGTTGGTTCATTCATTTGAATACTATGCTATTACTTTGGTCACAATCATGGTCTAGTAATGTGTATTAAGACATTTTGTTGTTCAAAGTTTATACTTCTAAATTGCTCAATTTTTTCCTTTATACCTTTGATTATAAGTGAAAGTATACAGGTTTTTTCCCCTTGGTAAATTCCCTCTCCCCTTTTCTAAGGTTAGAACTGATGTGATTTAGGTGGTCATGAGATTGCTCATATAGCAAATAGTTCACCTTGCTAGAGAGTAAGAGTCTAAGAGCCCTTAGCATGGTAGAACTTTGAAAATAAACAAATAAAAATTTTAAATATGCATATATATAAAAATCAGCATAATGCATGAATTAAAATTATTATTCTAAAGATACAACCACATATTCTAGTGTTTGCAAATTTATAAATGACTATAGTCAGGAAGAGAAATATTATTTGTTCAACATGAATGAGAAGAGAAAAAAAATCCATTATGTCTCTTTTTTTCCAAAGATATATATGAGAAATTTAGCATTTTTATAAATAATTTCCCTGACCTAAAAAGGCGAATTCTTAGTTATTTACCAATTTAGTTTGTTCTTTTGGTTTTCCTTAGTATTATTAAACTTCTGTCACAAGTGAATAAGATTTCTTCTCCAAACAAACCATGTTTGTCAGCAATGGTTTATTATTTTTAAATTGTGTTCTAAGGAAGCTAGAAATATCAAATGAATCAGGAAGTGAACAAGCATTATTTATATTTTACAATTTCAAAAACCCACAGGTGCATACTGAGATAAAATTGGCATCACTTTTCAGTTTAAGCATTTTCTTAGGTTTTATAAAAGAATGGGATGATGTTCAAAACTGTTATATTTATTATTTCTGAGTAGTTATGTTATTATAAAGAAATGATGTTTATTTTTTCTAATTTATTTACCTAAATAATGAAATTTATTTACATTTCATTTATATAGTTTTGATATTAAATATTTTTATATTTCTTTTTTCATGGTATTAACAATAATTCTTAGGCATGGTGCAGTAGAATAAATATAAAAAGAAAGTTAGGGAAGTACATTATATTTGCATCTTCAGCATTATCAATCAAGTAGTATGGCTTTAAACAAAAACTGACAATTCTTGAATCTCAATGTTACAATCTACTAAATGAATATATTATCATAAATATCTACCTAAATAAAGCTGCTTTAATGATTAGGTGAAGTGTAAATCTTAAAACTTTTGTTATTGTTATATGATAAATGAATTTTTTATCATTAGTCATACTCTTACCACATTAATAATTCCAGATATTATATATTTGCCTGGATTCACATGGATATGGTATGCTTTGTGTAAAGCAGTCAGTTGAGGAAGGTAGGAGCTCATTAACTGATGTCCCTGGGGATTGATTAATAATTAAGGCAACCTCACCTTATAATTTTAGGCTTAGTCAATATTGTGTATATTGGTTAAATTATTAACTGAAACTATCACTCTGTGTTTAATCTCTTTCCTGCCAGGTGAAACCATTTCCTCTCTGCACTTGTAGACTTCATTGCATTCATATACTCTGAGATGAAATCCTGCTCAGTAATGGAATTTGCTTATGAAGGCCCCTGGATAAAAAAGATCTATCCTAGCAATGAAGTTCACTGCCCAAATTGCTTATGCTTTCAACTGGTTTACATGTGTACTTTGATGCTTGACAACTCAGCTGATAAGTAATCCTCTGAGTGTGTTGAATTGAGATCTGGAACACGGGCTAGGGGAAAAAACACCCAACACTTCCTGTTCCCCTTTGCCCTTCCCCACTACCATGATGAGGAATTTTCCTTCTCAGTCTGGATTTAGCCACTCAAGTCAGATAGACAGATGGCCGTAATTCATGAATCTCCCAGATAATCCAAACACAAGTAACTAGGAGCACATTATATTTTAATATCTTAGATTAAAATAAAATAATTTAAAGCAATGTTTATATTTTGGGGGCTTGAAGAAAATTGTGGTAATAACAAATAGAAATGTGTATTTATGACCATGAACAAATTTTACTTGAGAATTTGTATGAATTGAAATACTACAGTTTATATCCTTAGACACAGTATCACTATACATGCAGATTTGATTTTTATTTGCAGATATTGTTCAGATATTAAAGTAATATAATATAATTATAGCCTCTCAAATGATCCTTATGAGGTTTTAAGTGCTTTACTATTGCCCTATGATTAAACCTCACATTTTTTCTTATTATGTTGGAAAAAAGAAAGTCACATAATTATTTCCCAGTAAGGCATTTCCATTTTTATTTATAAATATTATGAGACTGCTATACCATCCAAATAAGAAACAATTACCCCTCAACTTTTACATACATAAGACTCAAACTTCATTGCTTTTATTTTAGAGCTTATTTATTCTATGGTCCTATTTGTTTTGTTAAATAAGGAAAGCCACTTTCCATCTATTTGGTATCTTGAAGATTATTTTGCAAAATGGTAATAGGAACTATACAAGATATTAGTTTACTTCAGACTTCACTCTGTCTAATAGGTAAAGAACCTAGAATGCCAAATGTTTTCCTGTAGTCAACACAAGTCAGCTGGAAACAGTGTTGTTTTACTTCATTTTCATGCTTCTTTTTTTTTTCTCTTTTTTTCTTTAAAATTATGAAATCATATCTACACTTTTTGGCTTAGCGTCAGTAATTTCTTCTTTGGTGTTCCAAATCTTGTTTTCAAATTAGTCCCTGCACTGAAACTCACCTTATGAGTATGCTTTTAGGAATGTGACGTTTTAACAGCTTCTTACCCTAAAATATTAAAGCCACCCTTTGCCATTCAATCATTAATTCCTTTGTTATTGTTATTATATTTCTTAAAATCCTACAAAGTCATTCTTCTATAAAACACAATGTGGCAATGTGTATACTCTAGTATACTCAGGGCTATTGCCTGGGTAACTATAAGAAGAAAAACCAGACAGGGTACTGCATCTCAAATCTGCAGGTAACAGACAGATCAATACCCAGGTGGGGACATAGAGAATGACCTCAGCATCCCTTACCCAGAAGATTAGTTACAAATGCATACTTCATCCTGCCCCATGATCATGGGAAATCCTGTGCAATACATTGAAGAGTATTTGTGGAAAGCTCTTAAACAAAGATGGACATAAAACATAGAATCTTCCAACATTTGGGAAAATCCAGTATCTCATCCAACAAGAGGAGCACCAAGATCAACAAACATTTTTAAAGAGAAAACAGAAGTTTAATTTGAGATAAAATAATATGGAATCTCCTTTAATAGATACGTTAAATTTCAAGTTTATATGAAGTAAGAAGAGATTGTGAAATACAAGCATACCTTGTTTTATCACACTTCATTTTATTGAATTTTGCAGATAATGTGTTTCTTACAAGTTGAAGGTTTGTGACAACCCTACATTGCACAAGTCTACCAGCGCCATTTTTCCAACATTATGTGTTCACTTAGTGTCTTTGTGACACATTTTGGTAATTCTCACAATATTTCAACTTTTTTTATCATTACTATTATATCTGTTATGGTGATTTGTGCTCAGTGATCTTTGATATTACATTGTAATTGTTTTGGATGCCATGAACTATGTCCATATAAGATGGCGAACTTAACCCATAAACGTTACGTGTGTTTTGTCTGCTCTACCGATAGGCTGTTCCTCCATCTTTCTTCCTCTGCTTGGGCCTTCCTATTCCCTGAGACACAGAAATATTGAAATTAGGCCGATTAATAACCCTACAATGACCTCCAAGTGTTCAAGTAAAAGGAAGAGCAGAGTGTCTCACTTTCAATCAACAGCTAGAAATGATTAAACTTAGTGAAGAAGGCATGCCAAAAGCTGAGACAGGCAGAAAGCTAGGCCTTTTGAACCAAACAGTTAGTCAAGTTGTGAATACAAAGGAAACGTTCCTGAAGGAATTTAAGAGTGCTGCTCCAGTGAACACACAAATGATAAGAAAATGAAACAGCCTTGTTGCTTATATGGAGAAAGTTTAATGGTCTGGATAGAAGATCAAACCAGCAATAACATTCCCTTAAGCCAAAGCCTAATCCAGAGCAAGGCCCTAACTCTCTTCAATTCTACGAAGGCTGAGAGAAGTGAAGAGGCTCAGAAGAAAAGTTTGAAGGTAGCAGATGTTGGTTCATGAGGCTTAAGGAAAGAAACTCTGAAATGTGCAAGGTGAAGCAGCAAGTGCTGATGTAGAGACTGCAAGTTATCCAGAAGACCTGGCTAAGATCATTAATGAAAATGGCTGCACTTAAACAACAGATTTTCAATGTAGATGAAACAACCTTCTATTAGAAGAAGGTGCCATCTAGGACTGTCATAGCTAGCGAGGAGAAGTTAATGTCTGGCTTCAAAGCTCCAAAGGACAGGCTGACTCTCTTGTCAGGAGCTAACATAGCTGTTGAGTTTAAGTTGAAGCCAATGCTCATTTACCATTCTGAAAGTCCTAGGGCACTTAAGAATTATGCTAAATATACTCTGCCTATGAACAGACAAAGCCTGGATGACAGCACAACTGTGTTGGCCTCATGGGGTTTATTAAGTATTTTAAGCCTGCTGTTGACACCTACTGCTCAGAAAAATAAATAAATAAAAGATTACCTTCAAAATATTACTGATCATTGACAATATACCTTGTCACCCAAGAGCTCTGAAGAAGAAATACAAGGAGATTAATATTTTCATGCCTGCTAACACAATATTCATTCTGCATCCCATGGCTCAAAAAGTAATTTTGACTTTCAAGTCTCCTTATTTAAGAAATTTTGTAAAATTATAGTAGATAGTGATTCCTCTGATGGATCTGGGCAAAAAAATTAAAATCATTCTGGAAAGATTTGCTATTCTAGATGCCATTAAGAACATTCATGATTCATGGGAGGTTGAAATATTAACATCAACAAGAATTTAGAAGAAATTGATTCCAAACCTCTGGGATGACTTTTGAGGGTTTCAAGACTTCAGTGGAGGAAATAACTGCAGATATGATAAAAACAGCAAGAGAACTAGAATTAGAAGTGAGGCCTGAAGGTGTGACTGAATTGCTGCAATCTCATAATAAAACTTGAATGCATGAGGGGTTGCTTCTTATGAATGAATAAAGAAAGTAGTTTCTTGAGATGGAAGTTACTCCTAGTGCACATTGTTAAAATAACAACAAAGGATTTGGAATATTACATAAACTTAGTTGATAAATCAGCACCAGGGTTTGAGAGGATTGACTCCAATTTTGAATGAAGTTCTTCTGTGGGAGAAATGCTATCAAACAGCATCACATGTTACAAAGAAATCTTTCATGTAAAGAAGAGTCCATTGATGCAATAAACTTCACTGTTGTCTTTTTTTTTAAGAAATTGCCACAGCCACCCCAGCCTTCAGCAACCACTACCCTGATTAGTCAGCAGCCATCAACATCAAGACAATACCCTCCACCAGCAAAAAGATGACAAGTCACTAAGGCTCAGATGATTGTTATAATTTTTTTTAGCAATAAAGTATCTTTAATTAAGGTATGCATATTGCTTTTTTTGGACATAATGCTATTCCATACTTAATAGACTACATTATAGTATAAACATAACTTTAATATGCACTGGTACACCAAAAAATTTGTATGACTTGCTTTATAGTGATATTCACTCTATTGCCATTGTCTGGGTTTCCACAATGTCTCTGAGGTATGCCAATACACACACACACACAAAAAAAAAAATATTTTCCCTTCAAGTTTCTGCATGGCTGTCTCCCTCAATTCCTTTAAGTTTTTGATTAAGTGTGTAAGAGAAGTTTTTCTAACCACTCTATATTCTAGTATTTCTCTTCAATGTCCCCAACACACACAGACCTGGATGACTTTCTAGCTTTTTTCCTGTCTTACCTCCTTACCCACCTTTATTTTTCTTCATAGAACTTATCACCACTTGATTTATTATATGGGGTTTTTTTTTTTGGCTTATTTTCTGTTTTCTTTTGCCAGAATATAATTTCCATTATGGCAGAGAGGTCTGTTTTGTTTTTTGTTGGGACCTCAGTACAAGTACTAGGGCAGTTAATAATTTTTTTTATAATTATTAACACACTTTTTTCAAAGAAGATCTTTTTTTAATTTCATAATATTATAGGGGTACAAACACTTTGGTTATATATATTGCCTATGCACTGCCCAAGTCAGAGCTACAATCGTGAACATCCCCCAGACAGTGAGCACCACACCCATTCGGTGTGAGTTTTCCCATCCCCTCCACCCCCCTCCCACCTGCCCAACCCCTGATGAATATTATTTCCATGTGTGCACATAAGTATTGATCAGTTAGTACCAATTTGATGGTAAGTACCAGTGGTGCTTGTTTTTCCATTCTTGTGATACTTCATTTTGAAGAATGGGCTCTAGCTCCATCCAGGATAATACCAGAGGTATTAATTCACTGTTGTTTTTTATGGCTGAGTAGTACTCCCTGGTATACATATTACCACATTTGATTAATCCACTCATGTATTGATGGGCACTTGGGTTGATTCCACATCTTTGCAATTGTGAATTATGCTGCTATAAACATTTGAGTGCAGATGTCTTTATTATAGAATGTCTTTTTTTTCCTTTGGGTAAATACCCAGTAAGTGGGATTGCTGGATCAAATGGTAGTTCTACTTTTAGTTATTTGAGATATCTCCATATTCCTTTCCATAGAGGTTGTACTAATTTGCAGTCCCACCAGAAGTGTATGAGTGTTCCTATCTCTCTGCATCCATGCCAACATTTGTTGTTTTGGGACTGTTTGATGAAAAGCCAATCTCACTGGAGTTAAGTGATATCTCACTGTGGTTTTGATTTGCATTTCCCTGATGATTAGGGAAGTTGAGCAGATCTTACAAAGAAAAGATGATGTCATTTAAATTTAGCTTTCCATGTATTATACCACTTATATACATAAGCAAGATTTGAACATTTTATCAACAATTGTGAGTTTATTTTGGGAAGATTTAATAACATTAATTAATATTTCAAATAGAAAATGTTTCTGGCAATTTTATGTAAAAAATAAATGATTCCATTATTCAACTGTTCTTCTTAGGAATGAGGAGTTGTTACTGTTTTATGACAATGATTTCAGATGGAGTAGCAGAACAAGGATTGGCCATACTTCTTACAAGGCTTTCTTTTTGTTCATAGTATAGTTCCATGAGGGTCAGAAAATGGAATTTATTCTCCTTCACATGCTCATATCCTGGTAGAATATCTAGCCCAGAATAAAAGATGAATATGTGTTTGGTGAGTTAATGGTTGAGTAAATGAGCAATTTTCTTTTCTAAAACATGAAGATTCATGTTAAATCACCTCTCTTTGTTTATTTTCTCCCTTTACACCTTTTCCTTACAATTTGTTTGTATACTCAAAACTTTCTCACTACTTAAGCATTCAGACTTTTTAGCATATATATTATCTCTTTGAGCAGAAATACGTTAGAGGGTAAAATGTCTCTGCTTTTGCATGTTGTTTGTTATCTACTCTCTAAATATTCTCAATGAGCTTAAGGCTAAGGAAGGAGACGAACAAGTCAGCAAATGTCTGCAATAACATTTTGTGCTGAGTGATAGAAATCTGCATAGGGTTCTGAGGATGTCAAAGTAGCAGCAGGAAATGCTTCCTGAAGGTATTGACGGTGACTGAATATTTGTAAAACTGAAAAGTAGTGGAAGAAATTAGAGTAAGCAGGAGGTTTCTGGGAACAGGTTGGAATATTCAGAGTGTCAGCATGGCAAAAGAAGAGGTTGGGGAAGCAAACTCGGCCAAGGTGACTGAGGCCTTTAAGTCATTCAGCTATACATATACCCAACGCACATTTATTGACAGGCTATTATGTTCTAGACTCTAGCAGTAAAGCTGGGGAGACAATATTACTCTTATGGATCTTACACTCTAGTGGTAAAGACAGAACTTAAAAAAGAGGAAAGCAACATGTACAATATGACAAATAGCAGGCACTAAGTGAAAAATAAGGCAAAGGAGAGACATAGAAAATATTAGAGTAAAGAGAATAAAATTTTAGAAAGGGCAGTCAAGAAAAATGACATTCACATAAAGCTATAAGGAAAAGGAAAATGAGCTACTTGGATGTGTCTGAATAGGAGGGGGGCCTTCCAGCCATAAGGAGCAGCTAGTGCAAAGACACAGAGGCAGGAGTGTGCCTGGGCAGTGTAGTAAGAGAGAGGATAGATTGGGTCTGAAAGGCCATGATACCTCACAACTCAGGTGGACTTGTAGGGTGTAGTGATGACTCTGGCTTTCACATGGCTGAGCAGAATGACACTGAAAGGTGTTGAGCTGAGGAGTGACACAATGTTAGCTATATTTTGACAGGGTTACGTGAGTGCCCAGAGAAGAAAGAGAGGATCCAGGGAAATCATGTGTCCTGAAGTCAACTGAAGAAAATGCTTTAAAGAAGATGGCATGGTCGGTTGTGTCCAATGTCATCAATAGGTCAAATAAAAGTTGCCTGAAAAGTGACCATTAGAGATAGCAAAAGTGATGATATTGTTAATCCACTAACGCTGCAGATTTTTTGTGCAATATTGGGGGTAAATGACTAATTGGAGAAAGCAGAAAAGAGAAAAAAAGGGAAATTATCATACATTTATTGTGAAAAGTGGTATAGATTGAATCTTAAAGGGATCAGGGCCCACAGAATAATTTTGTAGAAAAATACAGTGGTTTGAATTTTTGGAATATGTTTTATAAACCAAGTGGCAGATTGGAGAGGGTGATATAAAAAGCAAAGTCCCAGAAGCATGCTTTCCCAATAGTCCAGCCAAGAGACAAAGACATGGAGTCGGATGTTTTGAAAGTATAAACCAATTTGTTCAGAGGACACTTTAAGTCAATTTTTGTATTGTGTCATCTTCAAAAATTACATTTGTACTAGGCTGTTTTAACTCTAACCAGGTTGTCATGTATGACACTATGATGGACTGCTAGTTGAGCTGGCTTTCTTACAGTGGAGATGGTTGGACTATGATGCCTTGTTTCAAGACTCATTTCCCTCCTGAGCAGTGGCAGATATTTATAACCTTGTGGATTGGAGTTAAGGGTTCAGATAGTGATTGTTAAGGTGCATCTTTCTTTGCGCAAAGCTGATAAACCCATACAGTGGTGAAGGTGGAGCCGTTGGCCTCATTAGCACCATTTTCTAGCTTATCCATATATTCTTTTTTTTAGAACAGATACATTCAGGGTTGCTAACAACTTCTAGTTTTTTTATTCCTCCCAATGTTTTATGTTTCGTCTCCTTTCAATTAAATCCTATGTGTTTCTATTTTTAAAAAATAGAACTTCCATAGCAGTTGCTATAAGGGTTCAGAAAACCCTGACCAAGTGCCCCATGCAGACTTGTCATAATGTGAAAAATTACCAGTAGTACTGAATCTTTGCCCTGCCATAAAGAATGCCCCTTGCTGTAAAACTACAGGAATTTCCCTTGACTCATGTCTTCTGGGCTTTCCCAAGGGTAGTAGAATATTTTCCTCTTAAACCAGAGCTTGAACAAAAAGTTTGTGGCCTCATTATTAAAATAGATAATAGTTTATGAAATAGTTTAGGATGAGTGGATATTCAGAATAAAAACATTTTGTGTGAGACTTTTACTTAATGGGTTTGAAGTTTAAGTCTGTATGATAAGCTTTGTCATATGGCAGGGGCACAGACTCAAATATTTTCAGGGATCAGGCAGATAATATAAATGAATGAAATTGGCTGAGATATGACAATAAGGAGTCAATAAGGAGTGGTGGGGTCTAGAGCAGCGGAGTGCCTACCCTGCCTCATGGCCTAGGAGGTGAGGGTGGTGAGAATAAGGTACTGGAATGAAGGATCAGAGACACCGTACCTTCAAATGTTTGGAGAGGGAGCTACCATTTCATTGTCGGAGCCAAGAGCAAAATACAACACAGGAGTGACTGGGAGTATAAAAGCCATGGCTGGAGAACAATAGTAGCCACAGGCTGGGAAATAGGTGTTTAGAGTAAGGTTGTCACGATAATTCACTTGGGATGGGAATTTATCTCTTTAGCATTTTTGAGAGTTTAGGCTCCAACTTCTGTGGACATTCTTGTTTATTTCTTATGACGAGGAGTTGGCAAATTTTTTTTTGTAAAGAGCTAGAAATTTGGTAGATATTTAGGCTATGAGGACTATACGGTCTCTGTTGCAACTAGTCAACTCTGCTGTGGTAGTGTGCAGTAGTGACTACAGACAATGTATAAACAAATGAGTGTGGCTATGTTCCAATAAAGCCTTATTTACTCAAAGGGGTTGTGGGTCACATTCATCTCATGGGACATAGTTGGCTGACCCCTGTTGTAGAAGATGAACTTGCTATTATTTCAAGAGATGCTGACAGTCATCTCATGCTTAATTTAGAGTAGCTGTTCTCTCTAAAGTCACTGATTTCTGCATATTTAATTGGATATTTCTGAACAATTCTTAAGGTAGTTCACAATTACAAATAAATCTTCAACTTTTCTACTAATTTTCATCATATATTCCTTTATGTATTCATACAACAAATATTTATCAGGTTCCTATTTTGCCCCAAGTATAGTCCTTGACACTAGTAATATAGGAACAAAAAAGATACAGTTCTTTATGTCGAGGATAGTTACAGCCTGTTGGAATTGTGACTTGACTGGTGAACAAGAAAGATGGCATTTTGGGTCATTTCTGTCAGAAAGTGTGGAAGCTTTCTCCCTGGCACCTAGGAAAAAAACATATATTGGGCAAAATAAAGAACTGAGAGAAGGGAGTCTAAGTGGAGAGCATGTCGGTCTGCACTCCTGTCATTGATTCTTATGAGGTATAACAGCAGGATCAGCCCCTAAGCAACAAGAAATGCTCATTTATGCCAACTGCTCTTCAGCTACTGCTGATACAGCAAAGACGAGAAAGGGGGCTCTTTCCAGCTAAGAACTTTTTTGAAAACCTTTTTGGTAGTTTTATTCTCACAGAAAATTCCATTATGATAGAATGGGGAGAGATATTTTAAAATGTGATTAAAATAAGGATTTTTCTTGAGATATGATGTCCAAATATTCTTTTTTTAAGGCCATGATAATGGTTTCTCGTCATGGTCTGAAAGCAAAGAATAAACTGGTTAAAATGCTTGATAGATCACACGTATCAGTACAAGTGCTTAGCGAAAATGCCGAGGGCTAAAGTGCCCCATAAAGCATTCCATAGTAGAAGTGATGATAGTTATAGTAAAATAAAATAGGATGGTAGCCAAAGTGAAGATTTACTGCAACTTCTTAAACAATATAATAGCGAAAAGAGTGGGATGGATTTTTTTTTCTATATAATAGTTCAGCAGCCCACAATTCTTCCTTCTGTTATTTTCAAAAATAAATCTTTCACAGTTCTTAAATGTGCTGCTTCCTCATTGTAACTGTGCAGCATTATAGTTTGAGATAATCAAGAGCCCTGAAGGCGAATACTTTTCAAAGTTTTTAGATCAAGCATGAGAACATAATCCTTTCGAATGTCATTTATGCTATATTTCTATCATGGTATCAATTATTAATATACAGCCTCTGATCTTGATGCATTTTGCAATGAAGGAATAGTTGTACAATGGATGTACATGCAGGATGGGGGAAGACATACATAATAGGACAGAAATAAAGTGGTTATATGAGCATAAATAAGAACGAAAAAATTTTTAAAGTAGTATGGTGAAAGCTAAGAATATTTCAATTCAATAGCTACATTTTATACTATAATTTTTATGTTTAGGTCTAAAAAGTTTATTAAACACATAAATGAAAGAAATCTTCCTTTCTAGTTGGTTTACTATCTGACAATTGGGGACATAGTCTGGGTGATGTAATTTGGCCTTTAAAATGGAATAAGATAAAATCTGATTATTTCCTTTGTTTAATGAAATATCGGATTGGTTATTTGGTCAGTACTAATCCATTTTCTTTTCAGCTTCTTGAAACAAGTGTTAAGGCATAGGATAATATTTTCAATCTCCATATAGCAGGTTTGCAACCCTCATTCACCTACCTGCATGGGTAAATTTGATTATGTGTTTCACTATATAAACTCCTACTATGTTTAAGGCAATACATATTTAATTAATATTAGGGATATATATATATATATATATATATGGAGAGAGAGAGCCTTGAACATAGCAGGGGTTTGATGATTTAGTTGTTGAAACAAAAAATCAAAAAAGATGAATATTTAAGCTCCGATTTAACATGAATGCAAGTAACATGTTTGGAGTAGATCATTGTCATTGTCATTTTGTTATCTTTCCCAAGGAAAGGCTGTTTTTCATGTTAGTAACAATTCAACCAAAACAATTTTTATAAGGCTTACATTGGAAAGTTATCTGTGTTAAATACTATGAAGTTCTACCTTAAATGAGTTCTGAATTTGTAAGTGGTAGCCTTCTGTTCTCTTGTAACCTTGTTTAATGACCTCACATACAGTTTTAAGTTGTGATTTGCTGATTCTTTTTGTTGATATTCATATGATAGCCTCAGGCAGTGAAACTGTACTTAGGTGATTTTAACAAAGTTTGAAGACATGTGTATACTTTTTTCTCTGGTAAGAAACATTTGAAGGAATACCATGATCTTTATCACATACCTAATTTTAAACACTGTTTTATTTCTGTTCACTGTAATGCTTTGAATATATGATAGATTTCATTACCAGAAATACATATTTGAAGGACTAATAAGCGAAATATACAAATCCCTAGTTTCTCTTATGCAAGTATTTTTGAGGCACCTATTTTCTTATTTATTTGAAAACCACTTTATTGAGATATGACTGATGCAAAAAGCTGTACATATTTAATGTATACATTTCAATGAATTTGGGTAATACGTATATGCACTTGAAACACCAACATCAAAACCATAAACTTATCACCTCCAGAAGCTTCCTCCCACTCCATCATTATTAATGTTGTTATTATTTTTTATAAGAACACTTAACATAAGATCTGTCCTTCTTAGAAATTTTAGGTATACAATACAGTATTGTTGGCTATTGGCATTATACCGTATGGTAGATCTCCAGACTTACTTATCTTGAATAATTGAAACTTTGTACCCTTTAACAAATACCTCCCCATTTCTCCCTTTTCCCAGCCCCCCTGCCAACTGTGACTCTACTCTCTGCTTCTACAAGTTTGACTATTTTAGAGCCCTCATATAAGTGGTATTATCTAGTATTTTTCCTTCAGTGTCTGGCTTATTTCACTTAGCACAATGTCCTTCAGGTTTATCCATGTTGTTGCAAATGTCAGGATTTCCTTCTTTTGGAAAAGCTGAATAATATTCTATTGTATGCATATACCAAATTTCCTTCATTCATTCATCTGTTGATGGACATTTAAGTTGCTTCCATATTTTGGCTCTTGTGAATAATGCTGCAAAGTACATGAGGGTACAGATATCTCTTTGATATTCTGATTTTAATTCCTTTGGATAAATACCCAGAAGTTGGATTGCTGGATCATATGATATTTATTTTTAATTTTTCCATGAACATTTATATTGTTTTCTATGGTGGCTTCAAAAATTTATACCCCTTCCAACAGTGTACAGTCCTCACTTGTGAGGACTGAACTCAGACCATTTTTTCCTTGTAAAATTCTTTTCTAAGAGGCCTAGTGGGTCATGCCCTACAAACCGTAAAATCCCATTAAATAGTATTCTTTATTAACCCAGTGTAATGCAGCTTACTTTCCAACCTGACTCTGGAATAGCATCACTTGACAGATAGTAGACCCCCCCCATCTTAACTCAAGCAATCCTTTCTACTGACTCCAAGCCCTTAGACAAAGCTTAACTCTTTCAACCAATTGCCAACTAAAGAATTCCTAAAACCCATCTATGACTTATAAGGTCCCAATTCGAGATGTCCCGCCTTTTCAGGCCTAACCAGCGTAGATCTTCTGTGTATTGATTTATGATTTTACCTGCAATTCCTGTGTCCATGAATGTATAAACCCAAACTGTAACTCGGCCACCTCAGGCACACCTTCTCAGGACCTCTAGAGACTGTGCTCCTCGGGTCACGATCACTCATATTGACTCAGAATAAACCTTTTTAAATATGCTGGCATAATTATTCATAATAGTATTTTAGGATCCTTTGTATTTCTGTAGTTTCAGTTGTAATGTCTCCTCTTTCATTTATACTTTAATTGAGTCTTTTCTCTTTTTTCTTAGTCTAACTAAAGGATTGTCAATTTCGTTTATCTTTTCAGAAAACTAACTCTTAATTTCTTTGATCTATTCTACTGTTTTCCTAATCTCTATTTAATTTATTTTTGCTCTAATCTTTATTTCTTTTTTCCTCCTGCTAATTTTGGTCGTCTTTTTCTGGTTTCTTGCACTGTAAATTTAGGTTATATATTTGAGTTTTTTTTTCCTTTATGGACATTTATTACCATAAACTTTTTTTTTATAAAATAGCTTTTGCTGCATCCCATAAATTTTGATATGTTGTATTTCTATTTTCATTTGTCTCAAGATATTTTTTCATTTCTCTTTTGTTTTCTTCTATGACTCACTGGTGTTTAGGATTGCGCTATTTAATTTTTTATTTGTGAGTTTTCCAATTTTCTTCCTTTTATTATTTCTAGATTCATACCATTGTGGTCAGAAAAGATACTCGATATGATTTCAATATTTTTAAATTTATTAGGACTTGTTCAATGACCTATCATATGATCTAACCTGGAGAATGTTCTATGTGCACTTGAGAAGAATGTGTATTCTGCTACAGTTGGATAGAATGTTCTATATATGTCTGTTAGGTACATTTTGTCAATAGTGTTATTCTAGTCCACTGTTTCATTATTGACTTTATGCCTGGCTTATCTTTCCATTGTTGAAAGTAGAGTATTTATGCCCCTACTATTATTATATTAAAGTCTATTTCTTCCTGTTATTATTTACTTTATATATTTAAGTGAGCACTTGTTGAGTGTGTGTGTATAATATACACACACATACATACATAAAGTTGTTATAGCCTCTTGAAAAATTTGTCCCTTTACCATAATATATTTACCTTCTTTGTCTCTTGTGGCAGATATTGAGTGAAAGTCTATTTTCTGACATAAGTATAGTCACCTCTGTTTTCTTTTGCTTACCATTTTCATGGAATATCTTTTCAATTTCAGTGTATGTGTGTACTTGAAGCCAGAATAAGTCTTTTGTAGGCAGCATGTTATTGAATCTTGTTTTATTTTTATATCCATTCAGCCAGTCTGTGTTCTTTGATTGGAAAATTTAATCCATTTACATTTAAAGTAATTATTGATAAGTAAAAACTTACTATTACCATTTTGTGAATTGTTTGTTGAAAGTTTTATAGTTCTTTTGTTCCTTTCTTCCTCTCTTACTGTCTTCTGCTGGGATTTGATAATTTTTTTGTAGGGGTATGCTTTTATTCCTTTCTATTTATCTTTTGTATGTCTACTACAGTTTTTTTTCTTTGTGATTACCAAAAGGCTTATACAAAATATCTTATAGTTTTGACAGTTGACTTTATACTAATTACAACTTAATTTCAATTACATGCAAAAATTCTATACTTTTACTGCTCGGCCCTCATGCTTTGTTATTGATTTTACAGTTTACATCTTGTTATATTGTGTATCTATTAATAATTATTGTAGCTATTGTTATTTTTAACACTTCTGTCTTTTAACTTTTATACTAAAGTTAAAAGTGATTTATGCACTAACATCATAGTATTATTCTAAATTTAGCTAATGCTTACCTTTGCAGTGAGTGTTACACTTTTATATGTTTTCATGTTGTTAGTTACCATTCTTTCATTTCAATTTGAAGAATTCTCAGTAGCGTTTCTTACAAGGCAGCTCAACTGTGATAAACTCCCTCAGCTTTTATTTGTTCAAGAAAGTCTTATTTCTCCTTTATGTCTAAAGGACAGCTTTCCAGATATAGTATTATTGATTGACAGGCTTTTTTTCCCCCAGCACTTTGAATAGCCACATGAGAAGCATGTATAGCATCCCATTTTAGGAACATACTATAATTTATTTCTAAATACTATTCTTGACAAAGCTTTGGATTGTTTCTCATTTTTGCATTACAAATAATGCTGTTTTATTATTCTTGGACTTGTCTTTAGATAAATATTTTTACAATAATTTGTATCTAGCAAGCTTGCTAAATACACTTATTTAATATTATTTATTTGTTTATCTTTTTTACATACACAATCATGTTTTCTGAAGATACTGGAAGTTTTATCCTTTTAATAAGTTTTATAATCAGTTTATGTAAGTCCTCCATTTTGTTCTTTTTCAAGATTGTCTTACTTATTCTTGATCTTTTAAATTTCCACACAAACTCTAGAAACATGTTGTCAATTTCTACAAGAAAACATCTGAGTTATTAGTTGCAATTGCATTGAATTTATATAAATGTTTCAGGCTTGGCAGTCATACAGAGTAGGGATTCTCAGCCTCAACACTATTGGTATTTTGAGTTGGATAATTCTTTATTGTGTGTGGGTGGCTGCTCTGTGAATTACAGCCATGAGCTACACGTATGGCCTCTCTCCACTAGATGCCAGTAGCAAACCCTACCCCTACCCCTCACTTGTAACAAGCAACAATGTCTTCAGACACTGTTATGTGTTTTCTGGGGGATCAAACTTTCCCCATTTGAGAACTACTGCTTTAAGCAGTGGTGGTAGGTGGCACGAGAAGACATAATATCCTCACAAATATCAAGTTTTCTAAACACGGAGCATGATATATCTAGCATTTATCTAGATAGTCTCTGATCTCTATCATCAGTTTTTTTCAGTATTCAGTGTAAAAATTGACATATCATTCTTAGATTGATGCCTAGATGTTTGATATTTTGGTGCTATTATAAATAGCATAAGTGCCAAA
Source organism: Daubentonia madagascariensis (assembly GCA_023783475.1). NCBI lineage: Eukaryota > Metazoa > Chordata > Mammalia > Primates > Daubentoniidae > Daubentonia > Daubentonia madagascariensis. The sequence goes on along the minus strand of JAKFHU010001035.1, from coordinate 30,029,176 downwards.
AGTCAAGGATTTTTTTTCACTTTTGCTTAATTCCATTGTCGAGAGAGAATATACTCAATATGATAATTCTCTGAAAGTTGTTGAGATTTACTTTATTTCCAGTACATAGTGTATTCTGAGAAATATTCCAGGTAAACTTATAAACAATTTATTTTTCCATTGTTGGTGGCTGTGATCTAGATCTGCCAATTGTATCAGTTTTGTTAATCATATTGACAAATCTTCTGTACACTTACTGATTTTTTTTTCTGTTTGTCCTATTGGTTACTAAGAAAGTTAGTTAAAATCTGCCATTATGATTGCTGATTTGCCAATTTCTCTTTTTATTTCTATTTGAATTTGTATATTTTTGATGCTATATTTTAAAATGCATACAAATTTGTAATGTTTTATCTCACCAGTGGATTGATCCATTTATCATTATGACATATCCCTGTTTATCCATGATAATATTTCTTGTCTTAAAGTCTGTTCTGCATATTATTGGTATAAGACCAAGTTTCTTTTGGTTAGTTTGCATAAATAATTTTCCACTCTTTTATTTTAAACTTATACATTTTTATATTTAATGTGTATGTATATACATATACATCTTATAACCATCATATAGTTCTTTTTTATTTTTACTTCAGAGCTGCTTTCATTGGCTATTAATTTTGGAACATTTAGTCTGTTCACATCTAATATAATTACTGATATGTTACTTTAGATTGACCACTTTAACATTTGTTTTCTATTCTATCTTTACTGTATGTTTTTTCTCCTTTTTATTTCTTTTATAATGCTTTGAAGTAATCAGAAAGTTTTATTATTGCATCATTAGATTTTGCTTCTATGAGCTTATTAATTTTATATTTTAACCATTATTTTAGTACTTGTTTTGGAGATTATAACATGCATCCTTGACTTACTGATGTCTAATATAAATTAGTAAATTAGCACCTTTACCACTTTCTGGACAATGTAAAGACTTTAGAATATTTATTCCTCTTCTTAAAATTTGAGTGTTTGTTTTATGTATTTAACTCTCTGTATATATTTAATCCACAGATATTGTTATGATTGCCTTAGAGAGTTGGAATCTATTTAGATTTAACTATATATTTACCCTTCTTAGTAAAATTTAATCCCTTCCTTTTTTTCCATCTTGGGTCATTTTTCTTCTACCTTGAAAATTTTCTTTAAAATTGTATTTAATGTGATTTGTTTTTGACATGTTTTCTCAGAATGTTTGTCTCAAAATGTCTTTATTTTTTCTTAATTTTTAAAGGACATTTTGCAGGTTATAAAATTGTAGGTAAGCTTTTTTTCCCCTTGCAACACCTTGAAGTTGCCATTCCATTGTCTTCTGATCTCATCATGTCTGTTGAGAACTGTGATAACAGTCTTATTGTTCTTTTCAAAATATTTCTTTTTTTTAATTTTTGCCTTCCAGAAGTGTAACTGCAATATAACTAGATGTGTTTTCTTTATTTTTTATTCTGCTAAAGAATCAGTCCTTGTTTAATTTATTATTTTATAGACTTTCCACAATTCATCCAAACGTATACTATCAGATATTCTGTCCAATTCTCGCTCAGTTCTCTTTTTGGGGGGACTCCAATTATACACATGTTAGAACTTTTCACTGTGTTTCACATATCTCTTACACTCTGGCTTCTCTCTGTCTTCAAATTAGATATTTTCTACTTACCTATTTTCCAGTTCAATGAGCCACTATTTATTTCTGTCTAACATACTGTTTAACACATCTGTTAATTTCAAGTATTATATATTTAAAAATTTCATTTGGGTTTTTAGTTATATGTTTCTGGTTTTCTCCTGAAATTCTTCATCTTTTTGTCTAATTTTGAACATGCTAATGACAGTTGATGTAAAGTGTTTTTCTCATAAATTTAATACCTGGATCTTTTGACCTATTTCTATATTTTTATTTTTCCTCCTGGTTTTGTTTATAGGTTTGTCTCCTCTTATGCCCCACATTGTTTGATTGATTAACTTAGTCTTTTCTGTAATTAAACTTATATGAAGCTGAGCTTTAGTTTCTGGAAAGACCATTCTCTTTCTTAAAATTCTACTTGGGTATAATCCTTCTTTGGCTTCAACTAAAAGTCAAAGCTTAGCCCTAAATTCCAATTTTCTACCACCATTTCATGAGGCTATTTAAAGATTTGTTCACCTTTTTTGTTTTTCAGCACAGCACTGAATATAGGATTCAACTTTCCTTTCCTTAGGAATTTTGATCCCCCAATTTCAAGTTCACTGATGCATTCAAACAAATGTTTTTGTCTTTTACTCGACTTTACTAATTCTTCTTAGTGGTATACAAGCGTGTCTCTCACAGCTGGAAGTTGCAGTCCAAGCACACCTTTGCTTTTGTCTGTACAATATTTCAAGTTCAATGGAGGTTTTACTGGAATTATTCTATCATGTTCTTAGTTGTATCTGCACATGTGAGTTTTTTAAAAATGAGAAATAAACCATTTATTTATGTAGCTGAGTACTCAAACAACATTTGTATAATCCAGTAGTGCTGTAATGGAGAGAAGACTATAACTCTCAAATATGCCTGATTAAGGTTAAAAATTTCTCAGAAACATTTTGATATTGCTCATGTGGCAATGAACAGCCAACATATGAAAATAAAGAGAGATGAGTTTAACATGTGATAGCTGTGAAATCTGAGGACTAGAGAAATGTTGATAGAGTTATTATTCTTGGTTTTACTCAGAAATAAATAGTTCTATCTTCTTATTTTAGTTATTAATACATTTATTAAGTATTATTAAATATATATTTTTTAATATTAAAATGTTCCCAAGAAATTTTTAACATTATTCAGGCATTGACCTGAAACATTGTCTGTTCTGTGTACCTGCATTGAAATCTCATTCCAAGTTCTATTTCATACAGACCTTTCAACCTGATTGTAGTCTTTAAATATTTATTATTTAATATAAATATTTAAACATTTAATATATGTAGCTGACCTCTGAAAAACTGCTGATACTGAAGCAATCACTGGGCGTTTTTCTTTTTCTTTTTTTTCCTTTGTAGTTGGTGAAAGCTTTTCAACACATAAACTATTTTCATGGCAAAGATCCTTATGCAATGCATGAGATACATGTAAAAATATACCAAGTGTGAGCTGAATAGGTGGGTAGACTATTAGATTTGGAAAAGTATAATAAATTTATGTTTATATTTTTAATAATAAAAAATTAATTGAATGGGTTATAATGTTGGTTCTTCTATTAGACTATAAGGTTCTTGAACAAACACTCTCTGATTTGCTTGTATCAATTGATCCTTATAGAGTGTCTTAAAAGTGCTGTTGTGAGTGCAAAAAATACTTAATGAAACACTGAATGTGTAATAAATATGAATTTTGAACCACAAATTCAAGAATGCATATATATACAATGCATTATAAAGCTTACTTCCTGATAACAATCATCAAACCCAATCATCATTTATGTCTCTCATTCTGTCTGGGAAAAATAAAATCTCAATCAACTACAGGTCATTTCTACTCTTTCTTTAAGGCAAGTGTAAGTTATAGTTGAGCTTTCAAAGTGCTGTGTAATTTGGAGGGAATGAAGTCAATCTGGTCTTCTCTGTCATCGTATGTTCATGCTGGAACCGAGCAGTCTCCATGACACTCTTCCAGCTCTGTGCTAGGAGCAGTGAGTTCTGGGTTCTAAGTGCTTTTCTCAGAATTATTCAGAATGGCTAGGATTAATCACATATTCTTTTACATCTTCTTTCTTATGCCAAGTATCTAGATTTGGATTTTCTTGGCTGTCTTATCTCTTTCCTAGGACAAGGAATGAAGAATAATGGTCTGACCATATTTGGGGGTGGAAAGGCAATAGGAAACTTATAGATAAGCAGCTAATATATAGATGTATAACAGCAAACAAATGATCAATTTGAATAGTGCTTTATTTTTTTCTGTAATGCTTTCCTATACAATGCATTAGAGTCACACAAAAACCTGTGAGATATCAATTATATCAATTGCATAGATGAATTAATTGGCTTAAAGATGTTAATTGCTTTGCTAAATTTAATCTGTTCTTGACCTATTCATTGACTTTTCACTTTCAGTCATTTTAATTTTTAAAAGATTATTACTCTATTTGGTTTTATGTACATGTGTATATATATGTACATAAATAGATCTCATAAATGTATTTTCACATTTTATTTATTTTTACATTTAATAAATATGCTTATTTTATATTCTGTGCCCAAGAAAATTTATTAAAATTTTTTTTTCCTGCTTGGTCTCATTTGTGTTTTGCTTTTTCACTTTTTTTCCTAATCTTTAAATTCATATTATTTGGAGCTTTAAATGAGGGTAGTACTTTGAGACTTCTTTTGAAGGTAGGTTTTTCCACAAAGATTTGCATTATTTTTTTTTACCAGGTACTTAAGAACACAGGAAATCTGGAGCTTCAACCAAATTCTTGAATTGACCTTTTCAGATCACCTTTGCATCTGGGAGGGGAAACTTCATGAGAAAGATTTCTCTTTTCCTTCTAGGAAAAGAAACAAAACTCAGATTTTTATTTGAGCTTTTTCTTGTTTTCCTTTTTCCTCTTCTAAGGATATATTATGTGTGGGTGTAGAGGTCAGTGGTATTTTTGCTTCACCTCAAAATTGAGAGATTAGGCCATTGTGATCCCAGTTCTATGAAGAGCATTTCTTACTAGACGCCTTTATATCTTATCCCCGATGGGCTCCAAGCCACGAAAATGAAAGTTAAATGTGCTTGGAATTAAAAAATGCCTACAAGACAAGTGCAACTTCACTGATATACTTATTTCTCCAGATTCTAACTTTTACTTAGTATTTGGCTTCTGAGGACCACTTCTTTTCTTACCAGTTTAATGATGCATTTTAAAAACATAGTTAAAAATACATTCAATATTTTTAATTTTTTTAATCAAGGGGGATATTTAGTATATCCAGTCTTCTAAACTACCAGAAACAGAAGTCCAATCATCTGTTGTTGGGATACTAATTTATTTCCTATTATAAATACCACTAAATTTTTGTGCACATCTTTAAATGGATATATAAAAATAATTCAGCAAGTGGAATTGATTGGTCAAATAGCATGCATATGGTTAAGACCCTTAATTTTGTACTGACATATTGACCATCAATAAGTTTTATTATCATACAGAGCCAGCAAAACAGGATAGGAGACTAAATGTAATTAATTAATAATTAATTAATGGTGTAATTAATAATTTCACCATTTTATTTTTGAAACATGGAAAACTAAAATGATACATTTATTTCATATAATACTAGACAGCATTGATGAGGATGAATTAGATTTATATGTGTTACCTTACATGGTACATTTCTAATACACATCGTGAAATGCAAAACTAGGTAAATTATAGTGTATATATTCCATTGTTTTATTTTGCAGTTCTTTATTAGTAGAGGAATAATTAGCCATTCTTTTGTGAAATGATTTTTCATATCCTCTTCATATTTTTCTATCAGGATGTAGAACCTTTTTTCTGATTTGAAATAATACTTTATATATTAAGAATACTTGATTTTTGCCATATACTTAAATAATACCCCAATTATTATTGACATTTTAGTTTTATGCTATTCTGTGACCTAAGAAATTTTATTTTATTTTGTTATTTGTTTCTTTTATTATAGAATATAATGGGGGTACACACGTTTAAGTTACATATATTGCCTTTGCACCACCTGAGTCTGAGCTACAAGCATGCTCCTCCCCCAGACAGTGCACACCACACCCATTAGGTGTGAATAGACCCATCCCCTCCTCCCTCCTCCCATGGGCCCAACACCTAGTGAATGTTACTTTCATATGTGCACATAAGTGTTGATCAATTAGTACCAATTTGATGGTGAGTACCAGTGGTGCTTGCTTTTCCATTCTTGTGGTACTTCACTTAGATGGAAGGGTTCCAGCTCCATCCAGGATAATACAAGAGGTGTTCGTTCACCATTGTTTTTTTGTGGCTGAGTAGTACTCCATTGTATACAAATACCACATTTGATTAATGCACTCATGGATTGATGGGCACTTGGGTTGTTTCCACGTCTTTGCAATTATGAATTGTGCTGTTATAAACATTTGCGTGCAGATGTCTTTATTATAGAATGTCCTTTTTTCCTTTGGGTAGATGCCCAGTAGTGGGATTGCTGGATCAAATGGTAGTTCTACTTTTAGTTCTTTGAGGTATCTCCGTATTACTTTCCATAGAGGTTGTGCTAGTTTGCAGTCCCACCAGCATGTTAAATATATTTATTTTTCCCCTATGTATCCTTGTTTTGGTATTATGCTTAAAATATATTTCCTCTTATAAATTTTTTATTATTATTCACAAGTATTTTGTTCTAATACTTTTATGATTCCATTTTCACCCATGAAAATTTAATTAATCTGGATTGGGTTTTGGTGCAAAGAATAAAATGTTTAGTCTCTGTACCAGAACGAATTATTTAAAAAGTCATCATTTCTCCACTTATAAGAAATGTAAGTTAAAATGATTAATTTATTTCATAAGAAATTAATCTTCTATACCACACGAGCATTATTTATATAGTGTTTTTGGTTTAAAGAGAACACTGTGCTATTTTTTACTTCTAGAGTACAGCTGAGTCAATGAATTTGCATTGATCTCTTGACCTTTAGATGACTGGTGGTCACAATTTTTCATTTTATGTATATTAATTCAGTCTTTCTTTTTCTAACGCATATTTTGTGTTTGTTTTCTCTGAATCCAGCATGTTACCTCATAATAGAATCTGTGTTTTATCTAGGATTCCTTCAGACCTTGGTGGCAGAAACTTAATTTTAACTAAACATAATAAAAAAAATATTAAAAGAAGGAGTGAGAAAGAGAAAGTGCTGGCTTGTACAACCAAACTGTGGAAAGGTATTGTACTAGGCTGGATCGTGCCCCCTAAAAATATATGTTGATGTTCTAATCCTTGGAACCTCTGAATGTTACCTTATTTTGAAAGAAGGATTTTTTCACATGTTATTAAGTTAAGGATCTTGAGAGGAGTAACTTATTCTAGATCACTGGGGTGAGGGGACTCTAAATGCAGTCACATATATCCTTGTGAGAGAGAGAAAGAGAGAGGGGTAGATATAGAGAGAGATCTTGAACAAATCATCAATGACATGAGGTGAGATACCACAATTGGTTTAACATGAGCTACATAACTATTCCTTTGAACAAAGAAGCAGCAGTTTTGATTATCAGACACTAATAACACTGCCTGAATAGTTCACAAAAAAATGGGGAAGCTTTTCTGAACAGATAAAATTAAATAAATGACTAAATGTCTACTCTAGCCTATCCCTTTATTCTGTACACACACACCTCCCTACAGTAAGAACTTAAATACCTTCAAAATGTTGGGCTTCCCTTTCAAGACTACTCTTTTTGTGCCACTTGCATCTCTTTCAACCAGAAAACAGCACCAAAAGTTCTATAGCCAATGGGTAGGTCTGACTCAATATCTGGCCTCTGTTGTACATGATAAAAATGACAAAGACGGCTTATTTTAACAGCTGCCATCGTTTTACCTCATTGAGGGCATTGACAAATCTCCCATCCCAGACTCTCAATGTGCTTCAGTGAATGTCCACCTGTGTTCTCCTGAACAAATATAAAGCTTGAGTTATTTTCTATTGCTGACTTCTATGTTGTGTTAATTTTTTAGTCTTAGTGAAAAGAGTGATATAAAATTTTGGAGGCCTGTTTATTTCAAGAAATGTCTCTGTGATTGATCCATTGATATTACCCAAATAGTTTATCCTCCTCAGAGTAAGATTATGGTTTGCCTCTTGCCACCTCTACCAAACACACATGAAGTTATTTTACATTGCTATATATGGGAAAAAAAAGAGATACTGCAAGAAAGATGGACTGCATGTAAATAATTTCTGGGATTTCAATTACATAAAATCCCAACAGATCTAGATATAATACACAAATACATAGTTGAGGGATAAGATCAGTCATTACTATCAATTATGCTAAGTATCATACCCAACACTACCTAATTATGATGTAGAGGAAATACAATATTAGAATGGTAATAAAGATTTAAATATAAATAAATAAATAAATAAATATATAAAATCTATTATGAGCCTAAACAAAGAACCACATGTAAATCATACAGATAGTATGGATTGCTCTGTTAATTGTCAGAGAAAATTTTGTTTCCAATTTTGCTGTCTAGCAGCAAATTTTACATTCCAAAGGTGAACTAGTCAAAATGGATAAATTTCATGCTTCATATAAACTACAGTGATGATTTCAAGATCTAGAGAAAAGTCATATAACATTATGAGATACACTCAGCAGGTGAGAAAAATGACATACTAAAGGCATCAATTGAATTACAAGTTGTGTGTGCAGCAGCATAAAACATTAGCTCGGAATTTGATGTGCCCAAAATACAAAATTAAATATAATAATAAATCTGAGAGCCATTCTATATCAAAAGCATTCCCCACATTTTTCAATAGGAGAAATGACAGAACACCATGTGACTTTTTTAGGGAGATATAACAAGATTCTTGAGTTTTCCGGTCTGACAGATTAGCCAATAGAGGGGAAAAACACACACACACTCACACACAAAGCCAATAGGTAGTTAGAGGAAATGATTTTTCATGAGCAAAAATTAACTTTTAGTTACATTTAACCAATTTGTATTTCCAGAAAAATCATGCCCACAAATGAGAAAAACAAACAAACTAACTGCCTAAGGGAGAGGCTACAATAATTAAACTCGTGTTTTTATCAGCTTAATTTTAGATATGCTCAAAAACAAGTGTGTAATGATGTGGCATATAGAATACACAAAAAGTGGGTACCTGTATATTTAGGCCTCTGTGTCTAGAACAATGTATAACACTTACATTTTTGTTCAGTGGAATTTACTGCTGAATTTTATAGGAACACATAGAATGTCAAACTATTTGTTTTGCCTGCATCCTTCATGCATAGTCTGTTACAGAGTGGATAGATGGCTCCACTTACACAGTGTCAAACAGGTGGATTTAAGCTAAGGATATTCAATCCATCTGTTGAGTGTTTTCCAATATCAAAATTTTGGGTTTAAGAAAACAAAACACTCAGTTAATTGAATGACTCATTTTTAATCTAATCCCATTCTTTGGCATTGTATACATCAAGAGTTGGCAAACTATGACCCATGGGTGAACTATGGTCCACAGGTCAAATCTGGCCTGCTGCTTATATTGGTAAATAAAGTTTTGTTGGAACACAGCCATATCCATTTATTTATACATTATTTATTGCTGCTTTCTTATATAACATCACAATTAGGTAGTTGCAATAGAAAGTATGCTCCACAAAGCTGAAAATATTTACTATCTGGCCTTTTTCAGAAGAAGTTTATAACCCCTGGTCTACACTTAGTACGTGGCAAATATTTTGTTGTAGTCTCATAATAAATAAAGTAAAATAATGCTGAAAGTTAGCACATAGATCCTATATTAAAATTTGAAATTACCCTGGCCATTGGGGCACATGTAAATAACAGCATTCAAAACAGTTATAAAAGACAATTCAGGATTGGTGTGTTGGTAATCAGGAAAAGTAAACTCTTATTCAGGAAAACACTTTAAATTAGATGCTATTGAAAACCTCAGAGACAGAGAAGTGGCTCAGATTAGGTATGATCTCTTCTGACCTCGAGAAATAAAACTCAATCTCTTCTGCTCGGCCTTGGGCCTGATTGTGATTAAGAAGTAGTTGGGAATACTTTCCTCTCTTGAGTCACAGATAAATAGGGGACAGTTAATCCCACCCATTACCTCACTTCCTTGTATCCCTCAGAGTAAATGATTGGTATAGGAGGATGGACGTTCTGGGTGATCCATGTTTTTTAGTTAATCCAATAACCAAATCAAAGTGATCATGTAGCAATCTAATCAATTGTTCATCGATCTGCAATTGTGGTTAAAAAGAAGCAGATTGACTAGAAAGTGATTGATTTGTTTTGATTATGTCCACAGAGGCAGCTATAATCTGTTTAGTAGTTGTTTAAACATAATTCACAGAATTACCTGCCTGAAGTCATTATGCAAACATGATAAAACTGTTCTACAATTTCAACTTTCAAAATATATCAAAGAGGAAAACAAAGACAATTTCTTAGAAAAGAATATATTGAAAAATATACATCAAAGGTTTATGCCGTATTTTTAAGTAGAAATAGTGGAATAAAAATTGCATGTAAATAATGATTATAGTTGTATATAACATATGTGCCTTTGGACAACATTTTGACATTTTTTAATACTATATAGAAAATAGAAAATAAAACCTTGCTGTGGTAGAAAGCATGGGATTTAGAGTTAAGAAAAATCAAGAACAAACAAACTTAGGTTGAAATTTCTGTCCCATGCTGGTGAAGTGACTTTTGAAAGTGACATGGATATGGTGTTTGCTCAGATTCTTCTTAGGTTCATCCTCCTCTCTGACCCTCACAGAAGAAAGGCTAACAGGTGTTATCTATAAGACCTCTAAAAAAATTGCCAATCTCTCTCAAAATCATGCTTTCTTCCCAGGGCAGCCCCCATGCAATGACTAGTCAATAAGTTGTATAAAGGACTGGACCTCTTGTCCCAAGTTGAGACAATTCTAAAAGACTACTCTGTCTCCAGAATTTTGTGTAGGGTGTTCTGAAGCCTTATTGTGACTGCTCCACAACCCAAATTATCCCTCTGTCCAATCTTGCTTCCTTCCCTTCCCCAAAATATTGATCCTAAGATCACTGCTGAATTAACTTTCATCATGATAATCTCCATCTCAGAGTACTGCTTCCTGTAAAAGTCAGTGCTAGCTGTAGTCTGAGAAAGCACATGTTAAGCTGAGATTTGGGAGCCAGAACACCCAAATGCTGCTGTAAATGAAGAAACTGGTGGTAGGTGGGTGGAGAACAAATAGCCCTGAAACAAATAGCTGGCTAATGTGCCCTTGTAGAGATAGAGTGTCTGATACCAAATTTTCATGTGACTAGGACTACTCACATACACGTGGTTTGATGACCTACCAAGTCATGAAATCAAAGAGTATCAGCAGAAATTCATTGCATGATGGAAGTTGTGCATTTGGGATTGAGCATGAGCAGAACCAGAAACCATAAATTAGTTACACAAACAAGTTACCTATACTCCATGTCGTACACACTGTTGAATCAACATCACTGCTTTAGCTCTATGGTCACGTGGTAACTTTCTTATGACCAAATGATAAGGGAAAACAAAAAAGGGTCATGTTTGTTTCACTGATCAGGATGCTTAGTTTAACAGACTGAAAGCTAAAAATGGATGGCAGCTGGTAATCCACTTTAGGTTGAAGTAGAAATGGCGTGACATTTGTGTATAAACAGATTCATGGGCAATGACAAATGGCTTGGGGAATGGGTAGAGGCTGAAAAAAGAAAAAAAAATGGCTTAGTAATTTCATCAGAAGCCTAAAAGAGAAAAAATTGGAAAATTGGTGAAAAGTCTGGAATAGCTGTATGTGGTTGGGCTTATAGGAATGAGCACAAAGTGTACAAATCTTTGTTTTGAATGTTAATGTCCACTAGTGAGTATCCACCATGGAAGAGGCATTAAATAGCTGAGTAGAGAATGCCTTAGCTAGTTGACATCAGCCAGCCTCTGTTATCCCTCCCTCACCCAGTTCTGGCAAAAGGTATAAAAGAACAGAATAATCATGAAGACAGAGATGGGCCCAACAGCATCAATTCCCACTTAACAATCTACTATAGATACTGCAACTAATGAATATCCATGCTATTAGCAAGAAAGTCTAAACCTAAGCTCCAGGTATAGTCCCATCCCTCAAGAAGACCAATCATTCCCTTTTTAGAAGGCTTACTTCATTAGATTCCTTCTATCTGGAAGGGACAATGATTTATTTTGATGAGAATGTATTTCAGGTATCAATTTTTCTTTCCTGCTTGAAGACCCCACCCAGGACCACTATTCAGGGACTTATAAGCCTTTCATATCCTTATAGGGCATCCTAAATATTATGTTATGGACATTTTACAGCAAAAGAGGTATAACAATATGCATATCTTTATGAAATCCTATGATTCTATCACATACCATACAACCCAGGAGTGGTCAGTCTGTAACAACAATGGGATGACCTCTCAATGATGCAGTTGAAGCCCCAGTTCAGAAACAATACCTTGTGAAGATGAGGCAAAATCCTTTTGGCAGCATATACACACTAAAGCAATGACCATTATATTGTGCTGCATCCACAATGGGTATTAATCAAATACAAGGTTGGTGAACCTCTGAGCGAAGAGGGCCCCTGATTGTTTACTCAAAGTGACTCTCTTGGAGTGAGCAATCCTTACAATTCTGGGTTCTCTGGGCATAAGAGTCGTGGTTTCTAGGGAAAGAACACTTTAACCAGGAGACTTAGCAAGAGTCAAATTGAATTTTAAGCTATATTTCCACCTGGTTACTTTGAATCCTCATGCTACAGGACAAAGAGGCAAGAAGAAAAATGACCATCTTGGGAAGGGTAATTGACCCTGATCATCAGGAGGAGATAGAACTGATGTTGTACAAGAGGGGAAGAAAGGAATATGTTTGATACCTTAGGAATCCATTTGGAAGTTTCTTATTGCTCTTTTGTCCAATATTCATAGTAAATGAACAAGTGTGGTAGTCTAGGCCTGAGACATCATGGTAAGCAAGAGCTCATACCCCTCAAGAAGAAAGGTCTGGATTACCCCACAAGGAAATCCACCTGAACAGATAGAGGTACTAGTCAAGGGTGGGTGGAATCTAGAATGAGCATATTAAAAAGAATATAATAAGTATCAGTTAAGTCCTTAAGACTAGCTTCAGTGGCAGGGACGTTAGTTCATCTCACTATCCATCCTATTATAAGAACCTCCCAAGGAAAAGAGATCTCCTTGGATGAAGTTCTGAGATAGCTACTTCTAGGATTTATGTGAACAAGCATATCAGAGCTTGGATGAACTGTCTTAGAATGCTGGACTCTATTGTCCAGATTTCTCTTAGTCCAGCTGCCAGGAAATTTGTCAGCTGAAGCTCTCAGCTGTCAGCCCCTCCTAGTAATTTCCCTCAGGTAAAAAAAAAAAAGTCACCTGGCCTAAGGTCACAACCATATTTCAAGGCACCTTGCACCAAATGACTGGTCCAAGCAGTGGTATGAAGTATCTGCCAAATCGGGATATGTCTCCAGGGCCATCCAGCCCAATTCTGCTTTCTTACCTTCCCCCAAAGATGTTGATCTTAGAAGCATTACCTAAGAAACTTCTTGTATGCTAATCTCTGACTCAGGATTGGCTTCCAAAAAGACCCATCTTACAACACAAAGCTATTTGTCTTCTCTTATTCTCAATTTTCCCTCTTCTAAATGATGGATAATAGTCTAAAAAACAGAGTTATCATGATGATCAAAAAATGTACAATGAAATACCCAGAAAATTGCCTAGAGCATCAGGATATTCAATTAATTGCTGTTTTCCTTATTTCTTTTGCTTTCCAAAGTAAAAATGTGATTGGCAGAATTGGCTAATGCAAATGTATTATTAATATATAATTTCTTCTGATTTGTAAATATCTTGTTCTTGGTGATGTCACGTATGATAATCATTTTAAAAACAGGTAAACAAATAAACATTTTTATTTTCTTTGATTACTAGATCTCATATTACCAGAATATAGTTCAAGAACAAGCTTCACTTCAACAACTTTAGCCTACTTAAGATTCTAACTTATCCTTTAAGGTTGAATAATCAATAAGGATCAATAGAGTACATTTCTAGCAACTTGTTGCTATGGTTTGAAGATAGAAAATCTGGGACTTGAAGGCAATTTAATTCAATAATGGTTTGCACCTATTATTTGGGCTTAGGTAATGGAAGTGTACCAAGGGAGAGGAATACTTGAATTGGAGTTTAAGGTGTAAGTAGTAGTTGATTAGATGGAAAAGAGAGAAGACATTGAAGTAAAGAAAATCACGTGTAAAATTTTAGGGTTATGAAAGTATATGTACAGGTAGCTCTGAATGAGCTCAGAATTGGTAGGCCATGAAACATAACAGATGCAAATGTAGTATATTGACTTAAGGTTGAAAAAATCATTGTTACGTGTACAGAATATGGTTTGCTTTGTTTCTGAAAAAATTATAAGAATTACATAAAAATTTTAATTGGCCATAAGCTTCATGTGATTCAACAGTGACACTGTAATAGTTGCTAAAAACAAACAAAACCTGTTGTACAAGTAGACACATAAATTTTCTATTTACTCCACTTAGGAATTGTGTTCATTCTGGTTATCACATTGAAGGAAGGGCCTTTAAAAACTCGAAAAGAGAAATGCGGATCTAGAACAATCTGGAAAAAAACTCTACTTGAACAGCATGTGGGTAGTTTTTGGGGCAAAACCCTTGAAGATAGCAATTTATTCCAATTAAGGACTAAAATTATATTTTTGGACATTAGCATTATTTTCTAATCAATTATATTATTTCTCTGCTGCAATATAATTTCACAGCCTGACTGAAGTAGTCTGTATGCCAAATATAAACTTTTATGAGGAAAAATGAGACCAGAACAACCAACTCCACTACAGATAACCCTGTGAGCCAGATGATTGGTCAGTCTAGAAACCCTTAACAACTAGATTGGTTTGATATGTACCTGCTTGTGTGGTTCTGTGCTTATTTTTTTCTGGTCTGACCTTTTGTCGAACTCTGACTGTTACATTGGCTCCAATACTATTCAGCTTAAACACATTGCTGAGTGTTGCTATTGTTGTTCTGGACCATTTAACAATTATCCTTTCTTTGCTTTGGAGACAGCAGGCTAAGGAAGCTGGATGGGAGGCATGCATAGCTGGTTCATCCTATGAGAGTATGAGACAAGAAATAGGCAAAATACACCTCTTACCTGCAACTAAAGTATGTGAATCTTGTGGAAAAGATTGTTAATTGATGTCAGTATTCATTTTTAACTTATTCAATTTAGGACTAGGACCCTGAGTTCCCTCTCTGGTTCACCTAAATGCCACAGTATTAATGATTAGAAACTGTATTCCCCAGACTCCCTTGCTATCAGTTTTGGGCACATGAGCAAAAGTGATAAGTTCATTTCTGGGTCATATCTACAAAGAGGAAGCTGCTTGCTCTCCACTCTTTTTTCTGTTTTCTGATATCCAGGAAATAAATAAACCCAGAAATAGAAGCTATATGTAAAGGATAAAAGCAATTCCTCAAAATTCCATCTTCCCTCAGTCACTGTACTTATGGAAATCATTTTTGTTATAGCAGCTTAGTTTAAACCATATAAATTAATTAACCATATAAATCAATCCAATACATGAAGAGAAAATAACAGGTGCCATGGGTTGGCACATGAGTGGGTTGCTCATTTCAGCCCTAGAAATCAAGAGTAAATAAGAATATCTTTCAGGAGTTAAGTGAGAGAGCACAATATAAATAGAGGCAAGAATCCAAAGGAAAGTCTAAAGAAATAGGAAAGATGATAAGAAGCAATAGCAACAGTGGAAATATGCAAAATTGACTCTATTATTTAAATACATGGCCAGTGCTTGTGAACCCCTAATTGGAATGGCATGAACAACTGAACCTTAATAATAGATGTTTACTTTTAGGTTTCTCATCCAGATTCCTTATTCTTTTCTCAGAGTTCAACTCTCAGCTGTGACACAGAGTCATGGAAGGAGGTATTTGTAGTATATTGTTTAAAATTTTGTGCTGTAGAGTTGCTTAGACTTAATTTGGAATATCTGTTCCTTCACTTACTGTTACTAGACTCTCTGAATTTCAGTTTGTCCTTCTGTAAATGAGGATAATAATACCTACTACAGACAGTAAATGTAAAGTTTAAATGAATAAAAATATCTAAAGGGCTCAGTGTGTTCCCTGGTACATAGGAAACATGCATTGAAACAGTTTATTGTTATGATGTGTTATTGACAACAAAACCATAACTGATGCCTGTTTTATTCAATAACCAAAGAAGTTGTTATTAAAATATCTTAATGTGGAAACATTATCTTTATCTTCTTTGTAGGATCCCAGCACAGTATAGAAGAGAGAAATATACTAGAAATAGAAACAGTGAGAAGCTTGCATGTACTTTCTTACTTCATAGTGACTACTGACCCAAAGACATTTTTAATGTGGAAACTTGAAAGTCTTTTCTCTGGAGTTCTTCATCCATGCAGAGTGCTGTAAAATTTCTCTATTTTCAAGTCACAATTTAATATGGGTCAAGGTCCTGGTGTTTAATGATAAATGACAGTGAGAATGGCCTCTCCAAATGACAGTGAATTAATGAGGAAAGACCATATGTCTGCCTGCTTTGCTTACTAAGCTTTGGATTTAGAAAATAGCTCCCTGCATGTATATTAGAATTATTGTAGATAGATATTCTAGGACAAAGAAACCTCATGTTTATACGTATTCATATGGATGGTTTTAAGTTCTAGGCACTTTAAATGAGATAGGTAGAGATCCTGAACAAAGTAATGAGTTACTGGAGCTGAAATTTAACACGCGTTCAATATCTAATCAGTTGAATTAGAGCCACTTTGTAAGAGAGTTAATCAATTCTCTAGCTTCAGCTGCCCCAATGCTTCTGAAATTTGCTGATGTTATCATTACATTGGAATGAGACACTTTGCATTTTAATAGAAGCATTTCTTTTAGGACTATAGTGCTACAACAGAGAGCAAGCATTAAAAAATGTATTTTCTGCAAAATGAGGTCTTTACCAGGACAAGATTATGCCCTTATTTAAATAATAGAATGAAATAATGTATCAATCAAACGTAGTAACTTCCTGAAGGGCTGCTTGGTAGGCACTGAATCTGATGCAGTGTCTGGCATAGACTAGGATTTAAGTAAACGTTTTCTAGCATTGTTCATTCCTATTAATGGTAATACAGTGGTCTATGTTGACCAAATATTTAAGTGCAGGGGATTGTTAACTACCTTGTATAATATAAAAGCCTCAGAAAAAATATTTTCTTCACCCCCTAAAATATCCTTTTCTTTAAAATTCTTATATTAACTTATCACTAAAATATCCTGTGACAAAATGGCAAGAGAAGGCAGTTTTTAGTTTAAGAAATACTCATATATATAGTGCAACTATATATCAAGCATGGGACTAAGAGCTTTAGATGTATTAACTTATTTAATTCTTATGTCAGCACTACACGGTACTAATATTATTATCAGTCATTAATAGCTAATTTTGAATAAATTTGAAATATTAGTGAATTAGTCAATCTAGTAGGGTCCTGAGGATGCTTGGAATTCAATGCTGGGAAGCTATTTTAGAAAACTGGGTATATCTAGATGTTAAATACTTGATTAAGTGAGTAATTAACTAACAAGCTGTGTTCAACCTAATTATGACTTAGCACTTTCAAAATATATTGTGCTTTTCTAAGTTTGACCCTGTTACACTCACTACATATGGGGGTAGCATACACAAGACAGGAAAATGCAAGGAACTGTATGTAGTATGTTCAAGAGGTGATGAACAAAAGTGCCTCAAGGTAAAATGTGTTGAGTTTACACATATATCTCCAGCTTTACAGACTCCACATTAAACTATCATTTCCCATAATTGGTTCATGTACTACACCCCACATAATCATCATGAAAGCACTATGAGGGAACATTGGGTCAGGCCATAGCTCTTGAAACCCCATGTTAAAATTTCTGCCATTATGTACTTTTAAAAATTTAATATCCTTGTGTGTTTGTATGATTTAATATCTCTTCTCTATGTTGTATTGTTGATCATCCCCAAATGTTATGTACCAGAGGCCTGCCAATGACTAACGTGGTAAATTATTTACTTGATCTTTAATTAGACCTCTTGACATTATTTTGAGATTACTGAAATTTTCAAATATGAATATAGGAGAATCTGTTCTCTAGAAATACTATAGTAACAATAATTCTTCATATGCCAAACAGTATTAAGCTAAGAAACTTGAGCTATACTGATATCTAGTAGTTAAGTCCTTACATAGGGCAAACCTGATGCCTGAACGTGGCTATAAGGATACTTCTTTTTACACATCATCCCTACTGCTTGCCTTCCTAATGGATTCAACAGAAAAGTAGGCATGATCTCCTTTATTCTGTAAGTACAGATTTTTGAGACTCGAACATTACTATCACTCACTGTTCTCTCTGCCCCGAACCCGGCAATTCCATTAATAATATCCATTTGACATCTGTTCTTAAAGTGCAATGTCAATAAACAAAAGAGGAGGCGATTATGGAAAAACAGTGGGGTGATTTATTGTATCATGTGTATTAAAGAAATGTAGGCAGCAGTGGAGATTGAAAAAGTTTTTGTAGGCAACGCCCATTAGAGATTGTGGTTTTTAACATGATTTTTTACTTCCAGCTAAATTTAGCCCACTTTAACCCAATGTACCAATAGGAGACAAATGTTTTCCAGGTGTAAGAAACAGAGCTAGAATAAAGAGTACATTTACTAGCCCTGTAGGTGTTGATCCAGTAAGAGAAATCAACAAAATCCGAATTATCAGTAAGAATAGCTAATCATCCTGACTAGTAATGAGTCCAGGATACGTCAGAAACGAGACAAATGTGGCGAGAACTATGAAAAGAAACTACTGCAGGATCAGGAAAATACAGTATCATAGCAACAGCTTGGTAGATTAGCAGAAACGTAACACTGTTTAATTTAGATATAAGCAAAAAAATATAGAAATCTTTTGGCATCCTCGAGGAATGAAAATTTTTTTTTTTTTTATGAAACAAGGGAACACCAAAAAAGATGAAAAGGAATGTGGGTGAGAAAACACAGATTTTGATGAAGTACAAAGTGCAAGAATACATTACAATCCACATTGGAGAAGTATGGAATAGAATTAACCTTGTAGACCACGTCAACAGTGGTTTATATGATACACTGGAGAAACTGTCTTACAATTTGAAATTCCAAAGATGAAGATGATGATTCAACAGATATTAAGTATGACGTATACTCAGGAAGACAATGTTTAATGAGGGGTTACTGTGTGTCACAGACTCTTCTTCATACTTCATATGTATTAAGTCATTTATTTCTATAATCAATCTTTATTTTTAGTATGTCTAGTAGCCCATTTCACAGATGAGATAATGTCAGAAAGTAAGGAAGTGCTCAAAAAAACAAACACACACCAGAATGGGAGTATGCCAAAGGGATACAAGAGTCAACCTGTAAGAAATCACAGAGGCTAAAACTGGACAATTTGAGAAATAAATTATATTGGATCATAACCTAAAGCATAAAATAAATAAATGATTGAATAGATAACAATATAGAAGAGACACATCTTATGGAAGAATTCCAAAAAATTTATATAGATCCTCTTCTTCTGCCTTGAAGGTGAAGCCTAATTTCCCATTTTTCTTTCCTTCCCTTAGTGTGGGCTGCATTTAGTGACTTGCTTCCCAAGACTAGTGGATGCAAAGGGAAAAGTTTAACTTTACGGTGGAGAAACCTAATAGGCTTGGTGAGGGGATCAAAGATAACATCATCAGTGATAAGTCATGTCAATAGCATGTACCCCTAATATAATGTGATGAAAGGGGCATTTTACTTCTGTGGCATCCTTTCCCAAAACTCACAGTATACATATATATATATGTATATATATGTGTACACATGTATACATATATATATACACAACACATATATATATACACAACAGTATAACCATGAGGAAAGCATTACACAAAACCCAGATTAAGGGATGTGCTACAAAATCCATGATCAGTACTACTCAAAATTATCAAGAGAATGAAAAACAAGGCAAAACTAAGAAACTGTCAAAGACTGGAGGTGACTAAGAAGACATAAGGACTAAATGCAATGTGAGATCCTGGACTGAATCCTGGAACATAGAGAAAGTATGTTAGTCAAACAAGTGAAATGTGAATAAATTCTGGAGTTTATTAATAGTAACGTACCAATGTTGGTCTCTTAGTTGTGGCAAATCTACCACAGTAATGTGAGAAGGTCACGGTAGGGTGAAATGAACGGGAGTATATGGTAACTTGCTATACTCTCTTTGCAAGTTTTCTGTAAATCTGAAACTATTTAATACTTTATTTAAAAAAATTAATAGAGTCTGTTTCTGATATCATTGACCCTCCCTCAAATAACTATAAACTTGCACATTAATAAGAAGTTAAAGCTACCTGAAAGCACTGGAAAATGAGCAAATGTAAGCAGATTTTAGAGGGATGTTGACACTGTGAAAAGAGCGTGACTCAGAGTATTACCCATATTTATTGTTTTCAGTCTACGGACAGGCCACAGACACAATGCAGGGTGGCCAAAACTGCAACAGAAAATCCTCAGTCATGTTTTATTTACCTTAAAAAACCAAAGGACAGTGTTCAGGGAAACCACAGTTTCTAGAACGCAAGGAGAGAAGGGAGGATCCTGAAAAGGAAAGCTCACAATTCTGTGTATAAACTCTGTCCAAATCTCTGGATGAACCTAAACCCGTACATAGATGCATGGAGCAGACTCCAAACAACCCGCCTAAGAATAAAATAACTGACTTTGATATTTAAGTTGATCCCAAAGGACAGAGTTTACAGTTTGAGTCCAACTAAGGGAATTGCCTGCTAAAATTAAAAAGTCTACATTTTTCTCAAGAATGTTAGAATTAATCTCCTGGTGAAGGAAGTATCTACATATATTATTTGAGAGTCTTCTGTAAGGAAAATTTGTCTATTCTTCCCACATTTAATTATTTACTTATACATTCATTTATACATTTATATGGGTTCATGTAACTTTGTTTTATACTTTGGGTTATAATCCAGCACTCTGCTATTTATTTGGTTACTCAAATTTTTCCAGGTTTGTCCATTGGGACTTCTTTCAGTTTCGCTCCTGAGTCCCTTTGACATGCTCCCACCTTTTGTTTATTGAGCACCACTTATTTTCTAGCATGACAAGATGCTCCCTTTTCATCATGTATTTTCCCTGGCTTTGATTATAAGCTGGATTCACTAAGAATACCAAAAAGATTTTTTATGTAACCTGATTAAATTAATTTAAAAATGTATATGGAAAAGTTAGATTGTAAGTAAAGGCAAAAAACTTTTGGATAAATGGTGGAAAGAGTAAATTGCATGGGATTTTTGGAAGCAGAAAGACTCATTGTACCCAGTAACTAAATATATGGTAAATCTATGATAATTAAGTGGTACTATTGGCATTTAGATTCATAGATAAACAACTATAGTGATGTAAGATAATACATAATATAGAGCTCAGAAATTTATAAATATAATGGAATTTAATATAAACATTGCATGTAATGTTAGTATGAAAAGATGAATTAATCAATAAATCATATTAGAAAAATAATGTCTCTCCATTACAAAAATTAAGTTAGTTTCTTACCTCACACCTTCATAAAAATAAATTCTAGCTATATAAACAACTTAAATAGATATTAAGAATAGAAATTAAAATTAATGTGTAAACTGTAAATAAGACATATGTATTATTTTTAAAATACCAAATGAATATATAAGGAGAATATTCTCATGGCTTTTATGGAAGGGAAGAATTTATAAAGAAAGCAAAAAGTAAAATACATGAAGGATAAGAACAGATAAATTTATCTAATTCAGTATTTAAAACATCTGTATACCATATGTAAAAGAGGTTGAAGAAAATACCTGAAACATATGTCCGACAAATTATCGATGTTCACACATTCATTAAAGGCAAACAGTTAAATTTTAAAATGGGCAAAGTGTATGCATACGCAGTTCAGACAAGACAACGCAAATGGTCAATGAAAATGGGATTGAAACTTAGTAATCAGAATCATGCCAATTATTATATTAATGAGATATAATTTTTCAATCCACCAGATTAGCAGAGGTTTTAGTCTCATAAAACTCGTTTTGGCAAGGATATAAGGGAACTGCCACTCTCATGTACAGCTGGTAGTGTAGCAATTTTGGAGGCAATTTGAAAGATTTTAATAAATTAAAAAATGAATATATCTATGATGAAGGAAAGCCATTTCTCAATATTTATTATAGATCTTGTGCACAGGAATGTATGAATATAAAAGTTAATTTGTAACAAAATTTAATATGATAAAATATTCAAATAAGCCTAAATAGGAGAATGGTTCAATAGACTATGGTGTAATAATTGCTATGGAGTATTTGCAGCAATTGGAAAGAATAAAAAAGATTTACATGCACTATCAAGAAAAGATCTCCAAAGTATATGTTTAAGAAAAAAATGTTTCAGGAAAAAAATATATGATACAATTTATATAAAATGTAAAAAATCATAATAATAAAAATATGTTCTATGGTCATATATGTAAATATATAAAAGTGCATAGAAAGAAAAGGTATGTAAGTATACCAGCTATTTAAGGATTTGGGAGAGAAATTTGGAATGAAGTGAGGACTTGAGTCTTATATGACATAGTTTAGATTTTTGTAAGGAAAAGCTACTAAAATATTCCTTATAAAATTAAAACTAACTTGAAATAAACACTTTAATTCACAAAATCAGTGTGTTAAATGGCATAATGTGGTTAACATATTCAGCTGGTTGACAGAACTATGTGATAGTTGCATATGATTTGTATATTATATACTCATATGTATATGAATACTATCATAAAATATCATGCCATATTATCATGATATGATGGTATATAATAGTAAGCATATGACAACTGAAAGATATGTAGCAAAGGCACTAACAATATTTCAGCCTTTGTTTCAGAAAAGAAAACAAGGCCCTTAGATATCTAAGAATGGAAAGGTACACCCCTAATATGATAAAAATAAATGTTTCTCTAAGACAAAATTATAACATTTTTATAATCATCTCTACTAAAATCAGGACAATGTATATGTTCCCTAAAATCACTATAATTATAAAATATTGTTCAAAAATTCTGGCCAATGTAATGAAACATAAATCCAAATGAAATCGTAAAACAATGGATTGTATTCACATTATAGTCATTGGAGGAAAAGAGGCCCACATTTTATCATTGTCATTCAGTGTATTTTCTTTTTGAGTGAAAGAGAAATGGGTAGAAATACAGATGTTTCTCTAAAACTTGTGTCTAACCCTAACCACTCCCAACCTAATTTGTCACATATATGAATATCATCAATGATGACTTTTCCATGGAAAAGAGAAGTTTAAAAGATTTAAAAGTTATTGAATTAAATAGTTCCATAAATGTCAAGCCTCCAGGTAAGTGAAAAAGGACCAATAAACATCATACCATGGTCTACAAAGTCCTGTGCGTTCCTTCCTCAGATACCTCTTGGATCCCCACTGACTATGGAAGATAGTTTCCTTGAAATCCTTGGGTTTTTTTTTTTTTTGTCGATATTTCACAGTATAATATACAACTAGAAAAGAGCACATGTCTTGACATCTTTCTATACAACCCCCAATGCCTGGCCTTATGTCTGTCCTAAGCCTGGGTTTCCTTTACAAGTTATATTTGTGCTTCTAAGGTCTTTGGCCTCAGTCCCATGATTTCTCCCTTTCTATTGTTGGAATAGACAGGTTTTGTTGGCACTAATGCTTATGCTCTTTGGAGGGTCCTCTTAGAAAAAGAATTTAAAATTACAAATACCAAATTGAAGATGGAAATGAGTATTTATTTAGAATGAGAAAAGAAACTGAACGAATTATAAATGTTCAAAAGCCGACAGATACCATGAGCATCAAAAAGTAAACCAAAATTACTATTGTTATTATTATTAACTAACTGCCCAGTATACCTCTAATATTTTTTCTATATTTTTGGGTGCATTCTGATGATCATGTTTTCATAAGGCAAATATTTCATAAAATCTTCTCTAGAAAAATTAACAGTTAATTCAGTCTTTCCTTTATGATGGCAAATAGAAATTTATTTTTATTACTACTAGTTTAGAAAAATGTTTTTCAGCTTCACATATAGTTATTGGTAAGGCCACATGCATTACTTTCTCAGCAGTTTTTTGCTTAGTTAATAATATTTCTTAGGGGTCTAAAAGCTTTCTGGAGACTCCAACCTTTTGCCAATTTGACAAGACTCCATATCTCCTCATACAGCAGCTGGTCTAGCTTAGCCAAGGAGCATGGGTTGGAGTTGAACCACCTCCCAGAAGCGGGCAGAGCAAAGCCTCCTTCAAGTCCTCTGTTACATCGTTGCCAAGTTGTTGCTGGTCCTTTACCGCTATAATTTGATTTATCATTTGCAGAGTGGAAGTATAGCGAGGAAGAATCTATACTCTACCTTGTGCATTGTTCTTATAATCATTGATTTAATTTTTAAAAAGTCTTGGTATAAGTAAATGCAAGCTTAATATACAAAAAATTGAAAAGTATAGAAAATATAAAGAAACAGGATCCTATTGCCTGGAGGCAATCACCATCAATATCTTCATTTCTTTCCTAATTTTATCTGTTTTACATGGTTATGAACATGCTGAACAAATATTTATAATTCTGCTTTATCGCTTACCATTTTATTATGAACTTGTTCCCTAGTCATTAAAATTCTCTAGTAAATATTTATTACAATCATGATATTTTATTAACTGGATGCACCATAATTTACCATTTACAATATCTATTGTTGGATTATTTAAATCATTTTGTCACTGATATAAATAATGCTACCCTGTCATCTTTGTACTTAAATGTATGTCTGTATCTCCTATTATTTTCATTGTACAGACTTTTAAAAACAGAATTACAGGTTTTAGAAATAGTAGTATTTCTAAGGCTGTAAGTGCATAGTGCAAAGAGTCTTACCAATAACTTTTCACTCTCAACAGCAGTATATAAGATTACCTGTTACACAGCATCCTTTCCAGCACTACTTATTAATACACACACCAATTTGAGAAACATAAAAAGGCGCCTTTTAAAACGTATATTATTTGGTGATTGTTTCATGCTTTCCATTTACTTTCAACTGCATATAATTTCTTCACTTGGATACTTTATTTTATGATTAGCTGATCATGTACAGTAGATATCATACTGCACCCTTTGCAATCACCACCTATTTTTTACATAGATAAATATTATATCTATATATTCTTTCTTGTATTTTCCATTTCAAGAAACATGCCCACGACTGCTAGCCTAATCATCATTAAAACACCAGTGCCATAATTGACAGACACGTTTTGTACCGATACCTTTTTGAATGTTAGGTTTGTAAGGAGTTAAAAAATGCAGTGCCAGCATTTAAAGCAGTGGGGAATTAAATGCAGAGAGAGGGTCTATCTATCTATCCATCTATCCATCTTCTTTACATATATCAATGAAAAGTAGCACATGCTCCAAATTAATTGCACACATATATAGGTTTGACAGGAGGAAGTGGTCATTAAGGGCTTCTACAGTCAATTTTTTTTTTTTTTAGAAAAGCTACACAAATTTATTTTAACATATATACAGGGGAACCCTCAGAAAATGAAGATTCCACCTCAGTCAATTTTGTCCAGGAGAGTTGTGAATCTTGGAGAAAAGATCAGAGAGTAAGGGATAGGATAAAAGAAAAAAATGAGAAGATAGACTTGAGGAGAAGTTTTCAGTTCAGTAAGGACCTGGTATGGAGCGGTAAGAAGAGGTGGGACTGATTTTCCTGGAGCTGTAAAATTGTTTTGAAACTTGGCTTCATAGGTAGTGTACAGCACATTCTCTCACCGCCCCCCAGCCTACTGCAGTGGAAAGGACAGATGTAATGAGGGAGGGGCTTTGAAAGGTGTGTCCCCGTCAGCACTACCCTATCCCCATCCCCCACCTCAGTCACAGAAACTGTTCATCCGTTTGCATATAGGGGCTTGGGTAAGATTTGTTTAAACACACACGTGTTTCATTAAAACAAGTTTGAAAAGCTCTGTTGAAGTGCTCTGGGAGGCAAGAGTATGGAAAGAAGCCTGTGGAATAAGTGTAGAGCGGTATGTTGGTGAGAAAAATCCAGCAGAATGGGGTACAGGATAGATTTAATGGAAAGGAGCTTGTTATGAAGGGATGAACTTGAAGATTATTCCAAGTGTTCGTAATTAATGAGTCACTCATTGTTGGCAAGACACTATTAGTCCAAGGCTAAAAGGGTAAACTCACTCAGGGGGTAACAGCAGTAGGAATTAAAAGAAAGAGGGGATATGTAAAAGACATTAACGTAGAAAACCCCGGACTTGATGTGAGAAAGAAAAGGGAAACGAAAAAAGGAACTCAAACGTTTCGTACTTTAAGATTAAGGATAAAAAAAAAAAGGAGGAATGTGGATATGTTGACGGGACTCCTTTGTGTAAATAAAAGTGCTAAGTTTGGATTTCAACAGCGTAAATGTATTATTATAGTTTGAAGAAATGTCAGGATCATTAGTGGAGTTGTTCAGCTAAAGTTAGAGACATAGGGCTGCTGTAGACCTCCAATCCAGGACAGAGGCTTTTGCAAATCTTGATAAAGATGATAATAGTGTCACTGAGCAATCAATGGGCTCACTGCTCTATGCACATAGAAGCCAATACGAAGGCGCAGGCTTTTGAAAGAAAAGCTTTATTGCTGGTCAGCCGACAAGGACACTGGAGGAAATTGTCAAATCTGTCTTCCTGAGCTGGGGGCTGGGTCTGGTTTTATATGCATAGGGTAACGAGGTGTGATCTGATTGGATATTGCAGTGAGGTGATGGGGAGAGGCATGATATGTTGGGATCCTGCCATGGGGTGATGCCAGGGCTGGCTCAGATTGGTTCCTGGATCCTGCCATGAGGGTGCCCACTTCTTAATTCAGTCTCCACACAGTTGGAGGGATTAGGTTCTGCCTGTGGTTGCACACTTGGTTCATCTGGCCATGCTCAGGTTATGTGACCTTCAACCTGGGGGTCCATGACATTTGAAAAAGAATTCCAAACTGTTACATGAAAGTTGAATCAGATTGGTCTGATGCAGTTACAGTAGAAGACTTTAATGGATAAATCTTCTCCACGAGAGAGTTTAAAATGACAAAGGGAGGCTATAACATGTGGAGACTTTAGGTTCTTCCTTGCTGAACAATGGGAAATAAATAGATCCATTCATGCCAAGAATGGAGTCAACAACGACCACCTCACTACCACCAACCCACACAAAAATCTAGGCTTTCTTAATTAAAAAGCTTCTTTTATTTGTCTGTGTTTTGTTCTTGTTCGTTCGTTTTGGGGTGGAGGAGAGGAACGTATTTGCATGAAATCCTAACTCTTTTGCTTGACTTTCAGCTTATTGTGTTAAATATAACATGCTCATTACTCTATTTAAACATTTCTTACTTAATACCCAGGGAACTGCCTCCTACCTCTCTCTTCAGCATTGAGGAATTGTTCTAATGTTCTACTTTAAGTGAGGACAATAAGCTTATTAATTTGTTCATGTGATTTGTGCCAGAGTTGATTCTTCTTAAACTGGCTGTGAGGTAGTCATGAGTTTCCAACTTCTCTACTCCCTGTGCATCTCTTTATTGAAGAATTCAACCTTCCAGATAGAGGAAGACCCTTTCTTCCTCGGATGCACATATATGAACCATCAAAGAAGCTCACAAAGATCCCTTTTTAGGATAATATGAGATAGTAAAGTCTACATGCTTCAGTTTTACTAGAATTCTGCTTTTGCATATTTTCCTGTCTTGCCTTCACTTTATGTCTACCTAAACCTCTCTGAGTCCCATTTCCAAATCATGCAAGAAAAAACTATTATACCCAAACAAATCAAATCTGTTATTTCCTACTGCCTTTCATAATCAGTATCACATAGTTGAGGTTTTTTTTTTCCCCGAAGTCTGTGGGGCTCTAACAGTAGGAAGTTTATTTTAATCCTCTTTCATATTCTTCATAATGCCTATTGTGGTTTTATGCATGTAGGATGCTCTTTACAAATACTCATTCATTTATGGATTTATTTAAGGTGGGTTGAAATAACATGATGTGGAAAAATTGAATGCCAAGACTATTAATAAAATGGAAACTACTGCTTTCTAAAAATCTTTGGAAATGTAAACATGAAAAAATACTGCTTCTAGTATACTCCTGTTTCTCCTTTTTCTTTAAAAAACCTTTACACTAGCTCCGTGTTCCTTAGCACTTGGAGATTAACCAGCAGTCTGAGGTTGAAAGTCATCTAGGAACTGCTGTGGTTTTGAACCACCAGACATGCTCCTGATAACCACTCTTCCTGATCTCATCTTCATTCTGTCTCATCTCTAGACCTCAGTGTCAGTGATCCTTCTGTTCTCTTTCCTGTGCGCTGGACTCTGAAGCTTCTTGTTTCAGGCTGTTTTCTATGCCCAGATCCTGGTTTATGGTTGTTTCATTTGTTCCATGGTTTTATACCAGTTTTTCTGATTCTGAACTATGTCCTGATTTGAATTAATAATAATTCTACCATAGTATGTTTGAGAGAAGAGCCCAGGATCCTTTCATTGACATATGTATATGTACCATTTGGACTGATTATGACATTGCAAAATCATTGGATTGAGTTGTTGTAGATCTGATTTTCTGTGCAAAGCAGATTAAAAAAAAAAAAACATGACCACATGCAGCTATTTCAGCTCTACTATGGTCTATGTTTGATTAACAGGTTGTCGATGGCAGTGAGAAAAGCATCATCTAAAAACAGGTGATTTGATGATACATAGGTATATGGCATAAAGTACCACAGATATATTGAACCAGGATAAGAAAAAAATTACTAGTGCATTACCTAATGTTTCTCTTTATATTTTTAACTCAGCAGGATAAGACTTTAGTTCTCTGCACATGAACTTGTTAGGATACTCAGTAATGTGTAGTACTGAATAGAAAAAGCACATGCTTTGCCCTCATAAGACCCACGTTGAATCTGTACTCTGCTGTATACCAGCTGAGTTACCTAAGAAAAGTCAATCATTTCTGAGCTTTAAAGTATTCTATAAAATTTACTTAATAAATAATAGGACCTGATATCATCTAAGTTTCTTCAGGTCATCTGAGAGATGGTCAGAAAAGACA